>CM053140.1:98964700-108964700 GCA_028571685.1 Heterohyrax brucei | reverse complement strand
TCTTACTTTCCTTTCATGCATTAGTTTTACAAGACATGTTTTATGAATATATATTTTTAGCATTACTATGTAAATGTTGACAATAGACAGGGGTGACATCTTCTCCCCGTGACATGAAAATTAAAGTCCATTAACAGTATGAAAATAAAGCTTTACAGATATGAAAAGAGTCTTTCTCAAGGGCAGCCCACAGTTTTAACCACATGGTTGATGATTTTACATAAATGTCAGTCTGAATCCTTAGACAAGGCCCCAGAACTGCTCTTTGGCTCTCTTCCAGTTTTATTAGGATAGGTCAGCACTCCTCTGTGTGTGGAGCTGGCCCCACGTGGTTTCCCACTCATTTGTCACCTCAGTACTTTTCATCTCCCAACCCTTTTTCCCTTGCTCACATTACCCGATGTACACTGTCCTCTTGTCCTAGGTACATGCCGCACAGACCGCAGCGCAGCCTCTTGTGCTTCCCCTGCTTGCAGCACCCTGCTGCCCTCCCGTCGGTCACATGACTCTTCCCCCTTTTCTTCCCAACCACTCTGACCACACATAAGCGTTAGCTGTAATCCCCAAGCACTCCCCATCTCTCTTACCTTGTTCAGTTTTTCTCATGGTAAGTGTCACATCCAAGCACACCATGCCATTTACCTGTTTATTATGTTTGTGGTTTATAATTGATCTCCTCCCTCTGGAATATAGGCTCCAGGAGGGCAGGTATTTGGGGATGTTTTATTAACTGAATGGGACCTTGGTGGTGCAGTGGTTAAGCATTCAAGGTAGATTTCATTTAGGGACCAGAATTTATCTATTTTACTCTGTATCAGAGACTACAGTAGATGCTGCAGATACAGCAGTGAATAAGACAGCCTGCCCTCAAGGAGCTTGCAATTCTTTCTGATAGGCTGTTAGTCGTCGTGGCACAGTGGTCAAGTGACTGGCTGATAACCAAAAGGTTGGTACTTCAAATCCACCAGTTACTCCTGGAAAACTCTATGAGACAGTTCTACTCTGTCCTGTAAGATCACCATGAGTCAGAATCACCTGGATGGGTATGAATTTGGTTTTGTTTGTTTTATTGTAACCATTATTGTTCTGACTGAGACTCTAATTCTGGGTCTCCATTCTGTGGACTGCAATTACAGTAACACTGTAAGAGGCACAAGAATTTGAATCTTTTTTCATGAAATAATTGGTACAAATTCTAAGTTCTGGAGTAAAAGCTAGACATTCCCAGAGTGGTTGTCTCCAAATGAAAGATCTGCAGTATTCAGCTTTGCCTTGGGCACCTAATAATCATCTGAAAATAACTGATTCTGATATCCGTCAGCGCACATGAACAGCAGACTCCACTCTGTCCCGCACAAGGCTGTACTACGTACTGCCTTTGGTAGAGCTTCAGCTATCTGCAATAAAGTTTCAGTTTGGGACGATATTAGATTCCATTTTGTAGATTTCTTCAGCAACAAGACATCTATGGTTCACATGTGACTTACTCTGTCTAGTCAACCATATACATGGGTCTGAGGCTGCATGTTTTTATTTAATTATGGAAAATATATTTTCCCAGACCAGCTCATCCACAAGCGATTGTCATTTTCTGTCCTATACTGTGGAGAAAGCTCTTTAATTAATATACATCTAGGTTTTGTATGAATTTAGGTATGTAACACAACTACATACTTAGAAGGATCTGTTGTTATTTTTGTCAGATGTCATCAAGTTAGTTCTTACTCATAGCGACCCTATGTACAGTAGAGCAAAACACTGCCCGGTCCTGCACTGTCCTCTCAATCGTTGCTGTGCTTGAATCCGTTGTTCTAGCCTCCGTGTCAACGCCTCTCAAGGAAGGTCTCCCCGCTTTCATGAACGCTCTACTTTATCAAGCACGGTGACCTTCTCCCAGTACCAACCCACCTGATAACATGTCCGAAGTCAGGGAGACAACAGCTTGCCATTCTTGCTTCTGAGGAGCATTCAGACTACACTTGTGCCAAGACAGATTCGTTAGCTCTGCCAGCAGTTCATGGCATATTCAATATTCTTCGTCAACACCATAACTCAAGGGCATCAGTTTCTCCTTCAGTCCTCCTTTTTCACACACATATGAGGTGACTGAAAACACGATGGCTTGAATCAGGCACGCTTAGTCCTTAAAACGATGTCCCTTCTTTTTAAGACTTGGGGCCGATTTGCCCAGTGCAATGTGTCCTCTGATTTCTTAACTGCTGCTTCCATGGGCATTGATTGTCCATCCAACTGAAGTGAAATCTTTGACAACTTCAATCTTTTCTCTGTTTGTCATGCTACTTATTAATCCAGGGTTAGGGATGTTTGTTTTCTTTGTGTTAAAGTGTAAGCTGTACTGAAGACTGTAGTCTTTAATCTTCATTGTCATATGCTACAAGTTCTCTTGATTTTTAGCAAGCATGTTTGTATCGTCTCCGTATCAAAGATTGTCAGTGAGTGTTCCTCCAGTCCCGATACCTGTTCTTCTTCACATAGTTCAGCTTCTTGGATTATTTGCTCAGCACACAGATTGAATAATTACAGTAAAAGGATACAGTCCTGACTCACACCTTTCCTGATCTGAAACCAGACACTATTCCCTTTTTCTGCTTCATAATCTATGTATAGGTAGCATATGAGCACAATTAAGCATTCTGGAATTCCCGTTCTCCACAATGTTTGTTATAAATTACAAAATAGAATGCCTTTGCATAGTCAAAAAAAACCGAGGTAAATGTCTTTCTGGTAGTCTCTGTTTTCAGCCAAGATACATGTGATGTCAATAGTGGTATCCCTTGGTCCAGGTCCTCTTCTGAATTTTTGGCAGTTCCCTGTTGATGTACTATTGCAAGCACTTTTAAATGATCTTCAGCAAAATTTACTTGTGTCTGTGATATGGTACTTTGTAATGCAGATTCATTCTTCTATTTTCTACTTTAGACAGATTATTTTTTAAAAAAAAAATACTGGTTTCATTAATTTAGAAAAGTTAAACCCAAATGAGGAAGGCCCTAATACAGATAAAAATATACTTTCATTAGGTGTTGCATACATTTTCTAGTGTTGCTACAGCAAAATAACAAAAACTGGATTCTAATGAGAGAAATGAGTTGTCCCACATGTCTGGAGGCTAGAAGTCGAGATGAATGTGTTGACCTAGCCTTGCTCCTATCTGAAGGTTTTAAAGGAAGGTTTTGTTTGTTTTTTCTTTTTCCTAGTCTCTTCCAATTTTTTGTAGTCCAGTGCATTCCTTGGCTTGTAGATACAGTTTCACAAAACTATCCTTCTTCTTTCTGTCTGCGTATGTCTCTTCTTTCTTATAGCATTTTGAATGATCCTATTTCCAAATAAGGTCACATTCACAGGCACCAAGATTAGGACTGCAACTTACTATTTTAGGGGCTACCATCCAATCCATAACAAATGTCATTCTCTGCTTTTGCTTTGTCTTTCCCTCAATTCTTTACCAATGTGCACATTATTTGTTATTTTTTATTCAATTTTTTTTCCCTTTAAAATTTACCATATTTCTAAAAATGAATAAAACTCATTATAATCCTTATTAATCCACTCGATTTTCCAAATTCACTTAATTACTGTGAGGCATACTTAAACAAGGTAAGTGTTTACTCATGCTAGTAACAGGCATCAGTTTTGCACCCCTGACTCGATGATACAACATTGGGTTGACTTGGACATCAAATTCTGTTTTAAGTTTTTTGAGTTTTACTTTTGATTTGTTTCATTTATTAAGAGACAAACTAAACTATTGTTAATTTTTTGTTGTGAGTTGCTGTTGAGTTGACTGCAACTCACAGTGATCTTATGTGTAACTGAAGGAAATACTTCCCAGTCCCGAGTCTTGCTCACAGTCATTGCTGTATGTGAGCTCATTCCTGCAGCCATTGTGTTGGTTCATTTCATTGAGAGTATCTGTATTTTTCACTGACCCTCTACTTTCAACTTGGCCCTAATCAACATGTGTTAATCACATGGGGCCTTTGCACATGTCTGAAAATCTATCTAGGATTTACAATACTAGAAGGTCTGGAAAGAAATGATGCTAACTCTAATCTTGTCCATGAAGACATGCTCCAATTCTGAGTGATTAATTCCTCCCTTGGATTTTTGCCTAGCTAACAAATCTAGCACAATCTACCATCTATTTCATACCCTTTTTCTCTGAGAGATTATATGTTTCTTGTGGGTTGAAACAGAGTCTAGCACAGACCCTTGTACAAAATATTCAGTTGCACTATTTTGTCCTCACGTGGCATTACTTTTATTAAGCCATATATTTATATTTAATACACTACAATAAGAAATGCATGATTGGAAACTGAATTAGAATTCTTTTTTCCTTCCATTACCTAGGGTCTTCTTTCAGAAGGTATATGGAGAAATCTCATTATGGGCCTCATGCTCAGGAAAAATTAATTTTTCTGAGCAATGATATGAGCCATGTCATTGCTATAAAAAAGATGAGAAAACTTGTTCAACAAAAAGCCAAACAGTAAGCACTTCGGGTTTTACATTCACTGTCACAACTAGTCACCTCTGCCACTGGAACAAGACAGCAGTCACAAACAATACACTAAAAATGGTCCTAATGTATTCCAATAAAACTTGATTTACAGACACTGAAATTTGAATTCCATGTAACTGGCATGGATCACAAAATAACATTCATCTTTGGAATTTTGTGGGAAACCCTGACCCTGGTGGTGCAGTGGGTTACCTGCTACCACTGCTAACCAGAACGTCAGCAGTTCAAATCTACCAGGTGCTCCTTGAATACTCTGGGGGTCAGTTCTACCTTGGCCCCTAGGGTCGCCATGAGTTGGATCCGACTCGACGGCACTTGGCTTTGAATTTTGTAAACCATTTAAAAATGTAAAACACATTCTTAACTTTCAGACCATACAAAAACAGGTAGCAGGTCAGATTTGGGTCAAAAGTAGGTAGTGCAGCTCCTTCTCCAAAAGACGGGAACCCTGGTGTTGTAGTGATTAAGGACTCAAGTGCAAACTGGAAGATCAACTCCACTAACCACTGAATGGGAGAGAGATGTGACATTGTGCTTCGGGAAGGATTTATAGCCTTGGAAACCCTAGTGGGCACTTCTACTGTGTCCTACAGAGTAGCTATGAGTCAGAATTGACTCAAGGGCCATAGGCTTGGATTTGGGTATAAAGGATAGCATTCTTGAATATTGTCTGCCTAAAACCTAAGAAACAAATCAGCAACTTGGTTTTAGTAACTAAAATTGACTCTGTTTAAGAGGAGTCCTCAGGTAGTACAAATAGTTAAGCACTTGGTTAAACAGACAAAGGCTGGAGGTCCAGTTCTACCCTGCACACATGGGGTCACCATGAACCAGAGTCAACAACACAACAACAGTCTGTTTGGGAGAGGCAGCAGCAGTGCAGCAACAAAGAGCCCTCAAGCTTGTTTGCTTGTTTCTTGCTCATCTTATGTGATCTTCACATCATTGCTCACAGTCTACTTACGCCAGTACTCAAGCTCATTAAACCTCCACCATCTAGTGAGTGACTGCCACATAGTAGAAAGAGAAGCTGGAGAGTCATGAATGTTTCTTAAAAACTTATCTGCATAAACAGAGACAATAGATAAGCTGTAATTTTGGTGAACAGTAAGGCAGCATGGAGAAGCCAGCACACCTATTATAAGGCAAGGTCGTGAAAGCTCCATAGACACATTCACCTTCCCTGCGGGACCAAACTGTTGGGCTGAGGGCTGTTGGGCCATTGTCTTGGGGGAATATCTAGCTCAGCTGGTGTAGAGATCAGGAAAAAAATAAATGTTATACATCCTAATTAGTGTTAGAGATAAGAAAAAAAATTCTACATTCTACTTTAGTAAGTAGGGTGGGGGTTCTTAAAACAACAATGTGCACCAACTGTTTGATGAGAAATTGCTTTGCTTCTATAAACCTTCATCTAAAGTACAATTTAAAAACATTCTATTCAAAATTGACACAACCTAATTTCTGTTCACATTCCTTTGGAAAAAATGAATGATATGATTGTACCAAAATTCATGAGAACAGGGAAGTACAATCTTAATACTCTTCTTGAAGGGAAAGGAGTGAGAAGGTGGTGAATCTCCCTAATAATTGAAACACCACCATATTTTATACTGCTTACTTTTGCTAGGGTCGCCATGAGTAGGATCCGACTCGACGGCACTTGGCTTGGCTGGCTTACTTTTGCTCCAAGTTAAGCTCTTGTAACCTTTTTACATGCAGTGTAACGCTGGCCACCACAAAAGGTAACTACCTTGAGAGTACCTTTTAGTGTTTGATTTTATCCTTCGCTTCCCCATTGCTCTCTCTCCACCTGGCAAACTATCACGAAAGCGCTCTTCTTCTAAAGGAGTCTGTTGAACATCTCAAGTGCCAGCTATTAAATCTTGACTTGATCTCAGAGTTTTTGTATCCAGAGAGAAAGAAAAAAGCCCATCCCTAGCAAACATATGCTATTTCTACTTAGGGAACAATTACACATTTCAGGATAATGCTTCTGAGTTTGTGTTTTCACTTTCTAATTTTCTTCCCAGTACCTTAGATTACATAAGTGATTTTTACTTAAAATTTTTTTAAGGTTTTATATGCAGTTACCTGATACTACAACAGTACACTGTGTTCTGTAAAGCCTAACACATGTAAGATCAGGAACTCAGGAATCTGACAGACCAGGGTTCAAATCACATTCTGCTATTTGTTCTGCCACTGTGGAAACTTGGACTGTTATTACATTTATAAGATCTTATTCCTTCATAGGTGAAGGAGTTTGTGAAGATTAAAAACAGGACTTACATAAAGCCTTTATAACAATGCATGGCACACTGCATACAGAGACATGAGGACCTTGTCTCTACTTCTTCAACAATGACTTCACTTCATATGCTTCTGAGTTGTTTAAATTCTTCAAAGCTCTCTCCATACTCTAACTCCTTGAACAATCCGCTTCTTTCAAGCTAAAAATCATCTTCTCTGGTCAGTCCTAACTGTGGATTTCCTCTTTCCAAGACAGTCCTATGAATATTTGACACAGAATGTGTATCTGATAGAAACCCTGGTGGTGCAGTGGATAAGTGCTATGGCTTCTAACCAGAGGTCAGCAATTCAAATCCACCAAGTGCCCCTTGGAAACTCCATAGGGAAGTTCTGTTCTGTCTATAGAGTCACTGAGAGTCAGAATGAACTCAATGGCAGTGGATGTTTGGTTTCGGTATATGTCTGATATTCGCTGTAACATTTATATAAGTCACATGGGAAGATTAGACATAAGCACACAGTGTGTCCCTCTGTCAACGTCTGTGCAGTCTTCTCTGGGAAATACCAGTAGAACTTAGGGTAATTTGCAAAATGCTGTGGGCCAGTTTGCTTATTCAGATTTGGAACTCATTATGCATTCAAGCTTTATGTAAGAATAAATTAGCTCAAACTTCTTCAACAAAAATGGAAGTAAGACTTTTAAATTTGGCAGTCATGACCAAGTGTAGGATGTCAATTTAGTTTAGATCATTATGCAAACCTTAAAGATAATCATTTAAAAGTAATCTTTTTAAAAAGGTATGCATTAGGATGGTATGTCATTTTTGAAAAAGAAAAAAGACTTGTGACATTATGGATTGGCTAAAGATTTTTTTAATGATATTTTTGTTAATTTAACCAAAAACTTGGAGAAGCTATCTTTTTTGGAGAGCAAAAATGGACAGTTGGAGCGCTGGTGCACAGTGGTTAACTGCTTGGCTGCTAACCAAAGTCAGCAGGTGGAATCTACCAGCTGCTCCCTGAAGGCCCTAAAGGGCATTTCCATAGGGCTGTCATCAGTGGGGAAATCCTAGTGCTATGTCTGCAAATGACAAGGTCAGCAGGTCAGCTTCACCAGACACTCCTTGGAAACTGTATAGGGCAGTTCCACTCTGTCCTGTAGGCTCGCTATGAGTCAGAATTACTTGGTGACATTGGGTTTTATCATCACTTGGAACTGACTTGATGACAACAGGTTTTTAATGGACAGTTATGTTTATTATAAATTAAGCATGTTACCCTTGAAATTATAAATAACACTAGACGAATACTCAATGACAGAAAAAAAGAACCAAAAAACAGCTTTTGACTATAAAGAAAACAAATAACCGGTCAGTGAAGGATCACCACCCATCATGAGAAAAACAAGATAGGTTTATTTGAAATTCAGACATCAACAAGCCTTATTTTTTTTTTTAATTTGGCTCTAATGTAAGATAAGTTTTAAAAAAAAGAAATGGAAAAGAGACAAAAACTGCTACACAGTTGGAATTAGGCCCAAACACAAATATAAAACAACAAGCAAAAACTCAACTCCTTGTCTTCACCATTATAAATGATTTAGGCTTTCATCTGGTGTCCTTATATTTTTTCCTACTCTCTGAAGTGTTTCCTGGCTTCTTTCCTGAAATACCTATATAATTCCCCCTGCGTGATACCATCCCACCCTACCCAGGGCCATTGCCTAAAGACTGCATTCTAGCTTGGAGACAGTGAGTACACTGAATGCTGCTCTCCATCAAGCATATGCTAAATACCAGTACTCTGCTAAATGTCTTATAATCTCACTTAATGCCAGCCAAGCCTAGTCAAGACAATTTTATAAGTAGATGCATTATTTTAAAATCCTCATTTTATAGTTGAGAAATCTAGCTTAGTAAGGAAATTGCTAGTCAGAGCTTGTAATAGATTGAGAAAGCAAGGTGCCTAAGGTACAGACTTTAAGGTGGAACCTGCTCTCAGATCTGTGAATGACAGTCTCCTTAAATTTTGTATCCTGGTCCCAGGTGCTTTGCTCGCCCCACCCTACTTTGGGCCCTCTTGTTCATGGTCCCATGAATAGTATTTGAAAGAACTGAAGCAGTAGCCTTGCTTCAATGATGTTGTTCTACCACAGAAACACTGTCTCCTGTTGATTCATTTAGCTAATTGTGTTAGTGTATCATCCTTCCTAGGAAACATCATCCTCAGGCTGATAGGAAAAGAAGCATATGTCACTCTCTCATTTCTTCAACTGATATTAATTAAGTACCTACTATGATCCAAATGGAAACCCAGGTGGTATTGTGTTTAAGGGCTAATCAAAAGGTCAGCAGTTCGAATCTACCAGGTGAGCCTTGGAAACTCTATGGGCAGTTCTACTCTGTTGTAGAGGGTCTCTAGGAGACAGAATCCACTCGACAGCAACAGAGTTTGGATTGTTTTTTGGTATGATCCAAATGGAAACCTTAGTGGTGTAGTGATTAAGTCCTGGGCTGCTAACCAAAGGTTGACAGTTCAGATGCACCAGGCATACCCTGGAAACCCTGGAAAGGCAGTTCTACTCTGCTTTACGAGGTCACTGTTTGGAATTCATTTGACGGCACCATTGTGTTTTTTTTTTTTTTTTTTTTTTTAATGATGCAAATGGAGCCCTGGTCACAAAGTAATTAAGAGTTTGGCTGGTAACCAGAAGGTCAGCAGTTCTCATCCATCAGCTGCTCCTTGGAAACCTTATGGGGAAGTTCTACTCTGCCCTACATGCTTGCTATGAGGTGGAATCAACCTCAAAGCAACAAATTTGTTGTTTTGTTTGTTTGTTTGTTTGAATGATCCAAATACTACTCCTGGTTGGGAATATGTACATAGTTTCAGCTTTTCTGAACTAAACTTCTAGAGGGAGAGAAAGATGTTAAGGTAATAATCATGCAAGTGAAAGTAAATTTCAAATGGATTAAGTACCATGAGGGAAATGCACATAGTTCTATGCATGCCAGTAACACTGATATTTATCCCATTCAGGTTAGGTTTTTGAGGAAATGATGATTGAAGGATGATGAAATCAATACATGAAGAGAGGAGTAAGACAGTTCCAGGACTGAGTCCGGGGGTGGGTAGGGAAAGACATTGATATAACTAATTCATGCACAAATTAGAAAGTAATAAATTGTGCAAGCAATCATTAGGAATACTCAGGCTACTAGTTCTAGCTGGAGAAGAGACTCCTGGGGTGGGGGTGGGGGGGAACTTTATGGGGAGGTTCCTTTAGGGAAAGTTCCATGGAAGAAGTAGTTTAGCCTGAGAGTGATGGATAAATAGGACTTAGACTACATACATGAAGGGGTGAGTCCCAGCAAAGAGATCAGTAACAGCAAATGAATAGATGTAAGCAGATTAATCTTGCATATAAAGAAAAGTTTGCATGGCAAGTAAGCTATGAAGAGTAAGTTTGGATTAGACCACCAGGGCCCTGTAATGCCAGCCTAGTTTGATTGATGTCAGAAAGTCTTTGAGGCAATCAAGTGGAGGAAGGGACAGAATTTGAAAGATGAAATTTAATCTAGCAGCCTCAAACTAAAAAGAAAAAGAAAACTGAGGCATAAAGTCACTCTAATATCAGATTAGTGAGCTATCTGAGAGAAAAAATATCATTAGGGAGATTTTATTTTTCTTTTTTCTCAGTAGAGGTTCCAAGAAGACTTCATGGAAGAGAAAACCTCGGAGCTTCAAAGCTGACATTTTAAAGTGAAGATTGCTATAACTGGAAGAGCAGTTGTCCCCAAATTACAAGAGTATTTTCCAAAATATAGACTAAAAGATGGACAGGAGTGAATTTAACTTTTACTAAAGAAAGAAGATGCTTAAAGCAATGGAAAGAGATAAATGAGACAAGAAAAAATGGCCCAGGCTGATAAAGAACTTGAAGCTTATAGTCTGTAATTTGGTTTGATTTTGGGTGTCAGGGGAGAGTTTTGAGGAATGAGATGACATGATCCAAGAAGCAGAGTGGAGATAACTTTGTCAGAGACATATGAGACTGATGGAAACTGGGAGATACTGAGGCATGAGGGCCTTTGAAGAAAAAGTGAAAATCATTTAGGTAACAAATGACCAAGTTCTTGATCTAATATAACTCTGTGTCAAAAGACATACTTGATTAAGATTTGGAGAAGGACCTAGAAAATGTATGCCTTGTTATGATGAGGAAGTCAGAGCCTCTACTTCTCTCCATTTAATAAGTATGCATTGTGTACCATGCGTGCCAGACACTGATAGGGGTTACAAAACTAAATACGGACATAGTCCCTACTTCTAAGACATATATGGCTTACAGGTATGTCATATCAAAGTTGGACAGCAAAGAGACAGTCTGAGTGAAATAATGCAGAACTTAACAATACTATGTGACAGTCAGAAATGAGTATTTAATGAGAAACTACTCTTTGTAAAGTGCTACCACAGCAGATGTTATTGCAAGTAATTGTAAAATATATAACTTGATCCCAGTCATAAAAGAGCCTGTGATCTATCAGAGTTTACAAGCTCACATGGGTTAAACAAGAAAGTGTTTTACAACAACAACAACAAAAAAGAGTTTATGGAAAAGGTATATAATCACAATTAAGAAGACAGTTTATGGTGTAACCAAGTCTTAGGCTGCACATTAGTGAATCAGTTATATTTCTGTCTCGCCTAGCCATGAGATCCAGATAGTCTTGGAATCAATGACTGCACTCCTCAGGGTAATAATGCAGTACAGGGGAAAGCACGAAAGTGTCTTAGAATCAGGAAACACAGACATGAGACATGGAGAAATGTGGGAAGGTAAGAAATGAATGACTTATCTGTAGAGAAGTGTGTGTTGAAATTGTCATAACATGTTCATTGATGCTGATTATAGAATTTGCCAAGTGCCGTCGAGTCGGATCCGAATTTACCTATGTTATAAAAATATGGCAGTGTCTGAATTCCCTTTGTCTCCCAACTTCTCACAAAATTTTTTAAGTAGCTGCTCAGATACTGTTTTACAAATCTGTGAGAAAGACTCCCCGTAAGCTAGCCATTGTGAGGTAGCCAAGAAAAATGATTAAAGTATACACCTGTCTTTCAAAATGGACAAGATTCTCATAGTCTGAGCAGATACGTGTCCACCCATTGCTTGGACCACAAGCTCTCTACTTGCACTGTGAGCAAAGGCCCCAGCAGTCAAACCTTCCACTTTTAGCCTCGGGTCTGATTTTTCTGTGTGTGTGTGTGTGTGTGTGTGTGTGTGTGTGTGTGTGTGTGTGTGTGTGTGTGTGTGTGTGTGTGTGTGTGTGTGTGAGCAAGTCTTGTTGTTGAGTTGATTCCAACTCATAGCAACTCTACAGGACACAGTAGAACTGCCATGGGTTTTCCTAGGCTGAAATCTTTACAGAAGCAGACTGCTTAAGTTCAACAAGGAAATTCCTTGAAAGTTGAAATGAAAACTGGGTTCAGGAATAAAACTGATTCAGGTATAAAACCAAAGCCTTCTACTGTATCCTACTAGGACAATACCAAGTCTTATTATAATAACAAAGCAAATAGCTTAACTGTTGTCTAATGCATCCTGGGACTGCATTTTATATGTAACCACGGAAAGCAACTGACAAAAGAAATCTCCCTTCCAGAACAATGAGTCACATGCTGTGTTGTTGCTCCTTCTCTTTTCTTGATGAGAATTTGTTTTTCTAATTTATCCTGTTCTCCATTCTATGCTTATTCTATTGTCTGGATATCATTTTGGTATTTTGGGAATATGGGAAGGACAGTTAAATTTGTAATTTAGCCACAGATATAGAAATATCTTAACAGTAACATCTAGACAAGTGAGACAAGGAAGCATGCACATAAATCTGATATCCTTAGCTCAGCAGAAGATCCAGTAACTGGACAGGGTGTTCAGTTGTCTGCCTTTGAGGAAAGAGTGTCTAGTTTCAGGTGAGAATATTTTGAGGAGGAAAATCAGTAAACGTGTGGGAGCAAATATCTTTTATGCAAGTAAAGTATCTTTTGGAAGATACTTATCTACCATTCTCTGTATGTTTTGGGTAGGGTCTAACTCCATTTGCCTCCCACTACTTTCTCTAACCCAACTCTAAAAATATGTTAGTCATCAAAGGTAGCCAATCAGTGTCTACAATGATTGACTGGTTCAAGAAGGAGTACGTGAACAAAACTAGTACAAGTAATATTGCCCCTGGGACTTTTACTGTAACTATTAGTAGATGGTTTATTTTCACTGAATGTGACTTTTAAAGATGGTGTAAGCTGCACTGTGGGTCTTTGCACCCTGCCAAGAGCCAGCCAAAACCAAGTGCCGAGACACCTGTAAAAGAAATCATCAGCAAAGATGATTTCTTTTTGTATTTAGACATAACGTAATTTAGAGTCTTTCATAGATTTAGCCTGGAAACCCTGGTGGTGTAGCGGTAAAGTGCGAGGGTTGCTAACCAAAAAAGTCAGCAGTTTAAATCTGTTCCTTGGAAACTCTATGGGGCAGTTCCAGTCTGTCCTATAGGGTCACAATGAGCCGGAATTGACTCGATGGCATTGAGTTTGGTTTTTGATTTTATAGATTTAGCCACATTACATAATTTAGAGGCTGACACTGGAGGTCATTCTTTAGTTTTACATATTGTGCACTGCACAGCCAATTCTAATCCCCAGTGCTGGTAGCTTTGACTACCATGTGAATGGCTACCTTTGATGGTACAAAATGCTGATGCTTTTACTCTCTGCTTGCAGGTACTACCAACAACCTATGAGATAAAAGCAGTGTCTGAAGATACACTGCCTATTTTCAAATCCAAGCTCTGATAATTGTCTGCCCTAAAATGTTGAACAAGTGCCTCAGTTTCCTCTTTAAATAATAATAATAACTACCTCACAAGAGTTATCTTAGGATTAAATGGATAAGTATATTTAAAAAAAAATTAAACAGTATACATAGTAGTTCTTGTTTCCTTTAACAAGATTCTCCAGTTTAAAATAAAACAACTCTGGTGAGTAACAACAAAACAACAAATGAGGCAGAGGGACTAAAATTATTTTAAAAATATCAGGTTTCACCTAGAATATAGGAAACACTGGAAAAGCTGTCTTTGCAAAAGAGTAAGAATTGGTTCTTAGGTGCTAAGTAATAGAAAATTCTAGATAGCCTCTTCAGAGTGCCATCACTGAACTCAAGAATACCACCCCCAACTATTTTCTGTCTCAAGCTAGTCTGGTCGATATTTAATTAGGGGGCAGACAATCTTATTGTCTCACTTTTATGTGTGTTCATTCCTAAAGCAACTGTTTTGGGCTCTAATTGGCTAAGCTTGGATAGGGTGTCTACCCCTAAGCAAAGGCTAGAAGATAAAGCCATCTCCCTGCAAACCACAAGCTGTGCGTGGGAAGGGATGGTATCCTGAGGCAGGATGCTGGGCAAGATGAACTGTCTTTGTAAACTAAAGTCATTTACAAAACCTGTTTGCATTTCTTATCACATTTGATTGCCCAGTCCACTCTGTGGTTTAGGTTGGGCAGATCTTATAAATATCTCCATCTTTTAGACAAGGCAAGAGAAGGAAGTGATTTGTCCTCCCTTAGACAATCAAGTAGGCAACAGAGCCAAAAACTGAACCTGGATCTTCTGGTCACAGATGTTGCACTCTTTCTGTCTTCCCGTGCTTCCCTTCAGTGTTCTCTAGCTGTCTTGGACTCTTGGATACATGCTCTAAGAGAAACGGTGGGTAAAAACAAGGAAAGCTAGGTTTTCAGATTTGTGTAAAGGACTTGTATCCCCAAAATAAAAGTTAAAAAGCATTCTCAAGGAGTAATATGTTTCAGGCTGTGAAGAGATTAGAACTCTCCTGCACTACCTGCGGGATTGCAGAATGGTACAACCTCTATGGACAGTTCCTTAAAAAGCTGGAAATAGATACACCATATGATCCAGTGATCCCACTGCTCAGAATATATCCTACAGAATCAAGGGCAGTCACACGAACAAGGTACATGCACATGGATATTTATTGCAGCACAGTCCACAACAGCAAAAAGATGGAATCGACCTAGATGCCCAACAACAGATGAATGGATAAATAAACTACGGTACATATACTCAATAGAACACTGTGCAATAAAAAAGAACAGTGATTTTAGGAAGCATCCCACAACCTGGTTTCTATTGGAAGACACTGTGCTGAGTAAAATCAATCAGCAGCAGCAGGACAGATATTGTATGAGACCCCTACTATAAGGACTTATAAATAGACTTCTGTAGAGAAGAAAAGACTCTTTCATGACTGAGGAGGGAGGGGGAGGGCTGGTCATAGATTAGACAGTTGATAGAAATTTGTTTGGGTGATAACAGAGAAGCATACAATAGAAAGAAGATCAACTTAACTGGACTTTAACAAAAACTGAAAACTCTTCTAATCTTAACCCAGTATTGCAAGGATAGAGTAGAAGGAGCAGGGGCCTGAAGAACATGCTTTCAGGGAACATCGAGGCCAATTGGCATAACTAGGCTATTGCTAAGAGAGTCGTCTGCACCCCATATTGGTGAGCGGCATCTGGGGACTTAAGATCTAGCAAGCTGCCATCTGTGGTACACCATATGGTCCCAACTCACCCAGAACTGATGATCACCAAGAACAACAAAGACACGAGGGAAAAACAGCCTAGGAGACAGAAGGACCCATGTGAATGGGCGACTGTATCAACATGTGACCAGAAGAGCCAGATGGTGCCTGGCCACCACCAAAGACAGCTGTGATGGTGGGTACAATGTCAAGTCCCAGTGGCAACATGGCAAAAAGAGGGGTGCATCTCAAGAACTCCACTAAGAGACTGAAACTGATGGTCTAGCAGCCTGGGGCTTCCCCTGGGAGCATGGCCACTAGACCTATTGTTGCCCCTGACCAAAAAACATTACTGAGGTCATCTGTTTGGACAGGAATAGATGGGACACAGGACACACTGTGAACACAAGATTCCTGTACTTTACGGTTCTGTGCACGTATAGGATGCTGTCCTACCGGCCTCTTACTAGAAAGGAGAGGAGAGGTTGGAGAGGGGGGACAGGAGATCGTTGAGAGGATATGACACGTATACAACGGAGAGGAGGAGTGTGCTGTCACCATGCAAGGAGAGCAGAAGGACTGGCAGATAGATGGGCGTGCAAATTTAATTTGGCTTGTATACCTTCACTCAATCACAATAATTTTTTTTTAAAAAAAAAGAATGTTTTGATGTCAAAAGAAAAAAAATTAGAGGGTAGAAATAATGGCTGTAAATGTCCATGTGAAGGTTTTTGTGAATGTTTAAGACTCTTTCCATCAAGCAATCTGAAGAAAAGCTATACAAACCTAAGAAAAAGTTGGATCTAGGATTTATGATAATAACCCAAATAGACACATTCATAATAAGCTCTAAACAAAGGAGAGGATTATTCTAGTAATTTCTTGAAAATGAAAATATGTAGGAAATAATTAAAAACTCATAAAGCATCAAAACCCAAACCAATTGCCATCGAGTTTGGCTCTTGATTCTTTACCAGTTTTAATCACTTCCTATGCATTTTCATTTCTGACTTGTAGTGACATTATAAGACAGAATAGAACTGCTCCATATTTCCTATGCATTTTCAATTCTGACTTATACTGATTCTGCAAGAGAGACTAGAACTGCCGCATAAGGTTTCCCAGGCTGTAAATCTTTATGGAAGCAAACACATCTTTCTCCTGAAGAGTGACTGGTGGGTTTAAACCGTCAAACTTTTGGTTAGCAGCCAACCTCGTAAACACTGTGCCACCAGGAATCCTTTGATGAAATACGAGAGTAATTTAAATCAGTGTTTGTTGCTGATGGACAAGGATTTGCCATGAAGAGACTTGGAGCAAAATTAATACCATAGCTATTCTTGAGAAAAACAGAACTCAAGTCTACATTAAGACTTCAGTTCCAAAATAGGAACGTGAGCTCACACATGGAGGCTCAAGAGGAGGCAAAAGAGACAGTGAGCCCAGCACCAGTCAGCACCCCGTGTTTGTGGGTAAATGGGAGACTAACACGTGCAGCATAATTGCGGCTCAGTTTAGAGTAAAGGAAAAGGGCAGAGGTTATTCCTTTCATGTGCAATTCTGATTTCTAACCTTTCCATTACTGAACACGGGGCTTTCTCCATTTAGTGCTGTTCCCTGTCAGCGAACAGTCTGCTCAGAACCATTCCAGATTTCATGCTGATCCTTATTAGCTTTTCATTTCCCTTGGAGTTTCTCTCTGACATGAATACTTTCCAGTTATCAACAGTTCTGTGACATAAAATATCATGAAGGGCAATAGCACTTGTTTGTACTTCTTTCCTCACATCTTACTGAAAAAGCTGCTGGTGTTATTTCAGATCTTTCTCCAGGCTGGTAATTCTACCACCTGAAAGGCTGATTTTTTTTTTTTTTTCGCTTCCCTTATCCTGCCTGTCTTGGTTCAGTCCATGTTGTCGTCCAACGAAATTAAATTCAAGTTTACTTATATAGTATCCTGCACATTGAATGTCATTTTATACTAAATAGACTATGCCTGCCAGCCAAAGCTAGCCATCGAGTCGGATCCGACTCACGGCAACCTAGTATGACCAAAAAGCTGGCAGTTAGAATCCACCCTGTGCTCCTTGGAAACATCATGGGGCTGTTCAACTCTGTCCTCTAGGGTCACTATGAGTTGGAATCAACTCAGTGGCAATGGGTTAGTAGGTTAGTATGAAGTTTCACTTATCATAGGGCCAGAAAGTTGATGGTTTTAAACTCTATAACCAAAGCGTAACTAACACTACAACCCTGTTTCTGCAGCCTAGAGACAAGTTATCATGGGTTTAAAGGAGCTGTTGAGCTAAGGCCCCACTGCATGTCCTTGGTTGCAGCTCAGACAGAACATAAAGATGACATAGAACTTGTAATGAATGAGTTGTAGAATATCGTGTTCCCTTAAACCATAAAGCACGTCTGAATCCAAGCCTATATCATCTGCCATTAAGCACATAATAGCTCCTTCTGTTTCGAATTGTCACTGCATTTCTGTACTTTCAAAAAGCTATTGAGATACTCAGGGTATGAAAGGTGCTGTATAAATCCAAATTTAATTCCATACTATTCCAGTAATTTGCCTCATAAATACTTCTTAAAGTGGTGAAATACTTTGGGTTTTAGAAATAAAACTTATATATTCATGACCTACTTGTTATTTCATCTTCTTGAAAGTCAAAAGACTGTTCCAGTGTTTATGCAGCTGAAATAAATCTGCTGTAGGTGTTTTTCTAAAGGTTGTTAGTACAAGTGACATTGCTATTGCTAGCACTTTTAACTATTGTATTTTTCTGACACTTTATTTCTGTATATTTTTAATTGTGATAAAATATATAATATAAAATTTATAATTTTAACCATTTTAAGTGTGTAATTTCCAATTGCTATTGAGTCAGTTCTGACTGATACTGACCCTATAGCACAGAGTAGAACTGCCTCATAAAGTTAGCAAGGACTACTTGGTGGATTCAGACTGCCAACTTTTTGACAGTTGACCATTATGCAATCAAAGTTTCCAGTGCACAATTATGTGATATTAATTACTTTCACATAGCATCCCTGAGTCAGAACTGACTTGACAGCACCTAACAACAACAACAATTTACACTTACAATGTTGCACAACCATCACCACTACGTCCAAAATTTTTCTATCAGCTCAAATGGGAATTCTTTCATCTTGTTTTTTTTATTATGACTGAGTGAAAATGTACATTCCCATATAAATTTACATGTCCACCTATATGCAACTTCCACTGCTCTCCCTGCCTGGTGACAGAACACTATTCCTCTCTGCTCCATACGTGTCTCATCCTCCCAACAGTCTCCTTTCCCCTCCTCTCCACCCACTCCCCTTCCTCCACCAGAGATCAGCAGGATGATATCCTATAGATGCATAGAATCATAAAGTGTATCCAATATATGATCACTCTGTGTCAACAAGTCCATCCATTCCTGTCCGGAGAGTGGACCTTCATTATGATCTATGGGCAAGGGCAGCATCAGGGCCAGGGGCCTTGCTCCCAGGGGAACCCCGAAGCTGCTGGATCATCAACTGTGGTCTTTTAGTGGAGATGCCAGGGTGCACCCCTTTTTATTCTTGTGTTGCCAGTGAGATTCAACTTAGTGAGCTCCATCGTGGCTATCACTAGTAGTGGCCAGGCACCATCCAGTTCTTCCAGTCCCAAGTCTATGCAGACACCCACTCATGTGGGTCTCTCTATCTTCTGGGTTGTCTCTACCCCATGTCATTTTGGTCCTCAGTGAGCATCCTTTCCTGCTGAGTTGGGACCATTTGCTGTGCCCTCAGATGGCAGCTTGACAGCTTTTAAGACCCCAGACGCCACTCACCAATGTGGGCTGCATAGAGCCCTCTGTGGAAAGTGCTAGTGGGCCAATTGGCCTCAATTTTGCCTAAGAGCATGGTCCCCTGCCCACTGCCCCATCTACTCTATCCTTGCAATGTTGGGTTAAGATGGAAGGAGTATTCAAGTAATGTTGAAGTCCACTTAATGTTGTTCCTGTTTCTAATGTGTGCTGTCACCAATTTCACCCAACCAAATTTCTACCAACTATCTAGTCTAAACCCTCCCCCCACTCCCTCCCTCCCCTCCCTTGCAGCCGTGAAAGAGTCTTTTCTTCTATACATAAGTCTGTTTTTGAGATCTTATCGTAGGGGTCTCATACAATATTTGTCCTTTTGTCACTGACTACTTTCACTCAACATAATGTCTTCCAGTTGAAACCAGGTTATGAGATGTTTCCTGGAATCATCATTATTCTTTATCATTGCGTAGTGCCCCATTGATTATATGTACCATAGTTTACCTATCCATTCCTCTGTTGTTGGGCATCTGGGTTGATTCCATCTTTTTGCTATCGTGGACTGTACTGTGATAACCATTCTTGTGCATGTGTCCGTTGGTGTAAAAGGCCTTGATTCTGTAGGATATATTCCAAGTAGTGGAATTACTGGGTCAAATGGTAAATCTATATCCATTTTTTTAAGGAAGCACCAGATTGCTTTCCAAAGAGGCTGGACCATTTTACAACCCCACCAACAGTGTAGGACAGTTCCAGTTTCTCCACAGCCTCTCCAGCATTTGTTGTTTTGTGTTTTTTGGATCATGGCCAGCCTTGTTGGGGTGAGATGGTATCTCATTGTAGTTTTGATTTGAATTTCTTTAATAACTAAAGATCGTGAACATGTCTGCATGTGTTTTTTAGCTCCTTAGATCTCGTCTTTAGAGGAGAGTCTGTCCATCTCCTTTGTCCACCACTTAATCAGATGATTTATCTTCTTCTTACTGATATTTTATAGTACCTTATAGATTATAGAGATCAGGCATTGGTCCACCATATAGTTGCCAGATATTTTTTTCCCCATTCTGCAGGTGGCCTTTTAATTCTATTAATAAAGTCTTTGGATGAGCAAAAGTGTTTGATTCTTAATAGTTCCCATTTATCTATTTTCTCTTCTGTACATTGTGTTTCGTTTGAGAGATTTTGAAATCTGTCTACATTGTGTATTAAAACTTCTATTTCCATTAAAACTTCCTACCTTTTCTTGGATGAGCTTTATCGTTTTAGATTTGATATTTAGGTCTTTTATCCAGTTGGAGCTGGTTTTTGTATAAAGTGTAAGATATGGATCTTGTTTCAATTTATTGCAGATGGCTATCCAATTTTGCCAGCACCATTTGTTGAAGATACTGTTTTTACCCCAGTTTAATGTCTTAGGGCCTTTGTCGAATATCAGCTGTTCGTAGGCAGATGGTTTCATCTCTGGGATCTCAATTGTGTTCCATTGATTGATCTGTCTGTTCTTGTACCGGTACCCAGCTGTTTCGACCACTGTGGCAGTGTAGTATGTTCTAAGGTCGGGTAATAAGAGGCTTCCCAGTGTGTTCTTCTTCTTTAGTAGTACCTTAATTATCCGGGGCTTCTTACCTTTCCAAACAAAATTGGTGATTTGTTTCTCCATCTCATTAAAAAATGATGCTGGAACTTGTATTGGGAGAATTCTTTCATCTTTTAAACAATAACTTCCCACTGCCCTCTTCCTTTAATTTCTGGTAAGCTCTAATCTACTTTGTCTCTATGATCTTTGTAATTACTTTGTATGCATTTTTTAAGCTGTTTTAAGTGACTAGGCTACAATTTTTCCATATTAAAACCTACTTCATTTTTCCCAAACTTCATAATTTGATAGATGGTAGAGAGTACTGCCATGAGCTAGGGACTAGGAAAAGGCATGATGACAATATCAACCAAAGTGGGAGTCAAAACCAACCGTGAAAGAGGCAACATGCCCTATGTGACTTTGGGACAGGGGCATACATTTAATGACTACTCAAGTCCCTGTTTTTCCCAATGACTCATGTCTTCATATACTCTATCTTTCTCCTACTCTTGAGCACATCTGAAAACAATCCTCTTATCTGCTTCCTTGAAGCTCCTGCTGTATCTGAAACATTAAACAGAAAACATTGACACTTAAGTTATAAGCCAAAGCCAAGCACCATCGAGTCGGAGTCGACTCAGTCAGAAATTATTTTTCAAATCTTATAGCTGTGTTGGTTGCTACTTGAACAAGAAAACTGGTAAAAAATTTTCACTGTATTTTAGATGAAAGAGCAAATTAGTTTCTTATTAAACAAATAATACATATACTGTTTTATGACATTGGTTGCCAACTCGACATGTCAACATTCTCCCCTTCTTGACCTTGAGTTCCCCATTTCCATTCATCCAGTTTTCCTGTCATCTCCTGTCTTCTTGTCCTTGCCCCTGGCCTGATGTGCCACTTTAGTCTCATATACCTGGCTGAGTTATGTGTATGATTGTTTGTTTTATAGGTCTGTCTAATCTTTGGCTGATGGGCGAAAAAACAAATTTAAATACAACGTGTTGTGAAGTATCTTTGCATCTTTGTACTGAGAAAATTTAGAGTTTAAAAACTAGCTATCCAATTATACACTTAAAGGAACAAAATGAAATATAAAAAGAGATTTTTAGTAACTATGTATACCTGTGTATGAATGTATATCAGGGTTAGAGGTTACAAAATGACAAAAATTAAATAGTATTAATAGCTACAGTTTTTCCAAGGAAAAATTAGAACAGTTTCTAGTAAAACAAGAAAGACTTTATCAGATGTTTAGATGGATTTTATTTTTTGAATTCAGCTGATTACTTTCAGTCCCTACCGGTGCTGTGGTACAGATTAGTGGTGCAAAGGTGTGTAAGCTGTGATCCCTGCCCTAAAAGAATTCACAATCTCGGGAAGATAATATGTAAAACAATCAAAGTTCATTTGTAACTCTTTTTTTTTTTTTTCAGAATTATGTACTAGAATGTAAAATAGAATTAATTTTTAATGGGTATAAAAAGAATTAAAATAACCTTTTTAAAAGGAAATTTAAATACTTCTTTTAATAATCCTAGTCAAATTTTCACAGAATCTCCTCAGGATCAATGAAAAGAGCTATTTTCATTTTTGTGTGGATACTGTTGGCCTCAATATTAGCAATCAGTGTGTGAAACTGCTTAGCAGGAAAGTCATGGTGCCTACTAAGTGCCTGATGGTTCCATGGAATTTTTCCTGCATCACTTTTCACTTTGAAGTTGGCTAAGTTACAGAAATTCCGAGCTTTGTTAGAAGTCTATGGACAGCATTGTAGAACATTTTAAGAGCTTCAGATATCAAAGCTCCTATCTTAAGTAAGCTGATCTGAACTATCAGAGGGAGTATCTGCAGTACTACAGAGGAACATCTTCCCAGTGTCCAATTTATGTTACTGATTAATACATGCAGTTGGTTCCTGGTCTGGAAAACATCATGGGGGATGTTAGAATTGAGCCACCCTCTGAATTCCAATGTTCTCAGGTCAAAGATTTTAAACACACCCAGACCTTCAGGAGGCCGTATATATTTGCCACACAGACTCAAGCCAACCTATGCATTTTTCCACGCTGTAAGTACTATCCCACTGCCGTCAAGTTGATTCTAACCGATAGCAGTCCTATAGAACAGAATAGAACTACCCTGTAGGGTTTCCAGGGAGTGACTGGTAGATTCAAACTTCTGACCTTTTGGTTAGTAGCTGTAGTGTCACCAAGGCTCCATACTTGTTACCGTTGAGGGGACTGCAATTCATAGTGACCACCGTGTAGGACAGAGTAGAACTGTCCCATAGGGTTTCCAGGGAGCATCTGGTAGATCTGAACTACCAGCCTCCTTGTTAGCAGCCAAACACTTAGCTATCGGGGCTCTAAAATCCACTAAAAGAACTGTCCAGAAAGTACAGAAACATAAAAGAAAGAAATTAGATATATTTTCAATATTCAAAGTTAGCAGTTATTGATATTAAATCTACTTTTAGTATTTTATGTGAATGATTTCTCCTGAGAAAACATTTCCTGTATTTTGCTTATGTAAAATATTTGCAGTTTAAAATGATTCATTATATCAAATCTTGATATGCCATGTATTTCACTATGCACTGAATTCATGACAGAGATGCCTTTCATGTAAATATTAGCACTATATATGAAATTCTAATGATTTTCTTAAAATTTTTGAAAGTTGAAAACAAATATAAAAATAAATTTATTCATTTAAAAATTATATTATATATGTATTAATTGATGGAAATACAAAGATAAATAAAAGACAGCCCAGACTGAAAAATCTATATTAAGCTATATAACCCATGATTTGGAGTTTTGAGACCTAAGTTAGAGTAAATGTTCCATTTAATCCTAAGCATATTAAAGAATCTCCCTGAGTTTCAGTCCTACCACCTACCAAATGGGGGAAATAATAAAACTTTCCCCCAAATCTTGTTAGAATTAAGAGACATACACAGAATTAGAATGTGACAATAATTAGAATGCTACTCAGATGACACCAGCACACAATTTACTAAGTGGAGCTTAAAATTTCTTGAACTGAATTGTGCTTCTTTATCTGTCATTGTATGCTAGTTCACAGAACCTGATATAAATTAATACTGCCAACAAGGCATATCTTCAAAGTTAAAATTTCAGAGGTGACCTCTATGCTCAGATCTGGACATCATTAAGAAGAGCACTTCTGTCCAAATAACAGCCCTAAATGAAATATTGGATTTTCTTTTTCTTTTCTTTTTTTTTCTTTTTTTTGTAAGTTTTATCTTTCTTGTAAAACTGATTGTTCAAAATTTGCATACCGCACTTGGCTTGGCAAGTGTAGGCACCACTGAATATAGTTTAGTCAGTGTAAATGGCCTCAAATTAACTGATGTCAGCAACTTCTAATTGGGCTAACTTAAATTGTGAACCAATAAAACTACATGTAAATGACTTAATTTTTACATTAACTCTTTATCATAACTCTCCCAGTAGACTACTACAGTAGTGAGTATGAATTCTGATCTTCTGAGCAAATTAGATTGAGTTGAGAGGACTCCGCAAAGTACCTATTACTTCCTGTGAAAATTATGGGATCACACCTGTATGTAAGTAAAACGCAGACTGAGTAGGAGAGTATTATGCTTTTAGACCATCGCAATGATGGGCTCAGGCTACTCTTTGACAGCTGAAATAAATTTGACAAAGACACAGCATCAAACCGTATTATAAGCCACTTCAAGGGGGGAAAATAAAAAGTAGTGAGATTTTTATCCAATGCTGTTTTATTGTACAGTTGTCACAGGGATCAAGGATTCCAGAAAGCTCTTCATGATGTAGCGGACAATGTTTACTACTGCACAGTTGAACACCAGCTGCACAAATTACATCTAAGCTGGGGAGCACCTTAACCTTCTTTGTGTTTTTTTCAGACTGTGTTTGTTGTAAGCCTGCCCTGCATCTGTTGGGAGACTGTCCTGCCCCCTCCATTCAGAGCTGTCTGCCTTTGGAATGCTACATCATCATCTCTAATCTCTCTCAGTCCTTTCTTACCAAGGACTTCTCTTATCTGACAGGGTACAGGGAATAATGGCTTTCTTCCCCACTTCTCTCAGCAGGCATTGCAAGCCTCTTTTTTTTTCTGCTCTTTTAAGCTTCACTTGTATCCCTTTTTTCAACACTGACCAAAGGTGCCATGCACTAAAATTTCTAAATAACCTTTCAATGACCGGTGAAACAAGGATTCTTTGGCCAAGAAGACAAAAGGAAAAAGGTTTTCTTTCCTTTCCTTGGATAACTTTGTTTCTGCTTTTCCCTCCATAGGGTTCCTTCCTGTTAAACCCTGTGAAAGTATCAGCAATGCAAGTCTGTGGAAGTGTTTCTTCTTCCAGTCTCCAGTCTTTTAATTATTGCTCATTACACGGGACATCATTTCTATGACAAAATTTTACTAATATCTTCCAAATACTCTGAAAAAAAAACAAGACTATAGAAAGAAAAAGTCATTCATTCGCTCACTCAATAAACACATACCAGGCACTTTGTTAAGCCCACCCTAGGCATTGCGAATACCAAGATGAATAAGGCATAGTCTTCCCCTAAAGTTTCAGTTTTGGTTTCTGAAGAGTGCATAAGCTTTAAAATAAGTTATGAGTTATGTTTGCATATTCTGGGGTGTACAGATGTTGGAATTAACGTGTACAAGAAGGCTAAAGAAAGCTTTTCAAAGACGGAATTAACAGACATTTAAAGCAGTAACAGTTAAGTGGACCGCCAGGGACACAGTGGTTAAGAGCTATGGCTGCTAACCAAAAAGTCGGCAGTTTGAATCCACCAGCCTGTCCTTGGAAGCCCTCTGGGACAGATCTATCGTGTTCCACAGGGTTGCTATGAGTCAGAATCAACTTGACAGCAACAAGAAGTGTTAAACAGGCAGAAAAGACAATGGTATAATCACTGCAGGTATGGAAGAGTGATACTCTGGCCTGTTCAAGGGGCGGCAGGTAAAGCCACGTGATGGGGGGAGAAACAGCAATTATATCGTTTAGGGCCTTTTAAATTAGACGGAGGAGCTTTAATTTTATTCTAAGACATTGGAATATTTTGACCAGGGAAGTGACTTATTTCACTATACAGTTTTAAAGATATTTCTGGCAGCAGTGAAGAAGATGGATTAGAGGAAGGTGGTGAACACACTATGGAAGGGCTGTTAATCAGGGGGACAATGATTGAAGAGATTGTGGAAGAGAACTATGGAATACAGCACATGGATACTTATAAAGCTAGTAATGTATCATCTCTATTTTCAATGATATGCAAGTCTTTTGTGCATTTATATTTAAAATTCAGAAAGGCTGTATTTAAATTCACAAATTTAAGCAATTAAACACTAGGATCAAATTAATTTAATGATTGAAAAGACAGAACAAATATTATATATTCTGATTCTTTAATCATGCCTCTGGGGCAAAATTTCTAAATGCAATTTGGGCCAAGGTTGAAGATCCCTATTTAATATATCCTTCTATTTTGGGCTTCATAAGATTCAGTCATAATATATTTTGCTGTGATGAGTGAATAAAAGAAAAATAATAACTAAGGATAATATTAAAAGTTGATAATACCTCTATTCAATGACATCACAAAAGACAGCATTAAGAGTGAAAATGAAAACTATGGTTTTGGAGAGGATATTTGTAATTCATATATTCAGTAAAAGACTTGTATCTAAAATGTATAAAAGTTTCCTCTAAACAGTGAGATAAAGCCAGAGACTTTTCAATAAAAGTATAGGCAAAAATGTGAACAGACACTTCACAAAAGCGCATATCCGAGTGGTGAACATACATTAAAAAGGCATTCCAAGTCATGTCATCAGGCAAATGCAAACCGAAAGCACTAAGTGAAATGGTCCACACTCCTTATAATAGCTAAGACGAAAAGGGTGGAAAATCCTAAGGTTGGCCAGGATGGTGCTCTCCAAAGCTGCAAATAGGAGCAAAAATTGAAACAGCCCCTTGGAAGAATTGTTTGAGAGTACTGACTTAAAACTGAACTTACTCTTACCCTATGACTTAGCGATTGTAGTGCTAGATATACCAACAGAAATGAGGCCATATATTCACCAAAAGTCACATTCAAGAATGTTTGAGGAGCATATTTGTAATAGCCCGAATCTAAAAACAACCCAAATATCCATCAACAAGTTAATAGATGAATGACTTTGGATGTTTTTATAAAATGGAGCTTTAGACACCAATGAGATGAGTTATACACAACAACATAAATTAACATCACAAACATGTGTTATGAAAATAAGCTAGATGCAAAAAATAAATATATAATTCCATTTATTTAAAGTGAAAGCACAGAGCACAATTAGAAGTCAAGTTAGCAGTTCCTTTCAGGAATGGGGGCAGTGACTAGAAGTGGCTTCAGAGGCTCTATAACCTTTTTCTTTTGTGATCTCAGGGTGCTAGTTGCATGGAAATATTTCCTTTGTGAAAATTTCTCAAGCTGTACAGTACAATTATCACATATTTCTGTTATATTTCCATTAAAAGTCTCTATTAAAAAGAAAATCTGAACAAAAAAATATGAGTAGCCAACTTCTATTATAAGCATGCAACAGCCTAATATTATCATCTTTAATTAAAATCTAAACATGCCAACTAAATTTATAGTCACTTAAATTGGTCGTAGGGACATAATCCATGTAAAGCATGTCAGCTGTGACTTATTTCCCCTGCTCAATAGTGTTGTGCACAATTCTTAAAATCAATCTTGTCAAAAATAATTCATTGCACCTCCTCCTCAATATACTGAGCACACTGTAGAGGCCTGTCTTCTGACTCTGAAACAATTCACTATTTTATGACACTAAACAAAAAGCAGTTTTTTTCCCCTTCTAAAACAACATGAAACCTCCCTAGCTTTGTTTTCGGAAGCAGTTGTCTCAAAACAAGCTAAATAGAAATCTATCTGGTACACAACTGATTTGAAATGCCTCCTATTTGCTCTTCTTCATGGTTTTTCTGTGAAATGATTTCCAATGAGTTCATCTCAAATGAGGCAGTGTGGCTTCTGGTAAAAGGAAAAATATCATCTAATGTGGTCATAGATGCTCTAAGGGCCACATAAAGACCTCCATACTTTTAAGTCCTTTGCAGCAATGTGATTGAAATTTTACATTCTGAATTGTTTTGACTATTTTAAAAGCCATAATAGTTTTCATTTTAGTGCTATTTTGGCAATTTCTTATGAAAAGATTAACAAATAATGAAACAGGGCTATGGAGAATTTGGAAATAAATATATGATACAGTCTTTTTAACTTCTGTAGGAAGTTAGGAAAGCTAGGAAACCTACCAACAGTGGTTTAGCACCACAGAATCATGCTAGATACAATACAACATTTACTAAGTGTCCTTGGGCACATTTGTGCAGGTCACAAAAATATGATTGCAGTCTGTACTTGACTATTGGACTTCTCCCATGAAGGTTCCCATCAGGAAGCTAACTACTTGCTGAAACAAAAGAATAAACATATTAGGGTTTTCTGTTTTTCTATAAAGTCATGTACATTTCCTAGCTCTTATTCATCCAACAGTATACATCAAATTCCTCCCAGGTGTCCACAATTCAGATTGAACTGTCTTGTACTGAGAACAACAGTTGAAAACAACTGTCTTTTTTATGAAAGTCAGAACACTCAGGAGTCAGCCGTGTCAGACTCCAAGGCAGTAACTTACTCCATCTACAGTCTTCATTGCTAATTCAGGTTTTTGATAGTCTATCAGCCTGTTTCTCTAAAGCCATATATCCTCAACTAACTTTAAGTATAACAATATTTAGAGAATTTATCTCTCAAGTTCCACGATCAGTTGCAATCAAGTCAATTCCATTGCAGCGCTGCAGAGTAGAACTATATTCTGTCGAATTTTCAACGGCTGTGATCTTTGGAAGTTGATCCACAGACTTTCTTCTAAGGCATTTCTGGCTGAATTAACTCTGTCAGTCTTTTGGTTAGCAATCGAGCACTTAACTGTTTGCACAAGATAGAAACTCCTGAAGCTCCATAGAGAATTCCAAATTCCTATAAGGATACTCAAACTTTATCTACAGTCTTTGCATAAAGACTGCTTTGATAACCTGAACTATTTTTAAAAAGGAAACAAAAAGAGCATGCATCTTGTATCTTGACCTTGAGCTTATATTTTCTACTTGATTTTTGGAGCTTCTGGAAGACAAGGTTTAAAGTCTTCCTCGTGGTAAGAAATTAACCCCAACTAGAGTTCAAATGGACAGTCTGGATAGCATCTCACTCAGACTGATAGATTGTTGGTACTGTTTCTGTCATTTCCAGTTTTGCTGAGAAGCTAGAAGTCTTTAGCCATATTGGGACTTACTTTGGCTGTACAGTGCACTTACATGCTGTTCTGGTGCACAGTTGTATGTTTTCTATGTGTACCCCAGCACTTGGCTTGGCTATATGAGGATGCAAATTTCATGAGGTCTCAACTATGCCCGTTTGTATGACTGGACTTGGGTATCTTCAATGCCTAGAACAGTGCTTGGCACATAGTAGATAGCTGCTCAAAAGATGTGATTTGATTTGATAAATATTATTTTGTTACAGTTATCTTTATTGTTGTTCATTTGTTTTAGCCTTTTGGGTAGAAATTGCATCTGATATTGCACTTTCTAGCATCTGCATATGAACACATAATACTTTTTAATGGAAATATTATTTAAACCAGGAATTGGCAAGCTTTTTAAAAAAGTCAGATAGTAAATAGTCTTGACTTTACAGGCCTTACAATCTCTGTTCCAAGCATTCAGTTCAGCTGTGGTAGCATAAAAGTAACCACAGAAAACACTTCATGAGAAAAATAGGCAACAGCTGATGCACCACCTATTTTTATATAGCTCTTAACCCAAGAAGGATCCACAGAGGCACAGTGGTTAAGATCTGCTTACTAACCAACAGGCCGCAATTCAAACCTACAAACTGCTCTTCGGAGAACCCTATGGGATAGTTCTACTGTTCTATAGTGTTGCTGGGACTCAGAATCAACTCAATGGCAACAGGTTTGCTTTGAGGTGATGTAAGGAAGGTTGTAGGATTTTGAAATGGTTGAAAAAAATCAAAACAAGAGTAATGTTCCATGACAAATGAAAATTATATAAAATTACAATGCTACTATTTATAAATAACATAGCCACACCCATCTAATTATTGATTTTCTACAACTGCATTCATATTCCAACAGCAGAGCGGAGTAGTCGCAACTACTAAACAAACTAGACAGTAGATTCATTTTTAAACAAAAGGCTGTAGATAGAGCATTTGTCTTTACATACTTATGACAATCTTTTCATATCTTGAAGGTGTGTAAAAAGTTTAAAATTTTAGTTTTTTGACACCTAGGACTCTACAATTAGAACTTTTTAATGGTACTAAGGAGTTCTGGTGGTGCAGTGGTTAAGAGTTCAGCAGCTAACCAAAGGGCTGACTGTTCAAATCCACTGGCCACTCCTTGAAAACCCTACAGGGCAGCTCTACTCTGTCCTATGAGGTCACTATAAATCACAATCAATTCAGTGGCAACAATTTGGGGTATTTTGTTAATGGTGCCAAGAAAGATTATAACAGCATTCTAAATGCATTGTGGAGAATTTATAAATTTAGAACAAAAATTCTCATTTACCTATAAATATTGATTCAAAATCAAAAGCATAAATGACAGTTACACATGATGTTAAAGAGTCACATAAATCAATAGGGTTAGGTATCTCACATTTCTTTCAACTTTGCAACAACAATCCTTTACAATAAAAACTGAAATTCTCGTGCTTATCTTCTGACACACTTGGAGATGCTAATGAAAAATCTGGGAAAGTCTGTACATCAGTTAATCAACAGTTGGCTGTAGATTACTATTTTCTATAAACTGTAAAAATCAAATGAGCATCACATATGCTCAGTAGAGAAAAATCAACTGATACATGTTCTTACAAATTGTTAAAAACTGTTAGCATTAGATCTTACCCAGGTGATAGGAATACAGTGGTGTGAGATGTTTCTAATTAGAATGTGAGTTTCATGAGGTAAGGAACTGTATCTTATTCATGTTTAGTGCCTAATGATTTAATGAAAAAGATTGATGAATGACACTCACAGAGCTAGTCATTGATTCATTTATTCATCTGACCAGCAAATTTGCATGGTGATGACTATTCTTTGTAAAAAAATAGTTTATCGTCCTTGAAGTGAAAGTTCACAATCCACATCAATTTGTCATATAAAAACCTACACACACACTGCTATATAACTCTAACTGCTCTCCCTACACTGTGACAGCACACTTCTCCTTTCCACCCTGTATTTCCTGTGTCCATTAACCTGGTTCTGTTCTCCTCTGCCCTCTCACCTCACCTCTGAATGGTAGCCGCCCAGTTATTCTCATATATTTATTTAAGCCAAGAAGAAGCACATTCATGGCCAGTATCATTATATGTCTTATAGTCCATTCAATCTTTGTTGGAAGAGTTGATGTTGGGGATGTTTTCAGTTCTGGGCTAATAGAGAGTCCAGGGACCATGTCTTCTAGAAACCTTCCAGTATGTCTGACCATGAGATCTGGTCTTTTTAATAGAGTTTGAGTATCATACCTCTTTATTCCTGTCAGAATGCAGCAGGGTAGTCATTTGTGGTTGCTGGGCACCAACTAGTTCTTCTGGTCTTATGCTGATATTGCATCTGGATTATGTGGCCCTTTCTCTCTTGGGCTCATATTTTCTGAATGTCTTTTATGTCCTTCATTATTCTCTGCTCTGGGTAGGTTGGGACCAGTTGAGGTTTCTTAGATGGCCACTTGCTAGCTTTTAAGACTCAGACACCACTCACCAGAGTGGGAGGCAGAACATTTTATTTAAAAACTTTGTTATTCCGGTTGACCTACATATCCCCTGAAACCATGCTTATGACTATTCTGTTCTAAATGTTATCGGAACACAGAGGTATATAAGAAACTGTCTACCCTATCACCAAAAATGTAATTATTTTAATAAAAGTCAGCACAATAAAAGGCTTGAAGATAAATTTAAAATAAAAAGCACTGGAAGACATGAAGTGCCAAATAATTAAGGCAGAAAATAAGAGCCAGGGGAATTGTGTGGGACAGAATGCATCACTGATACCTTGAGTGGTCAGTGAAATCTCCCTGGTAGAGAGGAGAGGCACAAAGTAATTTAAAAGATAAATAAGCACTTAGTAAATATTTGACGAATGGATAAATAAATCTAAGATTTAGATAGCTTAAGACAAAGGAGAAGAAGACAAATAGACAACTTTTCCAGCTTTCTTGACTCTGTTCCTAGGAGGTTTGATGTGAAAAAGTACCTATTAGACCCTAGGAGTCATCTATTCTGCCCACTTTATGAGATCTGACATTTAAGGCTGCATACTTAATTGTTCTAAGTGCTACATACCTCATTGCTGAATATCACCATGGTCACGTTCGAAGTACTCCCTTTGGGAAGCTATGCACCAAAGCCAGTGCCTAGTCCACCCTTCAGAGTAATTCTGGAGCTCTTTCTGGAATGGCCATTGCACACAGTGGCATGGTGACAAGTGCATGAACTTAACTGTATAGATGTCTGTGAGGGAGTTTTTAGGCAGAAAACAAATAACTGTATTGGAACACCCTCCCCACTCACTTGATCTGGCCCCCAATGACTTTTTTCTTTACCTGAAGCTAAAGCAAATATTGAAAAGAAGACATTTTGATAATATTCAGCATATCAAAGGTAATACAACGACAGCTCTGACGGCCATTCCAGCAAAACAGTTCCAAAACTGCTTTGAAGAGTTGACTAGACTCTGGCTTTGGTGCATAGCTTTGCAAGGGGAGTACTTCAAAGATGACCATAATGATATTTAGCAATGAGTTATGTAGCATTTTGTCCAGGATGAGTTCACGAACTTAATTGGCAGTCTTGTATATCAAAACTTCACCTCTGCCTATTCCTTTGAATGTGCATATCTAAAGATTAACCTAGAGACAGTAAAGTCTACATTAGATGGGGAAAGATAAGCATGGAAATTTTCCTGAAAACTCAGGCCCTTTAACATGTAGAAAGATGATCGTTCACAATCACCCTCAACTGTTTTTGACAAAACATCAACTGTGCATCCCATCACAACAAGGCCCCGTAGAGGGACTCTTAGCATGACATAAAAACTGTCCTGTTCTTTTTATTTTAATCTCTTCTAACCTTAACTAATTCCTATTACTTGGCCTACTGCCCATGCAATTTTAAAAGGCCACTAGCACTGTCCCATATGAAGGAAAATGTCTAAATATATTTCGCTTATTTTTTTTTTTATCAAAGATAAAAAAAGCATACAAGACCAATAAAAAGAGAGTAATTTTACCATTAAAACCTGTTGCCACTGAATCAGTCCTGACTCATGACAACTTTTGGACAGAGCAGAACAGCTTTCCAAGAAGTGACTGGTGGATTTGAACTGCAGACCTTTTGGTTACCAGTCATACTATTAACCACTACACTACCAGGGCTCTAGTTTCACCATTATATTTCATGATGTCTCATATTTGAATGCTTGTGTAATGTGTAGAGATACTATTTGTAAATACATTTATGCAGAGATAGAATCCTTTCAAAGTAAAACATTCAGATTTGTTTTCCAGTGTCATAAGCAATTAAATCATATGTGATTTAGATTTTTTTTTTATTTTTATCTTTGACACTGACTTCTAAGTTACAAGTATGCATTTCAGCTAATGCTTGGCATATTTACCAAGTGTCAACCTCATGGGAAGCATGGAAGGAATTTAATGTTGGATAATATAAATGTCTATATTCAGGAAACACAAAGCCCCAAAACACAAGCAAAAAACAACTGTTATGCTTTTACATGATTTTCCCCTCCTGACTGGATTCAATTTTATACAAATGCTTGTCCAGCTAGTATTCTAGGTAACAAAATGTTTGTAACCATTTAAGTTACCACTTGGTGTGTTTACCAAACATCTGCCTTGTGTTTAGCATGAAAGCGCTCCCTGGTAACTCATACAGATTTCCATTTTAAGGGGCTAAAATCTCCAGTTTAGATGACAGCACTTGTCAGATAGCTACGCTAGAGAGCAAATGAGAACCTTAAACACCCACACTATCTTTCCATTAAGCTAGAAACAAAATCCATGATTATTACTGTTGTCTGACCCCTGCTCAGCTCCCTAACTTTACTACATACACTATTGCTCTTCACAGTTCACCATAGTCTACGAAGGCCTAGGGTCAAAAGTGATGAATGTTATTTCCATCTGTCTTCATTGATCAAATTAAAATCCATGGCTGGACCCAAAGTGTGAAGCAAGGAAGTTGCACTGCCCATGGAACAGTCAGAATTAATGCTTATGTGTGAGACATCCAAAAACTATATGGTGAAGAGCACGGACATAGTGAGAGCTAAAGAATTAGGGCCAATAATACAATCTACCAACTAGGTTATGCACAGAGTTACATAACTTTGTCTTCTTTTAATGTTTTTTTTTTTTTTTTTTTTTTTTTCCAGACACACTGATTTCAAGCTAGTTGATATCCTCATTTTTTTTTCTGGAGTTCACCATGAAATTCACTGGTCATGTGGCTGACCACACTGCAAGACACGGCCATGCATTTTGCCTGAAACAGATATATTTTGTCCACATTTATCCTGATAATGATTTGGACATATGTTTTCCCTATTCAGCTGTTGGGGCGGCAGAAAAACCACAGTTGCTGTAAAGTCAATTCCAATTCACGGAGCCCCAACAAGCTGCAGAGTAGGATTGCACTCAGTAGAGTTTTCATGACCATGAACTTGAAGAAGTTGAACACCAGGCCTTGCTTCTGAGGTGCCTATGGGTGGGTTTGAACATCCAACCTTTCAGTTGGTAGCTGCAAACTTAACCATTTATGCCACCCAGGTACCTTAAAACGGTCTTCTGTTTCATTTGTAATAAACCAGGGAGCCTCATGTGAATTTCTACACACAGGGAAGTCCCTGTAGATTCTATCTTTGGCTACTTCTCTTGTTTCAAAATATAGGTGGCCAATATATTCTATGGTTCTAATCACTTAGAATGTCAATATTCAAAACCTTACTAAGCTGCTTACCTGCATCGACTAAGATGACTGAGGTTGTAGGACCAATGAAAAATCAGACACAGCAAGGCTTTATTCTTTCAACTCTGTAAATATATTTCTAATTTCAGTGATAGAAATAAAGACCTAAAGCAGTGCCTCTCAAACTTTAATGTGCATTCAGATCAACTGTGGTTCTTGGTGAAATGCAGGTTCTGGTTTGGTGTCTGGGATGAGGCTTGATGTTCTATATTTCTAACAAGCTTCCTGCTGATGTTAATGGTGTCAGTACATGAACCTCACTGAATGACCAGAGTCTGAAGAATTCAAAATATACTTTCCTGAACAGAACACTTATTCATGCAATAAATGTATTTAAGAAAAGCAATAAGAATTTACCTCAATGTGTGTATTCTTATAGGATTTTTCTTCATGAATCAGAAACCAACTATAATTTTTGCTGTGGATACTAGATAAAATTTTTATCTTAGAAATGAGTTGTCATCGAAATAAAATTATATTCATTAAAGAACAAATACTTACTGGTTTACCCTAGGCTCAGGTTGGTGGCAATGAATGCAGAATTACACCTGGACAAATAAACTAGATCAATGGTTCTGTGAATTTACTAGTAATTCAGCATTTCTCACTTAGTAGTAAGTTATCAGTTGTTCCGTTCATTGACCAACAGAAAACATTACTTTACTTGAAGAATGGGGTGTAATATTGTTACCATGATCTTAAGCAGAGGTCATGCGTCCTGCCACAAGCAGCCACTCTTTGAGACAGGGGTGAGGTGAGAAGTAAGACATTCACTGCACACTGGTAGGTAAGGAGACAAAGGGGATCATTCCTCCAAAGTCTGCCTCCCCACAATGGAGACTAACTGGAGGTATTTGAGAAGCAGGGAATACAGTTTTATAATTCCTAGGAATTTGCAGGTTAGTTCTGTGGGTGGTCACGGTAGTCTCCTCCCAGATGTGTTAATACCTTCCTGATGTTTTGGTTCTTGAGGTTGTCTGGCCATATATAAATTGCAGGTCACAAGGCAGGTTATTTTTCTCTTAATTTTTTTTTAGATTATTATCATTTGTTTTTTCACAGTCCTAAAGAGAGCATAGATCAGTCCTTGGCCTTGAGAGAAACTGAAAGAGACAATGGACTCCTACTGGGAGACAAAATTAAGAAACAAGTTTGTGGAGGTTATGCTTGAGATACAGCCATTGAATTTACCTGTTCCAGTATCATTTGGATGAAGATGAGTATTCTTTTACTTGTTCAAAAATGAGTACCTACTAAGATATGACACGGTGGTAGTTACTGTAGGCCAAACAGTGAAGACCACACAATGCCTGTTCTTAAGAGGTTTACAAACCAGGGACTGGAAATGTATAATAAGCAATGGAACGATGTAGGTAGTGTTAAGTTTCTTATGAAACAAACACAAGTGCTCAGGAAGTCTATAGAAGGAAAAAAAAAAAAACCTGAGACTGAAGAAAAGATCAAAATAAAAAAAGAATGTTTGGTTGACAATCAGGAGTATAGTCAACCCCATTGACTTATCATTGAAATAAAAATAAAGTAAGCAAGTTATCTGGCTAAATGGATTCTATTTGGTATAATACGATTGCCAGTATAATTTCTTGATGGAGGTGATTACCAATTTTGAAAGTAATTTTGGCCTACAAAAGTTTACATTGTGTGTGTGTGTGTGTGTGTGTGTGTGTGTGTGTGCACGCACGCGCGCACGCGTGAGTCTATATGTTTGGATATGGAGAGGAAGAGAGGCAGATAGAGACACAGAATGAAAAAGATATGAAAACTAGCAGAATGCAATGAAAAAAGTATCCTTCAGCCAGAGTCCTGTTTAGGACCATTTGTAAAGCATGGGAAGATAGGCAGACGACATCAGTCATTAGTCTTGGGCAGGAGCACTCAATACTTTCTAAGCTATTTTAGCAGTGGTAAAACAAAACCCCAAACCCACTGCTGTTGAGTCAGGTCTGGCTCATAGCGACCTCAGAGGTCAGAGTAGAACTGCCCCATAAAGCTTCCAAGGAGCACCTGGTGGATTTGAACTGCCAACCTTTGGGTTAGCAGATGTAGCACTTAACCCACTCCATCAAATAGGGTGAAATTCCATTCAAACCGTGGAAAGTCAACCAGTAAATGGTACTCATACCTTACATTGTTGCTTCCACATAGACATTTACATTTTGAACCTACTTTTCTCTTTTTGGAAACCCTGGTGGCCTGGTAGTTAAATGCTGTGGCCGCTAACCATAAATGTCAGCAGTTCAAATCCATCAGGCACTCTTTGAAAACTCTGTGGGGTAGTTCTGCTCTGCCAATAGCATTACTATGAGTTGAAATTGACTCAACAGCAAGCTTGTTTTTCTTTTTGTTTTTTTGCTTTTTTGAAGCCATAAAACAAGTTGATCTTGTAATAGTTTTTGAATGCTCTACTCAGAATTTATTACAACCCTATACATGCTTGACGATGTAGTTAATTCAAGTAGTTTAGGGAAGAATAGAAACAGGATAGAATATGGAATCAGGAATGGAGTTCAGAGAAAATGATATTAGTTTACTTGGAGAAAAGTATAAGGAAACTTTGAGTTTATTGCTAATGTTAAACTAAAAGCACTAAATCACTATTTGCTGATCAGGGCAGGGCAAAAAGAAATACTCTCCAGCCAGACAAAGAAGTAAGCACCTGCCCACATGTGCCTCTCACCGCTGCAGCTGACTCCCTCTGGAGTGTACCAAGTGCAGGCCAGGTTTCTGCTGCTCTGTCACTGGCCAGGGACACTTGCCAGATTTCAGGATCAGCATACTCAGGTTCTGGCCATGATAGTACCAAATGGGGCCAGGTGTTCTCTCAAGAATGCCTGGCCCCAGTTCATTCCTGATCATTTGTAGGAAATTTCTAGGCACCTTTAACAACCAGAATTGTGAGTTTGGATAGAGACCAGTTCATCACAGCACCCTGCCACAGTGCCACCTTCTATCTTTGGTGCTCCAAGCCAGTACAAAATACTATTATGTCTAGGATTTTTTTCAACCCTAAAAAACAAAAAGCTTTTGTTATTGCTCTGAAAATGGTTTTTCACTCTTCTTTTCAGTGGAATGTGAAGCCAATTATGTTTGTTTAGAGAGTTTATTATTATGCAAAGTAATTTTTCATCACCACAAAAAAATGAAGGTGCTGGGATTCATCACACTTGAAGTATCATTAGAATTTCATAGAAATCCTTTAGAACAGGGAAGTAATCTAGAAGTTTGGATGTAAATATAGATGTATTATTTCACAAGAAGCAGTCTGAAGTACCTCTGCATAAGATCCATTTATTCTTGGTACCAAACTTAAGCACAGCTGAAGATATCAGAACATCTGTTATTTTGTCATGCATATAGCCCAACCTCAGCAATCTTTGTCTAAGGGCTCACAAAGAATAGTTCTGCGTGTAAACGTTTCAGATAGGTTTGAAGAAATGCAAAAACCAATTGGGTAGCTGGCTGGTTGAACCATAGATCACAGCTACTGCTGTTGTCAATGAAACAGATCTAAGAACCATGTCCAGCAGGGTATGTAAGTAAGTCTGTCCAGGGAGTTTACTAATAGTAAGAGCTCTTAAAGATCACTGACAGGCAGAGCTGCTTCATTAAGTGTATGTTCAACGTACCTCTTCTTCTTTTAACAGAATCACACACTACTTCTGTCTCCATGTCTGAAGAGTTCCCCATGCCTGAAATTGACTATAAGCATTAAGGATACTTAAAAAAAAAAAAAAAAAAAACCTCCAAACATACCATAAACCAAAAATCTGTTGCCTTCAAGTCCATTCTGACTCATAGTGACCCTATAGGACAGAGGAAAACTTCCTGATTGAATTTCCAGGGAGCAGCTGGTGAATTCTAATCAGTGACCTTTTGGTTAGCAGCAAAGGTCTTAAACTACTGTACCACCGAGGCTCAGACAAAGCCAGATTCAGTTATTTCACTTCTGTGAAGCATTCAATTAATGATACTCTCTTCTTTACAAAGATCTCATGCTCACCCTAACTCTTCCTAATCTAAATTTTTCCCAAGTAGTAAACATAAACATGTAGACAAGCATAGCTGTTCATAAATTCAAGGTGAACAGAAAATTTGTTAACATTCTTATAAGAAATTGAGCACAGAAGCAACCCTAATTTTTTGACTCACATGAATTTACAATGTGACCATTACTTTATTTTGATAAGACCTCTTCCATCAGTTTTAAAATCACTTTTGCTAACAGCTTTATTGAGACATAATTCACATACCATACAATTCACCTATAGCATATACAACTCTGTGTTTTTTTTAGTATGTTCAGAGTTGTACAAACCATCACTGAAGTAAGTTTTAGAACATTTTTATCATCTGAGAAAAAAAGCAACCCATACATTTTAGATATAATCTCCCCATCCTGCCTCACTGTAAGAAACCACTAATCTACTCTCTGACTCTAAATACTTGCCTATTCTGTACACTTCATATAAATAGATTCATATAATATGCAGCCTTTGTAGTTATTTGTACTGATTAAGTTTATTCAGGTAAATGTATTTTGTATTCTTTAAAAAAATTCTTTTTCTGTTTACATACAATGTTTGTAGGATCATTATTACAATCTATATTTAAAATTCTATCAGTGTATATATAGTTGGGAATATATCTAAATGGACTTTGACAAACTACAGAAATAGGATTTATTTTTAAGTCTCCACCTTTTTTACCATACATGAAAAAGCAACTGTCCCTCCCACTCACTTTCTTTCCCCTTATCCTGTTTTATCTATCTTCATAGCATTTACATCCACCTGACATTTATATGTGATTGATTCATTCATTAATTTGTTTTCTCCCTCTCTCTGCCTAAATTTAAGTTTCCTAAGAGCAAGAAACATGTTTATTCATTGCTGTATAATTAACGTCTAACGAGTATTTGGATAATAGTAGGTATTCTGATACATACCTGTTGGATGGATGGATGGATGGATGACTGCGTACTTGGGTGAGTGAGTAAAAGAAAAGTAATAGCAACACCTTTTGAGTCACAGAAAATATCTCCAAGATACAATTTTTTTTTATTATGATTGAATGAAAATGCACATTCTCTTATAAATTTGCATGCTGACCTACATGCAGCTCCCACTGCTTTTCCTGCATGGTGACAGCACACTCTTCCTCTCTGCTCCATACATGACTTACCTTCCCAAGAGTCTCCTATCTTCTCCTCTCCACCCATTCCCCTTCTTTCGTCAACTGGAAGACCTCCTATAGATGCCTAGAACCATAAAGTGCCCACACAATATGGTCACTCTGCGTCACCAAGTCCAATCCATTGCTGTCTGAAAAGTTGACCTTCATGATGATTTATGGAAAGGGGCAGCATCAGGGCCAGGGACCCTACTCCCAGGAGAACTCTGAGGCCCCTGGACCATCAATTGTGGTCTTTTAGTGAAGATCTCAGGGTGTAACCCTTTTTATACTTATGTTGCCAGTGAGAGTCAACTTTGTGAGCTCCATCGTGGCTGTCATTGCTGGTAGCCAGGCACCATCTGGTTCTTCTGGTCACAAGTCCATGTAGGCATCCACTCATGTGGGTCTCTCTGTCTTCTGGATTCTCTTTCCCCCATGTCATGATGAACCTTGGTGATCATCTGTTCCTGCTGAGTTAGGAACATTTGCTGTACCCTCAGATGGCAGCTTGGCAGCTTTTAAGACACCAGACTCCTCTCACCAATGTGTGGTGTAGAGAGACCTCATTAGCAAAACGCTAGTTGTGTCAATTGGCCTCGATTTCCCCTGAGAGCACAGTCCCCAGCCCCCTGACCCAGTTACTCTGTCCTTGCAATATTGGGTTAAAATGGGAGGAGTACACAAGTTGTGTTGAAGTCCCATTAATACTGATCTTCTTACTAATGTGTGCTGTCACCAAATTCATCCAACCAAATTTCTAACAACTATCTAAACTCTCACCCCTCACCCTCCCACCCTCCCTACCCTTGCAGCTGTCAAAGAGTCTTTTCTGTGATGATGAGTCTGCTTTTAAGTTCTTATCGTAGGAGTCTCATACAATATTTGTCCTTTTGTTGCTGACTACTTTCACTTAACATAATGTCCTCCAGTTGAAACCAGGTTAAAAGATGTTTCCTGCTATCATCATTGTTCTTTATCATTGCATAGTGTTCCACTAAGTACATATACCATAGTTTACCTATCCATTTTTCTGTTGCTGGGCATCTGGGTCGACTCCGTCTTTTTGCTATTGTGGACTGTGCTGCGATGAACATTCGTGTGCATGTATCAGTTGGTGCGAATGGTCTTGATTTTGCAGGCTATATTCAAAGCAGTGGAATTACTGGGTCAAACGGTATATCTATATCCATTATTTCAAGGTAGTGCCAGATTGCTTTCCAAAGAGGTTGCACCACTTTGGAATCCCATAAACAGTGTACGAGAGTTCCAATCTCTCCACAACCTCTCTGGCATTTAGTGTTTTGTGTTTTTTGGATCATGGCCAACCTTGTTGGGGTGAAATGGTGTCTCATTGTCTTTTTGATTTGAATTTCTTTAATAGCTAATGATCGAGAGCCGGTCTGCATATGTTTTTTGGCTGCCTGGATCTCTTCTTTAGAGAAGTGTCTGTCCATCTCCTTTGCTCACCACTTAATTGGATGATTTATCTTCTTCTTGTTGATATTTTGTAGTACCTTATAGCTTATGGAGATCTAGTGTCAGTCTGACATAGAGTTGCCAAATATTTTTTCCCATTGGTGGTCTTTTAATTCTATTAATAAAGTTTTTGGATGAGCAATAGTGATTCTTAGTAGTTCCCATTTATCTATTTTCTCTTCTGTTGTTTGTGGTTTGTTTGACAGATTTTGAAGTCTGTCTATGTTGTGTATTAAGCCTTCCATTGTTGTTCCTACTTTTTCTTGGATAAGCTTTTTCGTTTTAGATTTGATATTTAGGTGTTTTATCTTGGCTTGGCATCCATTTTGGGTCGGTTTTTGTATAAGGTGTAAGATATTGGTCTTGTTTTAATTTAGTGCAGACGGGCATCTAGTTTTGCCAGCACTATTTGTTGAAGAGATTGTTTTTACCCCAGTTTGATGTCTTAGGGCCTTTGTCGAATGTCAACTGTTCATCTCTGGGGCCTTGATTCTGTTCCACTTATCTATCTATCTGTTTTTGTACCAGTACCAGGCTGTTTTCACTACTGTGGCAGGTCGAGTAATGAGAGGCCTCCCAATTTTCCTTTTTTTTTTAAATTTCAAAATGTTTAACTCTATTTTAGGACTACAAATTGTTTTAAAACTATTTCTTGTATCTTTTATCATGAGTGGAATCTTAGATGATTTGAATTAGGTACAAAGATTGAGTTCTTTGGTTTTGAAACAAAGAAGACTTTGAAAAGATTTTTAAAAAGGGGGGGGCTTTTTCTAATCAGACAAACTAACAGAAGTCTGGTTGTATAGCTGGGTGAAATATTAGAAGCAAAGAGGGCACTTGATTCCCAACATACTGAGTAGAGTCCTGCATAAACATCCTTCATCTCTCTTTTTTATTTTTTCCATTAAGTCTGTTTTACTAGGAAAATTATAAGGTCATAGTACATTTTTACTTTATGCAAAGCTGTAATTTTTGTATATTTTACCATTAAGTAAGCTGAATTCATGACTTCTATTCACATCATATTTTCTGATATATTTTTACATGCTTTCAAATAACCACCTGTGACTTTTGAATACATCTAAACAATGCCAAGAAATGTATATTTATTATTTAATCAGAAAAAGTAATATTCCTGTTTTTATTCTTAGAAAAGAAATCAGCTATGCAAAAATAAATAAATAAATAAACTTACAAGGCAAAACACTTAAGAAAAACGTAGTAAAATGTGTGAACTGTATACCTTCTGTATTGTCGAGGAAAAAAATGGGGTGTTCTATGAGCAACTTTATACTACAAAGATTTTGGAAGGCCTGGATAGTCCAGAGTTTCAAAGTGAAAGTATTATATGGCTACTGTAACTACAAAAGAAAAATTCAATGTCTTTTTTAAAATATAACTTTATGAATTGTAATTTAAAACAAGAAGGAAAGGCATACTACATCTCCCTGTTTACCTAGCTGAGCCACAGAACATAAGAGCAGAGAGTTGTAGAGAAAAGGTACTGTTTTAGTCAGCCAGGGCTGCTCTAACAGAAATATCACAGAGTGGATGGTTTTAACAAAGGAAAGTTTATTCTTACACAGTCCGGTAGGCTGCAAGCCCATATTCAGGGTGCATGCTCCAGGGGAAGGCTTTCCCCCTTGTTGGCTCTGGAGGAAAGTCCGGTGTTGCACCAGTCTTTGTCCAGGGAGCATCTTGGTGTAGGAACCTCAGGTCTGAAGGACAAGCTCTTCTCCTGGTGCTGTTTTCTTGATGGTGCGAGGTTCCCAACTCTCTGCCTGCTTTACTGTCCTTTCATCTCGCGTAGGATGAAAGGATTAAGGGTGGGGCAAGCCATACTCCAGGGAAACTTCCTCTGCAGTGGAGCAGGGAGGTAATCCCATGAAGGGATTTACAGCCCCACCATAATCCTTTAACATACAGTTTAGGAAAACCACAAAATGGAGGACAGTCACAAGATACTGGGAATTATGGCCCAGCCACATGGCCACACTTATTTTTGGAGGGACAGAACTCAATCTATGACAGGTACATTAGGATAAAACCCAGGATAGGTAACCCAGTGAGACTGATGTTTACAGAGATAGCCCAGACAGAAAAGGAACTGAGGTAAAAATGAGACTAGAGAGCCAAAAGCAGACTGAAGAAGCATATTCATACCACGAGCCAGGAGTTACAATGGCTAAAATTTTCCAGTTGTTATAAGTTGCCTTTGTGTTGACTCCAATTCATGGTGACCTTTTGTGTAGCAGAAAGGAACACTGTTCAGTCCTGTGACATCTTCACATTTATTGGTACATTTGAGGCCACTGGTGCAGCTATTGTGAGGGACTTCCAACCTAGCTAGATCATCTTCCAGCACTTTATTAAATAATATTCTGTTGTAATTCACAGGGTTTTCACTGACTAATTTTGGAAAATAGATTGCCAGGCTTTTCTTCATGATCTCTCTTAGTCTGGAAGCTTCACTGGAACTGTCCACAGTGCTGACCCACTAGTGTTTGCAATACTAGTGGCATAGCTTCCAGCATCACAGCAACATACAAGCCACTGCAGTAGGACAGATAGGTAGTAGAAGTTTTCCAAAAAGTAATGAATACAAGCAAAAGTTGAGATGGGTTGTCCAAGAGATTTAGAATGCTGTCTGCTGTTGATACTGCCGTACCAGACCACGAAGAGTGGTGTCTAAAATTTACCTGTATAATCTGCTTCATCTGCCCTACTGGATAGTTAGCACCAAAAAGAGAGACTGGAGCTGGCAAAAGGTCTCGAACTTCACAGTCACTTAACACAATTTGTTGAATAAAAACCTGTTGCCTTTGAGTCACTTCTGGTTCATAGCAACACTACAGGACAGAGTGGAACTGCTTTATTGGGTTTCCAAGGAGCTGCTGGTAAGATTTGAACTGCCAGACTTTGTAGTTCACAGCTGTAGCCCAACATGTCTCTTGACCACTACTTTGCAAGGGCCTCAATCTAGTTGCATAATAAATGTAAATTTTCCCTATTTTCCTCAGTGAATTCCTTATAAAGTATAAGTAACCCACAAGGTAGTACTTCATTTTAAAACAAAATACCCAAACCCAAAAACAAACCCGCTGCTGCTGGGTCGATTCCAACTCATAGCGACCCCACAGGATGGAGTAGAACTGCCCCACAGAGTTTCCAAGAAGTGCCTGGTAGATAGGAACTACAGACGTTTGGGTTAACATCCATAGTACTTGTCCATTACACCACCAGGATTTCCTAAAACAAAATACAACCTCTTAAATATCTTTCTTAGACAATCATTTTGAACTCCAAGCAAACACAAAGTTACCATATGATGAGGCACATTTTGAGAACGTTTTAAGTACCACAAAGCAGCAGTTTCTTAAAATCAAAGTGTCATAACCATAATATGTCATGCCTACTGTGATGCGGTAATTGCCACCATTTGTCTGGCTGCAGAACAGTGGCATACGGATGTCTAGGGCTGGCTGCAGAGTCCCCAGGGTGCAAACAAAACGAGAGACAGCATCCGGTGGACCAGATAGATGGCTTTCTAGTAGATGGGTCTCTGAACAGACAGCCTCAGAGTCTGTGGCTGTGGGCGGGTTAGTTAAAGCTATTAAGGAAGAAATTTTACAAGACTTTTCATCAATAAGGATTTTATTGTGCAATCCACTGGGCATTTGAATTAAAAAAGAAAATGCAATTTAGACTTTGCAGAACCTTTCAGACTTTTTGTTTGCTTTAATTCTACCTTTTCAAAAGAATAAAAATTGCTTATGGTACATGGAGATTCATATCCCTGACTTGTTATATAATTCACTTAAATCCAGGGAAGTAGTTTTCTTTCTTTAGAAAAAAGCTTTTTCAATGAATGTGAGTTCACTGAAAATAAACATCATGATGCTTGCCAGTACCAGCAATTAGAGTCAACATAGTTATGAAAAAAAATCCTAAAATTACCGAGATGTCACCTCTTAATCATAGAGCCAAAAAATTACATATTGACCATGCCAACATTTCTCCTTTATACTGGCTTGTTTGTGAAAGGGAAGCCTTTAGAAGACTTTATTACATGGGGGTGGTAAAGATTTTCAAAGCACCTTTCTACAGTATTTGAATTTATTTCTTTATTTTTGTCCTCTTTGTTAGAGGAAACCCAAAGGGAGATTTTTTTGTGTGTTTGTTTTGGTTTTAAATGGCAGATCTTATTCCAAGACTTTTTAAATCTTTAAATGTTTGGCTTATGTCTGGGGGAAAGTATAATAAACTGGTAAAGAGCAAAGATCTTGAAGCCACATATAATGGGTTAAATCTGAGCACTAACACTTAAGCTTTTCCATTTTCTCCATCTATAAAATGGGAAAAATAACGAAGGTTGTTGTGAAGGTTAAATCAACTTATAAATGCAGAGTTCTTCAAACAGTACTTAATATAATGCTTACAAAGTAAGTCTGTGTAAGAGTTAGCTATTGTAATTATGTTTTCTGAGTTCCAGAAAACCCCAGATACGTGACTCTTCTTTTTCCTTCTCCATTAGCTATGTAATTTACTAATAGCACAATGATATTATGCCCCTGGCATTTGAAATTAACAATGCTTGTACTCAATACCTTAATATTACAGCAGTTTTATAGTTAATAAAGGCAAATCATTTCTGTTTATTTGAAGCATTGATATGAACATTGCTACTACATGTGTGTGATTTAGGATGCAGCTTAACACACACTTTCTTTATAGTGGGTGTGAAAACCTTTAGGCTGGAGGCCGAATAAGCATCAGCTTAATGCTTTCTAGCCAGAAGGACAAGCACCAAGAGCTGGCATGGCCATTCATACCTTCAGCTGTGAAAATATAAAAGGACATTTGCAGGCTTTTGGACCACAGTCTGATAAACACACAAACTGGGGCTGCTTTCCTCCTGTAATTCTCATTCTTCCTTTACCCTTTCAATAAGTGTGTGTCTGAGTTGTTGGAATGTATGAGGCATGTGTATGCTGTATCTCTGTGTGTCCTTCTGTATGTGTGTACATATTTCTCTCAGGCCTCTTTCGCTGTTTGGCCTACTGTTTTTTGTTTATTTATGGTTGTTCTTTCTGTGTTGCACGTATCATATCCAAACGGAGCAATCACTGTCTTTACTCTCTTCATGACATTGCCTTGGTCTGTCACTTAAAGCACTAGAATCTTAGAATCATAATGGAATCATATTAGAATATTAGAATCATAATGGTCTTATAGTAGGGAAACCCTGGTGGCACAGTGATTAAGAGCTATGACTGCAAACAAAAAGGTCAGTAGTTCAAATCCTTCAGGTGCTCCTTGGAAACTCAAGGGGAGCAGTTCAACTCTGTCCTGTAGGGTCGCTGTGAGTCGAAATTGACTTGATGGCAACAAGTTTTGGTTTATTGTCTTATTTTACAGCAAGAAAGATTTCTTTTCTCTACTTCTCTTGTTTTTCTCTCTTCCCTTAACAGCACACAACATAGACCCATTTGTAGTTGTTGCTATTAGGTGCCATCTGGTCACTCGTGACTCATGAGAACCCTATATACAACACAATGAATCCCCGCCCAGTCCAGCACCATCCTCACAATTGTTGTTGCTTGAGTCATAGTTGCAGTCACTGTGTCAATCCATCTTGCTCTTCTTCACTGACCCTCAACTTTACTAGGAATAATGTTGTTTTCCAGGGACTGATCCCTCTTATAATATGTTCAGAGTATATAAGATGAAGACTTTCCATCCTTGCTTCTGGCTGTACTTCTTCCAAAGTAGATTTGTTCATTCTTCTGGTCGTCCATGGCATATTCATTATTCTGTGTCAGTACCATCATTCAAAGGTGTCAATGCTTCTTCTACCCTCCTTATTCATTATCCAGCTTTTACATGCATATGAGGCAACTGAAAACATCATGGCTTGTGTTGGGTGCACTTTAAACAAACCAAACCAAACCCACTGCCATCAAGTCAATTCCAACTCTTAGTGATTCAGTAGAACAGAATAGAATTGCCCCATATGGTTTCCAAAGAGTGCCCAGTGGATTCAAACTGCCAACTTTTTGTTAGGCAGTCATAGCACAGAGCCACTATGCCACCAGGGTTTCCAGGTACACCTTACTCCTCAAAATTTATATTTGATTGTTTAACATATTTATTGAGTATAATTAATTTATTTAACAAATATTTAGTTATGTACTCTATGATAATATAATATAATTGATATGATAATATAATATATGATATATATTTGATAATATATATTTGATAATATATATTTGATATATATTTGATAATATAATTGATATGATAATATAATATAATTTCTCTTATTCTTGTTTTTTTTAACACTACTTGAAATACATTAACTAAAATATATCCAGTAATTTAAATACCTTTGACTTGTTCCATTTGGTTGGCCTTTCATGACAAAAAAAAAAAATAAGGATTTCCACCTTGAGATAAACACAAAATCAGAAATTAGTAGTCAAAGACTGGAAACCCTGCTGCCGTAGTGGGTTAAGTGCTACCTCTGCTAAGCAAAAGGTAAGCAGTTCAAATCCGTCATGCACTCCTTTGAAATTCTATGGGGCAGTTCTAGTCTGACCTCTAGAGTCGCTGTGAGCTGGACCCAATTTACTCGATGGCAGTAGGTTAGCTAGCAGTGGCTTAGCTAAAGAATACATGAGATTAGACATATAGTTGCAAATAGGTGGCGCTACATTAGCTCAAGAAAATAAATATTCAGAATCAAAAAATGCTACTACTGAGTAGATTCTGACTTGATTAACCTTAATATCCCGAGAACTTTCTTCTTCAGATCAGAAAAAGTGAAGACAGTCCATCCTATTGGCATGGTTATTGACTTGAGATACTTGTATGATCTTGCTCATAAAAGGACTGACTTTTCTGCAAGAGTAGAGCATATTACCATGTAGGCCATGCAGAGGAGCTCTGTCACTGCAAAACAATCAGGTAAATGCCAACTGCTTGCCTATACCTGTAGGGGCATGAAGTCTCGAAGCTGAGAATACCAGTGCTGACGTTTTCAGGGGAGCTAACAAAGGAACCACTAGCTATTCACACAGTGCCCCAAAATAGTCCTAAAGGAAAGTGAGGAAGAACCAGTGCTAATAAACAGATATCCAAATATGAGAAAGAAATGAAATCTTTGAACGTGGCTGCTGCATGGGCTTCCTGCTCCCTCACTGACATTTCTTTGATTTTGAGAGTAGGTGCTATTCTTAGTGCAATCACATTGTCATACTCTGTTATGAGGAAGCAATCAAACCCATAATAAGTTAAGGAGTAATGTTTTCTATTCTTATTTTTTTTTTTAATCTCACCTCAACGTTTGATTTGTTAGCTTTTGAAAACAGGTAGGAGTTTTTCAATTATATCCTCCAAAATACCTTTTCTCATCCTCAGTGTTTGAAAAACAAATGTATCTTGGATCCAGTGCTTTTGTGTTTACAGATCTGGGCCTGACTTAGTAAGCTTTAAAGAGATAGCAAGCGCATAGTACGGAAATCAGATTTACATAATTTTCTGCTTGCTTACAGAACACAGCAGTTGAGATTATCTTTTACATTTGGGAAGACTGTTTTAATATGATAAGATGAAATACCACCTACTTGCTAGTTTGACTTCTTAAAATAAATTATGGGCTGATTTGTCATAGTGACTTTTAACATAAATTGCTATTATAATCTAAAGAAGCAATTCTAAAGGAGGTTGCTTTTTCACCTCATCTACATAAAAAGATTTAGGTTATTTCTGCGTTATTCTTTTCTCCCTACAATTTATTTGCTGTAACTTTACATGGCAGGAACAACAAAAATCCGTGCTTTGTTCTTTCCATCCATTCTTCTATTCATGCATGGTAAGTAGCAAATAGCAGTGTAAGTGGAGAAAAAGGCATAAGCAAAAGTAGTCTGTCAAGCTTACTTTTTGTATATAAAAAGAGTGTTTTCTGGTGGTGCATGTGTGTGTGCAAAAGACAATTCGGTTGCAGCCTTGGGGAAATACAGAAGATGAGCCTGGAGCTTTACTCCGTCTTTCACACATCTTATCTATTGTTATTAGTATTTACTGATTTATTTAGGTATTCTAGCAGCTGCAGTAGCTGCTGTAAATAATGAGTGTTATAATCTAAACATCTTTTAAATGTAGGAACATGATTGCTTATAAAGTGGAGGTAGACCTAAACCAAAGGACCCAGGAAGCAGTCCCTCTTAAGCAATCACAAACCTCTGGGGGATGTTTGGTGCTTTTTGTCCCTAGTTTTGCTTTATGTTTTGGGAGCATTACACTTGACCAAGCTTTCTGTTACTATCTCTAAATTCTATGTGTCCAGTTTGGCTGAGGTGTATTTTCTGTATCAACTATATTCAATATCTGACTGGAAAAGAAACATGCACATGGTTATGTCCTTACTAGGATGAGTTATTCATTGATAAGTATTTATATTCAGTCATTTTACATTGGAAAAAATGGGGGTGGGGTGGGACAGGAGAAGACACACAGGGCTTCGAGTCAAGCTGTTTTGTAGTTGATAGAGATTAGGTATGTGCGTTTATTATTCCATTTATGGCTCAGCATGGAATTAGAGTAATCTGGAATTTATAAATAACTGATGATTATTTCCTTTCATCTCAATAAAACAATAGCACCAACACCCTGGAGTCTCTGATTAAAGGCTTTGTTTTAATTACCTGGAAAGGTGGGGAAAGATTTCTAGAAAATATGAGGAAAGAATACAGCATAGGATTATAGAACGTCATCTAAACAAACAAACAAACTGAATTAAAGATAGATAAAGATTCTAAGGTAGACTTACTTGAAGTTACAAGATAAACTATTGCCCTGCTAGAGTTTTCCATGCTTTAAGGCCTCCTGCTCCAGGAAGAGAAGGTAGAGTGCCTAAGTGCTTAGCTGCCAAACAAAAGTCAGTTAAAACCTACCAGACAGCTGAGCAGGAGAAAGATGTGGCAAGTTGTGTCCATAAAGATTACATCCGCCTACCTACTGGTCACCATAGAACAGATTCTGATTTACAGTGACTTCGGTGGTGTAGTGGTTAAGTGTCATGTCTGTTAATCAAAAGGTCAGCAGATTAAATCTGTCAGGAGCTCCTTGGAAGCTCTATGGAGGAACTTCTACTCTATCCTATAGGGTTGCTATGAGTTGGAATCTACTTGATGGCAATAGGTTACAAGAAACAGTAGAACAACCTCGTATGATTTCCAAGTTGCTGCAGATGCAACCACTAGGCCACCAGGGCTCCAAAGATTACACAGAACTTTGGAAATCCGATGGAGCAGTTCTCCCATGTCCTATAAGGTCACTGTGATTTAGAATTAACTTGCAGCAGTAGTGTTTTGTTTTGTTTTTTATGGGCTCCAGGAAGAACACTCCAGAACAATCCAGTTCATTGCAAGGTATGCTTCCTGGAACTAAAAGCTCTCACTACATGTGCTCATGTGCTGTGCATTTGACACTCAGGTATTTGTAACTTTGGCATGCCTTTTGGTTTTCCATTTCAAACTTTTGTTTACCTCTTGCCTTCGAACAGTTAATGTCAAATGTCCCACTATGATAAGGGGTTGTTGATTATATTTTTTTTCTATTGCTATGAAACTAATTACCACAAGTATAGAGGTTTCAACAGCTAACATTTATTAGCTCACAGTTCTGTCATATGAAAAGCATGGTTTATACTGAAGTGGATTCTCTGCTAATGATCTCACAAGGCTGAAACTGAGGCATTAGCTGAGTTGGGCTCTTATCAACATGCTCTCAGAAAGAATCTACTTTCAAACTCATCCAAGCTGTTGGCAAGATACAATTCCTTGTTGGTTGTCGGACTGATGATGTCCCTTTTCCTAGCTGGCTGTCAATCAGGAGCCACTCTCCTCTTCTAACAGTTACCAGCGTTCCTTAAAACATTCCTCAAGCCTCCAATGACAGGTGGAATTTCCTCTCCTATTCTCTAAATTTCTCTTTTACCAATGACCCTCATTTTAAAGGAGGTCATGTGATTAGATTTACCCAGATAATTTCTGTATTATAAGGTCAGCTGCTTAATTACAACAGGAACCATGGTGGCACAGCAGTTAAGCGTTGGACTGCTCATTAAAAGCTCAATTGTTCAAACTTACCAGCTGCTTTCCAGCAGTAGGATGTGGCAGTCTGCTTCTGGAAAGATTTCAGCCTTGGAAAGTTCTACTCTGTCCTATAGGATTGCTATACAGTCATTATATGTCAGAATTGACTTCATGGCAACAGATTTGGTTTTTTTTTTTATTTTGGCCTTTAATTATATCTACAAAATCCTTCCACAGTAGTACCTAGATTAATATTTGATTGGACAGCCAGAGGCTGAGAATCCTGAGTAGGGAGCACCTTTAGAATTCTACCTATTGCATTGATCATGGTTTATTCTTCTTTTTATCCTCCATTACACTCAGGGCTACTCTGCACACAACATAGATACTAAATAAGTATTTCTTAGTTTAATCCACAAATGCATGAATGAATGAATGGTAAAAGAGACTTTTAGAAGTCAGTTATGTATCTCACCACATGAATTATTAATAGATAAAATCGAGCCTCTAGAAGAATAGAAATTTATTTAACATAACTGAGTTTTTGGTCATTAGTATGGCAGTTTAATATTCTCATAAGACATTTCACCTTATGGCGATGATTGAGCTGATTAATCATGTGAACATTTACCAGTCAGTGATGAGAATTTGTTGAAAGACTGACAACATCTTTAAGAGAAATTTATTTTTAAAGTCCCAAGTATCTGCACCTGAGAATTATGATCCTGGGGGCAAATTGCATTTGTAAACTGATTTACATATTACAAATCATGATCAAAAATATTATCTCGTCTAACACTCACAATAACCCATAATAACTTCTGGGTATTAATAACCCTCAAGTCCCTGGGGTAATGCACTGAGATGCTACATGAAAAGTTGGGAGTCTGAGTCTACCCAGAGGGACCTTGGAAAAAGGACCTAGCCTAGTTTTGAACTCAGTCATTGAAACTCTATGGGGCAGAGTTCTATTCTGACACTCATGGGGTCACCTGAGCTAGAATCCACTCTGGACAACTGGACTGTCTTAATATCCTCATTCTACAGATAAGTAATTGAAGCTCAAGTATTTCAGTATCTCATTAAAGGTCTTCATTTTTTAACACTAAAAGATTTATAAAAACAATTATCTCAATAAAAAAAGGAAAAATATCATAAAGAATCAAATCAGGTAAAGAAATTAGAAAAAAACACCTCTAGGCAGCCCTTTACATATCATTCACAAACATTTCATACTTACGTGATTGTTATTCTACCCTGTATTTAACACTGGAAATACATCTCCCCAGAATTTAATATAGTAAATCATCTGTTTCAAGTAGCAGAATCTGGTTTGCCCAGTATCATGGTTCATCCCCTGGGAAAGGACCTCTGATTTCTACCCAGTCATGAAATGGTGAAAAGGGAGCATCTCCATACGGACAACATGCAATTAAGTACGTCTCTAAGTGGTACCTAAAAATTAGTGACATCTCATTTTTTCCATCAGAGTTTTGTTGTTTTTCGTTACCATGAAATAACTTTTGAATTTGTTCTTTTCATGATTTGACAATCTAGGGCTTATACCATATTTATTGACCCCAAAATTCCTTTTCTGGAATTCATATAAAACAAACAAAACCCAACTACAATTCGGTGGTGTAAAAATGTATTTGGGGATGCATAATGAAACATCTGGAAGCCCTGGTGGTATAGTGGTTAAGTGCTGCATCTGCTAACCAAAAGATTGGCAGTCCAAATCCACCAGTGCTCCTTGGAAACTCTATGGGGCAGTTCTACTCTGTTTTATAAAAAAGGGTCCCTATGAGTAAGAATCAACTCAGTGGCAGTGGGATTTGTTTCGGTTAATTAAACACTTGAAATTATTAGACTCACGCATGTTAGTAAACATACCTAGGAAAAAAAATAAGAACTCAAAATGCCTGTTAGGAAGAGGTACTTACAGGACTCTAAAATGACAATGTTTGTGTTTCTAATGCCACTTTCAGTCATTGTCTCCCTATACTTTTCCTTCCTCAACATTATTCAAGCTCATTATCTTTTCCAACACTCATTCTGTTTAATCTCATCTACTTCCTTTCACTTCCAAAATTCCTTAAATCACATTTCATGTCATTATCAGCAAGCAAAGAAATAAGACCTTTCATGAGTTACTTTCCTGCGGTTGCTCAAGCTGAGAATTAGGTTACAATGACTTTCCTAAGAGTGGCTTTTGGACTTGACCTAGGACCCTGACTTTAGAATTCAACTGTAGGATTTCAGAGGAATTGTCACCTCACTCCTTAAAAAATACAAATGGCATTATGGCTGGCTTAAGTGAGAAAAAACATTTACACAAATCCACTGTGACAAATTGGAGAATATTGAACTAGTCAAACTGGAGATTTCATTGAACATTCTGAATGATACAAATGTGAATGAAGCTTTCATTACACAAATAAGCCAGCTCGATAACAATAGATGCTGACATTGTGTATCAGCCATTATACATCGTGCAGCCAGCTGCATCAAGGAGATGGGAGAATTGAGTTTTGTTTTCACTAGTAAATGCAAATGAAAAAAAATTATTGTTGCTTGGTAATACAGAGGAATGCTGCCAGAGAAAACCTCAATTTGTATTATTGGTGACTTTTTTGTTTCTAATTCAAACACCGTGATAAGGTTATTAACTCTTGTTAAACTAGTACCTGCTATGATGCTTACACTTTGCAAAGTATCATCTCATTCTTATGTGAAGAGTATCACAAAAAGAATTTAAACAAGATAGACAAAAAGTAGTTTGATTTTGGAAACATTAGTAGGAACATCACAGGGCTTATTCCATCCTTTTTTATATTCCTTTATCTTCAGGAAGTGAAAAATGTATAACAATGAGATATTAACATTTACTATCTTCTCCCTTTTTGGTAAAGGGAGAAATCAATCATCTATCATTTCTTATTGTGAGATTAAAAAATATATGTAACTTAGTGCAACAAGGTAACCCAAATATTTTTATAGTAAATGAGCTTGTGGTTACTTTCCTTAAGTCTTACACATAAACATACAAACAATCTTAGAGATTATTTTTGAATGTTAGAATGATACTTTTAAAATTATTCTTGTGATTATGATAAAAGTTAGTGTGACAGCAAATGTATATTAGAACATACGTACTTAAATTTATTTCTCCAAATTTATGAGTAATTACTCTGAGATTGGTGCTATAAGAAGGTAGAGAAATGTTAGTGTACTAAAACAAAATTGACACATTTATTGCCTTTAAACTATAGTGTTGCTCTCTAGGACTATATGGTTCCCTTAATCCCTTTTCCATTTTTCAAGTTTTCAAGTCTTGTCTACACACATGAATAATAAGCCAAAGCTGCTCCTTCACTGGAAAACAAAACAAAACTGTATTTTTTACAGAGATGTTCTAAATGCTAATTTTCTGATTTTATTGTACGCCTTTGAGAAATTTTGAGACCCTGTTTAGATATATGTGCATCATGTTTTAGTTGCCTATTCTTTTGATTCTAAGTAAAATTCTCTTTTATGGAAATAACCACTCATAACAAACTTCTAATGTAACAATTATTTGGTCAAGGAATATTTATTAGGGCTTTACATGTTTAAGTACTGAAAAGTCCCAAGATGTACACATTATGAGGGATGAAATAAAACGTTTTCTACAGATTTTTTAAATTGCTTCTAACATTTCATAGTTCAAAAAATAATTGTGTCACTTCCAGTGTATGTGTCATAGAATAAACCATCTTTGTGTTTTATTGGTTGAAATGCTTAAATAAAATGACTTCTAACTGTTGGATAATTTACTAGGCTATGAAATTATTTTGATTCAATTAGATTTGGAAACATTTGAAGATGGCGCTTGCTTCATTCAGTATTAATAAGCTGTGAGAGTTATAAAAACCTGAAACAAGATACTAAATAAATTAATGTGGGCAGTGCCATGTTCTGCAAAGGACACTAGATTCAAAGTTTGGAGACACACATTAACTCTTTGCATAGCCCGTCTCTCTCTAGTCTTTGATGGTGTCTTGCTTTAAAATGGCGTAATCCTAAACTGTCTTACTCTAACCAGATAATGGTACTCAGCTGTTTTTTATTTGTTTCTACTTTGACAAAGGAAAATAGAATCTCTCAGTTTCCTTAAATTCCAATAATGTATGATTTGGTGGAAATTATCCTTATTCTTCTGATGTAGAATGTTCTCTTTCTACTGGATTGTAAATTATTTAAAACCACAGATGAGGAATTCATCTTTGTGTATTCAGCACAGAGCACAACATCAAACACATAGGTGGTGAGCAATAAGCATTTGTTGTGTAAATATTGTGATTACTGGTGTAAAAATCAGTTACTCCTAAGTTATTTAGTTTCTGACTTACCTAGGTCTAAAATATCTACTTTCCAATTTCAGACTTAAAAGTATACAACTTTTAGATTAAGGACAGCTGGCTGTTTGAGCTGAGGTCTCAACAAATTGGGAAGCTTTGTCTTACAAAATCCAAAAAAAGTTTCTCCTAATATTCTGTGACCAAAGTAATTCTGCTTACAAATTTTCAGTTGATATAACTGAAACGCTACATGCAGTCCAGGGAACAGTATTTCAGTTACAATAAAAAAAATTTCAGACAGTAATGTGAGTGACCAGATTTCTAATATTCATAAAAATGAGTCAAAGGTAACATATTCCAATGTAGTAATTTAAAAAATGCCCACCCTTCTTTTTTAATATCTTGACTAGTGTCCCAAAAAAATTTATGATCAGTATTCTGTCTCTAGTTTTTAGGAACAGAGTTTCCAGGAAGAAAATCTTTATTCCCGATTGCAGAATGTGTTCCGTTTTATTCTTAGCAACCTTTTCTTAAAACCAAAGTGAGACCTGATTGCAGTGTGCGTTCTGTGCCAGAGTCACTATGCAAACTTATTAATTTGTATGCTTTGCATTTTAGGCTCAACCCTCTTTTGGACTAGGGTTTCACACCACCTGATTTTTCTGTGCATGTCCCAAAGTTTCTCCCACAGTAGTTACATTTCCTATTTTACATTCACCATAGACAGAAAAGGCAGGCCAGAGCCTTGAGAAGAGAGCATTTCAAGGTTGAGGAGGAGCAGGATATTTTATAGCTTAAATTATAATAAAAATACGAGAACCATGAGTGCCTTTAAATATTTAAGAATTACGAAAAAAGACAAAACTTTCATTAGGCAGTGTTGCTGGTGAAGCAGAAACCAGAATGATGATAGCATAAAAACAGTGGGGGATATTGCTTGGGTAAAATTTGTGAAGAAAAAACTGCTGGATTTAATTAAGAGTTTAAGATCCCCTACTCCATTATTAAGGATCTCTGTCCACTAATAAAATAATTAATGCAGATCTCATAAAAATGACACAATTATCATGGGTCATGAAGCATGGAGGAAAAATCGTAGTCAACTATCTGTAACAGCATTTGTCTACTTACAGTTTATTCATTTATCAAAAATTAATGTGTTGCACACTGACACGGATTGAATGAAACCCAAAATCTCATTGCCACTGAGTTGATTCCAATTCATGTGACCCTACAGAGCAGAGTATAACCACTCCATCGGGTTTCCAAGGAGCGGCTGCTGGATTTAAATTGCCAGTGTGTGGGTTAATAGGCAAACTCTTCACCACTGCACACCCAGGCCTTTATGGATTGAATTATGTCCCTCAAATATATGTGTTGTAAATTCTAACTTATGGCTGGTGGTGATAACTCTACTTGGGAATGAATTGTCTTTGTTATGTAAATGAGGCAAGATTAGTGGAGGGTGTATCTTGAATCTCTTCTGAGATACCAAAAAGAAAGAGATTAAACAAGTAAGAAAAGCAGAGATGGTGTGAGAGATCTCCAAGCAGAAGCTGAAAAGACAAGGACTTCCTTCCTAAAGCTAACAGAGAAAGCCTTCCCCTAGAGCTGGAGCTCTGAATTCAGACATCTAGCCTTCTAAACTGAGAGCAAATGAACTTCTGTTCACCAAAGCCACCCATTTGTGGTATTTCTGTTGTAGCAGCTCTAGAGAACTAAGATACATCCCTACTCTATGCAAAGCACCGGGCACTATGGGGATATGAAATTGCACTGGACTTGGTATTTATAATCAATCATTTTCTTCTTCTTCATAGAAGCGTGTTATTTCTGTTAGGGGTCTTCTAAAATGAGTAGTTTGCTTGCAGATGATTATTTTGAGAAGAGATTTCAAGGAGCACTGGATGGGGGTGAGTGACTGGGACAGAGATCAAGGAAGGAGGAAAAGCCTTTCCAAGAATGTGATAGTGAGCTAGTCTCTATTGTAGATAGCTGGGCTTCACCATACCAGGGACCTTCTGAGGTGCCATCTGAAATGTGCCCTGGAATCATCTGCCTTGTACACAGCCATCTGCCATAGCACACACTGAAGTAATACGGTAAGGGGGGAATATAAAGTGAGACACGAAATGTACACAAAACAGTTATAGTTGGCAAATTTATCTCATGTAGATAAAAAAACGGAGTTCTTTCTTAAATATTTGTAATATACAGTTCACTGTGCTTGCTAACCACTGGAAAAAGAAACACAGAAGTCAAGGGAGATAAACCAGTCACGGTCCCTGCCATTTAGGAACTTACAATCTAGCTGAGGTTTGACTTCAGTGAGGCCTCAAGGGAGGGAGAAAGCAATGGTCAAAGAGTCAAGTAAGCAGTCAATAGAGGCCACTTTGGTACTCGAGTTTTAAGGAAAAAAAAATTTAAAGGGTGTGGCAGACGAAGAATTGGGAGGAAACAAATAAAGGAGATTTCAAGTCAAAAAAACATGGATTGCAAACCCAGAAGACTCAATGGTATGGTTTCTTCCGAGTACTGTGATGTACTTAGAGAAATGAACTCCAAAGACGGTACCACAACCACACAGGACAGAACATCATGCATAGCAGGCATCCGACAAGTAATTGCAATTATTATTAGTTAAATGAATGAAATTACTACTCTGTATCTTGAAACTTCAGAAGAAGCATGTTGTTGGCACAGTTGCTATTTCAGATTTTTAGGAGGTACACAGGGCCTCATCACAATAATCTAGATATTTATACCAGGCCTAAGTACACTGCTACTTCTTGTATAAACACTAATATATTTTAAAAGCTACTTTTTAATGGTGCTTAAAACTTGCTGGGTAGAGTACAAAGCAATTAAATCATTTTATTTGCATATCAAAACAACACACCCATATGCTTGGCTCAGCTGAGGGAAACTGAGGCCCCCCGGAGGCCACAGTAACTTTCTCTAGGCTTCACAGATAAGAGTGATTCTTTGATTATTCTCTTGTGTGCATGTATGCGTGTGAGTATTTTGCTCTGTGTGTTTATAGGTGTGATGTCCTCAGAAACAATCAAGAATATAGGTTTCCTTCCCCTTTTGAAACAAGATAGAATTGATGTGGCTATGCATTGACACTCAGTGTTCTTAAACGGTGATATTACCTTGCTTATAGTGCTTCTTTTATTGAGCATTATAGTAAAACCTCATTAAAAAGAAGGAAGTAAAACAGCAATCTGTACTTTGGTTCCCGATAATAAACATTTTGATAGTGACAGCTACTTCTTCAAGGGTTATAAGTGGTATAAAAGTAAACTAACTAAAATTCTTGCTTTTAAGGAACTTAAGACTATTGAGGGAGACAAAGATGAGTGTACTCATTGCTGTTGAGTCAATTCAGACTCACAGAGACCCACCTACTACCATCGAGTCGGCTTCAACTCATAGCAACCCTGGAGGTTACAGTACAACTGCTGCTTGGAGTTTCCAAGGAGCGCCTGGCTGATTTGAACTGCTGACCTTTTGGTTAGCAGACATAGCACTTACCCTACAGTGGTAAATTATAAAGTATAGGTAAATGCGAACTGTTGCGGAAGAAAAGAAGAATCAGGAGATAAATTCCAATTAGAGTTAGATAGTAATTCAAAGGGGTAATGTAGAACAGAAGCACAAAGAATCAGGATAACTGAGTTTTCATCTTAACTGTGACTTTAACCCAATCGAGCACATCACTCAACCTCTGTGGTCCTGACTTCCTCATCTGTGAAACCGAAGGGTTGCGCTAGATGACCCTTAACACCCCTTCAGAGTTCTGAAAGGTTCTAACTTTGTGAGTGGATTGCATTTGAGCCGGGCGTGGTACTGAAAGGTAGGGACTGTTCTAACACAGAGAGTTTCAGAAGTCCATCCAGATAAAGGGAGGAGTGTGAGTAAAGACACACACGTCTGATCATGTATAAGAAAGAGCCTTTCTGTCTAGAGCGACTCAGGCACAGAATGAGGCAGAGAATGGTCAGTGTGAAGACTGGAGAGGCAGCTTGGGGAAAGTGTATAGGTCTTAAATTCCAAATAAAGTCATTTGAATTTTATTAAGAGAATAACTAAAAATCAATCTGGAGCAAAAAATGTGGAGCAGTTTAAGAAAATCAGGACTACAGGGCCAAATAGCCTTTATTGCATTTGAAATGCTAAAACATTTTTGGGGTGAATGAAATATTCAAAAAAAAGGTAAAAGATATCAAACCTTATGAAATTTTTTATCCTTAATGCTGAATGAACAAGGCACCAGAAAAAAAGAAAAGCTTGTTTAGGGTAACTGTTCTAATACAAATGATGTAAAGAATACAGTTTAAAAAACAAAGTACTTTGATCACTAAAGCACCAAGTTCAGACATGTAGAAACTCTAAATGCCATATATAAAAAATAATTTAACACCTACATAGTCATATATATGATACCTTAAAAAATCTGTCAACTTGCGAAATGTTTACTGGTTTGCAGTTTCTCCCCCGACCTTTTCTTTTTCAGTCACACTAGAAGTGTCACAGTGATGATACAGCTGATGGCAGTGACTATTAGTGACCTTAAGAACACAGCTGGGTTTCTGTTTCTATTTCTGTAAAATCTTCTTTTCTTCAGCTAGATGATATCTTAAAGGCCCACACAAAAAATCTAAGCAGTCAAGGCAATTTGTGTTGTAGGTTTCTGTATGTATTTTACACACCAGACACAGCCTTTAACACACACACACGGTTCAAAAATAATGGCTCATGCAGAAATCTATTTGCAAATCAACTTAAAATGAATAACTGTACCTGGCCCAAGTTCAAAAAGTCATACAAACCTACCTGTATTGACAACCAATTTACAAACAGAGCCACCATATACATACATATACACAAAAACCCACTGCCATCAACTCAGATCCAACTCAAAGCAACCTGAAGGTCAGAGTAGAACTGCTCCATAGAGTTTCCAAGGATCACCTGGCAGATTTGAACTGCCGACCTTTTGGTTAGCAGACATAGCACTTAACCCACTACGCCACCAGGGTTTCCACATATACCTAGATCTAGACCCAGATATATACACACATACACATGCATATATGTTTATACATAATTCACCTCTGATTTGCTAGGAATAGAATAAACAAAAAAGCCAACACATTTAGAAGATGTTGAAATGTTGCTCTTGTGGCGGTTAAGTGTCATTGAAGATGTTCTGACGCAAAGAAACCCTGTGTACAACTAACAAAAACACTGCCTAGTCCTACACTACCCTACCAGTCATTGCTATGTTTGGGCCTGTTGTTGCAACCACTGTAAAAATTCATCTCACAAAGGATCTTCCTCTCTTTCACTGACCCTCTGCATTACCAAGCATGATGTCCTTCTCCATGGACTGGTCACTGAAATAAACTAAGTCTGAACTGATTATTACTATCTTCAAAGGCAAAGCGAAGATGTTACTTAGAGGACTAAGGTATACCTGACCCCAAATCAAACCAAAGCAAATCCACTGCCATCAAGTCAATTCTGACTCACAGTGATCCTAGGCAGGGTGGAGCTAACCCGATAGAGTTTCCAAAGAGTTGCTGGCAGATTTAAACTGCCAACCTTTTGGTTAGTAGCTGTAGTGCTTAACCAATACACCACCAGAATTTCCTGCCCCAAGCTATGGTGTTTTCAATCACGTTATATGCATTCCATTTTGTGAAAGCTCCACAGTGAATGAGGAAGACCAAGGAAGAATTGATGGCTTTGAACTATTGTCTACACCATGAGCAGGCAGAAGAAAAAACTAATCGCCCTTCGAAAAAGTACACCCAGAGTGTTCTTTAGAAGCCATTATGGTGAGATGTCCTCTTACCTACTTTGGGCATATTATGAGGAGGGACCAATCCATGGAAAAGGATAGTAGAATTTGTTTCTACATGGGTAATTATTTTACTCTCTTTGGAAACCTTGGTGGCATAGTGGGTTAAGTGCTACATCTGCTGACCAAAAAGTTGGCAGTTCAAATCCACCAGGCCTTCCTTGGAAACTCTATGGGGCAGTTCTACTCTGACCTCTAAGGTCACTGTGAGTCAGATCTGACTCGCCAGCGGTGGGTTTGGGTTAGTTTGGTTTAGTTTCTATTAGAAATAGTAGTCTTGAAGAGTTTTATCTGGCTATATGCAGATAAAAATATCTACAAATATGCAGATTTCTGGATATGGGTAATAACAGGCAAATGTGTTCAAAGTTCCTAATGTAGTTGATGGTGAATAAATTGGATGTTACTTCATGAACTTTGGCACATAGCTATTCAGTAAGCAGGAAGGGCTTCAGAGACGATGATCTGACAGAGAGAAAGCTTAGTGATTGCTAAGAACAAGCTGGCATGGAGAAAGGAGTAGCATGTTTTTTCTAGTCATTGTCCTGGTTGTTTATAATACAAAATACAGATACTTTCCGTAAAAATAACTAGTTCATATTTTTACACTTCCAAATTCTCAGTCTATAAAAGATACTGGAACTTCTCGAAGATAGGTATTCAAGTTTTGAGCAAATAAAAAAATAAAAACCTATGACAAACTTCCCCTTAATTTGATAAAAGTTGACCAATGTGCACTTATTAGTCTGATTCCTTTTTAAAAAGACAAAGAAAGAAGTCAAATAGCAGGAATTCAAAGCCATTCTTTGAATTCTTCTTCTCTGTGACTATAAATGGAGCTGGCTATGGTAGGGGCTCATACATTACCTACAAGACTGAGAGTTGCTTGAGAGCTGGACCACTGCATTTGTCTCTCTCTGTATTCCCAGGGAATGGTGAAGCACACATGCATGCACACACACACACAGACACACATACACAAAGGTGTACTGAGTAAAAGAAAATGAAAAACTATTCACTGATAGCCCCAGCCTAATGACAACAGTTCTCCGCCAGCATTGCATGACTGCAAAGCCTATGGGAAGACAACCGTCTGGGAAAGTTTACAGCACAAGAAAATGCAACATCCACACCAACAAAGCCCTTTGAGACAGCACTGTGCCCCACATCTCATAGTATATGAGAAGATACTTTTGATCCGTGCATCCCCTCCTAAGACCTGCACCATCGACTGCATCGGAAGTAACACGGAACAACATAATAAGTTTATATCGTGTGTGCAGAAGGCTGAGTCCAGTCACCACAATCTGAAGCCGTACATTTAGTTACAAAGCATGTCCCATCCCAGTGCGGTTCTACTCCACTAATTTCTACCCAGTGTCTAAGTAGAACTGAGTGACACTAAAAAAGCTAGGTGGGATCCTGGCCTCAGGACATCCCCTGCACCTGCTGGTGGTGTTAGGGGGTGGATATTGCAAATGACAGAATTAAACTAACTTTCCAGTAAACTCCTCCCACAGTGTATAATGAAACAGGGTTGCACTGTCAATTCGCTCTAATCAATGGCGTATAATTTCTCTCAGTCAACTAATGTGCTCTCTATTGTGAATCCACTTTAATCACTCTCTTTTACGAAATCTAACTGGGGTGTAAATCATTCACTTCCCATTTCAGTATAAGCTTCCTTACGAAAATCTAAGTCACGGCCAGATCTCTTTCATGCAGGTAGTGTTAATGTAGCTAAAGTACCTCTACCTAAGACTACAACAGGAATCTAGTTAAGTAATTTAAGAAAGTTGCCTAGGTAATTGGTATTGTACCAAAACTAAATGTTTCACAGTTAGATTTGCTCTTGCCTAAAAATAAAAACTGGAGCAATACAAGGGAAAACTGCCAAGAATGAAAATAATATGCAACAGCTGTAAGTAATTGGGAGTGATAATCATAATTAGACAAGATGTAAAATACGGGTTAAAGCCCAGATTAGATCTTCCTGTTTAACAACTGGGAGACATCCCAAAGGCCTGGATTCCACACCTAGCCCCAGCACTCCTACTCGGTACCTGAGAGCCCATCCCAAAACCAAACCTGGCATTAGGTCAGCTAAAACCACTCTCTTAATGTCATGTAGAAATCTGGTTTTTCTTGGGAAAAGCATGGGGAAAAGAAAAAAAGGAAGACACCATAGTTCCTGTCTTCAAGGAGCTCACAAAACAGTGGAGATTAGCTAGTCACGTGGCAGTGAATAGCATGAAATATAAATCCCTTATAAGAAGCCAAGAAGGTATTCAGAATATTTTTTTAACAAAATAGAATATGTATTTTTAAGACCAGAGCAACATTGACTTAACCAAGTGTACCTTAAGAATGAAATGAAATATGCTCACTCCTTGCTGAAGGTCTCAAGCTAAACACCCAAGAGTATTTCTGTCTTGCTCAATAACTCAGAGAGTACCTGGCATGTTGTACACACTGAATTAATTAAATAATTAGTGGATGAGGAATGCCGAGAGTTGAGGAAGTACTTATCCTGACTTGGACACAGTTCTAGGTGCTTTACACCGATCAGTACATTTAACCTTCATGAGAACCTTTGAGATACTACTAATCCTTATTTGCTGATGAAGATACTGAACTGTAACAAAGTTAAGAAACTTATCTAGGTTGATCCAATTAAAGAGGGATAGAACTGCAATTTGAACCAATGTTATCTGGCACCATAGTTCATATATTACATACAACACTGTATTAAAAACTGGAATGCCTTAAGCTGTACTAAGAAACTAAGAAGAATAACAAACATCCTACCCCACCATTTGCTTTAAATTCTGATCTGCAAAGTATACCAAAGCCTTTCCCTAACAATACCCCATATCATTCCTTCTGTTTCTTAGATAAAATGACATCTGTGAAAGCATCTGGAAACCCTTATGGTGTGATGATTAAGAGTTTGACTGCTAATTTAAAGGTCTGCAGTTTGAGTCCAGCAGGTGCTTCTTGGAAACCTTAGGGGGCAGTTTTACTCTGTTCTGTTGGGTTGCTATGAGTCAGAATCAATCTGACAGCAATAGGTTAAAGGGATAAAAGTGTCTAAGACAGGCTCAAGAGCTAGCTATTTTAACTCTTTTCTTTGAAATCCTTGCCTTCCATCATCTACTTCCTTTCTCTTCTTCCTGTTTTCTGTTATCTGTTTAAGGCTTCCTTCTCTTTTTTTATCCTCTGAAAACCAAAAAAATAAAATAAAAATTAAAAAACAATAGGTGGTAGGAAAGAAGCAAAGCAGTTTCCCTATCACACATTCTGTCTTAAGGGCAAGAAATCACAAGAACAATCATTGAAATAGAATATCTCATGTAAGACAAGGTTTTGAATTAGACACACACATACTTAGGAATAAGCATCTGTAAGCATCCGTAAGTATCTACTGAACACTTCTCATAGGAGAGACACGTACATGTCACAGGAAGGAAGCTCCGTAACTTCAAGGTGCTTATAATACAGAGGAGATGAAAGATACAGATGAAACTGAATGAATGTTTAAAAGATGTTATTTACGAAATCAGGTATAAGTGGAGGACCGATGATTCTTATTAGAAAGATTGTGGAGAGTTTCATGGAAGAGGTTGTATTTTTGATCTTCAAGAATAAGTAGGACTTTAACTGATGGAGAGGGATGGAAAGCTATCTAGGCTTAAGGATAAGCCATGTGTAAATGGCATGGAGTAACAAAAGCATCCCATATATTCAGAAAAAAAAAAAATGCATGTCTGGAGCTGAGAATGTGTGAGTCTGGGTAAGCTGACTGGAATCAAGGACTCAGTGCTGAGCTGAAGACCTTTCCTTTACTCAACAGGGAACTGGGAACCTCAGACAGTTTTTAGGTAACATATGCTTCATCTCTTTCCTCTCCCACAATCTGCTGTCCACATCACAGCCAAGTGGTCTTTTTAAAAATGTCATAGCGCTCCTCTGCTAAACAAAAAGTCATTAAGAGCTCAGCTGCTTATCAAAAGATTGACAGTTCGAGTCCATCAGGCATCCTTTGAAATTCTATTCTGTTCTACTCTGTTCTATAAGTTAACTATGAGTCCGAATTGACTCAGCAGTAATGGGTATAGTGCCCCCGTTACTCAGAACACATTCAAAGCCCTCACTATAGCCCAGCTATCCCTCCGATACAGGTTTAATCTACCTACATTTGTTGTTGCTGTTAACTGCCATCGAGTCTGTTCTAACACACAGTGGCCCTCTGTATAACAGAATGAAACACTACTCCCTTACGCCCTGTCCACAATCATGTTTTAGTTAAGCCCATGTTGCAGTCACTGTGTCAGTCTATCTTGTTGAGGATCTCCCTTTCTTTTGGTGACCCTCCACTCTACCAAGCATGATGGCCTTCTCCGGGGACTGATCCCTTCTGACAACACATCTCAAGTACGTACGACACAGTCTCATCATCCTTGTTTCCAAGGAGCACTCTGGTTATGTGTCCTTGTTCCAGGACAGAACTGTTTTTTCTTTGGCCAGTCTATGGTATAGTCAATATTCTTCTCCAACACCACAATTCAAAGATATCAATCTCCTTCCGTCTTCCTTGTTCACTGTCCAGCTTTCACATGGATATGATGCAATCTAATATACCATGGCCTAAATTTACTTAGGAAAAATAGCAGCGTGATAGTCACATACAACTACAAAAACTACAACAGACCTGATCATCCCAGGGGGACAGCTGGGTGACTAGTGAAAAACTCAGGACCATACTTTGGGGCTCTAGGTTTCTGTAGGCTCACTGTCTTTTGCAGTGAGAGAGTATCACAAAGTTATCTGCATATTTTTTCTCTATATCATCTACCTAGTGATCTCTCTTTTTACTCCAAGTTTTGAAGAAAGTAGCTAAACTCTGCCATAAAATAGTAATAATGACTGAATTAAGAAAGAAAACTATGAGCAAGGTAAGACAGTGTTCTGGGAAAAACTGCATTGTATTTCATTACGTGCTTGTGGTGACAGTGAGGGAAAAGGATGTGACTAGTCGTTAAATGTTTACTGAGCATCTACTAAGTACCAGACTCTGTGTTTAGTGCAAATTATAGAAGATACACAAAACAAATATTTACTTTGGAATGTTCTTAGTCTAGTCTGGTAAGATAGATATATAAACTTGATGTTACAAGTTACTAAGTAATATAAACCAAAAGGGAAAAAAATTCACTACTGTTGAGTTAATTTTCACCCACAGTGACCCTATAGGACAAAGTGGAACTACTCCGTTCCAAGGAGTAGTTTCCAAGGAGTGCCTGGTGGACTCAAACTGCCAACTTTTCGGTTAGCGGCTGTAGCACTTAACCACTACACCAGCAGGGTTTCCAAGTGATATAATAACAGCATATTTTGGCACAGGGAATTTTAGCAAGACTTTTTTCTTTTAATGGAGATGACACTTGAGCTGAGTCATAAAGCTAATTACTAAATAATAGCTATGAGTTACTTTCTTAATATCAGCTAGCTGGTTGAAATTTAACTTGTCAGGCAAATCTAATTTATACAAATAGCATGGAGACCCCTAACTTTAGTAGCATAAGCTGTATGCTGGAAATCAACTTAACTAGCCAGACAGAGGCATACACACAACACATAACAAATGTCAACCAGTGGGAATAAGGTTATGTTATGACAGTATATTCAACAACGGACTAATTGCAGTCATTTTTTTAAAGAGATTTAAATGTGCTGATATGTGTCTGTTATTGCTTTTTTGTTTGTTTGTTTGTAAAATAATCATTATTTTTCCATTTCCTAGATCGCTTACCAGCCCTGCCTCACACACACTCTTCTATTCAAACCCTGGCCCATGAATCTTTAGGAAGTCCTGCAATGTTTGTGGATAGAGCACTTCTATTTATTGCTGCATGTATCTTAATATTCTATATTTGTCTGTATATCTGTATCCTCAATTACAGTGAAACCTTCCTAAGAGAGGGCACTGGGTTTTATTCATCTTTACCTGTATGATACTTAAGTTCAATCCTCGGCAGGTAAAAGAAGCTCAATACGGAGTTTGACTGATAAATTATAACGATGTTAGGCAGCTGACCCATGTTTCTTTGACTAATTTTACCCTTTGTTTATCAAATATCTGTAGAGCTTCTACAGTCCATTTCCTGTAACAACCCAAGGCTAACTATGAGGCAGCTAGTGAACCATAGAAATATAACATTCATGAAAAAAAGCACAGCAATTTGAGGAATAAAAAATAAATTATACTGTTTCATTATAAAGCAGTATGTAATGTATGTGATATACAGATATATAAATGGTATGTGATATAGATATATATATGACCATTTAATTGTTAAATGTTTACTGAGCACCTGCTAAGTACCAGACTCTGTGTTTAGTGCAAATTACAGAAGGTACATAAAATAAACCTTTGCTTTGGAATGTTCTTATTCTAGTCAGGTAAGATAGATATGTAAACCTGAAGTTACAAATTACTAAGAATATAAACCAAAGGGGAAAAAAAATCTCACTACTATTGAGTCGATTTTCACTCATAGTGACCCCATAGGACAAAGCGGAACTACTCTGTTCCAAGGAGTAGTTTCCAAGGAGCGCCTGGTGGATTCAAACTGCCTATCTTTTGGTTAGCCACATATATATATATATGGTGGTACAGTGGCTAAGAGCTTGGCTGCTAACCAAAATGTCAGGCGTTTCAATCTACCAACTGCTCCTTGGAAACCCTATAAAATGATTCTACTCTGCACTATAGGGTCACTATGAGCAGGAATCGGCTTAATGGCAAAATATTTGGTTTTGGTTTATATGAATATATATGTCTACTATTGACATTCACATACCTTGTTTATGTTTAAGACTACTATGGAAGGCTGAGTGAAAGAAGAGACAGGTACAAATGGGGGAAAAAGATAGCACTGAAGGTAGATGACACAAAGGAGTATGTAAGTGAATGTACCAAATAATAGAAGGACCATATATATCTTATTAGAAATTGTATTCCCTGCATCTAGTACAGTGATGGGCACTTAGTTCAATAAATGTTTGCTGAATGAAGGAATATTAATATTTTTCTAGTGTATAGTTAAAGTGGTTTGGTTCAGAAGAGACTGTTTTGTAGTATAGAAATACTCATTTTAATTCTGAGTAATTATGTAACGGATTTATACATTCAACAGATATTTCTTGTGTATCTAGTATGTACGAGATTTTGCCGAATTCTGGAAACACAAAGCTAAACGAGACATGATCTAGGATAGTGCACTGGCGATATCAAAAGAAATATTAGATAGTTGATTTCACTCTCTGTCTACCAGCGATTAGTAGGCCAGCACTGAGTCCCACTCACCTGGGATCAACAACCTCACTTACAATGCGAAGGAAACTTCCCTTGGAAGGGCCAATGATTCTTCATCCCTTTAATTTATTAGAGGTGTAAATGACAAAACGTATTCTTCTTGTTACACAGAAATACAGTCATTTGTAAAAGTTCCATTACAAACTAACTGCTGGCAATTCAAGTTCATTGTGAATAAAACTGCTCCTGGATCTAAGTTATGGATTTAGGGGAGAAATATTGCACTTCTTTGTTTATTTCCCTAACAGTTTTTGAAATCCATGTTTTATTAAGATAGTTGGAAAGACATTGTTAGAGTTTTTTGTTATTATGATAATGATGAAAGAGAATAAACCTTGAAGAAGGTCAACCATGCCTACAGTATACAATTTCTCAAACATGGTGTAACGCACATTCAATGACGCCACACCCTTTGGGGAAAGAAGCGCTATCCATTCAGCTGACCCCAGCGGTATTCTCAGCTTGGTGATTCTGCGGATGGTCAGTGAAGATTCAATAGGACAGCTACCCACGTCCCACATGAGCTTCTCCATGTATAAAACTGTGTTCTTTCTAATGCAGGAGTGTAATCTTATAATTCCACTGATCCACAAGCTTCAAAACCAGCCTTAGCATAGAAAACAAAACTCTTCCTCCCGCCCCCCCCCCCCCCCCGCCCCATTACAGTAAAGGTCCTTTCACCGGCTGGAGCTGTAGTTTCAGTTCCCTCCCTACCGGACCTCAGACTTCGTGGTTCAGCAAGACCCAGCCCTCTCCTTTCCTCGTGCCTTTGAATAGGTTTTTTGCTCTACCCAACTGACCACCTGCTTCAGTAAATCTCTGTTAAATCACAGCTTCCTTGCCCAGGCAGATTAAAATAGACAATTTGTTGTCTCACTGCAGTTTGCATATACAACTCTAATATTTCTAAAATTACAGCTGAGTATTTCCCTTCCACTAAAAACTAATAATAATAACCTTGAAAAAATAATAATAGTAATGATAACTTTGGAGGAGAGAATCTCTTCTTTAGTTTTTAGAATTTAGTACTGTATCTAGCTAAAAGAGTCTGTAAAAAGTGTCTAGAAATATGTGTGGGTGACTATCGTCGACTGATGCAAATGCATCTAATGCACGTAAAAGGAATAATAACGTTAACTGCTGTTTATTGAGTCCTTAGCGTATGTCTGGCCAGTGTGATGAGCTGCTTCATCTCCCATATGCACCACAGCATGGCCCAGTGGATTACATTATTTTCATTTTGCCCTTGAGAAAATTGAACCTCCGAGAAGTTAGTCAACTAGGCCCCACATTTTCACGCAGCACAACCAGATGTGAACCTAAATCTGCCTTACTGAAGCCAACGCTCTTCCCAATATACTCAGCTGCCTTCTGATTATTGTCAAGATGCTGTAAGACACAAATTAGATTTTGATTTAATCTTTTCCATTTCTTTCCAGCTCCAAGTACAGCCCAGTATGGAATTACCGGGAGCGCTGATGTTCTTTTCTCCTGCTGGTACCTTGTGTTGACACTGTCCTCTTTCACCAGCATATTCTACCTGAAGAATGCCATTCTACAATAAATTTAAAGACCCATAAAAAGCTTTTAAGGATTCTCTGAAAGTGCTGATGGCTGGATCCAATCTGGTACAGTTTGTTAAAAGCAGCGTGGGATATAATCAGCAGTGCTTACATGGGGATGATCGCCTTCTGTAGAATTGCTCATTATGTAAATACTTTAATTCTACTCTTTTTTGATTAGCTACATTACCTTGTGAAGCAGTACACATTGTCCTTTTTTTAAGATGTGAAAGCTCTGAAATTACTTTTAGAGGATATTAATTGTGATTTCATGTTTGTAATCTACAACTTTTCAAAAGCATTCAGTCATGGTCTGCTAGGTTGCAGGCTGTAGTTTACAAAAACGAATATTGCAGTGAATATGTGATTCTTTAAGGCTGCAATACAAGCATTCAGTTCCCTGTTTCAGAAAGAGTCAATCCACATTTACAAAGATGCAGGTATTTTTTTTTTAATTAAAAAAAAGCAAATAATACTGCCTTCAGATCATTTCTTCAAAATATAACATATACCTAGATTTTTCTGCTCGCATGATATTCAGGTTTCAGGAATGAGCCTTGTAATATAACTGGCTGTGCAGCTCTGCTTCTTTCCTGTTAAGTTCAGCATGGGTGTGCCTTCATAAAATAAGATTTTTCTCTTTGTATCCAATGAATATACAATGTTTGCTAATTGCTAAAATTTGGAAGGAAAAATATACCACAATGACAGAGTAAAACTGTATCTTATCTCTAAAGAAGGAAGGAGCTATTGGACTGTAAAAATCTCTTCCCTCGTTACTGATGGGGTTTGAGAATTCTGACCCATAATAACTCAGTTTTTGTGATGAAAAACAATTTAACATAGCACAGGTAAACTTACTGTATGATTTCTTTAGTTGTAGCTCAATGTTACATCTACTTGAGGAAGTAATTTCCTTTAAAATGACAGTACAGAACAGACCATTCAAGGGATTGCCCAGCTATACAGCACCTTTACCTTTTGCTATTCCAAAACATAATCTTTAAGATGGTCTGTCAGAAAGGACACAAAATCCTTTCATATAACATCACCTGAGTTGGTAAGCACTCAGAATTTATTCGGTTCATTGTCAGGTAAGCTAGCAGGACAGAAAAAGTGATCCTGTGGACAGGAGGTTTTTGTGTATATTCTACCTGAAAACTTCACTTGGTTAACAGGCTGGAATATATGTTGTACAAAACCATGTTCCAAATTATGCTTCAACAAATATGATATATGGTTATGCAGCAAATTAATCCCTAAAAATAATTATTCTGCAATACAATGAATCTCTATAGCCATCTTAGCTCAAAGCAAAAAAAGAAAAAGAAACCATGCTTTATTTCTTCTTATGTGATATAGATAAGATCCAATCAAATGAAGATAAGGTGTCAGTGGTGTGACTTTAAGACTAGATTAATTATTAAATTATACTAAATTGTTTCTATTATAAAGAATGAAATTACATTTTTGAAGACAACTGCTATCATTCTAAAAAGAATTATGTTGCAAGAATAATTCAATAGGTTTTAATTATAGAAAGACCCAGAAACCCTGATGGCTCAACAGTTAAGCGCATGGCTGCTACCCAAAAGATTGGTGGTTCAAACCCACCAGCTCCCCACGGGAGACGAGATCTGGTGATCTGCTCCTGTAAATATTGCAAGCTAGGAAACCCTAGTGGGCCATTCTGCTCAGTCACGTAGGGTTGCCACGAGTCAGAGTCACCTGCACAGCGCACAAGAACAACAGAGAAAGACCATAGCCTTGAAAGCCATTTTGCATTTGATAAAGTTATCAAACACTTCTAGGGAATTTCTACAGAAAGTCCCATTTTACAAGTCATAACAAAAGAACAATACTCGAAGAGTAAAATTAGCTACAAGAACTTTCACAGCGCTTGTATGTACATAGAACATTTGCTATTTTGCCCTGAGAGTTTGAAAATGATTCTTTTTTCAAGTAAAATTTCATTCCAAAGTATACCATAGATATATTTGAATTTGAAAACTAAATCTTAAATTAAGGGACATCAATAAACACTTTTTCCACAAAATGGCAATAATATGGCATAGTGCTATTAAATTTAATAACTATAACAATTTATTACATTGTTTTGATTGGTACATTAAAAGCTGTTTTTTTTAAACAAATATGGCATTTGAACTTTGGTCATTGTTGACTTATTTATATTTTTGTGAAACTGGTGAGTAAACTACCAAGTATTCTTTTTGTATTGCAGCTTTAAAGTGGCACACTCCATAATAATCTACTTACTAGAAATAGTGGTGCTCACGCAGAAGTGTTAACCATCAGTACCATTGCTGGGGAGAAAGAAACAGATCAAGAATGCACATTATACAGTGACCACTTTCCTAGAGTTAAAAATACCTCCTCTTTGTAAGGTTTGTAGGGTAAATGTGAGGTAAATTGAGGTATAACTATGGATGAACCAAATAATTAGTTCAAAGTGTTGTCATGATTCCGAATTTGTGGAGTCTGGTGTTTTTTCCATAGAATGTGACAGAAGTACAGTCATAGCTCAGTAGCTATATGTATTTGCCTTTATGTTAGAAGAGACTTTCTTGAGTGATATTTTTAAATAGAGGAGGTATTCACTATGTTTTTCTGTTTCACAGAAGCATTCCTAGTCCTTAGGGCCCTGGACAGAGTGAAATCATGAGTATTTATGAGTTCAATATTGTTCAAATAAAGCTACAGTATTTGCTTTTTGTGTGAATGTATTGCATATAATGTTCAAGTAGATGATTTTACATTTATGGACATATGAAATGTCTGATTACTCCATTTATCAGCCCTGACTGTACAAGATTGTTGCAATTTCAGAACAGCGGTTTTATAAAATTGATTTATCTTTTGATCTATAGCAATTTTTTTCCCTAGCCATTCATTTCAGCATTATATGTTCCACACGTTCCATTTGTGGGACTCCTTTTGTTGCCCCTGTATTTTTTTTTGAAAAAGAAAAAAAAATAACAAGTAGTTGAGAGAACAATGTAGAGTGAAAAGAAACAGAAAGAAAACAGAGATGCAAAGAAGGAAGGAAGGAAAGGAAGAGGGAAAAAGGGTTGGAAGGAAGAATGAATTATTAAGGTCGTTAACATTTGTTTGCATTCTGGGTTACCGCAAGTGATGTAATTATGTTTTATAATGATCCCATTCTCCCACTTGAAACATGTGTCCTGTTACCATTAAGCTCCTATTATGCAGTAATTATCTTATGAAAAAGCACTGCCCAAATTGTAGTTTTGTTTTTTAAGGGGCTTTTTGTGTGTGTGTGTGTGACACTAAAAGATTGGAGAGAATTTCAAATTAAAGCCACTTTCGGGGGGTTATCACTTAATTGAAAAATTAATGCTTTATCATGACATTTAAGCTATATCTAGAAAGTAGACTGGAGAACTGAGAAAATTACCCAGATAATTCAGGACAAGTATGTACAAATGAATACCCCTATGTGTGGAGTTAGAAAACTCTGAGAAACTGAATTATCAAAGCCAATCATCTATAACGATCAAATTTACTGAGTAATTGTTAATTTATCTGTTGTGCTTAGCTTTGTAACACAGCCAAAAGTTACCTATTTAATCTTTTCAATAAAAATTGTTTTTTTGAAATCCAGAAATGATTTAAAAAGAGGTCAGGTTTTTAACTATTTATTGAAGTATGTGGATGTACAGTATTTCAATAGATATGAATATGAATAAATGGTATGCCTTAAGATTCTTTGAATATGTATTTACTTTAAAGACTGGGGAAAAAAAGATCTTCCTGTCTTTTAGTAAAACATCCATATTTAAAAATCTGATGTAAAATATGTTGTACTGTTTCCAATAGGTGAATATAAAGTCAGTTTATCAATTAAAATACGTATTTGACTCATTTTAAATGCTCTTAGCTTAAAAGGAAACAAATAAGAATTTAAACATATTTTGGCTATTCTCTTCTTCATTTCTTGACATATCCACTGTGCCACATTCACAACTTTCAGGTACCCCAAAGAAATACAAGATGAAAACTTAAGATGCTCCAGTTCTACAGAGGTCCACATTGTAAACTTTCTCTGTCTTATTGGTTCCCAAAAGGTTTGGTGATCTGAACTATATCTAGCCTAACAATGAATTTTTCTGGAGAGATTGTGTCAATTATTTAGGCCTTTAACTTCATGGATGCAGCAGGGTTAGCATTAGCAACTACAGATAAAACCCCGGTGGTTTTACAGCCTAAGGAACTGAGAACTCAAATGCCTATAGAAGCCAGGTGAATAGCATAATTCTGTAAAACAGCTGGGTATAAAAACAACTGGGAGTATGTATTCCATCTCAGGACATTCAAATATATTTCCTTAAATATACCTTGCTCTAAACAAAATACATGATTTAGCTGGGGGCCATTAGTTTGTGATTACTGTAGTATACAAATGGAATCACACTCACAGAATCATTGAAGTCTTTTTCTTCAAAGCAGTCCCTATAATAGTCAATCAAATAGAAGGAGACAATGTGGTAAATAAAACAACAAACCATGAAAAAGTTCTGTGTGAGACTTCATAAAGTATTCTGAAATATAAGTGTTTTGCTACTCCGGAAGGCCACATACACCAAAACTTTCTCTTCCCCCAAATGGAAACATGCTGATAAACTTCTGACTACCCTCATTGTCTCAATATGGATTTCCTTTGTTTGAACTTCTGTACTGCAACTCAATTGTGTTATGGAAAGAGAAGCATCAAGTCTGAACACTGAAGCAGAGATTCCTCACCTGATCCCACCTCAAAATATATGTACTTAAAAGCCACATCTAACAACCGCAACAAGAAAAAAATAATAATAATAATAAATAAAAATTTTAAAAAATCCTCTGCCATGAAACACATAAGAAAATTGTTGCCTGGCTAGCAGATACAGTAAGAATTTAAGAGAAAAGTTTCCAACAAAAATTCTTTGAAGACAGTGAAATGTGATCTGCACACCTGAGGGTCAGTATAGCCCATGTGGACTTCCCAAGCATATGTCTTCCTAATAATTGCAGACTTCCTGAAAATATTTAAAGCTCCATTGCTGTTGAGTTGATTCTGACTCATAGTGACCCTACAGGACAGAGCAGAACTGCTTCATGAAGTTTCCAAGGAGCACATGGTAGATTCAGGTAAGTAGTCATAGCACTTAACCACTAAGTCACCAGGGTTTCCATTTAGGAATTGGTATTTCAGTGGAAGGAGAACAAATTAACAAGTAAATGAGAATTAATATTCCTACAAAAAGGTGAAACAGTTTGCATCTCTCTCCCTAAAACACCATCCACAGTCAAATTTAATGCTAGAAAAACTGTCCCAAGGCCTTTGATCTAAGAAACATGATCTGCTTCAAAGACAGATGTGACAGCTAGAATTACTCCAGTAGTACAGGTGTATAGCCACAAATACCTCTACTTTGTGTTTGTTGTCGTTGTGTTGTTAGATGCCGCTGAGTAGGTTCCGACTCATAGCAACCTTATGAACAACAGAACAAAACACTTCCTGGTCTTGTACCATGTCCACAATCATTTTTATGCTTAAGCCCATTGTTGAGGCCACTGTACCAATCTATCTTGTTGAAGGTCTTCCTCTTTTCCACTGACCCTCCACTCTACCAAGCATGAAGTCCTTCTCCAGGGGCTGATCCTTCCTGACAACATGTCCAAAGTAAGTAAGACACAGTCTTGCCATCTTCATTTCCAAGGAGCACTCAGGTTGTACTTCTTCCAGAACAGATCTGTTTGTTCTTTTGGTGGTCCATGGTGCATTCAACATTCTCCTCCAGCACCACAATTCAAAGGCATCAATTCTTCTACTGTCTTTCAGACTTTGTTCATTCATTAATTGTTCATTCATTCATATGTTTTTGCATGCATATCAGGAGATTGAAAATACTATGGCTTGCATCAGGTGCAATTTAGTCTTCAAGGTGACATCTTTACTTTTCAATATTTGAAAGAGGTCCTGGGCCGAAGATTTTCCAAATGTAATGCATCTTTTGATTTCTTGACTGCTGCTTCCATGGGCATTGATTGTGGACCCAAGTAAAATGAAATCATTGACAACCTCAATCTTCTCTCCATTTATGATGATGCTGCTTACTGGTCTAGTTGTGGGGATTTTTGTTTTATTGATGTTGATGTGCAATCCATACTGAAGGCTGTGGTCCTTGATCTTCATCAGGAAGTGTTTCAAATCTTCTTCACTTCCAGCAAATAAGGTGGTGTGATCTGCGTGACACAGGTTTTTAACGAGTCATCCTCCAATCTTCATGCCTCGTTCTTCTTCATGTGATCCAATTTCTCAGACCTGCTGGGCATACAATTTGAAAAGATGTGGTAAGAGGACACAGCCCTGATGCACACCTTTCCTGACTTTGAACCATGTAGTCTCCCCTTGTGTTTGCACAGCTGCCTCTTGATCCATATACAGATTCCCTGAGAGCACAATTAGGTGTTCTGGAACTCCCATTCTCTGCAATGTTAGTCAAAATATGATCCACAGAGTCGAATGCATTTGCATAGTCGATGAAGCACAAGTGAACATCTTTCTGGTGTTCTCTTCTTTCAGCCAAAGTCCGCCCGACATCAGCAGTGATATCCCTGGTTCCATGTCCTCTTCCGAATCCAGCTTGAATTGCTGGCCGTTCCTTGTCAATGTACTGGTACAGTTGCTGCTGAATGGTCTTAAGCAAAATTTTACTTGCATGTGATATTAATGATATTGTTTGGTAATTTCCACATTCCGCTGCATTCAGCCTTCTTTGGAATGGGTATAAGTATGTATCTCTTCCAATCAGTTGGCCAAGTAGCTGTCCTCCTAATTTCTTGGCATACATGAGTGAGGACTTCCAGCACTTCATCTGTTTGTTGAAATATCTCAATTGATATTCCATCAATTCCTGCAGCCTTGTTTTTGCCAATGCCCTCTATGGAGCTTCGACTTCTTCCTTGAGTACCAACAGTTCCTGATCGTCAGCTACCTCTTTAAACGGCTGAATATCAATCAGTTCTTTCTGCTATAATGCTTCTAGGTATTCTTTCCATCTCCTTTTGATGCTTCCTGAGTCATGTAATAATTTCCCTGTAGAATACATCACTATTGCAACTCAAGGCTTGAATTTTTTCTTCAGTTCTTTCAGCTTGGTAAATGTAGAATGTCTTCCCTTCCGGTTTTCCATTTATATCTCTTTGCACATGTCATTATAATTCTTTGTCTTCTCGAGCTGCTCTTTGAAATCTTCTGCTTAGGTCTTTTACTTTGCCATTCCTTCCTTTTGCTTTAGCTTTTCAATGTTTGATAGCAAGTTTCAGAGTCTCTTCTGACATCCAATTTGGTCTTTTCTTTCTTTCCTGTCTTTTTAATAACCTCTTGCACTCTTCATGGATGATGTCTTTGACATCATTCCCCAATTTGTCTGATATTCTGTCATTAGTGACCAACGCAGCAAGTTTGTTCTTGAGATGATCTTTAAACTGAGTAGGGATATACTCAAGGCCATACTTTGGCTCTTGTGGACGAGTTCTAATTTTCTTTAATTTCAGTTTGAATCTGTGTATGAGCAGTTGATGATCTGTGCCACAGTCAGCACCTGGTCTTGTTCTGAATGCTGATATGGAGCTCTTCCATCATCTTTTTCCACAGATGTAGTAAATTTGGTTCCTGTATATTCGTTCTGGTGAAGTCCATGTGTACAGTTGCCATTTGTGTTGGCAAAAAGGTATTTGCAATGAAAAAGTTGTCATTCTTGCAAAATTCTATCATGCAATCTCCAGCATTATTTCTATCACCAAGACTGCATTTTCTAACTATTGGTCCTTGTTTGTTTCCAACTTTTGCATTCCAGTCACCCATGATTATCAGTGCATCCTGATTGCATGTTTGATCAATTTCAGACTGCAGAAGCTGGTAAAAATCTTCAATCTCTTCATCTTTGGCCTTAATGGTTGGTGTGTAAATTTGAATAATAGTCATGTTAACTGGCCTTCCTTGTAGGCGTATAGATATTATCCTATCACTGACAGCATTGTGCTTCAGGACAGATTTTGAAATGTTCTTTTTGATGATGAATGCAACACCATTTCTCTTCAAGTCTTCACTGCTAGCATAGTAGACCATATGATTATCGGATTTAAAATGGAGAAAACCAGTCCATTTCAGCTCCCTAATGCCTAGAATATCAATGTTTATGCATTCCATTTCATTTTTGATGATTTCCAATTTTCCTAGATTTGTACTTCGTACATTACATGCCTGATTATTACCTGATGTTTGCAGCTGTCTCTTGTGAGTCATGCCACATCAGTGAACAAAGATCCCAAAGGCCTTACTCCTTTGTCACTAAGGGTGACGCTACTTTGAGGAGGCAGCTCTCTCCCAGTCGTCTTCTGAGTGCTTTCCAGTGTGGGAGGCTCACTTTCCGGCACCATATCAGATAGTGTTCGGCTGCTATTCATAATTTTTTTGCTGGCTAATTCTTTTAAGAAGTAGATCGCTGGATCCTTCTTCCTAGTCTATCCTAGTCTGGAAGCTCAGTGAAACTTACATGGTGACCTTGCTGGTACCTAAAAGCTAGTGACATAGCTTCAATATCACAGCAACAAGCAAGCCACCAGTAACAGACAAGCAGGGGCTGCTCACCTACTCTTTACCCTCTTCACCTGATGCTGTTACCCTCCTTATGTGGTGTTGTTAGCCTTCTTTCTTGATGCTGTTATCCTCCTTATCTGACGCTGCTACCCTCCTCACCTGATTTGTATTTATGTGTGTGTGTGTGTGCATGGTAGGAAAATAGTGAGAGGAATTCTAAAAGTTAAGCTATATGCAACCTAAGGAATCAATTAGTATTATATCATCAAAATATGATGCAATTTTTGTAGACAATACTCTTTAGGTTGAGAAAATGAAAAGGACGACTTTGATTCATACATAAAATGAACATAGTAACTCATTAATGAGAGATCCAGCACGATGTTACCATCAGATGAAAGAACAATCCAAAGAACACGCATATTTGCAGACCAAGACTACAGACGCTCATAGGCTAACAGGCAAAACTCACTTCTTCCACTGTGAGCAAGAGAATTTAATAGAATCTTGAGCAGAATTTACTTGTATGTCTACGGACAATAGGTTTTTGTCTTAGTATCACTTATCTTCAACTTGTACATAATTTAAAAGTAAGGAAAGGCACCAAGCCCCACAGAATCAGAATCAGAGAACTTGGAAGGGTATGTTCTAAACTCACAGTTCCACTGCAGCATAAGTTTCTCCCTAAAATGGTAAGACATGAAAATTTTAATAGCAGTTGACTTCAGTTACTAATATTCTGAAATTTGACACATAATCTCTGTTTTAGTGACTCATAAGCATCACTGTAATTGACATATCTAATATTCTATATTCTAATTACTCACTTTCTTCCATATCCCAAACACCATCATCCAATAGTTTGGGGACATATAAGTAAATAAAGAGAAACAGATCATCATAATCTGCATTGTGGAAAAATTAATATATTTTGGAAACTTGTTAAAAGGATTAATAGGCAAAATCTTCTTTTGTCATTACAGCAGGGGACATTTAATTCATGGTGTGTCAGGAATTTTAGATTAATGTTGGTAAGAAAAACGAAGTAACATTTGAAGTAACAGTGTTTCATTAACCAAGAACAATGTGAACTGGGAAAATGCTGCAACAAGCTTAAGCAAGGGCTGAATGGACTGCTTCCACTTAATGCTAATGAGCCCAGTCCATGTCAAAATTTTGGTTTGGTAGGAACCACAGGAGGTAGCATGGTTCATTAGGCTTTCAAAGCTTAAAAATGTTAAAGGGGTAGTTTTCCTCAGTTATTTAGTGAATTGCTAACAGCATTGAAATGTTCTTGGGTAAAACTTTGAATTTGCTGGTTTCTTCATTAATTTTGGCCTTTTTACATTCAAAAGTTAACTTTACCCTAAACCACAGCAGCCTTCTACCTCCTGCAGTTCAGAATTGTGCTTAAACAAGTACTCCAAGTATACTGAATTTTCTGGGGGGGGGGGGAAGTGGAGGACCCCATTTTAGAAAAAGATATATGATAGTCTTTGAAGATTTAAACATGTTAGTAATGAACAGTAAAGATTTCCTGACTGTCCTGAAGCACCTAACAGGATCTAGAGAACTCTTGTTAAGCAAAATAGTTTCATAAATGTGGGCTACAGTCACAAGAAATTTGACATCTCCCTACCATGCACTTGACAAGTTACCAGGTAAAGTCATGATTAGTAGCTCATTTTTTACACATTCCTCAAGAAATTGTTGTTCAGATTTGAAACTGCTTCAAGATGTTGTCTTCCAAAATACACACACAAATATACAGACAGTCACTCTGCTATCAGTGATCTGGAAAAGAAGCTTGCAAGCCAACCACATGGTGTTCTGGGTAATTCAAAAAAAGAAAAGAAGGCGGAATTACAACACTGCAGCCAACAGTTTCTGTTTAAATTTTGTTTGCTAAGACTTTAGCATAAGTAACATCTTGGGATTTAATTAATCAGAAGATGACACCTGCTTCAAATGCTGACATGGAGAAAAGCAGACTTTTTTTTTGGTTCGGAATAAAATTTATTTCTGGAAATGTATCTTTCCTGTTGATAGACAAATATGAGTTTGGGCTTTGGAACATCTTACTGTCTAGTAACTTTAAACACTGACAGAAAGAAAGATACACACACACACATGCATATGTTAGAATTTTTTTCCTGGAAATATGTACTTTCAACTTATAGACAGGCTAGTGTATGTGTTTGGAAACTCCTATTTCACCATAAGGCAGTGCTTTAGAGAATACTAACACATCACTTATGGTTTTAAATATGACAAATATGTATTTTATCAAGTAACAGAGGAACTTTTAGGATGGTCTGCATTATCTTGTTTAAGTTCATTCTCAGACTAGTATTAGTTCACCAAGAATTTATCAATTTAACTGTTAATTTTGAAAATTTTAAAAATTAGATAGAAAGCCTTACTCAACCTTTGGGAGATAACTTGAAATATTAATGTAACATTCACTAGTTGATTCACTAATTCATTTGAAGAAGAATATAATTTAGGGGACCTTCAAAGAGCCATCTAAAAGGAATTGTCTGGTAAAAGTTAATCTAGATGTTCAGAAGACAGTCAATATCCTACAGAAAAAGACATCTATTAGTCTAATCCTTTCTCTAGAAAGCACCCCTCCTCAAAACAAAACAAACCCAATGCCACCATACGGATATTGACTCACAGCAACCTTATTGGATAGGGTAGAACTGTCTCACAGGGTTTCTAAGAAGTACCTGGTAGATTTTAACTGCTGACCTTTTGGTTAGCAGACATATCTCTTAACCACTATGCCACCAGGATTTCCCTAGAAAGCCAACTTGACCTAAAAACTGAAAGCTGGAGAGAGAAAAGAGGGAGAGAAAAAGGGAAAGTAAGGAGGGAAAGAGTGCAGGAAGGTCAGGAGTGGAAGATAACCAATGTTTTAGTCCTCTAGTGCTGCTGTTAACAGAAATATCACAGCGGAGAGCTTTAACAAAGGAAAGTTTATTCTTACACAGTCCAGTAGGCTGCAAGTACAAATTCAGGATGTCCCCTCCAGGGGAAGGCTCTAGAGGAAAGTCCAGTATTGTATCAGTCTTTATCCAGGGAGAATCTTGGCAAAGGAACCTCAGGTCTGAAGGACACGCTCTTCTCCTGGTGCTGCTTGCTTGATGGTATGAAGTTCCCAATTCTCTGCTTGCTTCTCTTTCCTTTTATTTTTTGTAGGACAATAGGATTAAAGGTGGGGCAAGCTATATTCCAGGGAAACTCCCTTTACAGTGGAGCAGGGAGGTAATCCTACGAAGGGATTTACAGTCTGACCCTAATCCTTTAACATACAGCACAGGAAAATCACAAAATAGAGGTCAATTGTAAAATACAGGGAATCATGGCCACATAGCTACACATATTTGGGGGGGGACACAGTTCAATCTATGACAACCAATATATATTCTGTCCTAGAAAAAAGTAGCGGGACATTGTTGCTGAAGGGGTGGGGGGTGTATGTGTTTACTTCCTGGTACCTGGATCCGTCATGAAAACAGATTTTCTTTCCTATGACTTTAGTCATCACATTTACAATTAACTTACCGTTAGTAAATACAGTGATGTGAATAAAGGCTATTATCCTATATTTCCTGAATTGTTATTTCTCTTCTTTAAAAATTTAATTACTGCTCATTAAAATTAGATTTTAACAAGAATGTATCATACCCTTTTCTTATGTAAATCTCAGAATATTCCATTGTATCACATAACATAAAGAAAAAGGTAAATTTCTATTTCTCTCTGGCTCTGATAAAAAAAAAAAAAAAACTGTTGCTGTCAAGGCAGGTCTGATAGCTAACAATAAATTCTCCTAGGCAATGCCTGAAATTGCTTAATAAGAAAATAAAATCCATGACCAGAAGAACCAGATGGTGCCTGGCTACCACCAATGACAGCCATGATGGGGCATACAATGTCATGCCCCAGAGGCAAAACATAAAAAGAGAGGTGTACCTCAAGAACTCCACTAAAAGACTACAACTGATGGTCTGAAGGCCTGGGGGTTCCCCTGGAAGCAGGGCTCCTAAATCTGATGTTGCCCCTGACCAGAAAACATTATTGAGGTCAACTCTTTGGACAGGAATGGACTGGACTCAGGGACACAATGTGACCATATGGTGTACATACTTTGCGGTTCTATGAATCTATAGGATGCCATCCTACTGGCCTCTCACTAGAAGGGAGAGGACATTGTTAAGAGGAAATGACATATAAGAACAGAAAGGAGGGGTGTGTTATCATCAGGCATGGAGGGCAGAAGGAGTTGCAGATAGGCTACCAGGCAAATTTAATTTCAATTGTATACTTTCACTCAATCACAATAAAAAAAAAAAGAAAATATGAGTTTAAATAGGATACCACTTAAAGAATATGCACTGTATAATAAAACATCAAATTTTCTGTAATTGCTAAGTGTAAGTTTTTGGTTTAAGGGAGGGGGGAAGAAAGCCTCATAATTTAACACCTTTAACCTTAGCCTTCTGGGAAAAAAAAGGAAAAAAGAAAGGTGTTTTCCAAAGGTAAATTAAAACAAAATTGTATTTTAAGAGTTAATGCCTTTAAATTGTGGGGTGGCACAGAACACTGACTATACCATGGACTGGCAGAAGAATGAACAAATATGTCTTGTAAGAAATACATCTAGAGTGTTTCTTCAAGCCATGGATGGCAAGACAACGTCTCACATATTTTGGCCATGTTGTCACAAGAGGTAAGTCTCTGGAAAAGTACATCATGCTTGGTAAAGTAGAGGGTCAATGAAAAAGAAAAAAGATCCTCAACAAGATAGACAGAGTGACAACAACAATGGGCTGAAACATAACGATTGTGAGGATGGTAGAAGACTGGGCAGTATTCATTGTACTGTACACAGGGTAGTTAAGAGTCAGACCCAACTCAACAGCACGTAACAACAACAGGAACAACAACAGTATTTCATCAATCTGTACGTTATATGTAATAGTCCATCAGTCACAGATGCAAAGAATAGAAACAGATTGACTAATCTGAGCAGGAAAGAATTTGGTAGGATATTCTGTAGGTATTGAAATGAGATAGAAAATATAATTCAAAATACAGCCAATAGATAAGCAGAGACAGCCGAGGTATGACACAGGAGCAGATAAGGAGACTTCCATTGACACTTGATACCTTATTGAACTCTCAGCTCTTATACAGTTACCCCAAGTAATGTTTAAGTGCTCCCACATCTGTTTAACTTCCCCAAGATACAAAGTCCTGAGCAGTTGGTCACACTTGTGTTTATATGCCCAAACCCTATGCTGCTACGTAGAGGAGATATCTATCCCACCTGAATTTTAGAAGCAGGACATAGGCCCCCTTGTTACACCAGGGACCATTCATAGGAGATAGTCACAAATTGGAGAGATGTTCGGGTATTATTTATTCAAAATATGACAACAGTTACCACGATACTTACACCAAAAACCAAACCCAGAGTCACTAAGTCGATGCTGACTTAGAGTGATGATATAGCACAGAGTAAAACTGCCCATAGGGTTTCTAAGGAGCACCTGGTAGATTTGAGCTGCAGCACTTAACCACTGTGCTACCAGGGTTTCCACCATACTTACAGGCAGGTGTATATAATAAATTGTACATAAAACCCAAACCCAGTGCCATTGAGTCAAGTCCAACTCGCGGTGACGCTAGAGGCCAAAGAGTATCCAAGAAGCACCTGGTGGATCTGAACTGCCAACCTTTTGGTTAGCAGTGGTTGCACTTAACTGAGACATATATTTAATGCATATTCCATTGTGTCACATAACGTAATGAAAAAGAGAAATTTCCATTTCCCTGCAACTTTGATAGTTAACAATGAATTCTCTTAGGCAATGCCTGAAATTCTTAGTAAGACAATAAAATTTCAATTTAAACAGGTCACCACTTTATAAATACACACTATATATGTTAATTTAGTTAGGATTTTCTAATTATAATCTGAGAAGAAACTATAACTACATCTGTATATTTAGCATTTTTTACACCAAAACTCTTCAACTGCTCATTACAATGAATATGCTGAACAATTTATCAGAATGTTGTATTTCATTTCATGTAGTCAGGAAAGGTACAGCAGAGTTGATACTAATTCTAAACTTCAACTTTTGTGAAGACTAATCATCCAGTTTGGTGAGATAGTTGATAGCTAGCTAGACAGCTGATAGATAAACTAAAAACCAAACAAGTTGAGATGGAGTCGATTCCAAACTGCCCCAAAGAGTTTCCAAAGAGTTTTAGGTATAACTCATGACCTTTTCGTTAGCAGACATAGTTCGTAAGCAGGAGGCCACCAGAATCTCCAGATGATAGATAAGCATTGCTAACTAGTAGGCTTACAATTAAGTAAATAGATGATGGATAGATACATAACTTTTCTTTCCTCAAGATAGACATTGTACAGGAAAAATGTGAAAACAATTCCTTTGCTTCAAGTAAAAAAAAAAAAAAATATTGCCTAATCTTACTTAGAACACGCACAATGTATCATCTTGAACCTAAGCACTTATTCCCATATATAGTTCCAATAAGGATTTTCTTAGAAGTAGTTTGGTTTCCATGACAGTTATTTAAAGTGTAGAATATCATACAAGTTTATATGTATGATTAATATTTTAATATATTTAATATTTTAGTTTCAATAGGTCTTTTTCTTGTACTCTGTTTCAGGGCCTTAAATACCACCATGTGTGAGCAAGCTATAAAAAAGTCATATTAAAAATTAATATAAAAACTAATCACCCATAAGAGAGTAGCTTCATAGAACTGACTGGTGTTTCAAATCCAAATAACTGTCTCTCTTTTGAATAGAAACTGTAGTGATGTTGGTTTGAGTGATGATGAGCTCTGAGGACATGGAGATTTTCAAATAGTATATGAACCAGATTTCAGATTTCTGTAGTAGAGGCCAAAAATGAATCTACAGTCTGTGTTATTAACTATGAGGGTACTGGATTAATAATCTGAATAATGTCATTGTGAGAAAAATGGAAACTAAAAAACTGGGGTCATCTAGAACAAACAAAATAGCAAATAACAAAAAAAAAGCATGATAAACAGTTGAATGGCACATTCATGCCATATCCTTTAGTTCCTTTTCTCATGAGAAAATGTACAATTCCTGTATTCAGAGAAACAAACACCTTTACTTGCCTTAACTACCAAGGTTTAGATCTTGGAAAAGTGAGTGAAGACTATGTTTACTTGTGTTGTTATCATCAAAAACAAACCAACAAAAAACCCAAGGCTGTTACTGTCAAGTTGATTCTGACTCACCAAATTTCCTTTCTGCATTATTATTTACATCATTTGTGCTGCCTCAAAATGTGATTTTTACTCCTTAAGAAATTTAGTCATTCATTCACTTACCAAGTATTTTTTGATTTACTGAGTGCTCCCTTTTTTGCCAACTACAATACTCTTCTACAAGGATGAGGGACTTAAAATTGAACGGGAGAGACACACACATATATAAATAATTACAACACAATGTAGTATTTAAATACATTTATGAAGTGTTTGGGGAGCACAGAAAACGTAGTGATTGACTCTGGAAAAAGGAGGCAGCCAGGAGGACTTCACAGAGGAGTGACACTGAAGCACGATCTTAAAATACGACAGTTTCATGCTGACTGTAAATTGTAATAAATGTTTAATAACAAATGATCCTGAGTCCTCATTTACAGCAATGTATGTTAAGATAGCTAAATTAATTTTAATTTATGGCCCAAACATTATCATTTCTATCAATCAAATACAAAGCTGATATACACTGCCTGCAAGTATTCTTCAATCCCTCTGGAACCCAGTCCAATCAAGTGTCTCTTCCTATCACATTAGTAAAACTCAGTGTCATAATGACCTTCACATTGCTAAATCCAAAGATAACTTGTCAGCCTTTGTCTTACTTGACCTATAAGCAGCATCTGACACGGCTGATGAGTCACTTGTACCTCCTTGAAACACTTTCTTTACTTAGCTTTCATAAAACTATTCTTGTCCTTCCATAAATCCCAGTTAGGTATATAATACTCTAAAATAAAGATATATGACACATAGACATATGTGTATCTATGTTCACTGCAGCATTAGTCATAATAGCAAAAAAGTGGAAACAACCTAAGTGACTGTGACCAGATGAACAGACTGACAAACAGTGGTGTACACACACAATGGAACTACCCAATGGTAAAAAAAAAAATTAAAAAATGATGAACCCATGAAACATCTCACAACATAGATGGTGTGAATGATATTATGCTGAGTGAAATATGCTAATCACAAAATGCCAAATGTCATATGAGACTGCAATTATAAAGTAACAACAAAAGTTTTACACACAGAAGAAAAAAAAAAAATCTTTGGTCATTACCAAGAATGTGCTAGACACATGTCAATGTGGGTGAAGAGAAAGGCAGCACAATATGACTAAGGCAAGACAGGACACTAAGAGGAAAGTAAGAATAAAAGGCAATGTGGTAACTACTATAGCATAGACAATCCTGCAACGATAGTATTAATAAACAATAATTTATGAATGAATACAGAGACAGACATAAATAATTTATTTTATAAAGATCAGGACAAACCTGGTTCCTATGAGGCAGAAGTTAAAGATGCTCTCCATGTCTCACTCTTCCAGGCTGCTGTCTCTCTCCATCATCTCTACCGTCAACAACTCCCTCGTGCTCCAGTACTCTCCCTCCTGTCTTTGGGCTGCCTATGTCACTGAAACACCTCATAGAACTCATGAACTATATAAATGAAATGACTCACGTGACTGTGGAGACTGACAAATCTCAGATTGGTGGGTCAGGCACAGACTTCTCTCTGGCCCTCGGTATCTACCCCGAAGCATTCAGCTTTTTTGCTTCCATGGGCCAGACCTCCTGTGGGTCTCTCCGTCTTTGGTTGTGGTGGGCTCTCTTCTTTACTCTGGAACTGGCTCTCTCTTAAAGCAAAACCAATCAGTCCCCTTGGTTGGACACAATTACCCTGTTATATAATCACCTGGGTGGGAGCGACAAGATATGGCTAGAAAGACCACACACAAAATTAGTTAAACCACTGCAGATAAATATGCCAATAGATGTGAAAGGACATAAGAGAGCACGCTCACTAGCATATACAGGTTTGGTGGTGAATATTTCTAATTACATAAATAGATTGAAGATGATCCTCATACATAAATAGAGACAATAGAGCATACAAGGGGCACAGTCAGAGGAACCTCTTAGATATAACCAAACATATCATAGAATGAAGTGTCTAGGCATGGAGCAGAGGCCCATAGACTCGGAGGACTTCTGTATCAGTTGGCAGAACACATTTCATAAAGGGAATATTCTACATCCTACTTTGGTGGGTAGCATCTGAGGCCGTGGAAGCTTATGAACAGCCATCTAAGACACAATGATTGGTCTCTTCCAGTCCAGCACATAGGAGAATAAAAATACTGAAAAGACTCAAGGAAGTGATGAGTTCAAAGCACTAATGGACAACATGAAGCATGGCCTACATGACCCAGAGACAAGAAGAACTAGATAGCGCCCAGCTACCACTACTGATGGGTCTGACAGGGATCACAACAGAGTGAGAGGAAAATGTAAAACAATCAAATTCACAAAAAAATGACCAGGCTTACTGATCTGATAGAGAAGAAGCTCTGAGACTATCACCTTAATGACACCCTTGTGACCTGGAATGAAGCCATTCTCAGGGACCATCTTCCAACCAAACAATAGGCAAACCCGTACAATAAACAGTAACACTCCAGAGGAATGTGCTTTTTAGAAAAATCAATTACACAGGATAAAAAGCACAATATTTTTCCAAAAGCAAAGGTGGAAAGCAGGAAGGGGTAGAAAATCAGGATGAAAGGAAACGGAGAGCCAAAGGCAGAAATAGAGAACACATTGACACCTTGTAGGGAATGAAGCCAAGATCATGAAATATTTTATGCACAAACTATTGAAGGGGAGTTGTATTTGCTCTATAAACTTCCCCTTAAATCATTTAAAAAAAAAAAGCCCTTTCTTTTCAGAATTTTTTTTTCTAGACCTCTAAATGCTGGACTTCTCAAAAGTCCAGTCCTCAAACTACTCATCTTTTCTAGCAATATTCAATCCCTAATTAATCTCATTCAGTCTTGTACTTTCAAATAGCACCTATATGTTTTTCCCCCCTCATATTTATGTTACCAATGCCATAGTCTGTACTAAACTCGAGACCCAGCCTTCTAATGAGTATCTCCATTTGGATGCATAAAAATCATGTCATACATAAATATGTCAACACTGAGCTCCTGGTATCCCCCTCTGTCTTAGTCACCTGGTACTGCTCTAACAGAAAATACCATGAGTGGAAGGTTTCATGTAGAGAAGCTTTATGGAGACAGTCCGGTAGGCTGCAAATCCATTTACAAATTGTAAGTCCATTCAGTAAAAAAAATTATCACCGTTCGGTAAGCTGAGTGCAAATCCAGCAAGAGCATCTTGGCACAGGAACTTCAGGTCCAAGGGACGTGCTCTGCTCTCGGTGTTGCTCTCTTGGCGGTATGAGGTTCCCAACTTCTTCTGTTCACTTCTTTCCCTTATATTTCACAAGCTTGTAGCTTCAGACCTGCCTCACTAACACAACTGTTGCCTATTCTCCATCATCAATCTCACAGAGGCAGGATTCACAACACATGGGAGGAAGGGCACCATTTGGGACTCACAGTCAAGTCAAATCAACACATACATTTTTGGGGGGACACAATTCAACCCATGACACTCTCTAAACCTGCTCTGCTTATTGTCATACCCAAGTCATGAAATGCTAATCCCATTTTTTCAGTTGTTCAAGTCAAAAGACTTTGAATCATCTAACTCTTCTTTTTTTCTCAGATCCCACATCCACTCTATCAGCAGACACTGTCAACTCTAGCTTCCACATACATCTAAAATTTGATGACTTCTCATTATTTTTACTGTGATGGCCTTATCCAATGTCACCTCTTGCCTGGATTCATGCAATAATTTAAATGGCCACCCTCATATTAGGAGTGTTAGTCACCTAGTGCTCCTATAACAGAAATACCACAAGTGGATGGCTTTAACAAAGAGAAATTTATTTTCTCATTGAAAAGGATGCTGCCCATCATTCCTTATTTACATCATACAGGCAGGACTTACAACATACGCGATCATTGCACAATACCGGAAATCACCACCCATCCAAACTGCTACACACATTTTGAGGGGGACAAAATTCAGTTCGTGACACTTGGTTTAGTCTTCTTTATTTTCAACTCCAGATCCATAAACTACTAGGGATATCAGACCAATTCCCACTCCCACCGCCACCCCACCTCCCACCCTACCACCCCCACCCCCGGTTAAAAAACATCTAAATATTTTCCCATGTTACTCTGAGTGGAAGACAAAATTTTGGCTATCAACTACAAAATCCTATATTGATTAGCTATATCATTATCTTTTTGTCATCCTCTTTTGCAACATTTTCCCCATATTCATTTGACTTCAGTCTCACTCGTCTCCTTGTTGTTGTTGTTAAGTGCCATGGAGTCAGTTTCTACTCACAGTGAACAGAATGAAACATTGCCCAGTCTTGTGCCATCCTCACAAGCTTGTTATGCTTCAGCCTGTAGTTACACCCACTGAGTCAGTTCATTTCGCTGAGAAGCTTCCTGTTTTTTGATGACCCTCTGCTTTACAAGAAAGGTGTCCTTCTCCAGGGACTGATTCCTCCAGACAACAAGTCCAAAGCATATGAGAGACAGTCATGCCATCCTTGCTTTTAAGAAGCATTCTGGATGTTCTTCTGGCAGTCTGTGGTATATTCAATATTCTTTGCCAATATTACAATTCAAAAGTGTCAACTCTTCATTCTTCCTTGTTTTTGGCCCAGCTTACGCGTGCAGATGAGGCACCTGAAAACACCATGGCTTGAGTTAGGCATATCTTTGTGTTCAGGTGAACATCTTTACTTTTAAACATTTTAAAGAAGACTTTTGCAGCAGAATTGCCAGATGGAATATTTCATTTGGTTTCCTGACTACTACTTCCATGGCTATTGATTGTGGATCCAAGTAAAATGCAATCCTTGAGAATCTAAATCTTCTCTCCTTTTATCATGATGTTCCATATTGGTCCAAGTTCAATCTTTTTTTCCAATTATTATGCTGTTGGCTATTGGACTAGCACCCTTACTCTTCCTCCAACACTGCAGGCGTGCCCCACCTAGGCTTTCACACTTGTTCTGTCCTCTGGTTGGAAGGAACTTTCCTGTATATTGAGTTCCCGAGCATTGTAAGCTGTTAATACAGTTGGTAACAAAGAACTTGGAGATTTCAGTTTAGCCATAGCTGCCTCAGAAAGTAGGCTAGGGGATCTTTTTTCCAAACATCAGCAATCGAAAATCCTAGGGAGCATAGTTCTACTCTGACACACACGGGGTCACCATGGGTCGTCATCAGCGACAACTGGTGGATCATGCCTTCCCCAAGGCTGTTTGTTACTCAAATATCGAGTTTTCAGTAAGACACTGCTCTTTACAAAATTTGCATGTCTATTCCAATAACATGCATCCCTCTCTTTGCTTTCTTTTTTTTCTTCAGCACTTATAACTAATACTATAATTTTTATCTATTTACCTTTTTCTCTTTCCTATTAAAGTAAGCTTCACAATGGCAGGAATTTGTTTTTTATGTTTTGTACACTACTATCTTCAACACTTAATCAAATTATGATAGCTACTCCATATATACTTGTTAAATAAATCAATAATATACAACAGAAAGATTCAAGATTTCATACAATATAAAGAAATCAGTATCTGGGTATTTACTTACCTGAATTCTGAGGACTTTACTACAAAAAGAGTGTCAATATGCATATCTTCTGCCAAATCAGAGGTTCCCTTCAACTGTGCTGGAGGATTCTGTGCATCAAGGCATAGGGCCGTGGCCCAAACATCTTCAATGCATTCTGCTGAGACCAGAACTCCATCACGGAATCCGAAGTGGTGGCAGTTCTGAAACTGAACTGGACAGATACTGGCATTCTTGCCATGAAGGAGTGTTCTCTAAGTTCTCTTCTATTATTCCTAAACACTTCCTTGGTTTTAACTGCTCAAATGTTCATTTTATTTGATTTTATGTTTCTAATTGAAATTATTCACTTCACTGAAGAATTAGCTAATATACACAAGACTGATCTGTGTTGTAATAGTGTGACGTTTTCATCTTTATGTTCTATCTTCTTTTAGAAATTTACAGAAAAAATTCTATCAGGATACGGAGAATTTTTTTTTTTTTTTTTTGGCTTTTTAGGCCAATGACACCAAAGCTACTGAAAACAGAGTACAGTATTTTGATGTAAAAAACAAGTACGTTATACGTTTTGACAGATAATTTTCATAAACACACTGTATCGGTAATTTTTGCATATTGTTGACTTCAGTTTCTTTTTATTTCCTATGTAATAGATTTAATGTTAAGTCTTTTGTCCTGTTGCCATTAATACAGAAGTGATTTGGGTCCAGCAGGAGATCTTCACCAGCCTACCCCGGAGTTTCCGAAGTAGCACTTACCCAACAGAAGTCCTTCCCTGCTCTGTAAACTGTTTTCTCCAGGGCAGGAAGAAATCACTTTTTCGGGCCGGAAACAGCCCTCCCCAGAGCAGCCGACTGGGCTCAGGAGGCGCGCGGGTCCGCCCCACACGTGGGCGGTGCCACGGAGCTCGCGCCACCGGCCTGCTGTGATCCGGTTGCAGGGTTCGGTTGAGATCCTCAAGCATCAAACCAGACTGCCGGACTGCAAAGGGAGTGGGTGGTCTCGGGGCTAGCATAGTGCCTGTCGGCAGCCGCACCGGCCTACCACCTGGCTTCACGTGGGGCTGGCACGGGCGCCTCTGCCCGACTCCGGCTTGCCTACCAAAGCCTAGATGGGCTGTAGGGACTCCACCACTTTCAGCCCTGGCCCGCAGTTGTCCCAGAGCAAATGTAGCTTCAACTGTTCGTTTTCTGATTACTGGCTTACTGCCAAGCTTGATCCATGACTTCCTAACCATGACTTCTATACCTTTGTTATATAAAAATGGCCAAAAGTAACTTTTCTCAAGCCATTGAATGAGGGTAAGCAAGGCCAAGACTGACTTTTGAAAATGTCACAAGACACACACAGTGTATGTGTTAATGTACTATGCCAGAATTTTTTATACAATTTTGTCATTTTCATCTGTTATATATGTGTATGTATTATATACTAGGGTGTGCTATTTGTGAAAAATGCAGTAATTTTTCAGATGAAAACACAAACTAAATTTAAAAAATTTCAACCATAGTCTCAACTAAAATAACCAATAAACTATATTGGATTACCTAATCCTAAAATTATGCTATTTTCATCTGGATTTTTAACAACTATTTTGACTACTTCTTCATGTGTCCTAACAGGCACCTAACATGGAACAGATAAGTTGAAATCTCAGTGGCTTATTTCAATTCAAGTTTATTTCTTACTTCAGTGAAGAATAACTGTACAGTTGAGGTGAGGAGTATATTCCCCTCCACTGGGACATTCAAGGATCCAAGCTGAAGAAGCCTTTGTCATCTTTAAAATCTCATTTCCATGATCAACTTTGGTATCTGACATTTAACTACAAAGCAAAGGAAAAGTAAGAGTAGACAATTGTGAGAGATATTTTTAAGAACCAGGCCTATATGTGATATATCATATGACTCTAGTCCATTGGCCCGCAGTTGAATTTATGGCCCCAATCTACATCAAGAAAGGCCGTAAAAATATGTGCCATGAAGAAATGGATTCTGTTCAGTTCAGCCAACCTCTACCACAGTCTGCTCTTTCATTCACTAATTATCCATTTCATTTCTTATGCCATATATACACCAAATCTGTTGCCACTGAGTTGATTCCAACTCACAGTGACCCTAAAGGACAGAGTAGAATTGCTTTATAGGATCTCCAAAACTGTAATCTTTGCCAAATCAGACTACCATATATACATATATGTATATTTTATTATTATTATGTTGTTGTTGTTTTTTTTCTGTGAAGAGAGGTGGTAGGTTGAACTGCATACCTCCTGGATAGCAGCTGAGCTCTTAACCAAACTACCATCAGGGATCGCCATCCGCCATATCAAAAAAAAATAAAACCCACTGCCATCGGGTCTGACTCATAGCGACCCTAGAGGTCAGAGCAGAACTGGCCCATAGAGTTTCCAAGGAGCACCTGGTGGATTTGAACTGCCAACATTTTGGTTAGCAGACAAAGCACTTAACTCACTATGCCACCATGGTTTCCATGCCACAGATACCAGAAAAATCAAACCTGCTGCGGTCAAGTTGGGTCTGACTCATAGAGACCCTAGAGATCAGAGTAGAACTGCCCCACACAGTTTCCAAGGAACACCTGGCAGATTTGAACTGCTGACCTTTTTGTTAGCAGATAGTACTTAACCCACTAGCTACCAGGGTTTCCACACATAGGACCTAAAAGAAAAAAAAAAAAAAGGCAATCCAAGAGCCCATGCAGACATTTCTTCTAACTCCAAGTCCAGAAGCTTCAGATGAAGCACAAACCTCTCTCCATGACATCAAATATTTCCTCATGAACTAGTAACCCCCGTAAATATAAAGACAACACATTTCTATCTTTTCCCCTCAAACCACACAAATACTCAAATTAGTGAAAGGACACAATAATTACAATAAAGGTTTCCATCCAGAAAGAAAACGAAGCAACTATAGCAATTTATGATATCCTCCAACAAGAAAGGCACTGAACGGCCCCTCCTGCACTTGCTGTTAGATGCTGTTGAATTGGATCCAACTCACAGTGACCCGATGTACAACAGAACAAAACACTGCCCAGTCCTGCACCACCCTCACAATAGTTGCTGTTCGAGCCCACTCTCACAGCCACTGCTTCAGTCCATCTCACTGAGGGCCTTCCTCATTTTTGCTGATTCTCTGCTTTACCAAGCATGATGTCCTTCAGGGGCTTGTAATTCTTTATAACATGTTCAGTGTATGTAAGAGGAAGTCTTGCCATCCTCACTTCTAAGGAGCTTCTGTCTGTACTTCATCCAAGACAGATTTGTTCACTCTTTCGGCAGTCTATAGTATATTCAGTGTTCCTCTACAACAACAGAAATGGAAGGTGTGAATTCTTCTTCAGTGTTCCTAATTCATTGTTTAGCATTCACATGTATATGAGGTGATTGGAAACACCATGGCTTGGGTCAGGAGCACTTTAATCCTCAAGGTGCTGCTTTTGTTTTTTAACCCTTTAAAGAGATCTTTTGCGGCACATTTGTTCAATAAATACTTCTTTGGATTTATTGAATACTGCTTTCATGGCTATTGATTGTGGATGCAAATAAAATGAAATCCTTGACAACTTCAATATTTTCTGTTTTATCATGATGCTGCTTATTGGTCTAACTGTGAGGATTTTTGTTTTCTTTACACTGAAGTGTAATACATACTAAAGGCTGTAGTCTTGGTCTTCATCAGTAAGTGCTTTAAGTTTTTTTTGATTTCAGCAAGCGAAGTTGTGTCATCTACATATTGCAGGTTGCTTTTGAGCCTACCACCACTCCTCATACCACGTTTTTATTCTCTGATTATTTGCTTAATACATAGACTGGATCTATAGCATTGTGAAAGGATACAACCCTGATGTACATCTTTCTTGATTTTAAACCAATCACCATCCCTTTCTTCTCTTCCAAGGACTCCTTCTTGGTCTATGTACAGGTTCCACATTAGCATAATTAAGTGTTCTAGAATTCACATTCTTTGTATTGTTATCCATAACTTGTTATGACAGACTTGAATGCCGTTACATAATCAATGCTGTCAGCCACAGAAGCCAGATGACAAAATGAATGTCATTGGAAAGTGACTCTATAAGATGTGCAGATTGTACTGCACTGTGCTCTAAGGCTTACCACCTTCAAAATTCTACCTGTGGCAAGTGTGGCTTCCTTACCTAGTACAAGAGAAAGTATAATTGGACTGTCAAGGCTAAAAGATGACTATCACTAAAACTGGTCAAATGAGACATCTAAAAATCATGTATCACAGATTCAGGTATAGATTATGTGAAGGAGCAACATCTAAACACAAGAAGGCAGCATCCAGTTCATCTCAAGAAGTTCCAGGTGTTCAGGTATTAAAAATATAGCTGGTGTTAAAGATTGGATGGTCTTACAGACTTGAAGGTATCCAGAACACACGGCCTCTGGACTCTGTTAGCCCAGAACTGAAACCACTTTGAGAGTCAGCTCCTCAAAGACTGAAATGATACATAAGACACGGAGTACTACTTGCAAAGAGTGTACTTCTTGGCTTGGATAGATACAAAAGACTAACTGGGCTGCTTCTGCCTGGAGGTGAGATGAGAAGACAGAGGGGGACAGGAGTTGGCTAAGTGGACATGGGAAATACAGGATGAGGGGGTCATGTGCTATCACAATGTGGGGGGAGCAGCTAGAGTCACATGTCAAAGTGTAAGTTTATGTATGAGAAACTGACTGGAATTGTCAACTTTCTCTTAAAACAAAAAACAAAACCAAAAAAGTCTGAACTGGATGTACATTTTTTTAGGAAAAAATATCTGAAGTTTTAAGGTATTTTTAATCAATTAATCTATAGAATCAATAAACTTCACTTGATTTGGTAGATGAGTAAACCTAAATTTACTTGCATTACTTGGTTATGATAGTGCTTAAGTAGAAAAATTCTTTCTAAGGAAAGTGTTCTAAAATTTTCTATCTTCTCTTCCCTGGTACTGGTGACTTATTGTCAGTTTCTTGAAATGAGAATATGAATTTAGCTGTACTGCTAAAGAAGGGGGCAAGGAAGATTAAAAGGAACATGAATGTTGAAACATCCATCATAATATAAAGAAACAAAACTGCACAACACACACAGATAATATGTTTATGGTTTTCTCTGTTTTCAGCTAAGATCCATCTGACTTCAGCAATGCTATCCTGTGTTCCGCATCCTCTTCTGATGTTGGCTGAAATTTCTGGCGGTGCCCTGTCAAGTGACTGCTACAACCATTTTTGAATTACCTTCAGAAAAATTTTACTTAAATGTGACATTGTTCTATAATTTCCTCATTTCATTGGGTCACCTCTGTTTGAAACAGGCACGTATATAGTTAGCTAGGTAGTTGTCTTCTGAATTTTTTTGGCAAAGATGAATTATCATTTCCACTATTGCATCCATTTGCTGAAACATCGCATTTGGGATTCCATCTATTTCTGGAGACTTGTTTTTTGCCAGTGCCTTTAGTGCAGTTTGGACTTCTTCCTAAATTACCATCTGTCCTTAATCAGATGCTGCCTCTTGAAATGGTTGAATGTTGTCCTGTTTGTTTTAGTACAGTGATGATTATATTCCTTCCATCTTCTTTCTATGTTTTCTGCATCATTCAATTTTTTTCCCACAGAATTCTTCAATATCGCAACTCAAGGCTTCAATATTTTCTTTAGTTCTTTCAACTTGAGAAATGCCAAGCATGTTCTTTACTCTTGTGCTAACTCCAGGTCTTTACACATTTATGTCATTGTAATCTTTTACTTTGTCTTCTTGAGCTGCCCTTTGAAATATTCAGTTCACATCTTTTTCTTCATAATTTCTTCCATTCACTTTAGCTATTCTACATTCCAGAGCCAGTTACAGAGCCTTTTTTAACATCCGTTTTGGTCTTTTCTTTCCTTCCTGCCTTTTTGGTGACTTTTTTTCTTGCTTCATGTATAATATCCTTGAGGTCATCCCGCAACTCATTTGGTCTTTGGTCACTAGCATTCAAATTTATTCTTGAGGCAGTCTCTTAATTCAGGTGTAGTATACTCAAGGTCATACTTTGGCTTTTATGAACTCTTTTGAATTTTCTCCAGTTTCAACTTGAACTTGCATGTGAGCAATTCATAGTCTATTCTGTATTCAGTCTCTGGATTTGTTCCTCTTCAGTTTGTCATTACCAAAATAGTAGACTATATGATTGTCCAACTCAAAGTGGGTAGTATCAGTACATTTCAGTTCACTAATGTCCTGGTGAAGAAATGGTTAAGAGCTCAGTCTTCGAACCAAAAGACTGGAGGTTCTAATGCACCAGCTGCTCCTTGGAAACCCTCTGGGGCAGTTCTACTATGTCTTATAAGTCACTCTCAGTCAGAATTGATTTGACAGCACACAACAACATCTAGGAGATAAATCTTCAAGTATTCCATTTCATTTCAACAACTTATAGTTTTCATATGTCCTACATTCCATATCCCCATTGTTAATGGGTATTTACTGCTGTTCTTCCGATTTTGAGTCATGCCACATCAACAAATGAGGGTCCTTTAAAGTTGCTTCCAACTCCATCATTAAGTGGAGTCTACTTTAAGAAGGCAGTTCTTCCCAATCATATTTGCAGTGCCTTCTAACCTAAGGGGCTTACCTCACAGCACTGTACAGACAACGTTCCACCGTTATCCATAATGTTTTTTTGTTGGCTAATGCTTTTCAGAAGTAGTTTGCCAGGTCTTTCTTTCCAGTTTTTTAGTCTGGAGAATCTCCTAAATTCTATCTACTATGGGCTATTCTGTGGAATTTGAAATATGCTTCCAGCATTGTAATAATATGCAAGTCATGTAGTATGACAAACTGATAAAGGAGGAGGAAATTCCTTCATTCAAATTTGGGGCTAATCTCTGTGAGTTTCTCCCTTATCTATCGACCTCCCAGATTTCTGCCCCTAACCTGTGGGAAAAATTTCCCACATCATTATCTTTTATAGCCACACATACGGTTGGTGAAGCTGTTTCCAAAACCAAACCTGCTGCCATCAAGCTAATACCGACTCACAGAGACCCTGTGAAGCAGAGGAGAACAGCCCCAAAAAGGTTTCCAAGGCTATAAGTCTTTAGAGAAGCAGACTGCCATATCTTTCCCTGGCAGAGTGGCTAGTGGGTTGCAACCAATAAATTACTTAATTTCTGCACTACCAAGGCTCCTTCCACAGAACAGGCCCTCCTTAAAGGCTATAGATTGTTTCAAAGCCTGATTTAGGTTTCAATTAGAAAAAAAAATAGCCTGTTGCCATCGAGTCCATTCCAACTCATAGTGACCCTATAGAACGGAATGGAACTGCCTCACAAGGATTTCAGATAGTGGCTGATGGATCTGAACTACTGACCTTTTTGTTACAGCCCTGTGCTTAACCCCTGCAACACCAGGACTCTGTAATCTGGTCTTTGTCATGGACGTTCATCTTCATGTACATTGGTCCCTCCAAATCTATTTTAATTGTAGCTACTGCAGTTAGGGGTGTTGTTGTTATTGTTTCTAGGTGTAGGTGAGTAGATTCCAACTCAGTGACCTTACACACAGCATAACAAAACACTACCCCATCCTACACCATGACTACAATTGTTTTTATACTTAAGGCTGTTGCTGCAACCACTATGTCGTTCTATCTTGTTGAGGGTCTTCCTCTTTTTTGATGACCCTCCGCTCTACCAAACATGATGTCCTTCTCCAGGGATTGATTCCTTCTGACAGCATGTCCAGAGTATATGAGACTCAGTCTCATCATTTTTGCTTCCTTAGAGCACTCTGGTTATACTTCTTTCAGAACAGATCTATTTGTTCTTTTGGCAGTCTATGGTACATTCAACATTCTTCTCCAATACCATGATTCAAAGATGTCAATTCTTCTCCTGTCTTCCTTATTCATTGTCCAGCTTTTGTATGCCTACAGTGTGACTGAAAATACCATGGCTTGGGTCAGGCACACTCTAGTCTTCAAGGTGACATTTTTATTTTCTAATACTTTAAGGAGGTCATCTGCAGCAGATTTTCCCAATATAATACATCTTTTGATTTCTTGCCTGCTGTGTCCATGAGCCAATATTGATTATGGAAACAAGTGAAATGAAATCCTGGACAAGATCAGTCCTTTCTTCATTTATCTTAATGTTGCTTACTGGTTCAGTTGTGAGGATTTTTGTCTTCTTGACATTAAGGTGCAATTCATACCGAAGGCTGTGGGCCTTTATCTTCATCAGTAAGTGTTTGAGGTCCTCTTCAAATTCCAGCAAGCAGGACTGTGTCATCTGCATAACATAGTTGTTAATGAGTCTTCCTCCAACCTGATGCCTCGTTTTTCTTCAGGTAGTCCAGCTTCTTGAATTATCTGCACGGCATACAGGTTGAAACCAAAACCCAAACCAAACCCACTGCCATTGAGTCAATTCCAACTTATAGCAACTGCAAAGGTATGGTGAAAGGATACAACCCTGACACCCATCTTTCCTAACTTTAAACCATGCAGTGTCCCTTTGTTCTGTTCACACAACTACCACTTGATCCATACACAGATTCCTCATGAGCATAATTAAGTGTCCTGGAATTCCCATTTTTTGCAATGTTATCTATAATTTGTTATGGTCCACACAGCCAAATGCCTTGGCAGAGTCAATGAAACACGGGGAAACACCTTTCTGGTTTTCCCTTCATCCATCCAAGATCCATCAGCCAAGATCCATCCATCATATCAGAAATGATAATTTCCACATCCTCTCCTGAATCTTGCTTGAATTTCTGACATTTCCCTGTCAATATACTGCTGAAGCCACCTGCGAATGATTTTCAGCAAAGTTTTACTTCTTGTTGTATCAATGATATTGTTCAATAACTTCCACATTCAATTGGCTCACCTTTCTTGTGAATAGGCACGAATATCAATCTCTTCTTGTCAGTTGGCCAGTTGGTTGCTTCCAAATTTCTTGCTCCAAATCAGTAATCACTTCCAGTAATGCATCTGTTTGTTTAAACATCTCAATTGATATTACAGCAATACATAGGACCTTGTTTTTCACAAGTGCCTTCAGCACATTTTTCAGTACCATTGGTTCCTGATCACATGCTATCTCTTGATATGGTTGAAGGTTGACTAATTCTTCTTGGTATAAAGACTCTTCCATTTTCTTTTGATGCTTCCTGTTTTGTTTAATATTTTCGCTATAGAATCCTTCATTACTGCAACTCAATGATTGAATTTTTTATTTCAACTTGAGAAATGACAAATGTGTTCTTTCCTTTTGATTTTCTATCTCCACCTCTTTGCAAATGTCATTTTAATACTTAATTTCATCTTGAGATGCTCTTTAGAATCTTCTGCTCACTTCTCTTACTTCATCACTTCTATTTTTCCTTCCTTTTTTTAGCTACTCAGTATTCAAGAACAAGTTTCAGAGCCTCTTCTTTCTTGTGTTTTTTTTCAGTGATTTCTTGCTTTCTTCATGTATGATGTCCTTGATGTAATTCCACAGTTCATCTGGTCTTTTGTCATTAGCATTCAACTAATCAAGTCTGTTCTAGAGATGGTTTCTAAACTCAAGTGGTATGTACTCAAGGCTACACTTCAGTTCTCATGCACTTTTTCTAATTTTCTTCAGTCTCAGTTTGAACTTGGATATGAGCAGTTGTCTGTTCCACAACAGGCCCTTGTTATGATGATTATACTGAACTTTTCCATCATCTTTTTCCACAGATGCTATTGATTTGATTCCTGTGTATTCCATCTGGTAAGGTCCATTCGTACAACCACCATTTATGTTGGTGAAAAAAGGTATTTGCAATGAAGACACTGTTGGTCTTTCAAAATTCTGTCATGTGATCTCTGGCATCCTTTCTGTCACCAAGGCCATATTTTACAACTACCAACCCTTCTTTTTCATTTCCAACTTTCATGTTCCAATCACTTGTAATTATTAATGCATCCTGATTGCAGTTTTGATTAATTTTAGACTGTAGTAGCTGCCAAAAAAAATCCTTCATTTCTTCATCTTTGGCCATTGTGATTGATGCATAAATTTGAAAAAAAAATTCATATTAATTGACCTTCTTTGTAGGTATATGGATGTCATCCTATCATTGACAGCACTGTACTTCAAGCAAATCTTTTTTTTCTTTTTTTTAATTTTAATTTTTATTTAACATAACTGAGTGAAAATGTACATTCACATATAAATTTACATGCCCCCCCCATATGCAGCTTCCACTGCTCTCCCTGTCCAGTGACGGCACACTATTCCTCTCTGCTCCATACATGTCTCATCCTCCCAACAGTCTCCTTTCCCCTCCTCTCCGTCCACTCCCCTTCCTCCAGCCAGAGGTCAGCAAGATGATATCCTATAGATGTATAGAACCATAAAGTACTTCCAATATATGGTCACTCTGCATTGCCAAGTCCAATCCATTCCTGTCCAAAGAGTGGACCTTTGTTATAATTTATGGGAAAGGGCAGCATCAGGGCCGGGGGCCATGCTCTCAGAGGAACCCCAAAACCGCTGGACCATCAATTGAAGTCTTTTAGTGGAGATCTCATGATGCACCTCTTTATTCTTGTGTTGCCAGTGAGGCTCCTCTCTGTGAGCTCCATCGTGGCTATCACCGGTGGTGGCCTGGCACCATCCGGTTCTTCCAGTCCCAAGTCGATGTAGGCACCCACTCTTGTGGGTCTCTCCATCTTCTCGGTTGTCTTTACCGCATGTCATTTTGGTCCTCGGTGAGCATCCGTTCCTACTGAGTTGGGACCATTTGCTGTGTCCTCGGATGGCAGCTTGGCAGCTTTTAAGACCCCAGACACCACTCACCAATGTGGGGTGCAGAAAGTCAAGCAAATCTTGAAATGTTGTTTTTGCAGTTGAATGCAATGAAATTCATCTTGAAGCTGTCATTCCTGGCATAGTAAACCACGTGACTGTTCAATTTAAAATGGCCAATACCTGTCCAGTACAGCTCACTAATGCCTAGGATATTGATGTTTATATGTTCCGTTTCATTTTTGTCAATTTCCAATTTTCCTAGATTCACACTTCATTCATTCCCTGATTTTTAGCAGATGTTTACAGCTGTTTCTTCTCATTTTGAGTCACCTGACATCAGCAAATGAGTGTCCTAAAAGCCTGATCCCATCCATATCATTAAGGTTGACTCTACTTTGAGGAGACAGTTCTTCTACAGTTGTCTTTTGGGTGCCTTTCAACCTGGGGTACTCATCTTCCAGCACTATATCAGACAATGTTCTGCTGCTATTCATAACACTGTCACTGGGTAATTTTTTTTCAGAAGTGCACTGCTGAGTGTTTCTTCCTCATCTGTCTTGATCTGGAAGCTCAAGTGAAACCTGTCCACTATGAGTGACCCTGATGGTACCTGAATTCCTGTGACATTATCTCCAGCATCTCAGCAACACAGAAGCCCTGGTACATATGGGGACTTTGTGATACAGAATGTGTCTAATCAGCATTACCATTTTTCTTAGAACTATTACTCTAGTATTAACAGCTTACCTTCCAAAAGTGAAAAATAGAGGGAAAAAGGTATCCTTTCAATGGATAAACAACTCACTACTCTCCATCTCTTCTAGGATAGGCTCAGAATTATGCAGTTCGAGCATGCTTCTTGTTTACTTTCTTATTGGATTTTAAGCTCCTAAAAGATAGTTTTCATTGTTTTATCATGAGAATCATATTGGTAAATTTTCAAGACTCAAGGAATTGAAGACTATATGTCTATCACTGACATCAACTATTTCAGTAATTTAAGAACAACAACAACAAAAAAAAAAAAACACTCTGCTTCCTGTGACAATAAGACTTTTTCTTTGATGAACAATATAAAATCGTTGTGTTAGACCACTATTTTCATTTTTTCATGTATAAGTTTCATGGTGAGTCAGAATGAGGACAGAGACTATTGAGTATTGGTACATCAAGCTTCAAGAGAGATTTTCCACTAAAGCCTTACAGCTTTTAATTCTTAGATTTTGGCAAGAAAAGAAAAAGATTATTCAGGACAGGAATGGAAATGTGAGGTACTTGGGAGACTCAATATACAAAGATCTTATTCCTTATGGCAAAAGATATAACTAGGAACAGAAACTAAAATATTTCCACTCCTTCTGTTGGTTTGTCATTCTGTGGGGGCTTGTATGTTGCTCAGATGCTGGAAGCTATGCCACTGGTATTCAGATACCAGCAGGGTTACCCACAGCAGGCAGGTTTTATCTGAGCTTCCAGACTAATACAGACTAGAAAGAAGGACCTGGCAGTATACTTCCGAAAAGAATTAGCCAATGAAAACTTTATGAAAAGTAGCATAACATCGTCAGATACAGTCCCAGTACCTGCCTACCCCAGGTTGGAAGGCACTCAAAAAACATCTAGGGAAGACCTGCCTCCTTAAAGTAGAGTCAACGATAATGACATGGATTGAGTTAAGCTTTCAGCACTTTCACTTGCTGGTGTGGCACGACTCCAAATGAGAAGAAACAGCTGCAAACATCCATTAGTAATCAGAACATGGAATGCATGATGTATGAGTCAAAGGAAATTGGAAGCTATCAAGAATGAAATTGAACATGTAAACATTAATATCCTGGGCATTTGTTAGCTGAAATGGGTTGGTGTTGGCTGTTTTGATTCTGATAATCATAAATTCTGCTAAGCCCAGAATGACAACTTGAAGAAGAATGGTTTTCCATTCGCCATCAAAAACAGCATTTCAAGATCTATTCTAAAGTACAATTCTGTCAGTGATAGGATAATGTCCATATGCCTACAAGGAAGTCCAGTTAATAGACCTATTACTCAAATCTACATGCCAACCACTAAGGTGAAAGAGGAAGAAACTGAAGACATTGCAAGCTCTTACTGTCTGAAACTGATTAAACATGCAACCAAGATGCATTGATAATTGCTGGATATTGGAATGCAAAAGTTGGAAACAAAGAAGGATCAAACGTTGTACAAGAGGACCTTGCCTAGGTGATGGAAATGATACTGTTGACTGCATGATAGAATTTTGCAATATCAACAACTTCTACATTGAAAATACCATTTTTATTCATATAAACAGTGACTACACATATGGATGGGAACACTGGTGCTGCAGTGGTTAAGTGCTGTATCTGCTAACCCAAAGTTCACCAGTTTAAAACTGTCATATGCTCCTTGGAAACTCTATGGGGCAGTTCTACTCTGATTTTTAGGGTCACTATGAGTCAGACAGCAGTGTCGTTTCTTTCTTTCTTTTTAATACATACGTATGGATTATACTTCAACATCAAGAAAACAAAAATTCTCACAACTGGACCAGTAAGCAACATCATCATAAATGGAGAAAGGACTGAGGTTGTCAAAGATTTCATTTTACTTGCTGCCGCAATCATTGCCCATGGAAGCGGCAGTCAGAAGTCAAAAGGCTTGCTGCATTAAGAAAATTTGTTGCAAGAGAACTTTTTAAAGTGCTAGAAAATAAATATGTCACCTTGAAGACTAAGATGTATCTGACCTAAGCCATGGTATACTCAGTCTCATCATATGCATGTGAAAGCTGGACAATTAAAAAGGAAGACAGAAAAACTGATGCTTTTGAATTGTGGTGTTGGAGGAAAATACTGTATCCATGGACTGTCAAAAGGACAAACAGATCTGTCCTGGAAGAAATACAACCAGAGTGCTCCTTGGAAGCAAAGATCACAAGACTGCATCTCACATACTTTGGACATGTTGTCAGGAGGGATCAATCCCTGGAGAAGGACATCATGCTTAGTAAAGTAGAGGGTAAGCAAAAAAGAGGAAGGGCCTTAACAAGATGAATTGACACAGTGCCTGCAACAATGGGCTTAGGCACAAAAGTGATTGTGGGCACGTCACAGGAACGTGCAGTGTTTCATTCTGTTGTGCATACTGTCGGGATGAGTTTGAACCAACTCAGTGGCACCCTATAACAACAACAAATATTTCTAAAATGGTCTGTTGTAGGTTTTCCAGAACAAATAAACAAGGAATAGATTATTTCTATATTGCTTGAAGAGAATGATTTTAATTATCACAGAAAGTTCTAATAGATGACTGTCCTAAGCTAAGGCAATAGCTTCATTGCAAATCTTCAGAGTTACCACTCATGGTAATCAGGCTTTTGTCTGTGGATACCTTCTCAAAGTCCTATTTTGGAATGCAAGGTAAACAATTTTAGCATACTTGTGAGGAAACATTACTTTCCATATTTCTGTCCTCCTGGAAAGTGTGTATTTTCTTGATCAGTTCTTTATCCTGTTTTTTTTTTTTTTTTGGTGTTGATTTTCTTTGAATAACCAAATAAGCACTATTATTAATACATATTTATAATTTATATCAGAACTACTTCAATAAAGTTCCAACTCTTTACCACAAATTGAGTAAAATGTTGAAGCATGTGAATTTAGCAATTTTCCTTGTAAAAATGGAAAAAAGAAAACCAACAATGAAAGCTCTATTTGCTGTTGCTGAGTGTAGACTTGAACAGTGGAGTCAGATTTCTCTTTTTCCTTTGAATCATTAAAACTCAGATTCTATTATCCATTTAATTTTACCCTCATTACACATTTTTTTCCCAACGGTTACCACAGACTTAATAATTCTAAATATATAGCTCTGTCAGTTCAGGACATTTGAAATAAGCATTTTTTCTTCACCTTGATTATGGCATAGAAAATCCTGAGAGAATTACACAAAGCCTATACTATTCATTCCATTTTTAATTCATCCCACCAAATTAATGGTTTCTATTAATTAGACAACAAAATATGAAAAGCAGAAAAATAGTAAGTGCCATGTTTTTCATCTAAAGGTGTGCGGCTGTTAAGAGATGTTAAACAGTTGAGCCAGATTTTAATGAATTGTGAGATAGATTTTAATTACGGTTGACATATGAATTGAATAGTTCTACATGACCCTATAGATAAAAGGTTCTTTTAAAAACTAAAACCTAGAATTACTATTTGTAATTAGTGCTAGAAATGAAAAGATACAAATGGCACATTTTTGGTGCCAGGAGAATGCTAATTCAGTTCTCAGTCCTAGCTGGCTTCTAGCTCCCACTGGCTCCCATTTGATAACTGTACCATGTTTCAAATAAGCCAGCTTTTAGCCATCTACTCCATGAACAGGAAACCCTAGTGGCATAGTGGTGAAGCACTACCTTTCCTAACCAGGTCGGCAGTTCAAATCCACCAGATATTCCTTGGAAACTCTATGCGGCAGTTCTACTCTGACAAGGTTGCTGTGAGTCATAATTGACTCAACTGCCAGTAGGTCTTGGTCTTTTTTTGTTCTGGAATCCCTACACAAAAGGCACAAGGACAACAGATTTTCTCTGACTCTGCTGGTAATTTAACTACCAACTAATTTATTTTCCATATGTACATTGTTTTTTTACTACTTCTGTGTAGCTCTTTAAAATATACCACATGTGCTAGCTGACAGATACAGCCTAATCTGAGAGGTATTGAAGAGTCTGAATAATCAAATAGTTCAGGTAAACTTAATAGACAATAAAGTTGCAAATGATTCAAAACAATTGTGCCACTTTCTGAGAGACTACATGACTTGTTAATTAACCAACAAATAAATGATTCACTTTAAAGGAGAAATTCATGAGGCCTTCTGGACAGACAGTGAGGTAGAATTCCTGTAAGTCCTTTGATTTAACACTGAGGAGACAGAATGAGCTTACTTTAACACATTGCTCTACTTCACACTTTTAAAAGCATTCAGAATAAATCCAGTATTGCTTCCAAGGACTACCAATAATGCCTTGTTATACAAAATGAAAACACTCTAGAACAGTCTGATTCTTAAAGAAAAACTTACTTTTAGTTCAAGTTAGTTATGAACTTGAATAATTAATTGCAAAAAAATATTGTCAAAACCTAAAAGATCTTCTACCCAACTTAATGATGAAACTCAAATGATGAAACTCAAAACATGACCTAGGAAAAGTTCTAGTCAAGTAGAAACTACAGACGGTTAGCATATATTCACCAAAAATCATCAGCATCAGCAATATGACTACTATTCACAGATCTGTCTTGACTGCATAGCGGTTAAGCACTTGCTTACTAACCAAAAACTTGTCAGTTGAGCCCTCGAAGCAGCTACACAGGAGAAAGATGCAACAGCCTGCTTCCATAAAGATTACAGCCTTGGAAACCCAATGGGGCAGATACACTCACTCTATAGAATCACTATGATTGGGAATCAAGTCCATAGCTATTTTTTTTTTTGAAAGTAGAAAAGGAGTTCTAGGTAGTGCAGATGGTTAAGTGATCAACTCTTAGCAGAAAGGCTGACAATTCAAACTCCAGCAAAGGTGCCTCAGAAGACAGGCTTAGCAATCTGTTTCCCAAAGGTCACACCCTTGGAAACCTGATGGCGCGGTTCTACTCAACAAACTTTGGGTCACTATGAGTCTGAATGAACTGGACAACTAGCAACAATAACATTAGAAAAGAAGGATTTGATGGAAAGAATCTTAAGAGCCTCAAATGGATGATGAGTGGGAATATTCTACATCAAAATTTAGTAAATCTCTTTCATAAAAAAGTGTACAGTAAATATTTCAGGTGACAGCACGTGTCACAACAATTCAGTGCTGGCACTGCAATGTGAAAGCAGCTATAAAGAGTAGGTAAATAACTGCATACAACTGTGTTCCAGTCAAGCTTTATTTATGAATCCTGAAAGATTATTTATATGTTAGTTTTACATTTCATGAAATTTTACTCTTCTTTTGATTTTTCCAGACACTTAAAAATGTAAAAATTGTCCTCAGTATGTGTGCTATACAAAACAGGTGATGGTCTGTACTTGGTCTATGTGATATGATACAGTTTGCCCAGGACAATCCCAGTTTGCAGTGGTTGATGTAGTGTAATGTTTAATATTGCCCCTTTCATTCTCAAGTGTTCTGGTGTAGACAATAAATTGTATGTCACCTAGCTATGACAGGAATATACTGAAACAAAAAAATATATAAGACCATGGAACATACCAAGTTTTACACCAAAAGTACAGTCTGAAAAGAAATATTTGCATATGAATGCTAATACATTAACATCACTGAACATAAGTGTTATTGTTATATATTTGATGCTGATATATTTGAAGGCCTAATTGAGTAAATGAAATAGTGGCAAAAGAGAGAACCTACATCTTGAGAAAAACGCATACAGTCAATAATAATTAGATTTGCCTGAAATGAGCTCATGTAAGTTCATGTGGCATCTGAAAGACTGAGGAGACATGAAACATAAATTGACCCAGGCTTCTCTTTTTTATATTGACAGCCAAGAGTATTATTTATAAAATATTTTCTGACACAGGTCAAGCAAAGTCCTGTTTAATGTCTGAAAACATCACTATAGATAAGGTGAAATTCGACATGGTAAACTAAAGAAAATAGATACTAGACATGAACAATAATTTTTTTTTAATGAGTTACAAGCAGACTACTAGGCAAGTGACAGAAAGCAAACCTTTTGAGAGCTCTCCTGCATTAAGAATATTTTCAACCTGAGACCACGTAATTAAACTAACTCTGAGTTTACAACAATCAACATAGTGGATACATAACTTCTTCCAGTCTCAGTATTTTGCAATCGCATATGTTGGCTAAGACCCAAAATCACTGTTGAATTTTCTATTATGAAGTTTCATTTGTCACTAAAAATGACCAGTAGTGACCACATAAACTGGGTTGACAGTTACAATTTCATCAAGAGGACCTGCAACTCTGAGAATGTATTTTCTTTTTCCAGCTCAGAGGTTAAGGCATATCATGGCACGTGAAAGAAATGCTTTGTACTCCATGAAGCCAAGAAATAATAACCATGCTTTAAGGAAAAGGATGATGTGTAGTCTTGAAACTTGTGCTGGAAACTCACAGAATACTTTAGTAAGTCTCTTGATAACACCATAATTTACTCTTTCTGTCTGATTTTTAGACTGGTTGTACTTTGTAAAGTGGTAACAAGGTTAAAAAGAAAGAAAGAATTTATTGCCATAGCTTCTCTCAACATTATTTTATGTATTTTTTTCTTCATACAAACACCACATTCAGTTGGTATCTATTATATGGAGACCAAGAGATACAGAGCCCAGTACAATTCAAGGTCACTTAAATACCATGTGGGCTAAAACCAGAACACTTCCTTTATGAACCACAATCCATTAGTCTCATAGCTTTCTTCTTGTATGTCTGCTAATTTGCCTGGTGCAATTAATCACAGTTGTCTTCATAGAAGTACCATATTACGGGGAAAAGAGAGATAAAAGTATAAACAAGAAAAGAAAAATCAATGTGCAACCAATGTCACAAAACAATGCATGCATTAATTTTTGAGTAAGAAATTAATTTGCGCTGTAAACTTTTACTTAAAGAACGAAAAATAAGTAAATTTGAATAAAAATATAAAAAAAGAAATCGAATTATTTCATTGGGAAAATCTGTTGCAAAAGACCTCTTTCAAGTGTTAAAAAGCAAAAATGTTACTTTGAGGGCTAAGACACAGCTGACCCAAGCCACGGTAATTTCAATAACCTTGTAGCATATAAAAAGCTGCACAGTGAATAAGGAAAACTGGACAAGAATTGCTGCATTGCAATTATGGTGTTGGCAAACAATACTGAATAGACCATGGAGTGCCAGAATGAACAAATCTGTCATCGAAGAAGTTTGTTTGAACATTCCTTAAAATCGAGGACGCTGAGACTCGTCTCACGTACTTTGTGATTGTTATTGGCAGAGGCCAGTTCCTGGAGAAGGACTTCATGCCTAGTAAAGCAGATGGTCAGTCAAAATGAGGAAGACCTTCAAAGAGAAGAACTGACTGAGGGGATGCAACAACAGGTTCACTCATAGCAAGGACTGAGAAGATGGTGCAAGAAGAGACAACGTTTCGTGCTGTCATGCACTGGGTCACTATAGTTGGACCTGACTCAGTGGTACCTAACAACAACAGCAACATAAAAATTAAACACTTTTGTTCATCAAAGGACTTTATCAATGAAGTGAAGAGATGAGCTGCAGATTGGGAGAATATATTTGGGAACCATATAGCTGGTAAGGGTCTAATATGCGAAATATAAATAAAATTTCCACAACTTAATACAGCATGACAAATAAATCAACTAAAAAAATGAGCACAGGACTTGAATTGACGTTTCACCAAAGACAATACCGAAGTGGCCAATAAGCACATAAAAAAAGGGTCTACATCTTCAGCCACTAGGGAGATGCAAATCTAAACTACAGTGAGATGCCACCCCACCTCTATTAAAACATCAATGATTTAAAAAAAAGGTGGGAGGGGGAACCACCAATGTTGGCAAGGTTGTGCAGAAACTGAAACCCTCATCCAGTGCTGGTGGGAATGTAAAGTGGTATAGCAACTGCGGAAAAAAGTGTGGTGGTTCTTCAAAAAGCTAAACACAGCAATCCCAGTCTTAGGCATACATCCAGAAGAAATGAAGGGAGAAACTCGCAGCATGTTTCACAATAGGCAAAAGGCAGAAATAATAGTTTCCACAAACAGATGAATGGCTAAACAAAATGTGGTATATACATAGAATGGAATATTATCCTGTCTTAAAGAGAAATAAAGTCCTGACGCATGCCATGATGTAGATGAGCCTTAAAAACAGCATGGTGAGTCAAATAAATCAGCCAGAAAGGGATAAATATTGTATGATCTCATTCATAATGAAATATCCAAATATAGTCAATCACAGATTATTAGTGTAATGAGGATAGGAGGGATAAAGGGGAGTTTTAGCTTACATGGTATTGATTTTATGTTAACAGTAGTAGAATGATTTATAAAAGGATGAATTAATGCTATGGATTGAATTTTGTTCCCCAGAAACATGTGTCAGTCTGGCTAGGTCATGATTCCCAGCACTGCACTGTTTACCATTTTATCATCTAATGTGATTTTCTTATATGCTATAAATCTTATCTCTATGATGTTAATAAAAGGGATTAGAGTCAATTATGTTAATGAAGCAGGACTCAATCTACTACTTTACACTGTATCTTCAGTTAGTCTCATGTAAGATACACAAGAGAAAATCAAGCAGAGAGACAGACGGATCTCATGTCATCGAGAAAGCAAAGCCAGAAATATAGTGCATCCTTTGGACCCAAGGTCCCTGCACTTAGAAGCTCCTAGCCCAGAGGAAGATTGATGACAGGGTCCTTTCCTCAGAGTCAACACAAAGAGAAAGCTACCCTTGAACTAGTACCCTGAATTCAGACTTCTAGTCTTCTAAACTGTGAGAGAGTAAACTCCTCTTTATTAAAGCCATCTGCTAGAGGTATTTCTCTTAGGGTAGCACTAGATAACTAAGACAGTGAGAATATCTGTACAGCTTGAAGAATGTAATTAATATCACTGAATTGTACACATAGAAATTGCTTAGATGGTGTGTGTTTTGTTGCGTTTTTTGATAACAATAAAATTATAAATAGGAAAAAAGGAGAAATCAATCTTTATGATAAATAATAAAGTGAGATTTAAAGTATGACCAAAAGATGATAGAGATGTATAGGGTGCAAGCATGATATCTTAGGCAACTCATTCCCTATCTGAAAACAATCCATTTTACAATGCTATCTTCTTCCATTTCTGAATAATTTTTTAGTACATTCTGCTGATGTTGCTCAGAAATGGGTGCCTAATCCATACCTACAGATAGCTCCTTTCATTGTACTCCTGGACCCAGTGCTTTTGATTTCGTGATGTGATCTATTGGCAGAGGACAGATACTTCCACTAGACATTTACCTCGGTTGGGGGGGTGTCACATATGTTACTTACATGAAGGTATAGGTGTTAAAAAGACTCATACCTGTAATCAGAAGGAAAATGTGGGTCACAGTACTAAAACTCAGTTTTTATGGACCAATATATATTTTAAATTTTAATCTTTAAAAACAAAAGCTAAATTCCACATGACAGTCAATCTTTAATGAAGTGAATTTTTCAAAGTCAATAATGCATATAGCTGGCTAATGAAAATAAAGAACATCTTAAATTTCTTTAATGATTATTTGTTTAGGGGTAAGACTATTAACAGAAATATATGTATTTTTTCCTTCAAGCTTTAAGGGTAGCAGCTGATGTTGGCTTAAAAGAGAGACATAATATCAACCTTTTCTTGTTTGGGAATCTCTTTAATTAAAAGAGAAAAACTATCATTTATTTTTTTCTTGAGCATGAATCTGAGTACTGCATCTTCTAGATTAAACATCTACAATAAGGTCAATTTGTATATTGTAGTAATAGCTAACATTTTACAAATGCTTTTCCATTGCTGCCTGTTTATTACATATTTCACACCATGTCTCATATATTACTTATGGCTCCCTTTGAAATAAGGACTATTATTATGTCCATTTTGCAGGTAGGAAATCTGAGGCACAGAGAGGCACAACAGCCTATCCAGAGCTGAGTACTGGGTGGAGCTAGGTTTAGAACAAGGCTGTCTCATTCCAGAGTCAGTTCTGTTAAGCACCATGCTACACTGCCTGTCTACATTTTAATTCTTTACAATTACATCTGGAAATTTTAAAAATTGTAGGAGATTCGAGTGACTGATACAATTTACTACAATATACCAGAGCATGAATCCTCTGCGTCAAATTCATCTATGAATGATAACTTACACATAACTCATTATATTCATTTGCCAAATAGGCCACATTTATCTTTAGGTATAAAGAAGTGTAACTTCATCTGAGAGTTTCTAGACACATTTCATATCTCTGCTGCTTCTACCACTGCATCTGTTGCCAGGAATGCATTCATTTACTTCTACACTCTGGTGAGGTCACAGAATTTCAGGAGAGTCACTTGTTCTTGTATCTATTGTCAATACCAGGAAAGTATTGGTTGGAACTTTGTAAAAACGACAAAGTTACAAATTCTGCAATACTCTCGTTATATCTGACTTTTCAGGTCAGTGTCTGTAGAGAATATAAGCAACAAGGAATTTCACTTACAGGATTTGAGGTTACAGAAAGAATACAGTTCAGTCGGGTCTCCAGGTTTCTATTATGGTATCAGTACCTTCAAACAAGAAAACTTAAATGCCATTAATGGATCAAATCTAAAAGGGTTCTAAATTTGAAGCCAAAATACAAACGTCCTAGTTCTCAGTCGTATTGACTGCTTTTTAATTATGATGTTTGCTAAAGCTCTAATTTCAAGGTAAGGAATTCCACTAAAAAATAATTTAAATAGTATTTTACTTCTTTATAGTCTCATTTCAACGTATTTCAAGATATTTTTTAGATATTGCTTTTAATTTTAATTGATTATTTTCCTTTCAAAAATTATCATGGAATTGCAAGTGATTAAGAAACACACACAAAGAGGAAGACAGGGATCTGAACTTAATGTAGTGACAAAATTGTCTTAGAATTTTTCTCTAAATTCATAAACCTATGTTAACTGCCAAGTGTCTTGATACACACACACACACACACACACACACACACACACACACACACAAAAGATGAAAGTTAAGCTCGCAAACTCATCCTAGAAAAAGTGTTACATACCTCTTTGTTCAATGTCGCTAAGGTCACCTTCGAGGTACTCCCTCGGAAAGCTAGGCACTGAGGACAGCGCCTAGTCAACCCTTCAAAGCAGTTTTAGAACTCGTTCCGGAGCGGCCACCAGAAAGGCCGTCCTATTACCCTTGATGTCCTGAATGGCTTCAAAATGTCTGCCTTTCAGTATTTCCTTTATCTTCGGGTGAAAAAAAAGTCACTGGGGTCCAGGTCAGGTGAGTAAGGAAGGTGTTCCAATAGTTATTTGCTCACTGGCTAAAAACTCCCTTACGGACAGCTATACAATTAAGTTCGTGAACTTACCACCTTGCCACCTTGCCCAAAGGCCATTTCAGAAAGTTTCAGAATTGCTTTAAATAGTGGACTACGTGCTGGTGTCAGCGCATAGTTTCCCAAGGGGAGTACTTCGAAGGTGACATAGCGATACTCAGCAATGACGTATATAGTGCTTAAAACCATTAAGTTCGCGGACTTAATTGACGGACTTTGTATACATTCCATTGTTATCCACCGAAGAGAATGCAGGTTGCAGTGTCCTATATAGCAGACGGCCTTAAAAGACATAACAAAATGATTGGTACACTTTTTTTGGCTTGTTTATCTACATGTTTGAAAAGTATTTTTAACTGTGAATATTTTGCTTTGAACATGAATTGGCCTGATGAATAGAAAAAGTGGGAAGACAGCAGATGGGTAATTGAGAAATAGCCATTACATGGGGAAATAAAAATTTTCAAAGCTGCATAACTTGAAATTTCCTCTAGTTTTCTTAATTTCTTTGAAATGGCAAAAAGTAAATATATTTTTATATAAAGGACGACAAAATCTGTGTCTTTCAGAAAGTAGCTGAATTCTTTGATGCAAAAAATAAGTAAATTGCAGGTTAGTAATTTGGGCCTTATTACTGATCTTTTATAATGTATGCCTCCTTTTATGGGAAAAGGAGCCTTGATGGTGCTTTGGTTAAGCACTCACCTGCTAAAAGAAAAGTCACTGTGTCAATCCATCTGCTGCTCTGCAGAAGACAGATGTGGCAGTCTTCTTCTTTTAAGAGTTACACCCTTGGAAACCATGTGGGGGCAGCTCTACTCTGTCCTATAGGGTTGCTATGAATTGAAATCAATTTGATGGCAACATAAGGGAACCTTTTTATGTAGTTTAAAGTTTATACACACTGTTTGTGAGATTTTCTCTATTCCATCTCCATATGTTTCATTGGTATCGTAATAGCCTTAATTACAAAAATCCTGAACAGTGGGCTCTAGAGTTATTCATTATTATATGGGTATTAGGTTGATTTTTTTTTCTATAGAATCTTCTAACAGAATTAAAAATCATTGCATTTTACAATTCCAGTAATCCTGTAGGACAGAGTAGAACTGCCTCCGCAGAGTTTCCAAGGAGTACTTGGTGGATTTGAACTGTCTCTTAGAGTTATCATGGTGGGCATCAGTATCAGTGGTCCAAATAATCATGCAGGATCTGAGTTCAATTCTTTACAGTCCTTATTGAATGAATTTAGACATATTAGTTAACTTTGGAGCCCTGGTGACACAGTTGTTAAGCGCTTGTCTGCTAATCGAAAGAGCAGCATTCAAATCCACCAGCTGTTCCTTAGAAATCCTATGAGGCAGTTCTACTCCGTCCTATAGGATCACCATGAGTTGGAATCAACTCAGTTTTTGTCAAACTTACAGAATTAAGGGTTTCCACAGTGAGTAAGACAAAAAAGGTGCTGAATATAAATTGGTACTTCTTTACTTTCTCTTTTTTTGTTATGACTGAGTGAAAACATACATTCCCATACAAATTTACATGCCCACCTGTATGCAGCTTCCACTGCTCTCCCTGCCTGGTGACAGCACACTGTTCCTCTCTGCTCCATACAGGTCTTATTCTCCCAACAGTCTCCTTTCCCCTCCTCTCTACCCACTCTCCTTTTTCAAGAACAATGTTGTACCATGAAAATCAGTGCTTAAAGTACAGTGTTAATGTTTCTATGATGTCTTCTTAAATGAGACTTTCTTTTTCTACTTAAACATCTTTCAGGGATCTTTGCATCCCATTTCTACCTGATTTGTAGAATGGTATACATTTAACAAGTTTAAATTTGGCCTCAAAACATACCTGTATGTTCCATTCCTTCTTTACTGAGCAAGATCATAGAGTGTAGTCATAATTGCTAGAAGAATATTAACCACATACAGCATAGCATTTTATATTTTACAGAAAGTAAGGTTGAAAATTCTCTAGAGATTTCTCTTTTTCTGTAGATATAGAGGAAACCCTGGTGGCATAGTAGGTTAGGGGCAATGCCTGCTAACCAAAAGATTGGCAGCTCAAATCCCCCAGACACTTTGGAAACTCTATGGTTCAGTTCTACACTGACCTATAGAGTCACTATGAGTCAGACCCGACTCCACGGCAGTGTTTATTTATTTACTTTTTAAAATAGATATAGGTGTCTCCATAATATTTTCCCATAAGAGGAAGTATATGTTATAACATTTCAATTGTTTTCCTTGTTAGGTGTCATCAAGTTAATTTCAACTCATAGCAACACCATGTGTAACTGAAGGACACACTGCACCATCTTTGCAATCATTGCTGTGCTGAGCCCACTGTTGCAGCCGCTGTGTCAATCCACCTCCCAGAGTATCTTCCCCTTCCCCCTTGGCTCTCCTGATGGCATGGGGGCTAAGTGCTATGGCTGTTAACCAAAAGGTCAGCAGTTCAAATCCACCAGGTTCTCCTTGGAAACTCTATGGGGCAGTTCTACCCTTTCCTATAGGGTCACTGTAAGTTCAACTCCACGGCAGTAGGTCCTGGGTATTTTTGGTATGTCCTTCTCTGGGGGCTGGTCCCATGTGATAAAATGTCCAAAGTATGTGAGACCAAGTCCCACTACCCTCATTCCTAAGGAGTGTTTTAGCTGTATGTTTTCTAAGACAGATCTGTTCATTCTTCTGGCAGTCTACCACAGTCAATATTTATGAACACTATAATTCAGAAACATCAATTCTTTTTTACTCTTCCCTTTTCATTGTTGAGCTTTCACATGCATCATAGATTGGAAAATGCTGTGGTTTGGGCCAGATGTACTTTAGTCCTCAAGATTACATATTTGCTATTTAAAACTTTAAAAGCCTTTTGCAGCATATTTGCCCTGTGCAATACATTGTTTGATTTCTTGACCACTATTTCTAAGTATGTTGATTGTACATCCAAGGAAAATGAAATCCTTGACAACTTCAGTCTTTTTTCCATTTATCATGATGTTGCTTATTGTTCCAGTTAGAGGATTTTTGTTTTCTCATTTTAAAGTGTAATCAATAGTGTAAGCCGTACTCTTTGATCTTCATCAGTAAGTGCTTCAAGTCCTCCTCAGTTTCAGCAAGCAAGATTGTGTCATCTTCATAGTTTGTTAAAGACTTTTCCTCCAGTCTTGATTCTACCTTCTTTTTCGTATAGCCCAGCTTCTTAGATTATTTGCTGAACATACAGATAGAATAGGTATAGTGACACATAACTTTTGTGCCTTTAAACCGTGCAGTAACCCCTTGTTTTGGCCAAACAACTGCTTTTCGGTCTATATGTGGTTTTCTCATGAAGCATAGATGAGTTTTCCAGAACTCCCTTTCTTTGAAATGTTATCCATAGTTTGTTATGACACACAGACTTGGATTCCCTTGTGTTGTCAATAAAACACAGATGTATAGCTTTCTGTTATCCTTCACTTTCTGCTCAGCCACAATATCCCTCATTCCAGATAGTCTTCTGAATTCGACTTGAATTTATGGCAGTTTCTTGTCAATGTACTGCTGCAACCATTTTAAAAATATCTTCAGGATATTTTCGCTTGCATGTCTGACAATTTCACTTTTCACTGAATCACCTTTCTTTGGAATGGTCAGGAGTATGGACCTCTTCCAGTCATTTGGCCAAATAGCTGTCTTTCAAATTTCTTGGGAAAGACAAGTGAGTACTTCCAGCATTGCATCTGTTTGCTAAAACATCTCTCTTGCCTTTGTGTCAATTCCTGGATCCTCATCATCAGTTGGAACAAGGTCAGAGCTCACTGCAGAATAGACCATAAAATACTCATATGCAAGGTCAAGTTGGAGCTGAAGAAAATTAAAATGAGTCCACAAGATCCAAAGTATGACCTTGAGTATACGCTACCTGAGTTTAAAGACCATCTCAAGATAAATCTGATACACTGAATGTTAAATGGTCAAAGACCAGATCAGTTGTGAGGTGACTTCAAGGACATCGTACATGAAGGAAGCAAAAAAAGACAGAAAAAAAAGACCAAAATAGATGTCAGAAGAGACTTGAAATTTGCTTTTGAATGTAGAATAAAAACCAAACCCATCACCTTTTGGTAACTTTGAACTCATAGTGATCCTACCAGACAGAGTAGAACTGCCCAATGGAGCTTCCAAAGAGGGCTTAGTGGATTCAAAGTGCCACTCTTTTGGTTAGTAGCCATATTTCTTAACCAGTATGCCACCAGGGTTTCCTGAATGTAGAAGAGTTAAAGCAAAAGGAAGAGATGACGAAATAAAAAAGCTAAACAGAATATTTTGAAGAGCAGCTCAAGAAGACCAAGTAAAGTATTATAATGACATGTGAAAATATCTGAAATTAGAAAACCAAAACAGAAGAACAGATTTGACATTTATCAAGCTGAAATAAACCAAGGAAAAAAATTCAAGTCTTGAATTGCAATACTGAAAGATTCTATGGGCAAAAGAATCAAACAACATAGGAAGCATCAAATGAAGATAGAAGGATGTTCCTAAGTATATATCCAAAGGACTTGAAGGCACAGACTCAAAAGGAGACTTGTACATCTATGTTCATGGCAGTAACATTCACAGTAGCCAAAAGGTAGAAACAACCTAAATGCCCATTAACAGAAGAAAAGATAACAAAATGTGGTACCTCTGCACAATGGAATACTACTCATTCTGTAGGAAAAAATGCTACAGTACTGTTGGAACTCGAAGACATTATGCTGAGCAAAATAAGCTAATCACAAAAGGACAAATACTCTCTGAATTACATATATAAAAAGACAGAAAGGAAAGGAAAATACATGAAGACCAAACTTTGTTAGTGGTTACCAGGGATGGGAGGGAGAGGGGAAAACGGTGATGGGAAAATTGAATTGGTTAGGTGTAGCTAGTTATCATAATTGCAGTCAATAAATTGAACATCTGTAAAAAAAAAAAAAAGCCAAATCAGCAAAAGTTCTGGAATAGATATATTTATAACAATATTAACAACAAGAGAGTAGCTGGTGAGCCCACTTGTGTACCTTCAAAAACCTCATGATATTTGGTTCCTTGGTTTGAAAGTGTAAGTTTGTGGTTTCGTAGGACATCCAGGTTAACTGTTTGGTGCTTCAGTTTTACCTCCTAGTCATTGAGTAGTGCCTGGGGCCATAGCCGCTTGCAAAGAGCCATCCATCGCACAACAGTTTATATTCACTTGGAGCAAGAGAAGAAAAAGGAAAGTCAAGAATAGGAGGAGGATGTGGCATGTGTGGCTACTTGCCTCCATGAACAACTAACTGCCTTTTTTGCCGTGAAACCAGAAGAATGGATGGTGTCCAACTACCATTATTAAACATCTTGATCAAATATTACATAGAAGAATCCTGATCAAAAGGGTGAAAATGCAAAGAAGCCCTGAAACAACTATCTTAAAGATCATTTAAAACATATCCCCTGGACTCATCTTGAAATTTAACAAATAGTTTAGCTTAACTACACTGATGGTAAAAACCATCTTGCTTAAGCATAATGTTCTTTTAAGAACTATCTAATAGGGTCAAATCAACAACAGCAACTTGAAAGATTAGCTAGGAAACTTAGGGAGCAGTGAGTGCATGTTAATGAAGGAGGAATGATGCAGAAAGAGGATGAGAATGGTTGAACAACTCAAGGTGTATAATCATGTCACTAAAATGTACATGCAGAAACTGTTGAACTGATGTATACTTTGCTGTGTATATTCTCAACAACAATAACAAAATAATTAAAATATAGGAAAAAGAAAGAAGATAATGGAAGGAATACATAGGTCCACTGTACCAAAAGAATTGGTTGACCTTCAAACATTTCAGGAGGTAGCATATAATCGGGAACTGAAAATCCTGAAGGAAGATATCAAAGCGTCACTTGGACCACTGCAACCAGGAATTAACAGAATACAAAGTGAGAACAGATCAATAGTAGGGAAGAAATTGTTGATCTATAATTTACCTATCTTATAAACTATATATACCTATATATAAACCTATGTATATACCTATATATATACCTATATATAAACTAAAGAAACTGCCAGCTGAAAGAAATGGATTTTGCCTTCTTTCACCAAAGATGTAGAGAAGGTATCCATTTCTGTTTGGGAATGAGGAAGAGGGCAAGGAAAAAGATTTTATTATTTCTAAGGAGCAATCAGAAATAATTGAAAACTAGACTTCAATAATTATTAAAGCTAAAATTGTACTTTGCAATTATACAATTCTTCAAAAACCTAAATGGAATCCACTGTGTACATATGGAGGTAAAGGTGTATGAAAGAAAGCTAAAGAAATGCCCATGTAATCTCATAGATTACATAAGAGTTCAAATCACATTTCTGAATAAATATTAAAAATAAATGACTCAAGCAACAACTGAAGTACGTTAATTGATTTAAAATTTTGTGGTCATCAGAATAATATGTCACCCCAAAGATTTCTACATCTCAATCCCTGGAACCTATTAATACGTTAGGTTACGTGGCAAAGGAAAACTAACACTGTAAATGGAAATACAATAGTTAATCAACTGACCTGAAAATATGGAGATGTTTCAGCATTATGTAGGTTGATCTAATGTAGTCACGGACACACAGACACAGATACACACACACACAAATAAATCCCTTGCCATTCAGTCAATTCCAACTCATAGCAATTGTACTAGGCAGAGTAAAATTGCCCCACGTGGTTTCCAAGAAGCAGCTGATGGCTTTGAACTGCCGACGCTTTGGTTAGTAGATGATCTTTTTTATTATGATGATGATGATGATTGAGTGATAATATGCAATCCCATATAAATTTGCATATCTGCCAATGAACGGCAGCCCTTGAACCTGCCCTGTGGTTGCACACTCTTCTTCTCCTTTCTGTACATGTCATATCCTCTGAAAAATCTCCTGTCCCCTCCTCTCCACCCCTACCCCCCATGTCCAGTGAGAGGTCAGCTGGATGACATCCTATAGATGCATAGAACCATAAACTGCACACAAGATACAGTCACTCTGTGTCACCAAGTCCAATCCATTGTTGTCCAAAGAGTTGACCATCATTATGATTTATGCACAGGGGCAGCATCAGGGCCAGGGACCATGCTCCCAGGGGAACCCCAAAACTGCTGGACCATCAACTGAGGTCTTTTAATGGAGATCTCAGGGTGCACTCCTTTTTATTCTTGTGTTGCCTGTGAGACTCAACTTTGTGAGTCCCATCATGGCTATCACTGGTGGTGGCTGGGCACCATCTGGTTCTTCCGGTCACATGTCCATGTAGTCACCCACTCACGTGGGTGTCTCTGTTGTCTGTGTTCTCTTTCCCCTATGTTGTTTTGGTCCTTGAAGATCATCCATTCCTGCTAAGTTGGGACCATTTGGTGTACTTCAGATGTCAGCTTGGCAGCTTTTAAGACCCCAGATGCCACTCACCAATTTGGGGTGCAGAAGGCTCTCTAGCAAAATTCTAGGTGTGCCAGTTGTCCTCTGCTTCCCCTGGGAGCATGGTCCCCAGACCCTGGCCCCAAGTAGCTGATCTTTTAACCACTATGCCACCACACAAAGTTCATAAAAGTAGAAGATGGAGGGAAAAGCATAGAGAAGAGATACGACTGTGGAAGAAGGTCAAAGTGATGCAATGTGAGAAAGACATCATCTGCGAGAGGTTTTAAGAATGAGGGAAATTCACTAGAAGCCAATGAATGTAGTAGCCTCAAGAAGCTGAAGAAGGCTAGGAAATGAATTCTTCCCTAGAGACTCCAGTAAGTGACACAGCCCTGTCAAGATCTGGACTTCAGCCTGGTGAGATCTATTTTGGATTCTGACTCCAGAACTGTGAGATAACAAATTTGTACTGGTTTAAGGCACTAAATATATGGCAATTTGTTATAATAGCAACAGGAATGTAACACAACATCTGATTTCCTTCTCTCTAATGTCCTTCTCCTAAGTATACCTATAAAGACGGGGGTGAGTGAGACAAAGACAGAGTGAGATAGAGAGAGAGAGATGAGGGAGAAAGACACACACCACACACATGTACACACACAAAGAGAGAGAAAGAACTGTGCTTCCATAGTTGGGAATATGTTAATTCTTGTCCTTATTAAGTATATTTTAGATCAACTTCTTTTGCTCTTGTCTGGTAAATAACGTGTAGTCTTAAGACAGGACTTTAAAAATTAAAGTTAATAAATGCTTCTTTTGGATTAATTAAGAATACAAATAGAGAGCACAGTGCAAATCACTTTAGGCCTCCTGTAGAATCCTATTAGAGAAAAAAATGTTGCTGTCATTTTCACCGGAATGAGATATAATTTTGTTTCAGTCGACTCACTCAGTTTCTAGTACATAAAAACTCAGACACCATTGTGTTTGAGTAATAACTTAATGCCTTACCTGAAAACACAATAATGGGAAATTCTGATAAATTAATCCAATATCTATTGAAATTAGAGTTTACGAAAAATGCTCCAATGTGATAATTACAAAGCAAGCTGTTGCTAGCAGTAAACTTTAGCTGTTATATTGTGAGGGCGATTAATGGTCCTGTTGAAATAATTTTATAGGCATAAAATGTAATTGCAGTTTGTTAACCCAATATGAACCTTCTTCGGAAATGAAAAATAAGTTCAAAATGCTAAGATTTCCTTGTTTTCCTTCTAGACAAAGAATTATGTGGTACCCAATTACGAAGCTCCTCCCCTCCTGTACAAAATCTCAGTTTACATAAAAGACCTTAAAACAGTAGTAGTATTTTGATTCCACATGGCAGTTTGTTTAATAAAAATATAAAATAAATATAATGTTAGTAAAATTTGCATACTTTAGTCTTCATGGGTAGTTCTTTTGAAATCGGACCAATAGTAATTTTATTAGCAACTTTTGTATAGACCACATTGAGAGTCCAGTGAAGTCATTAGCATTTGGGAAGGTGAACTGCTCAATTTTCATCTAGATAACATTGCAAACAGCTTAGGAAATGACATACAGCCCAATAGAGGCTGGAAGTGTTACCATAAAGCTTAACCTTACACGTATTCAATGTGTTTACTCTGTGTATTCTCTTTGTCTATGATGCTCCTGCTGGCAAACGTGTCTAGGTAACCAGTGGCCACTAATTGCAAGCCAAAGACGCCTCTTATTTACCAACAATGAACATATGAAGTTAAGTTTATAATAACAAAAGTCTTCAGAATCTTCTGTCTTCCTCTTGTCCCAGTAATTTTTCTGGTCATTCTACAGCTAAAATGATTTCCTCTAAAAGCATCAAATCTTAGTCTAATAGCCAAGCCAAGCGCCATTGAGTCCTTTTCTAAACATAGAGATGTTTGAGCAGCTGTTATTTCTCTTATGTGTCTCTTAACCTGTGTGAAGGTTGTTGCTGGTTGTCACTGAGACAGCCCAGACTCACGGTCACCCCATGCATAATGTAACAAAAATGCAGCCCAGTCTTGTGCCATTCCCATGATCAGTTGCGGATTGGACTGTTGTGATCCAAAGGGTTTTCACAGACTAATTTTTGGACATAGTTTGCCAGAACTTTCTTCCTACTCTTAGTCTGAATTATTAACCTTTAAACATGCCTTAAAAACTTTTAGTTTACTGGTTTATTTACATATTCATTGTGATAATGGGTGCCGACTTTGGCTCTTGTTAAACACAAAATTATTAGATGTGTTTTAAAGGATGACTTTGTCAATATTGAGGTGGTATGGCTAATAGCGTCATGCTTTGCTAAGTTGTTTTTCTCTTCTGCTAAAAGTACAGTATCATCAGTGATGCATCCCTTTATAACAAAGTTTGTTGCATTTCCTCAAGTTCTGTTTTAGAAGCCAAAGCAATACAGTGTACTACTTTTAGGAGTAATTTCCTAATAATATAAACACAGCATGCCAATAATTAGCTTGATTCATTTTATGTCCTGCTAAACCTATGAGTCAGACCTGACTTGATGGCAGTGTTTTATTTTGTTTTTTTTTTTTTAAAAAAAAAAAAACAGTGTTCTTAGAGAAACCTCTGTCCAGTGCATTCTGCTATCACTAAAAGACCATATTATTGTGCATTGTTTGGCATCACAGACAAATAGTATAATTTGATACCAAATGCCTATAAACATAGGAAAATTAGAAAACCAAATCAACTCACTAATCCTTGGTAGCATAAACAGTAAAGTGCTGGACTACTAGCAGAAATTCTGTTGGTCTGAGACCATCTAGAGGTACTTTAAAGACAGGCCAGATGGTCTGCTTCTGAAAGGTCACAGCCTTGAAAACTGTATGGAGCAGCTCTATTCTGGATTCATGGGGTCACCAGGAGTTAGAATTGACTTGACAGCAAAGAACAACAACCTTCAAAGTAAACAGTGCTAAACTACTGCATGTGTGTGCAGTAGTGCATGTGCACACACACACGCAAAATAGAAAAAAGAAAACCGTATTTATTATAGTGCTCAAACTAAAAGAAACACAAGGAGAGGATTAAAATACAGCCACCTAGATTTTCAGTGAGTCACTGAGGAAGCAAGTGAGGTACATTGCTGAGGATATGAACACTTTTGTGGTCATTACCCACCATGATGATAACTTCAGAAACAGTATCTTAGCAGCAGATAAGAAATGTTCTTCTCAAATGAGCCTAATTTTTTCCTTGACTGGATGCAATCACGTTACTAATGGCAGCAGATTTAAAAAACCCTCCGCATGTAAGTAGAAAAACAAAAGTAAATACTGTATTTAATCTACACCAAACACAAACTACTAGTTCAAGTCACAACGATTTGGGTGCTTGGCTACAGAGATCTATCAGAATAAAACTGAACACAGTTTCATAGATTTTTCCCCTCATCATTTTAGCTCAGTTACTGTTCCCTCTGAAAACAACCCCTTTAACAATAATGCCAGATAATTGAGTTATAAATAGATGTAGAACAGTAGGAAGTGGTAGATCACCATATGTGGCTTTTACAAATTGCTCAAAATGACTTCATTATTAGCACACAGCTTGCCCTATGATCACTACAAATCATTTCATTGATAGAAATAATAATAACGGCTTATGACATTATCTTCGAGTCCATTGTCACAGCTTTCCAGGAAGACTCAGCAGGTAGAGAAAAAAATCCAGCAGATTTATGTCTTTCTTTTGCTTAGATGTTTGCAGCAATCTGCACTCATGAAAAGTTTTATAAAAGCAAGAAAACAGACGACTGTCATCAACAGATGTTATTGACGGATCAAAACAATTTGTAAAAACCAGTTTGAGCTAGTTTCAGCCTTGCCTTAAAAAAAAAAAAAAAAACCTTGACCTTGAAATTTTATGTTTAGATGACAAAGGAAGTTAAAAAGCAAAGGCCTCTCCCTTTGTTGGGTACCCACTCTCTGCCAGGTATTCTATGCCACTTACCTCCCTAGAGTCTCGCAGCAGCGCTGCAAGGGAAGCACTACTGATGTTCCTAGATAATATGAGTAACACAAAGAGTCATAAACACAGATCAGTCTGGTCCCAGATTCCATTTGGCAGTTTCCATCTTTGTCCCAAAATACTCCACATGAATTAAACTGCTAAGAAACAACAAAGTAAAAAGTAGTAGTTGTCAGAATAAAATAAAGAGTAAATAATTGCTAACATTTTTACAATAGTGTTGAGATTTGTGAAACCAGGCATCTAGTAGTTCATGTGGGACACTGCTGACACTCCTAATTCTAAATGGAAGGGAACAGAACACTCAAACCACCGTGGGGGAAGAGTTGCACTTAGGTCAGTGCTTCTCAAAGTATCAGTGGTAAATGATCTCTTTGTTGTTGTTTCAATTTTCAACCCCTTACAGACCACTGCTTTATAAAATGCAATAATGATTACTTTAAGGGTAAATGAAAATATAAAGCAATATATACAACAGACAAACTAAATTATTTCAGACTTAGATTTCAGAAACGAGCTCATCGATCACATAAGTTGAGCAGCAAAGTCAAACTTTGGGTAAAAGTTTTCAAATCCTCACTTTCAATTTTTATTCTGTTCTTATCTCTTTGAAGACCATGGATGAACAGTTCTTAGAACAGCTGAGACCCACAGATCCCACCTTGAGGAGTGTAGGGATCTTGGCTGAGGAACTCTCTTTTTCAATCCTCTATCCCACTGTACTATCAGGGAACACACAAACTCAGAGCTTCCTGAGTTCTGGGTCATTTTGTTAGGCTTGAAAAGCTCTGAAAAATCGCCAACTTGCATAAAAGCTACTGTCTGAAAATGAACTGCAAAATTCTGAAATCTTTAGTCACTTTGTAACACATTCTAAGAAGAAGGAATTGTTTGGAATTGAAGTCACTAAACTATTTTCTAGGAGAAAAAAAGTATTTTTTATTGATTTGCACAATCAACAATCTATGTTTTTAATTTTAAATTTTAATTTTAAATTCTTTGTTTTAAAAGCAGCCTTTAGAAATCAAATCTTGCTACTAGGAAGTTGGTGTTTGGTGTAATTTTGGTTAACAGCTTTTACTCAAAATCAACAACTAAATAACATAATGTATCTGCTGGAAAAGGCTGACCAGCAAGTACTGTGTAGGAAGGTAGTGTATGCTTCCTTGTAACTCCATACGTGCACACCTCATTCTGGTTAAAGGCTAGGGAAGTCCATTCTGAGAACACTTAAAAAACTCAAAATAATGAAAAAGTGATGTGAATAAATATCACATCAATTATAACATTATGTGCTTAATTTTAAGATTTGCCACTCTATAAACCTGCTAATTGACATAAAACTTAGATTTGCATGAAAATGTCTCTATAATCATTGTATTTTTTTCATATGCACACACAAATGCGAAGCACTTGGAAGGAGAAAAATAAAACGGCAGTAACTTTTTCTTCCTCAAGTCACCTTTGCTAAAGTTGACAATTTATACCGGTTTCAGCCTTACCCTCTTTCCCGTATGGCTTTCTCTCTAGACGTGATGGGCAATGTGAACAAGAGAAAGGAAATATTAGCACGAACCCATTTGTGCTACTCAAAGACACCTCTTCTTCCCTGCAAACAGAACCAAACTCACTGCAGTCGAGTCGATTCCAACTCAATAGCGACCCTATAGGACAGAGTAGAACTGTCCCATAGTGTTTCCAAGGAGCGCCTGGCAGATTTCAACTGCCGACCTTTTGTTTATCAGAGGTAGCACTTAACCCACTATACCACCATGGTTTCCGCATCTGAGGGTGAAGGATCTTAAATTAGTTACAGATTTACGAAACACACACACACAACCAAAACTGCTTGGTTCCCTAGCTAAGAAGATAATAACAACTATTACGGTAGTAGCCCATCTTTTGTAAAAGAAGCAGAAGCAGCGTTTGCACGTTTGTCATAAGCAGAATGATTTTTTAATGGATGTCGCAATAGCTTATATCAGTTAATCAGGCTGAGATCCAGTCTGTCTTGCCAAATACAAACTAAAACAGAATGCTTCTATCTTGCAAAAATGTTTTTCCATCCCCTAAAAGAACTGAAAAAAAAAAAACATTGCTTCTTCAGTTATATGTTTATGTATCAGATACCTTCTCATATTGCTGTGATCTGCCCAACTGTTTTAAGTTACTTGAAGAAAACTTAGTTTACATTTATCCCTGTGCAAATTCTTATCTTTTTGAATATAAATATACTTATTTACAGAAAAATAAGCAATTGCCACATAAATACTTAAAAATAACAAAGATTAAGTAAAAATTAGATGCAGATATAGCACTGTAGTAAAGAAAGAATATCAATTGCAGAAGCAATTCGTTGCTTGACAGCAAGTTTCATAAAATCAAATGAAGTAACAAAAAATTGTCAAATCCAGGCTGGATTCATGGAAGTGACAGCCTCGTGACCTTAGCACCATGACATGACTAGTTTAAACTCCATATGCCGTATTTTAAAAAATAGTTGGAAGCAGTTCAAAATTTCCAAAGGAAGATGTCCTGGAGTCCAGAAAACTTTCAACTTCAGAGTGATTAAATCAGAAGTCACAACTGGTGGCCCACAAGCAGAATGTCTCCATTCAAATGTGTTTTGGGTTTATATCACAGTTCTTTAATGTTTAGAATGGATATAAATATTTAGAAATCAGATTTAATATACAAAGCGTATCTCTAGCTTCACTTGGGGATTAAAAGATCTGGCAGCACAAGGTTCAGATTCTCTCTTACTGACATTGACTGAAACTGAGGAATTGCTGTATATTCTCTTTATGTATGAGGACTGCTAATTAAGTTCGAGAACTCATCCTAGAAAAACCCTACATACCTCACTACTGAATATCATTATGGTCGCTTTGAAGTACTCCCTTTGCGAAGTTATGTGGCTGTGCCAGCACCTAGTCCACCCTTCAAAGCAATTTCAGAATGCTTTTTCTGGAATGGCCATCAGAGTTGTCATCAGATTATCCTCGATGTCCTGAATGTCATCAAAATGTCTTCCTTTCAATATTTCTTTATCTTTGGGTAAAGCAAAGTCATTGGAGGGCTAGTTCGGGTGAGTAGGGAGGATGTTCTGATCATTTGTTCTGATCATTTGTTCACCGGCTAAAAACTCTCTCACAGGCATCTAACTATACAGTTAAGTTGTGAACTTGCCACCTTGCCACCATGTACAATGGCCATTCCAGAAAGAGTTCCAAAATTGTTCTGAAGGTGGATGAGACACTGGTGCTAGTGTATAGCTTCCCAAGTGGAATACTTTGAAGTTGACTGTAGTGATATTCAGCAATGAGTTATGTAGCATTGAGAACAATTAAGTTCACGGACTGCATTGTCAGACCCCGTAAGTTATACATTCTCTGTCTTGCCACAACCCCACCTCTTACCATCGCTTCTCACCCTAGCCAGCTTCACATGTTCAGGTCGTGTCACTCACCTCTGCTGTGTAGACTAGGGTAGGCTATAGGTATACGTGGTCTAAAAAGACAAGAGGAGCTATTATTGTATTATTCAATTGTTTTAAAGATTGTCACATAGAAGACAAAATGAACATAACCTAAGCTTTCATAGAAATCAGAAGTAGGACCTATCTGAAGAATTTATAGGTGATAGGTTTTAAGCGAATATAACAAAAAACGTTCTTTGAGTTTAAGCAATTTAAAAATATAGGCGTCGTTTTGGAAACCCTGGTGCTGTATTTGTTAAGTGCTATGGCTGCTAACCAAAAGGTTGGCGATGCAAATCCACCAGGTATCACTGGAAACTCTATGGAGCAATTCTACTCTGTGCCATAGGGTCACTATAAGTCAGAATCAACTTGATAGCAGTACGTTTGGGTTTGTTCTGATTTTGTGTCTTAAAGAAAGGAAGGTGTATCCTTTTATTGAAGATATTCAGGCAAAAGCTTGGTGACCAATAATATTAGTCTTCTTAGCCCTGCAAGTTAGTGACTCTAAAAAAGAAAACAGACCATTTAATTGTATCTACCTATGGGGGGGTGGGGAACGCACCTGACCTAAGCCACGTACTTCCAATACCATTATATGCATGTGAAAGCTGGACAATGAATAAGGAAGACAGAAGAACTGACACATTCAAATTGTGGTGCTGGAGAATGTTCAATGCATCGTCAGCTGCCAAAAGAACAAAGAGACCTGCTCTGGAAGAAGGATAACCAGAGTGCTCCTTGGAAGCAAAGATAGTGAGACTGCATCTTGCATACTTTGGACATGTTGTCAGGAATGGTCAGTCCCTGGAGAAGGACATCATGCTTGGTAGAGTGGAGGGTCAGTGAAAAAGAGGAAAACTCTCAATAAGATGAGTTGACACAGTGGCTGCAATGATGGGCTTAAGCATAAAAATGATTGTGAGTATGGAGCAAGACTGGACAGTTGTTCACTCTGTTGTACATAGGGTCACTGTGAGTCAAAGCTGACTTGATGGCACCTAACAACAGTAACAATGAATATGAAAACTGAACTCAACATGATAGCAATATTTTTTTATTTTTCTTTTTTCAGTGAAAAAAGTACAATTTCAGTTGTTACATAGCAGTCTTCTGGAAAATTCCTCTTGGCCTGCTTTTAAAGTCCTCTTTATGACCCAGATATCATGTGGATAGGGAAAATAATAGTTTTGCAGGGAAAAAGTACTCTTTAGGGTCACCATGAGTCGAATCCGACTCGACGGCACTTGGCTGGTCATAATTTCATACTCTTAAATTTATATTTATAGGCACATTTTTCATTAGCCTTGTCTTCATTTTATGATCATAAACAATAATAGTAAGATACTCAGGAGGAAAAAAATGTCGAATTGGAAGTTTGCTCCATTTCTTAGATTAAAAACAGAAACAAAACCAGTTGCCTTCAGTTGATTTTGATCCATAGCCCTTGAGAAGGATGAAACGTGAAAGTGATGGCAAATTCTATGCAGCAGCAAGCAGTAAACTCCCAGCTACCAGGTAGAATTGCATTACTTTAGGGAAAAGGCAATTGCAAAATTAAACCAATTAAGATACTTCTTCTAAGAGACTGAAAATTCTGAGAATCACTTACTAAGCATGTGTCTTTAAACATCTGAAATAGACTTTAATCAAGCCTCTAGACTTCAATTTCAGTTTACAGGAAATACAGAAAACAGAAGTCAAGTTGAACATACCACAAGGAAATGATCACTCTATAAGGTGAACTACCTAGTTTCTGGGACAAATCAGGGAATGACACACACACAAAGGAGGCAAAGCAAGGAGTGAGAAAGGAGACTGTTAGAGAATAAAAGATAAGAGACAGGAAGGTTTGATAAATCTTGTAAACCTTGTCTTGATTTTCTTGATATAAGAAAAAAACTCTAAATATATTTTTTGAGGCAATTAGAAATTTCGAATATAGATTGGGTATAAGGTAATGCCACAGTGGGAATCAAGGTAGCGTATTGGTTAAGTGCTATGGCTGCTAACCAAAATGTTGGTGGTTCTAATATAACAGGCCCTCCTCGGAAACTTTATTGGACAGTAGTAGTCTATCCTATAGTGTTGCTATGAGCTGGAATCCACTCAATGGCAATTTTTTTACCCCTATGTCATAATGCAGAAACCCTGGTGGCATAGTGATTAAGTGTTGTTGGTTGCTAACCAAAAGGTTGGCAGTTTGAATCTGCCAGATGCTCCTTGGGAACTCTGTGGAGCACTTCTACTCTGTCCTATAGGATCACTGTGAGTCAAAATCGACTTGACTGCAATGAGTATGTCATAAAGTATAACCAGCTACTGTGTGGTTCAAAACTGGACAAGAAGTGCAGTAGGGTATATCTCTTTACCTTATTTATCTAATCTGTATGCTAAGCAAATAATCTGAGAACCTGGAGTATATTAAGAAGAATGGAGTATCAGGATTAAAGTAAGTCTCATTAACAACTTGCAATATGTAGATGATGCAATCTTGTTTGCTGAAGATGAAGACAACCTAGGCACTTGCTTATGAAGGTCAAGTACAAGTCTCCAATATGGATTACACCCAAACTTAAAAAAACCCAAAACCAACAAACAAAATAACCATTATCACTGAGTCAATTGAGACCAATAGTGACCCTACAGGACAGAGTAGAATTGCTCCATAGTGATTCCAAGGAGTGCCTGGCAGTTTCAAACTGCTAACATTTTGGTTAGCAGATGTAACACTCAATCACAACACAATTAGGGTTTCCCTGAACTTAAGGAAACAAAAAATCCTTACAACTGCACCAGTAAACAATATCCTGATAAATAAAGACAGACATGAAATTGTCAATGATTTCATCCTACTTGGATCAGCAATCAATGTTTGTGGAAGCAGCACTCAAGAATTCAAATAACATTTTGCATTCAGCAAGTCTTTCACCAGGGTATCTTTAAAATTTTAAAAAGCAAAGACATGAGGCAAGGGCCAAGAAGGCGGACTAGTCATGCATCTCCTCTATTCCCTCTGAGAACTAAGGCCTAGGAAAACAGTTGAGCAGAACAGAGTGAACATTCTGGGAGCCCCAGGATCAGGCGTAGGGTTGTGAATTCAGACTGGGTGACGAGAAGGGGAAATTTAACTTTGTTGGAGGCAAGACAGCAGTGCAGAGTCCTGCTTCTGATGGCACAACAGCTGAGAGGCTTACAAGTGGACACTATTTTTGTTAGATAGGAGACTAGGACTGGAAGGGCTGAGCCTGAGAGCCTGACAGGGGCTGGCTGCCATGCTGAGCTGTAGCACCTAAGTCGACAGTGTCTTTTGCAGCAAACAGACTGTGCTTAAGATAGTCACATCTGGAGAATCCAGCAGCAGCTGGCGGCTGAGGGTACAAGTACTCTTCCCTCTCTCTTCCCTGAGCTGCACCCTAGATTCTGCTGGCCTAGCCCAGGAGAAGTACTTAGGCAGGATGCCATCTGGTCAGCTGAGAGGTAGAGTCAGCCACACCTGGGGGCCTAGATGAGGTTGGCTGCCATGCTGAGCAACAGTGCCTGATTAGACAGTGTATCTCTCAGCAAAAAAATCTGTTTTTAAGACAATCATGCATGAAGAATGTAGTGGTAGCTTGCAGCTGAGGGTGGTGGCACCCTTACCCATCCTTCCTTTGAGCCACGTCATAGCATCTGAGGGTACAGCCCCTGAGAGCCTCCATAAGCAGGTCACCACTTTTGTCAGCTAGGAAGTGGGGTCTGCCACTCCTGAGGGCCTGGCTGGTATTGGCTGCTGCTAGACAGAGCCTCTTTCAGCAGAAAAGCCATTCTTATGAAAACTGCATCTAGATAATACAGCAGTGGCTGGCAGTCAACTGTGGTAGTGCCATTTCCCCCTCCCTTCACTAAGCCATGCCACAGCATTTGCTGACAGGCCTCCTGGGAGACTCTATAAGTAGGACACAATCTCTGTCAGCCAGGAGGCAGTGCCTGCCACCCTTGAGGACCCAGCTGGGGCCAGCTGCCAAGCTGAGCAGCTTTGTGGGGCTGGACAGAGTCTCACCAGAGAAGCTGTACTTAAGTCAGCTGTACTTAGAGAACACAGTGGTGGCTGGCAGCCAAATCTGGCAGTGCCTTTACTCACTCCCTTCTTAGAGCTATGCCACAGCTTCTATTGGAGCAACACTGAAGAAACCAAACAGTTTTTTGATGGAGTGAAGACAACAATGAATACCTAGCCTTTTAAAGAAGCAGACCACCATGGTTCTGGAAAACTCTGAAAATAAAGAATCCGAAAGCTTCCCAGATGAAGAAGACTTCCTGAAATTATCAGAGGTAGAATAGAAAAAGAAGTATGTATAGAGCTCTTCTAGAGATTAAACAAAGTGCAGCAGAACAAAATGAAAAACTAAGCAAGCCATATGAACTGGTAGAATGCCAACAATCCAAAATTTGGTAGATCAGCAATGTAATCACAGAGTTAGACAATTCAAAGCAAAGCCAAAAGAACACAATTCAAGAAATGGAATACAGAAATAGTGAGTCAGAAGATAAAGCAACTGACACTAGCTTTTATTGGAGAAACCAGAAAAAAGAATCAAGAAAAATGAAGAAGCATCAAGAAGCATATGGTACTCCATGTAGAGGAACAAACTACAAGGAATTGGAGTTCCTGAACATGGTAAGATAGCAGAAAATACAGAGAGAATTTTTGAAGAGTTGCTGACAGAAAGCTTCTCTGGCGTCATGAAAGAAGAAAACATTCAAGATGCTCATCAAACTCCACAAAAGGAGATGCCAAAAGAAAGACACCAAGATATATTACAATTAAGCTTAATAAAATGAAACATAAGGAGGTGCTCTTAAAGGCAGCCAGGCTTAAATAAAAACTAATGTACAAAGGGAAGCCTTGTAAGCTGTGCTCTGACTTCTCTGTGGAAGCCATGTTGGCAAGAAAGCAATGGGATGATACATACAAAGCCTTGAGAGAGAAAAATTTCCAACCCACAAAAATGTTTCTCAAATGTGATGGTGAAATTAAGACATTCTCAGGTAAACAGAAGTTTAGAAAATTTTCAAAAATCAAACCAAAATTACAAGAAACACTGAAAGAAGCTCTTCAATTAGGAAAGAAATAACATCAGATGTATACTCAAGGATGCAATGTAGGACACAGCGTCCAGAGTCCTACTCAGTTAAAGAAGTCATAAAGCTCAATCAACGCTAAAATATTAAAATTAGGTAAACAGAGATCTTAATATGTAAACTATGATATCATCATACTATAAAGAGGGATATATTACAATATTTATAGTGCTTATGGACGGAGAAGAAGTTAAAGAACTATTCAGAAGTTAAAGGTTGGTTTAAACTTAGAACACTGAGGGAGAACAAAGGGGCAGCTGCAAAGCAAGCTAACAGTACTACATATTAAAACAAGAAACATCATACAGGAGTCTCAACAGACACAAAATCAGCATTGAAAAAGATGAACAAAAGACCCCTAAAGAAAAACAACCCAGAACAGAATATTATATGGAACAAAGAAAATGTCAACAACATGAAAATAAAGGCACCAAAATGAAAGCACTAAATACATATCTATCAGTCAATACACTGAATGTCAATGGATTGAATATTCCAATGAAGGGACAGGGAGTAACAGATTGGATCAAAAGACATGATCTGTTTATATGGTGCTTATAAGAAACGCAGTTAGACTCAAAGATGTGAACAAACTGAAAATCAAAGCATTGAAAAATATGTACCAAGCTAACAACATGCAAAGAAGAGCAGGAGTAGCAATACCAAAAATTTTGAAGTAAAATCCACCATCATGGACAAGGATGGTCATTATTTATTGCTGAAAGTTTCAATTCACAGGCAGGACTTAACAATATTGAATATTTATGCACCCAATATCAGAGCATCTAAATACATCAAACAAACACTAACAACACTGAAAAATGAGATAGATCACTCCACAATAATAGTAGGAGATTTCAACACTCCACTTTCAGTAATGGACAGATCATCCAGAAAAAAGCTCAGTAATGATATAAACTATCTTACTGAGCCAATCAACCAACTAGACCTCACTGACATATACAGAGCTTTTTATCTAACAACAGATATGTACACCTTCTTTTCCAATGCACATGGAATATTCTCCAGTATAGACCATGTAGTAGGCCATAAAGCAAGTCTTAACAAAATCCAAACCACTGAAGTATTGCAAAGCATATTCTCAAACCATAAAGCCATAAATGTTTAAATCAATGACAACAAAAGCATGGATAGAAATTAGAACTTATGGAAACTGAACAATATCTTGCTCAAAAATTCATGGCTTATAGAAGAAATCAAAGACACAATAAAGAAATGTGTGGAGTCTAAAGAGAATGAAAACACATCCTATCAGACCCTATGGGATATAGCAAAAGCAGTCCTCAGAGGTAAGTTTCTATCTATAAATGCACACATCTGGACTGAAGAAAGGGCCTAAACCAGAGAATTAACCCTACAACTTGAAAAAGTAGAAAGCGAACACCAAAAGAACCATCAGGGCACCAGAAGAAAACAATAAAAATTAGAGGAGAACTACATAAATTAGAGAATAGAAAAACAATAGAAAGAATTGACAAAACCCAAAGCTGTTTTTTTGATAAGATAAAAAGAACTGATAAACCACTGGCTAAACTCACAAAAGAAAAACAGGACAAGAAACAAATAACCGGAATAAGAAATGAGATAGGAGATGTCAATACAGATCCAATGGAAATTAAAAGTATCACAACAGAATAGTGTGAAAACTTGTATTCTAACAGAGTTGACAAGCTAGAGAAAATGAATAAATTTCTAAATTCCCACCACCAAAATTACCACAAGGTAATTTTGTATTAAGTTGTTCTACAACTTAATACATTCATCATGAAAAAAGAGATTGAAAAATAACCAAAAATATACCAACCACAAAAAGTCCTGGCCCAGAAGGCTTCACTGGAGAGTTCTACAAAACTTTTAGAGAGGAGTTAATTCCAATACTACTGAAGATATTTCACAACATAGAAAAGGAAAGAATATTCTCAAATTCATTCTATGAACCCAGCATAACTCTGATAACACAGCCAGGGAAAGATCTCATAAAAAAAAGAAAATTACAGACAAATATCACTCCTGAACCTAGATGCAAAATCCTTCAACAAAATTCTAGCTAACAGAATTCAGGTATATATCAAATAATAATAATAATTCATCATGACCAAGTTGGATTCATACCGGAGATGAAGGATTGGTTCAACATCAGAAAAACAATTAACGTGACCAACCAGGTAAATAACATAAAGAATAAGAAGTACTTGATTTTGTGAACTGAACTGATGCAGAAAAGGCATTTGACAAAGTCCAACACCTATTCATGTTCAAAACTCTTAGCAAAATGGGAACAGCAGGGAAATTCCTCAGTGCAGAAAAGGGAATCTACACAAAGTCAGCTGCTAACACCATCCTGAACAGAGAGAGACTGAAAGATTTCCCTCTGAGAGTAGGAACTAGACAAGGATGCCCACTATCACCAGTTCTATTCAACATTGTGCTAGAGGTTCTGGCCATAACAATCAGACAAGACAAAGAAATAAAGGGCATCCGCATTGTTAAAGAAGTAAAAATATACTTATTTTCAGATAATATGATCATATGCACAGAGAACCCTAAAGAATCCATAAATAAACTATTGGAACTAATCAAAGAGTCCAGCGAAGTATCAGAATATAAGAGAAACATAAATAAATCAGCAAGATTCCTTTAAGCCAACAAAGAGATCATCAAATAGAAAATCACCAAATCAATACCATTTGCTATAGACCCCAAGAAGATAAAGTACCTAGGAATAAATCTAACCAGAGAAGTAAGAGACCTATACAGAGAAAATTACAAGATCCTAGTGCAAGAAATCAGAAGAGACTTACCTAAGTAGAGAAACCTACCTTGCTCGTGGATAGGATAACTTAAAATTGTGAAAATGTCTATTTTAGCCAAAGTGATCTAGATATACAGTGCAGTCCCAACACCAATTCCAGTGCCTTTTTTTTAGTGAGAAGGAGAAACATATCAACAAATTTGGAAAAAGAAGCCCCAGATAAGTAAAGCATTTCTGAAGCAGAGGAACACAGCAGGAGGTCTCACACTACCCAACCTTAAAATCTACTATACTACCCCAGTAGTTGTTTTAGTCAGCTAGTGCTGCTCTAATAGAAATACCACAAAGTGGATGGCTTTAACAAAGGAATGTTTATTCTTACACAGTCCAGTAGCCTACAAGTCCTAATCCAGAATGTCCGCTCCAGGGGAAGGCTTTCCCTCTTGGGTCTGGAGGAAAATTCTTGTGTTGCATCAGTCTCTGTCAAGGGAGCATCTTAGCACAAGAACCTCAAGCCTGAAAGATGCACTCTTCTCTCAGTGCTACTTTCTTCATAGTATGAGGTTCTCAACTCTCTATTTGCTTTCCTTTCCTTTTATCTCTGGTAGGATGAAAGGATAAAGGGTGGTGCAAGCTATACTCCAGGGAAACTCCCCTTACAGTGGAGCAGGGAGATTATCCTAAGCAGTGATTTAGAGCACCACCCTAATCCTCTAATGTGCAGCATAGAAAAACCACAAAATGGAGGACAATCATAAATTATTGAGAATAATGGTCCAGCCACATGGCTACACATATTTTTGGGGGAACACAATTCAATCCATGACAGTAGTCAAAAAAGCCCAGTACTGGTACCAAAACAGATACATAGACCAATGGAATGGAACAGAGAGCCCTGAAATATCACTGTCTTCCTATGAACAACTGATAGTTGACAAAGGCCCAAAGTTTGTAAACTGGGGTAAAAACAGTCTCTCCAGCCAATGGTGTTGGAAAAATTGCATATCCATCTGCAAAAAAACTGAAACAAGACCCGTATCTCACACTTTACACAAAAACTAACTCAAAATGGATCAAAGATTTAAATATCAAACCTAAAAAAATAAAAATCATGCAAGAAAAAAATAAGGACAAAAATGGAAATTCTAATACGTGGCCTAGACTCACTACAAAATCTGACTAACAATGCAGAAACAATAGAAGAGAAAATAGATAAATGGGAGCTACTAAGTATCAGACACTTATCCCGTCCAAAGCCTTTATCAAGAGAGTTAAAAGACTACCTACAGGATACGCCAAGTGCCAAGTGTCGTTGAGTCAGGTCCGACTCATGGCAACCCTAGGGGCCAGGGTGGAAAAATATATTTGGCAACTATGTATTGGATCAATGTCTGATTTCCATAATATACAAGGTACTGCAAAATATCAACAAGAAAAGGTAAATAACCCAATTAAGCAATGGGCAAAGAAGATGGACAGACACTTCACCAAAAAAATTCCAGGCAGCCAAAAAATATATGAGAAAATATGCTCACGATCGTTAGCAATTAGAGAAATCCAAATCAAAACTACAATGAGATATCATTTTACCCCAACAAGGTTAGCAATAATCCAAGAAATACAGAACAACAAATGCTGGAGGGGCTGTGGTGAGATCAGAACTCTCCTACACTGCTGGTGGGATTGCAAAATGGTACAACCTCTTTGGAAAGCAATTTGGTGCTTTCTTAAAAGGTTAGAAATACAAATACCATATGATCCAGTAATCCCACTGCTTGGAATATATCCTACCTACAGAAATAGAGGTTGTCACGTGAACAGCTATATGCAAATGAATATTAATTGCAGTACTGTCCACAGTATCAAAAACATGGAATCAATCCAGGTTCCCATCAACAGATGATTGTATAAGCAAACTATGGTACATACACACAATGGAATATGATGCAATGATAAAGAACAACAATGATTTTAGAAAGCATCTCATAACCCACTTTCAACTTGAAGACATTATGCTGAGTGAAATCAGTTAGCTGCAAAAGGACAAGTAGTGCATGAGACCTCTGTGATAAGGACTTAAAAATGGACTTCTGTACAGAAGACAAGATTCTTTGATTCCTACAAGTGTGGGGAGGGAGGGAGGGAGAGGGTTGTTCATAGATTAGATAGTTGATAGGAATTTGGTTAGGTGAAGGGAGTTACAGTACCTAGTAGAGGAACTGAAAAGTTTTCTAAACTCAACATTTCAAAAGATGGAGTAGCAGGGATGGGGTTCTGGGGACAGTGTTTTCATGGGACATTGAGGTTAATTGGCATACCTAGTCCTTTACTAGGAGGGTCTTCTGTACCATGTATTGGTGTGTGGCATCTGGAGTCTTAAAGGTAGCAAACTGTCATCTGAGGAACATCAGCTAGTCCCAACTCATCTGGAACAGATGATAACTGAGAACATCACCGACACAAGGAAAAATGAGCCCAGGACTCGGAAGGACCTACATGAATGGGAGAGCGCATCAGCTTGAGACCAGAAGAACCAGATGGTTTCCATCCACCACCAAAGGCAGCTGTAACGAAGGACACATTGTAGAATCCCTGATGTAGCAAGAGAAAAAGAGGTGTGCCATTCGAGAACTCTACTAAAAGACCAGAACTGATGGTCTGACAGCCTGAAAGTTCCCATGGGAACATGGCCCCTAGACTTGCTGCTGGCCCAGACCTGAACCCAGTGCTGATGTCAACTCTTTATACAAGAATGGACTAGACTCAGAGACACAGTGTGAACATCTAGTATATTTTATGGTTTTATATATTTATAGGAGGCTCTCCTACTGGTTTATTTCTAAGTGGGAGAGGAGATAGTGGGGAAGAGGGGACAGGTGCTCATTAAGAGGATACTAGAAGTAAAGAGTGAAGAGGAGGAGTGTGCTGTCACAGAATGAGGAGAACAGATGTAGTTGTAGATAGGCAGGCATGCAAAATTGATTTGGATTGTATACTTTCACTTAATCATCATAATAAAAAAAGCGAAGATGCCACTTTAAATACTAAGATTTGTCTGACCCAAGTTAAGGTCTTTTCAGCCACCTCATATGCATGCAAAATGGAAAAGGAAGACAGAAGAAAAATTGATGCATTTGGATTGTACCGTTGGTAAAAAATATGGAATACACTATGACTGATAGAAAAACAAACAAACCAGTCTTATAAAATATATAAGTAGAATGTTTCTTACGAATAAATATGGCAAGACTTCAGCTTGCTTAGTCTGGATTTCTTATCAGGGAAGACTAATCTCTAGAAAAGTCTGTTGTCAAGTTGATTCTGACTCACACGAAACACTAAACAACAAATTAAAACTGCCCCACATGGGTTTCCAAGGAGCACTTGGTAGATTTGAACTACTGACCTTTTGGTTAGCAGCCACAGCTCCTAACCGCTATGCCAACAGAACATCATCTTTGGAAAAGCAGAGTCTCAGCAAAAACAAATTTTCAATGAGATGTATTGACTCAATAGATGCAACAATGGACTCAAGCACTCCAGTGTTAATAAGGACTGGGCAATATTTTGTTTTGTTGTACATAAGATTGCTATAAGTCAGAGCTGACTAAATGTAAACTAACAACAACATAACATAGTCACTATTAGGATAAGGATAGTCACTATTAGGTGAAAGGATAGTCACTATTAGGTGAAAAGATAAGGATAGTCACCATGAGGTGAAATTTTACTGTGGAACAGAGTGTTCACATTTTCCTTGTTATTCCCCAAGGGAGGAAAGTATCTTTACAATGGGCAAATCTGATGGATATCACCTGCACCAGATGACTAAACACGACATCATCAATAAAAGGACAATAAAAGGACAAACATACATCATATACCTCTTGATAATATTATGTTTATGCAATATCCTTGCCAAAAAAATTTTAAAAGCATGTAGCATTCCTGTGAGTAAAAAAGTGCAGATAGCACCAAATTTTAACAATTGCTCAATCTAGGTGAAGAAAGAATAAACTATTTGTTTCTTTAGCCCTGAAAATAAGTTACTTTATTAATTATATCTTTGTACATGAACAAAAACCAAAAAATCAAACTTACTACCACATAGTAGATTTCAACTGAAAAAGTCTTATAGGACAGAGTAGAAATGCCCCATAGGATTTCCAAAGAGGGTATGGTGAAGTCAAACTGCTGATCTTTTAGTTAGCAGCAAACTCTTAAGCCCTATACCGCCAGTTGTTGTTATTCAGCTGCTCAGATAGAAAGTTGATCTTTCCTTGCCTGCTCAAAATCTTCTCCAACTCTCAGATGCCATGTAGGCAGGGGATATGTGATTTTAGCACAGAACTAATTGTTGTTCTATCCACTTGAGTTTTGAAATTTTTCTAAAGGTTTGACATTTTTCAACATATAAGAAGCAGGAAGACAATTATTTTTATTTGTATAGAGTATGGCAGTTTCAAGGTAGTCATGTTTAAAGTAAAAGTCTTTATCAGTGAGAGACACATATTAAATGGTTATGGATAAAATAAATGATGTCTGCAGTATCTTTAAAATGCTTAAGATTTAAAAAGGAAAGTGGCAGAGAATAATAATACTAACAAAAACAGTTGAAGCTGAGTGATAGGTACGTAGGGGTTCATTCTATATACATGTCAATTTTCCAAATGACTCATTGGAATAATATTCTACCAAGTTTATCATTGTTAAACTACAGCTTCCAAAGTGATTTTGGATACACTTTTTTAACATATAAAGGTTTACATTCAAATACTGGAAGGTAAGTAAAGTAAATGATTTTCTGGCACGATTTAGAAATTTGTATGAAGGTTACCTCCAAGAAAATTTTGGCAGTCTTCCCAAAGCACTGGCAGAATAAAGAAAGATGCTGAGAATCTTGAAATTTTTACATTTCTTAGAATGACAAGAATAATGAGTACGTTATTAAATCTTTTAACACAGTTTTAAAATAATACAGACTTGAATTTGCTGGAAAATCTTTAGCTAGCCAAGCCAAGCGCCATCAAGCCAGCAGCATATGTCTCATTTTGAAAATAAGAAAGCAACACTTCTGTAACAATGGATGGCACCTTCTCATGTAGGAAATATTGAAGTTCTGTGTTGGTGCTAGGTGATTGAATGAGGAATATTATCACAAGATAGACTTCGTGGCACTCACTACTTTTATACTTCTCTAAACATACCCCTTCTAATATCAAATTCGCCATGTCCAGTTGTGCCACATTATCATCGCAAATTATGAAAGTTATTTTTTCTTTCTATAGCAACTGATGTTCATAATATAACAAAACTTTTCATGTTTAGCCAGATAAAAATGACAATGTTTCACAGTTTCCACAAAAATATGCAGACACAGATTTTACCCATACTTCAATTTTTTTTTTTCCATAATGTAGAAACACAATATCTTTCTTCTAATTCAGTCCTAAATTGTAAAATTTTGGGTGAAGATTTTTAAAATAGTTACTTCTATATGTAGGTCTTCATTTTAGTTGATTTCCAAAGAAATACAGTTCATAAGTCAAGATTTTATGTCAAATCTTTGTATTAACTTTCTAGACTCTTCTGTTGACATATTCGTCTTTGGTGTTTCTGACAAGTAGTTAGAACAACAACCAAAAGTGAATGGACATTGTGTTCTCTGTACACTGGGATCAGAGACATTTTGAAAATTCCATTTAGAAAAACGAAACAAAAATTAATTAGAAACGTGTCTTCACGTTTCTAATGAGAAAATGAGAAAATTATAAAGTTACAACACATAAATCAGCTTTCTGCAGATTATGTCCCCACACTTCTAACATTTCTAGATAATTTTAAGAATTCAGTTAGATCAATATTTGGTTCATTATATCAATAGTTAGTTTATTTCCTACAATACAATCTAGATTAATTGTTCTTTTCTGAAATAACAAATATCTATATTTAAATGTATGTACTATGTCCCAAGATCAGACATCTAATTGTTATAGCTTCTGTTCTGTGTTATCTCTGTGAAAATTTCCATCCATTATTGCACATAAATTGGTTTCTGCTGATATTAAATTCTTAATGCGTTAACTCTAAGTTGCCTCTGACCCAAAATTTCTCAATTAAACGAGTAAAATATTATTTGAAATAATGATTTTGTGTTTTGAAGAATATCCATCAGTCATTAAATGTTAAAACCAGTGTGGTTTGCATTTGGACATAAACAATGCTATACTGAAAAACAGCTTTATTCTCAAGCCATCTGCTTCACAGTCTGCAAATAAATTTCTATTAGTAATTCTAATTGGGGGCTTATGTCCAAGAGATACATCAAAATAAGAATAAATCTAGTTTTACCTTTTTTAGAATGACAAGAGTAATGAGGACACATACTATCAAAATATTAATCTTTAAATAGTTATAAAGTAATCTATGCTTGAATTTTCTGAATATATTTAGAAACTGTCTGCATCCTCCTTGCTTTATATATTAGACTAGCCACCACTAGTGTTCTTAGAACTTGGAAATAAATTGTAGGGAGGGAATAAGGACGTCTTGCGAGTTCCAAATGTCCCCAATTAAATGGTGACCTTAGCCTTACAAGCAGGAAGCCTTGGGCTCTGTGGAAGGGTTTGGGATTTTCTCCGTCAAGAGTTTTCACAAACAGAGATCTTTGTGCTCCCTCTTTTCTTCATTTTGCCTTTCCATCTATATGTATGGATGAAGTAAGTTTGTAAAAAGTAGTTTCTTCTTTTTCTTTTTTTCTTTCAGGTTTTGAATATCTTAGAGGAATTAAAACCATGGTGAACACACTTGAGTATATCATGGCTTTCAAGAGACTTGAATTGAAGGCAGCTGCATGAAGCCTGCTCAAGAGCAAACAAATCGTTAAAGTCCATCCCAAATTCAAATTTTCCAAAAGAATCAAAATTTGACTGGCCTTCAGGAATCAGAAAGCACAGCATGTGTGATAATCCTACTTATTTAAAACTCTCATATTTAATCTATTTATTTCACAAATATTTATTGAACTTTTCTATGAGCCACACATTCTTCTAGGTATTGAAATATGCACAGTTGAATCATATAGTCGTGATCTCTTGGAAAGTTTTCTGGGGAGAAAGTTCACACTGAGCAAATAAGTACAAGTGAGATTCACCTATAAGAGGACGGTAAAATTTGCACCTCAATAGTACAAATGGTTAAAATGCTACACTGCTATCCAAGAGGTTGGAGGGTTACATTAATCCAGATCTGTCAAGGAAGAAAGGTCTAGTAATCTACTTTTGAAAAATCAGCCACAGAAAATCCTATAGATCATAGTTCTTCTCTGACATTCATTGGGTTACCATGAACCAGAGTTAATTCAACTGGCACGTGGTAGCATGTGATGGTGGGGGTTCCTTGAAGAAGTGACATGTCAGGGATAAGGACAGAAAGATGAGTAACTTTTCAGGGAAGGGTGGAGAACATAAAAAAGATCTTAAAATTATAAGTAACATTACAACAGAATATACGTTGAGAAAGAAAGTGGAAGTCAAATATGTTTGTCATTCATGAAAAAAAAATCTCTTTCATTCAATGTTCTTTTAGCTATAAAATTGTCCATAAAATCATGTTTTTAGTAAAATATTAGATCTACAAAAAAAGAAGTGTTTCTGAGCCCTAACTGTAACTAAGGAGACCTGTTGGCACAGTGATTAAGAGCTTGATTGCTAACTAAAAAGGGTGGTATTTCAAACTCACCGGCTGCTCCTTGGAAACTCTATGGGGCAACTATACTTTGTCCTATGGGGTTGCTATGAATTGGAATCAACTCAGTAGCAACTGTCTTTTTTTTTTGCTTGGATAATTCTAACTTTGGTAACTCTAAAAGAGAAATATGATGAACCAATGACAGTATGATGTTGAGATATTTTTGCAACTTGCAATCTTATTTTTACTAATTTTCTGAATAATGCCAAAATAATGACAATTCTGACAATTTCAGAGATGCTTAATTAGAAACTTTGCTTAACATACATATGCAACATTTAATTACTTGACTTTCTAGTACTTCTCTGGAAAGTAACTAAATGAAAGCATTCTAGATGTAAAAATTGATACTTCCTTTGGGTGGAAAAATAAATTGTTTACATTCAACCCTGGCCCCTAGGGTTGCCATGAGTAGGATCCAACTCGACGGCACTTGGCTTGGCTGGCACGTTCAACTAAAAGTTTAACTTATTTTAATCTTTTCAATCGATTATTTGTTGAAATTGGTAGATTTTAACTTTTAAGTTGAAAGAACTTTTAAGATTCTATTGTAAGTTGTCTATAAAATAGTTCCTTCATTAGCAGTGAAAGCTAATATACTTTTAAAATGTACTATAAATTCTTATCAGCACCAAATGTCTATTTACAACAGTTCTTAGTTCAACCATTTGTCTTAGTCATCTGATACTGCTATAACAGATACACCACAAGTGGATAGCTTTAACAAAGAGAAATTTATTTCCTCACAGTAAAACAGGCTTGAAGTCCAAATCCAGGGAAAGGCTTTCTCTGTTGGCTTTCTTTGTCTGGACTAGGAGTCTCTTTGCACAGGGAGCCCCAGTCCAAAGGATGCACTCTGCTCCCAGCACTGCTTCCTTGGTGGTATGAGGTCCCCTGTCTTTCTGCTTGCTTCTTTCTTTTATCTCCCAAGAGATTGCCTCAATACAAACCAAGTTAGTAGACTGAGTCCCATCTCTACCACAGCTGCCTCCCATTCTCCCTCATTAACATCATAGCAGCAGGATTTACAACCCAAGGGAAAAATTACACAATACTGAGAATCATGGCCCAAACAAACTGATACACATATTTTCGGGGTGGACATAATTCAATCCATGGTACCATTTAAAATATATTTTCATTTCAGTAATACAGGCATCTTAAAAAAATATCATAAGGTCATAGCTCAATAAATTATTTCAAAGTGAATATACTCACAGAAGCAAATTCAGGTCTAGAAATAGAATATTACCAGCACCCTGGAAGCCCTTTTTAAACCACCCTCACTTCTCACCATTGTCACTTCATCCTTATCAAAAGTAAATAATTATCTTGTATTTTATAATACAGATTATGCTAATGTTTGAACCTTGTATATATAGAAGCATATAGTATGATATTGACTATAATAAAAATGTGGCATATGACAACTTATAGTATGAAGATAAAGCACAATATTTATTTTTATATGTATCAGCAACATCATTTGTAGATTTCATACACAGTATCAATAAGTCCTTTTGAGTGAATAAGACTTATTTCTTTAAATATTGGCTTTGAACATTTGGTTTTTCCTTTGGTGTACAAACTGTTTCCGAGAAAAGAAAAGATACTGCAATTCTCAGTGTCTGGAAAGACGATTCCTACATTAAGGCATACATGGTAATTAGTTCTGTTATCTTTTAAAGGCCACATTAACAGCTGATTTTAGATGTAGTCTCCTTGGCTTTATTAAAAAGTGACAATTGTTTCTTCCTACACTGCTCATGGGCAGGGAGACATAACACTGTGAAAATGTCTATTTTATGCAAAGCATTCTACTTATATAATGCAATCCCAACACAAATTCCAGTGACATTTTTTAATGAGACAGAGAAACAAATCACCAACTTTGGAAAGGGAAGAAGCCTCGGATAAGTAAAGCACTACTGAAGAAGAAGACCACACTGGGAGGCCTCTCGCTCCCCGACTTTGGAACCTATTACACTACCACAGTAGTCAAAATAGCCTGGTACTGGTACAAAAAGAGACAGACATATCAATGGAACAGAACTGAAACCCCAGAGAGGACACTACCTTCCTATTAACGGTTGATATTCGACAAAGGCCTTAAGACACTAAGCTGGGGTAAAAGCAACCTCTTCAACAAATGGTGCTGGCAAAATTGGATATCCATCTGCAATAAATTGAAACAAGACCCGTATCTTACATCTTATACAAAAACCAATACAAACTGGATAAAAGACCTCAATAACATATCTAAAATGATAAAGCTTATCTGAATAAAAGTAGGAACAACAATGGAAGCTTTAACACACAACACAGACAGATTTCAAAACCTGTCAAATATACCACAGACAACAGAGGAGAAAAAAAGATAAATGGGAACTACTCAGAATAAACTTTTCCTCATCCAAAGACTTTATTAATATAATTCAAAGGCCACCTACAGAATGGTAAAAAAAAAAAAAAAAAAAAAAAAAATTGGCAACTGTATGTCAGACCAACACCTGATTTCCATAATCTATAAGGTACTACAAAATGTCAATAAGAAAAAAGTAAATCTTCTAACTAAGCAATGAGAAAAGGAGATAGACACACTCTTCTCTAAAGAGGATATCCAGGCAGCCCAAAAACACATGCAGACATGCTCATGATCATTAGCTATTAAAGACATTCAAATCAAAACTACAGTGAGATACCATCTCACCCCAACAAGACTGGCCATGATTCAAAAAACACAAAACAACAAATGATGGAGAAGCTGTGGAGTAATTAGAACTCCCCTACACTGTTGGTGGGATTGCAAAATGATGAAACCTCTTTGAAAATCAATCTGGTGCTTCCTTAAAAGCTGGATATAGATGTACCATTTGACCCAGTGATTCCAATGCTTGAAATATATCCTACAGAATCAAGGCCATTCACACCAAATGATACATGCATGCGAATGTTTACTGCAGCACAGTCCCCAATAGCAAAAAGATGGAATCAGCCCAGATGCTCAACAACAGAAGAATGGATAGATAAACTATGGCATATATACTCAATGGAACACTATGCAATGATAAAGAACAATGATGATTTTACAAAGCATCTCATAACCTGGTTTCAATTGGAGGACATTACGTTGAGTGAAAGTAGACAGAGACAAAAGGACAAATATTGTATGGGACCCCTACAGTAAGGACTTAAAAACAGATTCATTCATAGAAGACTCTTTGAAGGCTGCAAGGGTGGTGAGGAAGGGACGGGGTGAGGGAGGGTTTAGATTAGATAGTGGATAGAAACTTGGTTGGGTGAAATCTGTGACAGCACACATTAGAAAGAAGATCAATATTAACTGGACTTCAACATAACATGATCACTCCTCCCATCTTAACCCAATACTCAAGGAAAAGAGTAGCTGGGGTAGGGGGCCAGGGACCATGCTCTCAGGGGAAATCGAGGCCAAATTGTCACAATTAGCGTTTTGCTAAGAGAGCTTTCTGTATCCCAAATTGGTGAGTGGTGTCTGGGGTCTTAAAAGCTGCCAAGCTGCCACATGAGGGTACAGCAAATGGTCCCAACTCAGCAGAAACAGATGATCTCCAAGGACCAAAACGATGTGGGGCAAAGAGAATCCAGAAGACAGAGAAATCCACTTGAGTGGGTGACTACATCGACTTGTGACTGGAAGAATCAGGTGGTGCCCGGTCACCACCAGTAATAGCCATGATGGAGCTCACAAAGTTGAGTCTCACTGGCAACACAAGAACAAAAAGGAGTGCACCCTGAGATCTCCACTAAAAGACTGCAACTGATGGTCCAGGGGCCTCGAGGTTCCCCTGGGAACATGGCCCCTGGTCCTGATGCTGCTCCTGTCCATAAATCATAATGGAGGTCAACACTTCGGACAGGAATGGAATGGACTTGGTGATACAGAGTGACATATCGTGTGTGCACTTTATGGTTTCATGCATCTTTAGAATGTCATCCTGCTGATCTCTTACTGGAGGAAGGGGAGTGGGTGGAGAGGAGGGGCTAGTTTGTTGGGAGGATTAGACACGTATGGAGCAGAGAGGAAGAGTGTGCAGTCACCGGGCAGGGAGAGCAGTGGGAGCTGCATATAGGTGGGCATGCAAATTTATATGGAGATGTACATTTTCACTCAATCATTAAAAAAAAGTGACAACTGTTTCTTATAATAGGAAGGATTCTTCTCCCGTAATATTTCTAATTTATGGAATTATTTTTGTTTGAGGAAAAAAAACTTAATAGGACTTTTTTTTCTCCTTATCAGAGTGATGCAGAAAACATGGAGATTCACTCTTGCAGACTCTAAATTGCATGTAAAAAATATCCCACATGTAGTAGGCTCTTATACTAAAGGGAGGCAATAAGTGCATCCTCTCCCATTGCAATCCCCTGTCCACATGACAGCAAATTTGGTCAGATCAGTTTTGGCCTCTGAGATGTTAGCAGAAGTGATACAGCCAGATTTTTGACTCATGCTTGCGCACTGAGGCCTGCCCTCCCAGAATGCTCACTATTGGAAGTCAACAGCTATGCTAGCCTACTAGAGAGAGAGGGTCACTAAAGCTATGACACCATATGAAGAGCTAGAAAAGATAAGAGCTGAGGCATCAGTTAGCACCTAAACTCAGATAGAGAGAGGCTTTCTTGAACCCTCCAGCCCAACCCATACAGTTAAATGCATTCCCAGAGTTGCTGCAATTAACAACCCACAAAGCAGATAGACCATAATAAATAATGTTATGTACCTACAAATCATAGTCAATAACATATCCTTGTTTTAAGCCACTGAGTTATGGAATGAAGCCCTGGTTGCGAAGTAGTTAAGAACTCTCAGGCTGTAACCGAAAAGTCAGCCATTCCAATCCACTAGCCACTCCTTGGAAACCCTGTGGGGCACTTTTACTCTGTTCTCTAGGGTCGTTAGGAGGCAGAATCAACTGGAGGACAAGAAGAAGTTGTTTTGGGAATGGTTTGTTATGCACCAACAGATAACAGAAACACATAATATGCTTAATTCAGACCTTGATACTTGGAAATTACTTTCTCACATAAAAACAATGTTAGTCTAGGAGCCCCACCACGTACTTCCTTTATTCTATAGTAGATTCTTCATTTCCCAAGAACTTGGAAGTCTGAATTGAAGTACAAAATTAGAAACTTTTATCATACCATCTTCCTTTCATCAGTGAAGTGCTTTAGCAAAACCTAAATAATTCACTCTTACTAATTTAATCCCATTAAGTGAAATGTTACGCAAATTCTTGCCTTGCCATCTAAAGAGCTGGCGCTAAATGGTTAATTATTTTCTCCTGATAACAATGCCGGAGTACATCGCATCCTCATTAATAAAATTTTAACCTTATATGCTCTTAAAAATAATCTCTGTCCTCAACAGCTGCAATTCTGTTCAATGATTTCTCAAATGTTTAAGGAGTAATACTACACATTATTGGATTTACCTCACAGTATGTGACATTATATTGCACACAAGTTTTACTGAGTGCTTTCATTTTTAGTCCTTCTGCTAACGTTATGTAATTAAATTATAAATTCATGTAGTATAAAGCTCATACATTTTAACTTACCGAAGTAAATGTCATACCAATTCAGGGGTCTACTCACCACCTACTGAAATCAGCACAAGAAAGGGATGAGGATCTCAAGTAAGCATAACTGAAATTTAGAAAGTATAGAACCAGGCTTTTAGGGTCATGCTGCTGTAAAGGAATCCTACAGAACTTATTTTAAAATGTGCTTCCTTTTTCTTAGAATACTCATGAGAGAAAAGCATGCCTTTCAGATATTTTGAAACTAGTAGTAAATAAGAGTGATCGCTCTCATTGGTAGCTGTTATTCTTTTTCCTGAACTATTTTCCCTGTAAATGCACCTTGATTTTTTGCTCAGTGTTTGTTTTCATAATAGAAATATACTATGCCTTTCTTCCTGATGACAAGAAATATGGAAGATCATAGTTGACCAATTCTTTGTCTTGCAGGGTTTTTTTTAATAGATGCATTAGTTTCACACTATTTGTTTATCCAAATATACTTTTTTACAGCTGAGTGGAACACAAATAGCTGTATTTCATCTCCTGTGTTGACTCTATGGCAATGAGTTGAATTTAGTTTTCTAGTACATGAGAATTCCAAAGAAATCAAGATGTACCTAATCTTAGGCAGTAGTGCTGTTACTGGATAGGTTACCAGGATATTAACATAAAGGGTCTTAGTGGAGAATACACCAGTTATCCTTCAAGAATATTCTGAATTAAATTGAAATGAGCTAAGTACTAGCATGATAGGGTAATTATATCATCCCTACCATACTACCTACCAACAAATTAGAAGAGCATTTAAAAGTTATTTACTTACTTATGTCTTGTTTTGTTAGGTGCCATAGAGTCGGTTTCAACTCACAGAGACCCTGTAAACAACTGCCTAGTCTTGCACCACATCTACAGTTGTTTTTATGCTTTAAGTCCGTTGTTGCTGCTACTGTGTCAATCCATCTTGTTGAGTGTCTTCCTCTTTTTTGCTGACCCTCCACTCTACCAAGCATGATGTCCTTCTCCAGGGACTGATTTTTCCAAACAGCATGTCCAAAGTGTGTAAGATGCAGTCTTGCCATCTTCACTTCCAAGGAACACTCTGGTTGTAGTTCTTCCAAAACTGATCTGTTTGTTCTCTTGTTGATCCATTGTATACTCAAAATTCTTCTCCATCACCACAATTCCAAGGCATCAATTCTTCTTCTGTCTTCTTTGCTCATGGTCCAGCTTTTACATGCATGTGATGTGATTGAAAACACCATGGCTTGGGTCAGGCACATTTTAGTCTTCAAGGTGACACCCTTACTTTTGAATACTTTAAAGAGATCTTTTGCAGCAGATTTTCCCAATTCAGTACATCTTTTGATTTGTCGACTGCTGTTTCCAAGGGTGTTGATTGTGGACCCAAGTAAAATGAAATCTTTAACAATCTCAATCCTTTCTCCATTTATGACAATGTTGCTTACTGGTCCAGTTGTGAGGATTTTTGTTTTCCTGCTGTTGAGGTGCAATCCATACTGAAGGCTGTGGTCCTTGATCTTCATTAGTAGGTGTCTCAAATCTTCATTTTCAGCAAGTAAGGTGATGTCATCTGCATAATGTAAGTTGTTAATGAGTCATCCTCCAATCCTGATGCCTCGTTCTTCTTGGTATAATCCAGCTTCTCAGACTATTTGCTCAGCATACAGATTAAAAAGTTATGGTGAAAGGATACAACCCTGACACACGCCTTTCCTGACTTTAAACCATGCAGTGTCTCTTTGTTCTGTTCCCATGACTGTTTCTTGATCCATATACAGAACACATCCATATAAGAACACAATTAGATGTTCTGGAATTCCCATTCTCTGCAACGTTAGCTATAATTTAGTGTGATTCATACAGTTGAATGCTTTTGCATAGTCAATGAAACACAAGCAAACATCTTGCTGGTATTCTTTGCTTACACTTTCTTTAGTTACACAGCACATGAGAATTATTTTTACAGTGAGTACATCTCCTAACTGAGGCATTAGTGGCTCAGTGGTAAACTTCTTGCTGTAAGTGCAGGAGATCTACATTTGACTTTTGACAAATGCACCACATGAGCAGCCTATACTTGTCTGTTATTGGAAGTATATAGCTGCTATAATTCCAAACAAGTTTCAGTGGAGTTTCCAGATTAAGAAAGGTCAAGAGATGTATCTTCAAAAATTGACCAGTAAGAACTCTATATATCACAGTAGTAACTGACCATGGATTGCCACAGGCTGCACAGCATTTTGTTGCATTGTGTGGTGTTACTATGATTAGGGAGCAATTTGATGTCTGGAAACAAAATCTATGTTGAAGCTCATTCTTCTTACCTAATACTTGAGATTTTCCACAGTAGGCCTCATGATTTCATGGAAAGTTTTCCTAATGTAAAATTCTTTGTATATATACACATGTGAATGTGCAAATCTTTTCTTCAGATTTTCAAAGAGATTTAGAACTGCAAGAGTGTTACAGACCTGATCATCTATTTCACATTTTCCACACTGGATGTGAATATTTTCACCAAAGAAGAACCATAAACCAAAAAGAGCTGAACCCACTGTCATCATAGCAACCCTATAGGACAGAGTAGAACTGCTCCATAGTTTCCAAGGAGTGCGTAGTGGACTTGAACTGCTGACATTTTAGTTAGCAGACGTAGATTTTAACCACTACACCACTGAAGTTTCCAAAGAATGACATGTGACTTCTTTTAAATGGCTGGACTGATCTTAAATACAGTTCCAAATAGTTTCCTTTCATTGTTCCTGGTTCTATCTATTACCGTCAATGAGAATGAATTGAATTCTATTTTAATATTCCAATCCTTCAAATAATTAAGAAGCTGTCCTCATTATTCTCCCCACTTCTACTTAGCTAATTTTGTTTTTTCGTCATTTAAAAGTCTTAAAAGCAGTGTGGCATAAAGATATTTATAATAGCCCTTCAGTGATGCTTTTTTGTTCTTGTTATTTCTAATATTGGTTAATAGTAATTTCTCTTTTTATCTAAGTCATTGTTTAGGAGTCTGTCTTACGCTGAGTTCTCTAGAGAAAAAGAACAGTAAAGCATTTAAATATTTATATTGTTGCTGTTGTTGTTAGGTGCTGTCAAGTTGGTTCCAGCTCATAGCAACTCTACACAATAAAAAACAAAATGCTGCCCTGTCTTGCACCACGCCTACATCATTTTTTGCTTAAGCCTATTGTTGCAGCCACTGTGTCACTCTATCTTGTCGAGGGTCTTTCTCTTTTTCACTAACCATTCACTCTACCAAGCATGATGTCCTTCTCCAGGGACTGATCCTTCCTGACAGCATGTCCAAAGTGTATAAGATGCAGTTTTCCCATCTCTCCTTTCAAGGAGTACTTTGGTTGTAATTCTTGTAGAACAGATCTATTTGTCCTTCTGGTGGTACACGGTACATTCAGCATTTTTCGCCAACACTACAATTCAAAGACATAAATTTTCTTTTGTCTTCTTTGTTTGTTGTCCAGCTTTTGAATGCACATGATGCAGCTGAAAATACTATGGCTTGGGTCAAGTGCACCCTAGTCTTCAAGGTGACATTTTTACTTTGCATTACTTTACAGAGGTCCTTTGCAGCAAACTTTCCCAATGCAACGAGTCTTTTGATTTCTTGACTACAGTTTCCATGGTCATTGATGGTGTACCCAAGTAAAATGAAATCCTTGAAAACCTCAATCCTTTCTCCATTTATGATGATATGTTTAATGGTCCAGTTGTGAAGACTTTTGTTTTCTTGATGCTGAGATGCAATCCATACTGAAGGCCGTGGTCTTGGATTTTCATCAGTAAGTGTTTCAAATCTTCCCTGATTCCAGCAAGCTGGACTGTGTCATCTGTATAATGCAAGTTGTTAATGAGTCTTCCTTCAATCTTGATGCCTCATTCTTCTTTGTATAATCCAGCTTCTTCGATTATTTTCTCAACATACAGACTGAAAAGGAATGGTAAAAGGATACAAACCTGATGTATGCCTTGCCTGCCTTTAAACCACCTGGTGTCCCCTTGTTTTGTTTCCACGACTGCCTCTTGATCCATATACAGATTCCTTTAGAGCACAAGTAAGTGTTCTGAAATTCTCATTCTGTGCAATGTTAGCCATAATTTGTTATGATCCACATAGTCAAATGTCTTTGCATGGTCAGTGAAACACAGGTAAACATCTTTCCAGTACTCTCTGCTTTCAGCCAAGCTCCATCCGACTTCAGCAATAATATCCCTGGTTCCACATCCTCTTCTGAATGCTTGAATTTCTGCAAGTTCCTTGTCAGTATACTGTTGCAGTTGCTTTTGAATCATCTCGAGCAAAATTTTACTTGTGTATTATACTGATGAGAGTGTTCAGTAATTGCCTCATTCAGTTGGAATGGGCATAAACATGGATCTCTTCCCATCAGTTTTCCAGGTATCTGTCCTCCAAATTTCTTGGCCTAGACGAGTGAGCACTTCCAGGGCAGCATCTGTTTGTTGAAATATCTCAATTGATATTCCAGCAGTTCCTGGAAACTTGTTTTTTTCTGATGCTTTCCATGCAGTTTCAACTTCTTCCTTCATTACTGTCGGTTCTTGACCGTATACTGCCTCTTCAACTAGTTTCTGGTCTAATAACTCTGTGCGTTCTTTCTATCTTGTTGTGATGCTCCCTGAGCCACTTAATAGTTTCCCTGTAGAATCTTTCACTACTGCAACTCGAGGCTTGAATTTTTTCTTCAGTTCTTTCAGCTTGAGAAATGCAGAATGTGTTCTTCTCTTTTGGTTTTTCATTGCCAGCTCTTTGCCCATGTCATTATAATACGTTCTTTTGTCTTCTCAAGCTGTTCTTTGAAATCTTCTACTTAGGTCTTTTACTTCTCCACTCCTTCCTTTTGCTTTAGCTGTTCAATGTTTGAGAATAAGTTTCGGAGTCCTTTCTGACATCCACTTTGGTCTTTTCTTTCTTTCCTGTCTTTTTAATGACCTCTTGCTGTCTTCATGGATGATGTCTTTGATGTCATTCCACACTTCACCCAGTCTTTGGCCAATGATGGTCAACACACCAAATCTGCTCTTGAGGTGGCTTTTAAATTCAGGAGGGATATACTCAAGGTCATACTTTGGCTCTTGTGAACTTGTTTCTAATTTTCTTCAGTTTCAATTTGCATGTGAGCAATTGACGATCTATGCTGCAGTTAGCACCTAGTCTTGTTCTGACTGCTGTTAGGGAGTTTTTCATTGTCTTTTTACACAGATATACTCGATTTGGTTCCTGTATATTCCATCTGGTGAAGTCCACATGGAGAGTCGCTGTGTTGGTTAAAAATGGTATTTGCAATGAAGAAACAGTCTTGCAAAATTTTATCACACAATCTCTAGCACTACTTCTATCACCAAGACCATATTTTCCAACCACCGATCCTTCTTTGTTTCCAAGTTTTGCATTCCAGTAACCAGTAATTATCAATGTATCCATACTGAATATTTGATCCATTTCAGACTGTAGAAGCTGATGACAACCTTCAATCTCTTCATCTTTGGCCTTACTAGTTGGTGTGTAAATTTGAATAATAGTCATATTAACTCACTGTGCTTGTAGGTGTATGGATATTTTCCTATCACTGACAGCATTGTACTTCATGATGAACCCGATTCCACTCCTCTTCAAGTTTTCGTTCCCAGCATAGTAGACCAAATGATTGTCAGATTCAAAATGGCCAATACTGGTCCACTTCAGCTCACCAATGCCTAAGATACAGATGCTTATGCTATAAAATTTTCCCTGTGTACAACTTTAGCTGCATACTACAAGTTTTGACATGCCACCTTTTCATTAGTATTAATGATTGTACGTTACGCTTCCATATATATGAAGTTCAAATCTTAGCATAACTAATCTATGTTTTAAATGCCAGGATACCAAAAAATCCAGCCAAACTCATTGACATTGAGTCATTTCTGACTCACAGCAATCCTAAAGGGAAGAGTAGAACTATCCCCTGGAGTTTCCAAGGAACAACTGGTTGATTTGAACTGCCAACCTTTCATTGGTAGATGTATCTCTTAACCACTGCACCGGCGCTTCCAAAGTCAAGATAGCTTCTTACTCTTGGGAATAATGGAGTGATAATGGTTTTGGTGAGCAATGGTTGGAAAGGGCTCCCAGGATGCTGGTAATATTCTATTTTTTGTCCTGGCTTTGCTTCTGTGAGTATACTCACTTTGAAACAATGTATTGAGCTCTAAGCTTACGTTATGTTTTGCATTTTCAGAGCTCTGTATTACTGTAATAGAGATGTATTTTAAATGGCAAAAATAAGACAAAGAATTATCATAAATAAAAATTTGGTGCTGACGAGAATTTATGGTATGTCTTGAAAGTACATTAGCTTTAAAATCAGAAGGAAATATTTTATAAGTAGACAATCTTAAACAGAATCTTATAAGATTTTTCAACCCAAATTAAATGTTAAAATCTCTCCATTTAAACAAATAATCAATGGCAAAGATTAAAATAAATTTAACTTTTAGTCCACTGCCAGCCAAAGTAATTATTTTTTCTATCCAAAGGAAGTATCAATTTTTCCACCTAGAATGGTTTCATTTAGTTAATTTCCAGAGAGGAAAGTACTAGAAAGTCAAGTAGTAAGTTTGCAGTATTTATGTTAAGCTAAGTATCTAATTAAGCATCCTTGAAATTGTCAGAAGTGCCGCATTATTCAGAAAATTTATAAAAATGAGATTGTGAGTTGCAGAAATATATCAACACCACATTATCATTGGTTCATTGTATTTTCTCTGTTAGAGTTACCAAAAAAGAAAAAAAAAATCAATTGTCTTTAAGTCAATGCCAATGCATAGTAATGATCTCTACATGACAGAGAAGAAGAGACTCATAGAGTTTCTAAGGAACAGCTGGTGGATTTGAACTGCCAAATCTTACAGTTAGTAGCCAAGTTCTTAACCACTGTGACACCAGGGCTCATTACTTAGAGTTAGGACTTACATAAGCCTGGTTACGTTTGATTTTTCAACCACTGCTGATGGCCTTACAACTCCTTCTTCCCTACCTGCTCTCATATCTGGGCAAACTGATAAGAAAGCCTAGCATTTTCCTCTTTGTCACCAGTAGGAAGTTCAAACCATGCAAGTCCCTGTTGGGAGCTGTGCTGTGTGACATTGTCACACACAATTACCCAAGCCCCATTCCCTGTTCACAATGAAATTCTACCAGTGTCACTTTTTCGTGAAGATGGCGCCGGAAGTAAAGAATGAAGTGCCTGCTCCTCCCAAAACTGAAGCCAAAGCCAAGGCATTGAAGGCTAAGAAGGCAGTGCTGAAAGGCGTCCACAGTCATAAAAAAAAAGAAGATCCGTACTTCACCCATCTTCCGGCAGCCCAAGACACTGAAACTAAGGAGACAGCCCAGATATCCTCAGAAGAGCACCCCCAGGAGAAACAAGCTGGACCACTATGCCATCATCAAGTTCCCGCTCACCACTGAGTCAGCCATAAAGAAGATAGAAGATAACAACACACTTGTGTTCACTGTGGACGTCAAGGCCAACAAGCACCAGATCAAACAGGTTGTGAAGAAGCTATATGACATTGATGTGGCCAAGGTCAACACCTTGATCAGACCTGATGGAGAGAAGAAAGTATATGTTTGTCTAGCTCCTGACTGTGATGCTCTGGATGTTGCCAGCAAAATTGGAATCATCTAAACTGAGTCCAGACAGCTAATTCTAAATACACTTTTTTTTTTCCACCACAAAAAACAAAAAACAAACAAACAAAAAAATTCTACCAGTGTCCTTTCTATATTCTCTCAGACCATTTTTGAGCCAGCTTGAGAGTTTGCCCTCATCTTCTCAAAAGCCTCATTTTGTGAGCAATAGTCTGTCCTATCTTCTTGGTACAAGTGTGGCATTATAGGTCTCAACGTTTGAATAAATATTGGGTAAAACTTGGTACTGCCTGTACAGAATGATGACAACAATCAGCATCATGAGCAGCATGGCTAGATGATAACACCACCAGATTCTCTTTTAAGATTGTCTCCTTCTGCTTCTCTTGCTTTGTCTTGCTAAGTGGTTAGCAAGCTGTCTTGCTGCTGGCTTCTAAGCTAGCACTTGGAGCTGTGCTACTCTGTGCTGCACTTGCTCTGTCCTACTAAGACTCTTTCTAGATTTAATTGAGCTAAATTGAGGGCTCTGATAATTAGGACAGTTAGTGTCCCCCTTAAAGTTGCCCTAGGAAATATGTTTCAACCTGAATCTATCTGTGCATATCAGGTTCATTTGTGTGCTTTTTTATTCTAGCATAAAGTCCCTAGGTGGCACCAACCATTTGGACTCAACTAGCTTAAAGGTTGAAATTTAAAACCCAGCCAGTTGTACCATGGAAGACAGACCTGGTGATCCATTTCCATAAAGATTACAACCAAGATCTACTCTAACACAGAGGGTTGTCATGAGTTGGAACTGATGAGAGTGTAACAGATATTCTAGCATAAGCCACGACTGACAGTAGGATGAGGTGAAAGGCTCTTAACCTGTGACTACTGAGTATGTGTCTAAACCAGGCCTTGTTACCTTTCTGCAGAGCAATGAGAGGACAAACCAGTGCACTGTGCTAATCAGGCTTACTGGGAAATGGCTTATGCAAAGGAAGAGAAATTCTGATACAGCGTGCTTCAGTCACACACCTAAAAACAAAGCTCACTAGGATCCCACAGAATACCTTTTGGCTGCCCTTCCCCACGCCTCATCCTAATCCTCACGACACCTGTGTAGAATAGTCTCAGAATTAGCCCTGGGGAAAAGCCTCTAATCCTGATGAATACTGATTTGCGTAGACCTCCCTTCACACTGCTGAATACATCTAGTGACTACGAAGTAAAACCAAACGGAAAACCTGAAGTAGGGCAGAAAGCAAACTGAAAGCAGAGGTGCACAACTGGACCTTACTGTTATTGTTGTTAGGTGCCCTTAAGTTGGTTCCAACTCAAAGATGCTCTGTGCAAAATAGAGTGAGGCACGGCCTGGCCCTGCGCTGTCCTCGGAATTATTGCTATGCTTGAGGCCATTGCTGTAGCCACTGCGTCAGTCTACCTTGTTGAGGGTCTTCCTCTTTTTACGCTGACCTTCTACTTTGCCACACATGACGGCCTTGTAAGACATAATCTCACCATCCTTGTTTCTAAGAGGCACTCAGGTTGTACTTCTCTTCATTATTTTGGCACTGCACGGTATATTCAATACTCTTCAACACCACCACGATTCAAAGACATCAATTATTCTTGTTGTCTTCCTTATTTGTTATCCAGAGTTCTCATGCCTATGATGTGATTAAAAATACCATGGCTTTGGGCCAGGTATGCTTTGGTCTTCAAGGTGATGTCTTTGCTTTTTGACACTTTAAAGAGGTCTTTTGCAGCAGATTTGCACAGTGAAATGCATCTTTTAATTTCTTGACTGCTGCTTCTTGGAAACCCTGGTGGTGTAGTAGTTATATGCTACAGCTGCCAGCTGCAAGGTTGGCCATTCAAACCCACGAGGTGCTCCTTGGAAACTCTAGGGGATAGTTCTACTCTATAGGGTCACTATGAGTCAAAATCACCTTGACAGCAGAGGGTTTAGATTTTGGTTTTAGTGACTTCCATAGGTGTTGATTGTGGATCCAAGTAAAATGAAATACTTGACAATCAATTTTTCCTCCTTTTATCATGATGTTGCTTATTGGTCTAGTTGTGAGAATTTTTGTCTCCTTTATGTTGAAATGTAATCCATACTGCAAACTGTGGTCTTTGATCTTCATCAGTAAGTACTTCAAGTCCTGTTTACTTTCAGCAAGCAAAGTTTTGTCATCAGCATAATGCAAGCTGTATTACTCTTCTCCAATCTTGATGCCTCATTCTTTTCAAGAATCCACTTTCTCAGATTTGCTCAGCATACAGATTGAATAGATAACAGTGAGAGGATACAACCAGTTTACATATTTTTACTTACTTTGAGCCATGCAGTGTCCTCTCGTGCTGTCTGAACAACTGTCTCTTGATCCAGTGTAGATTTCTATGCGCACAATTAAGTGTTCTGGAATTCCCATTCGTTATAATATTTTCCACATTTTGTTGTGATCCACACATTCAACTGCCTTAGCATAGTCAATAAAACCCAGGTAAACTTTCTGGTTTTCCCCATCTGACATCAGCAATGGTATACCTTATTCTATGACCCCTTCAGCTTGAATGAGATAGCCACTCGAAGTAACACCCCATATCCAATATTACTGACATGACTAACTCCATCAGTCAGCAATTAGTAAATACTTTGTAGTAATAGATCTGTCTAACGTGTTCCATTCAGTCCGTATTTCCATAGCCACTCGGTCACAGTTTACCTATGCCTCGAAGGAATGGAATACCTGTTTACTGGCTGCCCAAACAGTACCCTAACTGCTCTAGCATTGCACAAAATCTTTGTAGCTAAGATTTTAACTGAATCCAACTTTCTCCAAGAACATAGGTATGGCATCACACTGATGATATCATCATCTGAGAATATTTATTGAGCACACTCCTCCAGGACATAAAAAGACTCAAAAAAAAAAAAAGGTTAAAAAGGGGGGCTGGAGTGAAATGTACTATGGCCTCAACATAATACAAGGCTCCGCCACCTGATGAAATTACTGAAAATGATTTGGCAAACTGGGACCACTCAATCCCTGATACTCTCAAGAGATAGCTATTGACCACCTAAGCAACCACAATGTTAAAGCAAGGAGAGAGACAGCAAGACTCTATGCTGCCAAGGAAGCAGTGCTGGGAGCAAAGTGCATGTTTCAGTCTTGGGACATCTGTGCAAAGACGCTCCTAATCTAGGGGAAGAAGGCCAACTGACAAAGCCTTTCCCTGGAGCTGATGCCCTGAATTTGGGCTTTAGGCTCACCTTACTGTTAGAAAATAGATTTTTCTTCCTTACAGCCATCTACTTGTGGTATTTTTTGTGAGAGCAGCACTGGACGACTAACGCAGAGATTCATACCAAGAGTAGGGTGCTGGTCTAATAGATACCTAAAATGTGGAAGCAGGTTTGAAACCAAATGGATAAAGGAGCAGCAGCAACAGAGAGCCTGCAGTAGCAGGGAATTGGCAGTGGTGAAACAGCAACAGCAGAATCAGAAAACTAGCTAGATGGCACTGGAGCCCACTGATAGGGCAAGAGAACTGAGCGCCTGTGCACAGGAGGCTTCCTCATGGAGTGGGGTGCCTCAAGACACACGACAGTGGAGCTACTAGCTTTGGAATACCTGCTCCTTTAGGGCAGATGCACGCATGAGGCCCAAGGAGCCGAGAGACTGCAGGAATCAGACGTTGAAGAGACAAGGAACGAAAGAATCTAAGCTGCCTCAGTCCTAAAACACGACTATGAAGCCACAGCCTCGGGGGCTTCAAAGAGTGGGATGCCTAAAACTGAGGACACTGAGTTGCTCTCTGATTAAACCTGGAAGGCAGAACTGAAGCCCAAGGCCCAGGGACCTCCACACAAAATCTGGACAATGTGGCCGATACCTAAATCTGGAGGGCAGGGTTATTGTATAAAATGTCTCACAGACTAGAAGATGATTTTCAAAATTTTAAGGGCTGGTATAATGTGCTCTGCTGACTTGCCTGATGCCTGTCATCTCTTCTTTCCCAGAAATTTCTCCCATTTGTAATGGAAATGTCTAGCTTGTACCTGTTCTGCCATCCTGCCTCTGGAAGCAGACAATTTAGGTCTCACAAATGAAGACAATTTTTGGATTTAGGACTTGAAGTTAAGACTTTTGCTATGATATGAATGTGTTATGCCTGTTTCAGTGATGTGATTCGAGGGAGAGGGGCAATGTGTAAAATATCATGGATTGCCTTGTGTCTGCCCAAAAACGTGTGTATCAGTTTGGTTGAGTTTTGATTCCCACTACTGTGTGATGTTCCCCCCATGTTGTGAATTCTGTCTCTAAGATGCTAATGAAGGAGAATGGATGGCAATTGTGTTAGTGAGGCTGGTTCAATCTACAAACGTGGATTGTGTTGAAGGAATCTCTTAGGATATAAAAGGGAGAAGTGAGCACACAGACATAGGGACTTTGTGCCACCAAGGAAGTAGTTCGGTGAGCAGAGCACATCTTTTGGACTGGGGCCCCTATGCAAAGAAGCTCTGAGTCTGGGAGAAGGCTGGCTGAGAAAGTCTTCCTCTAGAACTGACATCCTGAATATGGACTTTTCAGCTGACTTTACTGAGAGAAAGTAATTTCTCTTTTTTAAAGCCATCCACTTGTGGATTTTTTTAGAGCAGCACCAGATGACTAAGACAAAAAGGCACCTCCGTTAGTGCATCTGCAAAGACTCTCCTGTACTGCAGCAGCTGTGGTAGCCTCCTCTCTTGCCTCCTGGAACGCCTGGTCTAGCCATGATGATCATAAATTGCACATGGGCTTCTAGTACAAGAATCTGTTCTCCTCGATCCCACACTAAATGACATTTTAGTGGCAATTTTGGGTTACACACTAGGATCTCTTGGAAAGAGATGTTCTCACAGGACCTAGGCTCATGACCTTCCATTTCCAGTTGCCCATTGTGTCTTGGGTCATGAAAGTGGTACCCTGTAAGCATAATATAGCCATTGAAGTCTCTTTGCTACAGGATAGAACCCAACTTTGGTCCTTGGTCTTATCCCACCTGCCTGAGTGAGATGGGGGAGGGGCTTCCTTGTTCTCAGTCCTTTCCGAGATGGCACAGTGCTGGAGGAGGTTATCTCTCTCCTGGACTCCTTAGCTTCTGGGAAGCTCCTTAGGATCAACTCAGTGAACAGCAAAGGGAGTTTAAGTAATACAGGCAGTAGTGCCACAATTGCACATGATGGAGCTCCCTGGAGAGATGCCGTTTTTTATTCCCTAACTATACGTTCCTGACTGAGGACAGAACCCAAGGGTCCTCACAACTGAATGAATTTCAACCAGTCATATTAGCAATGGATACAGTGGCCAACAATCACCCACATTTGCACATTTTTATCTACTCTTGGGTCTGCTTCAGTTAACAGGCAGCAACAAAATTTCCTTGTCTAAAGCTGTTCCCTTTGGAGTAAAGAGCTCTAAGAATGTCCTCCCTTCACACATCCTTTTAGCATCAACCAAGGGCACACACATTCTGCACGTGCTAAATCCCTAGTATAAGACCTTAGCAAGACACTCTTCAGGTGTACATATGTGTATCACTAGATTATATTTAAAATTTTAATTCAACATAAGGTGAGAATGAAGAAAAAATATAGAGAAAAGGAGTAATTAATGTAAACAATAAGGTGTTAGAAATTAAAACCTACGAGTAATTGCCAAAAATGGAAATTGACTAAACGCTCCTCCAAAAGATAGTAATTTTCAAGCCATGTTATAAAATTCTGCTCTATACCACCTACAGGAATGCACAGAATTTCAAAGTAAAAGAATAAAAAATTAGACAAGTGAGGACGGCAAGTCTTTCTTCCACATAATTCGGAATGCTATCAAGAGGGACCAGTCCCTGAAGAAGGATAGCATGCTTGGTAAAGTACAGGATCAGCAAAAAACAGGAAGATACTTAATAAGATGGATTGACACAGTGATTGCAACAGTGGGGGCAACATAGTAACGACTGTGAAGATGCCATAAGACTGGACAGTGTGTCTGGACAGCGTGTTGTTCTTTTGTACATGGGGTTGCTATGAATCAAAACAGACTGCACAGCACCTAATAACAGCAAATGCTTTAGTGACATCCCACCAATTCAGATATGTTGTTTTTTATTCTGTTTAAAATAATTCATAGTTTACTTTTTTAAAATCAACTGACAGCTGTTATAGATTGAAATGTACCCTCTCGTAAAAAGGTACACTGAAGTTCTAAAGCTTTGTTGAATGTGACCTTGGTTTGGAGAAATAGGTCTTTATATATATACATATATTAGTTAACAAGGTCACATTAGCGTAGGAAAAAAAAAAAAGCTGCTGCCATCAAGTCAATTCTGACACACAGCAACCCTACTGGACAGCATAGAACTGTCCCATATGTTTTCCAAGCAGCAGCTGGTGGATTTGAACTGCTGACCTCTCTTTCAGCAGCTGTCATAGCTCTTAACTGCTTTGGAGTGGATGCTAAGTCTTATCACTGGCAGTCTTATAAAAGAGAAAGATAGACGTGGAGACAGAGTTATACAGGGATAAAACATTTTATGAAAATATGTTTACAAGCCTCAAAGGTACCACGGATTCTTCCAGAAAGTAGAAGCTATAAGAGAAGAATCAAACAGCAACTCTTTCAGAATCCTCAGAAGGAATTGACAAGGCTGGTATCCTGGTTTGAACTTGTCACTTCTGGTACCATGAAACAGTACATATATGTTCTTTAAAGCTACCCACTATCTGATATTTTTGTTACTGTACTTCTAGGAAACTAAGACAGTGGATATAAGTGTCTTATTGAATTTCCAAACATTGGGAAAATTTTCAGAAATTTCTGTTACTTATTTCTAATTTGCAGCCCTGCTTGCTCAGTGGTTAAGAGCTCAGCTGCTAACCAATGGTTAGCATTCTGTATCCACAAACCACTCCTTGGAAACCCTACGGGGCAGCTGTGCTCTGTCCTGTATGGTACGGAAACAATGTGGCAATGAGTTTGATTGTTTGGTTTTATTTCTAATTTAATTTCATTTTGGTCAGAGAACACACATTAAATAACTTCAGTCCTTTAAAATTTAGTGACACTTGTTTTTTTGCCTTCAATACGATCTTATTTAATATCATGTTTGTGTTCAGATAAAAAGGGTATGTATTATTCTGTTCTTGTTGGGTGCAATGTTCTAAAAATGAGTTTTATTAATTAGGTCAAGTTAGTTTAATTAATTGCTAATTTTCTCTAACATTATTGATTTTCTGTGTAATCATTCTATGAATTATTTAGAGGAAGTGTAAAGACTATAGCCTGACCCTACAAATGTCAGTAAATTTCCATTAGTCGGAAAAGACTGCTTTAAGCAGCCCAAGCCAGATGTGGGTCAGCTTTGGCCATTAGTTGACCTCAACAGAGGCTGTAACAACAGATAGAACAGATCAGAAGGAAAATCATCACTTGGACCCCGCTCTGAAGCAACAGGTCTGACAGGAACCGTGCCACCTCTTGCTTCCTGGCTGCCATGATTTCTACATCTTCCTCCTAGAATTTCTCCCCTCTCCAGTACATCGGCACAGCATCCACCTTGCACACTACATCGTATATAAGCCCTGATTGCCCAAAGCTCAGGGAGTCAGATTTGAGGAATTTCCTGCCAGCTCCTTGATTTTCATACTGCAGTACAGTTATCTTCTCTTTCTCGAATACCAGTATCCAGATCACTGGCAAGTCTGAGCATGCTGGACAAGGACCCACTTTCCAGGATTCAACAAGATCTTCGACTACAGTCAGCCATAAGTTTGTTTATGTCTCCACTTAGTTCTCTCAGTTTGTTTTTCACAGAGTTAGAAGTTTCACTATTAAACATATAAACATTTAGGACTGTCCTGGGGGCACAACCATCAAGTGATAGGATGGTAACTGAAAGGTTAGCATTTGAATCCACCCGGAGTCTCTGTGTGAGAAAGACGTGGTAATCTTTTTCCATAAAGATCATAACCCAGGAAACCCTATGGGAAATTCTACTCTGAGTATACCTTCTGACTAGATTAATCCTTTCATCATTACAAAATGATTTTCTGTCCTCTGGTATTTATATAGTTAGTCCAGATTTCTATTGCTAGTGTTAACAAGTTTGATCTTCTTCCAACTTTTTGCACTTCTCCATTTTGTCTTTACATTTAAACTTCATTTCTTTTAAGCATCATATAATTGGGTCTTGCTTTTTTAAATACAATCTGGTAACGAAATATATTAATAACTTTATAATTAGGTTTAAATTTACCACCTTCCTATTCATTTTCTATTTGTCTCATCTGGTTTTTATACTTGTTTTCTCCTTTTACTGATTTCTTTTGAAATAATTAAATATTTTTAAAATTATATTTTGTTTCCTTTTGGTTTATCAGCTATAACTTTCTGTTTTGATGTGTTAGTGTTATAGAAAATGAAGTAGCGAAGGACACCCAGGAAAAGGCAAGAAGCTGTTTATTATGCCGGCAGGCCACCAGGAACTTCTCAGGTCCCAACAAGTGGCCCTCCACTGTGGTTTCGGCAGGGTATTTATAGGGCAGTTCTGAGGAAGTCATGGTTGAAACAAATGGTTCTGGAGGTGCACGTCCCGTTTGGCAGGAGTGGGGCTTTAAAAGGGGAGCATCTTATCAGGCGAGCGTGAGATTTATCAAAGGGAAATACCTTGTCTGGCAAGGGAAGGGGGCCAGGCTGGGAAAGGAAAGGGGAATGAGGTTTATTTTATCTCGCCAGGTTGGGTGCCGGTCTGGGAAAGGAAACGGGTTTATCGTATCCCGCCATCTGGGGTGCTGGTCTGGGAAAGGAAGGTGGAAATGTCCTGTCAGGGGAGTGCCGGCTGAGGAGGGAAGAGGGAATCGTATCCAATGTCGGCGGCCCTGTCAGGAGAGTGCTGGCTGGGAAGGGAAGGGAGTATTGTGTCAGATGCCAGCAGCCCTGTCAGGGGAGTGCCAGCAGGGGCAGCGAGGAAGGGAGGAAAATTTTTCAGTTTCGGTCATCTACATTATTAGTGGTTGCCGTAAAATTTATATTATGAATTTTTGTCACAGTTGTTTTAGTCAGCTGGGACTACTCTAACTGAAATACCACAGAGCAGGTGGCTTTAACAAAGGAAGGTTTACTCTTACACAGTCTGGTAGGCTACAAGTCCAAAATCAGGATGTCCACTCCAGGGGAAGGCTTTCCATTGGCTCTGGAGGAAAGTCGGGTATTGCATCAGTCTTTGTTCAGGGAGCGTCTTAGCGCAGGAACCTCAGGTCTAGAGGAAGTGCTCTTCTCCTGGTGCTGCTTTCCTGATGATGTGAGGTTCCCAGTTCTCTGCTTGCTTCTCTGTCTCTTTATCTCTTTCAGGACAAAGGATTAAGGGTGGGACAAGCCATACTCCAGGGAAACTCCCTTTGCAGTGGAGCAGGGAGATGATCTATGAAGCGATTTACAGCCCACACAAATCCTTTTACATACGGCATAGGAAAATGACAAAATGGTGGAGGGAATCATGGCCCAGCCAAACACCTACACATATTTTGGGGGCATACAGTTCAATCCACGACAATAGTCTACCTTAAAGTAACATTTACTGCTTTCTAAATCACACAACAGTCAACTTCAGTGTAGAATGAACATTATAATAGTAAACTTCTATTTCTCTCCTGATGTCTTTTGGGGTATAATTTTAATACTTTCTTGTCTTTACACGTAAATTACCAGCTTCATACAAAATTGTTATTTTTATTTAAGCAGTATTATTATCCTTTAAGCAGGCTTAAGTAGTAAGAAAAAAAATTTATGTATTTATCATATAAAAGGCCTTCCAACAAAGATGTCCTGTTTTTGACAGCCCACGGTGGTGATGTTTGTGAAGCTATAGAGATCATATTTATCATGTTTTTTTTTCTTTTAATTAGTCCTGACAAATTGCCATGAAAGTTACACAGTTCCACAAAGTATAGAAATTACTAAAGTTTACTATCAAAATGGGTGTTTCATTTGCCAAACAATCCATGTATTATGTGAAATTTATGATGCATGTAATCATCCCAAGAGAACAACTCAGTGTTTAATCAAAAAAATTGGGACAACTGGGTCTGCTGCCAATCAGACAAAACCTGTGCCTCAACAAACCATACTTTCTAATCAAAACACAACCACAGTTCTTCAGAGTGTACGTCAGAATCTGTCCCAGTCAATTTCTCCCCAAGCAGAAGAACTGGGACCTTTGCGGAACACAACTTGTTAGATTTTGCATCTGGACATGAAGCTTTATTCTTAAAAATGTTTACTCAAGAACAGAAGTACAATGACCATAGATTGTGCCGTGCATTGCTGACTGGGCTCTGGAGCAATTAGAAGTTGACTCTGGCTTTGGGCCGAAAAATCATCCTCAGCGATGAGGCCCATTTTTGGACAGATGTTTTGTTAACAAACAAAACTGTCATATTTTAAGTAATGAGAATCCAATGGAGATTCAAGAATATCCACTTCATCCCCAAAAACTCACCATTTGGTTTTGATTTCAGTCCAACAGAATCACTGGCCTTTATTTTTTCCAAGATGAAAAAGGAGAGGCTATGACTGTCAATGGTGAAAGATATCAGGCTATGATACTGTCTCTTTGGGGCTCCATTTGGAAAGTGCTCCAGCAGAAATTTACCGGAAGTTCTTTTCCACTCACAATGCCAGCAAATGCACTTCAAAACAGTAAAGCAATTAAAGCTATGTCATTTATACAACTCAAAGATAGGACACCTTTACTGGAAGATCTTTTACTTACCATTTCCAGTGCTCATGCCTTTGCCCACATCTGAGTTTTATATGCCAGAAGAACTTCTATGACCATTTCTTGTAGGTCTGCTGGTGATGAATTCCTTCAGCTTTTATATGCCTGACAATGTTTTAATTTCAGCTTCATTTCTAAAAATATATTCCAGTTTAGTATAGAATTTTACTTTGATCATTTTTTTCCTTCCATATTTTAAAGGTATTTTGTCACCATCTTCTTGCTTAAATTGTTTTTTAGTGAGAAATATATTCTCATCTTTTTGTGTTTCTCTGTACCTAAAGTGTCTTTCTCCTCTGGCTGCTTTTTAAACTTTCCCTTTACCACTGGTCTTCAGGATTTGAAAATGATATCCTTTGTGAAATTCTTATTTTAATATTTTCACTATGTTTCTTATGCTCAGATATACTCAATGCCTTAGATCTGAAGATTTATAGCTTTTGTAAGATTTTTAATTTTATTTCTTTAAATATTTCTTCTGCTCAATCACTTCTACTGTTCATCCCCTTAAAGGATTCCAGTTCCATCTCTTTTCAGCAGCATGACATTGTCCCACAGGTGATTAATATTCTATTTGTTTCTTATTGCACTTAGCTTAAATACTTTCTACTGCCAATGTCTTCACCAAGTCTTCAGTTCATCAATCTTTTTTTCTGTATTGCTTAACCTGTCATTAATCCTATCCAGTGTACTTTTCATTTCAAAAGTTCGTTTTCTTCCTTAAAAGTAATATTTGGCTCTTTGTTTCATTTTTTCCCCCTATCTTCCATGTTTCTATTTAACTTTTGGAACATAGCATATGTAGTTGAACCACTATTTTGTTGAAGGCAGTCTTAATGTTTCAGTGTTCTTGTCTGTTAATCCTAATACTGCATCAGTTCTAGATCAATTTCAATGATACTTTTGTCCTCCTTTTAATGTTTTTTTTTTTTTTGGCTTTATTTTGTGCCCAATATTCTTTTAATCAGATGCCAGTTACTGTGAACTTTACCTTTTGGTTTGCCATTTCTTTTTGTATTCCTATGAATATATTTAAGTTTTCTTCTGTGATGCAATTAAGTTACTAACAGTTTGATTATTTTATGACATACTTTTGCTATTTTTTAGGTGGGTATGGGACATTACTCAATCCAGAGTTAGATTTTCCCTACTACTAAGGCAAAATTCTTTTGTGTACTTTACTCAATGAGCCATTAATAACAAAGCTTTCCAAAGTGGATAGCGGGAAGCGACATGATTCTAGCCCCTGTGTAATTGCCAAGCATTGCTACCTTTGATCATGATTTTGATCACTACAATGCAGTTACAGGAAAAAAATGAATGCTTATACCCCATATACACTACTCTATGCATATACATATAATACATTGGTATATACACACCCATATAATGCGTATGATGTGACTTAGGTTTGGTTCTCTAGAGAAGCAAAAAATGAAAACATAAATATATATACAGTGAGAAAGATTTTATAAAGGAAATGGCTCATGCAGTCACAGAGCTGAAATATCCCAAGTCTGTGGATCAGGATAGAGGTTTCTCTTGATTCGCATAGCCACAGAGGCTGGTAAACCCAAAATTGGAATGTCAATGAGCAGGGCTCTTCCTTATAGGCTGTGAAGATCAACAAATCTCAAGACTAACAGGCAAGACCACAAGTAAGCTGCTAGCTCAAGTACTCAGGACAGAGGTCAGATGAACAGGAGACAGGTGCAGGATCCAGAATAGGCACAAGCCCTCAGCCTTTGCTAGAACATGTCCTTAGATTCAGATGTAGGTCATATGCCCAAGGAAATCCCCTTTCAGCTAAGTGGAGATCAGCCAGTCTCATCATGGGAATGATCATATATCAAATCTCAACAGGAAGTGATCGTAACAGTATATGACTGCCAAACCACTGAGAATTATATTCCAGCCAAGTTAACAGTCTTAACCATGGCATGATATACATATGTATGCTAGTAAAATATACATAACGAATTTAGATGTAAAGAGATACGTCTGCAAACTACCTTCAAAACAACTTAGAGAAACATGTAATATGCATGTATGAATGTGTATCATAGAAATACATACATATGTAAATATATACATATACATAAGACACTAAATGATAAACTAGATGGCATGAAATGTTGACAGTCATAGCTGTGGTGAAGGAAAATATAAATTTGTCTTCCTTGTGCAATATTTGTGTATTTTTGTAACTATAAAGTTTATCAAAATAAGTTTTTTTAACAAAATAGATAATTTTCAGACTAATCTTAAAATTTATAAAAGAAGATAAAAGTAAGAAATAATTTCAGATGTATGTATGACACAAACAATATGCATAAATAACAGATTAATTGTTAATAATTACTGCTTGTCTTTGGCTTATACAAAACTGACACTTTTTTTGAATAATGTAACTGAAATTGCTCTAAGATTAAACAATTCTGTAATCATTACAAAAATTGAATCAGTAGTTTAAAACCTTAGGAAAAAAACTCTATGCCTAAATGGTTGGACAGACAACTCCAAGAAACCTTTAAGAACCAAATAATTCTTTTGTGTTACTATTACTTCCATCTTATTGTATTTTAGGTGAAATTAACAGTGCAAATTAGCTTTTCATTCAAAAACTGAATACAAAAATTGCTTTGTGACATTAGTCAAAGTCTTCACAATATATCGGTATTCTCTCTTCAAATAATATTTCTTATGTAAATAATTTCCAAAATCCAAACCAAATCCACAGCCATCAAATCAATGCTCATAGCAGTGTCACAGGACAGAGTGTGGGTGGATTCAAACCACCAACCTTTTGATTAGCAGTCATAGCATTCACTTACTACACCACTGGAGTTTCCAAATTATTTCCAAGCATAGAAAAAAGAATAAATTTCCTTTATTCAGTTTATGGAGTTAGAAAAACATGTGCTAGCAAAAATTAACAATAAAAGTATGAGAGAGAAAAAAGAGGTTGTTTTCTCTCATAAACACACTTATAAATATCATTTAAAATTTAGCAATGGGTAAACTAATGTTGTATTTGTATGCTTTAAGAGTATGTACAGCAATTAAGATGAAGAAATTATTGCTTTATGAAAAAACATGCATGAATCTTAAGAACAAAAGGTTGAGCAGAAAAACGGCAGTGTGGATTTACCAGGTATGATTAAATTATTATAGTGTAAAAGACATACAAAATACTACTATGTATCATGCACAGATACGATTATATAACAAAACTGAAAAAAGGGGAGTTCCAAGTACAGAATTCAGGATTGTGGTGGAGTTGAAAGAATTAGAATTTGGCTGATATGTGATGAGTACAAACATACTGAATTCCCTATACGTATTTTAAGAATATTATTTTTATGGAAACTTAATACATATGATTAGAAATACAAAGTTCTTGAAATTAGAACAATTACCTGAAGAGAGTTCTTGTTTGAGGTTTACTAAAAGAGCATGCGAATAGAAGAGGGAAACAGGTTAACAACCACAATTTCATGCAGAAGACCATAGAGACTTGACCCTGTACATACTCAAGTAAAGATGGAGAACACTGTGATTTCCATCACTAGGAGACATTATTATTTCACACACTTGCATAAAACTGCTTTAATTAGTTTATCACTAATTAGACCAATTGCATTGATATTCTTCCAGAATTTGCTGGTACATATTAGACATCAGTGCATGCAACAAATATATACATATCAGATATTTTCTTTAGTATTCATAATTCAGACTCCAATAGCTCCAATTGCAATGTATATTATGAGACATTTTTTTTTCTTTTTTTTTTTTTTTTGGTGGTGGTGGAGAGACTATGTGTTCTTAAATATGTCAGGCTAGTAGATTATATTCATAGTTTATTATTTTAAATTTTGATTAAAGAAAACAAAAATGTAAACAGTGCATTGACATTACTATTCTATTACATATATTTGAGAAATTTTTAACAGAGGCTTCTTGGAAGAAATGTTTTCATATTTACTGCTATGACTAAAATCAGAGTGGTTAGGGAGGAAAAGTTTTTCAAAATTTCTGAAGATGGGATGCCACTAAATAGATAATGATCGAGGTCAGTGAATAATGTGTGCTGTAGAAAAAAATCAGTTTGCTATGAATACAGCAAATGTGGATATTAAAGGTAAAAATACATCACTCAGGGAATCAAAATGAATGCATGACCTACACACTATGATAAAATCAACTTAATTACGGTTTGTTACAATAGTTTTTCTTTTTTTGGGAGAAGCTCAGCTTTAATTAAAATCTCATTCGATCAGGTGGAGTTGCATATGAGATTAGTTGAAACAATCTATTGTTCTTATTCATTTTTATGTACACATTTCAGCAGTAAGGAGACATACAAAAGAAAAGCATTTCACTGACTCTTCAAAGAGTATGTTATGATTCTAAATTTAATTAGATTAGGTGCACATTATTTACCTTATGAAAACCCCATGAAATTATCTAAGATTTCTGTCTCTTTTTGTCCCACCTGTACTCTTCATCCACAACTACTAAGTTCAAAATACAAAATCTATGTTGAATTTTTGCTATTCCTTTTACGAAACAATAAAATACTTCTTGTAAAATAACCTTTTTATTTTTCTTTCAGCTATCCAATAAATAAAAGTAGAGCTCAATAAACAAATAACCCAGCATTCATGTTATCAGAATGTAACACTCACTAGTTCAAAACAAAGATCGCTGGCAGTTATGAACCAGGTACAATCCTGCAATACTCTATAGCTTCTATCTTAAAAAGTATATACCTTGTGTATTTTCTTGCTTGCATTCTATGAACATCATTAAGATAAACAGATCTAGAAAAAAATCTATTGTAATTCATGGATAAAGGTACTACAACTGCCTCAGAAGATATTTAAATGTTATCTTTCACTAACAGGATCCCAAGGATCCAATATGAATATACATACGTATATACATATATATATATATATATATGAGGTCTGACAATTAATTTCATGAACTCATCCTAGAAAAAGTGCTATATACCTCATTACTAAATATCACTACAGTCACCTTCAAAGCACTCCCCTTGGAGAGCTATGCATCAACACCAGTACCTAGTCAACTCTTCGAAGCAGTTTTGGAACTCTTTTCCTGGAGTGGTCATCAAAGCTGTCATCATCCTATTAACCTTGATGTCACAAATGTCATCAAAATGTCTTCCTTTCAATATTTCTTTTATCTTTGGGTAAAGAAAAAGGGCACTGGGGGCCAGATCAGGTGAGTGAGAAGGGTGTTCCAGTACTGTTATTTGTTTACTGGTTAAAAACTCCCTTACAGACAGTGCTGTTGTGAGCTGGTGCATTGTTGTAATGCAAAAGCCATGAGCTGTTGGCGTTAAATGTTTCCATCTTTTTCATGCAGTCTTTTCAGCACCAAATAGTAAAATTGGTCTACTGTTTGTCCAGCTGGTACAAATTTATAATGAACAATCCCTCTGATATTAAAAAGTTTAGCAACATCGTTTTGATTCTTGTTTCGCACTGATGGAAATACGTTGGTCGTGAAGAATTGGCTGACTTCCGTTGTGCATTTTGGTACTTTGTTTCAGGGTCATAGGGCTACACCTATGTTTCATCACCAGTGATAACATGGCCCAAAACATCATCTTGCTTCTCCAAAAGGTCTTGGCAAACTTTGACTCTCTGTTGCTTTTGTTCATTGGTGAGCTCCTTCATGAGCGTTTTTGCACACACTTTTCTCATACCAAGATTTTCAGTTAAATTTTTCTACTGCTTCCCTATTGATGTTTAAGTGGTTTGCTATGATTCTTGCTCAGCTACCGATTTTGATGCACAGTTTGATGAATTTTGGCATTTTTTTCATCAGTGCTATACAGTACTATTCATCATGACCTGTCTTCATAAGTGGCACTTTCTCTCCCCTCAGAAAATTGCTTAATCCATTTGAATACTACAATTTTCTTCAAGGAATTATCTCCATAAACTTGGACTAACATATCCCTGATTTCACTTCCACTCTTACCAAGTTTAACAAGAAATTTAACGTCTGTCTGTTGCTCTAATTCAAGCTCTGACATTCTTGCAACAGCACACAAAAATACGCAACAACAATAATGAATGCCATTCAGCAGACCACTGCCACACTTCAACATGAACACAGTTGAGAGATGTTGATATACCTAGGTTATGAAACCTCGCCAAGTTGTTTGTACAGTGCTCCATGTAAGCACACAGAGGCAAGTTCGTGAACCTAACTGTCAGACCTCATATGCCAGCTGAAAACCCAGCAATGTCAGTACATTTTCCTGTGGCTTTTAGCTTCTAAGTTATGGATTATTTACTACTTAACACTAGATAACTAATACTAATTTGGTTGCTCAGAGGAGGGATAAAAAGGTAGAGTGTTAGTGAAAGTGGGAAAAGCGTTGTAGACACTGTGTAGGCACGATGACTCTAACAGGCTTAAAGTACAGTGAGAAGTTACTGGGAATGAGAGGATAGTCATTCCCTGTATGTATCTTCAGAAAATTTATTAATGTACATTATTACATTAATTTTCTACTAATGTAAACATCAATAGAGAAGCAGGAAAAGTTCAACTGAAAATCTTGGCATGAGAAAGGTTTGTGCAAAAATGGTCCTGAAGGAGCTCACTGATAAACAAAAGCAAAAGACAGTAAAATTTGCCAGGACATTTTGGAGAAGCAAGATGATGTTTGGGGCAGTATTATCACTGGTGAAACATGGGTGTAGCAATATGACCCTGAAACACAGTGTTAAAATGCACAATGGAAGTCAGTCAACATTTCCGTCAGTCCAACTCTGTCAATACTTATATAGAATTTACAAAATGAATCTAATAAACTAGTCTTTGGGAGTTTAAAGCTTCTTCTGAGCGACATGATAGCTAAAACTGGTTAATTCGTTTTGGCACAGGACCATTTGAAGACTGCCCACTGACTCCTGAAACTGCTCCGATAGTTGCCTCAGTATTTCCTTCGATAATTTCATCTGTCCCATATTCATTCCAGAAATTCCTTTTGTTCCCTTTTAAGTCCAAAAGTTTGCATTGTTACAAGCAGAGAGAATGCCTGTTTTTCCACAAAAATAATGGTTATTCATTTATTAATGATGATTATTAAGTAACTGTTGCTCTGGTTTCTGGGTTTACAGTAGTGTAAAAGACAGGCAGGTTTCTTCTTTCATAGAGTTTACAATTATTCACAAGAGTAGACTTTAACAAACAACAAAGATGAATACTAGTGTCTTTTTAAAAAAATTAAAAATGCAGTAAACAACAAAGGACAAGATGCTCTAAGAATATAAAACATACCACATAAGCTGAATGGTCAGAGAAGACTTCTCTGACACTAAGGTTGACACTGAAGAAATGTGCCAAGTTAGAATCTTTTCCCAAGTTGCTAGATTATGGAAAACTTAACCCAAGTAGCTTGTCTTTTGTTTACATCTCCAATCATTGCCAATCCCACAGACACTTTGTGAAGGACCACTTTTTTTAAATTCATCATTTGTCATCTTATCGAATAAAATACTTGTTTATACAAAGCTAATGTCTTCCTGAGTCCCCAGGGAGTGACTGAGAGCATATTTACATTACAGAAACACTCACTGTTATTGATCTGTGGGTATTAGCCTTGTTGGACTTTCTCTTCATAAAAGTTTTCTCCTTCCATATCTTAACTAATTGTCAGGGAAAAAAATGACATGACTGCAGATCTTTAACATGCCATCCATTTAAAAACAAACTGCATGCCTGCAAGCCACAAAAGAAGGTCAGATGAATAGCCTCAGTGTCATATTGCCAAGATTCTGTACTACTTGAATATTTAGGCTATTATTTTTAATTGCATCTCTAGACAGAAAGAGGGTCAGCATGCCACATTTTCAAAGTGAAGTTTAACACTTAAAAGGAATCACTGTAGAAAGCATGAACAATTTGACAGTCAAAACTTTACAAAACATACTCTCTTTAGAAGAAAATACTACCTTTGCAAACCAGCAAAATGTTACTGTTTCTGTATCCATGTAATACTTTCGATAGGTGTAGTGAAGATGATATCTACTGTGAATTGTTCAAAGTTTTCTTATTTATCAGAGATACATGATTGTCATTCATTGAATTGTGCCTCCCTGATACGCCTGTCAACTTGGCTCATCTGTTATCTCCAGTATTGTGTAACTGCCTGCCATTTTGTTATCTGATGTCATTTTCCTATGTGTTATAAATCTTATCTCCATGATGCTAATGCAGTGGGTTTAGAGACAGTTATGTCAAAGAGGTAGGACTCAATCTATAAGATTAGATTGTGTATTAAGTCATCTCTTTTCAGTTACAAAAGAGAAGAGCAAGCAGAGAGAAATGAAGACCTCATACCACAAAGACAGGAGAAGCAGAAGCATAGTGCATCCTTTGGACTTGAAGTTTCTGTGCTGAGAAGCTCCTTGACCAGGAGTAAGTTGCGTCTCTAGGTATAAAGAGGGTAAGCACAACATATTCTCAAAGTGAAGTTTAACACTTAAAGGAATTAGTGTGGAAAGCATGAACAATTTAACAGTCAAAACTTTTTATGACAAGCCAGATCTGGAACATAAAATTAAAGCAACTACAGTTACATTGAATGATTTAGAAACATTCTTTCTTGAAATATTACTGTTTACCATTTCCATAAAAAGGTTAAAACCCGATTGTTAAATATTCACCAGTGAAAAAATATATATGCAGTAAATGATAAACACCTTGTTCAGAATAGCAATTATCCTTGTGGTGGAAGAAGTTGTAGAGCATAAAAGAAACTCTGATCATAAAGAGTATGCATGGAACTTCAACTGTTTATAAGCAAAGCTTAATTTTTTAAACCAAAGTATTCTTTTGAGAAGCTGAAGAGATAACCTTGGGCTGATTATCCTTAAAAACTCCCATACCCACTCCACTGAACTGGCCAAGAATCTGAGCTACTAATTTGAACTTACTAACCTTTTGATTAACAGCTGAGCTCTTAATCACTATGCCAACCAGGGCTGCAATTAATTATAGATAACTTTTATATGAGAGAGTGAATAAATACACATCTTGTTTAAACCACTTTTAGAGAGTTGTTGTAGCTGGTAGCCTATTTTATTCGTAACTGATAAAGGAAGTAGAAACCAGATATTTTACACATGTTGTTTCTTCTTTGTTAAATCTACTTAAAACATAAAAGTTTAAGAACAATTGTGCTCAAATATCTGACATCTTGGGCCTAAATCTTTCCCTTATATATAAATTCCTATAGTGAAGTGCTATGAGGATTTCTCTAATCTGTTGGAAGAGTTGATCAGAAATTAAGCTTCCCTTTTCTCTAGTCATGTTCATATATTTTTAATCTATCAACTTTTCAGCATTATTTACACACACACAAAAAAAAATCTAGTCTAAAACAACCCATAACTTAAAAATGAAAGCCAGAAAACCAAACCCACTGCCATCGAGTTGATTTTGACTCATAGGGACTCTATAGGTCAGAGTAGAACTAGTACACAGAATTTCCAAGTACCGCCTGGTTGATTTGAACTGCCAACCTTTTGGTTAGCAGAAGTAGCACTTAACCACTATGCCACCAGCATTTCCATAACTTAAAAGACCCTGCTCAGTACTAACTCTGGTACATAGAACATTTTTCGGTTTTTCATTTTATTACCCTCATAATGCATTTACAAGTTAATTTTGAAAAAGTTAGTACAAACTTGTCATGTGCTAGACACTGGGTTAGGTGCTACAAATAAAATGATGAGTGTCATTGCTGCATTCGCTGCATGAGCTCAGAGTTCCATGGGGAAAATTGTACCCTCATGGTAAGTGGTGACTATGCTAATACTACAGCAGTAAAGTGCTTGTTTGGGCTCATATCCTACTAACAGATGATTCTTCTTCAGTGTTCTCCCTCTAATTTACAGATCTTTAAAAAAAATAATTCTTAAAGTTTTGCCTATCTAGTTTCACCTCTGTTACAGCTATAGCATCTGGCTGATCCCTAAATATGCTATCATTCTGGATGATCAACAAACCCACAATCCATTGCATTCTGACTCTTAATGACCATATAGGACAGAGTAGAACTGTCCCAGAGAGTTTCCAAGGAGCACCTGGCAGATTCAAGCTGCTGACCTTTTGGTTAGCAGAAGTAGCTCTTAGTCACTAGGCCACCAAGGTTTCCATTTTGATAACAGTCAAAATTATGAGTTCTCTGTACCTTCTAAGTATAGCAATTTCTTCCTAGATTTTTAATCATTTGAACAAAACTGACTTTAATATCAAGGTAGAATTACATATATGTATTTGTTATTATTATTTTATTGTATTTAGGGTGAAAGTTTACACAGCAAAGTCACTTCCCACCTACCAATTGCTATACAGTGAATTTTGTTATGTCTTCAAAATATGTTAGTATTCTCACTATTTCCATTCTGTTTTATTTCTACAAATTTAGCTTTCCTGGCTTTCCCCATTCAGCTTCTCATTTGTGCTTTAGGATAAACACTGACTGTTTGGTCTCATATGGATGCAGTGCTCATAGATGGTATTGTTTATTTTATGAGCTAATCTACTATTTGTCTGAAAGGTGATCTCCAGCAGTTGATTAAGTCCCAAGTTTAAAGGGTGATACTCTTAGGAGAATCTCTAGTCTCTACTGGTCCAGTAAATCAGGACTTTTTTTTTTTAATTTGAAGTTTGTTCTACATTTTTCTCCCATTCTATCCACCTCCATCTGTTGTGTTCACGGTCAGACCCATTGTTAGTGGTAGGCAGGAATCACCTAGTTCTTTTGGTCTCAGGATAGATAAAGCCATGTTTTGTGTGAGCTATTAGTTCTGTAGACTATTTTCTTCTTTGAGTCTTTGGTTTCCTTGTTTCTATTTTGTTACAGGTAAGACAGATGAGTAATCATATCTTAGATAATTGCTGAAAAACTTTTAAGACCACAGATGCTACACACCAAACTTGGATGTAGAACAGTATCTTTATAAATCATGTTATGCCAGTTGACCAAGTTGTCCCCTGAGACTAGGGTTCTAAGCCTTTAAATCCAGGAAACCCTCGAAGTGTTCAGTTATATCTAGGAAAAGTCAGCCACTGGCCCCTATGTGCTTTATTATATATAAAAATAAGCCAAACCCAGTGCCATCAAGTTGATTCAGACTCTTAGTGACCCTGTATATATTATATAGGAATATACATATCCAACATCCAAACATGTTTTTACACATGCCTATAGATAAAGTCACACATGCACACCCATGTATTCACATATCCCTTCCTACACACATTTATACATGTGTATCCAAGATACAATTATATTCTAAAGTAGTTTGATAAGTATCAATCTTTATCTATTTTCTACTCATTGATTCTACTTAAAGTAAGTTCAATACATCGGATTAAAAAATGATTAATTCTTTTGCTTTACTCGTAATTATCAGGTAAACTGTGAACCTACCTGAGAGAAGAATGCTTTCTAAGCTGTTAAACTTAAGCTTGTGTGTGAAAGAGCCCTGGTGGTGTAGTGTTAAGAGTTCTGCTCCTAACCAGAAGTCCAGCCATTTGACTACTTCAGGTGCTCCTTAAAAATCCAATGGGGCAGTTGTATTATACTGTGTCCCATAGGGTCACTACATGTCAGAATTAACTGGAGAGCATCTGGTGGGTGAGTCAGTTGTATACGAAAATGCAGTGTGAGGTTGAATCAAAATTTCCTGAAAACTATATATTTTACAAGCACAATTTCCTCTTTGTTCACAAGATTATCACTTCATTACTGTAGAAAATAACTTCGCATCTGAAAATTGATAACCTGAATAATATGTGATAATATTTTCTTGAGTATCAAATTCAGGTGTCTTGGTCAAAATATCTCAAATCTCTATGTTTTTATTTTTTCCAGGATGTTTTCCATCTTAGATGAAATACAGTCAAATTTAATTCTTTATAGCAATGTAAGATTAACAATCACATGACAACTAGGAAATTTGCCAGGTTGTTGTGAGAATTAACAGAGTACTGGGGAAGCGTAGTTACTTTAGTAAGTCTTAGAGTAGCAAGCATAATGGTGGCTGACTACAGTTACAGCCATACATCTCTCATGCAATAAGCCGGGTAAGATGCATTGTGTTTTAAAGGTCAGATGCTTGAGGGTAAAACAAACGGCTACAGTGAAAAGGCTAAGCCAGCAGATACAATCACACAACGAAATAGTTTAGGGAAAGAAGTGGAACGTGCACTGCATGATTATCAATAAAAGCATGATATTGACATATTGACACGTTATGGGAGCCAGTGGGGAGAGTTCAGCAGGAGAGGTAGGCTGAGAAAGTCTACATCCCGGGAGACAAGAAGCAGCTGCATTCTAAATGTATCAGAGTTGATGAAGTATTCCCTCAGGTAACCTAGTGGATAATGAATTACAATCGGTCTAAAAGAGGCTAAAAATAAGAAATCAACCCAATTTCCGCTTCTTTCCCATTGCGCCTAGTGCTGGTGGCATTTTGCAAAAAGAAACAACTGCACTACTTAGAATGCCTCTCAGATCTCAAATAATGCTATTATAATAGGTCACACATATCTGTGAGACTTCAAATTACATTAAAACAGTCACTATAGGTGTTAAAGAGTTTTTAAACCAAGCAGTGTCATCCACGTGCTGAAAGAAAAATAACAGGTATTGCAAATAATTCTCTTTTTGCTAAATACACTTGGAAGATTTGTGATGAAGTATTTCTACCGAAAACCAGCAGCTGGTTATGAAAAAAACATGATGAGCATTCATTATATATACTATTTACGTAGTTAGATTTACTTACAACAAGCATTTACTTACAATAAACATTTATTGAGCTCCTATGATATACATGCCAGAAACTATGCCATATTCTGTGGGGGAGCAAAGTAGTGAGAGACACAAGCACTGTGCTAAAGGGCCTTTCTGTATAATTCAAGCAATTATGTAACTAACAAGGCACCTCATCCTTGTTAGTTGGTGTCAAGTCAGTTCCAACTCTTGCAGATCCCCAGCATGCAAAGTAGAACTGCTCCACAGTATTTGCAAGACTGACTTTCAGAAGCAGATGGCTAGGCCTGTCTGCCAAGGTGCCTCCGAGTGGGTTCAAACCAACAAAGCTTCTGCTGGCAGTTGAGCACGTAACCATTTCCAACACCAAGAGACTTAAAGCAAGTTATGGTGCAATGTGAGCAATTATATAACTAAGTAGGCTGCAATATGGAAAATGATAAATGCCATTAGAAAGCTGTCGGGCAAGTGCTGTGGTGATCCAAAAGGTGACATCCATTTACTCAACAAATGTTTCCTCACTGGAAATAGACTGGTAACTGAGATAGACAAGTACCCAGACCTTGGGTGCTTTTCCAAATTCTTATCCTCATGAGAAGTAAAGGCAAGCGTCTGAGTCACATGGCACTGCTCTGAGAGAAATACCACAAGTGACGGCTGCAACAAGGAGAAATTGATTTCCTCACAGTAGTTCCGGGGCATCAGCTTCAGGAAAGGCTTTCTCAGTCAACTTTCTTCCCCTGGATTAGGGATTTCTTTGCACAGGAACCCCCAGTCCAATTACACACTCTGCTCCCAGCACTGCTTCCTTGGTGGCATGAGGACTCCTGTTTCTCTGCTCACTTATTTCTTTTATATCCGAGGAGATTGCCTCAACACAATCCAAACTTGTAGACTGTCTCACTAATACAAGTGCCAACCATTCTACCTCATTAACATTACAGAGTCAGGATTTACAAGACATGGGAAAAATCACACAGTACTGGAAATCATGGCTTAGTCAAACTGATATATATTTTAAGGGGCACAGAATTCAATCCATGGTAAGTATTATTATAAAAGAGTGACATTCACTGTTTGTAGTATACTAATGGCTTCCTAGTAGTGCTGGCAGTAGTGACCAAACTGTACAGGTAAGAACAGCAGGAAATTTAGTCTCTATACTTGCACCTTTCCTGGAATGTAGCTTAAAGTGTTATCAAAGATCAGTACTATTTGTTCTCACTTTTTGGTTGAGGATAGAATTTTAAAGCTCCCAGCTGAGAAGAGAGTTCTCTGACACTTATATGTCACTGGACAGTACTAGTCCATAACACTGCTGACACGGCCACCAATGCATGAGGCCTGGGGCCGCTGCCTGGCATGGCTTCTTAAAACTTGAGATGATGTAAAAAAAATACTATAACTTCAGAGAATAAAGCCAGAAATCATGCCTCAAGGCAACTGAAGACCCCATTGTTCCAAAGAGAAATAGCTGGAGGTCATCCTTTTACTCTGATTGCCATCCACATTTTTTACACAAATAGATCCTTTTCCAGATGACTAATACTCCTCAAAGTGCCAGAGTGGACAATTAGTCATTGTTCAACAGTATACTCAATCAAAGATATTCACTCCCAAATCAGCCTTGCACTTGAATGTTCTGTCTCCTTAGTCTCACTCACACAGACAGTATCCTGTTACAAGACTGCCACCAGTTGTTTGGTCTAGAACAACACGTGTTGCACACACCAGTATGATTCAGAGCATCTGTATCGTTTTGGAAATTTTACTCAGGGCCTCTTTCCCTTCTCAATCCATTCAATTCCAGTTCAACACTGACAACTTTCGAAACTTACAACCTTAAAGCAAAGGATTAGGATCTCTATTTCTACCATCCCGTGCTAGATATTGTCCATTTTTCTCCAACAAATACGCTTTTCAACTTTCATGCTGCTCTGTGTCCTAGCAGGCCAGCATCACTACTCTAAAATCTCTCAATTAAGTTCAGCTAGTGGGAGGCGACAGCAGGAGATTATACAGTGGGAGAAAAACGTAGTCCGGTATAAATTTCTCTGACTCTCCCTGAAGTTACTGAAAATTAGTCTCATCACTCTATAAAATGTAATACAAAGAAATTCCAAAAAAAGAAAGCTATAGTCCAATATCTCTCAAGAATTTAAATGCAAAAATCCTTGAAAATATTAGAATATCAAATCCAGCAAAATGCAGAAAGAGTATATCATTTAACAAAGTGGGACACGTTCCAGGCATGCAAGGATGTTTCAACATTCTAGTCTACCATTACATCTGAAGAAATGGGATTTGTATGATAAAAACTGCAAAATGCTCAGAAAGATATCAACAACCTAGATAAATGGAGAGAGATGCCATGCTCATAGATTAGAAAACCCAGCATAGTTAAAAATGTCAGTTCTCCCCAAATGGACATATATCTTATAGCTGTTGAGTTGATTCCAACTCAGTGACCCTACAGGACAGAATAGAATTGCCCACTCATAGGGTCATTATGAGTAGGAATTGACTCAACAGCAGTGGGTTTGGTTTTGACTTATAGCGTTTCCAAGGAGTGGCTGGAAGCTTCTAACTGCTAACATTTTAGTTAGCAGACAAACTCTTAGCCATGGCGCTACCAAGACTCTTCAAAATTGACATATAGCTTAATGTAATTCCTATCAAATCTCAGCTATGATTTTTTTCAGACACAAACAAGTTATTCTAAAATTTACATGGAATGAGATATGTCATAAAACAGATACAACTATCTTGATAAAGGAAAATAACATAAAAGGAATTAATACGATATGAAGGTTCACTATAGAACATACTTGCAAACCACATATGCAAGAGAGGACTACTGCCTGTGATATATAAAAACTCAAAACTGAGCAATAATAATAAAACAAAACACGCTAATAAAAATTATACAGTTAGAAAATAGGCAAGAGACATGAAGAGAAATTTCACTGAAGAAGATATGTTGCTGTTGTTATGTGCCATCGAGTCAGTTCTGAATCATAGCAAGCCTATGAACAACAGAATGAAACATTGCCTGGTCTTGTGCCATGTCTACAATCATTTTTGTGCTTAAGTCCATTGTTGTGGCCACTGTGTCAACCCATCTCATTGAGAGTCTTCCTCTTTCTAGCTGACCCTCCACTCTACCAAATGTGATGTCCTTCTCCAGCCACTGACCCTTCCTGACAAAATGTCCAAATTACGTAAGATGCAGTCTTGCCGCCTTTGCTTCCAAGGAGCACTGTGGTTGTACTTCTTCCAAAAGAGATCTATTCTTTTGGTGGTCCATCATACATTCAACATTCTTCTCCAACACCACAGTTCAAAGACCTCAATTCTTCCTCTGTCTTTTCTGTTCATAGTCAAGCTTTTGCGTGCATGTGATGAGATTGAAAATGCCATGGTTTGGGAAAGGCGTGTTTTAGTCTTCAAGGTAACATTCTTACTTTTGAATACTTTAAAGAGATCCTTTGCAGCAGATTCTCACAGTGCAATGCATCTTTTGATTTCTTGACTGCTGCTTCGAAGGGCATTCATTGTGGGTCCAAGTAAAATGAACTCTTTGATAGCCTCAACGCTTTCTCCATTTATGACAATGTTGCTTACTGCTCTAGTTGTGAGGATTTTTGTTTTCCTACTGTTGAGGTGCAATCCATACTGAAGGCTGTGGTCCTTGATCTTCATCAGTAAATGCCTCAAATCTTCTTTTCCAGCAAGTATGGTGGTGGTGTCTGCATAACGCAGGTTGTTAGTGAGTCATCCTCCAATCCTGATGTCTTATTCTTCTTCATATAACCCAGCTTCTCAGACTATTTGTTCAGCATACAGATGACATATGTATGGGGAAAGGATACAACCTGAACGTATGCCTTTCTTGAGTTAAACTATGCAGTGTCCCCTTGTTCTGTTCCCACAATTGCCTCTTGATCCATATACAGATTCCTTAAGAGTATTCTGAAATTCTCATTCTCCACAAAGTTAGCCATAGTTTAGTATGATCCACACAGTCAAATGCATTCGTGTAGTCAATGAAACACAAGTAAATATTCTGCTGGTATTCTTTGCTTTCAGCCAAGATCCACCTGACATCAGTGATGATATTCCTGGTTCCACATCCTCTTCCAAATCCAGCTTGCATTTCTGGCTGTTCCTTGTCAATATATTTTTGTAATCACTTTTGAATGATCTTGAGCAGAATTTTACTTGCGTGTTGTATCAGTGATATTGTTTGGTAATTTCCACATTCAGTTGGATCACCTTTCTTTGGAATGGTCATAAATATGGAACTCTTCCAGTCAACTTGCCAGGTAGCTGTCCTCCAAATTTCTTGGCATAGAAGAGTGAGTGCTTGCAGTGCTGCATCTGTTTGTTGAAATATCTCAACTGATATTCCATCAATTCCAGGACACTTGTTTTTCACCAATGCCTTCAATGCAGCTTCAACTTTTTCCTTCAGTACCATTGGTTCCTGAGCATATGCTACCTCTTCAAATTGCTGAACATCAACCAGGTCTTTGTGGTATAATGACTGTGTATTTCTTCCACCTTCTTTTGATGCTCTCTGAGTCCTTTAGTAGTTTCCCTGTAGAATCCTTCACTATGGCAACTCAAGGCTTGAATTGTTTCTTCAGTTCTTTCAGCCTGAGAAATGTTGAATGTGTTCTTCCCTTCTGGTTTTCCATTTCCAGCTCTTTGCACTTCATTACAATACTTTACTTTGTCTTCTCGAGCTGCTCTCTGAAATCCTCTGTTTAGGTCTTTTACTTTTGTCATTCCTTCCTTTTACTTTAGTTGCTTGACATTCAAGAGCAAGTTTCAGAGTCTCCCCTGACATCCAATTTGGTCATTTCTGTCTTTCCTGTCTTTTTAATGACCTCTTGCTCTCTTCATGGATGAGGTCTTTGATGTCATTCCACAACTCATCTGGTCTTGGATTATTAGTGATCAACACATCAAGTTCTTGAGATGGTCTTTAAACTCAGAAGGGATATACTCAAGCTCTTACTTTGGCTCTTGTGGACTTATTCTAATTTTCTTCAGTTTCAGTTCGAATTTGTGTAGAGCAGTTGATGATCTGTGCCACGGTCAGCACGTGGTCTTGTTCAGACTGCTGTTATGGAGCTTTTCCATTGTTTCTTTCCACAGATTTAGTCAATTTGGTTCCTGTGTATGCCATCTGGTGAGGTCCATGTGTACAGTTGCCACTTCTGTTGATTAAAAGGGTATTTGCAATGAAAAAGTAGTTAGTCCTGAAAAATTCTGTCATGGAATCTCCAGCATTATTTCTATCACCAAGGCCGTATCTTTCAGCTACCAATCCTTCTTCTTCATTTCCAACTTCTGCATTCCAGTCACCAGTAATTATCAATGCATCCTGATTGCATGTTCAGTCAGTTTCAGACTGCAGAAGATGGTAAAAATCTTCAACCTCTTCATCTTTGCCATTAAGTGGTTAGTGCATAAATTTGAATAATAGTTGTATTAACTTGCCTTCTTATACATGTGTGGATGTTATCCTATCACTGACAGCAATGTACTTCAGGACAGACCTTGAAATATTCTTTTTCATAATGAATGCAACACCATTCCCGTTCAAGTTTTCATTCCCTTTGCCAAGCCATTAGAGTAGACTATGTGATTGTCAGATTCAAAATGGACAAAACCAGTCCATTTCTGCTCACTATTGCCTAGGATGTCATTGTTTATGTGCTCCATTTCATTTTTGACAATTTTCAATTTTCCTAGATTCATATTTCGTCCATTCCATGTCCTGATTATCATTGGATGTTTGCAGCTGTGTCTTCTCCTTCTGAGTCATGCCACATCAGCAAAGGAAGATCCTGGAGGCCTCACTCCATCCACTTCATTATGGTCGACTGTACTTTGAGGAGGAAGTTGTTTCCTAGTCATCCTCTGAGTGCCTCCCAACCTAGGGGGCTCGTTCTCTGGCACTGCATATCTGACAATGTTCTGTTGCTATTCATAAAGTTTTCCCTGGTTAGTTCCTTTGAGAAGTAGACTGCCAGGTCCTTCTTCCTAGTCTGTCTTAGTCTGGAAACTCAGCTGAAACTTGTCTACTCTACCATGATTGACCCCATTGATACCTAAATACCAGTGATATACCTTCCTGCATCACTGACAGATAAGTAGGGGCTGATCACTCATGAAGACATACAGATCACAAATAAGCATGGCTAAAGATGTTCAACATCATTATCCAACAAATTCAAATTAAAACTGTAAGAAGATATCACTACTCCCCTATCAGAATGAGTAAGGAACTAAGAAAGTAGTTATAACATCAAATGTTGGCATAGATGCAGAGAAATTTTAAGGAAGTTAAAATGGTACAGCCTCTCTGAAAAACAGCTTGGCAGGTTTTTTGTTTGTTTTTGTTTTTAAATACAGCTAAGCATGTAACTACCATACCACCTAGCAATGTACTCTTGGGCATTTATCCTAGAGCAATTGAAAATTTATGTTCACTCAAATACCTGTATAAGAATGTTCACAGTAGCTTTGTTAATAATAGCCCAACTATTCAGCAATAAAAAAGGAAGAAATTATTTATACATCAACAACTTGGGTAAATCTCAAGGATCTTAGAATCACACACCTTGTATGATTCCATGTGCATTACAGTCTTGAAATGACAAAACTATGGAGTTAGTAAGAGGGGCAACAGAAGGGAGAGATGAAGGAGGTAAGTGTGGTCATAAAAGAGAACAAGAGATTCTCAGGGTGATGAAAAGATTCCAAGTCCTGACTGTGGTGCTGAATGCACAAACCTGTACATGTTACAAAATTATGTTAAACTAAACACACACACAAACACACAGACACGTGTAAAACTGGAGAAATCTATGTAAGATGAATGGATTGTATCCATGTCAATTCCCTGGTTGTGCTATAGTTCTGGAAGATACTGCCATTAAGTGAAGGTATACAGATACACAAAATTTTTCTGAATTGTTTCTTACAGTTGCATGTGAATTTATAATTATAACAAAATAAAAAGTTTAAAAGGTTTAATTCCTTCTGGCAACACTCACCAGTAACTACTCTTTCCCCTTAAGGATATCTCTGGGTACTGAACCATCCTTTATGTGTTTTCCTAAATCCTACACACCTTGTAACTTGTCCCTTCCTTAAATGACTCCAAATTACCCACTTTGAGTGCATATATGCTTCGTACTTGAAGCCTGAATGGCCTACTTTCTAAGAGATCATGTACAGATTTCTCTACCCCTACCGAGGGAACTTCAGCAGCTAAACACTAGTATTTTCAGAGAGAGAATTGATTTTTTTTGGACCTCACCACAAGCCTTCCATTAAAATTCCTGTTTTATTGATGAGATAGTTGAATCTGGAGCAGGAAGGTTGTTGATAAGATTGTTGATTGAAGAGTTGAAGTTATTCCCAGAAATAGCCTCAGTGAAAATTTGGAGTCCTGAGAAAATAAGAATAATTTAGAAACTAAACACACTGAAAGAATTAAAGATAGCAAAGTGTCATAAATTTATCAAAATATTTAAAAAATAAATGTGCTTATTAAAATCATCAGCATTAGTTTCTAGTAGAGGATTCTGGACCCCTATCACAAAGCAAAAGATCCCTTGGTGGCATGAACAATAAGCCCAAGAGTGTGAATTGAAAGATTACTAATTCCAACCCACCCAGTGATACAATACAAGGCCCAGGGATCTGTTTCCATAAAGATCACAGCCAAAAAAATCCCAGGAAACGTGGTTTAACTTTGAAATACATGGGTTCACTGCAAGTTAGACTCTACTTGACAGCAATGGTTTGGGGTTTTTGGTTTGTCACAGAACAGCACTGTTGTCAAAAACACAAGGAGACTAGGCAGAGGGGAAGGAAGAGTAAATGGTAAGCAAAGAGGACAGGACTGAGCAAAACGAAGAGCCAAGTAACTCAGCCGTTCCAATAAGAAGAAACCAAGTCCCGGGAAGGATGTTTCTGACTCGCTTCAGATTGAAATACCTGGCATGGGAAGGCGAGATGTAGATGTTATTTCAAAAAGGCAAGACAAAGCCACAGTGGCAAGTCATAGTGGCGCCGTCCAGCAAGAAGATGAGGTATGGAAACGTAGCCTAGATGATAGATGACAAAGAAGGCTGCAGCCTTTTTCAGCACTCTAGAGGGAAAAAGTGATACAAACCAGAAATACAGCTACAGAGAAGCTGGCCTGGCCAGGACATACACCCAGGGCTGGTGCTACTTGAAGGTACTATGGAAGCGGCCGACACCACAACCTTAGCAACAGGCAGCATGCGCTTCAAACCCTGCCTTCTGTGAGGTAATATCTAATATCTGGCTCATTCTTTCTGGTAACAGGAAAGGCAGAGGCATTTGTAAATAGTTAGATTCGGAGTGAGGGGGAATTAAATTGATTTGAAGAGTATTTACATGGTGCATCTAGTTTGTTTTGAGAAAATGTTTCATTGAATTCATTATCAGCCAAAGTACTTTGAATTACAAGAGTAATTATGAAAATATGTAATTGTGATAATATGGATAAATCCTTAGCCTTTAAATTAATATTTTTCAAAATATTATCAAAAGACCTTGAAGATCCAAGATCCAAGAATTAGAAAGAAATAACCTGCTAGACCAGGACAATGTCATGTTCTAGTACAAAAGAATCTGTGGGCCATTTTGCCACTATGAATCCTTTTTTTGTTAACAAAAAGTACAAAAGCTTCTCCTCAAGGTGACTAAGAAGACTGACCAGATATGGATTTAATAGTGACTTTATACTGAAAAACATAAACAATAGGTACTAAAACAAATTCTCAGATATTTCATCTCAGGCTTACTCAATACGTATTGCTGTATAATAAAAATTTAAGGTTCTAAATGATAACATCGTGGTTGATAACACTGGATTTGTCAAAATTGATTCAGTTATGTTCAATATACTAGATTTTTTAAGACAGAAAAGAATATTAGGTTTGGGGAATATTTTCAGCAGTAAGTTTTAAATTAAAATGCTTCCTGACTGGCCTAGGGCAGTAAGTTAATTAGAATATCTAATTCCCTGATCATTCTGGGTAAGCTTATAGCATTTTATAAATTTAAAAGACTGTTAACGTGAATAATTACACTGTATTTTTCCAAATGCCTCAAACCTGTTCAGGCTTAGAATAACATCTTTTACAACATCTCTTCAGTGGTACAAATATTAATAATTAGTATTTACCAAGCACTTACCAAGAGCCAGATACTGAACATTTTATCTCTGATTTTCACAAAAATTTGGTAAGGTTATAATCATTTTAAAGATGATAAAACTAAAATCAATGAGTAAGAATATCTGAAACCACAGTTTTAAAGACATTAATAAGAAGTTAATGACAACAATTGTGAGGATGGTGCCGGACCCGGCTGTTTCCTTCTGTTGGACGTAGGGTAGCCATAGCCAGAATCGATTCGCCAGCAGCCAACACCTGGCAGCAGCACAGTGGTTAAGAGTTCAGGCTACCAATCAAAAGGTCAGCAGTTTGAACCCACCAGCTGCTCCCTGGAAACCCTACAGAGCAGATCTACTCTGCCCTATGGGGTTGCTATCATTTGGAAATGACTCATAGGCAAGGAGTTGAGTTATAGTAATAGTTACTAACTAAAGCAATGCTTCAGAATTATCTGCAGTCCTGACAGAACTGCAAACATACCAGAACTGTGAAGCAGGTTCCAACTCACAATGAACTTACGTATAACAGAATGAAATGTTGCCTCGTCCTGTACCATCTTCAAAATTGTTGTTATGTTTGAGTCTATTGCAGTGGCTATTGTGTCATTCATCTCACTGGAAGATCCCCTAGTTTTTCCCGACTCTCTGCTTTAACAGCCCTGATGTCCTTTTGTAGCAATTAGCCTTTCTGGTGATGTGTCCAAAATAAGCAATTTGAAGTCTCACCATCCATGCTTCTAAGGAGCATTCTGATTATATGTCTTCTAAGACTGATCTATTTAGTCTTCTGACGGTCCATGGCATAGTCAATATTCTTCACCAACTCTAAACTTGAAGCGCATCCATTCTCCTGTGTTCCTTTGTCCTGTTGTGTTGTGGCTTGCCATCAAGGCACTTTTAAGTCATGTTGATCTGATGCATCCAGAGTAGAACTACTCCATAGGGTTTTCAAGGTTGTGATCTTTTGGGAGCAGATCGCCAGGCCTACCCTCTAAAGCATCTCTGAGTTGGTTCAAATTACTAATATTTACACTAGTAGTTGAGTACTTAGTCATGTGCACTACCCAGGGGCTCTTTTGTTTTTCATAGGGCCTGCCAAATAGCAAACTAATGTAGGACCATTTCAGTATCCAAGTGAAATGACAGGTAAGAAATAGTAAGTGCAATTAAAGTGTAAAAAACACTTGTTTTCTCCAAGCCCAAAAGAAATTATGAGGAGAGAGCAGTAGTGTACATGTTTCACACAGCTGGATTTTATATTGTGACTAGCAGCAGAGCTTTCTCCGAGGCTGTACTGTTCAAGGTGAATGTACTAGGATTGCCTCTCTCTTCTAATTAAAAAGCATGTGGACCCAGAATGAAATACTGTCTCCTTGACGCCAACTTCTGAATTCTTCCTTTCTTTACATCAAAGGCCGAGGCCACCAAATGATGCATCAGTAGTACTCATGCTGGTGCTACCTGTTTCTATACCTGGCTATACAGACGAAGTTGATTGATGGGGCATTCTTTCCAACTAGGCACATATATATCCTAACAATTAAACCTAAATTCTACCAATTTTAATCAGACTTGGCATCAAATGTAAAATGTATTTGCCATTCTAGATCATTCAATCATTAACTCATTCACTGAGCCACTACTGAATGAAGGAGTGCTCAATACTAGGCACACAAGGGTACATACATGAGTCATGTATCCTGATATCTGCAAATAGTAAACAGCAGAACCTCCTTTACACATGCGCAACATTTATTTCTAGGAATCTTTTAAAAGTGGAAACCCTAGTGGTATAGTGATTAAATGCTACTTTTGCTAACCAAAAGGTAAGCAGTTCAAATCCACCAGATGCTCCTTGGAAACTTTACCAATGGGGCAGTTCTACCCTGTCCTAAAGGATTACTATGAGTTGGGATCAGCTTGATGATAGGAAATTGTGTTTGTTTGTTTTTCCAGTGTTGTTGTGCATTGTATCCAAACTCTGTATTTTAGATATTTAAAACACAGTCATCTAAGTTGTAAAATGTTTAGCACTGCTTTTTTTCTAGCAATTAACCCTCACACACACACACACACAGACCATCAGACACGCATTATTATCTATTGTACAGAGAAGAAAACAGATATTTAGAGAGGGTTAGGAAAATAAACAGCAAATGATAGAATTGAGACTTGAACCTAGACCCACATGACTCAGAACCTCGTGGTATTAGCCACTAAACTCACCTCTTCAATGTCTCTGAGGACAAGTTTATTAACATCTGTCTAATCTCTGGAGAGATCAGGGCAGAGCGGTTTTCAAAGTCGTAAAGCAGGAATACATTGTTGCATCACCAAATGAGAGGAAGAAGGACAGAGGGACAGAAGAAAGGTAGGAAGGAAAGAAAAGAAGGAAGGAGGAGACAATCAGGGAAGCAAGGCTAGCAGAGGGCAGGAGAAAAGGAAGGTAGACGGATGAAAATGAGGAAGTCAGTGTTAGGAGTTAAGCACAGAGATCTCTGGAACTACGTCCCACCGCACACCTCTGTTCATATGTAATTTCCGTTTCACTCATTTGTTAAGGAACTAGTTATTAAGGAACTAGTAACACTTTCTCAGTAAATAAATTAAAAAAAAAAAAAAACACAGAAAACAAAACCAAGACCATTGTTGTCAGATCAGTTCTGACTCGTAGTGACTACAGAACAGGTTAGAATGGCGCGTAGTGTTTCCAAAACTGTATTCTTTGCAGCAGCAGACAGTCACTACAGTCACTTCTTTCCCCTGCAGAGCAGCTGACGGGTTCCAACCGCTATCCCTTCGGGTACCAGTCAAGCACTTACTCACTGGGCTGCCAGGGCTCGTTTCTCTCTACTGATCGGAAAAAGCTGATCACAGAAAGAAATTGGTATCTTCCCCAACCCATCTCCTTGTCAAGCTCTTGTTGTTGTTGTAGTTAGGGGTCACCGAGTCCCTTCTGACTCACAGAGCCCCTGTGTACTGCAGAATGAGACGGGGCACCATCCTAACCGCTGTTGCTGTGCTTGTGTCCACCATCGCAGCCACTGTGGCGGTGCATCTGGTGGAGGGACTTCCTCCCTTTTGCAGACCCTCTACTACACCGAACATGAAGTCTTTCTCCAGGGATTGATTCCTCATGACAGCATGTCCAAAGCACATGCAATAAGTCTTTCCAACCCTGCTTGTAAGGAACATTCTAGCTGTACTTTTTCCAAGAGGGATTTGTTCATTTTTTTGGCCCCAAACAAATTCATTGTTGTTAATTCCAACTCACTTTGACTCTGTAGGACATACTAGACCTGCTCTATAGAGTTTCCAAGGAGTGGCTGGTGGGTTTGAACAACCCACTTTTCGGTTAGCAGCTGAGCACTTCGCCACTGTACCACTAGTGCTCCTTCTGGTAATCTAGGGTCTATTCAGTATTCTTCACCAGAACCATAATTCAAAAGTATTGCGCTTTCGTCCATCTTTCTTATTCATTGTCCAGCGTCACATGCTTATGCGGCTACTAAAAATACTGCGGCTACTAAAAATACTACGGCTTCAGTCAGGCTCACCTTAGTCCTCAAAGTGACATCTTTGCTTTGCAACACTTTAGAGAGGTCTTTTGCAGCAAGGTTTGCCCAATACAATACATTGTGTTTCATTTACTGACTGTTCCATGAATGTAAAGTACAATGAAATCCCTGACAACTTCATTGTTTTCTCTGCTTATCATGGTGCTGTTTATTGGTTCAATTGGCCCATAGTGCTCAACTATGATGCCTTCTTCAGATGGAGCCCCCTTTAAATTGTTGGTTTGGTTGGTCAACTCGCCTCTTGAATGCATTCATTAAAGTTAATTTTTCTCTCAGTTAAACTAAATTGAAATAAGTCTTTGGTAGTCCCCAGTGGCCCACGAATGCCATGGTTAAGGTGATCTCTACCTTTTTTTAGCTTCTAACAAATAGACTAGAAAAAACTTACATATTTAATTAGTCCCTGCGTTTATATCTGCAGGTAAGATAGATTGCTTATATTTAACCAAATGAGGGTTCTTGCAAAAGTCCTAGAAAGACAGTAGAAATCGTAGCATAAGGGGCAATGAGAGGTAATCAAGATAAGTATATTCCCTTTTAGTAATGAACACCCTTCAAGGCAAACAAAATGATAATCAAACTTAAGAACTTGAAACACTGTCTTGAATTTGTTGCCATTGGTGAGAATTAAATCTATTTTATTTTGTCAAAAGTGAAAATATGTTTATGTCAAAAAAATTCAGCATGAAAGATCAAAGGAAGTTACACCTTTTGTTCATTATGAGATGAAAAAGTCTTCATTCTAAACCGTTTTTATAAAGCAAACTTAAATTCCATGTATTTTTTTCCTAAAGGTTTAAAACACAGTGCCTAGAACACCGTGGATCATCAGTATGTGTTTGTAGAAAAAAAAATGAATGACTTAAAAGAAGCATTAGGAAAACTACCTGAACCGAGCACTGTGCCTTTTCATATCATTAAAAATTTTATACTATAGAATTTTCAAGAATTTCATTTCATTGTTCTTTCAAGTTAGTGAAGACAGTAAATATGTTGTCTTTGGGAAAACAAAGTCTTAACTAGAACATGAAATCTTTGCAAATACTGAATTTAGTTTAATCTGTTAATTTAAATTAGTTTGTAATGTGAATGGCTTTTCATTTTACGATGAAATCTTTTGGTTTGTTTTATTTCTTTTTTTCCTAGACTTAAATCAGAGAGCATCCTATCTAATTAAATTTATTTAAAAGATAATATTTTCTTCTTTGCTTGTGAGTCACTTTTTTTTTTCCAAAGCACTTTAGAGAAAGTCATCGAACCTGTATCAGCTACTCAGAGTCAAAGCCCACTGCTGTTGAGTCTATTCAAACTCTTAGCAACCCTAGGAGTAGCTATTACATTTTATTTTGGCTACCTAATAACCAATTATATTATTTTTTCCTAAGAAGCAAAAATACCTCTGGACTTATTTTGATTGATTTTTATCAGGCAGCTCTTTTGTATGTCTAGGTAGCATCTTTTATTTAAAAAAAAAAAAACTGCTTTCACTTAGTTTATGCTAATAACATTTAAAATTTTAATTATTAAGATATTCAGATGTCTCATTTATATTTGAAAACAAAACCCTAATTTAAAAAAGAGTAAAATATTAATAAATTCTGCTTTTGTGAAGTTTGAAAACCAGGTAGAATATAAACAATTCACATTCACAAGACAAGTGAATGCTATTCAGAACTGAGGCTTATTTAAGGCACAGCAGGTATGGCCTGAGCCCAGGGTACCCCTTGAAGTGGGGGATGAGGAAGACAAAGGATAGGAGATGACACTGAGCGGTTTCTATTAACCATGATAGTTTTCACCGCCAGCTGTGAGAGTTCACGAAGCATGTTAAAACTAATACTTGTTGTGTGAGATCCCCTGTGGGTTAAGAAAAACTGTGCTCTGCTGCATGTACAAAGAGAAAAACTGAACTAATCCATTGCCATTGAGTCATTTCCAACTTACAGTGACCATAAAGGAAAGAGTAGAACTGCCCCCAAAGGATTTCCAAGGAGCGGCTAGTGGATTCTGACAGCCAACCTTTTCTGGTTAGCAGTCACACTCTTAATCACTACATCACAAACTGAAAAAAAAATAATATTGAGCAAATTGTAGACCAATTTCTACCAGCAAAAGCAAGGAAGGGGCAGCTGTAATGAGAATATTTTGATGTGGTACCATAAAGTGTTAAGTACAGGTTAATAAATTTGACTTGTATTTTTGTTCTGTTACTGTGGTAAAGTTATCTCAAAGATGGGTGTCAGTTGTTTGCAGAGGGGTCCAATTTCAGTGCCTGCCATAGGCACTATTTTCTGTAAATACACCTCTGATTCAGACTATTATCATAAAAACAAACATTGCTGATGCTGCCTTAACTTAGTTTCTACTCCAGAAACAGTAGATAATTTGCAAATTTTTCTTCAGTAAATCATTGACGTCTTCATTATCCTGTGCATGAGAAAACAAGGAGACATGACATTGGTTTATTTCCTAAATTCTAAGTAAAAATAAAACATGCACTCTTCTTTGGAAAGATGTAAAATATGATTCTTCAGTGCTACACCCATTTGTGGATCAGCTGAAGTTTCTGGAAGAGAGGAGACATGGGGTAGAGGATGAGTTTGGTAGCGACAAGATCACAGATGTGGTTTGAGGCTTCCCAGCACTCCTTTAAAGCATGGCACTCCCAAAGCAGGGCTTGGAAAAGGCCACAGAAGGGGTAACCAACTGTTCTCTTTAAATAGAAGTACATCTGAGTCAAAGAAAGAAAATTTGAAAAAGTGGCCTGCCCAGCATTATTAAACTGTGGGAAACTGATAGCTATTTGAAGATAGTTCCTGGTTAGCTACTGAAACCTTTACCAGATACTCACTTGGTTTTTTAACTGTTACATAATTTCTTAAACTAAGAAATTCAGGAATGAACGAAACTCATAGTCTAAGGCAGAGATTTCTGAACCATGGGGGTTGTTTTAAGCTGGGTTTTCTAAGAAGTAAAACCAGCAAAGGGTTATAAAAATATATACAGAGAGAGATTTATATCAGTGAAATGGTTTATGTGATTGAAAAGGCTGTAATGTCCAAATTAGAAGATAGAGGCTTCTAATTCGCATAGCCACAGAGGTTGGTGAACCCAAGATTGGCAGGATGAAAGCAGAGCGATTCACAAGCTGTGAAGATCTAGGAATCCCAGGATCAGCAAGCAACACGGCAGGAAGGTACTTGTTCAAGTCCCCAGAATCAGGAGTCAGAGGAACATGAACTGGCACTTTGCTGTATTCGCCTTTCTGCTAAGTCTACCTTATGCACACACTTGTGAGTTGTTTCTGCCAAAGATCCTGTTGATTCATCCTGCATCTGTGCTTCTTGAGAGACTACTGCTCCCTCGGTTCATTAGCTATCCCCTCTCGCTCACACTGCCCTGAACTCCCACTTCCTCTCTGGGTTTATCAGCTGTGACTCTAATGAACTCTAATTGTGAATGGGTTTATAGACTTTCTTATGGGGCTCCTGAGACCCAGGCAAATCAAGGAATGTGGCTGGACATCTGTTTGTATCCCTCAGCATCCTATTACAGTTAAAAAGACAGCCTGTCCAGAGCAGTTGGAGGACTTCCAGCAGGGTGTTTCCTAATTCCATTTGCTGGCACATGAGGGAGGTACCTCTACTCCGGTACAGGCACATACTATTACACATTATCCCAAAAGCTCAGCACTGACATAAAAGAAATAGATTCAAAATCTGGTTCCACAGCCAACTTTTACTCGTTTTTTACTCACCATGGTTCCCTCTTCTGCCTCCCAGCCTGCCCTCTAAAGATCAGAGGGCAGCATCCTGCCCTGCATAGCACCCCAGAACGCTGCAGTAGACTCGAGCATATCAAGCCTCAGTTAAAATTCAGGTTCAAGAACAAGAGAGACCCAGAGATGAATAGAAATTCCTTCTTCAATTGTTTTGAGGCCTACCCTTCCTAAACGATGAGCACCTAGAAAGCTCACCCTCTTTACGGGATAAGGGTCCCACAGAAGTGTGGTCTGATTCAAGGATTTGAAGGAACAACATTAGATTCTAGAACAACACAAGAAAAGCCTAAGACTTATCTGAGACGTTGACACCACACAGACATGCACGCACACACACGCACACACACACACACATGCACACATGCACACATGCACACACACACACACACACACACCAGAAGTGCTATTACATCTTCCAAAAATTCACATTGGCTACTGGATAAAGTCCAAACTCCTGAGCAAGGCAAAAAATACCTTCTCTAAATGGCAGCAACCAGAAGTTTTAATCTCATGTTCTGTCTCCCCAGCTGATCCTTTCTCTAAGCTTTATTCTTCCTACACTGCATCTTGCTAAAATAGGGTGCCATTCCCCCAGCACCGTGTGCCTCCTGAGTAGGTGCCTCTCTACTTTCCCACTTCCTATACCTGATGAGCCCTTCCTATTTTTTCTATTACAGAAAAAAAAATTGTTATTTCTTTTACTCTCCCAGGAATAGCAACCCTATGCATAACAGTACAAAACACTGTCCCTTGCTGTGCCATCCTCACCTTTGTTGCTATGTTCTAGTCCAGTGTTACAGCCACTTGTCAACTCATCTCCTTGAGGGTCTTTCTCTTTTTCATTGACCCCCTCTGCGAAGCACGATGTCTTTCTCCAGAAACTCGTCCCTCCTGATAACCTGTCTAAAGTATGTGAGATTAAGTCTTGCTGTCCTTGCTTCCGAGGAGCATTCTGCTTATAATTCTTCCAAGACAGATTTATTCATTCTTCTGGCAGTCCATGGCATATTCAGTATTCACCAACACTATAATTCAAAGGCATCAGTTTTTCTTGGGTGTTTCTTATTCATTATCGTCATGTGCTTTCACACACACATGAGGCAAATGAAAATATCGCGGCTTGCGTCAGGAGCACTTAATTCTCAAACGACATCTTTGCTTCTGAACACTTTAGAGAAGTCTTTTGCAGTGTATTTTCCCAATGCAATATTTCATTTGATTTCTTGACTGCTGCTTTTGTAAGCATTGATTGTGGGTCCAAGCAAAATAAAATTGTTGACAATTTCAATATTTTATCCGTTTGTTATGATGTTGCTTATTAGTCCAGCTGATGTTGAGATGTAATCTACTTGGAAGGCTGTGGTGGTTGATCTTCATCAGTGGGTGCTTCACTTCCTCTTCACTTTCAGCAAGCAAGGTTGTGCCCTCTGCATGTCACAGGTTGTTAAGGAGACTTCCTCCAATCCCAACGGCATGTTCTTCATATCATCCAGCTTCTTGATTTGTCAGCATAAAGACTGAATAAGTATGGCCACAGGATACAACCTCGACACAAACTTTCTCTGATGTAAACCTTACAGAATCCCCTTGCCTCTTGTTCTGTGTATGGGTTCTTCATGAGCATAATTAAGTGTTCTGGAATTCCCATTCTTCCCAATGTTATCCACTATTTGTTATGATTTTCACAGTTGAATATCTTATAGTTTAATGTGTATAAACTACAAGACTCTACCTAGTGTATAGCTAATACCAATAAATGATGAACAAATAATCTTTCCAGTGTTTTCCCTAGAGGATAATATTTTAGTCATCTAGTGCTGCTCTAACAGAAATACCACAGAGTGGGTAGCTTTAACAAAGGAAAGTTTATTCTTACACAGTCCAACAGGTTACATGTCCAAATTCAGGATGTCCACTCCAGGAGAAGGCTTTCCCTCTGTTGGCTCTGGAGGAAAGTCCTTGTGTTGCATCAGTCTTTGTTCAGGGAGCCTCTTGGCACTGGAACCTCGGGTCTGAAGGACACGCTCTTCTGGTGCGGCTTTTTTGATGGTTTGAGGTTCCCAATTCTGTGCTTGATTCTCTCTCTTTTTATCTTCCATAGGATGAAAGGATAAAAGTGGTACCACACTCCAGGAAACTCCTTTAGCAAGGTTGTTGCAATCCCACCCTAATCTTCTTTAAACATAATCATCCTACCTGCTAGCCACAGGCAGAGATTAGGATTTACAGTATCAGAAAATCACAAAATGGAGGGCAATCACAGAATACAGGGAATCCTGGCCCAGCCAAATTACTACACATATTTTTTGGGGGACACAATTCAATCCATGACAGACACTTTTTTTTTTATGTTGTCAGTGCAAGAAAGTGATTATTCTACTGTCACAGTTTGAGGCTTGAGGGAATAGATTTTTTTCCTTAATTGGAATGGTAGAAGCCTAGGAAATGTATGCTTGTCCTTGTCCATGACAGTATCACAAATCAATTGCAACACTCTTTTCTTTGATCAAATCTTGCAGGTTGGGTTTCATGGAAGCAGACACTGAGATGGAGTGTAAGTATAGGCTATCATTTAAGGATCAACACTAAGGAGTGAGGTGGGGGGAAGAACCTGAATGAGTGGAGGGAGAGGTAAAACTGTGGTGCAGAACTGACAAGGTCTCCGACAACATCCTAGTGGGCTCTGGAGCTTACACCCATGAGAGTTGTCCTTCTTTATGGCAACAATGATATGACTTTGATATCCTCATCAAAATTAGTCACTAGATGTATGCTACTTTAGGAAGCGCATGACCTTGGTTGAGGTGGTTCTCTGCAGATGAGGCAGACCCTGAAGGAGTTGAAAGCTGGAAGGTGTCTGCTGCTTGCTCTCCCAGCAGATGGGACAACAAATACTTCTTTGAAGAGGAATCTGAGTGACACATTTCCTGTCCACCACACTCAGAAAGAGCACAGGACTTTTTCTCTGCATTGTACTCTAAGTTGCCAAGCCAAGCGCTGTCGAGTCGGATCCGACTCATGGTGACCCTAGGGGCCAGAGTAGAACTGACCCCCAGAGTATTCACGACCTATTAGTGATGATTGGCTGATAAGATTAAATCATTGTGAAATCATCACTCTCAAAATTTTACAGCCTATTTTCCCTGCTCTTTTCTGGCTTGAACTTTCAAAACTATGTCTCTTTTCCAGAGTTTCACAGCTAGGGACAATGTGACTGTGTTTAAAATTTAGCAGTGGCTGTTAGCATTCAAAAGACACTATGCCAATAAAATAGCACTTCAGCAGTTCTAAAATTTTTAATTAAGTTTCTCCTACCAGGCAGGAACTAAGACAACTCAGTCTTTTCTCTATATCCAGGAGATTTCAGGATAATTAACTCCTCAGTTCCTAATCTAAGTTCTCCTCCCCCTTTCCCCACTCTCCACTTCTTGCTTCCCTCCTCTCTCCCTTCACCCTTTCCTGTCTCCTTGAATAACCTCTCTCACTCAGGCTCAGGCCTTGTATTCTCTCTTCTTTCTCTTTTATTTCTTTTTTCCTCTCTTTTCTCTCCCTCCACTAACACACATCTGTCAGTTTGTTGCACTCTGGTGGCTTGTGTTTTGTTATGATGCAGGAAGCTATGCCACTAGTATTTGAAATGCTAGCAGTCACCCATGTTGGAGAGGTGTCAGAAGAGTCTCCAGACTAAGACAGACTAGGAAGAGGGACACAACAATCTATTTCTGAAAAAAATTGCTCAGTGAGAACCTTATGAATAGCATTGGAACATGGTGTGGTATAACATCAGAAGAAGAGTCCCTTTGGTTGGGAAGCACTCAGATACAACTGGGGGAGAACTGCATCCTCAAAGAAGAGTTGACCTTAATGATATGGGTGGAGTAAAGCTTCTGGAACCTTCTTTTGCTGATGTGACATGACTCTGCAAACATCCATTAATAATCAGAATGTGGATTGTATAAAGTGTGAACCTAAGAGAAAACTGGAAGTTGTCAAGAATTAAATGGAACTCATAAAGATCAATATCCTAGGCATCAACTAAAAGGACTTGTATCAGCCATTCTAAATCAGACAATCATATGGTCTACTATGAGGTCTGACAATTAAGTTTATGAACTTAATTGTTCTAGGTGTTGTATACCTCACTGCTCAATATCACCATGGTCACCCTTGAAGTACTCCCACTGGAAAACTATGCACTGATGTCAGCACCTAGTCTACCCTTCAAAGCAGTTTTAGAACTCTTTCTGGAACGGCCATTGCACACGGCAAGTTTGGGAACTTAATTAGTTGTCTGTGAGGGAGATTTTAGCCAGTAAGCAAATAACTGTATTGGAACACCCTCCCTACTCACCTGATCTGGCCTCTAATGACTTTTTTCTTTACCTGAAGGTAAAGGAAATATAGAAAGGAAGACATTTTGATGACATTCAGGAGATCAAGGGTAATATGATGAAAACCCTGGTATTCATTTCAGAAAAAGAGTTCCAAAATTGCTTTGAAGGGTGAACTAGGTAAAACCAGATAACTTCTTAGAAGTGAGAGGATAAAGAGACTTTGGCTCATTTAGTTTGGACATGTCATCAGGAAAGACCAATTTCTAGAAAAGGACATCTTGTCTAGCAAAGTATGAGATCAACAAAAATGAGGGAAATTTTCTGTGGGATGGATTGACATGATAACCACATCAGATTCAAATACAGCAGTCATGAAGACGGTGTAGGACTGGTCAACATCTTGTGCTGTTATGCAAAAGGTGTCCATGAGTTGGAGCTGACTCAGCAATTAACATTAATAGTTTTACTCAGTAGGAAAACAAAAAATAATTTAACAATTGGGATCATCATTTATATCCATATGGAGAAGAATCCAACTGGATTCCTGTCTTCTATCTGAAAATTCAGACATAGGAAAGACTCAAATATTAGAACTAAGAAAGAAATACAGCCAGAGCCAAGTGCCATCAAAGAAATACAAGGAAATCTAAAAAACTGCAAGTGATTTTAGATAGGTTGATTTTTTATTCAAGAAATAGGTTAAGTACCACGTTCAAAATTAAAAATACTGTACGGCAGTATTCAGAGTGACAAAAAAAGACAATAATCCACAAAACAATTGGAAAATGAATATGAATATGTAATGTATTTTTTAAATGACAAGATAACCAAATTTATTACTGCATTTGACTACCAAATATTAAAAAAAAAAAAAAGAATGACATCTATTGTAGAGTACAATGGATAAGAGCAAGGGAAGAGTACTGACATGTGAAGCTGATAAAAACATGAGCTATAACAGTTTTTCTGGAAAGAAGTCTGCAAAAAGTCTATTAATCTTTAAATCTATTTACCATGTGATCTAGCAGTGCCACTTCAGTGGGGTGAGAACAATGTTAGTGTATAAGATTATATGTATAGTCATATTCAAATTATTTTTAGAGATTATAATTTTTTAATACAGTAAATTCTTATCAATATAAAATTAGTTTCATAAAATATACTGTACTCACACCAGCACCTATTATGTAGCCATCAAAGATACTGAATTAGTGCTGTAACAGTTGACTTACAGAAATATCGACAAGGGATTTTAAAGTGAGAAGAGCAATACAAGGAAAACCAAAAAACTAAACCTATTGCCAACGAGTTGATTCTGACTCATAGCAACACCATAGAACAGAGTAGAACTGCCCCCATAGAGTTCCCAAGGAGCACCCGGTGGACTTGAACATCAACCTTTTGGTCAGCAGCCAGAGCACATAACCACTGTATCACCAAGGTTTCCAGACAAACAAACGTATAGACACTATGTTCTAAATCTAATTTAAAAATAACAAAAAATTCCTTTTAAAGAAGTGAACACATGTATATGATTCTATGACCATAATAGGAAAATGGGTTCTCAACATGTGTTAACAAAAGGGGCAGACTATGTAATATACAAGTTAAAGAAAGAAAATCAAGAGAAATATGAAGAAAGAGAAGCATGAAAAAAGGAAGTGTAGTGTAAATAAAAATAAAAATATATACATGAGAAAATACGTAATTAAGTATTGATTAGTTGTAATTAGCTACTTTAATTGTGCTGGAAGATGAGGACTTCAGATAGGAAGGCACTAAAAATACGAGTAAGGAAGACGTACACCTTCAAAGTGGAGTCAACTTTAATGACATGGTTGGAGCACAGTTTGGGGACCATCATTTGCTGAGGTAGCACACCTGAAATAGAGAAGTGACAGCTGCAAGTATCTGTTAGTAATCAGAATACGAACTGCAAGAAATATGAATCGAGGGAAACTGGCAGTTGTCAAAAATGAAATAGAACACAAAGAGATCAACATTCTAGGCACTAGTGAGACGAAATATACTGGTACTTTTCCATTTTGAATCAGAAAATCAGTATGGTCTGTTTTGCTGGTTGTTTTAGTCAGCTAGTCCTGCGCTAACAGAAATACCACAAAGTGGAGGGCTTTAACAAAGGAAAGTCTATTCTTACACTGTCCAGTAGGCTACAAGTCCAAATTTGGGATGTCTGCTCCAGGGGAAGGCTTTCCCTCTGTTGGCTCTGGAGGAAAGCCCTTCTGCTACATCAGTCTGTGGTTGGGGAGCATCTTGGTATAGGAACCTCAAGTCTGAAGGACATGGTCTACTCCCAATAATGCTTTCTTGATGGTGTGAGGTTCCCAACTTCTGCTTGCTTGCCTTTCCTTTTGTCTCTTGTAAGATAAAAGGATAAAGAGTGGTGCAAGCCACACTCCAGGGAAACTCTCTTTACACTGGAGCAGGGAGATAATCTTAGGAAAGGATTTACAGTCTCACCTTAATCCTCTTTAACATATAACATAGGAAAACCACAAAATGGAGGAGAATCATAAAATACTAGGAATCATAGCCCAGCCAAATGGCTACACACATTTTTGAGAGCACACAATTCAATCCATGACACTTTGCCCTTTGGCTCCCCCAAAATCACATCTTTGAAACATGTAACATACTCATCCCATCATAGCAAAAGTCATCCCTTATGATAGAAGTTTTAAATCAAGTCCAAAATACAAAAACTCATTTACATCAGTGAAACCTGGAATACAAGCTATCTGCTTTCAGCGGTACAATGGTAGAACAGGCAAGAGGTAGACATTTCCATTACAAATGACAGAAATTAAAGGGAAAGAAAGTATTAATAGGCAACAATCAAGTTATCAGAACATGCTACATAAGGCCTCGAAGCGTTGAAAATAATCTTCAGTTCTCTAAGGCACTTTAGACAAAAGCTTTGCCCTCCAGATCTAGTTATAGTCCACACTCTCCAGATTCTCAGTGGAAGCTACTTGGCCCTATGCTACAACTCTCCCTTCTTGGCCCAGTTGGATAGCAACTCTGCCCTATCGGCTTTAGGTGCACCATAAGCCCAAATGAGTGGCAATTCCACCCTTACAAACACAAGAAACTATGACTCCACCCTTTCAAGTCCCTGAGGTCATGACCATGCCTTTTGAGACTGAGGTGGCTAAGCTTCTGCTATTCAGCTTCTGCTATTCAGCTTCTGCTTCCTATGGCCTCACAGCCCAGGCCTCAGGCCCACATCTGTCCTGCTGAGGCAGATGTTCTGAAGCTCTATATCTTCACCAATTCAAGGGCCAGGAGGCACCCCACTCTGCCAGCAAACCTCTGTGCACAGGCACTTTGCTCTCTTGCTCCATGAGTCAGCTCCAGTGCTGCCTCTGGTTCTATTGCTGCCACTGCTGCTAGTTGTCTCTCACCATCTGTGCCTTCTTTGGTGTTAATAGTTCTCATTGGTTCCTTCTAAATCTTCTATACATTCACAATTTCAAAACTATTTCCACATTTTAAGTATTTGCTAGAGCAGCTTCTACTCTCTCATTACCAAATTCTGTCTTAAAGTCTGTAGGGCACAGCCAAGTGGATAGAAGACTCAGAAAGAAATGAAGAGAACTGTTAACACTGAAGAAGACACAGATGGGGAGAAACAATAGCAGCAGAATCAGACCAGTGTGAGATAGCACTGAAGCTGACCCACGGACTGAGAGAGCTGAGTTCCTGTGCACAGAGATTTCATGACAGAGTAGGGTGCTTCTGGGCACTTGAGTCAGTGGAACTACAGAGCTTCGGAACACTTGCCCCAGCAAGGCAGATGCAGGCTTGAGGCCCTGGGCCATGAAGCCATAGGAAGCAGAAGGTGAAGAGACAAAAAGTATGAGAAGCTGAGCTGCTGCTGTCTCAAAATGTATGGCGATAACCTCAGGGGTTTCAAAGTGTGAAGGCAGGGCTTTCTATGTTTGTAAAAGTGGAATTGCCACTCAGTCAGGCTTCGGGTGCACTTAAAGCCAAGGGGGCAGAGTTGCTGTCCATGTAGGCCTAGAAGGCAGAGTTGTAGCACAGGGACAGGGGTCTCCACTCAGAATCCAGAGAGTATGGCTGAGACCGAGTCTTGAGGGCAAGGCTAATGTGTAAATTCACTTAGAAGGCAGAGAATTACATTCAGATCTTTGAAGGCTAATGTAATGTGTTTTGCTGACTTGTTTGTTGCCTGTTTTGCCTTCCTTCTCCATTTGTAATGAAATGTCTAACTTGTGCCTGTTCTTCCACTGTTGCTTTGAAAGCAAATAGTTTGTATTCTTGGTTTCACAGATGTTGAAGAATTTTTAAATTTTGGACTTGGAACTTATTTAACAATTTTGCAGCCATATAGGATGAACATTTTTTTTGCTATGAATTTTTCCATGGATCTGACTCGACGGCACTTGGCTTGGCTGGCAGGATGAATATGTTGTATGTTTCAAAGATGTGATATTGGGGGGTGCCAAATGGTAGAAGGTCATAGATTGAATTGTGTCCCCCTCCCCAAAAAATGTGTAGTTAATTTGGCTGGGCCAGGATTCCTTGTATTCTGTGATTCCCCTGAATTTTTTGATTTTCTGATGCTGTAAATCCTAATCTCTGCCTGTGGTTAACAGAGTGGATTGTGTTAGAGAGGATTAGGCTGGGACTGTAAACCTCTTCCTAAGGTCACCTCCCTGCTCCATTGCAAAGGGAGTTTCCCTGGAGTGTGGATTGCACCGCCTTTTATCCTACAAGGGACAAAAGGAAAGGGAAGCAAGTAGAGAATTGGGAACACCACAATATCAATAAAGCAGAACTGGGAGAAGACAGCATTGTTCAGACCTAAGGTTCCTGTGCCAAGATGCTTCCTGAACAAAGATTCATGTAGCACAAGGACTTTCCACCAAAGCTGACAGAGGGAAAGTCTTCTCCTGGAGCAGACATCCTGAATTCAAATTTGTAACCTACTGGACTGTGTAAGAATAAACTTTTATTTGCTAAATCCATCCACTTTGTGGTGTTTCTGTTAGAGCAGTACCAGATGACTGAAACACTGGTAATGAGAAATTGAAAAGGAATGGTACTGTATTCATTGTCAAAAGTAACATTTTAAGATTTATCTGAAGAACAGTGCTGTCAGTACAGGATAATACCCATATGCCTACAAAGAAGACAAGTTAATAAGACTATTATTCAAATTTATGCACAACCACTAATGTCAGAGATGAAGAAATTAAAGACTTTTTACTGAAGTCTGAAATTGATTATATATGCAATCAAGATGCATTGATAATTAGTGGTGATTAGAATGCAAAAATTGGAAGCAAAGGAGGATCAGTAGTTGGAAAATATCACTTTGGTGTTAGAAACAACACTGGAGAACACATAATGGAGTTAGGTAAGACCAATCACTCATTCATTGGAATACTTTTTTTGAACACCATACTGACTGCACACATGGGCCTCACCATAAGCAGTATATGGGAATCAAATCAGCTACATCTATGGAAAAAAGGTGATGAGCAGTCTCAATACTACCAGTTAGGACAAGGCCAGGGCCAACAACAGAACAGAACATCAATTTCATGTAAATGTGAAAAACATACAGTAGAGGTGTCTGAACTTCTCTAATTTCATAAAGTGAAAGGAGAATCAAGATTAACAGTTCAAGGCTGACTCCTATGAGTCAGAAGTCAGACATACCTCCACCCTCCAATGTTTTTGCCAATTCCGACACTAATCATCCCTTCCTCATTACTTCCTACTCCTCTGTTGCACTTAATAATTCGTGACAGTGGCCACAGAGAACTCACATACTATACTCACAGTTATTGTGCTTCTTAGGGAAGAAACAGGTTACAATTCACGTTCAGGAATGCTCAAGATACATTATATGATCTGAATAACCTCATCTTAGCCCTTCTCCTCTCCCCATCCATTGGCCCTTTGTCCTCTCAACCTACCCTCTACCTTGCTCAGGCAAGTGTTATGAAGCTCTGTTAGCTCTGTAACTAAGTGTCTGGAAACACTGCCCTCCACCAGTAAGACTTGACCTGAAAGCATTCAGCTTTCTCACACTGTGGGTCAGTGAACCAAACTCCACCAAGTGCTATAGGCACCCTAATCTTTCAGGAAGACTCCTGCCCAAAGGCACTCCTCTCTCATGCTCCATGGATTGGAACACCCACTGTGCTTTCTCTTAGCAGTCTCTTGGTTCTGCTGCCTCTTCCTGCTGTTTTTCTTCTATTGCTTCTTACCATCTCCAGTGCTAAACAGCTCTCTCTTTCTGTCCTGGTTCTGTTGCCTCTTGCAGTCTTCCATGTTACAGCTCCTCTTTCTCTCTGCCTCCCTTTATGTCTAGCAGGAAGGCAAAATTGACCAATCACTTGATTAGTGTTCTACACACTGTATTTGCATGTTCCCACCCCGCAAGGGTGTCACGCATATTATGCATATTATTGGCAAGCTATTCTATTCCCTTAGTGGGCCACAAGCACCACATTTATATAGTCCCATTCAGTCACTTGATGGCAGTAAGAAAGACCATGGCTAGAAGGGCCATATTAAGTAAGTCACTGCACCCCAGTATGCTAACTTAAAGTTGTAACTAAAAAAATATAAATTAAAATAAATCAACAAACATAAAATCATGATCTCTAATATATTTCTCCTGCCCCAATTTTAAGAACATCTCAGGAAAGCTTTGATGCATTGAACACTGATGACCACAGACCAGAAGAGTTATGGGATGACACGAAAAAAGCAAAATGTCATTAAAAAGATGGAAAATAGTAAAAGACCAAATGGATGTCAGAATACACTGAAAATTGTCCTTGAGCACATAGCAGCTAAGTGAATAGAAGACACAATAAAGTAAAAGAGCTGAATAAAAGATCTCAAAGGACAGCATGAGAAGACAAGGTGTGATCATTAAGATTATATTTCATCTTGGCTATGCTTTGATTCTCAGTAGTTTGAAAGTTATGATGTAGTTGTGCAATCACATAGTGATGTAATCACGTCTATGATGAAATCTGATATAATGTGATCACTCCATGATGTGACCTGCTGTGAGAAGCCAATCAATTAAAAGGGAATTTCCTTGGGGGTATGGCCTGAATGGAATATAGGTGGAATTTCTGGCAAGGCTTGTGGGATTTTGTTCACTCTGAATGCTGCAGCTTGCTCCTGTTCATCTGATCATCTGACCTGCAGTTCTTGGGACTCAAGCTAGCAGCTTATTTGTCATTCATGGAATTTGTTGTCTTCTTCAGCCTGTGAACCTGCTGTCTGCTGTGTCAATCTGAGCATTGATCACCCTCGCAGTTACACTAGTCAGGAGAAGACTCCAACCTGATCCATAGTCATGGGGCTTTCCAGCCTCTACAAACATGTGAGTAATTTCCTTGCTTCTCCAGAGTATGCAACTTAAGATACACAGTAAAGTACAATGTGCAAATACTCACGGTTTCTCAAGACGAAAGATTTTTAAAAAAATTTCAGGGGGACAGAGTCAAGATGGAAGACTAAACACATATCTCCCTAAGTCCCTCTGGGAACAAAGGCTGAATTCATAATTAAACAGAGACTTCTGGATACCTAGTGAGCCCTATGACATGGCATAGAGCTGTCTATTTGGTCTACATACCCCTGAGCAGAAAACTTCTCCTCTTTTGCCAACCCCCACCCTTGCTGAGTCCCAGCTCTGGTGGACTGAAGCTAAATTGCCACTTTGACTTTTTTTTTCTCTTTTGTCTTGGTAGGTGGGAGGGGTGGAGGTGACTGGTAGCAAGGCTCAAACACACTACTAATGAGATCAGGGAACGGAGTCACCACATTTTGAGAGTCTGGCCTTGGGATCTGTGCAACTCAACACCTCTAACCTCTCTCTCTATCTCTTGGAATCTCCAGATCTCCACCATCAAATAGCTGCTTCTGAGGTGGGCAGGAGAGCTTGTGCAGGAAGCCATCTTGATTCACTGGGAGGCAGAGTTTCCTATATGGAGGCCTCAGCTGGGCCTAATTCCCAGGCTGGGAGGCAGTGCCTGCCGATAGAGTCCTTTTCAGGCAGTAGAGCATCTTTGATATAGAGTTGCTTACTTTGCCAGCTGGGAAGAGGGAGTTGCACACCCGAAAACCTGACTAGTTTTGGAAGCTATCAGATATCTTTTACCTTACAGTAGAGAAATACCTGCAGTGTATCCAGATGGTTTCTCTTCCAGCCTTTACTATATCACATTGTAGACTCAGCTGACAGCTCCCCAGTGACTCTATATGGGGGGCTGTGTCTTAGCCAATCAGAAGGTGGAGCCTGCTACTCCAGAGATTCCACTGAGCCAAGTCATTGGAGTACACAGAGGTGTCTGGTGATCGACTTCCTTTATAGACTGAGCTTGAAACCCATTAAAGTAACAACAGAGAAACAAAACAACCTCCAGATGCCCAACAAGAAACACTTTGGACCAGAACATTAGGAAGAATTCACCTATGGCTTCAGAAGGCCCACAAAAGAAAGATCCAAAGAACTTCCCAGACAAAGAAGCCTTTTTGAAACTATCAGAAGGTGAATACAAAAGAGCCCTCCTAGACCTTATACAAAATGCAGTAGAGCAAAATGAAACATTAAGCAAGATGTTTGATCTGATAGAACACCAGGACTCTGAAATCTAACAGATCAAGAACAAAATCAAAGAGATAGAAAATTCAGTTCAAAGCCCAGAAAACAGAACTGAACAAATGTAAAATAGACTTTCTGACTTGGAAGACTGAACCACTGACTCCAGCACATATGAGGAGAGATCAGAAAAAAGAAACAAGAAAAAGGAAGAAGCATTAAGCTATTAAGAGGAACAATCCATGATTAACTGGAGTTCCTGAACAGGCTGGGTCACCTCAGAATGCAGAGACTATTGTGGCTGAGCTGCTGACAGAAAACTTCCTAGAAGACAATACAGATATCCAAGATGCATATGGAATGCCATTCAATATAGATCCCAAAAGGAAGACTCCAAGACATATTATAATCAAGCTTAACAAAATGAAGCAGAAGCAGAACTCTTAAAGGCAGCAAGAACTCAAAGCAAAGCTAACATTCAGAGGGAAACCCTGTAGGCTTTCATTGAATTTCTCAGCAGAAACAATGCTGGCAATGGAGACAACATGATGGCACATTCAAAGCCTTGAAGGAGAAGAACTTCCAACCAATAATTATATATCCTGCAAAACTGTCATTCAAATATGAACATGAAATCAAGACATTCACAGATAAACAGAAACTCAGAGACTTTGTAAAAACTAAAGCAAAGCTACAAGAAACACTGAAAGAATTTCTTGGCTTAGAAGAACAAAACCATTTATTTTCTATTTTAGGAGGAAATACAGGACACATCACCCAGAAACCTACTCAGTTAGACAAGGCTCAAAACTCAATCAAAGCTATAATATTAAAAGTAGTGATCCAGTGATCATATGATGAAAACTATGCCATCATATTAAAAAGAGGGATGTACTACAGTCATTTTAGTCCTTCCAGAAGGATAGGAAGTCAACAAGACTGGTAGTAGTTAAAACTAGGTTTAAACATAGACTTTTAACGGGGATTACAGGGGCAGCCAAAAGCACAATAAAGACGCAGAGTATCAAATCAGGAGATGTAATACAGGAGTCTTAACAACCACAAAAACAACACTGAAAATGGTGAAAAATCAACACTTGAAGAAGAATGTTCCAAAAGAGAGTAATAAGAACAACAGAGAAAACATCAACACAAAAAGTAAATAAATCACAATGACAGCACTAAACACATATGTATCAATAATTATGTTGAATGTGAATGGATTGAACACTCCAATAAAGAGACAATGAGTGGCATCTTGGATCAAACAACATGACCCGTCCATATGTTGCTTACAAGAAACACACCTTAGACTTAAAAATAAGACCAAACTGAAAATTAAAGGTTAGAAGAATATATATCAAGCTAACAATACACAAAGAAGAGCAGGTATGGCAGTACTAATCTCAGATAAATTAGATTTCAATGTGAAATCCACCATCATGATCAAGGATGGACACTATTTATTGCTGAAAGGTTCAATACACAAGCAGGACTTAACAATAATAAGTATTTATGCACCCAATACTACAGTGTCTAAATACATCAAAGAAACACTGCCTACACTCAAACATGAGATAGATCACTCCACAATAATAGTGGAGACTTCAACACTCCACTCTGAATATTGGAAAGATTATCTAGAAAAAAGTTCAATAAAGACACAGAAGATCTTATTGCTACAATTAACCAAATAGATCTCATTGACATATACACGACTTTCTTTCCATCAGCAGATAACTACACCTTCTTCTCCAATGCACATGGAGCATTCTTCAGAATAGACCATGTGTTAGGGCATGAAGCAAATCTCAGCCAAATCCATACCACTGAATTATTGCAAAGCGTCTTCTTGGACCACAAAGCCATTAAAGCCAAAATCAGTAGCAGAAGAAACATAGACAGAAGGTGGAATTCATGGAAACCGAACAACATCTTGCTCGAAAAGCCACAGGTTACAGAAGAAATCAAGGATGAAATAAAGAAATTTATGGATTCCAACGAGAATGAAAACCTATGGAATATAGCCAAAGCAGTGCTCAGAGGTCAGTTTATCTCTATAAACACATACATCCAAAAGCAAGAAAGAACCCAGACCAAAGATCTAGCTCTATAGCTTGAACAAGTAGAGGGAGAGCAAAAGAGGAATCACTGTGGCACCAGAACAAAACAGATCGTAAAGATTGGAATGGAACTAAATGAATTAGAGAACAGAAGAACAATTGAGAAAGTTGAAAAAACTAAAAGCTGTTTTTTTGAAAAGATCAACAAAATTGACAAACCATTGGCTAAACTTACTAAAGATAAACAGGAAACAAAGGAAACAGAGGGGAGTTGTCACAACAGATCCATCAGAAATCCAACATATCATAACAGAATACTATGAAAGACTGTACTCTAACAAATTTGAAAACCTAGAGGAAATGGACAAATTCTTAGATTCATATCACCTACCAAAATTATCACAAGGTGATGCAGAACCACTTAATAAACCCATCACAAAGGAAGAGATTGAAAAGTCTTCCAAAAACTACCAGCCAAAAAAAGCCTGGGCCCAGATGGCTTCACTGCAGAATTCTACCAAGCTTTTAGAGAAGAGTTATCTCCACTACCACTAAAACTATTTCACAGCATAGAAAGGGATGCAATACTCCCAAATTCATTCCAGGAAGCCATCATAATTCTGATACTAAAGCCAGGGAAAGCATCAACAAAAAAGGAAAACTCCAGATGAATATCGCTCATGAATCTAGATGCAAAAATATTCAACAAAATTCTTGCCAATAGAATACAACAATATATACAAACAATAATTCATCACGAACAAGTTGGATTCATATCAGGGATGCAAAGCCGGTTCAACATCAGAAAAACAACTATTGTGATCATCCACGTAAATATCACAAAAGACAAGAATCACCTGATTTTTTCTATTGAGGCAGAAAAGGCATTTGAAAAAGACCAACACCCACTCATGCTATAAACTCTCAGCAAAATAGGAATAGATGGCAAATTCCTCAATGCAATAAGGGCCATGTATACAAAGCTAACTGCCTATGACATCCTGAATGGAGAGAGACTGAAACAATTCCCCTTGAGAATGGGAACTAGACAAGGATGCCCACTCTCACCTCTCCTATTCAACATTGTACTAGAAGTTCTAGCCAGAACAATTAGATAAGATCAAAAAATAAAGGGTATCTGCATCAGCAAAGAAGTAAAAATCTCCCTACTTGCAGGTGATATGATTGTATACCAGAGAATCCTAAAGAATCCATAACTAAACTACTCTGATAGAAGAGTTTAGCAAAGTGTCAGGATACAAGATAAGCTAAGTAAATCAGTAGGATTCCTTTACACCAACAACAAGATTATTAAGAAATCACCAAATCAATATCATTTTCTATTGCACCCAAGAAGATAAAATACCTAGGAATAAATCTAACTAGAGAAATAACAGACCATTACAAAAGGAATCACAAGACCTTACTACAAGAAATTAAGAGAGACTTACATAAATGAAGAAACCTACTCTGCTCACGGATATGAAGACTTAATATTGTGAAAATGTCAATTTTATCCAAAGCAGTTTACTTATATAATGCAATCCCAATACAAATTCCTACGGCATTTTTTAATGAGATGGAGAAACAAATCACCAACTTTGTCTGGAAAGGGAAGAAGCCCTGGATAAGCAAGATACTTCTGAAGAACACACTGGGAGGCCTTTCATCACCTGACTTTAGAACCTATTACACTGCCACAGTTGTCAAAACAGCCTGGTACTGGTACAAAAAGAGACAGGTAGATCAATGGCACAGAATTGAGACCCCAGAGATACCACCATCCTCCTATGAACAGTTGATATTTGACAAAGGCCAAGTGTTTGATTCTGAGTAGTTTCCATTTATCTGTTTTCTCTTCTGTTGATTGTGCTTTGTCAGATTTTGAAGTCCATCTGTGTTGTATGTTAAAACTTCCATGGTTGATCCTAATTCTTGTTGAATGAGCTGTATCATTTTAGATTTGATATGTAGGTTTTTTATCCAGTTTGAGTTGGTTTTAGTATAAGGTACAAGATATGGGTATTGTTTCAATTTTTCACAGTGGGTATCCAATTTTGTCAGCACCATTTGTTAAAGAGGTTACTTTTACCCCGGCTTAAGATCTTATGGCCTTTGTCTTGGATGCAGCTTCTAAGAATGTTGATTGTGGATCCAAGTAAAATGAACCCTTGATGGTAGTAATCTTTCTATTTATCATGATGTTGCTTGCCAATCCAATTGTGAGGATTCCTGTGCTCTTTAGTCTTGGGGTAAAATCCAGCCTGAGGACTTTGATCTTCATCAATAAGTGCTTCAAGGTAGCATTAAAAAGCAAACTATATCTGTTATCTTTGAATCTATTCTAAATCATAACAACCCTATAACATTAAGTATATCCAAATATGTAATGATTTTAATATCATACTTAATGATTTAAGTATAATAATACTTTATTTCTGGCTCTCATAATGACTAAGGCATATGATCTTGACTTGTGGGAGGCTCTTCTCTAAGTAGTAATTCAAGGATTCCAGTCCTTCTATTTCATGGCTCCACCAATTTCACTGTGTGGTTTTCAAAGCTCTGTAATGATTAACTTCAAGTCAGTGGAAGAGGTGAGAGGGTTATCTGCAGGTGGATTTTTACAGAGAAGGAATAGAAGTAGTACATATTACTTCCACTTAGCTATCATTTGCTAGGATTCAATTGGAGGAATACATCTAACAGTAGAGAGTGGGATGAGGAAATGAAGTTCAGCTGTGTGTCCGGGAAAAACAGGAAATAAGTTTGGTGAAGTGCTACGCTGTCTGTGTCATATCCTTGTGCGTGTTTTTTATGATCGTGTGTAAGAGTCTATCTAGGTCACAGACCTACATTAGGAATTGCTGGGTCTTAAATAGACATCAGTCATCATACAATTGTTTCACTATCCCTAGATCCTTGCCAACTCCTGAAATGATTAACCTTTTTAATTTTTAACAATCTGAGAGCTGTGAAATAATATCTGACTTGGCTTTAATTTTTGTTTTCTTGATTAATGGTAATATTAGTTCTTTTCACTATTCTTGAATAGGCTTCTTCTATAAACTCATTGCTTCTATCTTTTTCTCACTTTTTAAATGGAGTTTCATTCAGCCAAGAACTCAAAGGACTGACTGCATTGGAAAAATCTACAGGGGGAGGGGGGCTCTTTCAAGTAAGACTAAGGTGCTCCTGATCTAAGCCGTAGCATTTTCAGTTACCTCATGTGCATGTAAAAGCTGGCCAATGAATGAGAAAACCAAAGAAAAAAATGGATGCTTTTAGATTATGGTATTTGAGAAGAATATTGAATATACTGGAGTCTTAATCACATAGTGCTGCCAAAACAGAACTACCACAAATGAATGCTTTTAAAAAGGTAAGTTTATTTTGTCACTGCCCCGTACAATACAAGTCTTAATTCAGAGCATTAGCTGCAGGGGGAGGCCTTCTCTGTTGACTCTGGAGAAAGGTCCTTGTCATCAGTCTTCCTCTGGACTGGGAGCATCTGAGGTGCAGGCATCACGGGACCTTTCCATAGGACGTGCTGTGTTCCCGGCACTGCTTTCGTGGTATAATGAGGTCCCCAGTTATTACTTCTAGCTTCTTTCTTTTATATACAAAGAAATTGTCTCAAGCACAGTACAGTTAATATCACAGAGATAGGATTTACAACATATAGGAACATCACCTAATACTGTGAATCATGGCCTAGTCAAATGGCTACACACATTTTAGGAGCAACACAATTCAATACATGTACTTGGAAGAAGTACAGCCAGAATACGAGATAGCAAGAATTCATCTCACATATTTTGGACATGTTATTCGGAGAAAGCAATTTAATAAATTTAACAACATTAAATTCAGCAACAACAACAACAACAAAAACAGGCAAGCCAACAAACTATTTTCATTGTTAGATACATAAAAAAAATCTTATATGGAGCAACAGCTGCTCTAAATAATGAACACCACGCTTGGTGAACTAGAGGGTTAGTAAAAAAGAGAGAGATTTCAAGGAAATGAGTTGACAACGTTCGGTTCAAACACAAACACCGACTGTCAGGATGGCGCAGGACTGGGCAGTGTTTTGTGGGGTTTTTGTACATGCGGTTGCTACTGGTTGGAATCAACATCACCTAACAACAAAAACAACATTACCTGAACTAGTATATACATATTTGTTGAAGTGTTATTAATACTGAACATTGAAAGTATCCATAAGTAGAAGGTTTGGTAAATTGAGGAGCATTTGCAGGATGCAATAGTGGGATGCCATTCAAGATTTAAAATTAATGAAACTTATTTATGTGTATCACTATAGATCCCTCAAAATCAACAGAATCAATTTAAACATATATCTTTCATAAGTCTATAACCAAAAAAGAAAGAGAAGCCCACTGCCATCAAATCGATTCTGACTCATAGCAACTTTATAGGACAGAGTAGAACTGCTTCACAGAATTTGTAAGGAGAGCTTGGTGGATTTGAACCGCCAATCTTTCAGTTAGCAGTGGTAGCACTTAACCACTATGCCACTAGGGTTTCCATATATCCATAGGTATTTAAAAAAAAAAAAAAAAAGCCACTGCCATCAAGTTGACACTGATTCATAGCAATCCTACAGAACAGCATAGAACTGGCCCATAGAGTTTCCAGTGAGTATCTGGAGGATTCAAACTGCCAACATTTTGATTAGCAGACAAAGCACTTAAACACTACACCACCAGAGTTTCCATCTACAGATACATACATATAAAATATAAAAAGCCAGCTACCGCTGTCAAGTCAGTTATGACTCATAGCAAATATATGTATATATGCCAAGCCAAGTGCCATTGAATTGGATCCAACTCATGGCGACCCTAAAGGCCTAAGTAGAACTGACCCCAGGGTATTCAAGGAGTACCTCTTGGATTTGAACTGTCGACCTTATATATGGCGACCTACTATATATGTGTATGTAGTACTATATTATAGCACACACACACTTCTATCAAAATATCAAGTACACTTAGAAGTGACCTAATTTCTCAGTTCCTGAATCTATAGTTTTTTTTTTTGTATAAAATCTCAGATAACCATTAACTATGTGTTGTTATTTTGACATATCAGTAAGAAAAAATGTTGTAAATTAAATATGAGGAAATGCTTTATCACTTTGAAATTTATTTAATAGTTATGGCACAAGTTCTTTTAGACTGAAATATGCAATCTTTTATTATGACATCATGTCTATTTGAAAAGGATAATTTAAGTAAAATAAATTGTTTAAGGGGCTTCCTAAAAGATCTTATTTTTTTTTAACTTTAGATCTTTTGAGTCAGTCACTTTTCTAACTCAGTGATTTGATACACTTTTTTTCACACACTGTAACAATTTCTGTCACATCAAAATTGTTGTTGTAAGTACAAAGGAAAAAATAATTCCAGGAGAACTGTAAACTTTTTTTAAGCCAGTTTTTTTTTTTTTTTTTAAGCTAGTTTGTAAATGTACAGGTAATAGTAATTGTATCATAAATGCTGACTGGATGACAGAAATGGTTTCATGTGATATCCCTTGGGAAATCTATAAATTCTTATGAATCCAAAATCTTCAGAAAAATCAATAAAGAAAATGATAAAACTATTATAACTCTCTTCTGAAAATCAAAGCTTAACTACCAACATAGAGACAATGCTAACGAGTCAGTGTTGCTTGTAGTTGTTTCCCTGCTATATTTGTGTGTCTGGGGCCCTTTCTACTGCTAATGGGGAGTCATTCTAACAAATAAAATGATTATATAAGAAGTTTATAAGCACGGTATATTTAGACAAATCTTATGAGTACTGTTCTATGAATGACCAATATTTGGAAGGCAAGTGATTTCTTAAATTAACACTTGAGATTCTGTATAGTTCTATTGACTTTGTTTGCAGGTCCAAATGCTGTCATTTAAATAGTGCTCAATAACATTTTCTGGCATCCTGCAGCATTTGAATGTTTTCTAGGGGAATAGCTCTTTGCAAATATTTTAACGAAAGAAATGCAACAAAAAGAAGATGTATAAAAATAAGCCCAGGAAACAGAAGGATCCATATAACTGGGAGACTACATCAGCGTCAGACCAGAAGAACCAGATGGTGCCCGGCCTCCACCCAAGACAGCCCTGACAGGCAGCGCAATGTAGAGTTCCTGACATAGCACGAGAAACAGAAGTATGCAGACCAAGAACACTATTAAAAGACCTGAACCGATGGTCTGGACAGCCTAGAGGGTCCCCTGACAACATGGCCCCTAGACATGCTGCTAGCCCAGACCTGAAACCAGCACTGAGGTCAATACTTCAGACACAGATTAGACTGGATGTGGGGACACAGAGTGGGCATGTACTTTGTGGTTTTATATATATATAGGAGGCTGTCTGCTTTAGTCAGCTAATGCTGCTCTAACAGAAATACCACAGAGTGGATGGCTTTAACAAAGGAAGGTTTATTCTTACACAGTCTGGTAGGCTACAAGTCCATATTCAGGCTGTCCACTCCAGGGGAAGTCTTCCCCCGTTGTGGGCTCTGGAGGGAAGTCCAGTATTGCATCAGTCTTTGTCCAGGGAGCATCTTGGCCCAGGAACCTCAGGTCTGACTCCAGGTGCTGCTTTCTGGATGGTGTGAGGTTCCCGATTCTCAGCTTGTTTCCCTTTCCTTATCTCTTGTAGGATGAAAGGATTAAGGGTGGGGCAAGCCATACTCCAGGGAAACTCCCTTTACAGTGGAGCAGGGAGATGATCCTGTGAAGGGATTTACAGTCCCACTCTAATCCTTTAAAATACAGCATAGGAAAATCACAAAATGGAAGACAATCACAGAACACAGGGAATCATGGCTCAGTCACATGACTACACAAATTTTGAGGGGGGACACAAGTCAGTCCATGACACTGTCCTACTGGTTTTTTTCTAGAAGAGAAAGGAGAGGGTGGAGACGAGGGGACAGTGCTCCTTAAGGGGATACTGGGATATAAAGAGTGAAAAGGAGCGTGCTATCACAGGGTGAGGAGAGCAGGTGGAGCTGCAGATATGTGAGCACATGGAATTGACTTGGATTGTATACACTCACTTAATCACGATAAAAAAATAAAAATAAAAAAGATATATAAACTTTAGAGCACTATGACATGAATTTGGAACCTGATCTAAAAAATGAATTAATAAAAACAGCATCACATTCAATAACAACAAACCTAGGGCAAGGAGATAAAACATTTTCCTTGTTAGAAAAAAAAAAACAAAGAAAGAGCTTATATGATGCTACAAACAAAGAAACAAATAAAAAACACATTGCCATCAAGCCAATCCTGATTCTTAGTCGACTCATAGTGACTCTACAGGAGAGAGTAGAACTGCCTTATACAGTTTCCGAGAAGTACCTGCTGGGTTTGAACTGCTGACCCTTTGGTTAGCAGATGTAGGTTTTCACAACTGTGCCATTAAGCAACAGGTACTCTAAAAATAAACTTGAAGTTGCCTTTGAAAATCAGTATCAATGCAAAATGAAGAAAACATTTTTTGGCATCTAGAATATTTGTCACAAAACAAAGGTCATGATTATCAGACAGCATAATTCAAACTTTGTGTGTTTTAAATTTTCCTTGTAAGAACAATGACTTTTAAATATTCAATATTAGCACTGTACTTTGATATTAAATTATGTTCATCTTGTGTCTTAAATGTTTTCTATTATGAAATGTCTATATCAAGTAGAGATCATTTATGTATTATTAAAGTAAATTGGTTCATAATAAAAATAAACCATACATTTTATTATAGCTTTTTTCTTAATAGAAAACTTCTGAAACTCTTCGTATAACACTATTACAGGAAAATGATTTACTCTTTATTATTATGGACACTCATTATTTAAAACACATAACGTATTATGAAAACACAGAATAGCATGACTGAGGGAATTCCAAAGGATGCTCAGGAATTCTGATTTTTCTGAATCCCCAAAAATAGTATCTATTAGAAATCTAGAAGAGCTAACCACAATAATAAGATGCTTTGGATTATAAGCCATGCCAATGTTAAAATGTAAGGAAGTAAAAGGGGAGTCTTAGAATCAAGGAAGTATAGAAATATATAAATGGAGATATTGCATTAGGTAACAATGTTTCCCAACATCCTTCCAAGTCTACTTGAGAATTTTGTGGGTAGCAGAACACTTAATAATTGCACAGAATGTTACTTAATGCCGTCTAGGTTTTTGCCTTTCTTCTCCCTCTACCCTCACCCTAATACATACATTTAAATATTTTTGTTTCTTTTCACAGCTCTACCTTTTTCTAATGTAAATGTTGATCAACTCTCACTCTTCAGTCTTTTACAGTATTAAATGATATCAGTTTCAATTGTTTTGTAAACATAAATTACATCTGTAAGAGGAAGACATTGGGCTAACTTCTAGTAACAGAAAAAACTTTCTGCAGAATATAAATAACTAACATATATATACATACATTGCTAATTTCTTTTTGCCTCAGAACAGCAGATGGTATAAAACTAACCACCCTAAAATTGCATTTCTGTCTGTTAAAGTAGTATGGTAATGGAAGAGCTAAAAAAGGAAGGGGGGAGACTAAAATACTATCACACTTGCTGATTTGATAATGTAAGATTAGAAGATAAACCACAAAATCATATTGCCCTTTTCTGAAATGTTGCCTTGTTAGTATTTTAGAAAAGAGAGTAGTCTTGTTATTTTCTGAGAAATGAGTCACAGTGAGCTTGGCGATCACTCTAGGTTGTAACAACGTAATGAAAGCTTGCTGTTTTAGTCAGCTCGGGTTGCTCTAGCAGAAATACCACAGAGGGGATGGCCTTAACAAAGGAAGGTTTATTCTTACATAGTCTGGTAGGCTGCAAGTCCATATTCAGGGTGTCTGCTCCAGGGGAAGGCCTTCCCCTTGTCGGCTCTGGAGGAAATTCCGATATTGCATCAGTCCCTAGGATCGCCATGAGTCAGATCCGACTCAACCGCACTTGGCTTGGCTTGTTCAGGGAGCATCTTGGCGCAGGAACCTCGGGTCTGAAGGATACGCTCTTCTCCCGGTGCTGCTTTTTTGGTAGTACAAGGTTCCCAATTCTCTGCCTGCTACTCTGTATGTACTTTTATTTCTTGTAGGCGTGGGGCAAGCCATACTCCAGGGAAACTCCCTTTACAGTGGAGCAGGAAGGTGATCCTATGAAGGGATTCACAGCCCCACCCTAATCCTTTAACATACAGCATAGGAAAACCACAAAATGGAGGAGTCACAAGATACTGGGAATCATGGTCCAGCCACACGGCTACACATATTTTGGGGGGGACACAATTCAATCCATGACACTTGCCATTGTTTTAAAATTTTTGTTAGTATCATTATTTTCTATGGTAATCTCTGATGAATTAAGAAAATATAAACCTATATGATAAAAGCAAAGTATGAATATATTTAACTAACACAAACTCATTGCTATTGAGTCAATTCTGACTCATGGTGGCCCCTATAGGGCAGGGCAGAACTGCTCCAGAGTTTCCAAGCAGTCTCTGATGGATTTGAACTGCTGACCTTCTGGTTAGGAGCCACAGCACTTAACCACTACACCGTCAGGGTTTCCATACTTAACTGGGTAGTATTTAGTATCTTCATCTCTCCATACTCCACTCCTCATTGGGAATCAAAATCCAAAAATGACTTTGTTGATACTAGACTGTTAATTTTAGTCATTGTTGATTCCAGAATTTTAACCCTAGTGTTGACACTCTCTTGCCTGTGTAGACCTAGAGCCAAGCCAAAAGGAATCACTTAAACTTGCTTTCTTCTTCTGTAAGAAGAGTGATAACCGCTACGTCTCAGGAGAGTGATGTGAGGTTTCCTGGGTGATACCTGCAAAGCGCTTTAGAGATTAGAGGGGTTGTCAAATTGGTGATTACTATAATAGAGACCAGCACAGTCAAGTGGTCTAACTAGAAAATTGGCAGACTGTGAAATTTTAGGTCAGGGCAAGAGTTCTCATCATTAGAGTATAGCTCCTTCAGAAAATGTAGATTTAAATATTAACAACATTTGAGGAGGAAACACTCCCAAAGATAAACATATGCTTTGTATCTACAATTACTTACCCATCTTTCCTGTGCTTCCTCCATGTCTGTATTTTTAAAATTCTGTAAGTGAAGGACTGAAGTTCAGACTCAAGGTCATTGAAACGGCTGTGCCTTTATTGCTAATGCTCACTGAATGAGCTATAGAAATGTAATATAAGGCGTTAATATGGACACACTTAATAAAACCACACAAGCGGTGGGAAAAGATGTTATTTACGTTGCAGGAATTTTTACCAGTTATGGAAATAAATAATATAGTGTGTGTATCCCTGGAAACAATGTAAACTCAGCTTACTCAACAGAAGCTAGAAAGGAAACTTAACAATGCTGTTATTCTATGAGGACGGTAATTTCACCAATGACAGCTTTTCATAATTTTACTCTTACAGATAGCAAATAATTTTCCTTATTCTTTATTTTATTGCTCTTTCGGATTTCACTTCTTGTTGGGGTTTTACCTTTTGCTAATAATTCTTCAGGAAATGCATTTGCACTGTTTTTCATATGGCAGTTACTACTGGCAGTACCTAGTTGAAACCAACAGAATTACAACTCTCTTCAATATCCCTACATGACATGGGTAATATTTCAGTTTAATCCAGGGGCATGAATTGAGCCAGGAACAACCATTTCAATTTCGACTGCAGTTTGTTTAGGCTTAACATGGACTAGCTACCATACCCTCTGCCGGTGAACCATGTTAAATTGCTTACGGAGACCTGCTCAGAAAGCAAAAGTCCTGGATTTACTATTCTTGTGACATGCTTTTGCCTAATAATCATGAAAGCTATAAAAAGAAATCTACCACAAACGTCCCCAAATACTACATACTCCTCTCCAGTGACCAGGTGCCCGCCGGGGAGTTAAATTCTATTAACATTATTTCACTTTTGCTTACGATTAGAACAATATTTCCTAAAAACCAGAGGCTCTTATTTGCTAACAATAGACTAGCCCTGTTTTCCTGTAGCCTTGTCCATAATGATGAGTCTGTTATGTACTGTGTGAGAGATTAATTGTGCAATGATTCATCCATACTCCCAATAGTTTTATAATTGAGGGCATTGTTTTACAAATGTCTGACTGAAGTTAAAAGAATTGTTTGTAGCCATCAAAGAAAGCAAGTTGGCTTGCAAATGAAATGATTTTTAGACACGGACATGTGCTTTATAAAGCTTATTTGGCTCACTTAAACTACATTAGCATTCTTGTTTCCACCAAAAATCTACATTTATTAAAGAGATTGTCACTTAACTGATACAGTAGATCTTGTTGAGCCTAATACATAGTATGGACACAGTAAATGTTGGTTAAACAATTAAATGAAGGTATATGCTGCAACTCATTCCTTCTAGATGGCAATAAACACTTTTGACTACACATAAACATAGCTGAAATCTTATGTAAATTTGTCATGATAAAAAAAGTGTTTTATCATAAATTATCAGAATAGCTGGTGAATCTTTTGCTCACTAACCTTTGCTTGTTTGGGGTTATATGATGAATAGAAAAAACATGTTAAATGAACCAGAATTCTAGTCCTGGCTGTTTCCAATAATTAGCTTAGAGAACCAGGCAAAAGACTCCCAATAATCCATAAACTAGGCTTCTTTCTGCATAATGGAAGTTGAACTGTGAGTTATTTGATATAACTTGTTCTGAAATGCTGTGGTTTTATGTAGGGAACTTCAGTATTTTGATTAGTTCATGTTGTTTCTTACACATCAGTTTATTAATATGAATATTATTATTGATAATTGTTAATAATAACATTATCAATATTATTAAGTGTCATAGGCACTTAATGGTCATTGACTAGTGTCATGGGTTGAGTTGTGTCCCCCTAAAAATGTGTGTATTTATTTGGCTGGGTGGTTGTTCTCCATTTTGCAATTTTCTTAAACTGTGAATTCTCAATCTCTGCATGTGGTTAACAGGCAAGATTTGGTTGTATTAAAGAGGACAGGCTGAAACTGTAACATACTTATAAGGCAGTTTCCCTGGAGTGTAGCTTGCACCGCCTTTTATCTTATAAGAGACAAATTAAAAGGAAGCACGTGGAAAGGTGGGAACGTCATCCCATCAAGGAAGCAGCATTAGGAGCAAAGTGCATCTTTCAAACCCGAAGTTCCTGTTCTGCAATGCTCCCAGACTGAAGAAAGGCTGAAGGATCACAAGGCCCTTCCTCCAGAATCGACAGAAAAAGAAGGCCTTCCCCGGGAGCTGGTGCACAGAATTCAAACTTGTAGTCTACTAGACTGTGAGAGAGTACATTTCTCTTTGTTAAAGCCATTCACTTGAGGTATCTCTGTTATAGCATCCTAGATGACTAAGATAGCTAGGTTTGAGGCATTAGCCTATTATTCATCTGCTGAGCAAATATTTGTTATCCACTTAAAATGTGTCAAGATACTAGCCTTTTCACTACTCCTTTGGCTTAGTTAAACACAAGAGGTCTGTTATGCTCTCCTGTGTTTTCATTTTCCTTTTTGCTATTTCCCTATTTAATCATGCATAAAATACATAGAAATAGAAAATTTACTTTATTCTTGCCCCTGATGACACACAGTCATGGAACAAACAAGCTGAAGAAACCATTGCTTATATTCAATGATGTCACACAAGGTTTGAAAACTGTCCTGTTTGTTACACTTCAACGTGTGTTAGTTACTAGGAAGCCAAACTTCTGAAATTAGAAAGCCTGACCAATCTTTATTTCGCTAAAGATCCAACTCTGAGGCAAAGATCACTGCACCGAAGCTTCCTGATTCCCACAAGGGCTTTTAGAACACTGATAATGCTACTTCTTTATACTTAAAACCTGTTGGAGAAAAACTGCTAGGTGGGTCGTCTGCTTAGTTCTGCTCTCTTCCCTTCTTAAGCTACTGATCTCTGCTCCCAGTTCTGCTTTGGAAGGAATGTCTTTTAAACAGAAGTCTTCTTCATCTTCTGTTATTCTAATAATAACCAGACATTCCTTGACTCCTTCGCTCTTAAGAGGAGACTGACAAGGCATTACTTCTGTATTGTTTGTTTTAAAACCATTCTCTGCAATTGTGTATAGTCAGTTTACAAGATACTGCCCTAATTAAAGAATTGTGAAGGAAAAAAAAAAAGTTATATCCAAAAAACAGTGACCTATGTTAACATGAAAATTAGGTATGAATTAGGATTTAACTGTTTCAGTATGGGTCTTAATTTGGGAGTGATATTCATACTACTACTAACAACAGATTCAGGTTTGCAATTAGTTTGTGAAGATTAATATTTAAATGGGTTCAAATCTGTAAACACTGCAAGCTGCTGTGCCTTGGGATTACAATTCAAATAAACAGCTATTATTGAGCTCTTACTAAATGTAAAGTTGTGTCATAGGCACTCATTAAGAATTGACTAGAACTTTGTGCTCAAGAAGCTGATGTTTCTCTAAAGAGGAAATCCAGGCAGCAAAAAAAAAAAAAAAAACACATGCGGACATGCTCACGATCATTAGCTGTTAAAGAAATTCGGATCAAAACAACAATGAGACTCCATTTCATCCCAACCAGGCTGGCCAAAGCAACAAGTGCTGGAGAGGCTGTGGGGAGATTGGAACTCTCCTACACTGTTGGTGAGATTGCAAAATGGTGCAACTTCTTTGAATGCAACCTCTTTGGAAAGCAATCTGGTGCTCCCTTAAAAAAATGGATATAGATATACCATTTGACCCAGTAATTCCACAGCTTGGAATATATCCTACAGAATCAAAGCTATTCATACCAAGTGAATCAAGGCCATTCACACCAAGTGATACATGCATACGAATGTTCATCACAGCACAGTCCACAGCAACAAAAAGATGAAATCAACCCAGATGTCCAACAAAAGAGAATGGATAAACTGTGGTATATATACTCAATGGAACACTATGCAATGATAAAGAACAATGATGATTGCAAGAAACAATCAGGAAACATCTCTTAACCTGGTTTCAACTGGACGACATTACACTGAGTGAAAGTAGTCAATGACAAAAGGACAAATAGTGTATGAGACCCCAATGCTAAGAATTTAAAAACAGACTCATGTGTAGAAGAAAAGACTCTTTGATGGCTGCAAGGGGGGGAGGATAGGGGGAGGGTTTAGGTTAGGTAGTTAATAGAAATTAGATTGGGTGAAATCGGTGACAGCACACATTAGAAAGAAAATCAATAACTGGGCTTCAACACAATTTGAGTATTCCTCCCATCTTAACCCAATTTGCAAGGACAGAGTAGCTGGGGCAGGGGGCTGGGGACCATGCTGTCAGGCAAAATTGAGGCCAATTGGCATAGCTAGTGCTTTGCTAATGAGGACTCTCTGAACCCCACATCTGTGGGTGGTGTCTCTGGTCTTAAAAGCTGCCAAGCTGCCATCTGAGGGTACAGCAAATGGTCCTAACTCAACAGGAATGGATGATCACTGAGGACAAAAATGACATGGGAGAAAGAGAACTCAGAAGACAGAGAATCCCACGTGAGTGGGTGTCATGGTTTGAATTGTGTTCCCCCAAAAATGTGTGCAGCCACGTGGCTGCGATATGGTTCCCAGTATCTTGGGACTGTCCTCTATTGTGTGGCTTTGCTAAACTGTATGTTAAAGGATTAGGGTGGGGCTGTAAATTCCTGCTGTAGGGGGAGTTTCCCTGGAGTATGGCTTGCCCCATCCTTAATGCTTTCAGCTTGCAAGAGATAAAAGGGAAAGAGAAACAAAGGACAATTGAGAACCTCACCACCATCAAGCAAGCAGCACCGGAAGAAGAGCGCGTCCTTCAGACCAGAGATTCTTGCGCCAAGACGCTCCCTGGACAAAGACTGATGCAATACCGGACTTCCCTCTAGAGCTGACAAGGGGAAAGCTTTCCCCTGGAGTGGACACCTTGAATATGGACTTGCAATCTACCGGACTGTGTAAGAATAAACCTTCCTTTGTTGAAGCCATCCACTCTGTGGTATTTCCGTTAGAGCGGCACTAGCTGACTAAAACAGTGGGTCTCTACATCGATTTGTGACCAGAAGAACCAGATGGTGCCTGGCCACCACCAGTGATAGATACGATGGAGCTCACAAAATTGAGTCTCACTGGCAACAAGAATAAATACGGGTGAGATCTCCACTAAAAGACCACAAGTGATGGTCCAGGGGTTCCCCTGGGAGCATGGCCCCTGGCCCTGATGCTGCCCTGTCCATAAATCATAATGAAGGTCAACTTTTTGGACAGCAACGGATTGGACCTGGTGATGCAGAGTGACTGTATCTTGTGGGAACTTTATGGTTCTATGCTTCTATAGGGTGTCATCCTGCTGACCTCTTACTGGAGAAAGAGGAGTGAGTGGATAGGAAGGGATAGGAGACTATTGGGAGGATAGGACATATATGGAGCAGGGAGGGAGGGTGTGCTGTCACCAGGTGGGAAGAGCAATGGGAGCTGCATATAGGTGAGCATGCAAATTTATACAGGAATGTACATTGTCATTCAGTCATAATAAAAAAACAAAAAAAGAAGCTTATGCTTGTAGTAAGAAAGATAAAACAAATTCACTTGCCATTTGACTAGAGTCAAGAAAAGGCCTGACAAAGAATATAAATACTGTTTTCAAATGAGAGACAGCACATTTAATTAAGAACCTCAAGAAAGATAGCTTTTGAAGTGAACTACGAAAAATGGAAAGAATTTTAATCAGTGAGGATGGATCTTTTTGTTGATATATGATGTGGTCAAGTTGTTTTCAACTCATAGGGACCCTATGTACAACCGAACAAAACACTCCCTAGTCCTACACTGGATTCACAATTAGAGCTTTGTGCGAGCTCACTAACTGTTGCAGTGTTGAGGTCACTGCATCAAGCCATCTCATTAAGGTCTTCCTCTTTTTGACCTTTTCCCAAGTACAGTGTCCTTCTCCAGGGAATGATCCATCCTGACAATTTATCCAAAGTATGTCAGATGAAGTTACATCATTCTCTCTTCTGACAAGCATTCAGGCTGTACTTCTTCCGGGACAAGTTTGTTTGTTGTCCTGGAAGGCCATGGTGTATTCAGTGTTCTTCACCAACACAGTAATTCAAATGCATCAGTTCTTCTTCAGTTTTCCTTATAAATTGTCCAGCTTTCACATGCATATAAGGTGATTGAAAACACCATGCAAATATGCAGGCAAATGTCACAAGAAATAGGTAAGTGAATTAAAAGAAAAACTGGAAATGTGTATGGCGAGGAAAGAGACAAAAGACATTTTTTGGCATAAGTCTTATATTAATATTTGACTACTTAAACCACAGTTAAGCGTAACTTTGATATAAAATAGAAAGCTACATTTAGAAACACAGTTGTCTGTTATTAGTCAAGGATCCCTGGTGGTGCAGTGGTTAAGTGCTTAGCTACTAACTAAAAGGTTGGCTGTTCAAACCCACCAGCTGCTCTTCAGGAGAAAGCTGTCAGCCTGCTTCCTTAAAGACGCACAGTCTCAGAAACCCTATATAGGGTTACTAGCAGTTGAAATCAACTCAGTGGCAGTGAGTTTGGTTATTATTCTACCTTCTGTGTCCCAACAGATCCATATTCCCATTATTACTCACATGTCATTAGTTGAAGTCACTGAATTTTTTTTAATACGGCAACTGCTTTAATGGCACAACAAAGTTATGTTCTAGAGTTTAAGAAAAGCCAAAAGCCCCAGATCTGTTGCCATCAAGTCAGTTCTGACTCAATGCAACTACAGGTGTTACAGAGTAGAACAGTTTCATAGATTTTTCTTGGCTATAATCTTTACCAAAGCAGATCACTAGACTTTCTTCTGTAGAGACACTGGGTGGGTTCAAACCACCAGCCTTTAGGTTAGCAGTCAAGTACAAACTGTTTTTGCTACCCATGGAGGTTTTAGAGTTTAAAAGGTAAGCCCTGTTGTCTGAAATCAGCAAAATGTAATTATTGATATTAAATAGCAGGAGGTATTTTAATCAGGCTTCTGTAAGATAAAGAAACCATGGTGGCATAGTAGTCAAGAGCTATGCCTTCTAACCAAAAAGGTCAGCAGTACAAATCTACCAGGCACTCCTTGGAAACTCTATGGGGCAGTTCTACCCTGTCCTATAGGATCACTATGAGTTGGAATCATCTTGATGGCAGTGGGTTTGGGATGTAAAATTAATAAATTAATAATAAATCAGTAGAAGTTGTCAGGCACCATGTTGGTCGCCTTACATGTGATTCCATTTAAAACCCTGACAGGCTTTTCTTCTGCAATTCTTCCAGGTGGGTTTGAACCACCAACCTTCCAGTTCATGGTCTAGTACAAACTGCAGCACCCTGGGACCCATAGACCAAACTAATTCTCACTCGTGTTGATCCATTGTGATATTGAGTGGAACTGTTTCAAAAGGTTTTCTTGGCTTTGGCCTTAAGAGAAACATTCACCATGCCTTTCTTCCATGGACCCACTGAGAGAGTCTGAATGACCAACTTTGTGCCACACAGGCTCCTGAGGACCTATTTGTTCTTATTAGGTGAGACAGAGTTGGTTCTTCCTTGTAGCTATGTTTCAGTCTATCATTGTATCTACTATATCATCCACTTTGGTCTTCTTTGTTGCTGACCATCTACAGATAAGCATTATTATCCACATTTTTCTGACTAGGACACTAAGACTCAGAGAGGTTTCATTCTTTGTCAGAGATGACATATCTATAAGTGGGGCTATGGATCTATGAATCCTAATTTGTCTTTTGTCTAAGTTATCTGTCCCTCCACCCGCTATACTTTGCTGCCTTTTATCCCATGTCTTCACTCAGCCTGTGACTGCTATTACCTTTAATACTTTTAGTAGAGAAGTTTTTAAATGGTTTCTTTAAATGTAAGGTTCCATTGGCTGTTAACATCGTTCCCAACAGGTAATCAATCTCCTTTCACATTCATCTTGCAACCCAGAAAACCAATGATTCGGTGGTCAGCCGATGTTACTACTACAGAAATTTCCCCTCTCCTTTACCCCGTTACACACATCTGTGGGACTTACTACACCGTATTTCAGTTACATAATTGAACCTCTAGGCTATAGTTGATGGAAGCAGACAGGTATATTATCCTCCCCTACGAATTTGGAAATGGGACTGGGAGATTCAAATGTCTATTCTGACAAATCATTATGGGAATATCTTATATGCCAGTCAACAGGCTCTGGGGCATAAATGATATATATGGGATTCCCATTATCAAAAAATATACACACACACTTAGGTGGGAAGGACATAATAAACAACTTACATTATTTATTTAATATTAGTACATATTTCAACCTATCACCTGTATCTCTGGTTTATGATAACTCTCCCCAAAAGAAACATAAAGCAGAGTAATAAAGAATCATCATTTTGCCATATAGTGAGTATGGGAGAGGGCTTCTTCTATAGGAGAGACCACAGATAACCTTTCTTAGAAAACGGAATTTAAGGTAAAACCCGAAAAATGAAGAAGTCTGTCACGCAGATATTTAAAGAAGAAGCATTTTTTTAGTGAGAAAGATGTTAAAGTACAAAGATCCTTAGGTATGAAGGAAGTTGGCAGGTTGGGAATAAACTCCAAGAGAGAAGTGAAGAGAGGAAATCATAATTTTGCTTTGAATATGAAAGGAAGGGCTAGAATACCATTTTACACTTATGTTAAAATTTTCGCTCTGCTTATGTATAATAGGTTTAAATCTTAGCTATTAAGCTGTGAGGAACATCAAATTATATTATTTCCCTAAGTCAACTTAAATCTATTTGCTAGCCTTTATTCTTCTATACCTTCTAGAATTCTATCTCATTTTTTATTTCTTCCATTCTCACACCCATCTACATCATAAGTGTCCCAGAGTCTTGGCAGTCTTCAGTAATTGGCCACTGGTTAGAAGAGTATTGCAGAGGCACTCATAATCCCATTGTTCAGAGTTTCTTGGGATTTAGAGGCTCAGTTGCTCCCATGCCATGTGTGATGCCCTTGAAACATTTTTAGTGAAGCTGGAGGGACTTGTACCTTGGATCTAGACTCCAGTGGTGACCACTACAGTCCTCTACTATGTATTGAATTGTGTTCTCCCAAAATATGTGTTGAAACCCAACTACCCTACTTGTAAATATGACTGTTTGGATATTGAGTTTTCCATTGTTATGTTAACACATTTATAATAGAGTCAAGTGCTAAACCCAATCACATCTCAGTTATAAAAAGAGCAGAATGGACTCACACACAGGAACATAGATGCCATGTGAGATGATCTACAAGCCAAGGAAATAAAGGAATGAACACTTAGAGCAGGGCCAGATTACCCAAGAAGCAAGTTACCCAAACCAACCAACCAAATCCACTTCTGTTGAGCAGACTCCAACTCATAGCAATCCTAGAGGACAGAGTAGAACTGCTCCATAGACTTTCCAAGGAGTACCTGGCAGATTCAAACTGCTAACCTTTTATACCCTACCAAGGTTTGCAAGCAAGGTACACATGGGACCAATTGTGTCTTCCTCCTAATCCGAAGTGCAAAGTGTCATTCATCTCCTACCATATCAAAGATGTGGTGAAAAACAGATGAAATTTCTGACTAGAGATTATTAGCAAGAAAATACAACTAAGCCTGTGAGTGCCTCGCTCCTTGTAAACTGGTGCTCCTAGTGTTTACTGGCTAATCCACCCCTCACTCGAGGTTAACAACGAGGAAGGAATGGACAAGGCTGGGAGCCTGATTCGGATTTCTAGCCTCCAGAACCACGACCACATAAATTCATATTCTTTAAAGACACCTACTAGTGATATCTTTTTTTTGTTATGGCCAGACTAGGTAACAAAGACACTCCTGTCCCCAGCTCTAAAATATCTCCAGAGTCCCCACCTATCTCTTCCCATAATTTCTCCAGGGAGTTAAACCTCTAACAAAATGTAGGAAGAGATATTGCCTTCAAGTAGCTTTTGCGTTAGGTCCTGAAATGACAGAAATGAAATATAAAAGGTTGGCTACATATCGGAACTGAAGAAATGCAGAAACTAAAGAACAACCAAAAATTAGTATTTCAATGAATTATTTTGTCTGGCTAGCCTGAGTTAATTTTGTTACTTTAAAACCGCAAAGATAAAAACTAACTAATGGAAATATGAAGTATTCCCTCAAAAGCTTATAGTATTTTTAAAATTTACTCTTCTGGCTTTGAATCTATTATCAACTCTTTTTCACGATCCCATCCAACCCAACAAGTGCTGGGTTTCCAGGTGGTAGATCATTTGACCTGTCTTGATGGTTCATATAGCTTTCAGCTGACTCATTCACCATCTTTTCTCTTAGGAATTGGTGGCTATTGGAGCTGATTAATCACTGCTAACTCTCTCCCCCAGATATTTTAGACTTTAAGTACCTTTTCAAAAAAATAGGAAAACATGAACCATACAAAATCAAGAACTTCAAACCACTGAAGAGTTAACAAGATGGAACACTGTAAAAAGGCAATTCTAATTTGGAAATGTATCCCCAATGAAATATGCTGCATTCCTCTTTCAGTAATCCTAAATCTGTCTTCACACAGAGTTTATGGAAGACATATTCTCCAGACAGCCCCTGATGTGAGAAAAGCTTTTTTAAAGGCTAAAAAGATAGATTTTTCTAAGTTGTCATAGGCTGTGGTTTAGCAGCTGCACGGTCCCTACATAGTTTATTCTTCTAATTATGCTGCTGACAGCTTCCCCAGTGGATTAAAATCTGCACTCAGAGTTCTCTTATCTTTAACCTTTCATTCCCACAACTCCTTACACCACAGATGCTTCTCCTAACATGGTAGTTCCATGTAGGAGACTGGTTAGACTGGGACGTACACTACAATAAAAGGCAATGGTATTTGTTCTCTGATCTCTAATGTCTAATTTCTACATATATATGAAACACAGAAAAATGAAAAAGTAATCTATTTTATAATACAAACGCTATCTGACCCTTCACTTGGCTTTTGGAAAGCAATAGGCCGTTGATACTTCTATGTAGAGAAACTTAACAGTGAGGGGTGTAGGACTGGGGAGAGAGGTATCACTGTACCGGAATACCTCATTTGAATGGAATAAAAGAAGGCTGAGGTGACCTCGGGTAGTTATTCTCAAAACTGAGGCTTACTCCTTTATGAGTCAAATCTTGAACTATTTTTGGTTCTGAATCTCTTGAGAGGTGTAGAGCTGCCTTTATTAGAAGGTTGGTCCCAGGGTGGCACAAATGGTTTGCATGCACTCAATTACTATAGGAAGGTGCTGTGGTGGCGCAGCGGTGAAAAGCTCAGCTGTTAATGGAAGTGTCAACAGTTTGAACCTAGGAAGCATCCACCGCTATCCGAAAAGTTGGCAGTTTGAATTCACCCAGCAGCACCACGGAAGAAAGAGCTGGCAATCTACATCCTTAAGACTACAGCCACTGAAAGCCCTAGGGAGCACAGTTCTAATATGAAACACACGGGAGTGACTCAGCAACAGCAAGTAGCCAGAAGTTACTTAAAATAATCCAAACATTCTTTATTCACTAGAATAACTGACACTCTGTCCAACAGAGGAATACAGTTTAGTTCATTCGGACTCTCCGTCGTCCTTCCTTGATGTTTCTCCACCCAAACTACCCTGCCCTGCAAGGAAGCACACACGTGTGTAGTGTTCTCATTCTCCTCATCTGCATTCTATGTTCTAAGTTTCAATGATGTGTTGAAGGTAGGGAGAGCAAACACCTAAGCCTGTTAAAAATTTCATGTCAACTTGGGATCAGAAATAAAATTCCTTGTTCTTTCAGGAGTTAAAAAAAAAAAAAAAGTGTTTTACATATTATTTAATCCTAACATGCTCCTGCAATGTGGTAATCATTACTTCCATTTTATAGATAAGAAAAACTGACATTCAGCAAATTTAATTAAGATCTTTTCTCAAAATCACTACACAGTACATGGTGGAACTAGAATTCATTTCATGTTCCAAAGTCACGAGTAAATTTCTCTGCCTATAAAGGGTAAACAGCAAAGCCTGGAGAACAGCAGGAAAAAAATAACTCTCAGCCTGAAAGTACCCACTTAACCTGCAGCCTATCTCTCCTAGAAGGGACGAATGTCATAGCAGAGCTTCGCCGCTACTGAGCCTCGAGAATACACTCAGATGTATTCTCAGAAAGAAAGAGAATACATGCAGGTGTATTTTCAGAACGGAAGACCCTGCTCCATGGAAGCAATGTTGCTGGCATCCTGCACCGAAGTGTGGACCCGTTCATTGCGAGGGCCACGGAAGCAGAGGTAACAGACACAAGAGTCACACATGTCTGAGATGAACTCTTCTGGTGACCTGATTTTCATCTTTTGCCAAATTTTACAAAGGCTTTTCTTAGCTTTGTTGTGCTGTATCTGTCTTGTGAACATATTAATGTGATACTATATTAATACTACTTGTGAACCCCAAATATTCACCCTTTCAAGTGATTTATGTTCTCTGTCATCCCTGGATGGTACAGTTAATGTGCTTGGCAGCTAACCAAAAGGTTGAAGTTTCAAGTCCACCCAAAGGCACCTTGGAAGAAAGGGCTGGCAATCAACTTCTGTAAAACTAGCCAATGAAAACTCTGTGGAGAAGTCTTACTCTGATACGAGTTGGAACTGACCTGATGACAGTAACAAGCCTCACAGGCCTGTCGTACTGACACAAGAGTCAAGGGTATGGCCTAGCTTGGGAAATGGCTTGAAAGGACTTAAACGATGCTACGTGATTCCTCTTATCAATTAGCTTTGTTCTTTATTCTTGCTTTGGCTCTATCCTCAAATGTTTACACGATATCAGCAGCAACTCTTGACCCTAATATCCTCTGATTCTCGGTGGGGGAAGGAAGAATTTCAAACATGTTCCTAGTTAGTTACTGAATTGTGAAAGCTGGTTTTTAAGAAAATGACAAATGAGAAGACTAAAATTCAAAATATCCAATATGAGGTATCTGGGTACTATCCCTGAAATCCTGAGAACTATTCTGAACACTCTTATTAAAGATTCCTCTATAGTGTGAATAAGAGAAAGCTTGATAATTATGAAACTGTTACTTACGGCAATGCAGACTGGTTGAGGTGCATTCGATTATTAATCATAACCTCTCTAAATGCCAATAAACTTTCTGCCTCGTAGATTGGCCGTGTAGATTGTTACCACAAACTCAGTTATAAAGAAGTATATAAGTGTATACTAAACAAAGAAATTCTTTGGAGTATCTGGTCTTGAAGGAATAAAAGTCCTTTAGAAACAAGCAAACAAACAGAACCACAGCATACACCGTTGGTTCGGCTTCCTACCCAAGACAGCAGGAAAGAACAAGCGAAAAATCTAAGAACGACCATTTGATGGTTTTTAAGTCCTTGGCTTTTTTTCCCAGCTTCCCTTATTCCTCTGAACAAAAACAGCCTCTGCTGCACTGACAGGCCCTTCTTTTCCGCGCTGCAGAACACCTGGTGGCCGATTGCTCGGTGGAGGATAATTAGCCCCTCAATTATCACCAGTTTACTTTCACCTGTTCCACAAGTATTTCCCTAAAACTTGAAGCTTGTCTAATTAGTCATTTCTGACCCGTTCTCCACCATCAGACTCAAGAAAAAGCCCTTCCACTAAGTAATTAACCCGTGGTAGGCTAATTCTTCAGCTTTTGTTTCAACTGTTGTTGTTGAAATCATTAGAATCAAATGCACAAAGAAACGTTGCGGGACAGAGTAATAAACTGAAAAGTTCTGCCTCTCTTCTCCCTTTGCCAGCTTCCAAATCCAAATTATAGAAACCTTAAGCACAGTGACATTTAGTCAGACACATATGTGCTTGCTGTTGAATGTCTTGAAAGAGCAAAATAGCACTGCCAGAATTATCAAGTTCAGTTCTCTGAAATGCCATAAAAAATATGGTGTTTATATTACATCCAAAGGTGAAAGAGAGCAAAAAGAATCCAAATTTTAAAATTGCAGGCCAAAAGCCCAACTTGTTAAACCTTTTCAGGACGCTGTAATTGAATCTAATCATTTCTTCTTTGTATCATTTTGGTAGTCTGTGGATGATTCTTCTAAGCTGTTCACAGACATATATAGAACCTTTTATTTAACTTTACCAAATAAATTGTTTGAGAAGCCCAACAGATTTTTATAAGATTACGAGATGTCTCATGTTTACTCATTCATTCAAGAAAATATTGAGCACCTAATTTATATCACACACTTTCTTAAGCTCAGGAGATACAGGAAATATGGAGCATTTCTACATTCTTGGAATTGAAAGCCTCATATGTCCCCAAATATAATCTTTTCCAAAAAAAAAGTCTTCCGTTGGAAGACCACTTCCCTGCCACAGTAGTTGGTTTAGTAGTGGACACATGACCCAATCTGAGCCAATGAAAACCAGGTTGAAAATACCTGTTCCACTTTTGTAGTGAGGGCCACTCTCCTTCCTCACTGAAAGTCAAAGGTTGTGAGGTCATGCATGAGGTGCTGCTGATGTCACTGAAAATGGAGCCAAAACAAGAGTAAAGGACAAAATGAAAAGATAACGGAAATCAAGTCCCAGTGACACCGTTTAAGCACTGATCAGGCTATCTCCCAAACTGGATCGTATCCTAGATCTTTCATTACATGTGCTGTGAAGTATGCTCTCTGCCTAAGTCACTTGGCTTTGGGTTTCAATTAACGGTACCCCAAGGTGTTCTGACTGATGGAGAGTGACTTGCCAAAGTCACAAAGAGTTTAAGATATAAAGTAGTTATACATTTCCTTAAATATTAAGATTAGGGGATCTGTACCTTTCTATTCCTGAGCTTTTTAGTATTCAGGTAGGAAGGTGTCTATAATCTATCTACAGATGTGTTTTACATTAGCTTTTCACCAGTCAACATTTTGATTTCTTTCTGGACTATAAATTTGCTTCTGTGAACCTGGGAAATCGTATGTTGCCAATAAATAATAGCCAATTTTTCCTACCTGTCACAACATGCCCTCTAAATGTTTTTTTTTTAACACAGTAGCTAATCTGTCAAACTGAGTAATTTTAAGTTTACCTCAATATATTCCATTCTTTCCACAAATACTAAGCAATAAGTGTGTAAGGGCTATTGGATGGAGAATATAATTGATGGAAAGATAAAGAAGAACAGTTAGTGTGCTCAGAGAGCTTCTAGACACTTTAGGAAAATACAAAGTGATAGAAAGGGCTGAGTAGATACTGCATGAGAACCACTGTGTGGATTTCAACCAGCAGCACTGTATCTACTGTGCTAAGTCAAATGCTGTGCCACTCTTTCCATCACCTCTCACAACCAACATACAAGTCCTATTGGTACTGTCCTACAAATTTTCCCCAGAACTGATAATTTTGCATAGGTCCTCTTAAAACTCCAGTCCAAGCCACCATTATGTCACACTTCTACTCACTGTAATAGTGTACAAACTAGTCTCCTTGCCTCACCACTTGCCCCTCACAACCGTCAGCCAAAATAGTCCTCTCAAAGCATAAGTCGAATCAATCCATTCTGCTGCGTTCTCATTGCTGGGAGAACAAAATCTATACACGTTAACAACTCACCACCTCATTACCTTTGTTTTCGCCACAGCACTCATCACTGCCTCAAAGGAGATTTTTTATTTATTGGATTACAGAATGATTATAACTTTTTCCACCAGGACACAACTTCTGAGAGGTCAGGGACTATGTTTCAGTCACTGCTCTCTCCCCAGTGTCAAGAATACTCAGCACCCAATAAGCGCCCAGCACATATCTGTGGACTGACCAAATAAAGACAATAGATACATCTAGATCAAACTGAGAAAGCAGGAAAAAGGGGAAGGAAGCTGGGGGTGGATGATAAAATGTTGCATGGATAAGGAAATGAGTGAATGAATAGTATGTAGGTGTCATGGATTGAACTGTGTTCCCCCAAAATGCACAGTAATTTGGTTGAACCAATAATTCCCAGTATTGTGTGATTGCCCTCTATTTTGTGATTTTCGAATGCTGTAAATCCTAATCTCTGCCTATGGTTAATAAAGTGGATTTGTGTTAAAGAAGATTATAGTAGGATTGTAGAACGCTTCCTAAAATCACCTCCCTCCTCTAACATAAAGAGAGTTTTCCTGGAGTGTGGCTTGCATAACCTTTTATCCTACAAGAGACAAAAGGAAAGGGAAGCAAGCAGAGATTTAGGAACCTCATAGCATCAAGAATAGAGCATCCTTTAGACCTGAGGTTCATGTGCCAAGATTCTCCGTGATCAATGACTGATGCAACACTAGGAACTTCCTCCAGAGCCTACAGAAGGAAAGACTTCCTTTGCAGTGGACACGATGAATTCTGACTTGTTGCCTACTGGACTGTGTAACAATAAACTGTTCTTTGTTAAGCCATCCACTCATGGTATTTCTGTTAGAGCAGTAGACGACTAAAATTGTAGGCTATAAAAATTAATGGGAAATTTGAAGAAATTACATTAACTGGTCACTTGAATAATCAACTGGTTTAAGTCTGCTTTCTGTAGGATCATCCTACAAAGCAAAGAAACGGCCAGACCACAGAGCGGAGCAATGATGAATAGGAATTAAATTAAATTGTGGGAATGTTTTAAGTACTAATTCTAGGGTTGTTGTGAAGTTCGTGCTTGTTTAACTTTGTTTATAACGGCCTGAAAAAGAAAATATGTATTGCATTAATGGAAATACAGGCAGTCTCCAGGTTATGAATGCAAGGTACAACTCACGCTTGCCCTATAATGTTATGTAAATTTGCCCTCACTTTGAAATGACTGAACCAACCCCTACCGGCAACAAATTCTTCATCACAGTTACCTTCACTTGCTGCATGTACAGCTTTTAAATCATTGAAAAGGCTTCAAGCTTTTCTTGCACTAAAGTAAAGCTAAATAAAAACCATATATATCTGTTTTGACTCACCCACAAATTCCACTTAAAGACTTAAAGATACAGGAACTGATCTCACTCACAGTGCAGGGACTGCCTGAGCAGATAATCCTAAAATGAGTTTTGTTGCAAATGTCAGTAAGAACTAAGTTTTCAAGTAACACAGATTATCTCGAAAATCTAAGTCAACAAAAACTTTGGTAATGATTGGAACTCTGATTCAAAGTTATAAATATTGTCCCAAACATTCATCAAATAGGAGAATGCTGAAGAACTAAAGGGAATAATGGAAGATTAAGAGTGGGAAATTAGACACCATTTGACAGTTGAAAACAAATTCTGACTAGACAGGCATTTGATGAGTGCCTACTTCAAGAAAGGAACTTTGTTTCATTTTATCCTCAGTTTAAATTCTAAAAGGTTTTATTATGTCCATTTTACAAATGAGAAAATTGGTGGAAGTGAGACTCAAATGTTGAAGTACCTAATTCCAAAGAGTTTTTTCATCAGCAATGTTTACTTTTTCAGGTTCTAAGCTGTAAAGAATTGCACAGTGCTAATCAGAAAATACCATTCCGCTCGACTAAAGACTTGGCAACAGATTCCCTGAAAGCTATTAGGAAATAAACATAAGCAAGGAAACTTTATAAATGACTCCCAAAGTGAAAAATAGTAAGAGAAAGCAAATGAAAAATCATGTAACTGTGTTGTTCTTCCTTACAGTTACGAAAAAAATGGATGTGGACAATATTCAAAACTACTGACCTATAACAAAAAGAGGGTATTTATAATCTGATGTTAAGCAAAGATTAATTTATACCAAGTACCAAAGTAAACAACGAACCTTGGTGGCACAGTCGTCAAGTGCTCAGGCACTAATCAAAATGTTAGTGGTTAAAACCCACCAGCCGCTCTGTGAGAAAACGATGTGACAGTCAACTTTCATAAAGATTACAACCTGGGAAATCCTAAGGGCAGTTCTGCTCTGTTCTGCAGGGTCACTATGAGGAGGAATCAGTTCAGCAGCAAAGGGTTAGCAAAGAAAGTACAGCGTGTCAACAAACCTGTAAAGGGTAAGTTCCATCTGCTGCAACATTTAGAAGCAAATTGATGAACACAAATAAACAAATAAATGAATGAACAAAGATACTTTAGCCTATATTATCAAAAAGAACTTTAAGCTGACAGTCAGAGGCTAAAAGGTAAAACTCACAGATGAATTTAGGATTATTATTTGTTGGGGGGAAGAGAGTCCTTCTTTGTTTCCTCTTTCAAAAAAAAAAAGAAAGAAAAATTTTAATTCATTTCCTTCTTCAGACAAATAAGACATTAAGACAGTCCCATGTATCAATATCAGTAAGAACCTTTTCACCAATATTTGGTATAAACTTGAACATTATGTCTATAGTATTTTCAGCTGTCACATTTTTCTCAGGTAGTACTATAACAAGATCCCATAAGCCAATGTGCTACCAAAAAAAAAAAGGAATAAAACAAGCATCCGTATAAAGTAAACAAGGTAGAAAGGCTCATTTTTCATTTGTTAACTGGCCTCCACACCGCTGTTGGCTGTGACAACAAATGATTTAATGAGTCCAATTTAAAATGGTCTTGTGTGTGTAAGATAGATGTCTTGGAAAATTCTTTTTTAAAATCTCACAGCTATGGCAAAAGCTGCTTTGCTATAGCCTGAGAAAAATCCGGATTGCAATTCTTGGTTTTCTTTTTTTTCTTTCTAAATTTCTAATAGACCGGATATCAAACTAGTAACAGCAAGAGGCATCATATCCCCGTTTTACTTGTGAGCATCTTCTAGTAGTAGCTGTTAATAACATGTTTCAGGAATACCAGCTCAAAAAGCCATAAAGATTTATCAACTGTGTGGGAAAGTGATTAGTCAACAAGAGCCTTTCTGAACTATGTGTTCATCTTCTTTTCTCTTGCACTTAAATGGTCTGTTAAAGTGATACTTTGTCAGAAAAAGACATGATAGGAGACATGATATGTACGCTGGGCAGAGGCAAGGAAAGTGCCTCATCTCCAGGGATAAGTATCATCCAGGGTGTAGCTTTTGAGTTTCCGAAGCTTGTAAATGTGTTAGATGGAAGAGAGGAGACCTTCTCAAAATCCATTTTCTGATTTCACAAATACTGTCTTTATCCTCGTATGTTTCTCAGGTAGATTTTTAAGCATTATTAGCAAGTAAGAAAGCCTTATCTCTAACTCACATGATGCTTCTTTTGATATAAAGAAAACTGAATCTTTATAATCATCATTTGGGAACAGAGTGAACATATTGTATAGCTTCTGAGAGGGTCAGATAGATCCAGTTTTGTTGAATGGCCTGCCTCTCTGGTATTGTGTTTATTCTTGGAACATGAATAAATCTAAATGTGATTAGCTTAAGTATAAATCTTTACTCACAGGGTGATTACCCAGAATTAACCATCAAAAAGTCAGATCAACTAAAGTGACTTTCTTAACAACATTCCAATTTACTAAAATTGTTTTAGGAGTCTAAGAGCAAGAGGCTAAGTGCCAAAACTGAGGACTGTATCCACTAAATAAAAGGCTAGAAGCCCAGAAAGCAGATGTGATTCAGAGCCATCCTCATGATAAAAATTATTCAAGAAGGCAAAAAAGGAGAAAAACAATGTCAAAATATTTCCACATTTTAAAAAAGCAATTAACATATACAGTGTAACTTTCAGAAATGTAGACAAACAGCTATAACTGTAATATGAATACCTTTCCAAGCCAAATTTTAGTTTAGATATATATAGTGTATACATGTAAAAAAAAAAAAAAGTTAACCATTTCTCACAACTATACATATGTGCCTTCCCTGACTTTTGCAGCAAACTCAAGGAAACTGACAGGGAAGGAGTGGGTGGAACAAATGTTACCAAGGAGATTGAGTAAATTGCCAACTGTCTAGTCTCTCTTGGGTATTAACCTCCCCAGGCTAAGCTTTTGTTTGTGGTCCAAATCTAAGACCAACATTTTGTAGCAGCCTATTCTTTGTACAGAATTAGAAACCAAATTTCAAAACGCCAAATGCTGCAAGCTATCTTCATACCCTACACTTGTTTCTTCAAGTCTTAGATACTTTTCTTTTTTTTTTAAGAAGAAAAAGTATTTAATCTACTGAAAAAAACCAAATGTTTTTAATTTGGACAACCATAATGATCTCTTCCATTAAATGATACGTAGGATGCAAAGGCCCCAGGATTTTTTGTGTCTCTTTTGAAATGGAAATATGATCAAAGATCTAACCCTGAATTTAATTTCTCCATTATGTTTATACAAATATTATAAATTTAGAAAGTGTTATTCATTCATTATCATTAATAATTAATGCTCTCTAAGTTTTAATCTGACATCTTTAGTAGTTCCAAACTAATACTATTTTGACACTCTCTTTGTTTCCTGTGGTATCCAACCTCTTTTTAAAACTATTCTGCTGCTTTGTTAGCGTCTCTCTTAGATGACTTGTTTTATCTAATTATATTCCTATTAAGTTGTTTCATGTCATGAGTAATTCATGGATAACTTTCTTCTCTTCTTTGGGTTTCTGATTCTTCACACTTAGGTTCTTTTGCATACTGAATTATTTTTTTAAAAAAATCTAGATTGCTTACATAGCTGTGTCAAGCCATCCTTTTTATTTGCTTGAATTTTATTTGCTCAAATTTTCTAATGTAATCTACTTCCTATTATATACTGTAGGTGACTTTGTGATTTTTTTCTTTTGATATAGAAAACAAGTTTATTTTCATCCAAAATATCTACAATTTGAGAATTCAATATGTTTATGTTCAGTTCACTTTCTCTGTAGCCTGAGGTTATGGTGAGAGGATGGGGAATGAAGACTTTCAGTTGAAAAAATGAAGTAATAGAAAATCTCTTTTGTAATATCTGAGTTCTGCTCTAACTTCTGAAATGTGTTGATTGAACTGCACCAGAGCTAAATTCATCTAATTGAGGAAAATATGTCATTTCCCTGGGGGACTGTCCAGACTTCAGATTTATCTTTAGCATCAGTATCATTGGCTGCTGGTAGCCTCTCTCCAACATTCGTTTTCTTTTTCTATAATAATACAATTTTTGATCTTAAACTGTGTTCACTGCTGACCTCACTTGCAGTTGAGTGTAGTTATGTGACCAGCCTTGGTCAAAGGACTGTAATAAAACTATTGTGCGAAAGCTTTCAGGACTCATCCTCAGGATATACCATGTAGAGGCAGACCACGACAGCAGAATGGTTGGGTGCTCCTGTGATGCTGCTAACAACACAGACCAAAAGAACAAATGAGTTGATTATACTTTACATTCTATGAACCCTAAACATCAAAGGGAAAGTTCAGAAATCAGACTGAGTGACAGGAAAGGGAAAGTAGGTACAGAAATGCCTATGACCGGCTAGGATTGATTTATGGGAAAGTAGCGTTCTGCAGGTGGATCAGCTGCAGCAAGCATAGTGAGGGGAGCAGTGGCATTCTAAAAGTATCTTACACAGTGGGAGAAGCTAAGAGGTGGAGAGCCAATTCACACCTCCAGAATCAGTGAAAAATGGCATTTGAACATCAAAAGCAAAGTAGCTTGCATCTCAACTACTACACGCAGATCTAAAATGTAACTTTGAAATAAACCTCTCTCCCTTCCAGAAGCACTTCCATCTCCCTTTTACACACAGCACTGGCTCCACAGACCAACCTATACGCTGGCTTAGAACTATGATCCCTTACATGTGCCCTTAGCCATCCTCCCAGACTTGGAGTGGGAATCGTTTAAGTAACAGTAGGGAGAAAAATAAATCTGCCGACTGCCTTGAGCCAGGATGTCAGGACAGAAATAATTTCTTGGCCTAGGCACAGGCATAAGTGTACACAACCATGAATGCCTCTCATCTCTGTGTTCAGCATCCAGGACAGCAGTTTGGCCACAAAATCTGCCTACCTACTTGTTTTAAGGAACAAGGACATGTTTATCTCGCAGCTTAGCTTCAGCCCTCTTCATTTCTCTATATCTGCAACCAGATATCTACGCCTACACCAGACAGCCCTGCATATCTAGGACTGCAGGGAAAAATCTGCACGACATAGTTGGCACCTGATTACCTAAACATGACACCATGGAGCAGTTCTACTCTGTACTAAGGGGTCTCTCTGCATCAGAATTGACTTGACAGCAACAGTGTTGCCTTTATTGGGGGGAAAATGGAAACATAATCTACAGAGAAGAGTCAATAAGACTAAGGTCAGACTACTCAGCAAAAACCATGTAGACGATAAGGCAATGGGATAACACACACAAAGCCTTGAAAAAATATAACTGCCAGTCAAGAATTATATATCCAGGAAAACTGCTTCTCAAATATGGTGGTGAAATTAGGACACTTCCAGATAAACAGAAATGTAGGACTTTTGCAAAAACCAAACCCAAATTACACAAAATAGTCAAGATTATCTTTTGGTTAGAAAATCAATAATATCAGATAACAACCTAAAACTAGAATGTAAGATATCAACTATGTAAGAAAATCACAAAAACAATTCAAAGCTAACACACTGAACATAGAGAAACAGAAATGTCATTATGCAGAATAAGACAACATTATAACATTCTTGCATATGGAGAGGAAGTCAAAACAATACAAAACAATAAAAGACTGTTTAAAGTTATAATTTAAAGTTTAAAATTTAAACTTCCATTAGAATGGAAATTAACAATTCTACACATCAAAATGAAAAAAACCAAGAAGAGCATGAAGTATCAGCAAATACCAGCAAATACAAAATGAGCAACAATTAAAAAGATGAAAAGAAAATACATAAAGAAAAATGATTCAGCACAAAAAATTAAGTGGAACAAAGAAACTGTCAACAATACACACAAAAAAAGACATCAAAATAACAGCACTAAACGCTTGCCTGTCAATAATTACGCTGGATATAAATGGACTAAATGCACCAATAAAGAGACAGGCACTGGCAAATTGGATTAAAAATACAAAGACTCTTCTATATGTTCCCTACAAGATATACTCTTAGACTTAAAGATATAAACAAATGAAAACTCAAAAAGGATGGAAAAAATATATATCAAGCAAACAACATTCAAAAAGAGTAGGAATAGCAATATTAATTTCTAATGAAAAAGACTTTATAGTAAAATCTGCCATATAGGAAAAAGCAGGACATGGTATAATGATTAAATAGTCAGTAGAGCAAGAGGACATCACCATATTAAGTATTTATGTACCTAATAATAGCACTTCTAAGTGCATAAAACAAGCTAACAGCATTGAAAAGAGAAATGGACAGCTCCACCCAAATAGTAATAGACTTCAACAAATCACTTTCAATGAAAGACAGAACATCCAGAAAAGCTCAATAAGAACAGGATATCTAAATGCCACAACCAACCAACTTGACCTTATAGATATATATGGAACACTCCACCCAACAGCAGCCAAATATACCTTCTTTTTTAACTCACATGGAATGTTTGCAAGAAAAGATCACATGTTGGACCATAAAACAAGTCCAAATAAAATCCAAATTATCACAAAGAATAATAAATATTTATTTTATATATGTATATATATTTTTATATATTTGTTATTTGTTATCCTTTGTGATAATTTGGATTTTATTAAAATAAGTTCAATTTCAATTTTGCCACATTATTTTATTCACAAAATGCTACAAATAACTTTGCAGATCATGAAGCCATAAAAATAGAAATCAATAACAGAAAAAAACAAGGTAAAAAAAAACCAAACACCCAGAAACTGAGCAAACCCTTGCTCAAAAGTTACTGGGTTATAGAAGAAATCAACAACAGAATACAAAAATTCACAGAATCAAACAAGAATGAAAATATATCCTATCAGAATCTTTGGAATATAGCAAAAGTAGTGCTCATAGGTGTATTTATTTCAATAATTGCTCACATCTGTAAAAGAGAAAGATTCTAAAGCAAAGCATTCACCCTATAACTTGAACAAGTGAAAAGAAAATAGCAAAAGCTCTTGAGCACCAGAAGAAAATAAAAATTAGAATGAACTAAATGAATTAGACAATAGAAAAGTGATTGAAAGAGTTAACAAGACCAAAGCTTGTTCTTTGAAAAGATCAACAAAACTGGTAAACCATTGGCTAGACTGATGAAAGAAAAAGAGGAGTGGGAACAAAAAACCAGAATAAGAAATGGGATGGGTGACATCACAACAGATGTCACTGCAATTAAAAAAAAATCATAACAGAATACTGTGAACAACTGTGCTCTAACAAATTTCAAAACCTAGAGGAGTTGGAAAAATTTTTAGAAACACACTACTTATCTGAACTAACAGAATTAAAACAACTAAATAGCCCCATAACAACAACAGAAAGAGATTGGAAAGGTAATTTAAAAACTCCCAAGTGAAAGGAGCCCTGGCTTGACAACTTCACCAGATAGCTCTACAAACTTTCAGAGAAGAGTTAACACCACTATTACTAAAAGTATATCAGACCATAGAAAAAAGGATGAAATACTCTGGAATTCATTCTGTGAAGACAGCATAACCTTGATACCAAAACCAGGTAAAGACATTACAGAAAAGGAAAATTACATATGAATATCTCTCATGAACTTAGATGAAAAATCCTCAACAAAATTCTAGCCGACAGAATTCAACAACATATCAAAAAACTGGTTCACCATAATACAGTGGGATTCACGCCAGTGATGAAGTGTTGATTCATCATTAGAAAAACAATCAATGTAATGAGTCACATAAATACAGCAAAAGACAAAAACCACTCGATAGCTGATGCATAAAAGGAATGGGACAAAGTTCTATACCAGTTTATGTTAAAAACTCACAGCATAATAGGAATAGAAGGGAAATTCCCCAACATAATAAGAGGCATCTGTGCAGTCAACTGCCAATATCATCCAAAATGGAGAGAGTCTGCTGAAAGTGTTCCCCTTGAGCATGGGAACCAGCCAAGGATGCCCACTGTCACCACTTTTATTCAACATTGTGCTGGAGGTTCTAGCCAGGGCAATCAGGCAAAAGAAAGGAATAAAAGGCATCCAGATTAGTAAAGCAGCAATAAAAGTATCTCTATTTGTAGATGATTTGATCTTACACACAGAAAACCCTAAAGAACCCACAAAAAAAAAAAATTTTTTTTTAAGCCCTACTAGAACTAACAGAAGAGTTCATCAAAGTGTCAAGATTTAAGGTAAACATTAAAAAAAAAAAATCTACTGGATTCCTTTGCATCAACAAAAAGAGCACCAAAGAGGAATTCTCTGAATCAATACCATATACAACAGCCCCAAAGAAGATAAAATACTTAAGAATAAGCCTAACCCAGAATGCAAAAGACCTATACAAAGAAAACTACAGGACACTACTGTAAGAAGTCAAAAGACAATTATACCTTACTCATGGATAGGAAGATTCAAAATCATGAAAATGTCTATTCTTCCTAAAGCAATCTATAGATACAACACAATTGCAATCCAAATTCCGAAGGCATTTTTTCATAAGATGAAGAAACAAATACAGAAAAGGAAAAAACCTTGGCTAAGCAAAGCATTACCAAAGAAGAAGAACAAAGTGGGATTTGCTCTCTTCTGTTTATGGCACAATCAAACTATTTTAAAAAGAGAGAGAGAAAGAGAGAAGAGAAGGAGATGGTATATATTCTTTCCTCCATCCCACTGTTTAGAATCTGATCTCAGAAATCTTCTCTTACATAATGTCAAAATAACAAATCATGAAGTGTAAGAGAGTGGAGATTTTATGATCCTCAAGATAGCCCTGGCTGTTGAAACAAGGCTTGGGATGTAATAACCAAATTAATGGCAGTGTTTTAGAAGATGAGATCACAGCTAGAACAAGGCTGACCTTTAAACATGTCTGTCATGTGGAGTTATGTAGAATCCTACATATTATTTGAATCCATTAATTTACATTGAGGCCGACTCACATCATGGTGGGTTGAATTCAGATTTAGAAATACATACATATTTTTCAGATTGAGTTGAAAAAAAAACAAACAAACAGTGAAAGGTGACAAAAATCCCCAAGGAAGAATTCACACCAAGAGAATTAAAAATCTGAAATGGCAATGTCACAACAGAGTTTGAGAATTAAATTGAAGCAAGGACTTGGTGAGGCAGAGGATACTGAAACCCCATTCCAATCAGCCACTCCAGTGGAATATACACCCCAAAGAGACAAAGGACCATAGCTATGAACAAAAAGTGCTCTCTCACTAGATAGCTTAACATTTCAGGTCACAAATTCTGAGAATCGACCCATTCAACTGAAAGTTACGTATTTGTCTTTGTCTTTGCACGAAACTGCCAAATTTTATAGCACCATGAAATGATGGGCAACAGAAATGGATGAGTCTACAAAGGTCTGCAGGACTGTGGCAGAAATTCAAATAAAATGACATATTAACTTATAAACTTCTTCAATAAAGTCTTCAGGGTTTCCAAAAACATTTGTGAGACAGTAAGTCTTTGAAAGATATACTGTCTCATACATAAGCTCAGAACTGTTAGCAGTAAATGACCTCACTCACATCTGTAGGCTAGTGAGAATTTGGGACATCTGCGTGAGACGTATTTCTCCTAGACCTCCCATAGGGATCTGCTAGGACATGAAACCTGTGGAAAACACAGCTTGTTGTTCCAGTAGTTCATGTAACTTCTGTTCCTACTGGAGAAGACTATGGGGCACTGAGGTCCAAGAGGAATTTGTAATTTATATATAAGAAAAGCCTTTGAGAAAACTTTTCTCCCTTTTTATTCACATGAATCTAACACCTTCTGCTTGCCATTGGCAATGGCCTTGCTGATGCTACTTTCCCAAGTTACAGTATACAGTAGTAAAAAAGTGAAAGGGATTTAAATTTTTAAAGGAAAGATGCTACAAATATCTACAATGGCATTGTACTTCCTCCTTTAGTATTGTTTTAAGTCCCGAATAATTTAACTTGTTCTAATTTTGCTGATTAACACTGGCTATTCTATAGTCTTTGAACATTTATGTGCCTGGCAGTGAGCTAGGTTTGGGGAACTCAACGCTTAACTGGATGATGTAGTCCCTCCTCTCATGCAATTTGCAAATGTGTGAGGGATATGGACCATAAGAATAGACCAGAAGCACAGGGCTACAATGCAATGTGCAGGAAAGGCCCTAGAGCAAGACTGACTTTTTTTCAGACCACAATAGTTATTTGCTTATGTTGTCTTAATTTGTTGTATGAATCAATGCAATAATGGCATAAAAACATTCATTACCAAAACCAAACCAATTGCTATTGAATTGATTTCAATTCATGGCAACCTTATGTGTTTCAGAAAAAAACTGCACTCTACAGGTTTTCATGGCTAGGTGTTAATTCTTAGCTACAGTCATTAGCCCTTCCCTTTCTGTAATACTGTGTTTTCATATTGCCCCCTATATTTTATCTGTCTCATGCTCTATTATAACTGTAGTTATTATTATTGTTACTTCTTACAAAAATTACCATCAAACCCACCCAGAGTGACTCAAAAATAAGGCGTAGTGATCTGTTTCTGAGAGTGCACAGCTCTGAAAAGCCTATGGAGCAGTTCTACTCTGCACATATGGGGTCTCCACGAGTTAGAATCCACTGGACAGCAAGTAATAACAACCACCAGCACCCCAAAGTCTGTTCTTCTAGCAGTACCCAGTTATTTTTCTGGAATTTTATTTTAAGTTTCTTTCACAGTTCTAGGGCAGAGAGATTCTCTGAAAATGTTACTCACAAGAAATCTATTGCCTGATAATCTGAAGAGACAAGCGTTGTGGTTGATCTTGCCCCTTTTAAAAGTTAGTCAATAGTAATCATTATCTATTTGCCCAGACACAGCCCCTCCGTTTCCTGTTTTCCTACCAGAGGCTAGTTATGCCCTCAGGGAGGTTCAGTGGTAGATTCTCTGTTACTGGTAACAAGTTCAGTGATGGTATTGCTGGGAGGGTTGCTGTCATTAGTGTCGCGTCAAACTCAGCAGGCATTATTTAATCTCTGAACTTGGGTGTCTATAAAATCAACACACTCAAAATACTCAAGAGATGATTTACCACAACCATCTCCATCAGTAACATAATTTCTACAGAACACTAAAAACCTTGCTTTATCCATTCCCTTATTGGAAAATAAAATTAGTATTCCTATTTCAAACCCTGCTAGTGGGAAATCAACAAACAAATAAAAATTATCCTTTTGTCTTTCTCTTACTGTTTGGAAGCTTTAGTATGCACAAACGGAAATCCTAATTGGGGGAAAAAGAAATGCCTTTCCGTATGTAGGATTTGGAGCCCTGGTGGTGAATTGATTAAGAACTCGGCTGCTAACCAAAAGGTCAGCGATTCAAATCCACCAGCTGCTCCTTGGAAACCCTACGGGGCAGTTCTACTCTGTCCTATATGGTCACTATGAGTCAGAATCAACTTAACAGGAGCAGGTTTCTGTATTATTTATCATCACTGCAACATTATGGTTTAATAATAAAATCTGAGAGGTCAATCTTATCATCACCGTGGGGGGAATATATTTCCTGAGAATAAAACTGTAATTATTAAAAGTTGGGTCAAAGGACCCAGACAGAGCATTTCATAAAACTAAATACATTTTCCTTGCAATTAGGGAGAGGAATTACAGAGCGTGGGCAAGAGATAGCAAACAGGTAGGAAGTAGGAGACTGAAGGCTGGCTCTTGAAACTGCAATTGTATAACAAGCAAATGACCTTTACTTAGATTTTATGTTAATTTGGGGAAGGTTTCGGTGAGGCTTTACGAGATCATCGTAGGCCCAAACCTCACGGTGACACTGGTAGTCCAGGTAGAATTTTCACCCTCCATGAGGAAGACCAGGGTTTGATTCCCAACCAATACGTCTCACGCACTATCACTACTGACCTGTCAGTGGAGGCTTGTGTGTTGCTAACATGTTGAACAATTTTCAGTAGAGCTTCCAGAATAGGAGTAGGAAGAAAACTCACTTGTGAAAAATCATCCGGTGGAAACCCTATGAGTCACAAAAGTCTAATCTGAAACCAATCATCCAGTTAGCACAAACTCCTCTCTCCTCATTCTTGCTGTTCTTGTTCCCAGGCTGTGCTCTTTAAGAAAGTTCAAATAAAGCAACCATTTAAAACATATTTCCTGAGCACATCTACATACTACCATATCAAAAAAGTCCCAAACGGTTTCAGGGGATATCTAGGTGAATTTGTGCAACAATTTGGTGAATGGCATCTGGCGTCTTAAAAGCTAGCCAACAGCCATCTAAGATGCATCTATTTGTCCCAACCTGCCTGGAACAAAAGCAAATGAAGTATGCTGAAAACATAAGGAAAATTTTAGCCCAAGAGACAGAAAGGGCCACATAAACCAGAGGCTCTATCAGCCTGAGACTGGAAGAACTAGATGGTGCCTGACTGCCACTAATGACCGCCCTGACAGAGAGCACAGCAGAGGATCCCCAATGAAGGGGGAGAAAAGTAGGTTGCAGAACTCAGATTCTACTAAAAAGACCAGACTTGGTGGTATGACTGAGATTGGAGGGACCCCAGAAAACATAGCCCCCAGAGCTAAAACCATTCCCAAAGCCAACTCTTCAGGCAAAGATTTAGATTTGACTATGTAACACATAAAATGAGACTGGAGAAGCTCTTGCTTCTTGGTTTCCGTAGATACATGAAACTAATTAGGCAGCTCCTGTCTGGAGGCAAATGAGAAGGCAGAGGGGGACAGGAGCTGGTTGAATGGACAGGGTGGAGCGGAGTGAGCTGTCACAAAACAATGTGTGTAAGTTTTTGTGTGACAAACTGACTTCAATCGTAAACTTTCGTTTAAAGCAGAAGCAAAAAAAAAAAAGCTCCATTTGTACAGCTCTTGTTATTACAATTGATTTGATACACACCCATGCCACTTTCCCTAGGCTGTAAACTTTAAGAATAAACTGTTTCTATATAAGTATCTTTTAGCAATAGTAGTAATACTAAAACCAAACCCACTACGTTCCAGCCATTTTTGAGTCATAATAATGACCCTATACGACAGAGTAGAACTGCCCCATAGGGTTTCCAAGGAGAGCCTAATGGATTTGAACTACTGACCTGTTAGTTAGCAGCCAAACTCTTAAGCAGTATTCCACCAGGATTACTATATAATAATAATAGCTAACACTAAATTTATCCCTTATTTTCTGTCAGATGACATGACTTCATTTATTCTTCCCAATATTCTATGAAACAATTATTCGTTCATTTATGCACATAACTGTATTTTTTAAATGTCTGATTGGGTTGGGCACTATACCAGACACTGAAGCTCAAACAACACTTACTCTGGCCCAGTCCTCAGGAGGCTTACTTTCTTGCTAACAAAATAGTCTGTAAACAAGCAAACACACAGACTAAAAATAAAACCAAATAGCTAAACAAGATAATTATAACAAATAATGTATCTGTGCTCACAATTAAAGTCAAAGTGAATAGCTAGAGAATGGGACAGAGAGAACACAGGATTCTATTTTACATAAATACGGTGGTTGATAAAGGCTTCTGAGAAGAAAGGACATTTGAGGAAACATGGAAATAATCCTGACAGGACAGTGTGCTAAAGTGGGAAAGCACTTGCCTCGTTGGAGGGAAAAACATAAGAAAGCACTATATCTGAAGCAAAAAAAAAAAAGTAAGTAAGTAGTGGAATGAGCTTACAGAGGTAGGAAGAAATCTGATATAAGGCCATCTTAAGTAGTTGCAAGGCAAAAATTTTTGTAAGTTTCTTCCTCGTAAATAGTTACAGGGGAAGAGTTCTTGTAAGTTGTAAAAATTCTTGTAAGTTCTTTCCATTTTGTTCATGAGCAGTAGAATGCACACAGAGCCCTGGTGGTGCAGTGGTTATGTTTGGCTGCTAACTGAAAGACCAACATTCTGAATCCACCAGTCATTCCGTGGAAGCCTTAGCCTTATGTTGCTATATGTTGGAATCAACTGGACAGCAGCGGATAGTAGCAAGCACTGAGATGTTAGTCTCTAAGGTTGAAGAAACTGAGACTAAGTGATGCCAACTAATTTGTTTAGAGTCGCTTAACTAGTGGGCAAAGCCTCTAGGATTTGAACCCTTTTGAGGGTGACTCCAGAGAGAAAGTTCTTGATCCTAATTCCTCAGTGAATGCCTGTTATCCAGCACATTAGTCATCATCGTAGTCATGACCGTCATCTTTGTCATCACTAGCATCGTTAATTTATAGACAAGGAAACTGAGACCTCAGATTCTAAGTAATGTGGGCAAAGCCAGTAAGTGGAGGGCTGGTAATTAAACTGAGTCTTTGGTTTCAGAGCTAAGGTCATTGGCCTTAGTGTCTATATAATTTTTAGCAAAAAATGAATAAGCCAACAAGTACACAACCCTGCAGGGGGGAGTTGACTCTAAGCGGAATTTAAAAAGGAGTATGACAAAAGCTCTGCTTTTAAAGTGCTTAAAAATTAGGATAAAATAGGATCAGTCAGTTCCTTAGATAATCACATTACAAGGCAGAATATTTTCATTTTTTGGCAGACATTCATTAGGCCCCTGATAAGTCCCCCTCACCGTACTAAGTGTGGTAAAGGGAGCACAGAAGCAGAAAAGTTCAAGAGTGGTTCACAGAATAGTCAATAATTCAGTTTGACTGGAGCAGAAAAAACATGTGGGAAAAGAAAGAAAGAAAGAAAGAAAGAAAACTTTGAAAAAGAAAATTGTGGCTATATTTTGGAAAGAGCTTGATTAGTAGGCACGCCTATTTCCCATAGTAAATTGCCTAATGAACTTCAATAGAATTGTGACCAAGGAGTTATAGGAGAGTGTACTGGTAACTGTTAAGTTTTACATTTTCAAAATGTCTTTGAAGCAAAGAGGATTATTAAATAGTCAATACCCATCCTCAAGATCTCTTCTGATGTCTTATATTAGCTCTGTGAAACACAGGGAGATACTGCCTTGCTCACTGCTGTGAATAGAATAGTGCCTGCCACATGGAGGCACTCAATAAGAATTTGTTAAATGAACGAGTGAATGAATAACACATTGTTTCTATTGATTTCTGCCAAGAAATTCATATTTGTTTGAAGTGGTATTTTAAGCCCTGCACCTGATGTCTCTTAAGAGAGTGTTATTACCCACAGGTGGTGGTGTGAAAATTCATGAGGGTGTTTTGTATTATCATAAGGAATTTTTTAAAAGTTGCACTGAGTTGACTCCAACTCATGGCAACTCCATGTGTATCAGAGTATAACTTTATTCCATAGGGCTTTTCTATGCCTGGTTTTTTGGAAGGAGATCACCAGGCCTTTCTTCCTTGGCATCTCTGAGTGAACTTGAACCTCTAGCGTTTCTACTGGCAGCCAAATGTGTTAACCATTTGTATCGTTCAGGGTCTCCATCATAATAAACAACAAGTAAAGACTGGTGATCTGCTTCTGAAAGGTCACAGATTTAAACACTCTGTTGAGCAGTTCTATTCTACATGATTTGGAATAAAACACAATGGCAACCACCACCACCACCACCTATTAAATTAATAGAAGAATCAATAAAAGTAGAATGGCAATGGACACATGGTTCTGGTGACCAGAAAAGTGATTGTCTTAGTTACGTTGTACTGCTCCAGTAGAAAATACCACGAGTGGAAGGCTTCACAAAGAGAAGCTTTTATTGTCACAGTCTGGTAAGCTACCAATCCATTAACAAATTACAAGTCCATTCCATATGAGAAATCATTAGTCTGGTAGGATAAGTCCAAATCCAGTGACAGCATCTTGGCACAGGAACCTCAGGTCCAAAGGACGTGCTTTGCTCTGGGTGCTTCTCTCTTGGTGGTATGAGGTTCCCCACTTCCTCGTCTCACTTCTCTCCCTTATATTCCACAAGCTTGTAGCCTGAGACCTGCCTCAGTAACACAACTATTGCCCATTCTCCATCATCAATCTCACAGAGGCAGAATTCACAATACTTGGGAGAAAGGGCACCATATTGGGACCCATAGCCAAGTCAAATCAACACATATATTTTCAGGGGGACACAATTCAATCCATGACAGTGATCTAGACTGAAGACACAGATTTGAGGGCTCATTCTAATACAAAAGAAACCCTGGGGACAAAGTGCTTAAATACAGCTACAGCTGTTAACCAGAAGGCTGGCAGTTTGAATCCACCAGGCATTCCTTGGAAACTCTATGGTGTTAGTTCTATTCTGTCCTATAGGATTGCTATGAGTTGGAATTGACTCACTGGTAACAAATTTGGGTTTGTTTGTTTTGGGTTATATTATAAATGGCATGTAACACCAAGTGCATGAGTGCAATCATTTGGAGAGTACTTACTTGTGAAGAAGATGCATAATAAACATTTAAGGGACAAATAGAAATAAAATCAGATAAGTTAGAGGAACAGTTACAGAGATGAGAGAAAAACCAGTAGAATGATACCTTGGAATCCAAAGGAAAATGGATCTTTTAAAAGCAGACAGTTACTGTGTTTAATGTTTTAAGACCGCTGTGAGCAAGTCGATTCTGACTCATAGTGACCTTATAAAATGTACAGCTGTCCATAGAGTTTGTAAGGAGCACCCAGTGGATTTGAAACACCAACCTTTAGGTTAGCAGCTGTAGCACTTATCAACTACTCCACCAATGTTTCCTATTTCATGCCACACAGACAACAAATAGGACAGAGATTGAAAAAGTCTTGTTAAGTGTAACTATTATAAGGCCTTTGGTGAAACGATTTGCCTCAAGGCACAACGGTTGACAAGCGGGTCCTGCAAATCTTCACAAATCTTTGATCAGCATATTGAATGGGACAGGATGTACAATGGGGCTTTATACATCACTGTGGCTCTTCATGCAGATTAATGTAGATCAATCCATTTCAGTTTAGTTGAACAAACATTTATTGTGCGTCAATAAGTCCACTAGACTCTCTGAGTACAGTTATGGAGATTCATTTAACTATGCGTCATTCCACACACATTTCTCCATTACAGAAACAACATGGAGTCACTTTATCAAATTATTTGCTGAACTCAAGAGACAAATTGCCTGTACATGTTTCCCCTGACATATAGCTCTGCAGCTGGTTTCCCATGTGGATTCCAAGAGTCTGCAAAAGTTTCCACGTATGACATTCTAATTAATTCTCATATTTAAGTACAGTCACAATACAAGAACCTTAGCAGGACCACTTCAATAGCAGAATTGCATTTATTTTGTCAATGTCATGGCAACCTCTGTTTTTTCCTTTTGTCAGATATGTGCCCTGGTTTCTAAAAATCTAAAGGAGACTTTAAAGATAGTGGAATAAGTTTTATACTTAGCCACACTTATATCATTTTTGCTTCTATGTATTTTTTTTTTCAGCCTGACTAAGAAAATTGCAATATTCTAGGCTTGTCTGGCATGAGCCTAGAGCAATTTATAGACCAGAAATAGTTTTTAATTTTGCCTGGAGGCCAATAGTCCACTAGCTAAATGTAATGATCACTGATAAGGAGTGGAGTAGTGGACAAAATAATACATCCAGTATTACTGCATACTTCCAAGAAGCAGTCACTGACTGTTAAGTAGAGCAAGTCTCCAGTGATTCTACAGGATGTCAAGTCTGTGTGATATGGATAGGAAATCTAAGAAAAAAATTAAAGCATAGCCGTTTCTGAAACTGATCTCTGACCCAGAAGTTGCTTCTGTTTATAACTACGTCTATCCATATTAAAAATATTTCAGTTTAGGAAGAATATGAGAATTAACATGAATACATGTTTCCATACCAAAGGTAGTAAGCATGTATGAAAGTGGGAGTTAAAAATTTGACAAATATTTCAAAACTATACTTAGCAAGTACCAACCCCAAAGCTCAACAAATCGAAATTCCAATTGCAAAGCTTTGTTATATTCATTGATGTGCCCCAAGAACCCGGAATAGGAGCAGACACTCTGGAAAAATCCAGGAAGTCATCATATAAAATCTTCCACTTTCTCACATGTGCCAGAAGAGGTTTCCCTAAAAAAGGAGAGGCCACTGTGTGTGGAGGCTGGCAGAGTACCTAGAATGATTAACCCTTTAATTGCAACAATAGCATGGCAAAAACATGTTGGTTATTATTTTTAATATTGATTTGAGATTAGTTCATTCATTGTGTCAGGTGCTCTTCTAGCAACAGGGCTGCAAAAACTGTCACATGGGCCCAGGCCACGGAAGGGGCTGGTCACATGCCCTCCTTCACAGGGGTCTGCCACATGTGCTTTGGAGGTACCGTATTTTCTTTCCAGTTTTGTTTCCTGGCATCATCCTGCTTCTGGCTGATGACCAGTGCTCTCTCCCGTACCTGAGGGAATGTAAAAGGAAGAGCTGTCTTTCCTCAGACAGCAGAAAAGAGTTACTCATTCTGGCAGCCTCAGAAGAAGATTTTGTGGAGACTGCCATGATGTTGTGCAGGATTCAAGAATCGACAAACCTGTAGCATTGTAACAGGCTGAAAAATTATATTTAACTACCACCTCCAACCTTTCACTGTCCTTCAATATCATTGTCTCAGAGACTTTGTCAGACTGGAATAGTCAATGTCCCTAGGCTAAGCATGAAACAAAGAATCCCGCGAATACATCGATAATTCTTCCTCCAAGTCTTTTTTCACTATCTTCTCATGGTAACATTGTCTTTGACACTTAATTGTTCATCCATCTGGTAAGTCTGCTATTTGGCTAGTTCTCCTGAATTTTTGCTACATGCTGTACCCTAAGATTTATAGTAATTATTTGTCTTTCACCAATTAAATAAATATGTATCAAGTTCCTTGGTATATTTGATCCCCACAGCAACTGAAGTAGATACTACTATCATCCTCCTTTGCAGAAGAAAAAGACAAGCAAATAGATAATATGCTGAGCTGTTCACCAAAAGGTTAGAGCTTTGAGTGCATTCCTAGGTGACTCAAAAAAAAAGGCCTGGCAATCAACTTGTGAAAACTCAGCCATTAAAAACCCTGTGGTGCACATGTCTAGTCTACATAAGTGAGGTTAACAGAATCAATTCAACAGCAACTGACACTGGGAGGATGATAAAGCAGGTGACTGACGTTTGCATAGGCCTTAGACAGGGAGCCATAACTCCAAGCAGTCTGACTTCAGAACCAGAGCTCTTCTCTGCACTGACAGCAGCAAAGAAGCGTAGGTGGAACAGACCATTTGCCCTCGGCCCATTCCAGCACCGGACCCAGCACCAGGATACAGGGGGCAGAGAGGCTTGCTGGGGTCTCACCTGCATAGTAAATGATTTGTGTTATTCTCTTTAAAAAAAACATTGAATTAAATTAAAAATATTGAGAGATATATAGACATAAACCAAACCATGAGTCAATTCCAATGCATAGTAACCTTACAGGACAGAGTAGAATTGTCCCACAGGGTGTCTAAGGACCACCTAGTGGCTTTGAACAGCCAACCTTCTGATTAACAGGCTATCTCTTAACCACTGTACCACCAGGGTGACATTTATATAAACTACAAGTACAGTAAGAAGTATGAAAGCCAACATGCATTTACAATAAAAAAATCACAGCAAATCAAGATTTTACAAGGATGGCCAAAAAAATAAATAAAAGGCCAGAAAAATTACCATTATAATTTTATTTTATTTTTATTATGGTGACTAAGTGAACACAAACAATCCAAGTAAATTTTGCATGCCCTCCTATCTGTAGCTTTTCTGTTCTCCTTGCCCTGTGACAGCACACTCCCCTTTTTCATTTTATACTTGTGGTATCCTCTTAACAAACTCCTGCCCCTTTCTCTCCACCCTCTTCTCTCCTACCTAGAAATAGACTAGTAGGACAGCCTCCTATAAATGCATGGAACTATAAAGTACACCCACCATATGATCACAATATGTTCCCAAATTTAGTCCATTTTTGCCTGAAGAGTTGACCTCAGTGGTGTTTTTTAGACAGTGGCAGCAGCAAGTCTAGGGGCCACGGTCCCAGGAGATCTGCTGTGCCATCCGCCCACCAATCGTGGTCTTTTAATAGAGTTCTTGAGCTGCACCCCCTTTTTCTCATGTTGCCACAGGGACTCGACATTGTATGTCCCATCACGGCTGTCTTTGCTGTTGGCTGGGCACCGTCTGGTTCTTCTGGTCACATGTTGATAGTCTCCATTCACACGGGTTCTTCTGTCTCTTGGGCTCTTTTTTCCTTGTGTCTCTGGTGTTCTTGGTGGTCATCTGTTCTGGCTGGGTTGGGAACACTTGGTATACCTCAGATGGCAGCCTGCTGGCTTTTAAGACCCCAGATGCCACTCACTAATATGGGGTGCAGAAGACTCTCTTAGCATGCCAATTGACCTCAAATTTGCCCACAGAGCATGGTCCTCAGACCCCATCCTTGTTACTCTATCCTTGCAATACTCAGTTGAGGTTAGAAGAACTTTCAGTTTATGGTGAAGTCCAGTTAAGTTGATCTGCTTTCTACTATGTGCTGTCCCTGCTTTCACCTAACCAAATTTCTATCAACTATCTAATCCATGACCAACCTTCCTCCCTCCCTCCTCACACTTATAGCTGTCAAAGAGACTTTTTTTTAATATGTAAGTCTATTTTTAAGTCCTTATAGCAGGGGTCTCATACGATATTTGTCCTTTTGCTGCTGACTGATTTCATTCAGCATAATGTCTTCCAACTGAAAGCAGGCTGTTTCCTAAAATCATCATGATTTTTAGTACACGTACCACAGTTTGATTATCCACTCCACTGGTGGGCATCTGGGTGATTCTCTCTTTTTGCTATTGTGGATTGTGTTGCAATAAACATTCGCGTGCATGTGTCTGCTCATGTGACAGTCTTTGTTTCTTTAGGATCAGTTCCATGCAGTGGTGTATCTATTTCTAGCATTTTAAGGAAGCACCATATTGCTTTCCAAAATGTTGTACCATTTTGCAATCCCACCAGCAGTGTAGGACAGTTCCAATCTGTCCATAGCCTCTCCAACATTTGTGTTTTTTGGATGATAGCCAACCTTGTTGGGGTGAAATGGTATTTCATTGTAGTTTTGATTTGGATTTCTCTGATAGCTAATGCTGGTGAGCATTTCCTCATGTGTCTTTTGGCTGCCTGGGTGTCCTCTCTAGTGAAGTGTCTCCCTAGCTCCTTTGCCCATCACTTACTTGGGTTATTTATCCTTTTCTTGTCAATATTTTACAGTACCTTGTAAATTATGGAGACCAGATGTTAGTCTGACATGTAGTTGCCAAATATTTTTTCCCATGCTGTAAGTGGTCTTTGAACTCTTTTTATAAAGTCTTTGGATGAGGAAAAGTTTGATTCTTAGTAGTTCTCATTTGTCTATTTTCTCTTCTATTGATTGTGCTTTATCAGATTGTGAAGTCTGTCTAAGCTGTTTATTAGAACTTCCATCATTGACCCTACGTTTTCTTGCATGATCTTTATTGTTTCAGGTTTGATATTTAGGTCTTTTATCCAATTTGAGTTGGTTTTGGTGTAAGGTGTGAGATATACGTCTTGTTTCAGTTTTTTTGCAGATGGATATACAATTTTGCCAGCACCATTTGTTAAAGAGACTGTTCTTACTCCAGTTTACAATCTTAGGGGCTTTGTTGAATATCAACTCTTCAGAAGAGGGTGGTGGCTTCTCTGGGAGCTCAACACTGTTCCATTGATCTATATGTCTGTTTTTGTACTAGTACCAGGCTGTTTTGACTATTGTGTCAGTGTAATAGTTTCTAAGGTGGGGTAGTGTGAGGCTCCCACTGTGTTCCTCTTCTTCAGTAGCACTTTACTTATCGAGGGCTTCGTTCTTTTCCAAACAAAGTTGGTGATTTGCTTCCTCATCTCATTAACACATGACACTGGAATTTGCACTGGAATTGCATTATATATGTAGATCGCTCTGGGTAAAACAGACATTTTCACAATGTCACATCTTCCTATCCATGAGGAGGGTATGTTTCTCCATTTATGTAAGTTTTGCTTGGTTTGTTGTAGTAAGGTCTTGTAGTTCTCTTTGTAAAGGTCTGTTATTTCTCTAGTTAGATTTAGTCCTAGGTATTTTATCTTCTTGGGGCTATAGTTAATGGTATTGATTTGGTGATTTCTTCTTTGATGATCTCCTTGTTGGTATACAGGAATCCTACTGATTTACTTATGTTTATGTTATATACTGACACTTTGCTGAACTCCTCTATTAGTTCCAGTCCTACCCCACGCCCACAATCATCTTCCTGCTTAAGCCCAATCTTGAGGCTACTATGTCAAACATCTTTTTAGGATCTTTCACTTTTTCACTGACCTCTACTTTAGCAACCATGAAGTCCTTTTCCAGGGACTGATACCTCCTAACTACGTGTAGAAAGTGTGTAGGGCACAATATCGCCATCCTTGCTTTCAAGGAGCACTCTCATTGTACTTCTTCCCAAACAGACCTATTTGTTCTTTTGGTGGTCCATATTTTTCTCCAGCACCACAATTCAAGGGTGTCTATTCTTCTTCTGTCTTCCTTATTCATTGTCCAGTTTTTGCACGCACATGATGCAAATGAAAATACTATGGTTTGAGTCAGGCACACCTTAGTCTTCAAGGTGGCATCTCTACTTTTCAGCACTTTAAAGAGATGTCTTGCCGCATATTTTCCTAGTGCAATGTGTCTTTCTGTTTCTCAACTGCTTCCAACAAAGGCATTGATTGTTGAACCAAGTAAAATAAAACCCGTAACAACCTCAGTCTTTCTCCATTTATCATAATGTTTCTTACTGGTCTACTTGTACAGGTTTTTGCTTTCTTGACGTTGAGGTGCAAACCATGCTGAAGGCTGTGGTATCTGGTCTTTATCAGTAAGTGTTTCAAATCCTCTTCACTGTCTGGAGCAAGGTTGTGTTATCTGTATAGCGTAAGTTGTCAATGAGGCTTCCTTCTATCCTGATGCCTCATTCTTCTTCATGTAGTGTAGCTGCTCTAATTATTTGCTTGGCATACATACTGTAAAGGTATATGAAAAGATACAACATTGACGCACACCAGTCCTGACTTTAAACCATACAGTGGCCCCTTGTTCTGTTTTAATGATTACTTCTTGATCCATGTATAGATTCTTCATGAGCATAATTAAGCATTCCAGAATTAGCAGACTCCTCAAAGTTATCCATAATTTGTTATAATCCACACAGTCAAATGCCTTTGCATAGTTAATAAAATATAGATAAGCACCTTTCTGGTATTGTCTGCTTTCAGCTAAGATTCATCTGATATCAGCAATGACATCCCTGGTTCCACATCTTCTGAGTTCGACTTGAATTTCTGGTGTTTCCCTTTCAATATACAGTTGCAGTCATTTTTGAATGACATTTAGCAAAACTTTGCTTGCTTGTGATATTAATGATATTATTCAATAATTTCCACATTTGATTGGATCGCATTTCTTGGGAAGAGGCATAAATAATGGATCTCTTCCAGTCAGTTGGCCAGGTAGCTGTCTTCTAAACCTCATGGCAGAGGTGAACGAGCACTTCCAGTGCTGCATCCAGTTGTTATTCCATCAATTCCAGTTGCTGTGTTTTTTGCCAGCGCCTTCAATGCAGCTGCAATTTCTTCCTTCATTGCTGTTGGTTCTTATCATATGCTACCTCTTGAAATGGCTGAATGTCCACCAATTCTTTTTGGTATAATGACTCTTTATTCCTTCCATCTTCCTGAGTCATTCAATCCTTTAATATTAATGGTAATACTTTCCCTATAGGATCCTTCACTATTGCAACTTAAGGATTGAATTTTTTCTTCAGTTCTTTCATCTTGAGAAATGCAGGATGTGTTCTTTCCTTTTGGTTTTCTATGTCCAGCTCTTTGTACTTGTTATTATAATATTTTGCCTTCTCTTCTGGAGCCACTGTTTGGAGTCTTCTGTTCAGTTCTTTCACTTCACCATTTATTTGTTTTGCTTTAGCTACTCAACATTCAAGAGTAAGTTTCAGAGTCTTTTCTGACATCCAATTTGGTCTTTTCTTTCCTATCTTTTTAATGATCTGTTGCTTTTTTCATGGGTGACATCTTTGATGTTACTCCGCAATTTGTCTGGTCTGCGACTCCTCTGTCAGTGAGTCCTGCTGTGGAGGTTTGCCCATTGCTGTGATGCTGGAAGCTATGCCAGCTTCAGAAGGTGGCCAGGTCACCCACGTGAACAGATTTCAGCCAGGTTTCTAGACTAATACAGGCTAGGAAGAAGGATCCGACAGTCTACTTCTGAAAACAATTAGCAAGTGAAAACCTTGTGAATAATACTGTATACCTACATATACCTACATACCTATATATACCTACAAACCAATACATTTCCTACATATGTTGACTGTGTGCTTTTTTATTGTTTCTTCACATGATAATTTTTTTAAGTACATATTTTTTGAGAAAATAGGAAGACTATACTTCTTCTAGTGTAAGTTATTGCATTGTTTAAATGTCAGACAATTTTCCTTTAGCTTCACATTTGAAATCATCTTTCCTAAGTTATCAATAAAGCCAGTAATCAAACAAAGTTTTATGTTGTTGTTTTTAGTTGCCATCAAGTTGATTTCAATTTACTGTAACCTTGTGTGTGCTGAGTGGAACTGCTTCACAGAGTTTTCAAGCTGTGATCTTTGGGAAGCAATTGCTATGCCTTTCACCTCAGGTGTCTCTGACAGGATCAAACTGAAAATCTTTCTGGTAGTAGTCGAACACTTAACCATCTGTGCCACCTACAGACTCCCAAAATTTTAGGAGTCCTATAAATTCTGTAAGTACCTTATTTAGTCTCTTTTCTATTTGAACTCTAGAACTTCAGAGCATTTCCGTCTTTCTTTGGATTCTCAGCGTCACGTTATTGCTGGCTCTGTCCTAGTTGTAGCAGGACTGTGCGTGCTACGTTCATCTGTACTCACATTTCCTTTCGATCGTTTGCCAATATGCTCACATAATTTAGTTGTCTTGCTTAATTGTATTATCAAACAATCCAAGAACATAATAAATATTTTTACTTGAACTTCATTTCTTCTGCTTAATGAATTCTGGTATCATCAGGAAAAGTGTTTGTTACTGTTTGCTTCTCAATGTCAGAATAATTTCTACTAGTTCACCATGCAACTTTGTTGCTTTTGTGTTAGATTGCATTCACTTTCACTTGAATTATCTACCAATTCTCAAATGAACCAAAGATGATAAAATATAGTACTCTTTATGTGTTTCCAAATCTGAAACCTGTAATTTCTCACTTGTTTAATGGATGCATTCCAAAATGTCTTAAGAAGAGCAGTTAAAATGGCCTATTCATGCTTTGTCAAATTTTCACACCAACTTTTTACGTATTCTAACTCTTAGAAAAAGTATTTTATTTTTTTAAAATAGCATCATACCATTATGTACGTACGCAGATCGTCGTGTTACATTTAAAGTTTTCGGTGGAAATCTAAGTTGAATAAATTTTTAAAATAATTCATTGTTTAAAATATGCTATCAATGAGATGCATCGGGACAGAAAGCAGAAGTTTTGCAAAATATTAAAGAACTAAACAATTTCAGGTACCAGGTGTTGTCAGTGCAGCTTTTCCTCTGATGAGATTAAGGAAATCAGCTGCCGTGTTGTATATTCTGCTTACTTATTAAAGCTTTTATGGAGCCCTGCTAGTGCAGCAGTTAAAGTGATCAACAGCTAACAAAAAAGAGTGGGGTAGCTTCATGCAAGAAAGATGCACTGTGTGCTTCCGTAGAGATTTACAGTTATGGAAACCCTTTGCGGTCACTGTTAGTGGGAACTGACCCCATGGCAACTGAGGAGGTGCTTGCAGCCCCTTGTCCTCTCGATTCATAGTAGCTACATTGCCATGCAACTTGCTGCCAATGTTTTTCAGCAGTTAATTACCATTTTCCAGATCTTGTTTCATTTTTTTTAAAGTCTCACCATCTAGATGGTTTTCAATAGAAAAAAAAAATTAAAATTACTCATCATGTTATTTGTTAAAACAGTAGCACATAATAATTGCTAGCTAACCAGTATTTTGTTCCCAGTATAGAAACTAAAATAACAGATAGGTATTTGTTTTGTTTAATTTAGTTGACCATATAAATTTGTATACATTCTCCCATTACTGCAACTAATTCTTCTTGAAATGGTTTGGATATACCACATCATTGGTTTTCCCTTATGAAATTTTCTCATTTGCTTAAAAATAGGTCAAATTCAATAATTTATGAAGAGTCAAGCTTCACTGCAACCTCCAAAGGGCAAAGGTGTTTCATTTAAAAATGTAGTAATCCTAAATACTTCAGCTACATTCCTCAAAATAATACTGAATGTTCTTTCTTTTCCATTATTCAAGACATTTGTCTAAGGGCATTTTTAATTGATTTACTTATAATCCAACTAAGTATAGATTTCTTATGTTCTGTAGAGACTTCATGACTTACAAGGATTCTCGTTGTGCACATTTGGTCTGTAAGCTTTTTTCTCGTAAGTAATGACTACCTTGTTGAAAACAGCTTCAGTCAACAACAGCTACAACCTTTGGTCTTGGAATTAAAAAGAAAAAAAAAGAAAAAGAAAAAGCTGCTGCTGTCAAGTCTATTCCAGCTCATAGCAATCCTATAGGACAGAGGAGAACTGCCCCATAGAGTTTCCAAGCAGCATCTGGTAAGTTTGAACCACCAGTCATTTGGTTAGCAGCCATAGCACTTAAGCACCACACTACCAGGGTTTCCAGTCCTGGAATAGTCAACTCCAAATCTTGTATTCATGATTATTTAATTTTTACAGTATCTGATTTAGTGATTTTCTTTCTGTCACGCTTGGTTTTCCCTAAATTTATTGGAATCACAGTTTAAAAAGAAAAAAAAGTGTCCTGTCATTAAACAGTGTTGAATGACATTATTTCTCAGTGAAACACACCAGGATGAAGGATCACCAAACTTGTTAAACTCAGTGAATTCATCAAGATAGAGCCGCTGTTGATCTTTGTGGTAATAAAATTTAATATTTCTTTAGTATCACTTTCCTTTCGTATTTTGATTTTCTCTTTAGGAGGATGTGTCCTGATTCTCATAATCCTCTTTTTCTTTTTCTTTTCCTTTTTTTGTTGTTGTGATTGAATGAAAGTATACAATCCAGCATAAATTTGCATGCCCACCTATATGCAGGTCCCATTGCTCTCCCTGCCCAGTGACAGCACAGTCCTCCTATCCATTCTATACATGTCACCCTCTGTCTCACCCTCTCTACCCTCTCCCCTTCCTCCAGTAAGAGGCCAGCGGGACAGCATTCTATAGATGCATAGAACCATGAAGTACACACACAATGTGATCACTCTGCCATCAAGTCCAATCCATTCCTGTCCAAAGAGTTGACCTCCATTATTATTTATGGACAGGAGCAGCATCAGGACCAGAGACCATGCTCCTAGGGGAACCTCAAGCCCCCTGGACCATCAATTGCAGTCTTTTAGCGGAGTCCTCAGGATGCACCCCTTTTTATTATCATGTTGCCAGTGAGACTCAACTTTGTGAGCCCCATCACGGCTATTCATGGTGGTGGCTGGGCACCATCTGGTTCTTCTGGTCACATGTCATGCAGTGACACACTCAGTGGGTCTCTCTGTCTTCTGGGCTCCCTTTACCCCACATTGTTTTGGTCATTGGTGATCGTCTGTTCTTGTTAAGTTAGGACCGTTTGGTATACTTCAGATGGCAGCTTGACAGCTTTTAAGACCCCAGACACCACTCACCAATATGTGGTGCAGAAGACTCTCTTAGCAATAGGCTGGCTATGCCAATTGGCCTCGATGTCTTCTGAGAGCATGGTCCCCAGACACTCACCCCTGCTACTCTGTCCTTGCAATATTAGGTTAAGATTGGAGGATTAATTATGTTATGTTGAAGTCCAGTTAAAATTGATCTCCTTTCTAATGTGTGCTGCCACTGATTTCACCCAACCAAATTTCTATCAACTATCTAATCTATAACCAACCCTCTCCATTCCTCCATCCCCACCTTTGCAGCCATCAAAGAGTCTTTTCTTCTACACATGAGTCTATTTTTAAGTTCTTATGGTAGGGGTCTCATACAATACTTGTCATTTTTCCATTGTGTACTTTCACTCAACATAATGTCTTCCAGTTGAAATGAGGTTATTAGATGCTTCCTAAAATCATCACTGTTCTTTATCATTGCATAGTGTTCCACTGAGTATATATACTGGATCCGACTTGATGGCACTTGGCTATCCATTCATCTGTTGTTGGGGATCTGGATTGATTCCATCTTTTTGCTGTTGTGAACTGTGCTGCAATAAACATCCATGTGGACGTATCTGTTGGTGTGAATGCCTTTGATTCTGTAGGATATATTCCAAGCAGTGGAATTACTGCGTTAAATGGTGTATCTATTTCCGGCTTTCTAAGGAAGTGCCAGATTGCTTTCCAAAGAGGTTGTACCACTTTGCAATCCCACCAACAGTGTCAGAGAGTTCTGATTTCTCCACAGGCTCTCCAGCATTTGTTGTTTTGTGTTTGGGGATTATGGGCAAACTTGTTGGGCTGAGGTGATATCTCATCATAATTTTGATATGAATTTCTTTAATAGCAAATGATCATGAGTATTTCTGCATGTGTTTTTTTGGCTGCCTGGATATCCTCTTTAGGGAAGTGTCTGTCTATCTCCTTTGCTCATTCCTTAATTGGATTATTTATCCTTTTCTTACTGATATTTTGTAGTACCTTATACATTATGGAGATCAGACGTCAGTCTGACATGTAGTTACCAAACATTTTTTCCCATTCAGTCTTCTAACTCTCTTGATAAAGTCTTTGGATGAGCAAAAGTGTTTGATTCTTAGTAGTTCCCCTTTATCTATTTTATCTTCTGTTGATAATGCTTTGCCATATTTTGAAGTTTGTCTACGTTATGTATCAAAACTTCCAATGCTGATGCTGTTTTTTCTTGGATGAGCTTTATTGTTTTAGATTTGATACGTAGGTCTTTTATCCAGTTTGAGTTGTTTTTTGTATAAGGTGTGAGATATGGATCTTGTTTCAATTTTTTGCAGATGGATATCCAGTTTTACCAGCATCATTTGTTCAAAAGATTGCTTTTACCCCTCTTTGAGGTCTTATAGCCTTTGTTGAGTATCAACCATCTATAGGAGAATAGTAGCATCTCTGGGGTCTCAACTCTGTTCAGTTGGTCTATGTGTCTCTTTTTATACTTGTACCAGGCTGTTTTGACTATGTGGCAGTGTAGTAAGTTCTAAAGTCAGGTAGTAAAAGCCTCCCTGTGTTCTTGTTATTCAGTAGTGCTTTACTTATCTGGGGCTTCTCCTCTTTCCAAACAAAGCTGGTGATTTGTTTCTCCATCTCTTTAAAAAATGTCCCTGGAATTTGTATTTGGATTGTTACATAAGTATATTGCTTTGGGTAAAATAGACATTTTCCCAATGTTATGTCTTCCTATCCTTGAGCAGGGAAGGTTTCTCCATTTATGTAAATCTCTCTTAGTTTCTTGTAGTAAGGTCTTGTAGTTCTCTTTGTAAAGGTCTGTTATTTCTCTAGTTAGATTTAGTCCTAGGTATTTCATCTTCTTGGGGGCTGTAGTTAGTGGTATTGATTTGGTGATTTCCTCTTTAGCAATCTCTTTGCTAGTATAAGGAATCCTACTGATTTACATATGTTTACCTTGTATTCTGACACTTTTCTGAACTCTTCTATCAGTTGGGGTAGTTTACTTAATGGATTGTTTAGGATTCTCTGCATATACAGTCATATAATCTGCAAATCTACTTCCTCTTTGCCGATGCAGATGCCCTTTATTTCTTGGTCTTGTCTAATTGCTCTGGCTGGAGCTTCTAGTACAATGTTGAACAGGAGAGATGAGAGTGGGCATCCTTGTTTGTTCCCATACTAAAGGGGCATTGTTTCAGTCTCTCTCCATTCAGGATGATGTAGGCAGTTAGCTTTGTATAAGTGGCCCTTACTGCATTGAGGGATAGGCTGTCTAGTCCTGTTTTGCTGAGAGTTTTGGGCATGAATGGGTGTTGGACTTTATCAAAAGCCTTTTCTACATCAATTGACAAAATCAAGTGATTTTTGTCTTTTGTGTTATTTATGTGGTTGGTCATGTTAATTGTTTTTCTGATGTTGAACTAGCCTTGCATCCCTGGTATGAACCCAACTTGGTCATGATGAGTTATGTTTTTGATATGTTGTTGAATTCTGTTGGCAAGCATTTGGTTGAAGATTTTTGCATCTAGATTCGTGAGTGATATTGGTCTATAGTTCTCTTTTTTGTTGGGTCTTTCCCTGACTTTGGTATCAAGATTATGCTGGCTTTGTAGAGTGAATTTGGGAGTATTCCATCCCTTTCTATGCTGCAAAATAGTCTTAGCAGTACTGGAGTTAACTCTTCTCTAAAAACTTGATAGAGTTCTGTGGTGAAACCATCTGGACCAGGGCTTTTTTTGGTTGGTAGTTTTTGGATGATTTTTTAAATCTCTTCCTTTGTGATGACTCATGTCGGATCCAACTCGACGGCACTTGGCTGGCTTGGCTCCTTTGTGATGGGTTTATTAAGTTGTTAGCTTCAGCTTGTGATAATTTTGGTAGGTGATATGAATCTAGGAATTTTTCCATTTCCTTCAGATTTTCAAATTTGTTAGAGTGCAGTCTCATAGTATTCTGTTATATTTTTGATTCCATTGGATTTGTTGTGACATCTCTCACTGAATTTATCATTTAGATTATTTGTTTCCTTTCTTGTTTTTCTTTAGTAAGTTTTCATAGTGTTCTTAATGAACTCTTATTTTGACTCTGAATTTTTGCTATTTCCTTTTTTCTGTCTTTATAATTTTGACACTTTTGTTTCTTTTGTAATATAGTAAGTGAGTTTTTGAAATGTTGATATTTTGTCCAGGATTGCTTTGCCTCAGTTTATGGCTTTGACTTCCACTATGATGTTTCCCTTCTATGATGTTAGAATTGCATTTTTAGATAACTACCCTAATTGTGGGGTATGGTAGTATAGTGGTTAAAGTTTCAGCTGCTAACCCAAAGGTCAGCAATTTGAATCCTTCAGCCACTCGTTAGAAATCCTATAGGGCAGTCCTACTTTGTCTTTTAGGGTCATTTTGACACAGTAATGGGTTTGGGGTATGTTTGTTTTTTGTTTTTACTCTAATTGAGCTAAAAAGAGAAAGAAAACCTCTATAGATAATTTTTTTATTATACTGTAAACATTGTATCACTTTCTAATTAACAGCATCATGGTAGTTCATCAGTCAAAATCAACTCAAATGCAATGGGTACTACTATCATTCTTCTAAAGGTTACTTATGCTTATTTCATCTGTATGGTAGAAACACCATACAACGCTGTGCTACAGCACATCTCTTCTTAACGTCACATTCAGTAACATTGAGTCTTTGACTAGAAATTGATCAACGGAAGCAGTATTTACATCACAGAAAATCAGGGATCTCTCCCTCTCTGAGTGGTTAAACATTGGTCAGGAAACTGTTGCTCTTAACCACTTTACCATTTTACTCTTAAACAGTGATCACTTCTCTGTACAAAAATGTTGCAGAACAATCCATGTGTCAGAGAGTCAGGCACATCAATGAGAGCAGTCTGTTTAAGGATTCTTCATGCTCTTAGACACAGTATATGTTGTGGCCTATGACAGTTAATAACTCAGAATTTATTATGATCCACACAGCTGAATGCCTGGATACTTGATATTTTCAATTGCATCATATGCATGTGAGAGCTGGACAATGAATAAGGAAGACAGAAGATGCTTTTGATTATGGTGATTGGTGAAGACTAACGACTATACCATGGACTGACAGAAGAACAAGCATATCTATCTTGGAAGAAATACAGCCAGAATGCTCCTTAGAAGCAAGAATGGTGAGGCTTCATCTCCAGTACTTTGGACATGTTATCAGGCGGGACCATTCGTGGAGAAGGACACTATGCTTGGTGAAGTGGAGAGTCAGTGAAAAAGGAGACTTTTAGCAAGATGGGTTGACACAATGGCTGCAACAATGGGTTCAACCATAGCAATGACTGTGAGGATGGTGCAGGACTGTCAGCATTTTATTCTGTTATAGGTAAGATTGCTATAGATTGGAACCCACTCGATGGCAGCTAACAATGAGAGGGTAGGTAACTTTCTATGTCCTACACCAATACCAAAGAACAAAATCCATTCTCCTCAAGCTGCCAGATACCCAACGCAATAAAAGTATTGCTCAACAAGTATCAGTGGAGTGATAGTCTTGTCCCTCTTAAATTGATTTTGTCAGCAAGGAAATGATCTAATATTTAAAGAAAAAATGAAAAATGCTAAAGCTAGAATTTCTTTAGACTACAGACTACAAAACATACATACTGACGAATCTTAAATCAAGTCTCTGCCTACAGAAAACTTGGATATTAAGAAACAACAGAATTTCAACCAAAAGACCTGAATTTTTCCCCATTGATTGTGCAGGTCAATTTGAATCTAGTCACAAAGATTAGAAGAGATAAAATGTTGCTCCTCAATTCCCCCTTGAATTTAACATACTTTCTTTTGCATAATTATCAATTACGTAATGGTATATATCGAATGAAGTGAAAATGAATTATCCTCCTTTACTGTCGCTACATGATACTGTTTTTCAAAGATATTTATGAAACTTTCATAAATATGAAGAATTAGACATACCTGAAGCACTGAGACAGTAAGGCAGTTAGTAATATGTCCTAAGTTTTTGGCTAAAGTCACAAGCTTCCAGCAGACCGTAAGTAAATACTAAAATAAAAAAAATAATTAAGATTAGAAAGTCACTTCATTAAGAGTGAATCATTGGTATAGTTTTTTACTTGTTAATAAAGAGTAGCTAAAAGCATAGACTAACAACCGAAACTGAAAGTTTAGCAAAGGCTCTTTTTTTAAGTTGGTCTTACTGGCTGACAGCCCAATTTTGAAATTATCACAAAGGTGTAAAATTAGGAACACTGTCAAGAGGAATCATTTAGTTTACCTCACTAGGCAGGAACACATCTATATACTAGCAGTTCCCAAAATTCCACAGAATGTTAATAGGTACTACATCAAAAAGGATTATCAGGTAAATTTTGGAAATGCAAGGTTTAAAAAAAAATACATTTCTTGCTTGTTGGACTGCTCAGAGTCCTTAATACTTGAACGTTTTCTTTCACTTCGGGACTACTTCTCAATTATTTTTGAGCTTAAAAAAGCCTTAGAGTTCTTAAATAATGTAGCACCTTTGGGGACAAATATTCCCCATGACACTCTCTGGGAAAAGCTTTCTATGATGTATTAAACCAAGAGTGGTCTGTATCCTTTTTAAAGTCCTTCTCAGGATATATAATTGTTCTTTTAGTGAAGTTGCTTCTGTGCCTATTTTGTTGTTTTGCTTTATTATGTGTACTAATTTCCATGCCACAATAGAGATCATATGTTGAACTGTGGAGGTTAATGCTACTGAATACAGAATTTGCAGAGAGTGCCAGCCTATGATCTGTTTGTTTCCAAACAGTGATGGATAAGTGCAGAGTTTTACAGCATTTTGAGAAAATAGTGTTATGTCTGTGAATCTAATAAAATAAATTTGGGTTTCTTTTTATATACACCTTTATATTTCATTTTTCCAGTTAGCTATTACTTTATTTTACAAAAATATAGGTTCTGAATAAATTAGAAATTAAACCACCACTGGTTCCTACAGAAAGTTTGAGAAGGACTTTTATAGGTCCAAGTCCATAAGGAAGAATTTATCATGCAGCCGAATGACGTCTTTTTTTTTTTCTAAAATAAGCACATGAGCTGGTATAAGTAGTAATTCAGTTGGAGGCAACTTAAGGAGACTCAAAGAGTAAAAGAAGAGTGAGATCCAGTTACTGAAGCCATAATTCCTGTCAGGAAGTCCTTTTCATGACATCATTTTCTCTAGCTTCTCCCCCTGTGACTTCCAAGCCTCAGGATAGTAAAGACTATATGTTGCTAACTATGAAATACTATATTACATATGATTGGTTATCTTATGCCTGTCCAAACTTTTATAAATTTTGTTAAACTCTTCAAAAATTATCCAGTTTAAAGGTATCAACTGTTGCCTGCCAGCCCCTGACTAGTATTTACAACTCCACTATTTCCTTATTAGGTGCACAGAGCCACAAACTTTGCTTTTAGGATTAAAAATATCTCGGACAGTGAAAGTCATGCTATGAATGCTGGGAGAATCATTTAAAGCTGAAGAAAATCTCAAGACATTGACTTTTCTAGAAGATCAACAAGCATCCTGTTGACTGCTGTCAATGCTAATCTTCCCCGATGAGAACAGGAAGAACTCCTAACAGCTATTCAGTTTAAGCACTATATGTACTCATTTAAACAGAAACTAGATGATGTACAGATATAAGTTTAGCTCCCTGTGTCTCCCAGGAAATAGCCACAGAAGATTCAGGCTTGGTTCTCTTGATGTTGACATCACTGCTATCCATAAATACGTTTTTCTTCTCCCCCTTTCCCACTGTGTGGAATCTTTATCTGGTGTATTGTTGTTGTGAAGTATGTCTAGTCAATTTTGACTCAGAAATCCCATGTGACAGAGTAGAAATACTCTATAGGATTTTCTAGGCTATAATTTTTATGGGAGCAGATTGGCAGGTCTTTTTCCTGCAGAACTGCTGGGTGTGCTTGATTCACCAGTCTTTCAGTTAGCAGCCAAGCACTTAACTGTTTTGCCACCAGATCTCCTTATCTACAGTAGGGAAAAGAAATAATAGACCTTTCCAGATCTCTGTTTTATACCGGAACTGGGGTTTTTGTGCTTAAATGTAAGAATCAGTGCTTGGATTTTTTTTTTTACTTTCATCCTTCCACAGTTGATGGGAAAGCACCAAGAAAACAGGAGAAGTGCAATAAGGCATGAAGTGGGAGAAAACTTATCAGTATGTCTCCAAATGCATTTTCTTGCCATATAAATCTATATCGAGTTTAAGTCTGTGAAAGTTTACAGCCTTAGAAAGCCTATGGAGTACAGTTCTAGTCTGCACATGTGGGGATGCCATGAGTAGAAATCAACTTGACAGCAACTAGCAAAAACAACAATTCAGAATGTTGAGATTAGTCCAGGTTTCACCTTCCCTGTTTTCCCAAATTACCACTGAAAATAACGGCATAAAAAATAAAACAAATACTTTTTTAAAGGCAATGATACTCATCAGCAAGCCTTAAGTCTTAATGTATAGCTGTAAAAGCAAAAGGAACCAAATCAAATCAGTAGATGAATTATAATAGAGGAAGCTGGAATTCAGAATATATACAAGAGAAAACTGCAATAGAGATAGGAAATACTCTCATGGCAGAATAAAACTTCTCAGATAACTGGTAAATATCAAGATTGGGAGTAAGAGAAGAAAATCTTTAAAAAACAAAAAACGTATGAGGCATTGTAGGTATATACCTCAGACGTACATGACAACTAAGCCCACTAATAGGGTACTTTACTTTTAATCTGCCTGTCTTTTTATAAGCACTCAGGAATATTTTGAGGGTGATAACCACTTCAATAATGTCAAATGTTGGGCAGACATGGACACAGCCCAAATCTTTGGAGTAGTCATAAAAGATCAAAAAAGTATAAGCCAACGTAAGAATATCAAGGGTAGTGCACTTTCATTACCCAGATTAAGCAATAAATTTAGGATTTGGGCAATTTCTTGGGGAGCTGAGAGTGAGAAGCCTTTAGTCATTTAAGGTGGTAGTGTTACTACATTTGCTACACTGTGTAGCCTTTTTACGTGTAGTAGTTACGCCCGTTACGTGCTTTGAAGAAACTTGTATCTTTTGTCTTGTGTGTCGGAACAACTTACAGACTTGTGTCACAAGCGGGATTAGCCCACTATCACCATGACCAACACCATCAACACCCACGTCCCACAAAAGGTGCTATTATACTCAAAGGGAGTATAGACAGTATAGGGGCTATAGGGGTAGACTCTAGTCCCCACTTGTGTTAGCAGAAATATTATCTCTCATATTTCCCTCACTATTATTTTCCTCGTTTTCAAAATGGGGACAATATTTCAATTCTCAGCAGGCTCAAAATTCTTCTGAGATTTATATGAATGAATAACACCAAATCTAGTGTACTTGTCACATAGAAACATTTTTTAAATTGTCTTATTATAGTTCTTTCAAAACATGTATCAGCAAACAATATTTTTAAGGGACCTACTAATTGTTACTATTACATATTTTTAATTGTGTGTGTGTGTGTGTGTAATGCTTGCAGGCTAGAGGTGAGTGTAGTGGGTGGAGGGGAGGGGACAGGAGATTGTTAGGAGGATATGACATGTATAGAAGAGAAAGGAAGAGAGTCCTGTCACCAGGCAAGGAGAGCAGAAGGAGCTGCAAATAGGCAGGCAAGCAAATTTAAATTGCATTGTACACTGTCACTCAATCACAATAAATGAGAAAAAAAATTGAAACAAACAAACAAAAGGAGCCATAGGCCAAATTTGTCCTGAGGGACATAATTTGCTGACACCTATTTAAAAAAACGTCATTTGCCTTTTTTTTAACTTTCTATTAAAAATATGAGCAGCTACTCCTTTCCTGTTAAAAATGGCAATCTTACATTGATACTCTAAGTCGTCTTCAAAAAAGGAGTAAAAATTAAAGCTGTAAGCTTACAAGACTTGTAAATTAAGTGTATTACTAGTCTTCCCCTTATCTCCATTGAACTTAAAGAGAGTCATCTTCCTTAAACTTATCTGTGAAGATAAATTATCCTCTTTAAATAAAACTTGTTGACAGCATTAAATTTTGTATTGTTGTTTTTATTGTTAGTTGCCCCTGAGTCAGCTCTGATGCATAGCAATCTTACGTGTAACAGAAGGAAATATTGCTGGATCCTGTGCCATCCTTGCAGTATGTTAGAGCCCGGTATTCTTAGAAACTGTGTATCAACCTGAAAAACTGTTTTTGTCTTATGCAAACATGAAAATCATGAGGAACAGACCAAAAATTTCTGGAATTACTAGTAAAGGGATTACAGAATATTTAAATGTAATTAAAATGTAAAACTGAATATAGAATATGTTACAGTTTAATACCTATAGTCTATTTTGAATTGTTTAGTGAAACCAGGAATTGTTACCTGTCAAGAATGTTCCCCTTAAACTTTTGGAGTTTTAAGATGTCCTAGTGGTTGTCCACATTAATTTACATGTACTGTCTGACATTCTTGGGGACGCTGGTGGTATGGCGGTTAAGAGTTATGGCTGCTAACCAAAAGGTCAGCAGTTAAAATCCACCACATGCTCATTGGAAACCCTATGGGACAGTTCTACTCAGTCCTTCAGGCGAGCTAGGAGTCAGAATCCACTGGATTGCAAAAGGTTGTTCTCTTTTTTTCCATTTTTCTTTTTTCTTCTTTTATCTGACAATCTAGAAGCCCTGGTGGTGCAGTGGATAAGCTCTCAGCTGCTAATTAAAGGTTGGTGGTACAAATCTACCAGCCCATCTGTGTGAGAAAGATGTGGCAGTCTGCTTCCATAAACATTATAGCTTGGAAATTCTATGGGGCAGTTCTGCTCTGTCCTGTAGGGTCTCCATGAGTTGAAATTCACTCAGCAACAATAAGTTTGGTTTTGTTTGACACTGTGTAATTGAAAAAGTTGAACAGACAACCTTATTTTGAGCTAATAAATACTTAAATAGAACCATTATAATCCAATATCAAAGCTGTCCAAAATCAAAAAAATACTGACAAAAGTTTCCCAAGCAATAAAAGTTAAATGTGACTTTTAGGCAAAATCTCAAACACATCCCTTTTATTGCTACGTATTTGCCTTTGAGTCAATGGAAAGAAAGAATGGAAGTGAGGGAGGGAGGGGATCAGGAGGGAGACGGGAAGAAGAGGCAGGGGAGGGAGAGGGGAGAGAAAGGGGAGGGGAACAGGGAAAGGGGGAAAAGGTAAGGCAGAAAGGGGAAGCAGGAAGGGGGAGGGGACAGAGAAGGAGAGCAGAGACAGAAACTTGCTGCCATTGAGTAGATTCCAACTCATACCTACCCTATAGGACAGAGTAGAATTGCCCCACAGAGTTTCCAAGGACCACCTGCTAGATTTGGACTGCAGCCACAACCCTTAACCACTATGCTACCAGAGTTTCCATTGAGTCAGCAGTGTCTTCTAATTGTATAAGCAGACTTGGTGGCACAATGGTCAAGAGTTGGACTCCTAATGGAGAGGTTAGAAATTTGAACCCACCAGCCACTCCAAACAGAAAGATGTCTAGTCAACTTCTGAAAGGATTATAGACTTGGAAACTCATTGGGGTAGTACTACTCTCACCTATAGGTTCCTATGCGTAGAAATCAATTGACAGTAACAAATTGGTTTTTTTGTTTGGTTTTCTAGTCATAGAGAAATTGGTGTACAATATCAGGTGTCTTTAACTTGTATGTTCCTTTAAAATCCTAGGGAAGACAGCTTGCCCTCTAAAATGCTGAAAGGGAACTTTTTTGTTAATCAGTTTTAGGGTTCTTGAACCAAAAGGACAAAATAGGAAAGGAGAAGAAAAAACAAGGAAAACTATTTCTAAGTATGACAGAAGTAAGATGTTGTTTGGTATGACAATATGTAACATCAAAGCTACTGAAGAAAGAAGAAATTAAACAGCCTCATATTTAAGGTTAAAACAGAAACTTGTTTAAATTGAAAATATCAGTGAGATGGAATCAAGAAGGCAAACTAAGCACATGTCTCCTTAATTATCTCTGGAAATCAAGGCCTGAATTGATAACTAAACAGCGCCTTCTGGACACCTAGTGAGCCCAAGGACACAGCCTAGTGCTATCAATTTGGACTGCATACCACTGAACAGGAAACTTCTGCTTCAGCAATCCCTGCCCTTGTTGAGTGCCGGCTCTCACGTTCTGAAGGCAACTTGCCATTTTAAACATTTTTTCCTCTGTCTTAGCTGGTGGGCATGTCTGGGGCTGAACTGGCAGCAAAGTTCAGACGCACTGCTGACAGGACCAGCAGGTAGAATAGCCACATTTTGAGAACCTGGCTGTGGACTCTGTGCACATAGACCCCTCCACCCTCTCTGTCTGAACCTTCACCATTGATTTGGCTGTTTCACAGCTGGTGGGAGAGTTTCTGCAGGATGGCATCTTGTTTGACTGGGCCTCCAATCGGAAGCCCCAGCAGGATCTAATTCTCAGACTGGGAGGCAGTGCCTCCCCAGCGAGCACTTTTCTAGCAGAAATGCAGTGTTTTTCAGTGTGGCCCTATGGGGGGGGGGGGTGGGTGGGCAGCATATGACAGCAGAGAAGTAGCCTTTCTCTATTTTCAACTAGTTTACATCACCTGGGGTTGGATATAAAAGTGCTTACTTTGGCAGCTGGGAAGAGGGACTTACACACCTGAAACCCCGACTGATCTTGGAAGTTGTCAGATTCTTTTACCTTTCAATGTAAGACCGCCTAGAGAAATACCTGTGGTGTATCCTGACATCTCTTCCACCCTTTACTGACTCACATCATAGGGTCAGCTGACGGCCCCCCAGTGACTCTGTAAGTAGGGCTGTGTCTTTGCTGATCTGGAGGTAGAGCCTACTATCCCAGAGATTCCACTGTGCCCAATCACTGGAGTACATAGAGGTGACTGGTGATCACCTTCCTTTTCAGACAGAGCTTTAGATCCCATTAAGGTAACACTGGAGAAACAAAACAACCTCCAGATGCCCAAAAAAGCAACAAACTTTGGACAGAACATAAAGAAAAAATCACCTATGGCTCAAGAAGTTCCCCAAAAGAAAGAACCCAAGAATGTCCCAGACAAAGAAGACTTTCTTAAACTATCAGAGGGTGAGTACAAAGGAATTATTTATAGAGCGCTCTAGACATTATACAAAATGCAGCAGGGAAAAATGAAAAATGAAGCAAGCTTTTCAATCTGATGGAACACCAGAACTCTGAAATCCAGCAGATCAAGAACACAATCAAAGAGGTAAAAATTTCAATTCAAAGCCTAGAAAACAGAATGGAACAAATAGAAAATACACTTTCTGACTTGGAAGACAGAGCTACTGACTCCAGCACCTATAAGAAGAAATCAGAAAAAAAGAAACAAGAAAAATAAAGAAGCATTAAGAAGCATGAGGTGTTCTATTAAGAGGAACAATCTACAATTAATTGGAGTTGCTAAACAGGGAGGAACACCTGAAAACACAGAGAGTATTGTTGCTGAACTGCTGACAGAAAACTTCCCTGAAATAATGAAAGAAGACAATACAGATATCCAACATGTGTATCGAATGCCACCTGATATAGATCCTGAAAGAAAGACTTCAAGACATATCATAATCAAGCTTAACAAAATGAAACATAAGCAGAAACTCTTAAAGGCAGCAAGACTCAAAGCAAAGCTAACATGCAGAGGGAAACCCTGTAGGCTTTCATCAGGCTTCTCAGCAGAAATGATGCGGGCACAGAGGCAGTGGGATGACACATTCGAAGCCTTGAAGGAAAAAAACTTCCAACCAAGAATTATATATCCTGCAAAACTATCTTTCAAATATGGAAATAAAATCAAGGCATTCATAGATAAACAGAGGCTGAGAGACCTTGTAAAAACCAAAGCAAAATTACAAGAAATACTGAAGGAAGATCTTGGCTTAGAGGGACAAAACCACTAACTCTATATTTTAGGAGGAAATAGAGGACACATCATCCAGAAACCTACTCAGTTAGGGAAGACCCCTAACTCAATCAAAACTATAATATTAAAAGAAATGATCCCTTAATCATATCACGAAAACTGTGATATCATCATATTAAAAAGAGGGATATAGTGCAGCGATTATAGTCCTTCCAGGTAGAGAGGAAATTAACAAGACTTATAGTAGTTAAAGTAGGGTTTAAACATAGACTGTTAAAGGGGATTACAGGGGTAACAGCAAAGCACAATTAAGACGCAACACATCAAATCAAGAAATGTAATACAGGAGTCTCAACAATCACAAACCAACACTGAAAAAGGTGAAAAATCAATTCACAAAGAATATCCCAGAACAGAATAGTAGTAACAACAGAGAAAATATCAACACAAAAATAAACACATCACAATGACAGTGCTAAAAACACACCTATCAATAATTACATTGAATATGAATGGACTGAATGGTCCAGTAAAAATACAACGAGTGACGTCTTGGATCAAAAGACACGACCCATCCATATGTTTCTTACAAGAAACTCACCTTAGACTCAATGATGTGAACCAACTGAAAATTAAAGAATAGAAGAATCTATACCAAGCTAACAAAACACAAAGAAGAGCAGGTGTGGCAATACTAATCTCAAATTAATTAGATTTTAATGTAAAATCCACCACCGTGGACAAGGATGGACACTATTTATTGCTGAAAGGTTCAGTACACAAGCACTCAATACTAGAGCTTCTAAACACATCGAAGAAACACTGACTATACTCAAACACAAGATAGATCATTCCACAATAACCGTGGGAGACTTCAACACTCCACTCCCAATGCTGGACAGACTGTCTAGAGAAAAGCTCAACAAAGACACAGAAGGTCTTATTGCCACAATTAATGAACTAGACGTCATTGACATATACAGAACTTTCTATCCATTAGGAGACAACTACACCATCTTCTCCAGTGCACATGGAACATTTTCCAGAATAGATTACGCGTAGGAAATAAAGCAAATTTCAACAAAATCCATACCACTGAAATATTGAAAAGCTTCTTCTCAGACCATAAAGCCATAAAAGTGGAAATCAATGGCAAAAAAAAAAAAAAAAACTGATGGAAATTGGGACTCACAGAAATTGAACATCTTGCTCAAAAAGTCGTGGGTTACAGAAGAAATCAAGGATGAAATAAATAAATCTATGGATTCAAATGAGAATAAAAATACTTTTTACCAGAATCTATGGGATACAGCCAAAGTGATGCTCAGAGGTCAGTTTATCTCTATAAATGCACACATTTGGAAGGAAGAAAGAACCCAAACCAAAGAACTAACCCAACAGCTTGAACAAGAAGAGAAACAGCAACAGAGGAACCCTTCTGGCCCTAGAAGAAAACAGATCATAAAGATCAGAGCAGAACTAAACAAATTAGAGAATAGAAGAACAATTGAAAAAAATTGAAAAGACCAAAAGCTGGTTTTTTGAAAAGATCAACAACATTAACAAACCGTTGGCTAAAATTACTACAGAAAAACAGAAAAGGAAACAAATAATCCAAATAAGAAATGCAATGGGAGATGTCACAACAGATCCACCAGAAATCAAAAATATCATAACAGAATACTGCAAGACTGTACTCTTAACAAATTTGTAAATCTGAAGGAAATGGAAAAATTCCTAGATTCATATCACCTACCAAAATTATCACAAGCTGAAGCAGAACAATTTAATAAACCCATCACAAAGGAAAAGATTGAAAAAGTAGTTCAAAAACTACCAACCAAAAAACACCCTGGCCCAGATGGCTTCACTGCAGAATTCTACCAAGTTTTTAAAGAAGAATTATCTCCAATACTACTGAGACTATTTCACAGCATAGAAAGGGATGGAATACTCCCAAATTCACTCTACAAAGCTAGCATAACCCTGATACCAAAACCAGGGAAAGACCCAACAAAAAAGGAGAACTACAGACCAATATCACTCATGAACCTAAATGCAAAAATCTCCAACCAAACATTTGCCAATAGAATACAACAACATATCAAAAACATAATTCATCACCACAAAGTTGGGTTCATACCAGGGATGCAAGGCTGGTTCAACATCAGAAAAACAATTAATGTGATCAACTATATAAGTAACACAAAAGACAAGAATCACCTGATTTTGTCAATTGATGCAGAAAAGGGTTTGATATAATCCAACATCCATTCATGCTAAAAACTCTCAGCAAAATAGGAATAGATGGCCAATTCCTCAATGCAATAAGGGCCATTCATACAAAGCCAACTGCCTACATCATCCTGAATGGAGAGAGACTGAAACAATTCCCCTTGAGTGCGGGAACTAGACAAGGATGCCCACTCTCACCTCTCCTGTTCAACATTACACTAGAAGTTCTGGCTAGAGAAATTAGACAAGACCAAGAAATAAAGGGCATCTGCATCGGCCAAGAGGAAGTAAAAATCTCCCTATTTGCAGATGATATGATCGTATATGCAGAGAATCCAAAAGAATCCATACGCAAACTACTCAAACTGATAGAAGAGTTCAGCAAAGTGTCAAGATACAAGATAAACATAAGCAAATCAGCAGAATTCCTTTACATCAGCGATGAGATTATTAAAGAAGAAATCACCAAATGGATACCATTTTCTATAGCTCCCAAGAAGATAAAATATCTAGGAATAAATCTAACCAGAGGAATATCAGACCTTCACAAAGAGAACTACAACACCTTACTACAAGAAATTAAGAGAGACATAAATGGATAAACCTACCATGCTCATGGAATTGAAAGAGTTAACATTGTGAAAATGTCTATTTTACCCAAAGCAATCTACTTATATAATGCAATCCCAATACAAATTCCGGTGACATTTTTTAATGAGATGGAGAAACAAATCACCAGCTTTATTTGGAAAGGGAAGAAACCCCAGGTAAGTAAAGCACTACTGAAGGAGAAGAACACACTGGGAGGTCTCTCACTACCCAACTTTAGAATCTATTACACTGCCACAGTTGTCAAAACAGCCTGGTACTGGTACAAAAAGAGACAGACAGATCAATGGAACTGAGTTGAGACAGCAGAGATACCACCATGCTCCTACAAACAGCTGACATTTGACAAAGGCCCTAAGACATTAAACTGGGGTAAAAGCAATCTCTTTAAGAAATGGTGCTGGCAAAATTGAATATCCATCTGCAAAAAACTGAAACAAGACCCATGTCTCACACCTTATACAAAAACCAACTCAAACCGGATAAAAGACCTACATATCAAATCTAAAATGATAAAGCTCATCCAAGAAAAAATAGGAGTAACAATTGAAGTTTTAATACACTGTGTAGACAGACTTCAAAATCTGACAAAGCGCAACCAACAGAAGAGAAAATAGACTAATGGGAACTACTAAGAATCAAACACTTTTGCTCATCCAAAGATTTTATCAACAGAATTAAAAGATAACCTATAGAATGAGAAAAAAATATTTGACAACTCTATGTCAGACTGATGTCTGATCTCTGTAATTTATAAGGTACTACAAAATATCAATAAGAAAGGACAAATAATACAATTAAGCAATGGGCAAAGGAGATGGACAGACATTTCTCTAAAGGGGATATCCAAGGCAGCCAAAACACACATGTGCAAATGCTGATGATCACTAGCTTTTAAAGAAATTCAAATCAGAACTATGATGAGATACCATCTCATCCCAAGAAGGTTGACCATGATCCAGAAAACGCAAAACAGCAAATTCTGGAGAGCCACTGGAGAAATTGGAACTCTCCTACACTGTTGGTGGGATTGCAAAATGGTGCACCCTCTCTGGAAAGCAATCTGGTACTTCCTTAAAAAGCTGGCTATAGATATTGCATTTGATGCACTAATTGCACTGCTTGGAATATATCCTACAAAATCGAGGGCATTCACACCAACAGATACATGCACACAGATGTTTGTTGCAGCAAAGTCCACAATAACAAAAAGATGAAATCGACCCAGATGCCCAACAACAGAGGAATGGATAGACACGTAAACTATGCTGTGTATACTCAGTGGAGCACTATGCAATGATAAAGAACAATGATGATTTTAGGAAACATCTCATAACCTGGTTTCAATTGGAGGACATTATGTTGAGTGAAAACAGTCAGTGACAAAAGGACAAATATTGTATGAGACCCCTACAATAATAACTTAAAAACAGACTCACTCACACACAGAAGAAAAGACTCTTTGATGGCTGCAAGGGTGGGGAGGGAGGGAGGGAGGGCGAGGGTGGAAGGTTTTAGATTAGATAGCTGATAGAAATTTGGTTGGATGAAATCAGTGACAGCACACATTAGAAAGAAGATTAATTTTAACTGAATTTCAACATAACATGAGTACTCCTCACATCTTAACCCAATATTGCAAGGACAGAGTAGGTGGGGCTGGGGTCCAGGGACCACTCTCTCAGGGGACATCAAGGCCAAATGACATAACTTGCATTTTGCTAAGATAGTCATGTGCACCCCACATTGATAAGTGGCATCTAGGGCCTTAAAATCTGCCATGCTGCCGTCTGAGGTACACCAAATGGTCCCAACTCAGCAGGAATGGATCATCACCAAGGACCAAAAACTCATGGGGGAAAGAGAACCCAGAAGACAGAGAGACCCATGTGAGTGGATGACTACATCAACATGTGACCAGAAGAACTTGATGGTGCCTGGCAACCACCAGGGATAGTCGTGATGGTGCTCACAAAGTTGAGTCTCACTGGCAACATGAGAATAGAAAGGGGTGCACCCTGAGGTCTCCACTAAAAGGCTACAATTGATGATCCAGGGGCCTCGGGGTTCCCCTGGAAGCATGGCCCCTGACACTGATGCTGCCCCTGTCCATAAATGATAATGGGGGTCAACTCTTTGGACAGTAATGGAATGGACTTGGTGACACAGAGTGACCATATCATGTGTGCCCTTTATGGTTTCGTGCACCTATAGGATGTCATCCTGCTGACCTCTTACTGGAGGCTGGGGAAAAGGTGGAGAGGAGGGGACAGGAGATTGTTAGGAGGATATGACATGTACAGAATGGAGAGGAGGAGTGTGCTTTCACCAAACAGGGAGAGCAGGCGGGCTGCACATAGGCAGGCATGCAAATTTATACGAGATTGTACATTTTCACTCAACCATAATAAAAAAAATTTTTTAAAAGAGAATATCAGCAAAAATTATTGGCTTTCACTTAAAAATATATGAAAGGATACCTTTTGCTCTATTGATCAAGTGACTTCATTAGCATTCTATATCTGCAATTCTCATGTAAAATAATAAAAACTCCACTTCCAGCTTTGAGATTTGATCTTTATTACCATGTTTTAACTAAAGACACTAGAGCCCCTTGAGAAGCGTGATTGCCTCCTTAGTAATAGCAGTAGAAAGGATGAAATGGAAACATCTTACTGGAGTTAGAAATCAAGAACTTTGCTTTTGTCTTTGCAACTTCCTGAGCCATTTAGACATTTATTACTGTATCTGTATAAGTATGTAGTACTAAGTAAATAAAACAAAATGTAAGTATTTTTTTATTATTGATGTCCATCTGACATTATGTAATAATAATCATAGTCTATGCCTTCTCACAGATCTGTAATAAGAAACCTAGGAAACACTACAGCAAATACTGTCTGGCTGGAAAATACAGTAAAAAATCTGTTTCCCTAGTTATTTAATTGTCCAGCATCTTACTCCCAATCAAAGATGTGGAGGATATGTTTTCTAAGTATCATCAGCGTGTCCTTCTACACTCGTTAACCATTCTTTTCAGATCACAAGCTTCTTTTTTCTTTGAGACCCACAGGCTGTGTTGCAGGCTTTGAAATTCAAGTATGTTACTGCCTCCTTTTAACACTCTTAAAGCTTACAGAATATCCAACTTTGCCCGGTAAAAAGGTATTTTAAAAAACAAACAAACAAACAAAAACAACGTTTTGGAGATGTTATTTCCATTGGTGGACTTGTCAAACAGATTTCTGTTAAAAAAAAAAAAGGTATTACCTGTTAAGCCAGCCAGCCAAGTGCCGTCGAGTCGGATCCAACTCATGGCAACCCTAGGGGCCAGAGTAGAACTGACCCCTACAGTATTCAAGGAATTTTTGCCTATTTCTGGGTGTCTAAGTACTCCCACCACAGCTGATTTCATGCTACTAAGAGTTTAAAAACTGGCTTACAAAATTCCTAGATAATGAGCAAGCATCTCTCAGGAGCATGGGCTGGCTGTAGCCCACCACAGACTCTTATTTCTTTATGTTACCTTGTCTTGGTTTTTCTCTGTGGCTTTTTACCTGCAAAAAGTCATATTTGCTTCCCTTGGGATATACTACTCCCTAAGAATTCACAGATTCTACTCTATTTGCTGGAAACTCTGGTGGTGTAGTGGTTAAGTGCTAGAGCTGCTAACCAGAAGTCCAGACTTTCAAATTTACTAGGTGCTCTTTGGAAACTACATGGCAGTGCTACTCTGTCTATAAGGTCACTGTGAATCAGAATCGACTTGACAGCAGTGGGTTTGGTTTGGGTTTGGTTTAGGTTCAATACTCAGTGTTGACAGCTAAGACTTCCATTGTCACTATGGTGTTTCATATCTGTTTATAAAAGCTTTTCACATTATGTGTGCATGTGTAGATGAAAGACAAGGAGAAGGAAAAAGAGAAGGGAAGCGAAAAGGAGAGAAGAGTGGAAAAAAGAAAGGAAGGAAGGAATATCCTCTCTCTTTTGCAAACTTAGCACTTGCTGCCTAGTGTTACAGTCATTTGTGCTCCTGTGTCACCATGTTTCCAGGTAAAAATTACCTTGAGGGCTTACCATGTGTCTCATTTACTTCTGTATCTCCCTCAGCACACAGCATAATGCCTAGCTCGTAAACCTTCAATAAAATGCTTGTTGAAAAAAATTGAATGAATGAGTAAATAAATTGAATAGCCAAGCCAAAAGCCAAGTGCCGTCTAGTCGGAGCCGACTCATGATAAATTGAATAAAAATTATTAAATATAGAAAGCTTGCTTCAATATTAAGCCATGTAAATAAGTAGTCAACATTCTGATTTCCAAATTTCAGTTTGATTCTCGTCAGTTACCCACCAAAATCAAGGTCATATTGCTACTCCACCAGAAACGCATAAATTGTTACTGTATGTCTGTCATGTCTGCATTTCCCTTTTGTAATGGGGGACAGGTATCCAACTGCCTTACTCTGTTTAAGGTAATACTTTTGTGCTTCAGAGATAATCACCCTTTGCTGATAATAGATCAACTCTTTATTAGAAGACTGGAGCTCAGCGTTATTCTGTTTTTTTCCTTCCAGATAAAAGGGGAAACCTGCAGCCATGTTCAGCACGCTGTGACTATCAGAATGGATTAGAATTAGTTTTATTTGTTAGTCTTATCATCGAGGTACTATTAAATGCTGTCTACTGATGATTAGATCAGTTTAATGTAGACAGTTCAATGCTGTTATTCTTTGCAATATTTTACATTTTAAAAAACTATTAAATAAAAATTATATCCTCAAGATAGGATGAGACTAGTATAGCTTTTGTGTTACTATTTGCATAGTGAAGCATGTACAAACCTTAGTCAAATGAGCAAGCAAAGTCATATTTCATCATTGTCTATAACAATGACATTACTAAAGAGGGGCTCACATTGCACTGTATAATAGTGTGACAGGGTTATACTACAATCACTACAAAATTCTGTGTGCAGTGTTTCAGCAGAAATTCATTATTTATATGAAATATCTCTGTAGTTAGTTACAACAAAAACTTTTTTGTAAGCCAGCATCCATGTATCAACATACCTACAAGACTAAAACTCTATGCTAATTTAGTTTTTGAACTTTTTAATGCACTCTGCTCAGACCTGACATTGTTATCCAGTTACAAAGCTATTTAGAAGCACGTGGTTTCATCAGCATGCTCTGCAAGTATGTGCTGCTGTTTTCCGTCGCTGCTAGTGTTTTTACAGTTGCTGACTTTATCAAATTTTCTGGTGTTTTAGCTACAGTATTGCGGTAATTAGTGTTTGTGATTCCTACTTCAATAACTTTCTTGAGAATTAAATAGTAATTAAAGGAGAATAATAGTAATTAAAGAAGAAAAATTGAAAGTAAAATGATTTTACTGAACAATTTTGTTGTTAATATTCATATAATCTAAGAAATATTCTATACATGCAATTTACAAGTGTATTTACCACATATTATTCTATGAATAAAATTGATAATAGACATCACCAAGGATTCTGTATTATCTTGCATGGGAGAGGGCTGAGTGACACAACTCACTATAATGCGTCTAATTTTGATTCTGAGTACCTGGTACCATTGTGTTGCTAACATATTCAGCCTCAGTTAGTTTCACTTTTTCCTCAGCCCCAGGTCTGTACTAAGGTTCTGAGGTCTTTCTCAATTAGAATACTGATCACTGGGTATCTATTCATTTATGGTAACAACTAGTTTTTGATGCATTACACAAGATTTCACCAAGTCCACCAGTGTGCTATTGCCATACCAAGCTTAGAGCATTGTCCTCTAACAAGTTTGGGACTGCAAGCCTAGAATCTCATCTACCTAGCAAGGAAGGGAAAGTCTTCCCTGTTCAAGGACCAGAAGATCTCTCACCACCTGTCCTAGTGACCTGGTACTGCTCTAACAGAAAATACTATGAGTGGAAGGTTTCACAAGGAGAAACTTTATTGTTAGAGTCCAGTAAGTCATAAATCCACTCTTAAATTACAAGTCCACTTCTGACTCAACAGCACTTGGCTTTGGCTTGGCCTCAATATGATAAATCATCACAGTCCAGTGGGCTGAGTGCAAATTCAAGGAGAGCATCTTGGCACAGGAACCACAGATCCAAAAGACGTACTCTGTTCTTGGTGCTGCTTTCTTGGTGGTGTGAGGTTCCCAACTTCCTCTGCTCACTTCTCTCCCTTATAACCCACAGGTTTGTAGCTTGAGGCCTGCCTCAATAACAAAACTGCAGACAGTTCTCCACCATCAATATCACAGAGTCAGGATTCACAACTCATGGGAGGAATGGCACCATATTGGGACTCATAGCCAAATTAAGTCAACTCGTATGTTTTTAGGGGGACACATTCAATTCATGACACCACCTCAGGCCTGCAAAAACATTTTCCCTTCTTGGCGCAACTTCTGTTTCTCCTGGCTTTGCACAGTCATGCCGTTCCCTCTCTTCAAACTCAATTTATCCTCAGTGGATAAACAAAAGCCAAGAAGCCCTGCTAAAAACCTTTCCTACGACAAGGAAGCACAGAAACTCCTTGAATAAGAGATAAGACAGGGGGAAGGAAATCAGTGGGACAGCTTCGCATAGAGATAAAACCATAAAGCACACAGACTACGTGAACCACTCTGTGTCCGAGTCCAGTCCATTCTTTTACTGAAGTGTTGGTGTCAGTACTGGTTTCAGCTGTGGGTTATTAGCAAGTCTAGGAGCCGTGTTCTCAGTGGACCCACCAGGCTGTCAGACAATCAATTCTGGTCTTTTAATAGAGTTATTGATCTGCACGACTCTCTCTCATGCTACATCAGGAATGCTGCACAGTGTTGCCTGTCAGGGCTGTCTTTGGTAGAGACCAGGTACTATCTGGTTGTTCTGGTCTCATGCTGATGTAGTCTTCACATGATATGGGTCTTTCTGTCTCCTGGGTTCATTTTCCCTCATGTCTTTGATGTTCTGGGTTGTCATCTTTTACACATGGATTGGGGTCAATTGATGTTCCTCAGATGGCAGCTTGCTGATTTATAATACCCCAGGCACCACTCACCAATATGGAGTAAAGAGGACTCTCTTAGAAAAAGACTAGTTATGCTAGTTGATCTCATTGTCCCCTGAAAACATGGTCCCAGAAAACTGTCTCTGCTACTCTGTCCTTCAAAATATTGGGTTGAATTTAGCAAACCTTTTAGTTTATTGTGTAGTCTGGGTATGTTGACTTGCCTTCTACTGTGTGCCATCACTTGCTTTATCTAACTGAATTTCTATCAACTACATAATGTATGAATAACCATCTCCCTCCCTTCCCACCCTTGTAGCCATTGAATAATTTTTCCTTCTGTGCATGAATGCTTTCTTTTTTTTCAACTTTTTTATTTTTTATTAATTACAATAAAAAAATAAAATTTCTAACATCTATCAATTATCTCATCTATGAAAAACCCTCAGCCCACATCCACCCATATAGCCAACACAGTCATTTTCTTCTATGGATAATTTTTTTATTAAGCCCTTATAACAGGGGTCTCATACAAAATTTGTCCTTTTGACACTGACTGATTTCACTCAGTGTGATCTCTTCCAAATGAGACCATGTTATGAGATGTCTTCTAAAACTGTTGTTTTTTTATCATAGCGCACTGTTCCATTGAGTATATGTACCATAGTTTGCTTATCCATTCATTTGTTGATGGACATCGGGGTTGATTCCAACTTTTTGCTATTGTGGACTGTGCTGCAACAAACATTCATGTGCGTGTGTCTGTTTTTCCCGAAGGATAAATTCCAAGCAGTGAAATTATGGAATCAAATGGTATATCTATCTCCAGCTTTTTAAGGAAGCACCAGACTGTTTTCCAAAGAGGTTGTACTATTCTGTAATCCCACCAGCAGTGTAGGAAAGTTCCAATTTCTCCACAGCCTCGCTAGCCTTTGTTGTTTTTTGTTTTTTGGATCATGGCCAACCTTGTTGGGGTGAGATGATATCTCATTGTAATTTTGATTTGAATTTCTTTAATAGCTAATGATCGTGAGCAATTCTGCCTGGATATCCTCTTTAGAGAAATGTCTGTCCATCTCTTTGCCCATTGCATAATTGGATTATTTATCCTTTTCTTGTTGATATTCTGTAATACCTTATAGATTATGGATATCAGACATCGGTCTGATGTAGAGTTGCCAAATATTTTGTCCTGTCCTGTAGGTGGTCTTTTAATTTTTTTGATGAAGTCTTGGATGAGCAGAAGTGTTTGATTCTGAGTAATTCCCATTTATCTATTTTCTCTTCTGTTGAATGTGCTTTGTGAGATTTTGAAGACTGTCTACACTTTGTATTAAAACTTCCATTGTTGATCTTATTTTATCTTGGATGAGCTTTATCATTTTAGATTTTATATTTAGGTCTTTTATCCAATTTGAGTTGGTTTTTGTATAAGGTGTGAGATATAGGTCTTGCTTCAGTTTTTTGCAGATGGATATCCTATTTTGCCAGCACCATTTGTTAAAGAGACTCTTCTCACCCCAGTTTAAAATCTTAGGGCCTTTGTCAAATATCAGCTGTTCATAGGAGGATGGTGGCATCTCCGGGGTCTGTACTCTGTTCCATTAGTCTATATGTCTGTTTTTGTACCAGTACCAGATTGTTTTGACAACTATGGCAGTGTAATAGGTTCTAAAGTCAGGTAGTGAGAGGCCTCCCAGTGTGTTCATCTTCTTCACTAGTGCTTTAGTTATCTGAGGTTTCTTCCCTTTCCAAATAAAGATGATTTGTTTCTTCATCTCATTAAAAAAAAAGTTTCTGGGATTTGAATTGGGATTGCATTATATAAGTAGATTGCTTTGGGCAAAATAGACATTTTCACAATGTTGAGTCTTCCTATCCATGAGCAGGGTAGACTACTCTGTTTATGTAAGTCTCTCTCAGTTTCTTGCAGTAAGGTCTTGTAGTTCTCTTTGTAAAGATCTCTTATTTCTCTAGTTAGATTTATTCCTAGGTATTTTATCTTCTTGGGGGCAATAGTAAATGGAATTGATCTGATGATTTCTCCTTTAATAATCTCATTGTTGCTATAAAGGAATCCTACTGATTTACTTATGTTTATCTTGTATCCCAATACTTTGCTGAACTCCTTTATTAGTTCCAATAGTTTATTTACAATTCCTTTGGATTCTCTGTATAAACAATCATATCATCTGCAAAGAGGGAGATTTTTACTTCTACACTGCCAATATCTGTGCCCTTTATTTCTTTGTCTTGTTTAATTGCCCTGGCTAGAACTTCTAGCACAATGTTGAATAGAAGTGGTGAGAGTGGGCATCCTTGTCTAGTTCCCGTTCTCAAAGGGAACTCAATTCTCAGTCTTTCACCATTCAGGATGATGAAGGCAGTTAGCTTTGCATAGATGCTACTGATTGTATTGAGAAATTTCCCCTCTATTCCTGTTTTTCTGAGTTTTAAGCATGAATGGGTGTTGAGCTATGTCAAATGCCTTTTCTACACCAATTGACAAAATCAGATGACTTATCTTTTGTGTTATTAATGTGGTTGGTTACATTAATTGTTTTTCTGATGTTGAGCCAACCTTGCATCCCTGGAATGAAACCAACTTGATCATGATGAATTATTTTTTTTATATGCTGTTGAATTCTATTGGCTAGAATTTTGTTGAAAACTTTTGCATCTAGGTTCATGAGTGATATTGATCTGTAATTTTCTTTCTTGTGGGGTCTTTCCCTGGTTTTGGTATTAGGGTTATGCTGGCTTCATAGAATGAATTTGGGAGTATTCCATCCCTTTCTGTGGTACAAAATAGCCTCAATAGTATTGGAGTTAACTCTTCTCTAAAAGTTTAGTAGAATTCTCTGGTGAAGCCATCTGGGTTAGAACTTATTTTGGTTGGTAGATTTTGGATGACTTTTTCAATCTCTTCTTTTGTGATAGATTTATTAAGATGATCTACTTCTCCTTGTGAAATCTTGGTGAGTCATATGAACCTAGAAATTTGTCCCTTTCCCCCAGGTTTTCAAACTTGTTAGAGTATAGCCTTTCACAGTATTCTGTTAAGGTATTTTTTATTTCAGCTGGGTCTGTTGTAACATCTCCCATCTTATTTCTTAATCAGGTTATTTGTATCTCCTGCTGTTTTTCTTCTGTTTAGCCAATGGTTTATCAATTTTGTTGATCTTTTCAAAGAACCAGCTTTTGGTTTTGTTAATTTTTTTCAATTGTTTTTCTGTTGTCTAATTCATTTAGTTCTGCTCTAATCCTTATAATATGTTTCCTTATGGTGCCTGAGGGGTTCTTCTGTTGCTCTCTTTCTGCTTATTCAAGCTGTAAGGTTAATTCTTTAATTTGGGCCTTTTCCTCTTTCCAGATGTGTGCAGTTATAGAGAAGAAACTGATCTCTGAGCACTGCTTTTGCTGTATCCCATAAATTCTGGTAGGATGTGTTTTCATTCTCATTTGAATCCATGAATTTCTTTATTTTGTTCTTAATTTCTTCTATAACTCAAGGCTTTTTGAGCAAAGTGTTGTTCAATTTCCATAAGTTTGATTTTCTACCTATGAATTTTCTGCTATTGATTTCAACTTTTATAGTTCTATGGTCTAAGAAGATACTTTACAGTAAACCAGTGGTTTGGATTTTACAGAAAATTGCTTTATGACCTAACACATGGTCTATTCTGGAAAATGTTCCATGTGCATTGGAGAAGAAGGTGTACTTATCGGTTGATGGATGAAAAGATCTGTACATATCGATAGGGTTAAGTTGGCTGATTGTTGCAATAAGATCTTCTGTATCTTTACTGACCTTTTCTCTGGATGATCTATCCATAACTGAAAGGGGAGTGTTGAAGTCTCCAACTATTATTGTGGAATGATCTATCTCATTTTTCAGTGTTGTCACTATTTGTTTGATGTATTTAGGTGCTCTGGTATTGGGTGCATAAATATTTAATACTGTTAAGTCCTTCTTGATTACTGAACCTTTCTGCAATAAATAGTGACCATCCTTGTCCACAATAGTGGATTTTACATTAAAATCTATTTTATCTGAGATTAGTACTGCCACACCTGCTTTTCTTTGTGTGTTGTTAGCTTGATATATATTATTCCAAACTTGAATTCTGGACTTGTTCGTATCTTTAAGTCTGAGGTGTGTTTCTTGTAAGCAACATATAGACAGGTCGTGTCTTTTGATCCAGGATGTCACTCACTGTCTCTTTACTGGAGCTTTCAGTCCATTTACATTCAGTGTAATTATTGATAGGTGTGTGCTTAGTGCTGTCATTTTGATGTAATTACTTTAATATTGATGTTTTCTAGATTTCTTTTAATGTTCTATTCTAGGGCATTCTTCTTTATAGGTTGTTGTTTCAGTGTTGGTTTTGTGTTCATTGAGAGTCTTATATTGCATTTCTTATTTTGATACAATGCATTGTTAATCTGCTTTATGGCTACATCTATTATCCCCATTAACATACTAAGATTAAACCCAATTTTAACTACTTCATAAGTCTGAAACTTCCTCCGAATCTAAAACAACTATAACTACTATAGTGCATCCCTCTTTTAATGTGATGGTAATACAGTTGTCATGATATGATCACAGATTCCCTTATTATAATACTGTAGATTTGATGAAGTTTTGTGACTTCCTTAACTGATTAGAATTTTGGTTGAAGTGTCCTAAATTGTCACCTAAAATATACATTTAGGGAAGAGCTTCTTTCAACATTTCATATAGTTTTGGTTTAGTTTTTATGAAGTCTCTACATTTCTCTCTATCTTCAAAAGTCTTAATTTCACCATTATGTTTGATAGACAATTTCACAGGATAAATAATTCTAGGATGGAAGTTTTTAACCTTCAGGGCTTTGAATATGTCTGCTCACTGATTTTTAACCAGCATTGTTTCAGCAGAAAAGTCAGACGAAAGCCTACAGGGTTTCCCTTGGAGTGCTAGTTTTGCTTTGAGCCTTGCTGCCTTCAGAAGCATCTGTTTATGTTTTAGCTCATTAACTTGATTATAATATGCCTTGTCATCTTTCTTCTTGGGTCTAGTTTTGCAGTGTTTGATAAACATCTTGGATACCTATGTTCTCTTTGCTCATAATCTCAGGGCAGTTTTCTGTCAGTACACTCTCTATATTGTCTACAGCAATACTCTCTATATTGTCATTAATCCCCCCTTGTTTAGGAACTCCAATTAAACGTATATTCTAGGATTGCCATGAGTCGGATCTGACTCTACGGAACTTTGCTTGCTTGGCTCTTCTTCATGGAGTCCCACAAGTTTCTTAATGTTTCTCCATTTTTCTTTTTTCTTTTCTCTGATTTCACCTCATAAATGCTGGTGTCAGTTACTCTGTCTTCTAGGTCACTGAGTCTAACTTCCATCTGTTGAATCCTACTCTTTGGGCTTTGGATAGCATTATCTAATTCATTAATTTTGTTATTGATCTGATGTATTTCAAATCTTTGATGTTACATCAGTTCATATAGTTTACCATTTTTTTCATTTTGTTCTACTGCATTTCATTTAATCTCTAGAAGGGCTCTATATATAAATCTTCTGCATTCAACATCCGATAGATGCAGAAAGGCTTCTTCATCTGGGAAATTTTTTGAAGATTTAGGGAATTTTCTGGAGCATTTGAAGACTGTTTCTTTAAATGATTAATTATGATCTGCTGCCTGCGTACCATCTAGATACTATTTGATTTCTCTGGTATTGGATCTAAGAGAATTTTTGGTCACTAGGCAAGCCACGTGCCACTGATTTGGATCGTCACTAGCTGTCTCTAATACTCTAGTGATTTGCCCCAAGTGGACTCTTGAGGGTGGAAGACTCTGCTTATTGCATAGCAAAGAGGCTGGTCTGCTTATGGAGAAGCTGGGAGCTGTGAGCCAACCCTGCAATATGGGTCATAGAAGAAAGGGAGGAAAATGAGCCAGGCCTCTCAGCAGACATACATCCAGGCAAATACGCAGGTCTCTCAGTCTTAAATGTAAACTGCACTTCTATGCAGGGAGCTGTCCAGGTGCTGAACTGGATTCTGGGAGCTGTCCAAAGCACTGGCCTGAACTGGCAGTCAGGAGCAGCAGACTCCACCTGCCAGCTGATAATGAAAGTATATTATTGGGCATTTGCAGAAGCTGCAGCTCTCCAACACAATGAAACAGCAGAAGCAGAGGTCAGATGGCTGCTGGATCATTTTTGAGATGGGAATATTAGTCTGATAATGGTGCCCTGTCAAATATGCTAGGTCCTAGGGCTCCACAAATGTTCAGTGCTCCATACAAATATCATCCAGGCCTCATTTTTCAGCGGGAAATGAGGAGACGTCTGTTTACTCTGCCATCTTTTAACAGAATCCTTTAAGTCCTTGTAAGAGTGGTCTCATACAATATTTGTCCTTTTGCAGCTGACTGATTTCACTCACCATGTCTTCCGGGTGATTTCAGTTTATGAGATGTTTCATAAAATAATCATTGTTTGTTATCATTGCACAGTGTTCCATTGTGCATATATACCATAGTTTGTTTATCCATTCATCTGTTAATGGCACCTAGGTTGATTCCATCATTTTTCTATTGTGGACAGTGCTACAATATTCATTCGTGTGCATGTATGTGTTCATGTCACAGCCCTTATTTCTGTAGGATATGTTCCAAGCAGTGGGATTGCCAGGTCATACAGCATTTCTATTTCTAGCTTTTTAAGAAAGTGCCAAATTGCTTTCCAAAGAGGTTGTACCATCTTACATTCCAACAAGCAGTGTAGGAGAATTCCAATCTCTCCATCACCTCTCTAACATTTACTATATTGTGTTTTTGGATTATTGCCAACCTCATTAGGGGGAGATGGATATCTCATTGTAGTTTTGATTTGTAGTTCTCTAATAACTAATGATTGTGAACATTTTCTTATGCATCTTCTGGCTGCCTGGATGTCTGCTTCAGTGAAGTATCTGTCCATATCCTTTGCCCATTGTTTAATTGGGTAATTTGTCTTTTTCTTGCTGATATATTGCAGAACCTTGTAGATTATGGAAATTAGATGTCATACTGATACGTGGTTGCCAAATATTTTTTCCCATTCTGTAGGTGGTCTTTTCACTCTTGTGATAAAGTCTTTGGATGAGCATAAGTGTTTAATTTTTAGTAGTTCCCTAACATATACAATTTTGCAACAACAGCACAGCAAGAGCAACAAAAAGTATGTGGTTACATAGGTAAATATGTATACAGACATATTTATAGGGAGTATAATATATATACAGACATATGTATAGGAGGATATATTGTGTCTATAAATGTGCATATATATGTATGCATTTCTGTAGGCATATGTTATACATGTATGTGTGGTACATGTATATTCATCTGTATAATAAAACAAGTTGGGGCAAAATTACAGATACTTCTTAGACATAGCTAAATATCTCAAGGGATTTGTTTACTAGGTTTAAGACTTGGAACCACAGTCTCATGTGACAGCTCAATCAATTAGCATCACATAGTTCATAAAGTTTACATCCTACATTCTAGTTTGGTGAGTAATGTATGAGATTTTAAAAACTTGCAAGTGATCATCAAAAGTACAATAATTGGTCTGTACTTAAGCAAAAAAGAAAGAAACCAAAGACTCAAAGAGTACACTTGTCTATAAGAGTAAAAGCCTACATGAACCAGGAACTTATCTGTCCTAAGACCAAAAGAACTAGATGGTTCCCAGTCAGGGTCACGATAGGTGGCCCCTGACATAATGGGAGAAAAATGTACAATAAAGCTCATATTCTTAAAAAAAAGGCCAGACTTACTGGACCAGTAGAAACTAGAGGAGCTTCCAAGACTATTGCCCTGAGATATCTTTAAACTTTGAGCTGAAACCACTCCCAAGGGTCACAATGCAGCTAAATAACTGATTGGTTCATACAACAAACATTAGCACCTTTGAGCACTATGGCTCCTTTAAAAACTCATTAGTGTGCTCCCAAAAGGTCAACAGTTACCCTAAAACAATGATGGGCAGGTGAGGAGAAGCAGGAAAGCTCGATTAATGGAAATGGAACAGAATGGCAAAATTGAGAATGTTGATATTATAAAACATGTAACCAATGTCACTGAACCACATGCATAAAAATTGCTAAATAGGAAGCTAACATGCTGATTAAACTTTCACCAAAACCACTATAAAATATTATTTAAAAAAATACAAGAAATATTTCTTAGGGATTTCACAGCTTCCAATTAGATGGCCTAATTTCCTTACCCTTCATTCTCTAGTTTCGATGTAGCTTAGGTATGTTTCTGTTCTAGCTGCTTTCTCTTTGGTCAGCATTTTGATTAAGTGAAGTGGGCAGACTGCCTAAGTGATATAATTTAAAAGATACTGGGAGAATCCAATGCCAATTCAAATATGCTTTTTCCAGACCGTAATGACTTTGATGATACCACTAGAAAGCTAATGTTTTGGATTAGAGCATAGACTATGCCACATAAAAATACTCTGTAAATTCAATAATTCACTGAACAAGTATTTTTGATGGACCTATGTGTCACAGCTACTGTGCTAGGTACAAGATATGTGATAATCAGAGAACATGGCTCCCCTCCCATGAAGTTTACAGACTAGTCATGAATAAAGACATGAGGAAACTTACTTCTAAAATAAGTATTTAATTACAACTGTTATGTCTATAAAGAGAAAATGCAGGTAGCTATCAGAATATAGGAAACCCTGGTGATATAGTGGTTAAGAGGTATGACTGCTAAGAAAAAGGTCAGCAGTTTGAATCCACCAGGTGCTCCTTGGAAAATCAATGAGGCAGTTCTGCTCTGTTGTCACTGCTATGAGTCAGAATCAACGTGACGGAAATGGGTTTTCTAAGAGTATATAGTAGGGGATTTTTTTCTAAGACAGTAACATTTAGCTTAAAACTTGGAAAGTATGAGCAGAGGAAAGAGAGTTCTAAAGCAGAGGAAATAGCATGTCTGAAGGCCTAGAAATAGGCAGAATATTGTTTCAAAAATAAATAAATAAATAGCTGAAAAGGGTCCCCCTGGTTGCATCCTAAATTGAAGGGAGAGTGCCTTAAGAGAGGGCTAAAAGGCAAGCTGAGGGTACATTATGCAGGACCGTGTAAACCGTCACAAAGATTCTGGTTTTTATCATAAAAATCTGAAGTGTTATAAACAGGGAAACAAATGATCAAGTTTCTATTTAAGAATTCTGGCTGCTTTGTGGAGAATGAATTAGAGGCAGGCAAAGCCTGAATATGTAAAACATTATGCCATTATCAGCTATTAGCATCCTAGTCTCTCAAATTCTTTCCAACTAGCTGTTGATACAGGCATGTGATGATTAAAGCCTTCAACCTGCGATCCCTCCTATTTCCACTTCCTCACTGAACTGTAGCTTTCTCTAGACATCTCTCCTCTTCTTTTTTTATAGACTTCCTTCTGAAATAAGCCTCTGCCTTTGTGTGGCAGTTCCATTGCCAAGATGCCTGTTTTAGTCATCTGTAGGTACATAATCCCTAATGCCCCTCATACTTAAGCCACTCACATTTACCACTCAAATTCTAAGGCCATGGACTGAAGTCCTGACCCTAAACAGCCTAGGAAATGAGGGCTCTGTTTCCTACCAAGGAGCTAACCTGATAATGGTTACCCTAAGACTTCCAGGTACCATGCTTCAAGGAATGAGACCCTGTTTAAAATCTGGTTGCCATTCTCACTGACAAGAACAGATAGCTACCATCATTTCTTACCTGCTGAAGGATCTCTCTTTGTCCACTCACCTTCTCCTCTAATGTCTTGACCCACACTGACGTTGGAAAGATCCTTTTAAAACAAAAACTTCACTGTGTCATTTCCCTGCTTATAGGCCTTCAATTCTCTCCCATTTCTTAGAGATAAACTGCAAACTCCCTCAGGCCTGTCATCCTAGGCCCTTTGTAATTGGTTCCTACTTACTTTTCCAGCCTTATCTTCTTATATAATCTCCTCTTACTTTTTTTTGGCCCCAGTCACCCTAAACTTCTCTAAGAGTCTGATTAGGGCCCAGACCAGCTGAAGTGCTCCTATCATTGGAGTCAGGCTTGTTAGAAATGCCACGCTTGTTAACTTGGGTCTCCAACTCCCTGTCCAACTGGCAAAATTTAAACTAGTGCTGTCCCTGGAAGAAGTCAGAACCCTCAGATGTAAATAAAAATATTCTCCTAATCTCCAGACTGACTTATTAAGTATTACTGCAAAACATATTTAGATTAACAAGTGAAAGCTGGCAATAAGCTGTTCCTAAAACACAATAATATGTGGCACAGGGCTATTTATCAAGGATGACTCATTTATTTTATTATCTAATCTTTCCATTTTTAATACACCTTCCAAGAAGCACATTGGCTCCAAATATACACTAACAATGGCAAGATAAGAAAACGTGGAACATTTTCCTGAATAATTCCATAATATTGACTCTGTTTTGACCCAGCTGAAGTGAATTACTAAGTGAATGTATTTTGCATACAATTTTTCTTAATAGAAAAATCAATTTCTCTCTGCCTCCAGGAAATGAATCTTGAACAAATAGTATTTAAAACATCCATTTTAAAAGGTGACAAAATATTAGTCTGCCCAAAGGGCTGTCATTTTCACCAGACTATACAGTCTCTCTGCTTCTCCACATGCTGCTTCCTCCCCTTCCACAAGATTCATGGCTCTCATGATCTTACCTAGTTTCCTTTAAAGAAGACTTCCATGACCCATGGTGCAAAGGTTGAAGCACTGGGCTACGAACAGAAAGACTGCAGGTTCAAGTCCACCCAGAAGCACCTTGAAAGAATTGCCTGATGATCTACTTCAAAAAATCAGCCACTGAAAATCCCATGGGGCACATTTGATTCTGATACATGGGGTTCGTGAGTCAGACACACCATGAGACAGCATCAGCAGCAACTGATTTTGTCCATGACCCATAGACTCAGGTAGGTCCCTGTTTATATACCCTATCTCTCTATACTTTATCACTTCACTATGCATCTATTCTATTGTGTCTCAGTTCTGCCAGAACTTCAGTTTTAAGACAGGATGCCCTGTCTTTGTTTTGCTAACTTACATATCACCAGCTCCTAGAAGACTGTTTAGAACTTAGAAAGTCCTCAATAAACCTTGAATGAATAATTGAGTAAAAGATTGTGCCACCTTACAGTCCCTTAACTCTTTGTCTGAACTGCCCTCTTTACCTATCCATAGTCTCTAATTATCATATTCTGCTTAAAGCTGTATCTGTGAAGTTATTTAAAGCTATATCCAGCATCCTCCTTATCTACTACAGCGGATGCTGCGCATGTCTAGACAAGTGGCTGATTTCAATAATGGGTATAGAAAAAACAAATACTAGAACACTGCACCCTATGAATTTGCTCCTTTATAATTTTGTTGACATCTGAGCCTCTTCCCATTCCCCAGTTTCTGTAGGGAACATTGTAGGCACTGATCAAGCATTTAAATTAGTAAAGCCCCAGCTACACAACTCACAAAGGGCTGTCACTGGGTTGGCTCCAGTGAATTCAAAACTACACACAATGCCAGCCCAAGGTAGCTATTGGTGTGTGCTGTTTGGGAAATTATTGGTACACTGTGAAATAGGCAAAATTTACTCCTGACTGACACAACCACACTCGAGTTACAAATGTGCCAAGCATTATGTTGTCTTTTACAGATACTTAATGAACACAAGAAACTCGTGAAGTAGGTACAACTGTATCCATTCTGCAGACGAGAAAACTGAGACCCAGGGAAGTTAAATAAATCACCTGAGACTGCTGTTTTAGTCAGCTAGTGCTGCTCTAACAGAAATACCATGAAGCGGGTGGTTTTAACAAAGGAAAGTTTATTCTTACACAGTCCAGTAGGCTACAAGTCAAAATTCAGATTGTCTGCTCTAGGGAAGGATTCCCCCTTGTTGGCTCTTGAGGAAAGTCCAGTATTGTATCAGTCTTTGTTCCGGGAGCATCTTAGTGCAGGAACTTTAGGTCTGAAGGACATGCTCTTCTCCCAGTGCTGCTTTCTTGGTGGTGTGAGGTTTCCAATTCTCTGCTTGCTTCCCTTTCCTTTTATCTCTTGTACAGTGAAAGGATTAAAGGTAATGCAAGCCATGTTCTATGGAAACTCCCTTTACACTGGAGCATGGAGGCGATCCTATAAAGGGATTTACAGTCCCACCCTAATCCTTAAACATAAAGCATAGGAAAATCACAAAATGGAGGACAATCATAAAATATTGGGAATCATGCCACAGGCACATGGCTACACATATTATTGGGGGACACAATTTAATTCATGACAGCTGTCCTTTTAGGTAGTGGTAGAACCAGAATTCCAAATGTTTCTAGATGATTTCAGTATACTAGAATGACATCCTTAAGCTTAATATAGCTTAAGTCCTTTTACCCTAAAAATCAACTTTTAAAAGAAATGCAAACTAGTTTCAAAAGAAAAAAACAAGTTAATAAGAAAGAAAATTAATCTTTCTGCTCATGATATTGTAATTCTTCATTTTGGTTTCAACACGGATCCGACTCGACGGCACTTGGCTTGGCTTGGCATTCTTGTACGCTCTACTTTTGTGCTAAACAACATTTCTTTAAACAGAAATGATGTCTCATTCTGTTTACATCTAAAATTAAGAAGGATTAGAAAACACTTCTGAGCAAATGACTTTGAATACACTTCTATAAAGTATATGAAATAGCATCACTGAAAGATTGTGCCACCATTTGGGAAAGAAATACACACAAAAAAATTGTCTGAATTCTTATCATCCAAGACAGTGGTAAAGAAATGTAGCTCTTTTATTAATAAATTTGTAATATTGTCGTGAAGCATAATTAGACTACAAATTATGGAAGATTTCCTGGGGAAAGAGGTCAACACGTTGGTTAAAGTGGAAAATTAATTTAGAAAATGCTGGAAGGAATACTGACTAGAAGAGGAAGCAGTAAAAATGATGACATTAGAATGGTGGAGAAAGAGAAAGGGAACAAACACAAAGTAGGGTTATTCTTCCTCCTGAAGAACACTTCCCTGGAGAAGCAAAGTGTTTAGGATAGAAGCATGAAACATTTGCTTGACAAGTTGACATGACAGCCTGAACCATGGAAAGCAAAGCCAATTAAAGTAATGGTGATAAAGCTAACATTATTTGAGCACTTAATATATGCCATATTCTGTGTTGGGCTCTTTACATGGAATTATACAACTTACTCCTCACTGCAGCAACATGAGATAAAGTAATTTGATCATCCTAATTTTGTGCTGAGGAAACTAGAGTTTAGAAGATATCAGATACTTGGCTAATTATTAGTAGGACTGGAATTCACAAATATTAATGATCCTGGACATCCAATTCAGCAAGACAATGACTTGTTACAGAAATGAAAGGCAGCACTTTGTTTGGAGCTGATGTAAAGTTGGTAAACTAAAGACCTTCAGGGTGCTTTTTCATGTTTGTTGAATTTACACTTAAATTTTGATGATACATGAGTAGTAGTATAAGTGAGGGGGTAGAAGAAATAGTTACCATACTCACAGTAACCTATTAAACTTCTTGGAAACTCTATGAGGCAGTTCTACTCTATGCGGCATAGTTCAGACTGTGAGTCTGAATTGACTCACTGGCAATAGGTTGTCGTTTTTGTTTTGTTTTGTTTTTTGATGTGATAGTCCCTATGTAACCAGAACTCTAACCTTTGCTTTGAAAAATAAACAAATCTTCTAGCATTCCAGCCACTCACATCCATTTCTCATTTTACTACTCGTCTACCAGCACAGGAAAGATAACACGTACCGTGCTTCCCACCACAGTTCTATACTGCTTAGATAATGCGCTCCTTTACGTTATCAGCGTGGTGGCCACGCCCTAACGGCCAGCCACTTAGTAATGCTTGGTGTTGTCTTTTGGGCCTTGATTTTGCAAAGGTGAGAACTGCAGCCTCCCTTTCTTGGACCACTGCCGTGACCATCATCCACCAGCCACTGTCCCAGCTGGGCTTTTTCTTTGCCTGCCATCGCCTCTGCTCTCCGCATGGCTGCTGTTACCATCCCCCAGTTGCTCACTTGCTGCTGGTGTGGGCACCCCACTGCGGCCATGCCATCACTCCCAGTTGAACTGCTGTCATTGTCTGCCACTGCCTTGTCCTGAGGCCAGTAGGGCAAAAGCAGCTTCCCCTGCCTCCGTGTCTGCCTCCCACAGGGAGTCCTGGACTTCCTGAACAGTGGGTTCGTTAGACTAAGCTAAGACCCTGTAACCTGGTCAGTGCAGCTCACCTGTAAATCAGCCCATGACTATCATGCTTTCCTCAGAGAGTGTCTGTTTAGGCAAAGCCGTTTTTTTCCTCGCGTTTAGTAGGGGGTGGAGGACATGTTCTTCCAAAGGCCGAGTACTGAGAAGGTGGAAGGCTGACCTCCAGTATAACTCAGCACCCTTCCTGCCACCACAGCAAGCGGCCTCTGTCCAGTGCGCTGAGTCTCATGTCAACAGCAGTAACTGTGTGGGAAAAAGTGTTCTTTGTAGCTACTCTGGACTGTCTTTGTAAAGATACTAAAGACTTTAGCACAGTTAGACTGTGAATTTGTCACTCTAACTAGGACAGTACCTAATGGCGATAAAGAAAATGAAACAAACACCTGACATTAAATCTCTTTTACGATTTTCCTAGAAATTGGAGGAGCACCTACCTAATCCCTTACCTCAGGAAGGAACCTGAAAAGAAAAGAAAAAAAAAATACAGTGCATGGGGACATGGAATTTTCTACCTGGATGGTACAGTCAAGATCATTAATAACAAGTCTCTCTCCAGGTAGGAAACCCTGGTGGCATAGTGGCTAAGTGCTACATCTGCTAACCAAAAGCTCAGCGGTAAGAATCCTCCAAGTGATCTTTGGAAACTGTATGAGGCAGTTCTACTCTGACCTATATGGTCACTATGAGTCAGAATCAACTCGACAGCAGTGGCTTTTGGCTTCCCAGGTAAAGAAATTGAGATCCAGAAAAGTTAAGCTTCTAGAGCCAGAGTACGGCTATTTGTACAGCATCCCGAATGTTTCATTTTTTTCTAGTGAAACCATGCTAATGACAATTATAATCTGCAACACAAAAAACAATAAAACATTGCTTTCATATCTGGTCCTGATTGGAATTCTGTGAAGATAGTATTATTATCCCCTTTCCACAGATCCCAGAACCAAGGCTCAGAGAAATCAACTGGCACAGGTGTCAAAGTGATATATGAAAAAGGTGAGCCTCACACCTGCATCTCTGTCCAAAAGGTATAAATTATTCCTGGTATTTTGTTCCTGTCTTGTGGATACACGTTCAAGAAATAACCTCTCCATTTCCCCTATAGCACCTATGGAGGAGAAAGAAGTATTGAACAGAGGCAACTGTTCATCAACCTCTTCATTCAACAAGTAGGTACTGAGTATCTCCTGTGTACCAGGCACTGCTCTAGGCTACAGAGACACAGCAGTACAAATAATAAACCAAGTCATTGTCATGAAACTTAAATTTCAGTTGGGGAAACAGTCAACAAAAACATAATATACAAGTGCGGGTGGCAATACACATTGCAAAAAAATTAAAACGAGGAGTTAAAGAGTCTTAGAGGTAACGACTACTTAGTTACACAGCAGCTCTGTCCCTACTAGAGGAAATCAAACACAGATCTTACTTGAAATGACCTGCAAGCAATAGCAAGAAGCCCAAGTTCACAGATCCTTAGGAGTCCATAAGCTATGTTCAGTGTTTTCCCCCAAAATAAAAATAAATAACAAAATTATGAGTTGGATGTTTACTAAGAGAAAACTCTACAGACTATACTCATATTGACATTTAAACAAACATACAAAAAAAATGGCCATCAAGTTGATTTCAACTTGGAACAACACTGTAAGATGGAATAGAATAGTCCTATAGTATAGGATTGCTATGAGTCATACTTGACTTGACAGCTGTGGATTTTTGGAAAGCCTAGTATATAGCAGTTAGGTGCTACATCTGCTAATTAAAAGTTGGCAGTTTGAATCCTCTAGGCACTTCCTACAAATTGTATGAAGCAGTTCTACTCTGTCCTATAGGTTCACTATGAGTTAGAATCAACTTGACAGTAGTGAGTTTGGTTTTATTGGTTTATAGGATTTCCAAGGCTGTAAATCTTTATGGAAGCAGTAGCAGACTACCACATCTTTTCTCCCACGGAGCGGCTGGCAGCTCTGAACCACAGAACTTTCCATTAGCAGCTGAAAGCTTTAACTACTGCACTACAATGGGCTGGTTTTTCAAAACCTGTAATATGGATTGTATTAACTCCTTAACTATCTAGATTTAATTACAGTCCCTGATTGGTAGATGTATATGTCATGAAAATCAGGACCTCAATCACTGCTTAATAAAGAAAATATTCCCAGTAGAAAAAAATAGTTTTTCTAAAAATTAGAGATGTAAGAGGAATTATACAAAGCAGATCTAGGCCGTAATAAGACTATATTTCTCCACCTGTGTTACAGGAAAAAAGCAAAGGGAATCTCTGTCCTGGCATCTCTTGGAGGTAGAACATTTAAGACAGTAATAATCAAAACTGTATAAATTTTGTATAGATCTTCACAGTTTATAAATTTCTTACCCATTCATTATCATAGTGACAAGTCAGCAAAAGAAAATGTATTCATAATAAAAAAATAAATTATTTGTACAACTATATATTGTTTAGAGTTTATAACTATTTAACTGTAGTTGGTATTGAAAACAAAGGATGTGTCGGCCTGTGCATTTGAGATTCCATTGCTAAGAGTATTGTTATGATTTCTTTCCCTAAAAATAGAAGTACAGGCCTTGGCAGGCATATTTATGATTAAATAATGAAGAAATAAAGTTTGTATTTAAAATATACAACAGGTTAGAGATAATTAGATGTGAGTAAGACACAATGTGGCCAGAGGAATGTTCTGATTTCTGGGATTGACAAATTTTGACTCCTTAACTAAAGTAATATTGGTTAATAATAGTTAAGCCAATGAATTTTTATATCACAGTTAATCCTCACAATAACTACCAGATAAGAATCATAATCCTCATTTTTCCAGTGAAGTGATTTAGATTACGGAAATAAATTCTCAAGAGACAGAGTCAGCGTTTGAACTCAGATGGATCACTCTCCAAGGCTCAGGCTAGTAAATATGCTGAGGCTTTTGTATGCCTCATTCTTATCACCAGAACCCAAGTTTTGCCTGGTATGTGGATTTATTCATCTCCAATCAGCGCCAGCAAGTACCCCAGAACACAGACACAGACTAGTTTCTTTTAAAGATGAAAAACATTAGATATTCAGCCAAATGCATTCTCAAAAGAGATACTTACATCACTTTTACAACCAAAAGTATTTTAAGGATTAAGTGCATTTTGTCAATCATGAAAGTGAAGATGAATCAGACTCTTAATGTTAGATTCTTTTTTTAATGATTTATCCTACAATTAATATGCTGATGATTGCAACCTCTTGCAAAAATCACCTTTGGCCTACCACTTTTCATCATTCTTTGGGTTAAAACACTTTCATCTGGAGACATGTGACTGTGGTTTTCATAAATAACAGTCACCTGTTTTTGAAAGATTATTTTCTCTGTATGTTCAAATGTACTACATGTTTCTTATCTGAAATAGGTGATATTACCTACTAGAATTTCTGATTTTAAGGGAATAAACCCCCTCCTTGACCTTTTTCTAAATGATCAGAATTTGTCTGCCTTCTTTAATAAGTTTTACCTGACTGTTGTTTGGTTGTGCAAAAAAATTACTAGCCAGGATTTTTAAAAAATATGATACTCTACAAATTGCTCATGGGAAAGCTAACGGTCCCTCACACAGTGTTCATTCTCTGCAGCATAAATTGCACCACAACTGAGAGCCTAAAATGTAAGCTAAACACACATAGGGAGTCCTTTTCCTCCTGAAAATATTCTAACATTGAGAAACATACTTCCCTCTGGATGCACATGCATAATTTCCATTATTGTTAATGGAAGCTATACATGCATAACACCCATTACTGCTAATGGGAGCTAAGTGCATACACAAGGGTAGAATACAGTGAAATCTGTCTTCAAAAATCACCCAAGAGACTAGCAAAAAATCAGTTGCCTGCTAGAGAATGGTTTTGAATTAAAAGCAGAACAAAACTGAACTTGAAACCACAGGGGAACTATTTAAAACTTCAGGGAACAGTGGGAATTGGCTTCTTTTCTCTCTTGCTCGATTCTAGTATGCTGTTTTCCTCATCCATGCTCTTGATGAGAGCCAATGACCTTGTGATCTCCTAAAGTGATGATCTGGAAATGAATTTCACACCTCCATTGATTCAAATGGTAGGCTTGGGGATCCTCTGGTGGGGAAGGAATATAGCTGCTGGATGGTTACATCACAGCACATGCTAAATACAAGTCACATGCTATCTTTAATGATAGTTAATGACCCAGGATGAAAACAGTAAAGCAATATTTCTGTGGCAATTCACATCTACCATTCATTAAACATCAAAAACATCTGTTCTATTAAAATGTTATCGTAAAAGTCAATGAAAGATAAACAAGAAAGTGATTTCCTTCTACCCAAGAGACCTATTGCATTCCCTTTGGCATTTGGGGGCTTTGGAAACAGACTGTTCCTACCATGTCTTAAAATCTTAAGATTGTTGCCCTGGTTCAGTCACTTCATTTTGCAGATAAGAAATCAAGTGATTTTCCTCAAGGTCACAGAGTACTAAATACAGATCTTAGACCCTGAATCCAAAATTTTCGTAATTCCACATCCAGTGGTTTTATTGTTCAGAAGCCCAAAGACTCCCAAATACGTCATTGTTTTCGGCTTGGCATATGTCTTTGGGGAGCAAGTGCACAGATGGGTGGACAAGTTGCAAATCCCAAAAGGCATACTCCAAAAATCTGGAAATCTGAGGACTAAACTCTCTGCACCTTACCTAAGTAGCTCATGCCCCAGTTATTTCCAAAAAAAAAAAAAATTTAAAATATGTATCTCAACAAATGGTTTAGTTTTAAAAAGCAGCGACAAAATAGGCAGGGGAATTAGAGGGTACATTACCTAATGTTTAGGAAAGAGGAATGAAAATATTGCTTGTATTAGGCTTTTCTGTTCAGTCTCCCCAGTTTTAGTGATCCTTTTTACTTTGTAATTACATGGCATAGGTTTTAAAGTAATTCCATATCACCTGGGTCACATACGTGGCTGATTATTCTTATTATGCTTCCTATATAGCTATTACTTTTGGCGTTGCTTTAATCTGACTGTCTCAGAAATAGACAGGAGCAGCAGAAAACTTCAGTGGGAACTGAAGGTTGTTTACAAGAGATACCAGCATATGAAAGATCATACCATTTCTCTCTTATTTTACTTCCATGGAAGGAGTTGCTCTCTGCCTTGGCTTCCAATCCTCTTCACTTCACAGGCTTGGCTATCAGGCTGAGCAGAGAAAAACTGCTCTGTAGAAGAACTCAGTGTGGCTGAAGTTCCATGCCATTGCAGAGAGTCTACATAGCTTTGATTTTACAGTAAATATAATCCCCCCAATCCACTTCCTTGAAATTGATAGCCCCACTGCTCCAACCCACTAAAATGGGGGCAATTATTGATCACCTCTTTCTGCAGCTTAACAATATTAGTACTGTCATAAATCTCAGGTAGAACAACAAAAGGGAGAGCAGAAGAAGGAAGAAAAAGGAACAAAAGGAACGGCCACAGAAGTCAATGAAAAATGAAACATCAGTGGGTCTTAAAAGCTAGTGAGTGGCTGTCTAAGATACTCTACCTGTCCTACCCTGTCTGGAATGAGAAAGAATGAAGAAAACCAAAGACACAGGAGACAGATTAGTCCAAAGGACTGATGGGCCACACGACCACAGCTTCCAGCAGACTGAGTCCAGCACAAGCACGTGGTACCCATCTATTACCACTGAATGGCCCAACGGAGATCACAACGCAGAGTCTAGGCAGACCTGGAGAAAAATGCAGAACAAAATTCAAACTCATAGAGAACGACCTGATTTACGTATCTGGCAGAGACTGGAGAAGCCCTGAAAATCTGGCTCCTGACACCCTTTTCACTCATTACTGAAGTCATTCCTGAGATCCACAATTGAGCCCGAGGTTTTGTTGTCGTTGTTAGGTGCCATCGAGTGTGTTCCAGCTAACAGCACCTCAGTAGTGCATCAGAATGAAGCACTGGAATCTCTTGTGCCAGCCTCCTAATCGTTGTTGGGCTTGAACCCGTTGTTATAGCCATTCTGTCAATTCATCTTATTGAAGGCGTTCCTATTTTTTGCTGACCCTCTAGTTTACCAAGCATGATGTCCTTTTCCCTCCTGTCCAAAGGACATGAGACAAAGTCTTTCCACCTTCATGGCTAAAACAAATATGCTGATTGTACTTCCTCCAATACGAATTTGTTTATTCTTCTTGCAGTTCATGGCATATTCAGTATTCTTCACCAACACTGTAATTCAGAGACGTCAGTTCTTCTTTAGCCGTCCTTACTCACTGTCCAGTTTCCATATGCATATAAGGTGACTGAAGATACCATGACTTAAGTCAGGCACACTTGAGTCTTTAAAGTGACATCTTTGCTTTTTAACACTTTATAGAAGTCTTTTGCAAAGGTTAGACAGGCATGTAAAACAAATAAAAATACAGGTAGCTCCATGTAAACATGGCTAAGTGGACACCCCAGCCCAGGGGCAAGGACAACAAGGCAGGAGGGGATAGGAAACCCAGACGAACAGAAATGGAGAACTCAAGGTGGAGAAGAGGAGAAAGTTGATGCATTGTGGGCTTGGCAATGTATCACAAAACAATATCTGCATTGTTTCATTAGAAACAAATTTGCTCTGTAAACCTTCCCCTAAAACACAGTAAGACAAAAAAGAAAAAAAGTATGTATTTGTCATGGACTGAATTGTGTCCCCCCCAAAACAGGTATAGGCATGTGGCTGGGCCATGCTTCCCAATATTTTGTGATTGTCCTCCATTTTATGATTTTCCTATGCTGTATGTTGAAGTATTAGGGTGGGACTGTAAGTCCCTTCATAAGATCGCCTCCCTGCTCCACTGTCAAGGGAGTTTCCCTGGAGTATGGCGTGCCCCACTCTTAATCATTTCATCCTACAAGAGATAAAAAGAAAGAGAAGTAAGCAGAGAATTGGAAACCTCACGCTAACAAGATAGCAGTACGGGGAGAACAGCACGCCCTTCAGCCCTGAGGTTCCCACACTAGGATGCTCCCAGGACAAACACTGAGGCAATACTGGGCTTTCCTCCAGAGCCAACAAGGCGGAAGCCTTCCCCTGGAGCAGACAACCTGAATTTGAACTTGTAGCCTACCTGACTGTGTAAGAATAAATCTTCCTTTGTTAAACCCATTCACTCTGGTATTCTGTTAGAGTAGCACTAGCTGACTAAAACAATATTTTTTAGAATGAGTTGAACTGGGTTCAAATTATAGGCTTACCACTTACAAACTGAGTAACCTTGAACAACAACCCCCCAAAAATTGGATAATAGGAAGGGGAAGAAAAAAAAGAAGGAAGCAAGAGGATAGATAAAAATATTTAAAAGGAGAGGGGAGTAGGAAAATAGGATGGCACAGCATGACTCTGGTGTCTTGTGAAGACAGGACAGACTTTGGAGCCTGAATGATTGGTGTTTACTCTTGGCTCAACCTTTATATGTGATGTTGAGCAAAATAAATAATCTTGTTGTTTCTCAGCTTTCCCATTTGTCAGAGAGGGATAGATAGCTGCCCTCTCTATTTCACTAGGTTGTTTCATTAGATGAGATAACACATGAAAATGCTTTATAAACCACAATGAGCTGTGATACAGGGATCCTATGATTCTGACTGCTTAACAAACCAAGTGGTCGGAGAAAAAAATGTACTGAAAAGGCCACCTTTGTCCAAGAGTCAGGACACATTTTAACAGCCTCTGAACAACAGCCCAGTTTGCTTTGGGCACTGTCAATCCTTCTCCAACTTTATTATATAAAAAAAGACAATCCAATGAAGACCAAAATCTTACTATCAAAAAAGTCAGTCCACCCTACCATGGCCATGGACTGTAATATGAGAAAATGCCTTCAAAAATCAGAAGAGAAAAGTTAGCCTTCTGTTACAGTAGTAGTTGCTTTTGACTCCACAGAAGACCAGCTCCAGAGAATAGAGATATAACCACAGGCAGAGACGTGCCCAAAGGGCCGTGGCTCAGCCCAGTGATTGATTCAGAGAGCTAGAAAGCTCTTCTGAAGGCTAATTCTTGCTGACGCTAGCAACTCTAAAGAACAATTTATTCTACAACAGCTCTTTGCAAAAAAAAGGAATAAACTCCTGATTCATTCTCTTACATTTCCAAAGGATGTATTTTTCTTGTTTTTGTAGTTATATCACAAACTGGCTTTAGTTGACCTTTTATGTTCACTACACGAGTCAGCATCAGTTCTACAGCAACTAACAACAACAACAACAAATTTGTCCTCCAACAAATTGTAAATTGTTGTAGGACAATAATTGTATCTAAGTAATAGTCTTCAAAGCCTAGTATAATGCCAGGTATCTAGTGTTATTGTTGTTAGTTGGCGTAGAGTGGTCTTCAACTCATGGACACCCCATATACAACAGACAAAATGGTTATCTGGTCATGCACATCTTCTGATCACTGGTGTGCTTGAGGCCACTGTTGCCTTCACTGTGTATTTTGAGTTCTTCCAACCTAGGGGCTCATATTCTAGCACAGTATCAGATAATATTCTGTTACAAGAGTTTTCATCAGTTAATTTCCAGACATAGATAGGCAGACCTTTCTTCCTAGTCTGTCTTAGTCTGAAAGCTCTTCTAAAATCTGCCTACCATTGATAACCCTGCTGGCATTTAAAATATCAGCATCGTAGCAACATGTAAACTGCCACAATGTGACAAACTGACAGATAGGTATGGAGGCACGACAGTAAGGACTCAATAGAAATTTTTTTGGATTTATTAATGCATGTTCTTACCTATCTCTCAGTAGTTTCAAAGATCATGTAGGCAAGAGATATTTCATGTATGCATAGTCTGGAACATAGTTTGCACATTAACATATTTATGTAGTTAATTGTTTTCAAGATTCATTCATTCATTCATTGGTCTCAGTTAAAACAAGTGTCCACAAAGCAACTCTAAAGAACAATTTATTCTATAACAGCATGAAGTCTTGCAAAGTAGTTCTCGAACATTTAGTTACTGATCATGTTTCTAAAACCTATCATGTTGTAGTTCTTAAAAAGGAAAAGAAAGGAACCAGGATTTAATTATACTGTACCCTTGTACTTAGAAAGTACACATTAAAGTTTAAAGATGAATGTTGTTAATATCACATGCAATCAACTGCTTTTCAGTTAATTCAGTTAATTATATTTATAAATAAATTTGTATATATATACATTTATATATGCACAGAAAAGAGAGAAACAATGTGTCACACACTATGATCATGATTCTAGATAAACAGTGTTCTCACACCTTTTCGGAAATGTTGAGATTTTTCAAATTAAAAGTTCGAGGTACAAAAAGAAGGCTGAAACTGTTTATGCATGAACAGGGAACAAAGACAATGACCCATGCAAAACACAAGTAAACAAATGATTGTGTGGGAAATCTAGTTTTCATAAAAATTACACAGACATTTGCACACTAAAGAACAAACAGTACAAATCCTTGAAAACTGTAATGGTTCAAATGTATCAGGCTGTTCAATTCATTTGTCATGTACCTAAAGATCCACCACTGGTGGTCTGTCAGTTTCTCCTGCTGCTCTGGCTTGCATATTGTTGTGGTGCTAGAGGCTATGCCACCGGTAATTCAAACACCAGCAGAGTGATGGAGAGATTTCAGAAGAGTTTCCAGACTAAGATAGAATTAAAAGGAGACTCTATCAATCTAACTCTGAAAAAAACTGGCAGTGAAAAGTTGATGGGGGCATCGGAACGTTGTGTGATACAGAATGGTGGAAGATAAGCCCAACACATTGGAAGGTACTCAAACAGCTGGGGAATTTCTGCCTCCTCAAAGCAGAGTCTGCCTTAGTGAGTGGATGGAGTAAAGCATTTGAGAACTTCATTTGCTGACATGGCGCAACTCAAAATGAGAAAAAAACTCATTGGGAAGAAACTTCCGCAAACTTCCACTACTATTGATAACACACAAAGTATGACTCAAGGAAAACGGAAAATTGTCAAAATGATATGCTTGAAGACTTATATTCTAGGCTTGAGTGAACTGAAATGGACTGATATTGGCCATCTTGAATTGGACAGCCGTATGGTCTACTATTCCAGAAATGACAAATTGAAGAGCAGTGTGTCGTATTTATCAAGATGACTAGTGACAAGGACCTTCCTCCAGAACCAACAGAGAAAGCCTAAAGCTGACACCCTGAATTTGGGCTTGTAGCCTACCAGACTGTGAGATAATACATTCCTCTTTGTTAAAACCATCTTCACATGTTACAGCAGTACCAGCTGACTAAGAGTATAAACAGATGAACCACATAAAATTGGGCCACAATGTGCTATATAGGTTGGGCTCCTCAGGGAGCTGATTTTGAGATGAGGTATAGTATGTGGGATGTCTATGGGACTAACACCTATGGAATACACAGGAGGGGATGGAGGAGAAGCCATGCAGCCTCTCCCAAACCCACAGAGAATTCTGGAGCAAAAAGGAACCAGTAAGCAGTCATGTACTACATCAAAACGGGAGTTTCTTAATATCTCTGCCTCAATTTGTCATTGAATATTGGCTGTCATCTGAAAGGTGCAACCTTAGGCCAGGGGATCAAAAGCAGTACCTGAAGGTGCTGACTACTGAAGTGTGTCTGCAAACAACAAAACTTGAGCCAGAAAGTCTTTCCATGTGTGTGTGTGTGTACATAGAAAGTCTTTTTATATATTGAATTGATTTAATTGAGCTTCAGATACTAATTTCAACTGCTCATTGAGAAAAGCAGTTGGTTTCAGACAAAGATTGGAGTGGAGTACAAGATATAAAATGATACTGGTAAAGAATGTGCTTCTTGGCTTAAGCAGATACACGAGGCTAAACTGAGCAGCTCCAGTCCAGAGATGAGAGGAGAAGGTGAAGAGAGACAAGAGCTATTTGAATGGACAGGAGAGATACCGGGTGAAAAGGAGGAGTGAGCTGCCACAGAATGGAGAGAGCAGCTCGAGTTTCACAGCAGTGTGTATGTAAGGTTTTGCATAACAAATAGACTTGTATTGCAAACTTGCACTTAAACCACAATAAAATAATTTTTACAAAAATAAAAGTGGCTTGGGTTTACATAAGCTCTACCTTCTTCATTCATAACTATATTACTACACAGGGCTGTTCTTCAATTCTAACACTTTCTTTTAGTCTTCCACATGGCTAAAATTGAAAGCTAGACCCCAGATATGCCAATTGTTATTGTTGTTATGTTCTATCAGGTCAGTTCTAACTCACAGCAACCGTATGAACAAAACCAGAAAAAAAAAAAAAGCCCACTGCCATTGAGTCAAGTCTGACTCATAGCAACTCTATAGACAGAGTAGAACTGCCCCACAGAGTTTCCATGGAGCGCCTGGTGTATTTGAACTGCTGACCTTTTGGTTAGCAGACGTAGCACTTAACTACCATGGCACCAGAGTTTCCCCCTGTGTACAACAACACTAAATATGTGCCATCCTTACAATCACTGCCATGGTTGAGCCCACTGTTGTAGCCATTCTGTCACTCCATGTCATCAGTCAAGGGTCTTCCTTTTTTTTCACTGGCCTTCTAATTTACGAAACATGATGTGTTTCTCAAGGGATGGGTCACTCCTGATAAAATATCCAAAGTACAAGAAATGAAGTCTTGCTATCCTCAATTCCAAGGAACATTCTGCCTGTACTTCTAAGACAGAGTTGTTTATTATTCTAGCAGTCCATGGTGTATTCAATGTTCTTCATTAGCACTAAAACTCAGACACATCCATTCTTCTTTGGTCTTCCTTATTCATCTCCCAGCTTTACCATGTGTATGAGGAAATTGAGAATACTGCAGCATGGGTCAGATATACCTTTGTTTTCAAAGGTATTACATCCCTAGGCAAAAAACTGAATAAATGTTTTCTCAGATGTGACATTTTAATTGGCCTACCCGACAGAAGGTAAAATAAAATATACACGAAACCTCATTACCTCTCAGTTGTCAAGTACTCTCCCTGCAATATGATTAAAACTAGCAGAGTGAATGCAACCTAGAATTATGAGACACCTAAAAGTTGTCTTTAGCAATAATATTTGTAACAGCCTTTTAAGTGGTCTCAGTAGGTCAACTGCACTAGTGTTATTTTACCTAAGAATTTTAAGCACAGAATGTTGCATTTGAAGATTCCATTTCTCCATTATAATCAACTGCACATGCCCTCTTGGAAATTATCTGTAATAGTATATTCCCGATAAAATGCCACTGTTGAATAAAGCCTAATCATGTGGCAAGAAAACAAAGGATTATATTTTAGAATGATGTTTCCAGTTGTTTCTTCATGAAGTGGTTGCAAAACCAAGAGATTGGTTTCCCTTTCCAAACTCCTCCCCCTAAACATCTTAAAGGGTCATCGTTCATAACCAAGATAGGTATAAATAGGTGAATATCATGAAATATTAAAAGCCTTTAAAACTCTCCCCCAAAAGAAGATATTCAAACCAAGATGAATTCAAAATGTGTTGGGATTATATTTATTGATTGTTTATAATTCCATAGTACAGTGAGCTATGTACATTTCCTCATTGTTTGTGTCTGCCAGTTGCATGGCTACTAGTTGTGTCAAGCACATATACTCCTCTACAACCAGAAATTTGTATTTGTCTCATTTATTACTAAGATTCTTTCCATCAACAAAGATTTATTGCACTTCTGTTGTTGTTTTTCAGTTCCTTCGAGTCCATTCCAATTTATAGAGATCCTCGGTACAACAGAACACAGCAACACAGCCCAATCTTGTGTAATGCTCAAAACTGTTGTTATGAATGAGGCCTTTGTTGCACCCACTGTAGGAGCAGAAAGGACCTCATCAAGGTTCTTTCTCTTTTTTGCTGACACTCTATATTATGAAGTATGATTTCTTTGTCCAGGGACTAGTCCATCCTGATAATATGACCAAAGTACATCAGACAAAGTCTTGCCTTTCTCACTTTTAAGAAGCATTCTTGCTCTCCTTCTTCCAGGACGGATTAGTTCATTCTTCTGGCATTCCAGGGTATATTCAGTATTACCAACACCGTAATTCAAAGGTATTAAAATTTCTTTGGTCTTCCTGACTCATTGTCCAGCTTTCTGATACATAAGAGGTAATTGAAAACACCACAGCTTAGGTCAGGAGCACCTTTGTCCTCAAAGTAACATCTTTGCTTTTTAAAACTTTTGTAGCAAATTGTAGCTATGCAGAAAGTTTCTGATTTCCTGACTGCTGTTTCCTCAGGCATTGATCATGGATCCAAATGAAACAAAATCCTTAACAACTTAAATGTTTCCTCTGTGTATCACAATATTGCTTACTGGAACTTCTATATTCTTTATGTTGAACAGGACATGGAATCAGGTGTATCATTGCTGATGTCAGGTGGATCTTGGCTGAAAGCAAAGAATACCAGAAAAATGTTTGTATTTCATTTACTATGCAAAAAGCATTCAACTGTGTGGATCATACTACATTATAGCTAATGTTGGGGAGAATGGGAATTCCAGAACATGTAACTGTGCTTTTTTATTTTTTTGGTTATGATTGAATGAAAATGTACATTCCCATATAAATCTGCATGCTGACCTATATGCAGCTACCACTGCTGTCCCTGCACGGTGACAGCACACTTTTCCTCTCTGCTCCATACAGGTCCTATCTTCCCAACAGTCTCCTATCTTCTCCTCTCTACCCATTCCCCTTCCTCCAGTATAATGTCAACAGGACGACCTCCTGTAGATGCCTAGAACCATAAAGTGCCCACACAGTATGATCACTCTGCATCTCCAAGTCCAATGCATTGCTGTCTGAAATGTTGACCTTCGTTATGATTTATGGACAGGGCCAGGGGCCATGCTCGTAGGGGAACCCCGAAGTCCCTGGACCATCAATTGTGGTCTTTCAGTGGAGATCTCAGGGTACACCCCTATGTATACTTGTGTTGCCAGTGAGACTAAACTTTATGAGCTCCATCGTGGCTGTCACTGGTGGTGGCCAGGTACGATCTGGTTCTTCCAGTCACAAGTCAATGTAGACATCTACTCACATGGGTCTCTCTGTCTTCTGGATTCTCTTTCCCCCATGTCGTTACGGACCTTGGCGATCATCCATTCCTGCTAGGTTGGGACTATTTGCTGGACCCTCAGATGTCAGCTTGGGAGCTTTTAAGACCCCAAAAGCCGCTCACCGATGAGGGGTGCAAAGAGTCCTCATTAGCAAAATGCTAGCTATGCCAATTGGCCTCAATTTCACCTGAAAGCATGGTCCCTGGTACCCCACCTCAGCTACTCTGTCCTTGCAAGATTGGGTTGAGATGGGAGGACTACATAAGTTGTATTGAAGTCTCGTTAATACTGATCTTCTTACTATTGTGTGCTGTCACCAATTTCGCCCAACCAAATTTCTAACAACTATCTAATCAAAACCCTACCTCTCGCCCTCCCACCCTCCCCACCTTTGCAGCTGTCAAAGATCTTTTTTGTTATGCATGAGTCTGCTTTTAAGTTCTTATCGTAGGAGTCTCGTACAATATTTGTCCTTCTGTCACTGACTACTTTCAATCAACATAATGTCCTCCTGTTGAAATCAGGTTAAGAGATGTTTTCTGCTATCATCGTTGTTCTTTATCATTTCACAGTGTTCCACTGAGTATATATATATACCATAGTTTACCTATCCATCCTCTGTTGCTGGGCATCTGGACTGATTCCCTCTTTTTGCTATTGTGGACTGTGCTGCAATGAACATTTGTGTGCATGTATCACTTGGTGTGAATGGCCGTTATTCTGTAGGGTATATTACAAGCAGTGGAATTACTGGGTCAAATGGTATATCTGTACCCATTATCTTAAGGTAGTGCCAGATTGCTTCCCAAAGCAGTTGCACCACTTTGCAATCCTACCAACAGTGTAGGAGAGTTCCAATCTCCCCATAGCATCTCCAGCATTTAGTGTTTTGTGTCTTTTGGATTACGGCCAACCTTGGTGGGGTGAGATGGCATCTCATTGTCGTTTTGATTTGAATTTCTGTAATAGCTAATGATTGTGAGGATGTCCGCATGTGTTTTTTGCTGCCTGGTGTCCTCTTTAAAGAAGTGTCTGTCCATCTCCTTTGCCCATCACTTAACTGGATGATTTATCTTCTTCTTATTGATATTTTGTAATACCTCATAGATTATGGAGATCAGGCATCGGTCTGACATAGAGTTGCCAAATATTTTTTCCCATTCTGTATGTGGCCTTTTAATTTTATTTATTAATAAAGTCTTTGGTTGAGCAAAAGTGATTGATTCTTAGTAGTTTCCATTTATCTATTTTGTCTTCTGTTGTTTGTGGTTTGTTTGATAAATTTTGAAGTCTGTCTACTTTGTGTGTTAAACCTTCCATTGTTGTTCCTACTTTTTCTTAAATGAGCTTTATCATTTTAGATTTGACCTTGAGGTCTTTTATCGAGCTTGAGTTGGTTTTTGTATACAATGTAAGATAGGGGTCTTGCTTTAATTTAGTGCAGATGGATATCCAATTTTGCTAGCACTATTTGTTGAAGAGATTGTTTTTACCCCAGTTTAATGTCTTAGGGCCTTAGCAAAAAGTTGGAATCAACCCAGATGCCCAACAACAGAGGATGGATAGGTGAACTATGATATATATACTCACTGGAACACTATGCAGTGATAAAGAACAGTGGTGATAGCAGGAAACATCTCTTAACCTGGTTTCAACTGAAGGACATTGCGTCGAGTGAAAGTAGTCAGCGACAAAAGGACAAATATTGTATGAGACTCCTACGATAAGAACTTAAAAGCAGACTCATGCATAACAGAAAAGACTCTGACGTCTCCAAGGGTGGGGAGGGCAGAAGGGTGGGTGGAGGGTTTTGATTAGATAGATGTTAGAAATTTGGTTGGGTGAAACTGGTGACAGCACACATTAGTAAGAAGATCAGTATTAACGGGACTTCAACACAACTTGTGTACTCCTCCCATCTCAACTCAATCCTGCAAGGACAGAGAAGCTGGGGTGGGGGGCCGGGGACCATGCCCTCAGGTGAAATTGAGGTCAATTGGCACAGCTATCATTTTGCTAATGAGGACTCTTTGCACCCCTCATATCAGCTATTCATAGGCAGATGATGTCATCTCTGGGATCTGGATTCTGTTCCACTAATCTATCTGTTTGTTTTTGTACCAGTACCAGGCTGTTTTGGCTACTGTGGCAGTGGAGTAAGTTCTAAGGTCAGGTAATGAGAGGCCTCCCAGTGTGTTCTTCTTTAGTAATGCTTTACTTATCCAGGGCTTCTACCCTTTCCAGTCAACGTTGGTAATTTGTTCCTCCATCTCATTGAAAAATGTCACTGGAACTTGTATTGGAATTGCACTATATAAGTAGAGTGCTTTGTGTAAACTATACATTTTTACAATGGTAAACCTTCCTATCCATGAGCAGGGTAGATTTCTCCATTTATGTAACTCTCTCTTAGTTTCTTGTAGTAAGGGTTTGTAGTTCTCTTTGTAAAGGTCTGTTATTTCTCTGGTTAGATTTATTCCTAGGTACTTTATCTTCTTAGGGTCTATAGTAAATGGTATTGACTTGGTGATTTCTTCCTTAATAATCTCGTTGTTGGTGTAAAGGAATCCTACAGATTTACTTATGTTTATCTTGTATCCTGAGACTTTGCTGAACTCTTCTATCAGTTTGAGTAGTTTACTTATGGATCCTTTGGGATTCTCTGCATATGCATTTGTATCATCTGCAAATAGGAAAATTTTTAGTTTTTCTTTGCTAATGTAGATGCCCTTTATTCCTTGGTCTTATCTAATTGCTTTGGCTAGAACTTCTAGTACAATGTTGAATAGGAGAGGTGAGAGTGGGCATCCTTGTCTAGTTCCTGTTATCAAGGGAAAGTATTTCAGTCTCCCTCCATTCAGGATGATGTAGGCAGTTGGCTTTGTATAAATGGCCCTTATTGCATTGAGGAATTTCTCATCTATGCTTATTTTGCTGAGAGTTTTTAGCATGAATGGGTGTTGGACTTTATTAAATGCCTTTTCTGCATCCATAGACAAGATTAGGTGATTCTTGTCTTTTGTGGTATTTATGTGGTTGATCACACTAATTGTTTTTTGGATGTTGAATCAGCCTTGCATCCCTGGTATGAATCTAACTTGGTCATGATGGATTATTTTTTTGTTATGTTGCTGCATTCTATTGGCAAGAATTTTGTTGAAGATTTTTGCATCTAAGTTCATGAATGATATTGGTCTGTAGTTCTCCTTTTTTGCTGGTTCTTTCCCTGGCTTTGGTATCAGGGTTATGCTGGCTTCATAGAATGAATTTGGGGGTATTCCACCCCTTTCTATACTGTGAAATAGTCTCAGTAGTATTGGAGATAACTCTTCTCTAAAAGCTTGATAGAATTTTGCAGTGAAGCCATCTGAGCCTGGACTTTTTAGGTTGGCAGTTTTTTTATGACTTTTTAAATCTCATCCTTTGTGATGGGTTTATTAAATTGTTCTGCTTCAGCCTGTGATAACTTTGGTAGGTGATATGAATCTAGGAATTTTTCCATTTCCTTCAGATTTTCAAATTTGTTAGACTACAGTCTTTCATAGTATTTAGCTACAATATTTTTGATTTCTGCTGTACCTGTTGTGACAACTCCCCTTTCATTTCTTATTTGAGATATTTGTTTCCTTTCCTGTTTTTCTTTGATAAGTTTAGCCAGTGGTTTGTCAATTTGATTTTCAAAAACCAACTTTTGGTCTTTCTGTTTTTTCAGTTGTTCTTCTCTTCTCTAATTCATTTAGTTCTGCTCTGATCTTTATGATCTGTTTTCTTCTGATGCCTGAGGGGTTCCTCTGTTGTGCTCTCTCTACTTGTTCAAGCTGTAGGGTCAGTTCTTTGATTTGGTTCCTTTCTTCCATACAGATGTGTGCATTTAGGGGGATAAACTGACCTCTGAGCACTGCTTTGGCTGTATCTCATAGGTTCTTGTAGGAAGTGTTTTCACTCTCATTGCAATCCATAAATTTCTTTATTTCATCCTTGATTTCTTCTATAACCCACAGTTTTTTTGAGCAGGATGTTGCTCAGTTTGCATGATTTCTGCTTTTTGTTTTTTCTGTTATTGATTTTGACTTTTATGGTTTTATGATCTGAGAAGATGCTTTGCTTTAATTCAATGGTATGGATTTTTTTGAGAATTGCTTTATGTCCTAACACATAGTCTATTCTGGAGAATGTTCCATGTGCACTGGAGAAGAAGCTGTAGTTGTCCGCCGATGGATAGAAAGTTCTATACATGTTGTTGAGGTCTAGTTGTTTAATTATGGCAATAAGGTTTGTGTGTCTTTATTGAGCTTTTTTCTAGATGATCTGTCCAATATTGAGAGTGGAGTGTTTAAGTCTCCTACTATTATTGTGGAGTGATCTAGCTCCTTTTTGAGTGTAGTCAGTATTTCTTTGACATATTTAGGTGCTCTAATATTATGTGCATAAATGTTTAATATTGTTAAGCCCTGCTTGTGTATTGAACCTTTCAGCAGTAGCATCCATCCTTGTCCATGACTGTGGATTTTACCTTAAAATCAATTTTCTCTGAGATCAGAATTGCCACACCTGCTCTTCTTTGTTAGCTTGATATATATTCTTCCATACTTTGATTTTCAGTTTCTTTCTGTCTTTAGGTCTAAGGTGAGTTTCTTGTAGGCAACATATAGATGGGTCATGTGTTTTGATCCAAGATGTCACTTGATGTCTCTTTACTGGCACATTCAGTCCATTCACATTCAGTGTGATTATTGATAGGTATGTGTTCAGTGCTGCCATTGTGATTTGTTTGTGTTTGTGTTGATGTTTTCTCTGTTGTTCTTATTATTCTGTTCTGTGACCTTCTTCTTTGTGAGTTGATTTTTTACCTTTTTCAGGGTTGGTTTTGTGGTTGTTGAGACTCGTGTGTTACATTTCTTGATATGGTATTTTTTTTTTATTGTGCTTTACAGCTGTCCCTATGATCCCACTTAATAGACTATATGTAAACCCAATTTTGATTGCTACCAGTCTTTTCAACTTCCCATCCATCTGGAAGGACAATGACTATAGTGCATCCCTCTTTTTAATATGATGATATCATGGTTTACATGATATGATCACTAGATTGTTTCTTTCACTATTATAGATTTGATTGTGTTTTGAGCCTTTCCTAACTGAGTAGGATTCTGGATAATGTGTCCTTCTAAAGTACAAGGTTAGCAGGTTTGTTCTTCCAAACTAAGAGATCCTTTCAGTATTTCTTGTAGCTTTGGTTTGGTTTTCACAAAGTCTCTGAGTTTCTGTTTATCTGCCAATGTCTTAATTTCATTTTTGTATTTGAAAGGTAGTTTGGCAGGATATATAATTTTTAGTTGGAAATTCTTCTCCTTCAAGACTTTGAAAGTGTCATGCCACTGTCCCCATGCCAGCATCATTCCTGCTGAGAAATCTGATGAAAGCCTAGAGGATTTCCCACTGAATGTTAGCTTTGCTTTGAGTCTTGCTGCCTTTAAGAATTTCTGTGCATGTTTCATGTTGTTCAACTGTATGTCTTGGAGTCTTTCTACTGAGATCTATATTGAGTGGTGTTCGATACGTATCTTGGACATCTATATTCTCTTCTTTCATAATTTCTGGGAAGTTTTCTTTCATCAGCTCAGCAACAATACTCTCTGTGTTCTCAGGTGTCTTGCCCTGTTCAGAAATTCCAATTAATCATAGATTGTTCTTCTTAATAGAGTCCCACATGCTTCTTAATGCTTCTTCATTTTTCTTGTTTCTTTTTTCTGGTTTCTCCTCTTAGATGCTGGAGTCAGTGGCTCTGTCTTCCACATCAGAAATTCTCTTTTCCATTTGTTCCAATCTATTTTCTTGGCTTTGAAGTTTCTATGTCTTTGATTTTGTTCTTGATCTGCCGGATTTCAGAGTACTGATGTTCCATCAGATTGAACAGCTTGCTTAACTTTTCATTTTGCTCTGCTGCATTTTCTGTAAGATCTAGGAGGGCTCTCTATATAATCCTTTGCATTCACCTTCTGATAGTTTCAGAAAAGCTTCTTTGTCTGGGAAGTTCTAAGGTGGTTTCCTTTGGGAGCCTTCTAGTGCCATGGGTGACTTCCCGTTTACCATCTTCTCCAATGTCTGTTGCTTTTTAGGCTTTATGTGGGTCAGTAGAGACTGGGAAAAATGCTGTGAAGATGGACCACAGTTGTTTCTCTATGCCGTCTTAAAATAAGAAGTAAAAAGTATTTCACAGCTTCCAAAGTCAGTCAGGTTTTCAAGTGTATATGTCCCTCTTCCCAGCTGGCAAAGTAAGGACCTCTGTATTGAACCCCAGATGTTATAAACTAGCTCAGAATACAGAAAGGTTACTGGTCTGCTGGCCTCTGCTGTCAGGCCCCAGCTGTAGGTGATACTGTATAGAATTCTGGGTAGCGACTGCCTCACTGCCCAGGAATTAGGTCCAGCTGAGGCTTCCATATGGATGACCCTGCCTACCAGCAAAACAAGATAGCTTCCCACACAAGCTCGCCAGCTGGCCAGGACCAGGCTCCTGGCAGAAAGAGAGGCCAAGAGTGCCAAAATGCCCAGAGTGTACAGCCTCTGCCGCTGGGCCCCAGCCCTCCCGGCCTAAGAACCAAGTCCAGTTGGGGCCTCTGCCTGGACTTCTCCATTTCCCCATAGGCCAGAGGAGCTGAGGTGTATAGAGTCTAAAGCCGGGCTCTTAGAACCTGACAATTAGGCTTGCCAGGCCCACAAGCAGCTAGTCAAGTCCCAGTTCTGCCTGCCTGCCAAGACAGTGGAAAAAAAATCAAAATGGTGAGTTACCTTCAGTCTGTGTGAGCCTGTGCTCATCGAGAGTGAGGTGAGTGAAAGAGAGGAGGTTTTGCATTCAGTGACATGAAGTCCAAACTAACAGACCTATGCCACATCCCAGGGCTGACTAGGTGTCCAGAAGGCTCCATTTAATTATCATTTCAGGTCTTGGTTTCCAGAGGGATTTAGGGAGACATACATTTCTCTGCCAGCTTGACTCCACCCCTAGTTGTGCTCTTAATGAATCTGTATGTGCATCAAGAGGCAGTTGTGGGAACAGAACAAGGGGCTACTGCATGGTCTGAAGTCAGGAAAGCATGCGTCAGAGTTGTATCCTTTCACCATATCTTTTTAATCTGTATGCCGAGCAAATCATCTGAGAAGCTGTATTATACAAAGAAGAATGAGGCATCAGGATTGGAGGGTGACTCATTAACAACCTGTGTTACACAGACGACACCACCTTACTTGCTGGAAGTGAAGAAGATTTGAAACACTTACTGATGAAGATCAAGGACCACAGCCTTCAGTATGACTGCACCTCAACATCAAGAAACAAAAATTCTCACAACTGGGCCAGTAAGCAACGTTGTTGTAACTGAAGAAAGGATTGAGGTTGTCAAGGATTTCATTTTGCTTGGGTCCACAACGAAAGCCCATGGAAACAGCAGTCAAGAAATCAAAAGATGCATTGCACTGGGAAAATCTGCTGCAAAGGACTTCTATGTTTTCAAAAGTAAGGATATCACCCTAAGGACTAAAATGCATCTGACCCAACCCATGATATTTTCAGTTGCATCATATGTATGCGCAAGATGGATGATGAACAAAGAAGACAGAAGAAGAATTGATGCCTTGGAATTGTGGTGTTGGAGCCGAATGTTGAATATACCACGGACTGCCAAAAGAACAAACATATCTGTTCTGGAAAAATTACAACTAGAGTGCTCCTTGTAAGCAAAGATGGCAAGACTACATCTTACATACTTTGGACATGTTGTCAGGAAAGATCCACCCCTAGAGAAGGACATCATGCTTGGTAGAGTGGAAGGCCAGTAAAAAAGAGGAAGACCCTCAATGAAGTACATTGACACGGTAGCCGCAACAATGGATTTAAGCATAAAAATTATTGTGGACATGGCACAAGAACTGGGCAGTGTTTCATTCTGTGGTTCATAGGGTTGCTATGAGTCAGAATTGACTCTACGGCACCTAACAACAACATATTGAAGTACAATTCATACTAAAAGCAATAATCATTGACCTTCACCAATACGTGCTTCAAGTTCTCTTCACCTTCAGCAAGCAAGGTTGTATCGTCTGCATATCATGAGTTGTTAATGAACCTTTCACAAATCATAAAGCCTCATTCTTCTTTGCATAGTTGAGCACCCTGAATTTTTTTGGCATCATATGTAGATTGAACGAGTATGGTAAAAGGCTTCAATCCTGGTGCACGTTTTTCTGACTTTAAACCACGCAATATCCCTTTGTTCTGTTTACATGACGACCTCTTAGCCTATGCCCCAGTTAAATATTCTGGAATTCCCATTCTTTATAATGTTATCCATCATTTGTTACTATCCACATAGTTCAGGGTCTTAAAAGTCAGTGAAACACCAGTAAACATCTTTCTGGTATTCTCTGCTTTTAGCCAAGATCCATCTGACATCAGCAATGATATCCCTCATTCTATGTACTCTTCTGAATTTGGCTTGAATTTCCAGCAGTTCCCTGATTAGGTATTGCCACAACTATTTTTTTAATTATCTTCACCAAATTTTACTTGCATATGATTATTATATTGTTCCATAATTTCCATATTATATTGGATCAGCTTTCTTTGGAGTAGGCACAAATATAGATCTCTTCCAGTCAGTCAGATAGCTGTCTTCTAAATTCTTGGCATAGATGGGTGAGCACCTCTGGCCACCATCCATTTGCTAATAAACACCTCAACTGGAATCCCATCAATTTCTGAAGTCTCGTTTTTCACCAGTGATTGTAGCATAGCTTGAACTTCTTGCTCTAGTATTGGATCATATGCTTCTTCCTGAAATGGTTGAATGCTGATGAGTTCTTTTTGGTACAGGGACTTTGTGTACTCCTGCTTTTTTTTTTTTTTTGTATACTTTTGCATTGCTTGATGTTTAGTCCACACAATTCTTCAAAACTGCAATTTGAGGCTTGAATTGTTTCTTCAGTTTCAGATTGAAAAATGCCAAATGTGTGCTCTTCTTTTTTGGTTTTCTAATTCCTTTATGTATTTCATTAAAATATTTTGCCTCCTCAAGCCACTCTGAAATTTTCTGTTCACCTCTTTAATGTTTATCATTTCTTCAATTTGCTTTAGTTACTCAATGTTCAGGAGCAAGTTTCACAGTAGCTTGCGACATCGATTTATGTCTTTTCTTTCTTTTCTGTCTTTTTAATGTACTTTTGCTTTCTCGATGCTGGATGTCATACTACAACTCATCTGGTCTCAGGCGTTAGTGTACAGTGTCTCAAATCTCTTCTTCTGTCATTAGTATTCAGTTCATCAAATCTGTTCCTCAGATGGTGTCCAGTTTCAGCTGAGATATACTCAGGTTCATATATTTTTGTTTGTTAGTTTAAATAATATTTTGTTGTGCTTTTGGTGAAAGTTTACATAGCAAACTAGGGTCCTCTTTAGCAATTGCTATACAAATTGTTCAGTGACACTGGTTACCTTTTTTCATAAAATGTCAGCATTCACTTCTGTATATTTCGCTTCTGTAATTGAGTTTCTCTGTCCTTTTACCCCTTCATCTTTGCTTTGGAGTGACTACTGACCACTTGGTTTCATACAGATGATTTTTTTAAATTGTACTGTAGATGAAGGTTTATAGAGCAAATTAATTTTTCATTAAACAGTTACAACACATGTTGTTTTGTAACACTGGTTGCCAATCCTACAGCATGTCAGCATGCTCCTCTTATCAATCTCGAGCTCCCCATTAGCAGCTTTTCCAGTCTCTTCCTACCTTTTCATCCTTGCCTCTGGATTGGTGTGCCCATTTAGTGTCATTTTGTTTTATGGGCCTGTCTGATCTTTAGCTGAAGGGTGAACCTGAGGGATGACTTCAGTACTGAGTTAAAAGGTTGTCCAGTGGCTAGAGTCTTGTGGTTTCACCAGTCTCTATCAGACCAGTAAGTCTGATATTTTTTGTGAGTTAGAATTTTGTCCTACATTATTCTCCAGCTCTCTGATAGTCTCTCCATTCAATTTTTGTCAGAGTAGTTAGTTGGTACAAGTAGTCAGGCATCTGCTAGCTGTGTTGGATTCAGTCTGGTGAGGTCTGGGGCAGTTGTGGTCTGGTGGTCCTTTGGACTAAAATTTCACTTGTGTTTTTATTTATTTCTTTATTCTTTCCTTCTGTCTTGCCTCAGATAGGATGGGCTAGCAGAATATCTTAGATGGTGTTCAAGAGCTTTTATGACCCCAAATCTACTCACCAAAGTGGGATGTGGAATATATTCTTTATAAACTATGTTATGCCATTTGAAGTAGATGTCCCCTAAGAAGGTGGTCCCCAGGCTTTAGCCCAGTAATTCAGTTGCTCATGGAGTTGGGATATCTCTTTGAAGCTTCCATGACCTTGGCTTGGTCACGTTGTGCTGGTTTCCCCAATGCTGTGTACTGTCTAACTCTTTACCACAGTTACCACTCATCTGTTGTTTATTCAGTGTTTTTTTCCCTCCCACCCCTCCTCTCTCTCATAACTATCAAAGATTGTATCTTTTCATGTACAAATCTTTTTATAAGTTTTTATAATAATGGTCTCACACAATATTTTTCCTTTTGCATGTGACTTTTCACTCAACATAATGCCCTCTAGATTCATCCATGTTATGAGATGTGCTGAAATTCATCATTATTCTTTATTGTAGCATAGTACCCTGTTGCATGTATGTACAATAGTTTGCTTACCCCTTCATCTGTTGATTGGCACTTAGGTTATCTCAAAGTCAGATTTTGATGCTTGTAAACCTGTGTTAATTTTCTTCAACTTCAACTTCAACTTGACTAAGAGCAACTGATGGTCTATTCCTCAGTTGGCCCTGAGCCTTGTTCTTACTGCTGATACTGATTTTTCTATTGTCTCGTTACAAATGTAGTTGCTTTAATTCCTGTGTATTCCATCTGACGAGTGCCACATGTATAGCAGCCATTTACGTTGTTGAAAAGGTCTGTCATGCAATCTCTGGCTTCATGTCTATTACCAAGGTCATTATTTTCCAACTATTGATCCTTCTTTGTTTCTACTTTCCACATTTCAATCATCAGCAACTATCAATGCATCTTGATTACACGTTGGATTGATTTCAGACTGCTGAATTGGGTTAAAAGTCTACAATTTCATCATCTTTGGCATTAGTGGTTGGTATATAAATTTGAATAATATTCATATAAATTCATCTTCATGTAGGTGTATGCATATTATCCTATCACTGACAATGCTGTACTTCAGATAAATCTTAAAATGTTCTTTCAGATGATGAATGCAATGCCATTCATTTTCATTTTGTAATTTATGGCATAGTAGATCAAATGATTTCTGATCCAAAATGGCCAATACTAGTCCATTTCAGCTCACTAATGCTTAGGATATTGACCTTTATGTGTTCCATTTCATTTTTGATGATTTTCAATTTTCCCAGACTCAGACTTTGTTCATTATATGTTCTGATTAACAATAAGTATTTCTGGCTGTTTCTTCTCATGATGAGTCATGCCAAATCAGTAAATGAAAGTCCCAGAAGGTTGCTGTTCTTGTCATTAAGGCGAAGTCTGTTTTGAAGAAGTAGCTTTTCCTTAGTTGTAATTTGCATGCCTGAAGAATTCTTCTTCTAGCACTATAACAGACAATGTTCTATTGGCCAGTTCTTTACGAAGTACATCAACAGGTCCTTCTTCCAAGATTGTCTTAGTCTGGAAGCTCCACTGAAACCTAACCATCATGGGTGACCCTGGTATGTAAAAGATTGGTGGTGTAACTACCAGAATCACAGCAACATACAAGCCACCACAGTACAGCAGACTGACAGATGCATGGTGGAATCCATCTTCTAAACTGAAATCAAAGCAGTTATAATTGAGTCAATTCTACCTCACAGAAACCTTATAATGTAGAGTAGAACTGCCCCATAGAGTTTCCAGGGAGAAGCTTTTGGAGTTGACCTGCTGACCTAATGGCTAGCAGCCCAGCTCTTAACCACTGCACAGCTAGGGCTCCCTTCATTGCCTACTTGGTGGGAAATATGCTAGGGATAGCCCAGTGAAGAGGATAAGCCCATTGTTTCAGGAACTGATTGCCTGGAGGGGAGACCACAGGTAAACAAACAATTGCAATACAGTGTGATAAGAGCCAAATTGGATGAAAGGCAAGGTATACCAGAAGCACATGAGAGGAATATGTCATTCTTGAAGGGCAATTAAGTTGAAACTTCATGAAGCACATAATTATACATTGAAATACTAAATTAAAAAACAGGACTAAAGAAAGATACAGGTAAGAGAAAGCAGGTACAAAGAGATAAGTCTAGGTGTGGTAAATTTATGAAAACTCAAATAATTAAGTTTATTCACAGTTTAACTTTCAGGACGAAGTGAAAGAAAGCAGGAAAGATAAGTTTACAAGATAATGGAAGACTTGCAAGCTGTCTTACAGACTTTGGGCTTTACTTTTAGGGCAATAGGCAGCACTGAAATTTTTTAACCAGGGAAGTCACAGGATCATACTGGCACTTTGAAAAAACTCGCTCTGGCTGAAATATGAAGAACAGATTGGATTGAGGTAAGACTGAAGGCCAAATAGCTGAATATAAAAAAGCTATTGCAGTAATCCAGTAGCAGTAGGAAGGAGAAAAATAGATGGATTTGAAAGATATTTAGGAAGTAATTTAGACAGGATTTAGCAATTGCCTGAATGGGGGAAAAGAAGAAAAATGAAGAGTCAAAAATGAAAATCAAGTTTCTGATGTAAGAATTGAGTATACTAGCTAAGCAAAAAATTGTAGGAGGGAATGTTTAGAGATATGTTCAAATTAGAACAGAAATGAGTATGAGGTGCATGCAGAACGTCAACTTGGGTTGCTCAGTTGTAGTTTCATGAACAGATGTAGACCTAGGGAAGGGTCTGGAATGAGAGTTCAAATTTTAGCCTCTAGCATGCAAATGGATGACCTGGGCCCTACAAATGGTTACTGTGCTTGGCTGCTAACTGAAAGGTTCAAAAGTCAAGTCAAACCAGAGGCTCCTCAGAATGAGGAACTGATACTACATTTCCAAAAAATCAACTGCTGAAAACTGTATATAAATACCATTGAGGTTGAGTGGACTCCTACTCATAGCGATCCTATATACCACAATTCTAAGAGGTCTCACAATTTAGTCTGCGAACTTATTGTTCCAAGCTCTAAATACCTCACTGCTGAATATCACTACGGTCGCCTTTGAAATACTTGCCTTGGGAAGCTATGCACTGATCTCAGGGCCTAGTCCACACTTTAAAGCAATTCTGGAACTCTTGCTGGGGTGACCATTGCAAACAGTTGTACAGAGGCAAGTTTGCAAACTTAATTTCATAGTTGTCTGTGAGGGAGGTTTTAGCTAGTAAACAAATAACTGCATTGGGGCAACCTCCTACTCACCTAATTCTGGCCCCCAGTGACTTTTTTCTTTATCCGAAGAGAAAGGAAATACTGAAAGGAAGACATTTTGATGACATTCAGTACATCCAGGGTAACATGACGACAGCTCTAGTGGCCATTTCAGAAAAACAGTTCCAAAATTGCTTCGAGGACTAGGCACTGATGTCGATGCATAGCTTCCCAAGGGGAATACTTCAAAGGTGACTGTGGTGATATTCAGCAGTGAGGTATGTAACATTTTTTCTAGGATGAGTTCTCAAACTTAATTGTCACCAATTAAGTAATTAGCAATTGCTTAATTGTCACCAATTAGCAATTGCCTGAATGTGGGAAATGAAGAAGAATGAAAGGTCAAAACTGAAAATTAAGTTTCTGGTGTAAAAATTGAGTATAACAGCTAAGGAAAAAAATATAGGGGAGGAAGTTTGAAGATCATTCAAATTAGAACAGTGTGAGTGTAAGACGCATGCAAAACATCAACTTGGGCGGCCCAGTGGTAGTTCCACAAACAGATGTAGACCTAGGGAAGGGTCTAGAATGAGACTTCAAATTTTAGTCTCTAGCATGTAGACAGATTCCTTGAGTCCTGCGAATGGTTAATGTGCTTGGCTGCCAACTGAATGGTTTTAAATTTGAGCCAAATCAGAAGGTCCTGGGAATAGGGTCACAAAAAAAAAAGTGCTGTCATGTCAATTCCAACTCTTAGGAACCTTGTAGGACAAAGTAGAACTGCTCCAGAGTTTACCAGGGGCACCTAGCAGATTTGAATTGCTGACCTTTTGGTTAGCAGATGTAATAGCACTTAACCACTACACCACCAGGGTTTCCAGTGTCACCATGAGTCAGAGTTATATCAACAGCAACTGTCTTGAGCTATTTTTTACATAATACTTTTGAAAGCCATTAAATTGATGAGACTATCCGGGAAAGACTATAGAGTGAGAATAAAGAAAAGTTGAGCCTAGAACACCTAAACATACCACTATTTAAGAAATGAGTAAAGGAAAAGAAATGAATAATGGAGACAAGGAGTGAGTAGGACACATGCAGAAAGAATACCCAAAGAGCATGGTACTACGAAGGCCAAAGGGAAAAGTTTTCCAGAAAGTTAATAGTGGCGATAATACTTGATGAGTCTGCAGAGACATTATTAAATGTTCACTGAATTCACCGATGAAAACTGCAGGTTGAGAGGATGGGAACAAGTTTAACGATGCCACAGTGAATTAAGCAGTAAAGTGAGATGAAGAAAAGGCTAAACCAAACAAAACTCTTTTAAAATTTGACTGGAAACAGGAAGAAAGGGTAGATAGAGAGGAAGGTTGTTTGGGAAGAAGTTTGAAGGTGGATGTATATGAGTGCGTATGTGTTGAAAATGAGAAAAAGTTAAGCTAGCTTAAGTGAGCATAGGTTGGAGTCAATTCTGAGGGTGCGGATGAAAATGCAGGAAAGAAAAGGGATTGCCAATAGATCACAAGTATTTGCAGCTGAAGAGAAGAAAAGGGCGTGATACCATGGAGGATTAACCTCAAAATTTAAAACAAGATTCCTTCATTCTATTTTCACTGAGACGTAAGAGAATAAGGAAATAGTGATTAACATTCAATAAGTTTGTAGATGGAAAGGCAGGAATTTGAATTTGTTCCAGTCTGATTAATTATTTTGTCTTTGTCTTCGCAATCATCTGCTGAAGACAGAACTCAGGTTCTTTAAAAGTTCAATTTGTTAGGCCCGTTGAAACTAGGGGACTCCAAAGATTCTCACACTGAGATACTCTTAAATTTGCAGTCAAAACTATTGCCTGAAGCAACCTTTTAGCTAACTGACAGGCTCACACATTAAAAAAAAAAAAAAAAAGGCATTACTTGTGAGTATGGTATTCCACCACGAAACCATTTACATGAGACCTAGAAACCAATTACTCTAAATCAAAGATGAAAAGATAAAGGAGGCAGAGAAACTAGAGTACTGGGCATGGAACAAGCAGAATGCAACTAAAGACTGTTGACACATCATAAAAAATCTAACTAGTGTTGCTCAACAATTTGTGTAGAAAATGTCAAATGGGAACCTAATTTGTGGTGTAAACTTTCAAAGAAAACAATAAAGTATTAATTTTTTAGAAAAATCATCTGCTGAGAGGTGGAAAGGCAGGGAGTTGAAAACAGTGGAGAAAATTTGAAAAGACTGATATTCAGAATGGAAGAAGGAGGGATGTCTAGAATGAATTTTAGGCAATACGACTCCATCCAAAGTTGAAGACCGTGAAATTAATTGGTAGTAATGGTAGTTATATGGACTTAAGTTTCATAGTTGTATGATTATTTTCAGTAGTGTTTAGCACCCTGGTTATAAAGAGGAGACTCAGATTGATCTAAAGTTTGGAAATTCCCAGATGTCTGAGACAGCACAAGATACTTGAAGGAAACAGCACACAATATTTGTGGACAATGGGAAAAATATATAGGTTTGAACTGAAACATGGGGTTTATGCTGAAGGAAGTAGGAAATGACAACACAAGGTGGACCTAATGTGGAAAAACAGTAAAGGAATCAAGGCACTAGAGGTCCTAAGCAGTTGAGGGATGAATCTAGTGGCAACAGATGGAAATTCCAAGACAGAAATAGAAAAGGTAGGAAGATGTGGTCAGAGATTATTTTAAATCAGTTTTTCAGAATTAAAACTGTTTCAGGTGATGGTAGAAGAGTGACAGCATCATCGAGGAACTGGTTTGATAAAGAAGAGTAAAGGTAAAAGCCCTTGGAGTTGAGGGGAGTCCAAGTACTAAGAGACTGAAATAGACATAGAGCCCTTGTGTACATTCAAGTAACTCAGATAGATGATGAGAATTAGAGTGAAAGAAAAACTTAGCAAGCCCGCGAAAATCCTTCAAAGAATAAGGAGAAGTAATCAGATGGTCAGGTTATGACACTGACAATTTGGGTGAAGGGTGGATAAGCCTTAATAAATAGAGATTTTGTATTAAAGTGAAAGAATAATCACCTGGAATAAAAACAGAAATGAAAACTACCCAGACACCACTAAAACAGACATGTAGGGAACAGGATGTAAATAACTGTTCTTCTATGAATATATTTAACGCCCCTTCTCAGCAGGTTTAAAGGAAGATCTACTCCATGGGTTTATTTGTATTTAATCACCATTTGGAGTTGGTTTATTGTAATTATATGCATGTATCATAATCCTCTCCCCACTTTCTCTTTCCAAAGCTAACTGAGTGCTCCTGGCATGAATACTGGGGCCCTACACTGCAGCTGCTGTGCATCAATCTTTCATGAACACTAGCAAAAAAAGTTCATATGCTGGTGGAAGGTGAGGACCACACTCGATTTTCCCACCCAGAGATGGTCACCCTGATGTATAATCAATCAACAGGAAAGGTGCTCCTTTTTCAACAAACCTCCAAGAGGTCATTTTCCTAGGTGTGATCAATCTCCCCCATGCTGATCATATTATAGCGATTACCACTCTACTCTAACAGCTTCTTCTCAGGGGAGAAACAAAACTGTGTCTGTGAATGTTTAGTGTGGTGTGTCTTGTCAGGTTAAATTACCTTGCAACATAACTCACTGTAAATTCACCTCATAAGTAAAAAGCAACTGGAGATTTTAAAACACCATCAAAAAGCATCCTATCTGGGGGTGGAATTAAGTTGCACAATTACAAATGAACCATGCCCATGACCCTCATGATCAGCAAGAGAGTCAGCATTTCTTTAGCTCAGCACATGAAGAGAAGCAAAAAAAAAAAAAAAAAAAAATCCTCCTTTGATTTTATGCCTGAAAAGTCCTTGCTGGGCCAAGAAAATAACATCTGTTTTTATGATTTCTGAAAGAATTGGAGTGAACACTAATAGTTAATGAAAAAAGAAGACAAAAACCTACTGCTATCTCGTAGTGGTCCTATAAGTCAGAGCAGACCTACCCCCTAGAGTTTCCAAGGAGCATATGGCAGATTTGAAATGTCAACCTTTTGGTTAGCAGACATAGCACTTAACCCACTACACCACCAAGGTTTCCAACATTTAAATGAGCAACTAGTATATGCTAGGCTGATTCATTGTTTGTTTTTTACACATGATTCTTTTTTTTAATTTAATACGACTGAGTGAAAATGTACATTCCCGTATAAATTTACATGCCCACCTATATAAGATGTTTTACATAAGATGTTTTCCCTGATTGATTCCCAAATCAAGGTGGTTGTTGTCAACTGCTGTCAAGTTGGTCCCTCACTCATGATGACCTCATGCACAATGGAACAGAACCTGGGCTGGTCCTGCACCATCCCCATGACTGGTTGCAGATTGGACTGTTTTAATCCATGCAGTTTTCATTAGCTAATTTTCACAAATAGATGGCTGGGTCTTTCTTCCTAGTCTGTAAGCTTTGCTAAAACCTGCTCAGCATCTGTCTTAGGCTAAGTTCTCTAGAGAAGCAAAGCCAGTAAATTGTATAAACACACAAAGAGATTTATATAAGGAGACAGCCCACATGATTGCAGAGGCTGAAATGTCCCAAGTCCTAGATAGAGATACAAGCTTCAGGCAGCCTCAGAGGCTGGTGAACCAAGGTTGGCAGGTCAGAGAACAGGATTCCTACTCACAGGCTATGAAGGTCAGCGAATCCCAAGAGAATAGCAAGATTTCTTCTGATTCACGTAGCTGCGTGGACTGGTAAACTCAGGATTGGCAGGTTGGGAAAGGGGATTCTTACTCACAAGCTGTGAAGACCGATGAATCCCAAGATTGACCTGTAAGCTGCTAGTTAAGGTTCTAAGAACCAGACATCAGAAGACAAGGGAGTGGAAGCTGCTGGATCTCCAACAAGCCAAAAACCTTGTCAAGGTCTGCAGAAAGGAAGTAGGCAGTGGAAGGCAGAGAGATAAAGGCTGAGGGGGCAGTGAGCCACCACAGGCCCACCCCTGCTGGTTCCATAGTGCACTCTATCATGGCAGTGACCACAATGTTATACAACTGCCAAAACATTTAAGAATCATGGCCCAGCCAAGTTGACATGCAATCTCAACCATCACAGGATCACAGCAACAGGGAAAGTTCCACTGTTGGGTAGTGGCTGTTCATGAAGTGCATTGGCGGAGAATAAAACCCAAGATCCTCAGTAAGACGGACTGGCACGCTGGCTGCAACAGAAGAGCAGATGGCGTGGTGAAAACCCTACCATTGAATCGCCAACGTGTTAAATCAAGATTGTTGTTGTTAGTTGCTATCAAGTTAGCGTCAAGTCATGGAGACATTAGGGTTTTCATGTTCCATAGAGTTTTCAGACCTGTCTTCTGAGACCTGGGTGAGTTCAAACCACCAACCTTCCAGCTAGCCGTCGAGCACTTAACTATTCCTACCACCATTACTATCAAGTTGATTCCAACTCATAGTGATCCTGTAGGACAGAGTACAACTACCCATAGAGTTTCCGAGGAGCAGTTGGTAGGTTGGAACTGTTGACCATTTGGTTAGCAGTTGCAGCTTTTAACTACAGTGCCATAAATCAAGATTCCAAACCAAAACCAAATCCACTACCATTGAGTCAGTTCTGATTCATGGTAACCTTATAGGAGAGGGTACAATTGCCCATAGGGTTTCTAAAGAACACCTAGTAGATTTCAGCAGCCAACCTTTTGGAAAGCAACTGTAGCTCTTAGCCACTACATTGTCAGGGTTTCCTTACCTGCTGTGTGCCGCATAGTTATCATCTATTTTATCTTACAGATGTTTGTTTTCGATTCTAGGCTATAAGCTATTTGAGAGACTCTAATTTATGTGTTGTGAGTACTAGAAAAGTATTGTAAGTACCTAGAAAAGCCATGATGTTTGCAACTGCCTCACATGCATAAGAAAATGAGACAATGAATAAGGAAGACCAAAGAATTGATGCCTTTAAATTGTGGTATTGGAGAATATTTAACAGATCATGAGCTGCCAAAAGAACAAACAAATCTGTCTTGGAAGAAGTACAACCAAAATGCTCCTCAGAGAAAGAACAGAGAGACAATGTCTCACATACTCTGGACGTGTTATCAGGAAGTATCAATTCCTAAAGAAGAACATCACACTTAGTAAAGTACGGGGTCAGTGAAAAAGAAGACCCTCAATGAAATGGACTGGCACACTGGCTGCAACAAAGGGCCTACGTGTAACAGTGATTGTGCAGATGGTGTAAGACTGGGGAGTGTTTTGCTCTACTGTACACAGGGTTATTATGAGTTGGATTTGACTTGATGACACTTAACAGAAACAACAGAATTTATCACATAAGAGATGCTCAGTGACTGGGATTTGTTAAGTAATTAGTGTTCGTGAAAAGAGTCAATACCATTACCACTTTTCTGAGGAAGCTGAAGTTTAGAGTTATGAAGAAATTCACACAAAACCACTAAGCTAGTAAGCAATAGAATTAAAATTTGAACCTGGGAATTTCTGACTCAAAATCTCTGAACTTTTTCTGTATACTACACTGCCTTTCTGCTTCTTTTTTTCAAAAGAGAATTTCTGAATAATCAAATTTATTTTGAGAATTAGTTACATTACAATATTATAAAGATAGTGTATAGTATCAAATAACTTAGATCACCTGAGTTCAAATTCCAGCTCCTCTGCTTACTGAAAAACTCTAAGCAAATTACCCAGCCTCTCTGTGCCTTGCCCATAAAATGCTAATAACAATTACCTGCGAATATCAACTAGCCTCACTTGTCAGTTTATCATATTGTGGTGGCTTGTGTGTTGCTGTGATGGTGGAAGCTATGCTAACATGGCTTTTCTAGGTACTCACAATATGTAATTAAGATTTTCTCAGACAGCTCACAGTCTAGAAGCTACACAACCAGTGTTTGAAATATCGACAGGATCTCTCACAATGGACAAGTTTCAGCAGAGCTTGCAGACTCAGGCTATGAAAAAGGACTAGTGACCTACCTTCAAATATTAGCCAGTAAGAACTTTTTAGGTCACAACAGCATATTGTACAACTTGATTGCATTGGACAATTCATAAAGAAAGGATAACTCATGGAGGAGGACATTATTTTTGGTGAAGAGAAGCCCTAAGAAGGGCAAGGAAGATCTTTGGTGAGGGGAACTGGCACGGCAGACCCACAGAGCTAGACCCAAACCGGCCGGTGATCACGAGAAGGAGGCAGGAACGGGCAACATCTTTTACTCACTATGTTTTCTTCTGTGGTCCATAGAGCTGCCATGAGCAGAAGTTATTGCAACAACAAACATCTCTCTCTCTCTCTCTCTCTTTCTCTCTCTGTGTGTGTGTGTGTGTGTGTGTCTTCCTATCTTTATCAATTAGCTATTGACATAATACGGCTGCCTAGCAAACCATTCCAAAACTTAATGGCTTACAGGATAAACCTTCTCGTGGATCTGCAGGTGGCCTAGAATGCAGCTGATCAACACAGAGCTCAGTTTGTGGGGGAGATGGTTCTTTGCTTCAGGCAGAAGCAGCTGGAGAAACTCTGCATCTTGTTGCAGATGTGTAGATCAGCCAGGGCAGCTCTACATGGAGCTACTCCTCCTTGCAGGGTACATTTATCTCATGACTGTGGCAGAAGTACAAGAGGAAAAATGAAACGACACAGACTTCTTAAAGCCTCTGCTTGAAAATGGCAAGCTGGTGTTGCCAGCCACATGCAATGGACAAACTAGGTCACAGGGCTAAGTCAATGAATAGAAAATATACTCCTTCCACAGTGAGGCCATGGCAAAAGTGTAGGGAAGAACTGGACAGGATGGAGTTAAGAAGCAGGGCCAAAATTTTAGCCTATCGCCTTACCTGTAGGACTGTCGTGAGCATGTAGTTACAAGAGTATCACACATGGAATCACGGCTAGCGTTTTGCAGGAGTCTGCAAAAGTGTTCCGCCTATGTATTAAAAATGACTTGGCCTCATGGGAAAGCCCTGGCTGTGTTACTAACTAGGTGTAAGATTGTGAGTAAGTCACAGGGCCTCTTGTGTCTGGTTTTCTTTTCTTTCCTTTTTTTTTAAAAAAAAAAAAATTCTTTTTTACCTCCTACTAGAAATAATAATAGCTGGCCTACTTTCTTCATTGTGTTGAAAAACAGATCAGATAACATTAGATAGGTGATCGTGATTTGAAAAGAATAAAACATCCCCAGGCTGCCATGCACAATACATGGCTAATTCTAGATAGCCTATGGGGCAGTTCTACTCTGTCCTACAAGTTTGTTATGAGTTGGAATTGACCCATTAATTCTAGATAACCATTTGGTTAAGGTCAGTGAAAAACAAACCAAAAACCCAATGCCATAGAGTCAATTCTGACTCCTAGCAACCCTATAAACCTGCCCAATTCCGAGTGATAGAAAGCTATGGTTCTTGACAAAGTAAACACTTTAAGAAACTAAAGTACTTCTTTTCTGACTGTAAATACAAATATTGGCTGAAAAGGGATGGAATTCATATTTTCTGTATTTTAGATGGAAACCTTGGTGATGTAGTGGTTTAGCACTGTGTTTGCTAACCAAAAGATCAGCAGTTCAAACCTTCTGGATACTCCTTGGAAGCTCTATGTGAGGCAGTTCTCCTCTGATCTACAGAGTCACATGAGTTAGAATCAACTCAATAACAGTGACAGTAGTCTTCTAGATACTTTCTGGGTCAGAAAGTGGACACTGCTACTAAGTGTTCAGGCTTATCATCCTTTAGAGTGAGGTGGCTGACCTTCAAATTCTAACGTATAGGCTAGTAAGGAAATCTTCACGAGACAAAGCAACCTGAGTCACACATTCAATTAACAAGTTCACTAGGTGCCAGGAACACAAAAATGAAAATTCCAGTGTCTCTTCTCAGGATCTTACAGCTATGGGGTTAGAGACCAGAATGGCCACCTTGTGCCTTTGAGAACAAGCCGAAATACCATAAGGCATGGAACTAATTATCTCAGCTTCACAGGGTTTCCGATGCTTACATACCATAATAGTCTACTCATTCACCGTTTCCACTGACATGACACAAGAAGAAAACAGATAATTATCATGAAAACGCTGTTGAGACAGAATGGAGTGTATTGAGGGTTTCTGGAGTGGAGTTTCTGAGCAGGGAATGAAGGTATACTGTGAGCTAGTATGTACACTAGCTTCTCAAACCTAGAACCAAGGACTAGAGTTCTGGTGGTACCCTCTCCCTCTAGTGTACTATTATAAGACACACAAAGTGGATTGCTCAAGTACTTTTTTCAGACACACTTTGGAGTTACAACAGAATCTGCAGGAATGGTAGAGACAACTGAGGCTGGGCTGAGAAAGCTCCCATCAACAGCCTAGAGGGTGAAGTGTTACACAGCAAGCTGTTAACATACACTACGGTGAGTGCTATCGAGTTGCAACCATGGGAGAGCCCACTAGTCGGACTCTTCACAAAGGACGCAGCTTGTCTGTAGAGACTTAAAGACGAGCAGGGGTTTGCCAAGCAGACAAGCAGATCCGAGGCATCACAAGCAGAAGAAACAGGTGCAAAGGCACAGGATGGGAAAACAGAATGTGTTTGGAGAGTATTACAGTAGAGTCGGATCCGACTCGACGGCACTTGGCTTGGCTTGGCATATGGGAAGTGCTTACGTGCAATCTAGACAACTAACTGAAGGGCCTCTGTAACCTCTCCCCCTTGAGCCTAGGAAGTAAAACAGTTCAGAGTCTAGAGAGCTAGGTATATAAAAAAATGATAATAAAGTGTGATACATGTTAAAATGAGAATATTTACAAAGATATTGAGAAATGAAAATCTTGAAGTATGCCTAGGGCATCGGGGAAGTCTTTGACGATTCTCTGACGCTACGGCAGAACAGCCGCTCCTTTCCTCCCTTGGCACTGTTTCTGAGTTTGCTTCCCCACCCCACACTCCTCGCTCACTCGACACAACTTCTGTCTTTAGGATCCTGCATCTAAGTTCCGTTAGACCTTCCCTTTCCTAATAACCCACTTTGGTAAATAGCTGTAAATGCCATTTGCTATACCCAAGTTTCAAGGCCTTTCCCCTCGAGCTCCATGAACTTGGAAATAAGAAAATATGGCTAGGTTCCAGAGTGGAAATTGACCTCAACACAAATACCTTTCATTCTTTCAATGTGAACAACAAAACAGTTGCCATGGAGTCAATTCCAACTCGTGACAACGTCATGTGTTGCAGGATAGAATTGTACTCCATAGGGTTTTCAACAGCTGTGACTTCTTGAAAGCAGATTGCCAGAGTTTTCTTCCAGTATACCTATGGGTGGGTTCGAACTGCTAACCTTTTTGTTAGTAGTCAATCACTTAGCTGTCTGAAGCACTCGGGAACAGTTATTTATCAGTCGTGTACTACATGTCATTGTTGTTGTAGACACACCAGTGACGTAGCAGAGAGCACAACAAAGAAGCTCTCAGCCTCTATGAAGCATAAATGCCAGCATCTTGGAACCTCAGCTCTATTACTTTTTTCTAGCAGGAAGTTCAAATAAAACCACTGTAATAGAAATTCAGTATTAAGAACAGTGGGGGTGACTGGGAAGCTAGGAGAGAAAAGTCTACCTTCTAAAGAATAGTTATCAGACTTTTTTTTTAATTTGATTAAGTGAAAGTATACAATCCAAGGATAACCTGATGGTGTAGTGGATTAAATGCTGCACCTGCTAACCAAAAGTTCGGCAGCTCAAATCTGCCAGATGCTCCTCAGGAACTCTATGGGGCAGTTCTACTTTGACAGCTAGGGTCACTGAGTCAGATCTGACTCGATGGCAGTGGATATACAATCCAAATTTGCACGCCCACCTATCTACAGCTCTTCTGCTCTCTTTGCACTGTGACAGCACACGCCTCCTTTTCATTCCGTACTTCTAGAATCTTCTTAACAAGCTACTGTCTGTCCTCTCCACCTCTTCTCTCCCATCTAGAAAGAGACCAGTAGGACAGTCTCCTGTAAATGCATAGCACCATGAAGTACACCCACCTTATGGTCACGTTGTGTCCCAAAGTCCAGTCCGTTTTTGTCTGAAGAGTTGACCTCAGTAGTGTAGAACTTATTTTTAAACAACTGCCAATGAAGCAAGATAATATGGATCAATGTATTTGCGTTGTTCCTCTCTTCTCATTTTCTCTGTTCCTATGTTTGAACTCTGGATCTGTTTCTCCCTAATTCCTATTCAAGAAAGTAAGATTTGGATTAAGATCTGCCATTTGTTTCACATCTTACAGTAAAACAGCATTGTTTGCATGCTTAATCGTTCTTCTTTATCTCAGAGAGCAGAGTCTGCTGTTTATCTTTTACTATCTAATTCTTCGTATTGTTATTTCTCACACTTACAGTGTCAGTCTTGAAAATGATTTTAATTGAATGTTAAGAAAGGTAGTGGAGTCCCTTCCCTTTACCACCCCTCCCAGGTCCACCCAAATGGTGGAACCATTGCTGATTCCATTAAGATTGGTCTTTATATATAAATGGAGTCATGCCATATGCATATTTAAGTTATGCTTAATTAACTTTGAGCTCTGGTAACATAATAGCTAAAAGCTGCAGCTGCTATTCAAAATATCAGCAGTTCAAATCCACAAGCCACTTCTTGGATGCACCATTGGGCAGTTCAACTCTGCGTGCTATAGGATTGCTGTGAGTCAGAATCCGCTTAACGGCAACAGGCAACTAACTTCAGTAGTAGGTGGAAAAGTTCACTGTGTATGTATGTAAAAGAGAGAGGGAAAGAGAAATAAACAGTGCAGGTAATTCCACTCAGTCAGCACATACCCTAAATTAAGTATGAAAACAGGGTTATGCTGCTTCCTCAGTCTCAGGTTTCATGTGCTTCTCAAAGAATAAGTGTGATTCCAAAGTTTAAAGATAGTATTTTTTTTCGTATAATGGAACCCTCAAATGCAAGCCAACCGCTACATCTGATGCCCAACGACAGAGTCAGTGTGCTGTTCCAGTACTGAACATAAACCTGGAATTTGGCTTTACTGAGAAACTGTATGTCGGTTTATAGATCCTATAAAGTAAAGGTAATTTTACTTTATGTAACATTTGCCTCAGAATCTGGCTTTATGACTTAACCTCTGTGTAAAATGTTGCTTTATTTCACTGCCAAAGTGAGATTGATCCAGGATCTGTGAACTTTATATCTCTGATTCAGTGCAGCAGATGCTGTTGGTGTCCTTGTCACATGCCCTCTTCATTCACCAATTCTGTGTACATCTTCCAAAGGCCAGCTGACAGCAGCTGCAGCTCTACCTGAGGGCTTTCTCTGACCATAAAGTCCTGCTCTGCCTACAGAGTGGGCAGGCCTGATACACAGAAGAATTGATGAACCTTAGAAATAGTCTATAACCAGTAACTGACAGTAGTCAGCGGGGTGGGAGTGCTCGTTTCAGAGTCTACCAGAGTTTCCATTTGGACTCAAGTACAGCTGTCCATAGTGGTAACTTGCTTGATAAAACCCTCTACATGTTTTCTTTTCTTCCCTCTTCCCTTTCATCCTCCTTTACAAGCGTTTCCTGGGATTGATTCCTGAAAAACAAATTGCACTTGAATCCTTGGCTTAGGGTCATCTCTGCAGGAACCCATACCAAGATATCCAGAATTTCTGCCATCAGTCTTAGACTCCCAAAAACCTAAATAAGAAGTGTTCGTTTCCTGATAATATACCTCATACCCTCTCACCCAACAACTTCCTCTGGCCTTTGTTCCACTGAATGCAGCCTGAAACTTGCTCCCTGTGTGTGGCTCTTACCCCAGCACAACCAAACCATCAACACTTTGAGAGCAAGATCTTGGTTTTACATAATCTTTGTTACACTTGCCACTAATGGAGTTGGAATAGACTCAACAGGAATGAGTTTGATTTGGTTTGGGCTTTTAAAGCCTAGAGAAATATCAAGTGCATAGCCTTGTTAGGTGCAGTCAATTCCATTTTGATGCATAGCAACCCCATATGACAGAGTAGTACTACCCATAGGATTTTCTAGGCTGCAATCTTTACAGATTGCTACATCTTTCTCCCACACGTTCTTAGGCTGGGTTCAAACTACTGACCTTTTGAGTTGCACCTGAACATGTAACTGTTGCACCACCGGTATATAGTAGTATAAAAATTCGATCTTAACCAAACGAAATCAGTCCTAATTTGATGCCCTGTGTCTGCCTAAGGAGACATGCAGAACTTTTAGTAGAAATATTACTATCTCCTATGTCCCCTGTATCCAAACCTTTAAAAATTCACATTTACCAACTTGTTGGTAAATATGTTTTGAGTTTGAGTAACTATTGATAGTTTTCAATTGCTTGAAGTGGTTTATTATATTTTAATTTGTATACTTAGGAATGTCTCTGGAGTTAGGAGTCTTTAAATTTGATGCAGATCCTCACATAAGCCAGAATAAATAAATTTTTAGAGCTCTATATTAACTGGGGAAAAAACATTTCTGTTATCCCTAGATAAGAGAAATCCAGGATTCTATAAAATTTCACTCTCAAGAAAATAGGTATATTTAGAACTACCTTCCTGAAATAAAGCTTGAGGCTGAAAGGTGGAGGTAGAAACGCACCAGAGACGATTACACATTTAGAGCAAGCAAAAATACGTACTGTTCTATAATATTGTTAAGTGGTATCTGAGAGACTGTGGATTTTTGTTGTAAAGGAAAAAAAGCAAACAATCATGTTTTCAATCACGCATCCTCTTAAATTCCATTTTGATGAAAATTTTCCCAGTAAGTTTAACTAAGATATTAAGATATTATACAGATCTTCACTTCAAAGAGTTACAGTGATCTGAGGTAAAATAGCATTTGTTGCCTTTCATTATGGTTCTTAGCAAATGTACTCATTAAGTGGATACTGCGGCTATAGTCCTTAAAATGTGTGTGTTATTTTAAGAAGAGTCATCTCCTTTTGTCCCTAGTGGAGTATGTGTGCCCTTCCCTCACAGCTCCTCTGTACTGAAACATTCTGTGTACTGACTGATGTGGAATCTTCTTGGCAGCCTCAGGACCCCAAATGACTAAGTCCAGAATATATTGTATTTTTCCACCAGTGACATTTGGGCCTCTAGCTAGTTGTCTGGCTGGGATCTGAGAGCAGTCCCTGCACAGGGCTTGCTTTAGGCTGGAGACAGAGTCATCCTTGAAACATAATGTACCACTCGATTCACCTCAGATAACCAGGGATGTTGATTTTCAATAAAATAAAATCTTTGTCTCTGTGTACTTCAGGAAAATAATGAAAACATAGTTTGATCACATTAGTTTTTATTTAGACTCTGTCTTATTTTTTTTAAGAATAAATTATTTCACACCTGAATTAATATGATACAAAAAATAATCTGCAGCAATATTCATAGTCAGTGGAGACAGGGCATTCCTCATTGAAATTAAAGTAAAAAATACTCTAAATCATGGCATATGATAAGAGTATATGCACAGAAGGTAGTAAAAAAGCCTTTTCTCTTTTCTCTAGCATCTTACCCATGCAGGATTGTATCTCGTTTCTTTGAGACCAACCCTTTGGTGCTTATTAGTGTGCTGTCTTTGAGAGTCAGATCTCCTGACTTCTGTTATAATGAGCCTTAAAGAGAAAGAGCAAGAGAAAGACAGACAAAGGATTTTTAATGGGAGGATAGCTTGTTGTTAGAACCAATAAAGCTAAAGGAGCCCTAGAATACTAAACTATTTTAAGTTTCACCATTTTTGAAACAACATTTGAAGAACATGCCATCTTGAAAAGCTGTTCATTCTACATATAATCCCAAGCAGAAGTCTTCAGTTACGGTGAAGGCACATTCACATTTCAACAGCACTCAGGCAGCTGTATAGAAATCCACCCAGCACTGATGTTTTTGAAGCACTAACAAGCAGTCTGCAGGGAATGTCAAGCACAAAGGCTAACCTGGAATTAAAAAGCTATGCAGATCATTCTCACTTTTCATGACGAAGAAAACTCAAATAAAATAAAACCAAGGATACACATACACACATACACACACTCACACACACAGTTAACACCAGCAAAAGGACATCAAAATCCTCAGAGGCTAGTTTAGTCTGTTGGCCAAATAAGCAGACTGGCCCTAGAGACTATACAGTAGCAGAAGAGCACCAGGAACTTCATTTTTCTGAAAGGCAGCCGACTGAACCCTAAATGTATATCCTCTTCATGGGATTGTTGTCCCTTGTAGCCAAGCATTTTAATCAATATCATAATCAGTATCCATTAGTGAGATAGTATTGAGGGTCAGCATATCGGCGCAGTGATCACAGTATAGCCATTGAAACTATAGCCATTGCAACATGACCTCATGTACAAAGACATGATGTCTAGCATGTTCTGTCCCTACAACATTCTGGGGTTATCTAACCCCTCTACTCGCCCCCCCAGGATGACTCACTGGCAGAGTAGAAGGGAGTGTAGACAAATGGCAACTGATGGGAGGGGTAGGTGAAAGTATCAAGAATAATAACAGAAGATTGATGAACATACTACAATAATTCATACTGGAAAGAGATAATTGAAGATCTCATAAAGATAATTGATACTTTAAATGTCGAAAACTTATTAATTAAATCTTAAAAAAAAATTAAATCCACTTCAGATGAGAACAAAAAAAGTCAATAAAACCTTGACTTTCATTTTTAACTGTTGCTATACCCTATCAGAGAGAAACTTCAGCTCACAACCATCTCTTCATCTCAAACCTTACCCTCACTTATCTCCTCTGCAATCAGAAACATGGAGTGTTGAATATTTACCAAATATGGCCTTTGGAATAGTTCTTACTTAACCAAGTGAAAGGCTATTCAGGTATTAATATACATATTCTTTTTGCCACTTTTGCAAACAAATCTAGCTCACTGAAACCCAGGGAGGTGCACAACAATTTTTATCACTAATTATAACACCAACTAATTGAAGAACTGAGAAAACAGATAACTGTATTCCCTGGAATCTGTCCATATTCTTGGTGCCAAACTTATAATCTGGAGAGGAATATCTTGCAAATATTTTAGGTGAAGAGTAGGAAGGAGTTTTGTGTTTTGATATACAGAACTGAAATATGATCTTCAATCTTATACACATATGGCAGATTAATGTCAAAGAGGCTTTGAACAAGCTAGGTTCATCACCAGAACTTTCCTCCGGTACTGAGTTATGACCTAATGTGTTTCCCTGCAGTGTCCAAAGAGATGAAAAAAGATAGTTGGAAGTATTATATAGAGTCCATAAAAGAGATGCTCTTTCTTGTCATTCAGGAAAAAAAAAAGGAAAGATTTGCTAAATCATCACTTACAAATAGCAGTCTATTGGGTAACCATTGAAACTCACTTAAATTATTTTGAAATAAATCATTCTTTGAATGTCATTTTAACATATTGAAAAGATCAAATAGACATATTATCAATGTTGCAAACCATTCACTCACTTTATATATATAGTCATCACACACGGTGACTTGAGTGTAGGATGGAAATAGAGTGTAAATAAAATGTGACTGTAGCTTTGATTTCTATGCGAACCAACCCAGTTCTCCTACAGAACCAAACAGTACAGTCCTTACAGCAACAAACTTCTTGATATTGGTCTGAAGGTGAGCTACTGTGCATGGTTCAGTATAAGCTAGTGTAGCAGTTCCCACATTGGGGTATGCCTACAAATTGATGTTATTTTTATGTCCTCTCTTCTTTAGGCCCTCTTCAGTCTTCTGAGTCATAACCCGTGAGATGATTCTGATACAATCAGTTGATTAATCAGCAATTAGGAAACACTGGAATTCACTGCCCCTCAAGTTGGGAAAAAAAGACGCAACAAAACGTAGTCACTCAGTCAAGTCATCATCAGACCTCATTTGCTGCTCCGCTGACTAATGAGACTCACTGTTCACTAGTATGGTAGCAGAGATCCTGACAGATTTCTGAAGAAAGAAATACTCATTAACTAAGATAGGTGCCCCCTTAACCATATCCTGAGAATGTCTCTATCAACAATGTTATTAAATTGTGTTTTGATGTCTCCTCAGTCATCTTCCCAGACCTTGGGAGCAAGAAACATTTTTAATTCTCCTTAAGATCTATCATAGTATTTTGTGCACGGATGATCTCAATATATGTTTTCTTTTGTTCTGAACTAAAAAGCTGAAAGCTAGCTGTTACACAGGCTCTGACACCTCAGAAAAGCTACTTTTTCCTTTGATTTTCAGTTTCCTCATGAAGGCGCTTTACAAGACTATTTCTCTGGGATTTTGCGGTTTCATTCCTCAGCTACTATTGACATTGAGAAAAGTTGGTTGTTATAAAACTCTGCTATTGATGGACAAGGATATCTTGCCTTCCCTTCAATAAACTTCTGCTTAACACAGGTTCTACTAGACTGCTTACCAAAAATGGTAGATTCGAACACACCAGCCACTCCTTGGGAGAAAGATGTGGCAGTCTGTTTCCATAAACATTTACAGCCTTGGAAATGCTGTAGCATAGCTCTACTCTGTCCTTTAGGGCTGCTACAAATTGAAATTTATTCACCAGCAGTGGCTTGAGGAGTCCTTTCAGTGTAGTGGTTAAGAATTGGGATGCTATCCAAAATGCCAGAGGTTCCAACCCACCAATCACTCTGAGTAGGAAAGATGTGGAGGTTTGCACGGCCTTGTGTGCAAGGAAAAAAAAAAGGGTTACAGCCTTAGAAACTCTATGGGACAGTTCTACTCTGTCTTGCAGGGTTGCTATGAGCTGGAATTGACTTGGCAGCAATAAGTTACTCTATGCAGCTGAGACAGAGAACTGAACAATCCACTAGGAAATTTAGGTTATATATGCTGAAAATCTAGAATACTTGTGTCAACTTTAGAATCCAGTGGTGGCATGAATTATACATAATAGCTTTCACTTAAATGTTGATCAGCCATCCATTTGGCTTCATTTGGGTACTTATTACCAGAAGTGAGTCTGATATAATCTAAAGAGCTAGATTCTTAATATTGAGTGAAAACAGAGTGGCTAAAAAAAAAAACATTTTACCAAAAAGTTTATGGTGGAATTGTTTCCTAATGAGATTTTTAAAAAGCCTTCAGTGTCCTTTTCTGAATTTAAGCAGATGCAACCTAAAATTACTCAAATATTTACATTTCTGTCAATGGCTTTAATCCATTTTGTCACTCAATTGTATAAAGCTATTGTCTACAAAATAGTATGCTGGTATTTTGAATTTTTTTTTTTTAATGGACATGGATAAAAAAGCTACAGATGGGATTTTTATATACAGTTGTTTGCTTGGTAGATGGAGTATTGAATCTTTCACCCATTAAATGTATCCTTACCACAGATTTGCTGCACCTGCTATTTTACATCTCAGTATGTTTCATACTGAATATTTATGCTCCTTTCAAAACAATATGGAGACAGATTAAATAGTCAGAAGTAGCCCAATGCTGACATCTACTGGTTAAGCAAATAGATGCAGTCAGCTATTGGAAAAGGAAACCCAAACCACTGCTATCAACTCGATTAGATTCTCATTGTCTACTTTAAAGTGTTCAAAGGCATGAACAACATAAAGCAAAGATCACTTCACTTATTACACATTTTCACTAGTTCTCTACCTGCATGGTTTTATTTCTAAACTAATAATACTATTGCATTTCAAAATGGCCAGCTCTGAGGAGTTTAAACATTATTGGCCTCAGATATTAAAGAGGAAGGAGGAAAGAAAGGATCATGCTTTGAATGGGGATAAACTCAGAAATAACAAAATTGGTAATCTCTTTCAGTTAGTTAAACTTAGAAATAATAAAATTGGTAATGTCCTTCAGTTAGTGATCCACCTCGGGGTAAATGAGGCTTTCCTTGTGTGTGAATAGGGAAGGTAGTTTCTACTGTCTCTGCTTTGGGGGTTAGAAAATTACGTAAAGCTGCTCTAATTTTTTTTTCCCCATGCCAACAGTTTCTTTACTGGTATTCTCTTGGCTTCTATGGACCCAACTTGATGGCAGTGTTTTTTTTTTGTTGGTTGGTTTGGTTTGGTTTGATTTGGTTTTTATGGTCCCGTTAAGGAGCTTTGGTGGAGAAACGTTTAAGCGCTTGGCTGCTAACTGACAGGCTGTCAGTTGAACTCTACCCAGAAGATCTGTGTAAGAAAGACCTGCAATGTGCTCTTGTAAAGATTACAGCCTAGAAAATCCTATGGGGCAGTTCTACTTTGTCACATGGCGTCACTATGAGTCAAAATTCATTTGATGGCACCTGACAACACTAGACTATTGCGAATTATATCTTTCTTCTGCCAGCATTTATTCAATTGTTAGGTTAATTGTTACTGTGGAAAGAATCTGAGAGCTTTGCATTGAAATTCTGGCTTAACATCTTATGTACATATCTGAGTGAATTAGGCAAGCTGTTTAATTAAAATACAAATAACTTCTATCTTAGTGCAATACTGTTGAATGGATTGATGGTAGTATATGTTAAAAAAATCATTATACTGTCCAAAAACTAGGTGCTAACTAAATTGGGGGTAATGGTTACTATCATTATCATCACCATCCTAAACTAATCCTATAGCATAGTCCAAAGCCAGATTCGAGGCCCTTAAGGGGGACTTCTACTGTGCCCTGCAGGGTCACTGTGAGTCAAAATTGACGCAGTGTCAACATGTTTGGTTTTATCGGTACACACTCCTCAAAGGTGGGAGTCATGGTGTATTTATATTTGTATTCCTTGCACTTAGTGTATCACCATATACAAGCAAATGTTCAATAAGTGTTTGTTAAACTGAGCTCTATTTCTGAGAGGCACAGTATCAGGAATTTATCACACATTCTGCAGAAATTGCATAATGCTGAAATGTATAGCTATACCATAGGTTTAAAAACTCACAAACAGGAAACTGTAATAAATAGGAAAGAGGATGAATACTGACTACTGTCAATTTTCAGGGCCAATAACGCAATAATTTACTATCCTTATTGTACCATAGGAGGGCTTGAACTCAAGGTTTTCAGAGTATCATCAACCCAGGCAATTGCATGGCAGAAAGGTAAGTACAGTGTAAAGGCTTCTAGTGCACTGGGATGGAGAAACTAACCGAGGTACAGAGCCAGCCTCTAGTTCACACAGCACATTTACAGTTCTGTTATCTTGACTCTGCATTTGTCTTTATCCATGACTGTTCTTGCAACTAATCACAGGCTGCCTCCTACTACAGCCCTGATAAATCTTCTGCTCAGTAAAATGTGTAAATTTCATATGTAACAGAAACTTTCAACATTACCCATACAGATGAAGTCAACAACCGAGGAGTTAGGCCTCTCTTCATCTCCAAATCCTAGTCTAAAATTTTAGCTACTTTTGCCATACAGCCCAGCAGACCTCCTAGATCTGTAATGCTAGCCAGCTTTGTGTCATTTCCTCTGACCACACAGGGACATCGTGCACCCCTTCTACAACATGGTCGAGGGAGACACTTGATTTGGTACTTAGTCTGCTTTCTATGTAGACATATCACATTATTGTTTGCTTCACCACAGCACCAACACACACACCAGGTGCTGATGTGGGTCGTTCTGTTAGGTGGTACCCTCCCAGAAACCCAAAGGGGCAGTGACGCATGCATTCTTTTTATTCCAACGTTGTCCACAAATTCTGTATGTTTTGTGTTCACACACATTCCATTCTCACCTTTCAAGGATGATCTGGGGAGGACATATGAATAAAAATGCCTAAAATCTAATGCCTTCCCTCTTTTTTTTCCATTCACCACCCTCCACCTACCCTTGGCTGAGATATCTTCTTCTTCTTTTTTTTCCCCCTCATTCCTCTCTGGCAGCAATTTCCCATTACATAATAGTATTCTTATTTTCTATTTCCTTTCAAAAGTCAGTGGTTTTTTTTTTTTGTTGTTGTTTTTTGTTGTTTTTTTTTTTTTCCTGACAGGACAAAGTGAGAAACTAAAAGTCAAAGATGCCCTTTTACTGAGGAAAAAGAATATCTAGGGAAGTATTTTCTGGATGATATGTGTGTTACCTAAGAAGTATTCTTTTCTCTTAAAGATGTGGAGATGGCTACTTTGCTTTCATCATCGAGAGCAACTTTTGTCCACCCAATCCAGGAAAGAGTCGTGTAATATAAACACTAACAGGGCAGAATGGCTAATTAATTTCCTGAAAGCTCCACCCAGTCTGTACCCCTATTCAGAAGGAAAGGACTAAGGAGTGAATCCAGTCATTCTTCAGGAAGGTGATTCATTAAAAAGAATCCTTCTTTGTCAAGTGCACGTATGAGGTCTGACAACTGAGTTCATGAACTCATTCTAGAAAAAGTGCTGTATACCTCATTCCTGAATATCACGACTGTCACATTAGAAGTACTGCCCTTGGGAAGCTATGCACCAATACCAGCACCCAGTCCACCCTTCAAAGCAATCTGGGGACTCTTTCTGGAATGGCCATCACAGCTGTTGTCCCATTACCCTTTACAGACTGAATGTCATCCAAATGTCTTCCTTTCAAATTTCCTGTGTCTTCTGGTCAAGGAAAAAGTCACTGGGTGCCAGATCAGATGAGTAGGGAGGATATTCCAACATGGTTGTTTGCTTCCTGGCTAAAAACTCGCTCACAGACAGTGCCGTGTGAGCTGGTGCATTGTTGTGATGCAAGAGCCTTGACCTGTTGGAGAAAAATTCAGGTCTTTTTCATCTAACTTTTTCATGCAGCCTTTTCATCACTTCTAAATAGCAACCTTCGTTAACTGTCCAGTTGGTACAAACTCACAGTGAACAATCTCTCCGATATCGAAAAAAGGTTAGCAACATCGTAGTTGACTCTTGATTTGGACTGACAGAACTTTTTCGGTCACGGAGAATTGGCTGGCTTCCATTATGTGCTTGGATGTTTGCCGTGTTCGTAACACACCCTTGTTTCATAACACGGCCCAAAACATTGTCTTGCCTCTCCAAAAGGTCTTGGCAAACTTCTACTCTCTTTTGCTTTTGTTCACTGGCGGGCTTCTTTGGGGCCATTTTTGCACACACCTTTCTCACGCCAAGTTTTTCAGTTAAGATTTTCCTCACTGTTTCTCTATCAATGTTTACTTAGTCTGCTACGCTTCTCATAGTCAGCCAACCATTCTGACGCACAATTTGACAAATCTTTGGAATATTTACATCACTTCTGCTTGTTACCGGCCACCCTGATGCGTCATCAGTGATGCTTTCTCTCCCCTTAGAAAAGTGTTTAATTCATTTGTATACTGCCATTTTCTTCATGGTGTTATCCATATAAACCTGGACTAAAATATCCCTGATTTCTCTTCCACTCTTGCCAAGTTTAACAAGAATTTTAATGCTGTTTGTTGCGCTAATTTAAGTTCTGACATTCTCACGCAGGCACACAAAAACATGCAACAATAACAAATGCCACTCAGCAAGACACCACCACACATCAACACAAACAGAGCTGTGGGACACTGAGATACCAAGGTGATGAAACCTTACCAAGTCATTTGTACAGTGCTGCCAATGTCAGGGCAGGTGGCAAGTTGACGAACTCAATTGTCAGGCCACACCCATGTTCAGATTTTCTTTCCCAGCACTCTAATTCGAAGATATTCGGAACCTAGAATTTAAATCCCTGTACCTTCTCAAATGGCCACTAGACCAAGAAAATGCTTAGTTCTAGATCTCTCTTATTAATCCCAAGACTTTTACTGTTTGACTACCCAGTCAGAATTGTGTTGAAAAGTACGTGAGGCTGATCTATAAATGAAGGCAGACTCGTGAATTGCATTAGGTACAACAGGCAGGAGCTGGCAATCTGCTGAAACAGTAACTGTGCTGGTAGCCACAACAGATAGGCCAGAGGAGAAAGGAGAGCGCCCACCCATCACTTCTGGCTTTCTCTGATTTGCTCCTCATTCTCGTGATCAGGACAGGGCCACTCCTCAGAAGCAACACAGTCAACACTCAGCCAAGGGACTCCCAAAAGTAATTGTCAGAGAAGGCCGCGCTAGGGTCAGATTAATATCCACCCTCAGTATAAGGCACTCCCTGATTGTGAGTAACGTGAAGGCATGAAATCACTGTCTGTTGTGAAAGGACATCATACACTAAATGTTAGCATTTGCTCTAAATATATTCAGGAGAATAGAAAAATCCTTTTCAGTTGTAAAAGTGACAATATCTTTACCACACCAGCTTTTAAGCGAACATCTATGGGTGAGATATTAAGTAGCACAAGGTAGAAAACTCCTGGAGTATCAACCACACCCAACAATTGTTCTGCCATTACGATTTTATTCTTTCAAGATTGTGAAAACTTTGTTTGGAAGTTTAAATGGATGTATTAAAAAGGCGTGAGGTAGAATAAATAAAGAAACTGTGTTCTATTTATCCAGTGTAACACTACAGAACAATGAAAATAATTGATTTAAAGCTACATGAAATACCATGGAAGAAATTGCCAAAGACAATATTCAGTAAAAGTAGCTAGACACAAAGCAGCGTGTATTCTATGATTACATTTAAAGAAAGCATGAAAATAGTCAAGGCTCAACTTTACATCAACCCAGTGCTGTTGAGTCGATTCTGACTCACAGCAACCCTGTAGGTCAGAACAGAACTGTTTCCAAGGACTGCCTGACAGATTTGAACTGCCTGCGTTTTGGTTAGCAGCTGAAGCACTTAGCCACTACGCCACCACGCCACCAGGGTTTCCCAGCTACGCATTACAAGGAGGTTATCACTGTGAGGAGCAGATAGAGGAGGTGGAAAGGAGCCAAGGGGGACTTCTGAGGCATTGTTTTGTCTTTTGAACTGGGTGCTGATTACATGGATATATTCAGTTCATGAGAATTCATTGAGCTGTGCACATTTTTGTATATATAATAAATGTATGTATGTTTGTATATATAAAAAAATTTAAATAATTATAACTCCCCTGGAAGGCTGACTTTTAGGAAGTTGCATATGCTTTTTTTTATGTAAAAATAGGGTTAATAAAGTCTACACTCAAAATTTCCTGTGTGAATAAAATGTGATTAAATTATGCAAATTGCCCAGTATTTCATAAATGTTCAACAGAGCTCTTTCCTCCACCATGTCTCTTTTTAAAAGGTAAATATCTCCAAGAAGAGTAATATTTAAAGCTATTATCAGTCACCTTGGACAAAAATTAGCATGTTAACCGAAGTGCATTGACACTCACTCATTCATTCATTCCATACATTTACTAGTTGGGTCCTGGTTTAAAAAACAGAAATGTTATGTGACTAAAATATAGTCTCTACTGTTGAGAAACTTCTAGCATACTGATCATCTAAATCTAGTGCAGGGGAGAGGAAGATTCAAGTAAGAAAACGCGATGGCAGAGAAAAGGAAATTATTGCTATCAGCTATAAAGCTTTTAGACGCAACTAACAAAAGAAAACTACTCAAAGCAATAACAAATTACAGAGTACCAAGAAAAAAACAAAATCTATTGCAGCCAAGTTGATTCCAACTTATAGTCAACACTACAGGACTGACAGCAACCCTACAGGAGAGAGCCGAACTACCCTCAGGGTTTCCAAGGTGTAGCTAAAGGATTCAAACTGCCAACCAACTGGTTAGTAGCTGGACTCCTAACCACTCTGCTACCAGAGACCCAATTCCAAAGTACTCCTTATTAATTTAGCAGCTGAATGGCTTTTTTGAAGACCTACCTCGGTTACTTACACCATTTAGTGTACAGTTCTATTTTGTCCTCAAGCTGTAATGGTTTCTCCCGTGATTGTAAGTCAGCTGCCATTGTTCCAGGCATTGTATTCAGACATGATGACATCAAAGTGTTCTGCCAGAAAGGAAGGAGAGAACAACTTATCTGTCAGGCAGCAACCAAGTCTCTGATACAGGGTCATATGCACGCAAGGTACGAGGGAGAGACACAGTTCAAGGTTAGCATTTTTATGTTTATACTAGAAGTGTTATTGTTCTTAAAGTTCACTTCTAGGTGTAGACCATAGCAAATAGGGTAAACACGTTTCTGAATAAAATTTTCTGAACTGCATCCTGTTACTATTACCAATACCTATTGCAGTAGGAGGGGTGGGAGAAACTAACTCAGCCTTTACCCACTTGTCAGTTTTGTTTTTATAGCCCTGGTCTATGGAAATAGATGTGATGAAGAATCTCAATCATCTCTTTCAACTTGTATCAATACACGTGGTAAGAAAATCGCAAAGAATCATCTTCAACTATTGTCAATCAGAAAATTGTAACTTCAACCAAATGTGAGTCCACCAAATGTGTCCAAACTGCCCTAAAGCAGGACTAAGAAAATGGGCTTTGCTTAATAACATTAGGTCTACAAGGTGACTTGTAAAAAAAAACTCTTAGTCAGATTAAGAACTTGGAGGCAGAAATAACATAGTTAAATGGATGCCAAGTACATCTCAAACATTCATGCCAGTCAGTAACTTCAACTTCCTCCCTCTCTCATCTCACCTCAGCTACCAACAAGTGTCTCTTGTGTACATACACCCAGTCAAGTTGGATATCATTGAAAGATTACATTTTGTTAATAGTGTATTTTTTTTACTTCAACTTAAGAAAAAGACATGAGACCACCTATTCTGAATTCCTAGATTCTCCCCGCTACACAATCACATTAATCATATGGATGTGAATTGCACTTACTTTCTTTTACCAAATCAATTTTCAAAAGGAAAAGAGAATGCGTAAGAAGCCAAAACTCAGGCAGGAAAAGAAAAATAAAATAATGGATAATGTTGAAACTCTGTACTTCACTGAAATACTCAAAATCAGAAGAATATTTTTAAAGCGTAATATAGGTAAATGCTGTAGGCTTCCTTCCTTCCTTCAGGAGAGTGGTGAGGGAGCAGAGAAAATGCAAGATGAGTAAAAGAATATGGATTGTACCTCAACATCAGGAAAACAAAAATCCAGACAACTGGACCAGTTAGCAACATTGACATAAATGGAGAAAAGATTGAGGTGTCAAGGATTTCATTTTACTTGGGTCTACAATCAACACCCATGGAAGTAGCAGTCAAGTAATCAAAAGACGCATTACATTGGGAAAATCGGCTGCAAAGGACCTCTTTAAAGTATTGGAAAGTAAAGATGTGACCTTGAACACTAAAATGCTCCTGACCCAAACCATGGTATTTTTCAGTAGCATCGTATGCATGTGAAAGCTGGACCATGAACAAAGTAGACAGAAGAAGAATTGATGTCTTTGAATTGTGATGTTGGAGAAGAATGTTGAATGTACCACGGACTGCCAAAAGAACAGATCTGTTCTGGAAGAAGTACAATCAGAGTGCCCCTTGTAGGCAAAGATATCAAGACTTCATCTTACATACTTTGAACGTGTTGTCAGGATCAGTCCCTAGAAAAGGTCGTCATGCCTGGTAGAGTGCAAGCTCAGAGGAAAAGAGAAAGACACTCAACGAGATAAGCATCAGAATGATTATGGACATGGTGCAAGACTGGGCAGTGTTTCGTTCTGTTGTTCACAGGGTGGCTATAAGTCGGAACCAGCAACAATAACATCTTAACATGAGAACTGAGAGAATTGGACCTCAGGTCATGTTTTCATGTTGTTTATATTAAGCTTTGAATCAGTGTTTATGTCTTAACCAGTTTATCAGCTAATTCAGAAGTTCATACCAAACTATGAAGTGGGTGAAATAAATGTGAGCAGAACAGTTTATTCATTGTAAATATTAAGCTACTGTACAGGATGAATATACTGGATAGATCAGTCATCACCCAATAGGGAAAACTATTCCATGACTATAGCATACTACTTAGACAGTCATGCCATGAACTACTGAACCCCCTCCCAGATACGGGTGATGGGACTAGAGGTAGTAGATTCACGATGTCAGGGTAGCCAGTACATAACCTGGCCAATGACCGTTAGCAATCTGTTACCACTCCCAGGACCTGCTGTGACAGTAGAAGTGGAAGAAAACTTACTCAAGCTTTTCAATATTGCTTTAGTTATTCAAGATCTCCTTCATTTCTGTATAAAGGTAGAGATTAGTTTTCCATTTAGTTGAAGAATGCTGTTGAGATTTGAATCAGGATTGCCTTGTATCTATAGATTGTCTTTGGTAAGCAATGATATTTTAACAATGTTATTGAGTTGTGTTTTTAAAGGATCATTCATTCTGTTTACTCTGTTGAGAATAGAAAATGGAGCAGGGGAGAGGAAGCAAGAAAAATAGTTGAAAACCTATTGAAAAAATCTAGACAAGAAATGACCAGTGTAAGTTTGATATTTAGGTCTTTGATCCATTTTGAGTTAGCCTTTGGGTTAAGATTTGAGATACAGGTCATTTCCGTTTTTTGCAGATGGATATCTAATTTTGCTGGTAGCATTTGTTAAAGAGACTGTTTTTACCTCAGTTTATAATTATAGGGCCTTTGTCAAATATCAGCTGTTCATAAGAGGATGGTAGCATCTCTGGGGGCTTAACTCTGCTCCGTTCGTCTATATGTCTCTTTCTACACCAGCACCAGCCTGTTCTGGCTACTGTGGCAGTGTAATAGGTTCCAAGGTGGGGTAGTGTGAGGCCTCCCATTGTGTTCCTCTTCATCAGTAGTGCTTTACTAAGCCAAGGTTTCTTCCCTTTCCAAAGCTGGTGATATATTTCTCCATCTCATTCAGAAATGACACTTGAATTTGTATTTGGATTGCACTGTATAAGCAGATCACTTTAGGTAAAACAGACATTTTCACAATGTTAATTCTTCCTAACCATGAGGAGGGTAGGTTTCTCCAATTTTGTAAGTCTTTTTTGAATTCTTGCAGTAAGGCCTTGTAATTCTCGCTGAATAGTTCTTTTATTTCTCTAGTTAGATTTATTCCCAGGTATCTTATCTTCTTGGAGGCTATAGTAAATAGTACTGATTTGGTGATTTCTTCTCTGATGAACTCTTTGTTGGTATAAAGGAATCCTACTGATTTACTTATATTTATCTTGTATCCAGATACTTTGATGAACTCCTCTATTAGTTCTAGGAGTTTACTTATGGATTCCTTTGGATTCTCTGTATGTAGAATCATGTCATCTGTGAATAGGGAGATTTTTACTTCTTCATTGCTGATACAGATGCCCTTTATTTCTCTGTCTTGTTTAATTGCTCTGGCTAGAACTTCTAGCACAATGTTGAGTAAAAGGAGTGAGAGTGGGCATCCTTGTCTAGTTCACTTCCTCAAGGGGCATTCTTTCAGTCTTTAACCATTCAGGACAATGAAGGCAGTTGGCTTTGCATAGATACCACTTATTGCATTGAGGAATTTCCCCTCTATTCCTATTTTTCTGATAGTTTTTAGCATGAATGGGTGTTGGACTTTGTCAATGCCTTTTCTGCAACAATTGACAAAATCAGGTGATTCTTATCTTTTGTGCTATTTAAGTGATTGATCACATTAATTGTTTTTCTGATGTTGAACCAGCCTTGCATCCCTAGAATGAAATCAACTTGATCGTCTTTTTTTCTTTTTCTTTTCTATCACTCAAAGACCTAAATGTCAAACCTGAACTGATAAAAACCACGCAAGAAAAAATAGGATCAATAATGTATGTTCTCATACACAGCTTATACAGACTTCAAAATCTAACAACCAAAGCATGATTAACAGAAGAGAAAATGGATAAATGGGAACTAATAAGAATCAAATACCTTTGCTTATCTACAGACTTTTTCAAAAGGGTTAAAAGACCACCCATAGAATGGAAAAAAATATCTGGCAACTACATGTTGGACCATCATCTAATCTCCATAATTTACAATGTTCCGCAAAATATCAACAAGAAAAAAGTAAATAACCCAATTAAGCAATGGGCAAAGGCAATGGACAGATACTTCACTAGAGAAGACATTCAGGCAGCCAAAAGACACATGAGAAAATGCTCAAATCATTAGCTATCAGAGAAATCCAAATCAAAACTGCAATGAGATATCATCTCATCCCAAAGAGGTTGGCCATGATCCAAAAAACACAAAACAGCAAATTCTGGAGAGGCTGTGGAGAGATTGGAACTTTCCTACACTGCTGGTGGGATTGCAAATTGGTACAACCTCTTTGGAAAGTTATCTGATGCTTCCATAAAAAGATAGAAATAGATATACCATTTGATCCAGCAACTCCACTGCTTGGAATTTATCCTTCAGAATAAAAGGCTATCACATGAACAGAAACATGTACACGAATGTCTATTGCAGCACAGTACACAATAACTAAAAGATAGAATACACTGAGATGCCCATCAACAGATGAATGGATAAACAAACTATAGTACATATACTCAGTGAACTACTATGCTATAATAAAAACACATCTCATAACACGGTTTCAGTTCAAAGATATTATGCTGAGCGAAATCAGTCAGTGTCAAAAGGACAAATATTGTGTGAGACTCCTGTTATAAGGACTTAGAATTATCTACAGAATAAAATACCTTTGATGGCTGCAAGGGGTGGGTCAGGGTTTATCATAGATGAGAGAGTTGATAGATGTTAGAAATTTTATTCAATTACTGTAATTAATTAATAAAAAAAGAAATGATAAGTGTAGTAAAGGTGGAGTTAGTGACAATCAATCAAATTCTGAATATATTGAATATTTTGCCCTGCTGGTACAGTGCTTAAGAACTTAGCTACTAAAAAAGTCAACATTTCAAACCCACAATCCACTCCCCAGAAACCCTATGAGGCAATTCTACTCTGCCCTAGTCTTATATCACTGGTAAGAGTCTGAAGTGATTTACCAGCAAAAGTTCTTTTTAGTACAGACAAAACGAGAAAGTGCCCTGTTTGCATAGTGCTTAAGAGCTTGGCTGCTAACCAAAAGGTAGGCAGTTCAAATCCACCGGTAATTGCTTGAAAACTCTATGGAGTAGTTCTACTCTGTCCTACAAGGTCTTTATGGGTTAGAACCAACTTGACAGCACCTGACAACAACCCATATAGGTTTATATGTTTGTATGTATGAACATCTACAAACCAAGATCACAGTGTGCAAGCTGCCGAGTCAAGCATCAAGACAAAGTCAGCCTAAGATCATTATCTCTCTCTGTCTCTGGTGGCAGAGCAGACTTGAAATCCGTCAGTGAAGGTAGCAACCCCAGCAACACTTTCCCAAATGATTTTGTGTGTCACTGCATCCCAAATGTCTTTCTACACACCAAATGTTTCCTGAGGAGTTTGCAAAAATACAGATTTCCAGAATCTACTTCTTAGGTTTCTAATATGGTAGCTCTTGGGGGCAAGGCATGCAAGATTTTTTTCTCTTAATGTTAACTTAAGCGACTGTGATACATATCATGTCTGATACAATTGCCCTAGAAGACACCAAACAAAAAATGTGAACCAAAGGGGAAAATGAAACCTGTACACCTTCCTGAGGCCTAGTGTGGAGATGCCAACAACTACAGGACAAGTGAGACAGCTGAGGGCAAGTCAGGGCCTGCTCTAGACACCACACCACTGTGAGAAAAGAAGGGACACAGGTTCTTAAAAACACTCACTATGACCCATTCTCCAGGAGGAAGATCCTTCCACCAGCGCTACCTAAAACCAAATTAGCTTTTGAATGGCCACAGCTGTCCCCTATCGAGCGTGCTGACCAGTAAGTGGTCCCCAGTGTTGAATGCTTCTAGGAATAATCCATATTCTTTTATAAAACATAGATTCCTGAGCTCCACCCCAGGCTCAGTGATTCAGAATCTCAGAGACTGACAACCTGGCTTTTTATAAGCTTCCCAGAGAATCGTTATGTACCTACTCTAGAATGAATTTGTTGACCCACATCCTGGAAGCAATCCTATAGAGAATTAAAGCCCATAGGACATTTTAATGTGTTCATTTTCATATGTCCCAGTATTAAGGTATGAATCCCTTACTGAATAGCACATGTTCATTTTAAGTCTTTTGAGTATAAGTGCATGACTTAGCATTGCACTGCCCGAGACAGTGGCCACTAGCCACATGTGGCTATTGAGCACTTGAAGTGTGGCTGGCCTTAATTAGGATGTGCTGTAAGTATAAAATACACACTAAATGACAAAGACTTAGTCAGAAATAAACAGAGTGTGAAATATCTCTTTAATATTTTTTGTCTGTTACACATAGAAATAATAATATTTGGAATATATTAATTAAATAAAACACATTATTTTCAAGTTAGTAGTCAAGTGCAAACCATATGCATCCCAGTGACCTCTAAAGTTAGTATTACCTATTTCTTTTCACTTTTTTCTATTTAGTTCCCAGAAATGTTAAAATTATGCATATGGCTTATATTATTTACTATTGAGCAGTTCTGACATACAATGTGTCTCTACTGATTTTATCATTGTTTATTAATTGCAGTGTATTCTAGACTCCCATACCTCTTTGCTTGTGAATCTGTAAGAATCTTTCATGAGATGTTTTGTTTATCCTTTCAACATGTCAGTCTCCACCACTAAACCATGAGCAGCTCAAGAGCATTGTCCTGGTTTTTTCTTTTTTCTTTTTTTTTGTTGTTGTTTTTACTGCTTCCTCTGGACCAAGAATAGTGCAAGGCACCTGGTAAATGTTTGTGAATAGTTCATTCTTTTCCCTTCCTTGCCCAGGGCCTGCAAAGATTGCTAACTGCAGAGTGCAGCTTGTAAGCAGCCTACTTGCTTTCTGATGTAACATGCTATCTATGGTATCCCCCTGCCTTATACTCTTTCTATAAAGATCAGCACAAGAAGCAAACAGAAGTAAAACTCAAATCAGTCCAATTTACTACTCATTAGCAGTTTTTATGAAGACTGATTGTGGAAGAGATTGAAACTCAAAGCTAATGTGACATTTTGAATTATCTCAAGTTGTCACTTTTCCATGCTGTGCTTCACTCTCATTAGGAAAAGTAATCAAGAGCTGGGTCTATTATTACAGTGCGTCCCTCCCTGTTAATAGGGCTCAGCTCTCCAAGGTATCTAATGCTCATGTTGATGCTACACTTCTTTCACTGGCATAAAAGTTTTCTACTCATTTGTCTCTGACTAACATATTGGGGAGTCTCATCTTTTTCAAACTACTTCCTAAGCCTACCAATTAGATAAATACATTGATTTTTTCTGAGACGATTTGCTTTTTCGTAACTCGATGGATATATTCGGGTCGCTTCATCTGAGACTATCTACCAACACTAAAGCTGCCCCAAAGTTGTGCTGTAATTACCTGAGCATATATTTTTTATGTGCAATATAAATAATTAGACTGCAAAATGTATTTAAAAATTTCAAGCCCCTGTCAGGTATAGTGAGTTGTTTAAGATTCAAAAAATTGAGGAGAAAAGAAATACATACATATTTGTTTATTGTCCAGTCAGTGCACATGAAGATTGTTTAGAGTTTCCATGCATCATTTCTTCCTGTTCAGGTTCAGAAACCATTTCTCCACATTCTCCATGTTCAAATGCTCTGTTTGTGGATAATTTCATTTTCCTACTGTAACAAAAATGTTCCAACACTGTGATTATTCCCATGCCATAGCTCTTTGGAATACTTTGCATTGCCATACGATAGATCTTGCCTCTGCAGTTCCGTAATAGAATTTATTTAATACTGATTACGTCTTTCCTCATGATATAGTCATTCATCACGCCTCCCATGAATACTGGCTTCCAATGACTCTTTCAAAAATTACTGACCTCTTTTGCTGAAGATGACTACAAATGCAAGTCTTAAGCAGAGTATTGAGAAAAATGTGAACAGTAGTTAATTTTGATTGCTAAAGTTACTTACTATTTAGAATTTTATAGCATACATTAAAAAAAAAAATCTTCCAAACACATCTTCTTTTGACCTATTTAGGACATTTTCATCATATTCCTAAAACATGATGCCTTTCAGAGCTGACCATGATCAGCTTCCACAAAACACCACCAGTGAGGAGACTACATGGGTATGGTAAAAAGAGTGACAACACGTTGAAGGAATGACCAACATTCAGCAGATACAACTTAAGATCAGCCAGACAAAGCACAACATTATCACACTGCAGGCAACAGAAAATATTGGTTAAAAGGGCCCATTAGTGTTGCAGAACAATGTTCTCAAAAGCCCTCCAAAGAGACAGATTAAGCCATCCCAGGATGACTGCCTAGTACATGCCACATAGCCTGATACTAAAACCAGGTAAAGACACCACAGAAAGAGGGAAAACTGCACACCAGTATCTCTCAATATCACACAGATAGATACATGCACACCAGGGTTCATCATAGTACTGTTCACAATAACAAAAAGATAGAATCAACCTAGGTGCCTACCAGTGAACAAATGGATAAACAAACTGTGGTATAGTCACACAATATTATGAAATTACAAAGAAGAATGATGAATTTGAGAAACATAACATAGAAGACTCAGGAAGACATTACGTTGAATGAAATCGGTCAGCCGCAAAAGGACAAATACTGTATGAGACCACTATTACAAGGACTCAAGAATAAGTTTAAATGTAGAAGAAAATATTCTTTGATGGTTATGAGGGATTAGGAGGGAGAGGGGTATTCACAAATTAGGTAACTCACCAGAATTATTTTAGGTGAGGGGAAAGGCAACACACAGAGAAAAAGTCAGTACAAATGGACTAAACCCACCATTCAACTAAACGAAAACACTTCAAGGGACAGAGTAGCAGGGTCACAGTTTCAGGGGACATAAAGGTCAATTAGCATAACAAAATTTATAAAATATTCTGTATCCCACTTTGGTGGATGGCATCTGGGGACTTAAAAGCTAGTAAATGGCCATCTAAGAAGCATCAATTGATCTCAACCCACCTGGAGCAAAGTAAAAAGAATAATATCAAAGACATGAGGGAAGAGTGAGCCCAGGAGAATGAAAGTGTCACATATACCAGACTACATCAACATGAGACTAAAAGAAGTCAACGGTGTCTGGCCAACACTAAAGACTGCCTGTTTTAGTCCTCTAGTGTTTCTCTAACAGAAAATACCACAGAGTGGATGGCTTTAACAAATGAAAGTTTATTCTTACACAGTCCGGTAGGCTACAAGTCCGTATTCAGGCTGTCCACTCCAGGGGAAGTCTTCCCCCGTTGTGGGCTCTGGAGGAAAGTCCGGTATTGCATCAGTCTTTGTCCAGGGAGCGACCTGGCACAGGAAACTTCAGTCTGAAGGATGCACTCTTCTCCCAGTGCTACTTTCTTGATGATGTAAAGTTCCCAATTCTCAGCTGGTTTCCCTTTCCTTTTATCTCTTGTCGGATGAAAGGATTAAGGGTGGGGCAAGCCATACTCCAGGGAAACTCCCTTTGCAGTGGAGCAGGGAGGTGATCCTATGAAGGGATTTACAGTCCCACCGTAATCCTTTAACATACAGCACAGCAAAATCACAAAATGGAGGACAATCATAGAACAGAGGGAATCATGGCACAGCCACATGACTACACTTGTTTTTGGGTAGACACAATTTGATCCATGACAGTGCCCTTACAAGTTGCTCAAAAGAGTCTCTGATGGAGCAGGAGAAATGTAGTGTGCACAACCGGAACTCTAATAAAAAGGCCAGACCCGATGGCCTGGAAGACTGGAGGCTCCCTGGAGGACATAGCCACTGAACTCTCTGTTAGTCCAGAACTGAAACCATTCTGGAATCCATCCCCTAACACACACTGAACTAGCCTGTAAGACATAAAATGACACTGGTGAAGAGGGTCCTCTTTGGCTTCAGCAGAGAAGGGGAGGGGTATGCTATCACAATGTGGGGAGAGCAGCTAGGGTCATGTGACAAATGTGTATAACTTTGTGTAAGAAATCAACTAGAATTGTAAACTTGCTCTTAAAACAAAATGAAAATAAAAATTAAAAATGTTGAAAATGTTGAAAAGCAAAGCTGTCACTTTGAGGAGTAACATGCATCTGACCCAAATCATAATATTTTCACTCATCTCATATGCATGTAAGGGCTGAACAATGATTAAGTAAGACTGAAGAAGGATTGATATCTTTGAATTATGATATTGGCAAAGAATATTAATTGTATCATCTGCTAGAAAAGTGAACAATCCTGTCTTAGAACAAAGACAAGCAAAGATGGTAAGAATTGGTCTCATGCAATTTAGATATGTTATTAGGAGGAACTAGTCCCTGGAGAAGGGCCCTCATTAAGCCGGGTTGACACAGTGGCTGCCACTATGGGCTCAAACATAGTAGTTTTTTATTCTGTTGTAAATAGTATGGCTATTATTAGCTGGAACTGGTCTGAGGGCACCAAACAAGAAATATGCTGACAAATCATGCTTTTTCTCCTTGATATCAGACTGAAATATTAGGGCATTCTACAAAACATTTTTGAGTATCTTAAGAAATTCCATTTATAGATGCATTTATTAACTTAGCAGAATCACTTTTAAAGTTGGTGATACATTTTGTCTGTTCTAACCTTAAAGCAATGGGTTTTTAAAATTTACTACTATGGTAGTCATTAAGGTTGTTTCCAAATATTCAGATCTCTTTGCTTCTTCTTGGTAGATGATTGCATTTCCTTACCCCATAGAACTGCATAATAATATGATTTATTTTCATCAAAAAAATGCAAGTGAAATTTTGTCTCCCTAAAATGAAGGGTATCAGCTTCACGCAAGGAGGGTAACACCATTAGGAAGGAGGGTAAGAGCATTAGGTAAGGAGGACGACAGCATCAGGCAAGGATGGTAATATCACACAAGGAGGGTAATCATCACATAAAAAGGGTGACAGCAACAGGTAAGGAGGGAAGCATTGGACTGTGTGGATCACACTAAATGGTGGCTAACACTGCAGAGAATGGGAATTCCAGAACACCTAATTGTGCTCTTAAAGAATCTCTATATGGATTGAGAGGCAGTCATGAAAACAGAACAAGGGGACATTGCATGATTTAAAGTCAGGAAAGGTGTGCATCAGGGTTTCTACCCTTTCGCTATACCTATTTAATCTGTATGCCAAGCAAATAATCCAAGAAACTGGATTATATGAAGGAGACATCAGGATTGGAGGGTGACTTGTTAACAACCTGCATTACGCAGACGACACCACCTTACTTGCCGGAAATGAAGAAGATTTGAGACACTTACTGATGAAGATCAAGGACCAGAGCCTTCAGTATGGATTGCACCTCAACATCATGAAAACAAAAATCATTGTAACTGGACCAGTAAGCAACATTGTCATAAATGGAGAAACAATTTAGGTTGTCAAGGATTTACTTTTACTTGGATACAGAGTCAATGCCCATGGAAGCAGCAGTCAGGAAATCAAAAGATGTATTGCATTAGGAAAATCTGTCGCAAAGGACCTCTTCAAAGTATTCAAAAGTAAAGATGTCACCTTGAAGACGAAAGTGCATCTGACCCCAGCCATGGTATTGTCAGTCGTATCATATGCATGTGAAAGCTGGACAATGAACAAAGAAGACAGAAGAATTGATGGTTTTGAATTGTGGTGTTAGGGAAAAATGTTTAATTAGTATGGACCGCCACAAAAACAAATAGATCTGTTCTGGAAGTACAACCTGAGTGCTCCTTGGAAGCAAAAATGGCAAGACTGCACCTTACATACTTTGGACATGTTGTCAGTAAAGATCAGTCCCTGGAGAAGGATATCATGCTTGGTGTATTGGAGGGTCAGCGAGAAAAGAAGACCCTCAATAAGATGGATTGACACAGTGGCCGCAACAATGGGCTTAAAGCATCAAAACGATTGTAGAGATGGCACAAGACCATGCAGTGTTCCATTCTGTTGCTCATAGAGTTTCTGTGAGTTGGAACTGACTCTATGGCACCTAACAATGACAAAATAATGTTTATCATCCCAGAACCTGGGATGTTGTCATCAATTTGGGTCCCTGAATAAGATTATTATATAGGACATAGTCCCCAGTCACCCTGTGATAGATATTCTACATTTTTTTATGCTGTTGAGATCTGGAGATTATGAATCCAATATGACCTAACCTATCCTGATTGTTACAAATATCTCCTAGGTAAAGCAGTATTTCCTTACATTTTTTTCTTAACTTTCTTGAAATTGTGCATCAATTATCTAGTTTGCTCTTTTAATGCAACAGAAGTCAGTCTTTATCCATGTCGTTCATGATTTTCTGCATTTGAATGATGTTCTTTACCCTTCCACTGAGTTTCCTAAATTTTTGATCCTGCATAATGTAATTTCCAATTCCTTGATTTTAGGTGCCTACCTGTGAAACTTCCCTAGTTTTCTATAGTTTCCGAGGTGGTGGCTAAAGTTTGACGAAATAATTGTCACGCAAAAGTGTACAGAAGGCTGTCTTAATTTGTTTTCCTTCTATCTGTGGAAAAGTAGCTGCCACTGTCCTGCACTGAATTGCATCTCCCCCAAAATTGTGTTCAAACAATTTTCCATGATTCTCACTATGATTGTCCAACATTTTGACATTTGATGAGATTTTCCTATGTGTTGTAAATTCTATCACTACGATTTCATAAGATAGATTAGTAGTAGTTATGTTAATGAGGTCTACAAGATTAGATAAGTGTCTTAAGTCAATATATTTTAGGGCATAAAAGAGAGAAGTGAGCAGAAAGACACAGTGATTTCTTATCTATTCTCACCAACCAAGAAAGCAGTGCCGGTAGCAGAGAATATCCTTTGTACCTGAGGCTCCTGTGCTGAGAATCTTGCAAATCATCACAAGAACCTTCCTCTAAAGCCAACACACGGAAAGCCTTTCCCTGGAGTGGGCACCATGAATTTGGACTTCAAGCCTATTGACTGTAGGAGGAAACCCTGGTGCCCTAGTACTTAAGAGCTACAGCTACTAACCAGGAAGTCGGAAGTTTGAATCCACCAAGTGCTGCTTGGAAACTCTATGGGGCAGTTCTACTCTGTCCTATAGTATCATTATGAATCAGAATCAACCTGACAGCAAACAGTTTGGTGGGGCTTGGGGGGACCTGTGAGAGAAAACATTTCTATTCATTCAAGACATCTGCTTGTGGTATTTCTGTCATAGCGGCACTAGATGACTGTCAGGAAATATCAGTCCCCAGAGAAGAACATCATGCTTGGTAGAGTGGAGGGTCAGCAAAAAAGAGGAAGACCCTCAAGTTGGTGGATTGACACAGTGTCTGCGATAACAGGCTGAAGCACGGAAACAGTTTTGGACAGGGCATAAGACCAACCAGTGTTTCCTTCTGTTGTTCATAGGGACACTGTGAGTCGGAACTGATTTGACAGCACTTAACAACAACACATGACTAAGTTACCTCCTTACCTCAAGTGTCACTGTGAATTCTTTAAAAACAAATTGTGTTGAAATCTGCTCAATGAGTAGTGGGTTTTACTACTTGGGTCTCTTCCTAAAATTCCTAGTCCTGATTCTCACTTATGCTTTTATTTCAATTTGACTCTTAGAAACTTGACGCCAATTCAGTTATTTAGCTTCACACGTGACTCTGCTCTTTCCTCTCATCTTTGGTGTTATTTTCAGATCCGACTTGACAGCACTTGGCTTGGCTGATAAAGGTAGGAAATATATTCCTGATCTAGCTTCTACTGTAGCTCATTCTTACAGTCAGTGAAATGGATCATATTCTTTTGTTGACAATTAATATTTTATTGGCTTTATTGGCCTTCTTGGGCATATTAACAAACAGAAATGAATATTCTCTTCTGTTCTTAATTAGAAAAGCTTCGTTGTTCCAGCAGCACAGCTTCGGGTTTTACCCTTACATAAGTGTGGTTAACAAAATATTTTTTAAGTATCTTTCTTGTTCCTTATTGGAATGAAAACTTTGAAAATTTAAATTCTCAAAACTATAACTTCCTTTTTTGAAAATGAATTCTGGTCAATTAAAAAATTGCTTGAGTATTTATATATATATTTTAATGTAATTTAAACTGCTTTGGTTTCCAAGTATAAGGCAACAATGTCTGTATTGCTGATCTTTTTATAAGTCATTTCAGAGTGTATTTTGGTAAGTTACATGAAGATACAACATACGAATCAGTTATGAAAACTGAGGATTTGAGTGATGGGATTTGTAAAAGTAGATCTAATACCACTGACAGGAAATGGAAAAATACAAACAAAAGAAATGGTTTTTCTAATGGAGCTGATTTGCTCTAATAAAAAGTAAGGTGCCTGTGAAAAGGAGGAATAGTGACATTCTTAATAGATGAAGACAGCTCTGCTGATGAGCTCCACGAAATTATTAAAAAATGTGAATGACGTAAAACTTTTTACATACTGCTGATCTTGCTCTTTCACTTGTTTTACCTGATTTCTTAGTAAAACTCCAATCTTACTTGCTTGAGTTCTAGGTAGAACGAAGATCCAAATCAGAAGCAGGGGCTTTAAGGTGGATAACAGAAGCCACACGGTCCACAGCTATCCATGTTCAGTGGGTGATTTTAACCCAGTCCCACCTATTCTCACTTTCATCATTGTTAAAGCTTTCCTTTACAATGCCACTATTCTCCTGCAAAGTGTCTGTCATGGGTTGATTTGTGTTCCCCAGAACATAAGTTCATGTTCTAATTCCTGGTACCTGTGAATATGAGGTCTGATGATAAAGTCTGCCAACTTAATTGTTCTAAGTGCTACATACCTCAGTGCTGGATATCACTATGGTCAACTTGGAAATACTCTCCTTGGGAAGCCATGTACTGATGCCAGTGGATAGTCCACCCTTCAAAGCAATTTCAGAACTGTTCTGTGCCATTGCACACTGTGGCAAGGTGGCAAGTTTGCAGACTTAATCGTATAGCTGTCTGTGAGGGAGTTTTTAGCCAGGAAACAAATAACTGTATTGGAACATCCTCCCTACTCACCTGATCTTGGTCCCCAGTGACTTTTTTCTTTACCTGAAGATAAAGGGAATATTAAAAGGAAGACATTTTGATGACATTGAAGACATCAAGGGTAATAGGCAACAACTCTAATGTCAATTCCAGGAAGAGTTCAGAAATTGTTTGGAAGGGTAGACTAGACACTGGTGTTGGTGCATAGCTTCCCAAGGAGAGTACTTTGAAGTGGACCATAGTGAGATTCGGCAATGTGGTATGTAGCACTTTTTCAAGGATGAGTCCGTGAACTTAATTGGCAATCCTTACATGACTTATTTGGAAAAGATAAGTCATAGGATCCAACACATACAATCCTTAATTCTGATTCTACAGTGGGCGGCTCAGGTTTATCTCTATAAACTACAGGTATACAATAGAAGAAACTGCACAGGCACAGTTAGAGTAGAAAAAAAATATGACAACTATTGCTTAAAATGTTGTGCTGTCTGCTACCAAATCAGATGCGAGTTGTTAAGTTAGCATGAAGTCATACTAAGGCAAGGTGGGCCTTAATCTAATAGGTCTGGTGTCCATACATGAGGAGTGGAAGACACGCAGACACAGAGACACGAAGACGAAAGACAGTGGTATAAGACAGGGGCGGGGGTCCGAGTTATGCTTCCACAATGAAGGAATACCTGGGACCACCAAATCTAGAAAAGGCAAGGAAGAATTTCTCCTCTACCACCCTCAGACACATCACAGCCTACTAACATTTTGATTTTGGACATTTAGCCTCCAAAACTACAAGAGGATAAATACCCAGTTTGTGGCATTTTGTTACAGCAGCCAGAGGAAACTAACACAGGATGTAAGTTCCCACCTCCAAAAGTGACTGATAGGCAACAAATATTCCAGAACAAAAAAAAGATTATTTGCATGGAAATAGGGTGAAGTGACAGCTAGACAGTCTGAGAGGAAAAATATATCATTTCCAGCTGGATAAATTATAAGAATTATGACCACTGTCTTTAGCAGCAAGAAGTCAACACTTGCTTAGCTTCCACCCGGAACTCTTAATAGTGGCAAAAATATCTGTCAAGTGTTATTCTTTTCAGAGTTCCCCGTCTGGCTAGGTAAATATTCTCTCTTACCAGCATGTTCCTTCTCCCTCCTTCAGCTCATGGCATCTCTCCCTAGTCTCTTAAGATGGAAAAACTAATTCTGAAAGTATGCACTTTAATATTTTTGTCTTGTGCTTGGGCCAAGCACATTTTTTCCCTAAGAATCCAACATTTGCAGCCCTTATTTCTGATTCTACAGTGGGTAACTCAGGTTTATCTCTGCAAGCTACAGGTATACAACACAAGAAACTCCATGGGCACAGTTAGTGCAGGAAAGAAATGTAACAATTGCTACTTAAAATGTTGTGCTGCCTACTGTCAGTTCTCACTTATCAGAACATTAGAAACAGCAAAATATTGTGACATATCACGGGATGTAAGCCCCTGACAGGCAGGGATATTTATCTCTTCGAGTCACTTTAGAATCTCCAGAATCTATATCAATTCCTGGAACACAGTAGGTACTCAAGAAATATTACATTAACAAATGTTCAAAACTATCTCTGCCACTCTACTGAATGAACTGAGTAAGTCTGAATATGTGGCTTACACTTCCTATGATTTGGTTTCTTAAGTTCATAAATAAACTGCTATTAGAGATTGTAAGCAACAAATTCCTCAAAGACTGGAATTTTCATTCCATATTCCTAGCATCTGAAACCACTCATCACTCCACGAAACTCGTGGTCAAGTCGATTCCACGAGTAGAACTGCCATATAAGGTTTCCCAGGAGCGAGCACCTAGTGCTTTCCGAGGGGCAAGCATCAACCATTTGTTTAGCATCTAAAGTGCTTAATGACTATACCACCAGAGTTTCTGTGTACAGAATAGCGACCAATAAATGCTTGTAAAGAGAAAAAAGAAAGGACAGAAGACAGAAAGAGCAGAAGAGGGAAGGAGAAAGAAAAAGAAAATAAGGAGTAAGGAAAAGGAACAAAGAAAGCAGCAGGAAAGGAGAAAACTGTTATTAAGAAATTTGAGTACTTGTTTAACACTCTGACATAAAACAAACTTGTGTGTAAACTCCTAAGGTGTTTCTTGAGGTGTGGCTTGGAGGAAGAGGGAAAAATTTACTAGTAGGTGGGAAGATTGTTTATTAATTTGATTAACGTGGATAGTAAATTCTACCATTAAAAAATTCCTAAAGAGAATAGTAATTTTTATATTGGCAGTTTAGTATTCCACAGCTGATGGTACAGAAAAAAAGAAAAGTATGTCAGTGGCAATGGTGATATTGTTTTTTCCTGGAAAGAATCCAGAATAGATTAAATGTACATGGCTGGTTGATAAAACATAATTCTGCTTAGGGGTAAGAAAGTTAGACTTGATAACCTCACAGCTTTCCTTTCAGCTTATGGTTATTTATTTGAAATCTCATTGAAAGTACTTTGAACTAGTCACAAAATAGGTGTTATCAAATTTAATGTAAATATGTTACTTAAAACGAATGTAAAACTACATCAACTTGGGATTCTTCAGAATGGTGCTTGGGCTCTTTCTGAAAGTTTACAGGGTAACAATTTCATTTGTCATGTGGAAAATCTTGACTATACTTTTAAAAATGTAGACTTTTATCCAACTATATTGGCTAACTTTTACCATAGACTGACAGTGTGTACATTGTCAAATACTTGGACCAAATTAATGAATTGCGCATATAGTTAACTTAGTTGCAGTTATAGAATTTTGGAGACAAATGAACAGAAAAGTACGAACTGCAAGGATTTTATGTAGAAACAGCTTCTGATAGAAAGGGCTAAGTGTCTACAATGTAATTATGTCTTCTTAGCTAGATAAAATTTTGCTTTATTAAGCTGCTGCTGCTGTTGTTGTTAGGTATCATACAGCTGTTTCCAATTCATAGTGACCCTATATACAACAGAACAAAAAACTATCCAATCCTGCACCATCCTCAAGATCATTGTCATGCTTGATCCCATTACTATAGTCATTATGTCAATCCATCTTGTCAAGAGTTTTCCTCTTAATACAGTCGCCATGAGTCGGATCTGACTCGATGGCACTTGGCTTGGCAGATGACCCTAGCAGGTGAGACAGAACTTGCCATCCTTACTTCAAGGAGCCTCTGGCTACACTTCTTCCAAGACAGATTTGTTGGTTCTTCTGGCAGTCCATGGTATATTCTATACCCTTCCCCAACACCATAATGCAAAGGCATCAGTTCTTCTATAGTTGTCCTTATTTGTGGTCTGGTCCTAGCATGCATGCATATTGTTGCTGTTGTTAGGTGCCCTAGAGTCAGTTCTAACTCACAGCCACCCTATGTCCAACAGAATGAAACACCATGCCCACAATTGTTATGTCTGAGCCCACTGTTCCAGCTACTGTGTCAATTCATGATAATATGTCCAAAGTATTTAAGATGTCCTCTTGCCATTCTTGCTTCCTGCATTATTTAATATTGTCCCCATAGAATTCTTTACTATTGCAACTCAAGGACTGATTTCTTCCCCCTCCCCCCATTTATTTCAGTTTGAGAAATGCAGAGCATGTTCTTCCCTTTTGGTTTTCTATTTCCAGCTCTTTTCACATGTCATTATAATAACTCACTTTGTCTTCTTGAGCTGTCCTTTGAAATCTTCTGTTCATTTCTTTATTTCATCATTGCTTCCCTTTGTTTAGCTATTCAACATCCAAGAATAAGTGTTAGACTCTCTTTTGACATCCAGTTTGCTCTTTTTTTCTTTTCTGTCTTTAAAGACCTCTTGTTTTCTTCATGTATGATATCCTTGATGTCATTCCACAGCCCATTTTGTCTTCAGTCAGTGGTGTTGAACACATCAAATTTATTCTTGAGATAGTTTCTAAACTCAGGTAGGATATACTCAAAGTCATACTTTGGCTCTTCTGGATTTCTTCTAATTTTCTTCACTTACAAATTGAATGTCCAAGTGATTGACTGATGGTCTGTTCCACAATTGGCCACTGACCTTGTTCTGACCAATGATTTTGAGCTTTTACAATAATTCTTTTCACAAATGTAGTCAATTTGATTTTTGTATACTCCATCTGTTGAAGTCCATGTGTATAGTTTGCATTTATGATGGTAAAAAAAAAAAAAGGTATTTACAACAAAAGAGTTGTTGGTCTTGCAAAATTCTATCATGTGATTTATGTGATTTCCAGCATCATTTCTATCACCAGGACCGTATTTTCCAACTACTGGACCTTCTTTGTTTCCAACTTTCTCACTACAAGCACCAGTAGTTATCAAGGAATCCTAGTTATGTTTGATCAATTTCAGACTTCAGAAGCTGGTAAAAATCTTCAATTTCTTCATCTTTAGTGGTCTTGGTAGCTGGTGCATAAATTTGAATTTGGTCTTGTAGGCATATGGATATTTTCCTATCACTGACTAAGTGGTAATTAAGGATACGAGTAGATCTTGAATGTTCTTTTAGACAATGAATGCAAGACCATTCGTCTCCAATTTGTCGTTCCTGAAATAGTAGACCATATGGTTGTCTGATTCAAAATGGTCAATATCAGTCCATTTCAGCTAACTAACACCTGCGATACCACTGTTTATTCATTCCATTTCATTTTTGGCAACTTCCAATATTTCTATATTCATTTCCTGTACATTGCACGTGTATTAGGAGACTTAAAATACTATGACTTGAGTCAGACACACCTTAATCTTCAAAGTGACATCTTTGCTTTTCAACACTTTAGAGGTAGCAGACTTGCACAGGGCAATATGTCATTTGATATCTTGGCTGCTACTTCCATGGGCATCGATTGCAGATCCAGGCAAAGTGAAATCCTTGAAAACTTCAATCTGTTTATCATGATACTGCTTATTGATCTACTTGTGGGGACTTTGTTGTCTTTATGTTGAGGTGTAACCCATACTGCAAGCTATAGACTTTTATCTCCATCAGATACACACATACACACGAAAACACACGTGACCATTAAATAAAAGCATAAATTAGTCTACGTGACAACTAAAAGACAAAGTCAATCATTGTGGAGGGTGTTTAAACTTGTGGAACAGTAGGTGGCTTTTCAAGGACATCAGCTCTCTGTAATATTTAGAATTTTCCTTTTTATAGCACTTATTCTTTTATTAATTTAATAAATATTTATTGTACACCTACTATGCATCAGGCATTTAAACAACTCTTTTAATGCTTAATGCTTTTTCTTAAAGACATAGAATAAAATATCAAGTAATAATAAATAGTATGGAAAAAAATAAAGCAGTTTCAAGGAATAATGAAAGTTGGTGGAAGTCATATTTTTGATAGGATAATCAGAAAAGTTTTCCTGAGAGGTAACATTTTAGCAGGCAATGATTCTCAACCCTGCATGCGCAACAGCATTTTTTAGAAGTACTATGCTATGGCCCCACACAGATGGTTTGGCCAGTGTTAGGGCTAAGGTATCAGAAATTTTGAGAAATATTTCTATGTAGATTCAATATAGAAAAGTGCTTATAAAAAGAAATATTCACCCTAGTAAACATTCATCATACTCGCTATCAATTAGAACTTAAGTACTCTCTCCTTCTGGACTCTTAAGTTCCATGAGGCCTGGGATTCTGTTATCTTATTCTCAGTAGTATCTCAGTTTTACAGAGTCCTCCACATTCAGGAGTACAGAGTAATTGCACACAGAAGAACTAAGAAAAGGAAATTGAAATGTGAAATTGAAGCACTACCTATAATGGTTTTATTATCTCATCAGCTGCCTTGTAGGTGACCTTAATCAGAGGGGTCAATGATAGACTCATTGAGAACTTCATAGTTAAGCAACAAGGTTTTGGCATCCAAGGTGCTCCAGTTAAAATTTCTTAACCATTTTTTTCCAGGATTAAGCAAAGTCAAAACCCTTAGCTGTCACATATCATAACATATCACAGCTCTCCAGTGTCATCTCTGAGAAATAGAGCTGTAATTCTTGTGGAATTCAGATTTCTAGGTTCCAGGGAGATTGGGGTGAACCACTCAAGGTATTACCTTGAGTTTACCTTGGGACATTGACTTTCAGACTACTAGATTTCTAGAAGTCATCTTTATGACAAACAATCTTCTAGATAAATGAGTAAAGTTCATTTTGTCTTACACATTTTCTATTAACAGTCAGTTTCAAGAAACAGAAACTCCAAGGTCAAACTATAAGCTATGTTTTAGAATAAATTGCTATTATGTAAACATTGTTCTGGCCCAGTTTCCATGGTAATGTCAATCAGAATTGGCAAGAGCATCTTTGGAAATTCTTTCTCTTAGGAATATTTTTTACTTCCTAATTGAAATGTCACCCCAATTTGCAAATTGCATGTTAAACTTTAATCAGAGAGGCAGGGCTAATATGGCAGGGTAGCCAGAGTTGTCCTTTGATCTCTCTAACAACAAACATCCCAAAAAACCAACTGAATGGATTAAATAGGACACTCTAGGAGTCCTGAACACCAGAGAGAAAGCTAGGTGAACACACTTCCTGACAGAGAGGTGAGAGTGGATGCAGAGTTACCCAGACAAGACAGGACAGACCAGCAGAAATTCAGTCTCTTCAGGTTGACCCTCTATACCAGGGCAGTGAACAAAGCCACATTTGGAGACCATAGTTCTCATTAGAGAAGCTGAAATTCAGACAAGCACATCTACAGAATTGCAGCATTTTTGCATTTGAATGTCAACAGATAAGTTCTTATGGATACATGTAAATCAAATCTTTTGGCAGGAGGCCTCAAACTCTTTTCCTCTCTCCAGCTCTCCCCCATTTCTTTTCTGTGCTGTGCTGGGCACCCAATTCTAATGCTGTACCTGGGCCAAAAGTGGAAGATGAGCAGTTTAACAAAGGTTAAAAAAAAAGAAAGTCTGCTGGCATCACAGAACTGAGAACTCAATGCAGGAACAGGCTGTTTCCCTAGCCACATGACTGCCAACCACTAACCTTTCTCAACACAGCTCCCTTTGTTGGTGCAGGTCTTCTCCCTTTCTCAGCTCAGGAACCCTGCCTTTCACAACCTGAGAAGCCACCCACCTGAGCCCATAAAAATCAACAGTCCCTAGCATGAACTCATACTTAAAAGCCAATTGACTGTGCACCCAGGCTGAACTCACACAAAAAAATAAATTGACATTGGGCCCCACATGTCAAGTAACAGCTCTAGCCACCCAGTGACATGGCTTTGGAGTTACTACAGCTCCAATTAACAGAACAGTGCACAAAACTAGGCTACTTCGACACTTTAAAAACTAATACATATACATACAGATCAGAACAGGATAATTGAAATTAAATAAATTACAGTTTACTGATGGCTTGGAGGCAACAGCCTATTCCAAATCATTTTAAGAAGCAGACCACTATGGCTTCAGAAAGCTCCCAAAACAAAATATCAAAAAATTTTCCAGATGGAAAAGACTTCTTGCAATTATCAGAAGTAGAATACAAAAAACTAATATTCAGAGCTCTAGTATACACTAGGAAGGAAATTAGGCAGACTACAACAGAGCATACTGAAAAATTAAACAGGCTGCAAAAAATATTTGAGTATGAACCATGTGCTTGGCATGAACCATGTGAAATTCAGCAGATTATCAATGAACTCACAGAGTTATACAATTCATTAGAAAGTCAAAGTCATAGAATTGAGGCAACGAAATAAAGAATTAGTGAAGATTGAAGATAAAGCAACTGACAGACATATTTAAGGAAAAATCAAATAAAAGACTTTTTTAAAATGAAGACTCACTGAGAGTTATGTGGGACTCTATCAAGAGGAATAATCCATGAAAAACTGAAGTTACAGAACAAGGGGATGATAACAGAAAACAGAGACAATGTTGAAGATTTCTTGTGAGAAAATTTCCCTGATATCATGAAAGATGAGAAGATATCTACCCATGATGGTTATCAAACTCCACACAAGGTAGATCCCAAAAGAAAGACACCAAGACATATATTATCAAATTTACCAAAATTAAGATAAAGAGATGCTTTTAAAGGCAGCTAGGCTTAAACAAAAAATAACTTACAAAGGAGAGTCATTGAGACTGAGCTTCCATAACTCACCAGAAACTATTTTGGCAAGAAGGCTGTGGAATGACATATACGAATCCTTGAAGGAAAGAAAAAAGCTATTAACAAAGAATTATACATCTTACAAAATTGTCTGTCAGATACAAAAGCAAAATTAGGACCTTCTCAGATAAACAGAAGTTTATAGAATTTGTGAAAACCAAACCAAAATTACAAGAAACACTGAAGGAAGATCTTTGACTGTAAAATCAATAACATCAGACATATAGTCAAGGACAGAGCATTCAGATATCAACATGGATAGGGAATCCACAAAAATAAATCAAAGCTAAAACACTAAAAATAGGGAAATAGAGATCTCAATATATAAATGACGCCAACATTAAGCCAAAAGTGGGACAAATTAAAGTATTCACAGGCCTTTCAGATGAAGAAGAAGTCAAGGTGATGCAGAGAAATTAAAGACTGTTTTAAAATTAGTGCACTAGGGGTATATATCAAGCTTACTGTACAGGAAATAAACAATCCCACACACTGAAACAAAAATCAGGAAGTCTCAACATGTATAAAACCAACAATGAAAAGGATTAAAAGAAAACCCATAAACAAAAATGACTTATAACAAGAAATCAAGTGGATCAAACAGTCAACAATGCATCAAAAAAGGCAACAAAATGACATCACTAAATTCATACTTATCAATAATTACTGTCTTAGTCATCTGGTACTGTTTTACAAGAAATACCACAAAGTGGATGACTTTAATACAGGAAAGTTTATTTTTACACAGTTCAGTAAGGCTACAAGTCTGAATTCTGGGCAACCACTTCAGGGGAAGTATTGCCCACCTTGTCAGCTCTGGAAGAAGGTCCTTGTGTGCATCAGTCTTTGGTCAGGGACATTTTGGTGCAGGAACTTCAGCTCTGAAGAATGTGCTTTACTCCCATTGCTGTTTTCTTGATAGTATGAGGTGTTTCCAACTCTGCTTTCTTTTTTTTTTTAATCTCTTATGGAACACAAAGTGGTACAAGCCACACTCCAGGGAAACTACACTGGAGAAGGGAGGTGATCTTAGGGAGGGACTTACAGTCTCACCCTAATCCTTTTGAACATAAATCCAGCCTATTAACCACAGGCAGAGATTAGGATATACAGCCTCAGAAAATCACAAAATGGAGGACAGTCACATAATTCTTATAATCACCAGCCCAGCCATATTACTGCACACATTTTGGGGGGAAAACAATTCAATCCATGACAATTACATTGACTGTAAATGAGTTAAATGCACCAATAAAGACACAAAGAGTAGCATAATGCAGTAAGAAAAAAAACACTATATGTCTACATCCTGCTTATAAGAAGCACACCTTAGACTTCAGGGTACAAACAAACTGAAACTTAAATGATTGAAAAATATATACCAAGCTAACAACACCCAAAGAAGAATGAGAATGGCAATATTAATTTCAGATAAAATAGATTTTAAGAAAAATCCACCACAGTGGATAAGGAAGATCACTATATATGGCTTAAAGGACCAACACATCAGAAAGACATAACCATATTAAATATTTACACACCCAACAAAAGAGCTTCTAAATCTGTCAAACAAAATTCTAAGATCACTGAAAAGTGAGATAGACAGTTCCAAAATAACAGAAGGAGACTTCAACACACCACTTTTGGTGATGGATAGAACATCCAGAAAGAATCTCCATAAAGACATGGGAGATCTAAATGTCCCAATCAACTAACTTGACCTCATAGATATACACAAAACACTCTAGCCAACAATAGACAAGTACACTTTCTTTTCCAATGCACATGAAATATTCTCCAGAAGAGACCATGTATTAAGCCATAAAGTAAGTCTCAGCAAAACCCCAAGCACTGAAATATCACAAAGCATTTTCTCAGACCCTAAAGCCATAAAAGTCTAAATCAATAGCAGAAAAGGCAAGGGTAAAAATGAAACATATGCAAAATGAATAACACCTTACTCAAATACTTCAAGGTAACAAAAGTAGTCTAGGATAAAGTAAAGAACTCCATAGACCCAAATGAGAATAAAAAGACATCCTACCAGGACCTATGGGACACAGCAAAAGAAATAAATGCACAAATCCAAAAATGTACTATACAACTCCAACAAGTAAAAAGAGAGCAACAAAAGAATACCTCAAGCACCGAAAGAAAAGAGACAATAAAAATTGGAGTGGAACTAAGTGAATTAGAGACTAGAAAAACAATTGAAAGAATTAACAAGAACAAAAGCTGGCATTTTGAAATGGTCAAAAAGATCAATAAACCATTGGTCAAACTGAGAGAAGAAAAACAGGAGAGAAAGCAAATAAACTTGAATGAGAAATGAGATTGTCTGCAGGAAAATATGTTAACTGTTGACACAACTGTAGCCATCTTGGCTGCCGTACTGTTGCTTACTTCAACTTTATATAACCTTTGTACTGCAAGCGTGATAATCAATTATTTTGACTTTACCTTGTGTCCAGTAACCAAGGAATAACATGGGAACACATCTAGGTAATGAGACAAGGCACACAGGAACACAGAAAACCGTGGCCCTGGAGTGTAAGACAATGGGCAGCGGAAAACTGTTCCCACCTTAGCAACTGGCTAGGTAACTGGATGTTTCCAGCTCTGTTCTCAGTGGATGGTATAAATATTTCAATAAAACAAGATTCTGGGCTCTTGGAACGGTGACCATTAGCCCTCCAATCCCACTTTTGTCTGTCTGTCTTTTCTTTAACCTTGACGTGGCTTCTCCTCTGCCCGTGTTCATCGGAGAACTCTCTGGCTCTGACAATTGTCGATATCACAACAGACCCAACTGAAATTTTTAAAAAATTATAACAATAGACTATGAAAAAGTGTACTGTAATATATTTGAGAACCTAGAGGAGATGGACAAATTTCTAGAAACATGCTACCTACCAAAACTACACAAACAGAAGTAGAACAACTTAATAAACCTATCACAAAAAAAGAGACTGAAAGAGTAATTTAAAAACTCCCAACAAAAGAGTCCTGGCCCAGACAGCTTCACTGGAGAATTCTACCAAACTTTTAGAAGAGTTAACATCACTATTACTAAAGGTTTTTCACAGCATAGAAAAGGAGGGAATATTCCCTACCTCATTCTATGAAGCTAGCATAGCCCTGATATCAAAACAGGATACAGAAAATAGCACAAAAAAAGAAAAATACAGACCAGTATCTCTCATGAACTGAGGTGCAATAATAGAAGAGAAATTCTTCAACATACTAAGGGCCATCTATGTAAAGCCAACAGCCAACATCATCCTGAATAAGCAGAGACTGAAGGAATTGCCCCGGAGAACAAGAAGCAGACAAGGATGCCTATTGTCACCACTCTTATTCAACATTGTGCCAGAGGTTCTCGCCAAAGCAATCAGACAAGATAAAGAAATACAGGGCATCCACATTGATAAGAAAGAAGTAAAAGTATCTCCATTTGCAGATCATATGATCTCATACACAGAAAACCCTAAAGAATCCACAAAAATAATCTACAAGAACTAATAGAAGAGTTCAGCAAAGTATCAGGATATAAGATAATCATACACAAATCAATTGGATTTAACAAAGAAACCATCAAAGAGGAAATCACTGAATTAATACCATTCATAGTTGCCACCAAGAAGATAAAATACTTAGTAATAAATCTAACCAGAGATGTAAAAGACCTGTACAAAGAAAATTACAAGACCCTACTGCAAGAAACCAAGAGACCTATGTAAGTGGAGAAACCTACCTTGTTCGTGAACAAGAATGCTATTGTGAAAATGTCTATTCTTCCCAAAGCAATCTATATCTATACAATGCAATCTCAATATAAATTCCAATGTCATTTTTTAATAAGATGGAGAAACAAATCACCAACTTCATCCAGAAAGGGAAGAAGCCCCAGATAAATAAAGCATTACTGAAGAAGAAAAAAATGGAAGGCATCACATTACCTGACTTTAGAACCTATTACATTACCGTGGTAGTCAAAACAGCCTGATACCAGTGCAAAAACAGACATGGATCTACAGAACAGAATCCAAATATAACATCATCCACCTATAAGCAGCTGATATTTCACAAAGTCTGTGATCTGGGGAAAAAAAAAGTCTTTTGACCAAGTGGTGTTGGAATAACTGTACATTCGTCTGCAAAAATAAAAAAGAAAGAAAGAAGCAAGATCTGTATCTCACACCACGCACAAAAATGAACTCAAAATGGATCAAAGACTTAAATAAAACACCTAAAACAATAAAGATCATGGAAGAAAAAATAGGTACAGTGTTGGGAGCCCTAACACAGAGCACAAACAGATTACAAAACATTATTGTTGTTGCATGCTTTTGTGTGCCATCACAACAGTGTCCAAGCTTGAATTGGAGCAATGAACAAACATTAAATTCCTTGTTAAACTTGGCAAGAGTGGAAATGAAATCAGGGACATCTAAGTCCAAGTTTATGGGACTAATGCCATGGAGAAAACTGCAGTTTTATACATGGATTAAATGGGGCTTTTTTCTTTTTTGTTTTGTTTTGTTTTGTTTTTGGAGGAGAGAGCAAGTTTCACTGATGAAGAGAGGTCAGGGAAGCCAGTTACAAGGAAAACTGATGAAAATGTGACAAAAATTCACTGAATTGCGCATTAAAATCATCCACTGACTGTGAGCAGCATAGCAGACCAAGTAACATTAGTAAAGAAACAGTAAAGAAAATCTTAACTGAAAATCTTGGCATGTGCAAAAAGGGTCCCAAAGGAGCTTACCGATGAACCAAAGCAAAGCAGAGCTGAAGTTTGCCAAGACCTTTAAGGGAGGCAAGTCTACGTTTTGGGCTGTGTTATGACTTGTGATGACACACGGGTTTACCACCAACATGACCCTGAAACAAAGCATCAGTGTGCACAATGGGAGTCAGCCAGTGCTCCATGACCAAAAACGTTCTGTCAGTTTAAATTAAGAGTCCAAACAATGTTGCTAACTTTTTTGTATATCAGAGAGATTGCTCATTATGAATTTGAATCAACTGGACAAACAGTTAATTAAGTTTACTATTTGGAAGTGCTGAAGAGGCTTCATGAAAAAGTTTGACAAAAATAAACTGAGCTTTGTGCCAACAGCTCAAAGCTTTTACATCATGACAGTGCACCACCTCACACAGTATTATGTGAGAGGGAGTTTATATCCAGTAAACAAATAACTGTATTAGGACACTTTCTCTACTCACCTGATCTGGCACCAAATAACATTTTTCTTTACCAGAAGATAAAGGAAATATTAAATGGCAAACATTTTGGTGACATTCAGGATATCAAGAGTAGTATGATGACAGCTCTGATGGCCATTCCAGAAAGAGGCACTAGCATCAGTGCATAGCTTCCCATGGGGAGTACTTTCAAGGTAGTCATGGTGATATTCAGCAATGAGGTATGTAGCACTTTTTGTAGGATTAGTTCACAAATTTGTCAGACCTTTCTTACCAAGACCTAAGAGGATCCTAAATACAGTCCAACATTTCAAAGGTCAGAATAGCAGGAGTGGTGGTCTGGGGACCATGCTTTCAAGGGACATTGAGAGCAATTTGCATAACAATTTTTTTTTTAAGACAATGTTCTGCATCCCATGTGATGAGTGGCATGTTGGATCTTAGAAGCTAGCAAGCTGCCGTCTAAGAAGCATCAATTGGTCCCTATCCACCTGATCAGAGAATTAAAGACACGAGGAAAATAGGAGCCCAGGAGGCAGAAGGGGCCATATGATTCAGAGACTACATCAGCATGAAACCAGAAATAGTAGATGGCACCCAGCCACACTAGTGACTGCCCTGACGGGAAACCCAATGTAGAGTCCCTGACATAGTGGGAGAAAAGTGAGGTTGCAGATCTAGTATTCTATTAAATGGCCAGACTTGATGGTCTGACATCCTGGAGGTTCCCCTGAGAGTATGGCCCATGGACTAGCTGCTAGCCCAGAGCTGAAATCAGTACAAAAGCAACTCTTCAGACTAAAACTGGGCTGGACTAATAACACATAGATGTGATACTGGTGTTGCGTGTGCTTCTTGGCTTAAATATATGCATGACTGTCAGAGATGCTCTTTCATAGAAATGAGATGGGAGAGTAGAAAGGAAGGGACAGGAGTTGGTTGAAAGAATATAGAAAGCTCAGGGTGGAAAGGAGGAGTGTGCTGTCACAGGGTTGGGAGAAAAGGAAGAGTTTCACAGATGTTGCATAGGGGGTTTTATATGGTGAATTGACTTGGATTGTAAACTTCCACTTAATCACAACAAAATCTTAAAACAACAACAACAAAAAACTCAATTTTAATCAATTTCTGTTAGCGGCTTAATAGAGTTTTTATTTTAGCATCTCTTACTGCTCTTCCTCTTGCTTGGAACTCTTCAGCCAGACTGACTGGGATCATTTAGTTTAACATGTCATATACAATCTAGCCTTAGGGCCTTTAGACTGCCATTAATCTTGTCCTCCTGAAGCTGTATATGGCTTGCTGCTGAGTGTTACTCAGCTATCAGCTTAAATATTGTCTCCTTACGGAGGCCTTCCCCGATCAACTAAAACAGGCTTTTTATCACACTGTGCCATTTTAACACTCTGCATAACACTGAGCATAATACTTTCCTTCCCAACATACAATTTCTTTTTCTGTCCCCCTTCCCCCATCAAAATATAAACATCATGAGAATTTGAACTTGGCCATGTTCATCACTATCTGTCCAATACCTCTAATGATCCCTAGGACATCACAGGCACTCAATTGAGTCTATTAGATAAGCAAATCAAAGCTGATCTCTTAATCTAGGACTCTGAATCTAAGACCCAAAGCCATTTCTTGACTAACAAAGAGAATAACCTATAAAAGTTCAAGTAGGCTTTACTATAGAGTCAAGAAGCTGAAAACAACTCAGTGGTCTTCAGGTCAATTACAGAAATCTATTGTTTCAAGAATAACAAAACTGGAGCCATGCTCACAAGGCAGCAATTTTTTTTTTTAATATGAGTTTAAACAACAGTCTTTTCTCAGTACCTACAGATGATTGGTTCCAGGAACCTGGTGGATGGCAAAATTTGGGGACATTCAAGTCCCTTATATAAAATGACATAGACTTTGCATATAACCTGTGCACGTTCTCTGTATACGTTAAATCATCTCTAGATTACTTATAATACCTAATATAATGTAAATGTCATGTAAACAGTTGCTATACTGTATTGTTCAGGGAATAAACAAGAAAAAATGTCTACAGGTGTTCAGGATGCCTAAATACACAGTATATGTCAACAGTATAACTTTTTATTCCCCCCAAATGTTTTAGGTCTTGAGTAAGTTGAACCTGCAGATCCTGCATTGGTGGATATGGAGGGCCAATGTACATACCGTTCCAAAGTAGAGTTAATGTTTTTTAGCACCTCTCTTGCCCCTGATAGCCTGAATTTCTCATGAGTGAGAAGGCTGAACTAGAACTGAAGGATTCAAGTTATATTTGCTCTCAGCCTCTCCTGCACTCAAGTAGCAGGAAGTTATCAACCATCTTAGAAGAAGTTGCATGGCTTTGGACAATACAGAAGACATCTATATTCCCAGAGGCATAGAATAAAGCATATGCAAAACAGGCAAGACAAAAGGCCATCCTGAGGACAGCGGAGGGAACATATACTAGGAAACTTTGATGAGGTTGCATTTTATTAATCTTTGAAATTTTATTTGGAGTTAGTCTTCAATGTACCAATGTTTTATTTACCTTATAATGAACCTCCTATTACACATGTCTCTTCATCCCCGATATAGCTCTAGGAGGAAAAAAAAAAGTCTCCACATTACTATTCAGGGCTTTAAACGAAAAGATTAAAATACCATAAATGTGCAAGGTGGAGACAGTACTATGCCAATTTTTGCATAGAATTTATTTGCAAAAAGGAAATGTGAACTTTAAGATCTCCAAATGGAATATAAGATGATAGTACTGTATTTAATCCATAATGGCATTAAAAAATGCTACAATGAGACACATTTCCAAATTGCAAATGATTTCAGGTTCTGTACATACAGATGGATTTTGTGTAAGGTGTTTAAGTGCTAAGAGTCAATAGGTTAAAACAAATATACTCTATAAGACATTAATTCAAGTTAAAAGTTTTAAAACAGAAAGTACTCTTCCACTAAATGACAATGTTGTTCCCTAACAAACTGCCAAATTGTGCCCTTGTCAAGAGAAATAAGCAGAGTAACAGAAGATGTGCCCCCAAGTGCCTCAGAGGCAAAGTGTAGCGTATTAACTAAATCGCATCTTCCAAGCTGCACCATCCCTCCCTCCTGCCAGCTGCGTATCTGAGCATCATTGCTCCACACAGCTCTTGCACTCACATCGCTTAGCCCAGACAGGAAGCTGCAACCGGAGGACCCAGGGGTCAGCATATATACATGGGAATAAGAGGTCATGCCATCTTTGCTCCTCTGAAAAAAATCAGAGATGCTTTTTATATTCTGCAAGACATCACCTTATTTAGGTCTTGAACTACCAAGAATAAAAGTTGATGGCATTAGGAAAGAGCACAGTGCTGAGAGTTTCTTGCCTACTACAAAGTTAATGACTTAAGAACGTCATGCTACACTGAAGGTTTGCAGAGTACATTTCTTCCATTATTATCATGGGGTATTTCAATTATTAACTGACCTTTTTTCTGTTTCAAGCCACAAACACATACTTTCCTTAAAGATCTAAAACTTCCTCTCCATCATGGCTGGACCTCTCCCCACTATAGATGGCCAAACATAGATTAAAAAAAAAAAAAGATATCAAAACTAACACTTGATCAAATTGTATGTCAGTTTCCAGTAGAAGCTTCAAGTTACAAACAGTTTCTCCAAAGCAGGGAAGAAGTGTGTGAACTAATTTTCTTAATAGAAGAGGACTCCAGTCAGGAAGATTCTTGTTTTTATTTACAGTGATGACTAAGGTTGTAGAATAACTGTTCCCTTCTCCAACTGGCCACTAGGATGATATTTGTGACTTGCTTTGCTGATGGCTGAGATCAACATGACCTGGGCATTCTCTTGAACCCCAAGCCTAATGACACAGCCGTAGGATCTGCAGGGCAGTATGGCGACAGGTCATATGGGAAAAACTTCATACTGAATCAGAAAAGACTTCCTTTCAAGTTATGGTACTAGTCAATTTTCTCCCTTTGCTTCAATTATTTAATATGTCTCATTCTCATTTATATTATCTGTAAAATTAGGATAAAAATATCAAGCTTTGAAAGGTATTATGTTGTTATTTCTTTTACTTAAAAAAAGTTTCCCTGTTCTAAGAACTGGGAGTCAAAAGAAGATAGAGATGTTGATACTGTGAAGGCTTAGCTATAGTGACGAGACCAAATATGGCAACAGATAATTGAGTATCAGAGTAACGTCACCCAGGAGAGATCTTGACAATTAGGAACACACAGACAAAAACTCCATGACACTACAGAAACATCAGCACCAGGACGCCTACCCCACCAGAACTTGTGGGAGTGAGAGTTGACAAAGAAAAGCTCTGAATTGATAGAAACATAGTCTGATGTAACTGAGTTCACTTGAAATTCACTTAGATTATTTTTTTCCATAATCAAGCAGAATGACACTTGAAAGAATAAGTGGTGTCTAAGGTCAAGATTCCCAGAAATAGACCCTAAAAGTCAAGGATTCTTGTACAAGTGAATAATTAAGGACATGTTCATGAGAGAAACCAATAAAGCAGAAAGAGAAAGACAATAAGGAGAAAAAATGCCAATAATGTTTCAGGCAAAGTTAACAGAGAACAGCCTCAGGCTAAGTCCCAGAGACATCATTTGCCTTGTGAGAGACTCCCCTCGCCACTCAGACGCTGGCTAAGAGCTGCCCTGGAAGGAAGTCTGAAGAAGCCCCAGCTCTCTGGGCTTCTAGACAAAGCAGTTCTAATAGCCTGCAGACAGCCCTTTGAGGGAGAATCTCAGAGGCAGCCTGAGGGAAGCAAGGTATGCTGAAGTCAGGAGGGAAGTGTATGAAACTGGTGGATGGACATGAGAGGTCCCAGGAGGAGCACCTGCAGGGCCAAACGGAAGTGGCGTTACAGAGATCCCACGTTACCCTCTTCATACCTGAGAACATAGTCAAATATTACAGTACCTAGAACAACAATACAGAAGTGTTACAACAGAGATGTAAATAAGGGACCATATTTATAGTCAGCGACAAGTTTCAGGAAAAATAGGAGGATTTTTAAGAGACTGACGCCCTCATGGGAGGGCCCTTTAGGTTTACGGAAGAGTCAGGAAAGTTGACTGAGTGTGGGGCTGCTTGTCTTGTTTGGCTGAGGACACATGAATTAGCAAGTAAAACTCTATCTAAAAATAGTGATGGTGACTGCTATGGATTGAATTGTGTCCCCTCAAAATGTGTGTCACCTTGGGTAGGCCATGAGTGTTGTGTGATTGTCCACCATTTGGTCATCTGATTTGATTGTCTTGTGTTGTAAATCCTACCTCTACAGTGTTAAGGACGCAGGATTAGGGGCAGTTATGTTAATGAGACAGGACTCAACCTTGAAGATTAGGCTGCATCTTGAATCAATCTCTTTGAGATATAAAAGAGAGAAGTGAGCAGAGAAGCAGGGAAAACTCATGGTGCCAAGAGTAAAAACCAGGAGGGGATCGTGTCCTTTGGACCCAGGGTCCCTACACTGAGAGTTCCTCATTCTGGGAAGATTGATGACAAGGAACTTCCCCCAGAGCCAACAGAGGGACAAAGCCTTCCTCTAGAGCTGGCACCCTGAATTGAGACTTCTAGTCTCCTAGATTTGAAAGAATAAATTTCTGTTTGTTAAAGCCATCCATTGTGGTTGTTTTGTTATAGCCTCACTAGATAACTAAGACACTGGGCATGCCGTAAAATTCAACTCAATTTTTAGAAACAGAAAAGTGGAAGTTAGACAACTCTAAGTAAAATACTGTAAACAAGGAATGTAACGAAAATCTAGCATTAGAGGCCTGACATTTAACAACAAGATGGACAGGGTTTACCTGAGTAAAACAACAAGTGAATGGTTAGAGACACTGAGTAGAAATAGCTAGAAATTACGTCAGAGTCAGGTCTAAATGAAAAGTACAAGATTTTGGATATGGATACAGAAGGAACAAATAGCATTCGACAAAAACACGTCCTAAGGAAGGGAGGTTACAGATTGTTGTTTCTCCCTTTAGAGGAAGCGGCAAGGAGTGACAGGAGAAGAGGCTGGTGAGGTAGTTGTTAGCTAACCTGTCAAAGGCTCTGAAAATCATTCTAAAAGAGTTCTCACTAAATCCAGTAGCCAATGGAATTGTTTTCCATTTCTAGGAAGACTATTACACAGAGAATCAATTAGAGTTGAGAGAGATAGACAAGTTTTGTGGTTGCTGCAAAAATCTAGGTGAGAGATAACATGTATTGCAATTAGTTTCTTCATCAGAGAGATTTTACAGACCAGGAAACTAGCCCAAAGAAAAATATATGAGGTCTTTCTTCACAGAACTAGCCCAAAGAAAAACATACCAGGTTTTTGTTAAAACAATTTTGTTTGCATGTTTAGGCATTAACTCATTGCCATTAAGTCAGGTGCAACTGGTAGTGACCCTAAAAGTCAGAGTAGAACTGGCCAACAAGAGTTTCCAAGGAGTGCCTGGTGGATTTGAACTCCCAACCTTTGGTTAGCAGATTTAACACTTAACCCACTACGCCACCAGGGTTTCCAATATGTATGCATTTGTAAATGCTAAAGCAGTGAAAAAGGAAAAAAAAAAAATCTGTTTTTTAAAGCTTTGAAAAAGACTTGATCCTCAAAGTGTCTTATTCCTACAGAAGAACATTATGCAGATGAAACAGGAACTGAATTCTTTCCTAGCAAACAAGTAACAAAAAGCCAACTCAAGAGATAAAATTCTGGCTCAGATTTGGAATATTGGAGGAAATAACAGTAATAAAATTATGAAAACATTTCCAACTGCAAAGATCGCTAGCATGAGCTAACTGCACAGTGAGCAAACAATATCTTTTAGCACGAAAAGATTACTAACAGATAATCACTTTTCACCAACAGAAAATCTAAAAATGTCCACTTACAGGTGCTAAGAACTGAAGCAAATATAGCGAAAATAGAGATCGGAGGTAAGATTAGGGAGCCATTTGGGCTAGAATCAATAGAACTCGATGCCAGATTGCACTTGTGAAATGAGAGAGACTGAAGAATCCACTACTCTGCTAAGGTACAGGTACTAAAGAAGGGGCAATTTGGGACGAGAGGCAAATGGAAAGCTCAGCTTTGTGCATGCTCAGCAGCCAAGTTAGAGGTGCTGGGTAGGTGGCTGGAAATATAAATTCAACTCAAGAATCTGGAGATACAGATGTGAGAGTCATCACTGTTTAGATTACAGCTAAGCTCTATAACAGAAGGGAATCATTTAAAAGTAGAAAGCAAGCATTCCAAGAAGAGACGTCGGGGTGTTCCAATATTCTAGAACCATCTAAAGAGGAAGACTGGAGTAAAGTATATTAAGGAATGGCCGGAAAGGTGGGAAATGAGTAATACTTGTATGTCATAAACCAAAGGAGGAAGGAATGTGAGGAGAATACAACCCTAATTGCCTAGGTTTGATTCACGAATCCACTCCTTATGCCATGTGTGAACAAGCAAGTAACTTAACCACTTTGTACCTCAGTTCCTTCATCTGTAGAATAGGAATAAAAGCATTTACTTTATAAAGCTGTTGTGAGGATTAAATGACTTAATAGTTGGGAAGTGTTTAGAGCAGGGCCAGCCATAAAACAGTGATATGTGTGCCATTAAAAAGGAAATAGTGCTATGGAGACACACGTTTGACGAATTGATGGAGACCTGGAAAAAGCTAACTGGATTTGACCGTTAAAAGGTCATTGCTGTTGATGAAAGGTACTGTTCATGAAAGCACAACTAACAGTTATTATCACTTTTCTTTTTAATTTTCTCATTTGCTTATTGTTTATAGTGTGTGAAGATGAGGAAGAAAATGACAGCAATGAAGAATAAAATAAAAGGACTAACCAACACATTAGAAACCCACCCAAGACTAAATTCAGGGTGAATTTAGCAGAGCAGACTAAAGTGTGGAATTATCACTCCCACAAATGTAAAAGACACATGGGGTTTTTATTACTAACAATATTAGGTGCCTAAAAATCTCACTGGAGTTATTTTAGGAAAACAGATGGTCAAACAGATGTATGCTATATGTGCAAATGTGAATAGTAAATGACAAAAATTATAGCTTGGGTAGTCACCTTAAATGCACACATTTTTCTTTCTGATTATATTATTTTTATTATATAATGTTATTTAGTTGTTGAGAACATACAGAGCAAAACATAAGCCAGTTTAACAGTTTCTGCATGTACTATTTCTCCCTTCAATTCCACCAGTTTTTGATTTATGCATTCAGGTGCACTAATATTGGCTGCATATATTTTTCTAATTGCTAAATCTTCATTAATTGACCCTTTGTCAGTACACAATGTCTATCATTATCTCTTTTAACAGATTTTTTCTTAAAGTCTACTTTGTTTGATGCTAAGATTACCACTGCAGATCTCTTCTTGTTACTGCTTGCAAGGGATTTTTTTTTTTTTTTTCCTCACTCTTCCAACTGTTTGTGTCCTTGGATTTAAGGTGTATCTCTTACAAACAGTATATAGTTGGATCATTTCTTATTTTCTTAAATCCATTCTGCTACTCTCTCTTTGCCTTTTGATTCATTACATTTACTGTAATTGTTAAAAAGAAGTGATTTCTGCCACTTTGTTCTTTGTTTATTTTTTGTTTGTTTGGTGTGTCTTAAGCCTTCTTTGTTTCTGTCCTTTTCTACTGCTTACTTCTGTATTTTGTTAATTTATTGAAGACAGCTTTTTTCAGTTGCCTTCTCCTTTCCTTTTGTGCCTGGTTCATCACATATTTTACCAGTGGTTACCATGGATATAACAGCTTGCATCTATAACATACTAGGGTAAGCTGGTACCAACTTAACTTCAGTGACATACAAGAAACTCTGTATCTGTACCATTACTCTCCATTCCCTTTGTTCTGTTATCATTATGTCTTTATTTTTCGTGTGTCTTGTAACAATTTTATTCTTGCTTTTTATATATTTGCTACTAAAAACATTAAAGACAAAATATTTAGAATTATCTGTCAAGCATGAATACATGACACTTGATGAAAATTGAGATACATCTCAGAATACAAACTGTACAAGAGGGTACTTACACAAGTTGCATAAGGGATTTGAAAGATAATTTTAAGAAGAGAGGATAAGAAACAATTTTCCTGGAAAATAAATTCACAGGAAGGATAGAAATATTAGGCATCAAGTAAGGAAAAATAAAGACCTGTCATGGTCTGGACTGAACTATAAATTGTTAAGTACCATATTGTACAATTTTATACGAGAAATGACTTCAATCCTTTATAAATAGTCTACTGGTATTTACTATGTGCCAGGTACTACTAAGTGTAATACATACATCATCCATTTAAGCTTCACGCCCACCCAGTGAGATAGTTACTAACATTCGCATCTCACACACAAGGAAGGCTGAATACAGAGAAATCAAGAGAGTTCCCTTCACTTACAAATCTAATAAATGACAGGACAAAGACTGAATCCAAGTAGGATGGCTCCAGAGTCCTGGCTCTCAGTCATTATATCACACTGCTTCCCAGTTAATAAATAAATAAATAAACAGAAAATAAAAATAAACTAGATGGAAAATTTTGGAAACAGCAGTGATGGTTGAACAAGACAAACACTATCAACATCATTGAATTAATTGTACATGTAAAAATGGAAAAAAATTATTTCATATGTATTAGCAACCTAAAGAAAAGCTCCTTTCTGCTTTAAAAAATAAGGCACAAAATAAGCAAGGTAGAAAAGTCTAGGCTCCCTTTCTGATATCATTAACCTTTTAAATACCAAATTAGTGTTATTTATTAAAAAATATGCAGAGATGTTAACTCTTCTAGGAAGTCCTTCATATCTTGCATGAATATTATTTTCACACTGAACTCTTCCTGTGATTTCCCATTTATTTATTTTCACCATTGAGCTACAACCAGCCCAGAACTATTTATTCATCATCCTTATATCCCTACAAGACACACAAGCATTTCTACCTTGTCTCACTTGTCCAGTCCAGACACTGACAGGTCTCTCTTTGTTTTTCCTTCCTTGATGCCTGGTATTTCTATCCTTCCTGTAGATTTATTTTCAAGGACAGTTCATCCCTGTCCGCTATTCTTAAGACTCTCTTTCTAATCCCTTTATCCACAGTTTATCTCTGATTCACAAATATACAGTCTAAGAATCTTATCTATCTCCTCTAAATAAGCACTTGAAAGTTGTCAAAAAAAAGTTTTTCATGAAGTGATGTCCAAGAAGACTAGGGAAAAATTTGTGTTCCCCTATAAAATACTAGCTGTCACACTCCTGATATTTCAGAAATTCTATGCTTTTTTAAGCCACCATATGGTTGTTTTAGGTGAGGAAAAGTTACCCCGGATGCTTAGAAGTTTCTGTTTTATGACTAATACCACTATGGATCCCTAAAATCTTTTTCTATAAGCCTCTTACAATGCTTCAGAAACTTAAAAATAAGGCATTTATTACCTCTTTGTACTCTCTGAGACAAGTTGAATCAAGTCTTGAGTAGACCTTAACAGCATTCTACTGGATCAACTTGACCATAACCTGGCCTGCAGTATTACAAATTGTAGAGACAGTTTCATAGTAAATATGATTGTAATGAATACACAAAGAAGAAATGAAAGAAAAGGAAGTGAAGTCCTTTGAAAGACAAACCATTTCAATTGAGGACATTTTTGAGACACATTGTCAAGATGGAGCAGGGTAGAAAGTTGTAATTCAACAAGTGTTGTGAAACAACTTTAGTTTTCCCACTTTCCTTTTGTGTAGTACAGTGCATGGCTGGCTATAGCTGTTAGTTTTCTTTTAAAAAGCTCAATTTTGAAACCCATTTGAATTTTTCCTATTACTGTAAAGTTATATGTGATATGACTTAGTATTCTTTAACAATTCTCATACTTCTGTACCTTATGTTTCAAAAGACTATTTTACAGCATGTTTTGTCATGCTCTAAAAATACTGCAACACTGCAAAGTTGGCTAGGCAGAAAAATAATTCAGGTATGACCTATAGAAATGACATTAGCACACAGAGTAGCACTCTGCCGACTAAGAAGGAAATGAGGTCAATAGCTTATTGATAGCACAGCAAAAGCATGCAGCTGACAGTCAGAAGACCTGGGCTGTATCCCAGAATGCTGTGATTCACTTAGTGACCTTGAACAAGTCAATTAGCCTCTGTCCTAATTTCCCTACCTGTAGCATTCGGATAAGAGTATTCCTAATGCATAGGAATAGTTTCTGTTACTTTATAGAATTACTAGTTTGGTGGAATAAGAATATGAGCTAGTTATAAGTACTCAATGAAACCCAGTGAAAAAAATTTCCTGTATTGTTTATCTCATTTGTTTTGAAGAATTCACTGTCTTGAGGATATCGTGGGGCCAAACTGACATACTTGCCTCAGAAGTTCTAATACTACAAGATGTCCAAGTCCAACAAGTAACCTGTTGATCATGCAAAGCTAAGATGATTAAACCTACTGAAGCAAAGGACCAAACGACCTTACTGAAGTCTTAGTAGTTCTCCAAAGTGGAAGTCAGAGAAAAGCTTATGGAGAGAGTTTTGAGATTTGGGCTCAAGTAGACAAGTCTTTCAGCATGAAGAACTGATTAAGATCGTGCGAAGAGAATGCATTGGAGTTAGTATTCAGAAGTGAACCCTTGTTGGATAAGCAAGCTCTTTGGCCAAATGAGTGTTGCATATGAGAAGAAGCTTTTCAGGAAGAAGGAAAATAATATAAGCCAGAACCTCTGACTACATATAGAAAGGAAGAGAATCAGGAAGGAAATCAGTAAAGGTAAAATAAAAATCTTTTGTTTTTCTTATTCTTAATTGATCTAACAGATAACTGTTTGTTCAAAATAACAATAGTAACAATATATTTCATGATTCCAGTATATATATAAGTGAAATGATTGATGGCAATGTTATAAAGGAATGGTAGGGAGGAATTTGGAATACTCTGTTTTAGGGTGTCTATACTACCCAGGAAGGAGGATTGTGTTATCTGAAAGCAGACTTGGATTAGTTGCAAATGTATATTGCAAACCCTAAAGCAACCACTAAAAATAACTTGAGTTAAATATAATTGATATTTTAAGAGAGAAAAAGTTGAATCCTTTAAAATGCTTAATTAAACCGGAGAAAGCAAAAAAAGAAATGAGGAACAAGTGCAATGCATTGAAGACTGTTAAAAACATGGTAGCTATTAATCTAACTATATCAATAACCACCTTAAATGTGTTAGTCTACATACACTACTTAAAATACACAGATTATTAGAGTAGATAAAAACAGCAAACAAACTTGTTGCCACTGAGTTGATTCTGACTCACAGTGATCCTATACAAGAGGGTAGAACTGGCCCATTGGTTTCAAAGGAGCAAAAGATCAGTTTGAAATAACATTCATCATATATGTCATCTACAAGCAATTCACAAGTAGAGTAAAAGTAATGGAAGAAAGAATGATATACCACGCTAATTGCTTTAGTTTCATAGCACGTCCACTACAAGAATTTTATTTTTTCACAGGTCAGAAGCCTCAAAGTTCAAATTAAGGTGTGTCTCTTGTGAGAGGTCCTTATCTATTTGTCTCTAGTAGCTGGCAATCCTTGGAGCTCCTAGACTTGTAGATTCATTTGTCTCTATGAGTATCAAATAGTGTCTGTCTTCCCTCATCTACTCTTGCACCTTTAGACTTCTTCCTTTTACAACTCAGAATTGATTAGACTTAAGATACAGCTTACACTAGACTCATGAATGTAGCAAAGAAAAACATCCCAAATGCAATTACATACACAGGTAAAATCCCATGCTGTTGCATGTATTCTGACTCATAGTGACCCTATAGGACAGAGAAGTACTGCCCAATACAGTTTTGAAGTAGTAGCTGGTAGATTTGAACTGCCAACTTTTTGGTTAACAAGATCTTTAACCACTATGATACCAGGAAACAGCGTTGATATTTCAATACATATTTGAGGGTAGGGGCACAGTTCAGTCCATGGTACTGGATCAAAAGATAGCTAGAAGAAGTAGCTTTATTAATCTTAGACAAAGATTTCAAAGCAAGTAAAATTATCAACAAGAATTATATAATGATATAGGGGATCAATTCTCCAAAAAGAATAACAAAACTTAATTGTGTATGCACATACCAGCAGAGCATGAAAATATATCAGACAAAAACTGATAAAACTGCAAGGAGGCATAGCCAAGGCCAAGTGACAAAATTAGAGCTGAAGACATAAATGCCAGTCTTTCATCAATTAATAGATCAAGCAGGCAGAAAATCAGTAAGGATATACTTGACCTGAACAGCACTATCAATCAACTTGATATAATTAACATTTATAGAATATTCCATCCAGCAATCGCAGAATATACATTCTCAAGTTCACATAGAACATAAGCCAAGGCATTGCACATTGCGGGCCAGAAAATGCACCTTAACGAATTTAAAAGAATATGCTCTCAGACCACAGTGGTATTAAACAATAAATCATTAGCTGAAAAATAGCTGCAAATTTCCAAAACATTTGGAGATAAAACATGTTTTTAATAGCACATGATTTAAAGAAGTCTCAAGTGTAATTAAAAAATATGTTTAACTAAATGAAATGGAAACACACTTTAGCAAAATTTTTGAGACGCAGCAAAAACAGCATTTAGAGGGAAATGTATAGCACTAAATATGTATATATACATATGTATATAAGAAAAGAAGACAGATCTAAATTTATAATGTAAGTGTTTACTCTGGGAAATGAGATAAAGAAAAATAATTTAGATCTAAAGCACGAAGAAGAAAAGAAATATCACAAACTAAAAAGAAATCAGTGGAATTGGAAACAGAAAAACAGTAGAGAAATTCAATGAGACCAAAAGCTGATTATTTGAAAAGATCAATAAAATAGGTAAATCTTCCAAAAAATCCAAACCTATTGCCATGTAGGCTCATTCCAACTTACAACAAATCTACAGGATGGAGTAAAACTGCTCTACAGGGTTTCCAAGATGGTAAATCCTCACAGAAGCAGACTGCCACATCTTTCTGCTACTGGTGGATGGTGGATTTCAACCACTGACCTTTCATTTAGCAGCCAAGCACTTTAACCACAGTGCCACCAGAACTCCTAGTAACCTCTAAACCTCATTGCCATCAAGCTGATTCGTGGGAAAAAACAGAGAAGACACAATTTACTAGTATCTATAATGAGAGAGATTATCATTACTGATCCCATGGACATTAAAAGAATAATGAAGGACTATGATGAACAACTCTATGCTCACGAATTTGATAATTTGAATGAAATAGACCAGTTATTTGAAAGGCTATCAAAACTTACACAAGAAGAAACAGGCAATCTGAATAGAGTTCTATTATTTCAAGATACAAAGCAATAAGTAAAACACCCAGTGCTGTCGAGTCGATTCTGACTCATAGTGACCTTACACGGCAGAGTAGAACTGTCCCACAGAGTTTTCAAGCACCTGGAGGATTCAAACTGCTGACGTGGTAGCTAGCAGCCGTAGCTCTTAACCTGGTGTCATAAAGGTTAAGTGCTATGGCTGCTAACCAAAAGGTCAGCAGTTGGATTCCACAAAGTGCTCCATAGAAACTTGGTGGAACAGTGACCTCTAGAGTCACTGTGAGTCAAAATCAACTCAGTGGGAGTGTGTTTGGTAGCAACAATTAAACTTCTAAAATAAAAAGCATCAGATCCGGATGATTGCAGTGGTGAATTCCACCAAACACTTAAAAAAGAAATGATACAAATTCTCTCCAATTTCCTTGAGAAAACAAAAGTAGAGGGACCACTTCCTAATTCACTGGGATCAGCATTATCCTAATGCCAAAATCACCTAAAGACATTGCAAGAAAAGAAATAGAATCTAACAATGTATCAAAATAAATCACATACCATAACATAGTGGGATTTATTCCAGGTATGCAAATTTGGATCAACATTGGAAAACCAATTAATGTAATTCAATGCACTAACAAGTTATTGAAAATTATATGATCATGCCAACCAACGCAGAAAACGTAGCTGAAAAATCCCAGCCCCGATTCACTTTCAACAAGTTAGGAATAAAGGGGAACATTTTTATTGTTGAAGAACATCTAACGTAATGCTAAGATTATACTTAATGGAGAGAAACTGTATGCTTTTTTACCTATAATCAGGAAGGTATAAGGATATTTTGTTATTGCTGACAGCACTTTAGGATAGATTTTGAAATCTTTTTGAGGATGAATGTCATTCCTCTTCAATTTGTTCCCAGCATAGCAGGTCATATGATAATCTGATTCAAAACGGCCAATACCAGTACATTTCTGTTCACCAATGTCTAGGATATTGATCAGTATGCATTGTGCTTCTTTTTTTGTGACTTCAATTTTTCTAGATTCATGCTTTACACAGTCCATGTTCTGATTATTAGTGGGTGTTTGGATCTATTTATTCTTATTTTGCAACATACCACACCAGCAAATGAAGGTTCCAAAAGCTTTAGTTTATACACATCATTAAGACTGACTCTACTTTGCTAAGGAGGAATTTTCTCACTTGTATTTTGAGTGCCTTTCAACCTGAGGGTCTCCTGTTCTGGCAGTGTGTCAAGCAATGTCTGCAGCTACTTGTGAGGTTTTCATTAAAGGTTTTGACTAAAAATCAGATGAATTTGTGATGATATCACCAATATTCTTGGTGAATGCACCAAGAAAACAAAAGGTGGTTAAAAAGAAAAGAAAGAAAGAAAACAACAAAATGGGTGTCAGAAGAGATTCTAAAGCTTGCTCTTGAACAAACAGTAGCTCAAGAGAAAGAAAGAAATGATTAAAGGAGTTGAATAGAAGATTTCAAAGGGTAGAATGATGATTTTGTTCAATAAGCTTTGCATTCTGTTGCATCATCTTTTTTTTGGAATGTGTACAAATACGGATCTCCTTCAGCCAGTTGGGAAGGTAGTTTCTTAGCACAGACAACTAAGCATATCCAGTGCTGCATCTGTTGAAATATTTCTGCTGGTAGTCTGTCAATTTCTGTACCTTGTTTTTTACCAATGCCTTCAATGCAATTTGCATATCTTTGTTCAGTACTATTCAGTTTTTGATCATACCTCCTGAAATGAATAAATGTCAACCATTCTTTTTGGTGCAACAACTCTTGCTTCTCCTTGAAGAACTTTGGTATGGGATTACAGTTCAATATAAAGAAAACAAAAATCCTCACAATTGGACCAATAAGCAACATCATGATAAATGGAGAAAAGAATGAAGTTGTCAAGGATTTCATTTTACTTGGATAATACCCGTGGAAGTAGCCATCGGCAAATTGAATGGCATATTGCATTGGGCAAATCTAGTGCAAAAGACATCTTTCAAGTGTTTTAAAAAAAATGTATCACTTTTGTAACTAAGGTATGCCTGACCCAAGTCAAAAGTATTTTCAATGGCCACGTATGCATGTGAGAGAGGCGCAATGAATAAGACCAGAGAAGAACGGAGACCTTTAAATTGTGGGGCTGGTAAAGAACACTGAATACACTACGAACTTTCAGAAGACTGATATGAATGATTTTCCTCTGTTAAGAAAGATGCGTATTTGAGAAAGGGAACTGATTAGTTGAATGTCTACTGTATGCCAAATACTGCTGAAAATATTTCACCTAGGTTATCTCTTTTTATCATTGCAAAACTGTTACGATATTATGACTAAGCTAAGGTCTAAAACTAAAAGTATATTATTACTGCTTACAAGAATTGTTGTATAAGAAAAGGCATGTGGCACACTTCTGAGATGCTAGTAATGTTCTATTTTACGATTGGGATTGTAGTTGTTTGGGTATGTTCACTTTGTAAAAAGTATTTGAGTTGCATCACCAGGATTTCTTACTTTTCTTTATGTGTTCTAATCTTCAATCAAATGCTTATTAAGCATACTGCAATAGTTATATTATTACAGTAATAATTATTTTATTAATCAATAAATATTTTTTTAAATATTTGTTTATATTTCTAAAGTCTTTATGGTGAATCAGCATGCTCATTTTTAACAGTTTTATTGAAGCATAATTTACACAGATTAAAATTAATCTATGGGTTCAGTTCAATGAAGTCTGGAAAGTGTAAAAACAATGTAACTACCTTCATGTTTAAAATATGGAACGTTTTCATTTCCCCTTACAATTCCCTATTGCCTCTTGCAATCAAACCCTCCCATGCTCCACTCTGATTTCTGACCTGCTTTCTGTTGTTGTAGTTTTGTTCTTTCTAAAACCTTTATAAAAATGAAATCACACAGTATGAAGTTTTTGTGTCTGGCTTCATTCACCTAGCATAATGTTTCTAAGAGGTATCTGTTTGGCTGGGCATAGCAGTAGTTCTTTCCTTGCTATTATCAAGTAAGATTCCACTGCATGGCTATACCAAAGCTTTTGTTTATCCATTCAGCAGTCCACGGACATTTGTTTTTTGTTTGTTTGTTTGACTTTCTATTATGGATAAAACTGCTAGAAGTATTTGAGTTAATGTTTCTTTCTCTTGATTATGTATCTACGAGTGGAATTCCTAGGTTGCTCAATGATTTAGCTCTTGACTGCTAACCAAAACATTTGGCAGTTTGAACCTACCTGGTATCAATAAGGAAGAAAGGTCCTGTCATCTATTCCCATAAAGATTGTTGTTTGGGCGTACCACTGAATCAATTCCTACTCCTAGTAACCCTGTGTGACAGAGTAGAGCTACCTCCTATAGTTTTCTATGTTGTAATTTTTTCAGGGAGCAGCTCACCAGGTCTTTCTCCTGTGGAGCTGCTAAGTGGGCTTGAACTACTAACTTTTTGGTTAGCACCCAAGCACTTAACCATTGCACTAACAGGACAGTTTTAGTCTGTTACATGGGGTCACTATGAGTCAGAAGAGATTGGACAGTACTCAACATGTCAAACTGTTTTCCAGACTAGCTGTACCACTTTGTTTTTCTACCAGCAAGGTATGAGCGCTCCAGTTTCTGCATCTCCTCACCTAAACTTAGCATCATCAGTCATTTTCGTCTTAGCCATTCTAGTGGATATGTTCTTCCTTTTGCTTTAGCTATCATATGCTTAAAAGCAAGTTTCAGAGTCTCATTAGACATTCATTTTAGTCTCTACCATCTTTACTGTCTTTTCAATGGCTTTTCAGTTTTTCATGTATGATATCCTTGATGTCATCCACAACTCTTCTAGTCTTCTAGTACTCTGTGTCTCCAAATGTACTTGAGACAGGTACTCTCTGAATTCAGGCAGAAAGTATTCCAGATCATACTCTAGCTTTTGTGGACATACCTGTGATTTTGCTCAGCTTTAGCTTGTGCAAAATCAAATAATTGTATGTTCTATAATCAGCTCTTGTCTTCTCTTGATTTTTGAAACTGAGCTTCTATATTGTCTCTTTCCACATGTTTAATTGATTTCATTGGTAAGAAACACATCTGATGAAGTTCACATCTACAGTCATCAACTGTGTTATTGAAATATTTCAGATGAATAAGTCATTGATCTTGAAGAATTCTATGAGGTAATCACTAGAATCATTTCTATCACCCAGGCTGTATTTTACAACTACTGCCTCTACTGTGGCAGTGATTAAGTGCTACGTTTCCCAACCAAAGGTCATCAGTTCTAATCTGCCAGGTGTTCCTTGGAAATTCTATGAGGCAGTTCTACTCTGACCTGTGGGTGATTATAGGGTTGCTACAAGTCAAAATCAACTCAACAGCAGTGGGTTTGGTTTGCTTTAGTTTGATCCTTCTTTTTTGTTTGTTTCTAACTTTCCCATGCTGATAAAAAGTAATTACTAATGCATCTTGATTGCATGTTTGATCAATTTCAAACTACATCTCAACAGGAGATATCAAAAGAAGACTCAAAAAGAGCAAGTAAATTATTATGAGGAAACATGTAAAAACCTGGAGTTATAAAACAAAAAGGGAAAACAGTAATCTGCATTTCTCCAGCTGATACTAATAAAGAGAAAATTCTAGCCTCAAGTTGCACTGCCGAAGAATTCTATGGGTAAAAAAATTGAATAACTCAGAAAGCATCAAAAGAAGATGGAAGGAACGCACAGAATCACTTCACCAAAAATAACTGGTCAACATCCAAACACTTCAAGAGGCAACATATTTTCAAGAACTGAAAATGCATATTTTCCAGCATTGAAGACACTGGCAAAACAAGGGGTGACCCCAGAAATTGACCGACTTCCAATTGAGATGCTTCAACAAACAAGTGTGATGCTAGAAACATTTAGTCACTTATGTCAAGAAATTTGGAAATTATCTAGCCAACAAATTGGAAGATAATCATATTTGCACACATTCCAAAGAAAGGGATTCAACAGAATCCAGAGATTATCAAGCAATATCATTAATATCTCACATAAGGAAAATTTGCTGAAAATACTTCAAAACTGTATGAAGCCATACATCGGCAGTGAACTACCAGAAGTTTGACCATATTAAAAAGAAGATGTGGATCAGGGGTATCACTGCTGTTGTCAGATAGGTCTTGGCCAAGAGCAGTGAACAGCAGAAAGGTATTTACTTGGGTTTTATCAACTACACAAAAGCATTCAACTGTGTAGATCTTAACAAGGTCTATGTAACATTACACAGCATTCTAGAACACTTATTTATATCTGTGAAACCTGTACATATTGGAACTGAACAAGAGAACACTGCATGCTTCAGAATTTGAAAAGAATTTGGTAGGGTTGTATTGACTGACTTTACTTAATCCATATACTGAATAAATAATACAAGAAGTTGAACTATATGAAGAAGAATGCAGTATAAGGATCAGAGGAAGACTCGTTAACAACCTGTTACGCCTGTACATAGAAAATGCCACAGAGTTCACAAGAAAATTTCTAATGGTAATAGGGGAATTTAGCAAAGTTGCAAGGTAAAGGATCAAGGAACAAAAATCCACTCAATTTCTAAACATTAGCAATGGGAAATCTGAAAGGGAAATTAAGGTAACAATTCCATTTACAATAGTATCTCAGAAAATATAATACCTGAGAAGAGATCTAGCCAGGGATATGGAGGACTTTTACAATGAAAACTACAGAACACTGCTGAAAGAGATTAAAGAAGACTTAAATAAATGGAAAACCATGCCATATTTATGGATTGGAATACTTAATACTGTTAAGATATCAATACCACAGGTTCAATGTAATCCTGATCAAAATTCCAATAACTTTCTTTATAGAAATAGAAAAAACAATCCTTAATCTTGTATGAATGCCAAGAGGCCCTAAACAGTTAAAGCAATGTAGAAAGAGAAGAATAAAGCAGGAAGACTCACCTTTCCTGATTTTAAAACATACTTATACAGGGAACCCTGATGGCATAGTCATTAAGAATTACAGCTACCAACCCAAAGGTTAGCAGTTTGAATCCACCAGGTTTTTCTTGGAAATTTTATGTGCAGTTTCATTCTGTCCTAAGGGGTCACTATGCACTGGAATCTACTGGATAGCAATGAGTTCAGTTTTTTTGCTTGTTTGTTTGCTTGCTTGTTTGCTTGCTTGTTTGCTTGTCATAAAACAGCTACAGCAATCAAAATAACCTCGTACTGGTATAACAGCAGACATATAGACCAATGGAATGGAACTGAGAGTGCAGGATTAAACCCACACATGTATAGTCAACAGATTTTTGACAAGTTAATGTGTGGCCAATTGCCTCCATGAACAACTGCATATATTGCCATGAGATCAGAAGAGCTGGAAGGTGCTTGGTTACCATTACTGAGCATTTTGATCAAAGATTCCGTAGAAGAATCTTAATCAAAAGAGGCAGAATGTAAAATCAAATTTGAAACTCTCATGGAGACTAGATGTTCTGGAGCCATAAACTGAGGATGAACTCCTGAAACTCTTGCCCTAAAATAGACTTTAAATCTTAAACTAAAAATATCCCCTGAAGTCATTTTAAAACCAAACAATTGTTTAACTTAATTAGTAAAAAAAGGTCTTCCTTGAGGATTTTGCTTCTTTAGGAACTATCTGTATGAGATCAAATTGACAACAGAAACTTGAAAAATTAAATAGTAGCTTTACAGAGCATTGAGTTTATATTAATGAGAGAGGAAAAACTCAGAAAAGGAGGGTGAGAATGGTTGCATAACCTGAAGCATGAAACTGTACATGTAGAAACAGTTAAGTGTATGTTTTTCTGTGCATATTCTCAATAACAAAGCAAATAAAATTTAAAAAGAAAAGAAAGGAGCTCATGTGACAACCAGGACAGAATCAATAAGAATATTGACATATTGGGAAAATATAATCAATGTCACTGAATAATCTGTGCAGAAATTGTTAAATGGAAAGTTAATTTGCTGTGTAAACTCTCACTGTAAACACAATGAAATATCACTTAAAAGTTTAAATTACAAGAAAAACAAAAAAGGAAAAGAATTCTTATAGATAAAAAAAGAAGAAAAAAGACAAGACTTGGCATGTATGGATGACATAACTTTCCTTGTTGAAAATGAAGGTGACTTAAGGCACTTGCTGATGAAAACCAAAACCTTTGGTATGGATTACTTATGAATGAGAAGAAAACAAACATTGTCACAACTGGACCAGTAAACATCATCAAGATAAATAGAGAGGAAGCTGAAGCCGTCAATGGTTTTTTTAATGCTTGGATCAACAATCAACATCCATGCAAGCAGCAGTCAAGGAATCGAACAACGTGTTGCATCAGTCAAATCTGATGCTAAAGACCTCTTTAAAGTGCAGAAAAGCAAAGAGGTCACCTTGATGACTAAGATGCGCAGTATGCAATCCATGATTTTTCCAGTTGCCTCATATGCATGTGAAAGTTAGACAATGAAAAAGAAAGACAGAAGAATTGCTACGTTAGAATCTTGATGTTGGTAAAGAATGCTCAGCGTAGCACAATCTGCCAGAAAGAACAGACAAACCAGTCTTAGAAGAAATATGACTCGAATGCTACTTAGAAGAGAGGATAGTGAAACTTGGCTTACTTACCTTAGATACATATTCAGGAAAGACCAATCACCAGAAAACGATATCATGTTTTTAAAAGCAGAGGGTCAGTGTCATGGATCGAATTGTGTCCCCCCAAAAATATGTGTAGCCACGTGGCTAAGCCATAATCCCCTGTATTCTATGACTGTCCTCCATTTTGTGATTGTCCTGTGCTGTATATTAAAGGATTGTGGTGGGACTGTAAATCCCTTTATAAGATCACCTCCCTGCTCCACTGCAAAGGGAGTTTCCCTGGAGTATGGCTTGCCCACCCTTAATCCTTTCATCCTACAAGAGATAAAAGGAATGGGAAACCAGCAGAGAATTGGGAACCTCACGCACCAAGAAAACAGTACCAGGAGAAGAGCACATCCTTCAGACCTGAGGATCCTGTGCCAAGGTGCTCCCTGGACCCAGCCTGATGCAATACCGGACTTGCCTCCAGAGCTGACAACGGGGAAGACTTCCCCTGGAGCGGACAACCTGAGTTTGGACTTGTAGCCTACCAAACTGTGTAAGAATAAACTTTCCCTTGCTAAATCCATGCATACTGTGGTATTTCTGTTAGAGCAGCGATAGCTAACTAAAACAGTCAGTGAAGCCAACACTCCATGAAAGACGGGTTGACGGGATGGTGGCAACAACAGACTCAAATACCATAACAATCGTTAAGACGAGGGGAACATTTCACTCTATTCTGCGTAACGTTGCCACGAGTCAGACTGACTGGATTGCAACTAACAATAGCTACAAAGTGGATGTGTAGTGATATTTCATTGAGATTTTAATTTGTTCTGATGACTGGGGATGCCGCTTGTATGCCATTTCTTAGTGAAGTGTCTGATCAAATATTATCTCCATTTTTTTAATGAGTTGTTCATTATATTGTTCAGTCGGAAAAACTCTTTGTGTATTCTCTGTATGTCTTTCATCAGATACCTGTGACTTGCATTTTTACCATCTTCTAGGTACTTTTCAATGAGTTTTTCATTCTCATGAAGTTTATTATTTTCTTCTCTGATCTGCTTTGTCTTTGTAGGAAAAAGAAAGTTAAATAAAAATAAAGATGATCCTCTGGTTAAAATGTCGATGAATGTTAGCCTGCTCTTCTCAGCAAAGCCACTGATAACAATTTCCCTCTTACTTAAGATCCTGGACCAGATGGTATCCAGTGGAAAGCCCACACTGTGTGTTAAAGAGCTTGCCTAAGTCATCAACCTGGGTGTAGGTCATCGATGTGTTATTGCCAATCTTCAGTTAAAAAGAAAGATTTAGAAGATAATATTGGGGCCGTTATTCCCTGTATAAAGAATATAAAGTATAAACAGTATAAGTGCATAGAATGTGAGTATAAAGAATGTGACTCAGCTAGAGCTGGACTCACAAGGACTCATGCAGACTCTCACAGGGACACATCAACTGGGCCCTAAAATATAAAGACACCAGTGAAGAGAATCTCAGAAAACATCTTTCCAGGAAACTTTCACATAAACAGCACAAAAACACCTGCATACTTTTCACCATTATCTTTTTCTATTAGAATTTATTGAATAACAAAATTTGTTGGGCCAATGAAGACTCTCTTGATTGTCATTATGGAAACCTTTATCAATGATTATTAAGAGAGAGAATTCAAAATGTAGAAGCACAGCGATTTGACAGTTTTTAACCAATGTGTGAAAAGGTGGCATTTTTAAATGACTTTACTCATTTGTAATGTTAGTACATAGTAGTGATACTGTAATGTCTCTTAAACTGGGACAGACATGGCTTTAGCAGCATGCTTGTCCATTTTCCCATTTTCGCCTGTTATGCCTGTCTGCTTCCTGCTTTTGCCTCTGAATATACGCTAAATAGAACCATGTTTTTTGCTTTAGTGAAATACAGAAGAAACTGATAATGATTAGGAGGTTAAGTAGGCAGAACTGGGGTAAAATTAAAATCTAGGGGTTTAGGCTATTCACATGACTGAAATGAGCTGTTTGGAGGAAGAATAATGCAAAGACAAAGAAACTACACAGCCTTATTCTTGCTGTATGACTGAAAAGCTACATGGTTTAAAGTGGAGGGGAAAAGAAAAAGATCAGTTCTGCGGCAGAAGTTCCTATCATAAGGCTGAACTGATAAGTGTAGCCAGACATTTTTATCATTGTTCAAACCCATTTTCAAAATAAAGAATAAGAATAAGAGGGAAACAACTTTCAGTAAATTAAGACTACTACAAGAAGGGGGAAAAGTTATAAAGAAAAAGGTAGGAAAAATAATAGACAAGAGAATTTGGAGAATGGCTTAGCTTAAGTATTAAGCCGTAATCTGGATAGGAGAGACAGAAAGGTTATGTTTTTTAAGGGAAAACAAAAATTCAATTCCAGTGTGCAATCACGTTTGGACTGCATGTGAAATAAGCAAAACATCTAACTATTGTTCGAGGAAGAAGCCTTTTGAGAATAGGCTTTTCTAATTATAACTAGTATTTTTTAATACCATGTCAGCCAATAAGTCGACATTCTACTTTCTTGTAAATATGTGTGCACCGGTAACTATGTCTTTCATTACTTTTAATTCATGTAAAACCCAAGGAAGTATAATTTTTTAAACCATGCAACATTGGCAGACATTACCACTGAATTAAAAACAAAACAAAAGGCTGATCTGTTTCCCTAGTATTTGGGGGAACACCCTGTTTAATCACAAGCACAAAACCAGTCATCAGATTTTAAAGATAGACAAGATTTAAAATGAGCTCTCTCAAAATTGTAACTTCAATAAAAAAATAAAAATTAAAAAAACTTGAGAATTTTTTTTTTCTCTCCTGCCAGGCAACTACATAAGGATAACTTATTCATCTCTAGGAGAAAAATAAATTAAACAATTTAATGCATATTGTAATGTTATTTCTATAGAAAGAGTAGATAGTAAAAAGAAAATGCCTACAAACTCAATATTTGATTTCTCAGTATAATTGTGATTCAGATAGGGAGTGCATTCTTATTTCTTTCTTTTCAACATACTGAGTTTTTTTTTAAGACAGAGAAAGATTTCCTAAATTAGATTTTCTCTTAATTTTCTAGGATAGTAAAGAAATAAGGGAACAGCTTGCCTTCAATAAGAATCTTTCTTTTAAATGTGACAGAGACAGGTCCGATTATCCTGGCTAACTGGATCTAGCCTCAATTTACGGCTTGGGTAAGTTCATTATATGTGAACTCCCAGCATCCCCTCTCCTTAAAGTCTTTTTGATCAACTAATATGTACTTTTAAGTATGCCAAAGCCAGCCAAGAAGTGTATAAAATCTCACTCTACTATTGCTCTAATTATTTTTCCTCAATTTTATTCATATCTGTATGTGCATAAAGGAAATTAAAATTGACCAAGGCTGGGGATGGAAGCTCCTCACTAGAGTCTAAGTTCTTTAAGGGTAAATAGTATCAGTTTCTCATTAAGTATAAGCTTCTCACTAGAGCGTAACCCCCTTGAGGGCAGGATTTTGTCAGGTTTGCTTTGTTCTCCACTATAGACTCACTTTCTAGGACATAACCTGGAATACAGTAGGCAAGCTCAATAAAAATGTATCACTGCTTGGTAGATACCAGCAGAGTATTAGGTGCTGTAATACATGATTCAGTGCATTAATATCCACAATAACACAAAGAAATAGGTATTATTCCTTTTCTCAGGGGAGCTGACTCTCAAAGAAATAGGTAACTTCCCCCAAATCTGTTCACTGGTAAGTAGTAGTAAGGTTTCCAAACCCATGCCTCATGAACTCCCAGGCACAGAGCTAACATCAGGATTAAATAAATGTTTAATTAACATTTCCTTAACCCTTCTCTCCATCCCCACCATGTAGGAATTGTTTTTCTATGTAATTGTGGCTCTGTACTATTTGATTGTCTCCTCTACTGACTTCTTTTGGATTCACGATTCACTATTGATTTCTGTTGTTCTTAGTTACCCTCAAGTTCATTCCAATTCATAATGCTTCTAGATGTGGCGCGTAGAGCTACTCCATAGAGTTTTACAGACTGTGACCTTCGGGGAGATTACCAGGCCTGTCTTCTGATGCAACGCTGATTGGTTTTGAAAAACTGACCTTTTGACTAACAGTTAATGAGCTTAATCATTTGCACCACACAAGGGCTACTTTATTATTGGTATTCTCATATAAGTGTTTAAGGCTTTTATCAAATTAGGAACTCCTGTGAGGTAGAATGCAAGAAGTGACCATAAATTCTTAACAGTAATGTCCCAACTCCTTGACTCTGGGCTGGTCTTGTAACGTTCTTTGACCACAGAAATGGCATCACGTGGGTTCTTAGCTTAGGCCTCAAGCAGCATTGGGAAAATCTTGGCTGTCTCCTGGAAGAAACACCATGGGTAGAAAAGCAAAAGCACTAAGTCATCCCAAGGAAGATTCCAGACATATTTGTGAGCCCAAAGGATACCATGTAGAGCAAGAGGAACCACGTTAGAAAAGACCAGACTAATTATCAACACAGAATAAATGAATTTTGATTTAAGAAGTTTGCAGGATGGTTTTCAAGGTAACAATAAACGATACACGCTCTCTAACATTTCTTTTACACAAGGCTATTAAACACATAATCACTGCTTTGTAGAAATGCTATAGGCTTTGTCCAGAAGCACAAGAGATCTGAAAACTTTTATTTCAAACCAAAAAAGACAAAAACCTGCACTAAATTTATATACTGCATTACTAAGTATATTCCTAAGAGGCAAGAATATTGATATTTTCATATTACCTTTTTACACATATGGTGATTAGGAGAAATTTTCCACAGACTCGTTTCTGGTTCTACACATTACAAATTCTACTTTTGTTCTGTTATCCACTTATTTTAGATGCTGGGCACTTTAAGACACATTCATACCACCATATGGTCTTTGGACACATGCCCATGAGTCACAACGTAAGTCAAGTTGGTGGAGTGAGCAAAAGGATTATTCCTGGAAGTTGTTCCTATGCCAGAATGAAGAAATAGTAACAGATATAGTAGCAACTGATACATGGGAAGTCATCACATGAGTCATGTAAATACATTCTGATAAACTAAAATTGAATACATTCTGTACTCAGATTTTCTCAACTAATCTTCAATAATGTCTGGGACAACTATGTACAACCCAGCAGAGAGGATAAATGTAATAGAAAAGAAGTCAGAGTCGAAAAAAGACAGTAGAGTTAATTTCAGTTCAAATATCTTGTGCAAATTTTACAAAAATATATGGCTATGTGACCATGCTGCTAGAGTCCCTCACAGCCTTGGAGAGATCTCTACACATCTAAGGAAATCTACTGCTGCTAAGCCAATTCGGACTCATAATGACCCTATAGGCAGAGTAGAACTGCCCCTTAGAGTTTCCAAAGAATGTCCAGTGGATTTAAGCTGCAAACCTTTTGGTTAGCAGCGTAGCTCTCAACTATTATGCCACCAGGGTTTCTGCATCTAAGGAAGGGGCCGTAAAACTTAAGCTTGATGGTCTTAACAGTGGACCTACCACTCACCTTCCCGGCATCCTTCTTTCTGTTATTTTTTGAAATAGCAACAAGTTCTTTTCCTTCCATTCAACCAATTTTGGAATCTTAGTTTCTAACCTAAATACTTTTCCAACTCTGACTCCATCCATATTGGTTTTTTTTTTTTTTTTTTTTTTTTTCCTTCTCTTTGTTTCTGCATATTGGACCTTGAATTTTGTGGCAGTGCAAGCCACCAGGAAAAATAACTGCTGGAGTATGATAATAGTGACTGACAATTTCATCTCCAACCTATTTATCAGTTCATACTCCATACATGGGGAATCACAAGAACATGACACCTCTTGTCAGTAAAACAAAAGAATCTTCTGACAGCATTTCAATTGAATTTTTCACCTGGCACTCACCATGTTAGCACTCAGTTAAAATAATTCCATTTATTATTCAAAAAAAAATTCTGATGCTGTAGACAAGGTAAATGAAATTACATACATATAGAAAAAAGCTAATATTGCACCTGATCCCAGATCTTCCTTGCCTTCAGAATAACCTGTCTCTATTTATTATAACTTTTTTTATTTGTTTCAGACAATAAGTCAATCACGGGTCATTCTTTTATACAAGTGAATCATCCTTATCTGCAGAAAATGACTAACGTGAAGAACAGTAAGCAAAACATGTCAATCTTAAAGTTAAACTTAAAATGTTTTTTCAGTTATTTCTAAACATCAGTAAAGATGTCAGTCCCAAACTTTCAAGTAAGCTTTCAAGCTGATTTGACTGCCAGTTTCATAAAATATGAGCCACAGATTCCTGATGATTTAGACCACTTTCTAAAACTTGTCTGAAAAGTAAACCATTTCTGTTCTTCCGGGCACACTCCTTTTTTGCTCCCAAGGGAACTTAGCCTTCAAGAGGCAGTGCGGTGGTCAAAACATGGACCAGACTACAGAATCAGTACATGTGTGTTTGCATTGTGGTTCTGCCAATAGCGCTATGGGAGTCAGGTAAATTTCTCAACTCCTTTGAGCCTCAGTATTCACTAAAAAGAAAAAAAGAAAAAATTCAAGTTTGCTGGTGAAGCCCTAGAGAACCGTAGTAATAGCCTCTCAATAATAGGTAACTTGATCATCAGGAAACATTCACTGTGTGCCTGCTCAGTGTGAAACGCTATGCTGATACCTAGAAATACAAAAATGTAAATGATAAGATATCTTCCCCAAAGGACCATTCTGTCCAGTTGAAGACATGTGGCCAAATGCAAAAATATTTACATATGTGTATAAGTTCTGGTAAATACAAATTAAAGTACAAATTGCCCTGGCAGTGCAATTGTTTAAGTGCTTGACTGATATCTGAAAGGTTAGTAAGCGGAACTCACCCAGCAATTCCTCAGGAGAAGGACCTGGCAATCTGCTGCCATGATGATCAGCCACGAACTGCGGCAGTTCTCCTCTCTCCCAGGGGCGTCACTGTGAGTTGGAATCAACTCAATGGCACCCAATAAAAAATACAAATCAAAAGAACAGACAAAAATATTCCTGAACAGATACTAAGATAAATCAATTTCAGGGCCATCAATAAAATTTTTACACCAAAAGTATGATTAATCCTTGCTTTTTACTAAAATATTAGGTTCTGAAATATTAGGTATTTAATATGCCTACACTGGCCGCTTCAAAACTTAGCATCATGAGATGTACAAGAATTACAAGTTTCACAGGAACACAACCCCTCTTGTCAGTAAAACGAAAGAAATTTGTGACAGTATTTCAAGTGAATTTCTCATGATGGTTCTTGCTGGCCTCTCAGAGAAGTTCAAGGTTTCATTCCACTCCTGCTGACCAGCCTACACTGGGTGAAGCTCATTGTCGATCTGCATGGTTATACTCCAGTCCCTGAATTGGATGCCATCACAGTTGTTAAAGAGATAGAAGTCACATACTTGTGTGATGTCTTCCTTTGGTTATTCTCTTGCGTTGGATCCAACTCAACCGGCATTGTTTTTTTTGTTTGTTTGTTTCTTTCTTTCTAAGATATTTTGATGGTAAATAGGGAGGAGAAGAATCAGGCTGGTCAGTTTCCCTTTTGACCTTTGCCTTTCTAGAATTATCTACTTCCAGGAATATGGCAGGGTAAGTTGGAGCCTAGGACCTGCCTTCTCTAGAAGAAAGCCTGTTCCTCTCTCGTATTGTTCTCCCCTTCTCCTTCTTCTTCCCTTCAGTTGCTTTCTTTCTCTTTCAAAACACAGTTAACTTAGTAGCCTTAGAGCCTTGGGGTGATAGGAAACCTTGGTGGCATTGTGGGTTAAGTGTTTTATCTGCTAACACAAAGGTCAGCAGTTCAAATCCACCAGGTACTCCTTGGAAACTTTATGGGGTAGTTCTACTGTGACCTCTAGGGTTACTATCAGTCCAACTGTACAGTAGCAGGTTTGGTGTTTTGGTTTTTAGAGTCACAGTCCCAGGAGGGCCCATCAAGTGCATACTGGGACATGGGATAGACTCTCTCCCTCCAACAGTTCTTATGTCTCACACATGGCACTGGTGAGATGAGTTTTCACCACATGAGAGAGGTAAGATGCAAAATGTGGAGAAGATACTGAGGTACAAGTGATCACAATAGGCCTTTTAACTTTCTCTAGTTCTCAGCCTTTAAAATCATTCCAGTATAAATCAGGGAGTTTTCCATGGAGTCCTGGTTGGTTACTGTGCTCTGTTTTGAAATTGAGGGTGGGGTAGGGGACAGAGTCCCAGTAATTATTATGGTGTAATAGTATAATGCTTTGTTGCTCAGGGTATCCTACACATGCAAGTCCTTTAGAGATTTCTCAGGAAAAGATGGCTAAGCAGGGTGAACTTTAGATATTCCCGAGTCCATGGGCCAAATGCCATGAGAGTATCATATTGACATCAACTCTTAACAGTGTCCATTCCTTTATTTAGAGTATTGCTCCCCAGAATGTATAAAATCACCCAAAAACCCAGTGCTATTGAGTCAATTCTGACTCATAGTGACCCTATAGGGCACAGCAGAACTGTCTCATAAAGTTTCCAAGGAACACCTGACCGATAAAATTGCTGACCTTTTTGGGTTAGCAGTGGTAGCGCTTAACCACTATGCCACCAGGGTTTCTTGAAAGTATAAGGGCATGAAATATGAATATTGTATTATGCCATGAATGTGTCCTCCCTCTGACTTTTGAAAACATGAGTAACTTGGGGAACAGAGTTAAACTTCAAAACTCTCTGACATTGAGGGGCACAAGAACCTGGTGGTCTAACATCTCTTTATTTTCTATAGTTACATATTGACCAATTAAACAGGAGTTTCTTCATCTTCAGTTTTAGCAAGACAAAACAAAATTCACCTGAAAAACATGTTTAACTATTGTAACCAGTTGCATGTTGGTTGTGACTCATGGCAACGTTACTTATAATTGAATGAACCATTGCCCAGTCCTGTGCCATCTTCAGGATCATTGTTATCTTTGAGTACAATTTAACTTAACACCCTTTCCTATTAAGTTCCAACTCATCACTAAAAAAGTGAAGAAAAGATGACCTAGACCTTCATTTATCTAGTTAGATGTCTTGGAGGTGGGGAAAGGAGAGGTGAGAGGAACGGCCAGGTTGGAGCTGTAGGCTCAATCCTGCTCTCTCTTAGCTGTCATTGGGAATAAATTTCTGAACTTAGTTTTGGTTGCAACTCATAACGTGAAGGATTCAGCACTTCTTGTGCTCTGGTTTGGACTTGGCTGAAAATCTGAGACAATGGGAAAAGTCCCATTCAACAACCTATTAAACTTTATTAGTGCACAAGGAAGCAGCAGTCAGGAAATCAAATGATGTATTCCAATAGGCAAATCTGCTGCAAAAGATCTGTTTAAAAAGCAAAGATGTCAGTTTAAGGACTAAGGTGCATTTGATCCAAGCCATAGTGTTTTTAATCATTTCATATGCATGCAAAAGTGGCATAATGAATAAGGAAGACCAAAGAAGGATCAATGCCTTTGAATTATGGTGTTGAAGAAGAAACAAATTTGTCTTGGAAAAAAATTTTCCTCAGAAGTGAGGATGGTGAGGTTTCATCTTGCATACTCTAGCCTTGTTGTCAGGACAGAACAGTGCCTGGAGAAGGACATCATGCTTGAAAAGTAGAAAGTAGAAAGCCAAGCCCTTAACTGTCAAGTTGATTCTGACTCACAGCAAACCTATAGAATGGTGTAGAACTACCCTACAGAGTTTCCAAGGAGTGCCTGGTGGTTTCAAACTGCCTACTTTTTGGTTAGCAGCTGTGGCACTTAAGCACTATGCTACCAGGGTTTCTGTAAATGTAGTGATGGAGCAAAAAAGAGAAGACCCTCAATGGGATGGACTGACACAGCGACTACAACAGTGAGCTCAGACATAGCAATGATGGCAGGGACAGCACAGGACCGGGCAGTGTTTCATTCTGCTGTGCACGTGGTTGTGATGAGTCAGAACCAACTTAATAACACCTAACAACAACAATAAACTTACATAAGCTCTCCAGATTCTGTAAAATGTCAACAAAAACAGTAATACATAAGATAAACTAGAAATAACAAATTAATCAACGAAATATCACAATCATTAAAGCTTTCTTCACAGTTGGACAATTATCAAAATTCTTTGCCATAAGCAGTTCTGATGTTACTCTCAAAGTCTGTCTGAGTATTAAAAATATGGATAGATAATATATTTATAGCTGTGTATCACACTCAGAGGAAGTGCCAGATAGCTATGCCTACCTAGGAAAACTATAATATTCACAAGTCAGTAACTGACTTTTCCTTTAAACCTCCTGGGCTGGCTACTTGTCACTTGGCTCTTAGCAACATCCTCAGCCTTCTGGAATCTCCCCAAGATGGCTGGGAGCCTTCAAACTACATCTCACAGACTTCCTTACCAGCTGCTTCCCAGTGAGATTCTGCCAACGAGAGGCACTGGTGGGGGACTGAAAGGCAGGAAAGAGGGAGAAAGCTTCAGGTTGTTTTGGTTTTTGTTGTTTTTCCCAGCTTCTGGTGATGCATGGAAGCAGCAGCTAGAGGGAGAGGGACAGGGCAAGCGGAGGCTCTGGGGGTCCTGCTCAGGAGGCACATTTCCACAGCAGTGACAGACACGGTGCTCAGTCAGCCTCGGTGCTTGTGGGCTCGGGCAGTGGTGACAGCAGCCTCTGTGCCAGGTGACTATGAGCTCCCGGGTTTCTGCGGCATTAGTGGGATGTGGGCTTCAAGCTGCCTGCACAGAGTGGTGAGAGTTCCTACAGCAGCCGTGAAAGCTCAGCAGCCTCCACTGCACAGTGACTCTGAACTCTAGGCAACCCTGTTTCTTCTGCTGCTCCTCTAGCCACTCAGGTGGTAGGTAGTGGTAAACTCTTGTGCTAGTTTCCTAGGGCTGCCGTAACAAATGGTCACAAACCTAATGGCTTAAAGCAACAGAAATGTATTCTCTCATAGTTCTGGAAACTTGGAAGTCCGATATCGGGTGTTAGCACAGGCAGGCTATCTCGACAGGAAGATTTCTGCTTGTTTCTCCCACTTGCTGGTAGCCCCAGGTGTTCACTAGATCGTGTGACAGTATAATTTCAGTCTCTGCTTCTGTGTTCACATGACAGTCCTTCCTCTGTGTCTCTTCTGCTTGTAATGACACCAGCCATACAAGATTAGGGCCCACCCTATTCCAGTATGATTTAATGTTGACCTAACAACTTACATATGCAAATAGTATTTCAGAATTAAGTCACATTCACAGGTATCAGAGGTTACAACTTGAACCTATCTTCTTGGGGGACACAAACCAACACTTAAGACACCACCTTCCCCTTTTTGCTCCTTCAGTCTTTCTAACAATTTTGTAAATGATCCCTTATGTGTTTGCCTGAATGAATGCTGTATCATATACCTTATGTAGTGGCTGAGTGATACAGCTACTAACCAAAAGGCTGGCCATTCAAATGCACCAAGAGATCCTTCAAAACTCAATAGGGCAATTCTACTCTGACATATAGAGTAGCTAGGAGTCAGAATCAACTTGACAGCAGGGAGCTATACTGAAGAATCAAGAGAAAACAATACAAATATTTTTTCAGTAAATTTTTCATATAGTTATATACTTGATACATGCTGCAAACTTTTACGATTTAAAAGTAATCTGCAGAGGACTAAGTTAGTAAATATTTGAAGTGAAAAACCATTAAAAAGTTCCTGAATACAGGCTCAACATGACGGATTAAGCACGTATACCCAATCCTGAAATACTGCTAACATAAAAGAAAAGAAATAAAGATGTTTAGAACCACCAAAAAGGAAAGAATAAAAGAAAATGATCAGGACTCCAAAAGCTGAAGTAAAAGGTCAAAGGAGAAAATTCTGGAAAGGATCAGAAGTAAGCAGCTACCTCTAGGGAAATCCTGGTGGCATAGTGGTTAAGTGCTACGGCTGCTAACCAGAAGGTTTTCAGTTCAAATCTACCAGACACTCCTTGGAAACTCTATGGAACAGTTCTACTCTGTGTTTAGGGTCACTGTGAGTTGGAATTTACTCAACAGCAGTGGGTTTGGGTATTTTTATTTTTATTTTTTAGGTATCTCTGAAGGCAGAAGAACAGGGTACAATAGGACTGAACAGAGGGCAGTGGTGATAAAATTCTCAAGTCTTGCTGACGGGAGACCAGTCACCATCCATCCATCAATGAAGCCACATGTGCTGCTATGATTCTAAACAGGTTTCTGTTTCCAGACTAAGCATTTCTAGACTAAGACAGACTACAAAGAAAGGACAGGTGACCTACTTCTGAAAACTTAGCTAACAGAAACCCTAAGGATCCCAGTGGTTTGATTCCACTGTGCACAGAGTAGCCATAACCAACTCCATGTCAGCTAACAGCAATAGCAAGGACTGAAATGCGAAAGTAGATTAGAAAATCTACATAAGGCAATTTGCCACTCAGATCCCCTCTTACAGTCCTTGCACCTGTGCTACTATATAACCCTTCAGTTAGAGAAAATGGAACATTTTGTTCCATGAAAAGGATGCCACAGTCTCTGGACTCAAGGATACTGGTATAACTGACTTCAAGAATAAGGCTCCAGTTTGGATGTAGTGACGAAATGAGTTTTCATAGTGAGTATTAAAGTTATCTCCCCTCTCTCCCAACAGCAAAAATAACTTCTGGAAAATGTACCAGGCCGAGAGAGAAGGTCTACAGAGCTGATGTTCTCAGTTACCCACAAACAAAATGGTCTTCCCTGGAAATTCTGTGGGGCAGTTCTACTCCGTCCTCTAGTGTCATTGTGAGTCAGAACCAGCTTAACAGCAGAGGATTTGGTTTTGGTTTTAATGAGGGTCACTTGTGTATAAGCTCTATCTATACATTTAAAACTTCCAATTCAATTTTTTTCTTCCTCAGTTCAAGTAGATGCAAATGGGCAGGGAAGCCTCTGAAATTACAATCAAAACCAAAATAAACCAACAGGGAGGAAAATAATTCATAGCAAAACAAAGTCAATACAAAAATAAATAAATCAAATTTAGCATTAATATTCCCAGCGAGTTAAAATACTGTGCCCATGTAATAAATCCAGAATGTTCCATTTATTTAAAAGAAGCAATGAGGTCTCAAGAAGCCACACTTGACTGTAGAAATTCAATACAACAATTTGCAGATAAATTCGAGGATGCTTCCCTAAAAATAAAAATGACAAAAAGATGAAAAACAGAAGATTAAATAATTTTTGATTAAAGACTTATTCCTGGAGGTCCAACATCCAACTAGAAGTTCAGGAAACATAGGTAGAAAAACTAGAGTTGAGGAACTCATGAATGAAAAATGCTAGAAATGTTTCCAGAATTAAGAATATAAGTTTCCACAGTGAAAGGCTGCAGCTAGAGTTCAGCACAGTGAATGATAAAGAGACCAATACCAAAGTTCACAGAGACTTTCAGAAAATCAAGAATAAGACAAAAATTGTAAAACTTTGTGATAAAAAGCTACTCATGTACACAAAGAAAAATCGGAAATCCTAGTCGTATCGGATTTAACCACTGGCAACAACAACTCAATAGAAATCCACAAAGCAATGCTTTTTAAAGTCTAGCGGAAGGTGATGTTATCACCTAAAACTACATCCAAAGCTTTGTTTTTAGAACAAAAGCATTTTCTTCGTGTAAGACCTCCAAAAAAATGCTAGGTACATGCAGAGTTTATCAGAAAATGTTAGATGATTTATTCCATAAAAGGAGGAAAACAGAAAAATCCAAGAACAAAGACTCTAGCAAAGAAAAAAAAGAAAAAGACAATCTCGGCAATGAAAATAGATTTAGAGTATCAATTAGGGTTTTTTCTCAGAAAGTAGCCAACCCAGTTTGGCACAGAAGGACAATGGGATACATACAGGAAAGAGATCTTAAAAGAAAAAGGAAAAAAACATCACAAGTTATATGTTCAATGACATGGACATTATTGAGCATAAGATAGTTCGAGCTGAAATAGTCATAGGCACCCAGAGAATAAAACAAGAATAACGTTATAGAATAAAACAAGTAGTATTACAGAATAAAACAAGTAACTCTAAAGAATAAAAGAAATAACATATATAAATGATTATATTTTATGTACTAAACAATTATATATATGTATATATATATACTACAGTATATATTATTAAAAAGGGCATAGAAAAAATACAATCAATATTAGGTGCTATCTAGTTGGTTCTGACTTTTGGTGACCCTACTTATCACCCTTCTAAGAAGTATCTAGCTGAACTTCTTCAAAGCATATTTGTTTGTTCTTCTGGCAGTCCACGGTACATTCAGCATTCTTCACCAACACCGTGATTCAAAGACATCAATACTTCTTCTGTCTTCCTGTATTCATTGTTCAGTTTTCAAAGATAAAAAGCTACTCATGTACACAGAGAAAAATCATAAATCCTAGTAGTATCGGATTTAACCACTGGCAACAACAACTTATATAAATAAATATACAAGGAAATCAAAATAAAATGGCTTGGGTCAGGCACACCTTAGACCTCAACATGCTGTCATTGTTATTTAACATTTTAATTAAAGAGGTCTTTTGCAGCAGATTTGCCCAATGCAGCATATTGTTTGATTTCTCCTCTTCCCATGTGCAATGATTAGGGACCTAAGTAAAATGAAATTCTTGATAACTTCAGTATTTTCTCCATTTTTACCATGATGTTGCTTACTGGTTCAGTTGTGGGGACGTTTTTATTATTATTATTAAGGTATAATCCATACTGAAGCCAGCAGTCTTTGATCTTCAACAGTAGATACTTCACTTTCAGCAAGTAAAGTTGTATTATTTGCATACTGCAGGTTGTTGATGAGTCTACCACCCATCCTGATGTTCTATTCTTCTGTGTCAAATAACGCAGTTTCTTGGATTATTTGTTCAGCATAAAAATTGACTAAGTGTGGTAAAAGGATACAACTATGATGTTCACTTTTCCAGATCTTAAACTACGCAGTACCCCTTATTCTGTTCCAACGACAGCCTCTTGGTCTCTGTATGGGTTCTACATGAGTACAATTACATTCGGTCTAGTGATAGTACAATAAAATTTTTAGCTGTGATATTGATATGTCATGAAAATAATGTATAACTACAGTGGGAGTATAAGAAGAAGAAAAATAATGTTTATTTATTGAAGTTTCAGTTGAGGTACAATGTAAAGGAGATAAGACTAACTTTCCACAGAAATTAATAATGTCTAAAATTGAAGGGAAAAAAAGTAGTAATAATACATGGCATTAGAAGTTGGGAGGTAAGCACCAGAATAAACAGCTACAAGTTATTGAAATAGATGTCTGCCTTTGGAGAATGAGAAAGAAGCAAGGGATTGCATTTGTGTACTATTTATTATTGTTGTGTTGTTATTATTGCTATTATTAGTCTAATGGTACTGTCTGGCTTTTAAAATTAAGCCCAAGCATGCTTTGTGCATAGAAACTAATTGTTTTAAAATAAATAAATAAATAGAAAGATAAAGAGCTTGGCTAATTTCACATGTAGGCAGTACTCCAATAAATAATAAATTGTAATTTGTTGGTCTATCTTCTTTAATGAAATTAAACACTAGCTGTTTAAATATTTACTGCAATCTTTTTTCACTAATAATGTATTTTCCAAATTTTTTATTATACAAAGGTGAATGTCAACCCAAAATAAGTAAAGTTTTTACAAATTTTGAATTGTATAAATATCAAGTTATTTAGGTCACTTAGGTATTCTGTTAAGTTCTGTTATGGTTATTATTACTGCAAAATTTTGTGGCTTAAAACAATGATAATCTCATTAGGATCTCTTAGTTCTAGGGCTCTCTCAGGGCCTCTCATGCACTCATAGCCAGATGATTATGGCGAATGAAACTAGAGTACTCTGAAAGGCTTCCTCAGACACTCAGTTGATGCTGGTTTATTGTCTGAAACTGTCTTATGAGATTGTCACATGAAACACCTACATATGGCTTTTGTGTGGGGTCTGTGTTCCTTACAGCATGGCAGATGGGTTCCAAGAGGAAAAATCTCAAAGGAACCAAAGAAAAGAAATTTTTATGACTTAGCCTCAGAAGTCACCTAAAATTACTTCTTCCATGGTCACTGAAAACTCAAATCCATTGTGGTCAAATCAATTCCAATTCATAGAGACCTATGGAACAGAGTAGCACTGCCCCCACAGAGTTTCCAAGGAGCTCTTGGTGGATTTGAACTGCTGACCTTTTGGTTAGCAGCCAGCACTTAACTACCACACAACCAGGGCTTCCATAGTCACAAATTCACCAAAATCCAACAGTAGGGAGAATAAACCCCTCACCTCTCAAAGGGAGGCATGTCAATGTCACATTGGAAAATGAATATATAAGACGGGAGATTTGGGTACAGGATTTTGAAAAATGCAAGCTGTCACATGTCTCTTTGTTTCCATATAAAAAAAAAAATCTGCGTTCACACAATGTGAAATAACCATTAACTAGTTTCAAAAGGAGACATGCTTAAGCCACTAATTTCAAACTAGCACAAGTATACCTTGGGGACGTGTTACTACTACCCATTGCTGTTAAGTCAATTGCAACTCAGAGTGGTCCTGTAGAAAACAGTAGAACTGCCCCCACAAAGTTTCCAAAGAATAGATGGTGGATTTGAGCTGCTGACCTTTCAGCTGACAGCCAAATGCTTAAACCAGTGTGGCGCTAAGTCTCCAAGGGCTATTGTTGTTGTTAGGTGCAGTCAAGTTGGTTCCGACTCAGAGCAACACTTTGTACAACAAGGTGAAACCCTGCCGGGTCGTGGGTCAGGCCCACTATCGGTGTTACGCTTGAACCCACTGCTGCAGCCACTGGGTCAGTCCATTCACTGGGGGTCTTCCTCTTTTTCACTGACACAAGGACTACGAGGTATGGATAACTTTGAAAAACTATCAAATCCTAAGCTTCTTTCCTAAAATTTCACTGCTGGAGAATTTCACAATGCTTCTTCTTATCTTTTCCTCTCTTTAAAAAAGAGAGGTATCCCTCTCATCCATTTTACCATCTTACTATGGTATGCTGACCTTGGTGGCAAAAATCTCCAGAATTTGAAACAATAGGACAATTCAAGATGTTGGTGCTAGTGCTGAAAAATTATATGACTCTAATAAATGGATAACAAAATCTAGAATTTGTTCCAATTTTTTGACTTTAACAAAGTTGGAAAAAAAGATCTAATTGAGGTGACAGCTGGTAGATCATTAAAAATAATTTTTGATGATAGATAACTATGTGATTTTTGGCATATGACTTGGAAGGAGTTCAAATATTTGAGTGACATTGCTAAAACAAAACTCCTTCCATTCCTATCTACTTATTTATGGGAATAAGTTTTCACAGATCTTGCAGCCATAAAAACAAAAATAGAATATAGTGACGCTGAGCACTGTCTCCTTCTAGCTATAAATAATGTTTATCCACAGATATATGCATTTTTTAACCAAAAAAGCTGTATATTGACTGGAATGGATGCATTTCTAATAAATCTTAATTTTATGTTTGTTATCAAAATCTACAATATGCTTGTTTTGCTTAGATCAATTTTGTATTCATAATTATAGTGGAAATTTGGTTCAAGAAAAAGTTTAACACTTCATGTTTTATGGCCACAGTTTTTTTTCAGATTACTTTTCAATACAAACATGTCTTTGGCAGAGTCATATAAAAGGCTGACTACTAGAATATTTTCAGAGAGAAAAATATATTAAACAAGGATAAAAATTCTACTGAAAAGTGGTATGGAAACAGGAGTTCAGGAAGAAAACTAAATGATAAAGAATATTTGTTACAGATGAGTCTGCTCATGTATTTTAATACAGATTATGATAGGAACCAAAATGGTTACATTTTGTAGAGTGATAAAATTTATATGTTATTTATAATTTGCTATAAATTACATACTCTGAAATTATCTAAGATTTTAAGAAATTTTAGAGGTAAATTGAAAAATACATGAGAACAGATATAATTTCTCAACATTTGCTTAAAACCACTGATTTATAATACTAAAAGTTCCCCCAAGATAACATCAAATCTGAGCTTAACAGTCAACATTTTACTTAAGAGTTATTTTTGTTAGCAGAAAGGAGTTTCAAAACATTTTCCTATCTTCTTCAACTATACAGATCTTTTTAATGTACATTATGCATGTAACTGTGAGGCAGTTCAGCAGAGCACTAAAAGAAGAAAATCTTATTTCATTAAACCTGGCAGAAAATGCTATTGTTGAATTTTCTTATTATGCCTAAGGGTAATTAATCAGAGCTGAAGTCTCTGGCCTTACCAGCAAATTCTTACATAACATGAAGGAACATGTCTATAACTTTAAAATCTCTACATTGTTATATTTTGAAAGAACATACAGGTCATATACAAATAGAGAAATAATTTGTTGTCTATTTCTTTTGAAGATTATTGATGATGTTTACTGACTATGAGAAACGGCAGTTCAGATGCCTTGGCATCTTTCTGAAGCCTCAGCACCCTCCAACAACAAGCAAATACTTCTCCAGCCTCACAATAACTTCATCGAGTCATTTATCCCAGATTTCATCTTGGTGCCTGGCATAGTGTTGATCCTCAATATCCATTTGTTGAATTATTTAATGAGTGAAAGAACCGTGATTCATTCATTCATTTAGTATGCCCATCAGTAAGACTTTTCCACCCTCAGATATGCCTATTATTTATGTGTGAATAATCTCATCTGAACCGTGGTTTCCAGATGTTGGCTGGTTGTCTGATATAACACCATCACCCAGAGTGCATGCTATAAATTTGACTTTCTGTGCCCTTGCTTGGAAACCCTGGTTGCTTAGTGGTTAAGTGCTACTGTTGCTAACCAAAAGGTTGGCATTTCGGAGCCACAAGGGACCCCTTGGAAGCTCCATGAGGCAGTTCTATTCTGGTTTATAGGGTTGCTAAAAGTCAAATCAATTCGACGGCAGTAGTTTTGAAGGAGTACGAAGTTATGAATCTTCATTTTTAACATGCACTTCAGTTGACTATAATGTCCAGAATTGACAGCTGGGGAGTCGGGTTTGGAAACAGAAAGAGCCAGGGAAGATGCATTCACAGGATGAGGAAACAAGAAACACAGGCAGAGTCTCAGGGCGGGAATAGCTCGGTCAGGGAAACACTGCTGCAAATGAAAGAATGCCAAACATCTGTCACTGTGCTCAAGATGTAACTTGTATGGAGGGTGCAGTGGGGGCACTACCTTGCCTCATGTTGGTACGACTTAGTGAAGATGGAGTCAGAGCCATGATTAGTAATTAGTTGCTCTAGACTGTATTGAGGGAGAAGAGTTTTTTCCATAAACATAAATCAAAATGTTTTCTTAGGAAACACCCACAGAGTGGGAAAAAATATTTGGCAACTCTATGTCAGATCGATGCCTGATCTCCATAATCTATAAGATACTACAAAATATCAATAAGAAGAAGATAAACCATCCAATTAAGCGATGGGCAAAGGAGATGGACAGATACTTCACTAAAGAGGAGATCCAGGCAGCCAAAAAACACATGCGGACATGTTCACGATCTTTCGCTATTAAAGAAATTCAAATCAAGACAACAATGAGATACCATCTCACCCCAACAAGATTGGCCATGATCCAGAAAACACAAAACAACAAATGCTGGAGAGGCTGTGGAGAAAGTGGAACCCTCCTACACTGTTGGTGGGGTTGCAAAATGGTCCAGCCTCTTTGGAAGGCAATCTGGCACTTCCTTAAAAAAAATGGATATTGATATACCATTTGACCCAGTCATTCCACTACTTGGAATATATCCTACAGATTCAAGGCCTTTCACACCAACGGACACATGCACTAGAATGTTTATCGCGGCACAGTCCACAATAGCAAAAAGGTGGAATCAACCCAGATGCCCAACAATAGAAGAATGGATAGGTAAACTGTGGTACATATACTCAATGGAGCACTACGCAATGATAAAGAATAACAATGATTCCAGGAAACATCTCCTAACCTGGTTTCAACTGGAAGACATTATGTTGAGTGGGAGAGTAGTCAGTGACAAAAGGACAAATACTGTATGAGACCTCTACGATAAGATCTCAAAAACAGACTTGTGTATAGAAGAAAAGACTCTTTGACAGCTGCAAGGGAGGGGAGGGAGGGAAGGAGGGCAAGGGGGGAGGGTTTAGTTTAGGTAGTTACTAGAAATCTAGTTGGGAGAAAGCGGTGACAGCACACATTAGGAACAAGAACAACATTAAGTGGACTTCAGCATAACTTGAGTACTCCTTCCATCTTAACTCAATACTGCAAGGATAGAGTAGCTGGGGTGGGGGGCAGGGGACCATGCTCTTAGGCGAATTCCAGGCCAATTGGCACAACTAGCGTTTTGCTAAGAGAGCTCTCTGCACCCCACATTGGTGAGTGGCGTCTGGGGTCTTAAAAGCTGCCAAGCTGCCATCCGAGGACACAGCAAATGGTCCCAACTCAGCAGGAACAGATGCTCACCGAGGGCCAAAATGGCATGCGGTAAAGACAACCGAGAGGACAGAGAGACCCACAAGAGTGGGTGCCTACATCGACCTGGGACCGGAAGAACCGGATGGTGCCCAGCCACCACCAGTGATAGCCATGACGGAGCTCACAGAGAGGACCCTCACTGGCAACACAAGAATAAAAAGAGGTGCATCATGAGATCTCCACTAAAAGACCTCAATTGATGGTCCAGCGGTTTTGGGGTTCCTCTGAGAGCATGGCCCCCCCGCCCTGATGCTGCCCGTTCCCATAAATTATAACAAAGGTCCACTCTTTGGACAGGAATGGAATGGACTTGGCAATGCAGAGTAACCATATGTTGGAAGCACTTTATGGTTCTATACATCTATAGGATATCATCTTGCTGACCTCTGGCTGGAGGAAAGGGAGTGGACGGAGAGGAGGGGAAAGGAGACTGTTGGGAGGATGAGACATGTATGGAGCAGAGAGGAATAGTGTGCAGTCACCGGACAGGGAGAGCAGTGGAAGCTGTATATAGGGGGGCATGTAAATTTACATGTGAATGTACATTTTCACTCAGTTATGTTAAATAAAAAAATAAAAAATAAAAAAAAAAAGAAAGAAAAAAAATGCTTTCTTAGGAATCAAACATGTTTGCTGGCTGGCCAAAATAATAAGAAGAAGACAGATATAAGACTGTACACAATGGAGTCAGGCCCTCATAAAGTAGCCTTTTTCCCATCAATAGAGAGGCAAAAATTAAACTGTTACTTGACCTAAACACTCTAGAAACAACTCCTACATCAAGAGTAGATTGAATAACCTTGAATTTTTTTTCCTATTTTGAGTCAGTGGTTCCGTATTATTAATTGAATTCTGAAATAGTGTAATTCAGTTTTTAAAAGTTGGTCAAACCTATTGTTGGGAATCATCTGGAAAATTACATGATTTGGCTATAATTTCTTTTTATATATTATGTTAAATCATGTCTACTGACAGAGTATTGGGCAATGTTCATGTAAGAAAGGATAAAGGATGGTCATCTGCTCATCAGTCACCCCTTGATGCCTGCCTGACCCCTCCTACTCTTAGGTGCACACTCTTCCACAGAAACCTATCCCCTACCTTTGAAGGAAATCATCAAGAAAGCACCTGAACCTCTCCTCATTTTGTTGTCTCCTAAATAATTTTTGTTCTTTTCCTAACATGTATTGTCTCTTGATTCTGGGCTCTGCAAATCTAATGTTGTTTTTGGCATCCAGCCCCTGCAGACTTGATGTTTGTATTTGCCAATCCCTTTGGCTCACAGCGTCCCTGTTGTCTTCAGTAAGAACTGCCTATTTCTCACCACACTGGAACTTAATTAATGGCCTCCTTCCTCCAAGTTGGTTAGTGTTGGTTGGCTCATTCCCCACCTCTATCCAAGCAGGAAAGTTTAATTATGTTCATAAATCTGTGACACAGTCGAATATGGAGATGCACAGTGTTTCTCCAAGAAGTAAACATTGACAAAACATCCTAATAATTAAATGATTTCATAACCACATCATTCTTAAGGAATTTAAATGTATATGTGTTCAGCTTTTCTGACTCATGACATTATTCTTCCTGTGATAGAATGGACACGGTACACTGCTCTGTGAAGAATACCTCATTACCTTTCACAGGTCTCTGAATTTCATAGTGTTGCCTAAAAATGTCTTTTCGCTAGAAGAGCCTAGAGAACTGCACTCAAGAGAGTTGCATTTTCTGTTACATTGATCTTAGTCAGTAGACTCCAATGAGTGATTGAGTTGCATACTGCTAATAAATCTGCAAACATTACACCTGATATCACCTTATTTTAATCTTTCATGTGTGTGCAGTGCAATATGTCATATTAAGCTAATGCAAGACTTGTCTTTTCTCTCTTTGGTTTGTTTTGGATTATTTTCTTTAGCATATTTACCAGTGGTCAGCCCCTTCAAAAATTCATACATAGTCATGAACAACATAATATATTCAAGGAAAAAAAAAACAGTACTACTCTGAAGAAAAATATCACATATGCATTTCAGTCCATTCTTAGACTATGATGAAAATCCACTTTTTGATAACATAATCAGGTTGTAGTTAGTGGTTTTTATCTGTATCACAAGGAAATCAAATGTGAGTTCAGCCTATAACAGAATCTTACTGGCTGTTCCCTGAGCTCTACTGACTGAGTGGGATGCTAGCACTACTGGTTCAGGTACTATTAAAGCAAATGAAAAGACGATAAAAGATAAACCTTACCCCATAAAACTGACACCTACATACAGTATAGTTCCACCAGTAAATTAACCTGATGATTTTGTATACTATTCTCGTCTAATACTAACATGTATGAACTTGATAATGCTTATCTGGCATGCATATGGTTCATGATTAACAGTTTGGGGAGAGTTGGGAAAATCTATTAAAAATAAAAGAAAGAAATTCACTGCTGTCAAGTCAATTCTGACTCAGGGTAGGACAGCTCTATGGGGTTTCTTAGGAGCAGCTGGTGAATTCAAGCTGCTGACCTTTCTGTTAGCAGCCTGAGCTCTTCATGACGGCATCACCAGAGCTCCAGAAAATCTACAGCTAAGTGCAAAAGGCAGAGCAGAGCCACTGCCAGAGGGCACTTAATGTCTTATTAGAAGACCGATTTGAAGTCCTGCCCATGACACTATACATGATCTGGAGCCTCTATTTCTAGATTTGTAAAGTGAAAGTAACAAAACTTACTAACAGAGTGGTGGAAAAAGTAAAGGAAGATAATAGATGTGAAAGTGCTTTGTAAATTTTAAAGTGGTTTAGAAATCTAAGTTTTTATTGTTTCTTGTTAAGGCCATGTTATAAACTATCAATAAATAGTGATAAGCCTGAAAAGTACTAATTTAAGACAAAATATCACAGGGCTCCTATTGAAGGTAGCACTACAAAGAAGCTTAAAATGTACTGTTACGTTTCTAGAAGCAGTGGTAGATAAAACACTGCCGAAGGCATGAGGAAGCGCTAAAACATAGAGATTGTTTCAACTCAAGAGGAAGTCATACAGATTGGTGGCCCGGTCATGTCTGAATGTTATCTAAACAGTCTCAAAAATTAAAATAATCAATCAGAATTATTACTTCAACACCAGTATTGGTGAAGGTAGTGTAGTGCCAGTCCTGGAGAATCAATACCAGTCCAATAAAGAACTTACTGGAAAAATGGAAAAGGCCACTGCTTTGATAGTGATAGAAAAACGTCTGAAGATAAAGTAAGAATTAATGATGGATATGAGCCCACAGAATAGCCACCAGTTTAAAAGTTTTGTGGACTGAGGCTCCCCTGATGTCCCAGGCATGTCATTCTCCTAGCAGCTGTTCCTCTCTACACCAAAGCTGTTGGGTGTGAATAATAGAAAAACTTTTGTTGCTTTCTGTAGATACTGAGTTTACCGAGAGGGAGACAATTTAATGATTCCACCACAGTCCTGGTTTTTTCTTCCCTGACAGATTTAACTTCAGCTAACTGTTTTCTCACAACAATGAAAAGAAATGAAAGTAAGAGAAAAGGATTGCTGGCAATTAGAAATAAGATGGGGGTAAAATTGTTAACAAGGTAAAGGTGTAATTAAAAAAAAAAAAAATTCCAGAAAGCTAGACTTTTCTCTCAACCCTCCTTCACTAGGAGAAAAACATCTCATCTATTCCCTTTGTACCCTCTCTGTTACTGTTGTTTCCACATTACTATTATGTTTTCACAATGCTGTCAGTGATAAGATAATATCCATAGGTCTACAAGGAAGACCAGCCAATATGACTATTACTCGAATTTATGCACCAACCACTAAGGCCAAAGGTTAAGAAACTGAAGACTTCTACAGTCTGAAATTGATTGAACATGCAGTCAAGATGCATTGATAATCACTAGTGATTAGAATGTGAAATTCAGTAACAAAGAAGGATTGGTAGTTGTAAAATATGGCTCTGCTGACAGAAACAATGCCAGATACTGTATGAGTGAACATTGAAAGATCAAGAACTTATTTATTGCAACCTTTTTTTTTTTTAATTGTGATTCAGTGAAAGTATACAATACAAATTAAATTTACATGCCTGCCTATCTGCAGCTCCTTCTGCTGCCTGGTGACAGCACACTCCTTGTTTTCATTCTATGTATGTCATGTTCTCTTAAAAATCTCCTGTCCCCTCCTGTCCATCCTCTCCTCTCCACTCTAGCAGGAGGCCAGTAAGACAGAATCCTGTAGATGCATAGACTCACAAAGTACACACACCATATGTCTCCCTGTGTCACTGAATCCAGTCCATTCCTGTCTGAACAGTTGACCTCAGTAATGTCTCCTGGTTAGAGGCAGCAGCAAGTCTAGGGGCCATGCTCCCAGGGGAACCTCCAGGCCGCTAGGCCATAAGTTGCAGTCTTTCAGTGGAGTTCTTGAGTTGTACCCATCTTCTACTCATGTTGCCACTGGGACTCGACATTGCGTGCCCCATCACAGCTGTTTTTGTTGGTGGCTCGGCACTATCTGGTTCTTCTGGTCACATGTTGATACAGTTACCCATTCACATGGGTCCTTCTGTCTCCTGGTCTCTTTTTCCCTCAAGTCTTTGTTGTTCCTGGTGATTGTCTTTTCCGGATGAGTTGGGACCATTTGGTGTACCTCAGATGGCAGCTTGCTAGCTTTTAAGACCCCAGATACCACTCAGCAATATGGGGTGCAGAACACTCTCATAGCAATAGGCTAGTTATGCCAATTGGCCTAGAAGTCCCTTGAAAACATGGTCCCCAGATCCCCGCTCCTTCGACTCTATCCTTTGCAACACTGGGTTAAGATTAAGAGTGTTTTCAGTGTATCTTCAAGTCCAGTTAAATTGATCTTCTGTTACTGTGTGCTGTCACTGTTTCACCCAACCAAAATTCTATCTGCTATCTAATCCATGACTAGCCCTTTCCTTCCCCACCCTCCCTTTCAGCCACCAAAGAGTATTTTCTTCTGTACTAAGTCTATCTTTAAGTCCTTATAGTAGGGGTCTCATAGAGAATTTGTCTTTGTGCTGCTGACTGATTTCACTCAGCCTAATGTCTTCCAATTGAAACCAGGTTATGAGATGCTTCCTAAAATCATCACTGTTCGTTTTCACTGCACAGTGGTCCATTAAATGTATGTACCAGTTTGTTTATCCATTCATCTGCTATTGGGCATCTCAGTTGATCCCATCTTTTTGCTATTGTGGACTGTGCTGCAATAAACATTTGTGTGCATGTATCTGTTTATGTGACTGTCCTTGCTTCTGCAGAACATATTCCAAGCAGTGGGATTATTGGATCAAAATTGTATATCTATTTCCAGGCTTTTGAGTCGGATCTGACTCGACGGCACTTGGCTTGGCAAGGAAGTGCCAGACTGCTTTCCAAAGTGGTTGTACCATTTTGCAATCCCACCAGCAATGTAGGAGAGTTCCAATTTCAACACAGACTCTCCATCATTTGTTGTTTCGTGTTTTTTGGATCATGGTCAAACTTGTTGGGGTGAGATAGTATCTCATTGTAGTTCTGATTTGGATTTCTTTATAGCTAATGATCGTGAGCATTTTCTCATGTGTCTTTTGGCTGCCTGGATGTCCTCTTTTGTGTAAGGTGTGAGATAAGGGTCTTGTTTCAATTTTTTGCAGATGGATATCCAATTTTGTTAGCACCGTTTGTTAAAGAGACTGTTTTTACCCCAGTTTACAATCTTAGGGCCTTTGTCAAATATCAACTGTTCATAGGAGTATGGACATCCAGGATGTCCAGGCAGACATCCTAGATGTCCTCCATCACCTTTGTCCATCTCTTAATTGGGTTGTTTATCTTTTCCTTGATATTTTGCAGAACCTTGTAGATTACAGAGATCAGACATTAGTCTGACATGTAGTTGCCAAACATTTAATTCTTTTAATAAAGTCTTTGGATGAGCTTTGAATGTTCTTTGTCAGATTTTGAAGTCTGTCTCAGCTGTGAATTAAAACTTCCATTGTTGACCTTGTTTTTTCTTGCATGATCTTTTTTGTTTTAGGTTTGATATTTAGGTCTTTCATCCAATTTGAGTTAGTTTTTGTGTAAGGTGTGAGATAAGGGTCTTGTTTCAATTTTTTGCAGATGGTTTGATATTTAGGTCTTTCATCCAATTTGAGTTAGTTTTTGTGTGAGGTGTGAGATAAGGGTCTTGTTTCAATTTTTTGCAGATGGATATCCAATTTTGTCAGCACTATTTGTTAAAGAGACTGTTTTTACCCCAGTTTACAATCTTAGGGCCTTTGTCAAATATCAGCTGTTCATAGGAGTATGGTGGTATGTCTGGGGTTTCAACTCTGTTCCATTGGTCTACATGTCTCTTTTTTACCAGCACCAGGCTATTTTGACAACTGTGCTGGTATAATAGGTTCTTAGGCTGCTTAGTGTGAGGCTTCCCACTGTGATCCTGTTCTTCAGTAGTGCTTTGCTTACCTGGGATTTCTTCCCTTTCCAAACAAAGTTGGTGATTTCTTTCCCCATCTCATTAAAAATGTCAAATTCCATGTACTGGGATTGCATTGTATATCTAGATCACTTTGGATAAGATAGACATTGTCAAAATGTTAAGTCTTTCTATCCATGAGCAGGGTAGGTTTCTCCATTTATGTAAGTCTCTCTTCTTTTCTAGCAGTAAGGTCTTGTTCTCTTTGTATAGGTCTCTTATTTCTCTAGTTAGATTTATTCCTAGGTATTTTATCTTCTTGGGGGCACTGATTTGGTGATTTCTTCCTTGATGACCTCTGATGGTATAAAGGAATCCTACTGATTTACTTACGCTTATCTTATATCCTGATATTTGCTAAACTCTTCTATTAGTGCAAGTGGTTTACTTATGGATTCTTTAGGATTCTCTGTGTATACAATCGTATCATCTGTGAATAGGGAGATTTTTACTTGATCTTTGCTGATGCAGATTCCCCTTATTTCTTTGTCTTTTCTAATTGCTCTGGCTAGAACTTCTAGTACAGTATTGAATAGAAGTGGTGACAGTGGGCATCCTTGTCTAGTTCCTTTTCTCAAAGGGAATTCCTTCAGTCTCTCTCCATTCAGAATGATGTAGGGGGTTGGCTTGCACAGACGACACTTATTGGATCCAGAAATTTACATTCTGTTCTTATTTTACTGAGAGTTTTTAGCAAGAATGGGTGTTGCACTTTGTCAAATGCCTCTTCTGCATCAATTGACAAAATCAGGTGATTCTTATATTTTGTGTTGTTTATGGGGTTGATCACATTGTCTTTCTGATGTTGAACAAGCCTTCCATCCCAGGCATGAATCCAACTTGGTTATGATGAATCAGTTTTTCAGTACGTTGTTGAATTCTAATGGCAAGGATTCTGTTGAATATTTTTGCATGTTCATGAGTGCTATTAATCACTAATTATCTTTTTTTTTGTGGGATATTTCCCTGGCTTTGGTGTCAGGGTTATCCTGGCTTCATAGAATGAATTTGGGAGTATTGCACCCTTTTCTATGCTGTGAAATAGTCTCAGTAGTATTGGAATGAACTCTTTCTAAAAGTTTGGTAGAATTACCTAGTGAAGCCATCTGAGCCAGGACATTTTTTGGTTGGTAGTTTTTTGATGACTTTTTCAGTCTCTTCGTTTGTGATGGGTTTATTAAGTTGTTCTACTGCTCCTTGTGATAATTTTGTTGGGCGATATGAATCTAGAAATTTGTCCATTTCCTCTAGGTTTTCAAACCTATTAGAGTACAGTTTTTCATAGTATTCTGTTATGATACTTTGGATTTTGGTTGGGTCTGTTGTGACATCCCCTGTCTCCTTTCTTATTCAGGTTATTTGTTTCCTCTCTTGTTTTTCTTTTTTAAATTTGTCCATCTTAAAAAAAAGGAAAGAAAGAAAACCTAGCTTTTGGTTTTGTTAATTTTTTCAAGTGTTCCTTTATTCTCTAATTCATTTAGTTCTGCTCTAATCTTTATGATCTGTTTTCTTCTGGTGCCTGAGGTGTTCCTCTGTTGCTCTCTCTACTTGTTCAAAATGTAGGGTTAATTCTTGGGGTTTGGTCCTTTCTTCCTTTTGGATGTGTGCATTTATACAGACAAATTGACCTCTGTGGACTGCTTTGGCTGTATCCCATAGGTTCTCATAGAATGTGTTTTCATTCTCATTTGATGCCATAAATTTATTTGTTTCATCTTTGATTTCTTCTATAACCTGCGGCTTTTTGAGCTAGGTGTTGTTCCATTTCCATAAGTTCCAACTTCTACCTATGTTATTTCTGCTATTGTTTTCAACTTTTATGGCTTTATGGTCTGAGAAGATGCTTTGCAATAATTCAATGGTTTGGATTTTTTTGAGATTTTCTTTATGTCACAACATGTGGTCTACTCTGGAAAATGTTCCACATGCATTGGAGAAAAAGGTGTACTTATCTGTTGAAGAATAAAAAGTTCTGTATAAGTTGATGAGGTCTAGTTGGTTAATTGCTACAATAAGATTTTCTGTGTTTTACCGAGATTTTACTGAGTTTTTTTTTTTTTTTTTTTTTTTTCCTGGACGATCTGTCCATTACTGAAAGTGGACTGTTAAAATCTCCTACTATTATAGTAGAGTAATCTATCTCATTTTTCAAAGTAGTAAGTGTTTCTTCAATGTTTCAATGTAGTTAGTATTTGTTCAATGCTCTGGTGTTGGGTGCATAAATATGTAATATTGTTAAGTTCTATTTGTGTAGTGAAGCTTTCAGCAATAAATAGTGAGCATCCTTGTCCTTGATAGTGGATTTTACTTTAAAATTTATTTTATCTGTGATTAGTATTGCCATACCTGCCCTACTTTGTATGTTGTTAGCTTGGTATGTATTATTCCATCCTTTAATTTTCAGTTTGCTTATATCTTTAAGTCTAAGGTATGTTTCTTGTAAGTATCATATAGACAGGTAGTGTCTGTTGATCTAGGATGTCACTCATTGTTGCTTTATTGGAGCATTGAATCCATTCACATTCAGTGTAATTATTGATGGGTATATGTTTAGTGTTGTCATTTTTTATGTATTTATTTTGTGTTGGTGTTTTCTATGTTGTTCTTCATATTCTGTTGTGGATCATTCTTCTTTATAGGTTGAGTTTGCATCTTTTTCAGTGTTGGTTTCATGTTTGTTGAGACTCCTTTATTATGCTTCTTCTTTAGATAAGTTGCACTGATATTGTGCTTTGCAGCTACCCCATGATTCTCCCTTAATATTCTAAGTTTAAATCCAATTTTAACTTCTGCATATATTTTGTCTTCCTCTCCATCTGAAAGGAGTATAGCCAAGTCAAGTGCCATCCAGTCGGATATGACTCATGGCGACTGTCATTTATCCCTCTTTTTAGTATGATGGTACACAGTTTGCATGATATGATTACTAGCTCCCTTCTTTTAATACTGTAGCTTTGATTGCATTTTGTGACTTCCCTAAATGAGTAGGTTTCTGGATGCTATGTCTGGCATTACCTCCTTAAACATACACTTAATAGTTTTGTTTTTCTAAGCAAGGAGCTTCTGTCAGTATTTCTTGCAGTTTTGGTTTGTTTTTCACAAAGTCTCTAAGCTTCTGTTTATCTGAAAATGTCTTAATTTCATCTTCATATTTGAGAGACAGTTTTCCAGGATATATAATTCTTGGTTGGAAGTTTTTCTCCTTCAAGGCTTTGAATGTATCATGCCACTGCCTCCTTGCCAACATCATGTCTGCCAAGAAGTCAGATGAAAGCTTATAGAGTTTTCCTCTGAATGTTAGCATTGCTTTGAGCCTTGCTGTCTTTAAGAGAATCTGTGCATGTTTCATTTTATTAAGCTTGATTATAATCTGTCTTGGTGTCTTTCTTTTCAAGTCTAGTTTTTGTGATGTTTATATACATCTTGGATATCTATGTTCTCTTCTTTCATAATTTCAGGGAAGTTTTCTGTCAGCAACTCTACAACAATACTCTGTGTTTTCAGGTATCCTTCCCTTTTCAAGAACTCAAAAAAAAAATTGTAGATTATTCCTCTTAATAGAGTCCCACATGTTTCTTAATGCTTCATCATTTTTCTTACTTCTTTTCTTTGATTTTTCTTCATAAATGCTGATGTCAGTTCTATACCTTCAAGATCACTAAGTCTCACTCTTAGCTCCTCAGTTCTGCTCTTTTGGCTTTGGAGTGAAATGTCTAATTCTGTAATTTTGTTATTGACCTATTGGATTCAGATTGTTGATATCCCATCAGTTCAGATAGCTTGCTTAATTTTTCATTTTGCTCTGCTGCATTTTGTTTAATCTCTAGAAGGACTCTCTATATAATTCTTTTGTACTCAGCCTCCAATAGTTTCAGAAGGACTTCTTCATCTGGAAAGCTTTTCGATTTGTTATTTTGAGATTTTTTTTTTTGGAGCCATGGTGAGCTGTTTCTTTACACGGTTAGAGATGGTTTACTGCCTTCAGGCCATCTAAAGGCTATTTAGTTTCTCTGGTGTTACCGCAAGAAGAACTGAGGCATAGATCTGAGCGATGAGTTGGTCACCAGAAGCTTCTGTGTACTCTAGTGACTGGCCCCAGTGGACTCTCTTGGGTGGCAGTCTTTACCTCCTAACTAGCAAAGACAGTGCCCTACTTACAGAGTCACTGGTGACTGTCAACAGATCCTATGATGTAAGACAATAAAGGCTGAAAGAAATGCCACCAGTCTGCTCAGCAGTCATTTCTCCAAGCAGACTTATTTTAAAAATTTAGGAGCTAGCTGACAACTGCCAAAAATCAGTCAGGCCATCAGGCATGGCAGACCTCACCTTCTGTCTGACAATGGAAGCACCTCTTCAGACATCTGCAGACGTTCTCATGTAGTTTAAAGTTGAGAGAGGTTACAGCCTTGCTGCCATCCTCAACTGGGCCTTACCTGTAAGGTAACACTGTGCTAAATGCAGCCTTTCTGCTGGAAAGGTTCTTTCTGGAATGGCGCTGCTTCTTATCTTGGGACTCTGCCCCTATTGAGGCCTCCAGTTGAGCAAATCTGCCTCCCAGCCAATGAAGGTGGCATCTCAGCCAAGCTGCTCTTCCCACCAAGAAACAGCAGAATCCATGGTGGAGCTCAGGAAAGCCGGGGGGGGGGCGGGGTAATGGTGCTCTCAGTCAGGAGCCAGGTGTTCCAACAAACAGATACAGTGCTGGAAGTGCTCACTTAAGTATGCCAAGAAATTTGGAACACAGCTACCTGAAAACAGTTTGAAGAGATCCATATTTATGCCTATTTCCAAGAAAGATGATCCAACCAAATGTGGAAATTATCAAACAATATCATCAGTACTGGATCTTGGCTGAAAGCAGAGAATACCAGAAAGATGTTTGTTTACCTGTGTTTCACTGACTATGCAAAAGCATTTGACTGTGTGAATCATAACAAATTATGGCTAGCGTTGAGTAAAATGGAAATTCCAGAACACTTAATTGTGCTCTTATGGATTGTATATGGATAAAGAGGTAGTCTTGCAAGCAGAACAAAGGGACATTGCATGGTTTAAAGTCAGGAAAGGTGTGTGTCGGGGTTGTATCCTTTCATGGTAACTTTTCAATCTGTATGCCAAGCAAACAATCTGAGAACCTGGATTATATGAAGAAAAATAAGGCATCAAGATTGGAGGACAATTCATTAACAACCTACATTACACAGACAACTACCTTACTTACAGGAAGTGAACAAAATTTGAAATACTTAGTGATGAAGATCAAGGACCACAGTCTTTAGTATGAATTGCACCCCAACATCAAGAAAGGAAAAATCCGTACAGCTGGACCAGTAAGCAACATCATCATAAATGGAGAAAGGATTGAGGTTGTCAAGGATTTCATTTTACTTGGATTCGCAATCAATGTCCATGGAAGCAACAGTCAAGAAACCAAAAGATACATTGCACTAAGAAAATCTGGTGCAAAGGGTCTCTTTGAAGAACTGAAAAGTAAAGATGTCAACTTGAAGACTAATGCATGCCTAAATCAAGCCATGGTATTTTCAATTGCATCATATGCATGCAAAAGCTGGACACTGAACATAGTAGACAGAAGAGAAATGGAGGTCTTTGAATTGTGGTGTTGGAGAAGAATGTTGAATACACCATGGACTGCCAAAAGAACAAACAGATCTGTTCCAGAAGAAATGCAACCAGATTGCTCCTTGGAAGCAAAGATGGCAAGACTGCACCTTACATACTTTGGATATGTTGTCAGGAAAGATCAGCCCCTGGAGAAGGATATCATGCTCGGTAGAGTGGAGGATCAGAGAAAAGAGGAGGACTGTTAATGAGATGGATTGACGCAGTGGCTGCAACAATGATCTTAAGCATAAGATTATGGACATGGTGCAAGCCTGGGCAATGTTTCATTCTCATAGTGCACAGGGTCACTATGAGTCAGAACCAACTCGACAACATGTAAAAACATCATCAATATTGCACAGAAGATGAATTCTGCTGAAAATCATTCAAAAGTGACTGCAGCAGTATGTTGACAGAGAACTGCCGGAAATTCAAGCCAGATTCAAAAGAGGACATGGAACAAGGGATAGTGTTCCTGATGTCAGATGGATTCTGATCAAAAGCAGAGAATAGCAGAAAGAAGATTACCTGAGGGTGGACAGAGGTTAAATGATACAGCTGCTAACCAAAATATCAACAGTTCAAACCTAACATGTAGTCGTTGGAAACCTTATGGGGCAGTTCTGCTCTGTGATACAGCATCACTATGACTCGATGGCACTTGGGTTGGCATGAGTCAAAACTGACATGACAGCAGTGGATTAAGTTACCTAAAAATATTGTCATTTTAAACCTATTTACCACAAAACGTAACTACTATTGAAATAAAGTTCTTTTAAATAGCCCGTATTTTTTTTCAAACTTTTACTATGTTGCATATTTTTCGCTAGCCTAACTTTAGATTTTGTCAACTGGTTTTTGAAGCCAAAAATGTCTCTATTCCGCCCTACCATTTCACTGACCCGCCAAAGGTGGAAATATTTCCCCAGGCATGTTTTACTGTGTTGTTTATCTTCTGGCTTTTTAAAATCCCTCTACAATAGAGAGTACTTGTTTAAAGTTACTATTGGGGATCCACCCAATTTCTGAAAACTGTATTAAGACAGGGCTTTTTCTGTGGTAAACTCAGTGTCCATCTTATTTATCCTACTTTACAGTATCTTTAAAAATCTCCACCCTGTTAAGAGAGCTTTTGTGGCTCTTTATTAGTCAAGAGACTAATAAAACAACTTAGCCTTTCTTCTTTGTCATACTCTTTTACTGCACTTTACTAAGAGCAGTCCAGTAATTGTGAAAGCTCCTTTACCAGTTTTATATATTCCATCAATTCTTGTGTGGACATTTGTATTTCTGTTTACATTTTGTCTTATGCTTCCCTTAGTGTTATTCTACAACAACCTCTCTTCTTTGGGAGAAAATTACTCCTTTTTCCTTAACCAAACTCATCCCATATACTCAATCTATCTTAAATTACTTTAAAAGATTTTGAAAACTGTTTTTAAGGTAATGTACAGAACATGAAAATCTTGGGCAGAATGAACTTACTTTCATTAATTTCTGGGAATATTAAATCTAGTGCTATCGTGTCAACTCTGACTTTTAATGACCCAAGAGGATGCAGTAAAATTGTCCCATAGAGTTTCCAAGGAGTCCCTGGAGGATTTGAACTGTCAACCTTTTGGTTACCAGCTGTAGCACTTAACTATTACACCAGCAAAGTTTCTGGGACTACTAGGACTATTTAATTTACATAAGTTCTTATTTATCACTACATCAATCAGAATAAAGTCCTTTTAGGAATATTATAATCAAGAGGTAAGAAATTATTTCGTCTTCATAAACCTGTCTTCTGCATATGTTAAGAAGTCTTTTAGAGATGTGCAATTTTGTATTACTTGTAGCATGTTTAGGTTTTAGCATTTTTGAACACGAATCTCAAACCATAGTCCTTGTAGTGGGGAGCTCCAAGCTTCTTTCCCATAGATGCTGAGGGTACTATTCCCTAAGGCTGAAACTTTACTCTCCTGGAGCCAAATAAAATTCTTTGCAGAGAATTAGCCATGGGGTTTGGTTAATGTTTTATTTTACAGTGTACCTCCATTGCCTGAGAGTTTCCTTGTTGCTAATAGGTAGCCTAATGCTCTGTCCCAACTTATCCTTACACAAATGTCTTTAAGTTGGTAGCAAGCACCCAGAGCTCAGCTCCAACCACACATTTTTGCAGTTTAAGAAAGTCTGGGATTCCTTTGTATGAGCCACATGAAACGTAGCTTCATTCTTTCTCAATCTAGTGTATTCTTCCTGTACCTAATTCAGTCTGCCAGGTAGAAACCCAGCTTCTTACAATCAGTTTCAACAAAGCAGCTTAGCTGCAATGAAAATGTGGAACTCAGGACCTAAGAATTCTTAACACAGCCACAAAGAAACTAGAGAAAATCAGAGAACAGAAACAAATATTCTACAGCATGGGCCCAATTCTTGACATCCTTCAAGGATTTGGGAACACAGGAAGATATTTTCAGTGTCTGTTTTTGAAAGCAAATGTCTCATTAAGGAACTGAAGGTTACTTTCTGTTTTGAAACTGTAGCTTTCAAAGAGACAATTTAGAATCCTAAATGTGTTTGGAAACCTTAGACTACCAATCAAAATAAGCATCCCATTGCAATTGTCTGGTTTGGGAGCTACAGCTTTCTAATTTATGCTTTAAGTATACCAGTATTTACAGTTAGAAAGTACCCCCACCGTGGTCACTGATGTTACAAAACTCCATTAGTGAGCTTAACCATAATTCTAAATACAAAAAGACCTAGAGCTGTAGTTCTTGGTAATGTAGTGAGTTCGATTTCAACTAAGAGAATCTACTGCTTCCTTGGATTTGGCATACATTTTTTTAAAGCCTCTGCACAATTTGATTTCACAAAACAACTCTATTCACAATTTTAGTGAATTAAAACCAAAACCAAACCCACTGCCCTCAAGTTGATGCTGACTCACAGTAACTCTACAAAACAGAGTAGAACTGCCCCCATAGATTTTCAAGGAGTGCCCACACCAAAAACATGGGTACCAGTTTGGCTAGGCCATGGTTCCTAGTACTGTGAGACTGTCCAGCATTTTTGTGGTTTGATGTGCTGTTAATCCTGCTTCTGTGTTTTTGATAAGATTGGATTGGAGGCAGTTAAGTTAATGAGATCTACAAGATTAGATTATGTCTTGAGCCAACCTCTTTTGAGATATAAAAGAGAAAAGCAAGCAGAGAGATGGCGGAATCTCACATCACCAAGGAAGAAGCACAGGGAGCATAGTGTGTGCTTTGGACCCACAGTCCCCAGAAAGAGAAGTTCCCAGTCCAGAGGAACACTGATGACAAGGACCTTCCTCCAGAGCCAGTAGAGAAAGAAAGCCTTCTCTGGGACCTGATACCCTAAATTTGGATTTTTAGTTTACAAGACTGTGAAAGAATAAATTTCTCTTTGTAAAACCATTTATTTGTAATGTCGAATCAGATCAATTGGTTCATGCACAGCATGCAAGAAATCAAATTCTCAGATGCTGGTTTTGAGATGAAAAATCTTATTTTGAAGGCTAGCAAGCAGGAACCCAGAGGCATCAACTTCAGGCTGAGTTCCTCAGTTTAAAGAAGCATTCATGTTTTGTAACTAAACATGTTCATGTATGTAATTGAAGGTAGTGGACAGGATCAGGGAGTTTTAACTATTTATAGTTTCTATTGACTATCCATCACAAGGCAGGGCTAAGACTTGACAAGGAAGTGGCCAAAAGTATCTGCTTTTGAAATGGGCTTGGCTACTGCAGAAGACGTGTGTCTAGTGATTTTGCTTCCTTGATACGAGTTTTTTCACTCCTTGATCCGAGCTGTCTTGTGTTATCGAGCATGTGTAGCAGCATGGGGCTTACCTGTTGGCCGTCTTTGTTCTGCACGTATCTGACCTGTTGGCCATCTTTGTTCTGCACGTATCTGACCTGCTGGCCGTCTTTGTTCTGCAGTATCTGACCTGTTGGCCGTCTTTGTTCTGCACGTATCTGACTATTGCAACCCAGTCAGATCTGGATTTGTCCCCAGCTCTCCAGAGAGTCACGAAAGCAACTTAGAAGAAGAGAGTAATATGGTAGAGATGACTGAAGTGGTCTGAAACTGGTGGAGTATTACTTAACTAGGTATCTTTAACCTCTTTGGTACCCTACCAATGTCTCTATTATAGTAGCACTAGGTGACTAATTTGGTACTGGGAATGGGGTGCTGCTCTAAATACCTAAAATGTGGAAGCAATTGCCTTGATGAGACTTTTGGTGGAATTACAGATATCAGACAATCTTGGTGAGGACTCAGAAAGAAGTGAGATGAGAACTGGAAGCTACAGAGAATTGGCAACATTAGAGAAGTAGCAGCAGCAGAGAAACTGCAAAAGCAGAACCACAAAACCAGCTCACACTGACCCACAGAGAGATCTGAACACCTTTTGTAGGAGGCTTCCTGGTGGAGGAAGATGTCTTCAAGTACTTATTGGTCAGCTAGGCTTGCTGACCTACAGAGAAAGGTTACGGGTAGAGCAGGTGCCTAAAGGCATTTATCAGTGGAACTACAGAGCTTTGAAACATTTGCAGGGCAGATGAGATCAGAAAATAGGAATGAAGAAGCAGAAGCTGAAAAGACAAAGGACACAGAGGGCATAGCTGCCATAGTCCTAAGAGTATGGACTAAGAGGAAGAGTCTTCACCAGATGTGTTATCTGTGGTAGCCAAGGTCATTTCAATTGGATTTGCCATTCTAATAGGCCCGGAAGGTGAAGCTGGAGTCCGGGGCCCAAATGACTTCCATCCAGAATCCAGAGAGTGTGGGAAACGCCTCAAGCCTGGAGAACAAGGAGGCTCAGAGAACAGAGGCTATCTTCAAGCCTTAAGGACTAGAATAATGTGTTTTGTTGACATGCTTGGTATCTGTTCTACCAGTGACCTCTTGGGAACAGGTAATTCGTATTATAGATGCGGAGATCAGGATTATATCAATTTGGCTACTCCATGTTTGGCTGCTGTTACAAGTGGCAGGGCAGGGCCTGTAGCGACTTCCCACCCCTCAGCTCTCATCTCTCCAGCTTCTGCCATCTACTGTGTGTCTGCTCAGGTAGCCAGCAGCTCCTGCTCTCTTCTGGCATCTGGTTCCTGGACCTGAACTAGCAGATGTTGGATTCATCAACCCTTAACTGTCAGCACTTGAGAGTCCTGTTCCCTGACCTGCCAAACCTAGTTCACCAGCCTCTGCAGCTCCCTCTCCCCGCCAGCTTGGAATTCGCCAACCTACATAACTGGTGATCTAGAACTCTGGTCCCTGACCTGCTGACCTTGTGTTCACCAGCTCCAGTGGCCATGTGAGGCTTGTGCCAGGACTTGGGACATTCAGCTTCTGCAATTGTGTGAGCTGTTTCCTTTATGTATAAATCTTTCCCTGTACTTTGTATATAAACCTTCCCTTGCATTTTGTATATAAATCTTTCCTTGGACATATACATGTTACTGGTTTTGCTTCGCTAGAAAACCTAGCCTGACAATAGATTTCATAGATGAAAAGGAATTTTTGGATTTGGGGTTTAGAGCTACTTTAACACATTTGCTGTGATATGTGAATATCCTTTACATGTGGCAAGACCGTGAATTTTGGGTACCAAATGGTGGGAAGTAGTAGATTGAATTGTGTCCCCAGAAATACATGTACCAGTTTGGCTAGGCCATGATGACAGTATTATGTGATTGTCCATCATTTTGCATCTGATAGTATTTTTCTGTGTTGTAAGTTCTCTCTGTATGTTGTTAATAAGATGGGTTAGTGGCAGTTAGGTTAATGATGTAGGACTCAGTCTACAAGACTAAATTGTGTCTTAAACCAATGTCTTTTGAAATATAAAAGAGAGAAGCAAACAGAGAAACAGGGACCATCATACCACCAAGAAAGAAACACTAAAAGCATAGCGCATCCTTTGGACTCGTGGTCCGTGGGCAGGGAAGCCCCTAATCTAGAGAAAGATTGATAAAGAAGATCTTTCTCCAGAGCCAACAGAGCTGACACCCTGAATTTGGATTTGCAGCCCCCTAAACTATTGGAGAAATAACTTCTCTTTGATGAAACCATTTACTTGTGAAGTTTCCACTATAGCAGCACTAGACAAAGATTAAGCATTATACAACAGCTCAGACAAATTGATACCAGAAATATTATGCTTTAAATCAAAGACCCTAAAATGTGGAAGTGGCTGAGACCAGGTTAAGTAAAAAACACTAAAGAGAAAATTGAGAATACTTAGAACACAATAGTGTAGAAAAGTGTTCCTGTTGTACCTTGAAGCCTAGATCATGTAGCTCACGAAGAATGAAGCTATACAAGGCTTGGTAGGGGAAAAAAATAGTGATATGAATGTACCAGCTACTTTGTATGCCTCTTATTAATTCTACAACAAAGACAGATAGACTGAGGATAAAACTAGCATACTTAAAAAAGAAAATATAGTTTTACCAAATAAGGGCTCTTTTGCTACATCCTGCTATTCAAGATGACCATGAGTTCCCTCATTTTGAGCTTAATCATCACCGTCGTCGAGTTGGTTCTGATTCATAGTTATCCTTCAGGGCAGAGTAGAACTGCCCCTTAGGCTTTCCAAGGAAAGGCTTATGCATTTAAACTGCTGAACTTAAGAAGCCCTGGTGATGCAGTGGTTATGAACTCGGCTGCTTAGCAAAATGTGAGTAGTTCAAATCCACTAGCCACTACTCCTTGGAAATGCTATGGGGCAGTTCTGCTCTGTCCTATAGGGTTGCTATGAGTCAGAATCAGAAGTGATGGCTATGGGTTAGAGCCTAGTAGGAATGTAAAATTATATGCTATGCCTCCAAGCCAAGTTTAAAACAAGTGAAGGCAAGAAAAATAGAGCCATAGCAGGACATCACACTGTGCCTGGAAAACCTGTCATCATGCCTCAAACACCTCCCAAGTTCCTGCTGTTATGAATTCCCTGTCAGACAAAGGTACAATCACTCCCATTGTGATGATGCAGCTGGAATGCAGTATGGGTAAGGGGACTCTCCACCCCCATCCTGTTATTTCAAAGTATCTCCAGGCAGAAGTTGAAAAGGCCAGCTCAGCCAGACTATTGAAAACTGTTACTGGTTCAAGATTCAAACAATATAACTTTACTAGTTCCCTTCTCTCAATACTCTCATCATACAGCTTAACAGGGGGAAAAAATGCACATTAAGGTTTTAAAGTAATTATATTGTGGAAAAAAGCCTGTTTGAAACAGCTTTCAACTGTTAACCCAGACACAATTTCAGTCTTTCAAACTTCCACTAACAGGGAGTAGTTCCTAATGAGACACAGTACTTCTTGAATGGACAGTCTTTCTAACATCTATCTCAGATGTGGTCAGAGAGGATGATGCATGAAAGAAAACCTCCTGAAGAGACAAACAGGAGAGCTGATTAAAGAATTCTACTGTCAGACCTAGAGTCCAAATAAGTCTCTGTAGCAGAGTATTCTATGGCCCGGTATCTCCAACTCCGGGAATGTGGGATAATAGAAGAGGAAGAAAGATAATTTTCTATAGATGGAAGTTTTATATCAGCTTTTCTATTTTCTTACTACTAATGTATAGTTGGAAAGTCTGGTGGTGTAGTGGTTTAGTGCTATGTCTGCTAACCAAAAAGGTGGCAGTTGGAATCTGCCAGGTGCTCATTGGAAACTCTATGGGGGCAGTTCTACCCTGTCCTATAGGGTAGCTATGAGTTGGAATTGACTTGACAGCTGCTTCTTTGTTGTTGTTGTTGTTTTGCTATTATTTATTGTGTACTTTATGTTTGAGTATGATTAAACCTATAATTTAATCAGTTTTCTGGATGGTGTGGGCCACATTTGAACTTCACAGATTGTTATTGTAGTTGTTAGGAACCCTTGAGTCAGTTCCAACTCATAGCAACACTGTGTTCAACAGAACAAAACACTGCCTGGTCTTGCACTATCCTCACAATCATTGCTATGTTTGAGCTCATTGTTGCAGACACTGTCTATCCATCTGCTTGAGGGCCTTCCTCTCTTTCATCAGCCTTTTATATTACCAAGCATGATGCCCTTCTCCAGGGACTGATCCCTCTTGATAACGTGTCCAAAGTAGGTGAGACGTAGTCTCCATCCTTACTTCTAAGGAGCATTCCAGCTGTATATCTTCCAAGACAGACTTGTTTGTTCTTTTGTCATTCATGGTTTATTCAATATCTTTGGCCAACACCATAATTTGAAGGCATCAGTTCTTCCTCAGTCTCTCTTAGTCATTATCTAGTCTGTACATACATGTGAGGCAATTTAAAACACTATGGCTTAGGTCAGGCACTTCAAGATGCTATTTTTGCTTTCTAACACTTTAAAGAGGTCTTTTGCAGCAGATTTGCACAATGCAACATATTGTTTCATTTCTTGATTGCTGTTTTCATAGGTGTTGACTGTGGACCCAAGTCAAATGAAATCATTGACAATGTCAGTCTTTTCTCTGCTAATCATCATGTTGCTGATTGATCCAGTTGTGAGGATTTAGCTTTCTTTACGTTGAGATGTGATCCTTACTGAAGTCTATGGTCTTTGATGTTCATCAGTAAGTGCTTTAAGTTCTCCTCACTTTGAGTAAACGAGGTTGGGTCACCCACATTGTTAATGCATCTTCCTCCAATCCTGATGCCCTGTTTTTCACAGAGTCCAGCTTCTCAAACTATTTGATTAAATACAGATTAAAGTAGCATGGTAAAATGGTTCAACCCTTATGTATCCCTCCCTGACTTTCAACCATGAACTATTACCTTGTTCTGTCATAATAGCTGCCTCCTGATCTACATACAAGTTCCTCACGAGCATAATCTGGATTCTCGGTCCTCATACTGTCTTCTATAATTTGTTATGATCCACACAGTCCAGTGCTTTTGCATAGTCAATAAAACACAGCAAACATCTTTCTAGTATTCTCTGCTTTTAGTCAGGATCCATCTGACATCAGCACATCCTCATCTGAATCTGGCTTGAATTTCTGGAAGTTTCCTGTTGGTGTGTTGCCACACCACTTGGGAACGATCTTCAGCAAAATTCTACCTGCATGTGACATTAATAGTCTTGTTAGATAACTTCACATTCAGCTGGATTACCTTTCTTGGACATAGGCATAAATACGGATCTCTTCTAGTACATTGGCCATATAGCTATCTTCCAGATTTCTTGGCATGGTTGAATGAACACTTTCAGCATTGTATCCATTTGCTGAAACACCTTAATAAGAATTCTGTCAATTCCTAGAGCTTTGTTTTTTGCCAGTGCCTTCAGTGCAGCTTGGAGCTCTTCCTTCAATACCACACATAACAAGAAATCTTTGACTTGGGCACATGCACTGTAACTGGATGAAATACTGGGTTATCTTTCTTTGGGGAGAAGACCAATGCATTTTATCTAAGCATGAACATTTTTAAAATTGTAACATGAAAAGTGGGGTGTTTGTGAACTCTGAACAGCAAAGAAGTGGACTGTAATCAGTATTTATCTTTCTAGTATTCCCAGGAGTCCCACTTCTTTTTTTTTTCTGACAGTAGTAACCATTATTTCCAAGTGGAAATTCACGTCTCTTCTGTCCTCAGGATTTGGTTTCAGGGTGGTTTCCACTTCAACCTCAACAAGTAGGGTCCTGATTGGCTTAACTGATTTATCCCATCTAACTGACCTAACTGAAGCCATTCACATGTGAGGAAATATAAGCTATGGTTTCTGAGAAAAAGAAAAATGTATCTGATGGTATAAAACATAACATTTGAGACCAAGAAAAGGAGCCAAAGGAAAGAACTAAGTAACTAATCGTAGTATTATTTTTGGACCTCCAAGTCAAGGTATATCAAAATATTTTAAAATATTCTAATTACTATTTTACTTAAAATAGCTATTTATAGATGTAGGGCCAACATGGCAAAGTAGTTGTATGCTTCCTATAACCCGTCTAACAAAGACCAAACAAAACAAATGAATCAATAACATATGACCTTCTACAGGCCCTGAACATCACAGAGAAAGTTGTGAAATCTGAGTGGGAGAAAAGGGAGAGTAGATCCAGGAGTTTCTAGGACTTCTTGCCATGGTTGAGTGAGCACTTTCAGCACTGTATCCATTTGCTGAAACACCTTAATTAGTATTCTGTCAATTCCTAGAGCCTGTTTTTTGCCAATCAATGCCTGCAGTGTAGCTTGGACCTCTTCCTTCAGTACCACACATACCAAGAAATCTTTGATTTGGACACATACACTGTAACTGAACGAAATATTGGGTTATCTTTCTTTGGGGAGAATACCAATGCATTTTATCTGAGAATGAACATTGAATATTTTATCTAAGCAGACATGACCTGACAGGGATCAGCAGCCTGTAAATGGATCACGATGTAATGAGCATGATGAGAAAAGAAGCAACATTTAGAAAGCATGTTATACAGTCAGAGAGGGTGAGAGGCAGAGAGACCACTCATGTCTCTAGCATCAGTGAAAACTGGCATTCAACCAACAAAATCTAAGTAGCTTGCATCTAATTTATCTTGCACACATACAAAACTTTGCTTCAAGATAAACCTTTTGCCCTTTTACCAGCACTTATCCCTCACTTTTCTGCACTGCGTCCAGCTATAGAAACTAACATACCCTCTGGGCAGGAAGTGGGACCTTTAATGTGCACCTGGAGCCATTCTCCTAGACTCACCAAGGCAGCAATTTAACAAATGGAGGAGGGAGGATTAATAACAATCTGCCAGCTTCCCTAAGAAAGAAATCAGGGCAGAAACAGTTCCTTTGCATAGCTTCAGGCATAAGAGTTCTACAGGCCTTAAATATCTCTCACCTCTCAACAACAAGCATGGGTTGACCTACAGCAAAGCCCCGTACACTTCAAGAAAGAGGGACACAATTTCCCCACTGACACTCACAGATAGCTTTCAGTCCACTGCTTTTTCAGTACATGCAGGCAGGTATTTGTGTCTACAGCAATCACTCCCATTCATCCAGGATGGTAGGAGAGAGCCTGTGCCATACACTTCATGACTATCTACCTGGACACCTGAGGTGGACACACACAAAAAAAGTAAAGGGAATCTTGGGTTTATATGTCTAACAACAGCTCTAACCATCTGGTAACAGGATATTAGAGCCTCAAAGGTGCCAATAACCAAACTATCTCACATGACTAGCTTATTTGAGCATTTCAGAACAAGAAGCTAAAACATAGTAAGCAAACAAAATAAATAAATACAGCAACTTACTAACGGCCTAGAGACAAAAGTCAATATCAAATCACAAAAAGAGATAGACCATGATGGTTTCAGAAAGCTCACAAAACAAAGAATCAGTAAATTTCCCAGATGAAGAGACCTTCCTGGAATTATCAGAGGTAGAATGAAAAAGATTAATATGTAGAACTGTTTAAGAGATTAGGAAGGAGATCAGGCAAAACACAGAGGAGCTTAATAACAAATTGAACAGGCTGAAAAGCCGTAGAGAGACCACACGCAGAAATTTTGAAGGTTAATAATGAAATTACAGAATGGGACAACCCAACAGAAAGTCAAAGGTACAGAACTTAGGCAATGAAAATCAGGATTAGTGAGACTGAAGAGAATGTACTTGACACCAACATATTATAGGAAAAATCAGATAAAAGAATTTTTAAAAATCAATACAAACTAAGAATTAGGTGGAACTCCTATCAAGATGAATAACCTGCAGATGATTGGAGTACTAAAAAAAAAAAAAAACAGAACAGAAAATATAGAGAACTGTTGAAGATTTTTTTGATAGAAACCTTCCCTGATACCTTGAAATATGAGGAGATATCAAAACAAGATGCTCATCAAACTCTACACAAGTAAATTCCAAAATTCAAAAGAAAGACACTGAGACATGTTAAACATATTTTCCAAACAAAACTAAAGGTAAGAGAGCATTTTAAAAGGGGTTATCAATAATCTACAAAGGAGAGTCAATAAAACTGAGCAAGGATTACTCAGCACCAACTATACAGGCAAGAAGACAATGGGATGATATATACAAAGCCTAGAATGAAAAGAATTGTCAGCTAACAATTATAAATCCAGCAAAACTATCTCTCAAATATGCTGGCAAAATTGGGACATTTCCAGATAAACAGCAACATAGGAAATTTGCAAAACCATACCAAAATTACAAGAAATACTAAAGTGAGCTCTTCAATTAGAAAATCAGTAACCTCAGATAGCAACCCAAGACTAGAATGCAGGACAGAACAACCAGATATCAACCCAAATACAGAAACCACAAAAATAAATGAAAGCTGAAACACTGGAGATAGGAGATGTGTCAATGTCCAAAAGATGATAACATGTAACAGAAAAGAGGCACCAGAAAAACTGTAGTCATAGATCTTTCATATGAAGAATAAGGCAAGGCTATACTAAGAAATAAAGACTGGTCTAGATTTAGAAAAATAGGGGTAAATATTAAGATAACCACAAGTAATATTAACAATCCTACACACAAAATAAAAAAAAAAGGAAAACATGCAGCCTCAGAGAACACAAAACCAAAAAAAAAAAAAGGAAAATAAAAGAAAATGATGAAAATACTTAGACTAACAGCTCAGTACAGAAAATTAAGTGGAAGAAAAAAATGTCAACTATGTAAAAAAATAAATAAAAATGACAGCATTACACACAAACCTATCAATAATTATAGCCAGCCAAGTGCCGTCAAGTGGGTCACCATGAGTTGCATTAATAAATATACAGAATATAAATGGATTACATGCACCAATAAAGAGACAGGAAGTGGTTGAATGGATAAAATAACATGATTTGTCTTGTAGAAGAGACACAATGATGGAAACAAATACACAAAGGATAGGGAAAAAATATATCATGCAAACAAAATTCAAGAAAAAGAAGCAGTTGCAATATTAACTTCTGATAAAATAGACCTTAAAGTAAAGTCTACCACAATGGACAAGGAAGGATACTATATAATAACTAAAGGGTAAAGACTCTGAAGAACAAAACCGTATTAAAGATTTGTGCACCCAGTGATAGGGTTTCTAAATACATAAAACAGGCACAAACGGCATTGAAATGAGAAATAGCTCTACAATAACAGTAGACTTCAATACATCACATTCAGTGATTGACAGAATATCCAGAAAGAAACTCAACAAAGACAACATAAAATAAATAAATAAATAAATAAAAACCACTGCCATCAAATCGATCCTGACTCATAGTGACCCTATAGGACAGAGTAGAACTGCACTATAGAGTTTCCAAGGAGCATGTGGTAGATTTGAACTGCCGACCATTTAGTTAGCAGCGCTAGCTTTTAAGCACCATACCACAAGAGTTTCTGATAAAGACATGGAAAATCTAAAAGCCAACCTGGACTCATAGACATGTACGGTACCCTCCACCCAACAACAAACAAGTATAGTTTCTTTTCTGAAATGTACATAGACTATTCTCCAGAATAGACCACATATTAGGCCATAAAGCAAGCCTTAACAAAATCCAAAGCATCAAAGTATTGCAAAGTGTCTTTTCAGATCATATAGCTATAGAAGTAAAAATCACTAATGGAAAAAAAAAAAGTCAAACACATTGAAACTGAATAATACTTTACTCAAAAACTGCTAAATAATAGAAGAAATCAAAGATGACATGAAGAAATTCACACAACTAAATGGAAATGAAAATACATCCTACCAGAACCTTTGGGACATAATAAAAGCAGTGTTCAGAGGTGACTTTATTTCAATAAATGCACACATCCAAAAAAAAAAGAAAGGACCCGAATCAAAGCATTAACCCTACAACTCAAACAAGTAGAGGGAGAACAGCAAAAGAATCCCTTGGTCACCAGAAAAACACAAACAATAAAAAGTCCCTCGGTCACCAGAAGAACGCAAATAATAAAAGGCAGCACAAAACTAAATGAGTTAGAGAATTGAAACATGATTGAAGGAGTTAACAAGACCAAAGAGCTGGTTCTTTGAAAGGATCAACAAAATTGATAAACCATTGGCTAACAAAAGAAAAACAGGAAAAGAACCAAACTAACCTGAATAAGAAATGAGATGGGGAACATCACAATACACCCAACTGAAATTAAGAAAAATCGTAACAGAATACTACGAAAAATTGCACTCTAATAAATTTGAAAACTTAGAGGAAATGGACAAATTCCTAGAAACACTCTACATACCTAAATTAACACACAAAAAAAAGAGATAAAACAACCAAGAAACCTGTAACCAAAGAAGACACTGAAAAATAATTTTAAAATTCTCAACAAAAAAAGGCCCTTCCCCTGACGGTTTCATTGGAGAATTCTACCAATTTTTCAGAGAACAGCTAACATTATTATTACTAATGGTATTTCAGAGCATAGAAAGGAATCAACTACTCTGAAACTCATTGTATGAAACCAGCATAACCCTGAGAGCCAAACCAGGTAAACACAGCACAAAAAAGGAAGATTACAGACCAATATCTCTCATGAACTTAGATGCCAAAATTCTCAACAAAATTCTAACCAGTAGAATTCAACAACTTATCAGAAAAATAATTCACCGCGATCAAGTGGGATTCACACTAGGGAGGCAGGGACAGTTAAACATTACAAAGACAATTAATGTAACCAAACGCATAAGTAAAACAAAAGACAAGAATCCCCTAATTTTATCAACTGATGCAGAAAACACATTTCACAAAGTCCAATGCACATTTATTATAAATCCTCCCAGCAAAATGGGAATAGAAATTTCTCAACACAGCAAAGGATGTTTATGCAAAGTCAGCAATCGATATCATCCTAAATGATGACAGTCCAAAATCAATTCCCTTTGAGAACAGGAACCAGACAAGCATGCCTTTTGTCCCCTCTTTCACAAAACATTGTACTGGAGGTTCTAGCCAAAGCATGTACTGGAGGTTCTAGCCAAAGCAATCAGCCTAGAAAAACAAGTAAAGGTAACCAAATTGATAAGGAAGAAGTAAAAGTATCTCTGTTTGCAGATGGCACAGTCTCACATCAGAAAATACTAAAGAATCTGCAAAAAACTGCTAGTTAATAGAAGAGTTCAGCAAAACATCAGGATACAAGATTCACACAACCGCTCCACACCAACAAAGAACATCCAAGAAGAAATGACCAAATCAATGCCATTTACAGTAGCCCCAAGAAGATAAAACATTTAAGATTAAATCTAATCAGAGATGTAAAAGACCTATATGAAGAAAACTACAAGACACTACTGCCAGAGACCTGGGTAAGTGAAGAAACTTACGTTACTCATGTATAGGAAGACTCAATATTAGGAAAATGTTTATTCTACCCAAAACTATCTATAGATACAGTGCAACCTCCAACCAAATTCCAATGGCATTTTTTAATGAGATAGAGAACCAAATAACCAACTTCATTTGGAAAGAGAAGATGCATTATTGAAGAACAGTGTTAGATGTCTCACACTACTTGACTTTAGAACCTATTATACCACCACAGTAGTCAAAACAGCGTGGTACTGGTACAACAACAGAAACATAGGCCAATGGAACAGAATTGAGAACCCAGACGCCCCCCCCAAAAAAATCATTTGGCTATAGCAGCTGAATTTGAAAATGGCCCAAAGTCCATAAACTGGGCAATAGTCTCTCTAACAAATGGTGTTGCTGTAACTAGATATCCATTTGCAAAAAAAAAAAAAAGAAATGAAACAAGACCTATATTTTTTACCATGCACAAAAACTAAGTCAAAATGGATCAAATCTAAAACAACAGAGATCACAGAAGAAAATTAGGGACAATGCTGGGACCCCTAACGTATGGCATAAGCAGAGTACAAAACATTACTAATAATGCACAAACACCAGAAGAGAAAATAAGTAATTGGAACTCCTAAAAATCAAACATTTAATGATCATCCAAAGACTTCACCAAAAGAGTAAAAAGACAACAACAGACTGTGAAAAAAATTTGGACACAATGAATTTGATCAGTGTTTAATCTCTAAAATCTACAAAATACTGCAAAACCTCAACAACAAAACCACAAATGACACAATTTAAAAATGGATAAAAGATACGAAAAGACACTTCTCCAAAGAAGGTATTCAAGTGACTGACAGGTACATCTGGAAATGCTCGTGATCACTGACCATTAGAGAAATGCAAATCAAAACTACGAGATACCATCTTACCCCAACAAATGTATCATTAATCCAAAAAAAAAAAAAAAAAAAAAAAAAAACCACAAAATAAGTGTTGGAGAGACTGGAACACTTGCACACTCCTGGTCAGAATATAAAATGGTACAACAACTTTGGAAATCAATTTGGCACTCAGAGAAGTCAGCACAACTGGAATAAACCAAAAGCCAACCAGTTCTCTAAATACAACTGGACACTTCTAGGGACAGAGTTTAATAGGGTAGGTATCTGGGAACTATGGTCTCAGGGGACATCTAGGTCAATTGTGGTAACAGAGTTTATTAAGAAAATGTTTTGCATCCAACTTTGATGAGTGGCACCCGGGATTTTAAGAGCTAACAAGTGGCTTTCTGGAAGCATCAGCTGGTCTCAACCCACCTGGAGCAAAAGAGAATGAAGAGCATAAAAGACATAAAGACAATATGAACTCACAGACAGAAAGAACTGCACAAACAAGAGACTGCATCAGCGCAAGACTGAAAGAACTAGTTGCTGCCTGGCTACCACCAATGACTGCCCTGACAGGAAAACTGAACAAAAGTCCTTGATAGAGTGGGAGAAACATGGAGTGCAGAGCTTGAAATCTAGTAAAAAGACCTGATTTGATGATTTGATATCCTAGAGGGTTCCCAGAAGTCATGGCTCCCAGCCTCTCTGTTAGCCCAGAACTGGAACCATTCCAGAAACCAACTCCTCAGACAAAGATTAAACTGGTATACAAGACATACAATGATACTGGTGAAGAGTATGCTTCTTGGCTTAAGTAGATACAGAATACCAGCTGGTCAGCTCCTGTTCTGAGGTGAGATGAGAAGACAGAAGGGGAGAGGAACTGGTTGAATGGACATGGCAGAGATGGGCTGGAGGTATGGTGGGTTGTCACAGTGTGAAGTGAGGAGATAGGGTCACATAAAGAAGTGTGCAAGTTTTGTATGACAAACTTGAATTATAAACTTTCACTCAAAATATAGTGAAAAAGAAATAATATAATTATGGAAAAACAAAATAATTATTTGAGGGTGAACTTACAAGAAAAATAAAAAGCCCTTTATTTTAAGTTATATTAGATACTACTACTGCCTTCAAAATTTCAAAATTTTTAAGAGTTAGGATGGGGGAGCAGAGTCAAGATAGCAGACTAAAGGCAAGTCTCCCTAAATCCCTCTGGAAACCAAGACCAGAAATGATAATTAAATGTAGCCGTCTAGACACGTAGTGAGCCCTGGGATGTGACATAGGACTGTAATTTGGACTTCATATCACTGAATGCAAAACCTCCTCTCTTTCACTTACCCTACTCTAAGTGAGCAGAGGCTTGCACAGACCGAAGGTAACTCACCATTTTGATTTTTTTTTCCCTCTGTCTTGGCTGGTGGACAGAGCTGGGACTTGACTAGCTGCTGGTCTTGGACACACTGCTGGTGGGACTGGCAAGTGTAATTCCCAGGTTCTGAGAGCCTGGCTTTGGACTCTATACACCCCGGCTCTTCTGGCCTATCTTTCTGCCTTGACTGTGTGGTAGCCTCACAGATGCACTTGTGCAGGACACCATTTTGATCCACTGGGAAATAAAGAAGCCCAGGATGAGGCCCCGGCTGGACTTCGTTCCTAGGCTGGGAGGTTGCACCTGCCTGGGGGAGAGTGCTTTTCCAGCAAGGAGGTGGTATTTTGCACAGTGTCACCTGGGGCTGGGCCCCAAAGGCAGAGGATGTGGACTCTGGGCATTTCAGCACCCTCGGCCTCTCTTTCTGCCAGGAGCCTGGTCCCAGCCAGCTGGTGAGCTTGTGCAGGATACCATGTTATTTCCCTGGGAGGTGGATTAACCCATAAGGAAGCCTCAGCTGGACCTAATTCCTCGACTGGGAGGCAATGCCTACTCAGAAGAGACTGTTTTTCCAGCAGAAAAGCAGAATGCTACACAATATCGCCTACAACTGGGGCCTGGCAGCAGAGGCCAGCAGGCCAGTACCCTTTCTGTATTTTGAGCTAGTTTATAACATCTGGGGTTGAATATAGAGGTGCTTACTTTGCCACCTGGGAAGAGGGACATATAAACCTGAAAGCCTGACTGACTTTGGAAGTTGTCAAATACTTTTTACTTCTCATATTAGGATTGCCTAGAGAAACAACTGTGGTCCACCTTCACAGAATCTCTCCCAGCCTCTATTGACACACGTGGAGGCCAAAAAGCAACAAACTTTGGAGAAGACGGTAACCCGGCAATCAACTAGGGTATCAGAAGGCCCCCAAAAGAAACCAACTCAGAACTTTCCAGACAAAGAAGCTTTTCTGAAACTATCAGAACATGAACACAAAAGGATTATATATAGAGCACTCCTAGACCTTATACAATATGCTGCAGAGCAAAACGAAAAATCAAGCAAGCTGTTCAATCTGATGGAACATGAGTACTCAGAAATCCAACAGATCAAGAGCAAAATCAAAGAGAGAGAAACTTCAATTCAAAGCCAAGAAAACAGAATGAAACACATGGAACAGAGAATTTCTGATTTGGAAGACAGAGCTACTGACTCCAGCATCTATGAGAAGAAATCAGAAAAAAGAAATAAGAAAACTGAAGAAGGCTTAAGAAGCAGGTTGGACTCTATTAAGAAGAACAATCTATGATTAATTGGAGTTCCTGAACAGGATGAGACATCTGAGAACACAGAGAGTATTGTTGCTGAGCTGCTGACAGAAATTGTGAAAGAAGAGAATATAGATATCCAAGATGAGATACCATCTCACCACAACAAGGTTGGCCACTATCCAAAAAATGCAAAACAACATATGTTGGAGAGGCTGTGGGGAGATTGGAACTCTCCTACACTGCTGGTGGGATTGCAAAATGGTGCAACCTCTTTGGAAAACAATCTGGTGCTCCCTTAAAAAAAATGGATATAGATATAGTATTTGACCCAGTAATTCCAGTGCTTGGAATATATCCTACTGAATCAAGGCCATTCACACCAAATGATACATGCACACAAATGCTCATGGCAGCACAGTCCACAATAGCAAAAAGATGGAATCAACCCAGATGCCCAACAACAGAGGAATGGATAGGTAAACTATGGTATATATACTCAATGGAACACTATGCAATGATAAAGAACAACGATGATCACAGGAAACGTCTCTTAACCTGGTTTCAACTGGAGGACATTATGTTGAGTGAAAGTAGTCAGTGACAGAAGGACAAATATTGTACGAGATCCCTATGGTAAGAACTTAACAGCAGACTCGTGCATAACAGAAAAGACTCTTTGATGGCTGCAAGGGTAGAAAGGGAGGAAGGGTGAGGGGGAAGGGTTTAGATTAGATAATTGTTAGAAATTTGGTTGGGTGAAATCAGGGACAGCACACATTAGTAAAAAGATCAATATTAACTGTACTTCAATACAACTTGTGTACTCCTCCCATCTTAACTCAATGTTGCAAGGACAGAGTAACTGGGGCAGGGGGGCGGGGAGCCTGCTCTCAGAGGGAAATGAGGCCAATTGGCACAACTAGCATTTTGCTAATGAGGACTCTCCACATGCCACATTGTTGAGCGGTGTCTGAGGTCTTAAAAGCTGCCAAGCTGCCATCTGAGAGTACAGCAAACAGCCCCAACTTAGCAGGAACAGACGATCACTGAGGTCCATAATGGCATGGGGGAAAGAGAACCCAGAAGACAGAGAGACCCACGTGAGTGCGTGTCTACATAGACTTGTGATTGGAAGAACTGGATGGTGCCCAGCCACCACCAGTGATAGCCACAATGGAGTTCACAAAGTTGACTCTCACTGGCAACACAAGAATACATAGGGGTGCACCCTGACAGCCCCACTAAAAGACCACAGTTGATGGTCCGGGAGCTTTGGGATGCTCCTGGGAGCATGGCCCCTGGCCCTGATGCTGCCTCTGTCCATAAATCATAATGAAGGTCAATTTTTTGGACAACAATGGATTGGACTTGGCAACACAGAGTAATCGTATTTATTGTTCTAGGCATCTGTAGGATGTTGGCCTGCTGACCTCATACTGGAGGAAGGGAAGTGGGTCGAGAGGAGAAGATAGGAGACTGTTGGGAGGATAAGACATGTTTGGAGCAGAGAGGAGGAGTGTGCTGTCACCGTGCAAGTAGAGCAGTGGAAGCTGCATATAGGTGGGCATGCAAATTTATATGGGAATGTACATTTTCATTCAATCACAGTAAAAGAAAATTTAAAAAAGAAAAATAAGAGGATAATATATTGTTTTCTTGTTTGTTTCTGTAACTTCTCTTTAAAAAAAAAAACCTTAGTAGTTTTGTCTACAGAATGGTAAAATTTGTAATATTTACTTGTTTATAAGGGCCTTTAGTCCTAGAGTTTCATAACCACAACATTTACGATTAAAAAGTTTTAGTTCATCTCAAATACTTTCTGTACCACTTGAAAAGAGTATCTAGGGGGAAATTTATGTAAGAAAAGTAAACACAATTTAACAGAAAGCATGAAACATTGTTGATGAAGCCTTTGTAGGTGTGGGTGTGTGTGTTCAGCCCAAACGAAGCATCGAAGCATCGGACTGACTATAGGAAGAGGCGGCAGAATGAAAAGACGCAGTACCTTCTCGTCTGCTTGCTTATGTTGGATAAATGAATCATTTTATTGTCAGGCTGTTTGAGACTGAATGTCAACATGACACCGGAACACCCCAAAGGTATGCAGCAAAGGAAACGCTATTCCAGCTTGCTTCATGCAGTGCTGTTGCAGGAGCTCACAGTCTGTAAGACAAAAGTTAGATAAATTGAAGGACAATAGGTACACAGTTTTATAGCAATAGTTTAACTTCAAACTCCTTGTGAGTTTGTATGTGTTTCTATGGAAGGACTGCATCTAAAACGATGTTCTAACAAACGAAACTTACCAGAGAAAACAAGCCCTGCAAACTGGTGTACAGATTGGTGGATTTTTTTTCTCCCTTTCAATTACAATAGCACAGCAGTCAATTAGAATGTGTGAACCCTCTAAGCCCTAGCAGATGGTATATTAAATTTGAAATATCAGAAATGCATGCTATGTTTATTTAGAAAAAACTTTGCTGCGTTACACTAAGAGACAGTCATCCATTGAATCCACACAAATGTCTGGGTTACCTACTATGTGCAAGCAAGCCATGTTTCCTACCTTTGTAATCTGCCTAGCATATAATAAAGCTTTGTTGCACTAAAAATCTGTGATGATCATGTGTTAAACGGGACACGTACTTGAAGAGGGATGTGTTATAGATTGAGTTGTCGCTTTCCAAAATATGTGTTGAAATCTTGTTATTATGACCCTTTTGATACGTTAGTAAGGTTATGCCAGAGTAGGATGGATCCTAAACCTAATTACTTTTAAAATGTAAAATGAACAGATTAGACACTGACACATGCCAGGAAAATAGGCCATAGAAAGAGAGAGACACATGGCAGATGAATCCACAGGCCTAGAAACTCCAAGGCTTGATGGCTATTAGAAATTGAAATAAAGAAGTACCTCTACCCTACAGACGTGGACTAAATTCAAACTTCTACATTCTTACAGCATGCAAAAATAAATTTCTCTTCTTTAGAACCACATACTTGTAATACTTTCTATTATGGCAGCAGTAGGTCACTAAGACAGGTTGTAATAAAAATAATAGCCATTTTTATATAGCTATACAATTTCCAAAGCACTTTCACATATATATGTGTGTATACATGTGGGTATACGATGCACATATCTATATGTAAATATACGTATGTAATCTGTCAATATCAGGTTGATTGTGACTCATAGTAACTGTGTAAGACAGAGTAGAACCATCTGTAGAGTTTCTAGGAAGTGGCTGGTGGATTCAAACAGATGTCATTTCAACTGATAGCTAAACTCTTACACACACACACACATATATATACATACATATATAGACATATGTATGGACACACATACATATATACATGTATACGCACACATAGACATGGGTATGTGTATGTACATGTACATGTATATGTATATAATCTAAATTGAGGGTAGTAGTCAACATATTTACAAACTGGTATATCACTAAAAAATCCCCAAACCACACAAGTTGTCATGTGAATCTGTTTCGACTCTTAATGATCACACGTGTCAGAGTAGAGCTGTGTCCTTCACGAGGTTTTCAGTGGCTTATTTTGTGTAAATAAGTCACCTGGCCTTTCTTTCAAGATACCTCTGGGTGGACTCAAACCTCCAAACTTTCAGTTAATAGCTGAACATGTTAGCCATTTGTATCACTCAGAATCATTACCAAAACACGCAGTTGCTATTGAGGTGATTTTTTGACTGATGGTAACCCCACATGTGTGTAGAGGAGAACTGCACCATAGGGTTTTCAAGTGGGTGAGATTTCAGAAACTAATTACCAAGCCTCGCTTCCAAGGTGCCTCTGGGTGGTTTCGAACTGTCAGCTTTTCAGTTGGTAGCCCAATGCTTAACCTTTTGCAGCATCCAGGGACTACAGAGACAGCACAGGCCTCAACATATCAAAATGCAAATGGATGAGGTTAATTCTGAAATAAATCTACAGTGTTCAGAATCTCAGTAATTATGTCCATTTGTACATGTGGTTTAGCAAGTTCTCATTAAGCCAGGGGCATGACCTTAAAATGGAGTTTGTCCCCAAAAGAGATCATGAGATTGACACTGAGAAATTGGTCACTAATATGATTTTACCGCATGCATACCATGCATCAGAAGCTGTTTGGGGCATTCAACCAAGTCTTACGTCAAGTTGCAGGGTGCCAAGGAGTAAATAATGTAGATACAGAAATACAAGTGGGGGTAAAGCGAGAGAATTTTGAAAATGGAAGAAGCAAGGCTGACTAAGTGTTTTTAGGGTAGAAGAGATTTATGCATATTTTAGTCTGAGAAGAGTTATGGAAAGAACTCAACTGAAGAAGTAAGTGAGAAAGGGCATAATTACTAGAGTAAGAATTTGCAGGAGATAGGAGGTTTGGGGTCAATAGCACTGGTGAAAAGGGAAAACTCTTTGTGGCAGGGTAGAAGAAGATAGTGAAGAGAGAGAGATATAATTCAATTCAGGGCTGTACAAGAAGTGAAATAAGTCCAAAGAGGATGAGAAAACTTAGGAAAGAAAGGAAGGGTATGATCTGAAATGAGAAAATACAAGTAGACTTTAGGAAATCCTGTGAAGGAGGATGTTTCACAGTTGTAATAGCTATTTTCTCTGTGGTGAAGGAAAGGTAATCTGCCAGAGGTAGAGCATTAGGTAGAAAGCTTGAAAAGAATGGTGAAACATTAGTATCATAGGGAATGGCTAAGGCTCTGTAAAGAATTGTGGGTCAATACTGACATTCCAACAAAGTTAGAAGTTGTAAGTTTATACGGTAAGCAGTCAACACGGTTATATTCTTTACTCCAGTATTATTCAATGCCTGGCTCCTCAACAGGAGGATACAGGTGGTTCGGGTATACTAGAATTGAGGATTAGGGTAATGATGTGAGAAGGTCATGAGACTGTTGACAATTAAGCGTGTTGGTGACAGAGTAGTTTGATTGATTATGGAGTATAGTTGGATTGAAGAAGTAATTGAAGTCAAAGGAGACTTGCTGATCAAGAACATACAAAAATGATATAGTATTAGGAGAAGCAATGCTGATGAAGTGCAGTAATTCCCCTACATAAAACTTCTCCAGTGGCTTTCTGGAGCCTGGGAGATAAAGTTCAGTCCGCTTCTTATATGAAGCTTTCCATAATCTTGCTATGGTTCATTCCTTAAATGTCAAAACTCATGCTTCGTTTCACTAGCCTAGTACAGGACCTGAATATCTATCAACATGCCTGTTCCAGACAGCAATGTGTTTTATTCCAAACTTGGTCTAAACCATTTTTCACACTGGTGTCAGAGGTAGGCAGCTTTTTTACAATATAAATCAGATCATGTAACATTTTCCATTTCAGTATTTCTCATTTTCTACCAAATTAAGAACAAATTCTTAAGGATCTGAGATTTACAGCTTTTCTCTGTATTATTTTTCCAGTCCCATTTTGCCTCATTTCTCAGCTTTCCCTTTCTGTATTTTACACTGCTGTCCTCCAAACATACTCTTTTGCCTTCATGCCTGTTTTCTTTCCTTCATCTTCTGTCTCCACTTCTCCTCTGAGAGTTCCCACTCAAACTTCAAGGACCAGCTCAGTATGATTTCCTCTCTGTTTTCTCCACAGAACTCCCAAGTGAAACAGATTACACTCTCATCCATTTACCCATAGGACTATGTCATGGACTGAATTGTGTTCCCCAGAAACATGTGTATCAATTTGACTAGGCCATAATTCCCAGTGTTGTGTGATTATCCTCTGTGTTATCATCTGATGTGATTCTTCTTACTTGTTATAAATTCTATCTCTGCAACATTAATCAGATGGTATTAGTGGCGGTTTTGTTAATAAGGCAGACCTCAACCTACAAGTTTGGATTATGTCTTGAACCAATCCCTTTTGAGATGAAGCAGAGATACATGAGCTAAGAGACACGGGGACCTCATACTGCTAATAAATAAGGACCAGAAGAACAGTGCATCCTTTGGAACCAGGGTCACTATGCTGAGAAGCTCCTCAACTTGTGAAGATGGATGCCAAGGACTTTCCTCCAGGGTCAACATAGAGAGAAAGCCTTCCTCTGATTGGCATTTGTACCAATACAGAAGAATCATAGCTAATGAAGTGCAGTAAATCCCTTACTTCTCCAATGGCTTTCTGGAGCCTGGGAGATAAAGCTCAGTCTGCTTCCTATATGAAGCTTTCCATAATTTTGCTATGGTTTGTTCCTTAAATGTCAAAGCTCATTTGTTGTTTCACTAGCCTAGTACAGGACCTGACTATCTATCAACATGCCTGTTCCAGACAGCAGTGTGTTTTTTGTGGTAATTTCTGTATTTGTACTTCAAACTTGTTTTAGTTAGCTAGGGCTGCTCTAACAGAAATACCACAGAGTGGATGGCTTTAACAAAGGAGGCTTATTATTACACAGTCCAGTAGGTTACAAGTCCAGTTCAGGATGTCCACTCCAGGGGAAGGCTTTCCCGCTTGTCAGCTCTGGAGGAAAGTCCAGTATTGCATCAGTCTTTGTCCAGGGAGCCTCTTGGCACAGGAACCTCAGGTCTGAAGGACACGCTCTTCTCCTAGTGCTGCTTTTTTGATGATGTGAGGTTCCCAATTCTCTGCTTGCTTCTTCCTTTTATCTCTCGTAGGAGGAAAAGATTAAAGGTGGGGCAAGCCATACTCCAGGGAAATTCCTTTTACAGTGGAGCAGGGAGGTGGTCTTCTGAAGGTATTTACAGTCCCACCCTAATCCTTTAATATACAGCACACCAAAGTCACAGAATGGAGGACAATCGTGGAATAGTGGGAATCATGGCCCAGCCACATGGGTACATAGATTTTTGGGGGGACACAATTCAATCCATGACAAAACTGTTAAACTGAGAAAACACATTTCAGCTTGTTAAAGCCATTCTCTTGCAGTACTTCTGTTATAACAGCACTAGATGACTAAGACAGACCGTACATAAACCTGTCCCAGCCTTTATCACACTACAGTGCAGTTGTTAATTGACTTGTCTGTCTTCCCAGTCAAAATCGGAGCTCCTCCGCAGAAGCAGGGTTAATAAAACATTTATTCTTGCTATACCTTTCCCTTACACGGTTCCTAGGACATGCCAGTACACGTGAAGTGCTGGATAAATGTCCTTTGAGAGAGTAAATCCCTGAATGAATCAATGATGAAATATGTAGCCCGAACTGTACTTTCTATATATTATTTAAATGATAATCAAGTCCAAATATTTTGAGTACATTGAAAAAATCCTTAAAAGTAAGTGTTTATTTGAAATAGACTATCTCTAATTTTTTTCCCAGTTCTAAAATTCTATGACGATATTGGGGCTAACACTATTATAAAGGAACATAGGGCTAGAATCTTGTGTGGAATGGACTTAATTCTGTAGAATAGTATCTAATGGGTCATTTGAAAGATATCTTTTCAATTAAATCTATCATATTAAATTGTATTTTATAAATTTTTATAGTTTTCAATTAAACAAAATTGAATTAATATGCACTAGCTCATTTTTCAAAATGGTAGCACAGGGAGGAAAAGTGGGTTTTATTTCTAAAATCTTGTCAGCTTGAGTGACATGTGAGTACCCATCACTAAGCATCTGTTAGGGAAATCTTATTACTCTATGTCTGTCACTAGAAAATTGGAACAAATGTTGCAAGACCTACACACTTAAAATGTTATGATGTGTTTTTAAAACTGCTTTCCACAGAAGGCCCTTTATTTTATTAGAAAATTATAAGCAAACAAGCCTTGTTTAATGGCTTTCAAAGTCTAAGCACATTTTGTGTCAAAATTGTATCGCTCTCGACTGCTTACTTTCCCGAGAAATCTGTCAGGCCCTGGTGCCCGAGAAAATAGGCTACCATGAGTGAAGATTTCTTACTGAAGGATATAATGCATGCTCAATTAAACCAATACTGCGTGTGTAATGGCCTGATTCCATCGTAGAAAGAACCGTTGGCTCTCTCTTCTGCAGAGTTTCCCTAGTACCTGGACTTTTTGATAAATCCCCAGTAGCAAGTCCCATGCTTTTTGAGCTTATAGCTCAGGAAGGTTTAGTTCTTATTTCTTCTGTTTTTAGCTTTGAGAGGTTCTTGGAAATTGTACCCCCTCTTCCTTATATTTTCTGTGTGTCTTTACTCCTTTCTATTATGTCTTTCAGTGTGTTACAAATTTTAAGCAAATGAAGAAAACATGCATAAAATGTTAAAACTATACCCAGATTTTCAAAGAAGTCAGTGGTTAGTTGTGTTGTTATTTTGTTTGAGAGTTAGTCTCAAGTTATTTATCTTTTTGAGTTTTAAAAATATCTATGTGTTCTTCAAAAAGAAAAGAATGGAGTGCTAACAAAATATGGGGGAAAATCTCTGTAGCAGCTTGATGTCTTTTCTTATATTCTGTGTTATTGGACAAGATTATAATAATTCTGCTTCTATAACCCAGTAGAGATCAAGTGCAGGAGTGATAAATACTAATTTCTTTCCCAAAAGATAATACACCTATGACTTGTAAGATACATGTTTTCCTCTATAGTTTAAGAAAAGATGACTTCTAAATATGAATTTGCCACAATGATAAAATAATATTGTGTGTTACTAAACTGCCATCTACTGTACTAGTTCACTCAGCACACGAGATCATTTTGCATAAGCTTGCCTTTTTCAACGATAGAAGATTTTTTTTTTCAGCTGTTTGACATTATTCTCTTCACCTATTCTAGTAATATATGCTCCTAGAGAACAGGAAAAAAAAATTGTTTCAACTAATTACAGCTCTACCAAAGACTTTCACATCATTTAAGACTTAGATTGATTACTCACAGTGTCATGAAGATGTGTCAGTTTGAGACAAGAAGAGGCTTAGAGAAGTTTGCACTTTGCAGAGTGCCACCTGTCTCCAAAGGGCATATTCATTAAAAAAGCTCCAGGTGCAAGTTGTGGGAGCAAAACAGCATAATGAAGTCCTTTGCCTCTTTGTGCACCTTTTGATTAATAACATCCTCCTTCTGCTCTAGAAGACTGAGCACTGACGTTCACCATAATAAACCTGACATACATTCCTATCTTTTCTCTGAATAGAGTAAATCGCCATCTATCTGTGACCCAAACCAAAAAATACATACAGAAATGGAATCTTTCTGGCAAAACCTATTTTTATAAGAACAGCTAATTGGCAAGCAGACTGATATTTATTCAGTTAACAATATTTAATACATATCATTGATCAAAATTCTACCTAATCATCTTTACCTTATATCCACACACTTGGAACTTCAACTGGTACGTATACTCATAACCTGAGCGCATCACAAAACTCTGGGTAGTCTTCTGAATCACAAAAATGAAACAGAATATTGGTATTCATAACATACTTAGTATTTACTAGACATTTTCACTGGCATTATAACATATTATCCACAAAATAGCCCGGTAAGTTAGATATCATCATCTTCATTTTACTGTTGTCCTGGATTGAATTGTGTCCACCCAAACATGTGTGTAGCTGTTTGGCTAGGCCATGATTCCCGGTATTATATGATGTTCTATATTCTGTAAACCCTGCCACTACTGCCAGGCACTCCTTGGAAACTCTATGGAGTAGTTATATTTTGTCCTATAGTGTTGCTATGAGTGGGAATCGACTTGAGAGCAGCGATTTTTCTTTGGTTTATGATGTTAGTGAGGGAAGATTGGTGGTAGTTGTGTTGGTAGGGAAAGACTCAAAGTATAAGATCAGGTTGTGCCTTGAGGCAATTTCTTGAGATACAGAAGAAAGAAGCTAGCAGAGACAGTTGGGGACCACTGCACCAAGAAGCAGTGCCAGGAGCAGAGGGCATCCTTTGGAAAGGATCCAGGGTCCCTGTGCCTCAGTTCAGGGAAAGCTTGACGACAAGGACCTTCCTCCAGAGCCAACAAAGAAAGCCTTCCCTTGGAGGTGATGCCTTGAATGTGGTCTTTTAGGCTACTGGACTGTGACAGAATAAAATTTCTCTTTTCAAAGCCATCCACCTGTGGTATTTCTGTTATAGTGGCACTAGGTGACTAAGACAACCATTGAAAGTGACTGAGGCTCAGAGTGACAGTAAGAACTTTCAATTTTCTTGGCTTTGTGCTTAGTGCTTTACACATTGCCTCAACTGGTCCTGAAAACGACATTATGGAGTAGACACTACTATTATTTTTATTTTGTTGGCAGTGACTCTGACAAGTTAAATAACTCACCCATGACCACACAAATAATATGCGGTGGAGACTGGATTTGAACCAGGCAGATTGGTTCCCAATATCCCAACTTTATTATAAGAGGCCCTGAGTGGTGCAAATGGTTAACATACTAGGCTCCTGACCAAAATACTGAACACTAGCACCTAGAGATGCCTTGGAGGAAAGTTCTGGTGATCTACTTCTCAAACACTGGCCACTGAAAATCATTTGTAGCACAGTTATACTTGACACACATGGGATTACCTTAAGTCAGAAGCAACGCCATAGCAGATGGTACTAGTAGATTAACTGAAAGTTATCATGTGCACCAAATATGCATTAATAGTTTTCAAAACCTAACTAGTAATATGGAGGCGTAATGGTAAACAGCTTATATGCTAATCAAAAGGTAAGCAGTTGGAATGTAGTAGCTGTTCCTTGGAGTCCCTATAGGGCAATTCTACTCTGTCCTACGGGTTCGCTATAAGCCAGAACTGACTCAGTAGTAAGAGGTTTTGAAATAATAATATATTTAACATTAAAGTACACACACATGCACTCATAAAGGGATACCAGTATCATTACTCGGTATCATGAGTTGAATTGTGTCACCTCAAAATATGTGTCAACTTGGTTAGGCCACGATTTCCAGTGTTGTGTGATTGTCCTTCATTTTGTGATTCTCCTGTGTGTTATAAATCATAATCAATGCCTGTGGTTAAAGAGGATTAGGATGGGATATATCCCCTTGCTCAGGCCACATCCCTGATCCAACAAAGGGAATTTCCCTTTCATGTGGCCTGCACCACCTTTTATCTTACAAGAGACAAAAGGAAAGGGAAGCAGGCAGAGAATGTGAGGCTTCAGACTACCAAGAAAGCAGTGCCAGAGTCAGAGTGCACCTTTTGGACCTGGGATTCTTGTGCTGAGAAGCTCCTACTCTGGGGCAAAATTGCTAACAAAGACCTTCCTCTAGAGCTAACAAAGAGAGAAAGCCTTCCCCTGGAGCTGATGCCCTGAATTTGGACTTCTAGCCTAGTAGACCATGAGAAAATAAATTTCTCTTTGTTGAAGCTGTCTACTTACAGTATTTCTGTTATAGCAGCACTAGATGACTAGGACACCTGGCAACCTACTTTGGCAAACTATCTACTGAAAACCACGTGGAGTACAGATCTACTCTACAGTACATGGAGTCATCATGAGACAGAATCAATCCACTGGCAACTGGTAATGTTTATCATGTATTTATTGCCAAGCATTCTATGCACGTTATCTCACTTGAAATTCTTGCACAAATGCAATATTACTATCCCCATCTCACAACCATAAAACTGAGTTTTAGAGAAAAACAATAAAATAATTTTACATCAAATCAAAGACTTACATGGCACTCATTACATGCTAGGCACTCTTCTAGGAGCTTTAGGTATAGTACTTATTTAATACTCACAATAATATGATGTCAGTACCATTAGCATTCATGTGATACAGATGAGGGAACTCAGAGGTAGCACCTTGATCAAGGTTGCACTGCTAACAGTGGAGCCAGCCACTGCTGTTGAGTAGGGTCTGACTCATAGTGACCCTAGAGGTCAGAGTAGTACTGCCCTGTAGAGTTTCCAAGGAGCACCTGTCAGATCTGAACTGCAGACTCTTTGGTTAGCAGATGTAGCACTTAACCCACTACGCCACTAGGGTTTCTGGCAGTGGAGCAGGATTCTCTTAAAAAATTCTGTGCTTTAAACTATGGAATAATTTAAAGTTTTCATTTCTCGTTTATTATATCAAATTTTAACACCCTAACTTGCCTATGATGTTCATCACAATCAAACATTTTGTTGCACATCAAGTAACATAATTATATCATATTTGGTAAAAGAAAAAAAAATTAAGGGGACCCAAGGTTGTACAATTTCACATAGGTCAGGCTGGCGCATAGTTACAATGATGGTAAAAGTAAAATTTTTTCACGCATTTATTTGACAAACACTGAACCCTATTTTCCAGGTGTGAAGTTGAGGAAATATGTCAGATTTGTTTCCTATCTATGAGGAACTGGAGATGTATAAAATAAATAGTTCATTACAAATAAAAGGATAACTGCTAAGATGCAGTTTTTTTTCTCTAAACTGAAGCTACAAAACTCTACTTGTTATAAGGTCACAAAATCCCAGGCCACGTGCAGGCAAAAGAATAAGAAGGTAGCAGAACATAAGGCAAAGTGGCCAAAAAATATTTTTATAATAGTTGTGATCTTATTTAAATTAATGTTGATGTTTAAGCTACAGGCAAAAGTTAGAAATAGCATTATGATGTGTATTTCTGTTTATCATCAAATTTTTTACCTTGAGGAACCTCTCCTTCTTGATACGCTTGTCTAGTCCTGAGTTCCCAGGTCTTCCCATTCTGGCCCACACAAAATTTCAAGTATGAGATTAGTCAGAATTGTTGGTTGAAAGTGACAGAAACCCAATACTAGCTCCAGCCAAAAGAGAATGTGTTGGCTTGGCTTCATGTTAGGGGCTGAACTGTGTCTTCTCAAAATACGTGTTTTAAATCCTAACCTTCTTGCCAGTGGATATAATCCCATTTAAAAGTGGGTTATCTTTGCTATGGTAATGAGGCAGGATTAGTGTGGGTATGTCTTGAGTTAGTCTCTTTTCAGGTATGAAAAAGTTTAAAACAAGAGAACACAGCAGAGATGGGGAAAGGTAACACCAAGCCACAGGAAGATGACCCAGAAGCAGAAGCACAAATAGACTATTACCTTCCTCTACAGCCAGCAGAGAGGCCAGAACCCTTCCTCTAAAGCTGACACCCTGAGTTCAGACTTCTAGTCTTCTATACTGTGAGAAAATAATTCTGTCTCTTTGTGGTACGTCTGTTATAGCAGCACCAGATAACCAAGACACTTAACTAACTAGGAAGTCTAAGTGATAGGTATGATTTCAAACAGTACTAAACCTGGGGAATCAAGATCTGTATTCAGAGTTCACCCTCTTTCACTGTCACTTTCTTCTCATCTCTCTTCACTTCCTTTCACCTGTTAGCTCTCCTTCTCTCTGCTTGGAAACCCTGGTAGCATAATGGTCAAGTGCTACATCTGTAAACCATGAAGTTTACAGTTCAAATCTTTCAGGTGCCCCTTGGAAACTCTACGGAGCAGTTCTACTCTGCTCTGTAGGGTCGCTATGAGTTGGAATCAACTTGATGGCAATGAGTTTATTTTGGTTTTGTCTGCAGACCACTGATTGACATATTTTGTGGGTAGATTCTGTCTATATAGTAAGTGTCAAATTCATATTTACTAGTTTAGCAATCACGATGGAGAAAGAGCTTCTCTCTCCAAGTGTTTCTAAATAAATCCTAAGGAAAAACTCTGATTTGGCCATCCTGGTTCACACCATCCTTCAACCAATCACCAGGACCACGTGAGATAAGGAGGCCTGATGATGGGGCAGTAGTTAACAAGCTACAGCTGCTAATCAAAAGTTTGACAGTTTGAATCCACCAACCACTCCTTGGAAAAACACACAGGTTGGATTATAGGTCAGACTCACACAAAGCAGAAGAGATCCTATGCAGCATCAAGCTTTATTACTAACATCAAGAAAGCAACCAATCAAAAGACAAAAACAGAACAGAGAAAGATCTAGGACAGGTCCTTCCCTAACCATGTCTCTGACCCACATTAATAGATGCGATATTTGTGTAAGGTCTTACATATTATTACCTTACAGAATGGCAAGCATAAAATTTATAAAACACCTTTATTTTATAGCCCAGAGAGTTGTAAATCTTATTTGCCAGAGTAGCCATATCTAGTAAATCAATAAACTCCAAGTTTATTTGCTACAACTACAGGACATCAGTAGTTAGTATTCGGACACTCATCTTCCATGCAAGAGACTCAGGTTCGATTCCCAGCCAATGACATCAAGTATAGCCACTGCCTGTCTGTCAGTGGGTGCTTGCATGTCACTGAGGTGCTGAGCATGTTTCAGCGGAGCTTCCAGACTAAGACAGACTAGGAAGAAAGCCCTGGCAATCAACTTCTGAAAAACGAGCCCATAAAAATCCTATGGGGCACCTCTGTCCAATTCTGCTGTACATGTAGCGACCAAGTGACAACTTGAGAGCAGCTAACAAAAACAGTAACAATGCTTACCTTGTTATCAGGGAGTAATCATGGTGATTGTGCTAAGGGCATTCCATAGATAAGGTCTCCTTTTCCTGTCTAAATCCTTGGTCTATTTATCTAGAGGTCAAGTTCACAGGGAGCTTAGACCAAACCACTTGCCTTCTATTCCCTCTCCTAGAGTTGTCCTTATAGAAAAAAGGAAGTGAATGCATTGCAGCCCAGATTCTTTACACCTACCTCTTCATCAGAAAACTAGAACATTTGACTGGATAGCCTAAGACAAGAATCCAAAGCCGTGCTTGGGGAGCACCATGATTGATAGCCTGCTTAGAGCATGCAGAGTATGGCTTAACAATAGGAAAGCACGTCAGGCAGATATACACTGTGACTGCCCTTGTCCACTACACCGTTCTTACCAAAAAATTAAAAAGGCCATGAAAGGGGTGCACAGCTTTTAAGAGGTCTTGTGGTGTTATAACTCCCCCATTATTAGACATTGTCTATTTTTTTCTAGTTTCTAGCTGTGAAAAACTCTCCCTGTGACTCATGGAATACAGGCAAAAGAACAAGTAGTAACAGGAAAGAATGGGAACAACTAAGCCAAATCTTAGTCTACAGGAAAGAAAACTAAAGGAATGCTTAACAAGCTCTCACAAGGAACCCTTATGTGGAGAAAGAATATCCCAGTAGGTGTTTTTCATCCTTTTATCCTTAAGTCTTCACATCCATTTGCCTACAGAAATCTCAAGTTCTAACACAGCAACTGAATTTCTTTAACCTAAAAGGCAGGAGGTACAAACACCTATCCTACTGGCCTAATAACCCAGCAGGTGCTTTTTGTTTGGCCGAACAGTATTTATTATTAAGTTGAATTTGAATGTCTTTGAATAGTCTACTACAATCGCCCTTACTCCCTACTGTCTTACACAGGCCTGTTTCACTTATTTATGTTACTGCCTGGCCCCTGTAAACATTTGAGATTTTGAGTCGTGGTTTAAGGCTTGACTCTTACTAAACTGAAAATCCCTTTATCAGAATGTATACTTTAAGCTGTATAGAGTTATTCTCACAAATGTAAATGACGTTCTCATCTGTTTTCTGTTAACGAAGAAGAAAGAAATATTCGGGGAAGGGTAAAACTAAAGGGCTAACAAGGCTGACTAAAGAGTGAGCCAAGGCTCCTAGGCAGCATAATTTAAGGAAGCACTCCCTCTGGGAGACCTACAGTCTTACCACCTGAAAGACAGTGTGTCCTTAAATTTCATACTCACTCTTGTCCAGGCCCTGAAGGATAAAGTTTAACGAGATGCAGTTGGTTTCTGTTACTTATAATAGAATAACCCTGCTGCATTTCCTTCTCACACCCAAGAACTGAGGACTTATTTCTACCAGGAACACCCACAATAACATTCTCTCATTATGCCTACACTATATTTACAACTCAATTTTATAACCGCCTTTTTATAAATTACAAAACCCTGGTGGTACAGTAGTTAAGTGCTACAGCTGCTAACCAGAAGGTTGGCAGTTCAAATCTGCCAGGTGCTCTTTGGAAACTCTATGTAGGAGTTCTACTCTCTCTATAGGGCTGTTAAGAGTTGGAATCAACTCAACAGTAGTTTTTTGGAGGTTTCTTTATAAATCCATATCCACTAACCCTCTATGAGCTCCTTAAGGGTAATACTGTTGTTGTCCTCTCTGTAGCTGTGATGGCTAGCTGTGGCTGTTGTTGAACAAAGGAATTAATGAGCATGCTATTAGAATCCAGTGTCCCATTCTTCCTGTAGCATGGAACACTTTCCTATCCTGTGAAATCCTGTGTCACCTAAAATGTTCCACATTTGCCATAGATTGTGATTTTCAATAATATTTCTATTCTGATTAGGTCATGGTTTTTCCATACATTTGCATGTTATCTTTGTATTGTCCCTTCCTTTTTTTTTAAATCTTATGTGGTCAAGTAAATACTGCAGTCGATTTTCAACTGACACCTTGTGTATGCTTTGCCTTTCAGTCTCCAGCAGGGCCAGCCTCCTTGACCTAATTAGACTTCTTCACTCACACATGGCTAGTAAATACTATAATTAATTCATAAAGGACTCTGAAACACCAGCTGGCAAAACTTCCCAGTAATGTTTTCCACAGAACAAAAAGAGCATTTAAATTATAGGAGTGTTATGAAGTGTGTGCATGAGTTTGTGTATGTGTACATTCACATGTTTCAATCCACTGAATTTTCCAAGAATGTCAAGTTATAAACTGTTTTAAGTAAACAATGCTTAATTAATTTCTTGTCATTTCTTTCAGCACATTTATTTTAGTTTGTACAAAGATATCTATGCGACAAAACACTCTCAGTGGTGTATATCTGGAGTACATGAGACGTGAATGTCTGTGAATATTCACACATATCCCAAGTGCTGTAATAAACTCCGTTGTTCTTTTAAAAAACTGTCAAAAAGAAGAAGGTGAGTCAGCCAAGCCAAGTGTGAGAGGACTTCTCAGTGCCTTGGGAAAGACACAACTGTAGTGGCCACCTTTGGAGTATTGCCTATACAAGAGTTCTGGTAGGCAGAATTTCAAGATAAATTAATGATTATTTAAACTTAATGAGTTAATTAAATGATTTCCACTCACTGGTGTGCACGCCCAATGTAATCCCGTCTCTCGATGTGGATGAGTGCTGCAAATACTATGGTATGTCACTTTCTTGATGGTTGTTGTTATGTGCTGTTGAGTCAGTTCTGACTCACAGTGACCCTGTGAACAACAGAACGAAACACTGCCTGGTCTTGCGTCATGTCCACAATCATTTTTATGCTTAAGCCCACTGTTGCAGACACTGTGTCAATCCATCTCATCAAGGGTCTTCCTCTTTTTCACTAACCCCCCACTATACAAAACGTGATGTCCTTTTCCACGAACAGACCCTTCCTGCAACATGTCCGAAGTATGTAAAGCACAGTCTTGCCATCTTTGCTTTGAAGGAGAAGGAGTACTCTGGTTATACTTCTTTCAGAACAGATCTGTTTTTCTTTCGGCAGTCCATGGAACATTCAACATTCTTCTCCGACACTATAATTCAAAGGTATCTATTCTGTCTTCTTTGTTCACTGTCCAGCTTTCACATGCATATGATGCTGTTGAAAATGCCATGGCTTGGGTCAGGTGCACTTTAGGCTTCAAGGTGACATCTTTACTTTTCAATACTTTAAAATTCTTTGCAGAACTTTTCAATACTTCAAAAACCTTCGCAATATTTTACAATCCTTTGCAACAGATTTTCTCAATGCATAGTGTCTTTTGATTTTTTGACTGCTGTTTCCATGAGCGTTGATTGTGGAGCCAAGTAAAATGAAATCTTTGACCACCTCAGTCCATTCTCCATTTATGACAATGTTTCTCACTGGGTCCAGTTGTGAGGATTTTTGTTTTCTCAGTGTTGAGATACGATCCATACTGAAGGCTGTGTTCCTTGATCTCTATCAGTAAGTATTTAAAATCTTCTTCACTTAAAGCCAGTAAGTCATCTGTGTAAAGCAGGCTGTTAATGAGTTATCCTCTAATCCTGATATCTTATTCTTCTCTGTTTAACCCAGTGTCTTGGATTATCTGCTCAGCACATAGATTGAAAATATACAGTGAAAGGATACAACCCTGATGTGCACCTTTCCTGACTTTAAATCAAGCAGTGTCCCCTTTTTCTCTTCACACGACTGCCTCTTGATCCATATACAGATTCCTTAAAAGCACAATTAAGTGCTCAGGAATTCCCATTCTCTGCAATGTTAGCCATAATTTATTGTGATCCACACAGTAGAATACCTTTGCATAGTCAATGAAACACAGGTAAACATCCTTCTGGTATTCTCTGCTTTCAGCCAAGATCCATCCGACATTAGCAATGATATCCCTGGTTTCACATGCTCTTCTGAATACAGCGTGAATTTCTGGTAATTCCTTGTCAACATACCATTGCAGTCACTTTCAAATTATCTTGAGCAAAATTTTACTTGTGTGTGATAGAAACGATATTGTTCAGTAATTTCCTCATTCAGTTGGGTTACCTTTCTTTGGAATGGATCTCACCCAGTCAGTCGGCCAGGCAGCTGTTCTCCAAATTTCTTGGCATAGATAACTGAGTACTTCCAGTGCTGCATTTGTTTGCTAAAATATCTTGATTGATATTCCATAAATTCCTGGAGCCTTGTTTTTTTGCCAGTGCCTTCAAAGCAGCTTCAACTTCTTCCTTCAGTACCATCAGTTCCTAATCATATGCTAACTCTTCAAACGGCTGAACATCAGCCAGTTCTTTCTGGCACAATGACTGTGTATGTCTTCTATCTTCTTTTGATGCTTCCTGAATTATTTAATGTTTTCACTGTAGAATGCTTCACTGTTGTGACTCGAGGCTTGAATTTTTTCTTCAGTTCTGTCAGCTTGAGCAATGCAGAATGTGTTCTTCCCTTCTAGTTTTCCATTTCCAGCTCTTTGCACATGTCATTGTAATACTGTATTTTGTCTTCTCGAGCTGCCATTTGAAATCTTTTGTTTAGGTCTTTCACTTTGCCTTTTGTTTTAGCTGCTCAACACTTGAGAGCAAGTTTCAGAGTCTCTTCTGACATTCAGTTTGATCTCTCCTTTCCTGTCTTTATAATGACCTCTTGCTCTCTTCATGGACAATGTCTCTGATGTCATTCCACAACTCATTTGGTCTTCAGTCATTAGTGATCAACACATCAAATCTGCTCTTGAGATGGTCTTTAAACTCAGGAGGGATATTCTTAAGGTCATACTTTCACTCTTGTGGACTTGTTCTAATTTTCTTCAGTTTCAGTCTGAATTTGTGTATGAGCAGTTGAAGATCTGTGCCACAGTCAGCACCTAGTCTTGTTCTACTGCTGACATGGAGCTTCTCCATCACCTTTTTCCACAGATGTAGTCAATTTGGTTCCTGTGTATTCCTTGAATAGGTTATGCTATATAGCAAAGATGATGGAATAATTTTCCTGGTGATTGTGCTTACATTATACAAGGATAGTAGTTCAGTGGTAGAATTCCTGACTTCCATGTGGGATACTCAGGTTCAATTACTGGCTAGGGCACCTCAAGTGCAGCAAAAAGTTGAGTGTAAGTGGAGGCTCATGTCTTAGTGTGATGCTGAACTGGTCACAGTGGAGCTGAAAGACAGACAAGGAAGAGAAACCTGGCAATCTACTTCGAAAAATCAGCAATGAAAAACCTGTGTATTGCAATGGTATAATCCAGTTGTGCAGGAACTCACTTTGAGTTAAGGCCAACTCAATGGCAGCTAACAATAACAATGGTTCTTGTAGCAGCAGTAGTAGCAGTAGACTAGAGAAAGATTCTCTTGCTGGCTTTGAAAAAAATAAGCTACCATGAGGCTAGGACCTGAAGGCAGCCTCTGGGAGCTGAGAGCAACTCACAGCAGACGTTAGTAAGAAAAGGGAAACTTCAGTTCTATAATCCCAAGTAACCGAATTTTGTGAGGAAATTAAATGAACTTGAGAGTACCCTAGGCCTCAGACGAGACTGCACCCCCAGTCATCACCTTGACTGTGGCTGAGGAGACCCTAAACAGAGAATATAACTAAGCCATGATTAGAATTCTGACCCATGGAAATCAAGAGATAATATTTATCATTTTAGACTTCTATGTTTATGATAATTTGTTATACAGCAATAGAAAACTAGTGGAAGAACCAATCACTTTCTCTTTTCCCTGGGTACTACCCTTTTCCCACAGGGTTCCCTCTTAGCCATCATGTTTATACCTGAAGCCATCCCCTCACCACCTGCTGTAGCTAATTGGATTAGAGATTTATATCTTATTCAAGCTAAGGCTACTAGAGTCTTTATCTGGAAATTTGAAATTGGGGTTAAGAAATTCCAGTTGGTAGTCTCTTAAACAGAGAAGGTGTAAAACCCTGGACATTTCAGTAACCTTAGACTCTGTCTAGGGCTGCCCCTAATGTATACAAGGCCCTTGGGGAATACTGGCAGATAGGTAGCTATATACAGCAATCATCCAATTGTAAAAGTGATTAAAAATACCATGGGCCCATGTGAGGTAGCACAATCCATTGATAAATCTTTACACTAGGAAAGAGGTACTTAGCTGTTTATTGTGCAATAAATAGAAGTTTCACTGCGCTTTCCAGGAATACCTCTTATGCTCTTTATAGTTAAAGACATCATTCCTAGCTAATTTTATATCTATTATTTCAAGAAAAAGGCAGCAACACTATTATTCACAATGCCATGTCTCTTTGAAAACTTGTTTTTTGTTGAAACAATGTGGATTTCCTTGTCTTTGCAGTTACTGTATCACTATAGCATCTATTGTACTGAGGGTGAATACTGGCTCCCAATGCCTCACAAATGTAGCTATTGTGTTTCCTTGATGATGACAACAAAGGCAAGCCCTACCCAGAGAATGCAGGAAAACATAAACAATCATTTGTTTTCGGATCATGTTAAAGTGACCTTTTGGAAGATTACAGTATTAACATACAACAACACATCTTGAACTGTCTAGGCTTTAGTCATCCCATTTCTAGAATCCGACCTTTAATGTTGACAGTAGCAATGCCTTTCATACAGTCATTTTTAGGGAAGATGGACCAGACGCCCACGAGCAGACATACTATGGAACTCCAGATCAACCAAGCAAGAGAAGGATATCACTATGTTGATAAAAGGTAAGAAAAACTTTCAGTTGAAGAGCCTGTAGTCTTGAAATGAAACCTTAGTGGCATAGTGGTTAACTGCTATGTCTGCTAACTAAAAGTTTGGCAGATCAATCCACCAGATGCTCCGTGGAAACACTATGGTGATGTTCTACTCTGTCCTATAGGGTCGCTAGGAGTCAGAATCGACAACACTGGATTTGGTTTGGGTTTATAGTCTGGAAAGCCCTCTAACAGGACAAGCACAGCCAAGACAAAGACTGTCTGACATTTGCTATGAAACCTGAGAAGGGTGACTACACTGGGTGCCAGGAGAAGTGTCAGGGTGCAGGACTGCATGGGATAAAGGACATCTGCAAACATTCATGCCACTTATGGGGCAGTTCTACTCTAGGAGGACTGCCAGTTAAGTTTGCAAAGTCTTCCTAGAAGAAGTGCTACATACCTCATTGCTGAGTATAATTATGGTCACCTTTGAAGTACTCACCTTGGAAAGCTATGTATCCACGCCAGCATTTAGTCCACCCTCACAAGCAATTTTGGAATTCTTTTTCCGAAATGGCCATCAAAGCTGTCATTGGATTACCCTCGATGTCCTTAAAATGTCTTCCTTTCAGAATTTCCTTTATCTTCAGGTAAAGAAAAAAGTCGCTGGGGGCTAGATCAGGTGAGCAGGGATACTATGGACAGAGTAGAACTGCAGAGTAGTTCATGCAATTTCCAAGGAATGCCTGGCAAATTTGAAAGGCCGAACTTCTGGTTAGCAGCTGTAGCACTTAACCACTGAGCTGCCAGGGTTTGAACTTCAAGCCTCCTAGAACACAAGAGAATAAATTTCTTTCTTAAAACTGGCTACTTGTGGTATTTCTGTTATTGCAGCGTGATATGACTAACACATTAAGACAGTGAGTGATATCCATGACGTTCCATGAGATTCCAGGCTTTTTCTTTCTTTCATTTTTTTAACTCCCATTGCTGTATGGGCATGCCACTGTGTGAATATCTGGCAATACATTTACCAAAGCAACCATTAATAAGCTGAAAGTTTGCAACTGGGCTATTTTGAATAACATAAACATGAACATTACTATACATGATTCTGATGGACACATATGCATTTCAGTTGGAAATATACTTAGAAGTGGAACAGTAGGGTCCATGGTACGCGAGTTTTCAGATTTAATAGACTCTGAGAAACATTTTCCAAAGTTTGTACGTCAATTGACACTCTTACCAGCAGAGTCTGAGAGTTCCATTTGCTCCACATTCACACCAACATTAACTGATGCATTCAAGTGGACACATCTGAGGTTTTCATTTTAACCATTCCAGTGGGTATGTAGTGGTATCAGATCATAATTTTAATTTGCATTTTCCTGACTTTCGTGCCAGCCAAGAAGGAGCAAGTTCACTACAGCCTATATTTTATACTGATTACAACTAAAAATTCTGGACAAAATATGAAAAGCAAATACTTGAGGACTCTGCAAAGACAAAAGCTGCCCTGCTGAGGAGGAAAATCAAAACGTGGAGAAGTGATTTTTGTGTTTGTTTTCTCTCATGGTTCTGACTGAAGGTCTGACCCTTCATGCAGTTGTGGTGGCAATACAGGCAGAAAAAACAGCCAAATGACAGGGTAAAAGGGGCTTGTTTTAGCTCAAGTGTGAGGGAATGCTTGCTTATTTTCCTCTTTTTTTCCCTTTGAGTTTTAAACTAAGGGTGAGAGTGCAGTCACACCATGACACCAAGAGAAACTCTGTGTTGCTATACAAAAGCACATTTTTTTATCTCTTTCTCTCACCACTTTGCCTGGTGAGTAGACCCTAATCAGCAGCTGCAGCTGTGACAGGCAACTAACAGTCCAAGAAGAAAAAACGTATTTCTAGCAAAAAGGCCATGAACAGGGGGCACTGTAAGACAGAGAGTTTCGGAGAAACACCACAGATGAAACAGCAGAAGGGGGTACTCTAATTCCATGTCTGAGCCCATGTCTAAAGTGAGTACAAGTACGTGTAGGACAGATATAGAGCAGCGTATGCCATCGGATGGAAGGAGTATTTTTGGACTGCAGGAATGAAGGAAGAGCAACAAACACAGTAAACATCTGAGTAAATTTGAAGGACTACTTTTTTTACTGTTAAGTTCTTTAGTATGACTACAGAAAGCAAATATTGTAACAGGGTATGGAGATGTGATAATATGACAATTACAAAGAAATGAGGGCAAAGGTTCATTTATAGTTGTATGGCCTCTACATTTTACTTATAGTGGTGAAATATTAACTACAATCAAACAATGACAGGTTAGGTAAGCATATTGTAAACTCTAGAGCAACCACTAAAAAACAAAAATTCAAAGGGTTACAACAAAAAATTCAATAGGTATATTAAAATAGAATACCAAAAAATTGAAATCTAAAAGAAATCAAGAATGATGGGAAAGAACAAACAAATCCCAAATATCAGAGAGATTAAACAGAAAATAAATGACGAAACGTTGTTTTCAGGTGCTGTCAAGTTGGTGCCAACTCCCAGCAACCCTGTAAAGTGGAGTCTGGTACTGTGTCATCCTCACCGTCATTATTATGCTTGAGCGCATTGCTGCAGCCATTGCACCAATTCACATCATTAAGGGTCATCTTTTTTTGTTTGTTTGTTTGTTTCCCTGACCCTACACTTAACCAAGCATGATGTTCTTCTCCAGGAAATGATCCTTCCTTATAACATGTCCAAACTATGTGAGAAGTAGTTTCACCATCCTTGCTTCTATGGAGCATTTTGGTTATATTTCTTCCGAGACAGATTTATTCAGTCTTTTAGCAGTCCATGGTATAGTCAGTATTCCTTGTCAACACCATAATTCAAAGCTATCCATTCTTCTTTGGTATTTTTCATTCATTTCCCAGTTTTTGCAAGCATATCAGATTATGATTTTGGTATTTGGTACTTAAGTACCTTAGTCCTTAAAATGACATCTTCACTTTTTAAAACTTTGAAGAAGTTTGTTGCAACAGATTTACCCAATGCAATGCATTATTTGATTTCTTGATTGCTGCTTCCATGGATGTTGACTGTGAATCTAAGTAAAATGAAATCCTTGACAACTTCAACCTTTTCTCTGTTTACTATGATGTTGCTTATTGGCCCAGTTGTGAGAATTTTTGTTTTATGTTGAGATGTGACAAACGACAAGATGGTAGACCTAATCCAACCATATCAATAATTACATTAAACTTAAGTGTCCTTAGAGCACCAAATAAAAGACAAATTTTCAGACTGCATAACAAACAAGACCCAATTGTATTCTGTGTACAAGACACCACTTGGAATATATAGATTAATTTTCATGTCCCTGAAGACCAATGAAATTTATACATCTTCTGAATTCTTTTATATTTCAAAAGAGATTAACTCAAAATACCTAATTCTGTAGATTGAGTCCTGCGTCATTAACATAACTGTTATTAATCCTGCCTTTCTTATATTATAGAGGTTAGTTCTATGAAACATGGGATAATTACATCAGATCACAAAATAAGTAGCCACATAATACTGAGAATCATGGCCTAGTCAAGTTGGATACACATTTTTAGGTGACATGATTCAATCCATAACACTATATTTCCTGCCTATGCCCTTTAGTATAAGAAATGCATTAATGTCTAAAATATTATTACACAAACATACTCTATACATTTTGTATCTTCTTTCTTTTATAAATATAAAATGTGTCAGTAAATTTATAGAAAGCAGTATGACCTTCAAAATTTTGTTATATGTATTTAATAAATGCTTATGAAGCATTTAACACATTGTCTACTACACAGAAACATTAAACAAATGTAATTGATACTAGTAATGAATATTACCAATTTCAATGCCAGAATTTTATTGTACCAAAATGCTAATTAGTATTACTAACATTAGTAACAAAGCTACAAAATAATAGTAAACATTACTAACATTAGAAGTAAAATAGAATACACACATAAGAATGTAAAACTTACAAATAACTACTTCTAAAATAGGTAACAGCTACCACATTCAGGAAAAACACATTTTACACTCTTGTAAGTTAGTCCTAACTGGGGAAATACTAGAAAGGAATATCATAGAGTTGAGCTGTGCATGTCTTCCTAGGCATTGTTTTAAAGCAATGCCACATACAATTCATCTCAAAGCATATCTCTTTAGTTGCCTTATATAGAAATTGATTGTGATATAGTAAGACTATGCCACAGTTCAATGGAATTATAATAAAGGGTAAATAACTGGCCTAAATGTGACAGTAACAAACTAAAGTACATAAAAAGCAATTTCAGTATCCCAGTTTGACTTTTGTCTAGGTATAGATATTCACACTGCTACTTTTATGATTTGTTCAATTGTCGTAGTATTTGTTGACAGGGTGCATTAGCTAGACAGAGAGCAGTAGCTAGTCTTTGCAGAATAGGGGGCAACTGAGCTGACAATCAGTCCCTAAAAATCTTATGATTCTGTACTTGCTACTCCTGCAGGTGGTTAAGAGGTCAATAGCTGACAGGGCTTCAAATTTTTTATTTTTTTTGAAAACAGCTTAACCAATCATAATTTAAAGAAACAAAATTGGTGAATTTTAAATTTACACTTTGACAATTTTTGACAAGTTTATATATTTAATTTTTGACAAGTCTATATGTATATACACCACAATCAAGATACTGAATCACTCCAAAGTTCACTCATGCCCCCTTTCAGTAATCTTCTCTTTCAAACCCTAGCCTAAGGCAACCACTAATCTGTTTTCTATGGCTAATTTTGTTTTTCTAGAATCTCATTTTATGTGAATGATACAAAACAAATCAGTATGACAGAGGTAGATAATCTAACAGAAAAAACAAGCAACTTCAATAGTCATCTTACAAAAGAAAAAAAACAAATGATCGAAAAGCATTAAGAGCTGCTTAACATCTTTGGAAATCAGGGAAATGCAAATTTAAGATCATAGTGCCAAGAAACCATTTTATGTTACTTGACTTGCAAAAATTAATCCAACAGTGTTTAATGCTGGCAGGTGTCTGGCAGAACTGGTAACCCTTAAAACAATGATAATAAGCGAGTAATTCCAAATTATCACCTTGTATAGCAGCAGTTCAGCATTCTCTTTTATAAGTCGAATAATCCCTTTCCTAGATATATGCTCTATCCTGGAGAAATTACTGCATTTGTATATCAAAAACTATAATGTATAACAATGTTCATAAGTGTTGTTTGTAATGGCAAATTCTAGGAAGCAGATGAACAAGCTGTCACACAAAGTACCATTACCAATACACAGCAGCGAAAATGAAGAACTATAGCTACATGCAACTTCATGCAACAATCTTCAACGAATTTCGAACAATGTTGAGTGAAAAAGAGAACTTCAGAACGTTATTTAACACTCTTGTATGCTCATTTATCAAATTACATTTCTAAAAAGCAAAGGTATAAACCCAAAACACAAGTAAGTGCTAACCTCTACAGGGAGGCAAGGGCATAGGATAGGTTAAGACAGATAATGTCAACAATATTCGCAAAATCCTCTTCTACAATTATTGGTTGATTCCCGGGTGTGCATTGTTAACTATCTATTAATCTGTTATTATTAAATTTTAGGTTTTCAAACTATATTCTATGAACATAAGAAAAACCAGAATTTTCTTCCTTTATCAAAATAACGTCTCGGGAAAATTCACCAGACCCGTCACTCGACTCCTTTACGCGGACATGACAACCCTACGTTCTACGTCTCAGAAATGAACACAGTCACTTCCGCCTCCACCCTCTAGCTCCGCCCAGCGAAGCGGAAGTACCTTTCTCTAGGGTCCTCCCGCCTGTAGAGGGCTCTACCAGGCGCCTAGTGCCACGAAGGCCTCCCGCTCGGGTTGGCCCTGCGGCGCCTGTTAGCTTAGTCCCGGAAGAGATGTTTGCATTATAACTTTATCTGTTAGAAAACTGTCTCACAGGATCTTACTCTAGAGAGTAACGTTCAAACTCAACTCCGACTTCGTGCCATCTTTATCAAACCTTGGCGCAATAGTGAGTGGGAATCAGGCGGCTTGGGGACAGCCTCGAGGTGCGAAGGTCCCTGGCCCGCTTCCTTCGGTGAAGACGTAGCCGTGGGTGGCGGTGGTGGCGGTGGCCAAGATGTCGACCAAGAATTTCCGAGTCAGTGACGGTGATTGGATTTGCCCTGATAAAAAGTGAGTCTATGACGAGTGCCACATTGGGCCAGGATTTATCAACGAATGTATTATTAGGTCGATTCGGTATTTTCCGTTTTTCTTTCTCTTCCCATGCGCTAAACCGCATTGAGACGGCGAATCTCCGGCTTCTGAGCGGGAGATTCCGGATCTTGTCACTGGCAGTGTCTTTCGGAAGTCTTTGTTTTGGTTATATCGCCAACATTGTCCCGACATAATTTCTCCCAGGTGGCCCTTTTTTCTTAAAAGCTAGATCGCCTGTCCTTTGCCCCCTCCCCCACCCTCCCGGGTGTACGTTTCCGCGATAAGGAAATCTATCTCCCTAGTCGAGGCCAGTTTGGTGTGGGATCTTCCCTGCAGGACTTTTTCCTACGGAACATTGTTTTCCGAAAGCGTTGCTTTCTTGTACTTGACCTTTTGCTTCTTAAAGTTCAAGTCTATTTTTGTTTCTGGTCAAACTTTTTCTTCGTAGTTTTTCTCTTGTCCAGTCTGGTTTAGGGTATTCATTTTACCTATTGACCTTAAAATTCTTCGCTAGACCTGACCTTTCGCCTAGTCACAGCTCATGGAAAGAGACTTGTGTTTTTACCTGCTTAGGCCTAGGAATGCCTGCCGCAGACAAGCACGTGTTTTCGTGGCTTTGTATTTTGACGTTGTTGCTTAAGCCAGCATAGTTTGTTGAACGGTTTTTACTGAAGGGTGCGGAAAATCGGCACACTGTCCTCGAAAGTAAATGTTAGGAAATAGTGTGTAAGTCACGGCCGTATGAAAACTTGGGATAGTGATGTCATTGAGTTTAAGTTAGTAAAGAGCAAAACCTTTGATGCAGACAAACCTGGGTGTTCCAGTTCTGTCACTTACGGATTTTGTAATTGTGTGTTTGTGTTTTAAACGTTTTAAAAAAATGGGACTAGAATAACTCCCTTATAGATACAGGATGTAGTGAAGTGAAATGTAGCAAATACTCATTGATTGATAGCTGTTGGAAGTAACAGTAATTACAAGTTGAATAATGTGGAGGTAATTAAGAACATATTGCTGCAGCATTTGGATTCTATCTTTATTTTAACAGTTTAAATGAAAACTCTGTCGTTTTTGTGTGTGTAGTAAAGTAGTGAGCCACCATTGCATAACTATTAAAATGACCTGAAGGAACTCAGATCTAATGAATAGAGGTTTTAGGTGATGAATAGCATTGCTGTGAATGGTAAAAGACTATCGATAAGAGTAAAAAGGTGTACAACAGCTTCTGACTTTTATGTTGTTGATAATTTGTAGAAGTGTGCTTTTGCGAGTGTCCTTAATGATAAAAGCCAAAAATCAAGCTCGTTGCCATCCCCTCAATTCTGACTCATGGCGATCCTCTGGGACAGAGTAGAACTACCCCCCCCCAAGAGTTTCCGAGGCGCACTTGGATTCAGACAGTCTACCTGACTGATACCGGCCCTATAGGACGGGGTGGAACTGCCCTATATGGTTTCAAAGGAGCACTTTGTGGATTCACACTGCCTGCCGTTTTGTTAGCAGCCGCAGCCATGCAGCTAACCACTAGAAACCACGGTTTCCCGTTCAATAATAATATACCCAGATATTTAAGGTGGAGCTTATTGCAGTTAGATATTTGAGGTGGGATTCTTTTGGGATTGCCTTTAAGTCAGTTACAAGTGTATGAATAGAATGTATGTTTATTGGTAGCATACTAGTTGACATTGAATTGATTGGGAACATAAAGATAATGATGTTTTTCAGGGAGGGGTATGGAAATCTTAATGGTTAAGTGCTAACTAAAAGGTTGGTGGTTCAGATCCACCAGGTGCTCCTTGGAAACTCTGTGAGGCATTTCCACTCTGTCCTGTAGAGTCTCTGTGAGTCAGAATTGACTTGATAGCAGCAGGTTTGGGTTTGTTTGTTTTGTTTGTTTGCTTGTTTGTTTGTTTGTTGGGGTGAATAACCTAAAAATTACTTAGAGTGCTTAAGTGTACTGACCATTCTGTGCTGCTCAACTTGAGCATCTTTTTTTTTAGTTATTTTTTCTCCTCTTTTTTTTTAATTTACGCATTACCCTTGTTCAGAGCATTTAATTGTGCTTTTACCAGTAGATACACAAGTGCACTATTAAAAACAAGTGAGTGAACCAGTGTTACTGCTTTTAATTAAATCTGCTCGTAAGCATAAATCCACACTGTATGTTACCCCATGTATTGAAGGAGGTTATTGATTGTGACTGTTGCATCATTGTTAGCATCTAGATCTCAGAGATTTGATAAAACCAAAAAAGGAAAAAAAAAAAAAAAACCTCATTTCCATTGAGTCAGTTCTGACTCATAGCGAATTCATAGGACAGAGTAGAACTGCCCCATAAGGTTTCCAAGGAGCAGCTGCTATATGCAAACTGCTGAGCTTCTGGTGAACCGCTGAACTGTCAGCCCCTGCACCACCAAGGCTGTTGGTAGTAAGTGCGATGCTAACAGCTTCCCTTTCATTCTGTTTCCTGGCTGTAGAAAGTGTCTTTCATCATGGTCTATGAAACCTACTTTCATTTATCCATTTTTTCCCCCTTGGTTCATAGTATTCATCATATATTTTCCTGTTACTACTGTAGTGATTTAGCTCATTTTATAGGCATTCCTTAGTTTATCCCCTAAATTGTAAAAAAAAAAAAAAAAAAAAAAATTGTTTTTAGCATTGATTTTAACGTTACTGAGGTGGAGTTAGAAGTTCTGTACTCCAGATACATAGTGAAAATGTAATAAAAAGTTGTATATATGGACTAAAAAATACTTTCAAGATTTAAAAAAAAAATTCTATAAATTTTTTTTGTGTGTACTTTATTTCCAGATGTGGAAATGTAAATTTTGCTAGAAGAACCAGCTGTAATCGTTGTGGAAGGGGTAAGTATTTAAAGGAAAGTCCTGTTAAGATTATATGTACGAATGATTTCTCTGTTTCCTGAGGTTCATATTGCATTACGTTTTTTGTTTTCAGAGAAAACAACTGAAGCTAAGATGATGAAAGCTGGGGGCACAGAAATAGGAAAGACACTTGCAGAAAAGAGCCGAGGCCTGTTTAGTGCTAATGATTGGCAGTGTAAAACGTATGTGTTTCAAATTAATGTCCAGTTTTTTTCCCATAAGATGTCCAGGCACTGCTTATAAATAGTATCAACTCTTAATCATGCTGTCAAACCAGGATAACCTTTTAAATCGATCTGTTAATTGTTATGGAGTCTATCATCTCATATTTTAGTGTTAGGGACCCTTTAAAATCTCTTTCACATTTTTTTGAAATGGTGGTGTTACTTGTTATGGTGATAGGTTATTTATACTAGTGAACAAATGCTTTAAAGTGAGCTAACAGCCAAAAATAATTTAAAGGGTTATTTTAAAATACTAAGGCCTGCTTCTTTCTGTTACTGATGAGAAGTCTCAAAAATTTTGAGTTGGCTGAATAATGTGAAATCAGAATTTTATTATTCCTGTTTTCAAAGTAATTACGATTTTTTGAATCATAAGTTACTTGACATGGATTATTCCTAATTAGATATGTTTCTTCATATTTTTAGTTTCCAAATTAGGATTTAATTCTGCATTGGTTTTCCAATTTCCATCTTTTCTGCTGTGCAGATTAATCAGATATATGTGAAAGAGAACTATTGCCATGGAGTCGATTCTGACTGATAGTGACCCTATGAAACTGTGAGACAGGTCTATTCTGTCCTCAGGGTCTTCATGAGTCACAGTCCACTCAATGGCATGGGTTTCGTTTTTCTGGTTTTAGGGTAACAAAGAGTCTAATTGGTTGTTTCTCATAAAATTTCAAAGGACAGTGTTGGTAGTATGTAGATTTTCCTCCTCCTCATAAATAGTTACTGCTGCTGAAATTCTCCAGCCTAGTGTACATTTTTTTACTTGCAGTACCACTTGATATTTTTATGGTAGGGATGTTACCCTGTTGTTAGGAGTTGTTAGGTAAGTTTTGGCTTACAGCGAGCCCATGTAGTGGAGTAGGACTGCCGCATATGGTTTCTAAGCTATAATCTGTATAGAAGCTGATCACAAGGTCTTTCTCCCACAGCTGCTGGGTGAGTGAACCACCAGCCTTTTGGTTCAAATTCAAGTAGTTAAATGTTTGCGCCACAAGGGCTCCTTAGGTCTAATCCTAGCAATTTTTATTTTTAAGAAAGTTATTCTTCATTTTTTAAATTTGATTTTAAAATTCTGGAATTTAATAAGATTTTAACATTTTCCTACTTTTATGGTACAGTCTACTAATTTAATATTTTTCGATTCTGAAGTTGCAGCAATGTAAATTGGGCCAGAAGATCAGAGTGTAACATGTGCAATACTCCAAAGTATGCTAAGTTAGAAGAAAGAACAGGTAAGATAACAATCATATTTTAAGAAAAGAATAATGAAAGAACTAGAATGTGAATTGGTAATTATATCCCTTTCTTGTAAGAGCTCAGTAGTTGAAGATTTTGTATAATACCTATGTATTTTACCTGGACTTGCATTTACTGCAAGGACAGGGAGGAGGTCATTCACCTTTTGTTTCATAATTTCACAGTTTATAGATTGTAAGGAGCCCTGTCCTAACAAATAATGTAATTACACTTGGATACTTACAGAAAAGCTTTTGTTCTCCCCCCACTGCCTGTTGGTGTTTGTGAATAGTAATGATAATATACAAGCACTGTTTTCCCTCATTAATTTGATATGTTAATGTAGCAAAAAGCACAGAGGGCCATATTTTAAAATACTCTTCTAAAGCCTAAGAATAATGCTCACACTTTGATACCCATTCGGATTACCTGGGTAGCTTTTTTAAAATACAGATTCCACAGTGAACTATTGACTGTTTCTGAGGGTGAGTTTCCAGGAAACTGCCTATAGAATAGCTTACTAGTGGTTGTATTAACAATGGTAAGGTGAAAGCATTTACTTAGTATAATACATAGTTACGCTTCTCATTATCAGCAGTAGCCCAGCCTTATCTGTGTACTTCAGATCGGATTTTAGAGTTCAGCTGCTCTGACATCATGTAATTTAAGAATTTTCTTGTATGCTGTCTTTCTGTCAGAGCTAGATTCTGGCATTAATCATCTCCATCGTCTCTGGTGGTTCTTGTAATTCAGAGGTCCATTAAAGAATCTTGGACCTAATGCTTGTGAGACTGCAGCAGAAATTTGGTTTTATCTCCCCTCTTTTTTTAAAAAAAATAAACTTTATTGTGACGGTTGAGACTATTATAACCTAATGACCTAGTTTTTTAGTCCTCAAATTCCAGCCCTTTTCTTCCTCTTCTCAGGAAGTGACCAAGTTAGTGTCTTCTCTGAAGTATATGATACATTCTTTCCTTTTTCTCTCTATTTCCATCACCACAGCCCTTATTCAGGCCATCATTTTAAACCTGTGGATGCTTAACTGGCCCATCTTACTGAGCTTTTTACATTTTACTTTGAGACAAATCTGGAAATACTGTTTTCAGAACTCTTGTTAAAAACTTTTAGGAGTTTTTAATTGTTTCATTTAAATGCTGTGATGTTTCAAAGTCTTATAAAGAAACTGAAATTCCTTTAATGGTAACAAAGTTGTCTTCTGTATATTCATTGAAATACTTTTTGACTAATCTATGGAAACCATTATGTAGGCATTAAGTGCTACAGCTGCTAAATCACAAGGTCAGCAGTTGAAATCACTAGGCACTCCTGGGAACCATGGGGCAGTTCTGCCCTGTCCGTTAGGGTCACTGAATAGGCATCATCTTGATGGCAGTGGGTTGGGTTTGAGTTTATAGAGTTGGGGAAGGACTCAATGGCTGTGGATTTATATGAGCTTGTCTGCTAACCAGAAGGTTGGCAATTCAAATCTACCAGTTGCTCCATGGAGACAGTATGAGGCAAGTCTACACTCTCCTGTAGGATCACTGTGAGTCAAAATTCGTTGGAAGGCAACAGGTTTGGTTTGGTTTGTACAAGTTACTGGGAATACTTGGGTGAGCAACAAAGGTGTGTAAAGTTAGATTAATGTGATCTTTGAGGAAGTGATACTTAAGCTGAGAAATGAAAAAGTTACCCAAGCGGTGAGTTGAGGGAGGTACATTCCAAGCAAGGGGAAAGACCTTGTGGGAAAGCCTAAGACTACTGCCAAGGCACTGGAGGAACTAAAAGAAGGCCTGTGAAAGTGAGAGCTATTTAGCTCTAGAAAACAATTAAAGAATAGACAAAGATCTTGTAAATCATGGTAAGGAATGTATATTTGATTCTAAATATACTGTAGGAAGCATCTGAGGGATTATTAACAAAGGAGCAATATGATACTAATTTCCTTTAAAAGCTACTGCTGCCTGTTTTGTGGAGAAAGAATGTCAGTGAGGATATAAGAATGGGTCCAATAGTGCTTAAAGAGCTTTAAACCAGTAGCATGAAGGAAATGGACAGACCATGCCATGATTTCTCCAACTAGTTTCTATTCAGTGGAAACAAAATAACTTTTTCTCATGATAGAAAGCTCCTGTATTTTCCAAGTATAAGGAAATAGTTCCTCAGTTGGCTTTGTTGTATGGGTTCATATAACACTGTAATCATCTCTCCGTTGTCAGTAGATTTAGTTTTTCCTTTTTGTGGCCTGTATGAGAAAACATAAAAATTACTGTTTCTCTGATACCCATTTTAATGTAGTCTTATGCCTGTGTAAAATTTCTTGTTTGTGTTATAGTTCACATTGTACATCTTATTGTAATTTATTCTTTGGCTCTCTCCAATATTTTGTTACTCACCTACTTCTATAACTGTTTCGAATGTTTCATTTTGATCTTCACTGTTGATCATCTATTGTAATTTGTTGTTTATCAACTATTGACCGTAATTTTATCATTTACTTAAATGTATTGAGGGACGACATTAAATATATCTAGGGACAGTATTGTTGAGTTACAACTATCTGATGTTTGTAATCTATGATTAACATTGAATGTTCTTTTTTTTTTTTTTTTGCTGTGAACATGTACCTGTTTCTGCTTTGGATCATCAATAGCATTTTTTGTTTCGAACTTTCTTTTTATGTTTCATATCTTAAAGACAGCAAAGATGTTTGCTATGTACATGTTATTTTGTGTTGAATATGCTTTTTGCCCACATGTAGTTCCCACAGAAACAAAAGGAAATGCTTGTAGATTATAATTACAGTGGTAATTGTCTCCGAAATGTAGCAGGAAGGGAAAGGATGTTCTGCAAGTATTTAAAAAATAAACGGTGATCCATTGCAGTTGACAGTGGTACAAAGTCTAATGAAAGAAAAAAAGGGTATTGTGAATTTTTCAGAAAGTTAAATTTATTAACAGTATTTTGTTTGAGAATTACGTCCTTCTATTTTGGTGTGTGTGATCCTGTTACAGAATGACTAGTGAGGTGTAAAGAGCATTTTTTTTTATATCTGTGATTAATTGAAAGCTGAAAATCTTAAATATCTGTTCCTTTTTATTTAACATTTTGCTAGCTGTAAGTTAGGAATCATTTGCCTCCTGTTGGTACTGCTGAGAATATGTAAGGCATTTACTGTTACCCTTAACCACATACATCTGTTTTTTTCCGTGGGATCCGTTTTCAAAATCTGTTACCTCAGTTTCTCTAATTTACTGTCTTACTTCAGCCTCTTACTCCTTTGTCAGATTATAGGCATTACTTTTGACATGACAGAGTGAGGATGATCTTGAATACTTTACAGTGGAAATTTTTTTAACTTGGAATTCTACTGGCTACTTCAGAGAACTTGAGTGGTTTTTAGCTGTGTGATAGTAAAAGCAGTCCTGCTAAGACTAGTTTAGCTGGCCTTTATGATGTCATTACATTGGCTTTTATAATTACAAATTTTCCAACCTCTAGTTAGTAAGCCACTAAATGTTAGCCTGGCAAGATTGCAGTAATCAGAAAGTTTCAGGCAGCTATTTGCAACTGATAAATAGTAAAATTGGATTTTTATTACATCTACTATGGCTCCTAACCAAAAGGTGTCACAGTTCAAGTCCACCAGGCACATCTTAGAAACCCTATGGGGCAGTTCTGCCCTGTCCTGTAAGGTCACTGTGAGTCGGAATCAACTCAGTAGCAATGGCTTTGACTTTTTTTTGTTATTGTTACTCTGCCTAGAAGAATTACAATGAACAACAGAGGAAAGTTCTTTTAAAACTTAGTAGTAACAGACGTTTGAGGAGATGTTTTTCACCCGTATAATCCATCAGTGGCCTAGATCACACTGGACATTTTAAAATTGAGAAGAGGTATAGAGCCACAGGGCTTTTGTAGCACAAGTAAATCCCCAAACTAAACTCATCATCATTTGGTCTCTTCTGACTCATAGTAACCCTACAGACAGAGTTGAACTGCCAGTCTTCTGGTTAGCAGCCATAGCACTTAACCAGTATACGACCAGGGTTTCCCTAGCAAAAAATGGATAGCTTTAAAACAGCTTCTTTGTAGTAATCATTATTATTTTTTTTAATAATGCTCTTTGGAACACTAGTCATTGATTAGCTGACTAGGCAGCTGTCACTGATAACATTTTCTTACTCTCTATTGATACAGGTGATTTGAGCATAGTGTTTTTGTTATTTAAATAAATTGTCATAGATAATAACTTAGTTCTCTTTTTTAGGCTATGGTGGTGGTTTTAACGAAAGAGAAAATGTTGAGTATATAGAAAGAGAAGAATCTGATGGTGAATATGATGAAGTAAGTTATATATCAGTCAGCAGGTTGAGTACAAAGTAGAAAACATGTTATCTTAAATACAAAGAAAAAATTAAATGTATCTTATTAGTACAGTTTTGAATCTTGCAGCAATTTATAATTTTTCAGGAAATGATTGTAATTGACAGAATAAAAAGTTTTGAAAACTGCTTTCTGCTAAAAAAAGAAAAATTTTCTGCTGACAGAAATATGAATCTTTTTTCTAGTTTGGACGTAAAAAGAAAAAATACAGAGGGAAGGCAGTTGGTCCTGCATCTATTTTAAAGGAAGTTGAAGATAAAGAATCAGAGGGAGAAGAAGAGGATGAGGATGAAGATCTTTCTAAATACAAATTAGATGAGGTGAATGATTTCCTTGTTGTAATTCTTCTTTATTTGAAATATGACGCAGCTTTTGAATGTTTTTGATGGTCTTTAACCTTTTGTGAAAGTGTTCATTCTCACAAAGGTGCCACAGCGTTCCCACTCTGCCCGGCACTATTTTGGTTCTGGAGATAAAATAATGATCAAAACACAGCCTCTTTCTTTTGTAGAACTTGAATTCTATGGGAGGAAACACATAAATTAGCAAAATAATATAAATAGGAGTAGATGTTATAAAGGTGTGTATTTGATAACAGACAGAAAAACTGCTTTGGTTTTAGTGCCCTACACAGAGAATGGAATCCTTGGGTAATATAAACATTGTTAGGTGCTAATGACAGTTGGAGGTCTCAGTCCACCCAGAGCTGTGTTAGAAAAAAGACCTGGTGATCTACTTCCAAAAAAAAAAAAATCAGTCTTCAGAAACCCTGTGGAGCACATTGCACTCTTAACACATATGTCAGCTTTGAGTTGGAATCAAGTTGACTAAAACAGCAAAGTGGAGAATAAGCCATCAATATTCAAGAAATCGGAAAGAGTTCATTGTAGTGAGAACAAAGGAACAGTTAAGATGAGAGTGACAACCACCACATAATTAGATCTAGTGTTGTTCTGTGGAGCCAGAGGTTACATTTTATGGGGGGATAGGTAGACTGATACTAAGGGTGTTTAGGGGTCTTGATTGTAACAGTCCTTTGAATGTCAGTAAATAAATCAGTGTAGTTTTTAAGGAATAAGTGGGATATTTGACTTCTGTCTCAGTAATGACTGAGGTAGTAAATTTATAATAAGGAGAGATCAGAGAATGTGAACAAATGTTCAGAGTTACAGAGACACTTAAATTACTTTAATACAAGAGATTAAAAAAAGCCATGAGATCTCAACTAAGAGAAATGGAGATGGATTCAGGATTTTTTAAGGGAAATAAAACTGCCAGTTGTTGACAGACAGAGGTGTTGGTGATTTCTCCATGTAAAGATGTGTAGTACACAGAAGTGGTCATCTTAGTAGTTAACAATATTTAAATGTCTAAATATAATTGAATTTTTGTTAGGATGAGGATGAAGATGATGCTGATCTCTCAAAATACAATCTTGATGCCAGTGAAGAAGAAGACAGTAGTAAAAAGAAATCCAATAGACGAAGTCGCTCAAAGTCTCGTTCTTCACATTCACGATCATCATCACGCTCATCCTCCCCCTCAAGTTCAAGGTCTAGGTCCAGGTAAACGGGTACAGGTCAAGGGTAACACCAGTCAAAATGTCAGTATCTAACTTCTTTATTTATCTTTTTTTTTTCTTGACTGAATAAATTTTCTTTGTATTTTAAAGATTTAATTCAAGTCACCTTTTAAGAGATAATTTTTTTTCATCTGAGTACCATGCTGTCATCATGCAGTATTTTCAGAAATGGGAAAATTTAATATGAGACATCTTTCACTTGTGTTAGCACCATACCTTTTATTAAAATAGATTTTAAACATTCAGTTAAACCATAACATGCAGTAATGTTTAGTTTTCTACATAAGTGAAGATTTATATTCTCACTCATGCTAAAGGCTAGTATAGAACTTTGTAAAGCATTAATGAAATCATCTTTTATGAAATGTTTTAACGATTTACTTTGACTTCTGTATTCTCTATTAAAGAGCATGAATTCAGCCATATTAGTACTGTAAGCCTAACTCACAGTTTTTGAGATGTCCAGGAATAAATTAAAGACTTAATTGGGGTAGGGCTTGAATGTTCTTTAGTACTGCAAATTTTTGATAGATAACTTCATGATTTCACAATCAACAATAAAAGTAAAATTTTAGGTGGAGAAAGGGGTACCTTAAATAAACACTATTTGAAGAAACAGTGTTCATGCTTGAAAATGGTGGTATTGTAGTGGTTAAAAGCTGTGGCTGCAGGACACCACCAGTCGCTCCTAGCAAATCTGTGGGGGAAGTTCTGCTGTGTCCCGTAGAATTGGCATAAGTCAGAATCAATTTAACAGCAACAAGTTTGGTGTTTGTTTAGTTTTTTCTATTTATGATTAAGTGGTACCATGGGTAATGGATAATAATGATACTTAAGGAATGAAAGGCTAGCTAGTTGAGTTTTTCTAGATAATTGTTGAATACTTTATAGCCTAAGAAGATCCTGGTGGTGTAGTGATGAAGTGTTTTGATCGGCTGAGGCGCTTCTTGGAAACTGTGGGGCAGTTCTACTCTGAGCTACAGGATTGCTGTGAGTCAGAGTTGACTTGATGTCAGTGAGTTACAGCCTGATAGTTAAAAAACAGAAAGAAATTATTCATAAAGACAATGCTTTTAAGATAACTATGTAATGATCTTTTTCTACAGGTTATTTTAAAGAATACATTAAAAGAATAGATTGGATTAGTAGATGAGTTATATTTTTTTTGTGGTTTTTTAGAAAGGAGCCACATCTGCCTTTGTTGAATAGTTTTCAGAAATATAATTACCTAAAACAAAGGATTTTTATTTTCCCTTTAATTTCTTACGCTTCAAGGACAGAAAAACAGGAATCAAACAGATATACACATCAACGTTCAAAGATTCAGATTAGCTAGAAACTAGGACATGGAAGGGGTTTATGAGGAAAATTTGTAGAGACATTTCAGGAAAGTGAAATGTAAATCGCAAAATTTCAATTCCTGTATGAATTTGTTCTGAGTAACTTCACTGTGAAAGCAAAATATTTCACTTTCTTGTAAAGTGATAATGTTGAATGTTTCTGTATTACATTCAGTCTTGAGTGATGTTTAGCGTACTTGAATCAAATATGGAAAGTGATAGTTGATTTTTTTAATTAAGTTCAGACATACTCATTAAAAGAGGAAATAAAAAGTTTGGTTAAAACACTGTCTTTTGAAAATACATTATTTCAAACTAATCTTTACATGAAAATGAACTCTAATGTATATCTCTCTTTCAGTGTTCATATCACAAAGCTCAGTTAAGTGGTCCTGGGGAAAAAAAAAAAATCCTTCCATGTTGTTCCAGGTCCCGTTCAAGAAGTTCTTCCAGTTCGCAGTCAAGATCTCGTTCCAGTTCCAGAGAACATTCGAGATCTCGTGGGTCGAAATCAAGGTGAATGAGGTAGCAACTCTCTGTAAAGCAGAGAGAAACTAAGTATTTAAGGGCTGCAGAAGGCGTTGCTGCTTTTTTTCTCCCTTATGTTGCTTCTACTTGTTCAATTTTGTTTTAGCATTAGATAACTAATGCACTTGCCTTGGCTTAATTTTCTCACCATAAAATGTTTCCATTGCCAGCAGTGTTCCAAGACATTCCCATGATTGAATTAAGGTGGCTATTTTGGATTATGCAAGGTTTGTTATTTTGCTTTAAGATATGATGCAGTAGGAAGATGAATCCAAGTGTTATCCGCAGATCTCTAGTATATTAAGATTGTGTTTGCAGTGGTAGTTCAAATAAAATTAGATATGCATATATGAGCATTTGATCCATTATTACCAAAAAGAAAGGAAAACCTCCAATGTCAAAGCAGGTTTGCTTTGCAAGGCAGTTGTTTCCCTGTTTATAGAAACAACTTCTGCCATTTAAATCAGATAACATTTCTTAGGGAAAACTGTGTACATGTTTTAATTTCTCTGTAATGTTACACAGAATGTTATGGGCAGTGTGGGTAGAACAGATAACCTTAAATTCCACAAACTGAATCCAGTATGGTTAAGTGTACAGTATGGTCTTAAGTAAGCATTATTGCTCACGCTCATTGTGTGTTGAGTCAGACCTGTTTGTTGTCTGCCATTGAGTAGGTTTAGGTTCTGCCTCAGTGACATCATAACTGCTGCATAAGATTTCCTAGGCTGTAATCTGTATGAGAGCAGATCTTCAGGTCTTTTCTCCTGAGAACAGTTGATACGTTCAAATTGTTGATCTTTTGGATAATAGCCAAGTGTTTATCCCTTGTGCCACTGGGGCTCCTCAGACCTATAGAGGGAAATAAAATTTGTAAAGGAGAAAATGGAACACTGATTTTTAGTGTCTAGTGAAGTTTTTCTGAACCTAATCAGAATATGTTACATTTGTTTTTAAGTTATTGTTGGTGATGTACTAAAGACATCTAACAAATATCTACTAAAATTCCACTTGCAGAAATTCATACTGAAGTTTATTATTGTCTGTTTTGCTAAAGATAATTGTTTATTAACACCTAGTTTTCTGGTGCTACTATATAAGACATAACCACAAGTGGATGGCTGTAACAGATTTATTTTTTCACAATTTAGGAGGCTAGAAGTCCAAAGTCAGAGTGCTGGCTTTAGGGAAAGACTTCTCTCTGTGTAGGCTCTGGAGGAGGGTCCATACCTCTCTTGAATTTCTGTTGCTGGGTGGTCTTCACGTGGCTTAGCATCTCTTCTCTCCCCATCTCAGCTCCCTTAACCTGCTGTCACTTGATTTTGTAACTACAGACACTAAGATTAGGTTTAAACACATACTTTCGTGAACACAGTTCAATTAATTATATTCCACACTTTAGCCCCCTAAAATTCAAGTCTTTGCCACATGTAAAACACATTCACTCTATCGTTTCATCCTTGCAGCCATACTCCACACCAAAATTTCATCTAAGTCATTTAAATATGGGTGAGACTTAAAGCATATTCCATCCTAGGGCAGAATTCTTCTTCAGCTGCAAACCTGTGAGATCTAGACTACAAAGTACCAGTTTCTAAAGTACAAGGTAGGCATCTATTACAAAGGAGGAAAACTGGAGGGAAAAAGGGATAATAGGCACTAAACCAAAACCACAGCCACTGCGTCTAAGTCAATTCTGACTCTTAGTGACCGTATAGGACAGAGTAGAACTGCCCCATAGAGTTTCCAAGGAGCACCGGGCAGATTGCACTGCTGACCTTTTAGTTAGCAGACACAGCACTTAACCACTATACCACCAGGTTTTCCAGCATGCACTAAGCCAGGCAAAACTAGCAGAATGATTTGCGTTAGCTCTCAAGGTTTAAAAATAATCTTGTGTTTTAAGACCACCTAGGCAGTGGCCTTTCTTTCCAGATTCTATGTGTTGGCCGCACCTTGGAGATTCTTAGTGGAGGCCTTTTGGCCCTGGCGTCTCTACCTTCCAGGCCCATAAGGATGACAGCACTACTCTTGGCTTTGGGCAGCCCCACTCTCCTAATGCGATGGCAGCCTTGACTAGGAGGGCACCATTCTTCTGGCCATTGGGCATGGTGCCTCCAGTCCCTCACTTTGGGCAGTGGCTTCACCCTCTTGGCCAAACTGCATGGTAGCTCCAGAACTGAGAAACCTGGCTGTATGCTATGGCACCTCAGAGGCCGTAGCCCCACTGTTTGAGACAGGCAGCACTGCTCCTGTATTTGCAACCCTTCAGTAGTACTACTCATTTCTAGGCTGCTGCAGGAATGGTTCTTTTCTCGCAAAACAACAAATGTGGCTCTATCATGCAGTGTCTTGTCTGCGGAATTCCAAGAGGTAGATATCTTTCTTTCCTTTCTTTGTCCCCTTCAGTCTACACTGACAGGTTTTCTGCTATGGTGGTTGATTAGAGCCATCAGTCACAGGCTTAATGTCTTTAAGGAAAGATCGTGTAGCCAAATCCTTGATGAAAATTCTTAGGACATGTGTCCTTAGTTTCAGTCACAGGATTAGTCTCTTTAACAAAAGACCATAGCCAGATCCTTTATGAAAATTGTAAGACACATGTCCTTAGTTTGTACAGCATAATTTTGCAAATCTTGAAGCTGTGTTTTCATTTGACACAGTTCATTTTTTAAATCCATCTCTGCTCTTGCTTGACCACATTGTATGTATTATTAAAGCAGCACCCACATGTCTTGGTACCAAATTCTGTCTCAGTTACCTAGTACTGCAGTAACAAATACCTCAAATGGATGGCTGTAACAAATAGCCGTATTTTTCACATAAGAGGCTGAAAGTCCAAATTCAGGGCACTGCCTTTGGGGGAAGGCTTTCAGTAGGCTGTGTAGGAAGGTCCTTGTCTCTTGATCGTCTGCTCCTGAATGATCTTCCTGTGGCTTGACATCTGTCTTCTCCCCATTTCTGCTTCCTTCACCTGCTCCTTTTGTATCTTGTAGAAGATTGACTCAAGACACACCACCTCATTAACAAAACAAACAACCCATTCCCACATGGGATTATTAGCTTAGGTACAGAGGTTAGCATTACAGCATATTTGAGGAGGACACCATTCATAGTACTGATTGGTTAAAGGCGGACCTCTTGGAGTAGAGGGCAGCTGAAATTCAACAGCATAAAGAGAAAGAAATGATACACAACACACACACTTGTAGTAAGTTAGTAAAAAAAGAGAGTAAGGTTATTTTAATGATGTATTATCAGTGTTTTAGTTATTTTATTTTAGTGCTTTTTAGGTAGATGATGGACCTTAAGCTCTAGGATTCACTTTGGGAAGTACTGTAATTAAGGTTTACGGAAGAGCCTTCATGTTCTTCCCAAACATTTTTTCATTGCTTATAACTTTCCAAAGAATTCTCCTTTTGGGCTTTCTGATTTTATTTTAAGCCCAAAGGTGAATTTTTTGGGAAGTTTGAGCTAAATTCCGTCAACCAAAATATGTAAATGAAGAAGACAAATTTTTTGCATTTCAACATTTGCACATTTATTTCTGTCTGAAACATGTGAATGTCAACACTTCATATTTCATGAATAGTAGTCCTTCATAAAAATAAGTATTAAAAACAGAAATTTAAAGTTATGCAATTTCCTTTTGTTTGAATATTCAGCATTTTGGTACAAATTAATTATTTCTCTGTTCCTTACCCCTGCTTTTTCTATAGCAACTTAAGTAATGAATTTCATAATTTCACATTAAATTGTTATGCTTGTTTGGTTCAAGAAGTTGTATATAAGATACATATTTTCCCCAAAGTAGAAGAATGTATTTGCTAAATATAAAGTTCTGGGTTTTTGAATTGTTTATTTTCAAAGTAAAGATTTTAAAAATCTTTAAAACTATTTTAAGATGCTACACTGGTTTTCAGTTACATATGATGAAGGCTTAGCATTTTAAAAAGAAGTGAAATTGAGATAATTGTGTTTAAGTAGAATGTTTCATGGTTGAACCAGAAGTCTTCTGTTGAATAAGCAGTAAGTATTCCTTATAAAGTTTTCATAGTAGTTATGAATCCTATTGCAGTATTTTTGGAGCTGTTAGCTAAATAGTCTGCCTCTTTTCTTTATTTAATGAAATGTTTGATTTGTTTCTTAATCAATGAAGATCCAGCTCCAGGTCCCACAGGGGCTCTTCTTCCCCACGAAAAAGATCTTATTCAAGCTCTTCATCTTCTCCTGAGAGGAACAGAAAGAGAAGTCGTTCTAGATCTTCCTCATCTGGTGATCGCAAAAAAAGACGAACAAGATCACGGTCACCCGAAAGGTTTGGGTTTCTGTAGAAATAAGAATGGGTGTTAAGTGTGTTTAGTAAATTAACTAAACTTCCTAGTCAAGAGTTAGCGTTATATTATCTTCTTTGTTCCAGCTCTAAAATGTACTTATGACCTTTGTACTTCAAAACAAGACTAATTTCTATGTTTATTCTCTGTGCTTTGATCAGCTTATTTAGAAAAGTTGTAGCTTAAACCAGTTTCTTCAACTCTCTGATACTTTTAATTCTTTGTTTCCATATATTGTTATTGTAGCCAACTCTTGGTTATTTCTGTCTTACGATTTTGATTCAGAAACCATGTGGTGGAGTAATTAGAGGTTGATTTTTGTATGTATGAGTTTAGTATCTTTTAAATAATTAGAAGTTCTAGGGCATCTAATAACAATCACACTGTTCAACATTATTGAGAATCAGTGCTCATTTAAGTATGTGCAAGTACTTTTCTGTGGCATATTATATAATGCCCGTTATAAGGAACTGGTCTCTTGTATCTGATACACTTTTCTGTTGCAGTCCACATCCATTTTTCAGATAAAGAGCTTTGTTAGGCCACTGTATACACATTGGCATATTTAAAATCTCAGGAGTGCAGTTGTCGTATGTCAACCTTCTCTGCAACAGGCTAATTATCAGCTTCATTATCTAGCTCATGGTTGTTAATGTATAATTATATAGTCATTTTAATGAATTAACCTGCAGTCTTTACAGTTTTTACATATCCATTCAGTTTGTGGAAACAAGGACTAGATAACATCTGATTTTTGTTGAGTTCAGTGGTAGGAAAACTTCATTATTCCTTTGTACAGAACGGTTTCTCCCTTACATTCATTTTGAAACTTAAATACTAAGACACAGCTACTCTTGGTTTTGTGCATTTGTTTTTCTTTGTAAGAAAATTACTCTGTACTTGAAAGAATTTCATTCTGTTGCTTTCTTACAACTTCTGCAAATTTTTATCTTAGCCACATATAATCCCCCTCAGTGTATTGTCATCTAAACTTAATGAACATGTTCTCTATTCCATAAGCCAGGTGATTGGTGAAAACACTAAACAACCCTGAGCCCAGGGCCAACCCCTACGGAACACCACTACTTTACCCAGGTTGATATTGACTTATTCATATTAGCTGCATGAATATAACCCTATAGCTAATTGTACAGTCATCTTGTGTGATCTAGATTTTTCGTATCTTAAGTATTTATGAATATATTCTCAGACATGGAAGCCTTGCTGTATCTGTTTTACATGTAGATCTACTATACTTTCTACACCAGAGATTGGTTTCATCACACTTCCCATTACCAAGTTTGTATGCCTTTGTGGTACATTATCTATAATTGTGTGTGTGTGTATATATATATATATATATACACATTTTTATAAGGCTTTCTCCTTCATTACCTTAAATAATTGAGAGGTGGCTGTATTTTGAATGAGAAGACATTTTGAAAATAATGCTTATACTGTTACTGGGATCACATCTGAAGTCTAAACACCAAATAGTTTTGTGTCTAAGTGTGTATCTTAGTTTTTAGTTACTCCCTTTGCCAGCATCACGGTGTGTAATTTTTTTATCCTTGCAGTTCAATGAATGAATACTGAATCTAGCTGCAACTTACTACTTTGTATGCTCTCTGCATTATGTCTTGCAGGCGCAACAGGTCATCTTCTGGATCGTCTCATTCTGATTCCCGTTCAAGTTCAAAAAAGAAATAATGTATTAAAATTTACATCTAAAAAAAAAATCAGTACAGTGCATGAAGCAAATTTTTTAAGAAGTTGATGTCTTGCTAAATCTGCTAGTAGAGGTGCATGCCTTTCATTGCTTTTCAGAACAATACAACTGTGTTTATTTGTGAAATTAAAAGTAAATCGCATTTTAAGCCATAATGTCCCAAAATAGAGGCTATGTTTAGCATTCCGTCATTTGAAACCATTTGCTTTATTTAAAACTGTCTCTCTATAGCAAAGTACTTGGTTTCCTAATTTGAACGGTTTCATTTCCGAATATGTCTGGTTTGTTGACTAAGACAGAATTACTAGTCTTGCCTGAACTTTGAGCATGCAGGCAAGGACTGGTAAACTAGCTGGAAACAAGCTATTTATGTTAACTTGGGAAAGAGGTTAACCTCTTTATGTTAACTGGTATCTAAGTGACTTATGAAAAATGTAAGCCAAGTTGCAGAACAGCCAACCAGAAATGCCTTTATTTTGAAATTCCATGTTAAGGGTGTCTTAGAATCAGTCTTTCTTTTCTTTTTTTTTGTACCACCGTATGTAACATGAAAGTATCTTGTGGGTTTTAGAAGGAGAGTCATTACTTAATTCTCTTACTGAGAAAATAGAGCAAGAAAGAAAGTCAAACAATTTATGTCATTTTTATTGATACTTTTGGCTGATGAGGCAAAAAATGGAAGTATTTAACTTAATTTAAATTTTGTGTAATGTCCTTCAAAAATCCAGTTCTCACTTGGGGTTAACAAGCTACATCATAATTGTTGATGGGGAGTAAATTCAAGAAAGCAGAAGTATATTTGTCTGGGTGCTAAGCCAGCAGAGAAATTGTGAATTTAAGTGAAAATTTGCTTTTGAATTTAAATGACCATTTGATGCTTAAGTTGAAACACTGCATAAAGTTTCCTTATGAAATATAAACAGATGCTTGTTTCTACATGATAGAAGCAGAAACCATTATTTTCCTTCACTTATAGTTACTTATGGCTTAAAATGCTCTCAGAGTTTGTTTTGTTTCTCAAAATCTGGTCACTTGAGCTCCATTTTGTCTTCTGGTTAAGAAATAAAAAGGTTTCTCTTAACAGTATCTCCAGTGACAATGCAAGGTAAGTATATTAAGGGAAATCAGCAATCTCTGCTTGGGGGCTTTTTGTCATGGAATATTGATTTATTTTTCTTTTCTCTCTTTTTTACCCCTTAACATTGATGTCTACTGCAGTTTAAATGAAAATTAAAACATTTTTAGGATATCTAGTAGACAGACCAAACAAAATTCTGTTATTTTAAAACGAATGTTTTTCTCAACTGATCTAAAGATACGAAAGTGTAATATGTTATGTAGAACTATTTTAATAGTATTTTTACAATGAAGTTCCCCAGGGTTTTTTTTATGCCTTATTTTCTTTGCTACGTTTGTTGTAGGTTGCACAAGAACTTTTACTCTCTTGTAATTGTGCCTCAGACTTTTGAAAGTCCACCTTCTAAATTGCCCAGATCAGATGATCTTCTAGATTCTATATGGTTTATTCTTGTGCTTTCTGTATTTAAAACTTTGGCTGTACTAAGCATTTGCAAGGTTATAAATTTAGCTAATAGTAGTTTACAGATAATTCAGATGATTATGATTTTATTTGGTTTAACTAAACTGTACTAGTTCATTTCGTAAGGAAATGATGCTGTAGAAAAGTGTTAATAAAGCCTGTGAGTCAAGCATCAAGTGGTGTTTGTTAAAAATAAATTAGAGATTTTTAAGCTCTGAACTAACTTTCAAATCACAGTGTTGTTTCTTACTTTTAATTGTGCATTTTAGACAGTTCCTAATCAGTTTTCCTTTATCTTATATTACCTTATTTCTGTGTATGAATGTTTGATTTAAAACATTCCAAAACCATAGTCAAAATGCAGATACTCAAAATTTTGGATTGTGATAATTTAAAAAAAAAAAGGTAAGCAGCAGGCTTAGTTGAATGCTTTTTATCTAAACTGTACATACTTTACTCCATGTGATAAAGTAACACCATATCAAAGAGTGCTCCCTGAAGTATTTTAGCTAATTTTTAATTATTTTGTTACTGAGAATACACACCACAAAACACACTGATTCAGCCATTCGTACATCTACAATTCGGTGACACTGATGTTCTTTGAGTTGTGCAAACATTCTCACATGTTTTTTAAGTTGTTCCTCACCGTTAACATAAACTCCTCAGGTTTGCTGTTGTTACTTTGGTCCCATATAGATAGTCTTAAGAGCATGACGATCAAGGCAGACCTGCTGTAGTAGTCACACTATGATTTTACTTTAAGAAGATTTTAGGGGATATTTTGGGTTTCAGTTTTGAAGCTTATTTCAGGGCAGTAGTTTCAAGGGCTGTAAAAAGACGAGAAGGCAAATGTAGGGAGACAAAAGTTAGTAGTTACATGGGGATGGGGAGGTGTAACAGTTAGACCCAAATCAAACCAAACTTAACTGTCATCGAGTCAATTCTAAATCATAGTGAATCTATTAACCAGTGATAAAAAAATTGCCTTGATTTAAGGGTAAAGTTGCACAGCCATTTACTAGAATTGCTGTCTATAGTTGTAGAGCTATAAAAAGTTGACCTGGCAAAAGTTGTGTGATTGATACTTCATAGCAAGCACCCAAAAAAGAAAAAAGTTAAGCTGCAAAGGCTGCTTGTATACAGTTAAAAGCCTCATGGAATTTGGTTCCCTCATTTGGAAGTGTCATTGCATGGTACACTCCAGTTAATTGGCCTAACAGTTTCAGTACTTCTGTTCTACCACCTCGTTTGATGTGTAATACCTGAGGTTTTAAAAGCTTACAGGTAGCCTCCAAGGCAAGATGGTTCTAGTCTTTGTTCACCCGCAGCAACAGAGGAAGAAAGATAATCAGGAATAGGAGGATGTGGAATGTGTGTCTTAAATTGCCTGCATGAGCACCTGTCTTCTGAATTATTCTTGAACTGTCACTTGAGAGGAAACCCTGGTGGCATATTTAAGTGCGACATCAGCTAACCAAAAGTTAGCAGTTTGAATATGCCAGGCACTCCTTGGAAACTACAGGGCAGTTGTACTCTGACCTACAGGGTTGTTGTGAGTTGAAATTGATTGAACAGCAATGGATTCGGTTTGGGATCACCTTAGAGCACTCATCTGCTGTAATTTTGACTTCTAAGTTTTCTTCCTAAGTTGCCATTTGAAATCCTTTCATTTAAACAGTATTAAGTGAAATTTAGTGATAAATGTCCAGGTTCAGGGCAAGTTCTAAACGGATGATAGTTTCGATGCAAGATTCTGAAAGTAAAGGAGGTCTTTGTTTATCTCCATTTTGTGCTCTAGAAGCCACAACCAGTGTTGTGGATATTGGGAAGAACATGAGGAATTTTTCTATTCTACCGTGTGTCTTCTGTATCAGTAATAGAAATAGGGTCATAACTTTCCTGACCAATAATCTGTACTATTTCTAGAAAGTATAAAGTTTTAATTAAAAGACAAGTTTAAGACGTGGTAAGTAAAACCCCTGTTTTACCAAAATGAGTGTGCTACTTAAGAAAATTTAACTTTGCTGGATGATGTCACATGAGTGTTGAAGTGGGATTTCACTCCCACATCCCCAAGGCTGATCTCAGATTCCAGTATTGCCTTTAATAACAACCAGATAATCTCTTTGAAAAGACAAATGTGAAATTGTTAAGTGAAAATAGCTGTTTTTAAATCGAGCAGTTCAGCAGAGGTAGAATTTTAGTTCTTTTTAGATTCAGATGTGTGTTACAGATACAAGGATTGCCAGTTGGGTTTGTGAACTTATCCCTGAAGAAGTGCTACATACCTCATTGCTGAATATCAGTATTGATGCTTTCAAAGTACTCTCCTTGGGAAGCTATGCACCAGTGCCAGCTCCTAGTCCACCTTTCAGAGCAATTTTGGAACTCTTACTGGAATGGCTGTCAGGGTTGTCATGATGTTACCTGTGATGTCCTGAATGTTATCAAATTGTCTTCAATATTTCTTTTATCTTTGGGGGCCAGATGAGGTGAGTAGGAAGGGTGTTTCAATAGTTACTTGTTTACTGACTGAAAATGCCATCACAGACAACTCTACAGTGAAGTTTGTGAACACGATACCCTGCCACCGTGCACAATGGCCGCACCAGAACAAGTTCCAAAATTGCTTTGAAGGACAGACTAGGCACTGGCGTCAGTGCATGACTTTCCAGGGAGAGTGCTTTGAAGGTGTTCAACACTAAGATATGTAGCACTTAGAACAATTAAGTTATCGGACTTACGTGTCAGACCTCATAAATCTAGTTTTTATTTGGGGATAATTTTGATGTGTAGGAAAAGTACAGAGATTTTCCATAGATTCTCATTAAGTTTCCTGTATTGTTTAATGCTAACATGAGGTCAGCATTTGGTCAAAACTATGAAATGAATTTGGGTACATTGCTGAACTTCAGATTTTATTTCAAGTTCATTGGCTTTTACAGTAACACTTTCTGTCCTCCAATCCAGTCCAGTATGCAGCATGGTATTTTGTTATCATAGCATCCCAGCCTCTGGTCTGGGGCAGTCTCATTTAGTCTGTTTTTCATGACCTTAATGTTTCTGTGGAATACTGTGTGGGTGGGTGGGTGAGTGGGTGGGTGTGTGTGTGTATTTCACACGGTTAGAGTGGAGATACAGATTTTGGAGATAGAGATTGACTACCACAAAAGTAAAATGCCCTTATCAGGGGGGGTTCATATACGCACGTGACTTCACTAAATGTAGCCAGACATACTGCTGTTGAGTCAATGCCATCTCAGCAACCCGAAATTCTACCTCCAGTAGCAGGGAGTAGAGTACCTTACACCTAAGTTTGTCTGCTCACTGTTCATTGATAACCTCTTTGGTCTTGTGTGGAAAGCCTGGCAGTGCAGTGGTTAAGAGGTATGGCAGCTAACCAAGAGGTCACCATTTCAGATCTACCAGCTACGAGGCACTCCTTGGAAACCTTAAAGGGGGGTACATTTGTGGGGTTTCTGGGAGCTGAAATCATGGCAACAAGTTTGGTTTGTCTTTTTGTATGAATTCATGCACATTTTTTTTTACCTAGTGCCTGGCACATAGGTGTGCAGCAGATGGTGATTATTATTTTCACCCTTGATGCACGTTCAGATATTTCATGTATACTGATCTTACCTGTCTATTTACTGCTTACCAGAGCACTGTATATCCACTGTCTGTCTCTGCATTCCCTTTAAGTATCAGGCTATTTCTCCATGGCTCAAGTTCTCCACCAAAACCAACATTTCACACTTTTAAATTAATCAAGAGCATTATCAGCAACTTGCAAGTCTGCCAGTTTTCCTTTTGCTGCCTCTGTATCTGGTTTACCTAAACCCTGCAGGCACCCCTCCACCATCCCTTTCCTGCCATTCAGTCTTTTCATGACTAGTTCAGAACCCCAATCCTGCTGCTGTTGAGTTGATTCTGACTCTGACCGTACAGGACAGATCAGAACTGCCCCATGTGGTTTAAGACACGGCTGTGAGTATTCACGGAAGCAGTCTGCTGCATCTTGCTCCTGTGATTGCCATTGTCCTTTTGATTAGCTGAATGCTTGAACCACCCCACCAGTAGGGCTCCTAGTTTAGAACACTAAGGTGGTATTCCTGGCCCCCACTGATTTTCATACTGCCTAGATTTCTTGAAAAAGCTTGTTGATTTTTCCAGTATTCCTGGCCCTTAGGACATTGTAGGAGCTTTCAGTGTTTGTTTAGGAAAGCCATTAATACCTGTAGGATTAATTTAGAGTTATTTTTACCCCAGTCGTAGTAGTGCACTTGTGCTATTACAGAATAAATGCTTGTCTTTAATGAAGAGTGTTCCATTTCTAAAGAATGTTCATTCTGTAGTTTTATCTTTACAACATAGACCAACAGGAAAACCAGTTAGGTGCCAAGGAAACATTATTTTCTGCTAGAAAAGGTAAATAAGGCTCCCCCTCCCCCAAAGCTGAAAGATATAAAGTCCTATGCATCAATGAACTGTATAATCTAGAAGTCACATGTGAATAAACTTGCTTGGTTTCAACTTTGCTTTAACAATGCCCGTTTTCTTAGTTGCAAATAATTGAGATAGGATTGGAAACAAAGGTCAGTTTCACTGGTATTTCACATCTTTAGATTTAGGATCACTAAGGACGGCATTAAGAATTACTAGGCTGGAAGTAGCATTTCTTAGTTGGTGATTTAATTCCTCACAGATGCATGAGCCTCTATAAAAATAATTAACCTGATAATTCTACTATAAACTGTAAAATTGAGTTCCTCCGGAGTGTATAACCCTTGCACTGAGATCAGTGGGGTGCGTCATTCACAAAACACACAACAAATTAAAAAAAAAGTTGCCTCTCTGGTCTGAAGTACAGCAAATAAGAGTTCAGATGGTTCCAACCATATATGTAAAAATACTGTCTTACAAGTTTCCTGAGATACCTAGCATATACAAGATAATATACTGTAACCAAAATGCAATAAATGCAATTAGAAAGCTATTAGTAACTTTTAATACATGCTGCTTATAATAACTATAGTGAAGTAGATTTAATTGGTAAAAAATGTGTTTGGAATTTAACACATTAACTATTAGAAGAAAAGTGTGGTTCATTGGTCATTAGTGAAGCAGAAAAATCAAACTGTTCAGAGTAGTTTTGGTTAGGTCTGATACATTAATCTGTTTATTGTCTTAGTGACACTGATTATCTGTTGACATTACAGAAGGTGTTCCATTTTCAGCAGTTAAATACTGCATTAGAATTTGGAGCAGAAAGTAAATTATCTGCTTTTTTTGAAGAATGTAGTTATTTGAGCTTAAGAGTTTTCATGGAGTGGTAGTAAGCTTGATCAGCAAATATATAGTTGCATTGATTGAATTCAAGGTTGCAGTACCCTATGTCACATTTAAACTGTCTCTTCATCATTACCAATGGAGTAGAGTAATTGAACAGGAAGAATCAAAATACTTTGTGTATTCCCTACCGTAAATCAAGATTGCATCAGTACTCCCAGGGCAATATATCCAGTGCTTTACAGCCTATTACTGTACTGAAAGTTTGATGAAAGAGTGCCAAGAAAGTACAGAGGGACACATCCCATGTAGTCATTGCTTTAGTAAATGGTCATCCAATAAGAGTATGTGTGTGACAGCTCATGACTTCGGTATTTTTGAAGCTACAGCAGCCATATTTATCCCTTTATGAGTCTTGACAAACAGCCTTGAAAAGATACAAGACTCCACAATGTATAATTCATTTAATATCAAAATGAGCATTGCTTTTGCCAGACTTGCGGTACTTGAAGTTGACAATGCACGTAATCACCTCACCAAGAGAGCAATTCAACGTTTAATCAAAAAATGTGAGACAACCAAGATCTGTTCCCAGTTGTACAAGGCCTGTGCATCAGCGAACCACGTGTTCTACTGCAGACATCACCACTGTTGGTCAGAGTGTATGTGGTGATCCATCCCTGTCTGTTTCTCACTGAGCATGAGACCTAGGCCTTTTGTTGCCCACGACTTGGTGGATCCTACATCTGGACTGGAAGTTTTAGGCTCACAAGATTGTAACTAAAGTACTAAAGTCCAGCGACCATGGGTTGTGTCGTACATTGGCTGACCGGACCCTGGAGCAGTTGGAAGTTGATCCTGCATTTTGCCCAAAAAATAATCTTGAGTGACAAGGCCCGTTTTTTGGATGAATGATTCTGATAACGAAAGTGTGACGTTTGGAACAATGAGAATCCAATGGAGTTTCGAGAGCGTCCACTTCATCCCCAAAAAGTAACCATTTGGTGTGGATTTTGGTCCAGCAGAATCATGGGCCCCTTTTCCATGATGAAGAAGAGACTGAATGGTTAGAACGGGTTACTTTGTCACCATTGGGAAGGTACCACGGTGGCCATTTACCTGACGTTCTTTTGCATACACTGCCAAAATAATAAAATACAGCTGTCATGTACACAACTTGTTTTATAGAAGTTCAAAGATAGGACCCTTTATTTTCCATGAAGTAGTGAAAGGGAGATTAAAGGCAAGATTCATAAAGCATTCAGTGTCAGGGTCTGGAGCAAGTACCTGATCAGCTGAGTTTTGGTGCTAAGTGATGTCTAACATGAAAAATAACATGTTTGATTTATAAATGTGACAAACCAGTGGAAAAGTAGCAGAGGAATACTTTTGAAAAACAGGAGAGCAAGTATGCAGCAGGAGAGGGTTTGTGGTGCTTTTAGGTGCAAGAGAAAATCTTGCTAAAAGACTCCAAGACCATTACAGTAGTTGTGTTACCAAAAAATAAGTACCAGTTAAAATTGATAATGTCAAGTTGGTTCTAACAGTAACCTTGTGAACAACATAACAAAACACTGCCCAGTCCTGTGATTTGCTCAGTCGTTTTTATGCTTAAGCGCATTGTTGCAGCCCCTGTATCTCTTGGAGGATCATCCTCTTTTTTTCTATGACCCAGTACTTGAGCTAGTATGATGATGATCTCCAGGGGTTGACCCCTCGTGAAAACGTCCAAAGTATACAAGACACAGTCCCGCCATTCTTGCTTCCGTGGGGCACGGGGACTGTGCCTCTTGCAGAACAAATCCATTTATTATTTGGACATGTTACGTGCAGTAGTATTCTCCAACACCACACTTAAAAGGCATCACTTCTGTCTTATGTCTAGCTTCCACATGCATGTGATGTGATTGAAAATACCATGGCTTGCATCAGGCGTACCTTACTTAAGGTGATGTCTTCTCAGCAGTTTTAAAGAGGTCTTTTTAAGCTGATTTCCACAGTGACAGCTGTTTCCATGGACACTGATTGTGGAAATAAGTAAAGTGAAATCCTTGACAACCTCACTCTTTTCTCCATCAATCATGATATTGCTTGCTGGTCCAGTTGTGAGGATTTTGGTTTTCTTAATGTTGAGGTGCAATCCATACTGAAGATTGTGGTTTTTGGCTTTCATCGGTGAGTATTTCAAATCCCCTTTCAGCAAGCAGTTATGTCATCTGCTGGCTGTCCTTTACACAGTTTGTAAATATGTGGCTAAAACCAAGTCTTACAAGTTCATGAGCTCATCCTAGAAAAAGTGCTATGTATGTTATTGCTGAATGTCACCATAGTCACTTTGAAAGTATTCCCCTTGAGAAACTATGCACTGATACCAGAGCCTGGTCCACCCTACAAAGCAATTTTAGAACTCTAGAATGGCCACAGAGCTGTCATTGTGTTACCCTTGATATTCTGAATGTTATCAAAAGGTGTGCTTCCAATATTTCCTTTATCTTTGGGTAAAGAAAAAAATCATTGGGGGCTAGATCAGGTGAGTGGGTGTGGTATTCTAATACGGTTATTTGTTTACTAGTAAAGTGCTGGTACATTGTTGTGCTGCAAGACCCATGAATTATTGCCAGAAAGTTCAAGTTTTTGTCAAACTTCTTCGTCCAACCTTTTCAGCACTTCCAAATAGTAAGCTTGGTTAACTGTTTATCCAGCTAATGGACATTTAGTCCATTAGTTTACTGCCATTTTCTTCATGGCATTATCCCCATAAACTTGGGCTGACATAGTCTTGATTTCATTTCAACTTTTGCTAAGTTTAACAAGAAATTGAATTTTGCCCTAGTTCAAACTCCAACATTCTCGTGACGACACACAAAATCACGTAACAGTAATGAACGCCACTCAGCGAGACACCACCACATGCTGACACAAGCACAGCTGTGAGAGACTGAGATAGTGAAACCTTACTGAGTTGGTACAGTGCTGCCAACATAAGCACGTGGTGGCAATTTCATGAAATTGTTAGGCCTTGTATTTGTGAAATTTGAAATATAAAGTTACACAGCAAGGAAGTGAATGACAATTGTTACTTCAGTTTTTTTAGAAATTGATAATAGTAAGGTAAACTTTAATAAATGAAAGCATTTTAGTCTCTACAGAATACCTAAAGAATAACAAATGTTAATTGAAAATAGAGTGATGAAAACGTGGTAGTACAGCAGTGTTTGTTTTTAAGAAAGAAATGAGAGAAGCCAGCAAGTCAGTATACAAACTATTAGCAATTTCAATAGAAATGGGTTAAACCTTCAGGAGACTTCAGACTGGATAAACATTCATGAAGTCTAGTTGTATTCTCTTTACAAGAGACTGTTTTGGAATGACACTGGTTGAGAATAGGAAGGTAGAAAAGGAACACCATGCAAATACTATACAAATGAGATGTGGCAATATATGGCAAACTAAGTTTCAGAGGGAAAAAAACAGACAGTTCACATTGATGAAAGGGGATGTAATGGCAAAATGTGAGTCCAAAAGTGTGTACCATAGAATTCAACATATTAATAGGTCTGAAATGAAAGTCCACATAATTGGCAGTCATGATATAGGTTGTCCTTGATTTGTGATAGGTTTACTTTCCAACAGCTCTGATGTGAGTTGGTTGTGATGTAATTTGAATAGCTTTTTTCAACATTATTATTAGTTTTTATTACTGTCTTCTCTTATCAGTATTTTTATGAATCTGTTCATTGGGGATTGATATGAGAAGGTTAGCATTGCCAAGCCAAGTGCTGTCGAGTCGGATCCGACTTATGGCGACCCTATTACTGATGATCAAATGTGTCTGGAAAAACAGGTTCTTTAAGTGTGGTTCATCATAACTCCAATAGGTTGTAAGTCAGAGACTCCTTGTAACTTTCAACTAATGGGAAAAAACTGACAGACTATCCATAAACTTACAACGTGTTTGAATAACACAACTAGTCTTGTCTGATAATTATTACAGCACTACACCCAACAACTGCATGTATAACACTTGGTAAGTCAGCAATTTTAAAATTGCAGAGAACATATTGCAGAGAACTGTCTGGTTACAGTGGAACTACACTGAATATAAAAAGAGCAATCGGAGTTTGGAATTATAAAACTCATGTAACAAAGTAGAAATTGCAATGGTAACTTAAAGCATTTTGAAAGAGATCTAAATCCATGGGAAAATACTGTGTGAATTGTTAAACAATATTGTTTAGGTGAATTCTATCCAAAATATCTACAGGTAATGCAATGCTGTTAAAATTCAAAACCTTTTTTTGAGATCTGGGAAGTGAATCGTTAATTTCGTATAGAATTGAAAGAAGCCTCAAATATCAGAAACAATCTTGGGAAGAGAAAAACACGAAACAATAAGCAGGTGGCGTTGCACATTCTGATTTTAAAATGTACTACAAAACTACAATAGTAACTGTGGTAGAAACATTGACATTGACCAAAAGAATAGCATTGAGAATACAAAAATAAATCATGCATGTAGGGTCAATTGAGTTTGTATAAGGATTCCAAATCTAATCAATGGAGAAAAGACAGTCTCTTCAAAAAATGTTGCTGGGACACAAAATAATGGAACTTGGCCCATATTCTATACCATATTTAAAAAAATAAACCAAAATGGATAAATGAGCTGAATATGAGACGAGACAAGAAAATTTTAAAATATAGAGGCAAAGCTTGAAGACCTTTTAGGTATTTTAAGATATGACATCAAAAAATAAACGACAATAAAACACAGCAATCAAAACTTTTGGTGCATTAAGGAACACGAAGAGACAACCTAAATGGGAGAAAATATTTTAAAATCATTCATAAGTTTAGTAGCCAGTATTGACAAGGAACTCAGCTTAATCCGTTTAGAAATGTGCAAAATGCGTGAGTAGATATTTCTGCAAAGAAAACCCACAAATAGCAAGCAAATAAAAGATGCTCGACATCAGTCATCAGGGAAGTAGAAAACAAAATGAGGTTATTACTTCACACTCACCAAGATGGTTATTGTTTTTTAAAAATAAAAATAAAAAACAAGATGAGAATCTGGTGAAACCAGAAGCCTTGTACGTTGCTGGTGAGGAAGTAAAATGGTGCAGCCACTGGAAAACAGTTCGATGGTTTCTAAAAATATTTGGCATAAAACCAAAATTTACCCAGCAATTCCACTCATAGGTTCACACTGAAAGGATTATAAGTAGAGATTCAAAATGACATATACTTTGCATCATTATTCATAATAGCTCAAAGGTAGGAACAGTCTAAGTGCCCATTAATGGATTGTGGATATACACACAGTGGAGTAACACCTAGATATAAAGACGAGTTTTTTAGCATAGGTGAACATAACATTACATAGATGAACCGTAAACATTATGCTTAGCTAGATAAGCCAGACACAAAAGGCCAAGAACTGCATTATGATACTTTAATATGAAGTATTTGGAGTTGGTAAATCCATTGAGGCAGAAGATTAGTGGTTACCATGGGATGGGGTAAAACCAAAAAACCAAACCAAACCCACTGTCGTTGAGTCAATTCTGACTCATAGTGATCTTATAAGACAGAGTAGAGGTGCCCCATAGAGTTTCCAAGAAGTGCCTAGCATTGTTGAACAGCCAACCTTATAGTTAGCAGATGTAGTACTTAACCATTACATCATCAGGGTTAAAATTACAGTGTTTACTTTTTTTTTGAGTAATGCTATGTTTTTGGTGAAAAAACTTTAGGCAGCAAATTAGGTTCCCGTTTGACAATTTCTATGCAAATTAATGACTTCATAGCAGTTAACGTTTTTCGTATTGTACGGGCATCCTTTTCTCTTGAGCAGTTCTCAGCAATGTCATTTACTTTGGTCATGCTGTGCTTACTGTACCCACATTAACTGCCTTTTTTCCCATCATGAAAAATAACAAGTATCTATGATGTAGAACCTGTTTTTCCCTACTCCCTTTAGTAATCTCCATAGAACATTTCTTCCTATAAAAGAGGAATCATACAATATTTGAGCTCATGTACTTATTTCACTTAACATTAGGCTCTCCAAGCGGAACTGTGTGTCAAGAACTCATATTGTTCCTTATGATTGTATGCTATTCCATTCTATGTATGTACCACATTTTGTTTGTCCATTCATCTGCTGATGAGCACTTAGATTGTTCCCATTAGTTTGCTATTGTAAATAAAGTTGCAGTAAACACAGGTGTGCATGTATTTGTGTGCTGCTTTTAGGTCTCTTGGGTATACACATCCAGGAGTGGAATTTCTGGATCGTATTTCTAATAAAATATTTCTAGTTTTTTCAGAAAGCACCATGTCGTTTTCCAAAATTACTGTAGCATTTTACAACCCCACCAAGAATGAGTAAGTGTTCCAATCTCCACACATACTTGCAGCCTTTTTTTTTTTTTTAATAAATCAATTTTGGCTATGAGTGGAAATCAGTTTGATGACACTGAGTTTGTTTTGTTCTGTTTTTTATTGTAGCTTTGGTGAGTTGTAATTTTGATTTGCATCTCTGGACCTCTGGTAACATAGTGATTAAGAGCTATGGCTGCAAATCAAACATCAGTTCAAATCCACCCACCAGCTTCTCCTCAGAAACCCTGTGGGGCAGTCTACTCTGTCCTATAGGGCTGCTGTGAGTTTCAGGTGATTGCACAGCTACATTTTTATTTATTTAATTTTTATTTTAATGGCTAAATGACCTTGAACATCTTTTCATGTATTTGTTGAGTATTTTTATTTCTTTGGTGAAGGTACCATTCATGCCCTTTGCCCATTTTATAACTTTTTTTTCCTGTCATTGAGTTGTTGAAGTTTTCTATAAATTTTGGAGATTAAACCCTTAAAGGATGTGGCATTTCCAAAGATTGTTGTCCCCAGTCTGTAAGGTCTTCTGATGAGCAAAATTTTTAATTTTTGTGAGACTCCGTTTATCTATTATGTCTCATTCTTGTGTTTATTGTTATTCTTATCCCATTTTTACAAAAAATTAGCTTCCATAATTTTCTTCCTGTATGCTTCCTTCTAGGAATTTTGTAGTTTTACATTAACGTGTAGGCTTTACTCTGTTTTAAGTTACTTTTTGTACACAGTGTGAGCATGGCTCTTATTTCATTTTTCCACAAATAGATAACCAGTTTTGTCAGCACCCTTTATTAAAGAGACTGTTTCTGTCTTATTTGAGGAACTTCGACCTCTTGACAAAAATCAACTGCCCATAAATAGCTGAATTTAGTTTTTAGTTTTTAATTTTATTCCACTAGTCTGTATGTCTATTAAACAAGTACTAACCTGTTTTGATTATAGTGACCATATAGTGTGTTTTGATATTGGGGGATGTTATGGATTGAATTGTGTCCTCCAAAAATGTGTGTCAAAGTGTCAAATTGACTAGGCCATGATTCCCAGTTCTGTGTGATTGTCCACCAGTTTGTCAACTGCTGTGATTTTTGCTGTGTTTCAAATCCTGTCTCTATGATATTGTAGAGATGGGATTAGCTACAGTTATGTTACTGAGACAGGACTCCGTCTACAAGGTTATATTGTGTCTTGAGCCAGTCTCTTTTGAGATACAAAAGAGAGAAGTAAGCAAAGAGAGATGGGAACCTCTTACCACCAAGACAGTAGAGCCAGGAGAACATATCCTTGGGAATCAGAGTTCCTGTGCTGAGAAGATTCTAGAACAGGGGAAGATTGATGGCAAGAGCCTTGCCCTGAATTTGGACTTCTAGTCTCCTAGATTGTTAGAGAATAAATTTCTATTTGTTAAAGCCATCCATTTATGGTAGTTCTGTAATAGGAACATTAGATAAATAAGGAGTCTGAGGCCACCTGCTTTGTTCTTGCACTTCAACATTGCTTTAGCTATTTGGGATTTTTTTCCTTTCCATATGAAGTTGGTCATTAGTTTTTTTCTATTTCAGTAAATAGTGTTGGGATTTGCATCAGAAGTGTTTCTATAGATCACTTTAGATTTGACATTTTCACTATATTAGATCTTACAGTCTATGAGCATGGAATGTCTTTCCATTTATGTGGGTATCCTTTAATATCTTGAGGTAATATTTTACATTTTTCTTTGTATAAGTCTTTTATGTTCCTGATTAGATTATTTTCCAGGCATTTTATTGTTTTAGGGGCTATTGTGAATGGTATTGTTTTCTTGATTTCTTTTTTTCTGAATGCTCCTTGTTAGTGTAAAGGAACCCAGTTGATCTTGTGTGTTGCTCTTGTATACTGCAAAGTTGTTGAATTCTTCTATTAATTCCAACAGTTTTCTTGTGCAATCTGGAGTATATTCTATGTATAGGATCATGTCATCTTCAAATAGAGGTGGTTTTATTTCTTCTTTTCCAATTTGAATACCTTTTATTTCTCTTTCTTGCCTTATTGCTCTGGCTAGTGCTCCCAGCACTGAATTAGAGAGATAACATGTGCCTTCTTGTCTCATTTCCATTCTCAATGAAAAGGCTCTCAGGCTTTCTCCATTGAGTAAAATGTTGGTTATTTGTTTTCTGTACATGCTCTTGATTATGTTGAGAAACTTCTATTCTTATTTTTATGAGGGTTTTATCAGGAAACTCACTGCCATCAAATCAATTCTGAATCAGTGATCTGCACTGCCCCATCAAGTATCCAAGGAGTGCCTGGTGAATTCAACCTGCTGGCCTTTTGGTTTAGCACCTGTAGTTATTAATCACTACACCACCATGGCTTCCATTATCAAGAAAGGATGCTAAATTTTATCAAATACCTTTTCTGTGTCAATACGTTCATATGGTTCATTTCATTTATTTATGTAGTAGATTACATTGATTGATTTTATTTTTTTCATTGTGTTTTAAGTGAAAGTTTACAATTTGTGTCAGTCTCTCATACAAAACTTACACTTTGTGATGCGACCCAGCTGCTGTCCCCAAACTGTGACAGCATACTCCTCCCTTCCACCCCGTATTTCCCATGTCCCTTTAACCAGCTCCTGTCCCCCTCTGTCTTCTCATCTCAGCTCTGGACAGGAGCTACTCAGTTGGTCTCCTGTATCTACTGGAGCCAAGAAGCACCCTCTGCAACAGTATCATGCCTTACAAGTCAGTTCAAGTTTGTCTGAGGAGCTGACCGCTGGAATTGTCTAGGTTTGGGGCTAACAGAGAATCAGGGGCCATATCTTCTGGGGACCTTCAAAGCTGTCAGACCAGCAAGTTTGGTCTTTTTACTAGAGTTTAAGTTCTACACTCTACATTTCTTGGGCTCCATCAGGGACTTTGTTGAGTTGGGTAGTCATTGGTGGTAGCTGGGAAACATCTAATTCTTTGTCTCACGGTGGTATAATCTCTGGTTTATGTGGTCTTTTCTGTCTCTTTAGCTCCTGTTTTCCTTGTGCCTTTGATGTTCTTCTTTCTCCTTTGCTCCAAGTGGGTTGAGACAGATTAATGCTTCTTAGATGGCCACTTACTAGCTTTTAAGACCCAAGACACCAATTACCAAAGTAGTGTCAATTGACCTAGCTGTTCCCTGAAACCATTGTTATGCCAGTTAACCTAGCTGTCTGCTGAAACCGTGGTCCCCTGGCCCCCAACCCTGCTACTCTGTAACTCAGCATGTTTGGTTTTATTTAGAATACTTATAAGCTTTGGGTTTAGTCCATTTGTGCTAACTTCCCCACTACTGTGTGTTGTCTCTATAGTAATTTGTGCTGACTTCTCCACTACTTCATGTTGTTTCTATAGTAATTTGTGCTGACTTTTCCACTACTGTTTTTTGTCTATAAAGTAATTCTCGTCTATTATCTAACTAGTGAAAATCTCTCTCCCTCCTTCTGTACCCTTATAACATCAAAGAATATGTTCTTCTGTGTTTAAACCACTTCTTGTGTCCTTATAATAGTGGTCTCATACAATGTCCTTTTGCAATTGACTAATTTCACTGAGTATAATGCCTTCCAGATTCCTCCATGTTATGTTTCCCAAATGCATCGTTGTTCTTTATCATTGCATGCTGTTTCATTGTGTGAGTATACCACAGTCTGTTTATCCATTCTTAAGTTGATGGACACCTAGATTGAGTCCATATTTTTGCTATTGTGGAACATTGGTATGTATGTATCTATTATGGCAGCTCTTATTCCTCTAGGATACTTTCCAAGAAATGGGACTGCTGGATTCTGTGGTATTTCATTTGGTGTCTTTACCTGATTTTGGTATCACAGTTATGCTGGCTTCATAGAATGAGTTTGGGAATATTCCATCATTTTTTATGCTCAGAAATACCTTTAGCAAAATGATGTTAACTGTTCTCTGAATGTTTGGTAGAACTCTCCCAGTGAAGTCTTCCAGACCAAGGCTTTTTGTTGTTGTTGTTGAGAGCTTTTAAATGTTTATCTTTTCATGTCTTCTTTTAGTGTGGATTTATTTGGTTGTTCTACCACTGTTTGTGTTCTTTAAGGTAGATAATGTGTCAAGAAATTAGTCCATTTCCTCTAGGTTGTCAAATCTGTACATGTTTTCATAGTACTCCATTATGACTTTTTAAATTTCAGTAGGGTCTGTTGTGATGTCACCTATCTTGTTTCTTATTTGGATTATTTGCTTCCACTCCTCTTTTTCTTTTGTCAATTTGGCCAGTGGTTTGTCAATTATATTGATCTCTTCAAAGAATCAGCTTTTGGTCTTGTTATCTGTTGAAATCATTGTTGCTTTCTTCCGGTTTCTGAGGGTTCTTTTGCTGTGCTTGAGTTGTAGGGCTAATGCTTTGATTTGGACCCTTCTTTTTGGATATATGCATTTATTGAGATAAATTAACCTCTGAGCACTACTTTTGTTGTATCCCAAAGGTTCTGGTATGTTTTCATTCTCATTTGTTTCTATGAATTTTTTTGTGACATCCTTGATTTCTTCTATAATCCAATAGGTTTTGACCAAGGTGTTGTTCAGTTTCCATGTGTTTTATTTTTTCTGTTACTAATTTCTATGTTTATGACTTTATGGTCTGAAAAGATGCTTTGAAATATTTTAATGCTTTGGATTTTTTTATGGCTTGCTTTAGGGCCTAATATGTAGTCTGTTCTGGAGCATATTCCATGTGCACTGGAAAAGAAAATACACTGTCTGCTCTTGGGTGAAATGTTCTTTATGTGCCTGTGAGGTCAGGTTCATTGAATGTGGCATATAGTCCTTCTGTGTCTTTATTGAGCTTCTTTTTGGATTTTCTGTCTTTCATGAAAAGTAGTATGTTGAAGTCTCCTACTGCTATTTTGGAGCTGTCTATTTCTCTTTTCAGTGCTGTTAGAGTTTGTTGTAGTTGGCCAAGGCCAAGTGCCATTGAGTCGGCTATAATTTGTTACATAAATGTTTAATATGGTTATACACTTCTGACATATTGACCCTTTACTCATAGTGTAGTGTCCTTCCTTGTTCATTGTGGTGGATTTTATTTAAAATTTGTTGTATCAGAAGTTAATATTGCCATTCCTGCTCTTTTTTTAATGTTGTTTGCTGGATATATATGTATTTTTTCCACCTTTTGAGTTTTAGTTTGTGTGTTTATATCTAATGTGTGCATATTATAATGACAGATTATTTTTTCCTCCTTTCTGCCACTCTCTGTCTCTTTATTGGTGAAGTTGATCCATTTACATCCATTGTGATTACTGACAGCTAAGAATTTAATGCTGTCATTTTGATGCCTTTTTTGTGCCTTGCTGATAGTTTTTTTCCACTTAACTTTCTGTGCTGAATCATTTTTCTTTGTGTCTTCATCTTTTTCATTGCTGTTGGTTTTGTATTTACTGAGACTTTGCTCTTGTTTTTTTATTTTGATGTGTAAGATTGTTAGTTTCCTTTGTGGCTACTTTACTATTTACTTCTGTTTTTCTGAATTTAAACCAGTCTTTTATTTATTTGTATCACCTTGATTTTCTCTGCATGTGAAAGATCCATGACCACATTTGTTTTGGTCTCTCTTTTTTGTTATAGTGTCATCTTTCAAGTATTGACATCTGTGTTTCCCTGATTTCAGTGGTTTAGCTTTGATGTATTTTTATGATTTCCTTATCGAGGTTGCTATCTATTTTCTCTGTCCTATATTCTAGTATTGGATTGTTATTTGCTGTTACTGATTTTCTAACTGAAAGACTCCCTTTACTATTTCTTTTAATTTTGGCTTGGTTTTTCAAAAAATCCCTAAATTTATGTTTATCTGGGAATGTCCTGGTTTCACCATGATATTTGAGAGATAGTTTTGATGAATATATAATTTTTAGCTGGAAATTTTTTTCCTTCATGTCTTTATATATGTTGTCCTGTTGTCTTCTTTCCTCTATGGTTTCTGCTGAGAAGTCCAAGCTTAGTCTTTTGCCTTTCTTTTGTAGATTATTTTTCATTTATTCCTAGCCACTTTTAAAATTATCTCCTCATCTTTAGTTTTTGTATGTTTGTTTATGATATGTCTTAGTGTCATTGTTTTGGGATCTATCTTGTGTGAAGTTCAGTGAGCATCTTGAATAGATATCTTTTATGACATCAGGGAAGTTTTCTGTCAACAAATTTTTGGCAATTCTTTCTGTATTTTCAGTGTCCCCCTTCTTATACTCCACTCACTCGTAGATTATCCTGCTTGATACATTCTTATGTAACTCTTAGTGTTTTTTTTTTGTTTTTTATAATTATTTTATCTGATTTTTCTTCAAGTATGTTGATGTCTATTGCTTTATCTTCAGTCTCACTAATTCTGAGTTTCATTGCTTCAATTCTTCTCCTTTGATTTTCTATTGAGTTCTCTAATTCTGTAATTTTGTTATTAATCTCCTGAATGTCTGCATGCTGTCTCTTTACAGTTTCTTGTAGTTTGTTCAATTTGTCATTATGCTGTGCTTCATTTTACCTGATTTCCTTCCTGATCTTTTGAAGAGTTCTAGAAATTAATCTTTTGTGTTCTACCTCTGATAATTTCAGGAAGTTCTGTTCATCTGGACAATTTCTTGATTCTTTGTTTTGGGAATTTTCTGAAACGATTGTGGTTTTCCTCTTTAAGTGATTTGATATTGACTATTGTCTCCGAGCCATCAGTAAGTTGCTGTATTTATTTATGTTTGCTGACTGTGTTCTAATTTCTTTTTTGTTTTGTTTTAAAGCACCCTTATAGGCTGGTCATGTGATCTTGTTTAGTTATTGGTACCTTAGAGGTTCTGATATCCTGCCACAAGGTGGTTAGAGATGTTACTAGACATGTGAGTCTGTTTACTTTTCTTGTATGTATTCAGTTGGTTGCCAAGTGTGTGGTGCAGGCTCTCCCCTACCATCCTAGTTGGGCAGAGGTGATTCATGTTGACACAGGTATCTGACTGCAGTGAGAAAGTTAAAGAGCTCACAGCTATCCTTGTGTGTCTGTGAGGAAGGCTTGTCCCTGTTCCTTAACGTGATTAGGCAGGTAGCTTTTGCTGCTGGCTGATGGATGCTGGATAATATATGCAGTGCTGAAAGACTTTCAAGATCTGTGGAACCCTTATTCCTATGTCTAGGCAAAGGAACTGTTTCTGCCCTGAATTCTTGGCTTAGGGAGCCAGCTGAAACAGCTTTCCAAATGCCTCTGCCCCATTCACCACTCCAGCTCCCACAGATTCAATACCCACCTGGTCAGGTCTGGCCAGTCCTGGGTACTTCTGGACCTCCTCTCCCTTCTCATTTGCTCAGTTTGATTTCTCAGCTTTCCTTTTGATGTTCAAGGCTCCTAGAATGTCATACATAAGTGATTCATTTGTCTATTGGATATTTATTGTTAGAAGGAAGCATCTGACTACCATTTTAGCCCCATCTCCCACTGAATGACTTTTTAATGTTTAACTGCCTTTGTAATCCTGATATTAATCCTATTTGATCATGATGTATGGTGTGTGGTCCCTTCCTCCTTTCTTCCCTCCCTCCCTCTTTTTCTTCTTTACTTCCTTCCCTTTCTATATGCTGCTGAATTCTATTCACTACAGTTTTGCTTGGAATTTTTGAATCTCTATTCACAGGTCTCGACGGCACTTGGCTTGGCTATTCACAGGTCATACTGGGTCTGTAGTTTTCTTTATTTTTGTTGTCTTTGCCTTGTTTAAGTGTCAGGCAGGGTATATTTGCTGTAATGAAAAGAGTTAGAAAGTATTTATTCCTCTTCTATATTTTTGAAGAGTTTGAGGAAATTGGTACCAACTCTTTTCTGAATGTGTGGTAGAATTCCCCAGGGCAGCCTTCTGGTCTTGGGAATTTTTATTTTTATTATTTTTTTGTTATTGTTTCACCAGGGTTTTTTTTTGGGTGTTTGTTTTTGTTTTGTTTTCTTTTAATTTTAATGATATCTTCCATTTCTTCTTTTGTAATGGATCTGTTTAGATTTTCTACTTCTCTCTGTGTTTGTGTAGGTAGTGTGTTTCTTGCAATTTATCTACTAGGTTTCAGATTCTTTGGAGTACAGTTTTTTGTAGTAGTCTGTTATGATCCTTTTTATCTTGTCTGGATCTGTTGTAATGTCTCCACTTTCATTTCTTAATTTGGTTATTTGCCTCATCTCATTGTTTCTGTTGTCAGTCTAACTAGTGGTTTGTCTGTTTTAATGATCATTTCAAGGAACCAACTTCAGGTTTTGTTGATTCTTTCTATTGTTTTTCTATGTTTTTAATTTCACTTATTTCTGCCCTGATCATTATTATTTCACTTATCTCTCTCCCTCTCTCCCTCCACCCTCTCTCTCTGTCTCTGTCTCTCTCTCTCTCTCTCTCACACACACACACACACACCCAAAAAAACAAACAAAACCCTGGTGGTATAGTGGTTTAGTGCTACAGCTACTAACCAGAAGTCCTTCAGTTCAGATCCACCAACTGTTCCTTGGATACTATGAGTCAGTTCTACTCTGTTCTATAGGATCACTGTGATTCAGAATTGAATCGATGGCAGTGTCTTCTTTATTTATTTATATATATCTTTTGTTCTTTTCTATTTGTTGAAGTTGTTGGTTTAAGTTAACTGATTGCAGATCTCCTTTTTTAATGTAGGCATTTACTGCTGTAAGTTTTCCTCTAAGAACTGCTTTTATTGTGTCCCAAAGGTTTTGACATGTTGTGTTTTCATTTTCATTTCATTTGGGAATGTTTAAGTTTCACTGTTGATTTCTTTCTTGATCTAGTAGTTTTTTTTGCTTTTTTTTTTTTTTTTAAGCAATGTGTTGTTTAATTTTCACTTATTTATTTATTTTTCCCTGTTGTTGATTTTTAGCTTCCTACTGTTATGGTCCAAAAAGATGCTTTGCATGTTTTCAGTCTTTTAAATTTATTGAGACTTGTTTTGTGTCATATATAGTCTCTTCTAGAAAATTATCCATTTGAGACAGAGAAAAATGTGTATTGTTCTGATGATGGTTAGAATATTTGGTATACATTGTATCTGTCTGTTAGGACAAATTGGTTTATAGCTTTATTTAAGTTCTCAGTGTCCTTACTGATCTTTTTGGTTATTCTATCTAGAATTGAAAGTGGTGTCTTGAAGCCCCCAACTATTATTGTGAAGTTGTCTGTTTCCTCTTTCATATTAGTCAATATTTTTTTCATGTGTTTTGGGACGTTGCTATTAGGTATATGTGTAATTGTTACATCGTCTTGCTGAATTGATCCTTTTTTTAACATGTAATGACCTTTGTCTTTTGTTATCAGATTTTGATTTAAAGTCTGCTTTACCTGATATCAGTATGGCTACCCCTCATCTCTTAAGGTTGTTGCTGAAAGCCAAGTGTCTACCATCTTCATTTTGCTCTTTCTCTTTTCAGCATTTCATTTGCTCTTCATCTTGTCATCTTAGGAGTCTGTCATTATTTGTGTCTGGCTGCTTTCTTGTTGTGAGCCTTTTTGATCTTGTGCCTTACTTTTGTGTATTTTTCACTAGGTGATTAGTGATTTCCACACATACTATATTGCACAACTTGCAATCATGGCATCTAACATATGAACAATAGATGACATATAACATTGGCATGTTAAATCTGCTCTTGATTTGCTCCTCCCTCCCTATTTTTGCTGATGGGACTTTGTTGGATGTTCTGTATCTGATAGTTTACTTTGTACTTATTTCTTGCTGATTAATTGTATTGCCTGCAGAATTAAATTATTGTGTTTATACCCTGAGACTATCTTTAACTTACCTGTGTTCCTGCATGTACTTTGCTCTGGCATTTTTTTGAGATCTTTTTTTCTTCTTATTATTCATTCCCCTGCATGGATCTGAGTGTTTGGTAAATGGTCTTGTCTGTCTTGGAAAGTTCTTTCTATGCTTTTATTATTGTCATCGTGCTCTGGAATTCCAATTCGCATGCTACAGTTCTTTTCTTATTATTTATTTATATTATTATTTTTTTTTAATTTAATATGACTGAGTGAAAATTAAATCTCATATTTGCACTTGGCTTTTTTTCACTTTTCTTTGTTCTTCCACTCTTGTTTCTCTACTTTTAAGTTCAACATTGGTTCATTTATTCTGTCTTCTGTCTGTTTGACTCTATTGTTTAATGCTTTTTTTTTGGCATTTCCTAATTCAGTTGCTTTGGTCTTCAGTTTCAGTAATTTTTTTCCATTTATTTAGTTCATCTTTAATTTTTTTGCCTTATTTTTAAAATTATGATTAAGTGAAAGTATGTGATCAAACCAGTAATGTTTTTTAATGTTTTCATTTTTCTTATTGAATTTCTCAGTTTATTTCCTGATATCTGTTAGTTGGTTTCCTGTGTGCCTTTTACTTTTTTTAAGCATGTTAGCATGATTGTCTGAAAGCTTCCTATTCCTTCTACTGTCCTGGTCTCCACAGAAGAAATCCGTAAAGGGACTTTCCGCTTCTTTATTTTTTTCCTTTTGGTTGGTCCTTTTTCTCTTGTTATTTTCTGTATTTACTAATTTTTGTCAACTTGGCCACATATGTGTCTTTGTATATATATACAGAATGTGTCTCTCTGTGTGTATATGTATATAAAACCAACCACTGTCAAGTCAGGTCTGGCTCATAGCGACCCTAGTGGTCAGGGTAGAAGTGCCCTATGGAGTTTTGAAGGAGCCCCTGGTGGATTTGAACTGCTGATCTTTTGGTTAGCAGACATAGCACTTAACCCACTACACCGCTGGGGTTTATATGTATATACATTAAAATATATATTTTAAATTTTCAGTTTTCTGGGTTTTCTGAGGATTGCTAGAGGATATTCTTGTCTTTATGGTTTTTCTAGCACTGACTGAGCAGTTTTAATGTGGGTGATTGTGATGGTTAAGATTGTGTGTCAGCTTGGCTAGGCCGTGATTCTCAGTGTTTGGGCAGCTATATAATGTTGTAATCACTTCCCTCTTGAGATCTGATACGTGATCACCCCTTGTAATTTGATCTGCTATGAACACCCAATCAGTTAAAAGAGAGTTTCCTTGGCTGTGTGGCCCGCATTGAATGTAAGTACTCTGGCAAGGCTTGGGGTTTTGGGCTTGTGCTGGATCCTGCAACAGACCCTTGTTCATCCGACCTCCAGTTCCTGGGATGGGAGCTAGCAGCTTAGCTGCAGTCTTGCCTGCTAGTCTTTGGATTCATTGTTCTTTGTAGGCTATGAGCAAGAGCTTTGCTCTCTGACCTGGTGATCTTGGGTTTGCTTACCCTAGCAACTACCTGAATCAGCAGAAGCCTCTATCCTGCCTCATATGGACTTGGAACATTTCACCCTCTACAACTGTGTGAGCCATTTCCTTGACATAAACCTCTCTCTCTGTATGTATTTGTGTGCTGTACTGGCTTTTCATCTCTAGAGAACCCAGCCTAAGACAGTGATTAAATCTTTGTATTCATTCTAACTACTTCTCACTGAGGTAGCTGACTTTGCTAGTGTGATAGGTCTCTTTCTTTTGAGGTTTTGGTTGTGGCCCTGGGTGAACCCATGGAGTTGGCTTCCTTTTCCAACCTGAATTTGGGATGTTTATGGCTCTGCAGTTCAGTGCACATTTATAGGGGAGGGGAAGTTCCTGCTGACTATGATGCTGGTGTAAGATGTAGGGCTCAACTTTCCCAAGCCAAGGTAGAGAGCGCTTATGTCTTTGTCTTGCAAGCATCTCTGTATGGGCTTGTCTGCAGTGTGTCATTATGGGCAGGATGTCAGTTGTTTCCCTCTGTGTTGTCTGTCTGATGTATTTATCTTACCTTGGATGGAAGCTGAATTTTACATGTCCCCAGTATTCTAGTTCCTGCGGTCCATCTGCCTTGTGACATGTGAGATTCAGTAGCACTCACTACCGTCTCAGTTTTTCTTTTCTCACATCCGAGTACATAGTCTGTGAACTTGCAGAGCTTATCTGTGCTACCTTAAAAGTTGGGCTACAGCTTATTCAATTGAACGGAAAAATGGCTGAGATGAGCCAAGTGTTCTAAGTGTTAATGGATAGTATCTCACAGCTTCTGTGCTGCCTTCCCCCACCTGTCTCCTGTTTCTGGATTCACTTTGACTCTTTAACACGCCAGCTACCATCTGGAACTCTGAGATCTCAATCTGTGCTTGTTTTTAGTTTTTGTTCTCTGAATTAGTTGCTGGGAGACAAATGGCAGTGGCCACTTACTTTGCCCTCTTGCCCTGACCTTTGTTCGCTTATAATTGCTAAATTGTATTTTATATGACTTATTCCTCAATAAGAGCTAAAGAATATATTTTGAATGAATGTTAGTGAAAAGTACAATTTATCAAAATTGATGTGTAAAAATGTCAGACTTTTTTGGTCAAAAACAATATAAGCTGTATGACTGGTATGACAATGAAAAAAGAAAACCACGAACCTATAATTCTATATTCAGTGAAAATGCCTTTCTAAAACACAAGTAACATTTAGACCTTTTCATCCACAAAAAAGCTGAAAGAACCCAGTAACTTCCCTCTCCCCACCTCACCCACCAAAATCACATGAAAGTTTGGATCTACATAGAGTAATAAAGAGCATAGGAAATAGTAATAACCATGTACATAAATATGCTTTATTAGTATTTAAATCTCTTTAAAATATAATTCACTGTTTAAAGCAAATACAATAATGTGTAACATGTAGAATTAAAAGAGACAGCAGCAATAGAACATAGGTCAGGAGAAAAGAAATAAAGGTATACTGTCATACAATTCTTATATACAGTTTTGCTTATGTATTTTGAAAGTACACTGATAATTTAGTATATATAATATAAATCCTATAGCAAACTAAAACATAGAGGATTGTACATAATAACCTATAATGGATTATAAATGACAAGTCTCCAAAGGAGGGGGGAAAAGGAATAATAATTATTCAATCCCAAAGAAGGCAGCTAGTATAAATCAGCAAGTAACTGAGTAAATGCTGGCATTATACTTGCACACTGAGAGAAGGTTCAAGGAGAACCAGGACTGGGAAGCAAAATTTCAAGTTCCATTTTGAATATACAGATGTACACGTGAGCTGTTCAAATAGGGTGACAAATAGTGGGATATATGAAGCTGGATTTCAAGTCACCAGTATACAGTAGTCCACTTTTAATTATTTATAGTGTAAAATTATTCCCTCAAATATACTCACCTATAGGTACCTAATGTTATTGCACAACTGTTTCTTATAGAAAAAAAATTAGAAATAAGGCAAACATTAAGCAAGGATTGGTTAGATTTTTCAAGATATTTAAGAAAAGTGAAGATTTTCTGTGCATCCTGACTAAAGATAATCATGTATTATTAAATATAAGAAAGTTGCTGGAGTACTTCCAGTAATGGTGAAGGGGAGGAGAGATCAAACAGTTCCTCCTGTTTTCATCTAGTAGGTTTATAGTTTTAGCATTTATATTTAGATCTATGCTATGTTGTGAGTTGGTTCTTGTGTATAATGTGAGTTAATATATATGTTCATTTTTATGAAAACTGAAAATTAAGTTCAAGAACTCATCCTAGAAAAAGTGCTACATACCTCATTGCTGAATATCACTATGGTTGTCTTCAAAGTACTCCCCTGGGGGAGCTATGCACCCATGTCAGTGCCTAGTCCACCCTTCAAAGTCCACCCTTTTTCTGGAATGGTCATCAGAGCTGTTGTTGTATTATCCTTGATGTTCTGAATGTCATCAAAATGTCTTCCTTTCAATGTTTCCTTTATCTTCATGTAAAGAAATAAGTCATTTGGGGGTAGATCAGGTGAGCTATTGCGACTATAAACTCCCTCACAGACAACTATACAATTAAGATTGCAAACTTGCCATCATGCGCAATGGCCATTCCAGAAAGAGTTCCAAAATTGCTTTTCAGGGTGGACTAGGTGATGACGTTCGTGCATAGCTTCCCAAGGGGAAGACTTCCAAGGTGACCACAGTGATATTCAGCAACGAGGTATGTAGCATTTAGAACAGCTAAGTTTTGGACTTCATTGTCAGACCTCATATACAGATATCCAGTTGTTATAGCATCATTTGCTGTAAAAGAATTGTCCTTCTAGTGAATTACTTTAATATTTTGGTTGAAAAATCAACATGAGTATATAAATATATTCATATGTATTTATATAAATCAATATAAATGTACATTTATATATACATATAAATATATATCTACATACATATATATACACCAAACCATTGATCTATATGTCTGTCTCAACACTACACTTCTCCTCCCTCATATATGGCAATTGTAAAATCTGGTTAAAAAATTTAAAACAACAATTATTCACTGGAAAGCATCTGAGACCACCGAAACTGGAGAACAGACTGAAAAACTGCAACTGAAAGAGTCAGGAATTTAGAATCACTGCTCTGTGAATTGAGAATGCTGCCCAACCCTTCACGACTGCGGCTGTTGTGAATAGTGGTGAAAAATTGCAGCCTTGCTAGTTCAAAGTGCTAGAGATGGAAGGTCTAGATTGGAAAAGCCAGTACAGATGTAAAAACAAAATTCTGACAGTGAATCACAGAATTAATGACATAGAGCATGTGCCCAAATGGAAGAGTGACAGATAAACTATGTACAACTGAGGGAAGTCCTGCAAGAACCCGTCAAAAAAGTAAGTAGAGACCAGAGAGGAGTCTAGTCTTGACAGATAGGATGAAATAAGCCTATCTTTGTGGCTTGAATGCTTTTCTTCACTGAGCATTTCCCAGCTGTGTGTACCTTGGGTGGTGAAAGCTGAAGCTTTACAAATCTGCAATGTCAGAGCACGGCCCAAACCTGGCGGAGCGGTTGGAAATTAAAGGGCAATCCCTAGAATCAAGGAAACCACAGAGAGGATGAGGCCCAGGTCTGACTGACCACTGAATTGTGCAGGGAGATACATCTACAGAGGCAGGCTGACAAAGCAGCAGTGCAAAAGCCAAAGGAGAACAAGAGTATTAGCCGCTGCATGTGACGGGACAGGCACTGTTGGCAGTTGCAACACAGGCAAGTTAAATGCCTAACAGCAAAACCTTAATCATAACTCAGAAGAACACAGTGGGATTCAGAATAACTTCAATATATTAATTACAATATGTACTTTTCAACAGACAATTACCAGACATGTAAAGAAACAGAAAAGAGAGAAGAAAATCCAGTAAATAGAAAGGGATTTTAAATGTACCTAGATGTTTGATTTAACAGAGACTTAAGAACAACTCCTTTATTTGGTTGGTAGTTACATTGTTTGGATGTTGTACTTATCTATTGTTGCTGAGATAAACTCCACTTGATTCTAAAAAAAGTTATATAATTTTTTCCAGTTTTTCACAAAAAACTGTATGTAATTGTTACTTGTGTCTGTGTAAGATCCTTCCTATATGGCAAATCATTCAAAGGCAAGAATGGGTAGAAACTGTTCTTTGTTTCTTAAGCTGTTGAGATCTGTGTTATTTCTTCTGTTATTTGGGGTAAAAACATCAAGGGTTTTGTGCTAAAATATAAATGCCATTAGCATAGAGTCTTGCGTGTGTTGGTTTTGTATCCTTGATGATTAGAACAGTACCTGATGCAGTGCAAAAAATCGAGTCGATTCAGACTCATAGCAACCCTATAGCACAGACTAGAACTGCTCCGTAGAGCTTCCAGGGAGCACCTGGCAGATTCAAACGGCCAACTTTTTGGTTAGCAAAAGTAGTACTTAACATCACCAGGGTTTCAGATAACAGTTCAGGTGACCAGTAAATGAGTGAATGAAAAACAAACCAAAAGTGGCAATTGGCTTAATCGAGAAAGAATTGCAGATATCGTCCATCCAAGATGAGGTAATTAAGAACCCGATTATTTTTACATCCATGACTATTTATGACCTCTCAATTGAAGTTTGGAAACCCTGGTGGCATAGTGGTTAAGTGCTACATCTGCTAACCAGAAGATTGACAGTTCAAATACACCAGGCATTCCTTAGAAACTTTATGGGGCAGTTCTACTCGGTCTATAGGGTTTCTCTGAGTCAGAATCGACTTAACGGTACTGGATTTGTTTTTTTTTTAAAAAAATTAAGTTCAAGGTCCTTGTGCAGTGCAAGCGACTAGCGCTAGACTACATCCAGGGGTGCTTCAGAAGACAAGACTGATGTTCAGCTTCTGAAAGATCACAGCCGTGCAAGTCTTGTGGAACAATTCTACTCTGTACTAATGTAGTCACCGTGCGTTGGAACTGACTCCACGGCAACAGCTACCGGAGATTTAGTAGAAGTAAATAACGAAGGACAGTCATCACCACTGAATATTGATATATGTCACGAATTCTCATATACAATAGAGGAGTGAGTTAAATGACTTGTAAAGTCTAAGTCAGAATTTCTTTTAAAATAGAACATGAGTGAATATGCACTTTTAGAAAGTATATTTGAGCATGTTCACGTGAAATCTTTCAATTATCTGACTCTAAAACTTTAATTTTTCACTGGTGTTCTAATTCAGCAGAAATGCCAGTTTGTTCACTCGGTGGACAAACAAAATGATCACAGTTTTGTATTAAGGAGCAGGTATCTAGGAAAAAAATCAGATGTATATGGTTGGTCTTCTAGAAAGGCTCTTAACATAGTATACAGCCTGCTATTAGCCTTCACGTCACTGGAGGGTGCTGTTGTCTCAGATTCACACAAATCAGACTTCCGTAGTGATTCCCTTACCAAAACGTGCCTACCCAAAATTCAACTGCCAACATCCTTTAGAGAGTGTCGGTTGTTGGTTTGCAAGACTCGTAGCCCTGAAACAGAGATAATAGAATGAAGCGAAACACTGAAAGGAGAGAAGTGTTTCAGAGAAGGTCTGAAATGCAATACATTCAGTGCATTGGTGTGGAGGTGAATAAAAGAGGTTAACATTAATTTTTTGCTAATACGTGTCCTGGTGCTTGTCATTTTTGTGCAGTCAAATTCATCACAGCATGGACTACAAGCAGAGTAAAAATTTCAAAAAAGCAAATATTTACAAGTAACTTTAAAACGGTAACTTGAAAGAGATCAGCTGTGCTATTTTTGCTATATGAGTCATGAAATGGTCTTGAATTTTTAAATAAAAGATACCGTTGCGCTAGCGAAACAAAACCAAAAAACAACCGGTTGCTGTGGAGTTCGTTGTGACTCACAACAAACCTATGTGCTACAGAGTAGAACTGTGCTTCATAGCCTTTTGTAACTGGGGCTTTTTGAAAGCAGATTGCTGGGCATTTTTTTCAAGTCGCCTCCAGGTTCAAACCATCACCATTAGTAGCCACCTACTTAAATATCTGCATCACCCAGGGATGCCCCGCATTACACTAGAATTCAATTGCTCAATAATTACACTGGAAGGTATTTTAATGCTTTGGATAAAGCTGTATTTGAGAATAACATCAAAATACTGTTTGTACAATAGTGTAGAAATCACACTATTGTAGAATTTAACACTATTTTCCAAATACGGAGTTGAAATTAATTCCAACTATGAAGACCTAAGTTTGGAAGTACATTTTGAAAGCAGTCCACCTCATTATTTCTTCCTAGCTGTTGTACTCATTATAAACATACTATTTTAATAAAGACATAAGATTTAACAAGTACAAAGACTTTTTTCTAATGAAAGCAAAACCACAAAATAAAATTAGGGTTGTGATTTACACATTGTTAAAATGGAGTTTGTATTTTTTTTTCTTTTTCTCTTTTAAAAACTATATAGAACCACCACTTGCTGTAAAGTTAATACCGACCCATGACAACCTCATGAGTCAAACTGTTCCGTGGGATTTTTAATGGTTGATTTTTCAGAAATATATTACCAGGCCTTTCTTCCTAGGTGCCTCTGGGTGGACTCAAACTGCCAACCTTTTAGTTAGCAGCTGAATGTATTAACCACTTGCACTATCCAGCAACATCAAAAACTACGTAATTCTGTATTGTTGTGACATTTTGAAAGTTCAGATATATAAGCCAGTAGCATGGAAACAAAGAATATTGGGTGACATATTCTGTTATCCTCAACCACTCATTTACACTCAAGCAAGATATCAACTACAGTAGGAAAGAAAAAGAAACTGACTGGGCTAGCTCTGAAACTCAGTCTGAAGTCTGAATAAAGTAATAGTGCTATGTGCTTAGGTCTAATTTCTTAAATATGAGGAAAACTGAAGTTTGTATTTTAAAAATATTTTCATTTCCTGGGCAAAATGAGACTACAAATGAATACACCTTCCCTAGATTTGAGAATAACTGACCTCACCATTAATTTTCACCTAAAAACAGTAGTTAAGACATTCCTGTAATTCTGAAGGTAATGAACATTGCCCTTCAGATAAGAAGATGGGGACTAGAGAACTGCTGAGAGACCTGTGGCACATCCCTTAATTTCATGGAAACTTTATTTATCTCACCTTAAAAGGGCAATGATAGTACTAATAATAGTGTAGTGAAGCCTGTGATAGCAGCAACTTGAGGTTCCTGCTCTTACAGCTTTTATATTAGTAATAGTAGCTTGCAATAATAGCAGTACTTTGCACAGTCTGTGATAAAAGACACAATGTTTCTGAAAACAGAAGATACTGGCTTCATCAAAATGTCATCAGGTAATTATGCTCATTTTTATCATTATTGTGAACTATCCAGTTTGAAGGACACAGTTTCCATATGGCTTAAGGCTTCAGAACACCTAAATTTAAACAGATTTTTAGTGCTAATTTATGAGAAGGAGTCAAGGGTGAGAAGGATAGCTGGAGCCTTTATAAGAGACTCTTCTTCCTCCAGTTCCCGTGGGCAGGCAGCAGCTGATTTTGCTACCTCAGATTTGCGAGTGGCTGCGGATGCCTGAGGAAACCCTACTGGCATAATGGTTTAAGTACTAAGTCTGCTAACCAAAATGTCAGCAGTTCAAATCCACCAGGCGCTTCTTGGAAACTCGATGGTCTACTCTGACTGCTATGAGTCGGAAGCGACTGCTTTGGACACACAAGCGACTGCTTTGGACAGCAGCGGGTTTGGTTTTGGTCTGACACCTTCCTGGAAACTTCAGTGGTGTAGTGTTCAAGTGCTACAGCTGGTAACCAAAAGATTGGGGATTCAAATCCTCCAGGCGCTCCTTGGAAACTCTGAGACAGTTCTATTCTGTCCTATAGCGTTGCTATGAGTCAGTATGGACTCAGCGGCAGAGGATTTGAAGTTTTTTTATTTTTACTTTTTGGTTTGCACCTGCTTAGCCACTTTTGCCCTAGCTGACTGTTTTTTTCTTCCCTGGGAGGGGACGATTAGGCAGGGTGGAAGTTAGGATTTCCTTGTCTCTGACCATCCTGGTTTTATTGTTTCGTGCATATTTTCTTAAGTTGCAAGGCATTGTCTTACAGGTGTAGAAACTACAGAGAAAGAGGCATCTTAAAGTTTCAGTGTGCCTTCGGGGATAGGGCACCTTGCTGGTGGTCCCTCCAGAGTGCCTCACGAAGTACGAAGAAAGAAAGGTTCACGTGCTCAAGGACAAGTGATTTGTACTTGCCAGAGTACCAAGGACTTTGGGAAGGTGATCTGATCCCTGCATAAGCGTCTGTGGTGGTGGAGGAGGGCGGGCACACAGGTCCTCCTTGGCAGCTGGCCTGGGGTGGAAAGATCAGTGAGATTTCTCAGCCACCGGCCGCCCACAGACGCTCCTCTGCGGGAGAAGCAGAGCGAAGCCCGGGCCGGAGCGGCGGGGAGCAGGGCGGGGCCCCGAGGCTGCGCCCCATCCTCCAAGAACCGAGGAGACTCAAGTGGAAAGCCTCCTCGGGGCTTCTCCAGGCAAGGAGTCTGGAGGAGAGGGCACGAAGCAACCAGGTGGACCCTCCGTTGCTCCTCTACCCTCCTCCCACCGCAGTTCCAACACTCGGAGCGCCCCGCCCCTCGCCCATATAGAGTGACGGGTCACCACGGCGCGGCTGGGAGCGACAGGCTTCTAGGAGCGGACGGCGGTTGCCTGCACTGCCTCACAGCCCTGGCGCCGCCTCAGCCAAAGTAGCGGAGCGAAGCGGCGGCTGCGCCCCACACCATGGAAGGCACATCAGCCCGAGCCCGAGCGCGAGCGCGAGTCGTCTTCGACCTCTGCCGCTGTCCCCAGCGCGTCTGCCAACTCCTGCTGCTGGTCTCTGTGAGTCGTCTTCTCGTCACCTCGAAGCTACAATGAAGGAGACCCGGGTCTGCGCCGGCCTCAGCCATTCCTATCCAGGCATGTGGGCGCAGGGCAACCTCACGAGTTCCCCGGGGCCCCGAGAGGGGTGCGGCTCGGTGTCGGTGGTCTTCCCGATCATCATGGTGATTACCGGCTTCGTGGGCAACGCGCTGGCCATGCTGCTCGTGTCTCGGAGCTACCCGCGTCGCGAGAGCAAGCGCAAAAAGTCCTTCCTGCTGTGCATCGGCTGGCTGGCGCTCACCGACCTGGTGGGACAGCTGCTTACCACTCCGGTGGTGATTATCGTGTACCTGTCCAAGCAGCGCTGGGAGCAGCTCGACCCGTCTGGGCGGCTGTGCACTTTCTTCGGTCTGACCATGACTGTCTTTGGGCTCTCTTCGCTTTTCATCGCCAGTGCCATGGCCGTCGAAAGGGCGCTGGCCATCAGGGCGCCACACTGGTACGCGAGCCACATGAAGACGCGCGCTACCCGCGCAGTGCTGCTCGGTGTATGGCTGGCCGTGCTCGCCTTCGCCCTGCTGCCTGTGCTGGGCGTGGGTCAGTACACCGTGCAGTGGCCTGGGACGTGGTGCTTCATCAGCACCGGGGGACGAGGCAACGGGACTAGCTCCCAGGAGAACTGGGGCAACCTGTTCTTCGCTTCCACCTTTGCTTTCCTGGGACTCTCGTCACTGGCAATTACCTTCGCCTGCAACCTGGCCACGATTAAGGCTCTGGTGTCTCGCTGCAGGGCCAAGGCCATGGCGTCGCAGTCCAGTGCTCAGTGGGGCCGGATCACGACCGAAACGGCCATCCAGCTTATGGGGATCATGTGCGTGCTGTCAGTCTGCTGGTCGCCGCTGCTGGTAGGTTCTTCAAGGTGACTGGGCAGTTAGATTAGGGGAACGCACTGGCAGGAAATGGAGACCTCTCCAAGTGGGGGCACCTATGGGGAGTGTTGTTGAGATTGCGGAGCGTTGGAGAATTACGTTGGGACCTAACAGCTCAAGTGCTTCAAAGTAGAATTTCTCACTTTCCGAGTAGTGGCCATGTGCTAGACATCTGGCATTATGCAAACATGGAAACCACAGGGCTGTTGTCTACCAGGTGCTCCCACTCTGAGGATACCCAGGTGTCCTTTAAGGACAAGTGCGGTGATCAGAGATGTGTCTTGGGCAGTCCCAGAACAGAATGGCAATGACACCTGAGGCTTGATGCTATGCCTTGCTTCGAACTCTTCTCGCACGCACATCAGGGTGATTTTCCATGTATAGATGGCCCCACCTGCGACCCCAGAGGGACACAGAGCTAACACAGCTTCTGAGCGATTGTGCGCTCTCCCACAGCTCACAGCTCTAACCTTTGTGTACTTGTCCTTAACTGGGAGGGGAACACCTCCCTCAGCCCTCCCCCCTCCTCTGTGCTTTACCCTCTGTGAAGTACTTGAACCTGAGAATCAGTCGTGGAGACCTCCTCTGTTTTCTGCCACCTTCTGTGGTCAGCACTTGATTCCCCTTGTAGCAGTCAAGGACCTGAGATGAGTCACAGGTGACCTGGGATAGGAGGTGAAGGTTTTACCATTCCTCAGCTCCTCACACCGGTGCACCTCTGGGGAGCAGTGGTGTTTCCACTCACAGCTTGTCCTTGCCCAAACACTTGCTCTTATAGGTATTTTCAAAAGTTTTTCCTCTGTGGTACTTTTAGCTAGAAATTTCTGATATGTTTTTTAAAAAAACAAGTTCTTTTTTTCTTTTTTTCCTATTGTACATTAGATGAATATTTACCAAACAAACTAGCCAACTATGTTCTAAGCAGTTAGTACACATGTTGTTTTGTGACGTTGGTTAATAACCCCACAATAGATAAACACTCTCTCTTCAAACCTTGGATTCCTTTATTACCAGCTTTTCTGTATTCTCTTGTCTTCTAGTCCTCGCCCCTGGGCTGGTGTGCCCCTTTGGTTTGGTTTTATGGGCTTGTCCAATCTTTGGCTGAAAGGTGAACCTCAGGAGTGACTTTGTTACTGAGCTGAAGACATCCAGGGGCTCTACTCTTAGGGTTTAGCTAGAGATTTCTGTGTGTAAATTGCTGTTAGGTGCAGTTGGGTCAGTTCAAACTCGAGGCAATCCTATGGGACACAGTAGAACTACTCCACAGGATTTCCAAGGGATAGCTGGTGGATTCCGACTGCTAACCCTCTGGTTAGCAGCCATAGCTATTAATCATTTCACCAGATGAATCAGTGCTTTTTAGGTTTCAGCCTGTCTTAATAGGAGGTGTCGCATAGTTATAACTGATTACAATTGGACATGGAAATACATTAGACACTTGTGGTAAACCTCTGAAACCCATGACCCAGTTCTCAGAACCAACCCACATATAGTTTTAATGCCTTGTATTTTAAAATAGAGAAGTAGCTTTCCCCTCTTCTCACTCCCCATTTGACAATACAGATATTTGAGAATACCTCTTTTTAACCAGTGTGGTACAATTGGAGCATAAGCTGTAGCTCCAAGTCAGTGAGTGTGGTGGCAAGGAGAGTTATGTTGGGGTCACTTAGTCCAGCAAGTGTCTTTATGGTCACATTTCTGAGTTCCAGGAGCTAGAGCTCTGGTTGACATCATCACATTAGGTATGTTTACTTCTGTTAGTGAAGAGTGGATTATATGTATTGGTGGCCAAATGGTAGGCAAAAGGAGTTCTAAACAATAAACATTTTATTGAAGGTTGGTAAATAGGGGTGGTGGTTCAGTAGTAGAATTCTCCCCTTCCATGCAGGAGACCCTAGTCTGATCCCCAACCAATGTACCTTGTGCACAGCCCCCACCAGTCTGTCAGTGGAAGCTTCCAGGCTGTCAGGATGCTGAGCAGGTTTCAGCAGAGTCTTCAGGAAAAGACTGAAGTATGAAGAAGATCTGCTTCTAAAAATCAGCCTGTGAAAATCTGATAGATCCTAATGGTCAGGTCTGCAACCAGTCACAGCAGCAGGCAGTGTTTCCGTCTGTTGTGCATATACCCACCCATGAGCAAGGGTGTCTGGACAGCAGCTAACAAGAACAACAAAAGTACAGCGAATACTGTAACTGTTCAAGACTAACTAGATGGTTCACAGTTGTCATTTGAGTCCCCACGTGTTTGAGTTTCCCCACTACAGGATCTGTGGCCTAGGGAAAAAAAAGATGCAGTGAAATCACATGAATAAAATGCATACCCACATGGTCAATCAAATCTATAGTTTAGAAAAGAAAACTAGAAAAGACACTAGTTTGTATTTTCTTCAGAAGTTTAGTTCTGGCACCATGAGCTTGGTAGACTTAGGAAGAATCCAGGTCCTGAGAATTATAACTGAGGGCAGCTCAAATCACTTAGTCTCTTAAAAAATACTGTACTTGAAACTAGTCTTGTTTATTTCAATTAATATCAGCATTCAAATAGTATTCACTTGTTTGCAGCATTTCCTCAGTTACTTAGTTCAGTTCTCGTGAAAGGCACTAAAAATTGAATTAAATTCCACATGTAATAATATTAAGGAAAAGAAATTCATGGTTTTCCAGACAGATACTTTTGAAACTAAAGGAAATGTTTCTATTTTCTGTTTTGTGCACCACTGAAATTAAATCTCCAAACATCTTCAGAAAAATCTACTGCACAAAGTTGGAATTATTTGAGAGGAAAGAAACTGGTAAAACTTCTTTCTTACTACATTAAGGAATTGTAAGAATCAAAAGTTAGTGAACTGAATTTTCAATACATTAATAGTGAAGTGAAAAATCATTTTCATGCTTTTATTTTTCTAGCTATAGTTGAAGTATATGTTTTCTATTAACTTTTGAATTGGCCATAAAATAATAATCTATCTGAATTTTTTACTTAAAAGGACACTTAGTGTGCCTTACCTTTGAAAACAATTACTGTAATAAATTTTAATTATGATTGCTAGAAAACTTAGTAGAGTGGAAATACCACAGTAAGGTGTCCTAAATGTTACAAGTTGCCGCACCCAAATAAATACTTACAACAGAGATTTGTGATGCAACCAAAGGTTTGCAAAATACAATATGAAATATGAAATTAAGGGAGAATACAAAGAGAAACTATGTCATTATGTTAGATGATTTACAGTTTTCGGTTACTGTTTCTGTGAGGCACCAAATAAACATTCTTTTGGGATCAGCAGTCAGCCCATTGATTCAGCAATGCAATCTGTTTAAATAAGTTTACTATTATTGTCTTATTTTTTATGAAAGGTGCTCACGCTCTATTCCAGTCATGTGTGTTTCCAAAAACAGGATTATCCCTACAGCATTGCTGAGATGAAGCTGTAAGCATGTTTTGTACCTGGCATTCCTCAAACAGGTAGAATGAAGTTAGTACTATCTTAAAAATGGTAAATTTAAATCTAGCTATCAACGTTGTGAAAAATGAAGTATAAAGAACAAACAGTGTTTCTCATCTACAATCTTGAAACAAGATGAAAGCAGCCTTAGAATATTTTTGCCTGTAATTTTGAGCCAGAAAATTCCTGGCTCAATATCCACAAATGTAATCAGGGTTACTTCAGTTTAAGAAGATATTGCACATGATAGTTGAGATTTTTTTACTTTAACTTAAGGATCTTGTGTATTTTGACCATTAAAATTGACCTTTAACCTACTGCATGTGGTAGATTTCTGATAGATTATTTTACAAAAGTGATGTTATTGCCCAGTATATAAGTATTATTCATTTACTAATCTTCTCTGCTGTAAATCTCTGCCATATTCAGGTATCGAACAAAACAAAACAAAAAACCCACTACCATCGAGTCAATTCTCCTGTCGACACTTTAGGACAGAATAGAACTGCCCCATAAAATCTCTAAGGAGTGCCTGGTGGATTTGAATTGCCAGCCTTTTTGGTTAGCAACCATAGCACTTAATCACTGGGCCACAAGAGTTTTCTATTCAGGGTACTGTTTCAGTGAAAATGGTTTAAACATGTGATTCAGCACTACAGGGAAAATCTATAATTCATCTTTTAAAAGAATTGAGATTATTCAGAGTTCTTTATACTTTTGACTTTATATTTTTAAACAATGTAGAAGAGATATTAAACAAGTGTTAAAAACTGGTCAAGGATTTATAACCTCTTTGGGGAAGCAGAAAAGCAGAATTTTTACATTTGTGAGGAAAGAATTAGAAAACAATACAAAATAGGATAATGTCTTTGCCTCTCAGGAAAGAGGCTATCTCAATTTGCCAGAATAGGCTTCTAGGAGTCATCCCTGGGTGGTACAAAGGGTTTATGCACTTGACTACTAACCAAAAGGCTGGAGGTTTGATTCTACCGAGAGATGCCTCCAGAGAAAGGCCTGGAGATCTACTTCTGAAAAATCAGCCCTGGATAACCCTATGGTGCACAGTTCTACTTTGACACACACAAGGTCACCATGAGTCAGAGTTGATGCAAAACAAAACAAAAAAACAAAAGCAAACAAACAAACAACAGGCTTGTGAGGACAGATAAGACGGCAGAGTTAGACCTCACTCCTGGCTGAGAAATATGTGCCAAGAGCCCTGTCTGATGAGAGCAAAGTATGCACATTAGAGTGATAGGAAGAATGGTTTGAAAAGGTTAATGAGGCCAGACTGAGGTAGGTAGTCCTGAATGACAGTATGACACAGTAGGCTGCAGAAGCTCCATTTGCAGTTTCTGAATAGGGGGAAGAATTTTAAAAAGATTGGCATAGCTCTAGAATACAGATAGATTTGGTCTGGAAAATGAGAAAGTGAGAATAGTTATGACTTTTTACAGGATGGTTAGGGCCTTAGGGTACAGACATTGGGAAGAAATGAGTCAGAGAAGGACTGGTAGGCAATTAATGTTACTAGAGGGAGGTTTAAGATTAATTCAACAAGTGTTTATTGAGCATCTACAATATACTATGCACTGTCCAAAGTATTTTCGCATGCATTAAAATGTTTTGTAAGATTGCCCCTATGATCTACATCATTCAGATGAAGAACTCAAGTATGAAATATCTTTGAGTTTAGAGGTTTGCTTGTTTTAGTTTAGCTAGAGATCAGAAATTCAGGTCCCAACATGTAGATCCTTTTATCTGTAAAGTGCAGAGGTAACATTAATAGATATCTAAGGTCTTTTCCCATTTATATTATTCTCAGCCTCTTTTACGTGCTAGAATCATGGTTCACTAAACCAAATGCACAGTTTGAAAGATGGACTGTTTGACTGGCTAGAGTAGCCTTTGTACATGGGGAATTTGGGATGATGGTGGATAGTTGCTGTTGAGCTGAGTCTAACTCACAGCAGCCCTATTAGAGAAATGAGAATTGCCCTATAGGATTTCCTAGGGTGTAATCTTTATGGGAGCAGATGGTCAGGTCTTTTCTTTCCAGGAGTCATGGGTTGGTTCAAACCACCTATGTTTATGCACCTAATTATTGTCCCACTAGGGCTCTGTGGTGCCTAAGCTAAATGATATATCCCAAAACCTGTGTAACTGGAAGATGAGTGAGTTAAATCTGGACTAAAAGAAATGCAGATTGGAGAATATTTCTATTTTGAGTTTATTAGAGCCAAGGATTAAACACTTCTTAAGCCATCATATTTGAAGAAATTCAGATGGTCCAGAGTTGAAGCATAGTTGTAATTCACTGGCCATTCTCTTTTGAAAAGGCTGTAAAGGTCAATAACTCAATTATAAAAGTTTCCATAGGTTCAGATTTATGGGAATGACACTCAAGAACATGTGCTACAATCACTTGTAACAGATTTTTATTAGCAGTGGTGGGAAGTCTTTAAAACTACTTACATTGGTGTAGCACTTTCATCATCGACAACATTCTGCACTTATTCATGCTCCCAACTCTGATTAAGATCTACAACTGTGACCAGTCAAGTTCTGAGGTCTTCCTTTTCCTCTGTTTCTTATCTTAGAAGTAAGTAGATTGTTTGTATTTCAACTCATGCTACACATTGTGACAGTTTCGAAAAGGCCTTTCAAGTCTCTTTTTTTCCCTTGAAAATTCCAACATTCATAGATTGAAGAGGATCATCAAAGGAGCCTCATTTTTCTTGGAGTCCCTCTTATAGCTTGTCCCCTAAGTGTATGTCAGTGTTTTTCAGTAAGCACTGTACTGCATTCTTACATAGAAATGAACACTGGATCTTTACAGCTTCTTTAATAACAGTGATACACACACATGTGCACAGAAGTAGTACTATAGAGCAGAAGTTGTCTGTGACTTCATGCAAACTATACTTTCTCAGTTTTTCTACTTACTAATCCACTCTTCAGTCATTCAGCATCTGCTGAGCAATCACATCTTTTGGATTGGCTAAGATCTCCAGTTAGAAGGCAGTCTTTGAGAATCCTTCCTTGATCCTCCCTAGGTTTGGCTCGGTGTCCTTGATCTTTTTTTTTACTGGGCCCTGCACTTTCCTGTCATTGTCTGAGTCACACTTCATTAGACATAGTGGTTGTCTTTCTATAGTCTTAGGCCTGTTGAGGGTATGTACAGTGTCTGTCTTGTGCATTGTTCTTTTTCCTAGAAACTATCATAATTGCCCTGGAAACCTTGATGGTACAGTGGTTAAGTATACAGCTGCTAACCATAAGGTTAGCATTTGAATCTACCATGTGCTCCTTAGAAATTCTGTAGGTCTGTTATATTCTGTCTTTTAGAGTTGCTACGAGTTGGAATTGATTTGACAGCAATGTTTTTTTTTTTTTTTTAAATCGTAATTGCCTACCACACACTATATATTGAATACATGCTTATTGACTGAATGCCTGGATACCAGAATCAGAGGACGAGGTCTGCTCCTAATTGTATAGCTTATAGACAATTATATAGCTTATGAGACAATTCAATTGCTTTGTGGACTTTTTTTTCATTATTATGATTAAGTGAAAGTATGCAATCCAAGTCAGTTTTGTATTCCTATCTCTCTACAATCCTATCTGCTCTCCTCACCCAGTGACAGCAGACTCTTTCTTTTCACTCTTCTAGTATCCTCTTAAGGAACACTTCTCCCCTCCTCTGCAGCCTCTCCATAAAGTACACATACCACATGCTCACTCTGTCCCCAAGTTCAGTCTATTCTGTGCCTGAAATATTGACCTCAGTAACAGTTTCAGGTCTGGGCCAGCAACAAGTCTGGGGGCCATGCTCCCTGGGGGCCCTCCAGGTTGTCAGACCATCAGATTCGGTCTTTCAGTACAGCTGTTCATCTGCGCACCTCTTTTTCTCATGCTACATAGGGAACTCTACATGATGTCCCCTATCAAGGCTGTTTTGGTGGTGGCCAGACACCATTGTTTCATCTGCTCTCATGCTGCTGTAGTCTCCCATTCATCTGGGTCCTTCTGTCTCCTGGGCTCATTTTTCCTCATGTCTTTGATGTTCTCAGTCATCATCTGTTCCAGGTGGATTGGCACCAGCTGATGTTCCTCTGATGGCAGCTTGCTGGCTTTTAAGACCCCAGAGGCAGCTTTGCTTTGTGAACTTTTAGTTTTTTTTAAATAAAAATGTTGTCTACTCAGCCCTCTTTGCCAGATCATACTAAAATTTATGTGAAAATAACATTGAGATGTACAGTGCTACCAAATATTTTATTACTGAGTCCTCTAGCAAGTATTCCATATTTACTGGATAATAACGCTGACTGTATAGACCATTCCACCCAGGAAACTGGAGAGAATAGGCAAGCAATTAGTTATAGTACACTGATAATGTGGTCAAGAATACAACTTTTCCAAAACAAGTAAATAAGGAAATGATAACCATATGTGTATAACTGTTTACAAAGTTCTGTAATCCATCCCCCTCCTGTCTCTCTATTACATTCTCTCAGCCGTTGCTTGAATCCATTCCCCGTCACAATCACAATTAGCTTTCTGAATCTGAAACATGTTGGATTCTATTTCCTCTTCTCCTGAATCTGGAGACATAAACCTGCTCCCTCTAGAATAAATTCTCAGCCTCCTAGCAAGGAGTGTAACATCTTTTATAGTCTACTCCCAAACTGCCTTCTGATTACATGCTTTTCTCCATCTTATACCCACAGTGCTCTAGTTGTAGAACTGTAGACTACTCACTGGCCTTATAACCAGTGTTTTCTGAATATGTTATGTGTTCTGAAGACCTCTGTCCCTGGTTTAGAAAGGCCTTCCCCTCCATGGCTGTTGAAAAGGGAGGATTCATCTTCTGTAGCGAGCTATGCCTCTTTCCATCTCAACAGCCATTCCTTAGAGCTGTGTTAGAGTTGTGTGTAACTCAGCCTGTCCCCACATCTTGTGAAAACTCTTTCCAGTCAGGGTCTTCTTCCGATCGTTCCTTGTGTGTACAGAAGTGTCCTCCAGTAAATATGTGGATTAAAATAACTGTGCATTTAGTTATTGATGTGAGTCAGGTCATTCTGCAAACTCTACAGGTAGTTTCTATGCCTCGCTGATGTCTACCTCTTTTTAGGTGATCCGAAATGTTGAGACTGGACTGAATCTATGTGACTGACTCACAGGTCAGCATTGAGTTTACAGGAACCTAAGTCAGACTGGAACATGAGAACCATAGTTTGACCTGACAGAGTGTGACTAGGTCCTGCTGTTGTAGTTGTTGATGGATGTTGTCAAGCCAGTTTTCAACTCATAGCAACCCCATGTGACAGTGCACAACTTCCCCACAGAATTTTCTAGGCTGCAGTTTTTATGGGAGCAGATTGCCAGCCCCTACAGAGCCATCGGGTAGGTTTGAACAGCCAACTTTTCCATTAGCAGATAAATGATTGATCTTTGTGGGACTAGTTTCTGACCAGGTCCTGTCAGGGCATTAGTATTATTACAGCCTAAGCAAGGTACAAGTTGTTATTTGCTCAATTTGTGGCCCTCCCAGACAGTCTCTTGTGCATTATTCAGAAAGAGGATATGCCAGTGGCTGATTCTGGTGCTTGTCCAAAAATCTATATATTATTTCACCACTAATGGTTTTGTGAAGAAACATAAATCTAAAGAAACATAAATCTAAAAATGAAAAATGGTAGCTGAGATGAAAGAGAAGAATTGGTTATTTATACCTTAATTCTGTTAGAAAGAAGGAAGTTAGCTACTGGTTTAAGTAAAAGTCACATAATACAATCACAAGAGTCCTTGGGTGGTAGAAATAGTTAAAGGATTCCTACCTGCTAACCAAAAGGTTGCCAGTTCAAGTTCACCCACGGGCACCTTGGAAGAAAAACTTTGTGATCTGCTTCCTAAAATTTGATCACTGAAAAACTCTCTGGAGCATATGAGGTTGCCAGGAGTCAAAACTGACTTGATAGCAACTGATAAGTTTTGTATCAAATAGCATTACTATTTTTTAAAAAAAGATCTTGGTAGCGAAAAACACAAGATCAACTTGGAGCTAGAAGCCTCATTATTTTAAGTGAGCATGGATCCAAAAGGAGAATCAAGCATAGTTCTAAAAATATAATTTTCAGTGATCCTTGGAGGTTCCCTGGAAGCAGATTTGATCTGTATATCTTTTTGTGTTTCTTTTCAAATACTTAACCGTTATTTGTTATGATTGAAGATATACTTTTTGATGGTGTGATTCATGAAAATTTGAAAAATGGGAATATATTTTTAATGTTAAACACAATGGAAGAGACATTGTAAAAGATCAAATTCATTTTAGGAAATTCACAAGGCAGTATGGCAAATATTTAAATAGTGTTCTAATACATGACGTCTGCCTTAGTTAGCTAGTGCTGCTGTAATACAAATACCAAGAATGGGTGGGTTTAGCAAAGAAAAGTTTATTCTTACACAGTCTAGTAGGCTGAAAGTCCAAATTCAAGGATGCCAGCTTCAGGGCAACACACTCTCTGTTGATCCTAAAGGGAGCTCCTTGTGTTCATCAGTCTTTCTTTGGTCAGGGAGCATCTTGGTGTAGAACGTCAGGTCCAAAAGACTTGGTCAGCTCTTAGTGCTGCTTTGTTGATGGTTTGAAGTCCCCAATTCTCTACTTGCTTCTCTTTCTTTTCAACTCTTGTAGGATAAAAGATAATGCAAGTCACATTCCAGGTAAACTCCCTTTACATTTGAGCAGAGAGATGGCCTTTAGGAAGGGCCTTACAGCCTCACCCTAATCCTCTTTAACATAATCCAGTCTATTAACCACAGGTAGAGATTAGGATTTACAGCATAGGAAAATCACAATATGGAGGGCAGTCACACAATACTGGGAATCATGGCCCAGCCAAATTGCTGGACACAACTGAATCCATGACAACATCCTTCTGATAATTTTCTTTGCTAAACGCACCCATTCTTGGTATTTGTATTACAGCAGCACTAGCTAACTAAGGCAGACGTCATGTATTAGAACACTATTTAAATATTTGCCATACTGCCTTGTGAATTTCCTAAAATGAATTTGATCTTTTACAATGTCTCTTCCATTGTGTTTAACATTAAAAATATATTCCCATTTTTCAAATTTTCATGAATCACACCATCAAAAAGTATATCTTCAATCATAACAAATAACGGTTAAGTATTTGAAAAGAAACACAAAAAGATATACAGATCAAATCTGCTTCCAGGGAACCTCCAAGGATCACTAACCAGTGTGTATTCACCATTTCTCCAGATAGATGTGTGCCGTAACAGCCAGTTCCTAAACCATCAAGGAGGCACATAGTGATTAAAAATGACCCCTGGTTTGTGTTACTATTTTTCATCAGAACAACAGTAATAACCAGAAAAAAATTAATAAAGAAGGCATATGAGGGCCACAGAGAGAGTAAGACACAGATAGCAAGAGATCCTGGGTGCTGGTCTTGGCTTTGCCATCTAATGATGAAAGCTCTTTTATCTTTCCTCATCGATAAGGTAAAATGATTATTAACTTTAATCTCTCAGTTCTGACTTCCTGTGATCTAACTATTCAAAAAGGGCATACCGGAATAAATGTGTGGGGCAGTTACTCAAAGCCTACTTGGGTCCATAAGGATGTAGGTAAATGGACAAAGCGGATTGCTCATTTATCGCTCATTCTGTAAATATCTATTGGGTGCTTGTTATGTGCCTGCCACTCTGGTCACCTTCATCTTACAATGATGACCAGGATTGACTTTCATGGCAGTACTGGTTGTGTAGTTACATAACTCTAGAGACAGTAATCATATTATGTCCTATGTGACTCATATTCCTGGCAGGGGAGCGATTTTCAACCTGTGTAACTGTACTTGGTAGCCATGATGGTAAGCAAAATAGATGTGTCTTGTTCCTTCATGAAGCTTTCAGTCTACTAGAGATAGAAAGTCAACAATCATTCTAACAAATAAACGTAACCAGCCTGATAAGATTACTGCTACCATTGCTCTGACTACCACACAGTGCTGCTGATACAGACTGGCCCTATCTGGGCTGAAGGGCAGTGCAAGTGTACTGCTGTTGTGATGCTTCTGTTGGAACACGTCTCTCCTCAAGCTGTAGGGTGTCTGTGCTTTGGCTCCCTCTTTGGTGAGCATATTAAGACACACCTGTAGATCCAGCCGTAATTGTATGGAGCACAACCACCGTGCTAGGGGACATTGAGCCAGAAGGGCTGCCAGCCTCAGACCTCGTACTGTTCTGAAACCAGCCATCCTTCTTTTGTCCTCAGGCTCTGGGCTGTACTTAGATCAACCCCTGACAAGTTTGCTTTTCCCTTCCAGTGATTTTTCTTTGAAAACTTTTCATATCTTTTCTCTCCCATGATTGTGGCCAAAGATATTTGTCTCTAAGATACTAGCCTTCAAATCTAGGGGAGAAGAGATTGAGTTTCATGACCTCTTATTTCCCAGAAAGCCCTAGGCCTCATAGACATTATGGTCTACCTCTTCCCAAGTGACCAGCAGTACGTATCTGAGGAGTGTCATGACTGTTTTCCTTTGCTGCATCACACATTTTTCTACTATGCAAATACCTACTCACTGGACATTTACCAAAATAAGTGATTCTTCTATAATATCTGCTGTGATGTAACTTATTTGTCCACTTGAGCAGAAAAGTGAAGTAGCTTCTAGTCCCCCTTCCATTCATCACTAAAACAATGACCATGTTATGAAAGCAAGAAAAAGATGTTTTGTGAGAATGTCCTAGAGGCTCACTCTTGATGCATAACTGGGGAGTAGCGGTAGTTCCATAAAGCTTCAGGGAACCTTTATGATGAGCCTCTAAGATGCAATCTTGAGGAACAAAGAGTAGTGTGTGAATACATCAACATAGAAAAGAGCTGGAATCATCAGAGGGATGAAGAGAAGGCCAGACAGACAGAATAGAGTGAGTAAAAGGGAGAGTACCTTCAAAGTGAGGCTGGAGGGGTAGGCAGGAGCCGGGTGATGCAGAATCGTGTCATTTTTTGCTTGAGAGTTTAGATTTATATCTCAAACACAATGGAAAAGAACCAAAAGCTTCAGGCAAGGGAGTTATTTGAACAACCTTATGTATTTAGAAGATGGTTGGGATTGCCTCATGGATTGGAGAGGGTGGAGCATCACAGCCCTGCAGTCGTGATGACAGAGGTGTGGAGACACTGATCAGAAAAAGCTTCCTGGTATCTTGTTTTAAGTGTTGTCTTAAAAGATGGAAGGAACATAGCTTGTCACAGAATTGGGGTGAGGGTTCTGGGACTCTGCACAGAACACAAAGTGAACCAGTTGTTCTGGGAATGGTAAGTAAATCTGTCTTCACTGAAATATATTTGATACTGTTAATAAATAATTATGAATCAAATGGAGACTGAAGAGTGAGAAAGACAAAGCACACTGCGGAATGCCTTGACGATTAGGAATAAGAATTTGTATTTCATCTTGAGTGAGTTATATTGCTTTTCTGTACTTTTTTCCGTATTTCTAAAATGAGTGTTCATATTATAAAATTTCTATGTTCATAAAGATCATTTAGTAAATCAACATACTTAATGTTTTATCTCTTCCTACAATTAAAAAAAAAACAAAACACCCATTGCCATTGTGTCATATCTGACTCATAGCAGCCCTAGAGGTCAGACTAGAACTGTCCCATAAAATTTCCAAGGAGCACCTGGCAGATTTGAACTGCTGACCTTTTGGTTAGCAGATGTAGCACTTAACCCACTACACCACCAGGGTTTCGCTTCCTAGAATATCCTTGGCCCAATTGCCCAAGATTTGCTTAAACACCTGTATTTACAGAATGCTATTGCTTTCCACAGGGCACATTTATTTTCTTAGAGCCAAGCATGATTTTAGGCTACTTTTCACACAGAATTTATTTATTTCTTATGACAGCCCTATGAAGCAGTTATTATTATTACTATCCCCATTTTCAGATAATGAAGAAACTAAAGCTGGTAGAGGTTCAGTAGTTTGTTCAAGCTAACAAAACAAGTAAGTGGTAGAACTGGGAATCAAGGGCCAAACTTTTTCTTCCTTAGAATAGACGGGTTCGTCTTGGTTTGTTCTTTCTTTGAGAAAAACGTTGCTTGTATTGATTGAACTAGGGTCCGTCTTCCCTTTAGCTTATAACTATGGGTGCTAATTCTTGTCCTTGCCTTATATGGACTAATACTAAATTTGAATAGAGGTGACTTTCGTTTTTGAAGTCACATGTTGCTATGGTTCTGTATTAGGTATCAAAGAGTTGCACTAAGTTTATGACTAGGAATATAACATAAAATTACCTTGACAATATCAAGGGAAGGAGCCATGATTTATTAATTCATTTGATAGATGTTTGTTGGATATTAGTTGTGTGCCAAATGCTGTGCTGCAACCTGATTGAATAATGGCACAGTTCTCAGTGATTGTGTTGTCCGTGGAATAATTTCCTGAAGAATCCTGAGACTGTAACACACACACATACAAGGTTCAGTTGTCATTTGTCAACTTTCCATATAGGAACAAAGCTGTGATCTATTTAGAATTCAGTTACCCATTCATGCATTCGGTGAATGTTTACTGAGCACATACTATGTGCCAGGCACAGTTCTAGATGCTGGAAATGCAGCAGTAAATTACACAAATGAGTTTCCTGTTCTTAGGGAGCCTGTGTTCTAGTGGAAGGCTAAACTCAATAAACAAATTAGTGAACTAGGAGTTAGACTGTGATAAATGCTGTTAAAATAAAACAGCGTAATGTGATGCAGAGAGCCTAGGAAGCTTTTATAGATTGCGTTGTCAGGGAGGATGTCTCTGAGAGGTAACATTTAAGCTAGATCTGAATAACAGGAAAGATTCATTCATGAACAATCTGTGGGGACAGCATAGCAGGCAAAGGGAGTAGCAATGGCCCTCAGTATATGCAAGGGGTAGATGGAAGCCCAGGGTGGCTGGGGCTGAGCGAAATAAAAGTTGGGGGCTGGAGGGAGGGTAGTGCTATAAAAGGGGGTCACAGAGAACAACTGGGAATGGGTTATGTAAGATCACACTAAAGATTTCAATGCTACAGACAGTCCCCCAGTTACAAATGAGATCAGTTCCTAAGTCTGTTGTTAAGTCAAATTCATAGTTAAGTTTGAACATGTACATGCACATAGTTCTTGTTTAGCATCAGTTAGTCAAATGTCCGTCCTAGTATACAGTATATAGTTGACCTTTCTATGTACAGCGAACACTTAAGAAACACTTCCAAACCGTGCAGTGTTTTCACGAACATCGTCAAGTACTGCGTGTGTTTGTTATTATGAATTGTTGTGTGTAATTCAAGCTTTCAGTGCACATTATGGCAGTCTATATATAAGTACAAGTTGTGTGTAAGTCAGACATCTGTCACTCGGGGACTGCTGTATTTTAAGAGAACCACTGGAAATTTTGAAGCAGCGACATAATTTTACAGGGCTATGCATTTGAAAGGTGAGTCTGGCAGCTTGAGGAGACTGGATTGTCGAAAGGCGAATGCAGGAGCAGAGAGACCAGTAGACGATTTCTGCAGTAAATCAGGTGCCAGATGAGAACTGTGACTGAGGTGAAGTGGGTATGTTTGTGTAGTTTTGGAGACAGTTTATGCCTCAGAATGTCTCTAATCCCTGTCCTGTATCTCTGACAAGAAGTAGAGCCTCCTTCCTCTTCTGGGTTCTGATAGGAGGTAGTGCGGCTGTTAGAGAGGAGCTTCAGGGGGTTATTGAACTGTGCACACATGTCTTTCCACTTGGCTGTCTAAGAAGGAAACGGCTGCTCGCAGCTTGCGTGGTTGGTAATGACAGAGGCAGGAGGTAAGTTCTCATAGGTGCTGTTCTTCTTTTTCCTATAATATGAATCAGAACAGTAAGGCAGACACAGAAGTTAGCAGTGAGTACTGCTGAAATAAGAGGATGCCATAAGTGTCATGATCCCCAAGGGAAGATCCAGACCAACCTAGTTTCCACGCCAAGTTTCAGAAGGAATTTTAGTTAATTTGGTTCTTATTAAAGCAGCTCCTGTTTTTGTTTGTCTCTTCTATTAAACTGTGGAAGCAATTCTGGAATTAATACTGCTGACTTTTAGAATCAAAATATTTTGGTTGTAAATAACAAAACCCGAGGCACAGTAACTTAAGCAGCAAAGAAAGAAAAGCGGTGGGGAGGAGATGTGGGGGATGGTGTACTGATTGATTGATATATACTGTAGGGGCAGCAATCGCTGAGGTGGCTTTATGGATTACTGAAGCTAGGACTTCCTGTGTCTTTCTCTTTAGCTTCTCTTCATATACTGCAAAGCCCAGTTAGGGTTCTGCGCCTAGCCAACCAACCCTAAGACCTAGCTTTGCAGCTCCTTGGGCAGGCCCTGTGTTCTTTTCTAAAGCTCCAAGTTAACAGGTTTACATTACAACCTGCGCATGGGGTTTTAATAGTGTTTTTATAGCAATAAAATATTTTAGCAAATATGTCATCTTAAAGTGCTGTTTTGACATCATATATCATAGATCTTTAAATTTTTGTTTTGTTTGCAAATACAAGAAACAGCCATTTATAATGTGGAGTGTCAGGTCCCCACTTCATTGTCGAAGATTAACGTACATTTTATTAAGCCATGATTAAAGATCTAGATTCAGGGAGTTGGCCAAACAGTAAAAAGTATATGGCAAGGTTTACAGTGGAACACAGGAGGCTGTATGAAGTACTGAAGGCTCACAAATACTATTTTGGCAACATGATCGGGGAACTGGAGAAGGAAAAGGAAATTTGTTCTCGATTCTTCCACAGCGGCTTATTTGTGTTTTGTTTTGAAGTGAACTTGGCAACTACCTGTCTCTTTGTAAATCAGTAGCTGGGTGGCAAATTTTTGAATTTATTTAACGATAGCAATTCCCTCCAAGTACGGACTTAAGATTGTCTGGCTCCAGAAATGAGTTTCTTAGTATTAGCTTGTGTTGTGTAAAAGACATTAGGGAACATTTTGAACATGTGTTCCCTAGCATCTATTTCTAGTTAAATTATGCTGGAGATCAATTTTAGGAAGCATGGACCTCCAGGCTTTAATCTCTTCTCTAAATTGGGTCTTGGTTACAGAGAGCAGAATCTGACTCTGAGCATAAAGGGCTTGTGTTAGAAGGATTTCAGTCAGTAGGCAGCTGGTAGACCAGGTTTCAAAATCTAGGAGGATCCAGAATGTTTTGGGCGCTTAGGTGCGGGCTGCACTACCACAGTCCTGGTGCAGAAAAGTTCTGCCACAGGTTGCTGGTATGAAGCTGGCATCTGGATACTCCCTGCTTTCGTGTTACTCTCACAAGAGTCAAAGTCTGCCCTGGGAGCAAATGGCTGACTGCTCTAGCCTGGGTCATTTACCCTCTGACTCTACTAAGTGGTCAGCGGAGAAAGAATCAGGGACCCCTGGCTGCTGGTTTCTGGAATAAGATGTAATAGCAAAAAATTAACTTCTAGGATTTGGCTCCCATCATGGCTACAGAGAAGAAAGAATTCTGTCAAATTGGGATATTACTAACGAGAGGTTGGAGGTTATTCATTTACTGTCTAGTTTATTCTTAGAAACATTATGACAGATAGTAATGTATCTTTCAAGCTTGTGTGTACATCTGTTCATGCACATTTATCTATTAGGAAATGAAGTAGTTGCAAGTCTGGTGACTAGGAAGTTGAAGAAACTCAAAAGAGAGAGAGGGAAAGAAAGAGCAAAAGGACTTACATTTATTAAATGCCTCCTATGTACAGCACTTGAGAAATAGTATGTTCAGTACTTTATAGATATTATCTAATTTAGTCTTCACAACAAATATGAACTCAGATCTTCAACCCTAATTTCCAGTTGTGTATACTAGTATGTGAAAGATTGTGAAAATTTCCCCAGTCATACACCAAGTGATTGGTAGATATCTTAGTTGTCTAGTACTGCCATAATGGAAGTACTACGGGGGGATGGCTTCAACAAAGAGAAATTTATTCTCGTAGTCCACTGGGCAACAAGTCTGAATTCAGGGCATCAGCGCCAGAGGAAGGAAGGCTTTCTGTCTCCACTGGCTCTGTATAAAGGTCCTTGTGACACATCAGCCTTTCATTGGTATGGGGACATCTCAGCACAGGAACCTTAAGTCCAGTGGACACACTTTACAGCCGGCATTGCTTTCTTGGTGATCTGAGGTCCTCAGGTGTCTCAGCTTACTTCTTTCTATCTCCAAAGAGATTGGCTGAAGACACTATCCAGTCTCATAGACCTTGTCAATATGCAGTTGTCAGGTGCCGCTGAATCATTTCTGACTCACTGTGACCCTATGCACAGCAGAATAAAATACTGCTTGGGGCTGCCGCAGGCCTACAATTGTTTTTAGGTCTAAACCCGTTGTTGTAGCCCTAATGTCAACCCCGTCTTGTTGAGGACCTTCCTCTTTTTGTTGACCCTCTGCTTTAAAACATGCATGATGTCTTTCTGCAGGGATTCATCCCTCCTGACAACATGTTCGAAGTATGTAAGACACAGTCTGACCATCCTGGGTTCCAAGGAGCTGACACTCTGGTTTTACTTCTTCTGGAACACAGCTTGTTTCTGGTAGTCCGTGGTACAGCCAATAGCTTCTCCAACACAATTCAGAGGTGTCAGTTCTTTCTTCCATACTTGTTTTCCAGCTTTCACATGCACACATATGACACTACTGAAAAATACCATGGCTTGGGTAAGGGGAGCTTTAGCCTGCATGGTGACATCATCAATATAACTGCTGCTCATCTACCTTATTCAATCATGGTGATAGAATGTACAATACACAAGAAAGTGCCACCAAATAACAAAATGATAGATGATAACACAGTCACGGGAATCATGACCTAAGCAAGTTGATACACGCATTTTTGGGGACACAATCCAATCCATGACAGTGGATCTTGGACAGCTTAATGTGATAATGCTGTTTTGTATTAGCTGTCATTTCCTTATTGGTTTATTAGCTTCAGGTTACACTACTGAAACTACTTTTCAGAAAAGAATGGATTGATTGGAATAATCAAGAATCATAGAACCTAGCCAGGTCTGATAATCATTATGATTAAAGGTTTCTACAGAGTCTCTTTAATTGGTGGTCCTTCTTAGAGAGCTTGAGTTTCCAGGGAACATGTCTTGGAAATCCCTGTGGAAGGTGATGAGAATTTGTACTTGTCTGTTAGTAGATTCTAGTCACCAGGATGTCTTCATTTTAGGGTGTATATTTTCTGTAAGGGTGCAGCATCAATTTCATACTGGTCTTGCATTTGCTCAGGCTTAAAATACTCGCAATAGTGAGATCAAGTTTTATTAGGCAAACATTTTTCAGCTAGTACAACTCACAAATATTATTCTTTTCATCCAACTATTTATACAACAAATAAAACTGTTTATTGAGTTCTCTTTTCTTAGTGGGAAAGTGTTTGACTACAGTCAAAATTAGAAAACTTGTTTTGACAGCTTTCAAACTTCCAGCATGATATAGTGCAACTAGGATTCTTGCAAGTCTGCTTTCATCTTTCTTTCTTATAATTATGGAGTGGAGAAAGAGCCTTAGAGAACCTTTGTGGAACCACAGTGATTTTCTAACATGAAATTCAGATATGTTAGTATTAGTATCCTTTCTCCCAGTTTAAATGCCTTTAAATTCCCACAGTTTAACTTGTAAGACTTTTTTTTTTGGATCTGGTCACATTCACCATCCCCCTCTTAAGATTCCTTTTTTTAGTCATAAAAATCAACTTCAGTTCTCTGAATGACATATATAGTTTCCCTCTCAGAAGTAAGAATGCTTTATCAAAGCAAGCATCAGCTGTTCTTGTGGCTTATCACTGATGTTGGAGACTCATTTAGGTGCTGCTCCTCTGTGCAGTGTCACACATACAGGTAAGTACTCCCCTACCAATAGACAGCCTGGTGGTTTGAATCCACCCATAGGTGCCTCAGAAGAAAGACCTCGTAATCTACTTCAAAAGGGTCACAGTCATTAAAAATCCTGTGGAGCACAGTTCTACTTCGAAACGTGGGGTTGCCATTGCAACTGGTTTGTTTTGTTTTTCTGCTTCTCTACAGCATCGACTCGAATGCAGTAGGTTTGGTTTTTCGGTCTACTCCATAACCCCCTGTGCAAACCTTCACCCTAGTACTTAATTATGCATGGTTATATTTGTAATAATGACAGTAAGGATGATTGCCCATAGTCAGCAAGTACTTCCTTTGCAAAGTGGTGTGCTAAGCACTTCAGACAGGAGAAGTAATCTCATTTCCCTCTTCCAACAACACTCTGAGAGGGTATTATTATCTCTATTTTCACATGAGGAAACTTTTAGACAGTCAATCATTTTCCCATGGTGATAAAGCTAATGAAAAGCAAAGCTACCATTTAAATCCAGATTTGTCTGATTTTAAAGCCTATACTATTAGCCACCAAGTATATGATCTTCCCTCTTATTAGTATTGGACCTGACTCAACGGCAGTGGGTTTGGTTGGTCTTATTAGCATCAGTCCATTTGCCTGATTCATTATAAACCCTAAGATGTTTACTATCAGAGACCTTGCCTTATTTGTCTATAAAGCTTTCTGGCCTGTAACACACAATCAATAAATGATTATAGAATGAATTGAGAAGGAGACTGTGACAAGTGGAAAGGATACTACATTTGGAATCAGAAGAGAGGTGTACAAATATACATATATGGGTGTAGGCTTTGGGATTTTTACAGGTATTAAGTAGTTTTTAACCATACATAAATTCTGGAAGATGGATAAACCTTATCCTAGCTGTTTTTGTTTTTCCTTTGAAAGAAATGAGGCTCAGCTGGATAAGCAACATGCTTTAAGACCCACAACTGATAAATGTTACTGTGAAAATTGAACTAATAGTTTTTTTTTTTAATTCCAGAGTTACTATTCTGTATCATATCTAGTGATTCAAGATGATTACTTATTTATACAGTAAAACTTAGAAGCATTTTTAAAAAGTATTATACTCTTCCCTTTTGTTATTTTTACTCAGTTTCCACATTGTTATTATTAAAAAAATTTTAGAAAAATTAAAAATAGGGTTAGGGTAGACCTCAACTACCTACCTGTTGTTTTATTGTACTGTGGTAGCATGCATAGTGCTAGGATTCTAGAAGCTATGCCATTGGTATTTTGAGTACCAGCAAGGTCACCCATGCTGACAGATATCAGTGGAGTTTTAGACTAAGATAGGAAGAAAGGCGTGGAGATCTACTTCTGAATTTTAGCCAAGGATAACCCTGTGGATCACAATGGAATATTGTTTGATATAGTGCTCCAAGATGAGACCTCTAGATTAGGAAGCATTCTTGAGATGACCTACAGAAACAAAGGTTTAAAAATCAAGTGACCGAAAGTGATTTTCTAAGCTCTTCTGTAGGAACCTATACAGCAACAATTGTCTTTATTGGGGTTCCATGTTAAAGAGTTGGAGCTAATGGCTTCCATTGCTGTGGTATATTCGACTCTTCATGTTCTAGTGTTGTGTGCCATTGAGTCGACTCTTTCATAGCAACCTAACAGAGTAGAACTGTCCTATAGGACTTTATAGGCTGTAATCTTTGTGGGCAGGTTGCCGGGTCTTTTCTTCCACTGAGCAAGTGGGTTCCAACTGCCTACCTGTCAATCAGCAACTGAGTGTTTAACCACTGTGCCGTGAGGACCCCTTTTATCTCTTCATGTGAGGTTGTGATGCTCACAGCATTTGAGTGGGAAAAATATGTTTCCTCTTCTTCATGTATGCTACCTCTGGTTTCTATTATTTGTTTTGCTATCAGAGCAAATAGTAGTAATTCCAGTAAGTCAACAGTTGAGACCAAAAGCAGTCTAAAGGGCCAAAATACTGAAAATGAGCTGGTGACAATTTTCAGGTTTTGTGCTTCACATGTGATGTGAATTTAGCCTGCTTTAAACTTCTCTCACGTGGTAATGATTGTAAGTGCTAACCATAGTTTAAGTGATGTTTTAAAGTCTGATATTTTGAAAGAAAGCAAGATGTGTTTTGAAGAATTAAGTTTCTTTCTACAGTTTGTAAATATCACAAAGCAAAGGATGGTGTTTGCAGGCCACCTATGTAAGGAGTGGCAAGAAAGAGTGCGCAGAGGTATTACAGTGCTGTCACATAAACCTAAATGGATGACAAGGTTAAAATGGGATGTGTGTTACTTGTAACTCTATGGGGCAGTTCTACTCTGTCCTATAGGATTGCTAAGAGTCGAGATTGGCTTGACAGCAATGGTGTCTCTTTTTGTGCTGCCCGTAGACTCAACAACTTAATCATTATGTGGTATGTTAGAGCCACGCTCTTCCTAGCTGGAATTTATATATCCAGGGAACAGTTCATGCCTGTTCTCTATTATGCCTAACGTTTGAAGTACTGTAACAAAAACAATGACTAATATTTAGCTACTACTTATAATGAGCCAGAGATTCTGAATACAGTTGACCATATACCTCCATACCCGTTAACCCAGTGAACCTGTGGGATGGATAGGCTGAAGGAATCATTGTCTTCAATGTTGCTATTTCATATACCCAAAAGGAGAGTCACTAGAAGTGTTTGGTTACAACTTTCCCTCTTCACAAAACCTAAGCAGTAAAAAGTCAGGTTAAATCCAATGAGCACAGCTCTCTATAGAAATGTTGTGGCATTTAAGGTTGTGCTTTCTGTCCTGATCAGGGTATCACAAAACGTCCTTCTTGATGCCAAAGATAACGGATGCCATTTGATGACACTTCCAGCCCCTTTCGGTTGCAGCTCTAGCATTGTACCGTTACTTAGCCTTTATTTACGGTTAACAGAACAATAGTTAACTCGAAAGAAAACTGGCAATTTCATGAAAAGTGTGTTTTCTTCTGGGAATGAAGCCATGAATTGGTTTGATGTGTTAGGAAGTTTCTGATGTCAACAATGGTTAGAAACCTAACACTGAAAGGGGATTTTCAAGTAAACTATTATTGATACGTTATCTGTTAGACTCTGAGGGTATTTTAAGTACTTGTTATAACACATGGTCTGATATTTGTCAGCAAGAATTCTACATGCAAGGAATACTAAAATTATGAGTAACATTTTTATAGTAATAAAAGGACTATTGACTCACCATATATTCTAATTTGAAAGTAAACAACTGTTTATATGCATGATACCTTGTTTTGAAGTTTAATTTTGAAAAAAGTTATTGAATAAATGATACCGTCCAGCTTTCACGTGCATATGAAGTGCTGGAAAACACCCTGGCTTGGGTCAGGCTCACTTTAGTCCTTAAAGTGACATCTTGGTTTTCTAATATTTTAAACAGGTCTTTTTGAAGCACATCTCCCAGTGCAATGGATCATTTGATTTCTTGGCTGCTGCTTCTATGGAGATTGATTGTGCATTCAAGTAAAATGAAATCCTTGACAACTTCAGTATTTTTCCATCTACAATGATGTTGCTTGTTGAACAAGTTATGAGGATTTTGCTTTCTTTGTGTCAAGGTGTCACTCATACCAAAGACCGTAGACTATGATCTTTATCAGTAAGTGCATCAATCCTTTTCACAGCCAACAAGATTGGGTTATCTGCATATCACAGGTTGTTACTGAGTTGTCCTCCAATCCTGATGACCTGCTATTCTTCACGTAGTCTGGCTTCTCAGATTATTTGGTCAGCGTGCAGGCTGAGTGAGATGCACTTCAGTCATCAACATGACGGCAAGGTCACTTTGTATAGCAGATTTGCACAATGCAATGCATCTTCACTGCTACTTTCATGAATGTTGATTACTGATCCAAGGAGAGTAGAATCATTGACATCTCCAGTTTCTTCTTCATTTGTCATGATGTTGTTTACTAGTCCAATTGTGAGAATTTCCATTTTCTTCATGTGGGCACATGATCCACACTGAAAGCTGTGGTCTTTGACCTTCACCAATAAATGCTTCAAGTCCTCTTCAGTTTTAGCAAGCAAGGCTGTATCATGTTCATATCATGGGCTGTTAATGAATATTCCTCCAATCCTGATGTTATGGCATATTATCATATTGTCCAGCCTCTTGGATTATTTATTCATCATATGTATTGAACAGGTAAAGTGAAACGATACAACCTTGATACACACCTTTTCCAATTTTGAAGCATGCAGTATCCCCTTTTTGTGTTTGAATAACTGCCTCTTGATCCATGTTCAGGTTCTGCATAAGTGTGATTAAGTGTTCTCAAATTCTCATTCTTGGTAATGTTATTCATAATTTATTATGATCCACACAGTCAAATGTCTCCACGTAGTCTATAAAATACAGGTAAAAATATTTTTAGTATTCTCTGCTTTCAGCCAAACTCCACCTGAGCAGTGACATCCTCTTTTGAATCTGGCTTGACCTTCTGGCAGTTCTCTATTGATGTATGGCTGAAGGCATTTTTGAATTATCTTTAGCAAAATTCTCCTGGCATGTTGATATTAATGATGTTGTTGTTAGCTGATGCTGTGTTGCTTCTTACTCACAGCAACTCTATGCTCAACAGAACAAAACACTGCCTGGTCTTGTGCCACCTCCACGGTCATTTGATGCTTCAGTCCATTGTTGTGGTCACTGTGTCAATCCATCTCATCAAGGGTCTGCCTCTTTTTCGCTGACTCTCCACTCTACCAAGCATGAAGAAGGACCCAGCAGTCTACTTCTGGAAAGAATTAGCTAGGGAAGGCATTATGAATAGCAGCAGAACATTGTCAGATATTAATGATATTGTTCAATAATTTTTATATTCCATTTGATCACCTTTCTTTGGAATGAGTGTAAATCTCTTCCAGTTGGTTGGCCATGTAGCTGTCTTCCACATTTCTTGACAGGGTTGAGTAAGCACTTCCAGAATTGTATCTGTTTGTTGAACCATCTTAATTGGTTTTGCACAGTCCCAGAGACTTGTGTTTCACCAATTCCTCAGTGGAGATTGAATGGCCTCCTTAGTTAACAGTACTTCTTAGTCATATGATACCTCATAAAAGGGTTGAATATAAACCAATTATTTTTGATGACTGTGTGTTCCTTTCATCTTCCTTAGATGCTTTCTACATTATTCAATATTTTGCCCAGTAATGCAACTGAGGACTTGAATTTTGTCTTCATTTCTTCCAGCTTGGGAAATGCTGATCATGTTCTTTCCTTTTGGCTTTATAATTCCAGGTCTTTTCAATCCCATCATAGTATTTCTTATCTTCTTGAGCCACCTTTGGAAATATTCTGCTCATCTCTTTTATTTCATTGTTTCTTCCATGTTTTAGCTACTCTGTGCTTAAGAGCAAGTTTCAGTGTTTCTTCTGACATTTATTTTAGTCTTTTCCTTCTTTCCTTTCCTTGTGAAGTGTGATGTCCTGGATGTCTTCCCGTAATCCTTCTAGTCTTCAGTCATTAGTGTCAGCATCTCCCTTATTAAAAGCCTAACAGATCTCATTCACTGAATATGATGCTTCAAGTCTACGCAAAACCCAAGTAAGAACTAGTCAAGTAGAGAAGGTTCGTATTTGTGAAGATGCAGAAACAAGAAAGAACTTTCACTTTGAAAGACCAGAAAGAAACTCAATATGATTGGAATATAGATTTGAAAGTGAGGAACGATGACATATTAGGCTAGAGGGCTCAACAGGGCCAAATGACGATGAGCTTTTATTGCTAGTTTAAAGGATTTGGACTTTATGTTCTGCGCAATGAGAAGCTATTGAAGTGATGGAGGCTTACAAATCATGTAATAAATTTTTGTTGTAGTTCAGGCAAGAGATGATAGTAGCCTGGGTTTGGGGTCAGTAGGAGAGGAAGTGAGAGAAATAGTAAATTAAAAAGATATTATGAGGTTATTTGGAGAGTTCATGATTGAATTGAATGTAATGAATGCATTGGATGTGGTAGAACAGGTGAAGAGAAATAGAGACATGGATACACACAGAGAGAGAGAGAGAGAGAGAGAGAGAGAGAGAGACTGACTCCTAGGTTTTTGTTTTAGGGGACTGGATAACCATTCACTGAGACAGGGAAGATTAGTGGAGAAGCAGCTTTAAGGAAAAAGGTAATGATTTCAGTTTTCAACAGGTAAGATTTGTTGTAAGGCATCTAAACAGATAAGGGTAGGAAGCTAAGCAGATCAGTCTGGAGCTGTGAGAAGAGGTTTACCATATGGTTTTGGAATTTGGTGGAGGGCAGAAAGTTTCAGTAAGAAGAAGAGAGTTCCTGGAGTGGACCTCTGAGAAATGCTAACAATTTGGGGATGGACAGAGGAAAAGGAACACGCAAAGGAGGCTACAAAGGAACATTCAAAGATGTTGGAGGAAAATTGGGAAGAAAATCAGAACAATTGATAAGCCAAATATTAGACAGTGTTTCAAGAAAGATCTGCTGTCAGCTGGAACAGGTATTACAAAGAAGTCAAACTGTGCAAGGACTGGTAAGTGGCCAATGTATGTAACAAACCTGGTGGTTTTTGAGAATTTGTGGGTATCAAGTTCAAGAGGTGAAAAGAAGGAAGGGAGGCAACTCTCCTGAAAACATTTGGTTGTATATTGGAAGAAATATTTAGGTCTGTATCCAGAGGTAGGGATGAGAATTCAACAGAAGCTTTTACTTTCTCAAGATGGAAGAAATTTGGATATCTTAAAATGATAATGAGAAACAGGCAAAGAGAGAAAAGTTAGAGATAAAAGAAGGAGAAGATAATAACAAAATTAAAGTTTCTGAAATTCATGATGTGTAGGGTCCAGGGCAAGGATAGAGGGTTGGCTTTAAACAGGAGACAGCAGACTTCTTCCATTTAAACATGGCGAAAGGGAAGATTGCAGAATGCTCAGGTTGGAGGTAAGAAAATGAGAGATGCTCAAATCAGCTTGTATTTCTTCTATGAGGTGAATTAGGACAACAGAGAATGTATGCAATAGCCATTGTGGATAATGAGAGAGGGAAAGAGATGTGACTGGGAAACAAGGCTGGAGATTATGAATTCAAAGACTCCAGTCTTTTCTTCTTCATCCATAGTTCATCTTAAGGATGAGATGAGTCTATTTCATATCCCTTCAAGAGGTAAAGTTTTTATACAACAAAGAGAGTTTCATTTCATGTTATAGAGTTACTGCAGTTTTACTCAAATAATGCTCATTATACAGTTTTGAACCATACAACCCCCTCACTTACTATTTTTCTGTGTGATCTCTGCACATTATATGCATGTGCATGTTATTTATGTGGGAATGTTATTTGAGAAAAATAGGATAATTGAGAATTCTATCAGGTATATAACCCTAATCATTCTGTGCTGTCTACAGCACAGCAAGGCATTCTTTTGTATCACAGCTGTGCTGTCTGTGAGGTCACTACAGAAACCAGTAATTGACCACCACCAAACATCACATTCACTTCAGTAAGCCATTATGAATTTATTCCTTAAGTTGATTTTTTTGATTGATTTTATAGTCCCAGACTGTTTACCTATGACCTCATCATGGTTCTAGGATGATTGTGACACTAACATTTTACCTAATAAATTATGTAATAGGTGGTTGTTTATGGCTAAACTTTCAAGTACTCTGTTTTTTCCCCCAAATGTGAAAATGGAACGCTTATTATGAAGAATTTGTAAATGAAAATGCAGAGAAAAAAAAAGTAGCCCTAAATCCTGTCTAGAGATAATAGCTTCTAGTAACCTTTTTTATACATACCCAGGCAGAATTTTTAAAAATTGGATTGTACTGTGTAATAAGCACTTGTTTTTACTTTTCACATTCTGAGCATGTTACTAAATCTCCCTCAAAAACAAAAATTTGGATGGTAGCATTGGGTAGCACATATACTTATTAATGGATGCCCTCTAGCTTAAACAGTGTCCTTTTATTGGCCATTTAGGTTATTTCTAATTTTCTACTTTTATATTGAGGCAAATATCACAGCAGACAAAACAGCCTACACCTCTGATTCTTAACAATTTAGCATCCCTAAGCCAACAATAATCCTATTATTTCTGTGGTGGATGATAAATGATATTGAGTACTTGGGGCTTAAATTAAATGATTTATTGAGAGAAAAGACACTGTCTTAAATCTAAACATTTCCAGGGATTATGTTTATTAAACCTCAACAAAAATGTTTTCTACACTTTCTCTTGACACTTGTGAAATGAAAGTTTGAAATACAATGAAGATACCGCTTCTGATATGTATAAAGGAAAGCTAATCCATCATAAATTATCCAAGGAATGAATACTTTATGTAGTAGATTTCAACTTCTCCCTTTTCATTAAGAATTTGAATGTTGACATTCTTTGGTTGTTCTAATAAAAATATAAACATTTATCTAGATATCATATATATACTGAAATAGGCAGTGCCAAGTCACAGAGAATTCAAAGGAGATTCTTATGCAGCAAGTAAACATGATAGAAACCTGCAACTTCCTTGTAATTTCAACCTACTGTGGTATGGTGATTAGATAATGGTTCTCTATTTATAGTAACCAAATCTTTTTATAATGCAAATTTAAGAATTTTTTGTTAAACAACTCTTATTAGGTGGAAATCCTGGTGGCATAGTGGCGAAGTACTAAGGCTGCTAACCAAAATGTCATCAGTTCAGATCTACCAGATGTTCCTTGGAAACTCTATTTGGCAGTTCTACTCTGTCTTTACAGTTACTGTGAGTTGGAATCAACTCGATGGCAGTGGGTATTTGTCACAGATCGAATGTGTTCCCTAAAAAATCTGTAACAGTTTGGCTGTGCCATCATTCCTGGTATTGTGTGATGTTCCTCCATACTGGAATCCCTAACTCTGTGATGTTAATAAGGGTGGATGGGCAGCAGTTGTGTTGATAGAGCAAGATTCAATGTGTACTTACACAATGTGTACTTACACATCTTTTGTGCTTTGAGGCATCTTTTGAGCTGTAAAAGGAAAAACCTGGCAGAGAGATTTGGGAACCTCACATCACTAAGAATGTGGCACTGGGAGAAGAGTGCATCCTCCAGCCCTGAGGTTCCTGTGCAAAACTAATGCAACACAAGGACTTTCTTCTAGAGCTGACAGAGAGGGAAAGTCATACCCTGGGGTGGAGATCCTGAATTTGGACTTGTGGCCTACTGGACCATGTAGAATAAACTTTCCTTTGTTAAAGCCTTCTTCTGTGTGGTATTTCTGTTAGAGCAGCACTAGCTGACTAATACAGAATTGGGTACTGAGAGAATGGGGTGCTGCTCTAACAAATACCTAAAATGTGGAAGTCATTTTGAAACTGTGAGTGGATAGAAGATTCAGAAAGAGCTGAGAAGAACTGTTAACATGGAAGAAGGCACAGATCATTAGTAACAACAGCAGAGGTCCAGCAGCAGTGGCAGCCACAGAACCAGAGGAAGAGCTGACCCATGAAGCAAGAGAGCTAAGTGCCCTGCACAGAGGCTTTCTGGTGGAGTGGGGTGCCTCAGAGCACTTGAATTGGTAGAAATAGCCCTGCTGACCCATGGAGCAAGAGTGCCTGTGTGCAGGAGGCTTCCTAGGAGAATGGGTGCCTCTGGGCACTTGAATTAGTAGAGCTACAGGGTTTTGGAACACTTTGGAACACTTGCCCCAGCAGGACAGGTGTGGGCCTGTGGCCTGAGCCAAGAGGCCATAGGAAGCAGGAGCTGAAGAAGCAAAGAGCTTGAGAACCTGAGCTGCTTCGATCTCAAAAGGTATGGCCATGACTTCAGGGGTTTGAAAAGGTGGAGCCAGGGCTTTCTGTGTTTGTAAGGGTGGAATTGCCACTCACTTGGGCTTAGGGTGCACCTAAAGTTGATGGGACAGAATTGCTGTCTAGGAGGCAGAATTGTAGCATAGGGTCTCCACTCTGAATCCAGAAAGTGTGACTAATATCTGGAGTGTGAAGGGCAAAGCTGTTATGTAAAATGTCTCAGAGGACTGACAATTATGTCCAAAGCTTGGTGAGCTAGTGTAGTGTGTTCTGCTGACTTGCTTGGTGCCTGTTAATGCCTTCTTTCCCTGTTATTCCTCCCATTTGTGATAGAAATGTCTTTAACTCAAGCCTGCCATTGTGTTTTAGAAGCAGATAAAGAGGAATTTCACAGATAAAGAGGAATTTCTGGATTTTGGAACTTGAACTTTAAAGCTTTTGTTGTGATTGGGCAAATGTGTTTTACATGTTACAAAGATACGATTTTTTAGACAACAAATGGTGGGGTGTCATGGATTGAATGTGTTCCCTAAAAAGTCTATAACAATCGGGCTGTGCTGTAATTCCTGGTACTGTGTGATGTTTCACCATGTTGGAATTCCTAGCTCTGTATGTTGATAAGGGTGGATAGGTAGCAGTTGTGTTGGTCGACAAGGTTTAATGTGTAAGTTTGTTTTGTGCCTTGAGGCAGTCACATGAGCTAAAAAGGGAAAAATCTGACAGAGAGATGTGGGAACCTCACACCACCAAGAAAGCACTGTTGGGAGAAGGGCCTGTCCTTCAGACCTGAGGTTCCTGTGCCAACATAATCCCTGAACAAAGACTCCTCCAGAGTCGACAGAGTCGGAAAGCCTTCCCCTGGAGTAGATATTTTGAATTTGGATTTGTAGCATACTGGACCGTGTAAGAATAAGCTTTCCTTTGTTAAAGCTAACCCCTCTGTGGTATTTCTGTTAGAGCAGTACTAACTGACTAAAACAGAATTATTAGGTAACAATTTAAGGAACATAGAAATACACATCATAATTTCATTTCCCAAATGCTAATGTTCTGCTTTTAAACATCAAAACATTTTGTTTGGGGATAATTGGGTAGTGCCTGTGGCTTGGGAGGAGATATGCTTTGTAAAGTGAAGGTTTTAATTATTCTTATCTCATTTTAACTCATATCTCATTATTATTATTTGCAACTGTGCTACTAGATAAAAAGATACAGGTCAAACAGGCATTAATCCTGTTTTAGAGAAAAGAGAAATTAAGATTCAAAGTTAGGTCACTGGTTTTCATATGCAAAACAGATTTACAGTCTGCCTTTAACTCTTGGTCAGTGTGTGTCCCTAAAACTGCAACTTCTCCTCCCCCAAATCTCCCTTCAAAGCCTCATGAGGCTGCTCCTTGTCTTCTTGTACTGCCCACTTTCTTCCTTTATAATTTCTTTTCCTCCTATATTCATCCCTACCCAAAAGACATCTCTAGTGTTTTCCTCAAGAGAAATTTTACCTTTGGTCCAACCATTTTATCTTAAACAACAACAACAACAACAAATTGCTGTTGAGTTGTTTCTGACTCAGAGCATCCCTAAAGGACAGAGTGGAGCTGTTGGTGGCTTTGAACTCCTGACCTTTTGGTTATCAGTGGAGCTCGTAACTACTGGGCTACCAGGGCTCCTTTATGATTGTTTTAACTCACTAATTAAGTTCTTATTTATTTTCCAGCTGTGTCCCCAAAAATCTTAACTATAGAATCATACTTACAGGCCATTCAGTCCAACCATGAGAATTTGATGAAGCCCAGAGAGTAAATGACTGGCTCAACATCATAAATGCTGGCAGACTCAGCAGCTGAATTTAGTTCTTGTGATTTTAATCAATTGTTGTTGTTTGAAATTCAAATTAATAATAAAACCAAAGCCAAATCCATTGTTGCTGAGTCAATTCAGACTCATAGTGACACTATAGGACAGAGTAAAACTGCCCTATGGCGTATCCAAGGAGCAGCTGGTGTCTTCAGACTGCTGACTGTAAGGTTAGCAGCTGAGCTCTTGACCACTATACCACTGAAGCCCCAAACTCATAACAGTCAAGGTCAAATTACACCACTCCTAGTAATTAGAAAAAAATATATTGTGTTTTGAGTGAAAGTTCACAGTGCAAATTAGTCTTACATTCAAAAAATTTTATAGACAAATTGTTTTATGACAGTTACAATCCAGTAATTAAAAACAGTGTTTGTGGGTAAATCTCTCAAATTTGATAAAGTATGATTCTGAAGCTTCTGCAATTGTGAAGTCTAGAATGCTGAGATGATTTGTCCACCCGAGAACAGAGTTGTAACCAGACTAGAAAGACTACAGTTGCCTTAGAAATTGGCAGTGATTATGCTTTAAATTACATAATTAGACAGCTTAAGGGGCCCAAACTGGTTTTAGTATCATGATATAATACATATGTCAAGCTATAGGGGGAATTTTCAGTGGGACAGGTTATTCTACAATAGCTTAACTGCAGAGAGATTTGAAAAACAAAACATCATAGATAAAAATTCACTTATGAGGAAAATCTTTCTATTATTTCTTAGAGGAATATGCTGGAAATGCATAAAAGGCATATAATGTAATCTAAGTACAGCTAACTAACTTGATTGTCTCTCCCTACAAGTAAGTTTTCCTGAATTGACTCACTTAACACCTTCAGGAGACATTTGTACCTATAAGCCAAGGCATTTTTCAACCAAGAAGTGACACACTGAAAAATTTTAGATATGTAAGCGTAAACTCTGCTGCAGTAAAGTAAAATCCAAATGGAGAACATTAAAATGTCACTCTAATTCTATGCCCATTTAGAAGAAGTTTATCTCTAGGTAAGGGACAAAGTATCTGTTTCCTTTTAGGATAGAACGAGATAATTGAACTTGACGCTAGCCAAGGATGGAGAAGTTAGGGGGCATTGATGTAGCTGTGTTCCTGGTTATCAGTAGGTATAAAATGAGCTCTTATTTCTGCTGATAACTGGGGGAGGGAAAAAGGAGGGCTTGAGAGAGTCGTGTGGAACCTGGAGAAGATGCTGGAAGAAAAGCTGCAGCTCTGTTCAGCCAGAATTGGACTTACCACTCTCCTGACAGATGATTACATGAGGCCACTCAGAAGAAGCAATAAAACCAAAAAATCCATTGCCATCTAGTAGATTCTGACTCACAGTGACCCTATAGAATAATGTAGAACTGTCTCACTGAGTTTCCAAGGAGTGCTTGATGGATTCAAATTGCCAACCGTTTGGCAAGCCTCTGTAGCAATTAACCACGGTGTCCCCAAGGGCTCCAGAAGAAGCAATAGTGCCAGGTATATGTGTGTTTGCTAAAAACCAGGCTCACCGCCTGACAAACCCAAGCTGCTGGGACATCTGGTTTTTATTCATCCATTCTCTTCTGTATAAGAAGTTGTTGATGTTGAGTCAGTTCCAACTCCTGATGAATCCGTGTGTGCGCGTGTGCAGAGTAGGACTGCCTCCTAGGATGTTCGTGGCTGTGACCCTTAGGGAATATACTGACGGGCCTCTTCTTTGAGAAGCCTCTAGGTAGGTACAGACCGCCAAGCTTTGGGCTAGTAGTTGAACAACTTACTGCTTGTGCTACCCAAGGTCTCCTGTATAAGGAGTTGGATTGGACTAACTGGGATAATTCATGCTATAAAAGTCCACATGTATCTACATGCATACCTAAGACTTTCTTCCCAATCTGAGTAGTCTGAAAAATATTGACAAAATGTTGAAAAATTGTAATCACTCTTTAGCTCCTGGGAAACCCTGGTGGCATAGTGGTTAAATGCTACGGCTGCTAACCAAAAGGTTGGCAGTTGAAATCTACCAGGTGCTCCTTGAAAACTCTATGGGGAAGTTCTACTCTGTCCTATAGGGTTGCTGTGTGTGAGAATTGACTCAATGGCACTTTTTTTTTTTTTTTAGTATTTAGTATTTCGTACCTTAACTATAGGGAAATCAACCAATGGGTGCCTGCATTTATGTTCAGAATTCGAGTAGAAATTTGGATCTCTACTTGCATCTTGATGCCATTTAGAAATGGCAAAATCATACTTAACGTTTCTAATTCCAATTATCTTGCATATTTTGTGATTTCTGGGAAAAGCTAGAGTGTATCTCTTTTTGTGCCAGCTTTGCTTACAGAGCCTTGTTTTCATAATTTCATAATTATTGCACTGTCAATAGCAAATTGTGGGAAATTACAGTGTATGCCACAATGTCAGGCAGATGAAACTTATATTAATCTTATAAAAATAATTCACTTTAGGATAATTAAGGAAGCTGTAACAAATTTCTACCAACTTGTTATCTTAAAGCAATGTAAATGTATTTTCTTACAGTTCTGTGGGTTAAAAATCTTACATGGATCTCAGAGGAGCTAAAACCAAAGTGTCAACTGGACTTTGTTACTTTAGCGGAGGCTGTAGGGGAGAATTTAGTTCCTTCCTTCTGGCTTCGAGGAGCTAGCTGTAGCTCCATTCCTTCCTTTCAAAGACAGCAAGATTGCATCTCTGTGGTCATTCTTCTGTAGTCACATCTCCCCTGCACCTTAGTCAGGAGAAACTCTGCTGTGTGATAGCATGTGATTAGGTTGGGCCAACCCAGATAGAATAATCTTTCCATCTCAAGGTCCTTACTTTATTCACATGCACAAAGCTATTTTTGCCATATGAAGTATCAATAGGTACCATGGAACGGGATATGGGGTCTTTGAAGAGTTATTATTCTGCCTACCACAGTGGGAGAAAATATTCAGTTTTTAGGGCAATAAACCAGAGTCAGAAGATACTTATGTAGGTATATTTATGTTAATATGCTGTGTAATTATTCGTATGTATTAATGAAGGAAATAATTATCCACCACCTTTAAATAAAAGACTTTCTTAGAAAGTGTTTTTGTATACATAAACTTTACAAAGTAATTTTATGATTCTTGTTAAATAATAATTCCATTGTTTTCCACAAGGTATGTATTTTACATAATAATAACAATATAACTTTATATGCATAGTACTATTTCGTATTTTAACTTGACTCAGATACTGTTATGTGTAAAGGTTATATTTTATTAATCTTTATACTTCGTGTTAGAAATGTATGAATTCACAATTTCTTAATAGCATAGGTGTGGTGTGGTGGCTAAGTGCTACATCTGCGAACCATAACGTCAGCAGATCAAATTCGCTTCTTGGAAACTCTGTGGTTTAGTTCTACTCTGTCCTATAGGGTTGCTATAAGTATGAGTTGGAATTGACTCGATGGCATGGGTGGGTTACTAACATAGATGATACATCTCTGAACATTCATTTACTTACAGAACATTTTTTAAATGAGTTTCTTGTAATAAGTTCCTATGAAAAATCACAGAGTCAGAATGTACTGCTTCTTGTTTCCTACCCACTGTACTCTTTCTTTGTTTATGAAACCATAGTTTGGGCCAGTCATTAGGTGATAATTTAGCCAAGAACCAAGGTCAAACCCCAGCAGATAAACTGGCTAGTGTGTCAAGCTTGAAAATTCCGGTTTCCTTTGCCAGAGATTGGTTTAAGAATAACCTGACCAAACTCTGTTCAGTAGTACAAAAGGGAGATGTCTGGAGGCTCTTGTCTACATATAGCCTTACAAGCATTTTCGTGCAGTTTTTTTCTGTTGTGTTTGTCTACTTACTTCCTACCTTTTTGTCTGTTACTTATCTGTATTCTAAAAATAAAGTTGGGATTACATGAGCAGAATTTGCAATACCAGAAATCCTATCACCTGTGCTGACACTTCCTATTGACTTACTTACACTGAGCCCAGTCACAATCCAAAGGAGATACAGTAGGAAAAGGTACAGAACAAGGGGAGTTAAAAGAATGAATATTCTCCAGTATCAAACTAACATGGCTAATTACTTTTTTTTTTAAAATGTTGGCTGTCATTGGGTCTGTCAACCCACTGCTGTTTTTTCTGAAGGCAGATGACTTTAGCTAATTTTGAGATGTGTTATTTCCAAGCTACTTAAATTCTATAAAGCAAGAGCCTGACAAAATAAACTTTTTAGCCACATCATACCAGAGAGCCAAATATGTGGAAAAATCTGTAGGAATGCATTGTATAATAAAGAGCTGTGTGTTCTGTGATTATAAATGTTCCTTAATCATTTCCACCTAACAACCAACTTGTTGAAAATGTGTGACGTATTGTATAGATGAGACGCATAGGACCTCATGAATTTCTGTAATAATTCTTTGTTCCTCTTTCTTAGATAATGATGTTGAAAATGATCTTCAATCAGACATCAGTGGAGCACTGCAAGGGTCAGACAGAAAAGCAGACAGAATGCAACTTCTTCCTAATAGCTGTTCGCCTGGCGTCACTGAACCAGATCTTGGACCCCTGGGTTTATCTGCTGCTAAGAAAGATCCTTCTTCGAAAGTTTTGCCAGGTAGCAAACGCTGTCTCCAGCTGCTCTAATGATGGACAGAAAGGGCAACCTATCTCGTTATCCAATGAAATAATACATACAGGAGCATGAAAAAGAATATTTAACCAACTTGCATGTTCACTTTTTGGCAACAGATACCCCTAAACTTTACTGTGAAGTTAGGCATCTCGGGCATGCCAGTGATTATGCATCAAAGTGAAAATTTTTACATAAGGTTAAATGGTCTCAGAAGTGTAGATAATCCGATATGTGCCAAAAATATTGAAACATAAACAAAGGAAAGTATATTCACAACAGTCTAGTGTTTGGGGTCTCTACCATTTGTAGTTGAGTATGTGATTATTGATGTACTTTAATAAATGACCTTGCTCTGTTTGGGAGTGAGGTAGAGATAAGTAATTTCCAGTATACTGAGTATATGAGGATTTAACTACATGTATCATCAAAGACAAGAGGATAGCAGTTTGTCTTTAAGGACCTTGATCTTCTGTATTGTCTTTCACTCTATGTCACTTTTTTCCTTATATTTTGAAAAGGTTAAATTGAATGAAAACAATTTAAAATCATTCACAATGTTGATTGGCTCTGATTTTATTTGAATATTGCTTAATATATCAAATTAGCTCCTACACTTAAAAAAATTAAGCTTTGGTTGGGTTGGTAATTAGTTTTATTCATTACCTGAATATAAGCCAATTCCACTTCTTTTCAACTTTGGGGGGATTTCTGACTATCCTCATTGCTGAATGCTCTTTCTCTTGAATATGTTTTATATTCCTGCAAACCTGGAGCATGTTCCTCAAGCTGATCTATGAACAGTCATTGAAATGATTTTTTTTTTCTCTGAATGTTTTTTAAAGACTGATTTGAACACTAAATAGGCAAAATTGCTCATGTTGTCCTGTGACTTTTCCGCCTAAATATTTCCAGTCTCATAGATCTTTAAAGACCAACTCTGATTCTAACACCAATAAATATTTCGGAATATTTATTAAAGACTTTCTACAGTAAGCCTGTTTATAGGACAAGAAAATTAATATGAACCCTCTCACATTTCTCCTCTATGTAACCCTATCTGAATATTTATTATTAATATATTTTCTATAGTCCACTATTTTGCAAACCTTGACAGCTAAGCATGACATCTTCGTAGTACAACTAGATCACTACGTTAAGTTTTGGAAATCATACTTTAAAAAAAACGGAAAAAAGTCTCCCTGGCGAACATAAAGTTCCTTCTAGTTAGGCCAAACAAAGTGCTGTTCATATCCTTTGGTACATTCATTTTGTAAAATCTGCTAGTATTTTCTTGTAAAGATTTTAGCTTGTGGTTTATTTTACTGTTTCACTTTTTTTAAAGTTGCACTTTATTTATACTTCATTATAACAACTTCAGTTTTTCCTTGTGCTTAGTGGATGTTTAGGGGAGAACCAATTTCAGAAGTTATAATATACCTATTATTTTAAAGTGTATACCAGCCCAGGCCATTTGGAAATAATCAATTTAAATGACATATCAAAATGATGAGAAGCCAAAACTTTTTATAATTCATGGTGCTTCTACTCCTCTGAGTTTTGGAAAACTTGGTAATTGACCTGAACTAAAACCCCTCTATTGCATAGAAATGGGTTGTCTCATAGAATACCCTTATGAGGTATGTGACAAAATGACCTGAGAATTTCACTTCGTCTCCATTTACTGGATAACAGGATTTGGTGTATAGGTTCTGTCTATTTTGGAGAGAGAGGCAGAGCACTTAAATGGCCCTACATTTCTTGGCTTTAACTCCTGGGTAGCCTTCTTCTCTTAGGTTATGATTGGATGAACACACACATGAAGTTTAGTGTGGTGTAGTTTAGGTAACGTGGATGCGATGGGATTATTTCTTCTAGTATCGGATACAACAACTGGAATATAGAAACCATTCAATAAATATCTGTTTAGTGTATGAATGAATAAAAATCTACCAAATCCGAGTGTGCCTCGGATATGTACATGCTGTACCCTTCAAGTGCTTCATGCTGATAAAAGTGAATGATCTGTGTTTATTTAATTACATTTATCTTCAAATGTGTAGTGTCATATTGCTAGATGGCAAAGTGATTTATTTGCATTAATAATTTAGGAGACTGATGTTTCCAAATGGTAATGGAAATTATTGTCATAGGAATATCACTTTTCATCAAACCACAGAAATACAAAAAACAAAAGAGCCGGAGACTTAACTACAAGAGAAATTCCTGCCCAGGGGATACATGATAGGAGTGGACTTGGGGCAGTTTTTGAACAAACTTGAAAAAGAGGTGGAAAAGGAAGAAATTATGCACAAGGCATGTGAGTTTTAGAACCTAGGCAGCAATTTGTTAATCCAGGGAAAACATCATAATTAAGAATCCTGAATGATTTCAACCTTTGGATAAGAGTTGAGGCTCAACTTGAGATGTTGTACAAAAGTCCTACATGTGGCAAGAAAGTGGACACCTACAGTCACTGAAGAAGGGCATGTCTATTTCCAAGTTTAGGTTTATTGACCTTCAAGTTCACTCTCACATAGTTTATTTATGCACATATCTGCACAAGGGACAGGTGTATGCATGAATTATGACAACTCCTATAATTTGCAGTATTAGTTAAGACAAAACAAAAACATTAGTTGCTTAAGAAACCTGGTGAAGGAAATGAATGCATGCAATGTAAAAATATGTGAAGAATGTCTTTAAAATAAGCCCATACTGATTCTACAAAGCTATCCTGATTTTCCAAACAATGAATTCATATGACTATGCTGTGTCACAGAAGAGGATGATGACATGCTGTCCAACAAAAACAGTTTTCTTTTCCAATAGGACAAGTGTGGTAGAGGTCTTAAATACATAGTTGAAGTTGAATAAGCAAAACACATTATCTCAAGATTTACTGAATACCGCATACCAACCACACTACATTTAAACAAATATGAAGTAGAAAGGCTTGCATATGTTTCTGCTTAACTTTTTTTTTTTTTATTTCAGAACATATTTTTCAACCGTTACAGGAAAAAACTGTGAAAGCCCGTGTAAGGTTAACTCTAAAAAACTTGTAGCTACACTGGGATCAAATACAGACAAACTGAAAACTCTGACAAGGCGGGATTTTAGTAAGGTGGTCACTCAGGAACACTATTGTAATGCCAGATTTGCAAGTCTTTTATTTATTCAATGTCTTTTATTTGTGACTTTATCCTAAATTGGAAACCCTGCTGGCGTAGTGGTTAAGTGTGACATCTGCCAGGTGTTCCTTGGAAACTATGGAGCAGTTCTACTCTGTCCTATAGGACTGCTATGGATTGGAACTGACTTGATGGCACTGGGTTTGGTTTTCTTTGGTTTATCCTAAATTAGAGTACAGTTTTTAAACTTCTTCACATCAAATCATTTTGATAATTTGTTTCGATTGAGGCTAAATCAGAGACAGAAAACAGCAAAAATTTTTATTTGAGTTTTAGGCATATATATTGCCTACTTATTTTCATATTCTCCCCAAAGCTTCTCCTGAATCCAAGCTACTATGAGATGAGTGACACAGAGATACTACAGGGTGTTGATAATACTAACACAGTAAATATTTAGCTGGAATAATTTAAATGTCTACATTTTTTTCTTTATAAAAAGTTCAAGCTATCAGCCATGCCACATTTTTCCATTTGCTTTTTCATTGCTTGTTTTATGATTGCATATATTTCAAAATCTGCTAAGATTGAAGTCTAAACAAATGTGTAGAACTGCACAGTGAATGAGATTGTACACTTTTTAAATGAATATTTAATGCTGTGGCTAAGTCCATAGGACTGTTGTTTAAGTTGTAACAAAATTAAATAAGAGGTGACATGCCTGCAATGTTTAATAACAGGTTGTTATAGAGCTGATTTATAAAAGTTGGAAATGAGCTTAGAACTTCCATACATATGTATTAAGAGGTTGACATCAGCACAGTATTCTAAGGAAACTTGCAGGTACAGATTACGTATAAAGGATGAAACAGAGAGTTAGGGAAGATATTTGAATTAAAACTTGATTATATTGGTATCATTCTTACAGATATTTGTTTCATGTGGAAATCTATATTTTCTTGAATTATTCTCACCATGCAGCATTGATTTTGCAATGAATTAGTTTCTATAGCTGCCAAATAAAATCTTTCAAGCATTTTTCCTGAATGCCTTTTTTCTGAGTTCATCTTGAGTAGAAGTGAAGAAAGTAAAAACAGAAAAGTAGCTCAAAGTAATTTCATTCTCCAAATGAATAAGAGAAACACTGAGCCTATACACATTTATAACAGACTTTGATAAGTCTAGAACAAAAAATATTTTCAAAAAAGGATCAGTGGTCAGTTTTCAGGGAAAATGTACAAGACCTGAAACTTGAACTCAGCTCAGCTGGGGAAATTTCTTCACAACATGCTACTCCACATTTTATTTCTCATTTGACCCTACTCTCTACTCTTTCGAATAATGAAATAATTTTGTTTTATGTATTATCTGCTTATAATTCCTAAAATGAAGAATATACTGTATAAAGGCAATTAATTTATACAAGTTTAGTGACCCTATAGGGCAGGGTAGAACTGCTTCACAGGGTTTCCAAGGAGCATTTGGTGGATCCAAACTGCTGACGTTTTGGTTAGCAGCCTGAGCTTTTAACCACTGCACCTCCAGGGCTCCTGCATAAGTTTACTTATTAATTTTGATATCTGAAGAAGAATGCATTAAAAAAGCATAAGTACAGTTTAGCCGGGTATCTCATTCTTGTTTATGTCATTCGTTTATTGAGAATGAACAAGTTTTCTTTATTTAGATGAAAATTGTTTTATTTTCAGAAAATTTTTATCAATTCATCTCATACAACAAACAAGCCAAATGTTTACAAGGTTGCAAATTTCTTCATTAGGAATGACGTTGTGGCACCCAAATCCCTTTACCCCAACCTGATTATAGTCTTCTAGGGAGAAACTGTAAGAAATATTAATTGGTGAAGCTGATGTTGGTTTTAAGAGGAGAGAGGAAAACAGTATTTCTGACATGTCTGTGCCCTAAAATATATAAAACATGTCTGAGTTTATTTTTATTTTTAAAGCAAGTCCACTTTGGATGAAGCAATTTTATTACAGGAATAAGGATAGAAGAGACACAAATCACCATCAGTAACACACCAGCCTTTTCATGTTTTTTGAGCATGTTGGAGCTAATCCCACCTCCAGCATGATTTAGACATGTGCAGCTTCTTAAGTCTGTTGTTGATTGCTTTGAATTTAGAATATTTTCATTCTTTTATTTAAAGTGAATGAGATGTTCAACCAAAGCTAGCCAATTGTCAACCTTTAGTAGTGGTTTGAAACTAGTTTCTATATATAGTTTTAAGTTTCTGTGGAAATCAAAGCGGTAATGTTACGCAGGAACCAATATGCATATGGCTTACTGTCAAATTTCAATATTCTTTCCACTTTTTGGAAGCACACTTATGTGGGATAGGCATGGGAGTGGGGTGGGGTACAGAATGCGAAGAAAGCATGGAGGAAAACCTGTACACTAATAACATGTGAATATTCACTCTTGTTTTAGACCATAACAAAAACAAAGCCAGGCAGAGAAGATACTTATATTTGCACACTTGAACATCAGTAGGACAAAAGAAGGAGTTGTCGGGCTCATCCTTGGCTGCTAAACTCTTTTCCCTTTCCAAAAATCAATTGTGATTCATGGTGACCCAACAGAGCGCAGTAGAACCGCTCCCTAGTGTTTCCAACGCTGTCGCTTTTGGAAGCAGATCCCCAGGCCTGTCTTCCAAGTCATCTCTGCATAGGTTCAAACCTTTGGACTAGTGAGTACAGTGCTTAGCCATTTGTAGCCCTCTCTTTCTCTTTCTTGCTTGTATATATGTGTATGAAGAAAAATAAATGTTTTACTATCTCTCTCTTCCTTTACCAACTGTTTTGTACAAATAGAATAAGGTTGAACATTTCCTGTCAGAAAACAGATGAAAATAGGCATTGATTACCTTGATCTATTTGCAAAAAATGAACGCATGTACTACTATTTGCATGTTTCATCCAAGTAAGAACTGAAATCATTGGTATTTTAAGAATGTAAAACTCAGTATAGAAAGTGTGAGTTTCTCCACCTCTCCTTAGCTTCCCATCCCTATATTCTTGCTTAAATGGCAAAGTAGACGTTTGTCACCACTATGTAAAGTTTTTTCTGCATGTTATTTAAACTATATTTAAATGTATCTTTTGTGCATTTAAAGGCTGGTCTTCTACGTTGTGGAGACAGAGACTGTGAAAATTACATTAGAATCATTTTAGCATGCAAATCATAACCAGTCTGTGTATTTAATAAATGTGTGTTATTTATGTTGTGTCTGTTAATGGAAAATAAAGTGAATGTTCTGAAAAGTCCCTGTCTTTTTTTCCTAATGCCAATTCATGGCAGAAATATTTTACTTCTAATTGTGTTAAGTATTTCACTGAAATCTTATTTGACATGCTTTGTCAAATAACAGGACAGTGTAATACAATAGCACTGTGGTATCTGGAATGAATTATGTTTTTATAATCCATAGTTACAATAGTGCAAATTATCACTGATTTGTTGTAAATTTGAGAGGTATTCTTTTCCCATTTTCAAGATGATACTTTTTAGTATTACTGTATAATCCCAAGTTTTCTGTTTTTAACACAAAAACAAATTTATAAATTATAGCTAAGTTGCTTCTCTAAACTATATTTTTAACTCTTTCTTGTGGATTCTAGTATAATCTTCAGGCAGCCAAAATAAGAATTTTCCCTGTATCATAGTGAGACCCTTTAGTGAACTTATACTTCGGTGTTGGTGTGAACTTATCCCTGGAGAGACAAATACTGGGCTGCTTTACTACTAGGTACCAGGCATTTATGCAAGTCGCACTACCTCTTCAACCAAAGGAAAAGTTCTGCAGAACGTGAGTTCAAAGCAAGCTCATTAAAAGCAGCAAATCAAGCTTGCCCTCCTTCCTGCAAAGAAAAGGCATCTAGAAGAAATGCTATTTCTGATCCCACCCTCACCCTATACCACCCCCTACCCCGGGAAGTTCTGGGTAAAATTCATTATGGTGACATTCTAGTAGCCCAGAAATTCTCACTACAATACTGTTGAATCTACAGGCCGTGGGGTAAGACACTCCCCAGTTTCCTGTCGTTGGAAGGCATGATGTCAGATATTCTTGGGACTGTATGCTTGCCTGTAATGATCTTAAACAAAACCAGTCCAGAGTGTAGGCACTGGGAATCCAAGCCAGTCCCCCAGACTTCTTTCCTTCAACAAATATTTTTTTCTGTATGTTATGTGCCAAAGTACTCCGCTAGCTATTAAGACACAAAGATGAATAAAAGTGCCTGACTCCCAAGAGTTTCTAATTTAGTGGGAGAATAGGCATTTAAAAAAAAATTTTATCAGCTAAATTAGAGTAATCATATGGTACTGTGAAAGGACAGAAGGAGGAGTTTGAAGCTAAAATGGTTTTGTGGATTGAATCATGTCCCCCCAAAATGTGTGTTGTAAATTCTAACCTCTATGCCTGTGGTTATAAGCCCATTTGAGAATGAGTTTTCTGTTAAGTTAATGAGGCAAAATTAATGTAGGGTGCATTTGGAGTTTATCTCTTACAAGAGATAAATGGAGAGAAAAGCAAACTGTGAGGGGAGAAGAGAGGGGGAGAAGAGAGATGCCAAAGCATATGAAGACTGCCCAGGAGCAGAGGCTCCAACAGACTAGGACTTTCCTCCTGGACCAATACAGAGAGAAAGCCCTCTGTTATATCTGGCACCCTGAATCCAGACTTCCAGCCTCCTAAACTGTGAGAAAATGCAGTTCTGTTTATTAAAGCCACCCAAGTGTGGTATTTCTGTTGTAGCAGCACTAGATTATGAGGACAGATGGGAAATAGCTAACATGCAATCTGCATTTTGGAGAAAGGAAGGACATTCTAGAACATCTTTCTCCCTTCACTCTGCCCCAAACATTATAATTTCCAAGATAAATGGAAAACTGACTAATTTCTAGAGGCCCTAATTTGGATGCAAAGAGCAGGCATCACCTTCTTTATTGAACTTCCTGGTGAGAACAAGAAGCTCATGCTTACAAATGTAAGGCCCTGTCACTTTGGCCCACCATATTTTAGAGATGTGCTCTATCCAGGCCCATGTTCCTCAGAGCGCTGGGCTTCTCAAGTGCCAGGGCTTCTTAGCCTTGGCACTACTGATGTATTAGGCAGGACAGACAGCTGTCATGTATGTTGCACCATGTTGAGTAGCGTCCCTGGCTTCTACTTACTAGTACCAGTTTAAAAAAAAGAAAACTTAACTGCCCTTGAGTCAATGCTGACTCATAATGACCCTGTTGGATAGAGTCGAACTGCTCCATACAGTTTCCAAGGAGCTCCTGGAGGATTCGAACTGCCAACTTGTTGGTTAGCAGATGTGGCACTTAAACACTACTCCACCTGGGTTTTCTACTCATACCGGTGGCACCTCCCTAATTATGACAATGAAAATGTCTTCAGACATTGACAAATATACTGTGGTGGGAGTAATCGCCCCAGTTCTGAATTGTCTTCAGGAGGAAACATGGTCACCAAAAGGATGCAGAGTTTGCAGGACACCGTCTGTTGGACCTTGGTCTTGACAGGTGTGCTGTTTTGGCATTTTCCAAGGCAATTGGCAGCAGAATTCCACTTTGTGTCTGATTGCACAAAAATGCCGTGCTACCACTACAACAATACCTGAATTGCCACTGGCCCTGATCTATTTCCATAATCACATAAACCTATTCACCAATGAGGAGGTAAAATTTCTTAGAAAGTATCGTCTTTCTATTGATGCCTCCAATCCTTATTTTTCTGATAAGTGGCCACAGGATCATATGTCTTTCAAAGGATATCTAGAGAGAGCAGATCTTTTTCTCCCAGGATCTTTAGGAAATCTGTGTAATTCCCCTTAATTAAGTTCACGTTTCCAGACAGGTGCCCTAGTGTGAGACAAGCAAGGAAGTGGGAGACAAGTTAGGTCCAAAGTTTCGTTAATGGACTCTTTGCATATTTGGTCTGTTTATCAGAGCTGTAGCAGATTTATTTATTCTGAAGATAATTTTTATCACAGAGGAGTCTAATATTGGGCACAGGGCTGTGAGCTTGTGCCTCATTGTCAGCCTACTACCACACATTTTGATGACAGAGTTCCAGTCATGATCTCTATGACTGATGTTTAAGCCTCTTGTTTACATCAAATGGGAAACTGTGTTTGCCTTTAAAAAAAGTAAAACCTAAATTTGACCAAAAAATAAAATTGGAACAAGAATATCCATTAGTTTATCATAAATTACTGAGACCAATAAGAAATGTCTGTAGGTGTCAGTTTGCATGTTTCATATTGTGATGTGAAGTTTTGAAAGAAGGCTTTAAAGATAACATACAGACTTTCTTAAATTTTATTTTTGAAAATAACGTTGGGAAAAATAATTCTGAAATCATCAGCAGTTAAGGCTTTTTTAAAAGTTAAATTCAGCTAGAAAGTACCCTGTAGAAGACCAGTTCTTAACCTTTTGGGGTCAGAGATGCCTCTGAGAATCTGATGAAAGCTAAAGATCTCCTCCTCAAATAATGCACAAAGAATTTTATACAGTGTCAGAGATAATATAGGCTTTCTGAAGTCTAGTTTAAGACTCCTTTGAAATTAATGGACATAGGTTAAAAATTCTTGCAACAAGAGAGTCTTTATGATCTAAGAAGCCTAATAAGTTTCCATGTTTGGTTAGAAAGTTAAAATCTAACAGGAATTAAAAAAAAAAAAATTCACTTCTGGGGGTCAGTTCTACCCTGGCCCCTAGGGTCGCCATGAGTCGGATCCAACTCAACAGCACTTGGCTGTCTTTTGGCCATTGAGTTGTGTCCTACTCATAGTGACCCTAGAGGTCAGACTAGAACTGTCTCAATTAAGTCCCTGTATTCCCTGTGAATGCCAAAATTCCTTGACATCTCACTACTTGCCCATAATGGTGAATCAGTATAATCAGGGGTAGAATTATTAAAGAAAACTGCAATTATTATTATTATTTTTTAAAAAAAGCTATCACACGAGGGAAAAAAATAATAGCACAACCCAAACAAAAAGAGGAACCATTAATGTGATATACTTGCACAAAAACAGGATGAAAAATGAAAGGACTTTTTTTTTTAAGTTCCAAGTTGTGCATTGACACATCTGCGTTACATCTACAACAAAAAAAATGTTTCAGTTTGGCTTGTGCTGACCCAACAAGAGAGGTTTAAAATGTAGTTTCTCAAAAGTCAAAATGACAACAAAAAAAATCACTCAACTTGAAAAGCTGAAGTTTTCTAAATATAAATCAGCTAAATAGACAGAATGTAACTTCGCATTACTAAGATAAATGTATATTGTTTTGTGTGTGTATGTTTGGATACATACATATTTACACACCCTTTACTCTGCTATTTAAAATGAGCGCAGCAAGAATGACCATATTTATTTATTGGACCTCCAGGTGAGAGCATAAGACTCACACTTTACAGACAAATGCAAATTTAGTGCTGCCTGAAGCCAACAGTTAAAGCTGTTGGTAGAACGCGGTATTGATGTTTATAGTTGTACTTCTCTACGGGAGGACAATTAAGACATTTATCTTTGCCTGTCCGTTGCTTTACCGTGGAAGATGGAAATGAGCTCCTAACGCAATGAAATATTTGTCAATCCAAATCACCTCTTTGACAGCAAAGCATACTGCATTTTGGATGTGTGTGCAGGAAACTGCAAGTCAATTTTCGTTAAGTCAGTGCCTTGGAGTTTTCTCCTTACAAGGTCCATGAAAAGGCCATTTTAAGAGAAAAAAACAACCACATTTTGTTATTTATGTTCAATTTGCCTTGGTCATTTTAAGATTTTTGCTTAGCACATTTACTTTAGAGATTACAGTGACAAAACTAATTTTCACTCGAAAATTTTTAGGGGAATAATATTGATATATTGCAAAAGTTGAAAAGGAACCACTGCCTTAAAGCCCGGTGCTGCTCTGGTTAGATATACCCGCCTCTTCTCCTGAGCATAGATTTTCTCCTGCGTTGGGTGCTTTGGAAACCCTTGTGGCGTAGTGGTGAAGTGCTGTGTTTGCTAACTGGATGGTTGGCGGTTTGAATCTGCCAAGTGCTCCTTGGAAACTCTATGGATCAGTTCCACCCTGCCCTGAAGGATCACGAGTTTTGGCTGCTTTGGATCTTGTTATTACGCAGGTAGACGATTCACATAATTCAAAGCTGAAACACCTCACCTATCTTGATCCCTGCTTAAGGAAGTTTACGGAGCCCTGGTGGTACAGCAGTTAAGCATTCGGCCGCTAACTGCAAGGTTGGTGGTTCAAACCCACCTGCTGCTTGGTGGGAGAAAAGACCTGGCTATCTTCCCTATAGATTACAATCTGTGGAACCTTATGGGGGCAGTTCTACTCTGTCCTATAAGGTGGCTATGAGTCGATATTGACTCAATAGTATACAACGACAAAGCCAAAAATTAATCTCATTGCTGTCAAGTCAGTTCTGACTCAGTGACACTATAGGGCAGAGTAGAACTGCCTCATAGAATTTCCATGTAGCACCTGGTGGATTTGAACTGCTGACCTTTTGGTTAGCAGCCATAACACTTAGTCACTATGCCACCCGATTTTCCACAACAAGAAGAAGGAACTATAAATGTAATTGAATATATTTTAAAGAAGTAATTTCACAAAAATGCTAAGGTTTTATGTCATAATGAATGAGAGGGGAAAAAAAGAAAGCCAACACTGAAGAAGAGTCAGATGCTTACTACATCCAACTATCTGAGTATTTGCCCCTGACAATTCAGTAAATCTCTACTAAGGATTAAATGAGATAATGAAGATTAAAAACACTTTGAAACCATGATACTAGTGATTAATTTTATTTTATTGTCCTCATTTCACTGACAGAACATTAGAAAATTATCGTTGTTCTCATCTCAAGTTTAGTACAGCCTCTTAATTTAGTATTGGGCAACTGCACACTCACTGGAACACACAAGCGGTTTTAAAAGACTGATTGTTGGTCCCAGATGGGATGTGTGGACTTCGGAAAGATATCTAGTGTCTTTCAGGTTTAGCTGTCTTAGCTGTGAAATAAAGTGCTGGGCTATTTAGGGAGCCCTGATGAAACAGTGCTCATGAGGTTAACTGCTAAGCATCAAAAGACAGTGGTTCAAATCTACCAGGTGCCTCTTGGAAACTGTATGGAGCAGTTTTACTCTGTGCTATAGGGCTGCTAGGAATTGGAACCAACTTGACAGCAACCATTCTGATTTTTTTTTTTTTTTTTTTTTGGTGTAGTGTATCTGTGTGGTATCTTCTAACAGAGAGAACATGACTCCTCTTTCTCTCGTGAATTGTCATGCAGTTCATCTTGTCAGCTAAACACGGACAATTTTTTTTTTTCTTTTTCCTTCTCAGGCTTGGAAAACAGCTCATAGGAAATATTTAGCAGATATAGGTAGCAAAGCTCATAAAAAAAGTTTCTCTTTTTTTTCTCTAAAAATAATTTTAGTGCTCATCCTACCTCTCTTATGAGATTATTCTCTTTTCTCAACAAATTACAAGTGCCTTCCGCTTGTTGTGTCTCTGCCTCCTTTTGTCTCACCCGACATTTGGACTACCACATCCTTTCCTTGTCAGATGGAGGGGGGGTTCTTTCTTTTATCTCTTAGGAAATACTCTCACAAAGATGTAGGTCATATAGATTTTTGTATACTTGATCTTCTTGATGTGTGTGTATGTGTAATATCCATTATTTCCCCAACGTTTCTTAAATTTTATTTTTTATCGAAATGTCATGATTGTCTTTTAAAAAGTTAAATGGTGCTAAATGGCTTTTCTTGAAACTCACAGTCCTCACTCAAAACTTTCCCCCAAGTCTCTGCTCTCCAGGGGCCACTAGATTTAACTTTTTTTTCCCTTTTGATATCTCCTTTAGCATGTGCCACTGTATTCCTAACAGGCTTGTACTACTATCTCAGGCTTCATCAGCTTTAGACACTGATTTCCTGTATTACTGGGTTTAGTTCTCTCACTCATTCTCCCATTACAGATAGAACAGCACTCTTGTTAAATCAGCATTCAGTGTTGGTACTTTTATGGCTATGCTAACATCTTTTACTGTTGAATCAGTCATGCACTGTGATTATGTCTGCTTTCTTGGATATCTTTTTCTTTCTTCTAGATTTTAGAACCTGTGAAGTTTTAAATTTGCTTAGCTCTGTTTGTGACAATCTACATCATCCTACATTTTTCCACGTCTTTTCTTAACAGTGTACCACATGCCAAAGCTATCAGGCAGTCCTTCCTCCATTTGGGGTCCAACATGTTCCTGGGTTTCCCTTTACTATTAGTTGTTAAGATTCCTCTGTCTCTTTCTTTTATTGGATACCATGTTTCCTTGGGAAACCCTGGTGGCATAGTGATTAAGTGCTGTGTCTGCTAACCAAAAAAAGATGGCACTTTGAATCTGTCAGGCACTCCTTGGAAACACTATGGGGCAGTTCTACTCTGTCCTACAGGGTCACCATGAGTCAGAATTGACTCAACAGTACTTTTTTTTTTTTAATGTTTCCTAGATCCCATATCTTTCTTTTCTTGATTCATTCATTTACCTTGAACGTAAGTCCATTGCTGTTGGGTTGATCCCACTCATAGAGACACTATAGGACAGAACAAAACTGTCTCACAGTATTTCCAAAGCTGATCTCCTTATGGAAGCAGACAGCCAAATCTTTCTCCCAGGGATTTGAACTGATAATCTGTTGGTTAGCAATTAAGTGCTTAACCACTGCACCACTAGGGGCCCTTATTGTAAACACATCTTCTTTATAATACACTACTTAATAGAAAAGAATGTAAGGAACCAAACTCTTAGAAATGGAAGGAGAATGATTTTGAACACGCATGAACAATAACAATATTAGTGGATATCATACCACAAGCACCCATCTTTTACATATGTTGTTACTATCCCACACCAATATCGCGATTTCCCGATGAGGAGACTAAAGCTCATGGGAGGGTAAATTGTTCTGTCAAGTGCACAGAATTAGTGAGAAGAGAAGCAGGAGATCACATCTGATTTCATGTCAGACTACCATCCTCATGTAATCACTGCCCAATGAATTACTGCAGTGATTATTTTCTGAAACTTCAAATTTAGCTTTCAGGATTCCTCCAAAGGCCAATGGAAGAAAGGCCTTGACTCTTACAAGTTCTTCGTCAGTTTCAAGCAACCAAAAACAATCTTGGGCAATAGCATGGATTCAGTCTTCCCAACAGTACTGATTATGTTCAGCAAACAAGAGTTTCAGCAAAATAAAGTCCACATGTCCACGTGGGTGTGTGCACATTACTACAAACCCTTCAGGATGGCTTTTGCTGTGAAGAAAATTACCTGTCACTTGGAAGAAGGCTGTTATACAGAAAGGCTGTACCTCCACTTCCAGCCCAGGTCGATGGGCTTTGCTGAAAGCTTGAGTTGATCATGGTTTGGGTTTCTGTGGATTGCGTTTTTTTCAACCCTGCATGGGGTTGTTTTGTTGTTGTTTTGTTTCTTTGACTCTGAAAGCAAAACGTATTTTTACTTCCTAACCGCAAAAGTCAAGACAGCTGAGAGGGGAGCTGTTGACCTTTTGTTAGCCATGAAATCATTCTGTCTATTTTCTCCTTTGGTTAATCTTGAAATTTGCTTTTGCTTGCTGCTGTAAAATACAACGGGATTCCAGAATAAAACATTTAATCTTTAAGAAAGAGAAAATGTTAAATATATAAAACTCCTTGTTTGGAGTCTTCTTTCCCTTGTTGATAGAATGCAAAATCAATGCAGTGTGTCTGATATTTATTCATTCACCAGTTTTCAACTGGGCTGCTCTCTGATGGCCACAGAACAGGTCAGACTCATTAGAGCAATGCAGAACGTCTTCATAAGGGAGTAAAATCTCAGCATCTCTCAAACTTGAATTCTATAATTATCTTTCAGTGTGCTTATATATAATTCTTCAGTTATGTAAATTTGAAATATTTATGAATCTTGGTTTAGGTTTTTAGGATCCCTGGTGGTACACTGGTTAAGCATCTGGCTGCTAAAAAAAGGTTAGCAGTTTGTATCCAGTAGCTGTTCTTTGGAAACCCTGTGGGGCAGTTCTGCTCTCACCTATAGAGTTGCTTTGAGTAGAAATCACCTTGATGGCAATGATTTCGTCTTCTTTTCTGGTCTAGGAGATCAGACAATTAAGTCCAAGAACTTAATTTTTCTAAGTGCTACATACTTCATTGCTGAATATCATTATGGTTGCCTTGGAAGGACTCCCTTTGATAAGCTGTGCACCAATGCCAGCACTTAGTCCACCTTTCAAAGCAGTTTTGGAACTCTTTCTGGAATTTGCACACAGTGGCAAGGTAGCAAGTTCGTGAACTTAATTTTACAGTTGTCTGTGACAGAGTTTTCAGTCAGTAAACAAGTAACTGTATTGGAACACCCTAAACTAAACCAAGATTCATAAATATTTCAAATTTATATAACTGAAGAATTATGTATAAGTACATTTAAAGATAATGATAGAATTCAAGTTTGAGAGATGCTGAGATTTTATTCCCTTATGAAAAAATATTCTGGAATGGCCATCAGAGCTGTTGTCGGATTATCCTTGATGAACCTGAATGGGAGGAATGTAATCGCTGCCTGATGAGTTACTGCTGTGATTATTTTCTAAAACTTCAAGTTTAGCTTTGACAACTCCTCCAAGGGCCCATGCAAGAAAGACCTTGACTCTTCTTACAGGTACGTGGGCACTTTCAAGCGACAAGACACATCTTGGGCAATGGTGTGAAGTCGGCCTTTCCAACAGTACTGGTTACGTTCACCAAACAAGAGTTTCAACACAAAAAGTTGCTTTGAAGGATGGACTAGAAACTGGCTTGGTGCATAACTTTCCCAAGGGAAGTACTTCGATGGTGACTGTAGTGACATTTAGCAATAAGGCAGGCAGCACTATTTCTAGGATGAGTTTGCAAACTTAATTGGTAGACCTCGTAATCTTATACATTAGCTTTTGACTATCTTGATATATGTAATTAAATGCAACAATCTTTAACGTAATTCTCAGGCATCTCAGGGGTTACTCTGTGTTTATTCAGAATTGGTTCAATTCGATTACACATAGACCTTTATTCTATTTTATTTCATTGTTAATCCAATTAATCCAAATCAAATAAGTCACTGCTTAGAACAAATGGTTAAAGGATAAATTTCCTTCTGCCTGCCAACATCTATTTAATTTGCATTAGAAATGGAGCCCGGAGATCCTCATAATGGTTTGTTAATAATAATAACATAATTTCCAAGACAATGTAATAACTTACAGGCCTTCTTTAATGAGAGCAGATTTTAAAAAGAGAATGGGTTCAGAAAAAAAGTTAAGACAACAGTAAGTGATTATGTTGCTTGAAGTTAAAAGGAAGTGTGGTTCTCCATTCTACTAAATGAAGACTGGTGCCACTCAACCATGGGGGATCTTTCTCATTTGCCAAATGCAACCATTTGGATAGAAGAAAAGGATATCTTTGGAGAGAGGAAAAAGATAGCTAAGAAGCTAACTAGATTAGCAGGATATCCTTTCCAGTGAGAATTATCATGGTCAGATCATTTATCTCTCCTTTGGGGGTGTGAGAGTTTGTGTTTTGAAGATTACATCTAGGATCACACTTTGGATTATTAGCTGTCGAACGAGAAAGAAGTCCCTTAAACTCTCTAATTCTTTTTGTCCTTTTATAACAAATCAGGGTTGTTACACTTACTTTGTAAGGTAGCTATGAGGGCTAATTAATGCTATATATGCAAATCTTCTGGAATACTGATGAGTAAAATGAATACGGAGGGAGCCATTTTTACTGTTATTGTATCAGTAGCATTACTAGTAGAAGCCACAGCAGTTAGAACTTAAGTCATAGTGGTATCTTTTTAAAAAGTTTGTACTTTAGATGGTTTATAGATCAAACTGATTTCTCACTGAATAATTAACATACATATTGTTTTACGACACTGGTTGCCAACACTGCAACTTGTCAACACTGTCCCTTCTCAAACTTTGGTTGTTACTAGTTCTCCTGTTCCCTCCTTGCTTTTTCATCTTTTCCCCTGGATTGGTGTGCCCATTTAGTTTCTTTTTGCTTTATGGCTAGTCTAATCTTTGGCTGAAGGGTGAACCTCAGGCAACAGTTAATCCATTACTGAGCTGTAAGGGTACCCAAGGGCCATAATCTTGGGGTTTATCCAGTCTCTGTTGGGCTAGTTAAGTCTGGTCTTCTTTTGTGTGTGTGTGAGTTAGAATTTTGTTCTATATCTTTCTCCAGCTCTGTCGGAGCACTGGTGGTGGTATCTGGGCACCAACCATCTAGTTGTGCTGAACACAGTTTTGGGGAGGCTACGGTTATTGTGGTCCATAAGAAAAAGATCTTAACTCTTGTATTCATGCCTTAATATTATTTTGGGGCACCTAGTCATATAACATTGGCACCCTAAATCAAATTAAACCATGCCAAATCCTAGACCTGATTGACAAGTCCATGTGTCCAGATGGACATGTGTACATTACAGCGAATCTTTCAGGACGGCTGTCTCAGTGGAGAGAATTATCTATTGTGCGGAAGAAGTCTATTATACAGAAAGGCTACCCTTTCTGCCCAGACTCATGGGCTTTGCTGAAAGCCAGAGTTCATCGTGATTTGGGTTTCAAAGGATTACATCCTTTCTCAACCTGGCATGTTTTTTTTGTTTTTGTTTTATTGAATCTGAAGGCAAAACCTACTTTTTACTTTAATGAAGTCAACTTTTCGAAACTGCAGTATTTTTAGATGTACATGAAGATAATAATGTTGTTGTGAAGTGCTGTCAAGTCAGTTCTGCCTGATAGCAACCACATGTAACATGTGGTTGCACGAGACACTGCCTAGTTCTGCACCATCCTCACAATTGTTGCCACATTTGAGCCTGTTGTAGCCCCAGTATCATATCATGTTACTGAAGATCTACCTCTTTTTTGCTGCCCCTTTTTCTGCCTTACCAAGGGCTCTGTCCTTTTCCAGGGACTCATCTCCCCTGACAACATGTTCAAAGTATATGAGAGGAAGCCTTGCCAGCTTCTCTTCCAAGGAACATCCTGGCTGTTCTTGATTTGTTTGTCCGACAGTCCATGGTATAGTCAATATTCTTTGCCAACACCTTAATTTAAATGCATCAGTTCTTCTTTGGTTTTTATTGTTCACTGTTCCAGCTTTCACATGCAAATGAGACTGCTTGAATCGGGTACACCTCAAGGTGACATCTTTGCTTTTTAACACTTTAAAGAGATTTTTATGCAGCAGTTTGCCCATTGCAATATATCATTTAATTTCTTGAGTGCTGTTTCCATGATCATTGATTGTAGATCCAAGTAAAATTAAAGCATTGATAACTTCATTCTTCGTGTATCGTGATGTCAAGTGTGTGAATTTACTGTGAGTAGTCAATGAACTGATGCATGCAAAATTCTTACCTATTGCCTGGCACATAGTAAGCACTCAATAATAATTATGTTATTATAAATTCTTATAACTAATATTAATATCAAGCTCAGAATATGTAAATTGGCTGTTTTCAACTGAGGTTGATTATCTTCATAAGGATACAAATTTTATCTAGCCTTCTCAAGACTTAAAATAAGAAGCTAAATAGGTGGTTCAACTCCATAGAAAGTACAATAATAGGAATCAGTAAAATGATGAAATATAGTTAAATTTTCTTTCTGAATTAAGTTTATGTCTTAGTCTAAGATCAGGAAATGATTTCACTGGCAAAGAAGAGAAAGTTTGACAAGCCCCTGTAACAACCTCTTTAAGTGGAATGCTAGATAAATAGATTATAAGGCATATAAGCAGAGAGGTGAATTTCAAAATGGCAAATCTTATCAGAAAAGTAATAGATAAGATCTCATCAAATTGGTTAATGTTTTCTCCCTGCTATCTAATATAGACCAGTGTAACATATGCCCAGGAAACATATGTCATACTGGTTAAGTGTTACAGCTGCTAACCAAAAGGCTAGTAGTTCAAATCCACCAGCCACTCCTTGGAAACTCTATGGGGGCAGCTCTACTCTGTCCTATAGAGTTGCTATGAGTTGGAATTGATGGTAATGGTTCTGTTTTTGGTTAACATATACCCAAAGAGCCCTGGTGGTATAGTGGTTAAGGTCTTGGCTGCTAACCTGTTCTTCAGGAGAAAGAAGTAGCAGTCTGTTCCGTAAAGATTTCCAGCCTTGGAAACTCAGTGAAGCAGTTCTGCTTGGCCTTATGAGTAGGAATTGATTCAAGGTGATGCATTTTCTCTTTTGGATTTAATATGTACCCACTTTCTCAGTTACCTAAACTTTAAAGGCTGTGTATGCAAAGTACTTGGTATGCAAGCCAGGTTCCTACTGTGGCGTTTATCTATCATCTCGGTTATCATCATCATCATTTCATGTAAAAAAATTCTTATAGATTTACCAGCTACCAGACAGGACAAAAAATTATTTCTGGGAACCTAAGGTCATTTCTTTTTTCCTCTAGCTATCAAGTCATTAGCAAAAAACTATCAGAGAATATCTGTACTGTAATGCATTTGGGGGAAGCACAATTAAATAAAGGCATTAAATCCTTTTGAATTAGGGTAGAGATAATCTTTCTTCTTTTAAGTACTTGGAATCACAGCAGTAACAACTTGTCCCTTCACGGAGATGCTACTTCTCTGCTGATAAACATATCACGAAGGAAGAAATGACAATTGGACGACTTGTACTAGATTTTTTTGTGCTTTACTTGAAAACTTATGGCTAAAATTAATGTCTCATTTGAAAATGTGTACACATTATTTTGTGACATTGCTTGCAATCTCCACAATGTGACAGCACAGTCTCCCTTTCCATCCTGTGTTCCCTGTATCCATTCGACCTATTTCTGTCCTTTCCTGCTTTCTCATCCTGCTTTTGGACAGGAACTGCCCATTTGGTCTCATATATCTGAATTAAGAACATGTTCCTCATGGGTGTTATTTTTTATTGTATAGTCCTGTCTAATCTTTATCTGAAGGGTGGGTTTGGGGAATAGTTTCAGTTCTGTGTTAACAGAGTGTATGGGGGCCAGTGTAAGGGTTACTTCAGTCTCTATCAGACCATCAAGCCTGGGCCTTTTATGTGAGTTTGAATTCTGACCTACATTTTTCTCCTGCTTTCTCCAGCAATCTCAATTGTGTTCCCTGTCAGGGTGGTCTTTGGACATAGCTAGGCACCATCTAGCTCTTTTGGCTTCAGACTGATAGAGTCTCTGGTTCATTTGGTCCTTTAGACCTTTGGGGTAGCATTTTCCTTGTGTCTTTGGTTTTCTTCGTTATTCTTCGTTCCTAGTTGGATGGGACCAATGGATGTATCTTAAATGGCCTCTTGTGAACTTTTAAGTTCCCAGATGATGCTCACCAAATGAGAACATTTTCTTTATAAACTATACTGTGGAAGTTGACCTGGATATCCCCATGAAACTGCGGTCTTCAAACATTTAGATGTGTTTTGGAAACTACTTTTCTTTTGCTTTAGTCCAACGGTGCTGATTTCCCTGTTACTGTATGTTGTTTTTTCCTTTATAGTGATGATCCTTGTCTACGATCTAGTTAATGATTTTCCCTCTCCATCCTCATAACCATCAAGGAAAGCTTTTTTCTGTGCTTAAGCCTTTTCTTGAGTTCTTATAATAATGGTCTCATACAATATTGAGTTGAATAGATTTCAAGGGATGGCTGAAGAAGACAAAGTATTATACTGACTTGTGCAACGACCCAGAGATAGAAACCCAAAAGGGAAGGCCACATTCACCACTTCTCAAGCTGAAAGAACTGATGGAAAAATTCAATCTTCAAGTTACAATATTGACGGATTCTAGGAGGAAAATATTAAACAATGCAGGAAGCACTCAGAGAAGATAGAAGGAATACACAGAGTCAGTACACTAAAAAGAAATGATTTGACATTCAACCATTTCAGGAGGTAGCATATAGTCAGGAACCGATGGTATGAAGGAAGAGGTCTAAGCTGCATTGAAGGCAATGGAGAAAAACAAGACTCCCGGAGTTGATGGAACACCAACTAAGTTGTTTCAATAAATGCCTGCAGTGCTAGAAGTGCTCCCTCATCTATGCCAAGAACTTTGGAAGACAGCTACCTGTACAACCAAATGGAAGAGATCCGTATTTATGCCTACTCACAAGAGAGATGATCAAACAAAATGCAGAAATTATTGAATAATACCGTTAAGATCACATGGAAGTAAAACCTTGCTAAAGATCATAAAAAAGTGGCTGCAGCAGAATATCAACAAGGAACAGCTAGAAATTTCAAGTCAAATTTAGAAGATGACAAGGAACAAGGTATATCACTGCTGATATCAGATGGATCCTAGCTGAAAGCAGAGAATACCAGAAAGATTTTTACTTATGTTTTATAGACTATGCAAAGGCATTCGACTGTGTGGACCATAATAAATTATGTTTACCATTGCCAAGAACAATTGTGCTGATGAGGAACATGGACATCAATCAAGAGGCAGTTGTTTTAACAGAACAATGGGATACTGTGTGTTTTAAAGACAGGGTAGGTGTGTGTCAGGGTTGTATCCTTTCACTATACTTATTCAATCTGTATGCTGAGCATACAATCTGAAAAACTGGATTGTATGATTGGAGGGAAACTTATTAACAGCATACTTAATGCAGATGACACAACCTTATTGCTGAAAGTGAAGAGAACATGAAGCACTTGTTGATGACGATCAGAGAGGGCAGTCTGAAGTATGGATTATACCACAACTTAAAGAAATCCCAAGTCCTCACAAGTGGATTGACAAGCAACATCATGATAAACAGAGAAAAAAGATTGAGGTTGTTGAGAATTTCATTTTACTTGGAGCCACAGTGAACATTCACGGAAGCAGCAGTCAAAGAATCAATGTATGCATTGCACTAGACAAATTTGCTGCAAAAGACTTCTTTTAAACATTGAAATGCGAAGATGTCACTTTGACCCAAGCCATGATATTTTTGATAGCCTCATATGCATGTAAAAGCTGGACTGTGAAAAAGGAAGGCTGAAGAAGAATCTACATTTTTAAATTGTAGTGCTGGCAAAGATTACGGAATATACAATGGACTGCCAAAAGTATGAACAAATCTGTCTTGGAGGAAGTATGACTAGAATGCTCCTTAGGAGGAAGGATGGAGAGATCACATTCCACGTATTTTGGACATGTTTGTTAGGAGAGAGAAGGATATCTTGCTTAGTAGAGTGTAAGCAAAAAAGAGGAAGCCCCTCAATGAGATGGACTGACACAGTGACTACAACAACGGGCTCAGATGTAGCAATGATTGTGAGGAGGGTACAGGACTTGAGAGTGTTTTTCTCTGTTGTACATAGGGTCGCTATGAATTGGGACTGACTTGAGGGCACCTAACAACAGCAACATACAATGTTTGTCCTTTTGTGACTGACTTATTTCACTCAGTATAATGCCCTTCTGAGCAAATAATCCTAGAAGCTGGACTATATGAAGAAGAATGGAGCATCAGTATTGGAGGAAGACTTATTAACAACCTGAATTATGCAGATGACCCAACCTTACTTGGTGAAAGTGAAAGAGATTTCAAACACTTACTAATGAACATAAATGACCACAGCCCTCAATATGGATTATACCACAACATTAAGAAAATAAAAAGCCTCACAACTGTATCAACAAGCAACATCATGTTGAATGAAGATTGAGGTTGTCAAGGATTTCATTTTACTTGGACCAACAACCAATGCCTATGGAAACCAAAACAAAAAAAAAAAGTTACTGCTGTTGAGTTGGGTTCCACTCATAGAGACCCTAGAAGTCAGAGTAGAACTGTGCCATGGAATCTCCAAGGGCATCTGGAGGACTTGAACTGCCAACTTTTGGTTAGCAGACATAGTACTCAACCCACTACACCGACAGGATTTCCATAGAAAGCAGCAGCCAAAAATTGAAGACACATTGCGTTGGGCCAATCTGCTGTAAAAGTCCTTGTTAAAGTGTAAAACAAAGAAGTCCCCTGAAGACTAGGGCAAGCATGACCCACACCATGGTATTTTCAATTGTATCATCTGCATGCAACAGCTGTACAATAAATAAGGAAGACAGAAGAATCAATACCTCTGTATTGTTGTATTGGAGAACAGTATGAAATATATGATGAACTGCTAAAAGAACTAACAGATCTGTCTTGGAAAAAGTACAGAGTGTTCCCTAGAAGCGAGGATGGAGAGACTAAGTCTTACATACCTTGGACATGTTGTCAGGAGGAATCAGTCCCAGGAAAAGGTCATCATGCTTGGTAAAGTAGAAACCAACCAACCCACTGCCATCGAGTCGGTCGTGACTCACAGCGAGCATAAAGGTCAAAGTAGGAATACTTCATAGAGTTTCCAAAGAGTGCCTGGCAGAGGGTCGGTGACAAAGAGGAAGTTCTTCAACAAGAAGGAGTCATACAGTGGTTTCAACAATGGACTGAACCATTACAGTGTCTGCAGGCATGGTGCAGGACTGGGCAGTGTTTTATTCTTTGTAGGTAGGGTCACTGTGACTCTGAACCAGCTCAATGGTACCTAACAACAACAACGATGCCCTCCCAATTCATCTGTATTATGAGAAGTTTCACAGATTCACCATTTTTCTTTATTGTTGCATAGTATTTCATTGGTGTGTATATACACCATAACTTATCCATTCAACTGTTGATGGGCATTTAGGTTGTTTCCATCTCTTTGCCACTGTAAATAGTCTTTGCTGGATTTTGATAGATTTGATTATTGATTAAGTGAATGATCAGTTAATTTATCTGGTCATTAAACATCTTTGTTGGTCTGGTATCATGTGTGCTGTAGATTCCCAGGAGACACGTTTATTAAATCCCACATTCCTGATTTAAAATGTTAGGATTTTTCAAGGTGAAATTTTATCTTTCATTTATTAGATTTAGGACTTACTTTTTTCCCCCAAATATTAATAACTTTAGTTGTGACTTTGTAATTATTGTATATATTCATACATGATATTCAAGCAATGCAATAAAGTACAAGGAGCAAGAAAAAGATCCCTGTTCTCTACCACCCACAGTTATGACAAATACCCATTCAGATATTTATCTTTGCTAATCTTTCTTCACACCTGACTGCATCTAAGAATCACCACGGGGTTTTCTAAAAGTAAGAATGCTTGAATACCACCTCTGGAGTTCTGATTTAGTATATCTGAGTAAAATCTCAGAAATTACTTTTTAAAGTTGAGATATACGTTGAGAACAACTGTAACTTGTGTACAGTTGAATCTAGAGTTTCACAAACAATGTTGCAAAGAGTATCCTTATAAATACAACTTTGTGCAACTTCTGATTACTTCTTAGGGTAAATCACCCAGAAATATAATTACTAGTTACAAATATTTCTTTCCATTTTAATGCAAATTACTAAACCACTCACTCAAAAGGTTCACTCAATCCTAGATGAGTCTTGGAGCTCGAACTGATTGGCTTTTGAATTTTGCTTAGGAGAGCAGAAAAGAACATCTATAATCTGGAAGATTCGGAAGAAAACACAGCGTCTTTCAGAGCACAGTGACCAGTGTGATATGAGCATTTGGAACCAGTAATCCGTAAAGAAATTGTAGGAAAGGAAGTATTTGCCTAAAGAATAAAGACTTAAGTAGACATCTCTGTCAAAGTGTTGCACGAAACAAAAATGCCTTGCATATGCCCTGAAGGTGAGACTAAGACTCATGAGAATATGGTACAGAGAGACAGATTTTGACTCCATATAAAGAAGAGCCAAAGGTAGAAAGAGTTGTCCTAGGACAGAATGAATTTTCTGTTACTGCAAGTGTTCAAGCAGATATTTGGGGGGCACACTGATCAAAGCATTTAACTACTAACCAAAAGGTTGACAGTTCAAAACCACCAGTGTCTCCTTGGGAGAAGACATGGTAATTTGTTCTCTAAAGATTTACAGCATCGGAAACCCAACAGGGTCACTGTGAATCTGAACTGACTCGATAGCAGAGGATTTGGTTTGGTGGTTTTAGGGGCTTTGTGCTTGTGAGGATGGTGTAGATCTCTGCAGTGTTTCATTCCGTTGTGTGGAGGGTTGCTGTGATTCAGAACTGACTCAAAGGCCCGTAGCAACAACAGCAAGGGAATTTGCTGTAGAAGGAGGATGCATGGTAAATATTAACTATGTTCTTCAAGGCTTCTTTCAACTTAAGAGCCTATTATCCATCAAACCAGTCATAAAATTGCTACAATATTCAAAATGGTGTGAAAGAAATGTTTGTCTGAATTTAGCTGTTGAGCTTGGAAACTCTGCTTTATGTGACACTGAAGGCACTGTTGTTGAACCTAATGTAACATGAGCCTAATGATTCGGTCTCTGATCAGCATATAACTTTTTTTAAAAATAAAACTGTACTAATAAAAACAGCTAAAATGTTATTAAAAAGGAACCTCAGCAATCACTTTCTGTGGCTAAATGAGGATGTTTGGTGAGCATTAATGTCAGCGATTTTATAAACCAGATTATCTGACTGTGCTCATTGAATATGAAGGGCTTACTAATTACATGAATTTAGTCAGGCCTAGTTTATTAATCTACTTTGGTCACTATTAATAGATTTAAAGCATATAGATGAATAAATGCTGCATGAATACTCACCTACATTTTATTTTTACAAGATATCAGATCTGTTGGATGTTTTCAAGAACAGGTTTGTGACCAAGGAAAAAGAGAAATAATCTTTAAGATATAAAAAACATGTGATCCAATAAATGTTTATGGAAGTTTTTGAAGTATGAAGTAATTATAAGGAATCAAAACCATTACAAAGTGGAGGGAGTTATTTTTTTCTTCTTCTTCCTTTTTTTTTTTCTGGTTTCAGCAATGTTCCAAGGCAGCTGTTTCTGCTTCTTAGCTATTAGTACTACTTTTGTTACAATGTGGTAATTTTCCCAAGACACAATTCCTTCCATTTCACTTGTTTGGCCTGTAAGTACTGTAATGCATTGTACTATATTTTGAAAAGTTTCAAGAAAAATAATAAAAGGGCTGAGAAAGAGACAATAAAATGTATGTGTAGTCATTAGTAGATGCCTTCATGCTTTGCAAATTTTGAAGAAATAAAATAAAAAAGATCTTATCATTGACTTACATCAGCAGGATTTATGACATCCAGGGTCTTGTCGGAGATACACAATTCCACCTAATAGGTATCAGAATCCATAACTCGTGACAAAAAATCTGAATTGGTCCTTTAATCAGTATGCCTTCCATTAGTGAAAACACAAGGTATCAACAAAAATTTCAAAGAAGAACATAATTGAGTCTTGAAAGGGGTAAGGAGAATTCTGGCTGCACTTCTTTCAAGATAGGTTTGTTTGTTTTACTAAAAGTCCATGGCATATTCAATATTCAAAGGAAACATACCACTTATTTATTCAACATAACCTTCCACAGGGTAAGAAAAAGTTATTTATCTTCTAAGACACAGAATCAGATCCTGGTATCATTGTTAGAACTGTTGAAATTCCTGGCATCATTAACCACTCCCTGAAGACGTCATTTCAGTGTGCCACCACAAGCTGAAAGGCTTCTCACAGTATCGTTAGAAAGACAGCAGTAGCTTACGGAAAGGTTTTGAGAAGTTAAAGACAATAGATTTGAAACCTGGTGCCTGACTTACCAGCTATTTGATGGATAACTGTTTATGCTCTCAAAGCCTCTGTTTACTCTTCTGAGAATTGGGGATAATAAGACCTGTCTCACAGAGCAGCATAATGAAATACAATAATACATGTATGAAGTGTAAGAGGAGCTCAATCATGTAGAGAAAATATTAACAGTGAGTAAAGCTACTTGTCCTTACAAGAATACATTTATGGTCCCTCCAAGAGTAATAGTATTCAAAGTTCCCAATGAGATGATCTTGACCTACCATTCCAGGTTTATCTGGCAACACTGATCCCAGCTTTGGGAGAATTCTTTTTCCTAAACATGTTCTGAACTTTCACCATTCTGTTCCTCCTGCTTGAATGGTAATTCAAGAATTCTACAGATTCATTAAGATGCAACTGAAATGACAGTGTAAGAATTTTTTGATAAAAAAATAGTTATTTCTTCCTCTCTACCACCATAATACCTTACTTTTACCTCTATGATTATTTCTCAGAGTTTGACTTGTATTATAGTCAGAGCTGTGTGTATGTCTGTCTTTTCTCACTCAACGCGCTGCCACACTTTCTAACCTTTGTGTCACGGACCCTGGCATGTTCTCTACTCTCCAGATTTTCAGTCTCCAACCTGGTGAAGACAATAAAGTATAGACACATAGAGGGCATTGAAATAGCTAAGTTGATAGACAGGTAGCTGCCACTGAGTGGGTGACTCCCACTTACAGTGGGTGACCCTACGTATGAAAGAATGAAATGCTGCCCAAATCTGTGCTATCCTCACCATTGCTGTCATGTTTGAATTCTTCGTCGAGGCCGCTGTACCAATCCATTCCACTGAGGGTCTCGCTGTCACTGGGCCTCCACTTCACTGAACACTATGTTCCCCTCCAGCAATAGTTCCATAAGGTTTTCCCTGGCTAATCTTCAGAAGTGGATTATTAGGTCTTCCCTCCTCATCTGTCTTAGTCTGGAAGCTCTGCTGAAATCTGTCTACCATGAATAACCTTGGTGGTACTTGAAAGACTGGTGGTGTAGTGTTATGAATTAAATTGCATTCCCTAAAATACGGTTGGTAGATCCTAGTTCCTATACCTGTGAGGGTAATTCCATTTGAGAACAGGATTTTCTTTGCTATGTTAATAAGGCGTTTCAGTGTAGGTTGTGTCTTAAACTAACAAATCAGTTCTGAGACATAAAAGGAGCAGTTCAGGCACACAAGTAAGCAAGCGTGAGAGGAGGGAGGGTAAGGTGGTAGGTGGATATCGCCAAGGAAGGCCAAAAGAACACTAGAGGCAGCTGAGAAGATTTTTCTCCAGAGCAAACAGGGAAAGCCCTTCCCTAGAGCTGAAGCCCCGAATTTAGACTTCTAGCCTCCTAAACTGTGGGAAAATAAACCGATCTGTGGCTTTAACAACTTGCTGTTAAAGCAGCACTGAGAAACTAAGACACAGAGCTTTCAGCCTTACAGTAACCCTGAAGCCACCACAGTACAACGAACTAATAGACAGGAAATGGATGACAGTGCTAGATATACAGTGTATGTTCGACAAATTTCCGTTAACTACAGTTAGGGTCTGAGGTAATTATAAGGAATCAAAACCATTACAAAGTGGACGGAGTTATTTTCTTCTTCTTCTTCTTTTTTTTCCCCTGGCTTCAGCAATATTCCAGGGCAGCTGTTTCTGCTTCTTAGCTGTTAATACTACTTTTGTTACAACGTGGTAGTTTTTCCAAGACACAATTCCTTCCATTTTATTTGTCCGGCCTATAAGTATGGTAATGCATTGTACCATATTTTGAAAAGTTTCAAGAAAAATAATAAAGTGGCTGAGATAACAGATAACAATGTCTAAACTTTTGACATATGCATTACCCATGGTGCCTCTCTTCTCTTTCCTTGACACCACCATTGAACAGATGATTACATTGAAGGGACTGCTAATCTCAATGAGTGTAGCACTGAGGTGTTAAGTTTCTGTGGCGGTGTGAAGAGAAAACAGCATTTATGTTGCTGCAGTCGTCTGTGCGATGGTATTAGCCAGAGAACGTCCAGGCAGCCAGAGGCAAGGGCAGCTGTGGCTAGCAGGATGGTGTGGGGTTCAGAGCAGCCTTTGGTGTCCTGGTCTGAGCAGGCTGCGCTTGCTCCCACCACCACTCATCGAAACTACCGTGGAGTCAGGCTGATGAAGAGTGAGAAAAAGAAAACATATGCTTCCCTTTCAAGAACTGAGAGACTTTTGAGAGAAAAAAATTCTACCTACCTCCTTTGCCACATGCAAGGAAGTTGAGAGTTATCAGCGGTGCTGCAAAGCTTTGATCCCGTAACAATTGGAAATGTTTTCCTGCTTCCAGTCTACGGCTCTGTCTTAGTTATCTAGTGCTGCCGTAACAGAAATACCGCAAGTGGATGGCTTTAACGAAGATATTTTATTCTGTCACAGTCCAGTAGATTGTAAGTTCAAATTCAGGGTATTAGCTATGGGGGAAGGCTTTCTCTGTTGGCTCTGAAAGAAGGTCCTTGTTGTCCTTCATCCCCTGGACTGGGAGCTTCTGAGCTGCAGGGACCCTGGGTCCTTTCTGAAGGACAAGCTCTGTTCCCAGCACTGCTTCTTGGTGGCATGAGGTCCCCAGTTCTCTGCTTGCTTCCCTTAACTGTATATCCCAACAGATTGTCTCAGGGCATGAAACAATCTTATACATTCAGTCCTGTCCTACCAAGACAACCACTGCCATTCCTCCCTCATTAGCATCACAGAACAAACAAAAATGCTAAACCCACTGCCACTGAACAGATTTACTCACAGAGACCCTGTGGGGGTAGAGCAGAACCACCTCAAAGAGCTTCCAAGGAATACATAGTGGATTTGAACTGCTGCCTTTCTGTTAGTGGCAAGCAGTAGCAGTTAACCCCTATACCACCAGGGTTCCTTACATCACAGAGGCAAGATTTAAACATAGAGAAACATTCACACAATACCGGGAATCATGGCCTAGCCAAATTGCTACTCACCTGTTTTGGGGGACACAATGCAAAACAAGTTCATGTCACTAGACTGCAGTTTCCCCATCAATTTTAGTTACCACTCACTCATTCCTTTTTTCACTCCTTCAGTCAGTATGCATTCTGCCTGCACTGTCCATCTAGTTCTATGTTATGTCACAGAGGGTTATAAATTGCCCTGGCAGAAGAAAGCATGCATGCTATGTATCTGGAAGACGGAACACCCAATAGTGCACGCTTGCACGGCCTACATAAATCATTCTTGGAAGTCTCCCGGGCATAAAATTGAATGCTTCAGACAGAGACCACACACCTCACTTCCACTAGGGCTGCTAAAATATGCCTCGTGTTTACTAATATAATGCAGCAAAAGAAAAGACCAAACACATGTCAAGGAGTCCCTGAATAGTACCAACCATTAAGCACTTGGCTACTAACCAAAAGGTTGGTTAGTGGTTTGAATCTACTGATACTTAGTGAATTTCTAAGAAAATGAATAACGAACCTGCAGTGCTGTAGTTCTGTATGTATTACAAGTCCCCACACTGAGCTATGTTCTCCAGCGTTGCCATGGATTGAATTGGGTCTCCCCCAAAATATGTGTAGCCATGTGGCTGGGCCATGATTTCCAATATTTTGCAATTGCCCTCCATTTTGTGATTTTCCTGTGCTGTTTGTTATAAGATTAGGGTGCGACTGTAAATCCCTTCATAGGATTACCTCCCTGCTCCACTGTAAAAGAGTTTCCCTGGAGCATGGCTTGCCCCACCCTTAATCCTTTCATCCTACAAGAGATTAAAAGAAAGAGAAGCAAGGACAGAATAGGGAACCTCACACCATCAAACAAGCAGCACCAGGAGAAGAGGGTGTTCTTCACACCTGAGTTTCCTGTGCCAAGATGCTCCCTAGGCAGAGACTGATGCAATACTTGACTTTCTTCCGGAGCCAACAAGGGGGAAAGCCTTTCTGTTGAGCGGACATCCTGAATTTGGACTTGTAGCCTACCACACTGCGTAAGAATAAATCCTCCTTTGTTAAAGCCATCCACTCTGTGGTATTTTCTGTTAGAGAACAAGTGTCTTCTACAAAGCAAACCAAAGACTCATGGGTCTTGGTTTCCCTAGGAACTTTCAATTAATGATAGGAAAAATTTTAAAGGACAAATAGAATAATGGAGCTTGAGAAAGGCTATATACCGATGAAAGCTAAAATTATCACTATGTACTGTACTATTATGTTTAAGATGTTTCAGTATATTTGGAAATGTTTCTTAAGTGCTTTATATGCAGAAAAGGTAAAAGATACACTGCATACTAAGACAAACATTTGACTGACACTAAGTAAAAACCATATGCACTGTTCTGACTGGTCTACAAATTCAACTTAAAGATAGATTTAGGGATGGCTCTCCCTTATAACCCGGGGACCGCCTGTGCACAGATGTGGAATAAGGCAGCTTTCACCACTTGAGAAATGGCAGCTCCACATCACCTAGTTCCGAGTTAGGAGGGATCCAACCAAGTAAAGCACAATTCAGACGGAAGTTCCTATAAGTGAAATTCAAATCATCAGCTATATTTTGAGCAGGCAATTCAATCTCCCTTTCACTATCAGTGTAACGAGATTACAATGTTTTCATTCTGTCCCAAGTAGCCAGTTCTCAGATAAGCTAGAGTCTTATGGCTATCGACCTCTGTGTTATAAATGTAACTCTCAAGCAATTCACCTCTGCTAGTTAAACATTTTGGTTTCATTGACAGAGAACGTTTATTTGATAATTCAGAAGGTACCTCAATATTTTTGCATGTTCAGGGTAATTTTTATGAGGTCTGACAATTTTGCAATGCTATGATCATAAATTCTGCTTATGTAAGTAAGATGCCTAGATGCTTGATTCTATGTTAAAGGGAATTGGTTGCTTTTAAGTGTCAGTTAGTAGGGGATCTAGTCTAACCTCAAAGTCACAAATATATTTTTATTTCTTAGTGTGCGTTCAAGTGCTATTTATCTGGTGGTTTCAAAAGGAGTAGTACCCGACAACACTTTTTCAGCCTAAATATTTGTATACTTGTAGTTTGTAAGAGCTCAGATATCATACAAACAAAATTTTCTATAGCATCATGAAATTGAGAAGGTAGAGAAAGGATATTAGTGCAGGAAAAGAGAGCCATTTTTCTTTTTATTGTGCTTAAGTGAAAGTTTACAATCCAAGTCAATTTACCATATAAAACCATGAGCACCTGCCTCTCTGCAGCTCAGTCATCTCACCCTGTAACAGCACACTCTTCTTTTTGACTCTTTACTTGCAGTATATGCTCAACCAACACTTTCCCCTCCTCTCCAGCCTCTCCTCTTCTTTTTAAAAAGAAATGAGTATACATATATTAACATATATTAAACTATGTATACATGTATTAAACTATGAAGTACACACATCACCTACACCACTCTGTGTCCCCAGATTCAGTCCATTTTTTGCTTGAAATGTTGGCATCAATACTGATTTCAGCCCAGAGCTAACAGCAAAACCAGGAACTATGTTTTCAGGGGACCCCTCAAGGTTGTCAGAGTATCAGGTCTGGTGTTTTAACAGAGTTCTAGGTCTGTATACTCAAGAGGACCATTTTAAAAGATAATTATCCTAGAAAGTTGCAACTTCTTCGAAAAAAGTATCTCTCTCAGTGAAACATAAATGAACATCAAACTTATTTTAATAGCAGCAATAGCAATGACATACAGCTACTTCATTTGCTTATCTCAATTTCTCTATGGGAAAAATCGGCCAGATGTTATCATTACTCCCATATTATAGATAAGGAAAGAGACATTTAGAAAATTTAAGCAAATTTGCCCAGGATTTTAGTGAGTTAGGATTCAAGCCCAGATATTCTGTTTTCAAATTCTGAGCTCTTTTGCAATGTCACCATCTGTGTTGTAAACCAGTGGGAAAAGAGAACAGATTTGTAATATGAAGTATTATGGTGCTACTCTGCTTTTCCTTCTTGAAAATGCAGAAATATTGTGCAAATTTTGGGAAAATTGCATGCAAGCAAGTTGAATTATTGTCGAATCTCTAGGCTTGAGGCATGCATGCTAGGGCCTGAAAAACACCTTCCTTATGCAACTCCTGAGCCTTAGAGTAATTGAATTCTTCTTTGGCTAGATATGATAAACAAACAAACAAACAAACAAAAACACTCTTTGTTTCCTTCTGTTAGTGTGGCTTCTTTTTCTATTACCTCAGGCTTTCTCTTGACAACTGCCTGGACTTTTTGGCTAATGTGGCAGCTTTATCCACATACTAGGTTTTGATCAACTGCAGGAAGTTCTAAGAAAACAGGGACTAACAGAATATGGAAGGAAATGTCTCTCCTACTGACAAATTCTGCTTCATGATTATCTGGGAATAAAGTGATTTCTAGTGCACTGCCTGCCACATGGCCCAAGGTGGCTGCTGGACTCCAGCCATCGGTTTTCTTTTGGGAGGAGAGAAGGAGGAAAGAGGAAAGAAACTGTAATTTTTCATCTTAAGGAAACTTCCCCCCAGATCTCATAGATTACTTTTGCTTACATATCATTAGTGAGAACTAAGTCATACCCAGCTGGGAGAGAGACAGGAAATTCATTGTTTTAGTTTATGTCCAGTCAATAATCAGGGTTTTGTTATCAATAAAAAAAAAAAAAAGGGAGAGAGGAAATTTCAAGGCAACTGGTAATCTCTGTCACAATCTAAGAATGGATATGTTTAAAAGTTATGCAATATGGTACAAATTTTTTTTTAACATAAAATAATGTACCTGCACTGTATATTTCATGACTTTTAAAACTGTCTTTCCTGGGCATAGGTTATTTTATGTTAGTAATGTTTCTGCCTGAGGATTATAGTGATTTATGTTATTAAGAACAAGAGAAGCTAAATAATAGATACTTTGCCATATTATTTTGTAATTAAAGTTTAAACAATCTACATTATAACTGCTTTCACATAAGATCTATCTGTTCCAGATGGTCATAATGTGGCTAGTAGATTTTAGTCATTTTTCTTTGGATGTATTAATCACTTAAAGAATTGGGAAGGCATGAAAAGGAGACCTGATTGCTCAGTGGTTAAGAACTTGGCTGCTATCGGTTGCTCCTTGGAACCCCTATGGGTTGCACTTCTGCTCTGTCCTATAAAGTTGCTGTGACTCAGCGTGTATGGGTATTTCATTAAATTTGTTTGTCTGTGATACTGTCATGGATTGCATTGTGTCCCTCCAAAAATGTATATATTGATTTGACTTGGCTATGAGTCCTAACATGGTGTGATTTCCTCCCATGTGTTGTGAATCCTGCCTCTGATGTTGATGAGGGAGAATGGACAGCAGTTGTGCTGGAGAGGCAGGACTCACGCTGCCCGCTTGTGGGACGTAAGGGAGAGAAGTGGGCAGATTAAGTTGGGAACCTCATACCACCAAGAAAGCAGCACCAAGAGCAGAGCACGTCCTTTGGACAGGAGGTTCCTGTTTCCAGATGCTGTCACTGGATTTGGACTCAGCCTACCGGACTGTGATAATTTCTCTTATTGAATGGACTTGTAACTCGGGATCTATGGTTTACCAGACTGTGAGAATAAAATTTCTCTCCCTAAATCCTTCCATTCATGGTATTTTCTGTTAGAGCAGTACCAGGTGACTAGAATGGATACATAAAAGACCCTTGATGGCTTCTGCTAGTATCTGGTCACCAGTGTCCTGACACTGTTATGTAGGCTCTGAATTAATTTTATCGCACTTGATAGTTGTAGGTTATTGCTATGCATAGCAAGGGACCCACAGGGACATTGGTCAGTTTGTAGATATGTTAGTGTTTGACCCCAGACAGTGACCATATTTGTGGCTTCAGAGGCTAAAAAATCCTCCACAACATTGAGATACATAGAGAGCAATCAAGTCAACTCTGACCTGGAGAACAACAACTGAGTTACCATGAAATCAATCACATAGTACTCTTATCATGTTTAGGATAGTGTGAAGTCTTCTCGACTATCGACTTGACAATGTACTGTAAGATAGCATTTGATTTTTTCCTTTTATTTTAAATTACGTCTTATTATTTCTAAAAGCTGGAAATAAAATTTTAGTGAAAACTGTGCTTATATCTCTCTGCTCATGAGTTGTACAACAGAACACAACTTATACTTATTATTAGACTTAGATTACCTTTAGAAATATGCTACTTCTTTTTTTAGTCATCCTGGGCACTGATTCAAATTCCTTCCCTGTCACTTTCATAATGTGTCAGCCTAAAAACAAAAAGCTCGTGTTTACTCCATTTCTAAAGGGAATCCTCGTATTTATTTAGGACCATTGGGCATCTACTTGGCTCTTAGACTCTCTACTTTTGCTAATGGCCAGGGTAAAAGTTATACATCCTGTAACTTAAGTATTAAACGTACGTTTGAAAGTTTTCCATACAGAGCTAAATTTCCTTACAAATTTTATTCTGTGCTGGCAGAGATGAGGCGGAAGAAGACAGATTCTTAAACTTGAGGGTAAAAGTATTAGCTCTTTTTTCTTATTGCTGTTGATGCTTTTTGTTTGTTTTGTTTTCTCAATTTGAGTTAACTCAGTCTCCTGGGGCCAAATGTCCTTTCTTTCGTGGATTTCTCCACTCTCGGTGTTTCCTTGCAAAGACGACACCTCCATGAAAGAAGGGGCATTTGTACTCCAGTGATGAAGGCAGTAAGTGAGGGTCCTAGTCTTGTCTTGAATCCTCCCTGCCTTCCCTAGAACTGACTTTGTTCTTTCCCAGTCGCTAGAAAGCCACTGATATTAGAGCTAGTGAAAGTTTTAAACAGTTTTCCCAGCATGGTTTGAGTGTCCTGGTCCTGCTTTGCTCGTTGGGCCCCATCTGTGGTCTCCCTGGCTCCATCGACCCTGCAGGCTGTCACTTCCTTCTCAGACACTGCCTACACCTCACAGGAACTGCTGCCTCGGCCCTGAGGCTTCCTGCCCCTGACTGCAGCAGCTCCCTTCTCTCCGGTATTCTGCTTTGAGCCCTCTTCCATAAAACCTGGGAGGAGCTGGGAGCCTTCCCGATTACATAGATGCTGTGGTAGGCTCAGTGGAATCATTATTGGCCCTTTCTGTTCCCATGCCGTTCTCTAGAAGAATCCATGTAGGAGTGTGTGGACACAGTGTGAGGCAGTGTCCTCAATAGCTTGTGAACATTCCTTCTTTACTTATTTTTTTTGGAGCCCTGGTTATCTAGAGGTTAAGAGATTGGCTGCTAACCAAAAGATCAGCAGTTTAAGTCCAGTAGCTGCTCTTCAGAAGCCCTGTGGGGCAGTGGTACTATGTTAACAACAATAGCTACATTTTGGAGGTTTCATACTGAGGTAACTGGGGTAAACATCCTTTCATCTTCCTTTTGTAATATCAGTCTCTCCTGCCAGCACTAAAAGAGCCTTTGTCTGTGAATGCCCCTCCATGCTCTTTTTTCCCCCTTCTGGAGTTGGCTCACTCCCCTATCTCCCTGGGGCCGTGGTGATGGAGGAAACCCTGGTGGCATAGTGATTAAGTGCTCCTGCTGCTAAACAAAGTTTGGCAGTACGAATCCACCAGGTACTCCTGGGAAACTCTAAGGGGGCAGTTCTACTCTGTTCTATTGGGTTGCTATGAGTCAGAATCAACTCGATGGCAATGGGTTTGGATTATGGTGATGGAACCAAGGTGCTATGTGAGAGGGGTTGGGAAGGAGGTGGGGAATAGAAACGAGAGGCAAAACTGTTACCAGGAAAATACATTAGGAGACATTTAATGATTTAAAGACTATTGTTGCACCAACGAAATACCTTCCGTATATTACTGAACCAACAACTTTATTCTTACTTGTCTTCAGAAAAAATACATTTTTATTTTTTCCCCTTGAATTATAAGTAGGATATTAGTTCCTAAGCAACTTTTATTTTTTTATTTGCAGAGTAATTTAGAATAATTTAAATGACCTTTCAATTAAATCCTAATTCTATTATTGAAATTGGCCACAAGCATAGTAGACAGCTGCAACAGCTCAGCCAGCCAGTATGATATTTGTATTCACAACCATTTCCAGTCCTCACCCCAGTGATGATCTGCATTAGCCAGCTCAGGCCAACTCAGGTACTCCATAACAACGAGTGCTTGGGCTCAGGAGCTTTCAGGAACCAACCTCAAGTCAAGGTTCTGCTTCCTGCTCAGAACACAGGAAACACCAGGCATCTAGCTACGAACAAGCAGATGAAGTGCCTGGAAATAGCAAGGAGGGTGCCAGGAAAGGTTGTATCTCTGGGAGACTGTTTTATTGATTCCAATGAATTGTTTTTCCTTTTGCATGATCTACCTTTACAGAGTTGGACAGTACATAAAAGATAAAGATTGGATGTGATTTTGACCAGCTGTGTATGGTTGTCATCAAGCTTAAAAGAAAAATTCTCCACATATAAGATGTGTCATAAACCAGCCAACAAATAGAACCAAGGCTGCTCTGTGCGAGGCAATGTGCTGCTCTTGGAGTTGCAGAATGTTTACAAGACAGTTCCTGATTTCAAAGAGCTTAGTCTTGTTGAAATAATTAATTCAGTAAATATTTATTGAGCTGATATTCTGTGCCATGTACTGCAATATGCAGCCTAGAGGAGAAACTAGATAGATGTGAACTTTGCCTGCATGAGGCTTATAATCAGTTGAGACAGGTAATTAGTGACTCTGCCTATATGCAAATATCCCAATATTAGCCATAGAGAGTTCTTTCCCTTTAACATCAAATAAAAGGACTCAAACACATTTTGTTGACTTCAAGGGGTGCAATCCCTTGAGAATCCTCTGATGACTGCAGGGAGTCCTTCCTGTGCTGGCTGTCATTAGGAAGCTCTCACACTGGACTTGGGCTCTGTGGACCCATTGGTCTTTTCGGCCTCTCCCCGACCTGTTTCCTCAGCTGGTTCCCCTCTTCGTCGTACTTCCTTGCCCTCACTTCATTCTCCAAGGCTCCATCCTCATACAGCTCCTCTTTATAACAGTCTTTACTGAGTGCTTCTCCTGAGACAGGACTGTATGGGAAACAAGAGGTGAAAAAACAGAAGGACATCTAAAACTATGGGCAGCTACTCCCAGTGTTCGCTGGCGGTTCCCTTTCACAGATGCCCACAAAAGGATGCCATCGTTCTGTGCTGCCATGTTCCTGGAACAGTCACCTTGAGATCATGGAAGCTTTACCTGCTAAGTCTCTAAACCCTAAATCCCAGACTGCTCAAATCCCTAGCCACTTCTCCTCAAATATAAAAGTAAAAATCTCAGTTAACCTTTTACCTCCCATGATCACTATCCTTTTCATAATGCTGGGAGTTCTTTTTTAAAATTATTTTTTAATATTTTATTGTGATTTAAGTGAAAGTTTACAATCTAAATCAATTTTTCATATAAAACTTACACATTGCTACGTAACTCCAGCTGTTCTCCCCACCCTGTGACAGCACACTCCTCCTTTCCACACTGTGTGTCACATGTCCTTTCAACCAGCTCTTAGACCCCTTCTGCCCTCTCATCTCACCTCTGAACAGGAGCTGCTCAGTTAGTCTCATGTATCTCCCAGGCCAAGAAGCACACTCTCGGTCAGTATCATTTCATGTCTTGTAGTCTAGTCCACTTGCTGTCTGAAGAGTTGGCTTGGAGAATGGTTTCAGTTTGGGGATGACAGAGAGTCACTGGGATATGTCTTCCAGGGATGGTCTAGTCTGTCTGACTACGAAGGCTGCTCTTTTTAATAGAGTTAACGTTTTGCACCCTGGTTTTCTCTCATCATATCAGGGACTCTGCACTGTACTCCCTGCCAGGGCAGTCATTGGTGGTGGCCAGGTGCTATCTGGTTCCTCTGGTCTTATGCTAATACAGTCTCTGAGTTAAGTGAACCTTTTTGCCTCTTCACCTTATATTTTCCTTATATCTTCGATGTTATTTGTGCTCCTCTGCTCCAGGAGTGTTGGGACCGATTGATGTTTTCTATATGGCTACTTGCTAGTTTTTAAGACCCAGAAACAACTCACCAGCGTAATTGCAGAACGTTTTCTTAAAAACTTTGTTATGCCAGTTGACTTAGATGTCTGCAGAGAGTCAGTTCTTTGTGGTGTTCTACCTAGGTCCCAAGCTTTACCTTTATAAAATGCAAATGCCAATTAAGTTATTTTCCCAGAAAGTTTCCCAGAGATGAATTCTGTGTGACATTTGTACTGCAGAAGTGGTATCAGTTACAACACTCCTCTTTGTTGTGTTCTGCTCACAAGTAAGGTGAGGCCTGGAATTACACGGGAACATGTGAGGTCTGGCAAGTAACTTTGTGAACTTAATTGTGCTTACATTGGAAGCACTGTACAACAACTTGGTAAGGTTTCATAACCTTGGTATACCAGTGTCTCACAGCTGTGTTCATGTTGATGTGTGGCAGTGTCTTACTGAGTGGTGTTCATTATTGCTGTTACGTGTTTTTGTATGCTATTGCAAGAGTCAGAGTTTGAATTATAATAATGAACAAACATTAAGCTTCTTGTTAAACTTGTCATGAGTGGAAGTGAAGTCAGAGACATGTTAGTCCAGGTTTATAGGAATAATTCCATGAAGAAAACAGCAGTGTTCAAATAGATTAAATGTTTTTCTGAGGGGAGACAAAGTGTCAGTGATGAAGAGAGATCAGGATGGCCAATAACAAGCATAAGTGACAAAAATATTGCAAAAATTTGCTGAACTGTGCATCAAAAATCATTGGCTGACTGTGAGAAGCATAATGGACAAAGTAAACATTGATAGAGACACAGGAAAATTGTAACTAAAAATCTTGACATGAGAAAGGTGTGCGTAAAAATGGTCCCAACAGAGTTCACCAATAAACAAAAGCAAAGGAGAGACGAAGTTTGCCAAGACCTTTTGGAGAGGGAAGATGATGCTTTGGGCCCTATGATCACTCGTAACGAAACACGGGCATATCAATGTGACCTTGAAACAAAGTGCCAAGTGTGCAATGGAAGTCAATCAATTCTCCATGACCAAAACTGTTCTGTTAGACCAAATCAAGAGTTAAAATGATGTTGCTAATCTTTTTTGATATCAGAGGGATTATTCGTTATGAATTTGTACCAACTGGACAGTTAACCAAGTTTACTGTTTGGCAGTGCTGAAAAGGCTGCGTTAAAAAGTGGGATGAAAACCGTCTGAACTTTTCACCAACAGCTGACAGCTCTTGCACCATGACAGTGCTCCAGCTCACATGGCACTGGCTATGAAGGGGTTTTTAGCCAGTGAACAAATAGCTATGATGGAATACCCTCCCGACTCACCTGATCTGGCCTCCAAGGCCTTTTTTCTGCACCTAAAGACAAAGGAAATATTGAAATGAAGACATTTTGATGACATTCAGGAGATCCAGGGTAATATGACAATAACTCTAATGGTCATTCCGGAAAAAGAGTTCTAAAATTGCTTTGAAGTTCGAACTAGGTGCTGGTATGAACGCATAGCTCCCTGAGGGGAATACTTTGAAAGTGGCAATCGTGATATTCTGCAATAGATTTATATAGCATATTTTCTAAGATGAGTTCAGGGACTTAATTGTCAGATCTCGTATAACAGCCGTATCTCGTATTGTGAGGGCCGATACCAGAAGGATGCCTAAAGCGTCTCCAGAGGGAGAGGCAGCTGGAGGGTGGCAGTAAGGGGTGAGGAAATCATTTCAGGTATAGAGAACAGCGCATACAAAATCCCTGAGATGCAAGGAGACATAGCATTTAAGGAGAAAGAGCAAAACATGGATCATAAAGAGGGAAGGTATCATGGATTGAGTGGTGTCTCCCCAAAATATGTGTTAACTTGGATAGGCCATGATTCCTAGTACTGAATGATTGTCCACTAGTTTGTCATGTCATGTGATTTTCCTGTGTGCTGAGGTTCCTACTTCTATGATTTTAATGAGATAGGATTAGAATAGTTATGTTAACGAGACAAGATTCGATCTTTGAGATTAGGTTGTATTTTAAACGAACCTTTTTTGACATATAGAAGAGAGAAGGGAGCAGAGAGACAGAGGACCTCCTATCACCAAGAAACAGAGTCAGGAGAACAGCACATCCTTTGGGTCTGGGATGCCTTCTCTGAGAAACTCCTAGATGAGGGAAAGACTGATGACAAGGACCTTCCCCCAGAGGTGACAGAGAGAGAAAGCCGTCCCCTGGAGCTGGCACCCTGAATTCAGACTTCTAGCCTTCTAAACTTGGCAGAAAAAAATCTCTTTGTTAAAGTCATCCACTTGTGGTATTTCTATTATAGCAGTGCTAGATGGCTAAGACAGAGGGAGATAGAGCAATGAAGTTGGAGATGTGGACAGAAGCTTTGTGTTCCATGAAATGAATATTTGGTCTTTATTGTGAAGATAATAAGGGCAGAAACAAACAATTAATAAAACTTGTGTGTGGGCATTTTTTTGCATATGTTTGTGTGTCAGGACCAGGTTTTCTTTAAAAATAACTATGTGATGAACAGCTTAGCTAACACTACTAGGCAACATATGCTAGCTACTAAACGAGTGGGTGTAGTGAAACACCACCATTTTTCTACCCACCTGTAGATCTGTCTATCATCAGAGGTTTTTGCCCCAGGCCTCAGGGAAGTACAACACTGCAACCCAGTCACAAACAGTGTTCTTTAAGTGGGAAGCAGCAGGTGTCAGGCTGTGACAACTGATCTAACAGATCTGCATGATTACACACTCTGTTGTGAATGTACCTGTAGCATAATTTCATGGAAGAAAATTGCCTCCCGAACTGGTATCAGAGGCAGATTTACAATGAAGTTATTCAAGTTCAACCTCAGAGCCCCTTCTTTACGTGGGCCTTTTCCTAGACCTGTGCCTAGTTTTACATGCAAAATTATATATTCATTTTACTAAAGAAAGTTGCACTTGCTTGAGGTCTCATAAAACCAGGATCCACCTCTGTCTGGTATTGTGCCTAAGTATTCATGGAGAAAATGGAACTTGAATTAGCCCATGAAAGGTAATTAGTCTGTGCATACGCCAAACAAAATGGGAGCATGATCAGGCTGAACAAAACTGCCTGGACGGTACATAGGATGGCTTGGAGGGACAGTGACTTGGTGACGAACACGGAGATCACCACTAAAGATCACATTCCTAAACCATCACTGTTTAGTTATTTAGGTTCTTGGAGGGTGTAAGGAATAGAGCAGCACTCAGGTTAGCTCAAACCAGGGAGGTTTATTGCAATGATATATGTGACATGCTAAGGGAGATGGAATTTTATGGTGATGTGAGATCAGGAGCCATAATCAGTCTGGAATAGGCTGAAGTTGGGAAGTAGGTCAAGAATCACACAATCAACAACTAGAATACTTGGAATTTCAAGCTGGTCCCTCACCACTACTGAGGTTGGCTAGTTTTCTACCTGCTTCCAATACTGACCGCTTATTCTTTCCCTCTACAGTCTATATAGTTTTTTTTTTTTTACATTGTAATTTTCATTTACTGTATTACTCATGGCTTTGGTGCTATTGTTCTCTTCTACATTTTCTCAACATTTCCACCTTCAGTTTTTCAAGAGAGAAAATGTGCCTAGCAAGCTTATTGTTCTTGCCCCAAAGATAGCAGGCTAGCCTGCTGCTTGCATTTACCTATCCGATCCAATCAGCTATGCTTGGCGTGTATAGAATCTAGGTACACAGCATGGCGGACTACAGCTTCCCTTTCACTAGGAGCTGGGTTGTAAACAGAGCAGCTTCCCTTAGAAGGGTCTGTAGGTGGGGCTGGCATTAGACGTGGTGCATTTGCTATAGCTCTAATAATGGCTACTACTTCCTGAGAGGCTACTTTGAGTTGTGGTGTCAAGTTCTGTTCTAAGCATTTCAAATGTACTATCTCTTTTTTATTTTATTTTTTTTATTATGACTAAGTGAAAATGTACATTCCCATATAAATTTACATGCCCACCTATATGCAGCTTCCACTGCTCTCCCTGCCCGGTGACAAAGATGGACACTATTTATTACTGAAAGGTTCAGTACACAAGCAAGATTTAACTATATTAAATATTTATGCACCTAATATCAGAGCACCTAAATATGTCGAAGAAACACTGACTACACTCAAAAAAGAGTTAGATTACTCCACAATAGTAGTGGGAGACCTCAACACTCCACTCTCAATACTGGACAGAACATCTAGAAAAAGGCTCAGTAAAGATACAGAAGACCTTATTGCCACAATTAACCAATTAAACCTCATTGATATATACAGAACTTTCTACACCTTCTTCTCCAGTGCACATGAAACATTCTCCAGAACTGACCGTGTGTTAGGACATAATGCAATTCTCAACAAAATCCATCCCATTGAATTACTGCAAAGCATCTTCTCAGATCATAAAGCCATAAAAGTCAAATATACTGTCTCTTAGCTCCTACAGATGATCTTAGGAGGCAAGTAGTAACATGATCTCCGTTTTACTGAGGAACAGAAGGATCAAGTCACTTGCTGCAGGTCACTCAGCTAATAACTAGTGGAACCAGGATTCTAATCACATAATGTCTTCTGGAGGCCACTGTCTTCTATACCATGTTGCTGAACGTGTTGTTTCTTGGAGAGGTATAGAAAATCGGAAAGACAGAACTCAAAGGATTTGGGCAGCGTGGACAATGGATAATAAAGGAGTGATATAGAGCGGATAGGTGAAAAAGGGATTTCCTAGGCACATTAAAAACCAAGAATCACTAGGATTTAGTGATTAATTAGAACAGGATTTTGAAATAAATGTTATATATACCCCCTGTTGTTTTGAAATGAAGTTACACATATCCTCCTGTTGGAAAACAACTAGTGGAAGAAGAAACCAAAAAATTTTTATAAGTTGGAAAAAAAAAAAAAAAAGACCAACTAACTGGCTTTTCAGAAGTATGGTATCTAAAAGTTTCATCAGATGTGGTGGACAAAGGTGTTACATTCTTGGTTACAGAGAAACACTAAATAAGGAAAATGCATCTGCCTCTGAATACCCTCCTAAAAAACAAGCTGGACATTTAGAGTATAGAGAAACAATTGCTTTTCATTTATTTTAAGTAGGTCAAAATTTTCCTGGGAATTTTTTCCCCCTTAACTCTGTAGCGTGAAAATAAAATTTCTGAGATGAGGTGTACATTCAATGTTAATAAGCAAATGGTGATGTTTTCTATTAAAGATTTCAAGGAGCAATGTATAGAAAGGCAGACTAGTGAACTAGAGTATTTTTCAAAATGACTCCAAAGAGTTTTTTCTACTTGAAGATTTTTAGGCAGTGAAAAAAAATAACTAAAAAAAAAGTTTAGGTGTCAGATTATAAATAGGAAGAGTGTCTTTGTACATTCAGTTTTCTCTTTTAAGATCACAACTGTTTCTCCAGAGCTAACATTAAAGTACATGAGGAATGAGTTCTTTTTTTCCCTAGGTTTCCCCTTAATTATTTCTTTCACCAGAGAAACAAGAACTTAGGTTTACCTACACTTGAAATGGCAGAATATTCATGAGCTCACAGTTTTTAGTATAAGTATGTCCCAAACGTATATCTGAAATTCAGATTAATTGAGTATCCAGTATTTTAACAGGTACGACTCTGCCTGTTCCTCCAGTGACAGGTCTCAGTTGATTCAGAGCCACACTTCTGTGAACAAACCACAGCGTGAGGATCTCGCAAAAGAACTTCAGATATTGCTCATGGGTAGCCATTAGAAATATTTGGGGAAACAGGTACGTGTTTGTTTTCTTTGAACACTTATTTCAAAATCCCTATTTCAGTTAGTTACCAAACCCAAATGATTCTTGGTTTTTAGTGTTGTGGGTGTCTTAGTCATCCAGTGTGACTAGAACAGAAATACCACAAGTGGATGGCTTTAAAAAGAAAAGTTTTATTCTGTCATGGTCCAGTAGGCTAGAAGTCCAAATTCAGGGCTTCAGCTCCAGGGAAAGTTTTCTCTGCTGGCTCTGGAGAAAGGTCCTAGTCATTAATCTTCCTCTGCACTGGGACCTTCTGAGGTGCAAGGACCCCAGCTCCTTTCCAAAGGACATGCTCTGTTCCTGGCACTGCTTCTTGGTGGTAGGATGTCCCCTAAATCTCTCTTCTTGCTTCCCTTTCCTTTATATCCCAAAAGATTGCCTCAAGGCACGGTACAGTCTTACACACTGAGCCCTGCCCCACCAACACAACTGCTGCTCCTCCTCCCTCAACAACATCATAGAGGCAGAATTTACAACATATAGAAACATCACACAACACCAGGAGTCAAGGCTTAGCCAAATTAATACACACATTTTTAAGGGGACACAATTCAGTCCACGACACCAGGCAAACCCGCTCTTTCCTAGCACCTCACGTCTGTTTTCATCCACTCATTTATTGTCCAGTCACTATTTCAGCTGCAGCTTCCTATAGTCCCCTGAGTGATTTTTGTGCCTCTAGTCTTCTCCTGAGGTCTCTAAAACACCATGTGGTACTCACCACCTGCTCCCCTTGTGGCTGGTGTGGTTTTCCTAAGAGCGAGTCAGGAGTGCAACTGCACAAAGGCTTTCTCTCAACAGTACTATTTTTTTTTTCTATGCCTCTTCAAACCATTTTCTGTTTGGCTAGTTGATCAGATAAGGCATCAATTAAATTTCACTATGTTGGCAGCGTTAGGCATTGAAGATGTGACATTTTGTAAGTTGCAATGTATTCCATTGCATCTTGAAGTATGATCATAGTAGATATATATTTTCAGCAATAATAAATGATTGCAAAAATATGCTTCTTTGAAATGGCTTATTATAATTCCTCTTTCTCTATCCTTTCTTTTCATTGGTTAACACTTGCTATGCACCAGGCACTGGGGATAATGAAGGTGCATAACTAATATTCAAGTGCCTCAGGGGCTCATAGGGGACCAGCACTGAGAACAGATATACAAGCAATGCGTCAGGTGGTACAGTAAAGAGGTGGACAGTATTTCATGGCAGTCTGAGGCTTAGAGCAGTGATTTCTGCCTGGAGAGTCTGGAAGGCTCCTCAGGTAGGACAAACTTTTTTTTTTTTTTCCTTTTCTTAGAACTGGAGTTTGAAACATAAGAGCTTTTAACTTGACCTGTTTTCCTAAGTAAGCTTTTGGCTACTGATCATAAGTTCAATACCAAGAAATTGTGTTGAAGTCTTACTTGAGTGAGGTGGCAGTTCATCTTCCCCAGTGGCTGCCCAGTCCAAAAAAGCAACCCCCATTCTGGGCACATTATTTGTTTGCTGTCTTCGATTCTTGGTCATTCAGGTCTCTGTCCTTGTTTAAGTGTTCCCTTTCCTCCTTATTAATTTTCCTTCCATGTTCTGTAATGTCGATGAAACCTCAAACCATGCTAAATCACTTTTATTTCCTTTTTGAATTCTTAAGGCTTCTAGGGTCTGCGCTGTGGTGAGGAAACCAGCGTAACTGCAATTTTGCTTATCCAAGCAGGAATCAGTCGGTCTTTGCTTTTTTTAACAATATGCTTTTTTCTTTTGTTGTACTTTAGATGAAGGTTTATAGAGCAAATTGGTTTCCCATTAAGCAGTTAATACATTGTTTTCTGACACTGATTGTCAACCCCATGACAGGTCAACACTCTCCCCTTCTAGATGTTGTGTTTCCTGTTACCAGCTTTTCTGTCCCATCCAGCTTTTTCATCCTAACCCCTAGACTACATTTCGTGCTACAGGTCTGTCTAATCTTTGCCTGGAAACTCCTGTGGTACAGTAGTTAAATGCTACAACTGCTAATCAAAGACCCGGCAGTTCAAGTCCGCTAAGAGTTCCTTGAAAACTCTATGAAGCAGTTCTGCTCTCCTGCAGATCTGTTATGAGTTAGAATCAACGCAAAGGCAGGTTGGAGGGGTGGTGCTAGTTACCCTTTGGCTGAAGGGTAAACCTCAAGATTGACATCATTACTGAGCTGAAAGATTGTCTGGGAGCCATACTCTGGAGTTTTTCCAGCCCCTGTCAAACCAGTAAGTCTGGTCTTTTTTTAATTTTTTAAAGAGTTAGAGTTTTGTTCTATGCTTTCACCTGGTCCTGTCTTTGACCCTCTATTGCAGTCCCTGTCAGACCAACTAATAGTGGTAGCTGGGCACCACACAGCTCTGCTGGACTCAGTCTGGTGAAGGCTGTGGAAGATGGGATCCATTCATTCTCTGAACTAATTTTTCCCCTGTATCTTTAGCTTTCTTCACTCTTCTTTGCTCCAGGTGCAGGGAGGGCATCTTAGATGGTTATCGACCATCTTATAAGACCCCAGACACTACTCACCAAAGTAGGATGTAGGACATTTTCTTTATGAACTATATTATGCTAACTGAACCATGTCCTCTGAGACTGCAGTCTCCCACCCTCAGCCCAGTGATTCAGTCCCTCAGGAAGTTTGGATGTGCTATAAAGATTCCACTACCTTTCCTTGGTAACTTGTGCTGACATCATCTGTGTTGTCACCACAGTCTTGATGGCTACTGGCATGATGCCTAAGAACTAGCCAACTCTCAGGATGTGTCTTGTGAGTTCCAGCAAATTATATGATGGCAAACATCACAATCCTATACTCTAGAATGTGATTATATGCTACCTGTAATCATTTTCATATTATTTCAATTGCTTCTCTTATTGAATTACATATTCTTTCAGGGAAACAACCAAGAGATATATAATATGTATTATTGTCTGCAATAAATAGGATTCATTTGACATCAAAGTTCTGCATTTAAATTTGAACATCTGATGTTGTTGTTGTTAAGTGCTGTTGACTCGGTTCTGACCCATAGTGACCCTGTGAACAACAGAAGGAAACACTGCCCAGTCTTGTGCCATGTCCACAATCGTTTTGGTGCTTAAGCCCATTGTTACAGCCACTGTGTCAACCCATGGAGGGCCTTCCTCTTCCTTGCTGACCCTCCGCTCTACCAAGCCTGATGTCCTTCTCCTGACAACATGTTCAAAATATGTAAGATGCAGTCTTGCCATCTTTGCTTCCAAGGAGCACTTTGGTTGTACTTCCTCTAGAATATATGTGTTTGGTTTTTTTGCAGTCAGTGGTACACTGAACATTCTTCTACAGCACCGCAACGCAAAGGCATCAGTTCTTCTGTCTTTGTTCGTTCTGAAGTTTTCACATGCATATGGTGAGATTGAAAATACCATGGCTTGGGTCAGGTGCATTTTAATCTTCAAGATGACTACTTTTCCATACTTGCAAGAAATTCTTTGCAGCAGATTTTCCCAATTAAATGAATCGTTTGATTTCTTGACTGCTGCTTCCAAGGGCGATGATTGTGGACCCAAGTAAAATGAAACCCTTGACAACCGCAGTCCTTTCTCCATTTATGGCAATGCTGTTTACTGATCCAATTGTGAGGATTTTTGTTTTCTTGATGTTGAAGTGCAGTCCATACTGAAGGCTGTGGTCCTTGATCTCTATCAGTGAGTGTTTCAAATCTTTACTTCCAGCAAGTGAGATGTTGTCATCTGCATAACACAGGTTGTTAATGAGTCTTCCTCCAATGCTGATGCTTTGTTCTTCGTTGTATAATCCAGTTTCTTGGATTGTTTGCTTGGCATACAGATTGAAAAGGTATACTGAAAGGATACAGCCCTGACACACACCCTTCCTGACTTTCAACCACTCAGTGTCCCCTTGTTCTGTTCACACAACTGCCTTCTGATCCATATACAGATTTCCTAAGAGAACAATGAAGTGGTCTGGAATTCCTGTTTTATGGAACATCTGATATTATCTTTATATTTTTCTTCCTTGAGTAGCTCATATTGTGCCCTTGCAAATTTATATCTTCTACTTTTAATTTGACCATTCCCTTTTTATGTATATGAAACTATAAAATTTAGTTTCAGCCCTCATTACAATGATTTGTTGATTCCAAATCTGTAAGGTGTACTATACTTGTATAAAAAGAAAAGGACATTGTCATAAACACTGACTCTTTAATATGTAATTGAGGTGCATCTAGTCCAGGTATTAGAGTACCGGTTGTAGTTGTTGTGTGTTGTAAAGTTGATTCCAACTGAGAGAGACCTCACAGGTCCCTTAGGATTTCCAGAGATTATAATTACTACCAATAATTTGTAAGAAACTAGTTTTGCTTGCATAGGGGTGAAATCCAAATTATAGGGGTTTTGAACACAGCAAGTATGATGATTTCTGGAAACAGACTGCCTATATTTGAATCTAAGCTCTAAAAATTATCTGTAGGGGATCCTGAGAAATTGACTTAACCTCTCTGTACCTCAGTTTCACCATCTATCAAGTAAGATGATAATAGTGCCAACTACAAAGCATTACGTAACTTAAAATCTGTAAGGTATTGAGAACAGTGCCTGGTAGAGGAAAAACACTGTAACTTTGAACAGTCATTTAGGAGTAAGTTGAAAGATGGAGGAATTACGACCCAGAGATACATTACTCATGGAAGCTGGTCATAAAGGGATTTGAAAAATTGAACCACACTTACAGGAAGTGGAAGGAGCAAGCAGTCATGCACAGGTGTTTCTGGGTCCTTTGTTTTCCAAGATAGGGAGTCTACAAATATTTGAAGGTGGATGAAACAAAGCCAGCAAAAAGAGAGAAGAGGGAGGAACAGCTGTGGGAGCAGGATGACCTGGAAAGAGGACACAGGTAATTATAGGTGATGCCGGAGAAGAAATTCAAGACTTTTCTCTCTGACCTTCAGCAATCTAGCTAGCCTTTGTAATATGTTGCAAATCAGGCATTGAAATTCTGGAGGCAACCGCACAAACTGCTCTACTCTGGCTGTTTAGAACCAAGCGTGTATAGGGAGAAATTAGTGAGCTGATGTGGCATAAGCAGGACTCTCAAATGATGACCTAAAAAAGACGAACAGCCATGCAGTGCAGCCCAGTTATTGCAGCCGGTTACTCTAGAAGGACCCTCGGTTGACAGATTATCACAGTATTCAGCAGACAGCAACAGAATGGGTCTGGGAATCAGACCCATTCATCAGAACTCGTCAGCCAAATAGCAAACTGCCATGGGGCAGAGCCCACAAACAAGTCCTGTCAGGAGAACAAATAATTGGGTTTTGTTCAGGTGTCTGTGGAGTGGCCCCTCACTTGCAAATCTTGCTACTACTGTTTGTCACAGGAGAATAAGTTTGTCCAGGAGACAAACTCAAACTGGAAGATCAGTAAAACAAGGACAACATACATACACAGTCTTTGCTTTGTTAACTGAATTCTTTAAAATTACATTGCAAGATGCGCTTTGCTAAGATTGAGGCTTAGTAAGCAAAGCATCTTCAACGGAAAGTTTGAGCTCTCATATCCAGAGAGCAGAACAGCTTTGCTACCAGATTGGATGTCATGGACTATCTGGCACTTTGGGAAGACCATAGCAGAATATAATCTTAGTTGGAGCAAGAAGAAGAACAGTTTTGGGGGGCAGGAAGATTTTAGACAGCATGAAGAAAGATGGTCGTGGAGCCAGAGCTGAGTGTTGAAGATGGGCCCTCCAGCAGCCCCCTTAGTGCCTGGCTGCTCTATACAGTCAGCAAAGGCCCAGATTTTAGGGCGAATGAGAGTCAGTACATTTGGGGGAATTAAACATTAAATGGAAGTAAGTATAAAGGAGACTGTCATCATCTGACACATGGTAGGTTCTATTAAAGGTTTTTGCCTGTTCTCCCTGCTGCTCAGGGCCATTCATTTTTGTAATCTTGCTTCTCTATAAAGGGTTTGTACTTAGCTAGAAAAATTTCAATCGTAGGAGTGGAGAGGGTATTTTTCAACAGAGTTCCTTCCCAGAGCTCCCCAGTGCTCACGTGGGCAGCTTCCTCCATCACCAGCTAAGCTTAATTTGCCCTTGTTATAGTCCTATCTGGAACCATGTGGGTCCCAGATGCCAGCTTTTTGTTCTTATCCCAGCTTCTGCTTGTTTTGCTGCTAATTGCTCATACATGTGACCATCTGAGGCCCAACTCTGAGTTTAGTAGAAAGGCCTGAGGGTTTTCTCTCTCTCTAAAAGCACCAGTTACTGATGGGTCAGGGAGTAGAAAAACCCAGGTACCTTGTCTAGAGGTGAGACACTTTCTGAGGCATAATTCATACTATAGAGTTCCCTAAAGGATCAGGCTGAGACTGGACTTCGCGTGAAATTTCACCCCTGCATAGCTTCTTTTCCTTCCCTAGTCTACCTTCCTGTTCCCTTCCTGGTTTCTCTTGGGAATACTTCTTTAACAAATCATTTACATACAAATCCTTGGCTCCTGAGTCAGCATTTGGGAGTCCTTGACCTAACCTGGCCAAACCCACTGCTGTTGAGTTGACTTCACCTCATAGCAGAACTGCCCTATAGAGTTTCTAAGGAGTCCCTGGCTGATTTGAACTGCTGACTTTTTGGTTAGCAGCTATAGTATTGAACCACTGTGCCACCAGGGTTTCCTCCTTGACCTAAGGCAGATGCTATTTACTACTTATGAATTCAAACAACAAAAGTTCTTCAAGTGTCTAAGTGCTTTCTTTGCAGGCTAGTGGAGAAGAAAGATATGTAGTGAGGCGAAATGTAGATACATTCAAGGAGTTACGTGGAACATGTAGAGTCTACACTTCTGGAGCCAAGGGAAATTTTTAAAATAATGAGCATATCTTCAACTGCTGATAAAGTGAGTATTTTCTAGCATAAAGTGGATTCTCATATATGATAAAAGAGTTGGTCCGTCCTTGGCCTCATGAGGTTGGCCACTGAGGAAGAACCAACCGCTTGCCTAGAATTCTGTTTTATGCAGCTGACATTTATTAAGCTGCAAGTATGAACCCGAGTTCGAGAAACTGACACATAGACTAAGAAGCACAATGTGATATGATAGAGACATCTTGAATTATGTATAAAGTGTTGTAGAAATATAAAAGAAGGAAGAGTTCTTTTCCAAACAAATGGAAAGTCTGAGTCTTAGTGGATTATAGAATTAATTGAGGAGAGAGGAATTCTAGAGAGATGGAATAACACACTTCACAGTAACTAGGTAAAAGAATCATGGCATATTTCAGGAGGAGTGAACAGTTTAGTTGATGGGCACAAGGTTTGCATAGAGAAGGGAGGTGAAAAATAAACCTGGAGGAATAGGTTGTACCTCCTTAGTTGTGAGGTGCTTTAGACTTTATCCTGTAAGCAATTCAAAGATATTTATGGTTTGCCAAGATTTGCTTTAGAAACCATGTGGAGGAGGTGTTAGAAGCATTAATTAGTCACAAGACTATTATTTAGGTTAAATCACAAATAATTTCTTGTATCCAACCATAGTTTATGTCATGGGTTGACTTGTGTCCTCCCCAAACATCCGTCAGCTTCACTAGGCCGTGATGGGCAGCACTGTGTTCCCGTCTGCCGTCCTGTCCTCTGGTGTGGTTTTCCTATGTATTATACCTCCTACCAGTGCAGTGTTAATCAGGGGGGATTAGCAGCAGTTATGTTAATGAGGCAGGACTCCAACCACAAGATCAAGTTCTATTTTAAGTCAATCTCTTTTGGGATATAAAAGATAGAAGCAAGCAGAGATAAAGGGGACTGCAGACAACCAAGAAACCTGAGCCAGGAGAGTAGTATGTCCTCCGGACTCCAGGTCACTGCTCCAAAAAGTACCTCAGCCTGGGAGGATGGATGACAAAGGCCTTCCCCTAAATCCAAAAGAGAGAGAAATCTTTCCCTGGAGCTGGCACCCTGAATTTGGATGTACAGAATCTTAGACTGTGAGAGAATAATTTTTTTCTTTTTTGTTAGAGCCACCCATCTGTGGTATTTCTTTAGTTGACTAAGACAGCTGACCTACCAAAAAAAAAAAAAAAAAATTCATATAATTCAAAGAGATACAACAGCCAAGAGGAATGAGAGCAAGAGTGAATGATGTCACCAAGACTGGAATGGAGGGGTCAAATAAAAGAGACAACTAGGAGAGAAAACTGCCAGCATAAAATTGATGACCCACTGATTGCAGGGCTATAGGAAAGTGCAGAAATTAGGTGTGAGAGTGAAGCAGGGGCTCCAAATGAGAATGATGGATTGAGTATTAGAAAGTATCATTAAAGGAAAAGGACCTAAAAGTTTAGACAGTGAAAAGCCCACATATGCTCCACGACTCCCAGCTCTTGACCGAAGAACTACGTCTTTCCTTTAGTTGCTACTTTTTCTGCTGTTTAAAATTGGACGGGGATGTGATATCTAAATTCCAACAATTATATCTGCTGCTAATGTTAATCCAAGAAATAACGCAATCTCAAGTGTATTTACTACTAAGTTAAAGCAGGTATCTAAACAAGATCTTAAGCTAGCATAATAGAAAAGAAACCTGTGGTCAGCTGGAATCACAGGTTTCAGTTGAATCAGTCCTAATTAGATTGCTCTTTGAAAATAGTGTCTTCTCATGCAGGACTACAAAGGGATCTGTGAAAGACTCCCAGACTACACAGAAAAGTCTATTTTCTTTCCCACTTGAAATTTGACTGCTCTTTCAGAGTTATATTATATCTATTAAAAGTGCCACTATTGTGGCTTGAATTGTGTCCTGCCAAAATGTGTGTCAAATTGGCTAGGCCGTGATTCTAAGTATTGTGTACGTTTTATGCTCTGAGATAGAAAAGTGAGCAGAGGGTGACCTCGATCTACACAGAAAGAAGCTCTGAGAGCAGAGTGTGTCCTTTGAACCTGGGAGTCTCTGTGCTGAGAAGCTCCCAGCCCAGGGAAAGATTGATGACAAGGACATTCTCCCAGAACCGACAGAGACAGAAAGCCTTCCCTGAAGCTAGCCTCAGAATTTGGGCTTCTATCTTCTTAAACTGTGAGAGAGTAAGTTTCTGTTCGTTAAAGCCGTTCGCTGGTGGGAGCCAATCACTTTGATGTAGCAGCGCTAGAAAACTGAGACAGCCACTAAACTCTTTCTTGCCGCTCTGATATGGATTCTGGTCAAAGTGTAATTTTTGTTGCAATGACCTGCCGTTTCAGATACTCCAAATAACACCGCCTTCCTAAAAGTGAAATCATCCACTGACTTAACAGGCCAAGAACTTCCATCTAGACATTTTGTGTAATACCATGTCTCTTGAGATGGATATGTTGTTTAAAACAAGACATGGACTAAATTTTGGGGGGAAAAAAGAGATACTTGGAAACTAGTTTTAAAAAGAAAAACAAGAAAACTGAAGGAACACTGAATTTTACTTTTTTCTACTTGTAACAATCATTCATAGGAATTTCATTTCCTTCTTTTTCTTGTAAAGAGTTACCAAAACATGTATAAAAAATATTTTTCCACTGTGACAAAATACTTTCTTGTAGTTTCAGTTGTATCTGATGGTTTAGACTATGATTTGTTGATACTATAGTAATGTATGAGTCAAAATTGACAACAGTGAGTTTGGTTTTTGTTTTTTTTTTTACTGAGAAGTGCACCTCGGGTTTGATGACATTGATTCATGGCCCACACACTTACTGCTAGGCACTGTGGCAGCTTCTGGAGGGTACAAACAAGAGCAGGCTGATTCCTGTTCTCGCAGTTAGTAGCCTAGAGATAATGATGAATATTAAACCAATAATAACATGAATAATTACTAGCTATAAACTATCGTGAATGTTTGAAAAGAGAAATAGTAGGGGCCATACCAGGGAGCCAGTCCTAATCATCAGGATCTTCTCTGAGGAAGTGTTTGTCCCAAGTTGACACCTGAAAGATGATTAGGAACTGAGGTAATGAGGGGACAAGAGCCCTTTAGGAAGAGGAAGCTGCAAGTGCAAAGGCTCTGAGGCAGGAAAGAGGATGACCTTGTTCAGGATGTTCAAAAATGGCCAGTGTGGCCCAAGCACAAAAAGCAAAAGAGCAAATCATTTGAAGTGAAGATGGAACTACAGCCAGTGGGTCAATCAAACAGGATGTTTGAGGCCACGTCAAGAAGTCTGGTCTTCACCCTAAGTGAAACGGAAAGTTGCTGAAAAGGGACAAAATGAAGAGGGACAGAATTTGATTTGCTTACACCAATCATTTGAAGTCAATGAGTTTTTATTTAGCACTTAAATGTGTTGTGATTATTACTCTAGGGATTTAGAAATTGCATCAGAGATGGTGTCTCCTCTTAAGTAACGCTTGTGTGGAATTTCAAGAGGCAAGAAGAGTGAAGCATTGGGTCAGCTATGAGGTAGCCTTGGAAAGATAATATCGAAAACATCTGTTATTTACTTGATCACAGTGAATATGAGTTGATGCACAGGTTTTGGTTACGGTTTTCTTTTAAAATATTCAAGGAAGCATCGTCTAACATAAGTAGTTGGACTCAGTAATTCTTTCCACTGAAAGCTTCTGTCTGTTCACAGATCAGGTACCCCACAAACAACTATGCATCCAGCTCCACCTCCTTGTCCCACCAGTGTTCCTCGACTTTGATGTGCAGTGATCATCTGGAAAGGTGAGACTGAAAAGCTGCCTAGATTCCACAGTCCTCTCCCATCTCTCTGTTCTGATCTGAATTGTTGCTACCAAGGCAGATGTATCCAAGAATGCACATTAGACGCAAACATCTGATTAACGGAGGCTAGATTATTTCAAGTTGCTCTGGTGGTGCAGTAATTAAAACACTCATCTGCCAACAGAAAGACTGATGTTCAAAGGTACGCAGCCCCACCACAGGAAATGCTTCTGTAAAGATTACGGTCTAGGAAACCCTACAGAGTAGTTCTACTCTGTACTGTATGGTGATCGTGAGTGACAGTTGATTAGAAGGCAAGCAACAGCAGATTCTTTACAGACCTGCTGTTTTTCTAGTGAAATTTCCTTTCTGAGATTGACCCTCATCTGATCTTGTGAGTAACTGACTCTCGTGCTGTGAAAGAACCTGATGTCAGATTTGTCATGGCAGCAGCATTCTCTGGGATTATTTTAAGGCTAAGGTACTTTTATATTCATTAAACATCAGAATTCTGTGCATTCACCATGTGACTAGTATGATCTTGGTTGCCGTTTGGATGAGATCTATTTTGTATAAAATCTATATTTCCAGAAACACTCTAGAAAGCAGCATATAAAGGCAAATGTGAAATTCATAATTGACCATATTCAGTGTGGAGCTTCTGTTTCCTCCCTCCAACACCTCTTCTCGGTGTTTCTGCAAGTGACTGGAGTTAATTGAATGAACATTCTCCTGGGCCTTACATTGTGTGTTTTTATTTGTTTTTAACAGAGGATATGCAGACCTTATTTTCTCCAAGACAGTGTGCTTGACTTTTCAAAGCGATAAACTTCTCATTTCAATAGCAAGTCCGAGTTCTTATTTTATTTCATTCCTTGGTAAAGTGGCATACAATAACAGGTTGTTATTATGAATGTGGACATTCAATCAGTTCAAATTCTTTGGCCGTCCTTTCTCCCAGGAGTGAGGTAAAGATAACCACTTCAGTTTTTCAGAGGGAAGATCTGAAAGTGTTTTTTAATGTAGCTGTAGTGTGTGATCATGCCTAAAGGAAAAACCAAGCAGGTTCAACCTTGTAAACAGTCTAAAAATCACAACAGCAACAAAGTTTATTCTCAGCTCACCTTTACAACCTCTGTCCTCCCCCCTGACATCTGCATTTAATACATATATTCCAGGTATTGTTGTTCTATAAACGCAGAGTCTCCTGGGGACAAATGAAGGGAAGGCAAGAGGACACCCAGTTCCCAACGTGTTATCGGTAGGCTCACTCTGATCCTTTCTTTTGTTTTTGAAAATAAAGCTTGTTATGATTTTCTCCACTATAAAAATAAGAAATGATAGCTATAGAAACTTTGCACAATAAAGAAAATTAGAAAAACAACCCAGCACCTCACCTTTAGTTTTACTGCTCAAGAAAAAACCATCACCATTTTGATATATTGTTTTCTACATGTTTTCCATGCTTGTAGTAATATTATACATGCAGTTTGAATCTTATGATTTTTTTTGCTTAACATAAAATAAGCATTTGCCAAAATCAAATGTGATTTTCAGATTTACATATCAGTCTGTTAAAAAGACATGCTGTAGTTTACTTAACCATAATCTGTATTTGAATTTGGCCCCATGATGAATAATACTATACCATTAACCAAAGACCAAGATGCATAGGTTTTTTTTTTTTTTTTTTTATGTTTGTAACTCTTTGTAAACTATAAACAGACTTTAGGAAATACATAACATGTGTGCTTTTACTGTTACTTAAACATGGATATAATCAGACTGCTTTCTAAAAGAATTCTGTTGAGTTAAAATTTTATCAGCAATACATGAGGGTATCTGCTTTGCTTCACCCTAACCAGCACTAGATATTATCTTTAAAAACAAAACAAGACAAAACATTGTTGATTTGATAAGAGAAAAAAATGTATTTTGTGTTTATTTCAATTTGCACTCTTCTGTACTTCTTTTTTAGGCTCTAATTATATATTGATCAGGACTTGTTTGTATGGAGAGAGCATTTGACCATTCAATATGCCTACAGTTGACATGGCTTCCTGATTTGGTACTTCTGAGTTACAAACCTGGAAACTAAAGAAATTACTTAGAATAAAAGTGTATACTTAGCACAGTTAAATGATCCAGGGGCTAATAAGGTGATCCCAAATCCAGAGCTTTTAATTTGCTTTACTTTATAAGTATTTACTTCAAATAAGAATGTTTGAATGTCTGAGACATATATATTTCTCATGAATATCTTTTTCTTCACATCACACACAAGATAATAATAACAATAAAAAATCTTTTGACCCATGCTTATTACATCTCTCTCTCTATTCTAACAGATAATAAAAGAACAGAGTTGGACTTTTAACTGCCTTACCTGCCTTCCTGAGTTCGTGTATTTCTTCCCATCAGAGAAGGAGAATTTTTTATATTTTTATCTGGATTGTTTCTTCATTTTCAACTTATTTTTTATCCTTTCTTTTTCTTGCCAGCAATACCTACTGACACCAGGCTTACAGTTATACTTTATGCCTCTGAGTATTACATTGGCTTGTCTGACTGGACTTGGAATATATTTCAGATGTTACGCAGGATTTAGAGATGGTGGTGGAAAATATGCAAAAAAACAAAGCACCTGTGTTCCAGATGCTTTCTAATCTTCGCTTGAATCTTAGACAATGTAAATATCTTTAAATTTTATGGCAGTTTTAATTTTACAATATGAGTTTGAATAATTGATATCTTTTTGATAGTGAAACATCAATAAGTTGGAAAGAAGGAACCAATTAATAGAACTTGAACTCAAAGAGATAGAAATTAAGGCAGGAAGGTGCCATGACACCTGGGCTAAGCTTAGAACTAGAAGTCCCTGAATCTTAATTCTGGCTGTAGGTCTCTTAGTAGGAACCTGCATAATTATTATTTCTTTACCTTTGAAGACTGAAAGGAGATGCAGCTGAGGACACCCTTGCAGTGTCATAAAAAACAATATCAAAGCTACATGACTAACTGTTCAGTTAGAGCAATAAAGAATCTAGGCGCAGCCCTCAGATTCACCACTATCAATTCAGAATTTCTTAAAATATCTTTTCCAGCAGCTTAGAATAAGGCAAAAATCAATGTGATATGGATATAGAATATCAGATTGTGTTACGTTTTTTATGAAATATTGGAATCTATCTTATCTGTATTGAAATAAAAACATGTGTGGACTTCCTTAAAAATACTTCGAGTCATCTAATATCTTTTAGTTACTATGCCCTTAACTGCTAAAAAGTCAACCACACTTTCCTCCTCTTGTATTTCTTTCCCTCTTTCTTTCTGCCCTCCATTGTCTGGCCCCTTAATTTAACACATATATACTGAGTGTATTCCCTTAGGCACTGTACTAATTAAGTAAGTTGACATTCTACATTGACATTTTAGGTAGAGACAAATAGGGTATCTGTAGTTTTGCCATGGGTACCTGTTGCTGTGATTCCACTGTTAACTTCCATTAACTAGATTAAACCAACAGTTAAGTCTATTGAAACAGGCAAACCAGGTGTAAATTTGTTGCAGATTCCAAATTAGTTACAATGACTTTTTGAATCAGTTTTTAAAATGGCCCTTAAAGTAAGTAGTTTAAAGCTGGTGTTGTATACAATTTGTTTATCTAGATTTTAATTCTACAAACGTTTATGCAACACATAGCGTTTGCCACTGTCCCAGGGATGTACATACCTCATTCACCTCTATCTGGCCATCATTCATATATCTGGTTGTCTAAGGATCAACTATTTACTATTTATTTTTACCAAAGTAGATAAAGATTACAGAAGCCTTGTCTGATGCCACGTGGCCAAGGTAAGTAAGAGGTTAGATTCAAGTTCAGATGTTTCACTTCCAGATTTGCAGTTCTTCTTGTAGCACAGTGGAGGATTAGAAGTAATATAAAGAGATTGCTTTCATAAGACAAAGTGATGGTGTAATAGAAGCATGGGCTTTGGAATCAGTTCAAGTTGGATTTAAATCTTAGCTCTGCCATTTTTCAGCTCTTTTGACCCTAAGAATGTTAACCAACATCACTGAGTATTAACTAACTTATAAACTGGAAATAGTAATCCTTACCCTGTAGGGCTATTGTGGAAACATACATAAAGCGAGAGGAAGAGCTACTCAGTAAGTATTCTGTGATTAACTTTTTATGCAACTTTGTTGCTATTTAATATGAAATCTCAATTTCACTTATAATCTGGCTTGCTATCTCTCTAGGTTTAAATTGGCATGAAAAAATTCAGCTCCAAACTTTTGGATAGTGTTCTTCTTGTTGATAATACCTCATAAGCTTCTTTGCCATGCAAATCCTACTCATCTCCTACAAGCTGTGGTTCAAACATCACTGTGTCTTCAGATCTGAAGAATTTATCTTAGATCTCCTTGTGCATTTCCCCAGCACTGAAGACTTACAGCGCTCATTTTGATAACTGATACATTGTGTTGTCTCTTAAGCATTTGAACTATATATATCTTTTTCCCTTGAAAAAATCCTAATCTAGGTGGACAGTGTCATTTTCTCATATTTTCTTCAAAGAGTCCTTAGCACTTAGTGCAGGACTTCATACCTAGAAAGACACTAGTTACTTGATAAATTCTCAACACAGGTAATATTTACATACAGGATTAGTAGTTTTAACCTTAGAAGACTGTAGTAGAAAGTCTTTTGCTTCCATGTTGTTATTCAGCTTGGGAAATCTCATGTTAAAACTTTCCTGATTTAAGATGTCTACATCAACACAGGGACCAATAATTGACATCATGATAAAAAGAGGATAGAAGGATTTCATTTTACTTGGGTCTACAATCAATTGCCATGGTTGCAGTAGTCAAAAATCAAATGCCATATTGCATTGGGAAAGCCTGCTACAAATGACCATTTCAAAGTGTTAAAAAAAAGAAAAAAAAGTGAAGGTGTCTTTGTAAAGACTAAGGTGCACCTGGACCCAAGTCACAGTATTTTCAATTGCCTCATATGCATGTGACAGCTGAACAATGAATAAGGAAGGCAGAAAAAGAATTGATACCTTTCAATTAGGGTGCTGACAAAGAATATTGAATATATTGTGGACTGCCAAAAGAATAAACAGATTCATCCTGGAAGAAGCACAGTCAGAATGCTCCTCAGAGGCTAAGATGGTAAGTCTTCCTCTCATATACTTTAGATGTGCTATCAGGAGGGACTAGTGTCTGGAGAAGGACATCACACTGGTAAAGTAGAAGGTCAGCAAAGGAGAGAAAGAACCTCAATGAGATGGATTGACAGAGTGGCTGCAATGACAGACTCAAGCACCACCACGATCATGAGGATGGTGCAGGTCTGGGCAGTGTTTGGCTCCGTAGTGCAGTCACTATGAGTCAGAACCTGCTGGATGGCACCTGACAACAACACATCCAGACCGAACAATGATATAGAGTTTAGTAAATATGTTTATTAAACCCCTTCATGTAAAAGTGTAAAATAACAAGAAATATTTGAAAAATAATGAATATTTGGGAAAGATACTTTTCATATAATTAGGAATGGTCTTTGTCCAATTAGTTTGAATTCTGATATAGGAAGTTTTGATGTAGAGAATTTAATCCAAAGAAATGTATCCATTTTGTATCAAATTCATTGAAAACAGAAAAATTACATGTGGGCTCAGATATGCTGAATCATGATTCTGTAACAGACTTCCTGATTGTTAGCAAGTGTCTTTGTATTCATTTTCTTTATTATTTTCAATAAACACAATTTTGCAACCCAATAGGTCAGAGTAGAACTGCCCCACAGAGTTTCCAAGGAGACCTGGTGGATTTGAACTGCCAACCTTTTTGGTTAGTAGATATAGTACTTAACTCCTACACCACTAGGGTTTCCAGCATTATATGAGAAGATCATGATGAAATAATGACAACAATGGAACTAAGTCTGAAAACAAGTTCTTTAGGAACGCAATGTTGCAGGTAGACAGAAATGGTTCTTGATCTACAACTTTACTGTAATTTTAATTCCTTCTGTACAGTCCTACAGTACACTTACGTAATGCTAATGTGATACTAATATGTTTCATAAATGGACTGTATAGACCTGACTACTGATTATACATACTACATCTTAAGTTTTAGATCTATTATTATTGCTTTGGAAGAAATGAGCTCCTGACTACTGTAGCAGGGACAGTGCTTTCCTTCAGCACCCCTGCAACCCAGTGTGAAACAAAACAACAACAGCAATAAAGAATAGAACAAAAAGAGCTGTGCTCCTCCTGGGAGAAGGTGGTTGTTGCTGGGTGCCAACAAATTGGTTCTGACTCATGGAGATCCTATGTGCAACAGAACAAAATACTCCCAGTCTTCTGCCATCCTCATGATTGTTACTATGCTTGAGCGCGTTATTACAGCCACTGTGTCCACCTATCTCCTTGGGGTTCTTCCTTTCTTTCACTCACCCTCTACTTACCAGGCATGATGTCCTTCTTGAGAACATGCCCAGAGTATGTGAGATGAAGTCCTATCATCCTCACTTCTAAGGGACATTCTAGCTGTACTTATTCTATGACAGATTCGTCCCGTCTTCTGGCAGTCCATAATATCCTCAATATTCTTTGTCAGCACCACAACTCGGAAGTGTCAATTCTTCCTCCGTCTTCGTTAAGGGTCGTGTGAAGAGGCATGGGAGCCTAGAGTGTGGCTAGGTAACGAAAGACGGAACAGAAGATTTAGAAGACTGGGCTGCCATCAGAAGCTGTATTCATCTAAATTCTCCCAGAGAGGGAGGAGAAAATCAGAGACCTTATCTTGTGTGTATACATGTATACGTGAGTTACGATTGTTTTCTTTGGTCAATGGAATATATGAACATTTGGAAAGAGCTGAACTGCTTTGACTGTGTGTTGTCTACATAAAGTCAAAACAACTATAAAAATTAATCATAATTTAAAGATTATTATAAGGAAACCATATAAATGACTTAAAAGAACACTTTTTTTCCTCCAGTATCCTCAGTAGTTGTCAGCACATTTAAAAGAAATCTGTTGTTAAGATAGTTGCAATTATGCAGATACCTTATGGATCAGTATGATATGTCTCTTGCTTATGTACTTTTAGTTACTGTGAATACATAAGTATTTAATTGCTCTCTTCAAAAATATCTGTGCTCACATTTTTCTTTAATCCAGGCTTTTACTGAAGTTTATTCAAAATATCTGTAGACACGTTCCGTGGCTTCCTTCAATTTCCAAGGCTTGATTTTGTCTTCATGACTTGAAATGTCTTTTTATATAAAAGTATGTTATCCTATACATATTTTGAAGAGTTTTTGCAGTTTTCTTGTTTGAATACTCTCAATCTCATTGTAAGTTTCTCCTGGGCAGGACCTGTGCTTTATATATCCATTATATTTACAGAGCCTAGCACAGTGCAGGACATACGGAGAATGCTCATTAAAAATGTGATGGCCACTCTATACGCCGACTACAACATGTGTAAATGACACTTACGACCACTTGGTGGTACCATAGAATGGACAAGGGTGGTATTTTGTTGGTATTGTTCTCTATTTGCTTTTGCACTTTGACACTGTGCCATTTTACCCATCTTTGAATGAGAGCAGTATATAGGCATCTTCAGGCTTCTTATAGAAACTGTCTGTAAATATTTGTTGAATATACAGGAATGACTGCTGTTAGAAAAGAACATGAATGAGATAAATATGAGCCTGTATATAAAACAATTTATCTTTCAGCTAGCTATGTCACTTCTTACCTTGGCCTAGAAGCTGGATTTTAACTCTTCATCTGGAGACAAATGAAGATATCACAGACGTGTAGGCTGTGAAATAAACTGGGTGGTGAAGACAGTGAACATGGAAGGACAGTAGAAAAATACACATTTTATTACTTTTTTCAACAAAGTATAAGAGTTTTTTCTTAGGAGATAAGCATACCAGAGCCTTAGTAAATGAATGGTACTCTTAATTTCTTAATGAAAATGCAAGTCAGCTATTGGTGACTATGATTTTTAACCAGTATATTAAGTTAACTTATGACAAAAATGCTAAATCTCTTTAAATGCTTTGGAATTAGACAAGTTCTATTACTCTAAGGGAGTAATCAAAAATAAAAATTACAGGTATGTACAGAAAACATGAAGACAAGTAATAAACACTGGATTCATGTGGCACAGGAAGGGCAGTAGAATACATGTAATTGCTAAAAAGATGTAACACCATTAAAAATACTGGATGAAGACAATTTAAATCTACCAATAAAGTTACGGGAATAAAATGTAGTGAGGGTATGCTTGTTATAAGATTTGATAAAATGTCACTTAGAAATAACAACCCACTGCCACTGAGTTGATTTCAACTCATAGTGACCCTATAGACAGAGTAGAACTGCCCTATAGTTTCCAAGGGGTTCTTGGTGGTATCAAACTACCAATATTCTGGTTAGCAGCTATAGCACTTAATCATGATGACACCAGGGTTTCCAACACTTAGAAATGGTGCTCCATAAATAACTCTGCTGACTATTGCTGTGGTGGTTGGGGGCAAGGAGGGTGCTACTGCTCTTGGTAAACAATAAGAAACAGATATTCAAACAATGTTAAGTAAGTATCATCCTGAAAGAATATAGAGGGTTTATGAAAAAGGCAGGCAATATAAGCTTATAAAGAGTTTGGACAGAAAGGGAAAAATATAAAAGACTGAGTTAATCTTTCTGTATGTCTACCCTTTTAAGTTCTTTTGATTCTACAAGTATTACTCAGGTCTGTCTCTCCCTCTTGACTGTATGATCTGTTTACAGACTTCTATCATTCTGAATTATTTCAGTAACAGTTGTCCTGCTTCTGTTCTCAGGCCCTCCAATCCATCCTCTACACCTGTCACTGGAGTGATTTTCTTTTTTAGTAAATTAAAGGCTGTTCATGTTATTTCCCTTCTTAAAGTATTTAATAACATTCCCATGGTCAGCAGGATGAGGTTCAAGCAACTTAGTCCACAGGGTTTTCCATGGTCTGGCTTCTGCCTTGCCTGTGGTCCTCTCATCCACATCCACCTGATTTTCCACCAATGACAACTGCCACCTCACACCGTCGTGCTTTGCACATGCTGTTCCCCCTATGTGGAATGCTCCTCTCCCCGCTTTTCTGCACGGTTATCCCCAGTTCCCATCCGCCCACCAGCGGAGGCTTGAGTGTTGTTGCTGTGATGCTGAACAAGTTTCAGTGGTACTTCCAGACTAAAATGGAGAAGCCCTGATGGGATGGTAGTTAAAGTGATCGCCTGCAAATAGCAAGATTGGCAGTTTGAAATCATCAGCAGCTCCACAGGAGAAAGGTGTGGCAGTCTGCTGCTGCAGAGACTTGCAGTCCTGGATACCATATGTGTTCACTATGAGTCAGAATTGACATGGAGGCAGAGTTTCTTTCTTTTTCCCCCCAGACTAAGGCACACTAGAAGAAAAAAAAAAGCCTAAAAACTACTGAAAATCAACCAATGAAAAATGCTGTGGGTCACAAAGGTCTGATCTGCAACTGATCATGGGGATGGGGAGGACAGGCAGTGTTTCACACAGTTGTACATCAGGCTGCTGTGAGTCAGGGGCTGATCCGACTACAGCTTAAAACAACAGCCACTGCAAAACGTCTTTCATCCTTTAACTCAAGTCCCTCTTGTGCCAGGGAAACTTTCTGAAGCAAACATCTCACTGAGCTCTAATTTGTTTGTTTGTCCATCGTCTTTGCTAGAAGACAGAATCTATGTTTTTTCTTCTCTATGCTGCTGTTTCTGTTATGGCATATGGTATGAATCCTTGCCACTGAAAGAAAGACCTGTCTATAATCATTTATAAGCTTTGAGCAAAAGACTGTAATTCAAGATAAGTCAAAGTACCAACCGTCTTTGTATTGCTTAAAGCAGATTAATTAGCCACATTTTCTGAATAACCAAAGAAGGAGTGGCTTTTTAGTCACAGAACTAGTTTTGTAGTTAGAGTAGAAAGAGATTCTATGGAGGTAACAGAGAAAACTGAGACTGTCACAAAGCTATTCTACTTGGTAGAAATTTAAGTACAATCTTGAAAACTCAAGGAAAAATATCAAATTGTAACGCTTGTTTCTAGCTTAGCATGTCTTCAAACATAGAAAACTGTGGGCTACCAAGTAGACACAACTCATGCTGCGAAGTCAACTAGCCATGAGTTTGAATCCTGACTGATGTTTGGTGGTTGTGTTACTTTGTAAGTTCTATATTCAATCTCACATAGCCTCAGTTTCCTTATCTGCAGAGTTGTTGTAAAGGTTAGAGATTATATGTGTAAGGTAAAGTTCTTGGCATCAAGCCTTTATATTAAAATAACTACAAATCCCTGGAGGTGAAAGACAGCCCAGTGAAAGCTATTTACAGGATGTCTCAAAATTGAGTATGTGGCTGGAATTTGATCTGAAAGATAAGAAATGCACACATCCCAAAGAAGCAAAGAAGCATAATGGGACCTAAGCATTCTTACTACAGACTCTATTCAAGTCTCCAACCATTCTTTAGAGTCTAGCTGGAATGGCCATCAGCCAGCTGCTGAACCAATGGAATTTTCTCCTGCCAAAAATGAGAAGATGGTTTTGAAATAAAACTCTGAGAGTGCAAGCTAAGTAATTAGAAGTTATGAAAAGATGGCCTGAGGCTAGAGCCCTTATTAATATGCAAAGCAGGATAATGGATTGTGATTTAAGAAGGAAAACAAGGGATTTTGAAAAGCAGTGGGAGATGCTATGGAAGGGAATACCTCTGGGCCTGTTTCAGGGTGATCTCTAGTCAGCTGCATGGTATCAAGGGCAGTCGATACTAAGCACGACTACTTTCCAGGGTGTCTATTCATGAAAATGAGCAGGGTTTTCTGGTTGACCTACAGGGCTAGATTAGGATTACAGACCCAAGTAGTTGTGTTGCTCTTAACCCATCACACAACCACACAGCCGTATTGCTAAACACATTTGAGACAGGCAGCTTCAGAGTTCAGCCCTTCTAAAAGACATTTGCTCCAGCTTATCCTCCTACACCAAGCAGAATAGGCTGCACATTCTTCTGAAATTGTTGTTGAGAATGTAACTTTAGAACTGGCCAGAAGTTGTCCTTGACAAGATAACTATAGTACAGCCATAGCCAGCCTCAACCAATTTTAGCAAGTTTTCTATACCATCTTAACACACTAAGTGACGTATTAGCTAAGTGCAAAATGTGTATGTGCACCACACCTCTGGGTGGAGACCTAAGATGCTAATGAAGAGAAATCAACCTCTTCCTTCATCCAGGGGGTCAAGCCCTTGTCTAGAGAAAATGCATAGTCATCCCCAAGCTCTGAGTGCCAGAGTGAAGATCAATCTTGAATGATTATGATGAATTTAAATTCCCTCATCTGCTCTCAGTAAAAGTCACCCTCCCCTAGCTGCTGGTGAGCTGTCTGACAGGCAGCAACTCTGACTGCATCCTTTCCTTGGCCAATGAAATAAAGGTGCCTTTCTGATCTAGACCCTGTCTCATGTTAGCTGGCTGTCAGGGTCATGCTGAGAAGAACCTACAATTTCCACCTGGTAACACATTGGCACTTTATGCAAGATTGGCCAAAAAACACCAAAACAAACCTATTGCCATCTAGTTGATTCTACCTCATTGCAACCCTATAGGATGGAGTAGAACTGTCCTGTAGGGTTTCAAAGGCTGTAAATCTCTACAGAAGCTGACTGCCACATCTTTTTCTCATGGAGGAGCTGGCCAGTTTGAACTGCTGACCTGGCAGCTAAGTAGTGAGCCACTACGCTACCATTTGCTATTAAAAGGAAATTCATGGAGATTTGGTACGCTCTTTCCCTAATTTTTCTAATCATATCAATCACTAAGGGCTTGTTAGAATAGAAAAATCCAGCCGTTTCACTGGAGACTGTAAGTAAATAAGCCTAGCCTGGGGCCTAAAAATGAAAGAGAACATGTTGCTGTTGAGTCAATTCTGACTCGTAGTAACTCTAAAGAACAGAGCAGAACTGCCCCACAGAGTTTCCAGAGAGTACCTGGTATGTTCAAACTGCGGATCTTTTGGTTAGCTGCTGAAGCACTTAACCACTACACGACCAGTGTTTCTGGCATGGGACCTAAGATTTTGTGGGTTTTTTTTTTTTTTAAATTGGCTCCTTCTAGGTGAGTCCTCTCTTCAGGTAGGTTTGACAAATATTGATGTTGTCACCCAGCAGCATCATCACCCGGAAACTGTTAGAAATGTAAATTCTGGAGTCCCACTTCAAACCTACTGAATCAGAAGCTCTACAGTTGAAATCCAACAATCGATTTTAGAAGCCTTCCAGGTGTTTTTCATGAAAACACTAAATTTTGAGATGCATATTTGACAAATGTAGCCCCAAGAGCTGTAAGTTAGACGTATAGCTGCACGTGAGAAATATCTCCTAGGCCAAGTTATCTGAGGCCTAGGAAAGGCCTGACTTAAATCCAGGTCCTGACTGCTGGTCCTCACTTGCCCCCCTGACACCACAACCTCGTTTTCTGTTTTCTAAGGAGAAATTTGATTTTGTGACTCCTTTTCATTTCTCAACTGATCAGCACATTCTTATTACTTTTCTGATTGCAAAGGCACTTAGTTCCACTTCTTGCTTGAAATCCTATTGCTTAGCTCCTCCTACCTTAAAGGCATTGGTTGGATGTCTGGTTGACCAGGACTCTAACTGTTCATGGTTGAGGCTTACATTTCTGTTGAAATTTTTTTCTTAGTTAATATGTACCCAGAGAGCTGCTGCAAAACCATTTTAAAAGAAAAATGTAAGCAGATGATAAGCTGCCTCATTCTCTTTAGTAAGGTTCATCTTTTTCACCTCTGGGAAGGTCATGGCCATACAGAAACATATGGTCCACTTTAAAATGGCCATAGTTTTGAAGATTAACTTCTAGGATGGCTGCTAATAAGCAAATATTCATGTTTAATATGCAGGGGCAGAAATAAAACAGGAACCACTGATTAGCGAATGGCAGCAATGGGTTACCCAGGAAGCAGGCCCAGCACTAGCTTGCCTCCTTATCTGCAGTGCACAGTTTCATTTGTTTTTCACCCCAGTGAATACATGTGACCTTGTATACTACAGAGTAATAGAAACACAGTTTAAGGCTATCTGTTCCTCACTTACTGTAAGCCCATGCATGTCTTCTTTACTCAGTAATCCAGCCCTGCCAATAAGACTGTTTACTGGTACTGCAGTGAGGAAGGGTTAGTTGATTTAGGAAGGAAGCCAATTTTAACTCAAAAAAAGAACTACTGGCTACCATGATGTTGCTTCTTGGATATCACTGGTTACAATCAAGAGTGACAATTCAGAAGCAGTGACATTTCTGACCATGAAGTATCTAGAAGTTTTTCTTGTAAGTAAATAAACCGTAAAAAAAAAATCATAAAATGAGTAATGGAAACGATTGTCTGCATCACATACTGAATGATCAAATTAGACTCAAGTCAAATTGCTGTACCTATGCAAAGCAGTTGAGAGGTTACAGGAATCCTGTAGTTAATCAACTCAGATTGATTTCACTTCTTTAAACTGGTAGATTTCTTCCCTGGTCATTTCCAAATGAGAGAAATGTGTTCAAAATACAATTCTGAAGGTAAGCCATATGTCACTTATTTATAAACAGATAACTAAGACTTATGCAGCCTTTCCAGCAAGGCACATTCAAACAGGTGTATGATGCTATTACCGAGCATAGGTGATGGTTGTCCAGCTCTTGCCTTCAAGAGTCAGACTGGCTTATGTAGGAGATTTTTTATTTACAATTCTGTGCCTATATACAGACAAATCTTCACAAACATTTAACGAGCAGTTCAATCTCCATTTTATTCACTAATAAAAGTCTCATCTCAGGTTCACGGTCAACTTTATTTTCTAGTCCTTTTGATTTCAAAGTCTAACTGTTGGCAACAACTCATTGATAGTTGGGAGGCTTCTACAGACTATTCATAACCACACAGAACAGTTCCCAGTGTTTGTTTCTAATGCACATACTCTCACTCTGACCCTGACTTTCAGAATGTGCCAACAAAATTCCTCTGACTGTATTTTCTTCGTTTCATTACTGTTATTTATGTAAATGCCCCCTTATAAAGGAAAGGAAAAATAGTGGTTGAAAAGATCACTACTTACGTTTCTGGGAAGTGACACAATTGTTTTTGGAAAAATAAATGAAACTTTTAGCATATTTCTAAAGTTTTTTTTTGTATCAACACTCATGCTGTATTTTCTCACCAAGTTTTCTCAGTCATGGTGGGATGTTTTTGCCAAAACTCAGCTGTTATTAATCTGACACACAGATGAACACATCAGTTCTTGAAATGGCTGTCCGGTAAAACCGAATTCCAAACACCAAATCAGTTGTTGTGGAGTTAATACTAATTTGTAGTGATTCCATGTGTGTCTGAGAATTGCGCTACGCAGGGGACTGCAAGGTTAAGCACTCAGTTTGAACCCACCAGCCACTCCACTGGAGAAAGATGTGCCAGTCTACTTCCGTAAAGATTACAGCCTCGGAAACCCTATGGGAAGGCATCACTGTGTTCTGCAGGATCCCTGTCAGTTGGAATCAACTTGACAGCAATGGTTTTATTTCATTTGGGGCATTAATATGACCAAATTAACATTATAATTCTTAAAAAATTACACATTTCACTCAGACTTTGAAACTGCATAAGGAAGTAATTCTTTCTCATGGTGGAGATAGCTGCCCAAACCTGGAGAGGGTCTCCTCCCCAGTAGGGATGGAAATATCCACTTGAGGTGGTATAGATGTCAAATATTCAGCTGAGGGCTATCTTAGATTCGGTGTTGGGAAATACCTTTCTCAAGTTTACACTGGATATCTGGTTGCTTCGTTGGTTGGTTGGCTGATTGGCTGGCTGGCTGGCTGGTTGGTTGGTTATTTGGTGGAAAAAGTGTGTAACAGGGCAAGGTGATCAGATTTGGTGGCCCTAAAACATTTCTGTCACAATTATACACTTGAATAAATGATAAGACTGAATAGAACTACAGGTGTCCCAAGTGAGAGGTTCTGTTTTGGGAACTAATGACCAATTTCTAGTTATATTATCAGTAGTGTTATTAAAAGATATCTCTACAGGGGCAGGACAGTTCTCAATCCTTCTAGTCTCTGCTGACAGGAAAATGTCAGATCATCCAGGGAAGGAAAAGTGATTTCAGTAGAGTGGCTTTCAGTACTATATTGTTTAGCAGAGACTTTCCTTCCTGCCTCCCTCCCTCCTTACTGCATTCCCTTTCTTCCATCCAATATGAATTAACTCAATGAAATCCACTTGATTGTACATTACTTGGGAATAGGAATGAGGTTACCTTTATTTACAACAACACAAGTTAATATAATATAGGAGGGAAAATGAAGCAAAGTTTTAAAAAACAGAATTTATATCCATTATTTCATATCAATACTCACAACTTTATTAGATCATTACTCTAGACTTCCATTTTGAAGAAACTTGAGGCTCATCTCTAAAGTAGAGTTTAATTAACTACTTGCCCAAAGTCTTACAGCTTTAGATGGTGCAATTAGAATTCATACTTAGGTTTGCCTGACTAAAAAGCCAGTATTTTCACTCTACTTTTCCATGCGTTCACAATGTTTAGACTCCACTGTGAATATATAAGATCTGAACAATTATATTTGCCACAAGAAAACAGTTACAGCTTCTTAAAGAAATGACTGGATATAAAAACTTAGCATCTTTCTCCATTTTATCCTCTTCTTTCATTTATACTGAGATTCAAAAAACTTTGAAACTGAGTTTTATATTTAACTAGAACATATGACCATACAGGATTCTTCACATTTACTTCCTTTCAAGAGTATATTGGTAATTTATTTTCTTTTTACCCTTGGATCTTTATTGGTCTCTCCCTCTTTTTAGCTGTTTGATATAGAAAACTGAATTTCACATTCTCATCCGTGTGACTAAAATGGAGTGTCTGTATTCCGTGATAGCAAAAAGCTACTGAAGCCAAGAAACACTGCCGAGTTGATGCCTTCATAGGCAAAGAAAACCGTTATAGTGAGTAGGGATATTGGGTTTGAAATCAGAAAACCTGGTTTGGGATGTCTGCGTTTGCACTCACAATCTTTATGATTTTGAGTAAATGATTTAAAGGCTTTAAGCTTCAGTTCAGTCATCTGTACAAAGATTTTAATGTGCTTCTTGGGATTACTGTGAGTCTTTAAATGTGAATAGCATGCAAAGTCTCTCTGAAAACTTTTACGACTAGTGCAGATACACAGCACTCATGCTGCTAGTCCCCATTCCTGCGTCCATGGGCCAAAATAGCCCAAAGCCATCCAGTTGATTCTAACTCGTAGTGAATCTATGGGACAGAGTAGGACTGCTTCCACAGAGTTTCCAAGACTGTAATTTTTATGTCAGGCTGCCACATTTTTCTCACTTGGAGTTACTGATGGATTTAAATCATTGACCTCTTGGTTAGTTGCCAGTGCTTAACCAACGTGTCACCAGGGCTCCTTGGGTTCATGGGGGAAGATGACAGTTGATCACGGTACTCTTTCCAATAGACTCTAGACAGACTCATATTAATCTTCTCTAAAGACTGACCCAAGAAACCTATCTAGCTCAGTAAAGCTAACATGATAGACAAATTTTCTTTGTCATTCTCAGATTAGACGTAAGATAATGAATTTCCCTTCTTCACTCAAGGACTAAAAATACTGCTGGAGCTTTAATTCTTTAACTCAAGTTTGATTCTTGTTCCACTACAGTTACCATAGATCCACTGCCACCGAGTCAACTGTAACTCATAGTGGCCATATCACATAGAGCAGAATTGCCCCCTAGGGTTTCAAAGGAGTGGCTAGTGAATTGACACTGCCCAGTTGGCAGCTGAACTCTTAACCATTATGTTACCTGGGCTCTGTAGGTATGGTAATAAATGAAATTCTCCCTATCTTTTTGGAAGAGTGGGAAAAAGGCAAAGAAGGCATCAGAGTACAAAGAAGGAGTTGGAAAGGTGTGTTCAGGACTAGAAAAAGGTTACTAGTGAGAAAAGACAGGAAATGATAGAATGAACAAATATCTGCAATGTTTTCAGATTCAGCCCTGCCTGCATGGATAGGGCCTTCTAGATTTGTAGTCTAGTTACCACATGTTGTTGTTGTTAGCTGCTGTTGTGTCAGCCTCTAACTCATGGAGACCCCATGCATGATGGAACAAAACGCAGCCTGTTCTGGTGCTATTTCCATGGTTGATTTTAGACTGGACTGTTGTGATCCATATGGTTTTCTTTGGCTGATTTTTGAAAGTATATCACCAGATTATCTTTTTATACACCATTACCTCTCACAATACCTGTTTTCATTAGTTATCATTTACAGTTTGGCATCCTCTAGGCACTTTATTACATGCTTATTAAAATGTCATAGCAAATACGACATTTCTCTTTACACTTGAGAAAACAATCCCAGCGGACTAGTCAGATGCAAAGCCCAGATTAAAACCAGATACACTTGAATCTGAAACCTCCTCGCTTTCTGCTTGCTATGCTGTCTGTCATGTTTTCCTAACATAGAGGACGTCTTTTCAAGGCACAAAATAATTAAGATTGGGAAGACCCTTACATCAGTCAGGAAGACTAGGTTATACAGTATCAGTATCATTATCTTCAACAACAAAAAAAGCAAAACAAAAATCTTGGTTTCTTTAAACAACAAACATTATGTTGCAATTATATAACATGAGGTCAGATGAGGACTTTGCTGAACATCAACCTTATTCAGAGATTCAGACTAAAGGAGGTTTCAAGTTTTCCCAGACCCTGCAGCAAGGGGTAGGAGAGAATTGTCCATTAGTTTGTAAATACCTCCAGAGCATGTAATACATTACACCAACTGGAAGGGAGTAAGGAAATATACTTCTACCATGTGCTGAGAAAGAGAGAAATGGAAATACAGGTGAGTGGCAGCAATACATAGACTAGAACCTCAATAGTAAAGAGGGAATTAAAATTAACTGCAGAAATACTTGGTTTAAAAAGAGAAGTTCCTTTGTGGCTCAGCACATGACTCCACATCTGCTTATCTTAAGCCTTAACCATGTATTGATTTTATTGAGAAGTGGGAAATTATCAGCAACCAGCATTATTTTAAATATGGGTGGACAGATGCACAGTTTTAGCAAAGCATAAAAAACAGATTGGTCACTTAAATAACCTAATGTGTTAGTAAAAAGCCTGATTTAGACTTAGAGTAAGAACAGCATATGGTTCAGAATTCCTGCAGACAGTTGCTTTAGCTGATGGAAAATTTTCTTTGTACGTAGTAAACACCCAGCACACCTCCAGAAGTGCAAGCTTATTCTACCTTTGTGTATAAGCAATACATCCGGAGCGCCTATAGAATTTAGTGCCTCTCAGATGAATGAGGTCATGGATTTGTCATCCCCAAATCTGCATGCTCACCAGGTTATTAAAACATATTCTAATTTTAAAATCATCAGACTGACAAAAACTTCCTTCTTTGGATCTAAAAAACTACATTGACCTTGAATTAAAAAACTTGAAGAGTCTGATACAGTGGGAACAGTTTTAAGGATGACAGGAGCCAGAAGCTTGTTCTGATGTGAAGGTTTTCCCACGTTTTGCTCTGGCCCCCGACCCATTCATTGCAATGCAGGCTTGGGAATCCTTCTTACTTCAGGGCCTCTGCAAATGATGTGCCACTCTTTTCTTTCTTTTCCGCTTCAATAGCTCTGTTTCTTTCTTCGGATATTAATTTAAATGCTTTCTGAAAATGGTATTTCTTGATCTTCCCGTATGCAGTAGGTCCTTCCTTTTGTTTGCTACTTTGGCTCCTGTTTGTTTTCTTCACGGTTTTTGATCTAAATTATAATTTGTCTGTTTACTTCTTTGTTATCTGTACTAGAATATGAGTCCTATAAGGACAGAAAAAGAGTAATTTTGTCCATCCTTGTAGCTATGAAGCCCAGAGCCAGCACATCACAGATTCCAAAGAAATGTTTGTATGATGAGTGAAGGCGTTGCTGTAAGGAAGGAGCTATAACCATGGGCAGCTGTAAGCACCAACAAAGTGTTCTGTGACTACCGGTATTCTTTACCTTGTCTTGATCAGTGCAGCCCAAACAACTTCCATCTCTTTTAACCCACATATTTTCCTACAGAAAGTACAGTAGCGTGGTTTTAATTTCTCAGTCTGCTGTAACACAAACACAGCTGGAGGGCTTCAAAGAACAAGAATTTATTTTCTAATTGTTCAGGAAGCTAGCAGTACAAATTCAGAGCAGGTGATTAAACAGGAAAGTAAGAAAGGCCAAAATGGATGTCAGAAGAGACTCTAAACTTGCTCTTTATTGTTGAGTAGCTAAAGTCAACAGAAGAAATGAGAAAGTAAAAAAGCTGAACCGAAGATTTCAAAGGATGGCTTGAGAAGACTAAGTAAGGTATAACAAAGTGGGAAAAGACTTAGAGTTAGAAAAGGGAAGACCACACTGGGCAGTTTTCAAGCTGAAAGAAATGAAGAAAAAAGTCAAGTCTTGAGTTGCAATACTGAAGGATTCTACAGAGAAAATACTGAATGACACAGGAAGCATTAAAAGAAGATGGAAGATACGCAGAGTCACTGTACCAAAAAGAGTTGATTGATGCTCAGCCATTTCAGGAGGTATCATATGATAAAGAATCAACAGTTCTGAAGGAAGAGGTCGAAATTGCACTGAAGGCATTTGTAGAAAACAAGTGTCCGGGAATTAACAGAACATCAATGGAGATCTTTGAAAAAACAGACGGAGTGCTAGAAGTGCTCATTTGTCCATGTCAAGAAATTTGGAAGACAGCTAGCTACCTAGCCAACCTGCTGGAAAAGATCCACATTTGTGCTCTTTTCACAGAAAAGTGATCCAACAGAATGTGTAAATTATCAAACAATATTATTAATATCACATGCAAGTAAAGTTTTACTGAACATAATTCAAAATTAGTTGCAACAGTACACCAACAGCAAAGCACCAGAAATTCAAGCTGAATTCAGAAAAGGAACTGGAATCAGGGATAGTACTGCTGATGTGAGACACACCCTAGATGAAAGGAGGGAATACCAGAAAGATGTTCACCTGATTTTATTGACTATGCAGAAGCATTTGACTGTGTGAGCCATGACAAATTATGGATAGTATTGCAGAGAATGGGAACTTCAGAATACTTAGTTATTGTCATGAGGAACCTGTACTTAGACCAAAAACAGTGTTTCAAACAGAAGAAGGTGGTATTTCACAGTTTAAGGTTAAGAAAGGTGTGCGTCAGCGTTATATTCTGTCAACATACTTGTTCAGTCTATATGCTGATGAAACAATCTGAGAAGCTGGACTATACGAAGAAGAATACGGCATCAAGATTAGTGGAAGACTAATTAACATGTTATATGCAGATGACACAACGTTGCTTGCTAAAAGTGTAAAGGACTTGAAGTACTTACTGATGGAGATCAAAGACCACAGCCTCTGATATGGTTTACACCTCAACACAAGAAAGCAAAAATACTCACATCAGAGCCAATAAGCAATGTTATGATAAATGGAGAAAACATTGAAGTTGTAAAGGATTTTGTTTTACTTGAATCCACGATCAAAGTCCATGGAAGAATTAGTGAAGAAATCAAGAAATGTATTCCATTGGGCAAATCAGCTGCAAAAAGACCTCTTTAAAGTGTTGAAAAGCAAAGGTGTCACTTCGAGGACTAAGGTGAACCTAATCCAAGCCATGGTATTTTCATTGACCTCTTATGTATGGTAAATCTGAATCAATAAGAAGACTGAATAAGAATCACGGTGCTGACGAAGAATATCGAATATATGTGGGTTGCCGGAAGGAAAACAAATCTGTCTTGGAAGAAGTACAGCCAGAGTTCTTAGAAGAAAAGGTTGGTGAGACTTCATCTCCATACTTTGGATATGTTATTAGGAGGAACCAGTCCGTGGAGAAGCACATCGTGCTTGGTAAAGTAGACAGTCAGTCACTGCGGCTGCCACAATGGTCTCAAGTACAACAGTGATGGTGACGATGTTGCCAGTCGGGGCAGCATTTCATATTGTTGTATTAGGTGTCACTATGAGTCAGAAGTGACTTGATGGGACCTAAAAACAACATCAGGTCTCTAGGAACATGGGCCAGTTTTTATTTCAAAAGATACTTTCATAGCACTGCAGTAAAATTCATTTATTAATGAGATTCAGTTTGAGATGGTAAATATTGACCAGTGGGCCACCAGTAGTTCTAGATAAACAGAAGAAAGACTTTCATGGGACCTTATTGTTTATGCATTTTTCATTTTGATTAGTTAATCTCTTTTTATGTGATTGCTGTTATTGTTAGCTGCCATGGTGTTGGCCCATTGACACATGGTGACCCCATGTGTTACAGAGTAGAACTGTCTCATCGGGTGTTTTTGACTGTAATCTTTATGGAAGCAGATCAGCAGGTCTTTTCTTCCACAAAACCACTGGCTGCTTTCCAGTTAGCAGCTGATTGTCCACTATATGAGCCACCAAGGCTCCTCTTGTATGTGATGAAACCAAAAATCAAACCCGCTGCCCTCAAGTAGATTTCAACTCATCGCAACCCTATAGGAAAGAGTAGAACTGCTCCATAGAGTTTCCAAGGAGCACCTGGTGGATCCAAACTGCGGACCTTTTGATTTACAGAGGTAGCACATAACCACTAAGCCACCAAAATTTCTATTTTATGTGACAGAGTGTTTATTTCAGAGGGTTTTTCCAGCCACCACCAATGACTGTCCTGACAAGGAAAATGATCTGGAGTCCCTGTTACGGCAGGAGTAAAATGAGGGAAACTATTAAAAAACTAGACTTGGCGGTTTGACATCCTGGAGGGTCCCCTGAGGACATGGTTCTTGAATTTGTTTCTAGCCCAGAGTTAAAACGGGTACAGAAAATGACTCGCAGACGAAGACTGGGCTGGACTGTAAGACAACGAGGAATGCTCGTGAAGTATGTGCTTCTTAGCTTAAGTGTATATGTGAGGCTGTCGGAGCAGTTGTTATCCAGAGGCAAGAAGGGAGGGTAGGGAGGGGTGGCAGGAGTTGGCTGAGTGAATACAAGAAGTACAGGGTGGATAGGAGGAATGACGTGCTGTCACGGGGTGTGGACAGCAGCCAGAGTTGCATAGAGCTGTGTGTGCAGGATTTTATATGGCAAATTGACTTGGATTGTAAACTTGCACTTAAAGCACAATAAAATATTTTTTTAAAAAATAAGATTTTTCCTGTAAAACCAACTAAGGATAGCCCTTGAGGACTATATCCCGGACTTTTTAAAGTAACTGTGCTCCAGTGACTGCATCCTATATGACTGCCCTCACTCCTTATCTCCTGCCAGTTTGTGTTGGAATTTACCTCTGGAATGTGACACTTACGTTCACTCTTCAGATCTGGTCTCTCTTGCCATCACTGAACTTGACCATGTTCTTGAAGTTGCTCTGGGTTTGCAAAATGGGTTTTCAAATTCTCCTGATATTGCCTAGAATATAATCCCCAACAAGCCTAGCCATGTTTTTCCTTCACTATCCTAAATGTGGAAACCCTGGTGGAATAGAAGTTATGTCCCATGGCTGCTAAGCAAAAAATTGGCAATTCAAATCCACCAGCTGTCCCTTGGAAATTTTATGGGACAATTCTTCTCTATTCTAAAGGGTCACCATGAGTCAGAATCAACTTGACAACAGTGGGTTTGGTTTTGGTATCCTAAACGCTTACCATTTGCAATTAATTCTTCCTGCCCTTCTAGACCTATTCTAGCAATACGCTGTCTAAAATCCTAGCCACACGTGGCTGCTTAAACCTAAATTAACTAAAATAAAGAACTAAGTTTCTCACTGTGCTAGCCATACTTCAAACTTGAATAGCCACATGGCACAGAAATCTCTGTTGGGTAGTACTGCTCTCAAGTGTCCAGATATTCGCCTATCTTTGCCACTAGTGTCTCTGTAGATGAAAACCTGACCCAAAACTGAGCAGTCCAGATCTAAATGCACCAGTCTCCACACAATGCTTTAGCAAGCTAGGTCTCAGTGCAAATACCTTTAACATTTTCCTCTTTTCAGTTACATTGCATATCATTGTTCTCTGAATTCTTTTACAAGGCTTACAAAGTCTAAATGATCCTTACCGTTTCTCTAATTTCATCATTCATCTTTCTCTTGAACTCTACTGTTCCAAACTACATTAAATTTCTTAACTCTCATTTTACATTTGCTCGTCTTTTGTTCTGAAATTTTCTTTTTTTTCATGTTTAGTGTCTGCAGTAATCTCTAGTATTGCGGAACACTTTAAAAGGAGAAGAATCTGCCCAATAGTTACTATTTTTCATACTTTTCCAATTCTTCTATTACTTTTATGTGAACAGTTTTAGAAAACATTATTGTAATAAACCCCATGTGATTGTTATGCCTGGGACAAACTAGAAATGTGGGTGGGGGTGTTTTAATGTAGCTTCATTACTCATGTAATTCAGCACCAGACAGAAATTTAGGTCATAGTGAGAATGTGAAACTGTATTTTGTAAACAGAAAAATAACTAAAGACCAAACTTCTTAAGGGTGGAGACCTGAACCCCAGGGATTTAGACTGTCCAAGTGTTTTGTAAGAAATATTCTGTATTATTGTCTGTCGACATACTTGCATGTATCCATGTGCATTCATGTGTATAGGTGTGAGTGTGTGTCAACACCCACCTACCCACTAAGAACTCTGCTTCCCATCTCTTCACTCAACACATAAGAGACAGTGGAGGGGTTCTGTGGATAACATTTAAATGTATTAGAAATGTATTCGAATATTTAGCTCTGAGAAAATATTTAAAAACTAGCTAGTGCTTTTGAAGGAAACCCTGGTGGCGTAGTGGTTAAGAACTACAGCTGCTAACCAGAAGGTAAGCAGCTTACATCTGCTAAGTACTCCTTGGAAACTCTATGACACAGTTCTATTCTGTTTATACAGGCGCTATGAGTTGGAACCAACTTAATGGCAATGAGTTTGGTTTGGTAGTGCCTTTGAAAAGGGAGATTTCAATTCATACTTTGTTCCGATTTGGAACACGTAGGAAGACTACTCGTTCATAGCAAGAATAGGACTGTCAGGAGCAGTATAGCTCCCACCTGGGCTGTAGTCTCGACTGCTGCACCTCACTGCTTTCTGGTCAGGAGCATTTGGAGAGACCAGGCAGAGCTGAGGCAAGGGATGTCAAAGAACTGGGATGACTCTATCAAAGGTGATTTCTAGTGCAAAAATAACGTCTTAGACTAACGTATTTGAAGAGCTCTCAAAAATTTGCTGGCACCGCAGTTACATATCATCTTCATAGTTTCTCCGTGGTCTGCCATCTCACTCCAGTTTGGGGTGCAGAATTGAGAATAAAGTTCTCTGCAGGAACTACATTTACTCTGAGACAAAAAATATAAACAGAACTTTCTTTTTATTCAAAAACAGAGAATTGAACCTGATGCAAATGCTTTAAATCTGTAAGAAAAGGAAAACTCATGAGATTGTATATAATGCGCCTATAACTGTAATACTAAAACAAAACAAAGCAAAACCCAAAACCCAGTTGCCATGAAGTATATTCCAACTCATAGCAACCCTGTAGGACAGTGTAGAACTGCCATATAGGGTTTCCAAGGAGCAGATGGTAGATTTGAACTGCTAACCTTTGGATTACTAGCTGAATGCTAAACCTCTGTGTAACTGGGGTATCAATATGATCTGGAAAATACAGCAACTATGGCAAAGATTTCACTGGTTTCATTCACTAAAGCCCAGTCTGGCTAAAATCAGAATATTCACTCTAATTTTTAAGCACTTGAACAAAGAACTCAAAATCTTAACCAAGCCAAGAATGTAGACCTCTTGAGAAATTACACACAATTCACATTGAATGTCTCTGATCATATCTTTCTCAATTCATACACAGATTTCTTCAGTAAAACATTCTTGTCTATTTCTGTATAATTAGAGTACATTTAGTAAAAGCAATGAAGTATATGAAAAAATAATTAAACAACTTGCTAAACCAATATACTATGTCTCTCCACTTCTTTAAACATCATAAATATGACCACAAATTGGTATGCAGCTATTTTCAGATTAATGGCAATGTGCAAAGCTCATAGGTTTATGTTCAAATTTGCAGAGAGTATTGACTTTTTTGACAAGAGTTACTAAATTCCCCAGGCAGTGAGCATGACCCAGAATCTTCCTGAGAGCACTGTAGGAACACTCTGCTGTTCCAATGAACTCATTATACTTACAATCATGATGAGATACATCACACACTCATTGGCATGTACATTATATTTTGATTGCTCTGGGCAACTTTTTAAAAAAATTTTTTTATTTAATATAACTGAGTGAAAATGTGTATTCCCGTATAAATTTACATACCCACCTATATGCACCTTCCACTGCCCTCCCTGCCCGGTGACAGCACGCTATTCCTCTCTGCTGCATACATGGCTGGTTCTCCCAACAGTCTCTTTTTTTCCTCCTCTCCACCCACTCTCGTTCCTCCAGCCAGAGGTCAGCAGGATGACATCCTATAGATGTATAGAACCATAAAGTGCATCCAATATATGGTCACTGCATCGCCAAGTTCAATCCATTCCAGTCCGAAGTGTGGACCTTCGTTATGATTTATGGTCAAGGGCAGCATCAGGGCGAGGGGCCATGCTCCCAGGGGAACCCCAAAACCCCTGGACCATCAATTGAGGTCTTTTAGTGGGGATCTCAGGGTGCACCCCTTTTTATTCTTGTGTTGCCAGTGAGACTCAACTTAGTGAGCTCCATCGTAGCTATCACTGGTGGTGGCGGGCACCATCCGGTTCTTCCGGTCCCAAGTCGATGTAGGCACCCACTGGTGTGGGTCTCTTTGTCTTCTGGGTTGTCTTTTCCCCATGTCATTTTGGTCCTCAGTGAGCATCCATTCCTGCTGAGTTGGGCCCATTTGCTGTGTCCTCGGATGGCAGCTTGGCAGCTTTTAAGACCCCAGACGCCACTCACTAACGTGGGGTGCAGAGAGCCCTCTTAGCAAAATGCTAGTTGTGCCAATTGGCCTCGCTTTCACCTAAGAGCATGGTCCCCCACCCCCTGCCCCAGCTACTCTATCCTTGCAATATTGGGTTAAGACGGAAGGAGTACTCATGTTATGTCTAAGTCCACTTAATATTGTTCTTGTTTCTAATGTGTGCTATCACCGATTTCACCCAACCAGACACCTAGCAACTATCTAATCTAAACCCTCCCTCCCCTCCCTTGCAGCTGTCAAAGAGTCTTTTCTTCTATACACAAGTCTGTTTTTGAGATCTTATCATAGAGGTCTCATACAATATTGGTCCTTTTGTCGCTGACTACTTTCACTCAACATAATGTCTTCCAGTTGAAACCAGGTCATGAGATGTTTCCTGAAGTCATCGTTGTTCTTTATCATTGCGTAGTGCTCCATTGAGTATATATACCATAGTTTACCTATCCATTCTGTTGTTGGGCATCTGCGTTGATTCCATCTTTTTGCTATCGTGGACTGTGCTGCGATAAACATTCTGGTGCATGTGTCCATTGGTGTGAAAGGCCTTGATTCTGTAGGATATATTCCAAGTAGTGGAATTACTGGGTCAAATGGTATATCAATATCCAGTTTTTTAAGGAAGTGCCAGATTGCTTTCGAAAGAGGCTGGACCATTTTGCAACTCTGGGCAACTTATTTTTAATGTTTTGTTCCTCAGGATTCCCAAGCACAGCAGAATCTTGCATTATATCAAAACAAAACAAGCCATAATGTGTACAAGTATGAACATTAGAACATGCATTGTTGTTATTAAGAGCTAACAAGTCATTTCCAATGCAGAGCAACCTTATGTCTAACAGAACAAACCACTGCAAGGTTCTGCACCGTGACCACAATAGTTGCTATGCAGCCACTGTGTTAGTACATCTTATTGGGATCTTCCTCTTTTTTGCCGACCTGCCACTCTACCAAGCATGATATCCTTCTCTGAGGACTGATCCCTCTTGAGAACATGTACAAAGTATATAGGACATAGTCTAGCCATGCTTGCTGCTAAAGAGCACTCTGGTTGTACTTCTTCCAAGACAGAGCGGTTCATTCTTTTGGCAGTCCATGGTATGTTCACTATTCTTCTCCAATGCCACAATTCCAAAGCATCAATTCTACTTCTGTCTTCCTTATTCACTGTCCAGCTTTTGCATGCACACAATATGATTTCAAGTACCCTTGCTTGTGGCAGGCACACCTTAGTCTTTGAGGTCACACTCCTGTTTTTCAACACTTCAAAGAAGTCTTCTGCAGCAGATTTGTCCAGTGCAATGTGTCTTGATTTCTTGACTGCTGCTTCCATGGATGTTGATTGTTGATTCAAGTAAAATAAAATGCTTGGCCACCTAAATCTTCTCTCCATTTATCAAGATGTTGTTTACTGGCCCAGTTGTGAGGATTCTTGTTTTCCTTATGTTGAGGTATAATCCATACTGAAGGCTATGGTCTTTGATCTTCATCAGTGTTTCATTTCCTTTTCACTTTCAGCAAGGAGGGTTGTGTCATCTGCTTAACACAAGTTGTTAATAAGTCTTCAGTCTTGTTGCCCTATTCTTCACATAGTCCAGCTAGTTGGATTATTTGCTCAGCATACAGACTGTATAGTCATGGTGAAAGGATACTACCCTGATGCATGTCTTTCCTGACTTTAAACCATGCAGTGTCCCCTTTTTCTGCCTGTTGATTCAGGCACAGAGCCTTCATGAGCAAAATTAAGTGTTCTAGAATTCCTATTCTCCATGATGTTGTCCATAATTTTTCATGACCCACAAAGTCAGATGTCTTTACACAGTCAATAAAACACAGGTAAATATCTTTCTGGTATTTTCTCCTTTCAGACAAGATCCATCTGATATCAACAATGATATCCCTGGCATCATGTCCTCTTCTGAATGTGCCCTGGATTTCTGGCAGTTCCTTGTCAATATACTGTACAACCATTTCTGAATGCTTTTCAGCAAAATTATATTTTTGTGTGTGATATTGATGATACCTTTCAGTAATTTCTGCATTCATTTGGACCATCTTTCTTGGTAGTAGGCATAAATATGAATTTCTTCTCAGATTTCTTGGCATAGACAAGTGAGCACTTCCAGCATTGTACCTGTTTCTTGAAACATCTCACTTTATATTTCATCAGTTCCTGGAGCCTTGTTTTTCACCAGTGCCTGCGGGGCAGCTTGAACCTCTTTCTTCAGTTTCTCAGGTTCCTGATCATGTCTACCTCTTGGAATGGTTGTATATCTACCACTTTTTGGGGTCTGGAATCTGTGTATTCCTTTCATCTTCTTTTGATACTTCCTGCATAATGTAGTATTTTACCCATAGAATCTTTCTATAGCTGTTTCTTCTCATTTTGAGTCATGCCATATCAGCAAATGAAGATCCATGAGCTTGCCTCCATCCACGTCATTAAGATGGCCTCTACTTTAAGGATGCCCAGTCATCTATTGAATGCCTTCTGACTTGGGGGCCTCATTTGCTAGCACTGTGTTGAATAATGTTCCACTACTATTCATGAAGCTTTGCTGGCTAATTCTTTTCAGAAGTAGACTGCTGGGTCTTTCTTCCTAGTCTATCTTAGTCTGGAAACTTAGATGAAATCTGTCTACCATGGGTGACCATGCTTATATCTGAATACTGGTGGCATACCTTTCAGCATCACAGCAATATGTTAGACCCCACAATATGACAAACTAACAGACACATGTGGGTTAGAACACATGTATAGAGACAAATAAACCAAAGTGTACAGTGAGTAACAATTTTTCAACAATATCCTGTTGTTAATTGTCACTTTAGGTACTCAACAATAATGTAAACAATTCATGACCTCATCAACTCTGATGGGTCCCTGTGATGTGACCAGAAGCTCCAGAGTCAACCATAGAAGAAAGAGAGCAGCCTGATTTTGCATATTGTCTGGTGCCAAGACAAACTTGAATTTTATTTTAAGGCGTATAGAGCTCCTATTTCCTTTCAAGGAGTCCCTGAGTGATGCAAACAGTTAATGTGCTCAGCTGCTAACTAAAACATTGAAAATTCAAATCCACCCAAAGTCATCTTACAACAAATGGCTGGCAATCTACTTCTGAAAAATCAGCCATTGAAAATGTTCTGGAAAATAGTTATATTCTGACACATACAGGGTTGCCATGAATTGCAGTCAATTCAGTGGCAACCATCATCTCTATCCGCCCCCTTTCAGAAAGAGAGAGAAAAGTAATTTGTTGAACATCTGCTTAAGTTTAAACACAGTGCTAGACATATGCACATATATTTAATCCCAATTGAGAATAAGCTTTCCTCTGAGAATAAACATTCTTTTTTGAGTACAAAGGTGTCTTTACTTCATTGTGCAAGAAAATAAAACAATAGGGGCTGTTACCACCATGACTGCTTCAAGAGGGTGAGGGAAAAAAGTTATTTTTAAAAAGCTTACAAATACGGAGTTCTTACAAGTTACTTTAGCAACATTTTTTTAAAAAATTGTATTTTAGATGAAGGTTTACAGAACAAAGTAGTTTCTCATTGAACAGTTAGTATACACATTATTTTAGGACATTGGCTAACAACTGCAACACACGTTAACACTCCCTACTTGGCCTTGGGTCCCCTATTATCAGCTTTACTGTCCCCTCTTGCCTTCTGGTCCTTGCGTCTGGGGTGATGTGCTCCTTTAGTCTCTTTTTGTTTTATAGGCCTGTCTAATCTTTGGCTGAAAAGTGAGCCTCAGCAGTAACTTCATTACTGAGCTGAAAGGGTGTCCGGGGGCCATAATTCTGGGGTTTCTCCAGTCTTTGTTAGAGCAGTAAGTCTTGTCTTTTGTTGTGAGTTAGAATTTTGTTCTACACTTTTTCTCTGGCTCTGTCCAGAACCGTCTCTTGTCATCCATGTCAGAGTAGCCAGGAACTACCTAGTTATACTGTACTTGATCTGGTGAAGGCCACGGTAGTTGGGGTACATTAGTCCTTTGGACTCATCTTTCCTGTGTATCTTTTGTTTTCTTCATTATATCTTGCTTTTGAAGGGTTGAACCAGTGAAGTATCTTAGGTGGCTGCTCTTAGCTTTTAAGACCCCAGACACTACTCACCAAATTGGAAGGCAGATCATTTTCTTTACAAACTATGTTGTGTCAGTTGAGCTAGATGTTTCCTGACACCACACTCTCCACAGCCTCAGCCCAGCAATTCTGTCCCTCAAAGAATTCAGATACGTCTATGGAGTTTCCATGACCTTACCTAGTACAAGTTATGCTGGATTCCCTAGTATTGGGCACTCTTATCCTTCACCAAAGTTATCATTTATCTATTGTTTATTTGGTAATCCTGGTGGTGAAGTGGTTAAATGTTACATCTGCTAACCAAAAGGTCAGCAGTTCAAATCCACCAGGCAGTACTTGGAAATCATATGAGACAATTCTACTCTGACATATAGGATCACTATTCATTGGAGTTGACTCAGCAGTAGCAGCTTTTTGGCTTTATTGTCCATTTAGTGCTTTTCCATCCCCACCATTCCACTTCTCCAATAACCATCAAAGATTCTTTTTGTGTGTAAAACTTTTCATGAGTTCTTATAATAGCGGTCTCATACAATATTTGTCCTTTTGTGATTGACTTATTTCACTCAGCATAATGTTGTCTAGATTCATCCATGTTATGAGATGCTTTGCAGATGACATGATTGTTCGCTATCATTGCGTGAACTATATTGTGTATTTGTACCATAGTTCCTTTATTCATCCATCTCTTGATGGATATCTAGATTGTTTCCATCTTTCTGCTATTGTGAACGATGCTGTAACTAACACAGATGTGCATATGTCTATCTGTGTGATGTCTCTTGTTTCCATTTCTACAAATAAGTAAATTAAGACACAGAGCGGCTAATTGACTTTCCTGAGAATGCAGTGGTAAGACAGATATTTAAAACCAAGTCTGGCATCCTGTAGTTTTCCTCTAACCTTACTTGGCTAACTCTGGAATGATATAAATCTACTCAAGGACATGCAGGGGCAAGTCAATCAGTTAAAATAAAGTGTATTAAAACCTAGAACATAGGACCTGTGACCATTCACACCTGACTCCTGGAGCAAAGCCAGTTGGGACTCCAGCCAAATGAGCTGGGTCACATCTTATTAGGAACAGGAATGTCAGGCAGGAAACTGAAGCAGAAGTCCAAGTGTGTAATCTGCGTTGCTGGAGAAAGCCCTGGTGTGGAAGGCGTCGACCTACCAGGTATACCAGTTCTACACAACAGACTAATTTCAGATTCTACTGATTGACTTACTATAAGTCAAAAACCAAACCTGTTGCTGTCAAGTCCATTCTGTGACCCTTTACGACAGAGTAGGACTGCCTCATATGGCTTGCAAGGAGTGACTGATGTATTCAAACTGCCAAACTTTTGGCTAGAACTCTAATGTTAACCACTATGACACCAGGGCTGCTGTTACTATGCAAGATGTTTTATGTGGATTATCTCAATTAAGCCTCACCACAGCCATAACGAAGCACAATTATTTGCAGTAGTTTAGCAGTTCTACTCATAACATACGGGTCACCATAAGTTGAGGGCTGATTCCACAGCAGCTCACAACAACAGCAGAAAAGCCAGTTAAGTTGTGGTACAGAGCAGGAGTTCTGGAGCCAAACCGATTCTGATTTCTGACTGTGTTACACTGCAGCTTGGGAAAGCCTCATTTGTAAACTGTTAGTGATAACAGTGCCTGTCTCTTTGTGTTGTTAGAGTATTTATAAAGAGTTTCAAACAGTGTCTGGGTCACGGTAATTACTCAGCGAGTGTTTGCTAAATAAAGAAGACACTATGTAATGTGTATAAATCGTGTAATTGATATGTGGCAGAGCTGAAACTCAAGTGCAAATGCAGATTCATAGAATCAGAATCCAGATTCATAGTCATGAATATATAAAGCATGAATTCAGGCTGGGAGCAACCAGATGGAGGTGTCTGACTCTATGCACGAGCAGCCTCAGAAACTTCTTTTCTAGGAAAAGAGGACATCAGCATGATTCTTTTTTCCCTTTTTTTTGTGCTGATGAAGTTCATTAAAACATAAAACTAGAAGGCAATTCCATAGAAGAATAAAGCCAACAAAAGTTTTAGACACCACAAATCCTACGTCAAACTTCCAGCCCATCTGTAGGTAATCTATTTAGGATGATAAAACTTTAGGATGAAAAAACTGTTTGTCTATATGGATCCATAGACTATTTGAACAAAGTTTTTGTAAAAGAAACTACTAAGAGGCACTTTACACAATGAATTGCCTGAAATGTTAGACTCTTTTCAATTCTGACTTTCCTTCATAATTGAATATTCTCCTACCTTACAGGTGAAACCACATGCAATGCTAGAAATAGTTCTTAACGGGGTTTAAAGTAAGATGAACAGAGTACCCTCATTTTCAGAACTCATTACCACCCACAAAACTATATGGAGAGTTTCCTTTGTACCGCATAAAGCACTGACAAGACGCAGAGACGCAAAGTAGATTCTATGACCTCAAGAAGCTTGGAATCTAAAAGGACTAGTAAGATGAACAGGTGAGTTGAATGGCAACTACACAGAGGTCAAGAGTTCGAAGGAGGAGAAATCATTTCTGTTTGATGTTGATCAAAGAAGGCTTTATGGAGAGCAATAGGCTGATTGGCAAACTAAGAAATGGAGAACATTGCAAATCAATTAAATATCACTAATGAAATTGTAGAGTTAAAGAAGTATAAACCCATGACTAGACGTGGTATCCAAGTGCACAGTTGTTAAATGATGGACAAATTAAGTGTTACTATAACACTCCAGGCATATGAACTTGAACTAGGGACATTAATGCACAGATCAACACAGACAACATGAGCTGATGTTTTAATTAGCTCCTCAAATTAACGAATAATAGCAATATTAATGGAAAAGCACTCTGAAAAGTCACAATTTCATCACCTTAATGAAACAAGTATTTCCATTCCTTCCTGATATTCTCTTCCAGAGATTTGCTTATATAGTTGGATATTTTTACCAGAATTTGTCACACAATTTTGCACCCAGATTTTTTTTCACCAAACATTGTAACACTTAACATATCTTTGCTGCTTTTTAAATATTCTTTGAAGAACATACTTCCGTAGAAGACAGAATTAGATCTAAACAGTGGTGTCAGAGACGAAAAGTAATCTGGGAAAAATTTTGTCTTAGGAAGAATAGCTAAAACCAGAAACTTTTTTTTTGATGATTCAGTGGAAGTACACTTCCCTGGAAGGTTGTTCAGCATATGATATTTGCTCCACATCTTGAACTTTCCTAAGCAACCCTGCAATCAAATGTTGTGTTCTGTCTTCCCGACCTGTGTCTCACTTTCAGGCCACTCAGATTTACCAGATTTTTTTAAAAATTTATTTTAATTGTGCTTTAGGTGAAAGTTTTACAGCTCAAGTATAATTTATCACTGAAAAATGTATACACATATTATTTTATGACTTTGGTTGTAATTTCCACTCAACTTCCAGTCTGTCCTATTTCTCCTCCCTCCTGTGCTGACTACCTTTTGAACTAAATCATGACATATCTGAAAGTCATCCCCAAGTCTCCTTTTGCATAAATCCTTTTCCAGTGTCAGATGTACACTTGAAATCTTTAACTTGAGCATTACCAAATCTACTTCCAACTTAAATCAATAGTATTGAACACTCTCTGGCTTCTGGAGAAGGAGCCCTAGTGGTGAAATTGTTAAGCAATTGGCTACTAACCAACAGGTCTGCGGGTTGAACCCACCAGCAGCTCTGAAGGAGAACAGACCTGGCAATCTGTTCCCATAAAGATTACAGCCTAGGAAACTCTTACTCTGTCATAAAAGGTGGTTGGGTACTCCGTGGAGTCAACAGCACACAACAACAGCTTCTGAGGGATCAGCAATGGTGGGATCTTCACAAAATGAAGAATATCATTGAGTTTATCTGTACCAGTAATCCTTTTTCCACAATAAGAAATATACTTTACATTTACATTATGAGATTTTCAAAGCTTTTACATAGTTTTCCTGATACACTTCTGTAAGTCTCAGGTATTTAGAAGGATAAATATGGTTTCTATATTTATAAAAAACCCACTGCCATTGAGTTGGGTGCAACTCATAGTGACCCTAGAGGTCAGAGTAGAACTGCCCCGTAGAGTTTCCAAGGAGCACCTGGAGAATTTGAACTGCTGACCTTTCGGTTAGCAGACATAGCAAGCACTTAACCCACGATGCTACCAGGGTTTCCTTTATATTTATAGGTATTTGAAAAGATTAATATAATGTACTTTTTTCTATGAATTTCTCCTTTTGACTTTTACATGAATAATAGCAACACACAGCTGCAAACTTCCCAGCCCACTAATGTATGAGAACACAAACTTTGTGTAAAAACTAAACATTGTCACCTGTGCTGAATCAAGTCATATCAGGCTGTATAATGGTGCTGTCCCATGACTCTGTGTCCTTGGAAAGCATCCCAGTTTAGCCAACTTCATATGCATAGACACACACCTGGTAGGCAGAGAGGCAGCCTGAATTTGAGAGCAGGTATTTAATAGTAAAGGCCATGTCTCATGGTTCTGAATGAGAGCAAAATCACTTATATGTGCTTGCCACAAAGTTACAATGCTACGCAGACAGCAGAGGTGAATGTAGCTGCAAGGTTTCTTTTTGATATTTTTGTGGATTATCTCGTCTCTCTCTTGTCAGTTTCTCCAAGTTAAATGGGCCATGTTTAGTTGGTTTGTTTTCAGATCAGAAAAATATAAAAAATAGAGAGAGTTGTAAAGGGTAATAGCAAGGAAATTACACAAAGACTTTGAAGTAAGGCATCCCTGGATTTGAATGTAATCTCAGCCATTAGCCAACTATGTGACACTGGTCAAGTTGTTTAGCCTTTTGCGGTTTGGATTTCTTCACCTGTGATAATACCTCAAAAAATTAATAACGTGAAGGTTAAATTAGATGAGGTATGTAAAGTACTGAGTATGTAAAACAAAACAAAAAAACCCCTCATTGTCATTGAGTCAATCCTGCCTGGTGGACTTGAACTGCAGACTTCTGGATTAGCAGCTGTAGCACTTAACCACTACAACACCAGTATTTCCACTGAGTACATAGTAAGTACTCAAAAAAGGAAAAAACAAACAAACAAAAATGCACTGCTGTTGAGTCAGTTCTGACTCATTGCGACCCTGTAGGAACAGAGCAGAACTTTCCCAAGGAGCACTAGATGGATTCAAACTGCTCACCTTTTGATTAGCAGATGTAGCACTGAAGTACCTGTAAAACTCGTGTGCTATGTACACTGTTGTAGAGATTTCAACATTAATTAGTAGGGCATGCCTAGTGGTAATTGCCTTATATACAGTATCTATAATATGTATATAAACCACAACCAAGAAGCCCTGGTGGTGTAGTGATGAAGTACTACGGCTGCTAACCAAGAGGTCAGTAGTTCAAATCTCCCAAGCACTCCTTGGAAACTCTATGGGGCAGTTCTACTCTGACCTATAGGATTTCTATGAATCTGAACCAACTCCACAGCCCACAACAACAACAACAACCCACAACTAGGTACAACGATTAGACAGACATTTTTAATAATGTTTTGCTAAATGGAATGGATAAGTGAGAGCCTGGAGACATGGAGATCTATTTTAAGGAAAATTCTAGGATAACTTCTATTTTGTGACTTTCCTAAGTAATGAGATTTTGGTAACATTAAATGAGGAGGAGTGAGCTGAAAAGGCTCAGTCTGGAACATACCTAATTTAAAATATCTCTATTGGATATCCCATAGGCAGTATCCAGTGTATTATTGTATATATGAATTCCATTTTCAGGAAAGAGTATGAGGATAAAAAAAAAATACAGTTCATGGTTGTTGCTATAGTGATAACAGGTAATTGAATCCACATTTAGGCAAGATCACTTGTTGGTTCAGTGACAGAATTCTTACCTTCTGTGTAGGAGATCCTGGTTTGATTCCCAGCCAGTTCACTCTATGCGCAGCCATAACCCATCTGTTAGTGAAAGGTTATCGGTTGCTATGATGATTGGAAAAGTCTGAGTGGAGCTTTAGGACTAAGACAGACTAGGAAGAAAAGCCCGGCTATCTAACCCTGAAAATTACTCAGTGTAAACCCTATAGATTACAAACTTCAATCCCATTTTGTATGAGTTCATTAGGAGTCCCTGGGTTTCAGAGAGACTTAACAGCAAATAACAACAATTACAGCGTTATGCAATGACATAAGAATACTGATTTCAAATTTCCGTTTTTAGGCACAACAAAAACAAAACCTTTTAAGGTGAAAAGAATTTAAATAATTCCAAAGTGTGAAAGCAGTGGTTTGACTATTTCATAAGCACTTAATGGCAAAAAGTAAAACAAAAGGATTCCCCTCAAAGATGAGAGATTTATACAAGAAAGTAATTATCACAAAACAAACAAAAAAACTAGTATAAGTTAAGGACATTTTTCTAAACTTGACAAATATGTACATATAAGTATTACCATTACAGCTACAGGCACTGAAGCACACATTTAATTAATAACTGTATACTCTTGCAAGAATCCATCAAGTGTGTTGACAAAACACAAGGTGACCGATTTTATTCCTCATCTCCCTGACAAAAAGCCAACTCCTTTCTGGAAGCCCTGAATCACTGGTATTTATATTTTCATTGACTTGTTTATTTGAGGACAGGCCTAGTGTAATTATTAGTAAAGGTGCCCATGCTACCAGTGAGTTAGAAACATTAATCGAACAATCCAATGAAAGAGTCTATACAGGAAGCTTTAACAAATACTAAATGAGGAATTAAATGTATATTTAGACCTTAGAAAATGCTAGACATGTCTTTAAGTGGTGTTACTAAATCCAGCAAATGAAAATGTGAAAGTTTTAAAAATACTGAGCCATCATGGAGCTAATACCGGTATTTCCTTTCCTTTAGAACCATTACGGTAAATTTTGTAAATCATCATTATCATTTTAGGAAGCATTTACAAATTACATTTGAGTTAATTGTGGTGAAAAGATTCTACAGTTATTTGATTCTTTTCAGGACATTTGGGAACTGACATTGTGTTTGGTATCATATCTGGTGTATTAGCTTTTTCATTCCTTCCTCATTCGTTTAGAATCATGATGGTAAACTCTATAAATCGTCATCTTCATTTTAGTAAGGATCATTTACAAGATGCATCTGAGTTAACGTGACAAAACAATTCTACAGTGATTTGACTTTTTTTGCCCTGAGTAGTCCAGAGTTCAGGAACAAGTGAGATAGATGTTTAGGTACTGACTGTGCTATCATGTTTGATGTATTAGGTTTTTCATCCTCTCCCCACTTCTAACCTTCTGCTTTTATTTCTTTATTGTTAAGAGATTTAAATATGTCTATTTTTACTGATTTTTAAAAGGCACTATGACATACATACCCAACCCCATCTCCATGCTTTAGTAAGTAATATTTCAACATAGACATCTGGAATCTGGACTGTAGTGTTTTTTAGTTATTAAAATTTGAGTATGGCTCCAAAATGTCTTCTGTCGTCTCAAAGCTGAAAGGCCAATACCTTCAGTAAGAGTTAACACTTATCCTATTTGGTGAGAATCAGTTTAAGGAACCAACTTCCCACTCTTTGCCATAAGATAAAAGCAAAGTATATTTGAAAGGAAAACTAGTCAATTGCTTGTAATGAGGCAGAAACGTAACGAACAGTGATCAACTTTTAAACCCTTAAAAATGCAATTACTTTCATGTTTTGTGTGTAATTAACCATGTAAAATAATAAGGAGACTTTATTAAATGCACATAGATGTTCATCAAACTATCTAACTAGATTTTCCGGTAAGCAACTTTAAGTTACATTCGCTCACGAGGTTTTTTGGGACTGATGTTACTTAAAAAGCTGTCTCGGGTACACCTACCTCCTCAGGCTGCCTGCATCTAACTGTTCCTTTCCACATTCTCCTGGGATTTAACTTGATCCCCCTTCTCAGTTTACCTCACATAACATGGTCTGCAGATTGTGTGATTTAGCTTCAGTCATTCCCTTGTTGATGACTCCCAAGAGTCTCTGCCGCTCAGACCTCACATCTTATACCTACAGTGACTGGCTGAAAATAAAATTTAACTGAACCCACCCATACCATGCCTCTCAAAGCCTATTCCTTCTCAGGGGCTTCTGTGCCCTGGCCACCAGCCTGGGAATCATCTCAGCCCTCTGTCCTTCCTATTGCCACATCTACTACATGGGCCAATTCTACTTCTTCAGTGTCCTCAAATCACCCCACTTGTCTCTTTTCCCATTATTTCTAAATTATCTTAATAAGTACATGGCAGTTGTCAGATCTGCTAGACTCCCGGTGACCCCATGGGTGTCATAGTAAAACTATGCTGCATAGGTTTTCAGTGGTTGATTTTTCAGATATCAATCCCCAAGCCTTTCTTCGAAGGCACCTGTGGCTAGACTCGAACCTCCAACCTCATGGATAGCAACCGAGTATGTTAATAATTTGTGTGACTCAGGGACTCCAAATTAATTCAAGCTTCCTGTACCACATGGCTTACTGTAACATTCTTGTTGCCCCAAGTCTTGTTCTCCCATCTCCATGGTCTGCTACTAAACCAAAGTTTATTTGCAAGGCAGCAAAAGTAACCTCACCTCCATGTAGGTTTTGCATTCAGAAGCCAGAGGGGAATTTCCAAAGCAGAAATATAACCTTGGTCCTTTGCTTATGAGAAGTTTTAAGAGTTCCTCATTTTTTTCCTAGAATAAATTTCAAACTTCTTAGTAACACACATATGGCTCTTGAAAACCAGTATCCTACGTATCTCTGTCCTAGCTTACGTTTAATTCCTTAAACACGCCAGATACTCTGTAGCTTCTTGGAACTGATTGAAGTTTGTCTGGAACTGAAGCCATACCCTCATGCTGCCTTATCTCATTCTTCTTTTAGGAATGAGCTTTATTTCTTTGATTTTGTCCCCCTTTCAATCTTTCCCTGGCCCACCAGGATTGTATTTTTAATTTGGTTTGTGTACTCCTTAATCAAGAGTATGAGCAAATCAATGAACAATTTTAGTATCTCCCATGAATCTGTGAGAAGTAAATGTTCTAGGAACTGGTGATGTAATCCCTCCATAACAAAGTATAAACTACTGCGGTAGAGTGGGAGAGGATAGAGGAGAACAGAAACTAAGCGTCTTGTTGACAGAAGTGTCAGCAATGTGTAGGAGGTCTGGGGAATATTCTTCGTAGGTGTTAGTGCCAGAAAGGCTTCCTACTCTGAAACACAGATGAGCATTTTGTCATCAAATACAAAAAGCTATGTAATCTGTCATGTTTATATTTTGTCTTGGCTGCCAAAAGTCTCAGAAACAAGAGGTGTGCAACTCCACCTTGGCTCCTGGCAGATGATTCTCCTTCTTCCTCTTCCTGGTTGGTGATATACTTTATTCTTTATTTTGACTGTCCCTGTACATCAGCATATATATCTTCACATAAAATAAAACCAAATCAGACCCACTGCAACTGAGTTGATTCCAACTCATGGTGACCCTCTAGTACTGTGTAGAAGTTCCTAATATTGTTTTCAAGGCTGTAAATTTTGATAGAAACAAATTGCCACTTCTTTTCTCCTGTGGTGTGGCTGTAGGTGCAAACTGCTGGTTTTTGGGTTAGCAGCCAAACGTCTAACCACTGTGCCTGGCGCTGGTGGTCCTCTATTTCCATATCAACTGTTTAAAAGTCTTTGTGGAAGTAGGTAAGTATGGTTTATAAATATATAAAATATAGCATCTTCCAGTAAACAGCAGAAATGCACAAAATGAGGAATTTTACATCTTAACTGCAGCCAACAAAGTATCAGCAGGAACAGAGAGTAAGCAAACATTAGTGAAAACAGCCTAGTAAAGCCTGTAGGAGAAGTAGTGTTATAAGTGGTTACCACCTGATTTAGTGACTGCATGAAACATCTCATCCTGGGCTACTGTAACTTTAACATTAGCCGTGCAGCTCTTTTTTGGTAATAGCAGTCGCCATGAGTTGCTTCTGACTTGACAGCACCTGGCTGGCTGGTTTTATTCATAACTTTCTTTGAGAGTATGTTGAAAATGTGGATTATTAAAAAAAATGTAAACACACACACCAAAGAATTTTTCAGAGTTCTCAAAACTTCTGAAGTTCATGCATGGATCTGCACTAAGAGATTCTAAGAAGATCTCCTACTTGTCATGTGTGTATATTGTGATTTATAGAAATATTAACAACTTGTAAACCAAAAATATATATATATTTACTTACTTTACAGTATGATATTCAGAAGGAAATATTCTCTGACAATTTTACTGCTATCCCTTTTCTATCTTAGTTGAGCAGTCAGCTAATTCTCATTCACAAATGTCACAAGCAAAGATTCAAGAATATTTAGGGATCACTGGGTTTTCCATCAGTGCCTACATTAGTTCTCATACCTGTTAGCAGCTTAATAGCTCTCTTATTTAGCATCTAGCTAATACCAACTCTGTGTGTCGAGACCGGATACCACAGGTACACTCGGCTAGTGGGGAGAATGGATAGAAGTTGAAATCCAGTCAGGGCAATGCTTCAGGAAGGAGGGCTGCAGTGAGGGGAGGGGAATCCATACTCTGCAAAAATGAAGGTAGGGAAATCTACACCCTGCAAAAGTGAGGGAAGGGGAACCCAGGAGGCAACAAGAAAGTATGAAAAAACTAAAGGTACTGGGAAAGTTTGTGAATAAAACAGTAGGTGAGCAACAAGGGCAAACTGCCTTCAGTCCCGGAATCCACGATGGTTCTAGTTCTTAGTACTCACACTTGACTTATTGATGCTGAATGGAAAGAGCCTTGATGACCAAAGAAATAGAGACAGTGAAATCTCAGGGTCGATTATCAACTTCCTGCTCCGAGAAAATATCCCTCCCTTACACATTTCTCCCCCAAATCCTTCTTCTATTAACCAGCAAGTGATTCTGGCCAGGCTGCCAAGTCTCATTTTTTTCAAAACTAAGAAAATAATTTCTGCTTTATTGTTTCCAGAAATAATCTAAAGAAAGCACCTCTAGCTACAAGTGAAACACACTAAGATGACAATCAATAAATTTAATTTCCTTCCTTGTATCTAGTAGTGTGAATTTATAAAACTGCTTGAAGGAAAATCTTTACCGAAGCAGTTTGAACCCCGACCTTTCATTTAGCCTTCAAGCGCTTTAACCACTGTGCAACCAGACTCCTCTGAAGGAGAAAGCAAGTAGAAAATCTAGCCTGGTAAGTTTGGGAAATGGAGACATGGAATTAAAAAAAAAAAAAAAAAAAAAAAGATTTCCTCTGTGTTCTCTCCTAGGATCCAGGAAAATAATGGAAAGGCCTTCTTAAATATCAAGACAAGACCAGTTTGCAGTGATTCCTAGAAGATAAATCTTAGAGAAGAGAGCATTCCCACTCTGTCAGGCTTTTAGTGTGTATTTGGGAGTTCTGAGAGCGTGTGATAACCTGAGCTTTCTGTATGTTAGTGACCTAGTCTGAGATTTTCTGCAATACATTGACACAAATCACACTGTCCTAAATTCACAAGCAATAGAGGGTTCAGTGTCTGGCCATTACACACAACACCTTTACAAAGTGTGCTCTATTGCTTGACAAATATGTTATCCTGAGACACACATTGCACTAAAAACATTCTAACAAGTTGTTACAGTTCAAACATTAAAATATGTCCTAGTGGCATACCACATAAGTGATGCCCATTATATAACTTTCATCACTCAACTGTGCCTACTGTCATTTTGACATACACTGGTGGCTTGAATGTTACTATGACGCTGGAAGCTATGGCACCAGTATTTGAAATACCGGCAAACTCATCTGTGATGGGCAATTTTCAGTGGAGCTTCTAGTTGACGACAGGCTAGAAAGAAAGGCCTGGTAATCTGTTTTTGAAAATTAGCCAGTGAAAACCTGATGGATTGCAACCAAATATTGTCCTACATAATGATGTCAGATGGTATATGACTAGGTTACATTTCATTCTCTTATACATAAGATTCTCTTTTACATAAGCTGACTTAGGTGGGTGAAAATTACGTAGTTTATTTGGAAGTTTACACTGTGAAAAACACTGAAGTATAGGCATCCTTGGCCACACTAAATGAAAAATGCACCAGCTCCTGCCAACTTTTCCAGAATTTCTAACTGCCAGAAGTGATATTCACTTGCTATCCTTCCCTCACACTAGATTCCACATATTTGTCATTGTGATACTCCTCTCCACATTACTGTGCGATCAACTGTAGTTCCTAATTCTAAGTTTCTTATGTCTATAAATACTACCAACATCGTTGTATTAGAGGAAGACTTACTAACAATCTGTCATATGCAAATAACACACTCTTGCCTGCTTGAAAATAAAAGAAAAAAAAAATTTCATGGATGGACCAATAAACAACATCATTATAAACAGAGAAAAATCCAAAGTTGTCAGGATTTCATCTTACTTGAATCTACAATCAGCACTCATAGAAACAACAGTCAAGAAATTCAATGATGCGTTGCATCGGGCAAATTTGCTGTAGAATACTTCTTTAAAGTGGTAGAAAGAAAAAAATGTCACCTTGAATACTAAGGTGTACATGACCCAAGTCATGGTATTTTCAATAGTCTCATATGCATATGAAAGCTGAACAACAAAGAATATCAGAGAAGGATTGATACATTTGAATTACGATACTGGTGAAAACTATGGGATATGTTATAGACTGCCAGAAGAACTGTGGGAAGTATAGCAAGAATTCTCTTTAGAAGGGCGGATGTGAGACTTCATCTTACGTACTCTGGACATGTTGTCAGGAGTGATCTGTCCTCGGAGACAGACATCTGCTTAGCAAAGCGCAGGATCAGACAAAAAGAGGAAGACCACCAACAAGATGGGTGGGCACAGTGGCTGCAACAACAGGTTCAGATACAGCACCGACTGTGAAGATGGACAGTACCAGCAGTATTTGGTTCTGTTGTACATAAAGTCACTGAGTCATACGAAGTCTTACCATTACATTTGCAAAAGTGCTACATGCCTCGTTGTTGAATATCACCATGGTCACCTTTGAAGTACTCCCCTTGGGGAGCTATGCACTCATACCACCGCCTAGTTCACCCTTCAAAGCAATTTTGGAACTCTTTTTCTGGAATGGCCATCAGAGTTGTTGTCCTATTATGCTTGATGTCCCGAACGTCATCAAAACGCCTTCCTTTCAATGTTTACTTTGGGATAAAGAAAAAAATCAGCAGGGGCCAGATCAGGTGAGTAGGAAGGGTGTTCCAACACAGTTATTTGTATACTAGCTAAAAACTCCCTCACAGACAGTTCCATGTAAGCTGGTGCATTGTCGTGGTGCAAGAGCCTTGGGTTGTTGGCAATAAGTTGAGGTCATTTTCATTTAACTTTTTACACAGCCTTTTCAGCACTTCCAAATGGTAAACTTCGTTAACTGTTTGCCCAGTTGGTACAAATTCATAATGAACAATTAATCTGATATCAAAAGAAGGTTAGCGATATTGTTTTGACTCTTGATTTGGATGGATGGATCATTTTTGGCTGTGGAGAATTGGCTGACTTCCTTTGTGTACTTTGAAGTTTTGTTTCAGTGTCATATTAGTACACCCACATTTCCTCACCAGTGATAACCCAGCCCCAAACATGGTCTTGCCTCTCCAAAAGATCTTGGAAAACCTCAACTCTCCTTAGCTTTTGTTTGTTGGTGAGCTCCTTCAAGACCATTTTTGCACACATCTTTCTCATGCCAAGATTTTCAGTTAGGATTTTCTCAACTGTTTTTCTATTGATGTTTACTTTGTCTGCTACACTTTTCACAGTCAGCCAATGATTTTGATGCATGATTCAACAAATTTTTGCAAAATGTTTTCATCACTTCTGCGTTTTACTGGTTGCCATGACCTCTCTTCAACAGCAATGCTGTCTCTCCTGTCAGAAAAAACATTTAATCCTTTTGTCATTTTCTTCGTGGCATTATCCCTATGAACTTGAACTAACATGTGCCTGATTTCACTTCCACTCTTGCCAGGTTTAACAAGAAATTTAATATTTGTTTGTTGCTCTAATTCAAGCTCCGACATTCTCGTCACAGTGCACGAAAACATGCAACAACAAGAAGGAACCCCACTCAAACACAACTGTGAGACACTCTGAGACACCAACATTACGAAATCTTACTGAGTTACCTGTGCAGCGCTGCCAATGTAAGTGCATGGTGGAAAATCTGCTATCTTAAATGTGGTGTGTTTCTAGAATTTGTCCATTTCCTCTATGTTTTCAAATTTATTACAGTACAGTGTTTTGTGGTATACTGTTATATACTTTAGTATATAACTATACTTTTAGTGTACTGTTATATACTGTCGTGTACTTTGTCAGTTTGGCCAGTGGTTTATCAGTTTTGTTCATCTTTCTGAGAAGCAGTTTTGGGGCTTGTTAACTCTTTCAATCATTTGTCCTTTTGCTCATTCCTTTAGTTCTACTCTAATTTTTATTATTTGCTTTCTTCTGGTGCCCAAGGGGTTATGTTAGTGGTCTCTTCCCAGTTGTTCAAGTTGTAGGGTTAATTTTCTGTATTGGGATAAATTTACCTCTAAGCACTGCTTTGGTATGTTCATATTTCCACTTGGGTGTGTTTTTATTCTCGTTTGATTCTGTGGGCTTCTTTGTTTCATCTTTCATTTCCTGTATAACTTAGCCTTTTTTTTTTTTAGTAAGGTTTTTTCAGCATTTGATTTTTTTCCTCCTTTTTTTCTCTTATTGATTTATATTTTTATGGCTTTATGGTCTGTAAATATGCTTTGTAGTATTTCAGCACTTTGAATTTTATTCAGGATTGCTTTGTGGCCTAGTATGTGACCAATTCTGGAGAATGTTATATTTGGGTTAGAAAGAAAATATACTTGGCTGCTGTTGTGTGGAGTGTTCTGTAAATGTCTGCAATGTCAAGTTAGTTGACTATAGTATTTAGGTCTTCTGTGTCTTTACTGAGGTATTTTTCAGATGTTCTGTCCTTTACTGACAGTGGTGTGATGAAGTCTCCTACTATTCTTGTTTTCAATGCAGTTAGTGTTTGTTTTATCTATTTTGAAGCCCTGTCATTGGCTGCGTAGTTATTTTATGTGGTTATATCCTCCTGGAATATTAATCTTTTAATCACTATATAATGTTTCTTCCTTATCCAATGTTATAGATTTTACTTTAAAGTCTATTTTATCAGAGATTAATATTGCCACTTCTGCTCGGTTTGAATGTTGTCAGCTTCGTATATTTTTTTCCACCCTAGGAGTGTCAGTTCATGTCTTTGAATCCAAGGTGTATTTCTTCCAATCTGTCACTCTCATCTCTTTCTTGTTACATTTAGTGTATTTAATGTGATTATTGATAGGTATGAGCTTAATGGTGTCATTTAGATGTCTTTTTGTGGGTGTTGTAAATAATTCCTTTGTTCTGTCTAATTGTCTGTACTGAGTCTTTATTTTCACATTTGCTTTGCATCCTTCTCCATGCTGGTCTTTTTGTATTTTCTGAGACTTCACATTTTTCTTGTTTGTTATTTTGATGCATAGGACTGATAATTTCCTTTGTAGTTACCTTATTATTTATCCCAACTTTTTCTAAATTTAAACCAATCTTTAATTACCTTATATTGCCTTGAAGTCCTCATATGAAAGATCTATGACTATATTTTCTTTTGAGTCTCTCTTTTTTATTATAATGTTTATCTGATGATATCTCTGTTTCCCTATTTTCATTGTTTTGTCTATGATTTACTTCTGTGACTCCCCTATTTGGGTTGATATCCAGCTGCTCTATTCTGTGTTCCCATCTTCTGTTGTTACCTGGTGTTATTGATTTTATAGCCAAAGTACTCCCTTTAGTATTTCTTACAGTTTTGGTTTGGTTTTTGCATATTCCCTAAATTTCTGTTTATCTGGAAATGTACTAATCTCATCATCATATCTGAGAAACAATTTTGGTGGATATATAATTCTTGGCTGGCAATTATTTTCTTTCATAGCTTTGTGTATGTCATCCCACTGCCTTCTTGCCTGAGTGGTTTCTGCTGAGTAGACACAGCTTAGTCTTACTGGTTCTTCTTTGTAGGTTATTTTTTGTTTATCCCTAGCTACCTTAAAAAGTATCCCCCTATCTTTAGTTTTGGTACGTTTGATTATAACACACTTGGTGTCTTTCTTTTGGGATCTACATTACATAGAATTCAATGAGCATCTTGGATAGCTATCTTCACATTTTTCGTGATATCAGGGAAATTTTCTGTCAGCAAATCTTTGATATTTCTCTCTGTATTTTCTGTTCTTCCCCCTGTTCTGTTACTCCAATCACTCATAGATTATTCCTTCATAGAGTCCCACATAATCTTCATGTTTCTTAACTTTTTAAACTTCTTTTATCTGATTTTTCCTCAAATACATTGCTGTCACATGTTTTTTCTTCAATCTCACCACTAATTTGGGCTTCCATTACCTCAATTCTACTTATTTGACTTTCTATTGGGTTGCCTAATTGTATAATTTTGTTATTAATTTTCTAAATTTCTAACTCTTGCCCTTCAATCCTTTCTTGAAGCCTGTTCAATTTGTCATTGTGCTCTGCTGAATTTGCCTCATCTCCTTCCTCATCTCTGGAAGAGTTCTAGATATTAATCTTTTGTATGCTACCTCTGGATTATTCCAGGACGTTTCCTTCCTCTGGTAAATCTGATTCTTTGTTTTGGGAGCTTTCTGAAGACATAATGATCTGCTTTTTTAAGTGTTTTTATATGGAATGTTGTTTCTGAGACATCAGTGAATTGTATTTATTTTGTTTGCCTACTGTGTTCTAGCTTCTTGTTTTGAAATGTACAAATAGGCTGGTCATGTGTGATAGTTTGGTTATTGTTGTCTTTGAAGCTCTAAAGTCTTTTAACTAGGTAATTAGAATTGTTAGTGGACATTGGAGTCCAAGAATCCATTTAACTTTCTTGTATGGATTCAACTCAGGTGCCCAGGTAGTCAGGCACCAAGTGTGTGATGCAGCCTGTTGCTTGCTGCCCTAGATGATCAGGAGTGATTAGTATATGTGCAGGGGTCTGACTGCAGCTGGTGAGAAAGGTAGGGAGCTAACAGCCTCCTCTGGATGCCTATCAGGATGGCACATGTTCTTATGTCTAAATCTAAGTGATTGAAGAGTTTGTGGCCTGATTTTCCAGCTTAGGGAAGAGGGCAGAATCCACCCCCCCCCTCAACATTTGTTAAGTTGTTCCCACTCTGATTCTTGGAGAATGCTCCAAGGAAGGCTTAAGGATTCCTACTTCCAGCTCAGTTAACAGTGTCAGGATTTGGTACCAGCCACAATGCAGAGAAGGGAGGGTGAGCACTAGGAGTAGGAAAGTTTCAGATCTGTGAGCATCAGGTTTAATGTGAAGACTTACTTTTTGACTATCTGGGGTGCTGTTCCTCACTGATTCTGGAGGTGGGTAGATTCTCTTCAGAATTACTCCTGCTAAATAGGATGGCCACTAACCTCCACACTCAGCTCACCACATGGTGACTGTAGCTGTTTGGGGGCAGGTCAGATCTGTGGAATCCTACTACTACCTCTTCCCTACTGTTTGGTCTAATTTCTTAACTTTTTCTTTGATGTTTGAGGCTCCTAGGATGTGATGTGTACTGAATTCATTTGTTGTTTTTTGGTCTTTGTTGTTAGAGGGGTCATAGGAAGCATCTGTCTACTCTGCTATCTTGTTGTCTCCTCCAGCCAATTTCCTGATTTCCTTTTTGTAGTTTCTTTATTGGTGTATGGAAACCCTGCCTGTGTAGTGGTTAGGTGCTACTTCTGCAAACCCAAAGGTTAGCAGTTTGAATGCACCAGTTGCTCCTTGGAAACTCTATGAAACAGCTCTACTCTGTCTATAGGGTTGCTATTAGCCAAAATTGACTTGATGGCAGTGGGTGTGGGTATGATATGGTATTATTGCCTGTGTAAGTACCCAACTTAGTATTGTATGTTTATCTTGCTTTCTACTACTCTGATGAATCTTTCTATTAGGACCAGTAGTTTTCTTAAGGAGTCTTCTGGGTTCTCTCTCTATAGTGTCATATGGGGACACTACTTTTTCCTTATCAAAATGGACACATTTCACTTCTTTTTCTTGCTTTATTGCTCTAGCTAGAACTTCCAGCACAATGTCCAATAGGAGTGGTGGTAAAGAGCATCCTTGTATTGTTCCTGTTCTCAAGGGGAATGATTTCAATTTCTTTCCATGAAGTATGATACCAGCAGTAATTCTATGTTTAACTTTTTGAGGAACCACTAAACTGTTTTCTACAGCAGCTGTGCCACTTTGCAGACCTACCAGTGATGTGCAAGGGTTCTAACTTCTCCACATCCTGGCCACAACTTGTTGTTTTTGGTTTCTTAATCAAAAGCACTGTAGTTATTGGAAGTGATGTGTTGTGGTTTTGATTTTCATTATTTTTAATGATTAATGGCACTGAGCATCTTTTCAGCTCCAGTGAAATTTCTATTCCAGTACTTTGGCCATTTTTAAAATAAAGTTGTCTTTTTGTTGTTAAATTACAGAAATTCTTCATATATTCTGGATATTAAAATTTTTCTCACACTCTGTAGGTTGTATTTTGCTTGTAGATAAAGTTCTTTGACAAATAAAATTTTTAATTGTGAAGTTCCCTACCCCCACAAAAAGAATGATGTTGCCTGGTGGTCTAACACAGAATCCCTTTATTATGTTGAGAAATTTCCTTTCTGCACCTATTTCACTCAGAGTTTTTTTTTTTTTTAATCAGGAGTGGGTGTTGGACTGTGTTGAGTGTCTTTTCTGTGTCAGTTGAAAGGATCATGTGATTTTTTTTTTATTTATGTGGTAGATTATATTGATTGACTTTATAATTTTGTAGTATCCTTGCATAACTGGCTTGAATCACACTTGATCATGGTGCATTATTTCTTTAATATGAGACTGAATTATGTTGGCTAGAAAGTTTTGAAAATTTTTTCATCTAGGTGATGATGAGTAATAGTAGGCTGGTACAAGTCTAAGAAGGAAGATAAGGGTAATTTCAAGGTAATCACAAAAATGTTAACAAATCTACTTATCAAAATGAAGGAAAACAGAAGATCTCAATAAAAAAAAATCTAAAAAATAAATAAATAAATTAGAAAAAGAAATTACAAACAAATCCACAGATGAAATTTAGCACAGAACAGTAACAGGACCAAAGAAAATATCAGCACCACAAAAAAGTACAACAAATCATCTGTAATAAACCAACAGCCGCCAATAATTACACCGAATTTAAAAAGCCTCAATGCACCCATACAGTGACAAAATTAACAAAAAATAGAACTCATCAACACATCAATGTGTTGTTTATAACAGACATCTTAGAAATGAAGACAGCTGGTACTAGTATAACTGGAACAGAAGTGAGAACCCAGAAGCAAATCCATCCAACAGTGGCTAACTTGTCTTTGACAAGGGCCCAAAGTCCATTAAAAGGGGGAAAAGACTGTCTTTTTGACAAATGGTGCTGGCAAAACAAGACGTCACTTTATAACATGAAGGAAATTGGAGGGCATGGTCTCAGGGAACACCTAGTTCAATTGACATAACTGGTTTATAAAGAAAAGGTACTGCATTTCTATCTTGCCGAGTAGTATCTGGGGTTTTAAAAGCCTTTGAGCAGCAATCTAGCATACTTGATGGATCCCCCTTCAGGAGCAAGAAAGAATGAAGAAAGCTTAAGAAAAAAAGAGAAAGACTATTCCAATGGACTAATAGACCACATCTTCGATGGCCTCCAGAAGACTGTAACTAGATGGTACCTGGCTACCACCACTGACTATTCTGATACGAATCCCAAGATAGGGTCCTGGACAGAGCTGGAGAAAAATGTAAAACAAAATTCTAACTCAAAAAGAAAGACCAGAATTATTGACCTGCTAGAGCCTGGAGAAACCCTGGAAGTATGGCTCCTGGATAAGTTTTCAGCTCAGTAATGCAGTCACTCCTAATATTCATTCTTTAGTCAGAGGGAACACTGAGTTTGAAAAGGGAGAATGTTGACCTGTTGCCATGAAACAATATTCATACCGTCTAACAAGAAACTAGATTATTCTGTAGACATTCATCTAAAGCCAAAAGCCAAGTGCCGTCGAAAAGTATGACAATTTTCTTTCATCTATGTTTGTAAAAGATATCGGTCTGTAGTTTTCTTTTTTGTGTGGTATCGTTGGTATCAGGGTTATGCTGGCTTCACATAATGAATTCAGAAGTATCTCTTCCTTTACTGTGTTCTGAACGTTTAGCAAAATTTCCCAGTGAAGCCACCTGGGCCAGAGCATTCTTAATTTACCTTTTCAATCTCTTCTCTTTTTATTGTCCTCAGATTTTCAACTTCAGTTTGTGTTGGTTTGGGTAGAGAGGATGCTTCTAGGAATTTGTCCATTTCCCTCAGGTTTCAAAATTTTTTAAAGCATAATTTTTCATAGTACTCTGTTATGATCTTTTTATTTCACATTGATCTCTTGTAATATCTCCCATTTCATTCCTTATTTGGGTTATTTGCATCCTCTTCTGTTGGCACTTGGCTTGGCTTCTGTTTTTCTTTTGTCAGTTTGAACAATGGCTTGTTAACTTTGTTGATCCTTTCAAAGAAACAGTTTTTGGTTTTGTTGATTCTGCTGTTGTTCTATTCTCTACTTATGTTTCAATCTTTATAATTTTCTTTCTTCTGATGGCTGTGGGTCTCTTTTGCTGTTCTCTTTCTTTTGTTCAAGTTATCTAGATAATATTTTGATTTTGATTTTTTTTTTTAATGTACGCATCTACAGCTACATATTGACCTCTGAGGACTGCCTTTGCTATGTCCTAAGGGTTTCCATCTAATGTGTCTCCATTCTTATTTGATTCTAAGAATTTATTTTATTTTATCTTGGATTTCTTCTATTACCCAGTGGTTTTAAGGAGGGTATTATTTAGTTTCCATGTATTTGATTATGTTCCTTGCTGTTCCTATTATTAATTTATACTTTGATGATGTTGTGATCAAAGAAGATACTTTGTATTGTCTCAGTGTTTGGGGTTTTGTTGAGGGTTGTTTTGTGACCTAATATGTAGTCTCCTCTGGAGAACATTCCACGTGTAATAGAAAAGAATGTATACTTTGATGTTGTTCCGTGGGATTTTCTACATATGTCTATGAGGCCAAATTGATCGATTGTGGCTTTTAGAACTTCTGTATCTTTTTTCAGTTTCTTTGAGGATGGTTTGTCCTTTACTGAAAGTAGTACTCTGAAGTCTCCTACTGTTATTGTGGAACTGTCAATTTTTCTTTTCAGTACTGTTAGAGTTTGTTTTATGAGTTTTAGAGACCAGTCATTGGGTGCATTTATTATGATTACGTCCTCTTGGCAGATTGTCCCTTAATCATTATATAATCCCCTTCTTTGTCTTTTATGGTATACTTTGTTTTAAAGTTCATTTTATGTGGGATTAGTATTGCTACTCTTGCTCTTCTTCATTTACTGTTTGCTTACTTATGTTTTTCCATTTAGAGTTTTAAATCTCTGTTTCTAAGTTGTGTCTCTTTTAGATAGCATATTCTATTCTCTACACATCAATACAACATGTTGATGGATTCTGGTTTTCATCCATTCTGTCACTGTCTGTCTCTGTACAGGTGCATTTAAGCCATTTATGTTCAGTGTGATGATCAGTGTGAATTTATTGCTATCATTTTATAGTGCTTTTTTCTGCGGTGCTGACATTTTCTTTGTTTCTCTTTCTCTTCAGTGCTCAGTATCTTTTATTTGTGGATTTTTTTCATTTCTATCATTTTTATATATTTTTTGTTTACTGTGATCTTTTTTCTCTTCATTTTTTCTTTGTGGTTACCTTAAAATTTACCTCTGTCTTCCCAAATTTGTCAGCCAAACCAAGTGCCATCAAGTCGGATCTGACTCGTGGTAACCCTAGGGGCCAGGGTAGAACTGAATTTTAAACCTATCTTTTTAAAACTTGATCTCATCTTGAATTCCTCTCCATTTAAAAATGTTCATACCTACACCTTTTATTTCCTCTTTCATTGTTCTGAAACGATTGTAATTTGCAGATGACCTCCTTTGTTCCCTGTTGTAAATATTTTAATTTTGTTTTATCCTTTAGGAATTCATTATGTAAGTTACTGTCTGGCTGATGATACCTTGCATTCTAGTTTCAAATTGTTGTCTGATATTGTTGGTTTTAAACCAAAGGATCTGCTTTAATAATTCTTATATATTTGGTTTGGTTTTTACATATTCTATGAATCTCTGCTTATCCGGAAGTGTCCTAATTTCACCAACACATTTGAGCTAGAGTTTTTCAAGGTGTATTATTTTTGGCTGGAAACATTTTTTTGCTTCAAGATTGTATGTATATCATCCTACTGCCTGCATAGTTTCTCCTGAATAACCAGAATTTAATTTAATCTTATGGTTACTCCTTCATATGTAACTTTTCATTTTACTCAACCTGCTCTCAGGATTCTTTCTTCATCTTTAGTTTTAGTAAGTCTGATTATGATATGCCCCAGTGATTTTCTTTTGGAGTCTATTTTATATGGGATTTGTTGAACTTTTTAGATGGTCAAGTTTTCATCTCTCATGATACTAAGGATGTTTTCTGTCAGCAGTTCTTCAATGATCCTCTCTGTGTTTTCTGTTTTTCCCTTCTCTTCTGGAACTCCAGTCACATATAAATTTTTAGTTTTGATTGTATACCATGCCATTCTCAGGATTCTTCATTTTTTCTTTATTCTTTTCTCTGATGCCTTTCTCAAAGTAGTATCCAAGTATTTGTTTTTAATTTCACTGATCCTGTCTTCTGTTGTTTCAAATTTGCTCCTAAAGTCTTCTGTGGCACTGTTTTGGAAATATTGTTGTTTATATTTTGGATTACTAATTGCTGTTTTTGTGTGATTTCTAGTTATTGGTGTGTTTTGATATTTTGTTCCTGTATGTTTTTCTTGGATGTTTCTATTGTTTTGTCTGACTTTTCCATGATTTTTTTCTGTATTTTCTATGATTCTGTCTATTTTTTTCTTCAACTCTTGACCATCCAGCCAAGTTCCGTCAACTCTTGGAAAATCCCATATTAAAGTCTTGAATTCACTTCCAGGGAAACCCTGGTGGTGTAGTTTGTTAAGTGCTACATCTGGTAACCAAAATGTTGGCAGTTCAAATCCACTGGACACTCTTTGGAAACTCTATGGGGCAGTTCTACTCTGACTTCTACGGTCTCTATGAGTCAGATACGACTTGACAGCAGGAGGTTTGATTTTCCTTTGGTGTCAGGTAGTTCAATTGTCTTGTCTTCTACTGGAAGCTCATCTGGTATTTTATTTTGGGTGTTTTATGGAGTCATCTCTGTCTTTTTTTTCCCTTTCTTTTTAATGTTTTGCTATTGCCTGCTCTCCCTGGGACATTTGGGAATTATTTCCTGCATTTATTGATTGTAGACTTGTTTGTTTTAACCTAGTCTTCTATTTTATTTGGTTCTGTCTGAGTAGGTGGTCTGGGAATGCTTTGGTGTTTGCTTATCTGGTATTGGCCCACCTGAGCAGTACAGCACAACCCATCAAGAATGGGCTGAGACAGCATATGGTACTAGCTGGATGGGAGAAAGGAAAACAGAAAGAGAAAGAGACTGAGAGAGAGAGATACTTTGTCCAGTTGGGCAAAGCCAGATGATCAGTTATTGTGCAGCAGTGCAGGTCCACAGGAGGAAGAATGGTGTTTGCCACATGTACTGGGGTGAACAGAATGGGACTGTGGGGTATTTACAACACATACTGGAGCTAGAAGAATGGGACTGTGGGCCAGTGCAGTGTGGGTCTAGTGGTCTGCATTGTGCCCTTTGGATGTGTGAAGACAGGTAGAGAGAAGGGGAGGTATGTGATGTATTAAGCTAAGAAGGCATGGAAAAGAAGATCAAAAAGAGAGATAAACAGAAGTAAAAAAAAGAAAGGAAAAAACAAATAAAAATATAAAGTAAATAGAATATCAACATGAGAAGATACTGAAATAAATAAAATTCTGATGGACCTACCACTGGGATGGCAAAGGCTGGGAAAGCCATGTACTGGTGGCTTTCTATCAGAGATGGCACATGCAGCTACATGGGTAAGACAAAGGAAATGAAGGAAGGGAGAGAGAGATAAGAAACCAAAAAACAAAAATAGAGGAAAAAAAAAAAAGGTGTTCAGAGAGCTCACCAACAAAGGGGTGCATATGCGAAAGCCATGTGCTTGTGGTTTCCCAGCTGACCACTGTGTCACCGCCCATCTAGAAGGGGCAGAAACGGCACATGAGGCCAGTTTGGCAAGAAAAACTAAAGGAAGATAGGAAGAGCAAGGCAAAAAACTGAGAAAGAAGAAAAAGGGTGGTATGGGAGCTCACTGGTGGGGTGGTGCAGACTGGGAAAGGTGTGAGCTGGCACCTTCCCAGCCAGGTGGTATGGCACAGTCCATTGAGAAGGAGCGGAGACAGCACACGTGGCCAGGTGGGTAGGGGAAAGGAAAAGATGGCAGGTAGAGAAAGGCAAGAGACTGAGGAAAGAAAAAGCACTGAGGGAGACAACCGGTGGTACAGCACCATTTGCCCGTAGCTCTCCACCTCAGCAGTACAGCGTAACCCATAAAGAATGGGCTGAGACAGCATATGGTACCAGCCGGATGGGAGAAAGGAAAACAGAGAGAGAGAGATGGAGAAAGAGAGAGAAAGAGAGAGAAGAAACAAAAGAAGCCCAATGACAACAACAGAAAGATGGCACTAAAGAAGTCAGCCAGAGAGGCAGGGCCATCCAAATTTCAAGTGGTCTGAGTTTCTAGCCCACCAGAAAGCAGCAGAGGCCATTGAGAGGAAAGAAGGGTAGGGCTTAGAAAGTGTATTTCCCAGGTTACTGGTGCTCTGTCTCCTGCTGGAAGCTCTGTGAAACTTCCTTCCTGTACTCCTTGCCTACAGTTCTTGGTGGCTGAGGTCTAAGATGACAAGTCCATGTCACGTTAGCTGGTAGCAGACTTCCACTCTGTAGCTCTTCTTGTTCTCTATTCTCAACCAGTTTCTTGTTCCATTCAGTGCTTGGTTGAGTTCTCTGTGCCTTCATTTCAATCAACTGCTTGATTCTCAGTTCACTGGATGCTTTCCTCTACTTGACTTTTAGATCAAGTCATCTTGATAGATTCAACATAGACTCCTTTGATCTCTGCTTTAAAATATAAACCACATGTGACTCTAAAGATATTTTATTATAAGACAGTACTTTCTAGATCTGGTGATCAAACTGCATATGGAAGAGCCAGGAAGAGAAAGTTTACAGCTGCTAGGTTAGAGTAGGTCAGTTTGAGGAAGTCATCATTTTGACAGCTGACATTATGGTTTGTAATAAACCTGACCAGTTGTTTGCTGTGGAAGTTTTATTGTTTCTGCTGTTGTGGTTAGTTCTTTCAGGGAAGGAGATCTGGAGAGTGTTTTCAAAAGCATGTTTTTCATAGTAAAAATGATAAGTCATCTTATGTAACAACCACATTTATTTCTATCATTACACTAATGTAGGCAAATTCTCTGGAAAGCATTATTGCATGTCACTGGTGTTCACATATTCACAGAGGCGTATAATTTGCTTATAGCTAAATTCATAAGCATTGTTATAGCTTAATACATTAAAGGCTATGTTGGTGATAGGTTGACCACTTTGCTGACATTTAAGCTAAGCTGAGAGGACTGAGTTTCTCAAGCACAAGAGATAAGCAGAAACTACTGAGTCACAGGATGTAAGATTAAAAGAAGTTCAGCTTTGTCAAACTAGGTTTTCTCTACAGAAGCAGCTAAATTCCTGAAGTGGGGCCAGTCATTCTCAGATATGTGTTTTATTTATGTTGCAACATCTTCACACTTAGGTATTACTCACATGGATACTCAGAAACACAAGATTGGAAAAGAAAAACAGAAATAAAATTCTAAAAGGCCATTGCTGTTGGTTAACTTTGCTAACAGATTTGGCTAGCAGTTGAGTGAAATCATTATGCTTTGTGGATAGCTTAGTGTGTGGTCTAATATATCCCCTTTTCTGGGTAATTAAAGTTACAATTTTCCATTTTTACCTATCCCTTTGATGAATTAGGGTAAATAAAATTCTGATCTTAAATCACGATCATATTTATGGATCACTTGTTAAATATAGAAGCATCCTCAAGCTCTGGAAAATTTTCTGTACTGTGATTTTCCATCAGAATTGAACTATACTGTCAATACAGCAGTATAGCTCCCTAATGTTGGATAAATTGATTGACATTTCTGAGCCTTTGTTTTCTCATTTGTAGAAACAGTAGTAATACTTGATTTACACTATTGTCATGACAGTTAAATGAGAACATACTGAAAGAGCTTAGCAAAAGGCTGCTATGCGGAAGTTTTCAACAAATGGGGCTCTGCTTATCATCAGGAAAACACAATTAGAGTTTTGAAGGTTTTATTCTCTGTAACCAGAGCTGTCCTGCTCTTCCAGGTTGGCTGTCAGTTTCAGTGCTTAGAGCACGCTTCAGCTTCTCAATCAACTGTTATGAAAAAGGCTACCCACCTATTTCCAACTGTGGTATTGTCATCATTTGGGGGGACAACACATCAAAAAGCTGGTGCTTAACATCTGTAGTGAAAAAACTGGCCATCACCCTGCCTTACCTTCTGAAGTCACAGTTTCCTAGGATACTTAAGTATTGGAGAAAAAAAGTATAAAATGAATCTACTTGGGTGATTAAAGCTTCTCTCACTCCCAGTGTTTCCTTCAGGACCAGATTGCTACCATCAGATGACAAAAGAAATTCTCTCTTTTCATGTTCCTAAACCAAGAAAACAAAACAAAACAAAAACCCTCTGCCATTCAGTCAATGCTAACTCATGGCGACCCCAAAGATCAGAGTAGAACTTCCCCGTGGTTTTCAAGAAGGGTCTGGGAGATATGAACTGCTAAAGTTCTTGGTTAGCAGCTGTAGCACTTTACCACTACACCACTACGGTTTCCGGTTCATGTTCCCAGCATGTTGATTTGACACTTTCTATGAGCTGGGCTGGAAACCCCGGTGGCACAGTGGTTAAGTGCTACAGCTGCTAACCAAAAAAGTTCGGCAGTTTGTCATGTTGTATGTGCTGGGCTGGAAACCCTGGATGTCAATTGATAAATGCCTGATGGATGAGTAAGAACTTACGTTCATCCTTCAAGACCCACATCAGAGTCCCTTGCTTCAGTGAGGTCTTTGCAGATTCATCTAGAATAGGGATAAATATATGTCTTGCCAGTTACAACATTTCATTTCTTTCTCACTTGCAGCTACTACCACTGAATTTTAAGGATTTTATATAATTGCATACATGACTTGTGTATGTTATCAGAAAAAGATCACGACTTATTTTATTGTCTTTTCTCCATACAGCAATGTTTCCCATATTTCATTTGTTCATTTAACTCACTAATCTTCCCACTTATAGAAGTATTAATGCAGATGGTTTTTCTCTTCCCTTCTATAGTGGAGTTTTTGAAAATACAGCACTGGTGAAAAAATTGCAAGTTGACTTCACTGTTAATTTCTCCACTGAATTCCAGGTGATTTAAAGGGCAGCAAAGATAAGAGGCGTTTCTCTAAACTTCTGAGAATATAATAGTGGGCTATCTTTCTACCTGTTTCCCATGTCCCCACTCTGATATTAATACTGCCTGGAGAGACCTGGTTGACAGTAAACGCAATGTGACTTCATACAGTGTGATGTAGGTCACAAAGTATTTGATTAACCAGAGTGAGCTGTGACGAAGTTAATTATTTGGTCAATATTTTACTAGGTTTTTCAGTTATTACCTGTATTATTTTTAATTATTTCCCTGTTTTCCACCTTTACAAATCTTATGTTTTATATAAATGTTCTTAAATTGTAAGACCAACCAAAAAGCAAAATCAAAGATTAAATCACACTTTATCAGAAACCTGTGCCTGGCCTGATTCTCTTCAGTTTTGTAGCTTAGAAATAATAATAATAACAACAAATAAATAGAAAACAAAGAAAGGAAAAGATGACCTTTAAAAAAAAGGCCCTCCTAATTAGATGTATTTTTTAACCTCATCAGCTCATCTTGAGGTGTGAAAATAGGGGGACAGATATGAATTACACTACTTTTTATAGTTTCGAGGTGAATGGGGAAAATGCCTGTGAAAGGAGATTTTATATGGAAAGTGTAGAATCAGAACAGCTGTGTCTATTTATTTCATGACTTTGGATTAGACATTAAAAATGTCAATAGGGTCATAAGTTTTTTTTGCAATGGAACAGAATATAGTATACAGGTCAGATTTACAAAGCTCTAGTTTGCAGTTCTTCCTGAGGAAGGGAGCTCTGCAAGTATGATGATCTGGGAGACTTTCTCAATTTCAACAATCTAGTAGGAATTGTGCTTAAATCAAGTTTTGGAGGAGGATTTACCAGCCTCGGTAGTGTAGTTTTTACATGCTATGTCTGCTAACCAAAAGGCTGGCAGTTCAAATCCTCTAGGTGCCCTTTGGAAACTCTGTGAGGCAGTTCTACTCTTTCTATAAGGTTGCTATGAGTTGGAATTGACTTGACGGCACTGGGTTTGGATTTTGCGGCTTAGGTTGTGGATGGTGGTTGGTTAAAAACTTTCTTGCTAAGCAAAAGCTCAGTAGTTCTAATCTACCAGCAGCTCCTTGGGAACTGTAGGAGTCTATTCTACTCTTTCCTATAGGGTAGCTATGAGTAGAAATTGACTCAATGACAGTGGGTTTGGTTTAGGTTGTTCTATAGCTGCTTTTGTTTGTTTTTTGAAGTGAATATCTGTAAATTCCTAGGACTAAATAACAGGCTACTGAAGCTATGTGTATTTCTAAAACACCTGTTGAATAGCTGTTTGTTCATTATGAAAACAGCACATGCTAAGTGTAGCAAGTCAAACAATACAGGAATATATGAAGAAAAGCAGTAAAACGTCTGCTTCCAATTCCTTCCTCCCTGAGTTAACGAACCTCGAGCGCCTGGGGTATATTCTTACGTATCTTTTTAAACACGACCTGCTACATTAGCAGTTGAAGCTGTGTATTTTTAAGACAGTGAACACGATCAATAATTTGGAATTTCTCTATAATACAGTGGTTTTCAATCTTTTTTAATATAACACTTTTTTTTTCCAAATTAAATTTCTCAGAAAAATGATGTCACTTCCATACTTTAGAGGCTGGTCTAAGCTTAAATATCACCTCCTCTGGAAAGTCTTTTATATTTCATGAACTAAATTTATGACTATTACTTGTGTGGATTTTTTTCAATGCTATCAATTACCTGAGTCAGAAATACAACCATTCTGTTATCAATGTTGCTTAGTGTCTGGGACATAATTAAAAAAATGAACCCATTGCTGCTGAGTTGATTCAGACATGTAGTAATCTTACAGGACAAAGCAGAACTTCCCCAAGGAGCGCCTAGTGGATTTGGGACATAACAGCCAAGACAAAACCAAAAGCCACTGCTATCAAGTTGATTCCAACTCATGTGAAGACTGCCAATTAAATTTGTAAATTCATCCTAGATTAAATGCTGCAGACTTCATTGCTGAAATCACTACGGTCACCTTCAAAGTATTCCCCTTGGGAAGCTATGCACTGATGCCCATGCCTAGACCACCCTTCAAAGTAATTTTGAAACTCTTTTTCTGGAATGGTCATCAGAGCTGTCATCATATTACCGTTAATGTCCTGAATGTCATCAAAATGTCTTCCTTTCAATATTTCCTTTATCTTTGGGTAGAGAATAAGTACTAGGAGCTAGACTAGATGAGTAGGGAGGATATTCCAATATAGTTACTTGTTTACTCGTTAAAAACTGCTTCACAGACAACTATACAGTTAAATTTGCAATTTTGCTACCATGCCCACATGTACAATGGCCATTCCAGAAAGAGTTCCAGAACTGCTCTGAAGGGTGCACTAGTCGCTGACATCAGTGCATAACTTCCCAAGGGGAGTACTTCAAAGGTGACTGTAATGATGTTCAACAATGACATACATAGAACTTAGAACAGATAAGTTCATGTACTTAATTGTGGGACCTCGTACTACTCTATAGATCAGAGTAGAGCTGTTCCATAGTTTCCAAGGACTGGGTAAGTGCTATGGCTGCTAACTAAAATGTTGGCAGTTCAAATCTACCAGGTGCTCCCTGGAAACTCTAGGAAGCAGTTCTACTCTGTCCTATAGGACTGCTATGAGTCCTCATTGACTTGATGGCACTGGGTTGGGTTTGGTTTTTTGGTCTAGTAGATTTGACCAGCTGACCTTTTGGTTAGAATGTCAACATTACAAGACCATGATTTTTTTAAGGGACATAATAAGATTCAATAAATACTTTATATATATGTATGTATTGGGTTAAGTGCTATGTCTGCTAGCCAAAAGGTCGGCAGTTCAAATCTGCCAGGCACTACTTGGAAATTCTGTGCAGCAATTCTATTGTGACCTCTAGGCTTGCTATGAGTTGGAATCGACTCAACAGCAGTGGGTATAGACATAGATATGTTTTTGTGTATGTATACATACATATGCACACACATACAGTCTCGGTCCTCTAGTGTTGTAATAACAGAAATACCACAAGTGGATGGTTTTAGAAAGACAAATTTTATTCTGTTACAGTCTAGTAGGCTATGAGTCCAAATTCAGGGCATCAGCTCCAAGAGAAAGCTTTGTTGGATCTGGGAAGGTCCGTGTCATCAGTCTTCCTCTGGACTGGGAGTTTCTGAGGCCCAGGGTTCTGCATCCTTTCCGAAGGGAGCACTCTGCTCCCAACACTGCTTTTCGGTGGCGTGAGGTCCCCAACTCCCTGCCTGCTTCCCTTTCCTTTATATCCTAAGAGAGTGCCTCAAGGCACAATACAAACTTGCACATCGAGTTCTGCCCCACCAGCCCAACAGCTACCCATCCTCCCTCTTCAACATCTTAGAGGCAAAGTTAACAGCATACAGGAACATCACACAATATCAAGAGTCAAGGCCTACCCAAATTGCCACACACATTTTGGGGGGGATGCAGTTCAATCTAGGACACATACACATATGAGGCCTCACAATTAAGTCCCAGAACTCACTTCTTCTAAGTGTTACACACCTCATTGCTGAATATCACTACAGTCACTTTGAAGTACTCCACTTGGGAAGCTATGCACTGATGCCAGTGCCTAGTTTACCCTTCAAAGCAAGTTTGGAACTCTTTCTGGAACGACCATCACACGTGGTGGCAAAGTAGCAAGTTCTAAAACTTAATCGTATAGTTTTCTGTGAGGGAAGTTTTAGTCAGTAAACAAGCAACTATGTTGGAGCACCCACCCTGCTCACCTGATCTTGCCCCCAATAACTTCTTTTTTTAACCCAAAGATAAAGCAAATATTGAAAGGAAGACATTTTGATGACATTCAGTACATCAAGGGTAATATGACAACAGCTCTGATGGCCATTCCAGAAAAAGAGTTCCAAAATTGCTTTGAAGGGCTGACCAGGCACTGGCATCAGTGCATAGCTTCCCAAAAGGAGTACTTCAAAGGTGACCATAGTGATATTCAGCAGTGAGGTACACATCACTTTTTCTGGGGTGAGTTCATGAACTTAATTGGCAGTCTTCCTGTATACTTATCTATATTTCAAATAGTGACTGGCTTCTTTTATTATTAACAGCAGATGTTTCAAAATTTTTGAAAACCACAGTCTTCAAGCACTGTAATAGCAGGACTCTGGCACCTTGTAATTTTTGGTAGTTAATAAATCTAGTTATTCAATATTTGGTTTTGGAAAGAAGAATGTGGCCTCTCGGACCCTTAAATTGGTTCTACTGTTCTCTGGGATGCAGTTTGAAAATCATTAGATTAGTGGGTGGGACACTCACAGAGAAGTTAAGACATCCGGTTTCCAGGTTTGGATTTTGCCTGCCAGCCAAGTGCTGTCGATTTTGCTTAGCCTCTTTGTATTTTATTTTCAAATTTCTACTTTACTTGTCTGTCTTGGGGCAGTTGACATCACTGGCAGCGTGGCTTTCCCATATTTTCCTGGTTCTCGACTGCATGCCTGAGAGTTTCTCCTCAACCTCCTTCACGGTTGCTGGCCCCTAGGAATCCAGTATAGCTTTCATCTTCTTTATATTCAACATACTATGTTTGAAAGATGTTGTCTATTTACATGATCTTAGTTTCTGATAAGTTTGTAAGGTCCAGATCCTTAGCTCCAGGAGGCATCATTCTCCTCAGCTTTAGACAATATTGTCAGCAGCTGCTGGAGAATTTTCTTCTATGGTATGCAGATCCTTGAAACTCTCAGATAAATAACTCTGTCCTAATTATTGTTACAAACCATAATTGCACTCTTGTTGCTGTGTTTTCTATCTTGGTTAATGACACAAGTTGCTAGGAAACTAAAAGTTACCTTAAACAATTCTCACCTCCTTAACGTATTGTCAGTCCCTGTTGTCCCTTTTAAAAAGCTCTTCAATCTACCCCTATAATCTTGTTCCCATAGCCACTGTCTCAAATCAGACTCTCACAGTGCTCACCTTGATTGCCTATCCTGTACTATGCTGATAAAAAATTTCTTTTTAAAACAGAAATATGAACATTTCATTTTCCTGCTAGAAAAATATCAGTGACTCACACTGTCCCAATTACTAGTCTTTGGGTAGTTCCAGGAAATATGTTGAGATTCAGAAAGAAAATATTAGGACTTCTACTTATAGTCACCATTTTTGTTATGCAATATCTATATTTACTAAAGAATATAAGATACACAAAAGCTATAAAGTACAAGAAGTTCTAGAACATTGCCAGAACTCTCCTTTGTACATTTATCTCACCCCTCCTCATGCTTCCACTGACCCACCTTGACCCAAGGTGAATCTTGTTGTTTTATAATTCCATTGACTTTTCACAGTCTTACTGCCCCACCCAAACCCACTGCCCGTGAGTCAGGCCCAACTCATAATGACCCTAGAGGTCAGAGTAGAGCGGGCCCGTAGAGCTTCCAATGAGCACCTGGTGGATTTGAACTGTCAACCTTTTGGTTAGCAGAGGTAGCACTTAACTCTCTACTCCACCATGGTTTTCTAGTCTTACTGCATATGTATTTATTTAGAAATAATAGATGACTTAGCCTGTTTTTTCTAGAACTTGATGAAAATAGTATCATACTCCATTTGGTTATTGTAGTTTTATTTTTCATTAAGCATTATGTTTTAAAATTTACTCTGATTGTTGTATGAAGCTGTAGTTCACTCATTTTTACTGTCAAATAATATTTAGTAGTGTGACTACATCTCAAATATTTATCCACTCCTTGTTGATGGATGCTTAGATGTCTTCCAAGTCTTGATACTACAAACTGTGCTTACATAGATAATGCTATACATTGTGTTCGTCCACAAGCACAGTTTTTAGAAATAAATTTAGCAGAACATTGTTGTGCCACAGAATACGCAAAAGTTAAAAAACATGACACACGAGCAGCTAAACGTGTCTATAGGCATTCCTGGGTGGCACACATGGTTGAGCACTGGACTGTTAACAGAAAGATTGGTGATTCAAACCCACCCAGAGGCAGTCAGAAGACCGGCCTGGTGATCTCACTCCACAAGGTTACAACCTTGACACTCTATGGTGTGTAATCCTACTCTGCACACACAGGGTCTCATGAGTCAGAATGAAGTCATCGTTGCTGCATCAGTTATCATCAACCCTGAGTAAAACTGCTCCATAGAGTTTTTAAGGCTGTGACCTATTTTCTGAAATGCCTTTGGGTGGATTCAAACCATCCACTCCTCCTCTAGTAGTCCAGTGATTAGTCAGTTACACTATCCAGCCACTCCTCAACAATAACAAGAATGTTTATACATAATTTATTTCAGAATCTATTAAAGATATATTAAAAGTGAGTACACAAAACATTTTTTCTCAGTAGGCATATGTGACCAAAATGTTTAGAGACTGCTAGTCTATAGAATAAAACTCAAACTTTTGTCACTCCTAAACCTGCTGAAAATTCCCTCCTCCAGCTCTATTGTCCCTAAGCAAGCCTCTCATGTTCCTGCTGCTATGAGCGTCTATGCAAACATAACAAGATGTGCCAGGTCGAGTGGCTATTGTTTAAGTCAATCTCCTCTTCCCCAAAACCAAGCCCTTTGCCATCAAGTCACAGGGACTCATTTGGCTCATAATAACTACATAGGACAGAGTAGAACTGACCCTTCAGGTTTCCAAGGTTTTCAGTCTTTAGAGAAACAGCCTACCACAACTTTTTCTGTGTAGAGTCTGGTGGATTTGAACCACTGACCTTTTGGTTAGCAGTCAAGTGCTTAGCCACTATACCACGAGGGCTCCTTGTTACTCTCCTGGCCTAGACCTACTACTCAAAAGCAGAGTTATAGTCTCATTCATTCTTGCTTCTCTAGCATCTAACCCAGTGCTAATACCATTCATATATATAACCATAGCAGCATCATTCTTACATAGTTGAGAAGACAAACGAAGTATCACTTAAAAACACTGATCTCTCTGGAGGAAAGCCCTTATATAAACTAAAGGTATAAGGTTTTGGTTTTTTTTATGCTAGTATTTACTCAGTGGTGTTCTACAACCTGGATATCAAAATACATTTTAGCTTAGAATTAATCAACAAAGTCAACACCACATTTGTTCCTTATCTTCACTTTAGATGTATTAGCACTAGCAAAGCAATGGAAAATTCTCTTCAATTTCTGACTTGTATTCTCTTCATTAATATTCCTAGCAGAATGAGGTTATGTTAGAACAGAAAGATAACTGTTCTAGTAATCAAACAATCCAAGACTTATCTAACAGCTGTCTTCGGCTAGCTATGTGATTTTATAGATCCACTCAATATCTTTGATGATTTCCAGTATAATGACTGGAGAGTGGTTGTCTTTTTAGCATGTGCCAGATACAGTTATAATCATTTTAGATGAATTGTATCATTTATTGACAGATACGAATGTTACCCCAGTTTTACAGAAGCAGTAAATAAGGCTCAGATTATACAATTTGTTCAAGATCCTACAGACTCAATTCACAAGTCACATAACATCCTCCTGTAGAATCTATTTTTTAAACCATTATGCTATTCTGTTGCCCTAGCTTCTTCCCAGAACTTTTGAAAGCATCAAATGAGATCATCTATGTAAGAATATTTTATAATTGCTAATACTTTTCCAAAAAATATTTACTTGACACTTAGAACATGCCCTCTTCTGCAGCGGGTGCCAGAAAAATAAAGATGAACTGTGGAGTCAGCATCTGAAGGGTCTTGTGGTCTAGTAGAGGAGACACAAATATCCATAAATATATTGATACAATGGTGACTATCCCAAGGGTGAAGGTCAACATAGACTTCACAAAGGATATGACACTGACCTCTAAGATAATAAAAGATGACTAGGGGGTTTCTAGGTAGAGACTATGTTCAAGGGTGTACAATGAAGTGAGACTATCAAGAGCAAAGATTTAAAAAAAAAAAGTAAAACAAACATCGATTCCTATTCACGGTGACCTGATGTGTTACACTCTGTAGGGTTTTCAAGGCAACAATAGGGAATATAAAACATACAGCATCTGAGAAATGACAACTTGGCCATCATAACAAAAGTGCAGGGTGTGTGGCAGTGTGCAGCAGGAGGTGAAGTCAGAAAGAAGGGTAAGTTGGAGGCAGGTTCTAAAGGACTTGGGATTTTGTATTTTTTACTCAGTAGATAGATGGGTATCAAAGCCAAGCCAGCCACAGAAGGTTTTATTTTATTTTTTTAATTAGACAAGTTTCACTGTGCTAGCAATAATAACTGTAATAATGATAATTAATTTTGTAACTAATAACAAAGGATAGTATTTACCGAGCACTTAATACATACCAATAACTACGTTAACACAGGGCTGGTTTATTCAACCTTCCCAGTGCTGTTTTCCCTCCAGACACATTGCTTCTAACCCCGTTTCCACAGTCACAACAGCGGTGACTCTAGAAGGTCAATGTAGCAAGGGATTAGGTGTTACATTAGGCTGGTGACAGGTGAAGAGCTAGTAGGTCATTTAGGTTTTTTCATTAAGTTTTGTTTTCTGAATGAGCACTTACATGACAAACACATTATTTCTCCTTAACTTATCTGTTATGGTTTTAGGGGACACGAAGACTAATGCCTTCATTTTCAGAGTTTGCTTGGGGTATCTCAACTGAGCCACAGTAGGAAAAACCAAAAAGAAAAGCTGCCAAACTGGTTACCACTGAGTCACCTCCTGCTCACAGCGACCCTACAGAATACAATAGAGCTGCTCCATAAGGTTTCTAAGGAGCCGCTGGTGGATTTGAAACCTGTAGTACCTCAGCAAAGCCGATAGAGGCCGCCAAAAGCACTGAAGCAGGGGTAGCAGTCCCGTGGGCCCAAACATGCTTTCAAGCACAGGTAAGTTTATTTATCTACGGGGCTTCGTGTCTTAAAATCACCACTGACCACAGCTTTGAGTGACAGCACACACCGGATACAATTAATCATGTGTTTGTCACGTACACTGAAAGCCAGTAGACGGATCTAACTCCAGACATTTTACTGCTAAAGTAAACAAAATCTTGCAGGCAAAAATAGTTCTTGATCCAGATGTAAAGTATTCTGCTAATGAGAAGCCATGTACTATGAGGTTGCTGGTGTGTTTATCTGCTTGGATTTCTAGTGTTGCTTCTCCAGTCTTCCTCTATCCTAGGAACCTGGGAAATAAAGTCTGCTGGCTCCTGTAGTCCAGGAAAGTCCATTTTGACAGTCATGCTGGTATTCCTCAAAGATTCAGAAAATGCCTTCAGGGATATCCCTCTGAACTCAAATATTTGTTTGGTTCAGGAAGGATCCAGAAATACAGGTAATGGCTAAGATTCTATGCCTTAGCCCTGCACAGCTGTTTGTTACTAGCAAAAAATCAGATGTAGGACTTGATGACCTAGATTTAGTAGCAAAGAAACTGCTTTGATGGTGGGCAACACAACAGAGGGCTGGTATAGACCTATGTGCATACCTCCTCCTGTGTATTATCAAAGGCAGGTAGCAGTTATTGCGTTGTGTTTTTTCTGTGTACTCACTTATCTGCTGCTAGACTGTAACCTGCCTGAAGGTTGTTTTTTTTTTAAGGTCTGGTACCTAGAACTGTACATAGAACATGGTAGATTTTTAGTAAATCTTACTTCTTTCATTAAAAGTAAATTGAGCACCATAGGACAATATATCCTGCTTGACTATGCCATAACTATGAAAACCACATGCCAGTCTGCGCAGTGTTCTTAGGTTTTACCTAAATTCTAGCTAGCTAGGAGGCCATTAGAAAAGGGTCACTGATAACTAACATGGATTTTTCCGTAAACTTCACATCATGCTGATTACAGCCTGAACACACATTAATGCATGAAAACTTTCATTACTTACGAGAATCATACAACATACAACCAGAAAAGTTCTCTGACGAGCTGTCCCCCTCACAAGCTGTCTGATTAGGGGTGAGGACTCTTCCTTGCATACCCCACTCTGTGTTATGGGTGAGGGGCTTAAATGGTAGCCTGCCTTCTGCTTGTCTCCCTCTGGCCAGGTAGATCCATTTACATGGCCTGTGAGCTTATGTTTTGTGGGCCCCACCTCTACCATAGCTGAGGAGACTCAGAAAACTTCCTCTCCCAGTTGTTTTACAACCCCAGCCTAAGTGCCTAGTTGTGTCTTTTTAAACCCTGCTAGCAACCATCAGGAGTCAGTGGGGTGACGGTTTGTGCTGAAGCCTAAGGATGCAAACAGGGAGAGGAATGGAAAAGAAAACACGGCTGCCTCGTTTGTCCAAAGAATTTGCTCCTCAGGAACACCTATTATGTTTGTTTATGATTTGAATGAATAAGTAAAGGAATGAACAAGTGAGTGAATGAATAAGAAAGCAAATGGACAACTTTTACGAGGATAGTACTGAGTATTGCTAAACATCAGCATCTTCTGTGCCAGTCTTACCTGTCACCAGGTTATTTGTAAGTGAGCATTGCATAGGGTGTGTGTCGAGTTAACAGCAGTACAAAATTTTTTAGTATTCTTGATTCCTCTTGTAGTGTTTCTGGTTCTGCATCTAATCACATGTAACGGTTCTACTCCGTCCTTTAGGGTCACAGTAAATCAGAATTGACATGATGCCAATAGGATTTTTTTTAAATGAAATATGTAAAACAGATGTCAAATTCAGGATCCTTGCAGTGTTTCAGCACAGAAAGAAGAAACTGACTTCATTTTTAGTAGCTACTATGCTATTTCACAGGTCATTTTTTTTTTTTTTTAATTCAATAACCCTCTAAAGTAGGTGGGATTGGGACCATTCATACTTCTATTAATGAACAGAGGTAGGAATTTTTTCCCCTTCCTATGTTAATTGTTTATTCATGTATATGTCTTCCCATCTTGACAAATGTTGTTTAAAATTTTCTTTAACAAAACAAACAAAAAATTTAGACTCTGATTTTGTGTCTATGTATTTAAAATTTCCATAGCACTTATTCTTTGGCCTATGCATACTAACAATGTGTCAACATACAAACATAATCTAGGGTGGAAACAAAATAAATCATAAAAAATCATTAACACCCTGGTTCACATTGGTTTCTGAGGTTTCTTTTACCAAGCAGAACCCTGAGGAAATAAAATCCACATTAAAATTATTTTGAAGACTTGCCCATTCACAGCAGGGCCTCTTTGTATAGATGTCCTGAATAGCTGAATCATACAAATGAATAAACAGTAGATAGATATGTAGGTAGGTAGATAGACAGATAGAAGATAGATAGCTAGATAGATAAAATTACACCATTGCTGTTAAGTCAATTCTGACTCACATGTAGCTACTGAGGACCAGAAATCTCCCCCTCCTTAATTTTCTTCAGCCCATTGGGAAGGGATCACGGAAAACAAAGATCACTCCAGAAGGTGCAAGAGGGATGAGTTTTGCCTGGAGTAGAAAATGATTTCTAGCCTCCCAGATTTTTACAAAGTCCCTGAATGGAGCAAATAGTTAAGCACTTGACTACTAACTAAAACTTAGACATTTCCACTCATCCACAGGCTCTGGGGAAGAAAGGCCTGGTGATCTGCTTCTGAAAGATCACATCCATGAAAACCCTATGGCGCAGTCTGTAACACATGGGGTTACCTTGGGTCGTAATTGACTTTATGACAACTGGTCTTAAAGTTTCTACAGACTCTCTTAGCCTGCTTCCCAGAAAATCACTCCTCATTGTCACATGTTCTTTTGAAAAAAATGTGGCAGTTTCTTGACAAAGAAGAAATTACAATCATTGTTAGGTCTCATCAGGCCCTGTGCTCACAGACTTAGGAACTGTCACAATCAACAGAGTCTCTGCAAAGGATGAGGAGGTGGTTACGAGCCAGCTCTTGCCCGATCATGGCCTACAGCTTCTGACCATTGATAAAGTCACACCAGAATCATCAGAAGCTGTTGGGGCTTAAAATAGAGACATTTTTAGGGATTATTTTATGCCTCTGATTAATAGGTATTTACCCTAATCCTTTATAATTGTACTTTATAAGAAAGTCTTGGATGTTACAAATGAAACTTTCCCTGGATTTTTCTGTCTTCTAATTATTTTCCTCTCTACTGTGCAAAGTATAGTTGTTCTTGTTAGTAGTTGTCTAGTCAGTCCTGAGTATGCTAACTCTGAGTGTATACAGTAGAACTGGTCCATAGGGTTGTCAAAGCTGTGGTCCTTCAGAAGCAGAATGCCAGGCCTGTCTTCTGAGGCACTTCTCTGTGAGTTTGATCTCCCAACCACTATAGCTGCGATTGCAGCTCTTAACCATGTAGACCACCCAGGTATCATTTCCATTAAATTCAGACTCCGTAGGCAGCAGCTGTGTTCTACACCCACCCCTTTGATCCCTCAGCTACTGCAAAACACGAAATGAAAGCAAATGGGGCCTTTTTCTTCAGTGATGGCAAAGACAACAAGTGCCTGTTTAACTGCCTGAATTTTAGTCTCTGTGAATGATCTTTTGGTTGAGCAGTTTGCTCCCTGATTTGCAATAACATTTAGTTACTTAAATACATAGGAGCAGATGTGCTAGATATGCAGTTAAAATTTAAATTGAATTTCTACCTAGGCAAATATGCTGCATAAGACATGGTTTTCCTCTCCATGTTTACTGACCAGCTGCGTTCCCGGATTTCTCAGTTCCTCCTGGGTTACCGGAAAGGAATTGTGTTTCATGATGGATCCAGAGAATTAGGAAAACTCAATGAACAGGCTCTTTATAGCATGACTTCTAAGACCTTTATTTAATTTACAGACCAGAGAAACTTCCTTTTAAGAAAGGGAAGAACTGACAAGATTATTCCTTTTTCACCATTTGAGAACTCACAGTCCATTTGCTTTGGATTAGATACTTGAAGACAAAACTGAAGAGTTGAAGTTGTAGTTCAAATTATCAGAGAAATAATTTGCTATGAGGACTAACAGAGGAGTGGGGGGATGAAAAGCAAGATGTGGAACCCATGTTCTACAGACAGATGTCCTGCTTGAATGCAACGCAGTGTTCTTCCAAATGAGCGCAGAGAATAGTCCCGACCTCTGTGCTATTCACGATTCTGCTTCTTAGAACCTACGTATTTCTGGATAAGTGTCCATAAAACCATGCTTACGTTATCCATATGGCTATTTCAGGCTGCTATGTAATAGCAAATTTTCCTTAATTCTCTGTTTTGTTGGGTAGCATTTGTATCCCCAACATCTGGTATATAGAAAGGCATCACAGTTAGGTATACAAAGTTATCAAATTACATACTTATATTTGTGAAGTTTATTGTGTACCTTTTATACCTCAATAAATCTATAAAATACAGAAAACAAAATTGAAGTTTACTTCTTTCTCAAGCAATAGATTGTGCAGATATGGTACAGGATTGCGATGGTGACTACATGATGTTGAAGACTCAGGATCCTTCTATGTTTTGGCCTTTGATTCTCTACATTCAGCTTCATCTTATGATTTAAAATAGCTGTTTAAGTTCCCTGCATTAAACCCACATTATAGTCAATGTAAAAGAGAAAAATGAGGTAGAAGGTAAACCTTTACTTTTAAGGGCATAAACTGGTCATTGAACACATCACTTCTGCTAATAGTCCATTGAACAACTTGCTGCAGGAGAGTCCAAAACATTTAATTTTTGCAATAACAACATTATATACCAAGCTAAAACTCAGGGTTTTTGTTACTAACTGAAGAAGGGGAGAATAAATATTGATGCTGTAAATCTCTGTAACATATTAGATTTCACTGGACCAATCCCATAGATAAGCTGTTGATTGTATGATGATCTTGAAAGGTCATAGATGAGAAACATTCTGCCTTCTTTATTAATAATAAAGCATTAAGTTGAAGAAGGAAGGAATACCTCCTGACTAAGCACAGTTCAAAGATTTATGGATATTGAGAAGATGAGAAAATTGCTTATGACTTTTCAGTGTCTTGTAATGATGCTATATCCTTAGCAATACCCGAAGTTACTAAAACTTCAAGTTCTTTGATCCACAGTGAGCCAGGTTCACCAACATTTCTGGGAATCTCTGTAATATGGATGAAAACATTAGAAAATTTTTTTATGTCCTTATAAGCTATTTTGGGGGGAATGAGTCTTTGCTGTGATCATAGTTGTCAATATTTAGGAATCATGAAAGTATTAAGAAATTTTATAGTCTGATATACAAGGTAGGTCTCTTTTCTCCCTGAAAGTTTTTTAATAAAATATAAAAATAATTAGCAAAAAGTCAATAATAATTATAAATATTCACTGGGGGCCATTTTATTCATTGTGAAGTCCAAAATAAACACATCTAAATTTCATTTTCATTTACGCTATGACAGTATTTTCCATCTGAGTATTTTTTAATTAATTCTAAACTAATCGAATCTTTAGATAAAACTGAGTAAAAGCTTCATGACAGTGCCCTTTTTCCTCTCTAGTTTCGTTCTTTTTCTTTTTCATGATGCAGTCAGTTTCTGTCATTCTGCTGTTTTTTAATCTCCTCTCTTTTTTTCTTTGCCTTTTTGGCTTTATAAATGAGTCGGATCAGACTCGACGGCACTTGGCTTGGCTTTTTATAAATGCACACGTCAAGTACTTTGAATTCAAAGTTCAGTGTTTCCCATTTTAAGGGACTGTCAGGGAAAATACGTAATTATATAATATACTTATGTACAGGATTGTAAAAGAAAATCCTCTTGAAGATACTTTGTTCCATTATCAGAAGCCACAGTGGCACAGTGGTTAAGTTCCTGGCTGCTCACCAAAAAGTCAGCAGTTCAAACCTGTCAGCCACACTGCTGGGAGAAAGATACAGCAATCTGCTTCTATAAAGATCACAGCCTTGGGAACCCTGTGGGGCAGTTCTACTCTGTCCTATAGGGTTGCTGTGAGTCAGAATCGATTTAACTGCAGTAAGTTTTAGTTCCATTGTTACCACAAGAGTATTTGATCTGATCAAAAAATGCACTCTAATTTTTGGTTTAGAAAATAAGAGTTGTCACTGTAACCATGGATAGGGGAAGTATATCCAATCGTGGGGCTGTGTAAGAGACAAATCAGAGAACAGGTTCTCAGAAAAGGAGACAGCGAATCACTAAAAGATACAAATGTCTCTAATCTACATTCTTTGATGGTTTTTATACAGTTCTGTGAGAATCAGTTTCATATTTTATTCAAGTTAAGCTTTTTTGGCTTTCAGCCTAGAATGGTAAATGTAACACCCGTGATATCTTTTTTGTTTATTTGTTTTGCTTTTGTGATAGTTAATAACGGTTGTGTTACCCGTACATTGCTGGGTGACATTTTTTTTTTCTTAGTGCTTTTTTAAATTTTAAAATGCTACCCTTTTGGGAGAATCTGCATCAGAAATGATGGCTGAGATACTTTTTTAAATCATGAAATTAGATATAAAGTTGTTTGTATTATCACATTGCCTCAGAGAAACTAATGTTCTGGGTTTTTTAAGTATTCATTTAAAATGATAGAAATAGCTCAGCCAGGGTTCAGCATCCTGGGGCTCACTGGTCTGACCAGGGCCCATGAGAAATGCAGGGTGGATGAACTGGCAGATTCCTTCGCTAAGTGACAGGTCGGTTACCCATGGGGCTCCGGGCACAGCATGAGTGCCACTGAGGCTTTGGCAGCAGAAAAGGCAGGGGAGAGCAGCTTGAAAAGGGAAATGGTTTGGGGATTAAAACTACAGACCATTTTTTACGTCACTACTGGTTGTTTTCTGGGGTACGAGTCTTTCCTCTGATCATAGGAATGTCAGAAACCATGCAAGTATTAAGAACTTTTATAGCTTACCATACAAAGTAGGCCTCTTTTTCTCCCTGAAAATTTTAAATAAAATATAGAGATAATTGGCAGAAAGTCAATAATAATCATGAATATTCACTGGGGGCCATTTTATTCATTGTGGAGTCCAAAATAAACAAATCTAAATTTCATTTTTACTTAAGCTATGATAGTATTTTCCCTCTGAGCTTTTTTAGAATTAATTCTAACCTCATCTACTCTTTAGATAAAATTGACTGAACATTTCACTGCAGTGCCCCTGATCTCCCTCTAGTTTCATTCTTTTTCTTTTTAATGATGTCGTCAGTTTCTGCCATTCTGCTGTTTTTTAATCTTTTCTCTTTTTCTCCTTCCCTTTTATAAATGCACACATCAAATACTTTGAATTCAAAGTTTAATATTTCCCATTTTAAGGAGACTCAGGAAAAATATACCTATAATTGTCATATACATTCTATGTGTGTCCAGGATTTAGAAAGAAAACCCTCTTGAAGGTTTTAACAATGTTCCTCATTGTCAGAAGCCCTAGTTGCATGGTGGTTAAGCTCTTGGCTGCTAACTAAAGGTCAGCAGTTCAAACCCATCAGTCACAGTACTCAAAAAAGATATGGCAGTCTACTTCTGGAAAGAATACAGCCTTCAGGACCCTGTAGGGCACTTCAACTCTGTCCTCTAGGGTTGCCATGAGTCAGAATCGACTTAACGGCAGTGAGTTTTGTTGTTGCTGTTAGGAGTCAGAACCCATTTAATGGCACCTAACAGCAACAACAATATATTAACAGTAATAATAAACTCTTTGCCATAGAGTCCATTTCAACTCCAAATGACCCTGTAGAACTGCCCTACAGGGTTTCCAAAGAGCAGCTGGTGGATTTGAACTGCTGACCTTTCTGTTGGTAGCTAATTTCTTAACCACCACCCCACTGGAGCTCCAGTAATGACAGTACCGAAAGCAAACCAAACCCACTGCCACTGAGTCCATTCTGACTCATAGTGACCCTACAGGACAGGGTAGAACTGCGTCATTGAGTTTCTAAGGTGCACCTGGTGGATTTGAACTGCCAACTTTTGGTTAGCAGCCATAGCACTTAAACACTACACGACCAGGCTTTCCATAACGACAATAACACAAACCAAAAACCAAACCAGTGGATGGACCAGTGCCGTCAAGATGATGGCAACTCATAGCGACAATAGATCATGATTATTGAGTGATCACTTTTTAAATGCCAGGTAATATACCAAGTCCTTTGCCTAAATTATCTCAACTCTGACAAATTCTATGAGGCTTGTATTTTTATAGTCTGTGCTTTACAGATGAAGACCTGGAGGCTGACATGTGGTAATTAGTTTTCCAGGCTCATGTAGTTGTTAGGTGGTAAAAGGGGCGTTTTAGTTCTCTGATTCTTAACTGATACACTTGCTCTCCAAATGCTCACCAGTGAGAGAGAACGAAGACAACCAACATCTCGTTTAAGAGTCTTCTTTAACTTGAAATCATTTTCTCTTCCATTATCATAATACCCTCTGAGGCAAATGTGACATTCAGAGACATTGTAAATAGCCTACAATGAAAACATCTTTGCCAAGTAGTTATTGATAGGCTTGAATATTTCATTTCACTTGTGAATTGATGTGTCTGTAAACCATCTGATCTCAATCTCACTTCCTAAACTCATTTCCTGGCAATGTCACGCTTTAGACTGTGTGCAGTTACCCTATATCCTGTGGCTTCTCACTCTATTGAACCTTCACATATGCTTTTGCCAAGAGTGATATTTTTCACATTTGGTCTAGCAGGTTCTTCCTTGTCCATTATAGTCCTTCATGAGGTCTTCCAGGACTCTTCCAGACAGAAGAGTTCATTTCTTTTCTTCTGTGGTCTCCTATAAATTCATATCTTTATTACACAGTGCTTTTAAATTTTTTGTTACGAAACATATATAACAAAACATTTGCCACTTCCATTTTCACAAGTACAAATCCGTGACATTAATTACATTTTCCATGTTATTACACAGCATGTTTTTACTATAGTTTTTCGGAAAGAGTAGTAAGTGCTTATGTTAAAGAATTAAGACAGTAAGAAAGTGTTTAAGTTTAAAGTATGCCTCTCTCTTATCCTTGACACACAGGCCTCTCTGAGGCAACAGTTACCACTCATGATAGTCAGTGGGCACAAACAGGTAGATGTGCCTATAACTCTTTGGATTTTGCCTAATTAGAATTCTATTTTATATAGTCTTCTGTACTTTGGTTTTTTGTTTTTTCAATTAAAGGTATGTCTTGGAATGCTTTCTGTATTAGTATATAAATATTTTTAATAGGACTAAATATTTTATTATACAGACCTGTTGTTAGATGTCAACAAGTCAGCTCTGATTCATAGCAAGCCACTTTATAACAGAACCGTTGCCTAGTCCCGAGTCATCTTTGCAATAGTAAGTATATCTGAGCCCGTTGTTGCAGTCACTGCATCAATCCACGTCATTGTGGATCCTCCTGGTTTTTGTTCCTGCTTTACTAGGCAGCTGTTTACCAAGACCCTCTGCTTTACCAAGCACGATGTTCAAATTATGTGAGGTGAGCTCTTGCCATCCTGACTTCTAAGGAGCATTTTGGCGGTACGTCCTCTACCCTGTAATTTACTTAACTGCTCTGCTATTGAAGGACACTGGATTGTTTCCAGGCATTTGCTGCTACACACAATACTGTACTATATATCCATTTTCTGTGTTTCTACAGAGAGAGGGCACTTTGTCGTAGGGAAGAAGATGATCCTGACACCAGTTTTCCTGGATTTGAACCCTGGTTAAGCACTATAATCTTTTACTTAGTGTCTTAGTCAGGTTATTTCCACATATGTAAAATGCAGCTGTAATTGCAACTTCATAGGGTTATTCTGAGGATTGAATTAATCACCACGTAGAAAGAGCTTTAATGCCTAGCATATGGTAAGCACTCAATAATAACTGTTTACCATAATAATAATAATTACCACATATCTTTGAGCACAACTGTGAGTACATCTTTAGAATAAATTGCTAGAAGTAGCATTGCTGGGGCAGAGAATATGTGTCTTTACAATTTTGCTAGGGCTTTGTCTTAATTGGTTTCTATTATTAGCAGACCATGAAACAAGGATCAGGTACAAATAGTTTATCTGGGCAGTGAAAGATAATCCAAAATTAGAATAGGGAAGTGAGTCAGAGAAGGGAAGGCAGCCAATAATGGATGCATCATCAAGTCCATTACCACATAGGATAACTAGAACACTCTCCCATTGGGACAACTCCGAGAGTCAGTACAGACACAAGCCTGAGAGTTGTCTCACTCAAGGGCTGAGGGAACTGGGGACTTACTGTATTGACTCTTGCCATCCCAGTTGTTTTCTGAAGGATGTTCCTTCAGCAATGGCATATCAGGGGCATGACAGTGGGAAGGCTCTACCACAGATGTAGGCAGTTGTGCGGTTGTCTGTAAATAATTTAAAAAGAATAACAAAATTGGCTAACAGTCATCCTGATTTTTATCATCACCATATGCTGGTAATTCTTTGCAGTCTTAGTTTTAAAAATTCCTCCCTGCAGGGAGGGGCACTGCCCCTCCCCCCATATTATACTACCCAGGAGGCATTAATTCCCCAGCACTTCCGGCCTGTTGTACAGGCAGGTAAAGTGGGTTTTATGGTCAGAGAATGAGAGAAATGCAGTTGCCGGCAGGTGGACGTTAGACCAGCCTGAACTGAAGAGTAAGGGAGAAGGAAAAAGGTCAGAGTAGCTGAAGCATCTGCTCCACCTGAAACTTCTCCACTCAGATTGGCTTCTGCACCTCATCAGGTTCACTCCATCTTGCCACTAGTTCTTCAAAGAAAAGGTCAGTTCTGAGAGAGAGAGAAAAAAAACAAGGAAGCAAGAAAGGAGAGATTCACAAGAGAAATGTTAGCAGGATAAGCTACAGTCCTCATTGCTGTGGCTGAATTCCTTCCTCTCTCACTTTGAGATTGCCTCATCTTGGACCAGTACCTCTGCAGGTTTACGTGGCTTAAACAGGGGTAAAACTCAGACCTTTATCCCTGATGCATCTAAGTTCTCAATTTTCTTGCATTTATCAGCCTCCCATGGGTGTTGTAAAATTGCCCACATGTGATTATCACCATGCAAGGGGCCCCAAGAAGTGTCCCTAAATCTCATGAATTGCAGACACTATTCCACTCTTCTATCATTACATTCTATTTCCCCTTGACGATTAGAGTGTTATGGACTGCGTTGTGTCTCCCCTCCCAAAATATGTGTATCGATTTGGCTGCCCCATGATTCCCAGTGTTGAGTGATTTTTTCCCCATATGCTGTGAATCCTAACTCTGTGATGATGAGGAGGAAGCATGGAAAGCAGTTGTGTTGGTGAGGCAGGACTCAAGCTACAGGATGGTGGGATATAAAAGAGAAGCGAGCAGACAGAGTCGGGAACCTCACACCACCAAGAAAGCACTGAGAGCTGAGTTCATCCTTTGGACCTGAGTTTCCTGTGCAGAGATGCTTTCACATTGATTTTAGACCCTTAGTCTACTGGGCTGTGAGAATTTCTCATGTTGAATGGACTTTGGGCTTATGAATGGATTCGTGGATTACTGGACTGTGACAGTAAATTTTCTCTTCCAGAAGCCATCTACTCAAGGTATTTCCACTAGAGCAGTACCAGGTGACCGAGACACAGGGTAAGTAGGCTACTCCCACCGGTACATACCTCCTTTTCTTTGCCTGCTGCTCTACTGTCAGGACAAGCACAAAATGACCAAGTAGCAGCCATCACTTTAATGAAACCCTAACTCTAAGCTTCTTGAAAGTCAGGACCCCTAGTGCGACAGAGCCTAAAGCTATGCGTATAGAAAGCACAAATTCTTCCAATAGCATTGCTTGGAATGATAGGGAGAGGAGCTGCTTCTACTTTTATTCCTTGGTTCTTGGATCTGTGGGGACACAGCAACATGTAATTTATTGCACCTTGAAGATCGGATCCCAGTTCTGCAGGGTGCTTTTGAATCTGGCATCTTGGCTGTGTCATTAGGAGGCCACTCCAAGATTCTATCAGGCCATCAGCTTTTGTGCCATGATGTATGGCAAGGCCAGTTGAAATTTTGATCATGGACTCATTTCTACACCTCTTTGCTATAAAGAGAATCTCACAGGCTCGGGGGATACTATGAGGGATCCCACAATATTGTAGTTGATGTATCATCTATCAGCCCTCACATGGCCCTGGCTAAAGTATTGTGGCCAGAAAAGGCAAACCTAAACCTAAAAAGCGTGTAACTCTTAGTAAGGACAAATAGTACAACCTCTACACAGTGGAAAAGGCTGGATGTAATCAACATGTTATCCAGTGGCTGACTGATGTCCTTGAGAGATGGTGCCGTGATGAGGGCTCAGTATCTCATTCTCTGATAGTGGCAGGTCAGACATGCAGCAGTGACAAATAGCTAGATGAGCCTTAGTGAGACGGAGCCCACTCTGTTGTTCCCATGCATAGCCTCTACCCCGGCACCATGACTATCCCATTACAGGTCTATGGTGCAAGGGCTGAGTATCTGTGGTCAGACTCTCTAACTTCCACTGAAGCAGTCATCCTACCCACCTGGCTTTGTTGTGCCTCTTTCATGGGCAATGCTTTCTGTGGGTACTCATGTGAAATACAAGGACAAGCACACATTGTTCATAGTTCCACAGACTCTCTACTTCTCCCTGTGGTCTGCAATCTTCCATTCTTTCTCCTTCCAGACCCAGTCAAACCAAGAAGCCATTCACCACTGCCCAGAACATTAATTATTCTTACATCAGGACACTTATCCCTCTGTACAAGTTGACAACCAAATGTACTACATGCAGCCCTATCCACAAGTGTAGGAATTTCCTCATTACTGCCTCTCACAGAAACCCTGGTGGTGCAGTGGTTAAGTGCGGTGGCTGCTAACTAAAAGGCTGACCGTTCAAAATCCACCAGGTGCTCCTTGGAAACCCTGTGGGGCAGTTCTGCTCTGTCCTACAGGGTCACTATGAGTTGGAATTGACTGGATGGCAGTGGATTTGATTTGGCTTTACCACCTTTCATGGCCATTCCTGGTTGGACCTGTGTTGCCTAAGTAGTATACAAGGACTGTCAATTAAGTTGATGAGCTCATCATAGAAAAAGTGCTACATAACTCAGTCCTGAATATCACTGTGGTCACCTTTGAGTACTCCCCTTGGGAAGCTATGCCCTACATGCCAGCACCTAGTCCACCCTTCAAAGCAATTTTGGAACTCTTTTTCTGGAGTGGTCATTGGAGCTGTGATCATATTACCCTTGGTGTCCTGAATGTCATCAAAATGTCTTCCTGTCAGTATTTCCTTTCTTTTCAGGTAAAGAAAAAAGCCACTGGGGGCCAGATCAGGTGAGTAAGGAGGGTATTCCAATACAGTTATTTGTTTACTGGCTAAAGACTCCCTCACAGACAACTATACAATTAAGTTTGCAAATTTGCCACACTGCACAAGGACCATTCCAGAAAGAGTTCCAAAATTGCTTTGGGGGGTGGGCTAGGCACTGGCATCGATGCATAGCTTCCCAAGGGGAGTGCTTCCAAGGTGACCATGGTGATACTCAGCAATGAGGTATGTGGCACTTAAAACAATTTAGTTCACGGACTTGGTTGTCAGCTCACATGATATACTGAGCCACCCCATCTGTGAAATAGGTTGAGGGTTTGTTTTTTGTTCTGTTTTTTTTTTTTTTTGAATTGAGAACTTATTATGGGGAATTTTCCCTAGGCCATAAGTGTGACCTGAGGGAGAGATACTGCTTTAAAATATTTTAGATAATACGGAGGATTGGGCTGCCAGCTCAGGGAATTTACTTGTGCTCTCCCAACACATTTATGGCTGATCCCAAACGTACTATCCATTGTATGATGAATTTTTCCTGTGTCTGCCTGGCCTGACCTGGAGGACCCATTGCCATCAAGTCAATTACAACTTACAGTGACCCTATAGGACAGGGTAGAACTGCCCCACGGAGTTTCTAAGGAATACACAGTAGATCTGAACTGCTGACTTTTGTTTAGCAGCTGTACACTTGTAACCACTATTATCACTAGGGAGCTGAGAATACCCAGCACATGATGAGCAGCTCCAGTTGTATGACCACTGGATGTCCTGTGATCGGGCTCAGTTCACACTAGGCTGAGAAGCACTCCAGAAACTGCTTTTTCAATGACAAACCATTCTTTGAAGACCTCTAGATTTTACATCACATCCTTATTGGTAATCAAGCCTGCTTTTTTTTTTTTTATCAGCATACCAATGACACTAACAACCAGCAAACTCCAGTGTCATAATTACCATTAGCTCATCTCTTATATTCTAGTTACAGAATAAGCCAGTGCATCACTTTTGCCTATATTCCAATCCATTTCTGAACGTAATGGTATCTGGACCTCAAGACAGGAAGCATTACAGTTTACAGGCAAAGGAATATAGGCAACGTTCTGGAAGCTTCTGATATAGTATTGCTGAATAAGCATTCAAAGAAGCATTTCATTTTACATTCACACTTGCAATATATGAGATGACTGTTTTCTGCATCCGCACCACTACAATGTGTTATGGATGGTTGATCTTTGCAAATTTGATAGTCTTTTGAGAAATTGTATTTCACTGTTGTTTTAATTTGCATTTAATTGTGAACAGACAGTATCTTTTCATACATAGATGTTTATCTCACGGTAAAAAAAAATCATTGACTATTCCTTGCTCACTTTACTAGCAGTTTTTCTAATGATTGGTAGAAGTTCTCAGTGAAGAAATCAGCCCTTTCTCAAATGACTTGTGTATTCTTTTCCAGTGTGATATGTACCCTCCCCACTCCCCACTCCTACTTCCCTGGCCTTGTTTATGGTATGATTTTATTTTGCTCAAAAGTTTTCCTCTTATATAGCCATATGTTTCAATACCTTCTTGGATGCTCCTGTGGTTAGTGACTTTCTTATAGAGATTTTCCCATCACTTTTAATTACTTAATTTTACTAAACATTATAATTACTTGACTTTAATTATTTAGTTGTTAAAAAATTTTAGTTATTTCTTAATGTTTTTGTCTCTTTTAAACAAGCAAACAAAAAAAACCCAAACCCACTGGCACTGAGTCAATTCCAATTCCAAGTCATAGTGATCTACAGGATAGCATAGAACTGCCCTATACGGTTCCCAAGGAGCAGGATTTGAATTTTCATTCCTTAAGTTAGCAGTCTCAGAATTTAACCACTATGCCAAGGTTAATGGTATCCTTGACTCTTCTACTAGACTCAAAGATATCCTGATATCCTAGAAAGTGATTTTTCAGCACATAGAAGGCTGAGGCTATTAATAACAGTTGCCTCTTTTCCTTCTTTTCCTTCTCCCTCCTCTTTTCTATTCCTTCCAATTTTTCTCCTTTCTTCACGAGCCGGATCCGACTCGACGGCACTTGGCTTGGCTTTTCTTTTCTACTTCTCTCCTTTCTTTCCTATCTTATATATCTTTCTTTCTACAATATCTGCAAGATGACTGGTACATAGCAAATGTTCAGCAGATTTTTACCCATTCCAAAAATGATCATTATATCATCAACCTACATTTAAGCCCGTAGCCAAAGCCAATCCGATATAGTTAAATAAACAACTTTGTTAATGTAATTTATAATATCCTGATTTTTGCTTGAAATGTAAGTCTGACAGAAATAACCTCTGGCAATCAATAGTGCTTGAATGATTTATACATAAGCTCATCTATTCTCTTCCTAGATAAAACTACAAATTAAAGCTATGCATCATCTCTCATGGTTATTACAATATATTTGGTGACATCCATGATGGAAAGCTTTGTAGAGCTATGTACTTGTTGGTACAAAAACTGACTGTATGTTTCTACAGAGGAATGAAGTACCTTTCTGAGATTCACCTACTCTGATTTCTTCTAACCAGAGAACAAAAATGAAAATATCAGCTTGGATCTTGAAATGCCTTGTAGTATGGAGATGTCCATAGCTATACTAAAAATATCAGAATTGACCCGATGGCAGTGGGTTTAGTTTTGATTTTTTAAACTAAAAATAACAAAAGCCATTACTGACCACCTCATCTTGTTACCAATATTTAAACATATCCACCAGGGTGAGTACAGCAGCTTTTGGTCATCACAAGTGCCCAAGCAATTAACGATGGTAAACGTTCTTTGACAACAGAAGTGGTGCCTTGTGACTCTGACTTAATCATCCTTGCTAAGCACTGGAAACACTTGGCACTTTCCTTAGGTATTGATTAATGAGGAAACACTTGGTTTCATACTTAATGAAAATGATTATAACCCCCGGGAAGACATTAGTTTTATAAGAAACATGTTCTGTGTGATGGCTGCATTTCTTGGCATCTGCATTCATAACACGAGAGCCACGTTTCTCTATGTATCTCCACAGCACACGGAGGAAATACAGTTTGTGGTCAATTTGAGGAAGTGCACGTAACAGGCTCAGTGCATCTCCCTCCCTCTTTTCTTTCCTTTTGGCTTTCTAGTGAACTCATAGATAAGAGGGGGAAAATTAAACTACATGAACTGACCATCTTGTTTGTGCTCACATTTGATTCAATTCTTACAGCAGCATTATGAACTAATTATTATTTTTCCTATTTTAAAATTTCAGAAAGAGAAACTTTGGGAGGTTAAATAACGTGCCCAGGATTATATAACTTATAAAGTAGGGATTTATAAAGTTATTCTGTAGCATTAATGTTCAGCTCCATCTGATTTTAGACCTTTTTTTTTTTTCCCACTGCAGTGGGTTTTCTCAAGACTTGCTACACATGTAAGAATAATATAAGACGTGTTTTAAAAATAGCGATGCTTGAGACCCACTTCAAGCAATTCTAATTTAATAATTTTTGGCTATAACCTAGGCATCAACATTTTTTAAAAAATTTCCAGATTATTCTAATGTCTAACCAGGTGTGAGAACCATGGTACCACACAGTCTTCACTCTCCTAGCTAGAAGTTGTATTTGTCCTGCTTTCTTATAGTTTTCAAAAATGTTTACAGATACAGTTCTTTTAACCCTTAAACTGATTTCAGGTGAGGATTTCGATGCCCATTTTATAGGAGATAACATTGAGATTCAGAGTTTAAAAACTGTGACCAATTTTAACAGACTCAGTAGTTGAAAATGAAGAAAACTTAAAGCAGGATACCCTACAGTTTTAGGATCCTGACCATACTCCCTTTTGGACTCCTCTCTGCTTCTTTCCTCCTCTGGCTTCTCTCTCAGCCCAGGGCTATTTGGAGGCCATTTAACATTTTCAAGCATGTATGGATGAGGGCTGAGGGTGAATGTGAGAAATGTGATTCACCACTAATGTTGTAGTTGTGTGCTGCCATGAAGCATGTTGTGGACTCTTGCCTACCCCGTGTGCAAATGAATGAAGCACTGCCCAGTCCACATGACAGCATGTGGACTGAACCATTGTGACCTATAGCATTTTCACTGGCTGAGTTTTGGAAGTAGATTGCCAGGTCTTTGTTCCTAGTCTTAGTCTTGAAGCTCAACTGAAACTGGCAACAGAAGCCAACAATGGCAGATAGGTGGTGGCTGCAAACAAAGTGCATTGTCTGGGAATAGAACCCAGGTTTCCCGTGTAGGAGGCAGGAAGTCTGCCATTGCACCACCAGTGTCTCATTACTAAAGTAGCATAAGTCAACTGTGAAAACAGAATTGGAGATAGAAATTTTATTTATTTTTTTGAAGCTTTAATTCCTCCATAGCCAAGTGCTGTTCCGACTCATAAGAAAATGTAAATGTAATAGTGACTACCTCACTGTTTTATCATGATGATACAGTAAAATAATGTAATAAAAGGGACTTATAAATTTAAAAACATTATACTTAAGCTTGCCATGACTATTTCATTAGTAACAATTAATTTTGACATACTGTGTTAGTTTCTTAGAGATACTGTAACAAATTGCCAGGAAGTTAGGGGCTCAAATGTACAAAAATGTATGTCTCCCAGTCCTGTGGGACAGAAATAAACAAGTTGTCATCAGGGCCCTACCCTAGGGGAGAATCCATTCCTTGCTTCTTACAGCTTCTGGTGTCTACTGGCTTTCTTCAACTTGCAGAAACATTGTTCCAGTCTATGCCTCCGTCTTCACATCCTCTATGTACATCTCAAATGGCCCTCTGCTTTTTTCTTCTTCTTAAGGACAATTGTCATTTGATTTAGAGCTCACCGGGTTAATCCAGGATAATCACCTCAAGATCTTTAACTTAATTACATATACCAAGATCTCTTGCCAATTAAGTAACAAATTCTTAGAATTGGGGCATGAACAAGGCTTTTGGGAAGTGACCATCCAACCTACCATGGATAGTATGAGTGTTTCTCTTTCTCTGAACCCACTGTCCTACCCTTTGATTCATTTACTGGTGCTCACCAATTGATTCAGTTCCCAAATCCTTCACACTGTAAGTAAATTCTCCCATTTGCAAGTCAGTCTGGACTTGTTTCCCCAACCAACCTCACCATCCTGGCGTTCACGAAGTATTGCTTGTACTTTCTTCAATTCCATGTCTTTGCTTATGCCGTTCCTTTGTCTGGACTTATCACTGCTCTCTATTCTCTTTTGTGAAGCCCTTACTGATACTCAAAACATGACTGTTTCTTTTTCACTTTCCAGGTCTGCTAGATTTCTGGACTCCCTACCTTGACTGTAGCATTTTCCTTGGGCTGACCTTTATCATCAGACCTGGACACTAGTCTGTTTCCCCAATAGACTGAAGTCTGCTTTTGTTGTTTTAAGAATATAAATGGTGACTCATTCATCCATGTATTCCTCACTGCATATAGCAGACGGCCAAGTGCTTGGTGAATTCTATGGGATGACTGACACTCACTTCCTTTAGATTCTTCTAGTCTACTAATATATATGGATGCCACTGGAAAAGTGGCCCTGATGTCTCATTCTCCTTTCAGTGGTGAAAATTCTACTGATGAATTTGTCTTACTTACTTTATTATTATTATTATTATACATCTTAAGGCAGTTAAATCTAGACTTTCACCACTTTGCCACTTGGATTTGGAGAAGTTTATCCTGGACAAGTTGGTTTAATGCATTATAGTCACTTCCTGGTGACACCTTGACACCCTCATGAAGTCTGATAACTTGTTGAAGGCAATAGCCCCTACGTAAGGCTGTACTTCCCTCCCTCACCTCCTCACTAACTAGTTGCTGTTGAGTTGATTACAACTCATGGTGACCCTACGTGTGTCAGAGTAGAACACACAGGGTTTTCATTGACTGACTTTTTGGAAGCAGGTTGCCAGAACTTTCTTTTGAGGTATCTCTGGGTAGAGATGCAATGGCTATAAACAGCGAAGTGCATTAACCATTTGCACTACCCAGGGAATACCACCCTTCCAATACTTGCTTTAAGTAGAAACACTGAACTGAAGGGTAATTCCCATATTAATATACACACCAAGCTACATGCATTATCTTTCATGCCCTACCTCAGAAAGGAAACAAATAGGATTTTAAAAGAAAATAATTTCCAGTCTCTTTCCTTCAGCTGCTATATATATATGTATATATATACAACTGCAATATAGTATTGCCAATGAAAGGGATATTAAAGTATATTCAAGCAGTCTGTAAGAGTTCAGTCTATGACCCATCATTTAATTTGAGCCATGGACACTCAGTCACCTGTTCTGGAGCATTAAAAGAGGCTCATACTCAGAATGAAAACACAAAGCAGCCATTCCTCAGGGATCAGCTGTGTTGTACCCACAGCAAGACCACTCCACAATTCCCACATGATGATCACTGAATCTAGAAAGTTTGATGAAATGCTGAAGAGTCTCATATAGAATCACTGAAGGACGTAGTACAAAATACATCCCCATTACAATTGGTGTGAATGAAATCAATGGTTTTCTTCTTAGTAGTTTTTCAACTTTTGTTTCCTCTTCTGCAGTTTTTTTGTCTTCATCCCTTAGTTCACACCCTTGGCATTTTTTTCTTGGGTTATTGCAATAACGTCATAAATTGCTTTTAGTTTCTACTGTAGTCCTCTACAATTTATCTATGAGACTACTGTTAGTCTAAATCCCAGATCCGATTATGTAAATTCCTTGTTCAAAATTTTTGAAGAGCTCTGCATTGCCTACAGGGCAAGCCAAACAGAAACAAAATCCTGTATAATCTGATCCGTGATTACCTCTTCCTATCCTCAACCCCTTGATATTTCTTGAAGGTTTTTCAAAGTACATTGCTACTTCCTACATTTGTGCCTTGTCCCATAGGATTTTTCTCTAGCCTCGGATCTGCTCTTTTTTTCCTAAGGATAATCACTTTCTATTCATTCTTTGAGGGTCAGCCTGGCTGCCATTTTGTCCGGGCGACTTTCTCCCACTCCCAGAATAAATGATAACTGCTATGGATTGCCATGGCATCTGGTTTCATCTCTCTATTGTAACTGCATGCCAACTGTGGGTATAACTGACTGTACCCTCACTGGATAGCATGAAGACAAGAACTGGCAGCACAATGCTAGGTATTCTGTAATGAACAATTGTTAAAGGAATACATGAGGTTTCACTGGGCCAAGATCTAGCTTGGGAATTTTCACATCTGTCTTTGAACCTTCCCAGCAATAAATATAGTATTTCCTTTGACACGGAACTGAAATAGAAACCTAGGAGTAAAATATTTCACAAGGCTGTGTAAATTCCCAGGAAAAGATAACACCTTAACTCACCGCAGGCATATCATACCTGCCAGGAACATGACTTTATACTGGTAAGGAAGTGCTTTCTCAGATATCTCATCTCTGCATTCTCATAATAGCTTGTGATATAGCTTTATTATTGTCATTTATATTGGAGTTGAGAAAAGTAGCATAACTTCTACAGCCTCACATCCAGTAAGTGCTCAGACACAGATTTTCTTGGTGTTCTTTCCATGACACTGTAGTTGCCTCCCAGGGTACACGGGACAGGTACAATTTGACTGACAGTGAGTGGGACAGGAGAACAGGAATAGTCCAGCTGGGGCGTAGGTCTTAAGCATAAGCTCGGGATCCAAGTGAATATGATCACATCAGAGAATTCAAGGAGAGAAAGGCTGCTGAAATGAGAAGCAGACAATGAAAGGTGAGATAGTTAAGAAAGAAGACAACTCTGGCAGACACCTTAAGGCTTTAGAACTCTAATGTTATAACAAAATAGTTCTTGCTTGAAATTCTAGAGGAATATGGAGGTTCAAGTAGATTCACTGACATAACCAATATTGTACAGCTCCTTAGGACTAGAAATTAGGTAATGCATCACTTTCCTTTGAAGAGCTCACACTGCACAAATAAACATGTAAGTGAAAGGGGTGACTAAAGATAGAAACTACAAAGCTTGTAACTCTTCCTAATCCAAGAGACAAAACTGTTGCCATCCGGTAGACTCTGACTCATAGCAACATTATAGGACAGAGTAGAACTATTCCATCAAGTTTCTGAAGAGTGGTTGATAGATTCAAACTGCCTGCCTTTTGTTTAGCAGCTGAACTATTGAGTCTGCCACTAGAGCACCAAGTCTTCTTAAAGTGAACTGGTTTCTAACAGGATGTTTTGTTAAGTTATGAACATTGAGATTATTAAATTTGTCAATTTAGCTGGGATTCTCAGGGATTTGGCAGTTATAAATTAGTTTAGCAGCTGTGTAACGACTTCCATGATGAGATAAAATATAACGTGATCATGTCCTGGGTGGGGTCTGCTGTGAGTAGCCCGTCAGCTTTAAGGGAGTTCACTGTGGGATATGGGCTGCATCCCACATGTTGGTCATCAGTGCAGTCAAGATGGTTCCAACTCATAATGACCTCTTTGTAGGACAGAATGAAACACTGTGTAGTCCTGTGCCATGCCCACAGTTGTTGCTATGGTAGAGGCCATTGTTGCAGCCATCATGCCAATCCACCTCACTGGGGGTCTACTTCTTTCTCACATACCTTTTGCTCTAGAAAGCATGCTACCCTTCTCTGGGGACTGAATCCTCTTAATAACATGCACAAAGTATATAAAAGGTAGTCTTGTCATTCTTCCTTCTAGAGACTATACTGGTTGTACTTTTTCCAAGACAGATCTGTTCATTCTTTTGGCAGTCTGTGGTGTATTCAGTCCTCTTCACCAACAACTCAATTCAAAGACATCAATTTTTCTTTCATCTTCCTCATTCATCCTCCAGCTTTTGCCTGTATTTGAGGCAATTGAAAACACTATGGCCTTGGTCAGGGGCACCTTAATCTTCAGGGTGAAATCTTTGTTTGTCTTAACACTTTAAAGAGGTCTTTTACATCAAATTTGCCCATTGCTATGTGTCCTTTGATTTCTTGACTGCTTCTTCTATGGTCATTGACTGTGGATCCAGGCTTCTCCTGACTCAAATTTTTCTCCATTTATCATGCTTCTGCTCAGTGGGCCACTTGTGAGAATTTTTCTTTTATTTATGTTGAGTTGTAATTGAAACTGAAAGATGTGGTCCTTGATTTTCATCAACAAGTGTTTCAGTAAAAAAAAAAACAAACCCACTGCCACTGAGTCAATTTTGACTCACAGTGATTCTATAGGACAGAGAAGAACAGCTCTACAGAGTCTCTGAGGGCATCCAAAAAATAGGTAGACTTTTAAAAAGGGTCACAAGCTTTTGCTTACTCTGGATCCTGCAGCTGACTGCTGTTCATGTGACCTCACAGTGTCTCCTTGCTGTTGTCAAAGTCTGTCTTAGGTTGGGTTCCTCTAGATAAGCAAAACCACTGAACACATATACACACACACATAGGAGGCCCAGTAATTAAGTCTGCGAACTTAATTGTTCTAAGTATTACACACCTCATTGCTGACTGTCACTAAGGTCACTTTAGAAGTACTCTCCTTGCGAAGCTATGCACTAACTAACACCAGTGCCTAGTCTAACCTTCAAAGCAATTTTGGAACTCTTCCTGGGAGGGCCATTGCTCATAGTGACACAGTGGCAAGCTCACGAACTTAATTGTATAGTTGTGAGGGAGTTTTTACAGAGTAAACAAATAACTGTATTACTCACCTGATCTGGCCCCCAAGGGCTTTTTTCTTTATCTGAAGAGAAAGGAAATAGTGAAAGGAGACTTCGGATGACATTCAAGACATCAAAGGTAATATGACAATGGTTCTGATGGTCATTTTAGAAAAATAGTTCCAAAATTGCTTTTCAGAATGGACTAGGTGCTGGTTTAGGTGCATAGCTTTCCAAGGGGATTACTTTGAAGGTGGCTGTAGTGATATTCAGCAAAGAGGTATGTGACACTTCTTCTAGGATGCGTTCATGAACTTAATTGTTAGACCTTGTTCATGTGTGTGTGAGTGTGTACATACATACAGAGAGAGATTTTATCAAGGAAATGCCCTATGTGGTTGTAGAAGCTGGAGAATACCAAGACTGTGGGCCAGGCTGGAGGCTTCTCCTGACTCACATAGCTTTAGGGGCTGGTAAACACAAAATCAGCACATAAGCTGCCGAGGTCTGTCACCCACAAAAGCCCCTGTGAACAAAGTCACAAGCTTATGTGATGACAGACGGAGGCATCTCACCCGTACGTATTTCTGGCCATACTCTCCTTGATAATATTTTGCAACCTAATCAAATGTTCCTCAAAAAATACCCCCTCCTCTCCTGGCACAATGATCAAGGCAGATGCCTTCTAAGAGGGGCTTCACAACTCCCTCGGCTTATGAAATAATATTGGGAAAACCTGACTGGGAACTCCTAGAGAAAAGAGCTCAGAGGAATGAATTCCAATGCAGCACGCCCAGCCTGAGAGCACCGAGGCCGGCCCAACCCTGCTGGCTTCTCCCAGTAGCACATCCCCCTTCACAGGTGATAAGCAGATTGCAGGAAGGCCCTGGGAGGCTCCCCAGGGACGCCCCCCCTCCCCTCAGCTCTTAGAAATGAACATTCCACTCCTTGCATCAGGAAGACAGATAGGCTCCCAAGTTTATTATATTTGGTATTGGCAAACAGACAAATACCAAAGAAATTCCCTTCTTAGAACAGCTTGAGAGAAGCTTAGAGTGAGGGACGGTGGACACTTACTGTCCCCACAGGAAGAGATAAGAAGGAACAAATAGAGACTGTCAGAGTATAACTTTTTAAGATGAGTTTATTCTCTCTTCCTGCACCTTTGACCTCGAGGCATAGGTAGAGTTAATAGAGTTCCAGGATTAGCCTTGTTTCGACTGTTGATTATAATTACAATATACTTGTCTCAGACCATTATTTAGAGGGCCCTAATGATTAACATGAAAAAGGACTACAAGGTATTGGTTCTTTACTAGCCAACAGAGAGGACCCTAATAATTAACATGAAAAGAAACCACTGTCTCAGCCCATTATTTAGAAGACCCTAATGATTAACATGAAGAGAAACCACAAGGTATCCACTTCTTGCTAGCCAATCACTTACATGGTCAAAGTACAGTTACTTCATTGACTATAAAAAATAAAGGAAGACAGACCTTAACGGGCTGCCATTCTCCAAAACTCTTTCCTGTCTCAGTCTCATTTCCTCCGCCAATGCTGTACCCTCTCTTCATGGTGCCCGAAAAAGTTGTTGGGGCTGGCTCCCATCAGTAAGCTGCTAGCTCAAGTTCCAAGAGTCGGAGGCCTGATGAATAGGAGCCAGATGCAGGATCCAGAGTGATCAAAAACCCACAAGCTTTGCCTGAAAGTCCACCTACATAGGATACAGGCTATATACACAAGAAAACTTCCTTTCAGATGATTGGCTGCTCAAAACAGATCTCATCATGGAGGTGATTACACTATGTCAGATCTCATTATGGAGGTGATCACTTCATTACATAGCTGTCAAACTACATGAAAACTGCCAGACCACTGAGAATCACTTCTAAGCCAAATTGACACATGACTTGAGACACTGAAGTCCACCTCTTGTCAATTTAGCATAGGTACAAATCACCTTAAACCATGCCCAATCTCTAAATAAAGGCAATATAAAGTCATACTTGCACCTAACTTGATACAACTATCAACTGTAAAAGCAAGAACACATTAGCCCTGTTTGCATCTTATATTTTATAAGTGAAGAAAACAAATGATGTTTACATGCAAGGATGAAATTACTCTTAACATTTATAGTCTTTTGCAACTGGTTAGGTGGTCATAATTGATATTTAGAACCACCTTCTTCTACCACCAATTCTGTATCCCCTTTGCCCCAGGAAGCACCTCAGCAAGATCCTACTTCTCTGCTTTGTGTGGTAACATGAAACTTCCTTCCTGTAGGCTCTGAGCCGATAATAATATTTTTGGAATTGATTTGCTGTAGTTTTCCATTGACATTAATCACAGGGCCTGGTAATACTAAGAGACATCCTAAAGGATCTCCTGTATTCCAGACATACTCTACTTCCATTATGTATTACAAAATCAATTTCCTCTTAGTGATCAGGATCACTCACATTAGTGAATATGGTAACTCCTGTCTTTGCCAGTTGACACAGGTATGCAGAACCCAAGGTGGCCAGGTGGCATTCTTAACTTTCAGTTCAAAGGAATTAGTTTTGGGTCTTCCTGTGGGAGCATTCATTCTTTTGGAATAAGACGGCTCAACCCACAGGACATAAGGTCACACTGATAGGAAACAAAATTTTGTGAATTACTAGGGATAATAGTGAGTGATAGACCCTCATTTCCACTTCTTGATTCCTGGACCCATAAATCCTGGCTAGAGAAAGAGCACCACATATTGGATGCTGGTTTAGAGCATATACAGCCTTCTGGAGAACATTGCCCCAACCCTGCAAGGCATTGCCACTTCACTGGTGCTATAACTGTGTCTTTAGAAGGCCATTCCATCACTCTATCAAGCCAGCTGCTTCGGTATGATGGGACACATGGTAAAAGCAATGAATTCCATGAACATGGACCCATCGCCACATTTCGTTTGCTGTGAAGTGAGTTCCCTGATTTGAGGTGATACTACTTAGGATATCATGATGGTAGATAAGGCATTCTGTAAATCCATGGATGCCAGTTTTGGCAGAATCATTGTGTAAAATGAAGGTAAATCTATATCTACAGTGTCTTGTTCAGTTGGTACAAAACCCTGTACTATCCATGATGGAAGTGGTCCAGTATAATCAACACACCATCAGTTTGCTAGCTTATCACTTCAAAGAATGATGCCATATCTGGAACTCACTGTTGGTCCTTACTACTGGTAGCTTCAGATTCATCAAGGCTGTAGCCAAGTCTGCCTGTTGTTGTAGGGGCTGTTGAGTTGGTTCTGATTCATAGAAACCCTATGTAAGACAGAATGAAACACTGCCTGGTCCTATGCCATGCCCACAATTGTTCTTATGTTTAAGCCTATCATTGCGGCCTCTAATTATATCAATCCATCTTCTTGAGGGTCTTCCTCTTTTTTGCTTACCCAGCACTCTACCAAGCATGATGCCCTTTTCTAGGGGTTGATCCCTCCTGACAACATGTCCCAAGTATGTAAGATACAGTCTTGATATTTTTGCTTCCAAGGAGCACTCCAGTTGTACTTCTTCCGGAACAGATCTGTTTGTTTTAGCAGGCCATGGTACATAAAACATTCTTCTCCAACACCACAATTCAAAGGCATCAATTCTTCTTATGTCTTCCTTATTCACTGTCCAGCTTTTGCATACATATGATGCAACTGAAAATACTTTGCCTTGGTCTTCAAGGTGACATCTTTACTTTTCAATATTTTAAAGAGATCTTTTACAGCAGATTTTCCCAATGCAATGAGTCTTTTGAATTCTTGACCACTGCTTCCATGGGCATTGACTGAGGAACCAAGTAAAATGAAATCCTTGACAACCCCAATCCTTTCTCCATTTATCATGATGTCTACTAGTTGATTTGAAGTCTATATTACTGAGTTCATGCATAACTTCCATCCCTGTCATCATGAGCACTTTGTTCATGAGCCATTAGACAATGATGAGAGTGATGGAGGAAAAAGCCACTGATTTCCAGAGAACATGTTAGCGTATCCAATTGATTGTTAAAATCCTCTTCTGCAGAAGATGTCACCCTTTGGTGATCATTCACATTAGACACAAATATCTTCACTTCTTTGGCTCATTCAGATGTCATTTCACATACCTCTTCCCCATACTTCCTTGTCCTTAATTTTCCAGTCTTGTTCTGTACATGTCCCTGACCATCCAGCCAAGCCATTGGTCACAGCCATAAGTCAGTACTCAGTCACATATATGGACATTTCTTCTTTCAAGCAAAGTGAACAATGAGGTGCACTTCTTGAAGTTCTACCCATTAGGAGGGTTTTCTTTTACCACCACACTTCAGGGAGGTCTCAGAAAGATAACACAGTGTTCGCACGGTTCACTTTTCTGTAGTGCCTGCATGTTGTGCAGAATCCCCTGTAAACGAGGCATGAGTTTTCTCCTCCCAGTCAACTGATCATAAGGAAAGCCTCATGCTTCCATAGGTGCAGACTGGGAGAGGGCACACGATGTAACAGGATTGGATACCACGGATTTGGGGCCACTTGCTCATGCAACTTACTTGTGCCTACTTGGCTTGGCCTGCTCATGCAACTTACTTGTGCCTTCAGGTTGTACTCAGGCCCAATTTTATATATACTACTTCTATTTAATGATAGAATGCTGCTGTGCATGTCTTACTTTTTGACTCTATGGGTCAGATAACACCCTGCTCATGACAGACTGCTGAGGCTGTGTCTTAGGCGTCTAGTGTGGCTATAAAAGAAAAATCACAAATGAATGGCTTTAACAGACAGAAATTTATTCTGCTACACTCTAGAAGGCTAGAAGTCTGAATGCAAGGCACAGTCTCTAGGAGAAGGCTTTCTCCCTCTGTCAGCTCTGAAGGGTGATCGTTGTCATTGACCTTCCCCTGGCCGAAGAGCTTCCTGATGTTGGGATCCCAGCCCCAAAGTGTAGTCTCTTCTTCTGGTACCACTTTCTGGATGGTATGAGGTTCCTCCTTGGTGAGCATTAACACTGGACACAAATATCTTTACTTCTTTGGCCCCCTCAGAGAGGTTTATCTACGTACTTATTCCTCATACAACCTGGTCTCCATTTTTCCATTCATGTTTCTTTCAAGTCCCTGATCACCCTATCAAATCATTGGTCACGGCCCATGAATCCTTCTAAGCAAAGTGAACAACCAGTTACACAATTCATAGTTCTGCCCATTTGGAGGATTTTCATTTACCACTGTCCTTCAAGAAAGTCCCAGAAAGGGGCTGTAGTGCTGCCAGTGTCCACTTTCAGCAGTTGCCTGTGTATCATACAGAACCATCTATAAGCCAGGTACTAGTTTTCTCTTCCTCAGTCAACTGATCATAAGGAACTCCCTATGAAGCTATACATGCAGACTGGGAGACAGATGATAATGTGACAGAAGTGGTGACTATGGACTTGTGGGTCACTTTCTCACACAACTTACTTGTGCCTTCAGGCCCTGCTCGGGCCAGATCTTGTATATAAGACTTCCATTTAATTATTGATTGCTGCTGTGAAAGTCTACTGTTATGGATCTGTGGGCAAGACAACACCTAGTTCATAAAGGGCAGCCTAGGTCTCATGGTGATTTGATGGCCCATAATTAAGTGTTCAGTCTCTACTGAGGCCCAGTAGCAAAACAAAAACTGTTTATCAAAAGGAGAGTAGTTAAGGGCTTTGTTCCAGAATTCTAAGGATCTACACCTTATTGATTCATCAGCAGAGGCCTACTAAGACTCCAAACAGCATCTCTATCTGACACTGCCACTTCAAGCATCATTGGATTGGTAAGATCACATGGCCCAAGAAGCAAAGCTACTTACACAACAGCCTGAGCCTGCTAAAGAATCTTCCTTTGGTGTGGGCCCCAATTAAAACTATCAGTTTTTTAATTCACTTGATAAGTAGGCTGGAGTAGCACACCAAAATGAGGAATGTATTGCCATCAAAATCCAGAGGGCCACCAAGCATCATGCCTCCTTTTTAGTTGTGGAAAGGGCCACACGCAATAAGTTATCTTTATGCTTCACTTTAGAAGGAGTGTCTTGACATTCTCCACATCACTGGACCCCTGGAAATTTCTCTGAGGCAGAAGTTACCTGACTTTTTGTGGGAATAATATCCCACTCTCTAGCACACAAATGTTTTACCAATAATTTCAGAGTCATTGATATTTCTTCCTTGTTAAGTCAAATCAGGCATAATGTCATCAGTGTAATGGACCAGTGTGACCTCTTGTGGAAGGGAAAGACAATTAAGGAACCTGTGGACTGAATTAGGATAAAGGGCTGGAGAACTGATGTACTCTGAGGTAAGACAGTAAAAGTATATTCCTGTTCTTGCCAGCTGAAAGCAAACTGCTTTTGGTGGTTCTTCAAAACAGATATGGGGGGCGGGGGGGGGGAGAATTAGCCAGATCAATAGCTACATAGCAAGTATAAGGAGATGTATTAATTTGCTGAAGCAATGAAATGACTTCTGGAATAGCAGCTGCAATTGGTGTCATCACCTGGTTAAGTTTTTGATAATTCACCATCATTCTCCAAGATCCATCTGTTTTTTGAACAGGCCAAATAGGTGAGCCATGTGAGGATGTGGTGGGAATCATCCTTCTCATCCTTGATGGTGGCAGTAATCCCTGCAACCCCTCTAGGAAGACAGCACTGCTTTAGTTTTCCTCTTTTCCTAGATAGGGGCAGCTGTGATGGCTTCCACTTGGCTTTTGGTAACATAATAGCCTTTACTCTGCATTTCAGGGGTCCAGTGTGGGGGTTCTACCAGTTGCTGAGTATATCTATTCCAATAACGTGTTCCAGAACTGGGGAAATCACTACAGGGTGGGTTCAGGGATCCACTGGACCCACTGTGAGATAAATATGAGCTAAAACTCCATTAATAACTTGACTTCCCTGTACTCTTACAATGACTCACAGACCACTATTACATTTTGGGTCTCTTGGAATCAGTGTCAGTTCAGATCCAATGTCCTTAGTCCCTTGAAAATCTGACTTCCCTTTTTCCATGAACAGTCACTCTTATGAAAGGCTGTAAATCCCTTTCGGAGAGGCTAGGAAAAAGATTAACAGTATAGGTTTTTGGCACTGTCATTGGGTCCTTCCTCAAGTGGACCCAGCCTCTCCTTCACCAAAGGGCTGTGAATCTGTAAACTGGCTCATGTCTGGGATTTGATTGAGAGGCCATGACCCTCCATTCTGACAATTCAAGTTAGGCGGCTGTTCTCTTGACCTAGAACTCTTCCACTTGTACAGATTAAGTAAATATTTAGTAGATTTGCTATTTCACTCTTAGGGACATCATGACAAAGTAGTGAACACGGTAAGTTCTCATGAGTCAGGTTATCCTGATGACTGTTTCGATCCAGCTGTTCGTTACAGTAACCAGGCCCACCTTGTCTATTGATTGAGTGTGGCCATTTGGCCCTTTCTACCACGGGGTCCATTTAGATCCATTGTAGTTAGATGTCTTGATTCAGTTAGAGCCGTTCCCACTGTAAAATCCTACTTAAATAAAACAGGAGTCACAGCAGTCTTCAAGGATGATGGACCTTCCTTCACAAGTTTTTCTTTCCTCACTGTTATGGTAAAACACGTGTCTTCCGGGCACTGCCTATATGGGTCTGTTCACATCTAACCTGATAAATCCACTCAAACATTTCCCTAAATGTTTAGAGACATTTTCTGACAGTGTACCAAGGAAGTTCTGGTACTCCAGCTTGATTTAGCATAGGCCAGTCTATAATCTATGCTTCAGCAACCTGGTCAGGTAAACTATTAGATGCAGTCCTAGCCTCTCAAGCTGAAACACTGCATGAAGAATCTGCTTAGTGGACCTGTATCAGTACACTCAGACCAAACCATCTTTATACTCCTTGAACAACTATCCCACACCCTTAATAACCACCCCCACACATATTCTCTAGACTTCTGTTTGTACATACTAAAAAAGTCAAGCAGTTTTTTTTTTTGGAGTATAGTGTACCTCCCCCTGGCTCACACTTTGTGCTTTGCCTTAGGGTTTGCTGGAACTTAAGTTCAGTTATAGGTCCAGAAGCCAAAACAGATGGTTGGGACGTGCTTTGAGAACATTCAGCATTGTCCTCTAAAGCATTTGCCTCAGGCAATGCCCCAACAGGGACTCAGACAGAGTTGGGGAAGGTGGTTTAGAAAAGTTAATTTCTTCGAATGGGAGTGAGAGGGCTTGTTCTCTTGGCAGTAGTCATTCAATAAAATTTAGGGGCTTGGTGATGCCAGTTTCCTTATTATGTATCTGCCCACATGTACCCATTCAACGATTCAGTATCCAACTTTTTCCCAATCCATGCCCTCATTTTAACTTCAAATAGCATTCAATGTTGAGAATTCAGTTGGCAATATAATTCAGCTACTTTTATGATAAGGTTTTGGGTTTGATTTTTGGCAATATTAGCTGTAACTATAAGAAAAAAGGCTTTATTTCAAGACAAAAGTAGAAGTTTCAAGATCATTTATGTGGCAGTTGAGCTGTGACTCTGAAATTCTAAGCTTATTTCTTTTACCAGTTTGTCTAGGAAAGTGGGACCAACCAGCCAGCTTCCTTATACTTCACATTCTAACAAAATTGTAGAAAGTTGTCAAACACATAATCACTGACATCCTCCTCCCTCATCAATATCATATCTATTGGTGGTGCTAAGTTGCATATTTCTATTGCTACTTCCCAACATGGATTAGCGGTGCCTTCTTTACTACTGGACGCACAGTCATCAACATCTTCAAGATTAACCCGATGTGAAACCAATTTTAAAACCCATCATTGGATGTTTGTTTCTCTAGAACACTCTTGGTATCAAATTTATTAGACTGTGTTCTCTAGAAAAGCAAAACCACACACACATGCATATGCATAGAAGTGTGTGTCTAGGGAGAGAGAAATTTTTATCAAAGAAATGACTCACGTGGTTGTGAAGGCTGGAAAGTCCTAAGTCCATTGGTCAGGCTGCAGGTTTTTCTTGACTTGTGCAGCTGAAGAGGCTGACAAATTCCAAGAGTGGCAGGTAAGCTGCTAGCTCAAGTCCCAAGAACTGGATGTCTGATGAAAGGGGAGCCAAATACAGGTTCCAGAGTGAGCAAAATTCCCCAGCTTTGACAGAAAGTCTATATATGTTGTTTGTAGCCCACACTAACAAGGAAACTATCTTTCAACTGACTGCTGCTCAAAGCAGATCACATCACGGAGATGATCACATTAGGTCAGATCTCATTATGGAGGTAGCTATATCATTATAGAGCTGCAAAACTATATCATAACTACCCAATTATGGCTCAGCCAAACATGTGAAGATCTTTCATCCAAACAAGAACTGGTCATGTTCAAAGGGACTGGAATGGGAAATTAGGGCACCGACATACCTTTTGGGGAGACCTAATTTAATCCATAATAGAAACATCACAGGTTCCTCATGTGACTATGTCTAACCTTCTCAGAAATTTTCCTTCCTAACCAGATCCATGAAAGGAGAATTGTCTATTCTTTGTTTTCCCACACTAGGAATGTTTGGGGTTTTGTTTATATTCAAAAAAGGGAGGAAAAAAATCCAGCATTCACATTTAGAGTTTCAAATCACACATGAAATATTTTCTCAGGTTAGACTCTGAAACACCTACACACTTCTCCTGTTTAGATCATGCTATCCCCCTAGATGGAAGCTCTGGGGGTGTGGTGGTCAAGTGCTATGGCTGCTAACCAGAAGGCTGCAATTAAAATCTGCCAAGTCTTGGAAACTCTATGGGAACAGTTCTACTCTGTCTATAGCGTAGCTATGGGTCAGGATTGACTCAACAGCATGGGTGGGTCGTCCGCCTAGTGGTGGTGTGGAAAAACAAGCCCCCACTACTAGGATAGAGAAGCAGTAGCAGTTTATCACACTAGCGGGAGAGCAGGGGTTAAGGCTCTCCAAACTGCTGGCCCCATGTGTCAGGGGTTTGGGTGTTTTATGGGGTTGGTTGCAAGCCGGTTGGTTGCAGGTTGGTTGCAGGTACCTGGGAGATGCGGAGGGTCTAGTGGCGAGGATCTTATCGGTGTGGTTCCGGAGCAGGGCCAGGCAGCTCAAGGGGGTGGGGCACTTGGCTGTTAACCAAAAGGTCAGAAGTTTGAACCCACGAGACACTGTGCAGGAAAACAATGTGGCTGGCTGCTTTCATAAAAATTACAGCCTTAGAAACTCTATGGAGCAGTTCTAGACTCTCCTGTAAGGTTACTGTGGGTCAAATTTGGTTTGATGAAACAGGTCCTAGTGTCTAATGATTAGTTCTTGCCAATCAAAAGGTTGGCAATTAGAACCCACCATCTGCCACTTGGGAAAAATCATCCATAAAGATGAAAAAAAATTTCCACTGCTATTAAGTCACTTCCAACTCATAGCAACCCACTAAGTCAGAGTAAAACTGTCCTATAGAGTTTCCAAGAAGTGCCAGGGGTATTTGAACTGTCAACCTTTTGGTTAGCAGATACAGCACTTAATCACCAAGTTTTCTACTCCCTAAAGTTACAGCCTTGGAAATCCCATGGAACAGCTCTACTTTGTTCTTTTCAGTCAAAATCGAGTAGACAGCAAGAAGTCTCTTAAAGGATCTCTTAAGAAAGCTCTTGTCCTGCTGGCACCCTAATTACTAATCTCAAAGCCTGGAAGTTATTCCACAGTATAAAATATCTTAGGGTTGACTAGCACCTTAAGGCCACACAATCTAAGTGTTCTCAGACTTTGGGATTTCAGAGAACTAGTAAAATTTCTAAAAGCAAAATGAAAATCAAACATAGAGAATTTACAGAGGGTACTCAATTCATAATTCAGTTAAGTAAAAATATTTTTTAGAAAAATCTAGTCAACTATCTTCATTTTAAACAGAAGACATTTTTTCTCTTTTGTTATGAGTAAGTGAAAGTATACAACCCAAGCCAGTTTTCATGTGTGTCTCTCCACCACGCTGTCTGCTCTTCCTCACTTTGTCATAAATCAGGAGAGCTCTATGCAAAGGGTTTCTCTGGATACCTTGGTCTGGCACAACAGCACTTTCCTCCTTTTCACTCTTTGGGTCTAGTATCGACCTAATGAACAAATGTCCCCTCCTCTTCACCCTCTCCTCTCCTCTCTACAGAGAAACCAGTTGGTCATCCTCCTATGTACGTATAAAGCACACACAGCACATACTCACTCTGTGTCCCTTAATCCAGTCCATTCTTTGTCTGAAGTGTTGACCTCAGTACTGGCTTCAGGTCTGGACTAACAAGTCTTGGGGCCACATGCCCAGGGGACCCTCCAGTGTGTCAGTCCATCAGTTCAGGTCTTTTAATAGAATTCTTGATCTGAACATCTCTTTTTCTCATGCTACATCAGGGATTTGATACTGAGTTGCCTGTTAGGGCTTTATTTGGTGGAGGTTGGGCACCAACTGGTTCTTTTGGTCCCACGCTGATGTAGTCTCCCAATCATACAGGTCCTTTTGTCTCCTTGGTTCATTTTTCTTCATGTGTTTCACGTTCTTGGTTGTCATCTGTTCCAGGTAGGTTGGGACAAATTGATTTTCCTCAGATGGCAGCCTGCTGGCTTTTAAGACTCAGATGCCACTCATCAAAATGGGGTACAGAAGACATTCTTTGCAAAAGACTAGTTATGCCAATTAACCTCAATGTCCCCTAAGAACATGGTCCCCAGACCCTTGTCCCTGCTACTCTGTCATTGCAAGTGTTGAGCTGACTTTAGAAAATCTTTTAGCTTATGGTGTGGTCAACATAAGACATTTTAACATCAAATGTTTTAGGAATATGATCTACCTGCAAAGGGCAGTCTTTCCACAAGCAGCTGCAACCTTATGCCAGGCAACTGGGAGCATGCACAACGTTGTTCTTCCTAACATCACTGCAGGTTGGTTGAGACTTTGTCACAAATCAGGAGAGCTCTATGCATAGAGTGTCTCTGGATACCTCGGTCTGGTACAACTGCTTAAACTGCCTCTGCAAACACACTTAGCCTCACCTTTGAAACTAAGTTCTCATATATAGTAACAACTATGAACAAAACATGCTGTGAAGAGGTTGTATTGTTGACTTGGCATCACAATTTTGTACCTGAAATTGTGTGAGATCCAGTTCCTTTCCTGTCCTTTGCATTTTCATGTTCTTCACAGAAATTTGCTTTTGTGATCTTTTACTCAAGGATTGAGCACAGCATTCTGAAACACCTTTGCAGCACTTAGAATCCAAATTCAGCTCTGCGTGTCTCCGCTGGGTTTGTTGGTGCTGATTTAATCAGCTATTTACATTGGATTTTGCATGACTGTTTCCAGAACAAGGAATAGTCACAACTCAGAGGCAACGATTGAATAAAATCAACCACTGGAATTCAGGAACGCTCTTATCTATGGGCAGAGACAAGCTTTCTCAACCCTTTAGAATACTAACTACATCAACCTTGGACTGTAAGAGATGCTTTTCATGCCAGCAACTGACTTTACCTTATGTGTGCCCAGAGAGGCAAATGTAGAAGGTACACAAAAGACTGTCAAGTAGTTTTGAGAAAATAACAAAATGATGGTAAATATCATGGGTTATCTATCACTTAGTCATTTCAACTCTTTGTTCTTTTTCAAAACTCCATCCTCTCACTACTAGTGCTGTGGAGTACTCAAAGCTGAGGTGTCAAGAAAATCCTTCAGAGAGAGAAAAGTAAAAAAAGAATATTAAGAAAGCCATGCTGTAGGTAAAATGATTGATGTCAGATGAACATGGGGTGGCCCCTACTTCAACCTCTGCCTAGCAGTCTGATCTGTCATTGCTGTTGTTAGGCGCTGTTGAGTCCATAACTATGACTGGCCCCGAGCCATCGTTACGACTGTTGTTATGTTGGAACCTGTTGTAGCCACTGTGGCGGTCAACTTAGTTGAGGGTTGTCTAGGTCATCCGATACGACTCTAACGTAAGTACCATAGGTGGACAACTCTAGCAAACTTTATTCTTATACAGTCCAGTAGATGGAAGTTTGAATTCAGAGTGCTCGTTCCAGGTGACCACATTCTCTTTCTGTTGGCTGTTGAGGAAAGTCTTTGTGTTGCATCAGTCTTTCTTTGGTCTGGAGCATCTCAGCGCAGCAACTTCATGTCTGAAGGGTGTGTTCTGCTCTTGGTGCTGCCTTCTTGGTGACATGAAGTCCCCCCCCCCCTGCTTGCTTCCTTTCCCTTTTATCTCTTGTAGAATAAAAGGTTGTGCAAGCTACACTCAGGGAAACTCCCTTAGTAAGAGTGTTACAGTCCCACTCTTCCTCTTTAATACAATGCAATCTATTAATGGCAGGCAAAGACTAGGATTTACAGCAGAGAAAATCACAGAATAGAGGGCAATCACACAATACTAGGAATCATGGCCCAATCAAATCGCCACACATATTTTTTGAAGGACACAATTCAACCCATGACAAGGTTCTTCCTCTTTTTCTCTGAACTTCTACTTTACCAAACATGATGTCCTTCTCCAGGGACTGATGGCTCCTATCACCACGTTCTAGGTACATGGTCTCACCACCCTTGCTTCTAAAAAGTATTCTGGTTTTACTTCTTCTAAGACAGGTTCATTCCTTCTCCTAAGTCTCTTCATGGTATATTTAGTAGTCTTCACCAACATCTTCATTCAAGGACAGCAATTCTTGTTCCATCTTTCTCATTCATCAGCCACCATTCATACTCAGATGAAGCTTGGATCAGGCACCCAACTAGATTCAGTTGGAAGTTTTCCTTCTTTTATCTCTAGCTTGTATTCAAGGTGACTTGTATGCTTTCTTAACACTTTAACGAGGTCTTTTGCAGCAGCTTTGCCCAACACAATGTAGCTTTTGATTTCTTGACTGCTGCTTCCACGGGTGTTGATTGTGAATCCAAGTAAAATGAAATCTTTGACAACTTCAACGTCTTTTTTGCTTATCATGTTGTCACTTATTAGTCCAGATGTGGGGATTTCTGTTTTCTTTATGCTGAAATGTAATCCATATTGAAGGCTGTGTCTTTGATTTTCAGGAGTAAATGCTTCAAGACCTTTTCACTTTCAGAAAGCAAAGTTGTGTCACCTTCATTATGCAGGTTGTTAATGAATCTTCCTCCAATCCTGACTCTCTAGTTCTTCTTGTTAAATTATTTGTTCAACATCCAGACTAAATAAGTGTTAGAAAAGAATGTAACCCTGAAACACACCTTTCTTGACTTTAAACCACCCAGTATGCCCCTGTGCTATTTGAATGACTGCCTCTTGGTCTTTGTATAAGTTCTTCATGAGCACAGTTAAGCATTCTGAAATTCTCTTTCTTGGCAACATTAACCATAATTTTTTATCATCCTTTCATTTAAGTGCGTTTGCATTGTCAATAAAACACAGGTAAACATCTTTCACTCAACGGCACTTGGCTTAAACATCTTTCTGGTATTCTCTGTTTTCAGTCAGGATTCCTGTGATATCAGCAATGAATATTTGTCACTCTATGGCCTCTTCTGACTTAACTTAAATTTCTGGCAATTCCCTGTCAAGGTACTGCTGCAGCTGTTATTGAATTATCCTTAGCAAAATTTTACTTGTGTGTGATGCTAATGATACTGTTCAATAATTTCCACATTTAGTTGGATTATGTTTCTTAGGAATAGGCATAAATATGGGTCTTCCCCAGTTGGTTGGTAAGGTAGCTGTATTCCAAATTTCTTAGCATGGACGAGTTAGAGTGTGATCTAGGACATATTATTTAAACTTCTTAAGCTTCAGTTTCATTATCCATAGAATGGAATTAATAAAATCTACCACATAAGATTGTTTTAAAGATCAAAATGTCTCCAGTGTGGAAAGCAAGCAAGGGGAGGGTTTTCCAGGAGCAAGAGTAATCTTAAAGAATTTTTTCCTAAAGACTCGATCCAAAATGCCACAGAAATTATGGCTCGTGATTCAAACCAAACCTGTTGACACTGAGCCGATTCTGACATATAGTGACCCTGTAGGACAGGGTAGAATTGCACTATATGGTTCCCAAGTAGGACATGGTGGATTTGAACTGTTCAACTTTTGGTTAGCAAGCCATAGCTCTTAACCATCAGGGTGTCTGTGGTTCATGATACCACCCTATTTATAAAATATTCTAATTTTCTCCAATAGTACAGCAATTATGTAACATGCTTTTTGAAAATTATGATGACTGTCTTCAAGAATAATAGAAAAGAGTCAAAGATCTTTCACATCAGATCCAGAAAACCATCAAAATAAAAGCAAACCCATTGCCGTAGCATTGATGCTGACTCATAGTGACCCTACAGGCCCAAGTAGAACTGCCCCATAGAGTTTCCAAGGAGTGCCTGGTAGATTCAAACTGTCACCCTTTTGATCAGCAGCCATACCACTTAACCACTATGCTACCAGGGTTTCTAACAGACCCAGAAGGGTTCTGAAATCCCTCAAGCTATTCAAGGCTATGTACCAGACTAAAATGGATTATAGTTTCCTGGCAGATTTGCAAGCTTAAAATGTCATTTGGTAGTTAACAAAGTTAAACTGATGCTTATCATAAAACTACATAAGAAATCAAATTTCTCAGACCTTCAAAGGTTTACTTTCCATTCTGAGCAAAAGCAAAATGTGCTTGTTAGCATTTGTAATTTCATTTTGAAAAAGGCAAAAAATGTACATCGATTTTGCTATTACAGGTGGATTAAAAACATTATTTAAGAACAAAATTGTTGGACTGAAGAAAATGAAATTTGAAGGATGTAATTAAAATGTCAAGGACTACCCAACGAATGAAATTTCTTTGTTGTTTTTGTACCTTGCAGCAAATGTATAGTTGACTGGAACATTTGGAGATTTTATCTTGGCCATAGTTTTCAAAGGAATTTTTCCTGATTTATTTGATCATTTTGTATAATAAAATCTTACCCGTTTGGGGAAAAGTCCTGACCATTCAGAGAAGAGTTCTTAGTCATGTAAAAGGCATTTTACATTGTTTCACAACATATAGAGTTAGCTGAATTCTAACTGAAATAGTAGTTTCTTTCTGTGGTCTTGTCACCTATCTGTATGAGACAAATGTTGGAGTGTCTTTTGTGATGTAGCTGCATCAGGAAATTACAGTGATTACAGGAAAAGAGAATGTATAGCAAAACCATCAAGAACTTACCCTGCAAATCACAGTGTGTGGTTCTATTCCAACATCTTCCTTCACATCACTGTTCCATGCCTGACACAAGAGGCAGTGCACTATAGTAGAAAGCATTAGGCAGTTCTAGATTTAAATCCTAGTGCTTCTCTTCCTAGTTTCATTAGTTCAGACAAGTTACTTAGCCTCTTTGAGCCTCAGCATCCTCATGTGCACCATGGGGATATTAGTATCTACCTCTTGTGAATCAATATGAAAATTAAATACAGTAATATACTGTGCCTGATCCATAATAGAAACACCTTCATTTTCTAGCCTTAGACCACACAATCACAGCCAATACAAGAGGATAATGATCCCGGAAGCTCTGACTCTGGAGCTATTAAACTAGATTCAGTTGGAATTTTTCCTTCTTTTATCTCTAGCTTGTATTCAGTGGTGATTGAATATTAAATAAACAAACAGGGGTTATTGTATCAACCCCCCAAAAAACCCCACTGCTGTAGAGTCGGGTCCGACTCATAGCGACCCTAGAGATCAGAGTAGAACCGCCCCACAGAGTTTCCAAGGAAGACCTGGCAGACTTAAACTGCCAACCTTTTGGTTAGTAGATGTAGCACTTAACCCACTGTGCCATAAGGGTTTCCAACCAGGAGTTAATCCCCTAATCACAGAAGCCATATAGGTAAAATAGTATTTAATATGCATTGAAGACTGGCTAGGAGTGCAGTATTATGACAACTGCTAAAAAGATATAAAAGCAAATTAAGAAATGTCCCTGTTATTAAGGATTTACTAATTAGTGGCGGAGGAAGGGAGTGAGGAGGGTGTGTTTATCCTTGGAGGACAAAGTACAGTTTATGTGTGTGTATGTATACTACTGTTGTTAGTGCTGGCCAGTCAGTTCTGACTCACAGTAACTCTGTACTACAGACAGAAACACTGCTCAGTCCTGCACTATCCTTCTAAGTATTGTCTTGCTTGAGGACTTCGTTGTAGTCTCTGTGTCAATCTGTCTCTTTGAGGGTCTTCTTTTTTGCTGACTCTCTATTTTACTAAGTTTTGATGTCTTGACAACATGTCCAAAATTCTGTAAAATGAATTTTTCTTATAACAGGTTTTCTATGTGTAACTCTTGTTTTTATTGATAATCAGAGGCAGATTAACCACTTAGCAAGGTATGTGTAATCTTATAAACCTAAGGTACCCCTGGGTTTAACTGTCCTTATTAACTAACCCAGAGTGCACAATTTCACATGAGTTCACCACATCAAAGACAGGTAAAACTGCGCACTCTGGATTAGTAAATAAGCACAAGGAAGCCTATAAACACCTTGCTTATTGTGTAATCTGTCCCTGAAATCACAAAACACACGGAACAATCACCATGAAGTTCAGTGAGACTCACAGAGACCTAAATTCCTAGACAGCCCAAATCATGGTGATCTCATGTATATCACAGGAGAATTGTGCTTCACAGGGTTTCAGGGACTGGTTTTTTCCCAGGTACCTCTGAGTGAATTTGAACGTCTGACCTTGCAATTAGTGGCTGAGGGCATTAACTGTTTATACCAGCCAAGGACTCCTACACTGATAAAACAAAGCAAAAAATCATCCTCACCCATTGTCACTGTCAAGGATTGAATTGTGTCCCCCCAGAATGGGTGTGTCATTTTGGCTAGGTCATGATTCCCAGTATCGTGTGATTGTCCACCGTATTATTGTCTGATATGATTTTCATTATGTGTCATAAATCCTATCTCTGTGATGTTGGTAAAATGGGATTAGTGGCAGTCATGTTAATAAGGCAGGACTCAATCTACAGGATTAGACTGTATCTTTAGTCAGTCTCTTTTGTAACGTAAAAGAGAGCTGTGAGCAGACACACAGGGAGATTTCATGCCACCAAGGATGTAGCATTGGGTGAACAGGATGTCCTTTGGACTCAGTCTCTGTTCTGAGAAGCTCCTCAGCCAGGGGAAGATTAATGACAAGGACCTTCCCACAGAACCAACAGAGACAGAAGGCCTTCCTCTACATCTGGTGTCCTGAATTCAGATTTGTAGTCTACTAGACTATGGGAGAATAAATGTCTCTTTGTTAAAGTCACTCACTTGTGGTATTTATGTTATGGCAGCACTAGATAACAGATCATCATCTAGTCAATTCTGATTCATGGTAACCCTGTTATAGGACGGAATTGCTCCATCCACCCCCTCACTCCCCGCCCCTTAATTTTTATGGAAATGAGTCCTGATGGTGTAGTAGGTATAGCTCTTGGCTACTAACTAAAGTTTGGCAGCTCAAACCCATTAGCCACTTTGCTACAGAAAAGACCTGGACATCTGCTCCTGTAAAGATTACAGCCTAGGAAATTCCTGTGGGGGAAATTCTACTCTATCCTATAGGGTCACTATGAATCAGAATTGACTTGATGGAATACAGCAGTACAACAACAGTCTTTACCAAAGCAGATGACCAGGACTTTCTTCTGTGGTGCCATCTGGTGAGTTCAAACTACCAATCTTTAGGCTGACTGTTGTATTGTTGGCAATTACTGTTTGAACAATTCTGACACAATGCCATCCCACATGTGTGTTCACAGTAGAACTCTCCTGTAGCCTTTCAATGCAGTGATCTTTCAGAAGCACATCTCTAGGCTTTTCTTTCGAGGCCTCTGAGTGGGTTTTGACTATGAATCATTTAGTTAATAATGGAGCACAAATGGTTTGCAACACTCAGGGAGCTTCCTTGATTGATAACACCAAAGCCAAAACCAAACCTGTTGCTGTCAAGTCAATTCACACTCACAGCAACCCTTTAAAATACATAACTCTCCCACAGGGCTTCCCAGGAGTGGCTGATGGATTTGAACTGCCCACTTTTTGGTTATCAGCCCCAGCTCCTAATCCCTGTGTCCTGAACTGATCCATGGTATCAAGTTAATGTTAGCAGGTGGCAGCTGCTGCTTATTAAGCACTCAGCCTGTGTCAGGCACTCTGCTGACCACTATTGACACATTGTGTCATTTAAACCTCAAACCAAACTCATGAGGTAGAATTATCATCAGCAATTTACAAATGAGGAAACTAAGGTTTAGTTAGTTAACTAACATGCACCAAAGCAAAAGCTGATGCGTGATGTCATCAGGATTTAAATGTGGGTCTGTCTGCCCTCCACAGCCCTTTGCCCCCTGAAACTCCATTTTTAACACTTTACCTCCATCTATTTCACAATAGAGGTCACACAGTCCAAAATCAAACCTGTTGCTGTTGAGTCAGTTCAGAGTCACAGTCACACTGTTGGACACAGTGGAACTGCCTCATCATGCTTCCAAGGAATGCCTGGAGGATTTGAACTGCCAGCCTTTTGTTAGCAGCTGCAACTCTTAACCACTGCACCACCACAGTTGGTGCATAAAACCACTTCATCATATGCTGGTCGTGATAAGTACTTTGTCCTTTCCAGCTAAATGATATGTAGCAAAGATTATACTTACCGATGGCATTCCACCTTTAAAATGAAATCTCAAATGTGTTTCTTAAAACTCACCATGTGTTTTTTTCACTCAGTCATATTAAATAAAAAAAGAAAAAGAAAAAACTCAGTTCTACAATATGAATCATTTGCTAAGCATGGCTTAGTATCTTTTGAAACCTTTGTTGATGATCTTGCATTGGCATAATTTTGTATTTTACTTTCCCAGGCTATGAGGAAGGTTGCAAGAAAGTCCTTGCTATTTGTATGATTATTATTGTTACAGAAAAAGAATGCTATGCAAGTCTGCAAGCTCTAAAATAAGCACAATGTATCAAGAACACAGTTCCGGCCCCGGGGGCATCTTATCTAAAACCACAACTGGATGTGTTCCGGCACTTAAGACAATTGCTGACTTTGTTTCCATGCCCTAGAGTAGTTAGCAGATATTGTTTTATGTTCCACATTTTAAAACTGGAGAGTATTTGTGTGTGTGTGTGTGTGTGTGTGTGTGTGTGTGTGTGTGTGTGTGTGTGTGTGTGTTTTAATTCACTTTTAGAGATAGAGATAGACAGACAGAGACAGACAGAGACAGACAGACCAAAAACCACTACAAAGGATACCAAGGAGTAGAGAAGGAAGCAGTGCCAGAAGGTTATGCCTTCCAAATTCGTTGACATGTTCCTGCTACCTTCAGCAGCATCTAACTGTAGGTTTCAGGGTGGCATCTCCTTTTTGTATATGTATGTGTTTATACCAAATAGGAATATAGGAAATGCATTCCAAAATCAAAAATGAGTTTTTGAATAATTCTTCCTTCTTCATTTTACTAAACAATCATTGTTTGTGATAAATGCTGGTCCTTGCACCTAGAAGCTCATGGTCTAAGGCCAGAGACGGACAGAGACACTGCTGATTGACATGGAGTAGGACAAGTGTTACGGCATCAGGATTGCAGACTGTACTTGAAATCCAAAAGGAATGTGCGTTAATTCAATCGGGAAGGAGTGAGTCAGGGAAGCCTAGCCTGAAGAAGGGGAAGCTAAGTGTTACAAGATGAGTGAAAGTCACTGAAGCAGAGAAGCAGATTCCAGTCAGAAAAGGTAGCATATGAATAAGTTGGAGGAATGTAAGAGGGTTTATGTTTGAGGAGGAGCCCTGGTGCACAGTTAAGAGCTCGGGCTGCTAACGAAAATGTCAGCAATTCAAATTCACCAACTTCTCCTTGGAAACCCAATGGCGTAGTTCTACTCCGTTCTGGAGGGTTGCTGTGAGTTGGAGTTGTCTCAACAACAGCAGGTTTGGTTTTTATGTTTAAGGGGAGGGCATTGATGGTTCAGTGGTGAAACTCTGCCTTCTTTGCAAGAGACCTGGGTTTGATTTCTGGCCAGCCAAGCCAAGTGCCGTGGAAGCGGATCCGTGATTTCTGGCCAGTGCAGCTCACACACAGCCACAAGCCATTTGTCAGCTGAGGCTTGCACTGCTGCTACAATGCCGAACAGGCTTCCGTGGAGCTTCTCAACTAAGGCAGACTAGCAAGAAAGGCTTGGAGATCTACTTTGAAAAATCAGCCAGGGGAGTGCAGTTCTCTGACACACATGGGGTTACCATGAGTCAAAACTGACTCTCAGTGGCAACTATGTGTCTGCATATGTGGGTGTGTGTTAATGTTGAAGGCTCTTAGTTGCTGTCAAGTTGATTACAACTTGTGATTATTCCACATGTTACAGAACAGAACTCCTCTCTAGGGTTTTCTTGGCTATCTTTTATCTGCTTGTTTGTATTTAGGAAACAAAGTCAACCCTTGTAAAAGCTAAATATGGCTTGTATTAATTTCTTTATATATTTAGTTTAATTTTCTATCGTGTTTTAGGTGAAAGCTTACAGCTGTAGTTAATTTCTCATTCAAAAGTTTATACACCTATTGTTGTATGACATTGACTGCAGTCCCTGCAGTGTGACAGCATGTTCCACCAGGGGTTCCTGATGTCCACTCAACCAGTTCCTACCTCTGCCTTCTGACCCTGCCTGTAGATAGGCCCCACCCATTTGGTCTCATATATCTGCTTGAAATAGGGAGCACATTCTTCGTAGCTCTTATTTTATGTTTCATAGTCCAGTCTAGTCTTTGTCTGAAGAGTAGGCTTTGGGATTGCTTTAGTTCTGGGTTAACAGAGCATCCAAAGGCCACAGTTTGCGAAGCTCTTCTACTTACTGTCATACCAGTAAGTCCGGCCTTTTTATGTGAATTTGAGTTCTGCTGGGCACTCTTTTCCCACTCAGGCTGAGACTCTTGCATTCCCTGTCATTGGTTGTGGCCAGATACCAACTAATTTTTCTGATGTCAGGCTATTAGCCCAAGATGCAAAAGTTCCATATAAACCAGAGACTGCATATACTTGGCTGTGATCTTGATGAAAGCAGATTTCTAGGCTTTTTCTTCTACAGCATTGCTGGGTGACTTTGAACCACCAGTCTTCAGGTTGATAGTTAAATGTAAAATGTGTTACCTGGGACCCTATCAAAAAAATCCACTATAGATGTACAACTGAATGCCTTGGGAAGTAACACAAGAGATAGAACTGAAGAGAAAAACAAGAGCCAGATCTTGAAGGACTGTCTACCGCAGACTAAGGAGTTCAGACTTGATGCTAAGGAGAGCATTTGAAAGGTTTTTAGTAAGACTATGATTAATCTCCCTTGTTGCAATGTGGAAAATAGGTCAGAAAGGATTGCATATGAGAAGAGAGCAGCCTATTACAGTGTTGCCCAATTAGGGTCCATGCCCTTGAAGCAGGTGAGCTAATGAAATGTATTCCAAGTCAGCAAGAGAGAGAAACTTTATTAGGAGGTGACATGAGGGCAGTCCGCTAGCATCATGGAGTCCTGAAAGGCAATTTCTATTTCTGAGCTTCTTTTAAGGATTATAAAGTGTCTTCAGACACATAGCCCACAGATGGTTGGATAAATTTACATCACAAGACAATTACAAGAAATTCTTTATTAAACTAAATACATGCATGCTGGACATCTGGACTCTGAGATAAGGAGCAAGGAAGAAAGAAAGTTACAAAATAACAGTGCTCCGCAGCCTTCCTAGCTGCTGCCTTGCAGGCTGGAGACCATCCACCAAGAGAACAAAGTAAAAAGAGCAGGGACATAGGAACCAAGAAGGCCCCACACCCATCTGGAAGGAGACCAGTGCATAAGGTGTGATTCAAAAAGAACACTGAAAGTGAGAGTGTAAAAGATGACACGCAAAATATAAGTTACTTAGAGTAACCTTATGGCATTGGTTATGTCAAGCTGTTAGTTGCCCATTTTGAAAACGAGAAAAAAAAATGTCATTAGGTAATAGGTCACAATAGTAAGAAACGATAGTGTGAGTATTTGAGTGATAAAACTAATAAAAGACTATCTGGCTAAGAAAGGAGACAACCTGAAAGGAAAAGATCAAACAGAATCTAGCAGTCAAGTGATTGATGTTGCACAGAGGGAATTTGCATTAGGTAGTGCTGGAGGTGGACAGTGGCATACAATTAATATACCTATATTTCATGTTACAGTTTTATGTCTATTTTTCTACCATCTTCTATTTGTTTGTGGTAACTAGAAGACTTATTTGGGAATCACTTCAAATCCCAGATCAGCCACTTACTAGCTTTCTGAATATATGAAAACCCCCCCAAAAAACCTGTGCTGTTGAGTCGATTCTGACTTATAGCAACCCTACAGGGCAGAGTAGAACTGCTCCATAGAGTTTCCAAGGACCCCTGGTGGATTTGAACTGCCGACCCTGAATGTATGAAGATTACATAATTTCCAGAAGTTCCAGCATTCTCGCTGTCGAAGTGGTAAGAATACTCATGTCTCGGGGGTGTCATAATTAAGTGTTGAAAATGTACAAGAGCACCTCGTACAAAGTGAGTATTGGATAAATAGTGGTTTTTTGATTGCTCATTGGTATCTGTTGCGTGCTCGCGGAGTATAGGATCTGTGCTTCCCTCTAGCTGATCTTGAAGTTATCAAAAAGTAATTATTGAACGGAACTCAATTAAAATGGTCGAACATTTACACACTAAGTGAAATTTCTGAGAGAGATGAAGCAGGATTTGGGCAAGTTTAATGCACCACTGCAGATAAATAAGTCATTCAGAAAAGGTCAAGACTGGCATGTGGGGATGAAGGAAAAGAACAATGGTATCGATTAAGTAACCAAAGAAAGCACAGTGACTCCACGGAAGAAACCTAAGATGGCATCCTTACCGAAAGCATCCTTACTTTAAGAGGAGGTTAAGAATCAGAGTTTTTCCTTCTTACCTCAAACTTTTAGCAAGACATCATATCAGAAACTAATATATTATCATGGCAAGGAGAAAACTATTATTCATGGTCAAATGAAAAGAATTAAACATAAGCCTAGAAGAGAAAACTTATCTGAACAGATATACTCAGCGTCAAGAGTCTCACTTTGTTTTTCTTTTGGTCATTTAACTTTGTCTGTTAGCCATGTTAATGTTTATACATAAAAGAGAAAAAAAAAAAGTAATTGTTTTTGCATCCTCAAACTAAACTTGTCCAACAGAGAAATGTTTGTCATTAACATAAGTAAAGCTATTTCCAGCAGCAAGATGAAGCCAGTAGAATCTCATGATGTGTTGGATTTAGATTTCACAGAGTTAATCTGTGTTTTGCTAAAGGAAGACACAGCATATAGCTAGCTGTAATAGGTCGGCGGTACGTAACATTAAACCAAGCTGTTAGCGAGAAAGGGAGCAAGAAAAAGTTTAATACCAAACATCTCCAGCAGTTCTCAAATATTTTGTTTGCTAACAAACCTACCAGACTTCTTGCAGGGCACTTCAGGCCATCCCATTCCCAGGATGCTATGGGGAAAGAGAAGAGGGGTTATCTTTTTGTAATGTGCACAAAGTTATGGGTAAATAATTAAACTGTTAGGCCTATACTTAACACCATCTTTCAAATGGAAAGAAAAAAAAAATCCTCAAACCTGTAAATCAAGGTGTAGTTTCTTACTTGCAGAGATACGTGCATCCCAGATGGATTGAAAAGCCTGGGAGGGGCAACTGAAAAATGAGGATCAATACTGATACGTCTTTGGTGTTTGTGAGCTTCCCTAGCCTTCTCTATACTTACCTTTAGGGATCTATTATTTATTCGTTAAATGATGGGTTTTCAGAGGCTCTGGTTCTGCCTGAGATTATAAAAGGCTGAGTCTTTGGTGCTCCTTTATAACTTTTTTAAGTCTTCTCCTGCAATGACTCCATGCCTGATACTTTTTGTGCTTAGTGGGCTTATTAGAGTTGTTTCCTACCTCCCAGAAACTCGGCTTGGAAAAAGTCCAGGGTGAAGCTTGCCCAGTGTACATGGTGTAGTCCTACTGATTTTCAAATAGACAACACCCACTACTTTGTATGCTTTGATTAACACCAAAACCCAAAATAGAAAATGTTGCTTCATGTTGCTTCCCTGCTTGCTTTCCAGGAGGGATTAAACCCATATGAAGCTTCCATTTCCCACCCATGTTTCCAGATATGCCAAGAGTTCTAAATAGAATCTCATATCTAAACACACTGTTGGAAAGACAACATTTTTCTGCCCTTGTTTATATACGGGTCTAGAGTCTGTGTGTGAATATGAGTTTTGGCATAATATAAAACCTCACTTCACCACCCAGCTAGAAAATGATGGCTCATGTAGTCTGCTAGTTCCCACATTAAAATAGAGTCTTAAAATCTGCTTTATATTCTCTAGTGCACCATGGAGAAAATTTTAAGTATTTGAAAATTTAATTACAGAGAGAAATTGGCACATTGGTTTCCTAGAACAGCTGTAAAATACCACAGTGGGTGGCTTTAAAGAAGAGAAATTTATCGTCTCACAGTTCAGGGGGCTGGGAGTCTGAAACCAGGGTGTGTGCACTGTTGATTTCTTCTGAGGGTCTGGTGGGGAGTCTGTCCCATACCTCTCTCCTAGCTTCTGGGAGCTCCAGGCATTCTTTGGCTGGCAACTGCAGCATCACGTGGTATCCTTTCTCTGTCTCCCTGTGCTAATGTCACTGTCCCAATGTCTGTCTAACACATCCTTCCTACTTTCATCTTCAAGACCTTTGCCATCATATGTCATAACTGCAAGTTTTCTCCAAAGTTACTTTAGTGTTCCTCCTAATTAATGAGGAGAAGCATTTAAGAACATTGACTCTAGAGTTAAACTTGGGTTCAAAAATACACCAGAGGTTTGATCTTGACAAGCCACTTCAATTATTCATTCATGAATTCACCATCAACATCTAGTGAGGGCCAGGCTCTGAGCTGGGTGCCAGGTTAGGTGCACCTTGAATTTTAGGGACACAGGTAATGATCCTTATTTGAGATTCTCATCTGGAGCTGTGTTACAAGGTCCAACAATTAAGTGCATGCAATTAATTGTTCTAAGTGCTGCATACCTCACTGCTGAATATCACTATGGTTACCTCCGAAGCACTCCCACTGGGAAGCTATGCACTGACGCCAGCACCTATCCACTCTTCAAAGCAATTTTGGAACGCTTTCTGTGGCGAGTTTGTGAACTTAACTGTATAGTTGTCTGCGAGAAAGTATTTAGCCAGTAGACAAATAACTGTATTAGAACACCCTCCCTGTTCACCTAATCTGGGCCCTGGTGACTATTTCCTTTGCCCAAAGATGAAGGAAATATTGAAAGGAAGACATTTTGATGACATTCAAGACCTCAGGGGTAATACAATGACAGCTCTGATCGCCATTCCAGGAAAAGTGTTTCAAAATTGCTTTGAAGGGTGGACTGAGTGCTGGCATTGGTGCATAGCTTCCGAGTACTTTGAAGGTGGCCTTAGTGCTATTCAGCAATGAGGTATGTAGTGCTTTTTCTAGGATGAGTTTGTGAACTTGTCAGACCTTGTTTTCTATGGAAACCCTGGGGACGTAGTGGTTAAGTGCTATGTCTGTTAACCAAAAAGTCAGCACTGCAAATCTGTCAAATGTTCCTTGGAAACTCTATTGGGCAATTGCACTCTGCCCTATAAGATTGCTATGAGTTGGAATCTACACGACAGTAGTGGGGTTTTTCCGGGGGGGGGGTTCAGTTTTCTATTGCTACCTCACAAATTACTGTAAACTTAGCAGCTTACAGCAACATAAATTTATTCTCTCACAGTTTCTATGGGAGGGTACCAGTTTATCTGGCTCCTTTGTTCAGGGAATCATCAGACTGAAATCCAGGTGTAACCCAAGGTTATAAATTCGTTTGAAGTTCTAGACCTTCCAGAAATCATTCCTTGCACCTATATAGCTATATGCTTTCTTCCTGGCTGTTAATAAGAGACCGCTCTCAGGTCTTAGAAACCACCTTCTGGTCCTTGTCACATGGCCTCACCCTCTCATGATTCTTCCAAGCCAGCGGTAGAGTGTTCCCACTGCTTCCTGTCTCTCTTACGGGCTCATCCAGGGACATTTCCCTTTTCATTAACTCAATCTAAACTGATTAGGGACCTTAATTACATCCGAAAAATTCCTTTTGGCATATAAAGTAACATATCAGAAGAGTAATTCACAGCTTATCATTCATAAATGTTGTCCATACTTAATGAGAAATGATTATATAGGTTATGTCCACCGGGGGCAGGATTTGGTGGCCATCTCAAGAGTTCTGTTTAACATAGAAGGCATTAATTTAGATAAATAGGGTTCAGTACATCCCAACATCAATGCAGATACGGGTCCAGTCATGTCTGGCTGGTAACTTCAATTTTTCAAGAAACTTAAAGCATCTGAGAAGGAAATATCCCCAACTGCTTAGAAAGGTAACATCATAATTATTGGAGATGATGTAGTAGTTTTCTTATCTTTTAATGACGACAAACTTTAATATTATGTATAAGAAATCCAAGTACCAAAGCAGTAACACCAAAATGTTCATAATTTACAAATCTGGGCTTATTTAGAATTTTGATTATTTATGATTAACAAAATTTCAACTGTTGGAATAAATGGTCAACCATATAATTTCAAGTTAAAATGAGTAAATGAGTAATCGCTTTACTTAAATTTCAGATTGATATCCTACTTGGAACATTAAAGAGAACATAAATTCACCATACCTGTAAATTTAATTTGTTAAGTTAGTAAGAATTACTGAGTTCCTGTGAAATTTGTTAAGTCACACATACTTAAAAATATATTACATTAATAAATATGGTTAAATATTTAAGAAATTTCAGTGAGTTGTAAAATCTTTAAAGCCAAGCCAAGTGCCATTGAGTCAGATTACAAGTCACTAAATTTATAATTATATTAATAAGATGTATAAACATACAAGCTTAACAAGAATAAGGATATAAATTAATTAAGTACTAATTTTGTGCCACAATAAGCTTGAACAGTTTTCGAAGATAAAAAAATTGCCTTCCAGAAACACATTATGCTGAGTGAAATCAGTCAGTGACAAAAGAACAAATATAATATGAGACTCTGTGCTATAAGGACTTAAAAATAGACTTAGGTACAGAAGAAAAGACTCTTCAATGGCTATAAGGGTGGGAGGGAGGGACAGGGTTGGTCATATATTAGATAGTCTATAGAAACTTGGTTAGGTAAACACAGTGACAGCACACAGTAGAAAGTAGATCATCTTAACTGGATTTCACCATAAACTAAAAGGTTTTCTAAACTCAACCCAATATTTCAAAGGATAGACTAGCAGGAGTTGGGGTCTGGGGACTACGTTTTCAGGGGAGATCGAAGCTATTTGGCATAGCTAGCCTATTGCTAAGAGAGTCTTCTGTACCCCATATTGGTAAGTACTGTCTGGGGTCTAAAAAGCTAGCAAGCTGCCGTCTAAGGTACACCAAATTGTCCCAGCTCATCTGGAACAGATGATGACCGAGAACAATAAAGATACAAGGAAAAAGGAGCCAAGGAGACAGAAGGCCCTGTATGAATGGGACACTGTATCAACACATGACATGAACCAGGTAGTGTGTGGCTACCACCAAAGATAGCCGTGGTGGGGGACACAATGTTGAGTCACTGAGGCAAACTGAGAAAAAGAGATGTGCAGCCCAAGAACTCTACTACAAGACCAGAACCGATAGTCCAACAGCCTGAAGGGTCCCTGAGAGTGTGACCCCTAGACCTGCAGCTGCCCATGACGGGAAACCAGTGCTGAGGTCAACTCTTCAGACAAGAACAGACTGGACTCAGGGACACAGTGTGACTATATGGTGGGTGTACCTTACGGTTCTATGCATTTATAGGAGCCTGTCCTATGGGTCTCTTACTAGACAAGAGATAAGAGTGTGAAGGGGAGGGGACAGATACTTGTTAAGAGGATACTAGAAATATAGAGTGAAAAGGAGAAGTGTGCTCTCACTGTGGGAGGGGGACAGAAGGAGTGGCAGACAGCAGGCATGCAAAGCTGATTTGGATTGTATACTTAATCACAGTAAAAAGAAATGGAAAAAAATGGCCTTCCAGAAAAATGTTCTTGCATCTATGTACTACAAAAATACTTACAACAAATTTTAATTCTGCTATTTTATATGACCTTTGGAAAGTTACTTCTCTTAGCCTCAGTTTTCTTGTCTACAAAATGGAGGTCTTCATACAAATTTGCAGCACTTTTGAGATATTTGCATAAAGTGTTTGACATATGTTGGGCCCCCAGTGACAATAAGTTAAAGGGAAACACAAAAACACAAAGCTTTTGTTTACAGCCTACCCATACCACGGACATTTGGACATCTTATCATCTAGATACTGCTTAGGTAACAATTAGTTTTTTAACTTTCCTGGAACAAACTGTGTTTAGCAAATTAATTTTAATGCAAAAGCAACAAAGTCACCTGTCTCAAGCCTTTAGGTCTTCACCAGAAAGCAGCTGAAGGCAGGCAGTAGTAAACAGATGTCCCTAAAATCTGAGACACGATAGGGAGAAAGTCAGCATTAGGACTCCAGGGACTTTCTGTAACCAGTGTTTCTACGCCAGTATCTTGTCCGCTTCCTGGAATCGGGGTGAGAACTACGGGAAGGGAGAAACTGTGTATTTTCTCTAGGCTAACAGTCGCCTGGTGAAATGTCACTCTATTTGTGTCAGAACAAGCAGAGGAATGCACTCTTGTCTGGACAGAAAGCAAACAAAGCACCCAGAAGAGAGCGGTGCCAGTCACTCGAGATGACTTAGAATTTCTGTTTATCACTCACATAGACCAATTCCCTTTTTCCTCATATTACTACTTTGGAAAGTGAAAAATTTTGTTTCAAAGAAAAAAAACATACAGTGAGTTATTCAAAATATTTATAAGAATCATCACATGTGGGCAGTTCTTAGAAAGATACAATGACTTCTGGTGGCTCTGAAAAATAGAAAACCAAAGTATGGAAAGATGTATGTTTATATGTATATGTATGTGTATGTGTATATGTATGTGTATGTGTATATGTATATGTATATGTATATCCGACTCGACGGCACTTGGCACTATATGTATATGTATGTGTATGTGTATGTGTGTGTATGTGTATATGTATATGTATATGTATGTGTATGTGTATATGTATATGTATACGTATGTGTATATATGTATATGCACACGTACGTGCAAGTGAAATAGAGAAAGACAGAGTGAGAGCAAAAGATGGAAGAGAAGACCAGAAGAACAGAGAGGAGGTCAGAGAGAGAGAGAGATTCAGAAGGAAATTGTAAGATGGGACCCAAATACAGAAAAAAACAAAAATGCAGAGGTGATGATATCAGAACCCTAGAGAGGCCTAATACTGAAAACTGACAAAACGTGAGGGAAAACTCTGGAAGAAAAAAAAAAGAGGTACAATTTTCAAGGATTCAGTGATCCAGCGAGAGTACCATCAGAAAGAAAAGAGAGAAAGAAGGTAACACCAGGCAACATTCAATTCAGTCTATTTACTGAATGCCCACGTGTATGTGGTAAGCTGCCTAAGTGGAAATAAATTCAGTTCTTTCTGGTTCTGAAGAGTGGGCAAGTTAAGGCCTGTGGAACTGACTAGGGGCACAGGAGGTGTAAGAAGCTGCAGACCCACAATGTGTCCTCTGTTTCCAGCAGTCTGGCTGGCTCATGCCTGCCTCCCTGGACTGCCAGGCAACCCTCTCCGTCTCCTCCCCCAATCCCTATGGAGGAAAAACAAATAAAGAGAGACAAAGATGAAAGACAGTGTATGTTTCTCTTGTACTTGTAAATCAGAATTAAGCAAAGGTTATTACCAGTACCACTATTTCTTAATTAAACACAAAAAGCTGTAAGCTATGTTATAAATTAAAAAAAAAAAAGAAGAAGTGATAAAACTAAAAGGAGATAGTGGACAAGAATCATCCTCAGTAGACGGAAGGACAACACACTGTACAAGGGAAGTCAGCACAACTGGACTAAACCCAAACTAAGAATTTTCCTGAACATAATCAAACACTTTGAGGGACAGAGCACTGGGGCTGGGGTCTGGGAACCATGGTTTTGAAGGCCACCTAGGTCAACTGGCAGAACAAAGTCTATTAATAAAGAAATTGTTCTGGATCCTACTTTGGTGAGTGGTGTCTGGAGTCTTAAAAGTTTTTGAGCATCCACCTAAGAGGCATTAATTGGTCCCAACCTACCTGGAGCAAAGGAGAATGAAGAACCACCAAAAACACAAGAAAAATGCTATTCTAAGGGAGAAAAAGGCCACATAAGCCAGAGACTCCATCAGCCCGAGACCAGAAGATCTGGATGGTGCCCAGTTACCACTAATGACTGCCCTGCCAGCACAACAGAGAGTTCCTGACAGAGCAGGAGAAAAATGCAGAGCAAAGCTCCAATTCTTGTGACAAGACCAAACTTAGGGACTGACTAAGACTGAAGGAACCCCGAAGCCATGGCGCCTCGATACTCTTTCAACCTAGAGCTAACGCCATTCCCAATGCCTACTCTTCAGGCAAAGATTAAATTGGACTACAAAGCATAAAATAATATGCACAACTATGCCTCTTAATTCAGGCAGATACACAAAACCAAATGGGTGGCTCCTGTCCAGAAGCAGGGAGGGACAGGATCAGGTTGGATGGACACAGGAAACCCAGGGTGGAAAGGCAGATGGTGCTTATCATATCACACTGTAAGGACTGGAACTAATGTCACATTAAATATGTGTATAAATTTTAACTTGAGCTGTGAATTTTTACATAAAGTGCAATGGAAAAAAAGACTGAATCAGAGACTATTTTCATTAGCAATTCCTTCTTTCATATCCTGATGTATACAGTAATGTCCAGTACTTTTTAAAATGAATCTATTTTATAAAATGTAGTCTAGTAAATATTTCTTACAAATATCAGCATACTCAGAAATGTGCCTGACCAAAATATTTCCAGAAGACCTCCAGAGAGGGAGATGCAGTCTATTATATGACTTACATTGTCTACGAGACAAAAATAAACCAGTGGTTTAGAAGAAATACAACTATTACTGGCAATGGGTTCTATAAAATAGAATTACAAAGGAAAAGACATAACCATCAAAACTCATTAAGCTCCCATAGTGAATCCACACCCATTTAGACCACACCATCTGGTAAACCTGAAATAAAGAACTGGAGAGTGTGTTCGGATCATTTAAGGGAATATTTGCTCACCCGTATTCTTCCTATATTTTTTCCACCTCATAGCCAGACCTAAATTTAATATCTCCAGGCTTCTGGGAATATTGCATAGAAACAGAATGTGCTTGAAGAAATAACTGTATGTTGTAGAAAAAGAACTTGTTGGAGAAATCATGCTATTAATTATCTCAAAGTTCAGAAGAGGGTAGAGAGAAGAATTCTGAGAAGCTTGGACAGAAGCAGCTATGTCTCCCAGGCCAAAAGAAGGCAAATGTCAGGCACCCGTGCGGTGCAGGTAACAAGATCAGCACTCTAGTGAGGTGGTATAAGACAGCAGGACTGACTCTTTGCTGTAGCAGGAGAGTGGCATTCTAGGCACCAGGGTTCTGAATTTACCTAATGTTTTAGTCAGCTAGGGCTGCTCTAACAGACAAACCACAGAGTGGATGGCTTTAACAAAGGAAAGTGTATTCTTACACAGTACGGTAGGCTGCAAGTCCATATTCAGGGTGTCCACTCCAGGGGAAGGCTTTCCCGTTGTCAGGTCTGGAGGAAAGTCTGGTATTACATCAGTCTTTGTCCAGGGAGCATCTTGGCACAGGAACTTCAGTTCTGAAGGACGGGCTCTTCTCCCAGTGCTGCTTTTTTGATGGTACTTCCTTTTATCTCTTGCAAGATGAAAGGATTAAGGGTGGGGCAAGCCATACTCCAGGGAAACTCCCTTCACAGTGGAGCAGGGAGGTGATCTTATAAAGAGATTTACAGTCCCACCCTAATCCTTTAACATACAGTATAGGAAAACCACCAAATGGAGGACAGTCACAAGATACTGGGAATCATGGTCCAGCCACATGGCTACACATATTTTTGGGGGGACACAATTCAATCCATGACACCTAACATCTTCAAGCTTCACGTGTGAGAGGAGCATCAAAGCAGCCAGAGAGGAAGGGCCCCATAGTCTGGAACAACTAGAATCTCCATGGTACAGGGGATCAGTGACCAATGACTGCCTCTCAGTGATGTAGCACTGCTCTGAGATCCCAGCACAACTCATCAATGGGCTACATGCCAATAAAAAAAAAAAACCCATTGCTGTCAATTCCCACTAAGAGTGACACTATAGGACAAAGAAAAACTGCCCCATGGGGTTTCTAAGACTGTAATCATTAAGGAAGCCACACCATTCTTCTGGACAGCAGCTGGTGGGTTCAAACCAGTGGACATTTTGGCTAGCAGCCGAGTGCTTAACAAATGTACCACCAAGGTGCCTTACATACCAATAAACACACAAACAAATAAACAAAAAAAACCCTTGCTGTTGAGTCAATTCTGACTCATAACGACCCCTAGCATACAGTAGAACTACCCCATAAGGTTTCTAAGGAGTACCCGTTGGATTTTAACTGTGGACTTTTTGGTTAGCAGTGGTATCACTTAGCCACTATACCACAGTTTTCCTAAATGCCAGTAGTGACTAAGTGCAAGCAGTTACTGTTTTCTTTACCTCAGGGCTGCCATGACAAATTACTACAAATTTATGGTGTAAAACAATAGAAATTTAGTGTCTGGAACCCTAGGAGTTTGAATTCATTGTGTTGGCAGTACTACGTTCTCTAGAAAGTTTCTAGAGGAAGATCCTTTCTTGTCTCCCTCAGCTTCTGGAAGACCCAGATGTTTCTTGGCTTGTGGCAGCTTCTGTCTTCACAAATCCATCTTCCCTCTGTATATCTCTACGTCAGCGTCTCTTTCTCCTCTCTTTTTATAAACATGCCAGTTCTACTGGATTAAGGATCATGGTATTCGAGTATGACCTCATGTTATGGTCTGTAAAGATCCCGTTTCCAAATAGGGTTATGTTCACAGGCACTAGGGTAAGTATGTCAATGTATCATTGTCAGGACATAAATCTACCCATAGTAGTGATTAAGATTGGAGTTTCCATCACTCTGGCTAACGGGCTTTAGAGAATGCTTTTAGTTAATGTTACTGAAACTTTACTTACAAAATTATATGTAAAATTTAAACAATGTGGTATTCCCCATCTGTCTGTGTTGTCAGCAGTTCATATCCACCAGGTGTTCCCTGAACACAGCATCGGGTCAGTTCTACTCTGTCTTAGAGGGTCTCTGTGAGTCATAAATGACTTGATGGCAACAGGTGTGTTTGTTTCGTTTTAATGGCTAGTGATCATGAGCATTTCCTCATGCATCTGCTGGCTGCTTGAATGTCTTTGGCAAAGTGTCTGTTCATTTCCTTTGCCCATTTTTTAATTAGGTTCTTTGTCTTCTTGTTGCAGAGGAGGTGCTGGATTTTCTGATAGCTTTTAGAAATTAGAACTTCGTGAGCCTCGGAATGGCCCATTTCCCCCTGCCCCCCGACCAGTGTGCAGATTCTCTTTTTACTCTTTTGGCGACGTTTTTCGGTTAGTATAAATTTTCAGGTTTTAGATTGTTTTCTGGAGTTCGTGTGTAGTCAGTTATGGTTTGCATCTTGTCAGTTATGGCTGCTATCTTGTTAAAGCCATGTTACACAGGTGTTTTTTTTTTTTTAAAAAAAGATTTTTTTTATTATTATTAAGTGAAAGTTTACAATCTAAGTTAATTTTCTGTATAAAATCTCAATTACCTGCCTCTCTCCTCTCCTCACCCTGTGACAACACACTCTTCTTTTTCATTCTTTACTTCCAGTATCCACTCAACCAATACTTGTCCCCTCCTCTCCATCCTCTCCTCTCCCCTCTAAAAAGAAGCCATTAGGACACCCTCCTATGTACATTAAATAAACCATAAAGTGCACACACCCCATGTATCACTCTGGCCATGTTACTCAAGTCTTGACATCAAATAGAACCAGGTCTGAGTAATCCTTGGGTATCTTAGTTTCTCCAAGTTTCAGTTCTTTTATCTGTTAAGATGGAGATAATTGTAGATTTTAGTTCATAAGACGGTATAACCAGTAAGTGTTAAGTAGATGCTAGGTGCTTAGTCCATTGCCTAGAACATAGTAAGTGCTCAATAATGGTAGTTATTTTATTCAGGTGGGATGCTGAGCTTACTAGGAGTAGGATGCGATTTTGACACAAATCTTTCAGGCAACCTTTGCAAAGACACAAACACCATTAGTTCTGCGTACCCTTTATAAAATCAAAATAAAGTATTAATAGTCTTCAGGAGAAATATCACTATTCCTTTCAGGGAGAACAACAGGAGAGATGGGCAAAGAAAAACATCAACCATCTTCACCACTCTCCAAAGCTGGGGCTGTGCCCATCCAGGTCAACATGTCTAATAAACCTCAAATTCAGGGAGAAGGACAATAAAGAAGCAATTCAAAGCACCTAATATGGTAATGGCTTTGAAAAAATCAAGGAGCAGTCTCCTCCTCCTGCTTTTTTTCCTCTTCCTCCCTCCAGCACAACCATGTTTGAAAGCTAAAACTATTTATAATCCTCTGGTGACTAACTGACCAACTTTTGACAAGCCAGCTGGTGACCTTGATAAAAGTATCTTAATATGACAGATACACTTCTCATATGGAATGTGGGAGGGGAGAACTTACTTTAATTTTTCATAAGCTAAAATAGCACCTTAAAAATGGAACAACTCCACATACAGATTTGGCAGTAGGCAGCCTAGGACAGAGTTTGGTTGACATACCAGCTTATACATATTAAAGTGTACATTCATATCAGGATCATAGTGTGACATAAGGGTCCTATCTACCAATCTTCTCATTGCTGGGACTCATCCTTGGTCTCAGATCTGTCACCAAAAGGCTCATGGTGGAAAAACAGTGATTTAACAATTGATAAACATTTCTTGAGAATTTGTCATGGATCAAGAGCTAAAGATGGGGAGGAGTAGGGGCTGAATAGATTCTGTGAATAGAAGCTGGGGAGGGTTGTGCCAGAGTTTTAAGATGGGGATAAAGGTAGGGATTATGCCATGCCTGTATCTCTAGCACTTGATCCACTCAGAGGCACCTTGTAATAAAAATCTACTTCCAAACAATCAACCATTAAGATACTCTGACATACATGGGGTCACCATGGATCATAGTCAATTCAACAGCACCTGGATTCTATTATACACCAGGACTATGATACAAATGCTGTATAATTACAATTTAAGCATAAATAGCAAGGGTTTTAATTAGTTTGGTCAACTATGTGCCTAAAAACTTCTACCTTGCCAACCCAGTAGGCAAAACATTTTTAGAAGCCTATCCTAGTAGATAAATCTGGTGAAACTTTCAGGCCCTCTATCTTTCCAACCATTTTTAATTGCAAGTGAACAGACCACAGAGTTTAAGTTATGAAACCTGCCTTTGAGGGGAACAAGTAACAAAAACTATAAATAGTATGATAAATGCTATAAATTAAGGTACATTTTTAAAAGCCCATAAAGCATAGAAGGAAACAACAAATTATCTGCCCAGATGGTTGGAAACTTTATCTACTATATAATGAAACCTCCTTTCATAATGAGTGGGAGTCCAAAAACTAGAGAAGTACATTAATGGAAGAGGAAATATCTGAGTAAACAGCACAGCTTTGTGAGAGTGCATAGTCTATTCTGGCAACGGCAAACAGTTCTATACAGCCAGGCTGGGGAAAGGAGGAGACCAACGGCAGATGAGCAACTCAAAAGAAGTCTTGGAAATTGTGAAGAGCCTTGTACAATGAGCAGCTTTGGTGTTAAAATGGTTAAGTGTGATGTCTGCTAACCAAAATGTCAGCAGTTCGAATCTGCCAGGCACTCCTTGGAAACTCTATGGAGCAGTTCCACTTGGCATTGATTCTATGGCAGTGGGGTTCATTTTGGTATAGTAGCTTAGACACATCTCTGATGAAGTTGGCAGACTGGGTTGTAGGGTTAGAGAGTATGGCTACAGAGAGAGAATAATTCTAAAATTTCAGAAATTCATACAGAGCAGAGATGCTGGGTCCAAAATAAGAACACCCACTCCTCCGCCTTGCTGTTCAGCAGAATACAGAAGGCAGGAGTTGTAAGTATGCTTTCTAGTTCCATCACAAATAGCCTTTGTCTGAGTGTACATTTCCTTGTTTGTAAATTAGGCATAATTAATAACCCTTGGTTTACAAGTTTATTGGGGTGATCAAGTGAAATAATTAAAGGTAAAGCAATCTGCAAAGTTTATGTATGTACCTCTTTCAAAGTAGTGTTCCTAGTCTTTTCTCCCCCTGACATCAGTTGTACCAAAGTAACTTGCCCCATCCTTCATTCCCTCTGTGTCCACATGGCGTGTCTCTGACATGCTGTCCTCTCTGCCTTCCAGTGTCCCTTGTGGCTCCGCTCCCAAGGTTGTCATAGACTTGGATCCTATGGCTCAGGCTGCGAAAACACCGGAAGCACTTCCTGTCTGACAGAGCTGCCAGCGCTCCCTAGCGGTGGCCCACGGAATAGCCGGGATATACTGGTCAGCCAGCCAAGCCAAGTGCCCTCGAGTGGATTTCGCAGGTTCCTCTAACTCCTCCCTCATTGCTGAGTACCTGCTATGTGCTGGCTTCTGTGATGGCTGCAGAGGCCACAGGTCTTCAAGGACGGCTCCCTATCTCAAGATGCTCATGCTTTAGCACATGAGTGGATGTACATGTATGTTTATCTGTGCTGCACATGCAGACAGGCTGTGCTTCAAACTCCCAGGAGGCAACCACGATGTGCTGAGAATGAGAAACACACACCCACCAGCGTCACCAGTTCCATGGGTGCTGTGTTCATCTGTGATTGAGTCAAATACATAATGCACGCAGTGTTGGCAAGTGAAAACCATTATTATTATTTATAGAGAGCAAACATTAAACAATAACAACAGATTCCCAAAGGAGAACTGCTTACCTTTGCCCAGGTTACTCATGTTCATTATTATGTCACTGGACAGGTGTGCTGTGGTTCCGATCAGACAGTGTGTTCAGGTTGTCACTGCCTCCTGCTACCATCACGCTGCTGGGGCAGAGGGAAGCAGCATGGCTCTTGAGGTTTCTGCTCTGCCACTAGGCCTTACCACCAGCTGGAAGACCCCTGCACAGGAACTCCTGAGCCTCTTCAACTCAGCTTTTCTAAGCATTTCCTGCCACCTCTCACCCTAACAGCACCCGGGTCTGTAGGGCTGTCTTGCCTCTAAGCAGCGTTGGCTCTGCTTCCCAGAGTGGAAGAGGCATACAACCTCGACACGGGCCACTTAGGCCTCTCAGCCCTGCATAAGCGAGTGCTATGGCTCTTTTAGCTCTGCTGGCAGGCCTCCTGCCCAACACTGCTCAGCTCTTGCTCAGTGGGCTGGGCAGGCTCACTGCAGCTGTCCCTTAGCATCTTCAGGATTTGATCTGTCTTCTGAGTCTAGATGATTCTTAGCATAGGAACCCCAGTTCTTTGGTCCAATGGATGCCCTGTGTTCCAAACTATTCTTCTTGATGGTAGTGAGATCCCCCTGAATATCTGTGGAATTAGTATTTTTAAGCCTAGCAGGATGGTAAAACTGATCAATCCCCTTGGTAGGCCACAGCCACTTACTTACTTAATAGTAGTAAACTGTTTAAACCTTTCAAGAGTTTTGCATACCTTATTTGCATAGTTCCAGCCAATTATTTTGCGGAAGTTACAAAGTCATAGCTAAACAAACAAAAAAACAACCCATTGCAGACAAGTCAATTCTGACTTATAGTGACCTATAAGATAGAATAGAACAGTATCATAGGGTTTCCAAGGATGGCCTGGTGGATTTGTACTGCCAACCTTTTGGTCGGTAATCATAGCACTCAACTAGTACACCACCAGGATTTTTCACTGCACTGCAGTGAGATACTGAATGAGCACTTTATTTTGAAAATGTAGGGTCTGTGTAGCAAGATGTGAAGTTCATATAGCAGAGGGATGACTAATTCTTGTAAGTGGGCACTTTGATGATGGTTCGTCGTCCAGGTGGCAGTGGAAAGGGCCGCATAGAAGATATGATTGAAATGCAAAAGAATATTAGGACTTCAGAAGTCAGTTAATAGGATATGGGCTTTCCAGGAATGGAGACCAAAATGGGATACTGGGAGGACTGCAAGTAACTTTGTATTCTTGGAACATCAGTAATGCAAACAGAATTGGGTAGATTTCTCTAATGACCCTTTCTGAGAGACTCTAAATAGTTAGCCCGTATTTTCCAAAGTGTCTCCTTCAGCAAACATTTAATGAGCATTTTTTACAGGGCAAGCCCTTTGTTGGGCAATATGTGTGAAGTTCAGTACTATTCCAGCCCTCCAGGTGCCTACATTCAGGTGTTAAGACAGCTGTTCAAAGAGGTGAATGCATGCTTTCTCTAAAGAGCAAGTCAGACATAGATGGCAGCAAGGGAAAACAGGTCTTGTGCTGAAAGAGGTCTGTCAAGGGTGATTTCCTCCAGAAGAGTGAAGGATTTCAGCTGAACTTTGAACAAATGAGCAGGAATTTGTCAGATGGACAAATAGGGGGAGTGCTACCATTGTTTCTGTAAAGCAGTGCTTGACAAGTGTCTTCCTGCCTCTCTGGCCAAGTTGAATTTTCCCCCTCTGACTCCTTTCTTTCCAGCTCTGCGGTTGTTAGTCCTCCTAAAGCTTGGTGCTCAGGCGTCCTTTGTTCTCTGCCTCAGTGATGACATCCCCAGCGATGGCTTCCATTAGCACTTGTGTACTTCAAACTTTTTACTTATGGGAAATGTCACATTACCAAGTATCTGATGGACTTTTATTTAGATAGTCAGCTTACTGCTGATGAAACACGCTCCAAAAACGATCCACCATTCTCTATTTCTTGAAATACTCTTCCTCTTTGGCCCTGTCTCATCCACCCTCCAGTGGACTGATTTTCCCAGTCAAGAACCTTGGAAAGACCCTGGCTTGCTGCACGTGGTGTTCCTCCAGGTTCCACAGTGTTTTTGTTGTTAGTGTATGCCATCAAGTTGATTCCAACTCATAGTAACCCTATAGGACAGAGCAGAACTGCTCCATAGGGTTTTCAAGTCTATTGAAAAGGACTGCCACGTCTTTGCCCTGTGTTGTGTCCAGGGGGTTCAAACTTCTGGTGTTTGGGTTAACAGCTGAGTGCTTAACTATTGCTCTACTAGGGCTGCTTTCTCTAAATATAAAACCAAAAACCAAACCCAGTGCTGTTGAGTCACAGTAACCCTAGAGGTCTGAGTAGAACTGCCTCATGGAGTGTCCAAGAAACACCTGGCAGACTTGAACTGCTGGTCTTTTGGGTAGCACCCACCACGCCACATACAGGATGGTAAAATTCTGTCAAGGGACTCAGCTAAGGGAAGCTGATCATGAAGGACCGAGACACCCTGAAGATCCTTGGCAATGCATCTTAATTTGTAGGAGATGTCACACTTTGCTATTCCAATCCTGCCAAGATTCGGAATTGAGGTTGCTAATTGTATTGAGCTGTTCCAGATCACATATTGGGCAAAGATGAACATGGGAGAATATTTGTTCCAGCTGTAACTGAGAGAAGAAAAATTCTCCATTAGCAAATAATTCATGACAACCAGATGCAGCTGTAGCTCATGTTATGCAATACATGTGCCTCTGCACATAGATTTGCTTTATAATTGCCCAAGGGAAAGACTCATTTCTTTCGTAAAAGCCCCTTCCCAAAGGATCTGTTTTTCAAAATTGTTTTGCTATCTTGCATTTTCTTTAAAGTGGGGCTTTTCAAGTATTTCTGTGTTTCTTCCATTTCCCATTTTAAAACTTCAACCACGGGATCAATTTGTTATCTTGTTAACAGTCTTCACACTTTTATCTCTAGCCAAGATTCCATTCCTGTATTTCACTCTTCTGTGTCTACTACTGTCAGCTGGACACGGCTAGAACGACCTACTAAACATAAAACCAAACTCACAGATGTCAAGTCCAAGCCTGTAGGACAGAGTAGTGGGCTGGGGAGTTCAGGAGACCAGTGGCTGATTGGCAGTTCCATGATGTTTCCAAAGCAGTAAATCTTAATGGAAGCATACTGCAACATTTTTCTCCCAGGGTGACTAGTGGATTTAAATCATGAATCTTTTCAGTTGGCAGCTGTGTACTTTAACGGCTGTGCCACCAGAACCCCTGCAATGACCCACAGACACTCAAACTCAGCAATTGACAGGTTAATCCATTGTCATGACCCTAATCATCTGCACACATTTCTTTGGTTAGAGGACGGCGTCATCTTTTCACTTTAGCTGGAGAACGCAGCATCAGCCTCCTTCAACTATCCTGCCACAAGTTTCTCTTGACTTGACATCCTACTGGCATTTCTCAGATCTGACTACTTCTCTCCAGCTTATATCTGCCGTGGGAGTTCAAGCCTCCCCAGTGATGTTTCTGCCACTTTTCTTACCCAAATTCACATATTGGCTGACCAAGTCACTCTCTTGCTTGGACCCGTTCAGTTATTGTCTGTTCCCTCTCAAGAGTGCCCAACCGACAGGACGTAGATTGCTTGCAAATTCCTTCTCTATGAGGCCTCCACTAACCCTCTCTGCCTCCTTCTCTTTCTTTCTCCTTTCTTCACATTCATATTCAACACTCCAGTCATTAAAAAAAAAAAGTGTTTCTTACACTTCTAACACTCTATTTTCTGTCTGGAAAACGCTATCCTTTCCTGTCCAGCTTCTACTCTTCTTTTAAGTCACATCTTGGATACCTTAAGGGAAACATTCCTCGAGCCTTCTAAGTTCTAGCTATTGACTTTTCCACTGTATTCCCTAGTGGTCTGTATATTGTCACTGTGTTGTACTGAAATAATCCATTCTCTTCACTAGCTCTTAGGCAAAGCAATGGTGTAAGCACAGAAATGATTTAGCATTGTATCACCTAGCATACTATATATATACAATTAATACCTTGAGTATGAACCAATAAGGTCTGATTTGTTCTCTGCCAAGTAAGGGACACTGTATGTGGGAGAACCCATGATGTTCAGCTATGCCTATGACTTGAGGAGGAAGTCAGCCCAACACTGGGTTGAAGTATCAGCAAACTATTTTGGCAATGAATTTAAAGTCATGACCTTCAAATAGCTAGCAGTAATATCACTTTTATTTTCTCCTCGTCTGTTTTATGTGTCTTGCTCCACAAACTTAGGAAAAGAAAAGATTGTTATCTTTAGCTCCCTAAAATTCAAATGCAGGAAACCCTGGTGGCAGGTGGGTTAAGTGCTACTCTGCTAACCAAAAGTTCTGTGGTTGAAATCCACCAGGAGTTCCTTGGACACTGTGTGGGGTACTTCTGCTCTGACCTCTAGAATAGCTATGAGTCAAACCCAATTCCACAGCAGTGTTTTTTTTTGTCATTGTTGTTGTTAATTCCAACATTCTGGATACTTTCTCTTTTAGACATTTCAATCTTACTTCTTACCACACTCACCCTGGCCAATATGTAAATTGTCAGATCAATGAGACTTTCTGTACAATTTTATTCACTTATTCTCTCCATCAATTTCTCAAACATTTGTTAAACACTTGCTAAGTGCCAGATGGAAACCCTGGTGGCATAGTAGTTAAATGCTATGCTTGCTAACCAAAAGGTCAGCAGTTTGAATCTGCTAGGCATGCAGTTCTACTTTGTCCTGTGGGATCGCTATAAGTGAGAATCAACTTGACAGCAGTGGGCAGGGGCCAAACAGTGAAGATATAAGATGCGTAAGATGCCGCTGGTTCCTTGAAGACCCAGACATGAAAGCTGTTATGATACAGATGCACTTCAAGCCTGTGTGAACTTTATCATAGCCAGTTAGTTCCACGAGGGCAAACGAAAAAAAAGAGTGTTTAGAAGTCAGGGGAAAAAAAATGCAGTATATATTAAGCCAAAGCCAAAGCCAAATGCCGTCGAGTCAGTATACATTAAAAAATATTTATGAGTGATAAATATTCTGGTGGGTGCATACAGCAAGCAGCAGATACCATAGGGGGAAGTTTTTTTTCTTTTTCTTCCCAACTCACATTGTTCACAGATCCTTTTCGCATTACCTCACATTTTGTCTGTGCTATTTGAGTTAAACACCCTTTTATTGAATTCTATTCATAACTGAAAAGCAAATCATTGGTTAAGTCTAGACATTTTTCAAGACAAAAAGGCAAACTGTAGCCACAGTGATGCAGACTTGGGGATTACTCACAGGTGTTCAACACTTGCAACAATTATTCAAATATAAATGTCAATGGCAAGGCTCCTAATCTAACACAAGTATGGTAGAAATCTATTGTGAAGATTATTTGACTTAACGGTTTGAAAGTTGCATTTCTGAACAGACTGCTTCTGTAATTTTCACAAGCCAAGTCTTATAAATATATCTCTGATGCTTTTGCATAGTGTTTAGAGCCTAGTTTAGTTTCTTGCTGTCACCTTTAAATATTTTGCATTATCACACCTGATGACTTTGGTTTCTTTGTGACTGAAATTGTCTTCTGCCTTCAGGTGCCTACTGAACTCAAATGTCACCTCTTCTGTGAGGAACCACCACAGATCAATGAGAATCCCTCAGGCTGAATTACTTATCCCACTCTGGTTTGCTTTCCAAACTGTGCTTTATGTTACCCTATTTGTTGAGATGTCTCTGTTTCTTAATAGACTGTGAGTTACTCATTGAGTCTGCATCCACAGGACACTTCGTGCCTGACACACATTCAAATCTGCATGTAATTAACCAGCTGCTGTTGGGCCAACTGCAATTCACGGTGTCAGAGAGCTGTGTTTCATAGAGTTTTCAGAGGCTGATTTTTCGAAAGTAGATCACCAGTTCTTTCTTCAAGGGCACTCGGAGTGGACCCAAACCTCCAAATTTTCAGTGGGCAGCCAAGTGTATTAACCAGTTGCACCACCCAGGGACTCCTCAGGTATTAAAAGGTAGAACCCAGATCTTCTGGCTGCAAGCAGATAATGATAGGAAATTTCTGTGTGCCTTCTATGTGATTAGTGGTATTAAACACTTTAAACTTTGTTTCTAATTCTCATTGCAAATTTTCTGGTGTAGATTGTGTTGTCTGCAATTTATACATACAACATCTGAGGTTCAAAGAGATTTGATAGACTTGCTCCAATTCAGTGGAAAATAAAAGGAAATAAACTTGCTAGAAGTTACTGGTAAATATTTATTTACTTGTGTTTCATTGGCTATACAAAGGCATTCAACTGTGTAGATCATAATATATTATGGCTAACATTGCAGAGAATGGGAATTCCAGAACACCTAATAGTGCTCTTATGAATCAAGAGGCAGTCATGCAAACAGAACAAGGGGACACTGCATGGTATAAAGTCAGGGAAGATGTGCATCAGGGTTTTGTCCTTTAACCATATCTTTTTAATCTGTATGCCAAGCAAATAATACAAGAAGCCAGATTCTACAAAGAAGAACGAAGCATCAGGATTGGAGGACAACTCATTAACAACCTGTGTTATGTTATGCAAATGGCACCACCTTTCTTGCTGGAAGTGAAGAAGATTTGAAACATTTACTGATGAAGATCAAGGACCACAGCCTTCAGTATGGTTGCACCTCAACATCAAGAAAGCAAAAATCCTCACAACTGGACCAGTAAGCAACACAGTCATAAATGGAGAAAGGATTGAGGTGGTCAAGGATTTCATTTTACTTGGTCCAGAATCAACACCCATGGAGGCAGCAGTCAAGAAATCAAAAGACACATTGCATTTGGAAAATCTGCTGCCAAGGACCTCTTTCAAATATTGAAAAGTAAAGATATCATCTTTTATAGTAAGGTGCACCTGACCCAAGCCATGGTATTTTCAGTCACATCATATGCATGCAAAAGCTGGACAATGAACAAAGAAGACAGAAGAAGAATTGATGCTTTTGAATTGTGGTGTTGGAGAAGAATGCTGAATGTGTGACAGACTGCCAAAAGAACAAACAGATCTATTCTGGAAGAAGTACAGCCAGAGTGCTCCTTGGAAGCAAAGATGGCAAGACTGTGTCTTACATACTTTGGACACGTTGTCAGGAAGGATCAGTCCCTGGAGAAGGACATCATGCTTGGCAGAGTGGAGAGTCAGTGAAAAAGAGGAAGACCATCGATGAAGTAAATTGACACAGTGGCTGCAACAATGGGCTTAAACGTAAAAGCAATTGTGGACATGGCACAAGACCACGCAATGTTTCATTCTGGTGTTCATAGGGTCACTATGAGTTGGAACAGACTCTAGAGCACCTAACACAACAACAATACCATGTCCTCAATCCTATGTGCTTTACAGGATTCCTAGCCCTTTTACTGTCTCAGGCTGTTTGCAGTGATTCAGTGGTGTGTGTCCTTACTAAAAATAGAAGAATGTAATGAAGATCCATGCTTCGGACAGGAATGGATTGGACTTGGCGATGCAGAGTGACCATATATTGGATGCACTTTATGTTTCTATACATCTATAGGATGTCATCCTGCTGACCTCTGGCTGGAGGAAGGGGAATGGGCGGGAGAAGGGGAAAGGAGACTGTTGGGAGAATGAGACACGTATGGAGCAGAGAGGAACAGTGTGCTGTCACCGGGCAGGGAGAGCAGTGGAAGCTGCATATAGGTGGGTATGTAAATTTATACGGGAATGTACATTTTAACTCAGTTATATTAAATAAAAAAATTTAAAAAAAAATAGAAGAATGTCACCTTTCTCAGAGATTGCATTTATGGCAGGTAGCGAGAAACCAGAGTTTTGTCCAGTAACACAACTTCCTGTAAATCTACAGTTATTTCAAAATTATATTCAAATTATATTCAGACATAGTCAAAATTAAAATCTACAATTATTTCAAATTTAAAAGTAAAAACTAAGTTTTAGAAAAAACTGTGTTAGGTCACATTCTCAGACTTTAAGCCAAGAGAAAACACAACAGAGAAAAGAGGCTTTCAGAGTACCACAGAATTGTAGAAAGCTTTTCCTAGAAAAAAAGTGATGTTTGTCTTAGGAAAAAAGTGATTTCTTAAATCTTTTCAGTTTACACTTCAATTACAAACATTAGTAAATTTAGGAATCAAAGTTTAAAATTGTTACAGGTGTTATGCCATTATTTCCTTTTTCTGTATACTTTCTGAAGGCCATACAAAAGAGAAATCAGATGAACAAAAACCAAGTTGCACCAAAAAAGTAAGCTGCGATTTTTATAAATCCCTAAGCTGAATATGTCACTGTCTCTGTCACTCCAAATTTGCTGATTGAGATGTGAACTATAAGTAGATTTGGTGAACTTTTAGTGGTGACAAAGTTCAAAGTCAATTAAGAAGGTGAACTAACTGCTCCAGTAACATTAATTTACTGTATTCAGTAGCTATCTTTTCTCTAAATATTCTGTAGTTAAAATACAAAATTTTGTTTAATAAAGAATACAGAGAACACATTAGCTTAAATTATCCCTAATGTTATCCCTATAATGTCTGGGTTGAATTTATGTGCTTTGACTAATGGAATGTGCTTCTATTATAGCAATTCTAGTCATGGATTATTTGTGAAGGACTTTGTACATGGGGCATATAAATCAGATAATTCAAACAAGGACTGTGAATATGTATTTATTATCAGTTATATTAAAGTTGCAGTAAAGCAGATATTCTCCATCAGCTAACGTCTTAAAATAAGTGACCAATATGGAAATCTTAGAACTGAATGTATTGACTTCATGGGAAAAGTGTGACTCATCTGTTTTCCCCCCTTGAAATAGAAAAACTGATAATGATGACTTTTAAGCAAGGCAGCAGATGTAGAAAGCATAGTGTTGTTTCACATTAGACTCTTGAAGAGGTTTATATCATTTACTAAAATTTCTTCAGAATGCAAAGTTAGAAAAAGGAGTCTATATTTCAAGACCAAGAATTTACCATCAGAAGATGATACATTTGTGTATCAAAATTATAAAACTGAAAGCCCTTTTTTTAAGAAAAGTTGCTATATTGGCATCTAAACTAAATAATAACAGAAACAATGTATGAATGTGTGAAATAAAAGAGAGACTACAAAACACACTACAACACACATTCATAATAAGGTTACCAGATGAAGAAACAGTTTGCAAATATATACACCTGTCAATAACTGTCCTGAAGAAAGCCATTTTTTCAGGAAACAAAGCCTTTAAGATTATTAAAATCAAATAAACTCTCAACATGTTCATATTTTGACAACAAACTTGTGTTGGGCAATCACTGCGTTATCACTGTCCTTCAGTCCCCATATCACTAGTCAGTTCTGTGTTTTGATTGTTACTGTGTCTATGATTCTCTGTGGCTGGGCGGACGTTGTGGACTGGTTGCTCTTCTGTAATGTTACGTAATGGAATCACCTTCATGAGGAATAATGTAATCAGCTCTATGATGAGATCTAATATGAGCAGCCAATCATTTGAAAGGAAAGTTTGCTTGGGGATGTGGCCTGCCTCCAGTATATAAATCGATGATCCAGCAAGACTCACTCTCACTCTGGATCCTGCATCCAGTTGGTCATTTCACCTCTAGTTCTTAGGACATAAGCCAGCAGCCTGCCTCTTGACCTACAGATTTTGGGTTAGCAGTGTCTAGTCTGATGACCAATCCACAGATTTGGGACTTCTTAATCTCACAACTGCATAAGCCATTTCCTTGAATTAAAATACTCTCTCTATATTTATATACACATGAGGTCTGACAAGTCCACGAACTTAATTGTTCTAAGTTCTACATACCTCACTGCTGAATATCACTACAGCCACCTTCAAAGTACTCCCCTCACTGTTGCCAGCACCTAGGCCACCCTTCAAAGCAATCTGGGGACTCTTTCTGAAATGGCCATTGCACATGGGGAAGGTGGCAAGCTCATAAACTTAATTGTATAGTCCGTGAGGGAGTTTTTAGCCAGTAAACAAATAACTGTACTGGAACACCCTCACTACTCACCTGATTTGGCCTCCAGTGACTTCTTTCTTTACCCAAAGATAAAGAAAATATTAAAAGGAAGCCATTTTGATGACACTCACAACCTCAAGCATAGTACGATGACAGCTCTGATGACTTTTCCAGAAAAAGAGTTCCAAAATTGCTTTCAAGGGTGGACTAGGCTCTGGCATTGGTGCATAGCTTCCCAAGGGAAGGGCTTCCAAGGTGACCACAGTGATATTCAGTAATGAGGTATGTAGCACTTTTTCAAGGATGAGTTCATGAACTTACCTGGCTGTCTTCCTATATGTTTCACTAGTTTTGTTACTCTAGAGACCCAGCCTAATAACACTGTACTAAATACAAGACGTAACCATTGGTAGAAACTGAATGAAAGGTAAAGGGAATCTTTCCATCTTTGCAACTGAAACTGGAGGCGGGCCCCCATTTTCAAATGGGAGATTCAAGTAGGCAGTCAGGACTAATTCTTTACCTGTTTTTCTTAAAATTTTTGCTTCTTATCATTACCTCGCTTAGGCAGGAAATCATATATTAACCTACAGGAGCCACTTAGACAAAGCCTTTACAGTCTTTGAAGCTTCTACCTAGGAGCATCAAACAAGTAGAGGCACCAGTTTGAGGACCCCCTGCTCAGGTGACAACTGAGAACATCCTGGGCCTCAGTTCTGATGCATATTTCACCTGGCCTGCTCCTAGGTGGATGCTCCTGCCCCCCAATTGCCTACATTGTTTCTCCCTGACATCTGCGTGTAGCCTCTTGCCTTAAAAACCCTGGCCTTGCCTGACAACTTCAGGCAGGCTTTGAGGATGAAAATGCTGCCTGTCCCCTGTGTTGCTGGCAGCACAGAAATAAAACTTTTGATTGCTGACCCAAGCTCCTGTCTCAGAGATTGGATTTATGGCAGGTAGTGAGAAACCAGAGTTTTGTCCAGTAACACAACTTGCTGTAAATCTACAATTATTTCAAAATTAAAAGTAAAAACTAAGTTTTAGAAAAAACTGTTAGGTCATATTCTCGGACTTTGAGCCATGAGAAAACATAAAAAACCCACAAAAAGGAGTTGGGGTAACATTATGGATCACATTCTCTTAATAATTGTTTTTACTTTCTTGCTTTTATGCAGTCATTTATAATCTATTTGCTTTGGGGAGTATAATTTTGTTTTGATGATGTTATAATCCTTCTATTTTTACCTCCAGTAATAGCACTGTTTATAAAACTGATGAGTCATTTGGGATGTCAGGTTATGCCTACAGCTACAACTCTTTTACTAGTTCCTAAAGAAAATATAATTCATCGTCTTTGACTACCAGTACACAGCAGCACAGTGCTTTGAAAGTCAGTAAGCCTGTCCCTCCGAGCCCTGCTGACTCTATCTATTCTTACTCTTATCCCTGTTCTTTCATTTTCTTACCTGTTTTCAGTGATTTTCCTTTAAAGTGAGGCTCTTGTTTCTAGAAGGGAGCTTTGTTGAGTCTTCATTGATCTTTTCAGTTCTGTATGCAGTTTTTTGCACTTACTTTCAAACTCAAGAGTATGGGGATTTTTTTTTTATTTTTTTTTAGTTTCCATGTTTTCACTGAGAATATGTTAGGTTCTCTTCTTTTAGAACTGATTATTTGTTGGTAAGATCTGTGTCTGCTTAGCTTTTGAGGCACGTATCTCTGTTGACTTCTCAATATTTTTGCCACCGAATTTTGATTTTGTCCTTATTCTGCTGCTGTAGGTGATTCAAACATTTTAGTACATAACATTTATGGAAATTCTTTGCCACCTAGTTTTATTTAAAATGTTATCAGTGGGTTTTTCATTTGCTCTTCTAACTGTTGGGGTGTTTTAATTTTTTTTCCTTGTTTTGTTTTTTCAAGGAAGAGTGGTTGGGAGGTTAAAACTCTACCTTGCTGTCAAGATCTCATCACTGAAAGTTTTTCTGTCCTACTTTTTATAAAGTAATGAAATTATTGCAGAAACACTTCAAATGTCAACTCATTTTTTTCTGCTTCCTACCACTATGCCCATTCCCAAAAGTAACCCTTATCCAGAAATTGCTGTCTCCTATTCCTGTACATGTTTTTGTACCTTCACTCTTACATATGTATTCTTTAAGTTTATATACTGAGGGAACTCTGTCCCTGGATTTCAGAAAAGTTTAGCATAAGGCATCTTCCCCCACCATTACCCAAAAACAGCCCACAGGAATTGGACCAAAAGCAAAACGTGATGCCTGCCACCCCCACACTCCTAAGCAAAGCTCTTTCTCTATCAAACCTTGGCCATAAATAAACCTTACCACCACCCTGCCTTTTAATCAACGATTCTTCCTCATAAGACATAAATCCACTTACGGGAATTTCTTGCCACCCCCTCTTCTATTTTAATTAACATTCTTTCCTTATCAAACCATAAATCCCCTCATCCCACACTACCTCACCAGAACTTTAAAACTATAAAAAACTTGCCCTAATGGCCAGGGATGGGCTGAGCTACTCCTCAGCTCAGGTCTCATTCTCTTTCCCTTTGAATAAATTTCACTGGCCCCTTGGACTGATACGTCTCTGCCCCTATTTCACACCATTCTCTCTCCAACATGTACCGTTGCTTTGTGAGTTCAGAAAAATTACATAGATGTTTTGATATCATGTGTATGATTTTGCTGCTTGGTTTTATTCACTCAAAATTATGTTTCTTAAGATTTTTCTATATTGAAATATGAAACATTAGATCACTTACTTGAATGCTGTAGACTATCCCATGATATGAAGAAAGCACAATTTATTCCTCTATTGAAGAAAAATTATTTCTGCTTTTTTATCTTAACTCTGAAAAATAACAAAACACTGCAAAATGAACAAACAAAAAACTTTGTATATGTTTGCTTGTGCACACCTGCATGAATTTCTTGAAGCTACAGACCTAAATACCTAGAAGCAGAATTGCCAAGTCAAAGCTATGGGCATCTTACCATGCCACAAGATACGAAAGTTTCCCCATGTGTGTATGCATCAACAGCAGGGAGAGATTATCCAGTGAGCAAATTAAAGATGTAGGGGAACTCATGTGTAACAGTGCACTACAGATTACTAAATAAACACAGTTAAACCATGTGTACCTTATTTACCAGTTAATCTACTCCTAATCAGCATTTACTGTGTTTTAACTTGGGACATCCCTGTGTGAAATTGTATCTCACTGTTATTTTGTTTTTACATTTTCCTGATGCTAGTGAAGTTGAGTTTTTTTTCAAATCTTAGTGAACATTTGCTGTTCTTCTATGTCTAACCTGTGTATACAAGTGGACAATTTCTCTGTTGACTTAGTCGTGGACTGAATTGTGTGCCCTTAAAATACGTGTGAACTTGGTTAGGCCATGATTCCCACTATCATGTGCTTGTCCTCTGTTTCATGATTGTAATTATATGTTAAAGAGGATTAGGAACGGACTGTAACACTCTTATTAAGGTCACATCCTGATCCAACGTAAAAGGTTTCCCTGGGGAGTGGCCTGTACCACCTTTTATCTTAGATGAAAGGGCAGGAAGGTGCGGGTCCTTCATACCACTAAGGAAGCAGTTCAAGTCACAGAGAGCATCCTTTGCATCTGTGGTTTCTATGCGGAGAAGCTGCTACACCAAGCAAAGATTGATGACAGGGACCTTCCTCCAGAGTTGACAGATGGACAAAGCCATTCCCTGGAATTGGTACCCTGAATTTAGACTTGTAGCCTACTAAACTATGAAAGAATAAATTTCTCTTTGATAAAGCCATCCACTTGAGGTATTTCTGTTACAGAACTGCTAGATGGTCTAAGACAGGCTATGTATCAATTTCTGAATGCTTTGTGATGGTTTTAAAAATATATTCTGGATAATCTATTTGCTTTGATGTTCATTAAATATAATGGGTCTTCTAAAGCCTTCTGGAAATCCTGGTGGTGTAGAAGTTAAGTGCTATGTCTGCTAACCAAAATGTTGGCAGTTTGATCTATCAGGTGCAATTTGGAAATTCTATGGGGCAGTTCTACCTTGTCTTATGGATGACTTGATGGCCGTGGGTTTGGTTTGGGTTTATAAAGTCTTCTGTGAATTTTCTCTTTCTTTCTCTTGTTTTCATAGCCTTTCTCTTCCTACATCTCAGACTTTGTCCGTGGAAATGGGTTGAGGGACAGGTACTGTCCTTATCTTTCTAATTCTCTGTCTCTAACTACCTCTTATACCTGGGATAACCAGATAAAACTTCTTCCTAGAACATCATTTCTTTCCAAAGCATCGACACTTACACTGATAGATACTGGAAGTAGAAGTGTTCCACTTTTATGGGCAAACTCTCGGCCAGGTGTAATTGGATTCTGTGGATTAGCTCCAGTTCAGCTAGGATTCTTGTTCCTTTTAGCATGCCTCTTACCCCTTGTCTCTTTCTAGACTTTTCCTGCAACATGTTTTAACTGGAATTGTTGCAAGTTTGCTGAGTGCAGTATACAAAATGTTGGATGTGAAATAGGTGCTAATCTGGATGGTAGAAAAAGTGATGAAGAAATTCTAATTACTTTTTAAACACAAGCTATGCCTTGGCTTGGCTGGCATGCATTTATGTGAGAATTTTGTGTTACTGCATTATGACTCAGCTCAGCTGACAATGCCAATTTATTGAAACATATGTGTGCCATTATTAATTTGAACAAAAGGAAAAGTTTTTAGAATGTACCAGATCATAATATCTCATCACCTCTGTAGTCAAAATTAGTTGATATACAAATTCGTCTGGAAGATTATATGTTTCTCAGTCAGACTACAGTCCTTTTAAAATATTAGTGTCTAGTTAATATGACCTCTTAAACTGAAACAAAATGAATAGAGATTTTCTTTATGTCTAGTTTACTTTGTGTTTAACATTGGCTAATAAAACCCCTTAATTAGAATAAAATGACTAAAGAGGTTTTACTTGCTTTTCTTTAACTTTTCTGTTATCAGAGACTAGAAAAATGAAGGTGTATCTAAAGGCTAGAGTTATTCTTTTGAGCTTCAATGTAAATTTAAAATTATTTTAGATTTTAATTTTAAAGATAGTCATCTGTGTGGTTTCATGGGTAAAGTCCCTAATTTTGTCTTCTTCTTACTGAAGTTTCTGAACTACAAGTAATATTTTAACATTTGACAGTAATAATTCAAGGAGGGTGGTAAGCTTCAAGTGAAAATGTTTTTACATAATCTAAGTTTTTTGTTTTGTTTTGTTGTTTACAAGGGAAATACATTAAACAAAGAATGGTAGGCGGTTTTCATTACAAAAATAAATGTGGAGGAAAGACCTATCTTGGTATAGCATACTCAGTCCAAGTTTGTACCCACTTTAATTTTTCATCTAAAGTAGAATTATAACCTAAAAAACAAAACTCTGTTTCTGAGTGCTGAGTCAGATTTGGAGAGAAAAATAGTAACATGTGATGCTTGACTGCGCAAACATACGGTTTTATTTGGAAACTGGTAAGCATTCTTCAGAGTTTCAAGTCTCCCAATAATTTTAGTAAAAAAAAAATATCTTGGCTGAAGGCTTGTAAACTGTAAGCCATTTATTAGTTTATACTTGCACCATGAGGGCATGTACCTTAAGAAATTGATATGTAGAATCCAATTGGTCCCAAATATAATAGTCTTTGGATTAGAGTCCTATGCAATGCCAAAATCCAAAGACAAATTTTCCTTGAAAAAAATATTCATTATTTTTACTTTTGATTTCATCCAGCCTGTATAATACTCAAAAGAAATTAATTATTTTGGAGATTTTGTGTCCTAACCTCTCTCAAAGTTGTTTTCTAAATGGTAAAAATAACATACGTATTAACATAAGATTGTGCTTCTTACTATAAGTCTCTGGCTCTGGATTTACTAAATAATTGAAACCATTCCCACAAGTGTTCAGTCTAAGAGGTCAGATAAGCTTCTTGCTTTATAACCTTGTACAAAAGCTTTAATTTCCAAGTAAATCTGATTAATGCTCATATTAAGCCATATTAAGGCCTCTGGAAGAGTATTATCTGTGACATCATAACAGACCCTGGAACAAACAGCAGTGTCAAGTACAAAACACTACTGCCTGTCTGGGAAAGGCTTGGGTTCTGAATGTTTCCAGAAAGTAGGTGATGAGAGGAAATTAAGGTGATCTCTGCTGTCTCTCAGCCTAGGGAAAATAGCTCAATCAGTAGATAAAGGAAATAAAAGACAATCATATTTACTTAGGTCCTCCTGAGTGCTAGTGGTAGTTAGTGTGGACCTGCAGTGCTAGAATTTAAAGTTTACCATCTGTGTGATCTTGGACAAGAATATAACCTCCCTGTGCCTTTGCTTTCTTATCTGACAAATAAAGACAGTGTTAGTACATACCTCAGAGTGTTGCCATAATTCAACATTTGTTTGTATCAAATGCTTAGGATAGTGCCTAGCACAAAGCTAAAGAAATGTTATTGAGTAGATTCCAAATCATAGGACAGAGTATAACTCCCTCATAGGATTTCCAAACAGCGCTTGGTGGATGCGAACTGCTGAACTTTTGGTTCGCAGCTATCGCTGTTAACCACTATACCACCAGAGTTACTGGCACAAAGCAAGCATTCCTTAAATGTCTGTTGTTATCATATTATTGTTATTTTTAACAATAGGAGTGGCACAATAAGATAAAATGTTTTGGCAGAATTTTGTCACAAGTTCTGCTTATTTACCTGTCCTGACCACTTTGGACATCAGAATCTGAATCACAATAATTTGTATGGTTCTAACAGGTCAGGTTACTTCACTAGCTGAATAGCAGATGGGCTTATTTTTCTCCCACCAGGACAAGTCCTTCTATTACACCTAATCATGATTCACAAGAGCCAGTGGTTTTAAAACAGTGGCTTTCAGAGAGATTAAGGAAAACTTAACCCATAGTAATCCTGAGTCAGTGAATTAGGAAAGCTTTCTTCCAAGATGATTTATATCTTCTTCTGTATGGTGTCAAGGTTGTTAATAAGGCACACAACCACTTTATCCCACTTTGAGGACTTAGACTTGATATGAAAGTTTCAGATTATGCTTCTGTACTTCACAACAGAGTCAAGGCTCAGTCAAGGTACTATATTGGAATAAGTGGCCAGGAAATCCCAGGCAAACCCATCTGTTAACCATTTGTTGTTCATTACTCCAGTTTCAGCTCAGTCTTCTTTTATTCCATTCTCTTTTCTTCTCCTACTTCTTCTTCTTTTTTATATTTTATCTTTGTCACTGAAGACATTTCTTTCATGTCAGGCAAAAATATATTTAAAAGCTATGTTTTCAATATATTAGCTGCAGTCAAGTTGGACTGAAGTGGGAGAGCTACCCAATGTATCTAGTCCATCATACAGCTGGAGGGAATGTCAAGATGATATTAATTTTGAGAGCCTAATGAGAATTGAAGCCTTACTGGTGCAGTGGTTAAGAGTTTGGCTGTTAACCAAAAGTTTGGTAGTTTGAATCCAACATCTGCTCCTTGAAAACCTTATAGGATAGTTCTACTGTGTTCCATAGGGTTGCTATGATGGTCAAGATTGTGTCAAATTGGCAACTCCATGTTTCGCTGCTGTATCAAGTGGCAGGAATGGGCCTGTGGTGGCTTCCCTCCCCTCAGCTTTCATCTTTCCACCTTCCACCAACTACTTCCTGTCTGCTTATGTTACCAGCACCTCCTGCTCTCTTTTGCATTTGGTTCCTGGACCTGAACTAGAAGCTATTGGATTCATCAATCCTTACAGCATGCACTTGAGAGTCCTGTTCCCTGACCTCCTGATCCTTGGTTCGCCAGCCTCTGCAGCTCCGTGAGTCAGCAGAGGCCTCACAGTCTCGTTGCCAGCTTGGGATCCGCCAAGCTGCGCAGCTGGTTATCTAGAACTCTTGTGCCAGGACTTGAGACATCCAGCTTCTACCATTGTGTGAGCTGTTTTCTTTATATACAAATCTTTCCTTATACTTTGTATATAACTCTTTCCTTGTACATATATGTGTTACTGATTTTGCTTCCGTAGAAAACACAGCTTAAGACAATTTGGTACCAGGAGTGGTTCTGGGGAAACAAAATTTTAAAAATGAATCTTTTCAAGTGGTTCTTGAGTCTGGCTAATATTAACACTGTTGATAACCCTGATTCTAGCAGTAAAGAGTGCTGTGCTAGTCCAAGGGCTAAGCTAGTGGTATATATCCGTAAAATAGCACCACTAATAGATCAGATATTGGTGAAATGTGATGCTCATGGTGAAAACATGTGTGATAACTTTTTAAAATTATGTGAGGATGAACAGCATAAGGAAGCAGGTTGGCTGCTCCCACTTGCATCAGACAAACTGGTGAAAGAAAGAGATGAGCTCAGGGCTTTGTAATTAAAGCTCTTGTGCCGTGTAAGAGACCTCAAAGCTTCCACTTGTGCTTTAAAAGAAAGCCTCATTACCTGTAATAGCAGAGCTGATACTGCTGAAAGCAAAACCCAGATGCTTATCATTAGAGTGGCGGAATTGCAATGCTAGCTCAATTGCAAGTCTTGAGAGGTATTTGAAGTTAAAGTGAGGGCATTGATTGGGAAAAAAATGGGACCCTGAAACTTGGAATGGGAATATAGGGGCAGATGATAAGGAAGCTGGAGACACCGAGCCCCTAATGTCCAGTGAATCACTCTTGCCAGCAGATCCAGACCCATGTGAAGGGATTACTTCATTTTTTGTCTGCTAAACCACACTGCCCAGGAAAGCTATTATCCCAGCCCCTCCACTCCAATCTAAAGAGATTAGCTGTAGCCCACCTGCCTCTAAAGAGCATCTGCCTGACTCATTGCCCAGGACATGCCTGAGGCAAAGACTTTACAAGACTTTGCTGAGGGTTCTAAAAATAATTCCACAAACAGAAACCTGGGGGATATGCATGGGAATAGCTGCTAAGGGTGTGGCATAATGGTGCAAGGAACATAAAGATGGATTGGTCTGAATTTATTGACATGGGTCAACTGTGCACAGATTCTTCATTCAGTGTTTCAGCTCGAGTAGTTAGGAAAGAACTTAACAAACTGTTTGGCTGGATTGCTGAAGCATGGATGATGTGGTAGCCTACACTAAATCAAGTTGAATTGCCAGACCTGTTTTGGTATATTGTAGAAGAAGGTATCTAAAGGCTTAGAGGAATTGGTATGCTACAGTGGATTTATCAGGTTAGACCTTCAAATCCACAAACAGAATGCCCAGATGACACACCTTTTACCACAACTGTGAGAAACAAATCTATGAAGGAAACTCCAGGATCCTTGAAGACTGCTGTGATTGCCATTTTATGTAAATCAGATATGACAGTGGAGCTGCCCTAACTGAATTAAGACACCTAACTACAATGGGGCTGACCGGACCCCATGGTGGTAGGAGACAAGTGTCTGCATTCAATCAACAAAGGCAAGGTGAGCGTGCTTACGGTAATGGACAATAGAAGCAAAATAATAACAGAATAGTCTGACTCATGGACATATGAAGTTGGCTACTTAGCCATGGTGTCCCTAAGAGTGAAATAGATAATAAGCCTATGAAATATTTACTCGATATGTATGAATGGTTGAAATCTAGGACAGGTGAACAGCAGTCTAACTCAAATCGCCAGCATAGACAGTCATGGTCCCTCAATCAATTCCCAGACTTGAGTGAGTTTAAGGACCCACACCCTCTTGAATGAAGGGGAGACCAGGTCCCTTTGAAAAAGAATTCTAATACCCTGAAAAAAATGTATGCTATTAATTTTTCTCCCACCCTTCCCCAAAGGGATCTATGGCCTTTTACAAGAGGGACTGTTCACTGGGGAAAAGGAAATAATCAGATTTTTGGGGTACAACTGGATACTGGCTCTGAACTGACACTAATTCCAGGAGACCCCAAACATCACCATGGCCCACCAGTCAGAGTAGGGGCATATAGAGGTCAGGATATTAATGGAGTCTTGCTCATGTTCATCTCACAGTAGGTCCAGTAGGTTACCGAACCCATCCTGTAGTGATTGTCCCAGCTCCTGAATGCATAATTGGAATAGATATACTCAGCAACTGGCAGAACCCCTGCATTGGATCCTTGACAAATAGAGTTGGGGCTATTATGGTGGGAGAAGCCAAATGGAAGCCACTAGAACTGCCATTGCCTAGGAAAATAGTAAACCAAAAGCAATACCACATTCCTGGAGGGATCGCAGAAATTACTGCCACCATCCAGTACTTGAAGGATGCAAGGGTGGTGATTCCTGCCACATCCCTATTCAACTCATTTATTTGGTCTGTGCAAAAAACACATGAGTCTTAGAGAATGACAGTAGATTATTGCAGACTTAACAAGGTGGTGACCCCTATTGTAGCTGCTGTTCTAGATGTGGTTTCATTGCTTGAGCAAGTTAATACATCTCCTGGTACTTGGTATGCAGCTGTTGATCTGGCTAATGCCTTCTCCGTACCTGTTTCAGGAGACCATCAGAAGTAATTTGCATTCAACTGGCAAGGCCAGCAATACACTTTCACTTGCCTGTCTCAAGGCCAGCAACACACTTTCACTTGCCTGTCTCAGAGCTATGTTAATTCTCCAGCCCTATGTCATAATTTAGTCTGCAAGGAACTTGATTGTCTCTCACTTCTACAAGATGTGACTCTGGTCCCTTATATTCCTGACATTATGCTGAATGGACCTACTAAGGAAAGGTGTCAGTGACTCTGGACTTATTAGTTAAACATTTGTGTGCTAAGGGGTGGGAAATTAGTCCCAGAAAAATTCAGGCACCTTCCAACTCAGTGAAATTCCTAGGAGTTCAGTGCTGTGGGGCATGCCATGATACTTCTTCTAAAGTGAAGGATAAGTTACTGTATTTGGCTGCTTCAACAACTGAAAAAGAGGCACAGCACCTAGTGGGTCTCCTTGGAACATATTCCTCATTTGGGAGTGCTACTTCAGTCTACTTATTGTGTGACTTGAAAAGCTGATACTTTTGTGTGGGGTCCAGAACAAGATAAGGCTCTGCAACAGGTTCAGGCCGCTGTGTAGGCTGCTCTACCATTTGGGCCATATGATCCAGCTGATCTAATAGTGCTTGAAGTGTCAGTGGCAGATAGAGTTGATGTCTGGAGTCTTTGGCAAGCCCCTATTGGTGAATCACGGTACAGACCTTTAGGATTTGGGAGCAAAACATTGCTATCCTCTGCAGATAATGACTCTCCTTTTGAAAATCAGCCTTTGGCTTGTGTTTTAGTCAGCTAGGGCTGCTCTAACAGAAATACCACACAGTGCTGGACGGCTTTAACAATAGGTTTATTCTTACATAGTCCAGTAGGCTACAAGGTCAAATTCAGGATGTCCACTCCAGGAGAAGGCTCTCCTCCATGTCGGCTCTGGAGGAAAGTCCTGTATTGCATCAGCCTCTGCCCAGGGAGAATCTTGGCACAGGAACTTCAGGTCTGAAGGACACGCTCTTCTCCTGGTGCTGCTTGTTTGATGGTGTGAGTTTCTCTATTCTCTGTTTGCTTCTCTTTCCTTTTATCTCTTGTAGGATGAAAGGACTAAGGGTGGGGCAAGCCATACTCCAGGAAAAATCCATTTACAGTGGAGCAGGGAGGTGATCTTCTGAAAGGATTTACAGTTCCACCCTAATCCTTTAACAAATAGCACAGTAAAATCACAAAATGGGAGGATGATCGTAGAATACAGGGAATGATGGTCACATGACTACACCTATTTTGGGGGGGGACACAATTCAATCCATGACAACTTGTTACTGGACCTTAGTAGAAACTGAATGCTTAACCATGGGACACCAAGTCACCATGTGTTCTGAGCTACCTATCATGAACTAGGTGTTGTCTGACCCACAGAGTCATAAAATTGGATGAGCACAGCAACACTCCATCATTAAATGAAAGTGGTATATATGAGATTGGGCATGTGCAGGACCTGAAGGCACAAGTAAGTTGCATGAGGAAGTGGCCCAAATGCCCACAGTCTCCACTCCTGTAACATTACTTTCCATCTCCCAATTTGCAAGTGTAGCCTCATGGGGAGTTCCTTATGACCAGCTGACTGAAGAAGAGAAAACTTGTGCCTGGTTTGTAGATGGTTCTGCATGATATGCTGGTACCATTCAGAAGTGGACAGCAGCAGCACTACAGCTCCTTTCTGGGACATTCCTGAAGGACAGTGGTGAACACAAATCTTCCCCGTGGGCAGAACTTCAAGCAGTGCATCCGGTTGTTCACTTTGTTTGGAAGGAAAACTGGCCAGATATGCGGCTGTATACTGATTCATGGGCTGTGGCCAATGGCTGGGCTGTTTGGTCAGAAACTTGGAAGGAACATGATTGGAAAATAGGAGACAAGGATTTATAGGGAAGAGGTATGTGGGTAGACCTCTCTGAATAGGCCAAAATAGTGAAGATATTTGTGTCTCATATGAATGCTCATCAATGAGTGACCTCAGCAGAGGATGAGTTTAACAATCAAGTGGATAACATGACGCATTCTATAGGAACCAGTCATCCTCTTTCCCCGGCTACCCCTGTCATTGCTCAATGGGCTCATGAACAAAGTGGCCATGGTGGCAGGGATGGAAGTTATGCACGGGCCCAGTGACATGGACTCCCACTCACCAAGGCTGACTTAGCTATAGCCACTGCTGAGTGCCCAATCTGCCAGCAGCAGAGACCAACACTGAGTCCTTGATATGGCACAATTCCTCGAAGTGATCAGCCAGCAACCTGGTGGCAAGTTGATTACATTTGACCACTTTCATCATGGAAAGAGAAGCATTTTTGTCCTCACTGGAATGGATACTTACTCTGGATATGGATTTACCTTCTGGACACGCCATGCTTCTGCCAAAACTACCATCCATGGACTTAGAGAATGCCTGATCCACCATCATGGTGAATCCACCGTCATGGTATCCCACACAACATTGCCTCTGATCAAGGGACACACTTCACAGCAAATGAAGTGTGGCAGTGGGCCCATGCCCATGCTCATGGAATTCACTGGTCTTACCACATTTCCTATCATCCTGAAGCAGCTGGCTTTATAGAACGATGGGATGACCTTCTAAAGACACAATTACACCACCAGCTAGTGGCAATACCTAGCAGGGTTGGGGAAATGTTCTTCAGGAAGCTGTATATGCTCTAAGCCAGAGTCCAATATACGGTGCTGTTTTTACCATAACCAGGATTCATGAGTCCAGGAATCAAGACGTTGAGATGGGAGTGGCACCACTCACTTTTACCCCTAGTGACCCACTTGCAAGATTTTTGCTTCCTGTCCCCACGACTTTATGCTGTGCAAGTCTAAATGGCTTAGTTCCAAAGGGAGAAACGCTACCACCAGGAGACACATCAAAGATTCCACTGAACTAGAAGCTAAAAGTGCTTCCAGGCCATTTGGGGCTCCTTGTGCCTCTGGACCAACACAGACAAAGAAGAGAGTTACAATACTGACTGGTGTGATTGATCCAGGCTATGAAGATGAACTTAGATGGACATCACACAATGGAGGTGAAGAAGATTATGTTTGGAACACAGGACATCCCTTAGGATGCCTCCTCGTACTACTATGTCCTGTGATTAAAGTCAGTGGAAAACTACAGCAACCCAATTCCAAAATTACTGCTAATAAATCTCCAACACTTCAGGAATGAAGGTTTGGGTCACCTCACCAAGCAGAGAACCATGACCAGCTGAGGTGCCTGCTGAGGGCAAAGGGAATACAGAATGGGTTGTAGAAGAAGTTGGTTCTAAGTACCAGTTACAGCCATGTGAGCAGTTGCAGAAACAAGGACTGTAACTGTTATGAGAACTTCTGCTTTGTATGTGTGTATCAGATATTTTTATTTATAAAACATGAGCTGTAAATGTGCTAATACATTTTTAGTTGTACATGTGTTAGTTGTGTCATGTTAGATGTAACTTTGTAACTGTGTTACTTCAGAGACCGTGGATGGTAAGCAGAGATGTGTGCAGATGCCAAGTTGACAAGGGGTGGACTGTGGTGGTAAAGATTGTGTCAAATTGGCAACTCCATGTTTGGCTGCTGTATCATGCGTCAGGGGCGGGGTCTGTGGTGGCTTCCCTCCCCTCAGCTCTCATCTTCCTGCCTTCCACCAACTACTTCCTGTCTGCCTACACTACTAGCACCTCCTGCTCTCTTCTGCATCTGGTTCCTGGACCTGGACCTGAACTAGCAGCTGTTGGATTCATCAACCCTTACAGCTGGGACTTGAGAGTCCTGTTCCCTGACCTGCCGATCCTACGTTCGCCAGCCTCTGCAGGTTTGTGAGTCAGCAGAGGCCTCACGGTCTCGCCGCAAGCTTGGGATCCACCAACCTCTGCAGCTGGTGATCTAGAACTCTGGTCTCTGGCCTGCTGACTTTGGGTTCACCAGGTCCCATGGCCACATGAGGCTTTTGCCAGGACTTGGACCATTCAGCTTCTATAACTGTGTGAGCTGTTTCCTTTACGTGTAAATCTTTCCTTGTACATATACGTGTTACTGGTTTTGCTTCCCTAGAAAACCCAGCCTAAGACAGTTGCTATGAGTTGGAATCAACTGAATGACCTTGTTTCTTTTTTTTTTAAATGAGAGTTGAATCTGTGTCTCATCTGTGTTACTGCAGTAAAACTGACCATGAGGAGGCCTGGTGTTTCTGCAGTTTATAGGCTTTTTCATCTACTTCCTACAGCAGTGCAAACTCATGCTAGTAAGTAAATATATGGGTCCAGGATCTAGTTTACACCAGACTCTCCAAGATACTGGGCTAATTCTCTATGTTCTTTCCCACCAATAAATTTACTATTGCTTTCCTTTCCAAAGTACAATTTAGTTAATTAATTAAACTTTAATCTTCTTGTATTACATTTTATGAAGAAATTCTACATAATTTTTTTGAAGCAAGATAGTGATTGAATAAATCACTAGTGTATAAGATCTGACAATTAAGTCCACAAACTTAATTTTCTAAGTGCTGCATACCTCAGTGCTGAATATCATTAAGATCACCTTAGAAGTACTCCCCTTGGGAAGGTATGTAGTGATGCCAATGCCTTGTCCAACTTTCAAAGCAATTTTGAAACTCTTTCTGGAATGGCATGGTGGCAAGGTGACAAGTTCACAAACTTTGTTGTGTAGTTGTCTGTGATGGAGTTTACAGCCAGTAAATGAATAAGTGTATTGGAACAGCCTCCCTACTCATCTGGCCCCCTATGACTTTTTTCTTTATTGAAAGATAAAGGAAATACTGCAAAGAAGACATTTCGATGACATTCAGGACATCAAGTGTAATACAGCAATAGCTCTGATGGCCACTGCAGGAAAAGAGTTTTGAAATTGCTTTAAAGGATAGACTAGGTGCTAGCATCAGTGCACAGCTTCCCAAGGGGAGAACATGGAAGATGGCCGCAGAGATATTCAACAGTGAGTTATGTAGCACTTTCTCTAGGATGATTTTGGGAACCAAATTGACAGTCCTTGTATGTGTGTGCACTTGTGTATGTGAGTGTAAGATAGTATCATTACCCAGTAAAATAAGACAGAGGGTCAACACAGGTAAGGGCTTGTCAAAAAGCAGACAATGTATTTCCCCAGAGAAGAAAGGATTACTAATCTCAGATTGGTCAGTAACGAAAGTTACCAGCATAAGCTTTCACAGTTTATGTTAGGCGCTGCATCTAGGGTTTCAAATATTATCAGAGGTAGACTCTGACAATTGGTTGCTGCTGGAGGGGGCTGCTGGCATGGGTTGTATCAATGGGTACCCAGATGACTGCTCCCACAGTTGCCTTAGCAGTTACAGGCAGGGAGGAGGAAGCAAGCTCTCTCAGGTGACTGCTCAGGAATGTGCCCTGAAGGGGACACTAATTCGAACACAGAGACTGGTCCGTTGGCTCTCTTTAAAAGGTTGTTTGAAATAGTTGTCTACGACTTTTTGGTGCCTGTCAGCTGTACCTAGGTCACCTTCAATGACTTCTCCTTCTGTAAAGAGGAAAAGGAGTGCTAGGGAATGAGCAAGTGAGAGGAAAACAGTGGGAATTCCAGTCACTCCTGGCCCAATTAGCCAACTTGGCCCTACTTTCTAGCCTTCGGTGCTGTGTTTTAATGATACTTAGACAACTCTCTGCTTGCTTTGCTTGGAAATTGAAGTTAGGTGGTGTAGCCACAAGAGATCAGGCTCTGAAGCAAGCACATCTCATCTCTGCTACATAATAGCTTTGAAGTCCTGGTCTTGTTACGTAACCTATTTACATGCTATTACCCCAATTTGTTAAAGAGTGACTGTGATAACTGTCTTAATAGATACAAATAACATAAGAAAACACAATGGGACAGGCAAATACTAGGTACTCAAGATTTATAGGCTCCTTTTCTATCACACCATTGTTAAGTGCCCTAAGCTTGGTTTTTGACTCATAGTGACAATCACATGTGGGGTTGAACAGCCAAGCTTTTCCGTATATCCTGTGATAGGCTGAATGGACCCAGTCTGTCTACAGAGACTGGGTTGGGCTTTAGGAGATATTCCCATGTTCACGCTAGGAATCAGTTTACCATGGCCACACTGGCCATGCTTGCTGTCCCTCATAAGTGGCATTCTTTTGCCTTAAGGTGGTTGGTCTGGCCCTTCCCTTTATACGGATCCATTTACTCCAGTTACGCATAAGCCTGAATTGTCCTTCCTTCAACTCTCTGTTTAAATGCTAGCTTCTCAGTGTGACTTACTCTGACAATCTTACTTAAAATTGCAGCCTCTGCATCCCTCTCCCAGTCACCCACTTGTTGCTGTAGCACCGATTCCTCTTACCACGCTGTGCTCTTGTCCCCCTTTTCTCCTCTTGCTTTTGTCATCATCTAGCACTCTTATGTTAATTAGTTCTTGTCTGCCTTCTCCCACTAGAATGTTCTCTTTGTAAGATCCAATCTCTTTGTGTATTTTCTTCAGTGATGTTGCCCAAGCATTTGTTCCTGGCAAGTACTTAGTGCACAATAAATATTTTGAATAAATGAATGAAGTCATTCAAAATCCAAATAATCAGACTGCAGAACATACTCAGGAATGAACTATGCCCTGAAATGCCTTGCTTTTTCACCTTCACATTCAGAGTCTGGATGGCAGGAAGTATAAAATGTGGAATGAAATGATGAAAAAATGGTTTTAGGTAAAATACAACTTCCTAGAGGGTCTGAAAAACTACCTAATCTTAAACCAAAATAATCCAAGCTGTTGTTACACTATCTAACTTCACTAGCATTTGTTGTTTTGACATTTGAGTTCCAAGCAAAGCAAACCAAAACTGTCCAAGTATCATTAAAACACAGCATCAAGCCTAGCAAGTGGGGTCAAACTGGCTAATCAGGCCAGAAGTGACTGGAATTCTACTTATTTCTTCTTACTTGTTCATTTCCTAGCACTCCACTCTCTCTTTACAGGAAGAGAAGTTATTGAAGGTGACTTCAATATGGATTTCAAGCATCAAAAGTTTCAGGCAGAGTAGAACTGCCCCATAGAGTTTCCAAGAAGCCGCTGGTAGATTCAAACTGCCAACCTTTTGGTTAGCAGCCAAGATCTTAAACATTGTGTCAACAAGGCTCCTGCCTAATCTTAGGTAAAAGTTATTATCTTCTTTCTCAGCCTGACAACCAACACACTAACTTAAAATTTCCTCTATGTTTAACTGAAGTTTTGCACAGAAATTTGTCCCAGAAGGACAAATAAGTGTGGAGGCTTTTAACCACAGACTTTGTGTTAAGAACCTTAACATAGATCACGCTCTTTGGGTTATTTAAACTTTGAATGTTGTCACGTAAATTGACAGCAATAAAACTAAGATAATAGCCATTACTTTTGTATTAAAAGACTAAAAAGTTAAATTCAGTTGCACCTCCTAAATGCATAGTCCCAAGTGGCTGGTGATGTTGGCTTGTCTGAGCAAGGTTATGGAGTCAGGAGACACAACTGATTAGGCCTCTACAGAAAATCTACTCTTCATTCTTAGAATTTTCTGATCAGCATACCATAGTAACACAGCAGGCTTTATCTTGTATAACCTAGTGAATATACAACTTCTTTACACTCAAGAGATGACATAATGCTTAGACAGTCTGTATAGTCAGTTAAAAAAAAACTCTATACATCAATGTTTTAGTCAGTTAGGGCTGCTCTAACAGAAATACCACAGAGTGGATGGCTTTAACAAAGGAAGGTTTATTCTTACACAGTCCAGGAGGCTACATGTCCAAATTCAGGATGTCTGCTCCAGGAGAAGGCTTTCCGTATGGTAAGGTCTAGAGGAAAGACTGGTGTTGCATCAGTCTTTTTCCAAGGAACATCTTGGTGCAAGAACCTCAGGTCCGAACAATGTGCTCTCCTCCTGGTGTTGCCTGCTTGATGGTGTGACATTACCAATTCTCAGCCTGCTTCCCTTTCCTTTTATCTCTTGCGACATGAAAGGGTTAAGTGTGGGGCAAGCCATACTCCAGGGAAACTCCCTTTACAGTGGAGCAGGAAGGTTATCTTACAAAGGGATTTACAGCCCCACTCTAATCCTTTAACACACAGCATAGGAAAACCACCAAATGGAGGACAGTCACAAGATACTGGGAATCATGGCCCAGCCACGTGACTACACCTATTTTGGGGGGGACAGAATTCAGTCCATGACAATCAGTTATCTGTAGGAATCCAAATCATGAAATATAAAGAATAGATGGGAAAAAAATAAATTGGTATTCCAGCTGATGTTATAAAAACAAAAAGTTTACTGAAATCACAGTAAATTTCTATTAATCATAAAATACCAACTGCCGTCAAGTCAACTCCGACTTGTAGTAACTCAGTAGGACAGAGTAGCAGTGCTCCACAGGGTTTCCAAGGAGCGTCTGGCAGATTCGAACTGCTGACTCTTTAGTTAGCAATCGTAGCACTTAACCATTGTACCATCAGTGTTTCCAAATTTTGGCTAAGGGAGCTGAAATTAAAATATCCCCTATTCTGACCGGACTTACCTCCTTCTGTTTTCAGTAATTAAAATGAAGATCTTTCCCCAAGATCTCTCTAATAGATATATTGCCAGCCAGCCAATAGATATATTAGGATGTAATTAATATAATTTAACAAAACCACTAGATAGGTGGACTGGTCAGGTGTTTTTTCGCTTGGTAACCAGAATCTATAGATAGGTTTTCATTCTGTTTTGCCATTGGCTCTGCATGGTATTTGTCATAGATTTAATTGTGTCCCCCCCCCAGTATGATTCCCTGTATCCTACAATTGTCCCCCATTTTGTGATTTTGCTGTGCTGTGTGTTAAAGGATTAAGGTGGGACTGTAAATCCTTTCATAAGATTACCTCTCTGCTCCACTGTAAAGGGAGTGTTCCTGGAGTATGGCTTGCCCCACCCTTAATCCTTTCATTCTACAAAAGATAAAAAAAAGGGGAAGCAGGCAGAGAATTGGGAACCTCACACCGTCAAGAAAGCAGCACCAGGAGAAGAGCACATCCTTCAGACCTGAGGTTCCTGTGCTGAAGGACAAAGACATTCCCTGGACAAAGACTGATACAATACTGGACTTCCAGAGCCAACAAGTGGGAAAGCCTTTCCCTGGGGCAGACATCCTGAATTTGGACTTGTAACCTACCAGACTGTGTAAAAATAAACTTTCCTTTGTTAAAGCCATCTACTCATGGTATTTCTGTTAGAGCAGCACTAGCTGAATAAAACATATATACATACATATATAATTAATAAAATATATTATATTATAATTATATAATATAATTTAATATAATTATAATAGTATACAATTTATATTTATTATACTCATTATATTTATATGTATTGAATATATTTATGTATTATACAATTATAATTTACATTATAATTATACAACTAAAAATTTATATGATATACATATATTAACATCAATAAGAGAAAGATCCTTTCCCAAATGTCTTTTCTTCTGCCAAAAAACAGGTCAGTGGTATAAATAGGCTATAACACAAAGTCCCCCGGATTCTTTCCTGTTCGGTTACCCTGCTTTGTGCTCTTAAATTGACTACACAGAGGTGAAAGGACAGCAGTGACAAGGGGGCAAAGCAAGGAGCCTCCATCAGGGGATTTGAGAAACTGAAATTGGCAGCACAATCAAATGCAACCAACTGGAAAGGCAATAAAATATATGGATTCGGATTACTGGTCAGCTATTTCATATGAGTGATTTTGGTTACACAGGAGTCACAGGCCACAGTAGAGGTTGCTTCAGCCAGTCTAATCAACAACTCACACACAGTTACAACTGAAGGACTGAGAGTCAGCCCGTAGTCAACTCTTACTTTCAAAGATGAAAACAAGTCAAAGGAGGTTAGGTGATTTGCTCAAGGTCACAGAGGAAATTAACTGACCCAGAACAAGAAACAAGGATTACTCACATAAATCTCAAACTCCCTCTAACCAAGCTGTAACACTGAGGATAATATAGCTCTGGGATATTTGTAGATTTTTTTTTTTTTTCCCTGAGTTCTACAACATCTTTACTGCCTTGGTGGTGTAACTGGTTAAGAGCTTGTGTGCTAACCAAAATGCCAGCAGTTCAAATCAATCAGTGGCTCATTTGAAACCCTGTGGGGCAGATCTACTCTGTCTATAGGCTCACTGTAAGTCAGAATTGACTCAGCAGCACCTAGCAACAACAACCCGGCATCTGTAGCTTACCAACATGATTTAAAATTAATTCCAGTTGAAGTTTTCTCGATCTTGCTTCATTTTGAAACTACAGATTATATATGAATTATACAATTAATGATCTAGGCTAATTTCTGTTGTTTGTTTACTTAATAAAGGGGAGAACAAGTTATCCCCAAACTCATACTACTGCCACTGAGGAATCAGACCACATAAATCAAGGACATAGAACATATCAAATGTCCACAGCTACTGTAAGCGGCAAATTTTATATGCTGGACTGGATGAGAGGTTTAAAAGTAAGTATAAGGCTAGAAATACAAAGTTTAAGAAAGAAGGAAAGCTAAGAAGGTAAAATTGTCTTACAAAAAACCCCTAAATCATTCTTTTTATGATTATATTGTATCTCTTGAAATGGTCGAATGTAGACTAATTCTGTTTTGGTACAGCCACTGTGTATACATCTGTTTTTGATGCTTTCTGTGTGACAGTAGGGCATCTCATTTTTGATTCCCTGTTCTCTGAGAAAGAAAAAGGGGGGGCAGGCTTTGGTTACAGGAGGACTTGAGACTGTGAACATCAAGATGAACAGAGAAACAATGTCAGTGAGAGAAGTAACTCATAGAGCTGAGAAGTAATCTTGCTGAAAGCTGGCTAGTTGCTTCATGATTATGCAAATACTGGATTGTGTTCAGAAAGATGGTTACCGAGTGCTTTCACACAGTGTATTTTTACCCTCACTCCACTACCCATAGCATCACATAAACATGGACAAGATGCACTGTGTTGGCAGTTTCAAGATTCAATGGAAAAGACAATTGAGCTGTTTAAAACTGGCAACTTATTTTTATGTTAATTAATTAACCAGTTGCTGTTGAGTTGATTCCAATTTAGGTGACGTCATGTGTGTCAGAGTAGAACTGTGCCACATAGGGTTTTTAATGGCTGATTTTTCAGAAGTAAATTGCCAGGCATTCCTTCTGAGGGTGCCAGTGAGTGGACTTGAACCTCCAACTTTTCAGTTAGCAGCCGTGCATGTTAACCATCTGCACAATGTGCATACTCGATGTTAATTAATAATCACAGAAAACTCAGTCAAAATAAGTTTTCTAGTTGTTGCTTTAAGGCTTTCAGTACCCTCATTCAGCACAGAAAACAATTTAACAGTGTGACTGCTACAAAATAGTTATTATCTACCTGGCTGAATAGGAGGACTTGGTCTACCCAAATCAATGCACATCGGTGGCTTTTAAACTCAATTTATAATTGATAAATCATAGCTGACAATTCAGTGACCACAAACAATCCAGAAGCACCAATCATAGTGATGATGTTGTTGTTCTGTGTCATGGAGCTGATTTTTAATTCACGGTGACCCTGTTGCACAACAGAGCTGTCCTACAGACCCCTAGTGGTACAGTGCTCACTGCTAACAAAAAGTTGATGGTTTGAACCCACCCAGCAGCTCCTCAGGAGAAAAGACCTGGGAGATCTGCTCCGGTAAGCATTAAAATCAAACCAAACCCACTGCCAAGGAGTCCACTCTGACTCCTTGCAACCCCATAGAACCACACTACGGAGTTTCCAAGGCTGTGTCTTTACATAAGCATGCTGTCACATCTTTCTCCCATGGAGTGGCCAGTGGGTTCAAATCATCAACCTGCTGGTAAATAGCTGAGGGCTTAACCACTTCACAGCCAGTGCTCTTTCTGTAAAGATAACAGCCTAGGAAACACTACAGGGCAGTTATACTCTGTCCTATAGGGTTGTTATAAGGCAGAATTGACAGATACAGTAAGAACAGTCTTTCTGGGAGTCCATCACTAGACCTTTTCTCCCATGGAGCCACTAGTGGCTCTGAACCACCAACCTTTTGGTTAGCAGTTGAGTATTTAACCTTTGTGCTACTTTGGGCTCTTTATAATGATGATAGCCTGCAATAAACACAAGAGCTGTTAGCAAAAGGTTTTAAGGTTTTGTTGAACCAACTAATTCCATAATGATATTTTGCCCTGTTTACCAGTATAATGCAATATAATTAAACTCAGTGGCAGGAGGATAATATTACCAAGATGCAGACCATTAAGTAAGCTAATCACAATGCATGTAAGATATATTTACATAACCACATAAATCTTCTAACAGGAAGGATCTACGTTAATTAAAATAAGCATTGCTTCTTAACATTTGCACATAATGAAGAGATACCGAGCTTCTATATTCAAAGCAGTTGGATAAACTGTCAATGTTTCTAAAAATTGAATGCTAACATTAACAAATGCTTTAAAAAAACAGTCTTTAAAGGATTGAATTTAATAGCTTAGCTGAGAATTATTTCTTCTAGTTTAGATCCTTAGAGCAATTCTGACAGGATAAAGTAAGAATATCATTTTGTAAACATATTATCGCTTATTAAAATTGATTTGCAGTTCATTAAATATTCTGGATGCTAGTCATTTGTTAGGTATGTGCTGCAAACATCTGCTTCTAAGTCTACAGGAAGAAAATAAATAAATTAAATGCCTGTGTGATCTGTTCTTTCTAAAAGGCTTTCTGATAACCTAACCCAGTCACTTCCTTTTTTATTTCACTGGACAGAATGAGTTGCATGCCCCCACACCAAGAAAATCTAGATAATCAGATATTTTTAAGTGACACATTGCAACATCCATCAAAAGCAAGATTCTTTTAGTAAAGATGAAAAGAAGAGTGGAAATTTGTTTACTAATTAATGATTTTCTTCCATCTATTTATGCTCTTGAGAAGATTGCTGTCAGCCTGATTGTTATTCCTCTACAGGAAATGATTTGGCTGCTCATTCTCTCTATTGCGTCTTTGGTGTCCAGTGGTTTCAGCAATGATGTGTCTAGACATAAGCATCAATATCGATACAATGTTGATCTCGTTATCATTTTTATGTACCCTTAAAGGGGACTTGCTGTGTTATTACATTCTGAGGACTTCTGTCTTTTCTCAGTTCTCCCTAATTCTCTCTCTTGTCTGTGTTTAGAACTTCTCAGTTCCATTTTTCTTTCATACAGGTCAATTTTTTCTCTCTCTTAAATGCATTCTGAGTTTTTTTTCCTTCCAATTTATAAATTTTCCATTTGTGCCAGGTCTATAGTTACCTTAATATTTTTGTTTTAATGACTATGTTTTATATTCATAATTCTTAATTCTTTTTTCCTAGTTTTCAGTCATGAAAACTTGCAGTTTTTTTCCTGTGTCATTTTTATTGAGATGAAATTCACCTAACAAAATAAATCATTTTAGAATACACAGTTCAGTGATATTTAGTACATTCATAATGTTATACAACCACCACCTTTATCAAGTTTTAAAACATGTTCATCACTCCAAAAGAAAATGCATACACAATAATCAGTCATACTTAATTATTTTCTTCCCCAGCACATAGCAAACACTGATCTACTTTCTGTCCCTATGGACTGACCTAGTCTGAGTGATTTGTATGAATGAATTCATACAGTATTTGTCATTTTGTGTCTGAGTTATTTCACTTAGTATAATGTTTTCAAGGTTCATCAGGTCATAGCATATATCAGAACATTATTTCTCTTTATAGCTGAATAATATTGCACGGTGTGTACATACCACTTTTTATTAAAAATCCATTCTTCTGTTCATGGGCATCTAGGTTGCTTCCACTTCTTGCCAGTTAGAACTAGTATTGCTATGAGGATTCGTGTGTAAGCATTTGCTTTGCCCCTGTTTTCAATTCTTTTGTGTACTTGTATGTAGCTATGTGTGGAATTGCTGGGTCATATAATAATTCTATGTTTAACTTTTTAAGGACCTGTACAGCTGTTTTGCACAGTGGTTGGACCATTTTACATCCCTAAAAGCAATTATACTAGGATTCTAATTTCCTTACCTTCTTGTCAACACTTTATTTTCCACTTTTGTGATAATAACTGTACTACTGGATGTGAAATGGTACTTCACTGTAGTTTTGATTTGCATTTCCCAAGACTAATGATGTTGAACATCTTTTTATAATTAATTTGTATATTTTATTCAGATAAAAGTTCTATTCAAATCCATTGCTCATTTTTCAGTTGGATTATTTGTCTTTTTGTTGTAGATGAGTAACAGTTTTTCGTATATTTTGGATATTAGAGCACTATCAGATATAAGATTTGGAAATATTTTCACTCATTGTAGATTGCCTTTGCACTTTATTGATACTCTTCTTTGACGCACACAAATTTTAATTTTTGATGAACTCCAATTTAGCTGGGGTTTTTTTTGTTGCTCATATATTTAGTTTCATATCTGAGAATTTATTGCTAAGTCAGGGTCCTGAAAATGTTTTATTCTAAGAGTTTTATAGGTTTAGCTCTTCATTTAGGTCTTTTCTCTATTTTGAAGTAACTTTTGCATATGGTCTGAAGGACTCAGCTCCATTCTCTTACATATCCATGTGTCCTAGATTTATTGAGGGGACTATTTTTTCCCCATTTGAAACATCCTGACACACTTGTTAAAAATAATTGGTCATAGACATATGGATTTAATTCTGGACTCTCGATTTGATTGTACTGGCCTATCTGTCTATCCTCATGAAGTTCCAAAATGTTTTGATTACTGTAGCTTTCTGGTAAGTTTTGAAATCTAGAAGTCTCTGTCCTCTAACTTCTTTTTTAAAAGATTATTTTGGCAGTTTGGTGACCTCTTGCAATTCCATGTTAATTTAAGGACCAGCTGTAGTATTTCTTCAAAAAGGGATGTTGACATTTCAATAGACATTGCATTGAATATGTATATATGCGTGGTATCATTGCCATCCTAATAATATTTAGTCTTTCAATTCATGACTATGAGAAATCTTTGCATTTCTTTACCAGAAATCAGCTGCCATTAAGTCATTTTCAACTCATGGTGACCACATGTATGTCACTGCAGAGATATGCCCCATAGTGTTTTCAACAGCTGGTTTTTCAGAAGCAGACCACCAGATCTTTCTTTCAACCTATTTTTTTTTAGTTTAATTTCTTTCAGCACTGTGTTATAGTTTGTAGTGTACAAGTCTTTTATGTCCTAAATTTTAATCTTGATATTTTATGCTTTAGGATAGTATTATAAATATAACTGTTATCTTAGTTTTCTTTTCAGACTTTCATTGCTTGTGTGTAAAAATACAACTGATTTTTTGTGTGTTGATCTTGTATCCTGTAACTTTGCTGAATTTATTAGCACCAATAAATTTTTATGATTCTGCAGAATTTTCTATGGATAAAATTATGTCTTCTGCAAACAGTGTTACTTATTTCTTTTGAAACTAGGTACTTTGATTTATTTTTATTGCTTAATTTCTATGGATAAAGCTTCCAGTACTGGAAGTGGCAAAAAAAAGACATCTTTTCTTTTCCAAACTTTGAGTCAATTTTCAGTTTTTCACTACTGAATTTGATGTTTGTTACATGTTTTGGTTTGTTTCTTTGTTATGTTTTTAAGACTTTCCTATCTATTATTAGTTTGATGAGTATATTTTATAATGAAAGTGTTGGATTTTGTTAAATGTCTTTTCTGTGCCAACTGTGATAATCATTTTTTTTTGCTTCATTCTATTAATGTGATATATTACACTGATTTTTATACTGATCCCACTTACACTCTGAGAATAAATCCCATTTGTTTGTGGTGTATAGTTCTTTTAATATGCCACTGTATTTGGGTTATAATTACTGTTTCTGTAAGAGGTATTGTACTGAGTGTCAAGCTTATTGAGGTGCTCTCAGGCTTTTATAACTTCTCTGTCACTGATAGGCTGCTGGTTTTCATGAATACTCTTTATTGAGACTGCTATTTTTGTTAATTCTTTTTTTAAATTGTGTTTTAGGTAACAGTTTATATCTCAAATTAATTTCTTATTTAAAAATTTATATACATATTATTTTAAAAATATGGAATACTTCAAGTATTTGCTTACAATCTATTACTTAAATTTATGCACCTAACATTAAGGCCAAAGTTGAAGAAATTTAAGATTTTTACCAATTTCTGGAAACTGAATGTATTATCAGGATGCACTGATAACCACTGATGATTAGAATGCAAAAATTGGAAACAAAGAACAAGGAGTGGTAGTTGGAAAATATGGTCTTGGTGATAGAAAAAATGCCAGAGACTGCATGACTCAATTTTGCAAGACCAACAACTTCTTCATTACAAATAGCTTTTTTCACCAACATAAATGGTGACTACATAGATAGAATACAAAGGAATCAAATCAAGTAAATCTGTTGAAGCAGACAATGAAAAAACTCAATATCATGAGTCAGAACAAGTCCAGGGGCTGACTGTGGATCAGACTATGAATTACTCATATGCAAGTTCAAGTTGACTAAAGACACTTAGAACAAGTCCATCAGAGCCAAAGTGCAAGAAGGAGTATATTCCACCTGAACTAAAAGAGTATTTCAAGAATAGATTTGACATGTTGAACACTAATGACCAAAGAGCACACAAATTGTGGAGTGACATCAAGAATATTATATATATACAAAGCCAGAGTTTATTAAAAAGACAGAAGAGAAAGAAGAAATTTAAATAGATGTCAGGAGAGACTGAAACTTGCTCTTGAATGTTGAATAGCTGAAGCAAAAGGGAAAAACACTGAAGTAAAAGAATGGAACAAAAGATTCCAAAGGGCAGCTTGAGAAGACAAAGTATTACGATGACATGTGCAATGAGCTGCATGTAGAAAACCAAAAGGAAAGAACATGCTCAGCATTTCTCAAGCTCAGAGAACTGAAGAAAACATTCAAACTTCAAGTTGCAATACTGAAGGATTCTACAAGGATAACATTAAACACCAAAAAGCAAAACCCACTGCTGTTGAGTTGATGCCAACTCATGGTAACCCTAGGTGACAGAGTAGAACTGCTCTAGGGAATTTCCAAGAAGCACCTGGAGAATATGAACTGATGACCTTTTGGTTAGCAGAGGTAGCACTTAACTACCTGCCATCAGAGTGTCCTTAAACAACACAAAAAGCACCAAAAGAAGATGGAAGAGATACGCAGAGTCCCCAAAGAACTGGTCAACATTGAATGATTTCTGTAGGTAACATATGATCAGGAAACAACCATATGAAGGAAGACGCTCAAGCTGCACTCAAAGCACTGGCAAAAACAAGGCTCCAGGAGTTGACAAAATACCAGCTGAGATGTTTCAGCAATCAGATGCAGCACTGGAAGTGCTACTTGTCTATGCTAAGAAATTTGGAATACAGCTACCTGACCAACAGACTGGAAGAGATCCTTATTTATGCCTATTCCCAAGAAAGATGACCAAGTTGAATGCAGAAATTATTGAACAATATCAATATCATATGCAAGCAAAATTTTGCTGAAGATCACTCCAAAGTGGCTGCAGCAGTGTATCAATAGGGAACTGCTAGAAATTTAAGCCAGATTTAGAAGAGGACATGGAACCAGGGATATTGTGGCTGATGTCAGATGGATCCTGGCTGAAAGCAGAGAATACCAGTAAGATGTTTACCCCTGTTTTGTCGACTCTGCAAATGCATCTTGCTGAGTGGATCATAACAAATTACAGATAACATTGCAGAGAATGGGGTTTCTGGGTCACTTAACTGTGCCCATGAGGAATCTGTACATGGATCAAGAGGCAGTCTATCAAACAGCAAGGGGATACTGCTTGGTTTAAAGTCAGGAAGGGTGTGCTTCAGGGTTGTATCTTTTCCTCATACCTATGCAATTTGTATGCTGGGCAAATAATAGTAGAAACTGGACTATATGAAGAACAAGGCATCAGAATTAGAGGAAGATTCATTAACAACTTGCTTTATGCAGATGATTCAACCTTTCCTGTTGAAAGTTAAGAGGACTTGAAGCACTTACTGATGAAAGATAATTATTCTTTGCCTATACTGTAATTCAAATGCTTCAATTCTTCTTCCTTATTCATTGTCCAACTTCTGCATGCATATAAGGCTACTGAAAATGCCATGGCTTGGGTCAGGCACACCTTAGTCCCCAAAGCAACACCTTTGCTTTCTGACACTTTAAAGAAAGCTTTTGTAGCACATTTGCCCAATTCATTGTCATTTGATTTCTTGACTGTTGCTTCCCTGGCTATTGATTATAAATCCAAATAAAATGAATTCCTTGATAATTTCAACGTTTTCTCCATCTATGGTCTCAACTGAATGTTCACCAAATGTCGATAACAGGGACAGGGAAATCCAGAACACGATTTGAGCCTTCTCATTCATCTAGAACTTAGTAAAAATTGATACATGTACTATAGTAATTTGAAAAACTAAAACTTCTCCATGCAATTCAGTAATGCCTTGGTTTCTAATTTTCTTACTCTTTAGTAGCAAAAAAATTCACTATAATTACTAACACTTTTTATGACTTATATGAAACTCCCAGTGACTAGCAGTTAAAATGCTTCCTGCTGTAACTTTTCTCTTTTACCAGTTCTATTTTAATTTTATATCAAACTTATTCAAATCAATCAGTATTAATAGAATACCTGTTAATTGTAAGAGGGGACAAAAGTTTTAACATCTTCTGCTATAATGCTGTTGGAGAAATTATTTTTCTGTTACACAGAGCTTGTTCCCCCATCACAAGAGAGGTTATAACCATTCAAAACAAATGAACACCCCTGATAAATCTTCATGTCCTGTGAGTGGGTTTCTAATTAAAGGTTTTTCAGGAAGTTAACTTGTAACCCAATAGCTAGTTAGCAAAGCAGAGGGTTGACTTTCTTGGTCACAACTATAGACTTCTTTATTTTTAGTTAAAGCTGTGTCCCAACATCTGACAAATTATACTATTTACCAGACTAAGCTATACTACTTAGCAGGAATGCATTTTGTATTCTATTTACTGATATAGCTAAATACTGAATATTAAGACCCACTTTGATTTTTACTTCCCAAGCAGTATTTCAAGGCATCTGCTTTCATACAAGGCAAGTATTATAAACATTTAATTGTGTCCATGAATAATAAATGACTAAACATTAAACAATTCTTTAAAAAAATGAGAAGGGAATATTTACATTTTTCAAATAAAAACATTGGAGAATTTTTTTTATAGACCAAAAATGGTCATAAAACCTAACACTCATTCTCTACACTCTATTGAACTGTGTCAAAATCACTTTGGAATAAGGCAAGGTATAAGCAAATAGATAAACACATACACTTTAAGGAGGCAGTTAACTGTGGCAGAGCAAAAGCAGTTGGATATACTAGCATGAATGAGAAGTAGGAGCTGAGAACCTGGAGTGGAGTTAGAATATTGATAAAAGCTTAGCTTTACTGTAAGCTATAGAAACAGAGCAGATGATCAATTTTTAGAAATTTAAGTTTGCATAGCCAGTGTAAAGTGGGGCACCCTCAAACCAGTCTAAGACAATAGGCATAATACTGACAAATACTTCCAGGTTAATTTAATAAGACCATCTTAAAGAACCATACTGGCTACTTTATAGCAATTGAGGCTTTCCTTCACCCTTTAATCCACAGAAACATGGCTTTTGTAACATCTGTTTATGGTTAGGCATGACTTTACAAGACCTGGTCTTGTCTTCCTCTCTCAGAGGAAATATAACTCACAGCAGGCATCAGCCCTTCTGCACTCACTAGCCACATGAGAGTTCTGGATCAAGGAGGAAATAGCACAGCACACCTGTGAAAACAGATGCTTTGGCTGGAAGATCTGGCAGTGATTAAAGCAACGAGGACAAGATAAAAAAAATTTGCATGTGTATTTAATATAGCCATGTATTATGCCTATTTCCATTCTCTCTTCCCAAGCAGTATTTCAAAGTTTTAATTGCCATATAAATAGAAGTATTATCAATGTTTAATTAATTGTGTTCATAAGTAATGAATGATTATATTGCAGCTAATACTACACAGAAAAACTTCTCCATATCATTATTGGTGCCAACATACCTGAGGTTATCACATTACCTTCAGAAGGTATGATTTTTACTGACTACCAATAATCTTGTCTCATCCCTCCAACTCAAAGTCCAGAGTAAATGCCCATTTTAAAGAGCCAAATGCCCACCATGGAGAAGTCACCTTTTTGAAGCAAGAATTTGTAAATTCTGAAGTTTCTTGTTTAAATACAAACAGGTCTGAAAAGAGAGTGTATCAAGGCCTAGATGTCCTTATCAGCTCAGTGTGGATTGGTTTTTCAGCATATTTTTACTTCAGGGAAACAGGGAAAGGAGAACTCTGAGGTTCATGTATTGTCTAGGCTATTGGTACTTCACCAATAACTTTAAATTGAGAACACCGAAAACAGTTCAGAGGAAATGGTACACATTAAATAGGTAAGTTTTGATGTGGTAGAGAAGGAAGAGTTAGGTTCATAGTTTCTCAAATACACCAGCTGTCATTCTTCCTCTTGACTATTGCATCTGATATTCATTTGAAGCTCTCTCCTCCTCTTTCCCAACCCCATCTTCACTCTATTATCTGGCCAATTCCTATAATTACTATTCAACCTTTGCATCTTAACATTTGACACTTTCTCTGACAAACCCTTTTTGGCTCCCAATACTTGGCTATGTACATCTTTTGTATACTTTCAGAAAACACCAAAAATCTCCATTTTTGCCAATATCACATTCCAATTCATAGTCTAGTAATTTTTAAATACTGATCTTCATTTGACTATGAGCTTCATCATGGTAGAGCCATGACTGTCACACTAACAGTTGCCTCTCAACCCCTAACACACTGTAAACACTTCAAAAAAATAAATCTCTGGACAGATTGACTATTTGGCACAAAGCCTGTAGTTACAGTAAGTATGGAGATGGAGCAGCATAGCAGCAAGAGCTGCATGGTACAGGGTGATGGAAACCTGGATAATTGACATTTGGGATCAATATAAGCAAGGGTAAAAGGAAAAGAAGGGTAGAAGGATATGGCATGTTTTACTTCACAATTTGGCTAAGCTTTTCCTGCTATTTCCTATTTGCCCTTGTCTATTTTATGTAGCCGTCTCTGCAAGACTTTTAAAAGGAATAGTAATAAAGTCAAAAAACAAATTTATATAGTACCTGCCCTGTGCCAGGTTCTGTTTTAAATGCTGCATGCAAACTACTTCACATGGACATTGTAATAGCCTATAAGAGGGAGGCAAGACTAAGATGGTGGAGTAGTCAGTCACTTCCTGTGATCCCTCTAACAACAAAGATAAAAAAAAAAGAACTGATTATATATGACATTCTATGAGCATTGAACTTGAAAAAGAAAGTTGAGAAATCAGACTGAGTGACAGGGAAAGGACAGTAGGTCCAGAAGTACCTAGAACCTACCAGACATGACCCAGCGGGAATCTGTACCCCACATGAGAATTGGTGGTGGCCAGCATGATGAATGAGCAAAGTGGTGGCATTTAGAAAGCATCTTCCTCAGTAGGAGAGACTGAGTGGTGGAGAGCACACTCTTGCCTCCAGAATCAGCGAAAAGCAGCATTTGATTGTTAAAAGATTAGTTGCTTTCAGGTAATTTGCTGTGAACAGATCTAAAACTTTCCATAAGGCTAAATCTCTCACCCTTTTCCCAGTATTCCCTCCTCCCTTCTCTGCACTGCAGTGAGTCCATATTTTGATGCACTGCCTAGGTCAGAAGTAGGACCCTTTACATATGCCCTGAGCAATTCTCCCAGACTTGGAGAGGGAACATTTTAAGAAACTAGGGGAAAAAAAATCTACTGGCTCCCCTAAGCCAGGAACTCGGGGCAGAAAGAAATTGATCCTTTGCCTAGGTGCAGGCATTAGAGGTTCATGGACTGGAAAACTTTTCAGCACTGCTACAGCATCCACAGTGCCCATCATCCTGCAACAAAAGCTACCTACCTACTTGTATTAAGAAACAGGGACAACCCTTTCTAACAGACACTCACTGATGGCTGTTACTGACCTAACTTTCTTAGAGCAGTCAGTTACCTAGGGCTACAACAATTATCCCTGCCCATTTAGGACTGCAGAGCCTGCACCACACACTTGCTTGAGCTGAATACGTATAAAAAATGTAAACAGATGCCTGGGGTCACATGTTGGTAACATCTCTAACCACCTGGCAACAGGAAATTAGAACATCTAAAGTACCACTAATCAAACTAGCTCACATGACCAGCCTATTGGGAATTTTGATTCAAAACAAAAAAGCAGTTAGAACACAGTAAGCAAATATAAAGAAATGCAACCATCTATTGATGGCTTGGAGACAGCAGTCACCATCAAATCACATAAAGGGGCAGACCACGATGGCTTCAGAAAACTTCCAAAACAAAGAATCATGAAATTTTCCAGATAAAAAGAACTTCCTGGTAGAGGAGGGATACAGAAGTTTAATATCTAGAACTCTTCAAAAGATAAAAATGAAATCAGGCAAAATGCAGCAGAACGTAATAACAAATTGAATAGGCTACAAGAAATTCCTGAGAGACAGCAATCAGAAATTCATCAGATTAATAATAAAATTACAGAATTAGAAGAAAGTTAAAGGAGCAGATGAGGCAATGGAACACAGTATTACGAAGACTGAAAGATAAAGCAATTGACACCAATACATCTGAGGAAAAATCAGATAAAAAAATTAAAAAATGAGGAAACACTAAAGGTTATGTAGGACTCTATCAAGAGGAATCCTTTATAAGTGATTAGACCACCAGAACATTAAAAGATAATAGAAAATAGAGAATTGTTGAAGATTTATTGACAAAAAAATTTCCTTGTCTCATGACATATGAAAAATGACACGATACCCATTCAAGACACTCATTGAACTATACAAGGTAGATCGCAAAGGAAAGAAACCAAGACATACTTTAATCAAACTTACCAAAACAAAAGATAAGGAGAGAGTTTTAAAACTAGCTAGGGATAAACAAAAAATAATCTACAAAGGAGAGCCAATAAGACTAAGTTTGGACTACTCAACAGAAACCATGCAGGCAAGAAGGCACTGGGATGACATACACAAAGCCTTGAAAGAAAGTAGTTGCTGGCCAAGAATTATATGTCCAGCAATGTTGCAGGCTGCTTGGAATGTACTGCCCCACCTACTGTCTTACTGATGTAGATTTAGGCTTTTCTCAGGCATGACAAAATCTCTGGGAAAGCCTGACCTTTGTCTCTTTCTCCATCCACTTATCTCTTATCTTACTAGGCTCTTCTCAGATATGGCAGAACCTCCAGGAAGGCCTGACCTTTGTCTCTCCTTCTTCTTCTTCTTATCTCCCACTTTGCTGATACTTCCGCACAAATATTTAGGCTTTTCTCACGTATGCTAGATCCTCTTAAAAAGCCTGACCTTTACCTGTTTCTGCTACCTCATGCCTTGATGATACATCCACGTATGGATCAGCCAGTCATGAGATGCCCCCATACCACTGTAACCATTTTTGGCAAAATAGACTGCCCTGCCAACCTCCTCCTGGTTGTATCTCTATAAATAAAGTTTACCATCGAGGAATGGTGGCCATTGTTCTCCCTCAGAAACCTTGGTCCCACCTGGCCTCAACTTTATTTTATGTCTGAGTGACTTGTTCCACGTGTGTCTCATCCTCTTTCCTGTCCATTCTCGGCCTATGGACCTTCCCCAGGGCTGGTTACTGGGGTTTTGGACTCCGCACATGGTGCCCTAACACGGACCCAACGAGGGGACCATCGCTGACTGAAAGCTGCAAGGTAAGAAGACACTCCCTATAATAAGGGCACGCGCACGCGAAAGCAGGAAGTGTAGTGCGGGTGCAAAACATCGTGTGTAAAAGTGGGGTAATCAGGATCACATGAACAGGTGAGATACACCCAGATGCTTTATGCCTTATTAAAGGCTAAAGGGGCCCGAGTTAAAAAGGACCAATTGAGTCAGTTTTTAGCCTTTGTACAAGACAAGTGCGCTTGGTTCCCAGAGGAAGGAACGGTCAACGCTAATACATGGCAGAAGATCGGTCGTCAACTTCGGAGCCGATATACTACAGAAGGGCCGGATAAAATCCCTGTATTTGCCTTCTCCCTGCGATCTCTTATTGATGAGTGCCTCGACACTCTCGCGGCTGTTGAGCAAAGCTACCACAGTTTAATGGATACTGTGTGCCCCTCAAAACATACAGTCCAGGGTTTTGAGCAGATCAGACAGAGAGAAAATCTGACCTCAGGCGCAGAGGCCGTAGCCTCTGCTTCTCCGGTTGAGGAATCTGACCATAATTCTGAGAAGGAAACTAGTGAGGAAGAGGACGCGGCAGATGCCAGTAAACTAGAGGGAGAGCCTGCCATTGCCGCCCTTGCAGACCTCACCAGACTGTCACTAAACCCCGAAGATCCGGGAGCCCGGCAGAGGGTGAAAAAGAAAACCCTCGGTCGCCAACTTCTCGAGAGACCACTTCCCCTATCTCGCCTGCAGCAAGCTTGCAGAGGGGCACTGAAGGACAGAGAGCTGTTAAGAGGGCTTCAGCCCGGCCACGTTCCCTGTGACTTAGGCACCGGCTCCAGAGGGTGTGGGACCGCCAAATAGGGAGTATCAGCCCCTGTCTTTCAAAGTGTTAAAGGAGGTGAAAGTGGCGGTCTCCACTTAGGGACCGACGGCCCGTCATACTATGGGGCTGTTGGAAACACTCGTTGGCTTACAGGTCCTCCCCCCGGATGATTGGAAAATGATCGTTAGAGCGTGCCTGTCCCTTGGAGATTATTTGTTGTGGAAGCCTCCTTTTAAGAGTTTTGTCACAATCAAGTGGCTTTCAACAGAGCGCATGACATTGACATTTCCTTAGACCAGCTTACCAGCATGCTGGGGTGCTGCGACAGTTAGGTTACCCAATACCAGCTTTTGACCAAGTAGGAACACTGGCCTTAAAGGCTTGGAAAACTTTACTCTCTCAAAGAGAGAAAACAACTTGCCTTTCATCCATCAGTCAGGACCCAGATGAACCATTCTAAGACTTCGTGCGCTGCCTTATACAAACTGCAGGCAAACTTATCTCCAATCCAGAGGCAAGCAATGCGCTGGGTTAAACAGCCTCCGATAATGCCAGTAAGTGGTGCCAGACAGCGCTTAGACCGTTTAAGAAGTCTGCAGATTTTGATCAAATGATTAGAATCTGTGCAGATATAGGTCCCTCTTACATACAAGGAGCCACTTTGGCTGCATTTTTAAAAGCAGGAAATGGTACAGGCAAGTCTGGGAAGTGTTTCCATTGCGGCAAACACCGGCACTTTGCTAGCGAGTGCCGGGTACAAGGAAAAGCATCGCTGGGTTCGCCCCGAAGCCGCGGAGCCTCATCCCGCAAACCTACCCGGTTATGCCCAGTGTGTAGACGGGGATATCGCTGAGGAAGTGAGTGCCGAATCCAAACCGATGTGGACGGAAAACCGATTCACCGGGCCGACCGCAGCCCGACCAAACAGTAGGGGTAGCTTTCAATCCAGTCCAGCGGGAAAACTTGGGGTCTCAGACCTCAGCCGCGCTACATCGGGAAGTGCAGAACTGACTCTCCACTCCACCACCACCGTCTTATTAACCCCTCAAATGGGAACACAGGTTTTATCCACCGGAGTTTTTGGTCCTCTCCCTAAGGGGACGATGGGACTACCCCTAGGGAGAAGCACTTCCGCCATGAAAGGACTTCACGTTAAAGCAGGGGTGACAGATTCGGACTACACAGGAGAGAGAAGGATTATGGTGCATTCCGCCATGGACTTTTATCAAGTGTCGGTAGGGGAGAGAGGAGCGCAACTGGTTCTTCTACCGCTTGCACGAGCCACAAAAAAAAACCCGGCAGTGGCCACTAGAGGGAGTCAAGGTATTGGTGGTTTTGGCTCCTTGGATGCTCACTGAGACACCAAGTTAGGGGAAGATCGGCCTGAGTATGACCTAGTTATAGACGGGAAGCCTTAGAGGGTTATTGGACACTGGAGCAGATGTGTCAGTAATAGCAAGAAACCATTGGCCATCCCCATGTCCGATGGACCAGGTAGAGGCACAGTTATGTGGCACTGGGCAAGTGAAAATCCCCACTAGAAGTGCTCGCATCTTTAAATGGTCGGATGATGAGGGCAATTCTGAGGAGTTCCAACCCTTTGTGGTGGAGATTACAATTAATCTGCGGGGAAGAGACATTCTTTAGGGTATGGGAGCCTTGTTGATGAGCCCAAATGCCCTTGTTAGTTTCCAAATGTTAGCTCAAGCGTTCCTACCACAACAGGGATTAGGAAAACAAGGGCAAGGAAGGAGACATCCCATACAGACAAAATAAAAAATTGATAGACAAGGATTGGGATTTCAAGATTTTTCCTAGGGCCACTGTCCACTTCTCCACCCAGGCCAACAGCCACGGCTATAACTTGGCTGACAGATGCCCCTGTCTGAGTGGACCAGTGGCCCTTACCACAGGAGAAGCTTTTAAAAGCAGCCCAGGTGCTAGTCAAAGAGCAGTCTGAGAAGGGACATTTGGTGCCTTCCACTAGTCCATAGAACACTCCTGTTTTTGTTATAAAAAAGAAATCTGGAAAATGGAGGCTCCTTCAAGACTTAAGAGCCATTAATAAGATCATGGGACGCATGGGGGCTCTACAGCCTGGCCTGCCCAACCCTACCATGACACCACAAAATTATCAAATGCTAGTTGTGGACTTAAAAGATTGTTTCTTCACTATACACTCACATCCAGAAGATTGTAAGCATTTTACTTTTAGCATACTTGCACCCAACAACACAGGCCCTATGCAAAGATATCATTGCATGTGTCTGCCTCAAGGAATGATGAATAGCCCACCCTGTGTCAGGAGTGTGTGGACAGGGCAGTGCAGCCTGTAAGACAGCAGTTTCCAGAAGCGTATATCATCCACTATATGGATGACATTTTACTGGCCGCCCCTAGTGAACAGCAATTAGAACCCATATATCAGGCTTTACAAACAAAATTGACTCAATTAGGATTAGAAATTGAGCCAGAGAAAGTGCAAAAGACACTTCCATTTCAATATCTAGATCATATCCCAGAAAACAGACAAGTTAAACCCCAAGCTCCGCAGATGAAAACAAACCATCTCCAGACTCTTAATAACTTTCAAAAACTGCTGGGGGATGTGAACTGGCTAGGCCCCTCCTTAAAACTTACAACAAAAGAACTCCAGCCCCTGTTTAAGATTCTGGAAGGAGACCCGATCCTTCCAATCCTCAGGGCCTCACTGAAGAAGCTCGCGAAGCGCTCAAACTAGCTGAGTGAGCTATCTGAGCTGAGCCAAATCAGCCAATTTCTCTTCTGATTTTCCCTACACCCCACGTGCACAAAGGAGCATTATGGCAAGTGGCGGGGGTCTTGGAGTGACTTCATTTGTCTAATACTCAACCATGGTCACTCACCCCTTACACTTCTCTAGTAGCCAGTTTCATTGGTGAGTGCAGAAAACGCTCTCTACAGCTCAGTGCTCTAGAACCACATACTATAGCTGTTCTATACAAAACTCTTCAGCAACAGTGGCCGTGGCAGTTCTCAGAGGACTGGCAAGCTGCTTTAGCTTCATATCCTGGTCAGCTAGATAGATAATCACTTTCCAGCTGATAAACTTGTCCAATCTGCCAAGCTTACCCCATGTATCTTCCCCCAAATAGTACTATCCTCTCCAATTCCTCAAGCACTCACTGTGTTCACAGATGGTTCCTCTTCAGGACAGGCAGGATATTATTCTGAAATTCAGCAGCAGCATGCAGATACGGGATTCACTTCTACCCAACATGCTGAACTCCAGGCTGTCATTTGGGTTTTTTTCAGGATTTCCAGAACCGAGCCCTTAACATTTATTCAGATAGTGACTATGTGGTTGGGGTGGTTAAAGACAGTGAAATGTCAACGCTTTCTCAAATGGGCAGTGAAATTCAGTTCCACTTATTCCATTGAGTCAGGGACCTTGTTTGTAAGCCCCACCACCCTTGTTTCTTTTCTCACATACAATCTCACAGTTCATTACCAGGCCCCAAAAGGCGGGACCGCCGTTGCAAATCAGCTTCTTCGCTACACTACTATACCAGCTGGTCCCACTGAGGAAGCTACTGCTTCCCACACTACCTTTCAGCAAAATGCTGCCACTCTACATAAACAGTTTCAGCTTACAAAAGAGGCTGCCCATCAAATTGTTAAGAATTTCTCTACTTGTTCCATTTTTATTCCCTCACTGCCACAGGGAGTAAATCCCACAGGCTTACACCCCAGTGAGTTGTGGCAAATGGATGTTACTCACTTTCCTGCCTTTGTGTGCCTCCGTTTTGTTCGTGTCTCCATAGACACTTGCTCCATGATTGCTGTGTCAGCACCTCCATGATTGCTGCGAAGCAGCGCGTCGTGCTATTGACCATGTCTTGCATGCCATGCGGGTGTTGGGTAGCCCACAAGCCATAAAGAGAGACAATGGACCAGCATACACTAGTTCCATCTTTAATAAATTTTACCACACCTTCCACATGTCACTTACCCCTGGTATTCCTTACAATCCACAGGAACAAAGTATTGTTGAATGGGCCAACTCAACACTTAAAACTATGATGCAAAAACAAAAAGGGGAAGTCCTCCCGGGCAATACAAAATTATATCATCTACAATCATTAATTTGGCCCTCTATACTTTAAATTTTTTGAATATTAGTGAAGATGGCACCACAGCAGCTGAGAGGCATTATCGCCCCTCATCCCCATCTCAGGACAAGCCAAGATGGATATGTTGGAAAGATCCCTCTACAGGACAGTGGAATGGTCCTAGCCCACTGGCTAGGTGGGGACGAGGTTTTGTTTGTGTTTCTCCAGAAGGAGGTACATCTGTATGGATTCTTGCAAGATTTGTGCGAAAGTGTGATGGACCACTGGGTGCTGTTACCAGTCCAGATGACACCCAACCTGAGGAAACGATGACCAGACTACAGCCGCTGATGCTAGACATAGAGAAGGATGACGTGAAGAGACCCCAAATGACAACCCCTCGAGGTCCTACAGATCAGACTTGCCACGCTCCAACCCTAACTTGGGGACAGGTTAAAAATTTTAGTAAACAGGCCCAAAGCATGGTCATAAATCAAGGGGGCAACTCCAGAAACTCTGATCTGGTTTTTGTGGCAATGCTCACACTCCTTACAGCCCAGGTGAGTGACACAGGGAGAACTCCACTGGACGTGCTTCCCTGATCGACCTTTGGCTCATGTGGTGCCCTTGGAGATACCGGCTGCAATTCCCATGTATACCAATCTTTCTCAGATTTTAGGAGGTCACCTTGATAGACACATTATGCCAGTACATAATAGTTCATTCAATTATAAAGGAAAGGCTGCGGCACTGTCTTTGTGCCTAGGACCCAGGTCCCTGTGTATGCCATTGTCAGAAGTAGAAAAGTCAACTATTGTGGCCAATGGCTCCAAGAAGAGGAATGAGATTATCAGTTTTAAAACCTTCAAGTTGGAAGTCCAAGAGCCACTTAATGAGTCTTGTCCCTCTCAACCCTGCCATAAATGAAGCACCACTATACACCAGCCACGTTTTGTGTCCTGGCTTGAGTGTTGCACTCCATGGGTCAACACAACCTCTATTGCCTCAGTACAATTTCAGGATTACTCTCATGTGTTACCAAACTTAATTGGGAGAATAATGCTTCTGTTCTCCTAATGTATGGACCTTCTTTCCTTATGATCCCTACTAATCTTTCCGGGCCGTGGTATGAGGATCATGGTCTACAAGTTCTTAAAGAAATCAAAAATCAATTAGATCGCCTTGCTATGCAATCAGATTGATTATTTGGTGTGTAGCGTCATTAGTCACTTTGTTGGCCTCTACCATAATTGCCTCCATAGCTTTGGCTTAGAATGTGCAAACTACATGTTTTATTAATCAGCTGGCAAAAAACACTTATACTTTGGAGACCCAAGAGATCATAGATAATAAACTCCAAACACAATTGGATGCTTTGGAGGCTACAGTCCTTGATATAGGGACTCAAGTGAAGGCCATACAATACTATATGAGGTTACATTGCCATGCAGAGTTCAAACATATCTGTGTCACTGCTCTGCCTTACAATCAGAGTGAATGGAGCCCACCTACTGGGCATTTTTCAACATGCTAATATCAGCTTAGACTTTCAAAAATTATGCCAACAGATTCTGGACATCCAGCATGCTGAGGTACAAAGTCTCACACCTGAACAGACAGCAAAAGCAGTTTTGGATTTACTCAATGGATTTAATCCTTTCAATACAGCCAGACACTCAGTGATTGTCATTATTGTCATGATAAGTCTAATTCACTTATTGCTTTGTACCTTTCTAATTTGGATGCCGAATCTTCCAGCAACAACTGATAGAGTTGGCCCAAGCGCATCATAAAACCAAGCTGACTTTACAAAAATAAGAGGGGGAGATGTCCACATTCCTGTATGTGCCCTTAGAGTTCTTCTCTTCTCTACTGCCTACCTATTTGTCTAATTCTGTGGCTCCTCTTCTTCTTTATAGAATCTGCCTGTTCTGATTGTTTCTAAATGATGGCATCTCTTCTTCTGCTATAATCAGGCGGGTGTTTGGTATATGTCCCATACATGAGTTTACCTTGTGTTTTCCTGGCCATACGGAGGTTCAGGTGTCTCAGGGGCTGATGCCATGTACTCAATTTTCCCCCCAATGTTAGATGTTGGCCAGTCTTAGAAAATAAGTCTGGTTTCCCCAAGGCCTATGACAGCAGCCAGGATTACTCTCATGTGTCTGTTAATTATTCTAGCTTCTTCCCATCTCCATTGCTCTATATCAGTGGCCATTACAAACAATCAAATTTGTGGTGCTTGGCTGCCTGCCCACTAGCAGGTGGGGAAATCCCAAGGTAGCCACTGGGCATGAAAGCCATGGGACATAGGCTACAAAGGAGATGTAAAACTTCTACTCACCGCCTCATGTCACCCTGTTTGGCCCCAGAGGATGACTGGTTAGCCAGAGATGGGTAAGATTCCTCAAATGAGGAACAACCTATGACAGGCACAGCCAAAGGAGGCCATCAGAAAGAATGACTGGTTAGCCAAAGACTGATAAGATTCCTCATTGGAGGGACAACCTAAGACAGGCACAGTCAGAGAGAGGCTATTCAGGAAGTACTTTCTGTTGGGACTTAGGCCTTCACTCCCGAGGTCTCCTGAGGAAGGTCTCCTGCCCCATGACTGCTTGGTGTCCCACATCCAGCTTAGCATGGGACCCAGGTGACAAACAGAGACATGGTAAACAGCAGTTGCACTGGCCACACTAAAAACTTGTGTTCATGTACCTCTTGCTCCTTCCACTTATCACCATATTGATATTTCCCTTTAGAAAAATAAAAAAGGGGAGATGTTGTGGGCTGCTTGGAATGTACTGCCCCACCTACTGTCTTACTGATGTAGATTTAGGCTTCTCTCAGGCATGAAAGAATCTCTGGGAAAGCCTGACCTTTGTCTCTTTCTCCATCTTCTTATCTCATATGTTACTAGGCTCTTCTCAGATATGGCAGAACCTCCAGGAAGGCCTGACCTTTGTCTCTCTTTCTTCTTCTTCTTATTTCCCACTTTGCTGAGACTTCTGCACAAATATTTAGTATTTAGGCTTTTCTCAAATACAACAGATCCTCTTAAAAAGCCTGACCTTTACCTGTTTCTCCTACCTCATGCCTTGATGATACTTCCACATATGGATAAGCCATTGTAACCAATTTTGGCAAAATAGACTGCCCTGCCAACCTCCTCCTGGTTGTATCCCTATAAATAAAGTTTCTGATTGAGGAACGGTGGCCATTGTTCTCCCTCACAGACCTTGGTCCCACCCGGCCTCAACTTTATTTCGTGTCTGAGTGACTTGTTTCATGTGTGAGTGTCTCATCCTCTTTCCTGTCAATTCTCAGCCTATGGACCCTCCCCAGTGCTGGTTACTGGGGTGCCGGACTCTGCACAGCAACACCATCTCTCAGATATGGTGATGAAATTAGGACATTTCCAGATAAACATAAATTCAGGGAATTTAAAAACCAAACCAAAATTACAAGAAATGCTAAAGGGAGTTCTTCAGCTAGAAAATCAGTAATACAGAGTTAGACAATTAAGTTTGCCAACTCATCCTAGAAAAAGTACTACCTCATTGCTGAATATCATACAGTCAACTTTGAAGTACTCTCCTTGGGAAGCTGTGCACTGATGCCGGCACCTACTCTACCCTTCAAAGCAATTTTGAAATTCTCTTTCTGGAACGTATATCAGAGCTGTCCTTGTACAAGGACTGCCAATTAAGTTCAAGAACTCATTCTAGAAAAAGTGCTACATACCTCACTGCTGAATATCACTATGGTCACCTTCAAAGTATTCCCGTTGGAAAGCTTTCTACTGACACCAGTGCCTAGTCTGCACTTCAAGGCACTTTTTCTAGCATGAGTTCAAGAATGCAACTGGCAGACCTCACATGATGACAGCTCTGATGGGAATGCCAGAAAAAGAGCTCCAAAATTGCTTTGAAGAGTGGACTATGCACTGGCATTGGTGTATAGTTTCGAAGGTGACTGTAGTGATATTCAGCAATGAGGTATGCAGCACTTTTTCTAGGATGCACTCATGAATTTAACTGGCAGACCTTCTAGCAGTTCATAACCCAAGACTACAACGCAGGATGGAGCAAACAGATATTAACCCTGATATGGAAATTACAACAATAAATTAAAAGTAAAGCATTGAAAATAGGGAAACAGAGATGTCAGTATGTAAAAGATGACAACATTATAACAAAGAGAAGGAACTAAAACAAAAATCTTTCATACAGAAAGTCAAGGCTATAAAAAAATACTTAAAAACTGGTTAAATTTAGAAAAATAGGGGTAAATATTAGAGTAATCACAAAGGAAATTAACAATCTTACACATCAAAATAAAAACAAGAAAAACATAAAGTATCAGAAAATATAAAACCAACAACAACTGAGATGGAAGAGAACATTAAAAAAAAAAAAAGGTACTCAGCACACAAAATTAACTGAAACAAAGAAACTGTCAACAATGAACAACAACAACAAAAGGCATCAAAATGGTGGCACTAAACTCATACCTATCAATAATTATGCTGAATATAAATGGATTAAATGTACTAATAAAGAGATGGAAAGGAGCAGATGGGGTTAAAAGACCATGGTCCATCTGTATGCTGCCTACAGGAAACATACCTTAGACTTAAAGACACAACTAAAACTCAAAGGATGGAAAAAATATATTCAGTGAACAACACTCTAAAAAGAACAGGAATGGCAATATCAATTTCTGGTAAAATAGACTTTAAGTAAAATCGGATAAGGAAGGCTACTAAATAATAATTTGAGTCAATATTCCAGGAGGACACAACCATGTTAAATATTTATGCACCAATGATAGGGCTTAAAAATATGTAAAACAAATTCTAACTGCACTGAAAAGAGAAATAGATAGTTCCATAGTAACAGCAGGAGACTTCAACATATAAATTCCATTGAAGGATAAAACATCCAGAAAGAAGTCAATAATAGCACAGAAGATCTAAATGCTACAATTAACTAACTTGACCTCATACCCATATACAAAACATTCCACTCAACAGCAGCCAAATATATTTATTTTCCAAAGCACACAAAATATTCTTAAAAATAGATCACATATTAGGCAACAAATTAGGCCTTAACAAAATTCAAAATATTGAAATACCACAAAATATCTTTTCAGACCATAAAAGTAGAAATCATAACAGATAAAGCATCACAAAAAAAATCAAACATATGGAAATGGAACAACTCATTGCTCAAAAACGGTTAGGTTATAGAAGAAATTAAGGTTGGATAAAGAAATGCTAAGAATCAAATGGGAATGAAAACACATCATACCAGAGTCTGTGGAACACAGCAAAAGCTGTGCTCAGAGGTTCATTTCAACAAATGCACACGTCCATATAGAAGAAAGGGCCCAAATTAAAGTATTAACCCTACAACTTGAACAAGTAGAGAGAAGCAAAAGAAGCCTTTAGGCACCAGAGGAAAGCAAATAATAAAAATTAGAACAGCAGCAAATAAATTAGAGACTAGAAAAATTATCAAAAACTTAGATAATTCTTTAAAAAGATAAAAAAAATTTATAAACCATTTGCCATACTGACAAAAGAAAAACAGAAGGGGAAACAAATAATTCAAATAAGAAGGAAGATAGGCAATATCACAACAGACTCAACAAATTTTTTTAAAAAAATTCATAACAGAACACTAAGAAAAATTGTACTCTAACAAACTCGAAAACCTGGAGGAAAGGACAAATTTCTAGAAGAATGTTATCTGACTAAACAACAAAAATAGAGGTCGTATGTAAAAATAAATCCCCGACAGAAGAAAAGGTTGAGAAAGTAATTTAAAAATGTCCAACAACATAAAGCTCTGGCCCAGATGGCTTTGCTAGAGAATTCTCCTAAACTTTCAGAAAATGATTATTACTAAAGAGATTATACATTGGAATTTGGATTGGGATTACATTATATCTGTAGATCACGTGGGTAAAATAGACATTTTCAGCATGTTGAGTCTTCTTATTTGTGAGCAAGAAGCTTTCTCCACTATGTGGATCTCTTTTGGTTTTTATTACTATTACTAAAGGTATTTCAGAGCATAAAAAATGATGAAATACTCTCAAACTCATTCTCTGAAATCAATATAACCCTGATTACAAAACCAGGTAAAGAGACTACAAAACAAGAAAATTACAGACCAGTATCTCTCATGGGGCGGCAGGGGGGAATCTTTAACAAAATTCCAGCTGACAGAATTCAGCAATGTATCAAAAAAAATAACTCACCATGACCAAGTGGGATTCATATCAGGAATGCAGGGATGACTCAACATTAGAAAATCAATGTAATCAACCAAATAAAACAAAAAGACATGAAACACTTGATTTTATCAATTGATAAAATACTTAAGAGTAAATTTAACCAGAGATGTAAAATACCTCTACAAAGAAAACCTCAAGACTGTACCGCAACAAACCAAAAGAGATCCCCATGGTGGAGAAAGATTCTTACTTATAAATAGGAAGACTCAACATTGTGAAAATGTCTATTCTACCCATGTGATCTATAGATATAATGTAATCCCCATCCAAATTCCAGTGGCACTTTTTAATGAAATGGAGAAAGAAATCACGAAATTTATATGGAAAGGGAAGAAGTCCCAAGTAAGTAGAGAATTATACAAGAACAAAGTGGGAGACCTCACACTACCTCAGTACACTGCCAGGATAGTCAAAACAGCCTGGTACTATTACAACAACAGACTTACAGGCTAATGGAACAGAATTGAGAATCTAAACATAAAATCATCCACCTATGAGCAGCTGCTATTTGACAAAGCCCCAAGTCTATGAACTGGGGAAAATACAATCTCTGTAACAAACACTGTTGTCATAACTTAATGTCCATCTGCAAAAAAAAAGAAAGATACATATCTCACACCATGCACAAAAATTAACTAAAAATGAATCAAAAACAAAATATAAAATCTAAGCTGGGAAGATAATGGAAAAAAAAATAGGGGCAATGCTGGGAACCCTAATACATGGCATCAACAGAAATACAAAACATTACTAACAATGCAGAAACATCTGTAGAGAAAATAGATAACTGGGAACTTCTAAACATCAAACACTTATGTTCATTCAGAGATTTCAGCAAGAGATAATCCACAGACAGGGGAAAAAAAATGGCCATGAGAAATCCTATTAGCATCCAATTTCTAAAGTCTATAAGCTACTGCAAATCCTCAACAACAAAAAACACAGATGATCCAGTTTAAAAATGGCCAAAGGATATGAGCAGTCATTTCACCAAAGACGACATTCAGGTGACTAAAAGATACATGAGAAAATGCTCACTGTCATTAGCCATCAGAGAAAAGCATATTAAAACTACAATGGGATACCATTTGTTGTGGATTGAATCATGTCCTCCAAAAATATGTGTATTAATTTGGCTTGGCCTTATTGTGTGATGTTCCCTCATGTTATAAACCCTGCCTCCATGATATCAATGAGAAAAGAAGGTGAGCAGTTGTGTTGGTGGAGCAGGACTCAAGGTGTGGGATTGTGTTGTGCCTTGGGGCAGCCTCTTGAGATATAAAGGAAAGGAAGGCAAGGGGAGAGCTGCGGACTTCATACCACAAAGAGGCAGTGCCAGGAACAGAGTATGTCCTTCGGAAAGGACCCTGGGTACTTGCACCTCAGAAGCTCCCAATCCACAGGAAGTTTCATGACAAAGACCTTCCTCTAGAGCAACACAGAAAGCTTTCCCTTGGAGCTGACAACATGAATTTGGATCTGTAGCCTACCAGTCTCTGACAGAATAAAATTTACCTTTTTAACGCCATCCATTTGTGGTATTTCTGTTAACATAGCATTAGACAGCTAAGACATGATCTTGCCCCAACAAAGATGGCATTAATCCAAAAAACACGAAATAATAAATGTTGTAGAGGTTGTGGAGAGACCGGAACACTTACGTACCACAACTAGTGAGACTGTAAAATGGTACAATCACTTTGGAAATCAACTTGGCACTTTCTAAAAAGGTGGAAATAGAAATACCATATGATCTAGCAATCCTACTTCTTGGAATATATCCTATAGAAATCAGGGCTGCTACATGAATAGATACATACCCACAAATGTTTACTGCAGCACTGTCCACAAAAGCAAAAAGATGGAATCAACCTAGGTGCCCATCAACAAAAGAGTGGATAAACTATAACTTACACAATGGAATATTAAACAGTGATAAAGGGCAATTGTGAATTCAGGAAAGATCTGATAACATGGAAAAATCTGGAAGGCATTATGGGAGGAAATTATGCAAATACAAAAGGACAAATATTGTATAACACCATTATTATAGGAGTCAAGAATAGGTTTAAACACAGAAGAAAACATTCTTTGATGGTTATGAGGGTGAGGTGGCAGGGAGAGGGGTATTCACTGATTAGATTACTGACAAGAATTATTTTAGATGAAGGGAGAGAGCACATAGCTGAGAAGTCAGCACAAATAGACTAAGCCCCAAACTGAGACGTATTCTAAATATAACCCAATACTCTGAGGGCTAGAGTAGCAGGATTAGAGGTCTAGTCACCGTGCTTTCATGGGATATCTAGGTTAATTGTCTTAACAAAGTTTATTAAAATATTCTGTAGCCCACTTTGGAGAGTGGCGTCCACGGTCTTAAAACTCAGAAAGCAGCCATTTATGAAGTATCAATGGGACTGAACCCACCCGGAGCAAAGGAGAAAGAAGCATCAAAGATGCAAGCAAAGTGTGAGCTCAAGAGACAGTGGTCTATATATGCCAGCAACTACTTCAATACGATGCTGGGAGAACTAGATGGTGCCTGGCAAGCATCAAAGACTGCCCTTATAGGGAACTCAACAAAGAATTCCTGATGGGGTAGGAGAAAGATGGGATGCATAACTTGAACTCTAGTAAAAAGACCAGACTTGATGGTCTGACAGACTGGAAGGTCCCCAGAGGACAAGGCCTTCAGACTCTCTGTTAGCCCCAAACGGAAACCATTCTGGATGCCAACTGCTCAAGGGTTGAACTTGTGTGTAATTAAGAAAATGATACTGGTGAAGAGTGTGCTTCTTGGTCTGGATAGATACAAGAGACTAAATGGGTATCTCCTGTCCAAAGGCTAGATGAGGAGACAAAGCAGGACCGGAGCTGGTTACATGGACATGGGAAATATGGGATGGAGAAGAAGAATGCACTGTCACAGAGTAGGAAGAGAAACTAGGGTCACATGGCAAAGTGTGTGTGAGTTTTCATATGAGAAACTGACTGTGACTGTAAACTTTCACTTAATGAAAAATTAAAGATAATAACCTATCAGATAAATTATTCTATTATTCCCACTATGCAAATGAGAAAATTGAAGTATTGAGAGATCTATTAAGTAACTTTCCTGGTTCATGTACGTAGAATGTGATGGACCTAGTATTTGAATTCAGCATTCTAACTTTAAAAATATGTGATCTTAAACACTTTTCTAGGACTAGGTAGAAAGAGGATATGGAAAACATCACTGCTTAATTAACATCACATCTATTTCCAGCTTTACTTTCTCTTGTCTACTTTCTCTATAGATGTTGGAAAATTGGAGGTTTATAGTTTTTCCAGTCTGCTTTGCATCTTGGGAAGATTCTTCCACCCAGTTCTGATAAATAAGTCAAAGCAATGTCTTCTGAAGAGAGAAAGCTTCTAGGAAAGCAATTATTTCTCTGAAAATATAACAGAATGAGTGCAGACAGTGCCAAATTGCCCCTGGTTTCTGCCTGGAATACAAATATTAAGCCTGAATCTCCAGCAGCTGTCTTGTATCCATAAAGAAAAAGTCAAGAAAAATCAGAGAGACAAAAGCCAAAGACTTTGACAGTGTTGTGGCACTGAACCAATGTAAACATCTGATTATCTCTCTGCTTCTTGTTGTGTGGTAAAATAAGCTCTAATTTGTTTACTCACACTTGGTAGTATTTTCTATTACTTGTGTTGATAAGGCATATCCTCAGTTGCAAATAATTGAAAATAGTTCGACTGCTGAAAGCCTGAATGCAAACAATCCACAATCTGACTATAATATTATGATAGTTGGATAATGACCCTACAGAAGTCCACAAGTTATTCCGTGGGATCCCTAAATATGTTACATTACATGGATGTCATGGACTGAATTGTGTCCCCCCCAAAATACATGTAGCCATGTGATTGAGCCATGGTTCCCTATATTTTATGATTCTCCTCCATTTTGTGATTTTCCTGGGCTGTATGTTACAGGATTAGGGTGGGACTGTAAATCCCCAGGCTTGCCCCACCCTTAATCCTTTCATCCTGCAAGAGATAAAAGGAAAGGGAAGCAGGGAGAAAACTGGGAACCGAACACCATCAAGAAAGCAACAGCAGACCTGAGGTTCCTGCGCCAAGATGCTCCCTGGACAAAGACTGATGTAATACCAGACTTTCCTCCAGAGCCGACAAGGGGGAAAGCCTTCTCCTGAAGCGAACATCCTGTGTTTGGACTTGTTGCCTACAATCTTCGTCTGTTAAAGCCATCCATTCTGTGGTATTTCCATTAGAGCAGCACTAGCCAAAGCCAGCCAAGTGCCATTGAGTTGGATCCGAAGACCCTAGGTGACTAAAACAGTGGACAAAAGGATTATGCACGTGTAGTTAAGGGCATTGAGGTGAGGTAATGATATCTAGGCAGGCCAATGATATTAACACAAATGTCTTTGTAAAAGGGAGGCAGGAGACCCGACTACAGAATAAGCAATGTGATAATGTTAGCAGAGATTGGAGTGATATGGCCATAAGCCAAGGAATGCTAGCAGAGACCAGATGCTGGAAGAGTTAAGAAACAAATTCTCCTTGGAATTCTTCAAAAGGAGCCAGCCCTGTTGACAACTTGTCTTAAGTCCCTAAGACTCAAACATTTTGGACTTCTGGCTGCCAGAAATATAAAAGAATGACTTTTATTGTTTTAATCCATAAAGTTTGTGGTAATTTTTTACAGTAACAATATAAATGAGTACAAGTGACCCCTCTGTTCAACTGTGCCATATATTTAATTCCTCAGAGGTCCCTTAGGTCTTTTATTTTTCCTTAACAATGTCCTCTCTATTATTTTTCCCCTGTCTGCATGATTACTTGAATTCTTCCCTCATCAACACCCTCATTTCATACACACCACTTTTTGTCTATCATATTCACCCATCAAATATCAAATCTGGGTCGATCCTTCCACCCGATTTCTCTGTTCCTGTATCTGTGCTGCTAAGAATTTGTGGAGAAAAATTATACACTGTATAATTTTACCACTAAATTGTATGTTATCCAGCTGAATCGGGGGCAACTTTTTCTATAATTTTTCTTAAACTCTATTTAGTCATTTATGCCCCTTCTTTAATTTTCTCTCCTCATCTTTCTTATTTTCTCTCATCAGATAAACTCACCTTGTTCATCTAGGAAACTGAAACTGCTAGTAGTGGGGAAACACACACACACACACATACACACACACACACACACATACACACTCACTCACACAGAATGAAAGCAAACTAAAGCAGTCTTTTCATTCTAAAACTTGTGTACATCTTCATCCATTCCTTGTCTCCTGTTTCCCAGGGTCATAATTTTTCTGCTAACATTGTTGGAAACAATATAATGAGTATACATATAATGCAAAGAAATAAAGATATATAAAAGAAAAATGAAAAACAGACTAACTCCACCAATGATACATTTCATGAAAACTGAATTTACTTTAGTAAGTTTATCAGAGTTCCAGAATCTCAAGCTAGAGATCACAACCTACTGGGAAGACAGATATTTATGTAAATATCATGGGACAGACTGTCCACATATATCTGAGATAACCATGAGTATAGGGAATCCATATTTGTGCACATTCCAAAGAAAAGTGATCCAACAGAATGCTGAAATTATTAAACAATATCATTAATATCAAGTGCAAGTAAAATTTTGCTGAAGATAATTTAAAAAATGGTTGCAGCAGCAGTACAACAACAGGGAACTTCAGAGATTCAATGCAGATTCAGAAGAGGATGTAGTGTGAGAGAAACTATTGCTGATGTCAAGATGCATCTTGACTGAAAGCAAAAAATACCAGAAAGATGTTTACTTGTGTTTAATTGGGGAAAAAAAGACACCTTAGATAAGTGTACCCCCCTCTTAGAGTTTGGGTTGATTACTTAACCTACTTATTGTTATATTAAAATATGAATTAATGTCAAGGAGTGGCTACATGTAAAGGTTGCTCTTTAAAACAATTTCATTTTCAAGCTTGCTTTCTTTAGGAGATTGGTTGATTAAGGAATAAAGAGACATCGACTTATAGAACTAAGTGCCAAAGTGAAAGTCAGAAGTTCACGAACTATGGAAAGAAGTGTAGCACACTGTTTCTTAAAAACGGCTGGAGACTAGACTGTGACCCAAAAGGCAACACTAGTGTCAAAGGTTGAAGAATAGCACTGGATGAAAGCAGTATACACATGTGGATCTGGCAAGAAGCCACGGAACTCACATCACATTCGGGCACAATTTAATATCGCATTTTTACACATTGTTATAACTTACCACGATGACCTCAACACAAAACATAAACTTGTTGTTTTGAAGTCAATTCTGACTCATGGTGACCCTATAGTACAGAGTAGAACTTCCCCGTAGGGTTGCCGAGGTGTGGCTGGTAGATGTGAACTGCTAACATTTGGTTACTTGTTGCAGCTCTTAAGTATCACCTCACCAGGACTCCAAGCACATGAAACACAGGCAGCAAAAAAAAAAAAAAAAAAGAAAAGAAAATACCTAGAAATCACTAGTCTATGTGTGCTCTCTCTTCTCCAGTGTAGTGAGAAATATATCTCAGCACAGTTCACTAGCTTTAATTGTCAAGTTTCACCCTGCTCAGGAATTTTGTACTATATGTTTTGTACTTTTCTTCTTTGTTTTTGTTATTGTTGTAAAAATATAGTTAACACAACATTTGCCAATTCACCATATTTCACACGTACAATTTAGGAACATTAATCACAATGTATAACCATCACCAATATCCACCAGAAAATTTTCCATCACCGTCAACAGACACTCAGTGCTTCCTATACAATGACTCTTTCTTTCTCCCATCTCCTGCCCTGGTAACCACTATTGGATGCTGATCTCTATATCTTTGCTTATTGTAGGTGTTGCATATAAGTGAGAACCTACCTACAATATTTGTCCTTTTGTTATTTCTTCAATGGTAGGCAAATCAATCTCAGAGATGGAAAATATGACCACTCCTCTATCCAGCATCAGTGATTGGCATAGGTAACTGATTCTTATGAACAAATTTAAAATTCCCAACACATTCCTCCATCAGTGACTACCACTCAACTAAATTTACCACAGATGACAAAACAGTCATTTTGAGTTTTCTTGTCAGTCAGTGATAGGCTCAAGCACTCATTTTCCTGACTTCACTGATTTCCACCTGTCGATACTTGTAGACCTACTCTACCACATGCCAAGCCACTACTTTCAAAACACATAGCATGACATCTATGGGCTCAGTGAAAACATACACTCACGCGTGTTGATTCTAAGCAGGATTTGCTTCTCCAGGATTGCTCTTTGTCCCCTTGGCTATCACAATATGGAAAGTGTCAGTGTCAACAGATAACAGTGGTATCTGAGTGCCATTTCATGATCACCTTATGCTGGTCCATCTCTACATAGAGGAGTGTCAGCCATGAATCCAGGCAAGAGTAACATTCAGGTCTTTTCATTTACACCAGACAATGTCGATTCTACTAAATAGTCCTTTAATTTTTAAATATCTTAATTTAAGTGCAATCATTAAAGAATATTTGAAGATGCAGGTAGTCTTCGACTTACAGCAGTGTTCTGTTTCGACAACGCTGTCATTAGTCAGACCTGATTTAAACTGAATACTTCTTTTTTTTTTTTTAACCTTCATTATTCCCTGCTGAACAGCAGTATTCTGAACAGTAAATCTTAACATTAAACACCTGCAAGTGAATACCTGAGAATGCTAATATCAGCAAATGACACACTACAACACTCTATATTGTACATATTAATAATGATAAGGTGCACAAAAAAATTTAAAAGTACAGATAATTGTGACTCAAAATGTGATAAGTTGGAGACTACTTGCACTGCCACTGTCCTCAAACTGTTTACTTTCCATCTAATCCTTAGTTCTTGGTGGGGAGCAGGGGTAGGTCTTCTTTGTCTTCAAAATTCTTTGGTCATCCACGTTTCTGCTCTTATTATCCAGACTAGAATTTTCTAAAATTCAGTCACTTGTACCCAAACATTACAATCTTTGCCAACTGTACTATTACTAATGCATCTATTTTGAACTAATCTACTGTTTATAATGTTATACTTATTCTAAGTGATAATATCGACAGTATAATTTTTCTAACAAACAGACATTAAAAAAATACTGCCATTAAAATTTAAAATGATTCAGAATCATCTAAGATGATATTAACTATGAGTATAGGGAGGCGGAGTCAAGATGGTAGACTGAGCACACGTCTCCTTATATGCCTCTGGCACCAAGACCTGAATTGATGATCAAATGGAGCCTTCTGATCACCTAATCAACCCCAGGACACCGCACAGCACTGTTAATTTGAACTTCATACCACTGAGCGAAAAACCTCCTCTCTTTCACCAACTCCCGCTCCTGGTTAGCCCTGGCTCTCACGGACTGAAGGTAAATGCACCATTTTGACTTTATTTCCTCTTGTCTTGGGCAACGGGCGGAGCTGGGTCTTGCCTAGCAGCTAGACTCAGACACTTTGCTGGGGGGAAAGGCAGGCAAAATGCCCATATTTTGAGAACCAGGCTTAGGACTCTGTTAATCTAGCCACTTTGGGCCTGTCATTTTATCTCTGCCACAGTTGGGTTTGTACGGAATTTCACAGTCACTGTGCAGGATGCCATGTTGGGTATGTAGATTTTAGCAGGACCTAATTCTTAGCCTGGGAGCCAACACCTGCAAACAGGACAGCGCTTCTCCGACAGAAAAACAGTAATTTACACAGTGCCACCTAAGCTGGGGGCCCTGCAACAGAAGCAGAGGAATCACTACTTCTTGGCACCTGTAGCCCCTCTATCTGCTGCCTGTGTGGAGGACGCCATCTTGGATATGGTAGCTGAAGCTAGACCTAATTCTTAGCTTGGGAGCAAAAACCTGCCCATAGGAGAGCACTGTTCTACCAGAAAAGCAGTACTCTACACAATGTCACTGAAGGCTGGGCCCTGTCAGCAGAGGCCAACAGGGCAGTAGCATTGCTGTATTCTGAACTAGTTTGTATCATCTGGGGTTGGATATAGTGGTGCTTACTTTGCTAGTTGAGAAGAGGAACGTCTACACCTGAAAACCTGACTGACTTGGGAAGTGGTCAGATACCTTCTGCTTTCCATTTTAATACAGCCTAGAGAAACATTTGTGGTCCATCCTGACAGTATCTCTTCCAGCGTCTATTTACTCACATGGGACCCAAAAAGCAACAGACACTTGTGGCATACAAGAAATCACCCATGGCTTCAGAAGGCTCCCAAACAAAGCAACCAAGGAATTTTCCAGATGAAGAAACTTTTATGAAAGCATCAGAAAGTGAGTACAAAATGATTATATACAGAGCCCTTCTAGACCTTATACAAAATGCAGCAGAACAAAATGAAAAATTAAGCAAGTTGTTAGATCTGATGGAACACCAGTACTCTGAAATCCAACAGATCAAGAACAAAATCAAAGACATAGAAACTTCCAAGCAAAGCCAAGAAAACAGAATGGAACAAATAGAAAAAAGAATTTCTGACTTGGAAGACAGAGCTACTGATGCCAGCGCCTATGAGGAGAAATCAGAAAAAATAAACAAGAAAAATGAAGAAACATTAAGAAGCATGTGGGACTGTATTAAGAGGAACAACCTTTGATTAACTGGAGTCCCTGAACAGGGTGAGACATCTGAGAACACAGAGAGTATCATTGCTGAGCTGTTGAGAGAAAACTTCCCAGAAATCATGAAGGAAGAGAATATAGACATCTCAGATGGATATCATATGCCACCCAATATAGATCTGAAAAGAAAGACTCCAAGACATATTATATAGTCAAGCTTAACAAAATGAAACATAAGCAGCAAGTCTTAAAGGCAAAGCTAAAATTCACAGGGAAACCTTGTAGGCTTTCATGGGATTTCTCAGCAGAAACCATGCTGGCACAGAGACAGTGGTATGACACATTCAAAGCCTTGAAGGAGAAGAACTTCCAATCAAGAATTATATATCCTGCAAAACTATCTTTGAAATACGAAAATGAAATTAAGACATTCCCAGATAAACAGAAACTCAGAGACTTTGTAAAAACCAAACCAAAACTACAAGAAATACTGAAAGAAGTTTTTGGCTCTGGCTTAGAAGAATGAAACCACTAACTTTATATTTTAGAACGACACACTACTCAAAATTCTACTCAGTTAGGGAAGGCTCCAAAGTCAATCACAGTTTTATTACAGAAAGAAGCAATCCAGTGATCATCATGAAAACTATGGTGCTATCATATTAAAAAGAGGAATGCACTACAGTCGTAACAGTCCTTCCAGATGGAGAGGAAGAGGACAAGACTGGTAGTAATTAAAGTTGGATTTATATACAGTTTATTAGGGGGGATCATAGGGGCAGCTGTGAAGCACAACAAAGATGTATCATACCATTTCAAGAAATGTAACACAGGAGTCTCAACAACTACAAAACCAGCTCTGAAAAAGGTGAAAAATCAACTCACAAAAAAGAATGTCCCAGAACAGACTAATAAGAACAACAGAGAAAACATCAACACAAAAATAAACATATCACAATGGCAGCAGTGAACACATAGCCAAGCCAAGTGCCGTCGAGTCCTATCGATAATTACATTGAATGTGAATGGACTGAATGCTCCAGTAAAGAGACATCGGGTGACATCTTGGATTCAAAGACATGACCCATCCATATGTTGTCTGCAAGAAACTCACTTGAGACCTAAAGGTAGGAACAAACTGAAAATCAAAGGATGGAAGAATATATATCAAGCTAACAATGAACAAAGAAGAGCAGGGGTGACAACTCTAATCTCAGACAAAATCAATTTTAATGTCAAATCCACCATTGTGGACAAAGATGGACACTATTTATTGCTGAAAGGTTCAGTACACAACCAAGACTTAACTATATTAAATATTTATGCACCTAAAATCAGAGCACCTAAGTATGTCAAAGAAACACAGACTATACTCAAAAGAGAGTTAGATGACTCCACAATAATAGTGGGAGACTTCAACACTCCACTCTCAATACTGGACAGAATCTAGAAAAAAGCTCAGTAAACATACAGGAGACCTCATTGCCACAATTACCCAACTAAACCTCACTGATATATACAGAACTTTCCACCCATCAGCAGACAACTACACCTTCTTCTCCAGTGCACATGGAACATTCTCCAGAATTGACCATGTGTTAGGTCATAATGCAAAGCTCAACAAAATCCATACCTTTGAATTACTGCAAAGCATCTTCTCAGATCATAAAGCCATAAAAGTAGAAATCAATAGCAGAAAAAACAGAGATAGAAAGTGGAACTCTTGGAAACTGAACAACATCATGCTCAAAAAAAACATGGGTTATAGAAGAAATGAAGGATCAAATAAAGAAATTCATGGGTTCCAATGAGAATGAAAACACTTCCTATCAGAATCTATGGGATACAGCCAAAACAGTGCTCAGAGGTCTGTTTATCTCCATAAATACACACATCTAGAAGGAAGAAAGTAACCAGATCAATGAACTAACCCTACAGCTTGAACAAGTAGAAAGAGAACAACAGAGGAAACCCTCAGGCACCAGAAGAAACGAGATCATAAAAATTAGAGCAGAGCTAAATGACTTAGAGAGTAGGAAAACAATTGAAAAAATTGAAAAAACCAAAAGCTGGTTTTTTGAAAAGATCAACAAAATTGACAAACCACTGGCTAAACTTACTAAAGAAAAGCAGGAAATGATATAAATAACCCAAATTAGAAATGAGAGGGACGTTGTCACCACAGATTCAACAGAAATCAAAAATGTCATAACAGAATACCATGAAAGACTGTACTGTAACAAATTTGACAACCTAGAGGAAATGGACAAATTCCTTGACTCATACCACCTACCCAAATCATCACAACGTGAAGCAGAACAACTTAATAAATCCATCACAAAGGAAGAGATTGAAAATGTCATCAAAACACTGCCAACCAAAAAAAGTCCGGGCCCAGATGGCCTCACGGCAGAATTCTACAGCATTTAGAGAAGAGTTATCTCCAATACTACTGAGACTATTTCACAGTATAGAAAGGGATGGACTACTCCCAAACTCATTCTATGAAGCCAGCATAACCCTGATACCAAAGCCAGGCAAAGACCCAACGAAGAAGGAGAACTACAGACTGATATCACTCATGAATCTGGATGCAAAAATCTTCAACAAAATTCTTGCCAATAGAATACAACAACATATCAAGAAAATAATCCACCATGACCAAGTGGGATTCATACCAGGGATGCAAAGCTGGTTCAACATCAGAAAAACAATTAATGTGATGAACCACATAAATAACATAAAAGACAAGAATCACCTGATTTTGTCCATTGGTGCAGAAAAGGCATTTGATAAAGTCCAACACCCATTCATGCTAAAAACTCTTAGCAAAATAGACATAGGCGGCAAATTCCTCAACACAATAAGGGCCCACATCATCCTGAATGGAGAGAGACTGAAAGACTTTCCCTTGAGATCAGGAACTATACAAGGATGCCCACTCTCACCTCTCCTATTCAACATTGTGCTAGAAGTTCTAGCCAGAGTAATTAGACAAGACCAAGAAATAAAGGGCATCTGCATTGGCAAAGAAGAAGTTAAAATCTTCCTGTTTGCAGATGATATGATTGTATATGTAGAGAATCCCAAGGAATCTATAAGTAAACTATTCAAACTGATAGAAGAGTTCAGCAAAGTCTCAGGATACAAGATAAACATAAGTAAATCAGTAAGATTCCTATATACCAACAACGAGACTGTTAAGGAAGAAATTATCAAATCAATACTATTTACGATAGCCCCTAAGAAGATAAAGTACCTAGGAATCAATCTAACCAGAGAAATAACAAACCTTTACAAAGAGAACTGCAAGGCCTTACTGCAGGAAACTAAGAGACTTAGATAAATGGAAAAACCTACCCTGCTCATGGATAGGAAGACTTAACATTATGAAAATGTCTATTTTATCCAAAGCAATCTACTTACATAATGCAATCCCAATACAAGTTCCAGTATCATTTTTTGTTTGGAAAGGGAAGAAGCCCAGTATAAATAAGGTACTACTAAAGAAGAACACACTGGGAGGCCCCTCATTACCCGACCTTAGAACATACTACACTGCCACAGTAGTCAAAACAGCCTGGTACTGGTACAAGAACAGGCAAATCGATCAATGGAACAGAATTGAGACCCCAGAGATGACACCAGCTGCCTATGTACAGTTGATATTCGACAAAGGCCCTAAGACATTAAACTGGGGTAAAAACAGGCTCTTCAACAAATGGTGCTGGCAAAATTGGATAACCATCTACAATAAACTGAATCAAGATCCATGTCTTACACCTTACACAAAAACCAACTCCAACTGGATAAAAGACCTAAATATCAAACCTAAAACGATAAAGCTCATCCAAGAAAAGGTAGGAACAACAATAGAAGTTTTAATACACAATGTGGACAGACTCCAAAATCTGTGAAACAAACCACAATCAACAGAAGAGAAAATAGATAAATGGGAACTATTAAGAATCAAACACTTGCTCATCCAAAGACTTTATTAATAGAATTAAAAGAACACCCACAGAATGAGAAAAAATATTTGGCAACTCTATGTCAGACTTACGCCTGATCTCCATAATCTATAAGATACTACAAAATATCAATAAGAAGAAGGTAAATCATCCAATTAAGCGATGGGCAAGGGAGATGGACAGAAATTTCACTAATGACGACATCCAGGCAGCCAAAAAACACATGCAGTCATGTTCACGATCTTTAGTTATTAAAGAAATTCAAATCAAGACGACAATGAGATACCATCTCATCCCAACAAGATTGGCCGCGATCCAAAAAACACAAAGCAACAAATGCAGGAGAGGCTGTGGAGAAAGTGGAACCCTCCTACACTGTTGGTGGGGTTGCAGAATGGTCCAGCCTCTTTGGAAAGCAGCCTGGCGCTTTCTTAAAAAAATGGATATTGATATACCATTTGACCCAGTAATTCCACTACTTGGAATATATCCTACAGAATCAGCCTTTCACACAAATGGACATATGCACCAGAATGTTTATCGCAGCACAGTCCACGATGGCAAAAAGATGGAATCAACCCAGATGCCCAACAACAGAAGAATGGATAGGTAAACTATAGTACATATACTCAATGGAGCACTACGCAATGATAAAGAATAATGATGATTCCAGGAAACACTTCATAATCTGGTTTCAACTGGAAGACATTATGTTGAGTGAAAGTAGTCATCGACAAAAGGACAAATATTGTATGAGACCTCTACGACAAGATCTCAAAAACAGACTTGTGTATAGAAGAAAAGACTCTTTGACAGATGCAAGGGACGGGAGGGAGGGATGGTGGGGGGGAGGGTTTAGATTAGATAGTTGTGAGAAATCTGGCTGGGAGAAATTGGTGACAGCACACATTAGAAACAAGAACAACATTAAGTGGACTTCAGCATAACTTGAGTACTCCTTCCATCTCAACTTGATATTGCAAGGATAGAGTAGCTGGGACAGGGGGCACGGGACCATGCTCTTAGGCAAAATCGAGGCCAATTGGCATAACTAGCATTTTGCTAAGAGAGCTCCCTGCACCCCACTTTGGTGAGTGGTGTCTGGGATCTTAAAAGCTGCCAATCTGCCATCTGAGGGCACAGCAAATGGTCCGAACTCAGCCAGAACGGATGCTTACCGAGGACCAAAATGACATGGTGTAAAGACAACCCAAAGTTAGAGAGACCCAGATGAGTGGGTGCCTACGTTGACTCGGTACAGGAAGAACCAGATGGTGCCTGGCCACCATCAGTGATAGCCGTGATCGAGCTCACTAAGTTGAGTCTCACTGGCAACACAGGAATAAAAAGGGGTGCATCCTTAGATCTCCACTAAAAGACCACAATTGATGGTCCAGCGGTTTTGTGGTTCCCCTGGGAGCATGGCCCCTGGGCCTGAAGCTGCCCTTGGCCATAAATCATAACGAAGATCCACTCCTTGGACATGAATGGATTGGACTTGGCAATGCAGAGTGACCATATATTGTATGCACTTTATGGTTCTGCACATCTATAGGATATCAGCCTGCTGACCTCTGGTTGGAGGAAGGAGAGTGGTTGGAGAGGAGGGGTAAGGAGACTGCTGGGAGGATGAGACATGTACGGAGCAGAGAGGAGTAGTGTGCTATCACCGGACAGGGAGAGCAGTAGAAGCTGCATATAGGTGGGCATGTAAATTTATATGGGAATGTACATTTTCACTCAGTCATATCAAATAAAAAAAATTAATAAAAGAAAAAAAGAAACTATGAGTATGACTCTTTGAGAAACAATAGTTTATACCAGTGGTTCTTAATACTGGCAAACCAGAAACATCTGGGAAGAAAAAAAAACAAATTTCAGTGTCTAGCTTTCACTCTAAAGTAATTAAATCAGAGTAAGAATACTTGAAAACACCAATCTACCTAAAACAGAGACAATAATCATTCAGAGGTTCCTATCTGTATCCTGTGAACTGTATGAAAATTACATGATACATACTTCCAATCAAAAATGAGTTTACATAACGAGATGAAAAAGATCTATACAAAGAAAACTATAAAATTCTACTGTAAGAAGCCAAACAAGACCTACTAAGTGGAGAAACTTAGCTTGCTTGTAGATAAGAAGACTTAACACTGTGAAAATATCTATTCTACCCAAAGTGATCTATAGAAAAAATAAATCCCAATACACATTCCAGTGACATTTTTTAATGAGATGGAAAAACAAGTCACCAACTTAATGTGGAAAGGGAAGAAGACCTGGGTAAGCAAAGCATTGCTGAAGAAGAAGAACAAAGCAGGAGGCCTCACATTATCTGACTTGAGAACCCAGTATACTGTGATGGTAGTCAAAACAGCCTGGTACTGTTAAAAAAAGAAAGAAAGAAAGAAGAAAAACACAGATGCATAGAACAATGGAACAGAATTGAGAATCCAGATATAACATCATCTACCTGTAAGTAGTTGATAGTTGACAAAGGTCCAAAGTCCATAAACTAGTGAAAATACAGCTTCTTTAACAAATGGTATTGGCGTAACTGGATATCTACCAGAGGGAAAAAAAAAGAAGAAACAAGATCCATTATCTCTTACCACGTGCAAAAACAAACTCAAAATGGATTAAAGACCTAAGTAAAAAACCCAGAACAGTAAATGTCATGGACAAAAAAATGAGAGACAATGAGAGGATCCCTAATGCAAGGCGTAAATAGACTACAAAATATTAATGCACCAACTTCAGAAGAGAAATAGGTAACTGGGAACTCCTAAAAATCAAACACATGGTTGTTGTTAGGCGTTGCCAAGTGAATTCTGACTCATAGAAATCCTATGAACAACAGAACAAAACACTGTCTGGTTTTGTGCCATGTCCACAATTGTTTTTATGCTTAAATTCATTGTTGTGGCCACTGTGTCAATGTATCTCATCAAGGGCCTTCTGCCTTTTCACTAACCGTTCTCTCTACCAAGCATGATGTTCTTCTTCAGGTACTGAACCTTTCTGACAACATATGCAAATTGTGTAAGACACAGTCTTGCCATCTTTGCTTGCAAGGCGCACTCTGGTTGTACTTCTAGAATAGATCTGTTTGTTCTTTCAGTGGTCCACAGTATATTCAGCATTCTTCTCCAACACCACAATTCAAAGGCATCAGCTCTCCTTCTGTTTTCTTTGTTCATTGTCCATCTTTCACACGCATATGAGGCAACCATGGCTTGTGTCAGATGCACCTTAGTCTTCAAGATGACGTCTTTACTTTTCAATACTTGAAAGAGGTCCTTGGCAGCAAATTTTCCTATTGTAGTGTGTCTTTTGATTTCTTGACTGCTGCTTCCATGGGCGTTGATTGTGGACTCAAGTCAAATGAAATCCTTGACAACCTCAATCCTTCCTCCACTTATGATGATATTGCTTACTGGTCCAGTTGTGAGGATTTTCATTTTCTTGATGTTGAAGCGCAATCCATACTGAAGGCTATTGTACTTGGTGTTCATCAGTGTTTCAAATCTTCTTCATTTCCAACAAGTAAAATGGTATTGTCTGTATGATGCTGTTTTTTAATGAGTTGTCCTCCAATCCTGATGTCTTGTTCTTCATATTATAATCCAACTTCTCAGATTATTTTCTTGGCATACAAAAGAAAAAGGTATGTGAAAGGATATAACTTTGACACACACCTTTCCTGACTTTAAAACATGTAGTGTCTCCTTGTTCTGTTTGCACAACTGCCTCTTGATCCATTTACAGATTTCTTAAAAGCAAGATTAGTTGTTCTGGAGTTTCCATTCTCCTCAATGTTAGCCATAATTTATTACAATCCACCCAGTCAAATGCCTTTGCATAGTCAATGAAACACAAGTAACCATATTTCCAGTATTCTCTGCTCTCAGCCAAGATCAATCTGACCTCAGCAATGATATCACTAGTTTTGTGTCCTCTTCTGAATCCAGCTTGAATTTCTGCAGTTCCTTGCCAATATACTGTTGCAGTTGCTTTTGAATGATCTTGGACAAAATTTTACTTGCGTATGGTATTAACGATATTGTTGAGTAATTTCTCCATTTGGTGGGGTCACTTTTCTTTGGAATGGGCATAAATATGGATCTCTTCCAGTCAGTTGGCCAAAAAGCTGTCCTTCAAATTTCTTGGTATAGATGTGTGAGCACTTCCAGTGTTGCATCTGGTTGTTGAAATATCTCAGTTGATATTCCATTAGTTCCTGAAGCCTTGTTCTTTGCCAATGTCTTCAATGCAGCTTCAGCTTCTTTCTTCATTACCATTGTTCCTGACCATGTGCTACTTCTTCCAATGGCTGAACATTGACCAGTTCTTTCTTGTATAATACTCTGTGTATACCTTCCATCTTCTTTTGATGTTCCCTGAGTTGTTTAAAGGTTTCTCTGTATAATCCTTCACTACTGTAACTAAAGGCTTGAATTTTTTCTTCAGTTCTTTCAGCTTGAGAAATGCAGAATGGATTGTACTCTTCTGGCTTTCCATTTCAGCTCTTTGCACATGTCATTATAATGCTTTATTCTGTCTTCTTGAGTTTCCCATTGAAAACTTCTGTTTAGGTCTTTTACTTTGCTATTCCTTCCTTTTGCTTTAGCTGCTTGATATTCAAGAGCAAGTTTCAGGGTCTCTTCTGACATCCAATTTGGTATTTTCTTTCTTTCCTGTCTTTTTAATGACCTCTTGTTCTCCTCACGGACACTGTCTTTGAAGTGATTCCACAGTCTGGTCTTCAGTCATTAGTGGTGAACCCATCACATCTGTTCTTGAGATGGTCTTTAAACTTAGGAGGGGTATACCAAAGTCATACTTTGGCTCTTGAGGGCTTGTTCTAATTTTCTTCCATTTCAATTAGAATTTGCTCATGAGCAATTGATGACCTGTTCCACAGTCAGTACCTGGTCTTGTTCTGACTGCTGTTTAGAGCCTTGCCATTGTCTTTTTCCACAGATGTAGTTGATTTTGTTCATGTGTATTCCATCTGGTGAGGTCCATGTGTACAGTTGCTGTTTGTGTTGGTGAAAAAAGGTATTTGCAATGAAAAATTCATTAGTCTTGAAAAATTCTACCATTCAATCTCCAAGATTATTTCTGTCACTAAGCCATATTTTCCAACTACTGATCCTTCTACTTTGTTTCCAACTTTTGTATTCCAGTCAACAGTAATTATCAAAGCATCCTGATTGCATGTTCAGTGAAGTTCAGACTGCAGAAGTTGGAAAAAATCTTCAACCACTTCATCTTTTGCCTCAGTGTTTGGTGCATACGTTTGAATAATAGTTCTATTAACTGCCCTTCCTTGTAGGCCTATAATATTATCTTATCACTGACACATTGTACTTCAGGACAGATATTGAAATGTTCTTTGTGATGATGAATGCAACATTGTTCCTCTTCAAGTTTTTGTTCCCAGTATAGTAGACTATATGACTGTCACATTCAAAATGACCAAACCTGTCTATTTTGGCTCACTAATGCCTAGGAGGAAACCCTAGTGGCAGGCTGTCCTTTGAAACTGTATGGGGCACTTCTACTCTGACCTATAGGGTCACTATGAATCAGACCAGACTCCAGGGTTGGGGGGTTAATGCCTAGGATATCAATTTTTATGTGTTTCATTTTATTTTTGATGATTTCCAATTTTTCTGAATGTATACTCATACATTCTATGTCCCAATTATTAATGTATGTTTGCAGCTGTTTCTCTCATTTTGAGTTGTGCCACGTGAGTGAACAAAGATCCTGAAGGCCTTACTACATACACACAATTAAGGTCAACTCTACTTTGAAGAGGCAGCTCTTCTCCTTATGGTCATCCCAAAACATAACCAAAAGAGTGAAAAGACTACCTACTCACTGGGAAAGAATTTTTGGCTACCATGAATCCCATTGGTGTGTAATCTACATAATCCACAAGGTACTGCAAAACCTCCACAAGAAAAGGACAGCCAAGCCAAGTGCCATCGAAGAAAAGGACAACTAACCCAGTTAAATGATGGGCAAAGGACATGAATGGGTACTTCACCAAAGAAGACATCCAGGATGCTAATAGACACACAAGGAAATAAATGCTCATGATCATTAGCCATTATAGAAATCTAATTCAAAACCACAGTGAGATACTATCTCATCCCAACAAGGCTGACATTAATTAAAAAAAAAAAAAAAAAAAACACAAAGTAATAAATGTTGGAGAGGTTGTGGAGAGACTGTAACTCTTCTACGCTATTTTGGAAATCAATTTGGTGCTTTCTTAAAAAGCTAGAAATAGAAAAATCATATGATCCAGCAATCCCACTTCTTGGAATATATCCTAGAGAAATAAGGGCTGTCACCTGAACAGATATATGGCCTACCAATGTTTATTGCAGCACCGTCCACAACAGCAAAAAGATGTAATCAACTTAGGTGCCCATCAACAAAAGAATAGATAATCAAACTATGGTATATTAACACAAAGAATATTATGCAGTGATAAAGACAGTGATGTTAGGAAACATAACATGGAGTCATCTGGAAGATATGAGTATGCTAAGTGAAATTAGTCAGTTGCAAAAGCAGATACATTGAATGAGACCACTATTATAAGGACTTAAGGTTTAAGCACAGTAGAAAATAATTTTTGAGAGTTATGAGGTAGAAGGGGGGGAGAGGGATATTATTGATTAGATAGTAGATAGGAGTTGGGTTAGGTAAAGGGAGTAACAGCATGCAATGGAAGGGATGTTAGCATCACTGGACTACATCAAAAGCAAAAAGTTTCCTAAATACAATCCAACATTTTGAAGGATACAGTAATAGACACAGAGGTCTGGGGACCGCAGTTTAGGGAACATCTAGGCTAACTGGCATAACCAAGGTTTTTTTTTTTAAGATAATGTTCTGTAATCCACTTTCACAAGTGGCATCCATGGTCTTAAAACCTAGCAAGTGGCCATCTACATATCATCAATTGGTCCCAATCTATCTGGAGCAGAAGGGAATTAAAAATATCAAAGATATATGGAAAATACAAGCCCAGGAGACAGAAGGTACCCTATGATCTGAGACTACGTTAGTACGGGACCAGAAGAACCAGATGGTGCCTGGCCACCACTAATGACTGCCCTCATAGGGAACACAATGTAAAGATCCTGATGTAGTAAGACAAAAACGAGTGTGCAGAACTAGAACTGTATTAAAAAACCAGAGGGTACCCTGAAGACACAACCCTTAGATTCTTTGTTACCCCAGAGATTAGAACAGTGCCAAGGCCAGCCCTTTGGTTAAAGACTTGACAGGATAGTGGGACATAGAGTGATGCTGGGTAGGAATATGCTTCTTGGCTTAGATGTATGCATGAGGTTCTCTGAATAGCAATTGTCCAAAGGTGACATGGGAGAGTGGAGGTGGACAGGAGTTGGTTGAACGGTTGCGGGAAGTTCAGGGTGGAGGGTGGGAGGATGCTGCTGCAGGGTGCAGAGTGCAGCTAGAGTTGCATAATGCTGTGGGCATGGGGTTTTATATGGCAAATTGATTTGAATTATAAATTGTCACTTAAAGCACAATAAAATATTTTTTAAAATTGAGTTTAGAGCAATTTTCCTAATTTGGGCTTCTCTCTTCCCTTCAGGGATTTATAAACTAGTATTCTGCCCTAATCAATGGTCCTAACAGAACTTCTCATTTTAAAAGGATTAGTTGGTTTTGGTTACACAACTTAATTGTTCAAAACTTACTTGTACTGAACAAAACAACACTTGGTTGAAAAAAAAGTTGTTTTCTGGGTGATGAAAAGTAATCTCCAACCAGGTGCTAACCTAAAGGTTGGCAGTTTGTACCCACCCAGTGGCTCTACAGAATCAAGGGCTGGCAAACTGTTTCCATAAAGATTGCTGCTGAGTTGATTCCAAGTCATAGTGACTCCATGTGACAGAGTGCCCCACTGGGTTTCCTAGGCTGAAACTTTTACAAAAGTAGATCATCAAGTCTTTCTCCTTGAAAGCTCCTGAGGAAATTCAAACCATCAATCTTTTGGTTAGCAGCGGAGCTTAATAATGGTGCAACCAGGATCCTTTCAATAAAGATCACAACCAATAAAAGCCTATGAAGAAGCTCTCTGAGGTACCCATGGGTCAGGGGCCCAACTCAAAGGCAGCTAACACAGATTATTGACACACACTGGGTAAAGCCAAGTGTTCTTTAAGAGTAAGACCTTTATCTTGGGATACATAGATATCACACATTTAAGGACACAAGGAGTAGGGCATATAATAGGTCCTCAATAAACAGTTATAAATAAAAAACAAGTTAATAAGTGCATAGAACTCAATACTTCCATAACTTAGGGAAAAATACATTTTAGAATTACTTTCTCTCTCAACTGAGCGTCATCATCTCTATTGTACTTTTTGTAAGATGGTCTTATAAGATTTAAAGAATGAAAACAAAAGTCTCTTATTGTTTCACCCCTTGTTAATGAGTAAAGAGATTAAGATCCATTTTAATAATCTGCATTAACTGTGTATGTTTCAATGCTTGTGATCTGAGAAAGTAGTACCGGTTTTAGGAAAGACGCTTGCCTCTGATTCAGAACTGTCAGTATTTCATTCAAATCTAAACCACTACCCAGTGTTTAGCACCTAGTAAGTGCTTATTAAATCTGCCAAACTTGACTTGCGTTATACAATCAAAACACTTTCTAGCGGAGGAATTTTTCCCATTGGTGAAACATCTAGCAGGCCACATGATTTCTCTGGTCTTTCTGTCTTTTACATTTAAATTTGAAAAGACTTGTTCTCTTCATCAGTAAAAGGAAGAGCTGGGAATAGATGATCACTAAGGCCACTTTCATTTCTACCATTCTAATAGTTTGAGTATAATTTTATGCATAACATCTGGATATATTTTAACTTTGTTTTCTTATTCATAATGTCAAGAAATGGGATTTATTTGTAAGATACTTTACGTTTCCATGGAGATCCCATCATGGTTAACGAATGCTGCCCTGGCCTAGCTTTCCAGCAAGGATGGTGTCTGTGCTTCCAGTAGGTCTGAACAGAACTGAGATTATTGATTTACAGAGCATGATTTGCAATCTGTCTGATAATTTTAACATTCTGGAACTTGACTCTGATTTGAGAAGCGTTTAGTTTCTGTTCAGTTGGTACATGCATTCAACGTTATTTCTTCCTCTCTATTAAGCTTTTGCATACCCATTACTATAGAGTCCATTTCAACTCACAGTAATCCTATAGGAGAGAGTATAATTGCCTCTTAGGGTTTCCAAGGCTGCTACATCTCTCGTCATGGAATTTGAACTGCTGATATTTTAGTCAGCAGCCCAGAATTTAACAATTGCACCATCAAGGCTCCTTTAACTTTTATGTAGATGTCCTTAAGTCTTCAGATATGGGTACATTTTATGCAACTGATGGCAGGATCTAAATGGAAACCCTTTCTCACCTCCATCATAAATTTTCTGAGTTTCGTGTACAAACGACTACAAGACAGTGGTAGTGTGGTGATATTGCCAACTGAGGCCTAACAGCAGCTACAAGGACATTGTCTTCAACTGATGTTCTTATTTTCTCCGGAATTAAACCAGAGTCAATTCCTGCCAAGAGCAAGAGCAAACCAAGAGCAAAACAATTTTGGAGGCTTCTCCTTTTCGTTTCTTATTTGAAATCTAATCTCTGGGTTTTCCTCTCCAACAGTAAGGGATCTGAGACAAGTCTTTTTTCTCCCCCCTAGCTGAGCCAGTAATGAAAAATGTAAACTATAAATTCCATTCTAATTCTTAGTAGATGAAATGAAAGCAGAAAAACACAGCTTTGGTGAATAAGAACAGAGAAATTGAACTATATCCTGAGGCGACAGGAAGAATAAACATGGCACTATACAGTTCTGAGCAACAGGATTACGGGATGCAGATGTCACTGAGAACCATTTCTGTCAGAGTGCGTATTAGACTAGAAAGAAGAATATGTGAATGTTAAAAAAATTCCCCTTATTTGAAATTAGGATAAAATTCATCACCCTGTTTCTATTTGGGGGAGAAATAGATAGGAGGATGATAAGGAACTCAGAGGATGTTTGATAATATACTTTTTTTATCCTATTCATTCATACTCCCACATGTCTGTCAGTCTGTCGTATTGCAGGGGCTTGTGTGCTGCTGTGATGGTGGAAGCCATGCCACCGGTGTTCAGACACTAGGAAGGTCGCCCACTGTGCATAGGTTTCAATGGAGGTTCCAGACTAAGACAGACAAGGAAGAAGGACCCAACAGTTAACTTCTGAAAAGAATTAGTCAATGAAAACCTTACAAATAGCAATAGGACATTGTTTGATATAGTGCCCAAAGACAAAGCCCCCAGGTTGGAAGGCACTGAAAAAACAACTGGGAAAGATCTACCTCCTCAAAGTGGAGTCGACCTCAATGACATGGATGCAGTCCAGCTTTCATGACCTTCATTTGCTGTTGTGGCAAAGCTCAAAATGAGAAGAAACAACTGCAAATAACTATAATAATTGAAATATGGAACATAAGAAGCATGGATCTAGGAAAACTGGAAATCATCAAAAGTGAAATGGAGTGCGTAAAAATAGATATCCTAGGCAGTAGTGAAGAAAATTAGAAAATGTCCAAAAGAGCCAAAGTATAATCTTGACTCTATCCCACTGGAGATTAGAGACCATCTCATTAACAGGTTTGACATGTTGAACACTAATGATCAAAGACCAGACAAGTGGTGGAATGACATCAAAGGCATCATGCATGAAGAAAGAAGAGATCATTAAGCAAACAGAAGAGAAAAGACCAAATTGAGTGTCTGAAGAGACTCTGAAATTCCCTCTTCAACATCGAGTAGCTAAAGCAAAAGGAAGAAATGATGACACAAAAGAACCTTACGAAGGTTTCAGAGCAGCTCAAGAAGTCAAAGTACAATGATGATGTGCAAAGAGCTGAAGACAGAAAACCAAAAGAGAAGAAGGCCTACATTTCTTAAGCTGTGAGAACTGAAGAAAAAATTCAAGTCTCAAGTTGCAAGAGTGAAGAGTTCTACAAGCAAAAGGTTAAGCGATGCATGAAGCATCAAAAGAAGATGGAAGGAATACACAGAATCATTATATCAACAGCATTGGTTGATGTTTAGCTATTTCAAGAGGCAGAATGTGATCGGGAACCAAAGGTATTAAAGGAAGAAGTTAAAGCTGCACTGAAGGCAATGGCAAAAAACAAGACTCCAGGAAGTGATGGGCTATCAAGTGAGATGTTTCAACAAACAGATTCAGTGCTGAAATGCTCACTCATCTATGCCAAGTAATTTGGAAGACAGCTACCTGACTAACCAACTGGAAGAGAATCCATATTTGTGCCTATTCCCAAGAAAGGTGATCCCAATGAATGCAAAGTTATCAAACAATATCATTAATGTCACATTGTTTTAGTCATTTGGTTCTGCTTTAACAGAAATACCACAAAGTAGATAGCTTAAAAAAATGTTTGCTCTTACACAGTCCAGTAGGCTACAAATCCAAATTGAAGATGTCTGCTCCAGGGAAGGCCTTCCCTCTTTGCTGGCTCTGGAGGAATTTCCTTGTGTCTCATTGGTCTTTGGTCAGGGAACATCTGGGCACAGGAACCTTAGGTCTGAAGGATGTACTCTACTCCCGGTGCTACTTTCTTGATGCTGTGTGGTTCCCAACCCTTTGTTTGCTTCTCTTTTCTTTTATCTCTTGTATGACAGAAGGATAAAAAGTGGCACAAGCCACACTCCAGGGAAATTCCTCTAACAGTGGAGCAGGGAGGTGACCTTAGGAAGGGATTATTTACAGGCTCACCCTAATCCTCTTTAACATATAGCAGAGGAAAATCACAAAATGGAGGGCAATCATAAACATTGGGAATCACAGCCCAGCCAAATGGCTACACATATGTTTGCAGGGACACAGTTCAATCCATATAAAATTTTGCTAAAGATCATTTAAATGACTGCAGCAATATATCGACAGGAAATTGCCAGAAATTGAGACCAGATTTAAAAAAGGATATGGAACCAGGGGTATCATTGTTGATGTCAGATGAATCCTGGCTGAAAGGAGAGAATACCAGAAAGATGTTTAGCTGTGTTTTATTGACTATGCAAACACATTTGACTGTGGGGATCATAACAAATTATGGATAACACTGTGTAGAATGGGAATTCCAGAACATTTAATTGTACTCATGAGGAATCCATACATGGATCAAGTGGTAGTCATTTGAAAAGAATGAAGAGGCACTACGTAGTTTAATGTCAGGAAAGGTGTACATCAGGGTTGTATCATTTCACCACACCTATTTAGTCTGTATGCTAAACAAATAATCTGAGAAACTGGACTATACGAAGAAGAATGGGTCATCCCGATTGGAGGAAGACTCATCAGCAACCTGCACCATGCAGATGACACAATCTTGTTTGCTGAAACGAAGAGGACTTGAAACACTTACTGATGAAAATCAGAAACCACATCCCTCAGTGTAGATTACACCTCAACATAAAGAAAACAAAAATCCTCACAACTGGACCAATAAGCAACATCTTGATAAATGAAGAAAAGATTGACACAAAAGATTTCATTTTAATCAGATCCATAGTCAACACCCAGGCAAGCAGCAGTCAAGGAATCAAAGGATTCATTGCATTGGACAAATTAGCTGCAAAAGACCTCTTTAAAATCTTGAAAAATAAAGATATCACCTTTAAGACTAAGGTAGACCTGCCCCAAGCCATGTTATTTTTAATCATATCATCTGCTTGTGAAAGTGCGACAATAAATAAAGAAGACAGAAGAACAATTGGTGCCTTTAAATTGTGATGCTGGAGAAGAATACTGAATATATCATGGACTGCCAAAAAAGAACAAACATCTGTCTTGGAAAAAGTACAACTAGAGTGCTCCTTAGAAGCAAGGGTGGTAAGACTAAATCTTACATACTTTGGACATCTTTTCAGGAGAGATCAATTCCTAGAGAAGGCCATCATGCTTAGCAAAGTAGACAACAAAAAAGAGGAAGACCCTCAAGGATATGGACTGACACAGTGGCTGCAACAATGGACTCAAGCATTTAACGATTGTGGGCATGATGCAGGACCCAGCAGTGTTTTGTTCTATTGTAGATAGGGTCACTGTGAGTCATAAGTGACTCAATGGCACCTAACAACAGCATTCATTCATACCTACGTTTGTTTATTTTTTCTTTTTTTCCACAGATGATCATTAAGCAGATATTGCATATAGGCATTGTGCTAGCCACTAGGAACACACGTAAGTGAGAAAATATCATCAGTAATCTAAAATCTAGATTGAGAAACAGGCATCTATGCAGATTATTATAATGAAAGCTTTTCTTGAGGATATGATCTCTCAATTTAATTTTGTGTTCAATGCTAAACATAAATTTTAATTTGCTGTGCAATCCTACTTCATGCTTGTAAAATTTGTTCTTCTGAACCCATCCTACCTCCCCTACACACACACATACTTATGTTCTCCAACATACTAGTTATTAAATGATGAATGTGAGTTAAACTTTGGGGGAGATGAGAGAAAATAAGGATGAGGTAGAGATGAGAATGGTGTCATGCCATACAGAGGGACTTGCATGACCAAATTCTCAGACAACAACCAGTTCACTGTGTTGGGAAGACAACAAGCTGTTTTGCATTGATGGAATACAGCAGCAGTTAAGATGAACATACAATTTACTGTCTAAAGTGTGACGCTATTAAGATCTAAAATGTGACTGTTAAGATGAAAAATACCAAAAACAAAATTATATAATTTTAAATGTTTACATATAGTCTGACATACCATTATTGTATTGGTCGACCAATCAGTTTATTCAATAATTACTGAATAAATGTGCAGAAACAAATCTACCTTCTGTGTATTCATTATCTGAACATTGAAAATATGCAACTAGCAGAATAACTATTCTTGATACAAAATCTCTGAGACAGTCTGTGTAACTAACAACATCAAACACTTTGCCCTTTACCGTTTGGGACCCAAAGATGTAAGCTACCCCTACTGTTGTTAGACGCTGCCTTGGTCATCTGGTACTGCTCTAAAAGAAATACCACAAGGGGATGGCTTTGAAAAGAGAAATTTTATCCTGTCACAGTCCAGTAGCCTACAAATCCAAATACAGGGCATCAGCTCCAGTGGAAGTCTTTCTCTGTTGGCTCTGGAGGAAGGTCTTTGTCATCAATCTTCCCCCGGACTGGGAGCTTCTGCGGTGCAGGGACTGTGAGTCCTTTCCAAAGGACATATTCTGCTCCTTGAACTGCTTCTTGGTAGTATGAGATCCCCAAGTCTCTCTGGTAGCTTCTTTCTTTTTTATCTCAAGAGATTGTCTCCATGCACAATGCAGACTTACAGAATCAGTCCTGCCCCACCAACACAACTGCTGCCCATCTTCCCTCATTATTGTCACACAGGCAGGATTTACAACCTGTAGGAATCGTGGCCCAGTCAAATTGCTACACACATTTTTGTGGGAACATAATTCAATCCATGACAGGTGCCATCTAGTTGATTCTGAAACACAGAGACCCTATGTTTTCTTTACAATTTCTTTACAATTGTAACTTGCTATGTTTGAGCTCATTGTGGTAGCCACTGTATCAGTTCATCTCCCTGAAGGTGTTCCTCTTTTTCATTGATTCTTTACTCTGGTTTCATAGTGGTTAGTGCTACAGCTGCTAGCCAGAAGACGTGCGGTTCAAACCTGCCAGGTGCTCCTTGGAAACGCTCCAGAGCTGTTCTACTACATCCTATAGCATCACTCTGAGCTGGCATTGATTCTGCAGCAGCAGGCTTGGTTTTGGTTTTCTACTCTCCCAAGCGTGATGACTGTTTCATTATCTGGTACTGCTCTAACAGAAATACCATGAGTGGATGTGTTTAAAAAAGAAAAGTATATTCTTATACAGTCCAGTAGGCTACAAGTCCAAATTCATGGTGTCCATCCCAGGAAAGCTTTCCCTCTTTGCTGGCTCTGAAAGATGCCCTTGTATCGCACCAGTCTTTCTTTAGTCAGGGAGCATCTTTGCACAGGAACCTCAGGTCTGAAGGACTTGCTCTGCTCCTGGCTCTGCTTTCTTGATGGCATGAGGCCCCCAACTCTCTGCTTGCTTCCCTTTCTTTTTATCTCTTGTATGGTAAATGTGGTGCAAGCCATACTCCAGAGAAACTTCCTTTGTAAGGATGATACGGTCTCGCCCTAATCTTCTTTTAACAGAATCCTACCTACTAACCACAGGTAAAGATCAGAATTTACAGTTTCACAGTTTAGGAAAATCATAAAATGGAGGACAATAGCACAACACTGGGAAATCACGGCCCAGCCAAACCGCTACATACTTTTTTTTTTTTTTATCAGAGAGGGGGTAACTCAATTCATGACAATGTCCTTCTCCAGGGACTGGTCCCTCCTAATACCACATCCAAAGTTCATGAGACAAAGTTTCATCATCTTTACCTCTAAGAAGCATTCCGGATGTATTTCTTCTAAGACAAACTTGTTCATTCTTCTGACAGTCCATAACAGATTCAATATTCTTCGCCAACACCATGATTCAAATGCATCAATTATTCTTTGGTCTTCCTTATCCACTGTTCAGCTTTTGCAACTGAAAAACAAACTTTTTTTTCATGTAGTCCAGTTTTTCACATTATTTGCTGAGCATACAGAGTGAATAAGTAAGGTAAAAGAATTCAACCCTGACACAAAGCTTTCCTGACTTTAAACTATGTAGTATCTATCCCCTTGTGTTTGAACATCAGCTTCTTGGGATATGTACAGATACTGCCTGAGCACAATGAAGTGTTCTGGCATTTCTGTTCCTCACAATGTTGTCCATTATTTATTCTGATCAACTCACTCAAATGCCTTTGCATAGTCAATAAAACCTAGGTAGACCTGGGTAAACCTCTTTCTGGTATCCTCTACTTTCAGTCAGGATCCATCTGACATCAACAATGATAGCTCATGTCCTTTTCTGAAACTGACTTGAATTTCTGTCATTTTCCTATTGATGCACTGCAGTAATCATCTTTGAATTATCTTCAGCACTTCCGGTGTTGTATTTGTTTCTTGAAATATCTCAGTTGATATTCCATTGGTTACAGGTGCCTTGTTTTTTCTCCAATGCCTTCAGTGTAGCTTCCTTCAGTACCATTGGTTCTTGATTACATGGTACTTTCTAAAGTGGTTGAATGTCAACCAATTCTTGTTGGTACAGTGGTTCTGTATGCTCTATTTTCTTTTGATGTTTTCTGCATTGTTCAATTTTTGGCTTACAGAATCCTTTAATGTTGCAACTTGAGGCTTAAAGTTCTTCAGTTCTTTGTTTGAAAAAGTTCAAATGCATTCTTCCTTTTAGGTTTCTAACTCCAAGTTTTTGCACATAACATTGTAATACTTTGTCTTTTCATTCTACCTTTTGATGTCTTCTGTTCAGCTCTTTTAACTTCATCATTTGTTTCATTTTGCTTTACTACTCTATTTTCAAGAGTAAGTTTCAGAGTCTCTTCTGATATCCATGATGGTCTTTATTTTTCTGTGTGTGACTTTTTATGAACTCTTGCTTTCTTAGCGTATGGTATCCTTGATGTCATCTCACAAGTTGTGGCATTACAACAACATGAAAGCTACCACAGTATAACAAACTTACAGATAAATGGTGAGAGCTATCCTTAGCCTTTTTTTTTTTTTTTTTCTGAAAAACAAAACAAAATAAACACTCTTCATCCTGTCTTTGAAAGGGAGATGATAAGTTATGTTACTTTGGGGAAAGGCTGGACAAAAGTAAATAGTTATTGCAGAGTCCTTCATCTTTAGCCATGTGTTAGAATGAGAACTTTAATATATATCTAGCTCATATTACTAGATGAGACATGACAAAAGTTCAAAGTACAAAGTGAAACAAACCTATCTCACTTTTAAAGAAACTGTTCATAATGTTTTATTTAACAAAATTTAAAATCCTTGGCAAAGACTATGCCAGGTATGCCTTTAGGAAAATATTCATAAATCTGAGTCGCTTTCAGCAAAATAGACATATGATCATCTCATTTAAGGGACGGGCATAAGTAAAATGCTGGAAAAGCAAGTAAAGGTTAGATCATGGAAGACCTTAAGCAATGTGTTAAAAAACAAACAACCAAACAAATAAACAAAAAAACAAACTCATTGTCATAGGGCTGCTTTTAACTCCCAACTTTGTAGGACACACTAGAACTGCCCTGTAGGTTTCAGTTAGAGATGATTACTTAACCACCACAACGTTGTACCACCAAACAATGTAAAGGAGCTTGAAATTAAGCATTGGGAAGCAAATGAAAGATTATATACAGAACTGAGTTTTAGTGAGAGCACTTGAGTGGCTGTTTAGAAGATAAATTTGTGTGAGGCAGAGATTTTCTATTGTTTATACTTGAGATAACAAACCAGAAGCCGCTGGGCTGCATCCAATCCATATGCATATTTTTTATTTTGTTTGGTTTTTGCATAATCAGTGCTAACAGGCACACCATTTAACAAACTGAATTTGCTCACCAGATTTAAAAAGCAGATTTCACATAAATATTTGGATTACTGGCTTCTATTGAAAAACTGGAAAAACTAGAGTCATGGACCTGCCTTTCTGGGTATTAGCAATTAACAACAGCTGCCCCATTAGAATGCAAAACATACTCTCCAACTTGATCACTTGACCTATTTTTTATTAAAACCCACTGCTGTCAAGTTAATTCCAACTCACAGAGTAGAACTGCTCCATAGAGTTTCCAAGGAGCACCTGGGAGATTTGAACTACTGCCCTTTTGGTTAGCAGACACAGCAATTATCCACTACGCCACCCACCCCAGAGTTTCCATTTTTTGTTAACATACACTAAATGCCCGGTCATATGGCAACTGAGCTGGGAACTTCTAGTTTGCACTGCTGTTTAAATAAGCACACTTGATAAACTGACCATAAAAAAGAAAATACATACCTAAATGAACAACCAAATTCTCATTAGGTATTTCAATTTAATGGCACAGAAGTACAGATTAGACAAAACGTAGAACAAGCTTTAGGCGGGGGCTGGGGATAATGCCCATTTATGTGATCACTTTGTTATTTTGATTGGTGATGGCACTACACAATTTAACCATAATGGTAAAATCACCTGAATGTAGACTAGTTTATAGACTGCTATCACCTAGGGATTCCACAAAGAAACGGACCAGAGGAAATATTAACTCAATTATATCTCCCAGGAAATTCCACGATAATTAGTCAGAGCAAATCCTCAACCACACATGCCACCTCCCTTGAGCCCAGAGCTTCACTGAGAAATGGAGCAATGAAGCCACTGGCCACCACCCTTGTTAGTTCTGACAGAAGAATGATATACTAGACTGGTCGCTAATCTGCTCTTGTTTCAGAGTCCATGTAATTTGGGCTTCTACTTTTCTGACTATGCATCTCATTAAGATATTTAGCCAAAGGGACATACTTGGTGGCACACTGGTTAAGGGTTTGTCATAGATTGAATTTGTGTTCTCCAAAAATGTGTATGACACTTTGGCTAGGCTGTGATTCTGATTCCGCGTATTGTGTGAGGTTTCTGTGCCTGTGAGGTTCCTGTATCCTGTAAGCCTGCCTCTGTTATGTTAATGAGGGAGGATGGGTGGCAGTCGTTTTGTCGGGACAGGATGCAACTTCTAAGATTGTTTTTTGCCTTGAGGCAGTCTCTTGAGATGAAAGAAAGAAGCTAAGCAAGAGATGTGGGAATCTGTGTCATCAAGAAAGCAGCACCAGGAGTACAGTGCAGCCTTTGGACCTGAGTTTCCTGATGCTCTCTCACCAGACTGATGCCAGGGATAAACATTCCTCCAGAGCCAACAGAGAGAGAAAGCCTTTCCCTAGATTGGATGCCCTCAATTGGGACTTTTAGCCTACTAGGCTTTGATAAAATAAAGTTTCTCTTTTTAAAGCCATCTACCTGTGGTATTTCTGTTAAAGCAACACTACATGACTAAGAAAGGCAGGGTTCATCTACTAAGCAGAAGGTTGGTAGTTGTAATCCATCAGCTGCTCCTTGGAAAGCCTACGTGACAGCTCTACTCTGTCCTGTAAGGTTCTATGAGTCAGAATCTACTTGATAGTAATAAGTTTTTTTTAGTGTTTACAAGGCGAAAAATCAAATAGAAAAAGGACATATGCTTTAAGTCAATCATTTCATAACCTTGAATTTTTCTTCTGTTGCAAATGTTATAGGCCACAGGAAGAATTCCAAACTCCTTTTCATGTTTTATGTTTCATGGTCTGACCCCTGGCTTGTCTCACTCTCCCCTCTTCTGTTCCAAACTCAGTTTCCAGACATATTGCCAGCTGTTCTTTTCACGTTCTCCCCACCTACTTCCGTACGTGCTCTTCCCTCCGACTAGAATGCATTTACAGTCACCTTTCCCATTTTCCTAAGTGTTAGTTATATCTATTGTTGCATAAGAAATTCTAAGCTTTGCAACTTAAAACAATAAACAGCTATTATCTTGAGGTTTCTGAGGGTCAGGAATCTGGAAGCAGAGTAGCTGGGATGTTCTGGCTCAGAATCTCTCAAGAGTTACAGTCAAGCTGTTGGCCAGGACTACAGCCACCTGAATGTGTTACTGACTCCAGAAAGATGAATTATCTGATGTGCTCAGACTTGCCAATTATCTGGATACCAGTCTTTGGGAAAGTGGAAATAACCTTACTGCAACAGGCAGAGCAAGGAGCCAGGAAGAAATTCCCCAGATCCAGCTTACCAAGTTACAGGGAAGCAGGGCAGTAAATTTGGGCAGCAAATTCACAGCCACTCAAGGGTATCAGGGAAGCAAAATTCTAGAAAGTGACCAGAAAACAGGAGGTGACATGCTTCTTGTCAGACTTCTCACTTCAAAATAGGATCCAGATGATGATTTTCCTTCTGATTCATTCGTCCTGGTACTGCATCTTCTGTTGATATCCATTTATTGGTCACAGCTGACCCTTTTGCACATGCAGGGTGGGCTAAATCTGGCTTAGATTATTTTGAAGACTAACGGATACATGCTCCCATTAGTAGGGCTGGTTACAAAGGCTGCAGATGGAGAATCTAGTTTCAAGATGACTTACTTCTGTGGCTATACATATCCCAGTGTCTCACTGTCTAAGGACGAAGGCCTCACCAGCTTTGCCATTTGGGCCTCTCTGCGTAGCTCCCCCAGACTCAATGCAACACAGCAGCTGGTTCCTCCCAAAGCAAGTGACCTAAGAGAGAGCACGGCAGAAGCTACATACCTTTTACGACCTAGTCTTAGAAGAGAAACACTCTTCCCATCTGCCACATTGTACTTCCTAAAAATGGAGTCATTAAGTCCAACCCATGCTCATGCACAGAAAAAGCAAGCTCTGTCTCTTGAAGGGGCCATCAAAGAATTTGTGGACCCATTTTAAAACACCACAACCTGGCTAAAGCCTGTATGAAGGTTTCAACCTGAATAGTTAATTTCTTGTTAGGTAAAGCTTTGTGACATTCAAGTCTGAGTTAATACCTCTTTAGTTCTTAGGAGGTACCTATCCTAGGCGGTGTCACAGCTGTGGAAGTATCCTGTATTTACAAGGCTGTCTTCTGCACTAGAGAGTAAGCAACTTGAAGGTAAGAATGATATCCTACTCACATTTTTGTCTCCAGTTTCTGGCACAATGCTTTGTCTTTAGTAGGCCTTGCAGTTAAAGAGGCAATCTTACTGCATTCCCACATGCTAAGTGTGAGCTTCCTGTATCAGTTGCCATCAATCCATTCCTCTTCATGATGATCCATGGGTAGCAGAGTAGAATTGTGCTCCACAAGGTTTTAACTGTTCATTTTTTTGGAAGTAGATCTCCCGGTTCTTCCAGGGTACCTCTGAGTGTACTCAAACCTGCAACTCTTTGGTTAACAGCTGAGTGTGTTAACCATTTACATTACCTAGTGAATCCAGTAGTGAGGTAAATGGGGAGAAAGTTTTTTTGCGGCACTCATTCTGCTGTGCTTGGCAATTTACATACATTATCACATTTCTGACAGAAACTTTGACAGAAAAGTAATGATGTGGTGGAAAGAATGAAGAATTGTGTTTTTACCCTCTAACCAGTCACTTATTGCTATCGAGTCTTAAGAAACTAATTTAGATTCTTGGAATCTCATTTTCATCATGAAAAATATTAAAGAAAATGATAATTTCCTTGCCAACTTCATCTAGTTTTAGTGAAGTTTAAATAAGATAACATAAATGAAAGGCAGGTATAAACCATCATACACATATGTATTATTAATATTTCTCAAAGTACCGTGTAGATCATACTGCCAAACATGAAGAAGATGCTGCCATGTTCAAAAGTTTAATCAAAGATAAAACAAGGGTACCTCTGGTTTTATAAATATAATATTTTAATATATTAAATTTCAAAATATTTTATTAATTTAATTCATTAAATTTTAATATATTTTAATATAATAGTATGAATGTAAATGAATATTTATATTCATTTTTTCTTTCTGTTCTCCAAAAACTGTTCACTAAATTCCTGTTGTTAGTTGCCATCAAGTCACTTCAGATTCATAGAGACCTTATATACAAGCCAACCCAAGTGCCGTTGAGTCAGATCCAACTCATGGTGACTCTAAGGCCAGGGTAGAACAGACCCCCAGAGTATTCAAGGAGCGCCTGGTGGATATACAAGGTCCAACAATTGAGACTGCAAAATTAGTTGTTCTAAGTGCTACACACCTCATTGCTGAATATCTTTATGGTCACTTTCACAGGACTCCCTTTGGGAAGCCATGCACTAGAGCCTACTCTATCCGTCAGAACAATTTTGGAACTCTTTCTGTAATGGCCAGTGCACACAGTGGCATGGTGGCAAGTTCATGAACTTAATTGTATGGTTGTCTGTGGAGGAGTTTTTAGCCAGTAAACAAATAACTGTATTGGAACACCCTCCCTGCTCCCCTGGTCTGGCCCTCAATGACTTTTTTCTTTGCCTGAAGCTAAAAGAAGCATGGAAAGGAAGACGTTTTGATGGCATTCAGGATATGAAGGGTAATACAACGACAGCTCTGGTGGCCATGCCAGAAAGAGTTCCAAAAGTGCTTTGAAGGGTGGACTAGGAACTGACATTAGTACATACCATCCCAAGGGGAGTATGTTGAAGGTGCCTATAGTGACATTCAGCAGTGAGGTGTATAGCACTTGTTCTAGGATGAGTTCACAGACATAATTATCAGGCCTCATATAATAGAAAGAAATGTTATCTGGTCCTTTATTATCTTCAAGACTGAATACTATAACGTCTATATTCAAGGCTCAACCTAGGACTTCAGACATCTAAGTGTCTTCAGTTAAGTCCAAAGGATTTCAAAGTTTTCACAATCTTTTTATGTAGAATCAGTATAAACTTGCATGTACTAATTAGCACTTTTAAAACGACAGAGGAAAGTTGATCATGCTGTGGTACAAACACTGGGCTAGAAACTTATTTCTCCAGTAAGAAGGCTGGTGCTCCTGCTGCTGCTGCAGCCTTGGTTCTCCTCTCAGGGCCAAAACTGTTGTCTCCTGCATTCAGCAAGTGCTTAGTGCTTACTGACTGAAATTCAATAAATGGCCTTTCCTTATACAAGAAAAAATTAGGCAGTGCTTCTGGACAGGATGACTGAGGTTTCAAACCCAGTTCCTTAATTTTAAGGAGAGAAAACAGAAACCTGATTTTGCAAAGTTCCCAGGTCATATGAACAAGTAATAGCAGAGTCCAAACCTTAAAAATGTGTGACTTTCGGTCAGTCCTCCGCTGTTTCACTAGGGTGTGTATTAATCCTTTAGCAAATCTTGAACTCTAGATGTAGCCTTACCTCTGACTCTTGCCTTGCAAAGTGCTAAAAAACAGCACTGATTAACCTAACAGACTTCCTCAAAGGACTGCAAAATAATGATGTCCATGAAGTGTCCAGATATTTCGTGAATTACACCAATTATGTCGGTCATGGCCACAGTTCCTGGATAAGTAGCAGAGACACATTAAGTCTTTTCAGCTGCCAAAGTGACATTTAATGCAACAGTCCACATGGTGCATTAAAAGTTAATCCTGTAAAAACTTACCATAATAAACTCCTTCTTGCTATAATAATGTCCAGGTAGGTAACATGTCAGTAATAGCACAGAAGTAAAAGAGTGCAAATTGTTCCTTGCTGTTTTCCTCTTACTTGTATTTACCTGTTAGAGAACAACAGTATCTTCCCCCAAAACTCAAGAATTTTATAGCAATCATTAAGCTGCATCAAAAAAATAAATAAATTATAATAATTCCTTTGTGTGCCTGTTTTCCAATCTATGATGCTGAAAGAAAATTATCTGTGATTCTGTCCTAGTTTCTTTATCCCTAAGAAAATCTCAGTATCTGCCAGAACTTGGAATATTTGTCACTTCCCAATGTCTTCTGCCAACTATACTCAACCCCACCCATTAGATACGTGAGTTTTTGCGACACAGAAATACCTTTCCTGGAGTATTAAAAAAAAAACAAAAAATTGCCATTGAGTCGGGTCTGACTCGTGGCGACCCTAGAGGTCAGAGTAGAACTGCCCCCTAGAGTTTCCAAGGAGTGTCTGGAATATTTGAACTGCCAACATTTTGGTTAGCAGAGGTAGCACTTAACCCACTATATCACCAGGGTTCCTGGAGTATGATTGAGATTAAAATATCCAGGGTATTTCTGGCAAGCAGTGAACCCAGGCTGGGCCTGTGTCTGATCTGCTAATAGAATTTGCTCCTGGGGTTAAAGATGTCAAATTAACAGCACCTTGGTTTTACCAGAAGAGACAGGCTGCTAGATCACCAATCATCGGGAAAAGTAGCTCAATTCAGGCAGAAAAAAAATTCATTTAGGTTCCAATTTCCCTACCTCCTTCGACAAATTTATCTGACTGGTTTGCCTCGTTTCAAGGTGGCCAAACCTTCAGAGTACCTGGTATTTTGGAAAGCAGTTGTAACTTGGAATAAGAGTGACATATTTTGTCATGGATTGAACCGTGAATCCCCCAAAATGTGTGTAGTCATTTGGGCCATCATTCTCAATGTTTTATGATTGCATTCCACTTTGTGATTTTCCTATGCTGTATGTTAGAGGATTAGGGTGGGACTGTAAAGGGAGTTTCCCTGGAGTGTGGCTTGTACCACCTTGTATCCTACAAGAGATAAAAGTAAAAGGGAAGCAAGCGGAAAGTTGGGAACCTCACATCATCAGCAAAGCCCCTGAAGTAGAATCTGTCCTTTAGATGTGAGGTTCCTGCACCAGGATGTTCCCTGAACAAAGACTGATGCAACACAAGGACCTTTCTCCAGGGCCGACAAAGAGGAAAGGCCTTCCCCTGGAGTGGACATCCTAAATTTGGATTTGTAACATACTGGACTGTGTAAGAATAAACATATCTCTTTTTAAAGCTATCCACTTTGTAGTATTTCTGTTATAGCAGTACCACATGACTAAAACTGGTTTATTGTGAGGGCTTTTGCTGGTAGCCATATTTACTTGGCAGCAAAATGAACACAGAAACAAAAATGGTGAGAAACACAGAGTGGTGGTTAAAATACAAACTTTGGCATCAGAACTTAGTCTGAAACCCAGGCTTACACTTGGAAACTGCATGACTTGGAAGCAAATTCTTAACCTTCATTTATAAAATGTAAATAAAAATAATACCTAGTTAATGGGAGCAGTGTGAGAACATTAAAAGAGATAACAACTATATCATTTACCTTGTTCTGCCTAAATTGTGGCTTTTATTTTTACAAATAATAAAAGCAAACAAAGGTGATGTGTTCCCTAAATAACATCCTCTACTCTTTAAAAGGAGCCCTGGAGGAGCTCTGGTTACAACACAGCTGCCGACTGAAAGGTTGGTAGTTCAAACCCATTAGCTACTCTTTGGAAACAATATGGGTCAATTTTACTCTGTCTTATAGGGTTGTTATGAGAGGGAATTGACTCGATGGAAACAGATTTGGTATTTGGTCCTCTTTAAGAATTCAAGAGCCAGCCAAGTGCCGTCGAGGCCCTTCAATTTATATTTCTCTTCACCCTGAAGAGCTTAGATGCTAACCAAAGGTCAGCAGTTCAAATCTACCAGGAGCACTTTGGAAACCCTAAGTAGGGCATTCTACTTTGCTCTATATTGGGTCATGACGAGTGCAAATTGACTTGGTGGCAACAGGTTTTGTTGTTTTTCTGGTTTGCACCATAAGAGGATCCCTGGTGGTCCAGTGGTTAAGAGCTTGGCTGCTGGCCAAAATGTCAGCAGTTTGAATCAACCAACCACTCCTTGGAAACTCTATGGGGCAGTTCTACTCTGTCTTATAGGGTCACTATGAGTCAGACCTGACACAACAGCAAAGTATTTATTTCGTGTCTTACTAAGAATATGTGAAGGAACATTAGATTGATCTAAGCTCTTTGAGCATACTGATGATAAGAGATTTTTATTTCTGTCTTCAAATATGGACTAGAGCTATTGTAAAGATACAAAGCTATGAACAATAAGATGTAAGTGGGAATAAATCTGTAAGTCTAAGTCATGTTTCCTCTCCCTCACTGAGCACTCTCATGTACTAGAACAAATAGCTGTGTGCTGATAAAGGCAATGCTCTGTGGGGTGCTGGGCATTTCATCAGATCTGGCTCTGGCTACAAAATCCTGACCTAGACAGCTCCAAAATACTTCACAGTAAGTCTTCTTCCCCTTCAATACAGGTTTCAGCATGACACAAAGGAAAAGGGTGACAGAGTGAAAAGCCAAAGGGGTCTCATTCAATGAAACTTTGCTTTCCAATTTAATTTGCTTTTTTCTCTTTGAATAAGCCTAATGACATAAGTATAATGCAAGATGAAAAATTACTATGGTACTCTTAGTGTCATGAACAGTAACCACTTCCTCCAAATTAGGGATTTCATGTAAAATACACGACACTTTGACAAATTTGAATTTTGGATAAACAAGAACATGTTTCTTTTTTTTATAATACATACATCCCAGGTTCATCTTGGCCTCTAGAGGTAGAACTAGAGAAATCACCAGGGCACCCCCAACAAATAGTGTCCCACATTGAACATACATTTGGGACATACAAATATAACTAGGTATCCTGTATTTTTATTTACTAAACCTTCCAACTTTACTCCAAAGGAGCTAAATCATGCTAACTTCTAGCATGCCGTACAGTCTATGTGGTTACTCTTAAAAAAAGACATTGTCCTATGCTTATAATTTTAAAAGTATGACAAAATTATAGATTAGAAGGTTACTGAAGGCAATCGCTTTTATTACTTGATTTTATGTGAGTGTTATTTATATTAACAATATCTCTGTAAGAAAGAAACTGTTGTTAGGTGCTGACAAGTCAATTCCAACTCACAGCGACCCTATGTGACAAGGTAGAACTGTCCCATATGGTTTCCTAGGCTATAAACTTTATGGAAGCAGATCACCAGGCCTTTCTCCAGTGGAGCTGCTAGTGAGTTTGAACTGCCAGCCTATGAGTCAGCAGCTGAGCACTTAACCATTGTACCAGCAGGTGAGTAAATTAGCAAGCATAAAAAATAGGGTTTAATTCTACGTAGACAGGCATGAAAGCAATATGCTGATATAGTACTCTGGGAACCAGAGAGAAAGGTTTTATCCTTATGATTAGAACCAGCTGGGAATTATTTATATTAAGGTCCATGACCATTTAAAAGCAAAAGAAACTTCTAATTTTAAATCCTAAATAGCTTTTACCAATGACATCACAGCACACAGCAGAAAACTGGGTATATTAGAAGTGAAAAGAAATCAATATCATATAGCCACAGACTGAATGTTCAAATTTTACACATGCTGGTTTTGGACAGTCCTCAGATTCATAACAGTGAAGTTTTAATTCTTTCGAACTGCTTACTGGTGGCTGATGAGACAGGAACTCCAAGAAATTCATCTCAAATCCCAGTGAATGTACTCATATTGCAATGTCTAAGGACAGTCCCTACAAGCAGTTTTAAAGCACTTCCCTCTCATAGGGAAAACTGCCTGTTCATCTCAATCATCCAGTGTATGGGAGATTTGCTAGGATTTGGCAATGAGCCACCCTGTGTGACCTTTGTTTGCTGAAGTCCCTAAAGCCTTGGGACAATTAAGTGTGTGGGTAGTAATCTTGATGACTTCTGGTCCATGAACTAAGTCGCAAAGGGATTTCAAGCCCTTTCATTTCCTGCATAGTCCCTAGTGGATTTTTATTCAAAATTTGTAAGACTCGTTCCTTGATCTCAAAGTGCTTTGGGGCAACAGTATTGTTGTCATGGTCTCAATCACATCTCCATTCATGGCCATCATGCTCAGCTCCCACTGCCTTCTGACCCTTAAACTGGCCTCACTTCCTCAACTGTGCCCTGCAACCCACCCTAGGCAAATTGGTTTTCTTTTTGTTTATTTGTTCTGATTTTTCTCACTGTTCTCCACCCTCAAGGAACAAAATCCCCAGAGCTGGATCAGAAGATATTTCAGTAATTCCTGGTACATCTCACCCAAAATATGACGTCCCTGGTGTTCCTTTTGGGCGTCTGTGTACTTTTACTTTCTGAGGCTATAACTTTAGAACCTCAGATCGTGTTGCCAATTTAAATTTTTCCTCTCTATTGTATCAAAAATTACTAACACACTCCTATAAGCAGTAATCTTAGTGACTTACTGATTCATTCATTCAGAGGCAGATTATCTAACAGGCAAGTTAAACAGAGTACTTACCTTGCTTACTTGATCATCTGTAGTGAACAATTTCGCCTTTTTTCACCACATCAAAGATTATGCTTCTAAGTGTGACTGGTATCTGTCTGTCTGTCAATCTCACCTTCTTATAAAATAAAAGCAAACCCAAACCAAACCCACTGCCATTGAGCTGATTCTGACACGCCGTGACTTTAAAGGACAGAGTAGAACTGCCCCCATAGTTTCCAAGGAATATCTGGTAGATTCAGCCATAGCTCTTAACCGCTATGCCACCATGGTTTCTTGTACAAAGAAAGCCTCTCTAAATTTATGAACCTTGGTAGGGGTGGATGACACAGAAATCAAGGAAAGCACAGTCTTACTTGTGCTTACTTACTAATGTATGATGAACTACAGGTGATCTGGTAAGCAAGGTAAGAACTGTGCTTGCCTTATTTATGAGATAATCTGCCCTTGATTTCACTTCTTCATTTATTAAAAATGCAGAGCCAAAGAATTTGATCCCCACTTTCATGAATCTTGTAGGTCAGTAGAGGAAACAGGCACAATGAAGATAACTTACTGTGTGTATTTGATGTCTCCGTTCCCTGAAAGTTTTGATGTCCTATAATTTCTCACCAAAAAAAAAAGGCATTTTTTTTTTTCCAGAATAAAAGCTATTCTTGCCCAGAACAAATGGACCAGTACTCAGGTTTGGTTCCAAATTAAACTTCTTAGTTCATTTAGGATAGTTGTCTTGAAACGCAGATTCTGTTGTGCATAAAAGCAATTTTCTACATTCTAAAAAATTGTCCTTTAAGCATTGGAGACTAATGCTTCAAGGATTTACTAGGGTATTGTCTTAGTTATCTTAGTGTTTCTTTAACAGAAATATAACAAGTGGGTGGCTTTAACAGAGAAATTTATTTTCTCACTGTTTAGGAGGCTAGAAGTCTGAATTCAGAGCTCTGGCTCTAATAACAAACCAAACTCACTGCCATCATGTCAATTCTAACTCATTGCAAGTCTATAGCGACTCTATAGGACAGAGTAGAAGTGCCCCATAGAGATTCCAAGAAGCACCTGGCAGATTTGAACTGCCAACCTTCTTGTTAGCAGTCACAGCTCTTAACCATTATGCCAGCAGGGTTTCTACTGGAGAAAGGATTTTTCTGTTGGCTATGAAAGAAGGGCCTTGTCTCTTTAACTTACACTTTCTCATTATTTGGAGATCTATACGATTCTTAGAATCTACCTTATTCCATCTCTGTTCTACTCCTTTTTTTATCTCTTTTCTATCTCAAGATAGACTGATTCAAAATATACCCCCACATCTTAAATATCTAGTACTTAACATAAATACAAGTGGACGGCTTTAACAAGGAGAAATGCATTTCCTCACAGTAAAGTAGACTAAAAGTCCAAATTCAGGGTTTCAGCAACAAGAGAAGGCTTTTCCCCCACTCTTTTGGCATTCTCATTAATGTTCCCCCTTGGACTAGGAGCTTCTTTGAGCAGGGATTCTCAGTCCAGAGGTGTGTTTTGCCCCAGAACTGCTTTCTTGGTGGTACGATGCCTTTCTGTCTCTCTTCTGGCTTCCCTCTTTTATTTCTCAAAAGAGACAGCCTCAAGACACAAGCCAATCTTGTGGATTGAGTCCTGCCTCACTGATGCACTGTGGCAGGATTTACAACATGTAGGAAAATCACATCAGATGACAAAATGGTAGGCAATCGCACAATACCAGAAATCATGTCCTAACCAAGTTAACATAAATTTGGGGGGAACACAATTCTATCTCTGATACTACATTAATTCTTTTTCACTAACATAACAAAGACAACCCATTCCCAGATGGGATTATAACCACAGTTATACAAGTTAGGATTTACCACACATAATTTTGGGGGATAAAATTCAGTGCATAACAGTTATGAATCATAGAATAGAAAGGATTTTTTTTTCAGGCAAGACCATAGTATCAGGGAAGTCTCTAGTTCTCATGAAGAAATATAAGCCCTTCCAGGGCTGTGGAAGGAACAGCAGAAAGAGTGAGAGAAGATAAGATCAGATTAAAATATTGCCTGGTCCCTTCTTTATCCAGCATATAATTTAGACCTCAGCACTGTGTGGGAATAGAGAGCGAGATTATAAATGTAGAGAATATGAAAGTGCATTGAATCATACCCAGTAAACAGAATGAGATGAAGTTGCTGCTGGTGGAAGATGCTGTACTGATCATCAGGATTTGCTGTTCATCTTTCCTTCTGGGAGTGTGCTTCCCTGGAATTAGGCATGATCATATGATTTTCTTTGATTTATGAAATTTTAACAAGCATGACCTTTGCCACTTCTGAAAAGAGGCAATAAAGACTTGGAACAGAGATTCTCCATGTCCCCTTTCTCTGCTGGAAGCACAGATACATGTTAGAGATGGCATAATTCCAAGATACTGAGATGCTGTCAGTATCTTGGAGTCAGCCTAGGTTCCCGACTGCAAACCCACGATGTTTTGGTTTCTGTCACTATTCGTTTTGTTGTTGTCTTCAATTTTTCTTCAACCCAAGGTAGGGGGTAAAGTGGTTTGGGTGCGAAGCCAAAAATTCAGGTTGGATGTGTGATTATGCGATGTTTGAGATATCCAAAAAAGATATGAAGTATACAGGTAGATAGATAAATCCAGAACTCACTACACAGGCAGAGTAATAAGCTTTATCTCCTACCACTAACCACAGGTCCCTCATTAGATTTAATTTACAATGATTTTGCTTTTTTTGTTGTTGTTTTATTTTCTTTTGTGTGTGCTAACCATTTAGAAAAATATATATGGCACTTTTTTCAAAATCTTACAAAATCATATTTCCATTTATACATGGATGGAGAGAAACCAAATGATATTGCCAGCATAGTACTAAAATATCAGCCACAAATGAATCTACTTATTCCCAGTGGTGACACCATATACCAATTTGCAATTAATAAGCTAAAGAAAAAAATAAAACCCGATGGAACAGTTCTACCTTGTAACATATAGGGTCACCATGAGTTAGAATCATCTTGACAGCAGCCAAGTTTGTTTTTTCTGGTATACATAGGGGGTAAGACAACAGTGAGTACACAATGACACAAAACAATATGTTTCTACTTGAAGTGAAAATAATCTATGTTTTTCAGCTTTCTATTAAGATTAGAGAGCCACTGATCAGCAACTTTTGGCTCACATGGAAAAGGGACAGATTAGTGAAAGCAACCACGACAAAGAGACTGAGAACATGGTGGCGTAGGGATGTTAGGGTTGGATATAATTATAACGAAATACAGTATAATGTCTTTTATATGGAAGTAGTGGGGCATTCGATTAGATACAGCTCTAAAGACATTTTAGTTCAGAGGTCATAAAATTTTTTTTCTGTTTTTGATTACTGAATTAATATTCTTTGAAAATTACAGAAAATGTTTTATGAAATTACCTGTAAGCCCATCTCCTTTTATGTATGTAAATAGAAATATACTCATGTGTATTTATTCATTTAACTTATTCATTAATTATTTACTGAGCATCTACTATATGTGGTGGCAGACAGCAGCGAACAAAACAAAGTTTCTGTTTTCTTGAAGCAAACTTTCTAGTTGAAGATGACTTTGTTATCTAGTACTGCTGTAACAGAAATACTGCAAGCGAATGGCTTTACCAAACAGAAGTTTGTTCTCTAACAGTTTAGAAGGCTAGAAGTACAAGCTCAGGGCACCAGGGCTTTGTCTCTTGATCAGTTCTAAGGGAATGGGCTTGTCAACATTCATCCCTTGAATCCAGGAATTTTTCAGTGCAGAGGGACCCAATGTCCAAAGGATACATTCTGCTCATAGTACTTCCTTCTTGGTGGCATAAGGTACTTCTCCTCCCTGCTTAGTTGTCTTTTTTATATCTTAAAAGAGATTGACTCAAGATACAAACTAATCCTGTAGATTGAGTCCTGCCTCATTAACATAACTGCCGCTAACGTTGCCTCATTAACATCATAGATGTTACGATTTACAACATGTAGGATAATCACATCAGATCACAAAATGGTGAACAATTATACAATACTGGCTGGCCTAGCTAAGTCAACACATTATTTTTTGTGGACACAATTCAATCTACAACATGTGGAGATACAAGGTCTGACAAGTAAGTTTGTGAACTCATCCTAGAAAAAATGCTATATACCTCATTTGCTGAATACCACTATGGCCACATTCATAGTACTCCGCTTAGGAAGCTATGCACTGATGCCACTGCCTAGTCCACCTGTCAAAGCAATTTTGGAATTCTTTTTCTGGAATGGCCATCAAAGCTTGTCATTATTATTACCCTTCATGTCCTGAATGTCATCAAAATGTCTTTCTTTCAATATTTCCTTTATCTTCAGGTAAAGAAAATAGTCACTTGGGGCCAGATCAGGTGAATAGGTAGTCATTTGTTTACTGGCGGAAATCTCCTTCACAGACAACTATACAATTAAGTTTGCAAACTTGCCACTGTGCTACTGTGTGCAGTAGCCATTCCAGAAAGAGTGCCAAAATTGCTTTGAAGGGTGTACTAGGCACTGGCACTGATGCATAGCTTCCCAAGGGGTGTACCTCATAGGTGACTGTAGTGTTATTCAGCAAAGAGATATGCAGCACTCAGAACAATTAAGTGTACGGACTTAATTGTTGGACTTCCTATTAGTAAGTAGATTCAAAGAACATCTATCATCTTTGAAAGAATAAAGATGAACATCCACATACTCAGTACCCAGCTTAAGAAAGAGTATTCCCATCACCTTTGAACCTTTATGTGCTATGTAGTACTTTCCCTGGAGAAGTCAGTCCTACCCTGAACTTTGTGTTTATCATTTCCTTGCTTTTCTTTAGCATTTTGCCACGCATATTTATATTTCAAATAACACACTGTTTAGTTTTGCAAGTTTTTGAAATTCATATGAATGGACTCACACTGTGCCAAACTTACCATGAAAAAAAATCTTGCTCAGTATACATGCTACATAAACAAAGGCTGTCACATGAACAGATACATGTACTGTCCACAGCAGCAAAAAGATGGAACCAACCCAGATGCCCATCAGCAGACGAATGGATAAACAAACTGTGGTACATATACTCAATGGAACACTACACGATGATGAGGAACAATGATGATTTTGGGAAACATCTCATAACCTAGTTTCAATTGGAAGACATTACGCTAAGTGAAATCAGTGAGTGGTAAACGGACAAATATTGTATGAGACCCCTGCTATAAGGACGTAAAAACAGATCTATGTACAGAAGAAAAGATTCTTTGATAGCTGTAAGGGAGGGGAGGGGGGGTTGGTTATAGATTAGACATCTGATAGAAATTTGGTTGTGTGAAAGCAGTGACAGCACACAATATCAACTTAACTGGACTATACCACCAACTGAAAACTCTTCTAATCTCAATCTAATATTACAAGGATAGACTAGCAAGGGAAGGATATGGGGACTATACTCTTAGGAGGCATCAAGACCAATTGACACAACTAGCCTATTGCTAAGAGAGTCTTCTGAAACCCATATTGGTGAGTGGTGTCTGGGTCTTAAAAGCTTGCAAATTGCCATCACCAATTGGTCCCAATTCATCCAGAGCATATGGTTACCAAGAACACCGACAACATGAGGAATAAAGAGGCCAGGAGACTTAAGGACTCATGTGAATGGGAGACTGTATCAACATGCAAGCAGAAGAACCAGATAGTGCCCAGTCACCACCAAAGACAGCCGTGATGGAGCACACAACATTGAGTCCCTCTGGCAGCTGGAGAAAAAGAGTAGTGCAACTCAAGAACCCTACCAAAGACTACAATTGATGGTCTGATGGTCCAGGAGGTCCCCTGGGAGCATGGCCCCTAGACCTGCTGCTGCCCCTTCCCAGAAAACACTACTGAGGTCAACTCTTCAGACAAAAATTGACTAGACTCAGGGACACACTGTGACCATGTGGTTTTTGTATTTTATGGCTCCATTCATTTATAGGATGCTATCCTACTGGTCTGTTTCTAGATGGGAGAGAAGTGAGTGGACAGGACTAAACAGGATACTGTTGGGAAGATACAAGTATAGAATGAAGAGGAAGAGCATGCTGGCACCTGGCAAGAAGCGCAGAAAGAGCTGCAGAAAGGTGGGCATGCAAAATTCATTTGGACTGTATACTTTCACTTGCTCACAGTACAAAAAAAAACTGCTTTTCATCAGAAGAAGGAAGCTTCTTTTCCCATATAGTTGCATTTTGCTCATTTTCTTACCCATATAGTCCAATGTATGACTATACAGCAACATGTTTATACTTTCTATTATCAACTGAGTTACTTCTAGTTTTCTGTTTGTTTTTGTTTTTGCATGAGGATAGCCAAAGAAGACCAAATGGAGTGAGGGGCCAGTAGGACCCAGAGAATTTCTTAGATACATAAAGTGGGCTTGGGTATGTAGTTTTTCTGACAAGTTTTTCCACCAGAAGCTTTATTTATATTTGTCTGCCTGAAATATTCTTCTCTCATTCTTCCCATGGTGACTCCCTGGTCATCTCAGGTCTTAGCTGAAATGTCAGTTCCTCAGAGAAACTTTCCACACCCATCTTAATCTGTATTAGATCACTAGGTATTGTTTCGCCGAACATCCTGGACTTTTAATATTAGCATTTGTCACAATCTGTTGCTATGTGGTTATTACTGTAATCATTAAAGTCTGTTTGCCTCATAGAGACAGTGATCTCTATAAGGAATCTGAACTGCGTTTCAGTGTCCCTCCTCCATGTAGCTATGTACTTAACTGTGTAGCCAATAAATAACAGAAAATGCTCAGTAAAAGTTTATTAAATTTATTCAAAAATATATTTTGCATAAATGCATATCTATGAGTGGGTAGCTCTTTCCCAGTTGTCTTTTTGAGGGCCTTCCAATCTGGAGGGCTCATATTCTGACACCGTATCTGACACTGTTCTGCTGCTATTCATAACATTTTCACTTGCTAATTTTTATCAGAAATAGACTTCCAGATCCTTCTTCCTAGTCTACCTTAGTCTGGAAGTTCAATGAAATGTATCCACCATGGGTGACCCCGCTGGTATGTGAATACTGGTGGCAAAGATTCCAGTATCATAGTCACATGCAAGCCCTTACAGCATGACAAACTGACAGATGAGTGGAAGACCTTCATTTGCTGCTGTGGTATGACTCAAAGTAAGAATAAACAGCTACAAACATGGAAGTAAGAAGTGTGAATCTAGGAAAATTGGAAATCATCAAAAATGAAATGGAACACATACACATCAGCATCCTAGACATTAGGGAACTGAAATGAAATGGTATTGGCCATTTTGAATCAGAGAATCTTATGGTCTGCTATCCCAGGAACGAAAATTTGAAGAGGAATGGTATTACATTCATTGTCAGAAAGAACATTTCAAGATCTGTCGTGAAGTACGATGCTGTCAGTGATAGAATAATCTCTGCATGCCTATACATAAGGCCAATTAATACAACTATTATTCAAATTTGTTCACCAACCATTAAGGCCAAAGATGAAGAAACTGAAGATTTTTACCAGCTTATGCAGTCCAAAATTGATTGAACATACGATTAGGATGCATTGACAAATACCAGTGATTGGAATGCAAAAGTTGGAAATAAAGAAGCCTCGGTAGCTGGAAAATATAGCCTTGGTGATAGAAATGATGTCAGAGGTTGTATTATAGAATTTTGCAAGAACAATGACTTCTTCACTGCAAATACCATTTTTTAAAAAACCAGTATAAATGGTGAGTATACACATGGACCTCACCAGATGAAATGCACAGAAATCAAATCAACTATATCTGTGGAAAGAGATGAAGGAAAAACTCATTATCATCAATCAGAACAAGACCAGGCGCTAACTGTGGCACAGACCATCAGTTGCTTGTAAATAAGTTCAAACTGATTCTAAAGAAAATTAGAACAAGTCCCCCAAGAACCAAAATACGACCTGAGTATACCCCAGCTGAGTTTAGAGACCAGATCAAGAACATATCTGATGCACTAGACACTAATGACCAAAAACTGGAAAGGTTGTGGAATGACATCAAAGACATCATCCATGAAGAAAGCAAGAGGTCATTAAAAAGACGGGAAAGAAAGAAAAGACCAAATTGGATGTCAGAAGAAACTCTGAAACTTGCTCTTGTACACTGAGTAGCTAAAGCAAAAGGAAGAAACGATGAGCTAAAACAACAGAACAGAAGGCTTCCGAGGGCAGCCCAAGAAGACAAAGTAAAGTATTAATAGCCACATGTGCAAAGAGGTGGAAATAGAAAACCAAAACGGAAGAACATCATTCACATTTCTCAAGCTAAAAGAATTGAAGAAAAAATTCAAGCCTCAAATTTTACTAGTGAAGGACTCTAAAGAGAAGGTATTAAATGACTCAGGACGCATCAAAAGAAGATAGAGGGAATACATTGAATCATTATACCAGAAAAAACTGCTTGACATTCAACCATTTCAAGAGATAGCTTAAAATCAGGAACTGACGGTGCTGAAGAAAGATGTTAAAGCTGCACTGAAGGCATTGGCTACAAACAAAGCTCCAGTAATTGATAGGATCCTCTGAGACATTTCAACAAACAGATGCAGCACTGGAAGTTTTCACCCATCTATGCCAAGAAATTTGGAAGACAACAACTTGGTGAACCAACTGGAAGAGGTCTACATTTATGCCTATTTCTAAGAAAAGTGACCCAAACAAAGGCAAAATTATTGAACAATATCATTAAAGTCACACACAAGTAAAATTTTGCTCAAGATCATTCAAAAGCAACTGCAAAAGTATATTGACAGAGAGCTGCCAGAAATTCAAGCGGGACTCAGAAGAGGACATGGGACCAGAGATATCATGACTGATGTCCAATGGATCTAGATAAAAGCAGAGAATATCAGGAAAAAGTTTACCTATGTTTCATGGACTGTGCAAAGGCATCCAACTGTGTGGATCATAACAAATTATGGATAACATTGTGGAGAACGGGAATGTCAGAGCACTTCTTAGTGTTCATGAAAAACCTGTACATGGATCAAGAGGCAATCATGTAAACAGAAGAAAGGGTCACTGCACAGTTTAAAGTCAGGAAAGGTGTGCGTCAGGTTGTACGAATTCACCATACCTTTTTAACCTGTGTGTTGAGCAAATAATTCAAGAAGCTGGGCTATATAAAGGAGAACAAGGCATCAGCATTGAAGGAAGACTTATTTAATAACCTACATTATGCGGAAGACACCACCTTGTTTGCTGGAGGTGGAGAGGATTTGAAACACATACTTATGAAGATCTAAGACCACAATTTTCACTATGAGTTGCACCTCAACATCAAGAAAACAAAAATCCTTATAACTGGATAAGTAAGCATCATGATAAATGGAGAAAAGACTGACATTATCTAGGATTTCATTTTACGTGGTTCTATAATCAATGCCCATGGAGGTCAAGAAATGAAAAGATCTACCGCATCGGGAAAATCTGCTACCAAGGACCTCTAAAGTGTTGAAAAGTAAAGATGTTATCTTGAAAACTAAGTTGCAACTGACCAAAGCCATGGTATTTTCAATCTTATCATACGCATGCAAAAGATGGAACATGAACAAGGAAGACAGAAGAAGAATAGATGACTTTGAACTGTGGTGTTGGAGAAGAATACTGAACATACCATGGTGTGCCAAAAGAACAAACAGGTCTGTTCTGGAAAAGGTATAGCGAGAGCACTCCTTGAAAGGAAGGATGGTGAGACTGTGTCTTACATACTTTGGACATTCTGTCAGGAGGGTGAGTCCCTGGAGAAGGACATCATGCTAATTTAGTGAAAAAGAGGAAGACCCTCAAGGACTGAAGGAGATGGATTGACACAATGGCTACAACCATGGGTTTATGCATAAAAATGATTAGAGGCACAGCGCAAGACCAAGCAGTGTTAAGTTCTGCTGTGTATCGGGTAACTTTGAGTAGTAACTGTCTCAGCGACACCTAAAAACAATATCGTGTGCATCATTTTTGTATAGAGCTGTATTCCACTTCTTGTTTCACAGTCTTTCCAGAAACTACATTACCTCTTGAATGTCTAGGCCTCCCTGGAACCTGTCTAGAAAACCACTACTCAAGTCCAACTTCCACATCTTACAGACAAGAAAAATAAATGACAGAATAGTGCTGTAATACCCCTGAAGTAATACTAGTTAATACCAGAGCCTGGACCAGAAACCAAATTTTCTTCACTTCCATTCCAATATAATTCCCACAATTCCCGTAGTCTCTCTTTCTCTACCAAGCTCAGTTATCTCCACTGTTTCTCTCTTCATTCCATCAGTAGTTCCCCATGTGTTCTGTCCTATTTCTAAAGCCACCAAAACGTGATGAGAGAAAAGCAGCACAAGGAAATTTAGAATCAGACAGACATAGGTTCAAATCCTGGCTCCATCACCTAACATCTGTGTGACTTTGGAGAAGTTACATAACTCCTCTGAGCTTGTTTACACCATATAAAATAGATGCAGAATTGTTATAAATATTACTTGGAAAAGTTTATAAAACAAATATCCAGCATAGTGTTTGGTACATGTCAGTACTTGAAAACTATAGATGTGTATCTTTATTTGTGTTATGCCACAGGTGCACTGACCCTCAGTTTGCAAAGTGCAGGAATATTCACAGAGATAAGTCTGAGTTCATGTCTAGTATGATTAACATTGCACTCATTACAGAGATGGTCTTTCACACTCTACCATGGGAAACATCAGTCTCTAAAAAAAGTCTTTCCACGAATTTCTTGGAACTTCATTCGTTGCTACAAACACAAGACAATTATTCCAAATTCAATGTTTTAATTTCTTTTCATTCTTACTATTCTCAAATAGAGAGAATGTAATTAAAATTAATTGTTATTTTGTTTCACTTTCCTCAAAATGAACATTGATCACATTCTATGTGAAGGGTCTGTAGCATCTCTTCTGTAATTATTTTTATATATGTTTACAGAGATCTGGGTATTGTAGAACAAACAACACTGCTCCAGGGACAGGAGTTATGGGTTCCTGCATTAGCTGCCATTTACCAACTATGTGACTATGGAAAGCGCCTTCTTGTTGAGCCTCCTCCATTTTCCTTTTGCAGAATGAGTATATTACTTTCTCAAGGGATGGTTTAAAGATTATGTAAGTTGCATATATCAAAGGCATAAACTGTAATACACTTATACCGAATTATGATTATTGCACACATTCCTGAAAAGCACTATTAACAAAAAGAACACAGAAATTAGGATCATTTCTCAAATATATTAGAATGCTTATCATTATTATGATATGAAACAAATAGTACATGGAGTACTCAGGGTGCTGAATAGCTTATGTTATACTAAAGAGTTTTCATTTGTTTATATTTAGATGATAGAGATGAAAATACTTGAGACTCACTAATGAATATTAAATATATTTATTAAATACTTTTTTCTACCCAATGAGCCAAGATTATCAGAAACACATAAATGAAGCACATAATTTTGCACTCTTTAGAAGAAAAAAGCAGCTAATTTTGCAAGTACAACATGTCAACAAGGCTTACTTTTTTTGTCTTAAGTATCTTGCAGTTTATTTCTTTTCAACAACTGTTCTGATATCCCAACATGTTACTTTGTAGAAAGCACTTCACTGATGCAAACACTACCTTTAGCCCTTGTCAAAACCTGCTAGCCATAAGCATGAGCTTGGGTACTTTCATGGAACTTTCAAATTTTTGTTTAAGTGGAAATCAAAAAAAGAAAGAAAAAAAAAAACTCTATTGCTATAATAGAAACATGCCTTTAAGAGCTCAATAATTAGATTAATTGTGGTTAGTCAAAAAAGCACGTGCTAAATATAGGGTATAGCTAGTGGTTGCCCAGAAATATAGCTATGTCACCTCATTTTATCTACCATGAATGTGTCATGCATTTCACAAAATTATAACATTTTGTCCCTCTACCAGCCCTCATTGAGGGAGAAATAATGCTCACTTTTCATGTCATGAAACTAGTGACATTTATATCTGGGCTGATACTAGAAAGGGAAAATTTCCATGAAGAAGGAAAAGGAGCCACTGGCTACCCAGGTAGAAAGGGCTGGCTGCACACTGTCAACTGTAATCACTAGATTCAGAGAACTGCTTCTTCACAGTTTAACATTTCTGAGTACTTCTCAGAACAAAAAGACAAAAACAACAGAAGATAAAAGGAAATCTTTATAAACATAAGTCCAAGTTCCTCCCAACAAAACACTTCTTTATCTCTCCCTCTCTAAACAGCTAGGCTAAGTATTTTTCATTCAGCCGTCAATGCTGTTATGTTGTTGTTAGGTACTGCCAAGCTGGCCCTCAACTAATGGCAACTTCATGTACAGTGAAACAAAACCCTGCCTGGTTCTGTGCCATCCCCATTATTGGTCAAGCACTGGATCATTGTGATCTACAGGATTTTTAGTGGTCGGTTCTCAGAAGTAGATCTCCAGGTCTTTCCTGTTGAGTACCATTACAAAATGCAAGTGTCCCCCAACCAACATGTGGTGGTTGCACACGAGGTACATTGGCTGAGATTGGAACCTGGTCTCCCTCATGGAAGGCAATAATTCTACCACTAAAACACCACTGCTTCTACTCAACATTCAACAAGTGTATAGTAACCAACTAGCAAGCTTCTTTTACTTTTCAAGGCATTGATGATAAGGGATAGTCCTTCCATTCAGGGAATGAATTGTCTCTGGGAAAGAAAAATGCACAACCAGCCAATCAGAACACAATATGATAATATAGATTGCTAAGGGATGACAGGAGTGTGAGAGGTCAATGTTGCTAGCTGAAGTATTTCCATAAAGACTTTACAGAAAAAAATGTAGTCTGAGTTGTATTCAAAAAAACAAGAAAAAAGAATTACCATAAAATTCTGAGTCTAATCTAGGAAAAGGAAATTGATTATGTAAAAGTACACAGAATATGAAAAACCATGATACCTTCAGAACATAGACAACCCCTATGGCATAGTAGTTAAGTGCTACATTTGTCAATCAAAACATCAGCAGTTCGAATCCTCCAGGCACTCTGAAAACTCTATGGAGCAGTTTCACTCTGTCCTATACAGTTGCTAGGAATCAGAATTCAATAGATGGCAGTAGGTTTGGTTTTTGGTTCAGGGCATAACAATCAGTTATGATTTTCTGAATAATAGTTTTCATGGAAGACACTGTGGACTTCCAGCTCCCTGATGAGGCCACCATGATAACATGTTTGATCAAGCAAAGTCAAGTTTGCTTATCACGCTAAGGGAAGATATTCTCTGTCTTGACAGAGTCATAGTGTCCTGAAAGGAGTATGTCAAATGTGGTTTTTGTAAGATTTTGGAGTCTACTTTACAACATGCCTTTCAGTGTGTGGGTCTGATTCGTATTGTACAAATTCATAATATAATACTCCAGGATTAATGGACATGGTAATGGAAGGACTTTCAAGATCTTTGAAGAATAACCAATTATCTGATGAGCCAAGCTGCAAGTTTTATTGCTCTAAGAAGCTACTTAATGAGAACAAATTGACTGTTCAGATAAATTCAGAAGACTTCTGAAATAAACAACAGTTATTTGCAAGTTTACCTTCCTGGACAATGATTTTCTGGAAGGCTAATGTCAGGTTAATGCAAAAGTTGAAAAACAAAATCATGTCAATGCAGGTATTAAGTTGTGCGGGTAGAAATGGTTTATGTTGCCAAGAACAGAAGCAAACAAAATTTAAAATAGAATTTGTATATTATTTTGAAGAATGTGAAATGAGAAGAGAAATAAGAGACTATGATGATGCTGAGATCTGGAGAGGTCTTATGTAGATAACAGAGACCCTGGTAGGTAGTGGCTAGCTGCTATGTCTGATAACCCAAAGGTCAGCAGTTTGAATCCACCAGGTGTTCCTTTGAAACTCTATGGGGCAGTTCTATTTTGACCTATAGCTTCATTGTGAGTTGGAAATGTCTTGATGGCAGTGGGTTTTGGGTTTGGTTTATGCAGATGATGGAGCCCTGGTTAAGAGTTCAGCTATTAGTCAAAAAGTCTGCAGTTGGAAACTACCAGCTGTTCATGGAAGCCCAATGGGACTGTTTTGCTTTTTCTATAGGGTTGCTATGAGTTGGAATTGACAATAATAGGTTTGATTTTTGTATACGTAGATGATATTTTAGTTACCTAGTGCTGTTATACCAGAAATACTATGACTGAATGGTTTTAATAAACAAAAATTTATCTTCCCACAGTATGAATAGTTGACTAGAAGTCCAAATTCAGGGCATCAGCTCCAAGGAAAGGCTTTCTCTGTCAGCTATAGAGGAAGGTGCTTTACATCAATCTCACCCTGGACTAGGAGCTTCTCTGCACAGGAACTCTAGGTCCAAAGGATGGACTCTGCTCCCAGAGCTACTTTCTTGGTTGTAGGTGGTTCCTCTGTCTCTCTGCTCACTTCTTTCTTTTATATCTCCAAAAGGTTCGGTTAAGACACAATCCGATCTTTTAGATTTCATCAATGTAACTTCCACTAATCTATCTAATTACTATTATAGGGATAAGATTTATAATACATAAAAAATGGACTGGTTTTGGCCATTTTGAATCTGACAATCATGTGGTCTACTACCCTGGGAATGAAAACTTGAAGAGTAATGGTGGCGCATGCATCATCAAGAAGAACATTTCAAGATATGTACCAAATTACAATGCTGTTGGTGATAGAATGATGTCTGTATACTTACAAGGAAGGTCAGTTAACACAACTATTATTCAAATTTATGCACCAACCACTAAGGCCAAAGATGAAGAGATCGAAGATTTTTACCAGCTTCTGCAGGCTGAAATTGATTGAGCATGCATTCAGGATGCACTGATAATTACTGGTGACTGGAATGCAAAAGTTGGAAACAAAGAAGACTGATCAGTAGTTGGAAAATACAGCCTTGGTGACAGAAATAATGCTGGAGATCACATGATAGAATTTTGCAAGACTGATGACTTCTTCACTGCAAATAACTTTTTTAACCAACACAAACAGCACCTGCACACATGGCCCTCACCAGATGGAATATAAAGGAAGCAATTCGACTACATCTGTGGAAAAAGATAATTGGAAAAGCTCTGTATCAGCAGTCAGAACAAGACCAGGTGCTGACTGTGGCACAGGTCAACAATTGCTCATAAACGATTCAAATTGAAACTGAAGAAAATTAGAACAAGTACATGAGAGACGAAGTATGACCTTGAGTATATCCCTCCTATGTTTAAAGACCATCTAAAGAACAAATTTGAAGAACTGATCACTAAAGACCCAAGACCAGACGAACTGTGAAATGATGTCAAAGACATCATCCATGAAGAAAGCAAGGTAGTTAAAAAGACAGGAAAGAAAGAAAAGACCAAACTGCATGTCAGAAGAGGCTCTGAAACTTGCTCTTGAACATTGAACAGCTAAGGCGAAAGGAAGGAATGGCAAAGTAAAAGACATAAACAGACAACTTGAAAGGACACCTTCAGAAGACAAAGTAAAGCATTACAATGACATATGCAAAGAGCTGGAAATGGAAAATCAGAAGGGAAGACCACACTCTGTATTTCTCATGCTGAAAGAAATGACGAAAAAATTCAAGGCTCGAGTTGCAATAATGAAGGATTCAACAGGGAAAATATTAAATAACTCAGGGAACGTCAAAAGAAGATGGAAGGAATATAAAGAGTCATTATACCAGAAAGAACCGGCTGATGTTCAGTCGTCTGAAGAAGCACCATATGATCTGGAACTGATGGTGCTGAAGGAAGAAGTTGAAGCTGCATTGAGGGCACTGGCAAAAAACAAGGCTCCAGGAATTGATGGAGTATCAATTGAGATATCAACAAACAGATGCAGCACTGGAAGTACTCACTCATCTACACCAAGAAATTTGGAGCACAGCCATCTGGCCAACTGACTGGAAGAGATCCTTATTTATGTCCATTCCAAAGAAAGGTGATCCAGCTGAATGTGGAAATTACCAAACAGTATCATTAATATCAAGTAAAATTTTGCTCAAGATTATTCAAAGGTAACTGCAAAAGTATACTGACAAGGAACTGCCAGAAATTCAAGCTAGATTCAGAAGAGGACATGTTGACCATTTAAAAAAAAGAAAGAAAAATCATTTCAGGAGAGATTTATTACACTTATTTAAAAAAAAAAACAAAAAACTTTGTCTTTGATGCCCAAGGCATTCATTATTTAGCTAATTATCACAACTTGAGGCAACTTTCCCATTGAAATAGGTATAATAAAATAATACACAAAAACTAATTAAGGGAATGATGAAACATAAAAGTGAAAACAGTAATCTATGTAGAGATATTAAAAAAATCTACAATGTTGTCATAGTCTCTCCTCATTTAAGCATGTTAGTAACAATGTGATATTGAAGAGAACAAATATTTGATGTCTGCAGTTGTTTCAACTTAACTTGGAAGTATATTTTGTTTCAACACTGTTAGCAAACTCAATACTTCCTTGGTATTAATGTTTTTACACTGATGTTAAAGTACATTTGGTTTATAGACTGCACTTTACCTCTCTCCTTAAAGTATTCAAAATATTTTTGAAAAAATATATATTTAAGGCTAAACGAGTAGCATGAGGATCTGCTTTTCTATGTATCTTTTTCTTAACCAACTTACCAATAAGTGTAAAGGCATCTAACTAATTTGTAGACTATACATCCACATTCAAGAAAGAATCAAGCAAAATCCATTAAATTCTAGAGAATGAGATATTTGAAGCAGTTCATTTCAACAATTATATCTTCACAAGGATTCTCTAGTTTGCTGCTTTTATTCAACATCACGTGCCAGCAGTGCCAGCTATAATAAGGCAAGTAAAAAAACAAAGGGCATTTTAATTGGTAAGGAAGATACTATTCCTATTCATAGTTGATATAATCCTATACATAGAAAACACAAAAGAATTCACAAGAAAGTTATGGAACTAATAGTAGATTTCAACAAAACAGGTGGATATAAGATTAACATAAAAAAAATCAGTTGAATGCTTCTTTACTAACACGGAAAAACTTTGAAGAGGAAATCAATACAATTTAGAGCAGCTCCCATGAAGATAAAATACTTAGCAACAAATTAAACCAGAAATAAAAGATCCATAGAAAGAAAATTACAAAACATTGCTGCAAGAAGTCAAGAGACCCTCATAAGTCAAAAAACATACCATGTTTATGGATAGGAAGATTCAACATCATGAAAATGTCAATACTACACAAAGCGATCTACAGATACAATGCAATCTTGATCCAAATTCCTTTAGCATACTGTAATGTAATGGAGAAACTAATTACGAGCTTTATAGGGAAAGGAAAGAGGCCCTGGATAAATAAAGCATTACTGAAGAGAAGAACATAATGGGAGGCCTCACACTACCTGATCTGGAACAATTGAATGTTCACCTAAAAAAGTAAACTAGGACCCATAGCTTACACAGTATATAAAAACTAACTCAAAATGGATTAAGGATGTAAACATAAAACCTGACAAATAAATATCATGAAAGAAAAGATAGAGACAACACTACGGATCTAATGTATGGCATAAACAGAACACAAACCGTAACTAATAATACACAAAGGCCAGAAAATAAACTAGATAAATGTGAGTTCCTAAAAATTAAACATTTAATGCTCATCAGAAGATCTTACCAAAGGAGTAGAAAGAGAACCTGCAGACTGGGGGAAAAAAATATTGGCTATGACGTATCCAGCAAGAATGTCATCTGTAAAATCTACAGAATACTTCAACACCTTAACAACAAAAAGACAAATAATTCACTTTCAAAACGGGCAAAGGATATAGACTAAACACTTCACCAAAGAAAACATTCATGTGGCTAGCAGACATGTAAAGAAATACTCACGATCATTAGTCATTAGAGAAATGTAAATCACAACTACAGTGAGATACCATCTCTGACATACTGGCATTAATCAAAAAAAAAAAAGAAGAAGAACAAGATAAATGTTGGAGAGGTTCTGAGAGACTGAAACTCTTAAGCACTGCTGCTAGTAATGTAAAATGGTCCAACCACTGTGGAAAATGATAGAGAACCTGTCTTCTTAAAAAGCTAGCAATAGAAACACTTTATAATGTAGCAATCCCACTGTTAGAAATACACGCTACTGAGAAAAGAGCTGTGACACAAGTAGACATACGCGCACACCCATGTTCATTGCAGCACTATTCACAATAGCAAAAAAGATGGAAACAATGCAAGTGGTCATCAACAGGTGAATTAATAAGTAAATTATGATATATTCACACAGTGGAATACTATGCAATGATGAAGAACAATGATGAATGGGAAAAACATATTTCATGACATGGATGACTCCGGAGGAATTATGCTGAGTTAAATATATCAGTCACAAAGTGACAAATATTGCATGAGACTGCTATTATGAAAATACAAGAAAAGTTCTACACACAAAAGAACAATTTTTTGATGTTACGAGGGTAACGAAGTGAAATCACTAACTAGATAGCAGACAAGGGTCCATTTTGGTGAAGAGAAAGACAATACACAGTATAGGGGAAGTCAGCACAACCTACCAAGGTAAGGTCATAGAAACATCCAAACACCTTGAAAGACTGAGTTGTTGGGGCTGAGGGCCAGGGACTATAGTTTTGGAGGACATGTAGGTAATAGCATAACATAGTTCACAAGGAAAGTATTCCATGACTTACTTCAGTGAGTAGCATCTGCAATCTCAAAAGTTTGCAAGCAGCCACGTAAGATACATCTATTAGTCCGATCTCATGTGGAGCAAAGGAGAATGAAGAAAACCAAATACACGAGGAAGTATTAGCCCAAACAACTAAAGGACCACATTAACCGCAGCCTCTACCACCCAAACCAAGAAGAACCAGATGATTCCTTACTACCATCATGGACAGCTCTGACAGGTATCACAATACAGTATCCCAGACACAGCAAGAGAACAATGTAGAACAACATTTAAATTCACAAAATAGGCCAGAAACTGGAGGAACTCCTGAGACCGTTTCTCTGGATACTCAGTCATTGAACTCAGAACTGGAGCCACTTCACTCTTTTAACACAAAGAGGATATAGACCTATAAAACAAACAATAACACATGCAAGCAATGTGCTTCTCAGCTCAAATATATAAGGACAAACGGGTAACTTCTACCATAAAGCAAGATAAGAAGTCAGGAAGAAACAGAAAACAAGTGGACACAGGGATCCTGAGGTCAAAACAGGGACAGTGCTGTAAAATTGTGGGGATTGCAACTAATATCACAATACAATATGTGTATAAATTTTTGAATGAGAAGCTAAAATGAGCTGTAAAACTTCACCTAAAACACAATAAATTTTCCTAATTACATTTTGTTCATACAATTGTTACACTAGCACGACAATGAACCATGAATGTGGGAATAAATTGTCTCATCTTCTTATGTATGCACCTAGTGTCAGGCTTAGATAATGTATTTAATATATGTCAGACTGAATTGAATAAATACTAATATAAAAACTAAAATCCACTTTTGTTGAGTCGGGTCAAGTCATAGCAACCCTAGAGGTCAGAGTAGAACTGCACTGTAGAGTTTCCAAGGAGCGCCTGGCAGATTTGAACTGCCTACCTTTTGGTTAGCAGACACAGCACTCACCCCGCTACACCACCAGAATTTCCAAATACTGATATATTGAACTCTGTTCTTCCTAATAAGGAGTCCTGGTGGTACAGTGGTTAAGTACTGGGCTGCTAACCAAAGGACAGTGGTTCAAATTCACCATTATCTCTGTGGAAGAAAATACATGGTAGTCAGTTTCTCCAAAGGTTACAGCTTTAGAAGTCCTATTGGGCAGTTCTACCAGGACTTACAGGGTCACTTTGAGTCAGAATCAACTTGACAGCAATGGGTTTGGTTTGTTATTCTTCCCAGCATATCTAGAAGAACAGGAACAACTAAACATGGAGAAGAGTACCCCTTACACACATCCTTGAGTGTGGATATGTGTGCACACATAGCTGATTTTTGAATCTGAAGGCCTGTAATCAAGAAACAGCCTGTCAGTTACTGGAGCCAGCTAAACTGTCTTAACGTCAGTTGTTTTCCTTCACATATAGAACAAGAATAACAGAAACTACTTAAAAGAACTTGTCTTGGAGACTAATGAAATAATGTGTAAAAGTGTGCTGTAAACTGAAAAGTTGCACAAATGTTAGCTTATTATTTTTATGGGCGAATCAAAACTGACTTTTCAAATTATGATTTATATCACAGTAGCTTTGAGTCAGATCTGACTCGACGGCACTTGGCTGGCTGGCAGCTTTAAGAAAGTCACATAAATTGCAAGATGAATGATATTCATGTATCAAGCTTTAAGGACTTAGGCATAAAATTAATGATAGCATTGATTTTTTTAACATTTTATAAATTGTATATATATTGATAAAAGTCATATTAGTTTTATTTTCAGTTAACATATAAAACTAACTAGCTTCAGAATTAGCTGAAAACTAATAACAGAGGAAGTTTGGAATGAGCTATACAAATTAGCAGGGTCACAAGAAGGTCCAGACAATTAAGGATATCCATTTGGGCAGAGGAAGAAAAGAAATAAAGTGGGATGCAAGAAAGTAGATGGTTACTCAGAGGAGAAGCGATTAGTTAAGGAGCTATGTTCTAGAGTAGTCTGGCCCTACTTGGGGATCCAACAATGGCAAACATAATGAATATGTCTACCCAAAGCATGGATATAAGAGAGCCTGGAAAATCTGTGAAGCTTTCACACTAGTAGACAGTCAGGTTCTGTGCTTGCAAGTCATCTACCTAAATGCACAATCTACATGAGTCTAAGCTCAAGAATCATGGAATATGCTACAATTTCCCAGTCATCACAGACCAATACTTAAAATAACAAATAAGGGAAGAGAGAGATTTAGACTTTGGGGGAACCCATGGAAGAGAAACCCAGCTGGGTTCCTGCAGGTTTGTTTACTTACTGGACACTTAATGTAATGTGTTGGCACTCGATACCAAAAACAAATAACAAGGCCTCTCTGTGAAATAGCTTTTAAAATCAGTCAAATGAGGTTCTAAGTGAAGAAAATTCATGAAAAAGGAGTACTGTTGTTTCTTAAAACAGCAAAAATGGTAGCAACAAAGATCTCTGGCTTTCCCACAACTGTGTGAAAGTTTTAGAATTTACAAGTTCACATATTTACATAATTCAGTACCTTATACTGCTAAACACACTTTTTTTTCTTGAGCATGACTGATTTCAGCTGTAAATATTATTGTGCTATTCCTCAGACCAAAAGCATCAGTGGGATGCTTCTCATGCCACTGAGTTTGTTCACTAAGCCAATACTTCTCAAAGTGTGGTCCAGGAACACCCCAGGGAGTATCCAAGACCCATTGAATAAGCCTGTAAAGCCAAAACTATATAAATAATAATTTTCAAATGTTGTTTTCACTGTCTTCTAGTACTCTTATCAGTGAGCACTGATGTTTTTTGGAGACTAGATTAAGTGTGGTAACACAACAGATTAAAAAGCTAGACAGATGTGAGACTCCAGATGTCTTCTATTAAGCCATCAAAAGATTTTCAAAAATATTAAGTCATGCCACTTTTCTCACTATCTTTTTATTTTACTTATTTATTTTTAAAATTTATTTATTTATTTATTTGAATTAAAATTGCTGTTTTTAACATGTAATGAGTTTATTACTGTGAGTTTTTGATAAAATAATTTCCCAGTTTAATTTTTTTTTTAATTTATTGTGCTTTAGGCGAAGTTTATGATACAAATTATTTTCTCAATCAAAAATTTAGATACAAATTCTTTTGTGACACTGATTGCAATTCCCACAATATGTCAGCATTTTGTCTATTTCCCTGGGTTCCCTGCACCCATTCATTCAGATTTTCTGTTCTTTCCTGCCTTTGCATCTCTGCTTTTGGGAAGATGTTGCTCATTTCGTCTCTTGCACTTGATTGAACTAAAAAGCACATTTCTCACCTGTGTTATCACAGAATGAAACACTTCCAGATCTTGTGCCATCCCCATAATTGCTGCTATGCTTGAATTCATTGTCGCAGCCATTGTGTCAATCCATCTCATTGAGAGTCTTCTTCCTTTGCTCTGGCCCTCTACCAAGCATGATGTCCTTCTCCTTATAACATGATAATATGTCCAAACTATGTGACAAAAGGAGCATTCTGACTGTACTATTTTCAAGATAGATCTATTTGTTACTTTGACAGTCCATGGTATATTCACTATTCTTTGCCACCACCATAACTGAAAGGCATCAATTCTTCTTCATTCTTCCTTATTCATTGCTTTCTCATGCATGCTTTTTTTTTTTGGTAGGCTTGTCTACTCTTTGGCTGAAATGTCAACTTTAGGAGTAACTTCAGTTCTATGTTAGCAGGTGTCTAGGACATAGTTTTGGAGATTCTTCCAGTCTCTGTTAGAACAGAAGATTTAGTCTTTTCTTGTGAATTTGATCTTTTTTTACCTTTTTTTCTCCGGTCCATTAATGTCAGAGAAGTCAGTGGTAGCAGCCTGGCACCATCTAGATCTTCTGGGGTTAGGTGGATGGAAGCGGTGGTTCATTAGTTCTTTGGACAAATATTTTCCTGTGTCTTTGATTTTCTTCATTTTTCTTTGATCCAGACTTGATGAGACCAGTAGATGTATCTTACAAGGCTACTCACAAGTTTTAAGACTACAAACATTACTGATCAAAGTATGTTACAGAACTTTTTTTTTTTTGAGAGGTTTCTATTACAATCAAGTTAGTCTGAACCACATATATTACAAAGGTTATAAAGCAATGTTGTGACAGTGATTTAAAATCGCCATCACTAGAAATTAGTGGAAGCCTAAAGAAGTATAATGCACTGGTAAAATGTTTAGATCTGAGAGTCACACAAAAGCTCAAGTTGAATACAACAACCAGTATGAATATAGAAAATCAGAAGTTATCAAAAATAAAGTGGAGTATATAAAGATCAACAGCCTAGGCATAGTGAGCTAAAATTGATGAATATTGGCCATTTTGAATTGATCAGTCATATGGTGGGATACTTTGCTGGGAGTGACAAATTCAAGATGAATGCCATCACGTTGATCACCAAAGACAATATTTCACCATCTATCCTGAAGTACAGGGTTGCTGTGAGTTGGACTCAACTCGATGGCAGTGGGTTTTTTGGTTTGGGTTATCCTTGAGCACAATGCTGTCAGTGATAGAATAACATCCATACGCCTACCAGGAAGATTATTTAATATGCTTATTATTCAAAGCAACAAACCAACCACTAAGGCCAAAAATGAAACAACTGAAGATTTTTACCAACTTCTGCAGTCGTGAATTGATCAAACAGGCAATATAGATGCTTTGATAATTAATGGTGATGGAATATGAAATTTAGAAACAAACAAAAAAATCAACAGCTGCAAAACATGGCCTTGATGGTAGAAACAATGCCAGAGATTGGAAAACAGAATTTTGCAAGACCCAATGACTTCTTCATTACAAATACTTTTTTTAACAACAAAAATGGTGACTCTACATGTGGACCTCACCAGATGAAGTATACAGGAATCACATAGACTACATCCATGGACAGAGACAAAACAAAAGCTCAAGACCAGTGAATGACCCATTCTGAGGTGATCCATTAATTGCTCATATGCAAGGTCAAGCTGAAGAAAATTACAAGTCCACAGAGACAAAGTATAACCTTACATATATTCCACCTAGATTTAGAGATGATCCTGAAAATAGAGTCGACACATTGATACTACCAACCAAAGACCAGAGAGTTGTAGGGTGATATCAAGGACATTGTACATGAAAAAAGGAAAACATAATTTAAAAAATAAGAAATAAAAACCAAAATAGATACCATAAGAGACTCTGAAACTTCTTCATGAATGTTAAGTAGCTAAAGTAAAAGGAATAAATGATGAAGTAAAAGAGCTGAACGGAAGATTTGAACAGGTTCCTGGAGAAGAAAAAGTAAAATATCAGAATGAAATATATAGAGAACTAGAATTTGAATGAAAAAGAGAATACTGTGCTTGGGATTTCTCAGATTGAAAGAAGTGAGAAAAAATTCAAGTATCGAATTGCAATACCAAAATATTCTATGGAAAAAAATATTAAACAACTCATGAACATCAAAAATAAATGAAGAAAATATACCAAGTCACTGTACCAAAAACATTGCTTAAGTTTCAACCATTTTCGTGAGTAGTATATAATCAAGACTCTGTTATACTGAAGGAATAAGTCTAAGGCAGCCCTGAAGGCATTGGTGGAAAACAAGGCTCTAGGAATTGATGGAATACCAGTTGAGATATTTCAACACGTGGAAGCCATGCTGGCAGTGGGAGATGATCTATGCCAAAAAATTTGGAACACAGCTACCTGGCTAACCAACTGCAGGAGACCCACATCTGTACCCATTCCAAGATGATCCAATAAATGTGGAGCTTATCATTAGTATCACATGCATGTAAAATTTTTGCTGAAGATCTTTCAAAAGGAGTTTCAGCAATACATCAAAAGGAAACTGCCAGAAATTCAACCCAGATGCAGAAGAGGATGTAGAAAGAGGGTTATCATTGCTGGTGTAAGATGAATCTTGGCCGAAAGCAGAACATACCAGAAAGATGTTTACCTGTGCTTCATTGACTACACAAAGTCATTCACCTGTGTGGATCATCACAAATAGCTCATGCCCTGAGCTATTCTCCCAAACTTGGAGAGGGAAACAAAGGGAAGGAGGGATGATCTGTTGGCTCCCCTGAGCCAGGAACTCCCCCTACTTGCAAAGAATAGGAATTCCAGAACATTTCATTGTGTTCATGCAGAACAGATATACAGAACGAGAGGTAGCTGTTCAACAGAACAAGGGTATATCATGTGTTTTTAAGTCAAGAAGGGTATGCATCAGGGTTGTATCCTTTGACCATACTTATTCAATCTGTAAGCTAAGCTGATAATGCAAGAATCTTTACTGTATGAAGAACAAGGCATCATGATTAGAGGAAGACTCACTGACAACCTGTGAAATGCAGGTGACACAATCTTGCTTGCTGAAAGTGAGGAGAACTTGAAGAGCTTACTGATGAAGATCAAAGACTTCAGCCTTCAGTATAGATTGTACCTAACATAAATAAAACAGTATTTTTTATTGCTGAAGCAATTATCATAATCATAATAAACAAAAAAAAAAGATTGATGTTGTCAAAGATTTCATTTTGCTTGGATCTACAATGTCAACAGAAGGAGCTGCTGAGAAATCAGATGATGTATTCATTGCATTAGGCAAATCTGCTGCAAAAGACCTCCTTAAAGTCTTTGCTTTAAAGCGTTCAAAAGCAGAGGCAGGGCTAACATCACAGAGTAGCCACATGAATCCTAGGATCCCTCTAGCAACAAAGAATCAGAAAAACAACTGAACAGATTTTTATAGGGCCTTCTAGGAGCCCTAAATATCAGGGGACAAGCTAAGAGAGCATATTGAGTAGCAAGGAAGGGAGAAAACAGGTCCAGAAGGAACCTCTTCAGCTAGAATTGCATCCACACCCTGCACAGGGACTTAACTTCCGCCAGTTGAGCAGAGCTGCAGCATGTCAACAGTAAACAGAGAAGAGGCACAGCAAGTGGAGCACATCTGTCTCAGTGGGGAAGCTGAGCTTCAGATGGTCACACGCATAGAACCACAGAGAATTTTCACTTGAAAGTCATAAGCTAAGGGTTTGCAAACTGATGGGTATTTAAATCACTAATGTCTCTACCTTTCTCCAGCACCTCCTCCTCCCTTCTCTACACTGAACCAGGTGTTAAACTCTGATGCTCTACCTGGGACAGAAGTGGGGTACCTTAAGCTCATGCCCTGAGCTATTATCCCAAACTTGGAGAGGGAAACAAAGGGAAGGAGGGATGGTCTGTTGGCTCCCCTGAGCCAGGAACTCCCCCTACTTTTCTCAGTGTGCTCACAGCTCTAACCACCCAGTAATAAGGCATTGGAATTTCTAAGGCTGTAATATCAAACTAGTTCCAAAAACCAGACTATTGGGAGATTCAGAAACTAAATTTATATATACGTAAGTTCTGACAATGAGCTCTGCAAACTGTGGCAAAAACAGTCTCTTCAGCAAACATTGGTGGTGAAACTGAATATCTGTCTGCAAGAAAATAAAACAAGACCAGTATTTCACACCACACACAAAAACTAACTCAAAATGGATCAAAGAGCTAAATATAAAATCTTAAATGATAAAGATAGTGGAAGAAAAACATGGGCAATGCTGGAAGCTCTAATTCATGGCATAAACAGACTACAAACTATTACGAACAATGCACAAGCACCAGAAGAGAAAATAGATAAACAGGAACTCCTAAAAATCAAATACTTAAGCTCATCAAAAAACTTCACCAAAAGAGTAAAAAGACTACCTACAGATTGGGAAAGAATTTTTGGCTACCACAAATCTAGTCAGCATCCTGCCTCCATAATTTACAAGGTACTTCAACATTTCAACAAGAAAAAGACAAATAACCCAACTGAAAAATGGGCAAATGATCAGGCATTTAAGGAAAAAAGACATCCAGGAAGGTAAAAGATACATGAGGAAATGCTCATAATCTTTAGCCATCAGAGAAACCCAAATCAGAACTACAACCACTTTGCAAATCAATTTGGCACTTTGTTAAAAAGCTAGAAATAGAAATGCCACATGATCCAGCAAACCCACTGCTTGGAATACAACCCAGAGAAAAAAAGTCTGTCACTCAAACATATGTGCACACCAATGTTATTGCAGCACTGTCCATAATAGCCAAAAGATGGAATCAACCTAGGGGCCCATCAACAAGAGTTGGCTGAATGGACACAGGAAGCACAGGATGGAAAACAAGAGTGTACTGTCACAGGTTGGGGAGAGCAGCTAGAGTTGCACAGTGGTATATGTGACAGGGGTTTATATGGCAAACTGACTTGGATTGTAAACTTTCACTTAAAGCATAATAAAACATTTGCTAAAAGTAAACCCAAACTAAATCAATTAAATAAATTGTTCAAAAGCAAAGATGCCACCCTGAGGACTGACCCAGGCAGTGGTGTTTTCCATCACCTGACATGCAGGTGAAAAGCGGGCAATGAATAAGGAGAACAAATAAGAAATGACACCTTTGAACTGCGATGTTGGCAAAAAATATTGCATATACCGTGGACTGCCAGCAGAATGAACAAATCTGTCTTGAAAGAAATACAGCCAGAATGCCCCTTTGAAGCAAAGATAGTGAAACTTTGACTCACGTACTTTGGACACGTTACCAGGAGGGATCACTCCCTGGAGGAGGACATCAGGCTTGATAAAGCAGAAAGTCAGTGAAAAAGTGGAAGATGAGATGGCTTGTCATAGCAGCTGCAAGAATGGGCTCAAGAATAACAAAGATTGTGAGGATGGTGCAGGACAGGGCAGTATTTGGTTCTGTTGCACACAGGGTCACTGTGAGTCAGAAAGAACTCTATGGCACCTAACAATAACCACTACTTTGTAAGCTTCCTCATTTGCAAAATTAGAAATAGTAATTCTCAAACCACTTCATAAAGTTGAATTTTCAGTGTGGTACATATTTCGTATGTGTGACAGTTAATTTTTTGTGTCAGTTTGGCTAGACTATGGTGACCAGCTGTTTGGCCAAATACTAGTCTAGTTCTGTTATGGAGTAGCTACATGTGAGTAAATGAGTCAGCCTTGAGTAAAGTGGATTATTTTCCGTAATATAGACGGGCCTCAATCAATGAGCTGAAGGTCCCATGAACAAACAATGATTTTTCTCAAGACTGTGTTCTGCCTCCAGACTATACAGGGTGTGGCAATTAAGTTCACAAACTCACCCTAGAAAAAGTGCTGCATATCTTATTGCTGAATATCACTGCAGTTACCTTCAAAGTATTCCCCTTGGGAAGCTGTGTGCCAGTGCCTCGTCCATACTTCAAAGTACTTTTGAAACTGTTTTTCTGGAAAGGCCATCAGAGCTGTCATCAATGTATAACCCTTGCTCTCCAGTTGCTGTTGTCAGAGGCTGTCAACTCAGTTTCAACTCACAGTGATCCTACGCACAACTGAGTGAAACATTGCCCAGACTTGCACTATGTCCACAACTGTTGTTATGCTTAATCCCATTGTTTCAGCCACTGTGCCAGCCCGTCTTGTCAAGGGCCTCCCCTTTTTCACTGCCCTCCACTCTACCAAGCATGATGTCCTTCTTAGGGACTGATCTTTCCTGACAACATGTCCATAGTATGTAAGACGCATCTTGCCATGTTTGCTGCCAAGGAGCACTCTGGCTGTACTTCTTCCAGAACAGATCTGTTCTTTTGGCAGTCCAAGGTACATTCAACATTTTCCTCCAACACCACAATTCAAAGGTGTGTCTTCTTCTGTGTTCATTGTTAACTGTCTAGCTTTCACATCTGTATGATGTGACTGAAAATATTCGGGCTTAGGTCAGGTACACCTTAGTCTTCAAGGTGACATCTTTACTTTTCAATACTTTAAAGAAGTCCTTTGCAGCAGACTTTCCAAATGAAATGTGTTTGATGTCCAGAGTGTCATCAAAATGTATTCCTCTCAATATTTCCTTTATCTTTGTGTAAAGAAAAAAGCCATTGGGGGTCAGATCAGGTGAGTACGGAGGATGTTTCAATACAGTTATTTGTTTACTGGCTGAAAAATTCCTCACAGACAATGATGCAATTAAGTTTGTGAACTTGCTATTGTGCTACCATGAACAATGGCCATTCCAGAAAGAGTTCCAAGATTGTTCTGAAGGGTGGACTAGGTGCTGGCATCAGAACATAGCTTCCCAAGGGAAATACTTGGAGCATGATGGCAGTGATACTCAGCAATGAGGTGTGTGACACTGAGAACAATTAAGTTAGCAGACTTAATTGTTGGACCTCATATGCAGATATCTAGGGAAAATTCACTCACTCTTCTCATTTTGTGACCTCTGGATTTTGGGACACAAGCCTGCATGAGTCTCCAGCCTGTCACCTGACCTATGCCTGTTGGACTTGCCAGCCTCCTTAATTGTGTGAACCAATTCTGTGAAACAAATCTCTCCTATCTTTTTTCTCTCCTCTTCTTTCTCCTCTTCTCCCATCTGTTCTTTCTTCTATTCTCCTATCTCTGTCACTTATTGTTTTCCTTTAAAAAAGACACCCAACTATGATAAACGAAAAACAAACCAAACCCACTGGTGTCAAGTTGATTCAAATTCATAGCTACGCTATAGGACAAAGTAGAACTGCTCCATTGTGTTTCCAAGGAGAGCCTGGTAGATTTGAACTGCCAACTTTTTGGTTAGCAGATATAGCACTTAACCACATGCCACCAGGATTTCCCTTGACTATGACAGTGTACATTATTTCATTTAACTGTCACAGCAACTTTAAGCTACCAATGTTATTATTTTTCCACTTTAGATGGACAAGGGAACTGAGATTTACAAAAATCCAATAATGTTCTAAAGGTCATGTTGTTATAAGTGGTAAAGCAGGACTTTTCTTTTGAATACTCTACTGTAAACTGTTACATCATTGTTTTTTTTAACATCAAAGATTAGAGAATATCAAGGCTCTTTCCCCTTTTGAACATAGTCCATAGTCTGACACTTGTTTTTCCCTGAAATACACACAATTCCTACTAAGAAAACTTCAGGATGCCCACTGAAGGGACATTTTACTTCCTCAAGATAAGGGAGCAGACAACATTTTATGGACAACCACACACACAGCACACATATCTTCCACAAGATGCCTTTAATATACTCTGGAAAAGTGTAAAGCATTTGTGACAGATATACATAAATACTGGCTTATATAGTAGGTAATAAATGACCCAAGAAAGGAAAAACAAAAATATTTCCCCATAAAAAGCTCTCACTGAAGTGTTTTAGAGGAAAGGCTTGAAGTAGTGCAGGCTTGCTTTTGATACACAGCCAGGTCATCATGCTGGAGACTGGTTGTCCCAGAGCCCAGATTTACTAAATTTTTATATTGCAATGGAGATGCAGAGTAATTGTGGATGTTTCCTGGGCCTTATTTTTTGGGAAGCAATTCTAGTTGTATGAATTTTGTTCCATTTGTATACCAGACATACTAAAGAAAAAAATACCAAAAACTCTTGATACCCTGTCCCTTTTTAAAAAAAAAAAAAAAAACAGAAAAATAAACTGTGTTGTAAAGTTAGAGAAATTGGTTAGGTATTATGTAGTTAATAATCTATGCATCTCTTTATATTTATAACCATGGGCTTTATCTGTTTCTGAACTATTTTAAATTATAAATAAATTTGTACATTTAATCTCTGTAGTTACTGCATTTCTCTTTGCTAGATAATGGAAATTTTTTCCAACCTAAATCACTTAAAAGAAGGCAACTCCCCCTTCCCCAGCTTCACTTGTAAATTAGTGGTGAACTTGACTGGGTTATGCTTCTACCTTGGAAGAAAGGTTACAAACTCAGAAGTGAATCATGGCCTTGGCTCATGAATCAGGCTCTTCTTTTACTCAGTAAAGCATAATTTTGATTTTACCTCTCCACTGGGATTCAGATAAGAAGATTACGCCTCTCCATGCAAACGTTAGTAGTTTTATGTTCCCTTGGTTATTACTAGACTGACATTTGGAGGTATCATGTACCACTTTTTTATTCAGAGTTATTTCTTCTATCTGAATTGCTCTGAAGTTATTTATAGATCAGCAGAGGCAAGTGGCAATGTTCAACTACAATTTCCCATCTTACATTCTGAGGATGTAAAGTTCAGGGTTGTGAAAATGATAGATTGATATTCTGCATTTCAATAAACCTTCTCACCTAAAAATAGAAAATGACCCTCTATCTCTTTTCAACTTCATTTTTAAAGGTGGGAGAAATGAGACATTATTGTTTTCCAAGATTAGATCTGAAATTATGACTCTATAGTTTCTAGTTAATTTATACATAACTTCTCCAGGGGGAAATAACTATCAAGGTGTTTTATATTTTATTTATGTATAGGTCAAATATTCATCGAGATAATAATAAGTTCTCCAAGATATCATAGGTGGCATCCACCCAGGAGAAGCATTGTGATTCACACTCCATCTCACACAATAAAAAATAACTATGTTTCCTCCATTGTAAGTCAAAAGCCACAACAAATTAGAACTTCAACAGTTTCATTCCCAAAACTTCTGAACAACTTGTCTTGATTTATTCCAACATTGTCTCTACTTTGATACCTACTAGCTTTAAACCCTCCTATTTTTGTCCTCGCCTGATCCTTCCAAACTGACCTCGGTGTCATCTTCCAAGATTTAAGTTTGCTGCTCTCTTAAACAAAACTGTGATTCTGCCTTTAGCAATGCTTTCCCTGTCTTCTTGACTAAATAGAGCTTTTGCAGTCTCTCTTAAGATCAAACCTTGTGGGTACTCTTGACCAGTTTGATTCTCATTCTGAAACTAGCACAACTTCTCAAGAGAAAAGAGGAATGAAATAAAAGAAGGAAAATACAGATCAACCAAAACTTCTCTCCTGAGCTAAGATTTCCATTAACTTTAGGTTTCTACAGAAGCCAAATAAATAAATAAATAGTTCAAAAATTCAGAGATATTAGGGTAGCCTTCACCTCATTTTGTTAATGGAATTCCGACTCTAACATCACCACCACATTTATTTCTAACACATCTATGTCAGATACTCTTTCTCGGTATGTGTGGAAATACGGGGTCATTTGAGGAAAATTCCCAATTCCTCTCACTTTTCATAGGATCTAGAATGCTCACAGCAGGAACTTGGGGCTTTATTTAGCTGAGTTTCAGTGATCTGCCAAAAGTTATGGTTCTTTTTACCTCAAGAAAAAGGAACTAACTCTCTCCCAGGATCCATGAACTCTATCATTTCTCATTAACAGAATATATCTTAGAAAAAGACAGGCCTATGTTCAAATTCCAGGCTTACTTCCTAAACATGGTGAAGAAAACATTTCTGCATCTGAAAAAATTGTCATGATAATATTTTCAAACATGAAATCATTCTACTTATGAGCACCTGATATTTGACAAAGTACTAAAGTTATTAATTACAGAAAAACTGTTTCTAGAATAAACAGTTTTGACATAATCAGGTGGTCATCTGCAAAAAAGTGAAACAGGACCTATACCTCACACCATGCACAAAAACTAGCTCAAATCAGATCAAAAACTGAAATATACAGTCTAAAACAATAAAGATCATGGGAGAATTAAAAAAAAAAAAAAAAAGGAACTATGCTAGTAGCCTTAATACAATGGCACAAATGTAATACAAAACCTTACAGGCAATGTTTCAAACTCCAGAAGAGGAAATAGGTAACTGGGAACTCATAGAAATCAAACACTTATACTTATCCAAAGAGTCCACCATAAGAGCGAAAAGACAACCTACAGACTGGAGAAAAATACTTGGCTACAACAAATGTGATCTAATCTCTAAAATTCACATAATGCTGCAAAACCTCAGCAACAAAAAGACAAATAACCCAGTTAAAAAATGGAAAAAGTTGTATGAACAGACACTTCACCAAAGAAGACATTCAGGCAACTAACAGCTAGAAGAGGAAACGCTCACCAGTATAAACCATCAGAGAAATGCAAATTCACACTACAACCATCTTACTCCAACATCAAAACAGAAAATAATAAATCTTGGAGAAGCTTTGGAGGCACGAGAGCACTTATATGCTGCTGATGGGAGTGGAAAATGGTACTACCACTTCAGAAATTCATTTGGTGTGTCCTTAAAAAAGCTAGAAAAGAAATACCATATGATCTAGCAACCCTACTCCTTGGAATATCCTACAGAAATAAAAGTTATTACGTAAATAGATGCATACACACCAGTGTTCATTGTAGCACTGTCCACTATAGCAAAAAGAGGGAATCAACCTAGGTATCCATCAGTGGATAAATGGATAAACAAGTTGTAGTATGTTCATACAATGGAATACTATGTAATGATAAAGAATAATGATGAATTTGTGAAGTATTTCATAGCATGGAGGAATCTGGAAGGCATGATGCTTAGTGAAAGTAGTCAGTCCCTAGAGGTCAAATATTGTGTAAGATCACTATTACCATGACTCAAAAAAAGCCTTAAACACAGAAGAAAACATTCTTTACCGTTATTAGGGTACAGAGGGAGGGAGAATATTATTCACTAACTTGATAAGACAAGAATTATTTTAGGTGAAGAGAAGGATGCCACGCAATACAGGAAAAGTCAACACAACTGGATTAAACCAAAGCTAAGAAGTTTCCTGAACATAATCAAACACTTTGAGGGACAGAGTAGCAGGGGCAGGAGCCTGGGGATCACAGTTTCAGGGGACTTCTAGGTCAATTGGCATAACAAAGTTTATAAGAAATAGTCTGCATCCCACTTTGGGAGAGCATCTGCAGTCTTAAAAACTAGCAAGAGGACATTTAGGAAGCATTATTTGGTCCCAACTGACCTGGAGCAAAGGAGAATGAAGAACACCAAAGACAAAGGGGAAATCTGAGCCTAAGTGAAAGAAAGGGCCACATAAACCAGAGATTACCCCCAGCATGAGACCTGTCTTAGGCTGGGCTCTCAAGAGAAGTAAAACCAGTAAAGTGTAAAAATACATACAGAGATACTTGTATCAAGTAAACAACTCATGCAATTGTAGAGGCTGGAATGTCTCAAGTCACGAGTCAGGATACAGGCTTTACACAGCCACTGAAGCTGGTGAACCCAAAATCAGCAGGTCAGAGACCCTGACTCTCACTCCCAGGCTGTGAAGGTCATCGATCCCAAGATGCCAGGCAAGACTGAAAGTTTTTTCCTGATTCACATAGCTGCAAGGGCTGGTGAGCCCAAAAGTGGCAGGTCACAAAACAGGACTCTTACTTGCAGGCTGTGAAAATGGACAAATTCCAAGATTGACTGTTAAGCTGCTAACTCAAGTCTCAAGAACCAAATCACAGAAGATAAAGAGAGAGGCAGCTGCTGGAAACACAACAAGCCAAAAACTTCGGTGAGGTGAGCAGGAAGAAAGTGAGCAGTGGGAGGTAGAGAGATAAAGGCTTCAGGAGCTGTGAGCCGCCACAGGCCCCACCCCAACCAGTACAACTCAGGCGATTCCATTCTGGATGTGATCACAACACTATACAACTGCCAAAATACTGAGACTCATGGCTTAGCCAAGTTGACACGCAATCTTAACCATCACAAGACTGGAAGAAGTAGATGGTCCTGGCTATCACCAATGACTGCTCTGACGAGAAACACAACAAGGAGTCCCTCATGTAGAGAGAGAAAAATCAGATGTAGAACTTGAAGTTTATTAAAAAGATCAAACTTGGTGGTCCCAACAGACTGGAGGGTCCTTCGATGACATGGCACCCAGATTCTCTGTTAGTTCAGAACTGAAAGAATTCTTGAAGCCAACTCTTCAGAAAAAGATGGGACTGGACTACAAGATATAAAATGATACTGGCAAAGAATATGCTTCTTGACTTGAGTAGATGTATCAGATTAACTGGGCAGTTCTTGTCCAGAGGTGAAATAAGAAGGTAAAATTGGACAGGAGCTGTTGAACGGACACAGGAAATAAGGGGTGAGAGAAGGAGTGTACTGTCACAGTGTGGGGAAAGCAGCTAGGGTTACATAACAATGTGTGTGTCGGCTTTTCTATGACAAACTGATTTGAATTGTAAACTTTAACTTAAAGCACAGTAAATTTTTTTAAGTGCTTAGCATTTAGTACGGGTTATTGCGCTATATATACCTTCAGTCTCAGTAACGAAAAACCATTAGCAAATCCACTGCCATCATGTCTGTTGCAACTCATAGCAATTCTATAGAACACAGTAGAACTGTTTCAGAGGATTTCCAAGGCTGTAAGTCTTCATGGCAGAAACCCTGGTGGCATAGTGGGTTAAGTGCTACATCTGCTAACCAAAAGGTCGGCAGTTCAAACCCACCAGGCACTCCTTGGAAACTCTATAGGGCAGTTCTACTCTGACCTCTAGGGTCACTATGAGTCGGACCTGACTTGATGGCAGTGAGTTGGGTAAATCTTCACGGAAGCAGACTGCCATATCTTTCTCCAACAGAGCAGCTGATGAATTCAGAATACTGACCTTCTGATTAGCAGCCAAGTGCTTAACCCATGTGCAACCAGAGTTCCTCAGTGATTAAGCCAAGCCAGCCAAGTGCCGTCGAGTCAGATCCAACTCACAGCGACCCTTGGGGGACCCAATTCAGTATTTTATGATATTGATATCTTTCACATGCACCTTTTATTAAACCAGTGCATCATCCTTCCATAGGAACTGGATAACTACTTCATTTTGTAGCCAGCTGAGCAATCTCTAGGGTCCAGAATTGAAGCGCACCACAATTTCCATCAGAGTACTCTAAAATGACCATCTAAAAGGAAATGCTTACAACCTTCCATCAGTAGATGCCTGACTTTTCTTAGTCTGTTATTAAGTTATAGAACCATTACATTTATCCACTCTATAGCCAGCTTAAAAAGTTTAATAATCACAATTACTTCTGGATACATTTCCTGCACTTCCAGCTCGTCCTTCATGGGTTTAACTGATCTGAGATCAAACGTTGCACGTGAATACACACTTTTTTTCAATGCTAAGAAACCCAAAGAACGTTTCATTCTAAACATATGATAAATTGGACCACATTTCTGCCTTTCTGGAATCAATCTAACAGTAACCAAAAACAGGCCAGGCAGAGACTAGATTGCACAACGGGAAGAAACATGAGCAAGTCTTCATTATCCTTCTCTGTTTCTGTCTTCCTGTTTGAGAAGTTGCCAGTAAATGAGTCATATTGCTAACAACATGGTTTGCATTTCTATCTCTAATGATTTGACTCTTTCTGTGTCTAACAAGTTCCTATTCATAGGATTTGTGAAAAAAAAAAGAAGTTGTTTGTGTAAAATGCTTCCTTTTACTCTCTGGAGTCACTTAATATAAAAAGAACAAAGACAGTGAGAGTTTTGGGAATCAGGTATTAATTTATGTGTTTGGGTTAAAGAAACAATTTACTTCAAAAGGTGAGTCATCCACTTTCTTTTATCATATTCAAATTTTGTACCTGCATTCCACAGTACAGGCTGCAGGCATTTGTTATTGCTGCTTGGATTATCTCTGCAGCCTTTACAGTTTTTCTTATCACCATAACTCTTCACATAGACTATTATATAAACCATTGTCATCAAGTTGATTCCAACTCATAGTGACCCTCTAGAACAGAGTAGAACAGTATCATAGTTTCCAAGGAGCACCTGGTGGATTTGAACTGCTTACCTTTTGGTTAGCAGTTGTAACTTTTAACCATGAGATAATATAGCATGGATTATTACAATTGTGTCTAGTCAGCTTCTAGTCTGTTTATTACTTATATCCTCACTGTAGTCACCAGCCATCTGTGAGCTTGTACTGTGGTGGATTTAGTGTTGCCATGGTGATGGAGGAGCCCTGGTGATGCAGTGGTTAGGAGCTACAGTGAGCTCCAGCAGCTAACCAAAAAGTCAGCAGTTCCAATCCACCAGCTGCTCCTTGGAAACTCAGTCCTATAGGGTTGCTACGAGTCAGACTTGATGATGATGGGGTTTTCGCTTGCTTGTTTTTATGATAACAAAGGTTGCTAGTGCAGTGGTTAAGAGCTAACCAAATGGCTGACAGTTTGGGTCCACTAGCTGCTCCCTGAAAACCCTTAGGGCAGTTTAACTCTGTTTCAGAGGAACTGACTCCATGGCAACAAGTTTAGTTTGTCAGTTTGTGATGCTGTAAGCTATGCTGCCAGTATTTCAGATAGGATTCCCCATAGTGAATAGTTTCCAGATGAACTTCCAAGACAAAGTAGGAAGAAAGATCTGGCAATCTATTTCTGAAAAAACCCTGTGGATCACCACCACCATCATAACCAAAAAAAAAAAAAAAAAAAACAAAGAACAAAACAAAAAAACACATCCATTCAGATTACTGAACACAAAAGATAAAAACAAAATTTTGAACTCATCCAGGAAAAGACGGCACATTGCATAGGAAAAAAATAAAGTCATAGCAGACATTTTGCCATAAACATTGCACGTCATAAGAAAACAAAATATCTTCAAAGTGCTAAAAGAAAAATATGTCAATCTTGTACTTAATGGAAAAAATGAAGGAAAAATAGTTTTTTTTTAAAACAAACAGAAACTAAACAAATTTATTAATATGAACTACAAGAAACATTTAATCCTTAAGGACAAATAATTATGATAACAGATATGAACTTGAAATTATACAAAGAAATTAGAATCTCTGGAAACCATTAAAATTACGATAATTCTAAAAGATACTTGTCATTCTTATTTTCAACCACTCTAAAACATAATTGATTGCCTAAAGTAAAAAATAAACAACACATTGTAGATGTGACACACATGTAAAATTAAAATGTATAACAATAATAGTACAAAAGATAGACAGGAGGACTTGTAAATATATTGTCATAAGTTCTTATGCCACATATGAAGTAGAATAATGTTACTTTATGGCAGGCCACGATTAATTAAAGATTCATATTGTAAACTCAAGTGTAAAAATTAAAATCAATTAAAAAGATATACAAATAATAAGTGAATAGTGACGGTTAAATGTAATCAGAAAAACATGGTCAAATCAAATTCAAGTCAAAAAAGAAGAAAAAAAGTAACAAAAAAATACTAGAAAGACTAGTAAGGCGGCCAATATTAACCAAGCGAGAACATTATTTACAGCCTATGAACATGTTCTAAACATACTAACTAAAATCAGATACTCTTAGAATGAAGGAAAAGAAAAAAAAATTATTGCTCTCTGTAAGAAACTCATTTTTAAATAAAAAGGCTTAGATAGATTGCAAGTAAAAAGATACAAAGAGAAACAGAAACCAGAGACTCCATCAGCCTGAGACCAGAAGAATTAGATGGTGTCCAGCCACCGCCACGAACCACACTGACAGGGAACACATTAGAGAGTCTCTGATAGAACAGGAGAAAAGTGGGCTGCATAACTCAAGTTCTAGTAAAAAGATCAGACTTAACTGACCGAGACTAGAGGGACCCCAGAAGACAGGGCCCTCAGACTCTCCGTTAATCTAGAACTGAAACCATTCCCAAGCCAACTCTTCAGACAAATATTAGACTGAACTGTGAGACATAAAATGATATTCATGAAGAATGAGCTCTTTAGCTCAAATATATTCATGAGATTAAATAGGCAGCTGCTGTCCAAAGGTGAACTGAAAAAGCAAAAAGGGATAGTAGCTAGTTGAATGGACATGGGAAGTGCCAGTTAAAAAGACATGCACTGCCCTACTGTAAGGAGAGTAACCATGGTCACACGACAATGCATGTATAAATTCTGTATGAGAAACTAACTTGAACTGTAAACTTGCACTTAAAGTGCAATTAAAAAAGATATACAAAAATTTAAAATGCACACATTAATAAAAAGGAAGCTCGAATGGCTATGTTGATATTAGACAAATAAACAATTCAAAACAAAACCATTACTAGGGATAAAAACATTTTATAATGATAAAGGGCTCAGTATACGTAGAAGACATAGCAAGCCTAAATGTTTATTTACTTAACAGTAGAACTTCAGATTACATGAAGGAAGGACTAATAGAACTAAAAGAAGAAACAAACAAACCCACATTTATAGGAGAGACTTTCACACTGTTCTCTAAATAATTGACATTACAGGATGATGTAAAAGTCAGAAAGAACATGTAAAATCTGAATAGTACTAAATTAACTTAATTGCTGTCTACAGAGCATACCATCCAAAAGGAACAAAAGACACATTCTTTCAAGTACACAAAAACTGTTCAGTATGATTGATCACATTTTAGGAAACAAAGCAATAACAAATTTAGAAGAAACGAAACACCCAAAGTATATTGTCTGGTTATTACAGAATTAAACTCAAAGTCAAACCCACACACATAGCTGGAAAATCCCCCAAATGTTTGGAAATTAAACAACACTTCTGTGTAAACTATGTCAAAAGGAAGTCATAAAGGAAACTATAAAATATTTTGAGTAGAATGAAAATTCATAGGTTGCATCTAAAACAGTTTTTAGGAGAAAACTTATGTCAATAAAATCTTCTATTAAAAAGAAGAAACACTACAAATTAATTAATGCTCTATGCTCCTACCAAAGACCAGAAAAAGAATAAAATCAATCCTAAACCAAGTAAAAGAAAAGATTTACTATATGTAAAAATAGATCGACTCTATATAAAAACAGATTGACTCTAAACTATGTAATTAAGGCAGCATGGTACTAGCAAAAGAACAGACACATAAATCCAAGGAACAGAACAGACTCCAGAAATAGGTGCACACGAACATGTTGAATGGATTTAACACAAATTGCAAATTCAATTTGGTGAAGAAAAGTCTTTTCTACAAATGGTATTAAAAAAATTGTTCAGCCAAAATGAATGTAAAACCATACCTTACAACAGTTAACTCAAAATGAATGTCATATCATACCTAGTATCTATGCAAAAATCAACTCAAAGCTGTCATAGACATAAATGCAAAAACTTAACAACAGCAGTTGGCTTGGCTGGCTAAGAAAATGGAAGAAAATCATGATCCTGAGTGAAAGGAAGATTTCTTACCTAAAACATCAAATGCCTTATCTATAAAAAAGAAAACTACTGATTAATTACAATTCAGCAAAATAAAATTAGTTGCTTTTTGAGAAACACTATTTAAAAAGTGTAAATGAAAATCATAAAAATGTTTAAAATATTTACAAAAACATCTATTTCATAAGTGACTTTTATCCATAATACACAAAGAACTCCCAAACCTTACTAAGAAGAAAACAAACAACCCAGTTTTTAAAAGGCCAAAAATTTCAAGATACAGATGGCAAATAGTACATCCTCACAGTCACAGTTATGCTTAAATCATAGTTGCACCACTATGTTAATCTATCCCACTGAGGCTCTTCCTCTTCTTCACTAACCCTCTATCAAGCATGATGTCCTTCTCCAGGGAGTGGTCCCTCCTATTAACATGTCTGAAGTATGTGAGACAAAGCCTTGCCACCCTTGCTTTCAAGGAGCATTCCATTTGTACTTCATCCAATATGGATTTGTTAGTTGTTTTAGCTGTCCACAGTATGTATATTCAATATTCTCCAACACTACAATTCGAAAATATCAACTCTTCTTCACTGACCAGTTTTCAAATGCAGGTGAGGTGACTGAAACACCTCGGGTCAGGCACATCTTAGTCTTTAAGGTGACATGTTTGGTTTTCAATACTTTAAAGATATCTTCTGCAGATAAGTGCAATGTGTCTTTTGGTTTCTTGACTGCAGCTTCCACGGGTGTTGATTGTGGATCCAAGTAACATGAAATCTTTGACAACATCATCTTTTCTCTGTTTATCACGATGTTGCTTATTAGTTCAGTTGTGAAGAACATTGTTTTCATTATATTGACTTGTAATGCATACTGAAGGCCGTGGTCTTCAATCTTCATCAATAAGTGCTTTCAGCAAGTAAGGCTGTGTTGTCTACATATCTCAGGTATTAAGTCTTCTACCAAGCCTGATGCCACATTCTTCTTCACAGAAAGCCAACTTCTCAGATTATTTGCTCAGCAAACAGAATGAACAGGTGTAGCGAAAGAATACATCCCTGACACACACATTTCCTAACTTTAAACCACTCAGTAGCACATTGCTCTGTTTGAAAGACTCCTCTTGGTCTGTATACAGGTTCCTCACAAGCACAATGAAGTATTCTAGAATTCCCATTCTATGCAATGTTATCCATAATTTGTTGTAATCCACACAGTCAAATACCTTTGAACAATCAATACAACACAGGTAAACATATTTCTGGTATTCTCTGCTTTCTGCCAAGATCCACCAGAAGTCAGTAGTAATATCTTTCATTCCATGTCCTCTTCCAAATCAGCTTGAATTTCTGGCAGTTCTCTCTCAATGTACTGCTGCAATTACTTTTAAATGATTTTCAGCAAAATTTTACTTGCATGTGAGATTAACGATATTGTTCAATAATTTCGGCATCCCATTGCACCACCTGTCTTTGAAATGATACAGTTACAGATCTCTTTCAGCCAGTCAGCCAGGTAGCTGTCTTCCAGATTTCTTGGCATAGATAGGTGGGCACCGTCAGTGCTGCCTCCGTCTGTTGAAACACCTCAGCTGGTACCCTGAAGCCTTGTTTTTTGCTGATGCCTTCAGGGTGGCTTGGATTTCTCTCTTTATTACTGTCGGTTCTTGATCACAGGCTGTGTCCTGAAATGGCTGAACATCAACCAGTTCATTTTAGTATACTGACTGTATATAGTCCTTCCTTCTGCTTTTTATGCTTGCTGTATCATTCCATATTTTATCCTTAGAATTTTTGAAAATCACAAGTTGAGACTTGAATTCTTTTTATTTACTTATTTATTTTTTTAGCTTTTTCAACTTGATGGATGCTAATCATGTTTTCCCCTTTTGCTTCCTGGTCTTTGCACAATTCCTTGTAATATTTTAGTCTGTCTTATTGAATTGCCCTTTAAAATCTTCTGTTCAGCTCTTCTACTTCATCATTTCTTTCTTTTACTTTGATACTTCCATCCAAGAGCAAGTTTCAGAGTCTGTTCTGACATCCATTTTCTTTTCTTTCTTTCCTGACTTTTTAAAGATGACTTTTTAATTTCTTCATTTATGATAGCCTTAATGTCTTCCCACAACTCATCTGGTCTTCGGTTGTTAGTGTTCAATGCACCACGTCTATTCTTGCAATGATCTCTGAGTTTCAGGATTGTATTGGTTCTCATAGACTTGTTTTACTTATCTTCAGCTTCAACTTGAACTTTCATAAGTACAATTTTTATTTACAGTCTGTTCTGCAGTTGGCCACTAGCTTTGTTTCGACTGATGATTCTTACTGATTTTAAACTCAAAGAAAAAGCAAGATTAATGCAAGACAAAAAAAGACTACTGCAGCAAAGCCTCCGATTTTGACAGAAAGAAAGGAAAAATGGAGGATAGCAATAGTACACAAAAAATAAAAAACAAACTCACTGCCATCAAGTTGATGCCAACTCATAGTGACCCCACACACAGAGTTCAACTGCTCCATAGGGTTACCAATGAACACCTGGCAGGACTGAGCTGCTGACCTTCGGGTTGGCATCTGTAGCACTTAACCACTTCACCACCAGTGTTTCCATAATGGTCTACAGTACATATTAAATGTCAGAGTCCCTGGATGGTGAAAAAATATGCTGAGCTATAAACCAAAAACCTAGCGCTTTGAACTGATTCAAGGATACCTCAAAATAAAGACCTGGCAATCTACTTTGGGGGGAAAAAATCAGCCATTGTAAACCTTATGGAGCACAGGTCTACTCTGATACACAAGGAGCTGCCAAGAATCAGAGTCGACTCAACAGCAACAATTGGCTATAAAATAATGGAAATTTTCATTACCTGGTAAGTGAAGGAAGTAGATTGGTAGGCCTTTCTTTTGAGGTGAATTTTTAGTCAATATGGTAGCCTCTGGCAATGATCTCTTCCTAAATTAGTCTTACCTCGGCTCTCTCAGGCCCCACTTTTGAACTCTGGGCATGTATTTTGCTGAAACTGAGATGCATACTAAAAATTAGCTTCCTGGGTCTTTAGCAGCTTTGCAATCTACTTCCTATTGTCTGTGTTTGGGGTTAGAGTGAAAGTTTTAAGAGTTGAACAGCCATACACTGGTTCTAGATAAGCCTGAGATTTGTCTGTACAGTCTTCTCAAAACATGCAGCCTTCCCATCTGTTAGCTTCCTGTCAACTCAGTGAGTGAATATCCACAGTCAAATGTCTAATCTAGACATCATTTCTCAGAACAGAGCTACTCAAAGTATGGCTTGAGGAACAGATACCAGTTAGTGAACTGTTATTACTCCATGACAAGGTAAGTGTAGGAATTGATGACAAAAATTTAGAAACTATTTGGCCTTGGCTATAGCAACCTGAAAGAGTATTTTATGCTAAATGCAATAATAAAAAAAATCTGTGTTTCGTATGTATTCGTTTTCTTGTTTGTCTTTATTTTTAAAAATTCATTTTCATTAATAAAAGGTAAGAGACACTACTTCTTCCCCATAGACAGCATGAGAAACACTCTTTTAGGCTGAGAATTTGAGTCTCTTAACCATGGTCTTCTCTACCTCACTTTCCCTTGTCTTCATAGCTGATTGATTCCATCAGGTGGAAAGGCACTGCCCCTTAATCCAGTTTTCTTCTGAGGATCACTCCTAATGACTAGAAGGGTATATTTAAATAAGATTCTTGATGAAGACATAAATCCAACCCACTGATCTTGAGTCAACTCCAACTCAGAGAGAAAGACCTAGCAACTCAGTATCTTCTCCTTCATGGCATTAGCTTAAAAAACGTTCTGGCTTTGGCTTGGAGTCCAAGATAATCTAACTTTCCCATCTCTGCAAGTCTCCACACTACGAGACTCTATCATGTTATGTTATACACATTATAAAAAATTATACAATAAAAGGGAATTTATCCTAATAATGCAAAATGGTAAAACTGGTGGCATAGTGGTTAAGTGTTAAGATGGCTAACTAAAAGGTTGGCAGTTTGAATATGCCAGGTGCTCCATGGAAACTCTATGGAGAAGTTCTACTCTGTCCTACAAGCTCACTAGGAGTTGGATTCAACTCAGCAGCAGTGGACTTTTTCTTTTTAATGCAAAATGGTTTAATATTAGGGGGCTATAAATTATTCTCATTATTTTAACAGAATAAAGTAAAATAAAACACATTATGCAAAATGCTAACTTAGTAAAGAAAAGGTCTTCAAAAACACTCAATATTTAAGTCTTCATGAAACTCTTGATATCCTTTTATACCTGAGAAAAAAATGTCTTCAAATATGAATAACTGTGATATTTTATGGTAAAAATTTACAGGTATACTTTTTTGTAACAGTAGCAAGTTAAGAGTGTTATTTATACCACTTCTATTAGAAGCTCTCAACTGTCAACTGCCATTGAGTTGGGTCTGACTCACAGTGACCCTATAGGTCAGAGTAGAACTGCCCCATAGAGTTTCCAAGGAGTGTCTAGTGGGTTTGAACTGCAAACCTCTTGGTTAGTACATGTAGTACTTAATGTACTGTGTTACCAAGGTTTCCCAAGAAGCTCTAGCCAAAACAATAATAATAAAACAAGGTAAGAAATAGAAACTTTGGAAAAAAAGAAACACATTGCTCCTTGCAATTGGCATTATTTGCAAAGAGCATTCAAGAAAAAAATCTATCCAAGTGCCATCAAGTCAGATCTGACTCATGGTGACCCTAGGGGCCAGGGTAGAACTGACCCCCAGAAAAATCTATAGAGAGACTACAAAAACAAGCAAGAAAGTCTAGAAAATGGGTGGCTGCTAGCTTATACATACATTGTGCCCTACACCGGGATAAAAAAATTGTAGTCTAATGTTTGTGTTGTTAGGTGTCATCTAGTTGGTTCTAACTTCCAACTTAGATCAACCCTATGTACAACAGAATGAAACATTGCATGGTCCTGCACCATCCTCATAATCATTGCTGATTGAGCCCATTTTTGTAGTCACTGGGTCAATCTATTCCACTGAGGCTCTTCCTCTTTTTCACAGAATCTCTACATTGCCAAGTATAATGTCCTTCTCCAGGGACAAATCCTTTCTGATAACATATCCAGAGTACATGAGATGAAGTCTAGCTATCTTCATGTCTAAGGAGCATTCTAAATTCACACAGCAAAGAAGTTTTTAAGCAACACGTAAAAAAAAAAATGTATATATATAAATTAGCATAGCAGTACTTATGAAACTATATTGCAAAGGGAAGGCTTCACTTGCAAATGGAGAAAGCACTTATTATTTTTATAAAAACATGACATGTTTCTTTTTTATTTTCATTCTCCCTCCTATCTTTTTTTCTGGTTAGAGAGAAGGATGGATAGATGGATGGATGGAGAGCCAGATGCATGCATGGATGGATAGGTGAGTAGGTAGATGTATAAATTATTGGATAGACAGATGGGCAGGGAAATAGACAGACAATGATGAGGCAGCTCTACAGATGAGGATATAGTGTACAAGTGATGTGTCATAGAGAAGAAACAATGAACTTCTCTGTCCTCACCCTGGGGTATAACCTGTCAAGAGGAGCCAAGTTATAGCACTAATGCATCTGGGAATATCAGTATTACAGAAAGCTCTCTGTATAGTCTTGAATGCATTTGCACACTTCTGTAATGTGGACCTCACTGTCCAGAACATCTGATCACAAAAGAAAAGGACATTTCCCAAACAACTAATATTTTATGCCATGGCTTCTGGTTTTACAGGAAACCAGAAAATAAAAATAGCTTTTATTATTTCATTTCTGCTGTTCTTTTTTATGGCCAAACTGTCATAGTTAGTGAACCATGACTATAGTCCATACTTGAATAGATGCTGAGGGTGATTTGCTAGCTTTGGTATGACTATAAGGCAATTGTTTCTGGCAGTAGGATGTCTTTGGTCACTTGCTGCCCAGAGGGATTTGTCATTTGTTGGAGTTACCAGAATGATTTCCTTTTGCTAAAAAATCTTGTGAACCTTTATAGTTCTTTGAACTTGGTTTCTTCAATTAAAACATTTTATATGCTCTTATGTTTAGATCATTTTGAAAACACATTGAAAGAGGGCACCATGAACAATTTATGTAACCATCAGGGCTACAGAAATGACTATGTTTGCTAGCCTGACACCAGACACTGGTTGTCTGAGGAAAAAGAAACCTCTTTGCCACTTGTTCAAATTATCAACTGCTCTCTCTGTCAACTGCATTTAAGGTCATTAACAGACAATGATTATTACTACACAGCAATTACTCAGCTGCACAATTCACAAATTACTGTTTCTGTAATACTGTGTGCAAAACAACCTCCAGCTAGAATTGTGAAACTCAGTTATGCCACAGAGAAGTTTATGAAGTGAGTACAGATAGACTAAATAACTCATAAAACAAGTTTGTGATCAATAAGTTTGATTAAGTTTACACAACTGTGAAGGTGTATAGGAAACCCTGATTACATAAGTGCTATGTCTGCTACCCCAAAAATCAGCAGTTCAAATCCTACAGGTGCTCCTTAGAAACTCTGTGAGCCAGTTCTGCTCTGACCTATAGGGTCAGTGTGAGTCAGAATTGATTCAGCACCAGTGGGGTCTTTTGGGCTAGAAGTGTATGGGGATCAAAATCACTGCTCTCTACTCTGTAGTAGTCTGCTCCAGTAAAGATTATCGCCTTGGAATCCTATGGAGGCAGTTCTTTTCTGTCCCATAGGGTCACTATGACTCAGAATCAACTTGTCAGCAATGGGTGGGTGGATAATGTCTCTAAACAATGAAATCAAGATAGATATCCACATAATCTATATATAACAGGAGAGCAAACAGCCATCAAATTTTCTTTCCCACATAAAGGAAAACTTTGGGCCTAGAAATAAATAAGGACATAAAGATAAATCAAAATTTCATTTCTTAAATTTCCTGAATCTGCAGTGATTCAACAGAACATGATCATAAAGAAAGAGGTGGATTTATAGTATAAAGCACTTAGAATTTATGTCTTTTCCATTAGATTATGCTGAAACAAGATTTTAATACAATAAAAGAAGACCTTTATTTGTCTCACCATCAATCACTGAGTGTCAATAGTCCCCCACATGTAGTCATATATCATTTCTTTCATTAATAAACATGAAGATGATTTATTATCTGTCAGTCTTTTGGTCAGTAAGTTCCCCAGTGTGAATGTCATTCCCATAATGCCAGAGCAGTTAGAGCTGAAAAGAACCCTAGACATCATAAATTTTCTTATATTACCAAAGATCCTTTTTAAAATCATTTCCCAGGACTATAGATTCCAAGAAAATGGGTAGGCATACTTTTTCCTCCTCTTCCCACTAAAGTCCCACTCAAAGCTGTAAATATCGTATATAAAACAAACACACAAAAACTCTGAGCAGCAGAGAGACATAGCAACTTGGCAAGTGACTTTGAGACCCCAGAAATGGCATGATGATGATGTTCTTTGTACCATAAATTTCAAACCTGGAGCTGAAGAAGATGTCAACCCATAAACAGAGACAGAGACAAACAAGAAAAAAAACAATCCTGTTTGTTCCAGCTAAAGGAAAGTGGCAACCAACTAAGGCAGAAAAGTTTTAGACAGTAACAACTCTATACTAGCAAGACACCACAGGAAATGCGATAGCCTCATTTCCACTCGTGTTGGCAAGGGTTAGCTTGGGAACGTAAATATCCATCCTTGCCAAGCTGTAATGACATGACCCCCACTTCTATTGGGGTATTAGAACTGCGTAATAGAGAGACAGGACATTCATCTCCACTGGTTAGCAACTAACATTCCTTTCTTTTCCTTTTTTTTTTTTAATTTTCTTTTTTTATTAAATAAAAAAATGAAAGTGTACATACTCTGTGCTTACAATATTGGGTTAAGAAAGGAGGAGTACACAAGTTGTATCGAAGTCTCATTAATATTGAACTTCTTACTAATGTGAATTGTCACCAATTTCACCCTACCAAATTTCTAACAATTAACTAATCTAATCCCTCGCCCCTTGCCTTCCCGCCCTCCCACCTTCCCCACCCTTGTAGCCGTCAAAGAGTTTTCTATTATGTATGAGTATGCTTTTAAATTTTTATCTTAGGGGTCTCATGTAATAATTGTCCTTCTGTCGCTGACTAGTCCTCCAGTTGAGACCAAACTGAGAGATGTTTCCTGTTATCATCATTGTTCTTTATCAGTGTATAGTACTCCATGGAGTACATATACCAAAGTTTACCTATCCACTCTTCTGTTGTTGGGCATCTGGGTTGATTCCAACTTTTTGCTATCATGGACTGTGCTGCAATGAATATTCGTGTGCATGTAGCAGTTGGTGTGAATGGCCTTGATTTTGTAGTATATATTCCGAGCAGAGGAATAACTGGGTCTAATGGTATATCTATATTCATTATTTTAAGGTAATGTCAAATTGCTTTCCAAAGAGATTGCACCATTCTGCAATTCCACCAACAGTGAAGAGAGTTCCAATCTCTCCACAGCCTCTCCAACATTTATTGTTTTGCGTTTTTTGGATCATGGCTAATCTCATTGGGGTGAGGTGGTATCTCATTGTCGTTTTGATTTGAATTTCTTTAATAATTAATGATCGTGAACATGTCTGTATGTGTTTCTTGGCTGCCTGGATCTCCTCTTTAGAGAAGTGTCTGTCCATCTCTTTTGCCTATCGCTTAATTGGATGATTTGTTTCTTTCTTATTGATATTTTGTAGAACCTTATAGATTACGGAGATCAGGCATTGGTCTGACATAGAGTTGCCAAATATTTTTTCCCATTTTGTAGGTGGTCTTTTAATTCTTTTGAGGAACTCTTTGGATGAGCAGAAGTGTTTGATTCTTAATAGTTCCCATTTATCTATTTTCTCTTCTGATGAATGTGTTTTATTTGTCAGATTTTGAAGTCTGTCTATATTGCATATTAAAACATCCATTGTTGACCCTATCTTATCTTGGATGAGCTTTATTGTTTTAGCTTTTATATTCAGGTCTTTTATCCAATTCGAGTTGATTTTTGTATAAGGTGTGAGATATGGGTCTTGTTCCAATTTTTAATTTTTGATTTTTAAAAATTTTTAAAATTTTTCAATTTTTAACATTCCTTTCTTTCCTGGCTTCACATTCTGCAGTGCCAGTGGAAGCTATATGAGGAGATTTGGCTCGCCAGCAGTAATGAAGTGTTCATTCTTTTCAACATTGATGTGGTGCCAGCAAGTCTATTAGTAGCTGAAATTTTACTATTGTGCAGTGGCAATGAGAACAAACTCACTATGATGTCAGTGGAGCCTAGGTTGGGAGCCAGAACTCCTGCCCCTGTCCAGTAGTAACTAGAACCCCTGATTAGGTACCAAAGGAAGTTTAGTATAGAACTGTTACATGGTAATAGCAAGGTAGTACCTCTAATGCCAGAACCATGCCAGAGAATACCAGTTAAAATAAAAGGTCTAAATAAGATACAAATTCCCACAGCATGCTGTGAAAATGTCCAGGCTTCACCCAAAAATCTTTCACAATACCAAGAACCAGGAATATCTCAATCTGAAAGAGAAAATATTCACAAATTCCAGTATCAACATGACAGAATCCACTAGGTGCTCCTTGAATACTCTGGGGGTCAGTTCTACCCCCGCCCCTGGGGTCACCATGAGTCAGATCTGACTCAACGGCACTTGGCTTGACAGCAAAGATTCTGAAGCAGCACTGATACAGATGTGTCAAAGAGAAACTGTGAACACATTAGATACAAATATAAAAAACAGAAAGCCTCAGTAAAGAAAAATCAGATAGAAATTTTAAAAATGAAACATAAAATAGTTGGAATACAAAATTCAGTGGATGGACTCCACAGCAGGAAAGAATTTATGAACCAGAATATAGAAGAATAGAAATTGTCCAATTAAAACAAGAGAGAAAATATATTATTGTTTTTTAAAATAAATAAAGTCTCAGTGATATTTGAGACCATAATTAAAGGTCTAACATTTATATCATCGTGTCATGAAAGTCCTGGAAGAAAAAGAGAGAGAGGGTGGGCTGAAAAGAACTTAAAAAACCAATACCTCAAAATATCCCAAATCTGACAAGATATACAGTTCTAAAGATCCAAGAAATTTAGTAATCCCCAAACAAGGTAAATACAAAAAAGGTAAAGCCAAGATACATAATAAACTTCTGAAAACATATAACATAAAAAGTCTTGAAAGCAGCCAAAGAATATGACACTTTCTTATAGGAGAAAAAACAACTATAATGACAATGGATTTCTCATTGGAAACCAGAATTCTGAAAGACAGAAAAGAATCAACTCAGTATTTACTACCTAGAGAAAATATCCATCAGCAATAAAGAAAAAAATCAAGGCATTCTTAGCCTTAGCCATATATTTCGGCTATAAGAGAAATATCATAAGCAGATAGCTTTAATAACAAGAAATTTATTTTCTCGAAGTCTAGGAGGCTAGAAGTCCAAATTTAGGATGTCAGCTCCAGTGGAAGGTTTTCTCTCTCTATTAGCTCTGGATAAGTGCCCTTTGCCATCAGTCTTCCCCAGTTGAGGAGATTCTCAGCACAGGGAACCCCAGTCAAAAGGACACAATATTCTCCTGCCTTGTTTATTGATGATATACGGCCCCGTCTCTCTTTCATATCTAAAACAGATTGACTAAAGTTGCAACCTAATCCTGTAGATTAAGTCCTGCCTCATTACCATAACTGCCATTAATCTCACCTCATTAACATCACAGAGGCAGGATTTCCAACATAGAAAAATCACATCAAATAACAAAACAGTGGACAACTACACAGGAATCACGACTAGCCAAGTAAACACATAGTTGGAGTGGGGGCACAATTCAATCTGTAACTTTCTTTGAAGAAGAAGAAGGAAGAATTTGCCACAAGCAGACATATCCTAACAGAAAAAATAATAGTTTTCTCAAAAATAAAAAATAAATGATAAAAGAAACTTAGACCATCAGGAAGGAAGAAAGAACACAGTATTGGTAAATACAGTAAATTCTCCCTCTCTTACTGAGTTTTTAAAACTATGTTTGACAGTTGAAGCAAATGTTATAACATTATGTTATGTGGATCTAAATATATACAAAGGAGCAATTTAAACAATCATAAGACGTGAGAGTTAAGAAAGGTAAATGTAAGTGAGGTTTCTATGCTTCATTTAAAGTAGCTAAATGATGACACCAGTGAAATGTGATAAGAGTGTGTGTGCAGTGCACACACCCCCCACATACACAATAAAATATACAATGACAGACATAAGCCCTAGAATAACAATAATTACATTATATGTAAATGGCCTAAATACACCAATTAAAGACTGGTACTAGCACAGTAGATTAAAAAACATCCAACAAATATTGTCTACATGAAACTCTTCAAACATAATGACATAGGTAGGTTGAAATTAAAAGAATAAAAAAAGAAATGTTAAACATCAACGAAAGAAAAACAGAGCTGTGTAGTATTAACATCAGGTAAGGTAGATCTCTGAGCAGAAAAAATTACCAGAGGCCAAGAGGTATACTATATAAATAATGAGATCTATCCACTAAAAATACATAGCAATCTTAAGTGTAACCACTGAAACAATAGAATAACATGTGGAATACAAACTGGTAGAAAAAAAGGAGAAATAGACAAATGCACAATTAAGTTGGAGATTTCAGTACCTCTCTCAATAATTGGTAAAATAACTAGATGGGAAATTGGTAAAAATAGAGAAGAATTCGGGGCGGAGTCAAGATGGCGGACTGAGCACAAGTCTCCTTATATCCCTCTGGAAACCAAGACCTGAATTGACAATCAAACAGAGCCTTCTGATCACCTAATCAGCCTCAGGACATGGCACAGAGCTGTTAATTGGGACTTCATACCACTCAGCGAAAAACCTCCTCTCTTTCACTGACTCCGGCTCCTGGCTAGCCCTGGCTCTCACGGACGGAAGGTAAATGCACCAGTTTGACTTTTTTTTCCCTCTGTCTTGGCTGGCGCGAGGAGCTGGGTCCTGCCTGGCGGCTGGACTCAGACGCACTGCTGGGGGGATAGGCAGCCAAAATTCCCATATTCTGAGAGCCAGGCTTGGGACTCGGTTAATCTAGCCACTTTGAGCCTTTTGTTTTGTACCTGCCTCAGCGGGGTTTGTGCGGAGCTCCGCGGTGAGGGTGTGGGATGCCATGTTGGTACCAAGATTTTAGCGGGACCTCGTTCTCAGCCTGGGAGCCAGCGCCTGCAAATAGGACAGCGCTTCTCCGTCAGAAAAGTAGTGATTTTGCACAGTGCTGCCTACATTGGGGGCCCTGCAACAGAAGCAGAGGAATCACTAACTCTCGGCACCTTTAGTCCCTCTGTGTGCTGCCTGTGTGTAGGATGCCATCTCGGATACGGTGGCCGTAGCTGGACCTAATTCTTAGCTTGGCAGCCAGAGCCTGCCCACAGGAGAGCGCTTTCCTATCACAAAACCAGTACTGGACGCAGTGTTGGATAAGGCTAGGCCCTGTCAGTAGAGGTCAACAGGGCAGTAGCATTGCTGTATTCTGAACTAGTTAGTTATCATCTGGGGTTGGATATAGTGGTGCCTACTTTGTCAGATGAGAAGAGGGACCTCTACACCTGAAAACCTAACTGACTTGTGAACTGGTCAGATACCTTTTGCTTTACATTTGAAGACAGCCTAGAGAACATTTGCAATGCATCCTCACAGTACCTCTTTCAGCCTCTATATACTCACATGGGACCCAAAAAGGAACAGACAATTGTGGCATACAAGCAATCACTCATGGCTTCAGAAGGCTCCCAAACAAAGCAAACAAGGAGTTTTCCAGATGAAGAAACTTTTATGAAAGCATCAGGAAGTGAATACAAACTGATTATATACAGAGCCCTTCTAGACCTTATACAAAATGCAACAGAAAAAAGTGAAAAATTAAGCAAGTTGTTCGATCTGATGGAACACCAGTACTCTGAAATCCAACAGATCAAGAACAAAATCAAAGACATAGAAACTTCCATGCAAAGCCAAGAAAACAGAATGGAACAAATGGAAAAAAGAATTTCTGACTTCGAAGACAGCTACTGATGCCAGCGCCTATGAGGAGAAATCAGAAAAAACAAACAAGAAAAATGAAGAGACATTAAGAAGCATGTGGGACTCTATTAAGAGGAACAACCTTCGATTAATTGGAGTCCGTGAACAGGGTGAGAAATCTGAGAACACAGAGAGTATTGTTGCTGAGCTGCTGAAAGAAAAGTTCCCAGAAATCATGAAGGAAGAGAACATAGACATCTCAGATGGTTATCGTACGCCACCCAATATGGATCTCAAAAGAAAGACTCTAAGACATATTATAATCAAGCTTAACAAAATGAAACATAAGCAGCAAGTCTTAAAGGCAGCAAGACTCAAGGCAAAGCTAACATTCAGAGGGAAACCCTGTAGGCCTTCGTCAGATTTCTCAGCAGAAACCATGCTGGCACGGAGACAGTAGCATGACATGTTCAAAGCCTTGAAGGAGAAGAACTTCCAACCAAGAATTATATATCCTGCAAAACTGTCTTTCAAATACGAAAATGAAATTAAGACATTCCCAGATAAACAGAAACTCAGAGACTTTGTAAAAACCAAACCCAAACTACAAGAAATACTGAAAGAAGTTCTTGGTTTTGGCTTAGAAGAACAAAACCACTAACTTTATATTTTAGAACGACACACTACTCAATACTCTACTCATTTAGGGAAGGCTCCAAAGTAAATCACAGCTTTGATATGGAAAGAAGCAATCCAGTGATCATCATGAAAACTATGCTGTCATCATAATAAAAAGAGGGATGTACTACAGTCGTTATAGTCCTTCCAGATGGAGAGGAAGATGACAAGACTGGTAGTAATTAAAATTGGGTTTATCAATAGTTTATTAAGGGGGTTCATAGGGGCAGCTGTAAAGCACAACAAAGATGTATCATACCATTTCAAGAAATCTAACACACGAGTCTCAACAACTATAAAACCAGCTCTGAAAAAGGTGAAAAATCAACTCACAAAAAAGAGTGTCCCAGAACAGACTAATAAGAACAACAGAGAAAACATCAACATAAAAATAAACACATCACAATGGCAGCAGTGAACACATACCTATCAATAATTACATTGAATGTGAATGGACTGAATGCTCCAGTAAAGAGACACCGAGTGTCATCTTGGATCAAAAGACATGACCCATCCATATGTTGTCTACAAGAAACTCACTTGAGACCTAAAGACAGGAACAAATTGAAAATTAAAGGATGGAAGAATATATGTCAAGCTAACAATGAACAAAGAATAGCAGGGGTGGCAATTCTAATCTCAGACAAAATCAATTTTAATGTCAAATCCACCATTGTGGACAAAGATGGTAACTGTTTATTGCTGAAAGTTTCAGTACACAAGCAAGACTTAACTATATTAAATATTTATGCACATAATGCCAAAGCACCTAAATACGTCGAAGAAACACTGACTACGCTCAAAAGAGAGTTAGATGACTCCACAATAATAGTGGGAGACTTTAACACTCCACTCTCATTACTAGACAGATCATCTAGAAAAAAGCTCAGTAAAGATACAGAAGACCTCATTGACACAATTAACCAACTAAACTTCATTGATATATACAGAACTTTCCACCCATCCGCAGACAACTACACCTTCTTTTCCAGTGCACATGGAACATTCTCCAGAATTGACCACGTGATAGGCCATAATGCAATGCTCAACAAAATCCATACCACTGAATTACTGCAAAGCATCTTCTCAGATCATAAAGCCATAAAAGTTGAAATCAATAGCAGAAAAAACAGAGATAGAAAGTGGAACTCTTGGAAACTGAACAACATCTTGCTCAAAAAAACATGGGTTATAGAGGAAATCAAGGACAAATTAAAGAAATTCATGGATTCCAATGAGAACGAAAACACTTCCTACCAGAACCTATGGGATACAGCCAAAGCAGTGCTCACAGGTCTGTTTCTCTCCATAAATGCACACATCTGGAAGTAAGAAAGAAACCAAATCAAGGAACTAACTCTACAGCTTGAACAAGTAGAAAGAGAAAAACAGAGGAACCCCTCAGGCACCAGAAGAAAGGAGATCATAAAGATTAGGGCAGAGCTAAATGAATTACAGAATAGAAAACCAATTGAAAAAATTGAAAAGACCAAAAGCTGGTTTTTTGAAAAGATCAACAAAATTGATAAACCACTGGCTAAACTTACTAAAGAAAAGCAGGAAAAGAAACAAATAACCCAAGTTAGAAATGAGAGGGGAGTGGTCAACACAGATGCAACAGAAATCAAAAATATCATAAGAGAATACTATGAAAGACTGTACTCTAACTAATTTGAAAACCTGGGGGAAATGGACCAATTCCTTGACTCATACCACCTACCCAAATTATCACAACATGAGGCAGAACAACTTAATAAACACATCACAAAGGAAGAGATTGAAAAGGTCATCAAAACACTGCCAACCAAAAAAAGTCCGGGCCCAGATGGCTTCACGGCAGAATTCTACCAAGCATTTAGAGAAGAGTTATCTCCAATACTACTGAGACTATTTCACAGTATAGAAAGGGATGGACTACTCCCAAACTCATTCTATGAAGCCAGCATAACCCTGATACCAAAGCCAGGCAAAGACCCAATGAAGAAGGAGAACTACAGACTGATATCACTCATGAACTTAGATGCAAAAATCTTCAACAAAATTCTTGCCAACAGAATGCAACAACATATCAAGAAAATAATCCATCGTGACCAAGTGGGATTCATACCAGGGATGCAAGGCTGGTTCAACATCAAGAAAACAATTAATGTGATAAACCACATAAATAACACAAAAGACAAGGATCACCTGATTTTGTCCATTGATGCAGAAAAGGCATTTGATAAAGTCCAACACCCATTTATGCTAAATACTCTTAGCAAAATGGGCATAGACGGCAAATTCCTCAACATAATGGTGAGAGACTGAAAGACTTTCCCTTGAGAGCAGGAGCTAGACAAGGATGCCCACTCTCACCTCTCCTACTCAACATTGTGCTAGAAGTTCTAGCCAGAGGAATTAGACAAGACGAACAAATAAAGGGCATCTGCATCAGCAAAGAGGAAGTTAAAATCTCCCTATTTGCAGATGATATGATTGCATATGCAGAGAACCCCAAGGAATCTATAAGTAAGCTACTCAAACCGATAGAAGAGTTCAGCAAAATCTCAGGATACAAGATAAACATAAGTAAATCAGTAGGATTCCTTTATACCAACAACGAGACTGTTAAGGAGGAAATTACCAATCAATACCATTTATGATAGCCCCTAAGAAGATAAAGTACCTAGAAATTAATCTAACCAGAGAAACAACAGACCTTTACAAAGAGAACTACAAGCCCTTACTACAAGAAACTAAGAAAGACTTAGATAAATGGAAAAACCTACCCTGCTCATGGATAGGATGACTTAACATTGTGAAAATGTCTATTTTACCCAAAGCAATTTATTTGTATAATACAATCCCAATACAAGTTCCAGCATCATTTTTTAATGAGATGGAGAAACAAATCACCAATTTTGTTTGGAAAGGGAAGAAGCCCCAGATAAGTAAGGTACTACTAAAGAAGAAGAACACACCCAACCTTAGAACATACTACACTGCCACAGTGGTCAAAACAGCCTGGTACTGGTACAAGAACAGACAGATGGATCAATGGAACAGAATTGAGACCCCAGAGATCACACCATCTGCCTATGAACAGTTGATATTCGACAAAGGCCCTAAGACATTAAACTGGGGTAAAAACAGTATCTTCAACAAATGGTGCTGGCAAAATTGGTTATCCATCTGCAATAAACTGAATCAAGATCCGTATCTTACACCTTATACAAAAACCAACTCCAACTGGATAAAAGACCTAAATATCAAACCTAAAACGATAAAGCTCATCCAAGAAAAGGTAGGAACAACAATGAAAGTTTTAATACACAATGAGGACAGACTTCAAAATCTGTCAAAGAAACCTCAATCAACAGAAGAGAAAGTAGATAAATGGGAACTATTAAGAATCAAACACTTTTGCTCATCCAAAGACTTTATTAATAGAATTAAAAGAACACCCACAGAATGGGAAAAAATATTTGACAACTCTATGTCAGACCAACACCTGATCTCCATAATCTATAAGATACTACAAAATATCAATAAGAAGAAGATAAACCATCCAATTAAGCGATGGGCAAAGGAGATGGACAGACACTTCACTAAAGAGGAGATCCAGGCAGCCAAAAAACACATGCGGATATGTTCACGATCTTTAGTTATTAAAGAAATTAAAATCAAGACCACAATGAGATACCATCTCACCCCAACAAGATTGGCCATGATCCAGAAAACACAAAACAACAAATGCTGGAGAGGCTGTGGAGAAAGTGGAACCCTCCTACACTGTTGGTGGGGTTGCAAAATGGTCCAGCCTCTTTGGAAGGCAATCTGGCGCTTCCTTAAAAAAATGGATATTGATATACCATTTGACCCAGTAATTCCACTACTTGGAATATATCCTACAGATTCAAGGCCTTTCACACCAACGGACACATGCACCAGAATTTTTACTGTAGCACAATCCACGACAGCAAAAAGATGGAATCAACCCAGATGCCCAACAATACAAGAATGGATAGGTAAACTGTGGTACATATACTCAATGGAGCACTACGCAATAATAAAGAATAACGATGATTCCAGGAAACATCTCCTAACCTGGTTTCAACTGGAAGACATTATGTTGAGTGAAAGTAGTCAGCAATTACTTTAGATAGTTACTAGAAATCTAGTTGGGAGAAAGCAGTGATAGCACACATTAGAAACAAGAACAACATTAAGTGGACTTCAGCATAACTTGAGTACTCCTTCCATCTTGACTCAATACTGCAAGGATAGAGTAGCTGGGGCAGGGGGCGGGGGACCATGCTTTTAGGTGAATTCCAGGCCAATTGACACAACTAGCGTTTTGCTAAGAGAGCTCTCTGCACCCCACATTGGTGAGCAGTGTCTGAGGTCTTAAAAGCTGCCAATCTGCCATCCGAGGACACAGCAAATGGTCCCAACTCAGCAGGAACGGATGCTCACCAAGGACCAAAATGACATTTGGTAAAGACAACCGAGAAGACAGAGAGACCCACAAGAGTGGGTGCCTACATCGACTTGGGACCAGAAGAACCGGATGGTGCCCGGCCACCACCAGTGATAGCCACGATGGAGCTCACAGAGAGGAGTCTCACTGGCAACACAAGAATAAAAAGGGGTGCATCATGAGATCTCCAGTAAAAGACCTCAATTGATGGTCCAGCGGTTTAGGGGTTCCTCTGAGAGCATGGCCCCCGACCCTGATGCTGCACTTTCCCATAAATTATAACCAAGGTCTACTCTTTGGACAGGAATGGATTCAACTTGGCAATGCAGAGTGACCATATATTGGAAGCACTTTGTCGTTCTATACATCTACAGGATATCATCTTGTTGACCTTTGGCTGGAGGAAGGGGAGTGGACGGAGAGGAAGTGAAAGGAGGTTGTTGGGAGGATGAGACATGTATGGAGCAGAGAGGAATAGTGTGCAGTCACCGGACAGAGAAAGCAGTTGAAGCTGCATATAGGTGGGCATGTAAATTTGTACATGAATGTACATTTTTACTCAGTTATGTTAAATAAAAAAAAAAATAGAAGAATTCAACAGCATAACTAACTAAACAATCTATTCAGCATTTATGGAACAATCTACCCAACAAGAGCAACATACACGTTTCTTTCAAGTGTCAACCAACCATACATCAAGATATATCACATGCTGAGTATAAAACAAACTTCAACAAATTTTAAAAAACTGAAATCATTCAACATTTCTGTCAACAACAATGAAATCAAACTAGAAATCAGTAACAAAAAGGTGACAAGAAAATGACCAAATACTTGGGACTAAACATTGCCCTTCCTTATATTCGGTGGGTCAAGGAGAGGGTCCCAAAAAGAAAAAAAAGAATACAAAGACATGAATAAAAATGAAAATACAAAATATGCGAGACTCAGCTAAAGTAGTGCTGGGAAGGCAATTTATAGCATTAAATGTACACAGTAGAAAAGAGGTAAAGTCTTGAATCAATAATCTAACTGTTAGCTGAAGATACCAAAATACTAAGACAAAATAAATCCAAAGCTAACAAAAGGAAGGAAATAAATAAAGATAAGTGCAACAACAACATGAGGGCAGCGTCTGACCTCCTCGCTCTTCACAAGTGGCAAGGAGAATCAAGTTTAATAATCCAAGGCTAATTCCTAGAAGGCCCTGCCTCTCCCTTTGCTCTGTTTACCAATTCTGACACCAAATATCTCTCCCATAGCACTGTACTTTGCTGTTTCAATAGATAATTCATTGCAACGGCCACACAGAATTCAAAAACTACACTCACAGTTGTGGGGTATATTAGGAAAGTAACAGGTTATAATAAATCAAGCTCAGGAAGAACTCAAAATATAGCTCTTCCATTAGGACAGCCTCTTCTCAACTGTGCTCACAGGCATGCTTCTCCCTGGCTCTCAGTCACTGCCCCAAAGTACACAGCTTTCTAGCTCCCTGGTCTGGGAAAGTCTCAGTATTGCTTCTTGTGAGTATTTCCTGTGAGTCTCTCCTTCCTTCACAGCAGTGGATTCCTCTCTTTCCCATCTCTGGGATGCCTTATTTCAAGTCCAGTGGATGGCAAAACTAACCAATCCCTTGGGTAAGCCACAATTACCATACTTGCATAGTCCCACCCCATTACTTGGATGGAAATTATACGATCATGGCTAGAAGAGCTTCACAAAAGCAATCTATGGTACTGGAGGCTACCCCCTAGCTTTTCTAGCCATGTTTCTTTATACTTGGAGGATAACTCCCCCATCTTAATCACTTTACCATTCCAAAACAGTCACTAACAATTAGTCATTGAATAGTGCACAGAATCCACAGGGTGAGGTTACTCAAGTACCAATCACTCAGGTTCACTGCTGGTCTTCAACTGATCTGGTCAGGTTCTCCAAAAGCCATCTTAGCTCCACCTTTTCTGGTGTCTGATAAAATTTAACTGAGAGATTATTCCCTTGCTCCATGCCTGAGTAGGTATTAGCACAGCAAAACCTTTGACAGATTTTAGGATATGGCACGATACTCAAATCCAGAAATGTAACCCCCTTGGTTTACACTTTCACAATTACAGCTTCTACAATTACAGTTTTTACAGTCACAATTAACCCTTTTAACAATCAACACTCACAAATGAATCAGATAATCCTACCGGGAAGTTACAAGACCATGGCTAGAAAGACCTCACAAAAGTGATCTGTGGCACAGCAATCAGACATCGTTGAAACTGAGAACAGAAAAATAGAGAAAAATCTATGACATGTAAACCTAGTTCTTCATAAAAATCAATAAAATTGACAAATCTTTTGGCAAGCCTGACAAAGAAAAAGAAAGAGAAGACACAAATGATCACTGTCAGGAATATCACTACAGACCCTGAAGAACCAAAAGCATAATAAAGACTGCTACTGTACACATATAAATTCCACAGCTTAGACAACAAGGACCATTTCATTACAAAACATACTACTACAACATGCCCAATATGAGACAGATCACTGTTGAAGAAACTGAATTTACAGTATTAAACTTGTACCCCCAAATCTCCAGGCAAGGGTAATGACACTGGAGAATTCAGTCAAATGTTTAAAGAAAAGTTATACTAGTTTTACACAGTCTATTCCAGAATATAAAAGAGAGAACATTTGCCAACTCACTTGATGAAACTCTGGTGGTGTAGTAGTTAAGTGTTACAGCTGCTATCCAAAAGGCTGGCAGTTCAAATGTGCCAGGCACTCCTTGGAAACTACATAGGGCAGCTCTACTCTTCCCTGTAGGGTCACTATGAGTTGAAATTGATTCAATAGCAGTGGTTTTCAGGGTTGTTTTTTTTTTTTTTTAATGTTACCCTAATACTAAAACCAGACAAACTACAGACCAGTATCCTTCATGAATATACACACAAAATTTCTTAACAAAATGTTAGCAAACAAAATTCAGCAGTACATAAAAAGAATTTTATAACACAACCGTTGGAGGTTTATTCCAAAGTTGCGTTAGTGGTAAGATATTTGAAAAGTAGTCACTGCAATGTATCATATTAACAAGCTAAAGAAAATAATTACCTGTGATCAGGTAATTCAATCAATAAAGAAAGAATATTTGAGAAAGTTCAACACTCATGATAAAAACTCTGAAATACATGAGCAGAGGAAAATTTACTCAGTTTTATGAGGATCATCTACAAAACACCTCCAGGATGAAAGAAAAACAAAATATTACAGTGACAGATAATGAGTTCCATTATAAAGATATCATACATTGTAGTGGGGGAGGTAGCTCAGGAAACGGTTAAGAATACACACTCTGGAGCAAGACTATTTGGTTTTTAAGTTCTCTTTCCACCACTTGTCACTGGGAAAAGTTTTTCAGCCTCTCTGAGTCTTAAGATTTTGCTGAAGCCCATCACCCACAAAGACCTCTGGGAGCAGAGCTACAAGCCTTTGTGATGGTGGACGGATGCATCTCACCCCTGACATATTTCTGGCTGTATATTTTTTCATCCCAATTAAACTCTCCCCCAAAATACCCCCTCATCTCCCTGCACAAGGACAAACGCTGAGCCCAGGAACACCCAGCCCAGGAACACCCAGCCCAGGAACGCCCAGCCCAGGAATGCCAGGGCCGACTCAGCCCTGCTGACTCCCCCCAACTGCACTTCCCCCCATGTGAAAAGAATTATCCTTTTTAGAACAGTTTAAGAAAGGCATAGGGTGGGGGATGGTAGGTGTTTACTGTCCCCGCAGGAGGAGATGGAATAAACAGCAAAGTAGGAACAAATAGAGATTATAACCTTTAGACCCTTCCTCCTGTGCCTTTTAACCTTGAGGCATAAGTAGGGCTGATTGAGCTCGAGGCACAACTTTGTTTTCACTGTCAATTACACACCTGCCTCAGGCCATTATCTAGAAAGCCTTGACGATTAACAAGATCACGAGGTTTCAGTTTCAGGTTAGCTAATAGCTTGTGTGGTCGGGGGGGGGTGCAGGGTAAAAATCACATCACCTCAAGATCACGAGGTTTTGGTTTCAAATTAGCCAATCACAAGGTTTTGGTTTCAAATTAGCCAATAGATTGTGCGGTCAGTGGCAAGGTAAAACTCGCGTCACTTTGACTATAAAAACAATAAAGTAAGACAGCCGCTCTCTTTGTTGGGCTGCTTTAAACCAGAAAACTCTTTTCTGTCTCTTATTCATTTCCCGCTGCACCTCTCCCCCCCTCCATGCGGGACCCTGAAAAGTGTTGGGACTGGCTCCCGGCAAGATTTCATCTCTAAACTGGATATAGTTATAGAGACTACTTCATAAGGTAACCGTGAGGATTAAATGAGCTTATATAGAGGACAGCTTATAAAAATGCCTGAAATATTAGTTAATGTTACATGCACAAAATACAATACCAACATATAAGAAATGCTTATAATCCACATTACAGGAAATATGGAGAAAATCTTAGATGTTAGTGAACTTAAATGGACATTTATGGGCCATTTTGAATTGGACAATCAAATGGTCTGCTAGGCCCAAAATGAAAAATTGAAAAGGAATGTTAGAATTCATTGATAAAAGGAACATTAACATTCATTGTTAAAAAGAACATTTTAAGATACATCTTGAAGAACTAGGCTATCAGTCATAGGATAATATCTGAGCCTTAGCAGCATAGTGGTTAAGAAGAGTTCAGCTGCTAACCAAATCGCTGGCAGTTCGAATCCACCAGCCACACCTTTGGAACCACATGGGACAATTCCACCCTGTCCTAAGTGGATAACAACAAGTTGGAACTGACTAAACGCAGTGGGTTTTTTGGAAAATGAAGATGAGTTAATATGTTCATTATTCAAATTTATACATCAAACACTAATATCAAAGATGAAGAAATTGAAGATTTTTATCAACTGCAGTTTGAAATTGATCAAACATACAATCAAGACGCATTGATAATTACTGACAACTGGGATTCAAACAATACAAAGAACACTGATCAGTAGTTGGAAAACATACCTTGGTGATGAAAAGGCTGCTGAGATCAAATGATAGAATTGTGCAAGACCAACAGCTTATTCATTAAAGATTTCACTTTTAAGAAACATAAGTAGCAACTAAACATGTAGACACTGCCAGATGATATATATAGGAATCAAGTTGACTACAATGGAGAGAGACAATGGAGAAGCTCAATATTCTCCACTTGAACAGGGCCTATGGCCAAATGAAGAACAGAGCATCAATTGTTCACATGAAAATTCAAGTTGAAGCTCAAGAAAATTTTAAAAAGTCCCTGACAGACAAAGTACCACCTTGAACATATGGCACCTAAATTTAGAGACCATGTCAAGAACAGATTTGATGCATTGGACACTAATGACCAAACACCAGGCAAGCTGTGGAATGACAACACGAAGAAAGCAAAATGTTATTAAAAATATAGGAAAGAAAGAGTAGACCCAAATGGATGTCCAAGGAGATGCTGAAACTGGCTTTTGAATGCTGAGAAGCGGTAAAGTAAAAGAGCTGAACAGAAGATTTCAAAGGGAGCCTCAAGAAGACAAAGTATCACAATGAAGTGCACAAAAGTCTAGAGTTAGAAAATCAAAAAGGAAGAGCACATTGAACACTGAAGAAAAAAAATAAATCATAATCTATAGTATTGAAGAATTCTGTGGGCAACATATTGACCACCACATTAGCATCAAAAGAAGATGGAAGAAATATACAAAGACACTATACCAAAAAGAACTGGTCAGGAGGGAGCACAGGTTCAAGAACTGAGGTGTAGAAGGAAGATGTCCAAGTTGCGCTGAAAGCACTGGCAAAAAACAAGAGTCCAGGAATATCAACTGAGATGTTTCAACAAATACATTGGATGCAACACAGGAAGCATTTGCTTGTTCATGCCAAAAAATTCTGAAGACAGCTAGCTAGCAAAGCAACTGAAAGAGATTCACATTTGTGCCCACTCCTAAGAAAGATGATCCAACAGAATGTGAAAATTACCAAACAATATCACTGACACAACATGCAAGTAAAATTTTGCTGATGGTAATTCAAAATTGATTGTAGAAGTACATCCACAGTGAACTGCCAGAAATTCAAGCTGGATTCAGGGGAGGGCATGAAACAAGGGATACCACTGCTGCTGTCAGATCATCTTTGGCTGAAAGTATAGAATACCAGAAAGATGTTAACCTGTGTTTTATTGATTATGGAAAGGCATTCTGCTATGTGTATCAATAACAAATTATTGATAATATTGAAAAGAATGGAAGTTTCAGACCATTACAACTTTGAGTTGGAATGGACTTGGTGACAAGTTTGGCCTTCATTTGTTTGCCTGCATGTTTAATAGCATTTATGTGGAACCTGTACTTTAACCAAGAGCCAGTTACTTGAATAGAACAAGGGAAGGTTATATTCTTTAAGACTAGGAAAGGTGAGTGTCAGGGTTATATTGTTTTGCCACAATTATTCAATATGTATATTGATCAAATAATCCAAGAAACTGTATTCTATGAAGAAGAACACAAACTTACAGAAGATTCATGAACAACCTACACTAGGCAAATGATATAATCTTGCTTACTGAAAACTAAGAGGACTTAAAGCAGTATGGATTATATTTCAACATAAAGGAAACAACAGGATCACCATGACAAATGGAAAGAAAGACTGAATTTCAAGAATTTCATTTTAATTGCATCCATAGTCAACATTCACAGAATTGGCAGTCAAGAAATCAAATGACATATAGCATTGGGCAAATGTGCTGCAGGAGATCTCTTTAAATTACTCAAAACAAAGAGGACTAAAGTGAACCTGACTGATTTTGTAGTATTTTCAGCTGCTTTGTATGCATGAAACAGCTGGACAATTAATAAGAAAGACTGAAGAACTGATGCCCTGGAATTATAGTTGGCAAAGAATATTGAATGTATCATGCACTGCCAAAAGAAAGAATAAGTTTTCGGGGGGAGAAGTATAGCCAAAATGCTCCTTAGAAACAAGGATGGTGAGACTTCATCTTACAGACTTTGGACACACTATCAGGAAGACCAGTCCCTGGAGAAGGACATCATACTTGGTAAAAGAGAGGGTGACAAAAAGGGAAACCCTCCAAGAGATGAACTGACATAGTAGTTGTAACAACAGGCTCAAACATTGTAATGATTGTGAGGATGGCTCATGTCTAGGCAATATTTCATTCTGTTGTACACAGGGATGCCATGAGACAGAACTGAGTTGATGGTACCCATCCACAAAAAAAAAAAAAAGAAAGAAAGAAAAATCACACAGTAAATCAGTTTCCTGACTGTAACTACATGTAATTTTCTTTAGAATACAACATTCTTTATGTAAGAATCCCTGGGTAGTGCAAACAATTAAAAACATGCCTTACAGTAGGAAAGCTGCTGGTTTAAAAACACTCAGAGGTGCCTTGGATGAAAGGCTTGGCAACCTGATTCCCAAAGGTCACAGCTTTAAAAACCCTGTGGAGCAGTTCTATCTGGCACACATGGGCTCGTGGTGAGTCAGAATCCACTCCATTCCATGGCAATTAACAACAATACTTTTTTTGAAGTAAATGATCTATATGTACCATATTGGAGAACTAGATTTAAAAAAAAAAAATCCATTGCTGTAGAGTCATTTTCAATTCATAGCAAACCTATAGGACACAGTAAAACTGCCTCATAGGGTTTCTAAGGAGCACTTTCTCTATTTGAACTGCTGACCTTTTGGTTAGCAGCCATATCATTTAACTGCTATGCCACTGGAATGTCCAACTAGATAAAAAGAGTTATAATTCTTGTTTGTACATGAAATTTTCAGGTCTATGACAAATAGTTTCTCCAATAACAGATGTTCATTTTGAGAGTCTGAGGTGGAGCTAACATGGTGTAGTAGCCATAAGTTTTCTCTGATCCCTCTAACAACAAAGAAACAACTAAACCAATTATACAGGACATTCTAGGAGCCCTGAAAATCTGGTGGAAAGCTGAGAGATCAGGCCAGGTAACTGGGAGAAGAGAGCAAGTCTAGAAGCAACTACTTCACGCAGAATTAAAACTGTACCCTTCAGAGGGACCCATTTTAACCAGCCAAGTGGAGCTACAGAACAGTGGCTTGCAGCCAAACACAGCAGCAGCACCATGAGTGGAGTGTGTATTTCTCAGTGGAGAAATTGAACTTTGGATGGCTGCACCCACAGAAGACTTTCACCTGAGCATCAAGAGTTAAGTGTTTGCAAACTTTTGTGCTGATTTCTCTCCCTTTCCTTAGAATTTTGCTTTTCCTTCTCTGCTCTATACCCAGAGCTAAACTCTAACACACTACCTGGGCCAGAAGTGAGACATCTTATGCTCATACCCTGAGCTATTCTCCTGGATATGGAGAGGGAGGAAAGAGAAGGAAAAAAAGTTCTGCAAGCTCCGTTGAACCAGCAACTCCCCCTGCCTTTGTCAGTGTGCTCACAACTCTATCTGGTGACTGGACACTGGAATTTTTAAGGCTCCAGTAATCAATCTAGCTCAAATTACCAAAATATTTGGACATGAAAAACTAAATTAAAATGTGTGTGTGTGTGTGTGTGTGCGCACGTGCATAAGTGTGTTAGAACAGAATAACCAAATGTAAATAAATTATAACTTACTGGTGGCTCAGAGACAACAGTCAATTTCTAATCATTTAAATAAGCAGACCACTATGATGTCAAAAAAATTCCCAAAACAAAGAATCAAAAAATTTGCCACATGAAGATTCCCTGCAATTATCAGAGGTAGAATACAAAAGAGTGATGTTGAGAGCTTTTCAAGACATCGGGAATGAGATTAGGCAAAGTGAATCAGAGCATAATGAAATATTATACAAGCTACAAGCAATACTTGAAGGACAATGATCTGAAATTCAGCAGATGAACAATAAAATTACAGAAGACAGTTCAATAGAAAGTCACGAAAGCAGGACTGAAGCAATGGAATGCAGAATAAGTCAGAATGAAGATAAATCAAATGAACCAGCACACATGAGGAAAAATCATATAAAAGGATTTTTATAAATGAAGAAACACCAAGAGTTATGTGGAACTCTATCAAGAGGAATAATTTATGAGTGATTAGAGTACCAGGATGAGAGTGGGCAGAGAATAACAGAAAATATAGTGAGAATTTTTTAAGACATATTGACAGAAAACTTCCCCAGTATCATGAAAGATGAGAAGGTATCTAAGATGCTCATCATACGTCACACAATGTAGATCCTAAAAGAAAGACATCAAGACATACTGTAATCAAACCTACAAAAACTAAAGATAAGGAAATGCTTTTAAAGGCAACTAGACTTAAACAAAAAGTAATGTACAAAAGAGAGTCAAGACTCAGCTCAGATTACTCACTGGAAACGATGCTGACAAGAAGGCAATGGGATGACATATAGAAAGCATTGAAGGTAAATAACTGCCAACCAAGAATTATATATCCTGCAGAACTGTCTCTCAAATGTGATGGCTAAAAAAACAGAACTTTAAAGAATATGGAAAAACCAAACCAAAACTACAAGAAACATAGAGGGAAGGTCTTCAGTTAGAAAATCAATAATGTAGGATATACACTCAAGGATATAATACAAGACAAAACATCCAGATATCAACATGGATAGAGAGTCCATAAAAATAAATCAAAGCTAAAACACTAAAAATACGGAAACAGATCTCTCTATGTAAATGATGACAAAAAGAGGGACAAGTTATTGCATTCATAGATCCTCCAAATGGAGAGGCAGTCAAGGTGTTACAAAGAAATGAAAGACTGATTTAAACTTAGAACATTAGGGGTAAATATAAAGGTAACAACAAAGGAAATTAATAGTCCTACACATCAAAACAATAAACAGAATCAAGAAGTCTCAGCAGACATAAAGACAACAATGAAAAAGATGAAAAGAAAACACATAAAGAAAAACAACTCAGCACAGAAAATTAAGTAGATCAAAGAAACTGTCAACAACATACCAGAAAAGTCACCAAAATGACAGCACTAAATTCACTTATCAATAATTACATTGAATATAAATGGGTTAAAAGCATGAAGAAGGAGATAAAGAATAGCAGAATGGATAAAAAAGCATAATCTCTCTACGTATACACAGCTTAAAAGATACTCATCTTAGACTTCAAGATACAAAACAACTGAAATATATATATACCAATATATACCAATAAATATATACCAAGCTAACAGCATACAAAAAAGAGCAAGAGTGGCAATATTAACTTCAGATAAAATAAACTTTAAAGTAAAATCTACCACAGTGAACAGGAAAGGTCACTCCATATTGGTTAAAGCTTTAATATATCAGGAAGACATAACCATATGAAATATTCATGAACTGAATGAAAGAGCTTCTAAATACTCAAGTGAACTCTAACAGCATTGAAAAGTGAAACAGACAGCTCAACAAAAACAGTAGGAGACTTCAACATACAATTTTTAATGATGGACAGAACATCCAGAAAGAAGCTCAGTAAAGACACATAAGATCTAAATGCCACAATCAAACAACTTGACTCATAGGCATGTACAGAACACTCCACCCATCAACAGACAAGTATATCTGCTTTTCCAGTGCACACAGAACATTCTCCAGAAGAGACCATGTCATAGGCCATAAAGCAAGTCTTAAAAAATCCAAAGCATTGAAATATTACAAAGCATTTTTCTCATACCATAAAGAAATAAATGTTGAAATCAATAGCAGAAAAAGCAAGGGTAAAAATCCAGACTCAAGGAAAGCAAGCTACACCTTGTTCAAAAACTTCTGGGTTATAGAAGAGATCAAGGACAGTCTAAAGAAATCCACAGAATCAAATGAGAATGAGAACATACCCTACCATAATCTAAGGAACACAGCAACAGCAGTGTTCAGAGGTCAGTTTATCTGAATGAATGCACACATCCAAGAAGAAAAATGGCCCAAATCAAAGAATTAACCCAACAACTCAAGTAGAAAGAGAGCATCAAAAGAACACCTACAGACCAGAAGAAAACAGGTAATAAAAATTAGAGCAAAACTAAATGAATTAGAGAACAGAAAAACAACCGAAAGAGTTAACAAGACCAAAAGCTGATTTTTTTAAAAGATCAACAAAATCAATAAACCATTAGTGAAAATGACAAAAGAAAAAATAGGAGAGGAAATAAATAACTTGAATAAGAAGTTAGATGGGTGATACCACAGCAGAACCAAATCAAATCATTTTAAGAGTTTGAATTCTACGACACAGTTTGAAAGTTATCATACCATGATACATAGCTATGGCACACTAGCATATCAATACATCCCTTTAAAACTAGAAAACATCTATATTGTAAATCTCATAGCTGATAATACTGTTCTTCCATATGCAAGAACATCCCTCTTTCTCTGACAGTGAAGAAAAGCTGTACTTACCTTAATTGAGCACCACGCTGACTGTCATGTCACCTGTTCTGTTGCTGGCAAGTTGAGGATGGAATTTGAAGGTACTAGTGGAAAGATTGAGCTCAAGGATAAACATCTTTTCTTTTCCTTCAGTTTCTCTACAGTTCCAATGGAAGTACCCCATCAGACCTTGCTAGAGACAAAAAAAGTAGCAGCTGCCTGTACATCAGAAAGCACAAAACCCATAATCTCACTATATATGATCAAAAATATATTTACTAACTGAATAACTGACTACAGTTGCTCACGATATCCAGCTTCAAAGTATCTTTCACACACTTTCACTCCTCTTAAAAAAAAGATAGTGGAAATAGCTAACTTCATCAACCATTTTACAGAGAAAAGCTTTAACAAGGCAAATGATGTAGTTAACTGTAGCAGGACTTGCAATCGATTATTCTGACTCCAGATCAAATATATTTTATACTCCACTGAGTATCTCTAGGTGGAAAGCCACAGACATTAGTCATGGCCATAAAAGGCAAGTTAGTTAGACACACCATAGAGGTGATGAAGCTGATAGAAAGACGCTGACTCGCACATCAGATGAGCCAGTCATCTGAGTCCTGGCACCTCTTTGTCCTTATCTTAATGACCTGCCTTTCGTTTACAGCTGTCCAGCCACATTGGCCTCCTTGCTCTTTCCTCAAGCAGGCCAAGTCCATTTCCTATTCGTCTATTTTCTATTTGTCTATCTGGAACTTGCCTTATGTCTCACTTCTTCACAAACACGACATTTAACTAACATGATTTTCTCTTCCAACTCTTTTGATATTCCTTGTCTGCTGCTTTTCTCCACCACTCTTAGACTATCAGGAATAGTATATGCTTTACCGATATAGTATAAACGTTATTGATTTACTTGTTGTAAGTCTATCCCACTGCTGTGTAGACTCATTATAGCAGGGGTTTTTACTACTTTTACTGTGCTGTATTCACAGTTCCTAGTGACTGAGACATAACAGATACTCACAGAATACTTGGAGACAGAAAGAACAATGCCAGACAGACCCATCTGTTTCCTAGCTAGGTTACGTTTTTTTCCTCTGTACCATAAAGTGTTTAGCTTCCCTCACCTCTAAGATTATTTCCAAAACTAATATTCCATCACTGTGATTCTATTTTTCCACTAGTTATCGATATGAAGAGAGTGGCAAACATTCCTAGGGGAACGGGTAGCATGCATTGGTGGGCTTCTTCTTGTTTCTCTCATCTTATTTATGATGGTGCTAAACACAGCCATCCTGACACTTTGGAAAATAGGAGGCCTTTAAATGTGGTATTACTTAGGAATTTCATGAAAGTCACCACTTCAGCAAAAATATCTTTCACCACAGTTCTCGTTTGATACTTCAAATTCTCAACTGTATGTCTTAGCTACCTAGTGTTGCTGTAACAGAGAAAACTACAAGTGAATGGCTGGTAGGCTACAAGTCCATATTCAGGGCATCCTCTCCAGCAGAAGGCTTTCTCTCTCTGTACAATCTATAGGAGTGTCTTTGTTACCAATGTTCCCAGTAGAGTAGCTGTTCAGTGCAGGAGCCTTGAGTCCAAAGGATGTGCTCTTCTCTTGCCACTGATTTCTTAGCTGTATGAGTTCCCTATGTCTCTCTGCTTCTTCTCACTTTTATATCTCAAAAGATATTGGCTTAAAACACAGTCCAATCTTGTAAATTGAGTCCTCTCTCACTAACATGATTCCTGGTAATCCCATCTCATCAACATCATAGAGCTATGATTTACAACACATAGGAAAATCACATTGAGTGACAAAGTGATGGATGACAACATATTACTGATAATCATGGTCTAGCCAGATTGGTACACACTTCTGGGGGGCACAGTTCAGTTCATGACAGTGGACGACATTTCTGTGGGCATTATTCTTTATCAAATTACTACGTCCCTGGAAGCCTCTTTCAGTCACCAAAAATTTATGAGGTGATGTTGTGGAGAGAATAAAACTAGCTGACGTGGGTAAGAAGCTTGACTTTGCCACTTGAATGCTATTAGAACTTAAACAATTTACTTAATGTCTCTAAGCACTGGATTTGTAATCTGTAAAAGAGGAACAATAACAGTGTCTGCTTTACAAGATTTCTGTGAGGATTAAATCCACTGAGGCCTTGAAAGCACTCAGGAAATGATCAACAAATTGTGGCTAATGTTGCTGTTTTTCACACTGTAGGAATGATTTTGTCCGATCCCAGTAAACAGTTAGCTTCTGGAATGCATCCCGGACTTGCAAATACTCACATTTCAGGTAAAGGGAGGAAATACCAGATTCAGCACACAGGAAGAGCACGTGTAGTTTGTGGGGAGGTGGAGGGGTAGATTGAATATTTTGGAATCATAAGGTTTTCATAAAGAAGGAAATGATTAAACTTAAACTTTGCCCACAGAAATTCCAATCAGAACCCACACTTTTCCAGTGATGTTAAACTTTTTGCAATGCACTTACTGTCTCTGTTCATCCAAGGCCACAGACCATTGTTGCTTAGGAAACATCATGCACCATTTCACATTAAACTGTTGCAGCATGTGTAAACACAAGGGAGCTTAGTTATCCTGTGCAGAAATGACCGTTTTTCAGTGAGCCACACTTCTTGGCTCAGCTAAGAAGCTTGTCAGCTAAGGTTATAGTTGTTAGGAAAATGCAAGAGGAGGACAGAAATGTAAGGCGGCACCTAGTCATTAATCGAGACTAAACAAAAACATCCTTCCATATTTCCAGCACTGACATCTTCTGTGTAAACTAGAGATCTTTTTTCTTCTAGCATACAAAACTTGCGTTTTGGTGATTTCATCATATTTGAAAACTTGTAGAAACCCCCCAAAACCAAACCACTTTCTGCTGAGTTGATTCCAACACATAGCAACCCCATGTATTGCTGAGTTAACTTGCACACAAAGAAAATGAATGGACAGTAATCCAGAAAAATAGCTTTACATAAACTATACAAAGGAAACAATGGTGGTAGAATGATGCCAAAAGAATGTTAAGAATGGTAGCACAACCTGAAAAATGTAACCAGTGTCATAGAATGTACCAGTAGAAATCTTGCAATGTTGCATCTTTAGCTGTGTAAACTTCCACCAAAAAAAGTAATAATAATTTTAAACGATAATAAAACTAAAAAATAAAAAGGAATCAGTGTAAGTGGAAATGGAAGATCACTGTAAAATTCTTCATATTAAGTCAGTTCCTATTTTATTAAACATTATGAAAGTATTTTTTTCATATTCCCATAACCTTCTGGATTAATTATGTGAAGTGTGTAGTACTTCAGATAGCCATACCTGAAACTTGATGTAAAAAAATAAAACCATAGAGCAAACAATAGAAAGAGAAAACGGCATTGACTTAAATGTATTACCACTTGATAAATTATATATTGCTAAACTTAAACTATATATTATTTTGTGGCCTCAGATAGCTCAGAAATTGCTCGGTGTAACTCTTGATTCAATCCTTGACTTGAAGAGTTTTAGGAATTTTGAGTACTTTCTTCTTGACCTAGAAATAATTGTTTTTTGCAAAGAACTAAATAATGCACACTATTAGTCATTTCAAAGTTATTTACTGAGGGTCCACAAATGCTAACAATTACTTTAGGGATATTTCCCCTCACATGCCACTGTACTCTGGACACACAGCACATTTCACATCACACACTTCATTGTTGTTGTCTATCTCTCTCATTACGTTATGGGATCTTGAAAGAAATAATTTCCTAATTATATCGTGATCATAGTACCTGATGAGGCCTCCGGTTATGTGACTCCACCTCGAGCTGACCAAGATGGTGTCCTGGCCAACCTGCCCTTCCCACCACAAAATTGCAGAATCTATGGTTCATCTCAGAAAAGAGAGGGTGGAGAGCTAGCAGTACCCTCAGTTAGTAGACAGCTCTCAAAATGTAGATATCCCACATACTGTCTCTGTGCTGCACAATATGCTCTTTACTTTAGCTCTGCAATTCAGCAGTATCATTAGAGGCTAAACTTTTCCAGGGAAACATATCTGAGAAGTAATTATAGTGAATTGAGAAGAGGTAGTACAATGAGCTAGGTAAGAGCTTAGGTTCTGAAATTGGATGACACTAGGCTTGTAGTTTGACTCTACTGTTCATTAGCCATGCAAACTTGGATAAGTCACTGTCAAAGGATGATAAGACCATTATATAAAATTAGACATAAAAAGGCACAGCTGAATTATTGTCTACTATAGTAATAAACACCCAGGATCATCTTATTTAGGAGTTCTGAGAAGCTGTAGTTCAAAGAGGTTTTTGAAGAGTTTTAGTATTTTAAGGCCTTGTTTTTTAACTCTGAAATAATTGATTCGTCCAATGAACTAAATAATTTATAAACATCAGTGATTTGGCAGTTATTTGCTGAGTGTGTACATTGCTAAAGATGGACATAGGAACTTTCTCCCCTTAGATCCCACTACATCCTAGACATGTAACACATGAGTAAGCTAATTATTTATAGAACATGATTAGTGAGTATGGAGACAATTGTGGATTAGTTGGTGCTCACAGAAGAGCTTATTGGAGTGAGTACCAACTGGCTGATTTTTAGAAGCCAAGGCTTGATCCTGATTGGTTGGCTTATAAAAGAGTGTTGACCACCTCGCTGGCTAATCAACTGGCATTAAAAGCAGTTTTGTGGCTACTAGCTTCCATTGCAACAAAAGAATAATCTTTGATATCTGAGAAAGCTTTAAAAAATGATCCTTACTTAATTTCACTTTCTTTATCTATAAACCTCATAGGGAATTTTAATAATGATTTTAAAAGATAAATCCAGGGCAGGGCCAAGATGGTGGACTATGCACACATCTCCTCAATTCCCTATTGAACAGAGCACTCTGGACACTCAGTAAGCCCTAGGATATGTCATGGGGTTGTCAGATTGCACTACTCACCACTAAATGGGAAACTTCTTGCTGATGAGGCAGCGTATGTTAAGTCCCACTCCTGCCGACTCACTGCTTGGGCAGACTGCAGGTACTGACTCCATCTTTGTTATCCAGGAGGTGGGGACGGCAGGAGCTGGCCAATATGCTGAATTGCAGGGCTAAAGTAAAGAGCACATAGCGCAGCACAGAGACAGTATGTGGGATATCTACATTTTGAGAGCTGCCTGCTAACTGAGGGTACTGCTGGCTCTCCACCCTCTCTTTTCTGAGATGAACCATAGATTCTGCAATTTTGTGGTGGGAAGGGCAGGTTGGCCAGGACACCATCTTGGTCAGCTCAAGGTGGAGTCACACAACCGGAGGCCTCATCAGGGGCTAATTCCCAAGCTGAGAGGCAGTGCCAGTCCAGAAAGCACTTTTCCAGCAGAAAGGCTGTGTAGGACAGTGTTACCTTACGGGAGTGGCCTGGCTGATGTTGACAGCAAGGCTGTAACTTCTCCCTAATTGAACTATGTCATACCATCTGGGGATGGCTAAAGAGGTGCTTCTGTTATCAGCCAGAAGGTGGGAACTGCTACACCTGGCAGCCTGATTTTGGCAGCTGTTGGTCAGCTCCCAAGTTCTTAAAATAACTAACTACTGAGGGGCCTGGCAGCATCTCTTCCATCCTTTACCCATCATAGGGTTAGTTATAGGGTTAATTGATAGTCCTCCAGTAAATTAATAAATAGGGAGCCATCTTTTCCAGCTAGGAGACAGAGCCTGCCATCCCAGGGAGTCCACTTGGGCCAGACACTGGAGTACACAGATACAGCTGGTGACTAACTCTCTTCTCAGAACTATGCCTCAGCTCCTGCTGAGGTTAACACAAGAGACACTAAACAGCCTCTAGATGGCCTGAAGGCAACAAACCATTCCTAACAGTTTAAAGAAACAGTCCACTATGGCTCCAGAAAATTCCCAAAATAAAGAAACAAAAACTTCCCAGACGAAGAAGCCTTTCTGAAATTATCAGAGGCTGAGTACAAAAGAATTATACAGAGAACATTTCTAGAGATTAAAAAAAAATGCAGTAGAGCAAAATGAGAAATTTAGCAAGCTATTTGAACTGATGTAACAACAATAATCTGAAATCCAGCAGATCAATAACAAAATTACAGATTTAGACAATTCAGCCCAAGCCAAAACTGAGAATTGAGGAGATAGAAGTCAGACACTTAGTTACCTTGAGAATAGAACAACTGACATCAGCATTTATGAGGAGAAAATGGAGAAAAGAAATAAGAAAAATGAAGAAGCATTAAGAAACATGTGGGATTCTATTAAGAGGAATAATCTACAGTTAACTGGAATTCCTGAACAAGGATGGATAGCTGAAAACACAGAGTGTTGTTGTTTAGTTGCTGACAGAAAACTTCCCTGAAATTATGAGAGAACATAGATATCCAAGACATGTATCAAATGTTACAAAAACTAGACCCCAAAAGAAAGACACCAAGACACATTATAATCAAGCTTGATAAAGTGAAACATAAGCAGATGCTCTTAAAGATAGCAAGCCTCAGAACAAAGCTAACGTTCATAGGAAAGCCCTGGAAGCTTTCGTCTGACTTCCTAGCAGAAACAATGTTGGCAAGGAGGCAATAGTATGATACTTTCAAAGTCTTGAAGGAGAAAAATTTCCAACCAAGAATTATATATCCTGCAAAATTATCTCTCAAATACAAAGGTGAAATTAAGACATTCACAGATAAACAGAAGCTTGGAGACTTTATAGAAACCAAACCCAAACTACAGGAAATACTGAAAAAAGTTCTTTGCTTAGAAAAACAAAACCATTAAGTGTATATTTAAGGAGGCAGTGCAGGACACAGCATCCAGAATCCTACTCATTTAGGGAGGTCACAAAACTCAATCAAAGCTACAACATTAAAAGAAGGGAACCAGTGATCATATCATGTAAACTATGAAACTAAACCATCAAACTAAAAAGAGGTATATACTACAGTAGTTATAGTCCATTCAGATGGAGAGGAAGTTAAAAAGATATGCAGAAGTTAAGGTTGGTTTTAAACTTAGAATGTTAAGCGGAAGCACTGGGATAACCGCAAAGCACAATAACAATTCAAAATATCAAAACAAGAAACGTAATACATGAATCTCAACAAACACAATACCAACAATAAAAAAGATGAAGTTAACCTATAAAGATGATTGACTCAGAACAGAATATTCAGAATATTGAGAGCAAAACAGAAAAAATCAACACAAAAATAAAAACATCAAAAGACAGCATTAAACAAATACACATCAGTAATTACACTGAGTTGAAACAGACTGAATACTTCAAAAAAGAGACAATAAGTGACATCCTGGATCAAAAGACACAACCCGTCTATATCTTACTTACAATAAACACACTTTAAACTTAAAGATATGAACAAACTGAAAAGTAAAGGATGAATAATGTCTACCAATCTAACAACATACAAAGAAGAACAGGTGTGGCAGTACTAATTTCAGATAAAATAGATTTTAATGTAAAATCCACCACTGTGGACAAGGATGGTCACTACTTATTGCTGAAAGGTTTAATACACAAGCAGGACTTAACAATATTAAGTATTTATGCACTCAATACCAGAGCATCTAAATACATCAAACAAATACTGACTACATCGAAAAATGAGATTAATCACTCCACAATAATAGTGGGAAACTTCAACATTCTACTTTCAGTAATGGACAGGTTATCCAGAAAAAAGCTCAGTAAAGATACAGAACCTCTCATTGTGACAATTAACCAACTAGATCTCATCAACTTATATAGAAATTTTTATTCTTCAACGAGTAAATATACCTTCTTCTCGAATGCATATGGAAAACTCTCCAGAATAGACCATGTGTTAGGAAATAAAGCAAGTCTCAACAAAATCCAAACCATTGAATTATTTCAAAACATCTTCTCTGACCATAAAGCCATAAAGGCTAAATCAATAGCTGAAAAAAAAACATAGATAGAAGTTTGAACTCATGGAAACTGAAAAAAGCCATGGATTATAGAAGAAATCAAGACATAATAAAGAAATTCATGGAATCAAACGAGAATGAAAACACATTCTACCAGAACTCATGGGATACAGCCAAAGCTCAGGGATCAATTTATAAATGTACACATCAGGAAGGAAGGACCCAAATCAATGAATTATCCTACAGCTTGAACAAGTAAAAACAGAGTAACAGAGGAAAGCCTCAAGCACCAGAAGAACACAGATCATAAAGATTAGAGAACTAAATGAGTTAGAGAATAGAAGAACAATTGAAAAAAATCAACAAACACAAAAGCTTGTTTTTCAAAAATGTCAACAAAATTGATAAACCACTGTCTAAACTTACAAAAGAAAAACAGGAGAGGAAACAGAAAAACCAAATCAGAAATAAGACCAGAGATGTCAACAGACCCAGGTGACATCAAGATTCTCATAACAGAATACTATGAAAGACTGTACTCTGACAGATTTAAAAATCTAGAAGAAATAGCCAATTTCTAGATTCATATGAACTACCAAAATTATCGCAAGGAGAAGAAGAACAACTTAATAAACACATCACAAAGGAAGAGATGGAAAAAGTCACAAAAAAACTACCGACCATAAAAAGTCCTGGCCCAGATGGCTTCAACAGAGAATTCTACCAAACTTTTAGAGAAGAGTTTATTCCAATACTATTTCACACCATAGAAAGTGGTGGTGGAATACTCCCAAATTCATTCTATAAAGCCAGCATAACCCTGAAACCAAAGCCAGGGAAAGATCCCACTAAAAAAGAAAATTACATACTAATATCACCCATGAACCTAGATGCAAAAATCTTCAACAAAATCCTCGCCAATAGAACTCAACAACACATCAAAAAAAAAAAAAAGAAAGAAAGAAATGACCAAGCTGGATTCAAGTCTGGTTGCAAGTCTGAATGCAAGTCTGGTTCAACATCAAAAAAAAAAAAAACAAAAAAAACAATTAATATGATCAACCACATAAATAACACAAAAGATAAGAATCACCTGATTTTGTCAATTGATGCAGAAAAGGCATCTGACAAAGTCTAAAGTCTAACACCTGTTCATGCTAAAAACTTTCAGCAAAATAGGTATAAAAAGGAAATTCCTCAACACAATAAGGAGCATCTACACAAAGCCAACTACCTACATCATCCTGAATAGAGAGAGACTGAAAGAATTCCCCTTGAGAATGGGAACTAGACAAGGATGCCCACTCTCACCACTTCTATTCACCATTCAACTGGAAGTTCTAGCCAGAGCAATTAGACAAGACAAAAAAATAAAGGACATCTGCATCGGCAAAGAAGAAGTAAAAGTCTCCCTATTTGCAGATGATATCATTGTATATGCAGAGACTCTTAAATAATCCATAAGTAAACTACTCAAACTAATAGAAGAGTTCAGCAAAGTATCAGGATGTAAGATAATCATAAGTAAGTCAGTAGGTTTCCCTTATACCAACAAAGAGATCATCAAGGAAGAAATCACCAGATCAATGCCATTTACTATTGCCCTCAAGAAGATAAAATATCTAGAGACCTATACAAAGAGAACTACGAGACCTATGCAAAGAGAATTACAAGTCCTTACTGCAAGAAACCAAGAGATACTTACATAAATGGAGAAACCTACACCAGTCATGGATAGGAAGACTTAACTTTGTGAAAACAGCTATTTTACCCAAAGCCAGAGCCAAGTGCCGTCGAGTCGGATCCGATCTACAAATACAATGCAATCCCAATACAAATTCCAGTGACAGTTTTTAATGAGATGGAGAAATCATCAACTTTGTTTGGAAAAGGAAGAAACCTTGGATAAGCAAAGTACTACTGGAGAACAGAAACACAGTGGAAGGCTTCATGCCCAACCACAGACCTTATTACACTGCCACAGTAGTCAAAACAGCCTGGTACTGTTACAAAAAGAGACACGTAGAACAATGGAACAGAGTTGAGACCCCAGAGATGCCACCATCCTATTATGAAAACTTGATATTTGACAAAGGCTCTAAGATTGTAAACTGGGGTAAAAACAGGCTCTTTAACAAATTGTCCTGGCAAAATTAGATAGCCATCTGCAAAAAATTGAAACAAACCCATATCTTACACCTTACACAAAAACTAACTCAAACTGGATCAAAGACCTGAATATCAAACCTGAAACAATAAAAATCATGCAAGAAAAAAATAAGGCCAACAATGGAAGCTTCAATACACAACTTAGACTTCAAAACCTGACAAACAAAGCATGATCAACATAATAGAAGATAGATAAATGGTAACTACTAAGAATCAAACACTTTTGCTCATCCAAATACTTTATCAAAAGAACTAAAAAAGACCACCTACAGATGAGAAAAAATATTTGGCAAATACATGCTGGATGGACATCTGATCTCCATAATCTACAAGGTACTACAGAATGTCAACAAGAAAAAGACAAACAACCCAATTAAGCAATGGGCAAAGGAGATGGATAGACACTTCAACAAAGACAACATCCAGGCAACCAAAAGACACATGAGGAAATGCTCGTGATCGTTAGCTGTCAGAGAAATCCAAACCAAAACTACAAAGAGATACCATCACACTCCAACAAGGTTGGCCATGATCCAAAATACCAAAACAACAAATGCTGGAGAGGCTGTGGAGAAACTGGAACTCTTCTGCACTGCTGGTGGGATTGCAAAATGGTACAACCTCTTTGGAAAGCAATTTGGTGTTTCTTTAAAAAGCTGAAAATAAATATATCATTTGATCCAGTAATCCCACTGCTTGGAATATTTCTTACAGAATCAAGGGCAGTCACACAAACACATAAATGCACACGAATGTTTATTGCAGCACAGTCTACAGTAGCAAAAAGATGGAGTCAACCCAGATGTCCAACAACAGATGAATGGATAAACAAACCACAGTATATATACTCAGTGGAACATTGCACAACGATAAAGAACAATGATGATTTTAGGAAGCATCTCATAACCTAGTTTCAACTGGAAGACATTATGCTGAGTAAAATCAGTCAATGGCACAAGGACAGATATTGTATGAGACTCCTACTATAAGGACTTAAAAATAGACTTATGGTACATTTTCACTCAGTCATAATAAAAAAATTTTAAAAAATAGACTTACATATAGAAGAAAAGACTTTGATGGCTGCAAGGGTAGGGAGGGAGAGAGAGGTCTAGTCATAGATTAGATAGTTGATAGAAATTTGGTTAGGTGAAAACAGTGACAGCATACAGTAGAAAGACCAACTTAACTGGACTTCAACAGAAACTCCAAACTCTTCTAATCTTAACCTAATATTGCAAGGACAGAGTAGTAGGGGCAGGAGTCTGGTAACCATGCTCTCAGGGGACATGGAGACCAATTGGCATAGCCTACTGCTGAGAGAGTCTTGCGTACCCCATATTGGTGAGTGACATCTGGAGTCTTAAAAGCTAGCAAGCTGCCATTTGAGGCACACCAAATAGTCCTAACTCATTCAGAACAGATGATCACCACCAACAACAAAGATATGAGGAAAAAAGAGCCCAGGAGACAGAAGACCCATGTGAATGGATGACTGTATCAACATGTGACCAGAAGAACCAGATGATACCTGGCCACCACAAAAGACAGCCGTGATGACGCACACAATGTTGAGTCCCAGTGGCAACACAGGAAAAAGCTCGACAACTCTCACTAAAGAGTGCAACTGATGGTCTGGCAGTCTGGGGCTTCCCCTGGGAGTATGGCCCCTAGACCTGCTGCTGCCCCTGACCAGAAAACATTACTGAGGTCAACTCTTTGGACAGGAAATGGACTGGACGTGGGGACACAATGTGACCATGAGGTGTGTGTATTTTATGGTTCTATGCAGCTATAGGATGCTACTCTAGTGGCCTCTTACTAGAAGGGAGAGGAGAAGGTGGAGAAGAGGGGATAGGGGACTGTTAAGAGGATATGACATATATAGAATGATAAGAAGGAGTGTGCTTTTACCAGGCAAGAAGAGCCAGGCAAGAAGGGAACTACAGATAGGTGGGCATGCAAATTTAACTTGAATTGTATACTTTCACTCAATCACACTGAAACATTAAAAAAAAAAAAGAGAAAAGAAAAGCTAAATCCCTGGGTGGTGAAAATGGATAAGTTCAACTACCAGCTAAAAGGTTGGTGGCTTAGACCTCCCCGCATCCCCAGAGGTGCCTTGAAAGACAGGCCTGAAAGTTCGCAGCTTTGAAACTCATATGAAGCAGGTCTACTCTGCATGTATGAGGTCTCCATGAGTTAGAACTGACTCTACAGCAAGAAACAACAATAACAATGCTCACAAAGAACTTATATTCTGCTTGGCATACAGCAAATATTCAATAAAAAGTTATGAGTATTATATAAGATACACACATAGTATTTTTTTTTAAATTTTTATTTAACATAACTGAGTGAAAATGTACATTCACATATAAATTTACATGCCCCCCTATATGCAGCTTCCACTGCTCTCCCTGTCCGGTGACAGCACACTATTCCTCTCCGCTCCATACATGTCTCATCCTCCCAACAGTCTCCTTTCCCCTCCTGTCCGTCCACTCCCCTTCCTCCAGCCAGAGGTCAGCAGGATGATATCCTATAGATGTAAAGAACCCTAAAGTGCTTCCAATATATGGTCACTCTGCCTTGCCAAGTCCAATCCATTCCTGTCCAAAGAGTGGACCTTTGTTATAATTTATGGGAAAGGGCAGCATCAGGGCCGGGGGGCATGCTCTCAGAGGAACCCCAAAACCGCTGGACCATCAGTTGAGGTCTTTTAGTGGAGATCTCATGATGCACCTCTTTATTCTTGTGTTGCCAGTGAGACTCCTCTCTGTGAGCTCCATCGTGGCTATCACTGGTGGTGGCCGGGCACCATCCAGTTCTTCCGGTCCCAAGTTGATGTAGGCACCCACTCTTGTGGGTCTCTCCGTCTTCTCGGTTGTCTTTACTGCATGTCGTTTTGGTCCTCAGTGAGCATCCGTTCCTGTTGAGTTGGGATCATTTGCTGTGTCCTCAGATGGCAGCTTGGCAGCTTTTAAGACCCCAGACACTACTCACCAATGTGGGGTGCAGAGAGCTCTCTTAGCAAAACGCTTGTTGCGCCAATTGGCCTGGAATTCGCCTAAGAGCATGGTCCCCCTGCCCCAGCTACTCTATCCTTGCAGTGTTGAGTTAAGATGGAAGGAGTACTCAAGTTATGCTGAAGTCCACTTAATGTTGTTCTTCCTAACGCACACATAGTATTTTGTCTGTAAGGGAGTTACAGTTTCTTTTCTGGCAACAGTGGTGGCATAGTGGGTAAGTGCTACAGCTTCTATCCAAAAGGTCAGCAAGCACCCCTTGAAAACTATGGGGACCTTCTACTTTGTCCTGTACTTCTGCTATGAGTCAGAATCAACTTGATGGTAACAGGTTTAGTTTTTTGCTTGGGGGTTTATTCTTTTCTGGTATTGACTAGAGTTCCTATGAAATACGATCTGAATGTGTTTTTTTTTTTTTTTCTTGAACATCAGAACACTGTCATCCATTCCTCTCTTCTGTCCTTATTTTTGGTGAAAAAAATTCTCAACTAACTTGATGCTTTATTCAGAAGGCCTAACGCTGGGTTTAAAGGGGTTTCTGCTATCTAGGATTCTGCTTTCTTCTAGTCATCCATAGGCCACTTTGGAATCCGAGATCAGTAAGAATGAAATAAATTGAATGGATGTACTCCAGTGCATAGAGCGATGATGGGAGGTGTGGTAGACTGGAACATTGCCTCCAATTCTTCATTCCTACCTTGTTATAGTACTACACATCCAAACTCTTTACCATGTGATTTTGAGGTATCTTCTGCTAGGTAAGCAGGATACATTCTCCAGGTTTTCTGATGTGGATTGTTTTGGCCCACGGATTGTACCAGATTTAACTCAAGCAGATGTTTTAGATTTGCTTACATGATTCAGCTTGGCCTTTTGCATCTCTGCCATGTACCAGGAGAGTAAACGGGCCTCATCTAAGAAAAGGGAAACACATGGAGTAGACATAGACCCTAACAGACAGGCTGAAGCCAAGACAGCTCACCCACAGACCTATGGGGAGGAAAATAAATGTTTGCTGGTGTCAGTCACTGACATGACTCGATGGCACATGGCTTTTTTTGTTATTACACAGTGAAAACCTGCTCATAGATAAGAGAAATACATGAGGCAATGCCTGGATGGTTGCAGAACAGAAAAGAGCAACAGAACAGGGGTAAGGAGTAAAGTACCAAAGGAAGATTGCCCGAAGACAAATACTGCAATTACTTAGTTTCACCTCAGCTCTAAAGGGAACACTAATACATATCCTGACTTGCTCTCCACCTAGCCCTATAAAGTTTTCAGGAAAGGCTGGAAAACTCAGAGAACAAAAGAAAGGTAGTCAATGTTTGGAATTTCTAAGTCAGAGCATTAAAGGACTGAAAATCACATGAGCTGGGACACCAAACTTGAGATGGGAGAGGTTCTGAAAGAAAGGGAAGCTCAAGAATCTAGGTCCTATGGCATTTCTAAATCAAATTTAGGTTGAAAGTAATGTAATCTCACATTGATTGATCTAAGAAAAATGGAAATTTATTATGGAAGGGGGTAGCTCATGAATCAAATAATGAGAGTTGACATCAGGGCAGCTCTAGACATCTTCACATGGACTAATGGTAGTGTCATCATAGCCAAATGAACTGTAGTCATCTTTATTCTGTATCCCTCCCACAAGTTTCCAAACCCCAGGCTAGTAAAATTCATTGCTTTGGATTCTGTTGTTTCCAATGCTTGTCTTCCTCCAAGGTTGCACACTCACTGGGGGTGACAGAAGTTATCCAGGAAGAAATCAGAAAGCACCTGAAAAAGGAGAACTCGATAGTGAGTTGTAAAAATAACAGATGTCTAGCTAGGCATGTCTCGTTTGGCTTCTTTTGTTAACTTATATCTTAGGTGCTATATTTGCTTCCCAGGGCTGCTGCAGCAGAGTGCAACAAAGTAGGTAGCTTTAAACAAAGGAAATTTATCCTCTCACATTTCTGGGAACCAGTAGTCTCAGTGAAAAGTTTTCGTGCCTCATGTTCTCACCAAAGTCTTTAGGAGAAGAATCTATTGTGCCTCTTTCAGCTTCCAGTAGCCCAAGAGTTGCTGGCTTTCAGCCTTAGCATAACTCCATCATCTCATGGCAGTCTTTCCTGTGTCTCTGTTTCTTCTCTTTATAAGGGCATCATTGAGATTGGAATTAGGAGCAACCCTACTCTAGTACAACCTTATGTTAACTTAGCAGATAACATCTTCAAAGACGATTTCCAAAAAAGGTCATGTTCATAGTTATTGGAAGTTTGGATTTTGACATACCTTTTTAGGGGTACAATTCAATCCATGAAAGACGGCTTGCATGTTTGGCCCATCGTGGATATTAAATAAATGACTACTGGGTGAATGAATATTACATGAATAATCCCAGACTCACTGTCTATCCCCCGTTTTTCATCTTGTATTCTATTAACCTCCCATTTCTCCCAAAATAAATTGAGATGGTAGGAAAAGATCATTTAGAAAACTGAATGCCTTATATAAATACAAGGGCACTGCATATTTTTTACAATAACTTGCATTTGTTGGTGCCTCTAATGAACCAGCTACCATGCTAAACACCCCACATAAATCATTTCACTTTATCTTCAAACCCTGTTAGATTTCATTATACATTATGCCCTTGTTGCTATTTACAGATGAAGAAACTAGGACTTGAGGTTTGGGACGTGGTGTGATTTGTCTAAGGTGACACGAAAAGCCCTGGTGGTGCAAACATTAAACGCTTGGCTGCTAACTGGAAGTTCAGCTGTTTGAACCCACCCAGCAGCCCTGCAGGAGAAAGGCCTGGTGATTGGCTTCCATAAGGATTATAGTAAAAAAAAAAAAAAAAAAAAAATCTTATGCGGCAGTTCTACTCTAACACATGGGCTTGCTGTGTGTCAGAACCAATTTAATAACATCCAACAAGTTGATATAATAAACGGCAGAGCAGGAATTGAAGTCTAGAACTGCATGTCGTAAGAGGCCATACACTTAACCACTGCACTCAATTCCCTCTTTGATTTTCTGATGCAGACGGTATTTCCAAATCTTGTAAACTATACTCATCAGTTACCATACGTTATCCTTGAAACATTAATATACAAACACTAGAAGAGTGATACAACATATTATTTTAGTCTACTAGGTTTGAATTAAATTAAATTATTTATACTGTAAAATCAAACATTGTGCCTTTTATAAATGGTTACCATTGATTAAACACATACTAAAAGTCTGAATAAACTCTAGAGCAGCTATGGATATCTAGGTCAGATCCATTTCCATAACCACCCTGCTAATTTATGAGTATCTAGCTAATTTCTTTCATGAAAAAGATCATAATTTAACATTCAAGGTTTCAACAATGACAGTTAAAACAAAGATGTGTCTTTGAAACCAGAATATAAACTTAAAAGTTTGAAGTGTGTTCCAGAATACATTTCATAAATTTAGAACTCTCTTCTCAAATGATTAGAATGTAATAAAGTTAAACTGTTTATATTTGGAAATTCTGAACTTTTAAAAGAAATGTTGACCGGCGCCCAATAGCTCATCACTGTAATAATGATTCATGCACACTTGATGGCTACGAGGCCTTGCTTCCCTCACTGCGTCATGGTGTTTCATAATAGTCACAACTTCAAATAGTTTTACTTTGTTTTCATTTGTTCATTGCTTTTTGTAACATTTTAAACTTTATGTACACAAAGGAAAATCACATTTAGGACATTTGCAGCAAGTGCCATCGAGTGGGATCTGACTCAAGGCGTTTAGAGCTCTCTTTTTTCACCTCTCACACTGCTATTGCTTAAAGAAGGTTTGAATAATTTAGATGTGCTCTGCATTATCAGGCAACTCTGATGGCATAGTGGTTAAGTGCTATGGCTGGTAACCAAGAGGCTGGCAGTTCAAATCTGTCTAGATGCTCCTTGGAAATTCTAGTGGGCAGTTCTAATCTGTCCGTAGGGTTGCCATGAATCAGAATCATCTCAATGGCAGTGGGTTTAGTTTTTTGGTCTACATTATCAGAATTTGATGGGTAATAATTCAGCCTTTTACTTTGGTTTGACAAAACAGAAACTGAAGAATAAGTAAATATAGTTTTTGAAGTCAAAGAACTACTTTGACCAAAAAATTACTCAACTGTTATATTTCCAACTACAGTCAACCAAAAACACAACTAGAATCTTAAAAAGAATTTGTAAAATTCTTTGAAGAAGGTTGGAGGTAGGAAAGTCCCAGAGTTGGATAGTTCAGCAGCTTCCTAATATCAGAGCACTGGCATCCTCCATACACGGACGATGTGGGATGCAAGAAGGCTTTAGCAGCTCTGAGCATTCCATCCTCACAGTACAACCTCCACTGGCAGAAAATGAAAACATCCCTGACTTATGTCGTCTCTCTTTATCCAAAAGTGCCTCAGAGAACTGGGATTAGAATTTAGACCATCTGGTTTCTGGTCCAGTTGTGTTTGAATGCAGACCTCATTCTTTCTCTTTCACACCATTATTCTTGAAATGAATCATACCTTTCCCTGAGACTCTGAAGTCAGTCCAATTTCCTCCACTTTATATTCTAGAGGAAACTGTTGTTTCTAACATTGGCATGACGTATGTAGGAACCTATAAAAGGAAAAAGAAAAGCATCATGAAAGATTCAAAATACAAATCAATAGTTCATTCAATAAATTTTAATAATTTCCTGGAAACTTCTTTTCTTAATTTTAGTCTCCTGCAGTTATAAGCAAGATGCACCACTGCCAACTACAAGTAAATATGAATCTGTTAGTAAAATTTACTGTAAAATAAAAGTATAATTATGGAAAAATCAAATAGCTCAGGTCAACTATTCATCATCCAAAATCAAACCCATTGCCATTGAGTCGATTTCAATTCACAGTAACGGTATGGAACAGAGTAGCATTGTCCCATAGAATTTCTACATCTGTGATCTCCTCAAAAGAAGCAGACTGCCGTGTCTTCTTCCCAAGGAGCAGCCAGTGGGTTTGAACTGCTGATCTTTTGGTAGCAGCTGAGCCCTTAACTACTGTCTCACCAGGGCTTCATTGTATTGTTATACGCTTGTTCTCAGAAATGGTGCAGCAACTCATCAGCTCCACTCATTGCATGTGAATACGAAAGCCCTTCTTTGAAGGATTTGATTTTTGTGGAAACATATTTGATTCATACATATTAAACATTCAACAAATATTTCTTGAATAGATGAATGTATGCTCCAAATCTGGTTACATAATTGTGTATCAGCTGGCTATCCATTTCAAATGTGCTTAAAAATCTCCGTCTTTAACTCACAAAGGAAATCACTGAGCCTTCAGAAATATTATTTCCACACATAAGCTCCTCTGGTTATTTTCTAATCTTACTGGATGGTCAAAGAAATCTCAAAAAAGAAAGGAAAATGTTAAGAATGAGAGAGAATAAGAGAGATTTCCATACCGTGTTTACCCCTTTTTTTTAAGCATTCTGTCTCTGAGGTCTCAAAACAGCTTACTTCACCCCTTATATCTTCCAGGAAACACTTGTGATTTCTTGAGTAGGCTGATGATGTCCACAGACCCTGTCCAGCACTTTTGCTTACATTCAAATAACCTCTAACTAAAACTGATTTTTCTACACACAGCTGAAGCTTGGGAGAATGTCCCCTATTTGATCCATGTTAAAAACAGGAAGCGAAAGATTGAGCTTGCCCATAGCTGCCCTCTAGTTTTCCCTGCCTGGCCTGAAGCCTAGAGCTAAATGCAGGGTTTTTTCTCCCTTCAACTAAATTCTGCCACTAGAGAAAATCTATGTAATTCCCACACAATCATAAGGAAATTTGGATAATATTATACAGACAACACTGAGAATTATATATAGCTCCATCCCCAGCAGAGTACCAGCACTTAAAATCAAAGAGGTAAAAAAGGGGAGGGGATAGCTATAGACACAAGACTGGTAGCTATTTTTAATTCAGCTTAATTTGCTTTTGCAAATTCTCCTGTCAAGAATGGTCAATTCTCCGACATTGACATGTTTGCGATTTTTAGCCTTCTGCTCTGTCATCAAAAAACCATTTCCCACACAGTTATCACTGCCACAGGAATATTTTAGTACAATCCTTTCATATATGAAATTACTACTTGAATATTTTATGTGTTTTATTTATGCTTCCAGGAGACTTGGTGACACAATGGTTAAGAGCTAGAGCTGTTTACCAAAAAGCTGGCAATCCGAATTCACCAGCTGCTCCATGGAAACCCCAAGGAGCAGTTCTGTCTTGTCCTACAGGATTGCTAGGAGTAGGAATTGACTCAGTGGCAACAGGTTTGCAGTACGGGTTTTTTTTTAACTTGCGCACTCAAGTTCCATCTTTATTCTGTTTTTCACTGCACAACTTATACTAAAACCTACACTGCATTCTAGTTTTCATTTGGAAGTTTCAAACCATCTTTGGTTAAGAGTATTAAGCATTTGATAAGCTTATGATGAACAGGGAAACCCTAGTGGTATATTAGGTTAAGTGCTGTGTCTGCTGACCAAAAGCTCAGCAGTTCAAATTCGCCAGGCACTCCTTGGAAACTCGATGGGGGTAGTTCTGCTCCGTCCTATAGGGTTGCTCTGAGTCAGAATCGGCTCAACAGCACTGGGTTTTTTTTTTTTTTTTTTTTCTTTTTTGGTGTCACGATCCTGTCCTTCTGTGTAGAAACAAGCGTCTCTTCAGAATCTCAGGGTAGGGTCACAGCTTTCTGGAAGTCCTCACCCCAACTCAGTGTCACAACCTGCAGCTTCATCTGTGTTCTTTCACATGGTACACAAGGCAAAGTGATTTTGTTACTTACCTGATTGTGTTATTTAAAAAGTAAGTATAACTGTTCACCACAAACACACCACAGTGATACTTAAAAAGAAATACAACCCAGGGAAGCAAATATTTATTGTAGGGTAGCAAGGGGAAAGGGCAGGGTTTGAAACAAAAGACATGGTAAAGGAACTCCTTCTCCCTTGGAGTTAGGAGAAGTAGGATGTCCGGTGAAGAAAGGACAGTCAGCTAGATAGCTTCTAAGATTGCTTCCAGCTCTAAGATTTTATTACTCTATTAAGAAAACAGAAGTGAATAACTTTAAAAGCTGGAGCAAATTAGACTGAATTAATTTCAGTATGAACAAAGTAGTTGTGGTGTTTACTTTCAGGACTGGAATAGACGAAATAAAAAAGGTGTCTGCCACTTTCTACTTCAAGGCAGTATATGAGCATTCTCAGTCTCAGAGGGCCCACTCGGCCCTGAATGATCTGCCTCTGTATTTTCTTATTTTTGTTTCCCATGTCTGGCAAACCTCTGCACTCCAGCAATTCCTTTCAAGCAGCATTGAGTTACTAATTTGTGCTACAAAATCCCCAGGCTTGAGACTGCCCCCACCTTACTGTAAACTCCTTAAGGGCAAGAATCTCAGAATTAATCATTGCATCACTGAAGAGTTCTTTATCACAGAGAAGAGACATGAGTAGGTGAATAGGAGGAGTGTCAATTAAGTTCAAGAATTCATAGTAGAAAAAGAGTTATATATCTCATTGCTGAATATCACTACAGTCACCTTCAAAGTACTTCCTTTGGGAAGCTATGCACTGACACCAGCACCTAGCCCACCCTTCAATGCAACTTTGAGACTCTTTTTCTGGAATGGCCATCTGAGCTGTTGTCCTATTATCCTTGATGTCCTAAGTGTCATCAAAATGTCTTCCTTTCAATATTTCCTTTATCTTTGGGTAAAAAAAATCATTGGGGACCAGAACAGTTGACTAGGGAGGGTATTCTAGTACAGTTATTTGTTTACTGACTAAAAACTCCCTCAAAGATTGGCATAACTAGCGTTTGGCTAAGAGAGTCTTCTCTTGACGTCTGGAGTCTTAAAAGCTGCCAAGCTGCTGTCTGAGGTACACCAAATGGTCCCAACTTGGCAGAAAAGGATGATCTCCAAGGACCAAAATGACATGGGGCAAAGAGAATCCATAAGACAGAGAGACCCAAGTGAGTGGGTGACTACCTCGACATGTGACTGGAAGAACTGGATGGTGCCCAGCCACCACCAGTGACAGCTGTAATATGGCTCACAATGTTGAGTCTCACTGGCAACATGAAAATAAAAAGGGATGTACCCTGAGATTGCCACTAAAAGACTGCAATTGATGGTCCAGGGGCCTCAGGGTTCCCCTGGGAGCATGGCTCCAGCCCTGATGCTGCCCCTGTCCATAAATCATAATGCAGGTGAACTCTTTGGACAGAAATGGATTGGACTTGGTGACACAGAGAGACTATATCATGTGTGCACTTTATGTTTCTATGCTTCTATAGGGTGTCAACTGGCTGACCTCTTACTGGACGTGGGGAGAGGAGGGAATAGGAGATAGTTAGGAGAATATGACATGTACAGAACAGAGAGGAAGAGTGCTGTCACTGGGCAGAGAGGGCAGTGGGAGCCGCTCATTGGTGGGTATGCAAATTTATATGGGATTGTATATTTTCACTCAACATAAAAAAGACTCCCTTGCAGACAACCATACAATTAAGTTTCAGAACTTACCACTGTGCTACTTTGCACAATGGCCATTCCAGACAAGTGTTCCAAACTTGTTTAGAAGGGTGGACTAGGTGCTGGCATCAATGCATAACTTCCCAAGTGGAGTACTCTGAAGGTGATCATAGTGATAGTCAGCAATGAGGAATGTAGCATTAAGAACAATTAAGTTTGTAGACTTAATTGTCGGACCTGAGAAAAACAAGTCAGTAATTTAGGATAACACGGATGATTACATTGCATTTCTACAGTGGTTCCTTTCCTCTCTGTCCTATTTTCCTTCAGTGTACATCCTAGATGCATTTCAGGACTTCTTCCCAAGAATCCTGGAAGAAAAATGGAAGGATATTGAGCCAAGAAAGATCTCACATAGCAAGCCATTTAGATTGCTTCCTCAAACATTTTGATTGCTTCAAGCTTCTACTGTGATCAAGTAGGTGACTGTGACAGCAGACATGGACCAGGGCAGAGCCATCACTAGTTCTGTAGACCAGCATTTTACCTGCAGGGTATAGTGGTAAAGACCATGAGTTCTGGAGTCAGCAAGACCCAGCCTCAGCTCAAGTTTTGCTCTGATGCTTATTGGCTCTGTAGACTTGCACAGGGATCTCAGTCTCTTTTATTCTCAGTTTTTCATTGTATAAAATGGGGATAACCATAAAAAAAAAATACTTCTGGAGTTATTGAGGAAACTAAACAAATGCAACTGTATAAAAATGCCTAACATAGTACCTGATAGTCAAGAGATATCTATCACAAATTAACAGTGATGATTCATTTATTCTTTTATTTATTCATTCTTTCAACAAATATCAATGCTAAGAACACAGAGTGAAGAAAAGATAGGGAAAAAACTCTACCCTGATGATCTTTGCTCTAATTATTAACACAATGCTATTTCATAGTTTTGCAAGGAAAAAAAATAACCGAATTACCTGTTTGAACAGTTATAAAATGGAATTTCAGAAATTTGAACCCAAGTCCATCTAACTCCAAAGCTAACGGTTTTGATCCTATTCTGGTGGACTGGAATATAGGCTTCATGGGAGATCGTGAAAGACATACTCCTTTGGATTCAAACACATGAAAAAGACTTCAGTAGGGAAAGAAAGGCTTGAGCTGATCTTAAAAGATGTGTCAAATTGAGGCATGTAAAATATTCTGGAGCAGTGATGCAACGCTATCCAGGTTATAGGCATACCATGGCCAAAACCATGATGATGACAATGAGACCATGAGTCAAGACTGTGGAACACTAACAAGTTTAGTCTAAGTGAGATGTTGCTTCATTTTGAAGGACAGTATAAAATCAAGTCAGATACATCTATTCACCATGCTTACATCCTCCCCACCTAAAAATGTAGAAACACTCCTGACTTAAAAAAACCATGACTTTCCAAAGTCTGGAACTGCTGATAGCATCCCTACCAAAGTGCACTGGCTTTCCTGGAGGTCACAAGACAGATTCAGCTATTACACATAAGGACAAATTAGGTAGTTTATTCACAATAGCTGAGTACATTTTAAAATTCTGACTCGTCGGCACTTGGCTTTTACTATAAAAATGAATTTAAAAGACAGTGATGAAAAACATAAAAGGCTAACTCAAAATCATTTAGAAAAAAGAAAAAATTGTATCCATAATAATCAAGTTCCGTGAGGGACAAGACAGTACATTATTACACAGCACATGATTAAAAATCCATTACTTTCAAATTGCTTCTATTTTCTCACCACCCACTCATCACTAACCCGTTGTATTCTGGCTCATCTACTCTGAATGTAATGGTTATTGCTTCCTCATCAATAAATGCAAAAGTCTTTTTTTTTCACTACCCTTGACCTCTCTGTGGAATTTAACCTTGTTCCCACTTCTTCCTTCAAAGTTCCTCCTTGGACTTGACAGATGTACCATAATCTCTCATCTTTGGGTTTCTTCATGTGCTGGTTTTAATTTTTATTTTTTTCCCCTGGAAATCCTGGTGAGATAGTGGTTAAGTGTCACACCTGCTAATCCAAAGGTCAGCAGTTCAAATCTGCCAGGCACTCCTTGAAAATGCTATGAGGCAGTTCTACTCTGACCTATAGGGTTGCTATGAATCAGAATCAGAATTGACTCAATGGCAGTAGTTTTTTTTTTTTTTTGGTTTAATTAGAACAATTCCCAAACTACTTTGCTTCCACAGGATATCGTCAGATGTAGTGCTGGAAGACGAGCCCCTTATTTTGGAAGGCACTCAAAACATACCATGGCAGGTAAAATGGACTCAAGCAATCCAATGATCATTCAGATTTACAAGACTGAGTAAGGTTATTTTTCTTCTGTTTTATGCGGGATCACCGCAAGCAGGAGCCAACTCTGGAAACTAACACCGACAGCTTCACTTTCATGCTAATTGAACATGACTCCTTTGAGGTGTTATTCATGACCTTATGGGTACCCTACACTTCATCTATGTAGCAATAATAATAAAATAATTGTTTAAAGGGTGCTTGGTATTAGGTACCACTGAGTCAGTTCCAAACCATAGTGACCCTATGTACAACAGAACAAAACACAATCCAATCTTGCACTATGCCTACAATTTTTTTCATGCTTAACCCATTTTTGTAGCCACTGTGTCAGTTCATCTCCTTAAGAGTCTTCCTCTTTTTCAGCGACCCTCTACTTTATCAGGCATGATGGCCTTCTCCAGGGATTGATCCCTCCTGACAATATGTCCAAAGCATTTAAGATGTAGTCTCACCATCCTTGATTCTGAGGAGCACTCTGTACTCCTTCCAGATCTGTTTGTTCTTTCGGCAGTCCATGGTACATTCAATATTTTTCAAAGGCATCAATTCTTTTTCTGTGTTCTTATTCATTGTCCACTTTCACATGCATATGATGCAATTGAAAATACCACGGCTTGGGTCAGGCGCATCTTAGTCGTGAGGTGACATCTTTACTTTTTAATATTTTAAAAGGTCTTTGGCAGCACATTTTTCTAATACAATGCGTCTTTTGAACTCTTGACTGCTGCTTCTATGGGTGTTGATTGAGGAACCACATAAAGTGAAATCCTTGACAACCTCAATCTTTGCTCCATTTTATCATGATGTTGTTTATTGGTCTAGTTGTGAGGATTGTTTTCTTGATGTTGAGGTACAATCCATACTGAAGACTTTGGTCTTTGATCTTTATCAGTGTTTCAAACCCTCTGCATTTCCAGCAAGCAAGGTTGTGTCATCTGCATAGTGTGAGTTGTTAATGAGTCTTCTTCCAATGCCCCACTCTTCCAATAGTCCAGCTTCTCTGATTATTTGTTCAGTATGCCACTTGAATAGGTATGGTGAAAAGATATAACCCTGACATAAACGTTTCCAGAGTTGAAACCATTCAATGTCCTCTTTGTTCTGTTTGAATGACTGCCTCTTGATTCATGCACAGATTTCTTACGAGCACAGTTAAGTGTTCTGAAATTCCCATTCTTTGAAATGTTATCCATAATTTGAGGTGATCCACACAGTTTAATGCCTTTGCATCATCAGTAAAACATAGGTTAACATTTTTCTGGTATTCTTGGGTTTCTGCCAAGACCCACCTGACATCAGCAATGATATCCCTGGTTCCATGTCCTTTTCTGAATCCAGCTTGAATTTCTGGCAGTTCCCTGTCGATGTAGTGCTGCAGCCACTTTTGAATTATCTTTAGAAAAGTTTTATTTGTGTATGGTGTTAATGATATCATTGAAGTAAGGGATAATATTTATGGAGTAACTTTTATATGCCTGGTATTCTTCAAAGTGCGTTCCATGTATTAACTCTTTGCAACAAACCAATGTAATAAACTCTATTATTGTTCCCATGGTACAGACAACAATATCGAGGTAGAGAAAAGAACATATTATAAGCAACAGAGCATTTGTTACCACAGTGGTGCAGTGCTTAACTGCATGACTGCTAACCAAAAGGTCAGCTTACCAGCTGCTTACCAGCTGCTCCTCAGGAGAAAGATGTGGCAATCTGCTTCTGCCGGCTAGGAAACCTATGGGGCAGTGCTGCTCTGTCCTATCAGGTTGTTGTTAGTTGGATGCAACTCAAAGGCACACAACATTGTTACTAATTGCATGTGCAACTATCTCTTTTACTAGAGCCCTGTGAGGGCAAGGAAAGGTTGTCTTGGTTTATTGTGGTGCTTCCAACATGTTATTGGACTTTTGTAGCTGTCTAAAAAATATTTTTTGCACACAGAATTGAATTGAATTGAATTGAATTGTAATTCCACCCTACTTTTGTTTTCCTCTTTCCTGTATGACAACTTCTCAAAATGCTTTGCTCACCTCTCTTCCCCTGTGCATCCTGTAAATAGACTGCCCCCTGAAAGTATTTACAGCCTTTCTTCTCTCTTTATATACACTCTCTCAAAAAGATTTGGTCTTCTGATAGTGTCAATTATTCTATCTATTCAGATAACTACCACATGTAGTTTCCTAAAGTCTATGTTTGTATTTCCATGTATTTCTAACTTCAAGGAGCCCAGATGGCACAGCGGTTAAGTGTTCAGCTATTAACTATCAGTTAGCAGTTGGAACACACGCAGCAACCCTGTAGGAGAAAGGCCTGGTCATACGCTTCTGTAAAGACTACTCTCCAGAGGGCAGTTATACTCTACAAGGGGTTGACATTGGCTGGACAACACCTAACAACAGTGACAACATGCCAGTTTCAATAGGAAGTTCTACTGGCCATCAATCTTAGTGTCCAAACTGTGGTCATCATATACTCCCAAACAGCTCCTTGCACTTACTTTTAAGCTGGTCTCTATGGCAGCAGTACTTTTTGTTTCACTCAACTTGATAACTTAAAGTTAATCCTGATTCTTCTCAATTGTCTCCTCTAGCCAATCAGCAGCTAGGTCATGTACTCTCTTCCTCAGCAACACTTTTTCTCTCCACTCTCATTTTTGTTGTATTGATTCAGGACATCATTATCTTAAGTGCAGACTTTCACATTGGCTTCCTTAATAGATCTCCCTGCTTCAGTTCATCCTTGAAAATGCTACCAGATCATCTTTCTGAGGTGTTAGTCTGATGCTATGATGCTATCCCTCAGAGCCTTCAGTGACTCCCTACTGTTAAATAAATCATGGCTAGCTTCCTTACCCTGGCACTGAAAGCTTTCCTCATCACATTTTTCCTTCCACTGTTCCTGCTCACTTGAGCCTTTTGCATTCTCTAAACTGCAGTCACAGAAACCCAATCTTTGTTTCCAGAATATCTCATACTTTCTCACTTATGCTTCTCCTCTAGCCTAGAATAACCTCTACTTCTTACAGACTCAATGGTTCAAATTCTACCAAGGCGTCAAACTTCCAGTGACAGCTCCTCAACAGTCTCATTTGCATGTCCTTTCTCTATTAAAAATTTAGAACCAGAGCACTTCTGGGCCTCTTTCAGGGCAGGAAATACTATACTCTACCTTTACTATATTAGATTTTCTTATGTATTTATCTTTTCTCCTCTATTTACTGCAAACTCCTGAAGAGCATAAACTTTATCTTGCTCAAGGGTAGGACTGGGCACAATGTCTTGTAAGGGAAGAATACTCGGGACATTTGAGAAAGTTCATTTCATGGAGTTATGCAGGAAATAAGAACTATCATCTTTTCCTAAGGAACTGACTTATTTCTGCAGTCCTATTTATTCTAAAAGTTTTTAAAAGAATCACAAGCAATTAACCTGTGATTCCTGTGGATTCCTCTGCTTGCAGGACTTCATCAATGTAGTTCAGGAATTTTATGTGTATGATGAGGTAAGGGAAGAAGGGACACTTTTTGAAGAGATTTTTCTCAGGTAGGAAGAGTTTATATTTGAAATTCACCCACAGAATTTATAATTAAACATCCAAGGTAGAATGTCTCTCAGATAGAAGTTAGGTCATTTTGCACAAGATGTCAAGAAGTAGTGTCACTGGAACATTCCTGGTGTGTCTGTTCAGTTCTATTTCTGCAAGTTCGCCAGAGATTTCTGATATAAGTCACTCTGCAATTTAACAGTTTCCTGACTGGCAATGATAGAGATAATTAAAGCTACGCCTCAACTAACACTTCTAAAACAACAAAAGAAAGAAAGTGAGAAAAAGAAAGAAAGGAGAAAAATAAGTGACTATTAAATAAAAAATGTTTTACTCGTTTCATTCATTAAACAATGAACCAAAGCGACGTTCTGACCCCACATTCAAGAGCTAACTTTAATCTTGCTACTGACTCTATTATCAGAATCATCAATGAGTGTGTAAGGGGTCTGAAGGCATCTCAATTCTCTAGTATAAAATAACTTTGTAAGTATTAACAGTTGGTATGTAGACTTTTGGGAAAATAGGGATGCCAACACAGGGGAGGACAACATTCTACTCATTGTTACCACAAGAGGACACTCAGACTAGACCAACAGGCTGGCTTCTAGTCCATGGAACTGGTTCTTCCAAAATGACCTCCAAAATGCTTGCTTTATAGGGAACTTTAGTGCTGAACCACTTGCACTGATTCAATTCACCTGCAATTTTTACTGCTACAAAATAAATTCAGAGTGTAATGTCCAGTGCTGCTGTTGTTGGATGCCATTGAGTCAGTTCTGACACATAGACACCCTCTGTACAACAGAACACTGCCCGGTCCTGCGTCATCCTCACAAGCACAGTTATGCTTGAGTCTATGGGTGCAGCCATTGCGTCAATCCATCTCCTTGAGTCTTCCTCTTTTCCTCTGACTCTCTACTTTACCAAGCATGATGCCCTTCTCCAGGGACTGGTCCCTCCTGATAACAACATGTCCAAAGTAGGTGAGACAAAGTCTTGTCATCTTTGCTTCTAAGGAACATTCTGGCTGTACTTCTTACAAGACAGATTTGTGCATTCTTTTGGCAGTCCATAGCACATTCAATATTCTTGACCAACACCATAATTCAAAGTTATCAGTTCTTCTTTGGTCTTCTTCATTCACTGTTTAACTTTCCTATACATATGAAGTAATAAAAATATCATGTCATGAGCCAGGTGCACATTAGCCCTTAAAGTGACATGTTGGCTTTTGAATATTTTAAAGAGGTCTTTTGCAGCAGATTTGCCCAGTGTAATGTGTCTTTTGATTTCTCACATGCTACTTTCATGGGTATTGACTGGAGACACAAAGTAAAATTAAGTCCTTGATGACATCAATCTTTTCTTCGTTTATCACGATGTTGTTTATTGGTCTAGTTGTGAAGATTGTTGTTTTCCTTCTTTGAGATTCAACCCATACTGTAGCGTGTGGTCTTTGATTTCATCAGTAATTGCTCTGAGTCCTCTTCATTGTCAGCAAGCAAGGTTGTGTCATCTGAAAATCACAGGTTGTAAATGAGCCTTCCTTCAATTTTGATGCTCTGTTCTTCATATAGTCCAGCTTCTCAGATTATTTGCTCAGTATACAGACTGAGTAAATATGTTGAAAGGATATCACCCTGATGCTCACCCTTCCTGATTTTAAACCACACAGTATCCTCTTGTTCTATTTGAATGACTGACTCTTATTCTATGTAAAGCTTCTGAGCATAATTAAGTTCTGGAATTTTCATTCTTAATAATGTTAAGCATAAAATTTATTACAACTCGTGCAGTTGAATGCTTTTGCATTGTCAATAAAACTCAAGTAAACATCTCTCTGGTACTCTTTGCTTTCAGACAAGATCTATCCTCATGTGACATCCGTCATGCCATATCCTCTTCTGAATCTGGTTGGAATGTATGGCAGTCCTCTGTCAATGTACTGGTACAACTGCTTTGGAATGATCTTTAGCAAAATTTACTTGTCTTGGTATTAGTGACATTGTTGGATGATTTCTGCATTCTGTTGGACCATCTTTCTTTGGAATGGGGACAAATATGGATCTCATCCAGTTGATTGACTAGTTAGCTGTCATCTAAATTTCTTGGCATAAGTGAGTGAGTACTTTCAGCACTGCATCCACTTACTGCAATGTCTCAATTAATATCTTATGAATTCCTGGAACCTTGCTTTTAGCTAATATCTTCAGTGCAGCTTGGACTTCTTCCTTCAGTGCCATCTGTTCTTGATCATATGCTACCAGTTCTTTTTGGTACAGTAACTGTATATTCCTTTCATCTTCTTTTGTTGCTCCCTGTGCTGCTTAATATTTTCCCAGTATGCTGACTGACCAATAATTTTCTCCTTAATATATGAGGTCTGACAAGTTCATGAACTCATCCTAGAAAAAGTGCTACATGCCTCATTGCTGAATATAACCATGGTCACCTTTGAAGTACTTCCTGTAGGAAGCTGTGCACCAATGCCACTGCCTAGTCTACCCTTCAAAGCAATTTTGGAACTTTTTCTGGACTGCCCATCAGAACTGTCATCAGATGCAGTGTGATATTTACTTTCAAGGACTCATCCTAGAAAAAGTGCTCTGAAGAGTAGACTAGGCACTGGCATCAGTGCATAGCTTCCAAAGGGGAGTATTTTGAAGGTGACTACAGTGTGTTCAGCAATGAGGTATGCAGTACTTTTTCTAGGATGACTTCGTGAACTTCACTGTCAGAGCTGTTCAAGAACAACCCTGATGAACATTCCAGAAAGAGTTCCAAAATTGCTCTGAAGGTTGGGCTAGGCACTGGCATCAGCACATAGCTTCCCAAGGGAATTACTTTGAAGGTAAGTACAGTGATATTCAGCAAGGAGATAAGTAGGATGAGTTCATGAACTTAATTGTCCTAGTGGGATTATAGTTTTAGGAGGGCCTACTCCCCTGAAGGTAAGGGATCAGGACCACGGTAGGATAAAGTTGCCTCAGAGGTACCCTTCAAGCTCAGACAGTTCTGGTGACACCCTTATAAATGAGGAAAGTATGCTAATCAAATGCCTGCTTGCTTTCAAATCTGTTGCTTGTCTTTCTTCTTGTCCTGTTCTGCTTACAGGGTTCCTGTCTTCTAGCTTTCTTGTAAGTTCTTCCAATGAGAGAAATAAGCATAGAATTGAAGGGCAGGTGTAGAGGAGAAGCCAAGGTATTTCTACCCTTCATTTTCTCCTTCTTCCAGGTCTCCAGCAACAGCTGTGCCTATGCAAAACAATTGCAGCTCTTCCCTTGACAGCCTAGCCCCCACTAGGCAGCCATCACTGTGGTAAATTGAGTTATTTATTCATGCCACAGCCTTTCTGCCTGGCCAGACAGAAGCTGCATCGTATTGCTATTACTCCCCTCTTCAAATGACACTCTCTCTAGGTTCCAGAATGATATTGCCCCCCTTGCCCCTCTGCGCCCAGCGGAGGCAGTGTTTTCTGCTGGTCCTTGTGCGCGATATCATTCCTTTGGGTTCCCTTACCCCCACCCACACGTCTGTAACAGCTGCTACCTTAACCTTTTCCCATTTACCTTCTTTGAGTGTCTTGTTTCCTGTACGGACTCTGACAACGTTATTCTAGAAATCTCATATAAAACCACTTTACAATATGGTTATCAAGACTTCAAATAAAGTGTGCATGAGTTTTTATACAAGACACTGACATGAACTGTAAACTTACACTTAAAACACCATAAAAAATAAATAAGAGTTTAAACAGATACCAGTGTCACAGGATGCTTTTATTATATCCTGTTTTTAAAATGTGTATGGAAGAAATGTCCTTCAGTTCATGGTATGATAGAATTCATGAAAAAAAAAATTAATGGGATCTATAATATGTCTCCTATTTCTCTGGCTAGATAATGTTTAAAAAAGTTTTTCATATACATAATAAATCTTCCTTTGTGAGAATTATTGCAGTATTGGGTGACAAAGATATTTGTTGTCCGAGTTTATTTGGAAAGCTCAAGCCATTCTGTTCCCTTCATTCATTGTACATTTTCGGCCCATTCTGATCCATTTCCACAGTCCCATTTCTCTGAAGCCTGCAAACAATATCTCTAATGAATCTCCTTCTATACATTCTTTGTGAGAAAGTACTTTATGAAGACTCTGTCCCGTTCTCAGTAAAAGTAGAAAAGTAGGCGAGGTGGGTGACATTTTCCTCTGTACTCCTCATGCACTTCCCTTTCCTCCTCATGACCCCATGGCTTTACCCCATCACATTCTAACAGGTGGAAACCTTCACTGTCTGTGCTTCACTTATCATGGGATAGCCTCACATGAGTCATCCCTTCAAAACAATGTTGCATTCTGAGCTATGATTTTACAGGACAGATAACCCAGTCTTTCCTTCATGGTTCCATTGAGAAGAAATATTAAGGAAAAATTGTTGGTATTGCTGTGTACCAGACAATGGATATTCAACTCAGAGCAACTTCATGTGAATAGAACTACCCTATAGGGTTTTCTTGGCTGAGATATTTAAAGAAGTAAACTGTCAGGTCTTTCTCCCTTGGAGCAGAGGGGTGGATTCAAACCACCAACATTGCAAGAGATGAGCTATCCAGAGATGAGCATTAAGGGCTGAGAAATAAGAGATAAGTGTTTTGGTAAGAACATTACCAAATAACATTTTGATAACAGTTTTTTGGTTTTTTTTTATCGATATTCCTTATTAACTCCTACTTCACTTACTTCCAAAAAACAAAATCAAATAACACAAAAGTAAAAGGCTAAGACTCTGAGACAGAAAGGCAAGAAAGAAAAACTTCATCAAGAATCTACAGCTTAGAAAAAAATTATAACTCCTTGCCGTGGAATTGATTCTAACTCCTAGTGACCCTGTAGTACTGAGTGAAACAGCCCACAGAGTTCCCAAGAAGTGCCTGGTGAATTGAAACTGCCAACTTTTTGGTTAACAGACATAGCACTTAACCACAATGCCTGAAAAAACTATACAAAACTGAAAGCAAAACAACTCTGAGAACAGATGGAAGAATAAACAACTTTATTAATAGGTTTCTCTGGATGGCAGGATTGTAGATTTCTTTTCTTTTTTGGTAATTTTCTCTATTTCCAAAGTTTTCTATTACAAACAGCTGCTTATTACTCAATAATGTAATTTTTATTTTTATATGAGAATATAGTGATTTGGTTCAAAAATCAAAACAATATGAAAAAAAATGTGGCAAAGAGTCTGTTACTCCTGCCACTTCTGCCTCATACTCTCCCACATTCTTGTTATCATTTTTTCTTAGCTTTCTGGGTATCCTTCTAGAGTATTTTTATACAAATAGACACATATTTTCTCATCTTCCTCTTGTTTCAAACAAAATCCTTCATACACATCATGGAGAGCCCCGGTGTCGCAGTAGTTAAAATCTTGGCTGCTAACAAAAAGGTTGAAAGTTCAAATCCACCAGCTGCCCCCTGAAAACCTTATGGGACAGTTCTACTCTGTTCTATAGGGTCGCTATGAGTCAGAATCGACCTGATGGCAATGGAATACATATCATGCAATAACTTGATGTTTTTAATTACTATTACTCAATAGGATCTTTCCATAGATTCCTAAATAGCATAAACAGTTTGCACTGGGTTGCTAATCTGACAAGTTTGGTGGTTCTAAAATACTCAGCAGCACCACAGAAGAAAGACCAAGCAATCTGCTTCCGTAAGATTACAGCTAAGTAAACAGTATGGTGCAGTTCTACTCTTTAATACATGGGTGGCCGTGAGTAAGAATCCACGGCAATGGGTTTAGTTTGATTTATCATTCCACATTCGTTTATGGGGAGCTTTCTCATTCTTCCTTATTCCTGCATAAGATACTGCTTAAATAAACTGTCCCCCTGGAAGGACACTAAATTCTAATTTTTTTTTTGCTCTCATAAACAATGCTATGATAAGTAAACTATATACATACATAACTCCATATGTTTCTGCTGTAGCTATAGGTTAAATCTCAGATGTTAGAATGCTAAATCAAAGAATAAATACAAATGCAACTTTGGTAGATACTGCCAAATCATCCTCCACGCACACCACGCCTATACCAACTTGCTTTCTTACCAACATGACATGAGAGTCTCCATTCAGCTGAATGGAGACTCATCAAATGAACGTATTGTCAAACTTATGGCTTTTTGCCAATATGATGGTAAAATAAGGTCTCTGCAATTGTTTAAGGCACTTAGATTTGAAATCATAGTTAAAAAGGGCATTTCCACCTCAAGACTGAAAAGGATTTTCGTGAGAATGAACAGTCTGCAACCACATGCAATAATACGAATAAGTCTCACAACGTCCAGTAACTAAGTCAGGCACAAATGAGTATATACTTTTACAGTTATAAAGATGGATAAAAACTAATGATGATTTTAGAAGTCAGGGTAACAGTTACCTACGAACATGGAGGTAGTGCCTGAGTGGGTGCATGAAAGGGCTTCAGGTGTGATGACAATGTTTGGTCTCTTGATCTCAGTTCTATTAAGTTTGTGAAAAGTTATCAAGGTGTATAACTATGATATGTGCTTTTGGTGCATATGTTGCACTACAGGCTATTGTTTACTTAAAAAGATAACCTCCCATGTTTTCTGAAGTTTACTTCTTTAAAATTAAAGTAAAAGTAATTTCATCATGTGAGATTTTATACTGAATTTGTTATTGATAACAATATACAAAGTATTGAATCAAGCCCACTGCTGTCAAGTTGGTGCCAATTCATAGAGATTCTACAGGGCAGAGCAGAACTACCTCACAGTTTCCAAGCAGCATTTGCCAACCTTTGGTTAGCAGCCATAGCATTTAACTACTACACCATCAGGGCACACACATACTGTAAGTACTGGTCAAAAACTGATGCCAACGTCTCTTACACTGAACAGAAACATATGCATACACATATATATATACATATATACATTACATACAAATTTATTTATGTATTTAATATACAATCACATTATATAATTAATTTAAATATTAATACATGAAATATATTTATTTATATACATTAACAACATATATATTTTTGTTCAGTATGGATTTAAATGGGAGATGTTGGCATGCAATAATTATTTGATCAGTACTCACAGTTCCCATAACTGACAAGGGGTAAAGTCTATAGCTTTTTTTTTTTTTCCACTTAGAATCATGGTGAGAAATCTATTTCCAGAAGATCAAAATCACATCTTACATAAAATTTGGTCATCTTCCTTCCTGCAAGAGAAGCTGCAATCATCAATGCAATTAACAGCATCAAATGTAAGAAGAAGTACACTTGATTACCTGGTACAAGTTCTTATTCTTCACACTCTTATCAGACCCAAGTGTCATCAGTAGTTGAAAGTATACAGCAGTGTGCAGAAAGCATACAGCCATTTCTACAGACAAATATGCCCTTACTGTTCTGTAGTTTGGCTGACTTTTTTGAGTAGGGTTATTAACAACATAAACAACTGATAATTAGTCATTGCTAATAAGATGGAAACCTGGTGCATAGTAGCTGAGTGCTATGTCTGCTAACCAGAAGGTTAGCAGTTCAAATCTGCCAGGTACTCCTTTGGAAACTCTATGAGGCAGTTCTACTCTCGGTTTAGGGTCACTGTAAGTAGGAATCAACTTGACGACAATAGATTTGTTTGCTTGTGTGTGTGTGTGTGTGTGTGTGTGTGTGTGCGCGTGTGTGTGTGTGTGTGTGTGTGTGTGTGTGGTGTGTGTGTTTGTAATGAGAAGATGAGCAAAATCCAAGTTAAACTGATTTAGGTAGAAGGTCGATTTAGTTGCAAAATTTCATGCTTCTGATTTTACAGCAAAGACTTTATTTTAAAAATAGTTATATGTATTAAGCACAAAATACTATGTGAAATATATGTAAATTATGAAATGTAAACATTCATGATTTCACCATCCAGATTAAGAACTAGAACACTGCCAGTGCTACTGCATCTATGCATTTGTGTTTCCTCTTTTTTCTTCCCTGTCTTTGACACAGATGTAAACATGACTTGGAATTTTCTAATTATCATTACTTAATTACAAAAAAAATTCACTGTTTGTGTATATATTCCTGGACAATGTATTAGTTAGTTTTTTTCTGGTTTTGAACCTAATAAAATAGTAGTATTCTATAAATAGTCTTAAATGCCTTTGTTTTTTGTTTAGCATTCGTTTCTAAAATTCATTTGTGCTGTGTGCAGTTGTAATTATTTTCATAGCTATGAAGTATTCTATCTTGTGTTCTTCATAATCCTTCTCTACATTGGCTATGTTGGCAGTTATGCACCCTGCTATATTCCTGGTCTTATCATTTCTACCTCTTTCTGAGTAGTCTTACTATTTGTCAGTTTTATTAGGTTCGTTTTTAAAATTCTTTGGCTTTGTTGATCCATTTTACTTTAGATTTGTCTGAGACTCAAATGAATCAATATATTAAAAACATAAAAAGCATACCTGACATATGCCAAGTCAGTCAAGTGCTGTCGAGTCGGATTTGACTCATGGAGACACTAGGCTGGCTTAGCATATGTCAGGTATGCTATAGTAGGTGTTTTTTATGTGTTTCCTTTTATTGCCATTTTTAATAATTATTACTGATTTCCCTCCATTATCTGTGCTTATTTTGCATTCCTTATGCTGTTTTTAAAAATGATGTTAGTCTCAATTATTAGTCTTTATTTAATAGTGTAAATGATTTCTTCTAAATTCCATCTTAGATTCATTTCAGAATTTCTGATAGGTGATATTTTTTAGTTATTTTTAAATATTTTCTAATTTACATTATAATCATTTGATCTGCAGGTTATGCAGAAGTGTGTTTCTTAATTTCCACACATTCAGGAATTTTCTAAATATCTATTTGTTTAGCTCTCAAGTTTAATTGTATCACTGTCAGAAAATTACTGTGGTGAAGAAATGAGATCATAAAGATTAGAGCAGAACTAAATGAATTAGAGAATAGAAAAACAACTGAAAAAATTGAAAAGACCAAAAGCTGGTTTTTTGAAAAGATCAACAAAATTGACAAACCACTGGCTAAACTTACTAAAGAAAAGCAGGAAAGGAAACAAATAACCCAAATTAGAAATGAGAGGGGAGTTGTCAACAAATGCAACAGAAATAAAAAATATCATAATAGAATACTATGAAAAACTGTACTGTAACAAATTTGAAAACCTAGGGGAAATGGACCAACTCCTTGACTCATACCACCTACCCAAATTATCACAACGTGAAGCAGAACAACTTAAAAAACCCATCACAAAGGAAGAGATTGAAAATGTCATCAAAACACTGCCAACCAAAAAAAGTCCAGGCCCACATGGCTTCACTGCAGAATTCTATCAAGCATTTAGAGAAGAGTTATCTCCAATACTACTGAGACTATTTCACAGTATAGAAAGGGATGGAGTACTCCCAAACTCATTCTATGAAGCCAGCATAACCCTGATACCTAAACCAGGGAAAGACCCAACAAAGAAGGAGAACTACAGACCAATATCACTCATGAACCTAGATGCAAAAATCTTCAACAAAATTCTTGCCAACAGAATACAACAACATATCAAGAAAATAATCCGTCATGACGAAGTGGGATTCATACCAAGGATGCAAGGCTGGTTCAACATCAGAAAAACAATTAATGTGATGAACCACATAAATAACACAAAAGACAAAGATCACCTGATTTTGTCCATTGATGCCGAAAAGGCATTTGATAAAGTCCAACACCCATTCATGCTAAAAACTCTTAGCAAAATGGGCATGGACGGCAAATTCCTCAATACAATAAGGGCCATTTATACAAAGCCAATTGCCCACATCATCCTGAATGGAGAGAGACTGAAAGACTTTCCCTTAAGAGCAGGAACTAGACAAGGATGCCCACTCTCACCTCTCCTATTCAACATTGTGCTAGAAGTTCTAGCCAGAGCAATTAGACAAGACCAAGAAATAAAGGGCACCTGCATTGGCAAAGAAGAGGTTAAAATCTCCCTGTTTACAGATGATATGATTGTATATGCAGAGAACCCCAAGGAATCTATAAGTAAGCTACTCAAATTGATAGAAGAGTTCAGCAAAGTCTCAGGATACAAGATAAACATAAGTAAATCAATAGGATTCCTTTATACCAACAACAAGACTGTTAAGGAAGAAATTATCAAATCAATACCATTTACAATAGCCCCTAAGAAGATAAGGTACCTAGGAATTAATCTAACCAGAGAAACAACAGACCTTTACAAAGAGAACTATAAGCCCTTACTACAAGAAACTAAGAAAGACTTAGATAAATGGAAAAATCTACCCTGCTCATGGATAGGAAGACTTAACATTGTGAAAATGTCTATTTTACCCAAAACAATTTATTTATATAATGCAATTCCAATACAAGTTCCAGCATCATTTTTTTTTAATGAGGTGGAGAAACAAATCATCAATTTTGTTTGGAAAGGGAAGAAGCCCCAGATAAGTAAGGTACTACTAAAGAAGAAGAACACACTGGGAGGCCTCTCATTACCCAACCTTAGAACATGCTACACTGCCACAGTGATCAAAACACCCTGGTACTGGTACAAGAACAGACAGATCGATCAGTGGAACAGAATTGAGACCCCAGAGATCACACCATCTGCCTATTTACAGTTGATATTCGACAAAGGACCTAAGACATTAAACTGGGGTAAAAACAGTCTCTTCAACAAATGGTGCTGGCAAAATTGGTTATCTATTTGCAATAAATGGAATCAAGATCCATATCTTACACCTTATACAAAAACCAACTCCAACTGGATAAAAGACCTAAATATCAAACCTAAAGCGATAAAGCTCATCCAAGAAAAGGTAGGAACAACAATGGAAGTTTTAATATACAATGAGAACAGACTCCAAAATCTGTCAAACAAACCACAATCAACAGAAGAGAAAATAGATAAATGGGAACTATTAAGGATCAAACACTTTTGCTCATCCAAAGACTTTATTAATAGAATTAAAAGAACACCCACAGAATGGGAAAAAATATTTGGCAACTCTATGTCAGACTGACGCCTGATCTCCATAATCTATATGATACTACAAAATATCAATAAGAAGAAGATAAATCATCCAATTAAGTGATGGGCAAAGGAGATGGACAGACATTTTACTAACGACAACATCCAGGCAGCCAAAAAACACATGTGGTCATGTTCACGATATTTAGTTATTAAGGAAACTCAAATCAAGACGACAATGAGATACCATCTCACCCCAACAAGATTGGCCGTGATCCAAAAAACACAAGACAACAAATGCAGGAGAGGCTGTGGAGAAAGTTGAACCCTCCTACACTGTTGGTGGGGTTGCAAAATGGTTCAGCCTCCTTGGAAAGCATTCTGGCATTTCCTTAAAAAAAATAGACATCGATATACCACTTGACCCAGTAATTTCACTACTTGGAATATATCCTTCAGAATCAAGGCCTTTCACACCAATGGACACATGCACCAGAATGTTTATCGCAGCACAGTCCACAATAGCAAAAAAATGGAATCAACCCAGGTGCCCAATAACAGAGGAATGGATAGGTAAACTATGGTACATATACTCAATGGAGCACTACACAATGATAAAGAATAATGATGATTCCAGGAAACATTTCATAACCTGGTTTCAACTGGAAGGTATTATGTTGAGTGAAAGTAGTCAGCAACAAAAGGACAAATATTGTATGAGACCTCTACAATAAGATCTCAAAAACAGACTTGTATATAGAAGAAAAGACTCTTTGACAGCTCCAAGGGAGGGGAGGGGAGGGAAGGGAGGGTGAGGGGTGGAGGGTTTAGTTTAGATAGTTGCTAGAAATCTGGTTGGGAGAAAGCGGTGATAGCACACATTAGAAACAAGAACAACATTAAGTGGACTTCAAGGTAACTTGAATACTCCTTCCATCTTAACCCAGTATTGCAAGGACAGAGTAGCTGGGGCAGGTAGCAGGAGGCCATGCTCTTCGGCGAAATCAAGGCAATTGGCGCAATTAGTGTTTTGCTAAGAGAGCTCTCTGCAGCCCACATTGGTGAGCAGTGTCTGGGGTCTTAAAAGATGCCAAGCTGCCATCCGAAGACACAGCAAATTGTCCCAACTCAGCAGGAACGGATGCTCACCGAGGACCAAAATGATATGCGGTAAAGACAACCTAGAAGACAGAGAGACCCACAAGAGTGGGTGCCTACAATGACTTGGGACCGGAAGAACCGGATGGTGCCGGCCACCACCAGTGATAGCCATGATGGAGCTCACAGAGAGGAGTCTCACTGGCAACACAAGAATAAAGAGGTGCTTCATGAGATCTCCACTAAAAGACCTCAACTGATGGTCCAGCGGTTTCAGGGTTCCCCTGAGAGCATGGCCCCCGGATCTGATGCTGCCCTTACCCATAAATTATAACGAAGGTCCACTCTTTGGACAGGAATGGATTGGACTTGGCAATGCAGTGTGATCATATATTGGATGCACTTTATGGTTCTATACATCTATAGGATATCATCTTGCTGACCTCTGGCTGGAGGAAGGGGAGTGGACGGAGAGGAGGGGAAAGGAGGCTGTTGGGAGGATGAGACATGCATGGAGCAGAGAGGAATAGTGTGCTGTCACCGGACAGGGAGAGCAGTGGAAGCTGCATATAGGTGGGCATGTAAATTTATATGGGAATGTACATTTTCGCTCAGTCATGTTAAATAAAAAAAGAAAGAATGAAAGAACAGGGTTGTTCCAGTAAGGGAACAGAATGAAGAATCAGATAGATTTCTGATAAAAGAAGAAAAAGCATTGAAACTGAAATACAGAGATTTCGAAACACTATTATGTAGGGCCCTCCAAGAGATTAGGAAGAAGATCAAATAGAACACTGGCAAAATTAAGGAAAAAACAGATGAAATCATAGGAGGTACAGACCAAACCAATGAAAGCATAAATGTCAAGGAAAACAGTCAAAGCAATACGTCATAGATCAAATTGTGTTCCCCCAAAAAAGGTGAGTAGCCATTTGACTAGGCCACTATTCCTAATATTGTATGATGTTCCTATATGTTGCAAATCTTGTCTGCATGGTGTTAGTGAGGGAGGACAGGCAGCATTTGAGTGGGTGAGGCAAGACTCTTGATGTGTAAGATTGTATTGTGTCTTTTAGCATATAAAGGCAAGAGAAGCAAGCAGACAATTGAGGACCTCATACCACCAAGAAGCAATGTGAGAAGCAAAGCATGTCCTTTGAAAAGTCATGGGATCCCTGAGCATCAGAAGTTCCCAAACCATGGGAAGATTGATGACAAAGACTTTCCTCCAGAACCAGACATCTTCCCCTGGAGATGATGCCCTGAATTTGGACAGTGCCATAACAAAATTTATCTTTTTAAAGCTATCCACTAGATGACAAAGACACAACAGAAAAATTCAGGGAGATAATACAAGACCAAAATGTCAAAACAAAGAAAACACAAAATCAGCAACTAGAAATCCAAAATGTAAACAACAAAATTTTGGAAACAGACAACTCAGCAGGTTTGAGGAACAAATTTTAAGGAAGACAGAATTAGTGACATTGAAGACAAGTCCATAGACAGCACTCTGTGGAAAAAATCAGAAAAAAAGAATGAAAAAAAGGAACCTAAGAATTCTGTGTCACAGAATCAAGCAAAACTGTATGTGTCATTGGGGGTAAAGTGGAGAAAATGGAAAGCATAGAAAAATTGTTGAAGACTTGTGAAAGAAAGCATCCCTAATACCAAGAAAAAACCAAGAGGTGACAATACAAGAAGCTCCACGAATGGGCCTCAAAAGAAAGTCACCGAGACATGTTTTATTCACATTTACCAACATTAAAGACAAAGAAAGTACCCTGAGAGCACTTGAGAACAATGAAAAGTTACTTATAAAGAGAAAACAAAAAGACTGAACTATACAGGCAAGAAGCAATGAGATGACATATATAAAAGCTCGAAACAAAAATCAAAACTGTCAATCAAGAATAATGTATCCCACAAAACTATCTCTCAAATATAATGGTGAAATTAGGACATGATAAGATAAACAGAAGTTAAGGCAATTTATAAAATCCAAACTGAACTTACAAGAAATATTAAGGGAGACCATTCAGTTAGAGATCCAGTAACATCAGACAACAACCAGAATCCAGGACAGAATCAACCAGATACCAACCTATGTAAAGAATTCTCAATAATAAAAGAAAGCTAAAAGATTTAAAATAGGGAACAAGAGACATCAATCTTTTAAATGATGACAATGTCAACATGATAAAAAGAACAAGTGGTATAGGTATAGAACTTTCAAATGGAGAGGAAGTTAAGGCAATATTAAGTAATAAAAGACTAGTTCAAATTTAAGGGTGAATTTCAAAGTAATTGGAAAAAAATTAACAAACCTATTTATCAACATAAAAAAAAGAGAAATCTAAAGATTCATTAAAAACAACATATATAATAATAAAAGAAAAGGCAATCGACAAACAAAAGGAACTCAGCACAGGAAAGTAAGACAAACAAAGAAAATGTCAGCAACACACACACAAAAAAACCATAGCAATATGACAACAATAAACTCACCCTGTCAATAATCAGGGTGAATATAAATGGCCTAAATCTACCTATAAAGAGATAGACAGTTACAGAATGGATTAGAAAACAACTCATCAAAATGCTTGTTTACAAGAGATACACTGTAGACACTTAAACATAAATGTATTAATAATGAAAGGAAGAAAAAAATATATCAAGATAACAGTAACCAAAAAACAGCAGGAGTAGCAAAACTAATCTCAGATAAAATAGACTTTAAGACAAAAGTCCCCATTAAAAACAAGGAAGGACTTGTAATGACTGAAGGGACAACCCACCAATAAGACATAACCGGAGTGAGGGAGTAAAATGATGTGGGGGAGGCGTCTGATCTCCTCTAACTTCAGATGGCAGAAGGAGAATCAAGATGAACAGCCCAAAGCTCATTGCCATGAGGCAGGAAAAAGATATGCCTCCTCTCTCTGCCATCTTTGCTAATTCTGGCATCAACCTTCCTTCTAAGGCACTGTCTACTTTTCTGCTAGGTTTCATAATTCACTGCAATGACCATGCAGAAGTTAGAGACAATACTCATGATTATGGGGTTTATTAGGAAAGAAACGATTGCAATTAAGTCAGAGAGGTTCAGAATACATGTCTTCTATCAGGACAGCCTTTTCCCAGCCATAACTCTCTCTGGCCATTGACCTCTGTCCAGGGGCACTGAGCTTTCTGTTTCCATAGGGAAGTAAGCCCATCACTTAGTTTCCTGCTGCTGGAGCTCTCCTGCCACTACTTTTAAGTGTCTTTAGGTTATAGCTTGTTCTCTTTCTTGGTTTTCTGCCTCCAGGAGCTTATCAGTACAGGGATCCTGGTTCCAAAAGATGTGCTTGCACATGGCTGTTCTTCCCTGGTGGTAGGATTCCTCTCCTTCCCTCCTTTGGGGCCACTCATTTTAAGCTCAGTGTGATGGCAAAACCAACCAATATCTTTGGGGGGGATAAAATTACCCTATCTACAGTCTTGCCCAATAGCTTGTACAGGAGTTACAAGACTATGGCTAGAAAGATCACACACAAAAGTGATCATACCACAAAGGTCCTGGACAGAGAAAGAGAAAAATGTAGGACAAAATACAAATTCACCAAAAAGGACCACATTTACTGGTGTGACAGAGACTGAGGAAACCTCCTCAAAATATTACACCAGACACTCTGCTAACTCAGATCCTACTCCCAAGGTTACCTTTCAGCCAAAGATTAGACAGACCTATAAAACGAACAGCAACACCTATGAGGAACACGCTTTTTAGTTCATCGAGTATATGAACCCAAACAGGCAACCCTTGCCCCAAAGCAAAGACAAAAGGCTGGAAAGGATGGGAAAACTGGACACATTGACATAGGGAACCTGGGGTGGAAAGGCGGAGAGTGCTGACACATGATAGGGACTGCAACCAATGTTATAATACAGTCTGTATATAAATTGTTTTTCAAAAAAACTAATTTGTATTCCAAACTTTCATCTACAGCACAATAGTTTTTATATACATGTTATATGTGTGTGCGTATGTATATATTTGAACTAGTAGCTATATTGTTTTATATTTTTTAATTGCTTTACTTCTTTATGTGTGTTTTAGATTTTTTTCTCATTCCTTTTTTCCATATTAGTTTTTCCATATTAGAAACTATTCAGTTTCTATTCTTTACCTGGATTGCATTCATAAGTAAAACATATGTCTTATTATTATAGCTCTAAGTGTCTCTTGTGGAGCAACTACGCACCTTAAAATGTTATTCAGAGTATAGTCTGCAGAATACTAATACTTACCTAACTTTGTTACTGGTCAGTGTCGTATGCATAATACAGGTTGTTAATGAGTCTTCCTCCAATCCTGATGCCCCGTTCTTCTTCATATAGTTCAGCTTCTCAGATTATTTGCTCAACACAAAGACTGGATAGGTAAGGTGAAAGGATACACCCTAATGTACCTTTCCTGACTTTAAACCATGCAGTATCCCCTTGTTCTTTTACAACGACTGCCCCTTGATCCATGTACAGTTTTCTCACAAGCACAATTAAGTGTTTCGAAATTCCCATTCTCTGCAATGTTACCCATAATTTGTTACTACCCATATAGTCAAATGCCTTTGCATAGTCAATGAAACACAGGTAAACATTCCTCTAGTATTCTCTGCTTTCATCCAGGATCCATCTGACATCAGCATTGATATCTTTGATTACACGTTCTCTTGTGAATCCAGTCTGAATTTCTGACAGTTCTCTGTCAACACACTGCTGCAGCCAGTTATGAATGACCTTCAGTAAAACGTTACTTGCAGGTGACATCAATGATATTGTTTAATAATTTCTGCATTTGGCTGGATTACCTGTCTTGGGAATAGGCATAATCATCGACATCTTCCAGTTAGGTGGCCAGGTAGCTGTATTCCAAATTGCTTGGCATAGACTGGTGTGTACTTTCAGTGGTGCACCCGTTTGTTGAAACACATCAATTAATATGAGGTTTGATAATTAAGTTCATGAACTCATCTTAGAAAAAGTGCTACATACTTCATTGCTGAATATCACTATGGCCGCCTTCAAAGTACTCCCCTTGGGAAGCTGTGCATCAACACCAGCACCTAGTCCACCCTTCAAAGCAATTTTGGAACTATTTTTCTGGAATGGCCATCAGAACTGTCACTGTCGTAATTACCTTTGTGTTATTAAAACATCTTCATTTCAGTAATTCCTTTACCGTTAGGTAAAGAAAAAAGTCATTGGGGGCCAGATCAGGTGAGTAGGGAGTGTGTTCCAATACAGTTATTTGTTTACTGGCTAAAAACTCCCTCACAGACAGTATCATGTGAACTGGTGCGTTGTCATGATGCAAGATGAGTTGTTGGCAAAAAGTTTTTGTTGTTTTCTTCTAACTTTTTCAGAAAGCCTTTTTAGCACTTCCAAATAGTAAACTTGGTTCACTGTCCACTTGGTACAAATTCGTAATGACCAGTTCCTCTGATATCAAAAAGGTTAGTAACATTGCTTTGATTCTTAATTTGGACTGATGGAATTTTTGTTGTGGAGAACTGGCTGACTTCCATTGTGCACTTTGATGCTTTGTTTCAGGGTCATATTGGTACACTCATGTTTCATCACCAATGATAACATGGCCCAAAACATTGTCTTGCCTCTCCAAAAGGTCTTGGCAAACTTTGACTCTCCTTTGTTTTTTTCCATCAGTGAGGTCCTGCAGGGCCATTTTTGCATGCACCTTTCTCATGCCAAGATTTTCAGTTAAGATTTTCCTAACTGTTTCTCTATCGAGGTTTACTTGATCTGCTACCCTTTTCCCACTCAGCCAAAACTTTTGATTCACAATTTAACGAATTTTTGCAGTGTTTTTGTCAGTTCTGCTTGCTTTTGGCCTCCCTGACCTCCCTTCATCAGTGAAACTTTCTCTCCCCTCAGAAAAACATTTAATCCATTTGTACACTGCCATTTTCTTCATAGCATCACCCCCTTAAATGTGAACTAACATGTCCCTGATTTCACTTCCACTCTTGCCAAGTTTAACGAGAAATTTAGTGTTTGTTGCTGTAATTCAAGCTCCATAATTCTCACAACAGTACATAAAACACACAGCAATAAAGAATGCCATTCAGCAAGACATCACCACACAGCAATAAGAACACAGCTGTGAGACACTGATACATTAAGGTTGTGAAACCTTATCGAGTTGTTTGCACAATGCTGTCAACGTAAGTGCACAGTGACAAGTTCACCAGCTTAATTGTCATACCTCATATTCTGTCAACCCCTGGAACCTTGTTTTTCACCAACACATTCAGTGCAACTTGGACTCCTTCCTTCATTACAGTCAGTTCATGATCACATGCTACCTCTTGAAATGGTTGAACATTGACTACTTTGTTTTGGTATAGTGATTCTTTGTATTCCTTGTATCTTCTTTTGATGCTTTCTGCATATTTTTCCATAAAACCCTTCACTACTGCAATTTGAGGCTTAAATTTTTTTCTTCAGTTACTTCAGCTTGTGAAGTGCCAAACATGTTCTCCCTTTCCCTTTTCTCATCTCCAGCAAAACAAAGAACTGATGAAGCAAAAGAACTTTGTATTCTCAAGTTGCCCTTTGAAATCTTCAATTCTTTTACTTCAGCAATTCTTCCTTTTGCATCAACTGCTTGACATTCAACAGCAAGTTTCAGAGTCTCTTCTGACATCTGTTTTGGTCTTTTCTTTCCTACCTTTTTAATGATCTCTTGCTTTCTTTATATGTGGTGTCCACGCTGCCATTCTACAATGTGTCTGACCTTTGTTCACTAGTGTTTAAAGCATCATATCTATTCTGGAGATGATCTCTAAACTCAAGCGTGACATATTCAAGGTCATACTTCAGCTCTCATGGACTTATTCTAATTTTCTTCAGTTTCATCTTATACTTGCATAAGAGCAAATTGATGGTCTGTTCCACAATTAGTCTCTAGTCTTGTTCTGACTGATGATACTGGGCTTTTCCATCATCTCTTTCCACAGATGTAGCAGATTTAACTCCTGTGTATTCCATCTGGCAACGTCCACATAAACAGTCACTGTTTATGTTGGTGAAAAAAATGTACTTGCAATACAGAATTCACTGGTCTTGTAAAATTCTATCATGCAATCTCTAGCATCATTTCTATTACCAAGGCCATATTTTCCAACTATCAATCCTTCTCCTTTGTTTCTAACTTTTGTATTCCAATCATCAATAATTATCATTGTATCCTGATTGCATGATCACATTCATCATCATAGTAACCCCTAAGCCCCTCTCCTACTACAACAAACTGACAAACATGTGGGGGCAGCAACAATGAAGAATATAATAAAGGGACTTGTCTTATTAAATCAAGTATAGATCAGTCTGAGGGCTACAGAATTCACTTTGTGCATCAACAGGAAGCAACACAAACTATGTACCAGTAGTTCACACTGGGAGTATGTAACATCCTGTGAATTGTTAAGATTGGTTTATCAACTGGAAATCAAAGGTGTACAAAACACAAATTTCTGTTGTCACAGGAAAATTAATTATAATTTTAGAAGCTACTTTTTGTTTTTGTAACTGGCTACTGATAAAAGACCACCACTTGTCTGTCAGCTTATTGTACTGTGGTGGCTTGCATGTTGCCATAATACTGATAGCTATGTCACTGCTATTTAAATGTCAGTAAGGTCACCTGCCATGACGGACAGATGTCAGTGAAATTTCACACTAAGATACAATGGTATTTTCAGTCCCCTTGTACGCATGCTTCCGTATATCAAATTGTACACTCCAAAAATGTGTATCAGCTTGGTTAGGCTATGATTGCCTGCCCTGTATAACTGTCCACTATTTTGTTCCTGATATGATTTTTCTGTATGTTGTAAATCATACTTTATAATGTTATGAGGAAGAATTAGAGGCAGTTATATTAAAGAGGAAGAATCCAATCTATAAGATTAGGTTATATCTTGAGTAAAATCACTTTTGAGACATAAAAGAAGTGAGCAGAGGGACTTTCTAACACCAAGAATAAAGAATGAGGAGGGGAATAAGCTCTTAGACTAGGAGAAGATTAATGACAAGGACCATCTCCAAGAGCCAACAGAGAGAAAAAGCCTTACCCTGGAGCTGGCACTCTGAGCTTGGACTTTTAGCCTCCTAGACTATGAGAGAATAAATTTATCTTTGTTAAAGCCATCCACTTACGGTATTTCTTTCATGGCAGCACTAGATGACTAAGATACATGTAAAAGCTAGACAACAAATAAGGAAAATGAAACAAAAATTTATGCCTTTTAATTGTGATGTTGGTGAAAAATATTGACTATAACATGAACTGCCAGAAGAATGAACAAATCTCTCTTGAAAGAAGTACAGCCAGAATGCTCCTTAGAAAGGCAGATGGAGACACTTCCTCTTATGTACTTTGGACATGTCACTGGGTTCCTGGAGTCCACTTCCTGGAGAAGACTATCACGCTTGGTAAAGCAGGGGGTCAGTGACTAAGAAGACTCTCAAATGGGATGGATTGGTACACTGGCTGCAACAACAAGCTCCAACACAGCCACCACGGTGAGGACGGTGCAGGGCTAGAAAGCACTTCCTTCTGTTGTAAATCGTGTCACTATGATTAGAACCAACTTGACGAAACTTAACAACAACAAATGGTAAAAGATTACTCTTCATTTGAATTTTGACAATACAGCATCATCATCTACATTTTGAATAGATGTTAAAAATAAATATTCTGAGCTTGTTCAAATTGTTTTAAAAATTTCTTCTACCTCACTAACTATGGCTGATCCAGAATGACATGGAACCAAAATTAACCACATAAGACTAAACAAACTAAAGAATTATTATGGATTTTATGTGGGGATTTTAAGGTTCTATTTTCTGGTTGTAAGATACCATTTTCCTTTCTCCTAAGTTATCTAACTAATGGACTTAGACATTATAACTCTCAAATTAAAATTTCCTGTTGGTAAAGTCAGCAAAGTTGTAAAACTCATAACCAGAGAAGTATCTGAAGTCAAGCTTTAAGTTTATAAAATAGAATAACATTAGATTTCCTGTTAGTCTTTCAAGGAACAGTTTGTGCCTTAATAGATAAATGTTGCTGCATTTATATTAATACATAAACTGAGGATTTGCAGAATGTAGTTGGTATTGAGGAACATGCAGACAATTGCCCTAGTATTATTATTAATGTTTTTATTCTAATTCCTAGCTCACTGTATGGTGCCTAACTTTCATTTATTGCATGTTTTTGATCAACATTTCTATAGTAAGATCATGATCCAATGGAAAGAACCATGAAAGAGTCGTGATTCTCCTAGAACCCAGACTTTCCAGACTTTCATGGAAGTTGGGGTAACTCACATTCACCATTGCCTTTGGGAGTTCTTTCGCATCTCAAACTTGGAGGAATAAAAAAGAAAAACCTGGCTTCTAAACTCACTTTTGAGTCAAACAATGGCCCAAATAAACGAATAGGACCACTTTGCTCTGGAAATCTGCTTTTCATGAAAAATTCAGTGTGTTTTCGGAAACTGACTTCAAAGTTCAGACTGGAAATTATGTTTAAGGAAATTATGTAACTGAAATAAACCAGGTTGTCACAGGAGATCAGCCTCATGGTCAGTCCATTTGACTGTAACTCCATTTTTGCTTCTGAAAAAGAGACCCAAAACGATTAATAGATAAACCAAGGAGGAGGAGCTTGTCCTCGGGAAAAACATTTAGTATGTTTTAATGAGATTAGCTGAAGAACCCCAGGAGGAGGGGTTCATCCAGTATAATCTTGCTAATCCTATATTTTCTAATGGAAACTTTTGTTGTGTGTAAATTTTTCTATACCTTCTGTTTCCTCTAAACAATCTTTGTGTGCTCCTTATAAATATCTGTTTTCATGTGGTGGATCCAACTATACTAGTTTAGAAGGTTTCTTTCCATCTGACAGTGAGTTTACAAGGGGTAGTCTCTTGTGTAGGTTCATGGTGAAAGCACTGACAACACACATTGGAAATTTTAGGATAACCTTTAGATAGTCATAGTAAGGATCCTAGTAAATATTGGAAAAACCTAAAACCAAAAGCCATCACTGTGACCCTATAGGACAGAGTTAAACTTCTCCATAGAGTTTCCCAAGAGTGCCTAATGGATCTGAACTGCTGACCTTTTAGTTATCAGCTATAGCACTTAACCACTACACCACCAGGGTTGCCAGATATTGGAAAGGTAAACTTAAATTTGTCACATGTTGTAAAATGAGAGTGAGAAGGAAACTCATTGGTATAACTCTCAGGATGGGGTTGGTGGCTTTAATTCCTACTTCTGACACAGTTGAACTAAAGACACTTTTAAGAAGTCTACCATCATTATGAGATAAACAGTAGAAGAAGCTGCCAGTGGGATGAAAGCACAACAGTGGTAAAGATAATATTAAATAATGGAATAACAGAGGTTTTGTTGTTGTTTTTTTGTTTTGTTTTGTTTTTTAATTAGCCCCCCCAAAATATAGTCTGTTCTGAAGCAAAGATTTCTTATTGTGTTTGGATAAATAATGCAGCAAAGTAGAACAAGATATACACAGAACTGGACACTAAGCTGCTTGGTTACTGTAGAACCCTTATAAACACCAGATTTATTTGTCGGTTATCATCAGGAATAAGTACATGGGTAAGATCACTATTGCAAGGAATAGTAATATTCTTAGTCTGCATTCCAATGGTATTAGGCATAATAAAACTTATCCCATTTGTCCTATACACTTGAAAGGCAAAACGTTGATGTCCATTGATTCCGCTCCTTCTGGAAATGCAACTGATGAGAATGTTCCTCTTAAGATTCTAATGAAGAAAATGGTATCTGGTGGAAAATCAGCACTGTCAGTTTAAAGAGCCTGCCATTGCCACCATCCAGGAGCCCTACTAAGTCCAGGTATTGATCATTGATGTGTTATCTCCAATCTCCAATTGAAAGGAGAGAATGATTTAGGAGATAACATTAATTACTATATTCTATGTCCTAGAATGTGACTCAGCTATAGGTGCACTCACAAGGACATATCAACTGGGCTCTGAAATATAAAGATATAGCTAGGACAATCCTGAAAAACATCTTTTAGGGAACTTTTCACATAAACAGGTCATAAATAGCACAAAGAACTACATACCACTCTTATATTTTTCTGTCAGCATTTAGTGAGCAGTAAGATTTGTTGGAAAAATGAAGAATCTTCTGTATTTACTAAAACCTATACCAATAACTGTTAAGAAAGATGATTCAAAACACCATTTACTCTCCCACAGTTAACATGCTCAGCTGCTGAGTAAAAGGTTAGAAGTTTGAGTCCCCCTACAGGTATGTCAGAAGAAATGCCTGGAAATCTACATCTGAAACATCAGCCATTGAAAACCCTACATAGCAAAGCTCTGCTGTATATGCTGGGATCACAATGGGTTGAAATCAGTTCAATGAAAACTACTTATGGACCCTGTGGGACACTGTTACTATTGCTTTAAATAGTGAATATTCAATTTACTTACAGTTAGTGCTTTCTGTGCTCTTCGGGTTTTGTCCCGCACTTTATATCAGTCATCTCAAAACACTTTCCTTCTGCCAGAAATAACATTTTTAAAATTTGTTTAGTGAAAATGTGCTGGTAGCAAAGTCTTAGTTTTTGCTTTTCTGAACCACCTTTATTTTGCCCAAGTTCTTTAAAGATATTTTTCCTGGCTAGATAATTATATAAGTTGTCAGTCATTTTCCCTCAGCACATTAAAGATATCATTTCATGGTCTCCTGGGTTGCATTGTTGTTGTGAAGTCAGCTATCAATCTATCATTTCTATGTGAGTGTCACAGATTGAACTGTATTCCCCAAAAAATCTGTGTAGCAATTTAGCTAAGCCATGATTCCTGGTACTGTGTGGTGTTCCTCCACATTGTAAATCCTGCCTCTGTGTTGCTAATATGGGTGGATGGGCAGCAGTTGTGTTGGTGTGGCTGGACTCAGTGTGTAAGATTACCTTGGGCCTTTAGGCAGTCTCTTGAGATATAAAGGAAAAAAGCTTGCAGAGAGATTTGGAGACCTCATACCACCATGACTGGAAACACTGGTGGCACAGTGGTTAAGTGCTATAGCTGCTAACCAAAAGGTCAGCAGTTCAAATTCACCAGGTGCCACTTGGAAACTATGGAGCAGTTCTACTCTGTTCTATAGGGTTGCTATGAGTGTGCAACTACTCGATAGCAGTGGGTGTGAGTTTTTTGGTTTTTATACCACCAAGAATCGGTGCTGGAAGCTGAGCATATCATTTGGAAAGATCCAGGTTCCTGTGCCTCAAACACTTCCAGTGCAGGCGAAGACTGATGACAAGGGCCTTCCACCAGACCAAGCAAAGAAAGCCTTTCCCTGGAGCTGACACTCTGCATCTGAACTTTTAACCCACTGGACTGTGACAAAATAAAATTTCTCTTTGTAAAGCCATCCACTTGTGGCATTTCTGTTAAAACAGCACAAGAAGACTAAAATAGTGAGATATCTGTTCTTTTTCTCTGACTACTTGTAAAACATTCTCTGTGATTCTGATACTCTAAAGTTTTATTAGGATATGACTAGGTATATTGCTTTTCTTTTTATTGTTTATCCTGTTTCATTTTCATTGGGCTCTCTGAGTCCAGGGATTAGCATATTTCATCAGTTCTGGGAAATGACCAGGTATTATCTATTTTAAGATGATGGAATTTAACTATTTTACCATGTTGTTGTTACTAGGCACCATTGAGTCTGTTCTAAGTTATAGCAACACTATGCACAACACAATGAAACATTGCCTTATCCTGTCATAATCTCACAATCTTTGTTATGCTTGAACCCATTGTTGCAGCCATTCTGTCTGCATAATGTCAGTCCATCTCATAGAAGAGTTTTCTCTTTTTTTCTAACTCTCTGATGTACCAAGCAGGACGTTCTTCTCCAGGGACTGGTTCCTCCTGGTAACAAATCCAAATTATGTGAGATGAAGTCTCGCCATCATTGCTTCCAAGGAACATTCCAGCTTTACTTCTTCCAAGACAGATTTGTTCATTCTTCTGGAAGCCCACAGTACACTCAATATGCTTTGCCAGCACCATAATTCAAAGGCATCAGTTGTTCTTTGGTCTTCCTTATGTAGTACCCCACTTTTGCAAGCATATGATGTTATTGAAAGTACCATGTCTTAAGTCAGGTATACCTTAGTATTCAGAGCAACACGTTTGCATCTTAACACTTTAAAAGTGGTCTTTTGCAGTAGATTTGTCCAAAACAATATATCATTTGATTTCTTGACTGTCGCTTCCACGGGCATTCACTGTGAATCCAAGCAGAATGAAGTCCTTGAAACCTCCGTATTTTCTCCATGTATCATGATGTGGCTTACTCACCCAGTTGTGAAGACTTCTGCTTCCTTTCCGTTGAGGTTCAATCCATACTGAAGGTTGTGATCTTTGATCTTCACCAGTAAGTGCTTCAAGTCTTCTTCAATTTCAGCAAACAAGGTTATGTCATCTGCAAATCACTGTTAGTGAGTCTTCCTCCAATCCTGATGTCACATTGTTCTTCATATAGTGCAATTTCTCAGATTATGTTCTCGTTATACAGACTGAATAGGTACAGTGAAAGAATTAAACCCTAACACACACTTTTCTTGACTAAACGACACAGTATCTTCTTGTTCTGTTCAAGTAACTACCTCTTGATCTATGCACAGGTTATGCATGAGCATGATTAAGTATTCTGGGTTTCCTACTCTTTGTAATGTTGTCTGTAATTTGTTATAATCCACACAAACAAATGCCTTTGGGTAGTCAATAAAACACAAGTAAGCATCTTTCTGGTATTCTGGACTTTCAGCCAGGATCCATTTTCCATCAGCAATGGTATCCTGGTTCTAAATCCTCTTTCGAATCTGCTCGAATTTCTGGCAGTTCCCTGTTGCTACACTGCATGCCTCTCCCTAATTTTCTTTAACTTCTTCTTCTAGAACACCAATTAAATGCTTGTTAAACCATCTCTGTGGCCAACAGACTTACAAAGTGGCCCTTGAGCACCCTGTTTCCCAGTGTTTGTGCATTTACAGGATCCTGGATGAAGGCAGGATCTGTTTCTTCTAAGCAATAGAGTATGGCAAATGTCATAAGATGTGATTACATGTTTTTAACTGCAGGATTACATTACATAGAACTGTAGAGCCCATCTTGATTTAGTTGACTCTCCATCCGTCTTCATTTCTGGCTTTGAAGAAACTAGGAGCCATACTAAGTAACTCCATGTGGCAAAGAAACTTGGGAGGCTTCTAGAAACTAAGGCTGGCTGGCAGCCAACCTCCAGCATGAAACTGTAACATTCAATTCTCTGTAAACTTCATAATAGAAGGAAATTAACTACAGGGCACTTAATTCTGCCAACAACCTGACTGAGTCTGGAAGCATACCTATCACTGTGGATCATCCGTTAGGATCACTGTGACCAAACCATGACTGCAGCCTTGTGAAGCCGTAAGGAGCAGGCTCAGCTAAGAACTGCCGGGACTCCTGACCCATAGGAAATGCGAGAGTGTAAATGTGTGTAGTTTTAAGCTGATGAAAAACAAAACAAAAAACTAAGCCCACTGCTGTCAAGTTGATTTCAACTCATAGCAACCCTACAGTAGGACAGAGTAGAACTACATCGCAGGGTTTCCACAGAGCACCTGGGGGATTTGCACTGCTGACCTGCTGGTTCACAGCCACAGCTTTTAATCACTACCCACTAGGGTTTCTATAAGCTCATTAAGATAGTGTTAATATTGCCCTGGTGGTGCAAAGGTGAAACACTCAACTGCTAACTGAAAGGTGAGTGGTTCAAATACACCCAGTGGTGACATGGGAGAAAGACTTGGTGATCTGATCCTGTAAAAAATACGGTATAGGAAACCCTATGAGACAATTCTACTCTGCCATACTGGGTCTCTGTGAGTGGCAATTGACTTGACAGCACTCAATATACAATAACAATATTGTTATACATTAATAAATAGCTAATAAATATCTCACTCCTTCCTTTATGTCTTTTGACAGATTTTTTGATGCTTTTTTCATCTTGCTATAAGAATTTAGATCTATTATTTGGTTCACAAGTTCCCTCTTCCCCTGTGTCTAATTTTCAAGATTTAATGATGAATTTTTAGTTTGAACTGTTACATATATTATAAGCACTTCTTTATATTCTATTTGCTTTTTTCTAATCTGACTGGGAATTCTTTATAGTTTCTTGTTCACATCATGATTTTCATGCTTGATTTTCTTTAATATGTTTTTAGAAGTGATCATACTAAGTCTGTCTAATAATTTCTTCATCAGAATTCCTTTCCTACTTGTCTCTCAGGGGTATTGTTTCTGCTGTATGTTGTAGGGTTTTTCTGTTTATTTGTTTGTCTTTTTCTGTTTCTATGTTTACTCATTATTTACTTTGAAATACTTGTTTTCCTTGGAATTTACTTGTGAAAAGTGTTGAGAGCTGAGATAAAAGTAGGTCCCTCTAGAAAGGATTTGTATTTACTTGTGACCACCTACTGGGGCACTACAAGTTTACACTACTTTACATTTTATTTTTAGCTTAAAGTTTTCTGGAAGCTGAACAGCAAATGTGATTCTGTGCTAGAAACCCACATGGGAGCAATTCTTATTCCAAATATTCAGCAACACATTTTTCTCCTCTCTGTTCAATGCCAAGGCTTGACATACTTGATTACCCTAGCAGTTGCCTGGGAGGTAGTTTCTCCTATTTCATCATGCCATTAAAGGTCAAAACCTGAGGCGGCTACTTCTGTTTCATCATGTTACTGAGGGTGAAGACTTTTGGGATCCCAAATCTATACACACATAGTTTCTAAGAAGACTCCTCACCTTGAGCAGGCTGTTTTTTCTCTTGTTCCCTATGCTCTGTGAGGGCATGTAAACAAAGGCTTAATCTACCCCACGTTGCAGATGTTCTCAGAGTGAACACCAGCTCTGGGGCTGGTTCTGTAGGTTTCTACCTTTATATGGTCACTGGCTTGAGAATTGCTTTATCAGTTTATCCATGCTCTTTAGAAAATATTTTGTATCTTTCCCCGTAATTTTTTTGGAATCCAAATACTTAGACCATCACAGTTACAAAAACAGCATTTCATGGCTTTGAGCTCAAGACTGTTTCTTTATTGTCATAAAAGTATCAGTAACATAACATTTGCCAGTTAAACATTTTTCATTTGTAGAATTCAGCAACACTAATTACCACAATCATAATGTGCAACTATCTCCAATATCCACTGCCAAATCTTCCATCTCTGTGAGGATTTTTTAAATGACTCTTTTCATAAAATGAGAATATTTGATAATACAAAAGTTCTGCAAATGCAGTTTTATATTTAAAACAGCAATGCCATTCTTTATACGACTGTTTATATATGACTACTATTTGGTAAGGAGCCCTGATGGCCCAGTGGTTAAGAGCTCTGAGAGTATGAATCCACCGCTGCTCCTTGGAAACTCTATCCTGCAGTTTAACTCTGTCCTACAGGGTTGCTATGAGTTGGAATCAACTGGATGGCAAAGTTAAGTGCCAGTTTTAAGCACAAGTGTATGAAAGAAATGAAAGAAATCTTCTAAAGATCCACTGGAAAGTAATAACAGGATGTTTTAAAGAAACAAACTTGTATTCAGGACAATTAGTTTTTTGATATGATTCACAATAAAAGGAATCTTGGTCAACTAAGTTTGGAAACTACTGCATACTGTAATAGTATATTCTCCTCTTGTTGTAAGTTGCTGCCAAGTCAATTTCAGTTCATGGGGGCCCCATATATACAGAGAAGAACTGCTCCAAGAGTTTTGAAGGCTGTGATGTTTTGAAAGCAGATAATCAGGCCTGTTTTCCCAGGCCCCTCTGGATGGGTTCAAACCACCAACAACCTTCTAGGGAACAGCCAAGTGCTTAACCATTTGTGCCACATATGGAACTATATTCTCCTCTTAAAAAATCGTAAAATGCATTATGGTTGCAAGAAGTACTGAAATTGAGAAACAAATCCACTAGGCGCTCCTTGAATACTCTGGGAGTCAGTTCTACCCTGGCCCCTAGGGTCGCCATGAGTTGGATCCGACTCGACAGCACTTGGCTGGCTTGGCATTCCACTGAAACTTGAATTTGAAATTCTTTTTTTCTTCTACTAAGATATTAGAGCTCCATTTAGCAAAGCTTCCATTAAGATGTTTTGGTATATTATATACCAAAGCTTGAAGAATTTTCATAAAACAGTATTTCCCACTGTCTTAGGCTGGGTTCTTTAAAGGTGCAAAACCAATGAAGTGTGTGTGTATGTTCACATGTGTGTGTTTATACATAGAGATAGACACAGAGATTTACTTTAAGGAAATGGTCACATGATTGTAAAGGCTAGAAAGTCCCAAGTCTGTGGGTTAGGCTAGAGGCTTCTCCTGACTCACATAGCTACAAAGGCTGATGAAATGAAGACTAATGGGTAAGACAGCAGGTCACTGTCTGAGAGGCTTTGAAGGCTGACAAATCCTAAGATAGGCAGCCAAGCTTCTAGCTCAAGTCCCAAGAACCAGGGGTTAGAAGACAAACTAGATACAGGATCCAGCACATGCAAAATCCAGCTAGCTTTGCCAGAAAGTTCACACATATGCAGATTGCACCCCCAAGGAAACTCTCTTTCAGCTGATTGACTGCTCCCAGCAGCTTTGATCATGGAAGTGATTACATTATATCATATCTCATTATGGGGGATCACATCATGACATAACTGGCAAATTACACGTAACTGCCAAACCACTGAGAATTGTGGCCTAGACAAATTGGCATACAACCATAACCATCCTACCCACACAGTCCTTTTCTTAACCAACTTTTCAGCAGCAAATGAATCACAGACATATAAAAATAAAAGGCTTCTAGCAAGAATTAGAATAGCAATATTCTTAGTTTCCTCTTTCCTCCTTGAGACATCTTCTTCATTTAATTTCCAGAATAATACATTCTGTTTTGCTTCTAACATACTGATTGTTTGGTATAGATTGAAATGTGTCCCCTGAAAAATGTGTGGTAAATCCTAACCCTTGGACAGTTATTGAAGATTCTCAGATACATCTGAATTCCTTGAGAGGATGAGTTACTGGAGCTAGGGGCTCAGGGACAAGGTCTTGTGGCACAGCTAGGTCAACTGGCATAATACAGTTCATAAAGAAAATGTCCTATTTACTACTTTGGAAAGTACAATCCAAGGTCTTAAAAGTTTGTAAGCTACTGTATAAGACGTATAAACTGGTCTCAGGAGAGTTTTACTGGGACCAAAGATCCTAGTAATTTGGAGCAAAGGAGAATGAAAAAAACCAAAGATACAAGGAAAATATTTGTCCAATAAACACATACTCTACTAGCCTGACCCCAGATGGTGCCTCACTAACACCAATGACCACTCTGACAGGAGTTACAAATGAGGTTTTCAGACAGTGCAGGAGAAAAATGTAGAACAAAATTCAAATTCACAAAAAAGACCAGACCTAATATGGGCTGACAAGTATGTGAACATAATTGTTCTAAGCGCTATATAATTCATTGCTGAATATCACTATGGTCATCTTCAAAGTACTCCCCTTGGGAATCTGTGCACTGATGCCAGCGCCTGCTCTATCCTTCAGTGTAATTTGGGGACTCTTTCTAGAACGACCATTTTGGCATGATGGCAAGTTTGCAAACTTAATCATATAGTTGTCTGTGTGGAAGTTTTTAGCCAGTAAACAGATAACTGTTTTGGAACACCCTCCCTACTCACCTGATCTGGCCCCTATTGACTTTTCTTTAGCCAAAGATAGAGGAAATATTGAGATGAAGACATGTTGATGATGTTCAGGACATCAAAGGTAACACAATGACAGCTGTGATGGCCATTCTAGAAAAAGAGTTCCAAAATTGCTTTGAAGGGTGGACTAGGCTCTGGTCTCGGTGCACAGCTTCCAAAGGCACGTACTTCAAAGAGACAGTAGTGATATTCAGCAATGAGATACATAAGCACTTTTTCTAGGATAAGTTTGCGAACTTAATCGGCAGTCCTTGTAGTCTGATAGAGACTGAAGGGAACCCCTCAGACTATGATTCCTGGACACTCCTCTAACTCAGGACTGAAGATACTCCTACAGTTCACTTTCCAGCCAAAGATTAGACAGACCTATGAAACAAACAGTAATACATACAAGGATTGTGCCCCTTAGATCAGTAAGATATAGGACACCAAATGGGCAACACACACCCAAAAGCAAAGATGAGAAGGCAAAAAAGACAGGTAAAGGGACAACTGGAAACAATGTCAAAAAGAGGAAAGTGCCCAACAAAGAGATCACCAAAGACGAAATGACCAAATCAACACCATTTACTATAGCCCCCAAGAAGATAAAACACCTAAGAATAAATCTAACTGGAGAAACAAAGAATCTATGCAAAAAGAACTACAAGACCTTACTGCAAGAAACCAAGAATTACATAAATGGAGAAACATACCCTGCTCATGGATAGGAAGACTTAACATTGTGAAAGTGTCTATTTTACCCAAAGCGATTTACATATATAATGCAATCCCAATGCAAATTCCAGTGACAGCTTTTAAGGAGATGGAGAAGCAAATCACCAACTTTGTTTGGAAAGGGAAGAAACTTCAGACAAGTAGAGCACTACTGAAGAAGAAGAACACAGTGGGAGGTCTGAAACTACCTGATCTTAGAACTTATTACACTGCCACGGTAGTCAAAACAGCCTAGTCCTGTTACAAAAAAAAAGACACATAGACCTGTAGAACAGAGTTGAAACCCCAGAGATGCCACCATCCTGCACAGCTGATATTTGACAAAACCCCTAAGACTGTTAACTGGGATAAAAACAGTCTCTTTAACAGATGGTGCTGGCAACATTGGATATCCATCTGCAAGAAATCAAAATAAGACCCATATCTTACACGTTACACAAAAACTAACTCAAATTGTATCAAAGACCTAAACATCAAACCTAAAACAATAAAGATCATGCAAAAACAAAAAAAAGGATCAACAATGGAAGTTTCAACACACAACTTAAACAGACTTCAAAATCTGACAAACAATGCATGACCAACAGAAGAAAAAATAGATAAATGGGAACTACTAAAAATCAAACACTTTAGCTCATCCAAATACTTTACAAAAGAATTAAAAGACCATTTACAGAATGTAAAAAATTATTTGGCAACTACATTTTGGACTGATGTCTGATCTCCATCATCTACAAGGTATTAGAAAATATCAACAAGAAAAAGGTAAATAACCCAATTAAGCAATGGGCAAAGGAGATCTACAGACACTTCACTAAAGAAGAAATCCTTGCAGCCAAAAGACACATGAGGAAATGCTCACCATCATTAGCTATTAGAGAAATCCAAATCAAAACTGCAATGAGATACCATCTCACCCCAACAGGGTTGGTCATGATCCAAAAAAACACAAAACAACACATGCTGGAGAGGCTGTGGGGAGATTGGAACTCTCCTACACTGCTGGTGAGAATGCAAAATGGTACAACCTTTATGGAAAGCAATTTGGCACATCCTTAAAAAACTGGAAATAGATATACCATTTGATCCAGTAATCCCACTGCTCAGAATATATCCTACAGAATCAAGAGCAGTCACATGAACAGATACATGCACACAAATGTTTATTACAACACAGTCCACAATAGCAAAAAGATGGAATTAACCCAGATGCCCAACAACAGATGAATGGGTAAACAAACTGTGGTACATATACTCAATGGAACACTATGCAACGATAAGGAACAATGATGATTTTAGGAAGCATCTCATAACCTGGTTTCAGTTGGAAGATATTATGCTGAATGAACTCAACAGCAAAAGTACAAATACTGTATAAGACCCCTACTATAAGGACTTAAAAATGGACTTATGTACAGACGAAAAGACTCTTTGATAGCTGCAAGAGTTGGGAGGGAGGAAAAGGGCTGGTCATGGATTAGACAGTTGATATAAATTTGGTTGGGTGAAATCAGTGACAGCATATGGTAGAAAGATCAGCTTAACCAGACTTCAACTTAAACTGAAAACTCTTCTAATCATAACCCAATACTGCAAAGATAGAGTAGCTGGGGCAGGGGTCCAGGGACCATGGTCTCAGGGCACATCAAGGCCAGTTGGCAAAACTAGCCTATGTTAAGAGAGTCTTCTGCCTCTGGGGTCTTAAAAGCTAGCAAGCTACCGTATGAGGTACACCAAATACTCCCAACTCATCCAGAACAGACTATCACCATGAACAACAAAAATATGAGGAAAAAAGAGCCCAGTAGACAGAAGGACCCATGTGAATAGATGACTGTATCAACACATGACCAGAAGGACCAGATGGTGCCTGGCCACCACCAAAGACAGCCACGATGGTGCACACAATGTTGGGTCCCAGTGGCAACATGGGCAAAAGCAGGGTACTGCTCAAGAACTCCACTAAAAGACCACAATTGATGGTCCAGCAGCCTGGGCGTTTCCCTGGGCACATGCCCCTAGACCTGCTGCTGCTCCTGACCAGAAAATATTGAGGTCAACTCTTCAGGCAGGAATGGACTGGATGCAGGGACACAACGTGACCATAAGTTGCATATATTTTATGGTTCTATGCAACTATAGGATGCTGTCATAGTGGCCTCTTGCTAGGAGGAAGAAGAGAGGGTATAGAGGAGGGGACAGGAGACTGTTAAGAGGATACACATACATACAACAAAAAAGAATATGCTACCACTGGGCAAGGAGACCAGAAGAAGCTGTAGGTAGGTGGGCAAGCAAATTTAATTTGAACTGTATAACATTCACTCAATCACAATAAAATATTTAACAAATTAATAATAATAAAGGAGAATGTGCTGACACATTGAGGGGATTGCAACAAACATCACAAAACAATTTGTGTATGAATTGTTTAGTGAGCCACTAATTTACTCTGTATATTTCACCTAAAGCAGAACTTGAAAAACAAACTCCTAACCTGTCTATCTGCAGAAAGGAGCCACAGCGGCATATTACTGAAGCGGTCAGGTGCTAACCAAAAGGTTAGTGGTTAGGACCCACCAGCTACCAGCTGAGAAACAGATTGGCAAACTCTTCCTCAAAGATTACAACCACGGAAACTATGACGTGGCTCTGCTGAGTCCTGTAGGGCACTATGAGTCAGAATCTACCCTATGGCACACAACACACTTGTGGATGTAATTTCATAATGGGGTCTCTTTGTTATGTCAATGAAATCATAACAATCCAGGGTGTGCCTTAAAGCAATCACTTTTTGAGACTTTTTTTTTAAAAAAAAAAAAAAAAGATACCAGAGGAGCCATATCAGTGCTGCAGCTTTCGCCCTCAGTTTCTGCTGGTGACAAAGAACTTAGAGAGTTCTCCCCAGAAACTGTCACCCCAAGCCCACTTCTTCTGATGCAGCCTCCCCGGGGCAGAGAAACCTGCCAGAGGTACTAAGAAAAAACTGCACGGTGTACAAAAGGCTAAGGGAATCAGTCTATTATGAAAACAAACAAGTGGGCTGTAGAGGGAACCCAAACCATCCAAGGCCTCAGAGACTTCATCAAAAAGTTGCCTAAACTTGTAGCCTCTGAAAAGTTGTTGGTTTGTGTGTATCAGTCCTTTGTCCCTCCTCCAGACCAGGAAGTTGGAAGACTGTCTGAGTGTTTTGGCAGTGAAGCTAATAAACTGGTCCTACATTACTGCAGATCTTAGGCTTTAGGATGAACCACAAAGAAAAACAATGTGTTACTTAAAATTAATCTCCACAAAGGAAACAGCTCTGAAGAGCTTGTGTGCTTGTGGCAACCGACTTTAAGGATAATGATCTACTATCAGCATATATCTGCTGTCAACAATGTTTATGCATAAGAAAATATCCAGAGAGTGGACTCTCAAAAATACAACACATATTAATATGCTGGCTTGGCTGTAAAATATTGGAGTATACCATTGCTACCACAATTAATAATCCAGACCCACCTCCAAGGTATTCAAAACATCAAGACCACAGAAATTTTCTTAACACTAGTTCTCAGAGTGATGAAATTGTTCACTTGTACTATTACCACTCTGTTGGTTTTTCCCATTGTAAAAATGTATTTCTTAAAGTATTGATTTTTTTTAACCTATTCAGAAGAGTTCAGTTTGTTTGGGGTATAGAATATTTCTCTTTCATTTACATTTATACCTATGATGTTATCTTCTTGTAAAACAAAGTACACGTTCTCCCTCTGGCTTTATGCTGTACATAGACCAAAGAGAAGGCAGCCCAGCTGGCAGACAGGGTTAGGCAGCTTAATTTAACTTCTTTGCCAGCAATAATGGGGGGAAAAGCTATTCCTGCTAATTTCTAGTAAACAACTAGCCAGGAGAGCAGGCATTTTGACAAATTAGAAGAGTGCCTTAGAGAATACTGATAGTTTTAAATGAAGTACTTTATTGGGCAACAAAGAATTTTATGAACTCTAGACAAATTCATCTCAGAGCTCTTTTCAGGCTAATCACATATCAATTCTTGAATTGCAACAGTGCAACAGTATATAATTAGTTTCATTCTAATTACTGGAGTAATTCTAGCAACATTTTTTGAGTTTTTTGTACTGCATTTTTCAACTTGAAAGCCCTCAAAGAATAACTGAAAACTAGATTTTTCTGTGTATTTTGTGACATGACTAAAAACCAAAATATCATTTCACTCATGTTATCAGGTAATTGCTTAAAGTGAGAATTGACTTATTCCTTCTTTCTGTATTACATTTCTAATGAAGTATTAAAAAAAAAAACCTATCAATCTGAACAACAGATTGGCTCATAAATAATACAACCTATGAGTACCTCTCCTTTAAAAAAAAAAATCATGTATTTGAAACTAAATGGTCAAATTTGCCCTAAAGAAGAGAACATAAGGGAAGGTAGAGGGTGGGTAGGGAGGCTATATTGATAGAAATGTATCAAATAGAATAGAAATAAAACAAGCAGAACAATGAGAATGTTGACACATTGGTAAAAATATAACCTATGTCACTAAACAATATGTGCAGAAATTGTTAAATGGGAACCTAATTTGCTGTGATAACTTTCACCAAAAATACAATAAAATATTATAATAAACCAAAACAACCAGATTAGGCATAGAAAGTAGAAAGCACAAATAGGAAAAGATAGGTACTACACCACATGTAGATCACCAAGAAACCAAGGAACAGTTGCTGAGAAGACACAAGGAGCCAACAAAGAGCGAGCTTTCCCCTGGAGACAGTGCCTTGAATTTGAGTCTCTATCCTCCTCAACTGTATGAAAAGAACTAATTTGTTCACTAAAGCCACTCACTTGTGGTATTTCTATTATAGCAACACTAGGAAATTAAGACGTGGATCCTTCCCAGAGTCTTTCGTCAGTTCCTTCTTGTCTACCAAATGCTCCAATCATCAGTCCTTGTATGCCTTCTCTATTTATACTCATGCACTTGTGATTTCATCTAGTCGCATAACTTTAAACAATAAGTACAGATTCTTGAATTTCTAGCTCAAACCTAGACTTCTCTCCTGACACTCGGTTTCACACGCCCCACCATATACTTCACATCTCCATCTGAGTGTCTAACAGAAACGCCAGATTTACCACGTCCAAAACTGAATTCCTGATCACAAAACTTGCTCCTGCTGCAATTTTCCCTATCTTAGGTTTTTTTCCAGGATCCAAAAATCCTGAAGTCGTCATATTTGACTTTTCTCTTTTTGTAACAGTTCAAATTAATTGATCAAGAAATTCTGTAAAACCTACCTTAATATAGACCCAGGATATCACAATTTTCTTCTCTTTCGTCACTCCAACTCTGTTCCAGGACACCTTCAACTCTTGCCTAGCTAACTGCTAAAAAAACTTTTTTGTTTTGTTTTTACATCCAGTTGATTCCAATTCATGGTGACCCTTTGTGTGCTGGAGTAGAACTGTACTCCATAGAGTTTTCAATGGCTCATTTTTTGAATCAAGACCATCAGGTATTTCTTCCTATGACTCTCTGGGGGGACTCAAATCTCCAACCTTGCCGTCAGTAGTCAAACACTTAACAATCTGTGCTACCCAGGAATGTCAATAAAACTAAAAAAATCCATTGCTGACCCACTGATTCCAACTGATAGTGGCCCTATAACGCCAACTTCCATCCTTCCTTGCCCAGGCAACTCTCATTACAGCAACACAGGCCATTCCGTTAAAACAAACACCAGATGACGTCATGACTCAGATTCTTTTTTGACTTCTGACCTCTTTATAATTACTGATTGACCTACATGATCTTTATCCTGCATTCCTCATTTCCTGTCTGACTTCACTCCTTTAAGGCTTTCCTTTGGGCATTCAGCTACACCGGTATCCTTGCACTTTCTCAGCCGCACCAGCCAGCTCCCTATTCAGCACTTTTGCACTTGCTTCTCTCTCTGCCTGGATTGCTTTTCCCCTGGGATATGGGTCTGGCTTACTCCCTCACCTCCATTAAGACATCGCTCATATATTACCTTTCTCTGAAGACCTTCCCTGGCCATCCTCTCTAAAATTTAATCTTTTTTTTCATCCATACTCTTGATTTCACTTTCCACAGATAGAAGAGATTAAATTTGTGAGATGATGGTCTGGAAAGCTCTTTACTGAGAGGTACTATTTGAGCCAGGTGTTTATAACCATCCCAAGGTGTTTATCATTAACAAGCTTGCTTTTTTATTTTACTTTGTCTGTTTTAATGTCTTCTTTCCTTGATTGGAAGATAAACTCCATGAAGGCAGGGATTTTTGTCTGTTTTATTCACTGTCCTATCCCCAGTGTTCTCAGGTAGGTACTCAGTGGAAACCTTGCAATTTTTTTTAATTTTTAAGTAGGAAATGCCTCGAGAATATTTTCTACTTCAAGGGAGCTGGGACAGAGAACGCTAGATCTGGGATCCCAAAATATTTCTTATACGGTCAAAGAGGGTCTACTTATTTTAATTTTTCTCAATATTTTATCATAATTATTTTCCTAGTATATGTGAAGTTCAGTAGTCGGATATCAATATACAAGAAGAAAATAGGTTCTCCCTTTGAGGGGAAAATCATCACTTTTGATTCTGCCCCAGTTGTTCAAATTCAAAATGGAGATACACAGAGAAGTTGCAGTTATTGAATAATCATACAGCTGGTCCCCTAGACAGGTAAATGAAATACCTTCTCGATTTAGTCCCCTAGATAATATTTAATAATAATAACTCAAGACTGAGGAGAAGTTTGCTAAGCATTGCTTTTTTGCTTAAGATATCTTCCCACCGAGGCCTAGCAAACAAGGTAATCATCTTTATAGCCTAGGTTATCTATAGTGAAAATTGGATCTTAGTCATTTCCCACTCCACGCATTTAAATTACCTTCAATTATGAAATCAACCAAAAGGTATACAGGTGAAAAGTTTCAAAAGACCAAAAAAGAAATTAATATTGATTACTTGTCTACTTTGCACTGATCACTAGGCAATTACAGGTGTGTGTATGAGAGAGACAGAGAGAAAAAGAGAGAGAGAGATTACTTACAACAATTCCATGAAGTAGGCAATATTAATTCTACTGGTAAGATGACTTGTCCAAGGTATCAGAGCTAGTGTATGACAAAAAGAAGGTAACGGGAAAGTCAGTCTACTCCCCAAACTTGTGTCGTTTCTTGCTATGATGTTTTTTATAGAAGGTTTATGAGAGGAAACTCTTGACAGATAAGTAAGTATAAGACAGTCTCTATAGAAGACCTTAAGATGAATCTTTGATTTCACTTCCTGTGAACTTGGGAGAATCCAAAGTAGAACATGAATTGTGGGGAGTTGTGTCTTCCCTCAGAAATCCTGGTAGTAGAGTGATTAAGCGCTTCATCTGCTGCAAAAGGTCGGCAGTTCTGACACTCAAGAGCTCCACTGAAACTCTCTGGGGCAGTTCTACTCTGACCAATAGGTCATTATGAGTTGCAATCAACTCAAAGACAGTGATATTTTTTTTGGCTTTTTGGTGCCTTCCCTCAGTGCAGTGCTCAGCTGCCAGCTTCCCAGAAACCTAAGGAAATTAATCATGTGGTGTTTAGTAGTAGAAACTGCAGTTTTAGTTTATGCACTTTCTCAACACAGCAGCCAGAGTCATCTTTTTAAAAACCTGAAGCTTGATCCTACAGCCCCTCTGTTCAAAAACTCCGATGGTGTCTCCAGCAGCCCTTGCAGTGTGTTGAAAGGGCCCATGTGATCTGTCACCTCTCCAATCTAATCTCCTACCATTTACCCCCTTTCTCACACCTCTCTAGCCAGACTACTCCCAACCTCCACTTGTTCCTTTCCATTTGTTCCTCTACCTAAATACTCTTCCCACAAATAATCACGTTCTTCAACCCATTACTTTCTTCAGATCTTGTCTCAAATATTACATTATTTGAAATACTTCCTTGGCTGTGCTACCTAAAATTGCAATAGCCTCCAAACCCCCAACACTTTCTACCCTTCTCCTTCTATTTATTTTTCTTTTAGCGTTTATCACTACAAAATATCTAAAATACTTTATACGTCTATCTGTGTGTCATGGATTGAATTGTGTCCCCTTAAAAAACATGTATGTAAATTCGGCTGGGTTGTGATTATCAGTATTGTGTGATTGCTCTCCATTTTGTGATTTTCCTATGCTACACATTAAAGAGGATTGGGTGAGACTGTAAATCCCTTCCTAAGGTCATCTCCCTGCTCCATTGTAAAGGGAGTTTCCCTGGTGTGTGGCTTGTACCACCTTTTATCCTACAAGGGATAAAACGGAAGCAAGAAGAGTTGGGAAACTCACACCATCAAGAAAGAAGTACGGGGAGAAGAGCGATTCCTTCAGACCTGAAGTCCCTGGGCCAAGATGCTCCCTGAACAAAGAGTGATGCAACTCAAGGACTTTCCTCCAGAGCTGACACAGAGGGAAAGCCATCCCCTGGAGAAGACACCCTGAATTTAGACTTGTAACCTACTGGACCTGTAAGAATAAATTTTTCTTTGCTAAAGCCATCCACTTGTATTTCTGTTAGAGAAGCATTAGCTGACTAAAATACTGATCTTCACCTCTCATTAGAACTTGAAATTAACAAAAGCAGACTTTTTTTATGGCTTATCTGCTATATATGCAATGTTCATACCAGTACTTGCCTATTTGAGAATATTACATTTTCATGATTTTGAGTAGTAAAATAATAGATTTGCTTCTAGTGACTCTGTCCAATTACACACATTTTGATAACACCTAATGGGTTTTCCCTAGGAAAATATAACATGATGGGAGTTAACTGGGTTTTACCTCCTGGGCTATAAGAACTTAAAACATTTACAATTTTATAACGAAGATTTCACCCTGCCAGAAAGAGCTACATTATGCATGATGCTATTCATATTTAAGTCTTTATAATTTTCTTCCTGAACCTTGAGATTTCAATCTCTGGGCCAAGACTCTCCGATGCAAGAATTTCCCAGATGTTCTTAAATAAAATCCAATTTGATAAGATGACAACAGCTATGTGAACATCAGACTCTTGAATTGCTATCATGACTAAGAAATTAGGTCTAGAAACCACCAAAATTATCTGACTGTGAACTATTTGGAAAGATTAGAGATGTATTGCAGAATGCTACTAACCACACACAACTTATATGCAATAGTATTTCTTAAGCTTTTGTGCTATTTTCTCTTCTGTTTTTTCTAAGAATAGATTTATATTTAATTTCAACTAATGGAGTTTTTAAATCCCGAAGATTATAGTGGAATGATTTGCTTTGATTTAGATTTGATTTAAAAGGATGAGAAAAGAACAATATGTGCTACTTGTTCCTCCTCTCACACTTCAGAATTTAGAAAACAGGAGAAGCTGCAACTCCTCTTTACTTCCAAATTCAACAGGCATGATTCTAAACGTGAGCAAAAGCATTCTAAGCCTTCAAAAGAAAGAGTATATAAAGGACCATTCTCACAAAGTTGTCAGTGAAGAAAGAACTACAAATGAAAAGTTTGATAGTAACAAAACAATACTTGTACTAATGAAGAACTTTCATGCATTTCTACCTCTTTCTACAATCAGTCCTACTGTTCACAGTATCCACTATACCCTAACACCAAATTTCAGCTTCGGACTTGGAGGCAATTGTCATGCTTGCCTATTCCTGGCTTTCAGTTATTAGGTACTGTCAAGTTGATTCTAACACATAGAGACCTTACGTATGACAGAAAGAAACACTGCCCAATGCTGCACCACACTCACTTTCATTCCTGTATTTCAGCCCATTGTTGCAGCCACTGTCAATCCATCTCATTGAACGTCTTCAGTTTTTCAATGACTCTCTGCTTTACCAAGTGCCGTGGATTGAACTGTGTCCTCCCAAAAATATGTGTCAACTTGGTTAGGCCTAATTCCCAGTATTGGGAGGTGTCCTCTATTTTGTTGTCCTCTATTTTGTCATTTATATTACATAGAAGTTACTTACAATATAACACTTACTAAGATTCTTGTTAATATTTATGTTGTAACACTCTTACTAAGGTTACATCCCTGAGCCAGCGTAAAGGGAGTTTCCCTGGAGTGTGGTTTGCACCACCTATTATCTTACAAGAGATAAAAGGAAAAGGAAGCAGAAGAGGACTGGGGACTTCATAGCACCAGAAAAAGCAGTTCCAGGAGCACAGTGTATCCTTCTGACCCAGGTCTCTGTGCCTGATAAGCTCCTCAACCAGAGGAAGACTGATGACAAGGACCTTCCACTAGAGCTAACAGAGAAAGCCTTCCCCTGGAGCTGATCCCCTGAGTTCCACTACTAGACTGTAAGAAAATAACTTTCTCTTTGTTAAAATCATCCACTTGTGGTATTTCTATTATAGCAGTACTAGGTGACTAGGACAAGCCCAGGAATTGGTCCTCTCTGATAACAAGTAAGCAAGACAAAGTCTATCCCTCATCTCTCCTAAAGAGCATTCTGGCTGTACTTCTTCCAAGACACATTTGTTTGCTCTTCTAGAAGTCTACCGGCCAAGCCAAGTGCTATCGAGTCGGATCTGACTCAAGGCAACCCTAGGGGCCAGGGTAGAACTGACCCCCAGAGTATTCAAGGAGAAGTCTACAGTATATTCGATATTCTTTGCCAGTACCACAATTCATATGCATCAATTCTTCTTTTGTCTTCTTTATTCACTATCCTTCTTTGGTACACACATGAGGCAATTGAAAATATCATGGCTTGGGTCAGGTACACCTCCGTCCTCAAAGTGGCATCTTTGCTTTTTAACACTTTGAAGCAATTTTTTGCAACAGATTTGTTCAACACAATACATTGTTTTTTACTGCTACTTCTATGGGTATTGATTGTTGAGCAAAGAAAAATGAAGTATTTGACAACTTCATTCTTTTCTCTGTTTATCACAATGTTGCTTACTGGTCCAGCGGTGAGGATTTTTGTTTTCTTTGTGTTGAGGCATAAACCGTACTGAAGGCTGTCTTCTCTGATATTCATCAATGAATGCCACAAGTCCTCTTAACTTTCAACAAGCAAGGTTGTATCATCTGTATATCTAGGTTGTCTATGTGTCTTCTTCCAGTTCTGATGCTGCATTCTTCTTCATATAGACCAGCTTCTCAGATCATTTCCTCTGCACAGAGATTAAATTTGTAAGCTGAAAGATACAACCCTGATACACACTTGTCCTGATTTTAAACCATGCAGTATCTGCCAGCTCTGTCTAAACAACTACCTCTTGGTCTATGCACAGGTTCTCCAGAAGCACAATTAATTGTTCTGGACTTCCCATTCTGCACAATGTTACCCATAATTTCCTATGATCCACACAGTTGAATGCCTTTGCGTGGTCAATGAAATACAGGTAAGCAAGCATCTTTATGTAATTCTCTGCTTTCAGCTAAGTTCCATTTGACATCAGCAACGACCTCTCTCATTCCACTTCTCCTGAATTTGGCTTGAGTTTCTGGTAGATAAGTTACATTTTTTTCCCATACAACTCCATGTAAGAAAGCTGACCCAGGTCACTCTTTACATAGCCTGCATATATCCAACTGTGGGCCCTTATTTTCCTAAAAAGAGATATAAAAAGAGTCATTATTTTCTATCTAAAATGTACTCAGTTTCATTCTCACAAATGTATTTTTAGTCACATAATGTCTATAGGAGGAGCCTTGATGGAACAATGACTAAGCTGTCAGCTACTAAGTGAAAGGTTGGTAGTTAAATTCCATCAGCTACTCATCAAGAGAAGACTTTTCAACCTGATCCTGTAAAGATTATAAGCTAGGAAACTCAATCAGGAAGTTCTACTGTATCACGTAAGGTCACTATGATTCGGAATAGACTCCATGGCACACAACAACAAGTATTTATAGAGTCTCAGCATCAGTTTATCACCTTAAAACAGACATGACATTGGGATGAGTGTCCTATATAAATATGGAGAATGATTACCAACCTCATGAACATTTCCATATTCACAGCTGATAACCACATACTATAATGTAAGTAAGTAACTGGGTTTGAACCAGCATAAGAAGATAAAATAAACAGATGACAGAGAAACCCACTCCTTATGAAAAACTACTTCTTTAGGGACATAAAACACCATCAGAGGTTTATGGGCCAATTAATAGAAAATTTCCAGATAGAAAAGCAATCCCTTAAGTGATTAGGCTTTTGTTCCCTTTAGGTAATGCGGCTCAGTGAGGTCAGACCAGTATTTGCAAAAATGCCATGAATAGTTACTACCTCATCTTTGCCTCTAATGATCCATGTGGTTTCATTCCATTATGAGTATACATAGCAAAGTTGCTTTTGTAAGTGTAAGTGAAATTCCAAGAAAAGATGCAGCTAGCACCATTTAAAACAAATTGCATTTTTCTTATCCTGCTCTGAATGTAGCTCAGTTTAATACCAGTTATGTTCAACTGGTCAGATTTTTATGTTATGTGATTACATGAGTATTTGAAACTCTGTAAGAACTGTTACTAATAATTATGGTAAAATAACAAGGTTAGCACTCTGATGCTCTCTTACAGGAATTCTTTGCAGAAGATTCTTTTTTTTAAAAAAAATTATTGTACATAAAGTGAAAGTTTACAATCCAAATCAATTTGTCATGCAAAAACTTGCACACACTGCTATGTAACTCTATCTGCTGTCCTTACCCTGTGACAACATACTTCTTTCCTTCCTGTATTCCCCATGTCCTTTCAACCAGCTCCTGTCCCCTTCCACCCTCTCATCTCAGCTCCAGACAGGAGCCACCCAGTTAGCCTCATATATATACTTACTTAAAGAAGTACACTCTTCACCAGAATCATTTTATGTCTTATAGTCTAGTCCAATCTTTGTCTAAAGAATTGGCTTCAGGAATGGTTTCAGCTCTGGGCTAATAGAGAATCCAGCCATGTCTTCTGGGGATTCTCTAGTCTGTCAGAACATCACATCTGATCTTTTTGATAGTGTTCTATTTCTGCACACCTGTTTTTCTCACACTGTATTAGGGACTCTATGCTTTATTCTCTATCAGGGCAGTCACTGGTGGTGGCCAGTCTCTATCTACCTCTTCTGGTCTCATGCTGATGTAGTCTGTGGATTATATAACCCTTTCTGTCTGTTGAGCTCATATCTTTGATGTCTTTCATTTGCAGTGGACTTATTTTTAAAGTATCTTGTCAATTTGCACTTTTTCTAAATCCTTAAAACACAGACATCAATGATCAATGGGAAAAAAGAATTGCATCACCCATTTACTTCATTTGAGGATTATGAAGTGATTATTGTTGTATATAACCTTTAAGTGGTAATGACAATGTGATAAGAACTACCACTAATTGAGTGCACATGTCATTCTGGGTGCTTTGTTTATACTCTCTTTAATATAAGTGATGATTTTGAAATGTATATAGGAATTACAGTTTATTTTATGTGCGGAAAATTAGAGGCTTTGAGAAATTTGTACCCAACATGACACAACCAAACAATGGCAAAACAAGAATGCTGAACCCAGTTATCTGTGTATCTTTTCCATTTCTGTAAAATATATCTCAGTTGATACTTATTAGTTTTGAGTCTTTTCCAACTCATGGCCATCAAACTTACATTTTTTGCCCAAGTGAATTCCTAGTCCTTGTGTGATTTCAAAGTACACTCAGTATTTCATTTTCCAGCAGCATCCCCTTATCTCCAATTACCTCCAAATGTAATCTGATGTGATTTTTTAATTAAATAAGGCTTCCTTTAATTTTTTTCAAGAAACTAAAAAAAAAAAAAAATCATTAGGAAGTTGAATGATTAAAACTTGATTTAAAGAATTTTATATTTTCTTTAAAAAATAATCTTTTGCAGACTGCAATTGATGGTCCAGGGGCCTTGGGGTTTCCTTGGAAGCATGGCCCCTGACCCCAATGCTGCCCCTGCTCATAAATCATAATGGAGGTCAACTCTTCAGACAGGAACGGATTGGACTTGGTGACACAGAGTGCCCATATCATGTGTGCACTTTATGGTTCTATGCATCTATATGATGTGGTCCTGCTGACTTCTTATTGGAGGTGGGGAGAGGCAGAGAGGAGGGGATAGAAGATTGTTAGGAGGATATGACATGTATAGAATGGAGAGGAAGAATGAGCTGTCACCAGGCAGGGAGAGCAATAGGAGCTGCATGTAGGTAGGCATGCAAATTTATATGGGAATGTACAGTTTCACTCAATCATAATAAAAAAGTCTTTTGCATTTTAGAACCTGTTATTTAGACTGCATATACATTTTGATTTTTTAGTAAAACAATTTACTTGTTCCTCAATACATTTTTTTTTTTAATTTTAGATAAGCAGTGCAATATAACTTCTATTACTGCTATGCTTTACAATTGTGATACTGGTGAGGAATACTAAATATACTACGTACTGCCAGAAGAACAAACAAACCTATCTTGGAAGGAGTACAGCCAGAAAGCTCCACAGAAGAGAGAATGACAAGACTTCTTCCTATGTACTTTGGGCATAAGATCTGGAGGGGCCAGGACCTGAAGAATGACATCATACTTGGTAAGGTATAGGGTCAGAGAAAAAGAGAAAGATCCTCAACAAGATGGTATGAAACAGGACAGCAACAATGGGCTCAAGCACAGCAACAATTGTGAAAATGGGCCAGGATCAGGCAGGGCTTCATTCTGTTGTACATTGGGGCTAGCTCCTAACAACATCAAAATGCTTTAAAAACAGAAAGTATCAATAAATAACTGTTGACAACATGAATAAATAGTATATATTATCATATTTCCACCATGAGTATGTCAGTTTGTGGTACTGTGGTGGCTCATGTGCTGTGACCTTGAGTACTTCCCACCTCAATTTGGAGACGTCTCAGGAATAGATTTGATGGACTGAACACAAATGACTAAAGAACAGATGAGTTGTGGAATGACACAAGGACATCATGTACAAAAACAGCAAAAGGTTATTAAAAAGACAAGAAAGAAAAAAAGACCAAAACTGTCACCAGAATAGATTCAGAAACTTGCCGTTGAATGTTGAGTAGTTAAAGTGAATGGAAGAAATGATGAAATAAAACAGAGAAGAGTTCAAAAAGTAGCTTCAGAAGAAAAACCAAAATACTATAATGCATACTTGAATGTTTGAAAGCACTCATTCATCTCTACCAAAAAATTTGGAAGACAACCACCTGGCCAACTGATTAGAAGAAATCCATATGTGTGCCCTTTTTACTGAGAGTGGAGTGTTGAAGTCTCCCACTATTACTGTGGAGTGATCTATCTCATTTTTGAGTGTAGTCAGTGTTTCTTCAATGTATTTAGATACTCTGGTATTGGGTGCATAAATATTAAGTATTGTTAAGTCCTGCTTATGTATTGAAACTTTCAGCAGTAGTGTCTATCCTTGTCCATAGTGGTGGATTTTACATTAAAATCTATTTTATCTGAGATTAGTATTGCCACACATGCTCTTCTTTGTGTATTGTTAGCTTGGTATATATTCTTGCATCCTTTAATTTTCAGTTTGTTCATATCTTTAAATCTAAGGTGAGTTTCTTGTAAGCAACATAGAGACAAGTCGTGTCTTTTGATCCAAGATATCACTCAACATCTCTTTACTGGAGTGTTCAGTCCATTCACTTTCCATGTAACTATTGATAGGTATGTGTTTAGTGCTGTCATTGTGATACATTTACTTTTGTGTTGATGTTTTCTCTGTTGTTCTTATTAATCTATTCTGGGACATTCTTCTTTGTGAGTTGACTTTTCACCTTTTTCAGGGTTGGTTTTGCGGTTGTTGAGACTCCTGTATTACATTTTTTGATTTGATATGTCACATCTTTAAGGCTTTATGGCTGTCCCTATGATCCCTCTTAATAAACTATGCATAAAACAGATTTTAATTACTATCAGTCTTATTAACTTCCTTTCCATCTGGAAGGATGGTAACAACTATAGTACATCCCTCTTTTTAATATGATGATATCATAGTTTTCATGATGTGATCACTGGATCATTTCTTTCACTATTATAGCTTTAATTGTGTTTGGGGCCTTCCCTAACTGAGTAGGTTTCTGGGTGGTGTGTCCTGTATTTGCTTCTAAAATATAAACTTAGTGGTTTTGTTCTTCTAAGCCAAGCAATTCTTTCAGTATTTCTTGTAGCTTTGGTTTGGTTTTCACAAAGTCTCTTGAGTTTCTGTTTATCTGCGAATGTCTTCATTTCATTTTCATGTTTGAAAGACAGTTTTGCAGGATATATATTTCTTGGTTGGAAGTTCTCCTTCAAGGCTTTGAATGTGTCATACCACTGTCTCCATGTCAGCATTGTTTCTACTGAGAAATCCAGTGAAAGCCTACAGGGTTTCCCTCTGAATGTTAGCTTTGCTTTGAGTCTTTCAGCCTTTAAGAATTTCTGCTTATGTTTCATTTTGTTAAGTTTGGTTATGACATGTTTTGGAGTCTTTCTTTTGAGATCTATATTGACTGGTGTTCAATGTGCATCTTGGATATCTATATTCTCTTCTTTCATAATTTCTGGGAAGTTTTCTGTCAGCAGCTCAGCAACAATACTCTCTGTGTTCTCAGGTGTCTCTCCCTGTTCAGGAACTCCAATTAATCATAGATTGTTCTTCTTAATAGAGTCCTTCATTTTTCTTGTTTCTTTTTGATTTTTCCTCATAGATGCTGGAGTCAGTAGCTCTGTCTTCCAAGTCAGAAAGTCTATTTTCCATTAGTTCCATTCTGTTTTCTTGGCACTGAATTGAAGTTTCTATCTCTTTGATTTTGTTCTTGATCTGCTGGATTTCCAAATATTGATGTTCCATCAGATCGAACAGCTTGCTTAATTTTGCATTTTGCTCTGCTGCACTCAGTATAAAGTCTAGGAGGACTCTATATGGAATCCTTTTGTATTCACCTTCTGATAGTTTCAGAAAGGTTTCTTCATCTGGGAGTTCTTTGGTGTTTTCTTTTGGGGGCCTTCTGAAGACTTGGGTGATTTATTGGTTACATTTTTATCCAGAGTTTGTTGTTTTGGGGGCATCATGCAAGTCAATAAAGGCTGAGAAAGATGCTGTGAGGATGGACCACAGTTGTTTCTCTAGGCTGTCTTAAAATGAAAGATAAAAGGTATCTGACAACTTCCAAAATCAGTCAGGTTTTCAGGTGTACAGGTCCCTCTTCCCAGCCAGCAAAGTAAACACCTCTATATCCAACCCCAGATGTTATAAACTAGTTCAAAATACAGACAGGCTACTGCCCTGCTGGCCTCTGCAGCTGGGCCCCAGCAGTAAGTGACACTGTGCTGAATACTGCTTTAGTGCTGGAAGAGTACTCTCCAGGCAGGCGCTGCCTCTCAGCCTGGGAATTAGGTCCAGCTGAGGCCTCTGTGTGGGTATGTCTGCCTCCCAGTGGAACAAGATGGTGTCCCATGCAAGCTCCCCACCAGCCTCAGTACAGGCCATCCAATGGCGGGGGCAGAAAGAGAGGTCAAAGGTGCCGAGATGTACAGAGTCCAGAACACGGCTCTCAAAATGTAGCAACTTCACCTGCTGATCCCACGAAGAGAGCATCTGAGATTAGCTGTTAGTCAAGTCCCAGCTCTGCTCACTGTCTAAGACAGAGAAAAAAGTTAAAACAGCCAGCTACCTTTGGTCCATGAAAGGCAGCACTCACCAAGAGTGAGGGTTGGCAAAAAAGAGGAAGTTTTCTGTTCACTGGTATGAAGTCCAAACTAACAGCCCTATGCCGTGTCCTAGGGCTCACTAGGTGTTATAAGACTCCATTTAACTATCAGTTCAGGTCTTGGTTTCCAGACGGACTTAGAGAGACATGTGTTTAGTCCGCCATCTTTACACCACCCCCATGTGCCCACTTTAAAGAAATGTGATCCAACAGAAATTGGAAATTATCAACCATTATCGTTAATATCATATACAAATAAAATTTTGCTGAAGATAATTTTAAAAGGTTTCAGCACAATGGAAAAAAAACAAAGCAACCTAGGTGTCCATCAAGAGATGAATGTATAAACTGTGATATATATATATATATATAAACTGTGTACATATATATATATACAGTGGAACACTGTGCAATGATAAGGAATAATGATGATTTTGTGAAACATCTTATAACCTGGAATTTACTAGAAGACTTTATACTGAGTGAAATCATTCATCTGCAAAAGGACAAATAATGTATGAGACCACTATTACAAGGACTTAAGACTTACACACAGAGGAAAATATTCTTTGAGGACTACAAAGATGGCAGGAGGAGAGGGTTATTTATAGATTAGATAGTCCAGAGGAATTCAGTGAGGTGAAGGAAGTGACAGTACTCAGTAGAAGGCAGGTCAGCATAACTAGACTACACTATAAGCTAAAACATTTTCTAAATTCAACTCAACATTTCAAAGGACAGAGTGGGAGACAGGGGTTGGGGACCGTGTTTTCAGGGACCATCAAGGTCAATAGGCATAACTAGTCTTTTTCTAAGGGAGTGTTCTGCACCCCATATTGGTAAGTGGTGCCTGGGGTCTTAAAAGCCAGCAAGCTGCCTTGTGAAAAGCATCAGTTGGTCCCAACCCACCTAGAACAGTTGAAAACTTAGAACATCAGACACAAGGAAAAATGATCCCAGAAGACAAAAGGACAACATCAGCATAAGACCAGAAAAACTAGATGGTGCCTGGCCATCACCAAAGACAGCCCTGACAGGAAACAATGTAGAGTCCCCGACATAGCACAAGAAAAAGGAGTGTGCAGATCAAGAACTCTATCAAAAGACCAGACTTGATGGTCCAACAACCTGGAGGGTCCCATGAGAACATGGCCCCTGGACTTGTTGCTGAAACCAGTATTGAAGCCAACACTTCAGACAAAGAATGGGCTGGACTTGGGGACACTGACGCAGGTGGTGTGTGTACTTTATGGGGGTTTGTAACCAGGTAATATGTGGGTTAAGGTTGTGTACTTCCACCGTACTTCTTTGATTTGTATGCTGAGCAAATAATCCAAGAAACTGGACTATATAAAGGAAAGCATGGCATCGAGACTGGTGAAATACTAACAACCTGTGATATGCAAACAACATACCTTGCTAACAGGAAGTAAAAAGGATTGAAGCACTTACAAGGAAGATCACAGACAACAGTCTTCAGTATGGATTACACCTTAACATAAGAAAAACAAAAATCTTCATGAATGGACCAATAAACATCATGATAAACAAAGAAAAGACTGATGTCAAAGATTTAATTTTACATGGATACACAACACCTGTGGAAGTGGCAGTAAAGAAATAAAGAAACTCCTTGTACTGAGCCAGTCTGCTTCAAAAGACCTCTTTAAAGTGTTGAAAGCAACGATGTCACCTGGAAGACTAAGGTAGGCTTAACCCAAGTCATGGAATTTCAGTCACCTGACATGCTGCAAAACCTAGACAACAAATAAGGAAGATCAACCAAAAACCAAACCCACAGCCACAACTTGATTCCAACACATAGCGACCTTATAGGATAGAGTAGAACTGCCCCACAGAGTTTCCAAGGAGTGTCTGATGGGTTCAAACTGCTGACATTTTGGTTAGCAGCTGTAGCACCTAACCACTACACCACCAGGGTTTCCAAGTAAGGAAGACAGAAGAATAATCGATTTGACTGAATTATGGTGTTAGTGAAGAATATTCTGTGGACTGCCAGAAGGGTGAAAAAGTCTCTGTTTGAAGAAGTGCTTCTTGGAGGTGAAGATGGGAGACTTCATTTCATGTACTTACTGACCAAAAACTCCAACCAACCCCACTGCTGTTGAGTTGATTCTAAGTAATTTATGATATTTTAATTTTTCAGGCTGTAAATTATCATACACTTACTTCTATGACTTTCAGAAACCGTGATGGTGTAGTGGTTAAGTATCATGACTGCTAACCAGAAGGTTCGTGATTCAAATGCACCAGGCATTCCTTGGAAACTCTATAGGGCAGTTCTATTCTGTTCTACAGTCACTATGAGTTGGAATCAACTCAATGGCAGTGAGTTTGATTTTGGGATTGTGTGATTTTACAGTTTCATTTTGATATTTCTCATCAAAGCCAAAACCCATTTGATTAGATGGAAGCTGCTCCTCTTTACAGAGTCTTCTACAGGAAAATTTTTATGATTTACAGGGTTTGTTGAGGGCCCCAAATGAGTTTTTCCTGTTGAGAGTATACAGTAGAAAGCAACATGCCTAATTTTTTTTCAGTGTGGTTATCACTGAAACATAATATCAGAATGATTTATCTCAGCAGTACAACTGCGTGAAACGAGGTGAGTGTTAAAAGTAAAATAAAAAAATAGATAAAACGTATGCTAGAGTGACCTTAATCATAAGTAAACAAACCTTAGAGTACAGTCTTTGGGGGAACCAAGATCAATGCTCTAAGCCCATGGCCCCGGGTCACTGTTCTTTAGTTACTGGAGAACCTCAAACAGTAAAGTCCATTTCCTTTAATAGTAAATATAATTCTCACTAGCATGCCTCACCTTGTTCGCCCTCTGAATCTCCTCTTGCTCAGTATTCATTCGGGGTCTTTCAGTTTTACTTCCCTGCATATAGTTACCTGCAGTGCCGTGCCCTAAATTCAGGTCTTCCATTTCTTCTGGACTACATAGTAACTGGCTCCTGACTAGCTCCAGTCTTATCTCCCCTCTAAGGTAACCTTCACGAAAGTGGTCCTCTGTAAACAAAATAGAACCGCCTCACTCTCCAGCTTAAAAAGTTTAAGGAATTCCAATTACCAAGCCCAGGCAGAGCAGAGCTGACCTCTGGCTTTGCTCGGAGGTTTAATGTTATTGTGTGAGTCCTGGATGTTTTGTGTTCTTGAGCCTTTGCAAAGGTGAAGAATCTGCAGCTTTTGAAAAAGCTCTTCCTCCTTGGCCTTGTGCAATCTTAGCCTCAAAAATTAATTTTTTTTATCAGGTTTAAAGTATAAATTTCTCTTAAATATAAAGTCATGATTTTTTCCCCAGTCTTCAAAATCCAGTAGCTGTTACTGCTTTAATAGAAGAAAACTTATGAGTATTTTGAAAATGATATTTCAGTATTTGATGCTGGTACTTCGTTGACTATTTGTAAGCTTCTTGTTAAGAGGTTATTGGAAATATTTTAAACATTTCATTACAAAAATTTTAATATAGGCAATTTGCAAAAGAAAACTCACAAATAGTCTGAGTCAAGGTTTAAACAAATAAAAAACCTCACAACATGATTTGAAAAAAAAAATCATTCTATTTTCTTTCAAAGTAAAAATGCAGTGCCATTCCCTCTGTTCTTTTTATTCTTTGTTTTTTAGGTATATAAATGCAAGAAACATTGTTGAAACCAGAATGTAATATTCAGCATATTCTCCTTTATTCTGTACCATGCTATTTGTTCGATTTTGTCTTACCTTGTCCTAAATTGTCACGGATTGAAATAGGTGAAGAAAGAAGATACATGACAACTCAATCTTCTTGAAGGTCACATATAGGGCAGTTGAAGGGTACACAGCAGTCCATAGATGAATTTATCCTTTACTTTTGACAAAAGGATTACCAAACCAAAAACCACACAAGCTGCCATTGAGTCATTTTAACTCACAGTAATCCCATGTGTTTCTGAGTAGAATTGTGTTTTCTAGAATTTCAGTGAACTGGTTTTTCAGAACACCAAGCCTTCTGAGACACCTCTTGGTGGACTTGATCCTCTAACCTTTCAGTTATCAGCCAAGTGTGTTAACCATTTGTGCCACCCAGAGACTTAACAGAGATATAACTACATGGAATTTTTGCTCACAAGTAAAATAAAAGTCAGATTTTCCTTGTAAGGTAGAGCAGCAGGCCAAAGACTTCCAAGAGCTTCTGATGGATTTTTCTCTCTGATTTCCTCAGTCCTCCATCATGGCCTCAGATGAACTCTGTACTACACTTAAAGTATAACCATAGCTTAATACAACATAATAACCATATCAGTCATAGAAAAGGCATTAACCCTACAAAATCACAGGGGAGTGGTTTCCTGCAGATAGTGGGAGCATCTGGTCCTGTTCATCAGGATGCTTTCAGCTAACAGCATCACAAGAACAGGCTAAATGTGGTTCAACTATAAAGCTGTGGCCATCGAGTCAATTTTGACTCATATTTATCCTTTAGAGCAGAGCTGAGCATAGCAGAACAGAACAGTACTGCTCAATGGGGTTTCCAAGGAGCCACAGGATTTGAACTACTGATTTTTTGGTTAGCTGCCAAGCTTTTAACCATTGTGCCACCAGGGCTTCTGTTCAACTATAGGGGGTTCATGATATCATATAAAAGAAATTTGGAAGTAGCAAGTTTCAAGGTGAGTTTATTTATTACATTCCCAGGTTCATTCAGATTCTTTCTCCCCCAACCTCCCTTCCTCTCATCCCCTCCTGCCTGGCTGAGGGAGGAGTCTCCCAGCACTCTAAAAACAAGCTCACAGGAAGCTGCTGAAGCTCTGAGAATAAGCTGCTGACACTAGAAAACTTGCTCCATGGGCAGAAGCTCTGAGCAAATGGGCCCAGGAGGAGATGCAGAAATGAGTATTTCTTACATAAATGCATTGGATTCACAGTCAGCTGTCAGTCACCTGGGAACCAATTACACAGCGTGAGGAGTCAAGTTCAGCTCTGCTTTCTGTCCCATCAGCACCGTACATTTTAGTCTTTCTGCTTAGCAGACGGGAAGCCAATAAAATCATGCTACTCTAATCAATCACCTTTGTAGCTGATTAATAGATTGCTTAAATCTTCCCCAAGGGAGAAGTTTGATTTACAGGCTTTGAGGATGTCTATGGATTCTGAATCACAGCTTTTTCTGAGAGTAGATGCAATGTTTTTATTTTAATCTGGTAATTCTCTCATTGAGCCACTCTTTTTTTTTTTTTTCTAATGTTTCAAATTGTTGTTTAAAACACTTCATTTGAATCTAGCACAAAACAGAATTAGCAAGGTAAATGAAAAAGGGAAGAAAGAAAGAAATGTGTTTGTGGATGAGGACTGTCAATCAAGTTTGCAAACTCAACCTAGAAAAAGGGCTACATACCTCGTTGCTGAATGTCACTATGGTCACCTTCAAAGTACTCCTCTTGGGAAGCTATGCACCAACGCTAGTGCCTAGTCCACACTTCAAAGCAATTTTGGAACTCTTTTTCTGGAATGGACATCAAAGCTATTGTCATATTACCCTTGATCTCCTGAATGTCATCAAAATGTCTCCGTTTCAATATTTCCTTTATCTTCAAGTAAATAAAAAAGTCATTGAGGGCCGGATTAGGTGAGTACAAATGGTATTCCAATACAGTTATTTGTTTACTGGCTAGAAACTCTTCACAGACAACTATACAGTGAAGTTCATGAACTTGCCACTGTGCCACTGTGTGCAATGGCCATTCCAAAGAGTTCCAAAATCGCTTTGAAGGGTGGACTAGGGACTTGCATCAGTGCATAGCTTCCCAAGGAAAGTACTTTGAAGGTGACTGTAGTGATATTCAGCACTGAGTTATATAGCACTTAGGACGATTAAGTAGCGAGTTCACAGATTTAATTGTCAGTCCTTATAATCAGCCTAAATTATATATATAATGTGTGTATTATATATTTAATATGTGCATTTATATGTGTGTGTGTATGTATACATACACACACACACAGTTAAATATAGTAGGCTTGATAATAACCCCCAAAGATAATCATTCCTGGGAGAGACAAGAAATAAGCCTAAAGCCTTTTCACTCCATGATGGAAACTGTGAATATTACTTTATATAGTAAAAGAAACTTAAAAATATAATTGAGTTAGGGATCTTGAGATGGGAGATTACCCTGGACTATCACAAGGGTCCTTATAAAATGCAGGCAGAGGGAGATTTGAAAAGATGCGATGTGATGTGACGATAGAAACAGAGATTAGAGTGGTGCCCTTTGAAGTGGAAGAAAGATGCCACAAGCCAAAGGAATACAGGATGCACTAGAAGCTGAAAAAGGAAAGGAAATTTATTTTCCCCTTAGAATCTCTAGAAGGAACATGTCTTATAGACACCTTGACAGGAGCTCAGTGAAACTAATCTTAGACTTCTGGCCTCCAGAACTGTATAAAAATAAATTTGTGATGTTTTAAGCCACCAACTCTGTGGTAACTTGCTACAGCCTTAAAAATACTACTATCCTAACTTTTACTGTGCACTAATTTTTAAAGTGTTAATTCCAAAGAGAAAACAAAGTTTGGTAGTAAATGAAATAAGTTTGAAGACAAATTCCAAAGCAAACCCACTGCCAATGAGTGCATTCTGACTCTTGGTGACCCTATGCATCAGAGTAGAACTGCCCCACGGAGTTTCCAAGGAGTGCCTGGCAGACTTGAGCTGCCAATGTTTTGGTTAGGAGATGTAGCACTTAACCACTACACCACCAGTATTTCTGAAGACAAACTAAGTGACTTCTTTTTTTAAGCTTCACTGCTTTTATTAAAGGTCCCTGACAGAGATTTACTTAAAACTATGGAACACATCATGAATTTGCATGTCATCCTTGCTAACCTTCTCTGTATCGTTCCAATTTTAGTACATGTGCTGCCGAAGCGAGCACCAAAGTGATTTTTAATATCAGGTATTCCAAGTACTAGCTGTGAACTTGGAACTCATTCTCTAGACTAAGTGGAAAATTATCAAACCCGCCAAACCTGTTTTACTCATCCTTAAGAAGAATAATGACAACTCTTTTTGTGATTATTATATTGTGAGATTAACATGAAAACAAAAATAAAAACAACAACAAAAATAACCAAACCCATTACAGTCAAGTGGATTCCGACTCACAGCAATCCTATAGGATGGAGCAGAACTGCCCCACAGAGTTTCCGTCTGTTTCCAGTCCTGGTGGATTTGGACATTGACTATTATTATTAGCCACCATAGCATGCAACCACTATGACACAAAGGTTTCAAATGAATAAATGAAAACATATGACATTATTAACATTACTAGTCAAAAAGAGGCAAAAATATATCACAAGAGCCATGAGTATTGAAATAAGGCAACTCTGAATTTAAATGCTAATTTGATGACTACCTGCATCTGTGACTTTGAGAACCTTAAACTCTGTATCAACTCCATCTATAAAATGTGATTAATAAAATTTAGTCCATAATGGTATATGAAGCGTAAACAAAATGTTAACATAAAAAAGTCCATTGCACCGAGAAGACAGAGAGACCCACAAGAGTGGGTGCCTACATCGACTTGGGACCGGAAGAACCGGATGGTGCCCGGCCACCACCAGTGATAGCCACGACGGAGCTCACAGAGTGGAGCCTCACTGGCAACACAAGAATAAAAAGAGGTGCATCATGAGATCTCCACTAAAAGACCTCAATTGATGGTCCAGCGGTTTTGGGGTTCCTCTGAGAGCATGGCCCCCTTCCCTGATGCTGCCCTTCCCCATAATTATAACAAAGGTCCACTCTTTGGACAGGAATGGAATGGACTTGGCAATGCAGAGTAACCATATGTTGGAAGCACTTATGGTTCTATACATCTATAGGATATCATCTTGCTGACCTCTGGCTGGAGGAAGGGGAGTGGACGGAGAGGAGGGGAAAGGAGACTGTTGGGAGGATGAGACATGTATGGAGCAGAGAGGAGTAGTGTGCAGTCACCGGACAGGGAGAGCAGTGGAAGCTGTATATAGGGGGGCATGTAAATTTATACGTGAATGTACATTTTCACTCAGTTATGTTAAATAGAAATAAAAATTAAAAAAAAAAAGTCCATTGCACTAGGTGCCAACAAAAGTAATGTTCCCAACATAGTTCTTCATCATCCCCTCTCTCCCTGTCCTTCTCACCTGCCACTGCACGTTGTATCCCCAGAGTTTCCAAGGAAACCCTCCTGGCATACTGGTTAGTGCTATAGCTCATAACCAAAAGGCCGGCAGTTTAAACCCACCAGGTGCTACTTAGAAACTTGGTAGGGTAGTTTTTCTCTGTCCTGTAGGGTCGCTATGAGTCAGAACTGACTCGATGGATGTGAGTTGGGTTTTTTAGTTTTGGTGACTTCCAGTGGTCCTGCTGCCTATTTAAATAGGCCTGAAGAGAAGATGGGATGAGAAGTGGGCAAGGTCTAAAAGTTTACAATTAAATATTTTCACTGAAAACACCACACTCCAGAAAAATTCTAGAAAGAAACACCATTTTAATCTAAGGTTATATTTCATGAAGTGATTCCCATATCCTGGCTAACGGCTCATACTAGCACGGATTTGCTTATCTGATTTCAACAAATTCTATTAAGAAAAAATGCTGATGGATTCCCAAGACCCTGTGCATGTTGGAGCCAACCAATTTGATAACTACATTATAATTTTCATTCCATATTTGTACATTTTACTATAACTAAATGTGTCCACGAAGACATCAGCCAATTACAAAGAACAGGAGAAATGGAAAGAACACTACCTCTTCAGTCGTTGAGACACTGGTTTGGATTTCAGTTCTGCCACTCAATGAACTGGATGACCTCAAGTAAGATTCTGGTGCTTAATTTTGTCTTAAAAATGAAGATAATGGCACTAGAGTTCCAGATGGTTGTAAAGGTTAGAGATAATGACTATAAGATACTTATTTAAATATATAAATATAAATATACTGTTGTCATTATAGGGAGTTTTCCGACATCTAGATAGAACTTTCAAGAGATATGTCTGAGTACAAGGAGTATCAGAAAGTCTGATAGAGCAAAGAATAAAAGGTTGAACTCAGTAGACAGATTTCGGCAGGTAATAATTAAACAAGTAATGTGTCTGTTGAACAGTGTGCTGAGAGATATTTATCTATTTAAAACCAAAATTGGTGAAGCATTTATGAGCTTCTCTCAAGTTTGTCACCATCCACAGTTCCAGATAGTTAAAAGAAAGAAAACTTGAGTCATTCTTAACTTTTCAAAGTTGACTACAAAAAAATTTCTTCCCTGTTTGTCCACAGAATCTACAAGATAGTAGTAGAAGCAGCCATGGACCAGGCTCAGGACCAATGGCTCTTCATTTAAGTTCTGCCAGTGAGTTACTATAGCCAGTTTCCCAAGAACCCAACCAAACCCACTGCTGTCAAGTTGATTCATAGCAACCTTATAGGACAGAGTAGAACTGCCTCATCGAGTTTCCAAGCAGCACCTAGTGGATTTGAACTGCTGTCATTTGGGTTAGCAGCTGCAACCTTAATAACTATGCTACTCAAGTTTCCCAAGAGAGTTAACAAAAACCAGTGTGAATCACTTGACCAAAGTTACTTGTACAAGTTAGAATTAGCTTGACTATAAACAACGAAAAATCAAAAGTAACCTTGGTTTAAACAAGATAATAAAAGTTCTCTCATACTCGTCTCTCATCATCATCGTCTTCTCTCTCTTTGCACTTTACTATTCTTTTTTTAATTAATTAATTTTTTATTTAATATGACTGAGTGAAAATGTGCATTCCCATATAAATTTACATGCCCACCTATATGCCTTCCACTGCTGTCCCTGTCCAGTGACAGCACACTATTCCTCTCTGCTCCATACATGTCTCATCCTCACAACAGTCTCCTTTCCCCTTCTCTCCTCCCACTCTCCTTCCTCCAGCAAATGCATCCAATATATGGTCACTCTGCATTGCCAAGTCCAACCCATTCGCGTCCAAAGAGTGGACCTTCGTACATCTCATAACCTGGTTTCAACTGGAAGACTTTATGTTGAGTGAAAGTAGTCAGCGACAAAAGGACAAATATTGCATGAGACCTCTACGATAAGATCTCAAAAACAGACTTGTGTATAGAAGAAAAGATTCTTTGACAGCTGCAAGGGATGGGAGGGGGGTGAGGGAGGAGGGTTTACATTAGATAGTTGCTAGAAATCTGGTAGGGAGAAATCGGTGATAGCACACATTAGAAACAAGAACAACATTAAGTGGACTTCAGCATAACTTGAGTACTTCTTCCATCTTAACTCAATATTGCAAGGATAGAGTAGCTGGGGTGGGGGGCGGGGGACCATGCTCTTAGGTGAAATCAAGGCCAGTTGGCACAACTAGCACTTTACTATTCTTGATGCATATATCTCATTTTCGAGATTTCTCCTGGTCCAGAATGTCTCCTGGAGCACCCATCATCATGCTCACATTTCAAAGAGCAGAAAGGAAGAACTGATGAAAGTTATAGTGAGTACACCTCCCATTGAGCCAGCAGCCTAAGCAGACAAAAAGCCCAACGCTGTCGAGTAGATTTAAGCATATAGCAATGCTATTGGACAGAGCAGAACTGCTCTACAGGGTTTTCCAAGCTGTAATCTTTATGGAAGCAGACTGCCACATCTCTCTCCCGAGGACAGGCTGGTGGTTTTGAACTGCTGATCTTTCAGCTAACAGCCAAGTACTTCACCACCAGGGCTGCTGTCAGCAGCCAGCTAGAACTTAGTCATATGGCCAAATCAAATCCCAAAGCAGCAGAAAATGCAGTACTTAAGCTGCGTACATCACTTCTCCAAACTGTACTGACTCATGACTCAACGGCACTTGGCTTTAAACTGTACTGAAGCATAGTAATTAAAGGAAAAGGAATAAACACTTGGTATCCAAGAAAGAGATGGGAAATAATCCTAGAGACTTTTCACTCCATGCTTTAGTGACGTGCTAGTTTTAAAATATTCTCCCAAACTCTTTTATACCCCTTCATTTAAAGCCAGCCAGCCAAGTGCAGTGGGCCCTGATTTCCCTCTCCTTCAGTAGGGGAAGTATTCAGTGAATCTAATAAATAGGATGGATACCCTAGCAGTGTAGCGGTTAAGTGCTATGGCTGCTAACCAAAAGGTTGGCAGCTCAAGTCCACCAGGCAGTCCTTTGAAACTATGGAGCAGTTCTACTCTATCCTATATGGTCACTATGAGTCATAATCAATTCAGTGGCAGAGGTAATTAATAGAATGTGCAAGTGGCAGTGGTGGACTTCTGAGACTAGATCAAGAAAAAACACTGGCTCTCTCTGTCTGTCTGTCTCCCTGTTTTGCTCTCTCACCACTTGCTTTGGGAAAGTCGGCATCTGTGTAATGATAACACATAAGCAACCTACTGAGAGAGGAACTTATGCTTCCTGCCAACAACTGTGCGAGAAGCCCTCTTTGAAAAAGATCCAGTGAAGCCTACAGATGACAAAAGTCTCTGCTAACATTCCGGCTGCAGTCTCACGAGAATCCCTGAGTTGTAACTACCTGGCTAAGCTACTTCCAGATTCCTGATTCAAAGAAAGTTAGAGATAATAAATATTTGTTGTTTGAAGCCAATAAAGTTTTAGAGTAATTGTATAGCAAGACATAACCAATACAAATGGATAAAATATCTAGAAACCAAAAGAGTTCCTGACAATCTTAGTCCTAGCTGTCAAATACTTATTGATTACCAACCACAGACCAGGCACTGTTCTATATACTAGAAATAATCCTGGTGGATGGAAAATGAAGGGCAAACAATGTACATAAATAAACAACAGGATACCATGAGGATAAATAAATTAATGTTGCATCAATTGGGGTGTCCTAAAAGCAGTCATTAGAATCCATTCTTGTTTTAGCAGGAAGGGATTTATGAAGGATTCCTAGAAAAGTCATGGGACAACTCCCCAAACTATATTACAAAACTGAATTGAGAGGGAACTGTTGCTGCTGCTGACCTTCATACCATGCTGCTTTTGCCATAGTCAGAAAACTGTCCTTGCGGCTGCTAACCCAGAAGCCTTTGGCCTCTGCTGCTACTGGTATGAATATCCATGTCCAGCCCGAGTGTCACACAAATGCCTTCCAATTCAAAGTCTTACATCTAAATGATGAATTTCAATTCAGTGGCAAGACAGACTAGGAGTCTAGATTTTCTTTTTCTTTTTTTCTTTAATTCAAGCACACACACAAAAAGAGTTTACATTGCACTCACAACATGGGAAACTATAAAAATGAGAGGCAGGTGGGCAAAAGACTTATGGCAGTTATGCATGACAGATATCATCTATACAACTATCATCCACAGGGGCTAAGAGAATAAAAGAGTACTTATTTTATGCAGGGGAACATTGGTGGCATACTGGGTAAGTGTTAACAGCCGCTAAACAAAAGGACAGCAGTTCAAATTCACTAGTGCTCCTTGGAAACTCTATGGGGCAGTCCTATTCTGTCCTATAGGGTCACTATGAGTTGGAAGCAACTTGACAGAGATGAGTTTTTTTGGCTTATTTTACGTAGGGGGACAATAATATTTGGTTCACTGGTAGAATTCTCACTTTCCATGTAGGATACCTAGTCTCGTTTGCAAGTCAATGCACCTCAGTTTAGCCACTCGCATTGCTATGATGCTAAACAACTTTCAGTGGAGCTTCCAGACTAAACCGGACTAGGAAGAAAGGTCTGGAAATCTACTTCCCAAAACCTGGCAAGGAAAATCTTATGAATCACAATGACCCAATCCCACCGTGAACAGGGTGGGCGTGAGCTGACTCAACAGTAGCTAACAACAATATTTTATATAGTTAGGAAAGTCTTCCCTGAGAAAGCCATATTGGTACCCAAAACTGGTAGAAATAACTAAGCAAGTGTAAAGGATGTAAGGAAAGAGCACATTTGGCATGTTTAAAGTACAGCAATTAAGCCAGTCTGCCTGGAACAGAGTGGCTGTGAATGAAGAGGCCAGAGAAAGGAAACCAAGTCAGAGAGCTAATGAGAAGCTAGACTATCTAGGACCTCATACACTATAATCCAAAAACCAAAACAAGTGCTGTCAAGTTGATTCTGACTTGTGGTGACCCCATGAGTTACAGAGTAGAACCGTTCCACAGGGTTTGCTCGGCCGTAACCTGTACAGAAGCAGACCACCAGTTGTCTCTTCCACAGTACCACTAGATGGGTACAAACAGCCGACAGTGGATTAGTAGCTAAGCATAAAACATTCATGTCACATGGGAAACCACAAACTACAATAAGGGAGCATTTAAAGTCAGTTTTCAGCTCTTTCATTGGTTTAAGTAAAGATTATCAAGTTGTAAATTGAGATGCAGGAAGCTATTCCTCAAATTAAGCTCTGTGTTGGTGTCTTTCAAGACCTTTTGCCCTTTGCCATTTCTCTCCTCCACATCTACCTCCACCCTGAAGTAAGTGTATGTACATATTTTCTACCTTAATTTCATTCACAGTTTCTGTTCTTTCAAGGTCTGATTTTTGTTATTCTCTGTTTAGTTTGATGCATCAGAGGTCTTTGCTTGAGACTGGACACCACAAATCTAGTTACAGAAGATGCCAGGGAATCTCCAGGGGAAGCACTCGCCCTAAGGAAAAAAAGCCAGGGCACATTATGTAGATTCACGGAGAAGCAGGCAACGGGAAGGAGAAGGGAAGATTTAGACACTGCCATGACTGGCATGCAGATTAGCTTTAGATCTAACCTCCCAGGACTAATACCTGCACCTTAAGGCAAACAACTACAATCAAAATGAATGAAACACTCAAAGACCTTCGCTTTATAAGATGGCAGCTAAATGGAGTTAGAAATTTAGCCAACGGTGAGCAAGGACATACATTACTGCTAAACAGCCAGAAGATGGGTGTTACAGGAATAAACGTTGGCAGTAGCCAGGAACAGTGTTCATTTTTAGCACAACATTACAGACTTGTCGCTTTTGGTATTGTTAAAAATAGAAGACATTGCGGAGACCTAGTACTGGAAATGAATTAAATTGGCCGTGAGGTCGTTGGACAAGCCTGAGTCAGAAATGAGATCTGAGAAATCCTTGTTCCATTTGGCGAAAACATAAAAGCTGAAAGTTTTCGTAGATCAGGAAGCAATGAAGCCAGAAAGGTGACAAAAATTCTCAGACATTAAACAGACTGTATTGCAATCATGCCTAAATCTTAATGGTATGGCCATTCCTCTGGGATGAAATAGTGTTTTGAACACTTTTAAGAGAAGAGGCTGGTGTGGTAAGCAAGTGCAGCAGTAGGGATAAGGCTGGGAGCTGTTAGTCATGTCCTGTAGCTGTAACCTCAGCTGCCCTACTGATCCTCACACCAAAGTTACTCGCTTCCCAAACCTACCAACAACTATGTAGTCAGACAAAGCCTCTGGGAATAGATGTTCATGTTGGGTTTTGTACCAAGACATCCTGTCTAAGAGACATGCTTTACACCAGTCCTAGTGTTAAGTGTTTTTTATAATGCTTCCCACTATAATTAACACTTACGGTTCTTGAAGGTAAACATTTTTTCCCCCTAAGTCTAGGAATTTGATCCATGTATGGGCTATAGAATTATAAACCAAAACCAAACAGCTATAAGGCTACCTCATTAGGCCTCTGACACTACTTAGAACTCAGTCTGCTCAGGCACCTTGAATCAGAAATAGTCTATCTAATTTTGTCCAATCGTGTCCTTTCTCTGCCATCTTCAAATGCTGCATTGAAGACAGCATTCTCAACCATTGTGTTCTCTCCCTCTCTATTCTTCACTTTGTTGTCTTTATTTTTCTCAAAGTCTTTCACCCTCCATTCACAGTCATCTTCAACATTTACACAGATGGCCTATGAAACAATCTCTCTAAAAGTTCTATGTATACTTAACCACACTTTATTCACCTCTCTACTCATTTTCTGAATTTCATGGCTTCAGTGCATCATAAGTTATAGACTCTTCTGAAACTAATGACCAGTTTGAATGTGTTCTCTATATTACCCTGAATTTCTCCTTCTATCCTCTGGTAGCATAGTGGTTAAGAGTTCTATTGCAAACCAGAAAGTTGGCAGTGTGAATCCACCAAGTGCTCTTTAGAAATTCTATGGGGCAGTTCTACTTTGTCATATGGGATTGTTATGAGTGGAAATCAGTTTGAGAGCAATGGGTTTGGTTTGGGTTTATCCTCCATATATCTTATTTTTTAACTCATATTTTTTTATCTTCTTCTATAAGAAGCCCTGGTGGTCTAGCGGTTAAGTACTTGGAACCTAAACAAAAAAAATTGGCAGTTCCAACCCACTAGCCACTCTGCAGAAGAAAGATGTGTCAGTTTCCATAAAGATTTTTAGCCTTGGAAACCCTGTGGTGCAGTCCTACTCTATGATATGAGTTGGAATACAACATAATATATAACATGATATATGATATATAATACCAATGCCAAACCAAACCCAGTGCCATCAAGTTAATTCTGACCCACAGTGACCCTATAGGACAGAGTAGAACTGCACCATAGAGTTTCCAAGGAGTCCTGGAGGATTCAGACTCCAGACCTTTTGGTTAGCAGATGTAGCAGTTAACCACTATGCCACAAAGCTGTCTATAACATATACTATACAATACATAATATATAATAACAATGAGTCCATCAAGATTAGAGGAGGACTGTGATATATGGATAACACAAGCTTGCTTGCTTATAGCAAAAAGAACTTGAAGCAATTACTTATGAAGATCAATGACTACAGCCTTCAGTATGGATTGTTGGTGTTGTTAGGTGACTGCTGCTTCCATGGATATTGATTTTGGATTCTAGTACAATGAAATATTTGACAATTTTAACCTTTGTTTATCACAATGCTGCTTACTGACCCAGTTGTGACAATTTTTGCTTTCTTTGTGTTGAGTTGTAGTCCATAGAGAGGGCAATAGTCTTTGACCTTCATCATCAAGTGCTTCAAGTACTCTTCACTTTTAGCAAGCAAGTTTGTTTCATCTATATATTGTAAATTGTTAACTGATGCTCTATTCTCCATACAATCCATCCTCTTGGATTATTTTCTCAACATACAGATTGAATAAATCTGGTGAAAGGACACAAAGCTGGCTCACAGCTTTCCTAATTTTAAAGCACACATCATCCCCATGTTTTGTTGGAACTACTTCCTCTTGGTCTATGTGCCCTATGTTCCCCATGAACACAATTCAGTGTTCCACAATTACTATTCTTTGAAATGTTATCTGTAATTTCTTATGATCCACACAGACAAATGCATTTGCATAGTCAGTAAAACATAAATCAACACCTTTCTGATATTCTCTGCTTCTAGTCAAAAGCCATCTGACATTGGCAGTGATGTCCCTCATTCTATGTCCCCATCTGAATCTGGCTTGAATTTCTGATGGTTTCCTGTTGATTAACAGATTACATCTCAACACAAAGAAAACAAAAATCTTCACAATTGGACCAATAAACAACATCATGACAAATGGAGAAAGTATTGAAGTTGTTACAGATTTAATTTTATTTGCATACACAATCAATGCCCACTGAAGCAGGAGTCTGGAAATCAAATGACATATTGCACTGGGCACATCTGTTACAAAAGTCTTTTAAAGTCTTAAAAACCAGAGATGTCACTTTAAGGCATAAGGTGTGCCTGACCCAAGCCATTGTATTTTCAACTGCCCCATATATATGTGGAAGCTGAATAATGAATAAGGAAGAATAAAAAAACTGATGCACATGAATTATGAGGCTGGCAAAGAATACTGAATATAACACAGGCTGTCAGAAGAGTGAACAAAGATGTCTTGGAAGAAGTACAACCAGAATGCTCCTTAGAAAAGAAGATGGAAAAACTGTGTGTCATGTACTGTGGACATGCTGTCAGGCAGGAGTAGTCTCTGGAGAAAGACATCGTGCTTTCTAAAGTTGAGGGTTAGCAAAACAAAAAAGAAAACAACATAGACAGCAATTGAGAGGAAGGTGGACTGGGCAGTGTGTCCTCTTACACATAAGGTCACTATGAGTTGGCACCGATGTAACAACAGCAACATTTTTTTAAATCCATTCAGTTAACAGTTCGAATCCATCTAGGAACTGTACAGAAGGCCTGGTAATCTGTTTTTGTAAAGATTGTGGTTGCTGTTGTTAGGCATTGTCTAGTCAGTTCTGACACATGGCAACCCTGTGTACAACAGGATGAATCACATACATGCATATATACGAGCACCTACACAAACACACTTCTTGTTATTCATATATTTAACAATCATAAGTAATCAGTCACTCAGTCTGTAGGCTCCATTCCCTACTTAACCAACCATCCCCAAACTCAATGATAGTCCCAAAAAACTCAGTGGAGCAGTTCTACTCATAATATGTGGGGTTCTCATGAACTGGAACCTATTTTATGGCAACTGGTTTATTGTCAATAAACCAAAACCAAACCCACTGCCACTGAGTCAATTCCAACTCACAGAGATCCTATAGGACAGAATAGAGTTGTTCCATAGGGTTTCCCAGGAGCACCTGGCAGATTCAAACTGCTGACCTTTTGGTTAGCAGAGGCTGCACTTAACCACTATGCTACCAGTTTCCTTATTATTGATAGACTGCTATTATTTGCTCATCTTTATTATTTATTTTTATTTCACTGGACAAGATAAGCTTGGAACTACATTCGTCAAAATCACCTTCATCATATAGTTCTGAGTTAGTATCTGCCAGTGCAAAGCCCTCACATAAAATTTTGAAAGTAGACTAGAAGAAAAAGCTGTTCTTCTCTGAAAGCATCTGTAGCCTGAAGCCTCAGCAGATCTAGGATTCACAGCAGGTTTCCTGCTCACTCTCGAGAGCCACCTACTTCACTGCTATGGATGAGGTGGTTGATAAAAGCTTCTCTGAGAATCTTCAGAACGTTAATGGCTTCCTGGTAAGCTATAAAGAACCATACGCTTTAGTGACTCAGACTGAGATCATCAGTGGCAGCTTCTGTAATGTCCTCAGAACCTATGAGGTAAAACAAGTTACTTGTGATTTCCAAGTTTTAAAGGTATCAGATATAGATATACCCCATTTGTCATAAAAAACTCATAATTTTCAATGAAAGTCTAGCACACAGTATGCATTCTGGTCTTTATCTAATATACTAAATATATAAGAAAATCAGTGTTTGTGTTTTACACATAAAATAGAAGGATCACAATATGGAAAAATAAAGCACATAGAGTGTTTGTTTCCCCTCCTCTCCCACCTTTTTAGGATAATTTTAGTCATTTATGCAAGCTGCAGCTTAATATGTACTATACAGCTCTTGGCCAGAGTCCACAGGTAACCATAGTAACAGAATGGCAGTAACTTCAGGCAAATACTCGTATCAGGTACATGCCTGAGAGGAAAACATGCCACCCAGTTAGCAGAACTGGCTGTGATTTTTATATGGTCTCTGTTATCAGATAACCAAAGTGAAGTTCATTGGAGTTCGTTTGATCTATACACAACAGCGAAGACAAAATTTGCCTAGCACAACATTCTCTTATGAGTCAGCAACCAGCAGGCAATCTGAAAAAAAAAAAGTTACTGGCACTTCTTTCTCACGAAATCAGCTAAAATACATTACCCTCCTTGTCCCTAGATATTGATAAAAATAGACCAGTTGTTAATGATAACAATAATACTAGATAACTTTTATTAATAAGCAGCCAAGTTGTACTTTCCCTGTTATTAATCATCACCTTACAGGATTGTCTCATCTTCATTTTACAGATGGAGAAAAGTGAGGTTCACACTTGCCTCAAATCAGATACCTAATAAGTATCATTTCCAGGACTCAAATCTGTGATGCTGAAGACCCTAAACAAAAGCAGTCTTATTCTCATGTAACTGGCCTTTCACAATGTCATCAGTAAGCTGATCAAGTTTCAAAGCCCTAGGAGTAGTTTACGGAGAGCATTGGAACTGTGAGAGCTTGGTTAAGTCATTTGTTACCTGAGTACCTCTGTGCAATTAACTTACTAGAACAGTATTATGAGACACAATTTGTTTACCGTTAATCTTCTGCTGGCCAAATACTTGGTTTTTATGCTCATAAATGGATCCATTACCTAGGATAGTGCCAAACACATAGTAGATGCTTGACAGTTGTTGAGTGAAGACAGCAAATAAATGAATAAATGCTGAACACTCAAGAATTACACATTTATAGAACTATATTTAAGTTGAGTATTTATTTCAAATCATTCATGATGTTCCTTGCAAATATACAGCTTTTCGAATGTCAGAGAACATTAGATAGACCTTAAAGATGAGAATTTGCTTCCATTTAAGTGAAGATAGAATTATATGGAACCTCATTTATCATAAGGAATGTATGTATCCTTGTTCAGAAGTTCCCAAAATTTAAGATTTTAGTAAATTTTCTAAAACTATATTAAATTTTAAAAACATATTCATTAACAGAGAGACAGATTTGTCAGCCTCTTATGTTATAACAAACAGGTATTGTTTCTAAAACCAACCAACCTACTACCTCGTTTTCATATATTCAGCCAGTATTTCACAAAAGAAAGGACGTTTACCAACCAAAGAAATGGAAAGAACCAAAGAAGCTGACAGGATATCAGAATAAAAGAAATGCTTACCAAAAAAGAACAGCAAGTAACCTTATATTGTTATAACTATATGTCATTATTTTAAGTCTTTTCCATTTGCTGAAAATGGTTGAAATCCCTGATATGGACTAGCATTGATTCTCCAACAACTTTTTGTACTAAATGAAACATCAAACCAAACTTGTTGATGTCAAGTTGGTTGTGTTGCAGAGTAGGATTCAGCTCTGTAAGGTTTTCTTGACTGTAGTCTTTATGGAAGAAGGTTACCAGGGCTTCCTTTTGGATAGCAGCTGGAGAGTTTCAAGTCCCCAACCTATGGGTTAGTAGTCAAGCCAAGTGCCGTCAAATTTGAACCACCCAAGGACCTTTTTTGTACTAAAAGTTTTTCAAAACTACTGAACATTTCAGTGTAAAATCCACAGTCTGTTTTCTAAAACTTTGACTGTGGTTCAGAAATTCATACTGAGAGCACAATGAGCTGACTATTTCCCCAAACATTCAACCTTAACCTTACCCAACACGCTTGAAGCAAAGTAGTAGCTCCGCTGTGTGAGTCAGACAACTGGCATCGACAGAATAAAACGTTTCATGAAAAGTCATACATGCAAAAGTCCATTGCTCTTCATACAAGACGTACCTTTACTATGAGATCTTTCCTAATTACCATTTACCTTCACTCGTGCCTGTACTAGAGGAAGACACTTGTCTTTTACTCTTTTCTGCCTTCACATTACCTGGTACTTGCTTCTATCATAATAATGCTTTGTTATTATTACTGCTGTTGTTAGTTGCCAACGCACTGATTCTGACAAATGGCACCACCACATACATCAGAACAATGTATTGCCTGGTCCTATGGCATCTTCACAATATGTTTAAGACTACTACTGGGCCTGCCATTGTGTATTTCGAGTGCCTTCCCATTTAGAAGCTCATCTTCTAGCACTGTATCAGACAGTATTCTGTTACGATCCAGAGTTTTCCTTGGCTGATTTTCAGAAGTAGATTGCCAGACTTTTCTTCCTTGTCTGTTTTAATGTGGAGATTTGCTGAAACGTGTTTACCATGGGTGACCCTCCTGGTATTTGAAATACTTGTGACATAGTTTTCCATATCATAACAACACAAAAGCTACCACAGTACCACAGATTGGCAGATAAATGGTGGTAACAACATTTAGTGAACTTGTATTTGGTGTGTTTATCACCTAAGACCAGGCAATGAATTCTTTGAAAGACAGAAGCAATCTACAGTCATTTGGTTTCTCCAAACTCTAACAAAGCCCTTCTCTGAAGCAGTTTCTCAATAAATTTTGTTTGAGTGAATAAGTATCTCATTTTTCACTAATGCATAATTGGTCAAATAATTTTTTATTTTGTACTTAGCAAGAAGCCTCCACAATTCTTTCCAAGAGTGGCAAAACATGCAACTTCATTTTAGCAGCTTTACCATCTAAGAAATGTGTATTTTCAATATAAAGCAAAGGAGATTTAGCTTAAAGTATTCTAAAACATAAAAATCAAACACTCTTACTGTATAGGTGAGGAAATGAAGCTTCAAAAAGGTTAAGTGAATGGGCAACGAGAGTGCACAACCCGTATCTCTAAACTCCCAGTGTTGTCTCCCCTACATCACACTAAATAATGTCCACACTACTATTCAATTATCCTCACCTGGAAAGACTTCAGGCCTGATAATCACAGTTAATTAAATATGCTGTGTCTGGGTCATTACCCTTCAGTATTGTGTTCCTGGATTACAGTTACACACAATCATTGATGCCTCTTATGATAATCTTCATGTTAAATTAATTTCATACATGTAACAGACCTACAAATACAGCTATTTGTTAATATTTCATAACACAGGCTTGAGAGCAGACAAAATATTTACGTTTAAATTCAGTCCATTGTCAAGCATTTGAGTGCCTATCCTACAGGAAAGATTGGCTTTCATCCAGCTGATGGCTACTAATATTTTAACAAACATTAGGTAGTTCAACCTTATTCCAATCTAACAATTCATTAATTATTATTTGTAAGATTGCTAGATAAAACAAATGTAGTAGATTTAATAGCCAAGTGCCAAGTGCCGTCGAGTCAGATCATGAGCCCAAAAATATATGTTCAAGTTCTAACCCCCAGAAACTATGAATGTGACCATATTTGGGGAAACAGTCCTTGGAAACATAATTAAGGATCTTGAAAAGAAATGACCCTGGATTTAGAATGAGTCCTAAATTCAATGGCAAATGTTCTTATAAGAAAAAGATAGAAAAAAATTAAGGCCTAAATATAGAGTAAGAAGTTACAGAAAGACATTCATAGACCATGGTTATACACCTATACACCAATGAACTCCAGAAATTGCAGGCAGCCACCAGAAGCTATGAGAGACACATAGATTTTTTTTCTCAAAGCTCCAGAAGGAACAAACCCAACCAATATCGTGATTTTAAACTACTGGCATCTAGAACTATGAAACAATAAATTTCAATGCTTTCGCTCAAGCTACCCAGTTTGTGGTATTTTGTTACAGCAGCCATAGGAGGTGAATGTCATGAGCAACATTTGAGACATACTTACACTATGGAGTCCCCTATGAGTCAGAACCACCTCGACGGCAATGAGTGTAGTTTGATTGCTTGTTACACTAAAAAATTATTTGTTGCTTCGCCAAAATTCAAATGTAACTGGAAGTTCTCTGATTTTATTTGCCAAATCCAGAATTCCTATTAATTCAACAAATATTTATAAGAAGCCTACTCTATGCCATGCCCTTAAGTACAACAAAAACATCAAATAGAATAAGCCCCTGCCTTCACAGAGAGTATATTTTACTTAGGGAATTTTAAACACGATGAACGGTACAGAAGGTAGAGAGGAGTAATAGGAAGAAAAAACAAACCAAGGTAAAGAGGTAGACAGTAACAGAATGAGGCATTATAGTTAGAGAGATCAGGGAAGGCCTTTAGGTGGAGGTGATACTGGAGCCAAGATCTGATTAAAATGAGAAATGAGACATGCCAACAAGGCAGCTGCTTATTACATAGATTCACATTCCATGGGGACAGCACGGCACTCCAACAAGCAATTATGTAAGGAAACTATTCCATACAAAGGGAATGTAAACCCCCTGGGCTACATATATAATTTTGGTATATTTGATGAACAAGACTTAAAAGAGTAATGGAGAACAAAAGTATTAGGAAATGAGGTTGGAGACACATGATACAGGTATCTGAAGAAAATGGTAAAGCCTTTAGATTTTAGTCTAAATGTTACACGGAAGGTAAGAACAGAACAATGGCATGATCTGGCTACAGAGGCAGAGAGGGCAGTCAGGAAGGTTCATTTGATGACTCGTGATAATTTAAATGGTTGTGAGATGACAAGTGGTTAGCTTGGAGACATCATTTGCTAACTGATGGCAATTTGGCATCAGAAAAAGAAGAATTGAGAGGTTATTTCAAGAATTTTTATCTGAGCAATTCAGTGCATGAAGTGTGGAAGACTGGAGTATGAGTAGAATTATAGAAGAGTGAGAAATCAAAGGTTCCAGTCTGTCCCAGATCAGCATGAGAAAGATTTGACTTGATGACAGTGGACTTTCTGTTTAAGTCTGAGATACCTGGAAACTGGAGACTTCTGAGGTGCAGGGACCCCCATCCTTTTCAAAACACATGTTCTGATCCTAGCACTGCTTTCTTGGTGGTATGAGGTCCCCAAACCTGTCTGCTAGCTTCTTTCCTTTCATTCTCAAGAAACTGCCTCAAGCACAAAAAATCTTACGCACTGAGTCTTGCTCCCCCAACACAACTGTCTCCCATCCACCCTCGTTGACATCATAGAGGCAGGATTTACAACAAGGAGGAACATCACAGAACACCAGGAATCATGACCTAGCTAAATGATACAGATGTGGGGGGGGGGGGGGACCCAATTCAATCCGTGACATGTGATTCTGAAATGAGTATTAAATATTGACTGATGACTTTAGCAATGTGCATATCTTTGGCAACTTTGATAAGAATTATTTTAGTGGAGTGTGATGTGAGGATGCAGGCTTGATTAAAATAATTCCAAGAGAGACTGGCTAGCAAAGAAGGCAAGACGGCATCTATAAACAACCTCTTCAGGAGGTCTTCTATAAAAGGAAGAGTCACTGATTCATAATTAGACAGAACTATAACTGGGAAGATGTTTGTTTTTTTAATTTATAATGGGAGACGTATTATGTTTTTATGCCGTGGGGAAAACCAATAATAGGAACAAAAGTGGGTAATTATAGAAGCAAACGCTGAATAGGCAAGAGAGGTTTAGACCCAGTACTCAGGTGTGATTTATCTGTGATAGGCATACTGACTACTACTGAAGAATAACAAGAAGGAAGGTGACGGATATGAGTTCACAAGCTTCAAGTTAGTGAAACTGTTAGCAGGATAAGGAAGTTCTCTTCAGATTGTTTATATTTTCTCAGAGAAATTAGAAGCAAGGTCACTTACTGAAAACAGAAAGGAAACAGCATTAAGGACAGCAGAAGAGTCTTCTCAGGAATCAGAAGAGTGATGATTTACTAGAAAAATGTAACAGGATTCATAATTCAATTTTTTTATCCAAATTACTAACTTTTTATAAGACCATATGCATTCAGCAAAAGGTCTGAAAACACCTGAGCATTAACAAATTAAATCTTGCTCCAGCGTCCAAGAAAACCAGAATGTAAGTGCTATGAGACAAAAGATTTTTGCCTGCCTGTGCCCTGGTCGCCAGTGATTAAGTTCTCTGCCTGCTAATCAAAGTGTCAGCAGTTTGAATATACCAGCTACTTCTTTCAAATCGTATGGGGCAGTTCTACTCTGTCTTACAGAGTCACTGTGAGTCAGAACCAACTTAATAATAAAACAAAAAGATGCTCCAGAAACATTTGTATGCATTCTGAATGAAAAGCCACTGTCACTCTGGCTGGTTGTTGTTACAAATGATCTACTCACTCACAAATTTATCTCCTCATTTTGTTGTTGTTAGGTGTAAGTCATTTTCAGCTCAAAACAACCCCACCTACAAGAGACCCCAACACTACCCAGTGCTGTGCCTTGCTCACAATAATCGCTATGTTTGAGCCCACCGGGGCAGCTACTGTATCGGTCCGTCTCCTTGACGGTTTTCCTCTTTTTTGATGACTGTTTGCTAAGCATGATACCCTTCTCTACGGACTGATCCCTTCAGACAATGTTTGTAGAGTAAACAAGATGAAGTCTGCCCGTCTCAGCTTCTAAACAGCATTCCGGCTGTACCTCTGCCCAGACAAATTTGTTCAGTCTCCTGGAAGTGCTTGGTGTGCTCAATGTTCTTTGCTAATGCCGTAATTTAAAGGCATCAATTCTTCTTGGCCTTCTTTATTGAACATCCAGCTTTCACTCGCATGTGTGTCCAAGTGCATTTTTGATAGCTCTTTTCTAACCGAGCTTCTTAAAAATATGCGACCATTTTTAAGAAAATATTTTGTGGTTTACAGTTACCTATTTTTTAATTTGCTGAAACATTGTTTTAAAGCTACTAATGGAAAGTGGAAATGTACTAAAATGCACATTTTGTCAAAATTAAATGGATAGCAGAGAACGAAAAGCTTGGGATGAGTTCCAAATTTTAAGCTCCCAAAGAAAAAGAAAGTACGAAACTTGAGATTATCGTTTCTCATATTCTGATATTAAACCCAAGGCATTCACGAGTACAGAATGGATTAAAGGAATAACATTTTAAAACAAACTTCTAACTGTGAAACGTACTAAGAATCTTTTAATCCCAAGTTCCCCTAAATAGCCTGCTTAGCAACCATATTTTTTTAGCTCAATGTGTTTATTTATCTACCACAACAGCAGAAATTTTATAAAATCCCAAGCTATTTCAATTTTTTTTCACAAAATGAATGGTTTTGTTTCTAATGAGATGAACAGAAGGTCTGCTACTCTGCAACCACAGAAAGATATTAGTCTTATTCTTTCTCATAGAACTGTGTAACAAACACATGAACTGTGTATAATTTTGCTCAGACACAAAGAAATGCAAGTAAAAGCAGTAAGGCAGCATTGCACCTGGTATAAAGATGATGAACATTTCTATGGTATAGATTTTCTGTATCTTTTGTGATTTTCTTAGGTTACATTTTCAGCACGGGATTATTGGTTAGAAAACTGAGAAATTTTATGGCTTTTGAAATGCATTGCTAAATCCCTTCTGAAAACTACTGTAACATTATTATGCCACTGAAGGTACAAATTTTAGAGCATTTACCACCATTGGCTGTTTGGCATTTTTTAAAATTTATTTGTTGCTTTATGAAAAGTATAATTTACTCTTGTATAATTCTGTAAGTTTTTACCAGCATAGGGTTTCATGTTATCATACCAAAATCAAGATACAGAACAGGTTCATTGCCCCGAAAAGGACTTTTGTGCTGCCCCTTCATAGTCAGCTCTTCCCCCATCCCAGCTCCTGACAATCACTGTCCTTGTAATTTCCTTTCTCTAGAATGTGATATAATTAAACTTACATACCAAGATCCCTTTTTGGTCTTTCTTATTTCATTTAGCATAAGGCATTTAAGACATTGTTAATGAATAAACAGTTTGTTCTTTTTATTGCCGATTGATCACTGTGTGGGTGTAACTGATCCGTTGATCAGTTAAGTTGTTCCTAGTTTTTGGTGATTGTGAATAAAGCTGCTAGAAACATTTGTACAAGGTTTTGTGTGACTATAGTTTTTCTTTCTGTTGAGTTAGTCGACACTTTTCGACAAGTATCTATCTTATGCTGATTCTTAGGTTTTAAGAAACCCTGGTAGAAATTCAAGTTCTCCCAAGCGATGCAGGGACTCCAGTTTGAGCATAAGGTTTTAGTAAAACCATGCCCAAGATAATGTACATAAAGTTCTTAGCATTTAGATAAAATTTGGAAAATACTAGAGATCTGAAGATACCATCATAAATAAAATTACTTACAAAAATTTAAAATATTCAGATTATATAGCATGTTTTTCTTTTATAGAAGTAATTATCCTAGCATTCAAAACTTACTTGAATGCATCTACTCGTTGTGAGGAAACACATAAGGAGACACAAAAGAATTTAGAGGCACAGTGACGGGGTGAGAGGCACTTGCCCCAGGATGCAAGTCCCATGGGGTGCCAGATGAGGTACCGAATGACATTCTGAGGTGTCACAAGTATGAAGAGCACCTCACTAAGGCAACCAGATCAGACAGAGGAAAGCATTTCTGCTCAAATATTTCCTCTATCTATGACTATCCATCTTGAAACTGGTGGTCGTGTGGTACAACTTAGCAATTTCTAGGCCTCTGAAAGCATCTAGAATTTAGCATTCTCCAATAACTTGAAGTCTGAATGATCCAGTCAATTTCTCACAATCTTTTAAATTCTAAGAATAAAAAGAATAATAGTAAGATCTGTCCCTGCCCACAAGGAATTTACAGATTCCCTGGGAAACATTATCTTGTGCCTGGAGAGACAAATAACAATTCAGAACAGAAGTTAAAGATATCAAAGAGATGCTGGAGTTAGTGAGTCCTAATAGAGTTCAGAATTGGAAAAGATTGAGGGGACAAATGAGCGAGGGTAAAGTTGGCTGGGCCTTGTAGAAGAGATGGGACACTTCATCTGAAGTAGGATTCTTCTAGGCCTGGTACGCTTGGAAGTGTGAAAGCAAGTTCTTGGTATTGATTCTTTTTCCTCTCCTCCTGCGGAGCTGGAATGAGTCACAGCACTAAGGATAACTGGCACCCAAACAGCAAAAGAGTTGGCTGTGTATCCAGACCACATCATTAAGTGTACTCTTCTAAATTTGTCAGATGGTATCCATACAATAGATTACACAACATCTCTATTGAATTTAGAGGACATTTAGCAGAAAAAAATAAAGACCAATAAGTTATTCCCAAGTAAAGCCATCTGTTTCTATTTGTACGACAGATTAATCAAAGTCAGATGTAGCTAAGTCTCAATCCATAAATAATTTTATAAGCAGAAAATAATTGTGGTTTTCTGAAATACCAAGAGAAATACCCTTTAGCAATTTTCCCAAAATATGCTCACCTAGCATTTTAGATGAAAACTATTGAGTTCATATAAAATATTTTTTGCGTAAAAGAACACATGAACAAGTATATGTCCTTTCTGTTCTTCATCTCTCTCTCCCTTTCCCAGTTCTCATCCTTCCAACTACTCCATTCCCACCCTTCTCCCCCTTTCCCTTAGATGCATATCACTGATGTCCACAAAGTTATTAAGGCATATTTACTTTTAAGCTCACAACATATGGTTTCCAGATAAGTGACCACCAAAAAGCACAAGCATAAAACTATTTGATATTAATCACTGAAATTTAACAGTGAATAAATAGTATACATATATGTATGTATACATATATAAACTTGACATCAATTTATCCATTCAATCTATACGGCAAATAAACACATGTCTACCAGGCACAAAGAATACAGAGGTGAAATATACAATACTTGGCCTCATTAGGGAGCCCTGTTGGCTCTGTGGTTAAGTGTTTGGCTGGTAACTGGAAGATCAGTAGTTTGAACTCATCAATTCATCCGTGGGAGTAAGATGTAGCAATCTGCTTTGGTAAAGCTTACAGCCTCGGAAACTCTATTGGACAGTTCTACCCTGACCTACAGTATTGCTATGAATCAGAACTGACTCAACAGCAGTGAGTTTGATACATTTTTTTTTTTTTTGGCCCTCATTATACTAAGTCTAATAGTAAAAATGAAGGGATAAAACGTAATTATAATATAGTGCAATATGCAATGAAAAAGGAAGAATTATACCCATCATATTATAACCACACGGAGGGCCAGCCAACTCAATCTGTCAAGGAGATGAAGCCCTAGCTAGAGGCAAGTGGGAGACACCCCCAGTCTAAAAGTACCTGTGAGCCACCCTAAGAGTTTTGCAGTGCTACTAATTTCCTTTTCTTCAGGACTAACATCTGATATGCTCCTGGCAACTTTTTCTTAGTAACATTTTCCAAGTCAGAAGCCCCGAACCCACTACATGTACCTACATGGCACCTGACCTTGGAACCACCCCCGCCCCCTGAGGGAAGCACATGTAACTAGCCCACCATCACACCTGAAGTCCATTCTGGAGTGAGAGTTCCTCCCATCAGAACATACGGCCCGAGATGCTTGGGCAACTGGATTCCCAAACTTGAATAAGGGAAGCGAATTTCAAGAATGGATGAGCTAAGGGAGATTGAGGTGTAAGACCCAGAACCATTCTCCTCATAAAAGATCCCCAAGTCTCCAGCTTGAGGAGCTCACATCTCTTTTGGTCACTGGATTCCATATTGTTCCTTAACTGCACAGGTAATAAACTTACCACTTTTTGTTTTCCATCAACTAGTGTCTGTCTTATTTCAATTAGCTGACAGGACAGAACAAGAATCCAAGAGATGTTTGGTTACAGAGAGACTATCTTAGCTGAGTCCAGATAGTGAGAAGCCAGATAAAATAATCAAAAAGGGACATCTCAGTCCAAAGACACAGACAGTAAGAAAATGTGTTTTTGTGGAACTAAAAACTAAGATCACTTCATTGAGATCTTAAGATTGTGTCCTTATGACAATTAGTGATGACAATTCTGGTTCAGATGTTTGTTCCATCCTTTAAACTAAACTCATATTTTCTACTGTGTGTTTTTCCCTTGGATTTTTATCATTAAATTGGATCAGCCACTAAAACCAAAACCAAACCCATTGCCATTGAGTCGATTCCAACTTACAGTGACCCTATAGGACAGAGTATAACTGCACCCATAGAGTTTCCAAGGAGTGCCGGGTCTATTCAAACTGCTGACCTTTTGTTAGCTTTAACCACTAAGCCACCAGGGCTTCTGGATCAACCACAAAGCCTGATTAATTTTTACTAACTCGCCTAGGGAAAGGTCTAGTGCCTGCTGTCCACATCTGTGTATGGACTGATTGAACCAGATTTCTGTGTCCTGCTGCACACATGCTCTGGACAAGAGAAATATCCTGGTTACAAGTCCTGACGTCTTTCAGAGAGAAAGAACAGTCTCCCAGATGTATATTTATTACATACGCAGATTGTCAGAGATTTCTTCCTTGATGCTATTTCTTATTTTCCTTAGTAATTTGAGGCAACATTCTCGTCTTTTCTGCTTCATGTTTCCATGATCATTTTATATTGTTCCTTCCATCATTATGCACTTCATAATTCACTTATAATTCATTATTAGTCTACAATTTAGCACAGTTTAATTATTTTTAATTTATTTTTTTGAGAAAAATATCAATTCTTATTGTAACATGTGAAAAAAAAATGCAAAGGCATGTAAAGAAAAGCAAATAATCTCCTCTCTTCACCCTAATCCTATCAACTTGAATTTACTATTTTTTACTTTCAAGTTTTACTTTATTAAACTTCTAACACTGAATTTATACCAGCTTGTTGAGACAAGTGAAATGCTACAAAAAAGATACAAAAATAAAAATCTTCCTTTATCCTCCTTTCAATTCTTCCATCTCCAGGATTAGCCATGTTTGTTAATAGTGTGATGTATATTCTCCCAACCTCCTCCACACTCCAACAACAGAATGTACACTCTTTTTCAGTTTTTTACAAAGACATGATCCGTATTTTTCCCACAACTTACTTCATTTAACTATATATCCCAAACATTCCATGAGTACAACAGAAATACATCAATTAGTTCTTTTAAGTATCTATCTAATATTCCACCATACAGATGAAACAAAGTTATTTAACCATTTACCATTTCACTGTTGATAGATACTGATTACATTTACTGTTTTGTGTACATGTGTGTAATGGGAAGAAGGAAAACGAGTCACTACTACTGACAATACTGTCTTTGATATAATTGTATATAAAAGTTATAGTCAAAATATTTAATGGCTGTCAAAGAAAAAAATCAGAAAAGACATCCAATCAGTTAACTGGTACCCAATACTCATGCTTGATATAATTACCAGTTTTACTTTTGCATTTTTTTTTTTATATATTGCTGCTTTTGTTTCTAGAGCATAGATTTCCTAAGATATTATTGTGCAGGATCCAGTTGTCTATTGTCATATAATATAACCCTTCAAAACTCATTTGCTTAAAACAAGTGTTATTTCTCACAGTGTATTTGCTCCAGAGTTCAGGAAGGGTTCAGCTGGAAGTGTGTGACTTTGGGTTTCTCTCTAACAGTTAGATGGTGCCTGGAGATGGAAGAATATGGGGTTGGGACAGCTGGGGCTGGTCAGACACCGTACCTTCTCATGCCGTCTGGAGCTTCTCCATATGGTCAGTAGTATGGGGTCGCCTCAGGTTTCCACATGGTATGGGAGCCTCAAATAGTTGAACAGCTTTATAGTTTAGGTTAAGGCTTCAAGAGAAACCTTATAGCCTTCTGCGACCTAGCTGTGGAAGTCAAGGAGCTCATTTCCACAGCGTTCTGTTGATTACAGGTAAACGACAAGCCTGTCCAGATCCAAAGAGAAGGGAATTAGACTCCATCTCTTCGTGGTAGAGTAGTTAGGTTCTGCAAGAATATTTGGAAGAGGAAATATTACCATGACTAACTATGCAAAATAAAATCTACTGCACTCCTTCCCCTGGCCATAGCAATTTACACACTTTATAACTTCAAAGTATGCTCACACACACCAAAAACCACACAAAGGTTTTATCCCATTATGGTTTCAGGTTCTAGATGGAAGATTTTATCACCTAAATCAGATTCAGCTGCACATGAAGTACCTTGGATGTGGTTCTTCAGGCTGCAGTTTCTTTAAGTACTTGTTAGCTAACGACCTGTGACCTAAAGAGACAAATTATCTTGCCCATATGCACTTGCCTTCCAAAGGTGGGATAGTAGAGGATAACTAATATACAGATGTATTCATTCAAAAGGGGCAAAAACTGAAAACATGCAGCAGTCACTTGTGCATACAACTTGGAAAGTCCTCCAGGACCATGTCATGCATTTACAGATTAGGGCCTAGTACTGTTCCCTGAGACTGATTATCTGGAGCTCTGGACTCAATCCTAAGGGGTCTTGTCTTCTGAGTCATCTTTTCTTTTCCATAAAACGTAGCCTAAATTGAGTATACTAACAATCAGTACAGTATTGTCCACAAATGTCAAAATGTTGAAACAACTCCGATGTCCAACAACAGATGAATGGTTAAAAAGACATGGTATACAAATACAATAAAATAGCATTCTTCCATAAATAAAAATGAAGTTCTCATATATGTTATAGTGCACATGAGCCTTGAAAGCATTAAGCTAAGTGAAACAAATCAGACACCAAAGAAAAAACAAAATAAACCCAGTGCCATCAAGTCAATTCTGACTCATAGCAACCCTATAGGTCAGAGTAGAACTGCTCCATACTGTTTCCAAGGAGTACCTACCTGGTGGATTCAAACTGCTGACCTTTTGGTTAGTAGATGTAGCACTTAACTACTATGTCACAAGGGTTTCCAAATCAGACACAAAAGGACAAATATTGTGTAACCCCACTTACACGAAAACTCATGAATAGGCAAATTAACAGAGACATACCTTTATCAGTAGTCACCGGGTACAGGTAGGACAGAAGAAAGAGAATTACTGCTCATAAGACACTAATTGTCTGCTAAGGGTGAGGAAAATTTAGAAATGGATAGTGTGATAGTAGCACAGTGCGATGACTAATTAATGTCACTGAATTACACACATAAAAATTTTTGAACTGACATGTTTTGTTGCATAAGTTTTTATCATAACAAAAAATAGTAGCTTCAGTTGAGTAACTTTCTCATTCTATTTCTTGCCTATAGAAGTTCTTGTGTCAAAAGACATTTTTTACATATTGTACCACCTGTTCCTTCCTAGCTGACACAATTCCTTTCAAAACTTTGAAATTGTGGGCTTTTGTGCATTAATTTGCAATGTTTTGTGTTTGATAGAAACCACACTAAAAAAGTCCCTTAAGTCTTCACTATCTTGGGTTGGTTCCCGGCGAGGCTGCTGCAGAACTTTGCCATGAAGATCCTTGGAATCGCTATTGTTTAATGTGTTGTTAATGTCTGTGAGGCTGTGCCTTAAGGTCTTTAGGAAGTCTTTATTTCAAAGCATCTTTGAGGCACCTTACTCAGAGGGGTGACAAGAGACGTTCACTTCCAGTCTTTTTCTGTTAAATTTCTTTGCAGATCTAATAGCCATCGCTACCCAATTTCCCAGCTCCCTGGTGACACTGAGAAGAAAGAGAGGTAAGGGTGGCACCATTATGGTCAGAAAAACAAACAGCTCTGGGCTATCACAGATAAAAGTCAGACACAAGAAGATGCTGAAATAAGAAAAAAAAAGAAAAAGAAAAACATAGAAATCTAGACTATTTGTATTTGCCATAAATAATATTATATTCCTCAGTAGTATCTGTGGCACCTAAAAACCACAGTAGTATCTGAGATCAAGGATCCCTGGTGACACAACAGTTAACTAATAGCTTGGTGGTTCAAATCCACCAGCCATTCCACAGGAGGTATGGCACCATGTTTCCATAAAGACTGCAAACTTGGAAACCCTAGATCTCTTTGACTTTGTAGCTCAAAATTTTGTGACAGCTATTCTTCCACCTACCAACATTTAGAGCATTAAAGTCTTTAAAGACAAGTGTCTCTCATAAACCTAAATGCAAAAGTCATCAACAAATTTCTAGCCAATAGAATTCAGCAACAGAGGGCACAGCAAATGGTCCCAACTCAGCAGGAACAGATGCTTACCAAGGACCAAAATGACGTGGGGTAAAGACAACCCAGAAGATAGAGAGACCCACATGAGTGGGCGCCTCCGTCGAGTTGGGACCAGAAGAACTGGATGGTGCCTGGCCACCGCCTGTGATAGCTGCAATGGAGCTCACTAAGCTGAGTCTCACTGGCAACACAAAAATAAAAAGGGGTACACCCTGAAATCTCCACTAAAAGACCGCAATTGACGGTCCATCGGTTTCGGGATTCCCCTGGGAGCATGGTCCCTGGCCCTGATGCTGCCCTTGTCCATAAATCATAACGAAGGTCCACTCTTCGGACACGAATGGATTGGACTTGACGATGCAGAGTGGCCATATATTGGGTGCACTTTATGGGTCTACGCAATAGGATATCATCCTGCTGACCTCTGGCTGGAGGAAGGAGAGTGGGTGGAGAGGTGGGAAAAGGAGACTGTTAGGAGGATGAGACACGTATGGAGCAGAGAGGAATAGTATGCTGTCACTGGGCAGGGAGAACAGTGGAAGCTGCATATAGGTGGGAATTTACACGGGAATGTACATTTCCAGTCGGTCATAATAAAAAATAAGTAATTAAATAATTAACCATGACCAAGTGGGATTCATACCAGGCATGTAGAAAATGGCTAATGTAATGAATCACATAAATAAAACAAAAGACAAGAACCACCCGATTATATCAAGTGACACAGAAAAGGCATCAGTTCTACTCCGTTATATAGGGTTGCTGTGAGTTAGAATCCACTAAATGGCAGTGGGTTTCTCATCCTTAGTAACCATTGTTCAACTGGAATCTCTATGTCTTTGGAAACCCTGGTGGCATAGTAGTTAAGTGCTATGTCTGCTAACCAAACTGTCAGCAGTTTAAATCCACCAGGTGGTCCTTGGAAACTATGGGGCAGTTCTATTCCGACCGTATAGGGTTGCTACGAGTTGGAATCAACTCGTTGGCAGTGGGTTTGCTTTTTTGGTAATATCCATTCATGTAAAAACCTCTCAGTAAAATAAGATCAGAATGAAAATTCCTCAGCGTAATAAGCGCCATCTATGAAAAGCCAACAGCCAACATCATCCTAAATGAAGAGAATCTGAAAGCATTTCCCTTGAGAACAGGAACCAGACAAGGATGCCCACTGTCACTATTCTCATTCAACATTGTCCAGAAATTCTAGCCAGAGCAATAAGGCAAGATAAAGAAATAAAGAGCATCCAAATTAGTAAAGAATATGTAAAAGTATCTCTGTTTACAGATGATCTCATCTTCTACAGAAAACCCTAAAGAATCCACAATAAAAACTACTGGAGCTCACAGAAGAGTTCAGCAAAATATCAGGATACAAGATAAACGTACATAAATCAGTTGGACTCCCTTACATCAACAAAGAGATCATCAAAGAGGAATGTCAACACCTGACCTAATCTAGTGGAAGAATTGTAATGAAGGGAATTGGGGCATGAAACAATGCAAGAAAATGTTGCTTTTGCTAGCTCTTCTTTAATAATCAACACATAAGCAACTTTCACATCTAAACTTCTAGCATGCCAATGAGTTTCTTTTTAAATTCCATGTCTCAAGGTCCACATGTTCTACCATTTGAAGAAGGAAATATGAATAAATATGATTAAAAGTTCTTCATTTATAAAAATCTTATTGAATTCTTTTTTTATTTATTAATTAATTTATTTATTTTACTTAATATGACTGAGTGAAAATATACATTCCCATATAAATTTACATGCCCACCTCCATGCAGCTTCCACTGCTCTCCCTGTCCGGTGACAGCACACTATTTCTCTCTGCTCCATACCTGTCTCATCCTCCCAACAGTCTCCTTTCCCCTCCTCTCCACCCACTCTCCTTCCTCCAGCCAGAGGTCAGCAGAATGATATCCTTTTATTAACATTTCTGTTTACATCTTTCACTACTCCTGCTTACTCGCACCTTAAAACATATAGAAAGATAGTTACACATTGAGGAGGGTCCTGAAACTATTTTGTCTCTACATGGTCTACAAAAATTCAGATTTGCTAAGTGAATTAAGACCATGGATAGAGATAGGAGTTTCACACACCAAAATGTCCTAAATTTCCTGCTGCCTTAACCTCCAACCATCACTCTTTTACTTCCTCTGTCTCCTCTTCTGTCACTACCTGAATTCCTGCTGCACTCCTTGAAAGTTTTCCCTCTTCCCTAAGCCTCTATCAAATGCCACTTTCATAAGGGGATGTCATGCTAAGTAATGAGGAGGACTTGACAAAAGTTGTTTTACTAGAACATCAAGTTGTTTTACTAGAAAGTTGTTTTCATCCTGCACAGTCTGCAACACCAGGCCTTTACCATGTGAAATTAGTAGGATCACAATATTTAAGTATATTTGCTTATTTCTTTGAATGCAGATGCAAGGTAGTAAATTTTTGTCAGAAATCTTTTTTTTAAAAAGATTAAAAAACACAAGTTCAACAGCATGGGTACAAATAGGACTATCATTAGATTTTCACTACTGAGGTACCCGTTTGTTCAGCAGTTTCTGTCCCAAGAAAACACCAGTGGCGCTCCTCCGGTTCTGACAATGACAACTCCTGGAGTAACTAAGGTTTTACCTTTCCTGCAGCACCAAGGACTAGTAAACAGACTTCACACATGACAACAGCTTGTAAATACAGAGTTGCTATGAACCTAAAGATTCATTTTATGAGTGTTGTGTTCCTATGATGTCCTACATGAGCCCCCAAAATTCATGTCAGTGATAATAACCTGCTTATTATCTCTCTCCTTGTAATAACTCCCAAGGAGCACTTTCCAAGATACTGCCTGATTAGCACCATTATCTTTCCTTCTTGGGACACACCAAATCCTTGCAATGATTTGCCTCCATCCATCTATAGTAAGAGAATTAACTTAAATGAGCCTATTTAACACCTGGCTACTAGGGGACGGTGAAACATCCTGCTGGCCATCTGGCTGCAGAAAGAAAAAAAAAAACTTACAAATTACCAAGCCTGTGATTGACTGGGAACCTGAAAACTGCTATTAGACTTAAGGTTAAGGATGGGGGACAGGGGGCAGGGGTTGGGTAGGCATCGAATGCGCAGCAACAAATTAAAGGTAGCAAAAGCAGGGACCATAAAGAGGAATAAGCAGGAGTGCTGAGAGGCAGAGGCAGCCTCCGTGGGCTTGGCTCAGGGCCAGATAGGAAATCAATCCTCAAAGACCATTTGCCACCTGGAAGAAGCACAAATTTTCATTTTCTATTAACAAAAGAGCATATTTCTGACGGCAGGCCATCAAGGCAGCTCTGACAATCTCCTGCAACACAGAGGCTGAATATCTAGCTTGGCTCTCCCTGAGTCACAAAGGCATTTTCAGCTTTTACTGTTTTTGTTTTTTTTTAAAAAAAAAAAATTAGTGGAAAATGGATCATTTTCATCACTTCAGAGACCAATGTATACTACCTCAAGAAGAAGTAATTGGAAAATTTCACTGCTTTTAGTCTTGGTAATGTTGCCATTTTAAGGGAGAGATCTGAGATGAGAAAGTAAAAAGAAGAATGAGTTTTGTTCAAGAAAGTTTCTCCACACAGTTTATACATATATCAATGAAAGGACTGAGGTGATGGTTTGCTGTATCCCTGAATTCCAGCCATTGCTCACAGAGGGTAGGGAAGGTAACTGCGAAGGCCTCAGGCACTAAGCAGAGAGGGACTGGGATCAATCACAGACACTTGGGTCGGGTAGAGGAAACACTTCCTTGTCAGCGCTGGCGGCTTTTGCCCGCCTCTGTATGCCTGTTGCTGCCCCCTGGTGGCCCAGCCAAGCTCCTTTCTTTCCCTTAGGAAAAACCTGACCACCGAGAGTTCTGCTTTTCTCTTTACAGAGATGAGTTTCCAGCTGAAAAATAATTTATATATTACACTCGTTTTCAAGCCCAAATAACAATAATGGTAAATATCTGCAGAATTTTCATCCTAATGTAACAATAGCTTACATTTGTGTAATTAAATTCATATTTTGCATCATTTGATCTATGTATGTGTACATACATTTTGCATATCTACATGTATACGTAGAGATGGAAATCCTGGCGGCTTAGTGGGTTAAGTGCTATGGCTACGCACCAAGAGGTCAGCAATTCAAATCCACCAGGCACTCCTTGGAAACTCTCTGGGGCAGTTCTACTCTGACCTACGGGTTTGCTATGAATCAGAACTGACTTGACAGCACCTACTAACAACAACAACAACATCTGTGCATGTATGTTTAGGTGTGTTTTAGTGTTTTTGTTAGTTACCATGGAATCTGCTCCAACTCATGGAAACCCCATTTACAACCAAACAAAACATTTCTCAGTCCCGTACATCTTCATGATCATAGATATGCACAAGTCCTTTCTTTGGCTATTGTGGAGTGTCTTCAAGCAGAGGGGGCCCAACTTTCAACACTACAATGGATACTGTTCTGTTGTGATACACAACTGACTAAGTTTTGAAAATAGATCACCAGGACTTTCTTTTTACTCAGTTTAATTTGGAAGCGTCATTGAAATTCATCCATCCTGAGTGATCCTATTGGTATCTGAAATGTTTGTTTCATAGTTGCTAGCATCGTTGCCACAAACATGTCACCACAGAACAACAAAATGATGTGGTGGTGGCAGTGGCGGTAGTGGTAGCTGTGTGTATATATTCCTAACAACAATTGCCATTTATTGCACCATTACTAGATGATAGGTATACCTAGTGCATCACTTGATTGCAATAACTTCATCATTTTAGAGATGAAGATATGGACTAAAGAAAATGCTTCTGAGTCCTGAGAAACAGGGACATCTGAGGTGCAGAAAGACAAAAGGAATAGGAGACTGCAAAGATATAAGAGGAGTGAAAAAGACTTTTTCTCCACAAGATCTGGAAATTTATTTTTTAAAGAGGGCATGGTTTTTGTTTGTTTTTACTTACTTAACCTTCAGAAGAAAATCCTGATGGCATAGTCATTAAGTGCTATAACTGCTAACCAAACTGTTGACAGTTCGAATCTTCCAGGTCTTCCATAAAAACTCTATAGGGCAGTCCTACCCTGTCATAGGGTCACTGTGAGTTGGAATTGACTCAATATCAACAAGTAACCTTCAGAAAGGTCCTATCTACAGTTACACAGTAAGTGGTAAAACTCAAATTTCAATTCAGTCTTGTCTTAATGCAAAGCATCTCAACACTTCTGGTGATTATTTTGGAATTTGGCAGGATGACCAAAGGATATCCGAGTCTTATCCTAACTTCCCTCCATGAAGTCCCTATCAGAATTTTATACATAGACAAAAATGACTGGCCAAAGAACTCTTGAATTTAAATTGAAGTTCCCTAGCTTGGTGACCTAAGCTAGACATCATGGAGAAGTTTTGTGCTTAGACTGGTGGTAGCTTACAGCTAAACATAATATGCTAAAGAACATCCTTCTGGGTCCTGATAAAAGGGAGAAATGAAATACCAGAAGAGGAAAACAGATACAGATGACATAGAAATAAGAGAAATTGCATAATAGATACAGGACTCTTCTAAATTAAACAGTGTGCCCCCCCTAATAAATTTGGACGTTATATTCCCTGTAACCGTGAATGTGACTTAGTCAGCTAGTACTGCTCTAACAGAAATACCACCAGTGGATAGCTTTAAGGAAAAAAAAAAAAAAGTTTATTCTTACACAGTCCAGTAGGATACAATTCCAAATTTACGGTGTTCACTCCATGGGGAAGGCTTTTCCTCTTTATTAGTTCTGGAGGAAAGTCCTTGTGTTGCATCAGATTTTGGTCAGGGAGCATCTTGGCACAGGAACCTCAGGTCTGAAGGACATGTTCTACTCGCATTTCTACTTTCTTGATGGTGTGAGACTCCCAAATCTCTCTGCTAGCTTCTTCCTTCTATACCTGAAGAGACTGCCTCAAGGCACAAAACAATCTTAAACACTGAGTCCTGCCCCACCAACACAACACAACTGCTGCAGCCCATCTACCCTCATTCAAATCATAGAGGCAAGGCTTACAACATGGAAGACATCACTCAATAACCAGGAATCTTGGCCCAGTCAGATTTCTACACACATTTTTGGGGGAACACAATTCCACCCATGACAGTGACCTTGTTTGGGTAAGTTCAGGTCGTTAGGTGCTATCAAGTTGGTTCCAAATCATAATGACCTTATATACAACAGAATGAAACACTGCCCAGTCCTGAACCATCCTCGTAAGCTTTGTTAAACCTGAGCCCATTGTTGCAAACACTCTATCAATCCACCTCGCTGAGGGTCTTCCTGTTTCTCTATGACCCTCTAATTTAACAAGCGTGATGTCTTTTTCAGGGACTAGTCATTCCTGATAAAATGGCCCAAGTATGTGAGATAAAGTCTCATTATCCTTTCTTCCACGGAGCATTCCGCCTGTACTTTTTCCAAAACAGATTGGTTTGTTCTTCTAACAGTCCATGGTATATTTAATATTCCCATAATGCAAACATGTCAATTCTTTGTTCTTCCTTATTCATTGTCCAACTTTTACATGCATATGTGACTTAAAATGCTTTGGCTGCAGTCAGGCTCACCTTAGTACTTAAAGTGACATCTTTGCTTTTAACACTTTAAAGAGGTCTTTCACAACAGACTCACTCAGTGCAACGTGTCCTTTGATTTCTTGACTGCTGCTTCCATGGGCATTGACTGGGGATCTGAGGCAAATGAGATCTTTGACAACATCAATCTTTTCTGTGTTTACCATGATGCTGCTCCAGCTGTGAGGACTTTTGTTTTCTTTTTGTTTAGCTGTAACCCATACTTTAGGCTGCAGTCTTTGATCTTCACCATTAAGTGTTTCAAGCCCTTTTTGCTTTCAGAAAGCCAAATTGTGTCACTAGAATATGGCGAGTTGTTAATAAGCCTTGGGGCAATACTGATACCATATTCTTCTGCATACAGTCCAGCTTCTCAGATTATTCACTCAGCATACAGATTGAATAAGTATGGTGAAAGGATGCAACCTAGACACACACGTTAGGAGGTCACAAGTTAGAATTCAGAGTGCTAGGTCTAGGGGGAGACTTTCTTCCTCTGTCAGCTCTGAAGAAAAGTCCTCATCCCTTTGACTTCTGCTCCTTGGCCATCTTCAGATGACATGGTATCTTTCTCACTCCATCTCTACTCATTTGTTTGATCTCTTTTGTATCTCAAAATAGATTGAAGATATGGCTACACTAATCCTGTTTCATTCACATAACAAAGACAGCCCATTGCTAAGTGGGATTATCACCACAGGCGTAGAGGTTCGGTTTTACAATACAAATCTTTGGGGGACATAATTCAATCCATAATGACCAGTGCTGGGGAGAGTACAGAGAACAGATCACATTCAGAGAGTTGGGTCACTGCAAGCTGAGTGTCTCGGAATAATTTGAATCAAAAAACCAAATGCCTTGTTACGAGGATACTAGAAATACAGAGTGAAAAGGAAAAATGTGCTGTCACTGGGTGGGGAGAGCAGAAGGAGCTGCAGCTAGAAGGGCATGCAAAACTGATCTGTATTATGTACTTTCACTTTAAACACAATGAAAAGAAAGAAAATAACCTACTGCCATCAAGGCAATTCTGACTCATAGTGACTCTATAGGACAGAGTAGAACTGCACCCCCCAGGATTTCTAAGAAGCAGCTGGTATCTACCAAATCAAACTGCCAATCTTTGGTTAGCAGCTGAGCTCTTAACCACTGTGCCACCAAGGGTCAGGAGATCACATCCACAAACCAACACCAAACTCTATTGGTATCACGTGGATTCCAACTAATAGTGATCCTATAGGACAGAGTAGAACTGCTCTATAGGGGTTTCTAGGGAGAGGCTAGTGGATTCAAACTGCTAGCCCTTTGGTTAGCAGCTATAGCACTTAGCCACTGTGCCAGCAGGGCTCCAAAGAACATATTTGCTACTGTTGTTATTAGGTACTGTCGAATTGGTTCCAACTCACAGCAACCCTATAGGTCAGAACAGACTGCCCCATAGAATTTCCAAGGAGTGCCTAGTGGATTTGAACTGTCAGCCCCTCAGCAGCTGTAGCAGTTCACCACTAGGCCATTATGGTTTCCAAAGAACATACAGCCAAGGTGAAATGATCTTTTATAGCAGTGCAGTAAAGAACATTAGAAAGCTAACAATAATCTAGAGAAAAGAACAATCTTTAGCAATAATCATAACACTATATTCCAATTAAATGTTTAGCCATTTGTCTTCGTTTTAAATAATTTTTCCTAGAATTCTCTTTGATACTTCCCGAAAGGCAATTAAATGAAAAGAATCTGAGAGACATGTTCTCAGTCTAATTACAATCATCAGTTTCCCTGATGTACAGAAGAAACACAAATGATGTTTCCTTCTACAATCATATCTAGTAACAGATCTCTTCTTTAAAAAGGATACTGTGTACTCCTCTGTTTCTGTGTTATTTTTATTTGCTATGACACAAAAATGAACGAAATCAATTTAAACCATTTTTCCTACACTAAATATTCCAGACTTCTCACTCAAAATTTTCTTTGTGTTGCTGAAAATGTATCTCATCTTTAAAATTATTCTGGATGATTTTATAGGACTGAATTATGTCATTTTTATTATAATTTTTTAAAAACTAATAAATTTAATAGAACTAGAGGGATAAATTTTAGTATACAAATTAATACCATATCATTCCCGACCTAGTGGTAATCAAAATATCTCTCTTTCCTGCAGTATTCTTGCACTGCCTTCTCTGTCATGTCCTTGATTTGTATATTAAATAATAAATTATAATGATCATGGTGATATGTATGATACTAAGAACACAATCAAATTGTTGGATAACAGAATTTATCTCCCCACTCTAAACACTATTAAATTTAGCAGAAAATTTCAAGTCTGTGGCTAGATAGCATGAAACAAATGGAGATTGACAACAGATAGTTAGATGAAATAAAAAGCCAAATCCAATAAGCCACACTGCCTGTGTCTGCTCTGATTTTGACTTGAACTTCTTTTGTTTGCCTATATAGATCAAATTAACAGGGCCCATGCCAAATTTCAAAAACTATGGTGATTTAGTGGTTAGGTGCTATGGCTGCTAACCAGAAGGATGGCAGTTTCAATCCTCTGGGTGCTCCTTGAAAACCCTATGGGAAAGTTCTACTCAGTCCAATACAGTCACTATGAATCAGAATCAACTCAAAGGCAGTGGGTTTGGTTTTGGGTATTCAAATTTCCAGTTAACTTAGTGTCGTATGCCCATAGTCTATATGCCTGGAAACATCACAGTATTGCATCTAACATCATTTTTGAATGAAAATTGTCTTAACTATCAGGATTTGACCAGGGAACTAAAAGTTCCCATTGTAATTCTAGAGAGTTCACTCTCATCAGAAATGATTCTAGACTTGGTAGCTGTAATGATGACTGGATCAGGGCTCAAAGGAATCCCGTAGTGTCAGGAGTCATTTTAGGGTTCTTGGAAAATCCCTTCATAAGGAGCTTTTATAAATTTCCTCTAAGAAAAACATCATTCTGTTGGGAAAAAGATGAGATTAACTACAGAAATTGTTTCTAGAGTCTCTAAACATCATTTCACCAAAGACAATATCTACACATATTTTAACAAGGAGAAACATAGAGAAATATGCAATGCTTTTAAAAATTTCATGTAGCTTCCACACCCAGAATCCTACTTGCTTGTCATGACAACACTGCTGTTAGAAAATGAGGCAGATATGCAGGAACAAAGGTGTTCCTTAACATCTCCAATATGGTAAAGAAATTTTGATTGACATGTGTATTAACTAGTTGTGTTGCTGCTAAGCTGCAGACTAAAGAGATCTAAAAATACACTGCCTCTAACAAAATAGGAGTGTCTGTGTCATATATCAATCCAGAGACTGGTCGCTGATATAAGGTCGAATAATATTACCATTGTCAAAATCATCACCATCATTATCTATTATCTACACTCAAGCCTTTGAGACCTTCATTTGCTGATATGGCATGACACAAAATAAGAAGAAGTAGATTCTAATATCCATTAATAATCAGAACATAGAATACACAAAGTATCAATCTAGGAAAACTGGAAAAAGTAAAAAACAAAACAGAACCCATACACGTAGATATCTTATGCATTAGTAAGCTGAAATGACTAGTACTGGACATTGCGGGTCAGATAATCACCCGTCTACTATGCTATGAATGACAATTTGAAGAGGAATAGCATGGCGTTCATTGTCAAAAAGATCATTTCAAGATCTATCCCAAAGTACAGTGTTGTCAGTGATAGGATAATATCTATACACCTACCTGAAGACCAGCTAATGTGACTATTATTAAAATTTAGGCACCAACCACTAAGGCCAAAAGTGAAGAAACTGAAGATGTTTACTGGCTTCTGCAGTCCAAAACTGATCAAACATGCAATCAGGATGCATTGAAAATGATTAGTGATTGGAATGCAAAGCCAGCCAAAAAGTGAGAAACAAAAAACATCGTTAGTTGAAAACTATGATACAAACAATGCTGGAGGTCGTGTGATAGAATTTGTCAAGACTGAAGACTTTCTTCATTGCAAATACTTTTTTTTCTCCCCCAACATAAACAGTGACTATATAAAAAAACCTCACTGGATGGAATACACAGGAATCAAATCGACTACATCTTTTGAAAAAGATGATGGAAAAGGTCAGTAACATGAATCAGAACAAGGCTAGGGGCCAAGTAAGGAACAGAACTTCTATCGCACCATACGCATACGAAAGCTGGCCAGTGAGGACGGAAGTGAGAAGAACTGATGCCTTTCAATTTTGGTGCTGGAGAAAAATATTGAATATATGATGGACTACCTGAGGAACAAACAGATCTGTCTTGCAAGTACAACCAGAGTGCTTCTTGGAAGTAAGGATGGCAAGACTGTGTCTTACATACTTTGGACATGTTGTCAGGAGGGATCAATCCCTGGAGCAGGACATCATGCTTGGTAAAGTAGAGGATCAGCAAATAAGAGGAAGACCCTCAATGAGATGGGCTGACAATGGCTACAAAATGGTCTCAAGTGTAACAACTGTGGGCATAGCACAAGACAGAACAATGTTTTGTTCTGTTGTACACAGGGTTCTGTGAGTCAGAACTGACTCAACAGCACCTAATAATAACAAGCACCAGATGCAGCTACATATCCATTGTCCTAGAATGGTTTCTGCCTTTCTGCTAGATGATAGAATATATCTCATTTTAGCTTGCATTTGGACATGGGTAAGAGATCCAACTGCCTGTGTCTAGAGTAAAACCCTGATCCTTAAGAAAGAATATGTAATGTAGGAGGAGAACAGAAAGGAGAAAAGGCAAGAGGGTTAGTAGATTTGGGTCTCACTTGTGTAAGAGACTTCAGACTATGGGTATGGCCTCATCTAGAAGTTGCTTTTGCAACTTTTGAATTTTTGCTTTCTTTAGTTTTCCATTAAACAGGAACATCAAATGCTGTGAGCAGAAGATTTAAGACTTCATCGCCATAAAACGGCTTTACAGGACAAAAGAAGAAGTTTGCAGATGCAAGTTGATTTCCCCTATCTCTTACATTTCCTATAAACCATTGTTAAAAATATTGGTAGCCATGGTACTGTATTTGGAGAAAGTTGTTGCAGGAGACAAAGATCCTGAGATGCTGTGCTGGAAGAAGGGGTTTATTTAAAATTTAAGTATTTTTTTAAGTAAACAATTTCAACAGTGTTTTTCCAAATTTCTCTGGAAAACTGAAAGGCTATATATAACTTTTGGCACCGGTGAAAATATTCTGAACTCAGTCCAGGGATTTAAAACCTTTATCAAGATGACTTATGGACACGGGGGATGTCAGTTCATTCAAATGGGAGAATCCATCATCTAGCTCATAGGATGAACAAATTTCACGTGCGTGTTTCAAACACAGATGATTTTCTGGACTTAATTCTGTTAGAAATCTGCCAAGCCTGCTTTGGGAACCAAATCAAGCTGTTTTTTCCCCTTTTCTCAGTAATAGGGCTACTTCCTCTTCTGATGCAAGCCCACAGGGTGCTCTGGTAATCTTTCCTGTGAGTAAAGTGAAGATCCAAGGTCTGACATGCTAACATATATGACTAATAAACTGAAGGACAAAATTAAAGCCACCAAGCAAATAAGAGATCTTGGTCATCTAGCATTGCTATAACAGAAATACTACAAGTGGATGGCTTTACCAAAGAGAAATTTATTTTCTCACAGTCTAGTAGGTTACAAGTCCAAATTCAGGGAATCAGCTTCAGGAAAAGGTCTCTTCTGTGGGCTCTTGAGGAAGGATCTTATCATCAGTCTTCCCTCTGCCTGGTTGGATCTTACCACAGGAATCCCATGTCCAGAGGATAGGCTCTACTCCTTGTGCTGTTTACTTGCTGGTATTAGATCCCCATGTCTCTCTGCTCACTTCTGTCTTTCGTATCTCTAGATATTGGCTTAAGATGCTCTCTAATCTTGTATATTTTATCAATGTAACCATCACTAATCCATCCCACTTAATCATAGTGGTAGAATTTATAGCACACAGGAAAGTCACACAAAATACCAGGACTCATGGACCAGTTAAGTTGACAGATACCTTTGGGGCATTCAGTTTAATCCATGACACAAGATAATCAAGGAAGCATGAAATCAGGACTCAGGTAAAGTACACTGCCTCAAGTTCTTTATAACTAGGAGAATTTTCGAATATTCTGCATAATGATCTCAGAATATCGTACAGCAGGGAAGAGAAGATCTTATATTCAAGACAGAGAACATCGTGAAAGGGGCTGTATATGCGATTTTAAAAAAGTAAAAAGGAAGAAAAATTGGAAGAAGTAAGGAAGAGATGGAGGGAGGAAGCAAGGTACATAAAGAGCAACACTTTGGAACACCACTGGAAGCATACACTGCCGTATGTGCAGACTTTACATGTGACGCTGATGCTGCTGCACCGATAAGGAAGTAAATTCTCTGACTTTTGTCTATATTTAAACTGAAATAAAATGCATTTCATCCTGTATGTCTACTTTGCCTGAAGTACTATGTTAAATGAGATAATAATGTTGAATTCCCATCTGGTACAGAACACTGAGGGTAGAAATTGAGTTAGCAGTGATGTGAATTCCACATACAGCTCATCATCCTTTGTTTCCTCTGGTGACAGGACACATACACACGATGACTGGCCAGCATTAGAAGTTTCCTCTAGAGTCGTGGCTGGGTAACTTGTGTGAAAATAAGTGATTCTATAAGTACCTGTCCCTTTAGCCCCACATACTGACATTGAACTTGTTGTTATCTTTCACAGTAAAGTAGCAATTGATGAGTCAAGTTTGAGCAATACTGAGTTAGCCACCATTTGGAAGCAAACTCCTCTTCCTTATGTGCACTGGAACAGCAGTTCCTAACCTAGAATGACACAGAGGAGAGAGGTCTGGGCAAATTACATGGACAGCTTTTCAAAGTTACACATTATCATCACTACCTACAGTTGAGAAACCACTTCTAATCTCGTAAAATCTTAGAAAACACAGCACCACTTTTTTTGTATTAAGGTCACGTCAACTTTGTTGTTAGGTGCCATTGAGTCCATTCCAACTCATAAACACCTGATGTATAACAGAATGAAACTTTTCCTGGTCTTGTGCCATCCTCACAATAGCAGGTATGTTTGAGCCCATTGCTGCAACCACTGTGTCAATGTAACTCATCAAGGGTCTTCCTTTTAGCTCACCTTCTGCTTTACCAAGTATGATGTTTTCCTTCAGGAACCGGTCCCTCCAGATAATATGGCCATAGGTAGCAATACCAAGCCTCACCATCTTGCTTCTAAGGAGTATTCTGGATGTGCTTTTTCCAAGATAGATTTGTAAAGTAGATGCCTTTAAAGAAAACTTCAAAATGCAAGACTCATAGCTAGGCATCCAATATCCTAGCTATTATAGAAGAAAGCCCTGTAATTTAGCCAGTCCATGGGATCACATCCTAGCTGCACATTAGAAGCTCCCGAGAAGCTTTTAAAGTATGTTTACACTCAGGCCCCACCCCAAAGAAATTTAATCACAGCTCTAGAGAGCGTGCAACCTTATATATTTTCTTTAAAACTACCAGGTAACTCTAACAGGCATTGCAAGATTGTGGACCCCTGATTTAAATTCATCAAATAGCATAAGAAAAGGAACACTTGATCATAAATATGACCTAAATTCTAGGGAGCTGTGTTATAAATTTGATATGTGACATTTAGTAAGTTGTCTAACCCCTTAATTTTTGTCAAAATTAAAGTGGGGCAATTAGATTAGGTCATTCAACAAACATTTTCTTTTTACACAAACATCAGGAGCACACTGTAACATGCCTTACAAGATGTGCTCTCCTCTGCAATTTTGGGGGTCAAGCTTGTCAGTCTCAACTTCCCTGTCTTCATCCAATGCCTATTGAAACTGTTTTAGCTCTGAACCTGCCTGGAAACTTTCCCTAGCTTCCTGCTCTTCATGTGTTGTCTTCTCATTAGGAAACACACCTAGACCCTGTCCTTTGTCACTCTACTCAGTCAATGTTATCCATCTAACTTTCGACTTTATCCTAAGGCTGTTATTTTTAGGGGTCATAAGCTATTTGCTAGCAATAACTGAGTCAGCATACTTCCTTGTTAGCATTCACTTCAGTTCTTTCTTTCTAGGAGCCTCAAGGAAGCCTCTCTCCAACACTGGCCCCAGTCGTCTTTAGAAATGCCAGTGCCTGAGTCCGGATGGACAGAACCACCCTGGCTGACTTAGGCTGGCCTTCTGCAGCGAAGCAGAAGTTAAGGAGTCAACGGCAACGCTGACTAAAAGGATTAATAAAAATTCGTTAGATGAAAAAAATTTACTGGATGAATATACAAATGAATTTTACTAGCATCTAGAGAAAATACAAAGATGAATAACAGATTCTCTCTTTTGAGGTACTCACAGTTCTGTGGAGGTGTTAGAGATGCAACAGGAAGTTATGGGGCAAATGGTAAGGTCTACAATGAAAGTGTTCACAAAGTGCACTGAATGAAGAGAGAAAAAAGCAACCGAGAGGACCAGGAGGAGCAGCAGAGTTTCTCAGAGGAAGCAGCATCTGAACCAGTACCTAAAGTCTCTTCTGACTCCATTCAAACATATAACCAATACTTATTTATGTAAACAAGACACATCCAAACTTTCCAAGGCCAAATATTCAATATTTGAATAAAGTAAATGTGCTGAGTCTCAATAAAATGATTTGTCTTATTTAATGATTCTGATTATGCCAATACATATTTGTTCTGGGTTTACCACAATGCTGATTTATGATATTGATTACCTAATAAACAGTAAACTCACATCCTGGTAGTGCTTGAATCAGTGATTTGAGTCTAATGGTTTTTCTGCTAGCAAAAAGAAACATGCTGTAGTGGCTTTTTAATGAAGGGCAGAAAAAAATTTCAAAGTTTAAGACAGAACAAGGCAGTATGAGCACTTAGAACAACTTGTAAATTGTGCATACCTCAAAAATAAAGGTCATTGCATATTTCAACTACAGTTGTCAAAGCTGCTGAATATCAGAATTACCATGAGAGCTTTTAAAAACACAGATCACTTACTTCTAGCTCCAGATAAATCAAATCTATGAGATAAAGCTGACATGTCCTAAAAAAGTCATCAAACTCTTACAATATATCATAGTGTAATCATGTCATAAAAAGTACTTGGCACCAGACATTACAAGACTTGGAATCTATTGCCAGGCTCTTCTCAAATTAGAAGGCTTCTCAGCCTGAACCCAGTCATTTCAATAACTTATTTCCTCTAAGTTTCAGCTTATGTACTTTACCTGTCTCATAAATTTATTTTTTTAATTAAAAGCAACCTAGTTTCGAAAGCACTTATATTTTTAAATATGAACCTAAAATATTGTTAACCCATACTAGAGGAGTTAGGAAACCCTGTGGTGTAGTACCTAAGTGCTACAGCTGCTAACCAGAAGGTCTTATAGGGTCTTATAGGGTCACTGTGAGTTGGAATCAACTTGACAGCAGTGGGTTTGGATTTTTTTTAGTTTTTGATTTTTTTTTCCCCCCTTTTGGCAAAGGGGGAATCAAAGTAGAACGTGAAACTGTCTAAGCAATATTTTGCAGTGAGCTCTAGCAGCTGTGAATTCTCCCAGGTGGATGAAGCTATCGTAAGGAGAGACCTTTGAGGGATGAACTTGACATCAATTTTGAGACAGATTATGGTTAAAAGTCTCAGTTGTCAACATTCCTTCCCATTCCCAAAAACTACTGCTTCTGAAAGGTCATTTTTGAAGGGTCAGAAAATGAAAATACATGCATCAGAAGAGACTGAAAAAAGAGGAACTTCTTTCCCATAAACTCTACAGATGGGTACTTCAAGGTCCCAGTGAGAAAGACCTTTAAACTTTTTCCTCCTTCTACATTATAATAATAACTGTGGGAAGGAGTAGAAAAGAATATTTTATTTTAAAGAGACAATTAGGAGTGTAGAAGAAAAGAGGAGAATCTTGTTGTACATTCCCACAAACCCTAGGCAATTTTACAAGGCAAGCATATTGGGTAATCACAATATGGCTGTAGGACCAATTCTCAGAGCATTTTAAGAAATTCCAGTGCCTATTCATCCCTATTTCCTTTACAGTCTACTTCTCCTGTGGAACCTGAATAAGCACAGTGATATTTGGTTATCACTTGCTGCCCAATGCAACAGATTGTGACTGATACCTCACCCAGTTTTTCCTTGCCAAGTGTTATGCAGTGTGTTCTCAAATTCTTTAATCTCCTTGCTATCATAGTCAGCAAGACATAAATATAAAGCGTTAAAAATAAACTGTTTAGCCCAGTAAGAGAACTAAGGTCTGTTTGTGATTGAAGAAGTAAAGAACTGTGGGGCAAATGTAGATGACCACTGGAAGGACTGGCTTTAGATAAAGGTAAGAGTAGTCCACTGTCACCGTAGAGAAGGAAGAGCATATAGGGAGGGACTCCAGAGAAAAGATTTGATAGTTGGGATACCCCACTTGAGATTTGTGGTGATAAAGTCAGACAAGTTAGTAAAAGCAAATCTCTGTAACTCTAGACACCTTCCAAGCTGCTCAGGTACAGCATGGAGAAGGGAGAGAACTGGTTTTACCAGGGAAATGAGATGGAAGGAAAGGAGACAAGAGGTTTAAGACTGATACCACTGAATATAATAGAATATAGAGTCTAACGTGGGCAAGAAGAAAACTGGGAAGGAGGAAATACTGGAAAGTTCAAGAAAAGGTGGAGGGGGTGCTGGTCTGCATGGGGGTAAAAAAAACGTTTAAATATGTCTATTGGAGTAAAGGGGGGGACCGAAAGAAATAGTGGGCAAGAGTAAGCTGCTTACAGAGACTTTAGAGGTGTTGCATTTACTGATGATGACAGTATCCAAAGTATATGTTTCAAACATTTAGATTACAACTCTCAGTAAGAAAGAAATTCTACATAAATATTCAGTATACACATACAAAGGTTCACAAAACAATATTTATCCTTAATTTCACTCTAATATTTTCAATTCTCTTTCATTCTCATTTTACAAATGCTAGATATAAATTCATTGCAATGCCCACTAATTAGAAACAATCTTCAGTATGAAAAGCACTGATCAAGAATAAGTCGGAGTGCCTAGGTGGGACAAATGGTAGCCCTTCAACTGCTAACCAAAAGGTTGGCAGTTTGAACCAATCTTGAAGTGCTTAAGCAGACAAGACCGGTGTTTTGTTTACATTCACCATTTTGAAAATGCTATGGACCACAATTCTTCCTGCACACATGGGCTTTTGTTTGTTTTTTTCCTTAGGATAGCTCCCAATAAGTTAGCTCACATGAGGCAGAATAAAAGATTGTTAAAGAAGACATAAGCCCAAGAGGCCAAATTCTTAACTGATAATTTTCATTGCTCTTGAAGTTGCCAAGAAGAATGATGGAAATTGAGATAGGAAGCAATTTAAATTAGCAAAATAAAAAAACTCTGATACTTAATCTTTCCCATAAAACTAAATCTTCAAAATAAATGAATGAGTAAATAAATAAATGTGTAACATACTGCCCTTTACCTAGTTCAAATCCATCTTGGAACTTGGCATGATTAAACAATTTAAATCAATTCACCAGCTAACTAGATGTCAATCCACTTCAACATCTGAGAGCCTTCTGCAGGTTGGAAATTCTTCCACGCTCTGTGTAATTATGTGTCATAAGGAAAAAAAAAAAGGTCCTACCCTAATGTAGCATGAAGTTTAATGTGGGATACAAATAATAGATTTTTAGCTTTGATAAGTACAAGAATGTGCTATGAGAATACAGAATAGAGGAAGGGGTATTTGAGAAGTTCTCCAAAAAAGGAATGTGTCAGCTGAATCCCCCAAAACAACAAAGAGTTGACCATGCAGAAAATGAATACATCCATTATATTTCTGTGGCTTATCTTCTTTGTGAAATAAGAAAGTTAGAATAATAGAATCCCAGGATGAGAAGGAGCTCGGCAAGCCATCAAGTTCAACATTTCTGACTCCTGAACCCTTTCAAAATTATCTCCATTAAAATGTCCATACTGTGGTGAATTTGCTGTCTATAAAGGGCAGTTATGAAAATGGTTCCAGTTAACATTACAGAGATTTTTTCTTATCCATTCATTCACCCCTCACAACTACCCTATGAGAAATAGTATTACCTTTAATCTGTAGAGAAGAAAGCAAAGTGAGTTGGCCTTTACACACAATGGTACTAGTCAACTCCATCTCTAGAACTCATCCTCTGAGCTGTCAATAAGGGCGGGGAATTTTTTCCCTCTTGCACCAACATATGCAGAGAAGCTGGCTGTGATTAAGGGGTAACTACAGGGTCATGGGACAATGCCTTCCAGTAGTCATTTGGCCCTGATTCAGCCTGAACTCATGACTTCATTTGCATCAATTTAGTAACAAATGTTTCTTCCCTTACTGACTGTCATTCTTTCTATTCCAACCCCTACTGACTCCCAAACCAAAAACAAACAAACCAGGTGACATCTAGTTGACTCTGCCTCGTGGTGGCCCCTTGTATTTTAGAACAGAACTGTGCTCCTCAGGATTTTCACATCTATGACGTTTCAGAAGTAAGTTACCAGGCCTTTCTTTTGAGGTGCCACTGTGTAGATATTAACCTCCAACTTTGGGGTCAGTAAGTAGTCAAGACTTCAACCCCTGGTGTCACCCAGGGACTCTTCTACTGAGTTCTACTAGGTACTAAATCCAGGAATAAAGAGACAAAGTTATAATTCTGCCACCATTCAAGAGCTCAGAGATTAATGGGAAGAAACAGAAGTTTTCATACCAGACACTGTGGGATGCACAATGACAAAGGTAAGTCGAGTCTGCCAAGGGAGCACAAAGCAGGGACATGTACACACTTTTCTAACTCTAGGTCAAGAGGAGTATCTTCCGGTGTCTTAAAGTCATGCTGTCTTCTGATAAATTTCACATTTCAAGTCCCTCCATATCCAGGATTTAAAATCACTGATAGAAATATGTTATCTTCAAATATTTCTTGAGATTTCCCAGTGGTGCTTTGACTCTCCTGGTTCTTATTCACATTAGGGAGAGTTACTCACTTTTTTTAACTCACCTCATTAACACATTGATGAACTATTATAACTGACGTTTATCTGATCTTTGTGTCTTTACCTGCATTTGGTTATTGACTTAGTCATTCATTTATTACCTACCCACTATTGTTGCATCAATTCCAACCCATAGTGACCCTACAAGACAGAGTAGAACTGGCCCATAGCAATTCCAAGTAGCAGCTGCTGGGTTGAATTGCTGACTTTACCATTTAACCTCTTAACCACTTAACCACTATACCACAAGGGTTTCCAGAAGAAGCAACAGTGCTAGGTATATGCATGTTTGCTGAAAAACAGGCTCATCTCCTGGCAAACCTGTTCTGGGTGGTATCATGTTTTCATTTGTTTAGTATACCAATCTGAAATTCAACATCAGCTGAGCACCTCTTCCACATGAAGGGCAGTGCTAAGAACATACAACAGTGAAAGTCAAGACCACTACTCTTAGAGAATTCTGGTCTAAGAAGGAGACAAAAAGTTATGTTAGGAGATTGCCCTTTGACAGTATATGGGAGGCACTTCAGGAATTTACGGGGGGACGTGAAAAAGGACATTAGCTGTACCTGGGTGGAAAACTGAAGAGGACATCTCAGATTACCAGAGGAAATGATACTTTACTGAATTTTGAAAAAGTTGACATAAATTGTCAACATTCAGCTCCTTAAAAAACACCAGATAAACTTACAGATCAAACAATGCTAAATTTATTAGACTTACTACAGCAATAAATAACACCACTTTGACAGTAGTGTCTCAGAATAGTAAAGGCAAGCAAAGACAGAGGATTTTAGGACCTGGACTGGATGCTTGTAAGGTGGATATTGCAGGGCAGGGAGCTGGACAAGAATGAGTAGAATTTCTGACATAATAGTTAGGACTGGTTTTGAAGCCAGACTAGCTAATCAAGCTGTTTGTCTTGGACAGTGACTTCAGTTAGCTTGTAATCATGTCTTCTGGGAGCATGTATTTCCTGGAGCAAGTGGCTAAGTTATTTCTGCTCGTTCTCAGTATTATTTAATATAAAAACAGGAAACATGTCCAATCCCAGAATTTCTTACCACAGGAATATGCAGTTTTACTGTTTCAGTACTCAGTAAAGAAGTGAAGAAGTTGAGCGAAATAGACCAGGGCAGTGACATCAGCACGGGAAAACACGAGGCAGTAAGAAAAAGTATATTCTGAAAATTGCTCTTCTGCCTTCTGAATGAAGCCCAAACTTTTCAGCTCTGCGTTTAAAATCCTGTAGTGTTGAGGTTAAGTCTATGGCTGCTATCCAGGTCAGCAGGTCATACTCACCAGATGTCCCTTGGAAACTCTGCAGGGGCAGTTTTGCTCTGCCTATAATGTCACTATGAGTCAGAATTGACTCCATGGCAGAGGTTTTGGTTTGGTTTGGGTTTTAGTGTCTGAAGCTCTAATGGTATACTTAAGAGCTCAACTGCTAAGCAAAAGATTGGAAGTTTGAACACTCAGCTTTTCTGTGGAAGAAAACTTGTCAGTCAGCTTCCGTAAAGATTTCTACTCTGTAAAATAGTGTCACTATCAACGGGGAAATGAACTCAGTGGCACCTATCGACAGTAGCCAAAGCATCCTACCTCTTTAGCATTCTTTTCCATTCTTCCCCTACAATGCAGCCAGTGTCACCATTCCCACTGTTTTGAGCCTTTGCATCTTCATGTGACAAGGATCAAATTGGAGCTCTAACATTCCACCAACTGGGATCTTGAGCAAGTATCTTTAATAATTTGTATCTGTTTCCTCAACCATAAAAACGAGGCAATAGAAGCATCTACTTCATATGGTAAACATCTTTTTTGTATTCTCTGCTTTTAGCCAAGGTCCATCTGATATCAGCAATATCCCAACTTCCACATCCTCTTCCAAATCCAGCTTGAATTTCTGGCGGTTCTCTGTCAATATATTGCTCCAGCTTCATTTGAATTATCTTTAGCAAAATTTTACCTGTGTGTGATAGTAATAATATTGTTTGTTTTAGTCAGCTAGGGCTGCTCTAACAGAAATACCACAGAGTGGATGGCTTTAACAAAGGAAGGTTTATTCTTACGCAGTCTAGTAGGCTGCAAGTCCATATTCAGAGTGTCCGCTCCAGGGGAAGGCTTTCCCCCTTGTTGACTCCGGAGGAAAGTCAGTATTGCATCAGTCTTTGTCCAGGGAGCATCTGAACACAGGAACCTCAGGTCTGAAGGATGTGCTCTCCTCCCAGTGCAGCTTTCTTGATGGTGCGAGGTTCCCAATTCCCTGACTGCTTCTCTGTCCTTTTATCTCTCATAGGATGAAAGGATTAAGTGTGGGGCAGGCCATACTCCAGGGAAACTCCCTTTACAGTGGAGCAGGGATGTAATCCTATGAAGGGGTTTACAGCCCCACCCTAATCCTTTAACATACAGTTTAGGGAAACCACAGAATGGAGGACAGTCACAAGATACTGGGAATCATAGCCCAGCCACATGGCTACAGATATTTTTGGGGGGGGACACAAGTCAATCCATGACATTGTTCAATACTCTCTGCATGTGGAATCACCTTTACTGAGGATATGCATAAATAGGGATCTCTTCCAGTTGGTTGGCCAGGTACCTGTCTTCCAAATTTATGGCCATACATGAGTGAGCACTTCTAATACTGCATCCATTTGCTGAAACATCTCAATTGATATTCTGTCAGTTCCTGGGTCCTTATGGTTCTCCAGTGCCTTCAGTGCAGCTTCAAATTCTTCATCAGTTCCTGATTATATGCAACCTCTCCAAATGTCTGAACATTGACCAGTTCTTTCCTGTATAACAACTGTGTGTTTTTTCCATCTTCTTTTGATACTTCCTGAGTGGTTTGATATCTTCCCTGTAGAATCCTTCACCACTGCAACTCAAGGCTCGAATTTTTTTCTTCAGTTCTTGAAATGAAGAGTATGGTCTTCTCTTTCGGATTTTTTCTGTCTCTAGCTCTTTGCACACTTCATCATAATACTTTCCTTTGTCTCTTCCAGCCACTCTTTGAAATCTACTGTTCAGTTCTTTTAATTCATCATTTCTTCTTGCTGTTTTAGCTATTCGACATTCAAGAGCAAGTTCCAGAGTCTCTTCTGACATCCAGTTTGGTCTTTTCTTTCTTTCCTGTATTTTTAATGACTTCTTGCTTTCTTCATGACTGATAACTTTGATGTCACTCTGTAACACATCTGGTCTCCAGTCATTAGTGTTCAGCGAATCAAATCTGTTCTCAAGATGGTCTCCAAACTCATGTGGGATACACTCAAGGTCATACTTTGGCTCCTGTGGACTTGTTCTAATTTTCTTCAGTTTCAATTTGAACTTACATATGAGCAAATGATGCAGCATCTGATCTTGTTCTGATTGCTGATATGGAGCTTTTCCATCATCTTTTCCACAAATGTAGTTGATGTGGTTCCTGTGTTTTCCATCTGCTTAGGTCCATGTGTATAGTCACCATTTGTACTGGTGAAAAACGGTATTTGCAATGAAGAAGTCATTAGTCTTGCAAAACTCAATCATGCAATCTCTGGCTTCATTGCTATCACCAAGGCCACATTTTCCAACTACCAATCCTTTTTTGTTTACAACATTTTCATTCTAGTCACCAGTAGTTATCAGTACATCCCAAATGCATGGTCAATTAATTTCAGACTAAAGAAGCTGGTAAACATCTTAAATTTCTTCATCTTTGGCCTTAGTGGTTGATGTGTGAATTTAAATAACAGTCATATTAACCAGCCTTCATTGTGAGTGTATGGATATTATGCTATCACAACATTGTACTTTGGGATAAGATCTTCAAATGTTCTGAACACAACACCATTTCTTTCAAGTTTTTGTTGCTGGCACAGTAGACCACATGATTGTTTGATTCAAAGTAGCTAATACCAGCCCATTTCAGCTCATTAATGCCTAGGATACTGATGTGTATGTGTTCCATTTCATTTTTGATGATTTCCAATTTTCCTAGATTCATACTGTGTACATTCCATGTATTGATCATAATGGATGTCTGCAGATGTTTCTTTTCATTCTGAGCTGTGTGACATCAGCAAATTAAGGTCCCAAAGTATTTATGCCATCCACTTCATTAAGGTGTACTCTACTTTGATGAGACAGCTCTTCTCCAGTCACCTGCTGAGTGCCTTCCAATCTGGGGTACTCATTTTCTGGAACTATATCTGACAGTATTCCACTGCTGTTAATTAGGTTTTCAGTGGATAATTCTTTTCAGAAGTAGACTGTCCGGTCTGTCACCAAAATCTGCCTTCTGGAAACTCAGCCAGAACCTGTCCACTATGGGTGATCCTGCTGGTAACTAAATACTGGTAGCAAACTTTCCAATACCACAGCAATACACAAGCCCACCACTGTGAAAAACTGATAGTTACTAAATTCATACTTATCAATAATTATATTAAATGCAAATGGATTAAGTGCACCAGTAAAGAAACAAAGAGTAACAGAGTGGATTTAAAAAAAAAAAAAGCTTTGTCTATACGCTGCTTACAACAAACACACCTTAGCCAAAAACACACCTTAGACTTAAAAATATAAACTGAAATTCAAAGGATGGAAATATATATACTAAGTAAACAACAAGTGAGGAAGAGCAGGAGTAGAAATATTAATCTCAGATAAAATACACCTTAAAGTAAAATCCACCATTGTGGACCAGGAAGGTCACTATTTATTGCTTAAAGGGTCAACACATAAGGAAGATATAAAAATATTAAATACTTACATACCCCAAAACAAAGCTTCTATATATATCAAACAAACACTAAGAGCACTGAAAAGTGAGATATATGGCTACATGATAATAGTAGGACACTTCAACATACCACTTTTGGTAATGTACAGAACATACGGAAAGAAGCTCAATAAAGATACAGAAGATCTAAATGTGACAATCAACTAGCTCAACCTCATAAACATAAATAGAACTCTTCCCCCAACAACAGACAAGTATGCCTTCTTTTCCAATGCTCATAGAACATTCTCCAGAATAGATCACATATTAGACAATAAAGGAAGTCTTAACAAAACCCAAAGCACTGAAATATTACAAAGCATTTTCTCAGACCATAAAGCCATAAAAGTTAAAATCAATAGCAGAAAAGACATGGTTAGAAACTCAAACTTATGGAAACTGAACAATACCTTGCTCAAAAACTTCTGGGTTACAGAAGAAATCAAGGATGGAATAAATTCATAGAGTCAAGTGAGAACAAAAACACATCTTACCAGAATCTATGAGATATAGCAAAAGCAGTGCTCAGAGGTCAATTTATCTCAATAAATGTACACATCCAAAGTGAAAAAAGAGTCCAAATCAAAGAATTAACCCTGCAACTCAAATAAGTAGAAAGAGAACAACAACAGAACACCTCAAGCACCAGAAGAAAACAGATAATAAAAATTAGGCAGAACTAAACTAAGAATAGAAAAACAAGACCAAAATTCAGTTTTTCGAAACAATCAACAAAACAGATAAACCAAGAGCCAAACTGACAACCAAAAAACAGGACAGGAAGCAAGTAACTCCAATCAGAAAGGTAATGGCAAAATCACGACAGGCTGAATTGAAATTCAAAGAATTATAACAGAATATTAGAAAAAAATTTTTACTCTAATTGATTTGAAAATGTAGAGGAAACAGACAAACCTCTAAAATCACATTACCTGCCCAAACTAGCACAAACAGAAGTAAAACAAGTTAATAACACCATCACGGAAGAGACTGAAAAAGTAATTTAAAATTACCAACTAAAAAAAGTCCTGGTCCACATGGCTTCACTGGAGAATTCTATGAAACTTTTAGAAAGGGCCAACACTACTAAAGGTAGTTCATAGCACGAAAAGGATTTAACACCCTCAAATTCATTCTATGAAGCCAGCATAACCCTGATACCAAAACTGGGTAAAAACAGAACAAAAAAGGAAAATTACAGATCAGTATCTATCATGAGCTTAGAAGCAAAAATCCTCAACAAAATTCTAGCCAATAGAATTCAACAACATATCAAAATAAATAAATAAATAGTAATCCACCAAAACCAAGTAAGATTCATACCAGGAATGCAGGAATGGTTCAACCACGTAAGTAAAAGAATCACTTGATTTTATCAATCACTGAAGAAAAGGCATTTGACAAAGTTCAACACTGATTCATGTTAAAAGCTCTCAGCAAAGTAAGAATAGAAAGGAAATTCCTCAATATAATAAGGGGCATCTATGCACAGCTAACAGCCATATCATCCTGAATGGACAGAGATGGAAAGAATTTCCTCTGAGCATGGGAACCACACAGAGATGTCCATTATCAACACTTTTATCCAACATTGTGCTGGAGGTTCTAGCCAGAGCAGTCAGAAAAGATAAAGAAATAAAGGGCATCCATATCAGTAAGGAAAAAGTAAAAGTATCTATTTGCAGATGATGCATTCTTACAGAAAAACCCTAAAGAACTCACAAGAAAAACTACTAGCACCAAGGTAAGAGTTCAGCAAGTATCAGGAGATAAGATAAAAATAAGGAAATAACTTGGATTTCTTTACACTGACAAAGAGACTATCAAAGAGGAAATCACCAAATCAATCTCATTTACAATAGCTCTCAGGAAGATAAAATACCTAGTAATAAATCTAACCATAGCTCTAAGAGACCTATACAAAGAAAATTACAAGACTACTGCAAGAAACAAGAGATCTACCATAACTTGAGAAACCTACCTTGCCCATGGATAGGAATATTTTTAACATTGTGAAAACATCTATTCAACCCAAAGTCATCTATAGATGCAAGGCAATCTCAATACAAATTTCAATGTCATCCTTTAACGAGTTGGAGAAACAAATCACCAGTTTCATATGGGCAGTGAAGAAGCCCCAGACAAGCATTACAGAAGAAGAACAAAATGAGAGGCCTCACACTAACTGACCTTAGAAACTTTTATGCGGCCACAGTAGTCAAAATAGCCTGTACTGGTACAAAAACATATACATAGACCAAGGAAATAGAATAGAGAATCCAGTTATAATACCATCCACTTACCAGCAGCTGGTATTTGACAATATCCCCAAGTCTGTGACTGGGGATAAAACAATATCTTTAACAAATGATGTCGGCAAAATTGGATATTCATCTGCAAAAAAATGAAATAAGACTTATACCTCACAGCTAACTTATGGACTTCGGACTTTCCAGCCTCTACAATTACATGACTCATTTTCCTCAGTTAACTGTCTATACAGATAAAATATGTGTGTATACGTATGCATGTAAATCTGTCTCTCTACATGTATGTGCATATATATATGTAGAAATATATATATTTATATGTAAGTATATGTGTGTGTGTGTATATATATATATGGAAATCCTGATATTGTAGTGGTTAAGTACTATGCTAACTAAAAGGTCAGCAGTTCATATCCACTGGGCACTCCTTGGAAATGCTATGGGGCAGTTCTACTCTGTATCATAGGGTTGCTATGAGTCAGCATCAACACAACAGAAATGGGTTTGATTTGGTTTATGTATATATATATGTTTGGCTTGTGTGTGTGTGTGTGTGTGTCTATATACATATATAGATGTTATTGTTGTTGTTAGGTGTCATCGAGTTGGTTCCAACTCATAGCGACCCTGTACACAACAGAACAAAACACTGCCCCGTCTTGCACTGGTCAGGTCCACAATCATTTTTATGCTTAAGCTGATTGTTGCAACCACTGTGTCAATCCATCTAGTCAACAGTCTTCCTCTTTTTCACTGACCCTCCACTCTAGCAAGCATGGTGTCCTTCTCCAGGGACTGATCCTTTCTGACAACATGTCCAAAGTATGTAAGATGCAGTCTTTCCATCTTTGCTTCCAAGGAACACGCTGGTTATACTTCTTCGAGAACTCATCTGTTTGTTCTTTCAGCAGTCTATGGTGCATTAAACACACTTTACTGATTCTGCTTCTCTAGAGCATCTAGCCTAAGACAGTGAGTTCATTAAACCTGTACCATTGTTCTCATTAGTTGTCTTTATTTAAAGTAAATGTTAAATACTTGAATTTACCAAATCAATTATTGTTAATAAAATACAGCTGGGATACATTTTTTAAGTTTTATATATTAGAAGTCAACTTAAGATTTCCCTTATCATTAAAGAAAATTCCTCTGCCAAAAGTTATTTTGAAAACCACTATTTAAGATGAACAAAAAATATACCATTTGATCCAGTAATCCCACTGTTCAGAATATATCCTACAGAATCAAGGGCTGTCACACAGATGCATAAACATGAATGTTTATTGCAGTGCAGTCCACAACAGTAAAACAATGGCATCAACCCAGATGCCCAACAACAGACGAATAAACAAACTGTGGTACATATGCTCAGTGGAACACTCTGCAATGATAAAGAACAATGATGATTTTAGGAAGCATCTCATAACCTGGAAGACATTATGCTGAGTGAAATCAGTCAGCGACAAAAGTACAAACATTGTGTAAGACCCCTACTACAAAGACTTAAAAATAGACTCATGTACAGCAGAAAAGACTCCTTGATGGCTGCAAGGGAAGGAAGGGAGGGAGAGGGCTGGCCATAGATTAGACAGTTGATAGCAATTTGGTTGGGTGAAATCAGTGACAACACAGCTGAAAGTAGATTGACTTAACGGAACTTCAACATAAACTGAAAACTGTTCTAATCTTCTAATCTCGCCCAATATTGCAAGGATAGAGTAGCTGGGTGGGGGTCTGGTGACTATGCTCTCAGGGGACATCAAGACCAATTGGCAAAACTAGCCTATTGCTAAAAGAGTCCTCTGCACCCCATAATGGTGAGTGGCATCTGGGGTCTTAAAAACTAGCAAGCTGCCATCTGAGGTACACCAAACGGTCCCAACTTATCCAGAACAGATGATCAAGAACAACAAAGACATGAGGAAAAAAGAGCCCAGGAAACAGAAGGACCCATGTGAATGAATGGATGACTACATCACCAACACATGATCAGAAGAACCAGATGGTGCCCAGCCACCGCAGCCGTGATAGGGCATACAACGTAGAGTCCCAGTGGCAACATGAGAAAAAAGGGATGCGGCTCAAGAACTCCACTAACAGAGTGCATCTGACAGTCCAGCAGTCTGGGGGTTCCCCTGGGAGCATGGCACCCAGACCTGCTGCTGCCTTTGACCAGAAAACATTACCAAGGACAATTGTTTGGACAGGAATGGACTGGACTCAGAGACACAGTGCGACAATATAGTGTGTGTGCTTTATGGTTCTGTGCATCTATAAGATGCTGTCCTACTGATCTCTTACTAGAGGAGAGAGGAGAAGGCAGAGAGGAGGGAACAGAAGATTGTTAGGTGGATTCAACATACATAGAACAAAAAGGAGGAATGTACTGTCACTGGGCAAGGAGAGCAGAGGGAGCTGCAGATAGGCAGGCATGCAAATTTAATTTGGATTGTATACCTTCACTTACTCACAATAAATATATATATATATTTAAATTGAAAAAAAGATGAACAACTATTTCAGTATTCAGAGGAATCTTAGACTGATTGTATTTTAAATTCCTTTCTTTTCTCTGGGACTGTCTGTCCCTTTCTTTCCAGCCTTTGAAGTCTTATCTTCTCTTTCTACTTATTATGATACAGAGAAGTCTGACCATTTAATTTTCACAACTGTTATTTTTAGTAACACATAGATGTATCAGAATTTAATTAGTATCTCTTCTTTTTATACTTTTTTTTCACTATCTTCCTTTTAACTAACACTATCATAAGAATTAGAGAATTTAATTTTTTTCAGCTTCCAAGTTATGGTGTATTGTATAGAAAGAATAAATACATTTCTTTAAAGACTTTAGCAAAGTGTTTCAGTAGAAAATGAGAGCCACTTCAAATTGTAAATAAACACACTTTATGGGCTTTTGCCCAATTTTAATTTCATAGAACAATCTTCTATCATTCAGGTCATGCACACTAGCGTATTACACATTTGCATTGGAATTTCTTGCATTTCTTGCTCCGGGAAGGTTTCCTTCACCCCCAGGTCTGGATTAGGTGTCCTTCCTGTGTAATCTTAGAGTCCTCTTTGCTTCTCCTTTTTGTAGCTCTTGGAACATCGCAGGATGATTATCTGTTCATATGCCACTCTCTTCCTAAATTGTCTGTGCTCACCAAGTAAGGTTTTACTTTATTCATGGATATTACCCAGAAACTAGGACAGTATCTAGCACATGGAAAGCTGTCCATTCTATGCTGTATGAATTAGCTACCTTTATTAACATATTGCCTACATACCCTTCTCTGCATCATTAAAATTCATAGCGGTTTTGTTTTTGTATTTGTTCTACCAAGTAAAGCAGTATTTAGTACAATTCACAGCACATAAAAACCAGAAATCAAACCTACTGCTATTAATTCCAACTCATAGTGATCCTACAGGACAGAGTAGAACTGCCCCAAAGGGTTTCCAAAGAGCACTTTTAGGACAGCTACCGAGCTGCCATCAGAGTACACAGATATACAAGTAAAATTTATTCTATTTTGTATAAATACACATATACATATAATAGTATACAAAATAATATTTTTGAACATATTAGTTAATTAGTTCATTAGTTCACAAAACATGATCCAATATTCCAGAACAAATCAATTCAACCAATTTACTATTTCAGCAGCTGGGAATTACAGAAAGCTTCAACAACCAGCTTATACTTTGGCCAATCTCATGTATCCATTTTTCCTTTCCAATCCTTTGAGGGATGGAAGATAATCACTACCACACTAATAGATTCACTGGCTTCTATGGGGCCTCTTCCATGTGATTGTCTGAAGCAAAGTCTGTCAGAGTCTAGAGACACTTCATCATCAGGTTCTGCAGGTCAGGCTGCGACGTTTGCAGAACACGAATACTGACCGGTAGTCTGCGGACTGTCAATGGCCAGTAAAGTCAAAGACAACCGAGAGTGACAGGCAGCTACAGGAACGCCCTTCAGAACATGTTGTCTTCAAAACGCAGGTCTGACAAACCAGCCAGAGTCTATGGTCCTTTTTACTTGTCTCTCTCTTCATTTTAAGTGGTTAAGAGCCTGACTTCTAGCCAAAAGGTCAGCAGCAGATGGGACTCACTCAACAGCAACAAGTTGGGTTGCTTTTTTTCATATTTAGAACTGTAAGTGATGACAAGGACCAGCAGAATAAAGCATGAACGTAGAGAGCAATAAGGGGGGCTCAAAATCTTGGCTTAATATTCAGCATTCTGCTCAATCAAGACTCCATGTAATTTTCCAGGTGTATTGCCCTCTACAGTACAGAAAATACCCAGCTCTCAGGCAAGGGGAACTCAGAATTCAAATTCAGGCCCTGTGTGAAAGGAGTTGCCCTTCTTTTCCTAAGAGAAAGGAAGACTAATTTAGTTTACAGACTATGTGGCTCACACTTTCACCATCTCAGCACCCCCTAAGATAGAATGAGTATGAAAGTAGACTGTAAAAGTTACATTTCCAGGGTTAAGGAAGAAATAATCTAATTGGGAGGTCTGATGGTGATTAATTCTTCTGTCTCAGCTCTCCTCTTCCTGAGCTCTGTATCCAAATCAGCTCCCTCCTATAATTTCTGAAAAGTTACTACAATAGGATATATAAGGTGCAGCTAAAAACCACAAAGGCCTTTTGAATATATGGTTGTGCTAAATAAAAGTAATCCAGCAATTTTTAATTCTGTCAGCCACCTGAGGAAATAGTGTGGTATTATAGAGAGAAAAGAAAAAAATATATATATAAGAGAGGAACAGGGGAAAGATGAGAAAGGAAAGAAGAGAGAAAGGAATAGTAATCAGCTATATTCATATACAGGAATCTCGATGGTGCAGTAGTTAAGTACTTGGCTTCTAACCATAAGGTTGATGGCTCAAACCTACCAGCTGCCCCTCTGGAAAAAGAGGTGGCAGTCTGCTGCTGTAAGAATTACAGCCTTAGAAACTCTATGAGGATTTTCTACTCTCCCATACAGAGTCCTTATGAGTCCAAATCAACACAACAGCAAAGATTATTTTTGTTTAATGGAACAAAATACCCAACCAACAAGAAAAAATACTTAGAAATACCCTGAACAGGTAATGTACATGGCTAAAAATTTTAAGTTCTACTAAGGGACATTTAACAAATTTAGAATACTAGAAAACTATACTCTTTTTTTTTAAACATTCAATACTGCAACACATTATAATTTTCATACTAACCAAATAACTGTGTGTGTGTATATATATCTTATATATATGTATATTTGGCTGCACCTTATATGCACACATACACATGCACAGATATGCATGTGTATATATGTATATATATATATATATATATATATATATATATATAAGTCCTAAATGCTACATACTTCACTGCTTAATATCACTGTGGTCATTGTTGAAGTATGGAAACTCCTTCTGGAATGGCCATTGTGCACGGTGGCACCATGGTGAGTTCTTGAACTTAACTGTATTGTCTGTGAGGGAGCCTGACTTTCTTCTTTATGTGAAGATAAAGGAAATATTGAAAGGAAAACATGTTGATAACATTCAAAACATCAAGGGTAGTATAATGACAGCTCTGATGGCCATTCCAGAAACAGAGTTCCAGAACTGCATTAAAGGGTGGACTAGGAGCTGACGTCAGTGCATAGCTTCCCTAGGGGAGTACCCCGAAGGTGACTGTAGTGATATTCAGCAACGAAGTATGTAGCATTTTTTTTCTAGGATGAGTTTGTGAACCTAATTGGCAGTTCTTGCATGTACACACACACAGATATGTGTATGTATGTACATAAAAGAGCCCTAGTGGTACAGTTGTTAAGCACTCAACTACTGACCAGAACATCTGCAGTTCAAACACACGATTCACCCCACAGGTGAAAAATGTGGCAACCTGCTTCTGTAAAGATTTGCAGCCTTGAACACCCTATGGGGCAGTTCTACTCTGCCCTACAGGGTCACTATGAGTGAGAATCCACTTGATGGCAGTAAGTATGCATGTATACATGTGCCTGAGTGACACAGGTAGTTTGGGTTTGACTGCTAACTTACAGATTTCTTGTCTGAAGCCACCCAACAGCTCAAGAGAAGAAAGGCCTGGTGAACTGTTCCCATAAAGATTATAGCCCAGAACATCTATGGAGCTAAACTGTACTCTGTAACACAAAAGGCAGTGGTGGTTCGGAATCTACTCAACAGCCACAGGCTTAGTTTTGGTTATTGTTTTGTATGTGTTTGTGAGTGTTTAGTGGTAATGGTGGTAGAATAGGGGTTTCAACTGAACTAGACAATATGCATGTAAAATTTATGTGAAAATATGAAAACACTAGTCATTTTTTGAAAAACATAAACAGTGAGGTCTATCCTTGTCAGATAATAAAGCACACTGATACAGTTATGACTGCTGAATAAGAAACCAGCTCAATACTTAATGATGTAAAATAAAAGAGTCATTTAATTATCCTCATAAAACCTGTGGGTAAGGAAGTCAGACAGAGCATAATGTGGACGGGTGATTTTTTTCCGTAATGTCTGGGGCCTCAGCTGTGAACACTGCAACAAACGGCAGTGGCTTGACAGTTGGGGGCTGAAATCAGACACATTTTCGTTTATATGTCTGGTATTTGGACTAGGATGATGTGAGGATACAGCTCAGCTGGAGCTGCTGTATGTAGTCTCTCCACGATGCCAGACTAGAATAATCCTGGAAAGACCGGCATAAACGAAAACCAAACCCAGTGCTGTTGAGTCTATGCCGACTGACAGTGACTCTGTAGAACAGAATAGAACTGCACCATAGAGATGAATTGCCTCTGGGCAGAGCAGAGCATGTAACAGAGGTGCAAAGATAAAAAGGGAGGAGCCAATCAATAGAATTCTAAGATAAAGGAAAACTCATGTTATGTACTAACTTTCCATTTTTAAAAGTAGCCAATACAAAAAATAAACCTAGGTGAATTTACATCTACTTACTATGGACTCAGAGCCCTGATGGCACAGTATTAAGGGTTCAGCTGCTAACCAAAAAAAGTCAGTGGGTCCAATCCACCAACTGCTCCTTGGAAACCCTAGGGGACAGTTCAACTCTGTCCTACAGGGTCTCTGTGAGTTGGAATCAACTCAATGCAACAGAAAGATGCTTGCTAAATAAACAGATACTTCAAGTTTCTCTCTATTTAGCTGATTTTCTTTTTTCTCTTTTTAGCTTACTGTGGTGATAAAAGAAGCCTTGTTTAGCACCGCGCTGCTAACCAAAAGATCAATGTTTCAATCTCATCCAGCAGTTGCATGGGAGAAAATACGTGGCGATCTGTGACTGTAAAGATTACAGCCTAGGAAACACAAGGAGGCAGTTCTACTCCATCCTATAGGGTCATTATGAGTTGGAATCAACTCAACGGCACACAGTAACAACATGGTGCTAATATCACTTCCTGTTTAGAAGGCATATTGTTGATTTTTTTTAACAGGGTGAGGGGAAACTATTGTTTGATTTTGTGAAGTGTTATTACATCGCCTGGGAATGTTTATTCCATTTTCATCAATGGATTCCATTATAACTGCCCTCTGAGAGAGACTATGTGAACATCAAATGAAAATATAATGCCATTAAGTTGGAAATGCATGAATTTTATAAATGAATGCAAGTTCCAATACACAACGGTGAAAACTATATGCATGTTAAATGGTGAAGTCAAAGGAAATTCTTACACACTTCCAAATATTCATGCTTAGAATTAAGTAAATACAAGAAAGTTCCTTCCCTTTTCCCTCAACTTAATAAAACCTGTGGTACTACTGTCTCAGGTTTCTTTCATGGTTAACACTATTGCTATTGCTTCTTGTTTGACTCAAGTCAAGAGTCTCAACTCTTAGGTGAAGTTATACGTATGACACATAGAGATACCAATCAGGCTTTCCTTTACAATGCGGAGTCCCCTTCAGGCTGCCTTTGTCAAATGAAAACAAACAAATCACAGAATGAGCAGAGCCAAAGACTGAAGATGGTAAACTCAGTAATGCTTGAAAGCAGAGATCACGTCACCTAAGTTTGGGTCCCTAGTATTCAGCAGGGTCCCTAGCTTATAGAAGGTACCTCTACGCCTCTGCTTGCATAATTATTAGCATTCTTTATAGAACCATCTGTATTCTGCCCAGTGTATCTCCTGTACTAGTCACCACGTGTTTTATTTATCTAGAGCTGCTGTAATAGGAATACCACAAAAGGAGGTTTTAATAAACAAATTTATTCTCATGAAGTTTAGGGCACTAGTAGTCTCAGTTCAGGGCATCAGCTCTAAGGGAAAGCTTTTTCTCTCTGAAGGCTCTAGGGGAAGGTTCTTCCCTGCTTTCAACATCTGCAGGTCCAATATTCCTCAGAAATCTCCATGTGTCCTGGTTGAATCTTTCCCTAGGTCTAGGAGCTTCTCAGGACAGAGACTCCTGGTCCAAAGGAAGCTCTCTACTCCCAGCTCTTCTTTGTTGGTGATAGTCAGATCCTTCTCCATCTGCTCACTTCTCTCTCCTTTTATCTCTTGTAGGACAAAAGGCAATGCAGGCTGCACCTAAGAGAAACTTCGCTTACATTGGATCAGGTCTGTGGCCTGAATAAGGATGTTGTTTCCGAGCATAATCCTGTCTCATTAATATCAGGGAAAACTCACTCCCAAATCAGACCACAATTTCAGGCATAGAGGCTAGGATCTGCAACACGTCACAAAACTAACGACAATTACATAATATTGGAAATCACAGCCCAGCCAAGTTGACACTTATTTTGTGGGAATACAATTCAATTTGCAACATCACTGTCCTGAGTTTACACCGCTGAACTCTGCCTTGTCTATCTCGTATGTCCCCTGGGCCAGCCCATTCTCCTGATGAGGGTTCAACATATTTCAAAGTTGGCTAAGTCTGGGTTTTTTTAAAAAATCCAGTCTGCTATTTTGACAACCTTAGGACTCTCTTATACAAGAGGATTGGATCATTGTGATCCACAATGCTTTCTTCTTTGTTTTCAATTTTTATTTATTTTGCTGTGGTGGTTGTTTTTGTGACTTACGGAGACCACATACGTTACACACTAAAGCTGCTCCATAGGGTTTTCTTGACTATAATCTTCATGGAAGCAGACTGCCTGTTTTTTTCTGTGATGCTACTGGCTGGGTTCTAATCACCAACTTTTTGGTGACCAGCAGAGTGCAAACTACTTGTGCCATGTAGGGATCTTGATCCATAGGGTTTTTACAGGCTAGTTTTTGGAAGGAGATTGTTAAAACTTTTTTCTTTTTTTAGTTCCCTTTAGTCTGGAAGCTCTATTGAAACCTGTTCAGCACCATAGCAACATGTAAGCCTCCACTGATAGATGGAAGACCACTATACTTCAAGGGCATGTGTGATTTATATGTATCCTATGTGATAAAACATGGCTTTAATACTATTTCCACTGATTTATCAAGTAATTGTTGATTTTGCTTCTGGAAATAAACAATGGCATATCAGTTTTTTTTCCATGCCTCTCAAGTTGGTATTTGTCAATTCAGTTCCAATAAATATTTTTTAATTCCCATCTGTTATCCAGGCACTATGCTGAGACTTACAAATACACTGCCAGCAATTCTGACTCAGTAGGACAGAAGAGAACTGCCTCATAGAGTTTCCAAAGAGCTCCTGGTAGATTCAGAGTGCTGACCTTTTGATTAGCAGCCATAGCACTTAACCACTACACTACCAGGGTTTCTATGTTGAGCACTACAGGTTATTAAAAAAAAAAAAAATAGACACAGTATCTTCCTTCAACCAGCTTATATTCCAATGATTGGTTACAAAATAAAATCCCAAGTAAGTATACGTATTACAAATGTAACATTATAGCTGCAGTAAGAAAAGTCCCTTAAGTGGGGAAACAATAGTCTTTTTTAACAAACGGTACTGGCAAAATTGGATGAACTGATATACATCTAAAAAAAATAAAACATGACCCACACCACACACTATACAAAAAAGGAAAAAAAAAAACTCATCATGGATCAAAGCCTTAAATATGAAACCTAAAATAACAAAGATCATGGAAAAAAACTAGGGACAGCAATAAACGAAAACCAAACCTGTTGCCATGTTGTCAATTCTGACTCACAGCAACCACACAGGACAAATTAGCACTGCCCAATAGGGTTTCCAAGAACCAAGTGATAGACTAGAAAACACATGGCATAAATACAATACAAACTACAACTAACAATGTATGAACACCAAAAGATAAACTAGATGACTGGGAGCCCCTAAAAGTTGAAGACTTATACTCATCAAAAGACTTCATTAAAATAGAAATATCCAACATGGATCTAATCTCCACCATCCATATGGCATTCAATTCCTTGATAACAGGAAGACATCTAATCTAATTTAAAAATGGGCAAAGGATATGAACACATACTTCAGCAAAGAAGACATTCAGGCAGCTAAACACATGAGGAAATGTATGAATCATTAGCCATTAAAGAAATGAAAATCAAAACTACAGTGAGGTAGCATCTCACCCCAACAGTACTGGTACTAACCAAAAGGCAGAAAATAGCGAATGGTAGAGAAGTTGCAGGGAGAGCTAAACTCTTATGCACTGTTTTGGAAAGCAATATGACACCTCCTTAAGAAGCTAGAACTGTAAATATTGCATGATGTAGTCATCCCACTCTTAGGAATACACCCTAGAGAAATAAAAGTTGCCTCAAGAATAAACATATACATACTGCAGCATTTCTCACAGTAGCAAGAAGATGGGAACAACCTAAATGCTCACCAACAGATGATTAGATAGATAAATTATAGTACACACACACAATAGAATACTTCATCACAATAAAGAATGATAATGAATTTGCAAAAGATCTCACAATGTGGAATGAGATTGACAGCATTATGCCGAGTGAAATAAGTCAATCGCAAAAAGACAAATATTGTGTGAGATCACTATTATAAAAACCTTAGCGAAAAACCACAGCAAAAAAACTTAAATGTTACAAAGGACAGGAGAACTAGGGAAGGAAAATCACTGACTAGTTAGTAGACAAGTATTACCTTTGGTGAAGAAATACACAACGTAACATAGGGGAAGTCCACACAGTTTTCACCAGGAAAACCATAGTAGCTTCCTAGACGCATCCAATCATCTTGGGTGACCAAGTTATTGGGGTTCAGGACTGGGGAACCATGATCTGAGAGAACATCTATGTCAATTTAAATAACATGGTTCACAAAGTGAATGTATGTCCTACTTTGGTGAGTAGTGTTTGGGGCCTTAAGAACTTGAGTGAGGCCATCTAAAGATACATCTTTAGATTGGTTTCACTCCTTCAGGAGCAAAGGAAAACGAAGAAAGCCAAAGACACAAGAAAAATATTAATCCAAAGGCCCAACAGACCACAAGAATCACAGTTTCCACCAGCCTGACCCCAGACGAACTAGATGGTGCCAGCCTATCTTCACTGAACTCTCTGACAGGAATCACAATAAAGGGTACAGACAGAACAGGAGAAAAACATACAACAAAACTCAAATTCACTAAAAGAGATCAAACTTACTGGTCTGACAGATACCGCAGGAGCCCCTGAGATAGTGAACCCCAGATACACTGATAACTCAGAAATGAAGCCACTCCTAAAACCTACCTTTTGCCTGAACAGGACTATACAACAAACAATACCACATGAGAGGAAAGTGCATCTTAGTTTAATGAAGTATACAGGACTGAATGGGCAACAAAAGCAAAGATGAGAAGTTAGGAAAGGTCAGAAAAGGTAGATGAATGGACACAGAGAACCCAAAGGAGAAATGGAACGGGGGAGGCTACTGATACATTGCGGGAATTGCAACCTGTGTCACCAGTTTGTGATTAAATTTTGAACAAAAAACTAATTTGTGCTGCAAATTTTTGAGTAAAACACAATAAAATTTCAAAAGAAGAAGAAGACGAAGTAGCAACAGAAGAAGAAACCTTGTGACTGTTCTTCAGGTCATTTAGAAATGCTGACTCTCATTCTAAGAGTGACTGCATTCGCTGGCACCGTCCCATGAGTGATTAGCTTTTTATATCCTCATTTATGCATTAAGGAAATAATCAGTATGTCTCTAGAACAACAGTAGGAACATCACTGTCTGAAATTTATCCCAAGAGTGAGACATCAGTGAGGGCAGACTGTCTTCTAAAGGATTATACCACTATCCATTTCTAATTTTATGGTCACTATTACTTTCCTAAGAAGAAAGCCTGATTGCCCAGGCAGTTAAAGTGCTCACCTGCTAATTGAAACGCAGGCAGTTCAAACTCGGTAGCTGCTCCACAGAAGAAAAATGTGGCAATTTGCTTCCATAAAGATTTACAGCTTTGGAAACCCAGACAGTTCTACTCTGTCTATTGAGTCACTATGAGTCAGAATTGACCCGAAGGCAATAGGTTGGATATTATTTTCCTAAACTGTGTTATGTAAGGAAAAGAAACATACATTTTTAAAAGTTAGTATCAAGTAACCCTAATACATTTTTTGCATCATTAAAGCTAACGGGCTAAAAAGTCATCTTCTGGTTTATAAGCTCCTTTAGCTATTTTGAATAGGAAATTCATAAAAAGAGATATCTGCATCATTTTCTGAAGAGAAAGCTAATAAATCCCAGGAAGATTTGTGGTCAAAAGACATACTCTAATGAATCACTGGAAAGCAACCTCCTGTGATTAAATCCAATCTCTCACTAAGCTGTAGTTTCGCTAGCATATTATTTTAAAGTAAATGAAATAGCGTTAGAAACAGCAAGGTAAAGGAGACTCTGGAGGCTGGTGCTTGCAAAGTTTTCACTCCTTTGACATAATCTACAGTAACAACTGGAAACCTTGGTGGCTTAGTGAGTAAGTGCTACAGCTGCTAACCAAAACCTCAACAGTTCAAATCTACCAGGTGCTCCTTGGAAACTCTATGGGATTGTTCTACTCTGTCCCATAGGATCACTGTGAGCTGGAATTGACTTGACAGCAGTGGGTTTGGTTTGTTAATAACAGCTAGTATTTTTCAAAATATTATTTTGATGCCTTCAATTTATTCTGAGTGAAAATACATCATACAGTCAGGTCTTTTTGTGTAACACTAGTGCTTCTGTCATGGAGTTGTAGCAGGTAAGCACTGTTCATTTCATCGTGTCTTATTAAAGGTTAATGCATGTCTCAATTGTTTCCTGATAAAATATGCCCGAAGTTCTAATTAAGCAGACACTTGACAGCAGCGTGTTTGGTTTTGGTTTAAAGTTAGATTAATGCCTTTGGGGACATAAACATTGATTTCCTGACACCTCATATTTACTGGTAAAATCATACTAAAAGATGAAATATTAGCTTTGTTGGCTTTTTCCTCCTTCCTACAATCTAGTTACCCTCCTGACAAGAGGTAGACTGCCTTTGAATTGTGGTGTTGGAGAAGAATGTTGAATGTACCACGGACCACCAAAAGAACAGGCAGATCTGTTGTGGAAGAAGTGCAACCAGAGTGCTCCTTGGAAGCAAAGACAGAAAGACTGCATCTTATATACTTTGGACATGTTGTCAGGAAAAATCAGTCCCTGGAGAAGGACTTCACGCTTGGCAGAGTGGAGGGTCAGTTAAAAGAGGGAGATCCTTGATGAGATGGATCGACACAGTGGCCGCTACAATGGGATTAAGCATAAAAACAATTGTGGGCATAACGCAAGACCGGGCAGTGTTTCCTTCTGTTGTCCACAGGGTCGCTATGAGTCGGAACCGACTCGACGGCACCTAACAACAGCAACACAATGTAGTGCTGAACCACTTTATACCACTTAGTTCTCTCACTTCTTACACCAAAACCATTTCTCAAAAGTTACTTACAGGACCGAGAGAATATATCAGAGATGGTTTTGAATGTGTTAGGTTATTAAAAAGTAAATCTCTTGAGTTCTCTTTTACATTTATTTACATCATATAGGGCACTTGGGTTAAAAGCAACTCTATCACCACCTTAACCATGAATTGCCTCATATCTAAGTTTGAAGGCCTTTCTCACAGTCTGGAAAGTTTAAAATGATAATGTAAATTATTGATTCTTAAAATGGTGACTTCATCTGTTACTTCAGAGAAAGAAATTAGCCAGTAAGAATCAGCATCAAGCTGACTTCAGCTTCTCCATGTGTTCTGAGACTAGCCATCCCACAGCCTGCTATGTCTCTACTTGGTTTGATAATTTGTTGTAACGTCTGAGAAACTCATGAAAACACCATATCTGAGAAAAGAACTTTAACAGAGCAAGATACAGACAGAAAAGATGTACATGAAGAAACACAAAAGGCAAAGGTTGAGAAGGATCTCAGCACACAGTGTGAACTGTTTGAGGAAGCTCGCTTATATCTCCAAGACCTGCTTACCTTTCCTGAAAGCCAGTGTTCATTCTTATCCCTCAAGAAACTTTCAAACAGGAAACTAAACGACATCAGTCGGCAGGCTCCACTGCTAGCCTGTCTTCTAGGTAGACTCTGCTGTTTGTTGCTCCTCTCAGCCAGCTCCAGGAAAGCTCTGGGCCAGCAGCACAACAGCTTTGAGAGCAGAACTGCTCTGTGCATAGACACTGCTCAAGGCACCCGAGCTCGGTGGGTTGTGTCTGCCCTGCAGCACTGCCTCTGCTCCTCAGGGGCTTCAGTCCCCTATTGCCGTCTCCGCTGTGGGGACTAGGCTCTGCTACCACCACCACCACCACCATTCCTCCCTGTTGCTGCTGACTGCTCTGCTCTCTACTGGCCCTGCCCTTTACCCAGGCCCAACTTTCTATCAGTATTACAGCTCTTCTGCAGTGCAGCAGTGTAATGGATCCTATATAGGGTCTAGGAGAGCCTCAGTATATATACACCTCCTAGTTCAAAAGGACACATTTCTTTCCCAGCTCTTGTCAATAAGGAAATCCCTAAACCTATGCTGCTTAGCCTTTTATACAGGACTTCTATGTGCGTGTGTGTGTTGATTTCGAGCCAGGAGATTTCCTAGCCAGAATGAATCCCAACCAATCCTCCCACCTGGAACAAAGCCCAACCAATTCTTGATTACTCAGAAAATGTCAATCAACTCAGGCCTTGTCAATTAGCACAGGGCAAGATCGATCCCACATAATTAATAAACTATCAACTTGTCTGTGGCTTACCACAAGTAAGTATTAACTCAGGAAACTTTTCAGTTGTTTGTTCCACAAACCCAGGGAAAAAAGACTGAATTGTGTCTCTCAAAAGTACATATTATAAATCCTAACCCTTAAACCTTTTAACTGCTGTGGCAGTGACTAAAAGCAAACCAAAAGGTCACTGGTTCAAATCCACCAGGTGCTCCTGGAAAACTCTATGGGGCAATTCTATTCTATCACTATGAGTCAGAACCAATTTGATGGCACACGACAATGCCTGTGGTTATAATCCCATTTGTGAATGATTTTCTTTGTTGTATTAATGAAACAGTATTAGTATAGGGTATGTATTAAATCAATCTCTTTCGAGATATAAAAGAGTAGATTAACCAAGCAAGGAAGAAAGCAGAGATGGGGGAAAACGAATGCCACGCCACACAAAGATCACCAAAGAATGGAGGAGCAGAAGCAGAAAAGAAACATGGAGCTTCTCCCACAACTGACAGACAGAAAGCCGTTACCTACAGCTGGGGCCATGAATTTGGACTTTCTTAGCCTCCTAAACTTTATAAATTTCAGGGGTTTTTAAAAGTTAATCACCTGAATATTTCTGTTACAGTAGTACTAGATAAAATATAAAGGAGTCGTAACAAATTATGGGTAATATTGCAGAGAATTGGAATTCCAGAACACTTAATTGTGCTCTTGAGAAATCTGTCCAGGGATCGAGAGGCAGTTGAGCAAACAGAACAGGGGAATACTGCATAGCTTAAAGTCAGGAAGGGTATGCATCAGGGTTGTATCCTTTCAACATAGCTTTTCAATCTGTATGCTGAGCAAATAACCCAAGAAGCTGAACTACATGAAAAGAACAAGGCATCAGGACTGAAAGAAGACTCATTAAGAACTTGTATTATGCAGATGACACAACCTTGTCTGGAATGGCCATTGTACACTGTGGCAAATTCATCACCTTAACTGTATGGTTGTCTATAAGAGAGCTTTTGGCCAGTAAACAAATAACTGTATTGGAACACCCTTCCTATTCACCTGATCTGGCCTCATTGACTTTACTCTTTACCTGCAGATAAGCAAATATTGAAAGAAAAACATTTTGATGACATTGAGGACATCAAGAGTAATACAACAACAGCTCTGATGGCCACTGCAGAAAAACAGTTCCAAAATTGCTTTGAAGGGTAGACTAGGCACTGGCTTTGGTGCATAGCTTCCCAAGTGGAGTACTTCAAAGGTGACTGTAGTGATGTTCAGCAAAGAGGTATGTAGCACTTTTTCTAGGATGAGTTTGTGAACTTGTCTATCCTTGTATGTACTTCAGTTTACTTATAGGCATTTCATTCATTCATTTATTCATCCTCTTATATAATAAACATTTATTGGGAATCCACTATGTACAAAGAACTATGAACACTATATAAACCATCTGTCTCTGTCCTCATCCCTAGCAAAGACAATAAAGAGGGGACTCAGTGCAAGTTTTATACAGTATTCTTTCTGTAAGTCAGTGAGACCTGACAAAGCCTTGAAAAAACTTTTTTTATCAAATACACAAAAGTTTTTTCAAGGTTTTATAAGGACACACAACAAAGAGATTCTAGAGTTTCTAGAGTTGCCATACTGTGAGCTTACTGCATTAAATATTATTCCCAGAACTGCTCCACATTTTTAAAGAAAAAGAGTCTTGTTCATAAAAGTATAACTACAGCCCTTAAAAAAAAAGAACACAGATAACAGCAAATACTTTTATAGAAAGAGATTTCAAGGAATATAAGAAAGAGCTATAGTCATTTTCTCTACTAGAAAATATACATAAGTATTATGCAAAGTCTCTACATCCTAAGATTCTAGGAAAAGTCCACAAACTTAATTGTTCTAAGTGCTACTATACCTCATTGCTGAATATCACTATGATCACCTTGGAAGTAACCCCCTTGGGAAGCTATGCATTGATACCAATGCCAAGTCCACCTTCCAATGCAGTTTTGGAACTCTTTTTGGAATAGCTATTGCACACCATGGCATCACAGAAAGTTCACAAACTTAGTTGTCTAGTTGTCTGTGAGGGAGTTTTTAGCCAGCAAACAAATAATTGTACTGGAACATCCTCTCTACTCACCTGCTATGGGCCCAAGTGGCTTCTTTCTTTACCTTAAGATAAAGGAAATATTGAAAGAAAGACATTTAGATGACATTCAGGACATCAAGGGTAATACAACAAAAGCTCCAACGGCCATTCCAGAAAAAGAGTTCCAAAATTGCTTTGAAGTGTGGACTAGGCACTGGCATTGGTGCACAGCTCCCCAAGGGTGACTGTAGTAATTAATATTCAGCACTGAAGTATGTAGCTTTTTTTTTTTTTTTTTGGATAAACTCATGAACTTAATTGGCAGTCCTCGTACAACAAGAAGAATACCTAATCATGAAGTAAGTCAGTAGTAAAAGCATGGGGCAGAATGACAGACTTCTTAGCTTTAGAAGAGTTCCTATGTTGAAACACCCTCTAAGAAAAGCACTAAATTTACAGAGACTGTTAGACCAAACCAAACCAGTGGCCATCAAGTTGACTCCAATTTATGAAGACCTCATGCATGTCAGAGTAGAACTGTGCTCCATCAGGTTTTCAATGTCTGATTTTTCAAAGACAGATTATCAGGCCTTTCTTTCAAGGCTCCTGCAAATGGACTTGAACTGCCAGCCTTTCAGAGACCATCCAAGCACATTAACTATTTGTACCACCTAGGGGCCCCAGAGGTTTTGGGAAGGGAAGAACCAACTAGATTTTAAATAGAGGCATGACTTTGAAGGCTGAATGCCATCTGGTTCATTCCTCAATACTTTGTTAATGTAGTTTCCTCTCTCATCTTTCTTCAGTTGACTCATTCTTCAACTGTCCTTGTAGGTGTATCTCCCACAGAATCCTTCAGTGAACCCTAAGGCTACCTGAACCTATCAAACATCTAGTTTGTGTCAACATTATTACTTAGTGTAATCATGTTTGCCTTGCCCATGAGCACATAAGCCCCTGATGACAGGGATTCCTGTTCAACTTTATATTTCTAGAGCCCAACTTAACAAATAATCAATGTTCAATACGTGTTTATTAAGCTATCCAAGCTGATACGGCACTGGAATTCACAGCCAATACACTGGAATATTCTCACATATCGGTATATCAGTGAGACCATTCTGGATCACAATGTTTATAAACTTAACCCACCTAGCAAACACAATCTCCCTTCACCGCTTTGTTTTACTCCATCTTCCAGCATACAACATTTATCACCCTTCAGCATAGAACAGCTTACTATTTGTTTATTATCTTTATTGTCCTACTAGAATTAAGTTCCCTGAAGGCAAGAATCTTTGTTCACTATTGCATATTCAACACCTGAAAGAATGTACAGCACATAATAAGTGCTGGATAAGTTTTTGTTGAATGAATAACTGAATGAATAAATAGGAAAGCAAGGCTGGCAGGAGATAATGGAAATGATATGTGGAATACAGACCTGAAAAATCTCTTCCAGAGTCCCTAGGTGGTACAAATAGTTACCATGCTCACTGCTAGCCAAAATGTTGTCAGTTCCAATCCACCCAGAGGAGTCCAGGGGAAAAAAAAAAAAATAAACCTTGAAGTTTACATCTGAAAAATCAATCACTGAAAATTATGGCGGACAGTTCAGCTTTGATATACCATGTTTCCATGACTTGGAACAGACTTAACAGCAGCTGGTTTTGTGTTTTGGTTTTAGTTTTACTTTAAGGTCTTTTGCAGGAAATCTTTAAACACAGACCATAAAAACCACCATAAATTCTCAGCTTGTCAGAATATACAAGCCGAGAGATTGAACCAGCACACATCTCAAGACATCTCAGCTCTCCTGTACAGAGTCTAACAAAAAGAAGTGTGGATACAGGCAAACATAAGCTGATATTATGAGCATTACTTCTGTTTTATTTATAAATCAATCATCTTGGAATGAGAGAAGAGAGATAGCAGGTTAGTCACAGCCTCGGGTGACACTACACTTACTGAACAACAAGATTACTTGGAATTTGACAAGGGCAGTGCTTCAGAGGCTGGTCCTTCTCTGTCAAAAGAACTATGTCTTACAGTTTCCTGATCTGTAGTTGTTGTAAACCCTCTGGTTAGCCTAACCATGAGGTTAGTGTAATAGAACTGCCAATCTTATAGTACCCAGAAGAAACAATAAAAGAAACACTGACATGACATTATTAAGCTTAAAACTACCTGTCTTGCTTTAGCACTCTCTGAAGTTCTGCTTTTGAGGTCTTAAAAAATTATTTGTAACAAAGTGGGCTATGCGACTATGTCTGCTCTACTTTGTCTGGTTTTATCTTTTACCCACAGTTAGATTAAAAGAGATTGATAATGTCTCATGGTTTAGGTTACAGCTTTTAGAGAACTAAAAAGTAAGTTAGCTCAAATCCTGCTACTTAGAACTGCAGGATTACAAATGACGGTTGAGTTTAAATAACAAACGAATAATACCTACAAATAAAAGCAAGATTTAACATATAGATACACGGAGATTTCAACAAAGAAAATTAGAATTTAGAAAACACATTCATAACCTTCTTATATATTCATTTACTAATTCAACAAATATTTAGTTATGCATTAGACTTTGGCTTGGTTTAGGCTGCTAACTGCATGTTTGGAGTTTTGAATCCATGCAGAGGCATCTTGGATGAAGGACCTGGAAACTTACTTCTGAAAAATGAGTCACTGGAAACTCCATGGAGCAGAGTTCTGTTCCGACATATATTGGGTTCCTATGTGTTAGATTTGGTTTAATGGCATCTGGTACTACTATGTTTTACGTGTTGGTAAGACAGTGGTGAAAAAATCTTCTGATCACTTGTATCTCTTTTTCTTTTTAAACAGATTTTTAGTGAAAGCTTACCATTCAAGTCAGTTTCTCATACAAAAAACTTACGCGTTGATTTTTATGTGATCCCAGTTGTTCTTCCTACAATGTGGAGACATACTCTGTCCCTCCATTCCCTGTATCCATTCAGCCAGCTCCCACTCCTCTCTGCCCTCAACTCACCGCCAGGCAGGAGCTGCTTATTAAGTCTCGGGTATCTACTTGAGCCAGGAGGCACATTCAAGTATTGCTTTATGTCTTATAGCTCAGTCTAATCTTTGTCTAAACAGTTGGTTCCAGGAATGGTTTCAGTTCTTGGCTAACGGGAGCTTTAGGCTGTGTCTTCTGGAGGCCCTCCAGCCTCAGTCAGACCATCAGGACAGGAACTCTCTGCTGTGTCACCTGTCCGAGCAGTCATCAGTGGTCGCCGTGTACCACTTAGTTCTGTTCTCAGGCTGATGGAGTTCCTGGTTTATACAACCCTTTCTGTATCTTGGGTTCGTAACTTCCTTATGTCTTTGGTGTTCCTTATTCTCCTTTGCACCAGATGGGTTGGGATCAACTGATGCATTTTAAATGACCACTTGCTAGTTTTTAAGATTGTAGACTCCACTCACTAAAGTAGGATGCAGAACATTTTCTTAATAAACTTTCTTATGCCGGTTGACTTAGATGCCCCCTGAATCCATGATCACCAGATCCTTCCCCCTAATATTCAGTCCCTCGAAGTGTTTGGTTATATTCAGGAAACTTCTTAGCTTTTGTTTTAATCCAGTTGTGCTGGCTTTCACTGTATTGTCTGTTGTCCTTTCTTTCACCAAGTATAATTCTTGTCTACTGTTTAGTGAAAACTACTCTCTCTCTTCATCCTTGCAACCATCAAAGAATATTTTCTTGTGTGTTTAAACCTTTCCTTGAAATCTATAACAGTAGTTTTATATGGGAAACCCTGGTGGCACAGTGATTAAATGCTACACTTGCTAACCAAAAGGTCAGCGGTTCAAATCCACCAGGTGCGTCTTGGAAACTCTACGGAGCAGTTCTACTCTGCCCTATAGGCATCACTATTTAGCTGGAAACAACTTGATGGCAGTGGGTTTTGTCTGGTTTATTGGTCTCACATAATATGCTTCTTTTTGCAACTAATTTCACTCAGCATAATACCTTCCAGATTCTTCCGTGCTATCTGTTGCACAGATGCATTGTTTTTATTTACTGATGCATAGTAATTCCATTGTGTGACTATACTATAATTCATTTATCTATTCATCTATTTATGGGTAGCTAGCTTGTTTCCATCTTTCTGCTATTATGAAAAGTGCTGCAGTGTAGATATATACACAAAGACAGCCAACTAGATTCCTGAACTCATCCTAGAAAAAATGCTATATACCTCATTGCTGAATATCACTAAGGTCACCTTCAAAGGACTCCTCTTGGGAAGCTATACACCAGTGCCAGTGCCTAGTGCACTCTTCAGAGAAATTTTGGAACTCTTTTTCTGGAATGGCCATCAAAGCTGTCATCCTATTACCCTTGATGTCCTGAATGTCATAAAAATGCCTTCCTTTCAATATATCCCTTAAAAAGTCATTGGAGGGCAGATCAAGTGAGTAGGGAGAGTGTTCCAATATAGTTATTTGTTTCCTGGCTAAAAACTCCCTCACAAACAACTATATAATTAAGTTTGCGAACTTGCCACCTGCCACTGTGTGCAATGGTCTTTCCAGAAAGATTTCTAAAATTGCTTTGAAGACTGGACAAGGCACTATAGCCTCTCAAGAGGAATACTTCAAGAGTAACTGGGTGATATACAGCAGTGAGGTATATAGCACTTAGAACAGTTAAGTTCACTGACTTAATTGTCAGATCACATAGTCTTGTGCCTATTTCTCTAGGACATATTCCAAGGAATGGTGCCACCAAGCACTCCTTGGAACTCTTGCAGAGTTCTACTCTGTCCTCTATAGTTGCTAAGTTGGAATCAACTCAACAGCAATGAGTTTGATTTTTGGATTTTTTTTTTTTTTTAGTTGACACCCTGGGTAGATGCTTTGATGGTGTACCACTTTATCAAGCTCTAACTTTTGTCCTAATGACCTTCACCTCTCACCTGGACTAGGACTCCTCATTGAATTTTTCTGTCAGTTTTTGAGCCCCTCTAATACACCTCCACACTGCAGGTAGAGTGAGCTTTACTATCTATGTTGCTTCCCTGCATAAAGCATGCCAACAACTTCCTATTTATCTTAGGGTAAAACACAGAATCCTAAACATGATCTACAAAGCCTTCCTGATATGCCCAAGCCTCTATCCAATCTCATCTTATGCCATTTGCTCCTTTATTCTCTGAGCACCACTCCCATTTCCTTAGTTTCACTGATAAGCTTCATTCATTCTCATCTTGGGACTTTTGCACATGTTGTTCCTTCTCTCTAGAACATTCTTTCCCTACCTTCCCCCATTTTTTTTGTCTGTCTCTTCCTTGATCCCTTAAGCTAGGTGAAGTCTCCATAATTTAGCTCTGTAAGTACACAATACTTCTTTTTAAAGCATTCATCGCAATCATTATTAATTTTTAATAATCAATGTATGTTTTCAACACCTGTGTGCTCTCTTGGAATATATGCTCCATAAGGGCAGGTATTATACATATCTTGGAACTCCGGTGTCATAGTGGTTAAGTGCTACAGCTGTTAACCAAAAGGTCAAATCCATGAGACACTCCTTGGAAACTCTACGGGGCAGTTCTACTGAGTGTGGGTGTGGTTTGGGTTTGATTTTTTCATTATTCTACTCTAACATCTACTCTACCTGTGTAATGTGCCATCTTCAAGCACCTGAGACTTGGACATGATCTTTCATCACATCGTCCTTGTCCGGGTCACTTCTTCCTGCACTCCAGCTTGTGTTCTTTTCCACTCGAGAAATTCCTCTACAGTCTCCAAGGTGAAATTCAAATATCTCAGTTTCCTGGTGCTTCCATAACAAAACTGTTACAAGTGGGTAGCTTTAAATAGGAAAAATATATGTATTTTTTCATAACTTTAGAGGCTAGGAAGTATAAAGCCAGGGCATCATCAGAGCCATGCTCTCTTTTTGTCTCTGAAGGATCCTTGTCTCTTTAATTTTTGAGGCATTTCTTCACATTCCTTTTCTGCTTATAGACATATCTGTCTGTGTCTTCACATGGCTCGCTCTTCTCCCTGTGTGCCTCCATGTCTGCTTTCCTTTTTTTATAACACGTCACTCCAAGGGGATTATATTCAAGAACCACTCTACTCTAGCAGAATCTCATTAATGTAGCGGAAAACCCATTTCCAAACAGAGTCACAGGCACATGGTTAGTACTATAGTAGAGCACATCTCTTGTTGCTTTTGATACACAGTTCATGACATTCAAATATCACGGTATTGCTGAAATAGCTTTTACCCTATCACCTATGAGAAAAAACAGATTTTACTCCATTGATCAACAATGGTAAACATAATCTATCACGATAGATGACAAATTCTAGCACAAATTCTGTAGACCAAACTCCCGTACTTCACTCTGAAATAATAAAGGACAGTCAACATAGTTGATGTCACTTATTCTGTTCCTCAAATATTTCTGGTTAAACTACATTTTTCTACTCCCTCAAAGGAGAATGTAACTGTGTAATGTTCTTTTGCCAACGAGATGCTTTAAGAGGAGGTGCTCAACCTGACACTTGCTTTGTATGTCTTCCATTATGACTGCTTGGGCTCCACTGGCCTGACTGCCAGAGTAAAGACAACGCGGAGCAGAGCTCCAAGGCAAGACACCGTATATAACACCCGGTTTAACACTTGATACATAGTAAGTCCTCAATAAATGTTTGTTGAATTGCTTTGAAATCGATCACGTATTATGAGTCTGAATCGATTCAATGGCCGTGAGTTTGATTTTTAATAACCAAAAAACCAAACCCACAGCCTTCGAGCTGGGTCTGACTCATAGCGACCCTAGAGGTCAGAGTAGAACTGACCCATAGAGTTTCCAAGGAGTGCCTGGTACATTTGAACTGCCAACCTTTTGGTTAGCAGATGTAGCAGTTAACCCACTATGCAACCAGGGGTTCTTTGGTTTTAATAGTATAGACAAATCACGTGTTTTATGGTTGATTCCTTTTTTTGCTGCTCTCAACAATGCCAGTAGTTGCATCTCTTTGAGCAGATCCAATTCTAAATAATCAGAATAAATTAATTCATCTAAAAAAAGGTAGCCCCATTTCAGCTGATTGGTCAGTGATCTCATTCCGTTTTTCTCAGCCTTTGATGTACATCAGAATCACCCTGTAGTGCATACATGCCTGGGTTCCATCTTCAAAGAATCTGGATCAGAAAGCTTACAGAAAAAGTTATAGTAAGAAAAGGCGCCACAGGTGATTCTTATGTACAAAACAGTCAAGAATCGGAGACATAATCTTTTGTTTAGAATCTGTCTAACTTAGGTTGAACATAGTGCAGATCCAGTGTCTTTTTTCTACTTCCAGAACACCAGACAAAAACCATTCATAAGAAAGCAAAAAGAATAAATGAAACAGCAAGAGTGGAAATGGAAAAAACTTTGTCCAAAATTTCTGATTTCAGACTCTGGTTTATATTTCAACTAAATATTTCCTGTGTCATATCTCTCAACTTCCCTTCAGAAACCACTTGAACTAAAATGTCAAGTGTTAGAAAAGGATATGATGCAACTGAAGCTCTTGTACCCTGTCAGTAGTCATGTAAATAAATCATCTGCATCACACTGATTCCAACTCACAGCAACCCGGTGCATGTCAGAGCAGAACTGCTCTACAGGGCTTTCAATGGCTGATTTTTTGGAGGCAGATCACCAAGCCTTTCTTCTGGAGTTGCCTCTGGAAGAAAAAAAACCACCACTGCTGTCAAGTAGATGCCAACACATAGCGACCCTGTAGGACAAAGTAGAGCTGCCTCATAGAGTTTCTAAGGAGCACCTGGTTAATTTGGACTGCTGACCTTTTGGTTAGCAGATGTAACACTTAAACACTATGCCGCGAGGGTTTCCTCTAGATGGACTCAAACCACCAACCTTTTGGTTAGCAAGCACATCACTCATGGACTTCATTAGTCGTCCTCTACTGTCACACTGCAGGGAAAGGGAGAGCTATCTCATTACTGCCAGGTGGGTATGGAAGTCTAGCTTCCACAAGTCACCTCCATGACATTTCAAGGAACTGAACCACTGCCATCCCTATGGAGAGTCGAACTCTAAGGTCTCCACAAAGCCTTTGATGGCAAGGGTGAAGTGGAGCCATAGGTATGGAGGGAGTGGGCATTTGACTAGAATAGAGCAGTTATTACCTAAAAGTATTCTGTCCCACAAGGCTGCTTCTTTTCTGCTCCTTTCACTAGAGACAGCAGGCTTTTATTGTGCCTTTTTTTATAGTTCAGTGTCATTTACTGTTTCTTAGGCATTGGTGGCTCAGGGGTAGAATTCTCACTTTGCATGCAGGAGACCCAGGTTCAGTTCTCACCAATGTACCTCTTGGACAGCACTACCCACATGTAAGTGGGCACCTGTGTATAGCTACGATTGTCAACAAGTTTTAACAGAGTTTCCATCTAAGGCTTAACAGGAAAACGAGGCTTAATGATCTATTTCTGAAAATGATTGGACTAATTGCAACCTACTGTGTGAATAATGCAAGATCATGCAGCTTTTCTTTCTGTTGTACCTGGAGATGCTAGGAGCCAAGGACTGGCTGCATGGTAGCTAAGAATTAGTGTTTCCAGATTGTGACTTCTAGAATTCCAAGTCTGGAATATTTGACAAAATATAAATAAAACAGAGAACTTACCATCTTGTTGTCCCTCAGGTCCCAAGGATCCTGGCTACTCTGTTTTCTGCTCCCCTTCTTTAAGGATCTCTTATATTTGTCTCACTTATAATATCTAGGTTTTTAAAATGTTCTTAAGCCAAGCCAAGTGCCGTCATGAAAAATTATTTTTATCTCATCTTCCCAGCAGCAGAAGACTCTGTGATTGATTTTTTTGGTCTGACCACATTGAACATTATCAATGACCCCCTTTTCACTGGTAAATGAGACACTCATAAGCCGTGGCAGGCTGTGGCAAAACAGTTACTTAAATTGTCACCTGTAGTTAGCAAACATCAAACACCTAAACAAGACAAAGCTCTCGTTGATCAGAAAGCTGTTTCCATTAGAATCCTTTAAGGAAAACAAAGACTTCAATGAGGTTTGCTCTTCTACCCTCTAATATGCTGCCAGTTTTGAACGGTATCCAAAACAAGGGAAGCTTCATCAACAACTGCAAGCTAAAACAAATAAGTTCTTCTTCCACTTTAGGTATATGACCCAGAAGATCCAGTGATCTTTGAAGTGACTATAAACGTAAGAATGATCAACAGGTCTTTTGGAGGGACCCTCTATGTAACTCATAACATAATCTTTTAGGATTTGGGAGCAAAGCTATACAATCCTTAATAGAAACTAAAAGCTTGACTCTGGGTCACCAAAAAACCAACCAGAGCTACCCATCAAGAATTAAGTGTTGTCTTAGTCACCAGTTCAGAAAGTTGTGTTGTGTGTAGCAATACTTCATAATCAAGTAAAAGTGGTATACAGGAGGTCAGGCTTACGCCAGTCTTGAAGTACTACTAACTCAGATTTCTATGTCTCCCGCTTCATTCTCTTCTTTCTCTCAACCTGCATCTGTACTTGCTGATAAGGAGAATACATTTAAATCCTTATTCCTAGTGACTCTCCATGATACGCTGGAGCCATATGAAAGTGGGAGTTACAGCACAACAGTCCCATTCAGAAGTGTTCCTGAAATGCAGCAGTGAAAGAAAATCTTCCACATGAGTTAACCTGTCTCTTTCTTGTTGGTAATGGAGACTATGCCTGGTCTCAGTTAAATGGACATCTAGTCACTAAAGTCACTCTGCAGAGTGCCCAACTTGCCAATATCAGAGATCAACACTGAGCTCCTAATATGGCATCATTCCCCAGTGGTTATGTTCAATCAGTTAGAGTTGATTTACTGAACTTGGAAATGGCTGATTGATTACACCAGCCACTACCAGCACATAAAGGGCAGTGCTTTGCTGTCACTCTGGATTTATATTTGCCTTACAGCAGTGGGTTTTACTTTACTTTCTTTCAGTGTTTCTTCCAAAGTCACCAACTTACAGAACACTGGACTTAAAGAATGCCTTATCATTACCTTGGTATTCCATATAGTTTTGCTTCTGGTAAGGTAGTTCTTTTTCAGCACATGAAGCATGAAATTGGTTTTGGACTTGTGAAATTCATTGGTCTTCCCATATTTATCATCACCCTGAAGCAACTTGCCTGATAGAATGGTGCAGGGTCTTTTGAAGGTTCATTTAGGGGATAACGTTTCCCAGGAGGTACTATGTGTTCTAAATCAGAAACCAACACACCATACTGTCTTTCAGGAACACTTCTAAATGCAGCTGTTATGCCACAATTGCTCACTTTCACATAGTGCCGGCATATCCTGATTCACAGTTATGGTTCCTGTCACTATTGCAATTAACAATACACTGAAAAAATGTTTATTCCTTGCCTTTGGAACTTTGGGCTGTGCTCATTTGAAGAACTTAGTTTCCAAGGGAGGGGTGGCTTCAACAATGATTCCATCAAAAGGGAAACTGGGTCTGCCACTTGGCCATTTTAGGTCCTTTGTGATAGTGAATCAATAGACTAAGAAAAAGTTTACTGTATTGGCTCAGATGATTGATCCTGCCAAATCAAGGGAAAGTGTCCCTGGTGAGACAATGGTTAAGAGCTTGGTTACTAATCGAAAGATTGGCAGTTTGAATCCAACAATCAAAAGATTGGCAGTTTGAAATCATGTACCCACTGCAGTCACTAAACATAGGTTTAAAAGATGTGTATGGATACCTAGTCGACATATGCAGACTCTTGTATTGTTCTCTTGTTGATTGGCTAATCTAAGAACATTGCTTTCCAAAATCCTTTTCCTTGTGTGGTTCTGGTTTATAGGTAGCCAAAAGTGGAGCTTGTGCCAGATTTGGGAGGTAGCAGTGAAGCAGCATTCATACTGTCTGAAGTACAATTTCAGACAGACACAGAGGTGAATAGTTGCCTCTAGTTTGTCTTTTTCCCTCCACTGCTCATCCAGTTCTTCCCATCTGCTAGACCTGCTCAACAGCAGCAGCACTAGGCACTTGTATATTTATGGACCAGACATTAGTACAAGCTACAGCAATAGATTCTTATAGATCTCTTAATTCAGTGGTTAGTCATGCTGTTTCTCAGATTTTCCTGCAAACTCCAAGTTGTCCAAGAGTGCCAGTGCCAGTGCCATTGCCATTGCCAGGAGACTACTTAGGGACTTTTTCTCTGATCCTCCAGTTCCTTCCAGACCTTCACTTTCTCTGTTTCTCCCTCAAATGTGCAGGATTCAATACTTAAAATAATTCCTTAGCCTATAATATTCACATACCATTTATAGAGCCCCTGCTTTCCTGATGAAACCTTAACTGATTCACGTGCACTGATGACTCTCCTGTTTCATGTTTCTTCTCTCTACATTGAGCTAATTATTTTTGAATATATTGTTATTTGAAACAATCATAGACTTACAGAAAGATTTCAAGCACACTATAGAATACTTTTTTCTGGAGCTAGTTGAGAATATTTGTCCTACTCTCTGCAATTACTCCAGTGCATATTATATATAAATATTCTTTAGATAGCTATAATGTTGTTGTTGTTAGCTACCACTGGGTCAGTCCCAACTCAAAGGGATCATATGCACAACAGAGCGAAACATCGCCAGGTCTTGTGCCATGTCTGCAATGATGTTTATGCTTACGCACATTGTTGCAGCCACTGTGTCAATCCATCTTGTTCAGGGTCTTCCTCTTTTCTGCTGACCCACTATCGCCAAGCATGACATCCTTCTCCAGAGATTGGTCCCTCCTGACAACATGTCTAAAGTATATGAGAAACAGTCTCAACAGCCTTGCTTCCAAGGAGCACTCTTATTGTACTTCTTTCAAGAGAGATCTGTTTGTTCTTTTGGCAGTCCATGGTATATTCAATATTCTTCTCCAACACCACAATTCAAAGGTGTCACTTGTTCTTTTGTCTTCTTTATTCATTGTTTTCGGCACTTGGCTTGGCTTGGCTATTCATTGTTTAGCCTTCTCAGGCATATATAAGGTGACTGAAAATACCCTGGCTTAAGTCAGACAATCTTAGTCTTCAAAGTGACATCTTTACTTTTCAATGTTCTAAACAGGTCTTTGCAGCAGATTTTCCCAATGCAATGCATCTTTTGATTTCTTGATTGCTGCTTCATGGGTGTTGATTGCAGAACCAAGTAAAATGTAATCCTCGACAACATCAATTCTTTTTGCCACTTATAATGATGTTGCTTACCAGTCCAGCTGTGAGGATTTTTGTTTTCTTGATGTTGAGGTGCAATCTGTACTGAAGCCATGGTATTTGAACTTCATCAGTAAGTGTTTCAAATCCTCGTCACTATCAGTGAGCAAAGTACATCATCTGCATAACTCAGATTGTTAGTGAGTCTTCCATCAATTCTGATGCCCCCTTCTTCTTCATACAGTACAGCTTCTCAGATTACTTGCTCAGCATACAAACTGAAAAGGTACAGTGAAAGGATACAACCTGGACACATGCCTTTCCAACTTTAAACCATACAGTGTTCTCCGATTCTATTTACACGACTGCTTCTTGATCCATGTACAGATTCCACATGAGCACAATTAAATGTTCTGGAATTCCCATGCTTCACAATGTTATCCATAATTTATTATGATCCACACAGTGGAATGCCTTTGCAGTCAGTAAAACATAGGTAAACATCTTTCTGGTATTCTCTGCTGTCAGCCAAGATACATCTGACATCAGCAATGATGTCCCTGGTTCCATGTCCTCTTCTGAATCTGGCTTGAATTTTTGGCAGTTCCCTGTCGATATACTGCTACAGTCACTTTTGAAGATAGAAAACCAAAAGGAAAAAAAAAAGCATGTTCTGTATTTTTCAAACTGAAAGAACTGAAGAGAAAATTCAAGCCTCGAGTTGCAATAGTAAAGGATTCTACAGGGAAGTTATTAGACAACTCAGGACACATCAAAAGAAGATGGACGGAATACGCAGCGTCATTATACCAGAAAGAATTGGTCAGCGTTCAACCATTTTAAGAGACCGCATATGACGAGGAACCAGTGGCACTGAAGAAAGAAGTTGAAGCTGCATTGAAGGCACTGGCAAAAGACAAGGCTCCAGGAGATGATGGACCATCAAGTAGGATGTTTCAACAAACAGATGCCATGCTGGAAGTGTTCACCCATCCATGCCAAGAAATTTGGAGGACAGCTATCTAGCCAACCGGCTGGAAGAGATCCATATATATGTCTATTCTCAAGAAAGGTGATCCACTCAAATGCTGAAATTAATGAGCAACATCATTAATACAACACACAAATAAAAGAGATAGCCAGAATAAAACCATCAAAATTAAGAAATCAATATAGATCCATCATCATTCAAATTTTTCCAATTGTCCCAGTGACTTGAAAACAGACATGCTTATTCTGAACTTCACATTGCAATTAGTTGTCACTGATCTTTGATCTCCATTCTGTCTGAAATGCTTCCTGAGTCTTTCCTTGACTTTCAAGTTCATAACACTTGCGAATATTATAGACTAGCTATTTTAAAGAAAATCCTTCAGTTTGGGTTGTTTGACGTGTTTTCATATACAAATTTAGGTTATGTCTTTTTGGCAGAAATATCACAAAATATGGTACACAATTTCAACTTGTGTCATTACTGATGTAAAACTGAATCATTTGACTTAGTTGTTTTCAGGCTTCTTTACTGTGAAGCTAATATTTTTTCACTTTTACTTAATGACTATTTCATGGAGAGTTACTTTGAAAGTACATAAATCTCCATTTCCTCATCAATTTTCAATTGATTATTTAAACTCATGTGGAATAATGGTTTTGTATTCAAGGAACTCCATTCAGTGGGTTTAAATTCAATTATACTGTTACTGTGATCAACTCGACTGCACCAGGTTTGGGTTTGTGGGGGGTGGGGAGGGTTCTTTTCTTTTTTGGTTTGTTTTTTGGTCTTGTTACAATTTATTTTGAGGCTCAAGTTTTCCCAAATTTGACTAGTTGAGAAGTTTTCCAGGTTGGCATCTACATCTTTTGACATGGATCCTTTCCCATTTTCTGACCCATTTTGACCTTTTTTCTGTCTTACCTGGAATCAGTCATTTCCTCAAAATCCTGCTTCTTTTTGTGAAGAATGGTGTTTAGAAAACAAAAGCTGAGCACTTCTCATTCCATTATTTCTAAAGTTCTCTTCCACGAACGCCATACTTTCCCTCTTTTCCCCTAGTCAGTGCGATTCTTTCTTATGCTAGTAAAACTCACTCATTTTGACAGCAGCATTCTCCATCAATATTATGGAAGTACATTTATCTTGCATTTCCTCTCAGGAATAGCCATGATCAAGATACTTCTATACGAAAGAAAGGAAGGAATGGAGAGTTGGAGGGAGGGATACAGAGAGAGAGAGGAAATAAGAAAAAAGTACAAACACTTTTCTATGAACTTACCACACTAATTTCAAAGCATATATTTATGTATCTTCTTGCCCCCATTAAATTACAGACATCTTAAAAGCAGGAACCCTGTTTTATTAACCTCTGCATCCTTGTGGTAAAAAAATTGTTCTGTGTTATTGAAAATGTATTAAAATGTTGTCTGATTGTTTTTTGGTTGCTTATTAACCAAAAAATCCAAACACATGTCCACTGAGTTGATTCCAGCTCCTAACAACCCTGCAGGACAGAGGAAAATGGCTTCCTAGTTTCCAAGGAGTATCTAGTGGATTTGAATTGCCAGCCTTTTGGTTTGTAGCTATAGCACTTAACCACCATGCTGCTAGGGTTTCCATGCTTGTGTATTAGTGAGTGATGATTACTGTCTTTATTTCAATGCATTTTCAAGCACTCTTCAGTGGTTATCAACTTTGTTATTAAAAAAAATTCTTATGCCATGGGTTTGTTACATTGCACTCACTGAATATTGTCTAATCTAGAAAAAAAAGACAGTCTTTGCTGTTACAGATCCCTGTCCAAGAGAAAATATAATATCTTGCCCATCATTTTCTTTTCGGTTACTTTACGGAAAAGAAAATATATATTGACAATATTTCCATCCTAATTTCTTTCTGTCACCATGTATTTCTTTCTCCCTTTTCAAATGTAGAAAACTTTCTCATATCAAAAAATGATGAAGCCATAAAAAGGCTTGCAGGCTCTAGACACAGAGCACTCAATGAAACTTGTTAATAAAAATTGTATTGAGTAGAACACACCAGACGGCTAGTCAAAAGAGTATTATGATGCCCATGAACATCCCCACAGAAGTCATAAAGTGTCTTGTTTCAGTTTTAAGGTCCTGCCAATAGTGAAATTTTCTAGTTTTTGAAGTAGTTCCTCAGAGATCTCACCAGAACAATAAATAGAAATATTCAGTTCTAAAAACTAGATGTTGGAAAATAAAACAATAAATCAAACTTTAAAACTTACATGTCACAACACTGTTGTTGCTGCTGTTAAGAGCCATGGAGTTAGTTCCAACTAACTCCATAGCCATCCTGTGTATGACAGAATGAAACCCTGTTGAGTCCTGCACCATCCTCATGATCCTTATGTGTGAGCCCGTTGCTGTAGCCACTGGGTCAGTCTATTTCACTGAGGACCTTCCTCTAATTCACTGACCCTCTACTTGACCAAGCAGGATGCCTTTCTCCTGGACTGGTCCCCCTTGATAACGTATCCAAAGCACATAAGAAGAAATCTCACCACCCTCACTTCCAGGCATCATTCTGGCTGTACTTTCAACACAGATTTGTTCATTCTTCTGGCAGTTGATTAGATACTGAATACTCTTTGCCGACATCATCATTTAAAGGCTTTGATTCTTCTTCTGTCTTCCTTATTCATTGTCCAGCTTTCCCATGCATTGAGGCAATTGAAAATACTGTTTCTTGGGTCAGGAACACTTCTGTCCTCATAGTGACAGCTTTACTTTTTAACACTTTCAAGTAAAATGAAATCACTGACAATGTCAATATTTTCTCCATTTATTATGATGTTGCTTATTGGTGCATGTCTTGATGATGGATGCCACACGTGCATACCGGTGCAGAAATAATAGTGATAACTCTGTATTTTATCACTCAACTACTTTGTTTAATAGATACATTTGAAATACCACTTTTAGTGATATTTGTTTCCTTTTGAATGATATCGAACTTTTCAAAATATATTTATCAGCATCTTTGTTTTAGAGACAAAGTAGCTGGAAAAAAAAAATTGCCACTGAGTCTGCCTTAGAGTGACTCTATAGGGCAAAGTAAAACTGAGCCATACGGTTTCCAAGGAATGCCTGGTAGATTCGAACTGCTGACCTTTTGATTAGCAGCTGTAGCTCTTAACAGCTATGCAGCCAGAATTTCCAAGGTAGCTAGGATCCATGAAACTTAAGTAGACTCCCCAGCTGGTAACAAAGCTAAGCTAAGAATCCAGGTATCTAGTACAACAATCAAAAGTGCTTCCAGTACATGAAGAGGAGTTGCAAACTATTCTTTATTGTTACATTTTTTAAGTAAATTCAAACTGTATCTGCAGCCAGCAGCTCCTCAAGTTTCTCGGTGATCCATGGGCCTTGTGGAGTCATTCCCTTTTGTTACCCTTTTCCCATGTATTTGAGTTGGGACTTAATGACTTGATTCTAATGAATGTTGTTGTTAGGTGCCATCAAGTCAGTTCTGACTTCCTGGTATTCTCTGCTTTCAGTCGGGGACCATCTGACATCAGCAGTGATATTCCCTGTTACACAAACTCTTCTGAATTTGGCCTGAATTTCTGGCGGTTCCTTGGTGATACACTGCAGCAGCCTGTTTTGAATGATCTTCAAAGAAACTTTCCTTGTGTGGGATGTTGATGATCTTGTTCAACAATTTCCACTTTCAGCTGGATCACCTTTTGGGGAAATATGAGTAAATACGGATGTCTTCCAGTATGTTGGCCAAGTATCTGTCCTCCAAATTTCTCACTGTAGACAAGTGAGCACCCTCACATTTGCTGAAATATTTCAACTGGTATTCCATCAATTCCTGGAGCCTTGTTTGACACCAATGCATTCAGTGCAGCTTGGACTGGTTTCTTCAACAGCATCCGTTTCTGATGTTGTACTCCCTCCTAAAATGGGGGAACATTAAGCAATGCTTTTTGGTACAGTGGCTGTGTGTATTCCTTCCATCTTCTTTTGATGTTTTCTGGGTCATTTAGTGTTCTCTGCATAGAATCCTTCAATATTACAATTTGGGGCTTGAATTTCTTCTTCAGTTCTTTCAGCTTGAGAAATGCCTGGCACATTCTTCTGTTTTCACTTTCTATCTCCATATCTTCACTGGTCTTTGTAATATTTTACTTTGTCTTCTCAAGTGACCCTTTGAAATCTTTTGCTCAGTTCTTCTATTTCATTATTTCTTCCTTTCTCTTTAGCTACTTGACATTCAAGAATAAGTTTCAAAATCCCTTCTGATATCTATTTAGTTCATTTCTTTCTTTCTTGTCTTTTTTTTATTATTATTATAACTGAGTGAAAATGTACATTCCCGGATAAATTTACATGCCCACCTATATGCAGCTTCCACTGCTCTCTCTGCCCAGTGACAGCACACTATTCCTCTCTGCTCCATACATGTCTCATCCTCCCAACAGTCTCCTTTCCCCTCCTCTCCACCCACTCTCCTTCCTCCAGCCAGAGGTCAGCAAAATGATATCCTATAGATGCATAGAGCCATAAGGTTCATCCAATATATGGTCACTCTGCATCACCAAGTCCAATCCATTTGTGTCCAAAGAATGGACCTTTGTTATGATTTATGAGCCTATGATAAGATCTCAAAAACAGACTTATGTATAGAAGAAAAGACTCTTTCCTGTCTTTTTAATGAAATCCTGCTTTCTTCATGTGTGATGTATTTTATATCATTGCAAAACTCACCTGATCTTCAGTTATTAATGTTCAATGCATCCAATCTATTATGAAATAGTCTCTAAATTCAAGTGGGATATACTGAAGGTCATACTTCACGTCTTGTGGACTTGTTCTAACTTTCTTCAACATCAATTTGAACTTTCATATGAGTAATTGATGGTCTATTCTTAAGTTGACCCCTGGACTTATTCTGACTGATGATACCGAGCTTTTCCATCATCCCTCTCCACACACGTAGCTGATTGTTTCCTATGTATTCCATCTGGTGAGGTCCACATGTATAGTCACCATTTATGTTGGTGAAAGAAAGGTATTTTCAATGAAGAAGTCATTGGCCTTGCAAAATTCTACTGTGTAGTCTCCAGCATCATTTCTATCACCACGGCCACATTTTCCAGCTACTGAGACTTCTTTCCAACTACTGAATTCCAATCACCTGTAATTATCAATGTATCCTGACTGTATGTTCAATCAATCTGAGACTGCAAAAACTGGCAAACATCTTCAATTTCTTCATCTGTGGCCTTAGTGGTTGGTGTGAGAATTTGAATAACGGTCTCAGTCACTGATCTTCCTTGTAGGTTTTCATTATCACTAACAGCGCTGACTTCAGTACAGATCTTGAAACGCAACGCCAGTTCTCTTCAAGTTGTCTTTCCTAGCATAATAGGCCTTACAACTGTCCAACTCAAAATGATGAGAATCAGTCTATTGCAGCTCACTGATGCCTAGTATATCAAGCCACATTCTGGGAACTACTACCAATCCCACAAAGCAATATAAGTATAACATTTTGAATGAGAAATTAACTCAAACTCTCAACTTTCACATAATATACAATAAAATTTTAAAAAACATCGAGGTTAAAAAAAAAAATTCTTCCAAACCATTATGGGCTAAAAAAACTTGCTTACTGAGTTATGTCCATAAAGGAGCTTAAGATGATCAGGGCAACACAGAAACATTACACAATTTAAAAGGGCACTTGATAGAAATAATCATCTGTCTCTGGTAGTGGTTATTTGCAAGAAATAAAAATATATATAGCAGGAATAAAACTGTATTTCCTCAGTACAAATCTTTCACAAACAGTCCTTGCAAATAAACTTCAGGCTCCAAAATCTAGATATCCCTGCACCCTACGGATGTAACTCTTTGAAATGCTCCAGACACTCACTATTTCCCTGACCCCTTGTCAACTCTGGCCTTTTTTTAATACTTACATAAATCCTAATAATCTCTTTAAAAGCTAACACACATCACATGCACCCATTGCACAAGGGCTGCTAACACACATCACATGCACCCATTTCACAAGGCCTCCAGCCCTAATTGATTTTGTTCCACTGATAAGCTCATAGCACTCAGTAACACCCTTTTTTTAAATCCTTCAAGCTTTCATTTGTTTCTGATTTATCTAACGGACCTTGACACTCTTTAAGGGTTGAGAGTATGACTAATACCATTTTCTTATTCCCAAAATTATGGAGTCCCTTGTTGGTGCTCAGTAAATCACTTGTAAATTAAATTAACTCTGACAGCTTCCAGAACATGAGAGTTAATTCTTTGTCTCTGCCAAAGAAGTATCTTGCAGTCTTCCACTGAAAAGAATTCACTAGAAAAAGTAACCTTGGCTTAAAATGTTGACTACAGGGGTAATCTTCATAAGGGAGCTAACTTAAAAAGACACCTATAGATAGTAATTACACCTTCTTATTAGGGAATTTTAAAATCCCACTTAAAATATTTTTGATGTGTTATTATGAAAGAGGAAAGAAAGTTAAATTTAGCTATTCCTGATGCCCTCTATTTTACAGATCATGTTGAAAATAAAGTAAGCATTTGATGAGGAAAATGGAAATGAATCAAAAACAAATAGATGGCATTTCCCTCAGATCAGATATGATTTAAATTTAAAAATTAAAGAAATGGTGCTTGGCAAAAAAAAAAAAAAAAAAAAGCATTATCATGGATTGATTTGTGTTCTCCAAAAAACATGTGTAGAAATTTCGCAGGACCAGGATTCCTGTATTGTAGCAAAACCAGACCCACTGCCATCAAGTTGATTCTAACTCATAGTTACGCTATAGGACAGGGCCGAACTGCTCCATAGTTTCTAAGGAGCACCTGGTGGATTTGAACTGCTGCCCTCTTGGTTAGCATTTAAGGATTAGGTGACCAGGGTTTCCCCTAGTATTGTGTGATGCTGAAAATCCTGCCTCTATGATGTTAATAAGGGTGGACAGATGGCAGTTGTATTCATCAGCAGGATTCTGTAAGACTGCTTTCTGCCTTGAGGCAGTCTCTTGAGATATAAAGGAAAGAAGCTGGCAGAAAGAGGTAGGGACCTCACACCAACAAGATGCTGCACCAGAAGCTGAGAGATCCCTGCACCCCAAAAGTTTCCAGTCCAGGGGAAGGTTGACAACAAGGATCTTCCTCCAGGTCCAGCAAAGAAAGCCTGCCCCTGGAGCTGACACACTGAATTCGGACTTTTTAGCTTACTGGACTGTCACAAAATAAAATTTCTCTTTTTAAAGCCAGCCACTCATGTTATTTCTGGTAGGGCAGCAATAGCTGACTAAAACAAGCATGATCCTGAATATAATACTTCCCAGAAACTTATACAAGATACCTACCTTCACAGTACAAAATCACTTCTATTCATCCATCCATCAGTGACAAAGAATATATATCCCTGTAATAGTTTTCTTTATTAGCCTTCAAGATAAGTTTCTCCTTGAGTAAATCACACCCTCCCTTCTAATCTAATCTCTTTTACTCTTTTCCAGTTACACATTTCTTGTACTTAGCGTAATGACTTCTTGGTAACCACTTACACAGATGAAATAAATAAAAGTTTTTAAAAAGCTAGTGACTCATTTCTCTTGCTTTACAATTTGAGTTCAACTGGAGTTCTGCAAAGAAAACTGTAAAAGCAAGAGCCAGTCAATTACATGACTACCATTATTCTTACTCTAGCTTTGGGGTAAAAATAACAACAATAACAAACTATTATTCTCTAGTGGCATTTTGTAAAATAGCAATTGAAAGTAAAAACAACTATACTCACATGTTCATAAATGATATTAGAAACTATTCTCAATTTGGTAAAGCATTTCTAGAAGCAAACATGTTAATGAAAGAAAAAAATAATGATAACCCTACAAAGGAACCCTGGTCGTGCAGTGGTTAAGAATTCAGCTGCTAATCTAAAGGTCAGCAGTTTGAATCCATGAGCCACTCCTTGGAAACCCCATGGAGCAGTTCTACTCTGTCTTCTAGGGTCACTGTGAGTAGAAACTGATTCTATAGCAACAGCTTTGGTTTGGTTCTTAACCCTACAGTAATGAAGATGATTACATGGGGTGTCAAAGAACAGGTCTGATACCAAAGCTCCTCTGTGTACTCTGTTAGTCAGTTAGTCACTGAATGCCCCTGAGGATCAGTTTCATCACCGTTTAACTGCTGTTGTAAGGATTAAATGAAAGAATAAAGAATGTATGTGAAGCTCCCAATAAAGAATCAGCGATAAATGTTAGTTTCCTTTAGCATCATAGGTTGTTTGCAGTCGCTAGTAACAATCACCATGGTTTACCCAAATAAAGATTTATTTTGTTCACACAACAAGAAGTCTGGGAGAATGGAGCAATGTTTCTGTGGCTTCTTGTGGCCTTCTGGTTTACCCACCTTATCTTGTTGCTTTGATCCTTATAGACACAAGGTTGTTGCTCTGCCTCCAGATAATTCTGTCCATATTACAGTCAGGAAGAAGGACAGATGAACTATATGTCATTCAAGCCTTAACTTTCTTTCCAATCAAAAAATAATAATTTCTCCAGAAGCTCTGCTACATAGACTTTCACTGACATCTCACTGGCTAGAAGTAGGTCACATTAACACTCTAGTTGCACAAGAGTCTTGAGATAATTTTAGCTGGACATCCTGTCAACCCCACCAAAATTAGGGATCTGATAAGAAAAAAAGGAAGAGAATGGACACTGAACACACTAAAAGCAGTATCTTCCTCACCCCAGCCTTTTGGCTGTCCAACATCCACACACATTCTTCAGCTCATCACACGATATACTCACCCTCTTCCTAACAGACAATTCTAAGGTTCCATTATGTTCTTGAATCCAGTTTGAAGTCTCCAACCACAGCGTGATGTTCAGTGTTTTCCATCAGATCTATTGATATAGGCAAGTTAAGCTAATTGTCTCTGGTGAACTGAGAGACAAATTACAAGAAGAATAACTAAAATTAAACCATTCTGAGCAAGGAAGAATGGAGAACACTCAGCAGTCATTAGTCCATAGAAAACATCTAATTTTATAGAGCAGGAATAGTAAAATTTCCTGTTCTGGCAGTGAAGCAAAATCTTTATTACCCAATTTGACAGCCCTAAATCTAATTAAAACTCTGGATCTCCACATTCCAGTAAGAAAATAACACAAGTCACAACAGCTGGCCAGATAGACAATTTATAATTTTTTCATAGCTCGATTTTGAAAAAGTAAAAACAAACAGGTGAAATGAATTTATTTTAATCCAATGTATCTAAAATACTATTTCAATTCGTAACTAATGTGAAGAAAGCATTCATTAGCTATTTCATATTTGTTTCCTCATACTCTTTGAAACCTATATGTATGTTACATTTGCAGCATGTCATCATTTGTACTAGCCACATTTCAAGGTCTTGATGGCCACATGTAGCCGGTGTCTACAGTGTTGGACAGCACAGGTCTCAATCCTCTATCTTGTCCATTGAACGCCAGATGAAAACATTTTACTGTTGTGTCATTTCTGACTCACAGTGACCCACAGGACAGAGCAGAACTGCCCTCTAGGGCTTCCAAGAAGTAGGTGGTGGTTAGCAGTTGTAGCTCTTAACCACTGCACCACCAGAGCTGCCTAGTGACCCTCAGGGGTCTTAATTTGGCCACCAGAGGGAATCTCTTTGTCTATTACCCTCCAAAGCTATCTAAGAGGTGGACATTACAGAAATGCCTCCCAAAGACATAGAGTTTCCAAAGCCCAGTCATTCTCATTCTGCCTATCACTGTAGCCAAATTCAGAGACGGCAAGGAGTTCAAGGAATGCTTTATTAGTAGACAAGCCAGCAAATCTGGGGGACAGCGAGAATAACTTCTGAAAAAACTGTTCCATTTGAGTTACATTTCCAGCAGTTTTTATAGCCAGATTCAAAGCAAGTGGCAGCTGAAGACTGTCACAGTACAATAGCCACGAGTCATAAGATTCCATTACATCACAATATTTCATTACATCATAAGATTCCATTACATCTTATCAAATAGTGTAAATTATCCAAAATTTCATTCTCTCTCTGAAGTCTTAATCAATTTTACCTTCCCAGAGATAAGGAGAGGAATGCAGATCTGGGGTGATAACCGAGACAGAAGATGGAATGTAGTTTAATAACCTGAGTGATGTTTGCATAGTCTTAAAAGAGTTAAATCAAGCAATAGGCTATTGCTTGTCCACGTTGTATATATTTGCCAATAGATTCCCTCTAAAAATAAACATCACTCTGTTCAATTCCTTGTAGAACAATCACAACCAAAGATCACGCATAGAAATGATGTTTAAGGTTTAGTTTCCATTCTTTTACCCTATGGTCTCACGGTTCAGCCCATTCCTTTCCGGGCCACTGCTTAATGGCCACTATCTTAAGTAAATTCACAGCAATGGCTGTTGAGCTCACAGCTTCGGGTGGCTAACAACTGTTAAGGAAAGGTGCTTAAGACAGATCTGAAGCCCAAATACAATTTCTTAATTGAGGGCACAATTCTGCTTGAATTGATTTTAGTCAGGGATATAGAAGCAGTTGAAAACTAACTCTTTTGTTTGTTTTTGGTAAATCTGTCAGTCAGTATAGACCGAGGCTCCAGGCAAACACTATTTTCATTTATTAAAGGTCTATATCTTTCCATCCCTTTGGGATGCTGTGCACCAACACCAGCACCTAGTCCACCCTTCAGTCAATTTTGATTGACATAGTGGCGGCAACAATGGGCTTAAGCATAAAAATAATTGTGGGCGGGGAGCAGGACCAGGCTGTGTTTCACTCTGATGTTGCTGTGAGTCGAAACTGACTTGACGGCACCCATCAACAACAACAACAACAACAGGACAAATTTCAGTTACCATTTATGACTGTGGTCATATTATTTTTTTTTTTTTTCAGAGCTGGTAAACATTTCTCTATACAGTGTTGTAAAAGTGAGAAAATAAATATGAGGACTGCCAATTAAGTTCACATATTCATCCTACAGTGCTACATACCTTATTGTTGGTTGCCACACAGCAAGTAGGGATGGAACTCTTTCTCTGGAATGGCCATCAGAGCTGTTGTCTTACTACCCTTAACGTCCTGAATGTCATCCGAATGTCTTCCTTTCAGTATTTCCTTTATCCTCAGACAAAGGAAAACTCATAATTCTTTACAATAACATTTGTTCAACCATTCAATTAACTTTGTGGCTTATATACGAAAACTTCAAAGTGTGTGCAATCCTAAAGAAATAAGATGGTGAATCAAAGACAATTTAGATAACTTTAATCTCAGTTCAAGGACAGTTAAGTTTGTGGACTTAATTGTCAGACCTCATAGACTCACAGGTTCATGCCCTTCAAGAAAAATGGAAGAAAGTATATTCCTCTCTGGATAGAAAGAATATTTGGCAATCTTTGATATATAATCAAAATGTGATGTGTAACTTTTATCTCCTGTTCCCGTGCTTATTCACAGACTCTAAAGAATTAACAAGAGGAACAGGGATAACAAAAGAAAAAAGAAAACCTTCACCGTAAGTCGATTCTGACTGAATCATAGCTGGCCTCTAGGATGGTATAGAACTGCCTTACAGGTTTCTGGAATTTATAAAAGCAGACTTTCATCCACAGTGGCTGCTGGATTCATCAAACAGCTAACCTTTTGGTTAGCAGCTGACCACTTAACCACTATACCACAGGGCTCCTTGAACAGAGATTAAAGTTATCTAAATTGTCTTTGATTCACCATCTTATTTCTTTAGGATTGCACACACTTTGAAGTTTTCATATATAAGCCACAAAGTTAACTGAATGGTTGAACAAATTTTATTGTAAAGAATTATGAGTAAAAGTAGCCTCCTCCATTGTTGGTTTATCTTAAGAAATTAAAAAAAAAATCTATCTTCTATTAAAATAAAATGAAAAAATTTTTACCTATAGTATATAACATCTGGAGACCTGTTGACACAGTAGTTAAGAGCCACAGCAAGCTACAACTGCTAATGAAAACGTTGGTAGTACGGATCTACCAGCTGATTTTCGAAAACCAGTGGGGCAATTACATTCTGTTCTGTAGGATCACTGCGAGTTGGAATCGACTAGGCAAACAAAACTTTAAACAATGTTACTTTGAAGACGAAGGTACACCTGACTCGATCCATGGTACTTTCACTAGCACTACAGGCATTTAGAAGCTGGATAGTGAACAAGGAAGGCTGAAGAAGAATTGATGCCTTTGAATTGTGGTGTTAGCAAACAATATTGAATATACCAGGCACTGCTGGAAGAGCCAACAAATCTGTCTTGGAAGGTACAGCCAGAATGTTCCACAAAAGAGAAGGTAGTGAGATTTCTTCTCACATACTTTGCACGTGTAATCAAGAGGGACCAGTCCCTGGAGCAGGGCTTTATGTTTAATAGACAGTCAGTAAAATTGAGGGAGACCCTCTAAGGAATGACATGACAGAGTGGCTGCAACAAAGGACTCAAACGTAGCAACAACTGTGAGGATGGTATACTACCAGGCGGTGTTTCATTCTGTCATGGGTAGGATGGTTATGAGTCAGAACCAACTTGGCAGTGCTTAACAGCAACAATATGGACTGAATTATATCCCTGTTGAAGTCCTAACCTCCTGTACCTGTGAACATGACTAAGTTTGGAAAAGGGCCTTTGAAGACATTATTAGTTGACATGAGGTTACATTGATGTGGGGTGAGTCTTGACCCAGTGTAAGTGATGTCCTTATAAATAAGGAGAAGAGGCAGAGACAGAAAGAGAGAAGGCAGTCATGTCAAGACAGAAGCAGAATTGGAATGATGCATTTACAAGCCAAGAAACAGCAAAGATTGCAAGTCATCCCCAGAAGCTAGATGAAATATTCTCCCTCAAAAGAAATCAATATGACCAACACCCTTGTTTGGGACCTCTAGGCTCCAGAACTGTGAAACAATAAATTTTTGTTCTTCTAAGACCTCTAGTTTGTGGTACTTCATTACAACAGCCATACAAAACTAATACAAACAGTATAACAAGATGGTTAAGAGGATAAGCTTTAGATCTGGACTATCTGATTTACAAACCAGAATTTGTCACTTGCTAGTTCTACGAAATTGAGTAAGTTATTTTACTTCTCAAGGCAATCACTTTCTGATCTGGAAAATCTCACACATGGTAGTAACCATCTCAGGGTTTGCTGTGGTGATTAATTTAATGCTTTGCATAGATAATGTTTGCCAAGCACTTAGCAAAGTACCTGATGCAGGATAAGAGCTTCACTATCTGACTTACAGAGACAGTCTCTGAGGATATGTGCACCTTTCTGTTCATAGATACAAGAAAACTACCACCAGAAAGAAAATTCATTAGTTTCCTTTTAACATTCTCCCTCTCTCAAAAAAAAAAAAAAAAAAAAAAAAGTTGTTATTCAGTCACCTCCTACTCATGGATACCCCTTGTGTGTCACAGTGGGACTCAACTCCATAGGATTTTCAATGGCTGATGTTTTGGAAGTAGATCACTAGACCCTTCTTTGCAGGCTCCTCTGGGTGGAGTCAAACTGCCAACTTTTTTGTTAGCAGAGTGCATTAACCATTTCCACTACTCAGGGACTCCAGTTTCACTTTACCGTCCGGCAAACGTGATACAATTTTATGATAATGCATAAATTCAGAGCAACTTATCTTCACTGAAGATTTGAAATATTTATAGCATACTCTCTCTGTAGCACTTAGTTTAATAGTAGAGTATTGATTTATTGTAAGCTTTCCAGCTACGCTAGCATTTTATTTTTCCATTGAAGAATATAAACACTTGCCTGAAGAGCAATGTAAGTTTTATCAGGTTTTAACCACAGTCTAATTTTTGCATGGATTTACTAAACCAAGGATACTTTGCGGCTAGCGTAGGGTGAGAATCTGAATGGCAGCATCTGACAAATTTGGAGCCAAGTGCCCTGGGAAGCAGCAAAGTCAATCATCAAAGCTTCTGTCGCTGAGCAGCAGAGACATAGGAGAACATGCCTGAGATCACAGGTCTCCCCTCTGGGTTCTTTTGAGCCTCAACAAAGAGAAACACATTAGTCATTTCTTTTTGAAATCTCAGAAAAATCCCTTTTAGTAAAAGACCCTGTTCTGAAGCTGTTGAATTTTACCTGAATTCTGTGATACTGTGAAAGCCTCCATAGTTAAATCTTCTCACTCATTTTATTCAGTCACACAATAGCCACCTCCCTCATAGGACTTTGATAAGACTCACGGATGCCTCTTTACCTATAAGCCCAGACATAGATCCTCCAAATTCTCATTTCCTCAGTAACTACATTGTCTGTTTTCACTAATCAACCAGAAACATGATGCTTCTTAACCAAACTTTGGCTCAGCTTCTGCATTTCCCCCTAAGTCCCTGAACCTTGGTGCCCTCATCAGCCGGAGCCAACATATAGTTTGTATTGCTGGCAGTCATGGAGTTGATTCCAACTAATGGTAACCCTATGTGTGCAGAGTAGAATCATCCCATAGGCTTTTCAAGGCTGTGACCTTTTGGAAGCAGATCACCATGCCTGTTTTCCTAGGGACCTCTGGAGGCATTTGGCATGAAGGTGGAATACAAGATGAGGCACAGAATAATACTGCAAGGCACCACAGATATGAAAGGCAGCTGGACGAAAGAGGAAAATAGGTTTCTGCTGACATCTCACTAGTATTAACATCAATTCACTTTGAAATTGAGGAGGCTGCAACTTAGAGTTTGTCCCTGAGTGTTCGTTACCCTCACTATGTCTTTGGGTTCCAACTGCCAACCATCAGGCTAATACTCAAGTACATAACCTTTGTGCCACCCAGGGACTCCATCAAGCCATAATATTTGCAAAGCACTTAGCAAAGTACCTCTCTTGGAATGACATGGTTTCTTCAAGGGAACAGGCTGGCCTCAGAGTAAAACATTCTAATTTACTAGATGATTAAGTCACTCTTTCATGCTAATTCTGCATACCTGGTTTTTTTTTCTAGACTTGTTTATTTCTACAGAAGGAAAATGCTTTACTCCTAACTCTGTAAAAGGCTTGTAGATCTTATTATCTAAGAGTTCTCCCTATTCTATCGGACCTCTTCCTCTCTTGTACTAGTCATTTTCTGCTTATCTTTCTGAGTAAAGTTTCTCCTGATTAAAGCCTGGATTTGTTTTTCTATTTAACAGTCTGCTGTAAAACACTTTCTAAGTTTTTCTCAGATTAGTAGAGGTACTTCTGTTTCTCACGACTGTATCCTATAATACATCACGGGTGCTGACCAAGCACTTGTTTTCTGAATGACCCCAAATTTAATCCTTTTATGTTGATAATTTTCCTATTAGACAAGAGAAAAGCTAAAATTTCCAAAACCAGAAGTTAGAGTTTGTATTTTCATTTGAACGATTAATTACTTATATCAATTTTGAATGAAATAAGCTGCTCGTCCTTCACGAAAAGGAGCATCTATTAGATGTTCAGTAAATACTTACTAAACTAAATTTAATTTCAAATGTTCTCCATTTCCTTTTAGTAATGACTTGAAAATAAAATGTCATTCTAACATAATCTAAAGAACATATAGCTTGCTTCTGACAGTAAGTGACAAAGTAATAAATTCATGAGACTGGAAATCTACAGACCACGGGAACAGAGCTAATCCTAATTTACAAAAAAGACAAGTACAATTCCAAAATTAAGAAAGAATATGACATTTAGTCTAGATTAATACTATAAATTTTTCCTTACAAGTGAGGCATGTTGAAGACAGATCTTTGTGCCTGTCTGGTTTAAAGTCCAAAATGACTGTGTGAAATAAGGACAAGATATTCTATGGCTGCAAAACTCACATTCTTTACATGTTTTACAGCATTCAGTGGCAACTTATTTGAGCAATTTGAACAGGGAACTAAGGCTGCCCAGAAGAGAAAATTGTAGCAATTCCAGGTACATTAATGTAACTAATTCAATAAAATACACCATTTTTCTCCAAGAATTCACTAGTGCATCACCTAGATGAAATAACTCTACTCACAGACAGTTCCCATTAATAATCTCTAACAAAACAAGAGCTGGCATCATTCTAGATAATATCAGAGATTTAATTTCTTCAAAAAAAAAAAAAAAAGCAGATACAGCTGCAACATATCAAGGTACAAGTAAACAAAAGCTGAATCTTAAAATTTTGGGAAAAGTTTCTTTTTTAATTTATTAAGTGCATTCCACCCACTTGTCTACATAAGTCTGCAGCATTTCATATGTGTCTCAACTTACACTGAGAGCAGAATTAGGTTTTTTTCCCCAAATACACATTTCATTTCATGTTGCTTACTCTGTAAGCAACATACAACTATGGCTACCTTAAATATGGATATTTTTATGTCTATATTTAATTTTGCCTCACATGTTTTGTTTGGATTTGTATTGGGACTAACATATTTGTCTTAGTTATATAGTTCTCTACAATAGAAATATCTCAAGTGGATGGCTTTAACAAACAGAAATTTATTCTTCATGTTTAAGAGGCTAAAAGTCTGAATTCAAGTCTGCAACCTCAGAGAAAGGCTCTCTATCTCTTTGGCTCTGGGGGAAGGTCCTTGTCATCACCTAGAAACTTCTCAACACAGGAACTATGAGTCCAAAGGATGAGCTCCACTCCTGGCTCTTCTCACCTGGTGGTAATTAGGTCCCCATCTTCTCTGCTCAATTCTCTTCTACATCTCATAGGACATTGCCTCAAGACACACCTAATCCTGTATGTTGAGTCCTGCCCTATTAAGATAGTCCTGTCTCTAATCCTGCCTCATTAATATCATAGGAGTTAGTATTTACAACACACAGGATAATCACATCAGATCACAAAATGATCAACATCTACAGAATACTGCAAAACATGGCCTAGCCAAGTTAACACACATCTCAGGAGATATAATTCAACCCATAACACTTGTGAAATGCAATAGGAAATTTATTCATTTCCAAGCCATGTGAATTCCAAAAGGAAAACTCTCTTCATATCTCTCGGCACGTAAGCTAACACTGGAAAGGAAAGGAAGACCACTGTATGATTAGACAATACGATATCAAAGACTAAAACTTCATTCAAAAACTATGGAAAATCTTTCTGAATGCATATCTCTACCCTATCTCCTTCTATAACAAAGCAATAATAAGATAATATTTCACATATACCAAATTTTATAAATGTAATCTTAATCCAAATAAATAGTCTTTGCTTTTGTTTATCCCCTGCTTCCTATTTTATTCAGTTCTCCTTATGTAGCCTTCTTTCCATTATTCATTTTTCTTTAATTTTTTGAGCTGATGTTTAACCTTATTAGTTTTAGATGAATCTATGAATGAATCTCCATGTATTTTTTTAAAGCAACTTTGAGGAGTAGAATTTCCATTGCTGTTCAGTTCTAAATAGGTTGTAATTTCCATCTCGATTTTACTTTTAACTCTTGAGTTTTGTAGCAGTATTTTTTTATTCACAACCTATAAGATATTTCTATTCTCCTTCTTATAATTTCTATTATTTATGCCTACTTCAATGCACTCTGCTCAGAAGGCATGCTTTCCCTTTTATTGACACTTCTTTTGAGACCCAGTGCCTGGTGTCACTTTACTTGGATCCATAATCAGCACTATGGATGCAACAGTCAAGAAATCAAACAATGAATTGCATTAGACAAATCCGCTTCAAAAGTCCTCTTTAAAGTGTTAAAAAGCAAATATGTCACTTTGAAGACTAAGGTGCACCTGACCCAAGCTACAGTATTTTCAGTCAGCTGATGTGCATACAAAATTTCAACAATGAATAAAGAAGGGTCCAAGAAGAATTGATGCCTTTGAATTATGGTGCCTGTAAAGAACACTGAACATAGCATGGACTTCCAGAAGAACAAATAAATGTCTTGGAAGAAGTATGACCAGAATGCTCTTTAGAAGTAAGGATGGCAAGACTTCATCTCACATACTTCAGACATGTTATCAGAAGGACTAGTCCCTGGAGAAGAACATCATGGTTGGTAAAACAGAGGGTCAAGAAAAAAGAGGAAGACTATAAATGAGATGGATTGACACGGTGGTTGCAACAGTCTCAAGCACTGCAATGACTGCGAGGAATGGTGCAGGAATGCACAGAGTTTCCTTCTGGTGCACATGGTGTTGCTGTGACTCCAAACCAACTCAACACACCTAGCAAAAAACAATCCACTCCTTTAACCACCACCACTCAACACCCATTTCCATCATCACCACTGGATAGTCAGCTCTTTGAGAACGAGAAAAACATGTTAATTTGTGATCCCTGAATTACACAAATGTTAAACTTTATCACTTAGCTACACTGCCTGAGACAAAACTTATATTTTCATTGAATCTGCAGTTTCTCAGGCTGGCTTTTGTATTTGGTATATCACTAAGTGGACACCTTTTCTATCATATATAACAGGCTCTAAAATGCATTTTACAATATTCTTATTTTATTTTACAAGATTTACTGTCAAGGAATTTCACTGTGAGTGACTTAACACCAGAGGCCTATCTACAGAAAGCAGTGCACATGTCAAGCCTGAAATTGTGCCCCCATCCAAACATCTGACACCCACCTTTTAGTTAATTTTACTATCACATCAGCTCAGAAATACAAGTCAAGCTTGTTAACCTTTTACTTAATACATGACGGCATTACATGATGTTTACAGCTACACCTTCCTTGCTTTCACTGATGAAAATTTATCTATGATGTGCTCAAATTCATTTTTTTCAGTTTCTTCTTTCTGTACTTATCAGAGCAAGATCACACAGTCTGCTTTGACACACGGTGGCTCTCATATATGAAAGTATTAGTTGTAATTTAATGAATGATTTCTCAGAGCTGGTGATGGAACCTGCGATGCTTAATAGAAACTTCACATGGCTCCCAGGGCATGTTCTGTACCAGCTGTACCTTAGATACGTTATCGAGCTATTATGAAGATTTCTAAATGCTTTAATATTGATTCAATAGTCAAAGATTTCTCCATTGCTCCTTGGAGAAGCTCTGGAAATATACTTTGCCTTCTCCCGTGACTTTTGGTTTTTAATCATCTTTGCAGAGTGAAACAAACTGCTGAGACAAATCCATGAGGCCGTTTAAATGAATCAGCATTTGTAGAAACTTTCATCTTTACTTGATACTTGAAAGGACTAGTAAGGGCATGATTTTGCTCTTTGAATTAAATTCATTCATTCTCCCTGTTTCTTTTAAAGCAAAACAGATTCTAGCTCCAGAGCTTAAGAGATGACTAGCACTGTGAGGAATGAGCTACGAAGAACTGGGAATCCAGGACATAAAGCTGAGATTGAAAAAACAAACACGATAACTAGATAACACTCTTGCTGGAAAATGAAGACAACTTTGCTAGCGATAGACCCCACTGGTATACTGAAGACGTAAAGGGCACAAACTACCGTCCCTAGCTTTTTATCCCTCTTTCAATCTCGTCAACTTTCTTACACTGTGTTTGGGTTCACTGCCAAAATATGGGAAATCTTGGTGGTATAGTGGTTAAGTGTTATGGCTGCTAACCAAAAGGTTGGCAGTACGAATCCACCTGGTGCTCCTTGGAAATCTATAAGGCATTAAGTTCTACTCTATCCTATAGGGTCACCATGAGTCAGAATTAACTTGATGGCAATAGATTTTTTTTGTTTGTTTTTTGGTCAAAGTATGCCATACTGTGGGTAGACTTTCAAGACCTTTCCACTATCAGCAATTGCAATAACTAATTTGAAAGTCCCCAAGAAATCAAGATACAGCTATCACCAATAAGGTTGTTAATAACTTTAATTAAATCCTTAGCCCATAACAGCATTTCAATAATCCATTCAGACTGCCAAATAAATATTGGTCATAAATTTAGTGTGGGTACTTTATTTTTTAAGTAAAAAGCATTATTTTAAAAAATGAGAAAAAAGAATCAACTTTAACTTACATATGCTAAGGGAAAAAAAGAAATCACTGCATAATAAAGTGCCCTGTTCTTATGTCTCAAATGGGAATGCAATATTCAAAAATATGAAAAGTCAGTATGTTTTTGTTAAAGAAATGACCTTGTACAATACAGTTGAATTTAGCCATTGTGATTCACTTAAGGCAGCAAGCTCTACTGCTTAAAACTGATCTAATAAATACAACATAAATTTACCCTTACAAGGGAATTACTTCTAAAGTTAAACAAAGCACAAAATTTTTTAAAACATAAACACAGAGGTCTTATAAAGTTTCCAGCAGAAACAGGCAGACTTTGGCATTGTTACTTAACTGAAAGGAAATATAAACTGCAAAGTGTAGTGTCAAATATTGTTTGAAGTACCCAGTATTTGAAGCTAATGTAGAATAGTTCTTTGTCCACCAGAATTAACAGTTCACTTCACTCCCAAAAAATCATCAGGAGAGTGGTTCAGAATCAATACAAACCTCTCAGAAAAATCCTTTAGAGCAGCCAAAAGGGGAAAAAAAAATTACACAGATGTTAAACTTTATCACCCTTTTAAAAACAAAAATTTAAAAGAAACTTACTCCCACTGGCGGTGTGGCTGGTGCGGTGTGGTGCAGGGCTGTGCAGGGGCTGTGTGTGGCGCGGGGGAGAGGGGAGCCGGGTGCACGACACGGCGAGGTGCTGTGCAGCATGTGGTCTCGTATTAGGTGTTGTATGGGGTAGGGAGTTCTGGTGTGGGGCGGGTGTGGTGTGGGATGTGGAGTGGAGCAGGGTGGAAGGGTAGGGTGTGATGTGGTGCTGAGGTGTGCTGTTGAGTGTCGGGTGGAGTGTGATGTGATGTTCTATGATGCAGTTTGGTTTTGAAATCCAAACCCATTGCCATCGAGTGAATCCTGATTCACAGCGTCCTGATAAACAGAGCAGAACTGCCCCATAGTCTCCAAGGAGGCCTGGTGGATTTTAACTGCCAGCGTTTTGGTTAGCAGCCCTCACACTTAACCACTTAACTGGTTTTAGGAAGACAGAAAATGAAATCTCACATTTAAGATCTAGCAAGTGCATTAACATGTCTTGTGTTCTAAATTTGCAAAGTCCAGGTTGAAACTTAAAGAATCTTAGATAGGAATTCATTTGAATTATTCACTGCTTTTAAGCTTTCTTTTTTTAATCCCTCAGTTATTTTTATTTTGTATAATCAGCTACAGTCAGAAAAAAAGAATTAAGTTTATGACGCCATAAACCTAACTTATTAGAAACAATCAACACAGGAAACTATAAAATTAACTTTCCCTGAAATGGGTCTTTAATTTTTATGCCAGTCAATTAAAAAGTTGTACTGAAATATGTACAACTCTTGGGGGCAGGGTGTGACTCAAATCAAGCCCGAAATAGCCCTTGAGGATACAAAAACTCACAAGTTAGCAAACTTAAAATGAGCAAGAGAAAGCAAAAAACTGCATTTGCTTGCCGTTGCTGGATCTCTGTTATTCTGGACAGCTACATTCTCCACACTTGGCATTTAACTGATTCAAGTTCCTGAACACGAGGACCTGAAAAAATATAACTGTGTTTTTTTTTCAATTATTTAATTCATATCCATTTCAGCATTTTGGTAGTTTTTGACCAAACCAGAAGCTTTTTTTACAGTAAACGAATAAAATTGCTAACATCTATCAACTATCTAATCTGTAATAAACCCTCAGCCCCCACCCCTGCCCTTGAAGCCATCAAAGAGTTTTTTCTTCTGAGTTTTTGAACCCTCAAGAGCTATTTTTAAGTCCTTATAGCAGGGGTCTCATACAATATTTGTCTTTTTGCCGTAGACTGATTTCACTCAGCGTATCTTCCAGTCGAAACCAGATTGAAGTGTTAGAAAAGATCATCATTGTTTTTTTAATCATAGCATAGTGTTCCATTGAATATATGTACCGTAGGTAGTTTATTGATGGGCATCTAGGATGATTCCATCTTTTTGCTATTGTGGATGGTGCTGAAATAAACATTCTTGTGCATGTGTCTGTCTGTGTGACAGCCTTTGTTTCTGAAGGATAAGTTTCAAGCAGTGGGACTACAGATCAAATGGTGTATCTATTTCCAGATTTTTAAGGAAGTATCAGATTGCTTTCGAAAGAGGTGGTACCATCTTGCAATCCCACCAGCAGTGTAAGAGAGTTCCTATCTCTCCATAGCCTTTCCAGCACTTGTTGTTTTGTGTTTTGGGGATTATTGCCATCCTTGTTGGGGTAAGATGGTATCTCACTGTAGTTTTGATTTGGATTTCTCCAATAACTAATGATCGTGAGCATTTCCTCATGTGTCTTTTGGCTGCCTGGATGTCCTGTTTAGTGAAGTGTCTGTCCATCTCCTTTGCTTATCACTTAATAGGATATTTATATTATTCTTGTTGTTATTTTGCAGAATTTTGTAGATTATGGAGATCAGACAACAGTCTGAAATGTAGTTGCTGAATATTTTCTTCCCATTCTGTAGGTAGTCTATTAACTCTTTTGGATAAGCAAAAGGGTTTGAACTCTTAGTACCTCCCACTTACCTGCTTTTTCTTCTGTTAATCATGCACTGTTTGTTAGATTTTGAAGTCTAAACTGTGTATTAGGACATCCATCATTGATCCTATTTTTTCTTGTGTGATTTTTGTCATTTTGCCAAAGCCAACCAAGCCAAGTGCCGTCGAGTCGGATCCGACTCATGGCGACCCTAGGGGCCAGGGTAGAACTGACCCCCAGAGTATTTATTTAGGTCTATGATCCATTTTGAGTTAGTTTTTGTGTAAGGTGTGAGATATGGGTCTTGTTTCAGTTTCTTGCAGAAGGATATCCAAATTTGGCAACACCATTTGTTGAAGAGACTGTTATTACCCCAGTTTGCAATCTTAGGGCCTTTGTTGAATACCAACTGTTCATAAGATGATGGCATATTTGGGGTCTTCTCTCTGTTCCATTGGCAATATGTGTTTTTTTCTGTACCAGTACCAGGCTGTTTTGACTACTGCAGCAATGTAATAGGTTCTAAGGGTAGTGTGAGGCCTCCCATTATGTTCCTCTTCTTCAGTAGTGCTTTACTCATCTGGAGTTTCTTTCCTTTCCAAACAAAGTTGGTGATTTGTTTCTCCATCTCATTAAAAAAATAACACTGGAATTTGTTTTGGTAATGCATTGTATAAGTAGATTGCTTGACGTAAAACAGACATTTTCACAAAGTTAAGTCTTCCTATCCATGAACAGGGTAGGTTTCTCCAATTATCTAAGACTTCTTTTGGTTTTCTGCAGTAAGACTTTGTGTTTCTTTTTGTATAGCTCTCTTGTTTCTCTAGTTAGATTTATTCCTAGGCATTTTATCTTCTGGGGACTATAGTAAATGGTATTGATTTGGTGATTTCTTCTTTGATGACCTCCTTGTTGGTATAAAGGAATCCTACTGATGTACTTATGTTTATCTTATATCTTCATACTTTTCTGAACTCCTCTACTAGTTCCAGTAGTTTACTTATGGATTCCTTAGGATTCTCTGTGTATTCAATTATATCATCTTGCAACAATTCTTCCCATTCTTCAAGAGCACAATGCTATAGTTTGCTTAAAAAAAAAAATGGCAACATTTTAAAAGAAGTACTTTTGCATGCCACTGTAGATAATCTTAGCTTATCCCCTTATTTGATGGAAAAAGATCACTAATGTATTCAGGAATCAGTTTTTGTTTATCATATAGACAAATTAAAGAATCCATACTTTATAATATAAGAAGTATAATAATAAAATTAAAATGTTATCATGTGTAGCCTTTTTTTCAATCCAGTATCTGTTTCTTCTGTCTCCACTAAGTCTCAAAAACAATACTACACCTAGAGAGTCCTCTTATAGATAATGATATATTTCTAGAAACATAGGAAAATCTTTAGCTACATTGCAATTGGCATCAATTGTACTATAATGGAAAAAATGTTATATCTTTGTTAATGTCCTGGTAACTGTTGGAATAAGTGAGTCATACTTTTCATGAGAATTGTTAAAAACATATATAATTACAAAACTACCAATCAATAAATCATCAAAAATCTTAACATTCTCTTGCATCCCACTAATTTTTAAAGATTATTCATTTTTATTAGTATTACCAGGCACCAACTGAGGCATTTTGTAATGCTGAGGAAAGCACCTGTATAAAATATTTAGCTAATATTTTATAAATGAATAATAAAAAAAGATGCTCCTGGCTTTACCTTATCATTTACTTCCATGTCAACTAAAGCTGTGCATCCCCTTATGATCATCATGTAATACTTCAGATTTTTAAATATTCTTCCTGATTTACACCATCCATTGGTCCTACCCCAGAATAATCAGAATCCTTAAATTTAGCCAGTATGACCTGTCAAGGCATACTACATATTTATTGAAACTTGTCTGTGTAGAAAATACTACAGGGATATAACAATCAGCCATGCCCCACTGAGGAACTTACAAAATAGAAGGGACAAGTACATTAACAAATATGAGACAGAGAAAATATAACTGCCATAAGCCAAAGGAATATTTAAGTATTAACTGAAAGATGATTTTAAAGGCAGACATCATATCTAACTGAAAACTGTTGTAAGTAACAAAAGTATCATGAAAGAAGTGAAATTTGAGATAAACTTTAAAATGGTAGCAGAATAAAGCAGATGATGTTAGAAAATAAGCTATTCCAAGCCAAGAGAATACACTGTACTCTTTAGGGTCTACTCAGGAAACGATGACTAAACTAGTTTTACTCGAGCACAGAGATAAACTATAAGAATAGTTACTTAATGTTTACCTTTGGGCAAGGAAGTCATACTTATTTTAATAGGCCATAAAAAGGCATGTAAGGTACATAGCAGTCAGAGTCTGAAAAACAATAGTACATTCAAATGGGAGTTTAATGAAAAGATTATTCACAAAGTTGTGGATAGGGTAAGGGACTTACCAACAGGGATGGTAAACAAGATTATGCCAGCAACAGCAGGAAGTCATAAAGTGGGAAGAGGAAGGAACTTTACCAGAATCTACAGAAATAAAGTGTGCAACCAGAAGAGAGTATCCCTGAAGGAAGATTAGGCCTTCTTTGGAAGAATGCAACAAATCTTAAGGCTGAGCAAAGAGAGAGATGGGGAATTAAAGACTCAATCTGACTCCTTACTTGCTCCCTCTAATCTCTGCTAGTGCTCTCTATTGGCTGGGCCCACCTGGAAGCCAGAGGACAAGGAAGCCCATCAATGTGCAATCTAAGTCATTCCTCCTCCCACCCCCACCCCCCAGTGCACAGAGCAAGACAATAGAAAGTAGACTTGCAAAAATAAAAGGAAAATATCCAGCGCAGGTTTATTAGCAAAACACAGACCTGCCTCTTCTTAGGAAAATTAATGTATCAATAATAAGTAGGATTAAAAGAAGTGTAGGTAAAGAACCTAATAAGGAGATAAAAGAGAAGATCATTTTTAAAACAATCAGAACAGGGTCCCAGTAGTGGAAAAAAGGTAAAAAAAAATTACAGAGATAATTTGGGGCAGGGGAAGAATTAAATGTATGAAAAAGAAACACTATAAATACAAAATTTTGAATCTGAGTTGTTGGAATCATGAGGCCATTATTATGTGGTCTGACAACTAAGTTTGTGAAGTCACACAGAGTGACTATGTCATGTATGCACTTTATGGTTCTCTGTGTCTATAGGATGTCGTCCTGCTGACCACTTACTGGAGGCAGGGGAGTGGGTGGAGAGGAGGGGATAGAAGATTGTTGGGAGGATAGGACATGTATGGAGCAGAGAGGAAGAGTGTGCTGTCAGCAGTGGGAGCTGTATACAGGTGGGCATCAAATTTATACAGGAATATACATTTTCACTCAATCATAAATAATTTTTAAAAAAGTGCTACATACCTCATTGCTGAGTATCACTATGGTCACCTTCAAAGTATTCCCCTTGGGAAGTTATGCACTGATGCCAGCACCTAGCCCACACTTTAAAGCAATTTTGGAACTCTTTTTCTGAAATGGCCATCAGAGCTGTCATCATATTACCTTTGATGCCCTGAATGTCATCAGAATGTCTTCCCTTCAGTATTTCCTTTATCTTCATGTCGAGAAGGAAGTCATTGGGGGCCAGATCAGGTGAGCTATTTTTTTCCTGGCTGAAAACTCCCTCACAGACAGTGCTGTGTGAGCTGGTGTATTACTGTGATGCAAGAGCCATGAGTTGTTGGTGAAGAGTTCAGGTCATTTTCGTCTAACTTTTTCACACAGCCGTTTCAGCACTTCCAAATAGTACACTTGGTTAACTGTACAGATGGTACAAATTCATAATGAACAATTCCTCTGATATCAAAAAAGTTTAGCAACACTGTTTTGACTTGTTCCAACTCATAGACTGACAGAACATTTTTGGTTATGGAGAATTGGCTGACTCCCACAGTGTACTTGGACACTTTGTTTCACGGTCATACTGGTGCACGCATGTTTCATCACCAGTGATAACATGGCCCCAAACATCATCTTGCCTCTCCAAGAGGTACTGGCAAACTTCGGCTCTTTTTTGCTTTTGTTCATCAATGAGCTCCTTTGGGACAATATTTGTACACATCTTTTTCATGCCAAGAGTTTCAGTTAAGATTTTCCTGTTTGTCTGCCACTGTTCTCTCTGTCTGCTCTTCTTCTCACAGTCAGCCAATAATTTTGTTACACAGTTTGAAGAATTTTTGCAATGTTTTCATCAGTTCTGCTCTTTACTGGCTGTCCTGACCGCTCTTCATCAGTGACACTTTCTCTCCCCTTAGAAAAACATTTAGTCCATTTACATACTGCTATTTTCTTCATGGCATTATCATCATAAACTCAGGATAACTCTTGCCAAGTTTAACAAGAAATTTAATGTTTGTTCATTGCTCTATTTCAAGCTCTGACATTCTCACAACAGCACACAAAAACACACAACAATAACGAATGCCACTTAGCAAGACACTGCCACATATTGGCATGGACACAGCTGCAAGACACTAATGTGCCAAGGTTATGAAACCTTACTGAGCTATTTGTACAGTGCTGCCAGTGTAAGCACATGGCTGCAAATTCATGAACTTGTCAGACCTAGTAGAAACATAAAAATTAAATGCTGTATTTTAGAGGAAAATACACAGGGTTCCTAAGTCCAACATAGGAGTCCAAGCTGCACTGAAGACACTGGCAAAACACAAGTCTTCAGACATCGAGGGAATACTGATTGAGAAGTTTCAACTAATTGTCGCAGTGCTGGAAGTGCTCACTCATCTACGTCAAAAAATTTGGAAGACAGCTACCTAACGAGTGGGTTGGATGAGATTCATGTTTGTATCCATTTTAGTGAAAGGTCTTCCAACAGAGCACCAAAATAATTAAGCAATATTATTAATATTACATGCCAGTAAAAAAAAAAAAAAAACATGAAATGAGACATATCATTGCTGAGGTATAGATGGCTTCTGGCTGAAAACAGAGAATACCAGAAAAATGTTTACCTGTGTTCTAGTGACTATACAAAGGTATTTGGGTGTGAGGATCATAACAAAATATAGATAACACTGCACAAAGTGGGAGTTTCAGAACACTGGATTGTACTCATGAGGAATCTGTACAGGGGTCCAGAGGCAGTCATTTGAACAGAACAAGAGAATACTGCATGGTTTAAAGTCAGGAGAGATGTATATCAGGATTATATTCTTTCACCATACTTATTCAATCTGTATGCTGAACAAATAATCTGAAAAGCTGGATTATATAATGAAGAATGAGGCATCAGGATTAGTGGAAGACTCACCAACAACCTAAGATGTGTAGATGATGCAAACTTGCTTGCTGAAAGTACTTGAAGCACTTGCTAAGATCAAAGTCCGTAGCCTTCAGTATGTACTAAACTTCAAGTTGTTTCTGTTGTTAGGTGCCTTCTAGTTGGTTCCAGCTCATAGCAACCTTATGCACAACAGAAGGAAACACTGTTCCGTCCTCTACCATGCCCACAGCTGCTTTGATGCTTAAGCCCATTGTTGCAGCCACTATGTCAGTCCATCTTGTTGAACATCTTTCCCTTTCCACTGACCCTCTACTTTACCAAGTATGACATCCTTCTCCAGGAACTGACACCTCCTTAGATGTCCAAAGTAAGTTGTATGCAGTCTCTCCATCCTTGTTTCCAATGAGCACTCTGGTTGTACATCTAACAGAACAGTTCTCTTCCTTCTTTTGGTGGTCCGTTGTACATGCAATATTCTCCTCCAACACCACAATTCAAAGGCATCAATTCATCTTCTGTCTTCCTTGTTCACTGTCTAGCTTTTATTTGCATGTAATGCATTGAAAATACCATAACTGGGGTCAGGCACACCTTAGTCCTCAAGGTGACCTCTTTAAAGAGGTCTTTTGCAGTATATTTTGCCCTATGCAATGTGTCTTTTGATTTCTTGGCTGCTGCTTCTATGGGCATTGATCGTGGAACCAAGTAAAATGAAATCCTTTTTTCCATTCATCATGATGTTGCTTACTGGTCCAGTTGTGATAAAAAAATTTTGTTTTTCTAGTGTTGAGATGCAATTCATACTAAAGGCTGTGGTATTTGAGCTTCATCAGTAAGTATTTCACTTTCAGCAAGCAATGTTGTGTTATCTGCATAATGCCTCCTTCTTCTTCGTATAGTCCAGCTTCTCAGACTATTTGCTCAGCATACAGATTGAGAAGGTCTGGTGAAAAGATGCAACCCTGACACACACCTTTCCTGACTTTAAACCACACAGTATCCCCTTGTGCTGTTCAAATGGCAGCCTCTTGATCCATGTACAGATTCCTCATGAGCACAATTAAGTTAAAGAAAATGAAAATCCTTACAACTAGACCAATAAGAAACACAATATTGAAGTTTTCAAGGATTTTATTTTACTTGGATCCATAATCAACATGGAAGCAGCAGTAGAGAAATCAAAAAAATGCATTGCAGTGGGGAAATCTACTGCAAAAGAGCTCTTTATATCATTAAAAAGCAAAGATGAAACCTTGAAGACTAGGATGTACCTGATCCAAGCCATGGTGTTTTCAGTCACTTCAAATACATGCAAAAGCTGGGCTGTGAATGAAGAACACCAAAGAAGAATTGACTCCTTTAAATTATATGGTGTTGGAGAAGATGGATTGCAAGAAGTCTTGGAAGGGATATAGCCAAAATGCTCCCTAGAAGCGAGAATAGCAACACTGTGTCTCACCAAGAGGGATCAGTTCCTGGAGAAGGACATCATGCTTGGTAAACCAAAGTAAAACTCTCAATGAGATAGATTAATACAGTGATGGTAATGGTAACAACGTGCTCAAGCATAACAACGATTGCTAGGATGCTACAGGACTGGGCAGTTTTTCTTTCTTTTGTAGACAGGGTCACTATGAGGTGAAACTGACTCAGAGACACCTAACAAGTCCTGCCAGGAGGCCTGGAGTGTACATGGGGAATGCGTGCTAAGAGTAACACCCTAGAAATCAGGCACAGTAAATGAGATGTTTCTACCCAAGGTCACAGCAATAGGCTTAAGAGAAAGAGTCCAAATCAATTTTAGGGACACAATAAGAATCTCAAGCCTGGATAATTGGAATGTCTTATCTGAAGAAGGATACAAGCTCATAATAGTTAAGTCAGTGGACAGGAACTGATAAGAATCAGAGTATAGCATAGGGAGAGATGAGAAAGGACTAAGACTGTAGACATGAAAGAATATAAAAGAAGGAAAAGTCAAAATGGTAGGAGAATAAAATGAAACTATGATGTAGGTAATGGATGCTGTGGTACCTCATCCAGATCCCCTTTGAGAATGAACTAAGCATCCCCAGCAGTGATGCAGGAGATATATAGAGCTACATCAAAGGTCATGCATGTTGCCACAGATTTCCTGGTTTATCTCGCTGGTATGGGGTGCAGCTGTGCCTACAGCTGCTCCATCTTCTTCTGGAGTTTTCTTCAGCTAGGTTGTATTTTGCTTCATTACAAAGGACAGCAGCTTTTCCTGTGGAGAACTCATATGATCCAGATAGAAGGCAGTGATGGCAATTGAAAGATCTCAACTACATCTCGTTACTGGGTGAAATACAAAATATGTGCAAGCTAAGAAGGTCTGCAAGCCAAACATGAACCACAGCTGTACTACAGCCCCATTGAGGAGTGATTTTAAAAATGGTAATGAGGGAAAAGCTTCCCAGCAGACAGAGCTTCAGGTGGTACACCTGGACACTCAAGTTTGTGTGGAAAGAGAAGTGGCATGAAGTAAAAATAAATATGGACTGGAGGGAAACAGGAAAGACTTAAAAAATAGATAAAAACTAGAAGATTAGAGACAAGGCAGGTTGGGGAACACACACATTTTGGGGCATACAGGAATGGACACAAAGTATGAAAATATTTGTCTCATGTTGATGTCCATCAGAGTGCTTGGAAGATACACTAAGCAACTGGGTAGACAAAGTGATAGGACCAGTTGACATCAGTCAGCCACTGTCATCAGCTACCCCAAAGCTGGCTCAAGGTCACATGACCAGAGTGACCAGCGTGAAAAAGATGGAAGCTGTGGTAGCACTGTAATGCGTCAACTTAGCCAGCGTGAACGACATTTTCAAGAGTTTCCTCCCTGTTGTTTCCTGTTAGGATGTGCCACTTGAGACAAGTTTGCATGAGATATATAGAGCTACATCGAAGGTCATTCATGTTGCCACCCATCTCCTGGTTTGCCTCATTGGTATGGGACATAGCAGGGCCTACAGCTGCTCCATCTTCCTCTGGATCTTTCTTCATCTAGGCTGTATTTTGCTTCATTACAAAGGACAACAGCTTTTCCTATGAAGAATTCATATCATCCAGATAGAAGGCAGTGAGAACTGACACGAGTTTAGTTTCTCCTCCAGCTTGTCCCTGTTCTTGATCCCTCCCGTACTTTTTCTCTCTTCCCCACTTACTATCCATCTTCTTCTGATTTCCTGCTCTGTAGACTTTAGTGTCCAGCACCAGTGGGAAGTACAGTAGATTTCAGAGAGTGTTTAGCTTCCACAATAACATAAGATCAATCCTCTAGCAAATATAAAAACACATATGTGGACAAAATGGAAACACACACACAACCAGACACACAGCTCCTACTGGTTCTGCTTGAACTTTAGCTAACATAGGAGTTATTCCCACTTCCAATAACACAAGCTCTTACTCACCAAGGTTCATCAAGCTACTGCTACTGCTGAGTATCCCACCTACCAATAAGAGACAAATTCTGAGTCCCCATATTAGCACTGTCCCTTGAGGAAACCAGCCAGCCTCTTGGTGGTGAATTGATTTCATCGCATGCCTTCTTTCCTAAAAAGAAAAACAGTTTATCTTGACTGATGTGCTGGACCGAATAATGGCTCAAAGGTGTGTACATCCTACTCCTTAAAACCTGTGACTACGTAACCTAATCTCCAAAACCTGTGAATGTGTTACCCTGTAAAAGAGACTTTGAAAATGTAAATTAAGAACTTGAGATGGGATAATTATCCTGGAATACCAAAATGGGGTCAATGTAATCACAAGAGTCCTTGTAAGTGAAAAAGGGAACCAGGAGAGGCAGAGTCAAGCAACACAATGTGATGACAGAAGCAAAGGTTAAAGTGATGTGGGTCCAGGAACGAAAGAAGGTAGGAAGCCTCTAAAAGACAAAAAAAGCCTCTGGAGGGAAGGCAGCCCAGCCAACACTGACTGTGGTCCAACTGCATATATGTGTATATATGACTTATTTATATGATCTATATATGTATACACGCACAAACACATATATATGTACACACACACTGGACTTCTGATTACTAAAACAGTAAGGTAATAAGTTTGTGGGGTTTTAAGCCACTGCATTACAATATCAATAAGAAGCTGACATCAACACATATTCCACGTTCACGTTCATAGGGCATCCACCAGTACAACCATTCTAGGATTTACAGAGCATTTGACAAACCCCTGCAGGATTTTTATCAGACCAAGGAGTCCACCTTTTAGCAAATGAAGTGTGGGAGCAAGCACGTGACAAGGGAATTCACAAGTCATATCACATATTGCACCAACCAGAATTTTATATCCTAAGTTAGAAATGAAATAGTGTGTGGAACATGTGATGAAACACCAGAAAAGAAAATGAAATGTCATCTGATAGGATGCAGAACACAACCTAACAATCGTCACATCATGCAGAACTGTAACCAAAAGTTTCAGGTTCAAATCCATCAGCAATTCCACAAGACACAGTTGAGGCATTCTGCTTTCATAGACAGTTACTGCCTTGAAAACCCCATGGGGCAGTTCTCCTCGGTCCCATAAGGGTGCTATAAGTTGGAATCAACTTGATGGCAGCAGGTATATTGTGCAGCAGCCTTAGGCTAGCTCAGTTTCCAGCCAAGTGTCTTAGTTAACTGTTTTGTATAAGAAAATACCCCCAAACTCAGCAACTTTGAGCAATAAATATTGATTTTCTCCCAAAGTTTCTAATGGTCAGGTGTCTGAGGCTGGCTTATCTGGGTAGTTCTGGATCACTCTCTCAAGACTACAGTCAAGCTGTTACTAGAGACAAGAGTCATCTCAAGGCTCAAGTGAGGTTGGAAAATCTTCCAAGCCCATTCATATGGTTCTTGGAAGGCCTCCGTTTCAGAATGTCGCCTGAAGGTCTACATTATTATATATGTGAGTCTCTCCATAAGGCAAGTGAATATCCTAACATGGTAAATGGTCTTTTCCTGAGTGATGAGAGAGAGGGACCAAGATAGGAGACTCAGTCTTTTATAACCCATCTTGAAAGGCTGACACACCGTCAGATCTGCTGTGCATTGTTAGTCACACAGACCTAATCTAGTACAACATGAGAGCTGACTACATAAGGGAATGAGTACCAGGAAGCACGAATCATTAGGGGCCACCTTGGAGGTTGACTACAACACTACAAACTAGGGGAAACTTGAAGGTGTAGTAAAGCCAGCTCTTAAAGAGAAAGGTTAGTGGGACTAACCTCTACCTCACTGCCACAGCTGGACCTGTGGTTGGAACTGGTATCTATAGTTTCTCTCCTTCATTGCTTTTTTTTTTTCTCATACTGGGAAAGGAGAGATGTGAAGACAAGCTTACTTTGCAGCAAAAAGAGGTAAGAGTTCAAAGAAAAAATACATAGCAACCACAGTGTTAAATGTTTGTATGTCTCTAAAGATCCAGCATAGCCCAATTCTTACTGAAATGAGAGAATAAACCAAAATCCAAAGGGCACCTCTTAAATCAGTAGACCTCATCCAGGCTCAGAAAGTTCACTAAATTCTAAGAGAAGACACAGAATAAAGCTGACCGTGACTGTCCTGGGCCTCAATTTCTCTGTTTCCCTTGGGAAACTATAAATATGAAATGCCTACCATAAATATCCAAATCTTCAGTACTACAGCTAAGGTTGAGTTCAAATGATGCCCTGGAAAACAGAGAAAAAATTCAAAAGATTCTTCTTCCTATGTTAAAAGTCAGGGAAAACTGCAGGATGAGAGAAAAAAAAGTCTAACAATTTATAAAAGCCAAGTGCCAAGTGCCATCAGTGTAATCCTATGGAAAAAACCTACAGCAAAAAAGGGGTAACAATAATAAGGATTTGGGGCTAATATGATGGAGTAGCTGGATGCTTCTTGTGATCCCTCTACCAAAAAAGACCCACAGAACAAATGAAACAATTATATATGACATTCTAGGAGCATTGGCTATCAAAGAAAAAGTTGAAAAATCAGACATAGTAACAGGAAACAGAGAATAGGTCCAGAACTATGTAGGACAGCCCGAACTTGACCCACTAGGAATTGGAGTCCTGAAGGCAGTGAGCCAGGTGAGAGGACCGGTGGCTTTCAGAAAGTCTCTTCATCAAGGCAGAGACCCACTGACAGAGAGTCAACTCTTGCTTCCTGAATCAATGAAAGATGGCATTCAATCATCAAAAGCTGAGTCTGTCTAACCTATCACATGAAGATCTAAATCTTTCCTTCAGGATAAAACTCTCTCCCTTTTCCCAGCACTGCCCGCCCCCTTCTCCACACTGTGCCCTGCTCCGGAGTCTGACTCCGTTACCTGGGTCAGAAGTAGGACTCCTTATGAGTGCCCTAAGCCTTTCCATTGACTCAGAAAGGGAGCTATTTAACTAAATCAACCAATCGATTAATAGATAAGGTGATCTCCTGGCTTCCCTACGGTGGAAACTCAAGGCAGAAACAATTCCTCTGCCTAGGCTCCAGCATAAGGGGACCTGGCTTACTCACAGACCCTCACTGAATGGCTGTCAGCCTGTTGCCATCCTCAGTGCGTGCAGTCAGCTAGCTGTGCCAACACCCATCACCCCCGCCCACCTAGGACAGCAGGGAAGACCCTGTACCATACACTTGGTGACCGACTACCTGGGCAGCCAAGCTGAGTACTACAAGAGAAGTGAATGAATGCTGGGGCTCACCGGGCTAGTAATAGCTCTGACCATCTGGAGACAGGATGCTAAAGCGTTAAAGGCATCAATAATCACACAAACAGTAACTGGATATCAACTCAAATATGGACATCATAAAATAAATCATGGGCAAAACACTGAAAACAGAGATATCATTATGTAAACATTATAACAAAAAAGGGGACTCACAAGAAAATTTAGTCATAGATCTACTTGGAGAGGAATTCAAGGCAATATAAAGAAATTAAAAAACTGGTTTAAATTTAGAAAAACGAGGGTAAATATTAACGTAAGCACAAAGAAAAATATCAATCCTATACATCAAAATAAAAAACAAGAAAAACATGAAGTCTCAGCTAATACAAAACCAACACTGAAAACACATAAATAAAAAACACTCAGCACAAAAAAACTAAATAGAGCAAAGGAATGTCTACAACCACAAAAAAGACATTAAAATGACAGTGTTACGCTCATGCCTATAGAAATAAGGACTGTCACACAAACACCAATACTTCTTGCAGCACTGTCCACAACAGCAAAAAGATGGAATCAACCTAGGTGCCCATCAACAGATGAATGGATAAACAAACTATGGTTTATTCACACAATGGAATACCATGCAAAGAACATATGCAAAGAACTATGTAAAGAACAATTATGATTTTCGGAAACATCTCAAAACATGGAATTATCTGGAAGACATTACACTGAGTAACATCTAATTACAGTTAGTTGGTGGCAAAAGGACAAACACCGTATGAGACCACTATTATAAGGACATAAGAAAGATGTTAAACACAGAAGGAAATAATCTTTGATGGTGTCGGGTTGGAAGGAAGGGAGAGGGGTGTTTATAAATTGTTTAGTAGACCGGTACTGGGGTAGGTAAAGGGAGTGACAGCGTGGAGTAGAAGCGAGGTTAGCACAACTGGACTGCACCAAAAGCTAAAAAGTTTTATAAATATAACCCAAAATTTTGAAGGACAGGATAGCAGGGACAGAGGTTTGGGTACCATGGTTTCTGGAGATACCTGCACTAGTTGGCATAACTAATGCTTTTTTTTTTTAAAGAAAATGTTCTACATATCATTTTGGTGGCATCTGGGCTCATAAAAGCTAGCAAGCAGCCATCTAAGTAGCGTCAAGTGGTCTCAATTCACCCGGAGCAGAGGAGAGTGAAAGACATCAAAGGCATGAGAAAAATGTGAGCCATTTAATCCATAGACTACACCAGCATGAGACCAGAAGAACTAAATGGTACCTGGCCATCACCAGCGACTGCCCTGACAGGGAATACAATGTAAAGTCCCTAATGCAGTAGGGACAAAATGGGTGTGCAGAACTAGACCTCTATTAAAAGACCACACTTGATGGTTCATCAGACTGGAAGGTCTGCTGAGGACATGGTCTCTGGACTCTGTGTTAGCCCAGAGCTGAAACCAGTACCAAAGCCAACTCTTCAGACGAAGATTGGATCAGACTAGAAGACACAGAGTGATGCTGGCTAAGGACATACTTCTTGTCCGGAAGTGAGAGGAGAGGGTGGAAGGAGACAGGTGTTGGTTGGATGGATGTGAGAAGTACAGCACAGAAAAGAGGAGTGTGCTTTCGTGGGGTGAGTAGAGGAGAGCAGTTAGCGTTACATAAGGGTATGGGTATGGGGTCTCACATGGCAAATTGATATGAACTGTAAACTTTCACTTATGGCACAATAAAATTAGAAGGAAAAAAGTGGGAAAATGGCAAAAAAAAAGTAAAGGTGGCCAGAAGGAAAATAATATATATGGAGAATATCAAAACAGAAAATGACAGATTTTGTATGCCTGAATCAGAAAATAGAAAAAGAGAAAACAAGAAGTTGCCTAAAATTAAATAGAAGAAAATTTTCCTGAGAGGACCAAAAAAACAAACCTACAGCCATCAAGTCAGTTCCAACTCATAGCAACCCTATAGGAGTTGATTCCAAGGAGTGTCTGGTGGATCCGAACTGCTGAACTTATTGGTTCAGTTATAAAGATTGTTGTTTGTTTATCTTGAGCTGCAATCAGCACTGAAGGCTGTAGTCTTTGATCTTCACCAGTAAGTGCTTCAAGATCTTGTCACTTTCAACAAGGCATGTTGTTTCATTTGCGTATTGCAGGTTGTTGATAATTCTTCTTCCAATCTTAATGTCATGTTCTTCTTCATATATCCAGCTTCTTGAATTATTTGTACAACATACAGATTGTATGGTGAAAGGCTACAGCCTCGATGCACACTGTTTCTTGTTTTAAACAACACAGTGGCTCCCTGTTCTGTTCAATGACTGCTTCTTGGTCTATACACAAGTTCATCATGAGCACAATCACCTGTTCTGGAACTTCCATTCTTTGCAGTGTGATACAAAATTTGTTATAATCCACACAGTCAAGGTGCTTTTGCATGGGCATTAAAACATAAGTAAACATCTTCCTGATATTCTCTACTTTCAGCAAAGATCCATCTGGCATCAGCAGTGACATCCTTTGTCCTGTATCCTCTTCTGAATTCAGCTTGAATTTTGTGTGTTCCTTCCATCTTCTTTCGGTGTTTCCTACATTGTTCAACATTCGGCCCACAGAATCCTTCAGTATTGCAACTTGAGGCATAATTTTTCATTGCTGCTTCTCTAAGTTGAGAAATGTTGAATATATTCTACTCTTATTTTCTAACTCCAGCTCATTGCACATTTCATCATAATACTTTTCCTCATCTTCTTAAGCTGCCGTTTGAAATCTTCAGCTCAACTCATTTACTTCATCATTTCTTCCATTCTCATTAGCTACTCTATATTCAAGAACAAGTTTCAGTCTCTTCTAACATTTATTTTGTCTTTTTCCTTCCTTTCTTGAACGATCTTTTGCTTTCTTCAAGTGGGAAATCCTTGATGTCATCTGTTATGATTAACATTGTGTGTCAGTTTGGCTGGGCCATGATTCTCAGTGTTTTGGTAGTCATATAATGTTGTGATCACTTCCCTGTTGAAATTTGATACAAGATCACACACATGATGACATATACTCTGAGTAATACCAGCAGGGATATGGCCTGTGGTGACTCACTGCCCTCTCAGCCTTCATCTCTCCGTTCTCTGTCTAGCATGAATAACTCTGCTGGCATTTGAAATGTCAGTGACATATCTTCCAGCCTTACAGTAACATGCAAGTCACCACAGCGTTACAAACTGATAGATGAGTGGTACAATTAGAAACAAATTATAAGCTATTTCTTTTTGGAAAAGATTAATCAAGGAAATCATAAATTACTCCCTAAATGAGTAGACCTCTACTGCTCTGTGATTCTGAATTAAACTTTGTTTTTAGTAATGACCACTAATCTATTTTTAGATTTCTTATTGTGTATACTGAGCAATACAGAAAACTTACTTTTATGTTCAGAATTTTGTGAAAGCCCCAAAATTACGGATTGCCTAAACAATAATGCTGAGTTTCTACAAACTTCCACGCATTCATGTAAGCTGTGTAAATCCAAGTATTTAACTGAAAATTTAAAAATCATTCCCAGCATTCACTGAGGGCAGGCAAAGAAAAATCAACATACAGTGAATTTTTCAATATTTGCTTATAAATATTGTTTCAATGTTCTATTCCTGCCCTAGAATCTTTACTCAGACAGTTGAATGTAATTTTCAAGAATCCAATAGAACACCATAGAGTATGAAAAAAGTTTTTGGATAGGAGAAAGAACAGAAATGTCTGTGCTTAAAAGAAATCCTCACTATTCATTTAAATAAAAGGGCTGCTATGATTAGTGCATATAAAACACTGAGGATTTTAATCTGGCTAATTACCTCATAATATGTAAACTAACCATACTATGGTGGTGGCGTAAAGACAGTTAAGCTAAAGCACAGAAGATGCACAGGATGCTAAATCTGGGGAGGCAGAATTTTCTTCATCTGCAGAGAAAAGTGCTAAGGAAAGCCATTCTCCACATGCCGTGTTCTAGTGAACTAATAGGTAGCCCTTTAAAAAAACACTCTGAATATCTTCTAAATTCCTCAGGATTATCACGGAAAGGAGTATCCAACTAGGTACACTCCCTCCCTTAACATGCCGCTCTGAAATCATTCCTTTTCTATAGAAAAAGGTTGAAAATTGCTTCTTCTTTTTCTCTGCTTTTTCTTCTCCATGTATGCCATTAAGGAAAAGAGAATTTGCTACATTAACCAAAGCCAGTTCTGGCACCACTATATTAGCTTGAATCCTAACTCTGCTCAGAAGGTTTATGATCTTTAACAAGTCACATAACTTGCATAGGGATCAGTTTTCCTGCCCGTAAGATAAGTGTGATTGTGACAATTAAGAAACATCATCCTCCATTAGTGCCTTGCACACAATAAGCACTGTCATGGACTGAATTTTATCCCCCCAAAATGTGTGTAGCAATCTGGCTAGGTCACGATTCTCAGTATTGTGTGATTGCTGTCACTTTTGTAATTTTCCTGTGCTATAAATCCTAACCTCTGCCTGTGGTTAACAGATTGGGTTATGTTAAAGAAGGTTATGGTGGTTAGGGAGGTACTGTCACACCCTTCCTAAGGTCAGCTTCCTGCTCCAATGTAAAGGTAGTTAGGTTATCTGGGTTGTAGCTTGTACCAGCTTTTATCCTTTTATCCTACAAGAGACAAAAGGAAAGGAAAGCAAGCAATTGAGGACCTCATATCATCAAGAAGCACCAAGAGTAGAATATATCCTTCAGACCTAAGGTTTCTGTACTGAGATGCTCTCAAACCAAATAGAGATGAATACAACACAAGGACTTCCTCAAAAGCTCATAGAGAGAGAGTCTGTGTTCCCCTGCAGCCTGCACCCTGAAATCAGACTTCCAGCCTACTGCACTTTGTAAGAATAAACTTTTCTTTGATAAAGCCATCCACTTGTGGTATTTCTGTTAGAGCAGTACCAGATAACTAAGACAAGCACTCAGAGTCTGATATATTATGCTACGTATCCCTGATCGCACAGCAGTTAACATCACAGCTACTAGGACAAAGGTTGGAGGGTTGAACTCACCAGCCACTCCATAGGAGAAAGATGCGATAGTCTGTGAATTAGAAATGACTTGACAGAGATACATTTGGCTTTCTGTTTATATGTTACATAACGTAATGTGATAGGATAGAATAGGATATAATATGGGAAGTGACGAGATGAGATGATATATGTTATTAAAATCTTATCCATTTTCTCAAGACTCCTAAGTTCTTGTCCCTGGATGGTGCAAATGGTTGACCTGCTCAGCAGCTAACTGGAAGATTGGTAGTTCAAGTTTACTCAAAGGCATCTTGGATGAATGGCACAGCAATTCACTTCTGAAAAAGTCACTACTGAAAACCTGGTGGAACACAGCTCTACTCTAACACACTTAGGGTTGCCATGAGTCAGAATCTACTCAACAGAAAATAGTAAAAGTTCTCCAGCTTCCCTAACAAATCCATCACTCTATAACCTAGTTACAGTAAGCTACTCCTCCTTATTTCCCTAAGTCATGTTATCTGTTTTACTTACTTGAGAATTTAACCACGTTCTATTTTGTAAGTCACTCCCTGCTTTTCCTACGTTCTCTCAGGAAAAGACCTTACTACTACGGTGTCTGATACCTTACCCTATTCCTGACCAGGAAGAATATTCCACAGTGCAGTAGTTCATACACTCCGGAATAATTCTGGCACTCTGTACAGGGCCCTGGTGGCACGGGGGTTAAGCATTCAGTAGCTTTCCAACAGGTCAGCAGTTCCAATCCTACAGCCATTCCTGGAAAACCTATGAGTGGTTCTATTTGGTCCTATAGGGTTGCTATGAGTTGGAATCAACTCAGCGGCAACAAGGATGGTTATACTTTGTACAGATGGATGAACTCCATCTAACTTGGTGACCCACTGGGCATATTTTCCTGATGTGTCAGTCCTTGGTTTTCTTGCCTATAAACTTATCTGTCCAGACAGCCTGGCCTTCTGTCCCTAACCCAGCCTCCTTGATTCTATCTCCTACCAATCTTCTTCCCCAGAAGGGATGATATCATTCCTGCTTCATGCCCTTCCCGTGTCTTAGTCAGGGTTCTCTAGAGAAACAGAACCAATGAAATGCGTTTTTAAAAAGAGAGAAAGAGGTTTACTTTATGTAATTAGTTCATGGGATTTTATAGTACTGGAAAGTCTACAATCCATAGGTCAGGTGGCAGTCCAGAGACCTCTACAGACTTGCATTCTAAGATCCATAGATTAAGTGACAGGCAGGATTCAAAGTAGAGACAGTGAGTTCTGCCAAAATATCTCTTAATCGTCTAAGAGAGACCACACCATAAAGAACTCCCCTTTCATCCTCAATATTGGCCCTCCCTGTATGCTGATGCCTTGCAACTTCACCAACAAAAACCAGTTGGACTTCTATTCACTAACAAAAAGAACTTCAAAAGGCAAATCACAAAACAATACAGTTTACAACAGGCCCTAAAAAGATAAAATACTAAGGACAAAATAAAGCCAGAAAAGTAAAAGACTTACACAAAGAAAACTACAAAACACTGTCACAAGAGACCACTAAAATATCCCAAACTCACCACCATCAAGTCAATTCCAACTCACAGCAACTCTGTAGGACAAAGTAGACCTGCCCCATAATGTTTCTGAGAAGCACCTGGTGGATTCAAACTGCCAACATTTTGGTTAGGAGCTGTAGTAATAGAGACCTACACAAATGGAGAAACATACCATGCTCATGGATAGGCAGACTCAACATTGTGAAAATAGCAATTCTATCTAAAGCAATCTACAGCTGTAATGCAATCCCAATCCAAATACCAACAACATTCTTTAACAAGATGGAAAACTTAATTACCAATTTTACATGGAAAAGAAAGCAGCCCTGGATAAGCAAAGCTTTACTGAAGAAAAAGAAAAAATTAGGAGACCTCACATTTCCTGATTCAGAACCTACTATACAGGTGCTTTATTCACATCAGCCTGGAACTGGTACAACAGACACGTACAGCAATAGGAGAGAATAGAGAACCCAAATGTAGATCCGTTACCTATGGTCAGCTGATCTTTGATAAAGGAGCAAAGTCCATTAAACAGGGAAAAGACAGTCTTTATAACAAACACAGCTGGCAAAACTAGATGTTCATCTGTAAAAATGAAACAGGACCAATAACTCACACCATACACAAAAACTAAAACAACACAGATCAAAGATCTAAATACAAAACCTAAAATGATGAAGATTATGAAAGAAAAGAAATAGGGACAACACCAAAAGCCCTAAAAAAAAAAGCATGTAGAAAATACATGCCATAACTAATAATGTACAAAAATCAGGCTATAAACTTGATAACTGGTAGCTCCTAAAAATTACACACTTATCCTCATCAAAAGACATCACATGAGAGTAAAAAGAGAACTTACAGACGAGGAAAAAAATTGACTATGACATATCTAACAAGGATCTAATCTCTAAAATCTATACGACACTTTGACACCTCAATAACAAAAAGACAAATAATCCAATTAAAAAATGGGCAAAGGATATGAACAGACACTTCACCAAAGAAGACATTCAGACAGCTTACAGACACATGAGAAAATGCTTGTGATCACTAGCCATTATACAAACGCAAATCAACACTATAATGAGGTGTCATCTCACCCCAAAAGTACTGCCACTAAAGAAAAAAAATAGAAAATAACAAATATTGGAGAGTTTGCAGAGAAAGTGAAACTCTTATAATGCACTGATGATAAGAATGTAAAATGGCACAACCATTTTGGAAAATGATATGGTACCTCCTTAAACCTCGAGAAATAAACAAAATGTGATCCAGATTTCTACTCCTAGAAACAGATCCTAGAGAAATAAGAGCCTTGACAAGAAAAGACACATGCACACCCATGTTTATGCAGCACTGTTTACAGTAGCCAAAACACGGAGGCCACCTAACTTTCCATTAACAAATGAATGCCAGCCTTTGGGTTAGTGGCTGAGCTCTTGACCACTACACCACCAGGACTGCCAATCTCAATTCTCCTCAGTTTCTGATTCTCTGACTGAAAATATATTGATGTAAATAGAATAACATTTTTACAGTAATAATAGATTTCCTTAGATTTACAATGCCAAGCACAGATCACATATCTAATAAGTACTAGTTGAATGAGGAGTTAAACAAAGCCTTAGACAAGCACACATTGTATCCTATTACAGACTGTGGTTGGATGTATTACAGCAAGAACCTAGAGGCCCCAATATTTTCTTCTTCAGTTTGAGTCCAATCTGATTGAAGATAATGACTACAAGTTATAAATGTCAGATCTCTTTCTTTCTGAACAAAAGAACTGTGTACTTTCTATTAATAAAGCTAAGAATGAAGATAAATTTTCCAAGTACAAGAAAATCCCTAAACTTCATTAATTCCACTTACAATTACTTCCCATTTTCATAAACAAATATTTAATCAAGATAATACATGAATATAGTTTCAAAATACAATAAGGTCAAAAGTCTCTTAAGAAAGCAATTATCTTCTACCTCATCTCTTCATTCATCTGTTTCATTCATGACAAATCTCTGAGTAGTATTTTTAGGCTGCTATTTTTAATGTAGTTATTTTAAGTTTTACTTATTCTGTTCTACAACATATGAGTAGAGACGTTATATCATACTCCATCTATTCTCCACCTTTCACAGCAAAGTTTTTGTTATAATCATTAGCTTCTGTTTATATTTGAATTTTTGAGGTCAAGAACTTTACAGTGATTGTATTTCCTTTCCTGTACAAATTTCCTGGAGTTTCTCATTGTTTTTCTTTTCTTCCTGCAATGAACTTTTTATAATCATCATCCTTTTTTTAAGCTTCTCTAGATCAGAACCTCTATGAAACCTCACTTTCCAGAGACCCCCCTCTCAGAGTCCCTGGCCTCCCTGCTATAATCCAAGCAATTTCTCAAACTTTTTTTTTTATAATTGTCATTCAAAGGATTTTCTCTGATATCCTGCTGCATCGCACTCTGTCTCTCTGTTAGTCCACATCTGATTTTGCTCAGGGCTTCAAATCAGTTCAAACTAGTTCAGTCATGACCTGTAAGGCAAAACTGGAAAAGCTCCAAATTTTTTAAATTTGGGTGACCTAGAACCATAACAGGAAGAAAAGAATGACAGGTCAAGGCCCTGGAATAGGAGACTTGGAAAGGACATAGAGAGCCCTTTCAGAAGCCGTGTGCTTCTGGATTGTTGCCAGGGCTGAGGAGAACAACACATATTCAAAGTAGTGCAATTGGCCCCTATCACTGGGCTCTGCACAAAACTCAACAGGCAGAAGATTTGGTTGCTACACACAGTACATATGATGCACCTTCTTTTCTGAAAAGGAGATTCCGCTTACGGCAGGGCTTTGACTCATAATTTTTACCCATTCTATTCAGGTTCTGGCTCAGCCAAATTTAAAAAGTCGGATCTATTCCGGTGTCATTTCCTCAGCCATGACTGACTTAGGAAGAACTGGTTCAAAGCCCCAGTGTTGCTAGAGTGTATTCTCAGCAAGTAGTCTACACTTCAGTTGAATTGACATTTCAGCTTAAGTATAGAATACTTAATAGATGTCATTTTCCCTCCAACTTCTGAAGTCTGTTTCACTGCCGTATTCTTAGCACCTGTTAGAACAATGCTTGACACATATTGGGCACTGAATAAATATTTGCTGAACGATTCAACTGTTTCCCCCCAAAAATGTGTATAACAATTTGGCCAGGCCATGATTGGACCACATTCTGTGATTTTTCTGATGCTGTGAATCCTAATCCTGCCTGTGGTTAATAGACTGCAATATGTTAAAGAGGACTAGGGTGGGACTATAAAACTCTTCCTGAAGTTACCTCCATGACACAAGGGAAAAATATTTCCCTGCGTTGTGGCTTGCACCACCTTTTGTTCTTTCATCGTACAAGAGACAAAATGAAAAGGAGACAAGCAGAGAATTGGGAACCTTATACCATCAAGCAAGCAGCCCTGAAAGTTGAATGCGTTCTTCAGACCTGAATTTCCTGCACCAAGATGCTCCCTGACCAAGACTGATGCAACACAAGGACTTTCCTTCAGAGCTGACAGAGGGAAAGCTTAATCTTCCTTTCAGAAAACAAGGGCAGCATATGCACTGCGTAACAATTGAATCTCCTGCCCGCTGAATTTTGTGCAGAGCTCAGGCCAGACCAAGCCAGGATGCCTGCTTGGTGGTGGTCTGATATCAGCTGACTTCAGGTAATGGGGTCGGTGGCGGTGGGGGAGAGGCAACAATTGACCCACTCATGCCCTTGCAATGAAGTCCCAATTACACCTATGCAATGAGGCCACAATCATGACTAACTAAAGAAGCCAATAAAGGCTCTATACATAGAGGCTCCCTGGGCTTCCTGATTAGTGACAGACATTAACATCCTGGGAAGGCAGTGCAGCCCTTTTGGGGACATGGAAGCTCCGCATTGGGTGCCCTCCTAGTCCTCACCCTAGGCATCTTTGTGTTAGCCCTCTAAGTATAATGCTTTGTGTAGATTTTTTAAGTAATTATGAAAAATTATTGAACCCAAGAGAATAGTGGGAGCCAGAAGGTCAGAAATGATGGGACCAGGAACCTCTAAGTTTATGGTTAGTGTCCTGAGGGGGAGAGAGGGTATCTTCGAATTTGTAGCCAGCCAGGCGTAGTGTAGACTTTCAAATCTGCAGCTGGCATCTGAAGGGTTAGACCCACTTGGCAATCTAGAAGACACTGCCTTTTAGCTTCTGAAAGCTGACCTAACTCCAGAGAGGTAGGGCCAGAGGAAAAACTCACGTTGAGACTGAACATAGAAGGGGATTTGTTATGCCCACATAGACAGTGGCAGACAAAAGTAGGTATTTGACATTTGTGTTGAGATTCTCCTTTACTGAAGAATAACGCTCTGAAAAGCTGAGTGAGGTGCCTACCCACATGAGTGGGTCTCAAAAGTACAGTCCCCAAACCAGGAATATCAGTATCACCGGGAAATCTGTTAGGAAAGCAAATTCTCTAGCTTCATCCTAATTAGCAGACCTAGTCAATCAGAAACCCTGAGAATGGAACCCAGAGGGCTATGTTGTAATAAAGCCTCGAGGTGATTTTACAGCACACAAAATTTGAGAACCACATAGCAAGGGCCTAGAGTGGCAGGCCTTGCTTTTGAGGAGAAAGCCTTCACACAGGGAAGCCCTTGGAATACACAGATCGTTTGTATGGTGCTGTTGAATTTCCTGGAAACCCTGGATGTTTAGGGCTTAAGTGCAAACAAGAAGGCCGGCAGTTCAAATCCATCAGGTGCTCCTTGGAAACTCTACTACAGGGCAGTTCTACTATGTCCTGCAGGGTCACTGTGAGCCAGAATCCATTTGATGGCACTTGGTTTCATTTGGATTTGGTTTAATTTCTCAAGGGGAAAAAATCTGAATCTCTTGCCTACAGGGTAGATACCCAACTGCTGGTGTTGCACACAATGATTAAGGATGGGACACAATGACCATGCCTCTGATGTGATGACAAGATGACCAAAGTGACCATTAAGTCACTAAAAACTAGAACAGTTACCATTGGTAGATTCTGTGTGTCAAAGCATTTTTCCCCCCAGTAGACTACCAGGCATTTCTTCTGAGAAGCCTTTTGGGGCAATCAACTCCCCAAAATTTCTGTTAGCTTCCAATCATGTTTACCATGTACACCACGCAGGGACCCCCACTAAATCACTAGAACTGCTCTAAGATTTCAAAAGGAGGCCGTTGCTCCAGCTGGCCAAGAGAACTAGCTGTTTGACCACTAATTCAGTTTTCTGTGTCTCTTAACTGTATATAACTTCTCCATAATTCTTAGCACCTGAGTTCACCTGTTCTTTTCCACCTGCAATAATCAAAACAGTTCAAAATTACAAACTCGCTGTCACAATATCACAGATTTAAATGACTTGCGACTCAGAATACCGAAAAAGTGGAAGTATGAAAGCTTGGTGAACAAGAATTCCAGCTCTCTCTTCAGAAAGTTCATTTTCTATAATTCCCTCAAAGACCACTAGGTGGCACTTTCTGCCCTGTTTACAATCACTGCTGACTCCTTAATCTGTCAGAGTTCCTTTAATTTCTAAACATAACACCTCAATAGGATCCAATAAAAAGTAACTAACCCCATCTCTGGAAACTGTGGTGGTGTAGTGGTTAAGTGCTGCGGCTACCAAGCACAAGCTCAGGAGTTCAAACCTACCAGATATTCCTTAGAATCTACGTGTAGCATAGGTTTTGAGTCAGAATTGAGTCTATGGCAATGGGTTTAGTTTTGCAGGGATTAATTAACCTTATCTCTGTAAGGTTATCTCTATCCCTCCTTTCCCAGTTGCAATACAGTCCAATAAAAAGAAGTCTGAAATCTTGCAAACAATCACTTTTGGTCCCTTATAAAAAAACCAAACCTACTGCTTGGAGTTCATTCCAACTCATAGCAACACTAGGGGAAGGAGTAGAATTTCTCAGTAGGATTTCTAAGGCTGTAATTCTTACAGAAACAGGCTGCCACGTCTTTACTCCCACTGAGCAGCTGGTTGGTTCCATTACCTAACCTCTTATTAGTAACCCAGCACCCTAACCACTGCGACCGCAGGGTAATAATAATTTCAGGGTTTCATAGAAATTTTGTTCTTACAAGCTTACTTAACATGGAAATCAATATTTTATTGACCCTCAAAAGAATTATTTTTTTATTTTAGAGAATTTTTCTAAAAAACTGTCTCAGATTTTTTCTACATGTGTAAATTTTACGTATCCTTTATGAATCAGGAGTCCAATCAGAAAGTACTCTGCCAGTATAAATGTTTCCAGTGACCATTGCTATTAAGAGTCAAAATTCTTTCAAAAGTAGTTGTGAAATATTTCTCTCTCTTTATATATGAATCAATGCCACTCCTTTGCTTAAAACTCTGTAAGATTTTATGATGACACTTGAATGAAATCCAAACTCAGTACTTTAATCTATGCGCCCTGATGATTTGTCCCTTGTGCACTTCTCTGACTTCATCTCATACCGCTTTCTGCTTCCTTATTATGCTCTAGTCAAGCTGGAAATTTTTAGTCATTGTACATGCCAAACATTCTTCTGCCCTGAGGAATTGTTCCTGCTTGTGTAAATCCAGAACTTTTTCTCTCAGGTTTTCCCGTGGTTGGCTGCTACTTGGCATTCAGACCTGGGCTACTCTCCAATATTCCAAAGGATGGTACCTACTTTCTTGACTGAGGGAGCTATGCAGTACACTGTAGTGTGATCACTCCTGAGATTCATGTACTATTGGCCTCTCATGCATGCTGGGAAACACTCTCTGTTGGGAACACACTCAGAGCAGTAGAGTTTACCAGCTCAAGTATTTTCCTGGCTCTGATTATTCTGCTCATGTATACTCTCCACCACCCCACCTGTTTTAGTCAGCTAAGGCTGCTTTAACGGAAATGCCACAGAGTGGATGGCTTTAACAAAGAAAGATTTATTCTTACACAGTCCGGTAGGTTGTAAGTCCATATTCAGGGTGTCCGCTCTAGGGAAAGACTTTCCCCTTGTCGGCTCTGGAGGAAAGTCTGGTATTGCATCAGTCTTTGTCCAGGGAGCGTCCTCACGCAAGAACCTCTGGTCTGAAGGACACGCTCTGCTCCCGGTGCTGCTTGCTTGATGGTAGCGAGGTTCTCAAATTGTCCTTGGTTTCTTTTTCCTTTTATTCCTTGCAAGCTAAAAGCATTAAGGGTGGGGCAAGCCATACTCCAGGGAAATTTCCCCCACAGCAGGAATTCACAGCCCCACCCTAATCCTTTAACATACAGATTAGCAAAACCACACAATGGAGGACAGTCCCAAGATACTGGGAACCATATCCCAGCCACGTGGCTGCACACATTTTTGGGGGGGCACAATTCCAACCATGACACCACCTTTTGTAGGACAGCCTTCCGTCTCTACCCCAATGTCAGTTCCAATAGCCAATATGGGAAATCTAATTGTCAAATTTGTTAATTATACTTTTCTTATTAATAAAACATACCATTTATTAATAAAAAACACTGTTCCATCAGAAAAAACTTAACCTGACAGCATATTTGTTTCTAGTTGATTATTACTACCAAGAGTCAAAATTCTTTCAAGAATAGTGTTAGAAGTACTTACTGCCTTTGCAAGATCCTACAGTATATTTTTCAGACTTCAACATGATACCAAAAGAAAACAAAATTGCATTGTAGCTGTTGGAATGTTACTTTAAAATATTAAGTCTATGTCGAACAAAATTGTAACTCAGAAGTTAAAAAAAAAATCAAAGACCAGTCTTGCTGGTCTAACCTACTAGAGAAACCTTGAGAGTGTGGTCCTCAGACAGCCTTTTATCTCAGTAATTAAGCCACTCTTGAACTTCACCCTTCAGGCAAGGATTAGACAGGCCTGTAAAACAGAATGAGAGTAAAGGGGCACATCAGTCTGGGGGCAAGGACTAGAAGGCAGGAGGGGACACAAAAGCTGATAACGGGAAACCCAATGTCAAGAAGGGTAGAGGTTTGACATGCAGTGGGGTTGGTAACTAATGTCACAAAACAGTATGTGTACTAATTTTTTCATGGAAAGCTAGTCTGTTCTGTAAACCACCATCTAAAGTTCAATAAAAAAATAATTAAACAATACAATCTAAGTCATTAATTTTTGGAGTCTATAGGTCTAAGTTAAGAGTTTGGATGTTATTTAAGAGCCTTGAGAAAATTCTGAAAGTTTCAATCAAAGGAGTTGCATGTAATTCACACTTCTAAAACATGAATATCTGCCTTACTGGTCACTATGTGGAATGCAAAGAAGAAATTTGCTTTTAAAGAAGAGCTACGGAGATAGATGATAAAAATTTGCACGTTTTACTTATTTGTTGAGCAGAGGTAATCGTTTTAATAAACGATTCTACAAGTTACCTGGACTGCCAACTTCTCACAGAAAAGAATGGATATTAAGGATTCAGATAAAACAACTAAGGACATTTACTAGTTTTTAAATGAAAATCTAACTAATTTTGAATTACTAAAAACCTAGAGTACAAAGTGAAGGTTGAATTAATCTACTTTTCTCTCTCTTGGGTAGGGTGAAAAAGGTCGGGTTGTGAGAAATTTAAACTTAGAAGAAAATGAGCAAGTCACACTCTAGCAAGAGTCTTGATGAAGATTGAATTTAGGGTAAATATGATCAGATAAGCAGAACATAGGGTTGGCAGGAAAGGGAGTCATCTTTGCAGAACTTAGAGCCAGAGAACAAGCCAGGCAATCTTGGATGAAGTGCAAGCCAAGGTTATAGAAAGATTCTGCTGAGGTGAAGATGCAATTGAATAGACAAACAGCAGAAATAAGTTCAAATTTTTGTATAAAGCTATGTTTTAAATATAGTTAGTCTAAGAGATGCTTAAAACAGTAATGACAAGGGTATTCAAGGACTTGTACAGGTGCCATCACGTCAATTTAAAGTCATAGCATTTGCAGAAAGCCATAACATAACCTGTTGTTGTTATTTAGATGCCATTGAGTCAATTTCAAACCGCAGCAACCACATGTGACAGAGTAGAACTTCCCCATAGGGTTTTCTAGAATGTAATCATTACAGCAGCTGATAGCCAAGGCTTTCTCCCACAGAGCCTCTGGTTGAGTCTGAGCCACCAGTCTTTCAATTAACAGCCAAGTGTCTAATCATTGTGCGGCTGGTAGGGGGTAGGATGAGGTAAAGTCATTAGAGAAGTTCAAAAAGAACAAATCAGTGGGGTCTGTACAAGTTCAAACTTGTACAAGTTCAAACTATGGATATTAGTTAAGTATCATGAGAAAAGTCTGAGAGTATTTCACAAAGGACTTGCTTCTAATCCATGTTTTTTAGAACATGAATATACAGCTTACTGATTGTTACGTGCACTGACGGACTGATATGAGAAAAGTGGCAATGGAGAGATGGAACTATAGTAGAGACAAATTTTGAAAGTCATTGCTGATGAGCTGAACGTGAGGAGTCAAAGAAAGAAAACTCTCTAAAATAGAAATGGGAACACTTTCTGAGTTCTCAATTCTGCCATACTGAATTGTACACATGTATGTTCTACTGTAATTGCCATTCCTGCTTTGAGCATCTCCTAAACTAACCATACTTAAAACGTAGTTATACCAAAATTTGAATCGATTTCTGCTGTTTGTCTATGTCTTCACCTAAGGAGCATCTTTCTATAACCTTGGCTTGCACTTTATCCAAGTTTGCCTTGTTCGCTTCTCTGGCCCTAATTTCTGCACAAAGACAGCTCCCTTGCCTGCCAACCCATATTCTTCTTATCTGATCATATTTACCCTGAGTTCAGTCTTCACCAAGACTCTAGCTAGATCATGACTTGCTCACTTTCTTCTAAGTTCAAACTTCTCACAACCCAACCTTTTTTACCCTACCCGAGAGAGAGAAAAGTGGAGATCAATTCCCATTTTGTACTCTAGGTTTCTAGTAATCCAAAGTTAGACTTTCATTTAAAAAACAGTAAATGTCCTTAATTAGTTTATCTGAATTCTTAATACCCATTATTTTTCTTAGAAAGACAGCAAGCCATTGTCTGAGAGAGACTTGAGAAACCTTGAGATCACTGTCCCCACATACTCTTTCAGCTCAGTAATCAAGTCACTGTTGAGGTTCACCCTTCAGCCAAAGAACAGACAGGCCCATAAAACAGAATGAGACTTAAGAGCAGGGACTAGAAGGTCATGAGGGAGCAAGAAAGCTGGTAATAGGGACCCCAAAGCTGAAAAGGGAGAGTGATGACTTGTTGTTAAGTTGTTAACCAATGTCATAAAGCAATAAAAGTACTAACAGTTTAAGGAGAAACTAATTTGTTCTGTGGACCTTCATCTAAAGTACAAAAAAAAAAAAAAAAATTCAGGTGACTTATGGGACATGATAAACAATTAACTCTGCTCAACAAAGAAATGAAATGTGTGATTGAATCATTATCTAGCTCTGTAGCTCTTCTTTATGAGCAAATCTCTTCGTTGTACTCCACGTAAAAACCAGTGAGAGAAGTATTTACATTTTAAACACATAAATTAGGTGCAACTCCTTTGCTTAAAACTTGCAGAGTTTTCTCATGGCAGTTGAAAAACATTCAGACTCTTTTGATCTATGGACCCTAAAAATGAATGATTAAGGCTTAATTATTTTACTATGTTTTTATTGTACTCTAGATGAAGGTCTAGAGAACAGACTAGCTTCTCATTAAACAATCAGTACACACACCGCTTTGTGACATTGGTTACCAATACCACTTACACATCCACTCTCTCCCCTTCTCGACATTCGGTCCCCCATTACCAGCTTTTGTGTCTCCTCCTGTCTTCTAGTCCTTTCCCCTGAAACGGCATGCCCCTTTACTCTCATTTTGTTTTATGGGCCTGTCTAATCTTTAACTGAAGGGTAAAGCTCAAGAGTGACTTAATTACTGAGATAAAAGCTGCCTCAGGACCATACTCTCAATGTTTCTCTAGTAGGTCAGACCAGTAAGACTGATCTTTGATTTTTTTGACTTCTGTGTTAGAATTTTATTCTACATAGACTTAAAATTTTAAAGTAAACTTCCAAAAGCTACGAGGCAGGTTTTTTTATTTTTTTTTATTATGTTTAACTAAGAAAAATATACTAGAGTATCTTACAAAGACAGTAAATACTTCTAAAACTATTCTTGGAGAATATTTACTTTTAATAATGATGATCACTTGAAATATATATGCTGCCAGAGTATTTTCTCATTAGACAATTATTTTATTAATAAATGGTATTTTTGTTAAGAAATAACAAATGAAAATCATTTTTCAACTCTTAATATAGTCACTTCGTAAAAGCAGAATAGAAATTATTTTTCCTTTGTGTGTCGAATTATTGAAATAGTCTATAATAATAATCCTATTGCAAAAGTCCAAGCAGGATTTATTAAACAGAGAGATTTTAATTTTGTTGGATGGGAAGAATACAAGTTTTTAAATATTTGTTCTTTCTTGTTTTTTGATTATAATTTGTCTTGGTTTTGGTTTTTGAGATAACTGTAAATTCACATGCACTTGTAAGAAATAATAGAGTGATCCTCTGTACGCTTTACCCAGTTTTTCTCAATAGTGTCATTTTTTCAAAACTATAGTGCAGTAGTCAACCAGGATACTGACACTGGTACAGTCAAGATGCAGAACATTTCTATCACCATAAGGACCCCAGGTGTTCCCTTTCAGGTATACCTACTCCCCCGTTCCTGACTCTTAGCAACTAATAATTTCTTATTTCAATAAACCAAAGTGGGGTGGACCATTGCCACTGGGTCTGTTCTAACTCACAGTGACCCTATAGGACAGAGTAGAACTGCCCCATCGGGTTTCCAAGAAGCAGCAAGTGGATTCAAATTAACAACCACTTGGTTCACAGCCATAGGTGTTAACCACTGTACCACCAGGGTTCCTATTATTTCAATAGTGTTATGTAAATGGAATTATATAGAAAGTAGTGTGTTGGGATCTGTCTGTTTTCTTTTACAAAATAACAAATTTCAAACAAAATCCCTGGAAGACTGGAAGAAAGTGATATCGTTACTAAAACATTCAAATGGAAGACTAAAAAGCCACTTGAAAGACTATTTTGAAAAGTTATATTGCGTTTTGTGAAAATAGTCCTGCTAGATACCAAAATATATTCTAAAGCAACATTAGTTGATATAATTGGAAATGGACAGGAACAGGTAAGCTTCCTGGATGATAGGAATACCAGGAACAGACTTGAATTTCATGTAAGTGACAGATTACTTGGCTGCTTCTTCTCCTTTAAAATGTGGTAGGAGTCTCTTTGACAACCCATATGAATTCAATCATTTGGACTTTGTTTCTTTCCTTAATATGCTCACATTATTAATTTTTACATTATTTAAAATAACAGATATGTTCAAAATATGAGGTAATATAAAAAACTCATGCAGTTACTACAGATTTCAAAAATGCAGTAAACATTTTAAAGTCAGCCACAGAAACTATCGTCACCCACTGGCAGCTTCATAAGACAAAATATAAATACAACGTATCTGAACTTCATCAAGTTCTCCATTATTGCATCTGGGGACTCCCTAGCTATTTTTAAGGAAATGTATAACTACTTTACAAACAGAGATAGTGAAAGTTGATCTTAACAGAAAAGAGGAATTTTGTAATGAACAATGTTTGAGCATGTCAGAGAATGAACTGTGGAAAAAAATGACTAGGCAGTTAGTATAAAAATAATATGTTATTAATGATTCCATGCAGGTCTTGTCAAACAAAAGATGCTGCACCTGTCTAAGGTAACACTAAAAGAAGACAAGACAGTAACCAGCCGTCTTGTTCAGCTAGATAAAATTCCTGTTTTCAGTGTGCAAAAATGAACAAAAGAGACCCAGGAATGACCCCCGCTCACGACAACAGCCCAGCTTTCTTCTTCTTGTGCCAGATTCCAGGCAGCCTGACAGCAATCGCCTGACAGGACAAGAACCAGGACTCTGTTGGGGAGAAAAAGAATAAAGAATGTGAGAGAGTGGGACTTTACTTCTCTTTATATAAAACTTGGTTTCACCGACTTCTCAACATTTTGGCTAGCAAGAGAGTAAAACCGCGTAAATAAACACCTTATTTGATTTCTATCACATCTCCAATGAGAGACTTCAATATCAAACCAAAAACCAAACCCACAGCTGTCACGTCGATTCTGACTCATAACAACCCAAGAGAACAGAGCAGAGCTGCCCCAGAGAGTTTCCAAGGCACACCTGGCAGATTTCAACTGCTGACCTTTTGGTTAGCAGACCTAGCACTTAACTGCTACACCACCAAGTTTTCCAGAGGCTTCCGTAGGCAGGCTTAAATCTCATTTTATTTCATTTCTCTATATTGTGTTGCTTGGAAGGGAAACAGTGGACTGTATAATCCCCATTATGAGATGTTCCTGGCTCTCCTGAACTACAAGGCAATCTATGTCTTTTAGTATAAGAGTCAGAAGGCCAGTAAGCCATGGGTTCAAGTCCTGACTCTGACAGGAGTTTAAGATCTTGGTGAGTCATTCTGTGAAGTCTGATAGTTCTAAAATGGGGATGGATGATGAGAATAACTGAATCAAAGGGCTTTGGTTTGAACTAGAAAATAGTAAATGCAAAAAAAGAGGTAAGTATAGCCCAAAAACAAAAGTCACAAAGAGCCATAGATTTATCAAAGAATAGCAACAGGATAAATTTCAGATCTCAGCTTTCTATTCAAAATACATACCATTGCGTTTGCATTCTTGAATCATGACTAATATATTTTCTTCATCAAGTCTGCTATTTCAGCCAGAAGTCGCATCAACCCCTCAGAGTGAAGATTAGTCGTTTCTTTAAAACTCCAGTGGCTTTCACCAATCAAACATGGTTGACATATTCAACACTAAGACTTCACTAAAGATCAGAGGTATCCAGTAACATCTGAATATTTAGCTGAAGAAATAGACACGGTAGAGGATGCCAATTTTGAGATAAAGATGGCCTACCTTATCAGTTGACTCTATTCTACCAGAATGAGCCTGGATGAGTTGAGATCTTCTACATGGCTTCTTAATTTATTTCTACCCTTTTTCCAACAATTTAACCAAACAAGAAAATTTGAGGATCTTTACAATCCTTCTCTTCTAAAGTGAAATAGTCTGGAGTAAAACATCAAACTAAATCTAGCATCCTTTATCAGTCAATACACATCCTCTCTATTTTTGGAATGTCTGCACTACTTCAGAGATAAGTCGGCAGGAAGTCACAATGAGTCACAGAGAGGACAATATTTTTGTCATTAATTATAAGTTCCATTTGGGAACTCTTACAGAGTGTTAGGCTGGGTTTTCTAGAGCAGCAAAATCAATAAAGCTTATAAACACATAAAGAGATCTTCACATCAAGGAAACAGCTGCTGTGGTTGCAAAGACTAGAACATCCCAAATCCAAAGATCAAGATAGAAGTTTATCTTGATTTCCAAATCCGTAGGGACTAGGAAACATAAGATCAGCAAAAACCAAACCAAAATTACAAGAAACACTAATAGGAGTCTTTTGGTTAGAAAATCAGTAACATCAGATAACAACCCAAGACTAGAACACAGAGCAGAGCAATGAGATATCAACCCAGATAGGAAAATTACAAAAATAAATCAAATACAAAACACCAAAAGCTGGGAAACAGTGATGTCATTATGTAAAAGATGACACCATTATGACACAAAGGAGGAACTTATAAAAATGTATTCATAGATCTTTCATAGAGAGATCAAGTCTATACCAAAACACTAAAGATTTGTTTAAATTTAGAAAAATAAGGATAAATATTAAGGTTATGACAAAGGATACTAACAATCCCACACATCAAAATGAAAAACAAGAAAAACGTGGAGTCTCTGGAAATACAAAAGTAATAATTAAAAGATTAAAAGAAAACACATGTAAAGAAAAATGATTACCCATAGAAAATTAAGTGGAACAAAGCAATTGTTTATAATGCACAGAAAAAGTCATTCAGAGGAAGGGCCAAGATGGCAGACTAGAGTAATGCTTTCCGTGACACCACTAACAACAAAAACTGAAAAGAACAGATGAATCCAGTACATACACAGGCCGACAAATAAGTCTACAAACTTAATTGTTCTAAGTGCTGCGTGCCTCATTGTTGACTATCACTGTGGTCGCCTCTGAAGTACTCCCCTTAGGAAGCTATGCACTGATGCCAGTGCATAGACCACCCTTCAAAGCAATTTTGGAACTCTTTCTGGAATGGCCATTGCACGTGGTGGCAAGGTGGCAAATACAGAAATTTAATTGTATAGTTGTCTGTGAGGCAGTTTTTACCCAGTAAAGAAATAACTGTATTGGAATACCCACTATTCACTTGATCTGGTCCCTAATGACTTTCTTCTTTACCCAAAGATAAAGGAAATATGGAAAGGAAGACATTTTGATGGCATTCAGGACATCAAGGTACTACAACAGCTCTGATGGCCATTCCGGAAAAAGAGTTCCAAAACTGCTTTGAAAAGTAGACTAGACACTGGTATCAGTGCATAACTTTCCCAGGGGAGTACTTCAAAGGTGACTGTGGTGATATTCATCAACAAGGTATGTAGCACTTTTTCTAGGACAAGAGTGAACTTAATTGTCAGTTCTTATAAAGCCTACCATACAAAGGTTCAATACTCCAGGGGGACATAATCATATTAAATATCTACACACCCAACAAAGGGACTCCAAAATTCATAAAATAATCACTAATTGGTTTGAAAGCAGAAATAGACGGCTCCGCAATAACAGAAGGAGACTTCAACACACTACTTTCAATTACACACAGAGCATGTATACAAAGCTCATTAAAGACACAGAAGATCTAAATGCCACACTTAACCAACTTGACATCGCAGATATATTCAGAACACTCCACCCACCAGCAACCAAGTATACTTTCTTTTACAATGTTCATGGAACATTCTCCGGAATTGACAAAGTATTAGGCCGCAAAGCAATCATTAATAAAATTTAAACTATTGAAATACTACAAAGCAACAGTCACAAGAGTCCACCGACAAATGAAAATAACAAACTGTGCAAATCAATACTATCTTCATGGAAGGAGTGGTCAAGAAATCAAAAGACTTATTGCATTGGGAAAATCAGCTGCAAAAGACCTCCTTAAGGTGTTGGAAAGATGTCAAATTGAAGACTGAGGTGTGCCTGATCCAAGCCATGGTATTTTCAGTTGCATTACATGCATGTCAAAGCTAGATAATGATTAACAAAGACAGAGGAAGAACTGACGCCTTTGAACTGTGGTGCTGGGGAAGAATACTGAACACATCATCGAATGCCAAGAGAACAAAGAGGTACAGCCAGAGTTTTGCTTGGAAGCGAGGATGGCGAGCCTGCATCTCACATACTTTGGACCTACTGTCAGGAGGGATCAGTCCCTGGAAAAGAACATCAGGCTTGGTAAAGTAAAGAGTCAGCCGAAAAAGAGGAAGACCCTCAAGGAGATGCACTGACACACCGGCTGCAACAACGGGCTTAAACAACAACAAGAACAATATAAACATGAGCTGCACCAGACAGAATACACAGGAATCAAACTGACTGCATGTGTGGAAAAAGATAATGCAGTAGCTCAATACCATCACTCAGAACAAGATCAGGGATTGACTGAGGAACAGGTCAATTGTTCACATGCAATTCTGGGTTGAAGCTGAAGAAAATTAAAACAAGTCCATGAGGACCAAAATGTGATCTTGAGACTATCCCACCTGAATTGAGAGACTATCTCAAAAGTAGATTTAATGCACTGAAAACTAATGAACAAAGACTAGACAAGTTGTGGAATGACATAAAACATTTCACATATGAAGAAAACTAAAATCATTGAAAAGATAGAAAAGAACCAAAAGACCAAAATGCGTGTCAGAAGAGACTCTGAAACCTGCTTTTCAGTGTAGCATAGGATTCTGTCCACCATTTCTTCAGTTGATATCTGTTTTAGTGTATGTAATCTCCTGGTTGGATAGCCCTTTGAATGGGATCTACAGGCTTTTCTTGATTGCAAGAGTTTTTTAGGTAGATTTTTATAAGCTTGAATATAATGCATTAGTGTCTTACAGTATTTTAAAAATTTGGCTTGTATAAAGTTGGAATCAACTCAGGCTGACCAGTAGGGAACAGGTAAAGGGCATCCAGTAAAAATTTCATGTTGGGTCAGCTTGTCTGGCCAAAAAGTGCTGACCTTAGATTAAATAGCACTGTTGATAACACTTGTACACAGGACAGTCCTAAAGAATAGGATAATTCTGCTAACTGATTTTTAGCTATGTCATTCATCTTCTTGACTAAACCTGAGTAAGGTATATGGCAAGGGCAATGCAGCTTCTGAAAAACAGAAAAAAAACTTCTGTATAACTCTTTCATGATTTTCCAATAAAGTGAGTACTTTGATCACTGTAAAGTGCTCTTGGGGAACCTCAAGTAGGGATGATGTTCTCTAAGATTTTCTTGACCAAAAATGATGTTCTGAAGTTTGACTGGTGAAATCCTCAACACAATGTGAAAGTTTACAAACCATAACTAAAACAAATTTATGTCCACTGAGGGCCTCAGTTAAATAAAATTTGCAATTCATGCATTAGCCCAAGGTGTGAGGGGTACTTCCCCAAGGGAGGTTTGCAGACTCAACTGGCATTAAACTAAGAGCATACAGAACAATATCAGGTCAGCTGTGATACAGTCAGCTCCATCCCCAAAGAGTCTTTACTATTCTTTTCATAAGATGTTGACAAACTTGTCTCTTCCTCATTAATTATTAACATGAAAATTCCAACCAATAGAACATGTAAAGACTTGGGGAGGACAGGCTTCCAATGGTGCGGCTTCTGTTTTCCACTGGGCCCTTCCCAAATCCTAGATGTATCATTAAAGTGGTGCTGCTTTTCTTTCTAATGGTCTTTTTCCTCATTTTGAACCAAGTGTTGGTGACTTATGTTATACGGACTCACTAGTGGTATATCTTAGTTATCTAGTGCTGCTGTAGCAGAAATACCACAAGTGGATGACTTTAAAAAGAAAAACTTATTCTGTCACAGTCTATGAGACTACAAGTCCAAATTCAGGGCATCAGCTCCAGAAGGCTTTCTCTGTCAGCTTTAGAAGAAGATCCTTGTCATCAATCCCTGGACTGGGACCATCTCAGACACAGGGACCCTGTGTCCAAAGGATGCACTCTCCTCCCAGTACCACTTCTTTCCTGATGGCATGAGGTCCCCAAAGCTTTATGTTATCTTCTTTCTTGTGTACCCCAGGAGATTGTCTCAAGGCATAATACAATCTTACAGTGAGTCTGGCCCCACCAACACAACTGCCACCATCCTTATTCATTAACACCATAGATGTAGGGTTAAAAATATATGGGAACATCACACAATACAAGGAATCATGGCATAGCCAAACTGCTACACACAGTTTTAGACAGACACAATTCAAACCATGACACAGCGTTGTTTTGAACATAAAGATCCCCATCTGCATGCCTTACATCAGGTGGTTATTGTTCTTGGTACTCCATGGATATTGCTATAACTTAGCATTTTTGTTGAGGCGGCATATTTGAGAACCCCCTTGGGTTGATGAGTCTTTAATGATGGTGATTGCAGAAGGAAATAGAATAGCCTCAAGAAGTCTGGCTACTCAAGGGTCAGTTTTTAATCTAGGTACCTGACAATGTAGGAAACCTCCGGGGCTTCTGTAGTACCCTCAAATAATACGCAATCCTGAGAGGTATGGGGAGTCTGTGTAAATACTTACTGACCATCTACAGGCCAATCTACATGCCCAAGCAAGTGCAATCAGTTCAGCCTGCTGAGATGGAGTAACTTCAGGGAGAAGCCGGCCTTTAAGAACTTCAGTGAACGTGGTGACAGAATAGCCTCCCCAGAAATGAGAGTCGGTTGATGTTAAATAGGGGCCATCAGCAAATAAGTTAACGTCTATGTTGTGAAGAGAATCTCTTGCAAGTTAGGTCTGATAGTCAATAAATAATCAGCTAAATCAATACATCATAAGGTAGGGTTTCTTCATTATCTGGTAGGGATATAAGGATTGCTGGGTTGAGCCCTGAGATAGTATGGAACCGTATATGCAGAGCAGCCAATGAAAGAACCTTGTAAATTGTTATTCCACTGGCATATATGTGCTGGGTCGTATTAGTCATCTAGTGCTGCTCTAACAGAAATGCCATAATGGATTGCCTTAACGGTCCAGTAGGTTAGAAGTCCAAATTCATTTTGCCAGCTCCAGGGTAACACACTCTCTCTGTTGACTCTGGAGAAGGTCATTGTGCTGCATCATTCTTTCTTTGGTCTGAGAGCATCTTGGCACAGGAACCTCAGGTCCAGAGGACAGGTTCTGCTCTCTGTGCTGCTTTCTTGACTGTATGAGGTCTTCCTTTTCCTCTTATCTCTTGTAGGATAAGAGGTGGTGCAAGCCACACTCCAGGAGAACTCACTTAGTAATGATGTTACAGGCTCAACCTAATCCTCTTTAACATAATCCAGCCTTGCCCTATTAACCACAGGCAGAGATTAGGATTTACAACACAGGAAAATCACAAAATGGGAAGTAACACCACAATACTGGGTATCATAACTCAGCCAAATGGCTACATATGTTTTGGTGGGACACAATTCAATCCGTGACATGAGTCAAACCTGAGTTAAAAATGGTAGACACTACATGAGGAGCAAATCTATTTAAATTGTTTCCCAACGCTATACCAGCAGTGATTCCTACCGACGGGGCAGTGGAGCCAACTGCCTTCAGTCATGATGGGTATTCTCTGGCCAAGAGGTCTAACTAATCTTTGCTGTCCTCTGTGCCCCTGGGTAAGTACTCCCAGAGCATATCCATTTACCCTGCGTACACAAAAGGAAAAGCTAAGGTTATCGTTTGAAAATCTTAAAGCAGAAGTGTGAAAGAGAGAGCTTTTTAGTTCGTAGATGACTGATTCTCCTTTTCTTGGTAGCTGAAAGGTCTGTGGCTCCGAGGTTTCTAAGTAATGTTAAAGGTTGAGCTAGAAGTGAAATTGTTGGTATCCAAGTACATTACCCACTCTGAACCCACTGCCACTGAGTCAGGTCTGACTCATAGCAATCCCAGAGGTCAGAGTAGAATTGCCCCACACAGTTTCCAAGGAGCATCTGGCACCTATGGAGGCTGCAAAATCTCCTGACTCCTTTTTTATTTTAGGCATAAGAAAGGGCAGAACAGCATCGTTTTTGTTAGTGTCAGTAGATACCCCTTTGGCTAATAATTAATACATGCCCTACATAGTTAATGGAAATTCTGGTGACATAGTGGTTAAGTGCTATGTATGTCAACCAAACAGTCAGCAGTTCAAATTCTCCAGGTGCTCCTTGAAAACTCTATGGGGCAGTTCTACTCTGACCTATGAGATCACTGTAAGTCAGAATCAACCCAGTGGCAGTGGCATTGGCCACATATTTAACAGATGGTTTAGCAAGCCAAGTTTCTCCTTAGAAATCTTGTGACCTCTATTTGTTACATCTATTGATAAAGTGATGCTATTCTTCAAACAGTTTTCCTCAGTGAAAGAGCAAATTAATTGGTCATCATATATTGGAAACCGTAGGGGCATAGTAGTTAAGTGTTACAGCTACTGACCAAAAGGTCAGCAGTTAGGACAGCTATGAGTTGGAATTGACTCTACAGCAGTGGGTTTAGTTTTGGGGGTTCATGTGTGGCAGAAGGATCAATCCATGGATAAATTGTAATGACTGCAAGTCAATATGCAAAACCCATGAAAAAATAGATGAGGGTCTTGGTAAAACCTTGGAGGAGAAGGGTCCAGGCACACAGTTGATTACCCCAAGTGACTGCTAATATACACTGGTTCTCAGGATGGATGGGGGTGCTGAAGAATGAACTACACAACAGTAAAATGTATATCCTCTGTTGGAACATTGGATAATAATAGCCGGGGATTTACAACCACAGGATATCTCTTACGTTGTTAGGTGCCGTCGAGTAGGTTCCAAGTCATAGAGACCCTATCAACAACAGAACGAAACACTACCCAGTCTTGCACCGTGTCCACAATCGTTTTTTATGCTTAAGCCCATTGTTGCAGCCAGTGTGTCAATCCATCTCATCAAGAGTCTTCCTCTTTTTCACTGACCCTCTACTCTACCAAGCATGATATTCTTCTCCAGGGACTGATCCTTCCTGACAATATGTCCAAAGTATGTAAAACACAGTCTTTGCTTCCAAGGAGCACTCTAGTTGTACTTCTTCCAGAACAGATCTGGTTATTCTTGTGGTCTATGCTACCTTCAATATTCTTCTCTGACACCACAATTCAAAGGCATTAACTCTCCTTCTGTCTTCTTTGTTCATGGTCCAGCTTTTGCATGCATATGATGCAATTGAAAATACCATGGCTTGGGTCAGGAGTATTTCAGTCTCATCCTTGCTTTTGAATACTTTGAAGAGGTCCTTTGCAGCAGATTTTCCCAATGCAATGTGTCTTTTGATTTCTTGACTGCTTCTTTCAAAGTCATTGATTGCGACCACAAGTAAAATGAAATCCTTGACAACTTCAATTCTTTCTCCATTTATGACAATGTTGCTTACTGGTCCAGTTGTGAGGATTTTTGTTTTCCTGCTGTTGAGGTGTAATCCACACTGAAGGCTGTGGTCCTTGATCTTCATCAGCAGGTATCTCAAATGTTCTTGATTGTCAGCAAGTAAGGTGGTGTTGCTTGCATAACACAGGTTGTCAATGAGTCGTCCTCCAATCCTCACACCTCATTCTTCTTCACAGAATCCAGCAGTTTCTTGGATTATTTTGCATGGCATACAGATTAAAAAGGTATGGTGAACGGATATAACCCCAACACATGCCTTTCCTGATTTTAAACCATGCAATGTCCCCTTGTTTTGTTTGCGTGACTGCCTCTTGACCCATATACAGATTCCTTAAGAGCACAATTAGGTGCTCTGGAGTTCTTATTCTCTGCAACGTTAACCATAATTTAGTATGAGCCACACGGTGGAATACTTTTGCATAGGCAATGAAACACAAGCAACCATTTTTCTGGTATTCTTTGCTTTCAGCCAAGATCCATCTGACACTAGCAATGGTATCTCTGGTTCCACAACCTCTTCTGAACCCAGCTTGAATTTCTGGTAGTTCCTTTTCAATAGACTGTTGCAGTTGCTTTGGAATCATCTTGAGCAGAATTTTATTTGCTTGTGATATCAATAATACTGTTCGGTAATGTCTACATTCGGTTGGATCACCTTTCTTTGGAATGGGCATAAATATGGATCTCTTCCAGTCAGTTGGCCAGGTAGCTGTCCTCTAGATTTCTTGACACAGACGAGCAAGTGCTTCCAGTGCTGCATCTGTTTGCTGAGATATCTCCGTTGATACTCCATCAATTCCTGGAGCCTTGTTTTTCACCAGTGCCTTCAATGCCACCTCAACTTCTTCCTTCAGTACCATTGGTTCCTGATCATATGCTGCCTCCTCAGATGGCTGAACTTTGACCAGTTCTTTATGGCATAAGGACTCTGTGTATTCCTTCCACCTTGTTTTGATGCTTTCTGAGTCATTTAACAGTTTCCTTGTAGAATCTTTCACTACTACAACTTGAGGCTTGAATTTTTTCTTCAGTTCTTTCAGCTTGAGAAATGCAGAATGTGTTCTTCCCTTCTGGTTTTCCATTTCCAGCTCTTTGCGCTTGTCATTATAATACTTTCTTTTGTCTTCTTGAGCTGCTCTCTGAAATCTTCTGTTTAGGTCTTTTACTTCACCTTTCGTTCCTTTTGCTTTAGCTGCTCAATGTTCAAGAGCAGAGTCTCTTCTGACATCCAGTTTGGTCTTTTCTTTCTTTCCTGACTAATTAACGACCTCTTGCTCTCTTCATGGACGATGTCTTTGATGTCATTCCACAATTCGTCTGGTCTTCAGTCAGTGAAATATCTAGGAATTACTATTTTATTTGTTGACACAAAGTCATGAACAAATCTCCAACCTTGACTACCAGACTCACAGACCAGAAATGTACTAGTGTAATATCGACCAGTACAGGGAATAAAGAAGCATTTTTCTAAAAAGTCTTTAACTGTAAGAGTCAATCTTTCTTAGGCTTCAGGATTAACGGGATATTAGGAACTCTTGGGTAAAATTTCAATGGTACCTATTTTTACCTTGGAAACCCAAGTGACACAGTTGTTAAGTGCTACATCTGCTAACCAAAAGGTCAGCAGTTTGAATCCACCAGGAACTTCCTGGAAACTCTATGGAGCAGTTGTACTCTGTCCTACAAGGTTGCTATGAGTCAGAATCAACCTGATGGCAGTGGATTAGGGTTTTCTTTTGTTTTTTGTTTTTTGTTTTTTTTTTTTTTGGTACCTTAATACATTGAACTGAAAGGGCCCTCCAAGTATTAGATGAAATGGTGCACAGTCAGGCACTGACTTAAAGCAGGATGCAAGAAGGGAAATTAATGAGATTAAAATCTGGAGTTCTGATAGATTGAGAGCATGTGCATAGCACAAGGCCTCTTCCTGATCATTCTCAAGATCATGCAGAAGGGAAAAGTACTAGGCATGCTTCATATGTCCTCTTCTTGAATAAGCTCTGAATGGCCCTTCCCTTTGAAAGTAAGTTTCTCGTTAGCAAGTAAACAGGAATGTTATGGCTAAGAAGGAAGGGAAGTGAGTCTTCAGTTAGTCCTAAAGGCAGTCACAGGTTGAGAACATCCTAAGGTCTGTGCTAAGTTAGCAAACCCCATAACTTCAGAAGTTCTAGTATTCTGGCAAAGGAACATTTGAAAGCTTGTGGGGTTAGTGTGGATAATGTTGTACCCATATACACCAGAAGTTTGCAAGGCTCTTCATTGATCTTAATAATAGTTTCACCTTGTAAGCACAGGGGAATCACAGGGGAAAAAAAAATGTGTTTTATACCCAGAGTCTGGTCACTTGTTTATTTTTCAACTTGATACAATCCTTCTAAAGTGTCCAAATATCTTATAATAACATGGTCCAGGGCTTTTGCTGTGTGACTTAGTTTCTTCAGAGGCCAGTGCTGCCCTCTATGGATGTCTGTACTTGCTTCTTTTGCAGACCTATTAGTCTGTTTTGTCTCTTTCTCATTTTTCTCTCTCTGCTACCTTAGCTTGTTGTTCTGAAGTCTGGCTTAGTTTATAAAGTCACCAGCTGACTACTTTCAGTGTTTTCCCAAACCAATTTGTGGCATTTGATCAGGTTGATGAGCTCAGGTTGGAAGCTATTAACAAAAAGGAAATTCAAAGCAGTCTTGGCATCAGTCTCTATTTTCAGCCCTGAACATTTTTTTGTAGGAATTTGGTTAGGCAGTCATGATAGTTATAAAGTCATACACCTTCTTCTTGTGTATAAACTTCATATTTTTCACATTTTATCTTCCTAGCAAACTTTTTAATAGCCTTAATAAGTAAATCAGCAAATCTTACTTTCAGCCAAAATTATATTCACAGGAACTCTGGTGTTTATATTTAAGGATTTCTTAGGGAACCTTCATTTAACTTCTTCTGTTCACCCAGAAGCATCCCCAGGCCAAATCAGCATACATATGATGTTGTAAATACCAGCCAGCCTCGATTTATAGGTGTGGATTTAAATAAGAAATTCCTGGTAAATTTATGGGGGTCCTCCCACGGATTTGGGAAGTCTTTGATGACAGCATGAGGCTCAGCTCAGGACCACAAGGCAAAGGTTAGTTGGGGTAATTTATCAGCCTCTTCATGGTTTCAAATCCTAAAAGGGAATTCTAAGGCTGGCTTGGATTCTGGTTCCATGGGGCTACCACTAAGCGGGAGGGAGGGTGAAAAGGAAGCACTGACAGACACAGAAAGGCAGGAACACCAAACAGGCTAAAGGAGGGGAGCAGGGGAGGGGCAATAGGAGTAAGGGAAGAAGAGGGGATCAGGTGGTAGAGTTGCTGGGGAGGTAGTAAGATGGGTAAAAGGAAGGGCAAGGAATGGATTAACTCTCTGTGCTTTCAACTTGAATACTCCCTCTGTGAGGGAAGCCAGCCTACCTTCCAAATGCCTTTTTACTGATTCCTGGTACCAGTTGTAAAAGATGCCCCATTGCTTTGTTTGACATGAACTCCCTGTTTTACTAATTTGGAACATTAAAAGGCAATTTTTGATGTTAAAAATTCCCCATTTTTGACAATTCTACCCAAAGTGATTTACAAATAAATTGCAATCCTTATCCAAAACCAAGAATATTCTCTAAACAGATAGAGAAACTTCACATTAACTTAGTATGGAAAAGAAAGAAGCCCCGGATAAGGAAAGCACTCTTAAAGAACAATAACATAGGAGGACTTATACCACCCGGCCGTGAAACTACTATACAGCTAAGACAGTCAAAACAACCTGTGGCTGGTACAATAACAGACATGCTGACCAATGGAACAGAATTGAGAACCCAGATGTAAATCCATCTACCTATGGTCACCTGATCTTCTATAAGGGCCATAAATCCATCAAGTGGGAAAAAGACAGTCTTTTTAACAGATGATGCTGGCAAAACTGAATGTCTTTCTGCAGAAAAGAAAAATGAAACAGGGCCTACATATCATATCACATACAAAAACTAATTCAAAATGAATCAAAGATCTAAGTCTAAAACCTGAAACTGTAAAGTTCATAGAAGAAAGAAAACGGTGAGTGCTGGAAGCGCTAAAAGCATACAAACTGTCATGGATAGAATTGGGTTCCCCCCAAAACAATCTGTGTAGGAATTTAGTTAGGTCATGATTCCTAGGACTGCGTGATATCCTCCTTGTTGCACATCCTGCCTCTGTGATGGTAATAATGGTGGATGGGCAGCAGTGGTGTTGATGAGGCAGAATTCACTATGAAAGATTGTTTTGTGCCTTTGGGCAGTCTCTTGACATATAAAGGAAAGAAGCTAGTGGAGAGACCGGGGGACCTTATAGCACCAAGGGTCGCTATGAGTCAGAGTCAGCTCGATAGAAGTGAGTTTGGTTTTTGGTTTCATTACCACCAAGAAGCTGTGGTGGAAGCTGAGTGCCTCCTTTGGAAAGGACTGGTGTCCCTGCACCTCAGAAGCTTCCAGTCCAACAGAGCATTGACGACAAAGACCTTCCTCCAGATCAAGCAAACAAAGCCTTTCCCTGGAACTGACAGACTGAATTTGGACTTTGAGCCTTCTGGACTATGATAAAAATCTCTCTTTTTGAAGCCAGCCACTTGTGGTATTTCTGTTAAAGCAGCACCAGCCGGCTAAGACACAAACCAGAGCCAAGACCACAAACTCTGGCAGAGTAGCTAGATAATTGGGGTTTTCTGAAAACTAAACACTTATGCTCATCAAAAGACTTCATCAAAAGTGTGAAAAAGAGAACTTACAGACAGGGAAAAAAGTTTTGGCTGTTAAAAATCAGGCAAAATTCTAATCTCCAAAATCTGTAAGGAAATCCAACACATCTACAACAAAAAGACAAATAATCCAATTAAAAACAGCAAAGGAAATGAACAGATACTTCACCAAAGAAGACATACAAGAGGCCAACAGACAAGGATGAAAGGTGCACCATCACTAGCCATTAGAGAACTGCAAAGCAAAACCCAGTGAGATGTCATTTCATTCCAGAATTACCAGCACAAATCACCAAAACAAGAAAGAGCAAACAGTGGAGAGGCTGCACAGGGAGATCAGAACTCTTAAATACTACTAGTAGGAATGCAAAATAATACAACCACTTGGGAAAACAACATGGTACTTCCCTAGGAAGCTAGAAATAAAAATACCATAGAATCCAGAAATCCCACTCCTAGGAATATGTTCTAGAGAAATAAGAGTCATTGCATGAATAGACATAGGCACAGCTATGTTCACTGCAGCGCTGTTCACAATTTTAAAAAGATAGAAACAACCTAGATGCTCATCAACACACAAATGGATAAACAAATCGTGGTCCATGCATACAATAGAGTATTATGTAACTATAAAGAATAATAAAGCTGTGAAGCATCTCCTAACATGAAGGAAACTGGTATGCTGAGTGAAATAAATAAACCACAAAAAGACAAAGATCATTGAGACTACTACTGCAAAAACTCATGAAAAGATTTGCACACCAAAAGAAATAATTTTTAATTATTATGAAGGAAGGATAGAATAGAAGGATAGAAAAAACTAAATTTACAGTAGTAGTAACTTTGGTGAAGAGTAAGACAGTATACTATATTGGGGAAGCCTGCACAACTTGTGTAAGACAAAAAAAAATAAACAAATAAAAGACAAGGTCACAGAAATTCCATAAATGCATTCAAGTTCCCTGAGGCAACAAACTGCTTGAGTGAGCACTATGTGGACCATCGTCTCAGGAAACACCTAGCTCAATTGGCATAGCATAGTTTATACAGAAAATACTCTGCATTTTCCTTTGGTTAAGTAGCATCTGAGGTCTTAAAAGACTGTGACTGGCCATCTAGGATATGCCACTGGTCTTACCCCTTTGGGAACAAGGGAAGCACGAAGAAAACTAAAGATCCCAGGGGAAGATTAATCCAGAGGACTAATGGACCACATCTACAATGGCCTCCAGCAAAATAATTCCAATACATCTAGATGGTATCCAGCTACCACCAGGGCCTGCTCTGACAGTGATTACATCAGAGTCCCCAGCAGAGCCGGAGAAAACTGTAGAACAAAATTCTAACTTAAAAAAGGAAGACCAGACTTGTTGGCCTGACAGAGACTGTTAAAAAACCCTGAGAGTACAGCCCCTGACATACTTTCAGCTCAGTGATGAAGTCACTCCTGAAGTTCAGCCTTCAGGCAACTTCTAGACAAGCCCATAAAACAAAACAAGACTAAAGGGGCATGCTAGCACAGGGGCAAGGACTAGAAGGTAAGAATGGACAGGAAAGCAGGTAAGAGGGAGCCCCAAGTTGAGAAGGGAGATCATTGGCCTATTGTGGCGTTGTTAACCCTGTCATAAAACAGTATGTATAATAACTATTTAATGAGAAACTACCCTTTTCTGTAACCTTCATCTAAAGTAAATTTTTGTTCTTAAAATTCCCCATTTGGGCCAACAGTTCTCAATACTGCCTCTAGTTATAGTCTGCTATTCATCTAAACATGCACAGGAATGAGGCAGGAGCCTCTTGGGGTGGTGCATTCTGTTTCTCAGAGAAAGCTCATCCCACAGTGTCTTAGACATCTACTATTGCTATAACAGAAATATCGTGAGTGGATTATTTAACAAAGAGAAATTTAATTTCTCACAATTTAGGAGGCTGAAGAAACTCTGATTAAGTGCTGCAGCTGCTAACCAAAAGGTCAGCAGTTGAAATCTGCCAGGCACTCCTTGGTAACTCTACAGGGCAGTTCTACCCTGTCCTGTGGGGTCACTACAAGTTGGATCTGACTTGACGGCAGTGGGTTTGGTTTGGTTTTGGTTAGGAGGCTGAAAGTGTGATTTTGGCTGGGCCAGGATTCCCTGTATTCTGTGATTGTCCTCCATTTTATGCTTTTCTGATGCTGTAAATCCTAATCTCTGCCTGTGGCTAACACACAGGATGATTATGTTAAAAGAGGATTAGGATGGGACTGCCACACCCTTGCTAAAGGAGCTTCCCTGGAGTGTGGCTTGCTCTACCCTTTATCCTTTCATCCTAAGAGAGACAAAAAGAAAGAAAGGAAGCAGAGAACTAGGAACCTCATACCATTAAGAAAGCAGCACTGGTAGAAGAGCACCTCCTTCAGACCTGAGGTTCCTGTGCCAAGATGCTCCCTGAACAAAGACTGATGCAACACAAAGACTTTTCCTCTAGAGCAGACAAGGGGGAAACCCATCCCACAGAGTAGACATCCTGAATTTGGACTTGTGGTCTACTGGACTGCGGAAGAATAACCTTTCTTTTGTTAAAGCCATCCACTTGTGATATTTCTGTTAGATCAGTACTAGATGATTAAAACACATTCCATGGCATCCAGGAGAGGAGAGAAATACTCTGGCTCTTACATGGAGCAAAGAATATGGTTCAAGTCCAGCAGGGAGGACACAGAAAAGCATACAAACCTAGAAAATGACAACCAGTGTAGTAAATAGAGTTATACTAAACAACAATATATATTCTTAGGGTACATTGGATCTAGTGCACAAAAAATTTCAGTAAGTAAAACCAGGAGCTACTTAGCTGTTAAGAACTTCTTTCTGAACAATCACTAGTACAGGTTGCAGTAATGAGAGTCCGGCAGGTTTTCACTGATTCATTAAATATGTGAACAATGTTAACAGAAAACCAATGTTTCATTAAATGTTAACAGAAAAACAGTGTAAAGTCATTAGTGTCCTATTGGAATGGTTTAGGTGAAAACTTCTGTAAAAGATATTTTTCAAGATATCTTTGCTATTGACTTTATACCTCAGGGCCCAGTTGATGTGTCCTTGTTAGTTCAGCCTCAACTAGGTCATATTCTCTTTGTTCAAGGACAAGGAATAATAAGACCAACATCATTTTCTAAATCATTCTCTCCTTTTTTAATAGGAGATTGGAGACAACACATCAATGATTCATAATCACCTGGACTTACTTGCTTTCCAAAATAGAGACAATTACAAGCTTTTTAAACTCACAATACTGGTCTTTTACCAGATCCTGTCTGGTTCTTCACCACGTTATTATGCAAGGACAGTGTTCTCATCAGTCCCGTTGTCAGAGTGAGCAGCCTCAACATACATCAACATTTTACCCCAAGTCCATTTTTTGTCTTTTGGGTGTGTAAGCAAGTAGCTTGTGGTCTAATTTTATAGCACAAACTATTTTCATGAACTTATAAAAAAACCATTCTGTTATCTCATTTCAGCTTGGCTTATGAGGTCAGAGATCACTCTCATGTTTTTATTCCACTGGCAAATCTGTTACTTGCCCCACAGTGATTGATACATTTCTCAAAGTTTTCTCCTATTTAACTATAACATAAACAGGAATTAAAACTCTTAAAAATTGCCAACCCCACCCTAAGTATTAGACCAGTGAGCTTTCTTCTGATTCTCATTCTACAATGTGTCACCACAATACCTTTTCAGTATGTGCTAGCACCATTACTATGAACAACTAAAGGTAATCTGAAATTCCTAAAGTGCATTGTTCATACATTTACCAGGAATCAAAACAAGGGATTGTCCATGTAAATTTATTGTCAGTTATAAATTGCCATGGATTGAACTGTGTTCTCCAAAAATTGTGTGTGGTGGTTTGGCTAGACTATGATTCCTGGTATTGTGTAATGATCCTTCATGTTGTAAATCCTGCCTTTATGACATTAATGAGAGTGTATGGGCTGTTGTGTTGGAGGGTCAGGACTCAGTATGTAAGACTGTATTGGGCCTTGAGGCAATCTTTTGAGATACAAAAGAAAGAATTTAGCGGAGAAATTTGGAGACCTCATATCATTAAGAAAGAAAGAAGGGCTGGGAGTTGAGCACATCTTTGGAAATAGCAAGGGTCTCTGCTCCTCAGAACCTTCCAGCCCAGGGAAGATTGACAAGGACCTCCTTTCCAGAGCTAGCAGAGAAAGTCTTCTCTTGAACCTGACACCCTGAATTTGGACTTTTAGCTTACTAGATTCTGACAAAATAAAATTTCTGTTTTTAAGGCCATGCACTTGTGATATGTCTGTCAAAGCAGCACTAGGTGACTAAAATAGAAGGGAGTTACCTAAATTAGTATAGCTGGATCTACAACACAAAAGTATATTTCTAAGGAGCACACAAGGTTTGTCTATACATAAGTAGCATCAGTAACTGATTTTTACATGTCTCAACAGCAACTGCATTCTATAAAACCTCTGTTTGTATGTTAATATAAATACAACATGTCTCTGTTATGGCACAAACTGTTCCTTGAAAGAATAGAAAATCTAATATTCTAATCTGTAAAATCATAGCATGAATTTCATACACTTTACTGGTTATAGTATTTACAAGTTTGCTAATCTTACTAAGAGAAATTTCTAATTTGACAGTTACAACATCTATACCCACTAATTAAATACTTTAAGAGAAAGAAAAATGATTTCTTAGAAATAGAAAGTAGGACTGTAAAACATCTGCAATAGTCCCACATAAAATACATAGTATTTTGTTTACCCATTCCTATATAACGATTTTCTGTTCCACTTGATCTGGGACAAGCTGCAGTCTGGGAATCCATCAGTTTGTGTATAAAGTTCTGGAAATCTCATTTCACACTCCTTTTCACAAGTCCAATATAGTCCATTTTTTGGTTGAGATAATTTGGTCAAACATTTTTGGAAAATCAGCAAAGTAAAAACTTATCTGTAGATGACAAAACTTGTCCTACAGCGAGCAAGAGAATTTACAACACGGAAAATTCCTCCCCTGAAATATTTTCTCTAGGATGCAAAATTGCCAGCAAGGCAAGAGCTTGTCAATTTCTGTACTGCTAGTTGAACAAGACTTCTGCATATCAGGACAGTTTACACTTGTATCTTATCTCTGTGTTCTGTGTACAGTTTATGAGCTCTGTAAAAGGATGAAACTCACTTTCCTCTTTGGACCATGTAGCCTATGTATTAACTCTGCAAAGATATTGAAATATCAAAGAGTAGCTCTCCGACCTAAGTGCTTCCTGCTGACTCTACATACTCTTTCTCTGGCTTGCCAGGAACTTTCAATAACCTATTTCTGAAATTGCCAAGTATTATTATTTTCCCCATTTTACAAAAGAAGAAACAGAGATTGAACGAGGCTAAGTAAATTGTCTCTCAAGATCACAGAGACAGCAGGTACTAAAATCAGAATTTCAACTTAAACATTTTGACTCCAGAACTCCAATAATTGTCTAACCATTACTCCAATACCTGAGACAGTACAGTACATTGTACTGTCATAGATAGCAACTCTTAACATCATTCTGGAAAGCATCCTAAAGATTTCTGAGTCACTTCTGATAGTTACGAAATATAAGAAACTCTATATTTTATTGTCAGCTTAGACACTCACTGGCTACATACGTTAGTACGAGCATATCGCTTGCCTTCTTTTCATCTCATCAGCAAAATAATTCTGTTGTATTAGAAATCAACTCTCCAGTGTCTCTCACCACACCAAATTTTATTTATTTTGTTGTTGTTGGGAATATACACGGTAAAACATACATCAGTTCAAAAGTTTCCATGTGTAAAATTTAGTGACATAGATTGCTTTCTTCTAGTTGTACAACCTTTCTCACCCTCTTTTTCTAAGTTGTTTCTGCCTTACTAAGATAAATGCAGTACCCTTGAGGTTCCTATCTAGTCTTCTAAGTTTCTGGTATCAGTTCAACCCCATCCAGATAGTTCTTAACAGAGCATAATACTCAAAGCTGAACTTTTTAGTTAAACTACACTATTTTTGTGACTTAGATCATTTTGTCTTTTTCATTAACTATCAGTTATTCAAGTAATTTATTTCCTTATTTACATATCCATCTATCTCTTTTTTTCATTATACTTTAGATGAAGTTTTACAAAGCAAATTAGTTTCTCATTAAACAGTTAATACACATAGCCACTGAGTGTGAAAAACTAACAGACTAATGGTGGGTCTCTTTTATCAGTAAGGTCATACAATATTTTCCTTTCATGATTGCTTTATTTCACTATACTGTAGCATGTTACAACTTCATTTCTCCTACTGACTGAGTAGTAGTCCACTGTATGTGTATAACAACGAAACCTGTTGCCATTGAGTCAATTCCAACTCTTAGTAACCCTATAGGATTGAGTAGAACTACCCCATAGATCTTTAGTATTTGAGTTCCTAACCAAGGTACCACCATGGTTTTATGTATATACCACTTTTTTGTTTTTAATATCTATTTACCTGTTGATGGGCATTTAGGTTATCTATACCTTTTAGCTGTTGTAAACAGTGCTGCAACAAATATTGATGTACAAGTTCTTTTTTGAGACTCTGCTTTCAAATCTTTTGGGCATGCACTTAGCAGTGGAATTTCTGGTTCATATGATAGTTTCGGTTTAAATTTTTTGAGGAACCACTATACTGTTTTCTATAACAGCTGTTCTATTTGGCATTCCCACCAGCAATGGATAAAGGTTTCCATTTCTCCACACCCTTGCCAACACTTGCTATTTTCTGGTTTTGTTTTGTTTTTTCTTTTTAATCTCACACATCCTAGTGGGAGTAAATTTATATCTTTTGTGGCTCTCCAGTGTCTCTTGATATTAAATTTGGTAGTCCCATTAACAGTACTTAGATTTTTATTCTCGAGTGATTGTTGCTGTCTATTCATCACATCAAAACCAAACTCAGTTCTGTTACTTTCTGCACTGGCAAATAAAATTAACTGTTACATTATTGTGGTCTGCCTAAAAACCAAACAAAACTAGTTGCTGTTGAGTAGATTCTGACTCATGGCAACCCCATGTGTGCTCCACAGAATTTTCAAATGCTAATTTACTTTTAATTTACTTATTTATTTCAAAATACATTCCAGGAATTTTTTCTGAGGTGTCTCTGGGTACTCTTCGCCAATCTGTCAGTCAGCAGCCGAATTTTAAATGTTAATCATTTGCAACACCCAGGAACTCCATAGCCATTGCCATTCAGTTGATTATAACTAATATCAACCCTATAGAAGAAAGGAAAAGTGCCCACATACCATTTTGAAGGCTGTAAATCTTTATGGAAGCAGATTGCCATACCCATCTCCTGCTGAGTGGCTGGTGGGCTGGAACTGCCAACTGTCTGGTTAGCAACTGAATTGATTAACCAAACACCATCAGGGTTTATTATGGACTCTGTGCACAGGTGATAATTTTATCTCTTTTGTTCTTCCTCAAATGGGGAAAAAAGTTTTCCTCTTTCTTAAGCTTTTGCCAGTGGAATTAAGAGAAGGGAGGTTATTTGTGGGGAGAGAGGAAGAAGTTACAACACAAGTTGTTAATTTGAGTCATTTGTAGGTCACTAATCATTGCCTGATAATAATGTTATATAACGGAGCCCTAGTGATGCACATGGTGTTTAAAAGATTGGCTGGTAACCAAAAGGTCAGCTCTTCAAACCCACCAGCCACTCCTTGGAAATCGATGGGGCAGTTATAGACATCTCTTCCAGGCTCTTACTGGATAATAAGTTATGATACCTTCATCTATAGTCTGACTTTAATAAAATCTTTATGCACACGTGCTAGAAGTACACTGCTGTCTTCTTAGTATTTAAAATGTATTGTGAAAGTAATAATGCACTACATGTTTTATAAAAGGATGAAACAGCAAAGAAATATAAAAAATGAGAAATTTTTCATTTCCTCTAAAATATCTGCCCTTTCTCCATTCTGTTTGCCAAAAGAAGAAATAGTTTTTCAGTAAGTGTTTTATGATCATATTGTTTTTAATGCTTACAAGCCAACTTACACGACACATTAGCACATACTGAAAACTGTATAGCATTTAGAGCAGTTCAAAACAGCTATCATTTATTCATTCCAAGTTTTTCTAAATAACTTACTTAACTATAATCTTTAAATTAGGTTTTTGGTATCCTTATTGAAAAACTCTATACCCACATAGTATCAAATTTGAACAAGGAAAAGAGCATAAAAAGCAAACAAAGTCACCTTTTTGCTACAGACTCACGGTCACCCAAATTCTTCTGTACACCAGAATGATGTTACATATCCAAAACCCAAACCCACTGCTCTCAAGTCCAGTTTGACTCATAGTGATCCTACGGGTCAGAGTACAACTGCCCTCTAGAGTTTCCAAGGAGCACCTGGAGGATTTGAACTACCAACCTTTTGGTTAGTATATGTAGCATTTAACCCACTATGCCACCAGGGTTTCCACATTATATACAGTAAATCATAAATATCTGTCTAAAAATCAAGTATTAGTTCATATACTTTTGAAAAAGTAGAGATACAAAACATACATAGTTTTGTGCCTAGTTTAACAGTCTTAGAAGTTAAAGATCATGTAATATCTGAGCACATATTATATCTTTCCCTTTCCTTGTGAAGTCTGGCCATCATATGACTGAACCATAACTGATTGACCAGTATTCTATGGCACGTTCTATAGATTTCATGTGCTGATCACTGAAGACTGAACACCAGACAAATTGCTGAAGGATATCAAGACATCGTTCATGAAGAGAGCAAGATGTCATTAAAAAGGCAGGAAAGAGAGAAAAGACCAAATTGGTTGTCAGAAGAGACCCTGAAACTTGCTCTCGAAAATCAAGCAGCTAAAGCAAAAGGAAGGAATGATGAAACAAAAGACCTAAACAGAGGAAGTCAAAGAGCAGTTCCAGAAGACAAAATAAAGTACTATAATGACATAGGCAAAGAGCTGGAAATGGAAAACCAGAAAGGAAGAACACGTTCTGCATTTCTCAAGCTGAAAGAACTGAAGAAAAGATTCATGCCTCTACTTGAAATAGTGAAAGATTCTACAGGGAAGATACTAAACGACTTCAGTGAGCATCGAAAGTAGACAGAAGGAATACACAGAATCATTACACCAGAAAGAAGTGGCCGATGTTCAGTCATTTGAAGAGGTAGCATGTGATCAGGAACTCACTGTACTAAAGGAAGTTGAAGCTGCATTGAAGGCACTGGCAAAAACAAGGCTCCAGGAATTGATGGAATATCTACTGAAATATTTCAACAAACAGATGCAGTGCTGGAAGTGTTCACTTATCTATGCCAAGAAATTTGGAGGAGTGCTACTTGGCCAACTAACTGGAAGAGATCCATATTTATGCCCATTCCCAAGAAAGGTGATCCAACCAAATGTGGAAACTGCCGAACAATATCAATAAAACCACATGCAAGTACAATTTTGCTCAAGATGATTCAAAAGTAATTGCAACAGTATATTGAGAAGGAACTGTCAGAAATTAAAGCTGGATTCAGAAGAGGACATGGAACCAGGGATATTATCACTGACATCAGATGGACCTTGCCTGAAAGAATACCAGAAAAATGTTTACCTGTGCTTCATTGACTATACAAAGGCATTTGACTATGTAAGTCATAATAAATTATGGTGAACATTGTGGAGAATGGGAATTCCAGAATACCAAATTGTACTCTTATGGAATCTGTATATTGATCAAGAAGAAATTGTGCAAACAGAACAAGAGGACACTGCATGGTTTAAAGTCAGGAAAGGTGTGCATCAAGGTTGTAATCTTTCACTGTACTTTTTCAATCTGTATACTGAACAAATAACCTGAGGAGCTGGACTCTACAAAGAAGAATGTGGTATCCGAATTGGGGGAAGACTCATTAACAATCTCCGTTACACAGACGACAACCACCTTACTTGCTGGAAGTGAAGAAGATTTGGAACACTTACTGATGAAAATCAAGGACCTCAGCCTTCAGTGTGGATTGCACCTGAACATCAGGAAAACAAAAATTCCCACAACTGGACCAGTGAGCAACATTGGCATAATTGAGAAAGGATTGAGGTTTTCAAGGATTTTATTGTACTTGAGTCCACAATCAACACCATGGAAACAGCAGTCAAGAAATCAAAAGACACATTGCATTTTGAAAATCTGTTGCCTAGGTTCTCCTTCAAATATTGAAAAGCAAAGATGTCACCTTGAAGACTAACGTACACCTGACACAAGCTATGGTATTTTCAATCACATCATATGCATGCAAAAGCTGGACAATGAACAAAGAAGACAGGGGGAGAACTGGTGCCTTTGAATTGCTGTTACAGCAGCATGTTGAATGGACCATGGACCACCAAAAGAATAAACAGATCTGTTATGGAAAAAGCACAACCAGAGTGCTCCTTGGAAGCAAAGATGGTCAGACTGCATCTTACATACTTTAGACATGTTGTCAGGAAGGATCAGTCATTGGAGAAGGACATCATGCTTGCTAGATTGGAGGGTCAGCGAAAAAGAGAAAGACTGTCGACTAGATGGACTGACACAATGGCCGCAACAATGGACTTAAGCATAAAAATTATTGTGGACATGGCGCAAGCCCAGGCAGTGTTTTGTTCTGCTGTTCATAGGATTGCTATGAATTGGAACCAACTCTACAGCACCTAATAACAACAACAACATTCTATGGATGGATTACTGTTTTCCATTCTTCAGCTAAGAAAAATACTGGTACAAAGAATACCCTTACTGGTCTTTGCATGTATGTAGGAATACATATGAATGACACATTTCTTCTTTTCTTTCTTTTTTTTATTTAATATGACTGAGTGAAAATGTACATTCCCATATAAATTTATATGCCCACCTATATGCAGCTTCCACTGCTCTCCCTGCCCAGTGACAGCAGACTATTCCTCTCTGCTCCATACATTTCTCATCCTCCCAAGAGTCTCCTTCCCCCTCCTCTCCACCCACTCTCCTTCCTCCAGCTAGAGGTCAGCAGGATGATATCCTATAGATGCATAGAACCATAAAGTGCATCCAATATATGGTCACTCTGCATCGCCAAGTCCAATCCACTTGTGTCCAAAGAGTGGACCTTCGTTATAATTTATGGGCAAGGGCAACATCAGGGCCAGGGGCCATGCTTCCAGGGGAACCTTGAAACCCCTGGACCATCAATTGAGGTCTTTTAGTGGAGATCTCAGGGTGCACCCCTTTTTATTCTTGTGTTGCCAGTGAGACTCAACTTAGTGAGCTCTATCGCGGCTCTCACTGGTGGTGTCTGGGCACCATCCGGTTCTTCTGGTCCCAAGTCAATGTAGGCACCCACTCATGTGAGTCTCTCTATCTTCTGGGTTGTCTTTACCCCAGGTCATTTTGGTCCTCGGTAAGCATCTGTTCCTGCTGAGTTGGGACCATTTGCTGTGACCTTGGAAGGCAGCTTGGTAGCTTTTAAGATCCCAGACGCCACTCACCAATGTGGGATGCAGACAGCCCTCTTAGCAAAACGCTAGTCGTGCCAAATGGCCTCAATTTTGCCTAAAAGCATTGTCCTCTGCTCTCTACCCCAGATACTCTGTCCTTGCAATATTGTACGAGACCCCTACGATAAGATTTCAAAAACAGACTTGTGTATAGAAGAAAAGACTCTTTGACAGCTGCAAGGGAGGGGAAAGAGGGAGGGTTTAGATTAGATAGTGGGTAGAAATCTGGTTGGGTGAAATTGGTGATAGCACACAGTATAAACAAGAACAATGTTAAGTGGACTTCAGCATAACTTGAATACTCCTTCCATCTTAACCCAATATTGCAAGGACTGAATGACACATTTCTTAACAGTAAAATTGCTAAGTCATAAGAATGGACCCTTTAAATCCTTGATATATATAACTAAGCTGTTATCTAATAAAGTTTCCTTAGTGTGTGAGATTTAAAAAGCCTAATTTTGAACATCTATATTGTGGCTAGAAACCCTGGTGGCACCATGGTTAACAATTCGGCTACTAACAAAAAGGACATCAGTTCAAATCTATCAGATACTCCTCAGAAACTCTATGGGGCAGTTCTACTCGGAGTCAACTCAGTAGTAACAGGTTTGGGGGTTATATCATGGCCAGCTTTCCAGGAATGCTTTATAACAGTAGCACTAAATAAAATGTCCACATTTATGCAACTCAGCTAATTAGGACTATTTCAGTACCTCCTTATTCATAAGAGTCATATCACATCAATAAATACCCATGTATACCTGAGCTGAACTGAAATTGACAGTGTATTTTATACACACACATTTAGAAGCATATTAATTAAATTAAAATATTAAAAATAATCTATTTGTTTCTATTAGTGTTTTGGACTCCATAATTGGTTTTTTCCGGTCATAAAAAGTTTGGTAGGTTTCTAGAAGCTCACACTGGTTTTTTAGTGCTTCGTAGATACATATTCCTGAAGCTAATTTGAAAAGCAAATTGTCATATCCCTGCTCTCCACATCTTTCTTTCTTGCAAACTGTAAATTGCTAACCAAAAAAAAAAAAAAGAAAAACCCAAACCCATTAGCTTCCAGGTGATTCCAACTCATAGTGATCGTACAGGATCAGGCAGAGCTGACCAACAGAGTTTCCAAGAAGTACCCGGTAAATTTGAATTGTTGATCTTTTGGGTATCAGCTGCAGCACTTAACCACATACCACCAGGGTCTCCATAAATTGGCAAGATCCTTTTATTTCGTAGTCTCCTTTTTCTTAGTAGGATTAAGAAAACTCTAAACCCTTTAACTGATACTTTGCTGAACAGAAATATTGCTAAATTTGCTGGTTCTGTAAAACAGCCACAGTAGTAAGTAGGCCAAGGTCGGAATTGTTGAAGGAACAAGGAGATTTTTGTTTGTTTTTAAGGAGTCATCCTTGTGAGAGTACTAATCTGCGTGAAGGTAAATCGTGTAAATTGTGACATGTGCTGCCTCGTTTTTCCTACAAGGACGATATTGTCTATTGTGTAACAGTACACTTACTATATTATTTCATTTTTTGGCAAGAATTTGAGGCTCCAAAAAATTTTTCAAAGCCAACGTATCTTTCTCATCAGGCAGCGTTTCTTCCAGTACTTCAAAAGAAGACAAAGATGCTTGAAAAAACTGTAACATTTGAAAAGCTGTTTTTTAGAAAGTGGCAAGTGTTCCGCCTAGAAATCCTCAGTATAGCAGCTTCTTTGTTTAAAATAATGACCCTCCTGCTTCAATCATCACAAAATCACAAATATAGTCATTACAGGGTTTCCCCTTCCCCCCCTAAAAAAGAACCTGCCATCGCGTGGATTCCAACTCTTACCGAACACATTAGGACAGAGTAGAACTGCTCTATAGTGTTTCCGAGGAACACCTGTGGATCTCAACTGCCGACCCGTTAGTTACCAGGCGGGGCAGGTAACCACTATTCCTCCACGGTTTCCACTCTGCAGACAGCATAACTTAAAAGGCAACTTGCCTGGATCAGTCAGAATTTAAACTGCTGATCTGGAGGGGCAAGCCACGTAAGGATTTTCCACTTCGTTTTACGGCATTGTAGTTTAACTACGTCACTATCTTTCAGGAAAAAAGGAGGCGGGTTGGGACATCAGCTGGGAGGCTATTTGTGTGGTCTGTAGGTTCCTGAGTTTCAACACCAAATCTGCCTTTCTCCACTTCTCGAATAAAGCTCCGGCCTGACGTCCCACAGAAGCCCTGGTGGCTCCCAGGAGTTAGCGTAGCGACTTCCTCAAGACTCGGACTCCAGAATTTGGCCCGCGGACGACAAAACCCCTGGATCCCAGGGGCTCCAGCATTTTGCAGAGGGAGGGGCTGTAGCTGGGTAGCTAGGGGGAACAGCCTAAGCTGCCAGCCAATGAGGAGGAGCGGCCGCCTCAGCGCCCTCGCTGATTGGGCCCCTGCGTGTCCGCCCCTCCACGACCGCAGCACTTCGGGTCCGCTGACCAAGACCCGCTTCCAGACTTTCAGTGTGTGACTTTGGGTTTGCCGATTTCCGTAATCTCCCTTTTCTTCAAATTCTTCTTTCTTCAAGTCTGACGCCGCAGTTTCAGAGTTTTATCTGCCTCGCTATTCTATTTTCTTCGCAGCTCAACATGCAGAAAGAAGACGTCTCCCAGTGTGATTTCTTGTCTAGCTTCCAACATTTCGCCACACAAGCCATTCACGTGGGCCAGGAACCGGAGCAGTGGAAGTCCCAGGCTGTGGTGCCTCCTATCTCCCTGTCCACCACGTTCAAGCAGTTGGGGCCTGGTCGGCACTTGGTGAGCTGGGTCCGGGACGGCCCAGGGTGGGTCTAGAAAAGAGCAATGATTTATGAGTTAAAAAAGGTACACGGGTAATTTGTAATATGGCTAATACATTAGCAAGGCACCTCAGAAGGAGATTTCCTAAACCTGTAATCCACCTAGCAGTAAGATTTTGTATTGCATGACCCAACGATCACAGTTTTTAATAAGCCATACTGGAAGGCACCGTCTGTACAACTTGTCCAAGAGAATGCACTTGAAATTCACCTAATTCTGGCAAATTTCCAATTGAAAACTGAGGACTGTAATATTCTAGAACTACCATTAGGAGCAAAAGTTATAGAGGAGAAGAGTCAGATAAAAAGCAAGAGGTCTGATAACTCACCTGTAATTAAAATTGTTCCCAAAAGATGTTATAGTTAATGAGTAGATACTTATATCCTGTATATTACATGTATTAATCTTGTAATCCTTACAACAACCCTAGTCTAAACTGCACTATCATTTTTCCAATGCAAAACTGAAGTTTAAGGTTGGTAAAAGAGACTACAGTGTGCTATACTCCAATAATGCTAACAATAATGTAACCCATTGTATCATTTAAACAGCATGGTTTAGCGATTAAGAGGACAAGGTCGCTAGTCAGAGGACCTGGGTTGAATTCTGTCAGCACATCTTTTGAGCTGGGTGACCATGAACAAGTTACCTAACCTGTCTAAGCCTCAGTCTGATTCTGTGTAAATGGTGGTAATAATAGTACCCATGACATAAATTGTTGAGATTAATATAAATGTGCATGATGCACAAGTGTTCAGTGCTTGTGTGGTATTTTTGACCTGACCAGAGGGCAGGGCAGGTATTAGGTACTTGATACAGAAAAGGAAACTGAGGCAGAGTCACACATAAATGACGTGTGTCAGGCCTTTGGGAACCATGGAGGCCGAATGGTTAAGACTTTAGCTACTAACCAGAATGTCAGGATTTCAAATCTACCTGCCTTGCCTTGGAAACCCCATGGGGCAGTTCTGCTATGACCTGAAGGGTCATTATGAGTTGGAATCAACTCGATGGTGACAGGTTTGATTTGTTTTAGGTCAGGGCTTTTTAATGTATCTTAAACTATTTACAAGTTGCTGAGGTTCACAAGAAAATCAGTTAAATTTTCTAGGTTCCAAAAGGACAAATATTGTATGAGATGCCTACAGTAAGAACTTAAAAACAGACTCATACATAAAAGAAAAGACTCTGACTGCAAGCGTGGAGAGGGAGGGAAGGCAAAGGTGGGGTATAGATTAGATAGTGGATAGAAATTGGGTTGGGTGAAATCAGTGACAGCACACATTAGAAAGGAGATCAGTTTTAACTGGATTTCAACATAACATGATTGCTCCTCCCATCTTAATCCAATATTGCAAGGACAGAGTAGCTGGGGAGCACTGCTCTCAGGGGACATCAAGACCAGTTGGCATAGCTAACATTTTGCTAAGAGAGTCTTCTGCACACCACATTGGTGAGTGGCATCTAGGGTCTTGAAAGCTGCCAAGCTGGCATCTGAGGCACACCAAATGGTCCAACTTGGCCGAAATGGATGATTTCCAATGACTAAAACGATGTAGGGCAAAGAGAACCTTGAGGACAGAGAGACCCATGTCAGTGGGTAACTATATCGACATGTGACCAGAAGAACCAGATTGTGCCCAGCCACCATCAGTGATAGCTGTGATGGGATTCACAAAGTTGAGTATCACTGGCAACATGAGAATAAAAAGGGGTGCACCCTGAGATCTCCACTAAAAGACCACAATTGATGGTCCAGGGGTGTCAGAGTTCTCCTGGGAACATAGTCCCTGGCCCTGATGCTGCCACTGTCCATAAATCATAATGAAGGTTGACTCTTCAGACAGGAATGAATTGCTCTTGGCTGCACAGAGTGACCACATGTGTGTGCACTTTACAATTTTATGCATCTATAGGATGTCATTTTGCTAACGTCATACTGGAGGTGGGGGAGAGAGTGGTGAGGAGGGGATAGGAGATTATTAGGAGGACATAACATGTATAGAACGGACAGGAGGAGTCTACTTTTACTGGGCAGGGAGAGCAGTGGGAGCTACACATAGCTAGGCATACAAATTTATAAGGGATTGTACATTTTCACTCAATCATAATAAAAAAAATTAAAAGAGTTTCTAGGTTCCAAACCTTATGTTCAAAAACCTCTTTAGTGTGTTATGTAAACATAGGAAAATTCTTAGGATTTAGACCTTGTTTTATGATGTGTAGTTATAAAGGAATTTCTGGTGCTGGTTTAGGATTCTCCTAGCTACTCTATTTTGGAATCAGAGTATGCAAACAACCTGTCTTCCAAACATGCAGTTTTTCTTGGGGTGAGGTTTAGGTAAAAGCTGTTTAAACTTTTGAACTAAATAGAAAAGTTAACCCTTCAGTTAGGATGTTCATGATAACATGCTTTCAAAAAACCATCAGGGTTAGTAAAATGCAGAAAACTATGCTTAATACCTCTAAGAAAAAAATCAATTAATAGCACTAAATGGGATTTGAAGAGTTGTGAGTCGGAACTGACTCGACAGTAACAGGTTTATATAGCGATTACTATGTTATCTCATTTTATTCTCAGAACAATCTTACGTAGTACATGGTGTTATCATTCTCATTTTACAGATATCGAGATTGATTCTTGGAAATATTAAGTAATTTAACCTGTTGGGACACAGCTCTTAAGTGGAAGACACAGAATCGTCATCTGGTTTGGTTGACTTCAGACCTTTCCTCTCCACCTCAGTCATAACCTTGCCGTGGCTTGCATGGCATGACACACCATGACTAAATAGTGGAACATCATTACAGAAGCCTGAACCCCAGGGTGGTTTTGGAGATGTCTGTGTTGGGACTCTGATATTAAACTTAAACGTTTTAGGATGAACTCTATCTTCTTTTCTTCAGGGTTTTGATTATAGCCGTTCTGCAAATCCCACCAGGAATTGCTTGGAAAAGGCAGTGGCAGCACTGGATGGGGCTAAGTACAGTAAGTAATTTAGATTTTACAGTTTGCAAATTATAGACTCCATGGCTAAATATATAGAGAAAATTATGGAAGCACATAATGTAGAATTGGAAGAAAATAAAGACTGTTGTTGTTAGTCACCATCAAGTCAATTCTGACTCACAGCAACTTCAGATGTCACAGAATAGAGCAGCTGCATAGTATTTTCTCGGCTGATTCCTAGGACTTTTCTTTTGTAGTATCTCTGGGTGGATTTGAACCACCAAATTCTAGGTCAGCAGTCAAGGGCAAGCTGATTACACCATGTAGAGATCTTAAAATAAGGTTAGCTAGTCCAAAACTGTAATTTCATTCACTAAAATAGTGACTCATTTACCTAACATTCCACAGCTAGTATAATATGCATAGGATAATTATCAGGTAAAACCACATATGAACAGAGGTAACATGGCATATTTACCATATGGAATTCATATAACTACACTTTTCATCTGCAGTTTTATAACACTACCTATGAGAATACAAACTTTCTTACTCTGGTTCAGTCATTCTGATAATTTGTGACTGAGAATAGCACCAAGGTGTATTTTTAAATAGCCAGGTGCCATTGTTAATATGCTGTCAGAGGTTAGGTGTTAATTAATAAAATCTTTTTTTTCCTTAATTGAGGGGGTATATTGCTGTGAAATCATTTTTTGGTAATATTGTTTTTTTAGTGAAAGTTTACACAGAAAATTAGATTTTCATGTAACAATTAATGACAAAAATTGTTTGGCAACTTTTGCTATATTTTTTATCTTGTGTCAATATTCTTGTTCATTCTATTCTAACTGTTTTGTTTATAGTAATCTAGTTGCATCTCTGTGCCCTTACCCCTCCATCTTTTCTTTAGAGTAATTGTTGACCATTGAGTCTCATATATGATTTTTTAAAGGTACACAGTACTCAGTGATCATATTCTTTATTACATGGCTAATCCATTATATAGCTAGAAGGTGACATCAGAGGATGGTTTCAGTTGAAGGTTTAACAAGTATGTTTGGGAAATAGTCTTAGAGAATCCTCTAGTCTGAGCTGGTCCAGTAGGTCTGGGCTTTCTTAAGAGTTTGAGTTCCGTTCCACATTTTTCTCCCCTTCCATCAGGACCCGTCTACTGTGGCCTTGATGAGAATGGTCACCAGTGGCAGCTGGGTACCACTGAGTTCTTTTGGTCTCAGGTAAATGAGGCTGTGGTACATGTAGACTCTTAGTCCAGTAGGCTCGTTTCTTATTTCAGTCTTTGGTTTCCTTCTTTCTCTTTGCTTCAGGTAAGGAGAAACTGATAATTGTATCTCCTTTATATTTTTTTTCATAAATAATTCTAAACAGGGTCAGAGTGGAGCCCTGCTGGCGTGTAGTAAAGAGCTCGACAACTAAGCAAAAGGGTGGCAGTTCGTACCCACCAGCCACTCCTTGGAAACACTAAGTGGTGGTTCTACTCTGTTTTATAGGGTCACTGTGAGTCAGGATCACCTCCAAGGCAATGGGTTTGATTTTTTTTAAGTTAGTGAATGAAAAATAAAGCCTTAACTATCATCATCATTAAATAAACTTATCAGCCACATCTCAGGTCTAATTTTCAGTTTTGTTCAAATATTTTGAGTTGCAGATCCATACAATTAATGAATGAATCATATCTTTGCTCTGTTCCAGAAGTTTGAAATTTCTTTAAAACTTCATACTTTTAGACTGTAATTTAATTGACAGTAGACCTTTCATTCTAGACTTTTGTGAGAAATTATTTCCTCAGACTGTTTCAGAAAAGTGTTGTAATCAAGGCAGAATGGATATAATACAGTATAACACATCTGTCCACGTTATTTTTTCAGGATATTTCATTTTTCCAGTAAAAAGAGAGATTCTGTGGTGGTATTATCAGATGACATCTGGTGTCTCAGAAGGGATGGCTCTCCTGTCAGTAGAAAGAAGAAGATAATGGAAGCTTTTTAACTGCTGTTGGTAGCTTCTTTTGAGTCAGCCCCAATTCAAGGTGACCCTTGAACTTGTGTGATCCATGGAGTTTTCATTAGCTCATTCTGAGAAATAGATTTCGAAGCCTTTCTTCTTACTCTATGTTAGTCTACAAGCTCTTCTGGAATTTGACCAGCATCATAGCAACTTGCAAGGCTGCTCTGACAGATGGCTGGTAGCCGCATGTGAGGTGCGCTGGCCAGGACTCAAATGCTGGTCTCCTTTATGGAAGGCAAGAAAACTCTACCACTGAACCTCCGATACGTCTGACTTTGTGGCGTACTCTAACTTGTTTTCTTATTTTAGGTTTGTCATTTGCTTCAGGTATAGCAGCCACCGTGACTATCACTCATCTTTTAAAAGCAGGAGACCACATTATTTGTATGGATAATGTATATGGAGGTAGGTGACTCTGTTGTTCACATTGTGTCAACTGGTATTTTAAAGAAAAGAAAGTGAGTCGTGAATTATACGAATATCATCATTCATTGTTTTATCTTTTAAAAGTATGAGTTCCTCTCTGCTGACTGAGACTTGGCAAAGAAGCAGCGTAAGTAGTTACTGTGTTCCATGCTTGTCATAAGAGATCGCTTAACAAGGATTTCATTTAAAATGCTTACAGAATGAGGACCTAGGGCTTGATCAGTATGTATCTCTAGAGGAGATTGTATTTAGAAGAGTGTTCTACTGTAATTTAAAATTTTTATCTGCAGTCAGGATGAATTGTAACACAGGCCATTTATTCAACAGCTTAACCTTTCTTTCTTTCTTTCTTTTGGTTTTCAGGAGACCTTTAAAAAATATATTGAAAGCCCCTTGAAAAATGTCTGAAGACAATACACACAGCATTTAGCATTTAATTTCAGGGATCTCATAGATTGATCTCTTGAAACCTGTCATGACTTAGGTTTAGGAACTTGTATTCCAAAGAGTTAAGTATGAGTTACTTTGAGTGGTGAATGAAAAAGAAAACAGGCTTGCACATAACTTTAAGCAAGGTCGAGTTTCCTGTTCAAAGCAATAAGCCGAGTGCCAAGTACCGTTGAGTCGGATCCAACTCATGGCGACCCTAGGGGCCAGGGTAGAACTGAATAAAGAACTTTGTAAATATATATGTATATTTCAAACACTGCCAAATTAAAAAAAAAAAAAAATGTTACTTGTAGAATGTTGCTACCACTTTGTAGATCTCCTATCTGAACAAAATGTTAAATCTGTAAGTTTTTTTTGAAGGACAGATTAACTTTTGTTAATCATTTTCTGTCAGAAATTTGTATAAGCTTTGTATTGTAACTTAGGTCCTTTTAGTGATTTGTTAATTACAAGGAAAGAAATCCCTTCAGTTGCTTTGAACCAGCAGAATGCATTACAAAACCTTCATCACAAACAAAAGTACAAAATTTTGAAAATTGCTATTGATTGTTAATAATTCTTTATATTCCTTATCAAATCTCATTTTAGCTAGGGTTAATTCCTATAACATGAGAAGTCCAATATTTCTTTGATTTATTGAGTTTTTTGGCTGCATCATCCTTAGCACTTTTCCCTTTAAATTTGCTTACATAAAAGTTAAATCCAGAACAGTATTTATTTAAAAAAATGATTTTAAGTTGAAGATTTGTGTTCTTTAAGTTGAAAAATCTAGTAGTTTGATTTACGTTGTCTCATTGTATCTATTAAATCTTTCAGAGCCACAGGGCAAAAAGATTGATAAGTGCAAAGAATATGGAACCAGTTCTGTTCTACAAAATTACACACAAAATCAAAATTTCTTTTTATAATTTTATAGACATTTTAGAGTCAAGTACTAGGAAGAAGAAATGATTAACAAAGACATTGATGTTTTCAGGGAGCATGCCAGTTAATAATTGAAAAGTAGAGGTGGCATGTTTTGAGAAATGTCTTCTGCTCCATGCCACTTGGTGTGGGTATCAGAGATGTTTTATTTGACTCTTGAACCTTTCATTTAAAATCCAAGCATTATCTTCTTTACTGTGCAAAATAGCCAAACTACTTAACCAAACTAAGATTTCATTTAATGGTATTTTTACTGGACATTGAGAGTTTCTTTTGTTTTTATGTACTTCTACCTGTCTGGAATGAACAGTTCTTAGTACAGTGTTCTCCATTTTATCTAGTTCTTTTCTGTTTCAGGTACCAGCCTCTATTTCAGGCAGGTGGCAACCAAATTTGGATTGAAGATTTCTTTTGTTGATTGTTCCCAAGCCAAATTGCTAGAGGCAGCAATTACACCAGAAACCAAGGTATTCAGTTAATTTTCAGCTTTGTGTGTTATCCCATTAATATTTTGTTTTCTTCATTTCTATTTACTCCAGGATATGATTTAAATATAATTAATACAGTTTATTTAAAGTCATTGGAGAGATCAACAAGATTAAGAGATATCCAGCATCTGCCAGGCAATGAAGCATAGTTGTTAAGAAGCCGAATGCTGGAGTAGGATTTTAATCTTAATTCTGTGTCATACTTGTGTGTTATTTTGGCAGAATTATTTAACCAGTCTGTTTTTTCCTGTAAAGAATGAGTGGTATCCTACCTGTTTAAAGGAAGATGGTTCTGATAATTAAATAAGACAATGCTTATAAAATGCTCAGGACGCTGCCTGATGCATGGTAATTGTTGAAACATTTGTTAGCAGAAGGGATGCAACACTTTACCCAGCTAGTGTTGGTAACCAGAAGGCATCCCAAAGATGGGGTGAGAGAAAAGGAAGCTTGCCAAGCCCCAGAAGCGTCAGTGCAGTGGCATTTTAAGGGTTCTAAGGACTTCTTCAGCCAAATAAGAGAAGTAAAGAGTGGGTCGCAAGTAATCTTTAGCTTCTGTCCTGGGAAGCTGGCATGCCTTTGGAAGCTATTTTGTGTCTGCATGACTAGCATATGTAATAATTTTTCTGGGTACCTCATTTAAATTACTAATGTGTACAAGAAGGACCAGTGTCTTTCATGAGGCAGAATTTTCCAACTTTTTGTTAACTTTTAGAAGGTTTCAATTGCACACCAGATTTTGTTCCAGTGGATGCTAAAAAACAGGAAAACTTTTTGGGCACATTACTTTGGCTATTAACACAGGAGTGAGCTTTGACTGATTCAGGTTTGTTTTCAAAGGAGCTTAGTTATTTTTCTTTGCGGAAAGACACTTATTAAAATAGCTGGCCTGAATCTAATGTGAGAAAGTAAATATTAAGCCTGGAAAACAAAACTGTGTATTGTAACTCTTTACTGGCTTGAATGCTGTTGGAATTTCTGAGTCCTCTTCTGGAGTAGAATTTTAAAAAGTTTATAACACTTGCTTTGTTTCTATGATTTATTGATTGATTATTAGTGGAAGTAATAAATTTTTACCTGGGAATAATTGTTAGAGATTCTTTAAATAAGTCAGTATTGCTGTAGAATATACATTTTCTTAACCACCTTATTTTTCTACAGTAAAACTCGAGAGTAGGAGCAGAGCATTAAACCAAATCTCTTGCCCTTTTTTATAGCTAATACATAAAACTAAACCTGTTGTTGTCCAGTTGATTCCAGCTCCTTGAAACCTTTTAACACAGACTAGAACTGCCCCATAGAGTTTCGAAGAAGTACCTGGTGGAACTGAACTGCTGATATTTTGGTTGGCAGCCATAGCACTTAACCCCTGCACCACCAGGATTTCCACAATATAGCTAACAGAAAGAAAAAAAAATTATTAGTCCTTTTGAAGGAAAGTTGTAGGTGACATAATTCAAAACAGTGACACCTTGTTTAACAAACAGAATATTTTTGTCACTAACTGCTGTGCCTTACTGTATGGCTGAATTGTGCTAGATTTGGGGTATATATAGATAAGTATGATACAGCCCCTCTCTGAAATGAGGCATAATCAGGGTTTCTGTTGTTCATTCGGAAAAAGTCCTAAATTCATTATTTTATAGTGTTTAGAGCATCAGAATGGTGCCCTGGTTGTGAAGTAGTTAAGTGCTCAGCTGCTAACCAAAAGATGGACTGTTGAAACCCACCAGTAGCTTGGGGTAGTTCTAGTTACTTATGGCTACACAGGGTCTCTGTGAGTCAGAACTGACCTGGCAGCACATAGCAACAATACAGTACACCAGAATTATTGAAGTTAGTTATGAAGGGTATTTTGGTCATCATAGGGATAATTCTCTTTATTGAAAACTCTGAGATGTACCCTTTTACCATCTATGATGTTTATCTTTGAGAAGATTCTTGTTGCTGAAATGTATCTTTGGAATACATGCTATTTGTTATGGCAAAGAACTGCAGTAATTAAATTTAGCACTTTTTTGCTCATGTCATATGTGTATTATCTCACTTTATCTTTACAATTACTATATAAGATAAATGTTATCAGTACATTTACAGATGAAGAATGAAGAATAAAGAGGTAAATTGGTTAGCTATGGCCTCTTAAAAACTTGTAGGAGACCCTAGGATAGAGATTTAAACCTTTACGTCTTCCTAATCTAGACTTTTAATTATATAACGTAGTTCCCAGTTTGTTAAAATGTGTGGGATATATGCTTGCAAAGTATATTTTACCAGCTATTCTTATGTACTGATTAGCTTGTCTGGGTTGAAACCCCCACAAACCCTGCCTTGAAGATGACTGACATCGAAGCCTGTGCACACATTGTCCATAAACACGGGGACATTCTTTTGGCTGTGGACAACACTTTTATGTCAGCATATTTCCAAGTAAGTGAAAAGAATTTGTTTTTTGGCGTTATTAGTAGACTACACAGATGCCTCTAATTAGGAAAGGAAGGACTCCTTTACATTAAAAGCATTATCAAGTTCTTGAAATCTAATTATAATTATTGATGAGACTAAGAATTAACTTTGGATCTTGTCTATGCATAGTAATATCATTTTAGTTATATGTTAATATTTTGTATGGTGCTTTCAGTTTTTTCAGTGTTTTTTCAATTAAAGCTTTCAAGTTCTCTTAGGATGTGTTGTCTCTGATGACATGACCTTATTTCATGATTGCCATCCGCCAATACCTTTCTTGAAGTAGGGACCTCAATTCCAGTGTGTCAGTTAAGAAGAAGCCTGGTGGTACCGTCATGAACGCTATTGATGGCTAACTGAAAGGTTGGTGTTCCCAAACCATCATCGGCTCTGTGAGCAAAAGATGTGACAGTCCTCTTCCATATAGAATTATAGCCTTGGAAACCCTAGGGGGTCACTTTGAGTCAGAATGGACTCAGTGGCACTGGATGTGGTGCTAGTATTGGTTTGAAATCAGTTGTTTTTTAATCACATCTCATGTACTTATGCATATATATACATTTTAAGCTGGCTAAGCTTTCTATAAGTGAAAGGTTATCCTCAACAGCATCTCAGTATATGTTATGCGTACTATTTCTTCCTTTTTCTTCCCTCGTCCTAGTTTCCTTATCCTCAGAGCCCATTAGGCTCCATGTAGCCTTCTGCATCTTCACCTTATTTGTATTATGAATCCCTATAACATTTTACATCATAGCTGTATGTACAGTAAAACCTTCGAAAGCTGAAACCTGTAAGACAGAAACCTATCAGAGAAAGAAAATTAAGGTATTTTCTTGTAAAACAAATAAGCAATACAGAAGTATTAAGACCACACTCTATCAAAGATGGAAATTTTGTGAGACCTGGAAAAACAAGGCGGTCCTGTCATTCCACCTCTCACAGGTTTCACTGTATTTTTCTCTTTTCCTACCTATCATTCTACATACACAGCCCCAATCCTTCCCTGCACCCTCCATTGTTTCCTTCTTTCCTGAGTCTTCTTTCTTCCTGTTTTTCTCCTTTAGGTAGAGTGTTTTAGGTTCTCACTGCAATTCAACTGTTGCCTGCCCTTTCCTGCATGTTCTTCCTTGCTTTCATCTGAATAAACCGACTGTTTCCTTTTCTTGGTGCAGTTTGCTTTCTCCCTGCCCTTTCCTCCTTCCAGTACCTTGTTGCGATTCTTATTACACTTCTGTAGTTCCTCTTTATTCTTCAGGCTTCCTGAAGCCCTTAGCCCATCACTTCCAGTTCTTCAGTTAGGCAAATGTTTCCAAGTTGTTGTCTACATTTTCCCCCTTCTGTTCTGCATTCTGAAGGTGGCCCAAGCTGCTGCCTCCTTGTGACCGGTAGATTCTGGGAGCAGTTGAGCTACTTCTGTTCTCACCTTCCTACCTTTTATTTAGAAGATACTACCATGTTTTATTTTCCATTCTTGGATTATCGTATTCAGAAATTTCATGACCTATCTGCCTGTGGCTTATCTTTAATAACTGCCCCTTATATCAGGCAAAGTAATCTGTTTTCAGTGAAAACCCTTTGGCATCCTCTCCTTGTCCTCGGTGATTTTCACCTTTCAATTCTTTATTCCAACTCCATAACCCATGTGCTACCTACAGTAGGTCAGCTTATATGTCAAAGGATCTTTTCAGCTGAGTCACAGTGAGTCCTGTGTGTTCCTTAAGAGAGCACATGAGTTTTTTAGTCTGAGCCCGTCCAGGTCACTCATCAGCCTTAGCCATCTTCCTCCTGTGAGTGTCACTAAGATAGGTTCAGCTTTTGTTGCCTTTCTGAAGCCCACATCACATCCCTTATGCCAGGGATTGGAATGGATTTTATCTGACTCTGAGTCATTCAGCTGAATTCATCAGAACCAGACCATCCCTTGGTAGCCATGTGTCTACTGTGATCTGTTCCCTTCTCTTAGGCTTTTTTTCTCTGCTGCACAATGAGAGTCATATAAGTACTGATTTCATTGGGGTAAGTATTTTGTATAGTGTTTCACTGAATTATGTAAAATATTTACATGTTTTTGGCACATACAGAGATCAGTAGGTGTTTACTATTGAGGATCCCTACTCTGTTTTGGCCATAAAGTGTCAAGAATGTTAAAGCTGGAAGAGACTTTAGACCTCAGCTAGTTTGATCTCAGAGATGAGCAAACACTGCTATAAAGAGTGCTTTGAGCAATGCCTTACTTAAAAGGCCTAAAATGAAAAGGTCCTATTGCTCCCCTACACCAATACCTTCCAGAGACTTCCCCAAAACCCCTCTAGTGTGTTGTGAAAAGCTTCCATAAACAACACACAAGCACACATCAACACACAAATTTGTTTTACAGGAAATATAAAAGAAAGGTGTCGATGATATGTTGTTTAACAAATAAGTTGTTTGATCAATATAAACAAAGATGTTTTAAGAAGCAGTAAAATTGCCTTGGGAAAAAACTCAAATGACTATCTTTATAAGCAACTTTATGCTTGGCAAAACTTGTATAATAAAAGAGTAATTAAGAGTGAAGATCTTGGAAAGCCAAGTGTAGATAATCACAGCATATGTTAGTTTGCAAGACTAATAACCTAAGCAGATTAGTTTTATACTCAGTGACACAAGAATTCCTGAATGTTTATGTGGACTAGTTTATGTGGTTAAATCACCCATGAGATGTCACCATGTCTGTTATAGGTAATAAATCTCAGAGCTCTAAATACACAGGTTCAGGAGACTTTTTGAACTGGGTTTATCTGCTCTTGCTAACTGAACCCTGAATCTAATGTTCTGTAATTTCATGGAAGGGAGAGAAGAGGAAGATAATACCAAGGTCTTGGAAATTTTTAAGGTGTATTGATTTTTGAAAAGTTAGCACTGATTGGAATGAGGGTAGAATTTGTTAAAGCAAATAAGTGAGTAATGACACATATTTTCCGACGGTATTTCATTTAAAATAAAAAAAAATCTTTCATCCCTTTTAGCGGCCTTTGTCTCTGGGAGCTGATATTTGCATGTGTTCAGCAACAAAATATATGAACGGTAAGATAGGCACTGTCTACACTTTGAACGTTCTTTTTCCATAGGTAGATAAAGAGAACATAGGACGTGACACTTGGACCCTTTTCTTTTACTGTTGTTCAGATTTCTCTGTGCCTCATATGGAGAGAAAAGAAATATCTTGATTAATTATAGGAGTTCACTTATAATGAACTATTCTCATTATTTATAAGGAGAATATTAAATTTACTATAAAAGGTAATATTTTTAACTAGATGAAGGCATAAAAAGAAGCATTAACTTTTTTATATGATTTTTATTTTCTCATTTTATGTATTTTCGCTCCTATTGAATTGAATTGAATTGAATTTACTTAACCTTGTTTACCCCTTGTGACATAGTAGTTAAGTGCTTCTTCAAAACTCTAGGGGGCAGTTCCACCCTGCCCTGAAGGGTCTCCATGAATTGAAATCAAGTTTGTTTTTGACTGTTTTTATTTTATAGGGCTTTTTCTCTGAGAGTTTTTGTAAGTCAATGTCACTTTACAAAAACAAAAATTATAAAATGAGGTATAAACCATTTGTTTTATTTAACATCTTTTATTTTATTTTATACTTGTTTGTTGCAGGCCACACTGATGTTGTAATGGGCTTAGTGTCTGTAAACTCTGAGGATCTCTATAGAAGGCTCCGTTTCTTGCAAGACAGTAAGTATTAAGAAGTCCGTGTACTCTATGGTCACAAATACTTTTTGATAGTTATATTTCCCCTAAGTGTTGTGAAGTGCTAGGATTCTAATACGTTGTGAAGAAATGAGAAATAGAGATAACTGATTTTTAGAAGTAGAAAAAATAGGATTATGGTAATGTTATAGTTTAAGTACACTTTTACAGAAGGTTTTCTGACTCAAGGAAAGAGTTATATTATTTTCAAACCCATGTTAACTTTGATCATAATTTGGTAAAGCTCAAGTGCAGTTTTAGTTTTAAGACTTACTGGGGCTGTTTTTCTTTTTTAAAAAAAGTTGAAATAATGGCTTTCCTGTACTTAGTAATGGTAGAAAATTTTAAATGACACTTAAGATAAAGAGTAACATTTTTTAATTGATGTCTGAACACTATTTCCTGTGTATATGGTTTGGCTTTTCTCAGTGGATAAGAGTTTATTTAAATAAATTTGCCACCGACAGACAGGTAAAATACAAACATAATTAGGAAATGAAAATCTTCTTTTATGGAAAAGGAATTAAGTAAAAGGAACACTGAAGAGAGAAACCAAAATTTCTTGCTTGATGAATATTGTTTTCTTTATTAAAAGTGGGAATGAGATTACCTGCCTGGAGGTGTGTGGGATCACAGGCTGCATCAGCCAGGCCAAACAGTTTGCTGCAGAGAACACTAAGTAACAGGGAGAGCTGACCTGCTATTTGTCTTTTTATTGTCTAATACTGATTCAAGTAAATGCTGAGTTCAGCTGTACACTATGTCCTTTCATTAAAATGACAGTGTATTCACTGTGAAGGGACTATTTATGTTAATGTTTGAAAAGTTTATGTCTTTAACATGTGTATTAGAAAACAAAACCACCATTGCTGTGAACTATATTCTGACTTATGGCAGCTCCATGTGTGTCAGAGTAGAGCTGTGACCCACGGAGTTTTCAGTAACTGATATTTTGGGAAACAGAACCTAAGTGTTTGTATTTCGTTTCTTCTGAATGTTTGCATTTAGTTTTCATATATCCATTTCTCCTCCCATTTTAAAGCATATTTCTCTAAGTGCATTTTATCCTTACTTATGCTTTCTAATATGAAACATTAATTACTCCTTCTGAAATTTAGATTGGGCTTTGTATCTACTTTCTCAAAGTTATAATAATGAAAAAGAGGAGTTAGATTTTTCTGAGTTACGCCCTCCCTAAAACTGACCCAGGATGTGTTCATTTTGCAGCCCTTGGAGCAGTTCCATCTGCTCTTGACTGTTACCTCTGCAATAGAGGTCTGAAGACTCTACCAATCCGCATGGATAAGCATTTTGAAAATGGACTGGCAGTTGCTCAGTTTCTGGAATCAAACCCTCGAGTAGAGAAGGTTCTTTATCCGGGTATGTTACTCTAATTTCTAAGCAGATATGCCTTGGACTAGGATTTTAAGGATTATTCTAAAGATTCCGTTTGTGTAGCATTTATCTGTAAATTGGGGGCTTCTCATGTAAGTTCATGTTGTTCACTTGTTACTGAACACTGCTGTGTGTCAGGCACTGTGGGGGGTTGGGTGATAAGGAAGCTAGACATGGTCTCTGGATGTGTGTTGACTGTAGTCTAGGGAGTGCTTGAATGTTAGAAACCTTCTCTGTCTTTTGAAATTATGGAGTACTTCTACTCTGTTCTATAGAATTCCCACAAGTCAGAATTGACTTGATGGCAGAGAGTTTTGGTCTCCATGTACTGGTTAAGTGCTGTGGCTGCTAACCAAAAAGTCAGTCATTCAGATACACCAGGGGCTCTTTAGAGACTCTATGGGCCAGCTCTACTTAGTCCTGTAGTGTTGCTGTGAATTGGAATCAACTCAGTGGCAAGCGGTTTGGGTCTTTTGTTATCCATGTTGTCTTAAATATATAGGAGAACTAAGACTGTTCCTTTTTCTCCAGGAAACTACATAAGTCAGGGCAGAAACACACAGGAGGTTAAATGCTCTATTGCCCTCCATGTAAAGAGCTCTTGACTGGTAAATTTTGAATGGAGGGAACAAAAAAGTTTGAGCTGGACCCTGAAGAATGGGTAGCATTTGGTAGAAGGGCATTGACAAGGCATTTTAGATATGTTGAACAAATGCTTATTTCATGTTAACAGTGAAACAGGTTTGTGTTAGGAACTGGGATTAGCAAAAAAACAAAACAAAAAAACATAAGATGTCTCCCCCATGGAACTAGTACAGTGTCTTAGATATTAACCAAAAAATTATAAACTGTGAATTTATGAGGAGGGGGGGCTTGTGGGGAGGGTGTTCCAGGTTAAAAGAATATGCATGTGCAAAAGTGCTGAGATGAAAGAGAGGGTGGGTCATTGGTGGATAGACATCTGTGTGGCTGGAGCATGGCGAGGGCAGAAAAGATGAAACCAGAAGAAACTGGAGAAACAGGCAGGGGCCAGAACATGTAGTCAGATGTGAGTATAGCATACATCTCACTATGAGGCTTATTTGCAGTTTACTTAAGTAGATAGTGAATTTTTTTCTTAATCATTAAATAACACATTTGACACTGTCACCATTGTCTAGTGTTGCTATAACAGAAATACCACAAGTGGATGGCTTTTAATAAGCAGAAATTTATTTTCTTGCAGTTTAGGGTGGTAAAAGGCTGAATTCAAAGTGCCAGCTCGAGGGAAGGTTTTCTCTGTCTGATGGCTCTGGCGCAGTTGTGGTTGTCTCTTCAACATCTGCTTTCTTCTTCCTTCAAAAACAGCATGTGTCTTGGTATCTATCTATTTTAATCCCAGCTCTTTCTCTGATCTCTTGTTTAATCTTTCTTTATATCTCAAAAGAGGTTGACTCAAGATTTTTGCATCATTAACATAATAAGACAGCCCATTCCCAAATGAGATTATAACCACAGGCATAAAAACCAGAAACTCAAACCTGTTACTGTTGAGTTGATTCCAACTCACAGTGACTCTATAGCACATGTTAGAACTGCCCCAAGGGGTTCCAAGGAGCCACTGGTGGATTCAGACTGCTGACCTTTCGGTTAGCATAAGAGCTCTTAACCACTGTGTCACTAGTACTCGGATCACAAGCATAGAGGTTAGGATTTGTAACACGTATTTTTGGAGTAACGTAATTCAATCCATAACTGACGCTAATGTAAGATGGTATTATGCCTTAATTACAGGACTGCCCTCTCATCCTCAGTATGAGCTGGCAAAGCGTCAGTGCACAGGCTGCCCAGGGATGGTCACCTTCTATATTAAGGGTACTTTTGAGCACGCTGAGACCTTCCTCAAGAACTTAAAGGTAAACTTTCCAAATAGGTTTTTAAATTGTAGCAATAAGGCTGAAAACTAAACCAAACTTGTTGCCACTCAGTCCATTCAGACGCATGGTGACCCTATGTGTTACAGAGTAGGACGACTTTATGGTGTCTTTTTGTCAGCAACCTTTACGGAAGCAGGTTGCCAGGGCTTTCTTCCACAGCACTGCTGGGTACATTCAAATCATCAGCTTTCAATTAGCAGCTGAACACAAACTACTTGCACCACCCAGGGACCTGCTAACATTATTATAGCAATTCCCTACCCCATCCTACTCACATTAGTGTTTTTGTATGTGTGGGTCATGCTAATAAAACCTTTTTATTGTAAAATTCATTGATTCAGAAAATGGCATGAAACAATAATGGTGCAGTAGCAGACATGCAGATATGTTCATTTGTTTAACTCTCCACACACCGCAGTCAGTTTGAGAGAGAGGACATTCTTGCATGATGGGCAGTGGATTCATAATCACTACGCTTCCCCATCCCTTGTCCCAGGCCTATTTTTAGGCTTCAGTATTTTTATTTTACCTGAAGATCTAAATTAGTGTTTTGTTTTCTGTAGCTGTTTACTTTGGCTGAAAGCTTGGGAGGATATGAAAGTCTTGTTAAGCTTCCGTGAGTATATTTCTATTTTTCTCAAAATTTTAAGTTTGATGTCAGATTTAATGATTGTTTGGGAAATTAATAAAATTGGAAGTCGCTCTTGTTATTTAACAAGTTGTCTCTAACTAATCAGAATGGACTTGAGCACAGTCAGAACAGAAAAACAAAAAACGAAACCCCTTGCCGTTGAGTCAGTTCTGCCTCATGACAACATTATGTGTTAGAGAATAGAACTGCTTTGGAGCGTTTTCCTGGCTATAATCGTAACAGAAGTGGATCTCCAGGACTTTTTTCTGTGGTACTTCTGAGTGGGTTCAGACCCTCAACCTTCAGGTTAGTAGATGAGCCCAAACGATGCCACCAAATCTTAGGGTGGGCTGCTGACAAATGAGCTGCATCCTTCCATGTTTTGCTTTCTTTCCTGTTCTGACTGGAGGAGATCCCAGCGGTAATTACAATGTAGGATCTCTGCCCTCTGATCCAGGCAACATGTTCCTCCCCATGCAGCTTGTTTAAAGACTATTGGAAAAGCTGATTTCAAGGCTCCCTGAAAAATAGAAAATGTGTCTCTGATAAAACACTTCCACCCCTTTGATCAAAGAAGAGCCTTGCTAGATACTGGGGAATCTGTTTATTTTTTGTTCTGTATGATATAAGGATATGCCATGGCTCCACTGTTGTTTATAAAATAAATCCAAAATTCGTCCTGGTATTCTGGGCCTTTGTCTGATCCAGTGAATTAATCTTATTGAAGCATGAAAGGATAGTGCAATAGAAAGCAGCCTAAGATTATACAGTCCTATACCCAGTTTTATAGACAGAGAAACAAAGATCCAAGAAGGGTTAGTTGGTTTACTGAAATGTTACACATGGATATATTAAAAAATAAAAAAGAGCACAAGAGTATGTTAGCAACTTCACTTTGAGAAAAGAAAAACTGTCCCTGAAACCATGGTCCCCAGATCTTTGTCCCAGCTACTCTGTCCTTTAAAACGTTGAGATGTACTTAGAAAGCCTGCTAGCTTACAGTGTAGTCCAGTTGTGCTGCCCTGCCTTCTGCTGCTTGATGTTACTCTCTTCACCTAACTGAATTCCTATCCACTATCTAATCTATGAATAACCCTCTCCCTCCTGCCCCACCCTTGTAGCCATCAAAGACTATTTTCTTCTGTGCATAAGCCTTTTCTGAACTCCTTATAATTGTGGTCTCATACTATATTTGTCCTTTTGAAGCTGACTGATTTCACTCAGCCTAATGTCTTCCAGATGATCCCAGAGTATGAGATGTTTCATAAAGTCACACTGTATCATTGTATAGTATTCCATTGTATAAATAGGCCATAGTTTGTTTATCCATTGATTTGTTGATGGGTATCTACATTGATTCATCTTTTCACTGTTATTGACAGTGCTGCAATAAACATTTGTGTGCATGTATCTGTTTTTAAGAATGCATCAAATTGCTTTCCAAAGAGATACCATTTTACATTCCCACCAGAGGTGTAGAAGAGTTCCAGTTTCTCCACACCCTCTCTAACATTTGTTGTTTTGTGTTCTTTGGATTAGTGCCCACCTTGTTATCTCAGTGTAGTTTTGATTTGGATTTCTCTAATGGCTTAATTATCGTGAGCATTTCCTTATGCGTCTTTTTGGTTGCTTGAATGTTGTCTTTGGAGATGTGTCTGTCCACATCCTTTATCCATTGTTTAATTTGGTTATTTGTCTTTTTCTTCTTGATATTTTTCAGAACTTTGTAGATTATGGAAATTACATGCTGATCAGATATGCGGGTGCCAAATATTTTTTCCCAGTCTGTAGGCAGTCTTTTTACTGTCTTCATAAAGTCATTGGGTAAGCATAAGTGTCTGATTTTTAGTAGTTCCTGTTTATCTATTTTCTCTTCTGATGTTTGTGCATTTTTAGTAATATTTTGTAGTCTGTTTAAGCCATGTGTTAGAGCTTCCAGTGTTGTCCCTATTTTTCTTCCATTATCTTTATCATTTTAAATTTGATATTTAGGTCTTTGATTCATTTTGAGTTAATTTTCTTGCAAGGTGTAAGAAAAGGATCTTGTTTCAGTTTTTTTGCAGATGGATCTCCAGTTTTGCCAACACCATTTGTTAAAGAGACTGTTTTTTCCCCGGTTTACAGTCTTTGGGCCTTTGTCAAATATCAGCTGTTCATAGGTTGAGAATATTATTTCTGGATTCTCTATTCTGTTCCATTGATCTATATATCTGTTTTTATACCAGTACTACGTTGTTCTGACTACCATGGCAGTGTAATAGGTTCTCAGGTCAGGTAGTATGAGGCCTCTCCCTGTGATCCTCTTCTTCAGTAGTGCTTTACTTACCTCCGGGGTTTCTTCCCTTTTTAAATGATGTTGGTGATTTGTTTTCCCATCTCATTAAAAAATGACATTGGAATTTGTATCAGGATTGCATTGTATGTATAGATTGCTTTGGGTAGACTAGACATTTTCACAATATTAAGTCTTCTCATCCGTGAGCAAGGTAGGTTTCTCTACTATTGTAAGTCTATTTTGATTTGTTACAGTAGGATCTTCTAATTTTATTTCTATAGGTCTCTTACATCTCTGGTTAAATTTGTTCCTAGGTATTTTATCTTCTTAGGGGCTGTTATAACTGGTATTGATTTGATGATTTCCTCTTTAATGGTCTCTTTATTGATATAAAGGAATCCTACTGATTTATTTATTTTTATTGTATATCCTGGTACTTTCCTGAACTGCTCTGTTAGTTCCGGTAGTTTATTTAAGGATTCTTTAGAGTTTTCTGTGTATAAGATCCTATTATCTGCAAACAGAGATACTTTTCTTCTTCTTTACCTATGCAAATACCCTTGCTTTGTCGTGTGTGATTGTTCTGGCTAGAACCTCCAGCACAATGCTGAATGAAAGTGGTGACAGTGGGCATCCTTCTGTGGTTCCTGTACTCTAGGGGAGTTCTTTCAGTCTCCCATTCAGGATGATGTTGGCTGTTGGCTTTTCATAGATGCCACTTATTTTGTTGAGGAATTTTCCTTCCATTCCTATTTGGCTGAGAGTTGTTAACATGAGTGGTTATTGGGCTTTGTCAAATGCCTTTTGTCACCTGATAAAATCAAATGATTCTTATCTTCTGTTTCATTTATGTGCTTTACTACATCTATTGTTTTTCTAATGTTGAACCATCCTTGCATCCCTGGTATGAATCCGACGTGGTCATGGTGAATTACTTTTTGGTATGTTGTAGAATTCTATTGGCTAGAATTTTGTTGAGGATTTTTGCATCTAAGTTCATGAGAGGTATGGGTCTGTAATTTTCTTTTCTGTGCTCTTTCTTGACCCAGTTTTGATATCAGGAGTGTGCTGGCTTTATAGAGTCAATTTGGGAGCATTCCATTCTTTTCCACGCTGTGAAGTACCTTTAGTAGTGTTGGTTTTACCTTCTCTCTAAAAGTTTGGTAACATTCTCCAGTGAAATCATCTGGGACAGGACTTTTTTTCTTTGGTAGTTTTTTGATCACTTTTTAAATCTCTTTTGTGATAGGCTTATTAAGTTGTTCTACTTCTGTTTGTGTTAGTTTTGCTGGCTAATGTGATTCTAGAAATTCATCCATTTCTTCTAGGTTTTCAATCCTGTTAGAGTACAACTTTTGATAATATTCTCTTATGATTCTTTTAATCTTGCTTGGGTCTGTTGTGAAATTGCCCACGTCATTTCTTAATTAGTTTGTTTCCTCTCCTGTTTTTCTTTTTGTGAGTTTAGCCAGCGATTTATTGATTTTGGTGATCTTTTCAAAGAAACAACTTTTGGTTTTGTTAATTCTTTCAATTGTTTTTCTATTCTCTAATTCATTTTGTTTTGCTCTAATTTTTATGATCTATTTTCTTCTGACGCTGGAGGGGTTCTTTTGTTGCTCTCGTTCTACTTGTTCGAGCTGTGTGGTTAATTCTTTGATTTGGTCCCTTTCTTCACTTTAGATGTGTGCATTTATTAAGATAACTTGACCTCTGAGCACTGCTTTTGCTGGGTCCCACAAGGTCTGGTAGAACGTGTTTTCATTCTCATTTGATTACAGAAAGTTCTGTATTGCATCTTTGATTGCTTACATAACCCAGGTATTTGAGCAAGCTGTTGTTTAGTTTCCATGAGTTGGAATTTTTAGCCATGTGTTTTTTGCTGCTGATTTCAACTTTTATGGCTTTGCGATCTGAGAAAATGCTTTGAGTGTTTAGTGCTTTGGATTGTGTTCAGACTTGCTTTGTGCCCTAACACATCGTCTATTCTGGAGAATGTTCCATGTACATCGGAAAAGAAGGTATATTTGCTTGTTGTAGGGTGGAGAGTTATTTTTATGTCTATGAGGCTGAGTTGGTTGACTGTCACAATAAAATCTTTCATATCTTTATAGAGCTTCTTTCTGAATGTTCTGTCCATTACTGGCAGTCATGTGTTGAAGTTTGCTACTATTATTAGAAGGGATCTATCTCAGTGTTCAATGTTGTCATGTTTGTTTGATGTATTTAGAAGCTCTGTTGTTGGCTGCATAAATATTTAATAGTGTTATCCTCCTTATGTGTTGAATCTGTAAGCAATGAATAGTGACCATCCTTGTCCATGATGGTTGATTTCACTTTAAAGTCTATTTTATCTGAGATTTATATTGCCACTCCTGTTCTTCTTTGTGTCTTGTTAGCTTAGTATATATTTTCCCATCCTCTGAGTTTCAGTTTGTTCACATCTTTAAGTTGTGTTTCTTGTACGCAGCATAGAGATGGATTGGATTTTTTGACTGACCCTGTTATTCTTTGTCTCTTTATCTGTGCATGTAACCCACTTACATTCAGTGTAATTATTGGCAGATAGGAATTTAGTGCTGTCATGTTAGTGCCTTTTTTGTATGTTGTTGCCAGTTCTTTGTTCCACTTAATATTCTGTTCTGAGTTGTTTTTCTATAGTTTCATTTTTTTGCAAGCAAATATCTAGTTTTGCCAGCAATTTTTGTTGAAGAGATGGCGTCTTCCCCTGTTAGTGTACTTTGGGCCTTTGCTAAATATGAGCTTCTCATAAATGGATGATGTTATATCTGGATTCTCTATTCTGTTCCACTGGTCTGTGTATCTTTTTTTTTTTTTTTTTTTTTTTTTTTTTTTACCAGTACCAGGCTGTTTTGACTACTGATGCAATGTAATAGGTTCTAAAGTCTGGTAAAATGAGGCCACTCACTTTGTTCTTCTTCTTCAGTAATACTTTATTTGTCAGGGTCTTCGTCCCTTTCCATACCCAGTTGGTGATTTGTTTGTCTATCTCATTAAAAAATGACATTGAAATTTGTATGGACATTGCATTATCTGCTCTAGTACCCTTCATTCTGTGTCTCCCAACTCTACTGTAACCCATACAGCATCACAGTAGGAAGGAGAGAAGCCAAGACAATGTGTGATAAGCTAGTCTCTCAGCTGAACAGCACATATTCATTCTGAGGCTACAGAAGCATTACCCAGCCTCCCCACATCTCAGTTTCCTTAGATAGAGATAATACTATATGAGAACATAGGGAAAAAAATCCTGCAACTGATGCCTTAGTTTCTACTAACTACTCAGGAAGTACTAGCTATTTTAATGAATTATTTTTATTAGGCATCAACTACATTCCAGGTACTTATAAGAGCTGTATTCATGTTTCTTAAATTAATACTTGTTTTAGACTTTTGAGATAGTTTCCTTAACCAATATTTATTCATTAAAAAGAAAAGTCAGTATTGTTTGTAAGTGTTGCCCAGCCGATTCCAACTCATAGCAACCTTATGCACAACAGAATGAGAACACAGCCCAGTCCTGCACTGTGCCCACAATTGTTTTCATGCTTAAGTTCATCATTGTAGCCACTCTGTCAATCTATCTTTTGAAGGTCTTCCTTGTTTTCTCTGTCCCTCTACTCTACCAAGCACGATGTCCTTCTCTAGGGATTGATCCCTCCTGACAGTAAGTCCAAAGTATGTGAGACGTGGTCTCTCTATCTTTGCTTCTAAGGAGCACTCTCATTGTTCTTCTTCCAGAATAGATCTGTTTGTTCTTTAGGCAGTCCGTAGTACATTCAGTATTCTTCTCCACCACCATAATTCAAAGGCATCAGTACTTCTTCTGTCTTCCTGATTCATTGTCCAGCTTTTACACACATACGATACAATTGAAAATACCATGGCTTGGGTCAAGCACACCTTAGTCTTTAAAGGGACATCTTCAGTTTTCAATACTTCAAATCACCTAGGTAGGACCAGCATGCAGTGTGACTCCACTTGCTCTTGAGTTGACTCTGACTTATCATGATTGCTGGTGTCAGAGCAGATGTGTGCTCTGTGGAGTTTTATTGCCAGGCCTTTCTTCCATGACACCTGTTGATGGACTTGAACCTCCAGCTTTTACATTAGCACTCAAGCACTTTAGACGTTTCTGCCACCCAGGGACTGCAAGCTTACTACACATGATTTTAAAAAAAGAAAAAAAAAACCCAAAACCAAATCCACTGTCACTGAGTTGATTCTGTTTTATGGTGACCTAATGGGATACAGTGGAACTGCCCCATACAGATTCCCAAGGAACACCTGGTGGATTCAAACTGCTGACCTTTTGGTTAGCTGCCATGTTTTAACCATTATACCATCAGGGTTTCCCAATAAGTGATAGCTATTATTATTTCAACAAAAAATTTGGCACTCAGGACAGGTAACTCTTACAAGTTCTCATAACTGTTATGTGGATGGTCTGTGTATCATACTAAAGTCTATTGGTTTCCGAAGCGTAAGTTTTTTTTTCTGTGTGTGCACTTTCTTTAAAAGAATTAAGAACTTAATCAGGGCAGGACATTTTAAGGAGGACATTGGTGAGTAAAAACTTCATTATGACAAAAGAAGATACCTGTTTACTTTGGCCACAGCAGATCTTTTCTTTCCATGGGTCTGTAGTAAGACAGAACAAAGCAGCTTTGACAGTGATTTTACTCCTGGTGTGGAGAGAAGAGCTGAATGTTGGCAGTAATGTTTGTGTTAGGGCTTAGTGAGGCTACAAGCCTCCCCACCAAGATGCCTCTGCCCATAGAAACTGTCCCGTCTGAAATTTGGCAACTCTTACTGTTCAAACTTGCTTAGAATTTGTTATCAACTGTTCTGTATTGTAATCTGTTGTGCTCTTTAGCTCTTGCTTTGTAATTAAGGGGAAAGAAAAGTGTCATTCTTTTTCATTTCCAAATTCTTACTCTAGTGTGTGACACATAGTTAAGTGTTTTATCTTTGCACATGTTGATGATGACAGTGAGTTGCTGGATAGTTCAGAAAATCTTTTAGGGTCTCTATGTCATTTGTTAAACACTGGCATTCCTCATGCAACCTAATGACCCTGGGTGGTCTCTCTCTGATCTGTCTCAGAAGGTCTAGCTCTGCATTGATCTGTTTCTGCAGAGAGAATAAATTGTAGCAGGCTGTTGGTCTAAGATGCCTCATGTAAATCAGGGCAGATTAGTCATGAAGTATGTTACTTCTCACCAAGCCTCTTTCAGACAGGTCTTAAATCTACACTCTGATGGGCGTACCTTTCTCACCCGCATGAGGATATTTAACTGGCACCTTTCACATCTGTACTGAACATGCATTACCCGCAGATGAAAGATCCTAGTTTTCACTTAGAATTGTGATTAGAAGAGATACTTTTCATAATTTGTCATTTTTGTCTGTGAAAAAATGTAGGGAAAAACAAAGCATTTAATATTAGTAATAGAAAAAAATTGAAGCAAATCACAGTGCCTGAAACATAAATATGCTTCCATGGACTCAAATTCACGATCAGAAATGTGGTCACTCTTTCTTCCAGGGCGGTCATGCCACAGAGCGACAAATATGGCCTCAAAATTAGCAACACTTTGATTCGACTCTCTGTGGGCTTAGAGGATAAAAAAGATATACTGGAGGATCTAGATCAAGCTCTGAAGGCAGCAGTAAGTTTTTACTATTATTTGTGTTTTAACCTTGAATCTGAGTGTCAGTATATTGATAATGAGTGAATGAGTGATTTCCCTGTGAACATCAAAGGTTTTTTCTTCCTAGAATAGACAGGATGCATACAAGGTCTGACAATTAAGTCTGCGAACTTAATTGTTCTGAGTGCTACATATCTCATTGCTGAATATCACTATGGTTATCTTCCAAGTACTTCACCTGGGAAGCTATGCATCAATGCCAGAGCACAGTCCACCCTTCAAAGCAATTTTGGAACTGTTTCTGGAATGGCCACTGTGCACAGTGGCATGGTGGCAAGTTTGTGAACTTAATTGTATAGTCATCTGTAGGGGAGACAGCCTCCCTACACTCAACCTGATCTGGCCTCTGGTGACTTTTCTTTACTGGAAGATAAAAAAATGTTGAAAGGAGTACATTTCGATGATATTCAGGACATCAAGGGTAATAGGAAGACAGCTCTGCTGGCCATTCCAGAAACAGTTCCAAAATTGCTTTGCTGGTGTTGGTACATAGCTTCCCAAGGGGAGTACTTCAAAAGTGACCATAGTGATATTCAACAGTGAGGTATGTAGCACTTTTTCTAGGATGAGTTCATGAACCTAATTGTCTGACCTTGTAAATGGCTGTTGGTATTCAGAGAAGACTTCTTGGAGAGGGTGAAATTTTTTACTGTAGGTTTAATAACACAGTTTTCTTGTCCATGTTGATACAGCACCCCGCAAGTAACAACTAGCACTCCAGAACTGCTGTTAGAAGGTACTTCTTGAGAAGATCACATTCCCCAATTAATTGAATGGAACATTAATGAGCTTTCACAGATTTTTCAAGTGACAATATTGAATCCTTTTTTGTAACCTTTCAGTTCTCTACCTTTCCAGGGATCATTATTGTTAAAGACCATTTCTCATTTCTCTTATTGGAATTAACAGGTCAGTTCTAGTAACATCTTTTTCTCTTTTTTTGCTACACATTTGCCTTTGAAGAATATGAGATTTGTACTGCTTATGGGGATTTGTTCTTTTTTCATAGCTTAAGATCTGTTTTGATTATGTTTACGATATGATGGTAATTCGTTTTTGATGTTTTCTGAAGAATTTAAATGACTAAATGCATGTTCTTAAATCAGATGCAGTTTTTGCATAATGTGATGTTTTATGCTTTTTAACCATAAGGTAGAAATCAAATACTTGGAAAGTCTGCTGTGAAATTTTACTGATTTATACTTGCATTTAATATTTTTCTGAAAAAAAAATAAATCTAGTAATCAAATGTACCCTATTGTGATATTCCTTTATTATGTGACATTAATCTATATTCCTGGATCTTCTAATTCCCAATATAAGTCTCACTTCTTATGCTAATTTTCATAACATCATTGGAGTTATCAGGATAAAATCTTAGTGTTTGCAGATTAGTTATAAATTCTGCATATGACACTTGACAGAGACAATGGGTACATTTTTAGAGAGAAATAGTACTTTTTATATTTTTATCTGAAATACTAAATTTGTTGAGGCTAAAAGAGGACTTCTGAAAAATTTTGTCTGTTTTGATCAAGTGAAAGTATACAATCCAATTCAGTTTTGCATGCCCACCTGTCTGCAACTCCCTGTGCTCTCCTTACCTTGTGACAGCACACTCGATTTCACTCATCTAGTATCCTCTTAATGAACACTGAGCCCCCCCTTTTCACCCTCTCCTCTCCTGTCTAGAAAGAAACCAGTAGGACAGCTTCCTATAAATGTATAAAACCATAAAATACATGCACCACATGCTCACACTGTGTCCCTGTGTCCAGTTCATTCTTTTTTGACCTCAGTAGTGGTTTCAGGTCAAGGCCAGCAGTGAGTCTAGGGCCCATGTTCCCAGGGTACCCTCCAAGCAGTCAGAACATCAGTTCTGGTCTTTTAGTAGAGTTCTTGAACTGCACACCTCTTTTTCTGTGTTACATCAGGGACTCTACATTGTGTTCCCCATCACAGCTGCCTTTGGTGGTGGCTGGGCACCATCTGTTTCTTCTGGTCTCATGCTGATGCTGTCTCCCATGCTTATGGGTCCTTCTGTCTCCTGGGCTCATTTTGCCTGGGGTTCTCAGTCGTCATCTATTCTAGAGTGATTGGAACGATTTGGTGTTAACGAAGACATTTTTAAACCAAATCTTTTTGCCTTAAGCCCATAGTAAGTTATTGTCCATGAGCCAAACATCAGATAATTAGACTAAAACTTTTTTTGGAACTAAAGGCCGTCCATCTTCTAGTATGCATTACCTGCTACTGTCATTGTTTGTTTCACTTAAAAAGGAAGCGTATCACTGAGCCTGATTTATAAAGGTGCTGCCTGGTTGTGTAGTGGTTAAGCAGTACAGCTGCTAACAAAATGGTCAGCAGTTCACATCTACCAAGTGCTTCTTGGAATCTTTTTAGGACAGTTCTGCTCTGTCTATACAGGTCACTATGAGTCAGAATTGATTAGACAGCAATGGGTTTAGGTTTTTGTGCTTTATTTACTTTATATTTTTCTTAAAGTGATTTTTTTGTGTGTGTATGTGTAGCATATAATAACCTGAAAACCTAATGCCATCAAGTCAGGTCCTTTAATTACTCAAGAGGCCTGAAGAAAGTTTCAGGGAAATACAACAAATGCCAATAATGCATTTTAGAAAAACATAAAGGGCCGTCCAGTGAGGGTGTTCTATCTTTGAACCTGAATAAAACAAGTTGCGTAATGATACAGTTTTAATCATTTTATTATTTTAAAGTACATTTGATGGCATTGTGTGGAGAAGGACTTCATATAAATGGCCTCCAAGGTGCCTTCCAGATGTAGTCAAAAATAGTTATCTGGTATCTTCACCATTGACAGTGACAAGCATTCTGTGTTCATCTTAGAAAAAATAAGGGCCAGTCATTCTGCTGTACCAAAATCCACACCAAATGGTAACTTGGGAAATGAAATGGATATTCTTGAATCTCTGCTGGATGCTCATTGCTTCAATTGTGATGGCTTTGTTTGTTAGTGAGACTGTTCATCCAATAATGGGCCTCATTTGCAAAGATAATTTTTGGTCCAAATGCAGGGTCAGCTTTCAGTTGCTCCAGAGCCCAGTCAGCAAATGTACGGTACAATTTATGGTCACTGGACGTCAGTCAGTTCGCAAGTTAAAACAGTTTTGTGAGGGTAAAGCTTGAACTCTAGGTACAAAATCTGCCAAACTGTTGTCCACGAAAAGCTCAGTTCTTATACTTGGGGAGAAATTGCTTGAGATGGAGTCTTCCACACAATCTGAACCATGGGAATGTGCGGTTCGTTGATGCATAGGTGTTTGTGCGATTGGCAACAGACCTGGTTGTCTCAGATTTCTTGGGTAAATGTGGAAGTTGTTCTCAGTGGGACAATTGGGTTCATCATAAATTTCACATAACACACATAATGTTTGATGAACAGAACACCAGTTTTGATAATAAGCTTTAATAATTTCTGCGTGTTGTAGAATCATGTAACTTTTCATGGTTATTTGTCAAGACTAATCTAAAAAACATAATAAATGTGGCCGCTATAGCTTCACAAATATCACCACCATGGACTGTCAAAAACAGAATATCTTTATTGGAATACTTCTTACTTGTGCAACCTTAACTCAGTTTCCTGACAGTAATATTTGTGTAACAAACCACTTGATGCTTTGTAGTATTAATTTATAGCTGTGAAACAACCACAATGTAATTCAAAACATCTTAATCAATGCAGCAGGATTTTTTTTCAGTGTGACATGTTTTAAAAGAAAAGCAATACAGTAAGAAAATTTCTAGAACCCCTTCTAGTTCTATTTGGAATGATTTTGATCATGTTAATGGATCTTATTAAAAGGCATGAAAAGCATACAATAGCTCTGAGCTTTCCTGCTATGAACTGAATTTCCTGGAACTTCTAGATTTTATTTTCAGTTATCCTATGTACTTCAATTCTAAATTCTTGGAATAACTGTTCTATTAGTGTTTCTTTTAGGTGGAACTGATTTTACTAAGAATCTTTAGTGAATTCCAGCAACAGATTATACACAGAACTTTTTTTCCTATGGATTAATTAATTCTAACTTTCATTCAATGTATTACATTTATAAAGATTTTTTATACTTACGCAATTGTAAAAGGTCCATAACCAAAAAAGGAGCAGGAGTTGCATGTTCTCATTGTCTGCTACCCTTCTTGTCATGGATTGAATTGTGTCCCCCCAGAAATACGTGTAGCCGTGCGGCTGGGCCATGATTCCCAGTATCTTGTGACTCTCCTCCATTTTGTGATGTTCCTGTGCTATATGTTAAAGGATTAGGGTAGGACTGTAAATCCCTTCATAGGATTACCTCCGTGCTCCACTGTAACAGTTTCCCTGAAGTATGGCTTGCCCCACCCTTAATCCTCCCATCCTACAAGAGATAAAAGGAAAGAGAAGCAAGCAGAGAACCAGGAACCTCACACCACTGAGAAAGCAGCACCAGAAGAAGAGTGTGTCCTCCAGACCTCAGGTTCCAGCACCAAGAGGCTCCCTGGACAAAGACTGATGCAATACTGGACTTTCCTCCAGAGCTGACAAAGGGAAAGCATTCCCCTGGAGTGGACATCCTGAATTTGGACTTGTAGCCTACCCAACTGTGTGAGAATAAACTTTCCTTTGTTAAAGCCACCACACTCAGTGGTATTTCTGTCAGAGCAGCCCTAGCTAACTAAAACACATACCAAGTTCATTACAGCGTTATCACAATAGTAAAAAGATGTTCATCAACCTACATGCCCATCAAATATGAACGGATTAACAAACTGTAGTACAGACATATAATTGGTATACTATGCAGCAATAAGGACTAATGACATCCCTGTGAAACATCTCACAACACAGATGAATTTGGAGGACATTATACTGAGGGAAATAAGCCAATCACAGAAGGATGAATACTGTGTAAGACCACCACTGTAAAGTACCAACAAGAAGTTTACACACAGAAAAACAAGAAAAAAATTATTTGCAGTTTACCACAAATGGGAGGGGAAGGAGGGAAAATTACCAAATAGAAGACACATATAAATGTTGGTAAAGGGGATAGCAGTGCACACTGTGGGAGAAGTCAGCACAACATGGCAAAGACAAGAGAGTATACTGAGAATAACAGTAATGAAGGGCAATTACAGTAACTGATAATCATGCATAGATAATCCTGCAACAACAGTATTAAACGATTTATGAGTGGATACATAGATTAGGAAGGTGTAAGGGAGCACATCCACTGGCAGATACAGGTTTGGTGGTAAACAGTTCTACATTCATGACTGTAAGTGCTCTTACACAAGGGGCAGTCAGGAAACCTCTTAGACATGATCAAACACCTCAAGAGATGAAGCTCCTAGGCTCAAAGGCAAAGGATCATAGACTTGGGGATATTTACATCAACTGGCACAACACAGTTCAGAAAGACAGTGTTCTGCATCCTGTTTTGCTAAGTTGCATCTGGGGTCTTGTAAGCCTGTGAGTCACTACCTAATATACAGCTACTGATCTCTTTCCATCTGGAGCAAAGGAGAGTGAAGAAAACAAAAGACTCAAGGTAACAATTAGCCTAAAGGACAAATGGATCACATGAACCACAGCCTAAATGACTCCAAGACCAGAACTAGGTGGTGTCGAGCTACCACTACCAATTGATTTGGCTGGGATCACAACAGATCCTAAACATTTCTAATTGCTGTTTTTGTATGATTCTAGTTGTTTATTTTCTTGACATTTTGTTGCTGTATTGTTTTCACGAGTTCATCATTGCTTTGTCTGTGTTTTCCCTGATTTTGACTGCATTTTCCATCATTTTGTCTGCTTATTTATGTCTGCATTTCCCTTCATCTGTTGGAGAACCCTAAGTATTAGAATTTTCAATATCCTATCAGGTAGTTTTAGTGCATCTTCTTATACCAGCAGGTCATCAGGTTTTTTTCATTTTGGTGTTTTTTTATAACCATCCTCTTTTCTTGTTTGCTTGTTTTTTATGTTTTGGTATTGTCTGCTGTCTCTGGAACATTCAAGAATTCTTTTCTGCATTTATTGATGGTAGATTTGTTTGTTTCATCCTGCTTTTTTGTTTTATTTGGTTATCTCTTAGCAGGTGGGCTGGGCATGTTTTGTTACTTGCTCACCTGTAGTGAGCATGAATCTTCTTACCACTTTGTCTAGGTAGGTAGGACTGCTCACTCAGCAGGGGTACAGCAGAACAGGCACAGCAGGGGTTGAGGGGCTTGTATGGGTTGTTTAGGACATGATCTGGGGCCAAGAAGGACAGAGAGCAGTACAGTGGGCCTAGGGGCTGTCTCAGTGCTGCTTGTCAGTGCAGACAGGCTTGAATGAAATGAGAGTACATGATGTGCACAGCTGATGTTCTGTCTTCTTTTGATGGCCCCATGAAATTGTTATTTCCAAATTTCTTGTCAGTGGTCCTTGGTAGCTGATGTCCAAGTGGTGAATTCAAGTGAGAGTGAGCCGATATCTCTCTTGGTGAGTCACCATGGCTCACTGGAAAGCAAAGGAGGTCACATACAGTAAAGTAGGGTTGTGAAGGGAAATATGCATCCCCAGTTACTGAGTGGTGCTCTTGTCTCCACGGAGTTGCCTTCCCATACTTTCTGTCTGCGTCCCTTCCTGGCTGTAGTCTAAGAAGGAGAATTCATACTATGTTAGCTAGTCTGGGACTTCCACTTTGTAGCTATCATTCTTTGTTCTCTGTCAGTTTTTTATTCCATTCAGTGATTGACTGAATTCTTCATTTCTTCATAAGGAGCTTAACTTTCCAGGGTTGACATTTGTATCTGTTTTGCTTAGTTTTTTTGGTCTTTGATCCAGAGGGATAGCCGGGTGCTGCTTCTGTCTGTACCATCATGTTGGATCTGTTTCCAAGATCCATGTCGGAATTTGACGTTTTATTTTCATTTTTATTCCCATGTTGTCTGGAACCCTCTGTTGTGATCCTAGTCAGGTCAAATGGTAGTGGCAGCAAGGTATTATCTAGTTCCAAGGTATTATCCAGTCTTGGTGTCATGTAGGATGTGCTTCATGTAGTCCCTTAGTCCTTCAGACTAATTGTTCCCGTGAGTCTTTGGTTTTCTTCCCTCTCTTTTGCTCCACATGGAAAGAGACCTATCGTCACATCTTAGATGCTGACTCACAAGCTTATAAAACCCCAGATGCAACTCACCAAAGTAAGATGCAGAACATTGTCTTCATGAACTGTGTTTTTCCAATTAAAGTAGATGTCCCCCAAAACTATGATCATTTGCCTTTGAGCCTAGGAACTTGTCTTGTGAAGTGTTTATGTCTAAGGGGTTTCCTGACTTTACCACTTGTGTGCTCTATTGTCTATATTAATACGTGAATGGCACCTATGGTCATGTATGTAGCAATATCTACCACAAAACCTATATCTGCTTGTGGATGTGCTCCCTTATACTTGCCTATGTTTCTTGGCTTACCTATCTACCTACAAATCCATTCATAAATCAATGTTCATTAATATTGTTATTGCAGGATTATCTGTGCTGTAGCAGTAGTTACTGTAGTTGCCCTTTATTCCTGGATTCCTGTCACTGTATATTCTTGTCTTGGTCACGTTGTGCTGACTTCTCCTACCTTGTTTAATGCTTTTCCCTTTAGTGCAATTATGTATGTTTTGTATCTTTTTGGTAATATTCCATCCCTTCCCCTCCTGTTCCTGATAAACTTCAAATGATTCTTTTTCTATGTGTAAACTTTCTATTGTTACTTTATAATTGTAGTTTTATACAATATTTATCCTCTTGTGATTGATTTATTTCACTCATCATAATGTCCTCTAGATTCATCTGTGTTGAGAGATGATTCATACACATCATTATTCTTTATTGTTGCATAGTATATACCATTATGTGTGTGTACTACAGTTTCTTAATCAATTCACCTACAGTTTCTTAATCAATTCATCTATTGATGGGCACTTCAGTTGATGGACATCTTTTCACTATTGTGAATAATGCTGAAATGAACATGGGTGGATATATGTCTATTAATATCATGGCTCTTATTTCTTCAGTATATATATGTAGGAGTAGCATTGTCTGATCATATGGTATTTCCATTTCTAGCTTTTTGAGGAAGTGCCATACCATTTTCCATAATGGTTGTACCATTTTACATCCATATTTTGTCTCTTTATACTAGGCTATAGACTTAATGTAAGCAAAATTCTTGTTTTGTACTTCTTTTATATGCTTCCCACCTCTCAAGGATTCCCCAAAAATTGTTTTCTGAATGGAAGTCTATGATTGCTTTATTTCCTCAGTGATTTTTTTTTTTTAATTAAGTTTTCTCTTTATCCTCCTCCATCTCTCTCTCTCTCAAGTCTACTAGCTGGAAGCAAATTGCAAGATACATTTTCTATGCTGTGAAACCATTTCTAAGCTCAGGGTAGTTTTCGTAACAGAAAACGGAGTTTGTTAGTGTGTTAATATTAACGTTCTCTTTATTTTCAATGATTACCATTAGCATCACTTTTCTAATGGTTAATTTTACTTGATAGCTTAATAGGTTGCTGGTTAACTAGGAAATTAGTCTTCTGTTTATATATGTGGCTGTTTGCATTGTAGTTAACAATATCCTCACGTCATTGTGGAAAAAACATTTCCGGGGGCTCTCAAGGGTCATTAAACATGTGTCCAGTGACTGCCTGGATTGTGTTTGGCAGCATCCCTACCAGATGGTTTCATTCTGGTTATATCCTTTTTAAAATGATTTTATTGTGCTTTAAGTGTAAGTTTACAATCCAAATCAATTTGCTGTATAAAACCCTGCAAATACACCTCTATGCAACTCTAGCTGCTCACCTCACCCCGTGACAGCACACTCCTCCTTTCCATCCGATACTTCCTCGATTCATTCAACCAATGCCTCTCCGCTGCTTTCCACCCTCCCATTTCACCTCAGACAAGAGCAGCTCTGATAGCCTCATGTATGTATTTAAACCAAGAAGTACACACTTCACCAGAATCACTCTGTCTTATAGTCCAGTCCATACTTTGTCTGACAGAGTTGGCTTCCGTAGTGGTTTAAGCTCTGGGCTAGCAGTGATTCCAGGGGCCATGTCCTTAGGGGAACATCCTGGACGTGGGACCACCAAGTCTGGTCTTTTAATAGAATTCTAGTTCAGCACCCCCATTTATCTCCCTCAATGGCAGCATCTATATGTTTCCTCTGAGGGCAGTCATTGGTGGTGGCTGGACACCATCTAGTTAGTTGTTCTGGTCTGATGCTGATGTACCCTTCTGATCACATGGTCCCTTGTGTTTGCTGGGTTCATATTTTCCTCATCCCTTTGTTGTTCTTCATTCTTCTCTTCTCCAGGTAGATTCGGACCACTGATGCTACTTAGATTACAGCTTGCTAGCTTTTAAGACCTCAGATGCCACTGACCGAATTGAGATGAACATTTTCTTAAAAAAAAAAAAAAAAAAAAGTTATGCCAGTTGACGTAGATGTCTCCTGAAACCATGGTCCCAAGACTCCTGACCCTGCTACTCTGACCTTCAAAATATTGGGTCCTTTTTAGGAAACTTCTCAGCTTTTGGTGTAGTGCAACAGTGGTAATTTTCCTTCTACTGTGTGCTGTCATTTCCTTCACTTAACCCAATTCCTACTCGCTATCTAATCTATGAATATCCCTGCCCCTCCCTTCCCTCCTTGGTAACCATCAAAGATTATTTTCTTGTGTGCTTAAAGCTTTTCTTGAGTCCTCATAATAGTGGTCTCATACAGTATTTGCCCTTTTGCAATTAATTTCACTCAGCATTGTCTTCAAGATGACTCCATATTATCAGATGTTTCCCAAGATCATCGTTGTCCATTATCATTGCATATGTAGTATTCCATGGTGTCAATATACCATAGTTTATTCGTCCATTTATCTGTTGATGGGCACCTAGGTTGATTCCATCCTTTTGCTATTGTGGACAGTGTTGCAATAAACATTAATGTGCAAGTATCTAGTTGCATGGCAACTCCTTTTTCTAGGATGTATTCCAAGCAGAGGAATTGCTGGATCATATATTTGTATTTCTAGCTTTTTAAGAAAGCACCAAATCAATTTCCAAAGTGGTTATACCATTTTACATTCCCAGCAGCAACGTAGAAGAGTTCCAGACTCTCCACAACCTCCATGAAATTTATTCTTTTGTGTTTTATCAATTAATGCCAGACTTGTCAGGATGACATGATATTTCATTGTAGTTTTGATTTGGATTTTTCTAATGGCTAATGATCATGTGCATTTTCTCATGTATATGTTAGCTGCCTGGATGTCTTTTTTGGTGAAGTGTCTGTTCATATCTTTTGCCCATTTTTTTAATTGGGTTATTTGTCTTTTTCTTGTTTTTTGCAGTACTCTGTAGATTATAGCGATTATACACTGATCAGATTTGTGGTTGCCACATTTTTTTCCCAGTCTGAAGGTAGTCTTTTTACTCTTTTGGTAAAGTCTTTGGATGAACATAAGTGTTTGACTTTTAAGAGTTCCCATTTATCTATTTTCTCTTCTGATATTTGTGCATTTTTAGCAATACTTTGTGGTCTGTTTATGTTATGTATTAGGTCTCCCAGAGGTGGCCCTATTTTTTCATCCATGCTCTTTTTAGATTTTGCATTTTTATCTTTGGTCTATTTTTGTAGTTAGTTTTTGTGCACAGTGTGAGATATGGGTCTTGTTTTATTTATTTACTTTGTAGAGGGTCATCCCATTATGCAACATCATTTTTTGAAGAGACTGTTTTTTCCCCTGTTTAGGGCTTTGTCAATTATCAGTTGCTCATAGGTGGATGGTGTCATGTCTGGACTCCCTATTCTGTTTCACTGTTTTATGGTTCAATTTTTGTACCAGTACCAGGCTATTTTAACTACCATGGCAGTGTAGTAAGTTGTAAAGTCAGATAATGTAAGGAGTCACACTTTGTTCTTCTTCAGTGATGCTTCACTTATCTGGGTCTTCCTTCACCTTCCATATGAAGTTGGTGATTTGATTGTCCATCTCATTAAAAAATGCCGTTGGAATTTGTATTGGGATTGCATTGTGTCTATAGATAACTTTAGGAATAACAGACATTTTCATGATTTTAAATCTTCCTATACATGAGCAAGCTAGGTTTTTCCACTTATATAGGTTGGTTTCTTTTGATTTCTTACAATAGAGTCTTATGATTTTCCTTGTACAGGTCTTTTACATCTCTGATTAGATTTATTTAAAAGTATTTTCTTTTCTTGGAGCTATAGCAAATGATATAGTTTTGGTGATTTCCTCTTTGAGAATCTCTCAGTGTAAAGGAATGCAACTGAGTTATTTATGCTTATCTTATATCCTGATACTCTGCTGAACTCTTCTATTAGTTCCAGTAGTTTTTTCTTTGGGGATTCTTTAGGGTTTTCTGTGTATAAGCTCATCTCATCTGCAAATAGAAACACTTCTTCCTTACCAAAGTTGATGCCCTTTATTTCTTTTTTTGTATGTGATTAACTGACAGTATACAATTGAAATTAATTTTGCATGCCCACCTGTCTGCAGCTCCTTCTGCTCTCCTTGCTCCATGACACAACACTTCTCCTTCTCATTCTATACATGTATCCTCTTAAGCTCTTGTACCCTCCTCTCCACTCTCTTTTCTCCCATGTAAGGAGACCAGTAGGACAGCATCCTATAAATGCATAGAGCCATAAAGTATACACACCATATGGTCACACTGTGTTTCCTGAATCCACTTCATTTTTGTCTGAAGAGTTCATGACTCTTCTAAAAGTATCTTTTAAAAGTATCACGACAGATACTTGTCTGTAACTTTCCTTTTTTGTGCTATCTTTACCCAGTTTTGGTATCAAGGTTATGCCAGCTTCATAGAAGGAATTTGGGAGTATTATGTCCTTTCCTAGGCTGTGAAATACTTTTAGTAATAGTGGTTTTAACGCTTCAAATCCACCAGGCGCTCCTTGAATACTCTGGAGGTCAGTTCTACCTTGGCCCCTAGGGTTGCCATGAGTCGGATCCGACTCGATGGCACTTGGCTGGCTGAAAGTTTGGTAGAATTCTCCAGTGAAGCCATCTGGTCCAGGACTCTCTAGTTTTTCAGTCTCTTCTTTTCTGATGGATTTATTAAATTCTTCTACTTCTACTTGTGTTATATGTGGTAGTAGTGTGTTTCTAGAAATTTGTACATTTCCACTAGGTTTTCATATTTATTAGAATATAATTTTTCATAGTATTCTGTTATGCTTCTTTTAATTTTAGGTGAGTCTGTTGTGATACACATTTCTTATTCAAGTTATTTGCTTCTTCTCCTGTTATTTTTCTTTTTTCCAGTTTGGTTACTGGTGTATCTTTGTTGATCTTTTCTAAAAAGCAACTTTTGATATTGTTAATTCTCAATTATTTTTCTATTCTCTAAATAATTTAGCTGTGCTCTAATTTTTATTATATGTTTTCTCCTGGTGCTTGAGGGGTTCTTTTGTTGTCCTCTTACTACTTGTTTGAGTTTTATGATTAATTCTTTTCGATGTGTTCATTTATTCAGATTAATTGACCTCTGAGCACTGTTTTTGCTGTGTCCCACAGATAGTTTTATTTTTTTATTATGATTAAGTGAAAGTATACAATCCAAGTCAGTTTCTCATACTCACCTCTCTACAACTCTATCTGCTCTCCCCTACTGTGACAGCACAATCCTCCTTTTCACTCTTCTAGTATGCTCCCAGTGAACACCTGTCCCTCCTCTCCATCCTCTCCTCTGCCCTCTAGAAAGAAACCAGTAGGGAAGCCTTTTATGAATGTACAAAACCATAAAGTACACACACCATGTGTTCACTCTTTGTTCCCACGTCCAGTCCATTCTTTGTCTGTTCAGACACTTTTGCTGACCTAAGTACTGGTTTCAGGTCTGTGGCAGCAGCAAGTCTACTGGCCATGTTCCCAGGGGACCCTCCCAGTTGACAGATCGTCAGTTCTGGTCTTTTAATAGAGTTCTTGATCTACACACCAATTTTCCTCATGCTATGTCAGGGTGTATCTCAGATTCTGATAGTGTATTTTACATTCTCATTTGATTGTATGAATTTCTTTCTTCTACCTTTGATTTCTTCTATAATCCAGAAGTTTTTGACCAAGGTGTTGTTCAGTTTCCGTGTGTTTATTTTATTTTTACCCTTGCTTTTTCTGATATTCAGCTTTATGGTCTGAGAAGATGCTTTGAAATATTTCAGTGCTTTGGATTTTGTTAAGATTTGCTTCATGGACTAATACATGTTCTAGTCTGGAGAATGTTCCACGTGCATTGGAAAATAAGGTATACTTGTTTGTTGTTGGGAGGAGTATTCTGTATATGTCCATGAGGTTGAGTTGGTTAATTGTGGCATTTAGATCTTCCATGTCTTTACTGAACTTCTTTCTGTATGTTCTGTCCATCACCCAAAGTGTTATGTTGAAGTTTCCTACTATTATTGTGGTACTGTCTACCACAGTTTTCAATGCTGTTGGAATTCGTTTTATGTATTTAGAAGTATTGTCATTGGGTGTGTAAATATTTAATGTGATTATATCCTCCTGATGTATTGACCTTTTAAGCAACAGCTAATGACTTCTTTGTCAACTGTGGTATATTTTACTTTAAAGTTAATTTTATCTGAAATTAATTTTTCCACTACTTATCTTCTTTGCATATTGTTAGGTTGGTGTCTTTTTCCATCCTTTGTTTCAGTTTGTGTCTGTAAGTCTAACGTGTATCTCTTGTACATAGCATATAGATGGATTGTAGTTTTTTTAAATCCATTTTGCTACTCTTTATTGATACTCTGAATGTATTTACATTCAATATAATTATTGATAGGTATGAATTTAGTGCTGTCATTTTAGTGCCTTCTTTTGTTGTTGGCAGTTTTTTTTTGTCCACTTAATATGCTGAGCCTTCTTATGGTTTATTTTTTCATGCTTTTCATTGTTGTTGGTTTCATATCTGCAGAGACTCATTTTGTTTTTTGTTTTGATGTGTAGGATTGTTAATTTCCTCTGTGGTTACCTTGATATTTACTCCTAATGTTCTAAGTTTAAACCAGTCTTTAATTTCTCTGTATAACCTTGATTTCCTCTCCATTTGAAAGATCTGTGAATACATTAATTTATCCTTCTTTTTGGCATACACACTGCTATTTTTTAGTGTGTTAGATTTATTTTTGTGGATTTGCTATCCATGTTGACATCAGGACATTCTTTCCTTCCTTGTATCCTTGAGTATATATCGGATGTTATTGATTTCCTAGTCAAAGTGTTTCTTATAATTTGGATTTAGGTTTTGCAAATTCTCTAAACTTCTGTTTATCTGAGAATATCATAATTTTGCTGTCATATTTGAGAGACAATTTTGTAGGATATATAATTCTTGGTTGGCATTTTTTTTTTTCCTTCAAGGCTTGGTATATGTTATCCTATTACCTTCTTGCCATCGTGGTTTCTGCTGTGTAATCAGAGCTCTGTCTCATGCCTCACTGCCTTTAAAGCATCTCCATATCTTTGGTTTGGTAAGTGTGATAATAATATGTCCTGATATCTTTCTTTTGGGATCTACCTTGTGTGGAGTTTGATGAGCACCTTGGATATCTTGTCATTTCTCATGATATCAAGGAAGTTTTCTGTCAATATGTCTTTAAAAGTTCTCTCTGTATTTTCTGTTATTCTCCCCCCCCCCCCATTTTGGAGCTCCAGTCATTTGTAAATTATTCCTCATGATAGAGTCCCACATAACTCTCAATGATTCTCCAAGTTTTGAAAAATCTTTTATCTGATTTTTCCCAAAATTTGATATTAAACTTTGATATTAAGAATACTGTATAATTCTGTATTTGTGTCTCTCTGAAGCTCTCCTTCCCCACTGACAAAGATGCTCTGAATGTGACTTTGTTTACTGCACTAATCCAGAGGGTCCTTCTTTGGGAAGCAGACTCCTTTTGGCCCATCCTGTCCTATCTGTAAAACACTGTATTTACTCTCACCTTTCTGTCATCCAGCTCAATCTGGTTTTCTCCCTGGTGTTCAGGGCTCATAGAATATCCTATTTAATGCATTAAGTTGATTTTATGGGTCTTTACTGTTAAAGAAATCAGAGGATGGCTCTGACTACTCTGCCACATTAGCACCCTATAAGGTATAGCTCTTTAGTAAGCCTCCAATTGCAACTATTTCCCTCCCTCCCTACAGGGCTGCATTGGGAACTTGTTTCCAGTATTAGAAATGAAGTACTGTCTGGGGTCTCTTTCCAGCTGGCTGGAAGTCTCAAGGGTATTGTGCAATCTGTGAAAAGACTGTTGTACTCTGCAAGTTAGAGATAATTATCCTTGAGAGGGAAGTGCTTTGAAGTTCCTGTGTGAAGTCACTGCAAAGCAACTAGAACCATCCATACAAGAGGATACTTTTCTTCATCTCATCTGAGCACACAGAGAGGGAATGTTTGATATTCATTTTCTTTCTCTTTTCTGTCTCATGTGCAGCATGTTTCCTTCCTAGGCTATGAGATTTCACAGAATATTAAATGTCTACTTTTATGTGCACAGAACTAAGAGAGAAACAAATTTTCTTGAAGAAATTAGTCCACACAGTTGTGAAGCTGCAGGTCCTCCATAGATCAGGTGGCAGCCCAGAGACCTCCACAGATTTATGTCCCAAAGTTTGTAAGTCAGGAGGACTCTAGAAAAGTGCAGAGTCAAAGAGCTACAGAGCTTTGCCAGAATATCATTTATGTTTGGGGGCAGATCACACACTACACTGATATAGTCTAACTTATATTATACGTGAAATTATTTGTCCAAATGGGATCATATCCACAAGTATCGGAGTGAGAATTTACTATACATATTTCATGGACAGGGGTTGATTTCAATCCATAACCCACTGTTTTCAAGTTGATTCTGACTCATAGCAACCCCATGTGATACAGGGTAGAACTGAGCTCCATAAGGGTTTCTAGGGTATAATCTTTATAGAAACTCACCAGGCATTTCTTTCACAGTGACACTGGATAGGTTAAAATCATCAATCTTCCAATTAGTAGTAAGTGTAAACTACTGCACCACCTAGATTACCCATATATATACAAACAAAACATATATATATCTATAAAGGAAACAAACCCATTGCTGTTCAATCAATTCTAACTTTGAGCAACTGTATAGGACAGAGTAGAACTGCCATACTTCCAAGGAGTGGTGAGTGGATGCAAATTGCTGACCTTTTGATTAACAGCCAAGCTCTTAACCTCTACTCAATCAGAGCTCCATATATGATATAAACAACCAAAAAAACCCCACCTAAACCCAGCATCAAGTTGATTTCAACCAGTAACAACCTTATAGGCTAGAGCAGAACTGTCCCATAGACTTTCCAAGGGGTAATTTGAACTGCCAGTCTTTTGGTTAGCAGTCATATCTCTTAATCACTACACTACTTGTGTTTCCATTTAATGCAGAAGACCTTAAAAGAGAATGAGTTGAAAACATCAGGCAAGAAATTGTCAAGAAACAGGAAAGTACAAATGGACCTGTAGAATCACAACAAAAAGAAGCTCTGAAATAAGGTAGATGAAGGTTTTCCTGAGTTAGAGCTGATAAAAATTGAGCATTGTGATCTATCCTGAAGCAAGGTATCATTTGAAAAGAGAGGTAATGAAGTTTTTAGTAGTGTATATGTTACATCGGTTTAAATACCTATTACTAAAGTAATGCAGAATGGCTCTCCAATTTATTAGAGGTTTATAGAGGGTCTATACTTACTGGTATTTTTTTCTTGTATTTATTTTCCTCCAGTAGAGTGCATCTCCACTGGTACTAGAATCATTGTAGAAAATTTGTAATACAGGCAATTTTAACATTTTTAGTGCTTTAGGTGAAATTAGTTTCCCATTCAATAATTCATACACAAATTATTCTATGACACTGGTTGAAATTGCCTCAATGTGTCAACATACTCCACTTTTCCACCCTGGGTTCCCTGTTTCCACTCCTTCCATCTGTTGCTCCACCATGCCTTTTGATCTTTCCTTTTGGATAAATGTTGCCTGTTTGGTCTCGTATGGTTGATTGTTTTAAGGAGCACATTCCACAAGGACTGTTTATTTTGTAGGCCACACTATTATTTTGCCTAATGGCATCTTCTGGGAGTGGCTTCAGTTCCAACTTAAAAGAGGTGTCTCCGGGGTATAATTTCAAGAATTCCTTCAGTCTCTAACAGAAAAGTAGGTCTAGTCTTTGTGATGAATTTGAATTTTGTTCAACATTTTTCTAGTTCTCTAAGTGGAGCCTTTTGTTGTGTTCCTGAGTAGAGAAATGTTTTAGTCTTCTGGGATTGTTCTAACAGAAAATACAAGTAGATGGTTTCATGAAGAGAATCTGTATTGTCACAGTCTGGTAAGCCAAAATCCATTTATGAGTTATAGGTCCATTCAATAAGAGAAATTATCACAATCCAGTTGGCTGAGTCCAGATTCAAGGAGAGCATCTCGGCACATGACCCTCGGTGCAAAGGACATGCTTTGTTCTCAGTGCTTCCTTCTTGGTGGTATGAGGTTCCCAACTTACTCTGCTCAGTTCTCTCCCTTATATCCCACAGCTGGTAACTTGAGTCCTGCCTCACCAGCACAAATCTGCTGCCCATTCTCCCTCATCAACATTACAGAGGCAGGATTCACAACACATGGGAGGAATGGCACTATACTGGGACTCACAGTCAAGTCAAATCAACACATACATTTTGGGGGTGACACAGTACAATCCATGACAAGTAGTTAGTAGTGCTATCTGAGTACTACCTAGTTTTTTTGGTCTCAGGCTGGAGAAGGCTGTAGTTCATCTAGGCAGTCTTCTTCACTCTCCTTTGCTCTGGGTGGGAAAAGACTAATAGCTGTATTTTAGATGGCCACTTGCAAGTTTTTAAGGCCCCAGGCACTGCTCACTGAACTAGGATATAGAATATATGTTTATGACCTATGTAATGCCAGTTGACTTAAATATTTATGAGACTATGGTTATCTTCAAGCCTGTTAACTCAGTCTCATGAGGTGTCTGGCTTTTTCCAAATTTTCATTTACTGTGTCCCCATATACTCTATTATATATATGAATACACATGCAGCACCTACAAATATATAGAGATATCCACAACCATACCTATATATGCATGCAGGTGTACTCCCATGTGGCTTCCCATATGTGTTTAGCATACATATGTATCCATTCATGAATTATTGTTTCATAATTTGTGAATATTACTGTTATAGGATTGTATATGTTATAGTATTTTTCATAAAAACAGAAAAGACTCAAGTCCATTGTTGCTGAATAGATTCTTACTCATAGTAACCCTACAGGACACAGTAGAACTTCTCCTTAGGGTTTACAAGGAGTGTCTGGTAGATTCAAAGTGCTGACTTTTTGGTTGGCAGCTACAGCTCTTAACCACTAAGCCACTAGAGTTTCTGGTATTTACCACAGCTGCCCATATTCTTTCATACCTCTCAATGTCCCCCTTTGTCCTGATCACTTTCTGCTGATTTCCCCCATATTGTGTATGCCTTTTCTTTCACCATCAATAGCACATGTCTAGTACCTAGTTAGTGACTCTCCCTTCGGTTCTCAAAGAATGTTTCTTTTTGTATGTAAACCTTTCATTGACTTTTTAAATAATAATGGTCTAACAATATGTGTCCTTTTGTAACTGACTTATTTCACTCAGCATGTTTTCCAGATTCATTCATGTTGTGATATTCTTCCCAGATTCATCATTATTCTTTAGCATTGATTAGTGTTCCATTATATGTATGTAGCATAATTTGTTTACTCATTCAAAAACTTAGGTTTTTTTCCATATTCTTGCTAAAATAATACTGCAACGAACATGGGTGTGCACATGTCTACCCATGTCACAGCTCTTATTTCTCTAGGATATATACCAAGGAGTGGGATTGCTGGATCACATGAGGTCTGACACATCCGCAAACTTAGTTGTTCTTAAGTGCTACATACCTTACTGCTGAATATCACTATGGTCACCTTTGAGTACTCTCTTGGGGAAGCTATGCACCTATTCTAGTACCTAGTCCACCCTTCAAAGCAATCTTGGACTCTTTCTGGAATGACCATTGTGCATGGTGGCAAGTTCGTGAACTTGATTGTATAGTTGTCTTGAGGGAGATTTTAGCTAGTAAACAAATAACTGTATTGGGACACCCTAACTACCCACCTGGTCTGGCCCCCAGTGACTTTTTTCTTTACCTGAACATAAAGGAAATGTTGAAAGGAAGGCATTTTGATAACATTCAGGACATCAAGGGCAATACAATGACAGCTCTATAGGCATTCCAAAAAGAGTTCCAAAATTGCTTTGAAGGGTGGACCAGATGCTGGCATCAGTGCTTAGCTTCCCAAGGGGAGTACTTCAAAGCTAACCATAGCAACATTCAGCAATGAGGTACGTAGCACTTTTTCTAGGATAAGTTCTCAAACTTAACTGTCAGACCTCATATGAATAAGCTCTCAAGTACAAACACATGAGCAGACACACAAGGAAAAACAATAAACGTATTACACTTTATGTTCTCCATAATAATGTCTTCTCTTAAACGTCCTCTGTCTGAGTAAAACATTATGTTGTGTACCTCCTTAACATAGCACCCACTGACTTTAGTGTGAGACAGTAATTTCACTTTTAGAATTTCAACAGTGAATGGAATTTCATATAATGTGCCCTATAAAGGAACTCAGTCAAAACAATGTCCTGGAACCCTGATCTCATCTAGCCTGGCCGCCAAGTAATATCCTCCTCTATAAAACCAGATGTACTGTGAAAAGAGTGTTCACTTTGTGTGAACTATGCTAGCAGAGGGAGGTTCTCTTAGTTATCTAGTACTTTTCTAACAGATATACCATGAGTGGATGGCTTTAAGAAAGGTTGATTCTCACATAGTCCAGTAGGCTAGAAGTCCAAATTCGGAGTGCTGGCTCCAGGCAAGGCACTGTCTCTGTGTTGGCTCTGGAGGAAGATTTTTGTGTGGCATCAGTCTTTCTTTGATCTGAGGACATCTTGGTGCAGAAACCTCAGGTCCAAAGGAGGCACTCTGCTCTGTGTCCTGTTTCTTGATGGTATAAGGTCCCCGACTTTGCTTGCTTCCCTTTCCTTTTATCTCTTGTACAATGACAGGATGAAAGGTGGCAGAAATCACACTCCAAGGAAGCTTCCCTTACATAAGAGCAGGAAAGTGACCTTAGGAAGGGGGTTAAAGTCCCACCCTATCCTCTTAACATAATCCAGACTATTAACTACAGGCAGAGATTAGGATTTACAGTATAGGAGGAAAGTGACAAAACACTGGGAATCATGGCCCAAATTGTTACACACATTTTTTGGGAAGTCAATCCATGACAGCTAGCCAAAAACTCCATATAAACTTCAAAACCCTAGGAAACATAATGGTACCTTCTCATGCAGTGAGGGCAATGCCGAGAGGAGGGCAGTTACTAAACAGAGAATTTACAGTTCATCAGAAGCCCTAAAGTCCTGATACGGCAAGAAATTTGGTCTGCCATCAAACAGTGGAATATGACCTACCTCAAAATGCTGCCAACCTTGGATACTGAATTTAAAGACTCGGTACCTATAATTTAGTATTCCTGGGTAATGCAAATGCACTTGGTTGCTAACTGAAAGACTGCAGGTTCGAGTATACCCAGAGACACCTTAGAAGAAAGACATGAGATCTACTTCTGAAAAGTGAGCCATTGAAAATCCTATGGAGAACAGTTCTACACTGACACACGTGGTGTCACCATAACTCAGAATCAACTCTATGGCACCTGATTCTGGCTATATATACATATGTTAGTGTATGGACAATATATAAGAAAGTAGATTCCTAGGTATTATCCTCCATCAAAAAATAAACCTGAACAACCTCTGCTGTCAAGTCAATTCTGACTCATACTAACCCTACAGAACAGAGCAGAACTGGCCTATACACTTTCCAAGGACAGCCTGGTGGATTTGATCTGAGGACCTTTTAATTAGCAGCTATAGCACTTAACCGCTACACAACTAGGCAGCATCATAATTAATTAGGCTCAGTGATATGCTTCCTTTAATTCAAGCAACAACAGCAACAGCAATGTCTACTAAAAGACTCAGAACCTTTAGTACAAAAAACATAATTTAAAAAATCTAAGTATTTGGTTTATAGCTTATTGATAATAACTTACTATGCACTTAAGTCAGAAAGATTTTTTTTAAACATATCTTCCTTTCCTCTTAACAAATTTAATGTTTCAGAAAAATATAAAAAGTAGTAATTCTCTGTAACAGAGTATCCATTCTCTATGAAAATTGTCATGTGCAGAATGTATAACTAATCTGCAAACACGAAGATTTTGGTCTGATAATTCCTATGACGGTTATGAAAATTAGCATGAGAGGTGAGACTTGTATTTGGTAATTAAAAGGATCCAGGAATATAGATTAATGTCACATAATACAAGGATATCATGATGGGATGATTTTTATAATTGTTTCAAAAAATATTAAGTACACACTTCAATCAGTAAAATTGCACAGTAGATTTTCCAAATATTTGATTTCTAGTTTATGATAAAAAAGTATAAACCACCACTTTATGCAAAAATTAAATCTGATTTAAGAACTGCATTCAGTCATTTAAAGTATTTAGAAAACATCAAAACTGAATTACCATTATATTGTAAACATAATCAAAATAAATCTTAAGTTATGAAAAACAAGTACATGATCCCCAGAAGCAATACAAATCTCACATCCTTCAAAGGCAAATGTGTAGCAAAATAAAGAAAGATAATAATTGAACTGACCTGTCAATTATAATAACAGAGATAAGAAACTGCTTTTAACTGGGATGATCTCTTACAAGGTACCAATATGAAAGGTAATGAGGTGCTTTAAAATTGTCACTTGAAAATTCTGTGAAGGCTCATTAATGTTCCACTTGATTACTCATGAGATGTGATCTTCTCAAGAAGCACCTTCTAACAGCATTTCTGGAGTGCTAGTTGTTATTTTCAGGGTGCTGTATTAACAGGGACAAGAAAAGGATGTCATCAAACCTGCAGGCAAAGACTTCTCCTCCTCCAGGAAGTATTCTCTCAACACTACAAGCCATTTATGTATCCTGTCTACTGTAAGAAGAGAAAACTTCTGATGTTCACAGTGAAATCACTCATCCACTCATTATCAATGTTGTGACCCTCACTTTTTATTAGTTGTTAAAACACAACTAATAATAATAATAAAACTTACTGCAGCCTTCAAAGCTTGATCTAGATCCTCCAGTATGTCTTTTTTATCCTCCAAGCCCACAGAGAGTCGAATCATTGTGTCACTAATTCCAAGGGCATCTCTATCAGCCTTTGGCACACAAGCATGGGTCATGACTGCCCTGAAAGAAAGAGTGACCATTTTTATGATCATGATGTTGTGTGCACAGAGGCATATTTATGTCTCAGGCACTGCAAGGAACTTCAGTTTTTTTTCTATTCCAAATAATCAAATGCTTTGTTTGCAACCCCAACATTTTTCTCACGTGCAAAAAATGAAGAATTACGAAAAGTAGCTCTTCTAATCACGATTCATCTGTGAGTAAGACATGTTCAATCCAGACAAAAAAGGTGCCAAATACTCACATGCAGGAGAGAAAAGCACAGCCACCTGTGTGTGGATTTTAAGACCTGTCTGAAAGAGGTCTTGGCAAGATGTCACACACCTCATGATTGACCTGCTGGACAGCTACCCAAAACTCTGACTTACATGGGGCCTCTTAGAGCAAGAGCCTGCTAGAATTAGTTCTCTTGGCATCAACAGATCAGTTTAGAGCTGGGCTTTCTGAGGCATATCAGGAAGAGATCACCCAGGATCATTAGGTTGCATGAGAAATCCCAGTACATAACCAATGACATAGACACCCTAAAGGATTTTCCAAACTATCCAGCAACTCATTGTTATCATCAACATGAGTAAAGATAAAATACCTACTATGTGTCGGGCACTAGAGTGAGAATTTGGAACCAAAAAGAATGAGATATTTTCTTTTCCCCAGATTATGAAGCAAGAGCTAAAGAGTGTGACAACTCAAAACACAGCATAATTGATAGTAAATGGTAAATGAGTTCGAGAAATAAAGGTTGCCAGAAGCATAGGCATCATGGTGGAGAAGCTTGTAGCCTCACTAAGCACCAACACAAGTATTATTGCCAGCGCTCAACCCTTCGCTCCACACCATGAGCAAAAGCACTGTCTAAGCTATCTTCCTCTCTCCCACTTCAGATCCATGGAAAGAAAAGCTCCACTATGGTCAAAATAAATGGATACCTTCTTATGAAGTTTTTATACACTAACATTCTCCTTAAGATGTTCTGTCTTGATCAGGCTCTTAATTCCTTTAAAGAAAGTACACATACAGAAAAAAGAACTTAAAGTTCAGAGACCAGTAGATTTTCAGCCCCTCCACATACCTAGTTATGAGGACTTATAAAAGGTACCTGTCCTGAAAGCCTAATTTTTTACTGAAATAATAACATCTATCACTTACTGGGAAATGCTGGTTGCAAAATGGTTAAAAGTTTGGCTGCTCAAGGAGAATGAAGGACATCAGAGACAGAAGGAAAAAATAAACCCAAGAGACAGAAAGGGTCACATAATTCAAAGCCTACTTCAACAGAAAGAATTGGTTGACATTCAACCATTTCAAGAGGTAGCATATGATCAGGAACCAATGGTATGAAGGAAGAAGTCAAAGATTCATTGAAGGCATTGGTAAAAAACAAGGCTTCAGGAATTAATGTAATATGTATTGAGATGTTTCAACAAATGGATGCTGTGCTGGAAGTGCTCACTCATCTATGCCAAGAAACTTGGAAGACAGCTACCTGGACAGCTGACTGGAAGACATTCATTTTTATGCTTAATCCCAAGAAAGATGATCGAACCAAATGTGGAAATTATCAAATAACATCATTAAAATCATACGCAAGTAAAATTTTGCCCAAGGTCATTCAAAAATGACTGCAGCAGTCTACTGACAAAGAACTACCAGAAATTCAAGCCAGATTCAGAAGAGAACATGGAACCAGGGATATCATCACTGTTATCAGATGGATCTTGGCTGAAAACAGAGAATACCAGAAAGATGTTGTTTTAGTCACCTGGTACTGCTCTAACAGAAAATACCATGAGTGGAAGGCTTTATGAAATTTTATTCACACAGACTAGTAAGCCACAAATCCATTCACAAGTTACCACTCCATTCAATGAGAGACATTATGACAGTCCAGTAGGGCTGAGTCCAAATCCAGTGAGAGCATCTCAGCACTGGAATCTCTGGTCCAAAGGTCATGCTCTGCTCTCAGTGCTGACTTCTTGGTGGTATGAGGTTCCCTAATTACCCTTCTCACTTCTCTCCCTTATATCGCACAAGCTGGTAGCTTGAGTCCTGCCTCAACTGCCACAGCTGTTGGCCGTTCTCCATCAACATCAAAGAGGCAGGATTCACAACACGTGAGAGGAATCATACCATACTGGGACTCATAGCAGATTCAAATCAATACATACATTTTGTGGGGGGGACACAAACGCAATCCATGACATATGTTAACCTACGTTTTATGCACTATGCAGAGGCATTTGACTGTGTGGGCCATAACAAATTATGGAGAACACTGCTGAGAATGGGAATTTCCAAACACTTTATTATGGTCATTAGTAATCTGTGCATGGATCAAGAGGCAGTTGTGTGAACATAACAAGGGGACACAACATGGTTTAATGTCAGGAAAGGTGTGCATCAGGGTTGCAGCCTTTCACCATACCTTTTCATTCCATATACCAAGCAAACAATCTGAGAGGCTGGACTATATGAAGAAGAATGAGGTAATCAGGATTGGAGGAAGACACATTAAACACCTGTGTCATGCAGATGACATGACCTTGCTTGCTGAAAGTGAAGAGGATTTGAAACTCTTCCTGGTGAAGATGAAAGACTACAGCCTTCAGTATGGACTGCACCTCAATGTCAAGAAAACAAAAATCCTTACAACTAGACCACTAAGCAACGTCATAACAAATGGAGCAAGGATCGAGGGTGCCATGGATTTCATGTTACTTGGTTCTACAATCATTGACCATGGAAGCAACAGTCAAGAAATCAAAAGACCCACTGCATTGGCAAATTCTGCTGCAAAAGACCTCTTGAAAGTATTGAAAAGAAAGATGTCACCTTGAAGACTAAGGTGAGCCTGACCCAAGCCATGATATTTTTAGTCGCATCATGTGCATGCAAAAGGTGGATTGAACTGTGGTGCTGGAGAAGAATACTGAATGCAGCATGGACTGCAAAAAGAACAAACAGATGTGTCTGGAAGAACAACCAGAGTGCTCCTTGGAAGCAAAGATGGTGAGACTGCATCTTAATTACTTTGGACATGTTGTCAGGAGGGACCAATTCCTGTAAAAAGACATCGTGCTTGGTAACACCCTCAGCAAGATAGATTGACAATGGCTCCAACAGTGGGCTTAAACATTAAAGTAATTGTGGGCATGGTGCAGGACTGGCAGTGTTTCATTCTGTTGTGCACAGATTCATTCTGAGTTGGAACCTACTCAGTGATACCTAACAACAACATCAGCATGAGACCAAAAGAACTAGATGGTACCCAGACACTACCAATGACTGCTCTGACACGGAACACAACAAAGAATCCCAGATATAGTGAGAGAGAGTGCAGAACTTGAACTCTGTGAATAAAGCTGGACTTGATGTTCTGAGATTAGAAGTTCTCCAGAAGACTGGGCCCCCAGCTCTCTGCCAGCCCAGAACTGAAACCATTCCTAAAGAGAAGCCTTCAGATTAAGATCGGACTACACTATGACATATAAAATGATACTGGCAAAGAGTATGCTTCCTGACTTAAGTAGATACACAATACTAACTTGGCAGCATATGTTAGAGGTGAGATGAAATGGGAGAGGAGGACAGGAGCTGATTGAATGTACATGGGGAATACAAGGTGGAAAGAAGTGTGCTGTCACAATGTAGGAGGAGCAGATAGAGTTACACAGCAATGTATGTGTAAGCTTTTGTATGAGAAATCGACTTGAATTGTAAACTTTCACTTGAAGCACAATAAAACATTTTTTAAAAAAGGCATTCACCTGCTAACTAAAAGGTCAGCAGTTTGAATCCACTAGGCCCTCTTTGGAAACACTATGGGGCAGTTCTACTTTGCCCTATAGGATTGCTATGAGATGGAATTGACTCATCTGGTTTTGTTTTTTTATCATTTATTTTATGCTTGGAGCCTCTTGGTGGTGCAGAGATTTAAATACTTGACTGCTAATATAAAAGATGTAAGTTTAAGTCCACTGAGAACTAACTTGGAAGAAAGTCCTGGAAATCTACTTCCAAAAAAATCAGCCATTAAAAATTCTATGAAGCAAAGTTCTATTCTGAGAATCAACTTAGCTGCATACAGAGTCATATAGTATGGTTGTCCTGAGGCAGGTCCTCTACATAGATGATTTATGTGCATTAATTTACTTTTTTAAATTAATACAAATTGGTTAATTAAAATCTCAAAAGTGTGAAAAAGGCATTAATTTAAGGAACATGTATAAAGCACTTCTAAGTACATGGACTGTCACAGATGCCTAATAAGAGTAATTCATTGCAGTAGCTAGTACTTGTTCAGTATTTAATAGAAACCAAAAGGAAAGACCAAAATGGTGGATTAGTCACATGTCTCCTTAATTCTCTCTAAGAACTAAGGCCTAGAAAAATAATCGAATGGAGCAGTATGGACATTCTGGAAGTCCCAAGATCAGGTATAGGGCTGTGAGACTAGACTGGGCTACAGTAAGGGGAAAACTACCTCTTTTGGAGGCGAGACAACAGCACAGTGAGTTCTGCTTCTGCTGGCACAGTGGCTGAGAGGCTTACAGGTATGGATGTCGCCTTTGTTAACCAGGAGACGGACTGGGACTGCTACGCCTGAGAGCCTGGCACTGGGTGGCTACTAGGCTGAGCTGCAATGCCTAAGTAAACAGCATCTTCTGCAGCAGAGAGGCTGTGCTTGGTTCAGTCACATCTAGAGAACCCATCAATGGCTGGTGACCAAGGGTACCAGTGCCCCTGCTCCCACTTCTCTGACCTGCACCATAGATTCTGCTGGCTCAGCACAGAAGAGGTGGCTCAGGTGGGATGCCATCTTAGTGAGCTGAGAGGCAGAGTCAGCCACATCTGAGGGCTCCACTGGGCCCAGCTCCTACTCTGAGCAACACTGCCTGTGGACAGTGATTCTTACAGCAGACAAGCTATTGTTAAGACAATTGTACCGAGAAACTTTAGTGGCAGCTGGTGGCTGAGTGTGGTGGTTCCCTTACCCCTTCCTTCTTTGAGCCACATCACAGCACCCAAGAGAGTCCATTAAGTAGGGTGTGATTTTTTTCTAGCCAAAAGGCAGGGTCTGCCACACAGGGCCCAGCTAGGGGCCCTGAGTGGCATCGTGGGGCTTGAAAGCACCTCTCTCACCAGAGAGCTGTACAGAAGTCAGCTGCACTCAGTGAACACAGTGGTGGCTGACAGACAAGTCTAGCAGTGCCCTTACTCACTGTCTTCTTAGTTTCGCCACAACTCCTGTTGTTCTAACACCAGAGAAGCTGAACAGCTTTTTGATGGCACGGAGACAACAATCAATATCTAACCATTTAAAGAAGGAGACCACCATGGCTCCAGAAAACTCCCAAAATAAAGAATCAAAAACTTCCCAGACAAAGAAGCCTTCCTGAAATTGTCAGAGGTAGAATACAAAAGAATTATGTATAGAGCCCTTCTACAGATTAAACAAAATGTGGCAGGACAAAACGAAAAATTAAGCAAGCTATATGAACTGCTAGAACATCAACAATCTGAAATGCAGCAGATCAATAATAAAATTACAGAGGTAGGCAATTCAATGCAAAGCCAAAAGTGCTGGACTGAGGAAATGGAATGCAGAATTAGCGAGACTGAAGATAAAGCAACTGACACCAGCATTTATGAGGAGACGTCAGATAAAAGAATCAAGAAAAACAAAGAAGCCTTGAAAAGCATATGGGACTCTATCAAGAGGAATAATCTACAAATAATTGGGATTCTTGAACAGCAAGTGATAGCAGGAAATACATGCTGAACAGTTGCTGATGGAAAACCCCCCCAACATCATGAAAGAAAAGAACATAAGTGTTCAAGGTGCTTATTGAACTCTACAAAAGGTAGATCCCAAAAGAAAGACACGACAACATTCAGTTTAGCTGGAGATAAGCTTTAGTTAAATAACTTGAGTGGCTCTTGATTTTATCACATTCATTTCCCTAACGATCATTAAAACTAAAGCCAAAGTTAAAATTCTGAGAAAAATAGAAATATACTCACGGAAGCTCAGCAAGACTTTCAAATCCTCCCAAGCTCTCTGCCAAAGTAAACAGCTACAGGAAACAAAACACTAAATTAGATCTTCCAATAAAATAAAAATACTAAAGTCTAGAAATAAAGATTTTAAATAAAATGGCCCTGGGATGGGGGATGGAGAGCAGTGGTAATTATGAATCCACTACAAATTATGCAAGAAACTCAGAGCAAACATTAGGATAAAATTTCTAACAACAATTTCACCAGTTAGACAGACATACGTGTATAAACTTTTAAAATCTTAACAGTTGATTCAAGTTAATTTCCTCTACCTTCCTGATCTGGCATTATTCTCAATATGGAACATGAGCACTAAAAGCCCAGAATACTACATTTGAGACCTAGCCCTGTGGTTATCTTCTCTAAAAAATCTCTAAATGCCTACAAAATTATACATACCTGCTTGTTAATATGCATCATTTATTAATTAAATGAATATATCCACTTAACCCTCCAGGAAATGTACAAAAAAAGACAGACTTTTTGTATTCAGTGTTACCATGCTTCAGAATTTTACAAATGGTTTTAAAATGTCTCCCACAATTACATTAAATTGTGAGTATATTACTACCATCTGATTTTAGAGGTAGACAAATTTGAGACACGAGGGTGTCTCTCACTAACCTAACAGCATTCTATTTATTCTATTTGTTACCACATACTGATTCCAACTCATGACGATCCCATGTGTGTCAGAGTGAAAATGTGCTCAGTAGGATTTCAGTGGCAGATTTTTCTGAAGCACACTGTCAGCCTTTTCTTCAGAGGCACCACTAGGTGGACTTGAACCACCAACCTTTCAGTTTAGCATCTGAGTATATTAACCATTTGCACCACCCAGGATTAGACCTGTAGTTTTAAACTTAAGAGTCTGTTATAGGGGCACAAGGTAAATCTAGACTATGAAGTTACGTAGGTCTCTCACTCAGGCCCCTTGCAAGCCTCCTGCCTTTGTACTAATTAGAAATAAAGCTTCCCTTCTCCATCCCCAAACAGATGCAGCCTGGGCACACAGGCTTTAGAAAGCCACTGCTCCACTGGATTTCAGAAGAGACTTTGTGCACTGCACTAATCACACAATAATTTTAGGTTTCACAAAATACCACATTTGTATAAAAGGATTCAATTCTAAGTAAATGTGAAAACCACTGCATTAGGATACATCCACCTTCTTGAACTGACTGTGGTGTGTGAAGAGCTAAGCAAATGAACATATCTGGATGTCTACTACTGTGCCATCATTGTTGCAGGGCATTTTCTGAATCAATGAATTTCATGATAAAAAGGTTTTACTAGCATGACCTACACATACAAAAACATTAATGTGAGTAAGATGGGGCAGAGAATTGCTATAAAAATGTTAGCATGTCCCTGGGTGGTGCAAATAGTTTGTGTTCAGCTGCTAACTAAAAGCTGATGATTTAAATGAACCCAGCAGTGCTGTGGAAGAAATCCCGGGCAACCTGCTTCTGTAAAGGTTGCCCACAGAAAGATACCACAAAGTAGTTCTACTCTGCAACACATAGTGTCACCATGTGTCTGAATGGACTCAGTGGCAACAAGTTTGGTTTAGTTTTCAGCCTTATTGCTACAATTTAAAAACCTATTTGGAAAGTTTACCTTTAAGTTCTTGAGGAAGGTCTCAGCGTGCTCAAGAGTACCCTTAATACAAAAGGTGACCATCCCTGGGCAGCCTGTGCACTGACGCTTTGCCAGCTCATACTGAGGATGAGAGGGCAGTCCTGTAATTCAGGCATAATACCATCTTACTTTAGCATCAATTATGGATTGAATTACGTTACTCCAAAAATACATGTTGCAAATCCTAACCTCTATGCCTGTGATCAGAGTACTACTGACACCGTGGTTAAGAGCTCTTATGCTAACCAAAAGGTCAGCAGTTTGAATCCACCAGTGGCTCCTTGGAACCCCTTGGGGCAGTTCTACCATGTGCTATAGAGTCACTGTGAGTTGGAATCAACAGTAACAGGTTTGAGTTTCTGGTTTTTATGCCTGTGGTTATAATCTCATTTGGGAATGGGCTGTCTTTGATAATGATGCAAAAATCTTGAGTGAATCTCTTCTGAGATATAAAGAAAGATTAAATAAGAGATCGGAGAAAGACCTAAGGTAAAATAGATGCAAAGGCACTCAGTGTTTCTGAAGAACACGGAAGCAGACATTGGAGAGACAACAACAGCTCCTCCAGAGCGAACAGAGACAGAAAACCTCCTCTCAAGCTCTCAAGCTGGCACTTTGAATTCAGCCTTTTACCATCCTAAACTGCAAGAAAATAAACTTGTTTATTAAAAGCCATTGACTTGTGGTACTTCATATATAGCAACACTAGACAGTGGTGACAGTGTCAAACGTGTTACTTAATGATTAAAAAAAATTCACTATCTACTTAAGTAAGCTGCAAATGAACCTCATAGTGAGATGTATGCTATACTCACACCTGACTCCATGTTCTGGCCCCTGCCTGTTTCTCCAGCTTCATCTGGTTTCATCTTTTCTGCCCTCCTCATGCTCCAGCCACACAGATGTCTATCCACCAATGGTCCATCCTCTCTTTCATCTCAACACTTTTGCACATGCATATTCTTTTAACCTGCAATACCTTGCCCGTAGGCCACCCTCTTTATAAATTCACAGTTTGTAATCTTTGGTTAATATCTAAGACACTGTACTAGCTCCATGGAGGAGATATCTATGTTTTCTTGCTAATAATTAGATCCCAGTTCCTAACACAAACCTGTCTCACTGTTAACATGAAATAAGCATTTGTTCAACGTATCTAAAATGCCTTGTCAATGCCCTTCTACCAAATGCTACCCATTCTTCAGGGTCCAGCTCAAACTTTTTTGTTCCTTCCATTCAAAATTTACCAGTCAAGAGCTCTTTACATGGAGGGCAATAGAGCATTTAACCTCCTGTGTGTTTCTGCCCTGACTTATGTAGTTTCCTGGAGAAAAAGGAACAGTCTTAGTTCTCCTATATATTTAAGACAACATGGATAACAAAAGACCCAAACCGCTTGCCACTAAGTCGATTCCAACTCACAGCAACACTACAGGACTAAGTAGAGCTGGCCCATAGAGTCTCTAAAGAGCCCCTGGTGTATCTGAATGACTGACTTTTTGGTTAGCAGCCACAGCACTTAACCAGTACATGGAGACCAAAACTCTCTGCCATCAAGTCAATTCTGACTTGTGGGAATTCTATAGAACAGAGTAGAAGTACTCCATAATTTCAAAAGACAGAGAAGGTTTCTAACATTCAAGCACCCTCTAGACTACAGTCAACACACAGCCAGACACCTTGCCTAGCTTCCTTATCACAGAACCCCCCACAGTGCCTGACACACAGCAGTGTTCAGTAACAAGTGAACAACATGAACTTACATGAGAAGCCCCCAATTTACAGATAAATGCTACACAAATGGAATCTTTAGAATAATCCTTAAAATCCTAGTCCAAGGCATATCTGCTTAGAAATTAGAGTAACATACCCGGATAAAGAACCTTCTCTACTCGAGGGTTTGATTCCAGAAACTGAGCAACTGCCAGTCCATTTTCAAAATGCTTATCCATGCGGATTGGTAGAGTCTTCAGACCTCTATTGCAGAGGTAACAGTCAAGAGCAGATGGAACTGCTCCAAGGGCTGCAAAATGAACACATCCTGGGTCAGTTTTAGGGAGGGCGTAACTGAAAAAAATCTAACTCCTCTTTTTCATTATTATAACTTCGAGAAAGTAGCTACAAAGCACAATCTGAACTTCAGAAGGAGTAATTAATGTTTCATATTAGAAAGTATAAGTAAGGATAAAATGCACTTAGAGAAATATGCTTTAAAATGGGAGGAGAAATGGATATATGAAAACTAAATGCACAACACTTAGGTTCTGCTCCCCAAAATATCAGTTACTGAAAACTCCGTGGGGCACAGTTCTACTCCAACACACACAGCGCTGCCATAAGTCAGAATACAGTTCAGAGCAATAGTGGTTTTCTTCTTAATACACATGTTAAACATATAAACTTTTCAAACATTAACATAAATAGTCCCTTCACAGTGAATACACTATCAGTTTAATGAAATGACATAGTGTACACCTCAGCTCAGCATTTACTTGAAACAGTAGCAGAAATTAAAGAGAAAAATAGCAGTTCAGCTCCCCCTGTTACTTAGTGTTCTCTACAGCAATCTGTTTGGCCTGTCTGACACAGCCTGTGATCCCACATACCTGCTGGCCAGTAATCGCGTTCCTACTTTTAATAAAGAAAACAATATTCATCAAGCAATAAGTTTTGGTTTCTCTCTTCAGTGTTCCTTTTACTTTAATTCCTTTTCCATAGCAGATTTTCATTTCCTAATTAGGTTTGTATTTTACCTGTCTGTCAATGGCAAATTTATTTAAATAAACCCTTATCCATATTGAGAACAGCCAAACAATATAAGCAGGATACTGTTCAGACATCTGTTGAAAAGTGTTATTCTTCATCTTAAGTGTCATTTAAAATTTACTACCACTCCTAAGTACAGGAAAGCCATTATTTCAACTTTTTTTAAAAAAGAAAAAAGCTCCATTAGACTTAAAACTAAAACTGCACTTGAGCTTTACCAAATTATGATCAAAATTAACATGGGTTTGAAAATAATATCTCTTTCCTTGTGTCAGAAAGCTTTCTGTAAAAGTGCACTTAAACTAAAACATTACTATAATCCTATTTTTCTACTTCTTTTAAAAACCAGTTATCTCTATTTCTCATTTCTTCACGAAGTATTGGAATGCTAGCACTTCACAACACTTAGGGGAAATGTAACTATCAAAAAGTATTTGTGAGCATAGAGTATATGGACTTCTTAATACTTACTGTCTTGCAAGAAACGGAGCCTTCTATAGAGATCCTCAGAATTTACAGACACTAAGCCCATTACAACATCAGTGTGGCCTGCAACAAACAAGTATAAAGTAAAATAAAAGACGTTAAATAAAACAAATCATTTATGCCTCATTTTATAATTTTTTTTTTTTTAAAGTGATGTTGACTTACAAAAACTCTTAGAGTAAAAACAGACAAAAACAAACTCAATTTCAACTCATGGAGACCCTTTAGGGCAGGGTGGAACTGCCCCCTAGAGTTTCGAAGAAGCACTTAACCACTGTCTGACAAGGGGTAAACAAGGTTAAGTAAATTCAATTCAATAGTAGTGAGAACAGTATGTAAAATTAGAAAATAAAAATCATATAAAAAATTAATGCTTCTTTTTCTACCATCATCTAGTTAAAAATATTACCTTTTATAGTATATTTAATATTCTCCTTATAAGTAATGACAATAGTTTATTACAAGCGAACTCCTATAATTAATCAAGATATTTCTTTTCTCTCCACATGAGGCACAGAGAAATCTGAATAACAGTAAAAGAAAAGGGATCCAAGTGTCACGTCCTATGCTCTCTTTATCTACCTATGGAAAAAGAACGTTCAGAGTGTAGACGGTGCCTGTCTTACCGTTCATATATTTTGTTGCTGAACACATGCAAATATCAGCTCCCAGAGACAAAGGCCGCTAAAAGGGATAAAAGATTTTTTATTTTAAATGAAATACCATCTGAAAATATGTGTCATTACTCACTTATTTGCTTTTACAAATTCTAGCCTCATTCCAATCAGTGCTAACTTTTCAAAAATCAATACACCTTAAAAATTTCCAGGACCTCTGGTATTATCTTCCTCTTCTCTCCCTTCCATCAAATTACAGAACATTAGATTCAGTGTTCAGTTAGCAGTCGCAAGCATACGGCAAGAGCAGATAAACCCAGGACAAAAAGCCTCCTGAACCTGTTCATTTAGAACCCTGAGATTTATTACTTACGATAGACATACTGGCATCTGATGGATGATTAAATCATATAAACTAGTCCACATAAACATTCAGGAATTCTTATGTCACTGAGTATAAAACTAAACTGCTTAGGTTATTAGTCTTTCAAACCAATATATGCTGTGATTATCTACACTTGGCTTTCCAAGACCTTCACTCTTAATTACTCTTTTATTATACTAGTTTTGCCAAGCATAAAGTCGCTTATAAAGACAGTGATGTGAGTTTTTTCCAATGCAATTTTTCTGCATCTTAAAACATCTTTGTTTATATTGATTAAAGAACTTACTTGTTAAACAATATATCATCAACACCTTTCTTTTATATTTCCTGTAAAACAGATTTGTGTGTTGATGTGTCTGTTGTTTCTGGAAGCTTTTGAAAACACACTAGAGGCGTTTTGGGGAAGTCTTTGGAAGGTATTAGAGTAGGGGAGCAATAATATCTTTTCATTTTAGGCCTTTTAAGCAAGGCATTGCTCAAAGCACTCTCTATAGCAGTGTTTGTTTATCTCTGAGATCAGACTAGCTGAGGTCTAAAGTCTCCTCCAGCTTTAACATTCTTGACATTCTATGGCCAAAACAGAGTAGGGATCCTCAATAGTAAACACCTACTGATCTCTGTATCTGCCAAAAACATGTAAATATTTTACATAATTCAGTGAAACACTATACAAAATACTTACCCCAATGAAATCAGTACTTATATGACTCTCATTGTGCACCAGAGACAAGAAGCCTAAGAGAAAGGAACAGATCACAGTAGACACATGGCTACCAAGGGATGGTCTGGTTCTGATGAATTCAGCTGAACAACTCAAAGTCAGATGAAAGCCATTCCAATCCCTGGCATAAGGGATGTGATGTGGGCTTCAGAAAGGCAACAAAAGCTGAACTATCTTAGTGACACTCACAGGAGGAAGATGGCTAATCCTGATGAGTGACCTAGACGGGCTCAGGCTAAAAAACTCATGTGTTCTCTTAAGGAATGCACAGGACTCACTGTGACTCAGCTAAAAAGATCCTTTGACATATAAGCTGACCTACTGTAGGTAGCACATAGGTTATGGAGTTGGAATAAAGAACGTAAGGGTGAAAATCACCTAGGACAAGGAGAGGATGCCAAGGGGTTTTCACTGAAAACAGACTACTTTGCCTGATATAAGGGGCAGTTATTAAAGATAAGCCACAGGCAGATAGGTCATGAAATTTCTGAATACGATAACCCAGGAGTGGAAAATAAACATGGTAGTATCTTCTGAATAAAAGGTACAAAGGTGAGAACAGGAGTAGCTCAACTGCTCCCAGAATCTACCAGTCACAAGGAGGCAGCAGCTTGGGCCACCTTCAGAATACAGAACAGAAGGGGGAAAATGTAGACAACAGCTTGGAAACATTTGCCTAATTGAAGAACTGGAAGTGATGGGCTAAGGGCTTCAAGAAGCCTGAAGAACAAAGAGGAACTATAGAAGTGTAATAAGAATCATGACAAGGTACTGGAAGGAGAAAAGGGCAGGGAGAAAGCAAACTGCACCAAGAAAAGGAAACAGCGTTGGCGTATTCAGATGAAAGAGAAGAAGAACATGCAGGAAAGGGCAGGCAACAGTTGAATTGCAGTGAGAACCTAAAACACTCTACCTAAAGGAGAAAAACAGGAAGAAGGAAGACTCAGGAAAGAAGGAAAGAATGGAGGGTGCAGGGAAGTGTTGGGCCTGTGCGTGTAGAATGATAGGTAGAAAAAGAGAAAAATACAGTGAAACCTGTGAGAGGCGGAAACACAGGACTACCTTAGTTTTCCAGGTCTCACAAAATTTCCATCTTCAATAGGGTGTGGTCTTAATACTTCTCTATTGTTTGTTTGTTTTACAAGAAAATACCTTAAATTTTCCTTCTCTGATAGGTTTCTGTCTTACAGGTTTCAGCTTTTGAAGGTTTTACTGTACATACAGCTATGATGTAAAATGTTATAGGGATTCATAATACAAATAAGGTGAAGATGCAGAAGGCTACATGGAGCCTAATGGGCTCTGAGGATAAGGAAACTAGGATGAGGGAAGAAAAAGGGAGAAATAGTATGCATAACATATACTGAGATGCTGTTGAGGATAACTTTTCATTTATAGAAAGCTTAGCCAGCTTAAAAGGTATATATATGCATAAGTACATGAGATGTACAACTGATTTCAACCAATACTAGCACCACATCCAGTGCCACTGAGTCCATTCTGACTCAAAGTGACCCCACAGGGTTTCCAAGCTATAAATCTATATGGAAGAGGACTGTCACATCTTTTGCTCACTGAGCCGACAACGGTTTGGGAACACCACCCTTTCAGTTAGCTGTCAATAGCGTTCACGACGGTACCACCAGGACTCCTCTTAACTAATACACTGGAATTGAAATCCCTACTTCCAGAAAGGCGCTGGCAGATGCAATCATGAAATAAGACGACACATCCTAAGAGAACTTGAAAGCTTTAATTGAGAAAACACTGAAAAAACTGAAAGTACCATGGAAAATATTAACATAGGACTAAAATGATATTACTACATACAGAAGGATCCAAACTTAATTCTTAGTCTCATCAATACTTATAATTAGATTTCAAGAGTTTGATCACACTTTTACTGTAAAGGAGACTTCCTTTCCTAATTACAGGCATCTGTGTAGTTTACTAATAATGCCAAAAAACAAATTCTTTTCACTTACTTGGAAATATGCTGACATAAAAGTGTTGTCCACAGCCAAAAGAATGTCCCCGTGATTATGGACAATGTGTGCACAGGATTCGATGTCAGTCATCTTCAAGGTAGGGTTTGTGGGGGTTTCAACCCAGACAAGCTAATGAATACATAACAATATCTGGTAAAAATGTACTTTGCAAGCATATATCCCACATATGTTAACAACTTATGCACTACATTATATAATTAAAAGTGTAGATTAGGAAGACGTAAAGGTTTAAATCTCTATCCTAGCATCTCCCACAAGTTTTTAAGAGGCCATAGCTACGCAATTTATCTCTTTATTCTTCATCTGTAAATGTATTGATATTTATCTTATATAGTAACTGTAAAGTAAAAGTGAGATAATATACATATGGCATGAGCAAAAAAAGTGCTAAATTTATTACTGCAACTCTTTTCTGTAACAGATAGCATGTATTCCAAAGATACATTTCAGCAACTAGAATATTCTTCTCAAAGATAAACATCATAGATGGCATAACAATACATCTCAGAGTTTTCAATAAAGAGAATTACCCCTATGATGACCAAAATACCCTTCATAACTAACTTCAATAATTCTGGTGTACTGTATTGTTGCTATGTGCTGCCAAGTCAGTTCTGACTCACAGAGACCCTGTGCAGCCATAAGTAACTAGAACTACCCCAAGCTACTGGTGGGTTTCAACAGTCCATCTTTTGGTTAGCAGTTGAGCACTTAACTACTGCACAAGCAGGGCACCACTCTGATGCTCTAAACACTATGAAATAATGAACCTAGGACTTGAGGAAGAGCAGAAGTTTCCAAATGAACAATAGAAACCCTAGTTACATCACATTTCAGAGAGGGGCTGTATCATACTTATCTGTATATACCCCAAACCTAGCACATTTCAGCCGTACAGTAAGGTGCAACAGTTACTGACAAAAATATTCTGTTTGTTAAACAAGGTGTCACTGTATTAAATTATATCACTTACAACATTCCTTTAAAAGGACTAATAATTTTTTTTTTTCTTTCTGTGAGCTATATGGTGGAAATTCTGGTGATGTAGTGGTTAAGTGCTACGGCTGCTAATCAAAACATCCAGCAGTTCAAATCCACCAGGTACTTTACGGAAACTCCATGGGGTAGTTGTATTCTGTCTTAAAAGGTTTCAAGGAACTGGAATCAACTGGACAACAACAGGTTTAGTTTTATGTATTAGCTATAAAAAAGAGCAAGAGATTTGGTTTCATACTCTGCTCCTACTCTCGAAAAAGTAAGGTGGTTAAGATAATGTATATTCTACAGCAATACTGACTTATTTAAAGAATCTCTAACAATTATTCCTGCATAAAAATGTATTATATCCACCAATAATCAATCAATAAATCATAGAAACAAAGGAAGTCTTATAGACTTTTTAAAATTCTACTTCAGATGAGGACTCATAAATTTCAACAGCATTCAAGTCAGCAAAGAGTTACAATGTACAGTTCTATCGTCAAGGCTTAATATATCCTTTTCTCCATTAGATTCAGATAAGCTATTTTAATGAGTGTCTTTCCACAAAGAAAAATAAGTTCCTTTGAAAACAAACCTGAATCAGTCAAAGCTCACTCCTGTGTTAACAGCCAAAGTAATGTGCCCAATTTTTTTTTTTAGCATCCCCTGAAACAAAATCTGGTGTACAATTGAAACCTTTTAACAATTTACAAACAGTTGGGAAAGTCTGCCTCATAAAAGACACTGGTCCTTCTTGTACACATTAGTAATTTAAATGAGGTATCCAGAAAAATTATTACATATGCCAGTCATGGAGACACAAAACAGCTTCCAAAGGCATGCAAGCTTCCCAGGACAGAAGCTAAAGATTACTTGCATCCCACTCTTTATTTCTCTTATTCTGCTGAAGAATTCCTTAGAATCCTTAAAATGCCACTGCACTGATGGTTCTAGGGCTTGGCAAGCTTCCTTTTCTCTAACTCCATCTTTGGGATGCCTTCTGGTCACCAACACTAGCAGTGTAAAGTGTTGCATCCCTTCTGCTAACAAATGTTTCAACAATTACCATGCATCAGGCAGCGTCCTAAGCATTTTATAAGCATTGTTTCATTTAATTTTCAGAACCATCTTCCCTTAAACAGATAGGATACCACTCATTCTTTAAAGGAAGAAACAGACTGGTTAAATAATTCTGCCAAAATAACACACAAGTATGACACAGAATTAAGATTAAAATCCTACTCCAGCTTTCAGCTTCTTAACAACTATGCTTCATTGCCTGGCAGATGCTGGATATCTCTTAATCTTGTTGATCCCTCCAATGACTTTAAATAAACTATTCATTATATTTAAATCATATCTTGGAGTAAACAGAAATGAAGAAAACAAAATATTAATGGGATAACACACAAACCTGAAAATTAACTGAATACCTTGGTTTCTGGTGTAATTGCTGCCTCTAGCAATTTGGCTTGGGAACAATCAACAAAAGAAATCTTCAATCCAAATTTGGTTGCCACCTGCCTGAAATAGAGGCTGGTACCTGAAACAGAAAAGAACCAGGTAAAACGGAGAACACTGTACTAAGAACTGTTCATTCCAGACTGGTAGAAATGTCTAAAAATAAAAGAAACTCTCAATGTCTAGTAAAAATATCATTAAATGAAATTTTAGTTTGGTTAAATAGTTTGGTTATTTTGCACAGTAAAGAAGATAATGCTTGGATTTCAAATGAAAGGTTCAAGAGTCAAATAAAACATCTCTGATATCCACACCAACTGGCATGGAGCAGAAAACATTTCTCAAAACATGCCACCTCTACTTTTCAATTATTAACTGGAATGCTCCCTGAAAACATCAGTGTCTTTGTTGATAATTTCTTCTTCCTAGTACTTGACTCTAAAATGTCTATAAAATGTTAAAAAGAAGTTTTTATTCTGTGTGTAATTTTGTAGAAAAGAACTGGTTCCATATTCTTTGTACTTTTCAATCTTTTTGCCCTGTGGCTCTGAAAGCTTTAATAGATACAATGGACAATATAAATCAAACTACTAGGTTTTTCAACTTAAAGAAGACAAATCTTCAACTTAAAATCATTTTTTCATAAATACTGTTCTGGATTTAACTTTTATGTAAGTAAATTTAAAGGGAAAACTGCTATGGATGATTCAGCCAAAAAACTCAGTATCAAAGAAATGTTGGACTTTTCATGTGATGGAAACTGACCCTAGTTAATATGAGATTTGATGAGGAATATAAAGAATTATTAACAACAAATGGCAACTTTCAAAATTTTGTACTTCTGTTTGTGATGAAGTTTTTGTAATGCATTATGTTGGTTCAAAGTAACTGAAGGGATTTCTTTCACTGTAATTAACAAATCAGTAAAAGGACCTAAGTTACAATACAAAGCTTACACAAATTTCGGACAGAAAGTGATTAATAAAAGTTAATCTGTTCCTTCAAAAAAAACTTACAGATTTAACATTTTGTTCAGGAGATCTATAAAGTGGTAGTAATATTCTAGAAGTAATATCTTTTTTTTCTTAATTTGGCAGAGTTAGAAACATATGCATATATTTACAAAATTCTTTATTGTTTTGAACAGGACACTCAACCTTGCTTAAAGGTATGTGCACACCTGTTTTCTTTTTCACTCACCACTCCAAGTAACTCATAGTTAACTCTTTGGAATACAAGTTCCTAAACCTAAGTCATGACAGGTTTCAAGAGATCCGTCTATGAGATCCCTGAAATTAAATGCTAAATGCTGTGTGTATTGTCTTCAGTACATTTTTCAAGGGGCTTTTAATAGATTTTTAAAAGGTCTCCTGAAAGCCAAAAGAGAAAGAATAGGAAGCAAGGTTAAGCTGTTGAAGAAATGGCCTGTGTTACAGTTCATCATGATTGCAGATAAAAATTTTAAATTACACCAGAACACTCTCTTCTAAACACACTCTCCTCTAGAGCTACATATTGATCAAGTGCTAGGTCCTCATTCTGTAAGTATTTTAAATGAAATCTTTGTTAAGCAATCTCTTATGACAAGCATGGAACATAGTAACTATTTACGCTGCTTCTTTGCCAAGTTTTAGCCAGCAGAGAGGAACTCATACTTTTAAAAGATAAAACAATGAATGATGATATTAATATAATTTAGGACTCACCTTCTTTTCTTTAAAATACCAGTTGACACAATGTGAACAAAAAGAGTCACCTACCTCCATATACATCATCCATGCAAATTATGTGGTCTCCTGCTTTTAAAAGATGAGTGATAGTCACAGTGGCTGCTGTACCTGAAGCAAACGACAAACCTAAAATAAGAAAACAAGTTAGAGTAAGCCACAAAGTCAGATGTATTGGAGGTTCAGTGGTAGAGTTTTCTTGCCTTCCATAAAGGAGACCAGCATTTGATTCCTGGCCAGCACACCTCACATGCGGCTACCACCCAGCCTTGCAAGTTGCTATGATGCTGAATAAATTCCAGAAGAGCTTGTAGATTAACACAGAGTAAGAAGAAAGGCTTCGAAATCTATTTCTCAGAATGAGCTAATGAAAACTCCATGGATCACACGAGTTCAAGGTTTGCCATGAATTGGAGCTGACTCGAGAGAAGCTAACAACAACAGCAGTTAAAAAGCTTCCATTATCTTCTTTTTTTTTTGGCATTATCTTCTTCTTTCTCTGACAGGAGAGCCATCCCTTCTGAGACACCAGATGCCATCTGATGATACCAAGACAGAATCTCCCTTTTTACTGGAAAAGTGAAATGTCCTTAAAATATAATGTGGGCAGATGTGTTATAATGTGTTACATCAATTCTGCCTTGATTACATTTTTCTAAAACAGCCTGAGGAAACAATTTCTCATAAAAGTCTAGAATAAAAGGTCTACTGCCAGTTAAATCACAGTCTAAAAGTATCAAGTTTTAAAGAAATTTCCAAGTTGTGGAACAGAGCAAAGGTATGATTTATTCATTAACTGTATGGATCTGCAACTCAAAATATTTGAACAAAACTGAAAATTAGACCTGAGACATGGCTGATAAATTTATTTCATGATGATGAACACTTAAGACTTTATATTTCATCCACTAACTTAAAAAAAAATAATCAAACCCATTGCCTTGGAGAACATCCTGACTCACAGTGACCGTATAAAACAGAGTGGGACCAGCCCTTAGGGTTTCCAAGGAGCGGCTGGTGGGTACAAACTGCCACCCTTCTGGTTAGCAGTCCAGCTCTTAACCACAAGCCAGCAGGGCGCCACTCTGACCCTGTTTAGAATCATTTATGAAAAAAACATAAAGGAGATACAATTATCAGTTTCTCCTCACCTGTAGCAAAAGAGAAAGAAGGAAACCAAAGACTGAAATAAGAAAACTAGCCTACTGGACTAAGAGTCTACATGTACCACAGCCTCATTTACCTGAGACCAAAAGAACTCAGTGGTACCCAGCTGCCACTGGTGACCATTCTCATCAAGGCCAAACAGATGGATCCTGATGGAAGGAGAGAATAATGCGGAACAGAACTCAAACTCTTAAAAAAGTCCAGACCTACTGGACCAGCTGAAACTAGAGGATTCCCCAAGACTATTTCCCAAACATACTTTTTAAACCTTGAATTGAAACCATCCTCTGAGATCACCTTCTAGCTATATAATGGATTAGCCATGTAATAAAGAATATGATCACTGAGTACTGTGTACCTTTAAAAAATCATATATGAGACTCAATGGTCAACAATTACTCTAAAGAAAAGATGGAATGGTAAGGGGACAGAGAAGCAACTAGATTACTGTAAACAAAACAGCTAGAATGGAATGAACGAGAATTCTGACACACAATGAAAAATGTAACAAAGGTTGCTGAACAATTTTTGTAGTAACTGTTAAATGGAAATCTAATTTTCTGTGTAAACTTTCACTAAAAACACAATAAAATATAACCAAAAAATGATTTCACAACAATACACCCCCTTAATTAAGGGAAAAAGAAAAAGATTTTATTAGTTAATACGTAATCTCCAAAAGCACATTAACAATGGCACCTGGCTATTTAAAAATACTTGGTGCTATTCTCAGTCACAAATTATAAGAATGACTGAACCATAGTAAGAAAGTTTGTATTTTCATAGGTAGTGTTATAAAACTGACTTCATGTTTATTTATTTACAGTGATGGCTGCAGATGAAAAGTGTATATGAAATCCATATGGTAAATATTGCCATCTTACCTCTGTTCATATTTGTTTTTACCTGATAATTACACTACCCATTATACTAGTTGTGGAACATTAGGTAAATGAGTCAATATTTTACTGAACGAAATTACAGTTTTGGACTAGCTAGTTTTATTTTAACATCTCTAGGTGGTGTAATCAGCTTGCCCTTGACTGCTGACCTAGAATTTGGCAGTTCAAATCCACCTCGAGGTACTGCAGAAGAAAAGTCCTAGGAATCTGCCTCTGTTAAGATTACAGCCAAGAAAACACTATGCAGCTGCTCTATTCTGTAACATACGAGGTTGCTGTGAGTCAGAGTTGGCTTGACGGCAACCAACAACAGTAATCATTATTTTCTTCTAATTCCATATTATATGCCTCCATCATTTACTCTATATATTTAGCAATGGATTCTGTACTTTGCAAACTGTAAAATCTAAATCACTTACTGTACTTAGCGCCATCCAGTGCTGCCACTGCCTTTTCCAAGCAATTCCTGGTGGGATTTGCAGAACGGCTATAATCAAAACCCTGAAGAAAAGAAGACAGAGTTCATCCTAAAAGGTTTAAGTTTAATACAGAGTTCCAACCACAGATATCTCCAAAACCACCCTGGGGTTCAGGCTCCCGTAATGATGTTCCACTATGTAGTCATGGTGTGTCATGCCATACAGTCCATGGCAAGATTATGACTGAGGTGGAGAGGAAAGGTCTGAAGTCAACCAAAACAGATGACGATTCTGTGTCTTCCACTTAAGAGCTGTGTCCCAACAGGTTAAATTATTTAATATTTCCAGGAATCAATCTCGATATCCGTAAAATGGGAATGGTAACACCATGTATTATGTAAGATTGTTCTGAGAATACAATGAGATAACATAGTAATCTCTATATAAACCTGTTACCGTCGAGTCAGTTCCGACTCATAGCTCTTCAAATCCCCTTTAGTGCTATTAATTGATTTTTTGTTAGAGGTATGAAGCATGGTCTTCCGGTTTACTAACCCTGATGGCTTTGTGAAAGCACGTTATTATGAACATCCTAACTAAAGGGTTAACTTTTCTATTTAGTTCAAAAGTTTAAACAGCTTTTACCTAAACCTCACCCCAAGAAAAACTGCATGCTTGGAAGACAGATTGTCTGCATACTCCGATTCCAAAATATAGTAGCTAGGAGAATCCTAAACCAGCACCAGAAATGCCCTTATAACTATACCTCACAAAACAAAGGTCTAAATCTTAAGAATTTTCCTATTCTTACATAACACACTAAAGAGGTTTTTGAACAGATTCAAGGTTTGGAACCTAGAAACTTTTTTAATTTTTTTTTTATTATGATTGAGTGAAAATGTACAACCCCATATAAATTTGTATGCCCAGCTATGTGCAGCTCCCACTGCTCTCCCTGCCCGGTGACAGCACACTCCTCCTCTCCATTCTATACATGCTATATACTCCTAATAATCTCTTACCCCCTCCTCACCACCCTCTCCCCCACCTCCAGTAAGACACTACCAGGAAGACATCATATGGACGCATAAAACCATAAAGTGCACACACGACATGGTTACTCTGTGACACCAAGTCCAATCCATTCCTGTCTGAAGAATTGACCTCCATTATGATCTATGGACAGTGGCAGCATCAGGGCCAGGGGCCATGCTCCCAAGGGAATCCCAAGGCCCCTGAACCATCAACTGTGGTCTTTTAGTGGATCTCAAGGTGCACCCCTTTTTAATCTCATGTTGCCAGTGAGACTCAACTTTGTAAGCCCCATCACAGCTATCACTGGTGGTAGCCAGGTGCCATCTGGTTCCTCCAGTCACATGTCGATGTAGTCACCCACTCACATGGGTCTCTCTGTCTTCTGGGTTCTCTTTACCTCATATTGTTTTGGTCCTTGGAGAGCATCCGTTCCTGCTGAGTTGGCACCATCTTCTGTATCTCTGATGGCAGCTTAGCAACTTTTAAGACCCCAGATGCCACTCACCAGTGTGGGATACGGAAGACTGTCTTAGCAAAATGCTAGTTATGCCAATTGGCCTTGATGTCCCCTGAGACCATGGTCCCCAGACCCCCATTCCAGCTACTCTGTCCTTGCAATATTGGGTTAAGATGGGAGGAGTAATCATGTTATATCCAGTTAAAATTGATCTTTTTTCTAATATGTGCTGTCATTGATTTTACCCAACCAAATTTCTGTCTACTGTCTGATCTATACCCCACCATATCCCTCCCTCCCTCCCCACCCCTGCAGCTGTCAAAGAGTCTTTTCTTTCATGCATGAGTCTGTTTTTAAGTTCTTATTGTACAGGTCTCATACAGTATTTGTCCTTTTGGAACCTAGAAAATTTAACTGATTTTCTTGTGAACCTCAGCAACTTGTAAATACTTCAAGATCCATTAAATATGCCATAAGAAGGTCTGATCTAAACCAAACCAAACCTGTCACCATAGAGTTGATTCTGACTCATAATGACCCTTTAGGTCACAGCAGAGCTGCCCCATGGGGTTTCCAAGGCAAGGCTGGTAGATATGAAATTCTGACATTCTGGTTAGTAGCTAAACTTTTAACCATTCAGCCACAACGGTTCCCACAGGCCTGACACAAGTCATTTATGACTCTGCCTCAGTTTCCTTTTCTATATCAAGTACCTAATACCTGCCTTCCCCTCTGATCAGGTTGTAAATACCACACAACCACTGAGCACTTGTGCATCATACACCTTTATATTAATCTCAACAATTTATGTCATGCGTACTATTATTACTGCCATTTACACAGAATCAGACTGAGGCTTAGACAAGTTAGGTAACCTGTTCATAGTCACCCGGCTCAAAAGACGTGCTGACAGAATTCAGCCCAGGTCCTCTGACTAGCTACCTTGTCCTCTTAATCACTAAACCATGCTGTTTAAATGATACAATGTATTATATTATTTCTAGTATTATGGGAGTATAGCACACTATAGTCTCTTTTACAAACAAACTTTAGTTTTTCACTGGAAAAATGAGAGTATAGTTTAGACTAGGGTTGTTGTAAAGATTATATGAGATTAATACATATAATACACAGGATATAAGTATATATAAATATCTATCTAGCACACAGTAAATACTCATTAGATATAACATCTTTTGGGAACACTCTTAATTGCAGGTGAGTTATCAGAGCGTTTCATTTTTATCCGACTCTTTTCCTCTATCACTTTTGCTGCTAGTGGTAGTTCTAATACTACAGTGCTCCATTTTCAACTGCAAATTTGCCAGAATTAGGTGAATTTCAAGTGCATTCTCTTTGACAAGTTGTACAGACGGTTCCTTCCAGTATGGCTTATTAAAAGTTGTGATCGTTGGCTCAGGCAATACAAAATCTTACTGCTAGGTGGATTACAGGTTTAGGAAATCTCCTTCTGACGTGCCTTGCTAATGTATTAGCCATATTACAAATTACCCGTGTACCTTTTTTAACTCATAAATCATTGCTCTTTTCTAGACCCACCCTGGGCCGTCCCGGACCCAGCTCACCAAGTGCCGACCAGGCCCCAACTGCTTGAACGTGGTGGACAGGGAGATAGGAGGCACCACAGCCTGGGACTTCCACTGCTCCGGTTCCTGGCCCACGTGAATGGCTTGTGTGGCGAAATGTTGGAAGCTAGACAAGAAATCACACTGGGAGATGTCTTCTTTCTGCATGTTGAGCTGCGAAAGAAAAAGAGCGAGGCAGATAAAACTCTGAAACTGCGGCGTCAGACTTGAAGAAAGAAGAATTTGAAGAAAAGGGAGATTACGGAAACCGGCAAACCCAAAGTCACACACTAAAAGTCTGGGAGCGGGTCTTGGTCAGCGGACCCGAAGTGCTGCGGTCGTGGAGGGGCGGACACGCAGGGGCCCAATCAGCGAGGGCGCTGAGGCGGCCGCTCCTCCTCATTGGCTGGCAGCTTAGGCTGTTCCCCCTAGCTACCCAGCTACAGCCCCTCCCTCTGCAAAATGCTGGCATCCCTGGGATCCAGGGGTTTTGTCGTCCGCGGGCCAAATTCTGGAGTCCGAGCCTTGAGGAAGTCGCTACGCTAACTCCTGGGAGCCACCAGGGCTTCTGTGGGACGTCAGGCGGGAGCTTCATTCGAGAGGTGGAGAAAGGCAGATTTGGTGTTGAAACTCAGTAACCTACAAATAGCCTCCTCTTCGGCAGCCCGATGTCCCAATCCGCCTCCCTTCTTCCTGAAAGATGCTGACGCAGTTAAACTACAATGCCGTAAAACGAAGTGGAAAATCCTTACGTGGCTTGCCCTGCCAGATCAGCAGTTTAAATTCTGACTGACCCCGGCAAGCCGCCTTTTAAAGTACGCCGTTTACAGGGTGGAAACCGTGGAGAAGTAGTGGTTAACTGCCCCGCCTTGTAATCAACGGGTCGGCAGTTCAGATCCACCAGGTGTTCCTGGGAAACCCTGTAGAGCAGTTTTATGCTGTCCTGTGTTCGGTAAGAGTTGGAATCCACTCGACGGCAGGTGGTTTTTTAGGGGGGCAAGGAAGAAGCTCTGTAGTGAACTATGTTTGTGACGACTGAAGCAGGAGGGTCATTTTTTAAACATAGAAGCTACTTTACTGAGGACTTCTAAGCAGAACACATGCGACTTTCTAAAAGCTTTTCAAAAGTTGCATTTTTTTTCAAGCATCTTTGTCATCTTTTGAAGTACTGGAAGAAACCCTCCCTGATGAGAAAGATAGGTTGGCTGTGAAAAATTGTTGGAGCCTCAAATCCTTACCAAAAAATAAAATAATGTGTTCTTTGTTACACAATAGACAATATAATCCTTGTAGGAAAAACGAAGAGGCACGTGTCATAATTTACCATTTACCTCCACACAGATCCCTACTCTCACAAGGATGACTCTTTAAAAACAGACAAAAATCTCTTTGTTTCCTAAACAATTCAGACCTTGACCTACTTGCTACTATGGCTATTTTTCAGGACTAGCAAATTTAGGAACATTTCTGTTCAGCAAAATAGCAGTTTAAAGGTCTGAAATGTTCTTAATCCTACTAAGAAAAAGGACAATATGAAATAAAAGGATCTTGTCAATTTATGGAGACCCTGGTGGTATAGTGGTTAAGTTCTGCAGCTGCTAACCAAAAGGTCAACCGTTCAAATTCACCAAGTGCTTCTTGGAAACTCTATTGGTCAGCTCTGCTTCATCCCGTAGGATCACTATGAGTTGGAATCAACTCAGAGCTAATAGGTTTAGATTTTTGTTGTTGTTGTTGTTTTTCCCTTGGTTAACAATTTACAGTCTGCAAGAAAGAAATGTGGAGAGCAGGGATATGGCAATTCGGTTTTCAAATTAGCTTCAAGAATATGTATCTACGAAGCACTGAAAAAAACAATGTGAGCTTCTAGAAACCTACCAAACGTTTTGTGACCCAAGAAAAACAATTATGGAGTCCAAAACAGTAATAGAAATGAATAGATATTTAATAATTTAATTAATATGCTTCTAAATGTGTGTGTATAAAATCCACTGTCAATTTCAGTTCAGCTCAAGTATACATGGATATATTATTGATGTGATACTGCTCTTATGGGCAAGGAGGTACTGAAATAGTCCTAATTAGCTGAGTTGCATAAATGTGGACATTTTATTTAGGGTTACTGTTATGAAGCTTTCCTGGAAAGCTGGCCATGATATAACCCCCAAACCCATTACTGTTGAGTTGACTCTGAGTAAAACTGCCCCACAGGGTTTCCAAGGAGTACCCTCGATGGATTTGAAATGATGTCCTTTTGGTTAGCAGCTGAGTTCTTAACCACAGTGCCACCAGGGTTTCTAGCCACAACATAGATGTTCAAAATTAATTCAACTCAACGGCACTTGGCTAATCTCACACACTGAGGAAACTTTATTAGATAGCAGCTTAGTTATATATATCAAGGATTTAAAATGTCCATTCTTATGACTTTGCAATTTTATTGTTGAGAATGTGTCATTCAGGTGTATTCCTTCATACATGCAAAGACCAGCAAGGATATTCTTTGTACCAGTTTTTTTCTTAGCCAAAAAATGGAAAACAATAATCCGTGCATAGAATGTTGTTGTTGTTGTTAGGTGCTGTAGAGTTGGTTGTGACTCGTAGCGACCCTATGAACAACAGAACGAAACACTGCTGGGGCTTGCACCGTGTCCAGAATCAATTTTATGCATAAGCCCATTGTTACGGCCACTGTGTCAATCCATCTAGTCGACAGTCTTCCTCTTTTTTGCTGACCCTCTACTCTACCAAGCATGATGTCCTACTCCAGGGACTGATCCTTCCTGACAACATGTCCAAAGTATGTAAGATGCAGTCTTGCCATCTTTGCTTCCAAGGAGCACTCTGGTTGTACTTCTTCTAGAACAGATCTGTTTGTTCTTTTGGCAGTCCATGGTCCATTCAACATTCTTCTCTAATAGCAATTCAAAGGCATCAGTTCTTCTCCTATCTTATTTGTTCTTGTCCAGCTTTTGCATACATAGGATGTAATTGAAAATACCATAGCTTGCGTACTTTAGTCTTCAAGGTGACGTCTTTTCAATATTTGAAAGAGGTCCTTGGCAGCAGGTTTTCAAAATCCAATGTGTCATTTGATTTCTTGACTGCTCCTTCCATCAGCATTGATTGTGGCTCGAAGTACAATGAAATCCTTGAAAACCTCAGTCCTTTCTCCATTATGCCAATGTTGCTCACTGGTCCAGTTGCAGGGATTTTTGTTTTCCTGATGTTCAGGTGCAATCCACACTGAAGGCTGAGGTCCTTGATTTTCATCAGTAAGTGTTTCAAATCTTCTTCCCTTACAGCAAGTAAGGTGGTTGTCGTCTGTGTAATGCAGATTGTTAATGAGTTGTCCCCCAATCTGGATGCCTCATTCTTTGTAGAGTCCAGCTCCTCAGATTATTTGTTCAGTATACAGATTGAACAGGTATAGTGAAAGAGTACAGACTCGATGCATGCCTTCCCTGACTTTAAACCATGCAGTGTCCCATTATTCTGTTTGCAAGACTGCTTCTTGATCAATATACAGATTCCTTAAAAGCACAATTTGGAGCTCTGGTATTCCATTCTCCACAATGTTAGCCATAATTTATTATGATTCACATAGTCAAATGCTTTTGCATAGTCAACGAAACACAGGTAAACATTTGTTTGGTATTCTCTTCTTTCAGGCAAGATCCATCTGACATCAGCGATAGTATCCCTGGTTCCATGTCCTCTTCTGAATCCAGCTTTAAGTTCTGACAGTTCCTTCTCAGTACAGAGTTGCAATTACTTTTGAATCATCTTGAACAAAATTGTACTTGTGTGCGATATAAATGATATTGTTTGGTAATTTCCACATTTGGTAGGATCACCTTTCTTTGGAATGGGCATAAATATGGATCTCTTCTAGTTAGTTGGCCAGGTAGCTGTCCTCCAGATTTCTTGGCATAGATGAGTGAGCACTTCCAGCACCACATCTGTTTATTAAAATATCTCAATAGATATTCCATCAATTCCTGGAGCCTTGTTTTTTGCCAGTGCCTTCAATGCAGCTTTAACTTCTTCCTTTAGTACCATTGGTTCCTGATCATATGCTACCTCTTCAAATGAGTGACCATCAACCAGTTCTTTCTGGTATAATGATTCTGTGTATTCCTTCCATCTACTGTTGATGCTCCCTGAAGTCACTTAATATCTTCCCTGTAGCATCCTTCACTATTTCAACTCGAGGCATGAAATTTTTCTTCAGTTCTTTCAGCTTGAGAAATGCAAAACATGTTCTTCCATTCTGGTTTTCCATTTCCAGCTATTTGCACATGTCACTATAATATTTTATTTTGTAAACCCTCTGTTTAGGTCTTTTATTCCATCATTCCTTCCTTTTGCTTTAGCTCCTTGACATGCAAGAGCAAGTTTCAGAGTCTCTTCTGACAATGAATTTCATCTTTTCTTTCATTCCTCTCTTTTTAATGACATCGTGCTCTCTCGTGATTGGTGTCTTGATGTCCTTCAACAATTTGTCTGGTGTTCAGTCCTCAGTGATCAGCACATCAAATGTATAGAACATGCCATAGAATACTGGTCAGTCAGTTATGGTTCGGTCATGTGATGGCCAGACTTCACAAGGAAAGGGAAAGATATACATGCTGAGATATGACATGATCTTTAATTCCTAAGACTATAAAACTAGGTACAAAGCTATGTATGTTTTATATTTCTACTTTTTTCAGAAGAATAGAAACTAATACTTGATTTTTAGACAAATATTTATGATTTACTACGTATAACATAAGTGGCATAGTGGGTTAAGTGCTACATCTGCTAACCAAAAGTTAAGTAGTTCAAATCCACCAGGTGCTCCATGGAAACACTAGGGGGCAGTTCTACTCAGACCCGTAGAGTCAGACTGGACTTGACAGCAGTGAGTTTGGGTTTTGGATGTATAACATCATTCTGGTATACAGAAGAATTTGGATGACTGTGAGTCTGTAGCTAAAAAGTGACTCTGTTTGCGTTTTATGCTCTTTTCCTTGTTCAAATTTAATACTATAGGGATATAGTATTTTTTCAATAATAATACCAAAAACCTAATTTAAAGATTATAGTTAAGCAAGTTATTTAGAGAAACTTAGAATGAATAAATGATAGCTGTTTTGAACTGCTCTAAATGCTATATACAGTTTTCAGTATGTGCTAATGTATCATGTAAGTTGGCTTGTAAGCATCAAAACAAGATAATCATAAAACACTTACTGAAAAACTATTACTTCTTTTGGGAAGCAGAATGGAGAAAGGGTAGATATTTTAGAGGAAATGAAAAATTTCTCATTTTTTATATTTCTTTACTGTTTCATCCTTTTATAAAACATGTAGTGCATTATTACTTTCACAATACTTTTTAAATACTATGAAGACAGCAGTGTACTTCTAGCACATGTGCATAAAGATTTTATTCAGGCTACAGATGAAGATATAATGACTCATTATCCAGTAAGAACCTGGAAGAGATGTCCGTAACTGCCCCATTGATTTCCAAGGAGTGGCTGGTGGATTTGAAGAGCTGACTTTTTGGTTAGCAGCCAGTCTTTTAAATACCATGTGCATCACCAGGGCTCCGTTATATAACATTATTATCAGGCAATGATTAGTGACCTACAAATGACTCACATTAACAACTTGTGTTGTAAACTCTTCCTCTCTCCCCCCTAAATAACCTCCCTTCTCTTAATTTCACTGGTGAAAGCTTAAGATAGAGAAAAACTTTTTTCCCCATTTGAGGAAAAACAAAAGAGATAAAATTATTGCCTGTGCACAGAGTCCATAATAAACCCTGATGGTGTTTGGTTAATCAATTCAGTTGCTAACCAGAGAGTTGGCAGTTCTAGCCCACCAGCCACTCAGCAGGAAATGGATGTGGCAGTCGGCTTCCATAAAGATTTACAGCCTTGGAATGCTAAGTGGGCAGTTTTCCTCCATTCTGTATGGTTGATATTAGTTACAATCAACTCAATGGCAATGACTATGGAGTTCCTGCAGATGATTAACCCTTAAAATTTGCCAGCTGACTGAAAGGTTGGCACTTGAGAGTACCCAAAGGTACCTCAGAAAAAATACCTGAAGTGTATTTTGAAATAAATAAATAAAAATCACCCATTGAAAATTCTGTGGGGCACACATGAGGTTGCCAGGATTCAGAATGTACTCAACAGCAACTGGTTTTATTTGGTTTAGTTTTTAGGCTGACCACAATAATGTGACAGTTAATTTAACTTGCCAGTGAAAACAAAAAGTAACAGAAGCTGAATCTGATTTTGATGTGATGAGTAGAAAGCAATAATCACTCGAGAATAAAAATCTAAGTAATGTTGATGGTACTACCAAATTTAGTATCAAGAGACACTGGAGAACCACAAAAAGAGATATAATTTCTCTCCCACTAGGATGATTAAAAAGAAAAAACAAAACCAGAAAATAGCAAATGCTGGCAAGGATATGGAGAAATGTAAACTTTTATCCCTTGCTGGTGGGACTGCCAAATGGAACAGCTGTTGCGGAAAACAGTGTAGTGGTTCCTCAAAAGATCTAAACCAGAACTACCACATGAACCAGGAATTCCACTGCTAAGTGCATGCCCCAAAGATTTGAAAGCAGAGTCTCAAAAAAGAATTTGTACAACAATGTCTGTTGCAGTACTCTTTACAATAGCTAAAAGGTATAAATAACCTAAATGTCCATGAACAGGTAAATGGATTTTTTTTTTTAAAAAAAGTGATATATACATAAAACCGTGGCAGTACATTGGTTAGGAACCCAAATACTAAAGATCTGCATTTCACATCCACCGACTGCACGTTGTAAAGCCTTTGGAGCAGTTCTACTCAATCCTGTAGGGTCACTGGGATTTGGAATTGACTCAGTGGCAACAGGTTTCGTTGTTATCCGCATACAGTGGAATACTACTCAGCAAGTAGGAGAAATGAAATTTTAATAGATGCTAGAATATAGATGAGGTTTGAAGACGTTATGCTGAGTGAAGTAAGGCAATCATGAAAGGAAAATATTGTATGACATCATTGATATAAGAGACCCACCATTAGTCTGTCAGTTGGTCATCCTCGGTGGCTATGTGTATTAACTGTTTAATAAAACTTCATCTAAAGTATAATAAAAAAAGAGATAGTTGAATCTGTAAATAAGGAAATAAATTACTTGGATAAGTGATACTTAATGGGAAAAAAAATCCTCTGAAGTCATAACAATAGCATAATTTAACTAAAAAGTTCAGCCTTGAGTATTATGCTCTATTAAGAACTATCCAGATGAGATTGAACTGACACTAGAAACTTGAAATACTAGATAGGAGACTCAGGGGTACTACATTTATGTTAACAAGGTAGAAGCAACTCAGAAACGGGGTGAGAATTGTTGTACAACTAGAAGAAAGCAATCAACGTCACTAAATTTTACACATGGAAACTGTTGAACTGATGTATGTTTTACTGTGTATATTCCCAACAACAACAAAATAAATAAGATTTGGAGGGGTAAGAGACACTAGAGAGTTGATTTCTAATACATGTGATTTATTTTGCTGATGAGATGGAAAGAAGGTAAGTGATACACTCATACTAACATATGTAGCCAGTGAGTGTCTAAGCTGACAATAGAATACAGAGTTTCTGATATCTGGGATGGAGAAGTAACTCAGAAATCACTAGGATACTTTCCAGAATGATGTAAGAGTTGCTATCTATGACAGTACAATGTACTGCACTGTCTCTGGTATCTCGGAGTAATTGTTAGACAGTTATTGGAGTTTTAGAGTCAAAATGTTTAAGTTGAAATGATGATTTCAGTACCTGCTGTCTCTGATCTTGAGAGACAATTTACTTAGCCTCATTCATCTTTGTTTCTTCTTTTGTAAAATGGGGAAAATAATGATTGGCAGTCTCAGAAACAGGTTATTGAAAGTTCTTGGCAAGCCAGAGAAAGAGTATGTAGACTCAGCAGGAAGCACTTAGATCAGAGAGCTACTCTTTGATATTTCAATATCTTTGCAGAGTTATATTATACATAGGCCACATGGTCCAAAGATGAAAGTGAGTTTCATCCTTTTACAGAGCTCATAAACTATACACAGAACACAGAGATAAGATACAAGTGTGAACTGCCCAGATATGCGGAAGTCTTGTTCAACTAGCAGCACAGAAATTGACAAGTTCTTGCCTTGCTGACAATTTTGCATCCCAGAGAAAATATTTCAGGGGAGGAATTCTCCATGTTGTAAATTCTCTTGCTTGCTGCAGGACAATTTCTGCTGACCAGGGCCCCCCCATTCCCACCCCAGCATTTCCAAATGTAGAAAGACCAGTCCCAGTTGAGAACCATGATTAGAAAAACTATGGAACAGGTTTGAATCCAATTTTACAAACAAGGAAAATAGGTTGGTAACATAGACCTCTGAGACTTCTGAGAGACTTCTGAGAGAGACTTCTGAGAGAAAATGACCTTAGTACCTTGAAGACTGTGCTATCTAGAAAATGAAAATCAGAGTTACAAGAGATGCTAGGCCAAAATCTCACAAAACTATTCCAAGGAATGTCTGTACAAAATAAAGGGTTTGTGGCCAAAAATATTTGGGAAATACCATATGCTTTATCAGCAGTCTTTAGGATCTTAATATCCATTATTGGTATGATAAAGGCCCAGAGAATTACCAGCACAAGAAAACAAACATGAAATATTTTTCAACAGAGAAGACTTCTTTTTTCTTTGTGAACCTGTTAACTTGTTCCTTTCCTATAACCCTCTGTCATTTCTGCTCTAGCAGATTTCTCTTTACACCAGTTTAAGAACTTCCCTAGACAGATGTCAGATTATTTGAGAAAATATATAATTCTTCATCAGTAAGAAACATGGGTGAAGATCAAGGGCCACAGCCTTCAGTATAGATTGCACCTCAACAACAAGAAAATAAAAAATCCTCACACTGGACCAATAAGTAACATCATCATCAATGGAGAAAGGATTGAGGTTTTCAAGAATTTCATTGTACTTGCATCCACAACCAACACCATGGAAGTAGCAGTCAAGAAATCAAAATATGCATTGTGTTTTGAAAATCTACTACAAAGGATCTCTTTAAAGTATTCAAAAGTGAAGATGTCACCTTGAGGACGAAAATGTGCCTGTCCCAAGCCATGGTATTTCCAGTTGCATCACATGCATGTGAAAGCTGGACAATGAACAAAGAAGACAGATGAGGAATTGATGCCTTTGGATGTGATTTTGGAGAAGAATGTTGAATATACTATGGTTCGCTAAAAGAAGAAATAAATCTGTTCTGGAAGACATACAACCAAAGTGCTCCCTGGAAGCAAAGATGGCAAGACTGCAACTTACATACTTTGGCCATGTTCTCAAGAAGCATCAGTCCCTGGAGAAGCACATCATGCTTAGTGGAGTGGAGGGTCAGTGAAAAAGAGGAAGACCATTGACGAGATGGATTAACACAGTAGTCACAACAATGGGCTTAAGCGTAAAAGCGATTGTGGATATGGTGCAAGACTGGGCAGTGTTTTGTTCTGTTGTTCATAGGGTTGAGCTATGAGTTGGAACCAACTCAATGGCACCTAACAACAACATAGAATAATTCTAGTATGGACAACAAAGAATATGGTAAAGAGTAATTCCAACTCTTCTCCATATTTTCCTCATCAGACAGAAATTAGTATTACTGTAAGATTCTCTCTCAAAAATTCATTTGGATGTCCACAGTTGAATAGTTTCTTCTCTAAAAGGCCATTGTAGCTATCTAAGTTTCCATCACTCTTCTATAAAGCCCTTTCTCAGTACCTTCTTTTTCATTCATTTCTTGACATCTTCACAGAAGAATATCTATAAACTTATTTAATTTTTCCCTTCTGACTGCCACAAACTTTCCCCACCCCTTTATTATATTTTCTCCTAGCTGAAAGCCACACACTTATAATAACAACTACCATTTATGTGCCCGCTCATTCTAAGTTTTCTACATAATTAATACCTAATCCTTAGAACAATTCTAGAGGCTAGAAATTATCTCAATTTTACAAGTGAGTGAACTGAAGTTTAGACAGATTATGTGACTTGCCAATGCCAATCAACCAGTGAATGGAGAATCTAAACTCCAGATCTCAGTCTCTCTTCCCTCCTCCTATGTTTATTATGCCGTTACTAGCAATGCCTTTCCCTCAGAATATAACTCTGCTCAAGCTACTCCTTAAACCAACAGATAAACAAAGAAACAAACCCTTCAACACTCCCCACTTCTAGAAACTGTCTTAATTCTCTTCATTTCTTCATCTGTTCCATCTTCAGTTCATCTTGCTCATTATATCCAGAACAAAACGTTTTTAAGTGCAGTTTTGACCAGGAATTTTGAGTATTTGAGTCTCTCTTCTCAAAAAGAAAAAAAAATTCCATTTGTATTTTATCCATACAGAAGTAGACACATGTAGGACATATCAAGAATACTGACATTCATTTGTTTATTCAACAGTTATTCAGTGCCAACTGTGTGCAAGCATAATGCTTTGATGTATCTCCAACCCTTCGTTACTTGTTATCTTGACCATCCATATTGTCTTCATGGTGATATTGGAACAGGTAAAGTAAGTGGCCACATCTTGAACATAACCTGCACCATTTTGTTTCTTAACTCTGTCTCCGAGAATGGGTCCATTGTTTTCCTTAGTTGCTCTCAAGTTAAGAGCTAATCTGTACCACCTTTAAGACTGTGGAAAAACAAGTTATAATAATGTAAAACCAGTAAAGCAAAGACAAGAAATTTGCTGGAAACTTATATGATGGCCAGACTACTTCCAGACCCAAAACACCAATGCAGATATCAACGCGTCTGGAACATGACCATTGTGACCACCTAGAGAAGATTTGGAAACCCTGGTGGTATAGTGGTTAAGTGCTATGGCTGCTAACCAAAAGATTGGCCATTCAAATCCACCAGTTACTCTTGGAAACTCTGTAGGGCAGTTCTACTCTGTCCTGCAGAGTTGTTATGAGTTGGAATCAACTCAAAAGCAATGGGTTTTAAAGAAGATTAACATTAAAATTCATGGAACTCACATAATCTTATCCCCTCCTCCTATAAAACCTCCAGCTGGTTCTCATTTCAATGAGGCACACTTTGGAGGAATGTGTTCTCTCTGTCTCTGTGCTTCACCTCTCAACTCTTTCTCAAAGATTGGGTGTTTGCAGCAGGTGGTACAAGCTGTGCTTACGTTTGTGGTAACAAACCTGGTACCCAAAGTGGGGCCTCGTTGTCTGTGCCTCAGGAGCCCATGATGGTCCTGGCCTTCATGTTGGCTTGATAGCAGAGGGCTTCTGCTGGAGACCCTTTCATCTCCAAATCAAGTTGCCAGAGGGTCTGGGACTGGCCATTGTCATTGGTCTCCAATGAGCCATAAAGGTGGTGAATAGTTAAGCAAGGCTTGAATGGGATCCCCAAGCCTAAAATCCTTTCCTGGGTACCACAGGAACAGGGCAGATAGAATTAGAGTCCCTTGTTTTCTAGGGCAAGCAGCATCCTGGAGGACTGACCCTGTGAGGGGGAGAACTGTAATGCAGGACTCCTGGAGACTCTAGAATCTTGGTGTGTGAGTGGGCCTAAGGGAATCCAGAAGGTTGAGGCAGTAAATAACATCTGTCAATCTCATGTGATTGTCTGTGAGACTGAGGGAGCTGAGATGCCCTCTGTTTCCTTGGGGTTTTGAGTGTTTCTTGTGTGTTGGTGTGTCTTGTATGTCTTGTCCAGACTTCTCTGTCTTGTCAAGTTGTTGCTGGCACAGGCTTTCTGCTGGTATCAAACAGTTTCCCCCATTCTAATTTTAGAATATTTCTGGTTTAAATTCTTTGAGAATGACATCTCGTTCTGCTGGTCTGAAGAGATCCTTCATGCCCAAATCATCTTAAAGAAATATTTTCTGGGGCAGAGTCAATATGGTGGACTAAGCCCACATCTCCTTAGATCCCTCTGGAAACCAAGACCTGAACTGACAATCAAACAGAGCCTTCTGATCACCTAATCAGCCTCAGGACACGGCACAGAGCTGTTAATTGGGACTTCATACCACTCAGTGAAAAATCTCCTCTCTTTCACTGACTCCCGCTCCTGGCTAGCCCCGGCTCTCACGGACGGAAGGTAAATGCACTAGTTTGACTTTTTTTTTCCTCTGTCTCGCCTGGTGGGCGGAGCTGGGCCTTGCCTGGCGGCTGGACTCAGACGTGCTGCTGGGGGGATAGGCAGGCGAAATTCCCATATTCTGAGAGCCAGGCTCAGGACTCTGTTAATCTAGCCATTTTGAGCCTTTCGTTTTGTAGCTGCCTCAGCGGGGTTTGTGCGGAGCTCGGCAGTCGGGGCCATGTTGGTACCGAGATTTTAGCGGGACCTCGTTCTTAGCCTGGGAGCCGGCACTGGGAAACGGGACAGCGCTTCTCTGACAGAAAAGTAGTGATTTTGCACAGTGCTGCCTACGTTGGGGGCCCTACAACAGAAACAGAGGAATTGCTGCCTCTGGGCACCTTTAGCCCCCCTGTCTGCTGCCTGTGTGGAGGACTCCATCTTGGGTACGGTGGCCGCAGCTGGACCTAATTCTTAGCTTGGGAGCCAGAGCCTGCCGACAGCAGAGTACTTTTCTATCACAAAACCAGTACTCCACCCAGTGTTGGCTAAGGCTAGGCCCTGTCAGCAGAGGCCAAAAGGGCAGTAGCATTGCTGTATTCTGAACTAGTTAGTTATCATCTGGGGTTGCATATAGTGGCGCTTACTTTGTCAGATGAGAAGAGGGACCTCTACACCTGAAAACCTAACTGACTTGTGAACTGGTCAGATACCTTTTGCTTTACATTTGAGGACAGCCTAGAGAAACATTTACAATCCAACCGCACAGTACCTCTTCCAGCCTCTATATACTCACATGGGACCCAAAAAGCAACAGATGATTGTGGCATACAAGCAATCACTCATGGCTTCAAAAGGCTCCCAAACAAAGCAAACAAGGAGTTTTCCAGATGAAGAAACTTTTATGAAAGCATCAGGAACTGAATACAAATTGATTATATACAGAGCCCTTCTAGACCTTATACAAAATGCAGCAGAACAAAATGAAAAATTAAGCAGGTTGTTCGATCTGATGGAACACCAGTACTCTGAAATCCAGCAGATCAAGAAGAAAATCAAAAACATAGAAACTTCCATGCAAAGCCAAGAAAACAGATGGAACAAATGGAAAAAAGAATTTCTGACTTGGAAGACAGAGCTACTGATGCCAGCATTCATGAGCAGAAATCAGAAAAAAGAAGCAAGAAAAATGAAGAAACATTAAGAAGCATGTGGAACCCTATTAAGAGGAACAACCTTCGATTAATTGGAGTCCCTGAACAGGGTGAGACATCTGAGAACACAGAGAGCATTGTTGCTGAGCTGCTGAAAGAAAACTTCCCAGAAATCATGAAGGAAGAGAATATAGACATCTCAGATGCATATCGTATGCCACCCAATATAGATCTCAAAAGAAAGACTCCAAGACATATTATAATCAAGCTTAACAAAATGAAATATAAGCAGCAACTCTTAAAGGCAGCAAGACTCAAGGCAAAGCTAACATTCAGAGGGAAACCCTGTAGGCTCTCATCAGATTTCTCAGCAGAAACCATGCTGGCACGGAGACAGTGGCATGACACATTCAAAGTCTTGAAGGAGAAGAACTTCCAACCAAGAATTATATATCCTGCAAAACTATCTTTCAAATACGAAAATGAAATTAAGACATTCGCAGATAAACAGAAACTCAGAGACTTTGTAAAAACCAAACCCAAACTGCAAGACATACTGAAAGAAGTTCTTGGCTTTCGCTTAGAAGAACAGAACCACTAACTTTATATTTTAGAACAACACACTACTCAATACTCTACTCATTTAGGGAAGGCTCCAAAGTAAATCACAGCTCTGATATGGAAAGAAGCAATTCAGTGATCATCATGAAAACTATGGTGTCATCATAATAAAAAGAGGGATGTACTACAGTCGTTATAGTCCTTCCAGATGGCAACGAAGATGACAAGACTGGTAGTAATTAAAATTGGGTTTATAAATAGTTTATTAAGGGCGTTCATAGGGGCAGCTGTAAAGCACAACAAAGATTTATCATACCATTTCAAGAAATCTAACACACAAATCTCAAGAACTATACAACCAGCTCTGAAAAAGGTGAAAAATCAACTCACAAAAAAGAGTGTCCCAGAATAGACTAATAAGAACAACAGAGAAAACATCAACATAATAATAAACATATCACAATGGCAGCAGTGAACACATACCTATCAATAATTACATTGAATGTGAATGGACTGAATGCTCCAGTAAAGAGACACCGAGTGTCATCTTGGATCAAAAGACATGACCCATCCATATGTTGTCTACAAGAAACTCACTTGAGACCTAAAGACAGGAACAAACTGAAAATTAAAGGATGGAAGAATATACATCAAGCTAACAATGAACAAAGAAGAGCAGGGGTGGCAATTCTAATCTCAGACAAAATCAATTTTAATGTCAAATCCACCATCGTGGACAAAGATGGACACTATTTACTGCTGAAGGGTTCAGTACACAAGCAAGACTTAACTATATTAAATATTTATGCACCTAATGCCAGAGCACCTAAATATGTCGAAGAAACACTGACTACACTCAAAAGAGAGTTAGATGACTCCACAATAATAGTGGGAGACTTTAACACTCCACTCTCATTACTAGACAGATCGTCTAGAAAAAAGCTCAGTAAAGACACAGAAGACCTCATTGACACAATTAACCAACTAAACCTCACTGATATATACAGAACTTTCCACCCATCAGCAGACAACTATACCGTCTTCTCCAGTGCACATGGAACATTCTCCAGAATTGACCACGTGATAGGCCATAATGCAATGCTCAACAAAATCCATACCATTGAATTACTGCAAAGCATCTTCTCAGATCATAAAGCCATAAAAGTTGAAATCAATAGCAGAAAAAACATAGATAGAAAGTGGAACTCTTGGAAACTGAACAACATCTTGCTCAAAGAAACATGGGTTATAGAGGAAATCAAGTATGAATTAAAGAAATTCATGGATTCCAATGAGAACGAAAAGACTTCCTACCAGAACCTATGGGATATAGCCAAAGCAGTGCTCAGAGGTCTGTTTATCTCCATAAATGCACACATCTGGAAGGAAGAAAGAACCCAAATCAAGGAAGTAACTCTACAGCTTGAACAAGTAGAAAGAGAACAACAGAGGAACCCCTCGAGCACCAGAAGAAATGAGATCATAAAGATTAGAGCAGAGCTAAATGAATTAGAGAATAGAAAAACAATTGAAAAGACCAAAAGCTGGTTTTTTGAAAAGATGAACAAAATTGATAAACCACTGGCTATACTTACTAAAGAAAAGCAGGAAAGGAAACAAATAACCCAAATTAGAAATGAGAGGGGAGTTGTCACCACAGATGCAACAGAAATCAAAAATATCATTAACAGAATACTATGAAAGACTGTACTCTAACAAATTTGAAAACCTAGGGGAAATGGACCAATTCCTTGACTCATACCACCTACCCAAATTATCACAACATGAGGCAGAACAACTTAATAAACCCATCACAAAGGAAGAGATTGAAAAGGTCATCAAAACACTGCCAACCCAAAAAAGTCCGGGCCCAGATGGCTTCACGGCAGAATTCTACCAAGCATTTAGAGAAGAGTTATCCCCAATACTACTGAGACTATTTCACAGTATAGAAAGGAATGGAGTACTCCCAAACTCATTTTATGAAGCCAGCATAACCCTAATACCTAAGCCAGGGAAAGATCCAACAAAGACAGAGAACTACAGACTGATATCACTCATGAACCTAGAAGCAAAAATCTTCCACAAAATTCTTGCCAACAGAATATAACAACATATCAAGAAAATAATCCATCATGACTAAGTGGGATTCATACCAAGGATGCAAGGCTGGTTCAACATCAGGAAAACAATTAATGTGATTAACCACATAAATAACACAAAAGACAAGGATCACCTGATTTTGTCCATTGATGCAGAAAAGGCATTTGATAAAGTCCAACACCCATTCACGCTAAAAACTCTTAGCAAAATGGGCATAGACGGCAAATTCCTCAACACAATAAGGGCCATTTCTACAAAGCCAATTGCCAACATCATCCTGAATGGAGAGAGACTGAAAGACTTTCCCTTGAGATCAGGAACTAGACAAGGATGCCCACTGTCACCTCTCCTATTCAACATTGTGCTAGAAGTTCTAGCCAGAGGAATTGGACAAGACGAAGAAATAAAGGGCATCTGCATCGGCAAAGAGGAAGTTAAAATCTCCCTGTTCACAGATGATATCATTGTATATGCAGAGAGCCCCAAGGAATCTATAAGTAAGCTACTCAAACTGATAGAAGAGTTCAGCAAAGTCTCAGGATACAAGATAAACATAAGTAAATCAGTAGGATTCCTTTATACCAACAACGAGACTGTTAAGGAGGAAATTATCAAATCAATACCATTTACGATAGCCCCTAAGAAGATAAAGTACCTAAGAATTAATCTAACCAGAGAAACAACAGACCTTTACAAAGAGAATTACAAGCCCTTACTACAAGAAACTAAGAGAGACTTAGATAAATGGAAAAACCTACCCTGCTCATGGATAGGAAGACTTAACATTGTGAAAATGTCTATTTTACCCAAAGCAATTTATTTATATAATGCAATCCCAATACAAGTTCCAGCATCATTTTTTAATGAGATGGAGAAACAAATCACCAACTTTGCTTGGAAAGGGAAGAAGCCCTGGATAAGTAAGGTACTACTAAAAAAGAAGAACACACTGGGAGGCCTCTCATTACCTGACCTTAGAACATACTACACTGCCACAGTGGTCAAAACAGCCTGGTACTGGTACAAGAACAGACAGATGGATCAAAGGAACAGAACTGAGACCCCAGAGATGACACCATCTGCCTATGAACAGTTGATATTCGACAAAGGCCCTAAGACATTAAACTGGGGTAAAAACTGTATTTTCAACAAATGGTGCTGGCAAAATTGGTTATCCATCTGCAATAAACTGAATCAAGATCCATATCTTACACCTTATACAAAAACCAACTCCAACTGGATAAAAGACCTAAATATCAAACCTGAAACGATAAAGCTCATCCAAGAAAAGGTTGGAACAACAATGGAAGTTTTAATACACAATGAGGACAGACTCCAAAATCTGTCAAAGAAACCTCAATCAACAGAAGAGAAAATAGATAAATGGGAACTATTAAGAATCAAACACTTTTGCTCATCCAAAGACTTTATTAATAGAATTAAAAGAACACCCACAGAATGGGAAAAAATATTTGGCAACTCTATGTCAGACTGACGCCTGATCTCCATAATCTATAAGATACTACAAAATATCAATAAGAAGAAGATAAACCATCCAATTAAGCGATGGGCAAAGGAGATGGGCAGACACTTCACTAAAGAGGAGATCCAGACAGCCATAAAACACATGTGCATGTCTTCACGATCTTTAGTTATTAAAGAAATTCAAATCAAGACAACAATGCGATACCATCTCACCCCAACAAGATTGGCCATGATCCAGAAAACACAAAACAACAAATGCTGCAGAGGCTGTGGAGAAAGTGGAACCCTCCTACACTGTTGTTGGGTTGCAAAATGGTCCTACCTCTTTGGAAGGCAATGTGGCACTTCCTTAAAAAAATGGATATCGATATACCATTTGACCCAGTAATTCCACTACTTGGAATATATCTTACAGAATCAAGGCCTTTCACACCAACAGACACATGCACCAGAATGTTTACCGCAGCACAGTCCACGATAGCAAAAAGATGGAATCAACCCAGATGCCCAACAATAGAAGAATGGATAGGTAAACTATGGTACATATACTCAATGGAGCACTACGCAATGATAAAGAACAACGATGATTCCAGGAAACATCTCCTAACCTGGTTTCAACTGGAAGACATTATGCTGAGTGAAAGTAGTCAGCAACAAAGGGACAAATACTGTATGAGACCTCTATGATAAGATCTCAAAAACAGACTTCTGTATAGAAGAAAAGATGCTTTGACAGCTGCAAGGGAAGGGAGGGAGGGAATGTGAGGGGGGGAGGGTTTAGTTTAGATAGTTACTAGAAATCTAGTTGGGAGAAAGCGGTGATAGCACACATTAGAAACAAGAACAACATTAAGTGGACTTCAGCATAACTTGAGTACTCCTTCCATCTTAACTCAATACTGCAAGGATAGAGTAGCTGGGGCAGGGGGCGGGGGACCATGCTCTTAGGCGAATTCCAGGCCAATTGGCACAACTAGCATTTTGCTAAGAGAGCTGTCTGCACCCTACATTGGTGAGTGGCATCTGGGGTCTTAAAAGCTGCCAAGCTGCCATCCGAGGACACAGCAAATGGTCCCAACTCAGCAGGAACGGATGCTCACCGAGGACCAAAATGACATGCGGTAAAGACAACCGAGAAGACAGAGAGACCCACAAGAGTGGGTGCCTACATCGACTTCGGACCGGAAGAACCGGATGGTGCCCGGCCACCACCAGTGATAGCCACGATGGAGCTCACAGAGAGGAGTCTCACTGGCAACACAAGAATAAAAAGGGGTGCATCATGAGATCTCCACTAAAAGACCTCAATTGATGGTCCAGCGGTTTTGGGGTTCCTCTGAGAGCATGGCCCCCAGCCCTGATGCTGCCCTTTCCCATAAATTATAACAAAATTCCACTCTTTGGACAGGAATGGATTGGACTTGGCAATGCAGAGTGACCATATATTGGAAGCACTTTATGGTTCTATACATCTATACGATATCATCTTGCTGACCTCTGGCTGGAGGAAGGGGAGTGGACGGAGAGGAGGGGAAAGGAGACTGTTGGGAGGATGAGACATGTATGGAGCAGAGAGGAATAGTGTGCAGTCACTGGACAGGGAGAGCAGTGGAAGCTGCATATAGGTGGGCATGTAAATTTATACGTGAATGTACATTTTCACTCAGTTATGTTAAATAAATAAAAAAAAGAAATATTTTCTGAATCAGAGTGAGGAAAGTCTTGGCTGAGGGTAATGGAGATTGATAAGAAATAGAATACAGGCAACTCAAGTTGGCGGACATGATTGAGACAGCAGGAAGACGCCAGCACCTCAGTGGCCGCAGATGATGGAAGGGGACAGAAATGGCCATGAACAAGTGGAGTGATTGCAAGAACAAGGAGGACAACAGCTACAACCCAGGTTGTTGGAGTCCTGCCAGTGACACTGGAGCCAAAAAGAAGAAAAGAAACAAAAGGAGAAAGAAAAAGGCAGTGAGACTGATTTGGGCCAGAATCAGCCTTTGAAGATGATCTCTTTGCCAGCAGAGAGGATCCAGGAAATACAGGAAGCCATTGAACTATTCTCAGGGGGCCAGAGGCCTGCCAAAACCATGGAGGGTGTTAGCAAGTGAAGGTACAAGTTCAGCGACACACAGCCCATCCCCAAACTGGGAGAGGTGGTGAACACCCATGGACCCTTGGAGCCTGGAAGACGACATCCACCAGGAGCCCTACACCGTGCCCAAGAGCTTCACCTGGGATGTCTTGGACCTGGGGGACCGCAGTGTGCTCAAAGAACTCTATACCCTTCTGAATGAGAATTATGTAGAAGATGATGACAACATGTTCCGATTTGATTACTACCCAGAATTTCTTTTGTGGGCTTTCCAGCCACCTGGCTGGCTCCGCCAGTGGCACTGCGGGATTCGAGTGGCCTCAAGTTGGAAACTGGTTGAGTTCATCAGTGTCATCCCAGCCATGATCCATATCTCTGACACAGAGAAGAAGATGGTGGAGATCAACTTTCTGTGTATTCACAAGAAGTTGTGCTCCAACAGGGTGGCCCCAGTCCTGCTCTGTGAGATAACTCAATAGGTTTACCTGGAGAGCATTTTCCAGGCTGTTTACACTACCAGAGTAGTGCTACAGAAGCCTGTTGGCACCGGCAGGTACTGGCATCAGTCCCTAAGCCCATGGAAGCTGACTGAAGTAAAGTTTTCCCATCTGAGCAGTAATATGACCACGAAGCTCTACCAACTGCCATAGACTCACAAGACACCTGGCTTCCAAGCAGTGGAGAAGAACATTCCAGTAGTGCACCAGCTCTTCACCAACTACTTGAGGCAGTTCCATCTCAAGCCAGTCATGAGCCAGGAGGAGGTAGAGCACTGGTTCTATCCACAGGAGAATAATATCATTGACACTTCTGTGGTAGAGAACGCAAACGGTGAGGTGATGGACTTCCTGAGCTTTTACACACTTCCTTCCACCGTCATGAACCATCCAACCCACAAGAGTCTAAAAGCTGCTTATTCTTTCTACAACGTTCACACCCAGACCTCTCTTCTAGACCCCATGAATGACGCCCTTGTTCTTCCCAAAATGAAATGGTTTGACATGTTCAATGCACTGGATCTCATGGATAACAAAACCCTCCTGGAGAAGCTCAAGTTCACCATCAGGGATGTCAACCTGCAGTATTATCTTTACAATTAGAAGTGCCCCGGCAGAGAAGGTTGGACTGGTGTTACAGTAAACAGTTGCCAGTGAAACTGGATAAAGCTACTGAAAATTCAAACCAAGAAATGGAACCCCACCACTGGTTGATGTGATTTTCACAACATTAGAATTCCTGGCAAAAGTAACAGAACTGAACCAGCTTTACCAAACCACCACTAAATTTGACAATTGTATTGTGATGACATAGGCTACATGATGTCACCTCTGGCGGTGTCTTTGGTATTTCTGTTTTCCAATTAACCACATCTTCATGCAGCTGTGATCAAGGGAATGTAACTGCTGAAAACTAGCTTGTGATTGGCATATTATGGAGTTAACAGGTACATAATAAAAGTATATATATATATATTTAAAAAAAGACAATTCAAAATGTATCACAGTTTGTATTACCTGTGAAAAGGTGAAATTTTCAATGGTTTTGTCCAGTTGCAATGTAAATATATACTGCTGGTGCTATATTGTTCCGGGGATTTGGGCAGACATGGCTGTGGCAGCATGCTTATCCATTTCTCACTTTTGCCCTTTTGAATACATGCCAATAAAACTTTATTTTTGTTTTACTAAACTTTGTGATGTTTTTCTTGTACAATAGTTAATGGTGTAGTTGTTAAGGATTTCTGAAGCTATGAATCCAGTTAAATTCAAGCAGACCTGGACTGTGGAGCAAAAGCTGGCAAAAGAGAAATCCTGTCTTCAGGGCCTATGTATTCCAATTCCATGTCCCTTTGACACCTACAGGGTGAGTGGTCTCAGAAAATGAGACTTGTTCTTTTTTGTTCTTTTCCTCAGGTTTTCGTAAGTTTTTTTGACATGTTATTGGAAAAACTGGCTAGTTAATTAAGAAGAATCTTTCTTAGATTCTTGCCTGATCATTTGGTTAAGAGTAAAGCTTTGTAACTTGATAAACTGCTGGTTTGATCTGGATTTGGACATCTGAAACATTAAAGAGTTAATTCTATTTTCAAAGACTTCTGAATCACCATCAGCCACAAAATGCAGACCTTTCTGTGACTCAAGGAAAACCTGTAAATAATGCTCTATTTTACCAGGTTCTCAGGGGGAAATGGCAGCTCCTGACCTGTGTTATGAAATTTAAGGGAGAAGAGTTTGTTTCTTACTTTTTTTTTTTAATGGTATAGTTTTTCAATGAAGAATTACTAATTTTAAAGTCCTTTTCAATTGAAGGAACTAGTATATTTGAGATAAAAAATAAGAGACTAGGTCTCCAGTCATCAGAATGAATTAAGTTCAAAAAGAAGTAAACCCCAAACTTGAATCTTAGATAGTATCTTTCACAAATGAACCTGAATTTCCAAACCCCCAAAATTGAGAAACTGGTTTGAGGTTTGCATTTAAAAACACTGTAAACTGAATTAAAAAAAATCAAAAACCAAACCCACTACCATCAAGTCAGGTCCAACTCATAGTGACCCTAGAGGTCAGAGTAGAATTGCCCCATAGAGTTTCCAAGGAGCGCCTGGTGGATTTGAACTGCCGACCTTTTGGTTAGCACTTAACCACTATGCAACGAGGGTTTCTGTGAACTGAATGTCCTGAAGTAATTTGGAATTTCAGTGACTACTTTGTGAAAATGAGCTCTGATTTGTGTTGTTTTTTCTTTCCTCTTTAGGCAAATTTTTCTTGACGCTCAGGTTTTGTCAAAAGATCTATTATATACGAAGGATAGAAAGGAAAGGAAATAGTTCTCTTTTGATTTTTGAAATGGCCAGGAGAACTGAGACATATGTAAATGATTAGAATGACCTAATCTTGTCTTTCTACCTTGAGCTAAAAAAGGAAGGCAGGGCAGGATCAGGCCTCCCTAGTCCTCAGTCTCCAACGTCATATACCTCAGGGAAGCTTCTGAAAGACTGTTTTCAACTAGGTGGAGACTTTTTTGGACAAAAAGGAGACAGGAAAGAATTGTTGCTTTGCTGTAGGTATCAGAAATTGGACAGCTCTCAATCATGAAAGAACTGTAAACAAGTTGTCTTCATTTTACGGGAACATTGAAACACACCTGAAATGGTCTGGAAAAAGGTTTCTAGAATTAGTCAGAGACTTGGGGTTGTATCCCTATCAGTGAATGGGTTGGCTGAGCAGAGACTTCGTGATTTCCAAAACCAGTTGATAAAACCTTTGAAGGCTAGAACTGGATTGGGAAAATATGAAGCATGGTAGAGATTGGATGAAAACTTTGCATGTTTAGACAAACTTGGTTTCAATTGCAGTCATCCTTTATGGTATACAGACTTGGAAGAATTTCCAATAATTTTAGGTAAGTTACTGATGTTAAACTGAGTTAACAGATATTTGTCATAACTTAAGTTTGTACACTTTTGCTTTTCATGCACTAAGAGGAAAACTATATATGTATATTATGTAAGTCTTAATTTTGAGTTCATTTTTGCTATTTAAAGGCATACACTACAAGTTATATTTAACAAATTACTTGACATAGTCAAAAGTCTTGCGTGTCTGACAAAGTTTTAATGATTTAATTTATGAGATTTTTGAGAGCTTTAATATTAGATAGCATACAAAATAAGAATTGAGTGAAAAGCCAAGCCACATGGCTTTAGAAACAAAAAGCTAAGGTTTTTGCTTTCAGATCTTTAGTTAAATAACTTAAATACTGTTTTTTTGTTAAACTGTAGTGAACTGACAACTCTGAAACTTCATAGAAAGCCACAAATATCTTTTTATCAAGAAGTGCTGAAAAGTTTTATTTAATGAATTACATGTAATGGGTTAAATTCAAGAGAAGTGCATAATTCTAACTGAGTTAAAATTTATGTTAGTAACTTCCTTTTATGTTGTTAACTAATATATGAAAACATACAATGTGATAATTTTATTATAATTTCCTAATAACTGACTTCACTATAACCTTGTTTTTTAATCTAGCATCATCAAAGCAAACACTTTGACTACAAATTATTTATCTAAGAAGTTATTGTTACATTATTTAGGTCTTTATAGACTTGATAATCTTGATGTATGTATAATCTTATATATTCTGTAAGGTATTATGCCTCAAAATTATCATATATGATGTCTGAAGTTCTTTAAAAATACTGTAGATGGCCATATTTAGAAATGTTATTGTAGAAACATTTTCTAACAGATTTGGTTTTATTTGGTATTTACATTCTGCTTGTAGTTATCTTCCATCAGGTCTTTTCACTATCGTTGTTAGGTGCCATCGAATTGGTTCTGACTCATAGTAACCCTATGCACAACAGAATGAATTACTGCCCGGTGATGTGGCCATGTCCACAATTGTTATGCTTAAGCCCATTGTTGTGGCCACTGTGTCAATCTGTTAGTAGCTGAGACTTGACCAAGGTCATCTAGACTGGTCAACAAAATTCCATTACCCGACCCAACTGGGTCTACACAGTTATATTCCTTTACCTGTCTCTGGGCTAGCACATCAACCTTCAGGGAGGTAATGAATTTACATTGTTCAATGAGATGTAAAGGAATCTTGTAATTCCCTGTTCTATCCTGTGACAAGATTTGATCTTTTCCAGAGGGAAATCCCTTTGTAATCTGGCTATAAAAGCCACTGAAGTTGTACCACAAGTGGGACAGTTTTTGGAGAAGTTATTCTCGCTGTCTCTTGGGCTGGCATGCTTGTCTGCTAATAAAGCATTGAACCTTTCTCCCTGTCTCTAAATTTGGGCTGTCCGTGACAGGCAGAACAAACGTCCTTCAGTGTGGCAGCAAATCTGTCGCATCAAGTGTCTTCCTCCTTTTCACTGACGCTCCAGTCTACCAAGCATGATGTCCTTCTCCAGGGACTGATACTTCCTGACAACATTTCCAAAGCATATAAGAAGTAGTCTTGCCATCTTTGCTTCCAGGGAGCACTCTGGCTGTACTTCTAGAACAGATCTATTCTTTTGGCAGTCCATGGTCCATTCAACATTCTTCTCTAGCATCATAATTCAAAGGCATCAATTCTTCTGTTTTCTTTGTTCATTGTTCAGCTTTTGCATGCATAGGATGTGATTGAAAATACCATGTCTTGGATCAGGTGCACTTTAGTCTTCAAGGTGACATCTTTTATTTTGAATACTTTAAAGAAGTCCTTTTTAGCAGATTTTCCCAGTGGAATGCCTCTTCTGATTTCTTGACTGCTGCTTCCCCTGGTGTTGATTCTGGACCCAAGTAAAATGAAGTCCTTGACAACCTCAGTCCTTTCTCCATTTATGACAATGTTGCTTACTGGTCCAGTTGTGAAGATTTTTGTTTTCTTGCTGTTGAGATGCAATCCATACTGAAGGCTGTGATCCTTGATCTTCATCAGTATTTCAAATCTTCTTCTTTTCCAGCAAGTAAGGTGATGTCGTCTGAGTTACACGGGTTGTTAATGAGTCATCCTCCAATCCTGATGCCCTGTTCTTCTTTGTAGAATCCAGCTTTTTGGATTATTTGCTTGGCATACAGATTGAAAAGGTACAGTGAAAGGATATAGCCCTGATACACGCCCTTCCTGACTTTAAACCCTTGTTCTGTTCACATGACTGCCTCTTGATCCATATACAGATTCCTTAAGAGTACAGTTAAGTGTTCTGGAATTCCCATTTTACACAATGTTAGCCATAATTTGTTATAACCCACATGGTCAATGAAACATAGGTAAACATCTTTCTGATATTCTCTGCTTTCAGCCAAGACCCATCTGACATCAGCAATAATGTCCCTGCTTCCATGCCCTCTTCGGAATCCAGCTTGAATTTCTGGCAGTTCCTTGTCAACATACTGTTGCTATCTGTTTTGAATGATCCTTAGCAAAGTTGTACTTGCATGTGATGTTAATGATATTGTTCAGTAAATTCCTCATTTTCACTATTAAGAGAATTTATTTTTATAAATTAATCATAGTCTGATTCAGTTTTGTCATCTGATTCAGTTTTGTCATTACTTTGCTGATTTTCCAAAAATGTTTGACCAAATTATCTCAACCAAAAAATGGACTATATTGGACTTGTGAAAAGGAGTATAAGTGAGATTTCCAGAACTTTTATACAGAGACTGATGGATTCACAGACTGCAGTCTGTCCCAGATCAAGTAGAACAGAAAATAACTACATAAGAATGGGTAAACAAAATGATACTGTGTATTTTATGTGGGAATATTGCTGATATTTTACCTCCCTACTTTCTATTTATAACAACCCTTTTCCTTTCTCCTAAATTATTTAATTAATGGGTTTAGATGTTGTAACTCTCAAATTAGAAACTTCTTTTAGTAAGATTAGTGAAGTTGTAAATACTGTAACCAGTAAAGTGTACGAAATTCATGGTATGATTTTACAAAATAGAATATTAGATTTTCTATTCTATTAAGGAACAGTTTGTGCCTTAACAGAGACATGTTGTATTTATATTAATATACAAATGGAGGTTTTATAGAATGCACTTGCTCCTGAGACATGTAAAAATCAATTACTGAAGCTACTGATGTACAGACAAACTTTGTGTGCTCCTTAGAAATACACTTTAGTGTTGCAGATCCAACTATACTAATTTAGGTAACTCCTTTCTATTTTAGTCACCTAGTGCTGCTTAAACAGAAATATCACAATTGGATGGGTTTAAAAACGGAAGTTTTATTTTGTCGGAATCTATTAAGTTAAAAGTCCAAATTCAGGGTGTCAGGTTCAAGAGAAGACTTTCCTGGCTAGGTCTGGAGGAAAGTCCTTGTTGTCAATCTTCCCCTGGGCTGGAAGGTTCTGAGGTGCAGAGTTCCTTATTCTTTCCAAAGACGTGCTCAGCTCCCAGCACTTCTTTCTTTCTTGATGTTATGAGGTCTCCAAATCTCTCTGCTAAATTCTTTCTTTTATATCTCAGAAGACTGCCTCAAGGCACAATGCACTGTTACATATTGAGTCCTGATGCACGAACACAACTGCCCATACACCCTTATTCATGTCATACAGGCATGATTTACAACATGGAGGACCATCACACAATACCAGGAATCATAGTCCAGACACCTACCACATACAATTTTTGGAGAACACAATTGAATCCATGGCAGTTTCCAACTCACAATAAATTTACATGGACAATCTCTTGTTTCAATTCCTGGTGAATGTGTGAACAATGCACTTTAGGAATTTCAGATTACCTTTAGTTATTTATAGTATTGATGCTACTACATACTGGAAAGGCAATGTTAAGTTGTTACACATTGTAAAATGAGAGTCAGAAGAAAGCTCACTGGTCTAATACTCAGGGCTGGTTAGCAATTTTTGAGAGTTTTAATTCCTGTTTATGGTATAGTTGAATAGGAGAAAACTTTAAGAAATGTATCAATTACTATGGGGCAAATAACAGATAAATTTGCTAGTGGGATAGAAACATGCTAGTGAACTCTGATCTTATAAGTCAAGCTGACATGAGACAACAGAATAGCCTTTTTATAAGTTCAAGAAAATAGTTTGTGCTATAAAATTAGACCACAAGCTACTTGCTTACACAACCAAAAACCAAAAAGGACTTGGGCTAAAATAGTAATGTACACACAATTAACCAACTAGACCTGATCGACATGTACAGAACTTTCTGTCCATCAGCGGACAACTACACCTTCTTCTCTAGGGCACATGGAACATTCTCCAGAATAGATGATATGTTAGGACATAAAGCATTTCTCAAAAAAATCCATACCACTGAATTAATGCAAAGAATCTTGTCAGATCATAAAGCCATAAAAGTCAAAATTAATAACAAAAAAAAATAGAAAGTGGAACTCATAGAAACTGAACAACACCTTGCTCAAAAAAACATGGGTTATAGAAGAAATCAAGGATGAAATAAAGAAATTTATGGATTCCAATGAGAACAAAAACTTCCTACCAGAACTTATGGGATACACTCAAAGCAGTGCTGAGAGGTCAGTGTATCTCCATAAATGCACACATCTGGAAGGAAGGAAGAAAGAAACCAAATCATGGAACTGACCCTACAATGTGAATAAGTAGAGAGAGAATAACAGAGAAACCCCTCAGTTACCAGAAGAAAGCATATCATAAAGATTAGAGCAGAACTAAATGAATTAGAGAATAGAACAATTGAAAAGACCAAAATCTGTTTTTTTGAAAAGATCAACAAAATTGACAAACCATTGGCTAAACTTACAAAAGAAAAACAGGAAAGGAAACAAATAACCCAAATAAGAAATGAGATGGGAGTTGTCACAACAGATCCAACAGAAATCAAGAACATCATAGCTGAATACTATGAAAGACTGTACTCTAACAAATTTGAAAACCTAGAGGAAATGGACAAATTCCTTCATTCATATCACCTACCCAAATTATCACAAGGTGAAGCAGAACAACTTAATAAACCCATCACAAAGGAGGAGATTGAAAGCCAAGCTTGCCAAGTGCCGTCGAGTCGGATCCAACTCATGGTGACCCTAGAGGCCAAAAAGGTCATAAAAAAACTGCCAACCAAAAAAAGCCCAGGCCCAGATGGCTTCACCACAGAATTCTACCAAGCTTTTAGAGAAGAGTTATCTCCAATACTACTAAAACTATTTCACAGTATACAAAGGGATGGAATACTGCCAAATTCATTCTATGAAGCCAGCATAACCTTGATACCAAACCCAGGGAAAGACCCAACAAAAAAGGAGAACTACAGACCAGTATCACTCATGAATCTAGATGCAAAATTTGTCAACAAGATTCTTGCCCATAGAATACAACATATCAAAAAAATAATCCATCATGACCAAGTTGGATTCATACCAGAGATTCAAGGCTGGTTCAACATCAGAAAAACAATTAATGTGGTCCACCACATATATATCACAAAAGAGAAGAATCACATGATCTTGTGTATTAATGCAGAAAAAGCATTTGATAAAGTCCAACACTCATTCATGCTAAAAACTCTCAGCAAAATAGGAATAGATGGCAAATTTCTCAATGCAATAAAGGCCATTTATACAAAGCCAACTGCCTACATCATCCTGAATGGAAACAGACTGAAACAGTTTCCCTTGAGAACAGGAACTACACAAGGATGTCCACTCTCACCTCTCGTATTCAACATTGTATTAGAAGTTCTAGCCAGAGCAATTAGACAAGATCAAGGAATAAAGGGCATCTGCATCAGCAAAGAAGAACTAAAAATCTTCCCATTTGCAGATGATATGATTGTATATGCAGAGAATCCCAAAGAATCCATAAGGAAACTACTCAAACTGATAAAAGTGTTCAGCAAAGTCTCAGGATACAAGATAAATATATCAGTAGGATTCCTTTATATCAACAATGAGATTATTAAGGAAGAAATCACCAAGTCAATACCATTTACTATAGCCCCTAAGAAGATAAAGTACCTAGGAATAAATTTAACCAGAGAAATAACAGACCTTTACAAAGAGAACTACAAACCCTTACTACAAGAAATTAAGAAAGAGATACATAAATGGAGAAGCCTACCTTGCTCACAAATAGGAAAACCTAACATTGGGAAAATGTCTATTTTACCCAAAGCAATCTACTTATATAATGCAATCTCAATACAAGTTCCAGTGACATTTTTTAATGAGATGGAGAAACAAATTACCAACTTTGTCAGCAAAGGGAAGAAGCCCTGGATAAGTAGACCATTACTAAAGAAGAAGAACACACTGGGAGGCCTCTCATTACCCGACTTTAGAACCTATTACACTGCCACAGTAGTCAAAACAGCCTGGTACTAGTACAAAAACAGACAGATCGATCAATGGAACAGAATCGAGACCCCAGAGATGACATCATCTGCCTATGAACAGCTGATATTCAACAAAGGCCCTAAGACATTAAACTGGGGTGAAAACAATCTTTTCAACAAATGGTGCTGGCAAAATTGGATATCTATCTGCACTAAATTAAAACAAGACCCATATCTTACACCTTATACTAAAACCAACTCAAACTGGATAAAAGACCTAAATAGCAAATCTAAAACAATAAAGCTCATCCAAGAAAAAGTAGGAACAACAATGGAAGTTTTAATACACAGTACAGACAGACTTCAAAATCTGTCAAACAAACCACAGTCATCAAAAGAGAAAATAGATAAATGGGAACTACTAAGAATCAATCACTTTTGCTCATCCAAAGACTTTATTAATAGAATTAAAATGCCACCTACAGAATGTGAAAAAATATTTGGCAACTCTATGTCAGACCAACACCTTATCTCCATAATCTATAAGGTACTACAAAATATCAACACGAAAAAGATAAATCATACAATTGAGTGATGGGCAAAGAAGATGGACAGACACTTCTCTAAAGAGTAGATCCAGCCAAGCCAAGCCAGCCAAGTGCCATGAAGTCAGATCTGACTCATGGAGACCCTAAAGGCCAGAGTAGAATTGCCTCTAGAGATCCAAGCAGCCAAAAAACACATGTGGACACGCTCATGATCACAAGCTATTACAGAAATTCAAATCAAGACTACAATGAGATACCATCACACCCCAACAAGTTGGCCATGACTCAAAAAATGCAAAACAATGAATGCTGAAGAAGCTGTGGTGATATTGGAACTCTCCTACACTGTTGGTGGGATTGCAAAATGGTGCAACCCCTTTGGAAAGCAATCTGGTGCACTCTTAAAAAAAATGGATATAGATATACCATTTGACCCAGTAATTCCACTGCTTGGAATATATCCTACAGAATCAAGGCCATTCACATCAACTGATACATGCACAGGAATGTTCATCGCAGCACTGTCCACAGTAGCAACAAGATGGAATCAACCCAGATGCCCAACAACAGAGGAATGGATAAGTAAACTATGGTATATATACTCAGTGGAACACTATGCAATGATAAAGAACAACGATGATTACAGGAAACATCTCTTAACCCGGTTTCAACTGGAGGAAATTATGCCGAGTGAAAGTAGTCAGTGGCAAAAGGACAAATATTGTATGCGACCCCTACGATAAGAACTTAAAAACAGACTCATGCAGAGAAGAAAAGACTCTTTGACAGCCACAAGGGGGGGGGAAGGATGGGGGTGTTGAGGGTTTAGATTACATAGCTAATAGAAATTTGGTTGGGTGAAATCAGTGACAGCACACATTAGAAAGAAGATCAATAATAACTGGACTTCAATACAATTTGAGTACTCCTCCCATCTTAACCCAATATTGCAAGGACAGAGTAGCTGGGGCGGGGGGCTAGGGACCATGCTGTCAGGTGAAATCATGGCCAATTGGCACACCTAGCATTTTGCTAATGAGGACTCTCTGCACCCCACAAGGGCTGAGAGGCAATGCTTCAAGATATCTCCAATTCACAAGAAAAGTCATGACCTCTACATTTCACCAACTCTAGGCCAAGGCACTTTTGGAGGTGTTACTATAGATTCAGTAAACTACAGACAATCATTCCTTTTTGTTTGATAAAACAATCAAAAAGGAGGCCAGGGAAGATGGGGCAGTAACTTGTGCTTGAACATTCCTTTCTTTCATATTTCTGACCAGATGATGACTAACACCACTCTGTTTTCCTTTATGGTTGGCAAGATAGTGAAACAGAACTCCACCCAGTTGATCTCTGCCCAGTTGGCCTCCACCCAGTTGACCCCCACTCAGCTGACCCCCACATGCCCCAACCTACCCACGTTGTTCTCTACATCTGTGTGTGGTCTTTCCCTTTAAAACTCAAACTTTGTCTGACCAATTTGGACAGGTTGAGGACAAGAAAACCTCCCTGTCCCTCTGCATACCAGTTTGCTCTTGTCAGCCTCTGGTTTCAGTATCTGTTGGGAAGCAGGTGTTGAAGGTCAGGAATACAGCTTTGAAATTTAGGCACCAAGTAATGATGGATGCTCAGCTGGTGTGGTCATGGTGGGTTTATTGCTACAAAGGCACAGCAAGGCAGCACAGCACCTCAGGCAGCAGCAAATGGTGGAAGGCAGCAGGCAAGAGACTGTGTCTCATGGTGCAGTGACTTTATATACCAGTTCTACACAAAGGTGGCTGGCTGCCAGATTTGAGTCCTCAGGGATAAGCTTGGCATAAACAGGGTATGTCATACTGCTGAAATCACTTTTCTTCAGAAGGCCTGTACAGAGTCAGAAGGCCCCAGTGAAACAACCTTCCACTGTTGTCCCCACAGTATTCTTTCATGACTGTGGGCCATTGCATACATTGTTGCCCTAGAATGTTCTTCCCTCTTCCTCTCTAGATAAGCTAACCTCTACTGGGTCTCTGTGTTTCTGATCAAGGTTTACCTCTCCTGGCTAAATTTGCCAGATGCTACTACTTACAAAGTTAGTTTCCTCTCTAACAGATGTGGTTTCCATTACAATTCTTACTGTGCTTAACTGCAGTTGCTTGTCTAAGTAATGTCTTTCACTCAGTTATGTGTTTCTACAAGGACAGGAACAACATCTTGATGTTGCCTAAACCTGGGCCTATAGGGGGCACATGTTGGGTGCTTTCAAGTCAGTTCCAACTCATAGTGACCTTATGAGACAGAGTAGAACTGCCTCCATAGGATTTCCAATGAGGGGCTGGTGGATTTGAACTGCTGACTTTTTGGTTAGCAGCTGAGGTCTTAACTGCTCCCAGGGAAGTTATTTAGTGAATAAGTATTTATTTAGTCTTTCCTATATATGTGGATCTTGGCTGAAAGCAGAGAATACCTGAAATATGTTTACCTGAGTTTCACTGACTACGCAAAGGCATTTGACTATGTGGATCATAACAAATTATTGGTAACACGGAAAATGAACACTTAATCATGCTCACAAGGAATCCGTACATGGATCAAGAGGAAGTCATTTAAACAGAACAAGGGGACACTGCATGGTTTAGTCAGGTAAAGTGTGTGTCAAAGTTGTGTCTTTTCACCATACCTTTTCATTTTGTATGCTGAGCAAATAATCTGAGAAGCTGGGCTATATGAAGAAGAAAGAGTCATCAGGATTGGAGGAGGTCTCATTAACAACCTGAATTATGCAGATAACACAACCTTGCTTGCTGGAAGGGAAGAAGAGTGGAAACATTGATGAAGATCAAAGACCACAATCTTCACTATGGATTACCCCCTCAACACCAAGAAAACAAAAATCCTCATGATGGGACCAGTCAACAACATTTTGATAAGTGGAGAAAGGATTGAAGTTTTCAAAGATTTCCTTTTACTTGGTGCCATGATCAATGTCCACAGAAGTAGCAGTCAAGGAATCTAAACATGCATTGCATTGGGAAAATCTGCTGCAAAGGACCACTTCAAAGTGTTAAAAACTAAAGATGTCACTTTGAGGACTAAGGTGTACCTGACCCAAGCCACATGTATTTCAACCACATCATATGTGTGTGAAAGCTGGACAATAAATAAGGAAGACAGGAGGAGAATTGACACCTTTGAATTATGGTGTTGGAGAAGAATATTGAATGTACCATGGACTGCCAAAAGAACAAACTGATCTGTTCTGGAAGAAGTACAACCAGAGTGCTCCTTGGAAGCAAAGATGGCAAGACTACATCTTACATACTTTGGACATGTTATCAGGAGAGATCAGTCCCTGAGGAAGAACATAATGCTTGGTAGAGTGGAGGGTCAGTGAAAAAGAGAAAGACCCTTGACGAGATGGATTGACACAGTGGCCGCAACAATGGACTAAGCGTAAAAACAGTTGTGGACATGGTGCAAGACTGGGCAGTGTTTCGTTCTGTTGGTCATAGGGTCACTGTGACTTGGAACCTACTTGACAGCACCTAACAACAACATAAGAGATATCCTGTGGTCGTAAATCCCCAGCTATTATTATCCAATGTTCCAACAGAGGATACACATTTTACAGTCATGTAGTTCATTCTTCAGCATCCCCATCCATCCTGAGAGTCAGCGTTTATTTGCATTCAGCTGGGGTAATCAACACTACACCTGGAACATTCTCCCCCAAGGTTTTACCAAGACCCACACCTATTTTTTCACAGGTTTTACATGTTGACCTGAAATCATTACAATTTATCCATGGATTGATCTTTCTGCCTCAAATGAACCCCCCGAAACTAAACCCACTGCTGTAGAGTCAATTCGAACTCATAGCTGTCCTATAGGACAGAGAAGAACTGACCTATGGAGTTTCGAAGGACCACTTTGGGGATTTGAACTGACGACCTTTTGGTCAGTACCTGTAGCACTTAATCACTATGCCCCTATGGTTTCCAGTACATGATGACCTATTAATTTGCTCTTTCACTGAAGAAAATTGTTTGAAGAATAGCATCACTTTATCAACAGACATAACAAATAGAGGTCACAAGATTGCTAAAGTGAAACTTAGCTTGCTAAACCATCTGTTAAATATGTAGCCAATGCCACTGCCACTGGGTTGATTCCGACTTACAGTGATCTCACAGGTCAGAGTAAAATTGCCCTATGGAGTTTTCAAGGAGCACCTGGAGAATTTGAACTACTGACCACTTGGTTAGCAGACATAGCACTTAACCACTATGTCACCAGGATTTTCATTAAATGTGTAGGGCATGTATTAATTATTAGCCAAAGGGGTATCTATTGACACTAACAGAAAGGATGCTATTCTGCCCTCTCTTATGCCCAAAGTAAAAAAGTAGTTAGGAGATTTTGCAGACTCTGTAGGTGCCAGATGCTCCTTGGAAACTGTATGGGGCAGTTCTACTCTGACCTCTGGGTTACTATGAGTTGGACCTGACTCAATGGCAGTGAGCTCAGAGTGGGTAATGTACTTGGATACCAACATTTTCACTTCTAGCTCAACCTTTAACATTATTGAAAAACTTCGGAGCCACAGACCTTTCAACTACCGGAAGAAGCAGAACTAGTCATCTATGAACTATTAAGCTCTCTCCCTCACACTCCTACTTTAAAGATTTTCAAATGATAGCCTTAGCTTTTCCTTTTAAGTACATAGGGTAAGTGGATATGCTCTGGGAGTACTTACTCAGGGGCACAGAGGACAGCAAAGATTAGTTAGACCTCTTGGCCAGAGAATACCCACCATGACTTAAGGCAGTTGCCTCTACTGCCCTGTTGATAGGAATCACTGCTGGTATAAGGTTTGGAAACAACTTAAATAAATTTGCTCCTCATGTACTGTCTACCATTTTTAACTCAGGTTTGACTCATGTCATAGACTGAATTGTGTCCCACCAAAACATATGTAGCCATTTGGTTGGGTTATGATACCCAGCATTGTGGTGTTACTTTCCATTTTGTAATTTTTCTATGTTGTAAATCCTAATCTCTGCCTGTGGTTAATAGGGCAAGGCTAGATTATGTTAAAGAGGATTAGGTTGTGTTTTAGTCAGCTAGGGCTGCTCTAACAGAAATACCACAGAGTGGATGGCTTTAACAAAGAAAGATTTATTCTTACACAGGCCGGTAGGTTGCAAGTCCATATTCAGGGTGTCCGTTCCAGGGAAAGACTTTCCCCTTGACGGCTCAGGAGGAAAGTCCGGTATTGCATCAGTCATTGCCCAGGGAGCGTCCTCACACAAGAACCTCTGGTCTGAAGGACGTGCTCTGCTCCCGGTGCTGCTTGCTTGATGGTAGCGAGGTTCTCAAATTGTCCTTTGTTCTTTTTCCTTTTATTCCTTGCAAGCTAAAAGCATTAAGGGTGGGGCAAGCCATACTCCAGGGAAACTTCCCCCATAGCAGGAATTCACAGCCCCACCCTAATCCTTTAACATACAGGTTAGTAAAACCACACAATGGAGGACATTTCCAAGATACTGGGAACCATATCCCAGCCACATGGTTGCACACATTTTTGGGGGGACACAATTCAAACCATGACAGGTTGGGACTGTAACACCATTACAAAGGGAGTTCTCCTGGAGTGTGGCTTGCACCACCTCTTATCCTATAAGAGATAAGTGGAAAAGGAAGACCTCATACAGTCAAGAAAGCAGCACAGAGAGCAGAACCTGTCCTCTGGACCTGAGGTTCCTGTGCAATGATGCTCTCAGATGAAAGAAAGAATGATGCAGCATAATGATCTTCTCCAGAGTCAACAGAGAGAGTGTGTTACCCTGGAGCTGGCAAAATGAATTTGGACTTCTAACCTACTGGACTGTTAAAGCAATCCATTATGGCATTTCTGTTAGAGCAGCACTAGATGACTAACACAACCCAGCACATATATGCCAGTAGAATAACACTTTATGAGGTTCTTTCATTGGCTGCTCCACATATATGGTTCCATACTATGTCAGGGCTCAACCCAGCAATCCTTATGCCCCTACCAGATGATGAAGAAACCCTACCTTATGATGTATTGATTTAGTTGATTATTTATTGACTATCAGACCTAATTTGCAAGAGACTGTCTTCACAATTCAGACATTAACTTATTTGCTGATGACCCCTATTTAATATCAACTGACTCTCATTTCTGGGGAGGCTATTCTGTCACCACGTTCACTGAAGTTCTTAAAGGCCGGCTTCTCCCTGAAGTTACTCCATCTCAGCAGGCTGAACTGATTGCACTTGCTTGGGCATGTAGATTGGCCTGTAGATGGTCAATAAGTATTTACACAGACTCCCCATACCTTTCAGGATTGCATAGTACTTGAGAGTACTACAGAAGCCCCGGAGGTTTCCTACATTGCCAGGTACCTACATTAAAAACTGACCGTTGAGTACCCAAACTTCTTGAGGCCATTCTATTTCCTTCTGCAATCACTATCACTAAAGACCCATCAACCCAAGGGGGTTCTCAAATGTGCTGCCAAAATGCTAAGTCACAGCAGTATCTATGGAGTACTAAGAATGATAGTGACCTGATGTAAGGCATACAGATGTGGATCTTTATGTTCAGAACAACACTGTATCACAGACTGAATTGTGTCTGTCCAAAAAAGTGTGTAGCAGTTTGGCTATGCCATGATTTCTTGTATTGTATGATGTTCCTATATGTTTTCAACCCTACTTCTACAGTGTTCATGAAGAAGAATGGGTGGTAGTTGTGTTGGTGGGGCCGAACTCACTGTAAGATTGTATTACGCCTTGAGACAGTCTCCTGGGATATACAAGAAAGAAGCTAGCATAGAGACTTGGGGACCTCATGCCATCAGGAATGAAGCAGTACTGGCACAAAAGTGCATCCTTTGGACACAGGCTGAGAAGGTCCCAGTCCAGGGGAAGATTGATGACAATGACCTTCTTCCAAAGCCAACAGAGAAAGCCTTCTGGAGGTGATGCCCTGAATTTGGACTCATAGTCTCACAGACTGGGACAGAATAAATTTCTCTTTTTAAAGCCATCCCTTTTATTTCTGTTACAGCTGCACTAGATAACTAATTCATACCACTGCCAAAGTGAGTCCATATAACATGAGTCACCAACACTTGGTTCCAAATGAGGAAAAAGACCACTAGAAAAAAAAAAGGGGGCACCACTTTAATGATATCTCTAGGATTTGGGAAGGGCCCAGTGGAAAACAGAAGCCCCACCATTGGAAGACTGTCCTCCCCAAGTCTTTACATATTCTAATGGTTGGACTTTCCATTCTAATAATTGCTGAGGAAGAGACAAACTTGTCAACATCTTATGAAAAGAATGGTAAAGACACTTTGGGGATGTAGCTGACTGTATCACAACTGACTTGATATTGTTCCATATGCTCTTAGTTTAATGCTAGTTACACCGGCAAACCTCCCTTGGGGAAGTACACCTCACACCTTGGGCCAATGCTTGAACGGCAGGATTTACTTAATTGAGGTCCTCAGTGGATATAAATTTGTTTTAGTTACGGTTTGTAAATTTTCACATTGAGTTTAGGATTTCCCCAGTCAAATTCCAGAACATCATTTTTGATCAAAAAATTTTAGACATCATCCCTACTTGAGGTTCCCCAAGCGCACTTGACAGTGATCAAAGTACTCACTTTATTGGAAAATCATAGAAGAGTTGTACAAAAGTTTTTTTCTGTTTTTCAGAAGCTGCATTGCCCTTACCATCCATCCAACTCAGGTTTGGCCAAGAAGATGAATATTTAAAAATCATTTAGCAGAATTATCCTATTCTTTAGGACTGTCCTGTGTACAAGTGTTATCAACAGTGCTATTAAATCTAAGGTCAGCACTTTTTGGCCAAGACAAGCTGGCCCAACATGAAATTGTTACTGGATGCCCTTTATCTGTTCCCTACCAGTCAGCCTGGGTTGATTCCAACTTTATACAAGCCAAATTTTTAAAATACTGTAAGGCACTAATGCATTATATTCAAGCTTATAAAAATCTACCTAAAAAACTCTTACAATCAAGAAAAGTCTGTGGATCCCAATAAAAGGGCTATCCAACTGGGGGATTATATACAGTAAAACAGATACCAACTGAAGAAATGATGGAAGGAATCCTATTCTACACTCAAAAGTAGGTTTCAGAGTCTCTTCTGACATCCATTTTGGTCTTCTGGCTCTTTCCTATGTTTTTAATGATTTTAGTTTTCTTCACATGTGAAGTGCTTCACGTCATTCCACAACTCGTTTGGTCTTTGTTCATTAGTATTCAGTGCACTAAATCTACATTTGAGATGGTCTCTCAATTCAGATGGGGTAGTCTCAAGATTAATAGTGTGCTGTCACTGGGCAGGGAGAGCAGTGGAAGCTGCATATAGGTGGGCATGTAAATTGATACGGGACTGTACATTTTCACTCAGCCATAATAAAAAAAGAAGATTGTATTTCGGTCCTCTTGGACTTGTTTTAATTTTCTTCAGCTTCAACCTAGAATTGCATATGAACAATTAACCTATTCCTCAATCAACCGGTGGTCTTGTTCCGAGTGGTGGTATTGAGCTACTACATTATCTTTTTCCACAGATGTAGTCAATTTGATTCCTGTGTATTTTGTCTGGTGCAGTTCATGTTTATATTGTTCATGTTCTTACTTAAGCCCGTTGTTGCAGCCAGTGTGTCAGTGCATCTCCTTGAGGCTCTTTCTCTTTTTCGGCTGACCCTTTACTTTACCAGGCATGCTGTCTTTCTCCAGGTACTGATCCATCCTGACAGTAGGTCCAAAGCATGTGAGATGCAGGCTCGCCATCCTCGCTTCCAAGCAAAACTCTGGCTGTACCTCTTTGTTCTTTTTGGCATTCGATGGTGTGTTCAATATTCTTCCCCAGCACCAGTTCTTCTTTTGTCTTTGTTAACCATTATCTAGCTTTGACATGCACATAATGTGCAACTGAAAATACCATGGCTTGGGTCAGGCACACCTCAGTCTTTCAGGTGACATCTTTCAAACACCTTGAAGAGGTCTTTTGCAGCCGATTTTCCCAATGCAATGACTCTTTGGTTTCTTGACCACAGCTTCCATGAAAATAGTATTGATTTACAGGGTTTATTATTTTCATCTGCCACTGGATTCTTGTGAGTGCTGCTTTGTAATATTTCAGTAGTTTGAATTTTATTAATGATTGCTTTGTCGCCTAATACTTTGTCAGTTCTGGAGAATGTTCCATGAACATTGTAAAAGAAAGTACACTTGGTTGCTGGTGGGTGGAGTGTTCTGAAGGTATCTGTGATGTCAAGTTGGTTAAGTGTGGCATTTAGATCTTCTGTTTCTTTACTGAATTTTTTCTACATGTTCTGTTATTGAAAGTGGTGTGTTAAAGTCTCCTTCCATTATTGTAGAGCCATTTATTTCTGTTTTCAATGCAATTAGTGATTATTTTAGGTACTTCGGAGCCCTGTTGTTGGGGTGTAGGTATTTAACATGGTTATGTCCTCCTGGCGTATTGAGCCTTTAATCATTTATATAATGTCCTTCCTTATCCAGTGTGGTAAGTTTTATGAGAACTGTCAAGTAAGTTCACTCTTGTCCTTAAAAAAGTGCTATGTCCCTGAATGATGAATATCATTCAGTGCCTAGTCTACATTTCAAAGCAGTTTTGGAACTCTTTTTCTAGAATGGCCATCAGAGCTGTCGTCGTAGTACCCTTGATGTCCTGAATGCCATCAAAATGTCTTCCTTTCAATATTTCCTTTATCTCTGGGTAAAGAAGATGAAAGATCTATGAATGCATTTTTATAAGTTCCTCTTTTGTGTCAAAATGGTGTCATCTCTTACATAATGACATCACTGTTTCCCAGCTTTCAGTGTTTTGTGTTTGATTTATTTTTGTAATTTTCCTATCTGGGTTGACATCTTGTTGCTCCGTTCTGTGTTCTACTCTTGGGTTGTTATCTGATGTTATTGATTTTCTAACCAAAGGACTCCTGTTAGTATTTCTTGTAATTCTGGTTTGGTTTTGCTAATCTTATGTTTCCTAGTCCCTGTGGATATAGAAATAAAGATAAGCTTCCATCTTGATCTTTGGACTTGGGATGTTCTAGCCTTTGCAACCACATCAGCTATTTCCTTGATGTAAATCTCTTTTTATGTGTTTATAAGCTTTGTTGGTTTTACTGCTGTAGAGAACCCAGCCTAACAGTCTATGCCTTACACTTAATAAGAGTTCCCAAATGGAACTTATCATTAATGACAAAAATGTTGTCCTGCCAATTTATCTCTGAAGTAGTACAGACAATCCAAAAATAGAGAGAATGTGTATTGAACTGATAAAGGATGCTAGATTTAGTTTGATATTTTACTCCAGGTTATTTTACTTTAGAAAAGAAGGACTATAAAGATCCTCAAATTTTCTTATTTGATTAAATTGTAGGAAAGAGGGTAGGAATAAATTAAGAAGTCACATGCCAAGCCAAGCCAAGTGTCGTCGAGTCGGATCCGACTCATGTAGAAGATCTTAAGTCATCCAGGCTCATTCTGGTAGAATTGAGTCAGCTGATAGAGAGGCCATCTTTTAACTGATAAATGGCATCCTCTACCGTGTCCATTTCTTCAGCTAAATATTCAGATGTTATGGCATACCTCTGCTCTTAACTGAAGTCTTAGTTGTGAACATGTCAACCATGTTTGATTGGTTAAAGCCATTGCAGGGCTTGGGGTTCTATTTCTGACTCCTTATCCAAAGAAAGGACTAATCTTCACTCTGAGGGGTTGATGTGACTGACGAATGAAATTGCAGACCTCATCAAGAAAATACATTAGCCATGATTCAAGAATGCACACCCATTAGTATGTATTTTGAACAGAAAGCTGAGATATGAAATTTATCCTACCACTATTCTTTGATAAATCTCTGGCTCTTTGTGACTTTTGTTTCCAAGCTATACTTACCTCTTTTTGGCATTTATTATGTTTGTGACTGAATCTAAGTTTTTTTCTTCTTCTTTCCTTTTTAATTCCATTAAAAAAAAATGTTCTCCAAGGATCTTCTTTACTAAACCAATTAGAGTCATCATAATTCAAACTCTTAATAATTATTCTTCGTGTATTTGTTTAAAGATAATAAATTTTGGTCATTATTAATTCTGTATTTTCTAGTTCAAACAGAAGTCCTTTGATTCAGTTATTCTCACCATCCATCCCCAGTTTAGAGGTATGAAACTTCACAAAATGACTCACCAAAATCTCAAACTCCTGTCAGAGTCAGGACTTGAACCTATGCTTTACAGGCCTTCTGACTATTAGACTAAAAGACACAGATTCCCTTGCAGTTCAGGAAAGCCAGGGCCATCACGTGATGGGGATTATATAGTCCACTGTTTCCCTTCCAAGCAACACAATATAGAGAAATGAAATAAAATTACATTTACGCCTGCCTACTGAAGCCTCTGGAAAACTTGGTGGTGTAGCAGTTAAGTGCTAGGTCTGCTAACCAAAACATCAGCAGTTGAAATCTGCCATGTGTGCCTTGGAAACTATGGGGCAGCTCTGCTCTGTTCCCTTGGGTTGTTATGAGTCAGAATTGACATGACAGCTGTGGGTCTGTTTTCTGGTTTGGTATTGAAGTCTCTTACTGGAGACATGATTGAAATCAAATAAGGTGTTTATTTTACACAGTTTCACTTGCATGCTAACTAAAATGTTGAGAAGTTGATGAAAGAAAGTTTTATATAAACAGAAGTAAAGTCCCACTCTCTCACACTCTTTATTCTCTTTCTCCCCAACAGAGGCCTGGTTCTTCTCTTGTACTGCTGTCAGTCTGCCTGGAATCGAGCACAAGAAGCAAATAGTTGGGCTATTATCCTAAGCAGGGGTCATTTCTGGGTCACTATCATTCATTTTTGCACACTGAAAACAGGAATCTTATCTGGCTGAACACAATGACTGGTTACTGTCTTGTCTACCTTTAGTGTTACCTTAGAAAGGTTCAGTATTTTTTGCCTGACAAGACCTGCGTGGAGTCATTAATAAGATATTCTAGTTACATTAACTGCCTAGACATTTTTTTCACAGTTCATTCTCTGATATGCTCAAACATTATTCATTACAAAATTCCCTCTGTTGAGATCAGCTTTCATTATCTCTGTTTATAAAGCAGTCATACATGTCTGTAAAAATAGCTAGTGTACCAAAATCCAATAACAGAGAACTTGATAAAGTTCAAATAGATTATATTTTGTCTTATGAAGCTGCCGGTGGGTGATGATAGTTTGCATGGCTGACTTTACAATGTTTGCTGCATTTTCTGAAATCTGTAGTAACTGCATGAGTGTTTTACTTTATCTCATATTTCAAAGATATCTGTTATTTTAAATAATGTAAAAATTAATAAAATAATGTGAGCATATTAAGGAAAGAAAAAAAGTCCAAATACTGAATTCGTATTTGTTTTCAAAGAGACTCCTATCACATTTTAAAGGACAAGAAGCAGCCAAATAACCTGTCACTTGCATGAAATTCAAGTCTGTTCCCGGTATTCCTATCATTCCAACAAGCTTATCTGTTCCTGTTCATTTCCAACATATATCAACTAATGTCGCTTTAGAATATATTTTGGTATCTAGCAGGACTATTTGCACAAAATGCAATATAACTTTTCAAAACAGTCTTTCAAATGGCTTTTTAGTCTTCCATTTGAATTTTTAAATAATCATATCATTTTCTTGCAATCTTCCAGGGATTCTGTTTGAAATTTGTTATTTTGTAAAAGATGACAGATTCCGGCAGGCTGCTTTCTATATAATTTCATTTACGTAACATTATTGAAATAACAGGAGCCCTGGTGGTACAGTGGTTAAAACCTATGGCTGTGAACCAAGTGGTTGTCAGTTTGAATCCACTTGCTGCTACTTGGAAACCCTATAGGGCAGTTCTACTGTGTCCTATGGGGTCACTGTGAGTTAGAATAGACCCAGTGGCAGTGGTCCACCCCACTTTATTGAAATAGAAATTATTAGTTGCCAAGAGTCAGGAATGTGGGAGCAGGTATATCTGAAAGGGAACACCTGGGATCAGGTAATAGAAATGTTCTATTGTACCAATGTCAATATCCTAGCTGTCTGACTACTGTACTATAGAGGATCACTCTGTTATTTCTTGTAAGTGCATGTGAACATACAATTACCTCAAAAACCAAAACCAAGACAAATTTTAATCAAAAAACAAGAAAGAACTGATACTTAAAAACTTGTATTCTTCCAATCCAACAAAATTAAAATCTCTCTGTTTAATAAATCCTGCTTGGACTTTTCCAGTAGGATTATTATTACACACTATTTCAATAATTTGACACACAAAGGAAAAATAATTTCTATCTCTGCTTGTATGAAGAGACTATATAGACTTGAAAAATGATTTTCATTTGTTATTTCTTAATAACAAAAAGTGCCATTTATTAATAATTGTCCAATGAGAAAATACTCTGGCAGCATATGTGTTTCAAGTGATCATTATTATTAAAAGTAAAAATTCTTTCAAGAATGGTTTTAAAAGTATTTACTGCCTTTATAAAGTACTCTATTTTTCTTAGTTCAATATAATAAAAATATTTAAAAACTGCATTGTAGCTTTTGGAATTTTACTTTAAAATATTAAGTCTATGTAGAACAAAATTTTAGCTCAGAAGTTAAAAAAAAAAAAAACCAAAGACCAGTCTTACTGGTCTGACCTACTAGAGAAACCTTGAGAGTATAGTCCACAGGCAGCTTTTTATCTCAGTAATTAAGTCAGTCTTGAGCTTTACCCTTTAGTCAAGGATTAGACAGGCCCGTAAAACAAAATGAGAGTAAAGGGGCACACCAGTCCAGGGGAGAGGACTAGAAGGCAGGAGGGGACACAAAAGATGGTAACAGGGAACCGAATGCCGAGAAGGGGAGAGAGTGGACATGTCGTGGTATCGGTAACCAATGTCACAGAACACTATGTGTACTGATTGTTTAATGGGAAGCTTGTCTGTTCTGTAAACCTGCATCTAAAGTTAAGTAAAAAATAGTAAAATAATTAAGCTTTAATCATTCATTTTTAGGGTCCATAGATCAAAGAATTTGGAGGTTTTACTACTGCCATGAGAAAATGGTGAGGTTTTAAGCAAATGAGTTGCACTTAATTTATATGTTTAAAATGTGAATATCTCTCTCACTGGTTTTTATGTGGACTATAAAGAAGAGATTTGCTCATAAAGAAGAGCTACAGAGCTAGATGATGACTAATTACACATTTCATGTCTTTGCTGAACAGAGTTAATTGTTTATTCTGTTCCATAAGTCACCTGATTTTTTTTTTTTTTTTTTGTACTTTAGATGAAGGTCCACAGAATAAGCTAGTTTCTAATTAAGCCATTATTAAATTTATTGCTTTACGACATTGGTTAACAACCCAACAACACGTTAACAGATATCTGTCATAATTAATAGATATTTGTCATAATTTAAGTCTACACACTTTTGCTTTTAATGCACTAAGAGGAAAAATATATATGTATATTATGTAAGTATGTTAAGTTTTCTTTAAGTATTTTTTGATTATGATTGAGTGAGACTATACAATCCCATATGAATTTGCATACCCGCCAATGAGCAGCTACCATTGCTCTCCCTGCCTGGTGACAGCACACTTCTCTTCTCCATTCTGTACATGTCATATCCTCCTAACAATCTCCTATCTCCTCCTCTCGACCCTCTCCACTGCATGCAGTAAGAGGTCAGCTGGATGACATCCTATAGATGCATAGAACCACAAGATACACACATGATACGGTCGCTCTGTGTCACCAAGTCCAATCCATTTCTGTCCAAAGAGTTGACCTCTATTATGATTTATGGACAGGGCAGCATCAGGGCCAGGGACCATGCTCCCAGAGGAACCCCAAGACCCCCTGGACCATCTCAAAGTGCACCCCTTTTTATTTTCGTGTTGCCTGTGAGACAGCTTTGTGAGCCCCATCATGGCTATCACTGGTGGTGGCCAGGCACCATCTGGTTCTTTTGGTCACATAACAATGTAGTCACCAGCTCACATGAGTCTGTCTTCAGGGTTCTTTCTCACCCATGTCGCTTTGGTCCTTGGAGATCATCTGTTCCTCCTGAGATGGGACCATTTGGTGTATCTCAGATGGCAGCTTTGCAGCTTTGAAGACCCCAGACACCACTCACCAATTTGAGGTGCAGGAGACTCTCTTAGCAAAATGATAGTTTTGCCAATTGGCCTTGATTTCCTCTGATAGCATGGTCCCTAGCTCTCCGCTCCAGCTACTCCATCCTTGCAATATTGGGTTAAGATAGGAGTAATCATATTATGTTGAAGTCCAGTGAAAATTGATCTTCTAATGTGTGCTGTCACTGATTTCACCCAACCAAATTTCTATCCACTATCTAATCTATACCCCACCCTCATTCTCCCTGCCTCCCCCCCCCCCTGCAGCCATCAAAAAGTCTTTTCTTCTATGCATGAGTCTGTTTTTAAGTTCTTATCATAGTGGTCTCATACAATATTTGGCCTTTTGCCGCTGACTACTTTCACTCAGCATAATGTACTCCAACTGAAACCAGGGTATAAGACATTTCCTAAAATCATCATTATTCTTTATCATTGTGTAGTGTCCCATTGAGTATATATACTGTAGTGTACCTACCCATTCTTCTGTTACTGGGCATCTGGGTTGTTTTCATCTTTTTGCTATTGCGGATTGTTCTGCAATAAACATTCATGTGCATGTATCAGTTGGTGTGAGTGGCCTTGATTCTGCAGGATATATTGCAAGCAGCAGAATTACTGGGTCAAATGGTGTATCTATTTCCAGCTTTTTAAGGAAGCTCCAGATTGCTTTCCAAAGAGGTTGCACCATTTTTGGAATCTCACCAACAGTGTAGGAGAGTTCCAATTTCTCCACAGCCTCTCCAGCATTTCTTGTTTTGTGTTTTTTGGATCATGGTCAACCTTGTTTGGGTAAGATGGTATCTCACTGTAGTTCTGATTTGAATTTCTTTAATAGCTAATGATCGTGAGAATGTCTGCATGTGTTTTTTGGCAGCCTGGATCTCCTCTTTAGAGAAGTGTCTGTCCATCTCCTTTGCCCATCACTTATATGGATTATTTATCTTTTTCTTGTTGATATTTTGTACTACCTTACAGATTATGGAGATCAGACATCAGTCTGGCATATAGTTGCCAGATATTTTTTCCCATTCTGTAGGTGTTCTTTTAATTCCATTGATAAAGTCTTTGGATGAGCAAGTGTTTGATTCTTAGTAGTTTCCATTTATCTATTTCTCTTCTGTTGACTGTGGTTTGTTTGTCAGATTGTGAAGTCTGTCTGCATTGTGTATTAAAACTTCCATTGCTGATCCTAATTTTTCTTGGATGAGCTTTATTGTTTTAAATTTGATATTTATGTCCTTTATCCAGTTTGAGTTGCTTTTTGTGTAAGGTGTAAGGTATGGGTCTTGTTTCAATTTATTGCAGATGGCTATCCAATTTTGCTAGCACCATTTATTGAAGAGGTTGTTTTTACTCCAGTTTAATGTCTTAGGGCCTTTGTCAAATATCAGCTGTTCATACTAGGATGGTGGGGTCTCAGTTCTGTTCCACTGATCTATCTGTCTCTTTTTGTACCAATACCAGGCTGTTTTTACCACTCTGCCAGTGTAATAGGTTCTAAAGTCAGGTAGTGGAAGGCTTCCCAGTGTGTTCTTCTTCAAAAATGTTTTGCTTACCTGGCGCTTCTTCCCTTTCCAAACAAAGCTGGTGATTTGTTTCTCCATCTCATTAAAAAAATGTCACTGGAACTTGTATTGAGATTGCATTACCTAAGTAGATTGCTTTGGGTAAAATAGACATTTTCCCAAAGTTAAGTCTTCCTATCCATGAGCAGGGTAGGTTTCTCCATTTACGTAAGTCTCTCTCAGTTTCTTGCAGTAAGGGTTTGTAGTTCTGTTCGTAAAGGTCTGTTATTTCTCTGGTTAGATTTATTCCTAAGTATTTTATCTTCTTGGGGGCTATAGCAAATGGTACTGATTTGGTGACTTCTTCCTTAATAATCTCATTGTTGGTATAAAGGAATTCTATGGATTTACTTAGGTTTATCTTGTACCCTGACACTTTGCTAACCTCTTCTATCAATTTGAGTATTTACTTATGGATTCCTTAGTATTCTCTGTGTATACAATCATATCATCTGCAAATGGGGAGATTTTTACTTCTGCTTTGCTGATGCAGATGCCCTTTATTCCTTGGTCTTGTCTAATTGCTCTGGCTAGAACTTCTAGTACAATGTTGAATAGGAGAGGTGAGACTGGGCATCGCTGTCTAGTTCCCAGTCTCAAGGGGAATTGTTTTAGTCTCTCTCCATTCAGGATGACGTAGGCAGTTGGTTTTGTATAAATGGCCCTTACTGCATTAAGGAATTTTCCATGTATTCCTGTTTTGCTGAGTTTTTAGCATGAATGGCTGTTGGACTTCATCAAATGCCTTTTCTGCATCAATAGACAAAATCAGATGATTCTTGCCTTTTGCGTTACTGATGCAGTTGATCACATTAATTGTCTTTCCGATGTTGAACCAGCTTTGCATCCCTGGTACAAATCCAACTTGGTCATGATGAATTATTTTTTTGATATGTTGTTGTATTCTATTGGCAAGAATTTTGTTGGAGGCTTCTAAATTTAGATTCATGAGTAATATTGGTCTGTAGTTCTTTTTCGTTGAGTCTTTCCCTAGCTTTTGTATCAAGGTTATGCTGGCTTCATAGAATGAATTTGGGAGTATTTCATCCCTTTCCATGCTGTGAAATGGTCTAAGTAGTATTGGAGATTACTTCTGTAAAAGCTTCGTAGAATTCTGTGCTGAAGCCACTTGGGCCAATGCTGTTTTCCATAGGTAGTTTTTGGATGACTTTTTTCAATGTCTTCCTTCGTGATGGGTTTATTAAGTTTTTCTGCTTCACCTTGTGATAATTTTGGTAGGTAACATGAACCTAGGAATCTGTCCATTTCTTCTTGGTTTTCAAATTTGTTAGAGTACAGTCTTTAGTAGTATTCTGTTATGATATTTTGGATTTCTGACGGATCTGTTGTGACAACTCCCCTCTCATTTCTTATTTGCATTATTCATTTCCTTTCCTACTTTTCTTTATTAAGTTTAACCTATGGTTTGTTAATTTTGTTGATCTTTTCAACAAAAAAACCAACAGCTTTTGGTCTTTTCAATTTTTTCAAATGTTCTATTCTCTAATTCATTTAGTTCTGCTCTAATCTTTATGATCTGTTTTCTTCTTGTGCCTGAGGGGTTCCTCTGTTGCTCTCTACTTGTTCAAGCTGTAGGATTAGATCTTTGGTTTGGGTTCTTTCTTGCTTCTGGATGTGTGCATTTATGGGCATAAACTGACCTCGGAGCACTGCTTTGGCTATATCCCATAGGTTCTAGCAGGAAGTGTTTTCATTCTCATTGGAATCCATAAATTTCTTCATTTCATTCTTGATTTCTTCTATAACCCATGGCTTTTTGCGCAAGTTGTTGTTCAGTTTCCATGAGTTCCACTTTCTATCTGTGTTTCCTGCTTCTCATTTTGACTTTAATGGCTTTGTGGTCTGAGAAGATGCTTTGCAATAATTCAGTGGTATGGATTTTGTTGAGATTTGCTTTATGTCCTAACGCATGGTCTATTCTCGAAAATGTTGCAGGTGCACTGGAGAAGGTGTTGATGGATAGAAAGTTCTATATATGGCAATGATGTCTAGTTGGTTAATTGTGGCAATAAAGTCTTCCGTGTCTTTACTGAGCTTTTTTCTAAACAATCTGTCCAATATTGAAAGTGGAGTGTTGAAATCTCCCACTGTTTTTGTGGAGTGATCTGTCTTGTTTTTTAGTGTAGTCAGTGTTTCTTCAATGCATTTAGATGTTCTAGTACTGGGTGCCTAAATATTTAATATTGTTAAGTCCTGCTTGTGTATTGAGCCTTTCAGCAATAAATAGTGTCTATCCCTTTCCATGATGGTGGATTTTACATTAAAATCGATTTTGTCTGAGATTAGTATTGCCACACCTGCTCCTCTTTGTGTATTGTTAGCTTGATATATGTTCTTCCATCCTTTAATTTTCAGTTTGTTCATTTCTTTACATCTGAGTTTCTTGTAAGCAACATATGAACAAGATGCCACTTGTCTCTTTACTGGAGCATTCAATCCATTCACCTTCAATGTAATTATTGATAGGTATGTGTTTAGTGCTCTCATTGTGATACGTTTATTTTTGTGTTGATGTTTTCTCTGTTGTTTTTAATATTCTGTTCTGGAACTTTCTTCTTTATGAGTTGATTTTTCACCTTTTTCAGGGTTGGTTTTGTGGTTGTTGAGACTCCTATACTACGTTTCTTGATTTGACATGTTACATCTTTATCATGCTTTGCAGCTGCACCTGTGATCTCCCTTAAAACTCTATGTTTCAACCCAGTTTTAACTACTACAAGTCTTATTAAATTCCTCTCCATCTGGAAAGACTATAATGACTGTAGTATATCCCTCTTTTTAATATGATGATATCATAGTTTTCATGATATGATCACTGGATCATTTCTCTCACTATTATAGCTTTGATTGAGTTTGGAGCCCTCCCTAACTGAGTAGGTTTCTGGATGATGTGTTCTGTATTTCCTCCTAAAACATAAAATGAATGGTTTTGTTCTTCTAAGCCAAGAGATTCTTTCAGTATTTCTTGTAGCTTTGGTTTGGTTTTTACAAAGTCTCTCAGTTTCTGTTTATCTGTGAGGTCTTGATTTCATTTTCATATTTGAAAGATAATTTTGCAGGATATATAATTCTTGGTTGGAAGTTCTTCTCCTTCAAGGCTTTGAATGTGTCATCCCATGGTCTTCATGCCAGCATCATTTCTGCTGAGAAATCTGACGAAAGCCTACAGGGTTTCCCTCTGAATGTTAGCTTTGCTTTTAGTCTTGCTGCCTTTAAGAGTTTCTGCTTGTGTTTCATTCTGTTAAGCTTGATAATAATATGTCTTGGAGTCTTTCTTTGGGGATCTATGTTGAGTGGCATTTGATATGTATCATTTGATTCTTTGGATATAGATTCTCTTCTTTCATAATTTCTGGGATGTTTCCGGTCAGCAGCTCAGCCACAATACTCTCTGTGTTCTCAGGTGTCCCACCCTGTTCAGGAACTCCAATTAGTCATAAATTGTTCCCCTTAATAGAGTCCCACATGTTTCTTAATGCTTCTTCATTTTTCTTGTTTTTCTGATTTCTCCTCACAGATGCTGGTATCAGTAGCTCTATCTTCCAAGTCAGAGTCTATTTTCCATTTGTTCCATTCTGTTTTCTTAGCTTTGAACTGAATTTTCTCTCTTTGATTTTGTTATTGATCTCTTTGATTTCAGAGTAGTGATGTTCCATCAGATCAATCAGCTTGCTTAATTTTTCATTTTGCTCTGCCGCATTTTGTATAAGGTATAGGAGGGCTCTTTACATAATCCTTTTGTACTCACCCTCCAATAGTTTCAGAAAGGTTTCTTCATCTGGGAAGTTCTTTGCATCTTTCTTTTGTGGGCCTTCCGAAGCCATTCGTGAATTCTTCCTAATGTTCCAGTCCAAAGTTTGTTGCTTTTGGGCATCTGGAGGTTGTTTTGTTTCTCCGGCGTTACTTTAACAGAATCTAAAGCTCAGTCTGAGAAAGAAGTTGATCACCAGACACCTTTATGTATTCCAGTGACTTGGCTCAGTGGAACCTCCAGGGTAGCAGGTTCCACCTCTTGATTGGCCCCACTTATAGAGTCACTGGAGACCCATCAGCTGACCCTATAATGTGAGACAGTAAAGACTGGAAGAGATGCCATCCAGATGCACCACAGTTACTTCTCTATTGAAAGGTAAAAGTTATCCAACAGCTTCCAAAATTAGTCAGGCTTTCAGGTGTGCAAGTCCCTCTTCCCATCTGGCAAAGTAAGCACCTCTATATCAAATACTACTTTAGTGTCAGAAAAGTGCTCTCCAGGGAGGCGCTGCCTCTCAGCCTTGGAATTAGGTGCAGCTGAGGCCTCCATATAGGAAACTCCACCTCCCAGTGAATCAAGATGGCATCCCACACAAGCTCCTCTGCCTGCCTCAGAAAAGGCTATTGAATGGCGGAGACTCAGAGATTCTGAGAGAGTTCAGAGATGCTGAGCTGCACAGATTCCCAGGCCAGACTCTCAAAATGTGGTGACTCCACTCGCTGATCTCATCAGCAGTGCATCTGAGTCTTGCTGCTAGTCCCCTCAGCCCCTCCTGCTGGCTAAGACAGGGGCAAAAAAAGTTAAAATGGCAGTTTACCTTTGGTCCACGAGAGCCAGGACTCAACAAAGGTGGGGGTCGGTGAAGAAGACATTTCCCACTCAGTGCTATGTAGACCAAATAGACAGCCCTATGCCATGCCCTAGGGCTCACTAGGTGTCCAGAAGGCTCTGTTTAATTATCAGGTCAGGCTTTGGTTTCCAGAGGGATTTAGAGAGATGTGTGTTTAGTCTGCCATCTTGACTCCACCCCCAAGTCTGTTAATTTTGCGTTCATTTTTGCTATTTAAAGGCCTCCACTATGTTTTATTTAAAAAATTATTTGATATAGCCAAAAGTTTTGCTTGTCTGACAAAGTTTTAATGACTTATGAGATTTTTAAGAGTTCTAACATTAGATAGCATAGAAAATAAGAATTGAATGAAAAGCCAAGCCACATGGCTTGAGAAAGAAAAAGCTAAGGTTTTTACTTTAAGATCTTTAGGTAAATAACTTAGATATTGTTTTTTTGTTAACCTGTAGTGAACTGACAACTCTGAAACTTCACAGAAGGCCACAAATATTTTTTTATCAGGAAATGCTGAAAAGTTTCATTTAATGAATTACATGTAATGGGTTAAAATCAAGAGAAGTGCATAATTCTAAGTGAGTTAAAATTTATGTTAGTAATTTCCTTTTATGTTGTTAACTAACATATGAAAACATACAATGTGATAATTTTATTATAATTTCCTAATAGCTAACTTGAATATAAGTTTAGTTTTTAATCTAGCATCATCAAAGCAAATGCTTTGACTAGAAATTCAAATTATTTATCTAAGAAGTTATTTTTATATTCCTTAGGTGTTTATAGACTTGATAATCTTGATGTATATATAATCTTCTACATCCTATAAGGTATTATGCCTCAACATTATTATGTATGTCTGCAGTTCTTTAAAAATACTGTTAATGGTCAGATTTAGAAATGTTACTGTTTAAAGTTTTTCTAACAGATTTGGTTTTATTTGGTATTTACATTCTGCTTGTAATTAACTTCTGTCAGGTCTTTTCATTATTCTTGTTAGGTGCCATTGAATTGGTTCTGACTCACAGTGACCTTATGCACAACAGAACAAAACACTGCCCAGTCTTGTGCCGTGTCCACAATTGTTGTTATGCTTAAGTCCATTGTTGTGGCCACTGTGTCAATCTGTTAGTACCTGAGATTTGACCCAGGTCGTCTAGACTGGTTAACTAAATTCCATTACCTGACCCAACTGGATCTACAGAGTTACATTCCTTTACCTGTCTCTAGGGTAGCACATCAACCTTCAGGGAAGTAATGAATTTACATTGTTCAATGAGATGTAAATGAATCTTGTAACTCCCTGTTCTAGCCTGTGACAAGATTTGATTTTTTCCAGAGGCAAATCCCTTTGTATTCTGGCTATAAAAGCTGTTGAAATTGTAACCCAAGTGGGACAGTCTTTGGAGAAGTTATTCTCACTGTCTCTTGGGCTGGCATGCTTGCCTGCTAATAAAGCACTGAACCTTTCTCTCTGTCTCTAAATGTTGGCTGTCAGTGACAGGCAGAATGAACTTACTTTAGTTTGGCAGCAAATCTAATGCATCGAATCTATTGTAGGTGTGCAAGGTAAACCCTGATTGTAAAATTACATGGGCCTCTCACCCAGGACCCTTGTAAGCCTCCTGACTGTATACAGATTATAAATAAAGCTCCCCTTCTCCAGCTCCAAGCAGATGCAGCCTGGGCACATAGGTTTTAGAAGGCCCTCGCTCCACTGGATTTCAGAAGCTAGTTTGGGCATCCCACTAATCACACAGTAATTTTAGGTTTCACAAAATACCTCATTTGTAGAAAAGGATTCACTTCTAAATAAATGTGAAAACCAGTGCAATAGGATATGCCATCTCTCTCAAACTGATTGCTATGTGTGGGGAGTTAAGTAAATGAACATATCCAGATGTCCACTACGTGCCATTATTGTTTCATGTTGTTTTGTGACTCAAAGAATTTCATGTTAAAAAGGGCTTATTAGCATGAGTTGCACATATAAAACCTTTAATGTGAGGGGAGTGGAGACAGTGGTGAATGGGGACAAGAGATTCTTAAGAGGATATGACTTGTACAGAATAGAAAGGAGGAGTGTGTTGTTACCAGGGAAGGAGAGCAGTAGGAGCTGCACATAGGCGGGCATGTGAATTTAAACTGGACCGTACACTTTCACTCAATCACAATCAATCAACCAACAAAAAAATTTGAAAACAAAAAACTTTAATTTGAGTAGGACAGGGCAGACAATGAATTGCTATAAAAAAATGTTAGCAGATCTCTGGGTGGTGTAAGTAGTTTGTGTTCAGCTGCTAACTTTAAAGGCTGATGATTTGAATGAACCCAGCAGTGCTGAGGAAGAAAGGCTTGACAAACTGCTTCTGCAGAGGTTGCAGTCAAAAAGACACCATAAAGCGGTTCTGCTCTGTAACACATAGGGTCACCGTGAGTCTGAATCTACTTAACACCAACAAGTCTGGTTTAGTTTTAAGAAACTCTACAATTTAAAACCCTATTTTGAAAGTTTACCTTTAAGTTCTTGAAGAAGGTCTTAGCATGCTCAAGAGTACCCTTAATATAGAAGGTGACCATCCCTGGGCAGCCTGTGCAGTGATGCTTTGCCAACTCATATGGAGGATGAGAAGGCACTCCTATAATTAATGCATAATACATGTCTTACTTTAGCATCTATTATGACTGGAATGATGTTACTCTAAAACTACACATGTTGTAAGTCCTAACCCCAGTGGCTGTGATTGGAGCCCTGGTGACACATGACTAACAGCCTACACACTAACCATAAGTTCAGCAGTTTGAATCTACCAGTGGCTCCTTGGAAACCCTGTGGGACAGTTCTCCTCTGTCCTACAGAGTCACTGTGAGTTGGAACCCACTTGACAGCAACAGGGTTGGGGTTCTGGTTTTTATGCCTGTAGTTATAATCTCATTTGGGAATGGATTGTCTTTGTTATGTTAATGATGTAAAACCTTGAGTCAATCTCTTATAAAAAGAGTTTAAACAAGTGATGAGAGAAAGAGTTGTGATAAATAGATGCCAAGGCACATGGTGTTCTTGAAGGAACAAGGAAGCACAGTGACAAGATTACTGTAAGCAAATCAACTGTACAGTACAATCAATGTAGCTATCTTGAATAGGTGCACACAGGCCAGATTAGTTTTCTAACAGTCAAGCACCCACTAGACTACAGGCAGCACACAGCTAGAGATCAGGTCTATCTTCTTTATCACCCAACCCACCATGATGCCTAATACACAGAGGCATTCAATAATAAATGGACAACATGAACTTACATGAAAAGCACCCAATTTACAGAAAAATGCTACATAAACACTATGTCAAGAACAATCGTTAAAATTTTAGTCCAAAGCATGTCTGCTTAGAAATTAGATCAACATATTTGGATAAACAACATTCTCTACCCGAGGATTAGATTCCAGAAACTGAGCAACTGCCAGCCCATTTTCAAAATGTTTATCCATGTGCATTGGTAGAGTCTTCAGACCTCTACTGCAGAGGTTACAGTCAAAAGGCAATGGAACTGCTCCAAGGGCTGCAAAATGAACACACCTGGGTCAGTGGTAGGGAAGGAGAAACTCAGAGAAATCTGACTCCTCTTTTTCACTATTATGACTTTGAGAAGGTAGTTACAAAGCCCAGTCTTTAAGTTTCAGATGGTATAATTAATGTTTTCAATCAGAAGCACAGCAGGAAGAACATAAATGCACTTAAGAGAAATCTGTTTTAAAACGGGAGAGGAAATGCATATCTTAAAATTAAATACCAATATTCAGAAAAAACCAAATACAGAAACGTGGATTCTACTTCCAAAAAATCAGTCACTAAAAACTCAATGGAGCACAGTTCTACTGACACATATGGGACTACCATATTTTTTTATTGTGATTGAGTGCAAGTGGTATACAAGCCAAGTTAAATTTGTGTGCCCACCTACCTGCAGTTCCCTCTGATCCCTTGCCTGGTAACAGCATACTCTTCCTTTCCATTCTGTACATGTCATATCCTGCTAACAATCTCCTATCCCCTCTTCTTCACCTTCTCCTCTCCTTCCCAGCAAGAGGCCAGTACGACGGCATCCTGTAGATATACAGAACCATAAAGTGGACACATCCTATGGTTACCTTATGTCCCTGAGTCCAATCCATCCCTATCCGAAGAGTTGATCTCAAGTAATGAATAATGATCAGGGGTTGCAGCAGGTCTAGGAGCCATGTTACCAGGGCAAGTCCCGGGCCATAAGACCATCATTTGTGGTCTTTTAGTGGAGTTCTTGAGGTGCACCCCTCTTTTTTGTGTGTTGCCACTGGAACCCAACATTGTATGCCCCATCACGGCTGTCACTGGTGGTTGCCAGGCACTATCTGGTTCTTCTAATCATGTGTTGATACAGTCATCCATACAAGTGGGTTCTTCTGACCGCTGGGCTATTTTTCTCTCATGTCTTTGGTGATCACCTGATCCAGCTGAGATGGGATCATTTGGTGTACCTCAGATGACAGCTTACTAGCTTTTAAGACCCCAGATGCCACTCACCAATATGGGGTACAGAAGACTCCTAGCAATAGGCTAGTTATGCCAATTGACCTTGATGTCCCCTGACAGCACAGTACATAGACCCCAGCCCCTGCTACTGTAACCTTGCTATATTAGGCTACAAATAGAAGAGTTTTCAGTTTATGTTGAAGTCTAGTTAAGATGATCTTCTTCCTGGTGTGTGCTGTCACTGCTTTCACCCAGCCAAATTTCTATCAGCTATCTAAACTATGTACATCCTTCTCCTTCCCTCCCTCCCCTCCCTTATAGCCATCAAAGAGTCTTTTCTTCTGTACCTGAGTCTGTTTTTAAGACCTTATAGTAAGGATCTCATATAATATTTATCTTTCTGCTGCTCACTGATTTGACTCAACATAATGTCTTCCAGTTGAATCCAGGTTATGAGATACTTCCTGAAATCATCATTGTTCTTTATCATTGTATAGTGTTCCATTGAGCATATGTACCATAGTTTGCTTATCCATTCATCTGTTGTTGGGCATCTAGGTTGCTTCCATTTTTTTTGCAATTGTGGACTGTGCTGCAATAAACATTTGTGTGTATGTACCTGTTCATGTGACTGCCCTTAATTCTGCAACTGTGGTTTTGTTTCTTTAGTACAAACATAAAAATATGAACTTCTCAAATATGACTATACATAGTCCCTTCATAGTGAATATTCTATAATCTTAATAAAATGACATAGTGTACAGTTTAACCTTGCATTTACTTGAAATAGTATTAGAATATAGAGAAAAAATAGCAGTTCAGTTCCCACTGTGGCTAAATGGTCTTTACAACACTCTGTTTAGCCTGTCTGAAGCAGCCTGTCATCTCATATGCCTCCAGGCATGTAACCTCATTCCCACTTTTTATAAAGAAAATGCTATTTATGAAATAAGCAATAAACTTTGGTTTCTCTCTTCAGTGTTGCTTTTACTTTAACTCCTATTTCCTACAAGAATATTTTCAGTTCCTAATTATGTGCGAGAAATTCTAGTTGTGTAGTTAGGTTAAGTGCTACGACTGCTAACCAAAAGGTTGGCAGTTCAAATCCATCAGGGGCTCCTTGGAAACTCTCAGGGCAGTTTTACTCTGACCTCTAGGGTCACTATAAGTTGGACCTGACTCAACAGCAGTGGATGGTGGTGAATTATGTTTGTAGCTTACTGTCTGTAAACTGCAAATTACCTTAAATAAACCCATATCCATATTGAGAAAGGCCAAACAATATAAACAAGAAATGCTGTTTACACATCTATCAAAAAATGTTGGTCTCTATCTTAAGTGTTATTTAAAATCAACTATCAATCCAGATATAAAAGGCATAATACATTCGGGACAGTCATTATTTCACATTTTTTTTAAAAGGAAAAAAGGCCACTGTCTTAAAAGTAAGATTCTATGTGAGTTTTACCAAATTATGAACAAAGTTATATGAATATGGAAATAACTCTTTCCTTGTGTCATAAAGTAACTCTTTCCTTGTGTCATAAAGCCTTCTGTAGACATGTGCTTAAACTATAACATTTCTATAATTCAGTTTTTTCTACTTCCTCTAAAAATCAGCTATCTTCCTCTATTTCTTTTTTCTCCACAAAGTATTAGAAAACTAGCATTTCACAACTAGCATTTCACAAATACTATCAAAAGTATCTGTGGGCATAGGGGAATCTGAACTTCTTAATACTTACTGTGTTGCAAGAAATGGAGCCTGCTAGAGAGAGCCTCAGAATTAACAGACACAAAGCCCATTACAACATCAGTGTGGCCTGTAATAAACAAGCAAAAATAAAAAATAAATAAGTAAAGATGTTAAACAATTTGTTTATACTTCATTTTATAATTTTTGTAAAAAGTAATTTTCACTTAAAAAGTATCACAGAGGAAAAAGAATATAAAATAAAAACATCCAAACACACTGGCACTGAGCAGGTTCCAACTCCTAGTGAGCCTTTAGGACAGGGTGGAACTTCTCCATGGAGTTTCAAAGCAATGCCCGGTGGATTTGAACTGCCAACCTTTTGGTTAGCAGCCATAGCACTTAACCACTACACTACATAGGTTAAAGAAGGTTAAGTAAATTCAATATTAGAAAAAGCAGTATCAAAAAAAAGAACGAAAGAAAACACTGCTCTTGAATCAATTCTGACTCATAGCAACCTTACAGGGCAGAAGAAAACTGCCTCATGGTGTTTCCAAGAAGTGCCTGGCACATCTGAAGTACTATCCTTATTTGTTAGCAGATGCAGCACTTAATCACTATAATACCAGGGTTTCCAAAAGGAACATATAAAACAGTAAAATAAAAATCATATTTTAAAAAAAGTAAATGCTTCTTCTAAGCCATCATCCAGTTAAAAATATAACCTTTTACAGTAAATTTTAATATTATCCTTATAAATAATGAGAATAGTTTACTATAAGTGAAATCCTATATTTAAGAATATTCACTTTCATTCACATGAGGCACAGAGAAAAATCTGAATAACAACAAACTAAAAGAGAACAAACTGACAACTATGCTATTCTTATCTACCCACGGAAAAGAAAATTCAGTATAGAACTATGCCTGTCTTACCATTCATATAGTTTGTTGCTGAAGACACGCATACATTAGCTCCCAGAGACAAAGGCCACTGAAAGGGATGAAAAATTTTTTATATTTAATGAAAAATCACTTGAAAATATGCTTCATTACTCATTTGTTTGCTTTTACAAATTCCATTTTCATTCCAATCAGTACTAACTTTTCAAAAATAAATCCATGTTAAAAATTTCCAGCACACCTAACATTATCTTCTTCTTTTCTCCCTTCCACCAAATTAAAGTATAGAGTATTGAATTCAGTGTTCAAATCCAAAATGAAAATTATAAGAAATACAGCAGGGAGTCCTTCAGTTAGAAAATCAGTAACAAGAACACAGAACACAGCATTTAGATATCAACCCAAATAAGGGAATCACAAAAATAATCATATGCAAAACACTGAAAATAGGAAATAGAGATGTCATTACATAAATATTATAACAAAAAAGAGGGACTAAAAGCAAACATCATAGATGTTGCATATGGAAAAGAAGTCAACATAATATAAACAAATTAAAGATTGGTTTAAATTTGGAAAAATAGGGGTAAATATTAAAGTAACCACAAAGAAAACTATCAGTCCTATGCATCAAAATAAAAAACAATAATAAAAAAATGAAGTCTCACAGCAAATACAAAACAACCACCAACACTGAAAACATGAAAAGAAAACACATAAAGAATCAGCACAGAAAATTAACAGAAACAAAGGAATTGTCTACAACACAAAGAAAAAAGACCTCAGGGACAGAGTCAAGATGGCAGACTAGACACATGTCTCCTTAACTCGCTGCAAAAACTAAGGCCAGGAAAGATAATTAAATGGAGACTTATGGACACCCAGTGAGCCCTAAGACATGGCATAGGGCTATCATTTTGGACTACATGCCACTAAACTTCTTCTCTTTCACTGACCCTCACCCTTCTTGAATGGCCAGCTCTCGTGGACTGAAGGTAACTACCACCTTTAACCTTTTTCCTTTTTGTTAGCCTGTGGCAGCGATTGGGTTTAACTGGCAGTAAAGTTCTGCCACACCGCTGATGTGACCAGTGGGTGGAATAGCTACACTTTGAGATTCTGGCTCTAGACTCTGAGGACCATGGCCCCTCCACCCATCTTTCCAAACCTCTGCCATTGCTTTGGCTATTTCACAGTGGGCAGGAGATCCTCTGTGGGACACTATCTTGTCCGACTAGGAGGCAGAGCTACCCAAATGGAGGACTCGGCAGGAGTTAATTCCCAGGCTAGGAGGCATTGCCAGCCTGCGGAGCGCTTCCCCAGAAGAAAAGGTGTGTTTAGCACAGTTGACCCTTCAGGTAGGGCCCAGTACCTGACGACAGCAGCACAGTAGCCTGTCTATATTTTGAACTAGATCACAGCACCTAAAGACGGATATAGAGGTGCTTCCATTGCCAGCCGGAAAGAGGGGCTTGCACACCTGACAGCCTGACTGTTTATGGAAGCTGTTAGATAGCTTTTACCTTTCAAAATAAGACTACCTAGAGAAATAACTGTGGTGCAGCCTGACAGCATATCTTCCAATCTTGACTGACCCACAATGTAGGGTCAGTTGACAGCCTCCCAGCGACTCCTTAAGTAGGGCTGTGTCTTTGCCAGCCAGGAGGTGGAGCCTGCTATCACAGAGATTCCACTGGGCCCATTTGCTGCAGTACATAGAGGTAACTGGTGATCAACTTCTACTTCAGCTCTGTTTAAGGCAACACCAGAGAAACTAAACAACCTCTACATGCCCAAAAAGCAACAGACCTTGGCCTAACACTTAAGGAAAAATCCAACCATGGCTCCTGAAAGCTCCAAAAAGAAAGAACCAAAGTACAAAAGAATTATATATACAGCCCTCCTAGACATTATACAAAATTTAGCAGACTAAAATGAAAAATTAAGCAAGCTGTTCGAATTGATGGAACTTCAGCATTGTGAAATCCAACAGCTCAATAACAAAATTAAACAATCAGAAAACTCGATTCAAAGCCAAGAGAACAGAATTGAACAACTGGAAAACAGACGTTACCACTTGGGAGACAGAACTACTGACACCAGTGTTTTTGAAGAGAAAACAGAGAAAAGACACAAGACAGTTAAAATCGAGTTTAAACATACATTAATAAGGGGGATCATAGGAGTAGCCACAAAGCACAACAAAGAAGTGACATATCGAAACAAGAAACGCAATACTTGAGTCTCAACAAACACAAAACCAACACTGAAAGGGGTGAAAAATCAACCCATAAAGACGAATGCCCCAGAACAGAATAGTAAGAGCAATACAGAAAACATCAACACAAAAATAAATACAGCAAAATGACAGCACTAAACACCTATCAATAATTACATTGAAGGTAAATGGACTGAAGGCTCCAGTAAAGAGACAATGAGCAACATCTTGCATCAAAAGACATGACCCGTCTATATGCTGCTTACAAGAAACTCACCTTAGACTTAAAGATATGAACAAACTGAAATTAAAAGATAGAATAATACATATCAAGCTAACAACATACAAAGAAGAGCAGGTGTGGCAATACTAATCTCAGATAAAATAGATTATACTGTAAAAAAAAAAAAGCTCAGTAAAGACACAGTACAACTTCTTGTGACAATTAACCAACTAGACCTCATGAACTTACACAGAACTTTCTATCCATCATGTTGAGTGAAATTAGTCAGTGGCACAAGTACAAATATAGTATGAGACGCCTACTTTAAGGACTTGAAAACTGACTCATGAACAGAAGAAAAGACTCTTTGATGGCTGCAAGGGAGGGGAGTAAAGGAGGGAGAGGGCTGGTTATAGATTAGATAGTTGATAGAAATTTGGTTGGGTGAAATCAGTGACAGCACACATCAGAAAGGAGATCACTTTTCCTGGACTTCAACATAAGCTGAAAACTCTTCCAATCGTAACCCAACTGGTAAGGGCACAGTAGCAGGGGCAGGGGTCCGGGGACCATGCTCTCAGAGGACATGAGGCCAACTGGTATAACGAGCATATTGCTAAGAGAGTCCTCTCCACCCCATATTGGTGAATGGCATCTGGGGTCTTAAAAGCTAGCAAGCTGCCATCTGAGGTACACCAATTGGTCCCAACTCATCTGGAACAGATGACCACCAAGAACAAAAACAACACGGGGGAAAGAGAACCCAGAAGACAGAAAGACACACATGAATGGGTGACTACATCAACATGTGACCAGAAGAACCAAATGGTGCCCAGCCACCTCCAGTGACAGCCGTGATGGGGCTCACAAAGTTGAGTCCCAGTGGCAATACTGGAATAAGAAGTGGTGCACTCTAAGAACTTCACTAAAAGACCGCAGTTGATGGTATGAAAGCCTAAGGGTTCCCCTGGGAGCATGGCCCTAGACCTTAAGCTGCCCCTGATCATAAATCTTTACTGAGGTCAACTTCTCGAACAGGAATGGATTAGACTTGGTGACAAAGAGTGACCTTATCTTGCGTGCACTTTATGGTTCTGTGTATTTATAGGATGTTGCCCAACTGGCCTCTTACTAGAGAGGAGTGGAGAGGGTAGAGAAGAGGGGACAGGGATTGTTAAGAGGATATGACTTGTACAGAACAGAAAGGAGGAGTGTACTTTTACCAGGCAAGGAGAGCAGTAGGAGCTGCACGTAGGTGTGCATGAGAATTTAAACCAGACTGTACGCTTTCACTTAGTCACAGTAAATTAAAAAGTTTGTAAAAAACGACCTCAAAACAATAGCACTAAACTCACAGCTATTAATAATCATGCTTAATGTAAACAGATTAAATGTACCAATAAACAGGTAGAGTGGCTGACTAGATAAAACAACATGACCTGTCTATAGGCTGCCTTCAGAAGACACAACTTAGATTCAAAGAAAGAAACAAGTTAAAACTCAAAGGGTACAAAAAAATATATCAAGCTAACACATTCAAAAAAGAGCAGGAGTGGCAGCAATACTAATCTCTGATAAAATAGACTCTAAAGTAAAATCCACAATACTGGATAAAGGACACCACATAATGCTAAAAGAGTCAATACTCAAGGAAGACATAAGCATATTAAATATCTACCCACCCAACAATAGGGCTCTGAAACACATAAAAATAAATGCATACAAAAAAACTCTAACTGCACTGAAAACAGAAATAGACAGCTTCATAATGATGTAGAAGACTTGAAAATACCACCTTCAGTGAAGGACAAAACATCTGTAAAAAAGCTCAATAAAGACATGCCAAGTAGCCAAGTGCCGTCGAGTCGCCATAATTAACCAACTTGACCTCACAGACTTATAGAGAACACTCCACTCAACCGCAGCCCAGTATGCTTTCTTTTCCAAAGCACACGGAACATTCTCCAGAACTGACACATATTAGGCCACAAAGCAATCTCTAACAAAATTTAAGGTACTGAAATATTGCAAAGCATCTTTTCAGACCATAAAGCCACATATGTAGAAATCAATTTTTTTTAAAAAAAGAAACACTTTGAAATTGAGAAACACCTTCCTCAAAGAAATCAAGGACAGAACAAATAAATTCACAGAACCAAACAACAATAAAACACATCCAGCCAGAACCTTTGGGACAAAGCAAAAGCAGCACTCAGAGGTCAATTCATCTCAATAAATGCATACGCATTAAAAAAAAAGAAAGGGATCAAATCAAACCATTAAGCCTACAATTCAAACAAGTAGCAAGGGCAGCAACAGAAGCCCCTGGGCACCAGAAGAAAGCAAGTACTAAAAATTAAAAACTAAGTGAATTGGAGAACAATGATTGAAAGAGCCAACAAGAACAAAAGCTGGTGTTTTTAAAAGATCAACAAAATCGATAACCCACTGACGAAACTGACAAAAAAAAAAAACAGGAGAGGAAGTAAATAACTCTAATAAGAAATTAGATGGTGATATCAAAACAGATCGAACTCAAATGAAAACAATCATAACAGAATACTATGAAAAACTGTACTCTAATAAATTCAAAAACCTAGAGGAAATGGACAAATTTCTAGAAACACACTACCTATTCAAAACCAACACAAACACAAGTAGAATAACCAAATAAACTCATCAGAAAAGAAGAGATTGAAACAGGAATTCAAAAACTCCCAGCCAAAAAGATCCCTGGCTCTGGTAGCTTGACTGCAGAATTCTACCAAACTTTTAGAGAAGAACACACCACTATTACTAAGGGTATTTCAGAGCATATAAAAGTATGAAATACTGCAAAATTCATTCTAGTAAGCCAGCATAAACCTAATACCAAAATCAAGTAAAGGCAACCCCAAAAATGAAAATTATACCCCAGTATCTCTCATGAACTTAGGTGTAAAAGGCCTCAACAAAATTCTAGCCAACAGAATTCAATTCAACAACATACCAAAAAAAAAAAAAAAAATCTTCCATCATGATGTGGGATTTATACCAACATCAGAAAAATAACCAATGTAATCAACCACATAAATATTAACAAAACACAAGAGACACTCAATTTTATTTATCGATGCAAAACAAGGCATTTGAAAATGTCCAATACCTACTGACGTTAAAAACTCTCAGCAAAATAGGAATAGAAAGGAAATTCTTCAACATTATAAAGGGCATTTATACAAAGCCAACAGCCAAAATCAATCTAAATGAAAACAGTCAGATAGCAATCCCAGTAAGAACAGAAACCAGACAAGTATAACCTTTTCTTCAATACTGTGCTGAAGGTTCTAGCCAGAGCAATCAGGCAAGATAAAGAAATAATGAGTACCGAAATTGGTAAGGAAGAAACACAGCATCTCTCTTTGAAGACAGTATGATCTTATACACAGAGAACCCTAAAGAATCGAGTAAAAAAAACTACTGAAACTAGCAGAAGAGTTTAGCAATGTGTCAGCATATACGAGGCTGACAAATAACTCCGTGAACTGAATTGTTCTACGTGCTACATACCTCATTGCTGAGTGCCATCACTATGCTCTGCTTTGAAGCACTCCCCTTGGGAAGCCATATACTGACTCCAGCACCTAGTCCACCTTTCAAAGCAACTTTGGAACTCTTTCTGGAGCGGCCATTGCACACGGTGGCATGGTGTTGGCATGTCTGCAAACTTCACTGCATAGTCGTCTGTGAGAGAGTTTTTAGCCAGTAAACAAATAACTGTATTGGAACACTCTCCCTACTCACCTGATATGGCCCCAGTGACTTTTTTCTTTACCTGAAGATAAAGGAAATGTTGAAAGGAAGACATTTTGGTGACACTCAAGGCATGTAGGGTGATAGGATGACAGCTCTGATGGCCATTCCGGAAAAAGAGTTCCAACATTGCTCTGGCATCAGTGCATAGCTTCCCAAGGAGAGTACTTTGAAGGGGACAGTGGTGATATTCAGCAAGGAAGTATGTAGCACTTTTTCTAAGATGAGTTCATAAACTTAATTGGCAGTCCTTATAAGATAAACATACAAAAATCAGTTGTATTTTTTAATACCGAGAAAGACAATTATCAAACAGGGAATCATAAAATCAATATAATTTACAATAATAATTCTCAAGGAAAAAAAATACTTTGGAATAAATGTAACCAGAGACGTAAAAGATCTATACAAACAAAATTATGAGTCTACTGCAAGACCCCAAAAGACAACTATGTAAGTGGAGAAACCTACCTTGCTCATGGATGGGAAGACTCAACATCATTAAAATGTCTATTCTAACCAAAGTGATTTCTAGATACATTGCTATCTCAATACAAATTCCAGTGGTATATTTTTTAATGAGATGGAGAAACAAAAAGAGCAGAAGTAACAGGTAAGTAAAGCATTACTGAAGAACAACAACAAAGTGGGAGGCCTCATACTACCTGACAATAGAACATTGCCACGGCACTAAAAATAGTCTGGTACTGCTACAAAAACAGATATACAGATCAAATGAAATAACTGAATATCCAGATATAAAATCATCCTCCCTATAGACAGAGCTGATACTAGACAAAGCCCCACAGTCCATACACTGCTGAAAAGATAGTTTCTTCAACAAAGAGTATTGGTAAAAGTACATATCTACCTAGAAAGAAATGGAAAAAGACCCATATCTCATACCATGCACAAAAACTAACTCAAAGCAGATTAAAGAGCTAAATATAAAATCTAAACCAATAAAGATCATGGAAAAAAAAAGTAAGGACAACACTAAGAGCTCTAACACACAGCATAAAGAGACTACAAAACATAACTAACAATGTACAAACACCAGGAGATATTCAAGTGGCTAACAAACACATGAGAAAATGCTCATGATTATTAGCCATTAGAGAAGTCCAAATCAAAACTACAACGAGATTCCATCTCACCCCAACAAGGCTAGCATTAATCCAAAAAATGCAAAACAACAAATACTGGAGAGATTGTGGAACAACTGAAACACTTCTACACTCTTGGTGGGAATGTTTTGGAAATCGATTTGATGCCCTTAAAAAGCTAAAAATAGAAATACTATATGATGTAGCAATATTATTTCTTGGAGTATATCCTAGAGAAATAAGGGCTGTCACAGTAATAGATACATGCACACCAATCTTGACTGCAGCACTGTCCACAATATCAAATAAATGGAATCAACCTAGATGCCAATCAGCGAATGAATGAATCAACAAACTATGGTATACTCAAACCATGGAATACTACGCAATGATAAAGAACAGTGATGACCTTGGGAAACAGAGTAATCTAGAAGACATTATACTAAGTGATACTAGTCAACTGCAAAAGGACAAATATTTTATGAGACCACTATTATAAGGACTCAAGAAAAAGTTTAAACACAGAAGAGTCGAGTCTCTGATGGTTAAAATAATGAGGAAGGAGGGAGAAGTGTATTCATTAACTATACAGTAGACAAGAACTGGGCTAGGTGAAGCAAGTGACAGCATGCAGTAGAAAGGAGGTCAGCACAGCTTGATTTTACCAAAATCTAAGAAGTTTCCTAAATATAACCCAACATTTTAAAGGACAGAATACAGAGACAGGGGTCTGGGGACTATGGTTTCAGGAGACATCTAGGTAAATTGGCATAATAAAGTTTTTTTTTTAAGAAAATATTCTGTATCTCACCTGGGTTAGTTGTGTCTAGGATCTTAAGTCTAGCAAGAAGCCATCTAAGGACCATCTATTTTTCCCAACTCACCTGGAGCAGAGAATGAAGAACATCAAAGACATAAGGAAAATATAAGCCCACGAGACAGAAGGGTCATATGATCCAGAGACTCATCAGTGTGAGACCAGAAAAACTAGATGATGCCCAGCCACCACGATTGTCCTGACAGGGATTACCACATAGAGTCACTGATATAATGGGAGAAATACAGGTGTACAGAACTAAAACTCTATTAAAAGACCATACTTCATGGTTCAACAGATTGTATGTTTTCCTGAAGACATGGACTCCAGACTTTCTGTTAGTCCAGAGCTGAAACTAGTCCTGTGGGCAACTCTTCAGACAATTTTGGAGTAGACTAAACCCAAAAAAAAAACAAACCCACTGCTGTGGAGTCAGGTCCCACCCACAGCGACCCTAGTGGTCAGAGTAGAACTGACCCATAGAGTTTCCAAGGGGTGCCTGGTGGATTTGAAATGCTGACCTTTTCGTTAAAAGATGTAGCAGTTAACCCACTACGCCACCAGGGTTTCCTGGAGGAGGCTATGAGACACTAAATGAGACTCGTGAAGAGTGTACTTCTTGGCTTAAGTATATACTTGAGACTAACTGAGCAGCTCCTGTCTAGAAGAGAGGTGAGTGAGTGGAGGGGCATAGGAGCTGGCTAAATGGACACAGGAAACACAGGATAGAAAGGACGAATGTGCTGTCACAGAGTAGGGAGAGCAGGTAGAGTTGCATAGCAATGTGGGTGGAGGATTTTGTATGACAAACTGATTTGGAATGTGGCATGGATTAAATTGTGTCCGCCAGAAAATGCGTATAGTAGTTCAGGCCGTGATTCCTGTTACTGTGTAATGTTCCCTTACGTTACAAACCCTGCCTCTATGATAATAAGAGACAACAGGCAGCAGGTGTGGTGGTGGTGGTGGTTGTTATTAGGTGCTGAGTTTGTTCCAACTCATAGCAACCCTATGAACAACAGAATGCTGCCCAGTCTTGCACCATGTCCAAGTCCCTTGTTGCGGCCACTGCGTCAATCCATCTCATTGAGGGTCCTTGTCTTTTTCGCTGACCCTCCACTCTACCACACATAATGTCCTTCTCCAGGGACTGATCTTTCCTGACAACATGTCCAAAGTGTATAAGACGCAGTCTTGCCATCTTTGCTTCCCCGGAGCACTCTGGCTGTACTTCTTTCAGAAAAGATCTGTTTGTTCTTTTGGCAGTCCATGGTACATTCAACATTCTTCTCCAACACCACAGTTCAAAGGCATCAATTCTTCTGTCTTCTTTGTTCATGGTCCAGCTTTCACATGCATATGATGCAACTGAAAATTCTATGGCTTGGGTCAGAGGCATTTAGTCTTCAAGGTGACATCCTTATTTTGAATATTTTAAAGAGGTCCTTTGCAGCAGATTTTCTCAGTGCAATGTGTCTTTTGATTTCTTGACTGCTGCTTCCAAGGTCATTGATTGTAGAACCAAGTAAAATGAAATCCTTTCTCCACTTATGCTGATGTTGCTTACTGGTCAAGCTGTTTTCCTGATGTTGAGGTACAAGCCATACTAAAGGCTGTGGTCCTTGATCTTCATCAGTAAGTGTCTCAAATCTTCTTCATTTCCAGCAAGTAAGTTGGTGTTGTCTATATAACTCAGATTGTTAATGAGCTGGCCACCAATCCTGATGCCTTATTCTTCTCTGTATAATCCAGCTTCTCAAATTATTTGCTCAGCATACAGCTTTAATCTAAAAAGCTATAGTGAAAGGATACAACCTTTATGCACCTTTCCTGATGTCAAATCACGCAGGGTCCCCTTGTACTGTTTACATGACTGCCTCTTGATCCATATACAGATTCCCTACGAGCCCAACCAGGTGTTCTGGAATTCCCAGCAATGTTAGCCATAATTTAGTATGATCCACACAGTCAAATGCTTTTGCACAGTCAATGAAACATAAGTAAATATCTTGCTTGTATTCTTTGCTTTCAGCTAAGATCCATCTGACATCAATGATGATATCCCTGGTTCTATGTCCTCTTCTGAATCCAGATGACTTTCTGGCAGTTCTTTGTCAATATACTATTGTAGTCATTTTTGAATGATCTTGTGCAGAATTTTACTTGAGTGTGATATCAATATTGTTCAGTAATTGCCACATAAATTGGATCATCTTTCTTTGGAATGGGCATAAATATGGATGTCTTCCAGTCAGTTGCCAGGCAGCTGTCCTCCAAATTTCTTGGCACAGATGACTGAGCACTTTCAGCACAGCATCTGTTGTTGAAATATCTGTTGATATTGCCTTGTTTTTTGCCAATGCCTTCAATGCATCTTTGACTTATTCTTTCAGCACCATTCATTCCTGAACACATGCTACCTCATCAAATGGCTGAAAGTCAACCAGTTCTTTCTGGTACAACAACTGTATATTTCTTCCATCTTGTTTTGATGCTTCCTGAGTCATTTAATAGTTTCCCTGTAGAATCCTACAACTCGAGGCTTGAATTTCTTCTTCAGTGCTTTCAGTATGAGAAATGCAGAACGTGTTCTTCTCTTCTGGTTTTCATTTCCGGCTCTTTGCTCATGTCATTATAATACTGTTTTTTGTCTTCTCAAGCTGTTCTCTGAAGTCTTCTGTTTAGGTCTTTTACTTCACCACTCTTTCTTTTTGCTTTAGCTTCTTGATGTTCAAAAGCCAAGTTTCGGAGTCTCTTCTGACATTCAATTTGGTCTGTCTTTCCTGTCTTTTTAATGACTTCTTGTGCTCTTCATCAATGATGTCTTTGATGTCATTCCACAATTTGTCTGGTCTTCAGTCATTAGTGATTAACACAGTAAATCTGCTCTTGAGATGCTCTTTCAACTCAGAAAGGATATACTCAAGGTCATACTTTGGCTCTTGTGGACTTGTTCTAATTTTCTTCAGTTTCAGTTTGAACTTGTATGTGAGCAACTGATGGTCAGTGCAACACTCGGCACTTGTTCTGGCCTTGTTCTGGCTAATGATATCGAGCTTTTCCATCATCTCTTTCCACAGATGTAGTCAATTTGGTTCCTGTGTATTCTATCTGGTGAGGTCCATGTGTACAGTCACTTTTTGTCTTGGTTAAAAAAGGTATTTGCAGTGAAGAAATCGTTAGTCTTGCAAAGTTTTATCATGTGATCTCTAGCATTATTTCTATCATGAAGACTGTATTTTCCAACTACTGATCCTTCTTCATTTCCAACTTTTGCATTTCAGGCACCAGTAATTATCAATGCATCCTGATTGCATGTTTGATCAATTTCAGACTGCAGAAGCTAATAAAAATCTTCAACCTCTTCATCTTTGGCCTTAGTGGTTGGTGCATAAATGTGAATAGTCATATTAACTGGCCTTCCTTGTAAGTATATAGATATTATCCTAGCACTGACAGCCTTGTACTTTAGGACAGATCTTGAAATGTTCTTTTTGATGATGAACACAGCACAGTTACTCTTCAAGTTTTCATTTCCAGCATAGTAGACTATATTATCATTGGATTCAAAATGGCCGAAACTGGTACATTTCAGCACATTGATGCCTAGGATGTCACCATTTATGCGTTCCATTTTGTCTTTGACAATTTCCAGTTTTCCTAGATTCATACTTCGTACATTCCATGTCCTGAATATTCGTGGATGTTTGCAGCTGTTCCTTCTCATTTTGAGTCATGCCACATCAGCAAATGAAGATCCCAGAGGCTTACTCCATCCAAGTCGTTAAAGTTGACTCTACTTTGGGGAGGTAGCTCTTCCCCATTCATCTTCCAAGTGCCTTCCAACCTAGGGGCTCACTTTCAGGCACAATATCTGACAATGTTCGGCTGCTATTCATAAGGTTTTCCCCAGCTAATTCCTTTCAGAAGTAGACTGCCAGGCCCTCCTTCCTAGTTTGTCTTAGTCCAGAAGCTCAGCTGAAACATGTCTACCATGGTTGACCCTGCCGGTACACAAATACCAGTGGCATAGCTTCCCACATCAGAGCAACAAGCAAGCCTCCACTGACAGACAAGTGGGGGCTGCTCACTCTATCTTTACCCTCTTTACCTGATGCTGTTATCCTCCTTGGCTGATGCTCTTACCCTCCTTAACTGATGGTGTTACCCTGCTTGCCTGATGCTGTTACCCTCTGTTTTAGTCAGCTAGTGCTGCTCTAACAGAAGTACCACAGAGTGGATGGCTTTAACAAAGGAAAATTTATTCTTACACAGTCCAGTAGGCTACAAATCCAAATTCAAGATGTCTGCTCCAGGGGAAGGCTTTCCTCCCATGTTGGCTCTGGAGGAAAGTCTGGTATTGCATCAGTCTTTGTCCAGGGAGCATCATGGCACAGGAACATCAGGTCTGAAGGCTGCACTCTTCTCCCAGTGCTGCTTTCTTGTTGGTGTGAGGTTCCCGATTCTCTGTTTGCTTCCCTTTCCTTTTATCACTTGTAGGATGAGAGGATAAAGCGTGGTGCAAACCACACTCCAGGAAAACTCCCTTTACACAGTGGAGCTGAGAGGTGATTCTATGAAGGGATTTACAGTCCCACCCTAATCCTTTAACATACAGCACAGGAAAACCATAAAATGGAGGACAATCACAAAATATTGGGAATCATAGCCCCGCCACATGGCTACACATATGTTTGGGTGTTACAGTTCAATCCATGACATATCCCACTTTGGCACTCCAAAAATCACATCTTTGAAACACGGAACACTTTCATCCCATCATAGCAAAATCATGTCTGACCCATATGATAGAAGTCTTAAATCAGTTACAAGTCCAAAATACAAAAACTCTTCTACATCTGTGAAACCTAGAACACAAGCTATCAGCTTCCAAATGTACAACGGCAGAACAGGCACAAGTTAGACTTCCCATTACAAATGTGAGAAACTGCAGGGAAAGAAGGCATTAACAGGCAACAGGTAAGTCAGCAGAACACATTACATTAGACCTCAAAGTTTTGAAAATACTCTTACATTTTCTGAGACATTCTACACAATGATCCTGCCCTCAAGACTCTAGGTATTGGCTGCACTCTCCAGATTCTGCATGGAGACCTCCAGCCCTGTGCTATAACTCTACCTTCAAGGCCCACTTAGAATCTATGCACCATTGGCTTTAGGTGCACCCGAAGCCCAACTGAGTGGCAATTCCACTCTAACAAAACATAGGATGCCATAGTTCCACATTTTCAAACTCCTGAGGTCATTACCATACCTTCTGAGACTGAGGAAGTTCAGCTTGTCCGCTGTTTGTCTTTTCAGCTTCTGCTTCCTGTGGCCGTATGGCCTGGGCCTCCGGCCCACATCTGCCCTGCCTGGGCAAGTGTTCCAAAGATCTGTAGCTCCGTTGATTCAAATGCCTGGAGGCACTCCACTCTTGCCAGAAAGCCTTTTGCACATAGGCACTCAGCTTTCCCACTTTGTGGGTCAGCAAGGCTAGTTTCACTGATTCAAGTACCCGGAGGTACCCCACTCTTGCTACAAAGTGTCCTGCACAAAGGCACTCAGCTCTCTGGCTCTGCAGGTCAGCAAGGCTAGCTCCACTGATTCAAATGCCTGGAAGCACCATGCTCCCCAAGAAACCTCTGTGCACAGGCCCTTAGCTCTCCTGCTCCACCGGTCAGCTCCAGTGCTGCCTCTGTTTCTGCTGCTGCTGCCAGTCTTCTGCTGCTTGTTTCTCACCATCTGCACCTTCTTCAGTTCCTTCTTAATCTTCTATCCATTCAGTTTCAAAATGGCTTCAACAATTTTGGTATTTGTTAGAGTAGCACCCTACCCCCACGGTACCAAATTGTCTTAGGCTGGGTTTTCTAGGGAAGCAAAACCAGTAACACGTATATGTACAAGGAAAGATTTATATATAAAGGAAACAGCTCACACAGTTGCATGAACTGAAAACCGAAAGCCCTGGCACAAGCCTCAGGTGGCCACAGCAGCTGGTGAACCCAAGGTCAGCATGTTAGAGACCAGAGTTCTAGATCACCAGTTGTGTAGGTCAGCAGATCCCAAGCTGGTGGTGAGATGGAGCTGCAGAGGCTGGTAAACCCAGGACGGGCAGGTGAGGGAACAGGACTCTGAACCGCTGGCTGTTAAGGGTTGATGAATCCAACAGCTGCTAGTTCAGGTCCAAGAATCAGACACCAAAAGAGAGCTGGAGCTGCTGGCTATGTAACCAGGCCACTTGTAGGTGGCGGAAGGTGGAGAGATGAGATCTGAGGGGCAGGAAGCCACCACAGGCCTCTCCCTCCCACTTGATACAGCAGCCAAACATGGAGTAACCAAGTTGACAGAATCCTGACCACCACATTCTCCTTGCCTGATGCTGTTACCCTCCTTGCCTGATGCTGTTACCCTCCTTACATACATGTTTAGGGGGACATAATTCAATCCATGGGACTACCTTTTTGTCATTTTGAAAAAATATAATTGGACAATAATGGTAATGATGTGTCTATTTAGCTAAGCTGCAGATATAGGGTGTGTAACTTCATCAGAAAAAGCCCCTGCTACAGCCAGAGAACCAGAAGTTACTTCCAAAGTCTTGCACAATGTAACCATGAATACAAGTGTCACCCCTATAAGAAGGATCCACATCTTTTGCCTGGGGAAACACACTATAGAGATATACGTATGTATTGCTTGTCTCAGTCATCTAGTGGTGCTGTAACAGAAATACCACAAGCAGATGACTCTAACAAGGAGAATTTATTCTCCCACAGTTGAGTAGGGTATGAGTCGAAATCCAGGGTGTCAGCTCCAGGGGAAGGCTCTGTTTGTTGTCTCTGGAGAAAGGTTCCTTAACTAATCTTCCCCTGGTCAAGAGCTTCTATGTGAGTGAACTGCAAGTCCAAAGGATACACTCTGCTCTTGTCACTGCTTTCTTGGTATTTGAGATGTTGGTGGGGCAGAACTTGTGGGATTACATTAGGCCTTGGGGAGGCCTCCAGGGTTATAAAAGAAAGGGAGGCAAGGGGATTGTTGGGGACCTCACACCATCACAAAAGAAAGCACTGCTGGGAGCTCAGCGTGTCCTTTGGAAAGCACCAGGGTCCCTAGACCTCAGAAGCTTCTAGTCCAGATTGACAGTAAGTGCCTTCCTCCAGAGCCAAAAGAAAAAGCCTTCCCCTTTTAGCCTACTGGACTGTGACAAAGTAAAATTTCTATTTTCAAAGTCACCCACTTTTTGTATTCCTATTAAACTAGCACTAGATAACTAGGATTGATTGCAAACTTTCACTTCAACATAATAGCATATTAAAAAAAGAGAAAGAAAAACAGAAACACCACAAGGTGCAGGAAGGAGGAAAGGGGCATGGAGAAAGTAAACAGCACCAAGGAAAGGAAATGGAGCCAGGTTATTCAGATGAAAGGGAAGGAGAACACGCAGGAAAAATTAGACAAAAGGTCAATGACAAAGAGGGCTTACAACAATCTACCAAAAGGAGAGAAACCGAAAGAAAGAAGACTCAGAAAAAAAGTGAAGAATGGAAGGGATAGGCAAGGGCTGAGGAAGTGTATGTGGAAGGATAGGTAGGAAAAAAGATACACACAGTGCAACCTGTGAGAGCTGGGATGACAGGACCACCTTATTTCTGCAGGTCCCACAAGCTTTCCATCTTTAATCAGACACATCTTAACACTTTTTTATCACTTGCTTCTTTTACTAGAAAATATCTTAATTTCCCTTCTCTGATAGGTTTCTGCCTTACACAGGTTTCAGCTTTTGCAGGTTTTTACTGTACATACAGCTATGGTGTAAGATGTGTACGGATTCAAATATAAACAAGGTAAAGATGCAGAAAGCTACATGTAGCCTGAGGGGCACTAAAGGAAGGAAATGAGAAGGAGGGAAGAAACATGGAGCAATAGCATGTGTGACATATACTGAAACACTACTGAGTATAACTTTTCCTTTTTATTAATACAAAGTATAAAAAACACCAGTGCCTTTTGAGTCAATTCTGACTCATGGCAACCCTATATGGCAGATTAAAATGCCTGTATTAGCATAAGTATGAGATATGATTTGTAAAAACAATATAATTAATTTTAACCAATACTATCACCACCACCCACTGAGTCAATGCTGCCATTGAGTCAATGCTGATTAATAACATTCCCAAGGGATTTCCAAGGCTGTAAATCCATATGGACGTAGGCTGCGACATCTTTACTCCACAGAGCCAGTGGTAGTTTGGACTATGAACCTTTCAGTTAGTAGTGGATAGCATTAATCACTGCACCATCAGGCTCCTCTTAACCAATGCATGAGCATTGAAACCCCACCACGTGAAAGGCATTGGCAGATGCAATCACATAATAAAGGTACATCTTCAGAGACTATATATCCTAAAAGAACCTGAAAGCTTTGAGAAAACATTGAAAAAGCTGATAGTACATACAAAATATTAACATATGTCTAAAAAGATATTATTAATTATAGAAAAGATTTAAAGTTAATTCTTTGTCTCATCAAAAATCACAATTAGATTCCATGAGTTTGATAATGTTTGGAATACAAACAAGCCCTTCCTTTCCTAACTATAGGCATCTGTGTAGTCTACTAATAATGCCAAAAAAATTATTTTCACTTACTTGGAAATGTGCTGACATAAAAGTGTTGTCCACAGCCAAAATAATCTCTCCGTGTTTATGAACACTGCATGCACAGGCTTCAATGTCAATCATCTTCAAGTTAGAATCTGTGGGGGTTTCAACCTAAAAAACTAAAAATAGTTCAGTACACAGCACCAGTTTGTAAAAATATACTTCACAAGCATACATCCCATATATTTTAACTATTTGGTAACTATGTCATATAATTAAGTTATAGATAATGGAAGACGTAAGCTTTAAATCTGTATCTTAGCCTTTCCCACAAATTTCTAAAAGGCCATAGCTAAATAATTTGCTCTTTTTACCTCACATTCTTCATCTATAAATGTATCCATAATGTTCATCTTATATATTTATTGTAGCGTAATGTAAGGTAATATACATATGGTATAAGCAAAAAAGTGCTAAATTTAATTACCACAATTCTTTTCCATAACAAACAGCTTGTATCACAAACACATGTTTCAGGGGCTGCAATTTTCTTCTCAAAGATAAATATCATAGATGGTATAAGGATACACCCTAGAATTTTCACTAAAAAGAATTATCCCTATGATGACCAAAATATTCTTGATACTAACTTAAGTAATTCTGATGTACTATGATGCTGTCACATGTCAATGAGTCAATTCCAAGTCATAGCAACCCTACATGACCAGGTATGAGTAGAACCACCCCAAGCTACTGGTGGGTTCAAACAGTCCATCTTTCAGTTAGCAGATGAGCGCTTAACCACTGCACCACCAGGGCTCCTTTCTGACACTATAAAATAATGAGCCTGTAACTTGAGGAACAGCAGAAGTTTCAGACACAACAACAGAAACTGTGGCTACACCACACTTCAAAGAGGGGCTGAATCGTATTTATCTGTATATCCCCCAAATGTAGCACAATTCAGCCATACAGTAAGGGCTCAATGGTTATTGTTCTGAAAAGAATAAAGAAGAGGATTTTATTTGTTAAACAAGGTGTCACTGTATTGGATTACATCACCTACCATTTTCTTTTTAAAAGGACTATTTTTTTTTTTTTCCTATTAGCTATGTGTGAAAGCAAACCCTGGTGACATAGTGGTTAATTGCCACAGCTGCTAACCAAGGGGTAGAGGTTCAAATCCACCAGGCATTTCTTAAAAACTCTATGGAGCAGTTCTCCCTGTCCTATAGGGTCACTATGAATTGGTATCTAGTAAATGACAATGGGTTTGGGTTTGGTTTTATATGTGGAAACCCTAGTGGCATAATGGTTAAGTATTATAGCTGCTAACCAAAATGTCAGCAGTTCAAATCCATCAGGTACTCTGTGGAAGCTCTCTGTCACACCCTGTTCTATAGGGTCACTATGAGTCAGAATCAGCTGGACAATGACAGGTTTGGTTTTATCTATTAGTAACAAAAAAGGGGTAAGAGATTTGGCTTAATGCTCTATTGCTACTCTACAGATTTACCACAGAAAAAAGTGGTTAAAATAATATATATTCTACAGGAATCTTGACTTATTTAAAGAATCTATAACAATTACAACTGGGTAAAAATATATTATTCCCACTGTAATAAATAAACAATAGAAACAAAGGCAGTTTTACACAGAGGTTTTTTTTAAAGTTTTACTGCAGATAAGGACTGAGATATTCCAAAACTATTCAGGTTGGTAAAGAGTTACAATATAAATTTCTTTTGTCAAGGCTTAATATTTCCTTTCCTCCCATAGATTCAGACCAGCTTTTTAATAAGTGCCTCTCACCCAAGCAAGACAAACAACTTCCTTTGAAAACAAACCTAAATCACTCAAGGCTCACTCTTGTGTTATCATCCAAAGTAATTACTTGTGCTCGAAAAGATTTTTTGTTTTTGGCATTTGTTGGAACAAAACCTGGAGCACAATTCAAACCTTTAAACTAACAAAAAGTTCGAGAAGGCTTCCTTATGAAAGACACTGGTCCTTCTTGTACACATTCAGAATTTAAATGAAGTCTCCAGAAAGAGTATCACATACGCCATTCACAGAGACACAAAACTCCTTCTGGAGGCATACAAGCTTCCCAGATCAGAGGATGAAGACTGCTTGTGCGCCAATTTCTACTTCTTTTTGGTTTTTTTTGAAAGATCAAATTTTTTTAATTTTTTTAATTTTTTTTTATTATGACTGAAAGTGTACATTCCTATATAAATTTACATGCCCACCTATATGCCGCTTCCACTGCTCTCCCTGTCCGGTGACAGCACACTATTCCTCTCTGCTCCATACATGTCTCATCCTCCCAACAGTCTCCTCTCCTCTCCTCTCCACCCACTCTCCTTCCTGCAGCCAGAGGTCAGCAGGATGATATCCCACAGATGGATAGAACCATAAAGTGCAACCAATATATGGTCACTCTGCATCACCAAGTCCAATCCATTCATGTCCGAAGAGTGGACCTTCGTTATGATTTATGGGCAAGGGTGGGATCAGGATCAGGGGCCATGCTCCCAGGGGAACCCCGAAGCCGCTGGACCATCAATTGCGATCTTCTATTGGAGATCTCAGGGTGCACCCCTTTTTATTCTTGTGTTGCCAGTGAGACTCAACTTAGTGAGCTCCATTGTGGCTATCACTGGGTGTGGCCAGGCACCATTCAGTTCTTCCGGTCCCAAGTCTATGTAGGCACCCACTCATGTGGGTCTCTTTATCTTCTGGGCTATCTTTACCCCATGTCATTTCGGTCCTTGGTGAGCATCCGTTCCTGCTGAGTTGGGACCATTTGCTGTGCCCTTGGATGGCAGCTTGGCAGCTTTTAAGACCCCAGACACCACTTACCAATATGGGGTGCAGAAAGCCCTCTTAAGAAAATGCTAGTTGTGTCAACTGGCCTCGATTTCGCCTAAGAGCATGGCTTCCTGTCCCCTGCCCCAGCTACTCTGTCCTTGCAATATTGGGTTAAGATGGAAGGAGTGTTCAATTTATGCTGAAGTCTACTTAATATTGTTCCTGTTTCTAATATGTGCTATCACCAATTTCACTCAACCAAATTTCTACCAACTATCTAATCTAAACCCTACCCCCCTCACCCTCCCTCTCTCCCCTCCCTTGCAGCTGTCAAAGAGTCTTTTCTTCTATACATAAGTCTGTTTTTAAGGTCTTATTGTAGGGGTCTCATAGAATATTTGTCCTTTTGTCACTGACTACTTTCACTCAACATAATGTCTTCCAGTTGAAACCAGGTTATGAAATGTTTCCTGGAATCATCATTATTCTTTATCATTGCATAGTGCTCCATTGAGTATATATACCATAGTTTACCTATCCATTCCTCTGTTGTTGTGCATCTGGGTTGATTCCATCTTTGTGCTATTGTGGGCTGTGCTGTGATAAACATTCTTGTGCACATGTCTGTTGGTATGAAAGGCCTTGATTCTGTACGGTATATTCCAAATAGTGGAATTACTGGGTCAAATGGTATGTCTATATCTATTTTTTTAAGGAAGCACCAGATTGCTTTCCAAAGAGGCTGGACCATTTTGCAACCCCACCAACAGTGTAGGACAGTTCCAATGTCTCCACAGCCTCTCCAACATTTGTAGTTTTGTGTTTTTTGGATCATGGCCAACCTTGTTGGGGTTGGTATCTCATTGAAGTCTTGATTTTAATTTCTTTAATAACTAAAGATCGTGAACATGTCTGCATTTTTTTTGGCTGCCTGGATCTCCTCTTTAGAGAAATGTCTGTCTATCTCCTTTGCCCATCACTTAATTGAATGATTTATCTTCTTCTTATTGATATTTTATAGTATCTTATAGATTATGGAGATCAGGCATCAGTCTGACATAGAGTTGCCAAATATTTTTTCCCATTCTGTAGGTGCATTTTAATTCTATCAATAAAGTCTTTGTATGAGCAAACATGTTTGATTCTTAATAGTTCCCGTTTATCTATTTTCTCTTCTGTTGATTGTGGTTTGTTTGACAGATTTTGAAGTCTGTCTACATTGTGTATAAAAGCTTCCATTGTTGTTCCTACCTTTTCTTGGATGAGCTTTATTGTTTTAGTTTTAATATTTAGGTCTTTTATCCAGTTGGAGTTGGTTCTCGTATAAGGTATAAGATATGGATCTTGTTTGAATTTATTGCAGATGGATATCCAGTTTAGCCAGCACCATTTGTTGAAGATACTGTTTTTACTCCAGTTTAATGTCTTAGGGCCTTTGTCGAATATCAACTGTTCATAGGCAGATGGTATCATCTCTGGGGTCTTAATTCTGTTCCATTGATTGATCTGTCTGTTCTTGTACCAGTACCAGGTTGTTTTGACCACTGTGGCAGTGTAGTATGTTCTAAGGTTGGGTAATGAGAGGCCTCCCAGTGTATTCTTCTTCTTTAGCAGTGCTTTACTTATCCGGGGCTTCTTTGCTTTCCAAACAAAATTGGTGATTTGTTTCTCCTTCTCATTAAAAATGACACTGGAACTTGTATTGGGATTGAATTATATAAGTAGATTGCTTTGGACAAAATAGACATTTTCACAATGTTAAGTTTTCCTATCCGTGAGCAGGGTAGGTTTTTCCATTTATCTCTCTTAGTTTCCTCTAGTAAGAGCTTGTAGTTCTCTTTGTAAAGGTCTGTTATTTCTCTGGTTAGATTAATTTCTAGGCACTTCATCTTCATAGTGGCTATAGCAAACAGTATTGATTTGATTTCTTCATTAACAGTTTCATTGTTGGTATAAAGAAATCCTACTGATTTACTTACGTTTATCTTGTATCCTGAGACTTTGCTGAACTCTTCTATCAGTCTGAGTAGTTTACTTATAGATTCTTTGGGATTCTCTGCATATACAATCATATCACCAGCAAACAGGGAAATTTTGACTTATTCTTTGCCAATGCAGATGCCCTTTACTTCTTGGTCTTGTCTAACTGCTCTGGCTACAGCTTCTAGTACAATGTTGAATAGGAGAGGTGAGAGGGGACATCCTTGTCTAGTTCCTGTTCTCAAGGGAAAGTCTTTCAGTCTCTCTCCATTCAGGATGACATAGGCAGTTGGCTTTGTATAAATGGCCCTTATTGCATTTAGGAATTTTTTGTCTATGCCTATTTTGCTAAGAGTTTTTAGCATGAATAGTTGTTGGACTTCATCAAATGCCTTCTGCATCAGTGGACAAAATCAGGTGATTTTTGTCTTTTGTGATATTTACGTGGTTAATCACATTGTTTTTCTGATGTTTAACCAGGCTTGCATTCGTGGTGTGAATCCAACTTGGTCATGATGGATTATTTTCTGGATATGTTGTTGTATTCTATGGGCAAGAATTTTTGCATCTAGATTCAATGAGTGATATCAGCCTGTAGTTCTCCTTTTTTGTTGGGTCTTTCCCTGGCATTGGTATCAGGGTTATTCTGGCTTCATAGAATGAGTTTGGGAGCACTCTATCCCTTTCCCAATTTCTACTTCTAACGCTTATTCTGCTGAAGTATTCCTTCCAAAAAAACAAACCAAATGTATTGCCACTGAGTTGACTCCAACTCAGTGACCCTATAGACAGAGTGGAAGTTCCCTACAGGGTTTCCAAGGAGCATCTGAAGGATTTGAACTGCTGACCTTTTGGTTAGCAGCCGTAGCACTTAACCACTCTGCAACCAGTGTTCCAAAGTATTCCTTAGAACCCTAAAATGCCACTGTGCTTAAGGTTCTGGGCCTTGACAAGCTACCTCTTCCCTAGTCTCATCTTTGGGATGACTTCTGGTTACCCACACCAGCTGGGTAAAGCAGATAAAAGTTGTATCCCTTCCACTAACAAACGCTTTAACAATTATCAGGTATCAAGCAGTATACTAAGTATTTTCTATGCACTGTATCATTTAATTTTCACAACAACCTTCCCATAAAGCAGGTAAAACGACACTCATTTTTTAGAGGAAGAAACTGAGAGTGATTAAATAGTTCCACCAAGATAACACACCAGTACGATACAGAATTAGAATTTAAGTTCCATTCCAGAATTCAACTTCTTAACAACGAGAATTCACTGCCTGGGAAATGTCTGATCTCTCTTAACGTTGCCGATCTGTTCCAATGGCTTTCAATAAAACGTGTTAATCAGAATTAAATTATATCCTGTAGAAAACAAAGCATTACAGTGAAAACTGAAAAACATGAAAATTAAAAGACTGCCTTGGCTTCTGGTGTAATTGCTGCCTCTAGCAATTCAGTTTGGGAACACTCAACAAAAGAAATCTCCAACCCAAATCTGGTTGCCACCTCACTAAAATAGATGCTGGTAGCTGAGGGAGAAAAAATACTTATAAAATGGAGAACAGTGTACTAAGAAATGTTCATTCCTGATAGGTATAAACGATTAAAAGAATACAAGGAATTCTCAATCTCTATGCCCAGTAAAAATAAATTACATGCAATATTTTAGTTTGGTTGAGTAGTTTGGCCATCTTGCACAGTAAAGACGGTAATGTTTGGATTTTAAACTAACAGTTCTAGCTACGCTAAGTGCCGTCGAGTCGGAGTCACATAAAATACCTCTGATATCCACACCAATTGGCATGGAGCAGGAAAACATTTCTCAAAACGTCATCTCTGCTTTCCAAACATTAACTGGTCTGCTCCCTAAAAACACCGATGTCTTTGTTAACAGTTTCTTCTTCCTAGCACTCTAACCTAAAATGTCTATAAAATGTTTAAAAGAAATTCTTTTCTGTGTATACTCTGGTAATACAAGAACATTAGTTACATATTCTTTGTATTTTCTCAATCTTTTTTGCCCTATGGCTCTGAAAGTTTTAATAGATAAAATGAGAAGATACAAATCAAACTACTAGATTCGTCAGCTGAAAGAAGGCAAATCTTCAACTTAAAATCTTTCTTTAAAAAAAAATGCTGCTCTGGATTTAATTTTTATATACACAGATTTAAAGGGAAAACTGCTACTGAAGATTCAACCAAAAAAACTCAGTAATCAAAGACATACTGAACATACTAATAATATAAAAATTTATTAACATCCAACAGCAATTTTCAGAATTTTGTACTTGTGTTTGTGATGAGATTTTCACAATGCATCATGCTGGTTCAAAGTGACTAAAGGGATTTCTTTCATTTCAATTAACAAGTTAGTAAAAGACCCACGTTACAATATAAAGCTTGTACAAATTTCTGAGACGAAAAAAATGATAAATAAAAGGGACTCTGTTCCTTCCAAAACCTTATAGCTTTAACATTTTGCTCAGATAGGAGATTTTGGCAGAGTTCAGCATAAATGTGTATATTTACAAAATCCTTTAATGTTTTGAACATGAAATTCAATTTTGTTTAAAGTTCTGTGCAGGCCTCTTTGCTTCTTCACTCACCACTCTAAGTAACTCATACTTAACGCTCTTTGTAAGTTCTTAAATTTAAAGTCATGCCAGGTTTGAAGGGATCAATCTATGAGATCCCTGAAATCAAATGTTAAATACTGTCTGTATTATCTTAAGTACACTTTTCAAGGGGTTTTCAATAGATTTTCAAAAGGTCTCCTGAACTGGATTTCACTACAACTTGAGTATTCCTGCCATCTTAACCCAATATTGCAAGCACAGAGCAGCTGGGGCGGGGGGCTGCAGACCATGCTATAAGGGGAAATCAAGGCCAACTGGCACAGCTAGCATCTTGCTAATGAGGATTCTTTGCACCCCACATTGGTGAGTGGCGTCTGGCGTCTTAAAAGCTGCCAAGCTGCCATCTGAGGGTACAGCAAATGGCCCCAACACAGCAGGAACAGATGATCACCAAGGTCCATACCAACATGGGAGAAAGAGAACCCAGAAGACAGAGAGACCCATGTGAATGGGTGTCTACATAGCTTGTGACCGGAAGAACCAGATGGTTCATGGCCACCACCGGTGATAGCCATGATGGAGCTCACAAAGTTGAGTCTCACTGGTAACACAAGAATAAACAGGGGTGCACCTGGAGATCTCCACTAAAAGACCATAACTGATGGTCTAGGTGCTTTGGAGTTCCCCTGGGAGCACAGTCCCTGGCCCTGATGCTGCCCCTGTCCATAAATCACTCTTCGGACAGCAATGGATTGGACTGGGCAACACAGCGTGACCATATTTTGTGGGTACTTTGTGTTTCTATGCATCTATAGGATGTTGTCCTGCTGACTTCAGACTGGAGGAAGGAGAGTGGGTGGACAGGAGGAGATAGGAGACTGTTGGGAGTGTAAAATATGTATGGAACAGACAGGGAGAGTATGGTGTCACCGTGCAGGAAGAGCAGTGGAAGCTGCATATAGGTGAGCATGCAAATTTACACGGGAATGTACATTTTCATTCAATCATAAAAAAATGTTTAAAAAAAGTTAAAAACAAAAAAGGTCTCCTGAAACTCAAAAGAAAGAAAGAAAAGGAGGCAGGGTTAAGCTGTTTAAGAAATGATCTGTGTTATATAGTTCATCATTATTGCAGATAAAAATTTTAAATTACACTAGAACGCTCTCTTCTAAACACAATCTCCCTCAGAGCTGAATGTTGATCAAGTCCTAGATCCTCATTCCAGAAGCATTTTAAATAAAAAACCTTGTTAAGCGATCTCTTATGACAAGCACAGAATATACATATTTATTCTCCTCTTTTGCTAAGTCTCAGCCAGCACAGAGGTACTCATCATAATTTTAAAAGCTAACAATCCATGATACTGGTAATATTGCTAATATAATTCAGGACTCACTTTATTTTCTTTAAAACACAAGGTTTCAGAATGTGAACAAAAAAGAGTCACCTACCATCGGTACAGATAATGTGGTCTGCTGCTTTTAAAAGATGAATGACAGTCACAGTGGCTGCCATACCTGAAGCAAATGCAAACCTAAAATAAACAACAACAAAAAACAAGTCAGAGGAAGCCAAAAAGCCAGACCTATTGGAGGTTCAGTGGTAGAGTTCTCTTGCCTTCCATACATGAAACCATGGTTAATTCCTGGCCAGTGCACCTCATATGTAGCTACCACCCATCTGTCAGAGCAGTTTCCACAGTGCTATGATGCTGAACAAATTCCAGAGAAACCTGTAGACTAATATGGACTAAGAAGAAAGGCCTGGAAGTCTATTTCTAATAATCAGCTAATGAAAACCCTGTGGATCACACCAGCCACTTCACATTTTGCCATGAGTTGGGGCTGACTCAAGAGCAGCGAACAATAATGCTGGCTAAAAAGCTTCCATTTATCTTCTTCTTTCTGCTGACAGATCTATCCCTTCTGAGAGGCCAGATGTCAATACCATCCAGAATCCCCCTTTTTACTGCAAAAGTGAACTGTTTTCAAAATATCATGTGGGCAGATAATTTCATGTCATGTCAATTCTGCTTGATTACATTTTTCTGAAACAGTCTGAGGAAATAATTCTTCATAAAAGTCTAGAATAAAATGTCTACAGCCAATTAAATTATAGTTTAAAAAATCAAATTCTAAAGAAATTTCAGACTTATGGAATGGAGCAAAGATATGATTCATTCATAAATTATATGGATCTACAACTCAGAAAATATGTTAACAAAGATGAAAATCAGACCTGAACTGTGGCTGCTAAGTTTATTTAATGATGATGAGCAGTTAAGACTCTTATTTTCCCTTCACTAATTAAAAAAAAAAAAAATTCATCGCCACTGAGTTGCTCCTGACTGGTAGCGATCCTGTAAGACATAGTAGAACTGCCTCTTACAGTTTCCAAGGAGCGGCTGGTGATTCAAGCTGTCTATTTTTGGTTACCAACCAAGCTCTTAACTACATACCAGTAGGACTCTATTCAGAACTTGTTTAGAATCATTTATGAAAAAAACATATAAAGAAACTACACCTATCAGTCTTTTCTGACCTGGAGCAAAAGACAAAGAAGGATATCAAAGACTCAAACAATAAACTAACCTACTGGCCGAAGAGCCTACATGAACCATGATCTCCCTTACCCAAGACCAAAAGAACTCAATGGTGCCGAGCTACCACTAGTGACCATTCTCATCAAGGCCACTGTAGATGGCTCCAGATACAAGTAGAGGAAAATGTGCAAAAGAACTCAAACTCTGGGAAAGTCCAGACTTACTAGACCAGTTGAGACCAGAGGACTTCCCACGACTACTGCCCAGAGATACTCTTTAAACCTTGAACTGAAAGCAACCCCTGAGATCACCTTTCAGCTAAAAACCTGATTAGCTCATGAAATAAAGAATATGATCACTGAAGACTGCGCACCCTGAAAAAAATAATTTATATGCGACTGAATGGTCAATAATTACTCTAAACAAAAGATGAAAGGGGAACGAGAGAAACAACTAGAGGACTATAAACAAAATATCTAGAATGGAATGAATAAGAATGTTGGCACAGTATGAAAAATGTAACTCAGGTCACTGAATAATTTTTGTGATCTCACAATCACAAATGTAACAAAGGTCATGGAATATTTTTTTGTGATTTTACAGAGATCTACTTCATTAATTAAGAAAGAAATTAAAAAATTCAGATTTAATTAGTTAATCTCTAATCTCTAAGAGCATATTAACAAAGGCAGCTGGCTATTTAAAAATATACTTTTGTGCTTTTCTCAAATACAAAGTATCAGAATGAACGAACCAAAGTAAAAAAGTTTGTATTCTCATAGACAGTGTTATAAAACTGAGTTAATATTAATCTATATCCATATTCAGAGTAAAGAGTATATTTACATGAATTCTGAATGGTAAATGCTGTCATTTTACCTTAATTTGTTTCTACCTGATAATTACACTATGAATATTATACCAGCTGTGGAATGCTGGGTAAATGATTCAATATTTTACTGAATGAACTAGAGTTTTGTACCAGCTAATCTTATTTTAAGATTTCTAGGCTGTATAATCAGCTTGTCCTCAACAAGTAACATTGAAGTTGGCTGTTCAAACCCATCTACAGGTACCATGGAAGAAAAGTTCTGGGAATCTGCCTCCATTAAGACTACAGCCAAGAAAACCCTATGAAGTGCTCTATTTTGTCACACATGAAGTAGCCAGGTCAGAATCACTTGATGGTAACCAACAACGACAATCTTTATTTTCTTTCATTTCTGTATTTTATGCTTCCATGATTTTCCCTATATATGAGGTCTGTCAATTCAGTTTGAGAACTTGCCACAGTGTGCTTATGTTGGCAGCACTGTACAAACAACTTGGTAAGGTTTCATACCCTTGGTATATCAGTGTCTCACAGCTATGTTTGTGTCAATGTGTGGAGGTGTCTTGCTGAGTAGTGTTCATTATTGTTGTTGCATGTATTTCTGTGCCATCATGAGAATGTTAGAGCTTGAATAAGAGCAAGGAACAAATATTAAATTTCTTGTTAAAGAGTGGGAGTGAAATCAGGGACACGTTAGCCCAAGTTTATGGGGGTAATGCCATGAAGAAAATGGCAGTGTGCAAATGGATTAAATGTTTTTCTGAGGGGAGAGAAAGTGTCACTGACGACGAGAGTTCAAGGCATCCAGTAATGAGCAGAACTGGTGAACACATTGCAAAGATTTGTGAAATTGTGCATCAAAATTGTTGGCTGACTATAAGAAGCACAGCAGACTAAGTGAACACTGATACAGAGACAGGAAAATCTTAACTGAAAATCTTGGCATGAGAAAGGTGTGTGCAAAAATGGTCCCAAAGGAGCTCACCAGGAACAAAAGCAAAGGAAAATCAAAGTTTGCCAAGACCTCTTAGTGAGGCAAGACAGTATTTGGGGCCCATGTTATCACTGGTGATGTAACACAGATGTACTATTGCAAACCTGAAACAATGCATTAATGTCCACAATGGAAGTCAGCCAATTCTTCACGAACAAAGAAGTTTCATTGCTCCAAATGAAGAGTCAAAACTATGTTGCTAACCTTTTTTGATATCAAAGGGACTGTTTATTATGAATTTGTACCAAGTGGACAAACAATTATCCAGGTTTACTATTTGGAAATGCTGAAACAACTGTATGGAAAAGTTAGACAAAAATGACCAGAACTTTTCACCAACAACTCATGGCTCTTGCATCATAACAATGCACAAGCTCACATGGCACTGTCTGTCAGGGAGTTTTTAACCAGCACACAAATAACTGCATTGGAACACCCTCCCTACTCACCTGATCTGGTCCTTAATGACTTTTTTCTTTACCCAAAGATAAAGGAAATATCTAAAGGAAGACATTTTGATGACATTCTGGAGATCAAGGGTAATACAATGACAGCTCTGATGACCTCTACAGAAAAAGAGTTCCAAAATTACTTTGAAGGGTGGAGTAGGCACTGGTGTTAATGCATAGCTTCCCAAGGGGAGTTCTTTGAAGGTGACCACAGTGACATTCAGCAACGAATACCAGTAATATTCAGTGATATTCTGCAATATCCAGCAATATTCAGCATTGTTTCTAGGATGAGTTCATGGACCTGTCAGACCTCATATTTAAGAATGGACTGTAGACTTTACAAACTTGCAAATCTAAATTACTTAGTGTACTTAGCTCCATCCAGTGCTGCCACTGCTTTCTCCGAGCAATTCCTGGTGGGATTTGCATACAGGCCATAGTCAAAACCCCGAAGAAAAGAAGCTAGAGTTCATCCTAAAAGGTTTAGCATCACAGTACCAACACAGATATCTCCAAAACCACCCTGGAGTTCAGCCTGCTGTGATGATATTCTCCTATTTAGCTATGGCATTCACGCCATGAGAACCATAGCAAGGTTATGGCTGTAGCGATGAAAGCCTCTGAAGTCAACCAAACCGGGTAACAATTCTGTTTCTTCCACCTAAAAGCCATGTGCCAACAGGTAAGTTACTTCATATTCCCAAGAAGCAATTGCAATATCTGTACAACACGAATCACAATATCGTATGCTTTGTAAAACTGTTCTTAGGATAAAATGAGAGAACGTGCGATACATTCTGTGTATGATATCTGTCAAATGGTAACCACTAAGTAAATGACAGTCTTGACTACTAACACTATTATTTTGTTAAATTAGGAAAAGTCATCTTACATGAGCTAACACAGAAGCTAACTCCAACCTGTATTTTATTTTGTAAGAAATACATAACACAAAGTTTTGTATAGTATGCAACAAGAAAAAATAAATAGATCCTTCAAATGCTCAAAGTTCAGGTTTTAGTTTTGCAAAAGTGACTAAGAAAGAGGGAGTAATTCTGAGTAAGGTATCTCTACATAGCACTTTTTAAAATGTGCATTATATTCCTTTTACACGCATGGTACTATACTAGTTATGCTCATGTAGTCTTATTTAATCCTCATGAACTGCTTAGAAGAAACTGAAGCCGAACATCATAGTAACCTAAGGAGGGTCAGGGCTTGAATTAAACCCAGCATTTGAACAGTGATTTAAAGTCTTATACTTTCTTTCCTCTACTTCATCTACAGGAATTCCTAGGTGGTACAAAAAGATAAGCATTAGGATACTAAAACTTAGTAAGTAGTTCAAATCCACTCAAAGTTGTGTCAGTAGAAAGGCCTGGCAATCTACTTCCAAAAGTCACAGGCACTGAAAATCCTATGAAGCCCAGTTCTGCTCCAAAACACATGGGGTCCTCATGAATCAGCAACTGGGTTGGGGGAGGTGGGGAGGGCATGTGCCACACACATAAGACAAAACAGTAGCTCTCAATAGGTTTCTGAGTCAAAAGCTCCAAAGTATTCATAATTAACAATAATTTTACAAGAGGTCTTGTTGCTTTTTTCAGTTTTTTCAAACTGAATACCAAAACCAAAACTAAATCCTTTGCCATCAAGTCTATTCTGACTCACAGTGACTCTACAGGACAGAGTAAAAACATCCCGTAAGGTTTCTAAGGCTACATAACTTTATGGGAGCAGACTGTCACGTCTTTTTCCTCACAGAGCAGACAGCTATACTTTCCAACCACCCATCTTCCAGTTAGCAGCCCAGTGCTTTAACCACTGTGCCAATAAGGCTCCTTGTCAAACTGAGTAGATAGATTTTATAGTCCAGGATTTCCTCATCTCACCCTGCCATCACCTCCTTGCCATTACATGCTGCTATACAGCCCAGACAGAAAAAAATGTTTTGCATTCATTTGGTGACTGTCACAGAAAAGTACCTACCTTTCTATAAATTTCTATGGCAGATATTTACCTTTATGGGAAGGGGAAAGAAAGAATATTTGAAGGCTCAGTGGCCAATGTCAACTCTCAGGCCCATTCAATCACTCCCCAAAACCAGAAAGAAAGGAAAAAAAAAAAAAACCTTTTACCCTAAAGTCAATTCAGACTTATAGCTCTATTAACTCTACTATGAATATCACTTTATAATGAATATTATGATTGAAGGGTTAACTTTTGTATTTAGTTCCCAAGTTTGGACAGCTTTTACTTAAAGCTCATCCAAAGAAAAACTGCATGCTTGGAAGACAAACTGTGTATGTTTCAGTCATCTGATATATTGCTATAACAGAAATATCATGAACAGATAGCTCAAAAAGAAATTTATTTTGTCACAGTCCAGTAGGCTAAAAGTCTAAATTCAGGATGTTAGCTCCAGGGGAAGGCTTTCTCTTTTGGCCCTGAGGAAGGTCCCTGTGGTCAGTCTTCCCCAGATTGGAAGCTTTGTAGGCTCAGGGATTCTGCATCCTTTCCAAAGGACATGCTCTGCTCCTGGCACTGCTTTCTTTGTGGTAGGAGGTCCCCAAACCTCTCAGTTACTTTCTTTTCTTTATATCTCAAAAGATTGCCTCCAAAACAATCTTACACACTGAATCCTGCCCCACCAACACACTGCCTCCCATCCTCCCTCATTAACATCACAGAGGCAGGATTTACAGCATACACAATACCTGTAGTCACGGCCCAGCCAAATCTGTACACACATTATTTTGAAGAACACAGTCCAAACCATGACAGAATACATATTATGATTCCAAAATACAGTAGCTAGGAGAATCCTAAGCTAGCTACAGAAATGCCTTTGAACCATATGTCATAAAAACAACGGTCTAATTCTAAGAATGTTTCTTCACTTACATAACAATACAGAGGATTTACTAAAGAGGATTTTGAAGTGTAATCAAGGTTTGGAATCTGGACAATTTAACTGATTTTCTTGTGAATCTCAGCAACTGTTAAATACTTCAAGAGCCATTAACTATGCCATAATAAGGCCTGACCTAAGCCAAATCTGTGGCCATCAAGACCACTGTGACTCATAGGAACCCTTTAGGACAGAGTAGAATTTCCCCATATGGTTTCCAAGGAGTGGCTAGTGGATTAGATCTTCTGATATTTTGGTAAGCAGATAAACTCTTACCCATTGCACCACCAGGGCTCCCATAGGCCTCACACAAGTCATTCATGCATGCCTCTGCCTCAGTTTCCTTTTCTGTATAAAGTACCTAATACCTGCCCTGTCCTCTGATCAGGTTGTAAATACCGCATGACCATGGAGCACTTCTGCAGCATGCAACTTTATGTTAGTCTCAACAATTTATGTAATGGGAACCATTATTATCCCTATTTAGACAGATCAAACTGAGTCATAGACAGGCACTTGGTAACTTGCTCATGGTCACCCAGCTCAAAAGAGATGTCAATAGAAGTCAAATCCAGGTCCTCTTACTACTTAACTTAACTTACACTCTTAATCACTAGGCCACATTGCTTAAACGATGCAATGGGTTATATTATTGCCAGGATTATTGGAGTATAGTACAGTGTAGTCTCTTTCAACAACTTTAAACTTAAACCTTTTTCATTGAAAAATGAGGCTATAGTTCAGAGTATGTTGTTCTAAATATTATAAGATTAATACATGTAATACACGAGATATAAGTATGTATCTAAACCAAAAAAAGAAAAGAAACCCACTACCGTGGAGTTGCTTCCAACTTATAGTGATCCTATAGGGCAGAATAGAGCCAAATAAAGCCAAGTGCTGTCGAGTCGGATCTGACTCATGGGGACCCTAGGGGCCAGAGTAGAACTGACCCCCAGAGTATTCAAGGAGCGCCTGGTGGACAGAACTGCCCCATAAAGCTTCCAGGGAGCACTTGGCGGATTTGAACTGCTAAATTTTGGTTAGCAGACGTAGCACTTAACTACTATGGTACCAGGGTTTCCAATTACGTATATAGCCAAGTGCCGTCGAGTCTGATCACGCACACACCAAATACTCAATAACTATAACTGAATACATCCATTGGGAATAATCATAATTACAGGCAGCATCTACTCTTTATCATACCTCTATACTTTTTGCTGCTGATGGTAATTCTAGAATATTATGACCCTCAGTTTTCAACTGCAAATTTGTCTAAATTACATAAATTTCAAGTCGAATCTATTTGACAAGATGTACAAACTTTGCCAGTCTGGCTTATCAAGACAGGTAATCAATGGTTCATGCAATACAAAATTTTCCTGCAAGAAAAATTACAGGTATAGGGAATATACTTTCGAGGTGCTTTTCTAACGCATGAGCCATACTACAAATTGCTTTCGTGACTTTCTTAATCTATAAACTCTCTCTCTTTTCCGGATCCCCCCTAGACCGCCCCCGCCCGAGCTCATCGAGTGCTGACCAGGCGCCTCCTGCTTGAACGTGGTGGAGAGGGAGACAAGAGGCACCACCACAGCCTGGGACTTCTACTGCTCCGGTTCCTGGCCCACATGAATAACTTGTGTGGCGAAATGTTGGAAGCCAGTGAGGAAACCGTGTGGAGAGACATCCACTTTCTGCATGTTGAGCTGCGAAAGAAGAAAAGAAAAGCGAGGAAGATAAAACTGGGAAACCGAGACTTCGGAGTTGAAGACAGAAGAAAAAAGAGAGCAGGAATCCGGCAGACCCAAAGGAGCACGCACAAAGTCAGACACCAGGAGTCTGGCACTGAGACTGTATTAGCCGACCGGAAGCGTTGTAGAGGGGCGGAGACATCTCGGCCTAATCAGCGAAAGTCCGGAGGCCGCCTCCCCTCCTGATTGGCTGGCGGCATAGGCGTTGCCTGGAGCGTCCCGCCCTTCGGGACGGCAAAACACAGGGAAAGACTTCAGTCAGCTGGTCCAGGTGATTTTGGTCCCTGCGAACGGAATTTCGGAATTTCGGAGGAAGCTTGTACGCTGGCTCCGTCTGTGTGACATTAGGCCGGAGATTCGCTCTAGATATGGGTAAACGCAGTTTTAGTGTTGAAACCGAGTAACCTATAAACAGACCCCACAAACAGGCCCCTCTTACTGCAGCCGGTGCCCCGACCCGCCGCCCTTTATTCTCAGAGCGGGGCTGACACAAGCAAGCAACAATGCCATAAAAAGAAAAGGAAAACCCTTTCGGGGCCGAGCTGCCGGATTAGCAGTTTAAATTCTTATTAATCTCAGGCGACCTGACTCTGTAACGACCTATACTTACGATGATTGAAACAGAGGGAGGATCATTATTTAAACAAGGAAGCTACTCTATTTGGAAATCCTGGTGGCATAGTCGTTAAGTGCTATGTTTGCTAACCAAAAGGTTGGCAGTTTGAATCTGTCAGGCGCTCCTATGAGTCAGAATCGACGCAATGGCAAGTGGGTTTAGTTTCTAATTTAAGTAGAACTCTTTGCAAAGTCCTAAAAAACTTTTCAAACGTTGCGGTTTTTTCAAGCATCATTTTCTTCTTTTCAAGTACTGGAAGAAACTCCCTGATGAGAAAGACAGTGTGGCTTTGAAAAACTTGTTGAAGACCCAAATCCTGGCCACAATAATAATAAGTGTTCTTTGTTATACACTGGCAACAACATCCTTGTAGGAAAAAAAGACAGCAGATGTCACAATTTATCTGCACTCAGGTCCCTACTCTCACTAGGATAACTCCTTAAAAATAAAAATAATCTTTTTGTTCCTTAAACAGTTCGGTCCTTGACCATTGTAGAAATTTTCTAAGACTGGCAAATTTAGGAATTGTTCTACTCAGCAAAGTACCAGTTTAAAGATATGAAGTTTTCTTAAACCAACTAAGAAAAACAAGAATATGAAGTGAAAAGATCTTAGCAATTTATGAAGACCCTGTTAGCAGAATGGTTAAGTGCTACAGCTGCTACCAAAATCTCAACAGTTCAAATCCACTAGGTGCTTCTTGGAAACATTATAGGTCAACTCTACTTTGTCCTATAGGACCATAATGAGCTAGAATCAACTTGAAAGCAATGAGTTGTTTTTCTTGATGTTGTTGTTGTCAACAATTTGCAATTTGCGAGAAAGATGTGGAGTAGGGGGATATGGCAATTTACTTTGCAAATTAGCATCAGGGACATGTATCTGTAAAGCACTATAAAAGCTATGTGAGCTTTCAGCTACCCACCATTGAGTTGATTATGAGTAGAACTGCCCCATAGGGTTTCCAGCTGGTAGGAGACTCATCATGTGGATTGGGTATCTTAGCTGATAGGAGTAGCAAAGACAGAGTGAGCAGCCCCCACTTGTCAGCCAGTGGAGGCTTTTTGTTGCTATGATGCTGGGAGCTTTGCCACTGGTAGTTGGATACCAGCAGGGTCATCTGTGGTAGACAGGTTTCAGTTGAGCTTCCAGACTAAGACAGACTAGGGTTAAGGACTCAGCAGTCTCTTGAAAAGAACTAGGGAAAACCTTACGAATAGCAGCAGAACACTGTCAGATACAGTGCTAGAAAATGAACCCCCCAGGTTGGAAGCTACTCAGAAGACAACTGGGGAAGAGCTGCCTCCTCAAAGTAGAAGCAACCGGGGGGCGGAGTCAAGTGGTGGACTAAGCCCACGTCTCCTTAGATCCCTCTGGAAACCAAGACCTGAATTGACAAACAGAGCCTTCTGATCACCTAATCAGCATCAGGACACAGCACAGAGCTGTTAATTCGGACTTCATACCACTCAGCGAAAAACCTCCTCTCTTTCGCTGACTCCCGCTCCTGGTTAGCCCCAGCTCTCACAGATGGAAGGTAAACGCACCATTTTGACTTTTTTTTTCCTCTGTCTCGGCTGGCAGGTGGAGCTGGGCCTTGCCCGGCGGCTGGACTCAGACGCGCTGCTGGGGGGATGGGCAGGCAAAATTCCCATATTCTGAGAGCCAGGCTCGGGACTCTGTTAATCTAGCCACTTTGAGCCTTTCGTTTTGTAGCTGCCTCAGCGGGGTTTGTGTGGAGCTTCGCAGTCAGGGTGCGGGACGCCATGTTGGTACCGAGATTTTAGCGGGACCTCGTTCTTAGCCTGGGAGCCAGCGCCTGCAAACGGGACAGCGCTTCTCCGACAGAAAAGTAGTGATTTTTGCACAGTGCTGCCTACGTTGGGGGCCCTGCAACAAAAGCAGAGGAATCACTACTTCTTGGCCCCTTTAGCCCCTCTGTCTGCTGCCTGTGTGGAGGACGCCATCTTGGATACGGTGGCCGCAGCTGGACCTAATTCTTAGCTTGGGAGCCAAAGCCTGCCGACAGGAGAGCACTTTTCTATCACAAAACCAGTACTCCACGCAGTGTTGGCTAAGGCTAGGCCCTGTCAGCAGAGGCCACCAGGGCACTAGCAGTGCTGTATTCTGAACTAGTTTGTTATCATCTGGGGTTGGATATAGTGGTGCTTACTTTGTCAGATGAGAAGAGGGACCTCTATACCTGAAAACCTAACTGACTTGTGAACTGGTCAGATACCTTTTGCTTTACATTTGAAGACAGCCTAGAGAAACACTTGCAATGCATCCTCACAGTACCTCTTCCAGCCTCTATATACTCACATGGGACCCAAAAAGCAATAGACAATTGTGGCATACAAGCAATCACTCATGGCTTCAGAAGGCTCCCAAACAAAGCAACCAAGGAGTTTTCCAGATGAAGAAACTTTTATGAAAGCATCAGGAACTGAATACAAATTGATTATATACAGGGCCCTTCTAGACCTTATACAAAATGCAGCAGAACAAAATGAAAAATTAAGCAAGTTGTTCAATCTGATGGAACACCAGTACTCTGAAATCCAGCAGATCAAGAAGAAAATCAAAGACATAGAAACTTCCATGCAAAGCCAAGAAAACAGAATGGAACAAATGGAAAAAAGAATTTCTCACTTGGAAGACAGAGCTACTGGTGTCAGCATCTATGAGCAGAAGTCAGAAAAAAGAAACAAGAAAAATGAAGAAACATTAAGAAGCATGTGGGACTCTATTAAAAGGAACAACCTTCGATTAATTGAAGTCCTTGAACAGGGTGAGACATCTGAGAACACAGAGAGTATTGTTGCTGAGCTGCTGAAAGAAAACTTCCCAGAAATCATGAAGGAAGAGAATATAGACATCTCAGATGCATATCATACACCACCCAATATAGATCTCAAAAGAAAGACTCCAAGACATATTATAATCAAGCTTAACAAAACGAAACATAAGCAGCAACTCTTAAAGGCAGCAAGACTCAAGGCGAAGCTAACATTCAGAGGGAAACGCTGTAGGCTCTCGTCAGATTTCTCAGCAGAAACCATGCTGGCACGGAGACAGTGGCATGACACATTCAAAGTCTTGAAGGAGAAGAACTTCCAACCAAGAATTATATATCCAGCAAAACTATCTTTCAAATACGAAAATGAAATTAAGACATTCGCAGATAAACAGAAACTCAGAGACTTTGTAAAAAACAAACCCAAAGTACAAGAAATACTGAAAGAAGTTCTTGGCTTTCACTTAGAAGAACGAAACCACTAACTTTATATTTTAGAACAACACACTACTCAATACTCATTTAGGGAAGGCTCCAAAGTAAATCACAGCTTTGATATGGAAAGAAGCAATCCAGTGATCATCATGAAAACTATGGTGTCACCATAATAAAAAGAGGGATGTACTACAGTCGTTATAGTCCTTCCAGATGGAGAGGAAGATGACAAGACTGGTGGTAATTAAAATTGGGTTTATCAATAGTTTATTAAGGGGGTTCATAGGGGCAGCTGTAAAGCACAACAAAGATGTAGCATACCATTTCAAGAAATCTAACACACGAGTCTCAACAACTATAAAACCAGCTCTGAAAAAGGTGAAAAATCAACTTACAAAACAGAGTGTCCCAGAACAGACTAATAAGAACAACAGAGAAAACATCAACATAAAAATAAACATATCACAATGGCAGCAGTGAACACATACCTATCAATAATTACATTGAATGTGAATGGACTGAATGCTCCAGCAAAGAGACACCGAGTGTCATCTTGGATCAAAAGACACGACCCATCCATATGTTGTCTACAAGAAACTCACTTGAGACCTAAAGACAGGAACAAACTGAAAATTAAAGGATGGAAGAATATATATCAAGCTAACAATGAACAAAGAAGAGCAGGGGTGGCAATTCTAATCTCAGACAAAATCAATTTTAATGTCAAATCCACCATCGTGGACAAAGACGGACACTATTTATTGCTGAAAGGTTCAGTACACAAGCAAGACTTAACTATATTAAATATTTATGCACCTAATGTCAGAGCACCTAAATATGTCGAAGAAACACTGACTATGCTCAAAAGAGAGTTAGATGACTCCACAATAATAGTGGGAGACTTTAACACTCCACTCTCATTACTAGACAGATCATCTAGAAAAAAGCTCAGTAAAGATACAGAAGACCTCATTGACACAATTAACCAACTAAACCTCATTGATATATACAGAACTTTCCACCCATCAGCAGACAACTACACCGTCTTCTCCAGTGCACATGGAACATTCTCCAGAATTGACCACGTGATAGGCCATCATGCAATGCTCAACAAAATCCATACCATTGAATTACTGCAAAGCATCTTCTCAGATCATAAAGCCATAAAAGTTGAAATCAATAGCAGAAACACATAGAAAGTGGCACTCTTGGAAACTGAACAACATCTTGCTCAAAGTAGAAGCAACCTTAATGCAGTAGATGGAATATAGCCTTTAGGATCCTCATTTGCTGATGTGGCATGACTCATAATGAGAAGAAACAGCTGCAAACATCTATTAATAACTAGAACATGGAATGTATGAAGTATAAATCTAAGAAAGTTGGATATTGTCAAAAATGAACTGGAACATGCAAACACCAGTATCCTAGGCATTAGCGAGCTGAAATGGACTGGTATTGGCCATTTAGAATCCAACAATCACATGGTCTACTATGCTGGGAACAAAAATTTGAAGAGGAATGATGTTGCATTCATCATCAAAAACAACATTTCAAGATCTGTCCTGAAGTACAACACTGTCAGTGATAGGATAATATCCATACATCTAAATGGAAAGCAAGTTAGTATGACCATTATTCAAATTCATGCACCAACCACTAAGGCCAAAGATGAAGAGACTAAAGATTTTTTACCAGCTTCTGCAGTCTGAAATTGACCAGACATACAATCAGGATGCATTGAGATTTCTTCTGTTTGTTTCTACAAAAGTTAGAAACAAAGAAGGAGGATCAGTAGTTGGAAAACAGGGCCTTGGTGATAGAAATAATTCCAGGGATCCCATGATAGAATAATGCAAGACTAACGAATTCTTCACTGCAAATACCTTTTTTTAACCAACACAAATGGTGACTGTACACAGGAACTTCACCAGATGGAATACATAGTGAACCAAACGACTACATCTGTGGAAAAAGACTATGGAAAAGTTCCATATCAGCAGTCAGAACAAGCCAGGTGCTGACTGCAGCACAGATCAGTAATTGCTCATATGCAAATTCAAATTGAAACTGAAGAAAAGTAGAACAAGTCCACAAGAACGAAAGCATGACCTTGAGTATTTCCCTCCTGAGTTCAAAGACCATCTCAAAAACACATTTGATGTGTTGACCATGGATGACCAAAGACCAGACGAGTTGTGAAATGACATCAAAGACATCATCCATGAGGCCATTAAAAAGAAAGGAAAAAAAGAAAAGACCAAATTAGTTGTCAGAAGAGACTCTGAAACTTGCTCTCAAATGTTGATCACCTAAAACAAAAGGCAGGAATGGTGAAGTAAAAGACTTAAACAGAAGATTTCAAAGGGCAGCTTTTGAAGACAAAATAAAGTATTATGATGACATGTCCAAAGACGTGGAAATGGAAAATCAGAAAGGAAGAACACATTCTGCATTTCTCAAGCTGAAAGAACTAAAAAAAAAAATTCAAGCCTCAAGTTGCAGTAGTGAAAGATTCTACAGGGAAAATATTAAACAACTCAGGGAGCATCAAAAGAAGATGGAAGGAATACACAGAGTTATTATACCAGAAAGAACTGGCTGACATTCAGCCATTTGAAGAGGTAGCATATGATCTGGAACCGATGGTACTGAGGGAAGAAATCAAAGCTGCATTGAAGGCATTGGCAGAAAACAAGGCTCCAGGAATTGATGGAATATCAACTGAGATATTTCAATAAACAGATGCAGCACTGAAAGTGCTCACTCATCTATGTGAAAAAAATTGGATGGCAGTTACCTGTCCAGCTGATTAGAAGAGATCCTTGTTTAAGCCCATTTCAAAGAAAGATGATCCAACCAAACATGAAAATTATCAAACAATATCATTAATATCACATGCAAGTAAAATTTTGCTCAAGATCATTCAAAAATGACTGCAGCAGTATGTTGACAAGGAACTGCCAGAAATTCAAGCTGGATTCAGAAGAGAGTGTGGAACCAGGAACCTCATAGCTGATGTCAGATGGATCTTGGCTGAAAGCAGGGAATACTAAAAAGATGTTTATGTGTGTTTCATTGACTATGCAAAGGCATTCAACTGTGTGGATCATAACAAATTATGACTAACATTGTGTAATATGGGAATTCCAGAACACCTAATTGTGCTCTTAAGTAATCCATACATGGATCAAGAAGCAGTTATGCAAACAGAACAAGGGGACACTGTTTAATCCTTTTGTAAAACATGAAGCAGTTCTACTTTGTTCTATAAGGGAGGTAAGAGTTGGAATTGACTTGACAGCAGTGGTTTATGGCACTTAGAGATGAGGAAGGTCTAAAACAGTCCTAATTACTAAGTTGCATAAATATAGATATTTTATTTAGCATTACTGTGATAAAGGATTCCTGAAAAGGTGGCCACAAAATAAACCAAAAACCCATTATTGGTGAGTTGATTCTGAGCAGACCTTTCTCATAGGACTTCCAAAGAGCACCTAGTGGATTTGAACTACTGTTCTTCTGTTTAGCAGCTAAACTCCTAATCACTGCACCACCACCACTACCGCCACCACCCAGGGCTTTTAGCCACAATATATATGTTCAAAACTAGACCTTTGTAAAATCTCATAAACTGAGGAAGCTTTACTGGTTACCAGCTTAGCTACATATCAAGGATTTAAAATATCCCTTCTTCCAATAGCAATTTTACTTTTAAGACTATATCATTCAGATATATTCGTATATGCATCCAAAGCCCAGCAAGGATGCCCTTTGTAGCAATATTTTTCTTAACAAGAAAATGGAAAACAAATATCCATCCATTGAATACTGTTCAGTCCATTATAGATCAGCTATAAGATAGCCAGACTTCACCAGGAAAGGGAAACAGAGAACATATTGTCTGATATGACATGAACATTAATTCCTAAGGCAATAAAATTAGGTACAAAGCAATGAATGTTTTATACTTCCACTTTCTCAAAAGAATGAAAACCAGTGCATTACTTTTAGAGACATTAAGTCTGACAATTAAGTCCACAAAGTTAACTGTTCTAAGTGCTGCCTACTTCACTGCTGAATATCACTATGGTCACCTTCTAAGTACTCCCCTTGAGACGCTATGCACTAACATCAGCACCTAGTCCACCCTTCGTAACAATTCTGGAACTCCTTCTGGAATGGCCATTGCACACAGTGGCACAGTTGGCAGTTTGCACACTTAATTGTACAGTTGTTTGTGAGGGTGTGTTTAGCCACTAACCAAATAACTATATTGGGACACCCTCCAATCTGGCCTCCAGTGACTTTTTTCCTTACCCGAAGATAAAAGAAGTATTGAAGGGAAGACATTTTGATGATATTCAGGACACCAAAGGTAATACGACAACAGCTGTGATGGCCATTCTAGAAAAAGAGCTCCAAATTGCTTTGAAGGGTGGACTAGGCACTGGCATCAGCACATAGCTTCCCAAGGGGAGTACTTTAAGGGTAACTGTAGTGATATTCAGCAATGAGTTATATACAGCAACTTTTCTAGCATAAGTTCATGAACTTAACTGACAGCCTTGTATATTTATAATTTAATATGTATAATGTCATTCTGGGGTACACAAGATCTGCAGAAAAAAAGGAGACTTTCATTTTATGCTCTTTTGTTTGTTCAAATTAAATACCATGGGCATATACTGCTGTATCAATAATACAAAAAATACTAATTTGAAGATTAGAGTTAAGCAAGTTATTTAGGAAAAACTTTAAATGGATAACTGATAGCTATCTTAAAATTCTGTAAGTGGTATACCAATTGATATGCGCTAATGTGTCATGTAAGTTGACTTGTAAACAAAAGAACACAGTATTATCGTGAAACACTGAAAATCTGTTAATTCTTTTGGGAATTAGAAGCAGAGAAAGGCAGAAATTTTAGAGGAAATGAAAAACTTATTTTCTCTATTTCTGTACTGCTTAGTCCTTTTATAAACTATGTAGTGTATTATTATTTTCACAATAATTTTTTTAAATTCTATGAAAATAGCAATGTACTTCTTGCATGTATGCACAAAGATTTCATTAAAGTCAGGCTATAGATGAACACCTCATAATTGATTAACCAGTAAGAGCTTGGAAGAAACATCCATAGGATTTCCAAGGAGCAGCTGGTAGATTCAGACTGCTGGCCATTTGGTTAGCAGCCAATCTCTTAGCCACTGTGTGAGTCACCAGGGTTGTATTCTGTATTATGATTGTTGGGCAATGATTAATGACCTAACAAATGATTCAAATTAAGGACTTGTGTTTTAACTCCTTTCTCTCTGCTCCAAAATAAGCTCCCTTCTCATAATTCTACTGGTAAAAAAGCTTAAGCAAGAGAAAAACATTTTTCTCCATTTGAGGAAAAACAAAAGAAATCTAATCATTACCTATGTATGGAGTCCCTAAGAAGCCCTGATGGTGCACGGTTAATCAATTCAGCTGCTAACCAAAGAGTTAGCAGTTCTAACCCACTAACAGCTTGGCGGGAGTCAAATGTGGCAGTCTGGCTTCTAAAAGATTTACCAACTTGAAAACTTTATGGGTCAGTTCTACTCAGTTCTATAGGGTTTATATGAATCACAATTCAATGGCAATGGGTATGGAGTCTCTGGGTGGTACAAACAGACAAAGCTTGAAATTTGGCTGCTGACTGGAAGGTTGACAATTGAGACCACCCAGAGGTACCTCAGAAGACATTTATAGGGGCCTACTTCTGAAAAAAATCAGCTATCGAAATTCTGAGGAGAAAGTTCTAGGCTGACGCACATGTAGGTGCCATGAGTCAGAATCTACTCAGTGGCAACTGATTTTATTTCATTTGGTATTTTTTCAGATAAGAATAATGTGATGCTTACATTCATTTGCCAGTGAAAACAACAACAACTAAAAAGGAAACTAACAAAACAACAACAAACTAACAACAACTAACAAAAGGAAACTGAATCTGGTTTTGATAGGACATAACTGAAAGTGATATCACTTGAGAAAAAAGCCTAAGCATTGCTGATGGGACTACCAAATAAATATCAAGAAACACTGTAGGATGGCTGAGGAAACCCTAGTGGCAAAGTGATTAAGAGTTATAGCTGCTAACCACAAGGTCAACCATTCAAATTTGCTAGCTGTGCCCGGAAACTCTATGGGTCTGTTCTTCTCTGTCCTACAGGGTCACTATGAGTTGGAATCGACTCAACAACACTAGGTTTGGTTTTTTGGCTTAGGATGGCTACAATAAAAGACAAACAAACAGAAAACCAAAACTGGCAAATGTCAAGGATGTAGGGAAACTGAATCCCTTATCCATTGTCATTGGGGATGCCACGTGGAACAGCTGATGTGGAAAACAGCACAGCAGTTCCTAAAACAATTAAAAATAGAACTATCATATTGTTGTTAGGTAATGTCAAGTCTGATAGCAATGCTACTATGTACAAAAAAATGAAACACTGCACTGTCCTACACCAAGCCCACAATCATTTTTAGGCTAAAGATCATTACTGTAGCCACTCTGTCAGTCCACCTCCTTGAGGGTCTTCTTTTTTGCTGACCCTCTCCTTTACCAAGCATGATGTTCTTCTCCAAGGACTGATTGCTCCTGACAACATGTCCAAAGTGTGTAAGGTGAAGTCTCACTATCTTTGCTTCCAAGGAGCACTCTGTTTTTTTCTTTTCCAAACAGATTTACTTGTTCTTTTAGTGGTCCATGGTACATTCAGCATTCTCCTCCAACACCACAGTTCTAAGGTGTCAACTCTTTTTCTGCCTTCCTTATTCACTCTCCAGGTTTTGCATGAATGTGATGTGACTGAAAAAGCTATTGTTTGGGTCAGATTTACCTTAGTCTTCAAGGTAACATCTTTACTTTTCAACACTTTATAGAGGTCTTTTGCAGTACTTTTTCCCAAAGCCATACATCTTTTGATTTCTTGACCACTGCTTCCATGGGTGTTGGTTATGGAACTGAATAAAATTAAATCTTTGACAACCTCAGTCTTTCTCCATTTACCATGATGTTGCTTATTGGTTCACTTGTGAGGATTTTTGTTTTCTTGATGTTGAGGTTCAATTCATACTGAAGGCTGTGGTCTTTGATCTTCATCAGTAAGTGTTTCAAATCTTCTTCACTTTCAGCAAGTAAGAACTATCAAATGACCCACTGCTAAGGATATACCCAAAATACTGGAAAGCTAAGACTCAAAAAAAAAAAAAAAAAAAAAAAGTTATACACCAACATTTATTGCAGCACTATTTGCAATAGCTAAAAGGTGTAAACAACATAAATCTGTTCATGTCCATCAACAGATAACTTGGATTTGAGAAAAGAAGAAGTAGAAGGAGGCAGAGATAAAATCACTGAGTAGCCACATATATTCTCTGATCCCTATAACCACCACAACAAAATAACAACTGAATGGATTATGTAGGACATTCTAAGAGCCCTGAATTTGAGGGAGAAAACTGAAAGAATAGGCTGTTTGAGACAGGAAGGACAGTAGGTATAGAAGCAAATACTCTGGCTAGAATTAAAACCACACCCCAGAGAGGGATCCACTTCTGATTGCCAAACAGCTGTAGCACAGTGGCCAGTGGCCAAACAGAGCAGCAGTGCCATGAATGCAGCATGTCTTTATCAGCAGGGAAGCTGGAGCTATGGACAACCACACCTACAGAAACACAGAGGACTCTCACCTGAGCATCATAAACTAAGAGCTTACAAGATCTTGGGGATGTGAATCTCTCCTACATGTTGGTTTCTCTTGCTTTCCCCAGCATGTTCCCTCCCTTCTCTGCTCTGCTCAGGGCACTAAACTCTGACACACTACCTAGACCAGAAGTGGGGCATCTTATGCACACACCCTGAACTGTTCTGTCAGACTTGGAGAGGCAAACAAAGGTGGGGGCGATCAAAAGGTCTGCCATCTCGCCTGAGACAGGAACACCCACTAACTTTCTCAGTGTGCTCACCACTCTGACCACCTCGTGACAGGGTTCCGGTAATCATACTCGCTGAAACAACCAGACTACTTGGGCACTCAAAAGCTAAGTAAATATATATATAATATATATATGTTAGAACACAATAACTGAACAAATTAAAACTTTCTCATGGCTCAGAGACAACAATCAACTTATAATCAGTTAAAGGAGCAGACTACCACCTTCAGAACACTCCCAAACCCCTAAAGCAAAGAATCAAAACATTCTCCAGAAGAAGACTTCCTGCAATTGTCAGAGACAGAATACAAACGAGTAATGTTTAGAGCTCTTCAAGACATCAGAAAGGAAATTTAAAAAGCTACAGTAGAGCATAATGAAAATTAAACAGGCTTCAAGAAATACTTAAGCAACAACAATCTGAAATTCAGCAGAGTAACACTAAAATTACAAAATTAGACAAAAAAATAGAAAGTTAAAGGAGCAAGACTGAGGCAATAAAATGCAGAATTGGAAGCTTAAGATAAAGCAACTGATGACAGCACATATGAGGAAATATCAGATAAAACAATTTTTAAAAATAAAAAGCAATAAGTTATGTGGGACTCAATCAAGATGAACAATTTACAAAAGACTGGATTACCAGAACAGGGAAGTAGCAGAGATAACAGAAACTACAGAAAGAATTGGTAAGAGTTTATTGACAGAAAACTTCCTTCATATGATGAAAGATGGAAAGATATCTATCCAAGATGTTCATCAAATTCCACACAAGGTATATCCCAAAGAAAGACATCAAGACATACTATCATCAAACTTAACAAAAGATAAGGAGAGGCCTTTTTAAAAGGAAATGAGGTTTTAATACAAATAACATACAAAGGAAAGTCAATAAGACTGAGTTCTGATTAGTCAGTGGAAATCATGCTGGTATGAATGCAATGGAATGACATACACAAAGCCTTGAAGGAAAAAAAAATTGCCCACCAAGAATTATATAGCCTGCATAATGGTCTCTCAAATATGATGACAAAATTAGGACATTCCTAGATAAACAGAAGTTTAGAGAATTTACAAAAACCAAAACAAAATTACAAAAAATACTGAAGGAAATACTTCAGTTAGAATATCAGTAAGTAACATCAGATATACACTCAAAGATACAATGCAGGATAGAACATCCAAGTACCAACACAGATAGGGAATCCACAAAAACAAATCAAAGCTAAAATACTAAAAATAGGGAATCAGAGATCTTAGTATTTAAATGACAACAACATTATACTGAAAAATGGACAAATTAATATATTTATAGATCTTTCAAATGGAGAGGAAGTCAAGCCAATATAAAGAAATTAAAGACTGGTTTAAACTTAGAACGTCATAAGTAAATATTAAAGTAATGGCAAATGAATTGAGTCCTACACATCAAAACAAGGAACAAAATCAAGAAGTATCAGCAAATATAAAACCAACAACAAAGGATGAAAACAACATCTATAAAGAAAGATGACTCAGCACAGAAAATTATGTGCAACAGTGAAAACTGTCAACAACACAAGGCACTAAAATGACAGCACTAAATTAATACCTGCTGATAATTTCATTGAATGAAAATGAGTTAAATTTGTCAATAAAGAGATAAGAAGTAGCAGAATGGACAAAAAAAAAAACTAAACAAACAAAAAACACCATCTGTCTACATGCTGCTTCCAAGAGAAACACTTTAGACTTAAAGATACAAACAAATCAAAACTCAAGGATGAAAAAATATATACCAAACTAACAACATTCAAAAAAGTGAAAAAGTGGCAATATTAAATTCAGATAAAATAGCCGTAAATGTAAAATCCATCACAGTGGACAAGGAAGGTCTCTATTTTTTTTCAAAAGGTCAATACATCAGGTAGTCATAACCACGTTAAATACCTACACATCCACTGACAGGGCTTCTAAATACATCAAACAAGCTCTAACAACATTGAAAAGTGAGATAGAAAACTCCACAATAATAGTAGGAGACTTCAAAACACTATTTTTGGTAATGGACTGAACATCTAGAAAGAAGTTCATTAAAGACATGGAAGATCCCAATGCCACACAACCAAGCAACTCAACTTCACAGACATATGTAGAATACTCCACCTGACAACAGACAAGTATATCTTCTTTTCCAATGCAGATGGAAATCAAGGATGGAACAAACAAATTTATAGAATCAAATGAGAATTAAAACACATCCCATCAGAACCTGTGGCACACAGCAAAAGCAGTGCTGAGGTCAATTTATCTCAATAAATGTACATATCCAAAAAGAAGAAAAGGCCCAAATCAAGGAGTTAACCCTACATCTCAAACAAGTAGAAACAGAATAACAAAGGAACCCCTCAGGCATCAGAAGAAAACAGATAATAAAAACTAGACCATAACTCAATGAATTAGAGAATACAAAAGCAACTGAAAGACTTAACAAGACCAAAAGCTGTTTTTCTGAAAACATCAACAAAACTGATAAAGCACTGGCCAAAGTGTCAAAAGAAAATCAGGAGAAGAAGCAAATAACTCGAATAAGAAATGAGGTAGGAGATACCTCAAGATACCCATGGAAATTAAAAGAATCATAACAGGATACTATGAAAACCAGCACTCCAATAAATTCAAAAACCTAGAAAAAATGGACAAATTTCTGGAAGCACACTGCCTACAAAAACTAGCACAAATAGAAGTAGAATAACTAAGTAAACTCAGCACAAAAGGAGCGATTGAAAAGGTAATTTAAAAACTTGAAACTAAAAAAAGCCTTGGCCCTGATGGCTTCATTAGACTGCTACCAAACTTTTAGAGAAGAGTTAACATAACTATTACTAAAGGTATTTCACAACAGAGGAAAGAATGCCTTACTCCCAAATTCATTCTGTGAAGCTGGCATGACCCTGATACCAAAGCCAGGTAAAGATAGCTCAAAAAAAAATGAAAACTACAACTCATATCTCTCATGAACTTAATGCAAAAATCTTCAACAAAATTCTACCTAACAGAATTCAGTAACATACCAAAAAATAACTCACTGTGACCAAGTAGGATTCATACCAGGCATACAAGAGTCATTCAACATTAGAAAAACACTTAATGTAGTCAATAACATAAAAAACAAAAGACATGAATCACTTGACTGTATCAACTAATGCAGAAAAGGCATTTGACAAAGTCCAACACTCATTCACATTAAAAACTCTCAGCTCAGCAGTATAGGAATACAAGGGAAATTCCTCAACAAAATAAGGGGCATCTATGCAAAGACAACAGCCAGCACTCTTTTCAATTAAGAGACTGAAAGCATTCCCTTGAGAACAGGAATCAGACAAGGAGCCCCATCATCATCACCTTTATTCAACATTATGCTGGAGGTTCTAGCCAGAGCAATCAGACAAGATAAAGAAATAAAGGACATCCAAATTTGTAAGGAAGAAGTAAAAGTACCTCATTTGTAGATGCTATGATCTTATACACAGAAAACCCTGAAGAATCCATAAATAAACTACTGGAACTAACAGAAGAGTTCAGCAAAGTATTAGGCTATAAGGTAAACATAAATAAATCAGTTGGATTCCTTCATACCAACAAATAGACCATCAAAGAGGAAGTCATCAAATTAATACCATTTACAATAGCACCAAGAAGATAAAATACTTAGGAGTAGATCTAATCAGAGATATAAAAGACCAATACAGAGAAAATCACAAGACTCTACTGCAAGAAACCAAAAGAGATCTACATATGTGGAGAAACCTACCTTGCTCATGGATAGGTAGACTTTAGCATCATGAAAATGTTTATTTTACCCAAAGCAATCTATACATATTCTGCAATCCCAGTACAAGTTGACCATTTCAGGACTTTTAAGCTTTTAAGTCTTGCTCTCAAAGGAGCTTGGCTGGCTCAAAGGAAAAAAATACTTCTATATGTATCTAGAGATACAGACAGGTACATGGAGTACTAATTCATTAATTCATTTAGTCATTCGGCAACTATTTAGGGCCAACTCCCTGCAAGTATAATGCTTTGATGTGTCTCATGCCCCTTATTATTTGTTGCCTTGGTATCCATATTGCTTTCCTAGTGCTATTGGAACAGGCAGAGTGAAATACACGGCCACATCTTGAACATAAGCTGCACAATTATTTTTTTCTTAATTCTGACTTCAAGCATGAGTCCATTGTTTCCCTTAGTTTCTCTCAAGTTAAGGACTAATCTGTGTTGTCTTTAGAACTGTGGAAAAACAATGACAATAACCTAAAAATCCTAAATGGAGACAAAGGCATCTGCCAGGGACTTATATGACCGCCAGACCACCTCCAAGACCAAAACATCAATTAAGATATTACCACATCTGGGTAGTGACCACTGTGAACTCCTCAAAAAGTTTCACATTCTACAAATTCCTGGGACTCATAAAACACTATCCATGTTTCAAGGAGACAGACTCTGGAGGAATTTATCCCCTCTGTCGGCCTGCTTCTTGTCTCACCCCTGTCTCAAAGATTGGTTGCTTGTGGCAGGTGACACAAACTCCACAAAAGACTGAGGTAACAAATTTGATGCCAAACTTGAGGCCTTACTGTTTATGACTCTGGGACACCATGGTAGGCCCAGCAATTACATCAGCTCTATGGCAGACAGCCATTGCTGGAAATCCTTTTGACTCCAAATCAAGCTACTGGGAGTCCTGAGGAGGTGACCATAGCATCACCAGTATCCAGTACACCATAAAAGAGGTGAGTACTTAAGCAAGACTTGGATGGTGTCCCTGAATCCACAATCCGCTCCTTGAGTGTCATGGGGTTGGGGCAGATAGGGTTCAAGGTCCTTGGTTTCTGTGGTAAGCAGCACCCTAGATGACTGATACCATGGGTAGGGCTGTAATGAGGATCCGTTAGTGACACTAGAGTCTTGGTGTGTAAGTTGGCCTAGGGTATCTGGGAGGCTGGGAGAGCCAAGAACACTTCTGTCAATTTAATGTGATTGTCTAGGAGGCTGAGTTGATCAAGAAAATCTTTATCAATCTCATGTGATTGTCTGGGAGGTCAAGGGAGCCAAGTGTGCCTCCGTTCACTATAGAGTTCTAAGTGTGTCTTGTGTGGCTTGTATTTCTTGTTCAGACTTTCCCAACTTACCTATTTTGTCAAGTCTTCACCCATGAAGGCTTTATTGGTATCACACCTGCCCCACCCCCACCCCCGAACCAGTTTAATTTTAGAATATTTCTGGTTTAAATTCTTTGAGATTGACACCTTTAACTGGTCAGAAGAGATTTTTCATGCCCGGATTCACCTAAAGAAATATTTTTCTTTATCCGTGTGGGAGAGTCTTGTGAGATTGGTAAGGACTTAATTCTTAGACTTTGTATGTCTGGTGTTATTGATTTTCTAATAAGAGAACTTCCTTCAGTATTTCTCGTAAGTTTGGTTTGATTTTTGCAAAATCTCTAAACTTCATCTGGGAATATATTAATTTCACCATTATACTTGAGAGACAATTTTACAGGATATATAATTCTTGGTTGGAAGTTTTTTCTTTTAAGGCTTTGTATATGTCATCTCATTGCCTTCTCACTAGCATTGTTTCCACTGAATAAATGGAGCTCAGTCTACAATACTCTCATTTGTAAGTTACTTTTGGTTTAAGCCTTGCTTCCTTTAAGAGCATCTCCTTATCCTTCATTGTGTTAAGCTTGATTATCATATGTCTTGATGTCTTTCCTTTGGGTTCTACCTTCTGTGAGGTTTGATGAGCATCTTGGATAGATATCCTGTCATTTTTCATGATGTCAGGGAAGTTTTCTGTCAGAAAATTTTCAGTAATTCTTTGTGCATATTCTGTTATCCCTCCTTGTCCTGGTACTCCAGTCAGCTGTAAATTATTCCTCTTGACAGAGTCCCACATTACTCGTAATGATTCTTCTTTTTCCTTAATGTTTTTTCCTGATTTTTCCCCATAAATGCTGGTGTCAGTTACTTTATCTTCAATCTCACTAATTCTGCTTTCTATTGCCTTGACTCTGCTCCCCTGACTTTCTCTTGAATTGTCTAACTCTGTGATTTTATTGTTAATCTGCTGAGTTTCAGACTCAGCAGTTGCTCTAGCAATTCTTTGTAGCTTGGTTTTTTTTTTTTTTTTTTTTTTTTTGCTGCATTTTGTCTAATCTCCGTCCTAACTTCTTGAAGAGTTCTAAACATAACTCTTCTGTATTCTACCTCTAATAATTTCTGGAAGCCTTCTTAATCTAGGAAATTTTTTGATTCTTCATTTTGGGAGTTTTCTGGAGCCATGGTGGTCTGCTTCTTTAACTGTTTAGAAATTGATTGTTGTCTCTGAGCCATTAGAAAGCTGTTGTGATTTGTTAGGTTATAACAATCTAACATATAGATAATATATACAAATATAAATATCTATATATTTATATATAAATATCTATATATCTATATCTATCTATATAAAATGTGTATGTATTTTTACTTGGTTTTGGCTATCCAAGCAGTCTGTTTGAGCTACAGTGGTTATTGGAGCCTTAATAATTCTGACATCCTGTTACTAGATGGCTAGAGTGATGACTGCACTGACAGATGTAGCAGGAATTGCTGACTCAGGGGAGCCAATGGAATTCTTCTTCTAGCCCTCCTTTTGTTTTACTCCCCAGGTCTGGGAGAAAAGCTCTGAGCTCACACATAAAATATCCCATTCTAGACAAGTAGTGCTCTAGAATTTAGAGTCCAGTGTAGAGCAGAGAAAGGAGTGGGGCAAACCTGGGTATAGGAAGTGAAGTCAGTACACAGGAAAGGTTTGAATCATGAAAATTGACAAGCACTTAGCTTGTGACATGCTATCAGGTGCAGCAATCCATAGATCAGAGGAACCAATGAAACTTGTCTTCTATCTCTCCTATCATTTCCCTCTTGAAGTCCAGGAGAAAAGCTCAGGTCACGCAAGGAAAATGTCCCACTTCTGTAGTGGTAGTGTACCAGCATTTAGCCTGAGGTACGAAGCAGAGAACATAGGTAGGAAAGGCTGGAGATAGGGAGGGAAATTGGCACATAGGGAAGGAGTGCCAAGGGATCATGAACACTTATCTTAAGATGACTGAGTGGAATTCCCCTGGAGCTCTGTAGATGCAGTGGTCTGCAGCTCATGGAAGCCAGCAGAGATTTCCCTCTATCCTTCCCTTTGTTTCCCACTCTGAGTCTGGGAGTAAAGCTCAAGTTACACACATGCAATTCCACTTCTGGTCCAGATAATGCACCAGAATTTAGCCCCCATTATAGCTCAGAGAAGGGAAGTAGAAGGGCACTACTGGACTTAGATGCTAGCCACCACTGTGTTCTCTACATGTAGCTGTCCTAAGCATAACTTCTTAGCTGAGAGAAATGCTGTCCACTCAGGTACTGCTGCTCAGCATGGCAGCCAGCCCCAGCAGCTTTCTCAAGCACAGCAGTCCCAGTTCTAACCCACCAGCTGACAAAGATGGCCTCTGCACCTGCACTGCCTCTTCACTGCCATGCTAGCAGAAGTGGGACCCTTTGCACTGCCAAGTCACTTCTGACAAAGGTAAATTTTCCCCGTCTTGTCATCGAGTTGGGTCTCACAACTTTTCACTTGATCTCGGAGCTCCAAGAATATCCTTTTTACCCATTCAGTTGTTCTTCAAGGCTTTGTTTGTTAGAGGGATCACAGTAGGCATGTGGCTAGTCAGCCATCTTAGACTTACCACCTGAAAGAGTTCTTGAAAACAAGAATTACTACAATGTTTTCCTTGAGGATCTTGCGAAAAGATCATGTCACAGAGAGGTTGATGATTGGTATTCAACTCCAAAGTGATGCTTTGAGCTTCAGAATTGCAGTATACTGCCTCTCAGGATTGGAATGGAAAATTTGAGTAGATTCAGATGAATCTGGGAAAATTCAGATTCCGAAACCACTGTACAGCCCTTACTAGTGAGAACAACCTTTTCTCCTACCTGAAGAAATCGGTCTTTTCTTGCTCAAAGTCAGTGAAATTATTGTATCCCAAACAAACCAAACTCATTGCCGTAAAGTCAATTCTAATTCATAGCAACACTATAAGACAGGGTAGAATTGCATAGGGTTTCCACAGAACAGGTGGTGGTTTTAAAATGCCAGACGTTTTGTTAGCAGCCAGGCTCTTAACCACTATGCCATGATGATTCCGAATCCCAATTCTCATCTTATTCCAATTTTCTGACTGAAAATATACTGATGTCAGCAAAATAACACTGCTATAGTAACAATAAACTTTCTTAGATTTACAATGTCAAGTACAGATCAAATTCACAATAAATGTTTATTGAATTAAGACTTAGACAAAGCTTTAGATAAGGACACATTGTATCAAATTCCAGACTATGGTTAGCTGTATTACAGCAAGAGTCTAATAGGTTTCAATATTTTCTTCTTAATTTTTTTTCTAGGTCCAATTTCATTGATCATAATTACTACAAATTATAAATGTCAAATCTCTTTCTTTCTGAACAAAAGACCTGAACCCTTTCTATTATAAAGATAAGAATAAAGACCAATTTTCCTACTACAAGACTATTCCAATAGTAAAATTTATTAATTTTACCTATTTTCATAAATAAATATTTAATCAAAATACACACTGAGTATAGTTTTCAAATAAAATAAGGTCAAAAGCCTTTTAAAGAAAGTAATTATTTTCAATTTCATCTCTCCTCACTCATCTATTTCACTCTTTATGAGGAAACACTTGTTAATTTGTTTAACCATTTTGGTAGTTCATGACAAATCTAAACAATATTTTTAGTATGCTATTTTAATTTAGTTATTTTAGGTTTTGCTTATTCTTTATTATAATATATGAGTATTTAGATCTGTTATACCACACTCCATCTATTCTCTACTTTCCTCCTAACATAGTTATAGTGAAGCTTTGTCAAAATCATTAACTTCTGTTTACAGTATTGTGAATTTGTGGAACCAAGAACTTTACAATGATTCTATTTCCTTTCCTCTGCAAATTTGCTGTAGTTTCTCTTTGTTGTTCTTTTCTTCCAGAAATGCATTTTTTATAATAATCTTCCTTTTCTTAAAGTTTCACTAGATCAGAACCTCCAAGAAACCTCTATTTTTCCAGAAAATTCCTTCCTAGAGTCCTCTTTCTGCTGCAATCCAGGCACTTTCTCTGATTTTTTTTTCATTATTATAATTTTAAAGACTTTTACTAATGTCCTCTTGAATTGCATTCTTCCTGTCAGTTTACATCTCATTTTCTTGGAGCTTCAAATTGGTTCAAACCCGTTCAGTTATGGATGATGAAGCGAAACTGGGATAGACTCAAACTTTTTAAATTTGGGTGACATGGAACCATAAGAGGCAGGTCCAAGCCCTGCAATGGGATGCTTGGAAGAGGAATAGCAAGCCCTTTCAGGAGCCTGACACATGAGACTGGATTATTGCCAGGGCTGAGGAGAACAAAACATAGGAGTATTCAAAGTGGTGTAATCAGAGGCCATCTTTGAGTGGGACACCTTTGTTTCTGAGTGCACAAAATCTAATGGGCAAGACTCTTGGTTGCTATGCAGTGTGATGGTGTTTGTTTTCTACAAGGGAGTTTAAGTTTATAACAGGGCTTCCACTTGTAATTTTATCTATTCGGTTGTGGTATGAGTTTAGAATTTTAGATTTTTAAGTTAAAAAAATTCAGATCTGTTGTAATTCATTTCTTCAGCCATGACTGAACTGAAAAGAAGTGGTTCAAAGCCTTGATTCTGCTAGAGTAAATTCTCATCTAACATCACTGATAAATAAAAGTCAGGCAAGGAAGATACTTATGCATACCTAAGAATTCACTTAATCTACCTGTCTACTTGACTTACTGTTTGGTTAAGCATATTTAGTTGAAGTAACTTACCCTCAGACTTCTGAAGTTTACATCATTGTTGTACCCTTAACACCTGTTAAAACAATGCCTGACATATATTGGGCACTTAATAAATATTTGTTAAATGTATGAATAAAAGAATATCTTTATAAATTTCTAATTCTCCACTCCTGCCATGTCTGTTTTTACTTTGGTTTGTTTATTGTTTCTTTGTTTTTGCTTTTCTTTTTCTCTCTTTTTCATTGTCGGAGGTTCATACCCTCACCACCCCATAGCTACAGAGGAAAGAATGCAATTTTACACAAAGTAGTTTGGTATTTCTTTTTCCCGAGACAGAACTCTAAAACTTTGTAATGCGCTAGGTAATTGAGGTACATTAGTCTTTTAAGTCACCACCTGAAGGTTTGTACTAGTGAGCTGGGCCAGGCCAAGTCACAAAGACCACCAATGGCCTGATACCAGCTAACCTCAGGAAAGACAGGCCTGTGATTGACTCAATCAAACCTTCGCAATGAGGCCTCAGTCAGCACTACATAAGGAAGCCAATAAAGGTTCTGTACATGGATGCTCCATGGGCTTCCTAATTAGTGACAAACATTGATGCACTGAGAACATGGAAGCTTTGGAGGGCATGGAAGCTTTGTCCACGACAGGACATGGACAAGCTTTGTCGGGAGCCCTCCCTACCTTCACTGTAGGCTTCTCTGTGTCAGCATCCCTTTTTCCCACAAAAGAACTATAATCATAATACTTTCTGTAGTTTTTGTAAGTAATTCAAACAAATTATTGAACCCAAGAGAATAGTGGGACCCAGAAGTTCAGAAGTGAGGGGACCAGGAACCCCTAATTTTATTGCTGCTGTCACAGATTGAATTGTGTCTCCCCCTCCCCGGCCAAAATACGTGTAGCCATGTGGCTGGGCCATCATTCCCAATATTTTGTTGTTGTCCTCCATTTTGTGATTTCTCCTGTGCTGTATGTTAAAGAATTAGGGTGGGACTGTAAATTCCTTCATTGGTTCACCTCCCAGCTCCACTGTAAAGGGGGTTTTCCTGGAGTATGGATTGCACCACCCTTTATCCTCTCATCTACAAGAGATAAAAGGAAAGGGAAGCAAGCAGAGTATTGGAAACCTCACACCATCAAGAAAGCAACACTGGGAGAAGAGCATGCCCTTCAGACCTGAGGTTCCTGTACCAAGATGATCCCTGGACAAAGACTGATGTAATACTGGACTTTCCTCCACAACTGACAAGCGGGAAAGCCTTCCCCTGGAGTGGACATCCTGATTTGGGACTTGCAGCGTACCAGACTGTGTAAGAATAAACTTTTCTTTGTTAAATCCATCCTCTTGTGATATTTCTGTTACAGCAGCACTAGCAGACCAAAAGAACTGGTATCCTGAGCAAGAGAGAGGGAACCCTCAAATTAGTAGCCAGTAGGTCAGAATGGAAAGTATTGTGTGGACTCCCAAACCTACAGCTGGCATCCGAAGGGTTAGACCCACTTGGCAGTCTGGAGGGCTGTATTCTCCTGGATCTGACCTAACTCCAGGTGGTCAGGGCCAGAGGAAGAACTGATGGCAAGACTGAACAGAGAAGTAGAAAGTGGGTATTTGTTATATCCACATACACAGTGACAGAAAAAAAGTGGGCATTTGATATTTGCTTTGAGATTCCACTTAAGAACAATGCTAGGGGATGGAGTCAAGATGGCGGACTAAGCACTCATCTCCCTAAATCCCTCTGGAAACCAAGACCTGAACTGATAACTAAACAGAGCCTCTGGACACCTAGTGAGCCTAGGATATGACGTGGGGCTATTAATTTGGACTTCATACCACAGGACAGAAAACTTCATCTCTTTTGCTGACCTCAGCTCTCAGTGAGTGCTGGCTTTCACAGATTGAGGGTAACTTGCCATTTTAACTTTTTTCCTCTGTCTTGGCCAGTGGGCAGAGCTGGGACTTGACTGGCAGCTGGTCTTGGGTGCACTGCTGATGGGAATTAGTGGGCGAAATTGCAACACTTTGAGAGCCCAGCTTTGGACTCTCTGCATCTCGGCACCTTTGGCCTCTCTCTCCGCCTCTGCCATTGAGTGGCCTATGCCATGGCAGGCAGGAAGCATGTGTGGGACACCACTTTGTTCCACTCGGAGGCAGAGATACCCATACAGAGGCCTCAGTTGGACCTAACTCCTAGGCTGAGAGGCAGCACTTGCCCAGAGGAGTGTGCTTTTCTAGAAGAAAAGCAATATTCTACATAGTGTCGCCTATGGCTGGGCCCGACAGCAAAAGCCAGCAGGGTAGTAGCCTTTCCATATTTTGAACTAGTTTATAACATCTGGGGTGGGATATACAGGTACTTACTTTTCCAGCTGGGAAGAGGGACCTGTACACCTAAAACCTGACTGACTTTGGAAGTTCTCAGATACCTTTTCCCTTTCATTTTAAGACAGCCTAGAGAAACAACTACAGTCCATCTTCACAGCATCTCTCCCAGTCTTTAATGACTCACATGATGCTCCAAAACCAAAAAAACTCTCGATAAAAGCATAATGAAGAAATCACCCACAGCTTCAGAAGGCCCCCAAAGGAATAAACCAAAAAACTTCCCAGATGTAGAAACCTTTCTGAAATGTGAACACAAAAGGATTATATAGAGAGCCCTCCTAGACCTGATACAAAATGCAGCAGAGCAAAATGAAAAATTAAGCAAGCTGTTCGATCTGATGGAACAGCAGTACTCGGAAATCCAACAGATCAAGAACAAAATCAAAGACACAAAAAATTCAATTCAAAGCCAAGAAAACCAAATGGAACAAATGGAAAATAGACCTTCTGACTTGGAAGACAGAGTTACTGACTCCAGTATCTATGAGGAGAAATCAGAAAAAAGAAGCATGTGGGACTCTATTAAGAGGAACAATCTACAATTAATTGGAGTTCCTGAACAGGGCGAGGCACCTGAGAACACAGAGTATTGTTGTTGAGCTGCTGACAGAAAACTTCCCAGAAATCATGAAAGAGGAGAATATAGATATCCAAGATGCGTATCAAATGCCACTCAATATAGATCTCAAAAGAAAGGCTCCAAGACATAAATAATCAAGCTCAACAAAAGGAAACATAAGCCGAAACTCTTAAAGACTCAACGCAAAGCTAACATTCAGACGGAAACCTGGTAGGCGTTTGTCGGATTTCTCAGCAGAAACAATGCTGGCACAGAGACAGTGGCATGACCCATTCAAAGCCTTGAAGGAGAACTTGCAACCAAGAATTACATATCCTGCAAAACTATCTTTCAAATATGAAAATGAAATGAAGACATTCCCAGATAAACAGAAACTCAGAGACTTTGTAAAAACCAAACCAAAGTTACGAGAAACACTGAAAGAATCTCTTGGCTTAGAAGAACAAGACTACTAGCTTTATATTTTACAAGCAAATACAGGCCACATCACCCAGAAATCTATTCAGTTAGGGAAGATTCCAAACTCAATCAAAGCTGTCGTATTAAAAGAAGTGATCCAGTGATCATATCATCAAAACTGTGATATCATCATATTAAAAAGAGGGATGTACTACAGTCGTTACAGTCCTTCCAGATGGAGACAAAATTATAAGACTGGTAGTAATTAAAATCAGGTTTATGCACAATTTATTAAGAGGGATCATAGGGGCAGCCATAAAGCCATAAAGATGTAACATATCAAATCAAGAAACATAATAAAGAAGTCTCAAGAACTACAAAACCAACCCTGAAAAAAGTGAAAAATCTACTCACAAAGAAGAAAGTCCCAGAACAGATTAATAAGAACAACAGAGAAAACATCAACACAAAAAATGAATGTATCACAATGACAGCACTAAACACATACCTATCAATAATTACATTGAATGTGAATGGACTGAACACTCCAGTAAAGAAACATCGAGTGACATCTTGAGTCAAAAGACGCAACCCATTCATATGTTGCCTACAGGAAACTCAACTCAGACTTAAAGATACAGACAAACTGAAAATTAAAGGATGGAAGAATATACATCAAACTAACAATACATAAAGAAGAGCAGGTGTGGCGATTCTAATCTCTGATAAAATAGATTTTAATGTAAAATCTACTATCGTGGACAAGGATGGACATTTGCTGAAAGTTTCAATACACAAGCAGGACTTAACAATATTAAATAGTTATGCACCTAATATTAGAGCACCTAAACACATTGAAGAAACACGACTACACTCAAAAATGAAATAGATCACCCCACAATAATAGTGGGAGACTTCAACACTCCAGTCTCAATATTGAAAGGATCGTCTAGAAATAAACTCAATAAAGACACAGAAGATCTTATTGTCACAATTAATCAACTAGACCTCACTGACATATACAGAACTTTCCATCCATCAGTGGACAACTACACTTTCCTCTCCAATGTTAAAGTACAACGATGATTTCAGTAAACATCTCATAACCTGGTTTCAGTTGGAGAACATTATGCTGAGTGTAAGTGGTCAGCAACAAAAGGACAAATATTGTATGAGACCGCTACAATAAGAACTTAAAGACAAACTCATGCATAGAAGAAAAGACTCTTTGACAGTTGCAAGGGTGGGCGGGGAGGAAGGGCCAGCCGGGGAGGGTTTAGATTAGATAGTTGATAGAAATTTGGTTGGGTGAAATCTGTGACAGCACATATTAGAAAGAAGATCAACATTAACTGCCCTTCAACATAACATGATTACTCCTCCCATCTTAATCCAATATTGAAAAGACAGAGCAGCTGGGGAGGGGGCCCAGGGATCATGTTTTCAGGGGAAATTGAGGCTAATTGACACAACTAGCACTTTGCTAAGAAAGTCTTCTGCACCCCACATCGGTGAGTGGCATCTGGGGTCTTAAAAGCTGCCAAGCTGCCATCTGAGGATACAGAAAATCGTCTCAACTCAGCAGGAACAGATGATCACCAAGGACCAAAATGACACAGAAGAAAGAGAACCCAAAAGACAGAGAGATCCACATGAATGGGTGACTACATCTACTCGTGACCAGAAGAACTGGATGGTGCCTGGCCACCACCAGTGATAGCCGTGATAGAGCTCTCAGAGTTGAGTCTCACTGGCAGCACAAGAATAAAAAGGGCTGCATCCTGAGATCTCCACTAAAAGACCACAACTGATAGTCCAAGGGCCTCAGGGTTCCCCTGGGAGCATGGCCCCTGGCCCTGATACATAACGGAGATCAACTCTTCAGACAGCAATGGATTGGACTTGGCGACACAGAGTAATCATGTCATCTGTGTACACTTTATGGTTCTATGCATCTACAGGTTTGTCGTCCTGCTGTGCTCTTACTGGAGGTGGGGGAGTGGGTGAAGAGTAAGGGATAGGAGATTGTTCGGAGGATAAGACATGTACGGAGTGGAGAAGAGTGTGCTGTCATCGGGCAGGGAGAGCAGTCAGAGCTGCATATAGGTGGGGATGCAAATTTATATGGAAATGTACATTTTCACTCAATCATAATAATAACAAAAAAAGAAATACTAAAAAGAAAATAAATTAAAAAGAACAATGCTTTGAAAAGCTGAGTGAGGTCCCCGTCCACACTGAGTGGTTCTCAAAAGTAGGGTCCTCTAACCAGAAATATCAGCATCACCCGGGAATTTGTTAGGAAAGCACATTCTCTGGCTTCATCGTAGTTAGCAGACCTAGTCAGTCACAAACACTAAGAACGGGAGCTAGAAGTACATGTTGCAATAAAACCTCCAGGTGATTCTAAAACACACAAAATTTGAGAACCATGTAAGAAGAGCCAAGAGTGGCAGGCTTTGCTTTTGATTTACCTGGAGAGGAGAAAATCTTCACATAGGAAAGTCCACAGAATGTGCAGACTTTTTTATATGATGCTGTTTAATTTCTCAAGGGAAGAAATTTGAATCTCTTGCTTAGAGGGTAGATGTCTAACTGCTGGTGTTCTGTACAGTGATTAAGGGTGGGACACAATGACCATGTCTTTAATGACAAGATGACCAAAGTGACCATTCAGTCACTAAAGACAAAACAGGTTACCATTGTTAGACTCTGTGTGATTCAAAGTAGAACTGCGTTCCATAGCATTTTTAATAACTGATTTTTTTTTTTTTGCCAATAGCTTACGAGGCATTTCTCCTGAGAAGCCTTCACTGTGTGCACCATCCAAGTCCCCACTAAGTCCCTAGTACTGCTGTAAGTTTTTAACAAGAGCCCATTGCTCCAGATGGCCCAGAGGCCTAGCTGTTTCATCTCTAATTCAGTTTTCTGTCTCTTTTCTTAGTTGTATAAAACTTTTCCATAATTCTTATCACCTGCAGTCACTTGCTCTTTTCCACCTGCAAGAATCAAATACAGTTTAAAATTGCAAACATATTATCATACTATAACAGGTTTAAATGATACGCAAATTAAGAAAGTGCAATTAAAAGCTTCGTTAGCAAAATAGTTCCAGCCTTTTCCGTTCAAAAAGTTCGTTTTCTATAATTCCATCAAACCACAAGGTGGCGCTTTCTGCCTTGCTTATAATCACTAATGATTCCTTCGGGAGCAATCTTTCAGTTTCTTTGATCTCTTCCGGTAACTCCTCAATTTAAAAAACAAACAAACAAACAAACAAAAAATCCGAGCGCAGGTTGCCTTCGCCTGGATTCCAACTCTTACTGACCCCATAGGACAGAGGAGAACTGCCCGTAGAGTTTCCAAGGAGAGACTGATGAATTTGAATCGCTGACCTTCTGGTTATCAGCCATTGCACTTACCACCGTGCCACTAGAAAATGCCTCAACAGGGTTCAGTAAAAATTATCTGACCATATCTCTTTAGAGTTATCACCCCATTCCCTCCCGCAATAAAAACACAAAATAACCACTGACATCCAGCTGATCTTGACCCAGTAAGACAGAAGAAACGCTCCACAGAGATCCCAGGGAGCACCTGGTGGATTTGAACAGCCAAGTTTTGGTTAGCAGACATAGCACTTACCCACTACAACAACAGGGTTTCTGCTATTAAAAAGTAAATAAATAAAACCCAAACCCAGTGCTGTCTAGTGAATTCTGAAAGCAAAGATGGTTCTTGCAAACGAACACTGCCAATCTCCTACAAAACAAACACACACCACCTTGGAGTTGAGTCCAACTCATAGCAACCCTGCTGAATACAATAAAACTTCCCCATAGGGTTTTCAAGGCTGTAATCTTTACAGAAGCAGACTGCCGCATCTTTCTCTCCAGTAGTTGCTAATCTCTTGTTGGTAGCTCAGCACCTTAACCACTGAGACTGCAGGGTAATTACAATCTTTGGATTTTGTAGAAATTTTGGTCTTGCAAGCTTACGTAGCATATAAATCAATATTTAATTGACCCTCAGAAGACTTTCTGAGAGGATTTTTCTAAAAATGTCTCAGTTTTTTTGTACATGTGTGAATTTTACTCATCCTTTAAGAATCAGCTGATACTTCAACCTCGGACAAGTCATCACTGAAACCGCCCTCTATCCTTAGTTGAGTCAGGGCCTTCAGGGCCTCTCCATAGTGCTCTCAGATGGCACTACCAAACTGTATCAGAATTACCTTTTTGTCAGTCTTCCATTCTTAAAGAGGGATCCACATGAGAAAGTGCTAGGGACCACCATGTCTTGGGTCAGGGGTTCTCCCACTGATTTTGCATCTTCTGCCTGGATGCAGATACATGGACATGGAATAAATGACGGCCCAGGGAACATAATTTCATAGTATTAGGAAAAGGGCAGAATGCAATTTTTTTGTATTATTATAATTTCATATTATAGTATAAACTACAATATTTTGTAGTTTAAAATGTTAGTTTTTACTCAAAAACTCTCAAGGGGCCAGCTCATTAAGCTATTATGGGATATTTTAACTTAGTATATAGAAAACTTTTTATAGAGAGTTAGGAAGACAAAGATAAATTAATACTATGAATGGGCAGTAATATTCATGGCAGTAAAAAATACATATTTATGTCACTATTTTAACTAGGACAAGTTTCACTCATGTATGAATAGTTATTTTCATCCATTTGGTTATCGTGCACCTATAATGAACCTGGTACTATGCTCATCTATAATATTGGGATATAAAAACGAATAAAAGTGTGAAGCCATATTAGCTGGATCTATTGGTTACTCACCATTACTATCAATAATTTGATATGTTTTTTTATGCACTGACCAATCTAAAAGGTCATCTACTGTGTAAGTAAAGATATGCGTTTGATCCCATAGCCCAATATAGATTCAGGGGTGACCTGCCCTACCCTGAGAATTTCTCCAAATCAGAGATTACTGATTGAAAAGTCTCCTACCTATAATATGTATATTTCAATTCAAGGCACAGTGTGAAAACTCACTATTGCTTGGTGGAACATATCCATTTAAAGAGTCATGGGAAAAATTGCCAATCTTGTAAATTCAAGCACCTTTTATAAATTGAGTGAGATTTTCCTAGTTTTGACTTGCAGGTCATAACATGTTCTGTTGTTGTCTTTGAAAAAAAAGTTTTATTTACACTTTTCTTAGTAATAAAATGTACCATTTACAAATAAAAGCATTGCCTAATCAGAAAACATTCTGCCACCATACTAAGTTTCTAGTGATCATTGTTAAGTCAAAAATTTTTCAAGAGTAGTTTAGAAATATTTGTTGTTTTTCAGTCTGTTTCTCTATAAATACATATATGAATACACATACACATATTAAAAGTATGAATCAGAGTCACTCCTTTGCTTAAAATTCTCTGAGTTTTCTGATAACACTGAATGAAATCCAAACTCTGCTTGGATCTATGGGCCCTGATGATTTGTGCCTTCTGCAGTTCTCTAACTTCACCTCTTCCCATTCTCTACTCTCTTACTACGCTCCAGTAAAGCTGTAATTTTAGTCATCGTACATGCCGAACTTATTTCTGCCCTGAGGAACTGTTCCTGCTTCTCTCTACCACGAACTTCTCCCATGGGAACATCTACCATTTTCCCATGGTTGGCTGCTTCTTGGCATTCAGACCTGGGCTACTCTCCAGTATTCTAAAGGATGGTACATACTTTGTTGACTTCCCTGAGGAGCTGAGGGGGCTATCCAAGTGTGGATTATGATCACTTCTGAGATTCAGGTACTACTGGCCTCTCTTGCATGCCGGGAAATACTCTCTGGTGGGAACACCTTCAGTACAATGGAGTTTACCAGCTCAAGTATTTTTCTAGCGATGTGTACTCCTCTTTCCTTTTGCAGTAAAGCTTTCTATTTCTACCCCAATGTCAGTCCCAACAGGCCAATGTGAGAAATCTGGTTGTCATATTTGTTATTACACTTTTCTAAGAAATAAAGCATAGCATTTATTAACAACAATATTGTTCAATCAGAAAATACTTAATCTGACAGCATGTGTGTTTCTAGGTGATAATTGAGTCAAAAGTTCTTTTGAGAATAGTTTTGAAGTATTTACTGCCTTTGCAAGGTCCTACAGTATATTTTTTGTCTTAGTTCAGCATGATAAAAAACCTACTTTACAGTTTCTAGAATTTTGTGTCAAAATACTAAGTCCTTGTAGAACAAAAATTCTAATTCAAAACAAAGAAACAAAATACAATAAGAACAAAAAAATACCAGACTTACTGGTCTGATGGAGACTGGAGAAACCCCAGAATATGGATCCCAGAAACTACTTAGCTCAGTAAGGAAGTCGCTCCTGAGGTTCACCCTTCAGCCAAAGATTAGACAGGCCATAAAGCAAAATGAAACTAAAGGGGCATGCCAGGTCAGGGGCAAAGATTGGAAGGTAAGAGGGGTCAGGAAATCTGGTAATAGGGAACCCAAGTTCAGGAAGGGGAGAGCCCTGACATGTTGTGGGGTTGGTAACCAACGTCACAAAACAATATGTGTACTGTTTATTGGGAAGCTAATCTGTTTTGTAAACCTTCATCTAAAATACAATTTAAAAAAATATTAAAATACTAAGTCTTAATCTACACCTATTGCTTGTAAAGAAGAGATCCAAGGGCAGATGGTGAAGATTTGATTATGCATTTCACTTATTTGTTGAGTAAGGGTGACTGTGTATTATGAACAACAATTTACTTGGATTGCTGTCCTTTTCAAGAAAAAAAATAAGCATTAAAGATTTTAATAAAATAATTACAGACATTTTCTTTGACAATGAAAATCTAACTAATTTTGGATTACTAAAATTCTAGAGTACAGAATGGAGGTTGATCTTTTCTACTTTTCTCTTTCTTGGGTAGATTGAAAAAGGTCAGGTTGTGAGAAATCTGAATTTAGAAGACAGTGAGCAAATCATAACCTAGCGAGAGTCTTAGCGAAGATTGAGCTTAGGGTAAATGTGATCAGATAAACCAAACATGGGGTTGGCAGGCAAGGGAGTTGTCTTCGGGCAGAAATTAGGGTCAGAGGAGACAGCCAGGCAAACTTGGATAAAGTGCAAAGCAAATTTATACAAAGATTTTACTTAGGTGAAGACACAGTGAGTTGGACAAATGGCAGAAATAGGTACAAATTTTGGTAGAGTTATGTTGTAAGTATAGTTATTCTAAGGGATGATCAAAACAGTAATGATTATTAAGTTAGAACATAAATGAATTGATTCAAGATGGCATAATTCAGAACGCAGAAGGTGCTACATTTTCTATTTTAGAAAGTTTTCCTTCACTCCTCACATTCAGTTCATCAGCAACAACCTTCAAAATATATCTCGAATACAGTCACATCTCTCTATTGCCACTGTCTTAGTCATCTGGTACTTCACTGACAGAAATAACACGGGTGGATGGCTTTAACAAAGAAAAGTTTATTCTTAATACAGTCCAGTAGGATAGAAGTCTGAATTCAGGGTGCCAGCTCCAGGGAAATGCACTCTCTCTCTCTGTCAGCTCTGGAGGAAGGTCCTTGTGTTGCAGTCTTTCTTTGGTCTCAGAGCGTCTCTGCGTAGGAACCTCAGGTCCAAAGGATGTACTTTGCTCTCAGTGCTGCTTTCTTGGTGGTATAAAGTCCCCAACTCTACTTGCTTCCCTTTGTTCTTATCTCCCAGGAGATAAAAGGTGGTGCAAGCCATACTCCAGGGAAACTCCCTCTATTTTGGAGCAGGGAGGTGACCTTAGGGTGTTACAATCCCACCCTAATACTCTTTAACATAATCCAATCTATTAACCACAGCAGATTAGGCTTTACAGCGTAGGAAAACCACAAAATGGAGGAAGTCACAAAATACTGAGATTTGTGGCCCAGCCAAATTGCTACATACACTTTTTGGCAGACTCAGTTCAGCCCATGACAGCCCACAGCCACTTTTACTATCTTAGTACATCAGTCCACATAACAACCAGTAAGATATACATTCATGTTCTAAAAAATACAAATTAGATGGAACTCATTCCCTTAAAACTCTCAAGATTTTCTCTAGGCACTTGAATAAAATCCAGACTGTTAACTTTGACCTACGGACCCAAATGATTTGTCCCTGTTGAACTTCTCAAGGTTCATCCCATCCCACTCTCTACCAGGGGCACAGTGGTTAAGCATTTTACTGCTAATTGAAAGACTGATCGTTCAAACTCAGCCAGAGGCCCTGCGGAAGCAAGACCTGGCAACTAGCTGCTATAATGATTACAGCCTAAAAAACCCTATGGGGAAGTTCTATTCTGTCACGTGCATTTGCTGTAATTCAAAATGGATTCTGTGGTACCTAATAACAACAACAGGATATGTGAAGGCATTCTGTAGATCCTGTGACTCAAAACTGATTGATGGCACCCGTAGAAGATCTTTAAATATCCTTAATTGTCATTACTGCTTTGATCAACTCCTGGAACAACTGTACTTACAACATAATTCTACCGAAACTTATACCCATTTCTGCCCACTGACTACATCTTCACCTAAGCAGTATCTTTCTAAACCTTGGTTTGCACTTTATCCACATTTTCCGTACCTTCATGTCTGACCCTAGTTTCTGTCCAAAGACAACTCTCTTGCCTGCAAACCCCATGCTCAGCTTATCTGATAGTATTCACCCTAAGTCCAATCTTCTCCAAGACTCTAGCTAGTGTATGACTTGTTCACTTTCTTCTGAGTTCAAATTTCTCACAGTTCAACCTTTTCCACCCTACCCAAGTGGCTCAACCTCCATTCTGTACTCTAAGTTCTTGGTAACCCAAAATTAGTCAGATTTTAATATAAAAAAATAGTAAATGCCCTTAATTATTTTATCAGAATCCTTAATGCTCATTCTTTTTCTTAAAAAAGAAAAGGTAATTTATATGGAACATAATAAACAATTACCTCTATTCAACAGATAAATGAAATGTGTAATCATCTAGTAGATAGGAGTTGGGTTAAGTGAAGGGAGTGACAACACATTCTAGAAGGAAGGTTAGCACAACCCAATGTTTCAAAGGACAGAGTAGCAGGTACAGGGATCAGGGAACCATGGTTTCAGGGCAAGCTAGGCTAATTGGCATAACTAAGTATTTTTTTTAAGAAAAATGTTCTGTGTATCAACTTGGTAAGTTGCATCTAGGATCTTCAAAGTTAGCTAGCAGTCATCTAAGTAGCATCAAGTGATCCCAATCCACCTGGGACAGAGGAGAATGAAAGACATCAAAGACATAAGTAAAATGTGAGCCCAGGATTCAAAAGGTGTGCTATGATCCAAGACTACATCAGAATGGGACTGGAAGAATTAGATGATGCCCAGCCACCAACAATGATGGCCCTGATAGAGAATATAACATAAAGTCCCTGACATAGAGGGAGAAAAATGGCTGTGCAGACCTATAACTCTTAAAATACAACACATGATGGTCCATCAGACTGGAGGGTCCCCTGAGGACATTGCCTCTGGACTCTGTTAGCCCAGGCCTTAAAACAGTACTGAAGTCCACTCTTCAGACAAAGATTGGACTGGACTATACGCCATAGGATGATGCTGGCGAAGACACACCATTGGGTGTCCAGAGGTGAAAGGGTGGAGGGGTCAGGAGTTTACTGAATGGTTAAGGGAAGTACAGGTTGGAAAGTAGGAGTGTGCTGTCACAGGGTGGAAAGAACAACTCGGGTTGCACAGTGGTGTGGGTATGGGATTTAAATGGCAAATTGACTTGGATTGCAAACTATCACTTAAAGCACAATAAAATATTAAAAGTAAACTTTCATTAGCTACCCCTGGATCTCTTCTTTATGTGCAATAGGTGTAGATTAAGACTTATTACTTTAATATTTTTTTAATTGTAATTTACGTGAAGGTGTACAGAACAAACTAGCTTTCCATTAAGCAATTAGTATACATATTGTTTTGTGACATTGGTTACCAACCCCACAACATGTTAGGACTCTCCCCTTCCTGACTTTCGGTTCTCCATTACCAGATTTCCTGACCTCTCCTACCGTCTAGTCCTCGCTGCTGGGCTGGTGTGTCTGTTTATTCCCATTTTGTTTTACGGCTTGTCTAATCTTTGGTAGAAGGGTGAACCTCAGGATTGACTTCATTATCGAGCTAAGTAGGGTCTGGGTTCCATACTCTTGCAGTTTCTCCAGTCTCTGTCAGACTAATAAGTCTGGTCTTTTTGTTCTTATCATTATTTGTTTTTTTTTTTTTTTTTGAGTTAGAATGTTTGTTTTAGAGAGATTTAATATTTTAACGTAACATTCCTGAAGCTATAACGCACGCTTTTTATGATGTTGAACTAACAAAAAAAATACTGTAGGATCTTGAAAAGGCAATAAATACTTCTAAAATTACTCTTGAAAGAATTTTTTACTCTGAATAATAATTGTCACCTAGAAACGCATATGCTGTCAGATTATTTTCTCACTTTTGTTAATAATTGTTGTGTTTTGTTACTAAGAAAATTATAATTAAAAAATGTGGCAATCAGATTTTTCACACCAACTATTAGGATTGACATCAGGGTAGAGACAGAGGGCTTCTCTACAAAAGGGAGGGAAAGAGAGTACACATGAGCAGAACAATTAGAGCCAGAAAAATATCGCAGTTGGTAAACTCCACTGTACTGAATGTGTTCCCACCATGAAGTGTTTCCCAGCATGCAAGAGAGGCCAGTAGTACATGAAATCTCAGAAGTGATCACACTACAATATACTTGGATAGCCCCCTCAGCTCCTCATGGAGGTCAACAAAGTATGTACCATCCTCTGGAATACTGGAGAGTAGCCCAAGTCTGAATGCCAAGAAGCAGCTAACCGTGGGAAAATGGGAGAAGTTCCCATGGGAGAAGGTCCAGGTAGACAATGGGAGAAGGTCCAGGTAGACAATGGGAGAAGGTCCAGGTAGACAATGGGAGAAGTTCCAGGTGGAGAGAAGCAGGAACAGTTCCTCAGGGCAGAAATAAGTTTGGCATGTACAATGACTAAAAACTTTCCAGCTCGATTACAGCATAGTAAGTGAGTCAAGAATGAGATGAGATGATGTTAGAGAAGTACACAAGAGACTAATCATCAGGGCCCACAGATCGAAGTAAAGAGTTTGGATATCATTCTCAAGTTCTACCAGAAAATCTTAGAGACTTTTAAGCAAAGGAGTGACATCAATTCATATTTTTAGTATGTGTATACATACAAATATGCATACACAGAGACAGAACAAAGATTTCTGCTCTTGAGAGAATTTTGACTCTTAGTAATAATGATTACCAGAAACACATATATTGCCACAGTATTTTCTGATTGAACAATGTTTTTATTAATAAATGATGCATTTTGGTACTAAGAAAAATATAAATAAAAATTATTTTTCAAATTTTAACACATGATGACTCTATAAAAGCAGAGATAACACATATTTTTCTTTTTCGTGTCAAATTATTGAAATAGACTATAATAACAATTCCATTGTTTAAGGTCAAATAGAATTTTATTAAGTAGAGAAATCTTAATTTTATGGTATGAGAAGGATACAAATCTTTTAAGTATGTGTTCTCACTTGTTTTTTTAAATTAAACTTTGGGTTTGTTTTGTTTTTGAGATAATTGTTTATTCATGTGCACTTCTAAGAGATAATACAGACTGATGTTCTGTGCCCTTCAGCCAATTTTCCTCAATGGTGATATCTTTGAAAATAATGGTACAACATAACAGTCAGGTATTGACACTGATACAGACATGGTACAGAACATTTCCATTACCACAAAGATTCCTTATGTTCCCTTTTAGCTCCACCTACTCCCCTATTACCAACCCCTGGCAACTGCTAACCTGTATCCTACTTTTAAAATTTATTATTTCAATAAACCAAAGTGGGGAGAACCACAGCGATTGAGTCAATTATGACTCAAGCAACTCTATTAGACAGAGAAGAACTGCCCCATAGGATTTCAGAAAACAGCGGGTAGATTTGAACTGGCAACTCTTTGGTTAGTAGCTATTGCTCTTAATTACTACACCACCACGACTCTTGTTATTTCAATAGTCTTATGTAAATGGAATCATATAGTATGTAGCCTTTTGGGATTTTCCTGCTCTGCTTTACAAAACAGCAAATTCAAACAAAATCTTTGGAAGGTTGGAAGAAAAATGATATAATTATTTAAAAATTCACGTGGAGGAATAAAATGCCACTTGAAAGAGTATTTTGAAAAGTTATATTACATTTTGTGAATATAGCCCTGCTAGATACTGTATTACAAAGCAACAGTAGTTGATAAATGGTGAATATGAGAAGGAGCAGATAAGCTTACTGCAATGGTAGAAATATTAGGCTTGAATCATACATAAGTAACACTTTATTTGGTTGCTCCCTGTCCTTTAAAATGTGCTAGCATTCTCTTTGGAAACAAGTATGAATTTAGTTCTTTGGACTTTTTTGTTTCCTTAATATGCTCACACTATACCATTAATTTATGTCTTATTAAATGACAATCATGTTCAAAATATGAGGCAATGTGAAACACTCATGCAGTCAGTACAGATCTCAAAAAATGCAGCAAACATTATAAAGTCAAACATACAAATTCTCATCACCCACTGGCAGCTTCATATGACAAAATACAAATATACTGTATTTGAACTTCATCAGGTTCTCCATTACTGAATTTCCTAACTCTCTAGCTAGTCTTAAAGAAATGTATAGCTACTTTGCAAGCAGACATAACAAAAGTTGATATCAACAGAAGAGAGGAATTTTATAATGAATGATGTTTGAACATTTCAGGAAATGCCATGTGGACAAAAACAACCAGAGAGCTAATATAAAGAGAACATGTTATTAATAACTCCATGTAGGTCTTCCCCGATGAAAAATGCTGAGCCTGTCTAATGTAACACTAAAGGAAGACAAGACAGTTACCAGTCATCTTGTTTGGCCAGAAAAATTCCTGCTTTCAATGTGTAAAAGTGAATGAAAGTGACCCAGAAAAGACCGGTGCTCTGGCTAACAGCCCAGCTTTCTGTCTCTTGTTCTGAATTCCAGGCAGGCTGGCAGCAATATAAGGCAAGAACAAGGACTGTGTTGGGGAAGAAACAGAGTGAAGAACGTGAGTGATTGAGACTTTACTTCTGTTTGTATAAAACTTCCCTTCAACAAGTTCTTCTCAACAGTTTGGCTAGTATGAAAGCAAAACTGTATAAAATAAAGTAACACCTTATTTGACGTCAAATAAGGTGTCAAATAAGAGGCTTTACCAGACAGACTTAAATGCCATTTTGTTGTTGTTTCCTTGGATTGTATTGTTTGAAAGGGAAGCAGTGGACTGTACAATGCCCATTTGGGGATGGCCCTGGCTCTTCTGTATAAGATTCAGAACCTGTAGTAAGTTATGGGTTCAAGTCTTGACACTGACATGAATTTGAGATCTGGGTAAATCATTCTATGAGGTTTGATATCTCTAAAGTAGAGACAGACAATGAGAGTAACTGGATCACAGGACTTCTGTTTGAGCTAGAAAAGCTAGTACTAATAATAACTAAATTTTATAATCTTGGTATAAATAAGATTTTTTTTTCCCCTTTGGAAAATAGAATAAAAGAAGGAAAAAAATCTTAGATTCAGTCATAAACATAACAAATACACAAAAAAAGAGGTAAGCATAGTCTGAAAACAAAAGTCACAGAGAGTCAGAGATTTGTCAGAGAATAGCAGTAAGGTAAACTTCAAATTTCAACATTCTATTCAAAACACATGCCATTGAGTATGTTAGGTTTTTCTTTGGAAAACCAAACAAGAAAATTTGAGGACTTTCCTTGTCTTCTTGTTCAAAATGAAATAGCCTGGAGTAAAGTATCAAACAAAACCTAGCACCCTCTGTCAGTTCAACCTACATTCTATTTCAGGACTGGCTGTACTATCTCAGAGATGAGTTAAGTGGGAAGTCACAATGAGTCATAAAGAGAACAATATTTCTGTCATTAATTATAAGTTCCATTTGGGAACTCTCAGTGTCCAGGCATTGAGTGTTAGGCTGTGTTTTCTAGAGTAGCAAAACCAGTAAAGCTTATAAATATATAGCTACAGATTTATATTAAGGAAATGGCTCACACATTTTTAGAGGCAGGAATGTCACAAGTCCATGGATCAGAAATAAAGGCTTCTCCTAATTCACATAGCTGCAGGGACTGGCAAAGCCAAGGCAGATCAGAGGCCAAGGCTCTTGCTCACAGACTGTGAAGATCAATGAATTCCAAGATACACAGGCAAGACTACAAGTGAACTATTAGCTCAAGAACCAGAAGTCAGACAAACAGGAGCCAACTGCAGGATCCAGAACAAGCAAAAGCCAGAATGTCCACATACGCCATGTGCCCAAGAAAACTCTCTTTCAACTGACTGGCTACTCACAGCAAATCAAATCATGAGGGTGATCACACGTCCAAGGGAAGCAATCAGAATATTTTATGACTTCCAAAATGCTGAGAATCATCGCCCAGCCTAATAAGACAATCTTAACCATCACAATCTACCCTTGTCAACTTGGTCCCCTGTACACATCTCTTTAAATAATATATAATCTCTGAATAAAGACAATTACAAAGTTGTACCTATCATGATATAATGAACATACATACAACCCAAAATGTACCAGCACTGTTTAAGTCTTACATCTTGTGAGTGAAGAAAACAAAAATATTTGATGCACACATACAAAGCACAAAAACTTGTAACAATTATAGTCCCTGTTTCCACAACTGATTTTGTGGCTGTAACCAATTTTTAGAACTACCTTCTTCCATCACATAATCAATAGTTGTCCTCAGCAGCACATGAGCTGATCGTGGTTCTTTGGTGAGATGATCCAAATCTTCATTCCTGAAGAGTCTAGGTTATTAGTAGTGATGTTGGAATTGGATTACTGTAGTTTTCCATTGAAATTAATCATATAGCATAGTAGTCTAAGAGATACCCTCTGGGATCTCCTGTATTTCAGATATACTCTTCTTTTCCTTCACTGTGTAATGCCAATTTGATTTTCTCTTGGTAATCAAGCTCAGTCACATCAGCTGGTATGTTAACTCCCTTCTTTGCTTGTCAATCTAGCAGCATAAGGACCTTAAAGTAGCCAGGTGGAATTCTTAGCTGCCAGCTCAGTGGAATCAGTGATGTCTCTCCAGGTGGGAACATGCCTCCACTTTGGAACTAATTTAAGACCCCTAGACCTGAAGAGCATAAGGTCACAGGGACAGGAAGCAAAACTCTTATGAGTGGGTCACTAGGTATAATAGTGAGTTGTGCCACTCCAGTTTTCACTCCTTCATTCCTGGATCCATGATTCTTAGCTATGGAGGAAAAAATTATCTGTTGGACACTAGTTTAGAGCATATACAACCTCATGGAGAATATTGCCCCAACCCTGCAAGGTATTGCCACCTAGCAAGTGCTGTAATTGTGAGTTTAAAGGGCCATTCCATTGTTCTATCAAGCCAGGGGCTTCAGGATAATGGGGAGCATGATAAGACCAGTGAATTCCATGAACATGGGCCTAATGTCACAATTAATTTGCTGTTAAGTGAGTCCCTTGATCTGAGGCAATGCTGTGTGAGATATCATGATGGTGGATGAGGTATTCTGTAAGTCCACAGATGGTAGTTTTGGCAGAAGCATTACAGGCTGGGAAGGCAAATCCAGATTCAGAGTAAGTGTCTGTTCAAGTAAGAAGAAAAGGTTGTCTTTTCCACGATGCAAGTGGTCCAGTGCACTCAACTTGCCACCAGGTTGCTGGCTGATCACCTTCAGGGATAGTGCCATACTGGTAACTCAGTGCTGGTCTTCGCTGCTGACAAATTGGGCACTCAGCAGTGGCTGTATCCAAGTCAGCCTTGGTGAGTGGTAGTCCATGTTGCTGAGCCCATTCATAACCTCTATCTTTCCCACCATGACCATTTTGTTCATGAGCCCATTGAGTAATGACAGGAGTAGCTGGGGAAAGAGGATGACTGGTTACCATAGAATGAGTCATTGTATCCACTCTGCTGAGGTCACCTTTTGGTGAACATTCACATGAAACATAAATATCTTCACTTCTTTGGCCCCTTCACAGAGGTCTGTCACCTACCTCTTCCCTATAAATCCTTGTGTCCAATTTTCCAATCAAGTTCCTTCTAAGTTCCTGACCATCCAGACAAACCATTGGCCACAGCCCATGATCAGTATACAATTGCACATCTGGCCATTTCTCCTTCCAAGCAAAGTAAAAAGTTCTGTCCATTGGGAGGACTTCCCTTCACCACTGTCCCTCAAGGAGCCCCCAGAAAGGGGTTGTAGTGCTGCTGCTGTCCCCTTTTGCACAGAATGATCTGCAAAACAGGCACGATTTTTCTTTTCTTCAGCCAACTGATCATAGGGAACTCTTCTTTATAAGGCCAGAGATGCAGGCTAGGAGATGGTAGGTAATGTGATAGGAATGGAGACCGTAGGCATTTGGGACACTTCCATAGGCAACTTACTTGGATGAATGCTGTATACCGCTTCCATTTAATGATGGAATGGTGCTGTACACATCCAATTTTATGACTCTCTGGGTCAGACACCATCAGTTTGTGATTGGCACCTCAGGCTTTGTGGTGACTTGGTGTCCCACAGTTAAGTTTCAGTCTCTTCTAAGGCCTTGTAACATAGCAAACACTGTTTCTCAAAAGGAGAGTAGTTATCTGCAAAGGATGGCAGGTTTTTTCCCAAAATCCTAAGAGTCTGTGCTGTGATTCTCTAATACGGGCCTGCCAAAGACTACAAACAGCATCTCTGTCTGCCACTGAAACTTCCAGCATCATTGGATCAGCCAGATCACATGACTCAAGTGACAGAGCGACTTACACAGCATGCTCAATCGGTTGTAGAGCCTTCTGTTTGTCTCAGCCTCACTTAAAACCAGCAGCTTTTCTAGTTACTTGATAGGTCAAATTAGCACACCCAAATGAGGGATGTGTTTTCTCCAAAATCCAAATTGGCCCCCTAGACCTTGTGCCTTCTTTCTAGTTGTGGGAGCTACCAGACGCAATAACTTGTCTTTCATTTTAGAAGTTCAATGTGCCCCACATTACTGAATGTCTAGAAATGTCACTCAGGTAGACGGTGCCTGAATTTTGGGGGAATTAATTTCCCACCTTCTGGTACACAAATATTTTACCAATACATCAGGAGTCATTAACATTTCTTCCTTTCTGCAGCCAATTGGTATAATGTCATCAATAGAATGGATCAGTGTGATGTACTTATGGAAAGGAAATGTGATCAATTTCCCTCTCCAGACTAAATTATAATACAGGATTGGTGAGTTGATGTACCTCTAAGGTAGGCAACTGAATGTTTATTGTTGGCCTTGCCAGCTGAAGTCAAACTGCTCCAATGGTCCTTTGAAACAAGTATAGTGAAAAAGACGTTAAACCAGATCAGTAGCTGCATACTGGGTGTCACAAGATTTATTAGTTTGCTCAAGGAGTGATGCTACATCTGGATCAACAACTACAGTTGGAGTTACCACCCAGTTAAGTTTTTTATAATCTGCTGTCATTCTCTAAGATCCATCTGTTTTTTACGCAGACTAAGCAGGCAAAATTAATGGAGATACAGTAGGCATTATCACCTCTGCACCCTTGAAGTCCTTGACAGTGGCAGTTACCTGCAAAATCCCTCCAGGAATGTGATATTGCTTTCAGTTCACTATTTTCCTAGGTAAGGGCAGTTATAATGGCTTCAACTTGGCTTTTCCTCCCTTAATAGCCCTTATTCCATTTGTCAGGAATCCATTGTGGGCATTCTGCAGTCGCTGACTATATCTATCCCAATTATTTATTCTTGCACTGGGGAAATCATTAGAGGATGAATTCAGAGACTCACTGGAAATACTATGAGATGGACATGAGCCAAAACTCCGTGAATAACCTGACATCCACATGTCCTCATTATGACTGGTGGGCCACAGTGACATTCTGGATCTTCTAAAATTAGTATCAGTTCAGGGCCAGAATCTAGCAATCCCCAAAAAGTCTGATTATTTCCCTTTCACCAGTCAACAGTCAGCCTTGTAAAAGAACATAGATCCCTTTGGGAAAGGCTGGAGGAGAGATCAATAGTACAAGTTTTGGGCTATGTATAGGAGTCCTTTCTAAAGGGAACCTAGCCTCCTTTTTACTCAAGGGGGCTGTGAGTTTTTAAACTCATTCAAGTCTGGGAATTGATTGAAAGACTGTGATTCCATTCTGGCAATTTGAGTTAGACTGCTATTCAGCTGACCTAGATAGAATTTATCTGTTTGTACAGATCAAGTAAAGATTTAGTAGATTTCCTACTTATGTCACTCCTAGGGACACATGACTAAGTAGCTAATGCCAAACATCCATAGAAGTCAGAATATTCTGGTCAATGCTTTGACCCTGCTATCCATTACAGTAATCATGCCCACTTTGTTTTTGCCAGCTTGTTGGCCTCTACAATAATGGGGTCTAATTAGTCCCATTGTAGCTAGATGTCTTAATTCAATTTAGATAGTTCCTACTGTCAAATCTGATTTACATAAAATAGCAATCACTGCAGTCTTTAAGGATGTTGGGGATCCATTCACAAATTTTTTCCACACAGATGTGATAAAATGTGTGCCCACTGGGCACTCCATGTGTGGGTCTGTGTTTCTAACACCTAACAAATCTACTCTAGCATGCCAGTTTTCTTAAGCCTTTGAATACTTTCTTCTGCAGTATACCAAGGCAGCTCTGGTACTTCAACTTAATTTAGTGTAGGCCACCATGTAGTCCGTGCCTCAGTAATCCAACCAAATAAGCTATTAGATGTTTTCCTAACTTCTCAAGTTGAAACACTGAATGAAGAATCTGTACTTAATGTCCTGCATCAATAAAGTCAGATTGATCCATCTTTATGTTCTTTTCACAATTATTCCACATCCAAAAATAGCCATTCCTACACATATTCCCCAGGTTTCTGTTTGTACATAATAGAAAAATCAAACAGTTCTTTTGGAATGTAGTATACCTCCTCCTGGGTCACACTTTGTACTTCACCATTTGGAGATCAGTGGGACCTAAGTCTAGTCATAAGCCTAGAAGCCAGAATCATTGGTAGTATGGCATTGTTTTGCTAATTTCCAGAATTGTCTTGTAAAGCGTATGCTCAGTTGATGTCCAAGGCAATGTCTCAGATAGGGCTCTTTAGAGGCAGCTGAGCTAAACTCATTAAGTGAGAGTGGAGGTGGCTAATGACTGTTCTGGCCAGGGTGGCTTAACAGACAAACATGGAGTAATTTCTTCAGATTGGAGTGGTTCTGTTGGCAGGAGTGATTCAACAGAATTAGGGGGACTCAGCATCTCCACTTTCCTGTTATCTGCCCATATGTCCCTATCTTAAGTTTCTGGATTTCATTTCTTCTCTATCAGTGCCCTCACTTTAACTTCAGACACCTCTCAAGGTTAGCAGTTGAATTGGCATTGTAATTCAGTTACTCTTACAATAAGACTTTGGATTTGGTTTTGGCAATATCAGCTCTGTTACTACAAAAAATAAGACTTTCTTTCAAAGCACAAGTGAAAAATTTGAGGTTATTTATGCAGCACTTGATCTTTGACTCTGGAGCTCTGAGTGTATTTCTCTTTCCTCAGTCTTTCTAGTAAAAGTAGGACCGGTCAGTTTCCTTATAACAAAAACTGTAGAAAGATATCACACATGTATTCAACCAGAGCCTTGCCTTCCAAAAATACCTTATCTACAAATGGCAATATTTTGTATATTTGTATTGCCAGCTCATGCCATGGATAAGCAGTGCCTTCTTTACTATTGGAAGCAGAGTCTTAAACATCTTTAAGTTCAACTAGACTTGAGACATAATTTAGAATGTTTGTCCTTACAATTTTGTTTCTCTGGAAACATTCTATGCACCAAATGTCTTCAGCTGGGATCTCTAGAGAAGCAAAACTAGTAAAGCTTATAAATATATATAGAAAGAAATTTATATCAAGGAAATAGTTCACACAGTTGTAGAGGCTGCAGTGTCATCAGTCCATGGATCAGGATAGAGGATTCTCCTGATTCACATAGCTACACAGATTGGGAACCCAAATTGACAGATCAGACAGCAAGGCTCTTGCTTGCAGTCCGTGAAGATCAAAGAATCTCAAGATTTTCAGGCAAGACCACAGCTAAGCTGCTTGCTCAAGTCCTGAGAACCAGAGATCAGGAGACAGCTGAAGAATCCAGAGACAGCAAAAGCCAGAATGTCTACTTATATTCTGATACAGGCCACGTACACAAGGAAATTCCATTTCAACTGATTGTTTATTCACAGCAGGGCCCATCTTGTTGGTGATCACATATCCAATCTCAACAGAGAAGTTATTGCAACATTATGTTTTTATCAACAAAGGTATGTAAATACATAATACATATATATAAAGTGTGTGTATATATATACGGAAATTCTGGTGGCATAGTGATTAATACATGTGTTATATTCTGTGTGAATCAGAATTTTTTTTTTAAATCAACATTGTGCATCTTATGCCTTGCCTTTCATGAAACATGGAAACTAGTGATAAAAAAGAGGTACTAGTAACATTTCTATTTCTTCAAAGTCCATCAAAAAGAAAATTGAAATAGTGTATAAAATCTTCTACAGTGGTTATTTTTAAATTGCTCTTTTGATGTTGTTACAAACCTGTAACACTCAAAAATGATGAGGATTATTATCGATACAGTTCACATGCACAGCACTATCATTTCTTAGGGTGGGAAACAGGCATTTTGAGGTCATACTTCATACTAAGGAGAGAAACTGCTCTATTTCCAGAAGTCTTCACCTCTACTCTAAAGTAAATCCTCTGGTAAGTAACACTAAGAATAACTGAACCATTTCTACTGATTGCAAGAGGTTAAATAAATTTAATAGACTAGACACAGTTTGCAAGCCTTAACCCTTTAATTTTTGGAGTTTCACACCAAGAAAACACATTGAATTGATTGTGTTGGTAGCACTAAAGTCTAATATTGAAGTATAACACTTGATCATTGATGGTAGTATCTGAGATAGCTTTGTAGCAGAACCTGGACATACATTTTCCTCTCCCTGCTTCAGTGACTCAGCTTCAGAAACAGAAGGAGGGCCAGGGCCAATACGGTAGACTAGACATACGTATCACCAATTCCCTCTGAGAACTAAGGACAGGAATGATAATTGAATGGAACAGCATGGATATCTGGTGAGCCCTAGAATCTGGCATAGTGTTTGTCAGATTGGACTATGTGTCAGAAATGGGAGAACTACCTCTCTCAAAAACAAGGCAGCAATGCTAAGTCCTGCTTTTGCTGACTTGCCCTTTGGGAAGACTGCAGGAACTGACACCTTGTCTCTTATCCAGGAAGCAGGGATTGGGCATGAGCTAGCTAATATGTTGAACTGCAGTGCTTAGCTAGTGTGTATAGCACAGCACAAAGACTGTGCATGGGACAGCCACATTTTTACAGCCAGTCTGCTGACTGAGGGCACCACTGCCCTCTCATTTCTGAGCTGCACCATAGATTTAGCTATTGCTTGGCCGGAAGGGCAGCTAGGATGAGACGCCATCTTGGTCAGCTGGGAGGCAGAGTCACCCACTCAGAGGTCTCATCAGGGCTAATTCTTCATCTGAGAAGCAGTGCATCTCTGGAAAGTGCTTCTCTAGCAGAAAAGCTGTGTTTAGGATGGAGGAGACCAGAGTTGTGGGTGGAAACTGGCAGAGGATGGCAGCAAGGCTGTAACCCCCCTATTTTGAATCACATGATAGCATATGGGGCAGCCTATGAGGTGCTTTCATTGTCAGCTGGAAGATGAGCCTGCCTCACCTGAGGGCCTGACTGATTTTGGCAGCTGCTGGACAGCTCCTTGCATAGCAGTAAAGTACGTTTTTAATACAAGACCATCAGGAGAACTGATGGCTGAATGGCCTGACAGTATATCCCCTACCCCTCACTGATCCACAACGTAGCCTTGGCTGATGCCCACCCCAGTGATGCCGTAAGTAGGGCACCATCTTTGCTAGCCAGGAGGCAGAGCCTGCTACCTCAGAGAGTACACCTGGGGCCAGACAATAGAGTTCACAGAGGTGGTTGGTGACCAGCTTCACTCTTAGAATTATGCCTCAGATCCTGCTGAGGAAACACCAGACAAATTGAACAGCTTGTAGATGGACCCAAGGCAACAATCAATACTAACCATTTAAAGAAACAGTCCATCTCCCAAAATAAAGAAGCAGAATACTTCCTAGATGAAGAAGCCTTTCTGAAACTATTGGAGGTTGACTACAGAAGAATTATATACAGAGCCCTGCTAGAGATTAAACAAAATGCAGCAGAACAAAATGAAAAATTAAACAAGCTATTTGAACTGATGGAACAACAATAATATGAAATTTAGCAGGTCAATAATAAAATGACAGAATTAGACAATTCAATCCAAAACCAAAAGAGCAAGATCGAAGAGCTGGAAGCCATAGTTAGTGAGCATGAGGACAGAGCAACTGACACCAGCATTTATGAGGAGAAATCAGAGAAAAGAAATAAGAAAAATGAAGAGGCACTAAGAAACATGTGGGACTCTACTAAGAGGAATAATCTATGAATAATTGGAGTTCCTGAGCAGGGTGGGATAGCTCAAAATACAGAGAGCACTGCTGTAGAGTTGCTGACAGAAAACTTACCTGAAATTATGACAGAAGACAACACAGATATCCAAGATGTGTATCAAATGTCACAAAAACTAGACCCCAAAAGAAAGACACCAAGATATATTATAATCAAGCTTAATAAAATGAAACATAAACAGATGTTCTTAAAGGCAACGAGGCTTAAAGCAAAGCTTACATTCAGAGGGAAGCCCTGTAGCCTTTCTTCTGACTTCTTGGCTGCAACGATGTTGGCAAGAAGGCAGTGGGATGACAGATTCAAAGACCTGAAGGAGAAAAACTTCCAACCAAGAATTATGTATGTGTCATAATTGTCTCTCAAACATGAAGATGAAATTAAGACATTCACAGATAAACAAAACTTAGAGATTTTGTAAACACCAAACCAAAACTACAGGACATACAGAGACAATCCATCTATATGTTGCTTACAAGAAACATACTTGAGACTCAAGGATATGAACAAACTGAAAATTAAAAGATGGAAAAATATATACGAAGCCAACAACATACAAAGAAGAGCAGGAGTGGCAATGTCAATCTCAATAAAAAAGACTTTAATACAAAACTCATTATGAACAAGGATGGTTGCCATTCATTGCTGAAAGATGCAGGACATACGTGGGCCATAATAACACTAAATATCTATGCACCCAAACCAGAGCATCTAAATACATCAAACACTGACAACATTGAAAAATGAGATAAATTACTCCAAAATAACAGTCGGAGACTTCAACATTCCACTTTCAGTAATGGACAGATCATCCTGAAAAAAGCTCAATAAAGATACAGAAGATCTTACTGGGACAATTAACTAACTAGAATTCATCAACATATACAGAACTTTTTACTCATCAACAGATAAATACACCTTCTCCAATACACATGGAACATGTGCTGTTAAGACATAAAACTAGTCTCAACAAAATCCAAACACTGAATTATTACAAAACATCTTCTCAGACCATAAAGTCATAAAAGTTGAAATCAATAGCAGAAAAAACATGGAAATTGAACACCACCTTGATTAAAAATCCGTGAGTTATAGAACACATCAAGGATGAAACAAATTTATAGAATCAAATGAGACTGAAAATATATCCTACCAGAACTCGGGAATACAGCCAAAGCAGTGTTCAGCGGTCAGTTTATCTCTATAAATGCACACATCTGGAATGAAGAGAGGACTATTGCTGTAAAGATTTAACCCTACAGCTTGAATAAGCAGAAAGAGAGTAACAGAAGAACCCCTCAGGCACCGGAAGAAAACAGATAATAAAAATTAGAGCAGAACCAAATGGATTAGAGAATGCAATTGGAAAAACTATTTAAAAAATTGAACAATTGAAAAAATTAACAAAACCAAAAGCTGTTTTTTTTAAAAATATCAACAAAATTGATAAACCACTGGCTAGCCATACAAAAGAAAAGCAGGAGAGGAAACCGATAACCCAAATAAGAAATGAGATGGGAGATATCACAACAGACCCAACTGAAATCAAAAGTATCATCAAAGAACATGATGAAAGACTGTACTCTAACAGATTTAAACATCTAGAGGAAATGGACAAATTCCTAGATTCACATTGTCTACCAAAATTATCACAAGAAGTCAAACAACTTAATAAACTCAACACAAAGGAAGACTGAAAAAGTCATCAAAAAACAACCAACCAAAAAAAGTCCTAGCCCAGATGGTTTCACTGTTTAACTCTACGAAGCTTTTAGACAGAAATTAATTCCAATACTGCTGAAACTACTTCATAGCATAGAAAGGGATGGAATACTTTCAAATTCATTCTATGAAGCCAGCATAATCCTGATACCAAAGCCAGGGAGAGATTCCCCCCCCCCCCAAATTACAGACCAATATCTCTCATGAATGTAGATGCAAAAATCTTCAACAAAATCCTAGCCAATAGAATTCAACAACATATAAAAATAATAATTCATCATGGCCAAGATGGATTCAGGCTAGGGATGCAAGTTCAACATGAGAAAAACAATTCATGTAATCAACCACATAAATAAGGATAAGAATTACCTAATTTTGTTGAGTGATGCACAAAAGGGATTTGACAAAGTCCAACACCTATTCATGCTAAAAACTCTCAGCAAAATAGGAATAGAGGGGAAATTCCTGAACACAATAAGCGGTATCTACACAAAGCCAACTCCCTACATCAGCCTGAATGGAAAGAGACTTAAAGAATTCCCCTTAAGAGCAGGAACTAAATAAGCATGCCTACTCTTACCTCTCCTATTGAAAGTTGTACCAGAAGTTCTGGCCAGAGAAATTAGACAAGACCAAGAAACAAAGGGCATCTGCATCAGCAAAGAAAAAGTAAAAGTCTCCCTATTTGCAAATGATACGTTTGTATATGCAGAGAATCCTAAAGAATCCATAAGTAAACTACTCAAACTAACAGAAGAGTTCAGCAAAATATCAGGATACAAGATAAACATAAGTAAACTCTCTGCCAAAGCCAAGTGCCGTTGAGTTGGATCTGACTCTCTAGGATTCCTTTATATCAACAAAGAAATCATCAAAGAAGAAATTACCAAATTAATACCATTTACTATAGCTCCCAAGAAGATACAATACCTAGGAATAAATCTAAATAGAGAAATAAGAGACTTATACAGAGAGAACTACAAGACCTTACTGCAAGGAACCAAAAGAGACTTCATAAATAGAGAAACCAACCCTGCTCACAGATAGGAAGATTTAACTTTGTGAAAATGTCTATTTTACTCAAAGTGATCTATATGTACAATGCAACCCCAATTCAAATTCTAATGTCTTTTTTTTTCTTTTTATTTAACATAACTGAGTGAAAATGTACATTAACGTATAAATTCACATGCCCACCTATATGCAGCTTCCACTGCTCTCCCTGTCCGGTGACTGCACACTATTCCTCTCTGCTCCATACATGTCTCATCCTCCCAACAGTCTCCTTTCCCTTCCTCTCCATCCACTCCCCTTCCTCCAGCCAGAGGTCAGCAAGATGACATCCTATAGATGTATAGAACCATAAAGTGCTTCCATTATGTGGTCACTCTGCATTGCCAAGTCCAATCCATTCCTGTCCGAAGAGTGGACCTTTGTCATAATTTATGGGTAAGGGCAGCATCAGGGCCGGGGGCCATGCTCTCAGAGGAACCCCAAAACCGCTGGACCATCAATTGAGGTCTTTTAGTGGAGATCTCATGATGTACCCCTTTTTATTCTTGTGTTGCCAGTGGAGACTCCTCTCTGTGAGCTCCATCGTGGCTATCACTGGTGGGTCTTTTTTTTTTTTTAATGAGATGGAGAAACAAATCACCAACCTTCTTTGGAAAGGGAAGAAACCTCAGATAAGTAAAGCACTACTGAAGAAGGAGTAACACAGTGGGAGGCCTCACACTACCTGACCTTAGAACCTTTTATACTGCCACAGTAGTCAAAACAACCTAGTACTGTTACAAAAAGAGACATAGAGACCAATGGAACAGAATGGAGACCCCAGGGATGCCACCATCCTCTTATGAACAGTTGATATTTGACAAAGGCCCCAAGACTATAAACTGCGGTAAAAACAGTCTCTTTAACAAATAGTGTTGGCAGAATTGTATATCTATCTGCAAAAAATTGAAAATCCATATCTCACACCTTACACAAAAACTAATGCAAAATGGATCAAAGACCTAAATATCAAACCTAAAGCAATTAAGATCATGCAAGAAAAAAATGGGTAAACACTGGAAGTTCTAATACACAGTTTACACAGACTTCAAAAGCTGATAAAGCATGACCAACAGAAGAGAAAATAGATAAATGGGAGCTACTAGGAATCAAACACTTTTGCTTATCCAAAGACTTCATCAAGACAGTTAAAAGACTACCTACAGAACGGGTTAAGGTATCTGGCAACTACATATCAGGCCAACGTGTGATCTCCATAATCTACAACATACTGCAAAATATCAACAAGAAAACAGTAAATAACCCGATTAAGCAATGGGCAAAGAAGATAGACAGACACCTCACCAAAGAGGACATCCAGAGAGCCAACAGACACACAAGGAAAAGCTCATGATCATTAGCTATCAAAGAAATCCAAATCAAAACTGCAATGAGATACCATCCTACCCCAACAGGGTTGGCCATGATCCAAAAAACACAAAACAACAAATGCTAGAGAGGCTGTGTGGAGATCAGAACTCTCCTGTACTGCTGGTGGGGTCGCAAAATGGCACAACTTCTTTGGAAAGCAATTTGGCAATTCCTTAAAAAGCTAGAAATAGGTGTACCATTTGATCCAGTTATCCCATTGCTCAAAATATAGCCTACAGAAACAGAGGCAGTCAAAAGAACAAATACCTGCACATGAATGTTTAATGCAGCACAGTCCACAACAGCAAAAAGATAGAATCAACCTAGATGCCCAGCAACAGATGAATAGATCAACAAACTATGGTACATATACTCAATGGAACTCAATATGATGATAAAGAACAATGATGATTTTAGGAAGCATCCCATAACCTGGTTTCGACTGAAAGACATTATGCTGAGTAAAATTAGTCAACTGCAAAAGGACAAATATTGTATTGAGACCTCTACTATAAAGACTCAAAAATAGACTTATGTACAGTAGAAAAGACTCTTCGATGGCTACAAGAGTAGAGAAGGAGGGAGAGTGTTGATCATAGATTAGATAGTTGATAGAAATTTGGTTAGGTGAAGGCAGTGATACCACAGAGTAGAAAGTAGATCAACTTAACTGGACATAACCATAAACCAAAAACTCTTCTAATCTCAACCCAATATTGCAAGGATAGAGTAGCAAGGATGGGGTCTGGGGACCATGCTCTTGGGGGACATTGAGGCCAAGTGGCATAACTAGCTTATTGCTAAGAGAATCTTCTCCACACAATATTGGTTAGTGGCATCTGGAGTTTTAAAGTTAGCATACTGACATCTGAAGTACACCAAATGGTCTCATCTCATCGGAAACAGATTATCACTGAGAACAACAAAGACTCAAGGTAAAAAGAGCTCAGGAGACAGAAGGACCTATGTGAATGGGAGATCAATATGTGATCAGAAGAACCAGATGGTGCCTGGCCACCACCAAACACAGCCATGATGGGACACGCAGTATTGAGTCCTTGTGGCAACATGAGAGAAAGAGGGGTGCAGCTCGAGAACTCTACTAAATACCACAATTAATGGTCTGATGGCCTCAGGGATCCTCTGGGAGCATGGTCCCTAGATCTGCGGCTGCCTCTGTCCAGAAAACACTATGGAGTTCAACTCTGGACAAAAGTGGTCTTGACTCAGGAATACAGTGTGACCATATGGCATGGGTACTTTATGGATCTATGCATTTACAGGATGCTGTCCTACTGGTCTCTTTCTAAAGGGAAGCTAAAACAGCAGCAAGGAGGGGACAAGATATAGTTAAGAGGCTATGACAAGTATAGAATGAAAAAGAGGAGTGCACTGTCACCAGGCAAGGCGAGCAAAAGGAGCTGCAGATAGGCAAGCATGCAAAATTAACTGGGATTGTATACCTCTACTTAATCACAATAAAAAAAAAAAAAGAAGGAGACTGGTAGGCATAATTCCTGCTATTGTCAAAATGAGGTACACAAAAAATTCTACACACACACACACATCCAATATGCACACACACATCAGTCATCTAATGCTACTGTAACAGAGATACCACCAATGAATGACTTTTAAAACGGAAATTTCATTTTGTGACAGTCCAGTAGGCTAAAAGTTCAAATTCAGGGTGTCAGCTCCAGGAGAAAGCATTCTGACTCTAGAGAAAGGTCTTTGTGTTAATATTTCCCTGGAATGGAAGCTTCTGAGGCACAGGGATACTGGTCCTTTCCAAAAGATGCTCTTTGCTCCAGGTGCTGCTTCTTGGTGGTATGAGGTCCCCAAATCTCTCCTTGCCTCCCTTTCTCTTATAAATCACTGGCTGCCCCAAGGCAACCCAATCCCACATACTGAGCCCTGCCCCACCAACACTATTATTGCCCATCTTCCCTAATTAACATCATAGGGGGCAGCATTTACAACATAAAGTAGCGTCACACAATACTGGGAATCATGATCCAGCCAATCTGTCACACACATTTTTGGAGGAGTACAGTTCAACTCATGACAATTATTATAATTTCCAAAAATGTGAGAAATTATAAAACATCTCAAATGGCCTTCAACACTATTACAAAACATTTATCACTATGATGCAGATTCAGTGTACAAGTTTTGCAAAGAGAAGACAGACTTAGCCACAAATCTTAGTTCTTCTTACTAGCTGTGATTTCTTAGACAAGTAACTTACTTTTCTGTGCATCAGGCTTTTCATAAGAGGATCATTGTGGTATTTACCAGATAAAGTTGCAGAAAGTAAAATATAATAACTTATGTAAAGTACTTACCAGTGTTTGATTGTGTGTCAGCTTGGCTAGGCCATGATTTGCAATGTTTTAGCAGGCATACAGGGTCTGAAAATTAAGTCCATTAACTTAATTGTTTTAAGTGCTAAATACTTCACTGCTGAATATCACTACAGTCACCTTCCACATACTCTCCTGAGGAAGCTATGCATCGATGACAGTGCCTAGTCCAGCTGTTAAAGCAATTTAGTAATTGTTTCTGGAATGGCCATTGCACACAGTGGCAAGTTCACCAACTTAACTGCTATGTCTGTGAAGGAGTAACAACTCCAGTACTGAAGCTCCCTTCCCATGCATCTGATCTGACCCCCAGTGTTTTCGTTTTTATTTTACCCAAAGATAAAGGAAGTATTGAAAGGAAGACATTTTGATGATGTTCAGGACATCAAGGACAATACAACAACAGCTATGATGGCCATTCCAGAAAAAGAATTCCAAAATTGCTTTCAGGGTGTACTAAGCTCTGGCATCAGTGCATGACTTCCCACGTGAAGTACTTCAAAGGCGACCATAGTGCCATTCAACAATGACGAATGTAGCACTTTTTCCTAGGATGAGTTGAGGAACTTAAATGTCAGCTCTTTTATGTGGAGAACTCACTTTTATAAGGAAATGAAGCATTGAGGGGCATAATTAGAGAGATGGAAGACTGTGTGACATGCCTAAATATCTTTATAGTACATCATTGTTAATATAAGCTTTTAAAATTATAAAATTCATACATGTAATTGGACTTCTTGTGGAAAAATGAAAGCTATCTTTTCTTGTACCAAGTTAAGCCTAGAGCACAGTTAACAGTGTACAAGCAGCTAGAAGAGCTTGGATATCTGAAAGGAAACTGTGTGGCAGTTCTACTTTGTTCTATGATGTCGCTATGAGTCAGAATCAACTCAATGGTATTGGGTTTGGGTTTACTTTTTGGTTTATATTCATGTGAAAGCACAGTACTTGATAAGGAAGAACAAACAGAATCGATGCCTTTGAATTACAGTGTTGGTGATGAATACTGAATGTGCCATGGATTGCCAGCCACCAAAAGCCACAAAAAAAAAGCTACTGCCATCAAAATTAAAATCTGATTCATACAGACCCAATAGGTCAGAGTAGAACTGTCCTGTAGAATTTTCAAGGAGCACCTGGAGAACTCGAACTGCTCACCTTCAGTTAGCAAAGGTAGCACTTAACCACTACACCATAAAGGTTTTGATTTCCAGGACAAACAAGTTTGTCTTGGAGGAAGTATAGCTAGAATTCTCCTTAGAAGGAAAGATAGTGAGAATTTTTGCTTAACTTGGATGTGTTATCAGAAGGAAGCAGCTCCTGGGGTAAGATTTCATGCTCAGTGTCTTAGTCTGGGTTCTTTAGAGAAGCAAAACCAGTAAAGCAAATAAACATATAGAGGGAGAGGTTTACACCAAGGAAATGGCTCATATAGTTGTACAGCCTGGAATGTCCCAAGTCTGTGGATCAGTATAGAGGCTTCTGGGATTCTGAGATTCTGAGATTCTGAGATTCACACAGTCTCAGAGGCTGGCAAACTCAAGATCTGCAGGTCAGGCAGCACGGCTCTTGCTCACAGGCTGTGAGGACCAGTGATTTCCAAGATTGGCTGGCAAGTTTGCAAGTCAGCTAACAGTTCAGGTTCCAAGAGCTGCAGGTCAGATGAAAAGGAGTCAGCTGCAGGATCCAGGGCAAGCAAAAGCCAATAATCCTTGCCAGAAAATGTCATTTATATTCAATGCAGACCATATACCCAATGAAACTCCTTTCCAAATGACTGTTGACTCACTCTGCAGATCCAGTTATGGAGGTGATCACACTGTATCCAATCTCTTTATGGAACTCATCACAACATCATAGACTGCCAAACTCAAACCAAAGCTACTGCTGTCAAGTCCATTTTGACTCATAGTGACCCTACAGACAGAGTAGAACTGCCCCATAGAGTTTCCAAGAAGCATCTGGAAGATTTGTACTGCCAGCCTTTTGGTTTAGCAGCCATAACATGTAACCACTATGCCACCAAGGTTTTCATAGACCGCCAAACCACTGAAAATCATGACACAGTGAAGCTGATGCACAGTCTTTACAATCTCATTCACCAAAGCAGAGGGTCAATGAAAAAGAGGAGGACCCTCAATGACATAAAGTCACACAGTGGCTACAAAAACAGGCTCAAACATAACAGTAGTTGTAAGAACGGCATAAGACCAAGCAGTGTTTCATTCTGTTGTACATGGTGTTGCCATGAGGCAGAATTAACCAGATGGCACCTAAGAACAATATCATCAATGAAATAGCAATGCAAGATTAAAACAAGTAAAAGGGAAAAAAATTATTTGCCTATGGAGGCAAGTTCCATGAAGTATGCCAAAAGAAATTCTGGGATTCAAAAATGTCCTGTGAGTTCAAAAGATTTAAAACCATTGTTCTAAATAGAGGTCTTTAACAAACTCCTGCATGGGCTCCGCTAATGGGTCATTTTCCCTCCACTCTTATGCTGTGATTCAGATCATCAAGCCTCATGAAGCAACAGTAGCTCCTACCTTGGACTACATTCAAACCTTGATTTGTACTTTTAGCTCCAAAGGTGGGTCTTCTGGGTAATCAGTCATCATTAGGGATCTTATATCAGTATCTCAGCCAATTTAATGTCATTAGATGCCAGCTTCGCTGTACAATGTGTTTGTTTGTTTGATGCATAAATATTATCTAAATACTTGATCTTTATTTCAGAGCCCCAGGATTTAATTCCAGGATACTGTGGGAGTGAAAAAGGCTCAGCCAATTCACCTCATATACAACCATCACTCATCTGTCAGCCTAGGCCTGATTGTTGTATTATGCTGCACAGTTTTCTGAAGAGCTTCCCAATTAACACAAACTAGGAAAAAAGCCTGATAATCAGTCAGCAAAAACCCTACGGATCACAACGATCCAGTCAACCATCAATATATTTTGATGTATTTGATTAGAATGGTCCAATCAATAGTCAATTGATCATAGAGATAGTGAGGGAATAGACAGCATTTCCTTCCACGATGCATGGAACAGTCATGTGCTGGGGGTCAATTCAATAGCAGAGCAGCTAACAACAAAGAGGGCGGGAATAAATATTTGGATAGGAGCTAAATCTCTATTCCTTGATCCAAATGCCCATATTGAGTAAGTGCAATCTGTTGATGATAGTTAGAATACTACTTGTTTGACAGGGAGCTTTATTCCTTATTGGTGGGAATGTCCACAAGCTTCCAGATAATTTCATTTGATCTCCACAGCTCTGGCCCCAAACCAGTTTGAAATCAGGTGCACAGAACTGAATTACTTTATTTGCATCAATAGTACAAGCAGTTGATTGAGAAATAAAGTCCCTAAAGGTATGCCATATTAATTTCATTACATTTTAAAGCAAATAAGCATATAAAACAAATAAGCTTCTAAATGTGGTCAAGTCAATTTCAATCCACATTGACCCTGTAAGAAAGTATAACTCCCTCACTGAGTTTCCTAAGCTGTAACCTTTAAGGGAGCAGATTGCCAGGGCTTTTTCTCCTTCAGTGCAACTGGTGGGTTTGACTTTCAGACCTTTCAGTTAGCAGTTGAGCACTTAAACATCGCCCCACCAGGCCTAGCAAATTTCCTGCAGAAGTCATGAGTGGGTCTTCCTGGCATGCCTGTCTGACATTAAGAGGTGATCACTGGCCCGTGGTGCCCTGTCTTAACTAGGAAAGAAGTGAATGAAGTTTCTGTCTTATTCCCTCCTTTTCCTTAGAATCATCTCATATTGACCACCCTCCCTAAAGTGCCTTCTTTTCACAGATCTCTCCATTTTGAAACTTGATGTTGCCCAGGGCATGGAGTAAAGCAATCAAGAAACTAATTCACATTATTTATGACTAAAGTGTCTAATGTCTCTCTGTCACTCATCACTAATTCCAATTTTAACCTGATGATATTTCAGCCCCTCCCTCATGTCACATTCCTGTCAGATTTTCTGTTATCATAAGTAATTAATAAATGTTTCTTGAACTTTTCAGCTGTCAGAAGTATATGCATGTTAAAAAGTCAATATTTAATCTTTTTTTAACTGTAATGCTTAAGGCTCAAATATCATAACTACTATGAAGCTATCTTTGGGCACCTGCAGTTATTTATTCACAGTTTTGTTATAAAAAGGCAATCATTTCACATAAGCTGTTAGTATTTGTTATTTACAACGGAAAAGAACCATGTCTACTTTACAACAATGTTCCAAGGTCCTTCACTCTTAAGGTATCTGAAGCATTAAAAGCATCTGCTAAATATTTATGGAAGAAAAGAGGCAAGAGAGAAATGGCAGGCGAGAAGATTTAAGAGGGTGCAATATTAATACTTTCAGATAGCTTGTAGGGTATAAAGTGTTTGGGGAAGGACAGTTATTATAGTTTGAATTGTACTCCCCCAAAAAGTGTGTCCACATGGTCAGGCCACAAGTGCCGGTATTGTGTTGTGGTCCTGCATGTTGTGATGTTTCCTATGTGTTATAAATCATAATCTCAGACTGTGGTTAAGGAGCTGATAAAGAGAGAAAACCTTCACCTGGAGATGATGCCCTGAACTAGGGCTTGTAGCATACTAGGATGTGACAGAATAAAATTTCTCTTTCTTTAAAGTCATCCACTTGTGGTATTTCTGTTATAGCAGCACTAGATGACTAGGAGGTGACAGAATAAAATTTCTCTTTCTTTAAAGTCATCCACTTGTGATATTTCTGTTATAGCAGCACTAGATGACTAAGGCAGTAATCTTTCTAGGACTTTTCAAATCAAACTATATTGCTAACTTTTTAAGACGTTCAAAATAAAGTCAGTACTTCAACTTAGTTGTTCATTGAACTCAGCTGAAACTTCGAAATATTTTTTAAAGTAACATTACCAACTCCCTTATGAAAACGTGATCAATTCTTAATTTAAAATATAAACACACACACAAATGCAACTTGAGAGGAAGAGAGCAAATGGATTAAAGGCTCAGCATAACTGAATTGGTGTGCCTGCCTTATATCCAGGGATCAGTAAATATTTGCTAATCTGAATTCAACCTAAATTTATGTGTAGCATTATCTGAAAGTTATGCAATGATGTAGCCATCTTCCATTATCACATTAACACCTGGTTTTGCATAGCAACCTGGTTTTTAGAACTTAACCATGACCATAAGCTAGAAGTGGATATACTATAACAACTTCCTGGTCTTTTGGGGTTCAGACTCTCCCAAGTCTACTGCCTAAATCTTCTGAATCACCATTTCCAAGCTAATATCCTTACAATTTTCCTTTAGTCTTATAACTCCCTAATGCAAAAATCTTTAATAAGTCAGTCATTGAGTAAATTATAACCCCTTAGCTTGACATTAAGTGTCTTCAATACTGTGGCCTTAAAGTACATTCTAGAAGGGGTACTAATACTCCACATGAGGCTCTTCCATATTTGGCATTAGTGTTTTTTTTTTTGTTGTTGTTGTTTGTTTCCTGTCCTCTATTTTGCTCATTCTTATATTGACAGCACTTGGCTATCTATTCATCAGACAGGTTACCATCCCTACAAACTCTCACCTGCCTGTTGAAATGTTGCCTTTATTAGCTTTCTGTTGCTGTTCTAACAAATTGCCAGAAACTTAGTGGCTTATCTTACAGTTCTGTAAGTTAGAACTCCAGTATAGATTACATTGGGCTAAAATCAAAATATCACTGGGGCTGCATTCCTTTCTGAAGGTTTATGGATGAGTCTTTTTTCTTGCCATTCCCAGCATCTAGAGGTACAAAAGTTCCATGGCTGGTGGTCCACTTCTTCCATCATCAAAGCCATCAGCATCACATCTCTTTCACCTTTCTTCTGTTGTCACATTTTTCCATGACTGCAAACTCTTGCTATTTCAAGGTGCTTAAACCTTAATCACATCTCCAAAATCTCCTTTGCCATGGAAGGTAACATGCTCATGATTCCAAGGATTAAGATGTGGACATCTTTATGGGGTCACTATGCTGACTAATGCACTGCCCACTCATTTGTAACCATGGTATTCCAATAGACAGCTAGTGGAATTATAATTGGGAAATAGTTTTGGAGTGAAATTTAACATCCTACAGGATATATCAAAAGTGAATCTGCGGGGGGGAGAGTCGAGATAGCAGACTAAACACACATCTCCCTAAATCCCTCTGGCAACGAAGATCTGAATTGTAATTAAATGGAGTCTTCTCAACACCTAGTGAGCTCTAGGACATGGCATAGGGCTGTTAATTTGGACTTCATACCACTGAGTGGAAAGTTTCTTCTGTCACTGACCCCTGCTCTTGGTGAGCACTGGCTTTCACAGACCAACGGTAACTCACCATTTTAACTATTTTTTCTCTGTCTTGGATGGCGAGCAGACCTGAGACTTGACTGGAGGCTAGTTTCACATGCACTGCTTGTGGGATTGTTGAGTGAGATTGCCATATTTTGAGAGCCTGGCTTTGGATTCTGTGCATCTCAGCACCTTTAGCCTCTCTTTCCGCCTCCACCATCGACTGGCCTGTGCTGGGGCAGGCGGAGAGCTTGTGTGAGACGCCATCTTGTTCCACTGGAAGGTGGAAATACCCATATGGAGGCCTCAGTGGGACCTAATTCCTAGGCTGGTAGGCAGCACCTGCCCAGAGGAGAGCGTTTTTCTGGCAGTAAAAAAGTATTCTACACAGTGTTGCCTACAGCTTGGGCCCAACAGCAGAGGCCAGCAGGGTAGTAGCCTTTTTGTATTTTGAACTAGTTTATAACAGCCTCTATTGACTCACATGATGCCCAAAAAGCAACAAACTCTGGACAAAACTGAAATCAAGAAATCACCCATGGCTTCAGGAGGCCTCCAAAAGAAACAACCAAAGAACTTCCCAGATGAAGAAACCTTTCTGAAACTATCAGAAGGTGAATACAAAAGGATTCTATATAGAGCCCTACTATACTTTATACAAAATGAAGTAGGGCAAAATGAAAAATTAAGCAAGCTGTTTGATCTGATGGAACACCAGTACTCTGAAATCCAACAGATCAAGAACAAAATCAAAGACATAGAAACTTCAATTGAAAGCCAAGAAAACAGAATGGAACAAATGGAAAATAGACTTTCTGACTTAGAATACAGAGCTACTGACTCCAGCATCTATGAAGAGACATCAAAAAAAAAAGAAACAAGAAAAATGAAGAAGTATTAAGAAGCATGTGGGACTCTATTATGAGGAACAATCTACAATGAACTGGAGCTCCTGAACAGGGTAAGATACCTGAGAATGCAGAGAGTATTGTTGCTGAGCTGCTGAGAGAAAATTTCCCAGAAACTATGAAAGAACAGGCTATAGATATCCAAGATGCGTATCAAACACCCCTCAATATAGATCTCAAAAGAAAAACTTCAACTCATATTATAATCAAGCTTAACAAAATGAAACATAAGGAGAAACTCTTAAAGGCAGCAAGACTCAAAGCAAAGCTAACATTGAGAGGGAAACGCTGTAGGCTTTTGTCAGATTTCTCAGCAGAAACAATGCTGGCACAGAGACAGTGGCATGATACATTCAAAGAATTGAAAAAGGAGAACTTCCACATAAGAATTATATATCCTACAAAACTATCTTTCAAATATGAAAATGAAATTAAGACATTCAGAGATAAAAATAAATCTGTACATTGTCTTTGATTCTAGATAACCACATCTAAAAAATCCATGGAAATACACAGCTGTTCATTTAAATATTTACTGGAAGCATATTACAGGTCAGATATTTTTCTAGTTGCTGAAAATAAAGACCAAGCCTTTGGTCCCAAATAACAAGTGGAAGAAGGCAAAAATAAATACAGAAGTATGTATTATGTGAAATGGTAATAAGTGCTCTTTCTTTTTCAGTTGCTCATACCAAAATCCCTTGAGTCTTGCTTGACTACTTTCCTTTCCTCATAAAGCAAAAAATCAAATCCATTGCTGTCTAGCAGATTCAGATTCATAGGAACCCTACAGGTCAGAGTAGAACTGCCTCACAGGGTCCCCAAGGAGCAGCTGGTGGACCTGAACTGCTGATCTCATATGCCATATCAAACTGATCAGTAAATTCCATTGGATCCATTTTCAAAATACATCAGAAACCAACCACTTCATGTGCATAAGTGTGTATTTTGAAAATATGTTTCAAAGTATACTAAGGCATTATTGCTTGATAAAAGGAGAATGAATGATGGGTAGGAAACAAGCAAACAAGATTTCTGCTACAGAATTTTGAACAGGTAACATGTACCTAACATGAGGTGTGGCCAAATAATTCAGTTACCAGAACACATTAGATATCATGAAGTCTTCACAAGTATCTACTATTTATTATTTTACAAATGTTTGTTAATCTACCCAAAGGGATATTCTACTAAATCAGGGTCTAATGGACACATCAGTGAACTGACTGAGTCATGGAAAGTAGTAGAGGCAGAGGACAAACTGCTCTAAGTAACAGCTAGTGTGAGAATGTGGCATTAAGATGATACTAAAAAAAATAAAAACACCTTATATTCCCTGAAACATATGAGAATCATGTTTTTTAACCTATGTATGAAAATTCAATCAGGACTATAACCTATGTGATAGTACTCGTCTTCTAAAGAGCAAGACAGTAAATATTTTAGGCTTCATCAGCTTAAGCTATAGAGAGCTGTAACAATCACTCAACTGCCACAGTAGCATAAAAGCAGTTACGGACAACTGATAGCTGTGTTCCAATAAAATCACAGATATCATATGATTTAATCTGTACAAATTTTGGTACAGATTCCTAAAACACAAGAAAACATTTTTTTAAAAAAAGCATGTTTTTGGCTGTAGCATAACAGCCTTTGCCATAGCTAGTATGGTCAAACAGCATGATACAAAAAAGCATTAAAGTGCATTAAGAAAGAAAACTACTTCCCATCCAGTTGATGAGGACCCATAGTAACCCAAAATGTGTCAGACTACAACTGCGCTCCATAGTGTTTCTAATTGCTGGTTTTTCAGAAGTAGATTGATTGCCAGGCCTTTCTTTTGAGATACCTCCAGGGGAACCTGAACCTTCAACCTTTGGTTTAAGCCCCTGAACACATTAACTGTGCCACTCAGGGATTCCTAGAAGTGCATAGTCCAATAAATATAGGTGCAATTTTCTCACATCCTGTGATTCCTATATTTAAAAGCATGCTGGGAATGTAATTCAGAACAATCATCAGTCTCTACTAATATGATATTTTTCCTGAGTTTCAGCTCCTGTGATTCAGAATAGTAAATGTCACAAAATGGAACAGGCTCTAATCTTCAGTCTATATGCAAGACAAACATGTGTTGGCTCCCATCAAAAGACTACTCTACTTGAAGCTTAATAGTCAGGGAACTTACGGATCTTATTTTGGTGTAAGTATCCAGTTAATTCATTTTCTTAGTTGACACTTCAAATGTGATTGAAAGCATATGCATGAATTACTTGGAATCCGGATATTTGATGTTCCTTTTAGATAAACAGGATTTAATACCCATATTTAATACCCATTTGACCACTTGGGGTCAAATGGTGGCTGTAGGGCACATGAGAGTGTATGAGGATTTGGCGCATTTTTTTTTTTCTTTCATAACGTGACTGTGTAGTGAATAGACTCAGAAATTTTTTTGACCTCCACAATTTTGGCTACGTATCAGTTCAAACACAGGTATGAACTATGTTTGACTTGTGTAATTTAAACCTTTAAAATAGTTGGCTAAGCATTAACATCCCTGAGAAGAGTCTACACTGATTTTATTTGGCTTAAAGCACATTCCAAAGCAAACAGGCGTTGAAAGTAAATATCTTAACTGGATAGTAATTATAATTTTCTGTGAAGGTCAATGCTAGATCCTCATAATCAGTTCTTTGTCTCTTTCTAATGTGAAATAAAGTGGAACTTAAGAGCCCAGGAACACCATATTTGAAACACCTCCCTTTTGATACTCACCTTCCAGCATTGTCTATCAGCTTCTCAGAAAACACCCATTGCTCTTTCGGAGACTCTTTTTCCTCATGGGCACCTGGGATGTTGTTGTCTAAGACCCTTACTCCTTTCTTTATAGAATACAATATCTGCATTTACTAGTTATCACTACTATATTCAATAGCATGTTAGTTACTTAAATACATTAATTTCATCTTCCTTTTGCATACAGTTAATTCCAATCTTAATCCAGATGCCAGCACCTCCAACATCTGCCCCAATCCTGGATCCTTGCTTCCATAATTTCTATGCATGCCGAAGGTTACCCCACTCATGTCATTAATGCATCAGAGGCCTTGCTCCCAAGAGTTCTTCAATATCGTCGCCTAAGACAGAAGTGTTCCATCATGTGACACCCGAGTTTATTTTCTTGTTTTCTATACATGAAAAGAAATCCATGAAACCAAGAAACCATGAAAAGGAAAAGAGACACAAACAATTTGTGTGGCAGCATTTTATGATAGTCTGGGGCAATAGATGAGGTTACACAGAACACACATTAGTTGAGTTCAGCATTATTTCCACCAATTTAGACTGAAGGCAAAATCAAACAGTCTGCCATCAAGTTGATTGTGATTCATAGTGAACCTATAGGACAGAGTAGAACTGCCCTATAGAGTTTCCAAGAAGTACCTGGTGGATTTAAATTACCAGCCTTTTGCTTAGCAGCCATAGCACTTAACCAGTAGACTACCAGTGGTAGAGCTTCCAGCATCACAGTAACATGCAAGCCCCACAATACAGCAAACCTTCATTTGCTGATGTGGCATGACTCAAAATGAGAAGAAACAGCTGCAAACATCCATTAATAATGGGAATGTGGAATGTATGATGTATGAATCTAGGAAAATTGGAGATCGTCAAAAATGAAATAAACCAAATCAAATCCACTGCCATGGAGTCAGTTCTGACTCACAGCAACTTTATGGTCACAGTAGAACTGCCCAATAGGATTTTTAAGGAGAGCATGGCGGATTTGAACTGCTGACCTTACGGTTAGCAGACATAGCACTTAACTAATAAGGTACGCAACCAGAGTTTCCAAAAAATGAAACAGAACACAATAATATTGGTATCCTAGGCATTAGCGGATCCAACTTGATGGCACTTGGCTGACTTGGCAGGCATTAGTGAGGTGAAATAAACTGGTATCTAAAATTTTGAATTGGACAATTATATGGCCTGCTATGCCAGGATTGAAAACTTGAAGAGGCATGTTGTTGCATTCATTGTTAGAAAAAACATTTCAAGATCTGTCTTCAAGTATAATTCTATCAGTGCCAGGATGATATCCATAAGCCTACAAGTAAGGCCAGTTGATGCAACTACTGTTCAAATACATGCACCAACTACTAAAGGCAAAGATGAAGAAACTGAAGTTTTTTTTTTAAATATGACTGAGTGAAAATGTAAATTCCTGTATAAATTTACATGCCCACCTATATGCAGCTTCCACTGCTCTCCCTGTCTGGTGACAGCACACTATTCCTCTCTGCTCCATACATGTCTCATCCTCCCAACAACCTCCTTTCCCCTCCTCTCCACCCACTCTCCTTCCTCCACCAGAGGTCAGCAGGATGATATCCTATAGATGTATAGAACCATAAAGTGCTTCCATTATGTGGTCACTCTGCATTGCCAAGTCCAATCCATTCCTGTCCAAAGAGTGGAACTTCATTATGATTTATGGGCAAGGGCAGCAACAGGGCCAGAGGCCATGCTCTCAGGGGAACCCTGAAACCGCTGGACCATCAATTGAGGTCTTTTAGTGGAGATCTCAGGATGCACTCCTTTTTATTCTTGTGCTGCCAGTGAGACTCAACCTAGTGAACTCCATCGCAGCTATCACTGGTGGTGGCCGGGCACCATCCGGTTCTTTGAGTCCCAAGTCGATGTAGGCACCCCCTCATGTGGGTCTCTCTGTCTTCTGGGTTGTCTTTCCCCCATGTTATTTTGGTCCTCGGTGAGCATCCGCTCCTGCTGAGTTGGGACCATTTGCTGTGCCCTCGGATGGCAGCTTGGCAGCTTTTAAGACCCCAGATGCCACTCACCAATATGGGGTGCAAAGAGCCCTCCTAGCAAAATGCTAATTGTGCCAATTGGCCTTGATTTCACCTGAGAGCATGGTCCCCTGCCCCCTGCTTCAGCTACTCTATCCTTGCAATATTGGGTTAAGATGGAAGGAGTACCCAAGTTATGGTGAAGTCCACTTAATGTTGTTCTTGTTTCTAATGTGTGCTGTCACCGATTTCTCCCAACTAGATTTCTAGCAACTATCTAATCGTAGAGGTCTCATACAATATTTGCCCTTTTGTCGCTGACTACTTTCACTCAACATAATGTCTTCCAGTTGAAACCAGGTTAGGAGATGTTTCCTGCAATTATCGTTATTCTTTATCATTGCATAGTGCTCCATTGAGTATATGTACCATAGTTTACCTATCCATTCTTCTGTTGTTGGGCATCTGGGATGATTCCATCTTTTTGCTATTGTGGACTGTGCTGCGATAAACATTCTGGTGCATGTATCTGTTGGTGTGAAAGGCCTTGATTCTGTAGGATATATTCCAAGTAGTGGAATTACTGGGTCAAATGGTATAACGATATCCATTTTTTTAAGGAAGAGCCAGATTGCTTTCCAAAGAGGCTGGACCATTCTGCAACCCCACCAACAGTGTAGGAGGGTTCCACTTTCTCCACAGCCTCTCCAGCATTTGTTGTTTTATGTTTTCTGGATCATGGCCAATCTTGTTGGGGTGAGATGGTATCTCATTGTGGTCTTGATTTTAATTTCTTTAATAACTAAAGATTGTGAGCATGTCCGCATGTGTTTTTTGGCTGCCTGGATCTCCTCTTTAGTGAAATGTCTGTCCATCTCCTTTGCCCATCGCTTAATCGGATGGTTTATCTTCTTTTTATTAATATTTTGTAGTATCTTATAGATTATGGAGATCAGGTATCGGTCTGACACAGAGTTGCCAAATATTTTTTCCCATTCTGTGGGTGTTCTTTTAATTCTATTAATAAAGTCTTTGTATGAGCAAAAGTGTTTGATTCTTAATAGTTCCATTTATTTATTTTCTGTTCTGATGATTGTGGTTTGTTTGACAGATTTTGGAGTCTGTCCACATTGTGTATTAAAACTTCCATTGTTGTCCCTACTTTTTCTTGGATGAGGAAACTGAAGATTTTTACCTGCTTCTACAATCCAAAAATGATCACACATGCCATCAGGATGCATTGATAATTACTGGTGATTGCAATGCAAAGCTGGAAACAAAGAAAAAGGATTTGTAGTTGGAAAATATGGCCTTGGTGATAGAAATGATGGCTGAGATTGCATAGCAGAATTTTGCAAGACCAACTACTTCCTCATCACAAAGATCTTTTTTTACCAACATAAGCAGCCCCTATATGCATGGACTTTGCTAGATGGAATATACATTTGTCAAATCAACTACTTCCGTGAAAAGAGATGATAGGAAAGCTCAACATCATCAGTCAGAATACAACAAGGTGCTGGTTGCAGAACAGACCACCAACTGCTCTTATGCAAGGTCAAATTGAAAGTGAAGAAAATTAGAACAAGGCCAAAAGACAGAAAGTATGAACTTTAGTGCATCCCTTCTGAGTTTTGAGACCATCACAAAAACAGATTTGATGCACTGAACACTAATAACTGAAGACCATATGAGTTATGGAATGACATTAAAAGCATCAAACACTAAGAAAGCAAGAGGTCATTAAAAAGACTGGGAAGAAAGAAAAAACCAAACTGGATGTCAGAAAAGACTGTGAAGCTTGCTCTTGAACACTGAGGGACTAAAGAAAAAGGAAGAAATCCTGAAGAAAAAGAACAGAAGACAAGATTTCAAAAGAGTAGCTCAAGAAAACAAAGAAAATTATAATGACATGCATAGAGAGCTGGAGACAGAAAACCAAAAGAGAATAACACAATCTGCATTTTTCAAGCTGAAAGAACTGAAGAAAAAATTCAAGCCTTGAGTTGCAATAGTGAAGGCTTTTGCAGGAAAAATATTAAATGACTCAGGAAGCATCAAAAGAAGATGCAAAGAATATACAGAGTCATTGTATCAGAAAGAACTGGTCAACAATAGTTGATTTCAAGATACAGCATATAATCAGGAACTGATGGTACTGCAGGAAGAAGTAGAAGCTACACTGAAGGCACTGGTGAAAAACAAGGCTCTGGAAACTGATGGATTACCAACTGAGATATTTCAACAGACAGATGCAGCACTGGAAGTACTCACTCATCTGCACCAAGAAATTTCAAAGACAGCTACTTGGCCATCTGACTGGAAGAGAACCATATTTATGCCTATTCCCAATAAAGGTGATCTAACTGAATGTGAAAATTATTGAACAATATCATTGATCTCACATGCAAGTACAATTTTGCTAAAAATCATTCAAAATGGACTGCAGTAGTACATTGACAGGGAACTTCCAGAAATGCAAGCCGGATGAGAAGAGGACATCAAACCAGGGATATCGTTGCTGATGTCACATGGATTTTGGCTGAAAGCAGAGAATACCAGAAAGATATTTACCTGTGTTTTCTTGCCTATGCAAAGGCATTTGACTGTGTGGATCATAACAAATTATGGATAACATTATGGAGAATAGGAATTACAGAACACTTGACAGTGCTCATGAGAAATCCATACATGGATCATGAGGGAGTCATTCAAACAGAACAAGGGGACACTGCATAGACTAAAGTCAGGAAAAGTATACATCAGAGTTGTAACATTTCACCATACTTTTTCAATCTCTATGCCGAGCAAATAATCCAAAACGATGAACTATATGAAGAAGAACAAAGCCTCAGGATTGGAGGAAAACTCACTAACAACCTGCATTATGCAAATAACAAAACTCTGCTTACTGAAAGTGAAGAGGATTTGAAACATTTACGGATAAAGATCAAAGACCACAGGCTTCATTGTGGAATGTACCTCACTATCAAGAGAACAAGAATTCTCACAACTGGATTGGTAAGCAACATCATGATAAATGGCGAAAAGATTGAGGTTGTCAAGGATTTCATTTGGCTTGGTTCCACAATCAATGACCATGAAAGCAGCAATCAGGAAATTAAAAGATGCATTGCAGTGGGAAAAATCTATTGCAAAGGACCTCTTTACAATGTTGAAAATTAAAGGTGCCACCTTGAAGAGTAACATGCGTCTGACCCAACCCATGGTATTTTCAATCACATACGTGAAAGCTGGACAATGAATTAAGGAAGACAGAAGAAGAACTTATGCCTTTGAATTGTGGTGCTGGAGATGAATATAGAATATACCACAGACTGTCAAAAGAACAAAAAGATCTGTCCTGGAAGAAGTATAACCAGAGTGTTCCTTGGAAGCAAGGATGACTAGACTGCATCTCACATATTTTGGATGAGTTGTCCATGAGGAATCAATCCCTGGAGGATACCATGCTTAGTAAAGGAGACAGTCAGTGTAAAAGAGAAAGACTCTCAAGGAAACAGATTGATGTAACATGAGTCTAAACATGAAAATCATTGCTCAGGAATGGACAGTGTTTTGTTCTCTTGTGTATAAAGTCACTATGAGTCAGTACCAACTCAGTGACACCTAACAACAACAAACTCTGAACTTTACCTACTTCTCTACGCTGTTACCAACACATAATTTTTAAGAAAATCCCAGATATCATATAATTTCATCTGTAAACATTTTAGTATGGATCTCAAAAAAATAAATACTTTTTAAAACCATAGTTATAACAGCAGTACCAGGAAAAATTAAAAACAGTTCCTTCATTTAATCATAATTTGTTTTTCAATTTTCTGCTTTCTTATATAGCACCTGACACAAGTGAGTGCCTAACTGCTCTCCTGAACTTTCAGAACTTTTCATTTTGGAGGGGCAGTATTCTATCTTGCAGTAACTCCTGGCAAATTGCCAAAATTAATCAAATCTCAATTCTATGTTACTTTCTCTGTGAAACCCATGTTCCTCACAGCAACACTATATGACAAAGTAGAATCACCCCATAAAGTTCCCAAGGCTGTAAATCTTTGCAGAAGAAGACTGCCTCATCTTTCTCCCATAGAGTGCTTGGTGGGTTCAAACCCCTGACCTTGAAGTAGCTGAGTGCTTTTAACCATTGCCCCAAATCCCTAGTTCTAACAAACACTGTCATTTTCTCTTGTTGGTTCCTATAGCACTTCTTTCAAATCGCTAGCATATGTGTAAATATCATGTGTTGTAATTATTCATTTAGCTGTCTGTGTCCCCAAAGTTATGGACTACTTTAAGACAGTAATTGTGCACTGTTTATCATAGCAATCTCAACTCTAAGAGCGCCTGAAACTAAGGGATATTCTGTAAATATTTCAGGAAGGATAGGAGAATGGAAAGGAGGATGCAGTTAGGAGATGAAATGGCAGCTGGGGCTCCATTACGGTCCCTGTAACAGGGAGTCAACTCTGGATGGAACTACATGTTAAGCACTCAACTGCTATCCAAAATGTTGACAATCTGAGTCCACCAAAAACCTCAGAAGAGAGGGTAGTGACCTACTTCCAAAATATCAGCCATTGAAAACCTTACTGAGCAGATCTGTAATGTGGTAACTGATATTTTTGTTTGGTTTAGTAGAAAGTCTCAGGGGTGGGAGGGAGCATTTTCATGTCCACCACATAGTCCCACTCTGTACCTACGTAAGCTCATATGACATGGATTTTAATCTGCTTTAGTTAGTGTTTTACCTCTAGTAACTAGAAATGCATCTGGCACATGGTACAAGTTAAATATATTATTTAATAAGTGACTTCGGTGTCACACAAAATGTTGATAAGTGGAATGTGCATTCATAAATTAAAATATTTACTATATTATCATTTTTGAAGGATCTTCTGTTTTTACAATTACTATTTTTTTATAAACTAAACATTTATATAAATGGCCATCTTTTGGATTCATACTCAGATGTATTTTTCTTAGAAGAAAAGGAGTTCTATAACTAATTCTATAACCACATCAATAACCAATAATGTGCTAAGAATTTTATATTAATGTAAGTCACCAATGTAATTAATACTCTTGGTTGCCAGATTCAAAAAGTACAGTTTGTTTCTGGATGTGCTGATCTTTACACAAATGGTGAATTGTAAACAGAATTTTTCCTTCTTACTTCAGGGTAACTGGTTCCATGACAGGGCAAAAAGTAGCAGTTGGGCAGATTTGAATAATTCAGTCTACTGAGATGTAAATCACAGTTTCCTCTCGTCCTTGACTCATGAGATTAGTTGGATTTACTCTGACCTAGCAATATCAATGGAAACAGCTGTTTGGTTGCCAATGAGCTTTGGGCAATGGAGTTAGAAGGCCTCAACAAATCCTACTGGTCTTTGTCCTGACTTAACAGTAACTAATACTCAGAGGTAATGTGCATTTTCTAAGGCAAATTATGATAAATTGTAATATAAAACTGCCAAGTTTCCATCATATCCAGGTGTCTGCTAGTCCCCAGCTAGCTGGTACTTGCCAATCTAAAACAACAGTGAGAGAACATACCGATGAATGAAGTATATGACATTTCTGTGAAACATCCACTTCTTTTACACACCATCCTTTTATTGTCCCTTCTTTCCCAGAGTGCTTCAGGTTTTTATTTTGCTTATATTCTATCTCATCTGGAAAAAATAACTTGAAAAGAAAATTCATGCCAAGATTTTAATGATATCCTACCTTACAACACACATTCACACATACACACACTCACAGTTTTTTTACCAGGCTACTTTTAGAAACCCTAGTGACATACAGGTTAAGTGCTACAGCTACTAACCAAAAGGTCAGCAGTTCAATTCCACCAAGCACTTCTTGGAAACTCTGTGGGGAAGTTCTACGTTATTACAGTGTTGTTATGAGTCGGGGGTGGACTTGATGGCAGCAGGTTTGGGTTTTTTTTGTTGTTGTTGCTTACTTCTTGTTTGCTCTTCAAGTTTTAGCTCAGTAATTATTTGTTTGAGCTCTTTCTCACTTTAGTTGACATTACCTCATTATTATGACAGTGAAAACACAAGTCACGCCCTGGGGAAAAATATTTTCCAATTACATATCTTATGGTGTACCTCTATCCAGAATATAAACACCAAATCTTTCACCACTGAGTCAATTACAATTCATAGCGACCCAAGGCCGCAAATCTCTATGGAAGCAGACTGCCATATCGCTCAAGTTTCAAAATTCAATGTGTTTTTTGAAATATTTTATCATGCTTTAAGTGAATATTTACAATCCAAGTCAATTTGTTATACAACAATTTGAACACACTAACTCTAGCTGTCCTCCTAACCCTGGGACAGCACACTCCTCCTTTCCAGCCTGCATTTTCCATGTCTATTCATTCAACCGATTCTTGTCCTCCTCCTGTGTTCTCATTTCTCTTCTGGACAAGAGTATTCTTTTAGCCTCATTTATGTACTTAAGCCAAAACCCACACTTTTTGTCAGTATTATTTTGTGTCTAGTGATCTACTACAATCTTTGTCAGAAGAGTTGGCTTCAGGAAAGTTTTCAGCTCTGGGCTAACAGAATCTGGTGGCCAAGTCTTCTGAGGACCCTCTAGTCTGTCAGATCATCAAATGTGGTCTTTTAAACAGAGTTCTAGTTCTGCACAACCATTTTTCTCCTTCTCCATGAGATACTCAATACTGTATTCCTTATTAGGACAATCTTTGATGGTCACTGGTCACCATCTAGTTCTTCTGGACTTGTGCTGATGTAGTCCCTGGATTATATGGCCTTTCCTGTCTCCTGTGCTCATATTTTCCTGACGTTTTTGAGTCTCCTAGGGTCCAGGTGGGTTAGGACCAATTGAATCTACTTAGATGGCTGTCTATTAGCTCTTAAGACCCTAGATGTCGCTCATCAAAGCGAGATGCATCACATTTTCTTAAAAAATTTGTTATGCCAATCGACATGAATGTCCTCTTAAACCATGGGCCCCCAAACCCTGCAGCTATTCCGTCCTTCAAAATGTTAGGTTATATTAGGAAACCTCTTCCCTTTTGCATTAGTCCATTTCTGCTGACCTCCCTTCCGTTGTGCACTGTTCCTCCCTTCCGATAACTCAATTCCTATCTACTGTCTAATCAATGAATACCTTACACCTCCTTCCCCATTCTTGTAACCATCAAAGGCTGTTTTTTCTGTGTTTAAACCTTTTATTTAGTCCTTGTAATAGTGGTCTCATACAGTATTTGTCCTTTTGCAACCAATTAATTACATTCAGCATATCTTCCAGATTCCTCACATGTTGTGTGATATTTCTGCAAGTTATCATGGCTGTGTACCACTGTATAGTATTCCATTGTGTGGATATACCATAGTTTACCCATTCATGTGTTGAGAGATACCTAGGTTGATTCCTTTTTTTTTTTTTTGCTATTGTGACCAATGTTTATTAACATTGGTGTGCATTTGAAAAGCTATGTTATGGATTGACCCCTAGGGTCGCCATGAGTCGGATCCAACTAGACGGCACTTGGCTGGCTGGTTATAGATTGAACTATGTCCCCCCCCAAAAGCATGTATAGCAATTTGGCTGGGCCATGATACTCACAGTTCTGTGGTTGTACTCTGTTTTGTGATTACAGTTTCATGTTACAGAGGATTAGGGTAGGACTATAATATGCTTGTTAAGGTTACACCCTTGATCCATTGTAAAAGGAGTTTCCCTGGGATGTGATTTGCACCATCTTTTATCTTTCAAGACATAAAAGGAAAGGGAAGCAAGCAGAGTTGGGAACCACATGACACCAAAAAAACAGTGCTGGGAGCAGAGCCTGTCGTTTGGACCTAGGGTCCCTTACCTGAGAAGATCTTCAACCAGGGAAAGATTGAGGACAGGACCTTCTTATCCTGGAGCCAACACCCTGAATTTGGTCTTTTAATCTACTTTACTGTGAGGAAGTAAATTTCCATTTTTTAAAGCCATTCACTTGTTGTCTTTTCTGTTACAACAGTACTACGTGACTAAGACAGAATATCTATATAAAATCAATAGCCAATATCATTCTTAATGGAGAGAGGCTAAAAACACTCTCCCTGTGAATAAGAACAAGACAAAGAAAACCTTTGACACTTGTCCTATTTAACATTATGCTCTAAATTCTAGTTACCTGCAAATTGGTAAGAAAGAAGTAAAAGTATTCTGTTCACTGATGATATGACACTAAACATAGAGAACACTACTAAAGACTCCACAAGAAAACTACTGTAAGTGTCAAATTCATGGGGCAGGGGATGTCTTCTGATACACAGGGCAGCAGGGCCTGATGAACCTGAACCAGCAGGTCAGACCCAGGCTGCTGGCTGTCAAGGCTGTGGAAGCTGGTAAATCCGTTCATACAACAGTTCACCAGCCCAAGCAGCTGTGGAGGCCAGCAAACCCAGAATGAGCAGGTCAGACACCACGCTTCTGGGGAGTCAGTTGATCAGAGACTGGGCTCAGGATCAGATGCAGAGAGAGAAAGCCTTGCCAGGACACACACAGCCCTTTTAGATTATGAATAACACCCCAAGGAAGGGCCTAACTTTAGGAGAGTGTGGTTTGAGTCGTGCCCTCTTGCAATACTGCAACCCATGACACAGCTTATACCAATCCTGCTCATCAACAGGTAGAGGTCAGGATCTACAACACACAGAATGGAGGACAACCACACAATGCTGGATATCATGACCAGCCAAACTGGCATGTAATGCCCATCATCACTGATCCTACATACTTTATTTGCATAGTCCCACTCAATCACTATGTGTGAGTCACAAAGACTATAGCTTGAAGGGCCGTAGTACGTAATTTCATTGCACTGCAGACTGCACCCTGGCCCTTCTATAAATTGGCTCTTTTACATTTGAAGGATTAACTTCCTCCTCCCGCTCATTTTACCCCTTCAAAACAATCATTAAGAATTAGTCCTTTAGTAGGATAGGAGAGTTCTGAGGGTGAAGTTAGTCAGGTTGACCAGCCACTGAGGCACCAGCCACTCAGGTCAGCTGCAGAAAGATTCAGCAGAGCAGCAGAACACAAGGTAGCATAAGGTGACTGAAAATACAGTGGCTTGGGTCAGTTTAACCTTAGTCTGCAACATGACATCTTTACTTTTTAACATTTAACGAGGCCTTTTGCAGTAGATTTGTCCAATGCAATGTGCCCTTTGAATCCTTGACTGCCACTTCCATGGAAGTTGATAGTGCATCCAAGAGAAATAAAACTCTTCAACAACTTCAGTCTTTTCTCCATTTGTGATGATGTTGCTTATTGGCCCCACTGTGAGGGTTTTTGCTTCTCTATGCTGAGGTGTAATCTGTGCCACTTCTTTCTCCTGCAGAGCAGCTCACGAGTTAGAACGCACAACCTTTCAGTTAGCAGCTATGTGCTTAAAAACTGTACCACTAAGGCTCTTTGACATTTGCATAAAAATAAACAAAAAATTCATTGATTCTAACTCATAGCGACCCTATAGAACAGAATACAACTGTCCCACAGGGTCTCTGAGGAGCAGCCGGTAGATTCAAACTGCCATCGTTTTGGTTAGCAGCCAAGTTCCTAACTACTGCATGCCACAAGGGCTCTGACATTCGTAAGGCTGGCGCACATGCCCAGAGCAGTTCAAAACAGGTCACTTGACAGTCTTGTTGATAGATAATGAGGCTTGAGCTCAGAAATTAGATAACCCACTTAAGGAAGCCTAACTTGTTATTGAAAATGCCTTCACGACTTGCACCAAACACTTCTAGTTATTGTGACACAAAGCACTTAAGAAGGCTCATGCAGAACTCCACTAAAAGACCTTAATTGATGGTCTGAGGGCCTTGGAATTCCCCTGGGAGCATGGCCCCTAGACCTGATGCTGCCCCTGTCCATAAATCCTTACTGAGGTCAACTCCTCAGACAGGAGTAGATTGGACTCAGTGACACAGAGTGACCATATTGTGTGTGCACTTTATGGTTCTGTGCATCTATAGGATGTCGTCCTACTGCTCTCTTACTAGAGGGGAGTGGAGAAAGTGGAGAAGAGGGGACAGGAGATTGTTAAGAGGATACAACAAGTATAAGACAGAAAGGAGGAGTGTGCTGACACCGGCCAAGGACAGCAGTAGGAGCTGCACATAGGCGGGCATGCAGATTTAAACTGTATTGTATACTTCTACGCAACTACAGTAAATAAAAAAAAAAAATTTTTTAAAAGCTCATGCAGAAGTACTTAATAGGGGCCCTCAGAAGCCCAGCTGATGAAAGACTTAACTATATCTGGAAACCAAAGGAAGAATGTGAAGGGGAGATAATGCTAGAGCTGAAACTCCAAGAGAAAGATTTCCCAGTTGACTAAATGAGAGGGAGGGATGTCCCAGGCAGGAGAACAAGTCTTAAGGCAGAATATGAGGAAAAGCTTGCTCTACTGATGAAACTGGGTCTGCCTGGCATAAGCAGGAGCTCTACTGATGAAACTGGGTGAGACAGAAGGGTGACTGGGACAAGGCAGGCTACTGGAGCCTCAAAGTCTGATTCTGACATACTAAGGAATATGGGAAAGATCATTTCCTAGAAGGAATTTGCGTCAGGAAGTGAGTGTGAAATGCACTTGTCTCCTCCAAAGCTCCCTAGACAACTCTGGTTTTTAAAGATTTTCTCTTCAGTTGACAGATTTATACTTCGCTTACTTGCCAAGTGTTTGGAAATACGCACATATTTTGTCCCTCCAAACTATTACTGGAAGCATCTGGAGCCTAATTATTGGTAATATTTTGAAACATAATTTTAAGTTGGAAAATTTTCTTTCAAGTTGTTTTATTTATTCACTAAATAATACATACATAAATAGTAGAACATTCAAAAGGTAAAAATATGAGAGCTGAGAATAGTGTGCTGTCACCAGGCAGGGAGGGCAGTGGAAGCTGCATATAGGTGGGCATGTAAATTTATATGGCAATGTACATTTTCACTCAGTCATAATAAAATATATATATATATATGAGTTGAAAGTAATTCTTCCTTTTTGTTATATTCCAGCTACTCAGTTTCTCTTCTTGGATTCAGCCATGTTAGCATACTCTGTGTCTTCCAGAGATGTTCATAGTCTATACATCTAAATATCTTTATGTGTAAGTTTTATTTTTAATAACTAAATTATAACAGTATTACAGCTTGATACAACTCATTTATAACTTCAAATTAGACAGCTAATAGTTTGAATAAGAATATTTTTCTTCCACAGTGATGAGATTCCTGAATTTTGATAGTCCAGTGTTATTGACGACACTTCTGGCTTATCTTGAAGCTTAATTTGGCCAAGGGGCTACATGGTGGCCAGTGAAGGAGAGTGAAAGTCATATGTGCATCTTCTGGTTTATGTCCTTCTAAGGCAGATGCTCTCTCATTCTTTTCCCCTCTCTTTTAAGTGGAGTAGAGTGATCCATTTTGGTCTACGTCACAGACAACAAATAACAAGGAAGCAGGAGCCTGAACCCCTAACACTTCAGTTGACTGTACTAGCTATAGATGACTTATTTCTGGACTGTTAGTTATGTGAGAATTTATTTAACAGTTACGTATGTAATAATTGAAACCACTGTTATCTTAAGGTTTTTGTTATACCAATAGAACCTATACTGTACCTCATTAATATAAGGTACTCTGCATTTTGCTTTTTTCCCACTCAGTAGACAGTGAAGTTTGTTTCATATTACTACATAAAAAGCTGTCTCATCCTTTATAGCCTGCATGGAATTAATTTTATGAACTATAAAAATTTGTTTCTTTATGATCAACTGGAGAACCTTTAGATTATTGCAAATCTTCTTTATAAACAATGTTGTGATTAACAATCTTTCTAGAAATATTATTTTGTGTAAGTGTGGGAATATGTGTAGCATAAATTCCTTGGAATGCAATTGCTAGATTAGAGGATATGTGTTTTTTATCTAAGAAAGACACTTCTCAATTGTCTTCTATAAATGTTTTGTGTCATTTGCAACTTATTCATTCATTTATGGATATTTGGGTTGCTTTTGGTGTTGTGCTACTACAGGTGAAGCTGCTTGACTATTTATGTACAAGTCTTTGTATGTGGATATGTGCTTTTCTTTCTCTTGGACAAATAGTATCTAACTTTTTAAGGAACTGCCGAACTTTTTTAGAAACTCATTGTACCATTTTACTTTCCTACCAACAGTGTATGAAAATTCCAGTCATTCTACACCCTCATCAACATTTGGTATGTTGTTGTTGTTCAGTGTCGTCATGTTGGCTTCAACAACATTCTGTACAACAGAAAGAAAACAATGCCCAGTACGGTACCACCCTCACGATCATTGTTATGCTTGAGCCCATTGTTCTAGTCACTGGGTCAATTCATCTTGTTGAGGGTCTTCTGCTTATTCACCGACCCTCTAATTTACCAAGCATGGTATCCTTCTTCAGGGATTGATCTCTCCTGATAACATGTCCAAAGTATGTGAGATAAAGTTTTACCATAATTGCTTCTAAGGAACCTCTGGTTGTAGTTCTGCATTGCTTGAGTCAGCGACATCTTAGTACTTAAAGTGACATTTTTTTGCTTTTAAACACTTTAAAGAGGTTTTTTTGCAGCAGATTTGCCTGATGCAATGTGTCATCTGATTTCTTGATTGTGTATGAGGAACCTGTATTTACTTTCCATGTACAACCATGATACCGAATAAGGATCAAAGTAAAATAAGATTCTTGACAATTTCAGTCTTTTCTCTGTCCAGGATCCTTTATTGTGATCCCTATCAGAGCACTCAGTGATGGTGGCTGGGTACCACCCAGCTGTACTGGACTCAGTCTGCTGTGGTGGTTGTGGTTGATTAAGCCCTTTGGACTGATCTTTCCCTTGTGTCTTGGTTTTCTTTTCTCTCTCACTTGCTTCAAATAGGATGAGACCAGTAGAGTACCTTAGATGGTTGCTCACAAGCTTTAAGACCCCAGACTCTACTCACCAAAGCAGAATGCAGTGCATTTTCTTTACAAACTTGTCATACCAGTTGAGCTACATGTCTCCTGAGATCATAGCCAACAGTTCTCAGTCCAGCTAATTCAGTCTCTCAGGGAATTTGAATGTGTCTGTGAAGTTGCCATGACCTTGCTTTGATCAAATTGTATTGATTTCTCTAGTACTGTATACTGTCTTACCCTTGACCAAAGTTACCACTTATCTATTGGGTAGCTAGTGTTTCCCTCTTAACCCTTATAACTATCAAAGATTGTTTCTTTCAGTGTATAAACCTTTTCTTGAGTTTTTATAATATTGATCTCAGACAGCATTTATCCTTTTGTAACTATCTTATTTTATTCAGCATAATGCCCTGCACATTCATCCATGATGTGAAATGTTTCAGATTCATTATTATTCTTTATTGTTCTACAGCATTCCATCATGTGTGTGTATCATAATCATCATCATCATAATAATAATCCCTCATCTGTTAATGGGCACTTAAGTTGTTACTGTCATTTTGCTATTGTGAATAATGCTGCAAATAACATGGGTTGCATATGTCTATTAGTGTGACATCTCATATTTCTCTAGGATATATTCCTAGGAGGGGGATTGCAAGATCATACGGTACGTCTATTTCTAGCTTTTTAAGGAAGCACCATGTTGTTTTCCAAATGGTTGTACCATTTTACACTCCCCTCATCAGCGCACAGAAGTTCTAAGTTCCCTGCAGCCTCTCTAACATTTGCTTTTTTTAATAAAGTCTTTGGATGAGCAAAACTGTTTGATTCTTAATAGTTCCCATTTACCTATTTTCTGTTGTTAGTGGTTTGTTTGACAGATTCTGAAGTCTGTCTACCTTGTGTATTAAAATTTCCATTATTGTTCCTACTTTTTCTTGGATGAGCTTTATCTAAGCTAGATAATTGGATCTTCTTAAAATTAAAGTTTTTAGCATGAAAAGGTATTGGACTGTATCAAATGCCTTTTCTGCATCAAGAGACAAGATCAGGTGATTCTTCTCTTTTGTGTTATTTATGTGGTTGATCACATGAATTGTGTTTCTGATGTTGAACCAGCCTTGCATTCCTGGCATGAATCCAACTTGGTCATGATGGATTTTTTTTTTTATATGTTGTTGTATTCTTTTGGCAAGAATTTTGTTGAAGATTTTTGCATCTGGATTAATGAGTGATATTGGTCTGTAGTTCTCCTTTTTTGTTGGTCTTTCCCTGGCTTAGGTACCAGAGTTATGTTGGATTTGTAGAATGAATTTGGGAGTATTCCATCAGTTTCTGTACTGTGAAATAGTCTCTGAAGTATTAGAGATAACTCTTCTCTAAAAGCTTGGTAGAATTCTGCGGTGAAGCCATTTGGGCCTGGACTTCTTTTGGTTGGTAGTTTTTGGATGATTTTTTCAATCTCTTCCTTTGTGATGGGTTTATTAAGTTGTTCTGCTTCACCTTGTGATAATTTTGGTAGGTGATATGAACCAAGGAATTGGTCCATTTCCTCTAGGTTTTCAAATTTGTTATAGTCTTTCATAGTATTCTGTTAGGATATTTTTGATTTCTGTTGGATCTGTTATGACAACTCCCCTCTCATTTCTTATTTGGGTTATTTGTTTCCTTTCCTATTTTTATTTAGTAAGTTTAGGTAATGGTTTGTGAATTTTGTTGATCTTTTCAAGAAACCTGCTTTTGGTCTTTTCAATTTTTTTATTTGTTCTCCTATTCTCTAATTCGTTTAGTTCTGCTCTAATCTTTATGACCTGTTTTCTCCTGGTGACTTAGGGGTTCTTCTGTTGTTCCCTCTCTACTTGTTCAAGCTGTAGGGTTAGTTCTTTGGTTTGGTTTCTTTCTTCCTTCCAGCTGTGTGCATTTATGGAGACAGACTGACCTCTGAGCACTGCTTTGGCTGTATCTGATAGGTTTTGGTAGGAAGCGTTTTCATTCTCGTCGGAATCCATAAATGTCTTCATTTCATCCTTGATTTCTTCTACAATCCATGGTTTTTTCAGCAAGATGTTGTTCAGGTTCCATGAGTTCCACTTTCTATCTGTTTTTTCTGCTATTGATTTCGACTTTCATAGCTTTATGATCTGAGAAGATGCTTTGCATTAATTCAATCATATGTATTCTGTTGAGAATTGCTTTATGTCCTAACACATGGTCTATTCTCAAAAATGTTCCATGTGCACTGGATAAGAAGGTGTAGTTGTCTGCTGATGGATAGAAAGTTCTGTATATGTTGATGAGATCTAGTTGGTTAATTGTGGCAATAAGGTCTTCGGTGTCTTTACTGAGCTTTTTCCTAGATGATCTGTCCAATCCTGAGAGTGGAGTGTTGAGGTCTCCCACTATACTGTGGAGTGATCTGTCTCCTTTTTGAGTGTAGTCAGTTTTTCTTCAACGTATTCAGCCAAGTGCTGTTGAGTCAGATCTGACTCAGTGTGTTTAGGTGCTCTGATATTAGGTGCATAAATATTTAATATTGTTAAGTCCTGCCTGTGTATTGAAATTTTCAGCAATAGTATCCATCCTTGTCCACGATAGTAGATTTTACATTAAAATCTATTTTATCTGAGATTAGAATTGCCACACCTGCCCTTCATTGTTCATTGTTAGCTTGATATATATTCTTCCATCCTTTAATTTTCAGTTTGTTCATATCTTTAAGTCTAAGGTGAGTTTCTTGTAGGGAACATATAGATGAGTTGCGTCTTTTGATTGAAGATGTCACTCATTGTCTCTTTTCTGGAACGTTCAGTCTATTCACATTCAATGTAATTATTAACAGGTATGTGTTTAGTGCTGTCATTGTTATATGTTTATTTTTGTGTTGATGTTTTCTCTGTTGTTATTATTAATCTGTTCTGGGACATTCTTCTTTATGAGTTGATTTTTCAATTTTTCAGGGTTGGTTTTGTGGTTGCTGAGACTCCTATATTAGGTTTCTTGATTTGATATGCTGCATCTTTATTGTGCTTTACAGCTGCCTGTACGATCCCCCTTAATAAACTATATGTAAACCCAATTTTAATTACTGCCAGTCTTATTAACTTCCTCTCCATCTGGAAGGACTGTAATGACTGCAGTACAGCCCTCTTTTTTAATATGATGATGTCTGGGAGGGCTCTACATATAATCCTTTTGTATTCACCTTCTGTTAGTTTCATAAAGGTTTCTTGGTGTGGGAAGTTCTTTGGTTGTTTCTTTTGGGGACCTTCTGAAGCCATGGGTGATTTCTTGGTTATGCTTTTATCCAGAGTTTGTTGCTTTGGGAGCATCATGTGAGTCAACAGAGGCTGAGAGATGCTGTGAGGATGGACTGCAGTTGTTTCTCTAGGCCATCTTAAAATGAAAGGTAAAAGTTATCTGACAACTTCCAAAGTCTGTCAGGTTTTAGGTGTACAGGTCCCTCTTCCCAGCTGGCAAAGTAGGTGCTTCTATCTCCAACCCCAGATGTTATAAACTAGTTCAAAATACAGAAAGGCTACTTCCCTGCTGACCTCTGCTGTCAGGCCCCAGCAACAGGTGACACTGTGTAGAGTACTGCTTTACTGCCAGAAAAGCACTCTCCTCTGAGCAAGTGCTGCCTCCTAGCCTAGGAATTAGGTCCCACTGAGGCCTCTGTATGGGTATATCTGCCTCCCAGTGGGACAAGATGGCATCCCACACAGGCCAGTCACTTGCAGAGGCAGAAAGAGAGGCCAAAGGTGCCAAGATGCATAGAGTCCAAAGCTGGGCTCTCAAAGTATGGCAATCTCATCCACCGATCCCACCAGCAGTGCAGCCAAGACCAGCCACCAGTCAAGTCCCAGCTTCGCCCACTAGCCAAGACAGAGAAAAAAAGTGAAAATGGTGAGTTACCCTCAGTCTGTGAAAGCCAGCACTCACCAAGAGCAGTGGTCAATGAAAGAGAGGAAGCTTTCTGCTCAATAATATGAATTAACAGCCCTGTGCTGTGTCCTACAGCTCACTAGGTGTCCAAAAGACTCCATTTAATTATCAGTTCAAGTCTTAGTTTCCAGAGGGATTTAGGGGCACATGTGTTTAGTCTGCCATCGCGACTCTGCCACCTTGAAAATTCTACTATTAAGGGTTCTTCAACAGATGAAGAAAAATGCAGAGAAAATCATGGAAAGTACAGACAAAACTTAAAAAAGCACAGACAAAGCAATGTAAGAATTCAGCAAAATAATACTGGGAGAAGAAAAAGATAACTAAACATGTAGAAATCATAGAAAAACAGCAATTAGAAATCAGAAAGCCAAACAAGTATATTACAGAAAAGGAGAGTGCATTAGAAGGCTTTAAGGGCAAATTTGAAACAATGAAAGACGTGATCAGTGATATTGAAGACAAATAGTTAGATATCACTGAGTCTGAAGAAAAACCAGAGAATAGAACGAAGAGTGTAGAAAACCTGTGAGATACCATGTAGAGTGAAAATGTGTGTGTGATCATAGTTCCAGAGCAAAGAGAGACAACAGAAAGCACAGACAGGATCACTGAAGATTTCCTGACCAAAACTTCCCTAATATTATGGAAAATGAAAAGTTGACCAATACCTTTTCGTGCTAAAAACTCTCAGCAAAATAAGGATAGCAAATTCCTCAATACAATAAGGGCCATTTATGCAAAGCCAACTGCCTAAGTCATCCTGAATGGAGAGAGACTGAAACAGTTTTCCTTGAGAACAGAAAATAGACAAGAATGCCCACTCTAACCTCTCATATTCAACACTGTACTAGAAGTTCCAGCCAGAGTAATTAAGCAACATCAAGAAATAAAAGGCATCTGCACTGGCAAAGAAGAAGTGAAAATCTCCCTATTTGCAGATGACATGATTGTACACACAGAGAATCCATAATTAAACTACTCAAACTGATAGAAGAGTTCAGCAAAGTCTTAGGACACAAGATAAACATAAATAAATCAATAGGATTCCTTTATACCAACAATGAGACTACTAAGGAAGAAATCACCAAATCAATACCATTTACTATAGCCCTGAAGAAGTACCTAGGAATAAATCAAACCAGAGAAATAATAGACTTTTACAAACAGAACTACAAGTCCTTACTACAAGAAACTAAGAGAGACTTTCATAAATGGAGAAACCTACCTTGCTCATGGATAGGAAGATTTAACATTGGGAAAGTATCTATTTTACCAAAAGCAATCTACTTACATAATGCAATCCCAGTACAAATTTCAATGTCTGTTTTTTAATGAGATGGAGAAACAAATCACCAACTTTATTTGGAAAGGTAAGAAGCCCCAAATAAGTAAAGCACTACTGAAGAAGAAGAACACACTGAGAGGCCTCTCACTACCTGATTTTAGAATCTATTGCACTGCCACAGTAGTCAAAACAGCCTGGTACTGGTACAAAAAGAGACAGATAGATCAATGGGACAGAAACCCCAGAGATGACATCATCTTCCTATGAACAGCTGATATTCAACAAAGGCCCTAAGACATTAAACTGGGGTAAAAACAATCTCTTCAACAAACAGTGCTGGCAAAATCGGATATCCATCTGCAATAAACTGAAACAAGATCCTTATCTTTCACCTTATATAAAAACCAACTCAAACTGGATAAAAAAACCTAAATATCAAATCTAAAATGATAAAGCTCATCCAAGAAAAAGTAGGAACAACAGTGGAAGTTTTAATACACAAGGTAGACAGACTTCAGAATTTGTCAAACCAACCACTAACAACAGAAAATAGATAAATGGGAACTATTAAGAATCAGACAATTTTCCTCATCCAAAGACTTTATTAAGAGAACTGAAAGGCCACCTACAGAATGGGAAAAAATATTTGGCAACTATATGTCAGACCAACACCTGATCTCCACAATTTATAAGGTCCTACAACATATCAATAAGAAAAAGATAAATCATCCAATTAAGTGATGGGCAAAGGAGATGGACAGACACTTCTCTAAAGAGGAGACCCAGGCCAAAAGAACATGCAAACATGTTCATGATCATTAGCTATTAACGAAATTCAAATCAAAACCACAATGAGATACCATCTCATCCCAACAAGGTTAGCAATGATTCAAAAAACACAAATCAACAAATGCTGGAGACACTGTGGAGAAACTGTTACTCTCCTATACTGCTGGTGGGCTTGCAAAATGATGCAACCTCTTTGGCAAGCAATCTGGTGCTTCTTTAAAAAGCTGAATCTAGGTATACCCTTTGACCCTGTAATTCCACTGCTCGGAATATATCCTACAGAATCAAGGTCATTCACTCCAACTGATACATGCACATGAATGTTTATTGCTGAACAGTCCACAATAGCAAAAAGATGGAATCAACCCAGATGCCCAATAACAAGAGGAATGGATAAGTAAACTGTGGTATATATACTCAATGGAACACTATGCAATGATAAAGAACAACGATGATTTTAGGAAACATCTCGTAAACTGGTTTCAATTGGAGGACATTATGCTGAGTGACAGAGGTCAGCAACAAAAAGACAAATATTGTATGAGATCCCTATGACAAGAACTTAAAAACAGACTCATGCATAGAAGAAAAGACTCTTTGATGGCTGCAAGGGTGGGGAGGGAGGAAAGGCAACTTGGGGGAGGGTTTAGATTAGATAGTTGATAAAAATTTGTTTGGGTAAAATCTGCAACAGCACATATTAGAAAGAAGATCTATATTAACTGGACTTCAACATAATATGATTACTCGTCCCATCTTAACCCAATATTAGAATGACAGAGTATCTGGGGCCGTGGGCTGGGGACCATGCTCTCAGGGGAAATCGAGGACAATTGGCACAACTAGTGTTTTGCTAAGAGAGCCTTCTGCGCCCCACATCAGTGAGTGCCGTCTGGAGTCTTAAAAGCTGCCAAATTGCCATCTGAGGGTACAGCAAATGATCCCAACTCAGCAGGAACAGATGATCACCAAGGACCAAAACGACATGGGGGAAAGAGAACCCAGAAGACAGAGAGACCCATGTGAGTGGTGACTACATCGACTTGTGACTGGAAGAACTGGATCGTGCCTGGCCACCACCAGTAATAGCTGTGATGGAGCTCACAAAGTCGAGTCTCACTGGCAACACAAGAATAAAAAGGGCTGCACCCTGAGATCCCCACTAAAAGACCACAATTGATGGTCCAGGGGCCTCGGAGTTCCCCTGTGAGCATGGCCCCTGGCCCTGTTACTGCCCCTGTCCATAAATCATAATGGAGGTTAACTTTTTTGACAGGAATGGATTGGACTTGGCAACACAGAGTGACCATATCATGTGTGCACTTTATGGTTCTATGCATCTACAGGATGTCGTCCTGCTGACCTCTTATAGAAGGTGCAGGAGTGGGTGGAGAGGAGGGGAAAGGAGACTGTTGGGAGGATGAGACATGTATGGAGCAGAGAGGAACAGTGTGCTGTCACTGGGCAGGGAGAGCAGTGGAAGCTGCATATAGGTGGGCATATAAATTTATACGGGAGTGTATATTTTCACTCAGTCATATTAAATAAAAAATAAAAAAAAAAGAAATTATTTTCTTCATTCAGTGGCTGTAGATTATGTTGTTTCACCCTGCTTCTTTGTTTAATTTGTTATGTCTGAGCAAATAAGCTGGGCTTATTTTGTTCCTTGGTCTCCTGTGAACATGACATTTCTCTCCACCTTGTCCAGGTGGGTAGGCCCAGTCACTCAGCTATGGTGCAGCAGGGCAGGTCTAGCAGGGTTTGAGGGGTCAGGATGGGTAGTTAATGACACGATATGGGGACTGTGGGGCAGGGCTAGGGGGCAGTTTAGGGTGGGCCTAGGTATCGCATCAACACCATTCATCAGTGTGGACAGACAGGAGGGAAAGAAGAGGATGTGATGTGCAGAACAAATGTTCTGTTTCCTCTTGGTAGCTCCATGAAGTTGTATGCCTGTATTAACTGTCAGTGGTCCTTGGTAGATGTGGTCCAAGTGGTCAATCCAGGTGGCTGTGAGCTTGTATATCATCTGTTGAGTGACCATGGGTCACTGGGAAGTGATGGAGGCCATGTACAGGGAAGTAGGGTAGCAATGGGAAAAATTCATCGTATGTTACTGAGTGCTCTGTATCTGTTGGGAGCTCCATGTAGTTGTCTTCCCGTACCCCCTGTCTGTGTTCCTTGATGGCTGTTGTCCAAGATGATGAATTCATGCTGTGTTAGCAGATAGGGGATCTCTACTCAGCAGCTTTGCTTTTTCTCTGTTTTCTGTTAATTTCTTATTCCATTCTGTGCTTGATCAAGTTCTTTATTCCTTCACTTGGTGCTTAAGTTCCCAGGGTTGATGTTTGTACCTGCTTTAGTTATTTGGGGTCTTAGTTGCAGAGGGACAGCATGGTGCTTCTGTCTGTGGCACCATGCTGAATCTGCCTCTGAGATCCATATCTGAATTTGACCTTTTATTCTAGATTTTTGTCCCATGTCATAAGGGGCTCTTTGCTGTGATCCAGTCAAATCAACCGGTAGTGGTAGTTTGGCATCATCTACTGCTGGTTTGGTGTCATGTAGGCTATGGTTTATATGATCCATTAATCTTTTTGACTAATTACTCCTTTGAGTCTTTGGTTTTCTTCACTTGCCTTTGCTCCAGATGACCAGACACCAATAGTTGTTTTTCGGTGGCCACTCATGAGCTTAGAACACTCCAGATGCAACTCTCTAAAACTGTATGCAGAAAATTGTCTTTATGAACTATGTTATGTCCACTGACACAGATGTTCCCTAAGTCTATGATAATTTATCCTTAAGCCTTTATTTTGGCACAGTATACCATTATGTATACATAATATAGTTTGTTAATCCATTCATCTGTTGATGGGCACTTAGGTCAATGGACATCTTTTTGTTATTTTGAATAACGCTGCAATGAATGAATATGGATATTCATGTTATGGCTCTTATTTCTTTAGAATAAAATACCTAGGGGTAGGATTGTTGGATCATATGGTATTTGCATTTATACTTTTTTGAGGAATAGCCATGCCATTTTCCTTAATGACTATACCATTACACATTCACACTTTACCTCTTTATACTATGTTGCAGGTTTCATGTAAGGAAGGTTCTTGTTTTGTACATTTTTTATGTACTTGGTGCCTCTTAAACATTCCAAAAAATTGTTTTCTGAATGGGAGTCTACTATTGCTTTATTTCCTCAGCCATTGCATATTAAATGCTCCCTTTCTGCCCCCATCTCCCACCTCCGCTCCACTAGCTGGAACCAAATTTGGATGAAATATCTTACATACTATGAAGCCATTTATAAGTCAGTGTGCCTTTCAGAACAGAACATGGAGTTTGTTAATTTAAGTGCTAATATTACTGTTCTCTCTACTTTCAATGATTTCCATTAGCATCACTTCTCTAGCATCAGTTAATTTTGTCTGATAGTTCAAGAGGTCTCTGTTTAAGTAGAAAATTATTCCTCTGGCCACATTCTTGGCTATTTACAATATAGTTAATGGCATCCTCAAAAACATTCCCCAGAGCTCTCAAACGTCATTAAACACATGTCCAGTTACTGCCTGGGCTGTTCAGCAATGTCACTATCAGATTGTTTCATTCTGGTTCTCTTCTGATGTTTGCTTGTCTACCTTACTCATACTTACTGAACTCTATCTACATTAAATAACAATTATGCCTCTAGTAAGTCTTTGCATTCCAGAACGAATTGGTTTTGAGTTGGCCTTCTTAAAACAGTAATTCTTGCAGACTAGGCAGCTCTTGGTTATATAGTCTTGTTGTTGATAGTGATGACTCATAGTGACGCACGTGACTAAGTAGAACCTCCCCATACGGTTTTCTTGGCTACAGTCTTCAAGGAAGCAGATCACCAGGTCTTTCTCCCCTAGACTCACTAGATGAGTTTGAGCCTCCAATCTTTTTGTTAGAAACTGAGCATTTAACCATTGTGCCATCATGGCTCTTTCTTGGTTGTAGAGGTGATATTTTCTCAGACTCTGTAAGTTCCAGAAAGGTGAGCTGGCATTGTAGGTGAATTTCTCACCTCTAGCAGGGACAGAAACTTATCTTTGAATAAACAAGTTGATTTGCTCTTCAGAAACCTAAAGAGTTTGGAGAGATCAGATAATTCATAATGCAGTGATAAAGTAGTACGTAAAAGGACCCAAAATTGGGGAATTACTTAGCAGTCTATGAAAGAAGCTGTTAGATTACCATGGCCTCGTCTCCTATGCTGGCTATAGGTTACTAGTCCTCTTCACTCTTGCAGAAGCTTGAAAATTTACTCTCTGAAGAAACTGAACCTACAAATGTTTTATAAAAACAGGAGGTGGACTGCATTTACCCAAGACTATACACTGCTAACCCTGGAATTAACAGCTAAGGAACATGACACATGGGGGGAAAGTCTTCACATCAGAGACCGAAACAAACCAACATTAAAAAAAAAAAAAAAAAAGTCACTGGAGGAACACAGAAGATGCAAATTACGGGAGAAAACATTTCAGACACTAAAGTCATTATTTTTAGAGAGGTAAGAAAAGTACATTTATTACTTATAAAGTAAATTCTATTAAAAATCAGAATACAAAAGAATGCTAAGAAATTAATATAATGGCTGAATGAAAACAAACCAAAAAGAAACTCCAGTTGTCAGATAAAGTTAAGAAAATTCCTAGAAGAAGACAAAAGAAAGGATAATTGGAATGAAAAGATAAGAAAATACAATGATTAACACTAGAGGTTCAACTTCCTACCAATAAAGGCTCCAACAAGAAAGATTAAAATAAACAGAAGGAAAGTAATTAGCAATTAAGTAATACTGGAAAATATACCAGAATTGAAGCACTTGTGACTTTAGATTTTAAAAGCTCATCACATTTTAAACACAAAAAAATAGGAAATTCTTTCTAAGCCAAATTATCATATCTTTTCAATACCAAGAAAAAAATAATAATCTCAAAGTTTTCCAGAGGGAAAAAAGTTTACTTACAAAGAATAGCAAAAGAAAACCAAATAGCATGAAACTTCTCAACAGGAACTTTGAAAAGTTAGAAGATTTATTTTAAAACAGACTATAGTCATGAATTATAATGCAACAAAGCCATTGTCAAACATGTCAAACATGATCTTTACCTCCTGTACTCTATCTCAGAAAAATAATCAGAAATGTACTTCAACAAAGTAAAGGAAGGAGGTGAACTATGGAAAAAAATTAACATGTTGGATTTAGGAAACAGCATAGTCAAAATGAAAGTGGTAAAGGGACTTTTCAAGATGGCAGCAAAGGAACCACCCATCATGATGCCTGGCCTAAGGAGCAGGTGGACTGGACTGGAGCGGATGTGAGGCCTGTGGTCAAGAGGACAGCTGATGGGCTTTTTCTGTTAGAACATATGGAACTGAGAAGATGTCTACTAGTTTTGGTCATGTTCAAAATTGTACCACAAGGAATTTTATAGAAGTATTGGTGTGTGCTGAACATAAAGCAAAGAAAAAAAAATATGAGGCTATCACAAATTCCAGGAAGCAAAAATTTGTGCAAGAAAGTAAATGTAATCACAATACTTTGACTCAGCAAAGATGAATATTTACACAATTAGGATAATTATAACTCTGCTCTTAATTTAAATAAGAGAGGGAGAAAATGGAGCAGAAAGAGGGAGACAAAATAATTTTATAGGGAATAAGAAAGCTAAGAAATTCAGAGATAGTGATATATACATACTGTTTAGAGATTTGAAAGTAAACATTAAAGAAATATTAAAATACAAATAGGACAAGAAGGGTGGCAGAAAAGGAGAGCATGGAACTGCTATTCCTTTTTTGTCATGAACCTTTTACAACTATGAAAAATAAAAAATGTTTATAAGCTTAAAACTTTGATTAACAATTAGAATTAATTAAAATGATCCACTGGAAAAAAGTTCTGTCTATAGTTTGTTACTGGAATTTACTAAGAATGTTGCTGGCTTGAAATCACTTTCACCTAAAGGAGACAGGGATCCAAAGTTATCAATTATTCCAAGAATTCCCATGTTAAGCACATTGGATAACTGAAAATAAAATGGATACATTCTAGGAAAGTCAGTTCATTGTGGAAAAGTTCAGAGCCACCATATGCTTTTCATATCTTTTAACAAGATCTATTAAAACGATCAAAATCCTTCCATATAAAAAAGCCATTATAAAACTAGAAAAGGTCTGACAAATTTTTTGTTTATTCTTTTAAAATATTTCACACTGAAAAAAAGTCCTTTTGCATTGAATAAGATGTTTTGAATTATATTTTGATTGTTTTGCAGCCATGAATTGATGCTATGAAGCAACAAATGGTTTGTTACACAAATATTACTGTGGTGAGACTCAGTTAACGTTCCACAACTGTTTAGTCCATTTCATTGGTTTATTTTGTCTTACCTAACACTGTAAACCCTGGTGGCATAGTAGCTAAGTCCTATGTCGGCTAACCAAAAGGTCAGCAGTTCAAGTCCACCAGACCCATCTTGGAAACTATGGGGCAGTTCAACTCTGTCGTGTAGTGTCACTGTGAATAGTGACAGCAAGTGGGTTTAGTTTTGGTTTTTGGTTATTTAATACTAGGAGTCCCTGCATGGCACAAACTATTAACCAAAAGGTTGCACATTGGCGTCCACTGAAAGGCACCACAAAAGAAAAGTCTGCGATCTATTTCCTCTGAAAAATCAGCCACTGAAAACATGATGGAGCATGATTCTACTCTTCCACACATGGGGTTACAATGAATTAGAATCAATTTGATAACAATTGTATTGGTTTGGGGGGTTATCTAACATTAGGAGTGACCTGCTCATATGAGTCCATCAACCATTGTCCCATACACTAGGACACTATTTTAGCGATGTGAGAATTAGGTTTGATTTTTAATTTCAGTTAAGTACTGGGGTTCTTAGATCACCACAAGTAGTATTTCAACTCCAAGGGCATAGCTCTTCAGGAAGCCTCCATTTAAAACTATTTCTGTCCCTTTCTAGATCAGGAACTTATTTCTGGTACTAAAAATAAAGCACTGTCCAGTGTTCACGTCCAGCCAGCACAAAATCTCAAGGGTACTGTGAAAAGACTGTGTTGTACTCTGCAAGCTTAAGATAATTACCTTTGAGACAGAAGTGCTTTGAAGTTGCCGTGTGAAGTCACTGCAAAGCATCTTGAAGCAACCACATAAAAGAATACTTTTCTTCATCTCGTCTGAGCACACAGAGGGGATGTTTTCAGGGGATTATTTAGGTTCTTGCCCTCTGACAACAGACTGTGGACGTCGGCATCATGTGCAGCATGTCTCCTTAGGCTACTAGATTTCAAGGAAGTTAAATAATGTCTGCATCTATAAGCACAGAACTACTCTTGTGTGGTTACACTAGGAAGTAAGCCCTGTTAAGATGAACTGCTTCTTAGAAAATTAGGATGGTTCATCTTCTGAGAGCATGTGACCAAACTGAACTTGAGATGCTGACATTCAGCAGGCGGCTACTGAAGAATGAAGATCCAGAGGCTCCCCTACAATTACAAATGGATCTGGGAGCAAAGCACCCCTGCTTTTTGGATGCCCAGAACCTTCTGGGAAGTATGCCTTTTCGTGGAAATTAAAAAGCTCTTAGACAAGTAAAATTCCAAATTGGGCACTTTGTTGTCTAAATACTTAAAGAAATCCTGGCTTATACTTAAGATACATTTTACAAGGGACTAGTGTCTCATCTTCCAATCTGAAGTAAAATGAAGATAGCACTGAAGGATCTTGTTCATGGGAGGCAGCCTACAGAAAAATCCCAGGCTTGGGATCACATCTGACTGTATCACTTTCCCATTTAAGGACACAGTGATTTGAATTTGGGTTCTAGGTACCAGACTGAAAGTTTATATGTCTTCCCAAATAATTTTAACTCTTATGTCCTCTCCCCTTCAAGGTATCATTTTCGATTCATTTCTGTACCAGATATTCACTGACTTTGTATGCCTATCTGTGTTTGCCAGAGCAGCAAAATCAGTGAAATGTATGTACGTATATGTGTGTTCATGTACATATAGTTGCTAGGTGTCATCGAGTCAGTTCCGACTCATGGTGACCCTATGCACAACAGAACAAAACACTGCCCAGTCTTGTGCCACATCCACAATCATTTTATGCTTAAGCCCATCGTTGTAGCCACCGTGTCAATCCACCTTATTGAGGGTCTTCTTTTTCATTGATCCTTCAGTCTACCAAGTATGATGTGCTTCTTCTCAGAATGATCTCTCCTGACAATATGTGCAAAGTATGTAGGATGCAGTCTCACCATCTTTCATTCAAAGGAGCACTCTGATTGTACTTCTTCGAACAGATGTTTGTTCTTTTGGCAACCCATGGTGTGTTTCAATGTTCTTCTCCAACACCAAAATTCAAAGGGATCAGTTCTTCTGTCTTACTTGTTCACTGTCCAGCTTTCAAATGCGTATGATATAGTTGAAAATACCATGGCTTCGATCATGTGCACCTTAGCCTTTAAGGTGATATTTTTACTTTTCAACACTTTAAAGAGATGCTTTGCAGCAGATTTTCCAAATGCAATGCATCTTTTGAGTTCTTGACTGCTGCTTCCCTGGGTGTTGATTACAGAACTATGTAAAATCAAATCCTTGACAACATCAATCCTTTCTCCATTTATGACGTTGTTGATTACTGGCCCAGTTATGAAAATTTTTGTTTTCTTGATGTTAACAGCAATCAATACTGAACTCTGCAGTCTTTGATCTCCATCAGTGTTTCAAATCCTCTTCACTTTTGGCAAACATGGTAGCGTGATCTGCATAACGCAGGTTGCTGAGTCTTCCTCCAATCCTGATGCCCTGTTCTTCTTCATAGAGTACAGCTTCTTGGATTACGTGCTCGGCATAAAGACTGAAAACGTATGGTGAAAGGACTCAGCCTTGACATGCACCTTTCCTGGCTTTAAACTATGCAGTGTCCCCTTGTTCTGTTCACAAAACTGCATCTTGATCCATGTACAGAGTCTTCATGAGCATACTTAAGTGCTCTGGAATTCCCATTCTCTGCAATGTTAGCCATATTTGTTATAATACAAACAGCTAAATGCCCTTGCATAGTCAATAAAACACAGGTAAACATCTTTCTGTTATGATCCGCTCTCAGCCAAGATCCAGATGACATCAGCAGTGATACCCATGGTTCCAAGTCCTCTTCTAAATCTGATTTGAATTTCTGGCAGTTCCCTGTCAGCATACTGTTGCAGCCACTTTTGAAAGCTCTTGAGCAAAATTTTACTTGCCTGTGATACTAATGATATTGTTGGGTGATTTCTGCATTCCATTGGACCACCTTTCTTGGGAATAGTGATAAATATGTATCTCTTCCAGTCAGTTGGCCAGGTAGCTGTCCTCTACTTCTTGGCATTAGTTGAGTGAGCACTTTTGGTGCTACATCTGTTTGCTAAAACATCTCAACTGATATTCTGTCAATCCCAGGGGCCTTGTTTTTTGCCAGTGCCTTCAGTACAGCTTTGACTTCTTCCATCAGTACCAGCGGTTCCTGATTATATGCTACCTCTTCAAATGGTTGAACATCGACCATTTCTCTCTGGTATGACTCTGTATTCCTTCCACCTTCTTTTGATGTTTCCTGAGACAAATATTTTCCCTATAGAATCCTTCACTATGGTGACTTGATGCTTGAGTTTTTTCTTCAGTTCTTTCAGCTTCAGAAATGCAGAAGGTGTTCTTCCCTCTTGGTTTTCTATTTCCAGCTCTTCACATGTGTCATTATAATACTTTGTGTTCTTGAGCTGCCCTTTGAAATATTCTATTCTGTTTTTTTAACTTTGTCATTCCTTCCTTTTGCTTTAGCTGCTTGATGTTCAAGAGGAAGTTTCACAGTCTCTTTTGATACTTAATTAGTCTTTTTTTTTTCTTTCTTGTCTTTTTAATGACCTCTGGCTTTCTCCGTGGATGATGTCTTCCCACAATTTGTTTTGTCTTTAGTCATTAGTGTTCAACACATCAAATCTGTTCTTGAGATGGTCTCTAAACTCAGGTGGGATATATTCAAGGTTGTACTTTGGCTCACATGAACTTGTTCTAATTTTCTGCAGTTTCAGTTTGAACTTGCATATGAGCAATTGATGGTCTGTGCCACAGTCAACACCTGGTCTTGTTCTGACTGCTGATATGGAGCTTTTCCATTGTCTTTTTCCACAGATGTAGTCAATCTGACTCCTGTGAATTCCATCTGGTGAGGTCCATGCATGTAGTCATTGCTTGTGTTGGTGAAGAAAGGTATTTGCAATGAAGAAGTCATTGGTCTTGCAAAACTCGATCATGTGATCTGCAGGCCATATATTCACCAAGGGCATATTTTCCAACTACTGATCCTTCTTCTTTATTTTCAACTTTTGCATTCCAATCACCACTTATTATCAGTGCATCCTAATTGCATGCTGGATCAATTTTGGACTGCAGAAGCTGGTAAAAGTCTTCAATTTCTTCATCTTTGGCCTTAGTGGTTGGTGCATAAATTTGAGTAATGGCCGTATTAACTGGTCTTTCTTGTAGGCATGTGGATATTATCCTATCACTGACAGCCTTGTAAGTTTACTTCAGGACCAATCTTGAAATATTCTTTTTGACAACGAACACATCATTCCCCTTCAAATTTTCATTCTCAACATAACAGACCATATGATTATCCGATTCAAAGTGGCCAGTACCAGTCCATTTCAGCTCACTAATGCCTAGGATATCAATGTTTATATGTTCCATTTCATTTTTGACAAATTCCAATTTTCCTAGATTTATACTTTGTACATTTCATGTTCTGATTATTAATGGATATTTGTAGCTGTAACTTCTTATTTTAAGTTGTGCCATATCAGCAAATGAAGGTCCTGAAGGCTTTGCCCCACCTATGTCACTAAAGTCAAATCACTTTGAGGAGGCAACTCTTCCCAAGTTATTTTCTGAGTGCCTTCCAACCTGGGGACTCATTTTCTGACACGATATCTGGCCATGTTCTGCTGGTAGTCATATGGGTTTCACTGGCTAATTCTCTTCAGAAGTAGACTGACGGGTCTTCCTAACCTGTTTTAATGTGGAAGCTCAGCTGATACTTGTCCACCATGGGTGACCCTGCTGGTATCTGAAAGCTAGTGGCATAGCTTCCAGCATAACAGGAACACACAAGCCCCTACAGTACAACAAACTGACAGACAAGTAGGAGATATATGTATCTATGTTTATATTGTATTCTGCAACCACTCTGTCAATCCCTCTTGTTGAGGGTCATCCTCTTTTCTACTAAGCCTCTACTTTATCAAGCAGGACATTCTTTTCCAGGGATTGATCCCTCCTGACAACATGTCCAAAGTATGTAAGATACAGTCTCGCCATCCTTGCTTCCAAGGAGGACTCTGGTTGTACTTCCTCCGGGAGAGATGTTTGTTCTTTTAGCAGTGCATGCTACATTCAATATTCTTCTCCAACTCTACAATTCAAAAGCATCAATTCTTCTTTCTTCCTTATTCCTTGTCAAGCTATCATCTGCATATTATATGACCGAAAATACCATGGCTTTGGTCAGGTGCACTTTAGCATTCAAGGTGACATCTTTACTTTCCAGCACTTCTAAGATGGAGTAGATTTTCTCAATGCAATGCATCTTTGATAGCTTGACTGCTGCTTCCACGGGCATTGATTGTAAAACCAAGTCAAATGAAATCCTTGACAACCTCAATTTTTTCTCTGTTTATCATGATATTGCTTACTGGTCCAGTTGTATTTCTGTTTTGTTGATGCTGAGGTGTATAATCCATACAGAAGGCTGTTGTCTTTGATCTTCATCAGTAGGTGTTTCAAATCCTCTTCACTTTCAGCAAGCAGGGTTGTGTCATTTGCATAACACAGTTTGTTAAAGAGTCTTCCTCCAGTCCTGGTGTCTCCTTTTTTATGTAGTTCAGCTTCTCAGACTATTTGTTTGGGATAGAACTTGAAAAGGTGTGGTGAAAGGATACAACCCTGACCCATCCCATTCCTGACTTTAAACCATGCAGTGTCCCCTTATTCTGTTCAAAGAACTCTCTTTGATCCATGTACAGATTTGTCGTGAGCACAATTAAGTCTTCTGCAATCCCATTCTCAGCAATGTTATCCATAATTTGTTATAATCTACACAGTCGAATGCCTTTGCATAGTCAAGAAAACACGAGTAAATATCTTTCTGGTATTCTCTGCTTTCAGCCAGGATCTGTCTGACATCAACAACGATATTGCTAGTTCCAAGTCCTCTTCTGAATCTGATTTGAGTTTCTGGCAGTTTGCTGTCGGTATACTGCAGCAACCACTTTTGAATGATCTTTAGTAATTTTTTTCTTGCATTTGGTATTAATGACATTGTTTGATAATTTCTGTATTCTGTTGGATCATTGTTCTTGGGAATATGCATATATATGGATCTTGCAGTCAGTTGGACAGGCAGCTGGCCTCCATATTTCATGGCATAAATGAGTGAGCACTTCCAGTGCTGTATCTGCTTGTTGAAACTTCTCCTGGAGCCTTGTTTTTCACCAATGCTTTCAATACAGCTTTGACTTCTTCCTAGTGAGAAAAGATATTTGCAAGGAAGAAACTGTTGTTCTTGCAAAATTCTATCATGCAATCTTCAGCATCATTTCTATCACTAAAGCCATATTTTCCAACTACCAATTCTTCTTATTTGTTTCTAACCTCTGCATTCCAATCCCAGCAATTATCAATGCATCCTGATTGTATGTTCGGTCAACTGTGGACTACAGAAGCTGGTAAAAGTCTTCAGTTTCTTCATCTTTCACCTTCGTGGTTGGTTCATAAATTTGAAGAGTTGCATTAACTGGTCTTCCTTTTAGGTGTATGGATATTATCCCATCACTGACAGCGTTGTACTTTGGGATAGAGCTTGAAATGCTCTTTTTGACGATGAATGCAACACCATTTCTCTTCAAGCTGTCATTCCCACCATAGCAGACCATATGATTATCCAATTCAAAGTACCCAATACCATTCCATTTTAGGTCACTATCACCTATGATATCAATGTTTACACGTTCCATTTCATTTTTGGTGATTCCTAACTTTCCTAGATTCTTACTTCATACACTCCAAGTCCAATTATCAATGAACATTTGCAGCTGTTTATTCTCATTTTGAGTTGTGCCACATCAGCAAATGAAGATCCTGAAGGCTTTACTCCATCCACATCATTAAGGTTGACTCTACTTTGAGGACGCAGCTCTTCCCAGGCATCTTCTGAGTACCTTCCAACTTTGAGGGCTCATTTTCCAGCACTGTATCTAACAAATGTTCTGCTGTTATTCATAAGGTTTTTACTGCCTAGTTCTTTTCAAAAGTAGACTGCCAGGTCCTTTCTCCTAGTCTGTTTTTATCTGGAAGCTCACCTGAAACCCTAGCCACCATGGGTGACCCTGCTGGTATCTGAAAATTGGTACCACAGCTTCCAGTTTCACGGCAACAGTATGACAAACTGACAGACATCCACAGATACAGGAGTCAGGCCTTACTACACATATTTCAGGAGGGACAGTTTCAATCCATAACCGATTGCCTTTGAGATGATTCTGAGTCATAGTGACCCCATGTGTTAACAAAGTAGAATTGAACTCCATAAGGGTCTGTGGGCTGTAAGCATTACAGAAACAGATCACCAGCTATTTCTTTCACAGTGCCACTGGGTGGGTTCAAACAGCCAAACTTTCAATTAGTAGTCAGTGCAAACTATTTGCACCATCCAGGGGACCCATATATAATATACATATGTTTTCTTAAAAACATAAACCCATTGCTGTTCAATTTTGACTCAGCAACCCTTCAGGACAGAGTAGAACTGCCACCTAGGATTTTCAAGTAGTGGCTAGTGGATGCGAACTGCTGACTTTTTGGATAGCAGCTGAACTCTTAACCACACTGCCACCAGGTCTCTGCATATAATGTAAACAAGAACAAACAATAACTCTAAACTTGTTGACATTGAGTAGCTTCTGACTCAGAGCAATCCTATAGCATAGAGTAGAACTACCTCACAGAGTTTACAGCATGTATCTGGTAGACTTGAACAGCCTATCTTTTAGTTAGCAGCCATAACCACACCACCACCAGGGCTCTCATATGTATAATATAGAAGACACAGAAGATCTTAAAAGAGAGTGAGTTGAAAACATCCAGCAAGGAATTGTTAAGAAATGGGATGCAAGGACTAGCTGAATCACACAAAAAAGAAAAAAAGAACAGCTCTGAAGTAAGTTGGATGAAGGATTCCCTGAACAAGAGTTGATAAAATTCTATCTTTAAAAATTATCTTTAAAAAAAACGAGCACATCATTTGAAAGGAGAGGTAATGAAATTATACATAGTCTGCATTTTACATTGGCTTAAATATCTGTTAAAGGTAATCCAGAATTGTTTTCCAACGTATTAGAAATTTATACAGGATCTGTACTTAGTGGCCTTTTTTCTTAACATTTATTTTCCTCCAGTGGAAGGAGGTATTACACTGAAACTAGAATCATGGAAAATTCATTAAGAGAAGCAAATTTTTTTTTGTTTTTGTTTTGTTTTACTTTTTTTGAGCTTTAGATGAAAGTTACACAAATTAGTTTCCCATTCAACAATTCATACACGCATTGTTCCTTGACATTGACTGCAATTCCCACAATGTGTCAACACTCCCCTCGTTTCCACCTTTTCAATTCCTCTGGGTCTGCTGCCTCTCTCTTCTTTTGGACCTCTGCTTTGGGCTAAATGTTGCCTTCTTCGTGTTGTGTACTTGGCTGTTTTAAGGAGCACATTCTGCAAGGAATGTTTATTTTATAGGCCATTCTATTATTTGGCTGAAAGGTGAGTCCTGGGAGTGGCTTCAGTTTGAAGTTAGAAGTACGTCTTGGGCCTATAGTTCCAAGAGCTCCTCCAATCTTCATTGGAACAATAGGTCTGGTCTTTCTTATGAATTTGAATTTTGTTCTACATTTTTCTTCTATTCTAACCAGAAACTTCTATTGTGCTCCCACTTAGAGTAGTAAGTAGTGCTAATTGGTTACCATCTAGTTCTGGTTTGAGGCTAGACAAGGCTGTAGCTCTTGTGAGCCATTAGTCCTCGAAACTAATTGGCTCCCCAGGTCTGCGTTTTTTTCACTCTTCTTTGCTTTGGATGGGAAGAGGCCAATAGTTCTATCTGAGATGGCCACTTGCAAGATTTTAAGGCCTGAACCATTACTCAACGACTAGGATAAACATATGTTTGTGAACTATGTTATGCCAGTTGACCTAGATGTTTCTGAGAACATGGTTCTTAGCCTTCAAGCCCAGTAACTCAAGTGCCATGAGTTGTTTTGCTTTTTCTAAGAAGCTACCATTATGGTGCCCACATTTGCTCTTTTATACACATGTATAAATATACAAGTAGCATCTACAAATATATAGAGAAATACCCATACCCATACCTATAAATGTAGGCAGGTATACTCCTTTAGGAACTCCTTTATGATCTCCTTTACTAATTTAGCATGCATATGTATCAATTCACAGAAACCCACTGCTCTATTTGATTCCAACTCACAGCAACCCTATAGGACACAACAGAACTGCCCCTTAGAGGTTCTAAGGAGCAGTGGTGGAGTCAAACTGCTGATCACTTGGTTAGCAGCTGTAGCTCTTAACCACTATGCAACCAGGGTTTCTAGTATTTACCACAGTTGCCCTTTTTTCTTTCATACCTCTCAGTGTCTTCCTTTGCCTTGATCACTTTGTGCTGATTTCCTCCCATTGTGTATGACTTTTTCTTCACCATCATTAGCATATGTCTTCTATCTAGTTAATGGTTCCCCCTTTCACCTCTCAACCTGGTAATCATTCATCCAAGAATTTTTCTGTGTAAACCTTTTACTGACTTTTTGATAATGGTCTTACATTATTTGCCCTTTTGTGATTAACTTATTTCATTCAGTGTAATATCCTCCAGATTCATTCACATTGTGTGATGTTTCATCATTATTCTTTATTGTTGGTTATTATTCCATTGTATGTATGCAGCACAATTTATTTACTGGACAACTTAGTTTATTTCAATCTTTTTGTTATTGTCACTAATGGTGCAGTGTACACGGGTATGCATATGTCCACTCATATGAGTGTCACACAACAGCTCTTATTTCTCTAGGATATATACCAAGTAGTGAGATGGCTGGATCCCATTGTAATTATTTCTGCTCCCCGTTTCTAAAGGAAGTGTCATGCCATTTTCCAGAGTGGTTGTACCATTTTACGTTCCCACAAGCAACGTGTGTTTGAATCTCCACAAAACCTCACCAGCATTTGTTTCTTTTAATCAATACCATCACTGCCAGAGTGAGAAGGTATTTCACTGTGGTTTTAATTTGCATCCCTCTAATAGCTAATAATCACAAGCATTTGAGTTTCCTTGCTGCCAAAATGTTTTCTTTGTGAAGTTCTGTTCATGTTCTTTGCTCATTTTGAATTTGATTGTCTTTTTTTTTGTTGAGGTGTTAACGCTTTCTACAAGTTTTAAATATTACGTCCTTGTCAGATGTCATTTCCAAAGATATTTTCGTACTGATTAGTTTTTCTGTAGGTACTCCTTCTACTGTTTTGGAGAAGTCTTTCTACTGTTTGGAGAAATCTTGAAGAATGAACATAACTATTTTTAGGAAGTTCCAGTTACGCAGTTTATCTCCTATTATTTGTACATTTTTAGTTATGTTTGATAGTCTATTTATGGTCTACATCAGGACTCCTATTTTGTCCCCATTTTTCCTTCCATGAAAGTTATAGTTTAGGTATTATGTTTATGTCTTTGATCCATTTTGAGTTCACTTTTACACATGGTGTGAGGTATGGATTGTGTTTCATTTCTCTGCAAATGGCTAGCCAGTTTTGCCAGCAACATGTGTTAAAAAGACTATCTCTTTCCCATTTAACAGACTTTGACGTTTTATTATCAAAGATCAGCTTTCCATAGCTGAATGAGTTTATTTCTGCATTCTCAAGTCTGTTGATCTAGTGTCTGTCATTGTACACTCACTACTAGGCTGTTTCAGCTACTGTGGCTGTGTAGTAGGTTTTAAAATTGAGAAGGGTGAGGCATCCTACTTTGTTCTTCTTCAGTAATGGCTTATCTACGTAGGGCCTCTTTACCTTCCATATAAAGTTGAAAATGTGTTCCTACTGTGTTAAAGAATGTTGTAATTTGGATCAGAATTACACTGTATCTACAGATTGCTTTGTATAGTACTGACATTTTTACAGTCTTAAGTCTTCCTATTCATGAGTATGTTTTTCATTTACGTAGGTATCTTTTGGTTTCTTGCAGTAGAGTTTTGCATTTTCCTCGAATAAGGATTAACATACTAGTCAGATTTAGTCTAGTATTTTACTCTTTGGGTGATCACACTATTGTAAATTGGATTGTTTTCTTGACTTCCTTTTTGGAGTTCTTTTTGTTAGTGCAGAGGGATCCAACTGATTTTTGCATGTTGATCTTGTACCTTGCCACTTTGTTTAATTCTTCAATTAATGTCAAGTTGATTCCAACTTACAGGAACCCTATAGTACACAGCAGAAATTCCCTTAAGGCTTCCAGGGGCTGACTACTGGATTCATACAGCTGATTTTTTCATTAGCAGCCATAGCTCTTAACCACTAGACCACCAGGGCTCCAAAATTAATAAATAGATAAAAAATAAAACTTTCACTTTAGAAAAATTCAGGATATTAATATTTCCATCTCTTTCTAAAATGCAGTCCCAGGCTCTTTTACTTCTCTGTTGTTATAACAATGTCTTAATTTTTTCTGCATACTCAAGATTTCATTGTTACTTTCTTATTCACCACTCTCATCTCACAACTGGTAGTAGTCTCAGCACAAGATTCCAAAATAGTGGACTATCTTATCCACCTTACCTATAATACAGTTCACTAAAAATCTGAAGGAAAATATACTACAAGAACACCAAGTACAAGAGCAAGCCCCATTTCTTTCATCATACTAATTAAGCAGCTAGAAGTGAGCTATGAAGAAGTTCCCAAGTATGAAATTACATAAGCAAACCGTCATAAGGAAAAGAAATAAATTTATTATACTTTATATTCTCCATAATAAGGTCTTCTTTTAAAAATCATCTATTTGAATAAAACACAAACACTATGCTGTGTGCCTCCTTAACCTAGCACCCATTGGCTTTGCCATGAAATATTAATTTCACTCTTAGAATTTCAAGTGAATATATTAAAAAAAAAAAAAAAGGTAGAATGAAATTCCTTATATTATGCCCTAAAAGGCAAGAACAATGTGTAGGCAGCCTGATCTCATCTGACCTGACTTCCCAGTGACATTCTCCTCTACAAAACTAGATGTACTGTGAAGAGGGTGTTTAAACGCTCTATACAAAGGATGGTAGTAGAGAGACAGACATTGTTGCAGATAGCCAAAAACCACATATAAACTTCATAAGCCCTGAGAAACATATTGGTGGCTTCTCAGACAGTGAAGCACAGTGCCCAAAGCACTATAGTTACTTAACAGAGAATTCATAGTTCACTGGATGCCCTGAAGTCCTCAGATGGCAAGGAATTGGGTCTGCCATCAAACACAGTGGGATATGACCTGTCCAAAAAAGCTGCTGCCCTTAAAGATTGATTTTTCAGACCCTGTACATATAATTCAGTGTCCTTGAGTGATGCAACTGGATAACATGCTCGGCTGTTAACTGAAAGACTGGAGGTTCAAGTACACCTAAGGGACCTTGGAAAAAAAGGTCTGAGAGCTACTTCTAAAAAATCTGCCACTGAAAACCCTGTGGAGCACAGATCTACTCTAACACACATGGGATTATCATAAGCCAGAACCAACACTATGGTAATTGATTCTGGTTTTATATATACATTTCAGAATGTGGATAATATATAAGAACATACATTCTTGATACTATCCTCTTACCAAACAAACCAACCAACCCACTGTCATCAACTCAATTCTTACCCTACAGAATAGAGCAGAACTGCCCTACAGAGTTTCCAAGAAGCACGTCGTGGATTTTAAATGCTAATGCTGACTTTTGGTCACTTAACCACTACACTGCCAGGCAGCATTATTATTAATTAGTCTCAGTGATATGCTTCCTTTAACTGAAACAAACAATGATAGCAAGATGTAATGTATCCTAGAAAACTGAGATCCTTTAGGACAAAAACATAATTTAAAAAAAATCTAATTATTTGACTTTTGTCTTATTGACAATAACTTGCTACGCACTTGAATCAAAAACATGTTTTTAGACACATCCTCCTTTAGCTGAAACAAATTTAATGTTTCAGACAAAAGTATAAAGTGGTATTTCTCTCTAAAACTACACATTCTATCAAAAAAAAGTATCATGTACAGAATTTATACTTCATCACAAACACTAAGATGTCATAAAAATTAGCATAGGAGATGAGACTTATATTTGGGGATTAAAAGCATTCAGAAACACAGATTAACATCACATGATATAGGAATATTACAATGGGACAGATTCGATAATTAGATTTATTTCTCTGAAAAATATTAAGCACAAACTTAATTAGTAAAATTTCACAGCAGACTTTTCAAGTATTTGATTTTTGGCTTATGGTAATAAAGCATAAACCACTGCTTTAAGCAAAAAATCACACCAGATTTAAGACAATACATTTAATCACATAAATTCATCACAAAACATCAAAAGTGAATTACCATTGTATTGTAAACATTATCAAAATAAATCTAAAGCTATGAAAAAAGAACATGATCCCCAGAAGCAGTACAAATCTCACATCCTTCAAAAGCAGCTGTGTAGGACAATAAGGAATGCTATCAACAGAATTGATCTGTCAATTACAAAAAGAGAAATATGAAACAGTTTTTAACAGGGATGATCCCTGGAAGGGTACAGTTTTCAAAAGTGCTTCAAAATCATCACTTGAAAACTCTGTGAAGCCTCACTAGTGTTCCATTTGATTATTCAGGAAATGTGATCTTCTCAGGAAGCATCATCTAACAGCGGTTCTGGAATGCTAGTTGTTACATGCAGGGTGCTGTATTAACATGGACGAGACAGTATGTTATTAAATCTGCAGGCAAAGACTTCAACTCCTCCAAAAAGTTGTCTCACAATGCTACCTGTCATTTATGCATCCTGTCTACTGTAAGAAGAGAAAATCTTTGATGTTCACAGAGAAATCACTGGTCCACCCATTATCAAGGAGTGACCTTCACTTTCAAGGTTAAAATGCAGATAATAATAATAATAATAAAACTTACTGTTGCCTTCAAAGCTTGATCTAGATCCTCCAGTATGTCTTCTTTATCTTCTAAGCCCACAGAGAGTCGAATCAATGTGTCGCTGATTCCCAGGGCATCTCTGTCACTCTTTGGCACAGATGAATGTGTCATAATTGCTCTGAAAGAAAGAGCAAGCATATTTCTGGTCACTATGTTGGGTCAATGGAGACATTCTTAGGTCTCAGGTACCGCAATTAGCTTTAATGTCTTTCTATTCCAAATATCAAATGTTTTGTTTCCCCCATCTTCCTTCGCATGCAAAAATCAGGAATTATGAAGAGTATCTCTTCTAATCACAATTCTAAGTGAAAACCAGAATCTTTCATCTCTGGGTAACACATGCTCAATCCAAATGCAAAGGTGCCAGTTAAACACCGCCACTCAGGTGAGAAAGGTACAGCCTTCTGTGTGTGGATTTCTGCCTGAAAGAGGCTTGGTGAGAAGTCACATATCTCATAACTAACTTGCTCTGGCCTACATGAGGCCTCTTAGACCCAAGGACTGAAGAATTAATTCTCTCTGCATCAACACATCAATTGAGAGCTAGACCTTCTGAGAAAGATCAGGGGAAGACCACCTAGGATTATTAGGTTGCATGAGGAATCCCAGTGTATAACCAGTGACACTGAGACCCTAAAAGATTTTACAAGCTATCCAGTAACTCATTGTCATCATCAACATGTGTAAAGATAAAACACCTACTGTGTGTCAGGCACTAGAGCAAGAATTTTGGAACTAAGAAGAATGAGATATTTTCTTTAGATTATGAAGCAGGAGCTAAAGACTGTGACAACTCAAAACACGGCATAATTGATAACAAATGCTAAACAAGTTTGAAAAGTAAGGGTTGCCAAATCTCAGAGGAAGTAATTTCTATGGGCAGAGGCATCATGGTGGAGAGGCTTGTAGCTTCACTAAGCCCTAACACAAATAGTACTGTCAACACTCAACTCTCCCCTACATGCCACCAGCAAAACCACTGTCTAAGCTGCTTTCTTCCGACTCACTCTTCAGACCTGTGGAATGAAAAGCTCTGCTATGATCAAAGTAAATGGATATCTCCTTTACTTATGATGAAATTTTATATATTAATGTCCCCCTTAAAATGTTCTGCTCTAATAAGGCTCTTAATTCCTTCAAAGAAAGCACACATACAGAAAAAAGAACTTAATGCTTCAGAGACCAATAGTTCTCAGCCCCTCCACATACTTGCTATGAGAACTGGTAAAAGTTACCTGTCTAGAGTGTCTAATTTTTTAGAGTGTCTATTTAGAGTGTCTAGAGTGTCTGTTTTTTCTAAATAATAATAGCTATCACTTATTGGGAAATTGGCTGCTAATCAAAAAGTCAGCAGTTCAGATCTACCAGGTTTTCCTTAGAAACTTTTATAGGGCAGTTCTACTCTGTCCTATAGGGTCACCATTAAGCAGAAGTGACAGAGTAACAATGGGTTTAGTTTGGGCTTTTTTAAATCATTTATTGTATGCTTGCAGTCCCTAGATGCAGCAAACATTTCAAACACTTAATGGCTAACATAAAAGCTGGAGGTTCAAATCCATTAAAATGTAACTTAGAAGAGGGCTTGGCAGTTTACTTCTAAAAAATCAGCTGTTAATCAGCTCCAGCTCCAGAGCACAGTTCTACCTTGATACACAGGTTTACCATGAGTCAGAATCAACCCAACAGCAAATAGAGTCATACTATAAGCTTGTCCTAAGGCAGGTACTCTGCCAAGGTGATTCATTTGCACTAGCTTATTTCTTAAATGAATCAAAATTGGTTAATTGAAATCTATCTCTAAAGTCTGAAATAGGCATTAATTTAAGGAACATGTATAAAGCACTTCTAAGTACCTGGAATGTGGCAGATGCCTAATAAGAATAATTCATTGCAGTAGCTAGGACTTGTTGGGTATTTAGTAGAAAGCAAGGCAAGAGTTGCAGGATTGTTTTCTCCATGTTCTCATACAGTGTTATCTACATTTCAGGAAATTTGGACATAGAGAGGATGGGTAAGGGTTCTAAGGCAGCACAGCTAATACACACTGTTAGGCTGAGAGACCAGCTTAGCACATGTTGGCTCGGTTTCCTTCCTCCCTGATTGCGATGCTGCACTGGTTGCTGCGGAGTTGAGAGACACAGAATGAAGGGTAGCAGAAAAGACAGGCCCTGACCTAAATTCACTTGTCTATTGGCATCAGGGTTATAGCCTAAGCTGGAGTGTCTGGAGCCAACCAAGTTTAAGTAAATCCCTAAATAAATCAGAAGACAACCATGAAGTTATTATACATATTATTGCTATTAAGAATAATCCTATTTTATATGCTGAGTGTGCCTTCTTGTGCATCCAGATTTATTAGCAGGAATCTTCTAGAAGAATGACACAAAGCCATATGCTTCAATTATTTTGAGTCATTAACTATTCTTCAACTTTGTGAAATTGCCTGAATCTCCCAATAAACTGTAGACTATTATGTCAAGGCAAGAAATGTGCCCCAAGTTTAGTAACACTCCTCAGCACAATGCTCCTGGAATATAAGTATTCCATAAACATTTATGAAAATTAAAACATAGAAACATCCCATATGTCTGAGTGGAGATGAAAATTATTAGGTAATTTCTCCTACAATAACTACAATATATTGTCATATTGTTGTTCTTGTACACCACTGAATAGATTCCAACTCATAGCAACCCTACAGGACAGAGTAAAATCATCCCATAGGGTTTCCAAGGAGCACCTGGTGGATTTGAACTGATGACCTTTTGCTTAGCAGCCAAGCTCTTAACCACTACACTATAAGGTAAAGCAATTTACAATAAAGATGTAGTTCAAGAGTGTTTGATTGGGTATGTAATCAGTAAACTATAATCATTATTTTTATTATTTACCCCATTTTATAGATGAAAACACTGAGATTTAAAAGTTAAGCAATTGGTTAAATCGGATCTCAAATCCAGATGTTGATTCCTTTTGCTTCTATTACTATTTCTGATACAAAGCCTTAAGAGTAAAGTTGCTAACATATTCCTGTTCTGTTTTTCATTTTTTATCATACCCATGTGTAACATCTGAGGAAACCAGCTAATCTTTCTTGATCTTTGTTTCTCTGTGTTTAAAACAGGGCATGGGACCACATGATCTTAGGCTGCTTTCTGTTTGAATATCCTTTGGAGCTTCTGTAAGGTTAGATTAATTGATGGGCTCCGACAGTTAAGGGCCTAAAATGCCAAGACACATTCTGGACTATTTTATGAACAACAACGGAGCCACGGGACATCTTTATCAGGGAGAACTGAAAATAAACAGATTCCCCAGTGTCTAGTAGGGCTCTTCTTTGACAAACAAGGGTGTGGAGGTGTTTTATCAGAGACACATTCTCTATTTCTCAGTGTTGAAATCAGCTTTTCCAATAGTTTTTAATCATGTGGCTTGGATCAGAGATCAGAGATCCTAGACTGCAATTACTACTGCTGGGATCTCCTCCATGTAGAACAGGAACGTAAGCAAAACATGGAAGGATGCAGCTTCTTACTCGTAAGTAGCCCACCATTAAATTTTATGGCACAGTGCATGCTCAACTATTAATCTGAAGTTTGACGGTTTGAACCTACCCAGCAGCACCACAAAGGAAAGGCCTGGATATCTGCTTCTGTTATGATTACAGCCAAGAAAACTCTATGGAGCAGTTCTACTCTGTAACACATGAGGTTGCCATCGAATCAGAAGTGACTCAGTGGCAGAGGGTTTGTTTTGTTTTTCCATTTTGACCATGCTCCAGTCCATCCTGATTAGCTAGAACCAAGCTGTTCTTAAATAACTAGAGTGACTCCTGATTTTATTGCATTCATTTCCCAAACAATCGCTGAAAGCGATGTCAACATTAAAATTCTAAGAAAAATAGAAAATTACTCACGGAATCTCAACAAGACTCTCGTATCCTCCTAAGCTCTCAGCCAAAGTAAACAGCTACAGGGAAAAAAAAACAAAGGAAACAACAATTTAGATTTCCAGTAAAATAAAAATACTAAAGTCTAGGAATAAATATTTTAAATAAAATGGCCATGGGATGGGGGATGGAGAACAGTAGCGATCTTGAATCCACAACAAGTTATACAAGAAACTCAGAACAAAAACGAGAATAAAATCACTAACAACAACATCACCCGTTAGCCATAACATGTGTGAACTTTTAAAATCTCAAATGTTGATCAAAGTGAATTTCTTCTACCTTCCTAATCTGGCCTGATTTTCAGTATGGAACTAAAAGCCCAGAATATTGAATTTGAGACCTAGACCTGTGGTTACCTTTTAAACAAAAATCTCTAAATCTCTACACAATTACACATACCTACTGGTGATTATGTATCACATATTAAATTAATACACCCACTTAACTCCTGAGGGAGTATAAAAAAAAGACATAGTTCTTGTATTTATTGTTACAGCACCTCAAGGTTTACAAACGTTTTGAAAATGCCTCTCACAGCTACGTTAAATTAGGTTTCTATTACTATCATTCTGATTTTAGAGGTGGAGAAATCTGAGACAGTAGGATGGCTTTGCCTAACCTAACAGCATTCTCTTTATTCATTCATTACCATTTACCAGTTGCCAATTTTAACTAGTGGTGACCCTGTGTGTGTCAGAGTGCAACTGTGCTCAGTAGGATTTTCAGTGACTTATTTTTGTGACACGCTGCCAGGTGTTCTTTGGAGGCATCTCTGGGTAAACTTCAACTACCAGCCTTTGGTTTAACAACTAAACACATTAACCATCTGTACTACCCAGTATTAAATCTGCGGTATATAAACCTAGGAGTATTATTACAGGGGCTCAAGGTGCACCTAGGTTATGACATTATGTAGGTCTCTCATCCAGGACTCTTGAGAGCCTCCTGCCTTTGTACAAGTTAGAAATAAAGCTCCCCTTCTTCAATCCCAAGCTGATACAGCCTGGAAGCACAGGCTTTAGAAAGCCATCATGCCACTGGATTTCAGAAGAGACTTTGTACATCGCACTAATCACATAATAATTTTAGGTTTCACAAAATATGTCATTTGTAAAAAGGGATTCACTTCTAAGCAAATGTGAAAACCAATGTATTGGGATACTCCATCTCTCTCAAACTGACTGCCAGGTGTGGAAAGTTAAGCAAATGAACATATTTGGATGTCTGCTACTGTGCCATTATTGTTCCACACCATTTTCTGACTCAACGAATTTCATGGTACAATGGTTTTATTAGTGTGACATGCACATACAAAAGCATTAATGTGAGTAAGATAGGACAGAGAATGAATTGCTATACAAGGCTAGCAGGTCCCTGGGTGGTGCAAGTAGTTTGTATTCAGCTGCTAACCGAAAGCTGATGATTTAAATGAACTCAGCAGTGCTGTGGAAGAAAGGCCTTGCAAACTGCTTCTGTCAAGATCACAGACAAGAAAATACCAAAAAACAGTTCTACTCTGCAACACACAGGGCTGCCGTGAGCCTCAATGGACTCTACTGCAACAGGTTTGGTTTGATTTTAAGAAAGTCTTACCTCTACAATTTAAAAACCTGTCTTGAAAGTTTACCTTTAAGTTCTTGAGGAAGGTCTCAGCATGCTCAAGAGTACCCTTAATATAGAAAGTGATCATCCCTGGGCAGCCTGTGCACTGACGCTTTGCCAGCTCATACTGAGGATGAGAGGGCAGTCCTGTAATGAGCACATAACACACGTCTTATTTTAGCATCTGTTGTGGATTGACTTATGTTATTCCAAAAACACATGTAGTAAATCCTAAGCTGTATGTCTGTGATGGGAGCCCTAATGACACAGTGGTTAAGAGCTCACATGCTAAAATCTAAATGTCAGCACTTTGAATCCACAGTAGCTCCCTGGAACCCATGTGGGGCAGTTCTACCCTGTCCTATAGGGTCACTGTGAGTTGGAATTAACTCAACAGCAACAGAGTTACACTTCTGATTTTTATGCCTGTGGTTATAATCTCATTTGGGAATGGGCTGACTTTGTCCTGCAAAATCAGAGTCAATCTTTCTGAGATAAAAAGAGACTAAACAAGTAGGCAGAGAAAGAGATGGGGTAAAACAGATGCCTGGACACATGGAGATCTTCAAGGAACCAGGAAGCGGAGTCTGACAAGACAAAGACCTTCCTTGCACAGACAACAGAGAAGGAAAACCTTTCCCTCAAGCCAAAACTCTAAAGTTGAACTTTTAGCCTCCCAAACTATGAGAAAATAAATTTGTTTGTTACAGCCCTCTACCTGTGGTATTTCTGTTATATAGCAGTACTAGATAACTAAACAGCATTAAGCAAGTAATTTCAAGGGAAAAAAAAAAACTCACTGTCCACTTCAGCAAACTGCAAATAAGCCTCACAGTGAGATGTATGCTATACTCACACCTGACTCTGTGTTCTGGCCCTTGCCTGTTTCCCCAGCTTTATTTGGACTCATCTTTTCAGCTCTCCCCATGCTCCATCCACACAGCTGTCTATCCACCAACGGCACTACACTCTCTTTCATCTCAGCACTTTTGCACATGCATATTTCTTTTAACCTGGAACACCCTTCCCACAGGCTACCCTCTTTGTAAATTCACAGCTTATAATTATATCCCTCTGTAATTTTTTGCTTAATAACTGTCTAATACACTGTACTAGTTCCATGGGAGAGATAGCTATGTTTATTTTGCTAATAACTGGATTCCAGTTCCTAATATAAGCCTATCTCATTGTCAACATGTAATAAACATTTGCTGAATACATCTGAAGCGCCTTGTCAATGCCCTTCTAACAAATGCTATCCATTCTTCAGGGCCCAGTTCAAATTCTTTTTTCATCCCTCCACTGAAAATATACCAGTCAAGAGCTCTTTACATAGAGTGCAATAGAGCATTTAATCTCCTCTATTTCTGGCCTGGCTTATGTAGGTTTCTGCAGGACAGGGACCAGTCTAATGCTCCTATATATTCAAGAGCACACGGATACAAAAAAAAGAAAAAACCCAAACCCACTGCAGCTGAGTTCATTTCAACTCTTGGTGACCCTATAGGACAGAGTAAAACTGCTCCTTAGGGCTTGCAAGAAGTGCCTAGCGGATTTGCACAACTGATCTTTAGGTTATCAGCTGTAATGCTTAAACACTACATGGGTAGGTAGCTCAAAAAGAATCCAAACTAGTTATCGACACAGGTATTTAGACTATCATAGCTTAAAGGGCTTAAAAAACAAATTCCAAGAGTAACATGTAAGTCTGTTCTTTCCAAATATATGTTTCTACATGCTAGGGGAGGTGAAAGAATTAAAAAAGAATGCAGGAGAGCTCGAGGAGAATTTTAGTTGGGTGTATATGGTCTTACCATGGGACAAACCCCTATCAGATAAAAGTTACAGCCAATGTAAAACAGTACATTAACAAGGTTACTGTAAGCAAATGAACTGGAAAGTACAATCAATGTAGCTATCTTGGAACAGGTATACACAAGCACAGACAATCCCACTAGACTACGGTCAACACACAGCCAGAGACCATGTCTAGCTTCCTTATCACCCAACCCACCATGGCGCCTGACATACAGCAGTGTTTAACAATAAGTGAACAACATACACTTACATGAGAAGCACCCGATTTACACATAAATTCTACATAAACAGAATCTTGAAAATATTCTTTTAAAACCTAGTCCAAGGCATAGATGCTTAGAGATTAGAGTAACATACCTGGGTAAACAACCTTCTCTACCCGAGGGTTTGATTCCAGAAACTGAGCAACTGCCAGTCCATTTTCAAAATGCTTATTCATGCGGATTGGTAGAGTCTTCAGACCTCTATTGCAGAGGTAACAGTCAAGGGGAGATGGAACTGCTCCAAGAGCTTCAAAATGAACACATCTTGGGTCAGTTCTAGGGAGGGCATAACTCAGAAAAATCTAACTCCTTTTTCATTATTTTGACTTTCAGAAAGTAACTATAAAGCCCAATCTTTAAGTTTCATTAGAAGTTATGAATGTCTCATATCAGAAGTATAAAACTGAAGCATAAAATGCATACAGAAATATGCTTTAAAACGGGAGGAGATGCGAATACATTAAAGTCAAATACCAACATTCAAAAGAAACTAAATACAAACATTTAGAATTTTACTTCCAAAAAATCAGTCACTGGAAACTCCATGGAGCACAGTCCTCTGACTGACACACATGGGACTGTCGTAAGGCAGAGTAAACTTGAAGGCCACTGTGGTTTTGCTTCCTTAATACACACATAAAGATTTGAACTTTTCAAATATGACTATTTATAGTCCCCTCATAGTGAATATTCTATAATTTTAATGAAATGACATACTGTATAGTTTAATCCTGCATTTACTTGAAATAGTTTTAGAATATAGAGATGAAATAGCAGTTCAGTTCCCATTGCTGTTAAATGTTCTCCATCCAGGCATGTAACCTCATTCCTACTTTTTATAAAGAAAGCAAAATTTACTGAGCAATAAGTTTTGGTCTCTCTATTCAGTGTTCCTTTTACTTTAATGCTTATTTCATAGAAGAATATTTTCATTTCTGAATTATGTTTGTATTTTACCTGTCAGTTGCAAACTTCTTTAAATAAACTCTGAGAAAAACAATATAAACAGGAAATGTCTTTAGACATCTATTGAAAAATGTTGATTTCTATCGTGTTTTTTAAAATTCACTACCATTCCAGATACAAAAGACATAGTAAATACATGAAAATCATGATTTCAACCTTTTTTAAGAGAAAAAAAGCCATTAAGTCTTAAAACAAAATGGTACTTCAGCTTTACCAAATTATGATCAAAGTTAACATGGATTTGAAAATAACATAACTCTTTCCTTGTGTCATGAAACTTTCTGTAGAAGTGTGCTTAAACTGTAACATTTCTATAATTCAACTTTTCCTACTTTCTTTAAAAATCAGAGTTATTTCCCTCTGTTTCTCATTTCTTCACAAAGTATTAGAAAGCCAGCACTTCCCAACACTTAGAGGAAACGTAAATATCTGAGTTATTTGTGAGAATAACAGAATCTGGACTTTTTAATACTTACAATTTTGCAAGAAACGGAGCCTATTATGTAGCCTCTCAGAATTAACAGACACTAAGCCCATTACAACATCACCATGGCCTGTAACAAACACACAAAAAGAAGTTAAACAACAGTTCATACTTCACTTTATATATATATTTTTTTAAAAAGTGACTTTCACTTTTAAAAACTCTCAGAGAATAAGTCCTATAAAATAAAACCCAAAAAACTAAGCCTGTCGGCAATAAGTTGATTCAGACTCATGGTGACCCCTTAGCACAGAGTACAACTGCTCCAGAGTTTCCAGGAGTTCTTGGAAGATCTGAACTGCCAATCTTCTGGCTGGAAGCTGTAGCACTTAATCACTATACCACAAGGATAAAATAAGGTTAAGTAAACTGAATTTAATATTAGCAAAAGTAATACATAAAATGATAAAATAAGAATCATATAAAAAAGCAAATGGTTCTTTTAAGCTGTTATCTAGTTAAAAACATAAGCTTTCATAATAAATCTTAATATTCTCATTACAAGTAATGAGAACAGGTAATATAAGTAAAATCCTACAGAGTATTTTTTTCTCTCCACAAGGCACAGAGAAAACTGAGTAACATAGAAGAAAACGCATCAAGCTGTCAAGCTCGATGCTATTTTTATCTTACCGTTCATATATTTTGTTGCTGAATACATGCAAATATCAGCTCCCAGAGACAAAGGCCGCTGAAAGGAAAGGAAGATTCCCTTTTTATTTTAAATAAAAAACCATGTGAAAACATGCTTCATGGCTTGCTTGCTTTTACAAACTCTATTCTCATTCCAATCAGTATTAAGTTTTCAAACATAAATGCAGACTAAAATTTCCAGGACTTCTGATATTGTCTTCTTCTTTTTTCCCTTCTACCAAATTATAGAGTATTGGATTCTGTGTTCAATTAGTGGGCACACGCATGTGGAAAGAGCTCATAAACCCAGGTCAACAAGTCTCCTGAACCAGTTTATTTAGAGCCCTGAAATTTATTACCTACAGTAGGTATGTTGGCATGTCATGACTCATTTAAGCACATAGCCTAGTCCACCTAAACATTCAGCAATTCACTTATGTTTTCAGCCATTCAAACCAATACATGCTGTGATTATTCATACTTGGCTTTCCAAGATCGTCACTGTTAATTAATCCTTTATTATACAAGTTTTGACAAGTGTAAGGTCACTTATAAAGAAATTGAGGTATTTTCCAAGCCAATTTCTCTGCATGTCAAAATGTCTTTGTTTATAATGATTAATCAACTTATGCAATAAACAATATATCATTGACATCTTTCCTTTTACATTGTCTGTAAAACAAATCTGTGTGTATAATTTTGGAAGTTTTTGAAAACATACCGGAGGAGTTTTGGGAAGCCTTTGGAAGGTATTAGTGTGGGGGGAAAATAGGACCTTTTCATTTGAGGCATTTTAACTGAGGTATTGTCCAAAGCACTCTCTACGGTAGTATTTGTTCACCTCTGAGATCAAATCAGCTGATGTCTAAAGTCTCTTGCAGCTTTAACATTTTTGACACTCTATGGCCGAAAGGGGATAGTGAGACTCAACAGTAAACATCTATTGACTTCTGTATGTGCCAAAAAAAACATGCTAAATATTTTACATAATTCAGTGAAGCACTATATAAAATACTTACCCCAGTGAAATCAGTACTCCTATGAGTCTCACTGTATAGAAGACAAAAGAGCCTAAGAACAGTGACATGATCACAGTAGACATGTGGCTACCAAGGGATGATGTGGTTCTGATGAACTCAGCTAGAAAGACTCAAAGTGAGATGAAGTACATTCCAATCCCTGGCATATGGAATGTGATGTGGGCTTCAGAAAGGCAGAATAACTGAACCTATCTTAGTGACGCCCACAGGAGGAAGAGAGCTAAGCCTGATGAGTAACCTGGACAGGCCCAGGCTAGAACATTCATGTGCTCTCTTAGGGAATGCACAGGACTCACTGTGACTCAGCTAAAAAGATCCTTTGACATATAAGCTGACCTACTATAGGTAGCATATGGGTTACGGAGTTGCAATAAAGAATCCTGGATGGAAATCACCTGGGACAAAGAGAGGATTCCATGGGGTTTTCATTGAAAACAGTCTACTTTGCCTGATATAAGAAGCAGTTATTAAAGATACATTACAAGCCACAGGTGGACAGATCATCAAGTTTCTGAATACGATAACCCAGGAATGGAAAACAAAATATGGTAGTACTTTCTAAATAAAAGGAAGGAAAGTAAGAACATGATTGCCTCAGCTGCTCCCAGAATCTACCAGTCACTAGGAGGCAGCACCTTGGGCCATTTTCAGAGCCATAATAGAAGGGGGAAAATGTAAGCAACTGAGCTTACAAATATCTGCCTAACTGAAGAACTAACAACCTGCATTATACAAATGACACCGCCTTACTCGCTGGAAGTGAAGAGTTGAAACATTTAATGACGAAGATTAAGCACCACAGTCTTCAGTATGGATTGCACCTCAACATCAAGAAAACAAAAATCCTCACAACTGGACCAGTCAGCACCACTGTCATAAGTGGAGAAAGGAGGTTGTCAAGGATTTCATTTTTACTTGACTCCACAATCAATGCCCATGGAAGCAGCAGTCAAGAAATCAAAAGACACATTGCATTTGGACCTCTTTAAAATATTCAAAATTAAAGATGTCACCTTGAAGAATAAAGTGTGCCTGACCCAAGCTATGGTATTTTTAATCACATCACGTGCATGCAAAAGCTGGACAATGAACAAAGAAGACAGAAGAAGAATTGATGCCTTTGAATTGTGGTACTGGAGAAGAATATTGAATATATCATGGACTGCCAAAAGAACAAACAGATCTGTCCTGGAAGAAGTACAACCAGAGTGCTCCTTGGAAGCAGAGATGGCAAGACGGAGTCTTACATACTTTGGACATGTTATCAGGAAGAATCAGTCCCTACAGTAGGACATCATGCTTGATACAGTGAGGATCAGTGACAAAGGGGAAGACCCTCAACGAGATGGTTTGACACAGTGGCTGCAACAATGGGCTTAAGCATAAGAACAACTATGGACACGGCGCAAGACTGGCCAGCATTTCTTTCTGTTGTGCACAGGTTTGCTATGACTTGGAACTGACACGACGGCACCTAAGCAACAACAACAATGAAGAACTGGAGAAGATGAAGCCTGAAGCATAAAGACAAACTACCAGAAGTGTAGTAAGAATCATCACAAGCCACAGGGAGGAGGAAAAGGGCAGGGAGAATTTTACCAAGGAAAGGAAACAGAGTCAGGGTATTCACATGAAAGAGAGGGAGAACACTGCAGTAAAAGCCATACAACAGGCCAACTATAGAGAGATCCAAAAACCACCTACCAAAAGGAAAACAGGAAGAAAGCAGACTCAGGAAAAAGAAAGAATGGAGGGGGTGGGGAAGAGTCAAGGAAGTATATGTAGAAGGGTAGGTAGGAAAACAGACAAATACAGAGAAACCTGTGAGAGCTGGAATAACAGGACTACCTTGTTTTTCCAGGTCTCACAAGCTTTTCATTTTTGACTGGTACTTTTACCACTTTTCTATCACTTGCTTGTTTTGCAGGAAGATATCTTAATTTTTTCTTCTCTGATAGGTTTCTGCCTTACACAGTTCTCAGGTTTTGTATGTTTTACTGTACATACAACTATGGTGTAAAATGTGTAGGGATTCATAACACAAATAAGATAAAGATATAAAAAGCTGTATGTAGCCTAAAGGGTACCAAGGGAAAGAAACCAGGAAGAGGGAAAAATCATGGAGAAATAATATGTGTGACATATACTGAGATGCCATTGAGTGTAACTTTTCCTTTTGCTAATAGAAAGCTTAGCCAGGTCCAAATGTATATATAAGCATAAGTACATATGATGTGATTTCAAAACAACATAACCGATTTTAACCAATGTCACCACCACCACCCACTGATACTCAGTCAATCCTGACTCATAGCAGCCCCACAGGATTTCCAAGGCTGTAAATCCCTCCAGAAGCAGACCATCACATCTTTACCTCACAAAGCTGGTAGTAGTTTTAAATCACCAACCTTTCAGTTAGTGGTCGATACCATTAATCACTGCACCACCTACGCTCCTCTTAACCAATGCAAACACACTGAAATCCCTACTATGTGCAAGACATTGCCTGACACATGTCTTCAGAGACCATGTATCTACACATCCTAAGAGAATCTGAAAGCTTTGAGACAACACTGAAACAACTGAAAGCACCATACAAAATATTAACATACAACTAAAAAGATATTACTAATTGTAGAAAAGATCCAAACTCAATTCTTAGTCTAGTCTCATTGATAATTACAATTCATGAGTTTAATAATGCTTTTAATGTAAATGAGTCCTTTCTTTTCTAATTCACAGGCATTTGTGTAGTCTACTAATAATGCCAAAAAACAAATCATTCTTACTTACTTGGAAATATGCTGACATAAAAGTGTTGTCCACAACCAAAATAATGTCTCCATGTTTATGGACAATATGTGCACAGGCTTCGATGTCAGTCATCTTCAAGATAGGGTTTGTGGGGGTTTCAACCCAAACAAGCTAAAATAATTTTGTGCGCAATAATAGTTAGCAAAAATGTACTTTACAAGCATATATCCACATATTTTAACAATTAGGGAACTACACTATATAATTAAAAGTACAGATAAGTAAGATGTAAGGTCTAAAGCTGTATCTTAGCCTCTCATGAAAATTTATGGGGGGGGAGGAATAGCGAAGTAATTTACGCTCCCTATTCTTCACATGCAAACCCCAGTGGTGTAGTGGTTAACTGCTATAGCTGCTAACCAAATGATCAGCAGTTCACATCCACCAGGTGCTCCCTCTACAGGGCAGTTGACATGACAGCAACAGGTTTGGTTTTTGGTTTTATTCTTGACATTCTTCATCTGTAGATGTGTTGATGATTATTTACTTATGTAATTATTGTAAATATAAAATGAGATTAATATCCATATGGTAAAAGCAAAAAATGTGCTACATTTAATTATTGCAATTCTTTTCCATAACAAACAATATGTATTTCAAAGTTATGTTTCTGGAATTTTCTTCTCAAAGATAACCATCATAGATGGTACAAGGATATATCCTAGAGTTTTCAATAAAGAGAATTATCCCTAAGATGACCAAAATATCCTTGATACTAACGTAAGTAATTCTGATGTACTGTGTTGGTGTGTGCTGCCAAATCAGTTCTGACCAATAGTGACTCTCTATGACTATGAATGAGTAAAACTGCCCCAAGCTTCTGGTGGGTTCAGTCAACCTTTTGCTTAGTAGCTGAGTACTTAACCACCAGGGCTCCTTTCTTATGTACCGGACACTATAACAAACCTAGGACTTGAAAAAAAGCAGAAGTTTCAGACTGAACAACAGAAACCCTGGTTACACCTCACTGCACACAGTGGCTGTATCATAAATTTATCTGTATATCCCGAAAACCGAACACAATTCAGGCATACAGTAAGGGCTCAACAGTTATTCTTCTGAAAAGAATAAAGAAGAGAATTTTATTTGTTAAACATGGTGTCACTGTATTGAACTACATCATCTTCAACTTTCTTTCTGAAAGGATTAGTTTTTGTTGTTGTTGTTGTTTTCTATTAGCTGTATAGTGGCATAGTGGCTAAGTGCTATGGCCACTAACCAAAATGTCAGCAGTTCCAACACCAGGTATTTCTTGGAAACTCTATGGGGCAGTTCTACTCTGCCCTGTAGGGTTGCTATGAGTCAGAATACTGACTGGACAGCAACAGGCTTTGTTTTCTGTACTATTTATGAAAAAAGGCAAGAGATTTGGTTTAATAATCTGTTCCTATCCTAGAATTTAATTGTAGAAAAAGATAATTAAGGTAACATATATTCTACAGAAATCTTGACTTACTTAAAGAATCTATAAAGATTATTTCTCAGTGCAAATTTATCATTTCCACTTATAATAAATAAATAATAGAAACAAAATTTTACAGGCTTTTAAAAATTCTGCTTCAGATGAGGACTCAGATTATTCCAAGAGTATTAATTCAACTCGGTAAAAAGTTAGAATACAAAGTTCTGTTATCAAGGCTTAATATTTCCTTTCCTGCCTTACATTCAGACCAGCTATTGTAATAAGTACCTCTCCCCCAACCAAGACAAGTAAGTTCCTTTGAAAACAAACCTGAATCACTCAAAGCTCACTCCTGTATTAACATTCAAAGCAACTATTTGTGCTCAAAAAGATTTTTTCATTTTTTAACATCCACTGCAACAAAATCTTGAGTATAATTCAAACCTTTAATAATTAGCAAAAAGTTGGAAAAGGCTGTCTTTTAAGAGACACTGGTCCTTCTTGTACACATTCAGAATTCAAACGAGGTCTCCAGAAAGAATATCACAGACGCCATTCACGGAGACACAAAACACCTTCCAGAGGGATACAGGCTTCCCAGGACAGAAGCTAAAGATTGCTGTGTGCCACTCTCTACTTCCAGCTCTTACTCTGCTGAAGTATTCCTTCCAAAAAACAAACCAAACTCATTGCCATCAAGTTGATTCAAACTCACAGCGACCCATAGGACACAGCAGAAATTCCCCATAGGGTTTCGAAGGAGCACCTAGTGGATTTGAACTGCTGACCTTTTGGTGAGGAGCTGTAGTATCTAACCACTACGCCACCAGTTTCAAAGTATTCCTTAGAACACTTAAAATGCCACTGTGCTCAAGGTTCTGGGGCTTGGCAAGCTTCTTTTTCTCTAACCCCATCTTTGGGATGACTTCTGATTGCCAATACTAGCTAGGCAAAGCATTTAAGTGCTGCAATCCCTTCACTAACAAATATTTCAACAATTATCATGTATCAGACAGTATACTGAGCATTTTATCAGCATCGTTTTATTGAATTTTCTGAGCCACTTTCCCATAAAGCAGGGACAATAACATTCATTCTTTAGAGGAAGAAACTAAGATTGGTTAATCAATTCTGTCACAATAACACACAAGTATGATACAGAATTAGAATTTAAATCCTACTCCAGAATTCAACTTATCAACTAGGCTTCACTGCCTGGGAGATGCCAGATCTCTCTTAATCTTGTTGATCTGTTCTAACGATTAATCAGATTTAAATTATACCTATACAGTAAACAGAAATGAAGAAAACAAAACATTAGAGGAAAACAGGCAAATCTAAAAATTAAGCGTGTACCTTGGTTTCTGGTGTAATTGCTGCCTCCAGCAATTTGGTTTTGGAACAATCAACAAAAGAAATCTTCAGTCCGAATTCAACTGCCACCTGCCTGAAATATCTGTTAGTACCTGGGGCAGAAAAGAATCAGATAAATGGAAAACACTGTACTAAGAAATGTTCGTTCTTGATACACATAAACATTGGAAAAATGTAAGGAACTCTCAGTGCAAAATAAAAATACAACTAAATGCAAGTTTAGTTTGGTTAAATACTTGAACTGTCTAGCATAGTAAAGGAGATAATGCTTGGATTTTAAATCAAAGGTTCAAGAGTCAAATAAAACACCCCTGATAACCACATAAAATGGCATGAAGCAGAAAATATTTCTCAAAACACATCATCTCTACTACTCAAACATTACTTGGCATGCTCCCTGAGACATCAATGTCTTTGTTAACAATTTCTTCCTAGTACTGGAATCTAAAATGTTTATGCAGTGTTCAAAAGAAATTTTTATTCTGTGTATACTTCAGTGATAGAAAAGAACTGATTACACATTCTCTTGTACTTAGTCTTTTTGCTCTGTGGCTCTGGAAGCTGTAACAGATAAAATGAGACAACACAAATCAAACTACCAGAGTTTTAAACTGAATGAAGACAAATATTCAACTTTAGAATTATTATTTTTTTTAATAAACACTGCTCTGGATTTAATTTTTATATATGCAAATTTAGAGAGAAAATTAATACAGGTAATTTAACCAAAAAACTCAACAATCAAAAACATACTGGACTTCTAATGTTATCCAGACCAACTCTAATTAGTATGGATGTTTTAACCAAAAACCGCAGTAATGAAAAACATACTGGACTTCTAATGTTACACAGACTAACTCTAGTTAACAAGAGATTTAATAATGAATATAAAGAATTATTAACAACCAACAGCAATTTTCAGAATTTTGTACTTAGGTTTGAGATGACGTTTTCGTAACACATTATATTAGTTCAGATTAACTAAAGGGATTTCTTTCACTTTGATTTACAAACTAGTCAAAGGACCTAAGCTACAACACGAAGCTAGTACAAACTTCTGAAAGAAAATGATTAACAAAAATTAGTCCATTCCTTCAAAAAAGTACGGATTTAGCATTTTGTTGAGACAGGAGATACATTAAATGCGTTCTAGAAGCCACATTTTTTATTTGGCAGAGTTTAAAACATATATGCATATTTACAAAATCCCTTATTGTTCGGAACAGGAAACTCAACATTGCTTAAAGGTATGTGTGTTTTCTTCTCCACTCACCACACTAAGTAACTCACACTTAAGTTCTTTGGAACAGAAGTTCTTGAATCTAAAGCCATAACAGGTTTCAAGGGACCAATCTGTGAGATCCCTGAAATTAAATGCTAAATCTTGTGTGTATAGTGTTAAATACATTTTTAAGGGGCTATCAATAGATTTTCAAAAGGTCTCCTGACCCCCTGCACCCCCTCCAAAAAAAAAGAAAGAAAGAACAGGAGGTGGGATTAAGCTGCTTAAGAATTGGCCTGCATTACGATTCATCTTTATTGGAGATAAAATTTTTAAATTATACTAGAACAATCCCTTCTAAAAACAATCTCCTGTAGAGCCGCATGTTCATCACATCCTAGATACTCATTTCAGAAGCAATTTAAATGAAATCCTTGCCAAACAATCTCTTACGACATGCATGGAACATAAGTATTTATGCTGCTTCTTTGCCAAGTCTCAGCCAGCAGAGAGGTACTCCCCATACATTTAAAAGATAACAAACAGTCAGTGATGATCATAATGTTATAAATATAATTCGGGACTACTTTATTTTCTTTAAAATATCAGTTGACACAATATAAACAAGAAGAGTCACCTACCTCCATATACATCATCCATACAAATAATATGGTCTCCTGCTTTTAAAAGATGAGTGACAGTCACAGTAGCTGCTAAACCTGAAGCAAATGCCAAACCTAAAATAAGAAAACAAGTTAGAGTAAGCCACAAAGACAGACTTGCTGGAGGTTCAGTGGCAGAGCCCTCTTGCCTTCCACACAGATCAGGGTTTGATTCCTGGCCACTGCACCTCATAAGCAGCTACCACCCGTCTGTCAATACAGCCCTGCAAGTTGCTATGGTGCTGACCAAATTCCAGAAGAGCTTGTAGACTAATATGGACTAATAAGAAAGGCCCAGAGAAATTTATTTCTCATAATGAGCTAATGAAACCCCAGGGATCATACCAGTTCATGTTTTGCCATCACTTGGGGCTGACTTGAGAGCAGCTAACAACACTGGTTAAAAAGCTTCTGTTTATCTTCATCTTTCTGCTGTTAGCAGACTCATCCCTTCTGAGTCACCAGATATCAACAGATAGCTCCCAAATAATACCATCACAGAATCTTTCTTTTTACTGAAAAAGTGAAATGTCTTTAAAATACAAAGTGGGCAGATAGTTCTGTCTTATATCAATCCTGTCTTGGTTATAAAATTCTTTTAAAAAGTCTGAGGAAATAATTCCTTATAAAAGTCTGAGTAAAAGGCCTACTGCCAACTAAATTATACTTTAAAAGCATCAAATTCTAAAGAAATTTAAAACTTACAGAGTGGAATCAAAAAATGATTCATTCATTAATTATATGGATCTATAACTCAGATTTTATAACTCAGATTTTAACAAAACTGAAAATTAGCCCTGAGATGTGGTTGATAAATTTATTTAACAATGAGGGACACGTAAGACTCTTATGTTCACTAAACAAAAAGGTAAAAGGGGTAAGAAGATAGATGAAGACCCAGATTATGGTAAAGACCAGAACAGAATGAATGAGAATGTTGGCATGGTGTGAACAATGTAACCAACATCACTGAACAATTTTTGTAGTACTTGTTGAATGGAAACCCAATTTGCTGTGCAAACTGTCAGTGAAAATACAGTAAGATATTACATAAAGATGATTTTTACCACAGTCTACTCCCTTAATTAAAAAAGAAAAAGAAAAAAAAACATTTAATTAGTTAATTCCTAATCTCTGAGAGCTTGTTACTACCAAGGGCACCTGGCTATTTAAAAATATACCTTGGTGCTATTCTCAGGTGTAGATTAACAGAATGAATGAAGTACTGTAAACAAGTCTACATTCTCATAGGTAGTGTTATAAAACTGAGTTAATGTTTATCCATTCACAGTGACAGCTTCAGAGTGAAGAGTGTTCTTACCTGAATTCAAAACAGTAAATGCAGCCATTTTACCTCTATTCATACTTGTTTTTACCTGATAGTTACACTATGCATATTATACCAGCTGAGCAACATTGGTAACTGATTCCATATTTTACCAAATGAGAATTGAGTTTTGGACTAGTGAATCTTATTTTAAGATCTCTACATGGTGTAACCAGCTTGCTACTGACTGCAAACTCAGAAGCCGGCAGTGCAACTCCACTCAAAGGGACTACGGAAGGAAAATCCTGGCAATCTGCCTCTTTCAAGATTACAGTCACGAAAACACTGAAACTGCTCTATTCTGTGACATACAAGGTCCCCATGAGTCAGAAATGATGGCAACTAACAACAACAATCATTATTTTCGTCCAGTTCTATATCCTGTGCCTCCATGATTTTCTCCATATATTTAAGGATGGATTCTAGACTTGGCAAACTTTACAAGCTAAATTACTTACTGTACTTAGCCCCATCCAGTGCCGCTACTGCTTTCTCCAAGCAATTCCTGGTGGGATTTCCAGACCGGCTATATTCAAAGCCCTGAAGAAAAAAAGCTAGAGTTTATTGTAAAAGAAGTCAGTTTCATATCAGAGTTGCAACACAGACCTTTCCAAAACTACCCAAGGGTTCAACCTGCTTTAAAGATATTCTACTATGTAGTCCTGGCATGTCGTGCCACGGGAGGCACAGCAAGGTTATGGCTGCAGTGATGAGAGGCTCTGAAGTCAACCAAACTGCGTAACAATTCTGTGTCTTCCACCTAAAAGCTGTGTGTCAATAGGTAAGTTACTTCATATTCCCAAGAGTCAATCTCAGTATCTGTAAAGTAGGAATGATAATATCACATACCTCAGAAAACTGATCTGAAAATAAAATGAGACAACATATACTAAATTGTCTTACGTTATCTGGTAAATGGTAACCACTATGTAAACGACAGTCTTTAATACTAGCATTGCTATTCTGTTAGATTCATTGTTACTCATTAATCTGGGGACATTAGGAAAAGGACTGTTGCATGTATTAGCAGAGAACCTAATTCCAACCTGTATTTCAGTTCCTAAGAAATATGCACTACAAAGCTCAGGTTTGGGTTCTGCAAAGGTGACTAAAGAAATACAGAGTAATTCTGAGAAAATAACCATCCTTAAAATTTGCATTATATTCCTTGTACATGAGTGGCACTGTACTAGCTATGCTCACACAGTCATCTTATATCATCTGCACAACCTGCTTAGAGGAAATTAAGCCACACATTGTAGAAACCTAGGGAGGGTCAGGGCCAGAATTCAATCCAGGATTGGAACACTGACTAAAAGTCCTATACCTTCCTACCCCTGCCTCATATAGAGGAGTCCTGAGTGGTGCAAAACGGTAAGCATTAGATTACTAGTCCAAAGACTGGCAGTTCAAATCCACTCAGAGGTACCTCAGTAAAAGGCCTGGCAATCTGATTCCCAAAGTGAAAGCCACTGAAAATCCTATGAAGCACAGTTCTGCTCTGAAACACATGAGGGCCTCATGAATCAGCAAGTGGTATGTGTGTGTGTGTGTATGTGTGTGTGTGTGTGCGTGCGCGCTACGTGCCTCACACACACATAACAAAACAGTAGCTCTCAACAGTTTTCTGATTCACAACCTCCAAAGTATTTGTAATAACAATTTTAAAACAAGTCTTGTTGTTTTCTTCCATGTTTTTATCAAACTGAATACCAAAACCAAAACCGAATCCATTGCCATCAAGTTGATTCTGACTCATAGTGACTCTGTAAGACAGAGCAGAACTGCCCTAAAGGGGTTCCAAGGCTATAAATCTTTATGGAAGCAAGACTGCCTGGCTGATTGACGGGTTTCAACCCTTCAGTTCAGCTCTTCAGTTAGCAGCCCAGTGCTTTAACCACTCACTAACAGGGCTCCTTGCCAAACTAAGTAGGTCTATTTTACGAGACCCTAGGACATCCTCATTTTATGCCACCATCATGTATTTGTCATTACTTGGAACTATACTACCACTCAGACAGAAAAAAAAAAAAACTGCATTCATATGGTGACTGTCACAAAAAGGCTTCCATGTTTCTATAAATATTTATGGCAGATATTTAACTTTATGGGAAGGAGAATGGAAGAATATTTGAGGGCTCAGTGGCAAATGTCCACTCTCAGGCTTGTTCAATCACCTGTTGCTGTTGAGTCAGCTCTAAAAAAAACAACCTGTTGCCGTTGAGCCAGTTCTAATCACAGCTCTTCAAATTCCCTTTACTGCTATTGATTTCTTTTTAGTGGTATTAAACACGGTCTTGTGCATTTCACTAACCCTGATGGCTTTGTAAAAGCATTTTATTATGAATATCACAACTGAATGGTTAACTTTTATACTTAGTGCAAAAGTTTGCACAGCTTTTACCTAAACCTCACCCCAAGAAAAATGACATGCTTGGAAGATAGGTTCTGTGCATACTTTGATCCCAAAATATGGTAGCTGGGAGAATCCTAAGCCAGCTACAGAAACACCCTTAAAACTATACCTCACAAACCAAAGGTCTAAGAATCTTCCTACACTTATATAACACACTAAAGAAATTTTGATGTATAATCAAGGATTAAAACCTAGCCAATTTAAATGATTTTCTTGTGAACCTCAGCAACTTTTCAATACTTCAAAATCAATTAAGTATGCCATAAGAAGGCCTGACCGGTATCAAACCAAATCTGTTGCTGTTGAGTCAATTCTAACACATAGTGACCCTTTAGGACAGAATAGAACTGCCCCATGGGGTTTCCAGGGAGAGGCTGGTACGTTCAAATTGCTGACATTTTGGTAAGCAGACAAACCCTTAACCAGTGACCACCAAGGTTCCCATAGGCCTGACACAAGTCATTTATGTGTAACTCTGGGTCAGTTCCTTTTTCCTATATAAAGTATCTAATATCTGCTCTGTCCTCTGACCAGTTTGGAAATACTACACGACCACTGAACACTTATGCACCAGGAAACTTTATCATAATTTCAAAAATTTAAGTCATAGGTAGTATTATTACCCCCATTTACAAAGGATCAAACTGAGGCTTAGGTAGGTTAGGAAACTTGCTTATGGTCACCCAGCTCAAGAAAGGTGCTGTCACAATTCAAACCCAGTCCTATGACTAAATCCGACTCGATGGCACTTGGCTTGGCCAATCACTAAGCCACATAGCTTAAATGATGCAACGGGCTATATTATTGCTAGTATTGTTGGAGTATAGCACAGTGTAATCTCTTTTAACAACCTTAAACTTCAGCTTTTTCATCAGACAAATGAGAATGCAGTTCAGACTAGGGTAAGGATTATACGAGGTTAATACATAGAAACATAGGATATAACTACGTATCTAACACACAGTAAATAATAACTATAACTAAATACATCTATTGGGAATGATCTTAATCACAGATGAGTTATCAGACCCTTTGATTTTTATCTGGCTCTTTACCTCTATAATTTTTGCAGCTAATGGTAATTCTAGAATACTACAGCCCTCAGTTTTCAACTGTAAACTTGCCTAAATTACATGAAATTCAAGTCCAATCTGACAAATTGTACAAACTCATCCTTTCACTCAGGCTTATCAAAAGATGTGATGATTCGTGCATGCAATACAAAATTTTACTGCAAGGAGGATTACAGGTATAAGAAATATCCCTTCGAGGTGCCTTTCTAAAGCGTTGTAATATTATAAATTACTTGCATGCCTTTTTAATTTAAAAACCATCTCTCTTTTCCCGACCCACCCTGGACTGCCCCAGTCCCAGCTCACCGAGTGCTGACCAGGCGCCCCCTGCTTGAATGTGGTGGACAGTGAGATCAGAGGCACCACAGCCTGGGACTTCCACTGTTCCGGCTCCTGCCCCACGTGAATAGCCTGTGTAGCAAAATGTTGGAAGCTAGGCAGGAAACCGTGTGGAGAGACGTCCTCTTTCTGCATGTTGAGCTGTGAAAGAAAAGAAGAGCGAGGAAGATAAAAGTGGGAAACCAAGGCTTCGAAGTTGAAGACAGAAGACGAAAAGAGAGAGCAGGAATCCGGCAGACCCAAAGGAGCACGCACAAAGTCGGACACCAGGGGTCTGGCGCTGAGACTGTATTAGTGGACCCAAGCGCTGTAGTCGTAGAGGGGCGGAGACATCTCGGCCTAATCAGCGAAGGCCCGGAGGCCGCCTCCCCTCCTGATTGGCTGGCGGCATAGGCGTTGCCTGGAGCGTCCCCTCTGAGGCCCTTCCCGCTGCTGAATGCCGGGTGAAACCGGCGTCTGTTGTCCACGTGGTATTGGTGCTTGCTGGCAAAATTCCCGAGACTGGGCTTTGAAGAAGCTGGTATGCTGGCTCCCGTGAGCCACGAGGGCGTCTGTGTGACCTCAGGCCAGAGGTTCTCTCCAGATGTGGCTAAAGGCAGATTTGGAGTTGAAACCGAGTAACCTGAAAACGGAGCACACAAACAGCCGCCTCTTCCTGCAGCTGGTGCCCCTGACGCACTACCTGAGAGCGATGCTGACGTACGCAAACAACAGCGCCATGCAAGAAAGTGAATAATCCCTACGAAAACTGTGGCCAAACTGCTAGATTAGCAGTTTAAATTACATTAACCTCAGGCAACCTGCCTTTTGAAGGACACTAAACTCTGTAACGACCCATGCTTGTGATAACTGAAAAAGGAGGGAGGGTCACTGTTTAAACAGCAAAGCCAGTGTGCTGAGGGCAGCTAAGCAGAATTCATGCAGCTTCCTAAAGGCTTTTCAAACGTTGCGGGTTTTTTTTCAAGTGTCATTATCTTCTTTTGAAGTACTGGAAAAAACTCCCTGATGAGAAAAATAATGTGGCTTTGAAAAACTTTTTGAAGCTCCAAATCCTTACCCCCCGAAAAGTTCTTTGTTGTACAGCTGACAACAGCATCCTTGTAGGAAAAAGGAAGCAGCACATGTCACAATTTACCAGTCACCTGCACCCAGATCCCTGCTCTCACAAGAATGACTCCTTAAAAACAAACAAAAATCTCCTTACTCCTTAAACAATTGAGACCTTGACCTACTTACCACTGTGGCTATTTTCTAGACTTGGAAATTTAGGACTGTTTCTATTAGACAGACTATCAGTTTATGGATCTGAAGTTTTCTTAAACCAACTAAGTAAAAGGACACTATGAAATAAACAGATCTTAACAACTTACAAAAACCCCAGAGGTATGGTGGTTAAGGGCAACAGCTCCTAACCAGAAGGTTGGCAGTTCAAATCCACCAGTTCCTTCTTGGAAACTCTAGGATCAGAATGAGTCAGAATTAACAGCAACGGGTTTAGGGTGTTTTGGTTGGTTGATTTTTGGTTAACACTGTACAGTTTGCAAGAAAGATATGGAGAAGGCATATGGAAATTTGCTTTTCAAATTAACTTCAGGGACACCTGAAATTATCACACACACACAGTGTGTGTTTGTGTCTCTCTGTGTGTAAAACATTGTCAGTTGCAATTCAGCTCAACTATACATGGCTATATTTTTGATGTGATATTGTACTTAAGGGCAATATATATACATATAATAACATACTCTGTTATACATATTGCATAGAATATATATTCATATTGATTGTAATTCATATATATTAAAATTTTATGTATATATAAGGACTGCCTATTAAGTTTGCAAACTCATCCTAAAATAGTGCTATACACTTCATTGCTGAATATCACTACAGCCACCTTCAAAGTACTCCTCTTGGGAAGATATGTACTGATGCCAGCACCTAGTTCACCCATGAAAGCAATTTTGGAACTCTTTCTGGATATGTGCTAACGTATCAAAACACAGTATTATATTAAACACTCCCTGAAAAACTATTAATGTTTTGTGGAATGGAACTGAGAAAGGGCAGATGTTTTAGAGGAAATAAAAACTTCATATTTCTTATATTTCTTTACTGTTTAATCCTTTTCTTAAAACATGTAATGCATTACTACTTTCACAATACTTTTTAAATACTATGAAAACAGGAGCATAGTTCTTGTATACATGCACTAAGATTTCATTAAAGTCAGGTTTTAGATGAAGATATCGTGACTGATTAACCAGTAAGATCTTGGAAGAGACATCCATAACTGTCCCATAGGATTTCAAAGGAGTGGCTGGCGGATTTGAACTGCTGACCTTTTTGTTAGCAGCCAAGCTCTTAATCAGGGCCCCTTTATATTTTATCGTTGTCAGGCAATGATTAGTGATCTACAAATGACTCAAATTAAGAATTTGTGTTGTGAACACCTCTTTTCTCTCCCAAAATAAGCTTTCTTCTCATAATACCATTGGCAAAATCTTAAGGAAGAGAAATTTTTTTCCCCCATTTAGGGAAAAACAAGAGAGATGTAACTATGTATGGAGTCCTTAAGATAACCTGATAGTGTGTGGTTAATCAATTCAGCTGTTAACCAGAAAGTTGTTAGCTCAAACTCACCAGCCACTGCAGGAGATGGATGTGACAGTTTGCTTTTGCAAAGATTTACAGCCTTGGAAACTCTATGGCACAGTTCTACTCACTTCTATAGGGTTGATAAGAATATCTTAGTTGTCTGTTACTGCAATAACAAAAATACTGCAGGTAAATGGCTTTTAAAAAGAGAAGTTTATTCCTACACTGTCCTGTAGGCTGAAAGCCTCAATTCTGGATACCAGTTCCAGCTGAACATACCCTGTCAGCTCTGGAGGCAGGTCGTTGTATTGCACTAGTCTTTCTTTGCCGTGAAAGTATGTAGGGGCAGGCACCACAGGTCCAAAGGACATATTCGGCCCTTGGTGGTGTTGCTTTCTCCATGGTATGAGGACTCCCACCTGTCTTCTTACTTTTCTTTCTTTTTATCTCTTGTAGGACAAAAGGTGGTATAAACCACAGTCCAGGAAAACTCCCTGAGTAACGATATTAACCTAAAAAAAAAAACCATTGTCATCAAGTTGATTCCAACTTACAATGACCCTATAGAACAGAGTAGAACTGCTCCATAGAGTTTCCAAGAAGCACCTAGAGGATTCAAACTGCTGACCTTTTGGTTAGCAAATGTAGCACTTAATCACTGCATCACAAGGGTTTACAGTCCCATCCTAATCCTCTTTAACATAATCCAAAATATTAACCGTGCACAGAGATTAGCACAGGAAAACCACAAAAGGAGGCCAATCACAATGCTGGGATGCATGGTGCAGCCAAATTACTACATACTTATTCTGTGGGAACATAATTCAGTCCATGACATACAAGTTATAATCAACTCAGTGGCGATAGGTATGGAGTCCCTGGATAGTGCAAATGGTTAAAGCTTAGAACATGGCTGCCAGCTAAAAGATGGAAACCCTGTTGGCATAGTGACTAAGTGCTATGACTGCTAACCCAGAGGTTAGCAGTTCAAATTTGCCAGACAGTCCTTGGATACTCTATGGGACAGTTCTATTCTGTCCTGTAGGGTCGCTATGAGTCGGAATCGACTTGACAGCCCTGGATTTGTTTTGGTTTGGTTTAACTAGAACACTTGGTTTAACTAGACCAACCAGAGGCACCTCAGAAGAAACGCCTGAGGATCTACTTCGGGGAAAAAAATCAGCCACGGTTCTAGGCTGACATCTGTGGGGTTGCCAAGAGTTGGAATCTACTCAACAACAACTTGTTTGATTGGGTTTCGTTTTTAGGCAGTCCACAGTAACATGGCACTTACTTTCGCTTGCCCGTGAAAACAGGAAAAAAAAAAAAATTGAATCTGGTTTTGATATGGCAAAACTCAAAGTGATATCACTTGAGAATAAAAGCTAAGTACTGTTGATGGGATTACCAAAGTTAATATCAAGAGACACTGGAGAACCACAATGACTTTTTGAGCAAGAGGTTCAGTTTCCATGAGTTCCACTTTCTATGTTTTTTCTGCTATTGATTTTGAGTTTTATGGCTTTATGATCTGAGAAGATGCTTTGAATTAATTCAGTGGTATGGATTTTGTTGAGAATTGCTTTATGTCCTAACACATGGTCTAGTCTGGAGAATGTTCTACGTGCACTGGAGAAGAAGGGGTAGTAGTCTGCTGATGGATAGAAAGTTCTGTATATGTCAATAAGGCCTAGCTGGTTAATTGTGGCAATAAGGTCTGTTTTAGTTATCTAGGGCTGCTCTAACAGAAATACCACAGAGTGGATGGCTTTAACAAAGTAAGGTTTATTCTTACACAGTCCAGTAGGCTGCAAGTCCATATTCAGGGTGTCCACTCCAGGGGAAGGCTTTCCAACCCTTGTTGGCTCTGGAGGAAAGTCTGGTATTGCATCAGTCTCTGTCCAGGGAGCATCTTGGTGCAGGAACCTCAGGTCTAAAGGACGCGCTCTTCTCCCAGTGCTGCTGTCTTGATAGCAGGAGGTTCCTAATTCTCTGCCTGCTTCTCTATCGTTTTATCTCTTGTAGGATGAAAGGATTAAGGGTGGAACAAGCCATACTCCAGGATAACTGCCTTTACAGTGGAGCAGGGAGGTGATCCTATGAAGGGATTTACAATCCTTTAACATACAGCATAGGAAAACCACAAAATGGAGGACACTCACAAGATACTGGGAATCATGGCTAAGCCACGTGTCTACACCTATTTTGCGGTGGACAGAATTCAATCTATGACAAAGGTCTAGCTGGTTAGTTGTGACAATAAGGTCTTCTGTGTCTTTACTGAGCCTTTTTCTTGATGATCTGGCCAATATCGAGAGCAGAGTGTCAAAGTCTCCCACTATTATTGTAGGGTGATCTATCTCCTTTTTGAGTGTAGTGTTTCTTTGATGTATTTAGGTGCTCTAATATTAGGTACATAAATATTTAATATTGTTAAGTTCTGCTTGTGTATTGAACTTTTCAGCAATAGTGTCCATCCTTGTCCACGATGGTGGATTTTACATTAAAATCTGTTTTATCTGAGATTAGAATTGCCATACCTGCTCTTCTTTGTGTATTGTTAGCTTGATAAATATTCTTCCATCCTTTAATTTCCAGTTTGTTCATATCTTTAAGTCTGAGGTGAGTTTCTAGTAGGCAACATATGGATAGGTTGTATCTTTTGATCCAAGATGTCACTTGATGTCTCTTTACTGGAGCATTCAGTCCATTCACATTCAATGTAATTATTGATAGGTATGTATTTAGTGCTGTCATTGTGATATGTTTATTTTTGTGTTGATATTTTCTCCGTTGTTCTTATTAATCTGTTCTGGGACATTCTTCTTTATGAGTTGATTTTTCACCTCTTTCAGGGTTGGTTTTGTGGTTGTTGAGACTCCTGTATTACTGTTCTTGTTTTGATATGCGGCATCTTTATTGTGCTTTACGGCTGCCCCTATGATCCCTCTTAATTAACTATATATAAACTCAGTTTTAATTACTACCAGTCTTATTAACTTCCTCTCCATCTGGAAGGACTATAATGACTGTAGTACATCCCTCTTTTTAATATGATGACATAGTTTTCATGATATGATCATTAGATCATTTCTTTCACTTTTATAGCTTTGAGTGAGTTTGGAGCCTTCCATAACTGAGTCAGTTTCTGGACGATGTGTCCTGTATTTGCTTCTAAAATATGAAGTTAGTAGTTTTGTTCTTCTAAGCCAAGGGATTCTTTCAGTATTTCTTGTAGCTTTGGTTTGGTTTTTACATAGTCTGAGTTTCTGTTTATCTGCAAATGTCTTCATTTCATTTTCATATTTGAAAGATAGTTTTGCAGAATATATAATTCTTTGTTGGAAGTTCTTCTCCTTCAAGGCTTTGAATGGGTCATGGCACTGTCTCCGTGCCAGCATTGTTTCTGCTGAGAAATCCAATGAAAGCCTATAGAGTTTCCCTCTGAATGTTAGCTTTGCTTTGAGTCCTGCTGCCTTTAAGAGTTTCTGCTTATGTTTCCTTTTGTTAAGCTTGATTATAACATGTGTTGGAGTCTTTATTTTGAAATCTATATTGAGTGGCATTTGATAGGCATCTTGTATATCTATATTCTCTTCCATAATTTCTGGGAAGTTTTCTGTCAGTAGCTCAGCAACAATACTCTCTGTTCTTAGGTGTCTCACCCTGTTCAGGAACTCCATTTAATCATAGATTGTTCCTCTTAATAGAGTCCCACATGCTTATTAATACTTCATTTTTCTTGTTTAGGTCCTGCTGAGGCCTCCGTATGGGTATATCTGCCTCTCAGCGGAACAAGATGGCATCCCACACAAGCTTCCTGCCTGCTCCAGCACAGGCCAGTCAATGGCGGAGGTGGAAAGAGAGGCCAAAGGTGCCAAGATGCAGAGAGTCCCAAGCCAGGCTCTCAAAATGTGGCAGTCTCACTCGCCGATCCCACCAGCAGTGCATTTGAGACCAGCTGCCACTCAAGTTCCAGCTCTGCCCACTGGCCAAGACAGAGAAAAAAAAAGTCAAGATGGTGAGTTACCCTTGGCTCATCAAACTAGCACTCACCAAGAGCAGGGGTCAGTGAAAGAAAGGAAGTCTTCCACTCAGTAGTATGAAATCCAAATTAACAGCTCTATGCTGTGTCCTAGGACTCACTAGGTATCCAGAAGGCTCCATTTAATTATCAGTTCAGGTCTTGGTTTCCAGAAGGATTTAGGGAGATGTATGTTTACTGTGCCATCGTGCCTCCATGTGTCTGGAGAACCACAATGAGATACTATTTTACTCTAATTAGAATGGCTAAGATTTTAAAAAAGAAAAAAGAAAAGAAAATAGTAAATGTTGGCAAGGATGTAGGAAAACTGAAATCTTTTCCACTGCAGATGGTAACACCAAATGGAAGAGCTATTGTGGAAAACAGTGTAGTAGTCTCTCAAAAAATCAAAAACAGAACTACTATATGACTCAGGAATTCTATTGCTAAGTATATACCCAGAAGATTTCAAAGATGAGACTCAAAAAGAACCTTGTACACCAATGTTCATTGCTGCAGTATTCACAATATCTGAAAGGTATAAACAACCTGAATGCCTATCAACAGATAAATGGATTAAAAAAAATGTGGTGTACACATGAAGCCCTGGTGGGGCATTTGTTAGAAGCTCAGCTACTAAAGGTCTGCAGTTTGAATCAACCAGCGGCTCCTCGGACACTCTATGGAGCATTTCAATCAATCTTATAGTGTCACTATAAGTTGGAATAAATTCAGTGGCAAGAAGTTTGGTTGAATCTACATGCAATGGAATACTATTCAGCCAGTAGGAGAAATGAAGTCTTAATAGATGCTGGGGATAAGGCTCAGAGACATTATGCTGAGTGAAATAAGCCAATCATGAAGGGAAAATATTGTATGATCTCATTTATATATAAAAAGAGCCACCATGTGTCTGCCAGGCTGTCATACTTGGTGGCCATGTGTATTAATTGCTTAGTAAGACACTAATTTGCTTTGTAAGCATTCATCTCAAGTGTAATTAAAAAAAAGAAAAAAGAAATAACTGAAATAAACTACTTGAATAAAGGATGTTAATGGAAAAAAAAACCCTGAAGTCGTATTATAACTGAACAATAAACCAAAAATCCAAGCACACAACCATTAAGTCAGTGCTGACTCAAAGTGACCCTGTAGGACAGAGTAGAACTGCCCCATAGAGTTTCCAAGGAGCACCTGGAGGGTTTGAACTGCCTGCCTTTTGGTTAGCAGCTGTTTTAGTCAGCTAGTGCTGCTATAACAGAAATACCACAAAGTGGATGGGTTTAACAAAGGAAAGTTTATTCTTACACAGTCCAATAGGTTACAAGTCCAAATTTAGGATGTCTGCTCCAGGGGAAGGCTTTACCCCCATTGGCTCTGGAGCAAAGTCCGGTATTGCATCAGTCTTTGTCCAGGGAGCATCTTGGTGCAGGAACCTTAGATCTGAAGGACGCGCTCTTCTCCCATTGCTGATTTCTTGATGGCATTGGCTCCCAATTCTCTGCCTGCTTCCCTGTCATTTTATCTCTTGCAGGATGAGAGGATTAAGGGTAGTGCAAGCCATACTCCAAGGAAACTCCCTTTACAGTGGAGCAGGGAGGTGATCCTATGAAGGGATTTACAGTCCCACCCTAATCCTTTAACGTACAGCACAGTGAAATCACAAAAGGGAGGACAGTCACAAGATACTGGGAGTCATGGCCCAGCCACATGGCTACACATATTTTTTGGGGGACACAATTCAATCCATGACAGCAGCCATAGCACTTAACCACTATGCCACCAGGGTTTCCAGCTGAATGGTAGTTCTCTTTTGAGAACTATCAGTATGGAACCAAACTGACAATAGCAACTTAAAAGATTAAGTAGGAACCTCAGGGGTATCAAACACAAAACAAAACTCACTGCCCCTGAGCGGATTCCAACTCATAGTTAAGTGTATGTTAATAAGGGAGGAACAACCAGCTCAGTCATACACATAGAAACTGTTGAGCTGATATATGTTTTGCTGTGTGTATTTACAACAAATAAATAAAAAGTGAGGAGAGAAAAGAGACACTGGAGAACAAATTTCTAACATGACTTTTTTTTTGCTGATAAGATGGAAAAAAAAAAATTTTCCACATACAGAAAGACAAATCCCAGCTGAGAACTATGATTAGAGAAACTGTGGGAATAGGTCTCAATCTAATCTTACAAATAAGGGAAATAGATTAGTAACATAGACCTATGGAGACCTCAGAAAAAATGATCTTATTATCTTGAAGACTGTGGTATCTAGAAAAGGAAAGTCAGACTTACTAGACATACTAGGCCAAAATCTTACCAAGCTCTTCCAAGGAACGCCTGTACAAAATAAAGAGTCTATGGCAAAAAATCTGTTGGAAATACCACATACTTAATCAGTTATCTTTAGGATCTTAATGCTCATTATTGGGATGATCAAAGCTCAGAGAATTATAAGCCTAGGAAATGAAACATGAAATATTTTCTGAAGAGAAGATCTTTTTTCCTCTGTGAATCTATTAAAATGTTCCTTTCCTATAACCTGTCTTTCATTTCTGCTCTAACTATTTTCTCTTTACACCAATTTCAGAGGTTCCCTAGACCAGTTTTAAATTTTTGGAGGAAAAATATAAAATAATTCTAGCATGGAAGATAGGTCAAGAAAACAGTAAAAAGTAATTCCAACTCTTCGCTATACTTTTCCTTTGTCAGAGGTAAATTAGTACTACTTTAAGATTCTCTCCCCAAAATTCATTTGAATGTCAACAGTTGAGTCCTTTCTTTCTAAAAGGCCATTACAGCTATTCTAAGTTTTTATCACATTTCTTTAAACTGCTTTCTCAGGACCTTCTTCCCCATTCTCATCTTGATATCTTCACAGAAATATATGTATCAACTCATTTAATTTTCTGTTCTGCCTCCCACAAACTTTCTCCACTCCTTTCTTGTATTTTCTCCTATCTGAAAGCCACACACTTACAATAATAACAAGTATGCTTTGGCTGCCTACTTATTCTCTGCATTCTCTGTAATTAATTTCTAATCCTTACATTTCAAGAGGCCAGAAATTATCTCAATTTTATAAGTGAGTGAACTGAATTTCAAAGTGATTATGTGAGTTGCCAAGGTCAAACAGCCCGTGCATGGATAACCTAAATTCCAGATCTCAGTCTGTCTCTTCCTTCCTCCTTCATGTTTATTATGCACTCTCTGGTAATACCTTTCCCTCACCATATAACCATGCTCAAGCCACTCCTTAAAAAAAAAAGAAAAAAAAAGCCCAGAACCATACCCATTTCTAGAAACTGTCCTGATTCACTTGGTTTCTTCATAAGTACCTTTTAAATCTCCCCATTCTTCTTTATCCCCCTTTTGTCATCCATTAGCAACTACTGCTATGTGCTCCAGTCTGTTAGTTTTTCATCTTGCCCATTATAGCCGGACCAAAGAAAAAATTTAAAGCCGTTTTGACCATTTCGGAACTTTTAAGCTTTTAAGTCTCTCCAAGGGAAAAAAGAAGCTATTTGTATTTTATTCCTACAGATGTAGATGTGTGTGTGGCACACCAAGACTGCTGACATTTATTTATTCATACAGTAATTATTCATGACCAATTATGTGCAAGCTTAACGCTTTGATGTGTCTCAAGCCCTTTGTTGTTACCTTGACTATCCATCCATATTACATTCATGGTGCCGTGAGAAAAAAAATTGCAAATTAAAGTGTAAAAATGATTATAACTTAAAATCCTTCAATGATTTGCCTGAGATAAAGTTTAGATTTTGCCACCTGGTATACAAATGCCTTTGTGGTCGTATTTTTTTCTATCTTTGTCTTTGTACTGAGCTACCTTCAGCTTCTCAAATAATATCCTTTCATGATTGTGGGCTATTACACACATGTTGCCTTAGAACGTCCTTCCCTCTTCCTCAACAGACAGGGTAGCCTCTACTGGTTTTCCACATCTCTGCTCCAAGCTTACCTCTCCCGGCTAGATTTATCTGATGCCACTATTTACAAACTTAACTTCCTCTCTAACAGATGTAGTTTCCGTTATAATTCTTGTTGTTCTTAATTGAGGGTGATTGTCTACAAAATATCTCTCACTAGGTTATATGTTCCTGGAAGGAAAGGAACAATTATCTTGATGTAACCCACACCTAGGTCTGTGTGTGGCACACATTTTTATTGTTGTGTGCATTCAAGTCTGTTCCAACTTGTAGAGGCCTTATAAGACAGAGTACAACTGCCCCAGAGAGTTTCCAATGAGTGGCTGGTGGATTTGAACTGCTGACCTTCTGGTTAGCAGCTGAGCTCTTAACCACTATGCCACTAAGGCAGTTATTTAATGAATAAGTATTTATTTACTATTTCCTATGTGTGTGCACATAAACAAAACAAAAACCACACCCATTGCCATTGAGTCAGTTCTAATTCATTGCAACCCTATAGGACAGAGTAGAACTGCCCCATACTTTCCAAGGACCACCTGGTAGATTTAGGAGATCCTAAATATTTATGAAATAATTGAATAAGTGAATTCTACTCAGCTTTGTCTTAGTCTTAAAAAGTAGATAAAAAATAAATGGTAGAAGCACACCAGTACTGTCACATTAACTGTGTTGTTTTCAAACCAAAAAAAAAAAAAAGAGAGAGAACTGTTTTTCCTATAGTTGAAATGCAAGAACTGAAGCTGCACTAGATTAAAGCAGTTTTACTAAAGAAGTAAACTATCCAGTACAGGCATAACTTAGTGAGAGTTCACCAAAGTAACCTTGCCAAAAGGAATTTTTCATAGAGTTTACATACAGAAAACTCAGGAACTTACAAGGAAAACTTCTGACTGATTGCCTTTTACAGAATTATGCTTCAGGAGACAGCAGTTACTAGATTCTTTAAGCATAGTCCCTTTAATGGTAAAGTCTGAGTCAGTTAACACCTTAACCTGTGGATAGCTGGGAGACCGGTTTGAGTAAACATTCTTCCTGAGGAATGGAGGGGAGGGGGCCCACAGACATTCTCTGGGCATTCTATCTGGTTGAACTTGGAGAGCCAGCTCAGAATGATCCGTAAGCAACAAAAAAGAATCGAGCCTACATCTTTAGCAGAAAGAAGCCTCTCCCTGTATCAAGTACCTAGATTTTGAGGGCAGCTTGAGGAGAAAAAAATGAATACTGTCTCCTGCTGTTCCTAATTCTTATATCTTGATATTTTAATTCCCAAAAATATCTTCATTAAAGAACATCAACAAGACAAATTCTTCACACTTAAGAACAATTGAGTAATTTTATCCAGCTGTACTTGAGGAGAGTTGAGTTTCTAGTACTGTCTTACATTGCTAGTATTGCTGTAACAGAAATACAGCAAGTTGACGGTTTTAAGGAACAGAAGTATATTCTCGTTGCTGTTAGGTGCCATTGAGTAGGTTCCTATTCATAGTGACACTATATACAACAGGATGAAATATTACTAGCCCTGTACTATCGCTGCAGTAGTTGCTATGTTTGAGCCCAATATTGATGCCACTGGGTCACCATGAGTCGGATCCGACTCGACAGCACTTGGCTTTTGGCGTGTCAAGCCATTTCACAGAGAATCTTTCTCCTTTTTGCTGATCCTCTAGTTCACCAAGCGTGAGGTTGTTATCCAAGGACTGGTCTCTCCTGATAACATGTTCAAAGTATGTGAGACAAAGTCTCACCACCCTCACTTCTAAGAACCATTCTAGCTGTGCTTCTTCCAAGATAGATTTGTTCTTTATTTTGGCACTCCATGGTATATTCAGTATTCTTCACAAACACCATAATTCAAAGACATCAGTTCTTCCTGAGCAATATTCTTCATTCTTTGGCCAGCTTTCACATGCATATGAGGTAGCTTGGGTCAGATGAACCTTAGCCCTTAAGATGACAAGTTTGCTGTTCAATACTTAAAAGAGATATTTTGCCCATTGCAATAAATCTGATTTCTTGATTGCTCCTTCCATTGGCATTTATCATGGATCCAAGCAAAATGAAATCCTTGACACCTTCAATATTTTTCCATTAATCATGATGCTTCTTATTGGTTTGGTTGTAATGATTGCTTTCTTTATGCTGAGGTATAATTCATACTGAAGGCTGTTATCTTTGGTCTTCATCAGTAAGTGTTTCAAATCCTCTTAGATTTCAGCAAGCTTGGTGGTGTCATCTGCACATCTCAATTTATTAATGAGTCTGTCTCCAATCCTGGTCCCGTGTCCTTCTTTGCACAGTCTAGCTTCTCAGATTCTTTGTTCAGCATACAGACTGAATAAGTATGGTGAAAGGATACAACTGTGATTCTCCCATTTACCTGATTTTAAGGCACACAATATCCCCTTGTTATATTTAAGCCACTGTATTTTGAACTATTTTGCCTGAGGACAACTGCCTGTTGTAGAATTTCTATTCTTCTCAATGCTACCCACAATTTGTTATGCATTACACAGCTAAATGCATTTCCACAGTCAATAAAACTCAGGTAAAAAAATCTTTCTGGTCTTCTTTACTTTCCGTGAAGATAAATCTTACATTAGCAATGATATCTCTTGTTCCAAGTTCTCCTCTGAACCTGGTTGAACTTCAGGCATTTCCCTAAGTAGTGCTGCAACAACTTTTGAATTATCTTCAGCATAGTTTTGCTTGTGTGATGTTATTGATGCTGTTCAATATTTTCCACATATTTTGGGGTTACTTTTCCCTGGAATGCGCAGAAGTGTGGATGCCTTCCAATCAATTGGTGTCATAGATTGTATTGTGTTCCGCCCCCCAAAATATGTGTACCAATCAGCTTGGCTGGGCCCTGATTCCCAGTATTGAGTGATTTTTTTCCCCAGGTGTTGTGAATCCTGCCTCTATGATGTTGATGAGAGAGAATAGGCAGCAGCTGTATTGGTGAACCAGGACTCAATCTACAAGCTTGTGGGATATAAAAGAGAGACGTGAGCAGAGAAAGTTTGGAAACTCATGTCACCAGGAAAGCAGCATCAGAGCAAAGAGTGTCCTCCAAACATGAGGTTCCTGCACCAAGATGCTATCATATTAAATTCGGACTCTTAGCTTACTGGACTTTGGCAGTAAAATGAATTGGAATCTGCAGCTTACTAGACAGTGGTAACAAAATTTCTCTCTTTAAAGCCACTTGCTTGTGGCATTTCTGTCATCTAGTACTGCTCTAACAGAAATATGAGAGAAATTTTATTTTTCCGGCTACCCGTTCTCCCTCATCAACATCATAGAGGCGGGATTCACAACACACAGGAAAAAAAAATCACGAGAATGCTTTCTGAGAATCGTGGCCCAGCCAAATTGATACACACATTTTTAGGGGGGGGCACAGTGCAATTCATGACATTCTACGCTTTGGTCCCTGAAAAACATACTCTTGCAACATGCAAAATGTACTCGTCTCACAGCAAGAATCTTAAAGTCCAAGTCCCAAACCCAGAAATTCCTCAGCTATGAAACCCAGAATGCATATTATCTACTTCCAAAATACAGTGGCAGAACAGGCTCAAGTTAGACGTTTCCATTACAAATGGGAGAAATTTCAGGGGAAGGCATAACACACACCAAGCAGATTAATAGGACACATTGCAGTATCCCTCACGGCTTTGAAAATACTCCTCCATACTTCGAGACATTTTACACAATAACTCTGCCCTCCAGACTCGAGGTATTGGCCACACTTTCTAGATTCTGAGTGGAGGCCTCTAGGGCCCGGGCTTCATTCAGCTCCACCTTCCAGGCCCAGTAGGACAGCAGCTCTGCTCTCTCTGCTTTAGACACCCTACTCTTTGAAGCCCCAGAGACCACGGCTCCACCCATTACCTTTTGGCCAGACTTTTTGAGACTGAGGTTGCTCTGCTTCTCTTGCTCCTTTTCTCCTCAGCTTCTGCTTCCTATGGCCTGAGGGCCTGGGCCTCAAACCTTCATCTGCCTTGCTGGGGTAAGTGTTCCAAAGCTCTGTAGCTCTACCAGTTTAAGTTCCTGGAGGCACTCCACCCCCCAGGAAGCCCCTGCATGTAGGCAGTGGGTGTTCTTTCTCTGTGGGTGGGCTCCTATTCAGCTGCTGCCCATCCACTGCTGCTGCCGCCAGCCCTCATCTGCTTTTCTCACCATCTTCCACTTTATCAGGTATTAGCAGTTCTCCTCATTCCTTCTGAGCCTTCTTTTCATTCAGTTCCAAAACTGCTTCCAAATTTTAAGTATCTGTTAGAGTAGCACTCCACTCTTGGTACCAAATTCTGTCCTTCATCTGGTGCTGCTATAACAGAAATACCACAGGTAGATGGTTTTAAAAAGAGAAATTTTGTTGTCACAGTCTGGAAAGCTGCAAATCAATTTTTTTTTTTTTTTTTATCACAGTCTGGTAAGCTAAGAGTCCAAATTCAGCAGGATCTTGGCCAGGAACCTCAGATTTGAGGGATGCTCTCTGCTCTCTGCTCTCTGCTGCTTTCCTGATGGTATGAGTTCCCCAACACTCTCTGCTCACTTCTGTCTTTTATATCCTACAAACTTGTAGATTGAGCCTGGCCTCACCAACACAATTGCAGTCCATTCTCTCTCATCAACACTATAAAGGTAGAATTCACATCACATGAGAAAAATCACTCAACATTGGGAATCAGGGCGTAGACAAATTGATACAAACATTTTTGGAGGTACACAGTGCAATCCATGACAGTTAGCTTAGAAGGTGTCTTCCAAATTTCTTGGCATAAAAGGGTGATCACTTCCACAATTGCATCTGTTTGTTTGAAACTCTCAATTAATATTTTGTCAGCTTGTAAAGCATTGTTGTTTGCCAATACCTTCAGTGCAGTTCACTCAGTGCCATCTGTTGCCAATCACGTTACTTCCTGAAATGGTTGAATGTCAACAGATTCTTCTTCATAGTGACTATTTCCATCTTCTTTTCATGCTTCCTGCATTGTTCAATATTTCCCCATAGAAGCCTTTGTCTCAAGAAGAAAAAAAAAAAAAAAAAAAGACCACTTTCTGTGCAGCCAGTAAGACAGAAGCATAATATGCTGATTATGCTAACTAATTTTAACCTGGACTTCTAGTCTAACAGCTATATCTTTGAGACAAACATGTTTTTTCTAGGTGGTCAAAGCCAGGATGTAAAACTATATATGCATAAGTCTTGACCAAGAGACCTTCTTTATCCCTCAAAATATGTACATATACTGAGAAAGAGTGCTGTTTGGGTGCTGTTGCAAGGTAGTATTGCAAGACACAAAAAAATACATGTAAGCGTCTTGTGACCACTATCTAAGTACCTTGTAAAACTGTATGTAATCTTTAATTTTATTTCTAATTTAGCTACTAATAATTGGTAACCACTTAGTGGTTTGCAGCTATACCTTCTGAACCAGTCATATACTCTGCCCCCATCTCAGCAAGATCCTGCCTTTGAGTTTCCCCAACCAAAGATGCACCAAACAAGATGCTCGCTGAAGCACTGTAATTATCCCTGATTCAGAACCTACTCTCTTTGGATACCACAGTACAGTTCCCAGTTCCAACTGTGATCTTTGCTTGCAATAAACCTCTGCGATTTTGTCTTAAACAGATTTGGTTTCATGTACCACAGTGACATCTTGGTGGCAGCAGTGGGATTCAGAAATACTACTCAGCCTGTAATGACCCATGTCCAAGACTTGCAATACCAGGTGTCAGCCAGAGTTTTTCTGTGCCCCTTCTGCCTCCCCACTTACAGGAGTTCAGCAGCTGAGCCTTCCCATTCCAAATTCCACACTCCTTGTGTTGCACTTCACTAAGTTTGCTCCAGGTCCTTTCTTCACAGTCTCCTTTACTTTCAGTTGGCTACCAGACCTTACTTGTTAAGTGGAACTTGCAATGCCTTTCTCCAGTCAGTGTTGCTCATATCTGTTTCCCCAAGTAGCTCATTTAAGAATCTTGAGGGCACCTTTCTTGTTTCTAAAGCTTCTCCACCGAGAAAGACACTTTCTGCTCCAGCGCTGCTGCTCTGTTCAGCCCTGTGCAGTGCCTCAGCTATGCTTGGCTGGCTGAAGTCCCTCTGCAGGCTGCAGATTTAATTCAGGCTGAAGTAATTGCCTCTGGACCTGCTCTCCCCTGCCTGTCACCTAATCCAACCTTTCAGTTTTCCATCTGATATTCAAGGCTCCTGAAATGTCATGTATAAACTGTTCAGTTGTTTTTCGGGTTCTTTATTGTCAAAGGGATCAGCAAATGCATGTGGCTACTCCTCGTCTTAGCCCCATCCCCAACACTGTTTTTAATTCACTGGTTGTTAACAGCCTCCAACCTGAGCTCAGACATCTGGTCAAACGTCCCAGATTGCATTGGGAAGACACTGAAGCAGTAAATTAACAACTGTAGGTTGTAAGCTAAGCCAGATACGAGGACAACAAGCTAAGGCAGCCAAGGGAGAAAAATTGAGAAATAGACGAAACAGACTAAAAACAAAACCAAACCAAAGCCACTGCCGTGGAGTTGGGTCCGATTCATAGAGACCCCAGAGGTCAGAGTAGAACTGCCTCATAGAGTTTCCAAAAGCTCCTGGCGGATTTGAGCTGCCAACCTTTCGGTTAGCCGACCTAACACAACCCAGGAGGCCACCAAGGTTTCTCAAGATAAACTTAAGAGCTTTGCAAATGAAGCAAATACAAATATCCACTAGAGGGCAGCACCGGCCTCTGAAGAAACTGAGTCACAGAGTAAAAGCCCTGGAAAACGTTGTTACCATTGTAGGACTTCTGGGCACTTGAAAAGGAGTGTATCCAGCTTGTAAACAAGAGACTTACTTTCCAGATGGAAATGCCCTTTAGAGTTTTCTGAAGAAGAGGGAGTGGTAAGTGTGTCTAGTACTCTTCTACGTGATTCTTAAAATGATCAGAAGGCCTCGTGCTATCCACATGCTCTTAATTTGCCTGAACTCCAGATTTTAGCCCCATTGATTCCCTTTCCTGTGACCTGCTTCAAGTCAGGACCTGTCTGTGAGCCATTTTGTCTGATATTGCAAGGGCTCATTCAACTGAATCTATTAAGCTGCAAATAGGTACCGCTAAATCTGTACCCAAGATCTCCCTAAAATCCTGTTAAGCCTGAAGCCTAAGGAGGACTGACTCCTATGTTAAAGACATTTTAGAAAAGGGCCTTGTTACTTCCTGTACTAGTCGATGAAGCACTCCATGAAATACTCCTGTATTCCCTCTCCACAGGCCCATGGTCAAGTTTGGAGATTTGTTCTGCCAGTAAAACAGTGATTCCTAGGTATCCTGTGGCCCTCAACCCATACCTCTTATTATTCAGTGTTCCAGCATAGGCCACACTTTTTACTGTGGGTTCATATAGTGCATTCTTCAGCATCCCCATCCATCCTGAGACTCAATGTTTATTTACATTCATTTGGGGTACTCAACAATACACCAGGACCATTATCTCCCCAGGTTTTACCAATTGCCCATTTTTGACAAGTTTTACACATGGACCTGCAATCATTAAAATCTATCCATGATGAATCCTTCTCCAAAACACAGTGATCTGTTAATTTGCTCTTCCACTGCAGAAACTATCAGCATAATTAGCAAACAGATGTCACAAAGGAGAAAATTCAACTTGCTAAAACCATTTATTAAATATCTAGGGCCTTTATTACCAGTCAATGGGATATCTACTGACACTCTAGGAAAGAATGCTATTCTGACCTTTCTTATGCCCACAACAAAAGAGTAGTTAGGAAGATCTCTGTGAGTACCACTATAATTGGATTTTTTTTTTTTTAATTTCCTCCCTATCAGGAGAGGAAGAATAAGTTATCTATGAGCTAAAAGGCTCTCACTCTTATACTCGTGCTTTAAGATTTCAAAATTACAGCATTGGCTTTTCCCTTTACATACATGAGGCAAATGAATGTACTCTGGTGCAGAGAGGCCAACAGAGGCCAGGCCAACAGAGGCCAGGCAATACCCCTTGGCCAGGGAGTACCTATCACATAGTAAGGCAATTACCTACACCACCCCTTTGGTGGAAATCACTGCTGATATAGTGTGGGGACACAATTTATATGCCTTTGCCCGTCATGCAGTCTCTGGCATTTTAAAGTTAGGTTTCACTTAGCACCTACCTGCCCATTGAATTACATCTCATGAGGTTTTTTTTACTGGCTGCTCCATATTTTGGTTCCTCACTATCGTGGGGCTAAACTCAACAATCCTTAAGCCCTTGCCAGACAATGATAAAGTCCTACCTTATAACTGTGTTGATTTAGCTGATCATTTATTGACTATATCAGATGTAACTCACAGGAGATCCTTTGGAAAACGTAGAGTTTATTTGTTGGCAGCTCTTATTTAACCTCAGCCAGCTCTCATTTCCAGAGAGGCTGTGCTGTCACCAGGTTCACTGAAGTTCTTGACAGTAGGCTTCCCCCTGAAGTTACCTCATCTTAGCAGGTTGAAGTGATTGCACTTGCTTGGGCACGTAGATTGGCATAAAGATGATCAGTAAGTCTTTGTACATGCTCCCAGTATCTTTCAGGACTTTTTTTCTTTCTTTCTTTCATTTTATTCAACAACACTATGGAGGCCTTGGGGTTTTCTTGCATATCCAGGTATCTAGACAAAATAATAATAATAATAATAATAATAATAATAATAATAATAATAATAATAATAATAACCTTTCAGTAGCCAACCTTCTGGAGGTCATGCTACTTCCCTAAGTAATGTTCATCATTAAAGCATAGACTGATTAATCTAAGTGGGTTCTCAAATGGAAAAGATTAGAGGAAATAATTTGGCTGACTAGGTAGCCAAATCTGCTGCCTTAACAAAATTCTAAGCTACAGCAGTATCCATGGAATACTGAGGATATAAGACATACAGATGGTGGTCTTTATGTTCAGAACACCACCACCACTAGTGAGCCCACACAGCATGAGTCACCAACAGTTGGCTCCAAATGAGGAAAAAGACCAATGCGAAAAAAGGCTACTACCTTAATGATATCTCTAGAATCTGGGAAGGACCAGTGTAAAACGTAAGCCCCACCACTGAAAGCCTGCCCTCCCCAAGTCTTTACATGCTCCCCTTGGTTGAAGGTTCAATGCTAAATAATCACTGGGGAAGAGACAAACTTGTCAGCATCTTATTAAAGGAATTGTAGGGACTCTCTGGGGATGTATATAACTATGCCACTGCTGACGTAATGTTGCTCTATACACTCTCAGTGTAATTTTAGTAGAGGCTGCAAATATGCTTTGGGGAAGTAACTCTTATCCTGTGGGCCAGTACTTGAATGGAAGATTTTATTTGGACATAAATTTGTTTTATTTATTGTTTGTAAATTGTCACATTGCTTGAGGCTCTCCCTAGCCAAATGCCACAACATCATTTTTGGTCTAGGAGCTTTTAGAACATCATCCCTACGCGGGGTGCCGCAAGAGAACCTTACAGTGATCAACATACCCACTTAACTGGAAAATCATAAAGGATTTATGCAAAAGTTATTCTTGGTTATCAGAGGCTGCATTGTCCATACCATACACACTACTTGGGTTTATTTGAGAGGGTAAGTTGCTTAACTAAAAATAGTTTAGCAAAGTATCCCATTCTTTAGGACTGTATGTGTACAAGTGCTATCAATAGTACTATTAAATCTAAGCTCAGCACCTTTTGGTCAAGCAAGCAGATCCTACGTAAGATTGTCACTTGATGTCCTTTTGCTTAGCCTGGGTTGATTTCGACTTCATACAAATCAGCTTTTTACAATACTGCAAGGCACTAATGCACTGTATTCAAGATTATAAAAATCTAGCTTAAGAAAAGCTTATAATTAGGAAATCTATGGAGCCGACTGAATAGGCTATCCAACCAGGAAACTGTGTATATTGAAAGAGACACCAGCTAAATAATTCTCTGGAACCATGATAGAAGGAATCCTAGTCTATGTTCAAAAGCAAGTTTGAGAGTCTCTTCTGACACCGATTTTGGTCTTTTGGTTCTTTCCTGTCTTTTTAATGATCTTTGGCTTTCTTCACGTGCAGTGTCTTTGACATCATTCCACAACTCGTCCGGTCTGTGGTCATTAGTGCTCAATACATGAAATCTACTCCTGAGATGGACTTTAAATTCAAGTGGGATATTCTCAAGGTCATATTTTGGCTCTCATGGACTTGTTTAATTTTCTCCAGCTTCAACTTGAAATTATATTTGAGTGAACCCTGGTAACACAGTGGTTAAGTGCTCTGTCTGCTAACACAAAGTTTGGCAGTTCAAATCCATCAGACTTTCATTGGAAACTCTATGGGGCAGTTCTACTGTATGTATAGTGTTGCTATGAGTCAGAATCAACTTGGTGGCTGTATGTTTGTTTTTTCTTTTTTTTGACTGATGATCTATTCCTCAGTCAGATGCTGGTTTGGTTCCAAGTGATGGTAATGAGCTTCTCCATTGTTTTTTCCACATATGTAGTCAATCATATGCTTATGCATTTCATCTGATGAGGTCTATGTTTATATTGCACATATTGATAAAAGATATTTCCAATGAAGAAGTGACTAGTCTTGCAGAATTCTATTATGGGATCTCTGATATCATTTCTATCACCAAGGTCATATTTTCCACCTACTGTTCCTTCTTCTTTGTTTCAAACTTGCATACTCCAATTACCAGTAATTATCAATGCATAATGATTGCATGTTTGATCAATTTCAGGCTACAGAAATTGGAAAAAATTCAGTTTTTTCATTTTGTGCATTAAGGGTTGATGGGTAAATTTGACTAATAATCTCACTAACTGGAGTTGTAAGCACATGGATTTTATCCATGCAAATAATACAGATATCTATATAGATATAGATGTTATCACAGACAGCATTATACTTCAGGACAAATCTTGGAATGTTCTTCTTAGCAATGAACCGTATATAATTTCTCTTCAATTTGTCATTTCTGTCATAGTTGACTATATGGCTATCTGATTCAAAATGGCCAATACCAGCCCACTTCAGCTCACTAATGTCTAGGATACCAATCTTTATTTATTCCATATCATTTCTGATGACTTTCACTTTTCCTAGAGTCGTACCTTGTACATTCTATGTTCCAATTATTAAGGGATGTTTGAAGCTGTCTCTTCTCATTTGGAGACACGCCACATCAGGAGATGAAGTTTCTGAAAGCTTAGCTCTATCCACACCACTAGGGTTAGCTATACTTTGAGGAGGCCACTCTTTCCCAGTCATATCTTGAGTGCCTTCTAACCTGAGGGGCTCACTTGCCAGCACTAAATCAGATAATGTTTCACTGCTATTTGTAAATTTCTCAGTTGTAAATTTGTGTTTTAGAAGTAGATCACCATGTCCTTGTTCCTAGTCTGTTTTAGTTTGGAAGCTCTTCTGAAGCCTGTCTCCCAGAAGTAACCCTGTTTGTATTTTGAAATACCAGTGACTTAGCTACCAGCATTGCAGCAATAAGTAAGCCACGACAGTATGACAAAATGATAAGCAAGTGATGGTTAAAGGGTAAAAGTCCAAATTCAGTGTACCAGCTACAGGAGAAGATTCTCTTTCTTTCAACTCTAGGGGAAATTCTTGCCTCAGCCTTTATACCCTGGAGTTTTTTAGTCTCTTGGCAATCTTCTCATGGTATTGACCTCCCTCACCCACATTTGTGCTTCCTCCTATGTCTAATTGCACTTCTTCTCAGAAGTGGTTAAATTCAGACACACTCTGAAAGAAATTCAAGCTGGATTCAGAAGAGGACATGGAACCAAGAATATCATTGCTGATGTTAGATGGATCTTGGCTGAAAGCAGAGAATACCAGAAAGATGTTTTCCTGTATTTCATTGACTATGCAAAGGCATTCAACTGTGTGGATCATAACAAATTATGGATAACATTGTGGAGAATGAGAATTCCAAAACACTTTATTGTGCTTTTAAGAAATCTGGACATGGATCAAGAGGCAGTCATGTGAACAGAACAGGGGACACTGCATAGTTTAGAGTCAGGAAAGTTGTGCATCAGGGTTTTACCCTTTCACAGTATCTTTTCAATCTGTATGCTAAGCAAATAATATGATAAGCTAGATTATATGAAAAAGAATGAGGCAACAAGATTGGAGGACGACTCATTAACAACCTGCATTATGCAGATGACACAATTTACTTGCTGGAAGTGAAGTGGATTTGAAACACTTACTGATGATGATCAAAGACCGCAGCCTTCAGTATGGATTGCACCTCAATATCAAGAAAACAAAAACTCTCACAACTGGACAAGTAAGCAATGTCATGGTAAATGGGGAAAGCACTGAGGATGTCAAGGATTCCATTTTACTTGGTACCACCATCAACACCCAGAAAAGCAACAGTTAAGAAATCAAAAGACAGATTGCTTTGGTCAAATCTGCTACAAAAGTCTTCTTTAAAGTACTGAAAAAGTAAAGATGTCACCTTGAAGACTAAGGTGCACCTGATATTTTCAGTTGCCATGGTATTTTCGGTTGCATCATACTCATGTGAAAGCTGGACAGTGAATAAGGAACACAAAAGAAGAATCAGTGCCTTTGAATTGTGGTGTTGGAGAAGAATATCAAATACACCATGAACAGCCAAAATAACAAACAGGTCTGTTCTGGAAGAAGTACATCCAGAGTGCTCCTTAGATGCAAAGAAAGCGACACTGTGTCTCATATATTTTGGACATGTCAGGAAGGATCAGTCCCTGGAGAAAGACATCATGCTTGGTAGAGCAGAGGGTCAGAGAAAAAGAGGAAGACCGTTGATGAGATGGACTGACCCAGTGGCCACAACAATAGGCTTAAGCATAAAAACAACTGGGACATGGTGCAAGCCCAGGCAGTGTTTAGTTCTATTGTACATAGGTCGCTGTGACTCCATGGCACCTAACAACACAACTACCCGAATATAGCTTTATTAACATAACAAAGACAATGCTAATTCCAAATTAGTATTACATCCACAGACATAGGGGTTACTTTGAGAGTACACAATTTAATACATAACAAGTAGAATAGTTTTTATTATAAACAGATCTGAAGCTGTTCTTGTTTATGACTATACCTACTTATTAAAAATTAATTTTTACATTAAATATTCCAAGCAAATTTTGTTCATTCACTGAGAGAAGGCACTTGGAACAGTTATTATAGTACAGAGGTTAGACTGCCAGGGACAAGAAGAAAACAAACAAAAGCCTCCAACATTTACACACCAAAAGAACCAGGGAGGGTAGATGGCAAAGGACCGGCAACTGCCTTCCAAAAGATAAATACATCAGCATTGCCCATCAAGGGAACTCAGCAGCCAAACCATAAAATAATTTAAACCACCAGAAGGGACCAATGGGAAAAAAGAATAAAAAATTCCTGAGGGAGGGGGAAAGCAGAGTCTAAAACTCCAGAGGGAGGAGGGAGCAGAGTGCTTAGACCTTTTCTCTGAGAATCTGTCTTGGCACTCCTAGCCAAGTGTATTTTCCCTATGAAAACTCTTTTGCATGCTTAACTTTGTATGTGTGTATGTATCTCTTTATCTAAAATTTTTCTTACGCTGTAGATGAGAACTATGGGATGATTTTCCAGTGACAGAACTGAGATTCTGTTTGCTGATACCAGCCTTGGACCTTGGCTGAGAGAACCTCTGCGGAGTTCCAAGCCATGGTTAAGCCTCCCATACCTGGAAAAATTTCTTCCCTAAGCAAAAATTCAAAGTTCATTCTCTTGCTTCTAACTAAATATTAACTTATTAATTAAACCTTAAGCAGAAGTATTACGAATCATAGCCATTAAAATGGCTAGTATCACCAGTCAGTCATTCATGTAACAATACTTACTGAATGTTCATCACATGTCAAGCACTTGTGCTAGATGCTGATGCTATTGTGACCAACAGGCAAACTTGGTCCCTGAGTTGGAAGAGCTTACAAGTCCTCCAAGGAGAAACTCCTTCTAAGGAGCTTCTAAACTGGGGACTTAGACCAAACAAGTGACTATAACATATGGTGTTATTTTAAAAAAGAACTGCAGTCTTATTCTGTATGCTATTATCCAACTGGCATTAACCTTGATTAGTTTGTTTAAACTCTCAAAGGTGCAAGTATCTCTATAGCTTTCCGCCACTGTCTCTGTCATGGATTGCCTCATTATGCCTAAGTTGCCACTGTCTTACCCTTCTATCTTCAACACACCAGCAGCCCAAGTGATCATTTTAATATGCAAGTCAGATCATGTCTCTCCTCCCTAAGGCCTTGTAGTTTCAAAAAATTGAAGTCCTTGAATTGTCCTACAAGACCCTCCTTGATTTCATCTACTATTCTGCCCTCCATTCACAGTGGCCTCTTTTCTACTTGAATAAGCAGAGCACGCTCTTGACTTAGGGTCTTCGCACAGGCTATTCTCTCCTTCGCTGTTGTTCTCATATCCCATAAGTTATAAATCACTACCCTGGTGGCATAGTGGTCAAGTGCTATGGCTGCTAACCAAGAGGTTGACAATTCAAATCTACCAGATGTTTCTTGGAAACTCCATGGGGCAGTTCTACTCTGTCCTACAGTTTGCTATTAGTTGAAATTGACTCAAAAGCAACAAGTTTGTTTTGTTTGGTTATTATGCTTTTAAAATACCCATGTAGTGAAGGGATTAAGAGTTCTGCTGCTAATCAAAAGGTCAACAGTTCAAATCCACCAGCTGCTCCTTGAAAACCAAACCCACCACTGTCAAGTCAATTCTGACTCATAGTGACCCCATAGGGCAGAGTAAAACTGCTCCACAGTTTCCAAGGACAGCCTGGCAGATTCAAACTGCCAACCTTTTGGTTAGCACACATAAAGTTTAACCACTGTGCTGCCAGAGTTTCTGGAAACCTTTTTAGGCCATTCTAATCTGTCCTATAGAGGCACTGTGAGTCAGAATTGACTAGATGACAACAGGTTTCGCGTGTGTGTGTGTGTGTGTGTGTGTGTGTGTTTGTTAAATACTCATAGCCAAGTGCCGTCGAGTCGGAAATACTCATAAACTTAGAAATATGTCTGCCTTTATGAGGCTTTCTAACACTGACTGTAAGTCACTAGTATCCTGTAAGTCATAAGAAAATTGTTTAGAATATTTCTGAACTTAGACATAGAAGCATGTGGCATATGTAAAGAATGTAAACAACATGTAAGTTCCATTGGATCCCACATGCTGGATCCCACAAGAAAGCATCACAGAAATCTAAGCAATCTCCCTAGTCCTATCTTGAAAAAAGAGGTGTTGTTTGGCTGTTCTCTGACTCTGGAGAAAACACGTAGCGTATTAGTCTTTGACGTCACACTGATCCTTGTTATGTGGAACCAAGGTAACAAAGTCATATATAAATCCTAAAGTTTTGCTCTTTCATTGAGAAAAGGCAGTTGGAACTGAGATTCTGTCTGCTGCCACCAGTCTTGGACCCTAACTAAGTTTCAAGCCACGGTTCAGCCTTCCTCCCAAGTCCTCTTGTTAAAAGTAAAAACCTAAAGTCTACAGATATGGACCGTAACCATTGAACTAACATTGTAATTGTTGATTCTGCTTCTCTGTCTCTAAATAAATGTTTTGAAGTCTTATTTGTGTTCCTAGCCATGGCTTTGTCATTTTTGTTAGATGCTGTTGAGCTAGTTCCAGCTCATAGTAACCTTAGGTACAACAGAATGAAACACTGCTTGATCCTGTACCATCCTAATTGCTGTTTGAGCCCACTGTTGCAGCCACTGGGAGTCTTCCTCCTTTTCCCTGCTACTCTACCTTACCAAACATGATTTCCATCTCCAGGGACTGGTGCCTTCTAACAATATGTCCAAAGTAAGTGAGATAAAATTTCTCCATGTTCATGTGCAAGGAGCATTCTTGTATTTATTCCCAAATAGATTTATTTCTTCTTCTGGCAGTGCAAAGTGTATTAGATATTCTTTGCTAACACTATAATTCTAAGATGTGAATTCTTCTTGGGTCTTCCTTATTCATTGTCCAACTTTTGCATGCATGTGATATGACTGAAAATACTATGGCTTGAGTCAGGCACACCTTAGCCCTCAAAGTAATATCTTTGCCTTCAGACACTTCAAAGAGGTCTTTGGCAGAACACTTACCCAATGAAATATGTGATTTGATTTCTTGACTGCTACTTTCATGGGCATTGATTGAAGATCCAAGCAAAATGAAATCTTTGACAATTTCAATATTTTCTCCATTTATTATGATGTTGCTAATTGGTTCAGTTGTGAACATATTTGCTTTCTATGTTGAAGCATAATCCATACTGAAGGCTGTGGTCCTTGATCTTCATCAGTGAGGTTTCAAGTACTCATTGCTTTCAGCAAGCAAGGTTGTGTCATCTGCATATCCCAGGTTGTTCATGAGTTTTCATCCCATCCTGATGACACATTTTTCTTTACAATAGTTTGCCTCCTCATATTATCTGTTTAGCATACAGATTGAATAAGTATGGTTAAAAGCTACACCCCCAACACACATCTTTCCTGTTTTAGTTACCTAGTGTTGTAGTAATACAAATACCACAAGTAGGTGTATGCTGCTTAAGGTTGTATGTCAACTTGGTTGGGCCATTATTCTCAGTGGTTTGATGCTTATGATGTAGTTTATATACAGGTTCCTCATGAGTATAGTTAGGTATTCTGGAATTCCCAGTCTTTGCAATGTTACAAATAATTTGTTATGATCCACACAGTCAACCAAGTTTGCATGTCAATAAAACTCAGGTAAATATTATTCTGGTATTCTCCGTTTTCAGTCACGATTCGTCTGATATCAGCAATCATATAATTTCTCCATGTCCTCTTCAGAATACAGCTTGACTTTCTATCAGTTCCTTGTTGATGTACTTCTACAACTATTTTTAAACTATCTCTATCAAAATTTTGCTTAAACATGTGGGACTCTATTAAGAGGAACAACCTTCAATTAATTGGAGCCCCTGAACAGGGTGAGACATCTGAGAACAGAGAGTATCATTGCTGAGCTGCTGAAAGAAAACTTCCCAGAAATAATGAAGGAAGAGAATATAGACATCTCACATGCATATCGTATGCCACCCAATATAGATCTCAAAAGAAAGACTCCAAGACATATTATAATCAAGCTTAACAAAATGAAACATCAGCAGCAACTCTTAAAGGCAGCAAGACTCAAAGCAAAGCTAACATTCAGAGGGAAACCCTGTACGCTCTCGTCAGATTTCTCAGCAGAAACCATGCTGGCATGGAGACAGTGGCATTACACATTCAAAGCCTTGAAGGAGAAGAACTTCCAACCAAGATTTATATATCCTGCAAAACTATCTTTCAAATACGAAAATGAAATGAAGACATTCCCAGATAAACAGAAACTCAGAGACTTTGTAAAAACCAAATCCAGCTACAAGAAATACTGAAAGAAGTTCTTGGCTCTGGCTTAGAAGAACAAAACCACTAACTTTATATGTTAGAACGACACACTACTCAATACTCTACTCATTTAGGGAAGGCTCCGAAGTCAATCACAGCTTTGATATGGAAAGAAGCAATCCAGTGATCATCATGAAAACTATGGTGTCATCATAATAAAAAGAGGGATGTACTACAGTTGTTATAGTCCTTCCAGATGGAGAGGAAGAGGACAAGACTGGTAGTAATTAAAATTGGGTTTATATATAGTTTATTAACGGGGATCATAGGGGCAGCTGTAAAGCACAACAAAGATGTATCATACAATTTCAAGAAATGTAACACAGGAGTCTCAACAACTACAAAACCAGCTCTGAAAAAGGTGAAAAATCAACTCACAAAAAAGAGTGTCCCAGAACAGACTAGTAAGAACAACAGAGAAAACATCAACATAAAAATAAAAATATCACAATGGCAGCAGTGAATACATACCTATCAATAATTACATTGAATGTGAATGGACTGAATGCTCCAGTAAAGAGACGCCAGTGTCATCTTGGATCAAAAGACATGACCCATCCATATGTTGTCTACAAGAAACTCACTTGAGACCTAAAGATAGGAACAAACGGAAAATTAAAGGATGGAAGAATATGTATCAAGCTAACAATGAACAAAGAAGAGCAGGGGTGGCAATTCTAATCTCAGACAAAATCAATTTTAATGTCAAATCCACCATCATGGACAAAGATGGACACTACTTATTGCTGAAAGGTTCAGTACACAAGCAAGACTTAACTATATTAAATATTTATACACCTAATATCAAAGCACCTAAATACGTCGAAGAAACACTGATTATGCTCAAAAGAGAGTTAGATGACTCCACAATAATAGTGGGAGACTTTAACACTCCACTCTCAAAATTTTGCTTAAAGCCAAGTGCCATCGAGTCAGATCCAACTCATAATAACCCTAGGAGCCAGAGTAGAACTGACTCCCAGAGTATTCAAGGAGCGCCCGGTGGATTTTAACTGCCGACCTTTTGATTAGCAGTGGTAGCACTTAACCCACTACACCACCAGGGTTTCTATTAATAATATTTTTTGATAATTTCCACATTCTATTGGATCACCTTTCTTTGGAATGGGCACAAATAAATATGGATCTTTTCCAGTCTTTTAACCAATTATCTGTCTTCCACATTTCTTGTCAGAAATGAGTAAGCACCTCCAGCACTGCTTTTGTTTGCTGAAACATCTCAAATGGTATCCTGTGAGTTCCTGGAGCTACCTTGCAGAAAACTAAACAAGTCTATGCTTTCTAAACTTGATTATCTCTCTATTCATTTTCTAAAATAAAATTCTACATAATACCTCTACATGTAATATTCTTCCTCCGAATATCCGGCCTTAGTCATCTAGTATGCTATAACATAAATACCACAAAGTGATGGTTTTAACAAAAAGAAGATATTTCACCCTAGGATGGTAGGCTAAAAGTCCAAATTCAGGGTACCAGTTCCAGGAAAAGTCTTTCTTTATCTGTCTGCCTTCTCATCACTGTTCATCTGGACCAGAAGTTTCTCTGATCGGGGACCCCAGGTCCAAAAAATGTACTTTGTTTCTGGCAGTGCTTTCTTGGTGGTCTGAGGTTCCCACTCTCTGCTTGCTTCCCTTTCCTTTTTTCTCTTGTAAGATAAAAGGTGGTTCAGGCCACACTCAAAGAAAACTCTCTTTATATTGGATCAGGGATTTGACCTTAATAGAGGGTGTTATAGTCCCACCCTAATCCTCTTTAACATAATTCACTGTTTCCCCATTAACCACCACATAGATTAAGATTTACGACATATAGGAAAATTATAATCACAAAACAGAGGACAACCACACAATACTGTACATGGTGGCCCAGCCAAACTGACACACACACTTGGGGGAAGAGGGACATAATTCAGTCTACGACATACCCTATAGCCGATTTCTTTGACTTCCTTTGTCTCTGTTTGAATGTTACTTCCTCTTGAATGAGACTACCCTGACCACACTATTTGAAATCTCAGGTTATTTCCCCCTAAAACCGTGAACTCCTTTATTTTGCCCTATTTTGTCCAAAGCACTTGGCATTTACTAACTGACTATGTAAATTTCTCCTTTGTGTGTGTGTGTGTGTGTTTATTAGGTATAATTTGTTTCCCGCTACAATTAAGCTTAATGGGTACAATACTTTATTTTTGCTTTGTTTTTTTTTACTCACATGTATTAAGCATGTAGAACAGGCCCTAGTGCATACAAAGCATGCAATAAACACTTGCTAAATAAATGAACACAGAAGAACCTCTGGCTTAAAAGAAGAACCTATGACAAAAGTCAGGCTAATGTTTATCCATTCACTCAGCACAAGCTATGATTTAGACACTCTGTAGAAGATGAACAGAACCATGCACCTGCCCTGAAAGCATTCAAAAACTGTTGTTGTGTGTCATCAAGTTGATTTCAAGTCCTAATGACCCTATAGGACAGATTAGAATGGCTCCACAGGGTTTCCAAGGCTGTAAGTCTTAATGCAAGCTGATTGCCACATCATTCTCTCATGAAGTGACAGGTAGATTTGAACTGCCTACCTTTTGGTTACAGCCAAGTGCTTAAGCATTGTGCCACCAGGGTTCCTTTTTATAGACTAGGGAAGGAGATACACAGATACATGATTTCATTTTGTTAGGTTAAGTATCCTGATAGAGGAATAATGTACAAGATACCATTAGAGTAACTAAGTCAGAGTAACTAAGTTTAGGAGAGATGCTTACAAGATGCACAGAATTTTCTAACTAATAATATTTGTACTTTATGAGTGGCTATTTGCTATAGGGAAGCTGGATGGAATAGTAGTTAATCTACTGAGTCCTGACATCAACACACCAGGATTCAAATTCGAGTTCCACTGGCTCTTACTACAGGTAGTCCTCAATTTACAATGTATTTGAGTTACAACGAACAACACTTGAGACCATCTATTTTTTTATGTTTATGTTAGTAATATGTACTGCATATAATGTTATAGCACATAATTTGCTGATGTTATCATTCTCAGATGTCCAAAGATCAGATAAAAACATTGATAATGAAAGACAATAATAATGAGAGCCACACACACACAAATGAGACATTTGACTTACAATGAGGCTGTCCAGTAGAACCACCGTTGTAAACTGGTGAACTACCTATAGCTTGTGATGCTATGTAAATTACTGAAAATCACCAAGTATGAAATGGTAGTAATATTACTACTTATCTTTAAACCAAAGGTGCTGTTCTGAGGATCCTTATATATTAACTAAAAATAAGGATCTACAAAAATCATAGATTTGCTTTGGTTGTACGCACACAAGCCAAAAGATAATTTTCAAGGCTCTTCATTCCACAAAAGCAAGCAGACCATTATTTATTCTTTAGAAATTGGAGATATTTGTTTGAATATTATTACCAAGATAACCAGTTAACAAGCGAAACCGGCAATTCAACAAAGCAAAACTTTCCAAAATAAAAGACACAGTTTTAGAACATGAAGCAACAATCTCTGAAATTCAGTAGTCTTGAAATAATTTATTTTTCTATTAATGCCGAGAGGACTTTCTTTTCATTGCCTTAAAACAACAACATTCATTTTGCTTACAAGTTTACACTTTGGGTGTGCTGTTTTGGGTTTTGGGGAGAGCTCATCTCTGTTTCACATAATTTTAGCTGTGGAGCTGAAGGCCACATACTGTAATCATCTGAAAGTTTGCTCACTCATAAGTATGACTGCTGATGCTGCTTGCATGTTAGGATCTTTGCTAGAGCCACCAACCCAAACATCCACATGTTGCCTCATCACATGGCCTAGGCTTTCTCAAAATTCAGTGGCTAGGTTCACAAAAAGGAGGTCCTGAGATTTTCAGTTAGAAACTATATCACTTATTTCTAGACCACCTCAGAAATCACACAGGATTACTTCTCCTATTAATATTAGCTAGAAGCAAACCACTAAAACCAAAGAGACATTCTTAAAGCAACAGACAAATGAACAAGATGGTTATAGGTATCTGTGTGTCTATATTAGACAAAACAATAGTGAAATTCTTGAGAATGTTAATACATTATTAGAATAGGCAATTTTAATTAGCTTCATTGCTTAAAATTCTTTCTGTTTTCTGCAGCCTTAAAAAGAGTAGCCCTGTCTTCTATAGCTCTATAAATTCCATTCACTATAGTCATTGTCACGGATTGTCCTAGAAAAATACATGTATTAATGTGGCCACACCATAATCCCCAGTGTTGTGTAATTGTCCACAATTGTGTGGTCTGATGTGATTTTCCTATGTGTTGTAAATCCTCTCTCTATGATTTTGATGAAATGGGGTTAGTTCCAGTTATGTTAACAAGATTGGATTGTGTCTTGAGACAATCTCCTTCCAGATATAAAAGAGAGAACACAGGGGACCCTATACCACTAAGAAAGACTGACAGAGTATCTCCTTTGGACCCAGGCCCTAGGATCAAGGGAAGATTGATAACAAGGACCTTTCTCCAGAGCCAACAGAAAGAAAGCTTTCCTCTGGAACTGTTGCCTTGAATTGGGACTCCCAGCCTAGGAGAGTGTAAGAGAATAAACTTTTATTTTTGAAAGCATCTACTTGTGATATTTCTCTTACAGCATCTCTGGATAACCAGGACAGTCATTCACTAGGATATCTTGCAAAATTAAAAACCACGTATAGAAATTACTTTTATTTGTACGTGACGGAGAGCATAGACTTAAAGAAAACTAATGTGCCTTAAACATAGCAACAACAACAAAAATAAACTTTTAACAATTGGAACATACAACATAGAATACTTTGCTTCTACATGAGGCTGTTGTGTTAAATGAATTAATTGAAATAAGTGAATGATGTTTTTAGATCAGCACCTGCCACCTAATAAATGCTTAATAAATATTACTTATTGTAATTAATGTTACCTCTTGTAACAAATGTACCTGTAGGTTTGCTATGAGTTGGAATTGACTCGGCAGCACTAGGTTTGGTGTGGTTTAGGTGCTGTAATCAAGGAGCCCTAATGGTGTTGTGATTAAAAGCTCAGCTGCTAACCAAAAGTTTAGCATTTCAAATCTGTCAAAGCTTCCTTGGAAATATTAGGGTGTGGTGCTACTCTGTCCTATAAGATTGTTATGAGTCAGAATCAACTCAGTGGCAATGGGTTTGGTTTGGGTTGGGTTGTGTTTATTTGCCTGTATTACTTCAGCAACCAAATTGTATTGTAATTTACTTGTTTACATATATGATTTCCCTATTATAGCATGAGATCAGGTTGAAGAGATAGACCTGCCTGGGTATAATGTAAAAGAAGAACTTCAGGAAATTAGCATGCTAGAGTGGATTTGCTGGGTTAGACCCACAGACCTATATATGGAGTGTCCAGAGGGCACACTTTTTCACTAAAACACTGAGGAATAAATTTCAGAAGGGAATACCAGCATCCTTAAAGACTGCTCCAATTATTATTTTACATAAGGTAGATTTGACTGCTCACATGTGTCTGCCAGTTGGAAGCTTGCATTTTGCTGTGTTGCTGGAAGCTAGGCCACGGGTATTTAGATACCATCAGGGTCAGCAATGGCAAACAGGTTTTACCTGAGCTTTCAAACTAACACAGACTGGGAATAAGGACCCAACAGCCTACTTCCGAAAAGAATTATCCAGCAAAACCCTTATGAATAGCAGTGGAACACTGTCTGACAATAATGCCAGAAAATGAGCTCCCCAGGTTGGAAGGCACTCAAAAGACAACTGGGAAAAAACTGCCTCTTCAAAGTAGAGTCAACCTTAATGATATGGGTGGAGTCAGGCCTTCAGGACCTTCATTTACTGATGTGGCATGACTCAAAATGAGTAGAAACAGCCGCAAACTTTCGTTTATAAGTGGAACATGGAATAGATGAAGTATGAATCCAGGAAAATTAGAAATTATCAAAAAATGGTGTGGAATGCATAATCGATAATATTATAAGCATTGCTGAGCTGAAATGGACTGGTATTGGCCCTTTCGAATCAGATAATCATATGGCCTACTATGCCATGAATGACTACTTAAAGAGGAAATGTGTTGCATTCAACTCAAGAGATTTTTTCAAGATCTGTCCTGAAGTCAGTGATAGGAGAATATCCTCATGCCTACAAGGAAGCTCATTTAATATGACTGTTACACAGATTTATCCACGAAGCACTAAGGGCAGAGATGAAGAAACTGAAGACTTTTACCAGCTTCTACAGTCCAACATTGATCAAATATGCAGTTAGAGTCCATTGATAATTACTGATGATTGAAATGCAAAAGTTGGAAATGAAGAAGAAAGACTGGTAGTTGGAAAATATGGCCTTGATGAGAGAAACGATGCCAGAGATCACATGATAGAATTTTGCAAAAACCAGTGGACTTCTTTGTTGCAAATAACTTTCTTAACAAACATAAACAGCAACTATACACACAGACTTCACTGGATGCAATACAGAGGAATCAAATCAACTAAGTCTGTAGAAAGAGATGATGGAAAAGCTCAATATTATCAGTCAAAACAAAGCCAGGTGCTAATTGAGGCACAGACCATCAATTATTCACATGCAAGTTCAAATTGAAACTGAAGATGATTAGAATAAGTCCACAAGAGCCCAGGTATGACCTTGAATATACCCCACCTGAGTTTAGAGACTATCTTGAAAATAGATCTGATGCATTGAGCACTAATGATTGAAGACCAGATGAGTTATGGAATGACATCAAAGATATCATACACAAAGAAAGAAAAGGTCATTAAAAAGAAAGAAAAGACCAAAATGGGTACCAGAAGAGAATCTGAAACTTGCTCTTGAACATCAAATAGCTAAAGTGAAAGGAAGAAATGATGAAGTAAAAGAACTGAACAGATTTCAAAGGGTGGCTCGATAAGACAAAGTATTATAATAACATGTGCCAAGAGTTGGGGATAAAAAACCAAAAGGGAAGAACATGCTCTCTGTTTCTCTGGCTAAAGGAACTGAAGAAAAAATTCAAGCCTTGAGCTGAAATAGTAAAGGATTCTACAGGGAAAATATTAAACAATGCAGGAAGCATTAAGAAGGAAGGAATGCAGGGTCATTATATCAAAAAGAACTGGTCAATGTTTAACCATTTCCAGTGGTAGCGTATGATCAGGAACTGATGATACTGAAAGAAGAAGTCAAATCTGCCTTAAAGGCATTAGTGAAAAACAAGGCTCCAGGAACTGATGTAATGTCAATTGAGATGTTTCAACAAATGGATGCACATCTGGAAGTACTCACTTGTCTATGCCAAGAAATTTGGAGGACAGCTACCTGGACAACTCCCTAGGAGAGCTCCAAATTTATGCCTAGTCCCAAGAAAAGTGGTCCAAGCACATGTGGAAATTATTGATTGATGTTACCAAGGATTTCATTTTGCCTGATTCCATGATTAATGTTCGTGGAAACAGCAGTCAAGAAATTAAAAGACACATTGCATTGGGCAAATCTTCTGCAAAAGTCTTCTTTAAAGTACTGGAAAGTAAAGATGTCACCTTGAAGACTAAGGTGCCACTGCCCCAAGCCATGGTATTTTCAATAGTGTCATATGCATGTGAAAGCTGGACAGTGGGTAAGAAAGATAGAAGAATGGACAACTTTGAATTGTGGTGTCGGAGAAGAATACTGAACATATCACAGACTGCTAAAAGAACAAATCTGTACTTGAAGCAGCATGACTAGACTGCTGCTTAGAAGTAAGGATGATGTCACCACATCTTACATACTTTGGACAGAAACAAGGTGGGCATGATTACAATAATAGACAGAAGAGTCAAAGCAGTAACCAAAGTAGTTGACCCATATGAATTGACAGCATGGGTTACTTAGTCACAATGTCCCTAATTAAGAAATAGACTGGAAGTCTGCTAAATGTTTATTTGATCTGTACAAGCAGAAGGATTCTAGAACAAGTGAGCTGCAATCTAACTCAAATCTCCAGAAAAGAAAGTCATGGCCCTTCATTCAAATTTCATACTTAAGCCAGTTTACAGATCTACAACTCCTTGAATGAAGGGGAGGATGAGTCCTCTTGAGGAAAGACCCTACTATACTGCAAAATTTATACTGTTAATCTTTCTACCTTCCTCAAAGTACCTATGGCCTTTTACAATACTGACTAGTCACTGAGGAAAAGGAAATAATAAGACTTTTCCAGGATTACTGGATAATGGCTCTGAACTGACACTAATTCCAAAAGACCCCAAATGTCACTGTGGCCCAACAGCAGAGTGGGAGCAAATGGAGGTGTGGCCATCAATGGAATCCTAGCTCAGATTTGGTTTCCGGTAGGTCCAGTGGGTCCCTAAACTCATTCTGTAGTGATTTCCCCAGTTCCAGAATACATCATTAGAAAAAACATACTCAACAATTGGCATAAGCCCCATGTTTTATCACTGAGAAGTAGACCTGACTGACCCAACCCATTGTCATTGACTCTATTCCAACTCATAGTGACCCTACAGGACAGGTTAGAACTTCCCCATAGGGTTTTCAAGGAGCGGCTGGTAGATCCAAACTGCCGATCTTTTATTTAGTAGCTGAGCTCTTAACCACTGTGCAACCAGGGCTCCTGAACCAAGAGTAATACAGGTTATCATAGTAGGAAAAGCCATGTAGAGGGCATTAGAACTGTTTCTATGTTGGAAAATAATAAACTGAAAGCAATACTGCGTTCCTGGAAAGATTATAGAGATTAGTGCCACCATCAAGGACCTGAAGGATTCAGGAGTGATGATTCTCACTACATTGTCATTCAGTTTGTCTACTTGACCTGTGCAAAAAAAAAAAGAGATGGATCTTGAAGAATGACAGTGGATTATCAAATACATAACCAGCTGCTGACTCCAATTGGAAATGCAGCTCCAGATATGATTTCTATGCTTGTGGAAATTCATACATCTCCTAGAACCTGGTATACAGCTGCTAATCTGGCTAATGCCTTTTTTTACACACCTCTTTCAAGGAACCACCAGAAGAATTTGTCTGTAGCTGACAAAGTCTTCAATATACCTTCACTGTCCTACCTCAGAGTGCATCAGCTCTCCACGCCTATGTCTTAATTTAGTCTACAGGGACTTTGGTCTCTTCTTTTCCTCAAGACATTACACTAGCCCATTACATTGATACCATTATGCTGACTGGATCCAGTAAGGAAGAAGTGACAGTAACTGGATTTATTGGTAAAACATTTGCTAACTAAAGGATGGAAAAATAATCAGACAAAATTCAGGTGTCTTCTACCTCAGTGAGATTTATAGGGATCCAGTGGGGCAGCACAGGTAGTAGTATTCCTTCTAGGTAGAAGGATAAGTTATAGTATCCAGTACCTTCCACAACTAAAAAAGAGGAACAACCCCTGGTGGGCCTCTTTGGATTCTGGGGGCAGCATGTCCCTCATTTGGGTGTGCTACTCCAGCCTGTTTATCAACTGAGTTGAACAACTGCTATATTTGACTGGAGTCTAAACCAAGAAAAGTCTCTGAAACAATTTTAGTCTGCCATGCGTGTCACTTGGGCCATATGATTTACCTGATCTAATGGTACTAGAAGTGTCACTGGTAGATAGAGATGCTGCTTGGAGTCTTTGGTAGGTCCCTATTGCTGAATCACAGCACAAAACCTTAGGATTTTGGAGCAAAGCCCTACTATCCTCTGCAGATAACTACTCTCATTTAGATAAAGAGATTTTAGCTTGTTACTGGACTTTAGTAGAGAGTAAATGCTTAAGCATGGGCCACCAAGTCACCATGAAGGATGATCTGCCTTTTATGAACCACAGAGTCACTAAGTGGGATGTGCACTGCAGCACTGCATCATTAAAAGGAAATGGTATATGTTAGATTGGGCACCAACAGGACCTCAAGGCACAAGTAATTTCCATGAGGAAGTAGCCCAAAAGCCCATATTTTTCACTCCTGCCGCGTTAACTGCTCTCTCTCAATCTGCAACTATGGCCTCATGTGAAATTCCTCTTGATCACTTGACTGAGGAAGAGAAGATTCCTGCCTGTTTTATAGATGGTTCTACATCATACACAGGTAACACTCAAAAGTGAATGGTAACAGCAGTATAGCCCATTTCTGGAATCTCCCTGAAGGACACTGGTGAAGTAAAATCCTCCCAGTGAGCAGAACTTCAAGTACTATACCTGGTTGTTTCTTTGCTTGGAAGGACAAATGGCCAGATGTACAACTGTACACTAATTCATGGGCTGAGGTCAATGGTTTGGCTGCGTTGTCAGTGACTTGAAAGAAATATAATTAAAAAATTGGTAGGTGTTTATGGGGAAGAGCTATGTGGCTAGGCCTTTCTGAATGGGCCAAAGATGCGAAGATATTTGTGTTTCTTGTGAATAACTTTGCAAGAGGAAGATTTAACAATCAGGCAGATAAGATGATTTATTCTATGTGTATCAGTCATCCTCTTTCTCCAGGCATTTGTCATTGCTCAATGGCCTCATGAACAAAGTGGCCATGGTAGCAGGAATGGATGTTATGTCTAGTCTCAACAACATGTTCCTCTATTCACCAAAGCCAATCTGACTATGGCCACTGCTGAGTGCCCAATCTGCCAGCAGCAGAGACCAACACTGAATCCCCAACATGGCACCATTACTTGAGGTGATCAGCCAGCAACCTGGTGGCAGCTTGATTACATTGGACTGTTTCCACCATGGAAAGGGCAGTGTTTTGTCTGTATTAAATACTCTGAATATAGATTTGCCTTCCCTGCATGCAGTGTTTCTGCAGGAACTACCATCTGCGAACTTGTAGAATGTCTTACCCACTGTCACGGTATCTCACAAAGCATTGCCTCAGATTAAGGAAGTCACTTTACAGCAAATAAAGTGGAACAATGAGTCCATCTTGATGGAATTTATAGATTTTAAAGTGTTCTCCATCATCCTGAAGCAGCTGGCTTGATGTAATGATGGAATGGCTTCCTAAAGACACAATTACAGTGTTGGCTGAGGCTGTATTATGATCTAGACCAATGTACAATACATAGGGTTGTTTCTCCTATAGTCAAAGATTCATGGGTTCAGGAATCAAGGGATGGAAATGGGATAGTACCACTTGCTGTCACCCCTAGTGATTCACTTGCAAAGGTTTTACTTCCTGTGCCATGATCCTATGCTTTGTGGCTCTAGAGGTCTTAGCTGGAATGACTAGGAATGCTCCTATCTGGAGATACATCACTGATTCAATTGGACTAGAAGTTAAGAATGCCAATCAGCCACTTTGGGCTCTGCATGCAACTGGATCAGGCAAAGAAAGGAGTTACTGTATTGGCTTATGTGACTGATCATGACTACCTAGAGGAAATCATAGTGCTATGACGTAATGGAAGTAAAGAAGAGTATGTCCAGAATACACAGTGTTTATTAAGATGTCTCTTAGCACTACTAGACCCTGTGATTCAAGTCAATGGAGAACTACAGCAAGCCAACCCCAATAAGACTACTGATGGCCCTAGTTCTTCAGGAATGGTTCGGGTTATCCCACTAGGCAAAGAAAAAGCTAGGTGCTTACTGAGGGTAAAGACAATATGGAATAGGTGGTAAAAGAAGGTAATTCTAAATACCAGCTATGACCACAGAATCAGTTGCAGAAATGAAGACTAAAGTTGTTGTTAATATTTCTTTTTTGTATGTTTATATACTATTTCTGTCTTCCTCACTGTAAAATATAAGATGTAAAGAGGTCTGGTGGATTTTCAGTTGTATGCATTGATTGTATCATGTTAGATGCAAACATGACTTTATAATTGTCTTCATTTAGAGATATGCACAGTAGCCAAGTTGACAATGAGTGGACTGTGATGATTAAGCTAGTATGTCAATTTGGCTGGGCCATGACTATCAGTAATTTGGCAGTCATGATGCAGTTTGGTAGCTATAAATGATGTAATCACCTCCATAATGAAATCTCCATGATGAGATATGTTAATGAGCAATGAAACAGTTGAAAGGGCATTTCCTTGAACATGTGACATCCATGCAATATAGGTAGACTTTCTGGTAAACTCAGATGTTTATGATCGGTCTGGATCTTGTGGCTAGTTAGTTCCTGTGCATCTGATCCCTGACTTGTGGGAGTGACTTGAGCTAACAACTTACCTGCAGGTCTTGGGATGCCACCAGTCTTCACAACCTGTGAACCAGAGGCCTGCTGTCTGACATGCCAATCTTGGATTCACCAGCTCTTGTACCTACATGAGTTACGAAAAACCTCCCGTCTGACCCACAGCCTTGCATGTTTCCTGCCTCTACAACTACATGAGCAATTTAATTGATATTAATTTCACTCTGTGTATATTTACATGTTTCACAGATTTTACTTCTCTAGAGAATGCAGATTAAAACTGTGACCCCACAGATCAGAGTAGAATTGTCCCATAGGGCTTCCAAGGCTGTAATATTCATAGAAGTAGACTGCCACATTTTTCTCCTACATATTGACCAGTGAGTTTGAACCACTGACCTTTCAGTTAGCAGTCGAGCATTTAACTACTGTGCCATGACAGTTTCTTCTAAAAACAGCATATGATTCTGGAAATATGGTGACTTGAATGAGGTTCTTGACCTCCACTCTCAGTTCCTATCCATATTCTTCGGAACAAAATAGTGACATGTAGCTTATAAATGGAATCCAAATAGGAGGTCTGTGACTGGGAGAGTATATGGACACGAGATCATAATGGCAGACAGCCCTTTGCAGGGACTGACAGTTTACTGTCAGTTCATGAAAGGGAAGATAGCTTTGCCTTCTTCGAACTTTAGTATCGCCATCTCTCAGACTACAATTACATCTAGGCATAAGTCTCAAAGCTTACAAAGAAAAATGCAGCTCATCTAAGCAGTCATGGTATATCAAGTTCCTCAGGAAACAGTCTCTGAGACTGTTTATGGGAGCATTCTTAGGAAAAGCACTTGTGATAGAAGAAGAAAAAGAATTAGGCAGAAGCAGCTGAACTGCTATGCAGTTGCAATAGAGACCTTAGAAGTACCTGTGGGTACTTAACACCAGTTGTTAGGTGCTGTCAAGTCAATCTAAGCTTATAATGACTCCATGTCAGAAAGTAGTACTATAAGGTAACCTTTATGGAAGCAGATCTCAAGTTCCTTCTCCCAGTAGCTGCTGGGTATGTTCAGACCACCAACCATTCAGTTAGCAGCTGAGTAGTTAACCATCAGCACTACCAGGGCTCCTTTTGTACATATGTATATGCAATCAACCAACCAAACAAAAAACCTACTCCCATCGAGTTGGTTACAGTGACCTTGCAATACAGACTAGAACTGCCCACAGGTTTTCCAAAGCTGTGAACTGTTTACAGACTCAGGCAGCCACCTTTGTCTTTTGAGGAATGTTTGGGTTTTAACCACTGACCTTATAGTTAGCAGCCAAGTGTTTTCAACCACTGATCCATAAGGACTTCCGTATATATATTTATACATATCTGTCTACAAGTTGACTCTAAATCATAGCAACCTTATGCAACAGAAAGAAACATTGTCCACTCCTGTATTACCCTCACGAATGACAATGTGTTCAGGTCCATTGTGGCTATTGTGCCAGTCATCTTATTGAGGGTCTCTCTGACCCTCACTGGCCATCTGTTTTACCAAACATGATGTTTTTCTCCAGTTATTGCTCCTTATAATCTGTCTAAAGCAAGTGAGCCAGGCAATGTTATACTGTGATCCATAAGGGTTTTATTGGGTAATTCTTGGAGTAGATCACTAGGCATTTCTAGTCCATCTTAGTCTGGAAGCTCTCCTAAACCTGTCCAAAATAGGTGACCCTCCTGGCATTTGAAATACCAGTGCATTGCTCCCAGCATCACAGCAATGTACAACTGTCGCAGTACAACAAACTAACAAAAGACTTAGCTGCTAACTGTAAGGTCAGTGGTTGAAACCCAAACACTCCTCGAGAGAAAGATGTGGCTGCCTGAGTCTGTAAACAGTTCACAGCCTTGGAAAACCTGTGGGCAGTTCTAGTCTATATTGCAAGGTCGCTGTAGCCAACTCGATGGGAGTAGGTTTTTTGTTTGGTTGGTTGATTGCATATACATATGTACAAAAGGAGCCCTGGTAGTGCTGATGGTTAACTACTCAGCTGCTAACTGAATGGTTGGTGGTCTGAACATACCCAGCAGCTACCGAGAGAAGGAACTTGACATCTGCTTCCACAAAGGTTACAGCCAAGAAAACTTTATAGTACTACTTTCTGGCATGGAATCACTGCGAGCTTAGATTGACCTGACAGCACCTAACAACAACAACGTACATACATGAGTGCTCAGGATCTGGGATGGCCCTTCAGGGTAGTACAACCTCAATGCAAAAGCAATGCTTTTACATGCACCCATACCCATGTACCAGTCACTAAACATGGTCTGTTCCCTATGAGGAGGCACTGCCTTGGGTGAGATGCTTTTCTTTGGCTAGATGTAATTACCAGAAAGACTAAGTTGTGTGTTATGAGCCAACATACCTAGCAGCTAGGAAAATGAGTGCCTCGGACATCGGTGTAGTGCATCATACCATACCTTTAAGGGGGCAGGAAGGTAAAGAGAACAAGATCAGTCTGATTAAACAGGATATTTAGTGAGACAGAGCTGCTAAAGAAGCTTGACATCAACTTAAATGATAGAACTATAACCATAAATGTAGGCGAGGTTGAAGTAATTATAAGAGAATGTGAACAGTAACTATGGCAACAGAGACAATAAGGCACAAGAAATGGATAATATCTTAGCAAAATGTGCATTACTAAAATTAACTTAAGGAAAGGGGAGAAACTTGAATAGACCAAACAAGAAAGAAGAGATTAGAAAAGTGTTTAAAATTCCACCACTGAAAAATGATCAGATATCTAGCAGTGCAGATTATTTGAATGTATTTGAAATAGTGTGTCTGAAACACTAACAGGCATATAAATCTCCTCAGGAATCTTGTTGAATGCATTTATTAATTCATCAGACCTAATTTAAGGCCAAAGTTTTTGTACTTCTAGGGGATGCTAATACTGCTGGTCTATGGCCCACATTTTGAGTAGCAAGGATTCAAACTAGTCCAGCTCATCACAAAAGGTGGAAATTGCTCCAATTCATTTAATAAAGGCAAGATAACTTTAAGTTGAAAACCTGACAATAATAATACAAAAATGAAGGAAGAAGAGAGAAAGAGGGAAGGAGAGAAGAAAGAGGGAGAGAATAATCTCTTACTTGAAAACAGCCTCCAACAACATTAAAAGAAATATACAGTAGGACCAAGTATGATTCAGAATCAGTTAATCTATCAACTTCATCCATTAAAGCAACAAAGTAAAGTCAATAAAATCATATGATTATAACAACAGGTGCTAAAACAATCTTTAATAAAATATACAAGTTATCGTAATAACAATTCTAAGTAAAACAGGAAACTGTCTTAGTCATCTAGTGCTGCTAAAACAGAAATACCATAAGTGGATGGTTTGTACAAAGAGAAGTTTATTCTCCCACAGTTTAGCAGGCTGCAAGTCCAAATTCAGGGCATCTGCTCCTGGTGAAGGCTCTCTCTGTCAGCTCTGGTGGGAGGTCTGGTTGTCAGTCCTCTCTTAGTCTGGGGGCATTTCAGTGCAGGAGCCTCAGGTCCAGGGGACATGCTCTGCTCTCGGCACTGCTTTCCTGCGGGCATGAGGTTCCCAACTCTCTTCTTGCTTCCCTTTCCTTTTATCTCTTGTAGGATAAAAGAATAAAATGTGGTGCAACCCCCACCCCAAGGAAACTCCCTTTACATTGGATCAAGGAGGTGACCTGAGTGAGGGTGTTACATAATACTACCCTAATCCTCTTTGACATAATTCAGTCTTGTCCTATTAACCACAGGTGGAGATTAGGATTTAACACATAGTAAAATCACAAAATGGAGGACAACACACAATGCTGGGTATCATGGAGCAGTCAAATTGCTACCTATTTTGGGGAGGACATAATTCAATCCAGGACAGAAACTAATGAAAGGAAATAAGGAAAGTATTTAAATATAATAAACAGTAGATCCAATACTAAGTTCAGTTATTAATATTATTTTCAATGGTTAACCATCATTAAAACCTACCCTAAATGGTTAAACCTTAAAATCATTTTATTAAAGTTTATTTTGGCAGTTTTAATGAAAATAAAATAACAAGATAAAATTAAAAAATTAAGTAAGTACCATTGGAAGAATATGGTCTTTTGGCCAATAAATTGATAGTAGCTTCCCAAACACATAAGACTGGTTAAAAACAAAAACAAACTTCTCAAATGCTATAAATTAACAAGGAGAATGAATAGAAGAAAAAGCACAAAGAAAATCAATACCTTATGGACTAAATAAGCACATAGAGAGGAAGAGGAAAGTAGTCCATTCATAATATGAACAACTATAAAATATAAACTGTTTAGGGGTAGGTTAAATAAGAAACGCACAGGAAGAAAATATGTAAATATTGTGGAAAAAATGCTATATTCTTTGATTGGATTTCATAAAAATGTCACAAAATTAACGTTGCATGTTAGTTCATTTCAGTATGAATGGAGTTTTGGTTGTTGTTTTGAGGTGCAGGGAGTAGTAAGAGAAAGTTAAAATAAATTTAAAGACTGAATGCCTGAAAATAACCAGGAAAATTAATTTTTTTTAAAAGAAGAACAATGAAAGAACATTGTTAGATAACAGGAAACCAAAAAAAACCTATTGCTGTTGAGTAGATTCCGACTCATAGTGACCCTACAGGGCAGCGTAGACCTGGTCTATAGAGTTTTCGAAGAGCACCTGGTGGATTTGAAGTGGTGACCTTTGGTTAGCAGCCATAGCACTTAACCACTATGCCACCAGGGTTTCCATTAGCTATCAGAGCACACCATAAATGTATTATATATGAAAAATACTGTTAAATTTGACTTACTGTCCATCCCAAAGGTCCTAATAGTAGGTGCCAGCTCTATTTATGGAGGACAACATACAACCAAGAAAACCAAACCCAGTGCCGTTGAGTAGATCCCAGCTCATATTGACCGTATAGGACAGAGCAGAATTGCTCCATAGAATTTCCAAGGAACACCTGTCAGATTTAAACTGATGGCCTTTTGTTTAGCAGACACAGCACTTCGCCACTTCAACAACACAAGATGTCGTAAACTCAGTTTACCTTCCCGCTTGTAACAGGAGGTAAAGAGGCCGACAAAAGGTAAGTAGTAAGTTTTGATCTGAACAAAATGTCAGTATGTTGTGTATTCATGGTTCACCTGCTTCACAAGATGGATAAGAGGCAGGTATTTCCTGCATTTTTAATGCCGGAGTCAAATAACTGGGATCTGAGAGACTCTGACTTGCATCCTCTGGAATTTAAGGAACATAGGGACCATTACCTGATGATACTTGAAAATTTTTCAAGAAGACTGACTGACTGGTATTGGAACTGAGAGAAAAACAATGAAATATGGCAATAGTTGTGCAAATGGCAGTTCTACAATATATAGGCAAAAGCACATACTTCTCAGAGCCTGATGGAACCCACTGCCCTGTTTCTGGGTGGTACAAACAGTTGAAGTGCTAGGCTGCTAAAGGAAGGTCAGGAGATTTGAGTCCACTCAGAGGCACCTGAGAAGAAAGGTTTGGCAATCCTCTTCCAAAAAATCCATGTCTGTTCTGACACACATGCAGTTGCCTTGAGACAGAGATCATCCATTAGCAACCACTTTAGAATGCTGTTTTTTTTTAATGTAGTCATTACAGAAAGGAATGATAATAAGACATCTTGAAAAAGGACCCCACCCAAGAAGTCTTTTGAGAGATATAAGAATCTATATGTAGTTTATACCATCAGAATCTGAAAGCTGAGAAGTCATAAGTGGCTAACAGAGGATGGTCTACATCAGCAAACTTTAACTGAGGAATCTTTAGTGATGCGTATACCAGGAGTAGTGATAAAAGATGCCCAGAGAGAGTCAGCATTTGGACAATTACCAACACTGATTGTATTTGAAAGCCAAGGGAGAACTGTATGACTACAATTACATAAGTCCTGTTGCAGCCACTTCCAACCCTACGTACATGCTTCAACCTGAGAGGAAATAGAGTGTGGCAAGTGAAGGCCAAGCTAATGCAGGACTCAGAGCAATGGCAATAAAAACCGACCGTGCTCTCCTATCACTCTGACTTCCAAGCCTGAGTCAGGTATGAACTATGAGAAAGGGGACAATTTGCATTAGATAAGTGATTGGAACTTTAGTATTCACTGAGATTTGAGTGAAAATGTAAAAAATAATCTAATCTTATTTTATTTGACCTACATTTCATAAGGGTAGGAGAGCAGAAATGGAAGCTAGAGGGGCACCATTTGGTACAGCGTGTTTGTTTAACGGTACAGCGATGAGAAAAAAAAATAGTTGCTTTTCCTTGCAACTTACAAACCTAATCCTTTCAGTAAATTGGTTACATGATTATATCAATATGTACTGGCACTGTTGTTAAGTGACATCACTCAACCCTGTGTGTCACAGAGCAGAATTGACCTATAAGGTTTTCTTGGCTATAATCTTTATGGAAGCAGTTTCCGGCAAAGCCATTGGCTGGGTTTGAACGTCCAGCCTTTTTGTTAGCTGCTGAGCTCTTAATCATTTGTGTCACTAGACCTCGTTTTACAGTAGACAAACACATCAGTGGGCAGAAGGGAGAGTATGGAAACAGATCTATGGTAAAATGATGGATTATTTAGTAAATTAGGCTGGAGTACAATCTAGGAGACCACAAACACAGTCAGAGAAGTCCTCTCTCATTAAGCTGGAAACTCAAACTAAAAACATATTTGACTATGTACATAAAAAGAACTACAAAGGTCAATACACAAACAGATGTTTGGGAACAATTCTCAGAACACTGCCCACAAGGGCTTAGTATCTATAATCTACAGAGAGCTCTTACAAATTGGTCAGAAAAAGGCAAACAACATTCCCCCTCTAAAAACAAAGAAGGGGAAAGGCAAAAACACTGATTATGTACTTCCTTGAAGAGAAAATTCAGAAGGCCTATAAGTACATGAAAAGTTGTTCAAATTTCTCACTAATGGTCAGAAATTTTCAGTTAGTGTGACAATAAAATATTGTTTTACACTAGTGAAGGTGTTAAAAGCTAAAGAGGGACAACCTTGAGGGCACAGTATATCCCCTAAAAGTTGTCTCTTTAACTTTTATACTTTCTACTAGACACTGTTTTATGGGATTTACAAGTGTTAGCCCAATTAATCCTCAGGACAATCGTATGAGGGAGCTACTAGTAGTATTAAGAGCCTCATTTTATGAATAAAATAACCTAAATACAAAGAGTTGGAGTAAATTGGCAATACCACCCAGCTAGTAAATAGCAGAACAAGGGTTTACACTCTAGCAGCCAACTTTAGTATGTACACTGCTATCCACTACAGTATTCCACCTCACCAGTGTGAGAAAGGGCATCCATATTACTCACGTAAGTGCAATTATAGCCTTTTTCGAAAAACCTATGGCTGAACATACTGAATATAAAAATATTTATAGACTCTGACACTGCAATCCCACACCTAAGCATCTATCCTATATAAATAGCTGTTGCATAAAGAGATATGTACAAGCATATTCACAAATCCTTGTAAATAGTCAGGAGTTCTGGAGGTGCAGTGGTTAAAGCCCTCAGCGACTAACTGAAAGGTCACCAGCTGATTCATGGAGGAAAGATATGGCAGTTTGCTTCCTAGAAGATTATAGCCTCACAAACCTTCTGAGGCCATTCTGCTCTGCCCTATAGGGTCACTGTGAGTCAGAATCAACTGAGTAGCAGTGGGTTTGATTTGAATTTTTCTGGTTTAGTGGCAAAAAAATAGCAATGGAATATTCCTCAAATGGGAATTGGTCAATTAGATGACAGTATATCCAGACAACAGAATACTACGATCACAGTAAAAATTACAATAATTTAACTAGATATCTAGGTCACTTAGCCTAACATGGTTCATAAACAAAACATTCTACGTCCTACTGCAGTGACTAGTATCTGGGTTCGTAATAGCTTTCAAGAGGTTATCTAAGATATATGTACTGGTCTCATACCATCTAATGCAAAGCAAACAAAAAAAGTCCAAAGACACAAGAAAAATATTAGTCCACAGGAGAAGTGGACCCCATCAACCCCAGCCTCCACCAAACTGAGCCCAGGATAACTAGATGATGCCTGGCTACTACCATGAACCACTTGACAGGGATCGCAATAGAGGGTCCTGGACAGAATGGAAGAAAAATGTAGAACAAAGTCCAAATTCACAAAAAGAACCCACAAAAACATAAAACAGACTTAGATCTGACAGATAACCTCCAAGACTATGGACCCCTGAAACCCTGTTAACTCAGAACTGAAGCCACTCCCAAAGTCCACCTTTCGTCTAAAGATTAAATAGTCCCACGTAACAAACAATAACACACATCAGGAATGTGCTTCTTTGCTCAATCAAGTATATGAGACCAAATATAAAATAATGGCAAAGAGCTTAAGTTAAGAAACAAACTTTGAGAAAGTGAACACTAGAAGTAACCCTTAATGGCTATGGTACTTAGGCAAGTTACTTAGCCTCTTTGTGCATCAGTTTCTTTATCTGTAAAATGAAGTTGATACAGATTTGGACCTCATGGGTTTGTTGGGATTATTAAATGAGTTAGTACACATAAAGCAAAGAGATAGTGCTCAGCACACAGTAAGTCATCAACAGAGGTTAGCTGTGTTATTATTATTATTGTTAGATTACATTGTTAATCTGGACAGTAGGAGGGACAGCTGACGTACTTTAAGAGAAAGAAGACAAGCTAACCCAAAGGAATTTTTAAAAGGCTGACCTAAAATCAAAATCATGACACAAATCAGTTTGCTTGAAATTGTATTCGTACGTATATACTTACTTTAAATAGTTTGATTTTATCTTTTGAAGGGCCATGTTATACTTATATTTATTTATTGAGAATTTCTCTCTCAGTTTATAAAGTATCTTGTAAAACTTAGAGTTTTATATAAAATTCCCAATATTCATAAATTTTTAGTCTAAAGAAAAATCACAGGAAAAATGGTCCACATTTAGATGGCAATCATTTAACATTAATTGTTCAATCTGACCATCTCTGTCCCGTGCACCTCAAAAGACGGCTGGATGTGGGTCAGTGACAAAAAAAAAAAAAAAAAAAAAAAAAAGATAAACCTTTCCTCAACATTCACTAGTATGAAGTTACATGATAATTTTATATTTTTCAAGGGGGGAATAATTTGTGTCATTGTAGAATTCATTGTTTTTGTTAGTCAGTGATGAACTAGTAATTCACTTGAAAAAACTTATGTCAGCATCAATTCTAGCATCTATATTGATAAATTAGGGTTTTTGTTGTCATTAAGACACCGTTAATTGCAATAATAATTTAAAAATCTAGCTGTGCATACAGTACGCTAAATTGTCCAACAACTCTTAAGCACATTATTTTGTGTAATTCTTACACTAATCCTATAAGGTTAATATTATCATGATCCTACTGTTGTTGTTAGGTGTCATAGAGTCAGTTTCAACTCACAGTGACCCTATGCACAACAGAACAAAATACTGCCCAGTCTTGGTCCATGTCCACAACCATTTTTATGCTAAAGCCCATCTTTGCAGCCGCTGTGTCAATTCATCTCGTTGAGCATATGGATTGCTCTACTAAGCATGATGTCCTTCTCCAGGGACTGATCCATCCTGACAACATGTCCATCTCTTCATCTTTGCTTCCAAGGAGCACTGTGGTTGTATTTCTTCCAGAACAGATCTGTTTGTTCTTTTGGCAGCCCATAGTACAGTCAATATTCTTCTCTAGCAACACAATTCAAAGGTGTCAATTCTTTTTCTGTCTTTCTTATTCATTGTCCAGCTTTCACATGATACGATTTGATTGAAAATACCATGGCCTGGATCAGGTACATCTTAGTCTTTAACATGGTATCTTTACTTTTAAATGCTTTAAAGTGGTGCTTTGTAGCAGCGTTTCCCAACGTGATGAATTTTCTCATTTCTTGACTGCTGCTTCCATGAGTGTTGATTGTGGAAGGATCCTATTTATTAGTGGTTAAGTGCTGTGACTGCTAACCAAAAGGGTGGCAGTTCAAATCCACAAGGTATTCTTTGGAAACTCTATGGGGCAGTTCTACTCTGTTTATAGGGTCACTATGAGTCTGAAATGACTCCACAGCAGTGGGTTTGGTTTTTGGTTTTTGTATTAGTAGTTAAGATCTACGTCTGCAAGCCAAAAGGTTGGTAGTTCAAATCCACCAGGTGCTCCTTGGAAACTCTGTGGAGCAGTTCTACTCTGTCCTACAGGCTTGTGACAATTTGGAAATGACTCACCAGCAACGGGTTTGGTTTTTGAGTATAGTGTACAAGTGAGCCCTGATGGTGCAGTGGTTAAGAGTTTGGCTGTCAACCAAAAGGCCGACAGCTAGAATCCACCAATTGCTCCTTGAAAAAGCTATGGGGCAGTTCTACTCTGTCCTGTAGGGTCACTATGAGTCAGAATTAACTAGATGAAAATTAGTTTTTTGTTTGCTTTTTTTTTATTTTTTAAATGTATAGATGGAACCCTGCTAGTGAAATGATTAAGGGCTTGGCTGCTAACCAAAAGGTTGGTGGTGTGAATCCACCTTGGAAACCCTATACAGCAGTTACAGTTGATATAATTGAGTTTCAGAGTAGTTAAATCGCTTGTTTGAACTTATACAACCAATAAATAAATGAATGTACTGTTTAGTCAGCTAGTGTTGCTCTAATAGAAATACCACAAAGTGGAAGGCTGTAAAAAAGAGAAGGTTATTCTTACACAGTCCAGCAGGCTACAAGTCCAAATTCAGGATGTCCACTCCAGGGGAAGGCCTTCTCTTTGTTGGCTCTGGAGAAAAGTCCTTGTTTGCATCAGTCTTTGTTCAGGGAGCATCTTGGTGCAGGACCTCAGGTCTAAAGGAAACACTCTTCTCCAGGTGCTGCTTGCTTGATGGTGTGCAGTTCCCAATTCTCTGCTTACTTCTCTCTCTCTTTATCTCCCATAGGATCAAAGAGTAAAGGGTGGTGCAAGCCACACTCCAGTGAAACTCCCTTAGCAAGTGTAATGCAGTCCCACCTTAATCCCCTTTTAACACAATCATTTTATCTATTAGCCATAGGCAGAGATTAGGATTTACAGCATCAGAAGATCGTAAAATGGAGGGCAATCACAGAATACAGGGAATCCCAGCCCAGCCAAATTACTAAGCATACTTTTGGGGGGGGGGCACAATTCAATCCATGACATGTACCCAGACTCAACCCCCCATATTTTGTGATCTCAAATTCTCTTACACATTCTCTTACACCTGACTCACCTATGAAATAGTTATAGAAAATTTATAAAAACACTGAAGTAGCAAAGCATCTAACATAATACGTGAGTAGAAAGTGGAAATTTCCATCTTTTTACCTTAAATGAAACCTTCAGATGAAAGTAGATTGGGAAAGGAACAGAAGAGTGATAGTTTAAAATATGTCTACAAATTCTGTACTTCTCCCTTCAAGAGGTGGAACTTAATTCCTCTCCCCTTGAATGTGGACTGGATTCAATGACTGGGTTTAACAAATGAGTAGATTGGTGATATACGACTTTAGAGACTGGGTTATAAGAGGCATTAGGGCTAACTCCCTGCTCCTTCTCATACTTAGATCTATCATTCTGGGAAAAACCATCTCCCAAGTTATGAGGATCTTTGACTGTTATAGAGGGGTCCACATGTTGAGAAACTGAAGCTTCCTGACAACAGCCAGCACTAACCTGCCAAGTATGTAAGTGAATTATCTTGAAAACAGATACTCCAATTAAGCCTTCAAATGCTTTTGGCCTTAATGACACCTTGACTGCTATGACCCTAAAAACTCTGAGCCAAAACCACCCATCTAACCTCCTCCCAGATTCTTAATTCACTGAGACTGTATAACACATGTTTGTTGTTTAAGTCACTAAGTTTTAGAGTAATTTGTTATGTAACAGTAGAATAACAAATACAAGGATTTGGGCATTAAGAAAATGGATATATAAACCACCGTGTCAGAATGTTTTTAGAAAATCAGAGGGGCCAAGACAGGGTCCAGAAGCTATACAATAAGAAACACACTGCTTAGTTTATCTCCTACTTGTTAGGACTGCCATGAGTAAGAACTGAGTCAGTGGCAGTAGGTTTGGTTTTTTGCTTTTGGGGGTTAGGAATCAGTCGGAAACTATGTATATTGAAAATGACATGCGAGTCAATTTCTTGGGCCATCCTGTTCATCCTCTTCCTTTCTGGTTGCATGTTATGACTCATTGTCCAACAAGAACTGGCCCCGCAATAGTTTAGAAACTGAATTACAAACCATTTTAGTTGTTTTGCTATTCTGAAAGATCAATGGCTATCATAAGGCCCTTTACCTGCTTCTATACATTCTCTACATCTCTATCCAAAGCATACTATAAGTAAAGGGTCACAGTTTCAAAAATTAGCAAACACTTGGACCCAGCTGAGAAAAAGAGTTATGGTAAAACTTTCAGGGGTTCTTCTCATTTATCTATTTTAATTCCTCAGGTGACTGGGGAGACATGGCAATGACTGCTAATGGGTGTGGGACTCCTCTGCAGAGATTCTATTAATTGTGGTGATGGTCACGTAATTTTGAGATTATGCTAAAATCATCAAATTACACACTTTAAAGGATGAATTTTTATGGTATGTGAATTACATCTTGTTTTATTTATCTGGTACTGCTGTATCAGAAATACCACCAACAGACAGATGTAAAAAGAGTAATGTTTATTCTTACGCAGTCCAGTAAGTCCGATGTCCACTCCAGGGAAAGTCTTTCCCTCTTTGTTGGCTCTGGAGGAAGGTCCTTGTGTTGTGTCAGCCTTTGGTCAGACAGCATCTTGGCACAGGAACCTCAAATCTGAAGGATGTGTGCTACTCCTGATGCTGCTTTCTCGATGGTATGAGGTTCCCATTCTCTACTTGCTTCCCTTTCCTTATATCTCCTGTATGAAAGAATAAAATGTGATGCATGTCACGTTTCAGGGAAACACTGTTAGTAAGGGTGTTGCAGTCTCACCCTAATCCTGTTTTAACATAATCCTATCTTTTACTTACAAACAGAGATTAGGATTTACAGCATAATAAAATCATAAAATGGAAGGCAATCACACGATACTGGGAATCACAGCCTAGCCAAATTTCTATACATACTTATATATATGTATATATATTGCATTCTTTTTTTAAATTATTTTGATTAAGTAAAAAGCATACAATCCAAATCAATTTTGCATGCCTGCCTATCTGCAACTCCTTCTGCTCTCCTTCCCTGGTGACAGTATAGTCCTCCTTTTCATTCTATACTTCTAGTATCCTCTTAACAAGCTCTTGTCCCCTCCTCTCAACCCCCTTCTCTTCCATCTAGAAAGAGAACAGTAGGACAAGCATCCTATAAACGCACAGAACCATAAATTACACACACTCTATGTTCACATTGTGTCCCCGAATTTAGTCTATTTTTGTCTGAAGAATTGATCTCAGTAGTGTTTTCTGGTCAGGGGCAGCAGCGGGCCTAGGGGCCATGCTCCCAGGGGACCCTCTAGACCATTGGCTCATCAATTGTCGTCTTTTAGTAGAGTTCTTGAGCTGCATTCCTCTTTCTCTTGTGTTACCATGGGGACTTCACATTGTGTGCCACATCACGCTTGTCTTTGGTGGTGGCCAGGTAACCTCTGGTTCTTCTGGTCACATGTTGATACAATCTCCCATTTACATGCGTCCTTCTGTCTCCTTAGTCCTTTTTCCCTCATGTCTTTGTTCTTCTCAGTCATCATCTGTTCTGGATGAGTTGGGACCATTTGGTGTACCTCAGATGGCAGCTTGCTAGCTTTTAAGACCCAGATGCCACTCACCAATATGGGGTGCAGAAGACTCTTAGCAATAGGCCAGTTATGCTAATTGGTCTCAATGTCCCCCAAAAGCATTGTCCCCAGGCCCCTGTCCTGTCACTTTATCCTTGCAATATTGGTTTGAGATTAGAAGAGCTTTCAGTTTATCTTGAAGTCCAGTTAAATTGATCTGCTTTCTACTGTGTGCTGTCACTGCTTTCACCTAACCAAATTTTTATCAACTATCTAATCTATGACCAACCCTCTCCCTCCATCCCTACCCTTGTAGCCATCAGAGAGTCTTTTCCTCTGTACATAAGCCTATTTTTAAGTCCTGATAGCATGAGTCTCATACAATATTTGTCCTTTGTTGCTGACTGATTTCACTCAGCATAATGCCTTCCAACTGAAACCAGGTTATGAGGTGCTTCCTGAAACCATTATTGTTCTTTGTGATTTCATATCATTGAGTACATGTACCATAGTTTGTTTATTCATTCATTTGTTGATAGGCATATAGGTTGATTCTATCATTTTGCTATTATGGACTGTGCTGCAATAAAGATTCATGTGCGTGTATTTGTTCATGTGATTGTTGTTGTTTCTGCAGGATATATTCCAAGCAGTTGTACTACTGGATCAAATGGTATAACTATATCCAGCTTTTTAATGAAGCCCAAATTGCTTTCCAAAGAGGTTGTACCATTTTGCAATCCAACCAGCAGTGTAGGAGAGCTCTGATCTCTCCATAGCCTCTCCAGCATTTGTTGTTTGGTGTTTTTTGGATCATGGATTTCTCTAAAAGCTATTGATTGTTAACATTTCTTCATGCATCTTTTTACTGCCTGGATGGTGAAGTGTCGGTCCATCTCCTCTATACATATTTTTTAGGGGACACAGTTCAATCTGTGACACATCTTAAGGTTAAAATAAGAAGGAGGAGGAGTGGGAGAAGAAGGAGGAAGATTCAAAATGACATAATCCTGTCTTCCCAGTGATCAACACTGTCTTGGCAGTGACTTCATTGTTGATTTGTGAGGGCATAATTTTTGAAAATATACTCTTAATTACTATAATGACCCAGCTATATTTATTTATACTCCTTAGAAACAAATACTTAAACACCTGAATGGTACTTATGTACTGTTTTAGGGAAAGAAAGAAATTAGTATTTATTTAGTGACTACCTTATGTGAGGCACTTTGACTTGGATTATTCATTTAATTATTGCACTAATCTGTGAGACAGGTATTATTATTCCTATTTTAAAGTTTAGAAAACTACAGCTCATAAAAAGTAGATGTCTGATTATAGGTTTCTTGTTCTTCCTGTAAGTTCATAAATGTGCCATACAGTTTTGTTAGCTGTCACATTCCGCTACCTTTAACAGCACTGTTATTTTTTAATGTATATATCTCTCTCTCCCGTACTAGATTTTAAGCATTTTATTGGAAGAAACTTATTTTTGTGACATTTGTCCCTCTTTTTATCCAAACAATCCGCTTAGTGCCTTGACCACATGAATGCTGACCCATGATGATGAAAATTCTAAATTTTGGAACAGTGATAATAGTTTCAGGATGCTGATATAGACACAGTTATGGGTTGAATTGTGTCCTCCCCCAAATATGTGTCCACTTGGCTAGACCATGATTCCCAGTTTTGTGTAATTGTCCACTATTTTGTCACTTAACATGATTTCCCTATATGATGTAAATCTTACCTCCATGTTACTGAGGCAGGATTAGAGGGAGTTATATTAATAACACAGGACTCAAACAACAAGATCAGATTGTGTCTTGAGTCAACTTTTTTTAAGATTTAAAGAGAAACACTGTCATAGATTCAGTGTGAAAATATAAGGGTCTAGAATGATGTCTGTTACATAGCAAGTAACTGATGAATGACTATTACTACTGTCAGTTTTGTAATTTCTCAGTGTCTAAAGCAATAGAAAAGTTTTCCCTTTGGATTTCTTAGAATACAATACCACTGACTGATTCTGTGAACTGGCTTATCAAGTCCATGCCCATGTGTCTCAGTTTCTCTGAATAACAGTGAGGCCCAACGAATTAGAGTCACTATGACTGCATGGAGCCCTGAAGGCATAGTGGCTAAGAGCTTGGTTACTAATCAAAAGGTCCGCAGTTCCAATCCATCAGTGGCTCCCTGGAAACCTTATGGGGCAGTCTTCTGCTCTGTTCTGTAGTATTACTATGATGGCACCCAACAACAACAATATGAGTTAAAAGTCATGTATTTCATTCTAAGGATTGCTTGCACTTTTAATTAAAATTGTGTTGTTAATAATGTAAGGTATAAAGTTTGTTACCCTAACTGCTTAAGGAATAATATGTTCTTGACTGAATGAAAAAGATTATCATAACTGTGTTAATGAAACATGTCTAATAAAGGGGTTTTAATTATAAAGTAATGACTCAGAGGACATATGTTCATGACAAAATGCTTGGGTGGAGAATCTTAGAAAATAAGAAGATGCTGAAGTAAGTTAATTTGGAGATAAAAACCATACAGATACACAAAACAAAACATACAATGAATAGCCAAAGAACACACGAAAGCACTCCTGAAATTATGTTCGAAATTAAATAATCTTTACACAGTGAACAACAGAGTGTTGAAAAAAAAACACACAGTTCTAGTACTTGTTGAAAATTTAGGAACACATAATAACAGGAGATGCTTGCAATATGAAAGTACACAGAAAACAAGATGTTTGAAAAAAAACTTAGGGAAATTAGAGACTGATTCATCAAAATGAAGCTTCACATATATGTTACCCATTTTGCTTACAGTTAATCTGAGTGACTGAGTTTTCATCTTTCTTCCTCCTACTTGCCCCCTTTTTCTCTTCCTGCCTAAAGGTATTTAAAAATAATTAGGAACACTTAAAGATCTAATTATTCTAAACTGTGTATGTCTCTCCTTGTGTACATGTATGTATATATACAAGTGTGATTTATAATTTCTCAAACATTTCAGTTGGCAAATCACACTTGTAGTAATCTTAATTTGTAGGTCTGAGATGAAATATTGAGTTTTTTTTCTTTTTATGTCTTCAGTAAATAGAAACCACAGTGAGAAAACCAAAAAACCAAACGCACTGCCATCTAGTCAACCCCAACTCCTAAAGACCCTATAGGACAGAGTAGAATTGCTCCACAGAGTTCTAATCCACCAAGAGTTGCCTGGCAGATTTGAACTGCTGTCTTTTGGTTAGCAGACATAGCATTTAACTGCTGTGGCACCCAAAACATAACTTAAAAAAGGAAAAAAAAAGCAGGCATTTGCAAATTAAAGTTTAGAATCATCACACAGTAAAGTGGAGTTGTTATTACGTGCCACTGAGTTGATTTCAACTCATAGTGCTCCCACGTGACAGAGCAGAACTGTCCCATAGGTTTCCTTTCCTAGGCTATAATTTTTAGAGTAGATTGTCAGGTCTTTCTCCTGTGGAGCCACTGGGTCGATTCAAACTGCCAATCTTTTGTTTAATGTACAAAATCAACTAAAGAGACATACTAGTTTCCTTGGCAGTAACCATGCAGAATGTTTTAATACATCTAAAATTTAAAAAAAAAAAAAAAGTAGCAATGAGAAGGAATTCCTACGAAGGATAGGGATCTTAACAATCCAAGAATGCAAAGAGTCACTGTAGTGTCTGTATCAGCACATTGTGGTGGTAGGGACTGGCCTGGTGCTCTTCAGGTCCTCTGAGTTTCCATCTGCCTCAGAGAAATTTTGCTCCCATGGTACAACACACACCAAGCTTCCAAAACGCAATGCCATTAAACATTAGAATCAAATGAATGACTCCTTTCCTTTGATTGCATGCTCCCTAAGCAGCCTTCTGCTTCTTTGGCTTTATTTGCAATTTGTCAACAGGATGTAATGATGTGTAACTCTGTCCACTCAGCCAATTACATGTTTTATTTTAAGTTAGTGGATTGGAATTTTGATATTTCAATCTTTTATTCTTGTCTCTCAAGTATATCCCTGGAAAAACAGATCTGCTTTCAGGGTGCTGACAAAATTAGATTTCTTTACTTATGAAACAGAGGACCAAGTAACTATGTTAAGTGTCATATAAGTTTCTTCACTGTTAGTCAGTGTTCTTCAAGGAATACGCCTTTGCAGTCCCCAGGACAAATATTTGTAACAGGCAAGGAAACACATTAGATTTAGATCTTAGCAATAGTTAATATCAGTAATTATGTGGTTGCTTGATTTATTTTTTATTTTCTACTCTTGATACTGCCTTAATGTGACACAGATGATACTATCTTGGAAGCAGGAAAAGTATACTGCAAGAACCAGGATTGCCTAGGAGAGTTGGAATCAGAAAGTAAAGAGGATGAAGTTGGAGCAAAGATGGCATTCTCCTGTTAACCTGTCTCATGCATGCTGCTCTTTCCTTTGTCAGCTGCTCCAGCCTCAACTCTTCTTCAGCAGAGGATTTTTCTAAGACGAATGGGTAAATACTAGAGGGCAAAAACTTTAAAAAGCATTTTTAAAATCTGAACTGAAAGAAGAGTATCAGTAAAATTGATACTAATGATATAAAACTAACAAACAAAAAAACAACCAACAAAACAGTCAACAAAACAAACAAAAAACCAGGTAAACAGGAGAAAGAAAACTCAAGGAGGTAAACACATAGAGAGGAAATCTGTATTATTTATTTAGGTATAACATATTAGTTTTTTCATATGGGTTGAGAAACTGTTTTAGTAAATCAAAATCTTTAGGGGGTGGCACATTGATGGACTCTAAAAGAAATGAAGAGAGCAGACTGAGAAGAAAATACTGGAAGCAATGAAGTTCCTATTATAATCTATAAACGAAATTAATTTGTTGCAATGGCTGCGGAATGAAATTCTTATTATAATCTATAAATGAAAGTGGCATCAGTATGTAATACCACATAATAAAATTATATATGCTATGCTCATCAAGAAAACCCTTGTAGCATAGTGGTTAAGTGCTAAAACTGCTAACCAAAAGGTCAGCAGTTTGAATCCACCAGGTGCTCCTTAGAAACTGTATAGGGCAATTCCACTCTGCCCTATTGAGTCACTATGAATCAGAATCGACTAGATGGCAGTGGTTTTGGTTTGTAGTCATCAAATTTGAATTTAGGGAATAGAAAAGTGATTTTAAGAACTTTGCCACACACGTGTAAGAGTGGTTTGTACATGCTGACGAATTTACTGTGTGTTAATCCCAAATAAATCCCACCCCACAAAGAAAAGCATACAGTGCCAAATGAAAAATTTGCAAAATGAATGACTGAATTTTATTCTAGGCTCTGATTTTGAATTTATGCACTGTGGTGTGGTATTTATAATCTCCTCTAAATGCTGACTATAAAACAGGGTTCACAGTACAAATAAATTATATGTATCTCAAAAATGTTAAATAAGAGTCCATGATTAATTATCCAATTAATTCCTATACTTTTTTGTATAAGTATGCCTCAAATATTGTATAGATTTACAATACTTGCAATGTTCTTCCAAGTAATATTTGTGACAAAAAATATTTGTTGTTTATCTAAAATATGGATTTATTTGGGTTTTCTTTAATTTTGTTCAACAAATCTAGTAGCCTAAGAGCTGACTGGATGATGTGACATTTGTGTGTGGGAAATGGGAGCTGGAGACAGAACAGTTAGGAGACAGTTTCAACGACCTAGTGAGCAACAATAGTGTGGCCACAGGAAAATCAGGAGGCATGGCTGAACTTGAGAGCTGTGTAGGAGTTAGAAAGGTTAAAATTTGGTGGCTGGTGCAATGTGGGGCTAAATGAATGGGAGGAGTTAAGGATAATTTAAGGAGTCTCTGGGTGGTGTAAAACCACTAGCCAAAAGGCTTTTGGTTTATAGTCAACCACCTAGTGGTTCAGTGCTACAGCTGCTAACCAAAAGGTCAGCAGTGCAAATCCAACAAGCGCTCCCTGGAAATTCTACAGGGCAGTTCTACTCTGTCCTATAGGGTTGCCATAAGTTTGAATCTACTCAACAGCAGTGTTTTTTGTTGTTTTTTTTTTAAGAGGTACCGGGGAAGGTAAGCCTGGTGACATGCTTCTGAAAGGTCACAGCCTTGAAAGCCCTATGGAGTAGTTCTGCTTCACACACATGGTCCTCCATGAGTCAAAATTAATTTGAGAGCAACCAACAACAAGGATAATGAATGTAGAAAACAGGTTTGGTGAGTGGGATTACTGATGAGGATGATTACACGTGGACATACTGAGTTGGATGCTTTTGAGAAACATCTAGGATAATTGATCAGTCCATAATTAAATGCGTTCTGGCTAAAGAAATTGTATACTAAAGTCAGCCAGTCTACATTCAAGAGGAAGGATGAGAATCAAGATCAGCATAAAGCTGATTGCTGTAAGTTAGCTTCGATATATCTCCACCCTCCAACATTTTCATTATTTCTGACAGGCTGTCCCTGCATGGTAGTCTTTATCTACCCCACTGGGTTCAATTAATCTGTTGCAATGGCTGCGGAGAATTCACAGACTGCAGCTATGATTCTGTGGTTTACAAGGCTTCAAACCAGTTTGTGCTGGCTTGAATCCCTTCTGAAAATTTGCATTTCCACTCCAAATATACTCAGAATCTGCATTTTAACAAGATCCCAAAGTGAGTCTCATGTGTAATAAATTTTGAGAATCAATACTCTACTAGTGGAAACACTGGCAGCGTGGTGTTTAAGAGCTGCTAATCAAAAAGGTCAGCAGTTTGAAATGACCAGGTACTCCTTGGGAACCATATGGGGTAGGTCTCTTTTGTCCTATAGAGTCACTGTGAGTCAGAATGGACTTAACAGATACGGGTGGAATTTCTCAGAACTGATCCCTAACCAGCAGTATTAGCATAGTTTAGGAACTTGTTAGATATGGAAATTCTCAGCAGGGTTTGCCTCTGAATGAACCAGTTAGAAGTCCTGGTGATTTATTAGCTAAGTAACAGGTTACAATTTGGGATTAGGATCAATTTGGAAGTAACAGGATACAGCTCAGGAGACAGGATACAGTTCTTCAATGAGGACACTTTATAATCAAGACAGCCCTCAGCTTCCTGGCTATATACACAGACAGGTAGCCCTTCTTTCAGCTGTGCAAGCTGATAGGCCCTCCTCTGAGACTCTTCTCTGCTTGGGCAAGGGTTACAGCTCTTCAGCTCCATCAATAAGTACCTGGAAGGGCCCCACTCTGCCAGAAGACACTCAGCTCTCTCTCTCTTACTTGCTCTTTCCATGGTATGGCACCTTACACTGATCTCCTGGTTCCCACTGCTCATATGCTGCTGCTGTTTGTCTGCCACTGGGCTCTCAGCTGTGTTTGTCTACATTTCTTGCCGTCCTACACCATCTTGAACATTACAATTCTCTCTTCCGTGTTGAGGAGGTTCTCAGCACAAGCGATCCTAGGTCCGAACCGTACACTTCACTCCAGGCTCTTCTTTGTGGTAGTGAGGACCCCCTTAACCTCTGTGGGACTGATCCTTATATTCAATTTCAAGACATGGTTCTCCCATCCCTTCAGTAGACAGCAGTCATTTCATTTGCATAGTAATCAACCAGTGCCTTTGAGGTCACTTAACTACCTGGTGGCGTCACATATCTTACTTGCATATCAGATTAGTAAACCTTTGGGTTTATTTAGTTGCTGTACCCAGGTTTGTTAAGAGAAGTTGTGTGTTTCTAGAAATTTGTCCATTTCCTCTAGGTTTTCAGATTTGTTAGAGTACTATTTTTCATAGTATTCTGTTAAAATTTTTCTTAATTTCAGTTGCATCTGTTGTGACATTACCCATCACTTTTCTTATTTAGCTTATTTGCTTCCTCTCTCGTTTTTCTATTGTTGGTTTGGCCAGTGGTTTATCAACTTTGCGGATCTTTTCAAAAAACCATTGGATCTAGTCTTGTTAACTCTTTCAGCTATTTTGCGATTCTCTATTTCATTTAATCCTCCAATAACTTTTATTATTTGTTTTCTTCTAGTGCCTGAAGGATTCTTTTGCTGCTTTCTTTCTATTTGTTTGAGTTGTAGTGCTAATGCTTTGATTTGGGATCTTACTTTTACGGTTGTGTGTATTAGCTGAAATAAAATGACCTCTGAGCACTGCTCTTGCTGTACTCCGAATGTTCTGGTAGAATGTGTTTTCATTCTCATTTGATTCTGTGAATTTCCTTATTCCATCAGTGATTTCTTTTATAACCTAGTAGTTTTTGAGCAAGGTATTGTTCTGTTTCCATGTATCTGATTTTTTTTTCCTTTGCTTTTTCTATTTTTGACTTCTACTTTTATGGCTTTACAGTCTGAAAAGATGCTTTGCAATATTTAGATGCTTCAAAATTTGTTAAGGCTTGCTTTATGGCCTTATATGTGGTCTATTCGGAAGATTGTTCTATGTGTGTTGGAAAAGAAAGTATATTTGGCTGCTGTTGGGTGAAGTCTATGTGGTCATATTTCTATGAGGTCAAGTTGCTTGACTGTGGCATTTAGATCTTTTGAGTCCTGACTGAGCTTCTTTCTGAATGTTCTGTCCTTCACTGAAAGAGCTGTGTTGAAGTCTACTACTATTATTGTGGAACTATTTCTCTTTCCAGTGTTGTTAGTTTATTTTATGTATTTTGGAGCCCCCTCTTTGGGTGCATAAATATTCAATATGGTTATGTCTTCCTGGAGTACTGAGCCTTTGATCATTATATAGTGTCCTTCCTTATATAGTGGTAGCTTTGAGTTGGAATTGACTAAATGGCAGTGGGTTTTTTTCTTTGTTTGTTTATCCAGTGTTTAAAGTATATTATCAGAAATCAATATTGCCACTCCTGTTATTTTTTCAATGTTGCTTGCTTCATTTTTTCCCCCTATTCTTTGAGTTTTAGTTTGTGTCTCCGGCTGGGCTGGGCAAGTCTGAGGTCTGCATACTGTAGGCATCGTATAGACAGATACTGTTTTGTAATCCAATCTGCCATCCTCCATCTCTTTACTGGTGCATTCTATCTATTTACATTCACTGTATTTATTGATAGGTATGAGTTTAATGCTGTCATTTTGATATCTGTTTTGTGCATGTTGTGTAAACAATTGCTTTATTCCACTTAATTTTCTGTGCTCAGCCATTTTTCTTCATGTGTTCTCTTTTCATCACTTTCATTGTTGGTTTTTATTTTCTAAGATTTCATATTTTTCTTGTCTTTTATTTTGATATGTATGATTCTTAATTTGTTTTGTGGTTACCTTAATATTTACCCATACTTTTCTAAATTTAAGCCAGTCTTTACTTTGTATCACCTTAACTTCTTCTATCAGAGATCTATCACAACATATTTCTAAGTCCCTTTTTTATGTTATAATGTTGTTATCTCTATTTGCCTATTTTGACTGTTTTCTCTTTGATTTATTTTTATCATTTCTCCATCTTGGTTGACATCTTTTTACTGCATTCTGTGTTCTAGTCTTGGGTTGTTATATGATGTTATTTAACCAAAGGACTCCCTTTAGTATTTTTTGCAATTTTGGTTTTGTTTTTGCAAATTTCCTAAATTTCTGTTTATCTGGCAATGTCCTAATGTCACCACCATATTTGAGAGACAGTTTTACTGGATACATAAGTTTTGACTAGCAGTTTTTTGTTTTTTTTTTTCCTTTAAGGCTTTGTGTATGTCATTCCATTGCCTTCTTGCCTGCATGGTTTCTGCTGAGTAGTCTGAGCTTACTCCGACTCTTCTTCACAGATTTTTTGTTTACCCTTAGCCACATTTAAAATTCTCTCTCTTTTAGTCACCTGGTACTGCCCTAACAGAAAATACCATGAATGGATGGTTTCATGAAGAGAAACTGTCACAGTCCAGTAAGCCACAAATCTATCTATGAGTGACAAGTCTATTCAGTAAGAGAAGTTATCACAGTCTAGTAGGCTGAGTACAAATCCAGTGAGAGCATCTTGGCATAGGAATTTCAGGATCTAAGGACATGCTCTGCTCTCAGTGCTGCTTCATGTTGGTATGAGGTTCCCAACTCCCTATGCTAACTTCTCTCCCTTATATCTCACAGTTGGTAACTTGAGTCTTACCTTCCTAGCACAGCTGCTGTCCATTCTCCATCATGGGACTCGTAGCCAAGTCAAATCAATACATACATTTTGGGGGGAACACAATGCAATCCGTGACAGTCTCCTTATCTTTAGTTTTGGCAATTCATAATATGGCATGATGTCTTTGTTTTGGGCTCTACCTTCTCTGGAGTTCAATGAGCATCTTGGATATATATCCTCTCATCTTTCAAGCTATCAGGGAAGATTTCTGTCAACAAATGTTTGCTAATTCTTACCATACTTTCTTTTATTCTCCCCTGTTCTGGTATTCCAATCACTTGAAAATTATTCCTGTTGATAGATTCCCACATAATTCTTAGTGTTTCTTGATTTTTCAAAATTCTTTTATCTGATTTTTCCTCAAATGTGTTGGTGTCATGTGGTTTATCTTCAATCTAATTCAGCCTTCCATTGCCTCAATTCAATTCATCTCCTTTAACTATCTATTGAATTGTCTAATTCTATAACTTTATTACTAATCTTCTGAGTTTTCATTTCCTGTATTGGTGTGCTTTCTTGCAGCCTGTTCAACTTGTTGTTATACTCTGCTGCATTTTGCCTCATCTCCTTCCTGATCTCTTGAAGAGTTCCAAATATTAATCTTCTTTATTCTACCTCTGATAATCCTAGGAAGTTGTCTTTATCTGGAAAATTTATTTTGGGGGGGAGGAGGGGAGATTTCTAAAGGCATCTTGGTCTGCCTCTTTTGATGATTTGACATTGACTGTTGTCTCTGAGCATCAGTAATTTATAGTTACTGATTAATAATAAATTTATAATAATTTATAATAAATATAACAAAGTATTTATTTTGTTTACTTATTACATGGTAGCTTCCTGTTATGTTTTGAAATGTCCAGATACGCTGATCATGTGTGCTAGCTTAGTTATACCAATATTATCCTATCACTAGGTAGTTAGAGCTGTAATGAGGCATGTGAGCATATGAGTACATGTACTTTTCTTTTATGGATTTGGCTGAGGTGTCAGATAGTCACTTACTAAGTGTTTCGTGCAGGCTCTCCCTTACAGTCCTAGATAGGCAGGGGTAATTGGTGCAGGTAGATGTATCTCGTTGCATGTGCTGAGAAAGGCAGTGAGTGACATCCCTCCCTAAGGGTCTGTGAGAAAGGGGTGTCCCCTTATGCCTCATCCTAGGTGAAAGAACTGTTTCTGCCCTCAATTGCTGGCTCAGGGGAGTCAGTAGATTTCCACCCTCTTCTTCCTGTTTGTTAATTTGTTAAATTGTTCCCTCTCTGAAACCCTGGCGGCATAGTAGTTAAGTGCTATGTCTGCTAACCAAAAGGTGGGCAGTTTGAATCTGCCAAGCGCTCCTTGGAAACTCTATAGGGCAATTATACTTTGTCCCATAGGGTTGCTATGAGTCAAAATCAACTCAATGGCAGTGGGTTTTCTGAATCTAGGAGAATTGCTCAGGGCATGTATAATGAGTCCTATATCTGGCTCAGGTAATGGCATTATGCTTCAGACGAAGTGCAGTGCAGGGAAGGGACAGAGAATCACTGGGATGAGGGAGAGAGGTTTATCTTGAAGGAAAGTTTTAGATTGGAGCACAGTACATTAGACACAAGCCACTTAGCTTTTGACAACTGCGTGACTGTTTTTGAATGGTTCTGGAGGCTGTGAATGGCCTCTCTAATGCTTGGTCTCCCCCACTGAGAACGGTGCCCTCTGAATGCCACTGCTCCATGTACCAATCTGGCTCTGGCTGATTCCCAGAGATTCAAGTCTGACCAGTCCTGAGTACTTTTGGATCTACTCTTCCATCCTGATTGCTCAGTCTGATTTCTTAACTTTTCCTTTGATGTTCAGGGTTCCTAAACTCTCATACATAATGGACTCATTTGTTCTTTTGGGTTTTTGTTGTTAGAAGGATGACAGGAAGCATCTGACTACTCTACCATCCTGGTCCCTCCCTCACTTAATTTGATTGCTGATTCCATGGGTGGTGATAGCGGGTCCAGGTAAAATGTAATTCTTGGCAACTTCAGCATTTTCTCCATTTATCATGAGGCTATTTATTGATCCAGTTGTGAAAACTTCTGTTTCCCTTATAGTGAGATGTAATCCATACTGAAGGCTATAGCCTTTGATCTTCAGAAAGTGCTTGAATTCCTCTTGGATTTCAGAAGATTGTGGCATGTGCATAATGCATGTTAATGAGTCTCCTTCTTATCTTGATACCATGTCCTTTATATAGCCCAGTTTTTCAGACTACTTGCTTAGCATACAGATTGTATAAGTATCGTGAAAGATACAACCCTAGCTCACATTTTCCCTTATTTTAAACTAGGCAGTATCCTCTTGTTCTGTTTGAATGACTGCCTCTTATTCTGTGTACTAGTTCTTCATGAGCATGACTAAGTGTTCCGGAATTCCCATTCTTCACAATGTTACCTATACATTTTATGATCTACACAGTCAAAGGCCTTGTTCCACACCCTCATCTGATTTTGGCTTGAATTTCTGGCAGTTCCTTGTCAATGTACTGTGGCAACCATTTTGAAATGGTCTTCAACATAATTTAATTGCAAGTAAAGCTAATGATATTGTTAAATAATTTCCTCATTGTGTCGCATCTGACTCTACGGCACTTGGCTTGGCTTATTGTGTTGGGTCACGTTTCTTTCAAATGGGCATCTACTTGGATCTTTTCCTGTCAGTTGGCTAGATAGCTGTCCTCAAAATTTCTAGGCATAGAGGAGTAAGCCCTTCTAGTGTTGCATGTATTATCGAAATATCTGTTTGAATTCTGTCAATCCTTATAGCCTTGTTTAATGCTAACGCCTTCAGGGCATCTTGGATAGCTTTCTTTAATGCCATCTTGATCATACGCTACCTCCTAAAGTGGCTGAATGTTACCAATTCTATATGATAGAGTGACTGAATTTCTTCTGTCTTTCTGTGTATGCATGTATGATTCAGGTGAAAGTTTAAAGAACAAATTAGTTTTTCATTAATTTCTATCTTTGATGCTTCCTGCTTTGTTCAATGTTTTGATCACAGAATTCATCAATATTACAACTCAAGGTTTCAATTTTTTATCCATTCTTATCGTTTGGTTTTCTAACTCTAGGTCTGTGCATATTTCACTATAATACTTTTTCTTTTTGAAGCACCCTTTCAAATTTTCTGTTCCGCACTTTTATTATTTCTTCCATTTGCTTTAGCTACTATACATTTAAGAGCAAGTTTTAGAGCCTCATCTTACATCCATTTTGATCTTTTTTTTTTTCTTTCTTTTTCATGATGTTTTGCTTTCTTTCTGTATGACATCTTGGTGTCTTCCCATAACTTATTTGGTCTTCAGTCATTAGTGTTCAATGTGTAAAATCTATTCTGGAGATGGTCTCTTGGTTATGCTGCTGTAACAAAAATATCACACGTAGAAGACTTCAACAAACAGAAGTTCACTCTTTTACAGTCTAGTAGGCCAGAAGTCCTCATTCGGGGCATCAGCTTCCGAGGAAAGCTTTCTTTTTCTCTTGGCTTTAGAGGAAGGTCTTTTTCATCAATCTTCCCCTGGACTAGAAGCTTCTCAGCACAGAAATTCTGGTTCCAAAGAATGCTCTCTGCTTCTGGGGCTGCTTTCTTGGTGACATGAAGTTCCTTGTTTCTCTGCTGGTTTCGTTCTTTTATGTCTCCAAAGAGACTGATTCAAGATACAACCTAATCTTGTTGACTGAGTTCTGCCTCATTAACATAACTGCTGCTAATCTCACTTCATTAACATTATGGAGCTGGGATTTAACACAGGAAAATCATCAGATGACAAAATCACACAGTACTGTGATAATCACACAATACTTGGAATCATGGGCTAGCTAAGTTAACAGATGTATTGGAAGGACACAACTGAATCCTCAACACTCCCTAAATTCAGGTGGGAGATACTGAATGTTATACTCTTCTGCTCATGGATTTGTTCTAATTATCTTCATCTTCAACTCGAACTTGCATAAGAGCAATTGATCTGTTCCACGGTTGGTCCTTGATCTTGTTCTGGCTGAGGACACTGAGTTTCTCCACAGCTCTTTCCACAGATGTAGTTGATGTGATTTCTGTGTATTACATATGGTGAGGTCCACATATATAGTTGCCATCTATGTCTTTGAACAAAGGTACATGCAGTGACTAAGTCGTTGGTTTCACAAAGTTCTAGCATCTGAGCTCCAACATTGTTTCTATCACTAACCCCTTGGTTTCAAACTATACTGCTTTGTTTTCAGCTTTTACATTTGAATTATCAGTAATTAACACATCTTGATTGTATGTTTGATCAATTTCAGACTGCGAAAGTTGATAAAAGCTTCAATTTCTTTGTTTTCAGCTTTAGTGGTTGGTACGTCTTAGTCATCTAGTGCTGCCATAACAGAAATACTACAAGTGGATGACTTTGAAAAAGAGAAATTTATAATCTAGGAGGCTAGAAGTTCAAATTTAGGGTGTCAGCTCCAGAGGAAGGCTTTTTTTTCTGCTGGTTATGGAGGAAAGTCCTTGTCATCAATCTTCCCTCGTTCTAGGTGCTTCTCTGTACAGGGACCTAGGGTCAAAAAGACATACTCTCCTCCTAGCGCTGCTTTCTTGGTGGTATCAGGGCCCTTGACTCTGCATGCTTCTCTCTTCTACATCTCAAAAGAGATTAGCTCAAGACACAATCGAATCTTGTTGCTTGAGCTCTTCCTGATTAATGTAACTGCTGCTAATCCCATCTCATCAACATCACAGAGAGAGGATTTACAACATATAGGAAAATCACATCAGATGACAAAATGAAGGACAATCACACAATACTGGGAATCACGGTCTAGCTAAACTATACACATATTATTGGAAAACACAGTTGAATCCATGACAATGTGTAAATTTGAATAATAGTTGTATTAATTGATCTCCCTTGTAAAGGTATGGATATTATCCTATATCTGACAGTGTATGTCAGGATAGATTTTGACCTTTTTTTTAATGATCAACACAACAATGTGCATCTTCAACTTGTCATTCCCAGTGTAGCAAACTGTATGATAGTCTTACTCATAGTTGCCAATACCAGTCTACTTCAGTTCACTGATGATTAAGATATTGATCTTCAAGTGATCCATTTCATTTCTGACAACTTTTGGTTTTCACAGATTTATACTTTGTGTGATTAACCATTTGTGTGTCAGTTTGTTTTACCGTTGTGTCTTGCATTTTGTTGTGATGCTGGCAGCTTTTTAAGTGATATTTCAGATACCAGCAAGGTTACCCATGGTGCACAGTTTTCTTTGTAGCTTCACAGTAAGACAGAGTGGGAAGAAGGATCTAGATTTACTTTTGAAAAACTGGCCAGTGAAAATCTGATCAACAGCAGGAGAAAACTATCTGATTGTACTGGAAGATACGCCTCTCAGTTTGGAAGGCACTAAAAATATGACTGAGGAAGAGCTGCCCTCTCAAAGTCAATCCTGATCACATGGGTAGAGTCAAGCTTTCAGGACCTTCTTTTGCTGATGTTACAAGGCTCAGAGTGGGAAGAAAAGATGCAAACATTCATTAATAATGGGAACATGAATGTAAAAAAATATGTAAACCAAGGAATACTTTTAATTCAAGCCAATTTCAGTTAAATTTACTGTCATTATAAATAAAAAGTCTTCACTAAATATCTTGTTTTGGGTCTTACGTAAGAATCCAAGAGTGTCATCAGATAAGTGTTAGCAAATTCATTTAGCATCTGACCACTAAATTTACAGTTGTCGTATTACACTGTAGATATTTTTGGACTTTATATCCTAACTGATTAATTCAACGAAGATTCACTATTAATATCAAGCATTCACTACCTATACGGTCACTGTGAGTTGGAATCAACTTGACAGTGATGAATTTGTTTATTTCTTATTTTATCTGCAAGGCAATGTGCTTGTTATTTGGGGTATAGCAGAATATAGTTCCAGGCCTGAGGAGTTCAAAGTATCAACTCAGGAGGGAGAAAAGAATATCTGGAAGATGTGAGAAGTTATAATAGGAGTCAGAAAGAGGGTAAAGGAAAGATACCTAATTTAGCCTGGTGGGTACTGAGAAGCAGCTGTGGGTTAGAGAAGGGCAGCTATCATTAAAATCCTCTAAGAAAGGATTTACTATTTTGTTTTTCTATATTTGTTTTTTTTGTTGTTGTTGTTGTTGCCACAACCTTACTGGCAGTGCGGTGAAGGCTGGGGATGCATTTTTCAGTACAGTATTTTTAAATGCACACAGTAGTTTGTATTATAAAAGAAACATAGTATATTGAAAGTTATCAAAATATTAAAAAAATTGTGATTAGTAATATTTGTAATTCTTTATTATAAGATCTAGCAGTGGGCATAATTCTTTGCAGGATTTTGAGGCAGTGATGAGTATAAATAATATTTGGGGTTTTCTGTGGCAACTCTAATGTGACATGAAAGTATCTGTGGTTTCTTTTGGCTGCAAAGTCACAGGTACAGATAATACTGTTGTGGTTTGTGGCCTATTTTTATAATGAAAGGATGTACTAAATTTCATTTAGAGGTTTAGTTTGATGTAATTTCTTAGACCTCTGAATTCTATGCCAAGTCAAAACTCTTGTGCTAACTGTAGAACCGATCCTTGACAGATTGTAGGCTTGTCTAGGTGGATTAAATGGAAATGAGTTCTGAACATATGGAACAATATGTGCAAAGGCATGGAGGCGTGAGAGAGGATAAGCAACTGCTAACAGGTTACAACAATGAGTAAATTTGGCAATGTGATAGGATGGAAAGCTGTAAAGATTCTCTATCCGGTACTTAAAATCTGTTCCAAATTTCCATCATCTAGCATATATAGCACAGATTTCTTGCAGTTGCTCAGTGTGATCTAGTTTCTGCCTTTCTTTCTAAGTCTCATTTGTCCCATTTTTCTGTCAGATAGTATGCTCTAATGATTCTCAAATATCATGCTATATTCACACTTATCATTCTTTGTACCTCTAATTATTATCTAGGTGATCGCTTTATTGTGCTTCAGTTTTCACATTTGCAAAACAGATACAATAAGTACCTCATAAAATTGTGAGCACTAACTTTACATAGTGAGTAAATGCTATGTCTACTAACCAAAAGGTTCACAGATCCACCAGGAGCTCTTCGGAAACTCCATGAAGCAGTTTTACTCTGCTCTATAATCAGAATCAGTTCGATGTCACTGGGTTTTTAATTCCTGAAAAGTGCTTGGAACAATGCTTAACACATCGTAAGCTATGAATAAATGGCAGCTATTATTATTGTTATTATTATCATCACTGCCTGTCATAGATAGACTTGTGTTCCCCCAAAAATATGTGTAACAATTTAGCTAGGCCATGATCCCAAGTAGTGTGTGATGTTCTCCATGTTGTAAATCCTGCCTCTATGATGTTAATGAGGGAGGATGGGTGCAGTTGTGTTAGTGGGGCAGAACTCCATGTATAAGATTGTTTTGTACCTTGAGGCAGTCTCTTGAGATCTAAAGGGAAGAAGCTAGCAGAGACACCTGGGAACCTCAAACCACCCAGAAGCTGTGCTGCAAGTTGAGCGAGTCCTTTGGAAGGACCAGGGTCCCTGGGCCTCAGAAGCTTCCAGTTCAGGGGATGATGCCAATGATGGATGACAGAAAACTTCCTCCAGATCCAGCAAAGAAAGCCTTCCCCTGGAGATGACACCCTGAATTTGGACTTTTAGCCTACTGGACTGTGACAAATAAAATTTCTCTTTTTAAAGCCCAACAGTGGCTCCAAGGAGGAAAAGACCGGGCAATTCATCACCATAAAGGTCAAGCAAACAAAAAAATCCCTGTTGCCATCTAGTCGATTTTGACTTGTAAATGACACTATAGTAGAACTGCCCCATAAGGTTTCCAAGCTATAAATTTTTACAGAAGTAGATTTCATATTTTTATCTCTTGGAGTGGCTGGTGGGTTCAAATTGTCAACCTTTCATTTAGCAGCTGAGCTTGTGGTATTTGTGCTAGAGCAGTTCCAGACGACTAAGCCCTACCTATACTTTTCTTCTCCTGTCCAATTGGCCAACTGTTTTTCACTCTTTAAAACCCAATGCAGATATTACCTCCTCTGGAAAGACTTCCTCAACATCTGATTACCATTTTCTCTGGATAGAGTAACTCCCTTATACACTCTATCTTGGGATCTTACATAATTCCAATTCTTGTATATTTCACATTAGTTCTGTAGTCATACATTTCTCTGTCATCTTTCCCTATTATATTGTAAACACCAAAAAGTAAGGGCTTACCTGTTGCCATTGAATTGATTCTGAAGTAAAGGCTAGATATTTTTATCCTTGGTATTTATTTTGGTGAAAATATACAAAGCTTAGGGGCAGCATCTTTATGTTAATAGTAGTAGAATAATTTGGAAAAGGATAACAAGAATGGTTGCACAATTTGAAAAATACAATTTCACTGAAATGTACACAAAAACTATTGAATTAGTGTGTTTGCTAGGTATTATGTTTTATGTCTATGGTGTCTGATTTTACTGGGGGCATATTTAGGAGTTTCTACATTTGTCTGTGGGTAATAGAAAAACTAACTAAAAAAAAAAGCTGGTTGCTGTCAAATTGATTCTGACTCATTGTGACCCTATGGGACAGGGCAGAATTGCCCCATAAGGTTTCCAAGAAGCATCTGGTGGATTCAAACCACCAGCCTTTTGATTAGTAGCTGAGTTTTTAACTATTGTGCCACCAGGGCTCCAGACACCAATGAAGTATCATAAATTCAGGACCTTATGATAAGATACCCCACAGATATAATGGTAAAATATTTGTTGTCAGGTGCCATCAAGTTGGTTCTGACTCATAGCAACCCTATGCATGCAGAACAAAATGCTGCCCAGTCTGGTACCGTGACCACAATTGTATTTATGCTTAAGCCTATCATTGCAGCCACTGTGTTAATCCATCTTCTTGAGGGCCTTCTCTTTTTCAGTGACCCTTCACTCTACCAAGCACGATATCCTTCTCCAGGGACTGATCCTTCATGACAACATGTCCAAAGTATGTAAGATGCTATCTTGCCATCTTTGCTTCCAAGGAGCACTCTGGTTGTACTTCTTCCAGAACTGATCTGTTGGTTCTTTTGGCAGTCCATGGTACATTCAGCATTCTTCTCCAACATCACATTTCAAAGGCATCAATTCTCCTTCTGTCTTCCTTGGTCACTGTCTAGCTTTTGCATGCATATGATGTGACTGAAAATACCATGGCTTGGGTCAAGCTTACTTTAGTCTTGAAGGTGGCATCTTTAGTTCTCAAAACTATATCTGTGTAGTATTTTTGATAATAGGTTTTTGGGTGGTTTTATTAGGCAAACTTTACATATTTATATATTCAAGGTTTTGTTCTAGACCAATAGCCAAAAAAGCCACTGCCATTGAGTCAATCCTGACTCACAGTGGCTTCATAGGTCAGAGTAGAACCACCCAGAGTTTCCAAGGAGCACACTAAAACCCAAACTAACTGACAGAGAGTCAATTCTGACTCAGTGATGCTATAACACAAGAGAGCTTCTTAATTTCTCAGTCTACACACTCTTCCTTTGGGAATTCAACCACTTTTGTAACACAAATTATTGTATAATAATCCAGATAAATGCAGATCTTTGCTTTCTAAGATTCATTTCCAAATTCTCAAAATGTATACCACCTAACTTCCTGTGGATGAGCAATAGCCACCTGACACTCAAGATGCCAAAACTGAACTCATTGTTTTTAATTCTGAAATCCTTTTCAGACCTACTGTTATTAATTTGGTTCATTCATACATTGTTTCTCATGTGAATTACTGCATATATCTTTAAAAAGTTAATCTATCATTTTTTTCTGTTTAATAAAAAATTAATACTTGTGCTTTATAAAAATAAATTCAAGCAATTCAGTAGATATAATATAGTAATTCCATCTCCAAGACAAGTGGAGGAGAAGGGCAGGAAAGAAAAGACCAGAATGGATGTCAAAAGAGACTCTGAAACTTGCTCTCAAACACTGAGTGGCTAAAGCATAAGGAAGGAATGGTGCAGTAGAAGAGCTGAACAGAAGGTTTCAAAGGGCAGCTTAAGAGTACAAAATAAAGTATTATAATGACATGTGCAAAGAGCTGGAAATAGAAAACCAAAAAGGAAGAACACATTCTGCATTTCCTAAACAGAACTGAAAAAAAAATTCAAGCTTTGAGTTGCAATAGTGAAGGTTTCTATAGGGAAAATATTAAATGACTCAGGAAGCATCAAGACAAAATGGAAGGAATACACAGAGTCATTATACCAGAAAGAATTGGTCAGTGTTCAGCCACTTGAAGCAGTAGCACAAGATCAGGAACTGATGGTCCTGAAGGTAGATGTCAGAGCTGCACTGAAGGCACCGGCAAAAAACAAGGCTCCAAGAATTGATGGAATATCAAATGAGATATATCAATAAACAGATGCAGCACTGGAAGTAGTCACTCATCTAGGCCAAGAAATTTGGAGGATAGCTACCTGGCCAACCAATTGGAAGAAAACCATATTTATGCCTATTCCTAAGAGAAGTGATCCAACTGAATACAGAAATTACCAAATAATATCATTAATATCACATGCAAGTAAAATATTGCTAAAACCCTAAAGTCAGTGCTGTCGAGTTGGTTCCAACTCATAAATTTTGCTAAAGGTCATTCAAAGGTGACTGCAACAGTATATATACAAGGAACTGCCACAAATTAAGGCAGATTCAGAAGAGGATGTTGAACCAAGGATATCACTGCTGATGTCAAACGGATCTCAGCTAAAAGCAGAGAATACTAGAAAGATGTTTACTTGTCTTTCACTGACTACGCAAAGGCATTCGACTGTGTGGACCATAGCAAATTATGGCTGACATTGCACAGAATGGGAATTCTAGAACACTTTATTGTGCTCTCCCGGAATCTGTACATGGATCAAAACGTCGTCGTGAGAACAGAAAAAGGGATGTGGTATGGTTTAAAGTCAGGAAAGGTATGCATCAGGGTTATAACCTTTTCAATCTGTATGCTGAGCAAATAATCCAAAAAAGAATGATGCATCAAGATTAGAGTAAGACTCACTAACCATCTGTGTTATGTATATGACACAACCTTACTTACCAAAAGGGAAGAGGATTTCAAACATTTGATGATGAAGATCAAAGACCACAACATTCAGTATGGACTGTACCCTCCACATTAAGAAAACAAAAATCCTCATAACTGGACCAGTAAGCAATATCATGATAAAAGGAAAAAGGACTGACATTGTCAAGGATTTCATTTCACTTGGCTCCACAATCAACATCAATGTAAGCAGCAGTGAAGAAATCAGCAGCTGCACTGTACTGGGAAAATCTGCTGCAAAGGATCACTTCAAAGAATTGAAAAGTAAAGAAGTCACCTTGAACCTTAACATGCACCTGACCCAAGCCATGGTTTAAATTGCTTCACATGCATGCAAAAGTTAGACAAGGAATAAGGAAGTCAGAAGAAGAATTGATGCCTTTGAATTGCAGTATTGGAGAAGAATATTGAATGTACCATGGACTGCCAAAAGAACAAACAGATCTGTTTTGGGAGATGTACACTCACAGTGCTCTCTGGAAGCAAAGACAGTGTCATGGATCAAATTGTGTCCCCCTAAAAATATGTGTAGCCACGTGGCTGGGCCATGACTCCCAGTATCTTGTGACTGTCCTCCATTTTGTGGTTTTCCTAAACTGTATGTTAAAGGATTAGGGTGGGGCTGTAAATCCCTTCATATGATTACCTCCTTGCTCCACTGTAAAGGGAGTTTCCCTGGAGTTGCCCCACACCTAATCCTTTCATCCTGAGAGATAAAAGGACAGAGAGGCAGGAAGAGAATTGGGAACCTTGTACCATCAAGAAAGCAGCACCGGGAGAAGAGCACATTCTTCAGACCAGAGGTTCCTGTGCCAAAATGCTCCCTGGACAAAGACTGATACAATACCGGACTTTGCTCCAGAGCCAAGAAGGGGAAAGCCTTCCCCTGGAGCGGACATCCTGAATATGGACTTGTAACCTACCAGACTATGTAAGAATAAACCTTTCTTTGTTAAAGCCATCCACTTTGTGGTATTTCTGTTAGAGCAGTACTAGCTGACTCAGACAGATGGCAAGACTGTGTCTTACATACGTGGGACATGTTGCCAGAAGAGATCAGTTTGTGAAGAAGGACATCATGCTTGGAGGGTCAGTGAAAAAAAAGAAGACCCTTATGAGATAGATTGACATAGTGGTTGCAATGACAGGCTTAAGCATAAAAATGATTGTGGACATGGTGCAATACTTTGCAGCATTTTGTTCTGTTGTACACAGGGTTGCTATGAGTTGGAACTGACTCAACAGCACCTAACAACAACAACATCTCACATAACCACTGTTAACTCTATGGCGTATATTCTACTAGACTTCTGTGTGCACATATTAACACACTCATTATTATTATTACTTAATGCACATGTCTCTTAGTATAATTTTTTTGTATGCTTGATACACAGATTGAGTGACTTTTTGAAAAGATCAAGCTGATTATACTATCCTCCTGCTTAAAATCTATACAAAGCTATCCATTTCTTACAGGATAAAGTCTAAACTTAAAACGACAAATGAAGTCTTACAAGAACTGGTCCCTTCCTATCTGTTTAGCTCTGGAATCTGATAGACTTGACTTCACCATATCCTAGCTGTGAGGCATTGGGCAAATTTTTCCCCTGTCAAGTGAATATAAAAATAATACCTATCACAAGGAGATAATAGCATATAAAGTGTCAAGAACAGTGCCTCGCTTAAATTTAACAATAAATAATAGACATTGCATAAGAACAAAATATTGGACCATGTTCTTAGGAGAAATCGAGGCCAACTGGCACAACCAGAGTTTTGCTAAGAGGGCCCTCTGCACCCCACATTGGTGAGTGGAGTCTGGGGTCTTAACAGCTGCCAAGCTGCTATCCGAGGGGACAGCAAATGGTCCCAACTCAGCAGGAATGGATGCTCATCGAGGACCAAGAGAGACTCACGAGTGGGTGCCTACGCCGACTTGGGACCAGAGGAACTGGATGGTGCCCCACCACCACCAGTGATAGCTGCGATGGAGCTCACCAAGTTGAGTCTCACCGGCAACAAGAATAAAAAGGGATGCATCCTGAGATCTCCACTAAAAGACCGCAACTGATGGTCCAGCGGTTTTGGGGTTCCCCTGGGAGCATGGCCCCTGGCCCTGATGGTGCCCTTGCCCATAAATCATAATGAAGGTCCACTCTTCAGACATGAATGGATTGGACTTGGCTATGCAGAGTGACCATATATTGGATGCATTTTATGGTTCTATGCATCTATAGGATATCATCCTGCTGACCTCTGGCTGGAGGAAGGAAAGTGGGTGGAGAGGAGGGGAAAGGAGACTGTTGGGAGGATGAGACAAGTATGGAGCAGAGAGGAATAGTGTGCTGTCACCGGACAGGGAGAGCAGTGGAAGCTGCATATAAGTGGGCATGTAAATTTATACGGGAATGTACATTTTCACTCAGTCATTAAAAAAAAAAAAAGAACAAAATATTGTATACATGTGTTCAGTCACTCCTGCTTTCTGAGAGGGTTCATTTGAAGTGCTGATTTGGTACTGTTGGAATGTATTTGGACGTTCTCCCTTGCCTTTCCCGTTGCCTGAACAAAAAGAGATTGTGAAAGGAAGAAAGACAAATGGATTGGGATTAAGATGAGAGGTGAAAACCTGAATGATAGGAGAGGATGAAGAGAAGCTGGTTCCCACAGATTATTGTCATTATTATTATTATTATTATTTTTGTAGAGGGGCATAAGTGTGCAGAAATATTTGAGAGAAGCAGCTGTCTATTAAATGCTTCTTGAGAAAGATAAATTGGTGAAAATCTTCAGAAAGTTTCGCTAAATGCTCCTCTCTCTCTCCCCTAACGGCGACAGCTTTGATTACTTTGTCAAGCTTTATAGATGTCAGATTCGTGTTTGTTTAGAATTTGATGTTGGATCGAGGTTGGCCACGAAGTGGTCCATTGATATTTTAGTGACACAATTATTTGCCTTTCATAAGAGCACACTACCCCACATCTTAATGTAACACGATCTTACTAATGTCCTTAAATTTCTACTAGTCCTTAAACTAGCACAAATGAGATTTGGACTGCTTCACATGGTGCAGAAGGGACATCTGTGAGTGGTAACTGATTAACAGCTGAGGCAGCAACAGTAGGAACTAATCAGAAGAAAAATCATTACCTGGACCCTATTTTGAAGTAAGAACTCCAACAAAAACAACATCACCTCCGATTTCCTGGTCACCCTCCAGTTTTCCCTCTCCAGAACACTTGGAGGCCACCAGCTCACTGCTGAAATCACTTATAAACCCTGCCTACCCATGGGGAATCCTGTTGGCCTCGTACTTAAGAACTATGGCTATTAATCAAGAGCTGGCAGTTGGAACGTACCAGGTGCTCCTTGGAAGCCCTACAGCGTCAGTTTTACTCTGTCCTTTCGGGTGCTCTGAGGCCGAATGGCTTCCATGACAACGGATTTACCCATATATCCTGGAGCCAGGATGTGAAGCACTTCCTGAGTTCCTCGCTTTGCGCATTTTAAAGAAGTTACTTTTGTCTTTCTTACAGACATGTCCAGAATATGCTGGACAACGACCCACTCTTTTGGGTTTAGTAACGTGAACCCTGACGTTTGTTGAAAATTCATTCATTCTGCGAGAATACTGAAATGCCCCTTCCCCCCCATGCTTGCTGACTAACCCAACGTTTTCCAAGGTCAACTCCTAAAGTCTTCTATAATGACTTTTCTGATATCCCAACACTAAAATTTACCCATTATCCTTATTTTGGTGCTCGGCTGCCCGTACCCACTGCATTCCTCGCTAAGTTAAAACACTGTACCCAACTGCCTGTCTGTGGTCTACCACTGGTTTCTCGGAATCAGGGGTGGCGTTTTTATAAATCTACTAGCTTAATGTACAGCAGGAAGTACGTGCTTAACGAATATTTATTGAATGAGTGTCCCGTGTACCTCGGTGGCATCACATTTTGCATGCAGTGGCATCTTTCCGCACTGGGAGGCCCAGAAGCCGGAGGGCTTCAGTTATGGTCTGTGACAATCACTGAATATCTCCAACGCAGTCTTACGTTCCAGGCTGCTCATCAGAAACACAGACACCGGGAAAATTGGATCTCAGTCCTTAAACTGTCTTCTAGAGTGTAGACTCCAGTTCGGGGTGGAACCTCGCTACCTAGGAGGTGCCAGAGCTCAGTTAACTACCTGAGAATAGAACGAGCCTTTAGAGTGGGGAGCCGGGCAGCTCACTTATCGCGGTGTTTCTTTCCTCTTCACTCCCGAGGGAACTCTCGCGAGAGGAGCTAGGAGAAGATGGCCGTGGCCTATTTTTCCGTGTGAGGCAGTGGTGGTGGCGGCTGCAGGGACTAGGACGCGGCTGTCGCGGGTACTTGAAGCTCTAGCTCCCCCCAGCGAGCGAGGATCCCTTCGTGCCTAGGCGAGAGCCGGCTCGTCTTCCTCTTTGAGATGCGTTTGTCCCGGGCTAAGGGACTCTCTGAGAGTTCATGCTGCGCTGGAGGCGCCTGGCCGCGGCTCTGATCGTCTTGTGCCGCCGCAGCGCCAGCTCGATCTCGGGCGGTGAGCCTCCCGGATACTCCCCCTGCCCCTGGTGGAGGCGATGACCGGGGAGAAGATCCGCTCATTGCGGAGGGACCACAAACCCAGCAAAGAGGAGGAGGGGGACCTACTGGAGCCCGGGGATGAGGAAGCGGCGGCTGCCCTCGGCGGCACCTTTACGGGAGGCAGGATTGGCACGGGCGGCAGCGGCAAGGGAGGCAGAGCCTGTCATAAGATCTTCAGTAACCATCACCATCGGCTACAGTTAAAGGCAGCTCCGGCCTCCTCCAATCTCTCTGGCGCCCCGGCTTTGCAGCTTCACAATTCCTCCGTGACTACCACCTCCCAGTCACCGGCTGCCCTAGTGGGCACCAATCCCATTGGTGTCGTCGCAGATGGAGGTAGTTGTCCCGCTCACTACCCGGTGCACGAGTGCGTCTTCAAGGGGGATGTAAGGAGGTTGTCCTCTCTCATCCGCACTCACAATATCGGGCAGAAAGATAATCACGGTGAGGAACTCACCCCTCTCGGCTTCTCCTTCCTCCAGCCTGGTGTATGCCCACCCAGGCCTCTGGTATCCTCGGCTCTCCCGCAACAGACCCTGCCTTACTTCAGTTTAGTCCACGATTCGGCCCAAGTGCCGGCTCTTGACCGATTCAGTAGCAGTTTGGTAGTACTTAGGGGGTTAATTCCCGTGGGTGCAAAGGAATGTTTTCCGTTCTTGTCCTGTTGAAAGTTTTCCTGTGAGCAACCGTTTTGTTTATGTTTGAGACAGGCCTTCAGTGTGCTGATTCTGGACTGTAAGAAATCTTAGGTTGCCTCTTATCCAAGCTAGCCTTGTTCCTTTTTTTTATGAAACTGTTTATCTTCATCTCCCTCCTGTCCCATGGGTCTTTAATTTTGAGTACATTCATTGTCTTCTCTCATTACTCAGGCTCAGATCCCAACTGCAGTGCAACTGGTTGTGATCTCTACCTGCCGTCAGGCAATCTGTTTCTTTCAGTAAATGTAGTTTGATACAAAGTGTCTGTGATTTTCATTTAAAGTGAGTTATAGGATGTTTCGATTTCTGAAAGCCACACAGTTGAAATTTGTTGGCTTTTGGTGTCTAGGACAGCTAAAGTGATTTCTGAGTCGCTAAATTTTTGTTGAAGTGGTGTTTTTTGTTTGTTTTCGGTAGTTAATTGCTAATAATCTCTCGATGACTATGACTAAAAATAGTAACTTCATCATAGTTTGTATAATATAGTATCATTTGGTATTGAAAGACTGACTGCTTTTACTCTTTGCTTAAATAAGTCTTCATTTATCAGCTTAATTTTTTATTTTTCTTCTGATAATAAGGGGTCAGGTTGACTTTTAAGTAACAGTAAACTTACTAATGAAAACTGGAACATACTGCGTATTTGCAATGCTTAATAGGCCATGTTCAAGTCAGTAGTTGACGGATATTGTTGATGGTTGTGCTTTTTACCATAATAATTGTGTGCGTTCATTTAGAACCCTGTGCTCAAAATGATGTAAGGCATTTATTGAAATACATGCGTGTGGAATAACCGGAAAAAAACTAACAAACAAAAAAACCCACTGTGGTTGAGTCAGTTACGTCTCATAGAGACCCTATAAGCCCACTGCCATTGAGTCGGGTCCCACTCATAGCAAGCCTAAGGTCAGAGTAGAACTGCCCCATTGAATTTCCAAGGAGCGCTATAGGACAGTAAAACTGTGCCATAGGTTTCCAAAGAGCCCCTGGCAAGTTCGAACTGCCTATCTTTTGATTATCAGATGTAGCACTTAACCACCATGCTTTCAGAGTTTCCTTAATACCCTTGGATTTTGGGTTCTCCTTAGTACTAATAGGAAAGTAGGTTAGAACTTTCGTTAGCTATCTGTTCACAGAAAGTGCTAAATTGAAGGATTATTGGGATTTATATGTTTGTTTATCTTTGGAATACATGTGTTAAAGAAGTTAATTTCTGTTCAGTGTAATTAGAATCTTAAATATTTTTGGTTCTCTGAAATTCACTTGCTTAAATGACTTATGTATGCTAAATGTGTATATCATATTTAGCTCCCCTTTTTTTGCTGATATTTCTGACGACTGTAACCATCAGTGCCTGTGGAAAGTGTAACTGGATTTTCTCCCTTATTGTGCGTTCTCATGTCGTACACGGACTCAACGGCACTTGGCTGGCATGTCCTGCGTGGAACATTTCTGCTGCATGTGCTACTTTACCCACTGCCGTTGAGTCGACTCTGTCTCATAACAACTCTGAAGGATAAGTAGAACTTTTCCGTAGTTTCCAGGGAGCACCTGGTGGTTTCACACTGCTGCCTTTTTGGTTAGCAGCTGTAGCTCTTAATCCCAGAAACCCCAGGGTTTCTGTTACTTCTTTAGACAGCTCTTTTTCCCTGTAGGAGTCCTGGTGTTGCATTGGTTAAAAGCTTGTTTGCTAATCAAAAAGTTTGACATTTAGAGTCCACCAGCCAGCTTTTTGGAAGACCTAATGGGCTCTTCTACTGTGTTCTACAGGATTGGTATGAATTAGAGTTGACTTGTTTTTTTCCCCAGTAGAAGCCCTGGTGGTACATTGGTTAAAGCCCTTGCTAACCAAAAGTTTGATGGTTTGAACCCACCAGCTGCTCGTGGGAGAAAAATGTGGCAGTCTGCTTCCCTAAAGATTTGTAGTCTTGGAAACCCTGTGAGGCAGTTCTACTCTGTCCTGTAGGGTTGCTATGAGTTAGAGTGAACCTGACAGCAGTGGGTTTTGTTTTTTTCCCCTAGCTTTATGTTTTCCCCATTACATTACTTTTAATAGGTTACTAACCTGAATGCTTTATTTAGATTTTTAGTGTATTTTTCTTTTCAAATTGAAAAGATAGATGTTTTTAAATAAGTCAAACAAAAACAGGTTACATATTGTATTTGGATTGTTGTAACGTGATAGGTTCATAGCAGAGTCATACAGTCATACAGGTATGTAACAGCCGTATAATTATACCACATCGTGCCACACAGTTTTATATTTACTGTAGGGATTCCTTGCATAGCATGATGAAGTATCATTAAACCAAAACAAAACCCAAACCAAAAAACACCACAACCAGCAACAAAAGAAACTATTGCCTTTGAGTTGATTCTAACTCATGGCAGCTCTGTAGGAAAGACTGGAACTGATCCACATGATTTCCAAGGCTGAAATCTTTACAGAAGCAGACTACTACTTCCTCTCCTGTGAGGTATCATTATAGGTAACTATTGAATGTGTTAGCATTATGCTTAAGTTTTTGTATGTATTATAAGTTTTAGTGCTCCCAGCAACCCTGCAAGGCAGGTACTTTAATCATCTTTGCTAAAGGCAGAGAAAGTAAAGCCCAGAAGACACAGGAAACTTTGCTGAAGTTGTATTATTAGTACTAGTGTTAAAGCTAGAAATCAGATAATGGCTAGGACTCCAAAGCTCATGATCGATCTCTTTGTAAATTTTTCTACTGATGAGAAACTACTTTATTGCAAGGAGGTCAGTTCTCATAATGTATATACATATATGGTGATTTACAGAAAACAAGGTTCTTTGATATATATTTTCATATTAGTCCTTTTACGTTAACCTTATAGAGAGATTCTCTTGTTGAATAGCTATTGGTTTTCTGTAAGACCCCAAATTTCACCCTTTTTTTGGTTCCATTTCTGTTTTATTTAATGGCAGGAATAAGTGGGCTACCTTGTCCATACAGTAGTCCTTTATATTATTTCACAAGCACTGTCAAGTTCCTCTTATCATCACATTAAACATTCCTAACTTCTGTATTCGTTCTTCATATGACATGGTTTATAAAGTGTTTAAAACATTTTGCAGAACATAGTAAGTATATACACCACTATCACACTGCCAGTGTATTGTTTCTGACTCACAGTGACACTATAGGACAGAGTAGAAGTACCCCATAGAGTTTCCAAGGAGTGCCTGGTGGATTTTAATTGCTGACCTTTGGGTAGGCAGATGGAGTACTTAGCCACTGTGCCACCAGGGTTTCTGGGTGATGTGTAAGTTTGAAACAAATAAAAATATGAAAATCTTAATCTGCTCTTTTCAGTAAAATTCTTGTTAGTTCTTTGCTTTGTTGGATGGCCCCCAGAACCAATCTTAGGACTCAAGCTGTGTGGTAGCCTCATAAGCAAAGACAGCAAGGAAACTACCTTCACTTTGCAAAGTAGCACACATTTAGTAAAACAGTTCAAGAGAAAGCTAACATTTTCATATTTTTTAACAGATGATAGATTGTTTTTGCATTTTATCAGTTTTTGCATTTATTTTTTCACTGAAACCATTTTCCAAAACAGTACTTGGCAGTTTGCAAATTTTATCTTGTTGGATTTTGAGCTGACATTTCATCTACCTTAAGAGTTTATTGAATCCTATTCTGGGTACTATTAAATTCACTATTCAGTAGTGCTTTCAGTTTTTTTCTGACTAGACAGACTTCTGTATGTGTTTGCAAATTATTGAATAAAAGCATGGACAGAGCTTTGTCTTTTACGATCAAATGTTAGATGAGTAGGAATTCCTTTTTTCAGCCATTAGTTATTTTGAGAAGTGTTATATCCTGGTTGCAAACACACCTACTGAAGAGTAGTTTAAATACATTAATAGCTTAGTATAACTTATATGTACTGTGTTCACATATGCCAAGTCATTCTGATTCATCATTTATTTAATCACTGGTTTTGTTTGGGTGGAGAATGGGGAATATCACATTAAATACACATAGGCTTATGAAATGTTATATCTTGAATGCATCTTTAGGTGTGTATCTTTTTTATCCCCGGTAGTATTAATAGTTTAGACATTTGAGTCTAAACCTTTTTTCATATTCATAATGTGAAGTATCATTATGAAGCATTGGCAGACCATTGGTTGGGCATGATAATATTCCTTTTTTTAAATAATTGGCACTAATTATTTTTATTTTACTTCAGGATTGAATATGATTATGGAGCAAGAGAATACTGTTGGGTTTTACTGTACTTATTTGTTAAACTTCTAATGTTGTTTTTTTCTTTAGTTAAATATCCTTAGACATTAAATAGCTTCTTTTGGACATTAGTTAGAAGCTTTTAGGTGCTACAGTGAGATGTTTTTTTCTTGATACATGGGTTGCTCAAACTGGTCTTTCTTAAATGTGAAAAATTTCTATCTGTTTGGAAAGATTTGGCATTTTCTACTGCCAAGTTACATAATTACATTGCCTGGCATGTAAGGAGCCATCTTCTCCATATGAAGTTATGTTTTCATGTTTACTGAAGCTATTTCTTAAAATGACTTTGAGATTTCAAATTTAAGTTAAATTCAATGGAGAATATTCCTTTCAGTGCAGGTAATGAAGTGGCATGAAATGGCTAACGTGTATAACACCTGTGCCTGGTGGCTGGCACATTTCTTCAGGTACAGATTTTAAGACATCTTAATTTCAAAAAGATTAAAAATCTGCATCTAATAATTGAGGAGGTAGGTTAGTCTGTTTGCTGACCATATGGTATGTTTATTTTGACTTAGTACAAATCTTCGAACATCTTTTTGTTATAATTTTGTCTAATTACTCTTTTGTCACTAGTCTTCATGATGATTGTTAGCAAGGAATAATGCATAACAGGTCTGAGAAGAGGCAAATATAAAGCTAAACTCTGCATGGGAAAAACAATTTTCAGTTAAGCTTTTGTTGAACAGTTTTAGCCAAGAGAGAATTCCAAAATGATGATTAGTCTTTGGAAGAACACTAGTAGTTCTGTATTTGTTTTCATCATATTTTGTCATCTTTCAGAACTTTGTTTTTCAAAGACAGACTTTAGTTTCTATTAGGAAAAAAGGGGTACCTAGAGGCCCCGAATAATGCCATAATGTGCACCTTTACTGAGTGATCTCGTGGTGAAAGATACCAGCTCCATCCACCTACCGGGGTTGATTGAGTTGATTTTCAGGACTGTATGGTTGTGATCTTTATTTTTTTCATCTTATTTTCCTGCATGTACATCTCCAGCAGAGCAGGACTGTCCTTATGTTAAGTGGCTATGTTTCCCGATGGCATAGTTATTAGCACTCTGGAACTTGACCCACTCTTACAATATTGAGGTGCACATCTGCCTCCTAAGAAGAGGGGGTTCTTCATTTCCCCTCTTCTGCACTGAGATAAAATTGGAGTAGAAATTCTGGCCTTCCAACTTTGGCAGAATGACAGCAGAAAAGTGTAGTCACTAATGTTGTGGGTCCTGGGCATCCTCAGGGCATCCTGAAGGACTTACTTGAGAATTGATTTCTAGGCAATATGGCTCTCCCAAGTTAATGTCATTCTGAAGTCATGGGCACTCCACATGATTACAAAGTGCAGTGTTGTCAAGATACTTTGGGTGATAGAAAGTAAATGCACTTGAAAACTCGGATGGGAGCTGGGCAGACAAGCGTGTTCATCTTATGAACAGGGAGGGATGGGAGGCCAGTTTTTGTCTTTAATGGGAGGTCAATTTTAAAACAAGACTACAGTGTGAAAATTGTAAAATGGTGGTAGGAAGATGGGAAAATGTTGTTTTTCTAGCTGTCTGAGGAATATGACTGGTTTTATTTATCAGAATCTGTGAATTTCATTCATTGAGCCTGTTACTTTTGTTGTTATCTTGAAGATCATCAGCAAAGCTAAAATGCCATTTCTGTATTTGAAATGAGATCTGAGTTTGACACCATGCTTTTCTACAAAATGATTTGTTACGATATTGTTGTATTTATCTGACTTCTAAAATAAGTGTTAGGTACTGTTGAGTCATTTCTGACTTACAGGCACCCTGTGTGCAATATAATGAAACACTGCCCGGTCCAGCCTCTTCCTCACAGTTGTCTCTCTGTTTGAGTCCATTGTTGTAGCTACTGTGTCAGTCTATTTCCTTGAGGGTATTCCTCTTTTTTGCAAACCTGTACCAAGCTTGAAGTCCTTGTCCAGGGACTACTCTCTCCTGATAACATATCCAAAATATGTGAGGCAAACTTTCACTATCCTCATTTCTAGGGAGCATTCTGACTCTACTTTTTCCAAGACAGGTTTGTTACTTCTGGCCATCCATGATGTACTCAGTATTCTTCATCAGCACCTTAGTTCAGGGACATCAGTTCTTTTTCAGTCTTTATGATTCATTGTCCAGCTTGTATGTGCATATGAGACAGTTGAAAACACCATACCTTGGGTCAAGCACACCGTAGTCCTCAGTGACATCTTTGTTCTTAACACTTAAAAGAGGTCTTTCGTAGCAAATTTGCCTGGTGAAATTCATCGTTTGATTTTTTGACTGCTGCTTCCATGGGGATTGATTGTTGATCCAACTAAACTGAAATCCTTGGCAACTTCAATATTTTTTCTGTTTATTATGATTCTACGTGTTAGTCCAGTTGTGAAGATTTTTGTTTTCTTTATGTTGAAATGTAATCCATTCTGAAGGATGTGGTCTTTGATCTTCATCAGTAGGTTTTTCAACTCTTCTTCGCTTTCAGGAAGTAAGTTTCTCTTATCTGTGTAACAGGTTGTTAATGAGTCTTCCTCCAATCATGATTCCACATTCTTTTTCACATAGTTTAGCTTCCAGGATTATTTGCTCAGTGTGCAGATTGAATAAGTTTTGTGCAAGGATATAATCTTGGCACAGTTTTCCTGATTTTAAACCACACCAAACGAACCAAACCTGCTGTTGTCAAGTAGATTCTGACTCATACTACCTCTATAGGACAGAGTAGAACTGCCCCCCTAGAGTTTCCAAGAAGTACCTCGTGGATTTGAACTGCCAACCTTTTGATTAGCAGATGTGGTACTTACCCATGACACTGCTAGGGTTTCCTTGAAACCATACTGCACTGCTTTATTCTGTTCAAATGACACCTCTTGGTCTGTGTACATGTTCTTCATGAGCACAATTAAATGTTCTGAAATTCCCATTTCTCCCATATTATCCTTAATTGGTTAAGGTTTACACAGTTATATGCCTTTGCATAGTCAATAAAACAGGTAAACACCCTTCTGGTATTCTCTGTTTTCAGTCAAAATGTATCTGGCATCAGCAGTGATATCATTCATTCCATGTCCTCTTCTGAACCTGGCTTGAATTTCTGGCAGCTCTGCTGATGTAGTGCTGTAACTGTTTTTTAATTATTATGAGCAACATTTTAGTTGTATGTAGTATTAATGATATTGTTTGATATTTTCTGCATTCTGTTGGATCATCTTTCTTCAGAAATGGATAGAAACATGGATCTCTTCCAGTTGGTTGGCCATGTAGTTCTCTTCCAGATTTCTTGGTATAGATGGTTGAGCATTACCTGTTTTGTACCTGTTTGTTGAAAACATCTCTATTGGTATTCTCTTGGGTCTTTGCTGTCTGCCAGTCGCTTCAGTGTAACTTGGACTTCTTTTAATACTGTTGATTCTTGATCATATTCTGCTTCCTGAAATTGTTGGATGTCAGCCAGTCCTTTTTGGTACTGTGACTCTGTATTCCTTCCATCTTCTTTTGATATTTCCTGTATTTTGTACTATTTTGACTATAGAATCCTCCATTGTTGCAACTGGAGCCTTGAATTTTTTTTTTTCAGTTTTTTCGGCTTGATAAATACTGAGTGTGCCCTTCCTTTTGGTTTCTTAAATCCGAGTCTTTTCATTATAAGTTTGATTATAATTCTTTGTCTTCTTGAGGCACCCTTTGAAATCTTCTGTTCAAGTTTTTGCTTCATCATTTCTTACATTAACTTTAGCTAATCTGTGTTTAAGAGGAAGTTTGACAGTTTCTTCTGACATTCCATTGTGGCCTGTTCTTCCGTTGTCTTTTTAAAAAACTTTTAACTTTCTTCATGTATGCCATCCTTGATGCCATCTCCTATCTCTGTGATTATTAATGTTGAGTGCATCAAATCTATCTTGAAATGGTCTGTAAATTCAGCTGGGATCTACTCAGGTCATATTTTGGCTGTTGTAGACGTGTTTTCATTTTCTTCTGCTTCTTTTGAACTTCTGTATGAACAATTGATGATGTATTCTGCAATTGGCCCCTGGCATTGTTCCAGTTGATGATATTGAGCTTCTCATGATCTTGTTCCACAGAGGAAGCTGATTTGATTCCTGTATATTCCACCTAGTGAGGTCTGTGTGTATAGTCCCCATTTGTGTTATTGAAAAAGGTATCTGCAATGAATTAATCATTGGTCTTGCAAAATTCTGTCATGAGATCTTCGGCATCAGTTCGATCACCAGGGCAATATTTTCCAGCCACTGATCCTTCTTTGTTTCTAACTTTTGCATTGTGATCACTAGTAATTATCACTGCGTTTTGATTGCATGTTGGACCAGTTTCAGCCTGGAGATGTTGGTAAAAATCTTCAATTTGTTGATTTTTCATTTTAGTGAATGGTGAGTAAATTTGAATAATAGTTGTAGTAACTGGTTTTCCTTGTAAGCATATGAATGGTATTCTATTCGTGACATCATTATACTTCAGTATAGATCTTGAAGTGCTGTTTTTGGTGTTGAATATGATGTCATTACTCTTGTATTTATCTTTCCCAGTGTAGTAGACCACATGTGATTGTCTGATTAAAAATGGTCAAGATGAGTCCATTTCAGCTCATGAATGCTTAGGATATTGATCTTTATTCCATTTCGTTTTTGATGACTTCTGGTTTTTCTTGATTTGTACTATGTATAGTCCGTGTTTCAGTTATTAGTAGATGTTTGCAGTTGTTTCTTCTCATTTTAAGTTGAAAGCTTGACTCCATCCACGTGATTAAGGTCAACTCTACTCTGAAGGGGCAGCTTTCCTTGTATTTTGAGTAGATTTGAACCTGAGGAACTCATCTTCTAGCCCTGTATCAGGCAGTGTTCCTCTGCTGTTTATAAGGGTTTCACTGTCTAGTTTTTTCCAGAAGTAGATGTCCTTTTTCCTAGTTTTTTTGTAATGATTGAATGAAAACGTACATTCCCATATAAATTTGCATGCCCACCTATATGCAGCTCCCACTGCTCTCCCTGCCCGGTGACAGCACACTCTTCCTCTCCGCTCGATACATGTCTTATCCTCCAAACAATCTCCTATCCCCTGCTCTCCGCCCACTCCCCCGCCTCCAGTAAGAGGTCAGCAGGATGACGTCCTATAGATGCATACAACCATAAAGCTCACACATGATATGATCACACTGTGTCGTCAAGTCCAGTCCATTCCTGTCTGAAGAGTTGACCTCCATTATGATTTATGGATGGATGCAGCAACAGGGCCAGGGGCCATGCTCCCAGGGGAACTCTGAGGCCATGGACCATCAGTTGTGGTCTTTTAGTGGAGATTTCAGGGTGTACCCCTTTTTTTTCTTGTATTGCCAGTGAGACTGAACTTTGTGAGCTCCATCATGGCTATCATTGGTGGTGGCCAGGCACGATCCGGTTCTTCCAGTCTCAAGTCGATGTAGTCACCCACTCATGTGGATCTTTCTGTCTTCTGGGTTCTCTTTCCCTCACGTCATTTTGGTCCTTGGTGATCATCCATTCCTGCTGAGTTGGGACCATTTGCTGTACCCTCAAATGGCAGCTTGGCAGCTTTTAAGACCCCAGACGCCACTTAGCAGTGTGGGGTACAGAAGGCTCTTTTAGCAAAATGCTAGTTGTGCCAGTTGGCCTCAATTTGCCCTGAGAGAATGGTCCCCAGTCCCCCACCCCAGCTCTTCTGTCCTTTCAATATTAGGTTAAGATGGGAGGAGTAATCATGTTATGTTGAAGTCCAGCTAATATTGATCATCTTTCTAATGTGTGCTGTCACAGGTTTCACCCAACCAAATTTCTGTCAACTGTTTAATCTAAACCCTCCCCCTGTTGCCCCCCCCAGTCCCCACCCTTGCAGCCATCAAAGAGTCTTCTATGCATGAGTCTTTTTAATTCCTTGTTGTAGGGGTGTCGTACAATGTTTGTCCTTTTGTCGCTGACTACTTTCACTTTGCATAATGTCCCCCGGTTGAAACCAGGTTAAGAGATGTTTCCTAAAATCATCATTGTTCTTTATCATTGTGTAGTGTTCCATTGAGTATATATACCATAGTTTACTTATCCATTCCTCCGTTGTTGGGCATCTGGGTTGATTCCATCTTTTTGCTGTTGTGGGCTGTGCTGCAGTAAACATCTGTGTGCATGTATCAGTTGGTGTGAATGGCCTTGATTCTGTAGGATATATTCCAAGCAGTGGAATTCCTGGATCAAATGGTATATCTATAGCCAACTTTTTAAGGAAACACCAGATTGCTTTCCAAAGAAGTTGCACCATTTTTCAATCCCACCAGCAGTATAGGAGAGTTCCAGTTTCTCCACAGCCTCTCCAGCATTTGTTGTTTTGAGTTTTTTGGATCATGGCCAACCTTGTTGGTGTGAGATGATATCCTATTGTAGTTTTGATTTGAATTTCTTTAATAGGTAATGATCATGAGCATGTCTGCATGGATTTTTTGGCTGCCTGGATCTCGTCTTTAGAGAAGTGTCTGTCGATCTCTTTTGCCCATTGCTTAACTGGAGGATTTATCTTTTTCTTTTTGATATTTTGTAGTACCTTGTAGATTATGGAGGTCAGGCATTGGTCTGACATATAGTTGCCAAATATTTTTTCTCATTCTGTAGGTGGCCTTTTAATTCTATTAATAAAGTCTTTGGAAGAGCAAAAGTGTTTGATTCTTAGTAATTCCCATTTATCTATTTTCTCTTCTGTTGTTTGTGGTTTGTTTGACAGATTTTGAAGTCTATCTACATTGTGTATTAAAACTTCCATTGTTGTTGCTACTTTTTTTTGGATGAGCTTTATCATTTTAGATTTGATATTTAGGTCTGTTATCCAGTTTGAATTGTTTTTTGTATAAGGTGTAAGATATGCATCTTGTTTCAGTGTAGTGCAGATGGATGTCCAATTTTGCTAGCACCATTTATAGAAGAAATTGCTTTTACCCCAGTTTAATGTCGTAGGGCCTTTGCTGAATATCAACTGTTCATAGGAAGATGGTGTCATCTCTGAGGTCTCAGTTCTGTCCCATTGATCTATCTGTCTCTCTTTTTGTACCAGTGTCAGGCTGTTTTGACTACTTTGGCAGTGTAATAGTTTCTAAAATTGGGTGGTGAGAGGCCTCCCAGTATGTTCTTCTTCAGTAGTGCTTTACTTACCCGGGGCTTCTTCCCTTTCCAAACAAAGTTGGTGGTTTGTTTCTCCATCTCATTAAAAAATGTCACAGGAATTTGTATTAGGATTGCCTTATATAAGTAAATTGCTTTGGGTAAAATAGATATTTTCCCAATGTTAAGTCTTCGTACCCATGAGCAGGGTAGGTTTCTCCATTTATGTAAGTCTCTCTTAGTTTCTTGTTGCAAGGACTTGTAGTTCTCTTTGTAAAGGTCTGTTGTTTGTCTGGTTAGATTTATTCCTAAATACTGTATCTTTTTAGGGGCTATAGTAAATGATGTTGATTTAGTGATCTCTTCATAATAATCTCGTTGTAGGTATGAAGGAATCCTACTGACCTACTTATGTTTATGTTGTATCCTGACACTGCTGAATTCTTCTGTCAGTTTGAATAGTTTACTTATGGATTCTTTGTGATTCTCTGTGTGTACAGTCATATCATCTGCAAATAGGGAGATTTTGACTTCTTCTTTGCCCATGCAGATGCTCTTTATACCTTGGTCTTGTCTAGCTGCTTTGGTTAGAACTTCTAGTACAATGCTGAATAGGAGAGGTGAGAGTGGGCATCCATGTCTAGTTCCTGTTCTCAAGGGAAATTGTTTCAGTCTCTCTCCATTCAAGATGATGTAGGCAGTTGCCTTTGTATAAATGGCCCTAATTGCATTGAGGAATCAGCCATCTATTCCTATTTTGCTGAGAATTTTTAGCATGAATGGGTGTTGGACTTTATTAAATACCTTTTCTGCATCAATAGACAAAATCAATGATTCTTGTCATTTGTGTTAGTTATGTGGTTGATCACATGAATTGTTTTTCTGATGTTGAACCAGCCTTGCATCCCTGATATGAATCCAACTCAGTCACGATGGATTATTTTTTTGATATGTTGTTGTATTATGTTGGCAAGAATTTTGTAGAAAATTTTTACATCTAGATTAATCAGTGACATTTGTCTGTAGTTCTCTGTTTTTGTTGTATTTTCCGTGGCTTTGGTACCAGGGTTATGCTGGCTTCATAGAATGAATTTGGGAGTGTTCCATCCCTTTTCGTGCTGTGAAATAGTCTCAGTAGTATTGGAAATAATGCTTCTGTAAAAGCTTGGTAGAATTTTGCAGTGAAGCCATCAGGGCCCGAACTTCTTTTGGTTGGTAGTTTTTGGATGACTCTTTCAATCTCTTCCTTTGTGATAGGCTTATTAAGTTGTTCTATTTCACCTTGTGATAATTTTGGTAGGTAATATGAATCAAGGAATTTGACCAGTTCCTCTAGATTTTCAAATCTGTGAGAGTACAGTCTTTCATAGTATTCTGTTAAGAAATTTTTGATTTTTGTTGGATCTGGTGTGACCACTCCTCTCTCATTTCTTATTTGGGTTGTTTCCTTTCCTGTTTTTCTTTAGTAAGTTTAGCCAATGATTGGTGAGTTTTGTTGATCTTTTTAAAAAACCAGCTTATGGTCTTTTCAATGTTTTCAGTTGTTCTTCTAGTCTCTGATTCATTTAGTTCTGCTCTAACCTTTATGATCTGTTTTCTTCTGGTGTCCCGGGGTTCCTCTATTGTTCTCTCTCTACTTGTTGAAGCTGTAGGGTTAGTTCTTTGGTTTGGTTTCTTTCTTCCTCCCAGATGTGTGCATTTATGGAGATAAACTGACGTCTGAGCACTGCTTGGGCTTTATCACACAGGTTCTGGTAGGAAATGTTTTCATTCTAATTGGAATCCAAAAATTTCTTTATTTCGTCCTTGAGTTTTTCTACAACCCATGGCGTTTTGATCAAGATGTTGTTTAGTTTCCATGAGTTCCACTTTCTATGTTTTTTTCTGCTATTGACTTTGACTTTTATGGCTGTATGATCTGAGAAGATGCTTTGCATTAATTCACTGGTATGGCTTTTGTTGGGAATTGCTTTATGTCCTACCACATGGTCTGTTCTGGAGAATGTTGCATGTGCACTGCTGATGGATAGAAAGTTGTGTATATGTCAGTGAGATCTAGTTGGTTAATTGTGGCAGTAAGGTCTTCTGTGTCTTTAATTGAGCTATTTTTCTAGATGATCTGTTCAATATTGAGTGTGGAGTGTTGAAGTTTCTCACTGTTATTGTGGAGTGATCTATCTCAATTTTTGAGTGTAATCAGTGTTTCTTTGATGTATTTAGATGCTGTAGTATTGGGTGCATAAATATTTAATATTGTAAAGTCTTGCTTGTGTATTGAACTTTTCAGCAATAAATAGTGTCCATCCTTGTCCATGATGGTGGATTTTACATTAAAATCCATTTTATCTGAGATTAGAATTGCCACACCTGCTCTTCATTGTTCATTGTTATCTTGACATGTATTCTTCCATCCTTTAATTTTCAGTTTGTTCATGTCTTAAGCATAAAGTGAGTTTCTTGGAGGCAACATATGGGTGGATCGTGTATTTTGATCCAAGATGTCACTCGATGTCTCTTTACTAGAGCGTTCAGTCCATTCACATTCAATGTAATTATTGCTAGGTATGTGATTAGTGCTGTGATTGTGATATGTTTATTTTTGTGTTAGTGCTTTCTCTGTTTTTATTAATCTGTTCTGGGACATTCTTCTTTGTGAGTTGATTTTTCACCTTTTTCAGGGTTTGTTTTGTGGTTGTTGAGAGTACTGTATTACATTTCTTGATTTGATATGTTGCATCTTTATTGTGCTTTATGGCTGCCCCTATCCTGCTTAATAAACTATAAACTCAGTTTTAATTACTAGCAGTCTTTCTAACTTCCTCTCCATCTGAAAGGGCTATGATGACTGTAGTACGTCCCTCTTTTTAATATGATGACAGCATAGTTTTCGTGATATGATCACTGGATCATTTCTTTCACTATTATAGCTTTGAGTTTCGAGTGTTCCCTAACTGAGTCAGTTTCTGGGTGATGTGTCCTGTATTTGCTATTAAAATATACAGTTAGTGGTTTTGTTCTTCTGAGACAAGAGATTCTTCCAGGATTTCATGTAGCTTTGGTTTGGTTTTTTCAAAGTCTCTGAGTTTCAGTTCATCTGCCAATGTCTTAATTTCATTTTCATATTTGGAAGATAGTTTTGCAGATATATAATTCTTGATTGGAAGTTCTTCTGCTTCAAGATTTTGAATCTATCATGCCACTGTTTCCATGCCAGCATTTTTTCTGCTGAGAAATCCGATTACAGCCTGCAGGGTTTCCCTCTGAATGTTAGCTTTGCTTTGAGCCTTGCTGCCTTTAAGAGTTTCTGCTTATGTTTCAGTTTGTTAAGCTTGATTATAATATGTCTTGGAGTCTTTTGAGATCTGTATTGAATAGTGTTTGATATATATCTTGGATATCTATATTCTCTTCTTTCATAATTTCTGGGAAGTTTTCTGTCAGCAGCTCAGCAACAATACTCTCTATGTTCTCAGGTGTCTCGCCCTGCTCAGGACTCCAATTAATTATAGATTGTTCCTCTTAGTAGAGTCCCACATGCTTCTTAATGCTTCTTCATTTTTCTGATTTCTCCTCGTAGATGCTGGAATCAGTAGTTCTGTCTTCCAAGTCAGAAGGTCTGTTTTCCGTTTGTTCTATTCTGTTTTCTGGCTTTCAGTTGGAAGTTTCTGTGTCTTTGATTTTGTTCTTGATCTTTTGGATTTCAGAGTACTGGTGTTCCATCAGATCTAACAGCTTGCTGAAGTTTTTGTTCTGCTGTGCTGCATTTTGTATAAGGTCTGTGAGGGCTCTATATGTAATCCTTTTGTGTTCGCCTTCCGGTAGTTTCAGAAAGATTTCTTCGTCTAGGAAGTTCTTTTGGTTTTTCTTTTGAGGGCCTTCTGAAGCTATGTGTGATTTCTTGGTTATGCTTTTATCCAGAGTTTGTTGTTTTTGGGGCATCATGTGAGTCAGTAGAGGCTGGGAGAGATGCTCTGAGGATGGACTGCAATTGTTTGTCTAGGGCATCTTAAAATGAAAGGTGAAAGGTATCTGACAACTTTCAATGTCAGTCAGGTTTTAGGCATACAGATCCCTCTTCCCATCTGGCAAAGTAAGCACCTCTATAGCCAACCCCAGATGTTATAAACTAGTTCCAAGTACAGAAAGTCTGCTGCCCTGCTGGCCTCTGCTGTTGGGCCCCAGCATTAGGTGACACTGTGTGGAATACTACTTTACTACTGGAACAGTGCTGTCATCTGGGCAGGTGCTCATGCCTCCTAGTGTAGGAATTAGGTCCCAGTGAGGCCTCTGTATGGGCATATTCACCTCCCCGTGGAACAAGATAGTGTCCCGCACAAGCTTCCCGCCTGTCCCAGTACAGGCCAATCAATGATGGAGGTGAAAGGAGAGGCCAAAGACGCCGAGATGCACAGAGTCCAAAGCTGGGCTCTGAAAAGATGCCAGTCTTACCCTCTGATCCCACTAGCAATGTGTCCCAGTCCAGCTGTCAGTCAAGTCCCAGCTCTGCCTGCTCGCCAAGACAGAGAAAAAAGTTAAAATGGCAAGTTACCCTCAGTCTGTGAAAGCCAGTGCTCACAAAGAGCAGGGTCAGCGAAAGAGAGGAAGCTTTCCATTTAGTGGTATGAAATCTAAATTAACAACCCTATGCCGTGTCCCAGGGCTCACTAGGTGTCCAGAAGGCTCCGTTTAGTTATAAATTCAGGTTTTCATTTCCAGAGGGATTTAGGGAGACATGTGTTTAGTCTGCCAGCTTGACTCTGCCCCCCTTTTTCCTAGTTTTAATCAGAAAGTTGCCCTGAAACTTTTCCACCATGGGTGACTCTGCTGGTGTTTTAAATAGTGATGGTATAGCTTCCATCATCATACCAACATGCAAGACCACCACAGTGTTATAAACTGACAGATGAGTCTGAAATAAGTAGATGTACTAATATCTACCTCTGGATTCTTTGTCGTTTTAAATGGGAGACTGTACTTGAAAATATTAGCCTTAAAGGGTGGTACAGCAATAACAGTATCAGTATCTTGTTCTCACCTTTCAGATTGTCTTTTCCAACAGAAGCCATTCTTGTTTTTGATGTTTAGATAGACTTCAATTATGGTTTTATGTGATACTTTGTAGGTAGTTAGGTTTAAAGTTGAGGTTAAGTTTAGCTGGCTTTTATATAAGTCTCTTTCAATCTGCTAGTGATACTGTTCAGTTCAGTGTTTGGATTCATGGCTCTAGATGTCTGTCAGACTTGTTAATATATGCTGTCTGTTACTACTACTGTGAATTCTGTGAAACCATCCGTGATGAGGTCTGTGTATCCTCTTATGTATATGTATGTATCTTTTGGTTGGTTATCAAAGAGTATATTGTGGAGACCTGCATTGTTCTTTGCTGAGATGCTTTCTGGGGACTAAAAACAAGTTTTGATGGTGTTCTTCTGGTTCTGTATAATTTTGTTTTCTTTTGTTTAGTCCTCCATTTATTTGTTTAACAGCTATTTAATGAGCTCCTAATTTGTAGTAGACAGTGTTTTAGATGCTGGGTTATCTTGTTGTTAGGTGCAGTCTGGTTGGTTTCAACTTATAGCAACCCTGTATGCAATGGAATGAAACATTGCTGGGTCATTTGCCATGCCCACAATTGTTATGGTTGACTGAAAGGTTTGTGGTTTGAATTCATTCAGCAACACCTCTTTGAAAGAAAATCTTGACCATCTATTTCCATAAGATTTTGTGCATTGAAAACAAAGTGAATACAGTTCTACTCAAAGACATGGACTCACCATGAGTATGAATCAATGTGATGCCTTTTTTTTTTTTTTTTATAAATAGACTACAGTATTGCATGGTCAGGTGCAGTGGTTAAGAACTCCACTGTGAACTGAAACGTTGGCAGTTCAAACCTACAAGCCACTGTTTATCCATCAAAACTATATTTATCGAAGTAAAAAAAATATTTTGATTCTTTTGTGAAAGCAAGCTGATGCTTTTATTTCTTTTGTATAACCCACATATTTGATTCACCAATTTAATCAGTGGTTGAAAGTCATGACCTCCTTCTAAGAAATGTCTTTATATAATAAATGCTTTTCAAAATTTGATGCAAAATTTTGTTTTGAAAATTTGCTCTGAATATTGTAAACATATTTTCAACTAGCATTTTTAACTAGTTTCCGTGTGCAGTGTCAGTCTTTTTGTGTCACGGTTTCTCCTCTCCTTGATTATATTCTTCTCTTATGATATGGGGGATACTTTGAATGATATTGTTCAGGAAGGCTGTCGTGGTAATCAGCTCTGGTGGTCCAGTGGTAAACATTTGGCTGCTAACCAAAAGGTCAGTGATTTGAACTCTCCAGTTGCTCTGTGGGGAAATGATGTGGTAGTGTGTGATTTTGTAAGGATTACAGCCTTGGAAAACCCTATGTGGCAGTTCTCAGTCCCATAGCATTGCTATGAGTTGAAATTGACTTGATGGCAACAGATTTTGGTTTAGCATTATACCTGGCCTAGTATCTATGAATGAAAGTGAATGAATGAATGAATGAATTTTACTTCCTGAGTGGGATGGAAGAGAAATAACAGGAACAACAAACTCCTTTTACGACTTTATGTTGAAGTACTATTATGACTGTAGAATTGAGTGTACTAGATTATGAACTTTTTAATAACAGTAATACAGTATACTTATATTTAGAAACTATACCATTGGCTTACATGGTTGCTATCAGGTGGAATAAACTCTACTGCAAAGGGTTTTATTTATTTATTTATTTTGATAGGTGTTCTGCCATGAGGCAGGATAATATGATAGAAGCCATTACTTGTTAGAACATGGGTCTGCAACATTTATATAAACAGCATGATAGTAAATATTTTAGGCTTGCAGGACATACCGTATGTTGTGTATGAGAAGTTGTAAACAATTCATAAGTGTGTAGATGGGCTGTGTTCTAATAAAGCTTCATCTTATGTAGATCTCTGAATTAGAGAATGAGAAAGCTTCTGACCTGAGAAACAGCATGAGGAAGTTTGTGTCCTATAGCAAGTTTACCCTTTGCTTTTGCCTTATTTATTGGTATCGTTAGAACTTCGGTGGCAGTTGTAAAAAGAATAAAGCTGTTTCTAGTACCTAATTTCAAATAGAAAAAGTGTACACCAACTGAAGAAGCAAGCGGGCAGGAAAACTAACTTAACTGTAGAGCTGAATTCACCTGGGAGGTTGATTACCTTTGTCAGGAATACTTTTGATTTTAAAATTTATCAAAGTCATGAATAAATTTTTACTTCCATTCCAATAATTTTATTTACCTGTCAATCCCTCAATCTTTTATTTATCTTTTAACAACTTTATTGAGATAAAATTTATATACCATGCAGTTCACGTGTTTAAAGTGTATAATTCAGTGGTTTTTAATATATCCACAGAATTGTACAGCTAACCACAGTTAGTTTATTTTCATCACCCTAAACAGAAACCACTTGTGTTTTAACTAATCACTCTGCAACACCTTTACCCCCTTACCTCCGCTTCTCACCAGACACCCTATCCCTAAGGCAACTACTGATGTGGTTTCTGTATCTATAGATTTGCTTATTCTGGACATTTCATATGAATGAAATTATAGAAAATGTGTCTGGCTTCTTTTATTTAGTGTAATGTTTTCAAGGTTTATCCATGTGATGGTAGCATACACTATTAGTACCTCCTTCCCTTGTATTGCAAAATAGTACTACTCCCTTGCATGTATGTACCACATTTTATTTATTCTTGGATCAGTTGATGGACGTTTGGCTTGTTTCCACAGTTTGGCTGTTAAATGAATAATGCTGCTGTGAGCATTTGTATATTATTTATTTATTTAAATAAATTGTGCTTTAAGTGAAAGTTTATATTTCAGGTTTGTTTCTCATAGAAAAATTTGTGCCCATGTTGTTGTATGACTCTAGTTGCTTTCCACGTAAGGTGAGAGCACATTCCTCCTTTGTACCCTGTTTTCCCATGTCCATTCATGTAGCTTCTGGTTCCTTTCTGCCTTCTCATCTCACATCTGGACAGGAGTTGCTCCTTTAGTCTCGTGTGTCTACTTCAGCGAAGAAGTACTGTCTTCGTGAGTATCATTTTTTGTCTTATGATAGTCTAATCTTCATCTAAAGAACTAGCTTTGGGATTGTTTTTTGTTCTGGGTTAACAGGGAGCCCAGGGCCCATGTCTTCTGAGGTTGCTGTAGTCTTAGACCGTTAAGTCTGGTCATTTTACTAGAATTTGAGTTATGCATCTCACTTTTCTCCTGTTCACAATTCTCTGTTGTGGTCCCTGTCAGGGCAGTCATTGGCAGTAGTTGGGCACCATCTATTTCTTTTGGTCTCAGGATGATGAAGTCCCTGCTTTATGTAGCCCTTTGTGTTTCCTGGGCTAGTATTTATCTTGGGTCTTTGGTGTTCTTCATTGTCTTTTGCCCTAGGTGGTTTGGCACCAATTGATGCATCTTAAGTGGCTGCTTGCTAGCTTTTAAGACCCCACATGCCACTCATTGAAGTGGGATACAGAACATTTTCTTGTAAATTGTTATACCGGTTGACCTAGATGTGCCTTGAACCCGTGGTCCCCAGATGCCTGCTCTTGCTGCTGTGTCCTTCAGAGTATTTGGTTGTATTCAGGAAACTTCTTCGCTTGTGTTTTAGTCCAGGTATGCTGACTTCTGTTGTATTACTTGCTGTCCTTCTCTTCATCTAGAAACTTGGTGGTATAGTGGTTAAAAGCAATGCTTTTAACCAAAATGTCAGCAGTTCAAATCTACCAGGCTGTCCTTGGAAACTCTGTGGGGCAGTTCTCTTCTGTCCTGTAGGGTCACTGTAAGTCAGAATCGACTCAAGGGAAATAGATTTTTAGTTTTTCCCTTCACCTGAGATAATTTTTAGAATCCCTGGTGGTGTAGTGGTTAAGTTAATTTTTAGATTCCCTGGTGGCATAGTGGTTAAGTGCTACATCTGCTAACCAAAAAGTCAGCAGTTCAAATCCTCCAGGAGCTCCTTGGAAGCTCAGTGGAACAGTTCTGCTCTGCCTTATAGGGTCACTATGAGTCAGAATCGACTTCACATAATTGAGGTTTTTTTTTTTTTTTCTTTTTTAAGATAATTTTTATCCACTAACTAGTTAGTGGATACTGCTCTGCCTCCCTCCCCACTGTCGTAACCATCAAACAGTGTTTTCTTCTGTGTTTAAATCTTTTCTTAAGTTCTTATAATAGTGGTTACATACAATATTTGTGCTTTTGGCTGGCAGTTTTATCCTTCAAGGCTTTTTATATGTCATCCCATTACTGCCTTGCCTGGTGTCTGCTGAGTAACCAGCACTTATTCTTACTGACTTTCCTTTGTAGATGATTTTTTCTTTATACTTAGCCACTCGTAAAATTCTCTTTCTGTATTACATTTTTAGCAAGTTCAATTATAATATGTCTGGGTGATTGTCTTTTGGGATTTAGTTTGTGTGGGATTAGATGAGCTTCTTGGATAGACATCTTTCGCAATATCAGGGAAATTTTCTGCCAACAAATCTTCAACAATTCTGTCTGTATTTTCTATTATTCCCCTGTTCTGATATTCCATTTGCTTGTATATTCTTCCTCTTAATAGAGTTGTACGTTATTTCTTACATTTCTTCATTTCTCACAATGTTAAGTCTTCCTATCCATGAGCAGGGTAGGTTTCTCCATTTATGTAATATGTAAGTCTTAGTTTTTTTTAGTAAGTTCTTGTAGCTCTCTTTGTAAAGGTGTGTGATATTTCTTTGGTTAGATTTATTCCTAGGTATTTTATCTTCTTGGGGGCTATAGTAGATGGTATTGATTTGGTAATTTCTTCTGTGATAGTCTCTTTGTTTGTGTAAAGGAATCCTACTGATTTGCATATGTTTATCTTGTATCCTGATTTTACTGTACTGTTTTATCAATTTGAGTCCTTTATGTCTGGATTCTTTAGAATTCCCTGTGTATGCAATCAAATCATCTGCAAATTGGGAGATTTTTATTTCTTCTTTGCTGATGCAGATACTATTTATTTGTCTTGTCTAATTGCTCTGGCTAGAACTTCTAATACAGTGTTGAATAGAATAGGTGAGAGTGAACATCCTTGTCTAGTTCCCATTCTCAAGCAGAATTGTTTCAGTCTCTCGCCTCTCACCATTCAGGATGATGTAAGGTGTAAGTGATTGGCTTTGTATAAATGGCCCTTATTGCATTGAGGACTTTGCTGTCTGTTCCTGTTTTGCTTTGAGTTTTTAGCATGAGTTGGTGTTGGACGTTATCAAGGGTTTCATCTTTTTAAAAAATTATTTTATCTGATTTGTCCCTGAGAAAGTTAGTGTCAAATGCTTTATCTTCAGATTTACTAATTCTGACTACCATTGCCTGAGTTCTGCTCCTGTGACTTTTATTGAGTTGTCTAATTTCTGAAACTTTATTTGGATTTCTATGTCTGATGAATTCTTGCAGTCTATTAAATGTTATGCTCTAATCTTCTTAAGTTTCTCTTTTGCTTTGTCTGTGTGTTCCTTGGCTTGCTCTACATTTTGTGTGGTCTCTTTCTGAATCTCCTGAAAAGTACTGTATGTTACTCTTTTATATTCTACCCCTGGTAATTCCAAGAAGTTCTCTTCCTCTGAAAGATTTCTTTTTTTTTTTTCTTTTTATTTAACATAACTGAGTGAAAATGTACATTCATGTATAAATTTACATGCCCACCTATATGCAGCTTCCACTGCTCTCCCTGTTGGGTGACTGCACACTATTTCTCTCTGCTCCATACATGTCTCATCCTTCCAACAGCCTCCTTTCCCCTCCTCTCCATCCACTCCCCTTCCTCCAGCCAGAGGTCAGCAAGATGATATCCTATAGATGTATAGAACCATAAAGTGCTTCCAATATATGGTCACTCTGCATTGCCAAGTCCAATCCATTCCTGTCCAAAGAGTGGACCTTTGTTATATTTTATGGGAAAGGGCAACATCAGGGCCGGGGGCCATGCTCTCAGAGGAACCCCAAAACCGCTGGACCATCAATTGAGGTCTTTTAGTGGAGATCTCATGATGCACCCCTTTCTATTCTTGTGTTGCCAGTGAAACTCCTCTCTGTGAGCTCCATCGTGGCTATCACTGGTGGTGGCCGGGCACCATCCGGTTCTTCCGGTCCCAAGTCGATGTAGGCACCCACTCTTGTGGGTCTCTCTGTCTTCTCGGTTGTCTTTACCGCATGTCATTTTGGTCCTCGGTGAGCATCCGTTCCTGCTGAGTTGATACCATTTGCTGTGTCCTCGGATGGCAGCTTGGCAGCTTTTAAGACCCTAGATACCACTCACCAGTGAGGGGTGCAGAGAGCTCTCTTAGCAAAACGCTAGTTGTGCCAATTGGCCTGGAATTCGCCTAAGAGCATGGTCCCCCACCCCCTGCCCCAGCTACTCTATCCTTGCAGTATTGAGTTAAGATGGAAGGAGTACTCAAGTTATGCTGAAGTCCACTTAATGTTGTTCTTGTTTCTAATGTGTGCTATCACCGCTTTCTCCCATCTAGATTTCTAGTAACTATCTAAACTAAACCCTCCCCCCCTCACCCTTCCTCCCTCCTCTCCCTTGCAGCTGTCAGAGTCTTTTCTTCTGTACACAAGTCTGTTTTTGAGATCTTATTGTAGAGGTCTCATACAGTATTTGTCCCTTTGTCCCTGACTACTTTCACTCAACGTAATGTCTTCCAGTTGAAACCAGGTTAGGAGATGTTTCCTGGAATCATCGTTATTCTTTATCATTGCGTAGTGCTCCATTGAGTATATGTACCATAGTTCACCTATCCATTGAAAGATTTCTTGATTTTTTGTTTAGGGAACTTGTTGAAGGCATTGTGGCCGGCCTCTTTTCTGTAATTTGATATTGACTGTTGTCTCTTTATTTATTTATTTAATGTTTGTTTGCTGTGTCCTAGCTTCTCATTTTATTTTATTTTGATATATATCTCCTATATGGGCTGCTCGTGTGAGCTAGGTTGATTATTGGCACCTTTGAAGCTCTGATATCCTGTCATCCTATGATTAGATCTGTTACTAGCTATGTAAGCCCAGGAATACATTTACGTTTCTTTTATGAATTCAGCTCAGGTGTTCATTTGTTTAGGTCACCAAGTGAGTGGTTGTAGCTGTCACTTACAGTGCTAGACAGGTAGGAATGATTGGAGTAGGCAGAGGTATCTGGCTGCAGTAGTGGGTCATGTGCTTCCTCTGAGTGCCCTAGAGGAAAATGTGTCCCTGTTCCCTAGAATGTGTAGGTGAGTGGGTTTTGCATCCAGACTATGGGCACCCAATGCTGTTGGCTCTTACGACTGGGAAGATCCAGTTATTCCTGGACACCTGTCGTGGGTGACTAGGTGGCATGAGTGGAGATACCAGTTGTTAGGACCCTGGTGTAGGTAGTTTAAGATCCTGCTTAGTGGGCAGAATAGTGTCAGATGTCATGAACCTGCCACTCTACCATATAGCTGATACAGTTAAAGTTAGGCTTCAGGCATATACCCTGTTGTGAAAGGCGTTTGGAGTCTTTGGACCCTTTATGCCTGTACCTCAGCAAAGAAGCTGTGCCTGCACTGAGTTCCCAGTTTAGGGGAACTGGCAGATTATTTTTTTCCTGTTTGTTAATTTGTTCCCTCTCCAAGACCAGGAGAATGGCTCTAGGTGCATGATGGAAGTCGCTGAAGCTGGCCCCAGGACCTGGTGCAGAGCAGGGAGGGGGCAGGTAAAAGGGATAGAGGATTTTCCCAAATGGAATGTTTTTAATCTGCAAGTTAGGTTAGAGGCTCATACTTAGGTTTTGCTGGTTCACCACTGCTTTTCAGTGGTTCTACAGGCTTGGGTAGAGTCTCCACCACTGGGTCTCTCCTGATGTGGAAAATATGTCCTGAGTGCCACTGCTTGCCTCACTGGGCACGCCAGCCTGTCTGGCCTGCAGGGTACTGATTCCAGCAGGTCGTGTCTGGCAACTCCTCACTGCTTCTGAACAGTCTCTCCCTCCTCCTGCCACTCAGTCATATTCCTCAGTTTTGTCTTTGATCTTCAGGGCTCCTAGGTTGTCGTATGTAATTGATTTACTTTTTTTTGTTGGGGAGGAGTCTGTTGTAAAAGGGACCACAGGAAGCATCTGACTATTAGTGTCATTTTTACAGGAACAAGTCTCTCATGAGCACAAGTTTTTGTTGGGATATGTGTTTTCATTTCTTTTGGATACGTACTTAGGAATGGAATTTCTGTATTGTATGGTGTTTTAGTCAGCTAGTGCTGCTGTAACAGAAATACCACAGAGTAGCTGGCTTTAACAAAGGAAAGTTTATTCTTCCACAGTCCAGTAGGCTACAAGTGGGAATTCAGGGTGTCTACTCCAGGGGAAGGCTTTCGCTCTGTCATTTCTGTAGTCCATGTGTTGCATCTGTTTTTGGTTGGGGAGCATCTCGGTGCAGGAAGGACATGCTCTACTCCCAGTGCTGCTGTCGTGATGGTGTAAAATTCCCAATTCTCTACTTGCTCCTTTTACTTTTATCTCTTGTAGGATGAAAGGATAAAAGGTATTGCAAGCCATACTCCAGAGAAACTCCCTTTATAGTGCATCAGGGAGGGGACCTTGGGAAAGGATTTACAGTCCCACCCTAGTTCTCTTTAACTTACAACACAGAAAAAACACAAAATGGAGGACAGTCATAAAATATTGGGAATCATAGTCTATCCAAATGGCTATACACTTTTTTTGGGGGGGGGGGGGACACAGTTCAATCCATGACGTATGCTAACTCTGTTTAACTTTTTGAGGAACTGCTAAACTGTTTTGCAAAGTGACTGTCTTTTTATATAACCACCAGGAATATTTGTGGGTTCTAAATTCTTCAGCAGAGGTCCTTTGCAGCAGACTTTCACAATGCAGTGCATGTGTCTTCTGATGTTTTGACTGCTGCTGCCATGGGCACTGATTGTGGAGCCAAGTGAAATGAAATTCTTGACTACCTGACTCCTTTCTCCATTTACCATGATATTGCTTACTGGTCCAGTTGTGAGGATTTTTGTTTTCTTGATGTTGAGCTGCAATCAGTACTGAAGGCTGTGGTCTTTGATCTGCATTGATAAGTGTTTCAAGTCCTCTTCATTTCCAGCAAGCAGGGTTTTGTCATCCTGATAACACAGGTTGTTAATTAGTCTTCTTCAAATCTTGATGCCTTGTTCTTCAAATAGTCTGCCATAGATTATTTGCTCAGCATGCAGACTGAAAAGGTATGGTGAAAGGATACAACCCTGATGTACAGCTTTCCTGACCATGCAGTGTCCCCTTGTTCTGTTTGCACAACTATCTCTTGATCCACACACAGATTCCTTAAGAGCACAATTAAGTGTTCTGGAATTCCCGTTCTCCATGACGTTAGCCATAATTTGTCATGGTTCACACTGTCGAATCCCTTTGCATAGTCAATGAAACACTGGTAAACACCTTTCTGGTATTTTCTGCTTTCATCATATGCATGCAAAAGGTAGACAGTGAATAAGGAAGGCAGAAGAAAAATTGATACCTTTAAATTGTGGTGTTGGAGAACAATACTGAATGTACCAAACCAGACCAGACCAGACTAAACCAAACCCACTGCTGTCGAGTTGAATCTGACACATAGTGACGCTATAGACAAAGTAGAACTGCCTCATAGAGTTTCCAAGAATGATTTGAACTGCTGCCCATTTGGTTAGCAGCTGTAGCATTTAATCACTACCCCACCAGATTTTCTGTTGAATGTACCATGGACTGTCAACAGAACCAACAGATCTGTTCTAGAAGAAGCACAACCAGAGTACCCCTTGGAAGCAAAGATGGTGAGACTGCATCTTACGTATTTTGGACATGCTGTCAGAAGGGATCAGTCCCTGGAGAAGGAAATCATGCTTGGAAGAGTGGAGGGTCAACAAAAAAGAGGAAGACCCTCAACAAGATGGAGTGACACAGCGGCTGCAGTGATGGGCCTAAGCATAAAAACAATTGTGGGTGTGGCCCAAGACGAGGCAGTGTTTCATTCTGTTGTATGTAGGGTTGCTTTGGGTTAGAACCTGACAACAACAAATTTTCCACATCACACTAACACTTGTTATTTTCTGTTTTGATTATACACATCCTTGTGGACATGAAGTGGTATCTCTTTGTGGTTATTTTTTTTAACTTTTTAAATTTTTTATTAATTACAGTAAAAGAATAAAATTCCTAGCATGTATCAATTATCTCATCTATGATAAACCCTTAGCCCCCACCCACCCGTGTAGCCAACACAGTCATTTTCTTCTATAGATAATTCTCTTGTGAAGTCCTTATAACAGAGGTCTCATACAAAATTTGTCCTTTTGACACTGATTGATTTCACTCAGCATGATCGCTTCCAAATGAGACCATGTTATGAGATGTTTTCTAAAATTGTCATTGTTTTTATCATTGCATAGTGTTCCACTGAGTATATGTATATTGTGGTTTTGGTTTTCATTCTCTGATGACTAATGATTTTGAAATCTTTTTGTATGCTTTTTTGTTGTCTCTATAATGTCTTTGGAGAATGTCTTTTGAAATCCTTGGTCCAGTTTTTAGTTGGATTGTCTTTTTTATTATTGAATTGTAAGGATTGTTTATATATTCTGAGTATAAGACACTTATGAGATACATGATTTGCAAAGTATTTTCTCCCATCACTGAGTTGTCTTTTCACTTACTTGATGATACCCTTTGCATCCAAAGATGTTTAGTTTTGATGAAACCCAGTTTATCATTTTTTTCTTTTGTTGCCTATGCTTTTGTCACGTCTAAGAAGATATACTCTGCTTAACTCACAGTGATGAAAAGTTAATCCTGTATTTTTTTTTTCCCTAAGAATTTTTTAGTTTCAGCTTTTACATTTAGGTTTGTGATCTCAATTATTTAGTTTAATGTTTGTGTACAGTGTAAGGAAAGGGTCCAGTTTCATTCTTTTGCATGTGAGTTATCTGGTTGTCCTAGCACCACTTGTTGAAAGTATTCTTTGCTTTATTGAATTGTCTTGACACCTTTTTTAAACTCACTTAGCCATAGATATATGGATTTACTTTTGGGGGCTCTGAATTCTATGTTCTTTTATCTGTATGTCTGTCTTTAAGCCACTACACATTGTCTTGGTTGCTTTAGCTTTGTAGTAAGTTTTGAAAGTGCAAAGGTGACTATTCCAATTTTGTTTTTCTTTCCTCTTTTTTAAAAAATCTTTTAATTGTACTTTAAGTGGAAGTTTACAATCCAAGTCAATTTGCCATATAAAACCCCACACATATATGTCTGTGTGACTATCACTGCTCTCCCCACCCTGTAACTACACATTCCTCCTTTCTACCCTATACTTCAGTCAACCAGCTCCTGTCCCTTCCTCTCCAGTCTCCTATCTCACCTTCACAGAAGAGCTGCTCGAATAGCCTCATGTATATATTTAGGTCAAGAAGCACACATTTCACCAACATCACTCTGTGTCTTATGGTCCAGTCAAATTTTCCTCTGGAGAGTTGACTTTGGTACTGTTACCAGTACTGGTTTACTGCTCCTCTGGGAAAGCAGTGAGTCCAGGAGCCGTGTCCTCAGGAGACCCTCCAGGATATCAGGCTGTCAAGTCTGGTCTTTTGACACAGTTCTAGATAGGCTGCCCTACTTTTTTCCCACTATAGCAGGGATTCTATACTGTGTTCTCTGTCAGAGTAGTCGTTGCTGGTGGCCAGGGTACCATCTGGTTTTTGTGGACCCATGCTGTTGTAGTCTGCTGATCATATGGCCCTGCCTCCTGGGCTTATATTTTTCTCATGTCTCTGATACTCAAGTTTTGCCAACACCGTTTGTTGAAGAGACTATTTTTTCCCAATTCATAGACTTGGCAAGTTTATCAGCTGCTCATAGGTGGATGGTGTTAAATCAGGATTCTTTCTTCTCTTCCATTGGTCTATGTATTTGTTGTTGTGCTAGTATCAGGCTGTTTTGACTACCATGGCAGTGTAATTAGGTTCTAAAGTTAGGTAACATGAGGCCTCCCACTTTGATTCCATTTTCAGTAATGCTTTACTTATATGGAGCTTCTTCCCTTTCCATTTGAAGTTGGTGATTTGTTTCTCCATCTCATTAAAAAATGACACTGGAATACATTGTGGGATTGCATTGTATCTATAGATTGCTTTGGGTAGAATAGACATTTTCACAATGTTAAGTCTTTCTGTCATGAGCAAGGTAAGTTTTTGCACTTATTGTGGTCCCTTTTGTTTTCTTGCAGTAGAGTCTTTTAATTTTCTTTGTATAGGTGTTTCACATCTTTGATTAGGTCTTCTCCTAAGTATTTTGTCTTCTTGGGACTATTGTAAATGGTATTGATTTGTTGATTTCCTCTTTGATATTCTCTTTGTGGGTGTAAAGGAATCCAATGGATTTATGTTTATCTTATATCCTGATACTTTGCTGAATTCATCTGTTAGTTCCAGTAGTTATTTTATGGATTCTTTAGGGTTTTCTGAGTATAAGATCATATCATCTGCAGATAGAGATGCTTTCAATTCTTCCTTATCAATGTGGATGTCCTTTATATCCTTATCTTGTCTGATTGCTCCAGCTAGAACCTCCAGTACAATGTTGAATAAAAGTGGTGACAATGGGCATCCTTGGCTAGTTCCCACCTTCAAGGGGAATGCTTTCAGTTTCTCTCCACTTAGGATGATGTTGGCTGTTGGCTTTGCATAGATGCCCCTTATTATTTTGAGGAATTTCACTTCTATTCCTATTTTTCTGAGAGTTTTTAGCATGAATTTTACCATAATTTGTTTGCTGACTGTGCCCTCCCTTTATGAGACACCTTAAGCGAGCACTGCTGTGCCAGTCTCTTTCCACATTTTACTGTAAAATATGTTTAGCATTGTATGCTTATGAAAATGCATTGTTGGGGAAGGGCATGGCTAGAAACAGACAGAAGGCATATGTTAAATATGTGTAAAAAATGTAGTGTATTTCTAGAACTCTTCACTTATGAATAGTATTTCCAGAGAATAAAACAGAACAACTGGATCACAGGCAGTACCCAAACCTATAAAAGAACAATGCATACTTGATCTAAAATTAGATCTGATTCCAGAAGTCAAGAGCTCATATGTGTTCCAAAGAAAATTAATGAAGAGAGATCCTGTGTAACTTGATGATATTTTAAACTGTAATGAAGAATCCTATGCATATACAAGTAGAAAACTTAGATAGTTATCAGTTTAGTCTTAGACTTCTCTAATATTAGAATATAGTTACTTGCTACAAGATCTGCAAACTGAGGGGAAAGAAGATGTGGCAAGAATGAAAAATTCTAAACAATTAGAAAATTGCCACCAACACTGTTTAAACTCTTTCAAAATGTAGAGAAGGAAGGAATACTTCCTAATTCATTCTGTGATGCAGACATAACCTTTGTACCAAAACTAAGACAAAGACACCACAAGAAGACTACAGGCCAACATCTTACAGTTAGACGTACAAAAATCTTCAACAGTAGGGAACAGAATCCAACAGCATTCAAAAGTCATATACCATGATTAAGTGGAATTTGTTCCAGGAGTCCAGGGATGATTCAACAGTAGAAAATCAGACAATGTAAATATACCACATGAGTGAAACAAAGATGAAGAAACACGTATCATCTCTGTGTATGTATAAAAATGATTTAATAAAATCCAACATCCTTTCTTGATGAATGCCCTAAAAGAAGATTGGAATAGAAGGGAAATGCTTCAGTATGATTCAGGTTGTATACGAAAGCTGACATTACAGAAGAAAGACTAGGAGCGTTCCCCTTCAAATTGTCACTAAGACATGGTCGCCCACTCTTATCACTTCCATCTAAAACTGTATTGGAAATTGTAGCCAGAGCAATAAGACAAGAAAAAGAAATAAAAGGTGTCCAGGTTGCAAAAGAAGAAGTAAAATGATCTCTGTTCATGGATAATGTGGTCCAGTACATAGAAAACTTCCGTCTGTAAGAAACTTCACAATGATAGACAGATTTAACAAAGTTTGAGGGTACAAGGTCAACAAACAAAAGTCAGTGTGGTTCTATACACCAGCAATGAGAAATCTGAACTGGAAATATAGGGGAATGATTCCTTTTACTACAGGATATAAGAGAATAAAGTAGCTATGATTAAAGCTGAGGAATGTAAAGAACTTATACAGTGAAAATTATATCTACTAAAAGAGATTAAAGAAGTCTTAAATAAATGGAAAGATGTTTGGTATTCATGGATTGGAAGACTTAATATTGTTAAGATGTCAGTACTACTCAGAGTGTTCCACTGATTTAACACCATCGTGATCAGAATTCCAAGAGGCTTTTTTATGAAATAGAAAAACCAATCCTCAGCTTAATATAGGATGGCAAGAGGCCTCAGATAGCTATAGCAATGTTGTAATAGAACAAAGTAGGAGGACTTACACTTCCTGATTTTAAAACGTACAGTTACTGTAATCAAAACAGCCTGGCACTGATGTAACAACAGACACACAGAATTGAGAGTCTGGAAATAAATCCACACCTCAGGATCCACTGATTTTTGATAAGGGTGCTAAGTCCATTTGATGGAGAAAAGAAAAGTTCCGTCAATGAATCGTGTTGGGAAAATTGAATTTCCACATGCAGAAAAATAAAACAGGACTCAGGCCTTATACCCTACACAAAAACAAATTTAAAATGGATTCAAGACCTAAATGTGTGAAGTAAAACCATAAAAGTCTTAGAAGAGGAGGCAGAGGCAATGCTGGCAGGCTTAGGTTTTTACAGTGGAGTATCTAATATAGTAAAAGCACTGAGAACAAAAGACAAACGGGAACTCATAGAAACTAAAAACTTTTGATTATCAAAAGACTACCAAAAAAGTGAAAATAAGCCAAACTGCCAACTGAGCAAATATCTTTGGAAACCATATATCTGGTAGGAATCTAATAACATACATATATACATATATATATGTATGTAACAACATATGTAAAACTTCATCAACAGTAAAAGGATAGATAACCCAATTATCAAATGGACAAGGGACTTGAACAGACGTTTTCCCGAAGAGGGATTCAGTTGGCCACCAAACACATGAAGTATGGTCTTTGTCAGTCTCTGTCAGAGAGATGCAAATAAAAACCACAATGAGATGCCTAACTAGGAGCACTGGTAGTATAGTGGTTAGCTTCTGTGACCACTAACCAAAATGTGAGTAGTTCAAATCTACCAACTGGTCCTTGGAAAAATTATGGGGCAGTTCTGCTGTGTACTGCAGTGTTGGTGTGAGTTGTCATCGATTAGACAGCAGTGAGTTTGGTTTTTGTTGTTGTTTAGGATGGCTAACAATAAAAAAAAAATAACAGGTGTTGGTTGACAAAGAAGCTCAGAGATTGGAGCTCTTGTTACTGGTGGGAATTACAAAATGGTACAGCTGTTTTGAGAAACAGTGCAGCATTTCCTTAAAAGAAATAAACAAACTAAAAATAGAACTGCCATACCAGAAAACCAAACCCACTACCATCGAGTCGATTCCAACTCTTAAGAGATCTTATAGGACAGAGTAGAACTGCCCCATAGAGTTTCTGAGGAGTGCCTGATGGATTTGAACTGTCAGCCACTTGATTAGCTACTATTGGATTTAACTGCTACACTACCAGGGTTTCTGTATGACCCAGCAATTCTGCTCTTAGGTATATACACCAAAAAGACTCGAAGGCAGAGACTCAAAAAGAGACTTGTACACCAACGTTCATTGTAGTGCTACTCACAATAACCAAAAGGTTCAAACAACCTAAATGGTGATCAGCAAATGAATGAACAAAATGTGGTGTGTGCATATAGTATACCAATACTATTCAGCCAGTAAGAGAAACAAATTCTTAAGACATGCTCTGATATGGATGGAACTTAAAGAGTTCATGCTGATTTTGTCAGTTACAAAAGAACAAGTATTGAATGACCTCATTTGTGTAAAAAGATAAAAAGTAGATGTATAGAGATCAAAGCTTATTAGGGGTAGGAAGAAACGGGAAGACAGGAATTAATGTGATAGAAAAGTTGCACTGATTAAGCATACTGTTGCACAGACAGTTACTGTAATTGCTGTTAATAAGTTGAACACCTGTAAAAAGTTGATTGGCCACAGTTGTGTATTAGATATATTTACAACAGTGACCAAAAAAAAACAAACTACTGAGGCTGCTTCTGTACCAACTAAATGCGTAATGGGATTCCTTGATTTGGAGGTTTCGAGTCATGGTTTCATGGGACATCTCAGTGAATGTGGCCTAATCTTTTTAATGCTTCTGTTCTACCTTCTATTTCATTGTGTAGTGCCTGGAGTTTTAAAAGCATGCAAGCAGCTGTGCAAGGAACAGCAGTGGTTTCTATTCATCTGGAGCAATAGAGGAATAGTGAGAACCAGGAATAGCAGGAAAATATGAAGTGTGTGGCTGATTGTTTCCATGAACAACTGCTTCCTTTGCCATGATACCAGAAGGGCTGGCTGGTGCCCGATTACTGTTACTGATCATTTTGATAAAAAGAGTCTGTAGAAGAATATCCATCATAGAGGGAAAATGAACAACAGACTTACAAATTTTCATGGACTCCAGAGTTTTTGGAGCATGGAGAATGGATGCACCCCTGAAACTCTTGCCCTGAGGTTATCTTTAAACCTTAAACGAAAAATAATCTCCTTGAGTCTTCCTTAAACCAAATAATTGTTTAGCTTAACTAGTAAAAAATGTCTACCCTGAGTGTTACGTACTTTTAAGAACTATCTATATAGGATCAGGAACAGCTCGTGGTGTAGTGGTTAAGTGCTCTGGCTGCTAGTTGGCAGTTCAGATCTACCAGGTGCTCCTTGCAAACCCTATGGGGCTGTTCTACTCTGTTCTGTATGGTTGCTCTGAGTCAGAGTTGACTCTGTGGCAATTTTTAAAAAAATATAAATTCTACTCACACACATACACATGTATGGGATCACATTGAAGATGGCAACTCAATAGATTAGATAATGTTAGGAATCAGTGAGATTATGTTAATGGTAGGGGAACATTTCAGAAAAAAGAAGACAAGAATGGTTGCACAACTGGGAAGAATGTAATTAGCATCACTAAATTATACATGTAGAAACTGTTGAGTTGATGTATACTTTGCTGTGTATTTTCTTAACAAAAATAAGAAAATCTAGAATAAGCAGAAAGTTCTTTCTAGCCAAGTATTCATGTGTAAAAGCAACAGCGATGTTTTGGAAAATGCAAAGAAAATATATTCACCATCTTGACTCTGCCTCTGTGTCAGAAAATATAACAACAACATAGTTGCCAGTTACCAGTTGCCCTCAAGTTGATTCTGACTTATGATAACCCCATGTGTCACAGCAGAACCATGTGCAATAAGGTTATCATTGCCTGGTTTTTCCAAGTAAATTCCTACACTTTCCTCTCAGAAACCTCTGGATAGAGTATAATCTCTAACTTTTCAGTTAGCACCTGAGTGTTAACCATATGCCCCATCTAGGGACTCCTACCAGGGATTGTTGTTGTGTGCTTTTGCTTTGATTTCGAGTCATAATGACCTTGTAGGATGGCATCCCATAGTGTTTCTGAGGCTGTAATTTTGACAGAAGCTGATTGCTACATCTTAATCGCTGACTTTTTGGTTAGCAGCCAAAAGCTTAACCACTGGAATGCCAGGGTTTCTTACCAATTTTTCAAGTAGCCTTCCTAAAAAATATTATTCAAAGTGTCCCTCATATAATAGGAGATAAACTTAAAATTAGTAACCCAGGAAAGGAGAAGCTGTGACACAAAAGGGCTAATAGTGAACATGGAAAGCAATTAAACATAATCAGGGATAAAATCTAACAATCATAGTACATATAGTTATAAGCTTTAGAGCAAATTTAAAAAAAAGTGAATTTCTTTTTGCTTCTAATGTGAAAAGCATTTATCCTATAAAGATATTTCTTGGCAGTCAAGATTTCAAACCACTGATTAAATTAGTAAACAGAAATGTATATATAGGAGAAATGAAAACACTGCCTTCATTTTGCAAGACAAGTGTGCTCTGTGCTCTATTACGCTATACACCATTTTCTAGTCTAACAAGTGATGACTGTAACTTGATTTCTGTATTTGTAACTTAAGACTTCTGAACAATATCAAGGCTGGATTTGAGTTTTATTGATTGGTACCCTGAAAGCTTAATGCATAGTAGATATTTAAATTGTTTGTTTACAAACAATTTATAGAAATTAGCAATGAAAAGAATCCGTGAAATCTGTTTGGAAAAGAAATCCCAAGAACAAAATGAGGCACTGGGGAGGGAATGGGATACCTTGTGCTTAGAAACATGGGCATCTTCTGATTTACCGTTTGCTGTGGAAGCAGTTTTGCAGTCATGTTAATTTTATGTAAATTCCTGCCAGTGTAAGTTTTGAAGGAACTGAAACCATTTTAAAATACATTATCTTACAACTACTAATTTAATTTTTTTTAATTTTAGGAAACACTCCTTTACATCTTGCTGTGATGTTAGGAAATAAAGGTTAGTAAATATTTTCTTATTTATATTTAATCTCACTCATGTAAATTAAAAAATTTAAGATGAATCTTGTCTCTTGTTTTCAGTTAGCTTGGTTATTTTATTTGCTGTGAGCTTAGGATTCAGTATATTAAAATTAACAATTTCTCATTTTCTGTAGCATTTTTTTTTTCTTTTTCCAGAATCAGAAGAAATTCAGTATTAGCTTTCATGTCTTAAAGCTATGTTTTTTCCTTATTTGGCTGTTTGTATCTAGAAAGTATAATTTCAAGGGACTCATTTCTGGATAGTAAGGATTCCTAATTATTATAATATTTGCAAATACAGATAATCCTTGACTTTTGACGTATTTGAGTTATAACAAACTATTTATGACTGTCCTTTTTTATGATTTGTGTATTTTTTAATGTATATATGCATGCATTAAAATTATCTGTAAGTTTATATGTAATAGTTTCAAACCTTAAAGACAAACATCAGATATATGAAGATACTGTTAATAAAAGGCAGTGATAATGAAAACAAAACAGAAATAAAGAGGTACTATACTTTTTGGTGTGCTTGGCGGACACACGTGGAAGGTGTACGTTATTTGTGTGAAAACAAGGTATTTGAACTGTGTCAGAATCTGTTTATGACAGTCATCAGAACAAAACCTTGTTGTAAGTCAGGGTCTACCTCTGTGAGAAGTGTTTTATAAGATTCTTTAATATGAAATCATTTGTTTATCTAAACTCATATAAGCCTAGCCTTTGTTGTGGTATTATGGTATGTAATTGTAAAAATGTAATCCTTTGTATTCCTTTTGTAATACTTTGTTTTTAATATTAAAAAAAACAACTCACAGGTAGGTGATATAAAAAATATACTTTGTTTTTTAATTTTTCTTTTATGATTGAGTGAAAGTTCACAATACAATTCAAATTTGGATGCCCGCCTATCTCCAGCTGTCTCTGCTCTCCTTGCCTGGTGGCAGCACACTCCTCCTTTCCGTTCCATACGTGTCATATCCTCTTAATCTCCTGTCCCCTCCTCTCCATCCTCTCTACTCCCTTCTAGTAAGAGGCCAGTAGGATGACATCTTGTAGATGCATATAACTGTCAAGTGCACACATGGTATGGTCAGTCTGTGTCCCTGAGTCCATTCCATTCCTGTCTGAAGAGTTGACTTCAGTAATGATTTATGACCAGGGGCAGCATCAGCATCAGGTTTAGGGGCCACAGTCCCGAGGGAACTCTCAGGCCTTTAGCTATCAATTGCTGTTTTTTAGTGGAGTTCTTAGGATGCATCCTTTTTTTTCTTATGTTATCTCTGGGACTCAACATTGTGAGTCCCATCACTACTGTCATTGGTGATGGCTGGGCACCATCTGGTTCTTCTGGCCACAGGTTGACGACATAGTCACCCATTCATGTGGGTCTTTCTGTCTCCTGGGGTCTTCTTCCCTCATGTCATTGTTGTCCATGGTGATCATGAGTTCCAGCTAAGTTGAGAACATTTGGAGTTCCTCACATGGCAGCTTGGTAGCTTTTAAGACCTTAGACACCACTCCCCAATATGGGGTTCAGAAGAGTTTCATAGCAATAGGCTAGTTATGCCAGTTGGCCTCGATGTCCCCTGAGAGCATGGGCCCCAGGCCTTCTTCCCTGCTACTCTATCCTTGCAATATTGGGTTAGAATTGGAAAAGTTTTCAGGTTATGCTGAAGTCCAGTTAAATTGTTCTTCTTTCTAACGTGTGCTATCACTGATTTCACCCAACCAAATTTCTGTCAACTATCTAGTCTGTAACCCACCCCCACTCTCCCTCTGACCCCCCACCCTCCCATCCCACCCTCAAAGAGTCTTCTGTGCATGAATCTGTTTTTAAGACGTTATAGTAGTGGTCTCATACAATATTTGCCCTTGTGCCGCTGATTGATTTCACTCAGCATAATGTCTTCCAGTTGAACCTAGGTTATGAGATGCTTCCTAAAGTCATCATTGTTCTTTATCATTGTTTAGTGCTCCATTGAGTATATATACCAGAGTTTGTTTATCTGTTCATTTGTTGTTGGGTATCTAGGTTGATTCCATCTTTTTGCTGTTGTGGACTGTGTTGCAGTACACATTTGCTTGCATGTATCTGTTGGTGTGAATGGCCTTGGTTCTGCAGGATATAGTCCAAGCAGTGGAATTACTGGGTCAAGTGGTATATCTATTTCCAGCTTTTTAAGGAAGCACCAGATTGCTTTCCAAAGATGTTGTACCATTTTGCAATCCTACCAGCAGTGTAGGAGAGTTCCAGTTTCTCCACAGCCTTTCCAGCATTTGTTGTTTTGTGTTTTTTGGATCATGGCCAACCTTGTTGGGGTGAGATGATATCTCATTGTGGTTTTGATTTGAATTTCTTTAATAGCTAATAATTGTAAGCATTTCCTCATGTTTCTTTTGGTGGCCTGTAGTATCTTCTTTAGAGAAGTTTCTGTCCATCTCCTTTGCACAATGCTTAATTGGGTTATTTACCCGTTTATCCTTTTCTTATTGATATCTTATAGTACCTTGTAAAGTATGGAGATGAGATATTCATCTGACATATAGTTGTCAGATGTTTTTTCTCATTCTGTAGATGGTCTTTTAATTCTGTTGTTAAAGTCTTGGGATGAGCAAGAGTATTTGATTCTTAGTAGTTCCCATTTATTTTCTCTTTTGTTGATCATGTTGAAGTCTGTCTGTGTTGTGTATTAAAACTTCCATTGTTGATCCTGTTTTTTCTTGCATCAGCTTTATTGTTTTAGGTTTGATATTTAAGTCTTTTATCCATAAAAGATCTACTTTTTAGGTTATTCCTAGATGCAGTAAAGTCTCACTTATCTGGATGCCCAGTGATTTTAGAAAGTGAGGATTCCAGATAGCTGATCAGTGACCTTTCAAGCACTAGATTTTTTAAAGAAACATAAATGCCTGCTTTTTTAAAACAGACTAGTGAATTTGTGCTAACATTTTTCTTTCTATTGATCTGGAAGTATCATTATAAACATCTCTTATTGCTACATGCTGTAAGGTAGCTGTATGAATAAATGTCCAACATCTGAATATGTACTAATGGCAAGAGTAACATTAGAACTTGTTGAGTTGAAAAACAGTTCTGCTAGTTTGGTTCTTTAAATTCATTGGCTTAAGTGAAATGTATGTCATAATTGCAGTCATAATTCTGTATAATTTGGTGACTGAAATCTTCATTTATCTTCAGTGTTCTAATTGTGCCATTTTTGTGTGCTTTCAGGGAACAGATTCACTCAAATAACTTCTGAGTGAAGAGAGAATTTTTAAGAGTTTATATGTTACAGAAACTCAGGAAATGAGGATTAGCCAGGTTGCAGAAAGTTCAGGAACCCAGGAAATTTGCAGCAGCAATTTTTCTTCTCTCTGTGTCTGATGTATTGTAGGTATCTGTAATACTATTGCCCTTCTAGGTGGCTTTTTACTGAAATTGAACATAACTGAAAATAAGATGGTAGACTCATGGGTTACCTGAGTTCAGCATGGAATTCACTGTAATACTAACTTTGGTTAGGCTGGCCTGGCTTGGGACTGCATCTGCTGTGTACTGTCACTTCCATAACACAGTTCCTATCTACTACTTAATCTAAGAATATGTATCTCTTCTCTTGTAACCATCAAAGACTATTTCCTTATAACCATGAAAGACTATTTCCTTGAAACCATCAAAGACTGTTTTCTTCTGTGCTTAAACCTTTTCTTGAGTCCTTGTAATAGTGGTCTTATGCAATATTTGTCTTTTTGTGGCTGGCTAGTTCACTCAGCATGATGTCTTCCAGATGCCTCAATATTATGAGGTGTTTCCCCAAATCATCATTGTTCTTTATCACTGCATAGTGTTCCATTGTATGACTATACCATAGTTCATTTATCCATTCATCTAATTGATAGAGACCTAGGTTGATTCCATCCTTTTGCTATTGTGTACAGTGCTGCAGTGAACACTGGTGTGCAATTATCTTATTTGTGTGAAAGCCCTTGTTTCTGTAGGATATATTCAAAGCATATGTTACATGAATCGTATGGTATTTCTATTTCTAGTTTTTGAAGAAAGGGCCAATTTGCTTTCCAAAGAGATTGTACCGTTGTACATTCCCATCAGCAGTGTAGATGTTCCCCAGTCTCTCCATAGCCTCTCCAACACTTACTGTTTTGTGGTTTTTGGATTAATGCCAGCTTGTTGGAGTCAGATGATACCTTATTGTAGTTTTGATTTGGATTTCTCTAGTTGTTAATGGTTGTGAACATTGCTTCATGTATCTGTTAGCCAGGATGTCATCTTTGGTGAACTGCCTGTCATATCTTTTTCCTGTTTTTTAATTGGGTTGTTTATCTTTTTCCTGTTGAGGTTTTCTTGTGAGACAGACTCAACTTGACTACAGTGGGTATAGATTATGGAGATAAGATGCTGAGTGGATTTGTGGTTGCCGAAAGAAATTTCCCAGTCTGTAGTTAATCTTTTTACGCTTTTGGTGAAGTCTTTGGATGAGTATAAGTGTTTGATTTTTAGGAACTCTTGTTTATCTGTTTTCGGGTGCTTTGTATATTGTTTGTAACATTTTATAACTTGTTTATGTGTGTTTATCAGGGCTTCTAGCATTTGCATAGTTTTTCTTCCATGATCTGTATCATTTTGGATTTTGTATTTCGGTCTCTGATCCATTTAGAGTTAGTTTTTGAGCATGATGTGAGATATGGGTCTTGTTTCAGTTTTTTTATGGATGAATATCCAGTTTTGCCAACACCATTTGTTGAACAGACTGTCTTTCATCCAGTTCACAGGCTTTGGGTCTGTGTCAAAACTAGCAGTTGATAGGTGGATGATGAATATATCTGGATTTTCTGTTCTGTTCCCTTGGTCTGTATATCTGTTTTTGTACCAATACCAGTCTATTTTGACTGCAATGGCAGTATAATAGGTTCTAAACTCAGATAGTGTGAGGTGTCCTGCTTTGTTCTTCTTCTAGTGATGCTTTACTTACCTGGGGTATATTCACTTTCCATATGAAGTTGGTAACTTGTTTCTCCATTTCATTAAAAAATGCCATTAGAATTTGTATTGGGATTTCATTGTATCTATAGATCTCTTTGGGTAGAATAGACATTTTCCCGATGTTAAGTCTTCTTATCCATGAACATGGTAGATTTCTCCACTTATGTAGGTCTCCTTTGGTTTCTTGCAATAGAGTCTTTTAATTTTCTTTGTATGTATAGGTATTTCACATCTCTTGTTACATTTGTTGCTAAGTATTTTATCTTCTTCTGGACTCAATGGCACTTGGCTTGGCTGGGCTATTGTAAATAGTATTGATTTGTTGATTTCCTCTTTGTTGGTGTAAAGGAATCCCACAGACTTATTTATGTCTGTCTTACATCATGATACTTTGCTGATAATTTTATTTCTTCTTTACCAATTTGGATGCCCTTTATTTCTTTATCTTGTCTGATTGCTCTGGCTGGAACTTTGAGCACAATGTTGAATGAAAGTGGTGACAGTGAGAATTCTTGTCTGGTTCCTGTTCTCAGGGGGAATGTTTTTAGACTCCGTTTGGGATGATGCTGGCTGTTGCCTTTGCATAGATGCTTCTTATTATGTTGAGATTTTCCCCTTTTATTCCTGTTCAGATGAGGGTTTTTAACATAAATTGGCATTGGCCTGTGTGTCAAATATCTTTCTGCATCAACTTATAAGATCAAGTGGTCCCTGTTCTTTATTTTATTTGTGTTGTGACTGTATTTATTGTTTTTCTGGTGTTGAACCATACCTGTATCCCTAGTATGAATCTTACTTGATTATGGTGAATTATTTTTTTTGATATTGTTTTAGTCAGCTAGTGCTGCTCTAACAGAAATACCACAGAGTGGATGGCTTTAATAAAGAAAAGTTTATTCTTACCTAGTCTGGTAGGCTGCAAGTCCATATTCAGGATGTCCTCTCCAGGGGAAGGCTTCTGCCTTGTCGGCTCTAGAGAAAAGTCTGGTACTGCTTCAGTCTTTGTCTAGGGAGCATCTTGGTGCAGGAACCTCAGGTCTGAAGGATGCTCTTCTCCCAGTGCTGCTTGCTTGATGGTGTGAGGTTCTCAGTTCTCAGCCTGCTTCTCCTTCTTTTTGTCTCTTGCAGGGTGAGAGGATTAAGGGTGGGGCAAGCCATACTCCAGGGAAACTCCCTTTACAGTGGAGCAGGGAGGTGATCTTATGAAGGGATTTACAACCCCACCTTAATCCTTTAACATACAGCATAGGAAAACCACAAAATGGAGGGCAGTCAAAAGATATTGGGAATCATGGCCCAGCCACATGGCTACACCTATTTTGGGGGGGACGCAGTTCAATCCATGACAGATATGTTGTTGAATGCTGTTGGTAGAATTTTGTTGAGGATTTTTGCATCTAAGTTCATGAGAGATATTGGTTGTTAATTTTCTTTTTGTGTGCTGTCTTTACCCAGTTTTGATACTAGGGTTATGCTGGCTTTGTAGGGTAAATATTGGAGTATTTCATCCATTTCTGTGCTGTGAAATGCCTTTAGTAATAGTGAGTGGTGTTAAGTCTTCTTTAAAAGTTTGGTAGAATTCTCCAGTGAAGCTGTTTGGGCCAGGACTTGTTTTTCAGTCTCTTCTTTTGTGATGGGTTTATTAAGTTGTTCTACTATTGTTTGTGTTAGTTTTGGTCGATAATGTTTTTCTAGAAATTTGTCCATTTCCTCTAGGTTTTCAGATTCATCAGATTGTAATTTTTCATAGTGTTCTCTTTTGATTCTTTTAATTTCAGTTGAGTCTGTTGTGCTATCACTGATCTCATTTCTTATTTGGGTTATGTGCTCTCTTTACTGTTTTTGGTTAGTCAGTTTGGTGTTTGGTTTATTAATTTTGTTGATGTTTTCAAAAAACAACAGATTTTGGTGTTGTTAACTCTTTCAATTGTTTTTCTATTGTCTAACTCATGTAGTTCCCCTCTAATTTTTATTACCTGTTTTCTTCTGGTGCTTGAGTAGTTCTTTTGTTGCTGTTTCTACATGTTTGAGTTGTAGGATTAACTCGTTGATTTCAGCTGTTTCTTCTTGAATGTGTGGATTTATTGAGATAAACTGACCTCTGCATACTGCTTTTGCTGTGCCTCATAGGTTCTGGTATGATGTGTTTTCATTCTCATCTGATTCTTTGAAATTTTTAATTACATCTTTGATTTTTTTGATAACCCAAAAGTTCTTGAGCAAATGTTGTTCAGTTTTCATGTGTTTGATTTTTTTTTTACCCTTGCTTTTTCTGCTCTTGATTTAGACTTTTAGGGTTTTATGGTCTGAAAAGATGTTTGGAAATATTTGAATATTTTAATTTCATTAATACTTGCTTTATGGTCTAATATGTGATCTGCTCTCGAGAATGTTTGTTGAGCACTGGAAAAGAAGGTATACCTCTGTGCTGTTGAGTGGAGTTTTGGTGTATGTCTGTGATATCAAGTTGGTTAATTGTGGTATTCAGATCTTGTATATCTTTCTTGAGCTTTCTGTATATTCTGTCCATCACTGAAAGTGGTGTGTTGAAATCTCTTACTGTTGTTGAGCTATCTCATTTTTCAGTATTACTACAGTTCATTTGATATATTTAGAAGGTCTTTTGTTGGGTGAATAAACACCTAATATGGTTTTTTCATCCTTATGTGTTGACTGTTTAAGCAGCATATAATGACCTTCCTCATCCACTGTGGTGATTTTACATTAAAATCTATTTTATCTGAAATTAATATTGCCATGCCTGCTCTTTTTTTAAAAATTTTGATTAAGTGAAAGTTTACAATACAAGTGAATTTTTCATAAGAAACCCTGAGTGCCTGCCTCTCTGCAACTTTACCTGCTCTCCTCACCCTGTGACAGCGTATTTTTTTTTACACTCTTCTGGTATCTGCTCAACCGACACGTCCCCTCCTTTCTACCATCTCTTCTACCCTCTAAAAGGAAACCAGTAGGACATCCTCATATATGTATTAAACCATAATGTACACATACCACATGCATCACTCTGTATCCCCAAGTCCGGTCCATTCTTTGTCTGAAGTATTGGCTTCAGTACTGGTTTCAGCTCTGGGCTAGCAGCAGGTCTAGAGGCTATGTTCTCAGGGGATCCTTCAGGTTGTCAGACCAAGTCTGGTCTTTTAATAGAGTTCTGTATTTGCCTACCTCTTTATCTCATACTATGTCAGAAACTACGTTTTGTCCCCTGTTGGGGCTGTCTTTGGTGGTTGCTAGGCATCATATAGTTCTTCTGTCTCATGCTGATATAGTCTCCCAGTCATATGGATCCTTGTGCCTGCTGGCCTCATTTTTCCTGTGTCTTTGATGTTCGCTGTGGTCATCTGTTCTAGATGAGTTGGGACAAATTGATGTCCCTCAGATGGCAACTTGCTGGCTTTTAAGGACCCAAATGCCACTCACCAGTATGGGATACAGAGTACTCTCTTAGAAAAATACTAGTTATGCAAGTTGACCTTGATATCCCCTGAAAACGTGGTCTCCAGACCCCTGGCCCTGCTACTCTGCCCTTTGAAATGTTGGGTTTAACTTAGAAAACTTTTTAGTTTATGGTGTAGTCCAGTTATGCTGACCTGCTTTCTACTGCTGCTCTCACTCCCTTCACCTAACTGAATTCCATATGAATAACCCTTTCCCTCTCTCCCCACCCTTGTAGCCATCACAGAGTCTTTTCTTCTGTTCATAAGTTTTAAATCCTTGTAATAGTGGTCTCATACAATATCTGTCCTTCTGCAGTTGACTGATTTCACGCAACATGATGTCTTCCAGTTGATTCCAGCTTTTGAGATGTTTCCTGAAATCATCATTGTTCTTTATCATTGCATGGTGTAATGTTGTGTACATATACCAGTTTGTTTATCCATTCATTTGCTGATGGACACCTAGGTTAATTCCATCTTTTTGCTATTGTGGACAGTTCCTGCTCTTATTTTGAAATGTTGTTAGCTTGCTATGTATTTTCCATCCTTTCAGTTTCAGTTTGTTTGCATCTTTAAGTTTAACGGGTATCTCTTGTGGGCAGCATACAGATGCCTTTTTTTTTTTTTTAAATACGGTCTGCTACCCTTTGTCTCTTTATTGGAGCAGTTAATACATTTGTATTCAGTGTAATTATTAAATGGGTGTGACTTTAGTGATGTCATCTGTGTTTGTGCGTGTGTTGTTGACAGTTTCTTTGCTGTAATTTTCTGTGCTGAGTCATTTTCTGTATATATTTTTCATTGTTGTTGGTGTTATATCTGCTGAGACTTCTTGATTTTGTTTCTTATTTTGATGTGTAGGATTGTTAAAGTCTTTTACAGTTACCTTAATATTTATGCCTAATCTAAGTTTAGGTCAATCTTTGTTTTATCACCTTGATTCTCTTCATTTGAGAGATCTATGACTACGTTAATCTGTCCCTCTTTTTTGTATTATGTTGTTGTCATTTACATAGTAAGATCTCTGTTTCCTTGTTTTTTTTGGCTTTCGTTTACTTTTCTGGTTTTGGCTACACTGATATCTGGATGCTCTGTACTGCATTGTATCCTTGAATGCACATCTGATGTTAATGATTTTCTAATCGAAGAAGTTCCTTCAGTTTTTCTTGTAATTTCTGTTTGTCTAAATTCTCTAAACTTCTATTCATTTGGAAATGTTCTATTTTCACCATCATATTTGAGATACAGTTTTACAGGATATATGATTGTTGGTAATTTTTTTTCCTTAAGAGTCTGTATATGTCATCCTATTGCCTTTTTGCCAGCATGGTTTCTGCTGAGTAATCTGAGCGCCATCTTATTGACTCTTGATTGTACCTTTTTTTTTTGTTTACGCTTAACTGCCTTTAAAAATATCTCCTTATCTTTAATTTTGATAAGTTTCATTATAGTGTGGTTGGTGTCTTTATTTGGGGTTCTACCTTCTGTGGAGTTTGATGAGACTCATGATATCTTCTCATTTTTTGTGATATCAGGGAAGCTTTCTGTCAGCATATCTTCAAAAATTCTCTATATTTTCTGTTATCTCCCTGTTGTTCTGGTACTACAGTTATTTGTAAATTATTCCTCTTCATAGCCAAGCCAAGTGCTGTTCAGAGTCCCACATTAATTATTAGTAATTCTTCATATTTAAAAATAATTTTACCTGATTGTTACTAATATATGCTGGTGTCAATTGCTGTATCTTCAATCTTACTAATTCTGCATTCCATTGCCTCAGTCCTGCTCCTTCGATTTTCTGTTGAATTGTCTGATTCTATAATTTTGTTGTTAACTTGCTGAATTTCAGATTGTTGTTGCTCAACAATCTTGCAGCCTCTTTAAGTGTTCATTATGCTCTACTGTCCTTTGCCTAATCTCCCTCCTGATGTCTTGAAGAGTGCTAAACATTACCCTTTTTTATTCTACCTCTGATAATTTCAGGAAGTTTCCTTCATCTGGAAAATTTTTTTGATTCTTTGTTTTTGGAGTTTTCTGAAGCTGTGGTGGTCTGCTACTTTAAATGATCAGAAATTGATTGTTGTCTCTGAGTCATCAGAATGTTATAATTTATTTATGTTTGGTTGTTTTGTTCTTATGTATCTACATAAATATATGTACATATATCTATATATCTAGATGTTTTTATATATCTATCTGTATATGGAAACCCAGGTGGCATAGTGGGTTAAGTGCTACATCTGCAAATCAAAATGTCAGCAGTTCAAATCTGTGAGATGGTCCTTGGAAACTCTATAGGGCAGGTCTACTCTGACCTGTAGGGTTGCTATGAGTTGGACTCGATTCAATGGCAGTGGGTTTGGTTTGGTTTTTGGTATATCCATATATATAGGTGTAGATATTTTAATTTAGTTTTTGAATGTCCAGATAGTCTAATCTTTTTAGCTACTTTGATTACTGGAGCCTTAGAAATTCCAACACACTGTCTCTGTGTTGTTAGAGCTGTGGGCACACTGAGAAAGGTTGAGGGAGTTTCCAATTCAGGGGATCTGACTGACCTTCCCCCTGCCTTTGTGTCTGTCTCCCAAATCCAGGAGAATGTGTGGGGCATGCATGTAAGATACCCAACTTACCACCCAGATATAGCATCGGCATTTAGTGCCTGACACAGACAGAGTAGAGCAGGGAGAGGGGAAAAGTGCTGAGGAATGGGAGAGATATCAGCACATAGGAGAGATTTTAATCATAAGAGTTCACAAGTGCTTAGCTTATGACATTCAAGTGAAAGTCCTCTGCGGTTCTGTAGGTGCAGCCCTCTGAAACTGATCTTTCCCTCTGAGTAAGGTACACTCTGCTCAGTGGATCATTGATTTGTTTGTCCCTCACCACTGTATTGCAGCTCCACTCAGTTGGCAGAAGTGAGTTCCTCTACGTGTTGAGTGTTTAACTGTGGCTGAAGTGTGCTTCTGGAGCTGCTTTCTCCTTCCTATCTCCCAGTTTGATCTCTTAGCTTTACTCCTGATATTCAGGGCTCTTAGAATGTCCTATATACTCCATTCAGTTGTTTTCTGGTTCTTTGCTGTTGGTTACAGGATACTTGCGGCTACTTAGTCATCGTAGCTCTGCCTCTTTATGATCTGTATTTTTTTTAACTTGGGTCTTATCTTCTGTCCTTTCTGAATGTTGAAAATTATAATCAGTAAGGGCCGGAGAGAATGCTGTATAGGTGATGTTAGGAACTTTATGTTGCATCACATTAGGAAAACATAATTCATTCCAAACTCTCTCTCTGTTGCTAATCATAAGTTTGATGACTTGTTTAAGGTGATAGTCCTTAGCTATTCCAACTGTAAAAATTTGTTGTGCTTTCTCTGCAGCTATTAACTTACTTTGGGTGGTACTTTAGTATCATATAAGTAATTAGTTTCCCAGCAAATAGTCTTCTACCTGATGATTTTGATATTTTTTTTAAGGACTTTAGAAAAAATTACTTATTTACATTGAGTATTGTTATATGCTATGATATTATTCTTTCTACCTTTTTTGGTTGGTATTCTTTTATAAATTAGTATTCACATCCTCACCTTCACCATTTTGATGCCATTATGAGCTTGTGGTCTTATATTCATTGTGTTATGGCTGGTCATTATTCTTTTTGATGTTCTCTTTCCCAGTTTTGGCCTTTGGCTGAGTATATAAGCTGGCTTATCTGTGCTTTTGATATTACTCTGTTCTTAAAAAATGGCTACATGTTGCTCCAGTGATTCCATGGTCAGCATTCACTGTTTCTAGTATTTTTGACACTATAAACAACATTATAGTAAACATCCTTATCTACTATTTTTTTATCTACTACTGGCAGACTTGGTAGACATCTGTGTGAAGTTTCTGTTTATTTTAATTTAATAGAGATTCTTGTTAGTATAGATATTCCTTCTTTTATTATGAACAGTGACGCTAGTCACTAGGAATATTTCACTGCCATGACATGCACTTATCCAAATTTCTCAGTTTTGTTGTTTGGATATTTTCTTCCAGCATAGAATATAAGCTGTATGTACCTTTTGCTATTGAGTTGATTATGATTCATGCCAACCTCTTGTCATAGGGAACACAATTACTGTATAGGGTTTTCTTGGCTGTAATTTTTGTGAAAGTAGATCTGCAAGCCTTTTTTTTTATGTGTGGTACTGTTGGTTGGGTTTGAACTGACAACCTTATAATTAATAAAGGATCTTCCAGTAAGGATTTACTATTTTGGACAGCTCACAGCAGCCATATTTGTCAAGCTGTAGCAGCCAAGTTTATCATGTTTTTTTTGATAGTCTTGACAAATAGCCATGAAAAATTTCACATTTCCACAATGTGTAGAAATTATTAGTTTATTATCAAAATGGGTGTTCCATTTGCTAAACATTTCATGCATTATGTGAAATTTATGATACACATAATTGTCCCAGTGAGAGAACAATGTGGTGTTTCATCAAAAAATTTGAGACAACAGGGTCTGTTGCCAATTGGACAAACACCTGTGCATCAGTGAACTGAAGTTTCCAGTGAGAACATCACTACCATTGATCAGAGTACATGAGAATCCATCCCAGTTGGTTTGTGGAGCACAAGGAATGGGCCTTTTATTGACCTCAGTTTGGATTTGTATCTGGCTTGAGGCTTTACCCTGATAAAATTGTTGTAAGTCAAAAACTGAAGTCCAGTGACCATAAACTGCACCGTACATTTGTTGACTTGGCTCTGGAGCAATTGGAAGTTGACCCTGTTTTAAGCAAACAATCATATTTAGTGATGAGTCCTGTTTTTGAATGGACAGTTTTGTTAACAAACAGTTTTGTTTGTTAACAAAACTGTTTTTGGAGCATTGAGAATCTAATGCAGATTCAGGAACATCCACTTGATCCCTGAAAAGTTATGTTTTGGTGTGGATTTTGGTCCGGCAGTATCATTAGCCCTTATTTTTCCCAAGATGAATGAGGAGAGGCTGTGACTGCTGACAGTGGTGCAAGATAATCAGACTATGATAACTGATTATTTTTGGCCCCATTTGGAAGGTGCCATGGCAGCAGTTTACCCAAACTTCTTTTCTACACGTAATGTCATCAAATGTATGTCAAAATAGTAAAACAATTAAAATTGTATCATTTGTACAACTTGTTTTATTCAAGTTCAAAGACAAGACACCCTCACTGGAAGACCCTTTATTTGAACAAAAGCTCTTTGAGCCTCTCAGAGATTCTTAAGCGTGATAACAAGACCTTATCTTTCTTGTTCACTGCATATATCCATCACCTGGCATATATAGACATAATCAAAAACAAACAAAACAAACACAAACAAACAAACAAACACACTGCCATTGAGTCAGTGCTGACTCATAGTGACCATATTAGTCAGAGTAGAACTGCCCCATAGAGTTTTACGGGAGCACCTGTCAGATTCGAACTGTTGGCCTTTTGGTTAACAGGTGTAACACTTAACCACTTTGCCACCATGGTGCCTAATAAATAAGTACTTGATACACATTTATAGACTGAATGGCTGCATGAATGAATGAATGAATGACTTGTCTTAAAATTTTTATGAGTCTTAGTGTAATTTTTTTTGTCTGTTAATACACTTATTATTTATAATTTTTAAAGAAGTTTCCTCAATCTGTAGGTGGGACTATATACCTTAGATTTATTTTGATTACTTGAAGACTCTCCAGGTTTATCCTTGTAATATAAACAGGTGCTTGTTCCCTTTCTAGTAGTTCTCTGAAATGAAAATAAGGTAAATTTGAAAAATAATGGTTTATAGAAACATCACTGTCATATATTTTTCAAAAACATATTTTTAAATGTCTGTAGTAATGAGTCTTTGTGTTTGACGTTATGAAAATACAAATGTCCTTTCAGGTAGTATTAGGCAGTAAATACTTTGATGTAAATTACCCTTAAGGTTATTGGGTTTTCTTTTAGAATGTGGAAACATTCTCAGAATATTCCTTGTAATAATTATTAAGGAACAAATACTGTCTTGCAAGACAGATGCAGTTTATTTTTAGGTAGCAGAATGGATACTTGTTGAATCTGGGGATCTGAAACAACTTGATTTAGATACATGTGAATTTTTAAAGTTAAATATAATCCTGTGATTACATGTCTCATAGATCTGTTCATATGAATTTTGTTTCTTAATTTTTTATGATTTTTATGCTTAGAGATTCTAACATTTGAATGCTGTTTGATCTGACTGCTGCATTGTGTTGCAGAGTGTGCCCACTTGCTCTTGGCTCACAATGCTCCAGTCAAGGTGAAGAATGCTCAGGGATGGAGTCCTCTGGCAGAAGCCATCAGCTATGGAGACAGACAGATGAGTAAGAACCATATGTTTCTATTAATACCTACTCTGAAATGTTTTTCATGTGGTATAACTTCCCATGCTATGAACCTTGTGGTTGTTCGTAAACTTACATATTAATTATGCATGACTTAGCAAATTGGACACTGGGTAGTGCACAAAAATAATTAAGGAATGAGAAGCCATGTTTAAAAGTATGTTTATTATTTTCTCTCTTCAGAACATCTGCCCTACTAATATTCTTGGGTCTCTTTTTTTTTTAAAGTCATGCAGAATAAAGTTGATACCTGATTCACTTCTGGCAACTGCTTAATTATTTGTAATAAAAAATAATTACAGTATGTTACAACAAGTATCTTCTTAATTGCTGGCTGGATGTGAGGAGCAAATCTGTTTCTTTTGGTTTTTAAGCAGATTATTTCCAAAAAATGTCACCTACTTTTTACATCAGACAGTGTGTTTAGTTACTCCACTCTTCTCCTCCCTAAATTTTTTTCAGTTTCAATTATAGGTCTTACTTTTGTTAAGCACATCTTAATAGATGAGAAACTTATAAAAAACTATTATATGGATCTGAATATTATGTTATTAATATTATCTTTCTGACATTTTTATTTTAGCTTTTTTGTAGTTTGAGGCTAAAAATGATCAATTAAATGTAGACTTCTAGAGGAACAATAGAAAAATCATGGCAGTTTTAGTAAGGAAATCTGTGGCATTGTAACATCCCTGTAACATCCCTGTAACATCCCTGGATGTTACAGGAATCTATCTTACAAGGCCTGACAATTAAGTTCATTAATTTATTTGTTCTAAGTGCCACATACCTCATTGTTGAATATCACACTGATCACCTTCGAAGTACTCCCCTTGGGAAGCTATGCACCAGTGCCAGCACCTATTCAACTCTTCAATTTTGAAACTCTTTCTGAAATGGCCATTGCCTGTGGTGGTGAGGTGGCAGGTTCACGAACTTAATTGTGTAGTTGTCTGTGAGGAAGTTTTTAGCCAGTAAACAAGTAACTGTATTGGAACACCCTCCATAATCACCTAATCTGGCCATCAATGACTTTTTTTTCTTTACCCAAAGATAAAGGAAATATTGAAAGGAAGACATTTTGATGGCATTCAAGACATCAAGGATAATAAGATGACAGTTCTGATGGCCATTCTAAAAAAAAAGAGTTCCAAAATTGCTTTGAGGGGTGGACTAGGTGCTGGAATTGGTGCATAGCTTCCCAAGGGAAGTACTTCAAAGGTGACCACTGTGATATTCAGCAATGAGGTATGTAGGTAGCACTTTTTCTAGGATGAGTTTGCAAACTTAATTGGCAGTCCTTGTATGTTGATGATAAATTTTGTGTTATGTTTTAGTTATATGTGTAATGCACAAATTATATTTTTGTAGATTTTCTGAACTAAAATGTTTAAGAAATTTTTTTTTTTATCCTGATTAAGTGAAAGTTTACAGTCCAAGTCAATTTGCCGTGTAAACTCTTGAGTACTCACCATTATGTAACTCTTAACTGCTTTTCTCACCCTGTGACAGCACACTCTTCTTTTATACTCTTTACTTCCAAGGTGTCCACTCAGCCAACACTGGGGCCCCTGCTCTCTAACCTCTCCTCTCACCTCTAAAAGGAAACCAGTAGCGCAGCCTCATATATATATTAAACCATAAACTACACTTAACAACATGCATATATATCACTTTGTGTCTGCAAGTCCAGTCCATTCTCTGTCTGAAGTGCTGGTTTCAGTACTGGTTTTAGCTCTGGGATAGCAGCTAGTCTAGGGGCCATGTTCTCAGGGAACCCTCTAGGTTGTTGGAACATCAAGTCTGGTCTTTTAATAGAGTTCTAGATCTACACACCTCTTTCTCTCATTCTGTGTTAGGGACTCTCCATTATGTTCCCTGTCAAGTCTGTTTGGTGGTGGTTGGGCATCATGTAGTTCTTCTGGTCTCTTGCTGATGTAGTCTTCCAATCGTATGGACCATTCTGTCTCCTAGGCTCATTTTTCCTTGTGTCATTGATGTTTTCATCTGTTCCAGGTGTGTTAGGACTAATTGATACTCCTTAGACGGCAGTTTACTGGCTTTTAAGACCCCAGATGCTGCTCACCAGTATGGTGTGCAAAGCACTCTTTTAGAAAAAGACTAGTTATGCCAGTTGACCTTTATGTCCCCTGAAAATATAGTCACCAGGCCCCTGTCCCTGATAGTCTGTCCTTTGAAATGTTGGGTTGAACTCAGAAAGGAACTGAAATATTTTATTTTAAAAGTGAAGTTAAATTTAGTATTTAATACTAAGATTTAACATGAGATAAACTTATTTTTTTGGAACAACTGTGAGTAAATATATACTTATTGATTGACAATTAGGGAGACAGGTGAAGAGGAAATCAGATGGAATCCTGGGTTTCTGACCCACAGTGAGACTTTTTTGACTTTGAAGAAGAATTCTTTTATTTACTGAGTATTTACTGAGCCCTTAGTATGAGGCATGTATATATAGTAAAATGTAGAGAATAAAGATACAGTCTCTGTGCTTTAAGACTTCATAATCTTTTGGAAAGGCAAAGGATCAGTTTTCAACAGAAAATCAGTTACAGGACATTTAGTACTAGCATTTTAAAAAGTGAAGTCCCCAGTAGTTGAGATCTGATCTTAAAGTAAGTTTCCTGTATGGAGTAATGTTTTTGAAAAGTAACCCTTATAAATTATATTTTCAATACTTCCCAGCACATAAAACAAAACTATTCGACCATTAATTTAAAAAATAATCCAGGAACTCTTAATGATACATACCTAGAAATGTTAATGTAAATGCATTTTGTGTTGGTGTTAAACATAAGTCTATGCTGTGAAATTAAGTGACTGATTTTAAATTTTTGATTGTTTAGCTTGTATTGTATTATAATTTTATGAACATAAACAACTACCAGATTGGAGAAGCAGACATAATGTATTACTGTAAATTGTTAATCAAAACTTTATGACCTATTTGCCCATTTTTGTCATATTTCTGACAATTTTGTCACTGTTCTTACGCTATAGAACAGTGAGGTAATACTTAACTGTTCATGAGACACTACGAAGAATAGTTTCACTTTAAAATTAGTAAAATTTCAAGATTATGTTGCTTTTTTCCCTTATCGTAGTTACCTGGTGGACAATGATGAGCTCAGATGAGTATCAGGGAGAGATACAGGTATAATGAAAAAGCCTTTGCACAACTTGTTGCTTAACAGTGGTCCCAGTTTTCCTCTCATCTACATAGCTTTTTTAAAAAAAATCTACACTGGGGAGTTGCTAATAGTGTATATAGATTTATGTTGTGGTAGTTTTGGGAATTCCTTCAGCCTCTGTCTTATTTTTGTGGTATATTGAAGGTTGATTATGAAGGAAAGAGGTAGCAGCTGGTGTTCGTTTCGTCTTGTCAGAAACTGGCAATCATTATATCTTTTTATGTCTTTCCAGGAAAAGCCTTTCCTCAGCCTGTGGAATAGATTAATTTTTCTTGGTCATAAATTTTCAAAGTGATTTATCTTGTCTTTTCCTTTCCAGTACTCAGCATACTTAAAATTAATTGTTCAATATTGGTTATCTCTTCTGTTTCTGATATTAAAAGCTTTGTGAGAATGAGTTACCTTATTTGTCCCTTTATCTCTGGCTCCTAGAGCACTACTTGGCACATATATTATTTTTTGAGTACATTAATGAAGAAATGAATAATAAATGCAGAGAAAATTTGAGACTGCTTATTAAGAATCAATTATTCATTAAAAGTATTGTCAGCAGGTTTGTTTTCCACACCTCTCCTGTTTTGTTCACAACTTGTTTGAATTTCACAGACAAGAATTTTATTTGAGGGTTTGTGTAATATACTCAACTTTCTCATTTTACCAGATAATTTAAAAATAACTGTTCTGTGGTTACCGCCTAATTTAGAAAAGGTATTTTGAAACAAAAAATGGTAGGAATAGTCTTTAAATTGAAAGTGAACTAGTCCTTAAATAGAAATATTTCCTAGTTTTTCTCATTTTCCTTTAGTACTGAGTATATGCTAGTATTTGCGAACTGGAGCCCTGCTGTTCACAGATGGTAAGGGATTGGCTGCTATCTGAAAAGGTCTGCAATTTGAATCTACCAGCCATTCCTGGAAACGCTATGGGACAGTTCTACTGTGTCCTCCAGGGTTGCTATGAGTCAGAACTGACTTGATGGCAACAGATTTGATTTTTTGGTTTTATGTGGGAATTACTGGTGTCACAAAGCTAGTTGATAGGATAACTGACATTAGGTCTCAGTTCTTCTATTTTGAAACACCTTTAGTAATTTAAACATTGCTGTTTGATTTTTGACTAATATTTAAAAAATTATTGTAGTCATTATGACGTGTGGCTTAAGATTGGAATAGATCCTACTGTATTTTTCATGTTCCTCTTGGTTTTTTCCTGTTTTTGCTTATGTACAAAGTATTGTGATCCAAATTTTTACTGTCATCTTCATTCGTTGTTTTCTCACCTTCCGCTTATTTATACCACATGGACCTTGAAGTGGTTTATGAGATTGGTAACGTAAAAGAGTAAAAGTAAAAAGAACTTTGGTTAGGTATGCATAGGAAATATATGTCAGACCCAGAAGGAAGTCAGCATATGCCTTTCATTTCCTTCAGTGAACATATTTGCATTCTCTAACTTTCATTAGATTTATTTTCATTCAAGTGTAGTATTTTCCCCTAGTCGATTAATGTTAGGGATTAATCGAGTGATTTTTTTTTACTTTTTATTTATTGTGATTGAGTGAAAGTGTACAATCCAGTATAAGTTTACATGGCCACCTATGTGCAGCTCCTGCTGCTCTCCCTGCCTGGTGACAGCACACTGTTCCTCTTTGTTCTGTGCATGTCATATCCTCGTAACAATTTCCTGTACCTTCTCTCCATCCTCTTCACCTCCTGCGGTAAGAGGCCAGCAGAACAACATCTTATAGATACACAGAACCATAAAGTGCACACATGATATGGTCGCTCTCTGTCACCAAGTCCAACCCATTCGTGTCTGAAGAGTTGACCTCAGTAATGATTTATGGATGGGGCAGCATCAGGACCAGGACCCATGGTCCCAGGGGAATCCAAGGCCCCTAGACCATCAACTGCTGGGTTTTAGTGGAGTTCTCAAGGTGTACCCCTTTTTATTCTCGTGTTGCCTGTGCGATTCAACTTTGTAAGCCCCATCACAGCTATCCCTGGTGGTGGCAGGGTACCATCTGATTTCTCTGGTCACATGTTGATGTAGTCACCCACTCACGTGGGTCTCTCTATCTTCTGGGTTCTCTTTCCCCCATGTTGTTTTGGTTCTTGGTAATCATCTGTTCCTGTTGAGTTGGTACCATTTGGTGTACCTCAGGTGGCAGCTTGCTAGCTTTTAAGACCCTAGACGCCACTCACCAACATGGAGTGCAGAAGACTCTTAGCAGTATGCTATTTATGCCAGTTGGCCTCGATGTCCTCTGAGAGCATGGTCCCTGGACCCCCACCCTTGCTACTCTGTCCTTGCAATATTGGGTTAAGATTGTAGGAGTGTTCATGTTATGTTGGACTCCAGTTAAACTGATCTTCTTTCTAACATGTGCTGTCATTGATTTCACTTAACCAAATTTCTGTCAACTATCGAATCTATAAGCCACCCCACCCTTGCAGCCATCAAAGAGTCTTCTATACAAGAGTCTGTTTTTAAGTTCTTATCATAGGGGTCTCCTACAATATTTGTCTTTTTGCCACTGACTGCTTTCACTCAACATAATGTCTTCCAATTGAAACCATGTTATGATATGCTTCCGAAAGTTGTCACTGTTCTTTATCATCACATTGTGCTCCATTGAGTATATATACCACAGTTTATTTATCCGTTCTTCTGTTGATAACCTGCTCTTATGGGTTGATTCCATCTGTTTGCTATTGTGGACTGTGCTGCGGTAACATTCATGTGCATGTGTCTGTTGGTGTGAATGGCCTTGATTCTGTAGGATGTATTCCAAGCAGTGGGATTACTTGGTCAAATGGTATATCTATTTCCAGCTTCTTAAGGAAGCGTCAGATTGCTTTTCAAAGACATACCATTTTGCAGTCCCACCAAAAGTGAAGGACACTTCCAACTTTTCCATAGCCTCTCCAGCATTTGTTGTTTTGTGTTTTTTGGATCGTGGCTGACCTCGGTGGAGTGATATGATATCTCATGGTAATTTTGATTTGAATTTCTTTAATAGCTAATGATCGTGAGCATGTCTGCATGTGTTTTTTGGCTGCCTGGATCTCCTCTTTAGAGAACTGTCTGTCCGTCTCCTTTGCCTGTTGCTTAATTGGATTATTTATCTTTTTCTTGTTGATATTTTGTAGTACTTTATGGATTATGGAGGTGAAACGTTGGTCTGACATATAGTTGCCAAATATTTTTTCCCATTCTGTAGATGGTCTTTTAATTCTGTTGATAGTCTTTGAATGAGCGGAAGTGTTTGATTCTCAGTAGTTCCCACTGATTTCTTTTCTGTTGATTGCGGTTTGTTTGTCAGATTTGATGTCTGTCTACATTGTGTATTAAAACTTCCATTGTTGATCCTATTTTTTCTTGGATGAGCTTTATTGTTTTAGTTTTGATACTTAGGTCTTTTATCCAGTTCGAGTTGATTTTTGTATAAAGTATGAGATATGGGTCTTGTTTCAGTTTATTGCAGGTGGATATCCAGTGTTGCCAGCACCATTTGTGAAAGAGATTGGTTTATACCAGTTTAAAGTCTTAGGACTTTTGTTGAATATCAGCTGGTCAAAGGAGGATGGTGGCATCTCTGGGGTCTCCACTCTGTTCCATTGGCCTGTATGTCTCTTTTTGCACCAGTACTGGGCTGTTTTGACAACTGTGGCAGTGTAATAGATTCTAAGCTCAGGTAGTGAGAGGCCTCCAGTGTGTTCTTCAGTAGTGCTTTACTTATGTGCGACTCCTTCCTTTTCCGAACAAAGTTGGTGATTTGTTTCTCCATCTCCTTAAAAAAGTCACAGAAATCTGTATTGAGATTGCATTATATAAGTAGATTGCTTTGGGTAAAATAGACATTTTCACAATGTTGTCTTCCTATCCATGAGCAGGGTAGGTTTCTCCATTTATTAAGTCTCTCTTAATTTCTTGTAGTAAGGACTTGTAGTTCTCTTTGTAAAGGTCTGTTATTTCTCTGGTTAGATTTATTCCTAGGTACTTTATCTTCTTTGGGGCTATAGTAAATGGTATTGACTTGGTGATTTCTTCCTTAATAATCTTTTTGTTGATATAAAGGAATCCTACTGATTTATTTATGTTTATCTTGTATCCTGACACTTTGCTGAACTCTTCCATCAGTTTGAGTAGTTTCCTTCTGGATTCTTTGGGATTCTCTGCATATACAATCATACCATCTAAAATTGGGAGATTTTTAGTTCTTCTTTGCTGATGCAGATGCCCTTTATTTCTTGGTCTTGTCTAATTGCTCTGGCTAGAACTTCTGGCACAATGTTGAATAGGAGAGGTTAGAGTGGGCATCCTTGTCTACTTCCTGTTCTCAAGGGAAACTGTTTCAGTCTCTCTATTCAGGATGACGTGGGCAGTTGGCTTTGTATAAATGGCCCTTATTGCATTGAGGAATTGACAGTCTATTCTTATTTTGCTGAGAGTTTTTAGCATGAATGGGTGTTGGACTTTATCAAATGCCTTTCCTGCGTCAATAGACAAGATCAGGTGATTCTCGTGTTTTGTGATTTTTTTTTATTATTTATTATGATTGAGTGAACATGCACATTTCCATGTATATTTGCATGCCCACCTATACACAACATCCACAACTCTCCCTGTGGTTGATCACATTAATTGTTTTTCTGATGTTGAACCAGCCTTGCATCCCTGCCCTGCTGTAAATCCACCTTGGTCATGATGGATTATTTTTTAGATACGTTGTTGTGTTCTGTTGGCAAGAACTTTGTTCAAGATTTTTGCATCTAGATTCATGAGTGATACCAGTCTGTAGTTCTCCTTTTTGATTTGGTCTTTCCTTGGCTTTGGTATCAGGGTTATACTGGCTTCATAGAATGAATCTGGGAGTATTCCATCGCTTTGTGTGCTGTGAAATAGTCTTAGTAGTATTGGAGATAACTTTTCTCTAAAAGCTTGGTAGAATTCTGTGGTGATTCTGTCTGGGCCTGATCTTTTTTTGGTTGGCAGTTTGTGATGGGTTTGTTAAGTTGTTCTGTTTCACCTTGTGATAATTTTGGTACGTGATATCAATCAAGGAATTTGTCCATTTCCTGTAGGTTTTCATATTTGTTAGAATACAGTCTTTCATAGTGTTCAACTGTGATGTTTTTGATTTATGTTGGATCTGTTGGGACAACTCTCCGCTCATTTCTTGAGTTATTTAGTTCCTTTCCTGTTTTTCTTTAGTAAGTTTAGCCAGTGGTTGGTCAATTTTGTTGATCTTTTTAAAAAACCAGCGTTTGGTCTTTTCAATTTTTTCATTGTTCTTCTATTCTCTAATTCATTTAGTTGTGCTCTGATCTTTATGATCTGTTTTCTTCTGGTGTCTGAGGGATTCCTTTGTTATTCTCTGCTTGTTCAGGCTGTAGTGTCAATTCTTTGATTTAGTTTCTTTCTTCCAGATGTGTGCATTTATGGAGATAAACTGACCTGTGAACACTGCTTTGGCTGTATCCCATAGGTTCTGGTAGGAAGTGTTTTCATTCTTGTTGGAATCTATAAATTTCTTTATTTCCTCCTTGATTTCTTCTATACTCATGGTTTTTTGAGCAAGGTGTTGTGCAATTTCCGTGAGTCAGCTTTCTATCTATGTTTTTTCTGCTGTAGATTTCAGTCTGAGAAGATGCTTTGCATTGTGATCTGAGAAGATCATGGCTTTGTGACCTGAGAAGATGTTTTGCATTAATTCACTGGTATGGATTTTGTTGAGAATTGCTTTATGTCTTAACATGGTCTATTCTGGAGTGCAGTGAAGAAGAAGATGTAGTTATTCACTGATGGATAGAAAGTTCTGTATATGTTGATGAGGTCTAGTTAGTTAGTTGTAGCAGTAAGGTCTTCTGTATCTTTATTGAGCTTTTTTTCTAGATGATCTGTCCAATATTGAGAGTGGAGTATTGAAGTCTCTCACTGTTGTTGTGGAGCGATCTATCTCATTTTTGAGTGTAGTCAGTGTTTCTTTGGTGTATTTAGATGCTGTAGTATTGGGTGCATAAGTATTTGATATTCTTAAGTCCTGCTTGTGTATTGAACCTTTCAGCAGTAAATAGTGTCCATCCTTGTCCATGATCATGGATTTTACATTAAAATCTATTTTATCTGAGATTAGAATTACCACACCAGCTCTTCATTTTTCTTTGTTAGCTAGATATGTATTCTTCCATCCTTTAATTTTCAGTTTGTTCCTATCTTTAAGTCTAAGGTTAAGTTCTTGTAGGCAGCATATAGATGGGTCATGTCTTTTGATCCAAGTTGTCCCTTGATGTCTCTTTACTGGGTGATTGTAATTATCGATAGGTCTGTGTTCAGTGCAGCCGTTGTGATTTGTTTATTTCTGTGTTGATGTTTTCTCTGTTGTTCTTATTAATCTATTCTTTGACCTTCTTCTTTGTGAGTAGATTTTTCACCTTTTTCAAGGTTGGTTTTGTGGTTGTTGAAATATTGCATTTATTGATATGGTATGTTGCTTCTTTATTGTGCTTTACGGCTGCCCCTATGATACTGCTTAATAAACTATGTATAAACCCAAGTTTGATTGCTACCAATCTTGTCTACTTCCTCTCCATCTGGAAGGACTATAATGACCATAGTACATCCCTGTTTTTAATATGATGATATCATAGTTTACATGATGTGATCACTAGGTTGTTTCTTTCACTATTGATCTTTCACTATTTGATTGTGTTTGGAGCCTTCCCTAACTGAGTAGGATTCTGGATAGGGTGTCCTTCTAAAATACAATGAAAGTATTTCTTGTAGCTTTGGTTTGGTTTTACAAAGTCTCTGACTTTCTGTTTATCTGCTAATGTCTTCATTTTCATATTTGAAAAATAGTTTTGCAGGATATATGATTCTTGGTTGGAAGTTATTCTCCTTCAAGGTTTTGAATGTATTATGCCATTATCTCAGTGCCAGTATCGTTTCTGCAGAGACATCTGATGAAAGCCTACAGGGTTTCCCTCTGAATGTTAGCTTTGCTTTGAGTCTTGCTGCCTTTAAGAGTTTCTGCTTATGTTTTATTTTGTTGAGCTTGATTATAATGTGTCTTGGAGTCTTTCTATTGAGAGCTATGTTGAGTGGTGTTCAGTATGTATCTTGGATATCTATATTCTCTTCTTTCATAATTTCTGGGAAGTTTTCTGTCAGCTGAGCAACAATACTCTCTGTGTTCTCACGTGTCGCGCCCTGTTCAGGAACTCTAATTAATCGTAGATTGTTCTTCGTAATAGAGTCCCACATGCTTCTTAGTGCTTCTTCATTTTTCTTGTTTCTTTTTTTCTGATTTCTCCTCATAGATGCTGGAGTCAGTAGCTCTGTCTTCTAAATCAGGAAGTCACATTTTCCATTTGCTCCATTTGGTTTTCTTGGCTTTGAGTTGAAGTTTCTATGTCTTTGATTTTGTTCTCGATCTACTGGATTTCTGAGTACTGATGTTCCCTCAGATTGAACAGCTTGCTTAATTTTTTGTTTTGCAGTGCTGCATTTTGTATAATGTCTAGGAGGGTTCTATATATAATCCTTTTGTGTTTGTGATAGTTTCAGAAAGCTTCTTCGTCTGGCAAGTTCTGAGGTAGTTTCTTTTGGGGGCCTTCAGATGCCATGGGTGGTTTCTGGGTTACCGTCTTCTCCAACATTTGTTGCTTTTGGGGCTTCATGCCAGTCAGTAGAGGCTGGGAGAGATGCTGTGAAGATGGACCACAGTGGTTTCTCTAGGCCATCTTGAAATGAGAAGTAAAAAGTATTTGACAACTTTCAAAGTCAGTCAGGGTTTCAGGTGTATACATCCGTCTTCACAGCTGGCAAGGCACCTCTATATTGAACCCCAGATGTTATGAACTAGCTCAAAATACAGAAAGGCTACTGACCTGCTGGTCTCTGCTGTTGGGTCCTGGCTGAAGGCGATACTGTGTAGAATTCTGCTTTTCTCGCCTGGGTAGGCACTGTCTCTCAGCCCAGGAATTAGGTCCAGCTGGGGCTTCCGTATGGATGACTCTGCTTCCCAGCCAAACAAGATCATATCCTGCACAAGCTTGCCAGCTGGCTGGGACCAGGCTACCGGCGGAAAGAGAGGCCAAGAGTGCCCAAATGCCCAGAGTCCGTAGGTTCTGCTGCTGGGCATGGGCCCCAGGCGACACTGTACAAAACATCACCTGCCTGCTAGAAAAGCACTGTACCCCTGGGAGGCACCACCTGCCACCCTTTGAACCAAGTCTGGCTGGGACCTCTGCCTGGTCTTCTCTGTTTCCCAGTGGATCATGATGGCATCCCGCACAAGTGCATCTGTATGGCTACCACATGGCTGAGACAGAAAGATAGGCCAGAGGAGCCGAGGTGTATAGAGTCCAAAGCCAGGCTCTCCAAGCTTGGCAATACACTTGCCGGTCCCACCAGCAATGTGTCCAAGACCAGCAGCTCGTCAAGTCCCAGTTCTGCCTGCCGGCCAAGACAGAAGAAAAAAAAGTCGAAATAGTGAGTTATCTTCAGTCTGTGCAAGCATGTGCTTGCCAAGAGTGGGTTCAAATGAAAGAGAGGAGGTTTTGCATTCAGTGGTATGAAGTCCAAATTAACAGCACTGTGCTGTATCCCAGGGCTTACTAGGTGTCCAGAAGGCTCCATTTAATTATCATTTCAGGTCTTGGTTTCCAGAGGGATTTAGGGAGAGGTGCGTTTAGTCCGCCATGTTGACTCTGCCCCCCCAAATAATTTTTTTGATATGTTGTTGAATTCTGTTAGCTAGTATTTTTAGAAGAGTTTTGCATCTAGGTTCATGAGTAATATTTGGCTGTAGTTCTCCTTTTTTGTTGGGTCTTTCCCCAGCTTTGGTATCAGGGTTACGCTGGTTTCATAGAATGAACTTGGGAGTATTTCATCCATTTCTATGCTGTGAGATAGTTTCAGTAATGTTGAAGTTAACTCTTCTCTAAATGCTTAGTAGAATTGTGCAGTGAAGCCATGTAGCCAGGGCTTTTTGTGGTTCATAGTTTTTAGATGACCTTTTCAAATTTTTTCCTTTGTGATGGGTTTATTAAGTTGTTCTGCTTCACCTTGTGATAATTTTGGTAGGAATTTGTCCATTTCCTCTGGGTTTTCAAATCTGTTATAGTCTTTTGTAGTATTCTGTTATATTTTTTATTTCTTTTGGATATGTTATGCCCCATCTCATTTCTTATTTGGGTTATTTGCTTCCTTTCCTGTTTTTCTTTAGTAAGCTTAGCCAGTGGTTGGTCAGTTTTCCTGATCTTTTCAAAACAACAGCTTTTGGTCTTTTCAATTTTTTCAGTTGTTGTTCTATTGTCTAATTTGTTTATGTCTGCTCTAATCTTTGGGATCTGTTTTGATGCCTGAGGAGTTCCTCTGTTACTCTGTTTCTACTTGTTTGAGCTGTAGGGTTCATTCTTTGGTTTGGCTTCTTTCTTCCATCCAGATGTGTTCATTTATGGGGATAAACTGACCCCTGAAAACTGCTTTAGCTGTATCCTGTAGGTTCTGGTAGGAAGTGCTTTCATTCTCATTTGAATCTATAAATTTGTTTATTTCCTCCCTGATTTCTTCTATAACCCATGGCTTTTTGAACGAGATGTTGTTCAGTTTCTATGAATTCTGTTTTCTGTGTTTTTTCTGTTATTGATTTTTGACTTTAATTGCTTCATGGTCTGAGAAGATGGTTTACAATAATTCAGTGGTGTGGGTTGTTGAGATTTGCGTTATGTCCTAACACATGATCTGTTTTGTAAAATGTTCCATGTGTACTGGAGAAGAAGGTGTAGTTATCTGCTGATGGATAGAAAGTTCTGTATATGTCAGTGAGATCTAGTTGGTTAATGGTGGCAATAAGATCTTCTGTGTCTTGACTGAGCTTTTTTCTAGAAGATCTTTCCAATAATGAGAGTGGAGTGTTCAAGTCTGCCAGTATTACTGTGGAGTAATCTATCTCATTTTTTAATGTAGTCAGTGTTTCTTTGATGTATTTAGATGCTCTAGCGTTGGGTGCGTAGGTATTTAATATTGTTAGGTCCTGCTTGTGTATTCAACCTTTCAGCAATAAATAGTGTCCATCCTTGTCCATGATAGTTGATTTTACATTAAAATGCATTTTATGTGAAATTAGTACTGCCACACCTGCTCTTCATTTTATGTTGTTCGCTTGGTATACATTCTTCTATCCTTTAACTTTCAGTTTGTTTGTATCTTTAAGTCTGTGGTAAGTTTCTTGCAACCAACATATAGACAGATCGTGCCTTTTAATCCAAGATGTCACTCGATGTCTCTTTACTGGATCATTCAGTCAATTTACATTTGACGTGATTATCGATAGGTATTGTTTAGTGGTGTCATTGTGATGTGTTTATTTCTGAGTTGATGTTTTCTCTGTTGCTCTTAATATTCTGTTCTGGGCCTTTCTTCTTTATGAGTTGATTTGTCATCCTATTCAGTGTTGGTTTTGTGTTTGTTGAGACTCCTGTATCTCATTTCTTGATTTGATATATTGCATCTTCATTGTACTTTGTGGATACTACTGTGATTCCCCATGATAATCTGTGATTAAACCTAGTTTTAACTTCTGCATGTCCTATTAAGTTCCTCTCCATCTGGAAGGACTATAATTACTGTAGTACATCCTTCTTTATTTTTTTAATTATGATTGAGAATATACAATACCATATAAATTTGCACACCTGCCACTGAGCAGCTAGCACTGCGGTCCCTGCCCAGTGATAGCACATTCCTCTTCTCCATTCTGTACATGTCATATCCTCCTAACACTCTCCTGTCCCTTCCTCTCCATCCTCTTCACCATGTCCAATAGGAGGTCAGCTGGATGACACCCTATAGATGCATAGAACCATAAAGTGCATATGTGATATGGTTGCTCTGTGTAACCAAGTCCAATCCATTTCTGCCCGAAGAGTTGACCTCAGTTATGATTTATAGATGGGGCAGCGTCAGGACCAGGGGCCATGCTTCCAGGGGAACCCTCAGGCCCCTGGACCATTAATTGTGGTCTTTTAATGGAGATCTCAGGGTGCACCCCTTTTTATTTTCATGTTGCCTGTGAAACTGAACTTTGTGCGCCCTATTGCGGCTATCACTGGTATTGGCTGGGCACCATCTGGTTCTTCTGATCACATGTCAATGTAGTCACCCACTCACATGGGTCTCTCTGCCTTCTGGGTTCTCTTTGGACCATGTCGTTTTGGTCCTTGGAGATCATCTGTTGCTGCTGAGTTGTGACCATTTGGGGTACCTCAGATGGCAGCTTAGCAACATTTAAGACTGCAGGCGCCACTCACCAATTTGGGATGCAGAAAACTCTCTTAGTGAAACACTAGTTGTGCCAGTTGGCCTTGATATCCCCTAAGCACATGGTCCCTGGCCCCCTGCTCCAGCTTCTCTGTCCTTGCAATATTGGGTTAAGATGAGAGGAGTAATCATGTTATGTTGAAGTTCACTTAAAATTGGTCTTCTTTCTAATGTGTGCTGTCACTGATTTCACCCAACCAAATTTCTGTGAACTATATAATCTGTATCCCACCTTCCACTTCTGTCTCTCCCCATCCTTGCAGTTGTCAGAGAGTCTTTTCTTCTATGCATGAGTCTGTTTTTAAGTTCTTATTGTAGGGGTCTCATACAATATTTGTCCTTTTGTCACTGACTACTTTCACTCAACATAATGTCCTCCAATTGAAAACATGTTATAAGATGCTTTCTAAAATCATTGTTCTTTATCATTGCATAGTGTTCCATGTTTACTTATCCATTCCTCTGTTGTTGGGCATCTGGTTCAGTCTTTTTGCTGTTGTGGATTGTGCTGTGATAACCATTCATGTGCATGTATCAGTTAGTGTGAATGGCCTTGATTCTTCAGGATGTAGTCCTAGCAGTGGAATTACTAGGTCAAATGGTATATCTGTTTCCATCTTTTTAAGAAAGCACAAGATTGCTTTCCAAAGAGGTTGCACCATTTTGCAATCCCACCAACAGTGTAGGAGAGTTCTAATTTCTCCACAGCCTTTCCAGCATTTGTTGTTTTGCGTTTTTTGGATAATGGCCAACCTTGTTAGAGTGAGATGGTGTTGTCTCATTGTAGTTTTGATTTGAATTTCTTTAATAGCTAATGATCGTGAACATGTCTTCATGTGTTTTTTGGCTGCCTGGATCTTCTCTTTAGAGAAGTGTCTGCCCACTGCCTTTGCCCACTACTTAACTGGATGATTTATCTTTTTCTCATTGATGTTTTGTAGTACCTTATAGCTTATGGAGATTAGGTGTCGGTCTGACATATAGTTGCCAAATATTTTTTTCCCATTCTGTAGGTGGCCTTTTAGTTCTATTGATAAAATCTTTGGATGAGCAAAAGTGTTTGATTGTTAGTAGTTCCCATTTATCTGTTTTCTGTTGATTGCAGTTTGTTTGTCAGATTTAGAAGTCTGTCTATGTTGTGTATTAAAACTTCCATTGTTGATCCTAAGTTTTCTTGAGTGAGCCTTATTGTTTTAGATTTGGTATTTAGGTGTTTCATCCAGTTAGAGTTGCTTTTTGTATAAGGTGTGAGATGTGTGTCTTGGTTTAGTTTATTTCAGATCGACATCCAATTTTGCCAGCGCTATTTGTTGAAGCCAAAGCCCAGTTGAAGAGATTGGTTTTATCCCAATTTAATGTCTTAGGGCCTTTGTCAAATATCAGCTGTTGATAGGAGGTTGGTGTCATCTCTGGGGTCACAATTCTGTTCCGTTGATTCTGTCTGTCTCTTTTTGTACCATAACCAGGCTGTTTTGACCACTCTTGCGTGTAATAGGTTCTAAAGTCGGGTAGTTAAAGGCCTCTCAGTGTGTTTGTCTTTTTTCAGAAGCGTTTTCTTATCCAGGGCTTCTTCCCTTTCCAAACAAAGTTGGCAGTTTGTTTCTCCATCTCCTTAAAAAATGTCACAGAAATTTGTGTTGGCATTGCACTATATAAGTAAGGTGCTTTGGATAAAGTAGACGTCACAATGTTAAGTGTGAAGCAAGATAGGTTTCTCTGTTTATGTATGTCTGTCTTAGTTTCTTATAGTAACGTCTTGTAGTTCTCTTTGTAAAGGTCTGTTATTTCTCTGGTTAAGTTTATTCCTAGGTATTTAGTCTTCTTGGGGCTATAGTAAATGGTATCGAGTTGGTGAGTTCTTCCTTTATAATCTATATGTAACCCTTTTGTACTCGACCTCCAATAGTTTCAGCAAGGCTTCTTCATCTGGGAAGTTCTTTGGTTCTTTCTTTTCTGAGCTTTCTGGAGCCATGAGTGGATTCTTCTTTAGTGTCTGGCCAAGATTTGGTGCTCTTCGGGCATCTAGACTGTGTTTAGTTTGTCTGGTGTTGCTTTAACAGAATCTGAAGTGCAGTCTGAGAAGGAAGGTGATCACCAGCCACTTCTCTGTATTCCAGTGACTGGTCCCAGTGGAGTCTCTGGGTTAGCAGCCTCTGCCTCCTAACTGGTAAAGACATGGCCCTACTTATGGAGTCACTGGGGGCCATCAGCTGGCCTTATGAAGTGAGTCAGTAAAGGCTGGAAGAGATGCCATCAGGGTGCACTGCAGTTATTTCTCTAGGTAGTCTTATTTTGAAAGGTAAAAGCTATCTGACATCTTCCAAAATCAGTCAGGCTGTCAAGCGTGCAAGCCCCTCTTCCTAGCTGGCCAAGCACCTCTATATCCAACCCCAGATCCTATAAACTAGTTCAAAGTACGAATAGGCTACTGCTCTTTTGTGATCTGCTGCTGCATTCCACTTGTAATGTCACACTTTGCTAAGCAAAGCTTTTCTGTTTGAAAAACACTCTCTGGGCTGGCACTGCCTGCCAGGCTGGGAATTAGTCCCTGTTGAGGTCTGTGTTTTGGTAACTCTGCCTCCCAGTCGCCATGAGTCAGATCCGACTTGATGGAACTTGGCTTGGCTTGGCCTCCCAGTCAAACAAGACGGTGTTCCACACAAGCTGTGCTGCCCACTGTGGAATAGCCATTTCAGTGGTGGAGATTTCCAAAGAGAGGGTGGAGGAGCCTTGGTTCAGAGAGTCCAGAGCCGAGCTCTCAAAATGTGGCCGTTCTCCCTGGTGGGCCTGTCAGCAGTGCAGCTGAGTTTTGCTGCCAGTGAAGGCCAAACCCCGCCTGGTGGGCACTGCCTCCCATCCTGGCAATTAGACCCTGCTGAGCCCACCGTTTGGGTAGCTCTGCCTCCAAGTTGAACAAGATGGCGTCCCGCACAAGCGCTCCTGCTTGCTGTGGAATAGCTGATTCTGTGGTGGAGGTTTGGAAAGAGAAGTTAGCGGGGCTGATATGCACAAAGTCCAGAGCTGGGCTCTCAAAATGAGGCTATTGCACCTACTGGTCCCATCAGCAGTGCAGTAGAGCTTTGCTGCCATTTAAGTCCAAGCGCCACCTGCCAGCTAAATCAGAGAAAAAAAGAGTTAAAAATTACCTTCAGTCCACGAAAGCTGGGATTCAATAAGGGCAGAGGTCAGTGAAAGAGATGAAGTTTCCCATTCAGTGGTATGTAGTCCAAATTGAGAGCCCTATGCTGTGGTTTGGGGCTCATTGGGTATCCAGAGGCTCCGTTTAAATGTCAGTCCAGGCCTTATTTTTCAGACGGAATTGAGGAGAGACGTGTCTAGTCTGCCATCTTGTAATCAATTGATTTTTGACAGCCAGTTTTAGATCTTCACACTAACAGATAAAAAATTGTGTTTACTGAATTGTAGGCATAGTTATCATCACTGTATATTCAGTTGTTATAAAACCCTTGTGTAGTAGGTTTTACATTTATTATTACTTGACAAGTGAAAAAAGAAACTGAAGTTTAGGGAAGTTAAATAACTTGTTCAAGCTTATACACAGCTATTTGTAGGAAAGCTGGGGTCACAACTCAGTCACCATATCTAAAACTCAACTCTTAACTCTTAATGATGGAAGGCTTTAGCTTTTCTTAAAATTTAGAAGTCCTTTCAATTGATACAAATGAGATTAATTTTTAAAAGTTGTACTATGTTGGTGGTTTGTGAGGGTACAATTGCTAGTGTAAAAGGAAGAGGTATATCTGATAACAGTTGCAAGGTAATTACATGTTTTTTAAAAAAGTGGTATCACAAAAAGGAGCACATCCTAAGAACTGTGCTCAAAGACAACAATCAGTAGTCCAAAGGCCTGGGAGTTCCCCTTGGAGCATGGCCCCTAGAGCTGATGCTGTCCCTAAATCGTAAATCACTGAGGTCAACTCTTCCGACAAGAATGGGTTGGACTTGGTTACACAGAGTGACCGTATCGTATGTGCACTTTATCCTTCTGTGCATCTATAGGATGTTGTCCTACTGGCCTCTTACTAGAGGGAGGTGGAGAGAGTAGAGAGGAGGGGACTGGAGATTAAGAGGATATGACATGTATAGAATTGAAAGGAAGAGTGTGCTGTCACCTGGGAGGAGAGCAGAAGGAGCTGCAGATAGGTGGGCATGCACGTTTAAATTGAATTGTACACTTCCACTCAATCAGAATTTTAAAAGTGTGGTATCCTTTGGGATTTTTGAGATCTTTGTCTCATACTCTTCTTTGAAATTAATGTCACATCATTGAACTGAGATAGTAGATCTGAACACAATGAGGTAAATTGAAGAGTAGGAAAATGGATATGACTATATTATAAATTGATGTGAGATCCATTCTACTAAATAATTGCAACTTAATCCACAGTATTTCTCTCTCTATCTCTGTATGACAAGCCTATATAGTGCTTTTCAGCATGGTGACAATGACTTTAATTTTATTTTCCCCCCATTTAAACTTTAGTTACAGCACTTTTAAGGAAGCTTAAGCAGCAGTCCAGGGAAAGTGTTGAAGAAAAACGACCTCGTTTATTAAAAGCCCTAAAAGAGGTAGGCTATACTTCTTACTGATACTGTATCCAGTGTGTAAGTTTAAGCATTTTTTATGTAGTCTAAATTTTCACTGTGTGCTATTCTAACGTTTTAAGTAATAACTGTATTATAATTCTTTTTCTAAAACCCATACACTGACATTAGTTTTTTTTTGTATTATTTCATACCTGTCTATAGGAAGAAACATTTTGATTAGTAATATTTTTTTAAAGAAAAATATTAAGCAGGTGTAAAAACTGTTGGCTAAAATTCATGTAGTAATTATTCATATTTCATGTCTCAGCTAGGTGACTTTTATCTAGAACTTCACTGGGATTTTCAAAGCTGGGGTAAGTGTGTTTTAGGTTTTACTATAAGATATGTATTCGTGCAGAAATGCAAATATAAAAACAACTGTTATTTGGAAATAATCATTACACATTTGATATTTGGCCTAAAGAAAATTAGGTAATTTTTATGTTGCGTGAAATAGAAGTAAAATCATATACTAATACTGGATTGTTCCAACTTAATTAGTAATTTTCAGGAGTTTGTCTCTTAAGGTTGGAAGCTCCTTCTTCTTTTTTAAAAAAAACAGAAAGCAGGTTTAAAAATCATAACAATTTAACATAACGTGGTTTTGAAAGGAAGAATAGTTATGAGGTTCTTGACTTACTGAATTTAAAGGAGCTTGAAATACAGTGTTTAGATCCTTGAATGTGAAAATTAACACTCTTTGTGTATGTTTGTAAGGTTTCAATCATTTTTGTGACTTATGGGGGCATACTGTATAGCCACTGTCTTAACATACTATTTGGTTGCAAACTTTTTCATTTATTTATGAAAGTCCTTAATTCCTAAATTTTTGCAGTCATTTATGAACTTGGAAAAATAAGTTTCTGTCCTCTCCATTTTGAACATGGGATCACTTAGCCAAAAACCTTCATGCCCAAATAGGAAATTTGATCCTAGTGACTTTTCCTTTAGTAACCTGTGCACTTTCTTTATAGTTTAATCATCCCTCTTATTGCATAACATATTAGCCTGTTTTGTATTTTACATGTAAGAGGAAGAATTTATAACTTACTATGTTTTTGATATATGATGCAGTCATTATATATTCATAAATAACTTACAAAAAATTCAGTTATAATTTCAACTTACTACTAACAGAAAAGTTTTCATTGCAAAGTATTAGATACAGATACACACCTGATGAAATTTTGTTTTTAAAGATTATTTTCTAAATGTAATATATAAAGGTTTGAATATAATGAGTTTACATGTGTTTTTAAAAGCGTCTGAATTAACTTTTATGATATGAAAGTTTTTGAATATTCAGTAATACTTATCCTCAAAATAATCATAAAACCAAATCAGGTGTTGACAACCACATGAAGTATGTTCTATTTTACATAGGTTTTGTAAGTTTTATGATACATGTGTGTGCACATATGTGCACAGTTGCATATTGTATATGTTGGACTGTTGCAGTTAGGCATTTCTAGTTCCTGCTACTTAAATGAAAACGTTAAGTACTCTTAGTAAATAGAAATTTTACAGTTTTTGGTCCACTGTAGATTAATAAATGTACCTTAATGTGAAACAGATTACATCCTGACATTCCTCAACCTGTGTTGAAGTTATGATATTCTCAGGTTGTTCTGTATACATTTGGGTTTGCAAATTCAGGTTCAAAATAGAAAATACAAGTTATATACTATGTAGTTTTGTACTGTACAACTGGCAGTCAATCGCCTGCCAAGTTACCAGATTTAAACGTTAATTATCTGGTCATACTTATTATTTCTTTTTGGTCTTTCTTTATGTCCTCTGATTTCTTCTTCTGAAAAAGTAAATGGAACCCATCAATCAGAAGTCAATGACCACGTGTTTCTCTTTACCATGTCAAAAGTTAGTAATTTTCTGCTATCTTTAGAAGAAAGTGCCTTCTGAAATAGTAATACCTGATTTTTCTAAAAATACTATTTTTGATAGACTGCCTTTTTATATTTGGAGGTTTTAAAAACATTAGAATTCTTCCCAAGCTTATGTAAATTAGAAAGCTCATATTTTTAAATACCAATAGGTTTTATAAAGTATATGTAAAGAGTTTAGTAACTTTTTTAGTAATCTTTGACTAATGAAATTGATGTTACTGCTGTCAGTATCAGATTTCAAGTTGTTTATTTTTTAGAGTAACACTATAAGAGTTCTTGAACATTATAGGAAGTTATCAAGTATTTTTAAGTTTCCTCATTACTACTTTCCAGAGGCAACCACAGATTATGTGAGTACTTTCAAACCCTTTTTAGGGTTTACAAATGTGTGTGTGTACCTCGGCTTTAGTTTTTTAAAAGAATTTTATGGAATCAGCTATTATCTCACTATGCAGTTTTTCACTTTTACTTACTATATCATGGACATCTCACCATAGCAGTTCATAGTTATCTCCATAGGGAAATTTAAAGTATTTCTTCGGCATTTAATCCCACTGTTTTTCCCAGTTGCAGTGAAGTTGATTCTGACTCATGACAACCCCATGTGTTTTAGAGTAGAACTGTGCTCTGTAGGTTTTCAGTGGCTGGTTTTTCAGAAGTAGAACTTCAGTCCTTTCTTCTGAGGGTTAAACTTGGAACCTTTCAGTTAGCAGCCAAGCATGTTAGTCATTTGTACTACTGAGGGACTCCATTTAATTCCTACATGTAGTGTTTTAATTCCTAAATGTAAATAATATTTTAAAAATATTGTTAGAACTCTAACTCATTAGACTAATTTTGGCTCTGTCAGAATCCTTTGTGGCCTTATTACTGTGATAGTCCTACCTTGCATTATAGATTATTTGGAAGACCTGATGTCCTAGAATTTAGAGAGCAAAAAAGGTATCTGGTAGCACTGTACATCTGAAGTCTGAATTTTTCTTTTTTTTTTTCTCTCTGCAGAGACCCCATTCCTTCTTTGATGTTGTCCCTTGAATACATTTGCTGTTTAACTGATTCTACTAGTACTTACTAGTTTGAATTAAAAAGCAGTCCATTTTTCTTGCTGAGCAAAATGTTTAAAAAAGACATTCCAGTTATGTGAAGAGACAGAAATAGACATAGTCACTCTTGAAATTACATATATATTTACATTTATAAACAACACATGATAAACATCACATAGTGAAATTCATGAGGCAGCCACTAAAGTACTTGCTGAAAGTATTATTGCTGTGACAGACTTGACTTTGATGCAAAAAGAAAATGAAATTAGCACATCTGTTTTCTTACTGATAAAGGATTTTATTGATTTGAAGCTGAAACTATTAGCATCTCTTGGTGAGATACTTGCAAGTCTACAAATTAAAACTCATTGGTGTATAAGAGCCTGGATACTTGGATTAAAAAAAAAGAAGTGAATACCATCTATTAGTAGATTTCATTGTCAAGCTTTTTTCCTTAAACTTTAGTTTTTGTTTTCCCTTTATCAAGACTCCTAATGTTAAAAGCAAAAAAGCAAACCAAAAATAAGGGAGGGAGCTAAGAATATGGAGAACCAGAGTTAAATTTATAGATAGTATTCTTCTTTCTTGTGTTCTTATTGTCTGTCTTTGGTGGAAAAGAGCTTCAGACCTAGAGTCTGAAGGCAGCTCAACTGTTACAGCCTGGGTTTTTAGGTATATAGAAAAGCTTGAAGTTTTGAATTGTATCTCTTTTCTAAGCTTTAGATTTTTGTTTTTTAATTTCTAAAGTGAGGTAATGATGACTGTCCCATTTATTACAGAATTTTCTTTAAGGAAATCATATTTTTGAAGGAAGTCCTTTGTATACTGTTAAGTATTAGATAATTTATATTTCAGTCACTACCTCTATTTAGCATTGTTTGTATAGTACATTTCAACTGCAAAACCAGTAATTTTTACATCTTCTTGTTATCCATGAAATTTATGGGTACTTTATTTGCATAATATAGGTGGAACTCATTTAGGCTCAGAAATGATTCTTAAGATGAAGGAGTAAGTGGTAGCAAAATCAAAATTAAAATAGAAGTGACATTTTTCATTGCTCAGTTCAGTGAATTCTGTTACTTCTGAAATCTCTGGAGTAGTGTTTTAAATTCTCAGATTATGCTGAGATAAGATATGGAGAGCTTAATTGATCAGTTTACATGATCGAGGAAACTAATTACAGAATTAGAAAAATGTTAATTTGCTGTGTTTTGGGAATGCATTAAAATCTAGCAGAAATCTTTTCTTGCTCAGTGAGGATTTTTTTGTTTTTCCTTTTGTTTTTCACTTCCAAGTTCTTACCATTTTATTTCCTGCTTCCTCCTTAACTAACTTTTTTATTAATTGGGTATTGATATGTGATTTTTAGTTTTATTTTTGTAGGTGAACCACTTTAAAAGATCTGAAAAATTAAATTCTAGTACTGTTTGCTTTTCATCATTTTTGGTTCATGCTATACCAAATGCATAACTTCAGGAAAACTCGCTATCAAGTAATGAGCACAGAGGAAGTTCTTTGGTCATTTATATAGATTTATGCTATTCTTGCTTATTTCAACATCTGTTGTTCCTTATAAGGCAAAATTCAAAAAGTAAATGATTTCTTACATTCTTTAACTAGGGCAACTTTTAATTGATATTCTCTGTAGACAACATATTTTTTTGTTTTTATATAAGGATATGTAGTTCTTGAAAAGTGTTTTCAAGAGTGGAACTTATTTGACTTATTTGAATTAAACAGTGATTAAGAGCTTGGCTGCTAACAAAAAGTTCAGCAGTTTGAATCCACCAGTGCAACTTGGAAACCCTGTGGGGTGGTTCTGCTCTGTCTCATAGGGTGTCTATGATTTGAGGTTGACTGTGAGTCAACTATGACTTGGAATCGACGGCAACAAATTTTGGAGTCATGGTAGCACACTGGTTAAGAGCTTGGCTTCTAACCCAAAACTTACCAGTTTGAATTTGCTAGCCACTCCTTGGAAACCATATGGGGCAGTTCTACTCTCTTATAAGGTAGCAATGAGTCAAAATTGCCTTGAAAGCAATGGTTTTTTTTTTTTTTTTTAAGGATCTAAACTAAAGGTTGGTGTTTAGAACCCATCCAAAGAAAAGGCTGTCAGTCTGCTTCCAGAAGACTTATAGCTCAGAAAATCCTACAGAGCTGTTCTATTCTGTAACACACAGGGGCACCATGAGTCAGAATTAACGTGATGGCAGTAGATTTAGGTTGTTTTGAAGGATCTGAAATAGGCATTGATGATTTGGCATATGTTTAGTGTGTGTTAGAAAATATTGATGCTTTTGAAAATTTCAACCCCAAATTAGCCTTTAATTTTCTCTCTAGTTTTTGTTTCTTAAACTTTTACTGCCCATTTTAAAAACAGAATTTTGTAAGCCAGCCAAGTGCCGTCGAGTCGTATGTAATGTATTTGAGACATACCCACAGTGTGCACACACCAATATTCATGCATTCACATATACAGATAATGTGATCTTCATTTCAAGAATTCTTAGCTTTACTCCTTTTTTAGTAGATGACAGTTCTTTGTAACTATTAGGTAGATTTAGTCATCCATAGAATAACTCATAGTCTCTAAAATATAGCAGATAATAAATAAAAACTATTAGAATATAGCTTATGCAATGGATATGAGTTATAGCAAGTGACACTGCAGTGTAGAAATCTACAGGTAAATATTGTGGTTAACATTCTACAAAGTTGAGATGAGGTACAGAAAGTGTAAGTGACTAAAGCCATGTATTTGGGATTAAGACTTAAATATGACTGTCTAGCTTCAAAAATTGTACCCTTTCTATTTCATACATTACTTCCCTGCCATTAAATTATATTTAAAGAATCAGATAGGGTGCAGGTGCATCTAGTTAACCATTCTGGAGAGTTTTGTTACCAGAGGGCTTTGTTCTCTCATCTGTAATAATATCACACAGTATGTACCCAGGAGTGGCCTTGAAGTGATACTGCTGGTTTATGTGTGATAAGGGCAGAGGACGAGGTAGTTTATCATGCAGCAATTACAATTGTTTTAAGGTGATAAAAATTGCTTTATGTATTTTTAATTGGAAAGTAATATTTTAAAGAAAATTATTACAATGCTGATCAGTTAGTGAAATGCTAACTTTACTACTCTTCGAAGTCACACATAAATAATATCTCAGAACGTTAAAAGTAGTTATTTCTTTTTTACCTTTTCTTTTTAAAAATGCAGTGCCTTTACTTTCCCGAATTCTGCCTTCTGATGCATGTAAAATATACAAACAAGGTATCAATATCAGGTAAGATGATTGGATTATTTTTTAAGTAACAAAAATTTGAGATTAAAGGGAAGTTTATGTAATAATAGCTTAACATTTAGATGAAGTGTTTTATAATTTTAAAATGCTGTCATGTATTCACAATGTATCATTTAAGACATGCTACCGATGAGGAACAAAAAGCATGAAGTTTTGACCGAAGCAAAGATATTCTTATGCAACTATAGGTTATCTAGAAGGCAAACAGTGAGAATGGTGATACAGTCCTAAGAAGACTTAAGACGGTCGTATCCCTGATTCTGGGTTTATTAAGGAATAAAGGACTCATAGGAAGACCCAACTCTTGTCCTTTTTTTCTCCTTCTCTTACACTCTTCCCTCCCATATTCATCCATCTATACATCCAGCTATTCATTTATTCAGTTTTCTATCCATACTGATGAGCAGTTTTAAATTTTTTCTATTCACTTTTATAACTAAGGTTGATATTTGGTTGTTATGGGAAATTAACCTATTTATTTTAGTCATTTCAAACTTTTACCTTTTATTCTTTGTATCTTTAGCTTTATCTTAATGTATATGAGTACAACTGTATACAAACATATTGTAACAATGCCAATAACATATTTATATTAATATTTTTGTAAGTTATATGTGTATTTTGTGTATCTCTGTATCTCTCCAGAATTTTATTTTGGATATATAATGGTCTCTTGAAAGATTATCTCATTATAAACTCTTCATTTCATAGATGAGAAAGCTCAGGGAGGAGAAGTTTTTACAAGAGCATGTTGTAAATTAGTGGCTAAGCAGAGCTTCTGACTTCCAGTCTTTTCACCATGTTGCAAGGTGGAATTTTTAAAAAATATTAGCTAATTATAAGATGTATTATATAATGTGTTGAATTACCACAAAGAGATAACTTTTAGTTAGAAGCGAGTTGTAGGCTAATTATCCTCATGTGATAGTATTTGATTAAGATAGAATTTTCTGTGATTTTTGTTTTTAAAAATAATTGCTTCAAGTGTTTCTCATTATGAAAGTCCTTGTGGACATTATAATGTGTGTCTATTATAGAAAACTTTGAAAATGAAGAAAAATAAAATTAAGTAGGAAGAGATTTGATAAGGATGTAAATTTAATTCAGCAGCTATTTTTAAGAGTATGATTTCATCATTAAAATGATTGGTATAGATGTTCACCAAAAGTAGTAGATAGTTTTCAAAAATTGAAAAATAGTATTACTTCACATGTGTTATTTTAAAAAAGAGATTAATTTTAGTTCTTTTTGATTCTTAAGTTTAATTTTTCTTTGAACTTCTGTTTTTTAAAAAAACTGTTTCATGTTTATACATAACTTTTAAAATGAAATAATCTGATCATATTATATAAAAATCATCGATAATAAATCCCCATAATGGTTAAAATAGGGACACCAAGAGTAATAACCTGGGGGACATTAATTGTGTAAGAGAATGTAGGTTAAAGAGAAACTACTGGGCCTCTTGTCAGTTGAGGATGAAGATAGGAAATTGTTCCATTTTACTTTTATCTCATGTCAGCCGTGTAATCATTTAGTATATCATCTCTGGTGTCAAGAATGAATACTTCAGCAGAAATAGGAAATTGTGAGCAACATTGTTCAGAGTACTAGCATGAACATTTTCATTATTAATAATTATGAAGTAATCCCATAGCCACTGATTGAAATATTCATTGCAGACTTCACCTTATTTCAGGCTCTTCTGTCTCAAATCCAAAACCAAAACCAAAACCAAACCAAAACAAAACAAAAAAACCTTTGAAACCCATTGCTGTTGAGTCAATTCTAACTCACAGCAACTGTGTGGAACAGAGTAGAACTCCCCTGTCAGGTTTCCAAGCAGTAGCTGGTAGATTTTAGACTGACAACCTTTACATTAGAAGCTGAATCTTAACCACTGTATCACCAGGACTCCTCCTTGTGTCAAAAGAAGGCTATATTTCCTTTTTTTCAGTATTATTTGGCATTTTTTAAGCATCTGTTAAATTTTTTCTATTAAAATCTTTCTATTTATATAAAGAACATTTTGTTCTTCATGGCTAATTGGATAGAACAAATTAAAAATATTTTGGCTCGTAGACTTAGAGTCAATGACTAATTAGTACGTTAAAATACCATCATGATAAATTACTTCATTTATAAAGCATCTGTGGTACAGTTTACTGTGCCATTTAATGTCAGAGATACTGTAGAAGCTGAATTAGTGTTTCTGTTGCAAGTTATAGAAACTCAGATGAAATGGAATTGTACTGTATTCACCTAACTGGGAAGTTTTTATGACTGATTTTAGGTTTGGCTAAATCTAGGAGCTCAAGTTTCACTATGTCAGTGTATCTAATTTTTCTTTGTGTCTCTCTGTGTATGTCCTTCCTGACTGTTCCCAACCCAACCCCCACACTTGTCTACTCACTACTATTCTCTCCAGGATGGATGAGAAAGGAGTTGAGGCAGAAGACTATTATGGCTTATTTTTTTCTTTTATGTGGATCATAGAGTTCCTTAGTAGCTGAAACTTGAAGCCCAAATAGGCCATTTATATGTAAAATGGTCTGTTATTTTTGATAATACCAGGAGCCTACATCTTTTAGAGATAGGTAATATGCATCACTTTAATGACATTATTTCGTCTTAGACCACAGGCACAATCCATGGGCCACAGGTGTCACTCAGGCATCACACCACTGGGTGTACACTAGGAGCTAAGATTTAGCTGTATGGCAGTAGGCAGTGTCTACATTTAAAGAAGTCTATGAGCTGCTTTTCATTCTAAAGAGATGTGTATATTTTATGTGGCTTAGAAATGAGCTCCTTTATCTAGAGTGAAATTTAGTAATTGTGTTAAATTATATGTAAACTTAGCTTGTGAGAGATGCTCCACTGCTCATCTTTTCTTGTATGTGGAAAGCAAGAATTCCCTTATCTTTGATGAGAACAAGAAATCCTGTAAACCATTCAGTTCTTACAGCTGCATTAGGAACTCTTAGTAGCCGAGTTAGATCTCGTGAAAAATCTTAAAGAAACTTTCCAGGGCATGATCAATATCTGATTGCTGTGCCAACCAATTTATTGGATTAAGAACTATATGTTTTGAGCAGCAGTCAGTGAAGGTAATCATGAATGAAGGATCTCCTACAAAGCTTTGTGTAAGATTGAAGTATTTCAGGGGCTTGTGAACTTTTTCATTCCTCTGCTCTTCCAAATTACACAAGTAGTGACTTGGGGAGTACTGTTTTGAGCCCAGCATTTTGGGCTAGGTCATGCTGGGTCTATGTTGCTAACAATCATAACAAACATGCAAGTGCATGAATCCATGAATGGTTGGCACAGAAAAGGATCGATAATGTGCTCAGACTGAAGATGCTGGCTGGAAAGAGAACGCTGTTCTCAATCTGTGAAGTCAGATAGAATTTGGAGTAGGTTAAATGGTTTGTCAGGCTGAAGGATGATGTTAGATTTGGTACCAAATGGTTAAGCCTAAGGCATGCATCAAAAGGGTGGTTCTAAGTGTCTAAGTGTGGTTCATTCATTATGGTACCCCTGTTATACTTCTTTGAGCTATCAGCATACCTTAAAGGGATCACAGAGTGTTAAATACATCTGCTCTCATTTCTGTGCTTTCCTGTTGGGGTAACTTTTATTGAGTAGCTATGTTAAATGAGATGGCATACTTCAGTAGTGGAAAAACTGTTTTCGTGCTGTGATAATGAAGTGTATGTTCAGAAAGTGAAGTACTGGTAAGAGGAAGGAATATATTTAAATATTATTTTGGTGTTTTTAAATAACTTTTAAATTTAGCTTTTATCTATAAATTTGACGTTGACATGGTATTGGCATCTTGTTTTCAGTTTAGAAAAATAAAACTTTTTAAATTATGAATGGAGTTTTATAGAAATTTTGCTAGTTTCTCATCTGCCATTTTTCACAGGCTTGATACAACTCTCATAGACTTTACTGACATGAAGTGCCAACGAGGGGATTTAAGCTTCATTTTCAATGGGGATGCAGCACCCTCTGAATCTTTTGTAGTATTAGACAATGAACAAAAAGTTTATCAGCGAATACACCATGAGGTGAGCATGTGTCTTATCAATATTCCTCTGAATGGTTAAAAAAGTGACTTATGAAGCCAACTCCCAGTGTACAGGTTTCCCCTCTATATGAAAGTAGATTGTTCATGTGAAACCTTTCGTAAACTAAAGTGGTGTAATGCAAAGTAATTGTCATTAATTTATAAAGGAAAATTTTTTGAGTGTTCCTGGACCCAAGAAATAACTTACTAATCATACTGGACACACATAAAACATGGCTGGGAGCTATGGAGCATGATCCCTGTGGGGCTGCCCCTGGGGGAGTGGTGGAATGAATCCAGGGGCTGTTCAGCAAGGGAGAAGCAGCTGCCACCACTTCCTCACACCAAGGGATTATGAAGAGCTGCAAGAAGAGGAAGACAAGGATGTGACAGCCAAGGAAGGCAAGAGGAGACAGTAGCTTTGTGGGAACAGCTGCTGGACTTTCTCACCAGGCTGTCCCCTGGCAACACTGGCCTTGACTGCAGTGCCCTGGACCACTACTTGGACCTGCTGTCCCCTTTGACCACAGCACACTTGGAGTTTCCTGACTAATGCACCTCCGAGGGGAGCTGAACTTCAGTTGGCATTGCAGACCTGGTTTTCACCTACTAAGTCCACCACTGACAGGGTCGTATAGACCTGTAAGTTGGCTGTTTACATACAGAAATGCTATTTTTGCTTTTCCTTTTTTCTCATAAGGAGATCTGTCTGACTGGAGTGATGATTACTCTTATTGAGCAATGGGAAAGTAGTTTAAGGAAGCTTTAAAAGCCAGGTAAGATAACTGAGAATTTTTTGCAGTTAGCAACAGAGAATCACAGATTCTTAAATAAGGTACTGATTGTATCCAAAAGTAATTTAAGTGGATTAATCTTACGTATTTCTTTCTTGTTACCTCTTTTCCTTCCTCAAATATTTTTTGAGGAACCTAATAAACCTAGACACTGCTAGATGCTGTTAATAGTGGTGTTGTAGTAATTGTTATTGGTAGGTGGGATCTCACTATTGTCACGATAGTTGTTTTTGAGCCTGTTGTTGAGGCCACTGTCCATCTCATGTATGTGGAGCATAGTCGTCCTATTTTTCACCGACCCTCTGCTTTACCAAGCATGATGTCTTTATCCAGGGACTGGTCTGTAACGTGTGCGAAGTAGTTCAGGTGACATCTCACCATTCTTGCTTCTAAGGCACATTCTGGCTATGCTTCTAAGATTTGTTTGTTCTTCAGGCAATCCATAATATATTCAGTATTCTTTGTCAGCACATAATTTAAATGAGTCAGTTCTTCAATCTTCCTTATTCATTGTCTGGCTTTTGCATGCATATGGGTGATTTCAAATACCATGGCTTGGGTCAGGTGAACCTTAGTCCTCAAAGTGACATCTTTGCTTTTTAACACTTTCAAGAGGTCTTTTACACAGATTTATCCAGCATGACATGTCATTTCAGTTCTTGACTGTGGCTTCCATGGCCATTGATTGTAATAATGAAAAACAGGAAACCAGACCTCTTGCTGGCAGGTCAGTTCTGACTGATAGCAACTCTATAGGACAGAGTAGAACTGCCTCTGCCTCGTAAGGCATTCAGGGAGCAGCTAATGTATTGAAACTTCTAACTTTTGAGTATGGTGAAGTGGTGAAGAGTTCAGGCTACTAACCAAAAGATTAACAGTTTGAATCCACCAGCCACTCCTTGCAAATCCTGTGCGGCAGTTCTCCTCTACTTACAGGTTGCTGTGAATCAAAATTGACTCTTCAGCAATGAGACTGTATTAATAGCATGTATCAATTGTTTTCATGTAACTCACTGCCATCAAGCTGAATCCGACTATAGTGGCCCCGTAGACAGAGCAGAACTGTCCCATAGAGTTCCAAGGAGCACCTAGTGGATTTGAACTGCTGACCTTTTTGGTTAGCAGCTGTAGCATTTAACCACTGTGCAACCAGGGTTTCCTATTTTAGTGTATATTAATGGCATTAATTGCCAGCATATTAGGACTGTGTTTTACAGATCTTCTCACAAAGCATTAAGTGTTTTAAGGTAATCTGTCAAAACTAGATAGTATCATTATATTCATTTTGCACTTAAGAAAGGTAAAATTTTTAAATGTTAAATAACATTTCCAAGGTCTCACAGCTGATAGAAAAGATGAACTGAAAAAGAAAGAAATTAGGAGCAGGGACATTATTTGAGAAGTGTTTAGAGTTACCCAGTTCAGAGGTAATGAGCTCCTTAACTAGGATGGTATAACGAATCGAGAAGAAAGGGAAATTATGGTATACTTCTGTAATAATGAAATAATGGTATTTGCTGATAGTTGGGGCATAATGAATTAAGAAGAATAAAGATTTAAGACTGTGTTTAGTGCTTCTAGCTTGAAGAGTAGAATAACGATGGTGTCACCAAGAGAACTGGAACATTTGGAGAAGGAAACAAGCTTGAGGTTTTAGATGATGTTCATGTTGGGTCCATTGCTAAAACCATTTATTAAGACTTCTCTGTAGTAGTTGCTATTATTGGTAACTTAGCTGTAGAAATTTTTATTTTCTTTGATATTGACCAATTGTTTTTTTAACCATCTCTTGTTATTTTTCTTTGCTTGATTTTTTTTTCCTTGTCCACTTCTTAAATATTGGTGTGTCCTTGATTGAATTCTCATTTTTACAAACTGCCAGAATAATTTCTTCTATCTTTCAGCTTTAACTACCTCCTTTATAGTTGGTGGGAAATCCTAGTGGCATAGTGATTAAATGCTATAGCTGCTAACTATAAAGTCGGCAGTTCAGATCTTTACCAGCTGCTCCTTGGAAACCCTATGTGACTGTTCTACCCTGGCCTGTAGGTTTGCTGTGAGGAGGAATTGATTCACAACAATGGGTTTGGTTTTTTTAAAAATGTTCGTGATTCGCAAGCATATATTTGCATACCAGGTCATCTTCTGAGAGGAGACCTATTTATATACAGTGTATGCATGACTTGGTGTTTATATGTTGTATGAAATAGGACATGTGGTTTCGATATTGTGGGAATGCCATATTACTTGCCTGTTACTGTGTTTCCACAACATCCAGATCATAACATCTGAGGTTATATGGCTTGTGTGGAGCTGCCAGTTTTACCCAGATGACTGCTGCTCTTTGTGGTTATGCTCTCCATTGTTGTGCCCTTCTCCACAGTACAGTGCTGCCAGTCGGGAAGAGGGGTACAAGAGTATTTACTCATGAATCGGTGGCACCTGTGCTACTTCACCCTTGGGCTGTTGCAGAGGTTGTGGCTGGAAGCTAAGCTCAGAATGAAGTCTGTAGCTCTGAGACCCCCCACCTCCTCTCATTGTGGATAGGGATCCCAGATAGGTAGACCTTCAAGAGGCCTTGGGGAAGATAGCCTTTCCTGCTGGAGCCCACTCCTACTATGAGGCCTTGCTTCATCTCTCTGATCATCAATGTGATGCCCCTTCTACCCTCCCAATCCTGAGGTGTGCACTCAGCCACAGCTGGAGGAGGAGCTATTGACCTGGATCCTCAGAACGACCAGAAGTTGGGAGTGGGAGGAAAACCTGACATGATTCTCAGTTGGAGCCTCAGAAGGCTGGACCATCTCCCCAGCCAAATGTTCCTGGACTGGGCTGGGCCAGGACACAGGGGTGCTGAAGAGCTTCCTGAAATCCTCCTCCTGGAGACCAAAGTGTGGATACAACTTTGAACTAGAATCTAGTTTTGAGCAGCCTGTGGCCAGTCACCTGGACTTTGCACATAGAGGAGGGATGCCTGACACATGATGCTCCTGCTGCAGGAAGCTCCAGGGCCTATGGTGGCCTCATGAGGACTGAGCTGGGCAGTGACTTTGGCCTGTGTGTGGGCTTCAGGGATGAACAGGGCAACTTGCCTGGCCTGCCGTGAGACCTATCAAAGCTGCAAGAGCTTCAGCTACCACTTGCAGCCAAAGCACCATCATATCCTCATGGACAGGAAGCCCTGCTTCTAGCATGACAGTGGCAAGTGCTTCTGTGGCTGGAGAGTGTGTTAAGGCCTTCAGCCACAACTTGCGGCACCCACGCATCCACAGCAAGAGGAAGCCCTACAAGTGTGCCTGGAGTTTACAGCTCATCCAGTATCTAAGGATCTGCTGTATCTTGCATACCTGTATATTTGAAAACTCAGCTGTTTTAAAACTAAACTCATTGTTTTCTGCCGTATCTGCCCATTTTTCTGCTTTCTTTATATGAATGACATCATTCTTTATTCAGCCAGAAAACCAGGGATTATTTTTCACATGTTTTCTTGTACTACATGTTTCCTGATGAGAGAACATTTCTGGTCATTTTAATTTCCTTAATATTTTATACTGCTGTTTTTTATTCTCACTGTTACTCCCATAATTTAGGTATTCATTATCTCTCAACTGAATTGTTGCATAAATGTCATAAATTATCTTCCTGATTTCCTTCTCTTTTGCTTCCAAATTATTCTATATATTGGAAACAAATTGAACTTTAAAAACAAATGGAGTGCTCTTTACTTAGAGACACTTTGAAATGCATAAAGGGTAAAAGTCAAACTCCATAGTATGGTATGGTCCCTTCTCTGATCTGGCTTTTGTTCTTTTTCTTACCTTGCAATTTTAGATACCCTTATACCGAACTCTTGGCAGTATGTCATATCTGCCTAATGAGGGCTTTATTCCTTTGTTTTTCTCACTTTCTAGAATGCTCTTCTTGTACCTTCACATTTGTTGGGTACTTAAATCTCCTCCTCGGCTGGGTAAAAGTGACCATTGTATTTTTATATTACCACAAAATCTGGACTTTTGGAGCTTTTAATGTTGTATTTGTTTACATAGCTTCTTCTGTTAGATTAAGCTCCTCAAGGGCTTGTATTTTTTTTTTTTTTTTCAGTGCCTAGTGTCACACCAACACATTCTAGACTAGGGGTCAGCAAAGATTTTCTGTAATGAGACAGATAGTAAATATTTTAGATATTCAGATGTATTTGCAGACCTTTCTCATAACTACTAAACCCTGCTGCTGTTAGCATAAAAGGAGTCATAGATAATATGTAACTAAATGAGCATGGCAGTATTTCAGTAAATTGTTACTTACGAAAACATTAAGGGCCTGGATTTGGCTTGCTGGCCATGGTTTACTGGCCCCAGTTCTGGATTTGGTATATTTACTAAAACATGCCCTATTGCGTATCAGATAACAATAGGGTAGCTAACTAGGCAACAGGTTTGTTGAAAATAGAGTACTGAACGAGAAACCAGAGATTATGGCTAGTAATGTAACTATTAGTGGTTGTTATAGTATTGATGAGGTTACCAAAAGACCGATATTTAGGGTAATTGTGTATGTTTTATAGCTCTTAAGATAAAGAAAAGTTAGATTTTCAACAGTAATCCTGAGGGTAGGAAGTAATTGTTATATGTCTATGTAAACAATAGCTGTTGAGTAATTGTTGAATGACTGTAGATCTTGATCAGTGATATTGTTAGGAGCAGGCTGTTTTCTGATTTATAGAAGAGCTCTGTCCCAAGTGTTTATATTAGAGTACTTGGAACTTAAAACAAACTAATTCATAAATGGTATTATATGTAATGTTCAGTTCACAAGCTAATCCATGAAATCCTAGTTGATTCATGAAGCATTTAAATACAGTTTTTAGTAGTCTGCACAACCTAATTCAGCTAATGTTTTCTTCAGAAAGTTGTGTTCAGAATTAATTTGAGTAACCAGGAATACTATTAGTGCCTTAGTTATAATGTCACGATTGTCAGTACCTCACTTAATGTCTTAGCTATAATATCAGGATTTTCCATCCATCATTTGTAATAGTGAAGGAAATGTATCAATTTAAAGTCTTTGCTGCTGTTTTCCATAGATTCATAAGTTTAGGAAGGGACTGTATCTGAGTAAAAGTTTGGTGATGAAGAATAGAAAACGATGGGAGAATAGAGCCTCTTTTCAGTATAGGCCTTATGGGTAGTTCTTATTTCCCAGTCGACTCCAATTTCTGTCTTTTTTCCCCTTTTGCTGGGTCTTAAAAATTAGTTGGAATATCTCTCTGTCTATTATGCAGTAGAACTGAGTATTATACGTGTTCACATTACCTTTCTGTACATGATCATTTATTCTTCTGTCCTTGAAGCAAGCAAAGAGCTGCTTTTCTTTTTCTCTCATTTCATGAATAATTACTGATCAGTTTTTATACTAACACTAGGAATTACAGAGAGGGGAAAACTGCTGAAGCAGGCTTAGTTATTAAGTTTTAAAAATGTGAGTTAATATTCTTTCCTTCCACTAAGAATACAAAGAAAATCTTTCCCCCTCCCCACCCACCCTCACTCTTCTCCTCCATTCTTCCCTCTTTTTTTTCCTCAGAATTTACCTGGGAAAGAAAGACTCAAATGATAATGGTGGGTCTTTGGATTAAAAAGAACTAAAATGAGATTCATCTGTATTAAAAACAAACAAAACCCCGTATAGATATTTTATCTCAGGCCTGTGAACTTAATTCTTTAATCTTTCAAAATTACTCTACAGATTATGTATTTTTGAATCGAAAGCTAATACTATTTCCATTATACATCTTTAATGTGTAAGAATTCTGTGTTTCATCTGTCCTGCTTTGTAGATTCAGTCTAGAAAGGTAAATAAAGTATAGTTTTAATTTGAGAAGATACCAGATATGGGAAGATGAAATTTCTGTAATTATTTTTATAGCAAGTAGCACATTTCACATTATTTAGACTCTATCTTCTTTCTTTTTTTAAATCTGTATCATTTTAACTGTTGATATTTTCATATGTAGCATAAGAAACCTGGATTCATGATTTATCTTTCGCCCTCACCTCTTCCTCAGGAATCCGAGATGGAAACAGAAGAAGAGGTTGACATTTTAATGAGCAGCGATATTTACTCTGCAACTTTATCTACCAAATCCATTTCTTTCACACGTGCCCAAACAGGATGGCTTTTTCGGGAAGATAAAACAGTATGTGCGAATCTAGATTTTTAAACTTAAAAATTATTATTAAAGTTAAAAATTAATAGTTAATGTCACCAAATACTGTGATGAAATTACTAGAAGTAGTTTCCTGAATTGTTTTTACGTAGTTTATTCTATCTTTCTTAAATTATTATCGCAGTTCAGAGTGATAATTATAGTGGATAGACACAGTTGGTGTGTATTCTTAGAGAATTCAGGGGTGTGAGTTTAGCTCACATGAATTCTATGCTGGGTGGATTCTGGTTGTCAGTTGCCATGTTATTATACAGGAAGCATTGTTTTCTCATGATGCCATCACAATTCTGATGTTCTGTAAGAAGACACCCAAGAGGAAAGCACTTGAGTTATCCCCGGACCTTTTTGTATGTCTAGTGTTAGACTTTTAAACCATTTATTTAGCTAGTAACTGTTTGTCAGCATCCTGAATCATCTGTGATTCAGATTAAATAACCTTACATTTGTGTAACACTTTTTAAATTAAACCACAGTGGAAGTTTCCCTGCTAGTGAACTGTAACATCTTCCCATAATTCCTACTTGATCTCTCAACAGCAAGTTGCTTAGGACTGTTCTAAAATATATTCAGATATTTAGAATTTTATGTGTAAAGAAGACTTTTTTAAATAAATAACCACTTCAGATAAAAGCCGGAATTTATTGGTTGAAAGAATTATTTTTAATACGCACAGTCAACATAAATGTATTTCCATTGAAAAAACAATCTTACACATAAAACTAAAAAGTCCCCCTAGACAAGTACTCACAGTCCTAGTGCCCCAAGAAGGTCATCAGGTTCTATATCCTCCAGGTGTTATGTATGATTTACGTACATACATAAATCTATATCCAGGGTAATGTGTAGCTTTCTTTTTGTTTATTTTTCTACAAATAGTGTCATGTTTTAGCTACTGTTTTACAACTGGCTTTTTTTTTTCTTTCTTTGGTAAGTTTTGGTAAGCCTTTTCTTTTTAGTATGTATAGTGTTACTTTATTTTTTTTTTAGCAATAGCATAGTATTCCATAGTATGAATACACTGTAATTTATTTACCCAACTTCTTATTTGTAGATTGTGTCCAGTTTTTGCCATTGTATTTACCATCCTTTTATGTGCCTTTGCACCAGATATTATTTGTGATAGATAATGACAAGAAATGGAATGGCTGGGACATAAAAAATACACAGTTATTATTTTCATTTTTTATAATTCTTAATATTTTTTCATTATAAGGTTTGAGAAACTGATAATTAACAACCGGGCATCTCCTAGCCACAGAAAAGTGCTGACTGTGAGGTTTAGGCTCATTAAATTCACTCTCTAAGCTTATTTGGCAACAAATGGCATTATAGGATTCCCACTTGTGAGATCCTACATTGCAGTCCATTTGTTGGCTTTGAAGTCTTACTTGTTTGTACTCTATTCTTCTGGACAGCATTAGATGGATCACTTCGAGCGAAGATAGAAATTGAAACTGCTATTCATCTAGTGCTACTGCTAAGCAGCTTAAAGCTCTTGAACAGCATCTAGGTGATCTTCTTAAATCTTTGACAGGTAAGGAGGGAGTCAGTATTGCTTATGGTTCCCATTTTGTAGGTAGAAACAGATACAGAATTCTTTGCTTTCTGGTGACCTGTACCGACGCTATTGAAAGCAAGGTAGACATGGAAACCATTCTAAACATATCATTCTGAAATGCCAGAAAACAGCCTTAGAATGATAAACAGATGTTTAGGCAGGTTGAGATGGAAACTTTTCAGTGAAGTTATTGATTGGTTTTCTTTTTTGAAGTGAGTTATTTCAAACTCTTAGCATCTATAGGCCTGAAAATTGTTAGTGTTGAAGGATTAGGAGGACTTTGTTGAAAGAAAATAACCATTTTCCTGATATCCTTCATACCACTGGAATTTTCGTACCCTCAATTTACTTCCTCATCCATAAATTTAAATACTTAATAATGTTAATAAGGAAGACTGCTCTGTTGTTCTGCCTTTGTTGTTGAGAGTAGCAAGCAACTGTAACTTCAAGTTTGGTCCTGTTAGAGAATAGAGTATTGGAACAGGTAATTAATTACAATTGTGCTAGAGATTGCTATATACCTTGGGCCATTTATTTTTATTCCACATTTTTTTCTATCTATAAAATGGGAACAGTAATTATCCCTGACCCCTCCTTATTACTCATATCAGACTATCAGCTTAATATTTTAGATAGCTTTGTACTGTTTGGGAATAAATTGTAAAGAAATATTACATGGTATTTTTGTCTAGTTTTAACTCACTTGCTGATTAATTATCAAACTTTTCTGTGCATTTAAAATTTTTCTTTACAATATGAGGTGTGAAAAAGTTTGTATATACATTTTCACTTAATTGAATGATAAATAATTTAAATAGTGAAGAAATATTTCTTTTTAACTGTTATATGTTTATGAAAATATATTGAAATTTTCTCTTTAAAGCAAGCTTACTTTAAATTTTATTGTTTTGAAATATATAATTTTGTTTTAGGAAAGAGTAGGAAACTTTCTGGCAGACTTTTATCTGGTGAATGGACTTGTTTTAGAATCGAGGAAGAGAAGAGAACATCTTAGTGAAGAGGATATTCTTCGAAATAAGGCCATCATGGAGAGTTTGAGTAAAGGTGGAAACATAATGGAACAGAATTTTGAGGTATTATTAACTTATATGTATATATGTTAGCTATTCCTAATTTATAATATTGTTAAGGGAGGGGGATTAGACTTCATTCAGTGCCATTTATATCACTACACTCACAGGTTCTGTTTACTCCGATTATCTTTTATTTTTCTGTGGATCTTTATTTTTTTGATGTCCTTATTATGGAAAAAACATGACCTTTTGTGATTTTTTTTATGAATCTGCCTTTGGTCTTTGAGTCTTCATTTATTTATTTATTTTGTTGTGACTGAGTGAAAATGTACATTCCCGTATAAATTTACGTGCCCACCTGTATGCACCTTCCACTGCTCTCCCTGCCTGGTGATAGCACACTATTGCTCTTTGCTCCATACGTGTCTCATCCTCCCAACAGTCTCCTTTGCCCTCCTTTCAGCTCACTCCCCTTACTCCAGCCAGAGGTCAACAGGATGATATCCTATAGATGCGTGGAACCATAAAGTGCGTCCAATATATGGTCAGTTTGCATTGCCAAGTCCAATCCATTCGTGTCCGAAGAGTGGACCTTCATTATGATTTATGGGCAAGGGCAGCATCAGGGCCAGGGGCCATGCTCCCAGGGGAACCCTGAAGCCGCTGGACCATCAACTGCGGTCTTTTAGTGGAGATCTCAAGGTGCACCCCCTTTTGTTCTTGTGTTGCCAGGGAGACTCAGTAAGCTCCATCGTGAACCTTCATTTATTAATAAATAGATTAAATTCATTTTGTAAGTCTGTAACCAGTATTAATTTTTAATGCTTGTCTTTGTATAGATCCTTACTGCTTTACCAAATGAAACCTACTTCTTTGAATGTCCAGCTAAAGACCCATCTTTTCTGTGAAATCATCTTTAGTTTGTACCTTCATACACAAATTTTGCGTGTGTTTATTGAGAATATACTGTATGCAAAGAACTGCATGAAAATAAGGAAAGAGAAGGGGAAGTTAGGAAATACAAAGCCATATGAAATATAGTACCTGCTCTTAAATTTTTTTTTCTCTAATGGGATGAATGCAATGAGTTGTTTTTTTTGGTGTTGTTGTTAATTTTGACACTTGTAGATGTATGAAAAGTACAAGTTAGTAAAAAGAATTTCTGGATACCCTTTGCCAAGACTCCCTAAATGTTAACATCTTACCACATTTGTAAGTGTAAGTCACAGTCGTAAGATTAAAGGCTGTTACGCAGTTATGATCAAGGGGGCTTGAAGTCTTTGAATGTTTAGTCTCCACTGTGGTATCATGCCATGTCATTGTTGTAGTGATGGACAAACTTTGCAGAATAGTGTGCCAGATTCCAGCTAATTCATGATGGTACCATGTGTTCTAGCAGACTATTTTCTTGTTTTGAAAGTTCAAGTATTGCATGCATAAACCATAGTTTAGTTAACTACAGTATTTAAAATGTTTCAGAAGCTCTGTAATGGTTAATGTTTATGTTAAAATTGTAACCATCCCAGTTTATAGTGATCCTTGTCCTCTTCCTGGCAAATTTTGTTTGCAATTCTCATTTTTTTTCCTCTTCTGCCCTTGGGATAGATCTTTACCTGACTTAATTTTTCAGAAGTCCGTTGTATTTACTGATCTCTTGGTGAGGGAAGAGAAACAGAGATGGGCTTGAGGGAGGGAATGGGAACGGTGAAGTCAGTCTTGGCCAGAGCCTTTACCTCTTCCACTGCTGACCACACCAAAAACCCATCTGTTTGTAATTTTATTGTGATTTGAATTTTAATAGTGCTCTTTTACAAATTATTTTGTTATTGTGGTAGTTATTGCTGTTGTCTAATTTTGGCAGCAAACTATTCTGAGTGGTACATGGTTTAAGAAAAACTGTATAGCACAGATCATTTGTCAGTTGCTTCTCATTGAGTGATATGTGCATATTTAAACATGTTGCACAACTTGATTTCTTTAATGGCAGGGTTTGTACACTTGAATTGTGAGAGAAGTCTCTAAATAATATTTTAAGCAGCTATAGTTTAAGTTGAAATTAAAACAGCTTAATCCCAGATAACTGTTGAAATACAACAAAATAATATGAATTAAATAATAAATAATGAAGCGTTCCACTTCTGATCAGAGATTAGACAGTTCCTTTGTCAGTCATAACGCTTTGTGGTGTTTGGTGGACATTTTAGAATAATTTGATCAATTTGTGTTAAAAAAAAGAAAACTGTAGTCATATTTTGATTAAGATGATGTTGGATCTATAGATCAATCAATTTCTACATGAAAACCTGCAGGAATTTTTTTTTTAATATTTTTTTCTTTTCCGACAATTGTAGATTCACATGCAGTTTTAAGAACTAACACAGCGAGATTCCATGTAAGCTTCACCCAGTTTTTCCATGGTAACATGTGGCAGAACTAGCACATCACAACCTGGATGTTGACGTTTATAGTCATGTTACAAAACATTTCCGTTAACACAAGATCTCTCCTGTTTCCCTGTTATGTTGTCGTTATGTGCCTTCAAGTTGATTCTGACTTATAATAGCCCTGTGTGTCTTAGTTACCTATTTTGGCTTTAACAAACAGAAATTTATTCTTTCACAGTCTAAGATGCTCGGAGTCTGAATTCAAGGTGCCAGCTCTAGGGTCAAGCTTTCTTGTCACTTTTGGCCCTGAGGGAAAAATCCTTATCTGCTTTCAACATCTGTGGCCTTGGCATTCCTTGGAAATCCTGAAGTCTGCTGGTATCAGTCTTCCCCTGGGTCTAGGAGGTTCTCAGTGTAGAAATTGCCAGTACAAAGAATGCACTATGCTCCACTTTTTTTCTCTCTTGGTAGGTCCTTCTGTCTGCGCTTGCTGCTCTCTCCTTTTATGTCTTGTAGGATAAAAGATGATGCAGGCCACACCCTAGGAAAATTCCCCTTATGATCAGGGCTGTGACTTGTATAAGGTTGGTGCATCCACCCAAATCGTCTTTAACATGACCTAATCTTGCCTTGTTTAGCTGTAGACAGAGATTAGGATTTATAAGATATAGGGCAGTTCAGATCATAAAATGGAGGACAACCACACAGTACTGGGAATCGTAGCCTAGATTCTGAGAGAAGAGAATTCAATCCATGATACTATGTGACAGGGTAGAACTGCCCCGTAGGATTTCCTAGGCTGTGATCTTTATGCGAGTGTACCACAAAGTCTTTTCTCCTGCTAGTACCTGTGTATATTCGAATTGTCAAACTTTCAGTTAGTAGACAAGCACTTTAACCATTGTGCCACCAGGCTCCTTTTTCCTTTTACAGGCTTGCTTCTTTTCCCTTCTTCCCCTGTCTCTCATCCTTAACTACCACTAACCTGTTCCTTTGTTTCTTAATTTTGTCATTTCAAGAATCTTTTGTAAATGGAATCATGTAGTATGTAATCTTTTGAAATTAACTTTTTCTTCACTTAACATAATTCCCTGGAGATTCATTCAAGTTGTTGCATGTGACAGCAGTTTGTTCCTTTTATTGCTAAGTGATATTCCATGGTATAGGTGCACTGTAATATGTTTAACCATTTATTTTTTTGGAAGATAATTTTTTTCTCTTTTTTTTAACTCTTGTAACGCAGCCCCAGATGTTCATGTACAGATTTCTGTGTGAACTAAATCTTGTGTTTTATTTTTGCCCAAAGTGCAATTACTCAGCTGTGTGGTAGCTACATGTTTAGTTTTTTAAAGCAACTGTTTTCCATTTTCCATTCCTAAGAGCAAAGTATGAGTGATCCAGTTTCTCTTTATCTCTAGCATTTGATATTGTCACTGTGTTTTATTTTAGTCATATCAATAGGTGTGTAGCAGTAGCTCGCTGTGGTTTTAATTTTTAAATTTTCCAAGCAGCTACTGATGTTGAACATCTTTTCATGTGCTTATTGGTTGCCACCTTTATATCCTGTTTGGTAAAATGTCCTGCAGTGTCTTTTTCCCATATTCTGAATGAATTGTGTGTTTTTTTACTGTTGAAAAATGAGATTGCTTTATATGTTACTTCTTGGTAAATAAGTGGTTTGCAAATACTTTATCTCAGTCTCTCTTCATCTTTTTTTAAGTTGAAAAATATATTTAATTAAGATATGTAATTCCTAGTAAAATGTACTTTTCATATTAAATATTGTTTTGGGAGACCATGCAAATGTCAAAGTAGTACTGTGCATCTTAGTTTTTTTTTTTTTTAATAACAACATTTTACTGTGTTTTTGGTGAAGGTTTACATAACAGTTTAGGTTGCCATTCAGAAATTCCTACACAAGTGATTCAGTGACATCTATTACATTCTTCACAGTGAGTGAACAGTCTCGTTTCATTCTGGTTGTTCCATTTGTATTTATCTAGCTTCTCTGCCCCCGTATGTTCTCATCTTTGTTTATTGTTGATGGAAATTATTTTATTTCATTTTTTCTTTTTAAAAAATATTTTACTCTGTTTTTAGGTAAAAGCTTACACAGCAAATTAGGCTGTGATTTAAGAATTTTGATGCTGCCAGTGTCCATAAGTCATAATGGAGGCCAACTCTTGGACAGGAATGGATTGGACTTGGCGAGACAGAGTGACCATATCATGTGTGCACTTTATGGTTCTAGGCATCTACAAGATGTTGTCCTGCTGACCTCTTACTGGAGGGAAGGGGAGTGGGTAGAGAGGAGGGGATAGGAGATGGTTGGGAAGAGAAGATATGTATGGAGCAGAGAGGAAGAGTGTGCTGTCACTGGGCAGGGAGAGCAGTGGGAGCTGCATATGTGTGGATATGCAAATTAATATGGGAATGTACGTTTTAATTCACTCGTAATAAAGAAAAAAAATTTTATAAAAATTGTTCTGAGACATTTGTTACCATTTTTACAGTATGAGGTAGTGGTAATGTGTTACATCTGCTAATCGAAAAGTAGGCAGTTGAAATCTGCCAGGTGCTCCTTGGAAACTGTATGGGGCAGTTCTGCTTTGTCCTATAGGATCCCTTTGAGTTGAAATCGACTGGACAGGACTAGTTTTTTTGGTATCAGCATTCTCCTTATTTCAGTTCTGTTTGTTCTGTTTCCGTTTGTCCAGCTCCCCCCCAACCCCTTCTTCTCATCTTTGTTTTTGGATAAATGTTGACTGTTGAGTCTTATATAGTTGATTATTTATGGGAACATGTTTTTCATGGGTGATACTGTTTATTGAATAAGCCAGTCAAATTACTTGACTGAAAGGAGACCTCCAGAAGTGGTATCAGTTCCAAGGTAAAAGGGTGTTTCAGGGCAAGTGTGTGGGTCCTTCCAGTCTCTGTTAGTTTAGTAAGTCTGGTCTTCTTAGGAGTCTCAGTTTTGTTCTACATTTTTCTCCCGGTCTGTCTGGGGCCTTCTGTTGTTGTCTCTGATCAGAATGGTTGGCATCTTGGTCATCTAGTGCTGCTGTAATAGAAATGACACAAGTGAATATCTTTAACAAAGAGAAGTTTACAGTATTACAGTCCAGTAGGCTTGAAGTCCAAATACAGTGCATTGGCTCCAGTGGAAGGCTTTCTGTCTCTTTCAAATCTGGAGGAGGGTCATTGTCATCAGTCCTCTCTTGGTCTGGTAGCATCTCAGTAGAGGAACCTCAGGTGCAAAGGACATGCCCCTGGCACTACTTTCTTAGTGGAATGAAGTTCCTATGTCTCTCTGCTTGCTTTTCTTATATATCTCAAAAGAGATTGCCTAAGACACTATCTCATCTTGGGGTTCTAATCAGTATAACTGCAACTAAGCCATTTTATTACATCATAGTAATCGAGTTCATAACACATAGTGATGTGTCATCAAATAGCAAAGTGGTGGACAGTCACACAACACTGGGAATCGTCACCCATCCATGTTGACAGATATTTTGGGGCTTCCCACAGTTCATTCCTTGTTGGTTGGTAGTGGTAGCTGGGTGCCATTGAGTTCTTCAGAAGCCATGGTTTATGTGGACTCTTAGTCTTATGAGCTGTTTTGTTCTTTGAATCTTTGATGTTCTTCATTCTCCTTTACTCCATACTGGAAGAGATTGATAGTTGTATCTTAGATGGTCATTTGCAAACTTTTAAGACCCCAGACACTACGTACCAAACTCAAATGTAGAACATCTTTATGAATTTTGCTATGCCAACTGGCTGCGTTGCCCCATGAAACTGTAATCTCAAGTCGTTTAACCCAGGGAGGTTAAATCCTGTGAGGTGTTTGGATATGTCTACAGGGTTTTTGCTGTGTATATCTGTTCTTGACTGTTTCATAAAAGTGAGACCACATACTGTTTGTCTTTTTATGATTGACTTATTTTTTTCAGCATAATGACCTCTATATTCCTCCATGTTACAGAATGTTTAATGGATTCACTATTCTTTATTGTTGTATAATATTCCACTTTGTGTATGTACCATAGTTAATCTATTCATCTTTTTCCTCGTGAATAAGTCTTGTACCCTGTCACTTTGCTGAACACTTCTGTTGGTTCCAGAAAATTATTCTCTAGGATTTTTCATGTATAGGGTCATGTCATCAACAAATAGAGATAGCTTTACTTCTTCCTTTCAAATTTTGATACTCTTCATTTTTCTTTCTTATCTTACTGCTCTGGCAAGGATTTTCAGTATAAGTATTGAGTAGGAGTGGTGATAATGGGCGTCCTTGTCTTGTTCCCATTTTCAAGGGGGATGTTTTCAATCTTTGTGGAGAATTATATTGACTGTTGATTTTGCATATATACACGTAATTATGTTGAGGAGTTTCACTTTGGTTTCTGTTTTGTTGAGAGTTTATATTGGGACAGGGTGTTGAATCTACCAGATGCATTTTCTGTATCCATTGACATGATCACGTCACTCTTTTGTTTATGTAGTGAATGACACTCATTGATTTCTAATGTTGAACCACTCTTGCATCCCTGTTATGAACTCTACGTGAGCATAATGCATTATTATTATTTTTTTTGATATGCTGTTAAATTTTGTTGAGTATTTTGGCATCAACATTCATGAGAGATACTGGTCTGTAATTTTCTGTTTTTGTGCCTGGTGTTTGTATCAGATTATACTAGCTTCATGGAATGAATTAGGGAATACTCTTTCCTTTTCTGTTTTGGAATAGTTTGAATAGAAGTCGGATCAACTTTTCTAAATGTTGGACAGTCACACAATACTGGGAATCCAGTGAAGCTATCTAGGATGGCAGTTTGTTTTGTTGGAAGTTCTTTTTCTTTTTTTTATTTAATGAACACTTCAGTTTCTTTTGTTATGAGTCTGCTCAACTTTCTGCCTCAGTTTGTGTTAATGTATATAGGTAATATGTTTCTAGAAAATTATCCATTTCTTCTAGCTTTTAAGACTTGTTGGAGTACACTTTTTCACTGTATTGTGTTATGATTCTGTTTATCACAGTTGTAATGTCACTCATTTCTTCGTTATTTGCATTATCTCAGTTTTTCCTTTGTCAGTTTTTGTCAATTTTATTCATTCTCTCAGAGAACAAACTTCCAGTCTTACTGATTTTTCTGTTTTTGTATTTTATTTATTTCTGTTCTGATGTTTGTTACTTCCTTTCTTCTAGTAACTGTGGTCTTTTTTTGTTGTTTTCTGTTTGTTCAAGTTGCTGAGTTAACGATTTTGGACCTTCTCTTTTAATGTATACATTTATTTCAATAAATTTTCCTTTGAGCTTCTTCTGCTGTGTTCCAGAAATTTTGGTGCGTATCATTTGATTCAAAGTAATTTTTAATTTTATTTATTTTCTGTGATTGAGTGAAAGTGTACAGTCCAGTTTAAATTTGCATGCACACATATGTGCAGCTTCTGCTCTCTTTGCCTGGTGACAGCACACTCTTCCTTTCTGTTCTATACATGTCACATCCTCTTAACAATCTCCTGTCTGCTCTTATCCACACCCTCCACTCCCCTCTAGTAGGAGGCCAGTAGGACAACATTCTATAGATGCATAGAACCATAAAGTACACAGATGATATGGTCACTCTGTGTTGCCAAGTTCAATCCATTGCTGTTGAGGAACTGACCTCAGTAATAATGTATGGATGGGGCAGCATCAGGTGTAGGGGCCATGCTCCCAGGGGAACCCCAAGGCTTTCAGTTGTGGTCTTTTAGTGGAGTTCTTAGGGTACACCCCTTTTTATTCTTGTGTTGCCATTGAGACTCAACTCTGTGAGCCCCGTCATGGCTGTCACTGGTGGTGGCTGGGCACCATCTGGCTCTTCTGGTCACGTGTTGATGTAGTCACCCATTCACGTGAGTCTTTCTGTCTTCTGGGTTCTCTTTCCCCCATGTTGCTTTGGTCCTTGGTGATCGTCTGTTCCTGCTGAGTTGGGACCATTTGGTGTACCTCAGATGGCAGATTGCTAGCTGTTAAAACCCCAGATGCCACTAACCAATATGGGGTGGACAAGACTGTCTTAGCAATATGCTAGTTATGCCACTTGGCCTTGATGTCCCCTGAGAGCATGGTACCGGACCCCTGCCCCTGTTACTCTGTCCTTGCAATTTGGGGTTAAGATTGGACGAGTATTCGTATTATGTTGAAGTCCAGTTAAAATAATCTTTGTGATGTGTGCTGTCACTGATTTCACCCAACCAAATTTCTATCAACTAATCTATAACCAGCCCTCTCCCTCTCTTCCTCCCCTCCCTTGCACCTGTCAAAGAGTCTTTTCTTCTGTACATGAATCTATTTTTCAGTTGTTATAATAGGAGTCTCATACAATATTTGTCCTTGTGCCACTGACTGATTTCACTCAACATAATGTCTTCCAAGTGAAATCAAGTTATGAGATGCTTTCTAAAATCGTCATTGTTCTTTATCATTGCAAAGTGTTCCATTTTATTTATCCATTCATCTGTTGTTGGGTATCTAGGTTGATTCCATCTTTTTGCTGTTGTAAACTGTGCTGCAATAAACATTCATGTGCATGTATCTGTTGGTGTGAATGCCCTTGATTCTGTAGGATATGTTCCAAGCGGTGAGATTAATGGATCAAATGGTATATCTATTTCCAGCTTTTTAAGGAAGTGCCAGATTGCTTTCCAAAGAGGTTGTACCATTTTGCAGTCCCACCAACAGTGTAGGAGAGTTCCACTTTCTCCATAGGCTCTCCAGCATTTGTTATTTTGTGTTTTTTGGATCATGGCCATCCTTGTTGGGGTGTGATGATATCTCATCGTAGTTTTGTTTTGAATTTCTTCTAGCTTTTCAGATTGTTGGAGTACACTTTTCCACTGTATTCTGTTATGATTCTGTGAGCAAGTCTGCGTGTGACTTTTGGCTGCTTGGATATCCTCTTTAGAATAGTATCTGTCCATCTGCTTCACCCAGTTGCTTAATTGGGTTATTTATCCTTTTCTTGTTGATATTTTGTAATACGTTATAGATTATGGAGGTCAGGTGTCAGTCTGACATACAGTTGCCAGATATTTTTTCCCATTCTGTAGCTGGTCTTTTAATTCTTTTGGTAAAGTCTTTGAGTGAGCAAAAGTGTTTGATTCTTAGTAGTTCCCTTTTATCTATTTTCTCTTCTGTTGACTGTGCTTTGTTTGACAGATTTTGAAGTCTGTCTGTGTTGTATATTAAAACTTCCATTGTTGATCCTAGTTTTTCTTGGATAAGCTTCATCGTTTTAGTTTTGATATTTAGGTCTTTTATCTAGTTTGAGGTGATATTTGTATAAGGTGTAAGGTATGGGTCTTGTTTCAATTTTTTGCAACTAAGTATCCAGTTTGGCAGCACCATTTGTTGAAGAGATTGTTTTTTCACCAATTTAATGTCTTAGGGCCTTTGTTGAATGTCATCTGTTCATAGGAGAATGGTGACATCTCTGGAGTCTCTACTTTGTTCCATTGGCCTATAGGTCTCTTTTTGTATCAGTACTGGGCTGTTTTGACAATTGTGGCAGTGTAATAGGTTCTAAAATCAGGTAGTGAGAGGCCTCCTAGTGTGTTCTTCTTCTTCAGTACTGCTTTGCTAATACAGGGCTTCTTCCCTTTCCAAACAAAGTTGGTGATTTGTTTCTCCATCTCATTAAAAAATGTCACAGGAATTTGTATTGGGATTGCAATATATAAGTAAATTGCTTTGGGTGAAATAGACATTGTCACTTTGTTAAGTCTTCCTATCTGTGAGCAAAGTAGCTTTCTACATTTATTTAAGTCTCTCTTAGTTTCTTGTAGTAAGGCCTTGTAGTTCTGTAAATCCAAAAGTCTGGTATTTCTCTGGTTAGATTTATTCCTGGTATTTTATCTTCTTGGGGGCTATAGTAAGTGGTATTGATATGTTGATTTCTTCATTAACAATCTCATTGTTGGTATAAAGGAATCCTCCTGATTTACTTACGTTTATCTTGTATCCTGAGACTTTGTAGAACTCTTCTATTAGTTTGTGTAGTTTACTTATGGATTCTCTGTGTATACAATAAAATCATCTGCAAATAGGAAGATTTTTACATCTTTGCCAATGCAGATGCCCTTTATTTGTTTGTCTTTTCTAATTGCTGTGGCTGGAGCTTCTAGTACAGTGTTGAACAGGAGAGGTGAGAGTGGGCATCCTTGTCCAGTTCCTCTCTCAAGGGGAATTGTTTCAGTCTCTCTCTGTTCAGTATGATGTAGGCAGTTGGCTTTGTATAAATGGCCCTTATTGCATTGAGGAATTTGCCGTCTGTTCTTATTTGGTGAGAGGTTTTAGCATGAGTGGCTGTTCGACTTTATTAAATGCCTTTTCTGCATCAATTGACAAAATCAAGTGATTCTTGTCTTTTATGTTTGTTATATGGTTGATCACATGAATTGTTTTTAAAATGTTGTACCAGCCTTGCTTCCTTGATATGAATCCAACTTGGTTGTGATGATTTTTTAATATGTTGTTCAATTTTGTTGGATAGTATTTTGTTGAAGATTTTTGGATCTAGGTTCATGAATGATATTGGTCTGTAGTTCTTTCTTGTTGGATCATTCCCTGGCTTTGGTGTTCAGGGTTATGCTTGCTTCATTTTTTAATGAGATGGAGAAACAAATCTATGCAGTGAAATAGTCTCAGTAGTATTAGAGTTAACTCTTCTCTAAAAGCTTGGTAGAATTGTGCAGTGAAGCCATCTGGGCCAGGGCTTTTTGTGGTTGGTAGTTTTTAGATGACTTTTTCAATCTCTTCCTTTGTGATTTGTTTATTAATTTGTTCTGCTTCACCTTGTGATAATTTTGGTAGGTGATATGAATCTAGGAACTTGTCCATTTCCTCTAGGTTTTCAAATCTGTTGCAGAGTACAGTCTTTTATAGTATTCTGTTATATTTTTGATTTCTGTTGAATTTGTTGTGACATCTCCCATCTCACTTCTTATTAGAGTTATTTGTTTCCTTTCCTGTTTTTCTTTAGTAAGTTTGGACAGTGGTTTGTCAATTTGGTTGATGTTTTCAAAAAACCAGCTTTTGGTCTTTCTGATTGTATCAGTTGTTCTTCTGTTCTCTAATTTGTTTAGTTCTGCTGTAATCTTTATCATCTGTTTTCTTCTGATGCCCGAGGGGTTCCTCTGTTGCTCTCTTTCTGCTTGTTCAAGCTGTAGAGTTACTTCTTTGGTTTGAGTTCTTTCTTCTTTCTGGATGGTGCATTTATAGAGATAAAACGACCTCTGAGCACTGCTTTGGCTGTATCCCATAGGTTCTGGTAGGAAGTGTTTTGATTCTCATTTCAATCCATACATTTCTTTATTTTCTCCTTGATTTCTTCGGTAACCATGGCTTTTTGAGCAAGATGTTGTTCAGTTTCCATGAGTTCCACTTTCTGCCTGTGTTTTTTTCTGCTGTTGATTTCGACTTTTATGGCTTTATGGTCTGAGAAGATGCTTTGCAATAATTCAGTGGTATGGATTTTGTTGAGAATTGCTTTATGTCCTAACACATGATCTTTTCTGGAAAATGTCCTTCGTGCACTGGAGAAGAGATGAATAGAAAGTTGTGTATATGTCAGGGAGGTCGAATTGGTTAATTGTGGCAGCAAGATCTTCTGTGTCTTTATTGAGGTCTTTTTCTAGAAGATCTTTCCAATACTGAGAGTGGAGTGTTGAAGTCTGCCACTGTTATTGTGGAGTGATCTATCTCATTTTTGAATGTAGTCAGTGTTTTATCGATGTATTTAGATGCTCTAGTATTGGATGCATAAATATTTCATATTGTTAAGTCCTGCTTGTGTATTGAACCTTTCAGCAATAAATAGTGCCCATCCTTGTCCGTGATGGTAGATTTTACATTCAAATGTATTGTATCTGAGATTAGTATTGCCACAGTTGCTCTTCTTTGTATATTGTTAGCTTGGTATATATTCTTCTCTTGTTTAATTTTCAGTTTGTTCATATATTTAAGTCTATGGTGAACTTCTTGTAAGCAACTTACAGATGGATTGTGCCTTTTGATCCAAAATGCCACTTGTTGTCTCTTTACTGGAGCTTTCAGTGCATTTACATTCAATGTAGTTATTGATAGGTATGTTTAATGTTGTCATTTTGTTGTATTTATTTTTGTGTTGATGTTTTCTCTGTTGCTTTTAATATTCTGTTCTGGGACATTCGTCTTTATGGGTTGATTTTTCATCCTTTTCAGTTGGGTTTTTTTGTTGAGACTCCTGTATTACATTTCTTGATTTGATATTTTGCATGTTTATTGTCCTTGTGGCTACCTTTATGATTCCCCTTAGTAATCTATGTTTAAACTCAATTTTAACTTCTACATGTCTTATTAACTTCCTCTCTATCTGGAAGGACTGTAACTACTATAGTATATCCTTCTTTTTAATGTGATGATATCATAGTTTTCGTGATATGATCACTTCTTTCAACGTTATAGCTTTGATTGAGTTTTGTACCTTCCCTAACTGAGTAGTTTTCTGGATGATGTGTCCTGGATTGCCTCCTAAAATACAGAGCTAATGGTTTTGTTCTTGTAAGCCAACACCTTCTTTTAGTGTTTCATGTAGCTTTGGTTTGGTTTTTACAAAGTCTTTGAGTTTCTGTTTATCTGTGAGTGTCTTAATCTCATTTTCATATTTGAAAGACAGTTCTTGGTTGGAAGTTTTTCTCCTTCAAGGCTTTGAATGTGTCACCCCACTGCCTCCATGCTGGCATCATTTTTGGTGAGAAGTTAGACGAAAGCCTACAGGGCTTCCCTCTGAATGTTAGCTTTGGTTTGATTTTTTTTTTTTGTAACTTTTTACGTATTTGTGTCTAAAGTGTGTCTCATGTAGGCAACATGTTAATAGGTCATTTTTATTTTAATGCATAGTCGTACTCTCTACATCTTGACTAGTGCCTATTATCCATTTATATTCACTGTAATTATTGATAGGTATGCATTCACTGCTGCCTTTTTAGTATACTTTTTTCTTTCATTTTTTTATTGTAAATTAAGAACAATTTTACAGTCTACATCATGTTGCCATATAACACCCAGAACTTTCACCTCTATTCTGTTCTAGCTGCTGCTTGCCCCCCCCGCCCCTCCACGTGGCAGCACACATCCCCTTTTGTTTGGAACCTCCCATGACCTTTTGCTAAAAGTCTGGACCTTTTCACCCGAAACTCGGCTCCAGCAAAGTGTCCTTCAGAGAACCCCATGTACATTTTTAATAGTTTGTATGCCTCTGGTATCACTCTGTGTTTTGTATGGTCAAGGACAGTGTTTGTCTGGGGAGCTGGCCTTGGTGCTGGATGTAGTTTGGAGTTAGGCATTCTGGGAGCCATACTCCCAAGGAGCTCTCCATTTAGCAGCACCATCAAATGTGGTCTTTTGGTAGAGTTCTGGCTATGCCCTCTACTCCATCATCTGCTGAATCCGGAGCTCTATTCTGTATACCGCATCAGGCTGTCATTGTTTGTGGCTGGGTACTATCTAGTTCTTCTGGTCCCATGCTGAAGCAGGCTGCGGCTCGTCTGGCCGTTTCCATCTGGTGGGCTCATGTTTTTCTCCTGTCCGTGATGTCCTTGATGTACCCCAGGTCCAGGTGGATTGGGACCATTTGGTGCTACTTAGATTGCAGCTTGCTATCTGTTAAAGACCCCAGTCACCACTCACCCAGGATGGTATGTGGAAAGATATCTTGAAAGAGGGAGAGAGAAAAACCTTGTATATGCCAGTTAGTCTGGATGTCCCCTGAGAGTATGATACTCTCCTCTATCTCAGTTCTTCTAAAGAGGTGGTCCACATTAAGGGGGCAGTTTTGTTTTGAAGTTGAGTAGTTGTGGATGTGCCACTTCTAGTACATGCTGTCACATCCTGTACACATCCCTAATCCCAACCACTGTCTGATTTGTAAGAAATCCCTCTCCACCCTTGTAACTATCAAATAATGATTTCTACTGTCTTTAAATGATTAGTTGTGTCTTTATAATAATAGCCAAGCCAATGGTCTCCTACAAAATTTGTCCTTTTGTGTCTGGCTAATTTCACTCAGCGTAATTTCTTCTAAATGGTCCCGTGTTGACAGGTGTTTCTCTAGGCCATTGTTGTTTCTTATCATTGCATAGGATTCCATTGTATGAGTGTATCACAGTTTGTTCAACCATTAGTCTGTTGATAGGCACCTGGGTTGTTTCCAACTTTTTGCTGTTGTGGAGAGAGGTGCAGTAAACATTGGCGTGCAAGTATCTGTTTGAGTGATATTCCTTGTTTTTTGGGGATATATTCCAAGGCATGGGATTGATGGATCACATGGTATTTCTATTTCTGGTTTTTTAAGAAAGTGCCAGATCAATTTCTATAGTGGTTGAACCATTTTACAATCCTACAACAGTGTAGAAAAGTTCCAGTCTCTCCACAGTTTCTCCAGCATTTATTATTCTGCTTTTTTGATTATTTCCATCTTTGTTGGGGTGAGATGGTATCTCATTGTGGTTTTGATTTGGATTTTTCTCTGATGGCTAGTGATTGTGAACATTTCTTCATGTATCTGTTGGCAATCTGTGTGCCTTCTTTGGTGAAGTGCCTGATCATGTTATTTGCCCATTTTTTCATTGAGTTGTTTGTCTTTTTCTTGTTGAGGTTTGTCAGTATGTTGTAGATTAGAGAGATTAGGTGGCAGTCAGAAGCATGGTGGGGAAATATTCGTTTCCATTCTGTAGGCAGTCTTTTTACTCTTTTGATGAAGACTTTGGATGAGCATAAGTGTTTAATTTTTAAGAGATCCCAATTAATCTGTTTTGGTTTCTGATGATTGAAAATTGTTGATGGGTTTTGGTAGACTGTTGATGCCATGGATTAGTATTTCCATCATCTTGCCAATTTTTGTATCCTTTTTTTTTTGTAGTGTTAATAATGTCATTATACCTCTTAATTTTTTTGTGCTAAGTTCTGTCTGTATATAGATTTTCTTTTAATTTGTTTTTGTTTACTTATTGCTCCTAGGGTCGTCGTGGGTCGGATCTGACTTGACAGCACTTGGCTGACTTGGCTAACTTATCATTTTGGTTTTCTTTTTTATTTTGTGAGGAGTTTCATGAATTTTTCTTTTTGGATACCCTAAAATTTACCTTTACCTTCCTAAGTTTAAAACTGTCTGTTGGATCTTGAAGTTGCTTTTGACTTTGTCTCTATATGGAAGTTATATAACTACACTATCTATTTCTTCCTTTTTGTTTTGAAGTTTTTGTCATTTACAGCTTAACATTTTTGGTTTCTTATAATCAGTTTTACAGCTTTTATTTTTGTGAAGTCGTTACCTGGGTTGCTATCTCAGTGATGCTGTTGTGCGTCTTTATCTCAGGTTGTTGCTCTCTAATGTTGTTTCTTCTCTGTCCAAAGGATGGCTTGTAATGTTTCTTGTAGTTTCTTCTGATGTGGTTTTTACAGATTTAATTTCTGGTTCTCTGGGAATGTCCTAGTTTGGCCATCATTTTTGGCAAAGAATTTTACAGTATATTTGATTTTTGGTTGGCAGGTCTTTTCTTTCAGGATTTTATATATGTCATTCCATTGCCATCTTAGAACCCTGATGTAAGTTCTGTGGTTCATAAACAACAGGATGGTAGTTCTAATCCACTCCTTGCAAATGCTATGGAACAGTTGTACTGTTTTGTGTAGGGTTGCTAAGAGTCAGAATTGAAATTGATGAGCACAGGTTTTTTTGTTTATTGCTTTCCTCCCTACATGGTTTCTGACAAGAAAACCTGTTATTGGTGCCCCTTCATAAGTGATGTTTTATTTTTCCCGAGCTACTCTCAGAATTACTTTTTGTCTTTAGTTTTGGGAAGTTTGATTGATTATGTCTCAATAATTTTCTTTTGGGGTCTATCTTTTATGGGACTCATTGAGATTCTTGGATGAAAATGTCACCTTTCATGATAATTGGGAGATTTGCTGCCAATATATCATCAAAAACTCTGTATACTTTAAAATTTTTTTTCTCTTTCCTCTTCTGGAAATTGCTCCTCTTGATGCTGCACACCTAACTCTAAGGCTTTCTTCATTTATTTATTTATTCATTCCTGATTGTTCCTTAAGTTAGTATAAGGGATTTTTATTCTATTTTGATATTTCTTTTTTCCCTCAGTTCATGTGGACTTCTATGTCCTTGCGCACAGTTATCTATTCCTGATATTTTATGGTTAATCTTCTGGATTTTTAATTTTTATTTTTGTATGGTTTCTGTTTATTAGTTTGTCATTCTCCTCCTGTATTATTTTCCTGGTTTGTTCTAGGACATTTTTTTCCCCCTGTCTAAATATGAGTCTTTTGAATTCCTTACCAGGCAGTTTTATTATAATTTCTTTCTCTGGAAGCTTTTTGTTCCTTTATTTTGCTGACTTGTTTGGGCCACCTTACTCTGTTTCTTCATATGATTTGTTATTTATGCTGTTTCTGAGGCATTAAGGTGTTATTTTTATATTTCTTTATTAATTGTATGTTTATTTTGTTATGTGATATTGTGATGTGTATGACTGTGATGGTGTTGTTTAACTGTGTGTGATTTCCTTTCAGTAGTGGTTATGATCATACCCAGGTGTGAGTTCTCTGTGGTTTGCCTTATTTGGCTTCCGTCAGAGAACTGAGTGGAGATGACTCATTGGTGTGATGGGTGTCTGTTGCCAGTCACCAGATAGTTGGAGCAAGGGTGCTTGAACCTCCTCCAGTCATGAGGTGATGGGCTAGGGGAGCTCATGCCCTGGTTACTGGGCTGGTGAGATACGAATGCGTGCTGACAGTTGTGGGTGAGTGGGACAGGAGTGGGACTCATGCTGCCAGCTTCTGGTCTAGCAGTGTGGGAGTGCACACAGCCAATCTGTGGGCAAATGGGGTGATCACGGAGGGGTAGGTGGGGTGGACATGCTCTACTGGTTACCTCTGTGGTGACATGAAAGAGTCAGTCACTTTTTGCTTACCTGGAGGCATAGAAACATGCTCTGCTGATAGCCAGGCCACTGGCATAGTGGGCGGGGGCAGGGGGGAGCGGCGACTTGGGAAGCATATCTGATCACAGGAAGTGTGGGGGTCAAAGCAGGTCATGCTCCTCTGATCTCCAATGTGGGTGCCAGGGCACTTCCCCTAGGCTGCAGCTAGCAATTAGGATATGGCCCTGATGTGAGGATGGGTTGCTGCTTAAGAGTTTGGTATGTTGGGAGATACCCACTCCCATTCTGTGGATCTACTGTTCTTGTGAGTGCCACCCACCCAAATGATTAGGTACTGCTACTAGTAAATAGTCTTTACCCTAGTTTCTGGCTCCCTGTCTTCTCTGGTCATCAGGATCCTTGGAGTTCTCACACATTTACCTTCCTTACATCCAGTTTATATTCAATTAACCTTTCTTCACTCTGCATTGTTCTGCACAGTGTCTCTGTCTCCTGTTGGGAATTCTGTGAAGTTGCCCTCCTGTGTTCCGCACTCAGGGATGCCATTCACTTGTCTCAAGATAGTTATGCTCATCCGGTTGGCTGGTGGAACATCTGCGATCCATAAATCTCCTTATGTGATGTTTTCATTCAGCTTCTTCTTTAGTTCAGTGTGTGATCTGATTCTTCATCTTTCTCTTTGGTGTTCAGGATTCCAAGATTGTCATCTGTATCTGTTTGAGATGGTTTCTCAGGTCTTTGCTGTAGGAGAATGACATGATAGGTCCAATGAGGCTGCCATCTTGGGCTGTCTCCTCTTTCTCTTAACTGGATGTTTTGCAGAGGAAAAGTTTTTTTTTTTTTAACACAAAATTTATTTATTTATTTTTGTTTTGTTTTAAAATAAAATTTATTATAGCATGAAAGATATTAATTGTGATATCAAAACTCTAATGTACTAAATCCTCTGATAACAGGATGTCTGTGTTTTTAGAAAGCAGCCTCAAAGTGTTTGTTTGTTTTTTAAATGGGGAAAAAGTTTTTAATTTGATGAGGTCCAGTTTTTCCATTTTTGTTTCGTGACTTGTGTTTTTTTTTTGTATCAAATCAAAGAATTTTTTTTAGCCAGGCTTTAAGTGCAAAATATTTTGTCTCTTTTTTTCTTCTAAAATTTCATAGTTTTACATTATATTTTATAACTTGTGAAGTTTAGGCCAAAGTTTGTTTATTTTGACTTTGATAGCCACTTGCTCAGGCACTGTGTTTTTGAAAAGGCTATCCTTTTTTCAGTTTGAATTGTTTATTGGTATTTCTATTGGGATGGAATTGAATTTATAGGTTAATCTTGGGAGAAGTGATATCTTACGTGAAGAACCTACTTTGTTTCTTAAAGTTTATTTAGGTGTTTCATTATTCCTCTCAGAAGTGTATTATAATTTGCAATGTACAGGTCTTTCACAAACTTCTATTACATTTATCTCCAGGTATTTCATATTTTAGATGATATTGTTAATGGTATTGTTTTTAAATTTTCAGTATCTAGTTGTTCTTTGCTGATCTGTAATAATACAGTGTGGGAAAGTTCCCTTTCATCTCTGTTTGCAGAGTATTTTTAATTTAAAATACTTTTCTGTAACTATTGAGCTGACCATAACACTTTTCTTTTAAAATTTCTTACTGTGGTGAATTGCATCAGTTGATTTTCAAATAACATCTAGTCTTGTGGTTTTTTTGGAAATTTCGCTTGGTCATCCACCACTTGTCTGTCAGTTCGTTGGACTGTGATGGCGTGCATGTTGCTGTGATATTAGAAGCTATGCTGCTGGTGTCTCATATAGCCAGGGGGTCGCCTGTGGTGGATGGTTTTCAGCAAGAGTTTCCAGACTTAGACAGACTAGGAAGAAAGACGTAGGTCATCTACTTAAAAAAAAAAGGCCAGTGAAAACCTTCTGAATATCAGAGGAAACTTCTCTGATATAATAGCAGAAGGTCATCCCCTTAGGTTAGAAGGCACTTAAACTATGACTGGAGAAGAGCTACCTCCTCAAAGCAGAGTTGACTGTAATTCAAAGACATAATTCTTTGGTCATCTATTCATTGTTCAGTTTTGTGCACCTGTGAGACAGCTGAAAGTACCATAGCATACCTTAGTCCACAAAATGACATCTTTGCTTTTTAATACTTTAAAGAGATCTTTAACTTTAGATTTGTCCAATATAATATGTATCTTAGTTATCTAATGCTGCTGTAGCAGAAACACCACATTTGGATGGGGCTTAATCAAAGAAAAATTTATTCCCTCACAGTCCATCAGACTACAAGTGCAAATTCAGGGTGCCGTGTATAGTGGAAGACTTTCTCTCTGTGTCAGCTCTGGAGGAAAGTCCTTGTCATCAAGCTTCTCTTGGTCTAGGAGCATCTCTGCACAGCAGTCTCGGGTCCAGAGGACATTCTGTGCTCCTAGCACTGCTTTCTTGGTTGTATGAAGTCGCCATCTCCCTGCTTGCTTCTCTCTTTTATATCTCAAAAAATCCTGTCATAGAAATAGGGTTTACAACACATAGAAAAATCACATTATATTACAAAATGGTGGGCAGTCATATAATACTGGAAATCATTACCTAGCCAAATTGACAGATATTTTGGGGGACACAATTCAATCCATGACATTATAGCATTTGACGTATTGACTTCTGCTTCTGTGGGCAGTGATTGTGGATAAAAGTAAAGTGAAACTCCTGACAACTTCAATATTTTCTTTATCATGGAGTTACTTATTGGTCAAGTTGAGAGGAATTCTTTTCCTGTTGAAGGTAATCCATACTGAAAGCTGTAGTGTTTGATCTTCATTAAGTGCTTGAAAATTTATCCTATATTGACCCAAATTCATATTTAAAGTACACACTTTTAGATCCAGCACTTAAAGTCATTAACTGTCTGTTGTGTATCTCCATTTTGAGCTTTCCTCTCTGCTGTAAACAGATCAATCCACTTGCATTTTTTACCTTTGTGCATCAAATTCTCCATGTCTTAAATGCTATCTTTATTTGTCTTTATCTAAATCTGAGCTCTTATTCTGTTTTCTCGATTTACTCATGTAGGTGATTGCTCCCTTTTCTGAACTCCTGAACTATTCAGTTTTTGTAAGCTCATGTGACCCTTAGTCATATAGTTTTATACTTCTGATTAATTGTTTAAGTCTTTATGGTTTTTGTTTCTTTCCAATTGACTCATAAATTTTTGAAGTTAGAGTTGGCTGTGATGCCTCTTTGTGACTTCCATGTCCAGCACTTAGTATGCTGTGAAGAACGTTATAGATAATGGACATATTGAATGAGTGGATATTACTGCTTTGGTACTTGTTGTCTTATTTGGAATTAAACAAAACAAAACAAAACAGATATTACTGGTATTGCTGAGATTTCCAAGGAACTGTTTTGCAAGGAATCTCTTAAAGTATAATATAAACCCATTGTGATCTAGTTCATTCTGACTCATAGTGACCTCTTAGGACAAAGTAGAAATGGCCCATAGAGTCTCCAAGGACCGTCTGGAAGATTACAGCTTTCAGCATTTTGGTTAGCAGCCAGAGTACTTATCTGCTGGCCCACCCAGGTTTTCATAACATGCTCTAGAAGCTATTAAGTAGATTGGTAGGTGAAATAGTTTATTTCACATTTAAATAGTTTTTATATTTTTATGTTTTTTAAAAATGTGACCTTTTTCTCTTCTTGATTTTGTTTTTTTTTTTGGCAGCCAGTTCGAAGGCAATCCCTTACTCCTCCTCCTCAAAACACTATTACATGGGAAGAGTATATATCTGCTGAAAATGGAAAGTAAGTGTTTGTTTTTATATAGTTTGTTTTTTAGAAAGAATGATTTGTAAATATCTGTGTATGACTCTTTAGGTATAATATGTATATGTATTTTTTTTTTATTATGATTGAGTGAAAATGTACATTCCCATATATGCCCACCTATATGCCATTTCCACTGCTCTCTCTGCCCGGTGATAGCACATTATTCCTCTCTGCTCCATACATGTCTCATCTTCCCTACAGTTTCCTTTCCCCTTCCTCTCCACCCACACCCCTTACTCCAGCCAGAGGTCCACAGGATGATACCCTATAAGATGCATAGAACCATAAAACGCATCCAGTATGTGGTCTGTCTGTATCGCGAAGTCCAAACCATTCATGTTCGAAGAGTGGATGTTCATGATTTATGGGCAAGGGCAGCATCAGGGCCAGGGGCCATGCTCCCAGGGTAACTCCAAAGCCGCTGGACCATCAATTGTGGTCTTTTAGTGGAGATCTCAGGTGCAACCCTTTTTATTCTTGTGTTGCCAGTGAGACTCAACTTTGTGAGCTCCATTGCGGCTGTCACAGGTGGTGGCCGGGCACCATCCAGTTCTTCTGGTCCCAAGTCGATGTAGGCACCCACACATGTGGGTCTCTCTGCCTTCTGAGTTATCTTTCCCCCGTGTCATTTTGGTCCTCAGAGAGCATCCGTTCCTGCTGAGTTGGGACCGTTTGCTGTACCCTCGGATGGCAGCTAGTCAGTTTTTAAGACCCAGATGCCACTCACCAATGTGGGGTACAGAGAGCTCTCTTAGCAATATGCTAGTTGTGCCAGTTGGCCTCGATTTCGCCTAAGAGTATGGTTGTAATATGTATTTTTAAGAGGCAATTATAGTGTGTTTTGTACATTTTTTGAGTGAGGCTGTAGAGCCTTCTTTTTACATTTCTCCTGCCAGTTTACAAGTAACAAAAACTTATTGGATATTGTTCTAAGTGAATATGTAAAAAACCCTAAAAAACATACCCACTGCTGTTGAGTCGATTATAACTTTTAACAACCCCATAGGGTTCCCAAAGCTGTAAATCTTTATGAAAGCAAATTACCACATCTTTCTCTCATGGAGTTACTGGTGGTTTCTAATCAATGACCTTTCAGTTAGTAGTCCAGCACCTTCACGACTGCACCACCAGGAATACTAAGGAAATACAGTGTGGAAAATTACCCAGTACATTTGCTTGTTTGAATTCTTTCTTTTAAGTTGATTATCGTGAGTCTTTAATTGGCACATAAGGCCATTCATTACTTTTTCCCTTTTGCCTTTCCAAGTTCATTTTCTTTGCTTCAGTCTCTGCCTCACTCCTTCTCACCATCCTACCACAGAACCTTTTTTTAAATGTTTTATTGCTAATATGTAATGGAGTGCTTAGCACAGTAAATATTTATTAAATAAAAGAATGATGAATCAATGAATAGATAAATGATTTATTTTGAATGAATGAGTAAATAAAAAGTTCTGGCCAGCATGTCAAGACAGTATAGAACTTTGTAAATATTATTTGTTTCTGATAAAGGATAATGTATTAAATAACAGCTGTGTTTAGGAAGGAAATCCTAGTGGAATGGAAGTTAATACATGTTACAGCTGCTAACCAGAAGGTGGGCAGTGCAAGTCCACCAGGCACTTCTTGGAAACCCTGCGGGGCAGTTCTCATTTGTCTGTAGGGTTGCTGTGAGTTGGAGTCAACTCTTTGGCAGTGGGCTTTTTTGCTTTTATGTTTAGGAAGTTGTCATAATTATTTGTTTATTTTTAAAAGGTTTATTTTTCTAACATCTCCAAAAATGTTTTTGTCTTAATATTCTACAGTCAGTATGAGTGGGATTTGATTGTCATTTTTCATTTTTGTAACACTTCTTACTGATTAGTTCTGAGATTGTATTAAAGGAGTTTGAATTGAGTAGTGTTTTTAAAGATATACAACTATGTTTTTTTATTTGTATTTTTAGCAGTTTGCTTTGTTCTTAAAAATCACGATTATTGAAATTATACTCAGTGTGAAAGTAGTTGAGTTCTAAAGATGTTTTCTCTGAGTTTTTGTACTTTACTGTTCTCTTATTTTTGTTACTTTTGTTATTTTTCTGATACACGTCTAATTCCTGTTTAGCATTTTATTTCTATACAAAGAATAAGCAATATTGGATTATTAATGAGTGACATTGAAAAATGTTAGACTCTTCTTTGAGTATATGATAGTATGTGGGAAAAGCTTCCTAACATTTCTGTTTCTTTTTTTCCATTTAAGAGCTCCTCATTTGGGTAGAGAACTAGTGTGCAAAGAGAGTAAGAAAACATTTAAAGCCACGATAGCAATGAGCCAGGAATTTCCCTTAGGAATTGAGTCGTAAGTTTGTAATTAATTTTACATGCTTATGAAAGAATCTGCTAAACTTAAAAGCTAATATTGTTTTCATCTAAGGGGATGCATATGAGGCTTTTGAAATGTGAGGCCAAATAATCATTCTTTGAGTCATGTGTACAGCCTCCTAGAAATTTTCTGATTCACGAAACTGAATGTTTTTTGCAATTTCCACTGGTTAACTTTTTGAATAGTTTTTTTTAATTTTGAAAGTAATACATGAATATATATGTTTATTGTAAAAAAAGAAATGTAACAGTATAGAAGTTTATGAATTAAAAGTGAATTTTTTTCCAGCTCCCCCCCGCCACTTACTAGGTAATGTAAATGTGCTACATTTTTGTCTAGACTTTTATCAGTGCTTTTATAGTTTTATTCTGTGAGTTTCCTTTTTTCTCTGAAATGTGTGTGTTAGAGTTCTTCCCAAAATGACATTTTCATTTATCTTCTTTTTCTTTTTCTTTGTTATTTGATAGTGTGGAGTTGTTTTAGTTTCTTTTATTGTTTCCCTACTGATAAGCATTTTGTTTTTTGTAGTTTGTCACCCTTATAAACAATACTGTAGTGAACATACTGAATATGCTTGGACTGGGTAGTATCTAGCCGGTACTGATTGATTTTAAATCCCGGAGTATTTTTTCTCTCTGCACTCTTCTTCGAATGTGAGATAATGCATTAAAAAAAAAAAAAAAATCCCAGAGAAGAGAGCAGGACCTATGTTTTCCACGTCCACACACGTAGTATTAATGAGCACTGTCCTTCACTTTGGCTCTGTTCCCAAGCTTTAGAAATGTAGATTACATACCCTATACAGTCCTCAAGCTATAAGTCAGAGACAGACATGTCTCAGGAAATGTGGGTAGGGAGTCAGCCATACATACAATTTGCTGCAATTCATTGTATTAAAGATACACCCATTTTATATTCTACTGTGAAAGAAAAATGTAGCTAATTACATAAGGTGTCATCAGTTTTAGCAGCTATCCAATGTCAGAGATGTTATATATGAAAAAAGGATATCTTAGAGTTACTAAAATGTGGTGATTATAATTATTTTCTCTGGAAAAAAAAAGATAATTAAAGGAAACAGCATGTAGAAATCTGACAAAAACTCTTTTAAAAAGAAAGAGGCAAAAAAGAAGATTTCTCTGTAAATGTTACAGAAAATCATGAAAAGAATGTGAAATCAGTAAACCTGAGTACTGTAAGATCAACTGTTAAGACAACAGACTAAAATGAGGAGATTGCAAAAGTAAAGACATAAACTGAGGACTAAGTGGAATTACTGTAAACTAATTGGAAACAACAATCAACAGAATAGATGTGGCTGGAAAGTAAATTTTCATAGATCATAATACATGCAGAACAAAAAGATTTTACAAAAGAATTATAGTAATAATAGATGCAGAGGACAAAGATAGGTCAACATGAGGATCATTGGTGTTCCTGAACTAGAAAGCCTCCAAAATGTAACCAAAATATTTTTCAGAATATTATGAAAGAAAATTTCTCTGTGATGAAGTACTAAATCTGAGGACAACATTAGTTTCTACAAAAATTGGTACAGAATGTTCATTTACAAGAATTATCCTGGATAAGTTACTGGACAAACAAGGCAAAACATCAAACACATTGCCATCGAGTTACTTCTGACTCATAGCAACCCCAGAGTGCAGAGTAGAGCTGCCTCATAAGGCTTCCAAGGAGCAGCTGGTGGATTTGAGCTACTGACCTTTTGGTTAGCAGCCATGTCACTTGACCGCTGTGCCATGAGTGAATAAGGAAGATCAAATAAAAATTAATGTCTTTGAATTATGGTGTTGATGAAATATATTGAATTACATTCTTCATTAACAAATCACCAAAAGAATGAACAAATTTCTTTTGGAAAAAATGCAACTAGAAAGTTTCTTAGAAGCAAGGATGGTGAGACTTTGTCTCCCGTACTTTGGATATATTATCAGGAGGTTCTGTCCCTGGAGAAGGACATCATGCAAGGTTAAGTAGAGAGTCATCAAAGAAAAGGAAGACTCTCAAGGAGCTGAATCGACATGGTGGCAGCCGCAGTAGCGTCAAACGTAACAGTGATTGTTAGGATAATGCAGGAGCACGCGGTTGTCCTGTTGTACATGGGGTTGCTATGAGTCAGAACTGAGTTGACAGCAGGGACAAATTGCTAAACTTCAGCTGTTAATGAGGAAATAGAAAGGCATTCATGCAGGAAAGGCAAATCATATATCGGGGTAAAATTCAGTCTGGCTGTACATTTTTTTACATTTCTGAGGCTGGACATTTCTGAAGGCAACTGAAGATAGATGTGAAAGAATTCAAGAAATATAGCTGCCATGAACCTTTCTTGAAAGAAAATAATGGCTTCAAATTGAAATTTTATGCCTACCAAATTTCCCCGTTAATAAAAAGACAGGAAACATTTATTAAATAGGTAAGAATTCAGGGAACACTGAGGACGTAAGAGCCCTTCACAGAAAGAAATTGACAGTGACATCAAGCCAACCAAATGATGAGTCTAATTAAAGAAGGCTGGGAGGTGTAGGCTTGCCTAAGACAGGTACAAGCATTGAATCTATTTAAATACAGATCTAAAATCAAATGACTGTGGAAATTATGACTGAATAATTAAATATAAAATTTATAAACCTTGACTTAGTAAAAGGAATGATAAAAGAACAGTAAAATCAGAAGAGGAAGAAGAAAGTGTGCCATTTCCTCATCCTTAGTACCTAAAAAGTTTGTGACACTGCTAAGTCGGAAACACTTAAAAAATAAAATGACACAAAGAAGTAAGCTTAAACCATGAAAACATTTTTCTTCCATTTTTCAGATTATTGAATGTTTTAGAAGTAATAGCTCCCTTCAAGCACTTTAACAAGCTTAGAGAATTTGTTCAGATGAAGCTTCCTCCAGGCTTTCCTGTAAAACTAGGTAAGAAAAGAATTGAGATGTATTTTTAGTCTGTTAGAAATATGGAGCTGTTTATTAATGTTTAATAAATGTGCTTTAAAGCAAAATAGATTTACTAGTTGCTTACATTTTCATAAAGTTTTTCTGTAGTTGTCTGTGTTAACATTCATGTCAGAGGTATAAGTTGTTCTGTCAGGGTACTAAGGAGCTCTGGTGGCTCGGTCACTAAAGCACTTGGCTACCAACTGAAAGGTCAGTGGTTCCAACCCAGCAGCTGCTCCATGGGAGAATCATGTGTCAGTCTGCTTCTCTGAAGACTTGCAGCCTTGGAAACTCTCTGGAGTGCTTATGCTCTCTCCTATACAGTAGAGTTGGGATTGACTTGATGGTGTGAATTTGGGTTGATTTATGATAGTACCAATTGTACTTTATTTTAATTAAATGTAAGGAATATGAAAATATCTAATACAAGAGAGTATGTGTGGTGATAATGTTTTTAATGTGAAATAGGGAGATGAGAATTTAGCCCTAATTTTCAGAAAACTCTTGAGTGTCTGAATAGTATAAGTGTTTTTGGAATCAACTGTCATTATGCATAGATAATGGAATGTCCATTTATTTGTCTGTCTTAAGTATTTGAACTTGAATTTCATTTAAATGATGTTCTTTGGAAACAATAAACTGTCTTTTTTCTTCACATATTTATCTTCCTAACTGAAAACAAGAGAATATTAAAAGGTGTTTTGCAGTTTAGGCTTAGATTCGGCAGTCCTTAAACACTATTTATCCATCCTGGTCTTTGCTGACTATCAGCATTATTATTTATCTAGTGCTGCTGTAACAGACTGAGGAGAAGCAAGTGGCTTTAATGAACAGGAATTTATTTTCTCATGGTTCAGGAGGCTAGAAGTCCAAATTCAGGGTACTGTCTCTAGAGGAATTCTTTCTTTGTTGGCTAAGTGGAAGATCCTTTTTCCTTAGTTCCTTGGTGGGCTTCACGTGGCTTCCCCCATTTCTTCTTGCTCACTTAATCTGCTCTTGTGTATCTTAAGAGATTGAGACACACCCTGTACTAATACTGTCTCATTAACATAGCAAAGAAAATGCCATTGATAAATAGGATTATTACAGGTATATTAGTATCTACAGCACATGTTTTAGGGGGACAGAATTCAGTCCATAACATCTGCCTAGTATTTTATCAGTGCTTGTTATGTGCTTGCTATACGCCAGATGTTATTACAGCAGTTAAAGTCCCCTGTCCTCTTGGTATGTGTGTTCTAGTGGAGGAGATAAATAAATTATATAGTATTTGTGTAGAATATGTTTTAAGTCAGTCTGTTTTGAGATATGAAGCCAAGCCCAGGCAGAGAGCACATTAAATCAGCAAACACAAAGGAGAAGATAGGTGCCAAGGAATACAAGCTGAAAAAAGACAAGGACCTTCCCTGAAAGCAGAGAGAAGGGGTCTTCCTGTAGGGCCAGGACTCAGAATTTGGTCATGTCAGAAAACAAATTTCTGTTTGTTAAAGCCACCCACTTATGGTATTTCTGTTATAGCAGCACTGGATAACTGAAAGAACAGTGAATCAAAATTTGGAGAACTTAGCTACAGCAGTGCTGAGAGGATAATTTATAGCTCTTAATACATCAGTCATTCACAGTGAGTCAGAACTGACTCGACAACGGTGGGTTTAATGTATTAATAAAAGAGGAATAATCTTAATAGTTTAAACTGAAGCATCTAGGAAAAGGAGCAACATAAACTCAAAGCAAGCATAAGAAAGGAAGTAAAGAGAAATAAAACTGAAATAAGAAAAGGAATAAAGTCAGTGAAATGAAGAGCTAGTTCTTTGAATAAATCAATAAAATTGACAGCTTCAAGTAGGAAAGATAAAAAAAGAGGGAAAAAGATTACTGTATACAGAATGAGATAACAGCACAGACTGTGCAGACATCGAAAGGATAATTAGAGAATACCGTAAGCAGTTCTGTACACATCAGTTTTATGAATTAGACAAAATATACTGGTTCCTTGAAAGACACAAACTACAACTCCTTCAGTATGAAGTAGATAATTTAAACAGTACTAAAAATATTAAGAAATTGAATTTATAAGTTAAAAAGTCTCCAAGAAGAAATTTCTGTGCCCCAGTAGGTTCACTGGGGAATTCTACAGAATGTTTAAAATCTGTACAATCTCTTTTAGAAAGTAGAAGAGGGAATACTTCCTGATTTATTTACTTTAGGAAGCTACTGTAACCCTGATACCAAAACCAGTCAAAGACAGTACCAAAAATGAAAGCTTCAGACTAGTAAACAGACAAACAAAAAGACCAGTTGCTACCAAGTCGATTCCAATTCATAGTGACCTTACAGGACAGAGTAGAACTGTCCTATAGAGTTTCCAGAGAGTGTCTGGTAGATTCAAACTGCTGAGTTTTTGGTTAGCAGCTGTATATGAGGAATTAATATACCATTACAAGGGAGGTGTATTCTAGGGATGTAAGTTTGGGTCAGTATTTGAAAATCAATGTGATACACTGTTATTGACAGGCTACTGAAGAAAATTCACATATGTCAGGCAAAGCAGGAAAAACATTTGACAGAATTCAACATCCTATTATAATAAAAGTCTCAGAAACTTAGGAATGCAGGGAAACTTTCTCATTTTACTAAAAAGCATCTGTAAATACATATTTAGTGGTTAAAGAAAGCAAATGCTTACTGTGAAGATCAAGAACAAAGCAAGAGTTGTAGCTCTCAGCAGTTACTCAACACAGCTCTAGAAGTTCTAGGTAGTGCAGTAAGGCAAGAAAAGGAAATAAAAGGTATACACATTAGAAATGATTAGAAATAAATCTCCCACAATTTACAAATGATATGATGAGTCTCTTGGCAGAAAATCCTAAACTATGTGCTACCCAAGAAAAAAAAAAAAAAACCCTGAAGGAAAAATACTAGAAACTAATAAATGAGTTTAGCAAAGTTAGGGGTACAAGTTAAATATAAAACTAATCGTACTATTATGTACTATTACTGACATTGCTGTGAGTTCTGGCAGTGTATTTCTCTTATGGTCAACATGTGGAAACCAAAATTAAAAGTGAATACTATTTACAGTTGTTCATATACATAAAATATATTAAGATATGACTCTAACAAAACATATGCAGGCTTGTGTGCTGAAAACCAACAGCACTGATAAAAGAAATCAGAGAAGAGCTAAGCAAATGGAAAGAATTAGAAGACTCACTATAAGCAAAGTATCAGTTATCTATAAACTGATACATGTATTTAACATGCTTACCAAAATCTCAGCAATGTTTTCTTTTATATAGACTAGATTAATTTAAAAATTATATTGAAAGGAGAAAGAATAGTTAAAATACTTTTGGAAAAAAAGATAAAATGGAAGGACTCAATTATATCTCATTTCAAGATATATAGCTACTATAATCACAGCTTCGTGGTATTCTCAAGAAGGATAGACATATAGATCAATATAAGAGAACAAAGAACCCAGAAATAGACTTACACAGATAGATCCAGCTGATCTTAGACAAAGATGCATAAGCCATTCAGTGACAGGCTTTTTGACAAATGGTGATAGAAAAGTGGGCAAAAAGAGTGAACCATGATTGAAGCCTCAAAGAACCATCAGGTCTGTTCCAATTCAAAGCTACTCTGTGTACCGTGAAACCAAACACTGCCTGAACCTGCACCTTCCTTTCAGATGTTGCTGCGTTGGAACCCACTGTGTCAGTCCCTCTGATTTGGGGTGGTTGTCTTCTTCACCAACCCTCTGCTTTTCCAAGCATGATACCCTTTTGTGGGGACTAGGACCTTGTCATAATGTGTCCAAAGTACGAGATAAAGCCTGTGGTCCTCAGTTCCAAGGAGTGCTCACTAAGCCAAATTTGTTTGTTCTTCTGGCAGTTCATGATATAGTCAGTTTTTTCTGCCAGTACCATAATTAAATGGCATCAGTTCTTGTTCTGTCTTCCTTATTCACTGTCCAGCTTTCGCATGTGGATGAGATAATTGAAAATACCATGGCTTAGGTGAGGCACACTTCAGTCCTCAAAGTGATTATCTTTGCTTTTTTTTTAAACACTAAAAGAGTCTTTTGCAGTGGATTTGCACAGTGTGACATGTCATTTGATTTCTTTACTGCTGTCTCCATGGGCGTTGCCTGTGGATCCAAGTAAAATGAAATCCTTGATACTTCAGTCTTTTCCTTATCGTCGTGCTGCTTATTGGCCCAGTTATGAGGATTTTTGTTTTTTTTATGCTGAGGTGTAATCCATACTGAAGGTTGTATGTAGCCTTTGATCTTCATCAACAAGTACTTCAAGTCTGCAAGCAAGGTTGTGTAGTCTGTATATCACAGGTTGTTAATGAGCCTCCCTCCAGTTCTGATGCTACATTCTTCTCCATGTAGTTGAGTTTCTCACATTATTTGCAGAACATACAGATTCAATAAGTATTGTGAAAGGATGAAGCTCTGACCCACACCTTTCCTGATTTTAATAAACCATGCAATATCTTGTTTTGTTTAAACGACTGCCTCTTGATCTATGTACAGGTTCCCCTTGTGCACAGTTAAGTGTTCTGGAATTTCCATTCTTCACATGTTTTCCATACTTTGTTATGACCCACATAGTCAAATGCCTCTGCACGGTCAAAAACACACTGGTAAACATTTTTCTGGTATTCTCTGCTTTCAGCCATGATCCGTCTGACATCAGCAGGGATAACCCTCATTCTATGACCTTTTCTGAATCCTGCTTGAATTTTTGAGAATTCTCTGTCTAAATACTGTTTTGATCATTTTTAATTACCTTCACCTTTCATGGGAATGGGCAGAGATAAAGATCTTTCCTAGTCAGTGACCAGGTAGCTGTCTTCCAAATTGAGCACCTCCAGTGCTGCATCAGTTTGTTGAAATGTCTCAGTTGGTGTTCTGCCGATTACTGCAACTTTGTTTTATCACCAGTGCCTTCCATGCAGCTTGGATTTCTTTCCTGAGTACCGTGAATTCTTGATTATATCCTGAAATGATTGAATATCATTCAGTTATTTTGGTGTAGTGACTGTATATTCTCTCCATCTTCTTTTCATGCTTTCTATGTTGTTCAGTTATTCTGTCCATAGAATGCTTCAAAATTGCAACACAGGGCTTAAATTTTTCTTCAGTTCTGTCTGCTCAAGAAATGCTGTGTGTTCTTCTCATTTGGTTTTTTAACTTCAGGTCTCCGTGTATTTCATCTAATACTTTTTGAGCCACCTTGTGAAATCTTTTATTCAGCTCTTCATCATTTTTCCATTTCCTTTAGCTACTCTGTGTTTTTCATTTTAGATACTCTGTGTTCAAGAGTAAGTATCAGAGTGTCTTCTGACATCCACTTTGGTCTTTTGTTCTTTCTTTGAAATGACTTTTGTTTTCTTCATGTATGCTGCAGTTGATGTCATCCCACAGCTGGTCTAGTCTTTGTGACACACAGATACACAGATGGCAGATAAGCACCTGAAAAACATTCGGTATTATTAACCATGATGGAAATGAAAATTAAAAACCACAAGACATCCCTGGCTACCTACCAGAATGAATGAAATAAGACAATGACAACACTAAATGTTGGTGAGGTTATAGAGGACACTGGATCATTCCTGTATTGCTTGTGTAGTGTAAAATGGTACAGGAAGTCTGGCACAGTTGGGCAGTTTCTTGAAAACAAAACATGCAGCTAGGTATAATGAAGCAATTGTATTTTTAGGCATGTATCCCAGAAAAGTGAAATTATGTGTTCAACAAAGACCTGTACACAAATATTCATTTTATAGCAGCTTAATTCCTAAGAGCCCCAAACTGGAAACAACTGAGTTGTCCCTCAGCAGGTGAATGGTTAAACAGAAAGCTGTATGCATACTAGTGAATACTAATTTAGTAATAAACAGGAATGAACTATTAATACATGTAACATCCTGGCTGAATCTCCAGAGAATTATGCTGAGTTACAGAATAATCTCAAAGGTTACATTTTGTATGATTCCATTTGTATAAAATTCTTATAATGACAAAGCTATAGAAATGGAGAGCAGATGAGTGCTTGCCAGGGTTTACAAAGAGAACAGGGATAGGAAGGAAATGACTATGGCTGTACAAGGACAGTATGGGAAATTCTTGGTGCGATAGAAATGACCTTTATCTTGTCTGTATTGTTTTTATCTTGGTTTTGATACTGTACTATTTTATTTGCAAGATATTATCATTAGGGGAAACTCTTGGTAAAAGGTACAAGGGACCTCTCATTTCTCACAACTGCTTGCGAATCTGTACTTATCTCAAAGTAAAAATTGGATTCATCTCCACAGCCCATTGTACTCTCTTCATCTCTTCCCTCGTTTACTAAGTTTATTATTGATAGTCATAAGGCATCTTTGTGGCACAGTGGTTAAGAAATTGCTGTGTCCACTACTGACTGAAAGATTGGTGTGAACCCTTCCATCATTCTGTGGGAGAAAGACTGGTGATCTGCTCCTGTAAAGATTATAGCCAAGGAAACTCTATGGGATAAATGAGGTATAGTTCTACTGTGTCACATAGGTTTGCTGTGAGTCATAAATCAATTTGATAGCACTTAAGAAAAACAACAAACATACTGAACACTTTTCAGTCTTTATCTTACTTAATTTCTTTAAGATTTGAATTTTTGGTGGAGAGTTAGAGGGTAGGGGATTTGTAGTCTCAATGAGCGATGGTAGTTTTTGTTCAGATTCCCTCTGACGTCTTGGATAGAGTTTTCTTGGTTTTGTTGTCTTTGTGGTTGCTCCTTCTAGAGCACATTTTGCCTTCCACAATTGTCACTGTATTTTATATTCTCAATGTATCTGATAAAGCTTAGGTTAAATATGTCACTCCTTTGCTCTAAGTCCTACATTGGCTTTCTAACTCATCTGGAGTAAAAGCCAACGTCCTTTTCTTGACCCAGCCCCACATCATCTGGCTGCCTCTGACATTCGATCATCTTCCCACTAGCCTCCTATCTGTTCCCCGAACAAATCACTGTTTTTTAAGGCAGTTGTATTTGTTATTCCCTTGAAATTTTCCTCCTCTAGGTAACTGCTTGATTTGGTGTTATGTCAGTTCTTTGCTGAAAGGCCACTTCATTTAGTGTTTCCTTTGACCATCCTTTACAGTAATACATTGCAACTCCCTCTTTGTCTAGCTTGCTGTACTTTTCTGCAGGTGCTTTCACCGTTATGCTTGTTATCTGTGTCCCAACCAAATTTAAATTTCCATAAATGCATGAAGTCTCTCTCCTTTTTCTGTTGATGCATATTCATTGCTTATAATAGGAATCAATATACTTTTCCTGGAAGGGCCAGATAGTAAATATTTTACATGTAGTCTCTGCCACAAGTACTCAGTACTGCTGTTGGACAGTGACAGTAGGCATAGACAAGAAGTAAAATGAATGTGGCTGTGTTCCCATAAAATTTTTATTTATGACCTCTAGAGTTTGAATCTTATGTAATTTTCATATTCTTCTTTAACTCTTTCCCAAACCATTTACAAAATGAGAATCCATTCTTTGCTCACAATCCGTAGGAAAACAGGCCTGGCAGCAAGCACCCCAGGATTAGGACAGCATCTGCACATAGTAGGCACAAATAAATGATTTTGCCCCAGAAATAACTGTAGATTCTGTAATTCTTATGTTTACTTCTCTGAGTCTAAGGTTTTGTTTTTTTTTTTTAATTTCTTAACATGACAGTATTACTCTGTGGAATACTAGAGTTGTACATAGGAAAATAGACTGAATTTTGTCTATTTCTTTATCCTAGGCAGGCACTCAAATTTCATAGAAATGCCTTTAAAGGAACGTCAGTGTTCCATTATTTTATGGATAAAATCCCTGAGGCATGCAGAAGTAAAAAGATGGTGGGAATTAGCACTCAGGTTTATGATGTATGTATAACTTGTGTCAGTCTCTGGTGGGGTGGCATTACTCCAGTGCTGAGGAGACTGCTTTTATCCTACAAATTTAAGAGATTTTTTTTGGTGTTTTTAAAATTAAAAAGGATTAATGTATTTCATTTGGATTACTTAGAATGAAAATAGAGCATGGCTCAGAGTCAGAATAACCTGTGCACTATAGTCTGAAGAAAAGATGTCAGAATATAGAAAGTACAAGAGTAGCTGCTATTCTCCCACCCAAGAAAAAGATTAAAGACTAGACATTCTCCTTTTAAGTTTGAGAAGAAATGGGATTGTGAGTTTTTGATGTCATTCTTGATGCCTAGGTTGTTCCTTCCTTCCATGCAACCAAGTCCTTTCATGAAACACATGTACTCAGACATATATTAGGATCGGTCTCATCTTTGAGTAATGCTTTGTTATATTTTAAGGAGTATGAACATATCTAATAGTAAAGTCTGTAAATAGATCCACATTTGATTTTATAGTGTTATCAGTGATTGTTCGCTCTCTCTGTAGATATACCTGTGTTCCCCACAATCACAGCCACTGTGACTTTTCAAGAGTTTCGCTATGATGAATTTGATGGCTCCATCTTCACTATACCTGATGACTACAAAGAAGATCCAAGCCGCTTTCCTGATCTTTAACTGACCTGGAAAATGATGTCTCTTACCAATGAAAGCAAGAGAATATAGAGACCCCAGAACTGGATCCAAATAGAAGGGATAAATGCTTTCAATGAAGAAAAGGGAATTACACATTGAATTGATACATCAGTCATATGATATAATGAAATGGGCATCTACTAAGAATTTCAGCATTTCTTGATGTGCCATTTTCAGTCTTTTTAAAAATATACATATTGTAAGTGTAATAGTTTGAAACCTTAATGACCCTAATACCTTCTCATGTAAAACAGCTATGAGTGCTGTGATTTGTTTTTAAAAATTTTTACACTTCTTGTTGAAATATATATGCATATATAAAAAAAATATATATATATATCTATATGTAAAACACTGCTGGACCATTAACATAAATTAAATGTCTTAAGAGATACGAAGTCCTTTTAAACTTGTCATCTTATATTCAAGGTGGCATTTATAAATATTCTTTCAAGCTTTGTTTTCATAAAATATAAAGTATGTAACCTTATGTATAGTTCAGTAATTTGAATGTTTGTTCAATATAATGAACTAGAAGGAATGCAATTTTCTGTAGATGAATGAACCAAATGGTAACCATTAAACAGTTGCATTTGTACACTGCAGTACATTTCAGAAGGAGTGTTCACTCTGCAGGGAATAAGGTACCTCTTTTAGCACCTTAGTGCAGTTCATTGTGGTGCTATTTGTTTTTACCTGAATTCTTTCTTTGGTGGAAAATATTTGTTACTAATCTTCCTTTCATAGAACTGTCTTTCTCTTTTTCCTAAATTTGAATTCAAAAGTCCTTGTTATATGTTCATGGTAAGGTATGGTTAGCATGCTTAAAATATTTACCTTCCAAATCATAGCACTTTAAAACAAAATCCAAATTTTTAAACATGCTTCTTAATAAGTACACATCAGATTTATTATTTTGTGTGTAGTGAACAATGGCTGCATTGGTGTCAATGTAGGAAAAAAAACTCAGATATTTTGGACATCCCTACATATGTAATGCTTCCAAACTAAGATAAAAAACATTTTATAGACTAACACTATATTTGTTACAAGTTAAACTCCAGAAACACACATAAGATTGACAATTCCTATTGTTTATTTTTTTAAACCACAGGAAAATATTTATTGTCTACAAGTGTATAATCATGCATTACTAATTTTGCACTTAAAATATTTCTTATTTATTCCAGTATGGTTTGAAGGGCCAAGAATGGAAATAGAGGGACTCGTGTTTAAGTCATCCAGTGTCATGTTGTATTAAAGAGCTTAGTTGAAGTAATTTTTTAAAAATGTATCCTGGTAAATTGTCAGAATGCATCTGTCAAATTTTTTAGAGTGACCAGTAGTTTAAATTTTTCCCAGGATTTTAGACCTTTACTGAAGAGATTATTCATTTAAAGATACTTTAAATATAAGTCAATTTGATAATAATAAACATCATTAAAGTTGTATAATCCATGCTGATGCATGCCACATTGTGTATGCTGACATTTTATCAAGTATATTTTATAATGAAGGAAAGTAACCACGTAACAATTCAGCGACCTAAATTTGAGGAAGAGTTGGTAAACTCTTGACTAGCTTTTATTGAATAGAAAATTGATCCCTATTATTTTGGGAACAGTTAGATCAAGTGAGTTAGAGACTGAATAATTTTTTAAGTGGTTCTGTGGCATTTGAGACACTGAAAGACGATGATTACTCTGGTATTTGGCTCCCTGTGATATAACAGAGGACTAAATTTCTGGAATATACTGCAGATTTTTTCATATTGCTTGGCACCCAGAGCGGAAGAAATCATGGTTAGTTGCAGCTTGGGATTTATTGACTTCTTTAGGATACACTGGAGATGGGAAGAATACCGAGAACTTGTGTACTTGGGTTTTATTTTTCATACCTTTTCTTTCTTAAAGAATAGTGGAAACAGATATCCATTCCAAAATGTCTTTTCTCTGATCATAAAGGACAAGCAAATGTATCTCTTATTATGGTGAATATAAGGAGATAATTAATGCAAATAAACTTTTCACAACATTAGCTATTTCAAAATGTGCCTTTTAATCCAGTTATTGAATGAAGCTTTATTCTGTACTTCAAATGAACAGATTAGGTGATCGTGTATTTTGGTAATCTTACATGAAAAGTGAGGTTTTATAGTGTAGATCATTCTGTAGCTTCCATTTGTGATTTAAAAACAACTGTGGGGATCATAAGCCAGGGATCATAAAGATCTTTTTAAGAAATGCTGAATATTCCTGCTGCCAGTATGAGATAAACAAAGATATTTCTGTCTTCAAGAACACTGATCCACAGACAGAAGTTTCCTGTTTGTAGATGTTCATATACAGAATTGTGAAACCTTATAAAAAAGGAAACATAAAGCAGATGCCCTGGTTATTGTGAATGTTTTAGTATGATGATGAGGAAATTAACATATTTCAAAATCTATCAAACTGATAGCTGACATAAGGTGAAAAAGTAGCCCTCCTCTTGAACTCGGAACTGGTTATTGAATCCAATTCATGCAATTAAAAGTGAGTTTTCATAATGTTACTTGTATTATTCACACCTTGTGGGAGAGTGGCGAATGACTGTTAAGGAGGCCTGCTTTCAGGTTCTGAACCTTTAGCAGACAAGGAGTCTGTTTTGAGATAATGAAAGTATTGGAATTAACGCTGTCTCTTTACTTGTAATTCCTGGGTGCTGGGAATGTGCTGGGCTGTTACCTTAAAGGCTGCAGGTTTGCATTCACCCAGAGGTGCCTTGGGGGAAAGGCCTTGTGATCTACTTTGAAAGATGTCAGTCCCTGAAAACCCTCTGGAGTGCAGTTCTCTGCACACACAGGATTGCCTTGAGTCACAATTGACAGCAGCTAACAGCAGTGGTAATTGACCTTTAAAAATTGTTACAGCTCATTTTACAACAGTTGTTTTTTGTATAGCTACTAGTGTACGTAGAATTACATTTCACTTTTGCCACAGTGCCTAAACAATACTGAGGCAAGATCTGTTACAGGTTTTCAAGAAAGGCACTGGTCAATCAGTGCTGGTTTTGATCATGTTTTGCAGATAAAGTAGAAACTTGAACATAAGAAAGCCACTAATTCACCTATACCTTTCATAATGAGAGTTCTTGGTGACTAAAGAAGGGGAACAATGGCTAGGTGGGACATTTTAAAGGGAAATAATGATTATGGGTGGTATATATAGGAGGCAGGTAAGAAAGAAAAGACCAAAATAGATACCAGAAGAAACTCTGAGACTTACTTTTGAACATCAAGTAGCTAAAGCAGAAGGAAGAAATGATGGAAAGAATTGAACAGAAGATGTCAAAGGGCGGCTAAAGACAAAGCATTTTAATGACACGTGCAAGGACATGGAAATGGAAAACAAAAAGGGAAGAATGCTGTATTTCTCATTCAAGCTAAAGGAACTGAAGAAATTCAGGTCTTGAGTTGCAATATTAGGAGTCTATGGGGAAAATATTAAATGACTCAGAAAGAAGCAAAAGAGGATGGAAAGAATACAGTCACTATAACAAAAAGAATTAATTGACATTTAATCATTTCATGAGATACCGTATGAGCAGGAACCAATGGTACTGAAGGCATTGGCAAAAACAAGGCTCCAGGAATTAATGGAATGCCAATTGAAAGGTGTCAACATACAGTTGCAGCAATGGAATTATCTGTGCCAGTAAATTTGTAAGACAGCCACCTGGCAAACTAAGAAATGTATACTTAAGCTTATTCTACTGAATGTAGAAATTATTGAACAGTATCATTATTATAAAATTTTGCTTTAGATCCTTCAAACGTGGCTGCAGTGTTGACAGGGAAGTGCCAGAACTTCAAAGTGGGTTCAGAAGAGGGCACAGAACTAGCAATATTGCTGATGTTAGATGGATTCTGAGTAAAAGCAGAGAATACCAAAAAGATGTTTACCTGTGTTTTATTGACTATTCAAAGGCATTTGATAGTGTGGATCATAACAATTTATGATCTGCAGAGTTGGAATTTCAGAACACTTAATGCTTACGAGGAACCCGTACATAGATGAAAAGGCAGCCATTCAAACCAAATAAGGAGATGGGATACTACGTAGTTTCAAGTCAGAGAAGGTGTGTGTCAGGGTCGTGTCCTTCCACCATACATACCTATTTAAACTATGCTGAGTAATCTGAGAAATTGGACTATATTAAGAACAAGGCATCAGAATTGGAAGAAAACATAAACCTGCATTATGCTGAAAAGGAAGAGTTGAAACACTGATAAAGATCACAGTCTTTATTACACTTCAACATAAAGAACACATTGTCATAACTGGACCAGTAAGCAACATCGTGATAAATGGGGAAGACTGAAATGGTCAAAGGATTTTACTTAGATCCACAATCAACATCCATACAAGCAGCAATCGAGAAATAAAAAAATGCATTGTGATGGGCAAATCTGCTGCAAAAGACCTTTTTAAAGTGTTGAAAAGCTGTCACTTTGAAGATTCAAGTGCACCTGAACCATGCCACTGTTTTCAGTAGTTACCTCCTATGCGTGTGAAACCTGGACAATGAAGAAAGATGACCAAAGCATTGGCTCCTTTGAATTGTGTTCGTGAAGACTTATTAAATATAACACGGACTACCAGAAGAACCCTGTCTTGGAGGAAGACAATCAGAATGTTACTTAAAAGCAAGGTCGGCAAGACTCGCACATACTTCGGTCACGTTGTCGGGGAGAATCCACCTGCAGGAGATGCTTGGTAGAGGGTCAGTGAAAAAGCGGGCCTCTCAAGGAGCTAACAGTGGGCTTAAGCGCAAGCACGTTGAAGGGTTCTCTTGCCAATAAAGTCAAAGCACTAAGATGTGGCCCACGTTTCAGACCCTGCTTGTGTACTGCAGCTCCTGTGACTCTAGCTTACTGTTTTTTTTTTTTTTTTTTCTTTTTCCTACCAATCATACTGTATCATCCCTCCTCAACTGCCTGTGATTTCAAGTTCCAGGCTCAGGTGAAGACTGTTTAACTAGTTCCCACAATTGCTAAGATCCCTTTAACAATCTCTTATGGATTCTGCTTTTGTGATGAAACCCAACTGTCTACTAATTCTGCTTAAAAATGTTCTTGTGTACATGAAGTCTGTCTTCCAATACCTGGCATTTAAGCAAACTTTTGTCACCTTGTTCACAGTGAATGAAGTTTTGTTTTAGTAGTAGTAAAATCAATGTTTCTGCAAAGCTTGATTTATTAGGCAGAAAAATTCTTTAAAGATTACATCTTGGGATAATTGAACATTAATATTCAAGATCCTTTAGAACATTCCATTTTTAACTCCAAATCTTAACTATATCATGTACAGACCTCTTAGCTAACTAGTTTTCATCACATAAGGTGTCACAATACTACATGTCTTAGGGACTGTGCATTGGGAAAATGAATCACACAAGTTTTGAAAAGGAACTGTCATTTCCTCTATTTCTTTGTAAGGATATAATCTTACTGGTTATTTTAGAAAGTTGAATTGGTTCAGATCCATCCTGTGAATTGTCTTAGATTGCTAGTAATACATTCAACCAAACACCTTAAGTGTACTCCCAATGGTAAATAGCACGGTCAACATTTAAGTAATATCTAAGTTTGACATATATTTACTGTGATACATTAAAATATACGTGGGGATAGGAATAAAACTTAGTAAGCCAGAATACACATTTACATTTCGGAATTAGCCTTATTTAAAAAAACGGTAATTACATCTTCTAATGAAGCCTTAGTAGTGGACGTGCTGTGGATACTCTGAAATTACCAGAACCATTCCATTATATTCATATGTTTAAATACTACATATACCTGATTAGAGGGATTGAATAGCTAGATGTGGCAGACTGAGATACAGAAATCTCAATTACAGTTTAAAAGAGAAATAACAATCTCCTAAGACAAGAGACCCTGAACACTTACTTCATCTGGTGCTCAGCTGCAGACTGCAGTATTGTGAGATAGCATACAAGTTATGTGACGCCCCCTTACCCAACTGTCAAGGAGCAACTTCAGGTTAAAACCAGTTTTTACTTTTTTCAAGTCAATCTGGTTTCCCTCCCTTCTCCCAACTGCTTACTTTCCCATGTTTCTACCTCCATACACACACCATTACCAGTAGGATGCTTACTATCCAAGAATCTTCCCCAAAATTTAAAAGGCTGCACAATCTTCTCAAAGTTCAATGCACGTGCAATTTACTTGAGTGCTTTTAACTGTACCCCAACCTAAATTATTTAAAAAATCCACAAATAGTTAGCTACCCCTTACTGATCCAGGCGTTGGCTTTTTTTTCCTACCTACGTAACTGCAAGGTAAACATCACTTCCATGCTGCAGACAGGAAACCGAATTCACAGGTTTTTCAGTTCTAAATAAAGCCCATCTTATCTTCTAATTTAAAAAGGCATGTTACATAGCCACTACCTCTCTTCATTCCTGAGGAATTTAAGCAAATAAATAGGGCAAACATTTTTCTAACAAAACCGTTTTTATTTTTAATCATGTTTACTACCAAATACAGAACAAAACTCATTGTGAAGGCAGTGTTAACTTGATTCCAAATGGTTATATTATAGGCTTGTGTTCAATGCTGCCCTGCCTTTGTGCAAAAAATGTTCACTAAAAATATCCAAAGTATAAATTCCTTCACTACAGCATCTTCAAGTCAGTAGACTGTTTTGCAACTTGTTTTTCAAAAGTGTATTTGTACTCAGAGATTACAAGTGAAAGAATATACTACTGTTAGGTTTAACCAAATGAAACTGCCAATATATTTTTGACTTAGAAACTGGCCAAGTTATATATAGTCTAACCTTTATCTACTAAAAAAACTCAAGTTCAAATGTCATTTGTGTTCAACTTCATTTTTAAAATGCAGTGATTAGGACCATTACTGTATCTTTCTTATACTATATAGACAAAATTGCTTTAGATAAAACCTCTAAAAAGTTACTATAAACTGTAAAAACACTGCTGCTTTTCTATATGGCATTTCAATTTCAAATGTTAAAAAAAATTATACTGAAACTTGGATACAAGTCTCATTTTCTCGTAATCCTAAGTATCTCAACACTACTCTCATTTCGTAAATGAATAAATAAGACTATTTAGTAATTTACAGTAGATACATACCATTGACAGCTTCAATGCTACTTCAGAAGACATTTATACTCTGATGAAAATAAAAATTTCCTAGATATTAGGTGGGGTCATTTGTTTATCCTAAAGTTCACCACTTTATTCAATCCTTTTCCCACACCCAAAATATAAAACTGCACTGCTAAAATTATGAAATGAAATCAACTTTTGACAATTTTGATGGCAACTCATCACTACAGTGATGGATTTCATCTTGCTGCTATATTTAAACGTGGATAGAGCAAAGAAAAACCAATGAGGTAAGTGTCATACATTCAATAACGTAAATAAATACAAGTCGTTTTACAGAAACATGAACATCAAGTTTGAGAGTTTTATTATCAAAGTCTTGTAAAACAATTTCAGAAACTGTACATTAACATGGCACAGACTGTAGCCTACTTTTGTTTTTACTGCACAAAAGTGAAGCCTGAAACTCCTTTAACTAAGGAAACAGTTGCCTACTTTGCATATAACATGAAATCACTGTGCATAAGATTACTACTGCAGTAACACAAATTTATTGGTTTTATACAACTTGAGCTCAAATAAAAAGTACATCATCAAGTCGATTTGTCTCATTTCAAAAGCGTATGAAGGTCAACTTAAAATGCACTACCCTTTTTTCCAACACTGAACTTACAACAAATTAATAAAAGGGGGAAACTAAAAATCAGGACAAGATACAACTTGCTTTTACAGGTGGACTAAGGATATGCAGATAGCTTTCACTGATGTTGATGTGTAATAAATTATTTCAAAAAAAGAAACACATTTGATGGAAAAGTATACAAACGCTTATTGCAATATGCCGCTACTCACTCACCACCAAAACATTTTACTAGAAATCTTGTTTCTGTAATTCAAGCCTAATTAGCCATCAAAAAAGGTTAGTGCATTTACAACCTTTCAAAGTTAAACAAAAGTCACAAAAATTCAGCCACAAGGCTTACAAGGATTATCTATTTCAAATGTTCATTTTCAGATGTAACTGTAAGAATGTTAATTTGCCATGTCAACAAACAAGACCATAGTAGCTCCATCATGTTGAAGGATTTTAATGACATTTAGGATATTCCTGCCACAATTAACATGCAGTCAGTGCATTCCCTACATGGCTCTATTACGGCAATGAATCAAAAGTCTAGAAATACTATAAGTGAACTTACTTAATAAAAGAGATCATACAACATAAACAATCCATGCCTGCTGTAGATGCATGCAGCTTTTCATTTTGTTTTGAAGCAGCACCAGAATAGTAAGACTGCTTGTTTACTCAATCAGATTTCACCATGACAAGAACTGGTTACCCATGTACCATTTTCTAAAAGCTTTTGATGTAAATAATAGTATCAGGAGCTTTATATAACCATTTATAACTCAGAGCTGTATACATCTAGATTTGAGATGAACAGATACAGCATTAAGAAATCACACAAAGGAATGACACTGATGCACGTATACAGTTGGATTCCTTTAGAGGCAATACTCAGTCACTCATATCCATGTCTTCTTCATGATGATCATCCCCATTCACTTTGGATTCCCTTAATGAATCACCAGTTCCCTTTTCCACAGAACACTCCTTTGTTTTAGGGGAACCTGCTTCTGTTGGCTTCTTTTCTTCCTTTTTCTCCTTCTCGCTGTCATACCCCTGCTCCTCTTCGTCGTAATCTCGTGTAACCTGCTTTGCAATGCAGAATAAACAACGTAAACTTCTTCAAAGAAACATCACTTCTTGAAAGTATCAACTTACCCACAATGCCAAAATAAATTAGTTTGTAAACATACTTTTACGTCTTTATCACTCTCAGATTTTCTTTCCCGATCTTTTTCCTTATCTTTACTTTTCTTCTTCTTGCTTGTTGATCGTTCTCTTTCATCTCTGCTTCTCTCTTTGTCTTTCTTCTTCTCCTTTTTATGTCTAGGAGGACAGTAAAGAGTGCTCAAAAGAGATGTTTTAAAGAAATTTCTCAAGTTTTAATTTGTTTACAGAGAGAGCCTGCCCCCAAGTTCATAGGCTCTAAGTAGGAGAGCAAGGATTAAATTTCAAAATTTCAAAACAATGGAAAATAATAGTCAAGATCATAAGCTGTGTAACCATCTCAAATCATAAAGGTAATGTGTCAACAGATTCTACAGCACTTTAATTCCTGAAAAGGAAGAGAAAACATACAGCAATTAAAAATATAAACCTACATCTTCTGAAAAATGAAAAGGACAGATCTGAATGGTTAGCATACTTACCTCCTAGGTGATGGTGAGCGGGACAACTTTCTTTTAGGAGACCTGGGCTTCTTAGGAGACCTTGTTCCACTTCTGCTTCTTCTTCGTCTCCTCTCTCTAGAATCACAAATGAGCAAAATGGAATTTGAAATACAGCATTATCGCAAACGTGCAGATACGTAACAATATGGTAAAGAAGCACCAAATGAAATGCCTATGATATTTCAATTATGATAATGCTACACTTGTTTTCACAATACTACGCTAAGAATCAAATATACAATGAAGAACTGCAAATCCATAGCACAGTGTGCCTTTCCTTTACAGCTGTTATAAAAGAAAATGACAGCAATTTTTCTTAAAGACATTATTATTATTACATCAGGACATTAGATAAAATAACTGCGAGAAGAAGAAAAAACAGCTTTAAGTGTATTAAGAGGCTGGTTTTAGATCCAAGTATTTGGTGGCTAAAACAGATACAGGACAATTCAGTAATTCTGTGACACTGAAGGCATTGGCTAGTAAATTATCCAAAACACAACTTTTTAATCATTAGACTAAATACAGAAAACCAGAGTTACTGTTAAGGTAGAAATGACATCAACTCTCTATACTCGAGCAAATTCCTGCCCAATCATGCTTGTGAAGTTACTTTTAGAGACAAAAAACCTTTCCTCTATCTTTGAAATTGTGGCATTTTTGACAACTAGTGTTTTGCTGAGAGCCATCTACACCCCACATTGGTCAGTGGTGTCTGGGGTCTTAAAAGCTGCCAGAGGGTACAGCAAATGGTCCCAACTCAGCAGGAATGGATGATCACCAAGGGTTGAAACAACACGGTGGAAGAGAACCCAGAAGATACAGAGACCCACGTGAGTGGGTGACTACATCGACTTGTGACCAAAGAACCAGATGGTGCCTGGCCACCACCAGCGATAGCTGTGATAGAGCTCACAAAATTGAGTCTCACTGGCAACACAAGAATAAAAAGGGGTGCACTCTGTGCTCTCCACCAAAAGCCCGCAACTGATGGTCCAGGGGCCTCGGAGTTCCCTGGGAGCTGCCCCGTCCATAAATCATAATGGAGGTCAACTCTTCAGACAGGAATGGATTGGACTTGGCGACACACAGTGACCATGGTCATGTGTACACTTTGGTTCTAGGCATTCACAGGATGTCGTCCTGCTGACCTTTTACTGGAGGTGGGGGAGTGGGTGGAGAGGAGGGGATAGGAGATTGTTCGGAGGTTAAGACATGTACGGAGCAGAGAGGAAGAGTGTGCTGTCACTGGGCAGGGAGAGCAGTGGGAGCTGCATATAGGTGGGCATGCAAATTTATATCGGAATGTACATTTTCATTTAATCATTAAAAAAAATAGTGCCTTTTTTGTTTTGTGTTGTAGCCTGCTTTGTCACTATTTCTCAAAAGTTCTTAAAGAGGTTTTACAAAATGACCATTAGGATTTAGGTGAAAATGGAATGAAATAAACCCTATATGTGTGTATATATATATATATATATGTACTTTCAAATGTCCAGTTTGCAAAGGTTTTTTTTTTTTATGTCCCCCCATTATCTCTGCAGCTGTGAGATCTCCTGTCCCGGAAATATTAGCACACAGTATTCATTCAATCAAACATTTAGTAAATTTGTCAAGATTGTGTATCTTATACTTTTCTGCTACTGTTTTCTGTGCCTAATGCTGCAAATTCCTTAGATGGAAAAGATTATTTTTATATTACTTCTGTACCCCTCCAAAGAGTGTACAATTGCAAACATCTAATAGTTATTCAAGAAAAACTCAGAGAACATGCAAGAATCCTGCAAGCTCATGTGCTCAAATATGTAGTTTAAAGCAATAGGCATGAAAATGAGTCCAGTTTCTCATGTTAATATACACTGCACTTCCATCTTTCACGCCCTTCTACCACCTCTCCTTCAGAAACCAGTTCAGTATCCTGCTCAGTATTCATACCTGGATTCCCTTTATTTCCTATACTCTTTCTTAAAGTGTTTCTCCTGTTGATCTCCTTACCTCAAACACCTCTAATGTATGATTTAATTCACATACTAGGTAATTCACCCATTTTACTGGTAGGTACACTTCAATGACTTTCAGCATATTGAGGTTGTGCAAACATCACCACAACCAATTTTACAACAATTTCACCATGCACCCCCACAAAATCCTGGGCACCTTAGCTATCATCCTCCAATTCTACCACTCTCCCACTACCCACACAAATCTCAGTTCCAGGCAATCAACTAGTCTTCCTTCTGTCTAGATTTGCTTACTGTGGACACTTCACATAAATGGAATCATAATACAGTCTACTGCATCTGGCTTCGTTTACTTACTGTTTTCAGTGTTCACCTGTGTGGCACTATTTACCACTACTTCATTTTACTGCCAAATAATACTCCCTTGCATCCATGTACCACATTTTATTTACCCACGTATCAGTTTGATGGCCATCTGGATTGTTTTTGACTTTTGGGCTATCAGGAATAATGCTGCTACCAACATCTATCTATATACAAGTTTTTGTGTGGACATGTTTTCATTCTGGGGAGTATACCCCTAGAAGTGAACTGCTGGGTCAAATGGTACTCGGTTTAATTTTCTGAGGAACTGCCACACTGTTTTCGAAACTGGCTACACCATTTTGCATTTCCATCAGCAGTATACCAGGGTTCTAGTTCCCCACATACTTTTATACCACATGTCTGAATTCCCTGGTGGGCATGAAGTGGTATATCTCATTCTGGTTCTGATTTGCATTTTCTTGATGACTAATGATTTTATGTATCTTTTCAGTTTTTTGTTTACCATTTGTGTAGCTGTGAAGAATGTCTATTCAGATGCTATGCACATTTTTTAACTGGGTTATCTCAGTCAGCACTGACTAGATGGCAATAGGTTTGACTCTAGTTTCTTTAATATGCTGTAAGAGTTCTTTATATATCCTAGTCCCTTATTAGATATATGATTTATAAGTACTTTCCACCACTCTGTGGCTTTTCAATTTCTAGATAATATCCTCTGAAGCAAAGAGTTCTAAATTTTGATAAAGTCCAATTCACCTGTATATATTTTTCTTTCTGTTGCTTTTTGGTGTCATATCTAGGAAACTACTGTCAACTCACCAAGATTAATTCCTACATTTTCTTCTAAGAGTTGTATAGATTTAGCTGTTAGGATATACAACTTTGATCTATTTGGAGTTAAGTTTTATAAATGGTGTGAGCCTCTTAGTGAAATGAGACAAGCTACATTAATACACTGTAGCCAAACACATGTCAGAGTGAAAGAAAACTGAACTAAGTATGGTCAGCCCTTACTGATACCATGAATTTCACATTAAGTGTACAAATATTTTTCCGTGAAGCCATGTTCGCAACACCACTTGAATTTCACTACAGCAAAGTCAAGACAGAATTACTAATCAAAGAATGAAACACACCAGGACTTGAACTGCTTCCCATTAATATATCAATAAGCCACAATATGGAAAATACAAATTATTTTTAATATTAACAAGTAGCCATGTCAAATATAACTTACTACAATAAAACCAACTTACTGTAACAACTCAGTATGCTTTAGCCACTAAAACTATCAGGACAGGGAAAAAATAGAATGTAGGAATGCATACAGCAAAAACAGAAACTGGCCTCATGTTGTTTCAACTACATTGCACAGCGTAAAATACTTAGAAGATTCTTTACAAATTACCTTTAACAAACTTTCAATGTAATGGCAGACTTACTTCTTTCAATACTAAAATATGTACCTATATTCTGAAAAACACTTCATTAGCACAAGCTATCGATATTCTCGGAAAAAAAGAAAAGAAAGATGCAGTGAAGTCATGATGCCATCTTACCTGCTTGCACTTCTAGAACGCCTGGCTGTGCTGTAACTTTTTGGTGGTGTTTTAGAACGTTTCTTTTCTTTGTCTTCTTTCTTTTTGTCTCTAATAAACGAACACAACTTGTGAACAAATTAAAAGATTCAGATAATGTACATTTATGTTCCACTATAAATGAAACCCACAGAATTACAATTAAATCTAATTTTACACTTGAAAACACTAGTATTATTCCAACAAGAACAGTTAAAAAATAACAACTGAAGAGGCATGTTTTTTGTTGTTAGGTGCCATCAAGTCCATTCCTTCTCACGTGACACTAAAGACACAACACTGCCTAGTCCTGTGCCACCCTCACAATGAACGCTGTGTTTCAGTCCAATGCCACAGGCACTGTGTCAATTCATCTCATTGAGGGTCTTCCTCTTTCTTGCTGACCCACTATACTTTACCAGCCATGATGTCCGTTCTCCAGGGACTGGCCCCTCATGATAACATGTCTGAAGTATATGAGACCAAGTCTTGCCATCCTCTTTTCTAAGAGTTCTGGCTGTACCTCTTCAAAGACAGATTTGTTCCTTCTTCTGGCAGCCTACAGTATATTCTTCACCAATATCATAATTCAAAAGCACCAATTCTTCTGTCTTCCTTAATCACTGTTCAGCTTTTGCATGCATATGAGGTGACTGAACATATGGCTTGGGCCAGGTGTACCTTAGTCCTCAAGATAGCATCTAATGTTACTCTGACAGAAACAGTGAAGAGATCAAGAGGCATATTTATGTTAAATGACTTAAGTCTTATTTTCCTAGAATTCCAATTAAAACTTCCCCTGTAGAGCAAAGCAGACTATATAGTGAGAAAAGACGTATGACATTGGCCAGTTTCTTGGTACATAAAGGCAGTACACATCAACAGGTTTAGTAACTGTCTCTAGGCCTGGAGAACTCCCTTCTTCTCTTAAGTGGATGCCAGTTTCCAAATCCACCATGGTCAAAATTACTGATCAATTATCACTTCCCTAATTACTGTTTCAAAGTGAACAACACCCCAAGTTATCAGGTCCAACTCACTCTTTTATCTGCCATAACATATTCTATTCAGTGTTATTAGGAAAATATTCCATTGTACTGGATTGATATGACAAAGGCTGAATGCTAAATCTTTTTACATTCCTGTAAAACAGTTACCCTCTTACTTCATCAGGTCTTTATCACCTAATCCCTAGAGCTTACCGGAACATTCCTTTAATGGGTCTCAGTGGTGTCTTCCACAAATTAATGCTGAGCCCTCTGTCAGAAGCATTCGAGGTACAAGCCTGAAAATATTTCCCTGTTTATCACCTCTATCAATGCCTTTACATTGTTTCCTGGACTGAGTACAAGTCCTTAGTATCAAGTATAAGGGCTCATGTGATCTGTCTTACTTACTTTTCCAACCTCATTTCTTGGCACTCTTACATCAAAACACTTTTATCAAGAATTTATGCTGACTTTAAATTGTGCTTTAGATGCAAGTTTACAGCTCAAAATAATTTCTCATACAAAAAAATTTATACACATTTGTTCCGTGACATTAGCTGCAATCCCCCCAACATGACAGCACACTCCCTCTTTCTACCACAGGTTTCTTGTATCCACTCAATCAGTTCCCATCCCTTCATGCATTCTCACTGTGCCTCTGGACAGGAGATACCCATTTGGTCGTGTGTATCTGGCTAAACCAAGAAGCACATGCTTTACAACTATCATGATTTATACTCTCATCTTTGCAAAGTGGACTTTGGTAATAGCTTTAGTTTCAGTTAACAGAACATCTGAGAGCCAAGGCTTCATGGACCTGCTAACTTTTGTAAATATTATTCTCCGCCTAAAGCCAGGTCACCACTGAGTCTAGTCAAATGTATCAGAATATTGCAGTCACCTCTCAATTCTCTTCCAAACATTAGTAAGCAGCAAGTCATTAACAATGGTCCTTCCCTGGTAACTATCTTCACCTCTCTCCTAGCACACAGAACGAGGGAAGGAATGCCTAATTCCTCTTTATATGACTTGACAGCATGCAAACAAGATGACTCTTTAAGCACTCATATTTGTTTGATCAGTTGAATTACTGAATTTGTCAAGAACAAATTCTATTGAGCCCCAGCTATACTTACTATTTTAACTCAATAATTTTAACCAGACAATCTAACAGAACTGCTTATTGAACGGTATTAAAAAAAGACAAATGGCAACTGCTCAAGAAAATATACAATGTTAAAATGTTATGTGTGTGAAAAGAGTAAATAATTGAGACAAAATAAAAATTTAGGCACTGCTCAAGTGAAGTAGTTTCTGGGCCATTTCAAAAATAGTGTACTAGTTTAAGATTTTGGACTTGTATCAAAAGATGGTTACTGAATGTACATTTAAGTTAAAATAAAATGTGAAGGTATGTTTCAATTTTTAGGAACACTCACTTTCGAATTTCCTAAAACATGAGTTAAAAGCCTCTCTTCACTGGCTCTGATAATGGCAAATAAAAATCAAACTGTTGTCAGGTCAACTGTGATTCATAAACTGAACTAAAAAACCAAACCCATGGCCATCAAGCTGATGCCAACTCATAACAACCCATACAGGACACAGCAGAATTGCCCCTTTAGAATGCCTAGTAGATTTGAACTGCCAATCTCTTGTTAGCAGCTGTAGCTCTTAATAACCACTATGTCACCAGGGTCCCCTTCTGACTTCATAAAGACCTCAGAATACAGAACAGAATTGCTCCACAAGGGTCTCACAGCTGCATATATATCTTTACGGAAGCAGACTGCCACATCTTCTACCGTGGAATGAGTGGCAGGTTCAAACCACTGAACTTTTCAGTTGGCAACTGAGTGTTTAACCACTATACCTACCACCAAGGTTCTTACGTGGCATAAAGGGATTCTAACACATGTTTATGTTGCTTATAAAGAGAAGTATAAAGCCAATATGGCATGACTGCCTTACAATTCTTTGGCATACCATAAGGAATCCTTAGTTGCGGTTGAGCACAAGGAAGAAGGCAGTAGGAAGCCTGAGAATTTGTACCTAGACCTTCAGTATATAGCCAGAAATTCAGTTTATGAGGGAAGACAAGAAAACCTCCTCCTAAAATTTCACGTAGTTTCTTTCTCATTCTAGCACCATCTCCCCTCTCCACTTCTTTCATCATTAAATAGAGCTAAGTCTTAAGGGATCTGAAATTTGTCTCCTCACTCCACGTTAAACGTCTGGGGTACCTGGTTTTTGATGTGCTCCTTGACCTTCTACCTCTTTCTCTGGAATGAGATCTTCTCCGTCTTGGACTTTTGGATCGTCTCCTACTCCTTGACTTAGAATGTGACCTCCTCCGCGATCTGCTTCTTGATCGCCTAGTAATGTAAAACGAGTGCAACACACAAATATAAAAATCTGTATCTCAGTATATTAAGCCAGAGAAAAGATTCAGATACATGAAGTGGGACAGATTTGCTGCTGACTGCAGTTCACTATTCATTTATTCTATATGGCAAACATTTTTGACGTCCCAGAAATAAAAAGCAGTATTTCTAGTATCTGGATTTCCTCTTTTAATTTTTACTCAGCCAGTCACATCAGCCCTGTCCTATGTTCACAAACCATTTACACACTTGTGAATTCTTATTCCTGCACTATGTTACAATAGTGTTTACTGTTTATTCATGAACTAGTGGGTTAAAAGGTATCAAGTTAGAAATGTGATAAACAGAAATTATTACAGTCTAAGGTACAAAAGCACATAAAAAGTCACCTAACCTGTGCCTAGAAGATGAGGGAGTCCTTCTCCTCCTGGAACGTGATCTTGACCTTGAATGCCTTCGTTTTTCTTCTTTTTTATCTAGATTTAAAAAGAATGGATTTAGAAATATCCACAAAAATAGAAAGATTATTCCACGTCAGGAGTTACTGTAAAGATTTTTAAATTTTATTTCAGTCTTTACATATCTCTCTGAATGTTACAAGTGATCATTCTCCAATCAGAATTCCCGACAGGTGAAGTTATTAAAAGAGATACAAATTACATAGGTTTTCCACAGATACATATTAGACTTCTAGTTCTCAGCTAAGAGCTCTTTTCACTAACCAATAGTGCTGGCAAAATTGCATGTCTATCTACAGAAAAATGAAACAGGATCCACATCTCACTATACACAAAAACTAACTCAAAATACATCAAAAAACAAAACCCAAATCTATACAGATCATGGAAGAAAAAACAGGGACAACGGTAGGGGCCCCAATACCAAAACCAAACTCTCTGCCATCCAGTCAATTCTGGCTTAGTGACCTTAAGGCACAGAACAGAACTGCCTCATAGAGTTTCTAAGGAGTACCTGGTGGATTCAAATTGTCAACCTTGGTTAGCAGCTGGAATTCTAAAGTACTATGCCACTAAGAATTCCAGGGGCCCTAATACATGTCATGAACAAAATACTAAACACAATGCAAAATGAACACACAGCACAAGATGAAGGCTGCCGATTAAATTCGTGAACTCATCCTAGAAGAAGTGCTACATATCTCATTGCTGAATATCACTATGGTCTCCTCTGAAGTACCCCCCTTGGGAAGCTGCGCACCAATGTCACTGCCTAGTCTAATCTTCAAAGCAATTTTGGAAATCTTTTTCTGGAATGACCAACAGAAGTGTCATATTACCCTTGGTGGCCTGAATGTTATCAGTTATTTCCTTTATCCTCAGATAAAGAAAAAAGTCACTGGGGGGCAGACCAGGTGAGTAGAGAGTGTGAACCAATCCAGTTGTTCGTTTACTGTATAAAAACTTTCTCACAGACAGTGCTATGATGCAAAAGCCACGAGTTGTTGGCGAAAAGTTCAGGTTGTTTTTGTCTAACTTTTTCACGCAGCCTTTTCACCACTCTCAATTAGTAAACTTGGCTGTTTGTCCATCTAGTACAAATTCATTCCCTCTGGTAATCAAAAAAGCTTAGCAACATCGTTTTGACTCTTGATTTGGACTCACAGAACTTTTCTGGTCACAGAGAATTGGCTGATCTGCACCATGCATGTTCACGCTTTGTTTCAGGGTCATTACTGATAATACCTGTGTTTCATCACCAGCGAGAACACAGCCCAAAACACTATCTTGCCTCTCTAAAATGTTTTGCTAAATTTCCACTCCCCTCTGCTTCTGTTCGTCAGGGAGCTCTTTTGGATCATCTTTACACACACCTTTTCTGATGCCAGGATTTTCAGTTAAGATTTTCCTAACCATTTCTCTAGTGATGTTTACTTAGTTGGTTATGCTTCTCACAGTCAGCTGATAGTTTTGATATACAATTTGATGAATTTTTGCAATGTTTTTGTCGGTTCTGCTTGTTACTGGCCACCCTGACCTCTCTTCATCAGTGACGATTTTTCTCCCCTCAAAAAAATATTTAATTCATTTGTACACTGCTGTTTTCTTTATGGCATTATCCCCATACACTTGGAGTAAGTAACATGTCCGTGATTTCATTTCCACTCTTACCAAGTTTAACAAGAAATTTAACATTTACTTTTTCTAATTCAAGCTGACATTCTTGAAATGGCACCCCCAAACATGCAACAATGAACATCACTCAGCAAGACACTGTGTACTGCCTCACGCTGACAGGAACACAACTGTGAGCCACAGATATATACATATATGTATCTCCAGGTTATGAAACTTGATCGAGTTGTTTGTACAGTAGTACCAAAAGTGCTCAGTGGTAAGTTCACACACATTAACTGTCAGATCTTGTAGATAAGAGGAACCTCTTAAAATTTAAATACTTAAACATACTCATTGAAAGAATTCTCCAAAAGTGTAAAAAGAAAACCTACAAACTGGGCAGAGTTTTGGCTGTGACATGGCTGACAATGCTCTCATCTCTAAAATTTGTAGGATGCTTTCTAACACCTCAACAACAAAGACAAAAAAAACACAATTAAAAAATAAGAAGAGGATATGAAAAGACACTTCATCAAAAACATTCAGGATCCTAAAAAAACACATGAAGAAATGCTTGCGATTATTAACCATCAGAGAGATGCAAAGGAAAACTACAATGAAATATACCATGTCACCAGGACAAAAAAAAAAAACCAACCAACCAACCAAAAAAACCACAGAAAATAACAGATGTTGGCAAGGTTGTAGGTAAACTGGTCTCTTATACATCGCTGGTAGCCACTTCCTTAAAAAGCTAGAAATAAAGAAAACTCTGTGATCTGGCAATTTCACTCCCAGCTATACACTCCAAAGAGCTGGAACAGGAAAAGACATATGCACACGCACGCTCACTGCAGCATTATTCACAACAGCAAAAGGATGGAAGCAACCTAAATATCTGACAACGGGTGAACAGATTAACAAACTGGTACATACACACAATGGAGTACTCTGCAAGATAAAGAATAATGCCAAATCCATGAAAACACTGCACAACATGGATGAATTTGGGGAACTATGTACTGCATGATTAAGTCAATCATAAAAGGACAAGTACTTCACAATACCTTTATTATAAAAAAACATGAAAATGTTTACAGAGGAAAAAAATTATTTACTAATTAGCAAGGATGGGAGGGGAAACAGGAAAACAGAAGACACAGATTACTTTGGTAAAGTAAAAAGCAATATACAATGTGGGGGGAGCCAGAACACCACAACTAAGGCAAAGGAAGATACTGAAAAACAATCAAGAATAAAGGGTGATGATGCTAATTATTTTAAGACAATCCTCCAACAACAGTATTAATAAACAATAATTTACAAGTGGATATAAAAGTAGATAGGCATACTCAAGAAGTGTGCAAGGGCCCAAGGGAGCAAACCCACCTGCAGATACAGGTTTGGCTGTGGCGACCTCGACTAATATTAGCTGTAGGTAGTGTGTATATATATAAACAATAGAGCACACCGAGAGCACAGTCACAGAAACTTGGTAAGATATAACCAAAAAGCTCACAGGACAAAGTTCCTATGTTCATAGGCAAAGGATCATAGAGTTGCAGACATCTATGTTAACTAGCACAACACAGTCTACAAAGGTAACTTTCTGCATCCTACTGTGTGGTAATATGAGAGCCTCACAATCTTACAGTAACAGCCATCTAAGATATAACTGTTGGTCTCTTCCCATCCAGAGCAAAGGAGAGTGAAGGAAACCAAGAGTCAAAGGACTAACAGATCACATGAACCAGAATGTACACAATCCTGAAACTGGAAGAACGAGATGATGCCTAGCTATCACTACCGACAGCTCTGACTTGCATCGTAACAGAGTACCAGGTATAGCAGGTGAAAAAAAACTCAGAACCAAAAATCAAATTCACAAAAAGACTATACTTACAGGTCTGACGGAGACTGGAAGAACTCCAAAGACTATGGCCCTAAGACACACTTCTGACCTGAAACCGGATTCCTTCCCAGACATCTTTCAGCCAAACTAACGACAGGCCAATAAACAACAGTTCCGAGAGGAACATGCTCCTTAGCACCATCACTTAAACGACTGACCAAAAAGCCAATACTTGCCCCAATGCAAAGGTGAGAAGGCAAGAAAAGAAAAAAAATCCATACAAAAGGAAACAAGAAATCTAGGGCAGAAATGAGACTACTGACACATTTGGGAAGGCAACCAATGTCCTGCATGGAACACTGCATACAATCAAATGGGAAACCAATCTGCTCTCTACACTTTCACCTAAAGAACAGTAAAAAAAAAAAAAAAAAAAAAAAAAAGAGGTTCCTTTTACTTGCTAGACTATAGAGGCTATGAAGAGTTGTTGCTAAAGCAATCTATGAAAGAGTATTCTTCTCATTCTTCAGCCTTCTTATTTAGAGAGCTTTAAAGCTAGTCATTCTTTCCTTGCCTAGGTTCTACTGTTGCTAGGTGCCATCAAGTCAATTTCAGTTCACAGTGACCCCACATGTGGCACAAATTGCTTGTGTAGTTTTCTTGGCTTCAATCTTTATGGTGGCAGATCACCATATCTTTCTCCCACTCAGCCACTGGACAGTTTCAAACAGCCCATCTTTCTGCTGCTAGCAGCCAAGCATCTAACTGCATGAGTCACCAGGGCTCCTAGATTCTACCTTCCCAAATGGAGCTACAGTGCAGCCAGATCACGATGTTTGACTTTCATTTAACTGGAAACTATATAACCAGCTTATAATAAATACTGTTTTTAGATGCCATTCAGTAGGTCCCCCGACACGGTGGTCTCATGTACAATGGAACAAAATGCTACCTGGTCCTATGTCATCTCCACAATCGGTCTGGAGGATGCACCACTGGTATTCATGGAGTTTTCACTGGCTGATTTTTGGAAGCAGATCGCCAGGGCTTTGTTCTTAGTCTTAGTCTGAAAGCTCTGCTGAAACCCATTTAGCATCACAGCAACATGGAACCCTCCACTGATGGATGGTGGTGGTTGCTGTGCCTGAGGTTCAATGGTCAGGAATCAAACCTGTATCTCTTGCATGGATGGCTAAGAATTCTATCACTCAACCACCAATCCCCCAAATACAGTTTAAATTCTTGGTTCTGCACAATGTTTCTTACCACTGCATATGTGCACACATATGGGCGTATTTGGGTGCAAGGAAGAATAACCTTCTATGCTCTAACAAAGAGGTTCAGTACCTGGCCCCTGAATTCCAGAAAGTCACAAATTATTCACTGTACTTTGGATACAGAATTGGCTGTTATGTCAATCAGCTCTTTCCTTGAAATCCACCTGCTGTTGCTATTATACTCCATGGGTCACTGTGAGTTGGAATCCACCCAACAGCAATAGGTTTGAGTTCTTCTGGTTAGGTATAGTTATCTGAGCCCTGGCGGTTAAGAGCTCGGCTTAACAAAAAAGCTGGTAGTTCAAATTCAACGACCACTCCTTGGAAATCCTGTGGGGCAGTTCTACTCTGGCCTGAAGTTGACATGAGTCAGAAGTGACTCAGTGACCATAGGTTAGGTTTCTCGGGGCTTCAGTTAGGTACATATTTAAGGATAGAGTTGCTATGAGTCAGAACCAAAACAGCAATGAGCTCAAAGGGTTCAAAAGGTAGGTATTTGGAGCCCTGGTGACATAGTGGTTAAGAGTGCAGCTGCTAACCAACAAGCTGACAGTGTGCACTCACCAGCTGCTCCATGGAAACCTTATGGGGCAGGTTCTATAGTCCTATAGCATTAGTATGAGTTGGAATTGGCTTATAGGCAAAAAGTAGCTAGGTACTTAAAAAGCTTCTACTACTTGTTGGCAAATGATTTAAAGCTTGTTAATTAGCTGGTACACATAAAGCACAGATACAATGTACTATTCTAACCTAAAATTATTTTCTTAATGCTACATATATAGTGCCCTGGTGACACAATGGTTAAGTGTTTGGCTGCTTAACCAAAACGTAGTTTGAAAACACATAGTCTCACTTTGTCTGTCTGTCTGTCTGTCTGACTAAAAGGAGCCCTAATGGTGAAGTGGGTTAACTGCATGGCTGTTAACAGAGAAGTGGGCAGTTCAAGCCTACCACTTCTCTATAAGGGTGAAAGATGTGGCTATCTACATACAGCTACAGAAATCCTACAAGGCAGTTCTACCCTGTCTTACAGGGTCACTGCACTTGTAATCCACTCAACAACACATGACAACAATAAACATAAATATGCCAAAAAAATTCCATTTACTAAGAAAAAAGGGTACAATATAACATTTAACGGGGAAAAAGAATCTAAGACCCCAAAATATGCCAATAATGGGGATAACTATTTCATCTATAACAGGTAACGTGAAAAAACAAAGTGTCTGCTCTTCCTTACAGATGGCATAAAAGAGAAGCATCTTGACTAGATTCTCTACACCAAATAAAAGGCCAAAATCAATTAGACTGTTTCAACTGTGTAAACATGAATGATTAAAAACCACCAAAATACATCACTAGGAAACCTGGTGGTGCAGTGCTTAAGTGCTATATCTGCTAATCAAGTAGTCCAAATCCACCAGGCACTCCTTGGAAACTCTGTAAAGCAGTTTTAAGTGCTACGTCTGCTAACCAAAAGGTTGGCAGTCCAAAACCACCAGGTGCTCCTCGGAAACTCTCTGAGGCAGTTCTTCTCTGACCTCTAGGGTTACTATGAGTCGGACTCTGCTTGACAGCAGCAGGTTTGTTTTTGGACATTTTTGACTGGGTTGGTTTTCAGTTACGGAAAGCTGTTCCGTACACTGTAGGGTATTATTTAGCAACATTTTTGGCCTCTACCGACTGCACACAGGTAGTACCAGTATGATAAACTGGTTATCTCCAGACATTTCCAAATATGTCTCTGTGCAACATTTCCATGGCCTAGGTAACACTTCACATGGATTTTTACAGATCAATTTAGGAAATGATTTACAGTATCTAGTAACACATTTCCTCATATATGGCAATCATTTTTTGCCAGCAAATATACAGTTTAACACAACTCCAAGAACTATCTTACCTGGTTCTATAGCAGCAGAAATTAGGGACTGTGCTTCTCGTACTCTTTTCATAGCTTCCTCTATTTCTTTACTAGAGGTATCTGATTTCAGACTTGGTGAAACAAGACCAGCAGCTACATGATTCAACCTGAAACCAAACCAAACCAAACCAAAAATTGAAATGTTAAGTGTTTTTGTATGCATACCAGGATTTCTAATCTAAATACAAGGCACAGAAACAGCTTCAACTCTATTGGTGATTATTTTATTTTACAGACTAGGTGGTAGGTACAAGCCTAGCTTTTATCTTAATTTAAAAATGCGTTACTAACCACAGTTGAAGGGTTTTGTCCTTTCCCCACCCACCTGCCCCTCCTCAACTTATCAATAGTACCTTTCACCAAGTTAAGGAGAAAAAAAACATAGCTGAACACAGCAGGGTCTTGTTCAAAATATCATGAATCCTTTATATATTCAGTAGGAGACAACTTTAGTTTTAGTATAAAGAACACTTATCATCAAAGCACCTGATAATATATGCTATTATTTTGTAACACGTATTATGGTTTCCTTTACCTCTGAATGATTCCTATTTATCCTCTAGGACTCAGCCTCTCAGATCCTCATATTACTTTCACTCTCCTTGCACTATGTTTCCATAGCTCTTCTGTACTTTCCCTAGCTGAGTATACATGCTTTAGTATATAGTACTTTCCTGGAACACTGACCGCTAACCAAAAGGTCAGCAGTTTGAATCCACTAGCTAGTCCTTGGAAACCCTATGGGGCAGTTCTACTCTGTTCTACACAGCTGCTATTTCCTATAGGAAAGAACTTGACAGCAACAGGTTAAGTCTCCCCTTATCCGTATTTTCAGTTACCCAAGGTCAACTGTGATTTGGAAGTAATAAATGGCCAATTCCAGGAATAAACAATTCATAAATTTTAAGTTTTGACTAGCATGAGGAAATCTTTTGATGTCCCTCCCACCCAGGATGTGTACCATTCCTTTGTCCAGTGTATCGATGAAGTATATGCTACTACCCTGCGTGTTACTACTCACTTTTAGTAACTGTCATGGTTATCAAATTGACTGCTGAGGTATCACTATGCTTGCATTCAAGTTAACCTTTACTTTAGCTGACAGTGGCACCAAAGTGCAAAGTAGTGATGCTGGCAATTCAGGTATGCCAAAGAGAAGCAGGGCTTTCACTTACAAATGAAAAGATCACAGCTCTACACTTAATTAGATAAGGCAAAAAAAAAATCATATTCTGAGGTTTCTAAAATCTGCATTAAGAACAAATCTATTTCCACAATTGTAAAGGAAAAAAAAACCATGCTAGTTTTGTCATCATACCTCAAACTACAGAAAGGTGAATATAGTACAGTAAGGTATTTTGAGACCATTCATGTAACTTCTATTACAGTATGTTCTACAACTTCTACTTTATTATTAGTTTTAGTTGGTAATCTCCTGCTGTGCCTAATTTAGAAATCAAATATCACAGATACCTACATAAAGGAAAAAACAATACACAGAGTAAGATACTATACGGTTTCAAGCATCCACTGGGGGTCATGGAATTTATCTCCTGGGGTTAAGGAAGGGGTCTACTATATTTGAATGCTTAATGTCTTTCTTCTGAAGTATAAATCATATAAACAAGAAATCATACTAGGCCTTCTGTATGTTTATATTTTAAATATGTTAAAAATACTCAACTTTCTCTGCCACGCTGAATTAATATACTTATGATTTTTATCAAAACCCCAAGTAAGATTAAAACAAATCCCTTTATTGGTGTAATTATTTTTTCCTTGTTTCTAAAAGAGAGAAAACACTACTGCATGCTTTCAACTATGTAACTTTCTTTTCATTAGAAATAGTAACTACTTTCTAGATATATAACCCCTGGAAACAGAAAAACTCTTACTTGGGATCAACAGTACTCATAAGCTTCAACAATTGATCTGCGGCAAGAGACTGCAAAACAAAAATATCAAAACAGTAATAACACACAAAATAATACCTGACTCATATTTTAATTTCTAAGTATAGTGAAATGTCTGTCGAGAATCTCACATACCTATAAAAAGAACCATACCTTACATGACAATGTTTTCCAAAAGACACGTGTAATGTAAACCACATTTGCTAATTTATATTAAATTTTCTAGTAGCCAGCACACATTTTAGGAAGTAAAAGAAACAGACGACATTCGTGTATACTGTACTGGAACATCTCTAGTAAGTTGTATCTCAAAATTATGAGGCTGAACAGTCTGTATTTTATGGAAAAACTATCTCTTGCTTATTATTCTGACCATAATGCCTTAAAAAAAAACACGTAAAACAAAATAGCCAGTATGTCAAATGATTTCCAAAGATTATTCCCCTAAAAGAAATTCAGCTAAATTGCAATGAAAAAAACATTTTCAAGTGAGTAAAAGACAAGAAAACAAATCATAAACCTGCTTCCTCAACTTTCCATGTCTGTTTTCTGACTCCGTGAAATAGTAATGTGAAATTACTTTTCATGGTAAGCTACAGAAAACAAACAAGAAAAATACTAATAGGTGACCTTTTGAAATTCTTTTTAACAAGTTTACATTACAGAAAATTACTACTGCTCTTGAAATGCAGTTAATGAAATACATCCTTTAATTATAAAAACGGGCTCAAAGTTAAAGGGTAAAAGTTGTACCTGAGAGTTCAAGTTTGCTCCAGGAAGCCCAAGTGCAGCAAGGGCTGGATCAAGAGTAGGAGCTCCCAAAGCAGCCAATGGAACAGCGCCAATCTGTGAAATTTTAAAAGACTTCAATTTCTATTCTCACACCAGAGGTCAGCAACTTTTTTTCCGTGAAGGGCTACATAGTAAATAGTTTTTGAATTTGTATGTCCTATAGTCTTCTGTTGTAGCTATTCAGCTCTGCCATTCCAGTCTGACTACAGCCACAGACAACACATAAATGAATGAACACAGTTGTGTTCCAATAAAGATTAACAGGTCTCTGGCTGCTAGGCTGTAGTTTGCTGACCCTTGATCTACACAATGGCAGCCCTATTTTTTCACTCCCTGTAGATTTTATCCCTAAAACCAGGATTTAGGAAAAAACTATAAAAAATTTCAATGTATTTTCATGTCAACTAAAAAATATTACTTTTAGCTCCTAATATACCCTCTTTGCCTTGCTTTGTGACACTGCAGGTTATAAGCATTTCTCCTTTCACCGATGACATGATGCTCAGCTTTGTAGAGGATATTGCAAAAGGCCACTTGACTTAGGAAGGGTATTCTTTGTGGTTCCTATGTCCCATGTTAATTTGTTCCTGAAGTAGGACATCCAGCAGCCTTCATCTCTTGGTGGTTATCAGTCACAGCTACATGTGCAGACTCCTAGCAAATTATGTGGGTACCCCAAGAACTTTTTTACTATCTGTCTTTTCAAAGGTCATCTAAATTTAAGCTCTGAAGGGGCATTTCCTCATCTAAATGAATTTCTTTCTTGTGATCTTTCTGTCTCAGCCTTAGTGGTACTGGTTGCTCTCTGTAACTGCTATTTGTATATTCTTTAGCGTTACTCTAGTAGTTAATATCCTGTTAATATATATTTCACTGTGAGAAACCTCTGACCAGCACCAGCTACAAATTCCTAGAGGTCAGAATGAATGATATTTAAGGTGACCTTTAGTTTGAAAATTACACGCTGCTTACGTTTTCAGGGTTAGAAACATGATCCAGTACAATGTCTGTCCAACTCTCTTCACTCTTCCCTATGTTATATATCCCCCAGCCAGAATCTATATTTTAAAGCTACTTACTTAAAAGGCTTAGGGGTGGGGAGTGGAGTGGGGCCATGGAGAAAGACTTCACTAAAAGAGGTGTGAACTTCACCTTTATTTACTTTCATGTTCCCAAATGAGCACATCATTTTTAACAATGAAAAAAAGTACCAAGTTCCAAGAGATTTCCTTTATTTATGCCTATTAACTTTTTACAACACTGCACATGTGACATTGGTCTATGAACCAGAATCACAAAAGCAACTAAAAAGCTCAAAAATTTAACAGAACTTATACCTGTGTAAGTGGGTTAGGTGTAGGCAGGAGTCCACCACCAGGCAGAAGACCTGCCACTGCATTAGCTGGTGCCAACAGAGACAAAGCCTTAGTCTCATCAGGAATAACTCCTGCAGAGAAACATCTTGCATTAGAACACTTTCTTTTGCAAAACAGAAAACACACAAAAACACCCAGAAAATGTCTCCCTGATACACCACCTGAGTCTGTTGAAAGTATTTATGTTCGCTAAAATATAAAGCTTGATTTCTATGATTATTTATCATTAATTTTATGTCAGAATGAAACTTCAATGTGTGAAAATGTTTCCTTTTTGTCTACAATGGTTAAGTTTCTAGAGCAAAAAAAAATAGCACAATACACACTACTTTTTTGTTAACACTGCCAAGATTTCATCACCTGTACTCGATTTTTAAGTCATGAACCAAACGTAAGCAAGCACAGTCGGTTCTCCAGGGGTGTGCTCTCAACTTTCAAAAGCTGTTTTATGAACAACGACTCGTGTCGGCTGCTTCACTATAAAGCACACAGAAAAATCAAGATACACAAGACAAAAAAAGTTTGATTTAGGGGTTAATAATATGGTACAGTTACTATTTTTTTAAACACCTACCATACAAATTTTGTAAAAATTAAGAGAAGAAAAGTATGTAAAGGAAATACTCTGTTGGAATCAAGTGTAGGGCTTTTGCTGACTCATGAAAATGAATTGAGTGTTTCTGAAGGTCTCTGAATACACTCGGGATGCATTTGTGGGAGAGAAAGAGAGAGAGAGAAAGAGAGAATAGGTAAAACAACATGGCACATTCCTTACCTGTACAGTAAAATGCCTTAAGTTCCATTATGTGCCATGCTAACCATACCAAAAATGGCTACTACATAGTCAGTTCAAAAGCTAACTTAGCTAAACTCCTCAAGCCAAAAAAGACATGTGTGTTTGTTTTTAAAAGCCTAATCTGTGTATTCACATCTACGGGTCCTAAGACAAATAGTTAAGTAGACAATTTAAATTCTATCCAATAGCAAAAGCCCTATATAGATGGATTAATCTGTTAATGTGCCCAAGCCCCCAAAATGAGAGTTCATAATACAATTAAACTACATATTTGCAAATACCAGTAGTATTTCTGTAATACATATTAAGAAACTGCATCTCATCATAAAACATACAATATGTACAGGGCACTTAAGAGAAACTGGATAAGCTGCAGAAGAAAACTGTTGGGTGGTATTTTCAGCAGGGCCTGGTATATAGTTCAGGCTGAACCAGGGAAAAGAACTGTAAAACACAACAACAAAAAAGAAAAACCACTGTTAAATAAAGGTAATGGTTCCTTCCACCTATACTGAGAAGTGCCGATAATATAAACAAATGTATACTACACAGCACTGTTATCTTGCTTGTGTCAGAGCTGTCATCAATTTAGATACCAAGAGTTATGGAGGGGGAGAGGGGAGAAGATAATTTAGATATAGGGCATTAAAGCATCAATATTAACAAACCTACAAAGATTATGGGATAATTTTGCATGCAAAATTATTTCTCAAGAGGATATATCAACATCTTACTCAAATTAGTGCATTTGCAACATTTCTGGCAAACTAAAATCCTCTTGAATTTATTGTGCGACACCTGATAGAAGATCTGCATCCATTAAAAAAAATCATGCATCTGATCCTCTGATTAAAAAAAACTATTTAAAAATAAAACTACAATTTAAAAAAAGCAATGAGGCCCCTCACCAGTTAATTTTCATGCGTCAAGAGTATTTTTTTTACTGCTGCTTTGATAGAACCATGAAATACTGCATGAATGTGTAGAAATGAAAGAAAAAGAAACAGACAAAAGAAACAAACATTAACCAAGGAACCTAAATAACCCGCAAATCCATTACTATTAAAGAGTTCCTTCCAAATCTAGCTATCTAAATTAAGACTATTCTTTACCATACACTTTGTGTTTATTATTCTAAAAACACTGATCATGAGCCAACACCAAAGTGTAAGAGCTAAAATTAGTGAATGGTGACAAAGGGACTGAGTACATTATTTGGTAGAGACAACATTAATACAGCATATCATATCAAAAATTAAATACGATTCTTTACTAAATTTCATATATACTACCAAATATTTTACTTTCATAAACATATCTAGAAAAACTGTTACAGTCTAAAAATATTTATGAAAGCCAATTATGATACACTGTATTATGCTCAGGCCATGTGAACTATGACATAATATTTAGCCAATATAAAGTCTTTAAATTTAAAGGATAAAATGTTTTGCACATTATTCATATGACTTGACCTTTTTCTCCAAACATATCATCTGTTTTACTCATCCTGAATTTAAACTTTGTAGATATTCTCTTGATGACCTGTCTTATCCCACAACAGGCACACTACTATAAAAGAACTTGCTTAAGTAAAACACACTTAACTAAAAACTTCTTTTTGCTTCCTTTTTTTTTTAACCTTAAAACTGGGCCCATACACTTTAAGATCACGGAGACAGATGTAGTTATTCTATAGCATGCCTTAACCACTCTATGAATGTTAATGTCTCAGAAAACCAGAGGCAATTTCTTGAAATTTTAAGGACTAGACATTTCACAACTTTTACAAGGCATGGTGTTAAAAGTTCACATTGGTATTCATTGATCTATGATAGCATTTAAAACCAACAAATACTGAGACTCAGCTTGCACTGACCAGTTCATTGAGAAAAGGGAAAAGGCATTTAAATACTGGTCAGTAAATTTATTAAACTATTAACTTAAAATTCAGTAATTCTACCATATTTAAGTGATTTCTTTGATTAAAATTTATAGTTACCAAAGAACAAATCAAGTAACAGTACACTGGGAACAAACTAATTATAAAATATGCCTTAGAAAATTTTACAAAATGGCATTTAAGTAGTGCTGTCTTGTCACAGTGGCTTTTTAGATCCAAAAAACCTGCTCATATTTTTTCTGTCAAATTACTTTAGCAGCCTAAAATGTAAAAAGAGAGAAAATGTAGTTAACAAATGGTTACACCAGGAAAACACTTGGGGGGACTTGAGTGCTTGCTGGCCTTTAGTTAATGTCTAGAATCCCCTGTAGCTGCAGAGGACCCACTGTTTTTCAGTCATCTGGAAGGGTTTTGCATTTGCCTTCTCCACTACAAAAATCACACACACAAATAACAGAGAGAAGAATTTATTATTTAGAGATATTCTGGAAAATATAGCAAGAACGAACAAGAAAATCTGGCATAAAAACAAAACACCCAGTGCCCATTTGGCACCTAAGCTATAGGAAATCTTGAACTTTTTGCAGAAACCAAAATATTGCAACCCTTGGTATACTGGAAAACTTCCACTGGGATTTTTTTCCCTCAAGTTACCAGGGAGAGAATACACTAAGAAAAAGAAACTAACCTACTTATTAATTTAAAAGAGAAAAAATAGTCATGCATTTATTTGAAGGTTTCTGTGTAAGTGAACCATATCCATGGAGTGAACCATTAGCCATCAGGACTTATTTCATGAAACTAAACATTAAATTTACTAAATAGACACATCTCAAAGAATTAAAATTAGGGACATGGTTTTAGTGGTCTTACTTTTTTTTTTGTTAAAAAAAGCAAAAGCATCTTATAAAAGGAGACCTAATTTATAATTTTTAGAATAAAAATAATCTGCAAGTAGAAATTATGGACCACAGTATAACAAGGGTTTCAAAATGTTAATAGCTTAGATTTTTAACATGCGACTAATGCTCACTCTATAACTATACTGAGGTAGATTAGATGGTCATCTTAGGATGCCCAGATAGGTAGTTAAACAAAGCACAAACCTTCTGCATATGGTACGACTATCAATGCTCTGTCAACGAATACAGTGTTTGTCAGATGCTGTGCCACAACTGCTGAGTCAGGATCATGGAACTTAACAAAGCAGACACGGGATGAGACTGGCAAAGGTGAATCACTAAAAAATAAACAAATAACATGAAAGAGAAAAAGAATTTCAGGTACAACGTAAGTCTTTTTATTCAGAAATACTTACCTTCCAAAAACACATAACTGCATACGTATTCATTTAATTAGGTCAAAACAAAAGGGCATTTCAAGTAACATGCTGTCCACTGAACTCATGCAGAAACTGCAGTATAGATAAACACTTCTAATTACTGTTCAGAGTATACCAAGTAAAAGAACTTGAAACCAAAGTGTCATAGTTTATGGGGTATGAGATGCATCCTAAGCATGTATTACCAGATGGTCAACATTTTCCTGAGAGATACACTCTAGGCATGTATCACCGGATGGTCAACATTTTTTTCCTTCCTTAACACTAACACCAAACATTTTAAAGTATGAATAACTATGGATTAGTTTTGACTTTGTGAACTTACTAAGGCTCACTTTTGTCCCTTTTGCTTTATGTACATTCCTAAATTTCCCAGCAATATTCCCTAAGTGGAAGTTGTTTTTTGCCATGGAGTCAATCTCCACTCACGGTGACTCCATGTGGGCAGAGCAGAACTTACACTGCCTCAGAAGTATCACAGCTTTTCAGTCAAAAACATGAAGAATTTTTCACTGCAGGGACAAAAAAAATACCCTGCCAAAGTGCACTTATTTGACTATCAATACGTTTTCCCGACCTGCACATTAAAACTGGTTCCAGGCCCTTTCCCCTTTTACCCATAGCATATAAGAACTCTTATGCTTTGAAAATAACTAAGGTTTTCTGGCTGACAGCAATTCAGAGGAAAAAAAAAGTAAAAATTAAGCACATATGGAGGTACCACCCCACATCTACTACAATTTTGTAAAATTCCAGTAAGAGCCACTTCCCTCAGCAAACTGCATTTTTTGGGGGGCAGGACAACAACATGTACATGTTGTGGCAGTGCAAATAAGTAGACTATACAGAGAGAAGGGATTTTTTTTTTTTTTTTTAACATGGGATGGTGCAAACTTCTGCCATGCAAATGCAAAAGGAAAACATTGAATAAAAAAGGAGAGCATGTTCCCTAACCCTCACCAAATGTTATCTGAAAACCAGTGTCCTAAGGCAGCAGCAATCACCCCAGTTACACAATATACACATATGCTGGGGGGAAAAAATACCTATGTTCTCCGCTCTACATTCATCAAGATCTCTGATGGATGTGAGACTGAGCAGCTTCTTACATTTTCCCTGACGCTGTCTCTATCTGACCAGGGTAAATAATCACTGCTTTAAGGAGCACGAAAGCTTTATTATAAGACTAACCAGTAAGTCTCAATATTGAAGAAAATTCTACATTTTAATGCCATGAGAATGGTGTTTCATCACAACATGTCTGATAAATGAGATGTTTTCACGGATACATAAAAATGTCATTCCATCAGATTTGGTTCACTAGGTTTATCTCAGAGCTACACACTTGCTGGTAAAAAGATCAACTTTTTTTTTCATCATTTGGCTGCTACTTTGAATTTTTCTTTTCCTCCATAACCTAAACATTAACAACAGGCACAAATGGCTTGAGAACTCAAACTCATTAGAACTTCCCCTGTAAGTTTCTCTAAGGACATCTGCCTTAATGAACACAAATCCTAATCTAAGTTCAAAGCAAAGCTGAGGATATGCTCAAATAAGATCTAAACAACTTTGTTACAGGTGCTTACTAATATACTAGTTGAAAAGCTGCAGTGTGGCTATTTATTTTTTAAATGTGAAGCACTACAGGTCTAAAATTGATAATACTAAACCCTTAGTAAAATACATGTGAATAGCAGATAGAAGAAAACCCTGGTGGTGTAGTGGTTAAGGGTTACAGCTGCTAGCCAAAACACTGGCAGTTCAAATCCAGCAGGCATTCCTTGAAGAAACTCTACGGGGCAGTTTTACTCTGTCCTGTAAGGTTGCTACAAGTAAGGATTGACCTGATAGTGGTGTGTTTGCTTTTTGGTTTTAGCAGCAAAAAGGCTATCTTAGCAGTTCTAGCACTAAAGCTATACTCATTGCCAGTGAGTCGATTCTGACTCAGTGACCCTACAGGACAGAGAAGAAATAACCCATAGTTTCCAAGGAGCAACTGGTGGATATGAACTGCCAACCTTTTGGTTAGCAGTCACAGCATGTAATTACCACACCATGTACATTTCCACTACAGTTATTGACACCCACATTTTTACTACTAAATTAAAAAGCTCTTTTAAACGCAGGTATTGCTTTATGTTCTAAACACCTAACACAATGCCTCTAAATGTCTTAAAAAAAAAACAACCAAAAAACAAACAACAGATCTTTATCCATTCTTTGGCACTGTCTGTTGTTATCTGACTGAAATAAAAAACAGCTGTCACTTTTAAGGTTCTCCAAGACTAAAAATGAACAGGTCTTTCAAGAAGTTTTAAAATACAATCTCTTACCAGTCATGTGCTTACAATGTATTCTCACTTACTAAAACAATATCCAAAACCAAACTCATTGCTGTTGAGTTGATTCCAATTTATAGTGATCCTATAAGACAGAGCAGAACTGCCCCAGAGTGTCCAAGGGGAGCTTGGTGAACTCAAATGGTCCATTTTTGGTTAACAGCTCTATCACTTAACTACTACATACCAGGGTTTCCTTCCTTCACTTGGGAACATTAAATCACATTTTGTTGTACCCACTCACGTCAGAGGAATGCTACAATTATTACCCTGGCTACACAAAAACACAGAACTGGCGATCGGTGAGTGGCTTAGAGGAAATATACAATTTAAATACTATGGGAAAATAAGTAACACAAAATCAGATTCATCTTTCTCTTCACTTCAGTCTCATCCCAAAAAGAGTTCAAATAAGAATTTTCTGTTGCTACTTAGTCTAAGACAACTATATTTTCATAATCTCTCAGTTAAAATCTGCTAATAAAAGCAATGTTACTATCACATAGAAAACTGATGCATAAACTTATTTTGATACCCTAGACGTTTATGCAAGTAATACTCCTAAAAATGTAAATAGCTTTATTCCCTGTCATGGACTGAACTACATCGCCCTAAAACGTGTCAATTTGGTTAAGCCACGTGTGACTGTTCTCCATTTTATGATCTGCACGTATGTTGCATTAGCGGCAGTTATACTGATGATAGCCAAGCCAAGTGCCGTCAAGTTGGATCTGATGATGGGATCTACAGAATTAAGTGTCTTAAGCCAATCTCTTCCTAGATAGGAAACAGAGAAGCCAGCAGACACATACAGACTTCATACTACCAAGAAAGCAGTGCAGGGAGCATCGAGTATGTCCTTCTGACATGGATTCCCCAAGCTGAGAAAATCCTAGACCAGGAAACTGATGACAAGGACCTTACTCATGAGCCAACAGGGAGAAAGCCTTCCCCTGTAGATGACACCCTGAATTTGAATTTGTAACCTAGCAGACTGGGAGAGAATAAATTTCTCTTTGTTAAAGTCATCCACTTGTTGCATTTGTTACTGCAGCAGATAACTAAGATACTCCTGATCTTTGAGAATAGAGATGAGGCACAGCAGTTGGAATCAATAAGACAGGAAAAAACGATCCTGGAATGACCCTTTGCTCTCCACTTAAGATGCAGTCCTATTGCTGCCAATGTTTTTTAAAATGTCCTCTTAGAGCTGTTTGAGACTTCAGCTGTCCATCTCAAGCCTAGTGACTCAAAATCCCTTTTATGGGAAGAGGACCCTGACTCATAACAAGATCCTCAATTTCTATTCATGCCCACAAGAATCTCTGGTGTAGGCCTCTGTTTTTCCTTTCAACTCTCATCTTAATATCATGCCAACCACTTCTGAAAATTCTGAGCTTTCAATCCAAGACACTGCCTAAACTCAATAAGCAAGTGTGTGACAAAGGATAGTCTCACTGGGAATTGAACTTTGCTTACCTTACATGTCTCTACCCACACTGTGTACTCTTTATTATTCAGTCCTACAGAAATTATACTAAGATGCTGTGTTTAAAACAGAATTTTATGGTGACCTAAATCATTCAAATCTTATAAAAGTAATATTTTTGGATAAACCTTTCTGGACAACTAGGTACCAATAGCCCATTTTTTCTGGCAAACCAACGAAGAAAACCTGCTCAGTTTACACAACCAATAAGGGAATAATCATCACATTCTCAAATTCTGTAGGTCAGATAAATTATTGTGATTTAAACTATTAAAAACCAACATCAAATGAACAAAGTAGGCATCTAAGTAAATATTGCTTAAAAACAACTACAACAACAAAAAACCGGAAGACCTTTAAAGATCTTTGCAACATTGACTATACTGAAACCTTGTTACATTTTCAGAAAAGAAAAAGACCTGTGTGTGGTAACACAGAGTAAGGATACAAAGAACAAAGCCTGTGACAGTATTTATCTCCTCCAAATGCAGGAAATAACTCTTAACTGCAGATCATGTACATGGATGTGCAGTTCTCCAGTGTGCAAGTAGTATCTTGGTTATGAAGGAACCATTTTGACTAGAAAGTTAAAAGCCAGATTCTAATCCATTTAACTCTCAGATACAGCTATAAACCAGACAAAAGTTTAACCAGTAAACTGTCTAACCTGTCATACCTGTATAAATGTATCATAAAAAGACAAATACATCATTTTAAAGTTACCAACTGTAAGAATAAAATTCTTAACTTGTGAAACTGGCAAGAATGAGGTCACAAAAATCTAGTCTGGAACACATCATCCAGTGTCACTAATTTCTCTCATTTTCTGCTTTTTTATTCCGTATTTAGAACAATTTAATACATGATATCTTGTGAGAAAACTGAATAGCAAAGCAATACTTCTGTATGTTCATATCATGCAAGCTATTTGTCCCTTATTATTAATGCTAATCATTTCTTCAAAATTACCAAAACACAAACAGCTGTTGTGGCCAGAACTCTACCCCAGATGCAAATATCTGAATTTCTCACATGTATTTCCTTCAAAATTAAAGACAACATACCAATTTGAAAAGAATCACCTTAAAATATTTCAAGCGAACATGATAAAATATGCTAGAAGCTTATTAATTATCATCCTGACCAACTTTTAGCAAACAGACTAAAATGACTGTATTTATCAACAGGAATGGATTCCTTGAGGATTCCAATTTCCTGTTTTGTGCTTAAGTGACATCATAAAACTCTCAACACAGAATGTAACTATCATTTGCCATTTAGCTGGAACATACAACTACAGCGAATTCTCACCGTCTTTCCAAAAATATACTAGTATAACCTTAATAAATTTAAAACTTCCTATACCTTATTTCGTATTTCTAGCATCTTTAATTTGTTCTTGTAAACTAATCCATTTAATAATTTTACAACAAAAATAATTGTTACAGTGACTGTGAGACAAGAAGATAAAAAGAAAAACCATACACTCTAGTTCAAAATTTAACATTCTATAAAATTCCTTCCTCCAAACAGCGGTCAAACAGCATAAATCTGCACATGACTTAAACAAAGAAAAGTCCATATTAAGCCATAACCTGTTGTTTCTCCTTATGAAAATTAAGGGTTCAAATTCATAGAATTAAAAGCCAGTCAAAAAGAGAATGACCTTTAAATTGTATTCCCTGGTCAGAATCACTGAAAGCAGTATTCAGCAAACACGTAAAACGTTACCTACAAAGTTAAACACCATAACCTAAGGATGAAAATCCTGTTTTCTTTCTAAAGGGCTTACACTTATTCACATAACACACAATGTGCAGTTTGACTTTTTTGCCCAGGGCAAAGCGCCCACGTCCACATAATTTTAAGAGTGGTTAAAAAAAAAAAATACTGCAACCAAGAGCCAGGCCTCCTTTTCCCCAAAGACTCAAGTTCGGCCTTTGTACGTTATTTGTAGGCCTGAGATGCAGACTGTCTTCTCGGTCAACGAACTACCTCAACCAAGCAGGCCGGCATAGGGGAAGCAGAGACAACGGCCCACTGAAACGACGTGGTTAGGCCCAGGCTGGGGAGACGTCAGCAAAAACCAGGATGGTGGGGGATACTCACTCGGGCGGAAAGAGGCGCAGTTCGTCGATCTTGCCTAAGAAACCGAAGAGGGTCCGCATCTGCTCAGAGCTAGCGCTCGGGGAGACATTAGTCACCTGGATTACCTCGGTGCCGCCGCCTCCGCCGCCGCCACCTCCGCCACCAGGCCCGCCGCTGGGGCCTGGGCCTGCCGTGCTGGGTACGACGGTGGTGGTGCTCATGGCGCTGCTCGCGTTCTCGCTCCTGCTTTAACACATCAAACACACAACAAACAGTGAGAGGGAGAGGGAAGAGGAACCGGTTCGTGGGAGAGGAAAGAGAACGTCCGCTGCTAGAACCGCTACAGCCGCCGCCGCCGCCGCCACCGCTGTTTCTCCGCCCCGCCGCTCACTGGGGGAGGGGAAGAGCGCGCCAGTTCCAGACGGCGAGAAAACAAACGGCCGCCCCTACCACCGCCTCGGGGCGCCCTTCCCACAATGCCTTGTGGCGCACGGGCGCGTCACCGACGGCACCACCCCGCGCAGGCCCAGTTGGCCTTGCCGGCAACCACAGAAGTGCGAGGGCCACAGCGACCTGTAAAAGGCCTCATTCCCTCCTCCCATAAAATTTCCCAACACGTTACGATACATCGATTTTTATAACATTAAATTTGTAACCAAATATGTTTCTCACTAAAGCCTTCCAAAAAGATACAAGTTATTTTTACTTTACATACCTTACTTGTAAAGTCACATTTACACTACACCAGGGAGGCACATTATGCTTGGTTAAGTGGAAAGTCCTCAAAAGAGGAAGACCCTGGAGGAGACGGACTGATACAGTGGCCACAACAATGGGCTCAAACATCAAGATTGTGAGGATGGTCAGGACTCAGCAGTGTTTTCTGTTCTACAAAGGGTCCCTATGAGCCAGCACCGGTTCAACGGCACCTCACAAATACATTCTCCGAACATTCTAGAGAAGGATTTCCTTTACATGTATATTCCTGCTTAAAATAATTTTTAGACTTTTGACTATAAAAAACAGATCTTTGCCTATTCAACCTCATCTGAATGAACTATTCTCCCACTTTGACCCAGTGTTAGCCAAGGACTTGCAGCTACCCAACAGCACAAAAATGTTTCATTGTACATAAAAGTTACCAAAGCCCTCTATTTTACCCCACTGACATGTTCAGTAGAGTTTTCCCTCACTGCCATCATTCTCCAGTAGAGTACATGCTAATAGCAGAATTAAGGCTTCCTCCTCTCTGCTGGATGATAAGAGCATACAATTGTTATTTGTTATTCCTCACAAAACCATGAACCTTCTGGGTCAGTCCAGAACCTAGCACAACGTCACACAGAGCCCAATAAATGTACTGAACACACTGCATAAACAGGCCTTAATGACAGTCATTTATTCTAAGATACTTGCTCAACAGCTTGCTTCACCGTATATATTTTGGGGGAGTCCTAGTGGCACAGTGGGTAGGCAAGTATCTGGCTGCTAAACAAAAGGTCTGAGTTTGAATTCACCAGGAGCTCCCTGGAAACCCTACAGGGCAGTTCTACTGTGTCCTACAGGGTTGTTGTGAGTTTTAATTGACTAGACAGGAACTTTTTTTTTTTTTCTCTTTTGCAGGGAGGTAGGCGGTGGAGTGGGTGTATATTTTTGGATCTTAAAACCTGAAGCCTTGTAGAATATCTGATTAATGAATATATCTATGGCACAATACAGTTGATTTTACTTTTGAGTGACTGAAGCACATAGTTATTGAGATTTGGGTATGGAGTCAATGGCTAGGTAGGGCAAATGGCTGATTACTAGTTAAAAGGTTGGTAGTTCAAACCTACCCAGAGGCACCTCAGAAAACAAGTCTGGTCATCTGCTTCTCAAAGGAGGAACCCAAAAGAGCTGTTCTCTATACACACAGGGTTGACATGAGTTGAAACAGACTTAATGGAAACTGACAATAACAATCTATTAGTTAAGTAACTTCTATTAGCTCCTATACAGAAGAGGGATGGGTTAACTAGAGTGTGAGCCTCAGTAAGATCACAAATTACAAGTAGTTGGCTGCAGTGCAACTATGAATATAAAGAATGTCAAGTACTTTATTTTCTCATTTTGAAATCAGACATATGTAACTGATAATCATATTCTAAACAGTTTGATATTTATTAGGGATGCTCCTGGGAGTCCGAGTGGTGCAAACCATTAACAAGCATGTATGCCAGCTGAGTATACAGAGGTGCCTTGTAAGAAAGGCCTGGAACTCTTCTGAAAACTCAACGAACCACAGCTCTGCTCTGATACATGTGGGACCTCCACGAGTAAGAACTGCGTCTATGGCAACAGTGTTGATTTTTTGGTTTTTGTCAAATACTACATAATATTTGGAAACCCTGCTGGTGTAGTGGTAAAGAGCTATGACTGCTAACCAACGGGTCAGTAGTTTGAATTTACCAGGTGCTCCCTGGAAACTCGATGAGGCAGTACTACTCTGTCCAATAGGGTCACTATGAGTTGGAACTGACTCAATGGTAAGGGGGTTAGTTTATATGGCATCCAGCGAGGGTGGGAGTGAGGAGGGAGGATACGTAACACTAGAGAAAGGCTCATGCCTGTCTTGTACATTTTCTCTAGTATCATAACAAAACCAAAACCCACTGCTGCTGAGTCGATTCTGACTTATAGTGACTCTACAGGCGAGAGCAGAACTATTCCACAGAGTTTCCAAGTAGTGCCTGGAGGATTTGAATTGCTGACCATTTGGCTGGCAGACAGCCTTTAACTACTACACCACCGAGGTTTCCTCTAGTATCACAAGAGGTGGAAACCCTCGTGGTGTAGCTGGTTGAATAGTTTGGCTGCTAACCTAAAGGTTGGTAGTTCAAACCTACTAGCTGCTCCGTGGAAACTCTATAGGGCAGTTCTGTTCTGTACTATACGGTTGTTATGAGTCAAAAGGCAACATATCACAAAAAGCACTCAAAAACCACAAACTCCTTCAAATATTATAAATCTATTGTGCTCAAGGAAGAAACCTTGTGGTACAAGGGTTAAAGACTCGCCTGCTAATTAAAAGGTTGAACCTACCAGTCATTTCTGGGGAGAAAGATGTGGTAATCTGCTTTGATAAACATTGCAACATTTGGAGCCTAAGGATCAGCTCTACCCTGTCCTATAGGGTTGATATGAGTCAGAAATAGCTCAACAACACACAACAACATACTTTAAGAGTTTTCTTAAGTAGTAAGAATACAGCAGTAAAATAGAGAGGTAAGTTTTCTGATATCAGCAAATTTTAGGTCTAGTATGGCAATCTTTCAATAAAAAAAAAGGATGTAAGGGAGTAGTGTGCTGAGACAAAAATAAAACAGCTTAGAAGATAGGATATGAGCAGCGACCTGAAATGAAAGAGGGAGCAATCATCTGAATTTCTGGGGGAAGAAGATTTCAGAGAAAACTGGCAAGCTGGAAAAGTTCCAAATATAAGAACAAGTTTTGAGTTTTCAAGTAATGGTAAGAACACTGCTGAATCAATAATTTACAATTTATAATTCAGAGAGGAACTTATAAAAAGTTCCTGTCAATGTAACATGGAAAAAAAGTGTTAAGACTGTTTCTAATCCAGCAGGGTAAAAAACCTCATCTTATCATATTGGGCTATATAATCATATTGTGGGGAAAGTAACTGATTTCTGATAGACTTTTTAAAGTATAGAAAATAGCTGACAGGCTCTCCACAGTACTTTGAAGCACCACAGGCTCCTTTAGGTCACAGATACTCTTAGAAGAACTAATGTGAAGAAGTGAAACCCTGCCTAGTGGTGTAATATTTGAAGAATCTAAATTGGTGACTGATATTGACAGAAAAGTCTGTCAGAGAATACTAGAAAATAATGCTTCATACAAATTCTCAAAAGTCATACCAATCCTCCCAGTCACATAGTGAACACGATTTAGTTCTTTCTAGTGTCAAGCTTCTAAAAGCTCCCATATATTTGGATGGAAACTCTTCAACAAAACATAGAACAGGCACAGGCATATATAATCACTCTATCTAATGGACACCAGCTTCTCAACTGGGTAAGGCAAGACACTTTGTTTCTTCAGACCCTGTATTCACACTTACAGAGAAGATGATATCTTGTGGTGCTAGTTTGCAAACCTACACAAGAAACAAACTTTTATCAAATGAGGTGATCAGTAACTCTCCCTCCGGTAAATTAACTCTTTTAGGATAGCAAACCAAAACCAAACCAAACCCATTGCCACAGCATCGATTCTGACTCACAGTGACCCCGCAGGATAGAATGGAACTACTCCATAGTTTCCAAGGAGCACCGGGAAGCTTTGAACTGCCTACATTTGGTTGGCAGCTGTAAAGCTGTGTATTAGTCTTTGTGTTTCTGATGCCTAACAACATTATACTGAAACAAAGTATTTTGACAAAAATTTACTGAATATCACCTATGCACTAGAAACTTCATAAACACCTCATGTAATCTAAATTTTGTGCATACAGTAGTAAAGTACACACCCAGGTAGGCACAAACAGAAGAGTGGTGGTTCAGTGGTAGGTTACTTGCCTTTCAGATGGAAGACCAAGGTTTGTTTCCTGGCCAATGGACCTCAAGCTTGATATCAACCCTCAGTGGAGGCTTCAGTGCAGCTGTGATGCTGAACAGGTTTCAGCCAATTTTCCAGAGTAAGCTGATAAGGAAGAAAGGCCCTAGGATCTACTTTGGATGAATCAGCCAGTGAAAACCCCATGGATCACAATGGCCCAAGCCTATTAGGCATGGGGCCACTGTTATACCTTCAAAGGTATAACAATATGCACGTAAATGTTTGGTGACAACAGGCACGTAAGAAATGTTCGGTGAATGAAGAGAGCAATGCATGTGTTGTATTTACAGGAAAATTTGTTTGAGGTAAACTCTCAAAATTATTTAATTACTATTTTCTTTGCTCTCTGCAGCCACAGGGAGAAATAAAAAACGCTTAGAGAATAAAATTGGTGCTAACAAATACACATCTTTCAAAACATTTATCTGCAGATCTGTTTTAATTTCCTACGTGTTAATTAAAAATTTGTCTCATGTGCCTGCCCTGCTCCCCGATCTTTTGCCCTAATTTAAATAAAGGAGAGAGGCTAAGGTATGAGTTAGCACTAGAAGACATGGGGGCATAAAACTCAACCAGTGAAAATCTTATGGACAACAATTTGATCTGCAACTGATGATCACAAGGATGGACTGTGCAGGACCAGGCAGCATTTCATTCCACCATACATGGGGTCACCACCGAGTGTGAGTACATAGCAGCTAACAAAGCGGCAGGGAAGACGAAGTTTCTTTTTCAAAGTTTTGTTTTTATGATAAACACAGATGAAAAAAGCACTAGCCTCAGCATTCAGATACTGCTCCTATATCCACATACGCAGCATTCTTGGTTATAGTTCATATGTATCATTTGGAAAGTCACAGTCAATTTATTGCTAGATTTGTTTGGCTTTTTGGATTGAATGGGTTCCACAGAAACATTTAGCTGGGAACATCAGACGCACAAATACACAATGCTATCCTCAATGCTATGCAGTGATTATTTTGCAGCATAAATTGAGAAAAGGCCATTTGAGTGGACATTTCAACCTTTTTTTAAAACCAAGGACTTGTAGTTACTGCTAACAGGTTGAACCATTTTAATAGCTTTTCTTAGTTACAGAATTAGTCATTTGTGCCTCTTTAGCTTTAACTATTTTTTCTATGCTGTTAAATTAACATTTTCTTCTTAAGTGTCTTATAGACAAAACTAAAAATATTAACACATACTCAAATCAGAAATGTGTAGCTACATTACCTGAGTACTTTCAAAAATCATGATTAATCCTTACAACATTTAAGAGGTGCCACAGCAATTGAGAATGCAGGTCCTACAGTCAAACTGAAAGGGCTCTACCACCAATTAGATACTCCCGTGACTTCCCACCCATTCCTTTAGGCTTCCATTCATCATGTGAAAAATGGAAATGACAGTAATGACCACCCCACTAGACTATTGTGAGGATATAGTGACAATATTAGCACAATTGCTTAAAAACGTAAACATTAGTTACTATTATTATCCCTACTCTACAAATAAAGGATTAGGAAAGTTATGCAACTTGTTTAAGGTTATAAAAGCAAGTAATGATGGGGCAGCTTGTGATTAAAAACAATGAAACTGGGTATCTGACTCTAAAGCTCATATTACTACCGTGCTGTTACTGTTTTCTACTGTTTCATCATAATAAATTAAAAACAAATTAAACTTCTGAAGTGGGAGTGATAAATCTCAGCCAAGCCAAGTGCCGTTGAGTTGGATCCGACTCATGGTGACCCTAGGGGCCAGCGTAGAACCGACCCCCAGAGTATTCAAGGAGCACCTGGTCAGGTTCTCTGTTATTTGATAAGACACCTTTCATTTTGAAACTGAGCTCCATTTCATACCAGTATTCTATTTTATATGAGTATCCTAGACTAATAATTCTATTTCATCATTCACATGAAAGCTATGAATCAGAAGAGCTAATTAGTGAGACGAGAGTCTTATCTTAGATTCTATACTTTAACATGGGTTTTCTGTGACTTTTTTTATCATAAAGTAACACATCCACTCCTCGCTTATCCACTCATTAGGTTCCAAACCAGATTACATGATGCAAAAATGGAAGATAACCAAATCAAATCACAATGGAGAATGACTATCTGACTAACAACAAACCCACTGCTGTCCAGTTGATTCTGACACACAGCGATTTCATAGGGTTTCTAAGGCTGTAAGTATTTATGGAAGCAGACTACGATCTTTCTCCTGCACAGCCACTAGTACTTTCAAACTGCTGACCTTTTCGTTAGCAGTAGATTGTTTTAACCGCTGTGCCACCAGGCCTCTCAATATTCTTACACAACTGCCAGATCATATCATTACATAAGTGTCAAACTTACATCATTATGTAACTGCCAAACTACTGAGAGTCATGGCCCAGCCAAGCTGATATACAACCTTAATTGTCGCACCCAGTGTTATTACATGTTGGTGTTCATTACTGCCAGACGTACCATAACAAAATAGCCAGCCAGTATATTTTTTACCATTGTTGCAAATGTGAAATGTCAGATAATGAGTTGATCAGTGATTTAAAAAAAAAAAATCAAACACCAAACTCAGTGCCATCAAGTCAATTCTGACTCATAGTGATCAATGATGAGCAGGTGCAAATGGTTAGTGTGAAATATTAAAATTATATGTGTGGGGAATAAAAGCAGAAGCCTCCCTTTCTAACCCTTATTGCATTCTTCTGTGTATGTTCTCAACTACTGTAATAAGTGCTTACTTCTAATCAGCCATGCGAGCCTCACTTCCTTATGTGACAAGTAGGGATAATGGCACCTGCCTTTTGAAGTCTCCAAGATTAAAAAGATTATGTGTATCAAACATGTAGCATAGTGGCCAGCACCTAAGACACCAAGCACATGGTATATACTATTACAGGAAAGTCAATTCCCAACACCCAATTTTCTCACCTTTTCAATGGATTAATCATGACCGTAACATTTTGTCTTTCAGTGTAGCATTATTGTTAAAACTAAATTGTTGTTAGGTACTGCCGAGGTGATTCTGACTTATGGTGGCCCCATATGTGAATTAGAACTGCCCCACAGGGTTGCCAGAACCAGGCGGCATTTTCTTTTATTGTACACAGGGCCATTAGGAGTTGGAATCAACTAGATGGCACCTAACAACAGCATCCTTTATGGGAGCAGTAGATCACCAGGACTTTCTGCTATGGAGCTGATGGGTGGGTTCAAACTACCCATCTTTGGTTAGCAGTCAAGCACTTAACCATTGTGCCACCCAAAATCTCCCATTGACATCGAGTCAATTCAGACTCGTTGGGGCTCCAGTGGACAGAACAGAATTATCTCTGGGTTTCCACAGCATTTCCAAGGAGCAGCTGGTAGATTCCAACTGCCAATCTTTTGGTTAGCAGCCAAATACTTAATCACTGTACCATCAAGGCTCCTCTGACGTTAAATTAGATACAAATTAATGACTAATAATTTGTAAACTGTTAAGTGGTAGTAAACAGGTGAATTAAACTACTGCTTGATGCTTTTCCTCCTTTAAGAGTCCACTACAACACAAACAAGATAGCAAAGTGAGCATATTTCAAATTTCTTAGTCATTTTGACCCTTAAATAGTAAATTACCAATAGCATCTATAGACAGATGATGGCCATGATCCTTTTTTTCTGCTAAAACACAAGTATTTCCATGGAAAACTCCTAAGAAGGCTAGCAATTGTTACCTCAGTCACTGAAATTATGAACTGCAGTAAGTTTCAAGATTAACTTACACTGACATTTAAAGCACTTTGAGACAACAACCTAGCAAACTTTTTTATACAAAGGGAGGAGGTGGAAGAGAGGTAAAATTTCTAGGAAATGGAGTGGTTAAAGGAAAACTAAAAGGGTCACTATCTCTTTTAAAAAGAAAAACAACTGTGTTAACAGCAACTGCATTTAATGCCAAGTGCAAAATACATACCTACTGAATGATAAACACTTTGACAAATGTGCACTGTAAGTTCCAAGGATTTAAATATTCACTTGTGGCTTTATACCCCAAAGATATCTTTTCAAATTATGTAAAATGTCACTGATATTTTAAAGAATGGGGGGGGGTAGTATGAAAAACTAGTATTTATCTTACTTGTAATTCAACATACAAGTGTTCTGTCTCAAAATTTTAAGTATCAAATATTCAACTAACAACCTATAGACTATGATTAACAATAAAGTATTCATTGCTCATATTTTTAACCCTTACCAACTTAAGTTAACATTACAGATAACAGTGTCAAGGACCAAATAATGTCATAAAACTGCAGGGGAACTCTGCCCACATAGAATATTTACCACTTATCAACATTTTATGTCTCTCTCTCTCTCTCTTTTTTTTAAAGTATTGAATAAATGAAGCAGCAAGCTGAATCTACCTGAACAAAAGTGTTGGGTATGGGTGCGGACTGATGTAAAATCAATTTTAAAACTAATAGTCAATTTTGTGTAAAACTGATTTTTGAACATTTACTGAATTATGACTTTTTAAACACATTAGCACAATTAAAGATAAAATGATATTCCAAGGCACATTATAGTTTGGTATACTAATTTTATCTTCATGTTACTTTAATAACTTAAAGTAAAAACAAAATCATAAAACTTATAAAATATTAAAATTAAGACTTTATGTCACAGAAAACATTACCCCTAGGTAAAAAAAAGGTAATAAAATTGCACCAGCTGTTCAAAACTAGGAGTAACAACAACTGGGAATAATGGGAGAGATTTTAGCTTATTTTAGAACAACCAGTAAACAAATCTCAAAACTGTTGTGGTTTTTATTTTTAGTGGGACATGCAAGATTGCTTTATAACTGCTCTTGTTTCAACAACTTTTTTCCAATGGAAAAAAAAATACACCAAAAAATAAAAATAAAACACGAGAGCACAGGTATAAAATCTTCTTTAGTAGGTTTCTCCACTTAAACTGAAGTGAAAAACACTAACAGGTAAAAGTATCTTTATAGTAGAAGAAAATGAAAAAGAGGCATCCCTAAAGTTAGCAGACTAAAAAAAATTTTTTTTTTTTTTTTTGTATTTAAGTGGAGAGACATGTAACTCAATATCTGGATCAAATGTTAAATGTCCTAGAGTAGGCTCACTGCTTCATGATTCAAAAGCATGAAGACAGAAGTCAATCTTTCAAGCAGAGAACTGGCCAAAAATGTACAAACAAATGCATAACCCGAAATAAAATGCAGCCTCGGGGGGGGGGGGAGGGAACCCATAAACAAATCCAATAAAAATCCTCAAAATTCAAAGCCACACCTGAAACTACGAATGAAAGTGCAAAATACATACTGTCCTCACAAAATTTAGAATAAGCTGTTCTGTCAGTTGTATGTCTGAATGGAAAACTCATGCTAAGTCATAAACTGAAATTTTTAAAGAAAAGACATATGTAGGAAATTCCTTAAAGGTTGAATATTTAAAACATCAAAAGCCTATTTCCTGGATAATTTTGCTCCCAATTCTGATAATTTAAAGTAATGTACTGTTGATAGAATAACGGACAGACATGGAAACCATTGTCTGAGTAGTGAGAACATAAAACTATAGAATGATTCAATAAGCAATACCTGTTATACTCAATAATTCCAATTAAAAATGAGTGTTAAACCATAATATTAATTCAAAATAGGCTGTTACTTTGTAGAGAAGCTTGCTAGAGTTCTTTGTAAAGCACATTCACTTTGCTTTTATTCAATTCTGTTTTCTTCACCCAACTAACTGCTGTGGAGTCTGATTCCAACTCACAGTGACCATACAGGACGGAGTAGAATTGCTCTACAAGTTTCCAGGAAGCACCTGGAAGACTGAAACTGCTGACCTTTTGTGGTTAGCAGAGGTAGCAAGCAACCATTAAGCCAGGAGGGTTTAGTAAATATACTTAAAGGAATAGATACAAACTAACACCACTTCCATATATTACAATTACTCACTAGTGTACTTCCATAAATCCATTTTATCAATTGTATCTTTCAGCTTTGAAAAAAAATCTATCAAGTAACAATGTTCATAACTACAATATTTAAAATGGCTTATTTTAATGAAAGTTAAACTACTGTAGCATTGATAATACTCGTTACTTTCTGTTAAGAGACAGAATAGCATTTTTGGCTGACATAATTCTTAGGCTCAATATTGTTTTTTTCTTCACTTTCTTTTTCACTTAACAGAGAAACTGTCGTCTATTTTCCAAACAATTCCCACTCAGAGACTCTATAGGGCAGAGCAGAACTGCCTCACAGGCAGGGCTTCAAACCAGTTCAAATTGGTTCAGTCACGACCAACGAAACCAAAAAGACTCAACTTTTCAGTTTGGGTGATGTAGGTCAATAACTGCAATGGGCAAAGTTACAGGTCAATGATCCGGAATGTTGGACTTGGAAGGGGCCCAGAACGCCGTTTCAGGAGTGTGAGACTGCATTATTGGCAGTCCCGTGGAGGGTAAGACACTTTCAAAGCTGTTTGAGTCGGCTGCCTTCTTTGAGCGCAGCATCACTGTTCCCAGTTCTGCTCAAAATTCCAGGGCAAGAGATTGGGTTGCCTATGCAAGATGTACACTTCCCTTGTTTTCTATGACAGAGATAAGGGTTCTAGGAGGGTATTGTCCCATGATTTTTCCCATTCTGTTTATCATTCCACTTAGCCAAAACTTTTAAATTTAAGTCTGTTCCAGTTTCGCTTGCTTGGCGATGAACTGAAATGGGAAGAACCAGTTCCAATCCTGTCCATAGGGATTCCTAGATCGTAATCTTTACAAAAGCAGATTGCTGGATCTTTTATCCTGTGGAACAGCTCAAATGAACAGCTAGTAGTGAGTTTGAATTGCTGACCGGGTGAGCAGCCGAACACCTAACCACTGCACAACCAGGGCTCCTTCAGCAAAGAAGCTCGAAGAGCTAAATCTTCTAATAAATAAAATTAATATAACGAAGAGCTAGGAAAATTCAGTTACACAGACAGTAGTCTCCAGATTCTACACGTGATACACTCAACCACTTCATATTTTTTTAAATACTACACATCCAAGCCCATTTTTTTAAAAAGCTTAAAAGTCAATGCTTGAAAAAATTTTTTAAACGAATTCTTCTTAAAGCAATGTAATTAACCCAATGAGCTAATTCAGACTAATATACCTCCTATTTTATAAAGAAGTTTGACTCAAGTTATTATCTTTTGGAGCTCGCATCAAATTAAGGTAAAATCAGGCCCAAACCTATTGCCATCAGTCGATTTAGACTCATAGTGACCCTACATGACAGAGTAGAATTACACCAAAGGGTTTCTAAGGAACACCTTGTGGATTTAAACTGCCAACCTTCTGGTTAGCAGTTGAACTCTTAGCAACTATGACACCAGAATTTCCACTGTGCCACCAGGGTTCCTTAAATTAAAGTAGAACACGCAATTTTCTTGATTGCATGTAGTAGTATTTTCGCTCCATCTGCACTTGCTCCATCAGTACAATATACAGGGTACTGCTAAATATGTACTAGCAACATTTCTACATATATCTGCCTTTATATGTTGAAGTTTACCAAAAGCATATGGTCACTGGAATTTTTTTGCAGAACTTTGCCATAAAACAGAATATGCTTCTCTTACACAAACTGAACCAATGTCAACATAATAATTAAACACTATTAATGAAATATGAAACTTTGAGGGGAAGCACAATGAATGGGAAAATAACATATTAAGGTTACTTTTAAAACATGTAACTAAAGAATTCATTGTAGGGAGAGAGCCGCTATAAAATTTGGTAACTGGGTAATTCCCCCAGGTGCAAGTATTAGGCACTTAGTTGCTAACTGAAAGGCTGGAGGTTTGAGTCCACCTAAAGATGACTTGAAAGAAAGGTCTGACAATCTACTTCCAAAAACTGAGCCTTTGAAAACCTTATTGAGCAGTTCTTACTCCGACATGCATGGGGTTTTCGTGAGTCAGGGTGGAGTGGAAGTAAACTACACAGAATCTTCTTTTTTTAAAAACACAAGTTACAATGGCTAACAAGAATGGTCTTGGCAACAGATCTAGGATGAAATACTTGAACATATCACTAATTAGAAACTTGTGAACTTGGGCAAGTTTCTTAACCTCTTTTAGCCTCAGTTTCTTCTTCTGCAATATGGCTTACTGTTAGTAAGAATCACAAATACAGGTATTAACAGCATTGAGCCTGACACAGAGCTTACTAAGGTAGCTATTATTATTGTCAAGAAAAACTGACTGAAGTCTGATTAGCGACCCTGCAAAAGCTGTTGTGATCTTCGCTTTTGTTAAAAATACTCAAAACACAAAGAAATTAAAATACAAGGTTTATTCCAAGCAGTCATTCTATATACATGTATGGAGATCATTTTGTTTCTGAAAAACAAGTGACTCAAAGCACACTAGTTAAAATTGTTAACAAACCTTTGCATTAGCTCAGAACAGTAACATTTGATTGTTTCACGAGATAATAAACACTCTTCCAATTGGAGTGTAAGCCTCTCTGCATGAAGGAAATGATGAAAAAACATGCTACACAGGATTGGAGATTTCACAGAGGCTTAATTTTTTTTTTTCTTAACAAATAAGTTTCCATTGGTGTCCAAGTACTTAACAGTTACTGAGTTAACACCAAAAAGTAACTCCTGAAAATCCGACCCTGTTTGCAGCTATGAGATCTCTTGAAATTAAAATTAAGGAAGCACAGTCTTTTTCATAAAATCGAAGTAATAAGTTTGTCAGACTACTTTTTTTGTTGTTGTTGCCATCAAGGACAAATGCACAACGCTGCAGCACAGTTCGTGATGCAGTATGGGTCAGGCTTTTCTTCTTTTTATGGTTACTTTTTTGCCTTCATGGATAAGAAAAACCTAAAAATCAAAATAAGATATTATTTTTCACATTATAAAACCTACACCTTCTTGCTTGGTAGGGTACTACTCTTCTGCTGTTCTCTTTCAGTGTAAAGGATTTTCCATATCCAAGAAGAAAACAAGAGAGAAAGAGAGGGACAGAGAGAGAGAGAGCCAGCATGTTAAAAAGTAAATTTTACCAGCAGGAAGAAGCTGGGTGCATGCAAACTGTGTAAGGCAGGATTTTTCAAAGGATGATGATCATTCTACCTTCCAAGTACTCTATCAGTACTCTCCCACCAGATCTGATGAAGATTAGGACAACATTTCCTGGCATGTAAATGTTTTCTAAATCGAAATCACTTAAAGCAAAGTTTAGCACCCGAGAACCCAAGAACTAAATGAGAAGTCCTCAAGAATTACTTGCTGAATGAATCAATTAACGGATTCATTTCAAAGGAGGATTTTAACTCCGAGGAAGTACCGACTTATTAGCCATAATTTTGATTTTCTCTTCCAAACTTGAGTCCACACCTCTCATTAGGATTCAAAGGAATTCTTTATCTTCACTTAACTACTTCAAATATCTTATGTGGGAATAAGTGTACCTAAATCAGTGAAAACGAAGTTAACATGAAAAGTGATCGAGGAATTACCTAAAGTTATAAAGTTTGTACGGTACAAAAAACAACCAGAATTCAGACTCGCAGCTTTAGGGTTGCAAAATCCAAGCTCTTTACGCTATACTGAATTTGTGCTTCCATACATCTTCCTAAGTTGTCCAAAACCAAAAACCAAACCCACAGCTGTCGAGTCGATTCCGACTCACAGAGACCCTATAGAACAGAACTGCCCCATAGACTTTCCAAAGAGCGTCTGGCAGATTCCAACTGCCGACCTTTAGTATAGTAGATGTAGCACTCAACCAGTACGCCACCAGGCAAGCTGTCCGGCAGAAAGAAAACTGATTAAATTCCCGCCCCCCCCCACCCCCCATAACCTTAAGTTGACAAACCTTCTATTTCATACTACTTCTCGCTCTGGGCTATAAATTCAACAAAACAACTAGGCAAGCTGCGTAATTCCAGGAGCCTAAGAATAGGCGCGAAGAATACGAAATGTTTTAATCCTCTACGACTGAAAATGTAGCGCCACCATCACAAACGACCACACAAGCTCTGGTTCGGAGGCTGTAAAAACCGCGCCCAGGTCTCAAGTCAAGGCCCAGGTTGAGGCCACCCGAGGAGACACTGGAGGCTTATCCTTTTCTCACATCTGTGCCACCGCTGGGGCATAGAGAACGTCGGTGTCACAGTTTACAAGGCACACCACACACTCTAAAGCCCGCTTATGCCCGTTAAACGCACTTACTCGAGCGAATTCCAGGACAAGACCTGCACTGGCAACCAGAAAGCCTTCTCTGTCCTCCAGCTCCAGGCGCGAACAGTGACGACATCTGGCCAGCGCCGCAAATAAAGAAGGCCCAGCGCTAGGCCACCAACTCAGCGCGCGCGGGAGGGGCGGGGCGCGCGGCGGCGCTCTTTCTACGCGTCAGGGGCTGACTTGCCGCCGCTGGAACCCGAGGTTTCGACATGTCGCGCCAGAGACCAGCAGCTGGGCGGGATCCTCGGGCAGGTTTCAGAGCTGAGCAGAGGGACTGTCCTACCTCAGTACCCCAGGGGCTGTTAAAGGCGGCGAGGAAGAGCGGCCAGTTAAACCTGTCTGGTAGGAACCTTAGTGAAGGTAAGATCCGGGGTGCGATCCGCTTCGCGTCAGAAGCCCTTGCCCCAAGTCGGCTGCCGTTTCTTGCGGCCGTCTTTGTCTCAGGATCCTAGCCGGTATCCCTGTGCTCTAATCCAGGGTCTTATGACACTTCACTCGGTTTGGTCAGTCCCATTTCGATCCTCTTTTGCTTCAAAAGTCTCTGATGAACGGAGCTTGCTGAGATTATGGTCAACATTTACACGGGTAGCTTTCTATGCTTCTCCCGTCTTAACGGATAAACAACACACTGTAACAAAACTAGTTATCAGATGATGGGAAAATTCTGTAGCCCTCGATTTTATCCTCCTAATTTGACAGGCATAGACTGATCCGTAAGTTAAAATACTGTTTTACGTGCGCCTTTGTGAGCCCAGAGTGAGTGTTACTTACTCTCAGCCGAGATACTATTTTGTATGCTACTGAACAGTCCTAATTAAAGAAATAATGAACCAGTAGGTGCATTTCCTAAACTGAAGCTCTGTGTAGATGCCGTACAAAGTATTTGAATTTGAGACCTTACTGGAAAACCTCGTAAAAGGCCAACAAGGCATTATCGTAAGTATTACAAATGAATGGCCAGTTGCTCTTCTGATTATTTGTTTAGGAAAAAGAGAGGGAATAGAATTTTTCGTGTAATGTTTGCCTCTACTTATGTTAAAGTTTTTAGATTGTGATGTAAAGCCTTTTATTTGCCTTGTAATGATACTTTCTTCCTATACTTTGTGTGAAGTACGCCATGCAAACAAATACTGGCTGAATGCAAGGATATATATGACATAAAATCTCAGCTCTACATTGAAGGGTTTTTTGAGTCAGGCAGGGAGAGCAGTGGGAGCTGCAGATAGGTGAGCATGCAAATTTATGTACATTTTCATTCAATCATAATAAAAAAAAGTGGGAGAGATATCTTCTGCTATTCCTAATGTAAATATAGATACTTTTTTCTGAGCAACTACATGGATCCTGGGAACTTTGCTCTGCTTTTGTAAAACCATTCCAATCAAAATTACATAGCCTGAATTTTACTTCAGTGCTCTGAACTTGAGACTGACCACACCTTTCTGTTAAATGTCTGGTGGTTTTGCAATGATACACAGTGGCAGCAGGCCATAACTCATGATAGCCATGATTAACGTCAGCTCAAAATTCTAAATTATACTTAATAAATAGCTCTGCTTTAATCAAAGAATTGAAAACTTTAGTTTTGCTAAAACGTACTGATAGCTTTTGGAGCTTCAAGTTTTACGGTGATGACATGGGCTGTCCCTGTTCAATTTATACAGTTTTATGTGCCATGTTGTAGGAATTGCTGTTACTTCCTGGAGTAACTCAGTGCTGTATAGTGTAGTAAAAAATAAAATTATGTGGAAGGGAGAATACATGGAGTAGCTACTAGAGTCAGATATTCCTCCTAAATATTTACCTAATGTCCCTTAGAGGGATGGCGTTATAGCATTACTAGGATTTCAATCCCATGTTCTACTATTTACTAGCTGTATAACCTGGGACAAATTACATTCTCTCTTTGCCCCATTTTTCTCACCTGTAAAATGAGTGTAGTATTAGCACATACTACCTCGTAGAGTCATGATAACATTTAAAGTAGTCTGTTAGAAGATTGCCTGAAATTTGTGTATTAATTGTTATTGGCTGTTTTATTATTACCAGCCCTCTCTCAGCCTTAGTGTATATTTCTGCCATAAAAGTCATGCCATCCCACTGTAAATGGTGATTTTCCACACCTACTCTATCATTCTGTTAGCTTCAGGTTAGAGTTCCTGCTTTTATTTGCATTGTATATCTACCACAATGGGTTGTGTAGAGTGTAAACCCAATATAGTTGAATGAAGTTGAAATGTATGATCTGTTATGCAAAATACTTATTACTCATTTAGATTTTTTTTAATAAAGTAAACTTTTATCCTAATCTAGCCTTAATTCGTTGCTATTTGATGTACTGACAGTTTTAGAAAGATGTTTTCAATAATACGAATTCCTTCATTGGTTAAGCAATGATGTTTTAAATAGCTGTTATCGGAGTGGATCATTTAATATCTTGCTTCTTGTTTTCCTCTTTTTTGGGGGTGAATGATGATGGTGGAAATAGTGCCTCAGTGTGTCTGGAGAATAAATGTGGATATCCCTGAGGAAGCTAATCAGAATCTTTCCTTTGGTGCTACTGAACGATGGTGGGAGCAGACTGATTTGACCAAATTAATCATATCAAACAATAAACTTCAGGCACTTACAGATGACCTCAGACTCCTGCCTGCACTGACTGTTCTTGATGTAAGTTGACTGATAATAAATATGAGTCCTTAAGAGACTCCAAAAGTAAATTCAGACTTGCATAAGCAGAAAGACTTCCATGTTCAATTCATCGAATGCAAGGGAAGAAAAATTGTATTAGGTCTTGTGTGATGGATAGAAGTGCATAGTGAGCGAAAACACCAGGGTTCAATTTCTGACTTGATCAACTCACAAACAGTATGATCCTGTGCAGATACTGATGTCCTCTTCTACATTTTAGTGTACTATTTTTTAAATATATGTTGGCATAAAGCATACTATGAGGGCTGTTAGTTCCTAAAATGTCACTGAAGGAGGTGATTTTTATTTTAGTTTTTAAACTACATTATTTAAAATTAATTAGTTACCACTTCATGATTTCTGAACTGTGGTTTGGTCAATTTCAAATTACTTTCCTCTTCTGCATGCAGAACTTGTAGCTGGTGAATTCAAATAATGGAATTATTGTTGAAGAATATGGTCCAATGCAAAGTGCATGTATTGTTAATTAAAAGAGTGAGAATTTTGACTTTGTCTTTTAATAATTTTTAGATACATGATAATCAGCTGACATCCCTGCCTTCTGCTATAAGAGAGCTAGAAAATCTTCAAAAACTTAATGTCAGGTAAATTTGAAGCTTATTTATTTCTGTAATTGCTATTATAAGTATGTAAATCTAATATTTTTAAATGCTTTTTGTAGCATAAGAAAATAGTTTCATGTTATCTCCAGAAGTGGTTAAAGCAGAGTAAGAATTCTATGTTATAAATCACAGATTTTTTGGTTTTAGAATTACGGTGTATGTTTTCTGGCCTTGTGAGTTTAGGGCCAGTTGATTTTTTTTTTTTTTTAAATAATTTTTCATGAAATAGTTTTAGTAGTTCTTATTTTGGAAAATATCTTTGTTGACAACTAAAATTTTAAGTTACATTACATTTAGATGTTTTCATTAATGGTGAAAAAATTCATAGTTTTTATATTAGTGGTTTCTAAACTTTTCCAAGGGTTCCTAGAGTTGTGTGGATTTGCTTCTAATGCTATCATGAACAGGCATTTTGGAGACCAGGTGGCTAGGCTCTAGGTAACTCTTTTTGCCCCTTAGTACATATCTGGATTTTCAGTAAAGAATCACTTTGCCTCATCGGTACTATATACTGGGGAATTAGAAGAGATTTAATTTAGGAAACAAAAAAGTTTAAATGCTTTTCAGATAGTTTGAGAAACTTTGGCTTATAAAGCAGATATATTACATACCTAGTATACTAATCTCAGCTGTCTGGAGTCAAGTTAGTTGGTTTGAAGGAAAGCACTTCCCCAAATAACTGTTCTCACGTGGTGAAAAACTTCAAATTACCATAAATTAGCAAAAATATCTAACCAAAAAATGGTGCTAATAGTTTAGAACTATCAGCACTTCTTCCTGTTACAAGTCAAAGATAGAGATGTGGCCTGCAAAGGCAATATTGGATAAGATTGAGAAGAGAGGGAGCATGAAGTGGGAGTGGCTTTAGTTTTGGATTCTGGCACTTAAAACCCGAAAATTAAACTCATTGCCTTCAAGTCGATTTTGACAGCAGTCCTATATAGGACATAGTAGAACTGCCCTGTAAAGTTTCCAAGGAGCAGCTAGTGAATTTGAACTGTCAGCCTTTTTGGTTAGCAGACATAGCTCTTAACCACTGTGCCACTAGGGCTGTCCAAGTTGATCCCTGGCAGATTTCAGCTAAGTAATGGACAGTAATAACCAACTTTTAGTGGTTCTTATTTTAGAAGATATCTTTTGGCATTCTTGTTCCAACAACTTCTAATTTAATATAATTTAGCTTACTGTAACCCTCCCAGGCCTCATTTTTCCCTGCTATTTGTGAAGTAACTGTATGTGGCATGAAAATAGAGTATAACTGAACAGTTAAACTGGAAAAAACCTGGAAACAAGTTCCAGCATTGCTTAATTGCTTAATTATTAGTAAGTGGACAACCACAATCATCCTTGGTGGTCTGAAACTTTTCTTGAACCAGGTGCTGAATATATTAACAGAAGGACTGAGCTGTTTGAAAAGTTAAGGCCAAGTACAAAGAAGAGTAGAGTGGCATCAAGAGGCAGAATTGACTCGATGGGCCAGGGTTTGGGTTTGGTTGGGTTGGGTTGGGTTTGGTATGCCTTGTTCTCAAACAGAAAATGCTGTTTTTGCCTTCAGTGCTAGGTTTAGGACCTAATGCCCACATACAGTGTGATTCCGCTGTAGTGTGTATGTATGCTTGCTTTTGTCAGAATTTTCAAAATCAAATATGATTCAGAGTTCAGTTTGTCCTTTCATATTACACACAAAATCAAGAATTGCATACAGGCTAGCAATTGCAAATTCACGAATTATTTCTCTTTGGTTTAAAACCTTTTTTCTTACCTCTCTTTTTGAAATTGCTAATTTCAAAATTGCTGATTTCTAGATTGCTGTCATTTTCATGAGTGTACACTCATGAAATGTGGAATTTGATAAGCACTAAAAAATTCAGGGTGTGCAATTTGGTAAGCACTTAAAAATTAGTAATTGTATTTAGCTTTATAAGTGCACCCATGTAATTGGTTAGCAAAAATGCCTCTATGGCTTTGGGAAATATTTATTGTCTTCTCACCAAATTATTCAGCATTTGTTTTATCAATCAATAGCCATAACAAATTGAAAATGCTCCCGGAAGAAATTACAAATCTAAGAAACCTGAAGGGGCTGTATCTCCAGCATAATGAACTAACTTGCATACCAGAAGGATTTGAACAACTCTCCAGTTTAGAAGATTTAGTAAGTCATGGTTTTCCAATTTTTATGTACTTATAGCTGGTGAGATTTTTCATCAGACTGAGGAATCAAATCCTGGGAACTTGGACAGCTGAGTTTATGATGAGCTTATCAGAAACTTCATTTGAATTAGATTACTAAATTAGTGACTTGAGATTTGTTTTTATTAAATCAACTTAAATTTTACTTCAAGAATAAGGTTGGGGAAAAGAACAGCAAGGAAGACTGTTATTCAGAGCCTTTTAAGCACAGCAGGATAGAGGAGGTTGTTTTTTAGCCTATAGCAGTTCCCTCCACTTACTCTGTGGTATGTCTTGCCTTCTTGTTCTCTGAATGTTCCATAATCAAGACTTGCCTTTTCTTTGCTATTTCCCAAAATGACCACATTTCCTGACAAAATTCTCATTTTGTGGCACATAAGTAGAGATAACTGTAAGCCAATAAAAATAATATTTTCAGCATATTATTAAGAGTAATGGGAGCACTGGTGGCAGAGTGATTAAGCAATGGGCTGTTAACTAAAAAAACTGGTAATTTGAACCCACTAGCCACCCTGGGAGAAAGACATGACAGTCTGCTTCTTTAAAGAAACACTGAGGCAGTTGTATGCTGTCTTTCAGGGTTGCTGACATTGTTGTTGTTAGATGCCCTCAGCTTGGTTCCGGATCACACCAGCACTGTGTACAGTGGAACAAAACACTGTCCAGTATTATCCCATCCCCCTAGTCATTGTTATCCTTGAGCCCATTGTTGCAGCAACTGTGTCAGTGTGTCTCATTGAGGGTCTTCCTCTTTTTCACTCACCCTATACTTTCTGGAATGTGTCATCTTTGTTCTGTGAATAGTACCTCCTGATAGCATGGCCAAAGTATGTGAGACAAAGTCTTGCCATCTTTGCATCTAAGAAGCATTCTGGCTGTATTTTCGCTAAGAAAGATTTGTTTGTTCTTCTGGCAGCTTGTGATGTATATGATATTCTTTACCGGCATCATAATTCAAATGCATCAGATCTTCAGTTTTCTTATTTATTGTCAGATTGTGCATGCATATGAGGTAACTGAAATACCATGAAATGGATAAGGCACACCTTAGTCCCTGCAGTGACTTCTTTGCTTTTTGACATTTTAAAAAGGTCTTTGGCAGGAGATTTGCACAGTACAATTTGTCTTTTAGTTTCTTGACTGATGCTTCCATTTTGCAGATCCATGTGAGATGAAATCGTTGGCAACTTCATGAGGTGTCATGAATAGGAATTGACTACTAAGAATAATAAAAACAAGACATTTTACTATGTGCTTTATTTATCACTAGTAGTTTTTGGTCTCCTAATACATATAGGAAACTAAGCCTTATAAAATAAAATGAAATTATATGAAGGAATACAACTAACAAATAATAGAGCCAAAATTTGCATGTAAGTCATTTTGAGACTGCCATGTATCATTTTGTTTTCACTTTAATACAAAAGAAATAAGATTTCACTCTAGGGAATTCCCATCTAAAAGACTTTAGCTATATATTAAAAAGATTAATGGTCTGTGAAATATCAATGAGTGCAAGTTATGAAACTCATTGCCTCTGGAAGTCTTTTTTAATGTTACATTTCCTTCAAAGTGTGATGTATTCTTTAGATACATAGATGGCATTCAGTTGACTCTGATTTGTGGCAACTCTTTGTAGAATAGAACAAAGTATTGCTAAGTCCTGTATCATCCCCATGATTGCTGGTGTGTTTGACTGCACTGTTGAGGTTATTTTACCAGTTATCTCACCAAGGGCCTCGTTGGCCTGCTGCTTCACCAAGCATAATATCTTCTTACAGTTGATCCCTCCTGAAGACATGCCATAAGCAAGGAAGACAGACAGAGTTCTGTTGTGATCCATGAGGTTTGCCTTGACTAGTTGTCAAAAGTAGGTCAGCAGCCCTTTTTTTCTAGTCTGTGTTAGTCTGGAAGTACCATTGAAACCTGTCGACCACAGCTGACCTTGCTGGTATTTGAAATATCGAATACTGGTGGCATGACTTCCAACATCATAGCCACATGCAAGGAACTACGGCGAGGTGGTAGAAAATATCCCTTAGGGACCATTCATTTATTTATCTTTTAATTTGTTCCTTTCTCTTTCTTTTTAAAGGATCTTTCCAGCAATCGTCTTACAAGTGTTCCTGCTACTTTTTCTTCTCTGCCTAGTCTGGTGCGGCTCAATCTTTCCAGTAATCAACTGAAGAGTTTGCCAGCAGAAATAAGTAGAATGAAAAGTAAATCTTAACTGTTTTTAAAAATAAGAAAATTGGAAGTTGTAACTACTTACATTTAGGAAAACACTTTTCAGTGTAACTGGTTTTATGGTGGTAAGTGCAAACAATAGCAACTAGTCAGATTTTTTTCCAGACCATTGTTACCACCACAATGACACTTCTGTGTATCGCAGAGGAAAAGAAAATAAGGTTATAAGATTATATACCTGTGAGAAATTGACTAAAGTTTAGATCCAGCTTGCCTTCATTCCTTCCACCCACATTCACCACTTTCCACTTTTCACTCTTTCCACTCTTGTCAGTGACAATGGAGACTTGTTCCTGTCTTGTAGTGGTCATATTACATCAGTTGTCTCCTCGTGGTTCACTGTAATGATGCGAAGAGATCTGAGGGCCCAGATGGTCAGTGCTTTTCTAAAAAAGTTACAATGTCAAGGTTTAGTGGTTCTGTTAAAGTTTACCATTGAACTGTCATATTTGAATTATTGTAGAACTGATATGAAAGGATAGGAAAAAATTTAGGTATATTTCAGTATTTTTTTAAATAAATCTACTTTATCATCTTAGATTTCTTAGAGTCCAAATTCATAGTGATTTTTTGTATAAAGGGCAAGCTGTTACTTTTTCTTGGTTGATGGTTGTACTTTGTTAGCTGCAGACTATTTGCCTTACCTTTGTTTTTTGCCAGTCAGTTGATGACTGCCAATTAAGTTCGTGAACTCGTCCTAGGAAAGGGCTGCATACCTCATTGCTGAGTATCAGTACGGTCACCTTTGATGTCTTCCCCTTGGGAAGCTATTCACTGATGCCAGTGCCCAGTCCATCCTTCAAATCAATTTTGGAACTCTTTTTCTGGAATGGCAATCAGAGCTGCCATCCTATTACCCTTGATGCCCTGAATGTCATCAAAGTGTCTTCCTTTCAATATTTCCTTTATCTGTGGGTAAAGAAAAAAGTCACTGGGGGCGAGATCAGATGAGTAGGGAGCATGTTCCAATACAGTTATTTATTTAGTGGCTAAAAACTCCTTCACAGACAACTATGCAGTTCTGTTCACAGACTTGCCACCATGCCACCATGTGAGAAGACTATTCCATAAAGAGTTCCAAAACTGCTTGGAAGGGTGGACGAGGCACAGATGTCAGTGCTTAGCCTCCCAGGGGAGGTACTTAGACAGTGACTGTAGTTATATTCAGCAATGAAGTATGTAGCACCTAGAACAGTTAAGCTTGCAGATGTAATTCTTGGACCTCTGATAGGCCTCTTCACTTTTTAATCCTTTCTGCTGTAGAAGTCATAGAATTGACTCCTTATAGTTAATTGCAGATTATTTTGTCTCACATAGTCTGGACATGTTATCAGGAAGCACCAACCCCTGGAGAAGGACATTATACTTTGCAAAGTAGAGGGTCAGCAAAAATGAGAAAGACCCTTGACAAGACAGATTGACACAGTGACTAACAATGAATGCTAACCTAACAATGATTGGGAAGGTAGTGCAGAACCAGGCGGGTAGAATGGACTTGACGACACCTAATAATATAACAACATAAGTTTTGGAATCTGCTATGGATTAGGGAGAAAACTGCGTATTGAAGTTATAAAGCAAGGAATTCCTTTACTTTTTTTCCATTTTTATTTTGTGTTCTGCCTTTCTTGAAGAAAGAAAGATCCAAGAGGTAAAATGATACTGCAGGTAAAGGCATTCTACCTGAGTTGCAGAAGACAGTGTTGTCAAGAATGCTAAGGCATTAGAGAAAGCTTGTAATATGAAAAAGAAAAAAAAAAGGGAATTAAGATGAGGGGAGGGAGATCATATGGAAAGATGAAAGAATGGGAAAAAATGTACAGAAGTCTAACACTTTTTGGTAGAAAGTGGAAATACAGATGTTCTAAGATACTATTCATCAGTTACCTGACATTTATACAGCTAGTGTGCATGTGTGTTTCTGTCTGTAGGTACGTTAAGTTTTCTTGTTTTAAAGATGCTTAACTCAAGAAAACAATACTATTTTAGAGTATATACAGTTTATACATTTCAGAATACTTTGAGTACTGGAGTGCTTTAGTTTTAAAACGACTACAAAGGTGTCTTGGACTATTACTAATATTTTCAACACCATGATTTCTCTTTAATTAGAATTAAGTATAAAAATACTTAGTTTACATTTATTTAGTTCAATGGTATCATAGTGTATTATATAGTGACATAGGTTCACAAATGCTCCTGATGATTACTTATTCTTTGAAGATATATACAAGGTCTGACAGTGAAGTTTGTGAAAACATCCTAGAAAAAGTGCTTCGCACCTCATTGCTGAATATCACTATAATTGCCTTATAAGTACTACCCTTGCTAAGCTGTGCTCTGATGCCAGCTCTTGGTCTACCCTTCAAAGCAGTTTCAGAACTCTTTTTCTGGAATGGCCATCAGAAATGTTGCTGTATTACCTGTGATGTCCTGAATGTCATCCAAATGTCTTCTGTAAATGTTTCCTTAATTTTCAGGTAAAGAAAAGTCCCTGGGAGCCAGAGCAGATGAGTAGGAAGGGTGTTCCAACAGTTATTTGTTTGCTGACTAAAAACTCCCACCCAGACAATTATGCAATTATTTGCAAACTTGCTACTGTGCCACTATGTGCAATGGACATTCTAGAAAGAGTCCCAGAATTGATTTGAAGGGTGGACTGGGTGCTGAGATCTGTGCATAGTTTCCCAAGGGCAGTACTTCAAAGGTGACCACAGTGATATTTAGCAACGAGGTGTGTAACACTTAGAATAATTGAGTTTGTAGACTTAATTATTGGACCTTGTATGACCATGGGGCATTATTTTCTTTTCCCTGTTACGGTATTTTTATTTTCCATTAATTATGTATTATAGGATTAAAGCATTTGGATTGCAATTCCAATCTCTTGGAAACTATACCTTCTGAACTGGCTGGCATGGAATCACTAGAATTACTGTATTTACGGAGGAATAAATTACATTCCCTGCCACCGTTTCCTTCTTGTAGACTATTAAAGGTACTATTTTGTTGATTTTTAAGCTATTATATATTTTTTAAAAGTTAATTTTGAAAATGGAATTTTTATAGCTTTTTAAAGCTAATCTTGTTTAACTTTGGGAATGTGTATTAGTTTTATGTACTTTATTTTTCTTATCATAGTATTTTTAAGAATTTTACCATACGTGGTAATATTAAAAGGAGTCCTGGTTGCACAGTGGTTAAAGCATTTGGCTCTTAACTAGAGTTTGGTGGCTTAAACTCAGCAGCCGCTCTGTGGGAGAAAGACGTGGCAGTCTGCTTCCGTAAAGATTTACAGCGTTGGAAACCCAAAGGGTCAGTTCTACTCTGTCTTGTAGGCTTACTGGGAGTTGCAATTGACTGAACGACATCAGTTTGGTTTAGTTGGAATATTAATGCACTGTTAGTAATAGACATTTTTAAAAGAAATTATTTACTTAAGAATAGGAAATTTTCTGGTCTGATGAGAAATTTGTAAGTGAAGAAGTAAGTAAAATAGTAAGTTGGGGCCATACTGTAGGCCGTACCAGTGAGGAGTAAGTATCTTTAAGTGACTACCCTTCACGTTAACCTAGTCATGAACAGGTCTGTGTAAAACCAGTTGCTTTCTTTTGTTTTTGAGTATTTAGTGTTAATGTTGTCTTCTAATTTTGACATGCTTTGCTTTGTTTCATAGATGCTTTTATGCATCAGTGTCAAAAGAATTTGTTTTAAACAGAATGATGACAATAAATAACTATAGATTGTGTTAATGGGAATCTATATATGTAATTTTCAATAACTAATGAAAATTTGAATAACAAATTGACCATAGTATAAAATGAAAAAAATTAACTGATACTGTGGTGACTTAATGGTTAAGTTCTATAGCTGCTGTGCAATAAAGGTCAGCAGTTTGAATCTACCAGGGGCTCCTTGGAAATCCTATGGGGAAGTTCTGCTCCATCCTAGAGGGCTACTATGAATTGGAATCAACTCAGCAGCAGTGGGTTTGGTCTTTTTGGGGGTATCATTTTTTAAATTTTAACTTTCATTGGCATAATTTCTCGATATGTACCTTTTAAATTCTGTACATGACTACTAAATCATTTCCCCTCTCTGCTTTGGTTTGTAAACACAAATTTCTTACCAGATTAAACCTTTAATGATTTTTGAATTGCCAAATCTTCCTAATTCATTTTTTCTGTCATCAGTTTTTAGTTATAAAATGGCTTAAATGTAATAAAAAAATTAAGCACAATAGTTATTACAAAGGTATATTTTCCCCCATGTGTTTTAAATGATTTGAAATTAAGAGTAGCAACAATTCAGTTTTCATTGCTTGGTATAGAAATGAACATAGCAATACTTACAACTGATTTTTGGTCTTTAGGAATTGCACATTGGTGAAAACCAGATTGAAATGTTAGGGGCAGAGCACCTTAAACATCTGAATTCTATCCTCGTGCTGGACCTGAGGGATAACAAATTGAAGTCTGTTCCTGATGAGATTGCACTGCTACAGTCTTTAGAAAGGCTTGACTTAAGCAACAATGATATTAGTAGGTAAGTTTAAAGATCAAATGAAAAAAAATGATGCCCACATTTGATTATAATTCATAAAATAGTTCTAAAAAGTATGCAGAGATCTTTTTAAAAAATTGAATCCTATAAATATGTTTTTTACATGTATATATGTACAGACAAAAGATAGGATTTTATAATTCCTAGCTAGTTTAACATGCTAATAGAACCAGATTTGTTTAAAAGTTACTTTAACCCAGAAGAACATAAACTCGAGGGATGCTAGATTTTTATCTGTTTTCACTACTGTCTTTCCATCTTTTAGATCAGTGCCTGGCACATAGAAGGTGCCTCGTAAATACTTGTTGAATTTACTAAATGAATGTAAAACCATAAAAGAGATATAAAATGCTTTGTGGGTTTCTTGAGAGGAATCAGGAAGAAGTAATGTTTTGGGACAGTCTTCAGAGCTGAGACTAGGATAAGGCAGGTTAACTGCTTATAGCACAAAGATGGAGAAGGCGTCACTCAGGTCATCTTCACCCTAGTCCTCGTCGAGATAATCTTTGAAAGGTGCTTAGGATTTACAAATAGAGAGGTAAAATGGTGAGAATGATTTACTAGGCCCACTCTGAAGGAGGCAACAGCCCAAACAAAGCTTTGAGAGTTCAGAAAATTGCAGAATATATTAAGAGCAAACAGTCAGGGTGAGCTGGTAAATAGAGCACAAATGTAGGGAGATTGTGAAAATCTAGAGCTTTGAAGGTAAATTGAGATCATATGGCAAAGACCCTTGAAATGCCTGTGAGAGAGTTTTCATTAGTTATGCAGGGAGCTTTTGAAAGATTATAAACAGAACCAACTTGATTATCTTATTAAAGGAAAATCTGGTGGTAGTGGGTTGCATGCATTGGATTAGAGTGGTTTTGTAGGTGGGAGTGCTACATAAAACTTTATCAAATGGATACAATATTTATCACTATGAGGAAAAAGACTTGGCTATTTGCTCCCATAAAGACTGCAGCCTGAAACCCTATGCAGTGGTTGTACTCTTTCAAATAAGGTTGCCATGAGTCGGAATCAACTTAATGGCACACTGCAACAAAGCAGTTTACTGTAGAAAATTCAATCCAAAAGACAGCTAGATCAGGAGACATACTTCTGTCCTGGTTCATAATATTCACTAAATACTGGGAAAAAACTTGCTCCAGTTTCCATCTGAATTCCATGCCTGAGAACCACTGCTGTATGTGTATTTTTTACTTAAATTGAAACTTTAAAAGCATATATGAAATATGTAAATCTAAGATGTGTAATAGAATATACTGTTAACTCAAAAAAAATGACGTTTATCACTAAGAAGAACTTGCTATGTCCAGTTCACTGTGTTCACAGCTTTGTAAATTTGTGTCTTATGTAATAAGGACCTGTACTGTGGTGGCAGTGAAAATAAAAAAGCACAAGCTGTGAGAGGCATAATGACTTCAAATAAGCAGCATTTAGCAATGAATTTTGTTGCAGATGGAGGGGACAAGAGTAGTGATCAAAGAATCATAAAAAATTATATAGCCATAATGTTTAGCGATAGAATTATTTTACTATTACAAAAATTAAACTCATACTTAACCTAGGTTTATATACCAATTAGATGTCAGATTTTGAGCATGGATACTGGAAAGGTAGGCTGCTATTCACGGAAGGAGAAAGTTGGGAAAACCAGATTTTTTTCCTATGAGGTATATGATTGAATATTTTTTTAAATCAGGATTGTTTTCACATTACACATACACTATGTTATGTCTTCATCATAGGTGTAAATACTCTGATAACAACTGCTCTTTCAGTCCCTCCTTCATATGGCAACATTAGTAATTGACCTGCTTCTTGCTAAAAGTGCTGTATCTGACAAGTAATGAATGAAATAGTCTCTTGCTTGTTATATTTTTACACATAAAATTTTTCCCCAGGAAAGTTTTGTTAACTTGACTGAATCAAAGCAGTGGAAAGTAAACAAAGTAAAAACAAAACCCCAAATTAATAAAGTGGTGGAAGAAAAGAAGACCCTAAACACAATAGATTGACACAATGGCTGCAGTGATGGGCTCAAGCATAACAAGTATTGTGAGGATGGTGCAGGGCCAGACAGTTTTCTTCTGTTGTCTGTAGGGACAATTGGAACTGATGCAGTGTCACCTAACAATGATACTTCACAAGGTCTGAAATTATAATTGCACTTAGCATTAGTTTTTTCCCTCTTCCATAATCCCTGACTACCTAGACGCTAGATAGTTTGAGCAGTTGTGCTCCCCTTGTAGAATCATCAGTAAGTAAATTGATTTCAGCATGCTACCAGAGAGTAGTTTTTATAAAATACAATGATCATGTACCTTTCTGCATAAAAAGCTTTGTTGATTTTCATTGTTATAGTGCTGTATCCCAGTTAAGGCTGTAAATCATAATCATTTGAAAAACTTCAAAGAAAAACAAGATGTATAGGTTCTGAAGTCCAGATGGATCAATGAGGCCCTAGAATTCTTTGAAAAAATAATTTCTAACAGATTTTGATGCCTCTGGTGTTCCAACAAGCACTTGGTAACTGCTGTCTTGTAGGATGAAGTTCACACTTAACATTCACAGGCATTTTATAGTCAGACTTCAGCAATTCTCTTAATAGCTTTCACTGTCCATCCCATAGGCATCCCACTTTTTGACTACACTTAAGTATAAAGATGCTGAGTTTTCATATTGTTTCTTAACCCTAGAATGTCCTCTCCCTGCTTTACTGTCTAATGGAATCTCATTCCTTTTTTTAGATCCAGATTCAGGCCTTACTACTCTTAATCCTCCCCACCCCTCAATTTCTGTGTCTATTCTTATAGCAACTTAACTAGTTTACCCTTTGTCTGTGTGTTTTTATGTGATATTTGTTTGTGGTATGTAATACATGTATAATGAAATTCACCGACTTCAAGGATACAATTTGATGACTTTTAACAAATGTTTAGATTTATGTAGCTGTTGCCACAGTCATATGAAACATTTCTATCTCCCCAAAGTTTACAAATGCCCTTTGCAGTCAGTCCCCTTCCTTAGCTCAATTTCCTAGTGACCATGGATGTACTTTCCAGAATTTTGTATATATGGGCTCCTGTAGCTATGGGTCAGAATCAACTTGACAGCACTGTTTTGTTTTTTTTTTATCTTTTTTACAGTGTATGGATTTTGTATCTGACTTCTTTCATGTAACATATAGCTTTTCAGATTCATTCATGTGGTTGTTAGCATTAGTGTATTCATTTTTATTTCTGAATAGTATTCCATTGTACAGATAAACCATGATTTATTGATCTCTTCACTAGTTGATAGACATTTGTGTTATCTGTGGTTTTCTGGGTATTGTTAGTAAAGCTGCTAGGAACACTTGCATTTAAAGTCTTTATGTGGGCAGCATTTTCATTTTGTTTCAGTAAATACATACAAGTGAGATTGCTAGGCTAAGTGCATATTTAACTTCAAAAAATGCTGCTTTTAAAAATGGTTGCGCTATTTTGTATTCTCACCAGCAATGTGTAACAATTCTTATTTATATATTCTGGCTAAAACTTTAAAAACAAGGACCTTGATGTCCCTACACCAATGTGTAATACATTGTAGGTGCTTAATAAATTTTTAGACACAGGTTATCTTTTTGTGTCATCAAGATAAAAAGTGACTTTCCTTACTGAATGAAAACATGAACTGGGTGATTGGAAATAATTTTATTTTTTTCTCGTCATCCTATTTCATTTAGAAAGAATTTTGTTTGGTCAAAGGCATTTAATTAAATGTCAATGGAGTATGGCCATCTGGAACCATTGATTCATTCAAATCTATGTTTTAGAATATTTAGTTTTTTAGCACTGAATATAGTTTAGGAAAATGTACCTCAGATTCTCTTACTAATCTCAGTATGACAGTTAAAAAAAAAAATCTGAATTTTCTCTTGCATGTTCAGAATTAATTTACAAGGGAAATATTTTTGAACTAGTTTATTTGGGCCTCTTATGAGACTATTGCCTGATATATAATTTGTTCTACATTGCTAGTTTTGTTAGTCAACTGGTCGGATTATATCTGATGATTTCCTTGAAATGAATTTAATCTTTATAGCTTGCCCTATTCATTGGGAAACCTCCACCTGAAGCACTTGGCACTAGAGGGGAATCCTTTGAGAACCATTCGAAGAGAAATTGTAAATGTAAGTATATTTAGAATTCAACTCTTTCAGTTAGAGTTGCATAGTATTGTGTGTGGAGTTTTAAATGGCAAATTGATTTGGATTGTAAACTTTTACTTAGAACACAATAAAATACTTAAAAAGAAGAATTCAGCTCTCCATTTTTAATTTGCAATTCAGACATGGTTATTAATCTGGGTGAATGTGTGTTTTGTTTGTCCATTCTTCTAGAAAGGAACCCAAGAAGTCCTGAAGTATCTTCGAAGCAAGATCAGAGGTACTTTTTTGTTTTTTTTCTTATCTTAATATTTTGAAAGATAATATGAAGGCTGGTCAAGTGTTAGTGGTAAATAAATTCAAATGTACTTTGAGAATACATAGTTAAAGAAAATGGTCTCTGGAAGGTGTGACCGTAATTATGAATTCATGTAGACAGTAAGTATGCTGAAGTTCTAAAACATCATAAAACTCACAGTGATAATGTTCTGTGTTTAATTTCTTTGATTTGTGTTGTAATACTTCTTATTCTTGTACATGATATCAGCATGGTTAGGTTCCAAGGCTAGTTTGTTATGCAGAAACGGGTGTTATGCAAAAGCAGCTGATGACCACATCACATCAAAGAAGGAGGATGACCACACCGTTATATAACTGCCAGGTTAAATGACTGCATAACTGCCAAACCACCAAGGTTCATGGCTTACCTGAGTCGACATATAACCTTAATCATGATAGCCATTGTTACTCTCACCTTGTATTTTGGTGTTCATTACTGACAGAAGTATGTCATTACTGTGCAAAACATAGGTTTTTTACTGTTGTATAAAATGTGAAATGTTGGGTAAGGAGATGGTAATAAGTGAGGAATAACCCAAACCAAACTAAACCCATTGCTGTCGAGTTGATTCCTACTCATAGCAACCCTACTGGACAGAGTAGAACTGCTGCAGTTTCCAAGGAGTGCCTAGTAGATGTGAACTGCCAACTTTTTGGTTAGCAGCTGCAGCATTTAACCACCACACCACCAGGATTTCCAAGTGAGGAAGAGGTGTACATAATAACAAAGATTCATTAAGAACCTAGTGCTTTGATTTTGAAAAGGGGATAACATTTGATTTTCATAATGTATTTATCACTTCCATTGACTGGACAGAGCTCTGGTTGCACAGTAGTTAAGAGCTTGGCTGCTGCCCAAAAGGTTGGCAGTTCAAATCTACCAGCAATTCTGTTCTATCTTGCAGAGTCCCTATAAGTCAGAATTGACTAGATGGCAGTGAGTTTGGTCTTTCTGATTTGTGACTGAACTATATAATAACAAGTATTTGAGTTATCTGCTGTATGTATCTAGTTTTGTGTCTTAGTCCTGTAGTACTGTTTGAACAGACATACGAGAAGTAGATGGCTTTCAAAAGAGAAATTTTATTCTGTCACAGACCAGTAGGCTAGAAGTCCAAATTCAAGTGTCAGCTTCAGGGGAAGGTTTTCTCTTCTGACTCTGTAGGAAGGTCCTTGTCCTTAGTCTTCACCTGCACTGGGAGCATCTGAGGCACATGTACCCTAGGTCCTTTACAAAAGATGCACTCTGTTCCTGGCACTGCTTCCTAGGAGTATGGGGTTCCCCTGGGAGTATGGAGTCCCCCAAATCTCTGCTAGCTTCTTTATATGTCAAGAGATTACCTGAAATCACAATACAGTCATATACATGGAGTCCTGCCTCATCAACACAGCTGTAGCCCATCCTCCCCCATTAACATGATAGATTCAGGGTGTACAGCATCATATTAGTATAGCAAGTATGGCCTAGCCAGATTTTTGGGGGGACATAGTTCAGTCCATGACACTTGGCTAACTTCTGACAACAACAACAACAAAAAAACCAAATACATATTTCAGGTTATATTAATTTAGCATGAGCATTCAGCAAAAGTAAAAATGATGCTGTAGTTTTAATTTTTAGTACATCCCATATATCCCAATTCCATTACTGTAGTATAAACTAAAAAACTGAGATGAAAAATTAGTTATACCAGTGTATTGCTGCTAACAAAGCACTGTAAAATTTGTCAGCTTACAATAAGGACTATCGAGTTCACTATTCCAATGGTTAGCAGGTTGGGCTTCATTCCACTGGACAGTTATTCTTCTGGTCTGAGCCAGACTTCTCTGAAGGTTACTTATACCTTATACAGTCAGCTGGTGTTGATGGCTTCATTCTCATGTGTGGCAATTGATTGGCTATTATTGTGAGTACTGAGACACATATCTGATTATGTAAGCTAGTCCTAGCTTGTTCATGTGTACTGGTTGTAGAATTCCCAAGAGCAGCATGAAAGCGCATCACATTTCCTAAGTTGGCCAAAGTCAGTCAGTCATAAGAGTCAGAGTCAGTGTGAGAGTCAGTGTGAGAGAGCAAGGTAGAAGACAAATGAGCAGTTATTTTTATTACTTGTTTTAGAGATAGAATGTTTAGATGCCTTTATTTTACATAATTCAGTTGAGTTCATCTTTCAGATTATTACCTTGAGGCAGATTATTAGAAGTGTTTACTTAGGACATAAATATACTCTATTACAGTTTTTTCTCGCTTTCTAGAATATAAGGGCCTGACTCATCTTGGGCATTTAGTTAATGCTTATTGATTGGTTAATTAAATGAAAGGTAGATGCATATTGCTGTAGCTTCAAAAACATCTAAGTTCTTTTAAAAAGTTGAAGAAATTAAATCCTAAAGAAGCCTGCTATACATGTTTTTTCACCAGTGTGCATTTTTATTATTTTTTGAAAATTTTAAGTAAAAATTAATTTTAATTTTAATGATCTTTCAAATGTATAACACCTTTTTAATACTATGAAATATTCATTGTACTAGTGTAAAGTAGTATGGTTCTTTTTTATATTACAAGATTTGGGGGAAACTTTTTAAGGTGGTAAATTCTATTCTATTAAGTTTTCTTTTAAGAATATTTTCCATTCCTGACTAGTATTCCTTCATCTTTTTTGACCTTCAGATTATTATTGTTATTTTTAATAAAAATGTGATGGTGTCAGTTCTCCTGCTTAAAATCCTTTAATGGCAACCCAGCATAAAAAAATGAGATTGAATATTATGCAAAAGCATGAGTGTCTCACCTTTTAACCTCTTCCCTGTGCTGGAGCCGTACCTGACTACTTTAGGTACACTGCATGCCAGGCTTGGAATTTCACCTCTGCCTGAAATAACTCCGTCCTTGCCTCCTCATTCTTCAAAAGTGTTCATAAGCTGTAGGTAATTTCCCTAACTTCTTTCCACTTCACCAGCGCTGTTTTATTTCTTCCCCTGTATCCACTTTGCTGTGAATGTTTCTGTTACTGTTTTTGTGCAGTATGTAACTGTTATTATTAAGCTTATTTCTCTCCTCATAGACTTGTCAGGCTCTTGATGATGTCTTCATTATACAGCTACCACCTAGCCTAGCACTGTGTTGCCAGTTTGTCAAAGTCATATGAATAACGTAATTGTGAATTCAGAAGTTTTTATCTTCTCCTTCAAATATATTGTCAGAATGAATTTTTAAGACTCTGTTCCTTATTAATGAAAGACCTTTTCTTTCTTCTCCAGAAAATTTTGGTTATTCCAACATGAATTAATTGTTGTTGTTGTTAGGTGCCGTTCAGTTGGTTCTGCCACAGTGATGCTGTGGACAACTGACCGAAACACCGCCTGGTCCTGTGCCACGCCCACGTCGTTGTCATGCTTCAGCCCGTTGTTGCAGCCACTGTATCATATTATCTCCTTGAGGGTCTCCTCTTTTTTGCTGTCCCTGTCAGATCCGACCCAATGGCACTTGGCTTGGCTGGCTACTTTACTAAGCATGAATTAATTAGAAGAATGAAATTCTTATGGACTTCCCAAATCAAAATGAACTTTGTGTAACTTGTGTTTATGTACAGACATTTGTGCCACACAACCTCTGTGCAGAGATGACAGGTTGAATTTGTGTATCTAATTTCATTCTTTCCAGACACGTGCCTAAAGCGATAGTAATGGAAATCTTACTAAAGGGCCCAAGAATTTCTCCTTATCAAATCATAATTTTCTATAAGTAATAAAGCATTTTCTCAGTGAAGGAGCATCCTACATAATACTTAGATGACCATAGTGATCACCTCTTGAGCTTCTAAAAAATATGGTGTCCAAGCTAGATTTTAAGCATTTAACTCAGAATTTCTGGGCATCGGTATCTGGTGTAAGGTTCTGTGTTAGCTTGCCTGGGGCATGGTTCTTAGTGATTTGGCAGTAATGTAATTTCATAACTTAACAGTTATGTAATAATGTAGCTTACCAGTTATGCAGCAATAAAATTTGGTAGGTGTGTAATGATGTAGTTATCCTTTATTTTATGGTACAGTCGCCTCCATGATACTGTCTGGTAGTTTTGGGGGGCATTTCTTTGGGGTGTGGCCTGCATCCAGTATATGTGATGTTCTGGCAAAGCTCGTTGACTGTTGTTTGCTCTGGGTTCTGCATCTCACCTCCTATTCTTGGGACATGAACTAGCAGTTTGCCATATTGACTGCTGATTTTGTGGTTTGTCAGCTTCCATAGCCCATGAGTCAGCAGCCTGCGGTTTTACCTGTGCCTCTTGGATTCATCAGCTCTGGAAGCTTTGTAAGTCAGAAGAATCTTCCAGCCTGATGTTTGCCTCATGGCGTTTGGACTTGCTGGCCTCAATAACCGAGTGAGCCATTCCTTGAGATGAATCACTCTCTTTTTCTTTCTCTCTCTCTATGTATATACTTCACTAGTTTTTTGTTTTTCTAGAGAACCCATCCTAAGACAGAGTTCCAGCCTTTTCAGCGACAGAATAGAATTGGATTTTATTGCCCCAATGTCACTTAGAACCCTGATGACAAAGTTTGACCACTTCATAGCTACCTTTTTTTCTCTTCAACTTTTCTCTCCCTGTTCTTACTACTCTCTTCTCAATTTTAGAAGTAGAAATTGAATTAGTGAAAACTGAAAACATCGTAATTATTTTATTCAAGAGATAGTAGTAGATTAAGACAGAAATTTTATGCTTAAATGAGAGGACTTGACAGAAGAAACTGGTTAGTTATTTGGAGGATACTGAGCAATCCAGGAGCATGAAGTTACTTCTCATTTTGAAATAATCTTAGAATAGTTGAAATTCATTAAAAGACAGCTGTTTGAGATGCTTCTTGTCTGATGTTTCAAATATAGAAGCATGTTCTTTTGCATAAAAGAATACTCTCATGGAAATGTCTATTAATTTTTGGAATCATGTAGGACAGCGTATCCTCCTCAGCCGTGTCATAACTGTAAGAGAACATTTCAACTTTGTGTGGTGCTCACAGGTTGCACCCGAGTTCTAGATAACCAGGAGGTCATTAGAAAAAGGGTACCAATAACTAATATATGTTGCTCCACAAACATTACATCCTTCTGATCAGAGCCTGAATACATGTTAACACATGAAAATAGCTTCTGTTACTCCCAAGAATCTGAGAGCATGCTACCACAGAATTTCTATTACAAGCATTCTCCCCCAACCCTCAAAAGTTATCTGGGCAGAAATGATCACTTTTCCTTGTATTGTGGGTGAGGGGTTTAAATAGGAATCTACTACTGCTTGTCACCTGCTGGCCAGATAGGTCCGCTTAAGGTGGATGGTTAGCGTAAAGCATGTGGGCCCCACCTGCACTAGGCAACTCAGAAAACCTGTCTTTAGCTATTTTATACCTGCAGCCTAAGTGGCTAACTGTATCTCTTTTTAACCCTGCAACAAGCAAGCTACTGCATAGTACTCCCCTGACTTCTTCAGGAGAGGATGGTTTAGCAGGGTTGTATCTTTCTAAATGAGATAACAAGCTACAGGCCTCAGTGGAAGGTGGTGATTGGTTCTGAAGCCCAGCAAGGAGAGTAATGGATAAAACCATGATTGTCTGGCTTGTCTGAAGGATTTATTCTTCAAAAGAGAATTAATTCCTATTCTTCCTTGAGTTTATGCAGAAGACCAATAACTCATTTGGAATCTAGATAAACTTCCTGTAGGGTATTGTTATTTATGCTTTGGTAGAAAATGTAAAGAAAATTTACAAACCCCATTTGCCTTACAAATATAGTGATGAAACTGAAATTACTCTTTTAAGAATCAATCTTTTGCTTAATTTAGAGTATTTAAATCAGTCTCCAGTGTGATTAGTTTTTCTTTTATCTTTCTTTTTTAGACGATGTATTTGTAATGTTGAGCCTTCGTTATCCGTGCAATGAAGATAAAACTGTCTTGGAAGGTTTATTGTTAAGGATCAAAATTTTTTGAGGTGGCATATGTGAAAATACCATACAATGTCCTTTATACGTCTACATACTGTGTCACATTGTTAGTGATAGATGAGTCATGTTATTACAGACTTTGGGATAACCCCAGCATCTTTTTTACTTTAGGAAGTGTTCATTGTTCTCCAGGTAAAAATCAATGTCCTAAATATCAGTGGGCCATAGTTTAAAATTTTGTTTTCATTGTTTGTAAAATGCCCTCTTGGGGACTAGACTTGAGGCTTGCAAAAATTAGCAGTCTGACATATAAACTCTATGTTAGTTAGTTTATAATAAGCTCAAAGGATGCATTTTAAGTAAGCATATCCAAAGACCTCAAGCTGGAGGCTGTTTAGTGAGTACAACTTGCATTGTTTCCTTGGTTTATTGTTGGATGTGTTCCAGTGATGGTGATATGCCAGCTCAGGATGAGGTCCTGCTAAGGTCTCAAGTTTTCACATGGATACTCGCTCCAACTATATCATCATAAAACTTAAGCGTGGGTACTTAATTTGATTGCAAAAACTGCTGTTGTTCAAGCTACATCATCTGATTGTGGTATCTGGACTCTGAGTTCAGTTTCTTATTGTACTACCAAGGCCATCTTGGTTTGTTACTTCTGGTAGACAGAATAATGATCCTTTCAACCTAATCCCTGCAACCTGTGTATCTATTAAAATTAAGTTTGCAATGGAATTAAGATTTCAAGTCAACTGACCTTAAAATGAGGACATTAAGCTGGATTTAGACATTCCTGGGTGACATATATGGTTAAGTGCTAGACTACTAACCACTAACTGAAAGATTGACAGTTCAGACCCATCCAGAAGTATGAACTGTCCCATCCAGAAGTACCTTGAAAGACAGGCTTGTCATTCTGCCTTCAAAAGGTCACAGCTTTGAAAACTGTATGGAACATTTCTGTTCTGTATGTGTGGGATTGCTGAGTCAGAATTGAGTTAATTCAGCGGCAATGCACAACAACAGAAAAGGTTGGATGTATCTGGGTGGGCCCAATATAATTATAAGGACTATTAAAAATAGAACGGATACGATAAGCAGTCATTGTGAGCAGAACTCAGCCTACTGTTGCTGGCTTTGAAGATGGAAGAGGGCTGAGAGCTACGGAATGTGAATGGCCTGTAGAAGCTTGAAGTGGCAAGAAAATTGATTCTCCCCAGAAGAAGGAGTGAACCCCTGCAGACACTTTTATTTTAGCCAGTGAGACTTATTTAAGACTTGTGAACCACAGAACTGTAACAATAATAAACCTAAAGTAGTACACTGCCCATAAGTTACATAATAGTGACTTGATATTACTTAGAATTGTTTTGCAACCTTATAATAATGAATAGCAGAACTGGCTAGAGTCTGCTATAAAGTCCATTACTCATTTTTCCATCTACAACCTGGAATTTAGTGAATACTACAGAAGAGAAGGACAGTGATAGTTGGTAAAGTAAGTGAATAAATTTGTTTTATGTAATTAGAATCAGACTCAGGAATGATTGCTAGTTATATATTATCAATTAATGATAATTATTTTTTGTGTGATATAAGTACAGGTCTTCACTAGAGAAATGATGAGTCTCAAACTTTATATGTGAGGGCTTAGTAAAACTCACCAGGGCAGTGTTTCAGTCATCTGGTACTTTTGTAACAGAAATACCATGAAGTGGATGGCTTTAACAATGAAAAGTTTGTTTTTACACAGTCCAATACACTACAAGTCCAAATTCAGGGTATCCATTCCAGGGGAAAGGCTTTCCATCTCTGTCGGCTCTGGAGGAAAGTCCCTGTGTTGCAAGGATGCACTCTTCTCTTGGTGCTGCTTTCCTGATGCTATGAGGTTCCCAACTCTGCTTGCTTCCTTTTCCTTTTGTCTCTTGTAGGATAGAAGGTGGTTCAAGCCATATTTCAGGGAAACTCCCTTTACAGTGGAGCAGAGAGGGGAGATGACTTTAGGCAGAGATTTACAGTCCCGCTGTAATCCTCTTTAACATACTACAAAGGAAGATCACAAAATGGAGGACAATAATAAAATATTGGGAATCATAATCCAGCCAAATGGCTACACATGTTTTGGGGTGACACAGTTCAATCCATGACAGAGGGCTTGGTAAATCTCAGGTTGCAGTGTCCCACTCATATTATTTGGTTCAGAAGGTTTCGGTTTGAGTCAGAAAGTATACATTTCCAGCCAAGAACACTGCTGTTGCTATTCTGAGAGCCACACTTAAGGCCTTTTTATTCCAAAGCCCCTCTCAAGTGCCCTCTCAGATACCACACTCATTCCACATGTCCTGCTAGGACTTGACAAATTTTTCTTTCGTTTTGTAGCCACCCACTCAGTCCGTAAAAGTCCTTAAAGATTGTAATGCCCATAAGCCTGGCAGATAAAAAACAGTTCAGTTTCCCTAAAGCAAGTCCCCTTTCCCAGCAGTGCCCAGCGTTATTTCCCCATAAAACAAGCATTCACTTAGTTCCTTTCATTTTTAGAGTATTATCTGTTGCCGTACAGTGAATTCTGATTCAGGGCTATACCATGTGCACAAAATAGAACTGAACTAGTCCCTTTTCTTCAAGACTCTGGTTGGGTTTGAACTACCAACCTTTCAGTTAATAATCGAGTGCAGACCATAGGTGTAACTGTGGGCTTTAAGAAAAGAAAAAAAGAAAAAAAGAAAACAAACCTGTTGCCACTGAGTTGATTCCGCCTCATAGTGACCCTACAGGACAGAGTAGAACTTCTGCATAGAGTTTCCAAGGAGCACCTGGTGGGTTCAAACTGCCTACTTTTTGGTTAGCAGCTGTAGTACTTAACCACTATGTTACCAAGTTTTCCTTCAGAGTAATAAAAACCAAAAAACCAAACTCACTGCTGTGAAGTCAATTCCAACTCTTAGCAACCCTGTTGGTCAAAGTAGAACTGCCCCATAGAGTTTCCAAGGAGCACCCGGTAGATTTGAACTGCCATCCTTTTGGTTACCAGCTGTAGCACTTAACCACTATGCCACCAGAGTTTCTATAGTGGGTACTAAAGAAAACAAAAATGTTAAAAAATGAAATGGAGAAATTTTAAAAAGTGGCAAAACATTATAAGTGCTTTGTGTTATTGACAAGAATCTAGTTTTGGACCCCATTCTGGGGTGATTGCTCTCTAAAACTTTACCTGACACTTCTAGATTGTGTCATCCTCCCACTCGTAGTAACCATCTGCTTTTAATACTTTCAATGTACCTATATTGTCTTACTTAGAGGTATTTTTGACACCCTGTTTTGTGATATTCTGTTCATCGATGTCCTCTGAGACCATCATATGCCTTGAACTCTTTCCATGCAGGTGCCTATTGGTAAATGTATCTTAGCCCTCTGATTTTATTGCTGAGTGGCACTGGGTCACATCCAAGTTTCTGGCCCTGTTCTCTCTTCTACTGCACCTAAAAATTACTGACAATGCAGATTTTAATAGATCTATTTGCTTTGCCAAGGCAAGCCAAGCCAAGCACTTTAAAGGAACAAATTGTACCTCTGACACTTCCTTATTGAATGATACTCATTCAGCTAAGTCGCTCACCGTGGCCTCCTAACACCAAGTGAATATATTTGAGCTCTCTTAAATGGCACAATTATTTTTTAAGTTTTATCTCTTCCTGCTTTATGTGATTGACCTCCTGTTTGACTGTGTTCCTTCCTGTCAGGCACTTGCACAGTCAACATGTGGAAAGGGTTTCTGTTTGGAAATTTATAGAATCTTTTTCTTTGTTATTGTTCTGAAAGTTCATGATAATGTACCTTCGTGTGGTTTCACTTGTGTTTGATGCCCAGTGGGCCTTTCTAGTTTAATTTATTGTTACTATTTTAGGGTTTTTTCTTAAATAAATTTATATGTTTTTAGAAAATAGCAAATGTAAGAGGATGTGTAAAGTCTCCTTTCATATCATTTCCTTTTCATCCCCTTTGATGCTGACTTTTGAAAGTGTCTCTTTGGAAAGTGTTGAGAAAAATTCCAGTATACAGTCACGGTGATATTCGGATCATCATGTATACTTAAAAGTAGTACTGGGTTTTATTGTTGGTTTAATATTGTCTTAGCTTATATGATTTTTAATGCAATCAAAACTTCTTGGAAACTTCTGAAAACCAAAACTTTCACTTGACTGTAGTATTTCCCTTTATGTCTTATTTTTGATATTCTGTCACTTATTCCTACCTCTGCGTTTGAAAAGTAATTGAATCATTATTGCTCTAATGAGCTGAATGCAAGAGGAATACAGTTAGTAATAGCTAAGAAATGTTTATTGTATACTTACGGGGCCTAAGCAAGATGAGAGAGATTACTACTACTTTGTGGTCTTTTGCCGTGCTCTTATCAGTGATTTCTAGGACTGTTTGTTTCATGTTTTCCATGTTGCTGAAAATTAATAGTGTTATTTACTTATGTAGAGCATTGAAATCTTTTTTTGTAAAGAAATCACAAAGCCAATTCCTTTAAATGTATATATATATATATATATATATATATATATTTTTTTTTAAATACTATATGATGACAATTTTAACAGTCTCTGGGGATGAGTGTGGAGCTTGATCATCTTTGTGAATGTGTTGTGTAAATATATGAATATTCAGTTGTATTAGGAGATTGTCTATTGCAAATAAATTTTTGCATTTGATAAAATTTTTCAACATTCACAATGCACGAGAAGTTCACTAGATTATGCAAACTGCCAGATTTGTAAGTGATCAGTCCGACTCGATGGCGCTCGGCTGGCTGGCTGGGAATAATCAGCTTCATTGTACCCTAAACTGAAAAGATAGGTATATGCTTATTTGGTAGACATCCTTGAGAAATAATATATCATTCCTTTGCTAAAAAGTTCCTTTTAATGGACTGTATTATTTTGTTAAGAAGAAATGATTGGTTATCATGTTTTCTTGTAAGAAATTACGGTTATTATTTGAAAGTTCTTTCCTACTCTTAAATTTCCTTACAGCAGGATTTATTAAAGGGGCTTGAAGCCTTAATATAGTAATGTTATTTTCTATTTATTAAATATCATATTTCAGACCCAAATTTATTGGCAATATTGCATATGACTAAAGGTTTTTCTTAACCAGTAATAGCTACAAAGCATGTGTATTGTTTATGCGTATTATCATGACCTCAAAAAATTATAGTACATATATTGGATTTATGTAAACTTTTCTCTTGCCAGATGATGGGCCTCCCCCAAATGACTGTGTTGCTGAGACTGCCATGACACTGCCAAGTGAATCAAGAGTCAATGTACATGCTATAACAACATTAAAAATATTAGACTATAGGTATGTTATTAATTTTTTAAAAACATTGCACAGAATGTGGGAGATTTTCTAGAAATAATCTTTCATAAGAATGACAGTTGGTGAAGAAGAATTCATCAGATTGTAGTAGTACTTGTTTTAAAATAATAGCAATTGCAAAAACAGTGACAAGATAAAAGCTTACTAAAAGTACAGTGAGCTTAATCATCCATTCTGAGGTGATTTGTGTTTATTACGGTTACTAATTAGAAGGTTACTAATGCTATTATTATTTCTTTTTCTTTAATTTGCATTTATCTGATTTTTTTTTATTATGATTGAATGAAAATGTACATTCCCATATAAATTTGCATACTTACCTATATGCAGCTGCCACTGCTCTCCCCTGGTGACAGCACACGCCCCTCTCTGCTCCATACATGTCCTAGCCTCCCAACAGTCTCCTTTCCCCTCCTTTCCACCCACTCCCGTTCCTCCAGCAAGAATGATGTCATCCTATAGATTCATAGAACCATAAAATTCCCACAGGATAAGGTCACTCTCCATCACCAAGTCCAATCCATCGCAGTCTGAAAAGTTGACCTTCATTATGATTTATGGACAGGGGCAGCATCAGGGCCGGGGGTCATGATCCCAGGGGAACCACGAAACCCCTGGACCATCAGTTGCAGTCTTTTATTGGAGATCTCAGGGTGTACCCCTATTTATTCTCTTGTTGCCAGTGAGACTCCACTTTGTGAGCTCCATTGTGGCTATCACTGGTGGTGGCCAGGCACCATCTGGTTCTTCTGGTCACGAGTCAATGTAGAGACCCACTCATGTGGGTCTCTCTGTCATCTCGGTTCTCTTTTTCCCATGTCATTCTTGGTGATCATCCGTTCCTGTTGAGTTGGGACCATTTGCTGTACCCTCAGATGGCAGCTTAGCAGCTTTAAGACCCCAGATGCCACTCACCGATGAGGGGTGCAGAGAATCCACATTAGCAAAATGCTGTGCCAGTTGGCCTCAGTTTCACCTGAGAGCATGATCTCTGGCGCCCTGTCCTAGCTACTCTGTCCTTGCAATATTGGGTTAAATAGGAGGAGTACTCAAATTGTGTTGAAGTCCAGTTATTATTGATCTTCTTTCTAATGTGTGCTGTCAACAATTTCACCCAACCAAATTTCTATTAACTATCTAATCTAAACCCTCCCCCCCTCACCCTCCCTTCTTCCCTACCTTTGTAGCCATCAAAGAGTCTTTTCTTCTATGCATGAGTTTGTTTTTAAGTTCTTATCGTAGGGGTCTAATCCAATATTTGTCCTTTTGTCGCTGACTACTTTCACTCAGCATAATGTCCTCCAGTTGAAACCAGGTTAAGAGATGTTTCCTGTTATCATCGTTGTTCTTTACTAATGTTATTATTTTTATAACAAAGGCTATTTATATATATTATATAAAATAAACTTTTTGGTAATAAGATTATTTGACTCAGTAATCTGCACCCAGAGTGAATTGTGTATTTGGGTTCTGTGTTGGTAAGTAGGAAATTACTATTACTTAATTAACGAAAATTTTGAATAGCAGGGAGGGTATTAGACTCTATACATACCCACTAATGTATCTAAATACAAAATCAAATAATGTAATGATAGTCTGTTCTGGTAATACATGTATTAAAACTGAAACAGCTGCAGTATTGTTGTTACGTGCCGTTAAATCAGTTCCTTCTTATAGCAGCCACATGAACAACAGAATGAAACACTGCCTGGTTTTGTGCCATGTCCACAGTCATTTTTATGCTTAAGCCCATCGTTGCAGCCACTGTGTCAGTCTGTCTCGTCAAAGGTCTTTCTCTTTTCTCCTAACCTTCTACTCTACCAAACGTGATGTCCTTCTCCAGGGACTGACCCCTCCTGACAACATGTCCAAAGTATGTAAGATGCAGTCTTGCCACCTTTGCTTCCAAGGAGCACCATGGTTGTACTTCCAGAGCAAATCTGTTTGTTCTTTTGGCAGACCATAGCACATTCAGTAGTCTTCTCCAACACCACAGTTCAAAGGGATCAATTCTTCTTTTGTCTTCCTTATTCATTGTCCAGATTTCACATGCATATGATGTGATTGAAAGGACCATGGCTTGGGTCAGGCACAGCTTAGTCGTCAAGGTGACATCTTTTCAGTATTTTAAAGAGATCCTTTGCAGCAGATTTTCCCAGTGCAATGTGTCTTTTGATTTCTTGACTGCTATTTCCCTGGGTGATGATTGTGGAACCAAATAAAATCAAGTCATTGGCAATCTCATTCCTTTCTCCGTTTAAGATGGTGTTGCTTACTGATCCAGTTGTGAGGATTTTTGTATTTTTGACTTTGAGATGCAGTCCATACTGACGGCTGTGGTCTTTGATCTTCATCAGTAAGTGTCTGAAATCCTCTTCACTTCCAGCTAAGTAAGGTGGTGTCCTCTGCGTAACGCAGGTTGTTAATGAGTCGTCCTCTAATCTTGATGCCTCATTCTCCTTTATATAATCCAGCTTCTCAGATTATTTGCTCAGCATGCAGTACGACTACAGTAGACATACATCAATTAAGACAAAAGTCTACAACTTAGATACCATGGAAGTGTACTGGATTGGGGCAAAAAGATTCCCATGCCAGGGTTGGAGGAGATTGTCAAATGGTGGTTCAGTACTCTCTTAGGCATCAGTGAGACAAGTAACAGGTTCTGTCAGTGCTCTGGCAGTGATTTGCTCATGTCTGGGTATTTTAGCAAAAATACGGAAGAATGTAAACTCAATTTAAGTTGCTAGATTTATTTAGGAATCTACATAACCAGCATCCGTGGCTGGCCTCTTACCTTTGGTGTTTCTGTAGAAGCCACCTTCTCAGTAGCCTGAATACAGCGTCCATTTCAAGTCTGTTTTGCTTCATTCATGTGGTTTTCACTTCATGCCTGCTACCCCTTCATCTCTGTAGATGTCACTTCTCTAGAACAGGTTACTTCTGTCACACTGTAATACAAAGTAGTACTCTACTATGTTAATATTTTTATGCTCTTCTCTCCAGTATAGTGTGGCAGTTTGATAGATCTTCTATGTCATACATCCATTTATTCAGTAGGTATTTTTAGAACTTACTAAGTATCAAATTTTATGCTGAGCATCATAAATACACTAGTAAGACTGACTTGGTTCCTGTCCTCATGGAGTTTAGAGTTATGTTCATCCCTGGCTGCCGTTCATTCTACCCTGAATGTATGCTGTTTACTTACTCCCTGTTTTGTTGTGGGTACTGTGCTAGATAAATGTTTACATGTGCTGTTGCTCTTAATCCTTCAAACAACTTTTTAGGTAGCATTAATCCAATTTTATTTGAGATAACCAACTCTACTCCTTTTAGAGACTGATATCACAAGAGAATAATAAGAATTACTCTTCAGCCGTACATCTTAAGTTGTTCTGATTCCAAATTTCGCGTAATTTGTTTTTTCTCAAACATTTATGAGGGAACTCTGCCCCTGAAATTCAGGGAGGTCGTTGTGAGAGAGGAAGAAAAAGCTGTTAAGAAAGTATCACTTAAATTCCAGAAGGCCTGGGTGCAGGGCTTGTGAGGCTGTAAATGAGTGATTGTAAACAGCCCCAAACGGGTGGAATGGCATTGGATCCTTGAAAACCATGGGTCTGGCTTGCTGAATGTGACTTCTGCAGCCACACCCAGGCGCATGTGCTTTCCTCCTTGAGAGGTGAATTCACCTGAGGAAGTAGCCTTTGTTAATACTGTTTAGATAAGACGGCACCAGTTTGCTTTGGGAGGAACTTCACAAACCCTACTCGAATCAATGCTTACTTTCTGCCTGGTGCCTAAATTAGGGTTGGGGCACCAGCATCCCTCCGCCCCCCATAGAAGTTGTGGGACAGGCTCAGTTTCTAAGGAGAAGGTAAAAGTCCAGAGGCCTCTCTCCGGAGCCAACCCAAGGTGCACCCCCTATTAGGGTCTGGATTTCAAGATGTGACACAGTTTCCTTTTAAAAGTTAAGTTTTATTAAAAATGTGCCCAATTAAAAAAAAGGGGCTGGTGCACCAGGGACGCACTCCAAACTACACAGAGCAGGAGGCCACCTCCAGCTTCCCTAGCATGCAGCATTTAAACCATGAAACCACAAAGCAGGGAAGGGGAGATGACCTTTGCATTGATTGGCTGAGGCCATATGGGATTTCTGTAAGTTACAAAATATAGTCGTTAGTGAATGTTTCAGCCACGTGGAATTCTTGTTAGTTGTAAAATGTGGTTGTTAGCAAATGTTTTAGTAGATTGTGGTCAAGGTCTAGGGGTCATTTGCAAGGCTGTCTCCAGGCTTTGTCTTGTGACAGACAGATGGTTTGCAAGACAAAGGTGAGATTACTCTATGGTATTTTCTACTATTAAGTTGTTTCCTGGGGCTTTCTACTTTAATACCTTGAATTTTTACTGTGCACTTCCTCAAAATGGAGTCACTTATGTCTCATTTCAACACCCCTCCCCTTGAAATCCTTGATAAGGACAGTTTCTAAGTAGGGGGTAGCTTCTTCCTGTGTAACTTAGTGCTGACTGCTTATCTAGTGCCTCTTTAACAGGAATACAATGTGAGAATTTGTATACTTGTAACTGCCAGTTTAGAGAATATATGGAAATTCCTTTGTCTGCTGTCTTGGAAAAACGTATAAATAGATGTGTCTGATAATGGAATGGAGTTGCACAGTTATTTTTCGGATTTGAGTCCATCCACCATACTGCTAGCTAATGAACGGCCTCTTCCTCAACAAACAAGATGGTGTCTGAAGTGTTTTCTGCTCTGTGGGCCGAACTTACCATTTTCCTGGTACATTTCAGAGGACTCTGTCTGTGAAATTCAGGGCAGTTGTCTTATCCAATGATCTGCCATCAGCTGAAAACCCTGGTAGGCCCCACCTGGTATAATGATAAATAACTTTAAGCCTGGCTTCCCCACCCTCCTAATTGAACGCCCTTCCCTTATCAAAATCTTGACCGTAAACAAACGTTAGCCCTTCACCTTCTAACTTCTTCCGTATTCAGACCATGTCCCCTAGCCAGAATTTCTTGCTACTGCTCTTATCAAACCATAAACCTGCCTCACTCTACACCTACCTCATTGAAACTTTAAAGCTGTGAAAAAAACCTGCCCTACTAGGGAGGGGCTGGTCTGAGCCACTCAGCTCAGACCCCACTCTCTTTCTCTTCCTTTAAACTTCAGCCTGGACCCTTGGACCGGTGCATGTCTGCCTCTGTTATGGGCCACTGTCTCCCCAACAATTTAATTGGGGGTGGGGGGACCCAAAAGCAAACCCATTGCTGTCAAGTCTGGGCTGACTCATAGTGACCCTAGAGATTAGAGTAAAACTGCCCCATAGAGTTTCCAAGGAGCGCCTGGTGGATTTGAACTGCTGACCTTTTGGTTAGCAGTTGTAGCACTTAACCCACTACACCACCAGTGTTTCCATTTGATTGAAACGGTGCATCTTATTTGAAATATAAATTAATTCCCAATCTCAAGGCATAAATGCCTTCAAGTAAATTTTGGAATTAGCATGAATGTTCCATGTTTGAGTAGCATGAATCAGTTTCCTGTAACTTGACCATTTCTGATTGAAAAGTTAAAAATGCTGTATCTAAACTAGAGGAAATAGAGCCCTAAAGCAGAAATTGAAGGCATAATAACTGTGACCTGGTAGACAATCATTTTTTGCATTAGTTTGCCTGTTGTGCAATTTTTTCGTGTTATGGATTGTATGTAACACTTTTTTTAGTTTCTTCATTTGCCATTTCATTGATGTTTCCCCTAAGTGGGTGACATTGCATTGAGCATCAAAACTGGGGGGGGGGGAGGGGGTGGAAGTGTAAGGATAATAATTCCATTAAGAAAGTGCCTTGGCATACTTGCAAGCAGAATTTGGTTATATTTTTGTGTAAGATTAAATTTATATTTTAATTGAATTGTTACTGAAAATTCTAATGAAGAGAGATTTATATTTGCAAAAGATGTGGTATAAATTGAGATTCTAATTTCACAGATTTAAAGTTCAGGGAAGGTAAATTACAAAGCTCATTAATAGCATAACCAAGAATAGTGTAGTCTCAGTCCATTACTCTCTCTGCCTTTGTAACATATTTAATAAAGGACAAATAGGGTTAGGTTATGAGAGAAATTAGTTGGGTATGATGTTGAACTTTAACAAATTGTTATCTTACTGTAAATTATATACCCATCTAAAAATGACTATTTCTTTTTTTGCGGTTTTCACAAGAAAAGGACAACATCCAGTTTTTACCAGTATAGATTTGTCCTATTGAGAAATAGAGGGATGGGCTGTCTGTTTACTGCAGTACTTCTAGTTATTTTTGAATATCAAAAAGCTGTGGCACAGTGTTGTGGCACAGTATGTTGGCTCAATTACTAATGGTGAGTATCTTGTGGATTGACAGGTTTGTATGGCATTCTACAAAACTTAATAATTCAGCTACTTTGAAAACTTTCCTTATAGACTCTTTAAAGGCCTTTACAAACTAAGTAATAATCTTGTCTTTCTGGACTGGTGAAAATGATGCATTTTTAACCACTTTTCACGTAGTGATAAACAAACAGCTTTGATTCCTGATGAAGTGTTTGATGCAGTAAAAAGCAACATTGTCACGTCTGTTAACTTCAGTAAGAATCAGCTGTGTGAAATCCCGAAAAGGTAGGAACTGTTGGTGATGCCATTTCAATTAAGTTGTAACTTCTCATTTGTAGTCATACCTCAGTTGCAATAAAACAATTATTTTCAAAAGTTTTTCAATTTTGAATATGTGCAAAATTTATTTCATTATAAATATTAGAGAGATTTGGCAGATGTCACTTAAACGATTGTTTAGAGCCAGGTCTCTGGATTAAGACGAAATTTTATTTTTGGTTTTATGTTAATGAATTGCCCAGTCTCTGAATTTTTCAATTGATAATAAGGAAGAGAAAAAAAAATATTAACTGAATCTTGTTAATATTTTCCTCCCAGCAAAGGACTCTTTACTTACAGTGATTAGAAGTAGTTTATGTCATGCCCTGTACTATTTAATATTTAGTTGTTGATGCTAATTATAATGAAGTTTTCTCTTGTAGTTTGGAATATGAGGGTAAGATAATGGCAAAGAATTTGGGCACTAGAGTCAGTAGCTTATATCTGTATTCTAGATCCACTAGCTGTGTGGTCTTGGACAGGTTAAGCAGCTGCTGTTTTTTAACTTATAGTAATTTAAGAATTAAATTAAATAAGATAATTCAGATAAAACATTTGCCAGGGACCTGTGCTTCCAGTCTACCCATAAGTCCCTCAGAAGAAAGCCTGGTAATCTGTTTCCAAAAACTCAGCCGTTGAAAACCGTGTGGAGCATAGTTCTGCTAGAATACACGTAGGGTCTCTGTAAGTTGGAGTTGTCTCCATGGCAACCAGTTTAGTGCTTCACAAGCACTTAAATACTTGAATATAAATTTAAAAAAAAAGATGAAGAGAAGGATGATTGTTAGAAATAATACATTTCATATGACTACCAACAAAAATTTTTAGATGTCTGAAATTTTAAATTGACAAGCTATAATTTGCTTTGCATTGTATACAGTGTAGTTTGGAAAAGTAGACTTTGAAGGATGGTATGTTTAAGAGATTCCATTGCAAAACAAGATCTATTCCTTTGTAGTTCTCTGAGCTCAGAGGTTATTTGATAGAATGATTAACTACTTAGATTATAATTTTGCCTTCGGGCATCCTATATCAAACCAGATATCTAGGATCATCTTAAACAAGTACTTTATATCTTTGAAGAGGAGTTAATACCTCTGTACATTTATAATTATGATACCTTGGGACAAGTATTTATGACAGGACTTACTCTGAACTTCCTGGAAGTTTTCTCACATAATGAGCTCCAGGTGCTTGGAATGTGGATAGAAATCTTAAGAGACATTGCTGTTGAGTGTATTACTTAGTTTTTTATTCTCATGGTGTGGTTCTTCTCCTGGAAAATACTTTGTTACTACAGCTATTATACTGTATTTCAAGCAAGTTAGGAAACCAAAGAAAGATGCTAATGAAATGCCTTGCCAGAGTGTTCTAAACAATTATTCCTTTTCCATAAATTTTTATTTCACAAGTTGTACTTTTTACCATATTATTTTCTGATTCTAAAATACTTATTCATCAAAAACCTGGTATATAGGAACAGAAACATCATTTGTAGGTATATCACTAAATTATTAACTTTACAGCATATTTTACTTTAAAATATTCTCCACTGGAAGTATACCATACATAAGATTTTGTTTCATCACTTGTTTGTCTTTTTAAGCACTACTTGTAAAGTCCTTTGAAACTATGGGGCAGTTTTACTCTGACCTCTAGGGTTGCTATGAGTCGGATCTGACTCGATGGCGGTGAGTTTTTAAAGTCTAATTATATACCATATACATATATAATATGCATATGGCTGGCATATATAATATGCATATATACTGTATATGTAATACATATACCTTATATATCATAAAGTTGATTATGGCAATAAAGTCTTCCCTGTATTTGTATCATTTCTTTAGGCTGCATTTCCAGAAGTGTTACTAAGTCAAAGGGTATGTCTTTTGATACGTATATCTAAAAGCTTTCAAGACATTTTTATCAGTTACATAGTTAAACTAATTATGTCTTTTACTGCATCTTAGCCATAGTATTTGATACTCTTTTTGTTTGCTAATACAATAGGTTGAAAAAGATTTATTGTTATAATTTAATTTTCATTTCTTAGCGACTCGACGGCACTTGGCTGGCTAGCAACTCAGAAGTAGTAGTTTCTAGTTAACATTTTTAAAGCTACCAAGCTTGATTATTCTTTGTCTTAGGCTGGGTTCTTTAGAGAATCAAAACTAGTCAAGCATATAAGTGTATATGTAGAGAGATCTATATCAAGAGAGCAGCTCATTTGGTTGTGAAGGCTGGAATGTTCCAGGTCCTTGGGTCAGGGCAGAGGCTTCACCTGATTCATGTAGCCACAGTGGCTGGCAAGATCAGAAGGCAAGATCACAGGTAAGCTGCTAGCTCAAGTCACAAAAACCAGAAGTCAGATGAACAAGAGCTAACTGCAGGATCCAGAATGAGGGAAAGCCCATGGACCTTGCCAGAATGTTTGCTTGTGTTGGATACAGGTCACATTTCCAGGGAAATTCCCTTTCACCTGACTGGCTACTCACAGCAGTTCCCATCTGGGAGGTGATCACGTTATATCAGATCTCATCATGAAGTCACAACATCACATGACCGCTAAAGCACTAAGACTGATGATGGCCCAGCCAAATTGACCAACAACCATAACCATAATAGGTTTTAAAAAAAAGTTGTCTTTGAGTAGATTCCAATTCATGGCAACCCAACATGTGCCAGAATAGAACCATGCTCTGTAGGGTCTCCAGTGGATGATTTTTCAGAAGTAGATTGTTAGAACTGTCTTCCAAGATGCCTCTGGGTAAATTTGAACCTCCAGCCTTAGAGTTAGTAGCCAAGAGTGTGAGCCATTTGTACCATCCAGGGACTCATTCACTTCTTAAAGTCTTTAAATAATCTATTCAGTGGTGACATTTGCCAAATCTAGTAAAGTTTATATGTTATAATAATTTGAGTAACACATACTATACGTTGAAAAGGTTGACCATATCGTAGTAACTAAAAAAGCATTTTGAAAATACCCAGATATACATGGTATTGTATAGTCTAAGTTAAAACGTATTGTCTGACAATTTATTTTATGGCTTTAAGTCATTAACAGAATTAATTATAAACGTTACCTAGATTTTACTTTTCTCCTTTGTGCCATAATTAGTTTAAATACGAAGTAATGTTTCCTTTAAAAAAAAAAAGTCAAACTTCATCATATATTTGAGATCAAAATAAACTTTAAATTTATAATAATAAGGCTATTGTGTTTAAAGAATCTTATTGGCATTTTTGTGGAAAAAGTAAGAGATACAGGAAACCTAAACAAGCAGAATGTAGGATTTTTCCCTTTATGGTTAGCTTGTAGTTTTGAAGGTCTGATAGTGAGTTTAAGTACTAACATCTTATATTTGTTTCAGGATTGTGGAACTGAAGGAAATGGTTTCTGATCTCAACCTTAGTTTTAATAAACTGTCATGTATTTCCTTGGAATTATGTATGCTTCAAAAATTGACTTTTCTAGATCTCAGGTATTTACTGATACTTTTTTCATTACAACTTATCTTTGAGTTTGCCTAACTTTTGTTCTTTCCTTCAGATTTTCCAAAGTAAGTACTAGTCTTTAGTTTATTAACAATATTTCCTAAATTTTTATCAGACCTCTGCCATGTATAAGTAGTTTGCAAATTATGTGATAGGGAGCCATAAAATTACATAAAATATTAGAAATATTAACACATTCATGCCTAAGCAAAATTACAAATTTGTCATAAGCATTTAAGGTAAATTACAGATAGCTCACATTTTGAATGGAAAGCTACAGATGGCAGTAGTATATTGAATACTTGTAGCTAAGTAACTGATCTGGTTACTTTAGCATAAAGGAATAATTTCCTTATGTTGCGTGCTGTTTAAGTGATTTTTCCTTAAAAATGTTTGTCCTGTACATCCTTTCTTAAAAATGAATAAGGTGAAATTGTCACAACCCTTTGCTAGGCCAACAGCATGCATGGCTTTTCTTTAAAGAGTGCACTTGGTTTCAAAATATTACATTAAACGTGCACATCCAGAAGAAAAGAAAACACTATGAGGGACAACAGAGAGGAAAGAATTTGTATTTAAGGCTCTGCAGACGTAACAGAAAGTTTAAGTATGTCCACATCGAAGTGACAGAATTAGACATTTTACATTCCAAGGTAATATATTAGGGTCATTTGTTTGCGCTTAGGCTTTGAAATTTTGTCTGTAATCTGAATCTGTAATGCCTGGCTTCATAATGCTTACATATTTTTACTGTGTGTTTTAAATTTATGTAAAGTACAACTCCTCTTTCCTCTGTTCAAATAATAGTCAAATAACAAGCTAAGGGTGTATTTTTCCCATACAGACAAAATTTCTTTACTTACAGCATTAAAGCAAATCTTCTAATACCCTGCTTCTGCTAATATGAAATTGCTCTTGTTTTCAGGTGGCATCTACACACTTTAGTTTATTATTAGAGCTGTGAAGATGAATCTGTGTCTTCATTTCAGCTGTTTTGTGTCCTTTTGTCCCAGTGATCTCTCTCTCTCTCTCTCTCTCTCTCTTTCTCTCTCTCTCTCTCTCTCTCTCTCTCTCTCTCTCTCTCTCTCTCTCTCTCTCTCCTCTCTCCCTCCCTCCCTCCAGGCCTGTGTGTAACTGCGCCTGGGAGTGTCTAATTTAGTGATCAGAATTTGCTTTTTTCATATCTGTTATTAGTAGCTTTAAGACTTAATGAGGAAAAGGATAGAAACCAGCAGTAGGTGATTCAACAAAAGGCTAGTAACTAAAACAAATCAGAGAAAAATAAAAAGAATATATGTTATATTCTTTGAAAATATGACTCTTACGTGTTAGACTTGATCTCTGAACCGAAAGCATAGGTAAGGTTAGAAAAAATTGCTCAGTTGTTAAAAGGGTTCACTTTTAAGTAGTGGGTTGGTTGGCAGTTTTCTCGCGTGTGTGTGTGTGTATGTATGAGGACTGCCAATTAAATTCTTGAATTAATCCTACAAAAAGTGCTAATAACTACATTGCTGAATATCACCACAGTCACCTTCAGAACTGTTGTCTTATTACATTTGATGTTCTGAATGTCATCAAAATGTCTTCCTCTCAATATTTCCTTTATGTTTTGGTAAAGAAAAAATCACTGGGTGCCAGATCAGGTGATTAGGGAGGGTGTTCCAATACAGTTATTTGTTTACTGGCTGAAAACTCACTCACAGACAACTATACAATTAAGTTTGCAAACTTGTCACCTTGCTACCATGCACAATGGCCATTCCAGAGAGAGTTCCAGAATTGGTTTGAAGGGTAGACTGGGTGCTGGCATTGATGCATAGCTTCCCAAGGAGAGGACTTCAAAGGTGACCTTAGTAATATTCAGCAATGAGGTATATCTCAGTTAGAATAATAAGTGCACGGACTTAATTGTCAGGGTGCGTGTGTGCACACGTGTGTGTGTCAATATATATATATTTATGTTATTAGATAGTTGTATTACCTCTAGGATCCTTTTTGCTTATTGTTAATCTTCTAACATTGCTTCCAGATTCTTTCTATGGTAAAAGAGATTGTCATGTTTCATTGTAAAATCCAAACAGTGTCTGTTGTGCAAATTGAAACTTTAAACTTGGAGTAGAAATGAACTTATTTAATACTCTTAAAATAGAAAGCTGTGAGTTTTGAAACATATACAGGTTCTTTATCTTTGTGTATCATTTTTTTCCCCTGTAATTTTAAAATTCGTCTTGGAGTAGAATTTCATGTTTGTGAGACATATACTAACACCAGTTGAATGTTTAATGTGGTATTGGAGATATGACCTGCAGGGCCTTGTCTGAGAAGTATTGCTGAGCCAATTTGAAGGAGATAGGGGATTTTTAATAGCCTTTACCTTGTTAAATCTACTATTGAAGAGTAGGTTGCATTACCAGTAAGTTACATATTGGTATTGTTAAGGATTTGGGATACTAGTCAAGTTCTTGAGGCAGCTGACTTAGAATTCTCAGGACTCAGCCTTAATAGGATCAGATCAAGGATTGACAAACTAATATAAGTAATTTGCTTTTTCTGTGTAATATTTTAATAATTTGTTAAAATTACAAAACTTTCACACTTTCAAAATGTATTTTTTCCCAATTTAGAAACAATTTTTTAACCTCTTTGCCTGAAGAAATGCAATCATTGATAAGACTACAAATGATCAATCTTTCCTTTAACAGGTAAGAGACAGAAGAGAGAATTCTCTATTTTTTTGTGGAAAAATCTGTAAATCTTTCCTGTTAGAAAAAAGCTAGATAAACAATAAAACAAACCAAAACACTATTGCTTGGACTATAAAGAATACAAGATACAGAAATAGAAGTAACAGGTGGGGGTTGGTCCTGTATGCAGTAACTGGCCCTTTATGAACTTCCTGTGCCAAATGAAATACCGAAGGAAAGCAGACTCATTGCTGTTAACCCGTTTGTGACCCATAGCAACCCTATATGAAAAGTAGATTTTATTCTGCAAACATTGTAAAAGATACTGTAGATAATTCAAAGTCGACATTTATTGGACAGTTGTTACCTATTGATAGTATGGTAAGTACTTTACACATGTTACCTCATTTAATCCTAACAAAAACTCTACCTGGTAGGTTCTGCTATCATGTCCATTTAAAAATTGAGGATTAGAACTTAGGTAACTTATGGTTCAAATCCATGTAGGTTGGTTCCAGAGTTTGTGTCCTTAATCAGTGTGCTATCTTGCTCTCAAAGATGAAAGATGGATTAGAAACTTTCTTGACTAGGCACCATGGCCATGAAGAGATTCTAGCAACATAGTACCAATACTTTTGTCCAATAAAGCAGTATTTTTCGTAACCAGACCACATTTAACTACACAGTTTATAGCCAAGTATTTGAGCTATTCAACAATTTGTGCTGTGCATTCCTATTCTAGACAGTGATCACAGTTCAAGCCCCATTACATTTTCGTCTCTAATTCAAAACTTGAATGGTCTGTGCTTCTTCAATTTTAACTCCTGTAAGTGTTAACCTTTCCCTCTTTCCTTTTTGTAAGCTCACTGGAGTCCTCCTTACTTGGGAGACAACTATTCCTCCTGTCAGTGCTACCATACACTTTAGTCTTTATGATGACATCTTTACTTTTCAGTATTTGAAAGAGGTCCTTTGGAACAGATTTTCCCAATGCAATGCATCTTGATTTCTTGACTGCTGTTTCCATGGGCATTGATTGTGGCCCAGGTAAGATGAAATCGTTGACAACCTCAATCCTTTCTCCATTTATGACCATGTTGCTTACTGGTGTAGTTATGAGGATTTTTGTTTTCTTGATGTTGAGGTACAGTCCATGCTGAAGGCTGTGGTCTTTGATCTCCATCAGTAAGTATTTCAAATCTTCTTCACTTCCAGCAAGTAAGGTCGTGTTGTCTGCATAACACAGGTTGTTAATGAGTTGTCTTCCAATCCTAGTGCCTTGTTCTTCTTCGTGTAATTCATCTTTGTGTATTATTTGCTCAGTATACAGGTTGAGATGTTTGGTGAAAGGATATAACCTTGATGCAAACCTTTCCTCACTGTAAACCCCTTCTGCTGTTCACCTGACTGCCTCTTGATCCATATACAGAGTCATTAAGAGCACAATTAAATGCTCTGGAATTCCCTTTTTATGCAATGTTAGCCATAATTTGTTATAAGCCACACAACTGAATGCCTTTGCATAATCAGTGAAACACAGGTAAACATCCTTCTAGTATTCTCTGCTTTCAGCCAATATCTGTATGACGTTAGCAGTGATATCCCTGGTTCCATGTCGTCTTCTGAATCCAGCTTGAATTTCAGGCAGTTCCTTGTCAGTATACCGTTGCAGTCGCTTTTTAATGATCTTGGGCAAAATTTTACTTGCCTGTAATATTAGTGATATTGTTTGGTAATTTTTGCATTCAATTGGGTCACCCTTCTTTGGAATGGGCGTAAATATGAATCTCTTCTACTCAGTTGGCCAGGTAGCTGTCCTCCAGATTTCTTAGCATAGAAGAGTGGGCACTTCCAGCGCTGCATTTGTTTGTTGAAATATCTTGATTGATATTCCATCACTTCCTGGAGACTTTTTTTTCACGAGTGCCTGCAGTGCATCTTTGACTTCTTCCATCAGTTCCTGATCATATGCTACCTCTTCACATGGCTAAAAGTCTACCAGTTCTTTCTGGTGTAATGAGTGTGTATTCCTTCCATCTTTTGATGTTCCCTGAGTCATTTAATATTTTCCTTATAGAATCCTTCACTATTGCAGCTTGAGGCTTGAATTTTTTCTTCAGTGCTTCACCTCTATAATAGGATCTGTTATGAGTAGCCAGTCAGTTGAAAGAAATTTCCTTTAGGGTATGGCCTATCTCCAAGATGCATAGACTTTCAGGCCAAGTTAGGTGGCAGCTCTGGATCTTGCATTCAGCTTGTCAACATTTGTTTTCCAGTTCTTGGGCCTTTTCCCAGCGGCTGGCTGATCTTGAATCTGTCAGTCTTTGAAGCCAAGAGAGCCAGCTGCCTGATGTCTGACCTGTGGATTTGGGGTTTGTCAGCCCCTGCAGCTGTGTGAGTCAGGAGAAGCCTCCAGCCAAACACTTGACACCTGACTTACAAACTTGGGGCTTCCCGGCTTCTAAAATCTTGGTGACCTACATCCTTGAGATACAGCTCTCTCTCTCTACATGTTAATATATGTATGCTTTAATGGTTTTACTTCTCTAGAGAACCAAGCCTATGACAGGTGGTGCTGACATTTTTACAATATTAACCCACCTGTCCATGAGCATGGTTACATGTTTCGGTTTATGTAGGTCTTTCTTTTTTTGTCTTCTTGTGGTAGTATTTTTTTTTTTTTTAATAAGTTTTATATTTCCCTAGTGTATTTATTCTGAAGTATTTATTCTTGGGGAGTTGAGCTACTACTCCTTTTTGGAGTTCTCTTTTTAGTATAGAGTAATCTGACTGATACTTGTTTGTTGATCTTATATCCTGTTACTTTATTGAGTCCTTCTTTTAGTTCCAGCAGTTTTCTAGTGAGATCTTTTGGATTTCCATGTCTAGGATCACATTATCTGCATATAGGGAAAGCTTTACTTCCTTCTTGCCAACTTCACTGCCCTGTATTTCCCTTTCTTGCCTAATTGCTCTAACTAGGATTTCTAGTACACCGTTAAATAGGAATGGTGAGAAAGGACATCCTTGTCTAGTTCCCCTTTTTCAAGAAGAATGTTTTCAGTCTCTTTCCATTGAGGATAACATTCACCATTGGTTTTGTGTAAATGCCCTTTATTGTATAGGGCAATTTCTCTTCTGTTCCTATTTTGCTGAGGGTTTTTATCAGGGATCAGCAGTAGACTTTATCAAATATCTTTTCTGCATTGGTTGAGACGATCATGTGGATTACGTTGATTGATTTTCTCATGCTAAATCGTCCTTGGATACTTGGTATGAGTCCCGCTTGGTTATGATTTTTTTTAATATGTTGTTAAATTCTGTTGGCGAGAATTTTGTTGAGAATTTTTGTATTTATAGTCATGAAGGGTATTGATTTACGATTTTCTTTTTTGGTGATGTCTTTACCTGGCTCTGCTATCAATGTTATACTGCTTTCGTAGAATGAGTTTGAGAGAATTCTTCACTTTTCCGTGCTCTGCAGTAGTCTGAGTAGCAATGAATAGTTGAATAGTAGTATGTGAACTCTTCTCTGTGTTTGGTAGAATTGTCCACTGAATCTGTCCAGGCCAGGGCCTTTTTTAGTAGAGAGTTGTTTTTATTACTGCATCAGTTTCTTCTTTTGTTACGAGTCTTTTCAGACTTTCTGCTGCAGTTTGTGTTAGGTAGGTAGGTAGATAGTGTGTTTCTAGAAATTTGTCCATTTCCTTTACATTTAAAATTTTTTGGAGTATAAATTTTCATGTGTTATGTTATGATCCTTTTTATTTTAGCTAGTGCTCTTGTAGTGTCACCCATCTCATTTTTTATTTTGATTATTTGCCTTTTCTTCTGTGTTTCTTTTGTGAGTTTGACCATTGGTTTGTCAATTTTATTGATATTTTCCAACAAGTAGATTTTAGTCTTGTTGATTCTTTCTATCCAGTTGTTCTGTTCTCTGTTTCTTTTATTTCTGATCTAATCTTTACTGTGGGCTCCTTTTATTGCTCTCTTTTTATTTGTTCAGGTTGTGTGATTAAAGCATTGCTTGATGTATGTGTTTATAGGTATAAATTTCCCTCAGAATACTGCTTTTGTTACGTCTCAAAGGTTTTGATATGTGCTGTTTTCATTCTCATTTGATTCTAGGAATTAAAAAAATCTTTTTTTTCATTTCAGCTTTGGTATCTTCATTTACTCATTCAGTTTTCAGCAAGATGTTATTTGGTTTCCATATATTTGATATTTTCTCCTTGCTCTTCCTGTTTTTTTCCCATTCTTTTGCCAGCTTCAGTTTAGAAGACCGATGAAAGACCCACTTAAGGAAAAATGTACCTAAGAAATGAAATAGTTAATAAAAGATAGATACTTGGAGAGCACTTGTATAAAGAAAAAAAAGATGAATATGATAGGAAAAACACAAGTAATATTGAGTAGAGACAGCAGAGAGGCACAGGTAGATACAGAACAGCATTTTCCCATGGAGTTCAGTCAAGAGAAAGTTACAAGAAGATAGGTACTAGGTGTGTCAAATGCATCAGGGACACATAGGAAAATAAGGCCTGAAATGTGCCAGATGAATTAGGTGTTAGGATGTTGTCATCTAGACAGTCATGGGTACAGGTAACAGAATTTTATCTGCTCTAGTTTGAATAGAGGGGGTAGATTCATAGTCTAACATGATTTGATTTGGGAATGGATCATATTAGAAAATCCATAGGTACCAGTAGTTGATTGAATGAGGGCAGTAAGGGAGAAGAGGGAATTAAGAAAAAGTTTCAGGTTTTAGGCTTAAAAGATAGATGACAGTGCTTTTCATTTATATGGATATGTGGCCCAAAAGGTCAGAAGTTTGAATCCATCAGCCACTTTTCAGAAGTCTTGTGGGGCAGTTCTACTCTGTCTTGTAGGTTTGCTGTGAGTCACCATCAGTTCAATGGTGGTAAATTTGGTATGATTTTGTTGTTGTTGTTGTGGTGGTCTATGGCCAGAACTTTCTGTCATTCTAGATCACCTATCCCTGTGCACTAATATTCAGTTTTACGTAGATCTGCTGTTTACTGATGATACTACTTTTTCCTGTTCAGTACTTTGTTACTATCTCTGCTTTTTCCTTGTCCAGTTTAGATTTCATGGTCCCTCATCCACTTACTGTTTCGCTCGTACTTCAGCTCTCTTGTCTAATACTCTGTCATGTTCTTCCAGAAAAACGCCAGTCATGATTGACTCCAACTATCAGTGTTTCTGTACTTGAGCCTAACTTTCTCAACACTGTTAAAGAGAATCACACAAGTGTTAACTGGTTTCATTCTAGAATCATGATCACAAACCTCAGTAAATTTGCTTTCTCATTTTCCAGTGCTTCTCTTTGATCTCCCACATGTTTGGCAGTTTTTTGTACCGTAGGGGCTTGCATGTTGCTTTGATGCTGGAAGCTATGCCAGTGGTGTGTACAAATGCGAGCGTGGCCTCACCCATGGCACACAGCTTTCAGCTCAGCTTCCAAGTAAGAAGACTAGGGAGAAGGACCCAGCAGTCTGCTCCTGCAAGAATTAGGTAGTGAAAACTTTATGAATAGCAGTGCAACATTGTCTATTATAGAAGACGAACCCCACCCCGCCGCCGCAGGTTTGAAGGCTGTCAGAAGACGACTGGGGATTAGCTGCTTCCTTGAAGTAGAGTTGACCTAATGATGTGGATGGAGTCTAGCTTTCAGTACCCTCTTTTGCTGATGTGGTATGACTAGAAATGAGGAGAAAGAGCTGTAGATATCCATCAGTAATCTAAATGTGGAATGTCCAAAGTGTGACACTAGGAAAATTTTAAATTGTCGAAAATGAAATGAAATGGAACACGTAAAAATTGACACCATCAGCATTAGGGAGCTGAGATGGTCTGGTATTTGCTGTTTTGAGTTGCATACTCATATGGTCTGCTATGCTGGGAATCACAACATGAAGAGGAATGGTGTTTCATTCTTTGTCAAAAAGAACACATCAAGATCTATGTTGAACTACATCACTGTCAGTGATAGGATAATATTCATACACCAACAAGGAAGACCAGTTAATATGACTATTTCTCAAATTTATGCACCAACCAGTAAGGCCAAAGAGGGTGAAATAGGAAATTTCACCAACTTCTGTGGTCTGACATTGCTCAAATATGGAATCAAGATAGATTGATAGGTACTTATGACTGGAATGTGAAAGAAATGAGGAAGGATGAGTAGCTGGAAAATGTGGCCTTGGTAATAGAAACAGTGCTGGAGATGGAATGATAGAAGTTTGCAAGACCAACATCTTTTTCATTGCAAATACCTTTTTTCACCAGTGTGAGTGGTGACTGTACATGTGGACCTCACCAGATGGAATACATAGGAATGAAATTGACTGTATCTTTGGAAAGATACAATGGAAAAGCTTTTATCATCCATTAGAACAAGTCCAGGAGCCAACTGCAGAACAGACTGTGAATTGCTCTTATATGAGTTTAGTTAAAACTGAAGAAAACTAGAACAAGTCTATGAAAGCCAAAGTATGACCTTGAATATATTCTGCCTAAATTTAGAGACTGTTTCAGGATTTGATGTCTTGAACACTAATGATTGCAGGCCACTTGTGGAATGGCAAAGGACATTTTGTCATTTGCAAAGTCATTAAAAAGACAAGAAAAGAAGAAAAGCCCAAAATGGATGTTAGACTCAGAAACTTGCTTTTGAATGTCAAGTACTAAAGCAAAAGGAAGAAATGATGAAGGAAAAGTACTGATTAGACGATTTCAAAGGGCTGCTCTGGAATATAAAGTATTGTGACATGCACAGAGCTGGAAATAGAAGACGAAAAGAGAACACACTTAGCATGTCTCATGGTGAACAGAAGAAAAATTCAAGACTCAGGTTGCAACAGTGGAGAGTTACATGAGGAAGATAGTAAATGATGCAGGAAACATCAAAAGAAGAGGGAAGGAGTACCGAGTCATAGCAAAAAGAATTGGTCAATGTTCAGATATTTCAGGAGGTGGCATATGATCAGGGACCAATGGTACTGAAGGAAAAAAATTCAAGTTGCACAGAAGGCGTTGGTGAAAAACAAGACTCCAAGAATTGATGGAATATCAATTGCAATGTTTCAACAAACAAAGGACTAAAAGTGCTTAGTGATCTATGCCAAGAATCTTGGAAGATAGCTGCTTGGCCAGCTAGCTTAAAGAGGTTTATATTTGCATCTGTTCCAAAGGTGATCCAACTGAATGTGGAAATTATTGAACAATATCAAATACGATACACAAGTAAAATTTTGCTGAAGGTCATTCACAAATGGCTGCAATAGTATATTGCTGGAGCTACCAGATATTCAGGGCAGATTCAGAAGAGGATGTGGAACCAGGGTTATCATTGTTAATGTCAGCTAGAGTCCTGACTGAAAGAAGATAATACCTGGCAGATGTTTACGTGTGTTTTATTAAATATGCAAAGGCATTCAGTTGTATGGATTGTAACAAATTTTAGATAACATTGCAGATAATGGGAAGAATTATACTCATGGAGAACTTGTACACAGATCAAGAAGCATTTGATGGAACAGAACAAGGGAATATTGCATGGTTTAAAGTCAAGAAAGGTGTATGTCAGGGTTGTCTTATGTTTTTACCATGTTTATTCAATCTGTACACTGAGCAGATAATCCAAGAACTTGGACCACGTGAATAAAAGCAGGACATCAGGACTGGAGGAAGATGCATTAACACCCTGCAACGTGTAGGTGACACGACTGCCATACTTGCTGAAAGTGAAGAGGACGTGAGGCACTTACTGATGAAGGTCAAAGGCCACAGCCTTCACTATGGACAACTCAGCATAAAACAAAAATCCTCACCACTACATCAGTCGGCAACATTGTGATAAACTGCAAAAAACTGAAGCTGTCAAATGTTTCATTTTAATTGGATCCATAATCAACAGTCCAGAAATCAAAAGACATACTGTGTTTGGTTGGGTAAATGTGCCTCAAAAGACCTCTTTAAAGCACTGAAAAACAGAGATGTCACCTTGAGGACTTAGATGTGTCGTATGCATGTCTTGGTGTTTTCATTTGCCTCATATGCATGTGAAAACTTGACAGTAAATAAGGAAGACCTGAAGAATTGACTCTTGAACTGTGCTGTTGACAAAGGATTTTAAATATACCATGAAATGCCTAAAGAAGGAACAAACTTGTCTTAAAAGTACAACCAGAATGCTCCTTGGAAGTAAGGATTATTAGACTACTTCTCGCATTCTTTGGACACATTATCACATTATCGATGGTGAAGGACATTATGCTTGATCAAATAGGGGGTCAGTAAGATGGACTGATACATTCCCATCAACAGTAGGCTCAAGCCTCATAATGATTTGTGAGGATGAGGATGGTGTAGGATTGGACTACATTTCATTCTATCACTAGAGCTATCTTTCCTACCTTTCTATCATTGTAGAAACAAGTCCTTGCACGTTTTAAAAGCTGGTCTCTCCAGTTACTTTCTTGATTCCAGTCACTCTTGTCGTTTTTCTTTGTCTTGTCATTTCTCATGATGAGACCTACAGGATTGGATTGTGTCTTAAGCTGATCTCTTTTGAGATATGATAGGGAGAGGCAAATGGAGAGACATGGGGAACCTTACATACCACCAAGTAAGTAGTGCTGGAAGCAGAGTGCATGCTTTGAAGCTAAGGTTCCTGCACTGAGATACAACACAAGAACCTTCCTCCAGCGCTGACAGAGAGTGCCTTCCCCTGGAGCTGGCATCCTGTGTAGCCTAGTAGACTGTGAAGAAATAAATTTCTCTTTGTTGAAGACATCCACTTGTGATATTTCTGTCTTACGAGTGCCACATGGTTAAAATAAGATTTGGTACTGAAGGCAGGATGCTGCTGTAACAGATACCTAAAATGTGAAAGCAGTTTTGAAACTGTCAGTACATTGAGGACTCAGAAGGAAGTAAGTTGAGCTGTTACACTGGAGATGATACAGATGAAAAGAAGTAGCAGCAACGTACTGGCTGCAACAGAAGATGGGCAGTGGCAGACAAGTGGTGGTGGCAGAGAGCTAGCAGCAGCAGAACCGGGACACCAGTGTGAGACAGTTCTGGAGTCAACCTGGGGGGTGAGAGAGCTGAGTATCTATGTGCAGGAGGCTTTCTGGTGGATTAGGGTGCCTCCAGGTACTTACTGGTGGAGCTAGGCTTGCCAGCTTACAGAGCAAGAGAGCTCAGTGACTTCCAGCTAAAGTTTAGTGGCCAATTGGGGTGTCTCCCGGCGCTTACAAGTAGAGGTATGAAGCTTTAGCAGGGCAAATGTAGGCATAGGGTGCCAGCCAAGAGGCCACAAGAATCTGAAGCTGAAGTGATAAGGAACACAAGAAGCTGAGCTGTCTCTGTGTTAAAAGGTATAGCCAGGACCTCTCGGGTTTCAAAGGGTGGAGCAGTGACCTCTGGTGTTTCCACAGGTGATGTTGCCACTCAGATGGACTAGGAGAATAGTAAACCTAAAGCCTAGGGCGTAGAGTTTCAGTCCCAGTGGGCCTGGAAGGTGGAGCTGAAGACCAGGGCTGAGGGGCCTCTGCTCAGAATCTGGAGATTGAGACCAATATTTTGGAGGGCAGGGCTGTTGTATAAAATGTCAGAGAATGGAGGATTATTTTCAGAACCGTAAGGACTAGTGTAGTGTGTTTTGCTAACCTACTTGGTGCTCGTTATGCCTTGTTTCCCTCTAATTTTTTCAGTTTGTAATGTGAACATAGATTATGCCTGCCTGTTCTACCGTTATACTTTGGAGGCAGATAGCTTGTATTCTAGATTTCACAGATGTGGAAGAAGTTTTGTATTTTAGACTTGGAATTAATTTAAGACTTGTTATGATATAATAGGTGAATGTGTTTTGCATGTTGCAAGGATGTGATTTTGGGGGACCTAAAAGGCAGAATGTCATGGATCTAGTTGTGTTCCCCTGAAAATGTGGAGCAGTTTGGCTGGGCCATGATTCCCAGTATTTTGTGGTTGGCCTTCATTTTATGATTTGTCTATCTTGTTAACCCTGATCTCTGCCTGTGGTGAATGTAGCAAGATTGGATTATAATACAGAGAATGAGGTTACCTTTCTGACCCAAAGTAGAGGGAGTTTCCTGGGATATGGCTTGCACCACCATTTATTCTACAAGAGATAAAAGGGAAAGGAGGTAAGCAGAGAGTTGGGAATCCTCATTATCACCAGGAAAGCAGTGGCAGGAACAGAGTGTGTTCTTTGGACCTGAGGTTCCTGTGTTGAGGTGCTCCGAGACCAAGGGGAGACTAATGCAACACAAGGAACTTCCCCCGGAAAGGACAGAGAGGGGGAGTGCCTTCTTCTGGAGCTGGTGCCCCAAATTCGGAATTCTGGCCTACTGTACTGTGAAGAAATAATTTTCTTTCTTGAAGCCATCCACTTGAATGTTTTCTGTTACAGCAACACTAGATGACTAAAGATAATCACAATGAAAAGTTCTTATATTGAAGTTCAAGTATATAGGAAGATATAGATAATGATATTATACTTCTCTGTATACTATATATTAATAAGCCATATTAGGCTCACATATGTGAAAGTAGAACTGTACTCCATAGAATTTTTAGTGCTGTAACATTTCAGAAGTCAGTCACCAGAGCTTTCTTTTGAGATACCTCCAGTGGATTTGAACCACCAACCTTTGTATTTGTAGATGAGCACACAACTATTTCTACCACCCAGGGACTCTTAGATTACAAAATACAGTATCATAAATAGTATTGAGATTTTTTATTTTTTTAATTGTGCTTAACTGAAAGTATACAGTCCAAATAAATTTTGCATGCCTGCCTATCTGAAACTCTTGCTCTCTTTGTGTGATGACAGAACACTCCCTCTTTTCATTCTGTGTTTCTAGTATCCTATTTACAAGCTCCTGGCCCCTCCTCTCCACTCTCTTCTCTTCCATCTAGAAAGAGACCAATAGGACAGCTTCCTATAAAAGCACGGAACCATGAAGTGTGCACACCATGTGGTCATGTTGTGTCCCCAAGTCCAGTCCATTTTTGTCCAAAGATCTGACCTTAGTAGTGTTTTCAGATCAGGGACAGCAGAGGGTCTAGGAGCCATGCTCCCAAGGGATCGCCCAGGCCATTGGACCATCAATGGTGGTTTTACAGTGGAGTTCTTGAGCTGCACTCCTCATTTTCTCATGTTGCTACAGACAGTCTGTATTGTTTGCACCATCATGGCTGTCTTTGGTGATGGCCAGGCACCATCTGGTTCTTCTGGTCGTATGTTGATACAGTCTCCCATTCGCATGGGTCCTTTTGTCTCCTGAGCTCTTTTCCCCTCATGTCTTTGTTATTCTCAGTCATCATCTGTTCTGGGTGAGTTGGGACCATTTAGTGTTCCTCAGATAGCAGCTTGCTAGCTTTTAAGACCCCAGATGCCACTCACCAATATGTAGTGCAGAAGACTCTCTTAGTGATAGGCTAGCTGTATCAGTTGGCCTCAATGTGCCCCAAAAACACGGTACCCAGACCCTCCACCATTACTACTGTATTCTTGGAATATTGAGTTGAGATTAGAAGAGCTTTCAGTTTATGGTAAAGTCCATTTAAGTTGACCTGCTTTCTACTATGTGCTATCACTGCTTTCACCTAACCAGATTTCTATCAACTAATTTATGACCAGAGTCTTTTCTTGTGTAAATAAGACTATTTTTAACACCTTCCAGCAGGGATCTCTTACAATATTAGTCCTTTTGCTGCTGACTGATTTCACTCAGCATAATATCTTGCAATTTGAAACCAGGTTATGAGGTGTTTCCTAAAATCATGATTGTTCTTTATCATTGCATAGTGTTCCATTGAGTATATGTACCATAGTTTGTTTATCCACTCATCTGTTGATACACATCTAGGTTGACTCCAGCTTTTTGCTGTTGTGGACTGTGCTGCAATAAACATTCATGTCCATGCATCTGTTCATGTGACAGCCTTTGTTTCTGTAGGATATGTTCTGAGTAGTGGGATTTCTGGATCAAATGCTATGTCTATTTCCAGCTTTTTAAGGAAGTGCCAGATTGCTTTCCAAAGATATTGTACCATTTTGCATTCCCACCAGCAGTGTAGGAGAGTTCCGATCTCCCCACAACCTCTCCAGCATTTGTTGTTTTGTATTTTTGGATGATGGCCAACCATGATGAGGCAAGATGATATCTCACTGTAGTTTTGATTTGGATTTGTCTACTAGCTAATGATTGTGAGCATTTCTTCATGTGTCTTTCGGCTACCTGGATGTCTTCTTTGGTGAAGTGTGTGCCCATCTCTTTTGCCCATTGCTTAATTGGGTTACATTTTTCTTATTGATATTTTACAGTACCTTGTAGATTATGGAGCTCAGATGTCAGTCTGACATGTAGTTGCCAAATCTTTGTTCCCATTCTGTAGGTGGTGTTTTAACTCTTTTGATAAAGTCTTTGGATGAGCAAAAGTGTTTGATTCTTCCCATTTATCTGTTTTCTCTTCTTTTGTTCATGCTTTGTTTCTCAGATTTTGAAGTCAGTGCGAGCTGTGAATTTGAACTTCCATTGTTGACCCTATTTTTTCTTGCATCATCTTTATTGTTTTAGGTTTGGTATTTAGGTCTTTGATCCATTTTGAGTTAATTTTTGTGTACGGTATGAGATACAGGTCTTGTTTCAGCATATGGCAGGTGGATATCCAATGTTGCCAACACCATTTGATAAAGACACTGTTTTTGCCCCAGTTTACAATTTCTGGTTAGATTTATTTCTAAGTATTTTATCTTATTGGGGGCTGTAGTAAATAGTATTGATTTGATGATTCCTTCTTTGATGATCTCATTGTTGGTGTATAGAAATCCTACCGATTTACTTATGTTTATCTCATATCTTAATACTTTGCGGAGCTCTTCTGTTAGTTCCAGTAATTTACTTATGTATTCTTTAGGATTCTCTGCATATACAATCATATCATTTGGAAATAGGGAGATTTTTACTTTTTTTTTGCCAGTGCAGATGCCGTTTATTTCTTGGTCTTGTCTGATTGCTCTGGCTGGAACCTCTAGTACAATTTTGAATAGATGTGGTGAGAATGGGCATCCTTGTCTAGTTCCTGTTCCCTATGGGAATTCTTTCAGTCTCTCTCCATTCAGAATGATGTAGGTGTTTGACTGTGTAGATGCCCGTATTGCACTGAGGAATTTCTCCTCTATTCTTATTTTGCTGAGAGTCTTTAACTTGAATGGGTGTTGGAATTGGTCAGATGCCTTTTGTGCATCAGCTGACAAAATCAGGTGATTTTTATCCTTTGTGTTATTTATGTGGCTGATCACATTAGTTGTTTTTCTGATGAGTCAGCCTTGCATCCCTGGTATGAATCCAACTTGATCATGATGAATTATTTGTTTTTGATATTTTGTTGAATTCTGTTGGCTAGGATTTTGTTGAAGATTTTTGTATCTAGATTCATGAGTGATATTGGTGTGTAATTTTCTTCTTTTGTGGGACTTTTCCCTGGCTTTGGTATCAGGGTTATGCTGGCTTCGTACATTGTATCTAGGAGTATTCCATCCTTTGCTTTGCTATGAAATAGCCTAAGTAGTATTGGAGGTAACTCCTCTCTGAAAGTTTGGTAAAACTCTGGTGAAGTCATGTGGGCCAGGACTTCGTTTGATTGGTAGTTTTTTGATGATTTTTCAGTCTCTTTGTTTGTGATGGGTTTATTAAGTTGTTCTGTTTGTTTTTGTGATAATTTTGGTAGGTGATAATGAATCTATAAATTTTCCCATTTGCTTTATGTTTTCAAATTTAGAGTACAGTCTTTCATAGTATCCTGTTATGATACTTTTTATTTCAGTTGGGTCTGTTATGACTTCTCCCATCTCATTTCTTATTTGCATTATTTCCTGTTTTTCTTTTGTAAGTTTAATCACTGGTTTATCAATTTTGTTCATTTTTTTAAAAACTAGCTTTTGGTTTTGTTAATTTTTCCAGTTCTTCTATTCCCTATTTCATTTAGTTCTGCTCTAATCGTTATTATCTGTTACCTTCTGGTGCCTGAGGTATTCCTTTGTTGCTCAGTTTCTACTTGTTCAAGCTGTAGGGTTGATTCTTTTGTTTGGGTCCTTTCTTCATTCTGGATGTATACATTTACAGAGATAAGCTGACCTCTGAGCACTGCTTTTGCTATATCCCATAGGTTCTGGTAGGATGTGTTTTCATTGTCTTTTGATTCTGTGAATTTCTTTATTTCATCCTTGATTTCTTCTCTAACCCTTGAATTTTTGAGCAAGGTGTTCAGTTTCCGTGAGTTCAAATTTCTACCTATATTTTTTCGGCTATTGATTTCAACCTTTATGGCTTTATGGTCCGAGAAGATGCTTTGCAGCAATTCAGTGGTTTGGATTTTACTGAGACTTGCTTTATGTGCTAACACATGGTCTATTCTGGAAAATATTTCATGTGTGTTGGAGTAGAAGGTGTACTTATCTCTTGATGGATATAAAGCTCTGTGTATATGAATGAGTTCTAGTTGGTTAATTGTCACAGTAAGGTCTTCTGTATCTTTACTGAGCTTTTTTCTGGATGATATGTCCATTACTGAAAGTGGAGTGTTGAAGTCTTCAAGTATTATTGGGGAGTGATCTATTTCAGCTTTCAGTGTTGTGTTTGTTTGATGTACTTAGATGCTCTGGTATTGGCTACATAAATATTCAGTATTGTTATGTTCTGCTTATATAGTCAACCTTTCAGCAATAGTGACCATTCTTGTCCACGATGATGGATTTTACGTTAAAGTCTATTTTATCTAAGATTAATATTGCCCATTCTTGCTCTTCTTTGTATGTTGCTAGCTTGGTATGTATTTTCCCATTGTTTGATTTTAAGTTTGTACATATATTTGAGTCTAAGGTGTGTTTCTTGTAAGCAGATCATGTCTTTTGATCCAGGCTGTCACTCTCTGTCTCTTTACTGGAGCATTTAGTGTGTTTTCGTTCAGTGTTATTATTGATACGTATGTGTTTACTACTGTCATTTTGATGCCTTTATTTTTATGTTGTTGATGTTTTCTTTGTTTCTCTTAGTATTCTGTTCTGGGTCATATTTCTTTATGAGTTTACTTTTCATCTTTTTCAGTGTTGGTTTGTGTTTGTTGAGACTTCTGGGTTATGTTTCTTGTTTTGATGTGCCACAGTGTTATTTTGCTTTGTGGCTACCTCTGTGATCCCTCTTACTATTCTATGTTTAAACCAGACTTTTAATTCTGCGTATTTTTGATTTCTTCTCCATCTGAAAGGGTTATACCTAGTGTAATATATCCCAATTTTTAGTGTGATGTTGTCATCGCTGTTTTTTCCTTTTAATATTGTAGCTTTGATTGAGCTTTGTGACTTCTCTAACTGAGTAGAATTCTGGATGCTGTGCCCTGCACTGCTTCCTTAAGTATATACTTGATGTTTTTATAAACAAAGAGCTTCCTTCAATATTTCTTATAGTTTAGGTTTGATTTTTACAAAGTCTCTAAGCTTCTGTTTATCTGTGAATATCTTAATTTCACCCTCGTGTTTGAGAGACAGTTTTATAAGATACATAATTTTTGGTTGGAAATTTTTCTCCTTCACGGCTTTGAATGTGTCATCCCACTGCCTTCCTCCCAACATTATGTCTGCTGAGAAGTCAGATGAGAGCCTACAGGGCTTCCTTTTGTAGAGTATCTTTGCTTTAAGCCTTGCTGCCCTTAAGAGCCTCTCTGCGTTTCATTTTAGTTAGCCTGGTTATAATATATTTTGGTGTCTTTCTTTTGCATTCTAGTTTTTGTGGCATTCGATAGCATCTTCGATATGTATGTTCTTTCATAATTTCAGGGAAGTTTTCTGTCAGCAATTTTACAATACTCTTTGTATGTTTGAGTATTCCTCCCTGTTCAGGAACTCCAATTATTCACAGGTTTTGTTAGTGCTTCTTCAGTTATTTCTTTTTGCTGATTTCCTTTCATTATGCTGGTGACAGTTGCTCTGTCCTCAAGCTCACTAACTCAGGCTTCTATTTCCTCAATTCTGCTCTTTTGGCTTTGGATTGAATTTTCCAATTCTGTAATTTTATAATTGACCTGCTGGATTTCAGATTGTTGATGTTCTATCAGTTCAAATAGTTTAATTTTTCATCTTATTCTGGTGCGTCTTGTTTAATAACCAGGAGGGCTCCATACATAGTTTTTTTTTTTTTAATTTGACCTCTAATGCTTTCAGAAAGACCTCTTTATCTGGGAAATTTTTTGATTCTTTATCTTCAGAGTTTTCCGGGGTCATGGTGGACTGCTTCTTTAAATGGTTAGCTATTGATTAGTGTCTTCGCACCATCAAGAAGCTGTTCAGCTTCTTTGATGTTAGTGCTACAGGAGCTGAAGCGTAGTTCTAAGAGGGGAGTAAGGCCACTACTAGGTTTGGTCACCAGCTGCCTCTGTGTGTTCTAATGAATGGCCTCAAGTTGGGTGGCAGGCATCACCTTATGACTTCTAAAGGTATGAGTTACTTGTCATGACTGTCATTATGCTAGTTGACCATAGAGTATAGCTCAGGGAATGGAGGAGAGAAGGATGCCACCCCACTTGGCTGCCCGGGACCCTATGCACTCTGTAGATGGGTTTAGCTTAAAAACTGCTTATTTGCTGAGAGGAGCACTGTGCAGTGTCTAGTGACGGCAGCTGGGCTCTCGGGTTGCAGGCTCAACCTCCTGACTGACAAAGATAGTGTCCTACTTATGGAGTCACTGAGGCACCATCAGTTGATGCTATGATGTGGATTGGTGAAGGGTGATACAGATGCTGCAGCTCCACTTAGCGGTCACTTCTCCAAGTGGTCTTATTTTGAAAAGGTGCTTTACTGCTGAGTGAGTTGTCATCCATCAGCTGCCAAGATCAGGCCCTCAGACGTGGTAGGCCCCACCTTCTGGTGGACAATGAAGGCATCTTGTAAGCTGTCCCCAGATGCTGTGACATGGTTCAAAGAAGGGGGTGGTTATACCCTTGCCTCCATCTGCCGGGTCCCACCCATAACTCTGGGCACCGTCATCATAAACACAGCTTTTCTGTTGGAGAATCACTGTCGGGACTGGGACTGCTACTCAGCGTGAGAATTAGCCTCAGCTGAGACCTCTCAGTGGCTGACTCTGCCTCCCAGCTGATAAAGGTGGTATCAGCCCAATCTTCCCTTCCTGCTGTGAGACAGCAGAAGCTATGGTGCAGTTCAGGAATGAGAAGGTGGAAGGGCATTGGTATCCTTATTCAGCACCGGGCTCTCAAGATATGGCTGTCCCAAGCACAGTGTCTCTGCTGCACTATATACTATTTACTTAAGCATTGCAATTCAGTGTATTAGCTAGCTCATGCCCAGTCCCCACCTCCCAGATAACAAAGAAGGTGTCCTCCCAAACAGTGTCAGCATAAGCAGGACTCAGTGTGCTGCTATCTGGTCTTTAAGAGAGGTAGTTTCCCACATATTGGCACCTGGTCCAATCTGATATCCCTACGCCAAGTCCTAGGGTTCCCTGGATGTCCACCCTGGTCTGTTCAGTTATCATTCCAGACCTTAGTTCTCAGAGAGAATTGAGGAGATGTGTGCCTAGTCTGCCATCTTGGCCCTGCCCTCGTCTTTTTTTTTTTTTTTTTTAATAAATACAGTTGATAACCTATATACAAAACAAACCCATTACAAAATAAGAATGTGGTCTGAATGCAGGAAAACTGCTCTGGACAAGGAACTCAACATGTCTGTTCTCTATGGGAGCACCCATTGCCTAATAAAGAGCTAAGTGTTAAATGGCTGTTCTGTAACTCAAGAAAAAACTTTTTTTTCTTGTATATACCTTTTATATACACAATTCTACAGTTTCTACCTCTACAATTCAGTGAAATTTATTATTGTGTTCTTCCAGTTGTGGAAATGTTCTTACCCTCTTTTTTTGAGCTGTTTCCTCTGTTAGCATAAATTTGTGCCACTTCCTAAATTTCCTGACTAATCTTTTGAGTTTCTTTTGTAATACTTGATCCTATATAGACAGACCTTAAAGGAGCTCAATGCATATGGCTGACATTTTTCATTAACTGAACTAAACTGTTTTAAAAGAATAATTGTTGTGATGGTGTTTTTGTTTTTTTTTTCCCTGATTACTTTCTCTCTAGTAGTTCAGTAGGTGCTGCCGGAGTACTCGGGACTGTTTTGGACCACTTTCAGTTTTTATATGTTTAACTCACCTGTATCATCTAACACCATTACCACTTTGTTCCACACACACTGGCTGTGTCACCATTCCCAAGTATCAAAAGGTCTTTCTTTTTTAAGACTTTTTGCACATGCTTTTCTATGCCATGAATACATTCTCTGGTCCTCTATTCACATGCTGGAAACCCTGGTAGTGTAGTGGTTAAGTGCCAAAAGGTTGACAGTTTGAATCCACCAGGTTCACTATGAGTCAGAATCAACTTGATGGCAGTGGGTTTAGCTTTTTTGGTTTATTCACATGGCTATCTCTTTTTCAGCCTTCAGGTGTCACTTTATTGTATTTCCTCAGAAAAATCTTCCCAGACCATTATTTTAGAAGTAGCTGAAAATTCTACTACTTTGCTCTGTTGCTTATTCCCTGTCATGTTATCCTGTTTATTCCTTCACAAATTGCATTGTTTTGTTAATGTGTTGCCTTTGTTGCCATCAGGTGCTCTTGATTTTCAACTGATAGCATGTATCTCCTATTAGATAAGCGCCATGAAGGCAGAGATCATGTTGCTTTTGTTCACCATTTTATTCTTGATCCTGTTTTTGAGTGAAATTTAGCTGTGAAAAGAAACAGAGATGTACAAGAAGGCTAATGGAACACATGGATCAAGGGGATGCAGGATAGGTGGGGAGGATGAACATGTGAATATTAAAAACAAAAAACATATATATGGTGTTGAAATAAGCAAATAGAATGGAAGATGATGAAATTACATGATAGAGGATTATTAACAGAGTATTGTCATTTTGTAGGTTGACCATAATAGAATTGAGAGCATCAGCCTTGGAGACAAGAAAGGATAATCTTTACTTTGAGCCAAGTTCAGAAGATACATTAAGAATAGATGCAAATACAGATTCATTATGGGGAGGAAGAAGAAATTATGAGAGTCGATATCTAATGTCCTGTAATTTCTTGGTACTTACAAGAAATAATATTCTCTTTTGAGGAAAAGGGGCAGGAGTTAATCAAAACTAGAAAAGAGTTGTGAGCCTTTTGTAAAGTGGCTGAGAAAAAATGGAAGGAGAAGCTGACCAAGCATATTTAGTTGAATTGCTGTGTGGTGTTAAAAGGAGCTGCTGAGACAGGAAATGAATTATAATTTTGTTTATTCATTTGTTCTTTTGTCATATATGTATTTAGTGCTGTTTTTAAACTATTCTTTGTGAGTCATTTGTGTTTCAGCACAGTTTGAGTGAGGCATTAGTGCAGTTTCTTCTGGACTATCTTTCCAAGTTTGCTTACAAAGCCAGTAGCCCTGGAAGATACAGTGTGTCCCTGCAGAGAAAAGAGAAGACTTGCCATGAAAGACAAGAGTGTCTCCCTACAGGGCAGGGCCAGGCTTGCCTTAACCAAACAAACAAAAGAAACCTAGTGCCGTTGAGTCAATTCCGACTCACAGCGACTGGAGTAGAACTGCCCCATAGAGTTTCCAAGGAGGGCCTGGCAGATTTGAACTGCTGACCTTTTGGTTAGCAGCTGTGGCACTTAATCACTACACTGCCAGCCCACTATATAAACGATTTCTTAAACTCAGGGTTCCTTGCCTGTGACATAGCCCACTATGTGTTCAGGCATCCAGCTGGGTGATCCACATCCTGATGGAACTTGAGGTCAATGTGCATTCTGATTGCTGTGCTTTGAATAGTAAAGTGCTTTACCTTTGACTCAGGAGCCTCATGTTTTCTGCTCATTGCCTGTGAACCCTGGCAGCATAACTTGTTAGCTTTTAAAAGAAGGCTTCACAGTTCTTAACAAGGATGTGCCCTATGCCAGTCTATGATAGCAGTGAGTGTTATGGTTAGCTAGAAGAAATCTAGCACCACCTTGTGGTAAGTGGGACACAGAAAAGAAACCGATTCTACTTGAAAATATTGCAGTGATTGCTGCAGGTATCTTCAGTAAGAGCCAGCTTTCAGTTAAAACGAAGACCCCTTCAGTGGCTTTGGTCTCCTGTTTCTTCTACCTTATATTTCTTCTCCCTTCCTTCTTTTTTTTTTTTCCAAATAACTCTAATCTTATCAAGCTAATCTTTTTGTCAAGATTCTTCATATTTACTCATTACCAAGATCTGCCTTGTAATTTGCATATGAGGACAGTTTGCCTCTTTAAGTCATATACCTCTTATTTCTCTTATTCTGTATTATGACTTTCTCAAGGACCTCCAGTAATAGAGCATCTTTGTCTTAATAACAATTAATGTTTCTCCTTTATGTATGATGACTGCTGTAGGTGTTTAGTTGCCAACGTTTGTCAAGTTAAGGGCTATGTAGTGTATATTCCATTCAGCTCTAAATAGTATGCACTTTCAGATTTCCTCTTAAGAGTTATTTAATTTTGTGGGGTTCCTCCCCTATATATAGAGACCATTTTTTAAAAAACCTTTTCTGTTACTGATAATGTGATTTTATTTTCTTTTTAATTAATTTATTTTTTTCTTCTAATAGTCAAATGGCTATGCCAGATATCTCTTGGTCCATATTTTCCTCATGTTTGTTTTTCTACTTCTCAATTCTTAACATTTCTGATTTGTAACTTTAGTAGTTAGTATATTGTTATCTTGCATTTTCACCTAGTCTGAGAACCTCTGTACCTTGGATGGTTTAAGCCTGTTACATTTAATCACCTCTATAATGGTATTCATTGTTGCATCTTATTTTGTTTCATAATTACCTTGTTTCTGTGTTTTTCCCCTTTCTCCTGTCATTAGGTTGATTGAATTTTCTTTTGCTGCTTAGACATAGTAAACTTTACTAAATTCTTTTACTCATCCTTACTTCTGCTATGTTTTTTCTTTTTCCTGGGTTCCTTCTTCCTTAACTGGAGAACACCCTGTAGTCTTACGAAAGAAGTCTTTGTGTGGAAAATTTTCTGAAATCGTAAGTTACTGAGACTAACTTCTGTTTGCCCTATAAATGGTTGAGTTACATGGTCAGAATCATTTTCTTTCCACACAATTAGCTAGATCATTTTTTTATTGCTCTAGAGAAGTCTGGGAAACCTGATTATTATTCTTTTGTAGGTAATCTGGTTTTCTGGGATCATTGGTAATAGCAGTTAGTAATTCACACAAGCTTCTTAAAAAGACCTGAGATGTGTTTGCCAATTTTGTTTTGTTTTGTGTTTATTTAATCTACCCTACTGGCACATAGTTAACCTTTTCCATTTTTTTTCTGTTTTAATCCCAGAGATTTATCAATCATTACATTTTCAAATCTTTCCTTTTCTTATTAATGCACTTATTCTTTTCTTTATGGAAATCCTTTTAGTGAGTATAACAGGTCTGCTTGTATCATCCATTTCATTAGTATCTCTCATTCTTTCTACCTTTTTTTCTTTTCCTGAAGCAGCCTAGGAAAATTCTTCTAGTTTTTTCTACCCAGTTTATTCTTTAGTAATATCTGTTGTGCTGGTCAGCTTTCCTTTTGAGGTCTATATTTCAACAATTATATTTTTTGCACAGTAAGTCTCTCCTTTTTATAACTTCTTATTTCTATTTTGTGTTTGTTAGAGTCTCTCATTTTTCTTAGTGTATTTAACCATGCTTGTTTTTATTCTTGTTCTGTGTGCTCCATTATTTATACTTTCTTATGTAATGACTATACTATTGCTATCTTTAGTTCAAGATGTGTGCACTTCTCAGATGTCTCCTAATTTTTATTTCTGATTCCATCTATTTCTCTATTGAGCTTTGGTAAGAAATGTTTTTGGGTTGGGAGCAAAAGCGAATCCTAACTTCTGTTTTAACAGCTGTGCTGTTTCTTTTATAATTACCCTGGGAGAGGGTAGGGAGGAGAGAGAGAATCTAGAAGCTATTTACCTTGTCTGTACTCTTGATTTTGGTGCTCCAGTTTCTGGAACTTCAGAGCTGACTTGAGGTTACTTTTCACTGTTGGATTTTTCGTAAGGAAGGGAGGCATGAGGCAATGAAAAGGCTGCAGCTAAAAGGCTGTCTTTTACACTAGTCTTGTCTTTTCTAGTCTAGGCTACAGTTTCTCTCACACTGAAATCTTGCCAGACTGTGACCCTTAAAGGGTCCTCAAAGTTTTTTTGTTTATTTCCAAGTATAGCTCTCAGAGCCATCAGCCCTCCCATCTCTTACGGCATCTTCAAGGTTGCTTTGCACAGGCAAGATAGCAGCCTATTCTAGTTTGTCAGCTTTTCAAGAACCAACAGTGCATTCCTTCCAAAAGTTTCAGTCAAAGTAAAGTATAAAATTCTAATTTTACTGACTATATTTGGCAGCAGAATTCTGTTTCATAAGAAGTAAAAGTGAACTAAGAAACAATGTGTACAAGGAGATATTATGTAGAAAATCTCAGGAGGATTTCCTTATCTCCTGAATGTGAACAGAAAAGAAAGAAAAAACCCAAATCAAACCCACTGCCTTTGAGTGGATTCTGGCTTACAGCAACCATATAGGACAAAGTATAACTGCCCTATACTGTTTCCAAGGAGTACTTGGTGGACTTGAACTGTCAACCTTTTGATTAGCAGCCATAGCTCTTAACCACTATGCAACCAGGGTTCCCCCAAAAAGCATGGGAGAATTTAAACTTTTGCTTTATTTTCTAGAATGAATAGAATCTATTAAAAGTCTGTCCGCTTGAAATATGTTTCAAGCTTTCCAACATTCGTCCATTTTCTTTGCTTTCTGGAAAATTTGAAATACAGGATTTATACCAAATATAAAAAAATTACACTAAAATAAAACCCACTGCCATTGAATTGAGTCTGATTGATAGCAGTGCTAGAGGTCAGAGTGTAACTGCCCTGTAGAGTTTCCAAGGAGCACCTGGCAGATTTGAACTGCTGATCTTTTGGTTAGCAGACATAGCACTTAACAATTTACATTACCTCATTTTATAAAAGTAGATTTTATACTTTAAGAAATTGTAACTAGAGAAATAAGAGACCTATACAGAGAGAAGACTTACATAAATGGAGAAACCTACCCTACTCATGGGTAGGAAGACTTAACATTATGAAAATGTCTATTTTACCCAAAGTGATCTACATATGCAATGCAATCCCAATACAAAGTGTAGTGACATTTTTTAATGAGATGGAGAAACAAATCACCAACTTTGTTTGGAAAGGAAGAAACTCTGGATGAGTAAAGCACAACTGAAAATGAGGAACACCGTGAGAGGTCTCATACTACCTGACATTAGAACCTATTACACTGCCACAGTAGCCAAAAACAACCTGATACTCCTACCAAAAGAGACATACAGCCCAGTGGAATAGAGTTGAGACCCCAGAGATGCCACCATCCTCTTATGAATGGTTGATATTTGACAAAGGCCCTAAGATTGTAAACTGAGGTAAAAACAGTCTCTTTAACAAATGGTGTCGGCAAAATTGGATATCCATCTGCAAAAAACTGAATAAGACCCATATCTCACACCTTACACAAAAACTAACTTACAGTGGATCAAAGACCTAAATATCAAACCTAAAACAATAAAGATCATGCAAGGGTCAGCAATGGAAGTTCTAGTGCATGGCTTAGACAGACTTCAAAATGTGACAGACAGAGCATGATCAACAGAAGAGAAAATAAATGGGAACTGCTAAGCGGCAAACACTTTTGCTCATCCAAAGAACTTTATCAAAAGAGTTAAAAGACCACCTACAGAACAGGAAAAAATATTTGGCAACTACATGTCAGACCAACATCTTATCTCCGTAATCTGCAAAGTACTGCAAATATCAACAAGAAAAAGTAAATAACCCAATTAAGTGACAGGCAAAGGAGATGGGCAGACACTTCACTAGAGCAGACATGCAGGCAGCCAAAGGACACATGAGGAAATGCTCACGATCATTAGCTATTAGAGAAATTCAAATCAGAACTACACAGAAATACCATCTCACCCCAACAAGGTTGGCCATGATCCAAAAAATGCAAAACAACAAATGCTGGAGAGGCTGTGGAGAAATGGTAACTCTCCTACACTGCTAGTGGGATTGCAAAATGGTACAGCCTCTTTGGAAAGCAATCTGGCGCTTCCTTAAAAAGCTGGAAATAGACATACCATTTGTCCCAGTAATCCCACTGCTTGGAATTTATTCTGCAGACACCAAGGCTGGTAACACGAACAGACACATGCACACAAATGTTTATTGCAGTGCAGTCCACAACAGCAAAAAGATGGAATCAGCCTAGATGCCCATCACCAGATGGATGGATAAAGAAACTGTGGTGCATATACTCAGTGGAACACTGTGCAGTGATAAAAAATGATGATTTGGGGAAACATAATGTGGTTTCAATTGGAAGACATGCTGAGTGAAATCAGTCAGCAGCAAAAGACAAATATTGTAGGAGACCCCTGCTATAAGGACTTAAAAATAGTCTTAGGCACAGAAGAAAAGACTCTTTGATGGCTACAAGGGTGGGGAGGTGGGGTTAAAGGTTGATTATAGACTAGGTGGCTGATAGAAATTTTGTTAGGTGAAAGCAGTGATACTACAGAGTAGAAAGTAGATCAACTTAACTGTATTCCACCATAAAGTGGAAGCTCTTCTAATCTCACCCCAGTATTCTAAGGAGAGAGTAGTGGGATTAGGGTCTGGGGACCATGCTTCCGGGGAACATTGAGATCAATTGGCATAATTAGCCTATTGCTAAGAGGGTCTTCTGCACCCCATATTGGTGAATAGTGTCTGGGGTCTTAAAAGCTAGCAAGCTGCATTCTGAGGTATACCAAATGATCCCAACTCACCGAGAACAGATGAGCACAAAGAACACCGAAGACAGGAAAAAGAGCCTAGGAGACAGAAGGACCCATGTGAATGGGAGACTGTATCAACATGTGACCAGAAAAACCAGATGGTGACTGGCCACCACCAAAGACAGCTGTGATGGGGCACACAGTGTTGAGTCCCTGTGGCAACATGAGAAAGAGAGATGCAGCTCAAGAACTCTACCAAAAGACTACAATTGATTGTCCGATGGCCCAGGGGACTCCTTGGGAGCATGGCCCCTAGACCTGCTGCTGCCCCTGTGTTGAAAGCACTCCTGAGCTCAACTCTTCAGATAAAAATGGAATAGATTCGGGGACACAACATGACCACATAGTATCTGTACTATGGTTCTGTGTATTTGTAGGAGGCTGTCCTTCTGGTCTCTTTCTAGATGGAAGAGAAGAGGGTGGAGAGGAGGGAGCAGGAGCTTGTTAAGAGGATACAACAAGTATAAAATGAAAACGAGGACTGCGCTGTCACGGCATGGAGAGCAGAGGAGCTGTAGATACGTGGGCATGCAAAGTTGATTTGGATTGTATACTTTAAATGAATCACACACACAAAAATTCTTTTGACCTCTGATTCCAGTGCATTTAGGTGTTCTGTTTGTTTGTTTGTTTTAATAGGTTCAAAATACTGCCTGAAGTTCTATATCGTATCCCCACACTTGAAACAATTCTAATTAGTAACAATCAAGTTGGATCTATGGACCCTATGAAGATGAAGATGATGGAAAGTCTTACTACACTGGACCTTCAAAATAATGACCTCCTACAAATTCCTCCAGAGCTTGGTAATTGTGTCAATTTGAGGTAACTGTGTCTTCTGAGTTTTTCCATTTATTTGATTAGTTGAAATTGTTTTGTAGTCCTTTGTTACTTGTTGAGGTAATCATGTAGGAATTTGAGATAACACATTTAAGGTCTTATTAAAAATAACAGGTAACAGAAGCCAAAATTGCATTTCTGATTTTCAGATTTTACCAAATGTATATTTTCAGCTTATTTTTAATATGATATATATGTAAATAGAGTAATCAGTTGTTTTTAGCAGTGCTTTTCAAATCATTGTCTATATCGATAACAAAATTCTACCATACAAAGTTATCAGGGAAATACAAACTCCTTGACTTGCATACAAAGTTCAAAATATGAATACAGACTCCCATCATTCCAAGCCCAGCATGATCTGTTTCTCGCTTTTAGTTTACTTTCTCCCAACTCTGCCTTCATTAATAATATACCTAAAAAAACACCTTTGAAAAGTTTCTTCTCCAGATAGAGTTAAGTCTCTTCTGATTTCCCACCATTCTTTGTTTGGATTCATTTGTATCATATTTTTGTCTTCCTTTAGGAAAGGGTACCGCAGTGCCTGGAACATAGTTAAGCACCCAGTAATTAACTTCCTGTTCAATGAGTATAAATTGCTGATCATCTTCTACCTGATAGGGGCAACACTGGCACACTGGGACCTAACAGTAGTAAATTAGAAGAAGCAAGTAAATAACTCCTTTTTCTAGAAATTGAGAAAATTAGTCTTTAAAAGAATTCCCAACCCATATAGAAAGCTGTGAAGATACAACTTAGAAGAAGTGTATAATATGGAGTGAGTCCTTTGACTTTTATTTAAACAATAACTTAAGCTATAAAAGATTAATATCAAAATCTCTTATAACTGAAAGGTATTTCACTGATTATATAATGAAACAAAATAACAAGCTGTTAAATCTTAAGTCAAACCTCATTTTAAATAGATTTATTCATGTATATCTGGTAAAGTGAAAGAAAGTAGAAGTGTTTTAATATTTTCCAGAGGGGAGGGGATACACTGATTACATTGTGACCCTGGGACGAGTAATTGTCAGTGTGCTTATTCTAATAATGTTATAAGCCTAATTTAGTTGTTTAATATGTGGTCTTTATAAGACTGGGAAAAGACTGGATATAAAACCAAACTAAATCCACTGCTATTGAGTCGATTCTGACTCATAGCAACCCTATAGACAGAGTAGACCTGCCCCATAGAGCTGTTCAAGGAGCACCTGGGAGATTTGAACTGCCAACCTGGTTAGCAGCCATAGCACTTAACCACTACACCACAAGGCCTGGGTAGAAAGGTGATTCAAACCATGGCTTCACCATTTAGTAGCTGTATGATCCAGGAAAGTTTGCTTACTTTCTTCAGTCTGTATTTCTTCATCTATAAAACATGAATATTAGTGGTATGTACATCAAATTGTTGCTAGGAGAATTAATAGAGATAATGAATATAAATTATTCAGGATTGTACCTTTCACAGAATAAGCATTCAATTAATATGTCTTGGTTAGCATTTTAGTTGTGCTCCTGTTTAAATGCTCAGATTTGAAAAAAAAGAAATAGTAGAAAAAGAACTTTTTCACATTACAAATGAAATTAGAAGATAAATGTCTCTAGCAGAAAATGCTTAAACTCTTAATGTCTCTCTCTTGTTTAGAACATTACTCCTAGATGGAAATCCATTTCGTGTTCCTCGCGCTGCCATATTAGTGAAAGGAACAGCTGCTATCCTGGAATATTTGAGAGACCGAATTCCTACTTAGGTTGAAGTTGCTTTATAATCTTGTCCAAGTCAATTGTTAAGAGGATTTTACATTTTCTTTTAGAATCATTCTAAAGCTGATTGCTGTACTTGATCTTATACTTCCCCAATATCACCAAACCATTGGTATGATTGGCCTGGGGCCATACTCACTGCCAGGGAATATTTTCACATTGACAACTAACATTTTTTCTAAGATAGTGCATAGGTTTATAATGGTAATAACCACGTATAGTGTCCATACATTTGTTCTGACTGTTTTGCATGGGACTTATCTTACCTGCTTTCATTCCTTTCTAACATAGTAAGCAGTTTCTTCAAACATAAATTTTTATTTAATGTGAATATTTTTATAATGACAAAGCACTTTTGTAGGTTTTTTTTAATTTTTACTTGTATTACATATAATATGACCAAATGACTTGAATGTGAATGCCCAATTTCTACCTTTTTATTAGATATAAAGTTGAATTTTACAGAGTGCTATCCTTTAGCACTGGAAAAAGTAAGACTTTTCATTACCTGTGTTAAAACCTTTGTGATGTGGTTGGTGTTCATATGTGTTTTCAGTCATCATTCACTGTTTTGTTTTAATCTAGTTATTACTTTTCTAACTATTGAGTAGATCTTCCCCTATTTTAGGAAATCATTTTACCAGGGTTGCTAATAACACAGAAAAGGCTAACAAGATGACATTACCGAAGGAGAAAATGGTGAAAATGTTTTATAATGCTCTCACAATTTTGAATTTAAAAGTTGAGAAGTTTTATTAAGTTTTTATTAAGTATTAAGTTTCTATATGATAATCTAATACTTTTAGATTCAAGAGCATTAAAAAGATTGGACCTGTGTATTTTTAAGTCAGCTAGAGTGTCAGCATTTTAAAATGGCTTTTATTCCTTAAAAAAATATACTGAAGACTTTTACTAATTCTGTAGGTGACAGAAACTGACAACAATTAATAACATACACTGCATAGGAATCGTGAAATGTACTGTGTGTAAACACCTATTCAGCAGATATTTATATAACCTACTCTATTCTGTGTGTTTTATTCCAACCTCATCTTTTTATTTCTAGTACCGTCATTTAAAATTTGCAATCTTGGTAAGACCAAACTTATTTAGTAATTTTCTAAAAGGGAATTTGATGTAGGTAAGCTTGATTTAATGAAAATCAAATACAGAATTTTTAGTTTACACCAAAAACATTGGAAGTAGGCTGATGAATCATTATAAAACTTATCATTAGTTCTATTAGTCAATTCAGTAGTGTGTATATTTACATTCTGTGTATTAATTTAGATAGCTCGATAACTTTTGGGTGATTGAGGCATGCTTATATTATGAAAAACTCTGCTAATAAACGTAAATACTACATGGTGATAATTATTTTCAAATATTTCAATACAGTGTTTGTTTTTGATTAAAAGAAACATTCACCTTTCTTACCATAGCTCTGTGATGGATTAAGAAGTCTGCTTTGATAGGAAACAAAAGACACTTTACAATAAGGTGACATTTTATTATTTATACAATAAAGAGACTTTTATGTTATTCAAAACACTTTTTTTTAAATACTGAAAAAGTTGAGTACACCAAAGCCGAAAAATGGCTCTGCTATACACTGCACAGCATTATTTTAGTCCCTGTATGTTGTATCTGTACAGAAAGCATCTTCAGAATGCATTCTAATCACATTGTACACCTTTACCAATTAGTCTGAATACATAAAATAAAACTGGAAGAGTACAGCTTGCATTTGCAAATGAATTGACTAATTAGTTCCACTGGTTCAGTAAATTTAAAATATAGATTCATAGGACTTCTTTGCACATAAAATGAAGCAGCTTTCAAGGTCATAGTGGTCTCATACTGCAAAAAAACCATTAAGTACATTCACAACCTATGTTAATAAAGTAATAAATATGTCTTCATTCAGTTTTATTTACATCAATATGTAGTTCAACTAAAAAGTACTATTGTGATACAGTAGTCTTTTTAACACATACAAAAATGACATTTTTTATATAATTTAAGCTCAAAATCACAATTATCTCAAAATATTAATTACAATACAGCCATTTCAATTAAACATGTCATGATTTAATTTTTCTTATAAAATGGTAAAATTTTTATTAAAGTAAGCAATTTGTTTTGAATTGGCTAGAGTACACCCAAGTAGAAAACCTTAAATGTTAAGAGGTGTTTCCTGCCTCCTCCCACTCAAATTTCTGTGTAGCCACCTAGGCTAGCAAAGAGACAGAAAAGGCCCCAATTTATAAAGAGTAAGTCTCTTTTGCTATACTGCTGTGGCTTGTTGGTTCTTCCGTAAAAGCTTTACACAGGGAGTGTCAACTATGCAGTGAAATGCATGCATTAATATACAATATGTCTATGTAAAATGTTAGTGTTTACTAATGCACGTTAAAAATATCCACAAAAACTGCAAAAGAAGATATTAATAAAGAAGCACTCATCAATCAAAAAGATCTATCAATCGCATATTGTAAACTTGAAAACTATTTGATAATATAATGGACTTTCTTTGAGATGAGATCCCAATTCAAGTTCTTTCTCTATCTAAAGGAGCTCTGGTTACTTGGCCTTAAGGTGTCACTGCTGTGCTGCACATATGGTAGTGAAGTCAGATGTTAAAAGGATAGGAGTCGGGAGACTGTCTTCATTTTTGTAAAATAATGGCCTGAAGTTACATTACTGCTTTGGAATTTTACTTAAACCTAACAGGAGAGTGAAATATTTCACTGAATGAATTGTGTGACCCAAATGGGAAATTGTATATTTTGCATATGGGAAAAATTTTACATGGGTGGAATCAGAACTTCTTTGTACAGTACTAAAAGGATCATGCCCCAAAATAACTGAGGTAAAAAGTACTCAATTACCAGATAGTTTAGGATGAAAGAATATTTTTCATCCTAAAAAACCCAAAAAAGCCTCCAAAATCTGTCTGGTAGCCTTTTACTTAAAACTCTTAATAGATCGATTAAAAACCTATCACAGTCTTGGTTTAGAATTGCTGTTAGTGTAATACATCTTTTCTGAATAGAGACTATACAGTTGATCTTATAGTTTACTTGTATACATCTGGGTGGGGGTATATAATGTAAGAAAAATGAAATTATAGTACCTACAAACCTTATTCTTGCAAGTTTATTTATAATGGTTTTTGAAATTTACAGACAGCTGTGTAGCTTTTTGTCTGATTTTGAGCTAGGGAAAAATTCTCCTTATGAAGACATGTCATAGTCCTTACGCTACCTTTTAGGCCTGCACATATACTGAGGACAAAGAGAAACTTGATTGGCTCTTCAAACAAAAATTACCTGGCTTATCTGTCTATTACCTTTTTTTTCTTCAAAACTGAAAATAGTAAGGCTTATGTTTTCGAGGAGGAAAATATAGTTGAGGATGTTAAAGGGAGATGTGTAAATGTCATAAAGTATAAGTATTTAAAATTTATTGCATTCCATTGACACTAGGTGTCATCAAAGCTAAAACAAAATTTCCTAGAATAAAACGTAACACAGCATTTCTTACAGACCTGAACAGATGCCTTTTCCACATTCAAGGCCGGTAAGAATCCTCTGATTGGAAGACTTTCCAAGTATTGAAAATAAAATTTATTTAAACAGTGCATTCTGAAAATAAATTTCCTTTTCAGCAAGTATGGGAGCTACTTTATGCTGTGTCTGCCTGAGAATTTTATCTTGATTTTCCATGGACTTTTTGAAAAAATTACATCAGATTTGCTAAGATTTTTTTAATTTTTTTAGTAGAGAGCTGGGGAAGGGAAAGAGGGTCAGAGATTTAAAGAAGTGTCATGTGATTTCTTTTGTCCATATTTCAAGTGCTTTCCTTAATCTAGCTATTATAAAAGTCAGTTGACCTGAATACCTGGGCATTGTTAAACCTCATTAACTGTGCAAAACAAATGTGCAAATAAAAACCTTTATGTATGTTGTATCTATGTATAGACACAAAACCTGAGTTACAATAAAAGCTTTTAATATACGAAAACTTTTCTTAATGTAGGAAAATAACCTTTAAAGGGCCAAAAATACCTTTGTACAGTAGAAGCAGCTAACTTTAAAACTTCAGTGTGCTTAAGTATCATATAGTTTATGAGACCCAGCACAAGAGGAAAATTTACATATGATAATTTAACAGTAGCTGAAACAACCAGGTTTGTATTTCTAGCATCTATTTTCATTCCCCTGAATTCTGTAACTTTTCCAAAAACAAACAAAAAAAACATTCAAATATGAGTCTGGTTTTATTTCTAAGTATTGAGGACATAGGAGATTTGCTAGGCACATAACTTAGTGCCAAGCTATAAAGAAGTTCTGTAATTTAAACAAATAGAATCTATAATCTATTATGAAGAGATACATTACTTAAAAAATATTTGGTAGACAGTCTGGAGTCAAAGTCTGCATGAAGCTAGCCTTTCATCTGCAGGCTCCCTTCCTGCAGAATGTTAGCCATTCATAACTCCATCTTTCTCCACACTTCATTTCCTTTGTTTGTGGTGGGGTTTCTTAACCTTTTTGTACTTGAATTGTCGCAACTGAAGCTCCTTTGCTTACATTTAGCCACTACTTACAGTGTCCTCTATATATCTTGCCCATCGCTTCTTCTTCAGGAGCTCAGTTCTGTGGATTGACTCTTTGGTCTCCCCTCATATGCCCTGTAACTACTCATTAGGAGAAAATCTGCTTTAGTGTTTCCATTATTAAGTGTTTCCATCATTAGATTCTGACTTAAGGCTGAATCCAGGACACACGTATTCCCTGGGCCAGATCTCAGATGCATACTGAGGAAATTTTATAGAAAAAGTGCAGCTTTCATGTCCATGCTACTCAGGTTGCCTCTTGTAATTAACTACACACTTAACGACAGTAAAGTCTTTGCTGCTTGGGAGAAGCCGTTTAAACCAAAAAAGTTCACCCCTTGCATCTACAGTGGTGTCAGAGAACCTCTTGAATGTGTCTATCAGTAGTTAGGGAAGTGTGGTCAGTGTCTTTGAATACTGCCTTTTCTCACTGGGGCCGTGAGCCTGGTTTGAGGATAGGGTGGGAAATGCATGCAGAAGGTTTAGGGGTTAGATTCATTACCAAGGGAACTGCAGCCTCTTCTTCCTTTTTTTGTGACACTTGCCTGAGGATCACTAGAAAGATTTTATATTGTGCAGGCTAACAGAGTCGCACTTTATCTGCCAACAGACTTGTTGCCATGGCAACCAGTACAGGAACTAACACGACAAAATGCTGAGGATTAAATGTGGATAAACTTGATAAAGGAGTTGGTTTCTACATTGCCATTTGAGCATTTGGGATATGTATATACATATTCATTCCTCATGTAGCTGGATCACTGAAAATGGACAGCATGACTTGCCGACAGCTGATGTGGGCAATGCAGGGAAATGGTAATACGCACGTTGTAGTGTAGATAAGTCAATTCTGCAAAGACCAGCCTTATCCCTGGTAACTGAGCTTTTCAGCCCAGATGTAAAATTAACCATAGGGGCAAAGGTACCCTTTGGAAAGGTATGTCCATGCTTAATCTATAAAGCTATACAAAGCACTGCTTTTTAATAAAGGTGGGTAAGCAGATCTCTTTCTACGATAGATGAATAAAACATAGTAGTCTTTATAAGCATCTATATCTTTTAGCTTATGATAAAGAGATTGCTTGTGCTCACCTCTGGTAAGTCTTTAAAATCACACAGTAGATGCCTAGAGGAGGACTAGCTGGTCAGGATTAGACTAAACTTGATTAGCTTTTGCTGTGACTTGGTGCTATTGCTTTTGGGTGGATGTATTCTGGACAAGTTCGAGCTCCTCCAGGGTTGGGCTACCTGACTCAATCTGTAACAGGTTTACCACCTTCTCCCATGCCTCAGGCAAGAATTTGAAAGCTATTAGGATATATCTCATAGCGTACTGTGAATTCAAATTTGACTTCCTTGCATTTTTTTAAACAATCAGTTCAACACCTTGACTTCCTGTGAAGTTGCAGAAGTGATTCCCTGCTGTCTCAGGTACCTTAAGGAATAACAGATGTAACTCCCACATGATTGTCTCTAGAATCGGGTACCTCAGTATGCAATTCGCAAAAGAACCCCACCAACCTTATGACCATGATTGCTACCAACTACCGCTTGTATTTGGAAACCAGAAAATTTAACTTACGGAACAGGGATGTCTCTATAGTAGGCATTACAATTTGCAGACCTGATTTTAGATGTTAGCCATTGAATATATAGAGATTTTTTTTCAATACCTTTCAACCTCGATCAGCAGCAGTATACCAAAGTGACCTTTCTCTCTAAACCATTTAAAAAGCAAACCTCAGTTTCAAATGTAAGCACACTGCACAATCCATTGCAGGTATTTTTATAAAAGTTTTTTAAAGCTGATGCATAGAGACACTAAGTTATTCTAAGATAAAACCCATGGCCTCATCACAAAAGGGCACCTAATTTTCCAGACTATGGTTGAACACATTTTTTTAAACCCACGTTTATCATACTGCACCATGTCTGTGCTAATCCTAGCCTGACTAAAAATTCTTGATTTTAGCTTCACAGAGAAAACAAAAACTCATAGGTTTTGTTGGAAATAAAACCGTATCTGCTATTTCTGTTGCCGGTATAACCTCTGAAGAAATTGTACACTTGGAATAACTTACGGGATGTTACCTGGCTACCACTTCTTAGTGCTTAGTGATATTGCCAGGAGTCCCTGGATAGTGCACATGGTTAACTGCATAAGTGCTCTGTCACAAACCAAGAGGTTCGTGGTTTGAATCCACCCAGAGGCACCTTGGAAGAGGTGCCTGGCAACCTACTTCCAAAAAAACTACAGCTGTTGGAACCCTAGGAAATAGAGTTCTACTGTGAAACACATAATCTGCATGAATCAGAATCAACTCAGTGGCAATTGGTTTTCTTTTCGATGTTTTTTTTTTTTTTTTTTTGATGATGTTGACAGGGTAGGTGAAGTTGTCAGCACTAGAGGATGTGTAGAAACAGTCTAGTGGGACATACCATGTCAGCATTCTAGCCATTTGTTTACATGGCACGTCAGGAGACTTGGTCTTTCTCAGCGTGGTTCCTGGCACTCTTAGTTTTTTACTTCCTGAAAATTTTTATCTTAGATGCTGTTGAAGTCACATTTCTCTCTGAACTTGAATGCGGTCCTGCTCTGTAATTCCCCAAAGCATTTTTCCCTACAGTAAAAAGTGTGATCTTTTTCTCCTTGTGTGTAAGTGCATCATAGTACTTAGACTACGTGTGTCCAGCAGAAGTGTGTACATTTTTTTAGGTGCTTAATCAGACAGGAAATACTGGTGGCATAGTGTTTAAGTGCTACAGCTGCTAACCAAAGAGTTGGCAGTTTAAATCCACCAGACACTCCTTGGAAACTATGAAAGAGTTCTACTGCGTCTTACATGTAGGGTAGCTGTGAGTTGGAATCCATTCATCAGCAACAGGTTTTTAAATCAGATTGAGTCTATTAAGTGGAAGGACCCACCTTTGTTTTCAAGCCTCCAGAAGCCTGCTGGGTCTTTAAGACCCTTCTTCTGTGAAGGAGGAGCTTCCCTTGATCCCTGCCCTTGACCCCTAAGGCCAACCCCTTGGAAGGACAAATTCAAAGGAAAGTCAAAGGCCAAAGCCTAGCCAGTGATTCTGACCCTTCCTGATACAGTTCACTCAGGGCTACTCTGCAGTTATCTGTGTCTTCACTGTGATCTGATACTCGGTCTTTTTTGGAAGAGAACATATATGAGGGACAGTAACCTGCCATCCTATGAAAACAAGGTGAAAGGAAGCATTTGATATTTTATTAGACTGAGAGAGAAAGTAATAACACATTGTTTTCTGTCCTCATACGTTGTACCTTTACAACACAAAGTACAGCAACATTTATTAGCCTTTCTGTGTGTCTGTCACCGCACTAGACTTGTTTCTATGTAGACTGTTTCATCCAAGAAACAGTCTACATAGATTAAACTTGTGTCTCCCACTGTTCTCAGAAGTTCCCCTGTTAGAACTTTGAACATAATCCTGTGCTCATTAACAGTTATTAAGTTGAATGTTCTGCAACAGAGGTAAATTGTTTTTTAATCATTTGCTCAGTTTTTAAAAAAGATAGACACATAGATTGGCTAGAGAATAAATTCTAAGATGGTCCAGAGGAAAACTTGTGAATAGATCTCACTTAGCAAGATCTACAGGACAGGATGAATGCTCTAAATATTGTTTTAAGGGTGTAGATGAACACTCTGGGGATATTCATGGAATTTTTTTTTGAGTAGTTTGTGATAATGTAATTTACTAGGTCACAAGACAGTAACTCAATTTTGGCAATTATGTAGAAGGTTCAAAAAGGTGCCTGATATTGAAGCAGAAAGAGGAGAAAGAGAGTGGTTGACTCCCAAGTTTAAATCTCTCTGGGGAACAGTCTATAAAAGAGATTTGTAAATGTCCTCATGAGAGTGAGGTGTTTGCTACCAACACTCCTGGTTTTATAAGACATACCAGAGTGATAGCTTTGCGACAGAATCTGTCATGATGATTACAAGATGTTGTGATCTTACCAAGTGCAAAATATTTATTATTAAGTTGAATGAACTACAAATGGGGTTGAAGACTAATGCCGAAGACCAGCTATCAAAAATTGACAAACAGAAAGACAGTCAGTAAAGACAAACATTTAAGGCCGGAACCGTTTGGATAATGATAATATAGTGGGCAATTTACATTTGAAGAACTTTTCTTTTACAGATGAATTCAGGCCAAGTGCATACCAATGGAGTGGTTAAGTAGGAGGAGCATTTCCTTGTTTTGCAGAGAAGTTGCTCACTTGGACCTTGGAAGCAAGGAGAACAAGTGGTGGTGGGGCAAGCACAGCTCTGAGGGGATCAGTAATGTCTCAGCATGTGGGGGAACTATGCTGTGTCATGGATAGGAAGCTCTGACCTACGGATCACCCAGGAAGACAAAATTAAAATGATTTATATATGACAAAAGACATGTTACTAATAGTGCGGTACAGTAAAAGAGACACAAAAATTTCTAGAAACCACTGTCAAAGTACATAAAAAAAAACCTTTAAGTGGTTTTCCCATCGGTCATGGTACCAAATTTTCCTAGCTCTCATACCAATAGTTGTAGATTCTACAGCTAAACCTACAATGAAAAGCTTGGGGAGGTCTGAGAAAGGGTCAAAAAGAATAATGAAATAATAAAATAAAAGCTGTACCCAAGAGAATGAGATGATGGTCATATGTGCTTTACCCATGTGTGGGCACATTGTAAGCAATTTTAATTTGTTCAGGAGATACTATCTCCCAAATGAGAGGAAGCAAACCAAGGTAGTGACGTAAAATTGGCGGACTTGATGTCGTAAAGAAATTACTAAACACTAACCCCCAAAGAAGGTTGAAATGAATTTGATTAAGATCCCACTGTATCAGTAGCTGATGAACACCTTAGCTAGAAGGAAACTGTTTTGTTTGGAGGAAAACAGATGATTTAAATAGTTATACACTGACTTAGGGAAAGCCTTATTTTTCTCTATTTTTTTTTGCTCTGGGTTGGAAGAAGGGAAACACCATGAACCCACAAATAAATAAGACCTTGACTGAATTAGACAAGAGGTCTGGATAAGGTGGCTGGCTAAACTGAGAGAGTAAGGGTCTAATTAGATTAGCAGTAGCAAACAGAATCACTCAGGCTTTTAAAAACAGCAACCCAATAAATAGCCACTCTGAACTGCTGGATATCTAAGAACCAGAATGGCTTGAGGACTTGTGTTGTCAAAGTTGCCAGAGGCTCTGTTCTTTCTACACCTAGACATTGTTTCTACAAAAAGGGAGAGGGGAATGAAAACCTCCCCTGGAAATCTTTTGATCACTTTGTGGGATACATTTTGAAATGCATTCCTTTTTCACTTCGTAATAAGGTAAATTCTGATTATGACATTATGCTGATTACTTGTACACAGAAGAGAAAATGAAAAATTAGGAGTTTATACCAGATGCCTATTTACTGCAGATGCCAGCTGGAAAATAAGCTAAACACAGATACACACATACTCAGATCTGACTGGTTTTCGAATTAGATAAGGAAGGTTATGCTAGGCAAACTGCATTCCAGACGTTGAAGTTTTAAAAAATAGATTTAAGATTACTTGTGGCAAATATATTCCCACATATTTGGAATCTACATACCTGAAGGAAGCTTGGTTAAAATTGTGGCAGGCACAAAATATTTGGGAAACACAGAAGAACTGTTAAACTGTAGGATGTAATAATAAAACTGAATAATTAGGAAATAACAAAATTTTACAGCAAACATTCACCCAAGATTTAGAGAGAGCTCTATGATTGGGTCATCCAAGGGAGTTGATAAGACTGAGAGGTTTAGTCCCAAAATGCAGAAACAGCTTTAAATAAGCTCAACCATTGTGTTTTTATTCTTACATTGTTTAAATTTAAGCTCTGTCTCAACGAAATTTTTAAAAGTAGAGAGTTAATTTTGGAATATTTATAGTTTTATGAAGAACTTAATGATTCTGATTCACCATTTAAGTAGAAACAGGGTGACCATATATTCATTGCCCAAACTGGGATCCTTCTGAGAATGAAAGGGATCCTAGGAATAATTACACCAGCACAACAGACTTAGTAGAAATGACTTCTCAAGTACGTGTGGTCACCCAAACTAGAGATCTGAAGGCTTAGCGACAAAGGGCTCCACCTACTGGTGGCTCTTCCAAACTGTAGACCAAAACCCATTGTTGGCTTCATTCCCACTCACAGGGACAATGTGACACAGAACAGAACTAGCACCATCCGGTTTCCAAGGAGTGGCTGGTGGATTTGAACTGCTCACCTTTCCACCTTTGAGTTAGCAGCCTAGATCTTAACCACTGCACCACCAGGTCTTCAAACTATATGTATTCATAGTTTCTAAAATGTATGTGGATAAGTTCAGCTTATTAACTTACACATGGCGATGTATATGTCAGACTGCCAAGTGCCGTCAAGTCGGATCCGACTCATGTAATTTAAACTGTTGAGACACATAATTTGTTGCTATATAAGGATGAATTAGTGACAGGGAAGTGGTAGCCTCTTCTCCGGAGGAATTTTAAAAATAATATTGTTTTCTAAAGGTAGACAGATGAACCAGATTCTCTAAGGATCTTTTTTTTTCTTATGATAGAAATTTTTTTCCCTCATTTGTCCACAGACCCTTGGTCTGTGACTATATTGTTTGATTGGAATTTAGTTCAGAACAGTGTTCTGTTAATTTTTTACATGGTACCTTTGAGTGGATTTCCTTACTCTGAGGAGTCACATGATCAAAATCTTAGCTACTACATTCAAAGAAGTTTCTAGAAATTAATAGCAACAAAGAATGTATATCCCTAATTTATGCCTTAGTTTTCATTGGAACTGTTTCTACTTCTAGAAGAACAGGAAGAAAGCCAGTCATTAAGAAGAGCTGAAAGATCACTCTTTTGGCCAGGAGAGTGGAGAGGGAGCAGAAAGGACGTCTGGGGCCTTCTTTCACAGCCAGCAGGACCGTAAGACCAGGGGCTGTGTCTCAATCTAAAACTGATTTCTTTTACCCAGATTCTCTATTCCTTTTTATCAGTCTTTTATCCCAGGAAAAATCAACAGTAGGATTTATTCTGGAGAGGGTGAGGCATCATACTATCAAAGATAGTGTGGTGACTGAAGTTTCCTTCAAGTCCTTCAAGACTCATGACTTCTCACTCAAAAGTTCAATGAAAAGAAATCATAATCAGTAATTACAGACAGTGAGTCCTCCTTATACAAATAAATTAAGAGACAGAAACGGGAGAGTAATTAGCATTATTAGAAATCATGGGCAAAATAGTAAATGAGCAATGCCTTTAATGTTTGGGAATATTTCACTCAAGTCTGGAGTCAGTTTGCTATGAAACCTGAATAGAAAACTGTGTGAGATGCTTTTGAGAAAAGATAAGAAAAAGTATTTTACTTCCAAGGGAATTAAGGATGCCATGAGACATTAAAGGGATTGTTGTTAGGATCTTGGCTACTAGAGTGCTCTGTCTAGTTAGATACCTTTTTCTTTTAAGCAAGTAGATTCCTTTTTTTGCTCACATGAGGGAAGGGCCTACAAAAGCTAATGCTGATAGCAATATAAAGAGCATGCCGCCTTTCTTCTTTAACATCAGCAGGCCAGATTCTGAACCCTGTAGAAGTTTGGGAAAGGACATGTGGTTTTACAGAGGTAACCCTGATTTCCTGTGTTCTGTCTACATAGTTAGAGTCCCTGAGTGGCACAAACAGCCGAGCACTGGAATACTACGTGAAAAGTCGGCAGTTTGAGCCAATCCAGAAGTACCTTGGAACACAAGCTTAGCAGTCTACTCCTGAAAGGTCACAGCCTTGAAAACCTTATGCAGTAGTCTCATTCTGCACACATGGGTCACCATGAGTTGGAACTGACTCAGTAACAACTGAAAACAACATTCTAAATAGTTGTACTAATGCCATAGCTTTGCCATAGTCTGAGAATTTTGATGGAGGTATATGGCATTTTGACTTTGGGGATACCGGTCGGTGGTTGGATCTGCTCATGAATCAATGCCAAAATGCAGTCTAAACACTGTCATGGTGACTGTGGCCAGTAGCCCGTAGACAGACTATACTTTGGCTAAGGACAGGCTGCATGAGGCCACAGGTTTGATTAAATTTAGAAGGAATGTGGAGTTGAAGACTCCTACCAACTGCTGCCGTTTAGCCCTGCCTCTCTCACAACACCTGGCACTATTCCCCACGCCTCCAAATTCTAGAAACAGCACAGGCCAAGTAATATACCAAATTGCTATGTACCGGAGGAAGAATCTTCAGTCAAAAGGGGATCTAAAACCAGACTCACCAAGTCATTTTGCCTCATTAGTTTCTAGTCGTTTCACTTCTCCTGGCCTCTGGTAAAATGAAGGACTGGGCTTGATTACCTCTAAGATGCCTTTAGGACCAAAACCAGGCCTCTCGTGAGTTCAGCCTCATGCATTCATTTCACTATATACATGACTTCTTCTCATAAGATCAGCAAGATCCTCAGAGATCAGAAGGAGAGATATTAGGAACTCCAACTAAATGAACAAAATCCATTTCTTAAAACTTCTTGGACCTTGATAAGGCTCTCAGAAATTGTCATAAGGAACTTAAACACAACCAATAAAGGACAGAATAAAATACCTGAAAGTTATTTAGAAGAAATGTCACATTGGGGAGGAGTCCTGGGTGAAAAAGGAATAATTTTAAAAAATTTAGATATGGTGAATGACACTGAATAGGTAGTTTACGGTTATGTCAATTGAACATCTGCTTCCTGTTTAATTCAGTATTTTTAAAGTGCTTGTCATCCTTTTACTCATTGCGCAAATGTGTACTGAACACCTACTGTGCCTCTAACACTACAACAAGCACTGGAAATAAATGGTAAAATGAGATGTGCCCCCTTCTGTTTAGGAGGTGTCTGTTAGTACAGTCTGATCCTCTTTCTCAGTGAGCTTTTAAGAAAGAACAGATAGCAAAATAGTTATGACTTTTGCGGTAGTAGGAGCAACACAATGGTGCTAAGGAAGAGAAATTTCTTCCCATTAGGATTAGGGTTGTTTGAGCTGAGTCTTTAAGGCCGCACGTTTTTATAATTTAGAAAGGGAAAGGGGAGAGGAGGCATTTGGGTAGAGCGGTACAGGCAAACTTAGAGCCAGAAATGCATACTATATGCTTAGGGAAATGCAAGGAGCTATATGCTCCTGGAATACTGGGTATGTGTTTTTACCAGGGTAGGGTAAAATAAAAACAAGCAATTCCTAGATTCAAGGGATCGAAATTTCCTTGCAAGAATAAACAGATGTTCATCACTGGTGGGGAGTCCTTGTGGTATAGTGGTTAAGTGCTTGACTGCTAACTCAAAAAGTCACAAATCCACCAGCTGCTCTTTGAAAACCCTATGTGGCAGCTCCACTCTGTCCTATAGGGTCACTATGAGTGGGAGTCAGCTTGATTGCAATGGGTTTTCTTTTTGTGGTTATGAGAGTTGGATATGTGTCATTCAATACCATCGAACAGTATTTTTATGTGATGGAATGAACAATGTGCAGTGACAATGTTCTTCACCCCGCGGAAGGAAGACAATGCAGCCAGCTGGATAACTATTCAACCTGCTGCATTTCTGAGTAGATATTTCTAATACTGAAACCAATGAACTCCCATGATCTGTGATGAAGACAGTGGTCATAGAAGGGACTATTGCAGGATACTCAACCTAGGAGAATCTCTTCAACTATATCTTTTAAAGGGTTAACTTCCGTCTTTCACCCATCATGTCAGAGACACATAGACATGGTGCTGGGCCAGGTTCAGGAATAACATTCTTCACCAGGTATTCTTCACCTTTGTAGAAGAACCAAACTGAAAATTCTTGTTCCATTTGCAGACACTCAAGGAATTCTGGTTGCTGTTTGTCTTGTCCAGTAAGGTGTCCCTTCATGCCACTTTCAGTACATCAAATGCTGCCCTAAATCCTAGCAAGTGTTCACAATGGCTAAAAGCCACTAGTCCCGGTAGGCAGACTTATCTTTTGCTCCACATAGAACACCATGTTCACCCTCAAGGAGACCTAACTAGAAAAATATACTAATTCCTTTGGCAATAGGGTGGGCTGAAACCAGGGACAGAGGAACTCACCACTTTGCCTTGTACTGTCTTTGTTCTGGAACTTCTTTCATTTTTCCACTTGATTGTGAGATTCGGTGCTGAGCAGGTCGTGTTATATCCCTCGAAGTGCCAGGTAAGTAGTTGATGCTCAACATATTATTTATAAACATTAATTTAATATTTTGTTATTTTCTTCAATTGAGTCTCCCAAAATGTTTTGAGTTTTTGAATGGCATCTTAGATTAGGCATCTGAGATTCAGCTACAGTACTGTTTTTCTGAGGAGGAAATAAGGAATTCACCCATGAAAATAAAATTCCCTGTACTAACATATTTTACTCTAGGTAAAGAGACACCTGGCTATTTGTAGACTGTTTGCTCATCATGCTCTTTTAGAGGAGGAACAAAACTGGCAAAGTAACACTTGAGCGATGGTGACAGTATTCTGGAAAACAAAATGCTTTCAAAACAAGAGATGGGCTGATTCCCTCTTTTTCTGAACACCAGTTCTCACATGTATTGAAAATTATATCAGTTTAAAATTTTTTTAAGGCAGGAAAGAAAATTATTATAAGTTTGAAAATCTCACCTGTGGAAATTGGGCCATTGCTTTTCTTTGGGTCAGGTCGATACTGTTTCTAACCCCAGAATAAAAGAATCACAGGATTCCCTGGTGGTGTAGTGGTTGAGTGCAACCTCTGCTAACCGAAAGGTCAGCAGTTCAATCCACCAGGTGCTCCTTGTAAACTCTGTGGAGCAGTTCTGTGCCATCCTATGGGTCGCTGTGACTCGGAATCAACTCGATGGCAGTGGGCTTTTTTTTGGTTTGGAATATACATGCTTCCTGAATTTCACAACCTTTCACTCTTTGAGGTGTTACTGTTAACTAAATTGGGGAAAACACTTTTTTTGTAGCCCAGGATAGCTTAGAAAAGTATTGACAGAGCTGCAGAGCTACACTTCTCATCTATGCTGTTTAACCTTCAGGAGATGACTGTCTTCTAGCAGAATCCAACTGGAAACAACCCTACCAGATCAAGAGCTTGGTTCTGCAGTTGAAACCGATGAATTGTTTTCCCTCTGTCAGGTTTTTTTCCTCCTGGGTCACCATAGAAATGTTATTAGCTCAGATGAAGATAATCACGTAGTTAGAAGCCCAAGAGATTCATTTCTATGCTTTATTGTAGCTTTTTAAAAATAAAACCTTAGAATGGATGTCTACCCACCCCCCTCATTTTTCAGAAATCTCTGAATTCTCCAAAGTAGAAATGGGACATTTTATACTCTCACAGGACAGTTTCCAGACCATTCTCTTGCAGACACTGTTAAAGGGAAGGGATACTGGAACCCATCCCAATGACTATCAGCTGGGAGGTTCAGAGACAGCCCCTTCATATGGTAAAATCTAGCTTTTTAAAAATATAAGTCAAAACACCATTCTGTTAAGGCATTGCCACCTATAACCTTGCACCTACCCTTTGTTTGGTGTTATCAAAGACGTGGTAAGTGCCCTACTTTTGCACCTTGGGTAATCTTTACTATGCAGATTCCCTGATCACCCAAGAAAACCGCACTCAGACTGGAAGCTAGAGTTGATAATTGAGGGTCTCAAAACACTGACAGAACTCCAACTGGGCCTTTATCCTAGTCTCAGCAGGACAGCAGCAGACATCCACTGCCTTTGGGCATCCTGGGGATGGAGTGGTAGCAGCAACAGCAGCAAAGAAGAGAGGTCAGTTTTACATACTAGAAACAGAAATGTCCCCCAAAGGTTCAGCATATTACTAGAAAACTTGATTGCATCTGTGGCATGGTGGGTTAAGTGCTACATCTGCTAACCAAAAGTTCTGCTGTTCAAATCTGCCAAGTGCTCCGTGGAAACTCTATGGGGCAGTTCTATTCTGACCTCTAGGGTTGCTATGAGTCAGACCTAACTCCATGGCAGTGGGTTTTTTTCAGTTTTGAACTGTGGGGTGTCTCAGAAATTATATCAGCATTTTACATCAAAACGGAACAAAGCAGATGCATAGGAGAGCTAATATCCAGGATCTCTCCTATAATATTAATCCACATATTTTTCCATAGTCTATACCTCAGCTTACGTTTTATTTTTCTGTAGTGTATACTTGCTTACATCATGGTCTTGCTGGTTGATGGCAAAGTATCTTGGAATGGAAAACAGGTACAATGCTGAGGAAAAATGTTTAAGCAAGTGACCTCAATCTGCAAATTTGACCTCCATTCCCAAAGAATGGTTCAACTACAAGAAAGGGCATATCACCAACTCGATGTTTTGACGAGCACTTTATTAGGCCTCAGAAAGATTTAGCACTTCTGTGAGATGAACTTTGTTCTCTGACTGGACCTTTTTTTCTTGCTCAAAGACCCATATTCTTAACTTATTTGGGTATACTTGCCTTTTTGACTGACACAGGATTTTAATAAACCTACTGTTTGTTGCGTATGTCAGAAATTAGTCACATACGTTGTATGTTTGAATTTATCAAAGATTTAGAGTGGTTGTCCTCTACCAACATGGCATTTTATTTGGTTATGTTGTATTCTTGCCTCTTGATGACAGTATATCCATCTTCATCACAATGAACATTTATCATCTGTGTACCAACAAGGTGCAGGCACTTATTAAATACAACAGTAAAAGCTAATGGGAAGTCAAGGTGGCTAGTATACTATGTTTTCCAAAGCTTTAAATTGTAGTGAAGATAGTAAGTAGACTTTGTGATTAAAAATAAAATATTTTTACAGTTTCTTTCCTCTAAACATTTTGGCAAATTCAGATTCTTTTTATACTTGAATATATAAATTTAATTTCATCAATGTTTTCCTCTAAATTTTCTCCTCTCTTTGAATCCACTAACAAAAGATATTTTAATCCTACTTTTAAGCAAGCAATTATATTAATGATATGTTTTTGAGCATCGTTAAGATTAAAAACATTAATGCTGGTCTGCCCCCTTCTTTAAAGCTGCTTCATATTTTGAAGGGGATAATCCCTAAACAACAATGAGTGTTTGATATTAATGTGATTACAATTCCAAGAAGCTGGGGCACATTTTTTTTTTTTTTTAACACAGGCTTCATTGAGGAATGAATTAACGTGATGTGTATGTTGTATATCACATTGATCTTGAATACTGTCAAAATTACACTGGTAGTTTGAAATTACAACTTTTGTTAGGTGACTTGTGTTGTTTTGCAGGGCTGAGATTATCATAACAGAGCTTTTGTGACACAATGGTGTATATATTCTTTTCACAAACAATGTAAACAATGCATCCGCCCATGTAATGTGAAACACCTGCAAAACTCATTGCCATCAAGTCGATTCTGACTCACAGTGACTCTATAGGACAGAGTAGAACTGCCCCATAGTGTTTTTCAGGAGTGGCTGGTGGATTTGAAATGCTGACTTTTTGATGAGTAGCCAAGCTCTTAACCATTGTACCACTGGGCTCCTAACATATGAGGCAGAGAGCTTATAAAAACAGCATGGCAAGGAGTGGATTGTGTGGTTGACCAAAAAAAAAAAAAAAGTATAGTGCACACATCATTTGCATAAAAATATAGTAAGCCTTGTAAATAGTTTTAAAAATTGTCCGCTAATTCTATTTGGCTTTACAGTTATGAGCAATTCTACCAATAGTTTTTGATTCTATTCTTTCCACTTTTAATGTTTCTCAGTCCACTCTCTTGGCATCTTACTGATCCACCAGTTATAAGCAACTTCCTCCTCAGGAAGATGCCAATAAAAATCATAGACCAAGAGGTAGAGTATACTGGAACTATCATGAATTACACTTCTTTTTTTGTTTTTGTAGATTTTTCTTTTTTTAAAGGCACACTCATAACTTCTTTGTTTTGGTTTTTGTTCCTGTGAGCCAGATTCTAATCTCAGGCAGCAGCAAAAACAGTTACTCCATAAAAATTAATACTTAAAAAGAAAATCAATGAATTATTAGCTCTTGTAACCTACAATATCAATAAGATCTTTTAAGTGATTAGTGATTTTATTCAGTCAACCTAAGAAGAAAAAAATGCCTCTTTTTGTTAATACTTGTCTGTTTTCAGTTTGCAGCGTGTCTGTACAGTTGACAATGAGGTACCACTTCTGCATATCACTTTTCTTTTTCAGTGTTCAGGGTTCCCTTTTCTCTTTTCCTCATTCCTGAACTACAGAACAGGAAGGATTAAAGCATTGGCCTAAGACAACATTGTAATATTGGAAGTGGCGGAGGTGTCTGCTAGGATCATGACCCTCTCAGCTTTGTGCCTCAGATGCATTTCCTGGAGACCTGGGTTGAAAATTTTATGTAGAAACTTAACATAAAAAAGACTTTGGGAATCCTATATTTTGTTATTCTTCTGTCTTTCCAGTAAAAGAGTTAACAAAACTGGTGGGATGATTTGAGATGCTTCATTGACACCAAGTTAAACCAAAGAGTTTTTTTTTCTTTCCTTAAGTGATCTTATAAGGACACTGAGGGCAACATTTGGATTAACGATTATCATCCTATAATAGTGGCTGGATACTGTGGGTTGGAACATGTTTGTAAAAGAGAATTAAGCTCTGAAGGATACTTCTCATCGGAAACTGTCAGTATATTAAAATGCCTTTAAAAGCTGCTTCTAGGAAACATATTAGATAGGCCAGTCATTTAATCACTTGTTAAGTGTTAAACCCTATAAAATTGCTGTATAATGTCATTCTGACATAGAGCAACATCAAAATTAGTGCATCATCTATAAAGTAAAGTATTATTTGTCTTCACATGACAAACTCTATTGCCAAAAAATACCACTGCACTTCTAGTAAGTGTCACTCATTTTAATATACCCTACAAAAATACAATATTTTCAATGTCCCCATAAAACAGTTAACTTACAAATAGTATTCTCAGAGCTTTGGTAACATTAATATGTAATATTTTTGGAAAAATTCTAATACCTACAGTCAAATCAAACTCACTGTCACTAAGTTAATTCCAACTTATAGCACCTAAAACACTAGCATATAAAGTAAATTCATTATACAAAAAACAATTTTGTGGAAATATGAGAAAGAGAATGAATACAGCCAACTCTGGGGAATTATTCTGGAATTTAAAACTAATATTTTAATACAGTTAATGACTAATATTATAAAGAAACATTTAAAGGATTATAAAATGAATTGTGATCATTTATAATGGAAAATAGTTCCAATATAATAACAATTAACTCTATATTAACTATACTTGTTTTCCCCTTCAGTTGGACAGATTCAAATTTCTATATCTTGAAATTTTATTTTGGGGAAAAAGAAGCATTGAAATATTTTTTCTATTTCTTCCCACAAAACAGGTGCTGATTAATAATAACACAGGGAGACTCACAGCTCTGAGAACATATATTTGAAGTTTTATATTTAAATACCAAAGGTTTTTTTTTTTTTTTAATTCCTCCCCCATAACTTTCTAACAACAGTATTTCTTAAGGATAAATTTTATCAATTCTCCAAACCCATTTTGAATGATTTAAAAGTAGCAAATCAGATAAAGCAACACACAAATAAATGCCATATTTACTACTAAATAAATTACAGGGGCTACAGTATATAACCAACATAAATGTGAAAGAAAGAAAGCAATACCTGTCCTGCCACCCATCATTCACTGCTTAAATTTGTGGAGAAAAAGATTTACTTACATTGACCTTTGGTCCATTCCTTAACTCTACATGTATTCTAATTCGCTAAAATTGTTGAACAAATTAATTCGTTTGTTCTGGCTATTTTTACTCAGGTCCCAGAGATGAATGGCTAATTTATGAAATATTTCACTCTGTATTATGAGAATTTAGCAAATGAATATGGAACCAAATATAAACACTTTATACCATATGTACAGTTACTTTCATAAGGCATTATCATGTAATTTTTATTGAAAAAGATTCAGTATAGTAAAGTCTTATTTTAAGATATATTTTCTTTCTCAATCCGAGATGTTTACTTTATGAAAATATGTTTTTCTCTATATTCTTTTTGTATATATGCCAACATACACCTTGTGCTAGAAATATTTTCTGGGAATTACAACTCTTTATACTTGTATTTTCTATATAAAGGCATATACAACTTTGAGGCAGTGTTTCTGATGGAGAGCAGAATCTGTAAAGAGCTTGTGTGTGCTTCCGTGCTCTGAAATTATATGAAATCCACTTTGAGAAGAAACTGATTAAAAAAAGAAAAACAAAAGAAAACTGCACCAATGCACAGCCAGAGGCTGACAATTAAAACTAATACATAACCACATGAACATCATATTTATATAGTTAACATTTTTAAGGGTGATCAGTGCTAACATATAGTATTATACATTTGGCACTAATGTTTGCCATTGGTCCAGCAATTGGCAAAATTTCTTTCTATGTATAAATTTATTTTTGAACATTATGTCTGGCTAGACGTATCTTCACTATTTATAAAAAATATTTAGACAGTAAGCTCACGTTGAATAACTAGGTCTACTGTGTTCTGGAAACTCTTCAGTAGTAATACAGCTTTTTCATGTTCCATATGTACAAAACTGTGTCCATTTGCCTGTAAACAAACATGAAACAGAGCAATTAGTGTACCTGCTCAATCATTTTACCAATCATAAGACTCCAGTCATAAGACCACCTACAGAATGGGAAAAAATATTTGGCAACTCTATGTCAGACTGACGCCTGATCTCCATAATCTATAAGGTTCTACAAAATATCAATAAGAAAGAGACAAATCATCCAATTAAGCGATGGGCAAAGGAGATGGACAGACACTTCTGTAAAGAGGAGATCCAGGCAGTCAAAAAACACATGCAGACATGTTCACGATCATTAATTATTAAAGAAATTCAAATCAAAACGACAATGAGATACCACCTCACCCCAACAAGATTGGCCATGATCCATAAAACACAAAACAATAAATGTTGGAGAAGCTGTGGAGAGATTGGAACTTTCCTTCACCGTTGGTGAGATTGCAGAATGGTGCAACCTTTTTGGAAAGCAATTTGGTGTTACCTTAAAATAATGAATATAGATATACCATTTGACCCAGTTATTCCTATATCCTACAAAATCAAGGCCATTTTCACCAACTGCTACATGCACACGAATGTTCATTTCAGCACAGTCCACGATAGCAAAATGTTGGAATCAACCCAGATGCCCAACAACAGAAGAATGGATAGGTAAACTTTGGTATATATACTCGATGGAGTACTATACACTGATAAAGAACAATGATGATAGCAGGAAACATCTCTTAATTTGGTCTCAACTGGAGGACATTGTATTGAGTGAAACTAGTCAGCGACAGAAGGACAATTATTATATGAGACCCCTCGATAAAAACTTAAAAGCATACTCATACATAAAAGAAAAGACTCTTTGACGGCTACAAGGGTGGGGAAGGTAGGAGGGCGGGAAGACAAGGGGTGAGGGTTTAGATTAGATAATTGTTAGAAATTTGGTAGGGTGAAATTGGTGACAATTCACATTAGTAAGAAGATCAATATTAATGAGACTTCAACACATCTTGTGTACTCCTCCTCTCTTAACCCAATATTGTAAGCACAGAGTATGTACACTTTCATTTTTTTAATTTAATTAAAAAAAAAAAGACTCCAGTCATAAAACTCAAGAGAGTATTGAGCAACAAAAAGTTAGGTTTTTAGAAGCAACAATGAAATTGCAAATATGGAAGCAATTTACTACTTTTACCCAGGTTCAACCCCATTTATGCATTCAACAAGTATTTATCAAGTACCTAGTATGTCCTTGGAAACCCTGGTGAGATAGTGGTTAGATGCTATTGCTGCTAATGAAAAGACTAGCAGTGCTAAGTTAGCAGTTGCTCCTTGGAAATCCTATGGGTCAGTTCTACTCTATTCTATAGGTTCACTATGAGTTGGAATGATTTAGTGGCAATGGATTTGGGCAATATGTCCTTGCCACTGTGCTAATCATAGAGATGGTACAGTGAATAACAGGTAGAAGTACTTAAAATATAGAAGTTTTGCTTTGTGATGCTGTTGTGATTTGTTTTGTTTTGCAGGAACTTAGCTGAGAAGACTCAAAGGGTACACAGGATTATTAACTTCCTGTTATATAATTACTGATACGTTCAAACCTGCAAAAGCCACAACTCAAGTATGGCAGAAACCTTTCAGAGCAAACCAAACCATTTGTCTTTGAGTTGATGCCAACTCATACCAACCCTATAAGACAGAGCAGAACTGCCCCATAATGTTTCCAAGGAGCAGCTGGTGGATTAGAATTGCTGACCTTTTTGTGAGCAACTGAGCTCTTAACCACTGTGCCACCTGTCAGAGAAGGGAAACTCAAATATTTTTGACTAAAAGGAGTGACAGAAATGTGGTAAGACTGCACTCTGTTAAATGGGAAAAACAAAGCAGTCCTGTTGAGTTCTAGCTCTCATAGGTCTGACTCTATAAACCTGTCAGAATTAGTAAATATTTCACTTATGCCAAATGTGAGTAGCCACATACACAGTATAAATAAATCCTACTGTGATTAACTTGAAAGTCCTTAGTTTATACATTTTTAATACTAGAAAACTAAAAACCCATTGTCATCAAGTTGATTCTGACTCATAGTAACCCTACAGGATAGAGCCGAACTGCCCCATGGGATTTTCAAGGAGCAGTTGGTGGATTTGAACTGCTGACCTTTTGGTTAGCAGGTGAGCTCTTAGCTGCTGTTCTGCCAGGGTTCCTGTATCAGAGAAGTCATTTTTATTTCCCCATGGTTAAATGAAAGTATATTCCTTATCTATACCAATGTTTCTGAAGCCAATCCAATATCCAGAAAGGGTAAAGTACACTGACATTTCAAACAGTGGACAAGCCCACTGATGTCTACTAGTTAAACCATTGTTGGTGAGTCCACTATGACTTATGATGATCCTATAGGATGGAATAGAACTGCCCAATAGAGTTTCCAGGACTGTAAATATTTACATAAGCACACTGTCTCATCTTTCTCCTACAGAAAGGCTGATTGGCTCAAACTACCAACCTTTTGGTTTGCAGCTGAGTGCTTAATCACTGCACCACCAGGGCTCCTGTCTTCTAGTTAGGAGTCATTAGTCTAAATAATATGAATTTATTTTAAACTTAATTAGCCTAAGATTACAATTTCAAGATTCCAGCTGGGTATTAGTTGACATTTTTGTCCATAAATATACACGTTTCTTTGTAGAAAGGGCACCTGGGTCTTTGGTTTTCTCTACATTAAAATGTAGATTATCTTGATTGGATTTTTTTATTATTAATATGTATAGCAGTTCACTGCCATGTGTGTATAAAAAAAACAGCCTTATTGAAACTTGGGAGGAATAAATCTTAGAAACTCAGTGATAAAGAACTACAATGGTATAGATAAGAACTGCAGTCTAAGCCAAGCCAAGTGCCGTCGAGTCGGATCCGACTCATGGCGACCCTAGGGGCAAGGGTAGAACTGACCACCAGAATATTCAAGGAGCGCCTGGTGGATTTGAACTGCTGACCTTGTGGTTAGCGGTGGTAGCACTTAACTCACTACACCACCAGTCTAACACACTATTCAAAAAGAAGAATCAGTTGAATTGATTCCTTGACAAAATACAGTTAATTGGTTGAAGTTTTCAGTATTATATTCATTTATTTTGGGTACGCATTGCTTTAATCATTTTATTTTCTCTTTTTAATTTCTTAAAATGTAACTGATATATCACATAACCAGTCATGTAGAATATTTCACTGCTTTTGGCTTTTTAGAATTTAAATCAGCTGTGTTTCTTTATCAAAACTGTACAACCTTCAAAACTTAGATGAAAATCATCTGTCTGTTACCCTATATTTTACCACAGGTTCATTAAATTTGGTTGGCTAATAATGCGATATGAGAAGGTCCTAAATTACTGCATTTTTAAAACACAGTATGGGAAATATTATCCCCCCAAAACAAATCCATTGTTGCCAAGTCAATTCCAACTTTTCTGATCCTATAGGACAGAGTAGAACTGCCTTACAGATTTCTGAGGTGTGGCTTCGAACTGCCGATTTGGGGTTAGCAGCTGTAGTTCTTAACTACTATGCTACCAGGTCTCCATAAAGAAACAATTAGAAAACAAAAATGTAAACCCTTAGAAGTCCACATAATTAATACGGAATTAAGGAAACTATACGGATTCCTTCGTTGTTGTGGTTAGTTGCTGTTGAGTTGATTCTGACTTATGGTGACCCGTGTGCAGAAAAAGAAGAGCTCCACTGAGTTTTCAGAGTCCTGGCCTCTCCGGAGCAGATCATCATGCCTGTCTCCTAAGGCATCTCTGGGCGGGTTCAAACCACCAACTTTCCAGCTAGTAATTGAACACTTGTTTCATGCTATTACTGAAAATGTCTGTCAAATACGAGATTGACGTCTAGAGTGTCAGGAAATAGTTGAGTATATCTTTAGTGTGTTACATAGCCCAAATTGCTTATTTTCAGTTGTTCTAAAAACCAGACAGCTCTTTCCTGTTTGATGTTTTTCTGGTGATAGCGACATGGGGTAAAGAACAAAAATGAGGTACATTCTGCTCTCTACTTTCATCCTTTTTTTTTTTTTTAAAATCAAGCATCAGAGCAAAAGGGTGAACTATGTGTTTATTTCACTACAATTTTAAGGAAACACTAACTACCTTAATAGCGACCCTGCTGGTACAGTGGTTAAGCCCTTGGCTACTAAATGAAGGGTTGGGAGTTCAGGTTCACCAGAGCCTCCAACGAAGAGGAGACTTAGTGATCTACTCTGGTAAAGATTACAGACTGGGAAATGCTATGGGGCAGTTTTACTCTGACCTTTAGGGTCACTGTAAGTCAAAATCAACTCACTGGCATACAACTACCTTAATGTCTTCATTTGACCAAAAGGTGTACCTTAACTGAAATTAAAATTTAACTTTTGTAATGAAGTTCTTGAATAGTAAACCTTAAAAATAACTTTATGAGTGCTAAGATGTCATGTCTGTAGATACAAACCTGGAATTGCAATGAACCCAAAATTCACCAAGAATTTTCAGGGATTTTTTTGAAACTTAAATATCTCAGGGTTTTAGGGATAATTTATGCTTGAGATCTGGAGGCTACATGTAGCATGTTACCCATTACCGTGCTCATTCCTGTGTGGTGTAAGCAGTTAATAACTGAAAGTGGAAGGTCAACTCCACCCACAGTTGCCTTGGAAGAAAAGTCTGGTGATCTACTTGTGAAAATTAGTCATTCTGAAAACCTGATGCAATGCAGTTCTGCTCTGAGGTACATGGAGTCACCAGGAGCTGGAACAGACTCACTGGAAACTGCTTTTGCTTTTTTCAGCAGAGACTGTAGATCTAATAATAACACCAGTGTTAAACAAAGCAGTGATACAAAATCCAGAGAGCAAATTAATCATAGCTGTTAATTAATTATAACTGTTGAATATCAAAATATTTTTTTAAAATTAGTTGGACTATTTCCACCATGATTTTTTCATCATTTGCTCAATCAGAAATATCTATTGTGTGCTCTGTCCAAGGCGTTGTTCTCGACACTGGGAATTGGAGATAAGAAAATACGAAACCGGGAGACTTCTGTGAAAGTTCTAACCATCCAGGTCTGGAAATAAGCCATACTTAAAAACAATGCAGGAAATACTTTCTACATAGTAAGAACTCAAAACCAGTATGTTGAATTAAATTAGCATCCTAAAAGGTGAATAATAAAATGCTAGGGGAGCTTGGTAACCTTGGTGGCATAATGGTTAAGTGCTATGGCTGCTAACCAAAAGGTTGTCAGTTCAAATCCACCAGGCGCTCCTTGGAAACCAGATGGGACAGTTCTACTCTGTCATATAAGATGTCTACGAATTGGAATCTACTGAATGGTACTGGGTTTAGGGGCCTGAGTGGAAGGCAAAGAGAAGAGGGACAACATCCAAGGGAGCTGTTTCTCTGAAGCACATATAAAAGTTTCCTGGTCCTCACTCACACTTGCCGAAAGTGCTCTTAGCAAACAACCCCAAGTGCTGGTCATGGGCCTGAAGCCTCCTCTAGCCCTCTACATGTGAATCATTGGTTACTTCAGTTAATATGGAAGATCATTCTAGGGTGCAGGATTGACTTACAGACGCTTCTTCAAAGGAAAATCAATGCCCTAATATGAAAAAAAAAAAAAAAATAGAGTGTTTCGGAGAGAGAAACAGAGACAGAAAAACAGAAAGAGAAGGAGAGAAATAAAGGCAAAAAAGAGACATTTGTAGGGGTAGAGAGGCATGTTTTGCTTGCCTCCACACTGCATCACTGCAGGTGCAAGTTGATTCTGACTCATGGTGACCCTGGGGCTGTCAGAACACAACTGTGGTCCACGAGATGCTGAGTAGCTGATTGTTTGGACGTAGATGTCTAGGCTTTCTTCTGAGGTGCATGTAGGTGGACTCAAACTGGCAACCTTTCAGTTAGGAGATGAGTGCATTAACCATTTGCATCACTCAGAGACTCCTCCAACACTACAGTCAGTCTTCCTGAAAACAGTGCAAAAGCTAATAATCTAGATGAATCCTGTCTCTTTATAAATAAAAGAGCTACACCTCAGATAGACCAAGCCACTTGCCTGAGGTCACACAGCCAGGAAAGGTGCAGGATAGATCACTGGATACCGTAATGTTCCTTTTGCATTATCTCTCTCAGCATGTGGTTGAAATAATAAGATCACAATCACTTCAGGTGATTTTAACTGACATTTTATTAACCATTATAACACAAAGAACACTTTTGCCCTTAGAAACTATTGCTATATCACCTCCTAATGTAATTCTATTCTTTACAGTGGTTGCAAAGCTGTGATTCCCATTCAGATTTCTATCAGAGTTAATTTAACTTATTCTAAAAATACTGATAGAAATAACATTTAGCTCTAAATTAGAATCTACAGAAATGCTGAATTGCTCATTCTTATTTTAGTTCAACTTTGGGCTTAATTGGGTTGTTGTAACCATATGTGAGTTCTCTCTCTCAAAAGTAGAAAGACTAAATCAGTCTATATTCCCAGGCAGTCACAGGGGACTAAAAAGGAAATGGGCTAAAAAGGAAGAAACCTTTAGTAGGTATAATCTATAAATTTCACATCTGACTGGATAAGGGAGCAAGAACCAAGCAAGCATCAACTTGTGACATTATTAACTGAACACAGAAAACACAGATAAATAGCAAGCTTATCTGTGAAGACAATGCAGCTTGTGGTACCGGTGAGGCATTCAAGAGGGATATTAACCATATATTTGGAAACAAGATACTGGAGGCTAGAAAGGAGGTCAGACTTACCTCATTAGCAACAAGGTTTAGATTTACTGAAGCTTGGTACTGACCACATGGAAAGCTAAGAGATTTGCCAGAAAATAATATTGAAAGAGAGCATTGTGAAATAAAGGACATCCAATTGGAGAAGGATGAGGATGCAGCTTGGTAAGACAGGAGCAGAACTGAAAGAGTGTTTGCTGTTGACCTGGACATCTTGACAAATGATGTTGGGAAAGGTGAAAACAGGGCCCAATCCTTTCTTCCAAAGGATGTCAGAGAGCTAGCTCTAGAGTCTCATGGGTATGAATGTGCTGACAGAACATGAAACTCTGAGTTCTCAAGAGAGACCCAGGCAGCAGGAGTTGTTTTTGTAAAAGACCAATGAGGAATGCTCAGGAAGGCAGAATGAAATCCAAAAGAATAAAGTATTTTCTAGTGGTACCAATTAATTCTAGTCTTCTGTAGCATATAGAAAAGAGCAGGGTAAGAGGAGAACTGGATTGACTCTGGATTTGAATCTGAATCTGCTTTCGGTAAACTATACATTGATAAGGCTAACCTCCCAGGAGGAAATAAGCAGGCTGGTAAATTAGACCATTGAGCCAAATGAACACTGGGACTCTAGTTCCCAGAAAGGTTTTGGGTCTCAATCAGAGCTTTGGTGAACCTTAAGAGGCCTCTTCAAAGCAAGACAAGCTTGGCATTGCTTGGGAATGGCTTTCAAATAAGAGAAGGCCTTGCAAGTCTAGCAAGTACATTATTTTAGAAAGTTTATTAAAAATTAAATGACTTATTATCTGCCAAGTACTTATTATGAGGACTGGCATACTATATGAACTCAGTAAATAAATGTTGGCTACAGCTATTTAGGTTTTGTCACTGTTACTTTTCTTCTGTCTAAAAAATATAATTTTCATTAAGGCATAAGACTAGGCCCCCACTTGTCTGTTTGGCATACTGTGGGGGCTTGCATGTTGCTGCAATACTGGAAGCTATGCTACTGGTATTCAGATACCAGCAGAATCACCCACGGCTGACAGGTTTCAGCTGAGCTTCCAGACAAAGACAGACTAGGAGGCAAAACCCAGCAGTCTACTTCTGAAAAGAAACAGACAGTGAAAACCTTATGAACAACAGTGGAATACTGTCAGATATAGTGCTGGAAAGTGAGCACCCCAAATTGGAAGGCACTCAAAAGACAACCAGGGAAAACCTGCCTTCTCAAAGTACAGTCCACTTTAATGATGTGGGTGGATTCAAGTTTTGGCGACTTTCATTTGCTAGTGTAGCACAATGACTCAAAATGAGAAGAAATATCTGCAAACATCCATTAAGAAACAGAATGTGGAATGTGTGAAGTATGAATCTAGGAAAATTGGAAATTATTAATAATGAAATGGAACACATAAAAATTGGTATCTTAGGCACCAGTGAGTTGAAATGGAACAGTACTGGCCATTTTGAATCAGACAATCATATGTTCTACTATGCTGGGAATGAAAACTGAAGAGGAATGGAATTAATATTCATTGTCAAAAAGAGTATTTCAAGGTCTGTCCTGAAGTACAATGCTGTCAGTAACAGGATAATATCCATATGCCTACAAGGAAGGCCTGTTAATACAACTGTTATTAAAATTTATTCACCAATCACTAAGGCAAAAGATGAAGAAATTTTAGATGTTTACCAGTTTCTGCAGTCCAAAACTGACTGAATATGCAATCAGGATGCACTGATAATTACTAGTGAGTGGAATATGAAAGTTGGAAACAAAGAAAGATTGCTATGTGGAAAATAGTGTCCTTGGTGATAGAAACGATGCTAGAGATCACATGATAGATTTTTGCAAGATCAATAACTTCTTCATTGTAAATGCCTTTTTTCACCAACATGGACCTTGTTGGATGGAATACCCAGGAATCAGATAGACCACATCTGTGGAAAGAGATGATAGAAAAGCTCAGTGTTGTCAGTCAAAACAAGACCATGTGCTGACTGTGGAACAAACCATCAGTTGCTCATAAGCAAGTTCAAACTGAAACTGAAGAAAACTAGAACAAGTTCACAGGAGCCAAAGTATAACCCACCTGAGTTTAGTTACCATCTAAAGAATAGAGTTGATGCATTGAACACTAATGACTGAAGACCAGACAAGTTGTAGAATGACATCAAAGATACCATACATGAAGAAAGCAAGAGGTCATTAAAAAGACCAGAGAGAGAAAAGACCAAATCAAATGTCAGAAGAGACCCTGAAACTCACTCTTGAATGTCAGGTAACTGCAGAAAAAGGAAGACATGATGAAGTAAAAGAACTAAACAGAATATTTTAAAGGGCTGCTTGAGAAGGCAAAGCAAAGTATTATAGTAACATGTGCAAAGAGCTGGAGATAAAAAACCTAAAGGGAAGAACATGCCCCTCATTTCTCAAGCTGAAAGAACTGAAGAAAAAATTGAAGTCTTGAGTTTCAATAATGAAGGATTCTACAGGGAAAATATTAAATGACTCAGGAAGCATCAAAAGAAGATGGAAGGAATATACATAGTCACTGTACCAGAAAGAAATGGTTGACATTCAACCATTTGAAGAGGTAGTATACAATCAGGAACCAATGGTCCTGAGGGAAAAAGTTGAAACTGCATTGAAGGCATGGTTGAAAAACAAGGTTCCGGGAATTGACGGAATATCAATTAAGATGCTTCAACAAACAGATGCAGTGCCGGAAGTGCTCATTCACCTATGCCAAGAAATTTGAAAGACAGTTACCGGCTAACTAACTGGAAGTGATCCATATCTATGGCTATCCCTAAGAAAGATGATCTAAACTAATGCAGAAACTACTGAACAATATCATTAATATCAAGGGCAAGCAAAATTTTGCTAAAAATCATTCAAAAGTGACTGCAACAGTATATTGACAGGGAAATGCCAGGAATTTAAGCTGGATTCAGAAGAGGATGTGGAACCAAGGATATCATTACTGATGTCACATGGATCTTGGCTGAAAGCAGAAAATACCAGAACGATGTTTAGCTGTGTTTTATTGACTATGCAAAGGCATTTAACTCTGGAATGTAGCAAATTAAGTATAACACTGAGGTGAATGGCAATTCCAGAACACTTAATTGTGCCCATAAGGAATCTGTACATAGATCAAGCGTCAATCATGTGAACAGACCTTAGGACGCTGCATGGTTTAAAGTCAGGAAAGGTGTGTGTCAGAGTTATATCTTTTCACCATGCCTTTTCAATCTGTATGTAGAGCAATAATCCAAGTAACTGGACTAAAGGAAGAACAAGGCACCTGATTGGAGAAAGACTCACGAAAAACCTGCATTATGCCCGTGGCACAGCCTTGCTTGCTGAAAGTGAAGAGGATTGTAAACACTGCTGAAGATCATAGACTACAGCCTTCAGTACAGATTATACTACAGTAGAAAGAAAACAAAAATTGTTACAACTGGACCGGTAAGCAACATTGTGATACATGTAAAAAGAATTGAGGTTGTCAAGGGTTTCATTTTACTTGGTTCCACAATCAACGACCATAGAAGCAGCAGTCTAGAAATCCAAAGACGCATTGCACTGGGAAAATCTGTTCAAAGGACCTGTTCAGAGTGTTGAAAAGATAGCACCTTGAGGACTAAGGTGCTCCTCACCCAAGCCAGGGTGTTTTCAATTGCTTCATATGCATGCAAAAGACAGACAATGAATAAGGAAGACAGAAGAATTGACACCTTTGAATTGTGGTGTTGGAGAATATAAAATGCATAATAGACTACCAAAAGAACAAACAGATTCTGTCCTCGAAGAAGTACAACCGGAGCACTCCCAAGGATGGCGAGACTGCATCTTACGTGCTTTGGCCATGTCAGGAAGGATCAGTCCCTGGGGAAGGACATCGTGCTTGGTAAAGTGGAGAGCCAGCAAAAAAGAGGAAGACCCTCAACAAGATGGATTGATAGTGGCTGCAAACAACATGCTTAAGTATAAAAACAATCGTGGGCATGGCATAAGACAGGGCAGTGTTTTGCTCTGTTGTTCAGAGGGTCGCTATGAGTCAGAACTGAATCAACAGCACCTAACAAGAACAACAACATAAGAATGGAGAGAATGCCAAAGGAAGGAATTTTTCTTTCTTTCTTTTTTTTTTTTGCTAACCCTTACTATATTAGACAGACAGACAGACAGACAGACAGATAAAATCAGTTTTGGCAAACTTTACACAGCAAATTTAGTTTCTTCTTCAGGATTTCTATACACATTGGTCAGTGACATTGGTTACATTTTCCGCATTGTGTCAGCCTTCTCATATTTGCATCCTGTTTATTCTGTTTCCATTAATCTAGTGTCCATGTAATCCTAATGTTTTCTTAAAGATGAAAATGTAGGGATCAGAGACATTACATGAAATATTCAAAATCACACATCCAGTGGCTGGCTGGGTATCTTGGCTTCTTTGGGATGTGGTGCAGTGTATGTTTTAGGTTCACTGAGTGAATTATGTTTTGTTCTTTCTTTAAATCTTAATTGAGCTAGTATTTGATATGGAGCATTATGTTATGCCTGATGCCAGGAGTGGTAAAGAGAGAGAGAGTGGTAAAGAGAGAGAGAGTGGTAAAGAGAGAGGTTTGAATGGAAGGAGAGGCTACAATCTCAGTTCCAGGAAATGTTCTTCCATTTTTAAAACAGAAGAGAAAAAGAGAACTTGCATTGTATCTATTCAAATGAATGACTAATTAGTTTACATCTTGGATAGTTTAGACAGGGCACTGAAGTATTATGTTTCTCCACTTGTACAGACATTTTCCAGTTAAAATGAAGACCAGAGGAATGATAATATTTTAATATAACTGTTGGAGCTTTGTGGTTGTTTAGTGTGTGTGAGTGGAAGAAAAGGCTGAGGAAATAAAGGCCAATGCTATGCAATATTAATTGCATAGTACAAATTCAATGATGCTAGGAAAATAAGTGCTAAATGAATGAAATTTAAAAGTATTTTGCCACATTCAGCTACTTACGTTTTATGTAAACACACTGTCTAGTATGGATTATAATAAGATGTGTACAATTTTGAGAAAATTGCAACTTCTGAAAAAATGAGAAATAAATGAGAGGCTTATTAAGTTGAAATGAAGTTAATAAGAAAACTATGAAGTGAAAAGGTTATGAAAATTTCATGCTTCAAGAATATATACCTCATGGGTTTCTAACTTTAGCTGATTTGCAAATATAAGTGAACAGTTTACTATATAATTTTTGTTATTTGCAGAAATTATCCTTCCTTATTTTAACTCCGTTTGACATCTTCTGCACCACACACTATAAATTGCCCCTTTCTTCCCATAAGTCAAACATGCAATACTGATGGTTAGTGGAAACAGTATTTGCAATTGCAAGAACAAGTAGAGTTTTGCAATTTCAGAGTGTTATCCCTCTCATTAATTTATTGTAAAACTCACTTAGGGTTTCTGGATTTTTTCCTCTGGAACCTCCCTGGTAAGTTTTTGATTTATTTCTGCTAAATGTTTTGTTATATTGATAAAGTATATTTATACTGTAGAAATTTTCCAGAACATGGTGTAGTTCTTCTAGGAACTTCTTATATTCTTATTATCCAAAGTGCTAGACTTAAAGCTAGCCTCTGAGAAGGCTTGGCCATAGGGCCAATGGAATTATTGACCACAAGGGGCAGCTCCTTTTACAGACTTTAATGGAGAAATTGGGTTAGAGACGTGCACATGTGATTTGGGGTTGATTTAAACACACCCTCAAGGGACAAACATTCAAAGAATGAGTATCCATGCATTTTGTAAATAAGAAATACATTAATATGTTCATATTTCACATTTAAAATGTTTTCAGCTATTTGGATGAGGGAAAACTAAAAAATGCAGCAACCAAATTAGAGTTACAGGGAAAAGCCTTCACTGTGTAGAATCCTGCCAGCCACACTTTATGAGACACCATGGGCATCTGAAGCAATTATAATTGCGTTCCACATTAACTAACAGGAATTAATTCTCACTTCAGAATATGATTCGTAGAGAGTAATTTCAATAAATATTGTGATATATTTGGGTCTAATGAGACTGCATAAACCTAAAAAACCCACTGCTATTCAGTTTACTCCAACTCATTGTGACCGTATAGGGCAGAATAGAACTGCTCCATAGAGTTTTGAAGGCACGCCTGGCAGATTTGAACTGCCGACCTTCTGATTAGCAAATGTAGCACTTAACCACTACATCACCAGAGTTTGCAATCCTAAATTGACTCTAAAGCAAATTATTCACAATTTTTTCTTTTCTATCAAAATTATGAACTACAGATGTTAAACTCTTACAGAGTTCAAATGAAAAATCTACATTGCACTTTTTGTATGTAAGAAACTTTGAAGTCTTGATGGCTTGTACTGTATTTTGTTTAGTCATTATGTTTTATATAAGTGATTTTTAGTATACACTAGTATTAAAAATAACCTTCATAGAATAAGATATAATAAAGTATCTTCTGTCTGAAATGTACTTATATACTGCAGCTTAAAGTGTTTCATACATTCAGACTCATAAAAGATGTGGCAAGGTAGGACAGATTCCTTTAGAACTCTGTGAATTACTTGTATAGTAAGTCTGGCACGCAACTCACACTAAATAGCAATCCGGTAGAAACTTACTTATTTACTTGCTCCAATTTTAGAATCCTTTTTTTTTTCCCCCTTATCAAATATGTCAAATGACTGTATTTAACAAATGAATTAACAAGTGAATTTCCTACCTTGGTTAGCAAAGCAGTTCTCCAACAAGCCACACATTACTTTTTATTTTTGTTTTTTGCAACAGAAAGAATTACTGCAAAATCATTACCTTGTTTTCAGGGGTTTCTTTACAGCAAGGTCAGTCTTCAGTTTGGTGGACAGTGTTCTTTTCAGAGAAGACAGACTGATGCTTGATTTTATTAAATATGTGACACTCAGCTCTTTCCTGTCTCATTTCATCCTTCTTTTTTGCCCTGCACAAGTTTGAGTGTATCTACCACTTGGACTATGTGGAGTAAAGGCAGGTACTAAATTATATTAATCTATTGAATTGCTTATTTTGCTTGGCACAATGGTTTGTATATTTAATATATATTTGTCAAATAAATAGAAAATGTGATGAATACGATAAGTTAGTAAACTTTGCTCCAGTAGAATCAACACTGAACAAAGGAAAAAAATGCAAACAAGTTATTTAATCTCTGTCAACAATAGCTACTTTTCAGGATCATTGTCAGATTTAAATGAAATAGCTACCCACTGCCACAGAGCTGATTCTGATTCACAGTGACCCAATGAAATGAAATATGGAAGCTTAATCAATGTTATTTTCATTTCAGTCAAACTATGAAAGTTTGCCTAATGTGTTTGGCTTGTTTTCATGTTTTAATACTTAATAATATTAATTTTTAGATTTCTGAAGTATTTTCTTAATGCTTGTATTAGGTATTTGCTGCTAGAACTTTATACTTTTTAAACAAAACTAAATATGTGCAGATATGCAATAAAACTCTGACAGACACAAACTCACATTTTTAAAATCTGTTTTTGGTTGCCTTCTAATCAAATTATACTTGAAAAATATCTTATTCTCCAAATGTGTTACATCATTATAAGAAATAATCTTCCTTAGTACTAACAGTTACATAATTACTAACCATCAAAACCTTTCTGGTGTTTTTGATTTTCAACCACCGAATAAGATCAACCATGGTAGCAGAAACCAGACCTGTTGCTGATTTTGACTCATACTGACCCTATAGGACACAGTACAACTGCCCCATAGTGTTTCCCAAGGGTGCTTGGTGGATTTGAACTGCTGACCTTGTGGTTAGTAACTATAGTACTTAACCAGTATACCACCAGGGTTTCCAAGTTCATCTGTGGTTAGAGTTTAGCACATCAGGTTTTTCTGGGTAATGTCTTAGTGAAATGTCTTTACTGGGCAACATTTTGTTCTGTTGTATGTCAGTTCACCATGACTAGGGGTCTATTCAACAACAGCTATCTGTCTGTCTATCTCCCATCATCCATCTATCCATCCATCCATCCATCTACCCATCCATCCATCCATCTACCCATCCATCTATCCATGCACCCATCCACCCATCCACCCATCCACCCACCCATCCATCCCTTTTAGAAAGTATGATTTCAACCTGCATGTTTTTAATTTTTTTACCTAGTGTGTCTAAAATTGTAAATACAGTAATTATTTCAAGTCTATTTCCTTTTTCTTTTACTGAAGATAGACTTTGATTTCCTTGCCTTAGATGAAAATGAGTTCTATAGCAAAAAATAAAATGTATATCCTAGAAGAGACATCCCAGGAGAAACCGTTGCATTATTTCTGGCTTTTTATTGTTTCCTTCATACTTTTTGCATTAGGATTCATTCTTCTGTGGACTTTGCTCTTGCTATATACCTTTTGGAGCCCTGGTGGCACAGTGATTAAGAGCTCAGCAGCTAACCAAAAGGTTGGCAGTTGGAATCCACCAGCCACTCCTGGAAAAGCCTACAGGGCAGTTTCTGTGCTAGAGGGTTGCTACGAGTCAGAACTGACTCGACGGCAATGGGCATATATCTCTCAGGTAGGAGAAAGAATAAACCGTCATGTCTCCACACATAACTCTTACGGAATATATATGCATATATTTATATGTATGTTTATATTCTTTGTTTTATAAATATCAGCAGGAAAGAAAAATCTTGTTGCCTCCATTATGGATAAAGGTAACTCCCTAGCCATGGACAGGCTACTTTTTTTCTTTTTCATACTCTGAGATTCAAAATAATTTCTCTGAAATCAGTAGAGAAAAAAATTAGGCATTTCCTTTACTAATGGTGTGTGTTTATCAAGTGTTAGGGAGTTTTGTTATTAGTTTACGGTTGGTTGTGTTTCATGGCAATTCCTGCAGTTATTGAACAGTTGGATTTTTGCTCTTGGAGGGACCTCAAATACCGTATAAACCTCAGTTCATTTTAAACATAAAAAATGTAAGGCATGTAGACATGATACAGAGCCCTGGTGGCACAGTAGTTAAGAACTGGGCTGCTAATCACAAGATTGGCAATTTGTATCTACCAGCTGCTCCTTGGAAACCTTATAATGCAGTTCTAGTCTGTCCTCCAGAGTTGTTATGCATTGGAATCTACTCAGCAGGGTTTTTTTTTTGACATGGTATAAAATGTTTAAGATCACAGGGCTAGTTAGGCTGTCCCAAAACCTAGAACTTCCATAGTAATGTGGTCAAGAAAAATCTAAAATTACTTTCTGTGGCTTTTTTTGTTTCAATTTTCTTACCACCAAGACCAATTGCTAACTTGGTCTTCCTCTTCTAAGGAATGGTTTTCAGCCTTCTGGATGCTGTTTTTACTGCAGTTTTGCCACAGGTTGCACCAACCCATAATCTTTTCAGAGTGACTATTTTTGAAAATGTGAGCAGCTGATCACGGTCTTGCTAAACAGTTTAAAGCATTTCTGAGGATAAAATACTGAAGCAATCTTGGTAGATATATTAGGCTATGTAGGGTTTCTTTTAGGCTTTTCTAAGACTTTCCAAGAGAGTTCAGAAAATAGGAGATAGAGGATCTCAGAGCTGAGTTGAGTGGGCCCTTGATCTGAACAGAAAATCTCTCTCTCACAACTTCCTGTCTTCTGCTGTCCACTGAAGCTTTAATTTATTATGCAGAACCATTTAATAATTGCTCCCAGCTGCCAAGTATCAGCAGTCTCATATACCTCAAGTAGCTACACAGTGGGAGATTTCTGGAGTCATCAGGTAAAATATTGAATCTCTGATATACGGACCCTACTGAATACCCCGTGATAGACGTAATGATTAAGAACTTCTTTTGTTCTCATACAAATGAATTCAGAGAAATGAACCAAAGAAAGCAAAATGGACGAGGTTATATCAAGCATTCGTCCACCCGTTACCAGAATGAACCTTTTCTAATAGGTGGAACTTTAGGTGAGAGAAAGTCATTTTCCATCAGATAACACATTTAGTAAAATCACCTTATATACAGCCAGTTTTAGTCATCTGGGCAGGGGAAGTAGAAAGATGTAACCCTATGTTTCATAGCATTCAAATGGTAATAAGCTTACTATTGAGAAATTAAGTATGCACCAGTGCCTTCTTCCTCACCTAAAGTCACACAGACATGTTATTTGGCCCTTCTGTGTTATTAATTATATATGATAATTAGAGTAAGTTATTATATTTGTCAATTATTCTTCTCTTACTAAGTAATTCTATCCAGTTCAACAAAAATATAAGGACACCTGTCATGTGCTGGGTTGTTTGCAGGTCCTAGGGATGTAACACTCTAGTAGACTGACTTGGGTTTTGCCCCTCCCCTCAATTCCAAATCAATAAAGGCAAATAGGAAACGTGAGAAGCACTTATTTTCATTCACTTAATTCAAGTCAATTCAACTGAATAATGTGGTTGCTTATTCATTTCAGTTTTAATGTTAGTTTACATGTGTTGTTGTTATCTGTCTTACCTGAAGGATCTTATCACCAGGCTGCAGCAGATTAGATGCTGGTCCATCAGGCTGAACCCTAGTAACAAAGATACCCTATAAGTCAGAAGTAACAGAGGTTAGGATTCTGTTACCAAGAACTAGGCTTATTTAAAAACAAAAATTCATTTTTATAGAAAACAGCCAACATAGATTAAAAAGTTTACACATATAAGCTTTAAATATTATTATATTTTAAGCAAGTCACTCTTCTCCAAGGCAAGTTTTAGAAAAACAACACCACTGGCATTAAAAAAAAAAAAAAAAAAAAAAATCTCGTTTTTAAAGTGTATCTGTGATTTATGAATTAATGTCATGGCATATTCTTAATTATTTCTTAAATCATTCGAAATATGGTAGTGAATCATTTTTATACACATTAACTTCTTGATCTGTAGGGTTATTCTGCAATAGAAATATCCTCTATTGATAAATTCAATGTACACTTTAAAAACCTTAGTAAAATTATATATACATACTTATTTCATTTAATGAATGTTACTTTTTATGTTATTGAAAATGCACATGAACAAATTAAACAAAAAAGCTATCAGGCATTTTATAAAAAGCTTATTTAAATCTTTCTGTGCACTTACAAAATCCCCAAGATGATTCACTTGATTTATGAAAACATTAACTTAATTTTGTGTATTTTGTAGATAAAGCAAATATTTATTGACTGTCTACCACATCTTGGGCTTTTATATCTAGTAATACAGAGACATATTAAATATAATTTCTCACTTCAATGAGCTTGCAATCTACTGGAAGAGGTCAAGAGAAGAAGCAATTACAAAACAGTGTGACAAGTGTTACAATAGAAGTATTTAAAAAGTTGCATTTAAGTTATCCTTGGTGTGTCTGGACTTCCAAGAAGAGGAGACACCTGACAGCTGGATCATAAAGGAAAAGTGAAAGACATCAGATAAGGAAAGGCAGGATATTCCAGATGGAAGGAACAGGCACATGCAAAAGTGAGAGGGCATTATATCTGGGAAACTGCAAATAGTTCCCTTAGGGCTGGACAAGTGACAAGAGGGTGGGTGTGGATTGCTTGGGAAGACAGCAGAGGAACAGGCCTGAAGCAGGTTGGGGCCAGAACAGTATGGACCTTTAACAGATCTGCGTATCAGTTTGAGGAGCTACTGAAGTATTTTAAACATGATGGTGACACAATTTTAGTTAACACACTAAGGATGAATTGAATGGATGGATAAATTAAACATGCTATACTTAAGCATAGGAATACTGTTTGGCCTTAAACAGAATGAAGCACTGATTTATGCTACAATATTGATCAACCTTGTCACTAAGTTGATTCCAACTCACAGCAAATCTACAGGACAGAGCAGAACTGCCCCCATAGCATTTCCAAGGAGTGGCTGGTGAATTTGAACTGCTGGCCTTTTTGGTTAGCAGGTAAACCCTTAACCACTGAGCAACCAGGTCTCCCTGAAATGTCCAGAACAGACAATTTCATAGAAGCAAAAAGTAGATTAGCGGTTAAAAGAGGGTAGGTGGCAGAGGAATAGAGAGTGACTACTAATTGGTATGGTGTTTCTTTTTGGAACAGTAAAAATGTTTTGAAATTAGGCAAGACGGTAATTGCACAACTCATGAATATACTAAAAATCAATGAGTTGTATACTCTAAAAGGTACATTTTAAGGTACATGAATTATATCCTAGTACAGCTGTCAAGATCTGTTTTAATTTCTTACAGTTATCAATAGAATAAAACCAGAAAAGCAAAAACATTGCCATCAAGTCAATTCTCACTCATAGTGATCCTACAGGACAAAGTAGAATTGTCCCATAGAGTACCCAAGGAGTGCCTGGATTTGAACTGTTGACCTTTGGTTAGCAGTGGATCCCTTAACCACTATACCACCGGTTCTCTTATGAATAGAATTAAAAAAAAAAAGAAACATCACCACAGTGTGGCTTCCAAATCCTAATGACACTGTAGGACAGAGTAGAATTGCCCCATAAAGTTTCTGAGAAGTGCATGGTGGACTTGAACTGCGAATCTTTTGGTTAGCAGCTATAGCATTTAATCACCATGCCATCAGGGTTTCCAGTATACAAGTGCCAAAATATTTATCACAGTGTTCTTTGTGATAACACAAAATTACACATTTAAATGTCTAATAATACAACATTGATTAAAGAAACCACGGTACATCTATACAGTAGAATATTCTCATTAAAAATGAAATACTGGAAGGCTAATATAGAAGGACATGAATGCTTAATGAAAAAAGTAGTTTAGAAAACATTGTGTATGGTTTGAAATATTTTTGCTAAAGTATGTTTATAAATATGCTTGTGTGAGGAACTAATCTGGAAGGATATATTCCTAAACATTTAACAGTGGTTAAACTAGGTAATAGAACATCAGATTTTTTTCTCTATTTATTTATCTATGCTTTCCAATTTTTCTATAATGATTATTCAGCACTAGATATCCTTAAGACAACAACAACAATGTGAAAAATTTCAAGTTAATGGTGTCACTATTAGGTATCATGCAATAACCCTCAAACAGCTAGTTTCTTTGGTCACTTCAGTCACGCAAATGGCCACTTTAGTAAGAAAAGCGAAATTGGTTCTTTGAAAAGAATGGTTAATTCAGGCACAATAATTAATCTGCCAGATCACTGAAAACAGCAGGAGACAGAGCTGATCCCCACCCACTGCTGTAGAGGTCTACTGATATTGACAACACTTATAAGCCCTACAGTCCTTTTCCACACGAGACACAGAACTGTCACACTTTATCAATAATCTAGGAGACTGTACGTACAATCAGTCCCCCTGTGATCCTGTAGGTCCCCAGCCTCCCTCACCTATTATTGCAGTCTCTGAACAATAGAGAAATGACACTATTGCTGACAGTTAGCCACTGCATCCCTGGTTGATGAAGGTGAAGTTGTTTTGATTGTTATTTTATCTCAGCAGTCAAAGTGTGTGCTACCCAGGTAATTGCCTTTCTTCAGCTCATTGTACGGGGACAGTTTTAATAATGTTTGTATGAATCCAAACTATAGGAGCTAAATTATGGCCATCATATCTGCAGTGCTGGTAGGAACCAGCAACGCTCTACATCCTGACTGCCGAAAGAATACAAATGTGATGTCTGCGGCAGGTTTAATTTCATCCATCACATAGCTCTGCAGGATTCAACTGCTGTTCTGAAGACGGTCTTTGAAGCTTACTACAATGGTGGCTTGAGTCTTTCTAAGTATTCATTGTTTTCAAGTGTAAACTTCATCAGCTAAGAAAATGCTCATTGGTGTCGTTTCCTGATTTCTCTCTGTATATCATATGAGCCCGTCCACTGCCAGGCAGTTGAAACAGCAATAAATGCTGTATTTGATAATGGTCTGAAGCATTCATTATCTGTGGAGGTGCAACGTTCCCCAAAAGACTCCTAGCAAAGACCAGTGCCCTAACATATCGGTGTGCTTATATATATGTATGCACACACACGTATATATACACACATATGTATATACACATTTTGTGTGTGTGTGTGTGTGTGTATAATGTGTATGTAAAACACATTCCTGTGTGAAAGAGACCAAATAAATCTGAACCCATTATGTGGTCTTCATTATGATGTTTTACTGATGAGAAATATAAAAACTTTGACACTGTTTTGAAATAAAACTTATTCATTCCAGAAACTCATTTTACATGAAGACTTCAAAGACTACTTTAGCACTGATGACAGAATTTTGTAGGCCACCACTGCAGCTTGTTATTATGAACATTAGAACAATAGCCTTCTACTATTTGCTGAAAAGCTATTTCCTAAGTTTCAAACAACAGAAATCCAGCTTGGAGGTACCAAAGATCCAATAATAGCAACTTAACAATTTTGTAACTCTGCTTTTCAGTTCCCTCAAATATTTTATGCCATGCTAAGTATGGAGTAAGATATCATAGAATACACTGAAACCTAGTAAAACAATCTATAAAACCATCTTGTCCAAGGAAGGAAAATACCTCAGTAACTCTTTTTCAGTGTTGCCGTATGTATGAGTTTTCTGTTGCTACTGTACCGAATAACCACAAATGTAGTGGCCTAAAACACTGCAAATGCATTGTTTTACAGTTATGTAGATTACAGATCCAACACAGGTCACACTGGGCTAAAAAAAAGGTGATGACGGGGCTAAATTATTTCCTTGAAGATCTAGGGAAAATCCATTTTCATGCCTTTTTCAGATTCCAGGGAGGGACTGTGTTCCTCGGCTTGTAGCCCCTTCCCCCATCTTCAAAGTCAGCAGAACAGCATGCCTCTGACCATTCTCCTCTAGCTGCATCTCCCTTGCATCAGAAAGCGTCTTCATGCTTAAGAGCCCATGCTATCAGAGTGGGCCCATACAGATAATCCAGGATAATCTCCTCATTGTAAGATCATTAACTGACTACATTTACCAAGCTGCTTCTGCCACCTTCACAAGTTTTCATGAGTAGGATGTGGCCATCTTTGGGGATCATGTTTTCAGCCTACCACACAGTGTAAGAAATGGTTACGAGCATCACTCTGGAGTTAGGCAGTCTGTGTTCATTCTTTATAAATGGTGACCCTGGGCAAGTTGACTTTTGGTTCCTTAAATTTTCTTCCTAAGTAAAATAGATAAAATAATGGTACGTATCTCACAGTTACTAGATTTAGTGAGCAAATATGTAGAAATACTTATAACAGCAGATGGCACTTAGTAGAGACTTAATAAAATGATTGAAATTCTGAAGGCTTAAAGGTCTTTTCATCCAGCAAAGCTCACACGAAAAGTTTCTGAGTCTCCAGTGGCACCAGATTTACTGGAAGGAAATGATTCTTTTTCCCTTCAGTTTGGTATACACTGAAAGATGAATGTTTGCTGTCTTTCCCTTGAATTCACAACAGATAAATATTGTTAGGGAGCAGAGTATAGACAGGACAGGTATATCTCCCCACCTTCCTCTGGGGTTTCCTGGTGGTGGCTGTCAGTAATAGCGGCTCCCATTATTATTGTCACTTAGTAGTGGACATGGGACCCATCTGGAGGGCTTGTGTCTCAGCAACTTTTAAGGAACTATTTCTTCCCGCAGGACCAAGTTAGTCCCACTAGCTCTTTTATAATAATGGCTGCTAGAATCTACTCTAGTGAGAGGTTTATAGTCTTACTGACGTCTGTTACCATTTGGAAATGCTGGCAGCGTAGAGGTTAAGTGCTACATCTGCCAACTAAAAGGCTGGCAGTTGAAACTCACCAGGCACTCCTTGGAAACACTATGGAGCAGTTCTTCTCTGTTCTATAGGGTTGCTATGAGTTGGAATCAACTGGACAGCAGTGGGTTTTGATCACCACTTGAAACACTCCAGGTTCCTTGGTATCTTGAAAGCACAATTATATTCCCACAGTTCCACTTCTAGTGAAAATCTCACAATGGAGCGAACAACAAGGTCAGTACCACAGAGTCCTTTCAAAGGGAAATTTATACACTTCTCAGACACCAGTGGCCAGATGCGGCTGAGACAAACACAGATGTCATGGGCCCATGCATCACAGAAGAACCCCCACAGGTTTGAACCATAGCTGATCTACAGAGGCATGGCTGGGTGATCACACAGGCATGACACACTTTCATTTGATATTTCAGCACCGTTTTTTAACTACCCTTTTTGTGAGTCTTATTTGGTTATTCCGAAGATACACATAATGGGCTTAAAAAAAGTTTTGCTTGTCATAAATAATGTTGATAAAGGGTAAATCTGGGAGGCTTCTTACAGTGATAAGACTTGACCTTGTCTTGATGGACACCTGGACTCTGTACTTGTGGGCACCACCCTTAAAGGACTCAGCAAGTTAGTCTGCAAGGCAAACATTTACAGTTCTAACTTTAGAGGAGAAATGAATTTTATAGGGCATTTTAATGATGAAGGTGAATGACTGTGACAGTCTCAGTTCTTGTAAATGTAGACACCAAAATAGAACCTGTCTTAAGGGAACTGCAGCTGAAATTTATGAAATATGCTTTCTTTTAAGACTGAAAAGTCTTGGTTCTAGCTGATGCTAAGAAACTGGTTTCCAGGAAGGCTATATCTCAATAAAAATTACGTATGATGACAATTCAAAATACATTGGTTAACATATCAGAAAATATAGTACTTTATGTTTTCATAGCAGTATGTAAGTTCAAAGAGTGTTTTTGAAGAAATATTGATTTGCAAAAATAGCTAATACAGACATAAATTCAACAGCTTTTATGGGGAAACAATTTCTTGGCCTAAATCATGCTGATATTAATTTCCTGTCATGAACTAGGCAAGTTCACATGAAGTTGTATTGTGGCTCTTAGAAGCAGCACTAAACATACACAAGCTGTATTTACTCAATCACCATGGGTTACTGAGTCTCGGTAGTTATTAGAGCTCTTGATACTTCAAGGATAAAGGTATTATCATTACTGTTTCTTTTCATGAATCAGAAGTGTGATGACAAAATATTTTAAGGTTAATTGCTGTGCATCAAAGTTTGGGTTTTGTACAAATTGCTACCTTTCAACTGAGGAATTTATATGCAGTGAGAGAAAAGATTCATTCCTTAGCCATTAGTAAGCAAAAGACAGAAATTAGAAGGGAGGGGGTAAAGGAGAGAGAGAAAGAGAAATGTACTGGCAACTGAATATTATGTTCAAGATATGAGTGAATTTTAGCTCACTAAACAATGAAGTGTAAAAGCCATAAAAATGGACAGAAAGGAAAATTGCTTTAGAAACTAGAAAATCTGAGCCTCAAAAAGCAGAGATAAAAATAAAAATTCTACAACTGATCAAGCAAAGCTTTTAAAAATGTAAAAGTTTAAACAGACATTTAATGGAATTTTAAACTTTATGTTTTTTATAAAGTAAATATTAAAGTGGAAACTACTTGGTACATTTGTAAAACAATTTTAATGCACTTGAGCAAAAAAGAGACTAATGAAACTCATAGAAACAGACTATGGGATGACAAATATCTTAGTGGAGATTATGCTAATAGAAGAAATAATACAATGTTTGTCCTTTAAGCTTCCACCATTCTTTCAGATTACTGTAAAAGTCTGTTGTTGTTAGCTGCTGTACAGTCAATTCTGGTCCATAGCAACCCCATGTGGCAAAGTAGGACTATCCCATAGCGTTTTCTAGGATGTGGTTTTGATGAAACCAGATTGCTAGGTGTCTTTCCTTGTGCAGCCACTGGCTGCGTTTGAACCACCAAACTTTCACTTAGCAGCTGAATGCTTAAACACTGTACATCCAACTCATTGAGTCAATTCTGACTCACAGTGATCCTATAGGACCCAATAGTACTGCCCCAGAGAGTTTCCAAGGAGCAGCAGGTGGATTTGAAATTCTTGTCTTTTGGTTAGTAGCTAAGCTCTTAATTACTGCATTATCAGGGCTCCACTGCGCCACTGGGGCTCCTTAAAAGTTTGTTTAATAGTATATGTATGTGTGTGTATAAAACCAAAGCCACTGCTGTCAAAGCTATTCTGTCTCATGGTCACCCCATGTGTTCTTTCTTGGTTGTACTCTTGTAAGGAAGCAGATCATCAGGCTTTTCTTCCATGACACTGCTGGGTAGGTTTGAATTAACAACGTTTAGCTTAGTAGGCAAGTGCAAACCATTTGTGCCACCCAGGGACTTGTATATATACAGATACATATACAAGTATATATATGTGTGTGTGTGTGTGTGTGTGTGTGTGTATCACATATAACATATGTATATAATACACAAGTAGATTACACATATACCATGTACTGATGGCTGTTTGTAGTTGTTTCCAAGTTGGTTCTGACTCATGGGGACCCCATGTGTACAAAGTGTAACTGCTCCATAGGGTTTTCAAGGCTGTGACACTTGGGAAGCAGATCACTAGTCCTGCCTTCTAGAGGAAGCTCTGCATGAATTTAACCCACTAAACTTTTGACTATTAGTCAACAGCTTGATTAGCTGCTTGTGTCAACCAAGGACTTACATACTGTGCCCTTCTGACATGCTGAAAGCATCCCCAAACCAAATGATTTATTTTGATTTCTCTGGGAATACTGTTTAGAAATGATAAATTGACTACTAGAATATTTTTTACTATTTGAGGTGGATCATTATGGACTCTTTTGTGGAGTTTAAATGAAGAGCTAAAATTACATCTGGCTTGGTTACTTTATAATTATAATTTTCTTTTCATTAATTGTTCCAATATTCCAATTGTTATCTCACAATTAAATCTCTCTTTGGGATGTTTGTCTATTTTGATGGACTGAAAGTATGTCTGCATCCGGTTGGTTTCTTGATGAAATTCTTGAGCTGAAAAAGAAATTTTCCCACTTAATTCCATACTCCATCACAATCTGTTTTTCCAGATTTCTTGTCTCTTTGGGAGAAAGAAAAGAATATTTTCCATTTCTTTATGTGTCCTTCAAACTCTGCATTTAATTTGGGACCTCAACGGGTGACAAATATTTGGACTGCTGAGTTTCACACAGTACACTGGCTCTTCTTCTCAGCTTTGTAAATAACATACAATGGTAGAAATCATTAAAAGCAGGAGTGGGTAACTGTAGATGCCTGTGGATTCTCCTTCCTAGCTATTCCTAAAATAGTATCGGTAATCACCTTTCTGATTATCATCCCTGCAGGGTCCCTCAAAGCTCCTTTACTTCTGTAAGTTTTTGACACTATCTGCACCATGTCAAAATAATGAACTGGATAGTGAAGAAGTTGGTGAAAACTTTTTTTGTGTGTGTATGTGTCACTTATGCACAAATAAAGTTTTTGAAATGAAAAATCTTCTTGTAAGCCACATGCAGTCAAACCAGATGATTCTTACAGGTTTAATCTGGCTATATTTAATGGTCAACAAGTTGTTGTATCACCAGACCATGCTGCAAATATTACTTACAGGTGCAGTGAAATTAGGTGTTTTAAAAAAACCAGTAGCAAATGCCAAGAAGACATTTAATTGTTAATTCCTGATACTTCAACTGACAAAGTCAATCTTAAGAAGAGATACATTGTCAACATGGGGTGGAATACAAAATAACTGATTTTTGTTTTCATTTTTAAATCTCTATATTTCTACATTATTTGAAATTCTGTAGTAATAATATTTTCATTTATTTCCTGTACAACATTTTAAAAAAACGTAGATTAAAAAAAAAAGACTTTGAAATTATATACATCTGAGACTAAGAATGTATTATGGTTTTAAAGGATGTTGATAATGTCACCGAGAGGAAAAGCACTGAGACTGCCTTGTGGCTGATGGCTGAATGGCAAGGCAGTTCATGTCCTGCTGAAAAGTTTCTAAGTAAGAGTGGTTTCTAATTCTCTCTCTGTCTCTTTGACCATTCTCACTTTATGGCCCAAGATGGAACATTTACAGAACTGAAGACACCCCAGCTGGTGTGTGCAAGTGACACAAGCCTGAGCACATTGTGGGGTCTTTTATGCAATGTGGAAGTAAGCAAATCTTTCAAGCCATTCAAAGTCAAGGTGGAAATATTCCTTGGCAAGTGAGCGAAAGAGACATATGCTATTTCCTTCTCAATAAACAAAGTGAGAAATTTAAGACATGATTTTTAAAAATCACTTCAATGCCTAGTCCAACACTGAAAGAGGTTACCTATTTCCTATTAATGATGTCTTTGGGATTCAGTGATAATGCTTTATAACAGGAATGTGGTTAGGTGTGTTAAAGGGATTTGAACAACTAGGTTCCAGATGTGGAGAGCGGTTGTCTACTCCAGCCAGTTTAAGAAAAAAGAATTAGTTATTAAGAATATGCATAGCCGTATCAATTGTATTTGACAAATCATGTGTAATTGCACTTGGCTTGGCTTTGGCATATGTGTAATTTGGGACCTTATACAGTAGTACTGCACTGTTATTCACTACCCCAACCAAATGTGTTGCCATTGAGTGGATTCCAAATCATGGCAACCCAACAGGACAGAGTAGAACTGCCCCACAGGGTTTCCAAGGCTGTACTCTGTGGAAGCAGAATGCCACCATAAAACAGCTGGTGGGTTTGAACTGCTGATTTTTAGGTTAGTAGTGAGAGAGGAAAGTCTAAAAAGCTATACCTGAAATACCAGAAGCTCTGCTCGGCTTCTGACAGACAACTCCCCCACAAACATTTTCTGTGATAAGAGGAACTCCATTTCCTACAATTTGAAACTAATGCTTGTATTCGCTTCTGTAATTTTGCTAATGTCAATAAGAGAACAGTATGGAAATCTGTAAACTTGCTAATGGCAGTGAGGAAAGTGTATGGAAATTCCTTTGTCTGCGTCTGTGCAAAACTTAGAAAACACAAGGAACAAAGAAGATTGGGGAGCCTGGCCATTTGGGGACACTGTTCTTCGTAGCTCTGCCGGCTTGAATAAATGCCCTTCCTCTAATAACAACTGGTGTTCCTGTGGTTTCTGCTCTCTGGGCATACTTGTCTTTTCTTGCAACAGTAGCCGAGTACTTAGCCACTGTGCAACCAGGACTCCTTAAAATGTTATTACTCATGGCTTAATCTAACTATAAATTTATCTTTAAATTGAATTTACACACACACAGTCTTTTTTTTTTTTTTTTTTTCTTATCGCACTAGAAATTCTTATCTACCACTTTAACTCTTTCCAGCATAGGGACTTAGATGAATTTGATGTCAAAATATTTTCTGGAAAACTATTCTTGTTGGCTAGTGACTTCCCCCTGACTCATCCAAAGGAGTTTAGGGAGGGGGATGAAAGTTTAATTACTAGGATTTAAGAATCAGCTCTTCAAATTCTCATAATTTCTTCATATACCAAAAAGGAAAAAAATGACAAAATAAAAGTAACATGCAGTGTCACGGATTGAATTATGTGTAGCAATTTGGCTAGGCCATGATTCCTGGTATTGCGTGATGTTCTCATTTGCTAGAAACCCTCCGTTATGATGTTAATACAGGAGGATGGGCAGCAGTTGTGCTGGTGGAGCAGCACTTAAAGTGTAAGACTGTATTGTGCCTTGAGGTAATCTCTTGGGAATGTAAAGGAAAGGGGAGCATGCAGAAAGTGAGGGTGTTCAGATCACCAAGAAGCAGTGCTACGAGCAGAGTGTCCTTTGAAAAGGACCCATGGTCCCTACATCTCAGAAGCTCTCAGTCCAGGGGAAGACTGATGACAAGGACCTTCCCCCAGAGCCCTCCGCTGGAGTTGACACCCTGAATTTGGATGTGTAGAGTATTGGACTGTGACACAATAAACCGCCAAGACAATGTTGGTGGTTTAAACCAACATTGTTGCTGTTCAGGACAGAGAGGTGATGATCTATTCTCTTAGAGACCACAGCCTTGGAAAGAAACACACCAAGACATATTACAATCAAGCGTAACAAAACAAAACATAAGAAGAGGCTCTTAAAAGCAGCTAGGCTTAAACAAAACTAACTTACAAAGAAAAGCTTGTTAGGCTGAGTATCCACTGAAACTGTGTTGACAAGACAGCAACAGGATAATACATACAAAGCTTGGAAAGAAAAAAAAATTCCAACCAATAATTACATATCCTGCAAAATTGTCTCTCAAATATGATGGTGAAATTAGGACATTCCTGGATAAACAGAAGCTTAGAGATTTTGGAAAACCCAAACCAAAATTACAAGGGGTACTGTAGGAAGTTCTTTGATTAGAAAATCAGTTAACACCAGACATATACTCAAGGATGCAACACAGGACACAACATTCAGAGTCTTAGTTAGGGAAATCACAGAGCTCAATCAAAGCTAAAATATTAAAATCAGGGAAAAAGAGATATCAGTAGTAAATTATGACAAAATTACACCATAAAGAAGAATGTATCCATGTATTCGTAGACCTTTCAGATGAGGAAAAAGTCAAGGAGATACAAAGAAGTTAAAGACTAGTTTAAACTTAGAACATTTGGGTGGAATAGTGGGGCAGATGCAAAACAAACTAACAATACTCCACATCAAAACAAGAAACACAGTATAGAAATCTCAACAGATAGAAATCCACATTCAAAACATGAAAAGAAAGCCTACAAAGAAAAGCAGCTCAGAATGTTAAGAGAAACAAAGAAAATGGCAACAACACAAAAATAAAGGCACCAAACAGACAGCACTAAATTCATAGCTATCAATAATTATACTGAATGTAAATGGACTAAATACACCAATAAAGACACAGAGAGTAACAGATTGGTTCAAAAAGCATGATCCATCTATATGTTGCTTATAAGAAACACACCTTAGACTCAAAGATAGAAATAAACTGAAAATCAAAGGAAGAAAAAAAACATAGCAAGCTAACAACATGCAAAGAAGAGCAGGAATGGCAATTTTAATCTTAGATAAAATAGAGTTTAAAGTAAAATCCAACACTGTGGGATGGTCAGTATTTATTGTTTAAAAGTTCGATATATAAAGAGGATATAACAATATTAAATATTTATGCACCCAATATCAGAGTATCTAAATTCATTGAACAAATGCTGACAACACTGAAAACTGAGACAGATCACTTCACAATAACAGCAGGTGTTTTCAACACTCTAGTTTCAGTAGTGGACAGATCATCCAGAAAAAAGCTCAAAAAAGATACACAAGATCTTATTGCCACCATCAACCAACTCAACCTCATAGACATATACAGAACTCTCCATCCAACAGTAGACAAGTACACCTTCTTTTCCAGTGCCCTTGGAACACTCTCCAGAATAGACCGTGTATTAAGCCACAAAGCAAGTCTCAACAAAGTAAAGCACTGCAGAAGAAGAGGAACACAGTGGGAAGCCTCACGCTACCAGACCTTAGCTCCTATTATACTGCCACATTAGTCAGAACAGCCTGGTACTGGTACAGAAACAGATATACAGACCAATGGAACAGAAAAGAGAATTGAGAATGATCACCATCCTCCTACGAACAGTTGATATTCAACAAATGCCCCAACGTTGTAAAGTGGGGTAAAAACAGTCTCTTTAACAAATTGTGTTGGCAAAATTGGATATCCATCAGCAAAAAACTGAAACAAGACCCACATCCCACACTTTACACAAAGACTAACTCAAAATGAAGAAAAGACCTGAATATCAAAATTAGAACAATAAAAATTATGGAAGAAAAGATATGGAAACACTAGAAATTCTAATACACTGCCTAAACAGACTACAAAATTTTACTAAGAATGCACAGACAGCAGAAGAGAAAATAGATTAAGTGAGAACTACTAAAAACCAGGCACTTACACTCATCCAAAGACTTTATCAAGAGAGTAAAAAGATGCCCATGGAATGGGGAAAAATATTTGGCAACCATGCATCTGATCGATGTCTAACTTCTATCATCTACAAGACACTGTAGCATATCAATAAGAAAAAGACAATCCAGTTAAACAACGGGCAAAGGAGAGGGAGAGATATCTCATCAAAGAATACATCCAGGCAACCAGAAGACACGTGAGGAAATGCTCATGATCATTGGCCATTAGAGAAATCCATATCAAATCTACTATGAGATCCCATCTCACCCCAACAAAGTTGGCACTAAACCAAAAGACACAAAACAAAAAGTGCTGGAGAGGCTGTGAAGAAATTGGAACTCTTCTACACTGTTAGTAGGAATGTAAAATGGTACAACCTCTTTGGAAGGCAATTTGGTGCTTTCTTAAAAAGCTAAAAATAGAAATACCATATGATCTGGCGATCCCACTGCTTGGAATATATCTGACAGAAATAAAGGCTGTCACATGAATAGATATATGCACACAAATATTTATTGCAGCAGAGTCCACAATAGCAAAAAGATGGAATGAATGAGACACTATGCAATGATAAAGAACAATGAGGATTTTAGGAAACATCTCATAATCTGGAATCAACCAGAAGACATTATGCTGAGTGAAATCAGTCAGCTGAAAAAGGACAAACATTGTATGAGACCACTATTATAAGGACTTAGTAAAGACTTATTCACAGAAGAAAATACTCTTTGATGCTACAAGGGTGGGGAGGGGGGGGAAAGGAATATTCATGGATTTGTTAGTTGATGGGAATTTGGTTAGCTGAAAGGAAAGACAGCAGGCAGTAGAAGGCAGGTCAGCATAACTAGACTACATTGTTAGCTAAAAGGTTTTCTAAATCCAACTCAACATTTCAAGGGACAGAGTAGCAGCGATAGGGTCTGGGGACCATGTTCTCAGGGGGCATCGAGGTCAACTGGCATAACTAGTCTTTTGCTAAGACAGTCTTCTGCACCCCATATTGTGAGTGGCTTCTGGTGTCTTAAAAGCCAGGAAGCTTCCATCTGAAGAACATCAATTGGTCCCAACTCTCCTGGAACAGATGCCAACCAAAGACATCAAAGACATGAGGTAAAATGAGCCTGGGAGACAGAAGGACCCATATGAATGGGAGACTGCATCAGCCAGCAGGAGACTAGAAGAACTAGATGATGCCTGGCCACCACCACAAACAGCCCTGATAAGGGACAGAATGTAGATTTTCTGATGCAGCATGAGAAAAAGAGGCATGAAGATCAAGAATTCTATTAAAAGATCAGAATTGATGGCCTGACAATCTGGAGAGTCCCCTGAGAACATAGCCTGCATTAAATGGCATTTTATTATATGTTTTTATAAGTTGAAATCCACGTTTTCTTTATACTACAATGTACAGACACTGATGTTTTCTAATTGGCTAAAGCACACTGCCATAGCTTTTTAAACAGCATCATGTAAGAGGTCATGCTTCTAGGAACATTATTAATAGGAGATTGTGAATACTACATTTTTACCAATGTTTCTGAATAGATTTAGATTTTTTTTTTTTTTTGCTTGCATGAGACAAAGAACAGAATAGACAAAAATATACACATAAAGCCTGTGAGAGTTGAAACTTGATGGGACTATCTTGTTTTTCCAGGTTTTCCACTTTTGATAGGATTTAGTCTTATCACTTTTGCATCATTATTAGTGGAAAATATTTGAGTTTTCCTTCTCTGACAGGTTTCCTTCTTTAGACAGATTCTGGCTTTCACAGCATTATTGTACATATGAAACATCTTATTTTCATTTTAATCTCTGCAAACAACCAAGTAGTATTCTGAACCCAAACTTGAATGTGACTGAGATGCAGCTGAACTAACCAGTTGAGTTGTAAAACAATTTATGCTTGAAGTTTATTTTTTTTTAAATTATTTAAAAAAAACAGAATTAAGTCTGATTCATTCCCTTCCTAAATTTATTACAAAGGGTCTGTGGATAATATAATTCATCTTCCTTGCTTCTGAATGTTATTACTCTCATGTAAATCATAGATTCTCTAAATTACTTTGTAATACATAACCACTGGAAATAGAATTAAAAATGGCATAAATATTTAAATTATATTATTTATAAAAGTAAATTTAGAAACATAAAATGAATCATTTGAATAGTAGGATATGTGCTGCATGTAGTAATATTTGTGTAGTAAATATAAATCTTAAACTGCATGGAGTTCTAGGCAAATGCCTTTAGTACTCTTGATTTTTTATATCCAAGGAGACAAATGACACGTTCCTTTTTCATAAATCAAAATCGTGTCTTCTACAGCCTTTTATTTATGAATCACCCAATGTTATGAGGCTTAGCAAAACTAGAATATTACTGTTATATTTTTGAATCTGTCATTACCAAGTATGCCTCTGGGTATTTTTTATCTCTGGGTAAATTTATCAAACAAATGCTTTTATTTTACATGTCTAATTCTCCTTTTCTTCTTGATACTGACCATAGATAGAAACACTTATTTGATGCAGTGCCCATCTCTACAAATAAAATGTATTTTTTCTATGGGTTAAAGATGGGGCAGAAAGAGGAGGGGGGTTAAGTTCTGTTGCAGCCTACTTTGGCATCTTGCATCAATCACGTTAGAGGCAATATAGAATAAGTGATCGTAATTTATTCTAAAATTTCAGACCAAATAATTAGAGTTTATTGATGATTATATTTTACATTTTCCATGTCTCCAATATTCTTTCCCTGGCTGACAACTTTACCTGTAACATAGTCAAGTTAACGTAGTTTGAAAAAAGTATGCATTTATTTCCTTACTCACTTTTATGTCTACATCTAGATTGTACAAGTAAGGGAAATATGAGTAGGCTCTCTGGCATTTGCTGTGCTTGGATGTTTATAATAAACTATGGATAATAAGAGATCCTTTGGTCCAAAAGCCCTAGTGTGTGTGTGTGTGTGTGTGTGTGTGTGTGTGTGTGTGTAAAACCTACTCCAAAACATAGCCACCCTGTAGTCCTTTGAGGATAAGCTGAATTCATATTGTAACTTTCATTTTGATCTTAGGATAATTGTTCATCAGACTGTTCAGTATTATAAAGGGTCTTCCAATAAGGATGTCTTAACTGTGAACTTAAACAAGTTATGTAAATGATACAGTTTTAATAGTTTTATTATTTTGAAGTACATTTGATGGCATTATGTGTGGAAAAGAATTTTTTGTAAATGGCTGCCCTGGTACCTTCCAAATGGGGCCCGAAGTAATCAGTTATCATAGCTTGCTATCTTTCACCATTGACAGTCATAGCCTGTCATCTTGGAAAAAATAAGGGCCAATGATTCTGCCATACCAAAATCCATACCAAACAGTAACTTTTTGGGGATGAGGTGGACGTTCTTGAACCTCCACTGGATTCTCATCCCTCCAAATGTAACAGTTTTGCTTGCTAACGAAATCATTCATCCAAAACTCATCCTCATTGCTGAAGATGATGTTTTGACGCAAAGCAAGGTCAATTTCTAATTGCTCCAGAGCCCAGTCAGCAAATGTACAGCACAATCTATGGTCGTTGGACTTCAGTTCTTGAGTTAAAACACTTTTACAAGGATAAAACTTCAAGTCCAGATGCAAAATCCACCAAACTGTGTTTGATGAAAGGCCCATTTCTTGTGGTCCATGAGAAATTGACTGGGATGGATTCTTGCATACACTCTGGTACATGGTGGTGATGTTTTCTTTGGAACGTGTGGTTTGTTGACACACAGGCATTCTCTGATCTGCAGCAGATCTGGTGTCTCAAATTTTTTAATTAAACGTCTAATTGTTCTCTCAGTGTGATGATTTGTGCCTTGTCAATTTCATGTAATACACGGAATGTGTGGTAAACAGAACACCCATTTTGAAAATAAACTTGAATAATTCCTATGTGTTGTGGAATTGTGTTACTTTTCATGGCTATTTGTCAAGATTAATTAAAAAAAACAAACAAACAAATATGGCCACTATAGCTTCACAAATATCACCTCTGTGAGCTGTCAAAAATAGGACATCCTAATTGGAAGACCCTTTATCTTTAGATAAGGGTTATGAATCTTCTTTGATATCTTTAAATCCAAGATCTTAGCCCTCCCTTCCCCAAATGGAGTGAAGAGGGATAATAGCCCTTCAGTGATAAACTATGTGAATGGATCATTAAAAATTCATTCATTTGCAGAGCACTGGATTGCCTTATGAAATCACTGCCACAACATAGTATCAGTCATCTATTAATCCAGTTTCTTCTTTCTAACAACATCCTGCTGTGGACATTAAATTTTAAATTCCTTGAGTTTTGAAGTGGTGAATTATTATCATATGAATGCTCACATGTAGACAAAGAATACTGTGGCTTTCTCCATTGTCAGAACCAGTATTTTACTGACACCTTAGTCCAAAAGTTATGCAACTGCTTAGCAAACTACTCTGTACAGTTGTACTCCTAATTATCTAGCTTCAATAGTGATTCCACGCTGACTTCCAAGGACTTGTTGAAGCAAATATCTAGACTGTGACTAACTAGAGGGCTCTTTAACACTTTCGACATTAGAATATCACGCTAGTCTCTGCTCTACAGGGTATAAATTTGTCCTGTAGTTCTTCTGCTAAGTGGCATTTGCCGATAGAGGAATGTTTTAATACTGATTATTAAGAGAAAAGGGTTTGAAATCAGATCAGTTTGGGTTCAACTCTTGTCTGCCATAGATAAGCTATATGACCTTGAGCAACGTAATTAACTCCTCAGGGCCTCAACAAAATAAAGAACAATAATAATAACGACTGACAGAAGTTATGGAGTCTGCTGCTAACCAAAAGTTTGCAGTTTGAATCCACCAGCCACTCCCTGGAAACTGTATGAAGCAGTCCTAGTCTGTCCTATAAGGTCACTGTGAGTTGGAATTGACTTGACAGCAATGAGTTTGGTTTTGGTTTTTAACAGAGGTTGTTATGAAGATTAACCAAAGTTCATACATATAAACAGCCTAATACAATGAATGTCTACTAAATTGTAGATAATAAAAGGGTACTGTTTTTGTCTCTTTTAATATCATCACTGTATTGGTTGAATCAAAATCTTTCATCTCTCTGAAGTATCCTGGTTATCTTCACTGGAATGTTTCTCTGGTATAGTACAAAAGAACACGGCTACCATCCATTTTTTCGGAGGGCAGAGCCAAATGTTGCATGGGGCATTTCTATCTGGTGGTCTATAGCTTTTTCTTTCCAAGTATGTAACAACAATTTCTACTTGTCAGTGAACTCGAAAATGATGAGCTAGATGATGAGTGACTTGGTTTGTTCAGCTATACTAAACATTATCCTGAAAATTATGCAAGCATTTTAAGGTAAACTACAAAGCTAACTGCGCTTTATCCCTTCAAGCCACAGATACTGCATTGGATTAGACTACCTTGGCATCTTGATGGGGGGTTAATTTTGCTAGGTTAGATGTTGTTCTAAGATCCCAACGTATGGTACAGAATAGTTTCCTAAATTTGGCTTACTCTTTAATCTACCTTAAAACCTCAGTTAACTGTTGGGCTGTTCCCAGTGTCTTTCTCCAACAATGTTAAGCCACTCCATTACTGGGATTTCAACTTCTGCCAGACTGAACAACACAATTCACTTTTGCTGCAGTCTCAAACTCTCAGCCCTTTGGAATCACTGTTTCAGGTTTTCTCTACTTGCCATATACCAGATAATTAATTTGGATGCTATCTCAAATTAGCATTCAATATTTGACTGAAACAGTATCTCCCATTAACAATGATGAAGAGAATAGGAAAAGATCTGCTAGCCTCATGAGTATAGAAATCCCCCGGTACTTTTTAAGACATTCAGATGTTAATGACACTTACAATTCTGAGCAACATCACAGAACCTTCAAACATCCATGAACAGGAAGTAAAAAGAATACAGTATAGTTCTGAGAATGTTTCTAATTCAATATTTTGTTTGTTGGAATAGAGTATGTTTCATGTTAAAGTTCAAGCCTTTATATGACTAGCAGGAAGCAATCTGCTGAATTTAAAACTCATTGCCTTCTAGCTGATTCCCATTCACAGTGACCCTATACCCAGTGCCTGTATCAAAACCAAGCCAAACCTGCTGCTGTTCAGTCAGCTCTAATTCATAGCCACCCAGTAACTACACTTACCTTAAAATACCAAACAGCAAGAAAATGAATGAAAACACTCTCTCCAGTGTTGAAAACCAGAGTGTTGCCTTGGGTGTAGGAAGATTTAAATTTTTCATAGCTGAGGTAAGAGGAACCAAAAGAAATGATTGTTTCAATTCAACTATGAATTTAATATAATTTGATTCTTCTTCAACTATGAGTTGACCAGTTAAGCTATGAATTGAACAATGGATAGAGGAATATTTTAGTTCATTTTCATTTTCTTACTGTTTGGCATTTGGGGCTAAGTATAGACACTGGGTTCCAGTCTAAATATTAGGCAACCACTGCAAGAGTGACACAGTGAAGCAAAATAACCCAAACCACTGCCACTGAGTTGATTCTGATTCACAGCCGCACTACAGGGCAGAGTAAAGCTACTCCATGGAGTTCCCAAGGAGCATCTGGCAGATTCAAACTCCTGACCTTTGGGTTAGCACCTGTAGCATTTAACCATTACATCACCAGGGTGTCCAGTGAAACACCAGGGCTAAACAAATGTAACTCAATTTCTAAGTGAAAAATCCCCTTCTTTGTGAATGAGCTAAGCTCTGCAAATTGTCGGGGTCAAAGCATTTAGCCGCTCTGAACATTGTTAACCATAACTTCATTGTATTCTTGATGTTACAACCAAGTGGTCAATAAAATTAAGAGAAGTCTTATGAGTCTTCTACGGATTTGAATTTTTAACTACTGTCATTAATTTTGCAATAATCGGGATTCACCTTTCCAATTGTCAAGTGTTTTACACAGTCATTAGGCAAAAATTAAAGTGCTTTGGAGGGAAAATCATTCAACAGACACATATACAATTCAACCTCTGCACCTGCTCTATTTAATCAAAAGAGCAAACTGTAAGATTATGCAAACTGTTCAGTCTCACTTGAGTCATCAAAATATTACAAATGAGAAATCAAAACAATAAACACAAAGTGTTAATTTTCTTCATAGTGGAAGAATTACTGGCAGTGATTTGAAAATTTTAGATCTGTCTCCTGCAGTTGAAAATGATAGCAGAAATGCAACAATGTTAAAACACTTTGACCATTTATCATTCTTTTCATCGTTAATTTAAAAATCTTTAGTACCCCACACATTCCAAACTCATAGCAAGAAGATTTACACAACGATGAGACAAAACTTACGTGATGATGAGTTAAAAGAGAGAAACATGACTTAAGTTATTAACTTTTTGAGGAAACATGAAATCAGACCAATAAAAAAGAAGTGAAGAGGAATAAGACATATGATTTAGAGCAACTAAAAATACCATCATACACTTCTGATAATTTTGAACTTCTATCTTGTTTGTTTTCAGATATATTAAGAATTTGTTGAAAATCAATAAATACTTTGGTTATACTAAACCATGATTTCAGTTCTACCAAATCGAAGATTATCCTCAACATCACTTTAAATGGAAATGCAGTGGTTACTTCCAACTGGTATGCCTCTTTTTAGAGACGGCTGCTCTACATACTCCTGATATCTGCATAACTGCTCCAACTGGGTAACCAAAGAACTTCCATTTACGGGCACTGCTTTTTCTCAAGTTTCTTCCTTCCAAATATGTATAGTGTAAATAACTTCCTTTCCGTCTAACTCCTTCTCCGGTTCTTTTTTCCAGAAAGGAAAGAGAGGGGCAGGAAGAATATAAGAAACAGGAGGTTTGGAAGAAGTAGATGGAAACCGGGAATTAAAGGCTCTGCTTCAGATACAGAAATCTTCAGGGTAGGAGCATCAAGATTTTTTAGAGAAACAAATCTCATAATCAAAAACTCATTTGTTGTTTACTTTTTTTTCTCACAGTGATGAGTTAACAAGGTTGAGACTCAGAGGAAAGTTGAGAGCCTGAGGAGGTTTTATTCATATCTAGTTTCTGTCTTTCTTCATCACCCAAAGTTCTATGATGTCACTTAATACAATTACATTGGATGAGGTTGAAAGGGAGATAGCTTCAGTCATCATTGAATTTAATTAATAATTGATTCAAAGCTGAGAACATTACACAGTGGTGATACCTGGGTAAGTTACACAGCTCAGGGTAAACTTTTGTTTTTTATTTAACACTTTCAGATGACCCATGGAAAGAGGCAGGCCACATGTGAGTATTGGGATGATGTCAGGTGTTCCAGTGGTGGTGTGCCTTTATCCGATGGCTTGACAAACATAGATGAACATGAGAGGAAGGGCCTGAATGTTGTGCCAAATGCTAACTCTGATTATTTTAATAGAAAATTCGTTATCCATGGTTTTCAGTTTTACAATTCTATTAGTGAAGTACTTCATGTTAGGAACCTAATGGGTTAAAGAGATGTTAGTGGGCCTTTGCACTGAGCCAATATCATTTTTGCTGTGAGAAAAACATCTCTCCCAAAAAGTGATTTACAGGTAAACCATTGGCAATAACTTGTAAGAAACTGTCCATACAGTTTTTGCACAAACATATGCAACTGTGAGATTAAAACAGAAAATGACTTTTTCTTTCAAGTAGAATGCTTAAATACACTTTAAAAAATTTTTTTTATTTCTATAGTTTGTCAAGTACTGCAGCGAATTCTTATTTCCCTGTGCTGAAAAAGTTTCTGGCTTCAAAGCTAGTTTAATAAAGCATAATAAAAGTATTTTTTTCAGGCTAAACTTTGTTGCTACAGTGAAAGGTGGTGTTTTGTAATTAAAACTGTCAATAAGAAATTTACTTCTTACCTTGTCAGAAGGTTTGAATGGATTTCCTTGTCCACTGATTCCACCACTGATACTAAATCCAAGGCCAGGGTTCTTTTCTATTCTCACACAAAACTATGCAAAGAAATGTATAAAAAGCTAGTCAAATATTTGAAACAAACAATCATCTTTGAAAAACTGCATCTCAGTAGAAAAGAATCACAGTCTTCTGGTAAGTTGTCAGGGCTATCCTGCATTGACTTAGTGTACAAAAGACATAGAATATAAACATAACAAACCAGCCAAACCCACTGCTGTTGAATCAATTCCAACTCACAGTGACTCCACAGGACAGAGGACAACTGCTCCATAGAGTTTTCAAGGAAGGCCTGGTGGATTTGGACTGCAACCTTTTGGTTCTAGGTATCAGTTATGACTGAAATTTGCTTACAATTAACAGGGCGAGCAAACATTAATTATTACTTCTGTGTGGGCTAAATTTTGGCTAATAGTTTTTAAAAACGAAAAATGTTATAAATCGTTAAAAAGTTATACATTATTTTAGTTATCTTTCATCATTGTGCACATATCCAGACCAGTTAGAAAGAACTACGGGAATAAATGAAAGAAAACTTTAAATATAGTTTGAGGGAAAAATGGTTGTTTAAATAGCTGTCTCTGACTCCTAAGAGCATACCACAACCCTTCTCTACAGCTATACTGTTTATAAATAGCGAGTTCTTTAGTTTGAGTAAGGAGAGAACTCCTGGCCGTAGTCTGATGGTGAGAAAAAAAGGAAGAATGAATTTCTAAGTGTAATAGAATTCCAGGTTTGGCTGTAGATCTTAGAGAGGAGTTATGGGTCTTATAAGCAAGAGGAGATGTTGTGAACAGGTCTGGTGAAAGACACAGGTCAAGAATATGGTGATAGGTCAGCTTAGAATAGGGCTGGGGAGACACTCCCAGTAAGAAATTGTATGTGACAGGAAATGATTGACACATTTTTAGGACTGTGAGGGCTAACATCCTAGAGTTCTGTGTTGTATTGCCTCTCTAATACTCCAATTCATCAGTTTAAGTCTGTCAAACATAAGAGCTCTTGATGAGCCTGAGCCGGGGATATGTGTGTAGTGATGGTGACATTGTTAGTCATGTTAAATTGAACAGGGTGACCCCTGATGACTAAAAGATTTGTGATACATAATCAGTATATACTTTGGATATTAAAAAAACAAAAGAACAGTAACAATCAAAAAATCACTATCAGAGCTGTTAAGTAGAGACCGAGTACTGGAAATAGGTGAGCTAAGTGTTACCAGAGGTTACCAGGCAAAATACTAACAGTTAAGAAAAAATCAAAAGAATGCATTAGTATGCACTTTGTAGTCAAATAAACATATATTGGATAAGTTCTAAAGATGCTTTTTTAAGTAGCTTAATGCTTTCTTCAGCAATTTTGCTTAGCTTATAGGCAAATTAAATGTCCCAAATATTATCTGTATTTTAATGTTGAAAGTACCTTTCATCCTTTCCTCTTAGTTCACGTCAAACTAGAGCCTTGTTCCTGCCTTCATTATCACATACTGTGAGTCACTGGCACCTGTATTAATTAGGCTTCACTGTCTAAAAGGACTATCTTTAATTCACTGTCATGTTTCATAATAGTAAATACAATGTTTAACATAGAGCTTACTTGCAAGAGTAAAAAGCAACTAGCCACTGATATGATTTTTATAGTAATTAATGAATAATTTCTGAGTAGTAGGTGAATGCAAATACCATAAGTGCTTACCATACTTTTATTATCCCATTCCCATTGCCATGGAGTTGATTTTGACTCATAGTGACCCTATAGAATAGAGTAAAGCTTCCACACAGAGTTTCAAGGAATGCCTGGTAGATTTGAACTGCCAGCCTTTTGGTTAGCAGATATAGCACTTTACCACTTCATCACTGGGGTTCTCAATTTTTATTACAGATATGTATAGGTACAACTTTTCCTTCAGTTTAGGCAAGGTATATTTCATAAAACTAGTTATCATAATATAGTGCAACTACAGTTATGTATTTATAGGGACAGCTGATGGATATGACTGTACTATAACTTCATATAGCTGGAAGAGATATTTTAGCTTTCTTCAATATAGCAGCTCACCTAGTATTCATTTTTGTTATTACCGATAAATGGAAAGTGAGAAGAATGTAACCAACATGATTAAAACATTTATTTTTTTTCCTCACATATCTATGCATTTTTGGTTATCTAAAATCTTTCTCATGTGTAAATTTTATATTGCACAGTGTAATATACAAAAGATATATGAATTTCTGGTGTTCCTTAAAACCAAATCCATTATCAAGGAGTTGATTGAGACTCATAGAAACCCTGTAGTACAGGTTAAAAAAAAACAAACCCACTGCTGTCAAGTTGATTCTAACCTGTAGCAACCCTATAGGAAAGAACAAAACTGCTCATTAGAGTTTCCAAACAATGTCTGGCAGATTTAAACTTCCAACTTTTTAGTTAATAGCCATAGCACTTAACCACTACACCACCAGTGTTTCCACACAGCAGAGTTAAAAAAGAACAACAACAAATCTGTTGCTATCGAGTCAATTCTAACTCATACCAACCCTATAGGACAGAGTAGAATTGCTCCATGGAGTTTCTAAGGAGTGCCTGGTGGATTGGAATTACCCACCTTTCAGTCAGCAGCCATTGTATTTAACCACTATAGCAGTGTAAAAACCAAAAAGAAGCAACTGCAACAGATTTACAGATTAAATTTCTGAAAGTACTGTCCTATGATTCTTTTCCAAGGTAGCAGTTGTATCTATTTTCTATTACTGTCAGTCTGGAAAATGCTAAAAGTCTAGGGGAAACAAATTTCATATGTGACAAGTATATGAAAGACTGTTTCAATGTATTTTTAATAATAAAAGTAATAAAGATGGCACAGATGGCACTTTTGTTCCCTAAATGTGACAAAGAACCATAAATTCCAGTCTGAAGCTAGACTACCCTTGGGCATGGTATGGCATGGCTAATAGATTGTGTTGTGACTGTTGCATCTCATAAAGCATGTCAGAGATGGTATTCATCTCTCATATAAGGAATTCCACCAGCCTGTAAAGGCCCAAAGAGGCCATAAAATCAGAGAAGAGAAAAGAGAATACCTCACAACCAAGAGCAGTCTGAATTAGACTAGTGGGATTAGCAAGGAGGAAATGGAAAACTCTCAGAAAAGGTCAGATCTAGGAGACGGCTGAATCATTTATCTAATGAGAATGAGTATTTTAATTTTAAGACACTGATCTCAAAGAAAGAAATTTCTGGCTGAAGACATAAGAAAATGCCTGGATGTCAACAGTGAATTTGCTTCTTTTAGTTTCTTTCCATTGCTTGGCCATGCTTGATACTTCCAGTCTGGTTAATCTTGTTCTAATTAAAATGCTGGATCTTGTTTTAGAGAGTCCTTTATGAGAGAATAGGTGGTTACGCAGCAGTGAGGCCTTATGAGTCATAGTCTGCAGAAGAGAGTGTTCTGACTTGGTCCCACAATGCTCTAAAGCCTAAGACGAACAAAGGAATTGGCTATGTGTATGTACGTGCACGTGCACAATACGTGTAGGGGCAGAGTTGATTCAGGATTGGGGGCAGGATTGCAAAAAAATACTTGGTGATACTGTAACTAAGCAACTGACCAAGGGATGCTCTGGAGATTGCTTTCTTTCCTAGCGACAGGTATTAGAAGCTTTCATTGGATATCACCTATTTTTTACTGTCAGAGATCCCTCTTTCTTCCTGGTAGCACTATTTCAGTTTCTCTTTAGAGAACAACCATTCCCCTAGTCTTATCCCGTATGTACTGTTGGAAGCAGGTTGATCAGATCTAAAACAAAGCATTCTATTTTCTCCAAAATGCAACTGTTCACAGGATGAGTAGCTAACTCCATCAAAAAGAGAAATGGCATGTCTGCAAAATTTCTAGTAAAGAGACTCTTGTACCTTCTTGCTAATTTTAACACTGAAAGGGTCTAGAGCTCCTATAGCTATTTTTCTACTTGGATAGAACAGTCTTGCTGAAACAGAAACTTACCCAGAGGAAATGAAACCAAGTGGTGGAGACAGGAAACAAAACTTCCACTGAGCTCAACATTAAGCTTTATTTGAAGCCTGTCTTATCCTTGTACTTTCAGTTATGTGAACCCAAATAAATTATTATTTTGTTTAAATTCAAATGAGCTAAGTCACTTGTGATCAAGGATCCTTGTCAATAAGGAATTAGGAGAAATTTGCTTATATGCAACTATAAAATAATTTACTTTTCTATGATAGTTTACTATAAAAAGAAAACCAATTATATATTTGTTTTGAAAATCCCCTTGAGAGCTGAAGCAAATAGAACCTCAAATATTTGATACTATGTTAAATTCATTGTAAGGTCTGTATCTATCGGACGATAGTTATTTGCTGAAGCATCAACAAAGAACTTTGCAACCATAAATGTTTCATTTCTAAGCCATTTCCAGGCCTGAATGCTGACAACATTTATAAAGAAGTTCTGATGAACAGATATCCCTATGGATTTTTATGTAAGTAGGATACATGGATTACCTCCTTATATTTATTGTATTATCTTCATTGACTGTCTAGAACAATGACTGGTACATAATTAGCACTTAATTAACTTCTGGTTGACTAAATCAATAGATGAGTTAATGTACGTGTGAAACCTAAGATACCTTGAAGCATGTCTTCTCAAAAGCCCATGGTGGTCCATTGTTAAAACAGATGATGAATTGTTAGATGGAATATCAGTTTTTGAAAAGTCAGCTTCAATCATATAATCAATTATTTTGAAATAACTATTGTCGTGTTGAAAATGAAAATTGTTGTGGAAATTATGATTGAACCACTAGTTCCACAAATATTTATTGATTCCTTGCTATGTGCCAGGCACTCTACCAGTTTCTTGTTTCAAGAAACTTGCACTATAATGGGGAAGACTGATAGTAAACATGTATACAACAAATAAATAATTTCAGACAGTAAAATAAACTGTAAAAAAATAAAGGAAGCTAGGTGGTATACCTTTTGCCACTGAGTTGATCCCAACTCATAGTGACCCTATAGAACACAGTAGAACTGCCCTATAGAGTTTTTAAGGAGCACCTAGTGGGTCTGATGACGGTACCAGCCGTCAGACGAACAGAGCTGAGGGGAAAGAGCAGGAGCTGAATAAGACCAAAACAATCACATCAGGGGGGACTCAGTCAAGCTGAGACCTCGAGCTTTATTTTTCAGTTGCATATATATTTCACACATTTCCTTGTTTCCTTTTCCCAAGCATTCTTTTGCTAGTCATATTGAAACCAGATCAGGGGCATGCTGACCTCTGCTTATTCTGAGGACAATGCTGGGTGTACAATACTTGGAATGTGCTTAATTTAGATCTTGTTAATACAAGAGTTAACTTGACCATATTCTGGCCTTGCTTCGGGAAGTCTCGGCTTCCCACAGTCTGAACTGCCAACTTCTTGGTTAGCAGATGTACAACTTAACCACCATGCCACCAGTGTTTCCAATGGTAGTACAGAGATTAAAATAGGAGTGAGGAGCTACTTTAGGCAAAGGACACAAGGCAGATCTCTCTATGAATGTGACATTTAACCAGAAAAACGAGTGATATATCATATAAAGTTATACACTCTAGGAAAAATGGGAAAACTATTCTAATAAGAAGTTAAAACAATCGTTAGTGCCTAAGATGGATGAGTCATTGTAAGGTCAAGAAACAACAAGAGTCTTTTCTTTGATAGCTGCGATGCAGCTCGCTAAGTTTAGTCTCACTGGCAACACAAGAATAAAAAGGAGTGCACCCTGAGATCTCCACTAAAAGACCACAGTTGATGGTCCAGCAGCTTCAAGGTTCCCCTGGGAGCATGGCCCTTGGCTCTGATGCTGCCCTTGCCCATAAATTATAATGAAGGTCCACTCTTCAGCACAAATGGATTGGACTTGGCGATGCAGAGTGACCATATATTGGATGCGCTTTATGGTTCTATGCATCTATAGGATACCATCCTGCTGACCTCTGGCTGCAGGAAGGAGAGTAGGTGGAGAGGAGGGTAAAGGAGACTGTTGGGAGGATGAGACATATGTGGAGTAGAGATTAAGAGTGTGCTGTCACTGGGCAGGGAGAGCAGTGGAAGCTGCATATAGGTGGGTATGTAAATTTATATGGGAATGTACATTTTCACTCAGTCATAATAATAATAAAAAAAAGAAACAACAAGATACTATAGACAACCGAACATACAAGGGGCAGAGTCATGAAAACTTCCTAGTCATAATCAAAATCCACTTGGCTTGGCTGTAAGTCAAAGTTATTAAGCTTGAAGGCTAAAGACCACAGACTCAGAAGACTTCTATGGCAATTAGCATAATATAGTTTACAAGCAAATGTTTTCTATCCTACTTTATTGAGCAGTGTCTGGAGTCTTAAAAGCTTGTGAGTAACCATCTAAGATACAGCCATTGGTCTCAACATATCTGGATAAAAAAAGTGAATAAAACCAAAGATACAAGGGAGTAATTAGTTTAATGGATGGATGGAACACATGAATCACAGCCTACATGAGCCCAAGACAACATGAACTACATTGTATCCAGCTACCACTACTAGACTGCTCTAATTAAGATCACAACAGAGGATCCTGGGTAAAGTCAAAGAAAAATGCAGGACAAAAATTAAATCCATAAACAAGATCAGACTTACTGGTCTGATAGAGACAAGGAATTCCTGACACTATGGCCCTAAGATACTTTTCTGACATAGAATTGAAGCTATCCCTGGAGACCAGTTTTCAGCTAAACAATAGACAGGACTACAAGGTAAACAGCAATATCTAAAGAAAAGAGTTCCCCAGAATGGTTAATTATATGAGAGGAAAAGGGCTACATCTGTCCAAAAGCAAAGGTGAAAAGGCAGGAAGGGGTAGCAAAACTGGATGAAAGGCAGCAAAGTGAAAATGGGATGAGTGCTGACAATTTGAGGGGTCTGCGTCCAGTGTCTTAGATCATTCTGTGTACAAATCATTGAACAAGAATCTATTTTACTCTGTAAACATTTACCAAAAACAGAACAAAATATTTATGATAATAATTATAATAAAAGAAACATGATTATGTAAAGATAGGCATATAGTGCAGCAGAAAAGAATAGAGAGCAGAAATAAACTCTAGCACAGTGAGTTGATTCTCAACAAATAGTCCAAGATAATTCAATGAGGAAAGATTCAATAAATGTTGCTAGGCAATGGATATCCACACATAAAGAATGACTTTGTAGCCCTACCTCACACTATTCACAAAAATTAAGTCAAAGTAGATCATAGGCCTAAACATAAAAGCTAAAGCTATAAAACCTGTAGGCAGCAATTTCTTAGATACGTAACTGAAGTTGATACAAGACTGGACACGATCAAAATTAAAAATTTTTATGTATCAAAGGACACCACCAAGACACTGAAAAGATATTCCAGAAAATGAGAGAAAATATTTGCAAGTCATATATACAACAGGTTTCACATTCAGAATATAAAGATATCTCTTACAATTCAATAATAAACAGAAAAACCCAATTAAAAATTATGCAAATGATTAGAATAGATATGTCTCCAAAGAAGACATACAAATGGCTAATAAACACAAGTCAAGATGCTCAGCATCATTAGTCATTACAGAAATGCAGATCAAAATTCAAAATCACAATGTGATACTACTTGATGCCCACTAGGATATCAAACCAAACCAAAACCAAATCCATTGCCATTGAGATAATTTTGACTCCTAGTGATTTCATAGGACAGAGTACAACTGCCTCATATGGAGAGGATAGTAGATTCGATTAGCAGTCCAAGTTTTTAACTACAGTGTCACCAGGGCTTCCCACTAAAAAGACAGACAATAACAAGTGAGAAAATGGAGAAATTGGAATCTTCTTTCACTGCTGGTGAGCATGTAATATGTTGCAGACACTTTGGAAATGATATTTTAATTTTATCGTGATGATGGTTGCAGAGTGGTATAAATCTACTAAAAATCATTTAATTGTACAATTTAAACAGGTAACAAAGCTGTTGAAATAACATCAGCATGACTAGAGAGAAACAGCTAAGGAAAGAGTGCAAGGAAAGGTAGGCAGGGGCCATAGTAAGGATTCAGACTTTATTCAAAGATTTTGAGAGCTTTTAAAGGAAAAGAGTGACTTGTTTCAAAAAGATCTCTCTGGGAGTAGAGAATAGATTAAAGGAAATGAAAGAAAGCAACTAGCAGGCAACTGACGTAGTTAAGAACGAGGTGACAGCTGACTAAGGTGGCAGCAGTGAAGACAGTGGAAACTGGTGGATTCAGGATCTATTTTCATTCATGCAGGAAATCTTGAGCGAAGTAGGATTGCTAATGGCAAGACAGGAAATCAAGACTTCTTTTTGACTATGCTAAATTTGAGACGTCCATATGGAATGCAAGGCGAGAGGCCAATGCTAGAGATACAAGTTTTGGAATCACCTGGGGTGGAAGTGAATGAGATCATTTTGGGGAGATGGTGTTAGAGAAAAGAAGAGGCCCCCGGCCTGAACACCGAATCACTCCAGTCTTTAGAGTCAGGAAACAAACAGAGACGAGTAAGGAAACTTGGAAGAAAATGAACTGAGTGTTAGACAGAAAACTAATAGAAGAATTATAGCCCCCAAGTGAAGAGAATGTTTCAATACAGAGCTCAGTCAAGCCACATGGCTGAGAGGCAAATGAAATGAGGCTGGAGATTTAATTACAGGTCTTGACAGAAGCAGAAAGAGTGCTTCTTGGTATTTAAATTAAACTTGACACTCAGCTTCTGTTAAGGATGATAGAAAAATTTGGAAATGGATAATGGTCATGGTTGAACAACATGATAATCATAATTAATGTCAATAAATTGTATGGGGGCCATGGTGCTCAGTGGTTAAGCACTCAGCTGCTAACCAAAAGGTCAGCAGTACAAATCCACCAGACACTCCCTGGAAACACTATGGGACAGTTTTATTCTGTTCTCTAGGGTTGCTATGAGTCAGTATTGACTGCAGTTTTTTTTTTTTTTAATGGGTAGATTATACAATATGAAGAATTTGGAAATGGCAAATGTTCAGTTACATATATATTTATCATAATAAAGCAAATGAACTTGAAATTAAACGTGCTGCCACTTTTAGTTCCTGGTCTTATGATTTAGAACAGTACTGGTAGAATGAAGAGTACTATACTATTATACAGTATTTTTTAATGTACTTTTTGTTATGATTGAGTGAGAATATACAATCCCATACAAATCTGCGCACCCGCCAGTGAACAGCTCCCACTGCTCTGCCCAGTGACAGACAGCACACTCCACTTCTCCATTCTGTACATGTCATATCCTCCTAACATCTCCTATCCTCTCCTCTCCAACCTCTCCCCGACGTCCAGTAAGAGGTCAGCTGGAAGACATCCTATAGATGCATAGAACCATAAAGTGCACACATGATATGGTTGCTCTGTGTCACCAAGTCCAATCCATTTCTGCCCGAAGAGTTGACTTCCATTATGATTTATGAACAGCGGCAGCATCAGGGCTAGGGGTCATACTCCCAGGGGAACCCCGAGGCCCCTGGACCATCAATTGCGGTCTTTTAGTGGAGATCTCAGGGTCCACCCCTTTTCATTTTCATGTTGCCTGTGAGACTCAACTTTGCGAGACCCATCACGCCTATCACTTGTGATGGCTGGGCACCTGCTTCTTCCGGTCACATGTCGATTTAGTCACCTGCTCACATGGGTCTCCCTGTGTTCTGGGTTCCCTTGCCCCATGTTGCTTTGGCCCTTGGAGATCATCCATTCCTGCTGAGTTGGGACCGTTTGTGGTACCTCAGATGGCAGCTTAGCAGCTTTTAAGACCCTGGACACCACTCACCAATTTGGGGTGCAGAAGACTCTCTTAGTAAAATGCTAGTTGTGCCAATTGGTCTCGATTTCCCCTGAGAGCATGGTCCCCAGCTCCTGACCCAAGCTACTCCATACCTGCATTATTGGGTTAAGATGGGAGGAGTAATCATGTTACGTTGAAGTCCAGTTAAAATTGATTTTCTTTCTAATGTGTGCTGTCACTGATTTCACCCAACCAAATTTCTACCAACTATCTAATCTACACCTCACCCTCTTGTACCCTCCCTCCCCACCCTTGCAGCCATCAGAGAGTCTTTTCTTCTATGCATGAGTCTGTTTTTAAGTTCTTATTGTAGGGGTCTCATACAATATTTGTCCTTTGTTGCTGATTTCTTTCACTCAACATAATGTCCTCCAATTGAAACCAGGTTATATTTCCTAAAGTCATCATTGTTCTTTATCATTGCATAGTGTTCCACTGAGTATATATACCATAGTTTACCTATCCATTCCTCTGTTGTTGGGCATCTGGGTTGGTTCCATCTTTTTGCTGTTGTGGACTGTGCTGCAATAAACATTCACGTGCATGTGTCCATTGGTGTGAATGGCCTTGATTCTGTAGAATATATTCCAAACAGAGGAATTACTGGGTCAAATGCTACATCTATTTCCATCTTTTTAAGAAAGTGCCAGATTGCTTTTCAAAGAGGTTGCGCCATTTTGCAATCCCACCAATAGTGTAGGAGAGTTCCAATTTCACTACAGCCTCTCCAGCATTTGTTGTTTTGCATTTTTTGGATCATAGTCAACCTTGCTGGGATAAGAGAGTATCTCATTGTAGTTATGATTTGAATTTCTTTAATAGCTAATGATTGTGAGCATGTTTGATGTGCTTTTAGGCTGCCTGGATCTCCTCTTTAGAGAAGTGTCTGTCTGTCTCCTTTGCCCATCACTTAACTGGATGATTTATCCTTTTCTCACTGATATTTTGGAATACCTTAGGAGAAAGGTGTCAGTCTGACATATAGTTGCCAAATATTTTTTCCCATTCTGTAGGTGGTCTTTTTATTCTATTGATAAAGTCTTTGGATGAGCAAAAGTGTTTGATTCTTAGTAGTTCCCATTTATCTATTTTCATTTCTATTGATTGTGGTTTGTTTGTCAGATTTTGAAGTCTGTCTATGTTGTGTATTAAAAATTCCTTTGTAGATCCTAGTTTTTCTTGAATGAGCTTTATTGTTTTAGATTTGATATTTAGGTCTTTTATCCAGTTTGACTTGGTTTTTGTATAAGATGTGAGATATGAGTCTTGTTTCAATTTATTGCAGATGGATATCCAATTCTGCCAGCACCATTTGTTGAAGAGGTTGCCTTTACCCCAGTTTAATGTCTTAGGGCCTTTGTCGAATGTTAACTGTTCATAAGAGGATGGTGTCATCTCTGGGGTCTTGATTCTGTTCCATTGATCTGTCTCTTTTTGTACCAGTACCAGGCTGTTTTGACTGCTATGATAATGTAATAGCTTCTAAAGTTGGGTAGTGAAAGCCCTCCCAGTGTGTTCTTCTAAAAAATATGGAATGCTTCACTAATTTGTGTGTCATCCTTGTGCAGGGGCCATGCTAATCTTTTCTGTATCATTCCAATTTTAGTACATGTGCTGCTGAAGCGAACACACGGTATTGTTTTTTGTTGTTGTTGCTGTCATGATTACATTATGTGCATTACATGGCCAAACAAAATCTTTATAAACCTGCTCTGAATTTTCCACTTTCCATTTTCTAGTGAGCTTGTGTAACAAGGTCAAAAGGTAATAATTATTATAACAATAAATAAATGTTAATGCTCAAGAATAATTTATATTTTTAAAATATTGATCCTCATTCACTTCTAGATCTTTTCCTGTTGTGAATGTGAAAGTCCAGATAAAACCCGTATTTAAATCTTTTGAAGACAGGTACTAATATCAAGACAGATAAATAAAATTCCCCTATGTAGCATTTTCTAGGCCTTTCAGAAAAGAGAAGCCAACTCTCTATCTGCATATCTAGGAAATACAACTCATGTACATTTTTAGTCTGGAAAATTTTTTTTAAGATTATTTATTTCCTCAATTTCATACATTAAGGAGACCTAGAGAATCTCGCCATGAGTTGGATCCGACTCGAGGGCACTTGGCTTGGCTTGGCTAGAGAGTCTTGCATATATTTAGTGGAACAGTGACCTTCTGACTCCCACTGCAGTGTCTACTGTACTTTGCCATGTGACAACCTACATTCAACTTGGGAAGTCAGTTAGAATTTGTAGTGCTGATACACACATTATTTGTGTCAAACTATGAATTATAAATTCATAGCTTCAGTCTTATATAATACCATTTTGATAACTGAAAAATGAAATTCTATGAGAAAAATGTTTACTGATAGCCATACTTTAAATGGAAATCCTGAGGGTATAGCAGTTAAATGTTATGTCTGCAAACCAAAAGGCAAGCAGTTCAAATCTGCCAGGCACTCCTTGAAAACTCCATGGGGCAGCTACATAATTAGTAGGCCCCAGGGCAAAATCTAAATGTAAGACTCCTAGTTCAGCAGTTACTAAGAATTACAAGGTGGTGAGAGCACAGTATTAAACCACGAAGGAGCCATTCTAAGTAGTATGCCTTGTGTATGGGGAGCAAGTCTGTGAATCTTGGCCCATGTGTAAAGTATGTAAAACAAACAAACAAAAACTGAAAAACCAAAAAAAATCTGTTGACATCAAATTCATTCCAACTCTAAGCAGCCCTGCAAGACAGAGTAGAACTGGTCTACAAATTTCCAAGGAGGGGCTGGTGGGTTTGAACTGCTGACCTTTAGGTTAGCAACCAAACTCTGACCTCTGACACCATCAGAACTCTGTTATATATATGGCAATGCCAAAAGTATAGCAGGCATTCAATATATGGTAACTGTTGTCCCTTACTTGTCTATTTTTTATTCAGGCTTTTCCCCCCTAAATCACAAACTGTGCATTTGTGGTAATCAGACATTTTTTTTTTTTTAACCTGTAGCATTTCAATAAGCATTTTTATTTTTTAAAGTATTCAAGTTTTACTTTAAAAGAAACTATTGTGCTTTGTGATGTGGTATAACCTCTCCTTGTTCTACATTTTGTTACCTCATTCTTTAAAATTATGAATGACTTAGGTTTTTTCCATGTTACATTTGACTAAATGTAATGTTTTGTCTTGATTATTTCAGCAGAACTTTGTTTTTCTCTTTATGGTCTTTTTCATACTTTACCACCAGTGTTTTGATTTATATGCCTGAAACCTGTTTTAGAAATTTTCAGCTTGGCCCTTAAATCGCTTATCTGTAATTTTGATATGCATGTTTATATAATCTTTAGATGTCTTAAGTCATTTTCCCCATTTTTTTCCCTTACTAAATTTGGAATAGAAGTCTTGCTTTAACACACACACATACATGAACACACACACGGAATGTGAATTTTCAAAAGAAATGTAATTTAGAAAACTAAATCCTATTATGAAACATTTTTGTTATTGAGAGTGAATTACATAATCTCTTCTAGCTTCTTGTTTTTGGTTTTCTCATTTGCATTTGTTTACTTGTTTATTCTGTCACCAAGAAGGTTAGGGAAACTCCTGGTGACATAGTAAATTAGTTGAGAGCAACTAGCTGCTAACCAAAAATTCAGAAGTTTATCCACCAGGTGCTCTGTGGAAACTCCATGGGGCAGTTCTACTCTGTCCCAGAGGGTCGCTATGATTTGGAATCTCCTTGGTGGCAATGGGTATGATTTTCATGATACAGAGTTTGGGATTGATAATCATCAAGATCCTTTCAGCATTTTAGTTCTCACAATCTTTAGCTTACCTTTGGACTTAGCTGGACAATGAACAAGTACCTCAGAGAATTTCATAGAGACTATACATGAGCTTATACACTGATTTGAACTATTATATCTTCTTACTTTGAGGATTACTCTGAGTGTGTATGTGTATGCATGCGTGTTGGGTAGAATTATATCACTTAACTCTCACAAACATTTTTTGAATGTTGTTAGTGGGCAGTAATGGTCTCATTTTATAAGCAGAGAAACAGATCTCAGAAAGAGTTAATGACCTGACAAAGATCCATGGCTAACAAAAGCAAGCATGACAAAAAAAAAAAAAAAATAGTTGAAATAATAAGTGGTTTGTTACGTATACATTTATGACAATAAAAACAAAAACGTAAACATCATATTAGAACTCTAAGTTCTGATTGCTAGTCCTAAGGTTCTCTTTCCTTTCATGCCATAGAGGTAAATGAAGAAGTAGAGAAGTTAGAGAAGAAAAAGAAATAAGCATATCTATGTGGCATAGTGAATAAGTGCTATATCTGCTAACCAAAAAGCTGGGAGTTCAAATCATCCATGTGCTCCTTGGCAACTCTGTGGAGCAATTCTACTATGTCCGTTAGGGTTGCCATGAGTTGGAAATGACCTGATGGCGGAATTTTTTTTTTTTTAAATGTAGTCAGTAGTGTATTGGAAGATGTTTAACAGCTGGTTGGGAGTTGAGGGAGACCTAATTTGTGCTGCTTGATGATTTTCATGGTTTAATTATTCTCCGAGTTTTAATCCACCGATGTGATACCACTGAAGGTGCAGCTGGAAAGAGGTGCCCACAGTAATGGGTCAGTATGAGCCACACTGTAGCATACTGCTGAATTTTGAAAAGCATTATGGGGAACTCTCTGAAGATTTATAACTGAGTGGTGGAAGGGCAAAGAGCACAGTCCTGGGGCCAGCGGTAGCTGGTCAAACATTCTTTAGGCTTTTTCCTAGTCTCTTCAAACTTTTTATCTCAGCCTTCCAATCTATTTTAGCCTGAAGTCAACACAGTAGCAACCAGGAAAACGAAAGAGAATGTCTTTAAGTCCCTTCATTAACATAGCCACAGTTTTGGAGGGCATCTAATTTTGTCACAGTGATGAAACAAATTACTGAAAGCTACTGTGAACACATTTTCTGATAAAAATCATGCTATTTTAAATAAATACGTATACAAACCTCAAAACTTTGCAATTCTCTCATTAGCCAAACTGTAAAACTTAATTATTTTTTTGAGAAATTGTGACAAAGTGACCTTTACATTTAGGGCATTCAGAGTAATGGCATCCTGTTACTGAAGCTATTATTCAAAGTAGGTGAAAACATTGATCTTAATGTATTTTTAAATGCATTGATTCTGAGAGAAAAACAATAAACATATAACTACTAATAGGATGGCCAAAAGCCACATGTCGTCGAGTCGGATCCACGAAGCAATCCCATTTTGTACCTAGGGTCACTGTCATTAGGAACTGACTTGAGAGCACCTAATAATACCCACAATTCTAATAGGAAGAAGCACGGGTAGCACAAGTAGTTTGCAGTCACCTGCTAACAAAAACATTGGTGGTTTGAACCCAGCAGTCAGTACCACAGGAGAAAAGACCTAGTGATCTGCTTCTTTTAAGATTATGGCCAAGAAAGCGCTATGGAAGAGTTCTACTCTGTGACACGTGAGGTCACCATGAGTTGAAGACTGACTCTACAGCAGGTATCAACAACAGCTATGAACCAACCAAAAAAACCCAAATCCAGTGCCGTCCAGTTGATTCCGACTTGTAGTAGCTATGAATAGGAATAAGTAAATCAGAGAATGGAGTGTATGTTATACTTGCTGCAGGCAGGGATATGAATAATTTTTAACCTTCCAAAATACCTTTATTCTTGACCCACTGCTGTCAAGTCAATTGTGACTCATAGTGATCCTGTAAGACAGAGGAGTGCTGTTTCATAGCATTCCCAAGGAACACCTGATGGATTAGAACTGCTTTCTTTCTGGTTAGCAGATGTAGCACTTAATTGCCATACCACCAGGGTTTCCAAAAGAATAATTTAAAACTTCACTAACTCTTTAGACTCTAGAGAATTAAAAACCTCGTCTTATTGAAGGTAACTATTTGGTTATTTTTACTATACCTATAATCTAACACTTGGCCTAAATCAAGATTGAAGAGGAAGAGTATACTCTTGAAACAGTATTCTCTTGATTCTGAGAATGATTAATGTAACAATCTCAGCATCAAGGAAGTCACTAAGAAACAGAGGAGATATCTAGAGCAGTTGGAATCCAAATAATAAATGGCTCTTAACAATATTAAGGGGGAAAAAAACTAGAGAATGAATATAATCTTGTCTAATACGTTGAGAAAACAAGGTAGGATGATATGTGAAGATCTGAGTAAGTAATACTAAAAAGTGAAATCTTTATAAACTAAATTAAGGAGTTAGTTATGACAGTGGGAACTTTGCTTAATGGTCAGAGAAATGTCTGAAGTATGAAATGAGAAAAATTAATTTTATGATAGTATTGAGATCTTAATGTCTTACTTTCTGAGCCTTATATAATTCAACAGAGGAGATTCTATTCGATTTTCTGATCTGAAGGGAAAAAAAGTTTCTACACTGCAAAAGCAAATCCTATTTTTTAGATAGTCTGGAAGTGGAGCAATTTGGGGGGAACATGGCATTTATCAGCAGATTTTGGGCATTTCAGGCACACTTCTTATTTATCATTTTCTTCATAGCAAAGATTTATCTCTGTACTGTTCAATTTTAAAAAATGGTTTCCTGCAAATAGAGAGGACTAAAACTGTTTATTCTTCACACTGTCAATTTTACCAGAGGCGTTGGTAAACACACCTAATCCATTGAAGCTCTCTGAAACCTTCAAAAGCTGTGTTGTAGAGCTAAAGTGGAGTTGGGAGTGAGTAGGTGAGGGTGTAGGATAGCTCTAGGAAATCTATCCCCACTCATTAATCTTTCCCCATGCAAGACGGGCTTTCCACTAACCCTCACATCACGCATATTGTGGTCCTTAACCACCAAAGCTAATGACAAAGTCTTTACAATGATTTATACATCTTGTTGTATAAGATATTCAAGGGCTTCACCTCAGTCAACACAGTGACAGTAATACTATGTCCAGACTACACTAACGAAGGAAAGCAAGCCATGAACTCTGGATTTTCCTGAACATTTCCCGAATGCTCATCAATTACAAACAGCTTTACCTGCTCCGGATATCCATCCATACTCCTTTGCCCTTTTGTTTGAATTAAGCACCGTCCAGGCTGAGGTCCCCGAGTGGCCTGTGAAGAGGGGATCTGAATAGGCAATGGTGACTGAAATTGCTGGATGGTCACTTTGTTTACATTTCCTTCATATGGCTGCTGCTCGCGGCTGCGGTGCTGAAGGCTTTGCGACCCCATCAAGGTCTGGATGTGGCTGCCTGCCTGTGGAGAAGATAATCTGTCAGGCGAAGATTCGTGGTGCAGAAAGGATGTGATTAAAGCGGAGAACAGGCACAGAATACCTCTCGGGTAAAGTGGAATCATTTGGGCTTTCAGCCACGGCTGAAAAGGATAATGAAAAAACAGTAAAGGTTTGCCTACTGCGGTTTGTGAAAATATTAATACTGGAGCAAGATCTCATTAAATACAGTTTTAGTCAGGTGGTGGCTTGCAGAGATTATGTTAACCCTCATTTTAGGGAAGAAAATTCATCCTGAAAAATCTCAAGAAGAAAAAGGAGTCCCAACTGAAATATAAAGTGTAGTCATCTCTAGCATGTGATCTGGAACAATACCCGGAACAAACGTAATACGTGAAACGTCGGGGAGGGGCGTGGGGAGAACCCGGCTACTAATTCTGTGGCAAATAATTGAAATGCTTATTTTCATTTATTCCACACGTGCTTAGTAAGCTCGTTTAGGTGAATACAACCAATTCTGGTTACTTTTCTACATTACTAAATCAAGAGTATGGGTCCTGGGATCTTTAAGTTACATTAAATATTAATCACTTGATAAATTCCAGGAAGTTATCTGTAGCCTGTGGAATTGCTAGATATGAAAAGGTATTCAAAGTGAGCACTGCATACAGATCATTCTCATGAGCTTTCGGAGAGAAATGCATCAGTACCTCTTATTTAAAGTGATGATGATCATTTCTCACTCCCCAAGGACTTGGAGGAGACAGGGTATGCTTACTGAGGTCATCCACCTGAAAACAAGGCGCCTCCTTCCTTGTTCATTGTTTTCACCTTTATTCTAGCACCAAATGTCTTTTCCACAAAGTAGCAATTACGTTTATGAGCTGGTAGTCTAGAATATATCTTTTTATGTTACGTATATTTTAACATGAAGGTCTGACAAGGGTAATGTTTAACGTTACTTCCTTTTTACACACAGTGCTACGCCTGGAACTTCACCCATTACTGCTGAAATGTCTAAGAATTTACTTTTAGAATTCATTTAGAATTCATTTGTTACTCTTTTAAGCGTACGTAATTTGGAATTGAAATGTAAATTTTATTTTAGGATTCATTGTCTAGGTAAGCTTGTAAACTTTCTTGAATAATCAAGACTCATGGTTACTCTGGGGCAATCCCAGTTGGAGGAATTAAGGAGTAACTATTAAACAAGTATTCAAAGAAGAGATTATTTTTAATTATTTTAAATTTCTTAAAGAAGACCAAAAAATAAATGTAAGGAAGCTAAAATAATAATAGAAAATAATTTGAAGGGGTAATAATGCATATTATTGGATTCAAAAATAAAATGCAATTTCAATGCAAAGAATATTCAAAATTATTGTCTGATGATATATGTGGCAAAATAAACAAACTTTGTTTATATTTTTAGATTTCCAACTGACTCTTTTGGTATCATATACCAAATTTTTTACATTAAAAAACAGGAAAGAGGTCTAAGTCATGAAAAATAGGATGAAAATACATAAAAAGAGTTCCAGGCTGTAATGATATAACGTGAAAAAAAAAAAAGTATAAATCCAACACTGTCCGACACAGACACGTAACCAGCAAGTGCAAAGCTAAAGCCTCACAGACAAAACTGAGTTTAGAAATGGCAAATGTCTACTTCTATGCTACTGTATCTATATGCTTCAGAAATCTTAATAAAAGAAGATGCCACAAACTTCTCAGCCATTCGAGATGATTTAACAATTGTATCATCAATTTTCTCCTTATTGTGAAGTCAGTTCTCTCCTGTTTCTGTAGAATTTCATGTTCTCTTGTTTAGCAGAAAAGCAAAGCCATAATAAACCTAGCATCATATTTTGAGCTGCTACACGTTGAAAGAACCCAGCAGTGTGGTAGGGTACATGCTTAGAGAAAATGACTTCCTGGAGTCAGAGGAGCTGGGTGATAGGCTGTTTGACTGAAACCGACTGACCTGGCTCCGGAGAAATCAATTGATTTTTTTATATTTATACCTGCCTCTCACCTCCACTGCTGTAATTTGTGGCTACTCAGTCAGAGCTTGAGCCAGTGGGAGAGAGGAAGACAGGTCTTAAATGGAAATAACCATGTGGATAAACAGATTTTTTTTTTCCACACCCAGAAAAACAGATAGATCTGGGATGCAGTTTGGTTCCATGATCCATAATCTACATGAAAGTATCAATAACAACTGCTTAACAAATACTTTGTTGATTAGAATATCTTGGTTATGATCTATCAAGGGCAAAAATAAGATTTCTACATTAGTACAAAACTGTAATAGCCTCCAAGATTTACTTTTCTGTTCTCTCCCCGCGGGATAGTGTGAGCTCCAGACTATGCTTTGAATCTGAGTTCTTTGAGAAGGAGAGCACTGTATTCTACTCATGTCTTTAGTGAGTGATGTAGTAACTGCTACTGAACCAGTAACAGCTACCATCAAACAGTTACTAGGCTCCAGACAGTGTGGCAAAACACCTTACACAGGTTAAGCCATTTAATCCTCAAAAGGGAATTAAGCAGTAATTATTATCCCATTTTATTGAGAAGGAAACTAAGGCTAAGAGGGGTTAAGTAACTAGCACAAGTAATTTAAACTACTGGTAACTGGCAAGACCAAGATTTGATGTGAAGAATCTGGCATCTCACTGCAACTTCCTTTCCCAGTAACCGGAGACCTCTAACTGCATAACTGAATGAATTGAAAGGAATCATGACAGTATAAAAGGGACCAGGATGTTGAGGAAGGACATATTAACATCTTCAGCAGCTCTCTAATTGGCTAAAGACCATTCTCTACGTATTGAATTAGGTTTACTGACTATTTTAGATATGACTTAGAGCTTTGTAATTGAGAAAATATCGTGATGGTCTCTGCATTTAATAATCTTTCCGTGACTATGAAGTAATGAGACTCACGCTCTTGAGTGATGAGGCCAAACAAAAAGGAGTTGTGGAAGGCACACGATGTGAGACAACGCAGCAGCAACGGCAGCGGCAGCAGCGCTGTCACTCTCTCTTCAGGGACAGGCTGTGATGAATGGGGATGGGGAGTGACAAGTACACAGGCAAATTCTGTCTCCGACATTGTCTCCATTTTCATCCTTCTTTTGTGCTTCATCACAGGCATTTTTATCTTGTCTGTAAGGCTTTGTGCCAGTCAAAAGAATAAAAACTAAATTTTGTGTGAGTTTAAACAAATGACACAAGACATCTAAAGGGACAATTATGGTACAAAAGAAGTGTGAAGAATAAGTGACTGGCACAAAGGCTTACAAAGGTAATAAGGAGGCTTACAATGAAGTACAAAGGAATGATGAAAATGTAGAAAATGTTAGAGACTGGATTTCTTCCAGGAGAAGGTTAGCTACGAGAAGACAAATTCACATTGAGGGGGAATTTGAACACGAAGATTGCTGTAAAGTCTGTGTTACACACTTTGAATGATAAGAGAAACAAAAAACTTGACATCTATTTTGAACTTTCAAGGCAAGTTTGGACAAAATACCGTGTCTTTAAAGAGAATACCAACCCACTGCTGTAAAGTCAATTCCAACTGACAGCAACCTTATAGGACATAGTAGAACAGCCCCATAGAGTTTCCGAGGAGAGCCTAGTGGATCTGAACTGACAAACTTTTGGTTAGCAGCCACAGCACTTAACCATTATGTCACTGGAGTTTAAGGAGAATAGTCATGGCATATGGTGTTTTAATGTTGACCCAGAAACAAATCATAGAATTTCTCAGGGAAAAACTCCAATACCCATAGGATCTTCGGAAATATTTATGTCAAAATCATAGAGGGGGGGGGAAAGTTGAACTGATGTCAAATGGAGCCATTATCCTGCAACTAATCAGGCTTATTATGAGAAGACTTGAACAGCACAGGTGATTATGTGGGCTGTAAGAAAAGTGTCTCACTACCGTGTGAACTTTGGCTTACACTGCTTCTCTTAGAAAAGAATATTTGATTAAGCAGAGTATTACTCACTTTGGTCATCTGTTTTACTACCTGTCTTGGCTCTTGAGACACTTGGGGTACTTCCAAAAATCAAATACAGTCTCAAACGATGACAATTTATGCCACTGAGAATGTTTAAAAGACCATAATTCACTCTCCAAAATTAAGTCCAGAAGAGTTCTAAAAATGTTTGGGAGCAGTGTCAACTACGAAGAATCATCTCCAAATGATAACGCTGTAACTGATTTCAAGGAGCCAGCAGAACTCATTTAGATGAGTCAGATTCAGTAATTTGGAAAACAAATTGCAAAAACCAAAACCAATAAAGTAGGCTTATCTGTTTCTATTCATACAATGTGTTCTATAGTGCCTTTTGAAAACCTTTTTAAGTACAGGTTAAATTTAAAAAGTTGTAGCAGTAGAACTTATGCTTCCAAGAAGAGAGAGTAGACATATTTTTTCTTATTTCTACCACTAAGCACAACTCAAAATGCTGGACACTATGTATAATAAACAAACATAAGACTTGGGAAGACTTTTCTTCTTGGAGAAGAGAAGGCAGATCAGCTAGACCTCAGGACCTGAGTAATGGTCACATGATGGTGAGTTCTCTGAGTTTTCTTTTTGGGTCAAATACCCCAGTCTTGGAGTTGAAGAAGCAGACAACTTGGAATGCCAATGGCTGCAGACAAAAAAAAAAAAAAATGCCCCTACAGAAGCCTGCTCTGTACAGTCAGTAGACCAGGAAAGAGGACAGACTAGCAAGATAGAAAATTTTTAGACAACAACCACTCTACTATAATCAAATACCATGGAAAAAATTATAGCCCCACACTAACAAAGCCAGCAGTGATCAGTTGGGGAGCCTAAACTTCCATCCTCTTGAGAATATAACAGATCATCCCAAGACTCCTGCTGGGTTGTGTCTGAGAAGGCCAAGTAAGGAGCTAAGGATTCCATCTTCGCAGGCTGGTAACAAATTTTCCCCAGCCCTCTAGGGTCGCTATGAGTCAGACCCGACTCAACAGTCATGTTTTTTTTTTTTTTTTTTTTTTTTCCATTTTATGGTGTCACAGATTGGTAACAAATTTTTCCCTGCCCTAAACAGTGTAAATCCCCAAACCCATGTATAGACATATCATAATTGAACTTCTGAAAACTATGAACATATGAGGAACTTGGACTTCTGCTTTCACCTGGCAATAATGAAGCATATTTGTACCTTCCACTAGGGAGGTGTCAGACAAGATCTAGTAGAGAGGCCGGATTTTCACTACCATGCAGTGGTAATGAGGTCACCTCCACCATGTTATCGGTGGAGACCATGGGAGGAACTAGAACTATATCCTTGCCTAGAAGTAATGAAGATACACTACCCCAAGTGCTAACAGACACTGAGTGTAAAAACTGGCCTTCTCCCGCCACCTGTCCATGATGAGACAGCATCCCATCATTCCCCTACTGGAGTGGTATCAGAGAAAACCTGCTAAATCAGAAGGTTTAAATGAGATCCCGAATCTTATAGCAGAATACAAAAGTGTTTAGGTTTCAGCTGAAAACTAGTCTTCATAACAAGAATCAGGAAGCTATGAAATGGAATGTAAGAAGATAACCAATAGATGCCAATAATGAGAAGACAGAGATGTTAAAATTATCAGAAAAATATTTTAAGGCTAAAATATTTTTGAAGTGCTTGAAATTCATTTGCAATATTTTTTTGAAAAAAATTCTTCAGTGGTCAGCAACACACATACTTGAAACAAATGGAAATAATACAAACTATTATCAACATAGAACCCGGGTAGCATAGTGGCTAGGTGCTACACCTGCTTACTAAAGGGTTGGCAGTTCAACTTCACCAGGTGCTCCTTGGAACCTTTATGGGGCAGTTCCACTCTATAGGGTGGCTGTGAGTCAGAATGGACTCAATGGTAGTGGATTTGGTTTGGTTAATTTCTAAAGAAATAGTAAATCTTAGCAAAGAAATAAAAGCTGTATGAAGAACAAAATGGAAATACTAGAACTGAAAAATATAATAAGTGAAATCAAAGCTCAGTGTCTCAACTCTACAGAAGAATATAGGTGACAGAGGGAAGAATTAGTAAACTGGAAGTTGGAACAATAGAAATTATCCAATCTTAACAACAGAGAGAAAACAGATGGGGGGGGTGGGGAGAGAAAGAAAGAAAAAGAAAATAGAAAAAAAAGGAGTAAAATGATAAAAAGAAAAAAAAAAAAGCAAAGTCTCAGGTCCATGGAACTGTACAAAATACCGAATGTCTCATCTGAAGAAGAGAAAATGGTAGGGCTAAAAAGAAATGGCTGAACAATTCTGAAACTCAGCAAGAGAAAAAAAAAAATACAGACTTAAGAAGCAGAGTGAGCCCTAGACAGTGTAAACCTCAAAAAAACTCATGTATAGACACATCATATTTAAAGTTCTGAAAACTACAGACAAAGAAAAAGGTCCTCGAAATGCCTATGTATGCCTGTAAGGAAAAACAATTTGAATGGCAATAAGTGTCTCAACAGAAGAATGGATGGGTAAACCTTGGTATGTGTACTCAGTGGAGCACTACACACTGATAAAGAACAACGATGACAGCAGGAAGCATCTCTCAATCTGATCTCAACTGGGGGACATTATGTTGAGTGAATCTAGTCAGCGACAGGACAATTATTATATGAGAGCCCTACGATAAAAACTTAAAAGCATACTCATACATAATAGAAAAGACTCTTTGACGGCTATAGGAGTGGAGAGAGTGGGAGGGCGGGAGGGTGAGAGGCGAGGGGCGAGAGTTTAGATTAGACAGTTGTTAGAAATTTGGTTGGGTGAAATTGGTGACAATACACACTAGTAAGAAGATCAATATTAATGGGACTTCGACACAACTTGTGTACTCCTCCTCTCTTAACCCAATATTGTAAGCACAGAGTATGTACACTTTCATTTTTTATTTAATAATTTTAAAAAAAGAAACTAGAATTTAGAAGTGGCACAATGTTTTTCAAGTGCTGAAGGAAAAAAAATAAAGGAATCTGCTGCTGGCAGATCTATCGTAAGATAACGAACGGGTAAAGGAAATTCACAAAGGAAAAATCAAAGAAGTGTTGATCATCAAGAAAGATGAGAGAAAATGGAAAGCGAACATATGGGTAAACACAACAGACTTCCTGCTCTTGAATTTTGGAAATGGTATTTGTTGGTAAAAATCATGGTACTGTATAATAAACTAAGTGTATACAGAGGAAGTATTTAAGACAATTACATTATAAAAGAAGTAGAAAAGACATAAAAGAAGGTAAGATTTCTAGACATACTTGAACTGATAAAATGATGATACCAGTAGACCGTTGTAAATTTTTTGTATATAAGGTTGAGAGCAATCAGTAAAAAAGCTACACGAAAAGATGCTCAATAACTATAGATAAATAAAAATGGAATTCTAAAGCACTCCCAAATAACTCATAGGAGACAGGAAAAGGAAAATAGAGAACAACAACAACAACAAAAGAAAAACAGAAAACAATAAATTAAATTGAGGAGACTTCGGCCCTAGCAGATCATAATTACATTAAATGCGAATAGCCTAAATACACAAAAGATATATATTGGCAAAGTAGATTAAAGAACACTACCCAATAATATGCATACTATAAGCATAGAAAGTAAAAGTATGGAAAAAGATATAGCATACAAACAATAATTAAAAAAAGAAGTAGCTGTCTGCTATATTAATATCACATAATAAGTAATGCATGCATCAAACAATAGAACTACAAAATATGTGATGTAAAAACTGGGAATTGAAAGAAAAATTGAAAAATCCAAAATTATTGTTGGAGATTACAGTTCTCTTTTCATAACAATTGACTGTACAACCAGGCAGAAAGGGGGGTGGAGAGAGAGCGAGAGAGAAAATATAGACTAACCCAATAATGCTGTAAACCACAGGATAATAGAACACTCCTCCTAACAATGACTGAATATATATTCTTTTCAAGCTACCACATTTACCAATATGGAATATATTTTGGACCATGAAACAAACTTCAATAAATTTAAAAGAGTTTAAATCATTCAAAGTGTGTTTTCCATCCACAGTGCAATCCATCTAGAAACAAGTAACAGAAAGATAACAAGATTAGCTCCACACACTTGATTAAACAACATATTTCTAAGTAGTCTATAGGTCAAAGAGAAAGTTTCAAGGGAAATTTAAAAAAATTACATCAAACTGATTTCAAAATAAAAAATTGTGGAACAGAGCTAAAGCAGTGATGGGAGGGAAATTTATGACCCTAAATGAATAATAGTACTAAAGAAAAGAGAAAGTCTTAGTTTAATAATTAAGCCTCTACCAAAAGAACCTGGAGAAAACAGAGTAAAATAAACCCAAAGCCAGCAAAAGGAAGGAAATAATAAAAATAGCATATGTCAACAAAGCTGAAAATAGAAAAAACAATGGAAACAATAAATGAAATACAAAGCTATTCTGGGAAAAGATAAATACTACCAACAGATGTATGGCAAGATTGAGAAAGAAAAAAAACGATGACACAAATTACTTAAATGAGGAATAAAACCAAGGACATTACTACAGACCCTAAAGACATCATAAGGATGAGGTAATACTACAAAGAATTCTACACATCTAAGTTTAACAACTCAGACAAAATGAACCACTTCCTTGGGAAACACTAACAGAACTCTTCCAATATGAAATATACCATTTGAATAGTCCTATAACTATCAAGAAATTGAATCTATAACTTAAACAACAAGGATGACAACAACAACAAACTCTGAAAAGTAGTCTTCAGACCCATATGATTTTACTAGAGAACTATATCAAAGGTTTAAAGAATTAACACCAATTCTACATGATCTCTTCCAAAAAATGGAAGCAGGGGAATAGATCCCAGTTCATCTTATGATGCTTGTATCACCTGTACATCAATGACCCTCACAAACATAAACACAAAAATCCTTAACTATTGGCAAATAGAATCGAGAAGCATGTAAAATGAATTACATAACCAGTGGTGCTTATTCCAATGATACAAAGCTTGTTCAATATTCGAAAATCAATCAATGTAACAGACTGTATTTACTGGCTACAGCATTCCCTTGGTGATGGAAAACAATGAAGCACTTGTATACTATCCAAAAGATAGTCTGTTCACCACCACCTGGAGGTACCTCGGAAGGCAAGCCTAGCACTGTGCTACCAAAAGGTCACAACCCTGAAAATCCTATGAGCAGTTCTACTCTGCACACTTGGGTTTGCCTAGACTTGGAATCAACTCCACAGCAACCACCACCAACAAAAATAACAAGCTGGCACAAAAGAAAAATCAGATGACTGTATCAAACTAAGCAGAAAAAGCATTTGACAAAATTCCACATTCACTCTTGTTAAAAGCATTCAGAAAAATAGGAATGGAGAGGAATCTCCTCATCTTAATGAAGAGTATGTACAAAAAACCTTACAGCCAATATTATACCTCACTATAAAGCAAACCCAGTGCCCTAGAGTTGATTTCCACCCATAGCAATGCTATAGTGCAGAGTAGAACTGGTAGTCTACACAGTTTTCAAGGTGTGTCTGGCAGATTTGAATTGCTGACCATTTTGATTAGCAGGCATAGCACTTAACCACTACACCATCAGGGTTTCCAAATAGTGGTAAAAAACTGAACGCTTTCCCCCTAAGATGAGAAACAACACAAAGTTGTCCACTGTCACCACTGTTAAGATTTCATTTATGTAACATTCTTGATAAAACTAAAGAAGTGTAGGAGAATACAGAAATGCCAGGAAAACCCATGGTGGACAGGTTTCAGTGGACTAGGAAGAAGGACCTCGCCGTCTACTTCTAAAATAATTGACCAGTGAAAGCCTTAGGAATAGCCACAGTGCATCGTGTGATACAGTGCGGAAGACAAACCCCTCAGTTTGGATGGCACTCAAAGTAAGAGTGAGAAAGTGCGGCCTCCTCCAAGTAGAGTTGACCTTAATGACATGTATGGAGTAGAGCTTTCATCTGGCACAACTTAAAGTTAGAAAAAACAGCTATAAACATCCATCAATAATCAGACCATGGAGTGTATAGTCAAAGAAAGTTGGAAGTTGTCAAAAATGAAATGGAACGTTTGAAGATCAATATCCTAGGGATTAGTGAATAAGCAAAAATGGCCTGCTAACAGCCATTGTAAAACGGACAATCACATGGTCTACTATGCCAGAAATAGCAAATTGAACAGGCAAAGCATCACATTCATGATCAAAAAGAACATTTCAAGATCTATCCTGAAGTACAACATAGTATGTGTGCTTCTACGAGGAAGGCCAGTTAATATGACTATTATTCAAATGTATGCACCAGCTACTAATGTCAAAATGAAAAAAAAAATGAAGTTTTTTACCAGTATCTGCAGTCTGAAATTGATCAAACATGCAATCAGGATGCAATGGTAATTACTGGTAATTGAAATGTGAACATTAGAGAAAGGAAGGATCAGCAGTTGGATAAAAATGGTCTTGGTAATAGCAATGATGCCAGAGATTGTGTGACAGAATTTTGCAAGACAATGATCTATTCACCAGAAATAGCATTTTTTCAGCAACATCAATGGCACCTATACATGTTAACCGTGAATCACTGAGAGAAGGCACAGGCAAAATGATGTTTCCCAACTCTTATTTTCTCTGAAAACTAAGAGCCTGTAGTAGCATTCCATACCACCTCTGACCTTCCTACCGTAGCAAAGAGGGACTTCTGCTGAGTTGGAGCCTTTCTCCTAAGACTTTTGGCCAAAGGTGAACACATTAAGTCTAAAAGTTTGCACTCTACCCATTTAACTACCATTGTAATTGTGATGGACCCGACTCGATGGAAGTTTTTTTTTAATTTGGTAATTGTGACTGTTAATACTGATTCTCTGGTCCTACATGAATGCTGTAATGCCTTGCTTGCATGTGGCAATAAACTAAATGAATATGCATGATAATCCTGAATATATTTCTATTAATTTTCTCAGATTACATCCTATGTGAAAATAGCTTTCTCAGGTGATTTGAGTGACAAGATTTAGGTTGTTTTGTGGAAAATGGAGACAGCATCAAACAGGATAAAGAGATGTTAGATGATATAAAGAGGAATTATGATGAACTAACATTGGGGAAACTGGGTAAAGGTTACATAGATCTCTCTGTATTATTTCTTTTAACCTAGATTTTATCCCTTGCTCTGTCAATTTTTATTTATGCAATCTAAACTCTCTGCTTAATACATGAAAATTGTAGATAGTTACAAATGTTTCATGGCATATTGTGAGGATTTAAGTGTTAACATAATACATTGAGCTTATTGCCTGGTTCATAGTAGGCACTCAATAATGATAATGGAAAGAAAACATTTTTATTTTCTGAGTAGACGATGTTTTTGTGCTGTAACAACAAATAACCACCAGGAAAAACAAAAACAAAATAAAAACAAAACATATTTTAAATCTGATTTAATTAATCACTGAAATTTACTTTAGAAAGTCTGCCTCAAAGTCATCTAGTCAGTAATAACTCCTTGTTTCTGACAATCAGCAACAGTTTCACTCAAGTAACCATGCTTTCCAGAGTTAAAGGTGAACATAAAGCAAAGCAAAACAGGAAAACTTTCAACCTGTCCCCTTGAAATCCAACCTGAGTAAATTCTGACTCATGTTGACTCCATGTGTTATAGAATAGAATTTAGCTTCATAGGATTTTCTTGGCTGTAATTTTTATGGACGCAGATCACTAAGTGTTGCTGGGTGGGCTGAATTGCCAATCTTTTGAGTAGTAGCTGAGTGCCACCCAGGGACCTTGGTTAAAGGTAAAACTAAAGCCAAATCTATTGCCATCAAAGAGATTCTGACTTACAGTGACCCTCTAGGGCAGACTAGAACCGACCCATAGGGTTTCCAAGGAGCTCATGGTGAATTCGAACTTTCCAGGTTTTGATTAGCAGCCAAACTCTTAACTACTACACCACGAGAGTTTACAGTTAAAGGTAAACCAACCTCTAAATACTCTAACTTCCCAAAATACACTAATTCCTGAACTTCATACTTCTCAAAACATTTTGTTTTTTCAGAGAGACTGTGTTTTATGGGTTATTTGCAAACAAGTTGTAAATTAATTGTTTCTTTAAGATGTAGAAAAGTGGCTCTTTTATGCATGTGGAGACCAGAATTTATAAACAAAAAATAAAAACACTTCTACTGTAAGTAGAGATTATACCACCTACTCTTTGCTAATATGCCTAACGTTTTGGGTTGCTGTGATTCACCTTCATTTTCCCTCCTAAGTAATTCCTTCTTCATCACTGCATAGGTTTTTCAAGGCCACTTTATTGTTAAAGAGTATGGCCTGTGTTTATAGATAAGTAATTCATAACGGTTGCTAGCCTAAGGTGGTGTAGTTTTAAGAGCCACGGCTACTAATCCAAAAAGTATGCAGTTCAGATTTGTTATGTGCTCCTTGGAAACTCTATTGAGACAGTTCTACTCTGTTCTATAGGGTCACTATGAGTTAGAATTGAATCAATGACAACAGGTGTGATTTTTTTGGTTAACCCAGAAATGTCCTACTGTTAGCAATAAAGTTAAAAGAAGCATTTGCTTATCCTTAATTAACATAGACTTATACCCAAAATATTAGGTATTATCATACCCATTACCATCCAGTTAATCTGACTTATAGTGACCCTTTAGGAGAGAGTAGAACTGCCCCAACCTGTTTTCAAGTTGTAATCTTTATGGAAGTGACGACCACATCTTTCTCCTCCTGTGCAGTGGCTGGTGGGTTTGTACTGCTCACTTTTCAGTTAGCAGCTGAGTGCTTAACCACTGTACCACAGAGATCCTAAATATTGTAATAGCTATTGTTAATTGAAACCCTGGCACTGCTAACCACAAAGTTGGCAGTTTAAATCTACCAGGCACTCCTTGAATGCTCTAGAGGGCAGTTCTGCTCTGGCTTCTAGGGTTGTCATGAGTCGGATCCAACTCGATGGCACTTGGCTTGGCATTGTTAATCCTGGTGGTTAAGTACTACATCTGCTAACCAAAAGGTCAGCAGTTCCAATCTGCCAGGATCTCCTTGGAAACGCTATGGGACAGTTCTACTCTGACCACTAAGGTGGCTATGAATTGGAATCAACTTGACTGCAGTGAGTTTGGTTTGGTTTTTGGTACTGTTCATTAAGAAAACACTGGTGGTGTAGCGATCAAGAACTATGCTGCTAATTAAAAGGTCGGCAGTTCCAATCCAAGAAGTGATCCTTGGAAACCCTACGGGGCAGTTCTACTCTGTCCTATAGAGTGGCTATCAGTCAAAATTGATTACACAGCAATGGGTTCTTTTCTGAGTGATAAATGTTTGACATTCATGATCTCAGTTACTTTTCGGAACTGTTCTACAAGGTAGGCATCATTGTCTTTGCTTCCCTGATGAAGAGACTGAGCAGCAGAATTAAATATGCTCATGGATCAATTAAAGACAATTAAGGCTAACATTTTTTTCCTGTACTCCTACTTGAAGAAAAAAAGGCATGATTTTAGTCAAAACTAAGAAAGAAGCTGAGATAATATAGCGATAAATTTATAAACTAAGTCAAGAATAAAGCAGAGGATATCACTATAGACATCATAAGAATAAGGTAATATATTCACCATGAGTCGGATCTGACTCGATGGCACTTGGCTTGGCAATATATTCTAAATGTTCTATAATATAGAATAATAGTGCTTTTTGTATTACAAGTTTATAAATGTCACTTAGTATAGTTTTTGTTTTACGTATTAGTCTAATTGTGATAGTGCAGGGTTTGTCTCAATGCTCAGTGCAGTTTTATTACTTTCACAAATGGTTTTGGTAACAGAATTCAGGTTATTTTGTGGAAAATGGAGATAGTATCAAATGGGAAAGGATGGTGGGAATCTTAGATGATACAATCAAGAAGTTTCCTGAAATAAATTACTAACAAACAAAATAAATGGACACATTTAATGTAACAGAAGTGTCTCTAGGTAGGAGTCAATCATTGTTGGAGCTCTTGACTCTTCATTCTGGAATTTCAGATGTAGGCAAAAGATCTGTAAATATTTTAGATTAAAGAAAATCAAAGTCTTAGGAAAATGAAGAAAAGTGGAACATCTAAGAATTCTGATTTGTGGAGGGTCAAGAAGAACAAACTGAACAGGCCTGAAAAATTCTTTATAAATATGTGACTGATAGCAGGGTTTCTCTCTCTCTTCTGAGACTGGAACAGAAGAAACAGTACACACAAGTACAAGATAAGTCAAATATGTTCTTGATATTAAAGGTTATTTTATATTTCTATAGGGCTATGCTATAATGTTTTCAGATTTCTTTTTTTTTTGGTTGAGTATGGTGGAAGAGATACAGTAAGTTAGTAATATGACATAGTGATTGAGTAGGCTGTAGATCAGACAATAGCAGGCTCCGGTTCTGATTCTCATACTCACTAGGTGTGTGATTTTGACAAAACTCCTCAGCTCTAAGCTCCTATGTCCCTGTTCTAAGTGCTGCTGTAAAGATGATATGAGAGTATGTATGTTAAGTGCAGTGCCTACCGTGCAATGTGGATATTCTATGACAACTAAATTATTAAATTGAAATGATTTTCTTGCATGTTTTGTATTAAGTTAGGCCAGTTTTGATGCCCAAATATATGTTCTCCCATTTGAGTACTGGAGGACAAATTTGTACAATTTGATGAAGGGGTGTGCTACTGTTTAAAAAAGGGGTAGGAAGATGTTATTTCTCCTGTTCTAGTGTTTTGGTGATACCATCTTATGTTAGAATAGTGCAGTCATTGGGAAGCAATTAAAAATAATTGCTGATTTTTAATCTTTTAGTCATCTGCTAGTACTACACTCCAGTGCCTTAAAGGATAGATAAAAAGTTGAGGCAATATGTGCACATCTATGTTCATTGCAGCACTATTCATGGTAGCAAAAAGATGAAAACAACCTAAGTTCCTATCAACAGATGAATGGGTAAACACAAAGTGGTACGTATATACAGCGAAATACTATGCAGCCATGAAGAATAATGATGAGCCCTTGGAATATAAATGAATGAACAAATCTGGAGGACATTATGCAGAGTGAAATTAGTCAACTACAGAAGGACAAATATTATATGATTGCACTTTTTTATGGAAAGAAAAAATTAGTAGATTTACAGAAACCAATGTTCATTGGTTGTTACCAGGAATTGTTGGGTGAGTAGTGAAATCAGTCTTTCTGTAGAAGGTGCTTGTTATTTTGGGTGATGGGAAAAGTAATATCCAGTGTGGGAGAAGCATGTACAACTTGACCAAGGTAAATAATTTCACTAAGAAGTACACACACACACACACACACACACACACACACACGGGAATTGTTAGTAAATGCTAGGATATATGTAATTCTGCAACAACAGACACAGCATCCAAAAATATATGTGTGGTTATAGGTATGCATCTATGTATGCAAATATATGTATAGGTGTACGTATGTATGTATAAATGTGCATATATACATGTATCTGGGAAATCTTGTAGCGATTTAGTGTTACAGCTGCTAACCAAAGATTGGTAGTTTGAATGCACCAGGCATTCCTTGGAGACCATGGAAAAGTTCTACTCTATTCAATAGGGTCACTATAAGTTGGAATTGACTCAACATTCATGGATTTTTTTTGTTGTTTACATGAAGGAGTCCTCATGGTGCAGTGGTTAAAGTGCTCCACTGCTAACTGAAAGGTCAGAGGTTTTAATCCACCAGCCACTGCGTGAGAGAAAGAAGTGGCAGTGTGCTTCTGTCAAGATTTACATCCACAGTACCATTGTGGGGCAGTTCTACTCTGCTCATAGAGCTGCTATGCATTGGAATCAACTGAATAGCAATGGATCTGGTTTTATGTGTACACATGTACTTATTTAAGTGTTCATGCATGCAAGTATATCTATATGCATACGGATCACAGAATATATATACGTGTGTGTATATATATATATATATATATGGGGCACAGTTACAGGTACTTCTTAGGCATAACCAAACACCCCACAGGATTCATTTTATGGATCTGAAGCCTCAGGACCATAGTCTCATGAAACAACCTGGTCAGCTAGCATAATATAGTTTGCAAAGTTGATGTTCAACACCCTGGTTTGATAAGAAGTGTCTGACTGTGAGTGGCTGTCTAAGATAAAACTATAGGTCTCCTGTTATCCAGAAAAAAACAGAAGGAAGGAAACCAAAGATGTAGTAAAGCAGCTAGTTTACCAGACAAACAATCTATAAGAATTATAGACTCATGAGAATACCCTGAGACTAGAAGAACTAGATAGTGCCTGGCTACTACTGATTGTTCTCATCAGAGGCACAATAGATGAATTTTGATAGGAAAGTAGAAAAGTGTGGAACAGAACTCAAATTCTTAGAAAGTTCACATTCACTAAAAGAGCTGAGACTAGAAGATTCCCCAAAATGATCATCCTGAGATACTCCAAAAGCTTTGAACAGAAGCTACTCCCTGAGGTCGTCTTTCAGCTAAATAACAAATTGGCTCATAAGATAAATACTATTTCCAGTGAGTACTGTGTGCCTTAGAAAAAAAATCAACTATGTGTGACCAAATGGTCCACAATTAATGTAAAGCAAAGATGAATGGTTAAGGGGACAGGGAAACCAGATTACTGGGAATGGAACATCTACAATGGAATTAAGTGAGAATGTCAGTACATTGTGAAAAAGGGAACTAACGTTACTGAAAATGTTTTGTAGGGATGGTTAAATGGGAAGCTAATTTTCTGTGTAAACTTTCACCCAAACCACAATAAAATATTAAACAAACTTAAGGTAGCAGGGCATTTCATCTCAGGGTCTTTGCCTGAGGATGGCAGCTGGCAGACACGTACAGGCAGTCATCTCTGGCTTACTGAATCTTTATAAGCACATTCTTCTATGATTAAATGTCAACCTACAAAACAGCTATGAAATTGGGAAATTATTAACTGAAATGAAAAAATAACGGAGGGTGCATGATAACAGAGTGATGAAATTAGGGCTCGGTCTACATATTTCAGCCTGCAATTTGTTTTGGAATGATTCTGTCATACATTTTTGAAATAGAAAAAGAAGAACGACATTAATAATAGCAATACAAGTTTGGCAATCCTTTCTTTCACCCATAAGAACTCTAAGAAACTTTGGGTAGTAAAATAAGTCACATAAAAACCAAGAGGCAAGAAAGGAATCTCTCCCTGTTGACATCGTGTTTGTGACAACAATCCTTGCTCAGCTGCCAATTTCTGAGTTATCTGGCTCTTCAAATTACATACCCAATTACAGACATTTTTATTGCATTGGATTAGTTTCATGCTTTTCCTTTTAGATTTCTTCCAAAATAAAGATAGTGTAAACACTGATGCAATAAGTAGCTCCAGTCGGTCACTCTTTCTACTGCTATAATCTTTGGCAACTTTGTTTTCTATCTCTGACTTACAAGACATTTGATAGACAGTCTTTGGATTTGTACTTTTATTAGAGGAATAATTTAGAGTCTGGATGAGAATAATCCCCTGATTTTGTGCCAGTGATGCCCTTCACTACAGGAGACAACTGTATCATTGCACAGGTATTAAGAGATAAAGGAATGTTCCTTGTGGATTAAAGAATAATGCTGTATCAAGTAAGAAAATCCAACACAAAAGTGACTGTGAAACTAAATGATATTTTACTCATCTATCAGTTTTGCTTCAAGTTAGAGGAGAATTTTTCCATTCTCATTTTTCTATCTGCATTACTTTTGAGAATGCATGTGATTACAAGATAGAAACCAAGTATGTTTTTAAAATAATAAAAAAATCAATCATTGATTTTAAAAATACAAAATGTTAGCTCTTCACATTAATGCAATAAATACTTAAAAACTTGGAATAAGTCATTAAATAGAAGAAATCATTTCATTTATTTCTTAACATCTTTCTATTATTTCTTTAAATATTTCTATTACGAAGTACATTGCAGGGTCATATTTTCATTGAGTTATTGACTCCTGACAAGGTGTATACACTACCTTTGGCAAATAGTTCTTGTTTAACAGGTGAGTCTTTCCACACAAATATGGACACACGTATGTTCAGTATTCTCAATCTTATAAAATAGTTTCCAGTCATGAGGGTCATTGCATTCTAGCTGAATATACTCATTCTTATTTCTTGAACAAACCGAAAGGCACAGCTGCATTGATTTCTTGGAAAAGTTACATGATCGACCACTTATACTACGCTTTAAAAGAGTGCAATTAATGGGGCCAAAAACCGGTTATATAAAGGAGTGCCCTTAGCTATTTCTGCAGTTGTTCTTTGGATTTTTCTAGATAACTCACACAATCTCACATGGTATATTCTATCCTGCTCCAGAATGATAGATAACTGATGTGTTTGCCATAAAGATCATGCTGAGACAAGTCTCACAGTAACAGAGGGCAGGGAAAGTCAGTGGGTGTCTTACTATGCCACTGAAATGTAAGTATCAGGAAAAAATCCCAGAGCCTCCTTTGTATATTTGGCAGGTGCCTAATAATATTATCAGCAATTGATTCCTAAGCACAAAAGTCATGCACAATATAATTTTCACCTCAGGAAGGATACTTGTATGATGGTGAATGTGTTTGCCTCCTAGCAACTCGTGTGATTGGAACTGGTACTTGAGAATCTTTTTTCAAACTGACGGTAAAATTAAGGAGACAGTATATATCAGGCACACAAATAATGAGTTCCATATTATTTTTTGATATCAAAATTGCCAAGAAAAGTAGGATTGCATTGTTTTAGATCTAGAGAGTCATTTCCGAATTCCTTCCAGAGATAAAAAGCTTCTTTTCATTTGTACACATTTGCTATCTTCCCACGGTTTCACTCTTCTATTTAAACTTGAGTGCCTCCTTGTGGGGGAAAAAGGTTTTTGACCAAGAGAAAAACGTGTGTATTTATGTAAGAATTGTCTCTCTGAGGTGGCAGATTGGGCTGAATTTTTATTTTTTAATCTAAAAATACATAATTGTGTGATTTTATCAATCTGCCTTTCACTGACTTATTTCTTTATGAATGGGCAGAGCTCAACATCAATGAATCACTTGTCTGCTTTTTCTCCTGAAGCTACTTTTCCTCAGAAGTCTCAGTAGCATATATGAATATCACTGTTATGGCTGTAGTCTTTATACTGTTTGGTGCAAAGTTCTGACTCACAAAACCCCAAGAGTGGGGGTGAAATGAAGAGGATGAAGGATGCCAGAAGGATCTCAACCTATCAAATGATGCAAAAAGATATCTTTTCCCAATGTCTAGAAACATGCTTTAAGTTTGAAATGACTCTATAAAGTGTTTCAATCAGCTCTTGAGTTTCATTGACTGCTCAGTATACCAGAATAAAAATCTACCCTTACCAGTGAAAAATACATTCCTATCAGAGGAGAAAAATGAGGCTCAAGGAACAAAGGGAAAGGACTGAGCCTGGCACTACTCACAGTGATAGAGATGTTTGTTCTTCTCATTTGCTTACAGACTGTGGAAGTCAAGGCATTGCCTCTGTGGGTTTTTCACTGTTAATAATGTACATTGCTTTGGAAGGGGGAAAAAAATAAAGCCTAAGGCAAAACACACATCCCTCCTGTACAAAAGGAGAGTTTAGCTATAGCACTGAGAATCATTCAGGTTCCAAAATCATATTTCAATTTCAATTCACTCTAAACTGTAACAGATATTCTCAACTTTGTTGTTATTGATGGAGGTAAGAAATACTTCTATTTTTTCTTGTTTCCTATGTGTAAAGTTGACCTGATCGATTCTCATATCTGCTTCGTCTGCATCTTGACCTGGCCCCTTATAGCCTCAAAGTCTACACTACATTCTGCCATCCCTACTTTTTCCAATATGTAAATCCTCATCTCTTTCTTATCTATTTCAGAACTTCCTTCATTTTTGTGTAAATCGGCTACCTTAGCCACCACCCTCTATATAAGGGATTCCACCAGCACTATTACCTAGTTTTAGTTAAATTACAAAAACCAAGAATTGTAGTCACTTTTATTCCATTTCCACATATTGATAGTAATATTTCTTTTTAATAGAAATGGATTTTTGAGAAAGTTACTTTTCAATGACTAAAACTTAATGATTACATATTTTATAGCATAACAATAAACCAAACCACAAAACCAAACCCACTGCTGTCAAGTAGATTCCAGTCATAGCAACCGTATCAGGCAGACTAGAACTGACTCATTGAGTTTCCAAGTAGTGCCTGGGAAATTCAAACAGCCAACCTTATGGTAAGCAGCCATCGGGCTTTAACTACCATGCAACAGTAAAAGCCTTTTATTTAAATTTCTAAGTACTTAGGTCAAGGTGATTTTCCTTACATCACATTTTTAAACATGCACTTCTCATTTTGAAATAACACTGGTTTATTCTCACACTCTAAAAATTCTTCAACAGACTGACTTTCATTATCAAGTGAAAAATCAATTCCAGTAGATGTCTAATGTGGTTGTTTCAAATGATGACTTGGCCATATGGTCAACAGAAAAACAATTAAGGACTTTCAAAAGATGCTTTGGATCTTGCCTTTCTAAACTGGCTTTAATTTACTAAAATACATTACATATATTAAAAAAACATAATAAAAGCCAAGATTAATATAAAGAATGAAATACTTTTCCCCAGAAACTTAGTAAAATTTCTGTTTCAAAATACTCCATATGGTTCTGAAAAAAAGCAAAATTTCCAATTTATGTGTGTGTGGAAGGATAATAAAAATATGAAAATGATAAAATCAACAACTAAAAAATGCAATTTCTTTGAATTTCTCTTGATGAGTTTTAGGCCATGCCTCAGAAATGGCAGGCACCTGGCAATACTGAAGCTGTTAATGGTTGGGCTGGCCTCAAAGAGATGAGAAACCACAGGTTAACTCGGCACAGGGTTAAGCTTGTGAGTCAAGACTAAGTTAACACAAATTTTATGCTTTTTTCTTCAGCTGTGTCCCTCTTGATGTTGATCCCTGTTAGCCTTCTTTGCTATGCTAACTGTCAAGTCACTGCACATTTGACCTAAAGTAACAGGCACCAGGAAAGAACGAATCATGGATGCTAAAAGAGACCTTTGCATGGGTAGTCATTATGTATTAAAGAATTTTCAGATTTAAGGTCATTAGGATTTTAAAGTCTCTTGCTTATTCATTCCAGAAAGGAGATGTTTGAAGTCTCATTTGCTTTAATATGCCACTTTAATCTTTTTGCTGCAACTGGTGTTCTGCTGCAACATTTTAACATATCCTTATAGGTACCATCTTTTCATTTTAAATCTCCCCAGGGGTATTCTACCTATTTAAGACTCTCAATGTTTTTAAGTGTATATCATTTTAGAATAAGGGAAAAACAATCTTGTGATCCTACGGGGAACTGTATCAAACAATAGAGTCATGTCTGATTTTAAAATAACTTTTTTCTTTGTACTTATCCTATACATTATGACCTTCATATATACACATACATATTTGCATATACATATGTATGTATACATACACATATACACAATCTAAGATGCTTGGTCTTTGGTCTGACCTTGGCAAGTAACCTGAACTCTAAGTCTCAGTTTTTTCTTTCATTAAATAGATAAGAAAATAAGGCTTACCCTATATATTTGTTCAGGCTTAGATGAAGAAATACATTAAAGCATTTAGCACAATGCTTGACACAGAGTAAGCATTTAATACATGGTACCTAATGGTTGTTACCATGGTGACTGCAGTATAGTTTGACATCTGGTAGGAATCAGATCAGTCGTGTGCCTGAACTCCAGAAAAAATGCTCCTTCCTAACCTACTATTTTTTTCAGGCATTGCAAATATTTTTAATAGCATTCTTAACATGCTTTTTAAGGACTGCCTGAAATTTAGGGAAGGATTTATGTTGCTGCAACATGGTTTTCCCGGCAGTGATTCCTCGACTTGTTGAATTAATGGACACAAGATTTGAGGGTTGGGGGTTTCATATGGCAAAAGAGAATTTAAAAAACCACTACCAACTACTGCATCATTACAAAACAAGATGAGACTTTCTGACACTCTCAACATTTTGCCACACTATGGTACACCTCGATAGTGACAATGGAAAGAGGAGCAAGATTATTCTCAAGAGATGAATATTTTTTGTTTAATTATTTCATATTTTCAAATCTCTAGATCCGTAGTTTGGAGGGTTATCCACATTTGTTCTTCTGCAGTGTTTGGAGAACTGCTAGGCATGGCCATAATATTACCAATTAACAATATTATCAGTATTAGTGCAACCAAAGAGCTCTGATAGCCAAAACAGTGAGTCACAAGTTCAAAGTCTTTCCGTGAAACTTATATTCCACTGAATTTCTGCAGCATACCAATAGTTTCTGGTGAGCTGAGCATAGAGATAAGATTAAAAACAACAACAACAAAAAACAAACTGCCACGGCTTTGAGAAGCACACTTGAATGGGGCACTGACTAGGATATTTTCACTACTTCTTTGATTCCCTATTCCATTTGTAGTTCATTTTCTAGTTTTCTATTCTCATTCTTTCTAGACTAAAGTCTACTCATGTCACGACACTGCATAAGTCACTGACTTTTTAAAATATTTTTTGTAGAGTACGATGTATACCCAGTAAATAATAATACAATTATCATACCTATTTCAGTAAATCCTCTAGCCCAAGATAATACTGTCATTATCATTTTCTTAGATTGATTCTCACTGGAGATTAACTAGATACATTCAAGTAGTACATAATTCTAAATTTCAATATTTAAAGCATTCTTTACTCACTATTCTGTAATAATAAGTAGACATGTGTCTTGAGACTCTAAAGTCTCAGATTTTTAGGCTAATGTGCTATAAGTCAGAAACATGACAGTAAGAAGATATAATGATTTTACACTTTAAAGACATGATACAATTTTAAGGACAAGTTACATTATGTTATATTTGATGAGAAGTATAATATTTAAATGAAGTTTTCAGATAAATTCCACAATTATCTTAGCTTTTAATAATGCTAACCAGTTCACAAATATTTAATCAATCACATGAGTGCATGGAGTTTTTAATGCAAGTAGGGAGACAAGCAAATGATCATCAGAATTTGTATTGATGGTGTGATTAAACATAATATTCTGGGCTTTGAAAGTAGACCTCACATAAAATGGATAAATAGATGGGTAATGGAAACATCTAGTAGTTCCATTTAGAGCAATAAATGAATTAGGTTTTTCTTTTTAAGGAAAAATGATAGTAACATTTTGTAACTATATAAATTAATTGTGGTTCCTGCATTTGAACAGGCAAAATAACTTTGGTTCTGATAGGTACTTCCCCAGTTTCCAGCTTTCACATTCATCTTCTATTCTTTCCTTGTAAAGAAAGAAATTTCTCTCCTTGGATCTAAGGCTAAAGCCTCCTATGGATCCTGCAATCTCCTGCCTTTTCATTATACATGATTTTCAACTTCCTTTATGCTACGGATGCGTCTCTTTAACCTTTGAATGCATTCAAGTGTTTGCCATCCTAGATATTCTTTGTCTCTTCCTATGTCTTTTTCTAGATCACCCTGTAAACCACTTCTTCCTTTGAAATGCCAACTTTTTGAGTTTTTCTGTTTCATTTTACTCTTCAAGATAGGTTCATGTGGATTCTATTTCCACCATTTAAGTAAACTGTTTTTATCAAGACAACTATGATCTTGCTGTAAAATCTAAGGATCCTTTTGTCGTATTTATCTTGCTTGATTTTCTAAAGCATCATCTGACATTGTTGACCTCGTTAAAATACTTTTTTATTTATTTGCAAGATGCCAACCTTGTTATTCCTTCTACTGTTTCAGTGGTCACTGGAGCTGACAGTCGTATCTATTGTACTCCACTGATTAGTCAAAGTCAATCACCTAATACCAGTTCGTTTTGTGGCAGCCCTGGTGGCGGAGTGGTTAAGCACTACATCTGCTAACCCAAAAGTGTGCAGTTCTAATTCAGTAGGTGGTCTTTAAAAACTCTGTAGGGCAGTTCTACTCTCTCCTAAAGGGGTGCTAGGGGTTGGAATTGACTCGATGGCAGTGGGTTTGGGTTTTGTTTTTTTCTTGTGGGAACCACTTGGCTATTTTGGATCAATGTGATGCAATGAGACACTTGTTTAGGAATTCAGTGAAGAAAAGTCTTGCTCTTAAGAATTTCATTCTCTGTCTTGATGGAGTTCAGAAGGGAAAATTATGTTACTATCACTATTAGTCATAATCATGAAAAGACCTAGTCTTAGAATAATAAAGTCAAGAATGTGGATGGCAAACTGGAGAGATGGCAAAACCTAAGTATTTACAATTTAGATCTAAGAATTAAATCTGAGGCCTGCTCTAGATAGTGACTCTTTTTTTATGTTTACTAAGTGGTTCTTTAGCATTCAAGGCTGTTTCTGTTAGATTTCTTCCAAATTGGAATACAAAGGCATCCTACTGATAAAATCTTTGGTTATTCTTTCTTAATTTCTTTTTCTAAGTACATCTCTTAAATGTCAGTGTTGTATGGGGTTTGGTGTCATCCTTTTGCTCATTTATAATATAAATGATTATAATATGATTAAATATAATTATAATGTAAGTTTAGATGATTAAAAACTTTGTACCTCTAGCTACTGTTTCTCTCCAATAAATTTATGTGAGATTACTTTCTTTGAGATAAGTATATCCAAAGATCTCCTGAACATCTCCACTTGAATGTCCTAAAGATAACCCAAATCAATATATTAAAACCTATCTTCTCTCTCTCACTTCTGCTTACTGCTCTTGCTATATTTTTCATTACTGGATTGTCCAAATTAGAAGCTTTGAAACTTTTATCTATAGATCGTGCCTTATAAACATGATCCTGTTGGATCTATCTTTAAGAATAAACTGTTCCCGTCTAATTTTCCTTCGATTATGATAAAAACTTCTTAACTGGTTCCATTGAAATCAGTCTTTCTCTTTCCAAATCATTCTCCAAAAAGGTTCCTGGAGTGTCCTTTAAGGGAAAATTTAATCACATGCTTCTCCTGTTTAAAAAACTTCAGTGGTCTCTGTCCCAGGTTACTCACTATAAAGCCAAACATGAAACAGCTACTGCTTATCCTCTTAGCCTTATTAGACACCATTCTTCTCTCCCACTCCAGGTCATTACTATCTTCAACTTCCTTTAGTTTCTTGACTAAACAGCAGCCCTTTCTGGTGTTCTCATAGCCTTATATTTCATTTTCATATTTGCTCATCACATCATATTGTAGTATATTTACCTGAAGTGTTGAGTACTAACCAACAGATATGTTAATAACATACTTAGAACTTAAAAATCATGGGCATTAAAAATTCGTTTGGGTAAAATAATTCTGTGTTTACTATATATTTAAAAAACTAGTGAAATAACAGTTAGGGGGAAAATAATCACCCAGGTTGTAAAGACTGTATTTAACTATGTAGTGTATATCTAAGTCATAAAGCACAATTATAATGAACACTCATGGGCTTAAGAACTATACTGTAAGGATCATAATTCAACTCAAGAATGAGAGCATTACCACTAATAATACCAGCTTTCTCCTGGATCCTACCACACCCACTGCTTTTTCTCTACAGATAACCATAATCCTAAACTTTATGTTTACCATTCTCTTAAAAAATTAATTTTTCTGCTTATATACTTATGCCTAACCAGTGTATTTTTAGTTTCACTTGTTTCTGAGATTTATAAATGTGGAATTGTTCATACATCTCATCTTTTGCAACTTATTTTCACCCAATTTATGTATCTAAAGTTGATACACATTCTATTTAAATATATTTATATATATTAGTTACAAATATTATCATAATTATAGTTTACTAATCTTCATTGTTGTGAAACACTCCTCTGCAAGTGCCAAGCCAAAGCCAAGTGCCATCGAGTCAGATCTGACTCATGGCGACCCTAAGGAATAGCAGCATTTATTCACGTACTCTCTTGGTAATAAACATTTGGATTTTTCCAGTTTTCTGTTAACTGTAGACATTACAGTGATCTCTAATGACATATACAAGAGGTTTTCTAGGATAGTACTTAGGAAGGGCAGGTCTAGAATGTGGGGTATGTGTGTGTTCAGTTATCAAAATTGCCTTGTTTTATATTTTCACAAGATGTATGAAAGAGTTCCCACTGCTCAGATGTTTGCAAAAACCTTGTATTTTCCAGACCTCTGAATTTTTGCCACTCTATTGAGTGTAAAATGGTGTCTCTTTTGTATTTCTCTGATTGATAAAAGATTTTATTTCAAATAAAGTATTTATCATCCTAATTCTTATTATCATTTATCAGTTTTTATTGTACACTTTTTCTTACTGATTTGTATTATTATTTTTTTCAATATTCCAGCATATCAATCCCTTTTCCTTCATGTATGTTACAAGTATCTTCACGCAGATTGTGGTTTGTCTTTTCACTCCCTTTATGTTAATTTACCACGTAGTACTGTAGACCTTTTGCCACTGAGTCAATTATATCTCATAGTGACCCTATAGAACAGAGTAGAACTGCCCTTGTAGAGTTTCCAAGGAGTGCCTGGTGGATTCAAACTGCTGACCTTTTGATTAGCAGCTGTAACACTTAACCACTGCACCACAGTTCCTGCAGTACTGTAATGTGTCACTCAGCCTGCCTAACTATACCACAAGCTCTATGAGGTAAAAAAAAAAACAAAAACATTTTTCCCCAGCATCTAGCAAGTGCTTAGTGCACAGTAGTGCTATATGACACACATAGTCGCCCAGTAAATGCTGCTTGAATGAATGACTGGATGAGTGAAGTGTTATGGCTTTAGAAATGATGAGTCAATCTATTGCAGTCAAATTTAATTTTCAGCAAATGGTATATTACTCAATCCAAGAAAGTCAGAAGTATGTATCACACAACTTCCTGTACTTACACTTCAGAAGTGGGTGGCAAGCTCTACTAAGAGGTGGTAGAGCAGAGAAGTGGCAGGATGTTATTTATAAACATTCATTATCAACTCTGAATATTTGGCAATAGATATTTTTCATTCTTTGCAATGCATTTAGAGTTAACCAAACTTCCTATGTTGGGATAGAATTTTTCCTAAATTTATCACAAAGTTAGAAATGATGTTAAGACAGAAGATACAGATTATGTATTACAATGGATGAACAAGGTTCATGGTTTTTTTTATTAATTTGAAACTGGTTACCTTTTTAGTAATGGTGTCCGGAGGTACATCCCGCCTCCCAAGTGGATAAGGATTCCATTGGCCACTAGGAGATACATCTTCTTGTCCGTTGTCTAAAATGTTGCTTTGCTGGGATGGGGTCTATTGTAAAAATGATATGGCATTCTTTAGTGATATAATAGAAGTTTACCATAGTTTTCTGAGACGAGTCCCTAATGATTACCGTAAAATTAATTTTATTTAATTGCATAAAAACATTTTTCCTGAACTTAAAGTTTTATACCCTATTTACTGGGTAAAAATTCTAAACAGAGAGTTTTTCAGAGCAGTGGGAAATGCTATTAAAATAACCACCTTAGAATTATTTACTGTGTTTTGAAGAAAAAATTAGATTATTTACAGTACATAAATAAAAATAATTGGAATAAAATTAAAAAAAACCACAACATTTAAAGCCTGCCTAACTTGGTTTCTTAACATGATCTTAAAATTTGGAATATAGATTGAAAACCATATAGAACATAATATGTATCTACCACTGATCCATATCGTAATTTAAAATATGTTTTATATGTCTGTATTGATTCCGAGTGTCTTGCATTAATCCAAAACAATGTTAATGCTAGCAAAGTGCACTGGACATTATGGTACCAGGACAGTACCCATGGACAGCTTTAGGAAAAAATTAAAGCAACATTTAACTTACCTATTAAAATCACAGTACAAACAAACCATGACTTTTTATTATTTAAATTTACTTATTGATATATATTGCTTTTGTATTAAAGTTTAAACTCTTTATGCATATTTCATTTTTTATCAATTTTCTATTTTTTTTTTTAAACAAGCAATAATACCCTGTCTTATAATTACTGGTATTCAGCAGTTTGGGAGGCCACAGAAAAAAATATGCCATTATTACATTGCATCAACTCCAAGCAAGCACACACCCTCAGAAACATTCCCTGTTTGGGGGTTAAAAACATGTAGCAGTGGTATACTTTTCCTGTGGAAGCAAAATCTTTCTATTCCTCTAATATACAAGATACACTGATACTCTTGAGTTCATGGGAAATTCTTTCAGGGGTGAGATACCCCTGTATGTTTCCTATGACACTTCTGTATATGATTTGAAGGATCTCTACTGATGAATAAAACTGATTAAAGATTGTATGTCCATCTCTGCTTTGTGTGAGGAATTGTCCTCCAACTCTAGAAAGGGAGAATTGGGCCAATCTCTTTATAATGTGTCCCAGTTGGGCTGTTTGCCATGCTATATCTGATTAAGCTGAAATGGGGATCGGTTACTTCCATATTCCTTAACCACCCTATCTACATTTTAACCACATACACTTTTTTAAAGAATTGTTGAGGAAATATTGTAAAATTGGGTTTGTTATGACACTAGATGAACAATTCTCAGAGTTTACTGACACAATGCAGAGTAAGAAGATAACTCAATTTCCTTCCTGAACTTCGGCTGTGTGAATAGTTTTCTCATAGCCCGTCGGAAAGAGTGAAAGAAGGAAAAAGAAGTCCCAGCTTTAAGCTCTTGGGATAAAGATGAATTAATTTGTGCTTACTTAAGAACTCAAACACAGATGAATGCATTTGAAGTACATATTGAAGACAACCACATAGCCTAGTTATTCAATGCCTATCTGTCTCCTTTCAAGTGTTGTTCTTCAGTTTTCAAATTTTTCAGATGAATGTGTTTGCATATGTCCACACACAGTATCCATATATAAAATATGGTAAGCCAGATCATTAAAATTAAGCAGTTGAAACATGATTATACAGGTTAGGCACTACCAGTTAGTGTTTTCTTTTTGAAATTTTAGTGCCTATGTCTTTTCTGGCTTGGCTTATTTGCCAGTGTAACAGAATAATGTTTGTTTGGGTAGACTGGCAAAACATATATTTTGAAAAATGACCAGAATTTAATACAAATTTCTTATTTTTTCACCATATTTACCCCCATCTCCACCTCTTGCTTCCTCCACTATAGGTACTTCAGCTGCTGAAACAGAACTTTCACAGTCACAGTTAAAGGGCAATGGAAAATTCCTACATTCTTTTTTGGGTGTTAAAAATGGCTAAACCTTTCAGTCAACATTCTAATATTGTGATAGTCTAAAATCCTCACTGCCAAGCCAAGTGCCGTCGAGTCAGATCCGACTCATGGCAACCCTCTCTAGCTTTTGAATGAATCCCTCTCTTTTTTAAAATTAGAATAAACAACCATATCAACTCCTCAATATTACAGGGATCAAAGGGAACATCAACATACGATGTATTAAAAAAAGGTCCACTCTTCAGACACGAATGGATTGGACTTGGTGATGCAGAGTGACCATACTGGATGCACTTTATGGTTCTGTGCAAAGAGGAGGGGAAAGGAGACTGTTGGGAGGATGAGACATGTATGGAGCAGAGAGGAGTAGTGTGCTGTCACCGGACAGGGTGAGTAGTGGAAGCTGCATAAAGGTGGGCATGTAAATTTACATGGGAATGTACATTTTCACTCAGTCATAATAAAAAAAAAAATATTTCCACTAGATGGTAAAATTAGAGGAACTTCCTGAAAGAAATTTTATTTACTACTTTGAAGAATGTTCTGGCTTTTTTTCCCCCCTTAAGTGAGATACTGTAGGGGCAACTTGACTCTGCAGAAAGACAAAAAAGCCACTTTATGTTCAGTGGAAAAACGAAACAGAAGAGAACGCTACAGTGGAGTCTCATTCTTTCCCAGGTGGGTATGGCTATTTATAAAGTTATGCGTTTGCTAAAAGGCTGCTAGATGTATATAAATGCAATTGCTTACCTGTTAAACTTCTCAAAAGTTTAAAAAAGAGCAACTGAAAAATGTAAAAAAAAAAAAAAATGAGGCTGTCACTGTAAATTTCTTCTTTTGGGGAAAACAACCAAATTGAGGTCTAGTTCTTCACTCAATTATCTGTAGTAACATTATAGATATTTTGGTTAGATTCTTAGAAAGAGTGAGAATGAGTCTAATTTCTCTATCATGTGTAAATTAAAGATGAAAGGCATGTAAAATCACCACAACTCACCATTTTCTCAGTTTCTAAATTCTGCAGCTCTTTCATATTTCAAAATAATAGAGAAAATGGCCAGTGTGATTTAGTGAAAAATCAGAAATTATGTCACTTGATAATAAAAGTAGTAATGCTGAGGGGAGGTCTTGCAGAAGAGACAGTAGCCCCCAAAGCTACTCCAGATTTAACATTCATGATTTTTGACTATGGTCAAATATCACTGATATCTGTTAAAAGACACAGTCTCTAATTCTGCTGAGATATAAGTGTATGTACGTACATGTATCTCCCTGTATGTGCCTGTGTGTGCACACGAATATTAACGTGTGCATGCATGTGTATTGTATGTGTGTTCACATGTGAGTATACGTGTGTGAAGAGAATTTGCACAGGTGAGTAAACGAATTTAGCTAATCATCCAGTTGTGTGGTTCTTATTTGTTGATTTATGCACAGGATTCGTGTGAAATTACATTTGCCTCATCTTGTTGGACAAATTGTATGTGAGTGGTATTAGAATTTAATATTCTGCAAATATCTGGGGATATATTTCTTAAGAAATGAAGTATATTTTGCTTAGTAATTGGCACACAGTTTACAAATTGTATTGCCATAGATCCCCAAAACGTGCCAAAACAATTTTCCCTAAGGAATTTCCAGAAAAATTACTGTAATATTCTTTTCTCAGCATATCTTTTTAAAAAGAACAAGTATGGCAAATATAAAAAAGTGCTAGGCTGAGTCTAAATGAGTGTGATTTCATGAGGTTTAACCTGAAGGTGGAAGTATAATGTCTAAATGATTTTTAAAACAACCCTTCACTATAATGGTCAGAAAGCATTCATATGAATCCAAATGTTATAATTTTGGTAGTTTCAGCCAAATTATGAAGGTTTATGTGGATTTACAAGTGGAAAGCTTTTTTAATAATTTGAAAAGTAAGCAAATCTTTCTTGAGGTATAGGTAGCCAATAATAAATGCAGCAAAACTGAAAGACTCTGTAAACACGAGTTGCCCTGAGGTGTCACATAGATCTTGCTTTGCTTTCAGCAGGAAAAAAGGCATTAAGTAACCAACCCTTGACAGGAAGGTGAATAAATGCATACCAAATGTTGGTAGTTTTTGATCTGAAATTACATGCATACATCCAGGAAGAAAGGACATTAGAACTTTATAAATAGATTATCTGCAAACACTGTTAAATTTTTTCTAACTCAAAAGATAGTGTCACTAGTATTAACTAACCAAACACATAGTGAGGCCATCTTCTTTCACGCAGAGTCCATGAAAAAATTACTGATACATATATTGCTATCATTTCAACCTCCCCATCTCGGAAACTATGAGTAATTTACAGCAGTTTCCATTTCATTTTGCCAATTAGCAGTACTACAATATGATACATGGCAGCTGAAGTTAAAAACCAAAAACCCCATGAATTTTTCCTGTAAAGAAAAGGCCACACTATTCATGATGGCAGCTGGACACCAAAATACCAGTGAGTTCTTCCCCAGTCCTGCTTGCCTGTAGGGCTATAGTCTCTCGAGTGATTAATTTGTGATTTTCTTGAATCCATAACTTTGGCCTTTCACTGCCACCAAATATGCTTGTTGGTGTTACTGAGTACTCAGGAAATGCAAGCAGTAGACATGGCCTAGGAAGAATGAATGCAATTGCCTAATGAATCCAAACTTTTACTGATCTCAGCTAAATAAGAGAGGATATGATACAGCACATGGGAAATGATAGAGGTTATGATCTATTTCAGATTAGTTAATATACTTAATCTGTGAATCTTTTTCTGTGTTCCATAATCAATATCCTATCTTTCTGGACTGTCATGAAAATATGATGAGACAGTAATGCATATGAAAGATCTTTATCAATTATTAAGAACTATATGCTATAAAATGTCAGGTTTTACAAACATCTGAGAAGGCATCAAAGTAGAGTAAAACAATATGGACCCAGTGCCAAGCAGATTTGGATTCAAATGCTACCACTCTGTCAAGAGCAGGGGTTATAATGTAAAAACTATAAAGATACAGGTGGGGCCTTTGTCTTTGTGTGACATCTGAGCTTCAATTTCATCATCTATGCAATGGAGATAAATGTTTACTTTTGTGAAAGAATATATTTAAAGTACCTCACGGTATCAGGTACATGGTAGACTCTCATTAAATCCTAGTCTTCCTCCTCTTCTCTAAGGAAACACTTATGCACTCTGCCATTAGTCTACATAATAAAAATGGTAGCTTGAACTGACATTTTAGGATATTATTTTTCTCTCTGATAACATAAAATTTCAAGACATGCTCAATTACAACAGACCACATCCAAAGAAGCACACAGAACCGTTAATCACACCGTAAAAAGTTGCCTTAAATGCTTTTTGGAAAGGCAGTAAATAAATGAGTCAATGCACAAACAAATGAATGAATGAAAAAAAATATGAATAACTACTTAATAGTTGATATTTATGTGTTAATAAATTTAACTACAGTTAAATCTTCCAGGAAGCAGAATAAACATGAATAGATGAAAATAAAAATGAAATTCATTCAACTAATTTTGTATATTTGTTTCTAATATTGTAGCTCCATAAAATTTTCATAAAAATGTGATTTACTATTTGTTATAATGTAGAAAACATAGTTTGTAATTCATGAAAAAGGTGTAATACTTACTCTGGCCTGTAACAAAGGCCAGAAACCTGATGCTGCTGAGCTGGTTCTGCCTCACAGTGACTCTCAAGGGCAGAGTAGAAATACCCCATAGGGTTTCCAAGGCACAGCTGGTAAATTGAAACTGCTTTAGCAGCCAAATGCTTAATTAAGTATGAAAAAATTAGAATGTTCAGAACATAGAAATATCTAGAAGTTTCTTACACCTGCATAAATATTCACTATATATAAAATATTTTATCAAGTTCAGAGTTCTTCAATCATCACTCACAAATAGTTATATGCATTATGCGTTCATTATCCGTTTAAAAGAAAACTGGGAAAAAATTAACTGATTATGTATTTGAATCTGTAAGGTGCCATCGAGTCATTTTTCAACCCTTAGTGACTCCATGTGACAGAGTAGAATTGTTACATTATAATTTTTTTGTCTGTAATCTTTATGGAAGCTGATTGCCAAGTCCTTCTCCCATGGAACTGCCTGGGTGTGGGAGTGGAGTTCAAACCACCAACTCATCAGTTAGCAGCCCAGCTCTTAACCATTTGTACCACCAGCCTCCTTAGATATGCATAAACCAAACCAAACAAACCAAAAACCCAAACCTAGTATCACTGATTAGCTTCTAATATATAACGGTCCTGTAGGACAGAGTGGAACTGCTGCATAAGATTTCCAGGGAGTAGCTGGTGGATTCTAATTGCTGATCCTTTGGTCAGCAGCCAAGCTTCTAACCACTGTACATAGGTAACATAAAAAAAAAAAAAAAAGTGCTGTGTCAGACCTCAGGTAGCATAAATAGTGGGAATGGGGAGATGAGAATCACAGAAGTCACTCCTTGGTGGATATGTCAGAGAAAGACAGTCTAGGTGGGGCACAAGAAGCACAAAGGGCACTGATTTTCTTAATGGCAGTAAGCAAAGCTTGGCAAGCAGAGAGGCTGGGGATATGATCCGGATTTTAGCCCTTGCATCTTCACCAGGGAAATGACCGTCTGCACAAATTTATGCTGCAACTCCATTCCAGGTGCTTAACTTTAACATTGGAAAATGTTTCTCTGGATTCATTAGGCAATTTCATTCATTCTTTCTAGACCATCTCACAGTCATTTTCCACACACATAACTAGAGATAGTCCATACGTCAATGAGCATTTTCAATGAATAAAAGAGACAACTTCAGAATTTTCGTGAGTGAAAGAAAAATTTTGTCATTTGGTTAAGAGCTCAGGCTTCTAACCAAAAATTTGGCAGCTCAAATCCACCAGCCACTTCCTAGAAACCTTCAGGGGCAGTTCTACTCCATCTTACAGGGTTGCTGAGTCAAAATTAACTCAACAATAGTGGACTTTATTTATTTATTTGATTTATAAACAAACATTTATATACTTAAAATGTTTCTACATTGGTCTTTATTTGAGTACAGTTTTCATGGCTACGGAGCATACAGGGGCTACAAAGAAATTGTAAGTGGGTGACAATAATTATGGTATCTTTAAGTAGCAAGATAAAAATGTTGTAACGGATTTTTACACTTTTCTGAAGGAAAGCAAAATGATCTTTGCTTATCTCCTCTCCTGGTTGCAAAGTTTCCGGAGAACTGGGCCTCAGTCCAATTATGACCAGCAGAACCAAAAAAGGATAATCTGAGATGTTGTGTCTTGAGAGTGCATAACTTTAAAGTTCAGACAAATGATCAGATCAAAGAAGCTCTGCAGAAGAAAGAGACAAATCTGGGCACAAAGAGGAAGGGACAAAGACTTGGACTGGAATCCAGAGGAGGATGGCAAAGCCCGGGGCTGGCTAAGTACCTACCTCCCTTCTCTGATAAGATTTCTGCAGTTGTTGTGGGTTAGAGGGTGAAAAAAAAGAAAGGCAAAACACAAAAAAACTATTACCAATTCATAGGAAGTTGCCCAAATGCTTTAATGCTTAGTTTCTAGGCCTTAAACTGATTATAAAATCTTTTGGGGTTAATAGTATTTATCTTGCCTTCATACTTCTTCCATTCCTTGCCTGTTCTCTTCTTCATCTTTTTTTTTTTTTTTTTTGGTGTAAATTATAAAGGACTGATGGTAATACATTGTGAGGAAGAGTCTTTGAATACCTAAATTATTGTTGGGCTCAAAATTAATGTAGCTTCTAATGATAATTTCTTCAAGTTATATTTGTACCAGACAGGATGGTTAAAAAGTCCCCAAATATTATAACTCTGCATTATTTCTATTATCAATCATTCTTAGAGTTACAGTGACAAACAATGAATCCATTCTCTAGGGTAACCCAAATGACATCAGAAAATCAATGCAACATACAAAGGTCCCTAATTTATATCTAGAGAATAAATTAGACACTGAGAAGCATTGTTTCAGTGTATGTTCTAATGCTGTTCAGACCCAGGATACAGTTTTATTAATTTATAAAAAATAGGGCATCCTGTTAGCCAAGCCAAGCCAAGTGCCGTCGAGAGAGATTTTTCATATAATACCTAAGTATTATATATTATATATTATATTTCATATAATACCTAAGTCTCTCTACTCTGCCCACTGAAATTTGCAATTTAATCATGTTAGTTTAAGAATTTGATTTCTATTTAATTGTCAAGCTTACCAGTAGAGGTGTATATTTATGTTATGATAGATCAACTATTTCTTTATATACATAAATTTCAAGGCCTTTTTGAGAACTGGCTTTTTGTTAGGGAAGAGGTTGAGAGTCCTGGGTATCTGAGGGACATGGATTCCGTTGATGCAAGGATTCAAGCCAAAAAAGGTCTTGCTGTCATTGATGTTCTGGAGTCTTCTTACTGGCTCATTAGAAGTGCATATACACATTTCTTTTTAATTCTGGGTTCCGTGACCTTACATTAAGTTGATAGCTTGATATTAGCCATAGTGGGAATATTTATAGCCACTGACAAAAAACAAAAACAAACAAAAAACTCTACAAATCTGGGATTTGTTTATTAGCTCCTAGAGAGAAAGTTTATCAGCACACTTTGGGACCCACACCAGGAGGTGGAGGACAGGAGACGTAACATTCAAGTTTTTTGATCTAGTTTTTTCTTAACTGTTTTAAATTAAATGCTAGTTGGTGATGAAAAAGCTGTGCGTATAACTATCTCTTTGATATTATTACTCTACTCACAGTAGGAATCAAGCTATCAAGAATAAGGGATTCTTACTAAGACAGTTTGATTACAAAAACACAAATTTAAGGTCTTGTGGCCCTCATTTTACTGGAATGGGTGTTTGTTTCAAATGTTCTTATTTTTATTAAGGGAGAAGCGTTTGGAAGGCACTATCATTCTGTTATTCCTCCTTTATGCTCTTGCTTTCTTCATAATCATAATATACTGAGCTAATGACTATATTGACATAAAGTTATAATGACATATTTTGTGAAAATGACATTAGCCTTCAACAAAATAGAACTAACACAGAAGACATTAATCAATTCATAAAGGTAAAATATGCATTCTTAGTTTTGCCAGCACTAAACAAGCAGGAATCTTTCTTTGACAATGAAAATGTTTCTTCTAACAGTATATTCCCTTTCAAATACACGTATATTTTCACTGAAAACTCTGTACACTTGCTAGATTTCCATCACCCTAAGAAGAGTGCAAAGCCCCGGTGGTGCAGGGTTTAAGTGTTCTGCTGCTAACGAGAAGGTCAGCAGTCTGAATCTACCAGCTGCTCCTTGGAAATTCTGTGGTGTATGTTCTACTTCTTCACAGGGGGTTGCTTTGAGTTAGAGTTGACTTGATAACAATGAATTATGGGAGGAAGAGTAACAAATTGTTGCCAATAAAATTGTTAGGTAAATCATAAGTTGTTTCTCACACTTCACTTTTGTGTAACATTTTATACCAAAACAAAAATGGGAGGGGCACTGGAGAAGGTTTTAGAAGTGCCAGTTACTTAATTTCTGCTCTGATTTACAATACTAAACCTTTTCTAAAGGAACTAGCTGATCTCCAAAAATAAATTCCAGCTTTGTTCTCAGAATACATCAGCATGAGAAAACAGTGCTATTTTCAAAATAAATAATGCATAAATAAATAAAAACAGGGAATGAAATAAGACCAAAAGGAACTATAATAATAATAAAAATGAATCTTAACACAAAGCAAAAAGCCATGTACCTGCTCAATCCAAAAAGCAAAGCTGTGAAGCAGCAACCTGTTACCAGTCTAGCTACAAATACTCATTTGGCGCTGAAGAGTTTGGGCTCTACATTACTTGCCCTTGTGTGTTTTAGACTCCTGAGAGTCTATAAGCAGAGGCTGTTACGTTCAGCCTAAACACATTTAGTGAACAAACAACATTAACTGCTTTTGGTATGCTGACACATGTAGGGCAGTCCATACTTACTTTCTGAAGAGGTAGTTCTTGATGATCGAATTTAGACTTAGTCTGCAAGTTTAAAGTCATGCTTCTGCCTGCATGCATTGATGAAATACCTCCATAGGGCAGCATGCCAAGGTTAACTGTGTTGTGTTTGTAAGCAGCATTCTGAGTAGAGGAAATAATCATGTGACAGGATGTGAACACATGCTCCACAATTACATGAACATGTTTAAATCTGTAACATTTAACTTTAAGCGAGCAAACAGTAACTTTCTTTTTAAACATGCACTTGATCAGACAGAAGCATACACTAAACAGTGTTAGTTATGCACATAATGAATACCATCCAGAACTACAGAGAAGACAAAAGCAAAGGAGGTACATCCTGTTTTACACTTACTGCTAACTTAAAGGCATAAAGTCTCTCATTTGCAAATTACGATAGTAGTGACTCTGTACCCGCATTGTTCACGCGGGTAGAGTCTGTGAATTTTCAAAATTCAAACAAGGAGACTGGAACAAATTTTGTTAGCTGTGGATGTCATAGCCTTTTTCATAGTGTGAGATCATCACACACAAAAGACAAATACCTGCCTCTAATTTTGCCTAAAGCTAATACACTGTAACATTTAAGCTGTAAGCAGTCTCCTTGCTTGCTCAGTCTATAAGGCATAATTACGACAGCTCACATACCTGTTCAAAAAATCATTCATTCACTCTGATCATTGGCTCGATTAAATTTACTGACTCAGTTAAACCTATTCCATGAGCTGTGTGTGGGCCTAAACATTTTAATTGTTTCTTAAAGAGTATATTTCTAGATTTCAAACTACAGAAAATTCATAGTGATATTAAAGGAATTATCATAGGTTGAATGGGATAACATACTAAAGATTGGGTGCATTGTGGCTACTCTTCAACAGTTACATTGTAGGTTATTCCAAGTGTGTAACAGCATTATATGATAGAAATCTTCTATTTCTACTGAACTTCATTTAAAAATGGTACAGTTTGGATGCCTTGGCAACAAGAATCCAGCCTCTGTCAGTATAATTTTCACCTCCTGTCTACAATGGAACTGGAGTCCTTACCAGCATTCAGCCCCGTTAAGTAATTCTCTTATATTGAAAAAAAAAAAAACTACAGAAATGAACTTAATATACTTTTTCTTAAATGAATATTATTGAATATTAACAGCAGGCAGCTACTCTATTCTGAGGGTATTACTTGAGGAGTGATGATTTTTAGCATCAAGTTTCACTGAACTCAGTTGAAAGACTAATATACTTTGGATAGTGTGCTTGTCTACCAATCGTATGCATTACTGCTCGCTGATTATTTCATCCAGAGAGTTTTCAATGTCATTATACCAAAATTGAAAAGGCCATGAAATATCTCAGTCAGCACACTTGAATAATTGCTTATGGCTTTAAAATTAGTCTAATGCTCTCACTGCTCCTGCGAAGAGTGACAGTGTCAGACATAAAGGCTAATGTTTTAAATTCTTTCAGTCACTGTGAGGATCTGTAGTGGAAGGATGAGCCTTGTGGTTAAACATACTGAGAAAACAAGCATGCTTTTCCTAGAGTAGTATTTGGAACTGACTTTTCAAGGTAAGTGCTGAGATCTTTCACCAATATTATGCTGGGCTGGTAACTGTGCATACTGTCTGTACCTCTAGGCAGTTCTCTTAAGTTTGAAGTTCTTTTGTAATTTTTTAGTGTAAGTTTCTTTTTTATTTGATTGCCAGGGTTCAAATGGCTTCACTAAATGTCAGTGGGAAGCTCGCTACGTCTCTGGTGCACCTGGTTTTAGACAGAAAGGTAGTTAGCACAGCTATGTCAAAACCAGTTTATATATAATAATAGGCTTGCGTTTTAGTACCCTGAATTCATCTTGCTGAGCAGCTGGGAAGTTTTAAGTGAGATATAGTCTGAATATTCCAGTAACTCAATTCAGATGAAAAAAGAAATGTTTACTTGGAGAGAATAAGAGGAAGAGCTTCCAGGATCCGGTGTCTTGAAGCAAGACTCTAATGTGATTAAATTTCTTGGAATTAAATGAGAAGCAACTGACTATACTTTGGAAAACTGCTATATACATTGCTATTGAATGTGCATCTGAAGAGAGTCCAAGGATTTATAAACAGAGGGAGGGTACAGAGGTACTAATAAAAAGGAAAGGGAAATCAGAACAATGGAAAATCCACAGGAATTGAGTCTGAGATCTCTGGGACAGGCAGGACACTCAGTCCTTCACTAACCCACATCCCGCTTCCCCAGCCTCGTTTGCCTTCCTTTCAAATTCCTGCTGCACCTGGGGAAGTCACCTACTTGCCAGGAGCTCTGAACAAAGGAGAGGAAGTAGTTAGCTGGGAAACCAGTAAATAAAATATAACACAAATGCTTAGAATTTTGTCTTTTCTTTCTCATTGTTTGTTTTCACTCACTCCTCTGTTGCCTGAAATAACTCATCATTGTACGTATGTTTCCCCAAAGCTTCTTATAACCTTTCTTGACTAGTTCATCTTACCCTGTTACGTATGGTCGTGTCTACACGAGGCCAGAGTTCCCAAACTGTATTGTATTATATGGCCCCCAATATTTTCGCCCTCCAAGTTATCTGTCTACATGGAGGGTGTAACTTGAGGTAAGGCATGGTGACAACCGACCAGGTGTCTCCCACTGACAGACAGTCATGAGGCTTTGATGAGGCGCCCTTCAATTGGACTGAGCACACCTATTTGAAACAGACATTCTGATAAAAGATTTTGCAAGGCAGAACCGATTTCCACACTGAGAAACTATCACCCACACCCACATGTATTAGCTCACGCTTTTTCTAAAATAATTTTGTTTTCTTGTCATGTAGACACGACCTACAAATGAGAATTATTTAGAAACAGTAAATCGGAAAACAAAAAATTCAGTATTAAGGAAATACATAATAAATGCAATACCCTGTGCTTTTAGTAGGACATCAAAGAAAATAACAAAACCATTGAGTGAAGCATTTTAAAGTATATGATTTCCAAGATTCCCTATCTATATTGAGCATTTAAACCTAGAAAACAAGAGAAAAAGGCCTTATTTTCACAAAGAGGATATTTACATTTCTAATGTCAATGCAGAGTATACAAAGCCCTCTACACTAAATCCACAAAGAATGTTGAATGATGAAGGTCAGTTGATAATAGTTTCTAGAAAATAACATGCCAGATTTCTCTCAGAGAGATCTGAACAGGCAACACTAGGTAATTCTGAAATTTATATGCATATTTTTAGTCTCCCAAATTATACTTTCCATCCTTTATTGTGATTCAGTTTTTAATGGAACTGGGATTAATTTCCCTTTATGCAGCTGTATACACACCAATTCATTGGTTTCTAGTCTTCATAAAGACATCATCTATTTTTGTTGTCTATGGTTTGATGTGAATTTATAATTCTACTTTATATAGAATTCCTTCTATACAAAAACCTGCATTCTAAATGGCAGGGTTTTTATTAAATAATAAAATGTGCAGGAGGGCATTCAATCTCTGCTTATTTTATTTTTCTATGTCTTGCTGGGAAGATTATTGCTCGTTAGAAGTAATAACTTTAGTAGTCTCATAGCAGTCACTATGTGCAAATTTCATAAACAAATTAGGCTTGACTTTAATATAAGTGAGTCCGTGCAGAACCAGGTGAAACACTCACTTCTCATAGATTCAATAAAAATCATACTCTTTGGGTCAGTAGAGAACAGTTCTGTGTCCTAGGAGAGGCATTTTGCCTGAATGGCTAGAAAGCAATTGAAGCATCATCTCACACAATCGAGTTGAATACTTTCTTACTAACAGTATTGGCTAGATTTGAAAAATAATTCACCTGCAGGTTTCTCAGCATTGAGCAATATTCAGCCAAAACTCTTAAGATCAATTCCCCCACAATATAAAGGTAAATAAAATGCTGATCATCTATTCATTCACGTAGTTCATGCTTCACTACATGTGCTCAGAGATGCCAGTAAAGTTAAACTAAAGGCAGGAGGGATATTCTTACAGAGAAATGCCAAACATACCCTGTCTAACCTTCTAGCTTCTATATGTCTAAGCAGCTGTTGTCTCCAGTCTGCAGGCATTTTACCACAGATCTCCTCTCCCTTCACAGGAGTAGGCCTCGGCTTTATATCACTGTTATCTGATGGCTTGTCACCATAGTTACCCAAGTTATAGTCAGATGGTATTTTTTCCAAAAGAGCTGCCATTGTAGGCCTAGCTGAAACTGGTCTGGTTTGGGAGGCACCGTAACTCTCTGTACTGTAGCTTCTCGCAGACAGTGGCCTCCTCTGGGTAAGGTTTTTAACTGGAAAACTTCCCGCCTGAGCTTTCACTTCTTGATATGAAGGGTGTTCATCTTCATACCTGCCATTCCTTTTCAGGAACTGGGACTCAGTCACTGAAACGCTGCTTTGGCGATCCAGACCTCCTCTATACGGAGGTCTGCTGTACCTATCACTCGGAGGCAGCTCGTGAGGTTCACTGACCCTTCTAAACATGGCCATTTCTGTGGCGCTCACCAGGGAGTCGGCTCGTCTCAGGAAGCCTGCCCTGGAACCTTGGCTTGCGAACTGGGCGTTTACCACAGCACCCTCGTTAACAGATGGCTGAGAAAAGGAAAACATTTGCTCCATGGGTGGGTATCCTCTGTAGCCTCTCGGACTAACCAGATCCTTGGCGATGTTTTTGCTGGATTGTTGCATGTATTCAGAATTATGTTGAAAAGGGGGTGGTATCCTCTTTTCTGCTTTAACTTCCACCGCTCCCGTAGGATTGAAGCTTTGGTCGAACTGGTAGACCTTTTTTGTCATGGAAGCTTTTTGTTGTTGGGGCCCTTTACTGCCACCGTACGTGAGCATCTCGTCATCCAGCATCGGGACGGACTGACTTCGCGACATGCTGGACATACCGTGCTCGGGTCCCAGCAGCTTATCTGGCCGTTCGTGGCTTCCCAAATGATCGCTCCCGGAAGCATAGTTTTCTAGCGGTATATTATAAACCTTGTACGTACCAATGTCTATCTCATCAATGCTCTGTGATTTTTTGAATTTATTGGACTTGATATCTTTCATTAGTGGGGAAAGCCTCTCTGTGCTTTTGCTAATTGAAATAACACCTTTGGAAGATTCTGGGCGGCAGTGGATTTGAGAAAAGACATTGCTAAGACTCCTGTTGGGATTGGAATCGTGATACTCCCATGGTACTCCTGGAGAAAAAGGACTAGGCATTTCAGTAGACTCCTTTATATGTTCTTTCCTTTCGGGCAAGGGGCTGGTGGTGGGGGTTGTCTCTAATTTGGAAGGAAAAGCGGTCCTATCTTCAAAAGGACTAGGGGTTCGGGTCCAATTCTGCCAAGGATTGGAAGGAGGCACTTCTGTTTCTGGTGTGTGTCTGTGTGTAGACTGCTCAAGTTCCAGGGGAACCCCAACAATCCTATCCTGCCTAATCAAAGGCCTGCGTCCATGAGAGGAGGTACTTCTAGATTTCGAACTTAGGAGAGGATTATTGTTGGCATTCTCAGCTGTTGTTTCCTCAGCAACAAACCCTGTGTTATCATAATGTGAGCCATCAGTCCAGTTGTCTGTGAAAGTGTCACTCATTGGCAGCCGTTCAGGACGCTGCGGTAGGTTCCCGGGGGGAACAGCCTCGCGCTGGCTGAGTAATGGCTTTGAATCAAGAGGCTGTGGGAAAGATTGTGCAATCCTGTGAACACAATGGGAAGAGGAAACACAAAAATGAGGAAGAGTTGGGTCTGTCTAAGAACAAGTAACAACAAATGTACCAGCTTTTGTTTAATTTCATTCATCCACATCCACTTAATGATTAAGACAATATTATTTCATGTCCAAAAAAAAAATCATTTCTTTAACCTGCTGTACATTTTATTGTAATTATCACCTTCTAACATGCTCCTGTTTTACCATTTATTAATCAGATTGCCTTGAGCAATTCAGTGTACCTCTGGGAAGCTTCTGTAATTTATCAATAAAATGAAGTGATAGTTAATAACAGAAATTGGTGCTATCCAATCTAGCACTAACATTGGTGAATCTAACAGTAACTTATTTGTTGACATAATAATTTAAAGATAAAAATATTCTGACAACACCTACTATGAAGGTACAGGAACTTTATTTTAGCCAAAACCAAGGCATCAAAATATAAACACAAAAAAGCAACCCAAATGTTGTGTAAGCACAAAGATGTAAATATAATTAAGGGTTTCCCTCATATTGTTTTTCTTCTTATAAATATCTCTCATAAATGGTAAGCAAACAAATTTTTTCATTAGTTTTTCTTTGTCCTGACTATAATGTCATCATGGTAATCTCTTTCCACCTGTCTATTAAATGAAAACCTTGCCCTTCAAAACAGAAGCTCTTGGAAGCCCTTGGTGGACCACATCATCAGCTTACCTGCCCCATCTCTCTTCTTGCTACTCTTGCGCTGAATACAATTCCAACAATAAGAAGATTTTGCTTTTTAAAAGTTGCTGAGAATAAACACTGGGAACCGAAAAGAGGGAATTCTAAACACACCTGTTACCCCACAAAGAGTTATGTACTGCATCTTTAGCTGTTGTCTGCAAGGACCCCACTTTCACCCTGGTGTTGGAGGATGCTGAGGAAGCCTGGGAAGGTGAGTAGTCTGAGTAAGTGCCCGAGGAAACGCTGTTATTCAGACAGTGCGTTTTGTCAACTTCAGACTCATCCGTTGATTCTGAAATTTAAAGAGGAGAAAAGTTACAGTGCTGTGAACACTGACAATTAGAAATACAGAAAAGCAAATATGAAAAACAGAAGACTGCTTCATGTTAAAAATAGAGACTTCTATTTCGGCAGGCTATGGTCTATCACAATTAAGAACCGCTGAGTCATCATGCACATGCATTGTCAGCAAACTTGCCACATCAGGGTCACAGTGTTACCTTTTTTGTCCTTCCCTAGCAGAACAAGTTTGGGTGGGTACAGAGGGGTCTCAGCTAATGAAGGGTGAAGTTCCCCAATCCTCATTTCATTAGCTGGATGAACAAAAGAATCCTGAGAGATATAATAATATAGGACAAGGAAAGTAAACATTCAAACAATAGTTAACCGAGATGGCAATATCAATACTTGGCTTAGATTCACATATGGGAATCTAGGATTTATTCACTGTGGGGCACTAGGAGAAATGAACCGTATGTATGTCTGTGGTACGCACTAGAGTGTTTTTTTCTTTTCTTTTCTTTTCTTTTCGCCTAAATTAAATGAGTCCACTATTCAACAGACTTTTGTTGAACACTATGAATATGCCTGGCACTGTGCAAAGAACTGTGGAGGTTGCAAGGAAAGACAAAATGTGGCCCCCACCCTCTGCGAGCTTACAGTCTAGTTGGGAAGATGAGATGCGACTCATGACAACACAGGGCTGAGTTATGAAAAGCCACATAGTAAGTATATAATATGCATCATTTATATATATACATATATATATGCACACTTCTAAGGGGTGAACGCTAAGAGTATGAAGACCAAAGCACATCACCAACCAACCAGATTTTTTTTCCTCACCAGTTACAATAATGTACCGTAGGATCCTTTAGCTCCTGTTTTTTTCTGACACTTTTTCTCTTAATGCCTACTATTTTCTGAGGGATTGCCCTAAATGTTTAATTCTGCTATGCCTGCTTCCTAAAATTCCCACTCTCTCTCAAGACCTGTCCAGCCTGCTGCATCTTCATTCTGCACCCATTGGTTGAGACTAGCGAGTAACACCGGCGTAAGAATGAAACTTCGCAGAGACAAACTGAGCACACGAATAAACAAACGAAACACAAATTTTAAGCTTTTAACTCAAACTCTTATTCTCAGATAACCAGGCAGTAGTAGTACATTGAGGAAGACAAAATATCAGATTCTCAGCTTCATCTTGACATGATTATACCCATGAGGAAATAGTGATATAAATTTAAGCATGAAAACTATCTTGATGTCACCTTTTTCCAAAAGAACAGTTAATTTCAACGCAAAGAATTTTCAATATTTTTTGGTTTTTTATTTTTCAGTATGTGTTTTAAAATATTGGTGTAACACAATTAGAAATATTCGCTTAAGTCAAAAGTAGGAAAAGAAAGAACATGCCTGAGGGCAAAACCACTGTAAGCTGAACAAGTAGTGCTTTAAAACTATGCTAGTGTAAGGATCAGACAGAAGCTCTTTCCGTAAGTTATATATGCCACCAAAACCTTCTAGTAAGTGGCTCAGGTCTTTGAGTAGTGCCTAGGAACATTCAGTAATTTAACTCTTGGCTTCAGTTCTGTCTTTTGGTTTGCTTTTAGCTGGGTTTGTATGGGACTACTTGTATATGAATAACCTGGGTCTGAATGTGGTATCCGATGGAGCCCTGATGGTGTAGTGGTTAAGATCTTGGGTGCTAATCAAAATTTGGGTAGTTCAAACCCACCAGCCACCCCTTAGAAACTCTATGGGGGCAGTTCTACTCTCTCCTATAAGGTTGCTATGAGTTGGAATTGACTTGATGGCAACGGGTTTGGTTGGTTTTGGTATAGTATTTTGTGTTTATTAATTAAAAGAAAATATTTCAGTGTAAGAAAGCAAGAAGATTGCATAGTCTGACTCTTATTTTAGAGGAGTAATCTGAGGCTCAGCAAGGTCCACTCACACAGATAATTAGGCAAAGATCCAGCATAAGGCTAGAAATCTCTTGGCTCCTAGTCCATTTATTTTCTTAAGCTTATGCTGTGATGACTTGTGTTGAGGTTGGCTGTGTGCACTGTTGCTAATAGTCACCATTGAGTCAATTCCAACTCATGGCCACACTGCATGCGTATCAGAGTAGGATTGTGCCCTATAGGGTTTTTAAGACTGTGGCTTTTTGGAAGAAGATCACCAGGCCTGTCTTCCAGGGTACCTCTGGGTGGGTTTAGATGGCCAACCTTTCAGCTGGTCGTTGAGAGCTTAACCATTTGTACTATCCAGGGGGTTCAAACATAGTATCAGATAAGAAGACGGATGGGAAAGAAGCTATAGGAAAAATTCTGGAGAGGAAGAAAATTTGTATTTTTATGGATTTTTGAAAATTATTTGAAAGGTTTTATTAGTACTAGAAATTTATCATGATGAAATTTTAAGATGACTGAATAGAGAATAAAAAGGCTTACATACCTTTGGAGAAACTTGTAAGTAAAAAGTAGAATCAGGTTTGAGAAACAGTAACATGAAAGGTATAAAATACGTTAAGCAACACTTACATTTATGTTCTAAAATCCCTAGTTGGCACCAATGGTTTGTACTTGCCTGCTCAACTAAATGTTAGTAGTTTGAAGGCACTGAGGAGGACCACAGAGGAGAAGGCCTGGCAATCTACCTCTGTCAAGGAATCACTGTGGAGAAATTCTACTTGGTAACATCGGCTTGCCATGAGTCAAAGTCAACTGGACGACAACTAACAGTGGCAACAACCACACATGTCTAACCTATTCCTGCCTTACCCTTTACAAATCAGGTTACCTCAGGCAATTCAGTAGGCCTCTCAGGACTGTATTCATTTCATCCACAAAATGAAAGCAACATAACAATAAGAATTGGTGCTAATTCCCACCTAGCACTAACATTTATGAATCTGACTGTAATTTACTTGTTGAAAGAATAATCTAAAAACGAAATAGTTTTATGACACCTAAGAGAGAGATTTTAGCTAAAAACAACAAAAATGATAACAATAGCAAAAAGTAGAAAACACACACAAAACACAAAAAAGTAGTTGCGTAAGCACAGAGATGTGAATAGCATTAAAGTTCCAGTTATCTTTCCCTTCCTCATCTTTCTCACATTTAGTACTCAGGTTATCTGTCTGTGTGATTAAATTTTCAAATTTGTATCACAAATTATTACTGGGACTCTGCATGGTAGCTATGGTCTGATTCAGGTTCAAGCTCTGGCCCTGATCAAGAACTTCTGATCTGAATCATAAAGAACTTGAGTCATCAGGAAGAGAGACTGATGTTAACTCATCATGAGCTTGCTTCTCTTCTCTAGCTTTCTGTGGCCCACCACATAGAATGACACCATAGAAGCAAGAATGATGGATTTGCACTAATCCAGGTAGACTCTTTTATCTTTTTGAGCAAATAATATTGATGATGATGAAGATGATGATAGGCATCAATTATGGAAAATCTCTTGCATGTCTGCAGCTGTGCTACTCTGCTAAACACTTTATCTATATTGTCCTTTTCAATGATTTAAATGGCGTCTTGAGAGAAGGGTATTATTATAACTTTCTCTGTTATACACAAAAGGAAATGGAGGCTCACTGCCATTCAGTGCTTGACTTCAAAGCTGTAATTTTAAGTCACAAACCTAATAATGATAGAAGAGCCAGGACTGGTCTTACTTGGAGGTCTGCCCTGCAATACTGTGTACGCTCTATTGTGGACCCTAAGCAAAGCTGATTTCTCAAACACAGGACTGTTAGGTTTGTTTGTTTTGTGAAACTCATTTGAGAAAAGAGTTTTTCTTTGGGTAGACAATATAACACACACAGTACTGCAAAGCAGTACTTCAAGTAAGACTTTGTTTCCATATATGTTTTTAAGAGAGGCTAGAAGCATCAAGTTTCAGGAAAATGGGTGATATTTTGGGGACTACTTCTATGGGTGAGGGTACTGGAAATTATTAGAAGGCAATGAAGTTTAGGGCAGTCGTATTATAAATATATTGAACTATAACTCTCCTAACAAAGGGAAAAGTGAACAGTTATGACATTTATGAACATGGTGGACATGGTGAGCAGGTATACAAACAAGCAGTGAGAAGCTTTTTGTAACACAACACAATGATTTCCAGAAGGATTAGAGAAGGATATGATAAAAATTGGCACATCGTCCCTATGGAAGGGGAGGCAGTTGTTTACCATATCCTTACTCTGTGGCAAGAATGGTGCTTGGAGCTACATACAAACACTTATTTTTATTTCATGTCACCTGCACAATAACTCTGAAAGAGTTCTATTATTATCTGTATCTTTAATGATACAGAAACCGAGTCTCAGAAAGGTTTAAGTGACTTGCCAATGTCACACAACTGATAATAATGTAGAGACAAGATTTGAGTTCATGTCCGTTAAACTTCACAGCTATTCTCCTTGGCTACCAGGCTGTGCTCTGAGGCACCCAGAAGTGTCATTACTAATTTGAAGGGGCACCATGGGATATTAGGAACCAAAGCAGTATTGAAATCAGTCAGAAACTATGTAAACCGCTAGCCTGAAAAAGTTCTCAGTTTCCACATTAGATCCTATCACCTTTCTTTTGATGATATCCTATCTCTACAACACTGGGTTTGGGGGTTGCTGTGATCACCAAACAGGTGCCACTTGAAAATCAGCATGAAACAGAAATTAGAGTTGTGGTTTCCAGTATGATCACAAGTTTTGAGAAGGTGGTTGGTATTCAGCAAGTGCACGTATTCCATTAATAAGTAGTTGTGGCTATTTAAGAATAAAATAAAAATATGTAAAAAAATTATATGCATTATTTTTTTCAAGTGACTACAAAGCAGGATGTAAATATTTAGTAGTTGTTTGTACTTAACTATTTAATAAAGTTAGATGGTGTCTAGTGGCACTGTGACAATTTACTGAGACACTCATTGTTGTCAAGTGGTGATCCTGACTGTGATCTTATACTCCAAAACCACACCAAACTCACTGCCATAGAGTCAATTCCAATTTCGGCAACCCTATAGGACAGAGTAGAACTGCTCCATAGAGTTTCCAAGGAATGTCTGGCAGATCTGAACTGCCAACTTTTGGATTAGCAGTGATAGCATTTAACCACTATACCACCAGGGTTCCCAGCTACCCTATATGACAAGGCAAAAAACTACCCCATAGGGTTTCCAAGGCGGTGTAATCTTTATGGAAGCAGACAGCCACTTCTTTATCCCACGGAGCAGCTGATGTCTTTAAACTACTAACCTTTTGGCTGGTAACTGAGTGCTTAACCATTGTGCCACCATGGCTCCTTTAGAGACATTAAGGGCACCCAGATACCGTGAAAGTATAAAAACCTCAAGCCTTTACTTATTTTATGTCTGAGCTTTACTGTACCATCCTCCTTAAGGCCCTTCATTCTTTGTTTCACAATATTCTCCACCTAACTTTTGACCTGAACTCATATTAGGTTAATGCATCAATATATGTTAATGTATTAATACACATAATATAAATGTATTTGATTGAAGTAACAGAGACTTCACTTTATTGGCCACTTAGTGAATTGTTATTTTAGAGTACATGTCGCTGAATATGGAGGTGGTACAATGTGAATGATAAGGCAGCCAATAATCAATTACTTATTGATTCAACAAAAAATAAGAGAAATTGTTGTCTTCAGTGAACTTCTAACTGATGGAAAGACAGAGTGTCCATCATGCGGATTTCAACCCATGGCCACTGTATAGGACAGAGGAAGACTGCCCTATATAGTTTTCAAGGCTGTAATCTTTAAGTAAGCAGACTGCCACCTCTTTCTCCCAAGGAGCCACTGATGTATCCGAATTGCTGACCTATGTGTTAGCAGCTGAGCACTTAGCCACTGTGTTGCCAGGGCTCTTAAACATGAAATACAAAGTACACATTATGTGCTAAGTGTATATCTGCTAAATATTGATTTTTTTTTTTTCCTTCTTATGGTGCAGCCATACCTTTAAAGATAAAAGAAAAGTCTAATGCTTTGCTGGAGTGTACCAGTAATATTCTGGAAATAAAAAAGCACAATGATACTGGCTTTATATAAACAAATACACAAAAAATCCAAATCCATTGCTGCCAAATCATTCCGACTCACAGTGACCCTATAAGACAGAGTAGAACTGCCCCATAGGGTTTCCAAGGAGCAGCTAGTGGTTTCCAACTGCTGACCTTTTGGTTAGTAGCTGTAGCACTTAACCACCACGCAACCAGGGCGTCCAGTTTTATAAGGAGAAAGGAAAAAGTGATGGAGATCAACGTTTATCGAGGACATGTTTTTCCCTAGCTATCCAGCCCTGTTCTGCTTTTCTGGGACAGGCTGGTCCCTCCAGCTGGCTGATATACACACCATACTGAATTTTGCTCAAGCTGTTACCTTGCCTCATGTAACTGTTTTCAACTGGTGTAGCTAATTGCTTATTTCTCTCTTTTCTTTACCACACTGTATCCTCCATCACACAAGCAAGTATGTGATCATACTTTATATAACATGATCTCTACTCCATGTGGGCTAGGCTTAAATTTGTGTAGACACTAAATTACTTGAGACCTATGCACACATTTTATATTTCTTTTGTTTCTCTCACAGTGTTTAGCACAGTGCTAAATATTTAATTGGTACTTAATAACTGCAACAAATTAATGCGTTGACATGCATTGTGCCAATGTGGATTGCTGGGAAGTTAGTATGTGAACTTTCAGACTACTCATACCTGGCATGTTTGTAATGAAGATTAAAAAAAAGTGACAACCAAGTCAGTTGAAGAGTTGATGAGATAGTATAGAGATGGCATAAATGTAGTTGAATTCTTTTCAGACCATACGAATCGAAAAGGATACATTTCTAGCTCATTATAAAGCATAGGAATCAAGCTTCACTTGACACAGAAAGCTTTATTTTAAAGTTGTTTCCCCATTTTGTTTTTAATAGTACTATTTCCTATGTGGGTGGTTATACAAAAGCAAAAACTTAGAAAAATATTAATTCTGAATATTGTCAGGAGTGTTGCTGATATTTAAAGAATAATAAAAACATTCATTTAGTCTTTTCTAATGACTCATACAGTAACAGTTTGGGGCAGCCAAAAGGATGTCACTAAAATTAGATAATTCACTACAGGTCAGGTCTTGCTGGATAAGCAAACTATTTCTTGTGTGTGTATTGGATCTTTTGGAGCTGTATTGACAATTTTAGGCCAAGAGGGTTTCATCTATCTGTGATTTATCAAATGGAACCCTCATATCTTGAAAGAGAAATCCTTGTTTATATTATAGGTAAAATGTATTTATCAAGGAAGATCTAGTCCATTAAAAAAAAAACAAGTAAGATAGCACTTAGTAATTTCAAAAAATCCAAACCACACTGGCAATTACCAATAACCTTGAAATACCTCCACTGTAATCTCCTTTGGGGCTACCGGCCACTTGTGTTCGTATTTTTCTTTCACAGTTTGCTCCGTATTAGCTGTTGGATTTGAATTCTCAACACGTACTCCATGGCTTGGCTTACCCACCAGATTTTGGACAGATTTTACCATATTCTTTAAATCCTCTGGGTAAGGAGTTGGATATCGTTTTAGGTTTATTTCAACCTAGAAGTTTATAAAAAGAAATTTAACATAAAAATTCCTTCAGCAAGCACATTCACAAAACTACTCCATTTCATATGCAGTAGCAAAACCAAATGCAATATAGTGAGTGTTGAGCTGTTCAAGAAACTGTGCTATAGAGCAGAACACTTTGTGTTCTTCTCACATTCGCCCTAATGGGACTTCTCTGGACCTCTCCCTGCCCTTGTGGATTATAAACAATTTTTGGATTAGACCTACCCCGAAGATGACTAAAATAGCAGTAGGTCAAGGACTTATATGACTTGTAATCTCTGAAAAATTCAAGTATTACTATCAGCTGCTTTCATACTTTTGAGGCTGTTCCTTCACTTATCTTAATTATTTATAAGTAATAATTTTGATGTTGAGACTTTCTTTGGAGTATCCATGCAGGTGGTGGGAGGAGACCCCAAAAGATTTACAAGTAGAGTTCTCATGTATAAGAAACTGAGCAGCAGACAATATTTGGTTCTCCAATATGCATCTGCTTTGGATTAATTACCCTGTTAGGTCAAAATGTTGGTGGCTAATTCTTGTTAATACCTAAGAAAAAATGCTTCAGGGTGACTTATAGTTCACTTTTACCCTAACAAAGCGACATGATGTTTTGGTAACATCTTACACTAAAATGCTATAAAAAATGCTATAAAAAGTTCAGGTAATGTTCTAAGATATTCAAGAAAACATGTAAATTCTAGCTTTATTTATCCAGGTCTTTATTTTTATTTCTGAATTCATTTTTGAGTTATCAGTCCGATGTGAAGCAACTCATGTTAATGGCTAGTCTGAGTAGTTAATGGCGGAGGGTGTGTACAGGGGGCAGGCGAGGGGCAGATAGACTATGACTATCCAGCTGTTAGAGCATTTTTGTGACATATTTAAAATAGAAAAAATATGAATTGTCTATATTGATTGAAAAATAATGGAAGAAAACAATCAAGTGCAGATTTACTTGGCCTAGGTTATTCCAACAATCATGACTTTTTGCATCTGAGTAGAATCAACTTTACAAAATGAAATGGTTTATGTAATTGTGGTATGTGTGAGTGTGTACATGTGTGCACACCTGTGCCTTTAAGGTGGAGGAGGAGAGAAAGTACAAGAGAAGCTGAAAAGCTGGGAGGAAGAGCAGAAACAGGGAAAAAGGATGAGGCACACACGTATGCATTCACACACACCTACATAATTCATGGGATGCAGGAAACTATGATCGTGGGGTAGACTGGAGTGTTATGAATGCGAATCTAAACACTGTTGCTTATCTGCAATACTAGCAAATCCACCAACTGAGTTATTCTTAATATTTTATCCCCCTTGTGGCTCATTGTCCTTAACTGTCAAATACCAAGACTGAACTTCAGTACATGATTTCTAACATTCCTTTCGGAACTAACACAGAACTAACTTTTGCAACAAGTATTAAGAAAGATGAAAAACTAGATAATTTTGTTAGATTTAATACTGTTTAAATGTGGTCTAATCATTTCATCACTACAGAAGAATAAGGATGGAATTGGCAATGTAGAGACTATACAGAATAAAGCTACAAAAATAAAATAGAAGAAAAAGTTAGACTTTAAGAAAGTAAAAGTTGTTAGCATACAATAGAGAAAGGTTCCAGCATACTAACTGTATAATAGATAAACACAAAAAGAGTGATACACATGCTAGACCATTGGGAAACATGGATTCTTGTATTTACTGTTTAAATTGGTATTCAAAATGTTATTCTCAAATTAAATGTAATTCTTCATATCATTGAGGTTGTTTTTAAATATTTGATATCAAAAGGCTAAAAGTAAAAGAATTACATTTTCTAAAAATGTAAACTGTAGGATGGTAAAACTAACATGCCAATTTTTTTTTTAAATAACCAGTGTTAAACAAATGAAAAATAATTTTCAAATAACAAAATAAATTAAAATTCTATGGACCTTAATAATCTTTAAAAATAGCCTTCCAAAATGAATCAAAAGCAAAAAACAAAAAAGTGAAGTGTGTCATTAAATGAATTAAACAGTTCTTTAACTAAGGTAATCTATTTTTTGGACATCCTAGATCCCATCTGACATAATCAGTTTACTATTTACTGATGACTGTGGAACCAATATTTTCTGGTCATTTTATAAGCTAATTGATGAAGTACTTTGGTTGCATCAACAGAATATGTTTGAGTATTTTATTTCTATAAAAATATTTAAATCTAGAAACAGAGATGGATTAACTCTGAAACTAATGAAGCTTAAACTTTAGGGTCTGACCCCTTCCAAAGCTCCATGAGTGGTTTCACTGATGTATCATATGGTCATTTTATATTCTTTTCCTCAGGAACTCCTCCCCAAACTCTGTAAGCTTCAGGTCTCACAAAAATTGGATGTTTTCTGTTTTAGAAAACAAGCTCCTGGCTTTCCATTTACTAGTATATTAACAGAATATACTGGACTTGGAGTAAGAAGACCTAAATTCAAGGCACAGATTTATTCTTCAGCTAGCCATCAATCACTAGTAGCAGAATCAGTCGATGCAGTTTCTACTCAAACAAAATGGGGATGATAATATCTCTCCCCCATACTTGAGTTAATTTAGAAATAGAATGAGATAATAAATGTGAAAGTTATTTGAAAATTTTAAAGTTTTACAGAGATTAGATTCTATTTTTTAAATATTAAATCATAGTATTTATTTTTAAGTCTGGATTCCTTTGGCAATGTAGATTCCACTGCATATGCTTAACTATAACTACTGTTAATTGTCTGGACTTTTTTCTTTTTACAGATTCTATGCAGCAATAAAAAATAAAAATACTGCTATTGAGTCGATTCTGACTCACAGAGTCCCTACAGGACAGAGTAGAACTCCCCAATAGGGTTTCCAATGAGAATCTGATAGATAAGAACGGCAGACCTTTTGGTTAGCAGACACAGCTCTTAACTGTTATATCACCAGAGCTTCTGTATGCAGCAATAGTCAACATTTATTCAGCATCCGCTATATGCCAGGCACTGGGCTAAATGCCCTATAGCCTTTATATTTCACAATCCTATTTAGAAGCTATTTTGTTCCCCTTTCACAGAAAGAAAACTGAAGCACTGGAGCTCAGACCGTGTAAGTTAGTTGCTCAAAGTCACATAGACAGTAGGTAGCAATGTCAAGATTCAAACTCAGGTCTTTCTGACTCCAAGGTTTATGACTAATAAGTTATTGTTTTTCTCAGAACTGTTCCCTGCACATATTTATTTGATCTTGTGGAAGAAACACTGTAAGTTTAAAATGTAAATTTTCTGGAGTTAAATAACATGTTAACTAGAATTAAGAAGATTAAGCTAAGTAACAATGCAAATTATTTCTAAATGAAACGGCAATATTTTATAATTTCATTATGTTTATAAGCCCTGTAAAAGCATATCTTACACTCCTTTACAGATTGTTTTGCTTTGCGGCTTTTCCACTCAGTATATAGCACATCAGAAATGAATAAACATGATAACAAATCTAGTTACATTAGTAGTTTAGTAATGCCAAATATAAAAGGAGTTTTTTTAGATTTCTAAATATACAGGTTAGAAAAAATCTACTTATTAGAATATGGAATGAAAAAATAAAGATGGATTAATTTATTATAAACATAGGTGGGAAAATTTATAAATATATGCTGATCAAAAAATGTTGTTTTGTATCACTCACCATAAAGTATTTGCCATTTCACATATACACTTTATAAAAATAAATGAAAGTTGTTTACTAAAATATTCTTTTCATTTTGGAAAATAGAAATATTTTACAACATTCTGTATTTCTCTGATCTAAATAAAGTGTAGTAAATGCAAATAGTAGCTGCAAGATGTTGGAGACACCCGGAATTTTAGCAATGGAAACAGAATTACTCAATGTTAATAGGTAAGGCATTTAGAAATGATGAATTCACACATAACTGTGATTTTCTTACACAATGATTAAATTCTAATTTGATTTGGTTATAAATTCCAGTAAGAGAAATAAGTTACTGATTTCAGCCATTGATTGGTAAATGTCTTCTTATCAAGGAATTAATTAGTATGTTTTACAAAAAAGGAAACTTGCAGGCATTTTAATTAGAAAAGTGCATTCTTAGCTTGCCTTATATTGTAGAAAGAATATAAGACACAGTAAAAGAATCTAGTCCATTACATGTGTATGGTCAAATTTACAACAAAACAAAACGAAACAAAAGGCAGTGTTCTTTCATGCCCATGGAGAATTTTTCCTCCCTCATTAAACTCTTAAATATGTATTGAACCCACTGAGATAGTGAAGCCCTATCAACCACAACTCCTAAACCGATCTTCTCTTACAGGAATTCTTGTCATCTGTGCCTTCAGATTAAAGGAGAATTATGCTTTTTAACAGAAGTTCAGCTTGTGTTTAAAGTCCACTCTCAGCAAATCTCAATTCAAATCCCATGCTATTTTTGGAATTAAGTTTTAGTTATCAGTGTCCCCCAAAATTGATAGTACAAAAAATATGTTTATGTAGGGGGATAGGAAGGGGGAGGGAAATTTAGATTGCATCAATAATGTCGTCAACATTCTGCCCAACTATTGGTATTCCCACACTTTACTGAAAATAAAAATCAAAACTGAAAACCTAAATAAAAAGGAAACACCCAACTCAAAAACCATGCCAGATATCCCCACCAATAGTCACATCATATTGCTATCCCTCCCCTCTTTCTCAGTCCTCCCTAACCCACTGCCAAAGTTAACAGAAAAAAAGAATTAAATTGGGATAGACATCGGCAATTGGAAGGTTTCTATGTGGTCCACATTTCTTACCCCAAATCATGCAGAACATACCCCATAAACCACTGTTCCAAATCTGCCTGTATATGGGGGATTCTCCTTCCCCAAACACCTAGGCCTACCTGTCTGCCACTTAGAGAGGGAAGAGTGGTAGATTGTGCTGCAACTGGCAATGGAGTACACATGCTCCTTTCCTGCTGGAGGCCACTTAGACAACCCCATGCCAGCTGTGGGTCATTCTGGGGGACTGGCATATCTTGGATCTGCTGATCACACCTGGCCCATGGTGTGCAGCAATCGCCAGACAGTCTGGCAGGTTGGAGGGTAATCCCACGCTGGCCCCTTTCCCAGGGGGCTTGGCAGGGGTGATCCTGTGGGAGAAGGAATCTCCATTTTCTGGGAGAAAGAGGAGCACTGTAGCAATACTTTCACTTTATCATTTTTTTACTCCCTATTTCTTTTGCAGTCTGGGTAATGAATTTAAAATAACCTTAGAAAGTCAGTTTTAACTCTATCAACCACTGATTTAGTAACACTGCCCATAGCAGGTGAAACTAGTAGGTGACAAGTTTTTCACACAATGTGGCATTCATACTACACTAAACACACTGTAAGTAGGGCATTATACTCTAGTCCATTTGAAAGTTAATAGCGTGGGTCAATGGTTCTTTGTTAAAATTTATGTAAATTAAAGGTAAATTTAATATACATGTAATGAACCAGAAAAGTGGGATTAATTTAGTGTAAGACTTTAGTGTCCACTCATCATGTTTCCATGATGACGTATTTAGAAGTTTGTTTGTGTTCTAATTTGTCCAATAGCCATTGGCATTGGAAATAGTCAAATTAGTCAAAGCCAAGCAGCTTGTGATTTTGGAAACATGTGGTGTTTCACCAAGGGAAAACAAAAATACAAATAGAAAAAAAATAAACTCTAAAGTATAATGAACCTACTATCATTATAACACACTTGATTACATAACACACAAACAGGGCTTCTAAATAACAGTTTGCATTTACTATATTTTATGTTTTCATTGACATATGTATCAGAGTATATTAAATCTACTCCTCTTGGGTCCCTATAGGGTTTAGTAAGAAGCATGTAGTTTATGACAATACAATAAACTATAACGATGTACTGGACATACAATATAAAATGCATCATTGATTGGTTCTGAATTTAACATGTAAAATCATATTAAAAAAAGAACTGATAGACTTTGAAGCCTTTTTTTTTTTTAAATTTAGTATTATTTTTTTCTAGGAATTTACAAGTAAAAATGTCTCTTTAAGTTGTTACAGAATATTCATTATCCAGAAACATACATATATATATTTAGCCCAAATCTTTAACAAAATTGTGATTCTGAATTTGGGAATCCATTTAGGGTTCTTAATAATGATGTAAGTAAGTATCGTTTGTAAGTGTTCAATTGCTTCACTAAGCTTCTAAAAGATGTGGTTTTAAGAAATAATGTTTAAAAAATGTAGAAAGGCAGAAACAAAGAAAACATATCACATCATCTAGATTTATTAATAAGATGCATACATTTACTTAACTAGTCATGAAGAGTAAAAACTACTAGCACCCATAATAGAAAAGCTACAGAAATAATACTCTAAGAAGACTGATGAGAGATTCAAGATATCATGACGATAACCTGATAATCTGATGCTGACAAAATCTATTTTCAATTCTGATAATATTTTAAATAAGGGAAAAAAATACATATTTTTAAACATTGCCTTGTTAGTTGATTCAGATTAATCACAGTAAAGGATTTCTTAAAAATGCAATTTGAGGTTAAAAAACTTCAAAATTCTTTTCCCTGGAGTACATCATCTGTCATTAGGCACGCTTTAAAACTTGTTCTCCTGTCATTTAAAGAAGCTTGTAAATTGCTCTTAAATATTCCAGGGACATAAAGACCCTTCAGAGACTTTAATGATAATATGTTAATCAGTTGGCCCTTCCATAAATGTGTATTTTGGCCCTATACAATCTGTATGATTTCTTTCTCAGTGATTGAAAGAAAATCATGTCAGTGTTTCAAAGATAAATAAGGTGCTTAGGTGAAGTCTATCTGCTGGATTTTGTTTTTTCTTTCTGACTGTCTCTCAGCTTGAATCTCTCTCAGGTTGCTATTTTGTAGGATTGAGTAGCTAGCCACCCGCTGCCACTGAGTCGATTCTGACTCATAGTGACACTAGAGGACAGAGAAAAACTGCCTCTAAGCATTTCCCTGCAGTGCCTGGTGGATTTGAACTCCCAACCTTCCGGTTAGCAGATTCAGCACTTAACCACTATGCCACCGGGGTTTCCAGGATTGAGTAGCAGATCATATTTGTCAGTCAGAGGTGGGACAACATCAGTTTCGCTCTGAAGCACACCAGTGCTTCCAGAGGTACCAGCCTGCTGTCATGAGAGGCATCACTACGAACCTAGAAGATGTCTCTGACCTAGCAGAGGTCACTCAATTTGTCCCAGACTATTTAAGTAATAACAGTGTACAGACAAAAAAGAAACAAAACACAACAAAACACCAAAAGGTTCACCTTAACTTTTCCAGCATTTTCTTCATCTTCCTTTTTTTCTTCAAATTCAAAAGCAACAGTCATGCGTTGTTGTCTCTGCTCCTCCCACAGTGTAGGGTTAAAGCTGTCACTGTCTGACTGGAAATCTACAGTTAGATTCCAAAGTATTATTGCTTTTTTTTTAAATAAAGTGTTATTAATATAGTATTAATGTGCTATGCAAAAAAATGGTGGTAAGTACCACGAACAAATACAAAAATAAAAACAAAAGGGAAGAAGAGAGAAGAGGAAAGAAGGAGTGAAAACATTGGGACTGGGAAGATTTCCAATGAAAGATGTAAATAGTGCACTTTCCATAGGGTAATAGCAGTAATGATAAAAAGAGCTGGGATGAGTACTTTAAAACATGTCTTTCAATCTTCACGATAGCACTCCCTTTGTCCCCTTTGGACTCATGAGAAAACTCGTTGAATTCTAAGTGACTTGCTCAAGACTTTTCGTATATCCTCACTTTAGTTAATGCAGGATTGGATTCTATGTCTGTGGGAGGCAGAGCCCATACTTAAAACCATTAAATTTCATAAGGATTTCTTTCGCAATGTATCTAGAATTACAATTTTTTTAGGGGTCAGGATTATGGGACAGAGGGACTATGGAAGGGAACTTTTGAGAACATGTGAAAATTGTCTTTAATATTCAAGTTTCAATTAGTGAAAATGTGTCTCAGATTAACAGGGAAATGGCTTATAAACCTTTAAACTTACATCACAATGTTGGTTACTAGTAATATCTCAATTGCAACAATTATTGTCAAGATCACAAGAAAATGGTAATAAAAGTACTTAGAAGAGATTAAATTATTTTTTGAAGGATGGCTTTTAACATGTATTTCATTGTTGCAAAGGATTCTGGAAATTCATTTATTACTCTCCTACTTGAGAAACCACAGGATGACTTGTTAGTGCCCATGAAAACTTTTCTATTTTGTCCTCAAAGGAAAAAGAAGTAGAGAAAATCTTAACATGAAACCTTAACTAACCAGACATACCTGACATCCTGGAAAAACTTGGATTTAATCAGGTAATTGGATCTCAGAAATGACCAGAGACCATGAAACATGGTTTATTATTCCTAAGATTCATGTGAAATGAAATATTTTTACAACTTAAGGATGTTAAAATGAAAACACAAGCTATGTAAAGAAAAACATAACCCTTACTTAAGATTTGTCTATGTCACATGTAAACATGGTGGATTTCCTCTAAGTTCAAACAATAAATTTTATTAAAGTCTGAAAAATAGTTCTGAAAATAATCTTTCATTGTCTTACTTCTCCAGGCCAAACTTTGAATAAAAATATCTTAAAATATACCAAAGTGATTCACATACATTTGTAAGTCAAAAACTAAAAAATCTATTGTAATTATTCTCAAATATAAGAAATACATAAGCAAAATGGTTTACTTCACATGTTGGTCTCATTTAAGTACATAAACCAGTACCAGTTGCTGTTGGGTCGATTCTGACTCATGGTGACCCAGGGTATCCTAGAATAGATCTGTGTTCTATAGGTTTTTCTCTCTGATTTTTCAGAAGTATATCGATAAACATTTCTTTGTGGACACTTGAGGGTGGGCCAGAGCTCCAAGCTTTCAGTTAGCAGCTGAGCATGCTAACCAGTTACATCACCAAGGAACTCAAGTATACCGCATGAAAACACCAAACTAGTTGCTATTGGGTTGAATCTGATTGATAGAGACCCATGTGTTGCAGAGTGGAAGTGCACTCCGCAGAGTTTTCAAGGCTGTGCCCTTTAGGAAGCAGACTGCCAGGCCTTTCTTTTTTTTTAGAGACACCTCTGCGTGGGTCGAAATCACCTTGCCATTAACAGTTGAGCATTTAACTGTTTGAACCACCCAGGGACTCCTATTCAAATGGGAGTATTAAAACAGGTTAACTCTTTCTTTCAAAAATTACTGAGATTCTAGAAAATGCTCCTGTCAGCCTATGCTAGTTTAGGCTCAGAAGCCTATGCTGCCTTCTGCAATGGTAAAGGACAAAATGTTTTTAAAAGTTTTATAAATAGTGTAATCATAGGAGGACGGATGATTTAATTTAATTATGGAAATGAATTTTTTGTTTTTTTTTTTTTCCTGCTGACACTATTTAAGGAGGGTCAGCTTCAAAAAGGAAGCATGGTCATTATCTGTAAATCATCTCCTCATGGGTGACTCATCACGTGAAATAATCTGGGGCCTAAGGTCATTGAATTAAATGTTTAAACTGGGTTGGTGAAACTGGAGTGCACAGGAGATAAACCAGCTCATTGAACCTTTCTTGAGACCTCACTGCTCTAAACTCATTTCTGTAGGCTCAGTACCACATTTGGTTAATGAGTGCTGGGCCTTGCAATTCTCTAAGAGTAGTTGTTGCTCTTAAAAGTCATCATTATTGTCACTTAAGATAAAAAGGAAGAGTTTGCTTTTGGAATCTTACTACAATTTTATAGCGTGAAAGAAAGATAAGATTCATACTTAGTGTATAACCCCAAATAATTACCACGTGTCATATAATTATATAGCCTTGCCCATACGCCAGTTCCCTGGCCAGAGACCAGAACAAAGATAATCTCTTTTATCCACGGTCATCATAAGTAGAGAAGAAATGTCTACTGACAATTTACCTTCGTCACCACGAGGTTGTTGAGGGAACATATAGTTAGTCAATACTCTTTGTTTTGTTTCTGGATGGGCTTCAGTTTGTAAAGGGATAAGGGCTTTGGACTGGAAACAAAGAATACAGAAATTAAACTAATAAGACTGCAAGAATATTTGTTTTTTCTAAAAGACAATGATTAACAGTTTGGGCTTCACCTAGCTGAATGAACAACTAAAATAAAACAAAGGAAAACAAGAAACTCACATAATAAAACTTACAAAAAAGACAGAAACTTCAGAAGGCAGTAACCTGTCAGATAAGAAAGGCCAAGTATTTTCCACTGAAAGGAACGCTAAAAACGTGGTAAGTTGCACCCTATCAAAGGCAGAAAACTTCAGAGACCCAGAAAAAAAGGCAAACCTGTGGAGTTTCAGCTGTCACTGGTTTTGCTGTATATTTAACATTAGACAATGGTTGAGGAACATTTTTAGATTCTAAGGTTTTCATAATTTTTTTCTTTTTAGTTCTGTAGTATTCTTAACAAAATTTACCAATATCCATTTATCTTGAATAACCAATACCAGTTTTAATCCTCAATAGTCCAAAACATGCTAAACTGTTTCAACTAAGTAAGCTTTTGGTATGGTTGTATATACCTATTCATTTGCATGAAATGTTAGCCTAGAAAGACAAATGAAATTTGCTATCAAATTCAAGCTATGTAAGAACATCCATGAGTTTAATTAGGCTAAAACATAAGCATTCTTTCTAGGAGATTCTTTTGTAATCAAACATATGGTCCACGTACAGATAAGAAACTACTTGTATGTAGTATGTCACAGTATATTTACCTATGGTCTTATTTCTCATTCTATTATTAATTTGTTTACAGAAACAGTGTTTAGGAGTTTTAGAACTCATATTATGTACCAGATACACTGAAAATCTGTGTATTGTTCAAAGGTGTTAAACAGCCTGCTTATTTCATGACATTTATTAATAGGCATGCAGAACAAAGTGGATTTAGAATACCAGCTTGTCTCATGGAACTGCCTTAAATGTGAGTGAAACGATGCTGCCATTGTTCTGTCCACACTCCCATAAGAATAGCAAATCATGACATCAGGAGATATTTTTTTCATGATGTAAGACTGTAGAATAGACTCTTCCATTAGCCTCATTCACACTGATTCCAGTATATTAATGATGACACTGATGCCTAGAAAATTCTATAGTTTATGGATAAGATTTGAATTTGGATGTCAACCTAAATTTTCTTCAGTAGATGGAAGCAGCACTGTGATGACTATAGGAACATATACATTATTCTTACATTTACAGTTTACATTTTTAGAGATGAAATATTTTAAAATTTTCACAAAAGTAGACAGATGTCCAGAAATATGAAGAAATAATTTACCAGTTCGGCTGCATTTATGATCGGATATTTCAATGGTAACAAGCAAAATGTAAAGGGATTGATTGTTTTCACTGGGTTAGTCATGTTTTGGAATAGGAACTTAATAATTTTAGGATTTTAACCAGATTTAGGAGAAAATCATGTCAACAGTGTCCATCACCAGTTTTGCTGATGGCAATTTAGATGGCCTCAATTGTTCTATGTTATTTTCAAGTGAATAAATTATTAACACTCACTGATTCAGCTGAAGTCCATTTTCCCAGGTATAAAGGAAAATATCTAACAAATTCACACACAACACTGTTAACAAGTTGAATGAAATCTACAAAGCTTTTGAATGAAATTTCAGAATTAAGTGGATTGTGACTAAAAGTAGGAGGGATAAAGGAGCATGACAGATACTGTTCACTCCTTCTGGTGGGGATTGTGGTAAACATTTCTTATTCTTCGCCTTCAGAGAGCTAATTAAAATACGTCCTCTAAGGACATACATGTACCACTTACAGCTTAAAAGCTATACAAATGATTATTTTCTGTGTAAGATCTCTAAGAATGAAGTACAATCAAAATATTTACAGAAGCTGTTTTGTCTACCACAATGACAAACATATTTGAATCATTCCTTTACAAAATCTTTCTTCCAGGGGATAAAGAAAGTTATACTTTACTGTTGTTTCTAGGTGCCTTGAGTTGATTCCAGCTAATCCCTATGTACAAAAAAGTGAAACACTGCCTGGTCATGCCCTGTCCTCACTATGTTGAGTCTACTGTTGCAGCCACTGTGTCAGTCATCTTGTTGAAGGTCTTCCTATTTTTTTTCTCTTTGTTGATCTTCTATTTTATCAAGCATTATTTTCTTTCCCAGGGAATGATTCCTCATGGTAATATGTCTAAAGTTTGTGGGACAAAGTCTTGCCATCCATGCTTCTAAGGAGCATTCTGGTTGTCTTTCTTCCAAAACAGATTTGTTCATTCTTCTGGAACTTTGCAATATATTCAATATTCTCCTTTGGTCTTCCTTATTCATTGTCCAGCTTTCACACGCAGGTGAGGTGATTGAAAACACCGTGGCTGGGGTCAGAGACACCTTCGTCCTTAAAGTGACATCTTTGCTTTTTAACACTTTTAAGAGGTCTTTTAAAGCAGGTTTGTCCTATGCCCAATGCATCTGATTTATTAACTGTTGCTTCTATTAGTGCTGATTATGGATCCAAGTATAACGAAATCCTGGACAACTTCAGTCTTTTCACTGTTTATCATGGTGTTGTTTAATGGTCCAGTGGTGAAGACCTTTGTTTTCTTTATGTTGAAGTCTAATCCGTAATGAAGGCTGTAATCTTTGATCTTTATGAGCAAGTGCTTCAACTCCTCTTCACTTTTAGTAAGCAAGGTTGTGCCATCTGCTTATGGCAGATTGTTAATGAGTCTTCCTCCAATCCTAATGCCCTGCTTTTCTTAATGTAGTCCAGTTTCTTCGGTTCTTTGTTCAGCGTAAAGATTGAATAAGTGTGATGACAGACATGGTGCATAGCTTGTAGCAATAGTCAAAGGTATGTAATGGGATAGGTTAGTGCTTCAAAGATTTAATGATAGTTATTTAATAAACAAACTTTAAAAGTTCTTACCTGATTGTCAGAAAGCCACAAAGCTGCAAGCTCTTTAAGTTTGGTAAATGAGAATGGTAAATTCTTCAACCTGCCAAAAGAAGAAAATTCTAATAGCATGGATAAAGTTTATCTTTCAGATGAATTCTTTAAAATACTCTAAGTCTTTGATTTCTTTCTTTCTCTCCAATAAGCAGCCTGAGCCATCTTTAAAACACATAAATCTATTTAAAAGCTCTCAATTTCTTTCTACTATACCTAGGATACAACTCAAAATTGTTGTTTGGGTGTCAAGTCTTAAAGGATCTGGCCCTTTAACATCTCTCCCAGATGCTTCTTCTGCTACATTTTCCCTGACTCAATCTCCTACACATCCAGTGGCCTTCTATCAGCCTCTGACAAAGAAAGGAGAAGCTCTTTTCTCTGTCTAGGATATACTTTCAATTGCCTAAATATCACATACCCTGTCACTCTCTACTTAATGCCACTTTCATAGAGGCTTTTTCTGACTCCCATTTTGATTACTTTTCCAGCTCCAGCTTCAAAGAATCTTGCATTTTCTTTTGTGGATTACATCACATTTTGTAATCACATACTTATTTTTGTGATTATTAGTGGACTGATATCAGCACAAAACTGTCACCTCCATGGGGGGGGGGGCCATGTCCATTTTACTTACTACTGAAGGAACTTACAGTTCTCAGTGTTACATTTACCTCCAGAAAGTACGTCCTTTTGATTTTTCAACCTTTGCATGTTGTATAGCAGATATTCAAAGAGTTAATTGTTAAACATAGTATTCCGAGATATTTGAAGTTTGGCATCAGCTGGATATTCAGTCCCAAACCGTCTATTTAGCTTTGGCATAAGCCTTTGGAAGGTCAAAGAGCCAAATGTCTACTTCAACATAGTATCGGAGATCCTGGAACTCCCACATAAATTTCGATCACATAGATTACCATGATGGCTGGTCAGCAAAGTCAATAATGCAAATAAGACATGCCAAGGAGATTTAGTGTTAATTTCTGCATGCTCACACCTGAATACAGGTACACATTTTATATAGCTAGGAATAAAAATTTCCTTGTTTCTCTTTTGTTGAAATTCTATCAAACGGTTGATGAATAAAAGTATTTTGATAATAGAAGTAGAAAGTGCTACAATACTTAATGGTTGTAGAAGCAGTTAACTTATGTGTTCATGTGTAAAAACAGTTGAACACTTTCAAATAGCTTAGTAAATATGAAAGGAGATTGGAAACCAATACAGATATTAAACTAGGGTACATTAGCTAAATACTGTTAGACTATAATAACATTTTGAGGTAATGTTTATAAAATGTAGATAATAATAAAGAGAAGAATAGAGATTAAATGAAAATTCTATTTTTGTAGAATTATTTGTTATACTAGTGTTCATAACATTAAACCAAATTACTCATATGGACTGTAAATTTTGGTAATTTAATAATGAATTAAGTGAATAAGTCAGAAATTAGGAAGGGAGGACTTATTGGGAAATTTTTCACATAATATGGAATAAATTAAAAGCAGAATTTCAACTCTGTTGCATCAAAATTTTGCTAGGGGAAAATTATCCAGAAGCATGTGCAACAATGTCTGTCATAAGTCATCAACAACCCAATCGTAAAGGTAGAATAGACAGAAGAAAAAGATGTTTTCAGAGAAGAATGTAGTACTCTAATTTTTCTTTGCCCTTCCAGTGATCTTCTAGGAAAGTGAACCTATATTTAGTATTATAAATGTACAGCAAATTGGCCACAGGCACAATCTTGCAGCTGACAATGTAGAAAAATGATTGCTGTTTAAATATGTCAAAAATTTAAAAGTTTGGCTATTGTATTTTGACTATGAAACTGTAACAATCATTAATTCTGGATGAAATTTCTTAGTTAATCTTTTATCCAAACAGTTTAATCTCTGATGACAATGTTTAACTTTGGCCTCAGCTTTGGTTATATACTGACTTTTATCTCAGGTTAAGATTCACTGTAAAAATGTTAAGTTAGCAGCATAGCATTCTAGGCACTGTACTAGGGAATAAATTAAACTTATATTTCTTGCCCAAAGAAGTGTTTTAAACTCTTAATACTGTGGGCTCCACAACGTCTTACCTATGTATTTTGCCCTAGTACTCAGCAATGTGTCTGGCTCATGATACATAAGTACTAAAGTATGCTGTATTTGTTGAACCAATAACTCCAAAGTATTGATGGTCCTTCCAACTATATTTACAACATTTGATGAGCACATTTTCTATATCATCACACAGATTGATAATGAAAAAATTGAGAGTTCTGTAGTTCATCATGAAAATGCTTTCTCCAGTCTGACAACAGTGACACTCAGACCCACTGGGCAGTATGCATGAATCCACTTTCCTGTGATAACTTCATGACCATGTTTCCTCCTCTTATTCACAAGAACATAATTAGAAAAGCAAATGTCCTGCTGAAAGTCAGACACAACTATCAATGTATTTCTCTCATTTTCCATTTCATTTCTAGTAACTCAATCTAAAGGGGAAATGAAGTTGGTTTGATATAACTTATTGATGAACAAAGCTATTGTGGATTCCTGTCATTCTTATTTTATAAAATAAAATATCAAAACTTATAATAAAATGTTTTTGTTTTTTTGCATAGAAATATTATTGAGCTACCAAATGAATAGCTTTTTTTCTTTTTCCTGGTAACTCACAATATGTTGTTTTCTTGAATAAACAAATAAATAATTCAGAACTTCCATGTTTGTACTGAAACTTTCAAAATCTTCATGATTGGAAAAAAGTGCATCTTTGACAGCTTCATTGCAAGCTCTCTCAGCTTCTCATACTATGGTTTGTCTGGAGGAAACTTACTGGAAGCACAGACTTCATGCATTCTAATCTGTAACTACCTTATCTGTTAGCAGTTATCTCAAGACAGTATTTATTTTCATCCTTTCTTCTTTGAGAATAACTATCTTTTTATAGAGAAGGTGGAAGCAAATATGAATTGCAGAGTTTCACATTTATTTAGCCATCTACCAATATAACACTTTTGTCCCAACACTATGATCTATCTTATCTTTGTTTTTCTTGCTTGGGTCATAACTAAACAGCCTTTTGGATGTCCTTAGTGTAATGTGCAAACCTTGTGAGTTTTGAGTATTACCTTCCTGGCAGTATTCTTAGCAGCACTCTTGTATAGTTGAAAAATAGGCACATTGTACAATTAATTTGTTGGAGACATGAGTGTATACATGAAAACACATATGCCAGCCATTGTATACATAAATAATATGTACATGAATTTTTATTACTAAATTTCTAGTTATTTATTATGAGTATAATTTTTTTTTATCGGGTAAGTACTAATATGTGATTGTGAAATGTTGCAAAAATACCTGTTGTCACTCAGATTTAAGACTCTTAGCTTTTGCATCTGTCCAATCTCTTCAGGAAGGAATTCCAGTTTATTGGAGCGAAGAGACATAACTGTGACATTCTTACAGCTTCCGATCTACGGATAATAAAAGAAAATAAATAATCGCAGTGTGATGCTATTTTTTATATTATTTGTTCTAATTTATGAATCAATTTTACGCATGTATTTCCTTGTTGCTTTGAAGACTTTCACTTAATGTGTGTGTATTGCATTATTTTTAAATGTGTTAAAATATGTGTATATTATACAATTATTTTAGAAATCAAGACACTTCAGACATCATATTACTCTACCTAGGAAGAATTGTGTTAAAATTTTGCTGTTAAAATAGTCATCCACAACATTGTTTTCGTAAATACTATTGTCTCTGGCTGTCAAAGTCAGTGCTAATACACATGGATTTATAATAGAAAATCAGACAGACTAAAAAAATTGTTGACATTTCGTTTGTAAAGTTGGTTTTATTTAACAGTACAATGGCATTAGTCATTTTTAGTCAGAACTTTTCTCTCTGAAATAATGCTCTATTGATTATCGTTACTTCATTATGCAAATGATTTAGAAAATGTTGAATTTGCAATACACTTCACACTTTTTCTTGATGTTAATGAACTAAAATACCATTGGGAAGTAAAAACTTAAAGAACATCTAGGTTCATCCTGAAGTTAAAGTAATAATATGAGACTTAAAAAACATATTTATGTCAGAAATGGTGATGTAATTGTCTCAAAATGTTTAGTTATAATTTTTCCTGATAGCAAAATATATGCATCAGATTATTTAAAATTGTGTTTTTTAGCATTGATTAAAACTATTTTATTACATTTATTTGTATGTAAACTTTAAATAAAATTCATTTTATGGGCTAAATATAAGAAACTCACTTGTCATTTAAAATAGAATACTTAATAAATAAATATGTGGGTAACTCCAAAATGCACTCACAGTTCAACTCATGAATCTACCCTGCTATTTCACCTCTTAAATTTGATCCCCAAACTGAGTCATTAAAAGTTAATTAATTGAAATAAGTTTATTCCTCACTTCTCTGGGTAATTCTGGAAGGAAATTCTCATCAACTGCTAATGTTCGAAGACTGTGAAGGTAGCCAACAGTAGAAGGCAGCGACTCCAGTTCATTGCAGCTACAGTCGAATTCTTCTAATAAAGATAAACTGAAAAGTTAAATATATTAGTTAAACATTTTAAAAGGTTAACTAGCAAAAAAATTCTAAAAGTCCACTTATACAAAAGTGTATTGCTTTATTTTTAAATCTCTTTAAATCAACTGAAAACAAAGGTTGTTTGTCTAGTCACTGCATAGTACACAATTTAAAAGTTCAGTCAAATGGCTCGATACCATAAAATAAATGATTCGATTTGGTAAAATAAATACGTTTTATTTTATCATTTCTAAATTACTTGTCATTGAAAATGATAGAGATTTTCCATTTTTATGCGGCTTAAACGTTGTTCATAGACAGTTGTTCACAATGTATATCCTTGGAATGAGTTCATACAATTGGCATTGATGAGGTGCAAGGGTGTACAGAGCAGGGTTTTGGGAAGGGAGTATAAAGGGAAGAAAACAATAATAATAAAAACACTAAGTAGCATTTTCAAGATAAAAATAACCAATCTTTTAATGTAAGAACTCCATATTTATTATTTTTAAAACAGATTTTACAGAGAAGAAATTGAGGTTTATCAGAGGCCAAGATCCCACAAAGCAGCAATTCTTTAGGCATCATGGCTCCACTGTATTATCCTGTCTCTTATTGTGTCCCAGAGAGGCCTCAGTTTAGCCTGCAGCTGTTTTTTGTTTGGTTTGCACAGTACATTATGTAAATTTTATATAGTGATCCAGATGTTTGATACCTCTTGGTAAAGAGAAATATCTGACAATTCAGTGCCTGTATTTTCTCATGGCAACAAGTAATGGGAACTGAGTGAGGGCTGCTCCCTTCAGAAGAGCATTTGTTCTCATTTGTCACCATCCTCACCACTCCGTACTTAGCCCACTTTATCTCTGATCTGTCTCTGGGTGTCACAAATGAAAGGTTAGCTAGCAGTTTGAATCCACTAAGAGGTAGCTTGGAAGACAAGCCTGGCTAGTTGCTTCTGAAAGGATGTTATTGTTAAGTACCATTGAGTCACTGCCAACTCATAGCAACCCTGTGTACAACAGAACTAAATATTGCCTGCTCCTGCACCATGCATGACCATGATCCTTGTCACCTCGAGCCCATGGTTGCAGCCACCATCCCACTGAGGGTCTTCTGAAAGGTTGTAGCCTTGAAAACACTATGGAGCAGTTCTACCCTGCACATATAGGGATTGCTATGAGTTGGAGCTGACTCGATGCCAACTAGCAACAACAACTCCTGATCTATGGATAAGAACCAGGAATATAGATTAAGTTATCTCAGGGGAACAAATATTTCAGTGCCTGGTCAGAGATACAAGGGGAAACAAATAGTACCTGGCACAGAGCAAGAACTAGCCATGTTTAAGTTTTCATTCATGTTACTGTTAATGTTTTTAAACTGTTATTATGGTTTCTGCTATTGCCATTACTCCAACTGGAAGCAACCACCATGGCTGAAGATTTCTGCCATTACAAATGGAAGAATAAATTAGAGTGAGTTGGAGTAGGTTGTCTAATCAGCTTCCTGTTTTATATTTTGGAAGTAGCTAGCTTGAAAGCAACTACCTTCCATGAGTCAGCTAAGCAGGTAATTTAGCACAGAGATTAAGCATATCAGGTTGGAAACAGAAAGGATTTGCATCCCAACTGTGTCACTGACTAGATGTGTTATCTTTGGTATCAAAAACATAAAGGCCACCAGAGCTCAAAAAGCAAGGTTCTCTTAGTGTTAATGAGCCCTGATAAGTTGTGGTTCTGAGTCCTTGGAGTCTCCACATGACTATGTTGGTGGGCTGTCAGACATACATGACTGTCACCCTATTTGTGTGTACGTGTTTTTGTGGCAGGAATCAATACATGTGGGAAACCCAGTAACAGAGCTTATTTTTATTTTTATCTTGGCAAAATAACACCTTGAACTGTGTCTTACATATAGAAGGCACCTAGCAAATTTTGTGGAATTGAATAAAAGAGATTTTTATCAATGATTTTGGGCCTAGTACTTATCAAACGTAATAGTACCAAGTCCTTAAAAAAAAAAAAAATCTCAGATGTTGCATGTTCAGAAAGCAGACAGTACTTAAACAATTAAAAAATATATAATTAAAGTTTAATAGTTGTTTTATAAGAAAGATGTTTGTGGGTTAGTCTTAAACTATAGTAAGGCAGTCCTGACTTAAAATAGTTTTGATATGAATAAATTTATCAGACTTTTGTAAAATAATAAGGGTCTACCAACAATATGGAGCTCAGGTAGTATAGCTGTTGAGAGTTTGGCTGCTAAACAAAAGGTTGGCAGTTCAAATCCACCAGCCACTTCTTGGAAACCCTATGGGGTAGCTCTACTGTGTCCTATAGGGTGTTGCTAGAACTGAATCGATGACAATTGGCTGTTTTTTTTTTTTTTTGGAACCAACAATGTGGTACAAATCAGTTACCAAAGTGCATTACTATAACTGCACAAAGTAAAAATTCTGCTTTTAACTCTTCAGTCCATCGTGTGTCATAAATAACACATGTATAGCATGATTAGTGAGCAGTCACATTACCGATCTGAAAGTCAGTCCGTGACTGTCACTGTATGTCTGTTATGTAGTTCACCCATAGACAGCAAAGCACGCAGTTGTGTAGCCTCCTTCTCTGTCAGCAGTGTAGAGAAACCGCCAGCAAAATAACTGAACTTTTAAAGTGTGCCTGTCACTGGATATTACTCTAACAGAAAAAAACAAAACGAAAAGCCAAACCAGCTGCCCTGGAGTGGGTGATGTTTTTGTCACTCTAAATCTCCTGGGAGCATGAACGAAAACGTGAACGTTTGGTTTTACTATCAAGAACAACTTCGTTAATCCAGCTAATTGACCAAGGCGTCATTTCAACTTCTAAAGCCTATTATTTCAGTCAGACTTTTAGCAGGTTACTGGTGCTAAAAGTACAGATCATGCAATTTTGTTAGCTGAGTTTTGAAAGAAATATGACTTACAGCATATAGTCGAAAACATTCAAGCATCATGGCAAGGAGTAACAGCAGGAATATATATGTGTGCAGTATAGCAGAAACTTGTGGTGTACTGTGCAAATAGCTTTGCAGAATTCAAGTTCAATCTAGATGGAGTTACAGAAGAAACAGATAACCACATGGGTGTGGACACTGCTGTTACCGACCAGACTCAGACATGCTGCTGGAAGAACTTTGTGGAACTACGCTTACCAAAAGAAATGAGGAAAATGGTTGTGATGAAAAGAAAGACAGTGTCTCAGAGGAACTGACATTGGCAATAAATGTCATATTAAAGGAACTCTTTGCAATCTTTCCCAATATTGAAAGGGCAAAGAGTAAAATTTTGGAAACTGATCCAAACTTTCTAGTATGAGAATTCACTGTAATGTTCCATGTTATATAATGAAAAGATGAGTGCTATTCAGACTGCTCCTGATAGACTTTTTGTTTGCTTTATGAAGAAACAAAGCACTTGAATTCTTTTTTCTTTTAATTTGACTGAGTGAAAATGTACATTCCTGTATAAATTTATATGCCCACCTATATGCAGCTTCCACTGCTGTCCCTGTCCGGTGACTTCTAATGTTTAAAACTACTGTGTTCTAACTGAATATTGGAACCTCGGTGGCACAGTGGTTATCAGTTATGGCTACTAACTGAAAAGAATAGCAGTTTGAATCAATTAGCCACTTCTTTTAAACCCTATGGGGCAGTTCTACTCTGTCCTAATGGGTCATTTTGAGTCAGAATTGACTTGATGGCAATAGCATTTGGTAAATGAATATTAGTCTTATTATTTTTCTAATTCCCTATATATTTATAACCAATATCAGAAGACTTTTTTGTATTGACAAAACTTTTCAAAGTTTATGAAACAATCATAATTTTTCCCACTGATTATTAAGATGGCTTTGCATGGTATCTGTTTATACAGTCACTTTTACAGTCTCAAAATTACCATGAAAAGAAGGGCAGCCTGCATTAAAAAGAGAAAACTTTTTACTGCACAGTGGGCTATATTCACTAATTCATAGACAAAGTGTTTTACATTGCTGGGGTACAGAGAAGTCCTAGTAGGTGCAAAAACACTTCTCAAATTCCAAACTATCAAACTCATAGCCTATGATTTTGGCTAATTTTATTGATGGTTATCATGTTGGAAATCATTTAAGGTGTTCTAACACACAATCCTGTATGGAAGTAAGTTATATCTACTAAGATTGTCACTTGTATTTGCAATAATTAAGTCGAAAGACAGAACAAAGGTCATCTTTTGTTTCAGAAGCTGTATCTGCACAACTGGATGCATTAAAAATGAAAACAAATTGTAAAGGAAATTAAATGTCCCTTAAAGCAGTCTACCAAACTTCAGAGTGGACACAAACCACTATGGAACCTGCTAACATATAAATTTGTGTTCAACAATTTGGGGTAGAGGTCAAATCCTGCACTCATAACAAACTTCTAGGTAATGTAGATGCTGGCTGGGGTCTACATCACCTAAGAGTTTCAAAATTCATATGCCAATAACAGACAAAACCCCTAGAAAGACTGCCAGAGTTGTGCTTAGTTTGGGTTTGCCTTCGGTAATGTATCATTCTAAGTGATACCACTGAAACATACAGTTTCAATAGAAATCAAACAAAAATATCAACTTCATTTCCCCCTAAAAATTCTACTTCACAATTTTCATTCATTCAGTTTGGTCTTCCTGCTACTCTTGATTGGGAAGATGCTACTGGACCGTTAACCTTCAGTTACTCAGGCTAACAGGGAAGAAGAAATATGAATGTACTTCTGAGATACTGCATAATTTTGCTTTAAAATCATTTGTGACCATTGCCAAATCCTAAAATCTATTGCTGTTGAGTCAGCTCTGGCTCGTAATAACCCTATAAGACAGAGTAGAACTGCCCCATACTTTCCAAGGAGTGCCTGGAAGATTTAGACTGCTAACCTTTTGGTTAGCAGCCCTAGCACTTAACCACTACATCACCAGGGTTTCCTTATAACCATTCCAAACCCACTGCCATCAAGTTGATTTCTACTCATAGCAACCCTTTAGGACAGAGTAGATCTGCTTCACAGAGTTTCCAAGGAGAACCGGCCAATCTCTTGGTTAGCAGACATAGCACCTAACTATTATGCAAGCAGGTTTTCCCTATGACCATCAGAAGCCATTAAGTATTTTATTGATATAGATACTAATAAGCATAAACATAAATGGCTTTATCTTCTTAATCCACTTTTAGCTTCAACAAAAGTAATGTAAGTTAGTGAAAAATATTCAAATAGGCTTGAGTTCCATTTCTAGCGTGAACACTTAATAACCGAATGAACAGTATCTACTTTTAATCCTTGTTTTATCATCTATAAGTAGGTCAGTGATGCCTAGAAAATAGTTTCAATAGAGTTTAACTACAACAGTGTATGCTAAGCCCCTGGTGTAGATGTGGAATTCCATACAGACTTACACATGTGAGAGCTAGAACTTGACAGGACTGCCTTGTTTTCCTGGGTCTTGCAAGTCTTCCATCTTTGACAAGGTGCTGTTCTACCACTTTCTATTATCCATTTTAGTGGAAAATATTTGAGCTTTCTTTTTCTGACAGGTTTTGGCCTTTGCAGGTATTACTGAATACATGTCAATGACTAAAATGGCTTCTGCAAACTAAAGGGACAGTAGCCTGAAACAAAGACAAATATTGCACAGTCTTTTCTGAAATACGTAAAAATTATCCTGTGATATTTCCTTTCTATAACAGATTGTGTTGTGCAAATAAAACTTCTTACTAGTCAGCAAACTGTAAAATTACATGTGAGGGATATGATGATGAAGATTTGTTATAGTACTAGCAGAAATTTAGCAGAAAGGAATTTAGTACAGACAGATACAAAACTTAGCAGAGGCATGCTATTTAAGTAACCATTGTCTAAATGTGATAGTATAGTTATAGCATTGGTCAAGAGGTCAAGATCTTAGAGCAGATAGCGGCAGTGCAAGTTTGGACTCTTAACACTTACTAGTGGCAAGACTCTAAGCAAATTACTTAATTAATCTGTACCTCAAGATTAAATACCTAATGATGCATTTAAGTTTTAATCAACTGCATTTAAAGGGTCTTTTTTTTAAAAATCTTATGATTTGTATTCAATCTATAAACTGAGAAATTAAGCTGAGAAGCTAGACTATGTTGAGAACAGGATAGCAGGGTTGGAGGAAGACTCATTAACCATCTGTGATATGCAGGTGACACCACCTTTCTTCCTGAAAGCAAACAGGATTTGGCGCACTTACCGAAGAACATGAAAGACAGCAGCCTTCAGTGAGGATTGTACCTCCACATAAAGAAAACAGATACCCTCACAACAATAAGTAACATCATGAGAAACAGAGAAACTACTGAAGTTGTCAAGGATTTCATTTTACTTGGATTCACAATCAATGTCCATGGAAGCAGCAGTTAAAATTGTTAAAATTGCATTGGACAACTCCGCTGCAAAAGGCGTCTTCAAAGTGTTAAAAAACAGAGATGTCACTTTGAGGATTAACGAGCACTTGACATAAGCCACAGTATTTTCAATCACCTTAGCTAGATGCAAAAGCTGAACAATGAATAGGGAAGACAGAAGAGGAATTGATCCCTATGAATTGCACTGTTTGTAAAGAATACTGAATATACCATAGAACAGAAATCCTGGTGGCATAGTGGCTAAAAGCTATGGCTGCTAACCAAGAGGTTGGCAATTTGAATCATCAGGAGCTCCCTGGAAATTATGGGACAGTTGTGCTCTGTTCTACAGTGTTGCAAAGAGTCAGAATTGACTCAGTGGCAACAGGTTTTTGGTTTATGGACTGCCAGAAGAAAGAATAAATCTGTCTTAGAGGAAGTACAGCCAGTATGCTTCTTAGAATCATGGATGGTGAGACTTCATTTCATGTACTTTGCACACATTCTCAAGAGGGACTAGTCTTTGGAGGAGAATACCACATTTGGTAAAGCAGAAGGACAGCAAAAGAGAAGACCTTCAATGACATGCATTGAGTAGCTATAACGACGTACCCAGCAATAACCACAATGGTGAAGATGGTGCAGGACTACACAGTGTTTCATTTTCTTGTAGGTAGGGTCTCTGTGAGTTGGGAGCAACTCAACAGCACCTACACATCATTAGTATTATGTACAGATACAATGTTGTAACACATCACTTGTTGATATTATCATTCCCAGATGTAGTATTTCAGTTCCCCAGGGCAAAGATCAAGCTTATAAAGATACTGATAATAAAAGGCAGTAACAGTGAAAACTAAAAAAAATTTTCAACTCATGTCAGAACTTAGAGCACAATAGTTGTTGCAACAGAGCTCCCTCACAAATGAGGGACTACCTGCAAAGGTATGGGAGGTAATACGCACAAAGCACTTACAAGAGAACATATGGAACGCTAGGCAGCTTTGGCCATTATTATCATTTTCAGAGTCTTATTATAAGATCAATTCCACCTAATTTAGGTTACGAATCAAATCTTAGATTTGTCCTTCATTTTCTGTATAATACAAGGTAGGTCATTTGGGCTGTTTTAACTCAGTAATAAGGCATTAATAAAATTTAGACACACTAAGTCTTTTATATAGTGTTTATTAAACTCACCTAGTTATTGGGTTAAATTCTATAGTCTAAGCCAAATTCATTTAAAACTTGTAGAAACAGCAAATGATAGAAATACAGCAGTGATTTAGAGGGTTTATCAATGAAATACCTATACTGACTGATTTCAAGCATAGTTACTCTTCTCATATAGACAATAGACTTTCCCTTGGTTGCAATTTCCTTCCATTTCCCTGAACTAGTGAGTAACATTTACCTGCCTTCACAGTCTTTAGGAAGTTATCCAGATTGTTAACTGTAAATAAAATTTGCAAAAAACTTTATTTTAATTTTATTTTTTTTATAAGAGGAAAATGTCACCCAAATGCAAAATGCTGTTTATTTATTTATTTTTTTTGGTGAACAGATATGCAATCTATGATTAGAAAATAGTTTTTCACCATGAAAAAAATATTTAAGGAAACAATTGGCTTTTAAAATGGTATTTTAGATGAAGGTTTACAGAACAAACTAGTTTTTCATTATATAGTACACATATTGTTCTATGACACTGGTTAAAAATCCCACAACAGGTCAACATTCTCCCTTTTCAAACTTGGGTTCCCTATTACCAGTTTATGGAAAAGATTACAATATTGAAAGATTTCTTAATCAACCAAAATACAGAGACATTTCATGCGTGCTGGAATAAACGATGCAATTATAATTTGTCCACAACTCACAAATGGCCACAATCCTAAAATGTGAGTGTAGAGAGTGAGAGGGAAAGACAGACGAGGAGGATGGCTCTTAAAAGAACACCATTGCTTGGTGTTGCTTTTGTACTTTAATTGAAATTTTATACAACCATCCACGAAATTCCATGTAATCAGTTTTTGGGACTTTTCTCAATATTTATTTTTCTGAATGAATAGTCACAGAATACTCTCTGTCACTTTGGAAAGCATATTAACATTTCTATTCTGTGTTTTAAATTTTTCTTTCCAGTTCCTTTGTCTTGGCAATGAAATACTGTGATTCTAAGCAGTATTCTTCAGGACACTGCAAAAAGCATGGAGACAATTTCAAACATATCTTTTTATAATTAGATTTTATAAATTTAAAACATGCATCATTATCACATTTTTGTTTTAAAGAATTAGATATTTCGTTCATGTTATATCACTAATACATGAAAAAAAATCACAAAAGTAATCAATCAGTGAGTCGGATCTAACTCGATGGCACTTGGCTTTGGCTTGTGCCTAATACTACTACTCGTAATGACTGTAATTTAATGAAGGCTTACTGTGTAAAACTAGCTGTCACACAAACTTCTAAAGTGCATTATATTTTACATTTTACAGAAGACAAAACTGATACTCTGAGGTACAAAGTAACTTGCCCTAGTGGAAAAGCCTGGACTGAAAGTGAAGTCTAGCTCCAAGTCCTGCCAACATCCACCTGTGCTACATTGTTTAGGTACAGTGAAGGAGGGATTAAGACATTTACTATGTAATCACAGACTACAAGAAGCTTATATTCTAGTTGTGAAGACATGGCAAAATGATGGAAAAGTTAAATGACAATTCAAAAGATGAACAATAGACTAATACAAGAATTGAGAATCATCACAAGCTAGTGTGTTTCTCTAACTTGTATGTTATTAGGTGCTGTAGAATCAGTTCTTACAGGGATCCTGTGTACAGCAGAACAAAACATTGTGCAACTTATTTACAGAGTCCCCCAAATTTACTTGTTGATGAAACTTGCTTTAATAGTATACCTTACAATATCTCAATATCTAGTAGCTCAAGTAATGACAGTTCTGAGGAAGATAATTTGGGAATTGCTGGTCTGGTTTATAAGTAGCCTAGAACTTAATTTAGAAGAAGCAGCTTCAGAGGTCTGCAAGAGTAGAATGGAGAAGAAAGAGGTCTTAAAAACAGTAAACATATTTCTTGGGTCCAAACTCAAGAAATTCAGTTAAGTTTATAATATTTTACTTCATTGGACTTCTACTGTTTCTAAAACATCTATTGAATGTATGTTTATTTTCTAGGCACTGCTCTAAAATTTTTTCATGGCTTAACACACTTAATGCTCATGACATCCTCATCAGTAGGCATTTTCCTGAGGAAGGAACTGAAGCTCTATGTTACTCATCAGTATGTGAAAGAGAGACAAGGTTTGGCTCTAGATCCAAAGCATCTCAGCAGCAAGCTAAACTTGCTTTCAAAGGAATCTGCATTTTCAACAAGTATCCCATGTAGTTTTGACACAGGCACAATAGAATAGGGTTTGAGAAGGGAGTTAGTCAGCAACAGTAAAAGTAATCTGAGTCTAGACTTGAGTGTCTCAAGTATGATTGTGCATCAGAATCCCCTGAGGGCTTGTTAATACTCAGATTTCCTGACCAGATGTCCAGTTTTGGATTCAGTAAGTCTGAGGTGGTTGCTGAAAACTGGCCCCTCTAGCAAGTTCCCAGGTTAGGTTAATGCTGCTGGTCTGTGGATCACATCTTGAGAGCCACTGATCTAGAGTATACTATGAAATGTATAGATATTAATATAAAGGACATGGGGTTTTATCTAGTGCAGTGTTTGCATATACATATGTTTTATTTTTAATCACTTTTTGAAACTAGAGAACACACCGATTTACATAGTACACAATTCAAATAGTATAAAATGGTATATGATGAAGCAAGTTCTCTAGTTCCCAAGTTTTCCTCCCCAAAGTCATGTACATTATCCATTTCTTGCATGTCCTTCCATGATTAGAGGGCAGAAGGAGGCCGGATGCTTAGCATTCAGATATCCAGAGTAAAATGTATTTATGTTCTTGCTGTTACAACAGTCTAGCAAATAGATTATTGTAATTTACTATCTAGAATAGTCACATTAACTATAGAGTATATATCTTGATTAAAGAAATAATGGATTTGAGACTTGGCTGGAAAATAAAAATGAGGAAACTGAGTCACAGAGAGGTTAAACAGTTTGTGTAAGTTCACACAGGAAGTGGCACAGCCAGGGTGCACACATACACACCCACGCTATCAGGTTCTAAGCCCTGTACTCCTTGTACTATCTTTCATGAGTCTGAGACCCACAGAGAAAGGACTTATCAGCTTTGCACAATTATTTAGCTTTTATAATTTCCAGTTCATTTTGGTCTTTCTATTCAAATATACTTCATGACAAAATGACTTTTCAAAATATTCATTCAGATTTCTGAGTTATTGTTTTCATTCAAGACTATGTCTAAGAAAGAGAAGGCTCAACATGCAATTTCTTGTCTTACAGAAGATATTTTGCCTCTAGAGCAGTAACAGTTGCCATCAATTCTGACCCTATTAGGACAGAGTAGGAGTGTCCCAAAGTGTTTCCAGGGAGCTCCTGACAGTGGTGATAGCATTAATCTAGTACACCACCAGGGTTTGGCTCCATCAAATTACCAAATATGCCAAGTCATTTATGATGTATGTGAATCAACTCACATATACTGAGAGGCATCATAGATAGTTTAATTAATAGCTTGATTTGGAGGTCTGGTAACTTCTCTTAGCCTTCATTTCTATATCTGTTGATAGGGAACGAAGACATATTAAATAGTGCCAATGCCTTCAACAATGCACGTAAAACTATTAAGTGTGGTGTCTGAAGCAATGCGAGCACACAAAAAAGGGATATTTATTGTTATTGTCAGTACACATTCAGTTAGAGTTGCTGGAATTCCTGGGCATAGATTAAGTTTCAACAAGAGAAACAACCAATGTGACGAGTCATATGGCACCAAAGATACAGAATGTATTTCAATGGAATGTGAAAAATATTGAAAATAACTTATTCCAGCAATTTTTAGTGGTAAAACCATTGCTGTTGGGTTCATTCTGACTCATAGCGACCCGATAGGCAGAGAACTGCCCCCTGGTGGATTTGAATTGACAACCTCTTGGTTAGCAGCCATAACACTTAACCACTATGCCACCATGGTTTTAGTATTACTAAAAATAAGCAGGCAATGTTTCATTCTGTTGTACGTAGGGTAGCTACCAGTGGGAACCAACTCAGTCACACCTAGCAACAATAACAACAATAAAAATGACCAAAGACAGGAGAATTATTGCTTAAGTGGTTGTTGGATTGAAGTGTGATGAAAAAAATTTAGAAACTGATAGTGATGATGCTAATTGCAAAACATGGTGACTGTAATTAATGTCACTGAATTGTATACACAAAAATGATGGAAATAGCAAATGTTTTGTTGTATGTATTTTGAGACAATAACATTAAACAAAAATCACCAAAGACAATGCCAACATATGAACCAATCTATCTATAGAAAGAGGCTCTTTCTGTTCAGTGCAGCTGGGCTAACATTTCTGGGATTTGGAGGCCTAGAGTTTTAGAGACCATGTTCCATAATAAACTACAGACTACTCCATTTACAAAACACTTTCCTCATATGTTCTAGGGTACCACTGATAGGATTATAATCAAGTTTTATCTCTATCCCTTGAACTAAACGTCTGATCTACAATTTATGAATTTTCTAAGGGAGCTGACTTGACGGCACTTGGCTGGCTTGGCAAGGTGAATAAAGTCATTATAAAATATTACTGATTTATTTTTATTCTTTTTTTTTATCAGACCATTCCTCCAATACTTCCTTCATATTTTTTCTGAAACAATGATCCCAGGAGAATGGTAGCATTGAAAACCTACTAAAAAATGAGACTTTATGATGGATTCTGAACTTTTATCCTTCTAAACCAGTAATCAATCTTTGAACTTAACATGCCCATTTATCTTTGATATTCTTTTTTTGTACCTTGAAGGACAGGAGAATTACCATTAACAAAAATGAAAATAAAATTAAGTATGTGAATGTTAAATAACCTAGTTTCCATATTCACTTGGATAATTTCCCCATCTCTCATTTTGTGTTTTCACTTTAAATCAAAGCTTTTAGTGGAAAAGTAATAGCTTAAGAGTCCTAGATATGCAGCCACACTCATTAAAAATATCATTAATCCCTGATAATCTCATCCTCTTAGGGAAGAACATTCATTTATCCAGAACTGTATAGGAACCAAGACCCAAAGTAAACTAGGATCCCGTGCTTGTAATTTTTAAAAACCTTATACAATTTTCCAGCTGTGATGCAAAAATCATCATAACTGAGCTATGGTGTATGCACTCATGAGACAGAATTAGGAAAGGAGATAACTTAGAAAATCGACAACTGTAAACTGTGGAAAGTGCTATAAAGGAAACAAAACAGGAAAGGGGACACAGAAAATCTGCCCGTGTTCGTAACAGGAGAAGAAACTTAATTCAACAAGACAATCAGGAACAGCTTCCTTGTAGAGGTGATATTCAGATCTGGGCATGTTGTTGCTGGATGCCATTGAGTGGATTTTGACTCATAGGGATCCCACATGACAGCAGAACTGTTCCACAGAGTTTTGTAGGTGGAAAATTTCAGGAGCAGATCACCAGGTCTTTTCCCCATGAAGCTGGGTGGTTTCTAAATGCAAGCCTTTTAGTTAAGAGCCAACCACTTAACCACTGTGATGCTAGAGCTCCTTAACCTAAATGTAGAGCTTCGGTACTCAAAGCATTGCCCGTGTATCTGCAGCCCTAACATCACCTAGAAGCTTGCAATAAATGCAGAACTTCAGGTCCCTCAGGTTCTAGATGTGCTGGATCAGGATCTATCTTTTAAAGAAGATTTTCAGATAATTTGAACACATACAACGTTTAAAAATGTAGACCTGAAAGATGAGAAGGAGTCACCCTTGTAAAGAGTGAGGGAAGAACAATTATGGCAGAGGTAACACCAAGTAAGAAAGTCCTGAGGTAGGAAGAAGCTTGGCTTGTTGAAGAAGGTCAGATATAAAATTAAATGTAAGATATATACATATGTATATACATATGTATGCATGTATACATATATGTATATACATATATGTATATACATATATACACACACACATAAAATGTGGTCTAAAATAATCAAAATATCAACAAAATTATTGGTACCACACGGGGAAAATATTTTAAAGCAGAACAAACAATATATCCTTTTGTTTCTGGCTTTCAAAAGAGTGACTGGCATAAAAACAATTGGCACTTACTTTCCGATTGTATTGGGTAACATTGTAAGTTGATTGTCATCTACTTTCAGAGTAGTTAGCTTTTTCAATAGTCCTAAAACAGAGAAGAAAATTCATTAATACACGAAAGCAGATATATGACAAGAAACGAGATACAAAAAATAAAGCAACAGTGATGAATTGCTTGGCACACTAATTGGATGTACTTTGCTTATATAAACTTATACACTGATACTTAAGCTAGTTAAGATCTTCCAGTTGCAAAAAACATTGTGTACATCAGTTACAGTTTTGAGTGCAGACAAGAAAACCACAGAGCACTATAGAAACCTGAGTTGACACTAATAATATTCTAACATTTCTCTATTCTATCCTGCGGTGAATGAAATCAGTTGAAAATTTCCCAGCCAGCTGTGATTTAGTATTTAATTAACTCTTAAGCACTAATAACTAACACTCCTGTTGTGATACAAACTGAAAACAAATCTAAATTAAGGATAATATTTGATGAATGGATACTATAGTATTGCAATGCCCTGGTTATAATTATGGGATTGGAAAATTACAACGTATGACCTCGTACTCTTCCATATCATAAATTTTTCACTTGAATCAGCAGTAAGCACGAAAACTTGTGATCTTTAATATACCAAGTATGAGTGGCCAAGAATTGCAGTTACAACTATTTATCCATCAGTGGATGATTTATGCCCTTCATAGCCTTACTGCTTGCTCTCCTCCAGGGTTGTTGAGGACTAACAGCCACAGAGCAAGTCAACAGCAGCTGCGTTTGGCATTGTCAGCTTCTCTACGTGGTCACAACATGACCTAGTGCTATCAACACGATTTCAACAGCCCCAGTCCAAAGGCAAAACACTGACTTCTTGAATACACATTCCTTTTACTGTCTGACATTGGATCTAGGCATATATGACGTAGAATATTGTGTTCTGCAGAAAACTTGTTCTGATACAGAAAGTTTCATGGTCAAAGGTGTTCAGGAAATGCCAAATTAAACAAAATTAACAGATTTTTTTAATATAGTTTTTCTTGGAGCTTTTAATATACTAAGGAAGAAATATGATTCTCCAGACATTTTGTTGAGCTTGTGTATGTGTATGAGTGTGTGTGTGTGTGTGTGTGTGTGTGTGTGTAGAGTATCTTGGACAGCTAATGTTTTCTCAATATGCTTTGAGAGATTGTGCTGTAGATTATGACCCTTCTCAAGTATTTTGAGGATTCTTTACAGTCACAAAACAAGTGACAAAAAAGTTTGAAATGAAAGTCATTTTGCACTTTAAATTTCAGTATGCTATTACATATTCTGCAAAAGCACTCAGGCTCTCTAGTGGAGAGAAATGTCATCATTAGCAGACCTCTGTAAGCAATGCCTACGATATTCAGAGCTAATACAACAACTCGTGCCCCCAGGATATATTGATGAAGACAGTAGCACCTGGCAAAGTGTGTAATTAATATTGCTGTAATTTATCTCTAAAATTAGAATATACATTCCCTACTCATCGATGTTCAAAGGATGATTGAATCACCTTAGCTTTTCTAGTTAAGATGTTATAATACTAATCTCAGAACTATAAATGAACAGCCAGGGTTTATTCTTTAACTGGCAATTAACGGAGAGAATAAGGATTACAACTAAGTTTCTTTTATGGGTTGGTGGCCCTCATGAGACTATTGTTGCTGCTCATCAGCGGAACGAGAAGAGGGCTGACTCCTGCAGTCACTGGCCCGGGGTCACAAGCCATCTTTGGCTGTACCACAGACGGCTGGACAAATACCGTGAAGTCAGATTGCAGAGCACCCTTTAAGAAGATTGAGGCCCCCGGGACTGAAGTAGTGGGGAGAACACTGGGAGGCCAGCTGGGACTGAGGCCATTAGGGTGATGAAACAGATCTTTCTGCTGAATGGAGTAGTGGCTCTGACAAAGGACAGAAGCTTTGACAGCTTTAAAAGTTGAAGAAATTTGGACCTGCAGGCCCAGCTTCATGTCTGTGAATTTAAAGGAGCTTCACTCATTTGTGATGAGGCTACTTAGCTATTCATATATTCCTTCAAAGGGACTACTACTCTTTGGGCCGAGTCTGGAGCTTCTGTAGAAATCTGACTGTCACTGGAGTGAAATTAAGCCACCAGCCTAACCCTCTCCTGTCTTCCTTTGACAGATAATTACATTTCTGTATCATATCTTCTTTAAGTTTTTTTTCTACTCCACAGCAATCAAACGTATTTGATCCTGTTCCTCCTCTCTACTTACACATTTCCTGAATTCCCTGCCCTTTCATCTTATACTCCCAGCTAAGACACTCTGGAGATACAGAAAAAAGACAACTTTTACTCCAGTCACTTACATATAAATACGTAATTAGCTTCAGTGTATTAAACATTAATATAATTTGTTAAAATAGCTAATATTTACATGACGTTTGAGCATATTTAACAGAATTTTGAAAGTCAAATAGATATATACTTATTAAATCTAATTCTACAATAATAATTATCATATCATCATGCAGCAGCCCTGCCAGCACAGTGGCTAAGGGCTCCGTGGCTAACAAAAAGCTCAGCAGTTTGAGTTCACCAGCTGTTCCTTGGAAGCCCTATGGGACAGTTCTGCTCTGTCCTATAGGGTCTCTGTGAGTTAAAATCAACTCAATGGCAATTATTATAATTATAATAATTATCATATTGTTATAATAACTAACATTGATTATTGTTCTAAGCAGCTTTTATACGTATTAATTCATTTATTCCTCAGAACAATCCTATGATGTTAATATCTCATTTAATATATGGTGAAATCAAGACACAGAAAGATCGAGAAACTTGCTCAAGGTCACACAGATAGTAGACTGGAAGAGCCAGTGTCCAAACCCAAGTAATCTAGATACACAGACTATGCTCTTAACCACGAAGATGAATTATTTGGGAAAACTATTTTCCCATATTGTCCTGTAGGGTTGTTATGAGTTAAAATGACTTGATGGCAATGGGTTTTTAGTTATTTAGATAGACTAGCCTAATGTAACAAGTTAATTGCTGCTATTGCTTTATGACGAAACCCTGGTGGCCTAGTGAAGAACCAAATGTTAGGAGTTCAGGTTTGCCAGGCACTCCATGGAAACTCTAAGGGGCAGTTCTACTCTGTCCTACAGAGTTGCTATGAGCCAGAATTGACTCCACAGCAGTGGGTTTTTGGGTACTTGTTTATGTATTTACATCCATCTTTCTGGGTTTGACTTTCTATTTTCTAAGCAAAGTATACCTTTAAGAGTAGATTTCCTTAGTGTTGGTGTATGTGAAAGTGTATTTATTTGATTGTCACTCTTGATTGAATGTTTAATTGGGTATAGAAATCTGGCCGACCTTTTTGGATCTTGGCACTCTGAAGGTATTATACCACTTTACAGAATTTATTATTACTGATGAGAATCAGGCCATATCTGTAAATACTATTTTGTAGGTAAATTCTTTTTGCTTTGCAATAACTTTTATAATGTTTTCTTTATCTTGGAAGTTTTACAACGAGCCAAGTCCCCCTCCCTCCAAATTCTTGTTAGCGCAATCTGTGTGTTTTTAATCTGAGAAATTACATTAATTCTATTTTAATTCTTCCTTCACCATGCTTTTCTTTCTTTCTTTCTTTCTTTCTCTAATTCCTAAATACAAGAGTAGTTAAAACTTAATTCTATTTTAATTCTTCCTTCACCATGCGTTTCTTTCTTTCTTTCTCTAATTCCTAAATACAAGAGTAGTTAAAACTTCCATTCTATTCTCTGTGTCATTTAGCTAATTTTTATGTTTTCCATTAAAAAATCTCTACTTCTTCTTGGTAAATTCCACAGTACTATCTTCTAATTTGGAAACCCTGGGGGCATAGTGGGTTAATAAAGAGTCAGCAGTTCAAATCCACCAGGTGATCCATGGGAACTCTATGGATCAGTTCTACTCTGTCCTACAAGGTCTCCATGAGTGAGAACTGACTCAATAGCAGTGGTTCGGGTCTTCTAATTTACTAATTCTGCGTTTGACTACATCATCCTATTTTTATCATAACTGTTAAATTTGTTTCACTGTATGAAATTTTAATTTCTAGGATTTATAATAGGTTCTTTTCCATAACCTCTGTTCTTTTTTTCACTATTATGATTGAATGAAAATGTACATACCCATATAAATTTGCATGCCCACCTATATGCAGCTCCCACTGCTCTCCCTGCCCTGTAACTGCACACTCTTCCTCTCTGCTCTGGACATGTCTTAGCCTCATCAGAATCCCCTATCCCCTCCTCTGCAACCACTCCCCTTCCTCTAGTAAGAGGTCAGCAGGACGACATCCTATAGATGCATAGAACCATAAAGTACACACATAATATGGTCACTCTGTGTGGCCAAGTCCAATCTATTCCTGTCTGAGAGTTGACCTCCATTATGATTTATGGACAGGGGCAGTGTCAGGTCCAGGGTCCATGTTCCTGGGGAAATTTCAAGGCTGCTGGACTATGATTGCAGTCTTTTAATGGAGCTCTCAGGGTGCACCCCTTTTTATTCTTGTGTTGCCAGTGATACTCAACTTTGTGAGCTCTACCACGGCTATCACAGTTGGTGGCCGGGCACCATCCTGTTCTTCCGGTTACAAGTTGATGTAGTCAGCCACTCACGTGGGTCTCTCTGTCTTCTGGGTTCTCTTTCACCCATGTCGTTTTGGTCCTTGGTGATCATCTGTTCCTGCTGAGTTGGGAACATTTGCGGTACCCTCAGATGGCAGCTTGGCAGCTTTTAAGACCCCAGACACCACTCACCAATGTGGTGGTGCAGAAGGCTCTCTTAGCAAAATGCTAGTTGTGCCTACTGGCCTTGATTTCCCCTGAAAGCATAGTCCCTGGCCCCCTACCCCAGCAATTCTTTCTTTCCAATATTGGGTTAAGATGGGAGGAGTAAGTAATCATGTTATGTTGAAGTCCAGGTAATATTGATCTTCTTTCTGATGTGTGCTGTCACAGATTTCACTCAACCAAATTTCTATCAACTATCTAAACTCTTCTCCTTTCCCCCTCTCTCCTTCCCCACCCTTGCAGCCATCAAAGAGTCTTTTCTTCTATACATAAGTCTGTTTTTAAGTTCATATCAGAGGGGTCCCATACAATATTTGTCCTTTTGTCGCTGACTACTTTCAGTCAATGTAATGTCCTCCAATTGAAACCAGGTTATGAGATGTTTCCTAAAATTATTGTTGCTCTTTATCATTGCATAGTGTTCTACTGAGTATATATACCATAGTTTACCTATCTATTCTTCTGTTGGGCATCTGGGTTGATTCTGTCTTTTTGCTATTGTGGACTGTGCTGTGATAAACATTCGTGTGCATTTATCTGTTGGTGTGAATGCCCTGGATTCTGTAGGATATGTCCCAGGCAGTGGAATTACTGCGTCAAATGGTGTAGCTAGATCCAACTTTTTAAGGAAGCAACAGATTGCTCTGCAAAGAGGTTGCACCATTTTGCAATCCCACCAACAATGTAGGAGAGTTCCAATTTCTCTACAGCTTACCTAGCATTTGTTGTTTTGTGTTTTTTGGATCATGGATAGCCTTGTTGGAGTGAGATGGTATCTCATTGTAGTTTTGATTTGAATTTCTTTAATAGGTAATGATCGTGAGCATGACCGCATGTGTTTTTTTGGCTACCTGGATCTCCTCTTTAGAGAAGTGTCTCTCCATCTCCTTTGCCTATTGCTTAATTGGATGATTTATCTTTTTCTTTTCAATATTTTGTAGTACCTTATAGATTATGGAGATCAGGTGTCGGTCTGACATAGAGTTGCCAAATTTTTTTCCCATTCTGTAGGTAGTCTTTTAATTCTATTAATAAAGTCTTTGGATGAGCAAAAGTGTTTGATTCTTAATAGTTCCCATTTATCTATTTTCTCTTCTGCTGTTTGTGGTTTATTTGACAGATTCTGAAGTCTGTCTACATTGTGTATTAAACCTTCCATTGTAGTTCCTACTTATTTTGGATGAGCTTTATTGCTTTAGATTTGATATTTAGGTCTTTTAGCCAGTTTGGGTTGGTTTTAGTATAAGGTGTAAGATACGGGCCTTGTTTCAGTTTATTGCAGATAGATATCAAGTTTTGCCAGCTCCATTTGTTGAAGAGATTGTTTTTTCCTCAGTTTAATGTCTTAGGGCCTTTGTTGAATATTAACTGTTCACAGTAAGATGGTGTCATCTCTAGGGTCTTGATTCTGTTCTGTTGATCTATCTGCCTCTTTTTGTACCAGTACCAGGCTGTTTTGACTACCGTGGCAGTGTAATAGGTTCTAAAGTTGGGTAGTGAGAGACCTCCTAGTGTGTTCTTCTTCTTCGGTAGTGCTTTACTTATCTAGGCTTCTTCCCTTTCCAAACAAAGTCGGTAATTTGTTTCTCCATCTCACTGAAAAATGTCACTGGATGATATCCTCCTGTGGCCCTCTGGCTGGAGTAGGGGAGTGGATGGAGAGCAGGGGAAAGGAAACTGTTGGGAAAATGAAACATGTATGGAGCAGAGAGGAATAATATGCTGTCACCAGGCAGGGAGAGCAGTGGAAGTGGCGTATGAGTGGGCATGTAAATTTATATGGGAATGTACATTTTCACTCAGTCATAATAAAAAAAAGTCACTGGGATTTGTATTAGGATTGGGTTATATAAGTAGATTGCTTTGGCAAAATAGATATTTTCACAACGTTAAATCTTCCTATCCATGAGCAGGTTAGGCTTCTCCATTTATGTAAATTTCTGTTAGTTTCTTTAGTAAGGACTTGTAGTTCTCTTTATAAAGTTCTGTTATTTTGCTGGTTAGATTTATTCCTAAGTAATTAATCTTTTTAGGGGCTATATAGTAAATGATGTTGATTTGGTGATTCCTTCATTAATAATCACATTGTTGGCATAACCTCTATTCTTAGCCATATATTCTGTTTTTATTATTTTATATGTTTTTATTGTTTTTACGAGTGCTATATTCCTTTTATTTATTTGAAGATTTTGCCTTAAAGACATTTTTATATTGCTTGATAACATCTGTTTACCTGGGAGTAAATTCTCCTTTTTTTTTTTTGAATCTTTGTTGTACAGCATCAGTTATCTTTTGAAATGTTTGTTTGCAAGCTTCACTGTGAGGTCAATTTTTCTTTTCTTACATATGCTCATGTCTGGAAACTTATATCATGGTGATTAAGAGCTACAGCTGCTAACCCAAAGTTTGATAGTTCCAATTCACCAAGTGCTCCTTGGAAACTCCATGGTGGCAGTTCTACTTTGTCCTCTAGGGTCACTGTGAGATGCAATTGACTCAAAAGCAATGGGTTTATGGTCATGTCTACATAACCTGGAACTTTTCAGGTTACATTGATCTGGCCCTCAAGTTTCTGCAGTCCAGACCCGGCTCTTATATTAGCAATCTGATGCTCTTCTATCATGGCTGTTACAAATCCAGTCCAAACCAGCTTGTGATATGCCATAATTTTTAGCACTTAATCTACACTTGTTCACTCCTTTCACCTATGGCCACATAGTGCTTCATAAAAAAGGAATCTCTGCCTCTATCCCCTGTAAATGGAAATTGTCTCTTAAAAAACAGACAAACAGTTGCCCTTGAGTTGATTCCAACTTACAACAACTCTGTGGTAGAGCTGTCCCCATAGGGTTTCCAAGGAACAGCTGGTGGATTTGAACTGTGGACTTTGTAGTCAGCAGTCAAGCTCTTAAGCACTGTGCCACCAGGGATCTTAAGGTCTTTTAATTTGTTATTTCCCTTCAGGAAATGAATGTGTGATTACTAGTGCTGTTTGTGGTCTGGAGCTCATCAGAACTGTTCTCGTACTGTATTTCTCTTTCTTGTTCAGAGAGATGTTTATCCACTCAAAGCATGTCTAAATTGTTTGATTTACCAGGCACACTTGGAGGCACTGAGAATGTAATGATGAACAAAATATGTTCTTCGAATATGCATAGTTGTTCTAGCATCATTGTGTATTTGGAGTGGTGAGGAGTGGTGGTTGAGTAAATGTAAGGTTACGTATTCAGTCACTCTGCCATCTTGACCAGAGACTGCTATTTCTGGTTAATATACTTCTTTATTTGCTCCCACATAAAACAGCATTTCCTAAACTTGATCATGTTTCACCTAAGATGGTTACCAAAAATACAGCACAGAGGGCGCACCACAGACCTACGAATCAGAATTTTCAGGAAGAGGGCCTGGAAATGTGAAAGTGCTTAGTAGTACTCTAAGATATGTCTTTACTAGGGAGCAAGCCAGAGAAACATTGTTGAACATATGTGATTAGGGAAACCAGAAAGTCAGCAAATCAACAAAGAAAAAAGGCTACACTATAATTTTGCTTAAACTAGTACTCTCCATCAGCCCAAAAGAATGGTGAAAATGGGACCCTAACATATCACAAGTCGGGGATCCCTTATCTTCTAGTTTCCCTTCAGTTAGACTACTTCGAATGGGGGCTAATTCTTCATTCTAGTACATATGACATATCTATTTCAAAATATGTGTTAACATCTGTCTGCAATAGTAATTTGAAGATTATTCTCTACCTAAGTCCTATCATAAATAATATTAGCAAGATATCTGTTCAAAAAGAAAATTCCTTATTATTTAAATTAGAATCATTATTTTACTCACATAAAATTTATACAAATGTCTTGAATGCTCATTAAAAAGTTCCTATGCTTATGAATCTTAATATCAATTGTAACAATATGTGTTTTTAAAAAAAATAAGAGACATATATTCCGGAGGTCTGAGGCTTAAAATATGTCAGTTTAGTAGGATCACTTTATTTATTAAATTTGACAACTGCAAACAACATTTAAGATATTTTAAAAATACTAGCTTATTTTCTTGAATAGTCAAAAAGACAATTTATTATTCTAATCCTCATATCTACAGAAAAGAATACCACCAACAGAGAAAATGATGTATTTGACATGCACACACATGATAAAATGTTATGTTCTCACCTATAGAGTCAGGCAACTGTTGCAACATGTTAGATGATAGTAAGAGGTCCTCAAGGGCTTCACATCCAGAAATTTCCATGTCAACAGTTTCTATTCTGTTTTTTGACATATCCAGGTATACCAGCATCTTTAACTTCCCTATAGACTTGATAGCATTGCATAAACTCAGGGTTAGTTGAGAAACTTTCACAATACCTTTTAAAATTGTAGGAATGGCAAGATTTTAAAACTAATTGTAAAAGTAACCACAACAATAATACGTATTGTCCAAGATGTAGAGAAACTGGAACACTTAGACACTGCTGGAAGGAAAGTAACATGCTACAGCCACTTTTGAGAACAGTTTTGATGGCACTTGGCTTTGGCTTGGCTTGGCAGTTCCTCAAACACAGAGTTACTGTATAACCCAGCAATTCCTACATACACACTCAGGAGAATGAAAACATAAACCCACAGGAAATCTTTCCTGAGTGATATTATTCATACTAGCTCAAAAGTTAAAACAACTTAATGGTCATCAGGTAATGAATGGATTAAGAAATGTGGTATGTCCATACAATGGGATATTATTTGATAATATAAAAAGAATTAAGTACTGAAACATGCTACAACATGGTTGAACCTTGAAAACACTACACTAATTGAAAAACACAATCCACACCCACAGAAGCAGCAGTCAAGAAATTAAAACACTCATTGTATTGGGAAAAACTGCTGCAAAGGATTTCTTCAAAATATTCAAAAGTAAAAATGTTATCTTGAAGACTAAAGTGCACCTGATCCAAGTCACGATATTTTCAGTTGCATCACATGTATGCAAAAGCTGGATAATGAACAAAGAAGACAGAAGAAGAATTGCTGCCTTTGAATTACGGAGTTAGAGAAGAATGTTGGATGCATCATGGACCACCGAAAGAACAAACAGATCTGTTCTGAAAGAAGCACAACTAGAATGCTCACTGGAAGCAAAGACGGTAACACTGTGTCTTATGTACTTTGGACATGTTGTCAGGAAGGATCAGTCCCTGCAGAAGGACTTCATGCTTGATAAACAGAGGGTCAGTGAAAAAGAGGAAGACCCTTGACAAGATGGATTGACACAGTGGCCGCAACATGAGCTTAAGCATAAAAATGATTGTGGACATGGCACAAGACTAGACAGCATTTTGTTCTGTTGCTATGAGTTGGAACCAACTCAACAGCATCTAACAACAACAACAATTGAAAGAAGTGAGTCAGAAAAGACCTTGTATTTTATAATTCCATTTATATGATTATCTAGAATAGGCAAGCTATACAGAGTCTGGAGAAAGAGGAACACAGTGAGATACTGCTAATGGGTGGAGGTGATTTCTTTTACAAGTCATAGAATTGTTTTAAAACAGAGATGGCAATGATGGTTGCACAATGTGTGAAGATACCAGAATCATTTAATTTTACTGTATGTGAATTATATTTCAATAAAGATGTTAAAAGAAAGACACAATAATAATCTCAAAGTTTATAGAGAACAAAAAGATAAACAAAGTTGTCCCTGAGACAATACATGTTGACATGCTGATCCTTTCAATGTCAGTTGAATTTATGATTTGGACTTTATCTCACTAAGCAGATTCAATGTTTTATTCACTGAACAGTTACTTTTGAGGCCATGTGTTACAGGTTAGAAAACAATCACAAATAAGATAAAGTCTTTATCCTTAAGGAGCTCACAATAGTGAGGGAAATTATTATGTAAACAAATAACTACAATACTCTGTGATATGGAAAGCAAGGAGTGCTTTAGAAGCATAGGGAAAGGACAACAAGTTGCCTAGAAAACAAAAGAGGAAGGGAGAATAGTGCGTATATACACAGAAAATGTGAAAATGCAATGCATATTTGAGGAAGAGTAGAAAATTCAGAATGATTGAATATGGTGATAAAGTTGGGATTCTAGGAAGAAGCCAGTTAATAAAATGTCTTTCAATCACATGTCATGTGAGCAGATGTGAATTTCATGTTCTAGGCAATGAAAGCTACTGAGGGCTTTTAAGTTGAAGAACGACATGATTAGATTTGAGCTTTCAGGAAACTTCAGAGAACCGTGGAGGGCAGATTGGTGACAAGACAGACTAGAGTCAGACCAGTTAGAAGGTTCCTAAGGTGGTTTAGCTGACAAACGAGAGAGATCTGAATTAAAACAGTAGAGGTGAGGAAGAACGCGGGGTGGATTCAAGAGAGACTTAAAAAGGGACTGACTGGGTCAGATACTGATTGCTGCAGACAAGGGAGGAATCAAGTCAGACACTGGGCAAGAAGTGAATGGCGATCACTTAGAGGGGACACGGGCTAGAGGAGTTAGAACATGAAGAAATTCCTCATCTCTCTTTCTCTCTTTTTTTTTTTTTGTTTTTCAAGGCACGTTTTGTAGATAAATGATTCTAAATATCTGTGGATCAATGCTTCATTGGTTTCTGGTCTACTTGTGTACATTTTACTATATTGCCTCTACTTATTGACTCAGTATATATAAATAATAAAGGAATAATAAATACATATTTATTCATTAATTTATCACACACACAAACACTTGAAACCATGCTAAGAACATTATAGATGTTATTTAATATTTCATATTCTCACTACTCAAAATGTGTTTTCCAGACCAGCAGCACTGAGATCTCATATCCACCTTCTGAATTGGACTTTGCATTTGAATGAATAATAAAGCATAGAAGTAATGCTATATGTTGGGTTCCCTGGGAAGCAGAAGCAAAGACAAGTTTATGAGAGAGTGCTTTAAACACCCTGATGGCACAATGGCTAAGAGCTAAGGCTGCTAACCAAAATGTTAGTAGTTTCAATCCACCAGGTGCTTCTTGGAAGCTCTATGCGGCAGTTCTACCCAGTCCTATAAAATCACTGTGGGTCAGAATAAACTTGATGGTAATGAGTTTGGTTTTTCCATTTTGCTCTAAACTTTTGTGGAAAGAAAAGGCCCCAAAGGTACGAAAAAAGAATTGCACAGAGGAAGAAGCTAGGCTATGATGAAACCCTGAGGAAGTCCTCGGCTGACCCTGTAAGATGCACAAAGTTGGCACTGCCTGCATTTGTCCTCAGGAACAGGAAAGGGACCAGTCTTTAGACTAAATAGGTAAGTCCTTGGATGCAGGTTGCCCATTTAGCAGTTATAACCCTGGATGAGAAGGCTACCTCCAGTTAAGGCAATTCCCAAAGAAGGTGGACAATTGTGACCTGCAGTCTCAGAAGCTGGGAAATAGAGGAAATGCTTCACTCCTGAAGAGGATGTGTGAGAATGTCCACCTCACATAACAACCCAAGATTACCTAACTTATAAGAGGAAAGAGGCTGAAATTCAACTTATTGCTTTCAGCCTACAAAGCTCACTTGGTCATATTGCCAGTTCCTGGCCATCAACCCTGTAATAGGTTCAGCACATATCCTTAGTCCTTCCTGTCCAGTTCAGTGTTCAGGCAGTGCATGTGAGTACAGTCTTGAAAGGGCTGAAGAGTTGCCAGGACAAAAAAAAAAAAAAAATGCATTGAGTGAATACAGCTGAAGTGCTGAGTCTCCCCTGTACTTTAAAACATGTCATTTGGAAAAATACTGTCACATTACTTAGAGTTTTCTACCCAAAGAAACAATTCTGTTACCTTAGCTCGCTCTTCTCTTCTGGCGAGCAAAAAAAGAATGGTATGTGTGTATATTTATTTGCTTTTCTTTTTACTAGGAGAATATTTCTTTCCTCCTTGAAGATTCCTTCATTACTATCTCCAGGATGGTTCACTATTTTGGTTTGTGGTTTCTAAGCATTCCTTTTGGAAACAAAATAACAGTTTGTTCTTTATTTTTTCGAGTTGTTCTAAACCTTCACTTTCAAAACCATTACAAAGGCAACACCAGCCTGGAGTGATAAAGGCACACTGCCTGAGGGTCCTTGAGGACATTGAATGCTGCTCCAACATCTCCGTGGGTACAAAGAAGTGAGCAGGGGAAAACAAATGGAAAAAGCAGAAGCAAGAGCAAGAACAAGAGAAAAAAGTAACTGGAGTTTCTTTAAACATAAATATGGATTTAGCACACAGTTTAATAATATTTTGGTTGATTAACCTTAAAGTGATGCTATAGTTGGTACTTCAGTCACAAGATAGACCATTACAGGAGATTAACTATTTGTTTCTCAATGTGTGAAAAACAAGAAAAAAATGACAGCCTAGGTTTTCAAAATCATTTATAAGGTATATTATTTTAATCCACTATGATGCACGAACTAGGAAAAATGTGAATTTACTTTATCGTGGATCTTACGAAAGCACATTATTAGGATGATTTGCTCTGTAACAATGAGACACTGGCTGCCAACAGCACTCAGTGTTAGCCTCCAAATTCCTTTTGATTCTAGGTAGCTGCATGACAACTATATGCCAGCACTGATGTTTTCAGAAAACCATAGCTATTTATGAAAAGGAGAAATGGAGTATTCCCACATCACATGTAACAAAAATATGAAACTCAAGTGTACTAACTGAAGAAATCCATGTAAAAAATGCTATGTAAAGCTAGCAATAGATATGAAAAGTTGACTTTGTTAAAACAAACAAATTAGGTATCATTATCTATTTTCTGCAGCTCTGGTTGTGAAGTAGGTGTTTGGCAGCTAACCTGAAGGTTGGCAATTTGAATCCTCCAGCTGCTGTTTGGAAACTCTATCAGGCAGCTCTGCTCTATCCTATAGGGTTGCCTCAACAGCAGTGAGGTTATCTGTTTTATAGCAAATTTCATCACTTAATGTCTACTTATTAGGGAATTCAAGGTCCGAGTTGGTTAACAAAGTTTGATTCTGGGAATATAACCATTGTGAAGAGCAAGATGGATCTAATTTTCATTTGTGCCTCTAATCAGTTCTGCGGAGACAGTATTTGGAGTATCACAGTGAATGACAGCCTCTCCAGTCATTTTGAATTACAACATTCCCAAAGTCACAATTACTATGTCACCTTGAGAATGCAGTTTACTTTTTGTGTGTTTGTTTCCTCACCTATAAAATGGGGTTGATAACAGAACCTACTTTGTGAGTTGTTATGAGGATTAAATAAGTCAATATTTGTAAAACACCAAGGTACTCCCCAACATGTGGTAAATTCTAAGTGTTTTTTGAATACAAAAGTATATAGAAAAAGCAGGTATAAACTTTTCCAACCAGACATACATTCTGAAACATTAAACTCCACTGAATGCATGATAAATGCATGGCCCTGGAGTAAAACTTCCTCAATCCCCACACAGGAAATCAGGGACCCAGAATTTGGACAGATCTTGAATATGTTACAGAATCAGGCTATGCTATGTGGAACACAGATCTGCCTCTCCTCCTGTATGTAATCTTCCTAAACACAAGGTCACTGTATACATTACTTTGTTACCCTGACACCTAGCATTGCTTCTGATTTATAGAGGTGTTTTGGTAAATGGTTTTTCAATAACACAATAGATAGATGCACATACTTTTCTGCATTGGGTCCTAATGACAGCACAAATATATCCCTTAGTAAGAGAAGAAAGTATTTTTTTCCCCCTAAAGCTCTTCCCAGATTTTCTCTTTCATGCATTTCATGCTTGTGTGAAGACACCACGGGCTTCTTGTTCTTGCTGCTTTTGGAGTCATTTAAGAAATTTTTAATGTCAATTCAGAAGAGGAATAAAATTGGCTTTGGAAGCATGCATCCATAGCTTCCATGTTGGCTAAAAAAATTATCGCATATCCAGCTCCTCTGCCTATTCAGACCATGCAAGGGGTTTGGAGCTCATCATCACAACTAGGAATTTTGCAGTATCTGTGTGTGTCTGGGCACATGCACACATATGTATTTGGCTTGTTTGTTTAAAGGCATGTGTTATGGGCAGAAACCAGTAGTGTTTTATGGGAAGTTATTTTACTAGATGGAAAAACCAGAATAGTCACCTTCAGTAATCTGACTGATAAACCTATTCCTCAGGAGATATTACTAGATTGCTCTTTAGTTCAGGAAAGAACTTGAATCCAGTTTAACTTTCTGTTTTTAGTACTTTATGATCTTTGCCACTTTAAAAAATTCATTCAGATTCCACTGGAAATCATCTGAACTGAAAGAATTTTACTTTGTAAAGAATTCTAACAACATGAATAGAAACCATTACCTTGTTACCTGTAAGAATAGGGTTGATTTTATGAAACTAAGACAATTTATGTTGCGTTTCTTTTTTAAAAGTATAGCATTATAAATGCTTCAGCTTTTTAAAAAAACAATAAATAGAACAGAAATCTCAAGAGAACAATGATGACAAAAATCTTTCAGATTGTTTTACATACTCACATACTCACAAAAGGTATATGAAATACTCAAAAACAGTTTAGTGAAAAACACTTGGACAGTGAACACTCCTAAAAAGTGTTTTACTTTAAACTTCAAACACTGAGATTTAAGATTATTTGTTGTTCATTGGATCAATATTTAACACAGATGTTAAATAATGTGGTGTAATAAAACTTACATACCCCAGGTAGGACTTGCAAAGCATTGTTGTCCATCCACAACTCCCTTAAATTTTGGATTTGATCCAGAACTTCCGGCTGAGAGAAGGACAAAAAGGAGAAAAAAGCCAAGTTAATGTTTTCTTATCATACACATCAAATGGAGTTTTTGGTTATTCTGCTTTTATTTGCCAGTCTTCAACTTGAAGAGATTAAACAACATTGGTAGTCAATGAGGTAGCAAACCTAGAATTTATCTGAAATCAATCAGAACAATAAATAATAAAAATCAAAATGTATTTACCCAAATGACACTCTTCCTTAAAACATTATAATTATTTTTTGTAGCATTTATTATGCTCTAATTACAGGATAAGTGTTTGTATTCTTCATATAAATTTCTGAAGGGAAGAGCAATGTTTGTTCTATAAACCACTAGGAGACCTGGTGGCACAGTGCCTAAGAGTTTGGCTGCTAATCCAAATATCTGCAACTCAAACCTACCAGCCTTTCCTTGGAAACCCTATGAGCCAGTTCTACTTCATACTATAGAATTGATGTAAGTCAGAATCGACTTGACAGCAATGAATTTGGTCTGGTTATATTCTGATATCTCTGTTGCTTATCATGGTGTTTGGTAATACCAGAAGAAAAGCCCAAATGCATTGTCGTCAAGTTTATTCTAACCCAAAGCAACCCTATAGGGCCGAGGGGAACTACCACACAGAGTTTCCCTGGAGAAGCTGGTAGATCCAGACAGTCAAACTTTTGGTTAAGCAGCTGAGCTATTAGCCACCATGCCACCAGGCCCCTGCTTGGTAAATAGTAGATTCTAATCATGTGTGTGTATTAGCGCCCATGATGTACACAAACGGGCATTACAGCCCTGTGATGTGGCAATAGCTTGAATGAGACTCATTCATGCATTATTCCTTCATTTTTCTACAAATAATCATTTGTTGAATAATAGGGATGTTTACTATGTGACCGGCACAAGGAAGGAGGCAGAACAGTATTCGACCCCCTCCCACTTTGAAGTAGCCAATGAGTTAGTTGGGGAGATGAAGGCTTGTAAGTCACTAAAATATAAGGAAGCATAGGGGAGAAAAGAATAACAAAAGGAAATTCTGAAAAGGGAGAGTGAGAACATGAAGAAGGTGCACCATATACTGTTTGACAAAATATTTTCGTTACGTGATGGAAGTTCTCTATGTCCTGCCTTCTGGGCAGCAGAATATATGAAGAGAATATCTGTTTCTATTGCTCCCAGAATCATTTCCTTCCTGTGGTAACCTTTCACTAATTTATCTCTAAAAATGATTCTTTTCGCTACTCTTAAACCATTTGCTTCCTTTGAAGTTGATTCCTTTCTACCCCCGCAGGGAAGTGATTAAGGCTGACACTAACTAATGCACTGCATTTATCTGGCCCCAGCACTTGGTTCAGGGATGGATATACGTGTTCAGAGCCAACAAAAAAAATATAATAATAATGAAATCTTTCACTGGGATTCTGGGTAAAAGACTCTTGCTCTCTCCTGATGTTGTGTGCCACAGAGTTGATTCCAACTCACAATGACCCTACAGGACAAGAATGGTTCCCCGCTGGATTAGAAACCAGAATTTCTCACCCTTGGGAGAATTTTCTTCAGGCATGAAGAAAACAGGGTTAGTCTCTTTGAGGATGGAGCCTTCCCCCCCAAAATGAATTTAATAGATGGATCCTTGTTACATGGTATTAGTCTGAAATTAAGAAACATCTGAAGCCCAGATTTCCAGTATTTTTTAGCTGAAGAAATTATTACTGAAACAACAAGGTAACCATAGTTCAGTTAAGTTTGGGACCTATGTAGGAGATCCATTATGAGTCAGAATTGACTCAGTGGTAGTGGGTTTGGTATTTGGCAGCATATTTTATGAAGTTTTATGGAAATGAATTAAATTATACCAATATTACAACTAGAATATTGATAATTTTGGGTTAGTGAGAAGCATGAACACATCACTGATGTATTCGGAGGCCTTCGTAAACTTCCTGGACTACTTTGGGGACAATTTCTGGTATCTTTAGCCAGCTATGGCAATGGAAATTGGTGTTACTACTGGGAGAGGTTTCATTTATAACAAGATCAAAATCTAAAGTTAAAGAAACGGCATTCTGCTGAGGCATGTGTGGCTAAGTATGGGGAATTTTTTTGTGTAGGAAAATAGTCTCATTTTCACTTACATCACAGGGAGTGGGCAGTGAAATACTTTGTATATGAGGTGAGGCGAGGATTGAAAACACAAATCAGTGTAGGAAGCACCCAGTGATGTGCAGAGCCTTTGGAGTAGAGTGCAGGTCAGCTATAGGCAGGTCAGTTGGAAAACATTAGTCATGCAGTGCAGCTTTTTATAAGCCTAAGCACTGTGTAGACTTTAGCAAGAAGAAACAAAATTGCATACTGGGTAAGATTCAACAAATCCTTACAAGTGTATGTAATAGGACAGAGATTAATGTACACACTTGTAACAAGGTACCTCCTTCAGGACAGACTAGAGTATGCTGGGCCAACAAATTAATCTTGGCATTTCAGAGGTTTAATACAGCAAACGTTTATTTCCCACTCCCACTGTGTGTCCAGGATGGAACTCTTCCCTACATTCATGTGATGCTACCAGCTTATCGTCTAGAAGTATATGCATGGCTCCAACCTAAGTTCCAGGAAGGCTGGGAAATACAGGAGAGTTTAGGGAATGTTCGGAGAAAACAATGACATTGTTTAAAACACAGAATGACAAGTATAAATACATAACATAGTTATAAATTATTCATTCAGTCAGTGAGTAGTCACTAATTATGTTCAAAATGCCAGGCAGAGCACTAGAGTCATAATAGACAGCATCATCTCTGATCTTAAGAAGCTCAATCTAATTCAAGAGCAAACACACAAAGAGTAAACATGTGATACTACGGAGATATAAATGAAGGGATCCAGATGAATGAGCGGACCCTATCTGCCTCAGTGGAAACCGTGGTGGTGCAGTGGTTAAGTGCTACTGCTGCTAACCATAAAATCAGCACTTCAAATCCACCAAGTGTTCCTTGGAAACTCTGTTCCATGGAGTCTCTTATTCCACGGGTGGTAACTAGTTGAAAGCACATTTTAGCCACTAGCAGAAGGATGAGAAACAGCATGAAGTGAGAGTGGGGGCCACAGGCAGTTTTAATGGGGTGTTAATTTTGAGAGAGAGGGAGTACTAGGACTCAAAGAGCCCCTCCAGGACAGAGTAAACAAGAGGCAAAGAGCTGAGGACAGGATAGACAGACCAGTATCGATTCTCTTTTGCTTAAATAATATACAAAAAATACCCCCAACAACTCCTAAACTACAGGTCAGAGTGGAACTGCCCCATAGACTTTCCGAGGAGCACCTGGTGGATTCAAACTGCTGACTCTTTGGTTAGCAGCTGTAGCACTTAACTACTACGCCACAAGCATTTTTTAAATAATATATCTTTTTTAAAAAGAATACTTTATTTTGTGTTAAATGAAAGTTTACATGGAAAATTAGGTCCTATTGGACAATTTCTAGACAAATTGTTCAGTGACATTACTTACATTTTCCACAATATGGTAACAGTTTCCTTAACTGTGTTCTCATTCCATTGCACTGCTCTAGTTTCCCTGATCCTTTATCTTCTCATCTTTGCTTTGTAGTAACTGCTGACCTTTGATGTTAAGAGAAATTGTAACTAAGAGAAACAAGCATCTACCATTTATGTAATTTTGTCCAAATTAAACTAGGGAGATTAGTTAACTGAAAAGCTTAGCTTGTAGGAACTGAGCCTATTTCTCATATATGTTAGTTTTTAATTTCAGACATCAGTCCCAATTAATAAAATTGTGCACGAAATTTAAAAATTTGTGTTTTAATTCAATTACTGTGATTTGGGTAATATTTAGGAAAAACGGGTTTTTGTATTTTAGTAATTGTTGGTTGAATAAATAGACATTTTAAGGGTCAGAAAATATAGCTTATTTGTAATTAATTATAAATGTTAAGTGATTAACATTTTATGAATCCTTTCATATGAATATCAGCATAATACACTTCATTTAAGTACTCAGAGGAGTATACTGATGGGCACACAGGGTAAACCTACGCGTGAAATAATGCTAGAAGGAGAGATAATACACCAGTTGACAAAAGTAGTTTACAAAATGACCGCAAAGTTTTGGAAGATTGGACACCTCCAACAGCATGGAATTTAATAGGAGCAAATGAACAATTTTGCCTTATGATCCCAAAACTGATCTTACAAGCAGACAGATGGTTTAAGCCAAGAGTAAGTTTAGTATTCATTAATCCATTCATTTGTAAGTACATTGATTAAACATTTATAGATCATTTCCTCTGTACAACAATAGCACCACAACAGGCTAAGAGAGTATAATTCAGACTGTGATAGAACTGTCTCAAATTTTTTTTTTGACAATGTCCTGTTTTATTGCAACCATTAGCTCATGCATAGACGACAATATTGTCTTCTTCTCTAGATACCAAAGTGTAAAGTCATCATCAACAAACCAGGCTTATTCAGATCTGGAAAGCATGTTATAGCACAAAACACCTAATTTTACTCTCAGTAAGGTAGCTGTCGACTTTGGTTCCTGACAAACAACCCTTGGAGTCATTGGAGTTCCTTGCTCTAGGACTTTCACAACACATCTGAGGATTTGTGCTAGTGAGTGGGGGCTGGCCAGACCAGAAAGACTCAACTGGGAGGCTGAAATCAAAAAGCAGGGACAACTAGCTTCAAGAGGCATGATTCAGCCTATCAAACAGGACTAGCCAAGAAAAGTTCTGAGCACAAATTCAAAGGAATTCATGGTTGGTGGAACATCTGCTCCCAGGACACTACCACATCCCTTGGGACTTGAAAGCTTTTCATTGGGAACTCTCCCAGATCTTATTCTGTGTGTTTATTCATTTATTTTTTTGTACTTCATTGGCTGTAATAAATATGTAATTGCAAGTATGATATACTTCCCTTCAGTTTAATGAGTTATTCCTTCAAATCATCAAACTCAAAGAGATAATGGGAGTCAGCAGGTCAGAATGTGTCATATGAACTCTTTAAATTTGCAGCTGATATCCATTTGGCAGTCTGAAGGACACCAAATCTTGTTCATCTCTGTATCTTTACCCATATTAACCTGTGAGTTTTGATTTTGTTCTAGGTGGCTAAGGTCAGAGAGGAAGACAGTGCTATGGGGGCAGTTGGGTACCAGAATGGAGAACATGGAAGTTGGGGGGCTTGATCGATCTCCTGATTTTGGGGGATTACATTCCTTACCACACACATGCCATAGGATAAATGGCTAAAATCACTCAGACTGTTTAGGTTGGAGAACAGAAGATGTAACTTGCACATGTACTTCTCTTTGGATACCTGAGGCTTGTGATAAAGAAGAGAGACTGGATTTGTTCTACATTCATCCCAAGTTCAGAACTAGAATCATTGAGGGAGATTGCAGAGGAGTAGACATAAGGCAGCATCATACAAGAAATGACTTTTCCACAGCGAAAAAATGGCTAAAATAAATCATCTAATTTCCATCAAGAGATAGTGACTCTTCTGTCAAATAGACTGTTCCCTAAGAAAGTACACATAACGAAAGTAAAACCACAACAGCCACAAAAGCTAACTTCTGTTGATCGCTTATCACAGTACAGACTCTTTGCAAAGTACTTTTACACTGGTTATTCTTATTGAATCTTCACAACTATCCAACAAGGTATTATTGGTTAGACAGTAAGCATAGTGGTTAAAAGTATGGTTTCAGGAGTTAAACAGAGTTCAAGTTTGTTGTTTATTTGCTGTGAAGTGTTGGTGTTATCTGACCTCGATTTGCTTCTAGTTTCTCGTCTATGATAGATGGGCAGCAGTGGTATCACACATATGGGGGGTGAGGGGATGTTTACTTGTAACAGTGGCCAAATGCAACATAATGCTCAATGAGTTTTGGTATCCCCATTATTTTAAGGAGGAGATTTAGTCATAAAGAAGCAAATTAACCTGCCCAAAGTTATACGTCTAATATATGGGGAAACAAAGAAGCTGAGTTTTGAGGTTTTGTAAGATATGAGTAAGGTTGAAAATAAGAGGAGTATTCCCGGATAAAGTTTTTAGTGATTCACACTTAAATGATGTTTCTTCAGAAATGAGGCCTTATAATGGAGGTACCAAAGGAGGCAAGAAGATGCTAAAGACAAACATGACAACTTTTATTTGTTCATTCAACAATTTTATTCAATCAGTACTCATGTGCTAGGCACTGGAGAAATAGCACTGAGCAAAAGCCCTCAAGGAGACTTCATTCTGATGTTTCATGTTTTCAAGGCTTGGTCCTAGAAAATGCTAACAATGAGTCAGAAGAAGCTATTCTGGTTTCATAATGTCTGCTTTAACATATGACCCTCCATCTAATTCACAAACCTTAGTGATCTTGTCTGAATCTAAATTTAAGAGAGAAAATAGTATAGATGTATGCATTCATCTCATAATGTAAACTGGTTTTACTGTCATTCTTCTCAAAAGAAAAGAGAAAAACTCAATGACTTTCTTTCTCCATGCTCTGCACACTAGTCAGGGGGCACTTTCATCACTTTCTTCTTGCTTGAATCAAACTCTTCCAATTGTCCAAAAAACACAGTCAGACATCTTTATCATATGATTTTAAAAGATTCTTGTCTGACTTTTGCTAAATTCTGAAGACCAATCTTTCATTGCACCCTCATTCAAACTCTAACCTCCAGGAAAACTCAACTCTTAAATGCAGTTTAGAGAGGCATCATAAGGATTGTGGTAGGGCAATGGTTAAGTACTCAGCTGCTAACTGAAAGGACAGTGGTTCGAACCTACTCAGTGACTCAGTAGAATAAAGGCCTAGTAATCTGCTCACATGAAGATTACAACCTAGAAAACCCTGTGTGGCAGTTCTGCTCAGCTGCATGGGATTTCTGTAAGTTGAAATTGACTCAACTGTTCCCAACAACACCAACCAGAAAAAAGGCATTAGATTTTCTCTTCCAATGTGGCTTTTGCCGATACTGTCCTTTAAACTTGGTCACCTGATATGTGATGGGGTTAGGTACTCTTCCTTCTGTGCTTATATCCCTACAGTAGGACTTCTCATATTATTTTGGTAGCTGCTTAAAGCAGAAGCTGTATCTTGTTCACCTCTCTCCCTAGCTCCTGTCATGGTAACTTGTGTATCCTGGTGCTGCAAAAATTCTACCTGAACTGAATAAAGTAAATAATCTATGTTCATTATGTATCTTTTCTTCTGCTCCATACCAATCACCTACTCCCAAGGTGACTCTTGGACTTTGTCTGAAAACTCAGTTGCAGACATACCTGACCTACTATCCCCTCTCACTCTGCGTGTTCACAGATTCTAGTGCTGTAGAATTTCCCTTCAATAGTTACTCATGTGACATATCACTGATATGCTAAGCTTACTTTTTCTCTAATCACATCTTTCCTTCCTTCCTAAACTGAGATTCATTATAATGTCTATCATTATAAGCAATCTTGTAATCATCACTTAGCAAGTGCAACCTCTTTCCTTTTGACATGTTTGCTTAGCTGAACTTAACCTTGGTTCAGTTTTCTGCTACTGCATCAAATGTGGCTGGAGAAAAACTGCAATTTGGTCGACTGGTTGCACTCACTTTACATTCAAGGCAAACACTTGAAATGGGAACTGAATACTGCCTGACAACCTGGCTACTTTTCCCCAAAGAAGTTGCTGCTGTTCTCTGAGACAAAGTATTTTATGCTTCTTACATAGGTAACAACTTATATTATTGTTCATCGAAAAGAAAAACAAAAACAAACAAACAACAGCAAAACCCGAAGGAATGACTAGACATGAATTTTCTCCAACACTAACTAGAAGCAGCCAGCTGCCATCGAATTGATTCTGACTCATGACAACTCTGTGTGTGACAGAATAGATCAGTGCCCCACAGGATTTTTATCACTGTGACTTTTCAAAAGTAGATCATCAAGCCTTTCTTGTGATGTGACTCTGTGGGGCATCAAACTGCCAATCTTTTGGTTAGAAGCCTAGCATTTATCCTTTGCACTACTCAGGAAATCTACTAGGGAAATACCGAGGCTTATCCTTCAGACCCTTCTCATCCAAGAGTCCCACCTAAGGCTCTGGGAGTGAGTCTAGCAGTGTGTTCACTTGGTCAAATGTTTTGAGAAAAACTTGGAAAAGGAATATATTTTATACACAATTGATTAAGATTGTTGTGTCTTGCTGTTTAGACATTCATATCGTCATACTTTCATGGGTATAACGCAGCACATTTAGATTCTGGCTAAGCTGACACTGAATTGGGCGTACATTTAGTTTGTATTTAGTGTAATATATTTATGACACTTCTGTGGTGCTGTTTCACCAACTACCCCTGTACCTCCCAATCTTGTCACCTTCCTGTACATTTGAGCTTTAAATGACATGTTCTCTGGTTTTTTCAGAGCCTTCTTGTTTAGAGTGATCTTTTCCACACATATAAATCTTTTTCTATCGGATCACTTCCAGAAGCATGAATTTTTTTTCAATTATCATTTAAAAAACATCATTTTCATTGCCTCTCTAGAGTTGCCATGAGTCAGAATTCGCTGTACAGCAAGAGCAGGCTACAGCTCCTTCCAGCTATGTTTTCATTTGTTTCCTCTTCTTTACAGCAATACTTTTTTCTTTTTATTATGACTGAATGAAAATGTGCATTCCCATATAAATTTTCATGCCCACCTATATGTGGCTCCCACTGCTCTTCCCGCCCGGTGACAGCATGCTCTTCCTCTCTGCTCCATACATGCCTTGTCCTCCAAACAATCTCCTATCCCCTCCTCTCTACTCACTCCCTCGCCTCTAGTAAGAGGTCAACAGGGTGACATCCTACAGATGCATAGAAGCATAAACTGCACACATGACATGGTCACTCTGTGTCACCAAGTCCAATACTTGCTGAAATAATTTAGTCATTTATTACCTCTGTCTCCTTATCTCCTCAACTCTTTCTGATATGACATCAAAAACTTGTCAAAGTCATTATGGCCCCCATTTAAAAGACAGTAGAGGAAAATAATAAAGGATAAGTAAAGAACCGGGGAAATAAAAATTATTTTAAATGAGGGTATGCTAAACTTACCTTACCTTAAAGTCCAATTTATTAAAACTCAATTTTATGGTTGTATTTTCAAAGTAGAGAAAAAATTTGCAGTTGCCAGTGTAAGCTCTTTAGTGTAAATTAAAATTATTGTAAGTTATATACTTTCTACATTATACCCCATTTGTCTCTTATAAATATTTAAAATGTGGAAATAAATACATACACACTTTTATGTGCACCACACTCAATAATTGCACATTCATCTGAGCTAAGATAATGAGGGATATCATTGTTAGATGAATGATGGCTGAGAGCAAAGAATACCAGAAAGATGTTTACTTGTATTTTCTTTGGACTCTGCAAAGGCATTTGACTGTGTGGATCATAACAAATTATGCATAACACTGGGAAGAAGTGGATTCCAGAACAGTTAATTGTGCTCATGAGAAACCTGTACCTAGACAAAGAGGCAGTTGTTTGCACCAAACAAGAGGACACTGTGTGGTATAAAATTAGGAAGGGTGTGTGTTAGGTTGTACCCTTTTACTATACTTAACCAATCTGTACGCTGAGCAAATAATCTGGGAAGGTAGATGATATGAAGAACGAGGTATCAAGATTGGAGGAAGACACATTAACAACTTGCAATATGGAAATGACACAAGCTTGTTTGCTAAAAGCTAAGAGGACTTTAAGCAGTTACTGAAGAAGATCAAAGACCACATACTTCAGTATGGATTGCACTTCAACATAAAGGAAACAAAAATCCTCATGCTTGGAACAATGAGCAACATCATGATCAATGGAGAAAAAGCTTGAAGTTACCAAAGATTTCGTTTTACTTGTATCCACAATCAATGCCACCAAAGTAGGAATCAAGAAACCAAACAATGTGTTACACTGGGCAGATCTTCTTCAAAAGTCCTCTTTAAAGTGTTAAAAAGCAAAGATGCCACGTTAAGTACTAAAGAGCAACTGACCCACGTTGTGGTATTTTCGGTTTCTTAATATGCTTATGAAAGCTGGACAACGGATAAAAAAGATAAAAGGAGAATTGATGCCTTTGAATTAAGATGTTGGTGAAGAACATTGAATATATCACGGACTGCTGGGAGGATGAACAAATCTGTCTTGAAAGAAAGTACAGATGGGGTGGTCCTTAGAATACTTTGTACATATTACTGTGAGAGATCTATTCCTGTAGTAGAACAACATACTGGGTAAAGTTGAGCGTCGATGAAAAAGAGGAAGACTTTGCATAAGACGAGCTGATACAGAACACCAATTATGAGGATGGTGCAGAACTGGGCAGTGTTAGTTCTGTTGTACAGAGTCACTATGAGTCACAATCAACTCAACAGCACCTAACAAGAACAACAACATGGGCTGAAATAACCTTTGAAAATATCTACGGTTTTTACTTCTTCTGTACCAGATATATATCTTTCATAATTTAGAAATTTCATAAAATGAAAAACGAATATGAGTCATTGGTTTTTATTTACCACTGTTAAGCAGTCCCTTTATGTGGATTAACATATTTACAATAGCAGTTAGATATGTGTTTATGAAACTGATGTACACAAGAGTCTATGTAAAGTATTGGTCTTATTTTCTACAGATAATGAGAAAGTTCTTTTTGCATTTATACTTGATGATAACATTTGGTGGATTTCACTTACTTAATATAGTGAAATCTATTTTATCTGACAAACCAAAAACCTGAACTCTCTTCGAACATCTCTGAATTACTGACACTTAGCAGTATGTCTGCTGCAAACAATACCTGCAAAGACACTTGAAAGCCATAAAGATGCATTGTAAAATTGAAATATCTGCTGAACCATTAAAGACCACTTCTGCTGAGTGATTTCAAAGTGATTTACTATTAAAAATCTTCGGGAATCAGTAATCAATGTCTAGTACATAAATCTGTTCATTATTTATTACTCTTTATATTTCCCAATAACCTGAACAGCAAGAAAGATAACGGATATTACATCTCACCAACCTGCTAGTAAGAGTTGCATCAAATAAGAAATTAAACTGCAAAGTGTGCATGCATGACCTTTTCTGCCTGAGAGTCAGTAAATGGTAAGGCAGAAGTATGCTGCTTATGTCAGTATCTTAAATTTGTTCACTGAAAGTGAGTACTTATCTTAAAAAGTGTAAAATTTACATATAAGAGACATTTTGTCACGTAGAATGGTAGTAAGAGTAGCTCATTAGACAGTAAGGCAATAACTGAGTCACGACAAGGTCTATTTGTGTTTGGGTTCCAAAGTCATCCTGAGATAACTTTGTGGCAGTTAAAAATTGCTAAACTAAGTCATCACCACAGTGTACCTTATCATCTGGTTCAGGGGTAGTCAAAATTCAAAACTCAAACCTGTTGCTGTTGAGTCAATTCTAACTCATAGTGACTCTACAGAACAGAAAAGAACTTCCCCCATAGAGTTTCCAAGGAGTACCTGATAGATTTAAGCTGCCAACTTTTTGGTGAGCAGCCATAGACAGTAACCACTATGCTACCAGAGGGTACAGTAGATACTCCATAAATATTGGTTAAATGAAAAAAGAGAAAGATGAGTTTTATCAATGGAAGCTTTTAATCCTGCTGTGCTTCAATTTCTCATTAGATCAGTAGAGATGCTTATATTTATCCTATTTCACTGCATATTGATGTTCTATGAATCAATAAAATCTGTTACATGTCCCACAGGTTTTTATATTACATTTCAGAAACAAATATCTTGAAAAATACTAGAGTTCTATGACTTATTTTAATTGGAATCTGAGCTATTAACTTTACATATTTATATTGTTATTCCATAATATCTCATATTTTGCTTTATGCATTAGTCAATAAAACATATCTTCTATTTTTACACTGTTTCTAATCTGTACTCTGGAGCTGTGCATTTATTTCAATTAAGGATTAGGTTAGAACACAAAACATACAAATATTGCCAAATATTTATTATGTCTGTTTTACTATATCTCACATAAACAACATAATCTGGCAAGAGAAAATTTATAACAGGCTGCAACATTCATTCCTAAACCTGGCTACTCTAATATTTATTATCCAAATAACAGCAAACTAAACCAAAAAATTTATAATACTTCTCATCATTGTATTAAAACTAGTAACTTCTAAAAAAGTGACATGTGTTTATCAAGCATCATTCTCATGTCCAGCACTATAACGGGGCTCTACACGTATGCATATGTGAGGGCAAGAAAACCCAAGAGTATTATTATGGGATTTCAGATGAACTGGAGTCACTTGTTAATGGAGAAAGGTGTATGGTCTAGTGTTAAATACTGTGGTAAAAATTCAAATAGTACAGAAATCCAAAGAAAAATCTAAGTGGATGCCAGCCGATAGAGTAACATAATATTAGCATAAAATAATATTAGTCTACCTGACCAAATCAATTATTTCTTTCATCATATTTTAATGCTTCTTTGTTTGCCTACTTACCATAAACCTCTTTAAAGTCTCAGCTTTATTTTTCCCTGCATAAATTCCATCAAGTCCACTATACCAATAAGTTATATTTCTGTATGAGTTTTACACAACAGTTGAATGAACTGTTTGTCAGAGTATATTCATCTGTCGATATAGTTCTACATCAGTAAACCCAAATTATTTTGATGATACTGTGTGGATTCTTTTATTAACCCCCATTTGAGCGCTAATTGATGCTGTGTAATGTAGCAAAATTATAATATTTATTGGTACGATTTATGAGAGTCAGGGTTATGTAATTTGAAATTACATGCTCAACTGTTTTACTGGTCACTGTAAAAAAATTGGTATGCTTTGTCAGAAAAAAATTCTCATATTATAAGTAAGTGTTGGGTTTTGAAGTGGTAATTTTAACCAAAATGTCTATCATAAAACTGCTAGTTTCATCACACCAATTTTTATTCACTTTACAGAGATATTTCCTTATCTATATAATTTTCCCTATTATTTATAAGGAACCCTAGTGGTACATTGGTTAAGAGCTTGGTTGCTAAGAAAATGTTAGCAGATGGAATCCACCAGCTGCTCCTTGGAAACTGTATAGTGCAGTTCTGTTCTGCTCTGTCCTGCAGGGTCACAATGAATCAGAACCAGCTACTCTGGAACTCCTGAAGAATTATCTCCACATGCTTGCATTTCACGTATCTAGCTTTCCGCTCTCATTTTTTCGTGACTCACTGTCTCTCAATTTCTAATGCAGCCAAGGTGGCCCTCTTTCTACCCCTTGAATTCCCTTTTTCCTTTCTGCTTCCTCCTTTGCCTGGAATGCTTTTCTTCCTCATCTTTGCTTAGCTAATTCCTACTCATCCTTTAGCTTTCGGTTGAAATATCATTTCTTCAGGAACGTCTTGGCATGCTATATCAAATTCCATTGGAGTTTCTTCGGTATAGTTGTAATTTTACATTTGTGTGTGCGAGAATTTGATTAGTATTTGTCTCCTTGGCAAGATTATAAATTCATGTACGTGGGGATGTGTCCTGTTTTTATCTTACTTCTAAATTCTGAAAGCCTGATAGAGTCATCAATAATTTAATTCATTCAACAAATATTTATCAAGCATTTATTACACACCAAGCACTGTGTTCAGTGTGGGAGATACAACAGAGAACAAAACAAAGTCATAGAACTATATTCATTCACTCAGTTGTTGAATAAATGAATGGATAACTTACAGATACTAGTTATTCCAAATCAACTTGTTTCATATAAAAATGCATCTTTCAATGTGTAATATATATGCAGTAATTGTTATTAAAATTTTATGTACAAATCTTCAGAACTAGATCCCTAATAACTATTTACTTGATTGATGAATTAATTAATGTCATACAAATTAACAATAGATGTACAGGTTAATGTTAATTATTTCATAAGAATAAAGGAATATATTTTAGCTGTAAATTTTATTATCCACTTTATGACAATTAATAATTTTTATGTGTGAAGATAAAGCTTTATTAGCTTTTTAAAAAGCATTATTGTGGTTAGTTAACATTCAAGTTGACATTAGCAAGTTAATAATGAATTCTGCTAAAGATGTGAACTCTATCAACATGATATGGAAAAAGAAAAAAAAAAACAGCTGCCTAGACTTCAACTTGCAGCATATGCTTTGGTCTATTTTCTTCTTTTTCATATAGAGTTGTGAACAGATGTTTGGACAGGTGGATTTTGTACTAAATCTTGTACTTTTACACGTGCCATGAAGAAGGATGTGAGCCAAGTCAGCACCGAGGCTCCCTTGCTAGTCGTTAATCACATCAAAACCACTTATTTTTGCTTTTATCAAATTAAAATGAAAATGAGAGTTCTGCTAACAAAGGCTTATTTTATGCAATGGGGGAGGTAGCCACATCGCTCATTTGTTTGCTACAAGAGTCTGTTGCTCTTGTTAAACTAATCTAATCACCAACCCTCAGCATGCTTTGTTTTTTCTCTGTTCCATCCATTCGTTTGATCACGCTAATTTCCCGGCCAGAATGCTTTCCTCCCCACTCCTCCCTTTGTACCTACTCAATTCCAACACATCCTTCAGGGTCCAGCAAATCTCATGCCATTGGATAGGGAAAGCTCGTATTTGCTACCAGTATTTGAGAATCTCTATGTTTGCCAGGCACTCCTTGGAAACTCTGTGGGGCAGTTCTACTCTGCCCTATAGGGTCATTATGGGTCAGACTTGACTCGACAGCAGTGAGTTGCACGCTCAGTGGGCTAGGTCATCTATTTAGGTGAAACACAAAGAGTAAATTGTCACATGTCCTTCCTTCTCTAACATATACTGCCTGCATGGAGGTTATTAAAATGAATGCACAGGTTACCTGCCCTCAAGAAGCTCACATTCTATTTTGGGTTGATGGTAAATAACAATACAAACCAAATTTTATGTTAATTACTGCATTAAAAAAATTAGAAAAGATTTGTGAAGTGGTTTCAGGAACCACAGTGAGTAATCACAGGTTAGTTTTACTGAGTTTTGAAATTATTCACCAAGGAGCAGGGCAGGAAGAAAGGAAGGCTATGTCCTGTGAGCATGTACCCATGTGCATAGGGACTCCTATGACAGAAGGCAGACAGTAATGTGTGCATGATGGACCTCTTTTTAGAGGAGTTTAGAGGGAAGAAGGATCATTTCTAGCTTGTAAAATTAGGGCATTTTTGAGGAAAGATATACCTTTAAGCAGGGCCTTGAGGGAAAGATAAAGCTGATAAACTGCGATCTAGAGATGGTGATGAGGGAAAAAAAGACTGTTGCAGAAGGAAGACTTAGTACAGGCAGGAAAGCAGAAGGTTTCTATGGAAATTCAATTTGGCTCAGAGAAGGATATGAGAAGGATAATTTTACCCGTAGACTTGAGAAATACTTTAGAATGGTAAATCGGGCCACATCTTAGGAGATCTTGAGTACTAAATCTCAGAGGAACACCTTATTCCTTGGACAACTATTTGACATTTAGTACATTCTACTCTTTGTGCTTCATTTGCCTAACAAGCTTATATTTTTTATAAAGGCAGGGGCATGTTCACATGGCTTTGTAAATCCTTCAGAAGGTAGGACAGTGCCTGGCACATAGCAGGAACTAAAAGTTCTGCTGATTCATTAACAGAAAGATTTTTATTCTAAAAAGGAGGGATGTCGTAGCATGCAGGAGGATCATGTGCCGCTGTGATTTTTCTCTGCCCTTTTAGCACCATATTAAGCATGACAAGTCTGTCACTGTTGAGAACCACAGAGCACGCTGCTTACATGGAGGTGGCTGAAAATGAACAATGTGATTCTAGCCCATCAGGAAACTTACTACTGATGCCTGCTTATTTTCTCCTTTCTGTGCATTAACTGCAAACATTTTCTTAAATTTGTATTTCTGTCTTATCTATATAATATAAAAATAGGCACTTGGCATGTGAAAAGATATTAACTGTCCTGAAAAATCAATTTGAATATTTGAGAAGCAATGACTGCTTACTGGAGGTTTTTTTGTGGGGGCTGAAAGAGTTTTGGGGGAGTTACAAGAGCTGGCTCTCAAATTCTACTTTGATTGTGTGGCCTAGTGGAGAGAGTTGCTAGAGGTTCCGTCAGAAGTCATGATCATGAATTTACCCTTATGACAAACAGATGTTCAAGAGATACATTCATCCAAGCAATAAATATTTATTAAACATCAATCAAATGCTCTACAATGTTCTAGCTTCTGGGATATGCTAGCAAGCAAGAAAGACAAATTGCTCAATTTTGTGAAACTTAAATTTCAATGAGATCTAATAGTTTGGTTTAATTGTTTCGCTAATAACAATAATTAGACATTACACTTGTATACTATCCTGAAGTTCACAAAACTCTGACATATTTGTTACTTTCCACAACTCTCCTTTTCTCGGTTCTATGTACTTTTGCTCTATTTTTATCTACTTCTGTAGTGTCAACTATGCCATTATTCTCAAATATTTATTTCTAGCACAGGCCATGCATTATCTATTTTTAACTATCTTTTTGACATTTCCACCTGTGTGAATGTGATGTAACTTGAACTGTTTTATCTTCCCCTAATTAATGTCTTTCATCTCCCACAGTTCTCTTATTTTAATTTGTAGCATTCACCAAATCATCCAACCAAAAACAATGTAACTGATTCTTTACATACTTTCCCCTCTCTTTTTATGTGTTCTTATTTTTCTCTTTCCTTTTTGTCATTTCCTCTGCCTCTACCATAGTGCTGGTCTCATAAGCTGTTTTTGTATGTATTATTGTAATACCCCAAACAAAAAAACCCAGTGCCATCCAGTTGGTTCTGACTCATGGTGATCCTTTAGGACAGAGTAGAACTTCCATATAGTTTCCAAGGAGTGACTGGTGGATTCGACCTGTCAACCTTTTGGTTAGCAGCTATAGCACTAAACTACTATGCAATCAGGCTTTATCAGTTTTCAATTATTGTGTCTAGACTGTCCTAGCTCCTATCACATACAAAAAAACTTGCCTGAGCTATTAATTCATCATTCATACCAGAGGTCAATTTTAAAACACAGACTTGAATATACTATTCTCCTGTTTTAAATTTTCCTGACTTCTGTGATCTATGGGGTGTCAGTTTTCTAACACTACAAAGACCTGATGATCTTGCTCCAGTTTAGTTTTCTAATATCACTTCAGTTTATTTTATAAAAGGATCCTTACTCTAACTATTTCAAACTCTCCAAACCTATTACGCTTTTTCACCCCTTTGTGACTTTCAGAAGCTATCTTCTCTCCTCTACCTGCCTTTTAAGGCTTTCTTGACCCTGAACTCTGCCTTTCTCCTTAATTCACACTTCAGTTCTCTAATTTTATTATCTGCATATCCACATATCTATCTACCCATCAATTCATGTGTTAATTATGAGGCTATCATTTGCATCCTTGTTTTATGTTTCATTTTCTGGAAGGTAAAATTGGTTTTCATTCATCTTTGTATCCTTAGTGCTTGTTGAGCACCTACATCAACATCAAGAAAAGGTGCAGTGAATGAATACATAGCCAGGTGACCTCAGCTATCAAATAGTTTTATTTCCTATCATTCTCAAAGCTTCATTGGAATGTAAAACAGAAACAAAGGAATGAGACAAACAACCCCCAAATTGTTGCTAGTAAAACAGAAAGAGTTAAATCAAGAAACCAGAAACTAAGAGAATTTTTATAATATTTAATGCCAATCACCTTGTGATTTAACAGAAATCAAAGGAATTCTTCTGGGAAGTCAGATTTGCTTAGTTCCTCTAATGAGCTCCAGAAGTTTCTATAAATTATTACTGCTTTTGGGAGGGAAACTTGGTAGTATCTATTAAAATGTGTATACTTAACGGCCCAGCAATTGTTCCTCTATGACTATTCTTTAGTCATATTAACATAAATGTGTAAAATGTTGGCTGTTGCATTATTATAGTAGCAAAATATTACCAACAGCATACGTCTCATTAATAGGATACAGTTTAAGTGAATTATGGTTTGTCTGTGCTCAGAAATCATTCACAAACTCTTAGAAAAGATCTACAAGGTTCATGACATATCCCTGAACGTAAAGAAAGTATATATATGTGGATGTTTAGAAATGCAGAGAAAACGGAGGGGGCACAACAGACATTAGGCTGTTAGCTGTGTTTACCCCTAGGGAGTACCACTGGGAGGTTGGTGAGAGATAATTTTCTCTTTCTCCTTTTTTAGGCTGCTGTGTTATTACAGTTATTTTTGTAACTAAAGAGCAGTATAAACTGTTCAATAATTTAAACAAAGAAAATCTCTGAACTTGAAACAGCAGGGGCTGAGAGCACAACAGGCCATAGCTGGTCCGTAAGGAGTGACTGGTAGTGAGGGCATAGCACTTAGTTACTTCACTAGCTGGGACTACTCATTCAAGGTTTGCCCACTGATTCCTAATATTGGTAGTCAGGACAGACAGAGAAGAGGGCAGTATCCCAGCTAACTTCAGACTGTCACAACCAAAACAGCAGTTGAATTCCTTGAACACATTTGCCTTTGTCAATAACTCTCCTTGTTCATATTGCTGGCAAGTACAGCTTTAATCCCTAACAATGGCTAGAGTAAATGGTGCGCTGGGGAATTCTCTGTAGTCTTTGCAACTCAAACTAGAATGTCTCACGCCAGGTAGCTTCCCAGAGCCTTGATTACTAGGCATGAGCTAGGTTGTAAATTGGGAGTTTTGTTATCTAATGATCCCCTACTGCCATCCACCTTTCTAGAAGACCCCAAATGATATCTGCTTGCTTGTTTACCTGCTTGCTTACTCACCAATACGCAGCAACCTGCATGAGGATCTGGGGGTAAGGGGTTGAGGAAATTCCACTGAAGGAAAGAGAATTCTGCAGATAAACCAACTGGAATAGTTCAGCTCTATGCTTATTTCTGATGACCATGAGTCATAATAAGGGTAATGTGATAACTAATAATTTATAATGGGCTATTTAGTGTTTAAAACTTTCTTGACATCACCCAGGGCTATTGGGCTTACTGAAGATTTGTACCTGGCATCATCACTGCTTAGACAGCCCAGCTGGAAAAATTCCAGAGAAAACTTTTAGGGACCTCTCTTGAAACTATGGAAACCAATCAAATATTTGTCTCTAGCTCAAGTGCATTTACTATATCTCTACTTTAACTGTCTTTGGCTGGATCCAAAGACGAAGCATATTCTTGTGTGAATAAGAAGCACTTCTGTGAGCTGCACTTGGAAGTATCTTGAATTCCTGTTTGCCTGCATTTTTTCTCTTCTATTGTATCTTTTGTCTTTGTTAAAAGACTTACATGAGGAGTTTTGTGAATTCTTTCAATTTTTCTACTTGTACTCTATACAGGAACAGTGAATAAATCATAGCTGTTAATTTTCTAATGATGTGTAAAAAATTGGCAAAAATTTAGAAGTTTAAAATAATACTATTCATCAGCTCACAGTTCTGTTGGTTGGATACTCAGAACAGACTGTGGTTGGGTTCTCTGTTTAGGGTTTTATGAAGCTAAATCAAGATACAGGTCAGGGTTCATTCTTGTCTAGAGCCGGGGTCTCATATAAATCTGGCAGGATTTAATTCCCTGTTGCTTTTATACAAGTAGAGACACCAACTTGCTACTGCTCTGAAAGAAATTTTTTCCATGGCTATTTTTAGTCAGAAAATTCATTTTAATTTAATGATTCATCAAGGTCTCTTCAGATTGGAGGGTTAGAGGGTTAGTGGGAATACAACTCATTTATTTATACATTTGGCCACATTTCCAAATCTTGTACTCAAAGTTTCACGGAGAAACCCACTGGGAATATGTCAAAAGGTGAATTGAGTTGATATCACAGATAAATGAAAATATTCCCTTCACCTCTATTACAGTTTAGTTTGAGTGAAAATTTCCCACTTACAAATTTCATGTATTGTGTAGACCTGACTTTGAGAATTCACTGATCACTTTTAAAATCAAAGGATTTCTTTATTCATTCAAAAATCTTTATCAAGTGTCAGTAGGGAGCTAGATAATCTTCTAGGCATAGGGAATCTTGTACTAAAAAAATCTTGTACTCAAATCTTGTACTCAAAGTTTCACGGAGAAACCCACTGGGAATATGTGAAAAGGTGAATTGAGTTGATATCACAGATAAATGAAAATATTCCCTTCACCTCTATTACTGTTTAGTTTGAGTGAAAATTTCCCACTTACAAATTTCACGTATTGTGTAGACCTGACTTTGAGAATTCACTGATCACTTTTAAAATCAAAGGATTTCTTTATTCATTCAAAAATCTTTATCAAGTGCCAGTAGGGAGCTAGATAATCTTCTAGGCATAGGGAAAGTTTTCTGAAGATGATCCCCAAAAACTTAGTTGACAAAAAATGAGCTTTTTTTTCGTCTCTTGTATTTAGGATGCAATACTGATTTGTTAGTTATTAAGCTACTGTCTTTCAGTTGCAAACTCTAGTGATAGCTTCAGGTATACACATATCCTTAGTAGTTAAAACTGAGCAAACCTTGGGCCAAGCTGCTGGCTGCCATGCTTCTGCATAAAATGAGTTGATTTCTAATATCTTTCAATTAGAATTTAAAATGTTAGCATAAGTAGTTAACTGCATCACATGTTTATATTAAAACACATTCCAATTATTTGAATAGCTTTAAACAGATATTCAATACACATTCTGGCATTTTTTCCATTGTGTCTCTGAAATTATCTCCATTCCAAGATTCTCTATTCAATTTATCTATTTGAAATTTTAGTTTGTTTCTGTGAAGTAAATGGAAAGAAGCCAAAAGAAACAAATTTAGTTTGACTACTGAACTAAAAAATTCTTGTTTATTGCAATCTGTAGCTTTATTACACGTTTAAAATGGTGATTTGTCAAGTGTAGGATATTTTTAAGTTTTTCTATAGAGAATTTATAGAATATAAGTTCTCTGATATACTACATGGATGGGTGAATTTATGAAACATTTTTATGAGGACTTCTTGACCTACTGTCTCAAATACTAGAGTTAAGAAATGATACTTTTCTTTTCTTGATGATATCTCTGACTTTTTCAATTAATCCATTTTTCTGCTGTGATTAGAAAATATTGATTTTTTAGTCACACAGAATAATTTTTGCTCTAAGTAGTTTTGTGGCTGTCATTTAGGTGTTTTGATTCTAAAATTTATGCTTTTTTTCTTTAATTCAAAAGTCAAGTAGTATGTAATTTAGAAATCTATGTATTAGTAACTGTTAATGCTATATAGTTCAAGAAGTTGAAAACCCTCTTAAACTGATGTGTCCATCTTACCTAAAATTCTGGAAAGTAAATACTGAGTAATTTAGTTTTAGGTAAAGAGGCAGATAGACTCTATTTAGGGATATGAAATAAATATTTTAAAATTACTCAACTATTAGATTATTTTCAGAAAAAATACAAAATAATTAACAAACATAGTTAGCATTTCTTAAGCACTTGTGATACCACACACACATTCATATTTAGTCCCAATTCTAGCAGGAGAGACAGGATAGATAAAAGACAACACCTTTAGAAATAAGGGTTGAAAACTGATCAGCAGTATGACCCCATAGGTGAAGTGTGTAGAAATAATGTATACAAATTTTACTTACGATCACAGATTTTAAAAAACTAACAAAGTATGATTAAACTGGATACAGCTTATGTAAAAAGTTATGATCATGATCAAGTTGTATTTACTTCAGAGCCATTAAGGAGGTTTCTCATTCAAAACCTATAAAAATAATTCACATAATTAAACAAATTAAAAGGAAAAAATGTGAACATCTCAATAGATGGATTTATTGAGTTTAGCATCTCTTCATGATAAATGCTTTCAGTAATATATAAAGAGTAAGAAAACTTGTGAATCTGATATCTATCCAAAACTATGGAGAAGAACATTCTTAAGGACAGAACATTAAGTGTATTCCCTTCAAAATCAGGCATCAGGCAATGACACTTGCTTATTACCACTTTTATTCATGATGGTACTGGACGTCCTACTCACACAGGCAAGAAAAACAAATAGTTTAGAAATTGGGGAACAAAAGAGCAAAACATGACTATTCACTGACTGTAGACTAGATATCCATGAGGCTGTCATCAGTCAGAATCACCTAAATGGCAAGGAGGGTTTTTTTTTTTTAAATCTGATCCACATACAAATCCCTAAGAATCTATAGACAAACAATTCACATTATTAAGAGAGCTTAGCAGGTGGCTAGATATGTTAAAAAAACAAAAATCAAGTGAGTTATCACATACACGCAACAAGCACGTGGAGACTATAATAGCTGAAAAAGTGTATTTATAACTATAAAAAGAAAAGGAGGTAAGGTACTTAGGAATAAACTAAAAGTTTGCAAAATCTTTTTCAGAAAAAAAAATAAAACCTCAATGAAAGACATTAAACTTGACAAATACGTAAGGATACATGTCACATTGCTGGAAAAAACATGTAATACTATAAAAAATGTTAATTCCCCAAGACTGATGCATGAAATAAATACATTTCCAATCAGATCCCAAAAACATTTTTCTGTTTTGAGAGATTTGATAAACTAATTCTAAAATTCATGTGAGAAACTAAATGTCTAGTTACCTAAACTGAGTAGACTTATCCTATCAGCAATCAAGATTTATTATTTCTGTTAATTTAAGACAGCATGGTTTTGGCATTCTGTCATTAAACTATCCAAAGAAGAAAGGAAAGCCCAGAAGGGATATCTTAAAGATGCACAATGTGCTAGACATATGTTATAGCTTGAGTCATATTCCCCCAAAAGAAATGCTGAGGTTCTGTGTTTGTCCTGGTGGATGTGGCTTTGTTTGGACATAGAGTTTTTCTTCAACATCATCAGTAAAGTTAATGAGTTTGTACTGGAGGAGGGTGGGTCCTAATCTGTTCTGAGTAGTGGCTTATACAAGAGGAGAAGAGACAGTCACACACATGGGCAAAGTGTCATGTGGGGATACATCCAGAAGCAGCAAAGCCATGCCAAAGATGGCCTGCAACAACTGGAAGCTAAGAGAGCAGCGCGGAAGAGTTCCTCTGTCTGAATTGTAACAAGGAAACCAACATGGCAAATACCCTGCTTTGAACTAGCCTTCAGTAGCATGAAAGGATACCTTTCTTTAAAACAATCTACTTTGGGGTAGTTTTGTTACTGTAGCCCTAGGAAGCTAGGACAACATAAATGCTTTCAGACATTTCACTGTCTTATGTGTATATTATATTCTGCTCACCCAAAGGCACAATGAAAGACTTTTTAATCTTTTTAGTCCAAGAGACTGGAAAGAAATGCATGTAGTATGTATAACCAACAAATCTCAGTATCTAAAATATATAAAAGATTCCCGTAAATCAACAAGTAGAAGACAGCCAATGGAAAAAAGGGCAAAAAGCACAGATGCTTATTTCACAGAAGAAGAAACAAATCAATACAAATATACGCATAGTAGCATTAATCTTATTAAAAATTAAGGATAAACATGTAAAAATCATAATGAGATGCCATTTTACTGTTGTTATCTTAGCAAAGGAGCCCTGGTGCTGCAGTCGTTAAGAACTCAGCTGCTAACCAAAAGGACAACAGTTTGAATATACCAGCTGCTCCTTGGAAACTATATAGTGTCTCTGTTTTGTCCTGTAATGTCACCATGAATCTGAATCAACTTGACAGCAACAGGTTTTTTTCTGATACTGGGGTAAAAAAAAAAAGAAAAAGCCAACAACATCAGCTGTTGGTGAGGATGCGAAGCATGCGATCCCAGGAAAGATCCAAATTCTGAATCTCCTGCTGTTCAAGCTGGTGAATGGTCAGAGACACATACTAATGTGGTAAAACTATAAATGGGTACAGCTATTTGCATAAAAGAAAAAGTCTTTTTTTTAGAATTGAATGTGTATAACTTCTGACCAGGAAATCCTGCTTCTTTATACTTTGTATATGCCCTGGAGAAATTCCTGCTTACTTGGAAGAATATTTATAACAACAGTGTGTGTAATACTGAAACACGGGACAAAAAAAAAAGTTGTCCACAGAGAAAACTGTGGCATATTTCACATTTTCAGAAGGACTCAAGAACATGTGAGAAATGTAATGTTAAGGGATACATGCTATTGTCAGGTTCTATTACGTTGGTTTGGGCTCATGGTCACCCTGTGTCCAGCAGAATGAAACACTGCCTTGTTCTATGTCACCTTCAGAATTGCTGCTACAGTTAAGCCCCAGGTTGGAGCCGCTGTGTGAATCCATTTCTCTGAAGGTCTTCCTCTTCTTCGCTGACCCTTTACCTCACCAAGCATGATGTCCTTCTCCAGGGACTGATCCCTCTTCATAACATGTCCAGAGTATGTAAGACATAGTCTCACCATCCTTGCTTCTAAGGAGCATTCTGGTCCTACTTCTTCCAAGGACTCAAAGGAGTCATTCACAAGAAACAAAATGAACTTTTCTGCCAGCCGGAAAGATAGGAGCTGAGCCCAGAGGAGGCTAACAGCAGACTGCAAAATGGTCTGTGTGTAACTGAGAGTTTAGGAATTCAGGGGAGGAAAGCAGCAGCCTGAGTAGCAACCTAGTGACAATTGTGATGGTAGAGAAAGACATCTCTGGTTATGTGGAGTGTTCCCCTAGCCCTGCCAAGCCAGCCAAGTGCTGTCGAGTCAAATCTGACTCATGGTGACCCTAGCCCTAGCCTCCCACAAAAAGACTTCTTTAGTGAATAATTGGAGGGGGGCATCCCAGGAAAGATCCAAATTCCGAATCTCCTGCTGTTCAAGCTGGTGGATGGTCAGAGATACATACGAATGTGGTAAAACTATAAAGAAAAGCAAGGGAGTGTTAAACACAAAATTAAGGATTGTGTTACCTCTGAGGATGCAGTAGACAAGTAGCTGCAGTGTGCTGCTGACATTCTGATTCATCTGGGGTCACGAGACATGTTTTATTACGCTTCTCAGCTTACATACCTTCTTTTATACTATCGAATTTGATATAATGAGATACCAAGCTTCTATGGTTTTATATTTTTCTCTTTAACTTGAATTTTAATTCACTGTTTGGTAGCTTTTCTTTGACAAGTCTTCTTAATTCAGCTACAAAGAAAGCTTATAATTCATAACATCTGTAAGGAATCTCATTATTTGAATTCTGTTAACAATGCATTAATACAAAATAGCACACACACTATAGTTCTGATTTGGTAAACAGATATATTTAAATATAAACACATCTAGCAAGTATGTTTTATTTACACTGAAATTTCAAATCTCATTTCTCTGAATTCCTTCCAGCTTGAATAGCAGGAGATCAGGAAATCGGGTCATTACTAGGATCCCTTCCTCCTAATTATTTCTTTAAGGAGTCTCTTTGTGGAAGTCTAGGGTTAGGGGAGCCTCCCACAGGTACCAGAACTGCTGTTCCAATGCCATTTATAATTGCCATCTTCCTCTTCCATCACCACTGTCATTGCGTTGTTACCAAGCTGCTGTCCTCCTAGTCTGAATTCCTGAACTTTCCATCAGCCATAGAACATTGTCCTGTCTGCTGTTAGCTTCCTCCAGAGTGGACTCTTCTCGCTTTATGGCTTGCAAAAAAGTTCGTTTTGCTTCTTGTGAGTAACACTTGAGATGGAGTTTCCCGTAGCAGAGCTGCTGGGGCTGTCGTGATGTTTTCTCTGAGAGACAGTAAGGAAGGCCGGGAGCTGAGAGCTGAGAATGGATTAGGAATGATCACTCCTGGCTTCACCCTGTTTCGGGATCCACCAATCCCTTCATTTTACAAACTTGTATATTCAACCTGATCCATTTTGGATTTGTGAGTTTTCTCATGCATGGTGACTTGCTTTGGGAGGCTCTGTTATTTCCTCACTTCTTGGAAATTCTATGGGACTGTTATACCCTGATCTATAGGGTTGCTATGAGTCGGAATCGACTCAACGGCAGTGGTTTTTTTTTTTTTTTCAGTTATTTCCTCGGAAACCTAGGTGGCGCAATAGTCAAGAGCTATGGCTGTTGACCAAGCGGTGAACTGCTTCAATCCACCAAGTACTCCTTGGAAATCCTATAGGACAGTTACACTCCATCTGATAGAAACCTTATGGGGCAATTCTGCGTTATTAATCAGAATTGACTCCATAACTTTTTTTTTTTTTTTTTAATATTTCCATGACTAGTTCAGGTCCTTTATGGACACTTAGTTTACTGAATAAATCTATATATACCTTAAACATACACCTACTATTGGGTTTCTGGGCTCATTAACAATTAAAGAATCTGTTCTATTTCAGCATCCCTGGAAGTACTACTACAGCTGGGAAGTTCCTGATTTTTCTCTAACAGTTAAAAGGCTGCTCTGCCCAGAGTGTGCCGAGGGCTTTAGGGGTTGATGTGATTCATTCAGTTCCATACATTAAACTAATAGTGTCCCATCTCTGACTCAATCCCAGGTAATACTTATTTGTCCTTATAAAAAAATACAAAGGAGGAAAGTTGATATAATACAAAATATTAATAATTGTAATATAAGAAGTGAGCTAACAGGCATTTTTAAAAATTTTATAGCATATTTTTAACTTTCTAAATTTGCTTGACTGAATATTTGCTAGTTTTATATTCAACAAGATAAGCCATGAAAGAAACAGAATTAACAACAACAAGCTTTTAAGAATCTATTTGGTTCCTAATATCACAATATCTTGTTTGTTTTGCTATTACAGATGTGAGGTAATTCCTTTTGTTTACAATTTTGCCTTATTAGAAAGACATCCATAATTACACATTTCTATTTTACACCTTATTTGGGATACTTACATTGCTTCACAAACTTCTGTTCTCATTAGGTTTTCATCTCCAAGCTTTGTTTACTTAACAGTCATCTGCTCTCCCCATTTGTGTCTTTACCATGTCACACAAAATGAATCATCTAATGATAACATTTTAAGTGCCAATATCTAGCTACAGAGTGGAATTTGAGCCCCCTCCAAGGCATTGTTTCTGGAGGGCTGTTATCACAGCAATCATCTTCTTGTCTTATTAAAAATGGACACTGCTAGAGAAATGACAGCTAATCCCACACATACGACTAATAACAGCCAGACAGTTGATTAAAAGTAAAAAAAAAAAAAAAAAAAATTAGAAACGTGAAGTTTCATAACTGCACCATCCAAATAACTACACATTATCAAATAAAGCCTCCCAGGACAATTGCAGAACTATGGAAAAAGAGACCTAATTTGTGACTAGCGTGAAATTTTGGATTTTCAAACAAATAAAACTTGTTTCTGTTCAGATGATGACTTCTTAGATACGATAAACCAAAAAAAAAAAAAAAAAATCCCACTCTGTTTAAGTCAATTCCAACTCACAGTGACCCTGTAGAACTGCCCCATAGAGTTTCCAAGGAGCACCTCGTAGATTTGAACTGCCAACCTTTTGTTTAGCAGACGTAGCACTTAACTACTATGCCACCAGCATTTCTTAGATACCATAAGTGTACATTAAAATGGTTCAAATGGTTAGGAGCTAGACTACTAGCTGAAAAGTTGACTGGTCAAACCCACCCACAGGTGCCTTGGGGAGACCCTGTGGACCAGTTCTACTCTGCACACATGAGGTCACCTCGAGTCAGGAGTGAGTAGACAGCAATGAGTGTACCCTGCTGTTGATGGTGAACCCCAAAACTGTCCGTTTGTCTATGTCTCAATATATCATCAAACAATCTTTTTAACTTTCAGACTTCATTGTATTTTTTATATTTAGCAAATACAAATATGCACTTTATGATTTAATACTTGGGGTGACAAAGATAGAATTTATCAAGTTTGGGAAATCCATTTGCTTACCAGCTCACTGAATTCATTATTGCCTAGGTCAAGTCTTTCCAACTGGGCCAGCTTGTGCATTGACCTGAAACAGATGGAGAAAAATATCATTGTGAGAGAGTGTATGACACACTGTTTCAAAAGATATTCTGCTTGGCGATGCACAGTGACCATATATTGGATGCACTTTATGGTTCTATACATCTATAGGATATCATCCTGCTGACCTCTGGCTGGAGTAAGGGGAGTGGGTGGAGAGGAGGGGAAAGGAGACTGTTGGGAGGATGAGACATGTATGGAGCAGAGAGGAATAGTGTGCAGTCACCGGACAGGGACAGCAGTGGAAGCTGCATATAGGTGGGCATGTAAATTTATACGGGAATGTACATTTTCACTCAGTTATATTAAAAAAAAAAAAAAAGATATTCTACCCATCCCCTGTTAGATTTACCTGATTGTATAGTGAACAAAAATGGGGATATTCTTCAGCAAAGAATGAGTTGTCAATACACAGAATTGTATGCAAATTGCCACCTGAACACCATCAGTAGCTCACTAAGATCTGCAACACTGATTCCCCAATGCCACTCTGTGGTTGGACTACTGGGCTGGGAAGGTTTTATCCAAAACCTGGGGAGCTTGTCAGTACCTACTCCAGTAAAATGTAGGTGCTCCGTGGTCTCTATTTTTAGCAATTTCCACAAGTTTGGGAACCAACGGATGAATCCAATTCCTAGAGAAGTATTCTAAAGTCCCAGACTAAGACCACAATTTCATCAAGTCTTACCTTTTATTACTCTTCCAAATCACCTTTCATTACAGATCAACTGGTGTACTTAATTATCTCCAAACCACATAAGCTTGGATGCTGCTGCTACTCTTAATGATTGACAATCTTAGCCTAGAATTGATGACAAAGCTGAAAGGTGCTCCTGTCACCACAGATACAACCAATGTTCCTCAAGCCACTCTCGAGAAAACACAATATGAGAAAAAAGTAATATTTTTTCTGAAGTTTTAAGTACTTTATCTCTCCATTAATCAAAATGCTGTCTTTAAGTCCCATCAGAAATGCTGGAGGTGTCACTGACTCAAATCTTACAGATTTTATCTTCTTTGCATCTAGAGTAGAAGTAGTATTAATTTTTCAAGGTCTTTATGAGTATTACATGAAATAGTACTATAATTCAGACAAGGTCTGACATGCAGAAATGCAAAGCTTTGTGCCATTTCTTCATTAACTGTTGCAGAGACATTATTGTGTGCTGCTCTGTTCCTCCCCACCTCCCAGCCCCTACCCCTAAACACACACAGGGATTTAATACTTTCCAGGCAAGAATGTTGGCCTATTTAGTTCACTATCACACCTCAGGCCCTGAAAGCACCTGTGTGGAAACATCAGCAGCTCAAATATCGTTGTGAAACCTCTGCCAGTATGGTAAGGAGAAGAGCTGCCTCTCTTCTTGGCAAATCTGTGACACTAGTTTCCTACCACTTATTGCAATACTTTTCCTTTCACTTGCTCTGGAAGGGGGAAAAAAAAGTTTTCTACTGGGGTTTTCTGAACCACTTCCCTAGAAGCAAAGATGGTGAGACTTTGTCTTGTTTACTTTGGATATATCATCAGGAAGTTCCAGTTACTAGATAAAAGACACCACGCTTGGTTAAGCAGAAAAAGGAGATCCTCAATGTGATGGACACTGGGGCTGCAATGATGGACTTAAATACTGTAACAACTAGGAGGACTCTGTGGGATCAACAACACTTCCTCCTCTTACAGGCGAGGTTGCTACGCATGGGAGCCAACACAATGGCCTCTAACAAAAACAGCAACATAAATTCTGCTTCTTAAAATAGCTCTTCTTCTTTTTTAACTTTGTTTTATTTTTATGGCCTTAGTTTTTGCAAATTTTTAATTATGTGCACAATATTTTCCTCCATCATTACATTCTTTTTGAAGTTGTCTTTCCAAAATGATGTTTTATACCTTTAAAACTATTGCATTCTTATTTCTGTTTTTGAATATTTCATTCTGATATGATTTCTTGCATTTTGTACCTCTGAAATTGACTGGCTTCACTACTGCACCAACTTTTAGATCGTCCGTAACAGAGTCTCTTGCCTTTCTTGTTCATGGGCTAGCTGCTAAACTGCATTCTATCCAAATATATTCCCCAAAATGTATTTCTTCTCAATGAACATATGTAATAGGTTCTTAACTCATTCCGGATACAAAACAAATAAGGATCTGTCGGAAAAATAAAGCGGACTGCATGCCATTTTTGTAACGCTCTTTGTGAGCATTCACTCACATAAATAGTGTGTCCTTCTCTACTGCAGGCACCATGCTGTGCACTAGACTTACATAAAGATTTCTGGCAAGTAGGGTTTCTCAACTTCAGCACGGTTAACATTTTGAGCTAATTAATTCCTCAGTGTAGTGGTCTATCTATCATATGCATTGAAGGTGTTTAGCACATTTCACATTGTCTTTACTCTGAATGTCTCATTTTCTAAGTAGGAATGACCTTTAAGTAAATAATAACTTCACAGGTTGAAAATACCAACAAATAAGTATTATAGATTACCATAAGAAGCCCTAGTAGTATAATGGTTAGGAGCTTGGCTGCTAACAAGAAGGTAGGTGGTTTGAAGCTGCCAGTATCTGCACAGGAGAGGAGGTCCAGTGATCTGCTCCAGTAAAGATTTCAGCAAAGGAAACCTGTAGGGTAGTTCTATTCTGGCCTATAGGGTCTCTATTAGTCAAAATCGACTTGACAGCATACGACAACAATGCAGAGCTCAGAAACCAGCAGTTCAGTATTTCAGAAATCTTCAAGACATTTGAGCTTAGTTTTGGAGAAGGTTGTCATGTGGGTCCCACGTATTTGCGCTTGTAAAAAGAAACAATGCAAATATCGGAGATTATAGATTAAGTTCACAATATTAAGATGTATCCTGAAAGGATGTAAAAGATTTTCATCTATTATAAAAAGGCTTTATAAATGATCATTAGAGTTTCTTTCAGGAGATCCTATTGCTCTTAACTTTATGATTTGGTTAAGTGACTTCTGGGAAGCAGGGTTTGTCAACCTTGGCACTATTGATATTTTGGGCTTCAGTTGGAATCAACTTGAAGGCAATGCATTTGGTTTTGGTAGTTCTTTTTTGCTGGGCCTAATCTATGCAGTGTAGGGTGTTTATTACCTTGGTTTCTGCCTACCAGATTCCAGTAGCAGACCCCCAGTTGTAAGTTACACTCAAAATGCCTCCCAACCTAACCAATTCAAACAAACCCAGTGCTGTCAAGTCAATTCTGGCTTATAGTGACCCTATAGGACAGAGAGGAATGGTCCCAGAGGGTTTTCAAGGAGTGGCCACTGGGTTCAAACTCCAGCATTTTGGTTAGCAGCCAAGCTCTTGATGACTACATGGCTAAGTGTTGAGGGTGTGGTTGGGATTCAGGTTTGAGGGATGTGGGTATGGAGGCTGGGCAAAATCTCTCCAGTTGAGAACCACTGTGCTACAGTAATACTTTTGGTCTTTCTTTCCTTCCCTTATTGATTATCAGTGGTAAGAATCTTTGTACCACTTGTCTACCACCTTATTCTTCTAGGCAGGTTTGCAAGTAGCCTGCCTTTATGCTGTGCACCTCACTTCTTTGAGAGATGACTTTATTTGGCTCTGCTCATTCATCTTCACAGTAAGTATGTGTGAGTCCAGGGTTTATCTCTGTCCCCAAGCAAGAGTTCAACTAATATGATTCCCCTTCCAACTGGTTGGCCCTAGAAACATGATCATCATCATAGTCCAAGAAGCACATATTTGTTCTTGGTCACAGGTTGGGTTCATATTCCCTGTCACTAATACCAACAATTTGATCTCCATCTGTCTACATAAAAAGTTCTATAGATTGTTTAGGTTCATTTGTCTACTGAGTTATCTGAATGATGTGTTCTAGTAAAGTCAATTATATTAAGTAATCTTTACCAACCTATCACCATATTTATAAATATTGTGTAAATGTGTAAAATTGCCGATTGTCATTTTCATTGTTGCTGTTTCTCCTGTCTAGGATGTTCTATCTATAAATCTTTTCATAATTGGCTCATTTTCTTCATCTCAGCTCAGTGTCTCCTTCTGTGATTGTCCATCCTCCTCTGCAATTCTAGTTTTCATCAGTTTTTAATCACTAACACCAAAATTTATCATTACACTCTTACTTCCATTTTTGAAACTGTCTTTCCAATGTTTTCATACATTTTCCTTCCCACACAGTGGGTCACTATAAGTAGCAATTGATTCAACAGCAGCCAACAGCATAATTTATATATATGTATATAACCAAATCAAGTGCCGTCGTGTATATATATATGTATATATATATATATTACCCTGCTTATTTTCTCCTTAACACCTATCCGATTCAACGGCACTTGCCTTTTGGTTTTGGCTAACATCTAACCACTAAAGTCATCTCATTTTTTGTTTGCTGGCTAATTCTTTGTCTCTCCCTGCTAAATTGAAATTCCTGGAGAACAAGGGTTGTGCTCGCCAACTTTATTCACAGAGTAAATAGCTTCTCAACCAATGATGGTTAAATGAAGACATTCAGACATGCATGCATAAGTAATTCTTCCCTAGTGAGAAATTCAAATATTTAAAAAAACAAATTGCTCTATTTCTATCAGTTAATACAGTTGCCAAGCAGACAGTAAAAATTAATTAACAGTTGTCAAGGAGATATCCTGAAAGGTCTGTTTTATGATTACCGTAATGAACATACATTGACTCACTTATTGGTGAAGTATGTGGTAGAGAAAGGAAATATGACTGGTGTTTACCAGCCCGTAGATACTTAAAACTTGGGCTGAGCTAACTTTCTGATGCTTCAATTGATGATTTTTTTACTTAAAAACAATAAAAGAAATATTAGGTGAAATGTCTAGATGAGTTTTTTCTATTTACTGGTTATCTGAAATATAGAAACGAAAGTTTCAGGTGGACAGTACGGACTGCAGTCAATTCAACCACTCACTACCTGCTTAACCACGAACAAATGAAATCATATCTTGGTATTTTCCCCTAGAGATGATATTAAGAAACTCTACATCATAGGGCTGTTGTGATGATTAAAACAGTTAATCTAAGTAAAGTGTATAAATAGTGCCTAACAAGCGGTAAATGCTTTATAAGAATTAGCTATTAAAGTATTTAGGAAAAAATTTCCTAAATTTTTGGTTACAATTTAAGATACTGTCCAACTCAGTATTTCCTAAGGACTTATATGTATTTTATGATTGAAAAAAAATTTCAGATGGCAAATATAACTTCCAAGATTTGTTGAATATAGAGACTTCTCATTGGCAAGACTTCTTACATAAAATATACAAATGTTCATTGAAATTCCCTGAGTAATGAGAATAGTGTAGGCTATTTCTTGTTTATGTGACAAACATTTTCTGTTTTTTACCTGCAGGACATTTCTTAGAGCAGAAAAACACATTCAGAAACTTCTGTTTCTACAAATGAAGAAACTTTGTTTTTGTCCATCTTAGTCCATGAAAATATGGACCAGTTTAATCCATGAAAACACAGGCATAGTTGTTTCTAATTTTCTTATTATGAGTATGTAAATTCAATCAGATCACCTCCATTTATCTGCTTGAAATTTTGATCTGTTAGGCTCTACATCTGAGAACTCAATATTCACTTCAGGTTCTCCTTACTTACATGACTGTTTTGGACATGACATTTCCTTTAAAAAATGGACCGGTTTTGCCTATTTGGCCTTACTCACTACAAATTCAGCAGAGATGAACTCTTCTTTATAACAGAGGTTGGTGAGTTGCTCAATGTCACATGAAATTTTAGTGACAGTGGCAAGATATGATCTTCATCTCCTCTCCCAGCACTGGCCGACCATCTGAATCTGACCTATTCTGTTTAGTTTAACCATTGTCTAAATATGAAGGTTTTAAAGAAAAATCTATGCTCTGCAGCTCACTATAGTTTCACCAGAAGTTGGCAATTATTTCTTTTTCTGTAAAAGGCCAGATAAAAAGCATTTTAGGTTCTGTGGCTCCTATTGGCTCTGTCTCAACTACCTAACTCTACGTTACAGTACAAAAGCTGCCACAGCTATGTTCTGACACTGTTTGGACATTGCTGTGTCCCAGTAAAGCTTTATTTACAAAAACAACCAGAACTGAACTGCATTTGTTGGCATCTGGTCTATATCAGTCTTTAAAGCTTTACATTTAGATGGCTCTATGGGTTTATAATATCTGCCCAACCCCTAAAACTATTTAAATTTTCAACTCCTTGAACACAGATATGACCATAGGACTGAGAATCTTTACTGTTAGAGAATGGCTGCTAGATAATGATTTGTATTTACACGCTATTTGATATTCTAATTTCCTGGGCTATATGTTATGTGTCACTGGTATCTAGAAACAAACTAAGTACTGTCATTTTGGTACCATTTATAAAAATTAAGTCTTTACTACTAAATCATCACTTTGTAACATTTATCCAGTTACAGACCTGGAAAAAGACCCCATCTGGAACAGTGATGGAAAGCAATGTAATAGCTTGATGCATCTGTCACTCTGATAAAATTACACAATTTATGATTTTCTTTTTATCAGATTCAGGAGTTTTATCTATTTAAATGTGCTATTATCTCAGAAGCCATATAAAGTTGGCAGGATTGTTGTCTCCCCATAAATTCTCAATGCAGTAACTTGGGTTTGCTGACTCTCACAGATTTCTGCAAAGTCTTGGCATGAGTTTATGCATTCCAGCTTTTAACTGGTCTTTGCAGTGTGCTCAAATACTTTTTCTGATTCGTGGCTATTTGTGGCATAAGAACCAAAAAAACTCTTGGTTGTTACTGTTTAATATCTCTTTTATTAAAATCATCTACAGAATGAATATAGTATGTTTTCACTCTGCTTAACTTGTGTCCTATGTTTTACCAGACATCTGCCTTTTTAATTTATGCCTGCAAATTTTACCGTATTAACACATTCTTGTTAATAATCTGTATGTTAAAATAACCCTCATATCATAACTTTTTTGAAAGAAATAGTTTTTCTTTACAGCATAGGTACTAAAATTTAGATGGTCTGGAAATTGACATACTTTAAAAACTCAGCCTCTGGAGTATCTCCTCTTGAAGAAATGTAAACTTCTGTCTTTACAAACCAGGACAACAGCTTAAAAATCTAGTACCGCATGACAAATAAAACACAATTCTTATGATCAGATGTTTTATATAAAAATCTTTCCGTATTCCTTACTACATCTTAAAATAACACCACAGTTATGACTTTTATGTATACTCCATTATTTAAGTTTCCCATTAAAGTAACAACGAAGTCAAACTGATGTTCTAGTTTCTTCAACAAAGATACATCACCAAACAAAACACTTACTATTGTTACATCCAATGATATTAGGAAGACTTTCAGATCAAGTTGTTAATGCTTATCAATTGAGATGTTTCTCTTTGAAAGATATAAATTATTAGTATAAAGATTTAAAATACATTGTATATACTGTCACATATTTTGATTCTTTCCTTAGGATCATTTTTTCCTTTTAACTATGTTACAGTAAAGATTTTAGGTCTATTTTGTGATGTCTTATCTGCATTCTTTTCTCTTCTACAATTACTTAGCTCTAATTTAATTCAAAGGAATCTTTGTGGTGCAATGGCTAAAAGCTCAGCTGCTAACCCAAATCTGATGGCTAGAACCCACCAGCAGATCTGTGGGAAAAAGAGATCTGGCAATCTGCTTTTGTAAGGATTATAGCCTAGGAAACCCTATCAGGCAGTTCCACTTTTGTCACGTAGGGTGGCAATAAGTATTAATCAACTTGATAGCACACAGCAACAATTTAATACAGGACTGTGAAAAAGGTACTGTGTGAAGAAATAAACACTGAAAAATAGCCTCTGAAGAATTGTTATCATTAATATCACACTCAAGTAAAATTTTCCCAAAGATCATTCAAAAGCAGCTGCAGTAGCATAGCCACAGGGAACTACCAGAAATTCAGGCAGGATTCAGAAGAGGGTGTGAAATAAGGACTGCAACTGCTGATGTCAGATGGATCTTGGTTGTAAGCAGAGGATATCAGAAAGATGTTTACCCATGCTTCATTGACTATGCAAAAGCATGCAGCTGTGTGGGTCATAACAAATTATGGATAACATTAAGATGAATAGGAATTCCAGCATATTGAAATGTGCTCATGACAAGCCTACATTTAGATCAAGAGGCAGTCATTTGAAGAACAAAACAAGGGATACTTTGTGGTTTAATATCAAGAAAAGTATGTGTCAGGGTCATATCCTTTCACCGTACATATGAAATGTATACGTCAAGCAAACAATCTGAGAATCTGGACTATATAAACAAGAAAGGGACATCAGGATTGGAAAACGACTCATTAACAACCTGCGATATGCAAATAATACAATCTCGCTTGCTGAAAGTGATGAAGATTTTAATGGTGAAGATCAAAGATTATAGCAGTCTGTATGGATTATACTTCAATGTGAAGAAAACAAAAATCCTCATAACTGGACCAAATAAGCGGCATCATGCTAAACAGAGAAAATACTGAAGTTGTAAAGGATTTCCTTTTCCTTGTATTCACAATCAACACCCATTAGAAGCCGTAGTCTAAAATCAAATGATGTATTGTACTGGACACATCTACTTCAAGAGACCTGAAAAGTGTTAAAAAGCAAAACTGCCACTTTAGGGACTAAGGTACACCTGACCTAAGCCATGGTGTATTCAATCATCACATATGCCTCTGAAAACTGTAAGACTGAAGAAGAATGCATGTCTTTGAATTGTGGTATTGGCAAAGAATATTGACCACACCATGGACTGCTAAAACAATGAACAAATTTATCTTAAAAGAAGTACAACCAGAATGTTCCTTAGAAGCAAGGGTGGAAAGACTATGCCTTACATACTTCGAATACTGTCATGGATTGAATTGTGTCCTGCCAAATATGTGTGTCAGTGTGATTGGGCCATGATTTTCGGTATTGTGTGATTCTTCTCACGTGCTGCCTCTATAATGCTGATAAGGGAGGATGGGTAGCAGTTATGTTGGAGGGCACTCAGTCTACAAGCTGGCTTGTATCCTGGGCAGTCTCTTGGGGTACAAAGGAAAGGGAAACAAGCAGGGAGTTGGGGACCTCATAGCACCAAGAAAGCAGTGTAGGGAGCAGAACACATCCTTTGGACTGCGGGTCCCTGCACAAAGAACATACTTGCCTGGAGGAAGAAGGTAGACTGAGAAAGTCTTCCCCTGGAACTGATGCCCTGAATTTGGATTTTAGCCAACTTTTCTGTGAGAAAATAAATTTGGCCTTGCTAAAACTATCCTCTTGTGGTATTTTTGTCAGAGCAGGACTAGATGATGAAGACAGAGAGGCATGTTATCAGAGGGGATCAGTCCCTGGAGAAGGACATCATGCTTTGTAAAGCAGAAGGTCAGAGAGACAGAGGCCTGACACAGTGGCTGCAACACTGAGCTCAAGCAGAGCAATAACTGTGATGATGGGAGAGGATTGGGCGATGTTCTGTGTTCTGTAGTACAGAAGATCATTATAATTCAGAACTGATTCAACAGCACATAAAAACAACAGCAACAACAACACTTGTTCAATGAAACTCAGATTTAAGTACAAAATTCAACTTAAGGAACTTCCCCCCCAAAAGAAAGAAAAGATAAGCCCCATTGCTCTGTAGCTGGTTTCCAATCATAATGACTCCACGAGGACAGAGTAGGGCTTCGTCACTGGGTTCTAACAAGCAGCTGGTGGATTCAAAGTATTGACTTTATATAAACAGCCAAATTCTTAACTACTATGCCACAGAGCTCCACCTTAAGGGTAGCAATCAGCTACAGAACAAATTCTGCAGTACTCCTTTTAAGTACAGGTCTAAATAGATCAAGAAGCAGCTTGTCTTTTGTTATTAGTATCTATAGTTTTCTTGCACTTAGAATTACATGCAGTTGTTCATTTACCCTGTCCATCTTTTTGTCACTAGACAAAATTTATTGTGTATTCCTAAGTCACGACAATGCTGCTAAGATGTAATTATGCTTATGAGGCCTTTTGAGATCTTTGTGGGAGGAAAAATGTGCCATATGATCAGGAACTATGACAGTTATCTTTGTAGATGGCTGTACTTCAGGAACTGAAGTTCTTAGCTTGCAATATATCCTTCTAATCAAAAAGTTAGGAGAAACATAACCAGTTGTGGAGATTTTCACTAGAACATAGTCCAACTACATTATGCACTTATGAAGAAATACCAAATGTCACTGAAAAATATTTAAGAAAAGTTAATATATTTTAATAATTCTGCAGATGACTTGTGAAGAAAAAGCGATAATAAAAAAAGTTAATTTCCTAAAGAATTCTTTTAATGTGTGTATGTGTGTTCATACATGTGGATACACACACACAGATACCTGTTTCTGGGTCATTTTTTTCCTGGATTACATCATAGATGAATACTTAGAACTTCTTACATAGGGTTTTCTGATATTAATTCATGTACATTCACATGTATTTGGCCTTAGCTTGTGGATATAACTGATGTACAGTATTGATGCAACTCTGTTACAAAGAAGTGAACTTTAGAAGACAAGGGCCTGTGATGATAACCTTCCAAGGTAGCATGACTGGATTCCTATGCAACTGTTATCCCCTCAGCCCCTTGCCCTTATTTCCTTGTCAGTAGAATATTCCCTGTACTGGGGACTGGAAATAATGGACAGTCATTTTCTTAGATATCTAGCACTGCATTTACAGAGATATTACAAATGAGTGGCTCTACCAAACAGAAATTTATTGTCTCACAGGTTAGAAGGCTAAATGTTCAAATTAAAGGGTCCAGGCTTAGGGGCCAACTTTCTCTCTTTGTCAGCTCGGGAGGAAGGTCCTTGTCTCTGTTGTCCTCTGCTTCTCAGTGACCTTCATGTGACTTGGCATCTCTCTTCCTTTACCCAGTCCTTTTATGTCTCCTAATAGATTGATATAAGATACGTCCTACATCAATCCTGCCTCATAAACAGGAAACTCTTTCTTGAATGGGATTATAACCACAGCCATAGAGGTCAGGATTTACATCATATATTTTTGGGGAACACAATTCAATCCAGAGCAGTCACCCTCCAAAATCTCCTCGGCATCTAGTACATGGGCATATAACCCAGTTCTGATTACAAGAATGGGAAGTGGAATCTTTGGGGGTGATTCAGGGAAAGATTTTCCTCCCTGATTTAAAAGAAGAGTTGTCCATAAAGCATGAGACCCTATTTTCCTGTTACCCTGTTACTATCTTTGCCATGGTTGAGTGAGAATATGATGCATGGCTGGGTTAAACCATGATGTCTGGAGTTGCAGCAGGCATTATGGAACTATGGATGTAAACCAAAAAAATGAAAAGTCTAGAGAGCAAAGGAAGCATATTGGGTCTACAGCTATAGAAAAGATGGGAAAAAACTCAACTAGAATTTTAAAAAATGTGTGATAGATTTGATAGTCTGAAAGACTAGTGGATCCCCAGAAGACAGACCTCCGAGCTCTCTGTTAGTGCAGAACTAAAACCATTCCCCAAATCAGCTCTTCAGGCAAAGAATAGACTGAACTATAAGACATAAAATGACTCTGACAAAGACTGTGTTCTTGGCTCAAGTAGATACATGAGGCTAAAGAGTCAGCTCCATCGGGCAGCAAGATAAGAAGACAGAAGGGGACAGGAAGTCACTTTTGCTCAGAAGTCTGTTCCTTGTAGCCAAAAACATACTTACTAATACATCTATTTTTGAGTTCTAAAACTATCACATTGTTGGTGGCAGAAATAAAGCAAAAATAAAGGTCTTTCAAGTCCAGAAGACACTGATTCATTACACATTTTTTATTGTACTTAAGTGAAGGTCTACTATTCAGGTGAGTTTGTCACTGCTGTGTGACCTTAGCTAGTTGCTCTTCCTGCACTGTGACAGCACACTATTCCTTTCTACTCAGTATTCCCCCATCCATTCAACCAGCTCCTGTCCCCTTCTCTCTTCTTGTCTTGCTGCCCGATGGAGCCGACTCTTTAGCCTCATGTATCTACTTGAGCCAAGAACACAGTCTTTGTCAGAATCATTTTATGTCTTATAGTTCAGTCTATTCTTTGCCTGAAGAGCTGATTTGGGGAATGGTTTTAGTTCTGCACTAACAGAGAGCTCGGAGGTCTGTCTTCTGGGGATCCACTTGTCTTTCAGACTATCAAATCTATCACACATTTTTAAAAATTCTAGTTGAGTTTTTAAACTTCAGTCTGTGTGAAAATAACAAACCATTTAAATAATTTAGCACTTTCGTTCTTGATCAGACAAATTATTTTTATAAACCTAAATTACTTGATTTATTAAGACCAGCGCAATTAGGCAAGAAAAATAAATAAAAGGCATCCAAACTGGAAAGGAAGAAGGAAAACTATCTATATTAGCGGATGACTTGATCCTGTCTGTTGGAAGTCCAAAGAATGCAAGACACCTATCAGAAGTGTTAAACAAATACAGCAAAATTGTAGAGTACAAGACCAACACTGAGATAGATTGAATTGTGTCCCCCCCAAAACAGGTGTATTCACGTTGCTGGGCCATGATTCCCACTATCTTGTGACTGTCCTCCATTTTGTGGCTTTTCTATGCTGTATGTTAAAGGATTAGGGTGGAACTGTAAATCCCTTTATAAGATCACCTGCCTACTCTACTCTAAAGGGAGTTTCCCTGGAGTTGCCCCACCCTTAATCCTTTCATCCTACAAGAGATAAAAGGAAAGAGAAGCAGGCAGAGAATCGGGAATCTCCTACCATCAAGGAAGCAGCACCGGGAGAAGAGCGCATCCTTCAGACCTGAGGTTCCTGCACCAAGATGCTCCCTGGACAAAGACTGATGCAATACAGGACTTTCCTCCAGAGCTGACAAGAGGAAAGCCTTCCCCTGGAGCGGACACCCTGAATATGGACTTGCAGCCTACCAGACTATGTAAGAATAAACTTTCCTTTGTTAAAGGCATCCACTCGTGGTATTTCTGCTAGAGCAGCCCTAGCTGACTAAAACAAACACATTAAGATCAGTTGTATTTTAATACACCAGCAATGAGCAAGGTGAAAAGGAAACTAAGTAAATAATTCAATTTACAACAGCATCTTAAAAAAACAAACAGGAACAGAAAAAAACTAGCAATAAATTTAACCAGTGTGAAGACTGGTATACTGAAGGCTACAAAATGTTTCTGAAAAAAAGAATAAAGAAGACTTAAATGTATGGAAAGAAATTCCATGTTCAAGGCTTAATATTTTTAAGGCATCAATACTAATTAAAGTGATCTGTAGATTCAATGCAATCCCTGTCAAAAGTCCAATAGTATTTTTTTCGTGTGTGTAAATAGGAGACCCAATCTTCAACTACATATGGAATTACTTGAGGCACTGAGTAGACAAAACAATCTTGAAAAAGAAGAGCAAAATTGCAGGAGTCACACTTCCCGATTTCAAAACATATTACAAAGTTATGGTAACCAAAGCAGCGTGATACTGCCATAAGAATACATAGACAGACAAAGAAATTGGACTGACAATCCAGAAATTAACACATACATTTAGGGCCTATTGATTTTTGACAAGAATGCCAAGTCCAGTCAACGGAGGAGAGAATAGTCTCTTCAAAGAATGGTTCTGAGACAGTGAATTTTCACATGCAAAAGAATAAATTTGGAATCCTAATTTACATCATAAATGGAAATTCAATAAAAGTGAGTCAGTGACCTAAATATAAGAGCTAAGGCCATAAAATTAGTATAAAAATACATAGGGAGAAATCTTTATGACTGTATTTTGCAGTGGGTTCTTACACATGTACAAAAGGCAAGAACAACAAGAGACACAACAAATTGTGCTTCACTAAAATTAAAGCCTTCAAAAAAAAGTGAAAAGGCAATCTATAACTTAGGAGGATACATTTGGGAACTATATATCTGATAAGGGTTTAACATCCAGATTATGTAAAGAACTTATATAACTCAACAAGGAAAAGACAATCAACCCAACAAAAATTGTCAAAGAACCTAACTAGACATTTCTCCACAGATGTACAAATGGTCACTAAGGGCATCAAAAAATTCTCAAGTTCAGTAGTCCTTCGGGAGATGTACAATAAGATATCACTTCAAACCTACTAGGAAGGCTATTATAAAAACAAACAAACAAATACCTAACTATAATAACAAACCCAGGAAAAGTGTCAGTAAGAATGTGGAGAAATATGAATGCTTATGGATTATTAGTGGGAATGTAAAATTATACAGTCACTGTGGTAAAGTTTGGTGGTTCCTTAAAACATTAAACACAAAACTATCACATGATCCAGAAATTCCACTCATAGGTATATATGTAGAGGAATCAGAAGCAGGGACTCAAACACACTCGTACACCAACGTTCAAGGTAGTGTTATTCACAACAGGCAAAAGAAAGAAATTGCCCAAGTGTCCATCAGTTGAGAAATGGATAAAATCTGGAATACACATGATTCATACAAGTTGTGATGCATACCACAATATCAATAAACCTTGAAAACTTTACACAAAGTGAAACAAGTCAGACAAAAAAGGACAAATATATGAGTTCACTGATATAAACTGTCTAAAATGGACAAATTGGTGGAAACCCAAAGTAGATTAGGGCTACCAAAGGGCTGGGAGTAAGAGGGGATAGAGAGTTACTGGTAAATAGGTAGAGAAGTTTTGCTTGGAGTGCTGAAAACATTTTAGAAATGGGTAGCAGTGACAAGTGTACATTGTGAATACCATTAATGCTATTAAACTGTACACTAAATATGGTTAATATGGTCAATTTTTTATTACACATATCTTATTACATTATGAAAAAAATTAAAGTGATAGCAAAAGCTAAGCTGTATTAGCAAAAAAATGAATAACTTATTGCCTAATCAAATTCATACAAAGATATTTTGGGGATCAGGAGAGAAAAATGAACCAAAGAACTTTTAAAAAGGCTGCCCTTGCCCATAAATCACAACGAAGGTCCACTGTTTGGACATGAATGGATTGGACTTGGCAATGCAGAGTGACCATATATTGGATGCACTTTGCTGGAGGAAGGAGAGTGGGTGGAGAGGAGGGGAAAGGAGACTGTTGGGAGGATGAGACATATATGGAGCAGAGAGGAATAGTGTGCTGTCACCGGACAGGGAGAGCAGTGGAAGCTGCATATAGGTGGGCATGTAAATTTATACGGGAATGTACATTTTCACTCAGTCATATTAAATAAAAAAATAAAAATAAAAAAATAAAAAAATAAACTAAAAGTAGACAACATATAGCAAATTTATTTGCATTACTGTTGCTAGGTGTTGTCAAGTTGGTTCTGATTCATAGCAACCTGATGTACAACAAAGTGAAACACTGCCTGGTCCTGAGCCGTCCTTACAATTGCTGTTATGCTTGAGCCCACTGATGCAGCCACTGTGTCAATCCATTTTGTTCAGAGTCTTCCTCGTTTTCTCTATTTACTTTACTAAACATGGTGTCCTTTTCCAGAGACTGGTCCCTCTTGGTAAGATGTCTTGCTATTCTTCAGCATTCTTGTTCTACTTCTTCTAAGACATATTTGTTCTTTCAGCAATCCATGATATGCTCAACATTCTTCTCCAGCACCGTAATTCAAAGGCATCAATTCTTCAGTCTTCCTCATTTATTGTCCAGCTTTCACATGCATATGATTGAAAACACCATGGCTTAGGTCAGGCATATCTTAAGTCTTCAAAGTGACATCTTTGCTTTCAAAACTTTAAAGATCTTTTGCAGCAGATTTGCCCAGTGCTATCCATCATTTGATTTTTGATTGCTGCTTCAAATTGGCATTGATTGTGGATCCAAGTAAAATGAAATTCTTGACAACTTTGGTATTTTTTCTTTTTTACCGTGATGCTTTTTCGTCCATTTGTGATTATTTTTGTTTTCTTTATGTTGAGGTAAAATCCGTACTGAAGGTTATGGTCTCTGGTTAGTAATAAGTACTTCAAGTCCTCTTCATTTTCTGCAAGCAAAACTGTATCAATTGCATATTACAGATTGTTAATGGGTCTTCCTCTAACTCTGATACACTGTTCTTCATACAGTCCAACTTGTCAGATTAGCATGCTGAAAAAATACAGCCCTGACACTCACCTTCCTTGATTTCAAATCATGCAGTATTTTCCTTGTTCCGTCTAATTAACTGCTTCTTGGTCTAGACGTAGGCTCCTTGTTAGCACAATGAGTCAGGAATTCCCATTCTTCTCAGTGTTATCCATGATTTGTTATGATCCACGCAGCCAAATGCCTTTGCACAGTCAATAAACCGCAGGTAAACATCTCTCTGACATTCTCTGCTTTCAGCTATGGCCTATCTGAAAATCATCAGTGATATCCCTGGTTCCACCTCCTCTTCTGCATTTAGCTTAGATTTCTGGCAGCTGCCTGTTACGTGCTGCTGCAGCCACTTTTGAATGATCTTCAAAAAAATTGTATTTGTACGTGGTATTTTTGCTATTGTTAGATAATTTCCACATTCTGCTGGATAGCCTGCCTTTGGAGTGGTTACAAACACAGGTCTCTTCCTGTCAGTTGGCCAGGTATCACTCTTCCAGATTTCTTGCCATAGACTAGTGAGCACTGCCTCCACTTGTTAATCATCTCGATTGGCACCCCCTCAATTCCTGAAGCCTTGTTTTCTGCCAATGCCTTTAGTGCAGCGTGGACCTCTTGCTTCCGTACCATCACTTCTTGGTCATATGCTCACTCCTGGAATTACTGAACACTGACAAATTCTTTTTGGTACAATGATTCTGTATATCCCTTCCATCTTCTTTTGATGCTCCTTTGGTCATTTAATATTTTCCATGGATTCCTTTAGTATTGCCACTCAAGTCTTTGAACTTTTTCTTCAGTTCCTTCAGCTTCAGAAATTTTGAGTGTGCTCTTCCGGTTTGGTTGTCTATCTTCAGGTCCTTACTCATTTCATTATAGTATTTTACTCTGTATTCTCACGCCAGCCTTTGAATCTTCTCTTCAGCTTTTACTTCATCGTTTCTTTCATCAGCTCCAGGTAGTCTATGTTCAAGAGTAACGTTCAGGTTCTCTTCCGGTGTCCATTTTAGTCTTTTCTGTTTTTTTTTTTTTTAATGACCTCCTGCTTTCCTTATGTATGATGTCCTTGACGTTATTCAGAAAGCAGTCTGGTCTTTGGTCATTAGCGTTCAATGCATCACATCTCTTCTGGAGATGGTCTCTGAATTCAGGCGGTATATACTCAAGGTTGTATTTTAGCTCTCATAGACTTCTCATTCTGTTCAGCTTCAGCTTGTACATGGGCAACTGACAGTCTGTTGCACAGTCAGCCCCTGGTCTTGTTCTGACTGATGGTATTGAATTTTTCTATAGCCTTTTTTTTTTCACAGATACAGTCAGCTAGTTAATACAACTATTACCGAACTTTATGGATCCCTTGCAGCTCAGTAGTTAAGAGTTTGGCTACTAACCAAGAGTTCAGCAGTTAAAATCCACCAGTTGTTCTTTGGAAACCCTGCAAAATAGCCACACTCTGTCCTTTAGGGTTACTGTGAGTCAGAATTGACTGCAAGGCAATGTATTTATAATTTTTATTTAAAGTTATGCAGCTGAAGATGAAGAAATTGAAGACCTTTACCAACTTCTGCAGCTGAAACTGACTAAACATGCATTCAAGATACATTGATAATTTCTGCTGATTGAAGTGTGAAAGTTGCAAATAAAGAATAAAGATTGATAGTTGGGATATATGGCCTTGGTGATAGAAACAATGTCAAAGATAGCATGAATGAATTATGCAAGACTAGCAACTTCTTCATTGAAAATTCATAATATTTGCATAATATATGTGAATCATAAGATTAAAATAGCACTTCTACTAATCACTTAAAGTTCAGAATACTGTTTATGCTTTTTTCTTCTCGCATTTGGCTGGCAAGCCAATTTGACTTTTCAGTATTCTAGCTTGCCACTTCATTTTCTTTTCATAAATTGTTATGTGTATTTCAGTGAGATTTCTAATGTTATTTATAATTTCAGATTTCAAAAATCATGATTCCACAAATTCTGTTCCTTTTAAATTTATTACTTTATCATTTTATAAATCAAGGTAAAAGTGTTAAGAAATTTTGAGTATATATTCCTCTTCTGTTTGATACTTATCATCTCAAAAGAAAACTGTGACCTATCTCTTTTTTCTAAGCTTATTCTTTCCTGAAAATAATATTTGCATCAGATTCATTAGACACTTTTCTTTCTATATAAAAGAATTAGAAATTCTTCCTCATCACCTGAATGCTAAAATCTTTGTTAGCAGTTTGCTAGTAATACCTATTAGCATATCAATAGGTTCTAGCAACAATATCTATTAATCATAACTAGCAATATACAATTAATATCAATGTTTATATGACAACTGAAATTGCTCAATTACGTTTAAGCTGTCGACTCGATGACACTTGGCTGGCTGTATATGTTAAAGTAAAAATGCAAATTAAGAACATCCCATTTAGGATGACTTTCACATTGGCCTTAGATATGACTAAACTTTTCCCTATGACTGTAATATAGCATATAGATTATCACGGTAAAATATGATTGAAGAAATAAGGACTTAGAACTGTGAAATAAAATATAATCACATAGCTGTCAAAAATAATGAGTTGTACAATAAAAATAACAATAGGTAAGAAATGTACTCTAAATGAGACCACTGTGAAATATACTTTTTAATGAAATTCAGTTCAGTCAAAGAATTACAAAAGACACTGAAAACTAATTGCATTAATTTTTATAGTTAATTACATTTATATAAAGTAAATCTTGTTTTGAAATAGTAATTTAATCAAACATTGCTTCTCAACCTGCTCTTAACAATAACCATATTTCTGAACCTGAATTTATTGACTGAAGATTACTCTGTGTCAATCTGACAAAATGCTTGGTTAATTGTTCAAAGAGGAGTAAAGGTGCAATTTCTCAATTGCTATCATTGTGGAAAAACAGTAAGCTGATGGTCTAAAATCTTTACTTTTATTGATACTTTAATTTATAAATTCTCTGTAAATTTTAAGCTAATGAACCAAATAACTAAGTTTTTATTCATCTAATAGACATTTACTAAGTACAGGTTAAATACTAGGCATTGGGTTAGGGGCTGGTGACTAAGACATGGTTCTTACCTTCAGGTATCTCACAAACTAGTGGAGTGGTTGTAAAAGCTTTCAGTTAGTAATTAACAGTGGTTACTCTGAGTTCTTACTGTGTATCTGACAGTGTTTCAAGGATTAACAAGACAGACACAGTCCCTGCCCTTATAAAGCTTAGATTCTATCAGAAAATTCAACAGTAAAGCAATTATGCAGTTAATTTACCAATTTATTCTAACTGGAATTCATGCTACGCAGAAGTCAGAGTGTTGTAAGAACTTGTAATTTAGGGTGTGACTTAGAGTTAGCTTCATATCAGACAATATTGGAATTAGATTCTAAAAGATGGAGAGTGCACCAAATGAAGAAGGCAGGAGAGAATTACAAACTAACACAATAACAAGAACATCAGTATTCACCTAGGTGTTTAAGTATATGGTGTGTTTTAGAAATAGCAAACTATTTCTTCAACTAAGTTCTTTGGAACATGGAGGGGATCAGAGCAGTTCCTTGCTTCCTTAGCATGATTGACTGAAGAAAAGATAGCAAGTTCGTTCTCAAGAACAATTCACTCTTGGAGCAAACTGGTTCAGAGGAACAGTCATCTGTTGGGGTGGAATAAGCTGTGTTTCCAGGATCAAACTTGATGTAGCTTTCCGTTGCTGACTAGGCCCCATTCTTAGGGATGGAGGGAAATCATCAGTGTCAAAATCAGAAGATTGAGGCCACTACCACTATACAGACTAACTGAATATTCCAACGGAATAACGGCAAAAAAGAACTTGTCTCTAATACCCAATTAACACATGGGTGAAGGATATGAATAGGCACATCACTGAACAAGACAATCAGATAGCTAACGGATATATGAGGAAATGCTCATGATCATTAACTATTAGAGAAATGCAAATCAACACTATAATGAGATATCATCCCAACAAAGCTGGCATTAATCCAAAAAACACAAAATCATAAATATTGGAGAAGTTGTGGAGAGACTGGAATACTAACTCCAAGTAGGAATGTAAAATGGTAGAACCACTTTGGAAATTGATTGGGCGCTTCCTTAAAATACGAGACCTAGAGATACCATAGGATCTAGCAATCCCACTTTTTGTAAGAGCTGTTAAATAAATATATATATGCACACTAATGTTCATCACAGCAGTGTCTACAATAGCAAAAAGATGGAATCAACCTAGGTGTTCATCAATAGATGAATAAAGATGCTATGGTATATTAACACAATGGAATATTATGCAACAATAAAGAACAACAGTGAATTTGTGAAATACCTTGTACGATATAGGAGTTTGGAAGGCATCACACTAAGTGAATTCAGTTAGTTCCAACAGGACAAATTGTATAAGACATTATTACAAGGACTTAAGAAAAGTTCTAAACACAGAAGGAAATAATGTTTGATAGTTATGAGGATGACAATGGAGGGAGAAAGGTATTTACTAATTAGACAGTAGACAAGACTTATTTCAGGTGAAGGGAAGGGACAACACATAATAGAGGAGAAGTCGGCACAACTAGACTAAATCAAAAGTGTAGACGTTTCATAAATACAACCCAACACTTCACAGGACACAACAGCAGAGATGGGTTTGAAGATCATGGTTTCAGGGGACATCTAGGTCAAATGGCATAACAAAGTTTATTAAGAAAATGTTCTGTATCCCACTCTAATAAGTGATGTCTGGGATCTTAAAAACTAACAGGCAATCATCTGAGAAGCGTCAATTGGTTTCAAACCACCTAGAGCAAAAAAGAATGAAGAATATCAAAGACATAAGAAAAATCTGAGCCCAAGTGACAAAAAGGGCCACATAAACCAGAGACTACATCAGCATGAGACTGGAAGAACTAGATGGTGCCTGGCTACTACCAATGACTGTTTTGACAGGCAACTCAACAAAGAGTCCTTAATGGAGCAGAAGAAATGCGAGTGCAGAACTCAAACTCTAGTAAAAAGATCAGACTTGATGATCTAACAGAATGGAGGACTCTGGGAAGACATGGCCCCTGGACTGAAAATATTCTCAAAACCAACTCTTCAGACAAAGCCTGAACTGGAGTGTAAGACATAAAATGATACTGGTAAAGATTGTGCTTCTTGGCTCAAGTAGAGACACAAGACAAACTGGACAGCTTCTGTCTGGAGGCAAGATGAGAATGTAGAAGGGGACAGGAACTGGTTGAATGAACATGGGAAATAGAGGGTACTGTCACAGATGTAGAGAGCAACCAGGGTCACATGCCCAAACGTGTAAGTTTGGCACGAGTAGCTGGCTTGAATTTTAAACTTTCACTTAAAGCACAATAGAAAAACAAAAAGAACTCATCTCCCACTTCTGTGTTTCTTGTTTTGATTATTGTTACCACTATCATCCCAGTAGCCTAAGGCAGGAACCTAGAAACCACTCCAAACCGTTTGTCTACCAGAAAACAAAATCTGTTGCCACTGAGTCGATTCTGACTCATCATGACCTTACTCCATCACTCTCCAAAGTAGTCACTGTGTCTCTCGAATGCATGCTCTTTCTTTGTCTCCTCCACTGCTCTCTCACTTTAACCCTTCTCATGTCTTGGACTAGGGTAACCCAGGCCATTGTAACTGTCTCTTCACTAGTTTGTTTGCCTCCAGTTCCAACTTGTTCTAATCGATTGTTATAGTCAACAGAGTAATCCCCCAAATAACTTGGTAATGTCATTTCTGGGTTCAAAAATCATGTGATTTCAAGAAAAGGCCCCTGTTCCTTATCATTGCATTAAAAATCCTTACACTTTAGCTCAAGATTAATTTATTGCAAAGAAAGAAAAATTAATTACCTGAAAAGATCTTCATATACATTTTGATATACATCCGTATTGAACCATTTACAGTATCCTAAATGAGCTACGTTCTCTTATGGGAGACATTCCTAGTAGATTTAGCCTTGGAGGTCATGGCGCTAAAGGTAGTCCTATTAACCACATCTCAGAGGATTCTTCAGATTAATAAACAAGATGCAATTAAAAATATTGCATTTTTATGAGGAATTGTTGGAAAATACTATGATTTGTCTTATTAGAATAATATTGTTGTGTTACAAAACAAATTTCTTAGTTTTTACACATCAAAACGAAGAAAAACCACCCAAACTAAGGCTCTTGGATTGTGTGTAACCAACATGAGGATTATCATGTGAAGTTGACTAGTAGATTACAATTTTAAAAAGTCTATGTCAAGAAGTTTATCCTATAGTGTCAGTAAGAAGAAATAAAACAGTAGGTAAAGTATACCATGCCACTATTTCCTATACTAAAATAGAAGTAGATTCTCTGAGGTTTATAATAAGGATCTAGATAGAAAAAAACTTATTATGGTGACTTCTCATACCATACCATTTGTTTTTCTGAGACAGTCAACACTACTGATTCTTCTGTCTCCATGTCTTTCACATGGGCAACAGATGTCTGTCAAGAACACCGCTTATTAAGTTAGAATAAGAGTCTGCAAACTATGGCCTACAGGCCAAATCTGGCTTTGCCTGTTTCTGTATGGCCTGCAAATTAGGAATGGTTTTAAACACTTTTCAGTGGTTGAAAAAACCAAAAGAGAAAGAATATTTTGTAACACACAAATTACATGAAATTCAAATTTCTATGTCCATAGTAGATTTTTTTTTTTTAATTGCGGGAACACAATCATGCTCCTTTATTTACGCATTGCCTATGACTGCTTTTGCACTGCAAGGCAGAGTTGAGTAGTTGCACTGGAGATTGTATGCTCCCCAAGCCCTAAAATATTTACTCTCTGACCTGATGCAGAAAAAGTTTATGGAGCCTGAGTTAAAGTTGTGATTGCAGGCTTTACTATTTTTATTGGCTTCCGGCGTATGTCATTTTGGAAATTTCCCACTTGAGGAGTCTTGGTAGGAGGCAAAGCTTACCTCCTAAGAAAAGAAAAAGCAGCCCTGAAAACTGATAGCTAATAGCTGCAATGATGTGGGCCAGTGGTGTTTCTCTGCTGATGATAAAGAGTTTTACAAAATAACAACATCACGACTGGGACTCCTAGGGACCATAATGAAACAAAACAAGACAACTCCATAATCATGCTTGAATAGAGACAGAAACAAAGACCTTGTGCTTCTACTAATTGAATGACTACTGCTGCTTCTCCAAGGACATCTCTAGCATCTCTCTGTTCTGTCACCTCAGAGGCAAAAAAGAAAAAAGGAAAAGGAAAAGAAAACTGTTAAAATACCCAGCTACTGAATGCCCCACTTTCAGAGAGCACTCATTTCAGGAAAGGCAACCCAATTTTATCTATAACAAATCCCTCCTAAGTCCATCTTACAGATGCCCCATGGTTCTCCATGGTACACTGCCTTCCTTACTGCAGCAGTTAACAAACCTAACATGTGTGAAGGGGTATTCTGGTGGTTCCAACACCTGGCTTTCAAGTCTCTTTGGCACAGTGTATTGAACACTAGGTTATAAAAGTAAAAGACACACGCTCGTTGTATTCTCTGCCACTGACCATGAAGAATTTATTCAGGTTGTGAGCAGTAGCAGCAAGTGCTATCAACTGAGATAGCACAGTACCCAATATTACAAGGTACCAGTGGAAACTGGCATTCAGTGTTCAGAGGTGGCAATAACAGTGTTACATGACATTTTTTCATTACTTTTTCTTTTTCTTCTAAGGTTTACTAGTTGTACTGTTAATTCTTTCATTTATTCAACATCCTACCATGAAAGTATTTTTCAGTTTAAGTCATATGTAGTTGATTTTTGTACAACTAGCTAAGAACCCATTGATTCTGAAACAATATTCTACACACTGTCTGTCTTTGTCATCTAGAGACGCTATGCCAAAATATCTCAAGGGGATGGCTTAACAAAGACAGAAATTTGTTCCTTCAGTCTGTAGGATGGTAGTGCAAATTCAGGATGACTGCTCCAGGGGAAGGCTTTCTCTCACTGTCAGCTCTGGGGGAAGATGCTTGTTATCAATCTTCCCCTGATCTAGAAGCTTCTCTCAGTAGGCTTCCTGGGTCCATAGGATGTGCTATGCTCCCAGCATTACTTTCTTGGGGTGTGAGGTCCCCAGCTCTCTGCTTGCTTCTCTTTCACCTCTTGTAAGACAAAAGGTGATATAGGCCATAATGCAGGAAAACTCTTTACAGTGGATCAGGGATGTGACCTGACTAAGAGTGTTATGTCCTATCCTAATCCTCTGTAAATTAAGCTAATGTTGCCTCATGAACCACAGGCAGAAATTAGGATTTATAAGACGTAGGAAAACTGCAATTACAAAATGGAGAGCAGCTACTCAATACTGGGAATTATGGGCTAAACAAGGTAACATACATTTTGGAGGTGATACAGTTCAATCCATAATACAATGTTTATATAACCTCATGTATTCTGATGACTGAAATACAACTTCCCAGCTACAGATCCTCTTCTAAATCTCAGATCTCAATCTCTTATTGTTTATTAAAAAATTCTATTTGAAAATACTACATGGGTCACCAGTATTTTATTGTCGAAAAAAAAAACAGTTGTCTTTCCAGACTTCCTCTACTTCTTGTTTCATAATTAAAAAAAAAAACCCAAACCAAATCTGTTGATGCTCAGTAGGTTTGGATAAGACAGATTAGGACTGTCCCACATGGCTTCCAGGGAGTGACTCGTGGATTTGAAATGCCAACATTTTGGTTAGGAGCTGTAGCTCTTGACCCCTATGCCACTAGAATTTGGCATTACCTAAAATAGAAAACTGGCTACTATTCCTTTTCCTGTGACTAATCATTCACCAACTCCTATAAATCACACTCTCTCAGAAGTCGTTGCTTCTCATCTCTAGAGTTGCTGTCACAGGTGTAGTTCAAATTTTTAATTGGTTTACCTATGAATTACTTCCATGATTTCCTTAACTGGCCATGTCTTCCATTATGCCCTCTGTAATTCAGTCTCCATATAAAAATCCTTTGCTATTGAGTCAGTTTTCACTTATAGTGGTCCTATAGTGTGATAGCTAAGATTGTGTGTCAGCTTGGCTGGGTCTTGATTCTCAGTGTTTTGGCAGTTGTATAACGTTGGAATTGGCTGAGCGGTACCATTTCTGTTCACTTCTCTTTATTCCTGTTGTCATTGTCCTCATCTTCTCTCAGCTGGATTAGAGCAACTGATATTTCCTATAATACTTGACTTGAGTTACTCATAATGTCACCTGCGTCTGTCTCTATAACTAAATAAGCATTCCTAAACTAATATTGCATTTTCCAACAATTGCATTGCAATTGCAATTCCAGTCTCATTGTGATCACCACAGGGTTCTCTGGTTCTCAGTGGTTTTGAGGGACAATGAAACTTGTTCTGGATTCACCTTTGCCCCTTTATATTTTAACCACAGTTGATCATGATTTAAGTGCACTCTTGGTTTTCTCAAAGGTGTAATTTACTCTTTGGAGAAAGTTTTAATCCAAGAAGCTGACAAAGTTTATGATACCTCTAGAGGAGTCATCACAAACATGAAATACAGTTTCTACAAATACCCATCTTGGACTTTTAAAGGGAAAAGAGAATAGAAAGTTTAAGATTTTAGTCTTCAGGGAGCTTTACTGAAATCTTTGGAGACGTTTTCTTCTATTTTCTCATTACTGGGCGCTTCTAATTCTTTTATTCCAAATGAACTCTATTTCGTCCTGTCCTCACTATCTTATTTTTATTTTTATTGTGATTAAGTGAAAGTATACAATCTAAATCAATTTTTCATGCTTGCCTGTCTGCAGCTCCATCTGCTGTCCTTATCCAGTGACAGTACATTCTTCCTTGTCACGCTATCCTTCTGGTATCCTCTTAATGAGCACCTGTGCCCTCCTCTCCACCTTCTTTTCTCACATTTAGAAAGAAACCAGTAGGATGACCAGCCCAGTGCCATCGAGATAGCCTCCTATAAATGTATAAAACTATCATGCTTCCTTGATTCCTTGTTTTGTCTACACCTTGTCCAGGTCCACACAACATCTTTCCAACATATCTTTTTTCACCAGTGTTCATAGTCTCTTCAGGAATGAAACACGTTTGCTCTATTTGTCTCATAAGAACCTGGCTGAAATCTCAAAAAAAAACTGTGGTGAGAGGCGTCAGACTCAAAAGGCCACCAGTTGTATGATTCCATATATATGAAATGTCCAAAAAATGGAAAATCTACCGAGAAGTAAGCAAATTAGCAGCTGCCTGGGTTAGGAAAGCTACAGGGATAGGATTGGGTATTGACTGCAAATGGACATGGGAGACTTTCTGAGGGGGTTGATAAAACTGGAATGTGGTGATAACTGCACAACTCTAAAAATTTAGAGTATTTTCAGAACTATGTATTTATGTCTATGTATGTATATATGTGTGTATTTTTTTCAATCCTCTCTATGCTCAGGAATACACACACACACACACACACACACACACACACACACAATGTTTGCTGTTGTCATAGTGACCCCACATACAACAGAATGAAATGTTGCCTGGTCTTTTGCCACACAATCACTGCTATGTTTGAGTACATTGTTGTAGTCACTGTGTCAATCCATCTCCTTGAGGGTCTTCCTATTTATTATAGAGCCTCTCTATAAAGCATTAAGTTTTCCTAATAGTCTCTTCTGATAACATACCCAAAGTGAATGAGATGAAGTCTCACCATCTTTACTTCTAAAAAACATTATGGAAATACTTCTGAGGCACATTTATATGTTATTTTGGCAGTCCATAGTATATTCAGTATTCTTTCCAATGCCCTAAGTCAAACACATCAGTTCTTCTTCAGTCTTCCTTACATATTGTCCAATTTTCCCACGCAAGTGAGGTGATTGAAAATGCTATGGCTTGAGTCAAGTGCATCTGAGTCCTAAAGTGACATCTTTGCTTTTCAACACTTTAAAAAGTTCTTTTGCAGAAGACTTGCCCAATACAGTGTGTCATATGATTTTTGACAACTGCTTCCGTAGGCAATGACTGCAGATTCAAGTAAAATAAAATCTTTGCAAATTTCAGTATGTTTTCTGTTTATCATGATGTTGCTTACTGCTGCAGTTGTGAGAATTTTTTTCTTTATGTTGAGGTTTAATCAGTACTGAAGGCAGTGATCAGCAGTAACTGCTTCAAGTCCTCTTCACTTTCAACAAATGAGTTTGCATCATCTACTTTAACACAGGTTGTTAACGAGCCTTCAGTCCTGATGCTGAGCTCTCCTTCATACAGCCCAGCTGGATTTTTTGTTCAGCATACAGATTACATAAGCATGATGAAAGTATACAACCCTGGTGCACAGCGTTCTGATTTTAAACCATGCAGTAGGTTGGAATGGCTGCTTTTTGGTGTATGTATCATTTCTCTATAAGCACAACAAAGTGTTCTGGCATTCTCATTCTTGGCAATGTTATTCATAATTTGTAAGGATCCACACAGTTAAATGCTTTTACGTAGTCAATAAAACACCAGTAAATATATTTCTAGTATTCCCTGCTTTCAGCCAAGATCCATCTGACATCAGCAATGATATCTCAAGTTCCACATTCTCTTCTGAATCTGCTTGAATTTCTGGCAGTTATCTGTTAATGTACTGCAGCAACCATTTTTGAATTATCTTCAACAAATTTACTTGCGTGTGGTATTAATGATATTGTTTGATAATTTTCATGTTCCATTGGATAGCCTTTCTTTGAAATGGGCAAAATTGTAAATCTCTTTCAGTCATTTGTCCAGGTAGCTGTCTTTTAAACTTCTCAGCATTGACAAGTGAGCACTTTCAGCATTGCTTTCATTTGTTGAAGCATCTCAGTTGGTACTCTCTCAACTCCTAGTGCTTTATTTCTGCCAATATCTTCAGTGAAGCTTGGACTTCTTCCTTTAACTCTGTTAGTTCTTTTTGATGTACTACCTTCTGAAATGGCTGAACCTATTCTCTTTGGTCTAGTGGCTATGTACTCTTTCCATCTTCCTTTGGTGCATGGTTCAAATTGCCCATAGAATCTTTTGACATTGCAGCTCAAGGTTTGAGTTTTTAATTTGGTTCTTTTACTCTGAGAAATGCTGAATGAGTCCTTTCCTTTTGATGTTGCAACTCTACATTTTTGAGTATTTCATTACAGCATTTTATCTTCTAGAGCTACCCTCTGTTCGTCTCTTTTATTTCATCATTTCTTCCAGTTGTAGCTATGCTGCATTCAATAGCAAGTTTTAGAATCTTGTCAGAACTCCGTTGGCCTTTACTTTCTTTCTTGTCTTTTTAATGTCTTTTTACTATTCTTTGTGTATTATGTCTTGATATCATACCACAATTTGTCCAGTCTTCGGTCATTAGTGTTCTTTAAGTCAAATCTCTTCTTGAGATCGGCTTCTAAATTCAGATGGAATATACTCAAGGTCATGCTTTGAGTCTCATGGACTTCTTTAAATTTTGTTTAAACTTTAACTTGCATATGAGCAATTGGTGATCTGTTTTATAGTCAGCCTTGGGCCTTGTTCTGATTGAACATATCAAATTTCTCTATACTGTCTTTGCACAGATAGAGTTGATTTGATTCCAGTGTATTCCATACATAGACAAACTTTATGTCATTGAAAAAAGTTTTTTCTGATAAATAAGTTGTTGGTGTTGGCAGTTTCTGATGTTTTTCTCTATGACTAAGGCCACATTTTCCAACTATATCAATCCTGTTGTTTCTAAATTTCATATTCCAATCACCTGTAATTATCAGTGTATCTTGGCTGCATGTTTGATCAATTTTAAACTGCAGAAGTTGCCAAAACATTCAGTGTTTTTCATCTTTGGTGTTGGTAACGTATGTAAATTTGAATAACAGTCATTACTACTATATGACTAGCAATCTTTATATATGTATGAGTATATGGCGAAAACTGTAAGAATTGAAGGTGGACAGGCTACCTTTCTTCTCCAGGTTTTACAAGTTTTCTGCCTTTGACAGTGCACAGTCTTACCATTTTTCAAATGCTGTCTATTTTGGGGAAATTGTTGGATTTTCCTTTTCTGTCAGGTTTCAGGCCTGTGTAAGTTCTGGCTTTTGTAGGTCTTACTGTACTAAAGAATAGAAATTCCTAAACACAGAAAAGCTTGAATACTCTTTTTTTTTGCTAATAGGATAGATTGGGAGTGGTTATACTATGACAGTGGTATCCTGGTATCACATTCTAGACCTGATACCAGGTTCTTACCATTCAAATTATTCCCAGCTACAGTTTTTCCAAAGTGTTAATATTAGCAAACTCATAGCACTTTTTTGTGGAAGTATAAGAATTATGATTATGAAACTGGTAGTGCAGTGATTAACAGCTCAGCTGCTAACCAAAAAGTCAGCAGCTCAGATCCACCAGCTGCTCTTTGGAAACCCCATATGGTAGTTAAACTCTATCTCACACAATTGCTGTGAATTGTAATATACTCTATGGAAATACGAATTAATATTGAATAGTATATCTAGATGTTGGAAATTGTGTTTTTTAGCTGAAATTCATTTTCAAACAGACCCACAGGGAGAGTTTAATAACGTTTTCTTATGTTTCTGTGCCTTAGTTATTAGTTCTTGGAGGACAGGCCCTGTTTTCTCACTGTATATAATTGAATGTAACTTCTACACAATTAGGTACTTAATTCATGCTTTGTTGTTTTGACAAAGGTTCTCCATTATTAACAGCAAATTACATTAACTCAAATACTTCCTTGACATCTTACATGGCCCTCTTAATTGATTATGTTTTTGTAATGGGTAGAAAGTGGAGACAATTATTAAAGCTAAGGATAATGATTTTATTTTGTTTGTGTTTTTCTTGGAGAATGGATATTCATATACAGCACTATCTTTTTCTTAAGGTATACTTATTGTTTATATTTATTGAAGATATTTAGTCAAATATATAGTCATGAACATATAGACAACAGATTAATTCTACCCACAAATAGTCAATAGATTATTTCTAAACAGCAGTTAAATAGGGATTATTATTTCAATAACAATAGATGTATGTTACTATATTTTTTAATTAACATTTTACTTATTGCTTTTAAATATATCTAGAGGCTGAAGATATATCTTACAAAATCAAAACATTTAATATTTTTGCCAAGTTAGCAATGAAATTCCTCTTAATAGCTCTACTGACATAAAGATTATGAATGAATATACAGTAATTTATGTTAGAATAGTAACAGTGACATATAACATTTACAAAGACAAAAATGAATCGATTATTATATTCAATGACATTTAGTTTAACTTTTTACTTTTAGAATCATTTCTACTCTTACAACTTTAAATCATTCCAACTTTGATGACAGTTATTTAAAGTACTACTTAGTTTCCTTTTATTAAAAAAGTTATTTTTATTCCACATATAAAAGACCTCAATTAGAATATGTTGTTACAGAACCGAGAACATAACATGGCATACTTCAGTAAGGGCATGCCAATCAAATAATCATCTAACAGAACTACTACACAGTACTGCAGACTTTCAGTGCAGCCATATAGAACTTTTAAGATCTTTCAGTACAGTTTCTATCAAATACATGCAATGTATGTGACAAGAGTCAATTAGCATGGGGTACACAGAACTAAGATCAAAACAATGTTGTATTATCCAAGCACAATTAAGTAGATTTATGAATTTCTGCATACACAGTTTCCAAATAACTCATGGAAAAAAATCAGCATTTACACCACTTTAACTTAAAAAATTACATCAACCTTCATAACTATATGTGCTTTTTTTCACAAGAGGCAATGTATCTTAGGATCAGATTTCATATTTTATGTATTTTATGTAATTAAACTTTATTAAATCAGAATAGAAGTAATCAGCAAAGTACATTTTTGCTCTATTGAATATGTTTTGCATGACATGGCAGAGTCTGTAATTTCATAGTAAATTTATGCTAAATTTCATACTAAATTCATAGTAAAGAGACAAATAAATAAATAAATGGGAAAAACTACTAAGCTCCATGTATCCTGCTAATATCTGATTTACTAAAAAAAAAAAATAAGGGCTTCAAATTATATTTAATCAATTAATAGCTATTAACAGCTATTTTAAATACTATTTTAAACAGTTTACATCTTCTCTGGTTCCAAATAAGAGTATAGGCATATTATGGAGTACTGTGCGAGCATCATCAGTATGATTACCTTTCCTATGTTGTATTTTAAACTCTTAACATTTTCAATGTACAGCACATCATACTTCCAAATCATATGCATAAAGTCTTAGAAGTTAATGCACCAATGATGTCGATTGTTATTTATTTTATAAAAACATCATTACAGAAACTCATTTGACATGCAAATTGAATTGCCATAAGCCACTGAACTGTGAAAATAAAGCCAATGTGGTTAATTAACAAACATGTTTTACAGCTACAAAGTAACTGTTTCACATTAAAATACACAAGATGAAGGGATACATAAACTCTATTAATCACTGACATTTCATATTTTGACTTAGGTGTCATCCTGGAATAACCTTTCATTCTGCAATATAAGTTTATGATGGGACCTTATCAGAGTACTGGGTAAGTGTATTCAATCTTTAAAGAATTTAACTGACTTGAGAAATTCTCTTCTATCCTACGTTAGACTTCCTTTTCAAATAATAATTTATTCTGGTCTATTTAAAAATATCAGTACAAAAATTATATGTGACAGCAGCTTTGCATAACAAACAGTAAAATATATTTGACAAAAGCATGAGTATTAATGTTTTTCTGAGATTGATAAGATTTCATATGCATGGATCACATATGGGGAAAAATCAGGTTTTTCTATATGAATTAGAAAATAGAAAGCTTGAACAAGGACCAAACATTTTGCACACCACTAGGCAGTAAGAAGGCAGCCCCTACCAGCAGGTAGCACGCCAAAAATGTTTGGTTTCATAATAGAGTTTGGGAGAACTACCTCTACAAAGTCTATTCATGCTGGTGCTCCTGATGCTGCCATTTCTGGTGCCCGAAAAGCTGCTGCCTCCACATCCTCTGCTGTAGGTGTCACTGTATAGCCTCAGACGCATGGGCAAGGGGCACACTCTGGATCTTCAGATGCTAAGATGAAAAAAACCAATTTCAATGCCCAAAAGATGGAACTCCTAATGCAGAAGGTGACTAAAATAATTACCAGCTGGACTATGGTACAGGGAGGTAGAAAGATTGTTTGTGTGTTTTAATGTAACTCACTAGAAATAGGTTTTAAATAAAGTTTTTGTAAAAAGTCCCAGAATTAGATAAAACAGTAGATAAGATAGAAACAAAAAAATTTAAAATCAGAGTGGAATGGAACCAAGTGACTATAAACAGGCATACTTCCTTAAGGGGTAAGCAAGTCTCATGAAAGTGACTTGTTTAAATGAGTACTTCCAAGGTTATTTCTGCTTACTTAAGTTAACTCAGTGCAGATATACACTAGCGAAGGCAGAATAAGACTGAAAAAAAAAGACAAAATCTGTTGCCACAGGACAGAATAGGACTCCCCGTAAGGTTTTGGAGGAGTAACTGATGGAGTCCAACTATCAGCCTTTTGGTTACCAGCTATAGTTTGTTGCAGCCCTTAACCATTATGCCACCAGGCCTCTAAAATAAAAATAGATTCACTAATAGTGTACTCTGAGTTTCAAGGTCTCTTCTCCTCTCTGGAAATAAAAAAATAATAATTTTCTTCTTACATATAGCAGTTGCTATCAACTATAGATTAACTTATTCTGTATAGTGTTGGAAAACACTATGAGAAACTATTGCTAAAAGACATCAGTGAGAGGTACATGTTTAAGTGGACACATACTGTAGGAAAATAAATTTAGTAATAGTGAAAAAATTTTGACTGGAAGAATGTTTTGGGTTGTAAAAACTAAACATTTTTCCCATTTAGTGTCTATTAAATATTTAAATAACAACATTTGCTATTGGATTCTTTGTTTGAATAAAAATGTGTAATTTGTAACTTGAGAAGTAATTTTCAAAAGCATTGACTGAAAAATGATAAATGGATCTATTAGAAACAAATCATTTACAAAAACTATTCACCATCTTTGGAAACACAATAGCAACTCAAATTAATATGTCATGCTTATTTCACATGAAATCAATTAAGAAATGATCTTTTTTATTGAAGAAATTGACAGTTTTTGATGGTCTTTTTACAGCTTTTGTACCTGAGTTTATATATTTGATTTACTGTACAGTGACAAATGATCACAAATTATAATAACAGGTTCTTTTTTTAATCATTACAGATTCTTATCAAACATAATTTTTCAGCAAGAGCCACTGTGAATCAATTAATCATGCCATTACTCTAATTTTGGTTTCCATTTTTTCCTAGAAAGCCACCAATCATGTATTTTAAATCATAAGCTTTAAATATTTTGTTATCTAGTTAATTAATTAAATGCTATGATTTTAATAACATAAAATAAGTTAAAAACTGGATATACTTAAATAGCAAAACACAAAGCAAATTAGAGCTTCTCGAATGTAATTATCATTACACATAACAGTAACTGATAAATCAAATACCCTGGCTTGATTAGAAATTTATCTTTGCTCCATCTAAAGAGACTCCTATATTTTCAATTTAAAAATAAAATGTAATATTTAATTACAATATTTTTTGTATACAACTGAAATTAGTGCACATTAATCATAAGCACTTTTACAGAAAGTGAGCAGTACAGTCCTCAAATCCATGTAATTATTAATTACATTGAAGAACTTAGCAAATGTTCCAAAAGTTAAACAATTTGATGCTTACAGTGTATGCATTGGAAGTGCATATAAACTATTTGAACAAAAATTACTCATCTGCATGTTTGACAGGCAATACATATTACAGATTCTTTATAAGGATATTTCTGCAACAGATTTTGCTAGATTTAGATTTATTTACTCATTTTAGGTGTAATATTAAGTAGCCATTTAAAAGAGATGCTTACCCATAAATTAATACAACTATTTCACTTGGTTATGTGATAATTAACTTTCCCAATGTATATTTACTATATTTGTTCTTATTTTGCTGACAGAAAGACAGTAACAGCATGTACCAAATATTACAAAAGGTGATCTATGTTTAAATATCAACTAATTTTATAAATTAGATACAAGCAATGCTATATAGTTCAAATTCAAGCTCAAGTTAAATATAATCATTCATTTCATGCATTTTCCTATATAACTTTGTAGTATATAACTGTATAGTTGCCAAACTCAAAACAATGAAATTTGAGTTTTTTTGTCACTGTTTTTGTGTCCTTGACATTTTGCTTTCTCTTAGGACATATTGATTATCTAAGGATGGAGTTATCTAACAGAACAGAAATGCAGCAGTCAGTATTCTCGTCCTACTATTGAACCAGGAAAGATTCAATACTAGCCAAAATCTTAGAGCACTGCAGCCTATGATTTAGCTCTGAAGTCAAAAGTACAAATCATTTTCTTTAAATATAAAGCTGCTTAATAGTTAAATCATTACAGTGGCAAGCAATATTTTATTCTTTAAGCCTATTGTTCAAATTTTCCCAAAATACATGGTATTTTCACTGTGAGATTATTAAAACTCATGAATTAAGAATGCTTTCATTACAAAATACAGTCATCTTTCAGAGTAGTCTTCAGCTAACCTGTAGCAAGATTTAAAACATATACTTTTTTTGGATATAAAAGGTGGAACAAATCAAATATAATTGTTCTTGAGCTAAACCAACTTTTGAAATGCCTTTGCTCTAAAATATATTGTCATCCATCACTTTAATACTCATGATACATTCCATGAAAAATAGACATTCTATGATTTGGATGTTTATTGTGTGCACATCACATTGTATACAGGTAGTCGCTGGTTATGAGCACCTGACTTGCATACATTCTGTAGTTACGAACCATCTCCCATAAAACCTACTATATTAAATAAACATTTGAAATACACATGACGGTTTGTAATAACAAACTGGCTCCAGGCAGTGCAATCACTTTGTAAACAAAAGATATGAGGTAGACGTGTCGTGTGTGGGAAGTTGTTCGTTTCCTGTCAGGTTATGGTCTATGTCTGCTATGTCCTGTTCTCCAGCTGGGATTTACGAATTTATGGGGTCATGGATATATATGTGGTTGGATGTTGCCCAGACATTACTTGGTGCATGGCTGTGTCTTATAACATTTGCAATATTTTGTTGATAGCCTAAAGCATTTCAAAGGAGTTTAATAAATAATGGGAGAGGGCTTGATCTGCGGCTTCCAGGACACTTATAAGGAGTGAATGCTTTAAGAAGTACAAAAAGAGGGAGCCACTGTTTTCTGCCTGCAGACTACAAGAAATAATTTTAAGGAATAATCTGTTACCTGCAGAAACACAACTAGAATGGTCTTCAGAAGAGAGGATGGTGAGACTTCAGCTTACTAACTTGGACCTGGCATCAGGAAAGATCAACTGCTAGACAAGGACAGCATGGTTGGTAGGGAAGAGGCTTGGGCCATCTGGGCTCTAGCTGTATCTATGTATCTTTAATTGAATTGTCCCAAACTTAATTCACCATTTTCCCTCCTAAACACCTCCTTTGTCTGGATTTTTTTTTAAATGTGATTGAGTGGAAGTGTACAAACTAGCTTAAATTTGCATGGCGGCCTATCTGTTGGTATATATATGTATTTTTACCTTCACTGATAGCATCACTATCTATTGGATTCCCTAAACCAGAAACAATGGAGCATTAACTTAGACCTTTCTCTCTAATTTCTAACATTCACTAATCACAAGCCGGTGTCTGTTTTATTTCTAACTATTTCAGGAATAAGTGCCTCTTTCACCATCTCTCTTAACATGGTCTTGGAAAATATCCTGATTTATTATCAGGATTATTACCAGAAAAATCAAAACTCATTGCTGTTGAGTCAATTTCAACTCATCCTGATTCTGTAGGCCACAGTAGAACTGCTTCCTAAGGTTTCCAACATGCAGCTGGTGGATTGAAACTGTTGACCCTGTGGTTAGCAGCCAAATGCTTATTATAAAACCTGTTACTTGTTAAATCTACCTCTTTTACCTCAAATCTGCCTTTCACATGGGTGCCATGTGAATTAAGCTGCATGATTTCCTACCTATACATACTCCTTCGACAGCTGCCTATAGTACAGTTGAAAGTATCTCAGCAAACCTCTAATTCCAGCTGCGATCTTTCTAAAGGTCTCTGGGTCTGTATATTTTGTGGCCTCTATATCAGGACATTTTACTAAAACTTAGTAAGTCCAAAACTAAATTCAGTATTTCTACCTAGCACTTAGGTTAACACTCTTGTCTCTCCTAAGCCTTTTTCTAACTCCCAAACTAGAAGCCAGCTGATCTTCTTGCTTCTCCTTCAACCCCTTCTAACTCAAATTAAAGCAATTACTAGAGAGTTTTGATTCTAGCCACTAAACGTATCTTGTGTCTTTCCTCTCCATTGTCATTTAAAAAATTGGTTCATACGATCTCTAGGCTATTGAAATGGTCTCCAAACCAATCTATCTGTCTTCAGACTCTTCTTCAGATTTGCTCCGTAACTGTTGTTAGTTGCTGTCAAGTGGACTCTGACTCATGGTGACTCCGTGTGTACAGAGCAGAACTGTTCCATAGCGTTTCAATGCTATGACTTTTCAGAGGCAGAATGCCAGGCCTGTCTTCTGAGGCACCCATGGGTGGGATGAAGCCACTGATTTTTTGGCTAGTAGTAACCATTTGTGCCACCCAGGAACTGCCACCAAACCAAACCAAACCCACTGCCATTGAGCTGATTTCGACTCATAGTGACTCTGTAGAGCAGAGTAGAACTGTTCCATAGTGTTTCTAAGGATCATCATTTGGTAGATTCGAACTGTCAACCTTATGGTTAGCAGATATAGAACTTAACCCACCACACCACTAGGGTTTCTGGAACTGCCACAGATAACTTTTAAAGATGCAAACCTGATCATGTGACTTCTTAGCTTACAATTCTTCAGTAGATCATTGCATTCTACAGAAATACTTTTCAATTCTATGGTACAGCCCGTGTTCTGTATACACTATTTCATTCAAGGAAATAATTTTAAACAAAAGGCATTTATATATTTTGAATAATGTACAGTCTTATTCAAAGAAATTACATTTATAAATTCCTTTAGGATGTCAGCATATGATTGGTTTGTTAAGTTCTGTAAGCTAGAACCTTAAATAAACTGGTTTACTTACACCAGTGACTCAAACACACTAAAAATAATGCAACATATTACTTAGGGGTTAAATATATAGAAACTTTTCAAGGCTTTAGTCAGTTTAAAGAGGTTGAGAAAATGATACATACTATTACAAGCATTATTATTCTAAGAATTATTCACAAAATCACAAGCAGGAATCAGTAGAGGTATACATTCATCATTTCAAACATGGAAACTTAATGGAGCCTTGACAGTAAGCAAAAATTACCAAAGGAGCACTAATGCAGAATTTATATTCAGCATTAACAATTTAATTTTGAAGTCAGTTGAAAAGACACTGTGCTTTGAATAAGGCCACGATGAGGCATCCTCATGATTTTTGAGACTGTCCTGATGGATGCATTATAGTAAACATTTGGTAAAATATATCCTCTCAGTAGTTTTTTTAAAAAAGCTTATTTTGCTGTTGTTGAGAATACACACAGGAAAAGATATACCAATTCAACTGTTTCTACATGTACAACGTAGTGACACTGATTACATTCTGTGCACAGTGCAGCCATCCTGACCTTCCTTTTTTGAGTTATTCCTTCTTCATTAACATAAAAGTAGTGTCCTTAAAGTTCCTATCTAATGTTCTGAGTTGCTGTTGTCACTTTGATCCCATATAGATAGCTCTTAAAAGAGCATAATGCTCCAGGAAGAATTTTTTCATGACTCAAGCTAAACTATTACTATTAAAAAAAAAAAAAAAAAAAAAAAAAAAAACTGTGGCAAAATATATGTAACAAAGAATTTGCCATTTTAATCACTTTTAGGTATACCATTCCATGACATTCATTACATTCACCACACTGTACAACCATCACCTCTGTTCCAGAAAGTTTTTAATTACCCCTAATAGAAACTAAGTGCCCTATAAGCAATAATTCCCCATATTTCCCTGTCTCCTTTCCCTAGTAACTATTAATAAACTTTTTTTTTTATTTAACATAACTGAGTGAAAATGTACATTCCCGTATAAATTTACATGCCCACCTATATGCAGCTTCCACTGCTCTCCCTGTCCGGTGACTGCACACTATTCCTCTTTGCTCCATACATGTTTCATCCTCCCAACAGCCTCCTTTCCCCTCCTCTCCGTCCACTCCCCTTCCTCCAACCAGAGGTCAGCAAGATGATATCCTATAGATGTATAGAACCATAAAGTGCTTCCAATATATGGTCACTCTGCATTGCCAAGTCCAATCCATTTCTGTCCAAAGAGTGGACCTTTGTTATAATTTATGGGAAAGGGCAGCATCAGGGCAGGGGGCCATGCTCTCAGAGGAACCCCCAAACCGCTGGACCATCAATTGAGGTCTTTTAGTGGAGATCTCATGATGCACCCCTTTTTATTCTTGTGTTGCAAGTGAGACTCCTCTCTGTGAGCTCCATCGTGGCTATCACTGGTGGTGGCCAGGCACCATCCGGTTCTTCTGGTTCCAAGTCGATGTAGGCACCCACTCTTGTGCGTCTCCCTGTCTTCTCAGTTGTCTTTACCGCATGTCCTTTTGGTCCTCGGTGAGCATCCGTTCCTGCTGAGTTGGGACCATTAGCTGTGTCCTTGGATGGCAGCTTGGCAGCTTTTAAGACCCCAGACGCCAGTCACCAATGTGGGATGCAGAGAGCTCTCTTAGCAAAACGCTAGTTGTGCCAACTGGCCTGGAATTCTCCTAAGAGCATGGTCCCCCGCCCCCCGCCCCAGCTACTCTATCCTTGCAGTATTGAGTTAAGATGGAAGGAGTACTCAAGTTATGCTGAAGTCCACTTAATGATGTTCTTGTTTCTAATGTGTGCTATCACCGCTTTCTCCCAACTGGATTTCTAGTAACTATCTAAACTAAACCCTCTCCCCCTCACCCTCCCCCCCTCCCCTCCCTTGCAGCTGTCAGAGTCTTTTCTTCCATACACAAGTCTGTTTTTGAGATCTTATCATAGAGGTCTCATACAGTATTTGTCCTTTTGTCGCTGACTACTTTCACTCAACATAATGTCTTCCAGTTGAAACCAGGTTAGAAGATGCTTCCTGGAATCACTGTTATTCTTTATCATTGCGTAGTGCTCCATTGAGTATATGTACCATAGTTTACCTATCCATTCTTCTATTGTTGGGCATCTGGGTTGATTCCATCTTTTTGCTATCGTGGACTGTGCTGTGGTAAACATTCTGGTACCTGTATCCGTTGGTGTGAAAGGCTTTGATTCTGTAGGATATATTCCACGTAGTGGAATTACTGGGTCAAACGGTATATCGATATTGATTTTTTTAAGGAAGCGCCAGACTGCCTTCCAAAGAGGCTGGACCATTTTGCAACCCCACCAACAGTGTAGGAGGGTTCCACTTTCTCCACAGCCTTTCCAGCAGTTGTTGTTTTGTGTTTTCTGGATCATGGCCAATCTTGCTGGGGTGAGATGGTATCTCATTGTTGTCTTGATTTGAATTTCCTTAATAACTAAAGATCGTGAACATGACCGCATGTGTTTTTTGGCTGCCTGGATCTCCTCTTTAGTGAAGTGTCTGTCCATCTCCTTTGCCCATTGCTTAATTGGATGATTTATCTTCTTCTTACTGATATTTTGTAGTATCTTATAGATTATGGAGATCAGGTGTCAGTCTGACATAGAGTTGCCAAATATTTTTTTTCCATTCTGTGGGTGTTCTTTTATTTCTATTAATAAAGTCTTTGGATGAGCAAAAGTGTTTGATTCTTAATAGTTCCCATTAATCTATTTTCTCTTCTGTTGATTGAGGTTTCTTTGACAGCTTTTGGAGTCTGTCCTCTTGTGTATTAAAACTTCCATTGTTGTTCCTACCTTTTCTTGGATGAGCTTTATCGTTTTAGGTTTGATATTTAGGGCTTTTATACAGTCGGATCTGACTCGACGGCACTTGGTTTATCCAGTTGGAGTTGGTTTTTGTATAAGGTGTAAGATATGGATCTTGATTCCATCTGTTTATTGCGGATGGATAACCAATTTTGCCAGCACCATTTGTTGAAGATACTGTTTTTACCCCAGTTTAATGTCTTAGGGCCTTTGTTGAATATCAACTGTTCATAGGCAGATGGTGTCATCTCTGGGGTCTCAATTCTGTTCCATTGATCCATCTGTCTGTTCTTGTACCTGTACCCAGCTGTTTTGACCACTGTGGCAGTGTAGTATGTTCTAAGGTCGGGTAATGAGAGGCCTCCCAGTGTGTTCTTCTTCTTTAGCAGTACCTTACTTATCCGGGGCTTCTTCCCTTTCCAAACAAAATTGGTGATTTGTTTCTCCATCTCATTAAAAAATGATGCTGGAACTTGTATTGGGATTGCATTATATAAATAAATTGCTTTGGGTAAAATAGACATTTTCACAATGTTAAGTCTTCCTATCCATGAGCAGGGTAGGTTTTTCCATTTATCTAAGTCTCTCTTAGTTTCTTGTAGTAAGGGCTTGTAATTCTCTTTGTAAAGGTCTGTTGTTTCTCTGGTTAGATTAATTCTTAGGTACTTTATCTTCTTAGGGGCTATCGTAAATGGTATTGATTTGATAATTTCCTCCTTAACAGTCTCGTTGTTGGTATAAAGGAATCCTACTGATTTACTTATGTTTATCTTGTATCCTGAGACTTTGCTGAACTCTTCTATCAGTTTGAGTAGCTTACTTATAGATTCCTTGGGGTTCTCTGCACATACAATCATATCATCTGTGAACAGGGAGATTTTAACTTCCTCTTTGCTGATACAGATGCCCTTTATTTCTTCGTCTTGTCTAATTGCTCTGGCTAGAACTTCTAGTACAATGTTCAATAGGAGAGGTGAGAGTGGGCATCCTTGTCTAGTTCCTGATCTCAAGGGAAAGTCTTTCAGTCTCTCTCCATTCAGCATGATGTGGGCAATTGGCTTTGTATAAATGGCCCTTATTGTATTGAGGAATTTGCCGTCTATGCCCATTTTGCTAAGAATTTTTAGCATGAATGGGTGTTGGACTTTATCAAATGCCTTTTCGGCATAAATGGACAAAATCAGGTGATCCTTGTCTTTTGTGTTATTTATGTGGTTAATCACATTAATTGTTTTCCTGATGTTGAACCAGCCTTGCATCCCTGGTATGAATCTCACTTGGTCATTACGGATTATTTTCTTGATATGTTTTTGTATTCTGTTGGCAAGAATTTTGTTGAAGATTTTTGCATCTAGGTTCATGAGTGATATCGGTCTGTAGTTCTCTGTCTTTGTTGGATCTTTCCCTGGCTTAGGTATCAGGGTTATGCTGGCTTCATAGAATGAGTTTGGGAGTATTCCATCCCTTTCTATACTGTGAAATAGTCTCAGTAGTATTGGGGATAACTCTTCTCTAAGTGCTTGGTAGAATTCTTCCGTGAAGCCATCTGGGCCCGGACTTTTTTTGATTGGCAGTGTTTTGATGACCTTTTCAATCTCTTCCTTTGTGATGAGTTTATTAAGCTGTTCTGCTTCACGTTGTGATAATTTGGGTAGGTGGTATGAGTCAAAGAATTTGTCCATTTCCCCTAGGTTTTCAAATTTGTTAGAGTACAGTTTTTCATGGTATTCTGTTATGATATTTTTTTGATTTCTGTTGCATCTGTGGTGACAACTCCCCTCTCGTTTCTAATTTGTGTTATTTGTTTCCTTTCTTGCTTTTCTTTAGTAAGTTTAGCCAGTGGTTTATCAATTTTGTTGATCTTTTCAAAAAAACAACTTTTGGTCTTTTCAATTTTTTCAATTCTTTTTCTATTCTCTAATTCATTTAGCTCTGCTCTAATCTTTATGATCTCATTTCTTCTGGTGCCCAAGGGGTACCTCTGTTGTTGTCCCTCTACTTGTTCAAGCTGTAGAGTTAGTTCCTTAATTTGGTTTCTTTCTTCCTTCCAGATGTGTGCATTTATGGAGATAAACAGACCTCTGAGCACTGCTTTGGCTGTATCCCATAGGTTCTGGTTGGACGTGTTTTCGTTCTCATTGGAATCCATGAATTTCTTTAATTGATCCTTGATTTCCTCTATAATCCATGTTTTTTTGAGCAAGATGTTGTTCAGTTTCCAAGAGTTCCATTTTCTATCTATGTGTTTTTTCTGCTATTCATTTCAACTTTTATGGCGTTATGATCTGAGAAGATGCTTTGCAGTAATTCAATGGTATGGATTTTGTTAAGCATTGCATTATGGCCTATCACATGTGCAATTCTGGAGAATGTTCCATGTGCACTGGAGAAGAAGGTGTAGTTGTCTGCTGATGGGTGGAAAGTTCTGTATATATCAATGAGGTTTAGTTGGTTAATTGTGTCAATGAGGTCTTCTGTATCTTTACTGAGTTTTTTTCTAGATGATCTGTCTAGTAATGAGAATGGAGTGTTAAAGTCTCCCACTATTATTGTGGAGTCATCTAACTCTCTTTTGAGCGTAGTCAGTGTTTCTTCGATACATTTAGGTGCTCTGATGTTAGGTGCATAAATATTTAATATAGTTAAGTCTTGCTTGTGTACTGAACCTTTCAGCAATAAATAGTGTCCATCTTTGTCCACGATGGTTCATTTGACATTAAAATTGATTTTGTCTGAGATTAGAATTGCCACCCTGCTGTTCTTTGTTCACTGTTAGCTTGACATATATTCTTCCATCCTTTAATTTTCAGTTTGTTCTTGTCTTTAGGTCTCAAATGAGTTTCTTGTAGACAACATACGGATGGGTCATGTCTTTTGATCCAAGATGACACTTGGTGTCTCTTTACTGGAGCATTCAGTCCATTCACATTCAATGTAATTATTGATAGGTATGTTTTCACTGCTGCCATTGTGATATGTTTATTTTTATGTTGATGTTTTCTCTGTTGTTCTTATTAGTCTGTTCTGGGACACCCTTTTTTGTGAGTTGATTTTTCACCTTTTTCAGAGATGGTTTTGTAGTTGTTGAGACTCGTGTATTAGATTTCTTGAAATGGTATGATACATCTTTGTTGTGCTTTACAGCTGCCCTTATGAACCTCCCTAGTAAACTATTTATAAACCCAACTTTAATTACTACCAGTCTTGTCATCTTCCTCTCCATCTCGAAGGACTATAACGACTGTAGTACATCCCTCTTTTTATTATGATGACACCATAGTTTTCATGATGATCACTGGATTGCTTCTTTCCATATCAAAGCTGTGATTTACTCTGGAGCCTTCCCTAAATGAGTAGAGTATTGAGTAGTGCATCTTTCTAAAATATAAAGTTAGTGGTTTCATTCTTCTAAGCCAAAGCCAAGAACTTCTTTCAGTATTTCTTGTAGTTTGGGTTTGGTTTTTACAAAGTCTCTGAGTTTCTGTTTATCTGGGAATGCCTTAATTTCATTTTTGTATTTGAAAGATACTTTTGCAAGATATATAATTCTTGGTTGGAAGTTCTTCTCCTTCAAGACTTTGAATGTGTCATGCCACTGTCTCTGTGCCAGCATGGTTTCTGCTGAGAAATCTGATGAGAGCATATAGGGTTTCCCTCTGAATGTTAGCTTTGCTTTGAGTCTTGCTGCCTTTAAGAGTTGCTGCTTATGTTTCATTTTGTTAAGCTTGATTATAATACGTCTTGGAGTCTTTCTTTTGAGATCTATATTGGGTGGCATACGATATGCATCTGAGATGTCTATATTCCCTGCCTTCATGATTTCTGGGAAGTTTTCTGTCAGGAGCTCAGTAACAATACTCTCTGTGTTCTCAGATGTCTAACCCTGTTCAGGGACTCCAATTAATCGAAGGTTGTTCCTCTTAATAGAGTCCCACATGCTTCTTAATGTCTCTTCATTTTTCTTGTTTCTTTTTTCTGATTTCTCTCTGTCTTCCAAGTCAGAAATTCTTTTTTCCATTTGTTCCATTCTGTTTTCTTGGCTTTGCATGGAAGTTTCTATGTCTTTGATTTTCTTCTTGATCTGTTGGATTTCAGAGTACTGGTGTTCCATCAGATTGAAAAACTTGCTTAATTTTTCATTTTGTTCTGTTGCATTTTGTATAAGGTCTAGAAGGGCTCTGTATATAATCAATTTGTATTCACTTCCTGATGCTTTCATAAAAGTTTCTTCATCTGGAAAACTCCTTGGTTGCTTTGTTTGGGAGCCTTCCGAAGCCATGAGTGAGTGATTGCTTGTATGCCACAATTGTCTGTTCCTTTTTGGGTCCCATGTGAGTATATAGAGGCTGGAAGAGGTACTGTGAGGATGGAATGCTAATGTTTCTCTAGGCTGTCTTCAAATGTAAAGCAAAAGGTATCTGACCAGTTCACAAGTCAGTTAGGTTTTCAGGTGTAGAGGTCCCTCTTCTCATCTGACAAAGTAAGTGCCAGTATATCCAACCCCAGATGATAACAGACTAGTTCAGAATACAGCAATGTTACTGCCCTGTTGGCTTCTGCTGACAGGGCCTAGCCTTAGCCAACACTGCCTCAAGTACTGGTTTTGTGATAGAAAAGCGCTCTCCTGTGGGCAGGCTCTGGCTCCCAAGCTAAGAATTAGGTCCAGCTGTGGCCACCATATCCAAGATGGCTTCCCCCACACAGGCAGCAGACAGAGGGGCTAAAGGTGTGGAGAGGTAGTGATTCCTCTGCTTTTGTTGCAGGGCCCCCAACGTAGGCAGCACTGTGCAAACTCACTATTTTTCTGTCAGAGAAGCGCTGTCCGGTTTGCAGGCGCTGGCTCCCAGGCTAAGAACGAGGTCCCGCTAAAATCCCGGTACCAACATGGCATCCCGCACCCTGACCACGGAGCTCCACACAAACCCCGCTGAGGCAGCTACAAAATGAAAGGCTCAAAGTGGCTACATTAACAGAGTCCCGAGCCTGGCTCTCAGAATATGGGAATTTCGCCTGCCTGTCCCCCCAGCAGTGCGTCTGAGTCCAGCCGCCAGGCAAGGCCCAGCTCCGCCCGCCAGCCGAGACAGAGGGAAAAATAGTCAAACTGGTGCATTTACCTTCCGTCCATGAGCGCCGGGGCTAGCCAGGAGTGGGAGTCAGCGAAAGAGAGGAGGTTTTTCGCTGAGTGGTCTGAAGTCCCAATTAACAGCTCTGTGCCGTGTCCTGAGGCTGATTAGGTGATCAGAAGGCTCTGTTTGATTGTCAATTCAGGTCTTGGTTTCCAGAGGGATCTAAGGAGACGTGGGCTTAGTCCGCCATCTTGACTCCGCCCCCTAAACTTTGATCTCTGTGCATTTGCCTATTCTGGACAGTCGATGCCAGAAGAATTAACAAATGCCAGAAGAAGAAACATAGCTAGAATGATCCTTACAAGTCAGGATGGAGAGATTTTGGCTTTTTTACTTTGCACACGTCACTAAGAAAGACAAATCACTAGAAAGGACACCAAGCTAAACTTTTTTTTTTTTTTTTTTTTAATTTTAAGAAGATTTTGTGGATATTTTGGGTTTAAGTTTTAAAGATTATCTCCAGGTAGTGGTTTCAGGGTTTAGCTAACCCTCTTGGCTTCAGAAATTTTGGAGTCCACAGGAGTTTGAAATTCTGTTGTGCATTTTTTCTCTTTTGATAGGGATTCTTCTATAGTATCTTTGATCAAAATTTTCAGTAATGATAACTGGGCACCATCCAGTTCATCTGGTTCATGGCAAAGGAGGCATTTAATCACATGTTCCCTATCTTTCTTTTAGCCATGATTCTCCTTCTTTTATTGTCCCATGAGAATAGAAACAAATTGTTGTGCTGTGCATGGTCACTTGCAAGCTATTAAGACCTCAGACCTTATGCAACACATTAGAAGATAGACAAAAAAGCACTAAACATGTTATTAGGTCAATTACTGGAATATCCCAAGAATCTCTGACCATAAACCTCCAAAACAAAGAAGGAAATTCCACGATGTTTTTCATTATACATAAGCAACCTCAGAAGCTGCTCCTTCTCTCTCTCCCCCTATGTTTTGTTTTGTCATTGTAAATATATGTATCATACAACTTTTGTTTTTTATAGGTGTACAAATTATTGATAGCAACTGCAATAACTGGCTAGTAACCCTACTTTTTCTTTAAGATGCCTTAGCAATAGAAAATGATCAAAAAAGAAAACAAAACTTTGGAATCAGAAAGCCTATAGAAGTTGAAAAATATGGATATGATCAGAATCCTAATCTTTAAATGTTCTAGGAAGAAGGAGCTAGCAGTTGGTTTCTTAAAAAAATGGATATGGAAAACCTTATGAATTGCAGCAGAAAATTGTCTGGTATACTTCCCAAGTATTGGAAGGTACTCAAAATATGACGGAGAAAGAGCTGCCTCCTCAAAAATAGAGTTGACCTCAATAACACGTATGGAGTAAAGCTTTCAGTATCATCATTTGATAATGTGGTATGACTCAAATGAGAAGAAACAGCTGCAAACATTTATTAATTATTAGAGTGTAGAATGTACAGTATACGAATCTAGGAAAATTGAAAGTCGTCAAAAATGAAATGGTACACTCATGTTCACTGAAGCATCACCTAGGTGCCCATCAACAAAGGAATGGATAAACAAATTATATACATATATACAATGAAATATTATGAAAAGATGAAGAATAATGATGAATCCAGGGTAGGGGACATCTCATGGTGTGGATGGGTCTGGAGGACATTGTGCTTCGTGGGGTCGATCAATCGCAGGCAGACAAGATATCATGTGAGACCACTATTATGAAAACTCAATGACAGTTGCATGGCTGGGGGAAAGTTAAGGAGTGAAGTCATTAACTGGATGGTGGAGGAATGTTGGCTTTGGTGGAGAAAGAGACAAAATACAATATGGTGGGCTCAGTGTAGCTTGACCAAGATAAAGTCACAGGTGCTTGCGTCTCAAGAGACTGAGTTACTGGGGCCGAGGGCTAGGAATCATAATCTGAGGAGACATCTGGATAAATTGGTATAACAGTTCATAAAGAATATGTTCTGCATTCTGCTTTGGTGGGCGATGCCTAGGGTTTCGAAAACTTAGGAGAAACAACCTAAAACATATCTATTGACCCACCACATTTGGAACAGAGAAGAAGAATACCAAAGATGCAAGGAACATATTAGACCAGGGAACTGATGGGTCATGTGAACTACAGCCTCAACCAACCTGAGCCCAGGCGAACTAGATGGCACCTAGCCACCAGTGCTGACTGCTCTGACAGGGACAGCAACAGAAGGTTCTAGACTAGGCAGAAGAAAAGTGTAACCAAAATTTAAATTCACACAAAAGACAAGATTTACTGGTCTTGCAAAGGCTAGTGGAACCCCAAGACTGTGGTCCCCAGATACCCTGCTGGGACCACTCCCAAGGTCCACCTTTCAGTTGAAGATTGGATAGGTCTACAGGACAGGCAATGGCACACATGGGGATACACTTCTAGACTCAGTCAAATATATAGGATTGAGTGGGCAACAACCGGCTGAGGGAAGGGACAGGAGGACACAAGCAGATGAGAACGCTGAACAGATAGACACAGAGAGCCTGGGATGAAAGGGGGAGTGCTGACACATTATGGGGATTTCAGCTGGTGTTGTGGATCAGTTTATGTATAGATTTTTTAGATGAAAGCCTAATTTGTGCTGTGGACTTTCACCTAAAGCACAATAAAATTGAAAATAAAAAAAGAATGCATGAAGGTCTATATCCTAACCATTCATGAGTTGGAATGGACCTATATTGGCCATTTTGAATCAGACAATAATGTGGTCTACTATAACAGGTTTGACAGACTGAAGAGAAATAGTGCCACATTCATCCTCAAAAAGAGCATTTCAAGATCTACCCTGAAGTTCAACACTATCAGTGACAGGATAATATCCATACCACTTCAAGGAAGATCAACTAATATGACTATTTATGAGTCGGATCTGACTCGACAGCACTTGGCTGGCTTGGCATTCAAACGTATGCACTAAGTATTAACACCAAAGATGAAAAATTTGAAGATTTTTACCAGTATCTGTAGTCTGAAATTGATCAAACATGTAGTCAAGATGCCTTGGTCACCATTAATGATTGAATTGTAAAAGTCGGAAACTAAGAAAAAAGAACTGGTAGTTGGAAAATATGGCCTTGGTGATAGAAATAACACTGGGGATCACATGAGAGAATTTTGCAAGATCAACAGCTTATACATTGCAAATATCTTTTTTCACCAACACACACGGTGGCAATATACCCTGCCAGAGGAAATATACAAGATCCAGTTGACTACATCTGTGGAAAGGGACATTGGAGAAGGTGGATATCATCAATTAGAATAAAGCCAAGGGCCAACTGCAGAGCAGGCCATCAGCTGGTCGTATGCAAGTTCAAGTTGAATCTGAAGAAAACAAGTCCACAAGAGCCAAAGTACAACCTTAAGAATATCTCTGCGGAATTTGGAGAAAATCCCAAGAATGGATTTCATTCAGTGAACATGAATGACTAAAGACAAACGGAGTTGTGGGAAGACATCTTTCAGGACAGGGAGAAAAGACCAAAATGGATGTCAGAAGAGACTCTGAAACTTGCTTTTGAATGTAGGATAACTAAAGTGAACGAAAGAAATGAAGAAGAAAAGGAAACAAACCAAAGATTTCAAAGTGTGGCTCAAGAAGACACAGCGCTATACTGACATGCGCTAAGATGCTAAAGATAGAAAACCAAACAGGAAGAACACACTCTACATTTCTCAAGTTGAAAGAACTGAAGAAAAAAATTCAAGACTGGAGGTTCAGTAGTGAAGGATTCTGTAGGGAAAATATTAAATGAAACACAAAGCATAAAAAGAAGATGGAAAGAATACAGGGTCATTATACCAAAAGAATTCATCAATGTTCAATCATTTCAAGAGGTAGCATATGATCAGGAACCAATAGTACTGAAGGAAGCAGTCTAAGTTGCACTGAATGAACTGGCGAAAAACAAGCTCTAGGAATTGACTGAAATGTTGTTTCAATAAATGGATGCAGTGCTGAAAGTGCTTACCTGTCTACACCAAGAAATTTGGAAAGCAGCTACCTGGCCAATCAACAGGAATAGATCGACATTTGTGACCATTCCAAAGAAAGCTGGTCCAACAGATTATGGAAACTGTCAAATAAAATCATTAATATCACATGCAAGGAAAAGTATGTTGAAAATAATTTAAAAAACAATTGCAGCAATACATTGAAAGGGAATGCTGAAAATTCTGGTTATATTTAGAAAAGGATGTAGAATGAAGCATATCATTGCTGGTGGCAGATAGATCTTGGCTGAAAGTAGAGGGTATCAGAAAGACATTTACTTGTGTTTTATTGACAGTGCAAAGGCATCCAAGTGTGTGGATCATAAAATATTATGGATCAACATTACGAAAGATGAGACTCTGAAACACTTAACTGTGCTCATGCAGAACCTGTGCTTAGGCCAAGAGGAAGTCTTTCACTTATTAAAAAGATCAGACTTGATGTTCTGACTGGATGGTCCTCAGAAGGCCCCTGGACTCTTGATCAGCCCAGAACCAAAACCATTCCAGAAGTCAACTCTTCAGACAGAGAATGGACTGGAGTGTAAGACTTAGTGTTCTTCTTGGCTTAAGTAGATAAATGAGTCTCTCTGGGCAGCTCCTGTCCAGAGGTCAGATGAGAGGGCAGAGGGAGACAGAAGTCAGCTAAATGGACATGGAAAATGTAAGGTAGTAAACAGGTGTGTGCGTCACAGCAGCAGCTAGAGTTACACAGCAATGTGTATATAAGTTTCTGTAAGACAAATTGACTTGGATAGTAAAAATTCACCTGAAACAAATAAAATAATGAATTTTTTTATTTTTAAAAAGAGGCAGTCATTTAAACAGAAGAAAGGGCTGCTTCATAATTTAAAATCAGGAAATGTATGTGTCAGAGTGATATCCTTTCATAATACTTATTCAGTCTGTATGCTAGGCAGATAATTCAAAAAGCCGAACTGTGAGGGAGACCTGGAGAACAGTGGTCCAGTGCTATGGCTGTTAATCAAATTACCAGTAGCTCAAATTCACCGTCTGCTCCTGTACTATAGGATTGTCATGAGTCAAAACTGACTTGATGGCAATGACTTTGGCTTTTTTTTGAGCTATACGCAAAGGAGCAGAGCATCAGGTTTGGAGGAAGACTCATTCACAACCCGTGATATGCAAACAGCACAACCTTCCTTGCTGAAAGTGAAGAGGACTTGAAGCACTTATTGATGAAGATCAAAGTTTATCCCTTTCAGTATGGATTATACATCATGCAAAGAAAAGAAAAATTCTCACAACTAAACTAATAAGCACCAGTATGATACATGGAGAAAACATTGAAACTCTCAAGGATTTCATTTTTCTTGGATTCAGTCAATGTCTCTGGAAGAAGCAATCAAGAAATCAAACAAGGCATTAAATTGGGGCAAACCTACTGCAAAAGCCTTTTTTAAGGTGTTGAAAAGCAGAGATGTCACTTTAGGGACCCAATCTGACCTGAGCTATGGTATCTTCAGTCACCTCACATACAGGTGAAAGTTGGACAATGAATACGGAAGACCGAAGAATTAATAATACATTTAAATTATTGTGTTGGTGAAGAATATTGAAGATACCGTGGATTGCCAGAAGAACAAATCTATCTTGGAAGAAGTGCAGCTAGAATACTCCTTAGAAACAAAGATGGTGAGACTTCATCCCATGTACTTTGAATATGTTATCAGGAGGGATGAGTCCCTGGAGAAGGACATCATGTTTGGTAAAGTAGAGGGTCAGAGAAAAAGAAGGCCATTTGCAAGATGACTGACACAGTGGCTACAAAAACAGGTTCAAATACGGGAGAACAGGCACGACTGGACAATGGTGTATATAGGGTCTCTGTGAGTTGGAACTCCCTCGACAGTACCTAACCACAATAAAAACTCTTCAGGTTCACTTTGGGAGGTTGAAAGGGCACACTTTTCTCTGTCCTGACTGTGCACCATCACGCTTGCTCTAGGGTATCACACAATGTTTGTTCTTCACATTCTCTCCAATTTTTGTTGCGCCTCTAAGACTACCTGGACCCTACAGCTCTCCCATCTTTAGCACAACAAATATGTTTCCTTAGAAAACCACAGGTCCCATAAAAATCTTTAGCTTTAGTTGTGACTAAAAAGGAAGAACATTACAGTCTGATTAGACTCAGTGATTTAAAAATTAACAAACACTACAAACCTCCTTTGCTCTTGCCTCCTGGGCCTTGCTATTTCAACCTTTCAAAGCTAGAATTACCAACAGACTCAGAGTCCAGTTGAACTTATCCTGGGTTTAATTCACTTGTGCATTTGAAAATTTGCTGTTTGATCAAATGCAAATATCCTTGTTAGTGAAAGTCAGATGACGGCAAGTAGACACAGTCACTTCTTTCCAAGCAGTCCACCGCACTACCTTCTTCTCCATTAGGCAGTAACTTCTGGAAGCTGTGTCTTTACTAGTAGTGCTGGTAAATCTGAATTTATCTGTGTCACATGCTGACAGCCAGATCACTCTTGACGTATATGGTATTTTGTTCAGTAGCTTGCTTCTCTCTTGTTTATATACTAGAAGCTGTGTTCAGTGGCTCTCCTGCTGCTGCTTTCTGGCTGTGAGAATCTATTGGTTCTCAGTTTTGACACATACAAATCACCTTGCTCCATCCCTTCGGCAACCTGCCCTTAGCCTTTCCTTCTGATAAGTAGGCTTTGTGTAGCCTAGCACCTGAAACATACCAGGTCTTTGATGAATATTCACTGAATTATTGGATGACTGTTTTGCGGATGGTCTCCTGAAGCCTAAACTAGATCCATAACTGGTGTCTGAATTGGTGCCTCGGTTACCCTTTACAGGCAATGGGAATTGTTTCATCCAGGTTTGTAAGTGATAGTCTAGTGTCTTCAAGTTACATCCACATTGTTACACGTATGAAGTATTTGTTTTTCCTACCATCTGAGCAGTATTCCATCATACGAATGTACAACTTTTTTTTTTAATCCGTTTATCTGTTGATGGGCATTTATTTAGGTTGTTTCCAACTTTTGGCTATTATGAACAGGGCTTCAGTAAGCACTGGTTTTCAAGTCTCTGCTTAAACCTCTGCTTTAAAATTCTGTGGGTATACACCTAGGAATGGAATTGCTGGGTTGTATAGTATCTTCATTTTTAGTTCTTTTAGAAATCGCAACACTGGTTTCCACAATGACTGTACCTCTTTATATTCTCATCATGAGTTGATGAGTGTTACAGTATCTCTGCATCCTTACCAATATTTGTTGTTCTCTCTCTCTCTTCTTAATCTTAGCCATCCTAGTCGAAGTGAAATGCTATTTCACTGTGGTTTAGATTTGCATCTCTCTGGTGGCTAATCAAACTGAACCTTGGTGGCTACTTGAATATGCTCCCTTTCAAATCACTTTATCTTCACTGCCAACTATAGTGCCCAGTACATGATGTGCATTTAATATTAAGTGTACATTTAAATTCATTATATCATGCATTTAGCAAATATTTATTAGGTACCTGTGTGCCTAGTACCACTGCTAAAAACCACTGCTGTCCAGTCACCCTGAATTATCGTTCTTTTTTTTTAAGTTTGGTATAAAATTAACATTTACAAATTAGAAAATAAATCACAATGATTTACAAATTATTATAATCTGACAAATGCCCACATTACAAAATCCAGAAAAACATTGTAATATTTTTATTAATTAAACTCCCTGACACACCTTAACAAGCTTTTTAAAAATAATTCCTTTTGTTTTTTTGTTGCTGTAGAAGATACATACAGTAGGACATACACCAATTGAAAAAATTCCACATGTACAATTCAGTGACACTGAGTACATTCTTCAAGTTGTACAACTGTTTTCCTGAATTACCACTCTTATCTCTAAACCTTTGCAGATGTTTTTCCTTGAACCTGGAAAAAAAATATTCTCTACTGTTTGATTGATTAATTTATTTATTCTTTATAACTCAATGAAGACAAGTTCCTCCAAATGTACACTTAATATTAAATGCACATCATGTACTGGGCACTATAGTTGGCAGTGAAGATAAAGTGATTTGAAAGGGAGGGAGTTTTTAGGAAAGGAAGGAAAGATAAGAAGTCAGTCATAAAAGTTGCATTATTTTAAGGTATGTAGTTTTTTTTTCCTTTAAGATCATTGATGTTATTAAATATTTTAAGCCAGGAAATAACATCACATTTTCATTTTAATTAAACAAAAATAGAGAGGAAGGTGGCAAGAGTGGAGGCCTGGAAGTAGGAGGTGTTCTTAACAGCTGAGGCATGAGATAATGGTACCCTGAACAAAGCAATGGTGTGGAGATTAAGATTGTGGGAATCAGATTTGAGGATAACTACTCATAGTTACAATTCTACATTTATTCATGTGATTATTGGAGTGGTAACTGCTCATTATTAAATACAGGCTTCATGACGACAGTGTCAGGGTTTATTTTTGCCCACTATGGTGTCTCTTATGCCTAACCCCGTACCCAGAACACAAGTGCCCAGTAAGTATCTGCTAAATGCGTGCTACAATGAATTTAAAAAATACATTTATATTGAATGTGTATTATACACCAGGCAGCATAGCTGGCAGTGAAGGTTTAGTAATGAACAATTTAGGCAAGATTTCTGTTCTCAAGGAGAAATTTTAGAAAGGGACGAGATGAGTAATAAATAATGTGCAATAATAGTCAGGGTAAAAAAGAAGTTAAGATAGTAGTTCTAGAAAATGCCTGGGGTTGGAGTGGCTACATTAAATTGAAAGGTCAGTGAAGATCTTTTGGAGTAAGTGACATTTGACTTGAGATTTGGATGATAAAAAGGAGACAGCCACGGATAGTTCCGGGAGCAGAGTGTTCCAGACAGAAGGAAATGAATAAGCGAATTAGACAGATTTGACAGAACTTGTTGACTGATCGGATGTGGGAGTAAGAAATAGGCCGAGGATGATTCACAGGATCTAGAAAATGTTATTTCTCTTAACTGAGCTTGGGGATACTGGAAAAAGTACAGGTAGTGATGTAATCCATGAGCTCAGCGCTGGAACTGTTGACTTTAAGGCACCTGTGGTTCAGTGAAGCAGGTGATATGGTAAGCCATCTCTAAGACAGATACTCTTTCTAAGAAGAGGAAGGATACGGACCACAACTCTGAAGGATTGCTATAATAGTGGTCTCGAGGTACAACTTCTTAAATGACGATATCTTCAGCTGACTGCATGTGTTTTATGTTTTCCAATATCTGCTACAATTGAGGGTCAGTAGACTCTGTTCTGATGATTCAGAACTATCTGTTAACTTGAACCTTCAAAGGTAACATGAATATTATTAGCAGCAGGCTTTAGGAAGGAATAATTACGTGTATTTTCAGCTATAAAGCTGGAAATCTGGATGTTTCTACTACATTCATCACTATAATGCTTACTCAGTTTTAGCTTCTAATTTTTTTTTATGAAAATATATTTACTTTTGTTGGGAGACCCTGATTCTTTTTGGGATCCCATCAATTACTTTTTCTTAGTAAAGTAAACTATATGTTGTTTGTAAGAATCTTCTGTCAGCTTTCCTTGTCCAACCTAGACTTGGAGGTCTTGTTCGAAGCTGTATAACATACCTTAAATGTCCTCCAATATTGCCTTGAGCCATAGATTTTTTTTGGTGTGTCAAAGATGAGAAGGACAATAATCACACTTCTTCATTAGTGATACTTTGTGATTAAATTTTCATTGAATACAGGAGCCCTGGTGACACAGTAGTTAAGTACTTGGCAGCTGAGAGGTTGTCGATTTGAACTCACCATCTATGCTGCAGGAAAGAGATGTAGCAGTCTGGTTTATGAAGATTTACAGCCTTGGAAACCCTATTGTGCAATTCTCTTCTGTCCTGTAGAGTTGCTATGAATAAGAATAAATTCAATAGCAAAGGGTTTGGTTGGTGGCTAAGTAATAATCATCTAAAGCAGAAAAGTACTCTTTGTATACAGACCATGCAGAGACTGCGAGGCTATGCAGATACTCAGTTGCTGTAACTTCACCACAAAATGTTCTCTCAATGAAGAAGGCTCTTTTATAAGGAACTGACCCAATAATTGTGTCCTGCTTGACAGATAATGTTCAAAACGTGCCAATAAGCTACGCTTTAGCAGCTGATTCCATCAAGTGTGGGTAGGACCTGATAGACACAGGTGTCTCTTTTTGGACTCCATGAATGCTGATGATTTACAGCTCCACCACACGTGACAGAAAACATGCAAAGCAAATAGCCTTGGTTCGAGAACTAAGGAATCCATGCTGCACAGTGGTTAAGAGCTACACAGACCTATGGCTGCTAACTAAAAGGTTAGTAGTTTGAATTCTACCAACTGTTCCTTGAAAACTCTAGGAGGCAGTCCTGTTCTGTTCTATAGAGTAGTTACAAGTCAAAATTGGTCCCAAGGTAGTGGGTTTGGGTTTTTTTGTTTGTTTGTTTGTTTTTTTAGCCTCATAGCATTGCTGGTACTATGCCGGCTGAATATATTTACTAATAGCCACATTCTGCCTGTTGTTTTAGTGATATGGTACCAGCGTAACACCTCCTTCACTAGCAGATATCCTTGAACCTGATTTTCCACCTCCTAGGTTGCTGAGTCAGAACTGACTCGACAGCAGTGGGTTTGGTTTAATGGTACATATTCAACTTTTGTCAGACCTATTTGTCAGGTTCCTCTTCTTTAGTCCGATTTCTGTTCCCAGTTCTTTGTAAGGTGACCCTGTTGAATTTCTTAGGCTGTCCAGCGGGCCTGATAAGGTAGATTCCCAATAATCTTTCAAATATCATTATTCACTTTAGTAGCATAATAGGACTTGGATTTGTTAGGTACGTATAAAAGTGATTATATGGTTAGCAAAAAATGTAACTGTGAGTATGTGTTATTTCTATTTAGATTCATAAGTCAGACAAATCTGTCTTTGAATCCTACCAATCTACCTATAATACGTGTGCAATATTGGGCAAGTATCTCAACCTTCTTAAATCTTATTTTACTCATTTATTAAATAGAAACTGATATTGGTACCTATATTACGGTGATACCAAGTGGATTAGATACATCAAATAAATGTAAGCTACTTTTGTACAGTGCCTGGCAGTTATAAAACATGTGTAATGATAGGTGCTGTTATTGCTATAGCTGCTGAAGAACTCATGAGACAGAGATCCAGTTTAAAGAGTGTGAGTAAATTGTACAGTAGTAAGGGTTCATAACAATTTGGCTTTCTAATGTAGAGATTTTAAATTGGCAAGCTGGAAGAGTATGGATTCTTTCTTTGCATAGCAACAGATTCTCCAGGCCACGTGAAATAAAAAATGGTCCAAGCTAAAACAGCCATCTATTTAATAACACAGTCCAACAAAGAATATGTATTTTATCTACAATCTTTTTAAAGTTAAAAAAGCAACAATAACTAAAAAATAATTTGATCAGAGAACTGATGTCCATATAAACAAAGAAAAATCAATGAGAAACAATGATAAATGTTGGAAGTTGTAAGGAGCACCGGGGAAAAAAGGAAAATTGAGTTCATAAATTGGCTACAATAGAAGCATATGGATTCAGTTAAAATGTCTGCTCATATCATGTAGTTCAATTTAACATACTGACATAGAAAGATTAATAGTTTCTTCAAGTATTAATGCATCTCATCAAAGTCTAAGTTAACTGGAGTAGGTTCTTTAGAATTTTTTTTTTTTTTATTTAGAATAAGTCAAAAAGGACATACCATATTTATGAACTTAAAAAAAACTTTTTCCAGGTCCCCTGAGAACATAGCCCCTAGACTTGCTGCTAGCCCAGAGCTGAAATCATTACTGAAGCAAACACTTCAGACAAAGTGTGAACTGGACTTGGGGACACAAAATGATGCTTGTGGTGTGTGTACTTTATGGCTTAATATATATATGAGGCTGTCTCCCTGGTTTTAGAGGGGAGAGAGAAGGGTGGGGAAGAGGGAGCTAGTGTTGGCTGAGTGGATTCTGGAAGTAAAGATTGGAAAAGAAGGAGTGCTGTCACAGAGCGAAGACAGAAGACAGAGCTGCATAGAGGCAGATGTTTGGGGTTTTACATGGCAAATTGACTTGGCTTGTAAACTTTAACTTAGTCGCAATAAAACAATTAAAAAATCCTTTTTCCTTGGGTGGCAGCTTGGCAGCTTTTAAGACTCCAGACGCCACTCACCAGTGTGGGGTGCAGAGAGCCCTCTTAGCAAAACACTAGTTGTGACAACTGGCCTCGATTTTGCCTATAAGCATGGTCTCCTGCCCCCTGCCCCAGCTACTCTATCCTTGCAATATTGGGTTAAGATGGAAGGAGTATTCAAGTTATGCTGAAGTCCACTTAATACTGTTCTTGTTTCTAATGTGTGCTATCACCGATTTCACCCAACCAGATTTCTAGCAACTATCTAATCTAAACCCTTCACCCCTTACCCTCACTCCCTCCCCTCCCTTGCAGCTGTCAAAGAGTCTCTTCTTCTATATAAGTCTGTTTTTGAGATCTTATCGTAGGGATCTCATACAATATTTGTCCTTTTATTACTTTCACTCAACATAATGTCTTCCAGTTGAAACCAGGTTAGGAGATGTTTCCTGGAATCATCGTTATTCTTTATCATTGCGTAGTGCTCCATTGAGTATATATACCATAGTTTACCTATCCATTCTTCTATTGTTGGGCATCTGGGTTGATTCTATCTTTTTGCTATCGTGGACTGTGCTGTGATAAACATTCTGGTGTATGTGTCCATTGGTGTGAAAGGCCTTGATTCTGTAGGATATATTCCAAGTAGTGGAATTACTGGGTCAAATGGTATATCTATATCCATTTTTTTAAGGAAGTGCCAGATTGCCTTCCAAAGGGGCTGGACCATTTTACAACCCGACCAACACTGTAGAAGAGTTTCACTTTCTCCACAGTCTCTCCAGCATTTGTTGTTTTGTGTTTTTTGGATCATGGCCAATCTTGTTGGGGTGAGATGGTATCTCACTGTAGTTTTGATTTGAATTTCTTTATTAACTAAAGATGGTGAACATGACTGCATGTGTTTTTTGGCTGCCTGGATCTCCTCTTTAGAGAAATGTCTGTCCATCTCCTTTGTCCATCGCTTAATTGGATGATTTATCTTCTTCTTATTGATATTTTGTAATATCTTATAGATTATGGAGATCAGGTGTTAGTCTGACATAGAGTTGTCAAATATTTTTTCCCAGTCTGTAGGTGGGCTTTTAATTCTATTAATAAAGTCTTTGGATGAGCAGAAGTGTTTGATTCTTAATAATTCCCATTTATCTACTTTCTCTTCTGTTGATTGTGGTTTGTTCGACAGATTTTGAAGTCTGTCTACATTGTGTATTAAAACTTCGATTGTTGTTCTTACCTTTTCTTGGACGAGCTTTACCATTTTAGGTTTGATATTTAGGTCTTTTATCCAGTTGGTGTTGGTTTTTGTATAAGGTGTAAGACATGGATCTTCTTTCAATTTATTGCAGATGGATATCTGATTTTGCCAGCATTATTTGTTGAAGATACTACTTTTACCCCAGTTTAATGTCTTAGGGCCTTTGTCGAATATCAGCTGTTCATAGGCAGATGGTGTCATCTCTGGGGTCTCAATTTTGTTCCATTGATCAATCTGTCTGCCATCTGAGGGCACAGCAAATGGTCCCAACTCAACAGGAATGGATGCTTACTGAGGACCAAAATGACATGGGGTAAAAACAACTCAGAAGATAGAGAGACCCACATGAGTGAGTGCCTACATTGACTTGAGACCAGAAGAACCGGATGGTGCCTGGTCACCGCCAGTGATAGCCACGATGGAGCTCACTAAGTTGAGTCTCAGTGGCAACACAAGAATAAAAAGGGGTGCACCTTGAGATCTCCACTAAAAGGCTGCAATTGATGGTCCAGCGGTTTGGGGGTTCCTGTGGGAGCATGGCCCCTGGCCCTGATGCTGTCCTTGCCCATAAATCATAACAAAGCTCCACTCTTTGGACACGAATGGATTGGACTTGGTGATGCAGAGTGACCATATGTTGGATGCACTTTATGGTTCTAGACATCTATAGGATATCATCCTACTGACCTCTTGCTGGAGGAAAGAGAATGGGTGAAGAGGAGGGTAAAGGAGACTGTTGGGAGGATGAGACATGTATGGAGCAGAGAGGAATGGTGTTCTGTTACTGGGCAGGGAGAACAGTGGAAGCTGCATATAGGTGGGCATGTAAATTTATACGGGAATGTACATTTTCACTCAGTCATGATAAAAAAAAAAAAAAGAAATATACCGAAAGGAAAAAAAGAAAAGTCCTTTTTCGCATATATTTGAATTCCTTTCTGCATTTTGCTGTTGTTGTCGTTAGGTGCTACTGTGGCAGTTCTGACTCATAATGCCCCTCTGCACAACAGAATGAAATACTTCCTGGTCCTGTTCCATGCCCATAATCATCTTTATGCTGGAAGTCCATTGTTGCAGCCCCTTTGTCAACCCATCTTGTTGAGGATCTTATTCTTTTTCATTGACCCTATACTTTACCAAGCATGATGTCCTTTTCCAGGGATTGATCCCTCCTGACAACATGTCCAAAGTATGTAAGATGCAGTCTGGCCATCTCTGCTTCCAAGGAGCAGTCTGGTTGTACTTCGAGAACAGATCTATTTATTCTTTTGGTAGTCCATGCTACATTCAATATTATTTGCCAGCACAATTCAGAAGTGTCAGCTCTTGTTTCCTCTTTATATATTGTCTGGCTTTCACACGCACATGATGAGAATTAAAATACCGTGGCTTGGCTCAGGGTTCACCTTAGTGTTCGAGGTGACATCTTTTCTTTTCAACACTTGAAAGAGTTCTTTTGTAGTAGATTTTCCCAGTGCAATGTATCTTTTGATTTCTTGACTGCTGCTTCCATGGGAGTGAATTGTGGAAATGAAATCTTCGACAACCACAATCTTTGTTTATCATGATGTTGCTTATGGGTCCTGTTGTGTGGATTTTTGTTTCCTTGATGTTGAGATGCAGTCCATGCTGAAGGCTCTGGTCTTTGATCATTATCACAACTGTTTCAAAACCTCTTCACTTTCAGCAAGTAAGTTTGTGTACTATGTATAATGCCAGCTGCTAATGATTCTTCCTCCAACCTGGACACCTTGTTCTTCTTCAGGTAGATTATTTTCTTAGCACACAGACTGAAAAGTTATGGTGAAAGGATACAACCCTGACTACACTTTTCCTGACTTCAAACCAGGCAGTATCACCTTGATCTGTTAGCACAAGTACCTCTTGATCCATGTACAGATTCCTCATGAGCACAATTAAATATTCTGGAATTTTCATTCTCTGCAATATTATTCATAATTTGTTATGATGCACACAATTGAAAGCCTTTGCATAGTCAATGAAACAGAGGTAAACAGTTTTCCAGTATCCTCTGCTTTCAGCCAAGATCCACCTCACATCAGCAATAATGTTCCTGGTTCCACGTTCTTTTCTGAATTTCTGGCAGTTTCCAGTCTATATACTATGGCAGTTGCTTTGGAATGTTATTTAGTAAAATTTTACTTGCATGTGATATTAATGACATTGTTTGATAATTTCTACATTTAGCTGGATCACCTTATTTGGGAATATGCATAAATTTAGATCTCTTCCAGTTGATTGACTAGGTTGCTGTCTTCCAAAGTTCTTAGCAAAGATGAGTGAGTACTTCCAGTACTGCATCCATTTGTTGAAACAACTCAGTTGATAAACTATCAATTTCTAGAGGCTTGTTTTTCGCCAGTGCCTTCAACACATCTTTGATTTCTTTCAGTGCAATCGGTTCCTGACGATATGCTACCTTTTGAAATGACTCAATGTTGACCATTTCCTTCTGGTATGATGACTCTGTGTATTTTTCCATTTTCTTTTGATGCTTCCTGAGTTGCTTAACATTTTCTCTGTAGAATCCTTCACTGTTACAAATCAAGGCTTGAATTTTTCTTCAGTTCTTTCAGCTTGAGAAATGCAAACCATGTTCTCCCCTTTTGGTTTTCCATTTCCAGCTCTTTACACATGTCAATATAATACTTTACTTTGTCTTCTCAAGCCACCCTTTGTAATCTGTTTTAGCATTAAATTTAGAAGAATGTTGACAATGTTTACATTTTTACAATTTAGTTAAAAAAAGCTTCCCCCCAAATGATTCATACCTGTCAAAGGAAGATACTTAATAATATCTTCCCTGATAGAGTATAGTAAAAGAGAATACAAATTTTTGACTCAGTTTATAATAGAAGCCTTTACTAACCTAAATGAGAAGAAAGGATTTTCAGATTAGCTATCATTAACACTGGATTGGCAACTTATGATGAAATAGTGCAGTTTTGGTTTCACATACATAATAAATCTGTTATATAGTTATGTGATGTTAAAATAGTATGTAAGAACAACTACTGGATAAACACTAACCTGAATCATGCTAAGAATCATATTGCATGTCTTTTATTGTCTATAAACTGAAGTTTTCATTTGTCATTCTTATTGCTGTAAATCAAAATTCTCAACTTTAATACACTTATTACAGTGTTCTTCACAGACACATACAGTATGTACTGAGCCATAGTCAGCAGAAACACACAGTGTAACGAGCTGTACATCAAACAGTGTATTTGGATTGTTCCAGCCAAAGTGTTTTTGGGCGTAGGTTTGTGGAAGAAGGGAGCTTATTTCTGTTTTCAAATAGTAACACTCAAAATTTCTCAATCTCTTGTTGGAGAAGAGGGTGTAATTTACATTTGCAAATGCACTTGTTAAAGTTTACCCTTCCTATATCTCTATAGAAAGTGTCTTTTCACTTGTCATTTTCTAATAAACACCTAAGTAGAATTTAAATGCAATCCAGCCCAAATTTTACACTCCTCATTTCTTGTTTTACAGAGTTTCTTTGTTGAATATAGACTCGGAAACACAAATGTATTTTGTGGGGGCGGGAGGCTAAAAAAACAATTTCATCCTCCTTATGAAAAAGAACAGGACATTATGTTGCTTCTACAAAGCTACATTAGGGCAAGATCATCATTCAAGTGCTTCTCTTCTCTCTCTGACACAGAATCAGGCAGCATGTCCTTTGCTTTTCAGTATTGTCTACTGAAATGTAGTATGTTCTCATTTCTGATGGGGAGAATCACTAACAGAAGAGTTGCAGTAGGGAAGAATTTGATTATTAAATTAATTCAAACGTGATTTATGTAAATTTTATCAATTCAAGTGGTTTATTTTAAACAAAAGTTCTTAATTTTTGTGTTCTTTCCAGATGTTTGTGTACTATAAAATGTGATGGCACACTTCGTATGTATTAAAAGATTCATGTGAACATTCTACAAGTCAGCAATAATTTAATGCAATAGCTACAATACTATAATATCACACAGTATTTAAGAAAGCACTCATAATAAATTATTCCTATATTCATCCTTTTGTACTTTTTGGTTGTTTGAATTGCACTGTTTGCTGCCTGCACTACACTGAAATTAATTTAGGAGAAAGCCACTGGTTGTTTCAATAAGCATGCTATCTTTCTCTGGTACTATCTTGGCTCTTTATATTCTTCTGACCTTTTATTTACAGCATACTGTAACCCAGTCTCCTCAGTGCTATTGCACCTACTAAAGGCTATCTTTGGCCTGGTAGTGACTACCATAACAGTATAATGACAGGTGGTAGCAAAACTAATATTTTCACATCAATTGGGATTTGGAGACATGCTTGTGAACTGTTCAGGGGGTTCTCCTGTTCCACAGCACTCTGGATAAGAACATTTCTTAATTAGTATGAAGTTATTTTAAGGGATTCAAAACTGATCTTTGTATAAGTTTATGGATATTGAGACAATAAAATTGTGTGTTTTAAAATAGAACATCTTTGAAAACACATTAAAATTGTTTGTAGTTTAACAGATATAAGTAAAAATACTTAGAGTAAAAAGAATAACACTATATGTATATACATTATTTACATGCTTTAGGCCAGGGTTAAAAATCTTTTATCATATATTTAGTAATAGATTGTAACCCTGGCCTAACACGTGCTATTACATTTACTATTAGAGTACAGAAATGATAAAGAAAGTTAAATTCTTGACCTTAAAGAGTATCCCATTGTGCCTACATAAAGCTTTGACTGAACAATTATGACTTGGAAAAGTGTGACAGATTTTAGAATTGGGAATATCAGACACATGATGATTGATCTGGAGTGTGGCCAAAAGTGGTACACACATAATATTGCCTTGTCATAGTATGCTGTAGCGTAGTTAGAATTTCTGGAGCCAAGTTAAAGTATGTTATTTTTTCTTAAAAAAAAAGGCTATTTCTTTATGTGTGAAGCAAGATGCCATTGAGGAAGAATAATAATATAGAAAAGACTCAAGCAATGGTTTGTCAGGAAGCAGAGGTCGGAAAGCTCAGGAAATACAGATGGATATTTGATCCACGGGCAATTTAGTGCACATAGCTTGTGATTGGTGGCTTAGTATTGATGCTCATCGCAGTACTTTCACTCCCTGAGCAGCTATTTTCTGGATCCTGCTGTGTAAACAGATAAGGCAAGGACAGAACTGGTAAAACTTGAACTCAGAATGGTGAATGTTTTTGCTGTGTAAGTGCAGTCAATATATTTTTTTTAACAATTAACAAAATCTAAAAAAAAAAAAAAAAACCCAATAAAACCAAACCAACCAAACAGAAACACTTGAACCAAGAAGCCTTGCCAAAATTTCCAGTTCAAAGGTTGAAAGAGAAAAGAGACCAAGAGAGGGTTTTTGGCATGGTAACGCTGGTGGAGTCTGGATACATACGGAATCTTCTTGCTGAATTTCCTTGGAAACCCTGGTGGTGTAACAGCTACAGCTGTTAACCATGAGGCTGGAAGTTCAAATCCACCGGGTGCTCCTTGGAAACTCTATGGTGCAGTTCTACTCTGTCCTATAGGTTTGCTGTGAGTTGGATCAGCTTGATGGCAATGGTTTTAACTACTGGAATACTTGAGTTTCTCTTAGAAGTCTCTGTTGGATTCTTTTTTGTTCCCTCCCTCTGTAACCTTTATCACTGTTTTTGTTTATTATGTATTAATCATGCTGTTTGTTATTACATACATATTGTATTACACAAAATGCCTCCTATATATGGACAACTGAAGTTTAGAGAGGCTAAACAACTTGTTCTAGGGTATGCAGGTTCTAAGGGATGAACAAGACTGGAATTCACATTTTCTACCCCCCACTGAAGCTCAATTCTCCTTTGCCTAGCTGTGATAGCACACCTTCTCTCAGCGCAGGCAGGAAGCCATAATTTGAGTTAAAGTAAAAGAAACAGATTTTATTTTGTAAATTTAAAACAAATTTCCAGTAACATTTTAAAACTTTTAAGATACTGGAACATTTTGGAATATTTGGAAATAAGTATTAGATTTTTTTTTAAAAGGAGTTTTTAGTTTTTATTTTGCTATTAACTGGTTGGAACAGGTATCTAAGCTTTTTTTTTTTTTTTCCAAAGAAGTAACTCCTTTTTTATTACAAAGTTTTCAAACAGTAATTTCATTCTGTATGAAAGTAATAAAGAGATCCAGATTCACATTGTATCAGACAACACCAGAAGATAAGACAGCTTAAATAGTTTATGATGTACCAAAAATGCATATTTCTGTTTCATATTACTTGCTCAGTAATCACAGGGGGAAAAAACACACATTTCTGTTTGAAAAGTAAAGATGGAAAAAAGGGGTCAGAAAATAATAAGAAAATTTTTAAGGAAGTTATTTATCCTTGTTTCAACTATATTTCAAGTTTTCAACTCAAAACAGGTCAAAGTAAAACAGAATTATGCTGATTTACGCATTTAATACTCACTCTGTGATTAAATAGGAGTAATAAACACGACTGGATTTTAATGGGAATGACTTTGTGTCATCTATCCAAAACCTTGTATATGAAATGTCTGTCAGATCTTACAAGTTCATAAATTTTACTTATGTCCCAATACTGAATGATAATAATTTGATTAAAATACGTGAAAATCTAAGTAAGTTGCTGAATTACAACTGAAGCCAGAATTTCAGGTCTCTGTTGTTAATGTAAAATCTAATAGCTATATTTACTGTCTTAAATCAACTGAATTTCTATTTCCCACCCACTTTTCTGTCACAATTTGCTTAGTTTTTAACAAATTCAGATAAGGCACAAGTCAGGTAATGCTTCCTTCAGTACACCAGTGGACGCATTATGCATCATTTAATAGTTCTTTTATTTTTTTTTTTCACCCTCTCTGATGTCGGTCTAATCAGGGTGATTTTCTGCTTCTGTTTTGGATGAAATTCTTTCAAGTTGTTTCTTTCTTTGACAATCTGAACACTTATTTTAAGTGCAATTTTTTTTTTTTTTTTTTTACCAGGAATTATTTTTTAAGACAGGAAGATGCTAAGCTTTTTAGCAATAACTCCAATAGAATACAATTCCATTGAAGTGTGGCTTTTTTTTTTTTTTTTTTTAACAAATTCAGATAAGGCACAAGTCAGGTAATGCTTCCTTCAGTACACCAGTGGACACATTATGCATCATTTAATAGTTCTTTTATTTTTTTTTTTCACCTCCTCTGATGTCGGTCTAATCAGGGTGATTTTTAGTACTTGCATTTGAACATCAGGGATGACTTATGGATTTTCTAAACATTCCCAAGGAGAATGAAGTTGTTGCTGTTAAACATTGTAGAGTTGGCTCTGATTGACAGCAACACTGTATGCTACAGAACTGTGTTGTCTGGTCCTGTGCCACCCTCATAGTCACTGCTGTGTTTGAGCCCATTGTCACAGCCATTGTGACAAATGAATGCATTTAATCAAGTTTTGAAACTTGGGTAAAAAGATATCTATGGTCTATTAGAATCACATTGTGTATATTCCAGTACAAACTGTTTTGAGTTCTTTGCTTCCAAAGCAAATTGCCCCACTACATTCTGTAGCTTCCACATTTCCTCCTTTGGGACATGTTTCCATGTTACATGTTATGGAAACTAACTCCACATAAAAAAGGAAGCACACCAAATTTTCTTATAAGGAAATATAATCAAAGAATATACCCAGAACTGACATTTCTTTTTTCAGTTAAAATTGATCACATATTAAATTCACTAAGTAAGTAAATAAATCCACCAGATAACCAGCAGTGTCACTGTAAGCCAGGTCATATTGTCAGCATTTTTTTTTTTTAAAAAAAAACACAGATACCAACAATTCGACATACTTAGTGTACACTTTACAAGGGTGATGATTGGTGGAATGGCTAAAAGTTACACAAGCAGAATGAGAAGACAGACACCGTACATTGCGCCTGGTTTACTAATATCATAAAGAGTTATCTGCAGTCAACAAATTATTTAATGATAAAATTTCTGAATGCTTAACTCATCTTCATTTCTAGTCCTGACAATCAATCAAGTGGTCGCCAGGGGCCCATCCACTACTTGGCATTGTTCTAGGTCCTAAGGCACAACCTTTCATCCTGGGAGACCTGCCTGCTTTCAGAGAGTGTTCTCTGAGAGCCCTCTTTATATTCCACATTGTTACCAGTAAGTAAGATATAATCACTTTTAAAAAGTTCACAGTTTTCCTGGAGATATACTCGTAGACATAATCTCTAAAATACTATGGTGAATGCTATGACAGATGAATATATAAAATGCTATGTTGACAAAGAGGAAGGAATAATTAATTGTTTGAAAACACTTTTTAGGGAACATGGCATTGGATTGTATCTCAAGGATTCATAAAAAAACCCACGGTCATTGAGTCAATTCAGACTTGTAGTGACCATATAGGATAAAGTAGAACTGCCCAGTAGAGTTCCCAAGGAGCACCTGGCAGATTCCAACTGCAGACTGTCTGGTTAACAGCTGTAGCTCTTATCCACTAATCCACTGGGTTTCCAATAAGGATTCATAGTACGTGGAAAAGCAAAGAAGGATTAATAAACCATTACTTTCTCATCTTCTTATATTCTCACCTTCATCTATCTTCCATCTTAGATTTAGTAGTTCCAACCTGTAGCCATTTGGGTGTAAACTGCCTAAATTTCTTCACCTCTTTCCTCCTCTATCTAGCTTGCCTGTCAAAACCCAGCCAGTGGTCTCCTTCTCCCACACCTGGGCCTAGCATCTGGCTGTTTCTGAAGAAGACTGCTTCACTCTGCTGAAAGAATTTTCTGCAAATATTTAACCTGAAATGTCTTGGTACTAATGCTGCCAGATGATTCTAAGACACCTCCCTAGGATAACAGCTTTTCTAAGACAGTCACTCTTTCATGTTTTCTCATGGTCTTAAATCTCCAACATTCCCTGTTTCCTCAGTCTTAGGTAACAACCTCTTTTTCTGTTTCAGAGAGGAAAATCAAAGCAATTAGTTGAGGATGTTCTCATTTTTTTACTCATTCTCTCTATGTTTAATCTTATTTTTATTTTTTCCTACATTAAAAGAGCTCTGATTTTACGGCTGTACTTCCCGCTTGTGCTCTGCATCCTGTTCCATCACTTCATAAGGCGTTTATTCCTGTAATTATTGCCCTCCTTTCTGCCTCTCTGTCTCCTGGATCAATGCCACTAGCTTTCAGATTTTTAGTATTAGCCATCCTAATAATTTAGTATTATCCATCCTAAAACTCTTCCCTGACCTCATAGCACCCTCCAGTCGCTACCTACTTTTCATGGTTCCATTCCACAGCTCATCTTTTTGGAGGAGTTGTCTGTCATTGCTGTCTACTCTAGTTAATCACTGTTCACTGCTGAATCCCTCTAACCAGCCTGCATACAATAACCCCCTGAAGTAGCTCTTACTGGCCTCTCACCATTTATGTATGTTTTGCTAACCTCAATTTTTCTTTTTTTTTTTTGATGTCATTTTATTTGACTCCAGTAGTCTTGATACGATTGACACCTCTCCCCTTATAAATCATTTCTTTTCTACATTTCATGAAAGTAACCAGATTCTTCTTAATTCTCTGGCTGCTCACTTACGGAGTCTTTTTTTTTTGGCTCCTCATGCTCAAACTATAAATATTAAAATGTTCCAAACTCAATTCTGGGTCCTCGCCGTCTATATTTATATTTTCTCCCTAGCAGACTTCAACCTGTGCCACAATTTTAAATATCATCTATATACTGGTAAATCTTAAATTTATATCTGTCTCCGCTGAGCATATGATTGATGTATATAACTGCCTACACATCATCATCGAACAGGCATTTAAAACTTCAATTGCCAATATCAAATCCCCTTTACCTGCTCCTCCTCAAATTTTCTCTATAAGAAACTGTATCAGTATTCATGTAGTTGGTCAAACCTCAACTTTGGGAATGCTCCTTAGTTCCTGTATTTCCCACTGTCTTAGTCATCTCGTGCTGCTGTAACAGAAATACCACAGTGGACGGCTTTAACAAAGACAAATGTTATTCTGCACAGTGCAGTGGGCGACAAGTCCAAATTCAGGGCACCAGCTCCAGGGAAAGCTTTCTCTGTTGGTTCTGGAGAAGGTCCTTATTCTCAATCTTCCCTTGGACTGGGAGCTTTCAGGGTACAGAGACCCTGAGTCCTTCCCAAAGGATGTGGTCTGCTCCTGCACTGCAACATGTTGGCATGTGATCCGCAGCTTCCTCTACCAGCTTCTTTCCTTTATATCTCAAGAGTTTGTCTTAAGGCACAATGAAAGCTTACAAATTAAGTCCCGCCTCACCAGCACAACTGCTGTCCTTCTTCCCTCATTAACATCATAGATGCAGGGTTTACATCATACAGGAACATCACCCACTATCAGAAATCATGGCCTGGCCAAATGGCTACACATATTTTTGGGGGGACACAATTCAATCCATGATATCCACTCACTATACATTTTGTCCATCAGCAAGCATCTGCTACACAAATAAATCCCCAGTCTGGCCACTTAGCATCTCCATACCTACAATCCCAAAGTTACTGTCACTTCTAGTTTTCACTATTACTGTGAGCTCCTAATTACCGTCCTTCCTTCAATTTTTGCCTTCCTATGTAACTACTTTTCTGCGGAGTAACCAGACTGATGTTTGTAAAATGTAGATGAAATTACATGTATCTGTTGCTCAAGTTCTCAAGTGACTTCACACTCCAATCAGAACATAAGGTAAATTATTAAACACGGTTCATGACGTACTTCTGGACCTTGCTCCAGCAGCTGCTCTGACTTCATCCCGTATTTCCTCACCCCTTGCTCACCAGGTTGCAGCTACACTGACCTTTTTGATTTTCAAACACATCAACCTTTACTCTATTGCAAATGTTTTGTACCTGTTGTTCTTTCTCCCTAGGATTGTTCTGCTTCCAGAGGTCATATTCTTCTCATCATTCAATCTAAATACAAATGCCACCTATTTGCACCTGTGCAAAAAAATATCCTAAGCTTGTCTGTACCACACCACCCCATACTGTTTATAGAAATTACCTATTGCATCTATTTGTTCATGTGTTTTTTTCCTCTGTCTCCCTCCACCCGAATTGCAAGTTGCTGAAGGACAGAGAATCTGCTTTTATTGTTTATTGATACATCCTTAGCACCTAGAACTGTGTTTGATGTATATTAGGCACATCATAGCCAGCCACTGCCATTGAGTTGATTCTGATCCTGACCCTATAGAACAGGGTAGGACTGCCTCATAGTGTTTCTAAGGAACACCTAGTGGATTTGAACTGCTGAGTTTTTGGTTAGCAAATGAAGCACTTAATCACTACACCATCAGGGTTTCTAATAGGCATGTTTTAGGTGTATATTAAACTTAAAAACAAACTCATTAATCATATGCAATGAGAACTTATCAGTAAATGCACACACCTGCAAGTCATGTTTAAGGAATTAAACAAAGTGTAGTGAGAGGGAAACAATAGGGGCCAGATGGTGAAGGACCCTGAATATTATGTTTAGATTTTGGATTTTATTGGATGAACAATGGGAAGCTAAATGTTTTTCATTTTACATTTTTTCTTAAGGAGAATGTTTAGTATATAATTTTTATTTTATAAAGTTGAAGTGTACAAATATATTTCAAAATAATACACATTTTAAGCAGATGTAATGAAGAAATACTATCCAAGACGTGAATTAAAGTAAGAAATGCTTTTCCTGTTTCTTTTGGAAATTACATGGAAAATTTAAGTGAAATGAAGTTGTTTCTTTAAAAAAGATATTTATTTTAGAAGTGTTCCATTATAATCTTAAGTCAACAGCCTTCATGATATTTTTAATTTACTTAAAATGATTCATTTTTATTCTAAAGTGACACTGAACATTTCCTAAATAATGAATTAAGTTTACTTTTTAACCAGTTCATGTAGCATATTTTCTTTTCCATCATTTTAGATTAAATGTAAATCTCTTCAACCAATGCTTGCAGAGAGTGACAAACTTTTCTTCTGATTTATTTTACTTCTAACCTTGCTCATAAAATTATGGAGAATTTATTTTATAACTAGAAATTGTTGTTAAATTGGTATAAGTACTAAATAGAAGCCAAAATGTTACATTCAAGCATTACACAGAGGCCTTGTGGTACAGTAGTTAAATCAATCAATGACTAACCAAAAGGTCAGTGATTCGAAACTCCAGAGGCTCTTTGAGAGAAAGAGGTGTCAGTCTGCTTCTGTAAGAGGTCTGTGGAAACCCTGCAAGGTTGTTGTGAGTCAGAACTAACTCAATGGCAGTGGGATTAAAACACTGAGAAGTGCCAATTTAAGGAGAAAAGGAACAAAAATTCAGTGCAGTTAGGTAAGATTTAAGGTCCTTTTGAGTATAAAATATAAAACAGCATAATGGAATAAGCAGTAAAGCAAGAAAGAAATCATAGTTTTCAAAGCCATTGAAGGACAAGCCAAAGTGTTACTAAAAAGAAATATTAATTATGCATCCAAGGAAATTCATGTCATGAAGTTAATATCTTACATGAATTTTTGTTTTTAATGGTGCTCAAGTACTGATCTTAAATATCTGGGAAATTGGAAACTATAGCAATTTATTCCTCTTGCATCTGCTGAATAGAAAGTCAAGCTTTTTAAAGATGAATTTTGCATACTGAAAGACCTGAATAAACCCTGACTTGTTTTAACTAAAACATCAGAGGTTCAAACTCACCAGCTACTCAGCGGGAGAAAGCTTTGACAATCTGCTTCCTTAAAGATTTCACCTTGGAAGTCCTATGGGGCCATTCTACTGTGTTCTATAAGGTCTCTATGAGTTGTAATCAATTTGATGGTGATACATTTTCTTGGGGGGCTGGTTAGTATACAGAAGAGTGGAGAAATGAAGAAAGTAGAAAATTTTCAAAGATAAATTCATCTGTATCTAATCAATTTGACAAATATTTTCTAGCTTAAAAGAGACAGTAAGCAGCAACTACTGAATTCAAAGTAAGGCTGGTCTGACCGAATAGTATCTTTCATCTCTTGGGTAAAATAGAACCAAGAATGCAGACTAATTGTTCCATGAGAGACAGTCTTCAGATTTTACGAAACTGTAGCCACTATGCTTTCAACTTCACTATTATTTCAGGGAGTTTTCATTCTGTGGTAAATTTAATTACCAGGAATAAGAGCAGTTGTTGACTGAAAGTACTCTGAGAAGAAATTTGGATCACTGTAGTGTTGTCAGGCTTTCTGTCTTTTCCTTAGTTTCTCACTGGCTTGAGACAACCTAAGCTTCCAATAATATTCTCAATCTCATTGTTATGTTGAAAATATTAACGTTAAAAAGAAATATGATTAGGTCTCAAAACAGAGAGCTCACAGTCTTGGCTTTTGTGAATCTTTGGAAAGTATAGATTTGACATTTTCTAAGAGAATCTAACAATCACATTGTTATGATAGTTTCTAGAATGATTTGCAATCTATGATGTCATAATTATTTATTTTATTTGAATTAAAAAATATAACACTGGATAGGGAGAAGTAAATACCTAGTTATAAGTGCACTTCTCTAAAATCAGATGGTACCAACTTGTTAATATGGGTAGTTATCTAGCTTATCATATTATCGCTTTTGATAAAGATAACCTAGAATGAAGATGACACTAAGGGTTCAGCAAAAAACCCTCAACTTACAAACTGGTATACATTGGTAAAAGTGTATAGTACTATAATTATAAGAACATGTTGTATTAAATTATGTACTACAATCACCAAATCAGAGCAAATAGAAATGTTATATAGTTACTTGGCAAGCTATCCCTGACCATGGGAACTTTTTTGTTATAATGATCCTAAGCAACCTATTGATGCACCTTATTGAAAAAAGTACAATATCACCAGACCAAATGAGATACAATGAATAGAATGCTGAAGTGAGAATTGAAAATGACTTAGTCATACCTATCCAGCTCAGTATACACATTGATTTATAAAAATTACATAGACAATGGTATGGTAGTTACATAGATAAAAAAAGGAAGAGAAATACAAAGACACTGTATTTTAGACAAATGTAGCCAAGATAACCAAACCCATTGCTGTTTGGCTCACAGTGACCCCACAGGACAGAACAGAACTTCCCCATGGGGTTCACAAGGAACAACTAGTGGATTGGAACTGCTGATCTTTCGGTTAGCAGCTACTGCTTGCTGCAGCTCTTATCCACTGTACTAACAGGGCTTCAGTGAAGACCTAGTCCCACAAATACCTGTGATAAGGGCATCCAGTCAGAGAAACAATCAGATCAAAGGTTCTGAAATGGGGATGAATTTGCTTTGTTCAGAAGGATTAATACAGCTGAAGAGTTCTGGAAAAAGAACTGTACCAAGAGAAAGTCATCTGTGAATGTCATCTTTGTGGATCAGTCTTGAACGTGAGGTGTTATTCCGGTTCACTGTTGAAACTGAATTTCTAGACCTGCAATGCTAAGGACGAGGCCCGGTGCTAAGGAAACCCTGTGATCGCCTCGTCAGCATCCTTGATTCCCCGCATTCACTCTTCTGTAGTGCCCTCCCACATTGTACCAGCCTTGGTCTGTGTGACCAAGAGCATATGGCCGAAGAGGCAGTATGGCACTTTCGAGATTACATTATAAAATGCATGGCTCCTGTCTTGGATGTTTTTGCTTTTTTTGTCAGACCTGTTGCTCTGGAAGACATGAGCTGACAAATCGTCGGCAGCCTGATGGAAAAGCCCATGTGGCAAAGAACCAAAGCTTCCATCCTATAACCAGTGAGAAACTGAGAACTGCCAACTACCACCTAGATGGAAATGGATGCCAGTTCCCCAGCCAAGTCCAGCTTTGGTATGACCAGACCCTGACCAACAGCTTGACTTGTGAGATGCCCTGAGACAGACCCTCCCAGCTAAACTGCTGGTGGATTCCTGATCCTCAGAAACTCTTAAAGAAAAACGTGCGCGCACACACACACACACACACAACAAAGAAATAAAGCTGTTTGTCCTTGTTACCTCAGCACTCATTCGAAAACTCTCTACCATTCAACATTTTCTATTTCTTAAAGACATAATTAAGGGAATAATTACGCAGTGAGAAAAAATTCTATCACGGAAAAATAAAGATTTTTCTTTTTGGTTTTCCAGTTTTTCAGATGCTCAAAGTCTTCAAGTATTACAAACAATGAAGACCTGACTGTTTCAATGGTTTTTCAGGATATGTTTTTCTGCGGAACTTAATTTTATTACTCCTTGATACATCAAAAAGAACTATTATAAAGAAACAGTGTATGAAAATTTATAGTACTAACTTCTCTTCAGTAACCTAAAACTTGATCTAGGATCTGCACAAATCACCTACTTAAAGGATACACATTTTAATATAAGTTCTGCCACAATACCTATGCAGTTTTTACGTTTTTTATTGACCAGTGAGTGTATAGAATTAAGATAGAAAATGAAGAGGAAACAAAGAAGATCCACTAGACAGCTAGCATCCTGCCTGTATCCCTGAGGAAATCATGAGTTACCTCTTCTTAGAGTAGTTATTATAAAGCTAAAACTGTTTTTACTAAAACTACATTTCTTTCTTCATTTTTACTGGAAAAAATAAAAAGAAAGGAAAGTCGATAGCTCTCCCATAACCCTGAGTTGCAGGTCTTGACTGGTGATCTTGATGTACTACGCATTAAGAGAATGACTTCATAAACACACATGTATCTTTAAAGACAGAAGTTTTTTTTATTAATGTATTAATTTATTACAGTAAATGAATAAAATTTCCAGCATCTATCAACTATCTCATCTATGATAAACCTTCACCCCCTGCCCTTGTGGCCATCAAAGTTATTTTCTTCTGTAGATAATTCTATTTTTAAGTCCTTCTGACAGGGGTCTCATATAATATTTGTCCTTTCGACACTGACTGATTTCACTCAGCATAATGTTTTCCCATTCCAGAGACACTAAAACCTAAACACAGTTCTTCATATTTTATGCCTAACCTTAGTTCTTCAGCGTTTGTCCATAAGTTATAAAATGAGTGTATTATATTGGAAGTAACTTTAAAATATTTCTTATATATAAAAGCTGTAACAGATAATCAAATTGCATATGCATAGCAGTCTACCAAGTCATTCCTGCATATCTTTACAAAGTTTGTGATGCCAAACGTGGTTCACACATATTATCCTACTTATTTAATTTTGTCTAATACTAGGCTAAAGTCTCAAAACCATGCACTGATTATCAGTGTTGTGCTCTGAAATATTTATACAACTGTCTTCATATAAAGTCCGTATTATAAATCTATGCAAGGTTGAGTTTTATATATAACATCAGAACCATTATTTGAGAATAGAGGGGAAATGCTTTTCTCCCATACATTCAATATTTTTTCCTGACCTGAACATAAGTTTAGATTAATGGGATGATGTCCTTTTGCTTATGATTTAGCTTCTACTAATGCTATGCTTCCCTCTTACTTTAAAAGTGGTAAACAAAACATTGGGGACGGGTGACACTAGCACCATCTGTAGGAAATTAATACTTGAACAAGTAACAGCCTTGTTCCCATATCTGTTTATGCCTCCAGCCTGAGCAAAGTCCCTTTAATGAGTTCCATGTATAATGCTTTGGCTTAGACAAAGGCATTACAAAAAAGTGCAGAATATAGATAGCCGGGGACATTTCCTCTTTTCCATGCTGCCTCTTTGTTTTCCATTAATGGAATGAATGAATAAATGTTTTCTCTCATGAAGCTATTTAAGTATAGTCTATATAATTTATTGAAAATTTCATATTGCATTGACAAAATTTTTATACATAAAATCTATTCAAAGGCATCTTATTGGCATATTGTTTAAACAAAACTCGCTTGCTTAGGAAAAGAATTTTAAAAGTAAAAAGTAAAATTTAGTTTTGGTTCAGCAGAAGAAAGATATCTAAATTCTGCAGATACATTTGAAAAATTTATCACTGTAGATGATATTTTTCTGCAATATTGCTGGATGATAATAATAGCAACATAGTCCTTTCAGTATTTTGATTATAATTTATCAAACCATTATTTCTACAGAACACAAAATTTTATTATTACCTATGAATAACACAAGGCAAGATGAAGCAACACATTTAATTAAATTAACATTGGCTAAAATGTGTGAATTAGTTTTTATTTAAAGTGTGTCCTGAGTTTTTATAGACACCAAATTTTAAATGGACCAGTGAAAGTGGACAACTTCAAGGAATATAGAAATATAAACTTTTTGACACACCACTTTAGCATTAGAATTTTTTTTTTCTAAAAAAAAATCACAGTCCATATGTTACCATGAAGGATTAAGCATTCTCTTAGGTTAAATCATTTGTAATTGTCACTTTTTTTAGCAACAAAAACACAAATTTCATATGTTTCAATACAGTAATTTACTGGTGTGCATCTTTAGTCATGAGAAGAAATATAAATGAGCTCTTCTCATGTTACTTGTAACTATCCAGTTTATAGGGACACATTCTTATTTGATAGGTATCTTTCAGCAAACTATACTTTTCAGCATATAAGAAAAACCACAGAAAAAGTTACCTCAATCCAAATGTAAAGCATAGCCCAAATAAAAAATAAGCAGATGTTTTTCCTACTAGTAACAAAAAGAAAATCTCAATTAAAAAATTAGAAAATGCACAGCCACTTACTTTGGTAGAGTTTTCAAGTGATTTTCTCTTAACTCCAAGATCCGCAACTTGACAAGTCTGCAGAATGAATTATGAGTTATCATTATCAGCAACCAAATACCTCTGGCCAAACAACTACATGCTACAGGTACAGATTTTATAGAAACACATAGAGTGATTTTGATAAGGATTCCATCAAAGGATTCTTGGTGGTACAGTAGTTAAGCGCTAGGCTGCTAACCAAAAAGTCTGTGGTTCAAACCCACCAGTTGCTCCTCAGCAGAGAAATGTTATAATCAGCTCCTGTAAATATTTATAGTCTTGGAAACCCTACAGGGCTGTTCTATTCTGTCCTATAACGTCACTGAGAGTTGGAATTGACTGGCAACGACGTGTTTGGGTAGGGTTGCATTTACACTGGGCAATGACAAAATATTACTTCCTTAAAAACATTTAAGACCTTTCAAAGAGTATCAGTGATTCTAATTCTTCTAAATTTCATGTTTTACAAAAATATTTTCATTATTGTTTCATCTCATGTATTCAACAAACATTTATTAAACAGTTTTTAAATAACACATACTGTGTTTAGTGGAACATGGCAACAACTTTCCCGGGAGAAAATATAAACGAACTTGCAAAGCAAACAGTATAGCATAGCAGTACGAAGTTTGGGATTCACTGTCAGAGATCTGCATTGCATCCAGACTATTTGATATTCTATCTTCATGACACAGAGCAAATTAATTAATTATTCCTGCCAAGCCAGCCAAGTGCAGTCGAGTTGGATCCGACTCATGGCGACCCTAGGGGCTAATTCTTCCTAGCTTCAGTTTTATTTTCTATAGTAAGTCACTGTATACACATAATTTACAGGGTTTTGAATGTTAAGTGACATATAATGCATAATGTCTGACACTCCATAAATTATAGTAAATACCAGCTGTTGCTATTAATTGGAGCCCCAGTGACTCAGTGGTTAAGTGTTTGGCTGCTAACCAAAAGACTAGCCATTAGAATCCCCCAGTAGCTCATGAGAAACCTGATGGGGCAGTTCTACTCTGTCCTACAAAGGTGCTATGAGACAGAATGGACTTGACAGCAACAAGTTTTTATTACTATCAATTACACAAATAGAAGAAGTCCATAATACTTATTTAATTGGTTCTAAGATGCACGTCACAGTTCTGAAATGTGTATGCCTTTACAAATATATGGTATCATGTTTTCTTATGACCTTGCTGGGGCCAAGAGAGCACATGAAGAAGATGAGAGGTGTTTGGATTCTGTTGCTTGGGTAAGATCTATGATTAAGAATGCATTTTCATGGTTAATTACTTGCTCAGTTCTACAGGCTGAGACTTACTAATATAATTCATGTATGTATCTATGTTGTTAGTTGCTATGGAGTTGCTTTTGACTTGTCACAATCTGGTGTGTACAGAGTAGAACTGCTCCATAGGGTTTTCATGACTGTGATCTTTCAGAAGCAGATCCCCAGACCTGTCATATGAGATGTCTGTTTCCGGAACCACTAACCTTGCAGCTAGTCATGGAATACTTAAACTTTTGTGCCACCCACTGAACTTTTAAATGTACTTCTTGCTGTTAGTTGTCAAGTAGATTCCAATTCATGGCCAATCAAACTTCTTAGTTGAGGCCATTTTAGAACAAATATTAATTTGATTCTCCAAATTCTTAATGTTTGTGGAATATTTTACTGTTTGTCCTATTTTACTACAATCTCTTATATTTACTGTGTTGTTAGGTATTCATCTAACTCTCTGTCCCTTTCTTTTTGTTTTGCTTCCCATCAGATTTCTAATTTAATTTTAATCTTATAATTTTAACCTCTATGGGAGAAAAAATGATTTGAGTTTTTCAGTGCATGGATTTGGTACTAGTAAGAGTTCTCTTAAATATTCTTATGTCTTAGATACCAATACATGTGCTAGCATGGTGATATTTTGTGACTCATCTTTGCTCTTAGGAGCACAGAATTTCAAGGTTTGGAAGAGACTTCAGAAGGTTTAAGAACAATGTTTAGATTAAAATAATAATAGAGCATATTTTAGCAGACTGCATAAAACTGCATAAAACAGAATTTAGCAGACTGCATAAAACAGATTAATTCCAAATAGCCTTTGTTTTGGTAATACATTTTCAGTCTGCTCAAGCCTTTTTTTTTTTTCCACTTCAAGACTATTCAGGACTAAAATTCGAGCCTCCCAAAAAATGTATCTTAAGGTAATAATTGAGTATTTTCTGATAAATCAAACACATACTTGTAGTTCTATGGTCAATACCAGCAGGCCTCTGTCAGTTTATATAAATGATGGGTAAAATGCTAGTTCATTTAGAAGTCAAGAGAGAGTTCTTTTGAAGATTTGTAAATTAAAAAAAATCCAAATGTGTTGTGTTCATGGGTGTTGTGATGTTATAATTTGCAAAAGTAGGGAGTTTGGGCAATGTTGTTGTGCTTCAGGTACATAACGAAGACTCCCCTCTCCCCAAATAAAACAAACCCCAAAACCAAACCTAGTGCCATCAAGTTGATTCCAACTCATAGCAATGCTGCAGGACAGAGCAGAACTCCACAGAGTTTCCAAGAAGCATCTGGTGGATTTCAACTGTCAGCCTTCTGGTTAGCAGATGTAGCACTTAACCACTACACCACCAGAGTTTCCTAATGGAGACTGCTACATGTTAAGTGACTATTATTTCATTGAGTTTAATATCATTTACCAGCTTCTGTCCACAGAGTAGTGCCAAATAATTCTCATTTTATTATTTGAAGAATTTAGAGATAATCATTTAGAAAAATGCTGCAAATAATGAACTTAAAATCCCTTAAGTTTTAAGTCACATCTTTTATAAAAAAATACAGTGAGTTGAAGAACACATAGAATATGTTGAAAAATATAAAGATGAAAACAAAAACACTTTCCACTTCCAAAGTAATCAGCCTTTTATCTCATAAATATTCATGTTAACATTGACCCATAATTTATTTATTTTGTTGTAATACCCTCTTAAACGTAATGTATCACACAGATTTCTTAAAAGTATTTCCTTAAATCTAGGTTATAAATTGCTACATTATATTGTCATATGGATGTATCACTACAGACTTAATGAATTTCTTGGGTGTATGCTTTCCCTTTTCCAAGTTAAATAATGTTCTGCCAAATACGCTTGTCCATCATATCCGGTTAGTACAATATATTTCTATAAATGAATTATAAAGGCAATGGATGTAAGTATTTTTAAGGCACGAAGGTCATAACATTATGTAATCCCATTAGAAGTAGGAGAGCTTATCTCTTGATTTGTGAACTCTAAACAGTTTTTGCCAATATGCTAGCAGGCAAAAACATTTTACTGTGGTTTTAAATTGCATTATTTTGTTACTTGTGAGTACAAACTTACTTTATGTGTTCACTGGCCATTTGTATATTTTATCATGAATTGCTTGTATGTGTCATTTACCCATTTTTTTACTATGAGATCTTTGTCTTCATAATCACTAAGAGTTGTTTATATGTTAATATATTAATAATTTTTCACAAACATCAGAAATATTTCCTAGTCAATTATTTTATTTTTATTCTTTCTATTTTAAGTCTTTATGTAGTCAAATCTATCCATTTATATTTTCATTTGTTTATATGCCTATTAAGGTCTTTCCCACACCAGTAGCCTTAAATACCTGTGTATATTTTTCTCCACATCATTTTATTGGTTTTATAATTGATTTTTTGGTGTATATTAAAAATATTTGACTATTAGTGTAGTGAAATCATTTTTTGCTTTGTTTTATATTTGACTCTGTAATTCATGTAGCATTTATTTATTAGTATGATTTAAAGATTTAAATTTACATATGTTTTTGAAAAAAGTTTCATCAATTAACTGAGCCCCACTTCCTGAATAATATTGGCCCTATCTTTTTTTTAAATTGTCCTTTAGATGAAAGTTTACAGAACAAACTAGCTCCTCATTAAACAGTTAGTTCACATATTGTTTTATAATACTGCTTAATGATTCCACAACACATCAGCATTCGCTTCTCAACCTTGAGTTCTGTATTATCAGCATTCCTGTCCCTTTCTACGTTCTAGGTCTTGTCCCTGGGCTGGCACACTCTGTGAGTCTCATTTTATCTTATGGGTCTGTTCAATCTTTGGCTGAAGGATGAGCCTCAGGGGTGACTTCAAGTCCCTGTCAGGCCAGCAAGACTGGTGTTTCTTTCAGAGTTAGAATTTCGTTCTACATTTTTCTCCAGCTCTATCTAGAGCCCTCTATAGTGATCTCTGTCAGAGCAGTCAGTGGTGGTAACTGGGTACCTTCTAGCTATATTAAACTCAGTCTGCTAGGACCGTTGTAGCTGTGGTCCGTCAGTCTTTCGGATTAATCTATCCCTTGTATCTTTAGCTTTCTTCATTCTTTGTTGCTCACAGTGGGCCTGTCTATAATCATAACTCTCACTTTTAAAGTCTTACCAAATGGCACTGGAAACCTTGGTGGCTATTCTGCTAACCAAAAGGCTGGCAGTTTGAATCCTCCAGGCCCTCCTTGAAAACTCTATGGAACAGTTCTTCTCCATCCTATACTGTTTCGATGACTCAATGGCACTTTTTTTTTTCCAATGGCACTGGTATGGGAGTTTGAGCAATGTTGCTTACATGCTCTCAGTACATAGTGAAGTTTACTACAAGTTAAATGAATTCATTATTACATTGCATTTAACATCATGTACTAGCTTCTGTGCACGGAGTTGTGTACTTACCTACAATGAAATAATACCACATCATTTAAATTTTTTATTCTTACCTTCCAAAATTAGCTGGAAGAAATTCCAGAAAGGCATCATTCAGGTAGAGCTGGGTCAGGTTTAGTAGCTGCGTAAAGCCATCAGGAAGTCTAGAAAGGAGTTAAGGATTTAGTCACTACATTAATGTTGCTATAGAAACAGAACAAAAATATAAATCTCTAAGGAGAAAAAATAGAAGTGCAATACATTTTTCAACCCTCCACTGGTACCACGGTAATGGGAGAATTTATTGAGCATGTTGTTACAGCTTGAAAATTTTGCCTGTTATTAAAATAAATGGCATTTACCCACCTCCACACTGCTCTCAAGGGCTAAGATTTATGTCACTGCCAGAGTCAGCTGCATCATTCTTACTGCTGCCCTAACCTTATGCATACCTATGGAAGCATGCTTTATGGAAATTTCAAGCTGTATGCTATGCTTTGTAATTCTAAAATTAGCATTCGTTCTCTACAGAATATTCATGCATATAGTCAGGCAAGAATATCCACCTACTATTCCACTTAAAACTAAATTTCATAAAAATGTATCTACAGTTTGTTGGCAATGTTAACTAAAGTTATTCAGTTTGAAAAAGTATTTTGTCACCTTAATTGAAAACATCTTTAATGCAACTCAATATGTATGTATATTATGATGTAACTGGTTGAATTCATGCTTATTTAAAACTAGTAAGAACACTGATATAATAATGATATAGAATACTAAGATTACAAAGAGGCAATGAAACTTTGAGAAAAAAATCATTTGGAGAAACTGTTATGAATTAGATAAAAACAATTATTTGAAATATTTAAACCTTTTTATCAAAAAAATTAATTTGTGGATTTTACAGGAAATTTTTTCTTAAAAGGATATTTCCCTGTGATTATACTTCTAATTAAATAGTTTAAAATGCCTTTCTCTATTGTGTAGTTTAGATAATGTTGTTCTACAAAATATTTCCAAATAGCCTTCAAGTTTTCTTTCCCTTTAGGTTATAACCTATCTCCCTCTTTGCACATATCACCAGATTATTTAAAGAGTTGCCTATCCTCACTGCCGCTTACTACTCCTCAACCCACTCCTTTCAGACATCCATCTCACCACTGTTTCCAAAACTGCACTCTCCAAAACCTCCATGACCTCTTAAATCCCAATTGCATTAATTTAATTTAATTTCTTTTATCCCATACTGCCTAGCAACAGTTATCATTGACTGTCCTCTCCTTCCTAGTTTCTAGTAGCTTCTTGCCTGTTTCTCCTCCTCTGGGACACCATATCTGAGTTTCATTCCAGAGTTTCTTTCCTTCTACCTGTTCTCTTGTGATAAAATGTTTTGTACATGTTAAACAGTATACATGTAGCCACCACAGATCTCAAACAATAGAACCATCATTTTGAAACCCTCTAGGTGGGTGCCCTTCCCTGACAGCATCCTCCTATCTGTGCCACTAATTCCTGAACGATGTTTACTGTTTTGTTTCATACAAAATACCCGGTCAAATTCCTATTAAAAAAAAATAAATGTATGTTTACTTCTTTATGAACATTGTGAAAAGCAAATCACACTGTGTATGTTTTACTGAGCGTTTTTTTTTTTTAAATTAGCATTATATTTGAGAAATTCATCCATATCATGTAGGTGATTAGAAGTCCTTGAATACTCAACTCAAAGACTGGTACTTTTCCCCATAGAATTAAAAAAAGATAAATCTATGACAGATCACTGTTTTTCTCTGTATTTATCTTTATTGTAATATATTTGAGCTAACATCCTGAAAATTTTTATACTAGCAGAGGCATTAAATACAATGAAACCCAAATTTAACCATTACCATATTTTAATGCCTTATTGGATCCCTATAGTCATTTAAAAGAAGGAGTCATATATAACTTCCCAAATAAATACTATGATGTGTATAAAATTAAAATATTAAAACTACTGATCTGATAATTGACTGTAGAAATTGTCTCTATTAAGTGAAAAGCTTTAAAATATGTTAATTTGGGTGGAGGAGACAAAGATGGCAGATTAGTCACATGTTTCCTCAATTTCCTCTGAAAACTAAGGCCTATAAAAACAACTGAACAGAGCAGAGTGGACATTCTGGGAGCCTCAAGACCAGGGGTAGGGTTGGGAGATTGGATTGGACAATGGGAAGGGGAAAATTATCTTTGTCGGAGGTGAGATGGCAGTGTAAAGAGTCTTGTTTCCACTAGTGAAGCAGTTGAGGGGCTTACAGTTACAAACACTACCTTTGTTAATTAGCAGACTAGGAATGGGACTGCTGAGCCTGAGAGCCTGGAAGGGGCTCTACTTAGGCTGCCATGCTGAGCCTAAGTAGACAGCATCTTTTTCAGCAGAGAGGTTTAAGATAGTTACGTCTAGACAACCTAGCAGTGGCTGGTGTCCAAGGGAACCAGTACCCCTTCCCCCTCTCTTCTCTAATCTGTGCCATAGATTCTACTAACTCAGTGTGGGAGAAGTGGCTCAGGAAGGACTCCAGCTTAGTCGGCTGAGAGGCAGAGCTGGGCCTGAGGGCCCCACTGGAGCTGGCTGCCACACTGAGTATGAGTGACTTATTGGGCGGTGGTGCCTCTGTCAGCAGAAAATTTTTTTTAAGACAATCATACCTAGAGAATGTAGTGGCAGCTAGTGGCTAAATATAACAGTGCCCTTGCCCCTCCCTTCTTCAAGTCACATCATAGTGTTTGCAGATGCAGCCCTTGAGATACTACACAAGTAGGTTACCGTCTTTGTCAGCTATAAGGCAGGGCCTGCCACCCCTGAGGGTCTAGCTGGTACCAGCTGCTGCTGGACGGCACCTCTCTCAGCAGAAAAGCAATTTTCAAGAAAATTGCATCTACAGAATGGAGCGGTGGCTGGTGGCCAAGTGTGATGGTGCCATTTCCCCCTCTGTTCACTGATCCATGCCATAGTGTCTGCTGATGGTCCCCTGAGAGACTCCATATGAGAGTGCCATCTTTGCCACCCAGAAGTCAGGGCCTGCCACCTCTGAAGGCCCAGCTGGGGGCAGCCACCATGCTGAGTAGCATCACGGGGCAGGACAGCATCTCTTTTACCAGAGAAGTTGTACTTAAGTCAGCTGCACATAGAGAACAGAGCTGCAGCTGGTGGCCAAGTCTAGCAGTGCCTTTACTCAGCCCTTTCTTAGAGCTACACCATAGCTTCTGTTAGTGCAACACTGGAGAAACTGAACAGCTTTTCAGTGGCATGAAGGCAAAATCAATATCTAACCATTTGAAGAAGCAGACAAAAATTGCTCTGCTAAACTCCCAAAATAAAGAATCAAAAAACTTCCCAGATGAAACCTTCCTGAAATTATTGGAGGTAGAATATCAAAGAATTATCTATAGAACACTTCTAGAGATTAAACAAAGTGGAGCAGAACAAAATGAAAAATTAAGCAAGCTATATGAACTGCTAGAACATCAACAACCTGAAATTTAGCAGATCAGTAATAAAATTACACAACTATACAATTCAGTGGAAAGCTGGGAGAGCAAAATTGAGCAAATGAAACACAGAATTAGAGAGATTGAAGATAAAGCAACTGACACCATCATTTATGAGAAGTGAGATAAAAGGAGGAAGGAAAATGAAGAAGCATTAAGATGCAAGTGGGACTCTATCAAGAGGAACAACTTATAAATAATTAAGTTCCTGAACAGGGAGGAAGAGCAGAAAATACAGAGAAAATTGTTGAAGAGTTGCTGACAGAAAACTTCCCTAATATCTTAAAAGAAGAAAACATAGCTACTCAAGATGTTCACTGAGCTTCACAAAGGGTAGATCCCCTAAAAAAGACACCAAGACATATTATAATCAAGCTTAAGAAAATGAAATATAAGGAGAGGTTCTTAAAGGCAGTTAGGTTTAAATCAAAACTACTACACAAAAGGAAGCTTTGTGGGCTGTCCTCTGACTTCTCAGTAGAAACCATGTTGGCAAGAAAGCATTGTGATGACATATACAAAGCCTTGAAGGAGCAAAAGTTCCAACCAAGAATTATATATTCTGCAAAATTGTCTCTCAAATACTACAGTAAAATCAAGACATTCTCAGATAAACAGAAGCTTAGAGACTTTGCGAAAACCGAACCAAAATTACAAGAAATACTGAAAGAAGCTCCTTGAATAGAAAAATCAATAACATCAGATATATACTCAAGGATGCAATACACGACACAGCATTTAGAGTCCTACTCAGTTAGGGAAGTTGCAAAGCTCAATCAAAGCTAAAATATTAAAAGTAGGGAACCACAGGTCTGAACAAGTAAACTATGACATCATCACATTATAAAGAAGGATAAATTACAGTATTTATAGCCCTTTCTGATGGAGAGGAAGTTAAAGAGATATACAGAAGTTAAAGATTGGTTTAAACTAGAACATTTAGGGGAGACAAAGGGGTAAACACAAAGCAAACTAAAAATACTACAAGTCAAAACAAGAAACATGACACAGGAGTCTCAACAGGCACAAAACCAGCCCTTAAAAGGATAAAAAGAAAAGAAAACCCACAAACAAAAATGACCTAGAACATGATATTAAGTGAAACAAAGAAAATGGCAACAACACAAAAATAAAGGCACCAAAATGACAGCACTAGATGGATATCTATCAATAATTACATTGAATGTAATTGGATTGAATGCTCCAATAAAGAGACAGAGAGTAAAAGATTTGAGCAAAAAAACATGGCCTGTCTGTATGCTGCTTACAAGAAACACACCTCAGACTCAAAGATGTGAACAAGCTGAAAGTCAAAGGATGGGAAAGTATATACCATGCTAACAACATCAAAAAAGAGCAGGAATGGCAATACAAATCTCAGATAAAATAGATTTTAAAGTAAAATCCACTTTCATGGACAAGGATTGTCACTATCTACTGCCTATAGCTCCAATATTTAAGGAGGATACAACAATATTAAATATTTGTGCACCCAATATCAGAATAAATACATCAAACACTGATAACATTGAAAAATGAGATAGATCACTCCACAATAATGATAGGAGACTTCAACACTTCACTTTTAGTAATGGATAGATCATCCAGGAAAAGATTGATAAAGATTCAGAGGATCTTATTGAGATAATCAAGCAATCAACCTCACTGAAATATTCAGAACTCCACTTTTAGTAATGGATAGATCATCCAGAAAAAGATTGATAAAGATTCAGAGGATCTTATTGAGATAATCAACCAATCAACCTCACTGAAATATTCAGAACTTTTTACCCAACAACAGATAAGCACACCTTCTTTTCCCAAGCACATGGAACATTGTCCAGAATAGACCACGTATTAGGCTTTAAAACAAGTCTCAACAAAATTCAAACCATTTAATTACTGCAGAGCATCTTTTCAGAACATCAAGCCATAAGAGTTGAACTGAATGGCAGAGAAAACATGGGAAGAAATTCAAACTCATGGAAACTGACAACATCTTGCTTACAAATTCACAGATTATAGAAAAAAATCAAAGATGCAATAAAGAAATTCATGGAATCAAATGAGAATGAAAATGCATCCTACCACAGCCTATGGGATACAGCAAAAGCAGTGCTTAGAGGTCAGTTTATCTCTAGAAATGTACAGATCTGGAGTGAAGAAAGGACCAAAACAAAGAATTAACCCAGCAACTTGAACAAGTAGAAAGAGAACATCAAAAGAACCTTTTGGGCACCAGAAGAAAACAGATAATAAAGAGTACAGCAGAACTAAATGTATTAGAGAACAGAAAAACAATTGAAAGTACTAACAAAACCAAAAGCTGTTTTTTTGAACAGATCAACAAAATTGGTAAAACATTGGCTAAACTCACAAAAGAAAAACAGGAGAGCAAACAAATAACTCAAGTAAGAAATAAAATGGTAGATGTCACAATAGATCCAATTTAAATTAAATTACCATAACAGAATACTGTGAAAAATTGTACTTTAATAGATTTGAAAACCTAGAGGAGATGGAGAAATTTCTAGATTCACATCATCTACCAACATCATCACAAGGACAACAACTTAATAAACCCATTACAAAAGAAGAGATTGAAAAAGCTAATCAACAAAACTACCAACCAAACCAAAGAGGAAACCTGGACAGCCAAAATGTAGATGAAGAACTGTTCACTGTCAGTAGCTATCAGAGAAATCCAAATCAAAACTACAATGAAATACCATCTCACCCCAACAATGATGGCCATAATCCAAAAAACACAAAACAAAAAGTGCTAGAGAGGCTGTGGAGAGATTGAAACTCTCCTACACTGCTAGTGGGGTTATAAAATGGTACAGCTGCTTTGGAAAGCAATTTGGTGCTTCCTTAAAAAGCTGGAAATAGATATATCATTTGATCCAGTAGTGCTGCTCAGAATATATCCTACAGAAACAAAGGATGCCAGATGAACAGATACATGCACATGAATGTTGACTGCAGCACAGTTCACAACAGCAAGAAGATGGAATCAACCTGGATCCCATCAACAGACGTATAGATAAACAAACTGGTACATACACTCAACGGAATATTATGCAATGATAAAGAACAATAATGATTTTAGGAAGCATCTCATAACCTGGTTTCAATTGTAAGACATTATGCTGAGAGAAATCAGTCAGTGGCAAAAGGGCAAATATTATATGAAACCCCTGCTATAAGGACTTAAAAATAGACTTATATACAGAAGAAAAGACTCTTTAATGGCTACAAGGGTTAGGAGGGAACAAACGATTTTATATATTTATAGGAGTCTGTCCTACTGGTATCTTTCTAGATGGGAGAGGAGGGGGTGGAGATGAGGCGAGAGGTGTTCATTAAGAGGGTACTAGAAGTAAAGAGTGAAGAAGAGGAGTGTGCTGTCACAGGGCAAGGAGAACAGATGGAGTTGCAGATAGGTGAGCACGCAGAATTGATTTGGCTTGTATACTTTCATTTAATCATAATAAAAAAAGACATTAATTTTGTTAGTTAAAGAACAATTAGAACTATCTGGCTTCCCTCAGTTCTCTATTCCCCATACGTATGTGCTAAACAGTATCACATCATACTATTCTCTGATCAAAAATCTATTTCTTCATTGATGTTTCTCTGGCAAAGCATCTGCTGTGGAGTGATCTAGTATATTATATTATGAGTGTTTCTTTACGGCTTCAAGTATTGATCCTATTTTGTACATTCCAATTGCAAAGCTGAACTTCCAAAAATAAACTATATGAAAACCAGAATACGAAATAAGATAATATATTGAACTTGCATTTTTTAAAATTGCATATTGAAAGGTATATTTATAGAGTATGTCTTATTTAATAGCATCAGTATTTTTTTATTTCAATTTACTTCAACAAGAATTTATAGAGCAGTTACTCTGTGCTTAGATTCTAAATTACAGTCTTCTTCCTCTTGTCCCCCATAGTACTCTGCATCTAAATATAATAGAATGCTTACACCAATTTTCCTTTATACAAATGTGAAGTATTTTTATTCCCTGGGAAAATTATAAATTTTTTGAAGAGAAATACATGAATTCTTGATTTTTAATTTTTTTCCTAAAATCATCTATTAATATTGTGCTATAAAAATAATAGATAGTAAAGACAGATTAGATTTTATTTGAAAAATATATATAGTCAGTAAGTGTCATGGATTGAACTGAGTCCCCCCAAAATACATGTAGTAATTTGGCTGGGCCAGGATGTCCTGTATTCTGTGATTGCCCTCCATTTTTTGATTTTCTGACACTGTAAATCCTAATCTCTGCCTGTGGCTATTAGGTAGGAGACTAGGGTGGGACTGAAATACACTTGCTAAGGGAGTTTTCTTGTAGCGCCGCTGGCACCACCCTTTACTCCTTCATCTTACAGGAGATAAAAAGAGAGAGAAGCAAGCAGAGAATTGGGAACCTCACATTGTCAAGAAAGTAGCACCAAGAGTAGAGCACGTTCTTTGGACCTGAGTTTCCTGCATCAAGATGATTGCTGAACAAAGACTGATGCAACACAATGACTTTCCTCCAGAGCTGACAAGGGGAACACCTCCTGGAGTGGACATCCTGAATTCGGCCTTGTAGTCTACTGTGTAAGAATAACCTTTCCTTTGTTAAAGCCATCTACCGTGTGGCAGTAGGGAAGTACTAGCTGACGAAAACAGTGAGTTTACTAAAGAACATATTTAAAAATTTTATTATTTTACCATTTCTGTCATAGCACAATTGTATAGCTTTTAGTAGGGACCACAGTCTCACTTGTCTGTATCATCATTTCCAGAATGTACAAGCCCCTGCCAGCTTCAGGAAGATGATCACTAGCAAGCTAAATTAATGTGGTGAAGACAACATAGACTACCTTTCTTCTCCAAATTCTATGAAATCCTATATTTTACATTAAGGGGTTTTCAATATTGAAATGATTTTGCTACCCTAATAGCTAGTGTTTTTCTATATTTGATTGATGTATTAAAATTTCAAAGAAAATATGCTTTATATATTTTGAATCATTCTTTATGCATCAAATATACTCTCATTTTCTTTATCACGCACATTAAAACTTACATATCCATGACATATCAAAAAAAGGTAAGCATTGAGCTAGATATCCATAGAGTACAGTGGTTAAACAAATGGACAAAAGAGCTGAAATTGTATCTTCCACAGTTCTTTTTTCTTTTGCAAATTATTTAACCTCTCTAAGACTCAGTTTCCATATTTACAAAATGCAAATACTAGCATCCGCTTCTTAGAGACACTCTCAAAAGGCCATCAGCTAGAATCCATCAGCCTCTCCTTTGACACTATGGGGCAGTTCTACTCTGGACTATAGGGTTTGCTATGAATTGGAATCAACTTCAAAGCAATGAGTTTTTGTTTGTTTGCTGTTTTGTTTAAAAAAATAAAGGGAAAAGAAAAAAGAGGAAACACTGCTCATAATTTTCCACTTCCTTAACATTAACCGTAACTACCATATTTTCTTTCTTTCTAATATAATTCCTATTAACTATTTTAACATTATTTCTTAGAACATGATTTCTCACTTTATAATTATCTTGCAATTTTAAGGTAAAATTAGAGTGACCACATAACCTGTCATTCAAACTACGACAGTTTTGAAAATTAAAAGGGAACTGTTATTAACTACACTATGTTAAGACATGCAAAATGGGATGACCTGGGTAAACACAGACATATGTTTCACCTAATATATAACTTTCATATCCATCTAGTAGGTGTACCATAATTTATTCACAATTTCTTTATAGTTCAGCATTATGAATGCTTCACATTTTTCAAAGTGTATCTTTTCATGTAAACCAAAATAAGCATGCTTCTTCAGAATTTCCAAAACGTAGTAAAAGAAAATCAAGAATTCAAAATGCTGGCTTTGACAATTTATATCTGTAAAAATGTGATGATATTGATCTACAATATAAGGCTGTTGTCAAGGTTAAAAGGAAATAAGGTATCTAAAAGTCTGGGGTATGGTAAGCTGCTATAGGGTGGCCATGAGTTGGACTGACTTGATGGCAGCAAGTTTAACATTTCACATCAAGATGACAACCATGTTTTGACTTGACTCATATCATCCCAGGTAGATGATAAATTGTTCTTATTTACAATTCTTAAAGTCAAATCAAATGATTTTCCTTGGAAAGATTATTAGTTGACTTAAGAAATCTACAAAGTACTGTCATGAAAACTCTCAAATATAAAAGTTATACTTTTGAATGCTGTCATAGATTTAGTTTTAGATGTGAATTGTGTAGTATAGCCTAAATGTTGTAGATAAATACTGGTAAAAATTATCAGAATACAATTGAAAATAACAGCTATTCAATGAGAAAAGCAAGGACCAACATTTACTGAGAACCTACCATCCCCCCAGGGTTTTAGATACATTTTTCCATTTTAAGCTTCATAGTAACCTTATGACGTTGATCAACAGTATTATCTTTTTACAGATAGAAATTCCTGAAGCTAGCATTTTGAAATACTGAGTTTCTCACTATTTGTTGAGGAAATGGCATTATGCTCCAAGAGCTTTGGTGACAGCTTGTCTGGATTTCATCTCCCTCTTCTCTAAATACTACTCTGAGGCAGGAAAACTGTATCTTCAAACACATTTCACTATTTCCATCAAAAGTCTTAAATTATTTCAAAAGATGTTCACCACAATGATTTCTATCTAAACTTCTATCATATTCTACTATATTCTATTCCACTTCTAGCCTCACCTGCAGCTTCTTCCCAATATCCACAGAGAACTCACCCTCACTACTTCCTTTCATTTTTTATTAGTGAAAAGTTCCTTCCCACCTTTCCTTTGACAAACGTCTTTTTGTCTTCTGAAAATATTCCATTCACTAAATGTCTTTCTAGTGGATTTCAGTTTTTTCCAGTCTCACTAACATCATATGGACAAAAGACTGAAGGATTTTCTTAAATCCGAATGTCAGTTTTGTGTAATTAATGTGCCAAACTTACTTAGAAAGTAAATATCCAGTACTGACTTATTTCAACCTCTTCCAAATATCACTACAATGGTCACTAGCCTTTCTAGTTTGTATTTCAGCTTCCACTGTTAGACATTTTCGCATTCAAGCTCGTGATCACCCAGTCCATTCACTTCATGGTTTCTAGACCTACTTGATTACATAGACTGCTGTCATTATATCATACCTGCAGTTTGTTAACATGGTTGGATGCTAGGCGTCATTTTCCCCTGGCATTTCTCTACCAATAGACCTTGGACCGCAAATACTCTTTCTCTGATCTCAGCATCTTTATACCCAGGTCTTCCATTATATTCGTCTCCTTGAGTTATCTCTTTGTTCCTCCTAAAATCTCCAGTACCCGAATATTCACTTTTTCTAGTTATACCAAATTCCTTTTCCAAATGGAACTACATGGTCAGTCCTTTTCATGAATCTAACAATACTTTGAACTCTTGCACTCCTATGAACCTCTACCACATGCTTACTGCTAATTTTCTACTATGGCCATAACTTATAACTATTTTCTTAGCTTCTGCTGTCTTCCATGGAATTAATTGAAATAAACGACATCATCATTTTTCAGTGACTGGCAATAATCCATAAAGACAGCAGAAACAATCATGGCTACTTGGCAATACTTTTAATCATCTTTTATTCAATTCAGTCACCTTTATTCAATTGTTGTGATTTATTTCTTTCACATCATTCTGCTAAATATAACACTTAAAATTAATTTGTTACACAAAGTTTTTAGTCTTTAAACATTATTATCCATTAGAAACAGGAATGAATGAAATTTGATAACTAATACTCACTTAGAAATGGGATTGACACTGGCTTCAATTATTGTTAAACACTTACAGCACTTTATGTTTTCTGGAAATTCTTGCACACCTAAAGTGTAAAAAAAAAAAAAAATCATGAAAATGTTCCAGCAAAAATTCTTTAAACTATAGTTTTAAATATTAAGAATAGTTAACACATATGGTAAATATCACTACTTGGCTTGGCAATCATTTAAGGTTAATAACCTAATATGTTCATATTATATAATATATACACACATAGATATATATTTCTAATACAATTTGAATGTTAAATAACATTTTATAGCAGTAATAGTTGGACGTCAGTTATAAAATTTGGCATAAGATAGATCTTGGGTCTTTACAAATCTAAGGAAAAAATAGTTTAAGATTTTTAGTTAATAATATCACAGTGCCAATGTTAGAGAGGTGGGGCAGGGAGGGGAGAACAGGAGTCAAATGATGTAAAGAAAATAGAAGACAGAGTCTTTGCACAAAACCAATCCATAATTGTGGGGGTCAGAGGAAGAAAAAATGTGGGGAGTATTTCCATTAGCTGATATGAATGAATCAAATATAACAGGCTCTGCAAATGTTAGAAAAGAAGACAGTTAAAGAAAGCTATTTCTACCTACCTGCAGTACCACCATTCCTCTATTTTTGAAACTATTACTAAAGATGTAAAAATTTCCATGAAGAACTTGTTCTGTTCAGTATTTCATATCTAATAGAAACAGCAATCATCTTATTCTAAGGCATGGGGAATTTTCGATGATAATATTCAAGAAATAAAACCTTCCAACTTCCTAGATTCTGTTAACCCGGACTACCAAGTCCACAGGACTCCCAAGCCCAATGAGGCAGCAACAGGGTGGATGAAGCCAAGACAGTTCATTCACTCACCGCAAAGGACTTGGGAACATTTCTTACCCATTTCACCTTATGTGAAATTTCACCAGAAACTGTGCTATCTTTAAATTATCACTGAAGCATTTTGACTAATTTGTTAGTCATCTAGTGCTGCTGTAACAGAAATGCCGTGGGTGGATGCCTCTAAAAAAGAGAAAATTTTATTCCATCATAGTCCTAAACCCACTACTACTGAGTCAGTTCTGACTCATAGTGATCCTACAGGTCAGAGTAGAACTGCCCAATAGAGTTTCCAAGTGGATTCGAACTGCTTGTGTTTAGCAGATGCAGCACTTAACCACTGCATCACCAGGGTTTCCTGTCCTAGTCTGGTAGGCCACAAATCTGGATTCAGGGCTCCAGCTTCTGGGAAAGTCTTTCTCTGCTGGCTCTAGAAGGAGGTCCTTATTGTCAGTTTTCTCCTGAACTGTCAGCTTCTGAGACACTGGGGCCCTGAAGCCTTACCAGAGGACCCCCTCTGCTCCTAGCACTGCTTCTGGATATTTGAGGCCCTTAATTCCCTGCTTGCTTCCCTTTGTATCTCAGGACAGTACCTTAAGGTACAATACAATCTTACAGATGAGTCAAGCCTTACTAGGGCAACCACAGTCCTTCCTCCTTCATTAATCTGTTAGGAGCAGGATTTACAACATAGAGGAATATCACACAATACTGGCAATCACCATGGCTTAGTCAAACTGCTACACACATGTTTGGAGAGATACAACTCAATCCACAACAGCTTCTTAAAAAGAACCTGGGGAAGTTTAGGAGATCCATTTTGAATGAGTCTCATAGGAGACAGACTCCCTGGGTGATGAAAACAGTTAATAAACCCAACTGCTAAAATTAAAGACTGGAAGTCTGAGCCTACAGAAACACGTTTCAGAAGAAAGGTCTGGTGATATATCGAAAAATCAGTAACTAAAATTCAATGAAAGACAATTCTGCTGTGACACACATATGGTCATCATGAGCTGGGGTCAACACAAGGACAACTGTTTTTGTGTTTGCTTTTCATTAGAGAGGCCAATACTGTCTTTTTAAAAGGCTGTAGTTTAGAGTCACCCTCTTTAACTAGATTTTAACAGCATGGCAAAGAGGCAAATCTATGAGCTGTCCTCAGTGCTTCCACTTAGTGTTCATATTTACTTTAAATATTTCTAGTCAACAGGGGTGCAAGGCATCTTCTTTTCTCTCTTCCACTTTTGCTCTTTGGTGTGCAGTCTGGGCTCATTACATGCTGCTTTGACTGATGCCTTTTCTCCTCAAGTTCCAGACTTAGAACAGTGCTTTCTTAAATTATGTGTAAATAAAGACATGGAAGTAGAAGCAAATTAAAACATAGTTTTAGGAAAGAACTGTATCTATTTATTTTCCACTTAAAGCAGAATTGTCTGCTGTCGTGAAAACAGTACTATATTATTTGTTTAAAAAACTTACATAATGTTCTTTACAGTTTAAATTTAAAAGTGTTCAGAGTAGAGTCCTTTAGCTTAAAATGGACTTTCAGCTTAATCGTTTACTGGTTGAATAATCTGAGGCAAGACACTTAAACCTTCAGCACTTTAGTTTCCTATTCTGATAAATGATGATCATAAGACTGCAACACTGTCATCATAAATTGTAATAACGATGAAAAGAAATAAAACAGACAAATAAATGACACTGAGTACTCTATAAATGTCATTTGTAATTATTAGAAATAAAAAGAAGGAAATGAAACCTGTGGTCTGAAATGTAAAAAGCTTAGAAGTTATCACTCTTGTTCTCATAGGAAAAAAGGAGAGAAACTCTTTCCAGATTTATCAGACAACTGAGATCACATGTCTACCCCCAAAACTGGAGATCCAGGCAGATAAAGAAACAATAACCACAACTGGACCCACGTGATGGTTAATTTTGTAGTCACCTTGGATAGACTATGTATCCATCATTTGGTCAAACAGTAGTCTAGATGCTTTCACACAGCAGTTCTTGTTAGTTGCGCTGGCTTTGGGTCCAACTCAAGCAAACCTTGTGTATAACAGAACTAAACATGGTCTAGTCCCACATTATCTTCATGATCCATTGGTATGTTTCAGTCCACTGCTGCTGTTACTGTGTCAGTCTGTCCCACTGAGTGTTTCCCTTGGTCCTCTGCTTTATCAGACATGATATCTTTTATGTGGGATAAAATCAATTGGTCTTAAGCAAAGCAGATTATCTTCTATAAAGTCAGTGACCCTCACCCAATCAGTTAAAGGCCTAAAGAGCATAAAAAGAGTTTCCCTAGGATTTAGTCTGCCTCCAGATTATAAATGGACATTTTGCCAGAACTCCACTCTTGCTTTTCCTGTCTCCTGATCTACAGATTTTGGACTTGGCCATCCTCCCATATGCACGTGAGCCAATTTCTAAAAATAATTCTCTTTCTCTTTTTGTGTGTATATACAAACACATGTGCACGTGTGCATGTGTATGTATGCACACACTAAATAGATTGTTTCTTAAGAAAGCCCTAAGATATTCAACGAGAAAGTAGCAATACTTAAAAGATAACTGGGTAATTGCTAGAAATTTAGAGTAGGCTATCTTGACAGATTAATATATACATACCCTGAAGGAACATGATTTTATGAGTTTTAGTTTCAGGAACTCCATCATATTTCCACTGTAAAGAACTAGAAAAATGCAATGGGGGGAATAGTGGCAGAGGGAAGAAACCAGGCTGGAATACATAACGAGTCACAATCAATGACAACAAGCAAGAACAACTGACTCTCTAGCCTTAGACATGGCATAGAGCAAATACCAGCTCCATCCTCTGTTGGCTTTCCCTGCTCATCGAGGGAGTGAGAAAAAACAGGGAAGAGGAAAGAACAACTTGTAAAGGTCCCAGCCTAGGCTCCCAGTTTCAATGAAAGACTGACACCTAATATTAGGATTGTAGAATACTTATTCCCCCAAGCCCACATTTTACCATCACAATAGTGTACCTATTAAAAAAAAAAGAAAGAAAGAAAGAAAGGAAAACAAGGGATTAGAGTCAAAAAGAACAATAGGGTTCAGAAACTACTTAAGGAATGTCTTGGAAAATACCCCCACCCCAATTATATAAATAAAAGAGAGAGAAACAAAGACAGCAGAGGAAATTTTAACTTCTGACACATGTAGCTACTGCAAATAAATATAGCTGTTAACAAAAACAAACATAGTCTAACCCCTACCTAGAAAAACATAAAATCTCACCCCAAAGCTCTAAAGCTCTAAAGCTCTCAAGTTTCTTTTATCTGGTACAACATGCCTGGCTTTCAGTAGCAACAACAAAATTACAAGGCATGCTGAAAGACACAAAATAGGATAAAGAGACAAAGCAAGCACTAGAACCACACTCAGATATGGCAGAAATTTTGAAATTATCGGACTGGAAAAATAAAATAACTATGATTAATATTGGGGAGGAGGCAGTGTTGACTCAGTAGTACAATTCTTACCTTCTACATGGGAGCTACGTTTGATTCTTGCCAATGTACCTCAGGAAACCCTGGTGGCTTAGTGGTTAAGAGATATGCTGCTAATCAAACAGTATGCAGTTAGAGTCTACCAGGTGCTCCTTGGAAACCATATGGGGCAATTCTACTCTGTCCCATATGGTCACTATGAGTCGGAATCAACTTGAGGGCAATGGATTTGGGTTTTTAGTAATGTAGCTTAAGTGCAGACACCACTCATCTGTCAGTGGAGGCTTTAACGTTGCTATGATATTGAACATGCTTCAGTGGAGTGTCAGGCTAAGATGGACTAGGAGGAAATGTCTGTAGCTCTATTTCTAAAAAAGTCAGCCAAGGGAAATGCTACGAATCTTAATGGTCTGATTCTGTGATGCGTGAAGTAGCCATCAAATGGGACTAGCTCTATAGCAGCTGATGACAACAGTGATGATTGATATCCTAAGGCCTATAATGGAAAAAAAAAATAGATTCACAATGTAAGCAGAAATATGGAAACATAAAAAGGAAACGCTGGAAATCAAAACTATTGTAACAGAAATGAAGAATGCTTTGAATAAGCCCATTATAGACTGGACAAAGCTGCAGAACAATCTACGGCATTGAAGATACATCGACAAAAATTTTCCAAACTAAAAAACAAAGAGAAAAATGAAAGAAACATAATACCCGGGAACAGTGAGACAATTACAAAAGGTATAATATACGTACTAAATTTTTATGAAAATAATGTATGCTATATTTTTATTTTGGCCAACCATGTCCTCCCCCACAAGGTTTTTTTGTAAGAGTGATATGCTAATCTTTTACAGCAACATGCAAAAATTAGCATAATGTACTTATGAAAATATCTGATGGGGGAGGAGGTATACTCAGCCACCATCCCAAAGGTTGATGGTTCTTACTTTTATAGAATTGCTACAGAAGAAGTACCTGGCAATTGGCTTCCATAAAGATTGCTGTTGTCGTTGTTAGGTACTGTTGAGTTGGTTCCGACTCATAGCTACCCTATGAATAACAGAATGAAACACTGCCTGGTCTTGCGTCATGTCGACAACTGTTTTTATGCCCATTGTTGTGGCCACTGTGTCAAACCATCTCGTCGAGTGTCTTCCTCTTTTTTGTTGACCCTCCACTCTAACAATAATGATTCTCTTCTGCAGGGATTGATCCCTCCTGACAACATGTCCAAAGTATGAAAGACACAGTCTTGCCATCTTTGCTTCCAAGAAGCACCCTGGTTGTACTTCTTCCAGAACATATCGCTTTGTTCTTTTGGTGGTCCAAAATACATTCAACATTCTTTTCCAGCTCCACAATTCAAAGGCATCAATTCTTCTTCTGTCTTCTTTGTTCACTGTCCACCTTTCACGTGCATATCATGTGACTGAAAATACCCTGGCTTGGATCAGGTGCATTTTAGTCTTCAAGGTAACATCCTTACTTTTGAGTACTTTAAAGATGTCTTTTGCAGAAGTTGATTGTGGACCCAAGTAAAATGAAATCCTTGACAACCTCAATCTTTTCTCCATTTATGACAACGTTGCTTACTGGTCCAGTTCTTGTTTTCCTTATTCACTGTCCCACATGCTTCTTAATGACTTCTTCATTTTTCTTGCTTCTTTTTTTCTGATTTCTCCTCATAGATGCTGGAGTCAGTAGCTCTGTCTTCCAAATCAGAAATTCTCTTTTCCATTTGTTCCATTCTGTTTTCTTGGCTTTGAATTGAAGTTTCTATGTCATTGATTTTGTTCTTGATCTGTTAGATTTCCAAAATTTTACTCGTATGTTGTATTAATGATATTATCTGATAATTTTTGCATTTGGTCGGATTACCTTTCTTTGGAATAGGCATAAACATGAATCACTTCCAGTAGGTGGGATGGTAAGTGTCTTGCAAATACCTTGACATCGATGAGTGGGCACTTTCAGTGCTGGATTCATTTGCTGAAACATTTCAGTTGGTATTCTGTCAGTTCCTGGTGGCTTGTTTCTCACCAGTGCCTTTGATGTAGCTGAGACTTTTTCTGCTAGTACCAGCAGTTCCTGAACTTATGCTGCCTTCTGAAACGGTTGATTACTGACCAATTCTTTTTGGTATAGTTACTCTGTGTATTCTTTCTATGTTCCTTTGATGCCCCTGTAAAATTCTTTAATATAGCAGCTTTAGGCTTAAATTTTCCCTGTAGAATTCTTCAATGTAGCAGCTTTAGGCTTGAATTTCCACTCCAGTTCTTTCAGTTTGAAAAATGTTGAGCATGATCTTCCTTTTTGGTTTTCTAACTCCAGGTCTTTGCACATGTCATTGTAATACTTTACTTTGTCTTACTGAAACATCCGTTGAACATTTTCTGTTCAGCTTTTTTACTTCATCACTCTTGTTTGTTTGCTTTAGCTATTCAATGTTCCATACAAAAGCAACATTCAGAGTCTCCTCCAACATCCATTTTGGTCTTTCTTTCTTGTCTTTTTTATGACTTCTTGCTTCCTCATGAATGATATCTTTGATGTCATTCTACAACTCACTTGATCTTTGGTTATTAGTGTTGAACGAGTCAAATCTATTCTTGAGACGGTCTGTAAGTTCAAGTAGGATATGCTCAAGGTTATACTTTGGCTTTTAAGAACTTAATTTAATTGTCTTCACCTTCAACTTGAACTTGCATGTGAGCAATAGATGGCTTGTTCCACAATGTGTTCCTAGCCTTGTTCTGATTGTTGATACTGAGCTTTTTCACTATCTCTTTCCACAGTATGGTTGATTTGATTCCTTTATATTCCATCTGGTTAGATCTATGTGTATATGAGGTCTGACAATTAAGTCTGTGAATGTAATTGTTCATTGCTGAATATCACTACAGTGACCTTCAAGGTACTCCCGTCAGGAAGCTATGAAATGACACCAGTGCCTAGTCTACCCTTTGAAGCAGTTTTAGAGCTCTTTCTGGAATGAACATTGTGCGTGGTGGCACAGTGGCAAGTTCATGAACTTAACTACATAGTTCTTTGTGAGGGAGATCTGGCCAGTAAACAAATTAATTGTATTGGAACACCCTCCCTACTCACCTGATCTGGCCAACAATGACTCTTTTTCTTTAGTGAAAGATAAAGGAAACATTGAAAGGAAGACATTTTGATGATACTCAGGACATCAAGGGTAATATGACTACATCTCTGATGGTCATTGCAAAATTGTTGTGAAGGGTGGACTAGGCACCGGCTTCAGTGTATAGCTTGCCAAGTTGAGTACTTTGAAGATGACAGCAGTGATATTCAGCAACGAGGTTATACAGCACGTTTTCTAGGATGAGTTCACAAACTTAATTGGCAGTCTCTGTAGTTATTATACATGGTGTTAAAAAATGGTATTTGCAGTGAAAAAGTTACTGATCTTGAAAATTTCTGTCAAGTAATATCTGGTATCATTTCAATCACCAAATCCATATTTTCCAGCTACCAATCCTTCCATGTTTCTAACTTTTGCATTCCAATCAACAGTAATTGTCAATGCATCCTGATGGCATGTTGGATCAGTTTCAGAAGCAGAAGTTAGTTAAAAAGTTCAAGTTTTTCTTCATCTTTGGCCTTAATGATTTGTGCATAAGTGTGAACAATACTAGTGCAACAAGTCTTTCTTCAGGCATATAGATACTATTCTATCACCGATGGTTTGGTATTTCAGGATAGATTGTGAAATGTTCTTTTTGATTATGAATGAAACACTATTCCTCTTTTATTTATCATTCCCAGCATAGCATACCACATGATTGTCTGATTCAAAATGACCAATAACAGCGCATTTCACCTGACCAATGCTTAGGATATCAATGTTTATATGTTCCATTTCATTTTTGATGATTTATGGTTTTCCTAGATTCACACTTCATGCATACCACATTCCTACCACATTGCAATTACTATTGGATGTTTGCAGCTGTTTCTTTTCATTTTGAGTGGTCCACATCAGCAAATGAAGGTTCTGAAAGTTTGATTCCATTCGTGTTATTAAGATTGATATTACTTTGAGGAGGCAGATTTTTCCCTAGTCATATTTTGAGTATCTCCCAACCTGAAGGGCTTATCTTCTGGCACTATATCAGAAAATGTTCCCTTGCTGTTCCTAAGTGTTTATTGGCTAATTCCTTTCAGACAGACTACTACGTCCTCCTTCCTAGTTTGTGTTATCCTGGAAGTTCAACTGAAACCTGTCTGCCATGGGTAACCCTGCTGTTATTTAAATACTAGCAGCATATCTGCTGGCATCACAACAACATACAATACCCCACAGTGCAACAAAATGACAGAAGGATGGAAGGAGGAAAATTGGAAGTCTACACAAATGAATTAAAATACATACAGATCAGTATACTAGGTACTACCAAAACAAACAAACCTGTTGCCATCAAGTTCACTCTGACTCATAGCAACCCCAAAGGACAGAGTAGAACTAACTTCCCCATAGAGTTTCCACAAAATGGCTAGTGTATTTGAATTGCTGACCTTGTGATCAGCAATTGCCATCAGGGTTTCCAGGCATTAGTAAGCTGACATGGACTGGTATTGGCCATTTTGAATTGGACAATTATATGCTCTACTATACTGGAAATGACAAATTGAAGAGGAATAGTGTCACGTTCATTGTCAAAAAGAATATTTCAAGATCTATCCTGAAATTTAAAGCTATTAGTGACAAGATAATATCCACAAGCCTACAAAGAAGACTATTATGACTGCTACTCAAATTTATACACCATCCATGAAGGCTAAAGATGAGGAAACTGAAGACTTTTTACCAACTTTGCCATTTGAAACTGATCAAATATTCACTCAAACTTCACTGGTAATCACTGGTGACTGGGATGCAAAAGTTAGAAACAAAGATGGATCAATAGTTGGAAAATATGTTCTGGGTATATAACAACATTACAGATCCTATAATAGAATTTTGTAAGACCAACAACTCATTCATCAGAAATACTTTTCTTTAACAACATAAATGATGACTATACAGGTAGTACAAAGGAATTAAATTGACCACATTGGTGGAAAGAGATAATGAAGAAGCTCAATATCATCAGTCAAGATAAAGCCAAAGGCATTTGACTATATGAATAATAACAGAAGACCGGGAATTTCAGAACTTGGAGTTGTGCTTTTGTAGACATTTTACACAGGCCAAGAGTCAGTCCTTCAAGCAAAACAGAGAATACAGCGCAGTTAAAATTAGAAAAAGTGTGTGTCAGTGTTGTATTGTTTCACCATACTTATCCAAAAAATGTGTTGAGCAAATAATATGAGTTATATGAAGAAGAAAGTGGAATCAAAACTGGAGGAAAACTCATTAATAACCTAAAATACTCAGATGACAAATCTTGGCTTTCTGGAAGTGAAGGGGACTTTAAGGTCTTTAGTGAAGATCAAATACTACAGATTCCAGTATGGATTACAGCTCAACACATGAAAAAAAAAAAAATTCTCACACTGGACCAATAAGCAACATCATGATAAATGGAGAAAGGAATGAAGTTGTCAATCTTTTATTTGACTTGGATCCACAATAAATCCAAAGAAGGTATATATACAACAATTATATATATCAAAAGGTGTTCAATATCATACATTATTACAGAATTGCAAATCAAAACAATAATGAAATACTGCTACACACCTATTAGAATGACTAATTCCAAAATATTGACAACATCAAATGCTGGAGAATATGGAGTCATTTGAACAGCATTCATTGCTTCTGGGAATGTACAATAGCATAGTTACTTTTGATGATAGTCTGTCAGTTTCTTAGAAGGCTAAACAGAGGCTTATTAAATGATTTAGCACTCTGCTCCCAGGTATTGATTCTCAATGAACTGAAAATGTTAGTACACATAAAACCTTTACATGACTATTTATAGCAACTTTATTCTTAACTGCTCCAAACTGGAAGTAACCAAGCTGTTCTTCAGTAGCCGAAAGGATAAACAAACTGTAGTTCATCCACACAATTGATATTGCTTATCAGAACTCGGTGACCACGAGTTGGATCTGACTTGATGGCACTTGGCTGGCTATCAATAAAAAGAAATGAGTTATTTCTTTGTTTTGCTAAATGAAAGAAACCTTAAATACATAGACCTAAGAGAAAGAATCTACTCTTTATGTAATGTTAATTCCAACTATAGTTTTGTTTCTTCTTTTTTTAAATTGTACTTTAGATGAAAGTTCGCAGAGCAAATTAGTTTCTTATTAAACAATCAATACACATATTGGTTTTTTGACATTGGTTGCTGACCCTATGACGTATCAACACTCTCCATTTGTTGATCTTGCGTTTCCCACTAACAATTTTTCTGTTGTCTCTTGTATTCCTGTTCATACTCCTGTGCTGTGCAGTATGTCCATTTAGTCTTCTGTCATTTCATGGGCCTGTCTAATCTTTGGTTAAAGGCTGAACCTGAGGAGTGACTTTAGTACTGAGTTAAAAGCAAGTCTGGGAGCCATACTCTCAGAGTTTCTCTAGTCTCCATCAGAAAGAGATATTTTTCTGTGAGTTAGAATTTCATTTAACAGTTTACTTCTCTCAGAATTTGATGGGTGAGGCATGGGAAGACTCTGAGATGCCATGTGCTGGGGTGGCTCAGCCTATTGAGAAGAGGTGTCAGTGGGCCAGGAGGCTATCTGGGCCAAAGAAAAGAAAGACATGGAGGGAAGGAGAGAGAGGAAACCAACTGACCAGTCAACTAACCAATAAAAAAAATAAATAATGAAAAAAAAGTTGGTGGTGAGAATCCTACCTATTTGGGGACCATGGGAATAGAAGTGCCTGTGAGCTCGTATCTTTCTTGCCAGGTGACACAGCATGGCTTGTCAATAAGGGATGGACCAACTATATGACATTTCAAAATAAGGCAAAACTACAAATATAGTAAAACTATCAGGGGATGATGTGGGAGTTAATAGGTTAAGCATAGGGCACTTTAACAGCAGTAAAACTAGTCTATATAATACCACAACTGTGGAAAATTGACAGTACTCATTTTTTAAAACCAGTATAACTGCAGAGCACAGAGAATGAACACTAGCACACACTATACTATAGTTAATAATAACATATCAGTATTAGTTCATTAATTTTAATAAATATACCACTTTAATGCCAGATGTTAATAATAGTAGAAACTGTATGCAGGGATATGAGAACTCCGTACTTTCTGTGAAATTTTTCTGTAAACCTAAAACTAATCTAAAATGAAATGTATATTAAAAATTGATTTATGAGCTAAAATGGCAGAGTGGTTGGACACTTCTTGTGATCCTCTAACAACAAAGATCCCCCCAAACTAATGTACTGATCATGTATGGCATTCTAGGAGCCCTGAACATCAAAGGGAAAGATGACAAATCAGACTGAGTGTCAGGGAAGGGTGAGCAGGTTCAGCAGTATGTAGGACTGGGTGGACCACACCTGATGGGAGTCAATGTCCTGCAGGAAATTTGGTACCAATGAGCTTGGCAAGTAGAGCAGTGGCTTTCAGAGGTGTCTTCCTCAGACAGAGATACTCAGTGTCAGAAAGCCTACTTATGCCTCTAGAATCAGTGAAAGATGACATTTAATCATCAAAAGCTAAATGCATTGCATCTAATCTGCCATGCAAGTATCTAAATCCTTCCTTCAGGATAAACCTCTCTCTCCCTTTTCTCAGCTCTCCCTTCTCCCTTCTCTGCACTGTACCCGGCTCTGGAGTCTAATACCATTACCTAGCCCAGAAGTAGAACTCCTTACAGACACCCTAAGCCATTTTTCAAGACTTATTCTCTAGAGAGAATAACTTAACAAAAAAAAGGGAAAGATAAATAAGGAAACTAATAATTAATTAGTATCCAAGCTCCCTTAAACCAAGAACTCAGGGTAGAAAAACTTCCTTTGCCTGGGCTCAGGTATACCAGGACATGTCTTCCTGACAGACACTCACTAATGGCTGTCAGCTGCCTGCCTTTCTCAAGATGTGTAGCCAGATACCTGTGCCTGCAACAATCACCCTTATACATCTAAGGTTGTAGTACAGAGCCTATACCACATACTTGGTGACCAACTACCTGGGAACCCAAGCTGAACCCATGCAAGAAAAGTAAATGGACATCTGTACTCATCTGCTTAGTAACAGCTCCGATCATCTAGTGACAGGATATTAGAACCTCAAAGATGTCAATAGTCAAACTAGCTCACATGACCAGACTACTTTGGAACTTCAAAACAAAACAAAGCAAGAAGCTAGAAGACAGTAAGCAAACATAAAATAAATAAACAACTTACTGACAGCTCATAGACAATAGTCAATATCAAATCACTTAAAGAGACAGACCATGATGCCTTCAGAAAGCTCCCAAAACAAAGAATATAAAAAAAAATTTCAGATGAATGGAATTTCCTGACATTATCAGAGGCAGAATATAAAAGATTAATATTTAGAACTCTTGAATGAATCAGGAAAGAGAATAGGCAAAACTCATCAAAGCATAATGATAAATTGAACAGGCTGCAATAAAATATAGAAAAACAGCATTCAAAAATTCTGAAGATTAACAATAAAATCACAGAATTAAACTATGGAAAGTCAAAGGTGAGCAGAACTGAGGCAAAGGCCAGAATTAGCGAAAGTGAAAATGAAACATCTGACATCAAAATATTTGAGGAAAAATCAGATAAAGGAGGTAAAAAAAAAATGCTGAGAATTATGTGGGATTCTATCAAGAGGAATACTCTGCAAGTAATTAGAGTAAAAGAAAAGGGCTGGAAAATAGAAAATACAGAGAGTTGTCGAAGATTTGGTGACAGAAAACTCTGACACCATGAAAGTTGACAAAATATGTATCCAAGATGCTCCTTGAACTCCACACAAGGTAGATCCCCAAAGAAAGACACTAAGACGTATTATAATAAAACTTCCCCAAACTAAAGACAAAGAGATGCTTTTAAAGGCGGTTAGGGTTAAAAAAGAAAAACCTACAAAGGATAGTCAATAAGGCTAAGTTCAGACTACTCAGCAAAAACCATGCAGGCAAGAAGGCAAAGGAATGACACATACAAAGCCTTGAAGGAAAACAATTGCCAGCCAAGAATTATATATTCAGCAAAACTGTGTCTCAAATGTGATGGTGAAATTATGATATGTTAAGATTAATAGAAGTTTAGACAATTTGCAAAAAAACAAACCAAAATTTCAAAAAAACTAAAGGGAATCCTTCAGTGAGAAAATCAATAACGTCAGATAACACAAGGCTAGCAAGCAGGATGGAGCAACTGGATGTCAGCCTAGTTAGAGAAATCACAAAAATATGTCAAAGCTAAAACACAGAAATAGGGAAACAGCGATGATGGCATTGTGTAAAAGATGACAACATTATAGTGAAAAGAAGGACTAAAAAATATAGTCATAGACCTTTCATATGGAGAGGAAGTCCAGATGATACAAGTCAAAGATGGGTTTAAATTTAGAAAAAATAGAGGTAAATATTAAGGTAGCCACAAAGGAAACTAACAAACATACAGATAAAATAAAAAACAAGAAAATCATGAAGTCTCAGCAAATACAAATCCAACAAAAATGAAAAAGATAGAAAGAAAACATAAAAGAAAAATGACTCAGACAGAAAATTAAGTGAAACTAAGAAATTGTCAACAACACACAAAAAGCATCAAAATAACAACACTAAACCATACCTATAAATAGTTGTGCTGAACATAAATGTATTAAATGTGCCAATAAAGAGACACAGAGTGTCAGAACAGATAAGAAAACCCAATCTGTCTATATGCTGCCTTCCAAAGACACACATAGAACTTGAAAACCCAAACTAAAACTAAAAGGTTGGAAAAAGATATATAAAGCAAACAACATTCAGAAAACAGCAGGAGTGACAAAATATTTTCTGATAAAACAGACTTTAAAGGAGAATCCACCACAATGGATAAGGGAGGATATTATGTAATAATTAATTTGTTAATACATCAGAAGGACATAGCCATGCTATTTACAATAATTGTTGTTGTTAGTTATACATATCTTTTTTTGTCAACAAAAATGGTAATAATACACATGAATCTCACCAGATGGAATACCCAGGAATCAAATTGACTGCATCTGTGGAAAAAGATGATGGAAAAGCTCCGTATCAGCAGTCAGAACAAGACCGGGTGCTGAGTGCAGCACAGACTATCAGTTGCTCACATGCAAGTTCAAATGGAAACTGAAGAAAATTAGAACAAATCCTTGAGCCAAATTATGACATTGAGAATATCCCTCCTTAGTTTAGAGACCATATCAAAAACAGAGATGATGTGTTCGACACTGATGATCAAAGACCAGATGAACTGTGGAATGACATCAAAGATACTACCCCTAAAGAAAACAAGAGGTCATTAAAAAGATAAGAAAGAAAGAAAAGCCCATATTGGATGTTAGAAGAGAATCTGAAACTTGCTCTTGAACATCAAACAACTAAAGCAAAAGGAAGGAATAACAAAGTGAAAGAACAGAACAGAAGATTTCAAAGGGCAGCTCAAGAAGACAAACTAAAGTATGAAATGACATGTGGAAAGAGCTAGAAATAGAAAACCGAAAGGGAAAAACATTCTGCACTTCTCAAGCATAAAGAACTGAGGGGAAAAATTCAAGCCTAGAGTTGCAATAGTGAAGGATTCTATTAGAAAAATACCAAATGACTCAGGGAGCATCAGAAGAAGATGGGAGGAGTACACAGTTATCATACCAAAAAGAACTGGTTCAGCCGTATCTAATGATAGGGCTCCTAAATACATTAAATGAACATTGACAACATTCAAAAAAGAAAAGCTCCACTCAAACAGCAGAAGTTTCAGCAAGCCCCTTTCAGTGAAGGACAGAGTATCCAGCAAGAAGCTCGATAAGAAAAGGAAGATGTAAATGCCATATCAACCAACCTGACCTCATCGACATACAGAATACTCTATCCAACAGCAGCAAAATATATTTTCTTCTCCAATGCACATGCAGCATTATCCGGAATATATCACTATGGGGCCATGAAGCAAGTCTAAACAGAATCATTTAAAAGAAATGTTTCACCATGACCTAGTGGAATTCATACCAAGAATGCAGGGATGGCTCAACATTAGTAAAACAATCAATATAATCAATCCCCATATAAATAAAACAAAAGACAAGAATCATTTGATTTTATCACATGAAGCAGAAAAGACATTTAACAAAGTTCAACACTCATTCATGTTAAAAACTCTCAGCAAAATAGAAGTAGAAGGGAAATTCATCAGCATATTAAAGTACATTTTATGCAAAGCCAACAACTAACATAATCCTGAATGGAGTGAGTCTGAAAGCATTCCCCTTGAAAATGGGAAACAGACAAAGTTGCCTACTACCACCACTTCTATTCAACATTGGGCTGGATGTTCTAGCCAGAGCAATCAGAATAGGAAAATAAATAAATAAATAAATACAGTGCATCCAAATTGGTAAAGAAAAGTAAAAGTATCTTTATTTGCAGATGATATGATCTTACACACAGAAAACCCCACAGAATCCACAAAAACCAAAACCAAACAAACAAAACCTTCCTGGAACTAAAAGAAGAGTCCGGCCAAGAATTAGGATACAAGATAAACATGCAAAAATCAGTTGGCTTCCTCTAACACCAACAAAGGGAATATCACAAAGTAAATCGCAGCATCAATAACATTTACAGCAGCCCCTAAGAAGATAAAATACTTAGGAATAAATCTAAATGGAGACATAAAAGACCTATACACAGAAAACTACAAGAAACTATTGCAAGAAACCAAGAGACTTAGGTCAAGTGGAGAAACCTACCTTCCTCGTGGATAGGAAGACTCAACGTGGCGAAAATGACTTTTCTATCCAAAGCAATCTATAGATATAAAGTAATCCCTGTACAAATTCCATTGGCATGTTTTAATGAGATGGAAAAACAAATTACTAACTTCATATAGAGAGGGAAAAAGCCTTGGATAAGCAAAGCACTACTGAAGAAGAACAAAGCAGGAGGGCTCATGCTACCAGACTTTAAGAATCTATTACACTGCCATTGTAGTCAAAGCAACCTGGTACTGGTACAATAACAGATGCATAGATCAATGGACCAGAATGGAGAATCCAGACAAAAAATCATCCATCTATTACTAGTAGCTAATATTTGACAGAGACCCAAAGTCTGTAAACTGGAGAACAGACAGTCTTTTTAACAAATGGTGTTGGCATAACTGGACACCCACCTGCAAAAAAAGAAAAAAAAAGGAGACCCATATTTCACACCAATGATAAAATACAAACATGTATTTTGGTAACATCTCATGACACTGAGGAATACTACGCTGAGTGAAATTAGTCAGTTGCAAAATAAGAATAATTGCATAGGACTCAAGAAAAGATTCAAATCCAGAAGAAAACAGTCTTCAATAGTTCTGAGGCTAGGGATCAAGAGAGAGGAGTATTTACTTCAAAAAAGAACCCCCCCCCCACAAAAAATATGACAAACTCAGAAGAATTATTCTATTCTATATAGCAGCACTTTGTTGGTTACACACAACTTAAATACTGGTAAACTGCAGTTAAAAGTTTCTTAGAATTATAAGAGAAATCAAACGAATAGTCTAGTGTGCTAATATTGTGTTTGCTGCCTCAACCCCCTTCCAGCCCTGCAGAAAAAAAAAAAAAGGAAAAGAAAAAACCAGAGAAAAGTTTAAGTACTGGACTACTAACTGTCAGGTTGGCATTTCAGAGCCAACCAGAGACACCTCAGAAGACAGGCCTGGAGATATGATTCTGAATAGTCATAGCTTTGATAACACCACAGAGAAGTTCTCCTCTGCACATCGGGGGTTGCCATGAGTCAGAATCAACTGAAAGGCAATGAACAACAACAACAATAAATGTAGTAGCTGAGATAATTGCTTATTTATTTCTCTTCTTGATATGTGTGTGTATAAGTATGTGTGTGTAGTGTGACTCGACGGCACTTGGCTTGGCTTGGCATACTTTGAGGACTCAGCAGGTGGCAGAGATTGTGCCAGGTTCATATACACCAAAGACGAAAGAGCATTCATTCTCATTCTCTCCTGGTTTTTATTTTCTAACCTAGAAGAAAATTTGGAAGAAAAACTATACAAGAGTTGAAAGATGTCTGGGAAATGGGGGGGGGGGGGGGGAGAACCACAGTAAAACTAGGCAAAAAACAGGAAAAATAACATTTTCAAGAATAACTAATGTATTGCAATATATGAATAACAGAAATCATAGTAAGAGACAATTGAGAAAATAAGGACTAGAAAATCATTAAGGAAACAATTGAAGAATATTTCACAAATTTTACAGAAAATATAAAGAGTGAACAACAGAATGGATTAGTTCAGCAAACACTTCATTCAATGAGTGAAAATAGCCTATATGAACAACTTTGTAAAATTTCAAAATGTTGAAGACAAACATAAAGGAGAAAAAACAATTTCATAAAAAGGAGTAAGAATCCAGATAGCACTGAATTAATATATACATATATAGGAAATGAGAACCTAATAAACAAATATCTCCCAAATTTTGGAGGAAAAGGATTTCCATCTAAGTTTTCTTTGCTATGAAACTATTGGAAACCCTAGCGGCATAGTGGTTAAGTGCTATAGCTGCCAACCAGAAGGTTGGCAGTTTGAGTCCACCAGGCTCTCCTTGGAAAATATGTGGCAGCTCTATTGTGTCCTACAGGGTCAATATGAGTTGGAATTGGTTTGATGGCAGTGAGGTATGAAACTGTTCATTAATCTGAGGCAGAATAAAGGTGTTTCCAACTGTTACAGTTCTCAATATTTTAATATTGCATGCATCTTTCTCCAAGATGCTTTTGCAGGATATTTGCCACCAAAATGATTCAGTAAAACATGAAACATGGTGTCACAGATTGTATTCTCCCCAAAATGTCTGTAGCAATGTGTATAACAATTTGGCTAGGGCATGATTCCTTGTATTTTATGATATTTCTGTATGCTGTAAACTCTGCCTCTATGAAGTTAATAAGATGGGCAGCAGTTGTGTTGGTGGAGCAGGACTCAGTGTGTGAGACTGTATTGTGCCTGAGGCAATCTTTTGGGATATAAAGGAAAGGGAAGCTAGTGGAGAATTGGGGACATCATACCATCAAGAAAGAAGAAATGCTGGGAGCCGAGCATGTCCTTCGGAAAGGAACTAGGGTCCCTTTGCCTTATGAGTTCCTAGTCCAGGGAAAGATTGACAACAAAGGCCTTCTACCAGAGCTGACAGAAAAAGTTGGAGCTGATGCCCTGAATTTGGACTGGTAACCTACTGGACTGTGACAAAGTATTTTTTTGCTTTTGAAAGCCATCCACTTGTGATATTTCTGTTACTGCAGCACCAGATGACTAAGATGGGGAGGAGAGAGGTAACTAGCAACCAGGTGGTCCAACACAAGAAGGATAAAAAGAAGCCCCAAAATGATGATGAAAGTGTCACAAGACAACATCTTGCTGCAAGCCTGGAGAGCAGCTTGTCTGGGTTGGAATAGTCAGAAGGCTCTTGAAGGGGTTCCTCCAAGATGATGTAATCAACAGAACATTTAGAGAGTTTGAACATATTTTTTGAATGATTATACATTATAAAGCCCTGGGTTGAACTGATAATAAATATACAAAAAACTAAGCAAATAAATAATTATTAAATTCAGGATAAGCAAAATTTGGCAGGAAGAGAAGCTTATGCTACATTGTTTAACTATTGAATATATGGAGTTCACGCTTAGCAATATTTTGATGAGGTTTTAGTAGCTATCTCAATGTGCTTATGAATGCTAGAACACATTTTAGAAACGGGCTGCCAGGGAATTTGGGCTTCAGAGTTTAGGAGAGAACGCTTCAGTCTTCTCTATTCAATGTCCAGCTTTTGTATACATGAGACAATGAAAAATAAACATTTGTGAAATAAATACTTAATCTAATTTTTTAAAACACTATATCTTCTTTTTTCTTACTCCATTATGCAACCTCCTAAAATTTTATTGTAGAACACACACCTTTTAATTATCAATCATTGAGACTGATCTCCTTGGTAATTCTAGTACAAAGTATTTTCAATTGATACAGAAGATTTTACACATATATATTTACAAATTTATTTTTATATATGTTGTTGGTATTATTAGATGCTATTGAATTGGCCCCTTCATGGTGAACTTATACATTACAGAGTAGAACCGCTCCAGAGGGTTTTCTTGGCTGTAATCTTTATGAAAGAAAACTGTCAAGCTTTTCTTCTATAGAGCTACTACATGGGTTCAGACCACCAACTTCTGGGTTAGCAGTTGAATGCAAACATTTTGCATCACTTTATATCTATATCTATACTTGCATCTGTAACTGTATCTGTATTTGTATCTCTACCGGTATCTTTATCATCTATATTTATATCCATATCTATATCATCTCCGTATCTCTATTATCTATATCTATCTATGTCTATTTCTATCACTGTCTCTATCTCTATCTCTATTGCCATCTCTCTCTCTATCTCTGCATTATATAGATTTGTCAAGGGAGACCAGTCTCTGGAGAAAGACATCATGCTCCGAAAAGTAGAAGGTCAGCAAAAAAGAGGAAGACACTCAACAAGATGCATTGCTGACACAGTGGTTGCAGCAATGGGTTCAAATAAAGCAATGATTACGTGGCTGGCACAGGAGCAGGCATGTTTGTTCCAATGTACCTAAGGTTACTATCAGTTACACCTATTTGATGACACATAACAATAGCATAGATATAAAACCAAACCCATGGCTGTTGAGTTGGGTCAGACTCATGGCAACCTTAGAGGAACACAGATGTAGATACAATATAAGTATATTCTACAATGAATTCTGTTTTGATTTTCAAATTTATTTATGCCAAAATAAAGAAATAAATAGACTTAACTTTAATGTAGTTTTTACCATTGTTGTAATAGTAAAAAAAAAAAAAGCTTATTTTAAATCTCTTAACTTATAATTACTACGTAAAACAGGACCAAGCATTTGTAGACCATAAGATGTAAGTTCTAATCACTGTTTTCAGTTTGCATGTCACATGAACTTCCTAATACAGAACTGTAAGGAAAATTCCTCTATATGCATCTACAGTTCACTTTCTTGGAGGACCCCTGAAGATTTGATCTCAATTCTAGACTAGCTTCAAATCTAAGGTGACCAACAAAACATGCTAAGGTCAGAAGTCAGCTGCACTGACACGCAAAGTCTGATGTTTTATGAAAGAATAGTATGTTTGGTTTAAAGGATAGATAATTGCCCTATAGCCACTCCTCACTTAATTGGCATAGGTTCTGGAAATCAGGTTATTACACAAAAATTGATGTTACACAAAATCAGAAGATTTCTGAAAGACAAACACGCTTGTGAGATATTTCTACAACATGCAACCTATTTTTTATCTCTATTTCTGAATACGGTTGTTTAATGTCTTACAATTTTTTCCTAGTCTAGTCTCTTGTCTTCAATGCCCTTTTCATTTTGCTAAACTTTTCATGTATTCTTTAAATGCCATGTATTCATCAGGTTCAATTTGAATTCTATCACTTCTATAAAAATTTATTCAACTATTTCAGTCCATATGGCTCTCTGATGCCTTAATGCCTAATGTGTTAGGCTTCATTGTATCTGGAATGAAAGAAGATTAGAACGCAGTGAGACACTGCATGTGGTTACGAGTTGATAAATCATGTTTTACCATCTTAAAGGATTCTTTTATGTTTGTGCCAGTAGGTTCAACTACAGAGTCCTTGATAAGGAAGAGTCATTCACAATTGTGCTAAACATTAAATATGCAGTGTGAAAAAAAGCAGAATTTTTCATTTGTGCAGATTATATTCTAGCAAGGTAATACAAAGTCTGACAATTAAGTCCTCCAATTTAAGTTTTCTAAGTGACACATACCTCGTTGCTGAATATCACTGTGGTCACCTTCAAAGTACTCCCCTTGGAAAACTATGCACTGATGCCAGCACTAGTGCACTCTTCAAAACAATTTTGGAACTCTTTCTGGAATGGCCATTGTACACGCTGGCACAGTGGCAAGTTCATAAACTTAACTGTACAGTTGTGTGTGAAGGAGTTTTTACCTACTAAACAAATAACTATGTTGGAACACCTTCACTGCTCACCTGATCTAGCTCCCAGTGACTTTTTTCTTTACCTGAAGATAAAGGAAATACTGAAAAAAAGACATTTTGATGACATTCAGGACATCAAGGATAATACAATGACAACTCTGATGGCCATTCCATAAAAAGAGTTTCAAAATTGCTTTGAAGGATGGATTAGGCACTAGCATCAGTGTATAGCTTCCCAAGGCAAGTACTTTGAAGGTGACCATAGTGACATTCAGCAATGAAGTATGTAGCACTTCTTCTAGGATGAGTTCACAAACTTACTTGGCAGTCCTCATATATACAATAAACAATATAGACAATATTAAAAATATATATGATTATATAATATTTTAAGAACGAAAAGTGTTACAGAAAAAGGTAATTAGAGCACAGTTAAGGAGAATCAGAAATTCTTGGTGCCATGGATTGAATTGTGTCTCTCCAAAATATCTGTCCACTTTGTTAGGCAATCACACAATACTGTGTTATGTGATTGCCCTCCATTTTGTGACTGTAACTTCATATTAAAGAAGATTAGGGTGGGATTGTAACTCCCTAATCTCAGGTCACATCCATGGTCAACTGTAAAGGGAGTTTCCCCGGTGTGCAGCCAGCACTATCTTTTATTTTAAAAAATAGAAAAGGAAAGGGAAGGCAGCAGAGAGTGGAAGACTTCAAATTACCAAGATAGAAGCACCAGGAACAAACTGAGTCCTCTGGACCTGCAGAAGCTCCTAATCCAGGGGAAGACTGACAGAAAGGAGCTTTTTCCAGAGCTGATAACCAAAAACCAAACCCATAGCCACTGAGTCAATTCTGACTCATAGGGACCCTAGAGGACAGAGTAGAACTGCTGCTTAGAGTTTTAAGGAGTATCTGGTGGATTCAAACTGCTGACCTTTTGGTTAGCAGGTGTAGCACTTAACCACTTCACAATCAGAGACAGGAAACCTTCCTCTGGAGCTGATGTCCTGAATTTGGACAAACAGCCTGCTAGACTGTGAGAGAAAAAAATTTTCTTCACTAAAGCATTCCATTTGTGGTGGCTATGCTACAGTAGCACCAGCTGACTAGGACACTGGTAACCGCAAATTAAAATAGGGTGGTGAGGGGAGGCTTCATTGTTCAATTGACATTTGAGCAAATACTGTAAGGAGATGAGACAGTTAGGCATACAGATGTCTGGAGGTTGGGAGCAAGAACATTTCAGGAAGATGCCATAAGGAAGATGTGTACCTTGTGTATTCTAGGAATAGACAAGAGGCCCCTGTATCTAGAAAAAAGTGAGGAAGGGAAGAGAGGTATGAAATAAAGTCAGAAAGGCAACATGCATTTTGAGGGGTGAGAGAAGAGGTATCAACTAAAGTAAAACTTTGGCTTTTACTCTGAATTAACAGGAGAGAAACTGTAGGACAAAGTGTGATATCAATTAATTTATAATTAGATAGGTTCCCTCTGACTACTGAGGAGAGTGGCAGGGGTAAAAGAAGGGAAAGCAATTAGAGGCTACTTTAGGAAGCCACAAAGAGAAACGATGGTGGCTTGTAGCTGGATAACAGGGAGAAGTATGGCTTCTGGATGTATTTTAAATGTAAGACCTGTAGGATTTCCTGATGATACAATGTAGGGTGCAAGAGAAAAAGAAAAGTCAAGGATCAGTAAATGGAAGGATGGAGTTGACTTCAATTTAGGTGGAAAAAGCAATGCTCATATGTAGAATAGGTTTTAGAGAAGATTAAAAAGTTTAATTTTGTACATGTGTAATTGGAGATACCTGTTAGACATGTAAGAGGAGAAGTCATATTATGTATTTGGATATGAACCTACAGTCTAGTAGAAAGGTCTAGACTGCAGGTAAAATATTTGGAAACCATTAGTGTGTTAAGTGTTTAAAAGATGAGGCAAAATGTGAGCACCAGTGATGTGACCACAGAGAACTAGAGGATCAAGGATTGAACAATGAAACACTGCAAAATATAGATGAACTAGGGAAGAATCAACAAAGGAGACTGAACATAAGTGAGGTAGGAATAAAAGTAAGAGTGTTGAGCCCAAGAAATCACTGAAAAAAAAAATGTTTCAAATAGGAAAAAGTGATCAACTATTTTAAATAATGCTGATGAGTCAAACTAGAGGATGACTAAGAATTAACACTAGATTTAGAAAATGAGGAGGTTAGCATGACTTTGACTGCAATGGTTTTGGTGGAGCGATGAGACTTAAAGACAGGAGTAGGTCTAAGAAAGGACCAGAGTAGAGGAATTAGAGATAGAGAATACAGACAACTCCTTCTGGAGCTTTTGCTCCAACTATGGTGAAGACTATTTGGGGAAGAGGAGTCAAGAGGTTTTAAGACAGAAAGAATAATAGCATGGTTGTATGCTGATTAAATCAATGGGGGGTGGATTTGATGATGTACAGAGTGAAGAGAACTTCTAGAGTAATAGCTGTGACTAGGCAAGAGGGGATGTTATTCAGTATACTTGAACAAGCAAGAGGCAATGTCTTTCAGTGGAGAAACTGGCTTCAGAGAGGAATAGGAATAGTTTATCTGTGTTAAGAGGCAGAAAGCACAGAGTATGGACACAGATGCTGATAGGTGGGTGGATACGATGGTGACAGTCTGTAAAAGTTTTCTTCTGAGAGATTCACTTTTCTTAGGGAAGTAGGAATAATAGCCATGAAGAGGAAGTGTGGGAGGTCTGAAGACAGAGATGATGTGAAATAGTTGCTAGGCAACTAAAAGAGTCAACGGACGAAGAAAGTGTGGTATTGTTGTTGGGAAGCACTCAGGCTTCACTTCAGTTTTTGTCTTGAATTTAAAGTAAGACTAGTCGGTGTGGTGGGATATGTACGTGTACATGCACTCACCCCCCAATCACCATATTCTTTCAGTAATAGTTAGACAGTTGGATTCAGCCAGTGTTTTAATTTCACTGAGCAAGCACAGTGACATGAGAGATGAGGCTACCTAAGGAAGTGATCTGACAATAGACCTTGGAATTAAAGTTACGTGTGGACAGTAGATTCATAGCAACTCATAGTGACCCTACAGGACTGAGAAGATCTGCCCCATGGCATTACAAGGAGCAGCACGTGGACCCAAACTACCAGTCTCCTGCTTTGCAGTGGAGCTCCTGATCACTGGGCCAATAGGGTTATACTTCACAACTGACTCAACTGATGGCAATGGGTTTGTTTGAGGTGGACAAGGGCATAGAAAGGTGGTGCTATTAATGGAGGTTCTGAGAGCATCAAAAGATACTGGTGCTGGGCCACAAGAGGAGTGATTTGGAAAGACAGGATGAAGGAGTTGAAGAACGGGATTTATGTATTGACATACATTTCCTTGATATTTCCTACAGTGCCTAGATTAGAAAAGCAGTGGAAACTGTGTTGTAGTTCATTTAATTATATTTTGGTATCAATACACTGAGGCAACGAACTAAAATACTCTTCAAACATGGAAAGAAACATTTAATTTTAGTACAGAGGCTACAGGTTTAAAGTATATATTCCAAGATAAAAATGGTTATTGTCTCTTATAATGTAATAGATTCCTATAGACAAAGAATTAAGCCAATAGTTTGAATGATTTAATGTTTTCTCAAAACTTTAAACATTTATGCTTATTTCTTGTATGTTTCTGTATACGATAATAGGCATGCACTATCGGCAAGGCAAACATGCTATTTGTACAGCAAATAAACTGGATTAGATATAGGAACAGAAAGAATGTAGTTTACTGATAACCTTTTATGAGTGCTTCTTTTATTTTTAATCGTTACAACAATAATTTTATAAGGTAGTTTACCATTCTTATTTCCCTAATGATGAAACTGAGACTCAGAGGTTACCCAGGATTTGAAACTAGACCAATGTGATTCTGAATATTATTTTATCTGTACTAGGCTGCTTCCATCAAATCTAGGATTTAAATTACTTGGGAATAAGATTTGGCCAACCTGTGCAACATTTAGAGTAGAAAACAATATATTTGCATTTGTTCCATTACTATTCCCAGGTTAAATGTAAAAGAACCTCAACTTTCTGGAAGTCTGAGTTTAATGCCCCCTCAAGATTAGCATAAAGGTTCATTGTAAACTGCATTTGCTATACAATTATATTTAATCAAATTTCAGACAGGATAAAATTTCTGGAACTTTGACTGTAATGCTTAAAACCGTTAGTTCTGAGTTTAACACATAGACAACAGGGCTGTAAGCCTAGTCCAAAATCTTTGTATTTCTATTTATATACAATTCAGCCTAGATTATTAGAAGTGGGAATTAGGAAGAGATGACCATCCCATATATGCATATTAATAGAAAGAAATTATAGCTGTTGATCTGATAAGAAGAAGATGAGAACAACTACCAAACTGACACCTGAATGTCTTAAGTCTATCACTCTTATTTTGTGAAGAAGGAAACAGCTAACTGTGTTCCATAAAAGTTGAATAGCACATGTAACCCATGATAAACTCAAATCAACACGGAAAAGTTAAGCCACACTGATAATGCTCATTTAAAGACAATATGGAAACATGAAACACAATTTTGAGGATTATTTCCACCAAGAATGATTAAAATAGACTTCAAAATTTGGATATATAAAAGAATAAAGTTTGATTTTTTGGGGGGGGGTAGAAAATCAGTTTGTGTATATATACACCCACATATTCCAAGTGTGTTTGGAAAATGGGACATTTCTTTGTTGGATAGAAACTACTAAACAGAGGGAGACTTCAAAAGGGGACTCTCTTTTATGGGAAAATGTCAAAAGTGTCCAGCTATTAAGCTAGCAAACTCAGGAAAATGTATATAGGTCTGTCAGAACTCATAGATAGAGAGAAAGACTGTAAGAAGAGCAAACAGGGTGTGAAATAGTTTACCTCTAATCATCAGAGTGCAGAAAGCCAGGGACTTGAGAGGAATCTGAGAAAGAAGAATTAAAGATTTCTGGAAGACTTTATTTTAACAGCATTTTAAGAAAAAAAAAACAAAACAAATTCAGATTAAGTAATTCATAATTAGAGACTGTCAGGAAACTTGACTGGACTGTAGAGATCTGTCTGGGGAGATGTTTGGGAGGGTTTATGACATTACCTAATGAGTTCATTAGAGGAATGGTTTTGAATTAGTCTAAATGAGTTAATTTGAGATGTACTTAATTCCCTCTTTCTCTTTCACAGTTTCTACATTTATTCAGTCACTAGTATTGGAAATATACTGTTTAATAGGCTTGCTTCATATTTAACTAATGAACTTTGTCTTCATTATCAGTCTATCAATGTTATTGAGCATTTACCATGTCTGTAGAGAAGCTAAGAGTCAGCAAGGATTTGACAGCAGTGGGTTTCATCGATGTTCAGCCATCTGAAGAGGTGGCATATGATCAGGAACCAATGGTACTGAAGGAAGAAGTCAAAGCTGCACTGAAATCATTGACAAAAAACAAGGCCCCAGGAATTGATGGAATATCAATTCAGATATTTCAGCAAACAGATGCAGCACTGGAAGTGCTCACTTGTCTATGCCAAGAAATTTGGAGGACAGCTACCTGGCCAACTGACTGCAAGAGATCCATATTTATGCCCATTCCAAAGAAAGGTGATCCAACCAAATGTGGAAATTACTGAATATCACTGATATCACACGCAAGTAAAATTTTGCTCAAGATCATTCAAAAGTGATTGCAGCAGTACATTGAGAAGGAACTGCTGGAAATTCAAGCTGGATTGAGAAGAGGAAATGGAGCCAGGGATGTGAAGACTGATGCCAGATGGATCTTGGCTGAAAGCAAAGAATATCAGTAAGATGTTTACTTGTGTTTCATTGAGTATGCAAAAGTATTCAACTGTGTGGATCATACTAAATTATAGCTGACATTGCAGAGAATGAGAATTCCAGAACACCTAATTGTGTTCTTAAGGAATCTGTATATGGATCAAGAGGGAGTCATATGAACGAACAAGAGGACACCATATGGTTTAAAGTCAGTAAAGATGTATGCCAGGTTTGTATCCTTTCACCATATCTTTTGAATCTATATGCTGAGCAAATAATAAAAGAAGCTGGATTATACAAAGAAGAACGAGGTATCAGAATTGGAGGACAACTCATTAACAACCTGCGTAATGCAGACAACACCACCTTACTTGCTGGAAGTGAAAAAGATTTGAGACACTGATGACAATCAAGGACCACAGCCTTCAGTATGGATTGCACCTCAACATCAAGAAAACAAAAATTCTCACAACTGGATCAGTAAGCAACCTTGTCATAATGGAGAAAAGATTGAGGTTGTCAAGGATTTCACTTTACTTGGGTACACAATCAATGCCTGTGGAAGCAGCAGTCAAGAAATGAAAAGATACATTGGGAAAATCTGCTGCAAAGGATCTTTTTAAAGTATTCAGAAGTAAGGATTTCACCTTGAAGACTAAACTGTGCCTGATCAAAGTCATTGTATTTTCAATCACATGATGTGTACGTCAAAGGTGGACAGTGAACAAAGAAGACAGAAGACTTGATGCCTTTGAATTGTGGTGTTGGAGAAGAATACTGAAGGTACCACAGGCCACCAAAAGAACAAACAGATCTGTTCCCAGTACAACCAGAGTGCTCTTTGGAAGCAAAGATGGCAAGACTGTGTCTTACATACTTTGGAACTGTTGTCAGGAAAGATCAGTCCCTGGAGAAGGACATCATGCTCAGTAGAGTGGAGGGTCATCAAAAAAGAGGAAGACCCTCAATGAGGTGGATTGACAAAGTGTCTGCAACAATGGTCTTAAGCATAAAAATGATTATGGACATGGGGCAAAACCCGGCAGTGTTTTGTTCTGTTGTTCGTAGGGCCGCTATTAGTTGCAACCAACTCAATGGCACCTAACAACAATAACATCAACTAAATGTTGGGAACACATAATACCAGTTTGTGATTAAGAAAATAGAAATAGTTAACAGTCCTGACAGCACACCAAGAGGTAGCAGGAGAACTAGAGACCTAGCCTTTGTTGCCAACACATTCTTTCATGAAGATAGATTCAGTCCTTAGTTCATTTTAAGACTACAGTCCTGAGCATAGGTAGAGTCTATAGAAACAGACAGTGGTTTCATAGTGAGGGAAGTGCTAGTGACTTTCAGATAAATAACACAGTAAAGTGTTGAAATTTAGGCATTTGACAGAGCATAATAACAAAGCTTTACTCTAAACAAATGGTCCAAAGATTTGCCAAACACCAAAAAGCACATTTATTGTTAACTGAGAACAATCGTGCGGTAACAACTTCTGTACAACCCACATAAGGCATCCCAGTGAGGTTCCCCCCAAATTATAATAAATATATTAACTTAGAATCTCTCTCCTTTTAATGTACTTAATTTTTTTCAAAAAGATTTCTATGATTTAACTGATGACCCATATCTTCTTTCCTAGTGTGCTTGAGAAAAGCTTCCTGTCTTCACTGTGAGTTGAGGATATTATTTGTCCTCAGTGTTTTGCATGCATTTGGGTAAGGGGTGGAATAATTGGCAAGTCAGTAATATACATAATAATGCCTTCAATTCTGATTGCCTTTCATTATAACTAACAATAGTGATTTTGCCCACTATGATGCTGTTCAAATCTATTCTTGTATAGAAATAAGTTTCAGATGATGAGAGAAAAATCACTTAATTGCTGCAGAATTAGGAAGAGCTTTCAAATTAATTCATTTTCATTAAAGTCCTTAAATTATAGTGCCATGGTCTCTATGAAGCGATGACAAATCAACAATCAGACTTGAAATTGAATCACCACCTAATTAAACCTTATCATTCATTATCCTGCTCTACCATATAAAACAATTTAGTGCACTATAACCATGTATCAGCTCTACAAACAGGCACAGATTATTTATTCAGAGACCACAAAATCATGAAATACTTCATCCATGATGGGCATAGGATTTTAAATTTTACTAGTGAATTAAGATGTGAAGCATAAAGGGTAAAAGATGCATTGATATACAGAGTCCTGCATAGGAAGCAAATTTACCCATAAATTGCTGCCTGAGAAAAATTTAAGAGAAGAGCTATTTACATGGTAAATACAATTTGGATATTTATTTCTCTAGGCTCTGCCTTATATAACCAAGTTTCAGTAAATTGACTGAAATTCTTTGGAAAGAACAAGGTTAATGCACTTATTTTTAGAAATTGAGAATAGGATTTTTATTGAGTACAAAAGCTTAAAACCTCATTTTCCAGTTCATTTCTTGCCAGTTTATCAAGTGCTTTTAATGTTCCAAGTACATAAAATTCACTAAGGTATGAAGATTTGTTCTACAGAAACTTATATTACAATGGATGATAAAGATATGTAATTCATAGGTTTTTAACACTCGATAATCAGATAACATATATTTTTATTAGAAATGACAAGAAACATTTTTAAAATTGACCATGTATACATGATCAATGTGAAAGTGAATATTAAGGCCTGAGTATCATCTAGATCAAGGATCTCTAGCAATACAGTAGTTAAGTGCTTGGCTGCTAACTAAAAGATAAATGGTTCAAATCCACCAGCTGCTCTGTGGGAAAAAGATGTGGCAATCTGCTTCCATAGGGGTCACGACCTTGGAAACTCTATGAAGCAGTTATGCTGTATCCAGTATGGTCATTATAAGCTGGAATCAACTCAGTAGCAATGGGTTTTATTATCTAGATTATGGAATCTGCAATATAGTCTAATAACAAAAATAAGGTGATAACTAAGAAAGTCTCCATATTTGGAAATACTGAAAACAAAATAAACCAGAAACTTTGTAGACTGTAGATAAAATAATATTACAGAGAATTTTATAACATTAAGTATAGATACTAGAAAATAATAAAATAAAGGGAATCAGCCAACTACTGAAGCCAGAAAAAGCAAATAACAAATACATTAGCCCTAAAAAAGTAGGAGGGATATAAGAAAAAGTTGAAATTAATGAGTTAGAACGCAGACAAAAGACTAAAAGAATGAGTCAACAGAGGATTACTTGAAAAATTAATAAAGTAGAGAATCCTGTGGCAACATTGATAAAAAGACTAAAAATAGCATAATTAAACAATGGTAAGAAGCAAAAGGGAAAAACATTCACAGATAAGGCAGAGATTTATATATTATAAAGAAAGCTACAGACAAGACATGACACTAAAACTGCAAATCTAAGTGATTAAATGGGTGATTTCCTAGAAAATTATAACTTATGAAAAGTTGACTAAGACATAAAAGTATAAAGTGTGGAAACAAAGACATAAAATTGCCATTATCTGCAGATCATGTGATTCTTCACGTAAAAAACAAATACACTGATTCTATAAATCAGAAAAACCAAACACACTGCTGTCATAGTGATCATACAGGACAGAGCAAAACTTCCACATGGGGTTTCCAAGAAGCAGCTGTTTGATTTGAACTGTCCAAATTTTGATTAGCAACTGAGTTGCATAATTCAGCACTATGACTGAATGAACAGTTAAGATATCAAAATTAGTAATGTTCCTATGTAGCAACAAACAAAATTTCAGGATGTACTTTAAAAGATGGTATATAATTTACAGAACTAGTCATTTTTTAAATAAAACAGAAATAACTAACTAAAGTGTGCAGGAACTTCATGGAAGAATTCATAGAACTGTATTGAAAGACACGAAGTAAAAACTAAGGGTACATGTACCAAGTTCATGGATAATAAGACTTACTATCAGAAAGATACTGATTCTTCCCAAATTAATCTTTAAATTAAAGCCAATTTAAAAGATTCCAATAATTGTGAATCTCAACAATGTGTGCCTAAAATTCATATGAAAGAATTGAATTGTAAATATAGCAAGACACATCTGAGGAACACAAAGAAAAGGAATTGTTTTATCCATACTAAAATGTATATTAAGTCATAATGATTATATTTGCCCCTAGCCAAGCCAAGTGCCGTCGAGTTGATGGCTCATACCTGATTGCTAATTTAAGGATGGAGGTTTGATCCCATTTAGCCATATGGCAGAAAAAGAGGCCTAGTGATCTACTTCCATTAAGATTGTTGTTGTTAGGTTCTGTTGAGTTGGTTCTGACTCACAGTAACAGTATGCACAGTATGAAACACTGCCTAGTCTTGCACTATTTCCACAATTGTTTCTATGCTTAAGGCCTTTGAAACAGACACTGTGCCAATCCATCTTGTTGAAGGTCTTCCTCTTTTTTGCTGACTTTCTACTTCACCATGTTTTCCTAGATTCATACTTCATACATTCCATGTTCCAATTATTTATGGATGTTTGCAGCTGTTTCTTCTCATTTTGAGTCATGTTGCATCAGCAAATAAAGGCTTTACTCTATCCATTTCATTAAGGTCGACTCTCCTTTAAGGAAGCAGTTCTCCCCCAGTTGTCTTCTGAGTGCCTTCCAACCTGAGGGGTATCATTTTCTAGCACTATATCTGACAGTGTTCTGTTGTTATTCATAAAGTTTTTACTGGATAATTCTTTTGAGATGTAGACTTCCAGAATCTTCTTCCTAGTCTGTCTTGGTCTGTAAGCTCAGCTGAAACCATGGGTGACACTGATGGTACCTGAAATGTCGGTCGCATAGCTTCCATTATCACAGCAACATGCAAGCCCCCACAGTACAGAAAGCTGACAGTCAAGTGGGTGGACCATTAAAATTGCAGTCAAGAAAATTCCATGGGGCTGTTCTACTTTGTAACACATGGGGTCTCCATAAGTCAGAATCAATTCAAAGGCAGCTAACAACAACATAATGATTACAACAACGTGGTATTCACACAGAAATAGGGAAATAAGCCAATGGAGCAGTGTCATGAATTGAATTGTGCCCCCCCACCCCCAAAGTATACGTAGCCATGTGGCTGGGCCATGATTCCCAATAGTTTGTGATTGTCCTCCATTCTGTGATTTTCCTGTGCTGTATGTTAAAGGATTAGGGTGGGATTGTAAATCCCTTCACAGGATTGCCTCCATGCTCCACTGTAAGGGGAATTTCCCTGGAATACGGCTTGCCCCACCCTTAATCCTTTTGTCCTATAAGAGATAAAACGAAACAGAAGTAAACAGAGAATTGGGAGTCTCACATCATCAAGAAAGCAGCACCAGGAGAAGAGCTTGTCCTTCAGACCTGCGGTTCCTGTGCCAAGATGCTACCTGGACAAAGACTGATGCAATACCAGACTTCCCTCCAGAGCTTACAAGGGGGAAAGACTTCCCCTGCTGCAGCCATCCTGAATTTGGGCTTGTAGCCTACTGGACTGTGCAAGAAAAAAAATCTCCCTTTGTTAAAGCCATCCACTCTGTGGTATTTCTGTTAGAGCAGCTCTAGCTGACTAAAACAAGCAGAAACTTTTGAAAGAGGCTTTTTGTATATAAAAGAGATAGAATTAAAAAATCAATAGAGAAACAAGGGAATATTTAATGTATGCATCTGGAGCAATGATTGCCTATTGATATGGATAAAAGATAAAGTCTGGTCACACAAAGCACCATATAAAAAATAAACTGTAAATAGATTAAAGGCCTAAATATGAAAAGGAAAACTCATAGTTTTGCGGGGGAAAAAGTAAGGGAATATCTTCACGTATTAAAATAGAAAAAAAAATTCTTGTTAAGATATAAAAATTTAAACTAAAATGGAAAGAAAAATTAAAAAGGAAATGTTCTAATTGGAAACTTTTCTATGGCAAATGTCATTACAACAAAGAAAAGACAAGTCACAAATTGACACATAATATTTGTAACTTGTAAAACCAACAAAATGTTGGTCTTTGGACTACAAGGACTGACAGTGAGCTTCATGAACTCATCCTAGAGAAAGTGCTATATACCTTATTGCTGAATATCACTACAGTCACTTTCAAAGTACTCCTCTTGGGAAGCTATGCACTGAAACAATGCCTAGTCCATCCTTCAAAGCATTTTAGAACTCTTATTCTGGAATGGCCATCAGAGCTGTTGTCATATTACACTTGACATCCTGAATATCATTTAAATGTCTTCATTTCAATATTTCCTTTATCTTTGGGTAAAGAAAAAAAGTCACTGGGGGCCAGATCAGGTGAGAAGGTAGGCTGTTCCAATACAATTATTTTTTTACTGGCTAAAAACTCCCTCACAGACAGAGCCGTGTGGTCTGGTGCATTGCTGTGAGGCAAGAGCCATGAGCTGTTGGTGTAAAGTTCAGATCATTTTTATCTAACTTTTTCAGGCAGCCTTTCCAATACTTCAAGTAGTAAACTTGGTTAACTGTTTGTCCACTTGGTACAAATTTATAATAAACCATCCCACTGGTATCAAAAAAAGGTTAGCAACATCATTTTGACTCTTGATTTGGACTGACAGAACTTTCTTTGGTTGTGGAGAACTGGCTGACTTCCATTGTGCACTTTGACACTTTGTTTCAGGGTCCACCCATGTTTCACCACCAAAACATGGCCTTGCTTCTCCAAAAAGTCTTGGCAAACTTCGACTCTCCTTTACGTTTGTTCATCAGTGAGCAATTTGGGGACCATTTTTGCACACACCTTTCTCGTGCCAAGATTTTCAGTTAAGATTTTCCTGTTTCTCTATCAATGTATACTTAGTCGGCTATACCTCTCACAGTCAGGTGATGATGTTGACACACAATCTGACGAATTTTTGCAATGTTTTCATAAGTTCTGCTTATTACTGGCCATCCTGACCTCTCTTCATAGTGATGTTTTCTCTGTGCTCAGAAAAATGTTTAATCCATTTGTACACTGCTGTTTCCTTCACGGTATCATCCTCATAAACTTGGACTAACACGTCCCTGATTTGCCATTTTTAACAAGGAACTTAGCATTTGTTCATTGCTCAAATTCAAGCTCCAACATTCTCATGATGACACACAACACACACAACAATAATGAATGCCACTCAGCAAGATACTGCCACACATCGACACAAAGACAGCTGAGACACTGACATACCAAGGTTATAAAACTTTACTGAGGTGTTTGTACAGTACTGCCAATGTAAGCATATGGTGGCAAGTTCATGAATCTAAATGTCAGACCTCATATATAAATCTTTCAAATCACTAAGAACTTAAAAGACAAATAGTCAAAAGAAAAATGGACCATAAAAGGTAATTCATAGAGAAAGACAATCTGCCAATGGAAAAAATGAAAAAAAAAAAACAAAAACAAACCTAAAACCAAAAAAGCCGATAACTTAGTGATTGCCAAGCCAGCCAAGTGCCATCGAGTCGGTTAAGGAAGCATAAATTAAAATATCCAGCTTCCCTTATATATTAATATGATTAGGCAATACTTAATACATTTAGTAATCATAAATGAGGGCAAGGACAGAAATCAATGGGAACTTTGTTATTTCATTGGTGTAACTAAATTCACATCAATCACCAAGGACAATTTTCAGAAATATTACATGAAATGAAAAATTGGCACTTTGTTACAATTTTAAATACACTAACTCTGAGTGACAGGAATGGATCAGGATGCAAATTTATAAAATTTTTGTTTTATTTATTTATTTTAAAAAAGGTGATATTTAAAGCAGAATAACGCTTTAGTCCCTATGGTGGGTACACTGTTGCCTCCTATTTTAAGTGTCTTTATACTGAAAATTGTTAATACTTAAAAAATGAAAACTATGTAATTATTTTAACATGTTTACAATGTTTTTAATACAACAGTAACTGTTAAGACAAAGAATATATAATGCATATCAGCACAAAAGAGGGACCTTGGACTCAGTGTAGGAGTTCAGTGGCTGCTTGAAAAAAGTGACAAATGAATTGGTATTTGATAAAGCTCTTCAGGCTATAAAGTTAAAAATGAAAAATTGTCCTTGGCAAGACTGACAGATGAAATGGAGAGGTAAGCGGAAGTCAATCACAGGGACTTACATTCTGTAGTAGAGACTAGATTCTCTTTTAGAGGGACCTAAGTATCTTAAACAAGAGTATAACCTAGTCCTATATGTACTTCAGAAAGCGTACTAAGGCTATTTTTGAGGAGAATGAGTTTGTGAATAGTAGAGGGAATACTGAAGTTGAGGAAGCCATTTAGTAGGTTACTTGAGTAGCCTAAGAAGAGACAATGGATTCTTGCATCAAACACCAGTGTGAATCATCGTCACAACAGAGAAGTGGCTAATGGACAAAAGCAGGCTGGGAAATAGACAATGAATTTGATTTAAAATACGTTATGTTTGGGGTACTTGTTGGAATACAATAGCTTTGTCAAGCAGATAGTAGGCTAACCATTGGAAATTCAGGGGACAGATCAAAGCAGGACCCCAAAGAACAAGAATGAGAAATCTATTATCACAGGTCATGGTAGAGCTGATTTTAGAGGTTACTTTTCACAGTGTCAGTTCTATTTTTCCAGCACTCAGTCAAAACATTTATTATGTCTCAACTATGATAGATGTATCATACAGATTATATTTTTCAAAGAAATGCCTCTATAAAACACATATTTACCTCCCAATCAGTTTTTGAACATCTGTCATATCTACCAATTACTGAGCTCACAGCGCTAAAGACATTAATGAATTAAGGTAGTTCCTGATTTTGAAGGTCTCATAAATTTAGTCAGTTTCAAACAGAAGCATATACAAGATATAAAGGTATCTCAAAGGAAAGAACAAATAAGTCTATTTTCGTATGGAACCAGGAAAGTTACTTTAATAAATGACATCTGAAACATCTCCTTAGAGGTAAAGATGACTCTTTGTAGTTCATAGGTGCAAGCAATAAAGGAAGAAGGCATATTTGGAAAAGAGAAAAGAGTGTAACTCCTTGTATCATAAGGAATCAACTTAATGCTTTTTAAATAAAACAGTACTACCTGAGGCTGAAACAGATGAGGAACTGATGAAGAGAAATAGATAAAAGCTATATATGGAAATTATATGTATACCCTTCTACACATCACAGCTCACTTATCTAAAAGTTTTAATGTAAAACTATTTTATGGAAGGAAAGTGAGGAACCAAAATGACAGGTCAGAGAACTGGACAGGGAGAGTAAAGATCAGAGAAGGCATGGACAAGCAACATCAGATTGAACTTCAGTCTCAGGGTAATCAGTTTCAGTAAATGGTCATACATGTTATTCGAGCACATTTCATCCAAATTTGATGTAGACTGACTAGCACTTGGATGAGAATCCATGTCAAAAATAAGCGTTCTATGTTCTGTTCCTAAACACCAGTTGTGCTTGTATCCTCACGAGTCTTTCTTCTTTTCTATCACACTATTCCAAGCTTGTCAAATGTGATGCTGGTGCTGCACTTATTTTCTGCTATCTGCCTTTTCTTCATTTGATAGATTCCCAAGGATGTATTATGCTTCTTAAGTAATTATCTAGGTCTCTGCCACAGAATTTTTTTTTTCCTTAGGCATGATTTTCTGAAAGAGCTGATGAGATGAAATCTTTTACTTCTAACAATGGCAGATATATCATCACGCCCGTCAAGCTTTTAGTACTGTCCTAACATTGCAGAATGTTTTTCCATCTCTTTCACATCTTCTTGCATAAATGCTTTCAGAACAAAGGAAATTATCAGCATAGCTAAAAACCTCCAAGTGATAGTTGCAGAGGCTTTTAAGTGTGCTCACAGACTTTTTCTGAGTTGGAGAAGTATGACTTGAAATTTACTTCCTGGCAACAAAAATTTCTTGATTAAGTGAGGGCCAGTAGGAGATTATTCTAATGTTCACAAAAATGGCATATTTCTCAGGAGTTTTGCATTTATACTTGATGATGACGTTTTTCTAACCTTTAAAAACAGGGTAAATTTTTACTTATTTGGAAGGCAGAGCACACTTGCCTGAAGACCAAGGGATACGGTATTTGACCTCATGATATTTCTCAGAAATTGTAATTCGAAAGTAAGATTTGATGTGTGAATACGTATAGATAAATAAGTAGTATTAACTGTTATTGAGAATCTCTGCATGGTACAAATGATTAACCGCTTAACTACTAGCTGAAAGACTGGCAATTCAATCCTACCCAGAGGTGCCTTGGAAGGCAGGTTTGGCAATCGGCTTTGGAAAGCTCAAAGCCTTGAAAATCCTGTGAAGCAGCTCTCCTTTGCACACATGAGGTTTCCATGAGTCAGAAGTGACTCAGCAGCAACTAACAGCATCAACATTAATTGTTATTGAAGTACAGAAATGCCAATCCCTACAAATCTGTAGCCTGGAAATCTATTTTAGAAGAATAAAATGAGACCTAATGTCATCTTTCAGTGGCTCTAAATCTGGTGGCTATGCTCTTTCTGGATCTGCAAATGGTCTGTTTAGGACTGTTTTACTGAAAACTGTCTGAGTGCTAAGTCAGCTTAATGTGGGAAGATGTTTGTAGCCCCTATTTGCACTCTTATTTTCTCTTTCAAAATAAATGCACTGCTTCCTTCAGGGGCTACTGTGCTTTAAGGAAATATTCGAGTTCAATCCTTTAGTTGAACTCTTCCCTAATAATACTAAAAAGTCCATTGCCTTGGAGTTGATTCCAACTCCCAGAGACTCTGTAGGACAGTGTAGAATTGCCCCATAGTTTCCAGGAAGCAGCTGGTAGATTTCAACTGACAATCTTTGGTTAGCAGATGCAGGTCTTAACCACTGTGCCACCAAGGTTCCGATACAGCCGATGTATTAATTCCTTTATTCTCTAAGTATTCACAGTTATAATCTGTGCCATACAAGCAAGCATTTTGTCATACAGTGCTCCATAATTCACTGATTATTTTGGGGTGTGAGTCATGTGCTCAGTGACACTAGGCTTCTTGCTTATCACCTATTAGGGTAACCTTCTCTAACAACACCAGTTGAATGATGTCCTCCTCTCTCGCACACTCTTCATATCCAATGTATCTTCACACACCTGCAATGTCTATTGAATCATCAAATTGGGTTGGTTAATATATAATGCACCCACTAAAATGCAAGCTTCATAAGGGCAGGGGCTTGTTTTACTCCTGCCTGCCTCATTGACATCAAGTATGTTGTCTGAATACACACACACACCAAGTTTAATCAATTCACTAGGTGGCTGAAGGGGTCATGATTTATGTCCATACAGTTTGCAGACATAACCATTTTTCACTGGGCATTGCCTTTTTCTAATAAAATGGGGGCATAGAAGCATTTTGAAGGAAACAAAGATTTAAGGAATATATGAAGACACAGGACATTTTCTGAAGATCAATGAGTGACTCTGACAAACACTCAAGGGGGACACTTCAGCTTCAGTTTCTGTTTCAGCATCATCATCAGCAAGAAACCTGGAGATAAATATTTAGCCAGAAATACAAGTACTACTGAGCACCTAGTATTTGTCAAGCATCACTCTAAATATGTGGGATACCTAAGTAATTGAGTGAGCAAAAAGTCCTTTCCTGGGAAATAACTGAGCTTTTATTTTAGGGTGGGAGAAGATAGACAATAACCATGCTAAATAGGCAGCATTGTACAATATTGTGAAGTTGGTCAGTGCTGTGGTGAAAAATGGAGCAGGGTAAAGGGAATTGGGAAGTTCACATAGGGTGGACAGGTGGTGCTTATAGAGAAGGTAACATCTGAAACACACGTGTGTGTGTGTCTGTGTCTGTGTGTGTGTGTCTGTGTGTTTGTAGGAGAATATTAGTATCCATGCAAAGGGAAATAACACCTAAGTGGGTCAAATTCATTAACAAGAAAGCTGAAAGCTTACACGATTTAGGATTTAACTTTTGAACAAAATTAACTTACAGTTGTAATGACATCAAAGAAAAGAGTTATTTTTACATCATTTGCTAGCAGAACATCTTGAATTCTTTTTCAGTAAAAAATTTGAAGTTATTTGGAGATGAGATGAGAATCTTACCGTTTTTACTGATGTCAAGTTCTTTAAGATTAACTAAACTAGCAATCGTGGTTGGCAGACTTGAAAGGTCATTATCAGGAATACTTAGTTTCCGTAGAGCTTGACAGTTGAACAATTGCTGTAATAGAAAATAACCCTTAGTTAGATCTTAATCTGGTTAAATTCAGTTACATGAAAACTTAGTAACAAGACTCAACTTACCATCTTTATTAATATGGTTTAAAACTTCAAGTTACAAAAACGTCACCTTCCTTCACACTCGTGTTTTCAGACTGTGTTCTGAAACAGTCCACTGCCAGTGTTAGTGCCCCCACTAATCTCTGCCTTCTGGACTCAAAAACCATTGGTCATATTCTGTTCTTTTTTTCCCCTCCTGCTTATGGCTAACTTTCACTCTGCCACACAATTGCCTTAATTTGTTTTCTTTTGAAATAGCTTCTGCAGTTGTCCTTTTCTCTCATCCTCATTGCCCCACGATTACCTCAATTCTTTCTTTGTCTACAGCCAGGTGCATTTCATAAAGTATTATTTTCATTTGAGTAGCAAGCAGTTGTTTATAGGACATGCAAGAATTACCATTCATTGGAATTCATGAGCACACTTTTTGTCTGCCCTTACATCATTTTGTAATTACCTAGAGGATGAAATGTTTAACCACTTCAAACCCAAAACCAAACCTGCTGCCATCAAGTCGATTTCAACTCATGGCTATCCTGCAGGACAGGGTAGAACCTCCCCACAGAGTTTCCAAGGAGCACCTGTGAATTTGAACTGCAGACCTTTTGGTTAGTAGCTGTAGCATTTAACCACTATGCCAACAGGTTTTCCTTTGATAGTTGGTTAAAACCAAATCACTAGTGATAGATTCATTTCTGCCATCAGTCTGAAGTGTCAGGTAGGGAAGAGCTGAAAATTAAAAGCTGCAGTTGTCAACTCCAGGGTGTTGACAACTCCACCAGCTCGGTGGGTTAGGTGCTACGCCTGCTGACCGTACCATCAGCAGTTCAGATCTGACAAGTGCTCCTTGGAATCTGTATGGGGCAGTTCTACCCTGACCTCTACCGTCACTATGAGTCAGGAATGACTTGATGGCAGTGGGCTTGGCTTTTGCGGGTTTTGTCAGTGAAGGTACTTGTTTAAAATGTAAATTCTTGGACCCTAACTCAAGAGGTACAGCATGCAGGGATAAGGATCAAGAATCTGTTTTTAATAAAGACTAATAAACTGGTTATTTTGATGTAGGTGTTTCTAGTATCATATCTTGAGAAAGAATAAATCAGATCTTCAGCTATGTCCATCTCATTCTGACAAATGCAAGATATCAACATCTGGGACAGAAGTTTTGATTCATTTCTAGAAGAATGGTCTTAATGAGATCTTTTATTCCCAACATTCCTAATTCTGTGTTGCTGAATTTACACAGATGAAGTCTCTGTATGTCCATGGCTGTGCAACAGGCCCATTGCTGGCTTAATTACCACTTGTTCTTACATGTGATCTATTATTTATAGGCAACAATAACGCAGCACCTGACTGTTACTACTGAACTCATTAGCTTTAAACAACAGCAAAAGATTGTGCTGGTTGTTACTTAAGATAAAATAGGCAGTTTCATAGTTTGGGTTAGCTATTTTTGACCCTTACAAAGATTATTTTTAATACTTCATTTGGTGCTAGAATTAATTTTCAACATACCATACAGAAATACTGCTACTTCTTTTTCTAAACCTCAAAAAGAGAATTCTGATGGATAAGTTCCATTAAATTTATTAATTTCCCATTTAAAGGAAGAGGAAAACAAGTGTCTACAATCAAGGTAAAAGTTAATTTAGACTTTTTTCTCATTCCTTATTAATCTATATACGCCAAGGCCAAGTGCCGTCGAGTCGGATCAGCAGTTCTTAAATTCATAGATTTAGCAAATAATTTCCTCATGAATGATTTTGGTAAGATTGTCTCAGTATGCTTTAGTCTGGTAGCTATAATAATTTTAAGCAATAATGAGGCAAATTATTTTCAAAACAATAGAATTTTTTTTTTTTAATTCAAATCTCTTTATCTCAACTAAACTCTCAGTTGCTCTAAATAATTAATACAGGTCCTTGAATTCTTTCCAGTCTTAAATGAATCTATATAACTAACAAAAGATATGGAAACTTCTGAGCATATAATTACCTAGTGAACTGATATATAGGCTAAGAGCATGGGATTTTTTTGAATATTGTGCACTCAGTTCCTGCTCATCTATTTACTAGCTGAGTGATTTGGGACAAGTTACTTAATCTTTCTTTTCCTCATCTGTTTCCTCACCTGCAGACTGGGAAAAATAACATTAGCTACTTTGAGATTTGTTGAGAGGATTAAATAAGCTAATCCACTTCATACTAAATACTTCATTTTTTGACATACTGTTGTTGTGAACTGTCACAAGTCGGCCTGATTCATAATGGCTCCATGCCCACACACGGGAACAACATCCAATCCTGTGCCACCCCCATGATTAGCTGTAGAGTAGACCATCATGACGCAACATGGTTCTTGCTAGCTGATTTCTGGAAGTAAGATTTCTAGGCCTTTCTTCCTAGTTTGTGTTTGCCTAGAAACTCTGCTGAGACCTGTTTAGCCTCATAAACACAGAAGCCTCCACTGATAGACAGGCAGTGGCTGTGTACATGGTGCACTGGCTTGCAGTCAAATCTGAGTCTTCCTCATGGAAGGCAAGAATTCTAAATGTACCACCAATGCCGCATTTTACATGTTAAAACCTGTTGTCATCAAGTCAATTCTAACTCATAGCAGCCCTATAGTTAGTAGAACTAACTACCCCATAGGGTTTCCAAAGAGCAGCAGGTAGATTTGAACCACTGACCTTTTGGTTAGCAGACAAGCCCTTAACTAGTGTGTCCCCAGCCTCTCTGATATTTGGAATGTATCTTACCATCAAGAGTAACTTATAAGCACTGTTTGGTTCTTTCTTAGTAAAATAATGGTGTGTCTTAAAATTCATGGCCTTAAATTTGACAACTGAGATACTTTCAAGAAGGTAAAAGTTTGGTGCACTGCTGAAGCTTGATAATGGTTAGCAATTATTAATATTCATATGTGCAGATACAGAGGTGTACCTATGTAACAGTCTTTCTTCCAGTAGTCATGCCTGATTCATACTAGTATCAACATGATGAAGATGATGAGGTGGGATTCTAAGTTCTGGAAGTTTCAGATTTGGAAGTTTCAGATAGGTAAATAGTCTCTGTGCAATCTAAATTTCAGCAATATAGAAGTTATGACTATGAGTCATAATTTCCATAAACTGGCAGAGAAATTAAGAAGATATTCATGATTCTGTCAGGATTCAAAGTTAGAATGAAAAGGAACAGTGATAACAAAGTCACTATAATTTTCCAATATACTCAAAAACAGCCAATGTAATTAATAGCCAGTTAAAGTTGTATATAGTCATGGTTATCTTGTCTTTCATTTGTTAATGATTTAACATTTAATAAACAATAAGGTTGTTTTGATTCTTAAAATATTTCTATGCTAAAGTGCTCTGTTTGAAGCTAAAAGAAACAATTTGACTGTGACACATTGAGAAGACTATGCAATTTGAATTACTCCAGGAGAGTAAATATTTAAAACAGAAACATAAATGTTTAGGTGTATTGTTTGAGAGCTGACACAAAAAAGAGAGACCCAAAAGTTGAAAATAAAATGTATATGGGGCCAAACTGCATATTCTATAAGGTATTATTTCATTCATTCATTCAAAGAAAACCATTTATTGACACTTGTTAGAAAGTGGACATTACACTAAGTATATTGCACACAAGATGAATAAGATAGAGCAACTGACCTCAAGTTGCTTTCATATCAGTGTTTAGATATTAAATTAAATACAATGTGAGAAAACTATGCTGGAGTAAACATCTGGTGTACTGGAAACACACAGGTAGCTTATCTGTACAAGCTTGGGTGGATAATGGTGGCTGGGTTCACTGTCCTAGTCAGGAATAATGAAAAATGGATTACCAAAGAGTAAGCACAAGTTAACCAGACAAAAGCTAAATAGGGGATAATATTGTACCATTTTTGTAAATATAAAGATACTCGAATGGATTGGACTTGGTGATGCAGAGTGACCATATATTGGATGCACTTTATGGTTCTATGCATCTATGAGTCGGATCTGACTTGACAGCACTTGGCTTGGCTTGGCATCTATAGGATATCAGCCTGCTGACCTCTGGTTGGAGGAAGGAGAGTGGGTGGAGAGGAGGGGAAAGGAGGCTGTTGGGAGGATGAGACATGTATGGAGCAGAGAGGAATAGTGTGCTGTCACCAGGCAGGGAAAGCAGTGGAAGCTGCATATAGGTGGGCATGTAAATTAAATGGGAAAGCACATTTTCACTCAGTCATATTAAATAAAAAAATAAAACATTAAAAAAAGATATTCTCATTTCAAAGAAAGTATAATTCAAACTAGTTTCAGACATTTGATTCTTAGTATAAGGAGACTAGGATCTTAGACTAACTACCTCAAGTCTACAAGTAAATCATATACCAGTCTGTTTTCACCATGAGAGATAAAAGCAAAAAAAAAAAAAAAGAATCATTAAATTCTATTTTCAGCAATGTGGTAGACTAAACATTCAAAGAATAACATCTTTGAGTTTTTTTTTTCCGTGATTAAGTGAAAGTTTACAATACAAGTCAAATTTGCCACACAAAACCCCAAGCACCTGTCTCTATGCAACTCTATCTGCTCTCTCACCCGGTGACAATACACTCATCCCTCAACTCTTTACACCCAGTATCCATTCAACTGGCATCTGTTCCCTCTTCTCCAGTCTTTCCTCTTTCCCCTAAAAAGAGACCGGTTGGACAGCCTTGTATGTACATTAAACCATAAAGTACACACACTAGTGGCATCACTTTGCGTCCCTTATTAGAGTCCAGTCTTTGAAATATTGGCTTCAATATTGATTTCAGCTCTGGGCTGGCAGGAAGTCCAGGGGCCATGTTCTCAGGGTACCCCCTGGGCTGCTGGACCATGAAGTCTGGTCTTTCAATAGAGTTCTAGACCTGCACACCCCTTTTCTCTCATGCTGCCTCAGGAACTATACATTGTATTCCTCAGGGCCGTCTTTAGGGATAGCTGGGCACCATCCAGTTTTGATCTCATGCTGAAGTAGCCTCCTAGGCTCATATTGTCCTCATGTCTTTGATTTTCTTGGTTTTTATCTGCTACAAGTGGTTGGCCAACTGATGTTCCTTAGCAAGGCAGCTTGCTGGCTTTTAAGACCTCAGGCACCACTAACCAATATGGGATGTAGAACAATTTTTTAGGGGGAAACAAAAACTAGGTATATCATTTGACCTTGAAGTCTCTTGAAACCATGGTCCCCACACTTCTGTTCCTGCTACTCTGTCCTTTAAAATATTGGGTTGCATTTAGAAAACCTTTTAGTTTATTGTACAGTCCAGTTGTGCTGACCTGCTTTCTACTGTAGGCTGTCATTCCCTTCACGTAACTGAATTCCTATCTGCTATGTAATCGGTGAGGAAATGAAGGCAGCGTACTGGTTAAGTGCTATGGCTGCTAACTCAAGGTCATCAGTTCAAATCTGCCAGGTGTTCCTTGGAAAGTCTATCTGGGGCAGTTCTACTCTGTCTATAGGGTCACCATGAGTTGGATTCAACTCAACAGTAGTGGGTTTGGTTTTGGGTTTTGGGTCTAAATCTATGAATAACTCTTTCCCTCCCTCCCCACTCTTGTAGCCATCAAAGAATATTTTCTTCTGTGCATAAGCCTTTTCTTAAGTCCTTATAATAGTGGTCTCACACAGCATTTGTCCTTTTGCAGCTGACTGATTTCACTCAGCATAATATCTTCTGTTTGATTCCACATTATGAGATGTTTCATAAAATCATCATTGTTCTTTATCATTGCATAGTGTTCCGCTGTATAAATATACCACAGTTTGTTTATCCAAACATTCAAAGAATAGCCTCTTGTTGCATGAAAACTACACACATACTCAAAAACCCCAGAACCAAACCAAATGCCATTCAGTTGAATTCCAATAGAGTGAAACTGTCCCATAGGGTTTCCCAGGCTGTGCATCTTTGTGGAAGCAGACTGCTACATCTTTTTCACATGGAGCCCATGGTGTGGCTGGTGGGCTTGAACTGTGACCTTTCAGTTAGCAGTTGAGCACTTAAGCACTGTGCCATCAAGGCTCCTACACACACACACGCACACACACATTATTATTATTTTATTATTATGCTTGAGTGAAAATGTACATTTCCATATAAATTTGTGTGCCCGACTATATGGAGCTCCCACTGATCTCCTTGCCCAGTAACAGCACACTCTTCCTCTCTGCTCCATAGATGTCTTATCCTCCCAGCTATCTACTATCACCTTCTCTCCACCCATTTCCCCGCCTCCAGTAAGAGATCAGCAGGACGATATCTTATGGATGCATAGAACCATAAAGTGCACACATTATATGGTCACTCTGTGTTGCCAAGTCCAATCCATTCCTGTCTGAAGAGTTGACCTCCCTTATGATTTATGGACAGGGGTAGCATCAGGGCCAGGAGCCATGCTCCCAGGTGAACTCCAGGCCCCTGGACCATCAATTGTGGTCCTTTAGTGGAGATCTCAGGGTATACCCCTTTTTATTCTTGCACACACACATCATTTTAATGCATAATTAAATTCTGGCCACATAATTAGGAACTTCCTCAAATTTCAGAATAATAAGAAAATATTGCCTCACAGAATTTAAAAAGTACTGGACTTAGCTTTTGCCTTGGTATTATCTTTTGGTCCCTGGCTTAAATCTGCATTAATAAACATTGTAAGTAGAAGGATAGAAAACTATTTGCACTGAACAGAGTGCAAGATTATCTTAGAGAGAACTTCATATAGAGTTGGGGCCTCCAAGGTTAACACCCACAGTGAGTGAACTTGAAAAAACTTGTTCACTGCAAAGGGAGTAGATGGTGGATGTGTGCTTTTTTACAGCCTTGACTCTAAGCAAAGTAAATAAAGTGGGAGAAGAGGGTTGAATGTGGAGTGGGATGGAGGAAGTGAATGGAGAAGGCGGGGCAGGGCAAGGGGGGAAAGAGAAAAAGAGAAAGGACTGAGAAAAAAGAAAAGAGGAAGAAAGGATGGATAGAAGAAAGGAAGCTGAAAGGAAGAGAAGGTGGTCTGGAAGGAGGGGGAAAGGCAAGGAAAAGAAAAAAGATTTACTCTAAATAAGATAAGAGAAACTCAGAACCTAGAATCAGGTCTGTTGGTGGCATAAACAATTTGAGTTAGACTATTAACCTAAAGGTTGGTGGTTCAAATCTACCCAGAGGTGCTGTGGAAGACAAGCCTGGCAAAACCAACTTCTGTAAAGAGTACAACCAAGAAACTCTTATGGAGCAGTTCTAGTGTGTAATGTATGCAGTTGACATGACTGGGAATCAGACTGACGGCAGTGGGTTTGGTTATTCTGGATTATGCTTAGACAGTTTCCAGATAGACTAGAAATCACCTCTCAAAGACTGAGCATTACAAAGAGGACTACCCAACAACAAACTGAAGTGGACATTTATTAGATGATATCAACAAAGTATTGAGAGTAAAAAATCTATTATTTACAGCTACCTTTTAAGGCATAGGGCAAAAATCACATTTTCAGATGAAGGGAAACTAATAAACTACCACTGAAACAACTGTCAATAGGTATAGTTTAGGGATTAAAAAAAAATTAACCTGAGAAGAAAGATCTGAGTTAGGAGAAGGAATAATAATGATTAAAAAAAAAAAAAAAAATCTCAAAACGCAGAGACATCGTTGAATAAAAACAAACATTGACTACATAAAACAATGACAAAATAATTATGGAATTGAAAAATGAATTTAGATTTAAAATTCTGAACAACAATAACATAAACAACAATAACATAAACATCAGTTGATAGGTAATCAGATGAAATCATTCTAAGATTATTACACTGTTTAACAGGATAAAAATGATGCCTAACTTTTGATTCAAGTTAAATACACAGGTTAAGTTAAAAAAGTGTATTAGAATTGCTAAAGTAGCAACTAAAGATATAGAAATAAAAATGCATAATTTTCTAAGTGGTAGAGACAAGGTGAATAAAATGCAGGAGAAAAGTATATTCAACAAATACAGTGGAAAACAGAAAGGGAAACAATAAAGACAGGAAAATCAAGACAAATTAAAAAATTCAGAAACACATGGCAAAATATATCAACAGCTGGCATCAATAAATATGGATTAATATATTCATTTAAAAGACAAAGACTGTTAGAGTGGGTTGAAATTAAAAATAATCAGATGACATGTTGTTTACCAGTTATACACTTACGTCTTAAGGAGACAGAATCATAAAACTCGCAAAATTAACTTTAAAGTTGTATGCAGCAATGCTGAATTATAACAAAATACACAAGAAAAGAAAAAATATTGATATAAATTTCAACTTACCAGAAATACATAACAATTCTTAACTTGTATATATCTAATATCATAGTTTTAAAATATTTAAAACAAAATTTGACAGATGTATAGAGATTAAACTACACTATCAGAACAATATTTTAAAATACTGCTTTCAGTAATTGATAAAAATTTATAGAAGAGTTGATGACCACATTAATAACTTGGTTTTACTACATACATACAGAAGAACACCAGGTGCTGTAAATAGTACCAAACCAGTTGCCATCGAGCTGGTTTCAACTTATGGCAACCCCAAGTGTATCACAGTAGAATTGTGCTCGGTGAGTTTTCACTGACCTAGTTTTGGGAAGTGTAGCCTATCAGTTTTCTCTTGTGTGGTGATTCTGCATGGCCTTGTACTGCCAATCTTGTAGTTAACAACCCATCAGTTAACAGTTTATATCCAGCGGTTACGATCTTAGAGTATTTGTTTTATTATGAGCAAATTCTAGAGTAATTCTTTTAAAAATATATATTTAAAAAGTATGATTGTTCATATACCAGACCTAAAGGAAGCCTCAAAAAACTTCAAAGAACTAATAATAAAAATAGCACTTCTAGGACCATAATGCAATTCAACTATAAAATATTAACCTAAATCTTTAAAATATTTATCAAAAACTTCAGTTTAATAGCTTATGGATCAGAGAAGAAATTGTGTTAATCTAGTTAAAGGTTTGTCAGTTTTACCAATTCTTTCAATTAACCGGAAACCCTGGTGGCATAGTGAGCTCAGTGCTACATCTGCTAACGAAAAGGTCGGCAGTTCAAATCTACCAGGAGCTCACTGGAAACTATATAGGGCAGTTCTACCCTGACCTATAATAGCAGTCTGTATGAGCTAGACACGACTCGATGGCAGTGAGTTTTTTTGTTTTCAGTTAACTAACTTCAATTTTGTTGATTTTTGTCTTCTGTTTTTCTAGTCTCTATTTCATTATCTCTGTAAGCCAGAACCGACTTGATGGCAGTGGGCTTGGTTTCTGTTCTCGTCTTTTATTTTCTTGCTTTTCTGACTTTAGTTTACCATTTTATTTCTAGTACCTCAAGGTGTCAAACCTACCACCATTGAGTGAGGTCTGACTCATAGCAACCGTAGAGGTCCGAGTAGAACTGCCCCACAGAGTTTCCTAGGAGCACTTGGTGGTTTTGAATTGCTGACCTTTTTGGTTAGTGACGCAGCACTTAACCCACTATGCCACCAGGGTTTCCTCAAAGTATAAAGTTAGGTTAAATTTTGATATGTCGTGCTTTCACTTCATTCCACTCCAAGTATTTTCTAAATGGTCTTGTAATTTGCTCTGTTACCTATTATGTGTCATCAAGTCATAGTGACCCTCTGTATAACAGAATGAAACACTGTCTGGTCCTGTGCCAGCCTCACAATTGTTGTTATGCTTGAACCCATAGTTGCAGCCACTGTGTCAGTTCATCTTGAGGGTCTTCCGACTCTTTGTTGACCCTCTGTTATATCAAGCTGGATGTCTTTTTCCAGGGACTGACCCCTCCTAATAAAATGTCCAAAGTACTTGAGACATAGTCTTACTATCTTTGCATCTAAGGAACATTCTGGTTCAATTTCTTCCAAGAGCGATTTGTTCATTTTTTTGACGTCTATGGTATATTCGATATTCTTTGCCAATACAATTCAAAGGCATCAATTCTTGTTTCATTTTCTTTATTCACTGTCTGGCTTTTGGATGTATCTGAGGCAACTGGAACACCACACTTTGGTTAGGCACACCTTAGTCCTTAAAAGGAAAGTAATATCTTTGCTTTTCAACACTTTAAAGACATCTTTCACAGCAGATATGCTCAATACAGTGCGTTGTTTGATTTCTTGATTGCTGTTTCCATGTTTTTGACTGTGGATCCAAGCAAGATGAAATCTTTGACAACTTTAGTCTTTTCTCCATTTACTATAATGTTGCTTCTTGTTCCAGTTGTGAGAAATTTTATTTTCTTTCCTTTGAGGTGTAATCCATACTAAAGATTGCTCTTTGATGTTCATCAGAAAGAGCTTCAAGTCCTCTTACTTTCAGCAAGCAAAGTTGTGTCATTTCCACATCACAGGTTGTTAATGGGTCTTCCTCCAATCCTGACGCCTCATTCTTCTTCATGTAGTCCACCTTCTTGGATTATTTGTTTAGCATATGGATTCAATAGATATGGTGAAAGGTTACAACCTTGATGCCCACCTTTCCTGACTGTACACCACACAGTATCTATTAGCTTCTATTAGAACAACTGCCTCTTGATCTATGTACAGGTTCCTGAAGAGCACAATTAAGTGTTCTGGAATTCCCATTCTCAGAAATGTTATCTACAATCTGCTATGATCCAAACAGTTGAATGTCTTTGCAAGTCAATAAAACACAGGTAAATGTATTTCCAGTATTCTCTGCTTTCAGCCAGGATCCATCTGACACCAGCAGTGATATTCCTGGTTCCACATCCTCTCTCTAATTGGGCTTGAATTTTCTGTCAGTTCCCTCTTAATGCACTGCTGAAACCACTTTTCAGCAAAATTGTACTTCTCCGTGATACTAAGGATATTGCTCAATAATTTCTACACTGGACTGATACCTTTCTTGGGGATAGACATAAATACAGATCTCTTCCAGTTGGTTGGCCAGGTATCTATCTTCCAAGTTTCTTAGCACAGATGAGCGAGCAGTTCCAGCACTGCATCTGTTTGTTGAAACAACTCAATAGGCACCCCATCAATTCCTGGAGCTTTTCCACCAATGCCTTCAGGGCAGTTTGAACTACTTCCTTTAGTACCATTATTTCCTGAGCATATGCCACCTCCTGAAACGGCTGGACACTGACCATTTCTTTTTGGTATAATGACTGTGTATTTCTTTTGATGATTCCTGCATTATTCAATATTTTACCTATAGAATCCTTCAATATGGAAACTCAAGGCTTGAATTTTTATTTCAATTCTTTTAGCTTAAAAAATGACAGGTATGTTTTTCCTTCACTTTTGGTTGTTTATGTCCAGGTTATTGCACATTTCATTTTACCTACTAGCTTTTTAATGATGTGTTGTTTAATTTCCCATTATTTGTGAAACTTCTAGTTTCCATTTCATTTCATGTGGTCAGAGAAGATACTTTGTATGATTTCATTCTTGTTAAATATGTTGTTAGTTGTTATGTGATCTAATATGTAGTCTGTCTTGGAGAATGATTCATAGGTACAGCAGAAGAATGTGCATTATACTGTTGTTAGGTGAAGTGTTCTATATGTCTGTTAGATCTAGTTGATTTACAGTGTCTTACAAACCTTCTCTTTTCTTACTTATCCTCTGTCTAAATATCTTATCTATTTTTTAAAGTGGTACGTTGAAGTCTCTGAGGATTATTGTAAAATTATTATCTCTTTTAAGTTCTGTCAGTATTTGCTTCACATATTTAGGGCTCTGATGTGAAGCACATACATATTTACAGTTGCGATAGTTTCTTGATCAACTGGCTCTTTATCATTATAAAAGCTTTTTTTTTTCTCTCTAATAACAGAGTGTTTTTACTCAAGTGTATTTTGTCTGATGTTAATATGGCACCCGAGAAATCTTTTGACTGTGATTTATGTGGAATCTCTTTTTTCCCATCCTTTCATTTTCATTCTGTTTACCTCATTGCCTCTGGGCTGGGACTCTTATACACATCACATAGCTAGATCATTCTTTCCTATACATTTTGCTAAACTGTTTTTTTTTTTTATTAGAGTTTAGCCCATTTACACGAGGACACCAATGAGGAAAAACGTTTTGCTATTTCCTGTCTATGTCTTATATATTCTTTTTCTCCCGCATTTCCTCTAATACTGTGTTCCTTTGTTTGTTTTTTAATAGCAGGCCATTGTGATTTCTTTTTCATTTCATTTTGTGTACATTTTAAAATGTCTTAGGATTACCATGGGGATTACATTCAACATTCTAAAGGTACAACAAACTAGTCTGAATTCATACCAGTGTAATGTCAACAGCATAAAAAACTGTCTTTGTGCCAAATAATATGCATTTATGATTCTTTTATGAGTTTGTTTTTTAAATCATGTAGAAAATAGTAAGCAGAATTAAGACATAAAAATACACTAAAATTGGCCTTTAATTTTGCTCACAAGATTACCTTTACTAGAGATCTTTCCTTTTATTTAATATGGCTTAAAGTTACTGTCTAGTAACTTTCATCCTGAAGATCTCCCTTTAGTATTTCTTCTAGAGTAGGTGTAGTGGTAATAAACTCCCTCAGCTTTTGTTAATATGGGAGTATTTTAATTTCACTTTCATGTTTTTGGCTTAAAAAACAGAAATTTATTTTCTCACAGTTTGTTATTGTTAGGTGCCACTGGGTCAATCGCAACTCACAGTAACCCCATGTGACAGAGATGAATTGCCCCCACAAAGTCTTCCAGACTATAATCTTTATGGAAGCAGATTACCAGGTCCCTCTTCTCAGAGCCAGTGGTGAGTCTGAACTCTCAGTCCCTCTAGGACAGCCGAGCACCCAGCCACCGTGGCTCCTTTCTCACCGTTGAGGAGGTTAGAAGTCTGCATTCATGGTGTCAGCCTTAGAGAAGGTCCTTCTTTATCTCCTCCAGATTCTACTAGTTGCTGGAAATCCTTCACATTTCTGAGCTTGCAGATGCAGCCATCCTCATCTACACATGGCACCTTGTCTTCGCCCTTTGTGTGAGTCTATGCCTATACTCCCAGTACAAAACAACACTCAGAAAGGATTAGTTTAGAACTCTTCCTAATGCTAACATGGTTTCCTTAACATAGCAAAAGAGAAGCTGTATTTCCGAGCAGGTTTACTCTTCTTTTGAAGGACAGTTTGGCTGGATACAGAATTTGCTGGGCTTTTTTTTTTTTTTTTTTTAATTATAAACTTTATTTTTTATAGTTGTGAAAACATAGTAGTCATTAATTTAACATTTTCATGAGGTTTATTATACCAATCACACAATCATGTTGTGCTACCATCAGTTCTTTTATTTCAGCACTTTAAATACATCACCCCACTGCCTTCTGGATCTTGGATTTAGATGGAAACTAGCACTGGTTCTTATTGAGGATTCTTCGTATGTGAATGTATAACAGTTTATTCCTTTCTTGATGCTTTCCAGATTTTCTCTTGATGTGTTCTGAGAATTTGATTATAATACACCTTAGTGTGGATTTTCGGGGGTTCATCCTACTTGGAACTCATTGAGCTTCTTGCCCGCATAGATTTATGTTGTTCATCAAACATGTGAAGTTTTCAGTCATTATTTCTTCATCCAGTTTCAAGATACTTGCCAATCAGTTGAAGCCCATATGTGTGTATGTGAACGAGCTGAAGTACCTTTGTAACTTGAGATCATGAGATGTCACTTGCAAGAAAGCAAATATGATCAGGCCCATTTTCTACTTATAATTTTTTTTATATATTGTGACTGAGTGAAAGTGTACAATCAGTATAAATTAGGATGCTCACCTATCTGCAGCTGCTTCTGCTTTCCTTGTCTCGTGACAGCACAATCCTCCTTTCCGTTCTATATGTGTCATTTCTCTTAACAATCTCCTGTGCCCTCCTCTCTACCCTCTTCACTTGCTTCTGTTAAGAGGCCAGTAGGATGACATCCTACAGATGCACAGAACCATAAAGTTCACATGCAGTATGGTCACACTGTGTCTCCGAGTCCAAGTCATTCCTGTTTGAAGAATTCAGTTTAGTTATGATTCATGATTGGGGCAGCATCAGGTCTGGGGCCATGCACTTATAATTTTTTAATGGCCCAATATCTTATTTTAAATTCCATAATGTGACTTTAAGGGCCCTGCATCTCACTAACTTTTTAATCTCTTGCCACCTCACATTGTCCACTTTCCCTTCTTCATGCCTTCTCCTTTTCTATTCTGCATGACCCATCTCTAGCCACAGTCATTAGCTGCTAGTTTCTGCAGCTGCCTTCTGTGGTTGGTCTTGCGTTTGCAAATGTCAGGTTTCTGGCTGAAGTTCTTTTCCACCTCCAATCTGTCCCACCTTTACTAAGCTCAGGTTTTACTATTTTTCTGGTCATAGCTGAGACCAGTTTACATGCTCCACGGTGCATCTGCATAGTACTGTGTGCTTACTCCTCTTCAAACACGAAAGATCTGAATTTGAGATTACTGAGCTGTAAGTTACTCTGGTTCCTCCAACATCTACAGTATATAGCACAATACCAGAAACACTATATCTTCTCAGTAAACTATTGGTGTCTCATAATATTTTATTTTATTTTTTTAACCAGGGAAGTAATATAATATGATAGCACCATTTCTTAATTGTCTATTACATGAAAGTCACTGGGCTAGATTTTAAAATATATTGTCTCTACTTAGTACAACAATCTTGCAAAGCAGGTATTATACTGTTTTACAGATAAGAACAGTTAGAAGGTTAATTCTCGCAGGGTCATATAGCTAAGAAGTGTCAGAGTCAACATTCAAATTCTGTTGTCTGGGTAAAAAATAAATCCCACTGCCCTTCTCTGCACCATCAAATCGGCGCCGTGGAACAGAAACAGTGACAACTGACAACAGTGTGATGGCCGCTGGGATGGCACTAACTGAGGCAGGGAAACAAGTGTCCCCACCCCAGAAAAATTAAGGACAGTGACTATCTATTGACAATGAGGACCTAAATTTGAGTAAATGCGAGTATTATAGCACTTTGCTAATCCTAAAGTACTACATAAATGCAAAGTATTGTAGTTTAATACAGCATTTTATGTATACATCTTTATGTATTCAGGCTTTGAATATTTACACATCCATTGTCGATGAGTCAATTCTGATTCACAGTGACCCTAAGACACAGAGAAGAACTGCCCCATAGAGTTTCCAAGGATACCTGGACGATTCAAACTGTCAACTTTTGATTAGGAACTCTAACTGTTAACCACTATGTCACCAGGGTATTTAGAACACTACAAATGTCATGACTATCAATGACTATATCTCACTACATACTTCTTAGAATAAATTGAAAAATACTGTTTTCCACCATAAATAAGAGATCATTAATTATTTTTATTTTTTTTAAACCCTCTTCCTGAAAAGACTCACACAAAATAATACATATTTAAGAAGAGCGCTATTGATGGCGCATGCTAGCAAAGGTAGATTCCAGAAGGGAAAATGACTGATTGTTGAATGAGCTGGCGTCACCGAATGACTGGTTTCTTAGAAATTCTTCTTTGAACCTCTCTAATAGTGTTTAGGCCATAGGGTTTTCAGTTCATTTATAAACTGTTTCAAAGAAACAATTATATTTTGTGAATTATAACAGAAGTGTTTTAAAATTCATTTATTTAACACAAGTATTAATTATCTTTTGTTAGCAAAGTACCAACTTTTAGAAATAAGAGAATAACATAATAGTTTCATATACACAACAGGTGAAATGACAAGCTCCTGGTTTTGGCAAGCATGATACTCAGTTACTCTTCTACTTCCTCCTTCCTTCCCTCTCTGTCTTCCTTCCCTCTTTTGTTTCTTCTTTCTTTCTTTCTTTTCCACTTTCCTTTTTCTCTGACTCCTTAATTCAGAGAAGCCCTGTTGAAAATCTATTGAGTGACAGGCAAAGTGACAGGACTCAAAGATGAATGACACAGACTTTCTTCTTCAAGTGCTGTCAGTGGTGATAAACACAGGAAATATTTAAAACACAAAGTAACGACTAACAAATAGTGTAACAGAGAGAGGCCTTTGGAAAGTGTATTTAGGGCACAGAGCCATGCATAAAGACATGGAAGCATTAGAAATAATGGGGCAGTTTGAAGACAACCAAAAGATTGGCATAGCTGGGTCACTGGATGTGTGTGAGGCAATGTCATGTGTATCAGATGTTTTAGAATTGGATTCTGTACAATCTTCAATACCAGTGATGATATTTGAATTTGGTCTTGTAACACAACATTTTTTTTCAGAATTTGTATGTCTTAGAAAGGAGGCTATGGATGTAAAAAGCAGATCCACCAGGATTTCTTGCAAAATAAACAATCTTAGATCTTGCTTTTAACATAGAGAATTTGAACATGTAGATTTCTTTGAAGTCATTCTATACTGCTGCCTGCATTCTAACCTTCACCCCCTTAAACCTGTCTAAGCAGGGAAGTGACTTGCTCAGATTTTTGCTTCAAAGAAACTACCACTGTGACCAGAAGCAGGTGGGTGGGAAATTAGAGCAAAGATTCAGATGAAAATTAGTAAGAGCTTTAGTTAAGGTGCTGTCAGTAGGGGTGAAGAAAGAGACATATTAAAGATGAGAAATCATTAAGACTTGGTGCCAGTGCTGTATGGATAAAGAAGGAAAGATTGCATGGTTAAATAAGATGTATGCTTTCAATAGTAGTGTTGATCTGAGGCTGCTATAGGGAGGTGTGGTGATTAAAGCTAGAGGAAAAGGGAAAATTATAATCCTTTCTAGTGTATTTTAACAATACTACATGTGCTACAGGAAAGTGTTCTTTTCTTCTCTATGGAAAGATGCTGGCAACTACAATAAATAGTCATTTATCCCACTTAACAATAAAGATCACTGCTGTTGTTTTTAAAACAAAGATCTTTTCAGTGACAATTTGTACAAAGACGTTGTTGAGTCATTCCTCTCCTTGGAACAGCAAGGTTATTTTAGCATTTTTCATTGTCCTAGAAGGAAGGGAATATAATTGCTTTATTGGAATAACTGCTTTCAATTTAAACATACCAAGACAAGCACATGGGCATATCTATCTATTTTATAATGACCTGTACTTGTAAAATTAAAAAAAAAAAGTTTTTTTCACTTAAATGTCCCTGATTATTTTCCTTGATGGTAGCAAGCTAATAACACCCAGAAAGGAAAAGAAAAATATGAAAGCTGAAAGCAAAGGCACAACTTTAAAAATCTTTAATTTTAACCAAATATCTTTGTTTCTAGGCTTGGGAACAAATTATCAAAATGTCACTCAAGACAAGTGCTCTGGGTGTGTACATGTTTGCACCTAGGTGTGTGTTTTGGAAGTTCCCTTTTGTTGTTTTTATTGTAACTATTGATTGGAAAGATTTTGGTTATATGAAACATATAAATGTATTAGTTTTGTCTATAGAGAGTGAATGATGTTGTATGTGAACAACTGGGTTAAATGGCATTAACGTACACTTTCATGTTAATATATGATGGTTGTTTTTGCTTGTTTATGCCCTGATCAATTGTGAGTCACTAAGGGCCTACCCTCTGCTGACTAGCCCTGCTGACGTCAGTTAACAAAACACAGCTTGTGTTACAGCTGGTATCCCTTCTCTATGTGTGGTAATAATAAAGCCAGCCAAGTGCGATCTAGTCGGATCTGACTCATGGCGACCCTAAGGGCTGGGGTAATATTGGAAAGGCTATACACTCTGAGATCAGATAGAACTGGATTTGAATCATGCCTCCACCATTAATTAATCATGTGCTATTGAACAGATTTAACAAACTTTCTCGTTTAATTTTCTTATTTAAAAAACACAATTACGTTGTCTCCTATTCTTGCCTTCCAAAATCCATGGTGATTTTAGTGGTTAAGTGCTATGGCTGCTAACCAAAAGGTCAGCAGTTCAAACCCATCAGGCACTCCTTGTAAACTCTATGGTGCAGTTCTACTCTGTTCTGTAGAGTTGCTCTGAGTCAGAATTGGCTCAATGACCATGGATTTACTACTGTCTTCAGCAATATACTTGTTCCAGGCCAACTTTCCTGATGCTCCAGCAAAATAGGATTAGTAATCATTCTTCTGTGTTGTTATATAACCCTCTGTACATATGTTTATAATCCATTTTCACAAAATAATACTACAATTACTTACACAGCAAATGTTTAGTGAGAGCCAACTTTGGAACAAATACTGTGCTAGCTCGTTCCTGTTAAAATAAAGATGAATTCTACCTAGTGCTATACTCCAGAGGTGGAGGCAGACACATAACAGGGTGGTTCTTCAACCAGTTTCCCTGTAAGTATGTAATGAATGAATACTTTTGATAGGTTTGGTAAGTGCCTTGTAGAATTGTACACAGGGGAATATGGAGGCGCAGAAAAGAGTGCCAAGGAGTGAAGAATGAGGATGGCAGGAGGAGATAACAGCTGAGTCTAAGAGCAGCATATCAGGCAGAGGAAACAGCGTGAGCCTAGAGGAGAGAAAGAATTTTGTGTTTCAGGAACACTTTGTGTGAGAGAAACAAGAGACTGAAGAGGTAGGCCTTTAGCGAGACAAGGAGAGGACTCGTATTGGCATTGCATGCTATGTTCTATGGTCATTGACCACGAGATGAAAGAAAGAGAAAAGTGGTAATCGCAGGTACATTTGGATAGATCACTCTTGGCTGTGTGATGAATAATTTGAAGGGGGGAGAAAGCTGATTTAAGAGATATTGATTAGGGAACTCTTCCAGCAATTCCACCAAAGTCGATGAGGTCTAACGAAGTCCTTCATCATAGAGTGGGAGACCAGCATGTTTAGGAGACAAAATTTGCATAACTCAGCTGTTGATTCGATGTGGAAGGTGAACAAGTGGGAAGAGACAATGAAGTGAGATCCTGGAAGGGAACTAAGAAGATAATTACCAACTAAAACAGAGAATGTGGGACGGGAGGCAGGTTCAAAGGGGGAAATTAGACTTTTCAGTTTGAATATCCAAGCAAAGCAAGAGAACATGAGTAAGACTGAAGGTTGAGGGATAGAGGCTGAGCTGGCATGATAAATTTGTGAGTCATTGGAGTGGTACTGAGAATGTGAGTATGTAGAAGCGTGATAACCCCAGAAGAGAGGGAAGGTCAAGAAGCACTGCTCCTGAGCCCCTTGCTCTTTTGAAGACGTGCTTGTGGAAATCATGAGTGAACCTTATTGCCCAGCCTAGTGGAAACTGGTTGGCTTTGCTGTCCTATTTGACAACGCCATCTCTCCTTCCATTTCTCTGACTTCCTTTTTGTCTAAATAGTGAGTCCTTGCTTCTGACTGTTAGAATCCCCCAAGTCTTATCCTGGACTGCCTTGGCCCTGCTCCATTTCTTCCTAGAATTAGGATTTCTCTGTAGGTTGGATGGCAGTGCGTCACTGGCAATGACCGGAGCAGCTATCCTTGAGGGTAATTTGTAAATTAATTTGGTTAAGTACATATTACAAGCTTTTAGGTAGTCAACTCTTAATTATTTTGAACAAAGAACAAGAAACTTTAGTCCCATTAAACACCACTGACATACAGAAAAGGTTCAACTGAGGACCATGGGAGTTAAATTCAACATAATTAACCTTTATTGCCACTACAAAGAAAGGGAACAGAACCTTTAATTGATCCACACAAAATTTAAAGGAAGCAGAAAACTTAACTCTCTAGGAAATAAATACCACACAGTCATACACATACCCTCACACAGACACACAAGCACAGTATGAAAGTCAACAGCAAGGGCATATTGCTGCCAGGAGAGCCAGAAGCAGTACAAAGGTTGTATAGAGAGAGACAAAATGTTGAAATTTCTTTTAATCTCTGACTGATCAAGACTTCATTTAGTGTTTTTTTTTTAGGTTCATTATGAAAACAACACACAGCCTGTTTTTGTAAAATGGATAAATATTCCTATAATATTACTAAAAAATAATATTCACACAAACTTTGGAAAAACAAGTGTCTTCAAAAGACGTTCTTTTTCTATCACTGTTAATTGAAAAGAGTGTGACTTTTGGAAGTACTACTTTTTTGTGTTCTTTAGGGTAATGTGACTAATAACGAATACTCCCATTTGTTAAAGGTTTATTTCTTCCCAGGTCCCATACTCACATTATATCTACATTATGTTATTTATCTGATAACAAGAAAGAAGAATTACCAGGAGACGAGTAAAAGACAGAGTTGAAGTACAGTAAACAGTGGTGAAAGATAGATGTTATTATCTCCATTTTACACGGTTGAGAAATTGAGGTTAAGAATTTACCCCAGCTAGGGTTCAAATGTAAGTTTTCCTGGCTCTAAAAGCTTAGTACTTTCCACTTAAACCAGATATTTCACTTTAACTCTTGATAGTCTCTGCAATTAGAGATTCTGGTGGAATTACAGAGCTAGCCTATGAAAATAAGTATTATTAGTTAACTATCATCATATACCATGGACTGCTAGAAAAATGAAAAAATCTGTTTTAGAACAAGTATAGCCAGAGGCTTATTAGAAACAAGGGTGGCAGTACTTCATCTCATACACTATGGACACGTTATCAGGAGGGACCAGTCCCTGGAGACATCGTACTTGGTGAAATAGAGGGTCAGTTAAAGATGAAGATTCTGAAGAAGACAGATTGAGACAGTATCTGCGGCAATGGGCTCAAGTCCAACAATTGTGAGGATGGTGCAAGACCAGGTAGCATTTCATTTCTTTTGAATATAGGGTTGATACAGGTCACACCTGACTAGATGACACCTGACAACAACAGCCAGATAGCAACAAGTGTAAGCGTATGTTATTTATATCCTTTACTTCTTTCTTACCATGTTTCAGCACCTGAAGAACTATTTACCACTTCTGAAGATACATCTAGGACCTAAAATGTCATCTATGGAAATACCTCGAACAGCACAATAGAAGGAATATCACATCACTTTTTTAGATCTATGTGATTCAGATGAGTTTTGTATCTGATTATGTGAAATATTCATGTTTCTCTCTTAAAAACAATTTAATTAACTGTTCTTCTAGAAAGATACATACTGTAGTAAGTACATCTTAACTTACAATCTCATATAGCTCTACTGATGTTCGGAAGAACAGGTTCACATGGAAATGATGACTTGTATATGTGAGTGGAGGCCAATCCTGTTGAAGACCAACTTATAACCCTGAAGTAATCCATGTTCCTATAAAAAGTTGAGAATGACTTCCCAAGCAATCTTAGTAAAGCACTGAATCTTGCACTTGCTCTGAATCTCAGAGAACATTCCACTGTTGCAGCAATTTGGACTCCTTGCTAGACTAAAGTCACTCTCTGAGGAATCGGATGAAGGTTGCTTCTCTAGTGTGTAATATGTTATCAAGTCACATGCTGAAGCCAGGAAGTGAATGAAATCAGAACAAGAAATAATCAGTGGGCTACTATCCTAAGATTCAGTGAAAAGGATAACAGAAATTGACCTGTTGATGAAGTTACATTTATACTTTTTATGTTATTTAATGTATGGAATTGAAGTTTTAAAAATTTACTTGAGAATTGAACACGTTGTCTTTATCAAAATGTCTTACTGATCATTTTCAAAAAGAAGTACTCATTCCCTCAGATTTGGTCAGTTCTACCAAAGGATGACCTGCTGTTTTCTTTTCCAGTTCAATTCCCTTTCTTTCTCATTGAAAAAGTAATAATTTTTATTTTTATAAAAGTACTACATGAGTCTTTTGACCTCTCATGTACACGTCACAGTCACTGTTTTGAAGGGTAATTACTTTGCCTATTTGGGGCTACTATTATTTTCTTCCATATTACTAAAGAATGCGCATATATTTGTACTTCGTGTTTTATCCATTGTAGACATCACCTACACATTTAATATCAAAGAGGTTGAAAAGCCATATCATCTATCACTATCATCATTGCTTTTTTCCTCATTTTCCCAACATAGTTATGTCACAGATTGAATTGTGTCCATCCAAAAATGTGTATAACAATTTGACTGGGCCATTATTTCTAGTATTGTGTGACAGCTCTCCATTTTGTGGTTTTCCTGTGCTATAAATCTATAATAAATAAATAAAATAAATCCTAATCCCTGCTTGTGGTTAATAGACAGGATTACATTCAAAGAACATTTGGATGGGATTGTAAGTGTGTTACAGTAACACACTTACCAAGGGAGTTTCCCTGGAGTGTGGCTTGCATCATCATTTATCCTTTCATCCTACAAGAGATAAAAGGTAAGGGAAGCAAGCAGAGACTTGAGGCTCTCCTACCACTAAGAAAGCAGCACTGAGAGAAGAGTATATCCTTCGGACCTGAGGTTCCTGCACCAAGATGCTCCCTGACCCAGAAAAGACTGATGAAACACAAGGACCTTCTTCCAGAGCCAACAAAGAGGGAAAGCCTTCCACCAGAGCAGACACACTAAATTTGGCCTTGTAGCTTACCGGACTGTGTAAAAATAAGCTTTTCTTTGTTACAGCCATCTACTTGCCATATTTGCCATCAGAGCAGTACCAGATGACTAAGACAAGTTATATTAATTCTTTTTGCTTAAATAGTCAGTGCTAACATTAATAATGTTCATTTGTACAGTGAGTTAGTTTGTTTTTGACTCTCAAAGGAAGTTTTTTTTTTTTTTTTTTTTCCCTGAAGTTGCTTCATTTTTTGTTTGGTTTTCTATGCATTTTCTTTTAATGTGTCTATTTTATTTTATTTGTTCTATGATGTAACTTTTGTGAGAGCAAAAACTCTTTGATCTCATCTAATATCTCTAGCAGCTTAAACATTGCCTGTACATAACTGGTACTCAAGAAATGTTTGCTAAATCAGTGAAGAAATCAATGGGTACATTCTACTTAAAATTTGGGGTTTATTGTACCATCTCACAAAACAAGGTAGTAAAAATCAACCAGTGGGTTGTTCAATCTGATTTTCGTGTAAGCTGGTATTTGGGTAAAAGTTAGAGCTAAGTGATGACACAAAACAGTTCAAAAAGTGATAAGTATGCCACAGATGTGCCACTTTCTCAATGGCACAAATGATTAAGAATTGTTCATATTATAAATTTCTGAAGTGGTAAAACTTTTTAAACTCAAAAGGTAATCCATGGAAGGAAACAATTATTTAATGTTTTTCATAGGTACTCTCCTGTTTTTTACCAGTCTATCCTTCATCTAACTTTTCCCTGGGCCTCTAGAGAATCTACCTACATTGTTTAGTTATTGGAAAATTAACTTCATTTTAATTCCAAAATAATTGTAGCAGAAAAATAAAAAAGATTTAGAGAAAGATGCTTCAGGCAAGTGATTAAACAGTCAGATTTTGATTATTTATGAATCTCATATGCATAAATAAGTACCAGTTATTTTTCTGGACTTGGCTTTATTATCCAGATAAACTTTGTACTTTTGGCACTGGAAGACAGAATAATGCACCTAGATAACACTGGCTGGCAGGGTTAAAAGAGATCTTTCTTTGTTGTGCATCCCATGTTGGTGAGTTGTGCCTAGGGTCTTAAAAGCCATTAAGCTGCCATCTAAGGAACATCAATTGATCTCAATCCACCTGGAGCAGGAGAAAACCTGTAACAACAAACACATGAGAAAACATGAGCCCAGGAGACAGAAGGGTTCATGTAATTGGGGAACTACATCAGCATGAGACCGGAAGAACTAGGTGTGGTCTGGCCACCACTAAAGACAAACCTGTCAGGGAGCAAAATGTAGAGTCCCTAACACAGTGTGAGAAAAAGGGATTCACAAACCTAGAACTCCATTAAAAGATCAGACTTGATGGTCCAACTACCTGGATGGTGCCCTGACAACACAACCCCTGGATTTGCTACTAGTGCAGAGCTTAAACCAGTACTGAAGCCAACACTTCAGACAAAGACTGGACTGGACTAAAGGACATAGTGATGTAGGTGGTGGTGTGCTCTGTTATTTAATAAATATATGAGGCTGTCCAACTGCTCTCTTTTTAGAGGGGAGACAAGAGAGTGAAGAGGAGGGAATAATGTTCACTGAGTGGATACTGGAAGTGAAGAAGTAGAAAGGAGGATTATTCTGTCACAGGGTGAGGATGCATAGAGGTAGGTGCTTGGGGTTTTACATGGCAAATTGACTTGGACTGTAAACTTTCACTTAATCCTAATAAAAAATTAAAAACAACAACAACAGTAATAAATCTTTCTTTACCCAGCCACCATTATTTCAGTTCAGACTCTATAGAGAATGCTCTACAAGTATATGTAAAATGTTAACATTATAAACAATTCCACAACTCTACATGACAAATACTTAAAAAAATGAATTATCTGTCAATATGAAGAAAAAAAAACTGTGAGCCAACTTCATTAAACTAGTGGCAGTTCTTAATGGTCTACATTTGCAAATTTAGGCCATGTTTAATCTAGAGAAAATCATTTTATATTTCTCAATCATGACAATGGTTTAATCAGTAACTATAGTCATAGAAGTAATTTCTTTCAATTGGAAAAAAATGCCAATAATCATTCAAGTTTTGAGAGTCTGAAAATCACAAGCATGAATTAATATTTTAAAATGTACTGCTCCAAAGTTCTCCTCCTGTGAGTTCTTTTCATCTCACTGCCCTGCTCACAAAATAAGCAATTGTCCTTGATTTCAAATAATTTTATTTAAAACCCTGAGAAAAACATAGCCTTGGACTCCTAGATCTGAAACGGAATACATATCAGTGAATGAAAGGGAGAATCAACAAAACAGATGACATATGCAGATTATTGGAGTTTTTTTTTTTTTTAATTTTGTTTGTTAGGTGTCCACTTCATTGGACTCTTGATCTTCATTTTAAGGATATCTCTCTTTGTTATTTCAGGAGGTAATTTTTTGGAATTTGAATCATGAACAATCATCATGGTTATCTACAAGGCAGTGGTTGGAGGTTGTATTCCTCACAAGAGCAGTAGTGTATCACCCGGACTGCTGCTGTGCTGGAAATTCTGTGTAACGTTCAGAGTTCCCCTCGTTCCTGTCCTTTCCTCATGCAATGTTCCTCAGAACACTATTAACTTTATGGGTTACAGATAGATATCCAGTAAATATTTATCTTTACCTCATATAGTGTGTATAGTGGTTAGTGCTAGCTCTGCTAAGCAAAAGGTTGACAGTTCAAATCTGCTAGGTGTTCCTTGGAAACTCTATGGGGCAGTTCTATTCCGACCAATGGGATCTCTATGACTCAGAATCAACATGATGGCACTGCTGTTTTTGGGTTTAACATGGTTGGCTGGTTTATGAGTCTTACAATACAAAAACCTGACTGGTACAATTGTAAATCCATATTGAATAGTAAATCCATAGCCATTTGTTAGCCCATTTCATTTTTTTTTTTTGCCAGTATCATCTTATTTCTTTTCTTTTTTCTTTTTATTTATTTATTTAACATGACTGAGTGAAAATGTACTTTCCCGTATAAATTTATATGCCCACCTATATGCAGCTTCCACTGCTCTCCCTGTCCCGTGACAGCACACTTTTCCTCTCAGCTCCATACATGTCTCATCCTCCCAACAGTCTCCTTTCCCATCCTCTCCACCCACTCTCCTTCCTCCAGCCAGAGGTCAGCAGGATGATATCCTATAGATGTATAGAACCATAAAGTGCAACCAACATATGGCCACTCTGCATTCCCAGGTCCAATCCATTCCTGTCCAAAGAGTGGACCTTCATCATAATTTATGGGTAAGGGCAGCATCAGGACCGGGGGCCATGCTCTCAGGGGAACCCCGAAACTGCTGGACCATCAATTGAGGTCTTTTAGTGGAGATCTCAGGATGCACCCTTTTTTATTCTTGTGTTGCCAGTGAGACTCAACCTAGTGAGCTCCACTGTGGCTATCACTGGTGGTGGCTGGGCACCATCCGGTTCTTCCGGACCCAAGTCGATAAAGGCACCCACTCTTGTGGGTCTCTCTGTCTTCTAGGTTGTCTTTACCGCATGTCATTTTGGTCCTCGGTGAGCATCCGTTCCTGCTGAGTTGGGACCATTTGCTGTATCCTCGGATGGCAGCTTGGCAGCTTTTAAGACCCCAGACGCCACTCACCAATGTGGGGTGCAGAGAGCTCTCTTAACAAAACGCTAGTTGTGCCAATTGGCCTCGATTTCGCCTAAGAGCATGGTCCCCTGCCCCCTGCTCCAGCTACTATATCCTTGCAATATTGGGTTAAGATGGAAGGAGTACTCAAGTTATGATGAAGTCCACTTAATGTTATTCTTGTTTCTAATGTGTGCTATCACTGCTTTCTCCCAGCGAGATTTCTAGCAACTATCTAAACTAAACCCTCCCACCCTCACCCTCTCTCCCTCCCCTCCCTTGCAGCTGTCAAAGTCTTTTCTTCTATACACAAGTCTGTTTTTGAGATCTTATCATAGAGGTCTCATACAGTATTTGTCCATTTGTCGCTGACTACTTTCACTCAACATAATGTCTTCCAGTTGGAACCAGGTTAGGAGATGTTTCCTGGAATCATCATTATTCTTTATCATTGCGTAGTGCTCCATTGAGTACATGTACCATAGTTTACCTATGCATTCTTCTGTTGTTGGGCATCTGGGTTGATTCCATCTTTTTGCTATTGTGGACTTTGCTGCGGTAAACATTCTGGTGCATGTGTCCGTTGGTGTGAAAGGCCTTGATTCTGTAGGATATATTCCAAGTAGTGGAATTACTGGGTCAAATGGTATATCTATATCCATTTTTTTAAGGAAGTGCCAGATTGCTTTCCAAAGAGGCTGGACCATTTTGCAACCCCACCAACAGTGTAGGAGGGTTCCTCTTTCTCCACAGCCTCTCCAGCATTTGTTGTTTTGTGTTTTCTGGATCATGGCCAATCTTGTTGGGGTGAGATGGTATCTCATTGTCATCTTGATTTGAATTTCTTTAATAACTAAAGATCGTGAACATGTCCACATGTGTTTTTTGGCTGCCTGGATCTCCTCTTTAGTGAAATGTCTCTCCACCTCCTTTGACCATCGCTTAATTGGATGGTTTATCTTCTTCTTATTGATATTTTGTAGTATCTTATAGATTATGGAGATCAGGTGTCGGTCTGACATAGAGTTGTCAAATATTTTTTCCCATTCTGTGGGTGTTCTTTTAATTCTATTAATAAAGTCTTTGGATGAAAAAAAGTGTTTGATTCTTAATAGTTCCCATTTATCTATTTTCTCTTCTGTTGATTGTGGTTTCCTTGACAGATTTTGGAGTCTGTCCTCATTGTGTATTAACACTTCCATTGTTGTTTCTACCATTTCTTGGATCAGCTTTATCATTTTAGGTTTGATATTTAGGTCTTTTATCCAGTTGGAGTTAGTTTTTGTGTAGGGTGTAAGATATGGATCTTGATTCAGTGTATTGCAGATGGATAACCAATTTTGCCAGCACCATTTGTTGAAGATACAGTTTTTACCTCAGTTTAACGTCTTAGGGCCTTTGTTGAATATCAACTGTTCATAGGCAGATGGTGTCATCTCTGGGGTCTCGATACTTTCCATTGATCCATCTGTCTGTTCTTGTACCAGTACCAGGCTGTTTTGACCACTGTGGCAGTGTAGTGTGTTCTAAGGTCGGGTAATGAGAGACCTCCCAGTGTGTTCCTCTTCTTTAGTAGTACCTTACTTATCCGGGGCTTCTTCCCTTTCCAAACAAAATTGGTGATTTCTTTCTCCATCTCATTAAAAAATGATGCTGGAACTTGTATTGGGATTGCATTATATAAATAAATTGCTTTGGGTAAAATAGACATTTTCACAATGTTAAGTCTTCCTATCCATGAGCAGGGTAGGTTTTTCCATTTATCTAAATCTCTCTTAGTTTCTTGTAGTAAGGGCTTGTTGTTCTCTTTGTAAAGGTCTGTTGTTTCTCTGGTTAGGTTAATTCCTAGGTACTTTATCTTCTTAGGGGCTATCGTAAATGGTATTGATTTGATAATTTCCTCCTTAACAGTCTTATTGTTGGTATAAAGGAATCCTACTGATTTACTTCTGTTTATCTTGTATCCTGAGACTTTGCTGAACTCCTCTATCAGTTTGAGTAGCTTACTTAGAGATTCCTTGAGGTTCTCTGTATATACAATCATATCATCTGCAAACAGGGAGATTTTAACTTCCTCTTTGCTGATGCAGATGCCCTTTATTTCTTCGTCTTGTCTAATTGCTCTGGCTAGAACTTCTAGCACAAAGTTGAATAGAGTGGGCATCCTTGTCTAGTTCCTGATCTCAAGGGAAAGTATTTCAGTCTCTCTCCATTCAGGATGATGTGGGCAATTGGCTTTGTATAAATGGCCCTTATTGTGTTGAGGAATTTGCTGTCTATGCCCATTTTGCTAAGAGTTTTTAGCATGAATGGGTGTTGGACTTTATCAAATGCCTTTTCAGCATAAATGGACAAAATCAGGTGATCCTTGTCTTTTGTGTTATTTATGTGGTTAATCACATTAATTGTTTTCCTGGTGTTGAACCAGCCTTGCATCCCTGGTATGAATCCCACTTGGTAATGATGTATTATTTTCTTGATATGTTGTTGTATTCTATTGGCAAGAATTTTGTTGAAGATTTTTGCATCTAGATTCATGAGTGATATAGGTCTGTAGTTCTCCTTCTTTGTTGGGTCTTTCCCTGGCTTAGTTATCAGGGTTATGCTGGCTTCATAGAATGAGTTGGGGAGTACTCCATCCCTTTCTATACTGTTAAATAGTTTCAGTAGTATTGGAGATAACTCTTCTCTAACAGCTTGGTAGAATTCTGCAGTGAAACCATTTGGGCCCGGACTGTTTTTGGTTGGCAGTGTCTTGATGACCTTTTCAATCTCTTCCTTTGTGATAGGTTTATTAAGTTGTTCTGCTTCACGTTGTGATAATTTGGGTTGGTGGTATGAGTCAAGGAATTTGTCTATTTCCCCTAGGTTTTCAAATTTGTTACAGTATAGTTTTTCATAGTATTCTGTTATGATATTTTTGATTTCTGTTGCATCTGTGGTGACAACTCCCCTCTCGTTTCTAATTTGGGTTATTTGTTTCCTTTCCTGCTTTTCTTTAGTAAGTTTAGCCAGTGGTTTGTCAATTTTGTTGATCTTTTCAGAAAAACCAGCTTTTGGTCTTTTCAATTGTTTTTCTATTCTCTAATTCATTTAGCTCTGCTCTAATCTTTATGATCTCATTTCTTCTGGTGCCCGAGGGGTTCCTCTGTTGTTCTCTTTCTACTTGTTCAAGCTTTAGAATTAGTTCCTTGATTTGGTTTCTTTCTTCCTTCCAGAGGTGTGCATTCATGGAGATAAACAAACCTCTGAGCACTGCTTTGGCTGTTTCCCACAGGTTCTGGTAGGAAGTGTTTTCGTTCTTATTGGAATCCATAAATTTCTTTATTTCATCCTTGATTTCCTCTATAACCCATGATTTTTTGAACAAGATGTTGTTCACTTTCCATGAGTTCCACTTTCTATGTTTTTTCTGCTATCAATTTCAACTTTTATGGCTTTATGATCTGAGAAGATGCTTTGCAGTAATTCAGTGGTATGGATTTTGTTGAGCATTGCATTATGGTCTATCACATGGTCAATTCTGGAAAACGTTCCACGTGTACTGGAGAAGAAGGTGTAGTTGTCTGCTGATGGGTGGAAAGTTCTGTATATATCATTGAGGTTTAGTTGGTTAATTGTGTCAATGAAGTCTTCTGTATCTTTACTGAGCTTTTTTCTAGATGACCTGTCAATTAATGACAGTGGAGTGTTAAAGTCTCCCACTATTATTGTGGAGTCATCTAACTCTCTTTTGAGCGTAGTCAGTGTTTCTTCGACGTATTTAGGTGCTCTGATATTAGGTGCATAAATATTTAATATAGTTAAGTCTTGCTTGTGTACTGAACCTTTCAACAGTAAATAGTGTCCGTCTTTGTCCACGATGGTGGATTTGACATTAAAATTGATTTTGTGTGAGATTAGAATTGCTACCCCTGATCTTCTTTGTTCATTGTTAGCTTGATATATATTCTTCCATCCTTTAATTTTCAGTTTGTTCCTGTCTTTAGGTCTCAAGTGAGTTTCTTGTAGACAACATATGGATGGGTCGTGTCTTTTGATCCAAGATGACACTTGGTGTCTCTTTACTGGAGCATTCAGTCCATTCACATTCAATGTAATTATTGATAGGTATGTGTTCACAGCTGCCATTGTGATATGTTTTTTTTTTTTATGTTGATGTTTTCTCTGTTGTTCTTATTAATCTGTTGTGGGACATTCTTTTTTGTGAGTTGATTTTTCACCTTTTTCAGAGATGGTTTTGTAGTTGTTGAGACTCGTGTGTTACATTTCTTGAAATGGTATGATACATTTTTGTTGTGCTTTACAGCTGTCCCTATGAACCCCCTTAATAAACTATACATAAACCCAATTTTAATTACTACCAGTCTTGTCATCTTCCTCTCCATCTGGAAGGACTATAACGACTGTAGTACATCCCTCTTTTTATTATGATGACACCATAGTTTTCATGATGATCACTGGATTGCTTCTTTCCCTATCAAAGCTGTGATTTACTTTGGAGCCTTCCCTAAAAGAGAAGAGCATTGAGTAGTGTGTCATTCTAAAACATAAAGTTAGTGGTTTCGTTCTTCTAAGCCAGAGCCAAGAACTTCTTTCAGTATTTCTTGTAGTTTGGGTTTGGTTTTTACAAAGTCTCTGAGTCTCTGTTTATTTGGGAATGTCTTGACTTCATTTTCATATTTGAAGGATAGTTTTGCAGGATATATAATTCTTGGTTGGAAGTTTTTCTCCTTCAAGGCTTTGAATGTGTCATGCCATTGTCTCTGTGCCAGTATGGTTTCTGCTGAGAAATCTGACGAGAGCCTACAGGGTTTCCCTTTGAATGTTAGCTTTGCTTTGAGTCTTGCTGCCTTTAAGAGTTGCTGCTTATGTTTCATTTTCTTAAGCTTGATTATAATATGTCTTGGAGTCTTTCTTTTGAGATCTATATTGGGTGGCGTACGATATGCCTCTGAGATGTCTATATTCTCTTCCTTCATGATTTCTGGGAAGTTTTCTGTCAGTAGCTCAGCAATGATACTCTCTGTGTTCTTAGATGTCTAACCCTGTTCAGGGACTCCAATTAATCGAAGGTTGTTCTTCTTAATAGAATCCCACATGCTTCTTAATGTTTCTTCATTTTTCTTGTTTCTTTTTTCTGATTTCTGCTCATAGACGCTGGCATCAGTAGCTTTGTCTTCCAAGTCAGAAATTATTTTTTCCATTTGTTCCATTCTGTTTCCTTGGTTTTGCATGGAAGTTTCTATGTCTTTGATTTTCTTCTTGATCTGTTGGATTTCAGAGTACTGGTGTTCCATCAGATCGAACAGCTTGCTTAATTTTTCATTTTGTTCTGCTGCATTTTATATAAGGTCTAGAAGGGCTCTGTATATAATCATTTTGTATTCACTTTCTGATGCTTTCATAAAAGTTTCTTCATCTGGAAAACTCCTTGGTTGCTTTCTTTGTGAGCCTTCTGAAGCCATGGGTCTTTTCTTGTATGCCAAAAGTGTCTGTTGCTTTTTGGGTCCCATGTGAGTATTTAGAGGATGGAAGAGGTACTGTGAGGATGGATTGAAAATGTTTCTCTAGGCTGTCTTCAAATGTAAAGTAAAAGGTATCTGAGCATTTCACAAATCAGTTAGGTTTTCAGGTATAGAGGTCCCTCTTCTCAACTGACAAAGTAAACGCCACTATATCCAACCCCAGATGATAACAAACTAGTTCAGAATACAGCAATGCTACTGCCCTGTTGGCTTCTGCTGACAGGGCCTAGCCTTAGGTGACACTGTGTCAAGTACTGCTTTTGTGATAGAAAAGTGCTCTCTTGTGGGCAGGCTCTGGCTCCCAAGCTAAGAATTAGGTCCAGCTGTGGCCACCGTATCCAAGATGGTGTCTTCCACAGAGGCAGCAGACAGAGGGGCTAAAGGTGCCGAGAGGTAGTGATTCCTCTTCTTCTGTTGCAGGGCCTGCAATGTAGGTGCACTGGGAAAATTACTGCTTTTCTGTCGGAGAAGCACTGTCCTGTTTGAAGGCACTGGCTCCCAGGCTAAGAATTAGGTCCTGCTAAAATCTCGGTACCAACATGGCGTCCCGCAAACTAGCAGTGGGAATCCTTACAGACCCCGTTGTGGCAGAGATAAAAAGACAGGCCCAAAGTGGCTAGATTAACAGTCCTAAGCCTGGCTCTTAAAATATGGGTATTTTGCCTGCCTATCCCCCCAGCAGCGCATCTGCGTCTAGCCGCTCGGCAAGACCCAGCTCCGCCCACCAGCCAAGACAGAGGGGAAAAAAAGTCAAAATGGTGCGTTCACCTACTGCCCATGAGAGCCAGGGCTAACCAGGCGCAGGAGTCAGCAAAAGATAGGAGGTTTTTCGCTCAGTGGTATGAAGTCCCTATTAACAGCCCTGTGCCGTGTCCTGAGGCTGATTAGGTGATCAGAAGGCTCCGTTTGATTATCAATTCAGGTTCTCAATTCAGAAAAACAAGCCAACTACTGAATGGTAAGTTGTGTGCTTCTATCACTTTAAGAAAAGTGTATCATTATGTACTTTTATTTTTTACAACAGAAAATTAAGCAACAGATTGAACTATTCCTAATCAAAATACTTTCTCTTCTGCTTTTTAATCTATTTTTAAATCTTTTCTGACATACTCTTGACATATATTTTCCTAATTCCATTAACCTTGACTTTTATTCTCTGTCTCTTCTATATCATCAGTAGAGATTGAGCGCCAGTTAGGATACACTTGGAATAAGAATTTTAGGCACAGAAGAATAAAAACATTCATAAAGGGCAATTCTTGCCATATGTAATACAAAAGAATAATAAAAGCCAATCTTACTACTCATGCATTGTGAAATCATAATGGTAACACTGCTGGAGGAATAAAAGGGAGGGTGTAATTAAGAAGACAGAAAAAAAAAATACTTTACTAAGTCTAACTTTGAAAACCTTAGTCCTACAGGGATTTCATATTTTGTCCACAACTTTTTAAAAGACTTTATACAGTCTTTGACTAATAGTAACTTTTCCCCATAAAACAGTCATTTTACTACATTTTGTTTTTTGTGTGCATTGCAGAGATTTCCTGAACATTCCTGCCACTCTAGCTTCGTACTGTTGCCAGCAATCACAGCTCCACAGTGATGGCCCATTGTTGTGTACCCCAGTCAGTGTAGTCCCATTTTTCTTGCCACAGCGGTTGAGTCTGTAGTCCCGCAGCTGAAGCACTGGTTTAGCAGTGGCCGTGTGGCACAGTTTAGGCAGTGAGCTACAAGAACAACTTAGCTGACTAATTCTGGGGACCACTTCCTTTTTCTTTTGAGGAAGAGAGAGCTAATTATTTCTCTTTTTAGATGCTATAGCAATGAACTCTGAAACTATTCAGTCACCATGAGAGAATCTAGCCTCAGGATAAAGTCGATCCCAGAAGGCAGAATAGAAAGACAGAAATAACACAACGCTACAGGCCACCCTGGAGATAAGCCGTCCATGTACATGAGTTAATCAAGCCTATTTATTATTTAGGACAGTTTGAATTGAGTTTTCTATTATTCAAGCATGCATAATGAATCCTGATAGCATTTCTTTTGTTTCTTAATTTCCAATTTTGCTAAAAATACACAAATATATCCATGAACTCTTATGATAATATCTCAACTGCATGATAATTTTGATCATACGTCACTATTGGAAGTTTTAGAAAAAATTAACTTACAGAGATGTTTTATACAACTAACAAAATAGAATTCCACAAATTAGAGAAACCTTAAGAAATTATGAGAGATCTCTGACTTACATATAGCACACCAATAATAGAAAAAATCATAATTTCTCCCTAATGCCAACACATTAAAAGTACATTAAATCTTTCATTCAGTTTTGGTATTTTTATTTATAGTTAATCTACTGTTTCAACTAACCAAACATCCAAAATATATTAAAAGATATTTTCGCCAGTCTACCTAGGCTCTCAGTGACTTACAGGATACATAATACTTTCCAACGACATTATATTCCTAATGCATTAACTCAAACAATGCTGTGTGACTGTCAAAGCTTTTTAGAACATAGATTCTCCCTGTTCTTCCTAAATATTGTTGGCATTCATCCAAATGTATCTGCCTTTCCAAAGTCTCCAGTGTTCTCCTCCCCTTTTGGGCTTCTCCTCTCACCATATACACCAACTAAATGTTTACATCTATGCTTTGGGGTTGAGCCCTCCCCAACTCCTCTAACAATAGAGCTCTTTTCTGTACATCAGCTCTACTACAGTATTGACTCCTTGGCTCTGTTCAGATATTACCACGTACTCCTCGCTAATGTTTCAATGTTTTTGTGTAGTTAGATTGTCAGATCCTCGAGAACAGGAATTGAGATTCGCTTCTTGTAACTTCTAAAGCTTCAAGCATTGTGTAGTAAATATCAAACACATACTTAGTTGATTAATTAATCATGTTTTCAGTATTTATCAGAAACTGATTTTAAATGCCTAGATTGCCCAAGGGCTACTAGCCCTAGCAAATAAAAATACAGGATGCCCAGTTAAAGTTGCACCTCAGATAAACAACAAACATTTTTTTTAGTATAAGATAACCTTTACAATATTTGGGATATAATTGTAATAAAAAGTAATTGCTTTTCATAGATAAAAATAGTCTTTGATGATTACAAGTGTGGAGAAGGAATGACAGGGATAATTATTAATTAGATAGTAGATAAGAAGTAAGTTAGGTGAAAGGAAGAATAACACAGAATAGAAAAGTCAGCACAACTAGACTAAACCAAGAGCTAAAAAGTTTCCTAAATATAACCCGACACTTCAAAGGCCAGAGTAGTAGAGGCAGAGGTCTGAGTTTCAGGGGACATCTAGGTCAATTGGCGTAACAGTATTTTTAAAGGAAATGGCAACACGAGAATAAAAAGGGGTGCATCCTGAGATCTCTACTAAAAGACCTCAATTGATGGTCCAGCGGTTTCAGGGTTCCCCTGGGAGCATGGCCCCTGGCCCTGATGCTACCCTTGTCCATAAATCATAACGAAGGTCAACTCTTCAGACACGAATGGATTGGACTTGGCGACGCAGAGTGACCATATATTGGATGCACTTTATGGTTCTATACATCTGACCTCTGGCTGGAGGAAGGAGAGTGAGTGGAGAGGAGGGGAAAGGAGACTGTTGGGAGGCTGAGACATGTATGGAGCAGAGAGGAATAGTGTGCTGTCACCGGACAGGGACAGGAGTGGAAGCTGTATAGAGGTGGGCATGTAAATTTATATGGGAATGTACATTTTCACTCAGTCATACTAAAAAAAAAAAAAAGGAAATGTTCTGCAATCACTTTGGTGAGTGGCATCTGGGGTCTTAAAAGCCAGCAAGTGACAATCTAATAGCATCAATTGGTCCCAGGCCACTTGAAGTGGAGGAGAATGAAGAAACTCAAAGACATAAGGAAAATGTGAGTCCAAGAGACAGGGGCTACATAATTCAGAGACTATGTCAGCTGACACCAGAGGAACTAGATGATGCCTGACCACCCCTAGTGACTGCTCTGACAGGGAAAATAACAAAGACTTCCTAAAATAGTAGGAGATAAATGGGGTACATAACTCAAACTTGATTAAATAGAACAGACTAGTGGTCTGACAAACAGAAGGGTCCTCAGAGGATACATCCTGGACTCTGTTAGCCTAGAAATGAAACCATTCTTAAAGACAACACTTCAGATAAAGATTGGATTGGACTCTAAGACATCAAATGATACTGCTGAAGATTGGGCTTCTCAGGTGAAGCAGAAACATAAGACTAAATGGACAGCTCCAGAAATATGATGAAAGGGGACAGGAGCTGGTTGATTGGATACGGCAAATACAGGGTGGAAGAAGGAGTGTGCTGTCACAGTATGGAGAGAGCATCTAGAGTGACACAGCAACGTGTGTGTGCAAGTTTTTGTAGGACAAATGGACTTGGAGTGAAAACTTTCACTTAAGGCATAATAAAATATTAAAAATAAAAATAATGATTGTTTTTAAATGAAACTTTTTTTACATTTTACTGGGCCTCCAGTATTTCACACAACTGTATGGAAAAAAAATATACAAAAATATAAAATATATAAAATATAAAAAAATATTTAAAAATACGTGTCTTTATTTTTGTTGAATTAGAGCTAAATACATTTATTAATAATTAAGTCTCACGATGTTTGGCTGGCTTGGCACAATGTTTCGCTAATCCAATTCCATAGTACATCTATTGTACATTGTTGTACCATTCAATCACAAAATGTAGACTGGCTATCTCTTGTGAAAGATGTCATGCATGACCGTGTATAGGGAATGCAAAGATGAATAAGATACTATCCCTGCCCTCAAGAGATTCATAATCTGGGAGGAGAGACAGCTCATTTCAGTCCAGCCTCTCCTTGGTGTACAGTTCTGCTATTAACTCACGTGGCAAACAATTTTAACAGGTCTGATTCAGTCCTCACGAAGAAAGATACAAAATGACATGATGGACTTAGGTTGTCAAAACTAAATATGTAGACAACCAATATCACAAAACAATTTGTATTATAATTTTTTTAATGAGAAACAAAAATAAAATGAGTATGGTTTTGAAGTAAACATTCAATAACTCCTGCCTTTGAAGCATTATATAAACACCATAATTTATACTACAAAACAAAAATAATTATTCATAATTTCTTTCAATCAGGACATTGGAATCCCAGATATTAATAACGAATTTAGTATTTATTATGGTGGATTCTTTTTATTTTGTTTATTTATTTAGCAAAAGCAATGGAAACTTACTGCATAATATAGTTTTCCCTCTGAAACATTACATTAGTCCTTTAGGTAGGTAAAAGCTGTGCCGTCTACTTAATCTGAGTCATTTGTTTAAATGATTGCTAAAATCCAGTGTTTTAGACTGAGCCTCTCTGCTGTGTGCATTTCATCTGCTTGAGCTAATCTCTCATCATTCAATATTTTCTGCAATGAAGGACAAGGTCAGAGGAGACTTTTTTTTATAGTACAGTGTCATAATTGTGTATGTGTGTGCAAAGTTTGATATTACTTAAAAATTTTAGCTAAACTTTTATTAGCTATACACCATAAAAATTCAGATATTTATGATAATAAAGTATTTTAAATTCATGTTTTTCATACTCATCAAACCCATTGCCATCAATTCAATTCTAAGTCATAGTAACCTTATAGGGCAGAGTAGAACTGCCCCGTAGAGTTTCCAAGGAGCACATGGTAGATTTGATCTGCTGACCTTTTGGTTAGCAGCTGTGGCACTCAACCACTAAGCCACCATGGTTTCCATGTTTTTCATAGTGGTGTTAAGTGCACATATGTGTGTGAGTGCCTGCATGCAAGTAAATGTATTGCTTAGACTTAGAGTATACAACTCAAGTTTTAAAATGATGTCATCTTAATGTAAAACATGTAAATGTTCAATTCTGGAATACAGAATGTCATATTTTTTCTGTCCAAACATACACCATTTACCTCAACACACCAATCTGTATTTTCATGGAGGCTATTTTAAATTAAAATAACAAGGCACAATCCACAAAAACGATGATTTTCATAGAGTACCATTTGTTACTAACATATCCCATGAAGTTACAAATTGAGTAGTATTAAAAAATAATGCAAATATTGGTGAAATTTTATCATTCTAAGTGATTTGCCTATTGCCTGATATGAGGTGATAGTTAATACTATCATTATGTCAAGTCTTTGGAAATTATGAAACCTTCCTTCCCATTTTACATTTTAGGTTGTCAAAAATTACCTTTGGAAGCTCTTCAATTTGATTGGCATCTAGATAAAGCTCCTCTAATGTCCTTTCAAAGTTAAAGACCTCCTTTGGCACCTGCTGAAGGCTGCAGTGGGAGTAATCTAAAACTGAGATGATCTCTTCTTCACCTCGGAAACATCGGCACGGTACCAGACGGCCGATGATTTTCCGTTTGGTGGTCATCTCCAGGCACTGCACTAGAGAAAAACAGAAAGCAAAAAAGTTTAGTAGACAATCTTTTGAAGGCATTATTGTAAAAACTAAGCTTAATAATTTCATTTTGATTTATATTCTACTTATTATAAAATTTATATGGGGCATGCATTACATCATTTAATGATCAGTCTTGCAAGGTATATGAGATATGGTTTATTCTCATTTAGCAAATAAAGAAATGAATTTTCAGACTGGCCATCATCACACAACTTTTTCAGTTGTTAAATTGGACTGGAATACAATCCTTACTTTAAATTCAAATGTATCTTCAATATACCATGCTTACACTCTCACTTATAACATGTGTCCATAATATTTTTAACATTTTTAAATATACAATTTACAAATTACAGTGCAGAACAGAAACCTTCTAGATGCTGCTAAGACTAAATATATTCTCCTGTTTCTTAAAAAATATTCAAGTTTCACTTTTATAGTTACAGCGTCCTCTCTTCAACCCACAAATTCATTCTGTGAGTAAGCACTTAAAGATGATTGTTTGCACACTGTAATCTATGGGAGGCTAACTAAAAAATATTAAAAATATGACCTTTCTTCAGTATTTCTTTCTATCTCCTAACCTTCCATTTCTTACTTCTTGGAGACTGAATCGTGTTTTATAAAATGTTTTACTTGACCTTACTTGAAATCCCTGATTGTAAGGATGGTGCCTTTCTTGTCTCTCCCTGGTGAGATTAAAAGGGACCCAGAATGTAAGACTGTTGAGAAAGAGGGAAATATCTCAACAGACTCACAGGTTTTTAATTTGAGTTACCAGTAGCCACATTGATCACCCAGCAGTGGTACCATAGGGCTGACTTAAGAACATATACACTTTGTCTTTATGACACCCACATAAGTGGTTAATCAATTGTCCATGCTTCCTGTTTTCTAGTGTTTCACACTCATACATTCTAGACCATGTGACTATCTATTGATAGCTGTCAGTTGTTACCATCACCCAGATTTATGTTGAATAAAGGGGCAAAGAAAACACCCAGCCCAGGACGATGGTCTTGGAGGACATCTAGCTCAATTCACATAACACAGTTTATTAAGATGATGTTCTACATCCTACTTTGGTAAGTAGTCTCTGAGGTCTTAAAAGCTTGTAAGTGACTATCTAAGATAGTGCACTGATCTTATCTCATGTGGAGTGAGAATAAAGAAAACTAAAGACACAAGTGAAGGATTAGTCCAAAGAACTGGTGGACCATAACTACCACAACTACCACCTGTCTGAGTACAGCACAACTAGATGGTACCTAGATTACCATCACCAACTTCTCTGACAGAGATCATAAGAGAGTCCCAGACAGAACTGGAGAGAAATGTAGAATAAAGTTGTATTCCCACCTCCAAAACAGATTGGACTTACTGGTCTCACAGGGACAAGAGAAACCCCAAGAATATGACACCCTTTTAATTCAGTACTGAAATACTCCAGAAGTTCACTCTTCAAAGATTAGACAGAATCATAAAACAAAACAAGACTACATGGGCACAGAAGACCAGGGGAAAGGACTAGAAGGCAGAAGCCAACACGAAAGCTGGTAATGGGAAACTTACGGTCGAGAAGGAGAGAGTGTCGCTGTGTCATGGGGCAGCACCAATGTCACCAAACAATATATATATTAACTGCTTAATAAGAAACTAATTTGTTCTATATATCTTCATCCAAAAATAAACAAAACAGGAAATAATAATTAAGTTCTCCACAAGTCTTAAAAAAAGAAAAAAAAGCAAAGAAAAGAAAATATTCAGCCCTAACTCTAAATCATTGGCTAGAGTATCCACTGTCTACCAAGACTTTGGGGATATAATTCAATCATGACTGCTTCCATCGACCTAAAACAAAGGTTTTTCTCATTATCTTTCTGTCCTTTATTACATCCACATAATACATTAAACTTCCATCCTAGTCCAACAACTCTCCCCTCTACTTCTTCTAAACTCTTAGATTGTGCTTTATACCATGACCCACAACCTCATGGAACCTCATCATCTTCACTGAATGTTTCTTACCCCATCTAGTCTTTAACTAAATGTAGTTCTCTTTCAAAGTCAACACTTACTTTGCAACATTTAAAGTGGGCACACTGATTCCCTTGAACATTCATACACTCTGAATTGAAAGGGGAGGCTGTTGTCTTTTTTTCTCTCTAAAATCCATTACTTATCTCTCAAGTCTGGATGCCTGAAAAGACTCTGAAACTTGCTCTTAAACACTCAGTAGTTAAAACAAACAGAAAAAATGAAGTAAAAGAGCTGAACAGAATATTTCAAAGGGCACCTCAAGAAGACAAAGTAAACAATTACATGGACAGGTACAAAAGATTTGGAGTTAGAAAACCAAAAGGGAAGAACACACTTGGAGTTTCTCAAACTGAAAGAACTGAAGAAAAAAATTAAGCCTCAACTTATAATATTGAAGGATTCTGTGGGTAAAATACTGAATGACACAGGAAGCATCAAAAGAAGATGGAAGGAACACACAGTCACTATACCAAAAAAGTGTTTAGCATTGAACAATTTCAGGAGGCAGGATATGATCAAGAATCAATGGTGCTAAAGGAAGAAGGCCAATCTACACTGAAGAGTTCAGTTAAAAACAAAAAACAGTGCTCTGGGAACTGATGAAAAACAAACTGAGATTTTTCAACAAATGGCTGAAGTACTTTGAAGTGCTCACTCATCTATGTCAGGAAATCTAGAAGAAAGCCACCTGGCCAAATGACTGGAAGAGATCCATATTTATACCAATTCTTGGGAAACAGGATCCAATTGAATGCAAAATTATTGAAGAACATCATCAGTATCACATTCCCGCAGAATTTTATTGAAGGTCATCCAAAGCTATTGCAGTGCTACAGCATCAGGCAACTGCTAGAAATTCAAGTCATATTTAGACGACAGAGTGGAAGGCTGGATAGCATTGCTAATGTCAGATGGATCCTGGCTGAAAGCAAAGAACACTAAAAAGATGTTTACCTACATTTTATTGATTATGCAAAGGCATTTAACTGTGTGGATCATAACAAATTATGGTTGACATTGTGAAGAATAGGAATTTCAGAACACTTAATGGTGCTCATGAAGAACTTGTACATAGATCAAGAAACAGACTTTCAAATAGAACAAGAAGATACTGTGTGGTTTAAGGTTAGGAAAGATGTATATCAGGGTTGTATTCTTTTCACTGTACCTATTCAATTTGTGGAAACCCTGGTGGTTAAGTGTTATGTATGCTAACCAAAAGAGTGGCAGTCAGAATACATCAGGTGCAACTTGGAAACTGTGGAGCAGTTTTACTTTGTCTTATAGGATCACTATGAGTTGGAATTGACTTAATGGCAGTGATTTTTTGGGTTTTATTCAATACGTGTGCTGAGCAAATAATCTGAGAAACTGGACTGTATGAAGAATAATGGGCATCAGGATTGGAGGAAGACATTAATAACCTGCATTATGCAGGTGATACAACCTTGCTTGCTGAAAGTGAAGAGGAGTTGAAAAACTTACCTATGAAACTCAAAGACCACAACCTTGAATATAGATTACACCTCAACACAAAAAAAGCAAAAATCTTAACAACTGGATCAATAAGCAACATTATACTAAATGGAGAAAATGTTGAAATTGTCAGGATTTCATTTTACTTGGATCCACAATCAATAGCCGTGGAAGCAGCAGCCAAAAAATCAAAAGATGAATTGCATTGGGCAATCTGCTGCAAAAAACCTCTCACACACATTGAAAAGCAAAGATGTCACACTGAGGACTAAGGTGTGCCTGACCCAACCCACAGCATTGTCAGTTGCCTCATATGCATGCAAAGCCTGGACAATAAGTAAAGGAGATGGAAGAACTGATGCTTTTGAGTTATGGTTTTGTCAAAGAATATTAAATATACAGTGGACTGCCAAATGAACGAACAAGTCTGTCTTGGAAGTAGAGTCAGAGTGCCCTTTAGAAGCAAGAATAGCAAGTTGTCTTTTCACATAGTCTGAACATATTATCAGGATGGATCAGTCCCTGGAGAAGAACATCATGGTTGGTAAAATAGAGGGTCAGTGAAAAAGAGGAATTTTTTCAATAGGATGGATTTACCCAGGGGCTGCAATACTGGGGTCCAGCCTAAAGATTGTGAAGGTAGTGCAGGACCTGGTAGTGCTTAGTTCTGTTTTACATAGGGTTGCTATGAGTTGGAAGCCCTGAGAGCACCTAACAACAGTATAGAATGATTTTTTTGTAGACCTCATGTGTGGCTAACATCTTGGAGTTTTTCCCTACTATCAGTCTGTGAATTTAGCTCTCTTTGCTTTTCTCTGTTATATCTCCTATTTTCTGGATCCCATTTCTTCCTTCTAGATTTATTCCTTGATTGGATGGAACACAATCTCCAGTAACTTGCCAATGGGAGTTTTGGTAGGTAGATTTTTTAACTTATTCTTTTTTTTTTTTTTATTACCTCTGGATATCCTTTTATTATGCCAGGTATAGAGATTCAATCTTTATTTTACACAGCATCTCTCTTTATAATTAATTTTGTAATACTATAATTCTGTTGTTGTCAAGAATGTACACAGCAAAATATACAGTTCAACAGTTTCTACATTCACTGATTGCATATTGTGTTGGCTATGGGTTTTTATGTAGATGTTCTTCATTAAGTTGAAGAAGTTTCTCTGTTGATGATTAATTTTTTGTGTCAACTAAGTTAAGGTGCCAAGTTGTTTGGTCAAACATTGGTCTAGATGCTGTTATGACATAACTGCTCATGATTAAATCTACTGGCCTTAAGTAAAGCAGCTTAACCCACATAATGTGAGTAGAACTCATCTAATCAGTTGCAGGACATGAGAGTAAAAACAGTGTCCCCTAATGTGTATTATGCCTCTAGAGTATAAATAGACATCTTGCCAGAACTCCATTCTTCCCATCATCTGATCTATGGCTTTGTAATACAAAAGTGCAGTATTCACTATTCTGTCTCCTAAACTACAGATTTTGGACTTGCGAGGACCTTCCCCCTACAGTGGTATCACCCACTCCCTTAAATCTCTGTCTATCATCTCCATTTCCATCTCCATTTATCTGTGATCTCTACCTATCTGTTTTTTAATCTTACTGGGTCTCTTCCTATACAGAACCCTAACTAAGACACCTTCCTCTATTGTTAATTTACTGACAGTTGTTTTTTATTTTTTGGAATTGTGAATGATCTTGGATTTTGTCAAATATTTTTTGCTGTATCTATTGATATAATCATATGCATTTTCTTCTTCAGTCTGTTGATGTTATGCATTGCATTAATTGATTTTCAAATGTTGAACCAGCCTTACACATGTGGAATAAACCCCACTTTGTTGAAATGTGTAATCGTTATACTATGTTAGGTTTGATTTGCTAACATTCTGCTGAGCATTTTGGCATCTATGTTCATGGGAGTCTTTAGTCTGTAATTTTCCTTTCTTATAATGTCTTTGTCTTGTTTTGATATGAGGAAAATGCTAACCTTATAAAATGGGCTAGGAAGTTTTCCTCTGCTTCTGTCTTCTGAAACAGATTATATAGAATTTTTTTTTTTTCTTTCGTAACTATTGGGCAGCATTCAGCACTAAAGTCACTGGATTTGGTGCTTTCTATTTTTACAGGTTATTAATTATTGATCCAATTTCTTTCATAGGCATTAATATCCCTTCCTACCCACTTCCACTTCCCACCCCCCAAAAACCCCACCAAACCATTGCCATCAAGTCATTTCTGACTCATAGCAACCCTCATAGCAACTATGTCCTTGCTGACTTTTTGCCTGCTGGATCTGTTAAGTTACAGAAGCAGACAGATACATTTTTCGCCAGTGGAGTGGCTGGTAAATTCCAACTGCTGATCTTTTAGTTAGTAGCTGTGTAGTTTAACAACTGTGTAACGAGGGCTTCTTTTAACAGATGCAAGCCTGTTCAAATTATCTATTTCTCATTGTATGTGTTTTGGAAGATTGCATCTTTAAAAGAGGTAGTCTCTTCTTTCTAGGTAATCAAATTTATGGGCCTAGAGTTGTTTATAATATTCCATTATTAGCCTTTTATTATCCATGGGATCAGTAGTAATGGCTCCTCTTTCATTTCTAATAATAACTGTTATTTGTATCTTCTTTCACTCCTTTTTTTTTCATATTTAGACTGTCTAGAAGTTTGTCAAATTTTATTGATTTTTTTTTTCAAGAAGTAACTTTAGGTTTTTTTGTTTTTCTCATTTTTGCTGTTTTCAATTCCATAGGTTTCTAATCTAATTTTTATTCTTTTTTCTGCTTACTGAAGGTTTAGTTTACTCTTTTTCAAGAGTCAGGTGGAAGCTTCTATTTTTTTTTCCTTTCTAATAATATGTACATTCAGTGTTATATATTTCTATTATTTCTGTTACAGCTGACAAATTTTGATAAGTTATCTTTTCATTTTCATTTAGTTAAAAATATTTTAAATTTATTTGCAACTTATATTTGGATCAAGTGTTATTCAGAAGTGTGTTGCTTACTCTCAATATTTTAGGGATTTCATCTGATATGATTTTCTTATGTGTTGTAAATCCCTCACCCCTGATTTCTTTCAAGATTTTCTCTTAATCGTTAACATTCTGCAGTTTGATTACGATACGCCTTTGTGTGTATTTTTTCTTTTCTTATCTGCCTTGGTGTTCTCTGAACTTTCTAAATCTTTGAATTGGTGTTTGTCATTAATTTTAGAAAATTCTTAGCCATTATTACTTCAAATATTTTTTTTCTATTTCTCTTTATTTTCCTTTTTTAAAAATTGTGATTGAATGAGAGTATATAATGTAAATCAATTTTGCATGCCGGCCTATCTACAGCTCCTCTGCTCTCCTTGCCCTGTGACAGCGCATTGTTCCTTTCTGTTTTATACTTATTGTACCCTCTTAACAAACTCCTGCCCCCTGCTCTCCACCTTGTTCTCTCCCATCTATAAATAGACCAGTAGGACAGCCTCCTATAAATGCACCCACCATATGGTGACATTGTGTCCCCGAATCTAGTCCTTTTTTGTCTGAAGTTTCTTCTCCTTTTTGTAATCCCATTTTTGTGTATATATATATGTGTGTGTGTTATATATATTTTTTTCCCTTTAGTTTTCCTTTTGAGAAAGTTCTGTTGATGTACCTGCAGTCTTACTGAAGCTTCCCTCAGTTACTCTGGTTTAATTGCTAGCACTTCTCCTTAAATTTTTCTTAGTGTTTCTCATCTCAGCTTACATTTCTCAACTTTTTTTGCACATTATCCACTACTTTTTCTATTAGATTTCCTTGCCTATCAGTCATAATTATTTTAAATTTCAGTCTGAGAATTCTAAAATCTCTACTGTGTGTGAATTTGCTCTGATGCTTACCCAGTCTCTTCAGACTAGGGGATTTTTTTTTTTTTTTGCCATGCTTTTTCCTTTTTTGTTTAAAGCAGACCGTAATTTATTGGCTCAAGGAACTGAGATAAACAGGGATTTAGTGTGAGGTTTCATGTTTTGAGGACTAGGAATTAGCCTCCATTTAGTGTTTGCTAGAGCTAAATCAAACTGACTGCTGTTGGGTAAATTCTGACTCACAACAATCATATAGGTCAGAGTAGAAGTGCCCCATAGGGTTTCCAAGGATCACTTGGAGGTTTTGAACTGCTGACCATTTGGTTAGCAGACATAGCACTTAACCACTATACTACCAGGGTTTCCAGCTGTGATATGAGAGACTAAAATTTCTTCTTACGTCTTTGCTTTTGTTTACCCTGTTATTTTTTCAGTTCCTTTAGTGATTCCGTCTTAAGTAGGGTGTATCTCGTAATTTTTTCAGCTGTAATCCCATTAATATGTGAGTTTTATTAATGTGGTGGTAAAGTGTTGGGGGTGGGGAACCAGGTTAGTGTTTATAATAATTTTATGAACAGATTTAGTCTTTTAGGTGTCTGTGCCCTGTATAAGTATTTTTCAGCCTTTCTCCCCGTGTCTTTCAATAAGAAAGGAAGACTAGGGGGTTAGTACTGGCTATTTCTTTTCACATAAATCAAAGTCTAGAGCAGCTGGAGGTGGCCGTTTCCTTTTCCCTAGGTTGAGAAGACTCTGGTAGTACTAAGTTCCTTGAGGTCAGGTAATTGCTAAGGAGAACAGGGTGCTCTAGGCTTATTTAAAAGTGGTTAGTTCTCCTCACTACATGTTGGCACCATGAGGGGACTTTTCTCTAACCTTCACTGAAAACCCAGTGGGGCCTCTGAAGCAATTCTCATGGAAATCTGGGCGTGCATTTACAGCTGGGTCCCCATGATTTTGTACCTGTCAAGCTAGTCCACACTTAGTTTCCATTAATTAGTCAACCACTCTAAGTGTTCCTATCAGACTCCAGCAGTAATTTCTGATTCCTGTAAGCTGTGAATCTCTATATTTTGCTAGACTTCAGCTTTGGGGGTGGCAGTTTGCCCCATGACCCCTACTCACTAATGATTCTTAGAAGAACCGTTAATTTTTGTTTACCAAGATTTTTCCTTTTTGTGAAGATGGAAGTAACTTCTGAGGTCATTAAATAATTGGTTTGATATATATATATACATATATGTATGTATATATATATATAGTTTTAATTCAAATTTTACTTATCCTTCAGTTAAGCATTATGCTTTCTTCTTCCAGGTATTCTTTCCCTGTTCATCAGGGAAAGGCTATGATTCTTGGGAACTTACTCCAGCTAAACGCTGCAGTTCTTCTCTATCACTTTAATTACTTACCCAATATGAATTTTGTGTACTAGATTGAAATTTCTATGTGGACAATTTCTATCTTATTTAACAATGTGTATTTCTGACAACTTCTCTAGTAGTTGATTGAAAGTAGATATTTACGATTACTAATAGAATAATCATGTAAATACAGTGGCTAAAGACAACTACAATGACTTTCATGTGTATGTTGCTGTTAGAAGCCATTAAGTCTGTTCTGACTCACAGCAACCCTGTGTACAATAGAATAAAACACTGTCTAGTCCTGCACCATTCTCATCATCATTCTTGTGTTTGAGTCCATTGTTCTAGCCACCTGGGTAAATTCATCTCCTTGAGGGTCGTTATCTTTTTTGCCAGCACTTTACCAAGGATGATGTACTTCTCCGGGGACTGAGTCCTCCTGACAACATATCCAAAATATGTGAGATGTAGCGTCACCATCCTTGTTTCTAAGGAACATTCCGGCTGAACTTCTTCTAAAACAAATTTGTTTGTCCTTTTGCCATTCTACAGTATAGTCAATATTCTTTTCCAACACCCTATCTCTAAGTTGCCAATTCTTCTTACACTCTTTGTAAAATTCAAAGCAATTTAAATCCCACTGCCTTATTCTTCTATGTGAAATAGATAGTGTATATGTTTTTCATATTTTACTGATAAGCTAATTAAGGTTCTGTTAGCCTGTGACTTACTTAAAGTGACCAGAATAATTAGTAGACTTGGGATTGTATCTTACATGTCCTTATACCAAAGACATCTATTTTTCCTCTAGAAGACACACTGCATTGCATTGACAGCAATGCATATAGGTCAGCATGTGAGAATTCACAGAGTTGTGGGTTTACTAGCATTTCTGTTACTTACACACATATACATACTTGACAGTGTTTTATACATACAGTACTGTGTAGGTACAAAATAGAATGAAGTGGTAGCAATAAAGATATAATATTATTTTCTTATAACCATTCAGCTCATTGCTGTCAGGTTGATTCTGACACATAGCAACCCTATAGGACAGGGAACTGCTCCATAGAGTTTCCAAAGAGTGCCTGGCAGATTTGAACTGCTGACCTTCTGATTAGCAGCCATAGCACTTAACCGCTATACCACCAGGGTTTCCTCTAGAACCTAGTGCACAGTGAACAGTTTGTGTTTCAATACTCTACCACGGAGTCATGAATTTCAACAGTAGGGCTTGCTAACATGGCCTAAACTAGGTGAAGACTCATCTGGTTAATGTTCTTCAAATTCTTTCTTATTGATAATTTAAACCAATGAGATTTCAACAACTGGAGAATTATGCCTAAAATAGGTGATTCAAGTAATAAGAATGTAAGTATCAACACATACTACTTTCAATACCGTTGCTTTCCCTAGGATTGTAGACCAGTCCCTATTTCCCTTTCCGAATACCTGGAAAGATAAATAAATGCAGAAATGTTCAGTCTTTCCAAGATTTCTTGTAACAAATACTCTGGCTGTCCTCTTCCATTGGCACAGTCTTGCATTTCTTAAAAGACAAATGTGTTTAATTTATTCATTGTGAAGTCCTTTGTCTCACTAAGTGTGTTACAGGGACATGGAAACCTGCCAAGCTCTCTCCATGTCTTACTTCAAGAAATATCTTTAAAACTATTACCTAATTTCAAGTACGTCTTTGAAACCTTATCAAAACAACATACATGGTGACTCTAAGGACTACAAGTGGAAAATCTGAGGTTTGTTTGTTTGAATGTTAAAATAATCATGTTTCAAAAACACTCCGATTCCACAGGTTTGCTTTCATCTGATCATAATACCTGAAAGCCTGCAATTGCTGTGTTAAACTGATCTTTATCAACACACAAAAAAACCCTGTTTGTCTTCACTAGGCTTTTACTGGGACAAACACCCTGTGGCACTCAACACGGACACTATCACACCAGCAATCAGACAAGAAGTCAAAAAGGAAAGTTCAATACCTTGTATTAAACAGAAGCTTAATAAATATTTCTAAGTTCTGCTTTAGACAACTTATGTTTTTAAAGACCAGCAATGCTTGTGTTCTTTTCTCTATATATACTTCCTAGGAATTTTCGTCTATTGACTTCAGAGAACTTCTTTCTGTAAATTCCTAAATATACACTGTCATCTTGACTTCATTTCTAGCTGTTTAACGAGCTACCTATCTATAAATAAAACTCAACTTTCCTAAAGTAGAACTTGGAAGTACTTATTAAATTACCATTCTACATGGTAGTTCCTTTTGATTTCATGTTGTTGTTTTTTTACTTAGTTGTACTTTAATTCTATTAATTCTACAACTCAGAATAATTTTTTTTCACTGCTCCTCCCTTCTTTCCTTACACCTTAAATATTTCACACTTTCCTCTACCACACAATTAATCTAGTTTAGGTCATTACTGTCTCTTGGAGTATTTCTGCCACTGAAATACACTACTTCCAGGCATCTTTCCTATACATTCACTTATTCAACAAATAGTTTACTAAATGTCTATTCTGTGCTAGATTCTAGGTTACATGCTGGTGGTAAAGCAATGAGCAGAAGAGTTATGGTTCTTGCTATAATGAATGTACAGTACCGAGAGGGAGTTAAACAGTGAATACAACAATACAAACATACCTATAATCATACAATAATTATTATAGATGGAATAGAGGACTATTCATGTGTTGACACATCTATTTAATATGATGATTGATGCCCTAAAACTCACACTCACTCCCTTTTTATATAATATTCATTGGCAGTACATTTTCAACATTAATTTCAAACATTAATATTTTGTAGTCCATGTTTGCAGACTGTGTCTTCCTGTTAGAAATAATGCTCAGTGGCATATTAAGGGCTCAGAGAGGTATTGAGACACAGAAATATGCTTGTTTTTGTTCAAATCACTGTTTTCTATTTTAAAATTGGATAATATTTGTTAAAGTGGTTTAAGTTTTTAAAGTCTGTCATCGTAATTTTAGGAAAAATTTGTCTACAAGATCCGTTAGCTTGATATTCAAGCCCTCTCCAATCCATCTTTTTAGCTTTTTTCACCTAGCACTTCCCTAAACATGCTCTTTCAAATCCATATTCTAACTATACCACTTCCAATATGGAATGCTCTTGTTTCATTTTCTTCATCTACACAAATCCTACAGCTCTTTGGTGAAGCCATGAGAACTTGATAAATCATAGTAAGTGAATTTAGTTATTGGCTATTATAACTAGTTTGCAAGTTATAAGACATATGGTAGGTCTGATATTACAGAAACTTGTGAATTAAAACTCTCTACAGTGCTAAACGGAATATTCTGCTATACTCTATAACATTCATTTTATCCTGAATTTTCTAGTCACAGTATGTACTGTCAAGCAAAACCCACAGGGTTTGAGTTTTGATTACTTACAGCAGCTCAAATTTTTCTTTCGCCAAGTTTTCTCTGTTTTAGACTACAAGCAATGTTCTTGCCCTTGTCCTCTTCTTCCTCCTCACCCTCATTATCATCATTTTAACAAAATCTATTCCAAAGAACATCAGTCTAATAGAATCAATCTGGGAAAGCCTGTTGAGGAAGAGTTTGTACAAACCAGTGGTACATGTAGGCAGACACAAAATCTGTCCTTATAATATTGAATAGGAGAAAAGTCATATTTCAGTACTTCTGTCCTTCTTTCCCCACATATTTTGTCTTAGAATTTATGTCTACTAACTTATTAAACATGAAGATCATAGCACAGTACAAAAGAAGCACCAAATTATAATAAAAAAAGTCCAAGCTCAGGAATAAGTTCTAACTGGGTAATAAACTGTTTCAGTTTGTTCTTAAAGAACTTCATTTCCTGGCAAGTTCTAAACCTTAGCCAAAGAGCAGTATTGAAAAAAAAAAGATTTCTAAGCATTAGGATACTCTCAAAGATCTATTATAAGCTGGTAACTTAAAGTTAGGCTTTTCTGCAATAATATTTGAGGGCTTACTTAAAAAGAGACCCAGGATAAGAGGGTGAAATGTACTAGTAAGATACGATAGAGTGGAGCTGCTCCTTAGGGCTTCCCAGGTTATAATCTTTATGGGGGAAGATCATCAGGTCTTTCCTGTCATGGATTCGAACTATGGGCCTTTGAGTTAGCAGCTGAACAATTCACCATTTAGCCACCTGTCCTCCACCATAATCAGACAGAGCATGTTTAATTACTAGACTCCTAGTTTGGGGAGAAAACAGCCTAATCACCCATCTGATTCTTGATTAAATTACTCAGATCATAGTCTTACATCTTAATATCTCCTGAGACACTTTTATACAGTGGTACAAGATAATGATTTATGTTTCTAATGGTGACTGACTTCTCAAAAAAAGATCATTTATTTAGCCTGGTTTATTGAAAAGCCATAAATGTGTATAGCACATTTATACTTTAACCAGTTACTTTATTTAATAAAAATTTGAATATGTAGGTAGTTAATATTTATTTTTGTAAAACACCGATTTTATGTGAAACGTTTCCCTCCACATCTTCTTCAAAGGATTTTAATGAAGCTATGGTCCAAAACTCAAGTCCACTGCCAACAAGTTGATTTTGACTCACAGTGACCCTGTAGGACAGAGCAGGGGCACCCCATAAAGTTTCCAAGGCTGTAAGTCTTTATAGGAGTCGACTGCCACATCAGTCTCCCTTGAAATGGCTGTTGAGTTTAAACCGCCGACCTTTCCGTTCACAGCTGGGGGCTTCACCTCTGCATCACTGTGCCTACTAGAGGAGCAATGCATGGTAAGCTAGAAGGAAGGCATTTTCCCTGCAGCTGTCTTGTCTTAGGAGTCCCTTCCCTTCTGTGATGTGACACAATGCCAGGACAGTGCCCATCACAGGGCACGATGAAAGAGTTATCATTTCCAGCAATAGAAACAACTTAAAGGAGGCGTTTTTAAACGACGTTTCCCGCTGCTTTATGATTCCTTCTTCAATCATAACTATGGATCACTTCTGATACTATGACTGTTAATACTTTAATTAATGTTAATGACAGTTGTACTTGTGCCTTCAGAATATTAGAACAAATGTTGCAATTCTGAGACTCCACCAAATAAACAGCGTCTGTTGTGACAATCTTTTAATCAATTCAGTTGCTTGGTAATTGGAAAGATCTTCAGAGATTCATGACATACATAACCTCCCTTGATTTTTACCCTCAAGCTGAAAGAGGAGTTTAAATGAACGAAAAATGAATTTATGAGGCTTTCTACAAGGGGCCCAAGGATACATGAGAATATGTAGGTAGTTAATTGTTAAATGAGAATTTGTAAAAACTTATAATGGCAGCATCACAGTTTCATTTCAAATTAAAGTGTTTTGCTGTGATTCTGCAGTGTTTTTCTAAATTTATTTTTTGTTGTTATTCAGACTATATGCAGCAAAACATATGCCTGTTCAACAGTTCCTACATGTACAATTTAGAGACATTGATTATATTCTTCAAAAGATTCTGAATTTTTTCATTGTCTATGAGATCCAAATACAATAATTTAAATTATTCTGAGTACTTAAATGTTTATTCTTTATTAATTTTGTAAGACAATAAATTGCCATGAGTCGGATCTGACTCCATGGCACTTGGCTGGCTTGGCAAGATAATAAATGCCATTAATGGATTTTTTTTTTCAGTCTAGTTTATTAACCACTTAAATTATGTAGGAGATGACAGGAAACCCTGGTGGTTTAGTGGTTAAGTGCTACAGCTGCTAACCAAAATGTTGGCAGTTCAAACCCATCAGTTGCTCCTTTTAACTATTTGAGACAGTTTTTCTCTGTCCTTTAGGGTAGCTATAAGTCAGAATTGACTCAACAGCAGTGGGTTTAGGAGATAATAACAAACAACAGAACTTGAGACAATTAAAAGAATAAAATCAACATCAACATTTTACAAAGTGAATTTTAAAAACTATTAAAGACGGCAGGTAAGTTCTTTGAAGGAAAAGAGCATGCTTAAATAATTGGATACTGGCAACAGACAGAATGTATTTTCACAAAGATCACAGTGCTACTAGAGAAATCATTTCTAAGATTCAACTTTTAATGTGTTTACAGTTCTTCACTGGGTTTCTACTACAGTCCAGATGAACCTGAAACTACTAAATGGGGTACACAAGTCCCTAACAAAATTTCAGCCACCACGCCATGCCATGCCATGCCACGCCACACCATGCTACATACCACAGCACATCACATATCCTACTTCCCGGTGCCTTTGTACTTTTGTATTTCTTGGTCTAGCTTATTTGCTTATCTGTCTTCAGTTATTATTCTTCCTTATTTACAGTTAAGGTCAAGGATTATTCCCATTAAAAAAAAAAAAGTTTTTCTTCACCATTCCCTGTCCAGATTTAAGTCAAAGGCTAAGTGGTCCTTTTGGGCAGCAGTAGATCCCAATGTACAACTACATCATAGATTTACAATGTTTCCTTGTTAATTCCTTGAGACAGCATGAGATCCCTATTACACTATAGACTCCATCTTTTATTTGTACTTCTGATACAAGGCAGACATGTTTTCAGTGAAATCTTTTTATTTCTTTGTACAGGTGGATGAATAAATAAATGAAGTGAAGATGGAAATTCTGTTTGATCACCAGTTGCTGTCTGTTAAATACCACCTATAGGAACTTCCTTTTGCACTTGTGGACACAATCTTCATTCAGTCTAATATTTTTCCAATTATTCAGTTATAGGAACATTCTCATTTTTACAGTTAAGCTTAGTTTTCGGTTCTAGCATATTATGTGAGTAATCCAGAGATTTCGGGGAGTTTACTATTGGCCATTGTTTCTGAGTTGGTGGAGCCATTATAAAAACCACATGCCTCAGTAGATAAATGGCACAGAGAACCAACAGAATGTATAGCATTTTAGTATATAATCTTTCATTTGCATCTGCATGATTTCAGGGAAGTTTTATATGCAATAGCACAAATAAATGAGGAAAGAAATGTTCAAAGATTTTTTTCTCCATTGCTCACTAACGGCTCCTCTACAAATGGAAATGACGGTTGATAGCACTTCTGTTTACTGATCTTGACGATTTGTACCAATACTTACATAGCCAGCCAAGCCAAGTGCCGTTGAGTTGGACCCGACTCATGGCGACCCTAGGGGCCATATTTGTTTCTCTAAATGACACAGGAACTGCAAGAATATTTATTTCTCTGCCCAAATTCAATGTTTTATTTTCCTTCATGAATCCAGTTAGAACTCAGTCTACCTCTAGCAATTACAGTCAGATTAACATATGCATATGGTTAGAACAAACCTGTTTCTACTGCACATTTTATAGATATATAGAGAATAAAAAATATATATATATATCAATGGCGACAAAATGCAGCTACTTGCTCATTAAGTAGTAACATTATCTCCTTAGGCTGGCTTTGAACCAAAGACCAAATCTAATCTAAAGCAGAAAAATAATGTTATTATTCTCCTAGACTGTATAACTATATTTTTAAGAATAGCAGAAAAGAATTCATCTAACGGATTTATACACATTGTACATGAGCAAGTGTGCCCGTGTGTTAAGGCTGGCACTCTGCAGTGTCAAAACAGGGGAAAAGGTGGGCATTTTAGGAAAAGTAAGTGTACCAGATAACTGAGGGTATTTTACAAATAGATTTTGTACCTTAAACAGAATAGTATTCCTGAACCAGAGATTTACTAAGAATAACCAAGTTATTGCCTTGCTAAAGAAAGCAAAGTCTGTGCTGCTCATGTTTCTTACTGCCTACCAAGGTGTTATTTAGAAAATACATGTTCCACAGAAGACATTTCATGAGAAAGGTAATTCATTTTTCAGATGTTGCCATCAGGATGTTTGGGTATGTCTAGAAAACTTCTATGTTGTCTTTAGGCTGTGCTGACTTTTCTCATATTGTGCCCTGTCTTCCCTTTACAAAAGTTACCACTTATCTGTTATCTGGTCATTTCCCCTTCCCACTCTTCTTTCCCTTATAACTATGAAAAATTGTTTCTTTCTGAGTGTAAGCCTTTTCTTGAGTTTTTATAATAGTGGTCTCATAGAGCATTTCTCCTTTTGTGAATTATTTCCCTCAGTATAATGCCCTCCAGATCCATCCATGTTGTGAGATGCTCTGCATCTTTATCACTGCTTTTTATCATTGTGTAGCATTCCATTGTGTGTATGCCCCATAATTTGTTTATGCATTCATCTGTTAATGGGCATTTAGGTTGTTTGCATCTTCTTGCTATTGTGAGTATTGCTGCAATGAACATGGTTGTACATAAGTCTGATTTGTGGTGGCTCTTCTCTAGGACATGTTTCTAAGAGTGGGGTTGCTGGATAATATGGTACTTCTATTTATAGGTTTTTAAGGAACTGCTATATCATTTACCAGAGTGGTTGCACTGTTTTACATTCCCACCAGTGGTACATACAGGCTCCAATCTCCCTGAAATGTTTGCACAATTTCTTATTTTGTGTTTTTTTTAAAGTAGCACAAGTAAAATTTTGCTCAAGATCATTCAGAAGTGACTGCAACAGTATACTGACAAGAAATTGCAAGAAACTCAAGTTGGAATTGGAAGAGGATGTGGAACCAGGAATATTACTGCCGATGTTAGATGAATCTTGGCTGAAAGAAGAGAATATCAGAAAGAGGTTTACCTTTTTTTTATCAACTATGCAAAGGCATTCCACTATGTGGATCATAACAAACTATGTCTAACATTGTATAAAACAGGAATTCCAGAACACTTACTTATGCTCTTAAGGAATCTGTACATGGATCAAGAGGCAGCTGTGGAAAGAAAACAAGGGAACACTGCATAGTTTAAAGTTAGGAAAGGTGTGCATCAGGGTTGTATCCTTTCGATCTGTATACCAAGCATGTGAGAAGCTAGATTATATGAAGAAGAACAAGGCATCAGGATTGGAGGATGACTCGTTAACAACCTGCATTATGCAGATGATACCCCTTTACTTGTTGGAAATGAAGAAGACTTGAAACACTTACTGATGAAGACCAAAGACCACAGCCTTCAGTACAGAGTATACCTCAACATCAAGAAAACAAAAATCCTCACAACTGGACCAGTAAGCAACATTATCATAAATGGAGAAAAGATTGAGGCTGTCAAGGATTTCACTTCACTTGGGTCAACAATCAACGTCCATGGAAGCAGCAGTCAAGATATCAAAAGACACATAGCACTGGGAAAATCTGCTGCAAAGGAACTCTTTAAAGTATTGAAAAGTAAAGATGTCACCTTGAAGACTAAAGTGTGCCTGACCCAAGCCATGGTATTTTCAATCACATCATATGTGTGCAAAAGCTGGACAAGGAACAAAGAAGACAGAAGAACTGACAACTTTGAATTGTGGCACTGGAGAAGAATGCTGAATTTACCATGGACCACCAAAAGAATAAAGAGATCTGTTCTGGAAGAAGTACAACCAGAGTGCTCCTTGGAAGCAAAGATGGCAAGACTGCATCTTACATACTTTGGACATGTTGTCAGGAAGGATCAGTCCCCAGAGAAGGACACCATGCTTGGTAGAGTGAAGGGTCAGTGAAAAAGAGGAAGACCTTCAATGACATAGATTGACACAGGGCTTAAGCATAAAAATGATTGTGGACATGGCACAAGAAAGGGCAGTGTTTTGTTCTGTTGTACATAGGATCATTATGAGTTGGAACTGATTTGACAGCACCTAACAACAATAGCATATTGGGTTGAGATGGTATGTTAACATAGCTTTGATTTGCATTTCTCTAATGGCTAGTGATCTTGAGCATTTCCTCATGAGTCTGTAGCTGCCTGAATGTCTTTTTGGTGAAGTATCTGCTCATATACTTTGCGCATTTTTTAACTGGAGTATTTGTCTTTTTGTTGGTGAGGTATTGCAGTATCTTATAAATTTTTATAGATTTGATCCTTGTCAGATATATGAGAGTCAAAAAATCATTTCCTGGTTGTTAGTTGACTTTTTACTCTTTTGGTGAAGTCTTTTGATGGGCTTTAAGTATTTAAGCTTTAGGAGATCCCAATTATCTAGTTTATTTTCTGGTGTCAGTGCACTGTTTGTTATAATTTATACCCTACTATGCCAAGGATACAAATCTTTATGGACAAACTGCCAAATTTTTCTTCTGCAAAGTATCTGCTAGATTTGAACTACGAACATTGTGGTTAGCAGTCAAGTACTTAAGCAGCGCACCACCACGACTCCTTAACCATAGTAACCATGAAATAGTAAAGGAATATATGGATAAAAAAATATTTTTTTTCCTGCTTGCTGCAGAGTTATCATGAGAATTGGCAAATTCTGTTGAAAAGATTATAGTAGATAAAATTCAGTATGGTATAGAACTTAAAGATCATTCTGTCATATTTGTTTGACATTTTCTATTTTGGTTTGTTTTTTCTTGTTAACAGTTTACATTTCAGGTAAGGTTCACAAGATTGCTTTCTCCAGTGAATTTTTCCCTCTTTACAGACTCTCTTATTAATTGCTACTTTCACTGTCCTTTAAACTGATAACAGCATTTAACACACACTTACGTTACTTTTACCCAGTCTGACCTTCTTAATGTATTACCGTAACTCAGTTAGTTAATTGATGCTGCTCCCGCCTCCTAAGCTTAACCTTTAGAATCATCCATCACTCTATTTTCTATTATTTTCCATTTACAATAGGTCATAAACTGGCCCTATTCTCAATATGGCCCCTCCTTTCTCTAATCATATGCATCAATGTTGGATCACATTCCCACCTCCTGCTTTGACTCCTCAGAGAACTTCCTAACTGGTTTTCACACAGTCTACTCTGTAAATGCAGTTAACTTTTTGCCATGCAACACTAATCCATAATGCTACTGCATTCTTCTATAGTTTTGCAAATGCTGTCTCTGCCAGGAATGATTTTCACGCTCTTGTTAACTTGGAAGACTGATTCTTAGTCATCCATCCTTATAACAACACAAATGTCATTCTCTTGTTTATCCTTTTCAACTTTGCCAGAAAATAAGTCACTCTTTTCTCTTGCTCTCAGAGCACTTTCTAGTAATTATTGTGGTAAACTGTCAAAACTCTACCTGAAGATTTCTCATGACCTCAACCTCTGCTTCTCTGAACAAGATACATCCAGAACTCTTTACTTTAGAAGCATCTATACCCAGCTAGCTGAGGACTCAAGTTTTTTGTTAAGTTTTATCAGAGGAAAAGTCCAAACATGTCTTTTTTTCTTTTTTTCTTTACATGATCTTTAACATAACAAAATTTTGGGGGACATCTAGGCCAACTTGTGAAAAAATATGATAATGGACTGTATATATATATACACACACATATATATATTTATATACTTTGCCAACTGTGCAACCCCACTGTACCCTACAGAGTACTTTTCTGAGCCTGCTGTGCCACACTTTGTCTGGGTGGGCATATTGTTTATGTGTGAGCATTGAGAAAAATATGATGTGGGTGACATTTTAATGATGAATTGTCTTTCTCATGAAAGTCCTTTATAGAACACCTATTTTCTAAATAACACCCTGGCAGGCAGTAATAAAGATCACCTAGCACAGATTTTGCTTTCTTTTGCAAGACAATATCTTTGTTGTTCTTAGTAAATGTATGGTTCAGGAATGCTATTCTGTTTAAGTTATAAAATCTATTTTTAAAATATCAACCTTTTTTATGCTCTAAGTGAAAGTTTGTAATTGAAGTCAGGGGCAAAGTCAAGATGGCAGACTAAAGACACATCTCCCTAAATCCCTCTGGAAACCAAGACCTGAATTGCTAATTAAACGGAGCCTTCTGGACACCTAGTGAGCCCTAGAACATGGCACAGGGCTGTTAATTTGGACTTCATACCACTGAATAGAAAACTTCTTCTCTTTTGCCATCCCAGTCTTGGTGAGTACTGGCTTTCACTGACCTAAGGTAACTTGCTACTTTAACTTTTTCTTCTCTATCTTAGCCAGCAGGCAGAGCTGGGACTTGACCAGCAGCTAATCTCAGATACACAGCTGGTAGGATCAGTGGGCAAAATTGCCACATTTTGGGAGCCCAGTTTTGGACTCTGTGCATCTCAGCACCTTTGGTCTCTCTTTCTACTTCTGCCATTGAGTAGCCCATACCAAGGCAGGCAGAGAGTTTGTGCAGGATGCCATCTGGTTCCACTGGGAGGCAGAGATACCCATACAGAGGCCTTGGCGGGACCTAATTTCTAGGCTGGGAGCCAGTGCCTGCCCAGAGGAAAGTGCTTTTCTGGCAGAAAAGTAATATTCTACACAGTGTCACCTACCACTGAGGCCCAACAGCAGAGGCCTGCAAGGCAGTAGCTTTTCTGTATTTTGAACCAGGTTATAACATCTGGGGTTGGATATAGAGGTGCTTACTTTGCCAGCTGGGAAGAAGGACTGGTAAACCTGAAAACTTGACTGACTTTGGAAGTTGTCAGTACCTTTTACTCTTCATTTTAAGATGGCCTAGAGAAAAAACTGTGGCCCATCCTCACAGCATCTCTCCCAGCTTTTAATGACTCACATGATGCCCAAAAAGCAAAATTGTAATGAAGAAATCACCCATAGCTTCAGAAGGCCCCCAAAAGAAACAACCAAAGAATTTCTCAGATGAAGAAACCTTTCTGAAACGATCAGAAGGTGAATACAAAAGGATTATGTATAGAGACTTCCTAGACCTTATACAAGATGCAGCAGAGCAAAACAAAAAATTAAGCAAGCTGTTTGATTTGATGGAGTACCAGTACTCTGAAGTCCAGCAGATCAAGAACAAAATCAAAGATATAAAACTTCAATTCAAAGCCAAGAAAACAGAATGGAACAAATGGAAAATAGAATTTCTGACTTGGAAGACAGAGCTACTGATTCCAGCATCAATGAGGAGAAATCAGAAAAAAGACACAAGAAAAATGACAAAACATGAAGAAACATGTGGGACTCTATTAAGAGGAACAATCTAAATTAATTGGAGTTCCTGAACAGGGTGAAACACCTGAGAACACAGAGAGTATTGTTGTTGAGCTGCTGAGAGAAAACTTCCCAGAAATTATGAAAGAAGAGAATATATATACCCAAGATACATATCGAACACCACTGAATACAGATCTCAAAAGAAAGACTCCAAAACATATTATAATCAAGCTTAACAAAATGAAACAGAAACAGAAACTCTTAAACGCAGCAAGACTCAAAGCAAAGCTAACATTCAGAGGGAAACCCTGTAGGCTTTCATCAGATTTCTCAGCAGAAATGATACTGGCATGGAGACAGAGGCATGACGCATTTAAAGCCCTGAAGGAGAAGAACTTCCAACCAAGAATTATATATTCTGCAAAACTATCTTTTAAATATGAAAATGAAGTTAAGACATTCACATATAAACAGAAACCCAGAGACTTTGTAAAAACCAAACCAAAGCTACAAGAAGTACTGAAAGAATCTCTTGGCTTAGAAGAACTAAACTACTAACTTAATATTCTAGAAGGACACATCACCCAGAAACCTACTCAGTGAGGGAAGGCTCCAAATTCAATCAAACCCATTAGTGAAAGAAATGATCCAGTGATCATATCATGAAAACTATGATGTCATCATATTAAAAAGAGGAATGTACTACAGTCGTTATAGTCCTTCCAGATGCAGAGGAAGTTAATAAGACGGGTAGTAATTAAAATTTGGTTTATACATAGTTTATTAAGTGGGATCTTAGGGGCAGCTGTAAGGCACAATAAAGACGCAACATATCAAATCAGGAAACACAATACAGGAGTCTCAACAACCACAAAACCAACCTTGAAAAAGGTGAAAAATCAACTCACAAAGTCCCAGAACAGATTAATGAGAACAACAGAGAAAACATCAACTCAAACATATCACAATGACAGCACTAAACACATACCTATCAATAATTACATTGAATGTGAATGGACTGAATGTTCCAGTAAAGAGACATCAAGTGACATCTTGGATCAAAAGACACGACCCATCCATATGTTGCCTACAAGAAAGTCACCTTAAACTTAAAGACAGGAACAAACTGAAAATTAAAGGATGGAAGAATATATATCAAGCTAACAATGAACAAAGAAGAGCAGGTGTGGCAATTCTGATCTCAGATAAAATAGATTTTAATGTAAAATCCAACATTGTGGACAAGGATGGACACTATTGCTGAAAGTTTCAATACACAAGTAGGGTTTAACAATATCAAATATTTATGCACCTAATATTAGAGCACTTGGCAATATTAGAGCAGCTAAATACATTGAAGAAACACTGACTACATTCAAAAATGAGATAGATCACTCCTCAGTAATGGTGGGAGACTTCAACACTCCACTCTCAGTATTGGACAGATTGTTTAGAAAAAAGGTCCATAAAGACACAGAAGACCTTATTGCCACAATTAACCAACTAGATCTCATTGACATATACAGGACTTTCTATTGATCAGTGGACAACTACACCTTCTTCTCCAGTGCACATGGAACATTCTCCAGAACCGACCGTGTGTTAGGACATAAAGGAATTCTCAACAAAATCCATACCATTGAATTAATGCAAAGCATCTTCTCAGATCATGAAGCCATAAATGTCAAAATCAATATTAGAAAAAGCATAGAAAGTGGAACTCATGAAAACTGACCAACATCTTGCTGAAAAAAACATGGATTATAGAAGAAATCAAGAATGAAATAAATAAATTTATGGATTCCAGTGAGAATGAAAACACTTCCTATCAGAATCTATGGGATACAGCCAAAGCGGTGCTGAGAGGTTTGTTTATATACATAAATCAGGAAGGCAGAAAGAAAGCAAACCAAAGATCTAACCCTACAGCTTGAACAAGTAGAGAGAACAACAGAGGAACCCCTCAGTCACCAGAAGGAAAGCCAAAAGCCAGTAACATCGAGTCGGATCTGACTCATGAGCAGAACTAAATGATTTAGAGAACAGAAGAACAATTGAAAACATTGAAAAGACCAAAAGCTGGTTTTTCGAAAGGATCAACAAAATTGACAAACCATTGGCTAAACTTACTAATGAGAAACAGGAAAGGAAACAACCCAAATTAGAAATGAGAGGGGAGTTGTCATAACAGATACAACAGAAATAAAAAATATCATAACAGAATACTATGGAAGTCTGTACTCTAACAAATTTGAAAACCTAGAGGAAATTGACAAAGTCCTTGATTCATATCACCTACCAAAATTATCACAATGTGAAGCAGCACAACTTAATAAACCTATCACAAAGAAAGGGACTGAAAAAGTCATCTAATAACTACCAACCAAGAAAAAAAACCCAGACCCAGAAGGCTTCACCGCAGAATTCTACCAAGCTTTTAGAGAATAGTTATCTCCAGTATTACTGAGACTATTTCACAGCATAGAAACAGATGGAATACTCCCAAATTCATTCTGTGAAGCCAGCATAACGCTGGCACCAAAGCCAGGGAAAGACCCAACAAAAAAGGAGAACTACAGACCATTATCACTCATGAATATAACTGAAGTCAGCTAGTCATACAAAAACTTACAGACACTGTGTTATGTGACTAGTTGCTCTCCCTACACTGTGACAGCACACTCCCCCCTCTATCCTGTACTTCCTGTGTTCATTCAACCAGGCCCCTCCCCCTCTGACTTCTCACTTTGCCTTTGGACAGGAGCTGCCCATTTAAACTACTGTACCTACTTCAGCTAAGAAATACAGTATTTACCAGCAACATTTTATGTTTTATAGTCCAGTCCAATCTTTGTCCAACAGTTGACTTCAAGAATTGTTTGAGTTCCAGGCTAACAGAGAATCCCATGTTTGCCAGCAATTCTCCAGTCTGTCAGACCATCACAAGTCTGGCCTTTTTCTGGAGGTTGAGTGCTGTACTCCATTTTTCTCCTGCTCCTACTCCATCAGGGACTTTCTGTTGTATTTCCTGTCAGGTCACTGCTGGTGGCGGGCACCATGTAGTTCTTCTGGTCCCATGCTGATGTGGCCCCATGCTGATGTGGCTTATGTGGCCCTTTCTGTCTTTTGGGTTCATATTTTCCTTATGACTTTGATGCTTTTTATTTTCATTTGTTCTAAGTGCTTTTGGACCAATTAATTCAGCTTAGATGGCTGCTTGCTAACTTTTAAGATCCCAGACACTACTCTCCTACTCTCCAAAGTGGGATGCAGAACATTTTCTTAATAAACTTTTGTTATGCCAATTGATCTAGCTGTCTGCTGAAACCATGGTCCCCAGAGCTCTGCTCCTGCCTCTCTGTCCCTTGAGGTTTTTGGTTGTATTCAGGAAACTTCTTAGCTTTTGGTTTAGTCCAGGTGTCCTGATATCTCCTGCATTGTGTGTTGTCCTTTGCTTCATAAAATAACAATTAAAAATCTATCATTTCTACATTATAATTATGCTCTGTAAATAACAAAAGGTTTGACAAAGTAGAAAGCATCAAAAAAATTTTCAAGTCACAAAATGTAAAATAATGAAGATCTATGATATGAAGCTCTCTGTGAAATAACAGCCTTCCTGCTTTAATCTGAGAATGGTTGCCCATTCCAGTGCAGGTAAAAAAGATTAAATAAATGATATCATATCCCCAAATTATTCATATCCAGCTACTGATATATATATATACATATATATAATGACAATGATCATCTACTCTGAAGACATCAGACATGACTCAAATGTATATAAAACTATATAAAGTGACTCAACTCATAAAAATATTTTGCCTTTAAGATTACTATTCATTTGGATACATTTTCAGTGAAAAATTTCTGCATTAGATGGTTACAAATGTAACTTGCATAATGCAGCATGGCTATAAATATACTATAAAAAGATACCAGAAAACCTACATTCTAATCCTAATTCTGAAACAAATCAGTAAATACCTCAAGCTACTTGATGTACATTTTTCTCACAGGTGAAATAATACTGGCCTGGAATTCCTCACATATTTATAAAAAGTAACAGTGTATGATCTTAATTATTTAGTATACATGCTGTTATTGTTGGTAGTTGCAGTGCAAATGGTATCTATACACAGTGACCCTGCTTAAACACAACAGAATGAAAGTCTGTCATCCTCAGAATCATTATGTTGGAGCCTGTTGTTGCACCCACTCTGTTAATCTGTCTTGTTGAGGGTTTGCTCTTTTTCTGATAGCCCTCTACTTTAGCAAACATGATGTTCTTCTCCAGGGACTAGCCCCTCCTGATAAGACATCCAAAGTCCCTGAGATGAAATCTCAACATTTTTAGCTCTAAGGAGCATTGTGTCTGTACACAGTTTCTAAGACATACCCGTTCATTCCCTTGGCAGTCCACAAGGCATTCAATGTTCTTCTTCAGTGCCATAACTTAAAGGCATCAATTCTTCTTCTGTCTTCTTCATTCATTCTCTAGCTGTTGTATGCACATGAGGTGATTGACAATACCATGGTCTGAGCCAGGGGCATCTTAGTCCTCAAAATGACATTTTGCTTTTTAACACTTTAAAGAGGTTCTTTGCAGCAGCGGTGCCCAATGCAAAAATATCATTTGATTTCTTGACTACTGCTTCCATGGGCATTAACTATGAATCCAAGTAAAATGAGATACTTGACAACATCGATCTTTTCTCCATTTATCATAATGTTGCTTACTGGTACAGTTATGGGGATTTTTTTCTTTTTTTCATTCATGTTGAGGGATAATCCACTCTGAAGGCTGTGGTCTTTGATCTTTGTCAGTAAGTGCTTCAAGTCCTCTTTCAGCAAGCAAAGTTGTGTCATCTGCTGTTAATGAGTCTTCCTCTAATCCTGATGCCACATCCTGCAATGAAACCTGTGTCTCTTCTGAATTCAGCTTGAAGTTTTGGAAGTTCCATGTCCAAGTATTGTTGCAAGCACTTTTGAATCAACTTCAGCAAAATCTGACTTGCACTGATAATTTCTCCATTCTGCTGGATTCACCCTTCTTTAGAATGGATGCAAATACAGATCTCTTTCAATTGCAGCCTTCCAATTTTCTTGGCATAGATAAGTGAGCATTTTCAGGATTGTATCTATTTATTGAAATATCTCAGTTAACATTCTGTCAATTCTTGCAGCTTTATTTTTCTCAATGTCTTCAGTGTGGCTTGGACTTCTTTCTTCACTAACATTGGTTCTTGATCATATGCTACCTCCTGAAAAATTTTAATGTCAACCAATTCTTTTTTGACATACGACTCTCTGTTTTTCTTTCATCTTGTTTTGATGTTTCTCGTGACATTCAATATTTTACCTATAAAACTAAACTTCTTACCCTCAAGTTGATTCTGACTCACAACAGTCCTACAGTACAGAGTAGAACTGTCTCATAGGGTTTCCAAGGAGTGGTTGGTGGATTTGAACTGTAGAACTTTTAGTCAGCAGATGAGCTTTGAACTGCCAGTATTGCAACTTGAGCCTTGAATTTTTTCTTCAGTTCTTTCAGCTTGAGAAATGCTGAGCTTTTTTTACCCCCTTCCTTTTTGGTTTTCTAACTCCAGATCTTTGCACATTTTGTTATAGTGCTTTATGTTCTCCATATGCCCTTTGAAATACTATGTTCAAGATCTTTTGTTTCATCATTTCTTCTGTTCCTTTCAGCTACTTTACATTGAAGTGCCAATTTTGAAGTTTCTTCTGTCATCCATTTTGATTTTTCTCTTTCCTAACTTGGCTGGCTTATCTTTTTTAGTGACCTTTTGCTTTCTTCATGTATGATGTCTTTGACGTTATCCCACAATTTGTATGGTCTTTGTTCATCAGTATTTAATGTTCCAACTATATCATTGAGATGGACTCTAAATTCAAGCGGGATATATTCAAGGTAGTATGTCAGATTTTGTGGATTTGTTTTATGTTTCTTCAACTTCATCTTGAACTTTCATATGAGCAGTTGATTGTCTAGTCCACAGTCAGTCTCCAGCCTTGTTCTGTCAGATGATATCACTCAAGCTTTTCGATCACCCCTTTCCACAGATGTAGTCAATTTGATTGCTGTGTTTTCCATTTGGTGAGGTCCAAGTGTATTTATATTGTTGAAAAAATGTAATTTTCAATGAATAAGTAGGTCTCGCAAAAGTCCCTTATATGATCCCTGGCATCATTTCTGTCACCAAAGACAGAACTTTCTTCTTTGTTTCCAGACGTTTGCATTCCAGTCACCAGTAATTACAAATATATCTTGATTGCATGTCTGATCAATTTCAGACTGCAGAAGTTGGTAAAAATGTTCAATTTTCTCATCTTTAGTATTAGAGGTTAGTATAAAAAGGTGAATAATAATCATTTTAACTGGTCTTCCTTGTGTGCATTGATATTTTGCTATTACAGACAGTGTTGTAGTTCAGAATAGATCTTGATATGTTCTTTTTGAGGATGAATGCAACCTTTTCTCTTTGTCATTCCAGCATAGTACACTGTATGATTGTATGCTTCAAAGTGGCCAAATAACATTTCATTTCAGCTCAGTGATGCCTAGGAAGAAGCCCTGGTAACACAGCGGTTAAGTATATAGCTACTAACCAAAAGGTTGGTAATTCGAACTCAACACTTGCTCTAGGGAAGAAAGACATAGTGATCTGCTTCACAGAAGATTATATCCTTGCGAACCTTATGGAGCAGTTCTACTCTGTCTATAGGGTCACTATGAGTCAGATTTTACTTGATCCCAGTGGGTTTTTAGCTTGGTAATGCCCAGTATATGAATCTTTATGGGTTCCATTTCATTTCTGATGACTCCTGATTTCCCTAGATTCCTATGTTGTACAATCCATGTTCTAATTATTAATGTATGCTTACAGTTCCCTCTTCTCATTTTAAGTCATGCCATATCAGTAAATGAATGTCTTCTTAAAAGTCTGACTCCATCTCTGTCATTAACCCTTCCATGCCCAGTGATATACCTTTGTGTTCCTCTTCCACAGTGTGGTAAGCTAAATAATGTCCCCCAAGTGCGTCCACATTCTAAGCTACAGGACCTGCGGATGAAAAACAAAACAAACCCGGTTTGAGTGGGTTTGAGTTGATTCTAACTCATAGTGACCCAATATATACATAGTGAATGTGAATTTTTTGCAGCCTCTGGGGTTTATTGGGAAACTGCTGTATCACAGACAGTGTAAGCTGCCATATGGCATGGGTATTTATGACTGCTTGAAACTAAAGAAATGGGCATGTGCAACAAATCACTCTTTTCTAGAGTATTGTATGAGGTGTCTGAATTTGTTCTAAGAAAAAAAGACATTTTGAGAATTTTTATTTGTTAAACGTAAGTACCAAGTGACCCCACTGGAGGCTGTAAAGGTAATCAGTGTACTTCGTATGTGCCATTTGGAAGTGGTACTTTGGCAGGCTTGTGGGGTTTGTCAAAAAAAAAAATCCATACTACTTACCAAAAACTCAGATACACTGAATGATTCAGCATGCTTGTATTAATGAAAACACATATCAATATAAAGTTCAAATTAGAAAATAACTTGGTCATCCCAGGGCTTGAGTCAGCTCCGTTTTGAGGAGGCAGCACTTCCCCAGTCCTGTTCCGAATGCCTTCCAACCTGCGTTGCTCACGTCCTGCTGACATTATGTCAGACAATGTTGTGCTATGATTCATAAGGTTTTCACTGGTCACATTTTTTCAAAATAGATCACCAGATCCTTCCTCCTAGTTTGTCTTAGTCTGGAAACTCCACTAAAACCTGTTCACCATAGGTGACCCTGTTGGTATCTGAAATACCACTGGCATAGCTTCCAGCATCACAGCAAGACACAAGCCACCACAGTATGACAAACCAACATATGAGTGGTGATGAATATACACAGCTATGCTATATTCAGTTTATAATCGATAAGCATTTCAGTTTTCCTTCTCAGTTTGTATGCCACATAGGACACATACGTTACTGCCTTTTTAAAATTATATTCTCATCTCCATTGCCTTTGCTAATCCAAGCATCACTTTCTGAATAATTTGCATTAGTCAAAAAAAGTTCTTTCTTTTTCTTTTTAATCATATAAGAGATCTAGTGATCTTGTGATTACAAACGATCTTCTCTCTGTTCCTCTACTACAGTGTGATAAGCCAAATAATGACCTCACAGCGACTCTCTAGGACTGAAAAGAACTTCCACACAGGGTTCCCAAGGAGCAGCTGCTAGATTTGTACTGTCAACCCTTTGGTTATCAGTTGGGCTCACTGCCCCACTGGGCAAAAGGGACTTCTCAGATTTAAATTAAGGGTCTTGAGATGGATAGATTATCCAGAATTATTTGGGGAGACCCAGTATAACTATAAGAATCATTTTCAGAGTGAAGCTGAAAGGTCAGTGTCAGAAAAAGAGATGTGACAAGCGGAGCAGAAGTCAGAAAGAGAGAGGTAGGGAAAGAGAGCCTGAAAATGCTACACTACTGATTCCAAAGACAGAAGACTTCACAATTCAAGCTGGCTTCTGCTTGTTGAGCAATCATTCTGTTTTAGGCAGCAGGAAGGAGTAAAGCTGGAAAGGCGAGAAGGCTGCCCCTCTCCCTGAGTCAATTCTATTTAAGCAGCTTTCCCTGAAGCACCTCACAGATGCCTCAATTGACATGTCACTTGATAGAATTCAGTTACCTGACTGTATTTAGCTGCAGTGATGTCTGGGAAATTCAATGTAGTCTTTAGCTGGGTATAGACTGCGTGACACCTTTGTCCTGAGGTGAGGCTGGTAGGTTTGAACCATTCACATTTGGCTAGCAGCCGAGGACTTTACCCATGTGATACCAGGGCCCTTTCTTGGCTTATAACCTTCACAAGTCAACATACCTCTTTCCTTCTACCTAGAAAACAAATACTACAGTACAGCCCATAATCTCTTCATCTCTTGTCTTTACCATTTATTTCTGCATTGGAGGTCTTTTTATTGTCCTGCTCATACATGTGATTGCTAGGTAGTTATGAAACCAGATGCTGATTAATGGATGACTAGGACATTTTCTCTGGCAAACTTTACAAGTGGATTCAGTTTGCTCAATGATAATTTTTTAATAGCATACGTCAGCAGCCAGTTTCTCCTCTGATGACTGACATCTTGAAAAATTCAGATTTATAATTACTTTTGTACACACATTAAACTTGTTATTGGCCAAATGTGACAAACTTTCTTTATCCTGGATTGGATTGTGCCCCTCAAAACAGTGCATAGTAATTTGTCTGGGCTGGTGATTGCCAGTATTGTGTGATTGCCCTCCCATTTTGTGATTTTCTGATACTGTAAATCCTAGTCTCCTTCTGAGATTAGTAGACTGGATTAGTGTTAAAGAGGATTAGAGTGGAACTGTAGAACCCTTCTTACGATCACCTCCCTGCTCCAGTGTAAACAGAATTTCCCTGGATTGTGGCTTGCAGCACCTTTTATCCTTTAAGAGATAAGAGGAAAAGGAAGCAAAGAGAGAGTTGGGAGGCTCATACCATCAAGAAAGCAGCCCTGAGAGTACAGCATGTCCTTGAGACCAGAGGCTCCTGTACCAAGATGCTCCCTGATCCAAAACTGGCTAACAGAAGGATCTTCCTTCAGAACCGAATAAGAGGGAAAGCCTTCTCCTGGAGCAGACCACCTGAATTTGGGCTTGTAACCTACAAGCTCATGTAAGAATAAACTCTTCTTTGTCAAAGCCATCCACTCATGATCTTTCTTTCTTTTTTTTTTTTTTTTTTCACCCATGGCATTTCTGTTAGAGCAGCACTAGCTGACAAAGACAATCTTCACTAACTAGCTCTTTTGTTAAATTAAATGAGATTTAAAGTACCTAGAAACCTGGCTGGAGTAGTGATTAAGTGCTACGTCTGCTAACCAAAAGGTGTGTAGCTCAAATCTGCCAGGTTCTCCTTGGAAACTCTATGAGGCAATTAGTTGTACTTTGTCCTATAGGGTCACAATGAGTTGGAATCGACTCAGCGGCAGTGAGAGTGAGTACAGCTAACTAGAAAACTGGCTAGTTAGCCAGTAAACAGCCCATTTACACTTTGATAATAAAAATACAAATTTATTCCAAACAACAGGGAAACAAAAGAAAAACACAAAGGACTAAAATCAACTAAATTCTTAAAAGTGAACTTCCAATCTTATCGCAGTGTTTCTCTGCTGTATCCACTCTGAGACTGTACACTTTAAATTATCTTGTATTTACTAAACAGCTTTGGCAGTAAAAAGATGGCCCCAAGTCTTTCTGGTCCTTAGTGGGTTGGAAGCATTTCTTCTTCTACATTCCTGAGCATACAGTAGGCCTAGTGAAAGTTCCATGGCTGTACCCTTCTATGACCAACACCTCCAATTACTATGCTTACACTTATCTTGCCTGCTAATCTTGCTTATCTTGTTTTCTGCTAATTCCAGCAATGCTACAGAAAAGTATATTATTTATATTTATAATAGTTCCTAACTACTGCTTGAAGGTCAGTAAAGAATAGATGGAGAAAAGCAACCCAGTTCTATTGCTCCATAGCCTTTATACATAAGCTCGACCTACTATTAAGAGTGTTGTTCTTCCATCAGCATCATTTCAACTCTGTTACCATAGTGACCAACCACTGGTATCTTGCTTTTAGTCAAGTCTCTCCATTCGTCTTTATTGTTAAATATAGAAATTTTGCATTATATCCAATATCCTAAAAACTATTTTAGGGTAATAATTATATTCTAATTTTTCTCTCCAAGGGGACATATTTTTATACATTCACATCAGTATAAAAATCAACTAAGGATATAAATCAGACATTTATAAAAGAAAATAGTATGGAACACTCTGCTTACAACTGAAATAATAGAAACCAAAACACAAAACATATCTTTTGAGCCTATAAAAATTGCAAATAAAATACAGCTTTTATGAGGATACAGGAAAATAAATATCTTATACACAACTGTGGAAGTATAAACTGGCTAACAGTTTTTATGGAGATCCTCAAATTTTTCCAAATTCTTTGACATAGTAATTCTACTTCTAGGAATCAATTTTAGAAAAAAAAGAAAAAGAATCCTAACTGCAATAGGTATGTTATTGTTAGGTGCCATTGAGCCTACTCTGACTCATAGAGATGCCATGTGATCCAGCAGGACTGCCTCATAGGGTTTTCTTGGATGTAATCTTCATAGAAATAGATCACTAGGTCTTTCTCCTGCAAAGCAACTATGTGGCTTCAACCTTTTGATTAACTGTTGTACCACATGTGCTCCTTGCAATAGTTACAGTTATAACTAGTTATAAACAGAAAAATAAATAGAATAAACTTTTCTACAACTAAAGATAAATTAAATAAATTTTGGTAGAGCTAAACACAGCTAAGTGAGCTGTCCAACTGTTAGGTGTTTTATGAAATATTTATTGACATGGAAAAATAGGAAATACAGTAATCAATTTAATGTATACTATAATTCCCTTTTAAAAAGACATAAAAGTGCTTTTGTTAGACAAATGAGTAGTTTGGGTATGTATGCAGTAAAATGGTAAGAATGAATTTGTCTGGATAGGGCAATTATAGGTGATTTTTATAATCATCTTTTAATTAACCTGATTTAAATATTTTCCCCAAATAAGCTGCTATTATTTTATACAATTAAATATTCTCAATGCCTTCTAGAAATTCCTTCTATTTTATATCCAGCTGAAACACTTGTTCTGTTCACACACGCTTGCCAGCATTTTAAAAAATTCTTAGAGGAGCCAGAGGCACATACTTTATCCAGCCCCATCCTGCTTGGAAATCCTGGTTCCACCTTGCATTTGTTTACTTTTTCTGGCTACTGTTCTCTCTTTAACCCACCTTGAAGTTTATGTAGCTTAATCCCGTTTCCTTCATCTTCCAGACCATCAGCTAGACAAAAGAATTTTCCTCACAGATTTGGGGGAAACTAAAGAGATTTCAACAGATCCAGAATAACCCAAAAACCCACTGCTGTCAAATGACTCATAGTGACCCTATAAATAGGGCAGAATTGCCTAAAAGTGTCTGGCAGATTTGAACTGCCAACCATCTGGTTAGCAGCCACAGCACTTAACCACTACTCCACCAGTGTTTTGCAATCTAGAATAGAATATTTAAAACAGAATATCAGATTTTGTGAGGTTTATTGGGTGTCTCCTGGATAGCGAAAATTTCTCACTTGATTATCTTTTTCCAAGTCCTGTTTGTTTCCAATTTATTAAGAATCTTCTAAGTCCCTAGATGGCATGAGTTAAGCACAAATGGTAGCCATGAGTCAGAATTACCATACCCCAAACAAATCCATTGCTTTCAGGTTGCCTCTGATTCACAGCAACTCTGTAAGACAGAGTAGAACTGGCTTGTAGAGCTTCTAAGGCTGTAATCTTCATGAGAAGTGGCTGTAGCTGGTGAGTTCAAGTCTCCTGCCTTTTGGTTGGCAGCTAAGTGCTTCATCCACTGCATCATCAGGGCACTGGTGGCAACAGGTTGCCTTCTGTTTTTGGAGTCCTCCAGGAAGTTACACCTTCACTTCCACCTACTTTTTTGAGTCTCCAGGGACCTCTTCAAGTCTTCTCTCTCTAGAGCTGCCGAGAGCTAAATTTGTCATTTCCGATACTTTCTTAAATAAAGGAGTATAGTCTGTCCACATCTTATTTCTCTCCACAGTTTAACCCTGGGGACTTTATCTTACAGAATCAAAAGATGCATCGGTATTGTTGTTTTTTAACAAAAGTACCCACTTTTTTTTTTCTTTCAAAGAGATACTGTTCAGTCTCCCTAAGCAACTGGTTCAAACTGCAATCCACTAAGAAATCAAAATTTAAGAAAAAGACATAAAGATATATTTTTTAAAGACAGACTTTTTGTTTTAAAAAACTTTTTAAGTTTTGACTTCATGAGACACTGGTTGAATTAACAATAGCAAAGAGGAGAATCAAAAATGGGCAAAAAAATTTAAAAAACTAAGGTTGTGTTATCGTATTGTGAGGATGGCACAGGACTGGTCAGTGCTTTGCTCTGTTGTAGACAGTGTTGTTATGAGTTACAACTGACTTGGTAGCACCTAACAACAATATTGTCATTATCGGAGCTCCTCCAAAATACTCAGTTGTAGAGTGATACCAGCTCTGGGATAGACAAAGCAGAATGATGAGAGGGCAAGAACACCACCTATCAAATAACAACAGGATTCAACTTCCAGCTGTGTTAGTTACCAGCTATCGCATACTTATTGCCTAGGCATGTTATGACTAGTTGCTATGGAGTCCATTCTGACTTATGGTGGGCCTTATGTATAACAGAACAAAATATTGCCAAGTCCAGCACCATCTTCAAGATTATATGCCTGTGTCCACTGTTGCAGGTATTCTGTAGTGCCTTCCAGCCTAGGGGCTCATCTTCCAGCACTTCACTGAACAATATTCTGAAAATAGGAATATTCATTCTAAATAGGACTGAGTGAAATAATAACAGAAAATTCCTTATTGGAACTCAGTAAGTACATTTTCCTTTTTCTATGGTCTCAGTGAGACACAGACGGCTCTCTTCAAGCAATTGAGTCCTCATTTTGGCACTCACAATAGTTTCCAGTAAGCCCAGACAGGGTATTTTGCCCTTTGGAATAAAATAAGGCAGATTCTGCCAAACACAGTCAGATTTCCTGTTGGACAAGTGAAGCATAAACCCATAATCCAGTTCCCTGGGGTGAGGTTAGGAAATATCAAGCAGCTCACAGTGTTGCCTTCTCTTACCTCCTAACATACAGAAATAAGACTAAATTCCATGTCTAGCATTTTTATTAAAGGACCCCCAGCTTCCAAGCTATGATCTAAAACTCCAGTGTAAGACTCACACTTTCAAAACCTTTGCTTTAAACTTTATGGTCTTAATTTCATTCAAAGACTAATAATATCAAAGACAATGTAAATGATGGTGATAATAATAAATATCACAATGGATACATCAACTAGATGATGGCCTACTACAAACCTCTTAACACGGAGACAAAGCAAGCAGTTTTATCTCCTTTGTATAAATAATGGCATTATATCCTTCAAGCAGTGAAGGAGGCATGGTTCAAGCATCAGACGGTTTACTGTGAAGACCGTTTTTACATGCTACCCGTACTCCCTTTGTTACCGGCCTCACAAATGCCAGTCAATTTCCACTAGTCTTTAAGCCAGGCCAAGCCAATTTGGCTCACCTCACATGTGCAAAAGCGCTAGCTATAACCACTTATTGACCTCAGTAGAAAAGGTAGCAACAGGTGAAGGGAATCAAAAGGAAAATCCTCGCCAAGACCCTATTTCGAAGCAAGGGGTCTGACAAGAACCAGGTCTCCTCCTGTTTCCTGGCTGCATTCTAGAAGTGTCTTTTCTCATGACACCCGTGTGGCTGCCGTCTTACTACCCAAAGCACGCTTAAGGTTTGTTTCACTGTATCAGGGCTAGCTGGATGCGAAGCACTTTCTCCTGGCTTCTAGCTCTTCACGTTGCAGTAGAAGTACTTTATCTTTTTCCAAGACAGTTGTCCAGATCATCAGCAAGTCTGAGCATGACAGACAAGGACCCACCCACTTTGCTGGGTTCAGTAACACCTTCTTGACAATAAAATTTCTTCCTAACCTGAATGTTCTGTAACTTTTCCAAGAGAAAAATTTAAATTTTTCAGAAATCATTTTATTCTTCTGAAAGAGAATCATAATTGACAAACAACAATGTAGTATTCTTGAAAAATGGCTTTTTGATGATTTAACAGAAAGATAACAAGTAATTTCTGTTTAAAAAACTGAAAGTAGAAAACAACTATGAATAACATTCTTTGTTTTCTCTATAAGAGGTAGATATCTGGCAAAGTGATTTAGAAAATGTTGAAATATTAAACATCCGAGGGTTAATGAATAAATTAATAATTCCCTATTCTTAGTGAATTTTTCAGAAAAATAACCAAATATTATGGAAAGGAGAAAAAAGTAAGCTATATAACACTATTTCTTTTTTCCTGCAACATTTAATATTGCAAATTTCAAGCCTAATTTGAAAAATAGAAATTATGAAATAATTAATTTCAACATATGACCTAATGAGACTTCCAGAAATCTGAAAACAAAAATACTATTTTTAAAGTAAACCTACTGTCATGAAGTTCATTCTGACTCATAGTGATTATAGTGATCCCACAGCGTTTGTAAGGCTGAAAACCTGTACAGAACCTGACTGCCATATCTTTCTCTTGTAGAATTGCTGGTTGTTTTGAACCGAGGACCTTTTGGTTAGAAGTCAAATTCTTTGATCACTGCACCACTAGGGCTCCTTAAAAGCAAACCAACCGATTGTCCTCAAATCACGTCCAGCACGTAGCGACCCTGTAAGACAAAGTAGAACTGCCCTGTTAAGTTTCCAAGGAGTGACTCGTAGATTTGAACTGCTGACCTTTTGGTTAGCAGCCAAACTCTTAACACTGTGTCACCTCAACACTGTGTATGCCTTTTCCCAAGTGCTAAAACTGCTAGCATTTTTACCAGCAAAAGGGAGGTAGACTTAAAATTAAATTTCTATTGCATTCATTAAATGAAAAAAAAAAAACAATGAATTAAGAACATTCATGAGTCTACAGTGATGGACTATGAGAGAGACAAAAAGAGAGGGGGACAAAAGGCAAACTTCTTAAAAGAATGCTACTGCTATGTAGAAAAGTAATAGATTAGAATTTTGCCATTTTATAATCTCTATTGTGAATTAAGAAACTCTCATGGCATAGTGCTTAAGTATTACAGCTGCTAAACAAAAGTTTAGCAGTTTGAATCCATCAGGTGCTCCTTGGAAGTACATGAGGCAGCTCTACTCTGTCCTGTAGGTTCACTATGGGTCAGAATCAACTCAGTGGCAGTGGGTTTTGTGGTTTACCATAAATTCAGTCAAGGATGTTAAGGATGTTATAACTTGTACATCAAGAGTTACTAGGGTCAAGGTATTCATACCCTTTCAAATCTCACAAATTACTTACTAATTACAAGACACAAAATGTGTAATAGAGAAATCTGGCAGTTAACACTTCAATAAAGTGGCCAAGCCATTTGTGAAAGAAACTAACACGTCTTTCTGATGTGATACAGTAAGAATCATATAGCACCAAAAAAAAAAAAGTAATCTTGCCCAAATAGGTAATCTAACTGTAATGAGGATTACCAAATCCAGAATCTGGATATTTTAAGAGACAACTGACCAAGAGTTTTCAAAAAGTCAATGACATGAAAAACTAACAACAACAAAAAACCAAATGCAGAGAAGCTGTAGATTAGCAGACTAGAGAGATGCAGGAACCAGCTCTGATGCTTGAATATTGTTGGATTCTGAGTCCAAGAAGCAAAACAAAGAGCCAGAAGAGGTACTCCAGGGACAAGTGGAAAAGTTTAAGAACAGTCTCTAGTTTGGCTGATATTTGGGAATTATTGTAAATTTTCTTAGGCATGATAATGGTGTTGATAATGGGAGATACAGAGTGACATAATTATGGGTGATGTGTCATAATGTCTATAAGTTTGAGACAGTTAAAGTTAATGGTGGCTAAATGTTAAAACTGATGAATTTAAGAATATGTGGGTGTTTCTCTTTCTATGTTTTACTAGCATATTTTTTTTAAGAGATATAAAAATTTATTGGGAATATTCTTATTTTAATGTTATTTCTTTGTATGCTGTCAGTGGCTAAGCATGCTGTTTTTCTTTATAATTTTTAAAAAAATTATGTCATTTTTTTCATAGTGCACTAAACTGGAATAAAAAATTTATCTCTGGCATAAAAACAAATCACCAACAGGAAGAGTAAGTAAAGGAATAGGAAGAGTTCAAAACTGTCATTCAAAAATTTCACAGTAACAAATTCTATCCTTGAAAATCTATTCTGAATCAAATCTGTATAAAGTTATACAGGAGTGCTTACAAAAGCAATGAAATTTAGAATAACTGAAAGTGTATCTATGTAGGATTGATTAAATAAATATAAAATATAATTGCAATAGAATATGCAGCTTTAGAGATCATCAGTTTTAACATTTAGCTACCGTTAACTTTACCTCTGTCAAAGTTATAGACATTATGACATGTCACCCATAATTATTTCACTCTGTATCCCCCATTATATCAGACTGAGTCCTGCACACTGAGAGCACGCCCAGCTAACACCATTGACTGCTCTGAAAGGATTTATGACAGAACCCTGGACACAACTGGAAAAAACATAGAAGAAAATTCTAAGACACACACACACACACACACACACACACACACACACACACACACGCACCAGACTTAGTGGTCTGATAAATACTGAAGAAACTGGGAGTATGGCCCATGGATTCCCTTTTAGCTCAATAATGAAGTCACTTCTGAGGTTCACCCTTCAGCCAAAGATTAGACAGGTCAGTAAAACAATACGAGACTAATGGGCACACAAGCCCTGAATCAACGAGTGTGAAGCAGGAGGAGACAGAAAAGCTAGTGATGGAGAACTCAAGGTTGAGAGGGGTGAGCATTGACAAGCTAGGGGACTGGCAACCAAGTCACAAAAGAAAATGTACACTAATTGCTTAATGAGAAACTAGTTTGTTTTATAAAGCTTCATCCAACATATAATTTAAACAAAATCGTTTTGTAGATGAATAATGATAAAATGTTCATATAGGTAAAATTAACCATATTCTGGTTTATATAGTTTTTCACTCATTTAGAGACATTATTCACGTAAACCCCACATAAAGCAGAATTGAATGCATTTTAAAAAGAGAAAAATTATGCTACATACTGTTAACAACAAGTTTAACAATCTGCATATTCAAGATTAGTCCATTTCCAGTGACTGTGTGTTCAGATACAGACACTCAAATTACATAGCAGATATCTCTGATGAGTTTATCGGTGCTTCACTTTTTCTTTATTTTGACTATATGTATTTTCTTCTGACTTTTCTACAATCACTGTGTTTTGCTTTAGTAGTAAAATGAGCCATTCAGCCAAGTGCTGTCGAGTTGGATCTGACTCATGGCGACCCTAGGGGCCAGGGTAGAAATGAGAGGTAATATAAAACAAAGGGATGCTAAATATCTGTGACACTCTCAATCTTATTCTCCTGTTATTTATGCCACTTTGTGTGCCATCTCAGCTTTTGCAACATCTCTTATTACAAACAAGAGCACCGCTTTATCAATTCAAACTCCTTTTTCTGGCCACCTAAAGACTACACTGTATTCAGCAGTTGCATGCATGTGAGGCACCTTAAAACACCATGGCTTTGGTTAGGTACATCTTCATCTTTATAGTGACATCTTTTGCTTCTTGATGCTTTAAAGAGGTCTTTTGTAGCAGCTTTGCCCAATGCAATGTGTTTCTTGACTGCTGCTTCCATGAGTGTTGATTACGGATTCAAGTGCAGTCCTCGACAACTTCAGTATTTTCTCTGTTTATCAAGCTTAATGATGTTGCTTATTGTACTAGTTGTGTAGATTTTTGTTTAAGTTGAGCTATAATATATATTGAAGGTTATAGTTTTTGTCTTTCATCAGTAAGTACCTTTGAATTACGGTATTGATCAGGAATGTTGAATATAACATGGACTGATAAAAGAATGAACAAATTTGTCATGGAAGAAACACAGCTGTGTTATGGACTGAAATGTGTCCCCCCCCCCCCAAAATGTAATGTCAACTTGGCTAGGCCATGTTTCCCAGTATTGTGCAATGATTCACCATTTTGTCATCTAGCGTGATTTTCCTGTGTTAAAATTCTACCTCTATAATGTTAATGAGGTGAGATTAGTGGCAGTTATGTTACTTAGGCAGGACTCAATCCATAAGATTAATCCATTGCCAGTGAGTTGATCTGAGTCATAGCCACCTTATAGGACGGAACAGAACTATTCCATATAACTTCCAAGGAGCACCTGGCAGAGTCAAACTGCTGACTTTTTGTTTAGCAGCCATAGTACTTATGAGTAACCACTATACCACCAGGATTTCCATCCACAAGATTACACTGTTTTAAGTCAATCTCTTTTGAGACATAAAAGAGGGACTGAAGCAGAGAGAAATGAGGACCTCAGATCACCAAAAAACTAGAGCCAAAGGATATCACATCATTTGGACTTGGATTTCCTGCTCTACGAAGCACCTTGACCTGCAAAGACTGATGACAAGGACCTTTCCCAAGGCCCACAGATGGAAAAAGCCTTCCTCTAGTGCTAACGTTATAAATTCTTACTGCTAATCTCCTAGACTGTGAGAGAATAAATTTCTCTTTGTTAAAGGCATCTATTTGTGATATTTCTGTTATAGCAGTACTAGATAAGACAAGCCAGAATGCTCCTCAGAAGCAAGAATGGCGAGATTTTTGTCTCACAGACATGTTTGTAGGAGAAATTAGTGCCTGGAGAAGGATATATTGCTTGCTGAAGTAGAGCATCAGAGAAAAAGAGGAAGGACCTCAACAAGATGGAATGACAGTGGCTGCAACCATGGGCTAAAGCATAACAATCTTAAGGATGGCACAGGACCAGGCAGTGCTTTGTCCTATTTTACAAGAGGTTGCTATGAACCAGAACCAACATGATCATGCCACCCAATAACAACAAGAATAAAAATAATGATAAGAAAGCATGATGAACTGATTGCATGCACAGAAAATGGCTTGTCTGCATGCAAAACCTGACACGGTAAAACTAAGTAACTTTGAAACAAATGCCAACTTCAGCAAAAGCTATACTTCTTTGCATAAAAACCAGCACAATGTTGAGAAATAAGTGGAAAAATATTTTACTGCTAGCAAGAATGGTTTGATAGCTTAAAGAAGAGAAATATTTGTCATCACATAAAATGCCAGAATTCAGGGGAAGGTTACAAAGACTGATGTTGGTGGCCCTGTTTATAACACATTTTCCACTATTATTCAGGACCAAAATCTAAAATGAACTGAGAGTCATTTGTATCTAAGATAGTTTAAATCAGACATACAGCCAATCCAAAGAAGGAAACATAGACTGAAAATAGCAAATTATATTAATCATGTTATTATCCTTTATTTTTTTTTGGAACCACTTAACAAAAATACTCTACTGACTTAAATTTCATACTCTCCTCTCTATCTGGGTGAATAATGTTCTGTTTCATAGAATTTGAAGAAGGACATGTTCTCACAGAAGTGGAACAAGGGCCGATTTTGAGCTTAATTACATGTCTAACAGAGAAAATCAAGTATCATCAGAAATCTTGTCAGAATTCCACTAAAGGGCTTTGGATTAAGAGTAGAAAGATCTGAATTCTAGACCCAGTTCTGCCATTAACTAGCCATGTGATCTAAGTCAAATCACTTCATCTTTATAACAGAAAGTTTCTTCATTTATAAACAGCAGCCAAGAATCCAACCAGTGTGAACCAGGCCTCCCAGCATATGAAATGTGCAGCACAGGTAAACATACATAGACAAACATTTATAAGTGGCTACCAGGGAACGAGGACTAAGGAGTTATTGTTTAGAAGATACTAAATTTCTTTATTGAGGTGACAAGAAACCTTTGGAAATAGGTAGTGGGGACAGTTGCACAACACGGTGAAAAGAAGTAACGTCAATTAAAATGGCATATTTTGTTATACTTTTCTTGCTGTAATAAAAAAGTGGTTAACTCTATAAAAGTATATTTTGGTAAACATTTATCTTCAAAGGCTCATGTTGGCTACACTCAAATAAAAATTTTTTGTTCAATAAAAACAAAATATTCTCATTTACAAAAAGGGGATACAGTCAACTTTACAATGTAAAAAAAATTGAGTCAAACTGTTCGGATCCGACTTGACGGCACTTGGCTTTTTGACTGTTGAAAGTATATATTAAGGCCAACTGAACACTGCAGAAATTCTCCGTAATTTCTTCAAAACAAGCCTCCATAATTAGACTTTGTTAAATCTAAATCTATAGGAGATTATTACTTCAATTTGTGTGTAGGAAACAATCTATATTGCCTTCCCTCAAAAGAGAAGACCAATATGCAGAAGTAAAATATTGTAATTAGTATTTTAGAGTCCCCAAATTTAGACAAAATATCCAAATCCTTTAGCTTTTGAGTGGGTTTTTTTTTTTTTTTTTTATTATCCCAAATCTTTGGACTTCTCAGTGATTGCATATTTTAATCATAAATTGATGCATTTTTTTTGACAATTAGTTCTCTTTATTTATTTTTTATTAGATTGGATAACAATGCCTATCAAGCATATATATGTGTGTATATGTGTGTAAATATATATGTGTGTGTGTAAATATATATACACACCTATATATATAATCATGTTATATATAGGTATGTTATATATAGGTATGTTACATACATACCTATATACATATTTACACATATATAGGTAATTTTACAATTATTACCTGCCATAACAGTAAATGTATTTATTTAAAAACAAGAACAAAAAGCAATTTATCTCTCTTTTGAATTTATGTTTCATATTTTTATAAAGAAAGTCAGTGTTTTTAAAAATCAACTGATCGTTACTATTACAAATTAGAATTATTTTGCACTTCAGGGATTCTATTTTGTTATATTTACTTATTACATTTTACAGGTACAAAAGTACCAAATAATAACCTCTTACTAACTGTAAACCAGATTTTTTAAATAACATGGTTCCTATTTCATAATTATTTATAAACTTCTCAGAACATCTGATGCTATGTTTCTGTCTTCATAAAACATGAATAGAGGATCCCTTGATAGATTTGCTAACATTCACAGATGGAGAAAACTCTGAATAAGTATAGCAGTGAACATTCTGTCCCAGCTAACATTTTTCCAATTTGTTATTTGATAGCAAAGTAGCATCTTTCAAAATTACAATTGAAGTACAAGGTTCCCTTGAAAAGAATGCCCTTTTAATATTTCATCATGTCTCTTTTTACAGAAGTCTAAGTAGATGCAGTTTATTTTTTGTTAGTGTCCTCCAAATGAGCCTATTTTATTGCATTGCTTTCAGATTTTGATAATACCACAGTGAATTTATGCAAATATCATTATCTATCTTACATACATACCCTTTAGAATTTTCTTCCTCCTTTCTCGAGCACAGCTGCAAAACTCTGAGTCAAAGTTCACTTTTTCACTTGCCACACAGGTAATTACAAGGCGGTTACGGGCTACATGATTACAAACACATTTTTATTTTTATTCCTCCCCTCCTCCCTGCAGAGAAATAGTTAGTCTGCTTCCTTGAAATGAAAGAAAATGTGATTAAGTTTCACATCTCCTCGGCTAACAATAATGATCAGGGAAGGAACTGAAATTTCGAGTCCAGTATTGTCTCCCCAGTTCTCTTGCTCTCCGTGATGGCAGACCTTCTGATGAACCAATACCTGCCTACTCCGCCTTGTTCACAAGGAGGTACACCACACAGGAGGTAAAGTCAATCAGCTGCAGCATGGCTTTATCCTTCCTTCCTTTGCTACATATTTTATGGCCTTTAATATAGTTTCATTCCTTGTTAGATGCATTTTCTTGGCAATTTGACAAATGGGGCTGATTTTACTTTTAGTGTTTATTTGGTATTTGCAAAGCAAAAACAAATATGCTTTTTTCAAAATTTCTAGCTATAACTCAATCAAACTGTAGGAGACTTTTGTTTCTTTGTTTTGTTTTGTTTCTGCGTGTATTTAGTCAAGTGGTTGTTTAGCACAGAAACACAGTAGAATGTCATATTTTCCAAAAGCCGTATCTTAAATAGTAAACTATTCTACTGACATTATTTCAAAGAAAAAAATCAAGGTATTATAAATTCTGAACAAAAGTAATCAAAATGTCAGTAAATACACATGCCAGGTGACCGCCAGAGACATTGGAAATTGCATTAAGTACCTACAGGGAACACAGTAACCCAAGATAATAAAAGTATTTGACATGATGATCTAAGTTCACTGTGACTCAAATCACTCCTGAGAACTATTTTTTACACCCTTCTGCACTTGGAGCTGCCATTAATTAATAACCACCAAAATAATTATCAATTTTCATTTAAACTTTTTCTATACTCATGAGTATGAGATTATGGTATAGTTTCATACTTGTAATTGTATAGTCTGTTTATTTAGTACCTTCTTTTAAGAACATGTAAATAGAGCCTGACATTAAATCTATAAAATCAGACTCTCCAGTCCAGCAATGATATATCAGTTCTTGGTTTGCAATTTCTAAATTCCTTAGCTTTGAGTCCTCTGTTCTAATGGTGATTGATTTAGGAAGATCAATTCTGTAAATGAGAGTAATTGCTCAAAAAGTGTGTATTAATGGCTGGTGATGGCTGTCACCAATCCACCTAAGAGCCTTGGAGGCACAACTGGCTAAGCGCCTGGCTGCTAACTAAAAGGCTGGCTGTTTGAACCCACCCGATGGCTCCACAGAAGAAAGACCTGGCAATCAGCTTCGATAAAAACTATAGCCTACAGCCAAGAAAACCCTATAACGTAGTTCTACTCTATCACATGGAGTCACTATGAGTCCAAATTGACTGAACAACACCTAACAGAAGCAGCCTATCAGTCCACCTGGATTCTCTCTGTTCCTCCATATAAGATAGACCAAAAGCAGCTCTGATGCTGGAAGCTAAGCCACCAGTATTTAAAATATTGGCAGGTTAACCATGGTGATAGGTTTCAGTGAAGCTTTCAGACTAAGATGGAAAGTGAAGAAGATTTGAAGCTCTAACTGATGAAGATCAAAGAACTAGAAGCCTTCAATATGGATTACACCTGAACATAAAGAAAACGGCCTTGCAACTGGACCAATAAACAACATCATGATAAACTGAAAAAAGACTGAAGTTGTCTTTCATTTTATTTGAATCTTTAGCTGATAGCCATGGAAGCATTGGTCAAGAAATCAAACAACATATGCACTGGGCAAACCTACTGGAAAAGATCTCCTTAGAGTGTTAAAAACCAAAAATGTCACCTTGAGAACTAAAGTGCACCTGGCTCAAGCTATGGTATTTTCAATTGCATCATATGGATATGACAGCTGGTCAATGACTTGATGCCTCTCAATTATAGTACTGGTGAAGAATATTGAATATACCAAGGACTGTCAAAAGAATGAACATATTTATCTTGGAAGGTATACTGCCAGAATAGACTGCTTCTTAGAAGTGAGGATAGTTTCATGGATTTTAGACACGTTATCAAGGGAGACTGATCCCTGGAGAAGGACATCATGCTTGGTAAGGCAGAGGGGAACAAGAGGGAGACACAGTGACACAGTGACCTCAACAATGACCCCAAACATAGCATCATATTTGAGGACAGAGAAGGACTAGGCAATATTTCTGTTATACATAAAATTGGAATGTGTTCTACAGGATTTAACAAGAACAACTCCTCTTCTAGGATGCTGTGGGGGTATGGTTCACCCCAGTTACTCTGTAGAACAAAATCACTAGTTCTTTTGCTGTCAGCAAGCTGTTTATTTCTCACAGATGTATTTGTCCCTGGTATCCTTTTTGCCAAGAGTGAGGTACTCCCTCAACCGAGATCTGAGCTTCCAATGGTTGGCTGATTGTGCTCTGGAAGCCCTGCTTTCTTGCTTCACTTTAGCATAATTCTGAAAGTCTTCCAGCTCCATTGCTATTTCATCTCTGCTGACATCCCTGTCACAGCCTCTTTGTGGCTCAGCTTCTCTCTCTATCCAGTTCTGTTTCCTTCACTCTTTTTAATTTTGTCCCCGGGAGCATGCACCAAGAATCTTCCTGCACCCAAATTTATCTCAGAACCTGTTTCAGAGAAACCCAGTCTAGAACACACTACCTCAACCTACTGTTAAGAAGTTCCTCAACATGTCATCAGTAATGTCTTAACTACATGATTCCACGAGCCCTATATGTCTTTGCAGTTTCTATATAATAACTCAGTTGGTTTTTTGTGTTGCTGTTGTTAGTCTTCTTTCCTCTTTTTGTTTCTGTGAACCTATTCTACCCTGGTCCTTTTCCTACATCTCTTTGCTATTTTGAGTTAACCAAGGTTTTGCTCTCTGTTTTTGTCTTTGCTTGTGCTTTTTCTTTTCCTTTTTTTTTTTTTTTTTCTGGGAAATCTGATTTACGCCATTGACTTTGTATTCCACTGCCATAGTAAAATGTGAATTCGTATCTTCAGCCTTAACATCTCTCTGATACCTTAGTACTTATTTGGTATTAAACCAAACCCATTGAAGGGATGGCAGGTTTGTTAAGTGACTTCCCCACAGTTACTATGGTCACTAAAGGGAAAAATCTGTATTAGAGTCTATTTCTGCATGACTCAAAGGACCATTCTCTCTCTACTGTACCACTAGAGGTAAAGAATTTGCTTGTGAGAAGTTGGATGGAGAGAATGTAATAAAATTTTATCATGATAATAAAGCTTCTATAGAGCCATAGGTTCATGAAATAGAGATACAACACCTTCTTAAAATAATAACACTAGAACAATGGCAGTAACACTATTGATACCATTGAGACCCATTGCTGTTCTGTTGATTCTGACTCATAGCAACCCTATAGGACAGCATAAAATTGTCCTATAGAGTTTCCAAGGAGTGTTTGGTGGAATCAAACTGTTGACCATTTGGTTAGCTGCTGTAGCACTTAACCATTATGTCACCAGCATGTGGTATCACTCTCTGAGTACTCCATGGGCTTCTCCCCCAAACCACCATCCTACAGCCTACCATGATCCTCACCAAACTACCCTCTACACTGTTGTCACAGTAATCTAAAGCACAAGATGCCACATTCAATGGTATCAATAGTGTTACTGCCATTGTTCTAGTGCTATTGTTTTAAGAAGGTTTTCTATCTCTGTTTCATGAACCTATGGCTCTATAGAAGCTTTGTTATCGTGATAAAACTTTATTACATTCTCTCCATCCAATTTCTCACAAGCAAATTCTTTACCTCTAGTGGTACAGTAGAGAGAGAATGGTCCTTTGAGTCATGCAGAAATAGACTATAATACAGATTTTTCTCTTTGGTGACTATAGTAACTGTGGGGAAGTCACTTAACAAACTTGCCTTCCGTTCAATGTCTCCTCTCTCCAATAGAGGTATCACGAGGGTTAAATGAGGAAATAAATGTGCATATCAGAGTACCTGGACTACAAAGAAGTTATGGAATAAATGCCCATTTCCTTCTCTCCTGCCTCTCCTTTTCTCTCCAGGTTTATGGTTCAAGCTATGGCTTAAAAAACTGACCCTGGTTCTGCATTCTGGCTAGAAAGTGCTCTCCAGGCTTCAGCTGGTAAGTATGCACTTTGCTTAGCACCAAACATTTAGGAATAAAGTCTTGCAGACATCAGCACACCTTACCAAGCATCACAACACCTAAGGACATGGAAGTCAGATTGCTGGCATGGGAAGAGTTCCACCAAAGCAGCACAGGTCTGGCCAGGAAGCTGAGGTATGTAGCTGGTGGCAGTCTCTTTGCTCTGCTTATCACAGCCTTGGAAGTCAGGCATAGTTTGCACCAGTTTCTCTGCTTGCTGTCAGCTATCCTCTCTCCTGACCAACTTTGTGACTCGCTTCAGCATTTCTATCACTTCCTTTCCTTTCATAATATGGTAACATTTGGACACCCGAATTTTCTGCTGACATTTTAGTGCCTATATAGGATTTGAAAGATGTTGTCAATGACTTCATTCTTTAGATCTTCAGTTTCTGTGCACATAAATTAAACATAAATGCCATGTGCACCCTGTAATAAGTGGTTATCATTTTCAGGTTATTCACACAGTGACTGATGCACTCTCACAAAGATGCACACCTGAAAATAGCTTGAAGTAAGTAAGGTGTTTTTTTAAATGAAAAAAAAATACATAATTACTTAATTCACTTTCCAAATATATAAACCAAATAAATAAACAGCTAATAATTTGTCATGCCAGTTCAAGAGGGCTTATTCAAAAAGAACAAGTTTCCATAGTGTATCAGTATGATTTTGTCTACAATGATTTAGGAATCATGTAACTGTCCAGTTTTTATGGTTCTCTCTGCCAACTGTAAGTACAGATGTTGTGACTCCTCGTCTTCAGGTAGGAAGCGCCTTCTGACCCATTGCTATGCTTCCTATTTATCCGTATTTCAATCCATTTCTCACACGGCTGGCAGGAGTCATCTTTCATGGTTGTAACCCTATCACTTCCCCACACAACACACACACACAGGTATGGATTTTGCCTGCTTTATTCACTGTTATAGAACCTAATGTTCTACAAACAGTTGAATGAATGAACTCTAGTGTAAAAAAAAAAAAGAAAGAAAGAAAATCCGAAACTCTGGTAGTACAGTGGGTAAGAGCTACAGAGACTATAGATGCTAACCAAAAGGTGGGGAGGTCAAATCCACCAGGCACTCCTCGGAAACCCTGTGGGGCAGTACCACTTCATCCTACAGGGTCACTATTGAAATCAATGTGATGGCAACTGGTTTAGTTTGGCCTTTTGGTTATTTTTTTATCTAATATCTAAACAACCAAATGACATAAATACAATTATTATCCCCAGGATGAGGAAACAGAGACCAGGAAAGTATAAGTTGTATGTTCTTTTACACAACCACAAATAGTAATATTAGGATTTTAAAATAGAAAATGCATATCCAGAGCCTGCACTTTTTAACCACGAGCCTCTGTCACTTCCCATTATATATATATATGCGTATGTGTGTGCCGTTCTATATGCCAATCACACACTGCAACTTGTAAAGTGTGTGTTGGGGGGGTCTCTAATATCAACTGATCTGAATAGTATTAAATATGAAAGTTTAATTTCCAAATATTTTTGGTGTTAATTCATGGAAACAATCCAGTAAAACATGTAGGAAGGTAAGAAATAACCACAGATTGGTGCTGATAGTTTATTATCAGTAAAATGAAAGGATATATTGAGATTTTTTTTTCCTTTAACATTTTAAGTATCAAATAATGTTCTATTATGTTTTGTTTATTGGCATCCCTTTTCTAAGAAATGTCATTCTCAGGATAGCTGTATAAAATTATGACATTGTCTAGGCATTCTACTTTAAGTATAAAATGTTCCCTAATCATCAAAAGTGATTCCTCCATGATCATAAATTAATAAAGGTAAAAATAATCAAATAATCAAGAGAGCCCTCTTGTCTTTATAATCTGTTAAGAGCTATCCAACTGACTCCAGAAAACTAAATATCAGTATAAATTACATAAGGAATGCCTGGGTGGTGCAAATGGTTAGAACATTTGGCTGCTAATATAAAGGTTGGTGGTTTGAGTCCACTCAGAGGTGCCTAAGAAGAAAGGTCTGGTGATTATGCTTCTGAAAAATGAGTCACTGAAAATCTATGGAGCTCGGCTCTTCTATAACATACATGAGGTCATTGTGAATCAGAACTAAGTCAAAGGAAACGACTTGGGGAACGAGAACCCAGAAGACAGAGAGACCCATGTGAGTGTGTGACTATGTTGACATGTGATCAGAAGAACCAGATGGTGCCCGGCCACCACCAGTGACAGCTGTGATGAGGCTCAAAAAGTTGAGTCTCACCGGCAACATGAGAATAAAAACAGGTACACCTTGAGATCTCCACTAAAAGACTGCAACTGATGGTCCAGGGTCCTCGGGGTTCCCCTGGGAGCCTGGCCCCTGTCCCTGATGCTGCCCCTGTCCATAAATCATAATGGAGGTTAACTCTTCAGACAGGAATGGATGGGATGTGGTGACACAGAGTGACCATATTGTGTGGGCACTTGATGGTTCCGTGCGTCTATAGGATGTCATCCTTCTGACCTCTTACTGGAGGCAACGGAGACAGTGGAGAGGAGGGGATAGGAGATTGTTAGGAGAATATGACATGTACAGAATTGAGTGTAGGAGTGTGCTGTCACTGGGTGGGGAGAGCAGTGGGAGCTGCACATAGGCGGGCATGCAAATTTACATAGGATTGTACATTTTCACTTAATAATGATAAAAAAAGAAAATTACATATAGAAGAATTATAGCAAAAAACAAAATAGCTGATTCCATTACAAAAAGAAAAGATGCATTTATGTATTATCATTTTTAAAACATCAGAAGTTATATAAACAGATAGAACGTTAGCTACACCTTAGATGCAGAAATTACTTGCAATGTATTTGAAACAAAAAAATGACTGGTATATGCAATACCCATCCCTGTTTGTCAGTTTTTCTTAGTATGGTGGCTTGCATGTTCCTGTGATGTGTTCCCAGGCTGCTGAAAGCTACACTACCCATGTTCAAATATCACCTTCCAGACTAACATAGCCTAGGAAAAAAGGCTGGAGATCTACTTTCAAAAATTAAAACATTGTGGATCACAACATAACATTATCTGACTCGCTACCTTTGGACACACCATCAAGAGAGATCAATTGCTGCGTCATGTTTGGGGAAGCAGATGGCCCATGAGGGCAAGGGGTGCTCTTGGTTGGATAGATTATCACAATACTGCAAGGGTAACTTGAGCTACCCTGCATTCCAGAAGATGACACAGGACCTGGCAACACTGTGTTCTGTTGTAGCTAGGGTCATCCTGGGTCAGAGTCAACCTGATGGCAGTCATGTATATATCTTTCTCTCTCTACATAATAAACAAAGGGAGTAATAAATTGATAAGGAAAAGCCAGCATTAAAAAAGGAAAAAATAAATAAAAAATGTATAGACAAGCTTATGACTAAATAATGCTGAAAAATTAAATGGACCAAATATTTTGAGTATGTTATCAAAATTATCAGACTAGATTTTTAAAGACAGTCTACTATATTTGGCTAACAAGAAGCTATAAATACAAGAAGCAAATGAAGTTGAAAGTAGAAGGAGGTGAAAAGATACACTATGTGTAATCATGAAGAGGTTGATCCATAAGAACCCAAGTGTTCACAGTGGTTATCTCAGGTGGCTGGTTTTTCAAGTGATTTTTTACTTTTTACTATACTTTTGTGAATTATTTGAATATTTTAGAAGAGCATATATTATTTGGCTTGGCATATTATGTAATATAATTGGGAAAAATAAACAGTAAAGCTATTTTTACTGTAGAACATAGGCAGGAAAGCAATACAAAGCTTCAAAAGTAATTCCTTTCTTGAAAGACGAAGAAAAGGCCTAAGATTTGGTGGTATTTATGCCCTGATTGCAGCTTTCAAATTAAGCTCATAGCATCCTGGGAAAGACAAGCAAAAACAGGACTAAGGAAAATCCACTGTTAAACAATCTCATTTTCCTTTTCATCATTTTAAAGATTCTGAGATAGTAAATGAATCTGAGTGTGTTTTCTGCAAGCTGCTGATACAAAACTACCCATTTCTGTGCAGTCACTTCTGACTCATAGTGACCCTACAGCAACCCTATATAACTGTATGTTGAAAAGAATGTGGGAATGGCCCAAAGAGAGGAAATCATTGATTTACGCACTCATTTAATAATTATCCATAAGTACCTACTATATGCTAGGTGGAAAGTCTGGTGACATGGGGTCAAATGCTACAGCTGGAAACCAAAATGTTGGTGGTTCAACCCATCAGGCAGTCCTTGGAAACCCTATGGTGCACTTCTACCCTATCCCTAGGATTGCCATGAATTGGAATCACCTCAATGACAATGAGTTTGGTTTGATTTTTCTTTTTTTTTATTATGACTGAGTGAAAATGTACATTCCCATACAAATTGACATGCTCACCTCTATGCAGCTTCCACTGCTCTCCCTACCTGGTGACAGCACACTATTGCTCTCTGCTCCATACATGTCTCATCCTCTCAACAACCTCCTTTCCACTCCTCTCCAACCATTCTCCTTCCTCCAGCCAGAGGTCAGCAGGATGATTTCCTATAGATGCATAGAACCATAAAGTGCATCCAATATATGGTCACTCTGCATCGCCCAGTCCAGTGCATTTGTGTCCAAAGAGTGGACCTTCGTTAGGATTTATGGGCAAGGGCAGCATCAGGGCCAGGGGCCATGCTCCCAGGGGAACCCTGAAACTGCTGGACTATCAGTTGAGGTCTTTTAGTGGAGATCTCAGGGTACACCCCTTTTTATTCTTGTGTTGTCAGTGAGACTTAACTTAGTGAGCTCCATCGCGGCTATCACTGGTGCTACATGGAGCTCTGGTGGCATTGTGCTTAAGAGCTGTGACTGCTCCCCGAAAGGTGAGCAGTTGAAAAGCATTGTCTGCTGGGGGCAGTTCTACCTTTTTATACAGGGTTATTTATGAATTGGGATCAACTTGGTGGCCATGAGTGTACACCAGGTAGTGACTGAAATGCTTATTTGTGAGGCCAATACTTGTCCACCTAATGTCCGAAGTCATTTTTAAGTTTAGTAATGCACTAATAACTGGTCAAATATATTTGATAAGATTACTCAAGAACAAAACCAAAAAACCAAACCCTTGCCACTGAGTCAACTCTAACTTACAGCAACCCTATAGAACAGGGTAGAACTGCCCCACAGGATTCCCAAAGAATGGCTGGTGGATATGAAATGCTGACCTTTTGGTTACCAGGCAAGCTCTCTACTACTGCACCATTAATACCTTAAGCAATGTACACTAAGTTGAATTACCCATTCAAATTGTAGGACATTTTAGTATATTTATAACTGATGATATAGTGAGAATAAATACATCTGAAGTAACAAAAAACGACCCCAAAACAGATCTGAAAAACAGAATTCAATCATTGGGATCGATACAGGTAAAGAGATAAAGTAGAGAATAAAGACATGACCTAGAATATAATTCATGATGCCATCTGTTTTCCAAGGTTGAATTATCTCCACTATGATTCTCGGTGACTAATCCTAATATCCTAAAGCTTTGTCTGCCTCAGGCATCCTCTGCTGAGACCTTTAAGCAGTGTTTAACACAGCTAATGTTTTTCACTCTCTCTGCTTCCTTAAAAAAACACACTAAAACAGAAACACCTGAAGGCAGTTTTTCTCTTTATTTTCTGTAGCTGATGCCTCTTCCTCTATTTGCCCCTTGAGTATTGGTGATCCTTGGGATTCGACTTGTGGAACTGCTCCCTTTTCTTTGTATGTATTTTCAAACTGATCACATTCTGGTGGGCTTCAACTACGATCTCTATTTAGATAAATCAAGGCTATTTCTATCACACTCCTATAGCCTCAGTTCTGCATTCCCACCATCCTTGAGACTGTTCCCACCTTGCTATGTGAGAGGCACCTGAATTTCACATCCCAAACTAAAGTTTCTACTTGAACATGGTATATCATTTTAACTGCCCTTCCTTCAATATTTCAAATCTCAGACAATGGGAACGCTGCATAAAGTTTCTGTAGACCTTGGTTAAGAAGGCATTTCTTTCAAATCAAAATCTTCCTCTCCATCTGTGCTGCAACCACTTTATTTTGGACTCCTAAAATTTCTCACCCAAACTGCTGCAAATCGGTGTCCCACCCCCAGACTGTCACCCTGACAGACTAATCTCCATACTGCTGCCAGATTTTTTTCCTTATTCCCCCTAATTCTGCTTTGAAAATTTTCAATACTTTTTAATGTATGATCTTTTTCATTTATGTCTAAGCTAAAAAAAAAGCTTAGTTATTTTTAGAAATAATCTTAGAAATACCAAAGTATTTCTAAGTACTTCTCCACAGTTTTCTGTCCTTCAATTTAAAGATGTTGTTGAAGTTGTTAGGTGCTGTGGAGTTAATGTAGAATTGTAGGGACCCCAGGTGACAGAGATGAACTTCCTATAAGAGTTTTCCAGGCTGTAATATTTATGGGATCAGATCTCCAGTTCTTGTCTCCTGTGGAGCCGCAGGATGGGTTTGAACACTCAATCTTTCAGCTGGAAACCAAGTACTTAACCATTGCACCACTAGGGCTCCTAATATGAAGATAGAGTAGACAAGTCGGTTTTAAAGCCCTTGTTTAAAGATACTTTTCTTTCTACTGTATACTGTAAGCTTGTGTCACTTTAAGGCAATCTAATATGAAAAGCCTAGATTTATAAGTCTATTAAGAACTAATACCTTACATTACAAAATATTTTCAGGTTCTACTCAGTTTTTGTTTAGTGTTCTTCTTATCAAAATGTGTAGTTTCAATTGCATAAATAGTTGATAGTGTTTATATGTGAGGTATTTATCGCCCACAACCTGTCATTCACAAAGGCTTTAAAAAGTTTTAAAAGGAAGAAACTTCTGTTAGCTTATGTAATTCTTTACTGTATTCTTAAGTAACTGAAACATATTTTGCATGTTTTCTATAGGTATAGATAGAAAATTTGATAAGATTTTAAACAGAAAATTCTATGTATGATTCACAAATATTTTGAATATAGATACTATCATTTTTATATATTTATGTCTATAGATAGAATTTAGTATTCATTACCATTGAAAAGTATCTGTTAAATTAAGAAGTAACTACATTAGCTTTATCTTGAGAAAGCTGTATATGTGCATATTTCTCTATATGTGAATTTACATATCCATGTGATTTTAATAGGTAAAATTGGCTTCTGGTTGTAAACTTAATTCTTTTATCCATACCAATGAAGATTTGAAGTGACTAATTTCTAAAACTCCGTTTAGCTTTCATTGTCTGATCCTACTCAAATATTCAGGATATCATTGAAGATAAAGAATTAAGTCCAGTCACTTTAATATGGAACAACGAGGTTTGCAAAAGTTCTCCTTGTCGTTTCAAACAGTCTTATTTACCCTCCCCACGCTTGTCAGTCCTTTTTTATCCACTCACCAATACCTTACATGCGTTTATCATTGGATCTCCTGTTTCATTTTTTTGAAAATGTCAGGGAATACTGATGACTGAAAGCGACGGCTTTGCGCCTGGATTTCATTTGCTGTCACTTTGACATTTTGAGATGTCACCTTCAAAAGTGAATATAGTTTCTTTATATTCTAAAAACCATGATTATAAAGTAATTTCTATTAAAGGTTTGTGAGAAAAATTAAAACATTTACCTAGTGATTTAGTATGTCACAAGTCATATTAAGGGAGACTCATTTACCTTTCTTTTTTTTTAATGAAGGAGTATTTTACTTAAACTGGGGCTTCAAGAAAGAGATCTGAGAAAAGATGCAACATTTAAGTTCGTATTTCTAACTGAAACCATGTCACTAATACTAACAGAATATGAGCTTCCTGAAATTCATAGTTACCATTTTTTCCCTAACTATTCTTGTGATATACCCGTTGCTGTTGAGTAGATTTCTACTCACAGTGACCCTAGAGGACAGACTAGAACTGCCCTAGACAGCTTTCAGAAGCACCTGGTGTGTTTAAACTGCTAACCTTTTGGTTAGCAGCCGTAGTTCTTAGCTACTGTATCACCAGGGTTTCCAGTAACACAAATACTGCTAAGTATAAATTTAAAATTCCCAGACTGTATTTGTTCATTATTGAGTAAAATTCCGAGAACACTATTGAATTCTATATATTTAAGCATAGTAAAATAACATAGTATCTACTTGCTAGTTATTCCTGTCTCTGCAGACTTCTAGGTTGTGACCACTTTGACTTGCATTTTTTTCATGTAGCGGGCTCCTTTAAAAAAAAAAAAAAAGAAAATTTAAAAATTTTAATTAACTGTACTTATAAATTGACAAATGCATCTAAATGAGCAAAAATAAGCAAGAATGAAATGTGAAGAGCTTTAATCAGAAGCTTTTCTAATTGCTGGCTACACATCCTATCAGAGCAATTCCACAAACGCTATTACATTAAACATTTGAGTTGTGACTACATACATTTGATGTAAAATAAAAAGGTCATATAGCTGTCCAGCATTCTTTCTTGAAGGAACACTTGAATAGATGCAAGGAAAAAGCTGTATATAGTGATTTCCCACCTTGCCTGTTTATTCCTAAGAACTAAAAAATACATATAAAATGTATTTTTCCCTTGTTTTACCAATAACGGTCTGGGAAAATAATAGCAAGCAATGTGGAAACAATCATTTCTATCTCATTTGAATAATATATTTATAATCAGCAAATTAGTTCAGCCTAAACACACTGTTTGCTAAGCTTTAGTTATTATGAGAGTGCCCATTTAGTTATTATGATAGTGCAATTACATTAATTAAATAAACTTATAATCTCCAACATTTTAGTTGCTATTTATATACTTTTACTATAGTTTTTATCTTCCAAAATATCTTTGAGTCTTCAAGAGCAATTTTAATAATGCAAGTTATATTATGTACTGTTGGATTTATTAAGCAGATATTGAATATTTTCTTGTTTCTTTCATTGGCTTGGCTTTAAATTTTTGACTGGATGATTTTCCTAAATAAGTATAACAATACAGCTTCCCTTTATGATCTCTGCCTGGCTCTGTTCACTGGCCCGGAGGCTCCTCTCCACTGAGCATGGAGATTCCCTATGGCCTTGATTTACACATTCTATAGTCATGTGGAGACTTTTGGATTTTATAGAGATAAAGCATTCATATTTAATATTCTAATGAATAACTTTAATATAAAATTTTCTTTATTTCTCACACCTGTCATGGCCTTACAAATGCCAGCCAGACAAATGCATAGAGTACAAATTTCAATGCAAAATAAGTATGTCATTGGTCCTATGGAACTTGCTTTTTAAAATAAATTTTATTGCTACAAATATATTTATTTTTGGTTCAACTATTTTAATTACAATATATTGAGTAAATTAAGCTATGGCTTTCTCTGCACATGTAGTAAATGGCAACGTTAAAGCATTGTCCTTTGTTTTAATTATTACCACGAATTGTGGACCGAGTGTTGGTCATGAACTGAACCGTGTCCCCCCCAGCACGTGTGGGCAGTTTGGCTGGTCCATGATTCCTGGTACTGTGCGATATTCCTCCATGTTGTAAATCCTGCTTCTACGATGTTAATAAGAGAGGATGGGCAGCAACTGTGCGGTGGGGCAGGGCTCAACGTGTAAGACTGTATTGTGTCTTGAGGCAGTCTCTTGAGATATGAAGGAAAGAGAAGCAAGCAGAGTTAAGAACCTCATACCACCAAGAAGCAGTACTGGGTACAAAGCATGTCCTTTGAAGAGGACCTGGGGTCCCTATGCTTCAGAAGCTCCTGGCCCAAGGAAAGATGGACAACAAGAACCTTCCTCCAGTGCCAGCAGAGAAAAACTTCCCCTGGAGGTGATACCCTAAATTTGGACTTTTAGCCTACTGGACTGTGACAGGATAAAATTTCTCTTGGTTTAAACAATCCACTTGTGGTATCTCTATTACAGCAGCACTAGATGACTAAGACAGAGTTTAAGATATAAGAGTAAGAACATAACACTGCTGAATTCTGAGTAATTAAGGGAGAAGGCAACTTTGACCTGTAAGAATCTAAATTACAAAATATTTTAAAAGGAATTCTTTTTACATAATTTGCAATAGTATCTCGAATATCAAAAATCTGTGACAATAATAGGAGGATAATAAAGTATTGTTCAAATAGATGGTCTTAGCAATCTATCCCATGAATAAGTCAGTGGCTATTATCCATGTACCAAGTATTTACAGATAAATGAGTACACTTAAAGTGCTTGAAAACAATTTGCATCCTTAAGAGATGTTCTCTAATAACTTTGTTTATGCTATCCATTTGTATTTTATTGTTACAATTATTAATATATTATAGATAGATCAAAAGTAAGGAGCTAATGGACTTGGTAAAGAAATCATTGCCAATATTATTTTTTTCTAAAAAGGAGACTCAGAGAAGTGGTAGGAAACTGGTTATAAAGGTTGAGTCAAAATTCAAAAACAAGAAAAGCTTTTAAATTAAGTGCTGGGTTAGCAACTTCATCACCACTTCCTGTTAAAGGAAACTCGGGTGGTGTCGTGGTGCAGCTGCTAATCAAAAGCTCCACAGCTCTAATCCCCCAGGTGCTCCCTGGAAACGCTATGGGGCAGTTCTATCCTTTCCTATGTTGTCACTATGAGTCAGAATTGACTCGATGGTCAGGAGTTGGTTTGGTTCTTTGGGTTCCTGCTAAAAAAAGTTCACAGTGGATGTTGGAATACACAGAAGAAAGTAGAGATTGCCAGAGTCAATGTGCATTGATGAAAATTAAATTTTGCTATAACCTATTCTGTATTGAAAAGGGAAAGTACATGGAAACAAATAGGATACAATTTAATGAATAAATGGCAAAATATATAATATGCAAAGTACTTCAACTTCACAAACACAAGAAAAGGAAGACATGGCTGAATATTTTTTTTTTTTAAATCACAAACCAAACTCAAACCCCAATAAAGAAATTAGTGGAAGAACAGAAAAATAGCTAATCACTTTTTATAAATATTTGTAGATTTTCATACTGAAGACTGCTTATTATAATTTTAAAATAAAGCACTAGGTTCAGTAATTCACTATTAAAAGGAAGCATGTTTAATACGGAAATGCTGGTGGCACAATGGTTAAGTGCTATGGCTGCGAACCCGAAGATTGGCAGTATGACTCCACCAGGTGCTCTGTATGTATGCATGTATTATACATAGTACATATACACACTATGTATATACACATATACATACATATACATATATACATATACATATACTAGCAATTGCTCTAACTTGTTCCCTGATGCATCTTAGATTTAATACATTGAAATGAATGTACGTCTCCATTTAGAATAGATATCTGTATTACATTATTTTTAAAATAAAGACTTGTTCTTGTATTATACATAGTACATATACACACTATGTATATACACATATACATACATATACATATATATGTATACATATACTACCAATTGCTCTAACTTGTTCCCTGATGCATCTTAGATTTAATACATTGAAATGAATGTACGTCTCCATTTAGAATAGATATCTGTATTATATTATTTTTAAAATAAGAAGACTTGTTCTTGTATCTTGCAAGTCACTGGAATTGGGCCCTGCCAAAAGCCTCAGTGAACTGCAATGCCACAATTGCCACAACAATGAACTCAAACATACCAAATTCAGGAAGGTCGCAAAAGACCAGGCAATGTTTCCTTTTGTTACACATAAGGTCTTCATGAGCAAGAGTCAGCTGGACAGCGACTGACGACAAAGTAGCTAGTTCTACATAGATACTATATCCCCACCCGTGGGAGAGAAATTCAGAGAGGCACACACACTTTTAGACACAGGGCTTTATTTTCTCTTACAGGAGACACAACACACTTAGTCACAGGTACTGTCACATTTTTAAGGTCAACATTAAAGGAAAAGAAAAAGTAACCTTTGGTTAAAATAGGGAACAAAATACCAGCTTTACTTCCCTTTTAATAAGTGACTTAAAATAACATACTTAAAAGAAAAACACATTTTACAAGATTTTTGTATTTCTTCTTTTTTTTTCAGTGCTATACTCTCACTGCCGCAGTTGGTACACAGGACATTGGCTAAGTGCCTGAGCCTCCAGGTTCAAGTCCACTTAGAAAAGACTTATTGGGAGAGCTTATATATAGATCCATTGTTTGAAAGCTTTTTGCAAGACTTCTTGCTTTGGGCTATACCTCTTGTCTTATGGCATTTATTGCTTCCAGTCTTTTAATCAACATCCTTAAAATATAACCTCTTAAGTCAGTGCTTTCATTTTATATAAATGGTGACACAAAAGAGCTCCACTCATTTGCGATATCAGGTAGAAGCTAATTCTCAGTAGGATGCACTTTTCCTCCTTGCAGCCCTTTGCTCCTGCGTGTTCTCTGGCGTTCTGGAGTCTGTGATGCATTTAACTCCAATTTGACCTGCGTATTTGACACGCTACTCAAAAGTGGAAAGTACACATTAAGAGCCCCGAGGCTATATGTTGCTACTTAAAACTGGTCTCCCAGGGGCAAGAATGTGGTTCGGTTTTACGCTTCTAATCAGTGTTTATCAGCTTGTAGATGCTGCAATATTTAGCAAGAGTAGCTGCAGCACTTGAGCTATGATTGCAAATAGGCCAGATTTGGATGCCAAGCACTACAACTTCCAGCTTCATGCTTCAATTATATTTATAGGAAATTGCCTAACCCAAGTGTTTAATCATCAGTTTAAATTAACCTTTGGAATTCAGAGGGCTCAGTGGGCACTCTTGACAACACCAAATTTTTAGGTTTAAGTTTTCAATTACCTCATAAATGAAAATTTCTGGGAGTTTTAAATTGTTAAAAATGATCTGAAATAGCTACTGAAGTAGCCCCCAGACTTAAAGTCAGCCACATGGTGTTGTGTCAGTATTTTTGTGACAGGACAACTAGTAATTGTCTTTCACTTTTTGATACCAATACTATTCCAAGAGTCAACAAAGTACAGGTACTGCATAACAGAGAAAATTAATGGGCACTAACCCAAGAATTATGGTAGAAATTGTATTTAGATTGAATTACTTAGTGAGAATCTACATCTCTTTAAGACCACCAGCATCCTCAGAAAATTCATCAGGATTTATTGTGATACCTCATAGGTGTCCAGCCTACAAGAATCACAGCTGAAGGGCATGCCAGAAAGCAAGACTGCATTTATTCCAATACTGAACTTGTGAGAGAGATCTGGATGGCACAAAAGGGTGTCTTCTCAGTATGCACCATAAGACAACTGAATTATAAGACAGAGATTTAAAGTCCAGATATAAAGGCCTTTTGGAAATTAGAGAGGGAAACAGAGTTCCTAATATTAGATCAAGGCCTTTTGGGCATTCAGACTCTGGTAGGTATGGGGATCCAACAAATAACCCTCCCCTGCAGCAGTTTATCACTGAGGAGCAGATAACCATAAGCAGATTTAAATATCATCTGAGGCACGATAGGACAGAAGTGCATATACATGCTGAGGAACACAGAAGAGGGGCACTGACGACAGCAGAGGATTCATGGATGACTTCTGATTCAATGATGAGTGTTTTGAATGCCCTCAAACATTTTATAAACCATGTTTTCCATTAAATTCTAGTCAACTAAACCAAAATTCCTTACGTTTCTTTGATCTATATGGTTTTACCTTAAAGCTAGTAGGAAACAAATAGCCACTGCTGTAGAGTCAATTCCCACTCATAGGGATCCTGTAGATTAGAGCAGAACTGCTCCATGGAGTTTTCAATTAGTGCCTGGTAGATTTGAACTGCCCACCTTTTGGTGAGCAGACATAGCACTGTAACCACTATGGTACCAGGGTTTCAACAAATAGGAAGAGGGGAAAAAAAAAACAAAACTGAGATTGTGGCTCTCTTTAAGGCTTTGATTGTTTCTTTTGCGTCTGTTTCTCTCTTTAAAAAAAAATCTTTTAAAACCTGAGAATGGAACAAAGGGGTGGGAGTGTGAGGAGTGGGAGCATGATGGGTGGGATTGTTGCACAGACAAATACGGTACTGCTAGGCCTGGGTGGTCCAGGTAGAGACAGAAGCTCTGCAGCTGTACTTCAGTCTCTGGACTGGATGAGACCACTTCTGCCTTTTCCGTGCTCTAGAGGTCTCCTGCCTTGACTCTTTTTCAACTCACATTCTCTCTGTTATTATCTTAAGCAATGTATTGTTAAGTCTTGCTACACATTTGTAGAGGTCAACATCTTTTTCCTCATTATGATCACAGATAATATTTGATGTTCAATAATACATGTTGAAAAAGAAGTCGTAAACTAAGACAGGCTCCTGGCAAGTACAGCCTTACTGAAAACAATTTCCTACCACATGAATTTTTTCTTTAGCTTTTATGATAATTTTATTGGGTAGGTATCATTACTCACTTTTCATACATGAAACTTGGAAATTGAGGTCAGATATCATTCATTCATTTGTTCAGTGAACAAATGAAGGACTTCTATTGCTAGGTATTGTGGTGCTAGAGACATATCTTTCCCTCAAATCCTCACTGTCTTGGTAGAAAGAAAGCTACACGTTCACCACACCATTTTCATATCCTGGGTACATGAGAATGCCTGGATTATTTGTTGTCCCTTCTCCCACTTGTAGTTAGACTGGCCTCATGTAACTGAATATGAATCAGTGGTAAGTGGAAATAAAAGAAGTCACTTCCAAGCCTACCCTTAGATGAAGGCATCCCTGTGATCTTTTGGTCCTTTCTTTGCTTGGTAGCTGTATAGGCACAGATGACATATCTATAATGGAGACAGGCTTTCCAACTTCCACTGAATTGCAACATGAACATAAACTGTTTTAGGTGGCTGAGATCTTGGGTTTAATTTGTTACCATTAGAGCATCTATTCTTTCTTATCTAACACAAAGTTTATGGAGAATACACAAAGGAAACAAATGATTTCTAGAAAAAAAAAATTGCTTTAGAGCAAAAAAAATTAGGTGCTCAATCCGACTCAACGGCACTTGGTGACTTGGCTTGGCAACTGGAAATAATAGGAGATACATAATGTAGTAGTAGATCATTGTTTAGGAATATTCATTGTCTCCTCTCCCCTTCCGTGGGAAGAATATATATCATTGCTCCCAGAATGCTGAGTTTGGCTGTGACTTGCTTTGGGAAACAGAATAGATGAAAGCCACGGTGGATCAGTTGAGCTAAAACTTCAAAGGCAGCCTCGATGATGAACTGACCTGCAGGCAGCAACAATCCCAAATGAGATTAACAGAGCCACTGAGCCAACCTCAAACCGGGTCAGTGGACCCCCAGGTCATTCTGTAGACATGTGGGCTAAAGAAATGTTTACTGTGTACCATCGAAGTCTGGGGCACATGACTCACATTAGTCAATGGAATATGAGCAAAGAAGCTTTAAGAACTAGCGTATCGTTCTACTAGCACTGTCATCCCTTTGGCCTGGGGCTGGCAAGTCACAGTCAGGGGCTCCTAAGTGAAGGCGGAAGATAGCTTCTGTCGGTACACAGCCAATATGTAATAGCAAACTTTTGCTATAACCACTAATGTTTTTTATTTTTTTATTATGACTCAGTGAAAATGTACATTCCTGTATAAATTTACATGCCCATCTGTATGTAGCTTCCACTGCTCTCCCTGTCCAGTGACAGCAGACTATTCCTCTCTGCTCTATACATGTCCCATCCTCCCAACACTCTCCTTTCCCCTCCTCTCCACCCACTCTCCTTCCTCCAGCCAGAGGAGTGTAGGATGATATCCTATCGATGCATAGAACCATAAAATGCATCCAATATACGGTCACTCTGCATTGCCAAGTCCAATCCACTTATTTATTTATTTTTTTAAAATTACTACGGTGGTAATTAGTTACGTTTCTGGGTGGATCGATGTTAACACACTAGGCTGCTAAGTGAAAAGCTAGAGATTGGAGTATACCCAGAGGCACCTCAAAAAAAAAGACTTGATGATCTACTTCACAAAAATTAGCCCCTGAAGATCCTATGGAGCGGTTGTGTTCTGACATACATGGGTTCACTGTGAGTCAGAACTGATTCAATGACAACTGGCTTTTAAAGGTTGTGTAAAAAGAAGTGGGTAAAAATGTCTTTCTAATTCCGGGGAATTTTACACCTTAAAAACTGAGATCATGAAGAAAATCAAACACATACAACTTATAACTTCATTTTTAAGGTAGGAAAACATCTAGAATGTTCTTTAAAATGCTTATAACATTGAAATCAACATGACATGTTAGGGATTGTCATACATTCGTCTTACGATGCAAAGGAACTTTTGTAATTGAGAAAATAGTCACTGAGCTATTTTTCATTAAAATATGTAAGATAATTTTATCTAATTGGTTGACAGCAGTATTGCAATGTTTAAAATAACTTAAAATTTTCTACATTTACACATTTAATTAGTTAGATTTACAAGAGCAGTTTAAATCCTTGGAAGTTTTTGCTTGAAATATCATTGCTTTCAGGGTCTAATTAAGCAAATCAAATGTATTAAGAAAAATTAACAAAGTATGTAAATATAGTTTTAAAATGACTATTAAATATTACCAGATTCATAAATTCAACAAGACTTATATTTTTAGCTTAAAAAATGGGAAAAAACAAGATTAAAGTTAAAAATTTTAACTTTATAAGATATAAATTATTTTAAAATTGCTGATAGCCATAAGTAATGACTATTATACACAAAATTCACCTTAGAATATCACAAATTAACAATGGCAAAAGACTCTATAAAATAGTAACTTATTTCCTATTGTATAGATGGAAGCTATAAATAGACATTCAGACAAATTTGAAAAAGCCTAGAAAAGAAGCCAAAATTAACAGGATTTATTCAATGTAATGATGACATAACTTGCAAAATAGCTTTCAAAAGCTTCCCCCAAATTTCTTTATACTCTTTTTACTTTCTCTCTCTGTATGTTGTTGTTGTTACTATTATTTGGCACACTTATGGCTGGCTGGCTTTTGGCTTGGCTATTTATAAGTTTTCTAAATAAGCAAGCATATATAAAATCTTGACTATTCTAGACATTTGCATACTGGAAAAAATCATTCAGGTTGAATACTTTTGAAAATTTTTTCTTCCCCAATTAGACAGATTATTTCTAAAGATGTGTAGAGGTCTATTCTACATAAAATGCCTAACAAAAAACTAAGCACATAGCAAGTATTCAGCATGTGCTCACTGAACACAAAAAGTAGGCGTTTTATTTTATTATTTATTTTATTTCCCATTCTCTATCTCCTAAAATGAATTTGAGGCTTATAATAAAAGATAAATACAAACTAATTTTCCATAAAAAATATTTGGTATCATAGAAAGGAAAGGAAAAGAAAGAACTCAGTCATAAGATTAATGTTTACTGTGAGTTTACACTGAATGTATCCTTTTGGTTATTGGAAGGGAGGCCATAAAAATAAAGGCTACCCAAACCAAACCAAACCTAGTGCTGTCCAGTTGATTCCTACTCACAGTGACCCTATAGACCAGAGTAGAATGGCTTCATAGAGTTTCCAGTGAGCAATTTATACTGTCAACATTTTGGTTAACAGACATAGTACTTCGCCATGCCACCAGGGTTCTCAAGATAAAGGATAAACCCTGCCCAAAACCAAACCCACTGTCATCAAGTCAAGTGTAGCACTGCCTCATAGAGTTTCCAAGGAGTGCCTGGCCTTGTGAATTGTTGACATTTTGCTTAGCAGATGCAGCACTTAACCCACTACACCACCAGGGTTTCCAGATAAAGGATAGGTCACTAATTTTCTTCATCTGTTACAAGGGAGCACACCAATTTTTAAAGGTATTTAACCTGTTGATTCATGTGTACTGTGATCTAGAATACACACAAAGAAGACCACTGGCCAAGTTGCTTACTTTTTCAAACTTAGGAAATAACATATGCTATATATGATATAGAAACCCTTGTGACATAGTACTTATCAAGTGCTTGTATGGCTGCTAACCAGAAGGTCAGCAGCTCAGATCCACCAGCTGTCCTTGAAAACTCTGCAGAACGGTTCTACTCCATCTACGGGGTTGCTAGGATTTGGAAGCAACTTGACTGCAGTGGGTTCAGCCTTTTTAGTTTATATGTGATATATAAAAATGTATCATGGTCTTTCACTGTGATGTGTTTTTATGTTAATTAAAAGACATTTCAAAATTAATACACACTAATATATGTTACACACACATATAAACATATACATGCAATTTTGTGCATTTGAAGCAACATTTCAGCAATCTCTTAAAGGACTCCTAAAGGTCAGATACTTTAATTTTCTTTTAAAATAGAATAGATAAATTGATATGTAACTTGTGGGAAATCATATAAAAAAAAACACCTAAACCCATTGCCAACTCATAATGACCCTACAGAACAGAGTAGAACTCTCCACAGTGTTTCCAAAGATAAGCTGGTGGATTTGAACCACTGACATTTTGGTCAGTAACTGTAGCTATTAACAATTACACCACCAGGGTTTCCAGGATATCATAAAGTGCTCCAAAATTATTCTATCCAATGAATTATTCTAGCCAATGAATACATTTTAAGACCAAAAAAACTCCTTCCCCAACTCTCATAGTCTCATCACCCTCAATAAAATATTACAGGAAAGAAAATTTTGCTAAGCATTAGATTAAATGAGCTTTATTAAATCTAAAAATGTATCTAAAATACATTTGAAACTGAAATATATAAATACAACAGAAATTTTATGAAATAAAGAAAGCAAGTTTTATTTATCTTGTCTAGAAGCATTAAACAATAAGAGAAAGAAATTTGTTTATTTTAGAACCCTTTATGCTATGAAATATATATGTGTTTATAGATTATGCATATAGATGTATATCTCTATGTAGAGAGAGATGACACCAGAAGAGACTCATTTCTGTGAAAACTTTGGAGATAAAACAAAATAAATGAGGACAAGGTAAGAGATAAATACGGTTTATGAGTCTGAGGTAAGAGTCATGTAAAATATTTACGCTTTTCAAGCTGTTCCTCGGTGTCACAAGCATTAAGTAATGGAAGGTTGCATTCTATGCAGAGAGATCAGCAAGCTAGGAAGCAGGCTACTGCATGAACTTTGCTCAGTGATGGTGTAGGCAATATACAACATGAGAAATATAAATTACGTCTTTGTAATAAACATTGCAATTGATCTCAGAAGGAGAAAACATGTCTGGATAACAGCTGGTCATAAAACTGCTTACCTTTCCTGCCTGTCACTGATGTATTTTCAAAACACAAAAAGTTATAATGTCTAATATGTACATATTATACCATGCCTTTAATAACGCCTTATTTTACATCACATCAGAAACACTCATTCAGTGATAAGTTCCCCAAGTGTTGCATATTCACTTAAAGATAATAGTAACAACCTTCAGATTAAGTTTACCGATCACACTCATCATTGATTGTATTCTTTGCTACACACTGATTCTTAAAAGTTGCTAACAGCCTGCGAATCAAGAATTAAAGGGTTAGTCTTTAACAGCCTCTTTTCTCATTTTCCCTCTTCCCAGTTAATTTTATAACAAGTTTAGTTAAGAGTCTGACCAAAGGGGAAAAAATCCTGACAAACAAAAAGCCTCAGAAAAAACTTAAAAATCATTTTGCAGCCAAAGATGCAAGAAAGATGGTTCTACCATGGATTATCCCTGATAATGCTGTCTAGTCAAAGTATTATTAATAACAGATGGCAGCAAAAATGTCGCTGATCACAAAAGCTGTCATGTTTACTGTCATCTCCAGCACTTGGCTCCAAAAGAGTGCAATAAAAACTGATGCACTTTATGATGTGTTCTAGCTCGCTTGACAGTGAACTGATAGGCATGTGACATGTCAAATACTGCAGGTGAAAATATTTTCTTGATTAAACATGGTATATGATGACCTGTAAATAGACAGGTAACATTATTCTCTCTTGAGGCATGCAGCTAAATGGCACAAAAAGTCACATACATTTTCACTCTTCAAATCAAAACGTCAGTATTTGCTTTTATGTTTGACTATGGGGTATTCAAACCTGTGGAAAGTATAACACTGTAATGCCTGGTTTGGTGGCACCTGTTATAGATAATGTTATAAATGAACTTTTACAAACAGAATGTATGCAGATGATGTACTGATGTTATGAACTTTATACAGCACAGACCAACCACCAATGGAAGCAACTAAAATATGTAAAATAGAACCTTTTCTTTGGTCTATACAATACTGATGGTAAAATAGAGAGCAAAAGTGAAGGAAACTCTCAGTGACAAGGATTAACACAATAGCTGCACAACAATGGGCTCAAACACACCAGTCATAGGATGTCACAGTACTAGTCAATGTTTCATTCTATTATCCAGAAGGTCAATATGAGTCAGATACAACTTGACAGCTAAGAACAACATACAACACTAGAGATACCATTTTATAATTTTTGAGTACCTGCATCATCCATATACTAACTGAAAAATAAATTAAGGCAACTTCTTTAAAATAGCATGTTCTGATTGTATAGCTAAGCTGTCTTTAACCAAAAAGAACCAGAAAATCTTTCAAAAGGGTAAAAACGTGCCATGTGTTTTCCAGACTTTTATCATAACACTTAAACACATTCTACATGCAGAAACAGCATCATGTGGATTTAAGTTTTAGTTATTAATGTATCTCAATAAACTCCAAGGAACATGAATTCCTGGATATACCATGGATCTTAAAATGCTATCAACTTCATGACTTTTCCTTTTTACTTAATATGGAAGATCAAGCAACAAAAATAGAAATGTATTCATTTTTTTTAATAAAGCAATCTTTTTCTATTAATTAATCATTTATTCATTCAAGGAACTGGCATTTACCAAGCATTTTATTGTGCCAGGCATTGAACTTAGCATTGGCAATACAGATAGATGCAGAGCAAAGGAGACAGAGTCCCTACCTTCCTAAGGCTAAGAGTCTAGCACAGCAAAATTAACAACACAACATTCGAGCAGTACTAACTTTATTTCCATGCTCTTGAATGATTTGAAATGCATTTGTTTCCTAAGTGATATATTGTTCTTTTAATATACTTCCCTAGTTCCTTTATATGTAATATTTGATTTGACAGTTTGCAGAGGAAGTTTCTTGACACTTGGGTCTGTGTCTCCTATCCATAGTATAGTTTTGTCTGGTACAATAAAAACAGAACAAAACTGGGACCTAACTCAAAACACTCATACTTTGCACTGAGGGCTGTAACAGGCCAAAATAGAGGTAACAATATATTAGAGCCAAAGAGGAATCCACAACGGGACGCAGGAGGCTCATGAGCTCCAAGTTGCAGGAGACACCTCTTGGGAAATACGTAGTCTAGGGCATAAGGATTCCTTCTCTCTTGGAATGACCTTAAGACACAAAACACCATGAACCTAGTCTTTAGAGAACTGACTAAAACTGGACAGATCAAGTTGACTCTTTGCTGAGAAAGAAAATTTAAAATGGGGAGAGAATGATTTTAAATTTGGGGAGTTGAGTCACATTAATAGTGGCACTTGAGACAGAATACCCATGAACCCCTATGACGGAGTTCCCTAAAATATTCTGGGCATCTTCCTCTTTCCTCACATTGTTTGAGGGATGTTTATAAGCTCAAAGATCAGTTTCTTCAGGGATCACCTAGCACTGCTATTCTAACAGGTAGGGGAGTCCGTCTTAACTTGGGTGGAAATTTCTCACAGTCTCAGTGGATTACTCTGATTTCCCACCCAATGGTATACAGGCAGGACATAAGAAGGTCAGGTTAAAATGGGTTTCTGTTAAGACAGGAGAACATCTGGGTGTATTTACAAGTAAAATGGATGCATACATATACAGATTTCAGTGGAAACAACAAGACATGATCGGTGTAATATTCTAATGACAGACCATGCAGAATTTACAAAGAACAATAATAGCAACTCATAATGTAGTATTTACTATGTGCTAAGGATAGTTCCAAGAGCTTTACATACATTAATTAATTTAATCCTCATCATTTACTCTGAGGTACAGAGAAATTAAATAATTGGCTTGACTCACAGCTACTAAACAGTAAAGCTGTCATCAAGCACAGGTAGGTTGGCCCCAGGATCTGTGTTCTAAACTGCTTATGACTATACTATGCTAGCTAAATTTCAATTACTTAACTGTTCAGTTCCTCAGACGGATCAATGATTTAAAAGGGATTAGAAGTGCTGAAAAAGAAGGAGAGTTTGTGAACAGATTGCTTTGTTGTAAGTACCCATCTTACAACAAATTTACAAAAAAACAAGTAGGTGGATAATGCCAGTTTAATGAGGAAGGCTTCCATGGAAACTCTCAAAATGGATAAAATATGTTCTCTGCAGTTGAGAACACAGAAGCTGGTGCCTGAGAGAACCAATATAACACAAGCAGTAGGTTGTGGGTGACTATATGGCTGCATTGGAATCTATCCGCATGCTTGGAGTTTGTCTGAGCAAGGGATGTGTGAGTGCACAGGTGTGGTGTCATCTTTGGTCCTGTCCAATATAGCTGCCTGAAGAAAAAGACGAACCTCATAGGCAAGAAACTGGTAGGAAATGCTGGCTTTCCAGGATTTACAGAAGGAATTGCACAGCCACTTAAGAAAAGAGACATGTCTGCCCAAATCAAAAGAGAGTCTGTCAGTCAAGGGATTCTCCAAAGAAAAACTACTCTCAAGAGAGTCAAATCTTGTAGCTTAACTTCCTTGTCTCTTTATAGCTTTCCCAACTCCTTCATTCTTGAGGGTCTCTAAGAAATCAAAGAGTAGGTGAAGGAGGTGGGGTGAAAATCCTGACTACATCTCTTTACCTAAAGTTAGACAAGCAGATCAGTAACTACAGACAGAGTGGAAGTAGAAGATGAAAACTTTTACAGTGGAATAAAGATTAAAGCATTGATCAATATTTTGGACTGAGATAGTCTTATTACCAAGTTGGGGTTGAGTTTTGTGACACAAAGTGACCATAAAATTGTCTATTACTTCAGAGTGGGCCAATCACATTATGACTGGGGAAGATTATAGACAGAGGAAGCTGAAAATATATTTGCATCTTGGTTATGTTGTGAAATAGTTGTTGAATATCCCAACTATACAGAATGTCTAGAATAGACATTTCAATGAGTTAGTTGCAGGGGAAATTTGTGGATATTCCTGGGGATCAGAAATAATGAAGGAAAATCCAATGGAGTTCTACAATTGTGTGAGACTTCTTCATTAGAAACCCAGGCTGCATAGTGGTTAAGTGCTATTCCTGCTAACGAAAAGGCTGGCAGTTGGAATCTACCAGGCACTCCTTGGAAACTCTATGCAGCAGTTCCACTCTGTCGGTAGGGTTGCTATGAGTCAGAATTGACTCAGTGGCAGTGGGTTTGGCTTCTTTGCTTTTCCTTTATTAGTTAATAGCAGCTTTGGATGGAGCTTTTGCTTGGTGAGCATAATTTGGCAGTTACTCTGGGTCATATGTGTTGTTAGGGGGCCATCTGGGTCAGATACCAGAAAGGAGAGTCTCAGCATAAGAAAACACGGAGGGCTGAAAATGACATTTCTCATGAATATGTGAGTATTCCTGGCTATGTAAGCATTACCAGAAGTTCTCTGGATTGGCCTTTCAGTTCCAAAGGAGACATCGTAGAGACTGATACGCATAATGGGCTCACATGGGTTTCCGTCAGAGCTGGCGGATGGGTCAGGTACCATTAAAATGAGACTGAAGGGGGCACGGTTGTTCTTGTTTTCTCATGTTTCATGTGTCTGTTTTTCTTCTCTCCAGGAATGTGGAAATAATTATGTTACTGGTCAGTTCTGAAAAGACCTGAACATAGATGCCAAGCTCAGCCTCTACTCCTCTTCCTCCAGGAGACGACCTGTGGACATTTGGTTCTGCCCTCCAAAGCTCATTTTACAATAGTGGTCTCCATGACCTGAGGCTAGGTGGTCTAATTCTTAGGAAGATAGTTATAGCCACACACTTCAGCCATATCCTCCAATATCAGATTTATCAGTTTTAAACATGAATGGAAACCCTGCTGGTATAGTGGTTAAATGCTATGTCTGCTAACCAGAAGGTCGGCAGTTCTAATACTCCAGGCACTCCTTGGAAACTCTATGGGGCAGTTCTACTCTGTCCTGTAGGGTGACTATGAGTAGGAATTGACTCAACAGCACTGGGTGGTAGTGGCATAAACATAAATAGACAAAAGTGTATTTTAGTAGTTCAAGTAGTACCTAGAGAAGTATATAATGGGAACAGTGGCTATAGGTTTTCAACTACAGCAACTGGGTCAGGCAGGATTTTGACTTTGGGGTTTGTGTAGTTTGCAACAGTTTTATTCTTAAGCAAGGGATTTTTTTTTTTTTTCCAGCAACGTACTGTCCATTGTAGCCTAAAGGTGCCGGTCATAGTATCTGAGCTACTGTAACTAGACCTTGACCTTTGGATCGGATAATTACACAAGTAATTACAACGGCCTTATAATTCAGAGACCCCTGACTGGGGATTTACCCACTGAAGAGTGGTGTATTGATTAATAAAAAATGAAAACCAATGAGGAATCTTAATATAAACTTTGTTGGAAGTGAAAAAGATGACAAAAAAGTTCTTGAAATTAGTGAATACCCAAAGGCTAAGAAAATAAATTAATAAGGCCTGTGTTTGGAGCACTTGGCCTTTGAGAATTGAGTTTTCATAAGGTATCCAGGAGTAATTAAATTGGTGTGAAAAGTGGTATACTTCAGTTTTATTAGTAGAACTGAAGCAGTGGAAAAATAAAAACAAATAAAGGAAAACTGGCTTGTTATTTTAGAGAAAAAGAGAAATATCCTTTGGAGAAACACTGAGATTTTATGGACAGATTAGACAGATATGAAATGGAAAATGGGATCTTGAGGGTCAGGAGAAACAGACATTAAAAGGAAATGGATATGTACAGATTTAACTAATCTTAAAGAGGTAAGCAGAAAAGTGAGAGACGGTTCAGTTGTTGCCAGGTCAAACTATTGTGAGAGGAGCCTAAAGAAATCTAACCGAAGAGGAAAAGCAATTTCAAAAAATGTTCTAGAATGAATCACTTTAGAGTCAGGAAAACTGCTGAGAATATAATCTTTTAAAGCTGTATACAGAGTCCAGGGTGACAGTTGCTGGGTAACTACATACTGCTCTAGACTGGGGCAGTATACCAAGTTTCCAAAAATCCAGCACAAATTTAAGGGGCAGAAAGCAGAAAACCAAGAAAAAAATACTCAAATCATTCTTAGGTGAATTTCAAGTGATAAAGATCAGTATACCAGACAGTACCAGTATTGTCCTGCCCTAAGAAAACCCTCTAGAAATGTATAGAATGAGGGTGTGATGAAACATATTAGATAAAAGATGGGAAGAACAATAAAGATCAACTTCAAGGCTTGATGCTGATGTCATGGGAGATTGACTTCCAAAAGGAATTATCTAACCCAGGAAGGTGAAGTTGGATATGATTTGTTTAAACTAAAGAGGCTTTTGGAAGACTCAAGAGTTACTGATTCCTTCTTTCTCATATGAGTGACCTCATCAGATAAAGTTTACAGAAATATGTTAGGAAAATATATGTTAGTATTAGAAAACAGAAAAACAAAAGAGCCAAGTATTAGTCAATAGGATTAGCTTTAAACTGTTAAAAAAAGAAAGATATTCAATAATAGAGTGGTTTAAACTCTGAGAAACTCTAATCAGACTCCCCAAAATAGGGTTGCCAGATTTAGCAAATAAAAAATAAAAATTCCCTGTCCAATTAAGTAAACCTTGGTGGTGTAATGGTTAAGTGTTATGGCTGCAAACCAGCAGATCCACCAGATGCTCCTTGGAACTCTGTGGGGCAGTTCTGCTCCGACCTCTAGGGTTGCTATGAGGCAGAATCGACTTGACAGCAGTAGGTCTGTCAAACTGAAGTTTCAGATGAGCAGTGATAGTATAAACATACTCTAAATATTGCATGGGATATATTATGCTAAAAAACATTGCTACTTGGGTTTGATTTGGATTTGGTATCTGAAAATATAATTTAACTGGATATCTGGGATTGTTTTCAGCAACGTGACAGTAAAGGGAAATGAAACACTGCCTATTTCATTTTTGTGAAAAAGATATGACATAAAGCAATTCTACTCAAGGTCTGCCTAGAACAGTTAGACACTGAAGAAAGAATTTCTTGAAAGAACAGACACTTATCTTCATTAGGTCCCAAGAGGCCCATATTTCTGAAGCAACAACAGCTGTTTCAAGTCAGGGGACATGGTGAGGTTAATTCTGCAGATGAAATGGAGTAGTTGTAAAGGCCTAAGCAATTCCACAGCAAGGTGCTTTGTGCCAACCTTTGTGAGCCAGGAGCAGAGACACCTTCTCAGCAAATTTTTTAGATATCTTTCATTAGACAATTCAGCCTTGGTGCTCCAAAGGCAAGAATAAACTTTAAAGCTATGGAAAAATTTCTTGGAAAGAAGGGCATCTCAAGCAAACTCTGACTATGACATCCACCACTGCAAATTTCTTAACTTTGCAAAAGGGCAAAATTATTTTAACAGCTTCTTTTGGAGAGAAGAGGCAGCATATAGAGTTTATGAGTCTCCCAAATATCAGATATTCATTGTACCAGAATTAATCTTTGAATGGAAATGTTTCCAGATGAGCTTAAATGTACAAGTTATGGATCCTGAACACTTGTTATAGACTGGTGTGGCTCACTCCTTCACCCACTTCAAGTCTTTGCCCATGTGTCATTCTCTGTATCGAAGCCTCATTCTTATCCCTACTTGAAATTGCCCACTAATTGCCCTCACCTTCTGCTCTCAAATTCTTGCCTCTTTTTATTGTCATCATTCAAGGTAGAAGTTGTTACTGCTGTTAGCTATCATGTTTTCAGGCCTTGACTCATGGAGACCTCGTGAACAACCAAATGAAATGCTGTCTGGTTTGCATCATACCTATGATCAGTTGCAAAGATGATGGTTGTGATCCATAGGGCTTTCACTGGCTATTATTCTGAAGATCACCAGCCATTTCTACCTAGTTCACCTTAATCTAGAAACATCACTGAAATCTGCTTAACATCACAGAAACTTGCAAGCCCCCACTGATGGATGGTAGTGGCTGCCCTGTAAGTATATCAGCCTTATGGAAGGGTATCCTACATGAAAGGTGCAAATTCTACCACCGAACCAAGTATGACCCACTCTGGAGTTCAAAATAAAGAAGCCCCGAACGTCTAGGCTACATCCTCCAACTTAATTTTTAAAAGGAATAAAGCTGATGCCTGATCTAATGGCCTGACATTTTGTCAATATCTCAATTGGCTCAAATTTTTTTCTGAAATACAGAAATTACTTATTGGATGCCTTTACACCCCAGTAAGTATCATGACATAAATCAAGGTGTCTCTTTTACAATTCATTCTTTTTTCTTTTAGCAAAATTTTATTGCAGTGATAGCTATATACTGAATGCGCTTAAGCTAGTGATACACAGATAAATAAACTGTGTCTTCTGCTTGCTCTTAAGCCATTCACAATCCACTGGGAGAGGAAACTGACATACAAGCCACAGAATAAAATACAGTGAACTGAGTAGAATAGTAACAATCTGTACAAAGTGTATCCAGGACATGCTAAAAGAGGGCTCTGTCCTCTGCCCGGGGGGTGAGGGTGGGGTGAGGTGGGGGTGTGGGGGTGAGTGGGCAGACAGTCCACAGGGAAACTTTCATGAAGGAGCTGTGAATTAGCAGAACAGCTGTTTGAAATGAGAGAAAAGGTGTGACAAAGGCTGAAGTTTTATTTGAAAATTTTTTTCACCAGATAATAGAGCCAACTCTTCCACGAAAACATATGACAGGTACTATTTGTTTTTAAAAACCCTTACCTATGCACTGCTTGTCTGACTTTTCCCTTCACTTTTCAGACATCCAAAGATCTTTGGTTGTTGGATTCCTTCCAGTTATTGAGACAAGTAATCTGAAGACACTTTCATGCTAAAGAGTTTTATGATTTGACTAGAGTTACTCCTCAGGAATATTTGCATTTTAAAAGAAGTCCAGTGGGAGTTCAAGGCCCAGCACAAGCAAATGATTTGCTAGGCCAAACGTGTTAGGCAAATAAGTGCTGGTGGAACTTTTTGTAAAAGATGTACCCAATGTAGAATCTCAGGAGGAATTTGGCTGCAAAGATATCCAAGAAAAGAAATTTTATAATAAGCCACAAGGTGGCCTAGATCTATTGAGCTTCCACAGAAGAGCATAAAACATACTTTTGATAAGTTCTATGCATGAAATTCTATTACTGTCTTGTCATGGACTGAACTGTGTACCGCCTAAAAATGTGTGTATCATTTGGCCTGGGCCATGATGCCTGGTACTGTTCCTGTATGTTGTAATGAGGAAGGATGGGTGGCTGCAGTTGTGTTGGTGAGGCAGGACTCAAGCTGTAAAATTGTACTGTGTCTTGAGGCAATTTTGGGGGATATAAATGAAACGGAAGGAAGCAGAAATTTCTGAACCTTATACCATCAGGAAAGAAGCAGTGCCTAGAGCAGAAAGCGTCCTTTGGACCTGGGGTCCCCGAACCTCTAAAGCTCTCAGTCCAGCAGAATATTGAAGACAAAATCCTTCCTCCAGAGCCAACAGAGAAAGCCTTCCCCAGGAGCTGATGCCCTGAATTTGGACTTAGAGCCTACCGGACTGTAACAAACTAAATTTCTTTTTGTTAAAGTTATTTACTTGTGCTATTTATGTTATAACAGCACTAGATGTCCAAGACATACCTTTAACAATAAAGAAGTTGTCTGAAATATTTTAATTCTGTCCTAAGATGTTTTTTTGTTTGTTTTTTTTTTTTGCTTAGTTTTAATTTTCTTGATAGGCTCAGGACTGTTTATGCTGTGAATCTAATTTAGTATGCCAACCAAAAAAATCACTGCCATCCAGTTGATTCTGACCTATAGTAACCCTATAAGACACAGTAGAAATGCCTTTGTAGGGTTTCCAAGGCTGTAAATCTTTAAGGAAGCTGATGCTACATTTTTCTCTTGAATTTAGTGTAACATCCTTTTAATCTTTTCTTATGTTGAGATACTCAATTAGATACATTTATTTCAGGTTTACATAAAAATTCAACTGAATATACTTCCAATTTTCAGTTAACTGTTATAATCACAATCTAAGATATTGATAGGAAGCATAACATTTGTTAAGACACTCTAGCTAACCATAAGGACAGTGAGAAAATCACTGACTAGTTGTTTTGCTTGAGTTTTCTTCTAATAAAAATGGTATATTTTTACTTTGTTTCATTAAGAAATAGTCCCCTTGATGAAGGACTCAAGCAATGAGGAGTGTAGGGAGACTGGTCTCCTGCAATGGATGTATCTAAGTAAAGAGAAGAAGTCCTTGGATGGTGCAAATGGTTACTGTGTTCTACTAACCCAAAGGTTGGAGGTTCTCATCCACCCAGAGATGCCTTAGAAGAAAAGCCTAGTGATCTGCTTCTGAAAAGTTGACAGTCTTAAAAACTCTACGGAGTACAGTTCTACTCTGTAATACATTGGTTCACCGTAGGTTGGAATCAACTCAGTGCCGACTGGTAGTAGTAGTAGTAACAGTAAAATGTGAAGAGGTGGAATCCCTGGGTAGTGCAGACAGTTAACATACTTAGCTGCTTACAGAGTGGTTGAAAATTTAAGTTCATTGAGACACACCTTGTAAGAAAGATCTGGTGATCTACTTCTGAAAAATCAACCACTCAAAACTCCATGGAGCACAGTTCTATTCTGACGTAAGTTGGAGTTATTATGAGTCAGAATATACCTAACAGCAACTGGTTAGATTTTAAGCAAATGAAGAAGCAAAGTAGTGCAGTGAGTGTGGTGTAGTAAACACATGAATGCTCATTTACAATTGTCTAAGTAGTACATATGTATTGTGTGTGCTTGCATGTATGATGTCTTATGTTAAAAAAATTGTTTAAGGGTTAAATCTAAGGAGAATCCTAGAGAACTAAGATGAAGACACAATGTGGTATACTCAGTGCCATCAAGTAGATTCTGACTCACAGTGACCCCATAGGGCAGAGTAGAACTGCTCCATAGAGTTTCCAAGGAGTGCTTGTAAGATTCAAATGTCAATCTTTTGGATAGCAGATGTAGCACTCAATCACTCCACTACCAGGGTATAGCAGACAGAAATTACTAGTAGGGAAAAGGTGGCTTTTAGAGCCAACACTGGGCTTGTGTCTCAGCTTTGGCAGTTACTAGGTATTGACATTGCATTGGTAAGATCTTGTAGTCTCAGTCTGTAGAATGTGATTAATAACTGTTTAAGATTGAAAAGAAGAAAGGCTGAGCCAATAATGGAATGGAGATGCAGGGTAAGTAGATCTGGTTCCAAAACAGAAAGAAACTGGACTGTTAAAAAAGTGAAGAAGAAACTGAAGGAAATTTCAACACAAATTGTCCCCAAACTGCAGAGCTCAGATAAGAAAAAACAACACCAAATGACATATAGGGAGGTCTGGAAGTCACCTTAATGTCAGTGTACAGATTCCCAATCTTCCCAGTACAACCTCCTTTGGCTCTTGCTCTCACTGCCAATGCTAAAATGTTTTGGGACTGCTGAGAACATATGTAGACAAATACATGTAAAATATATATAGATATATATATAGCAAAAGCAATAATGACATACAATGTTAATGTTAATTTACCTTACTTGCTCCATTAATTAAAACAAACAAACCAAGAAAACCAAAAAAAAAAAAAAAAAACCCAACCCATTGCCATCAGTTGACTTCAACTCACAGTGACCCTATAGAATGGAGAGAATGGCTGATCAGTTTAAAGTACTGACCTTTGATTAGCAGTTGTAGCTCTTAACAGCTGTGCCAGCAGTTACACTAAGCCAAATGGCAAATAACAATTTGATACTGCTTTTAACTCCTAACTTTATATAATATTAATATTTAAGAGATATGTAGAAAAATCTTACTGCTTAGGGTGGAGGCACCCAATACATAATGATTGGCATAGTTGACAAAAGTCCTGATTTGATTGAATTAAAATGTGTCTGGGACTCAAATTAACATGACTGAAAATCTGAATACCTGCCAGGTAACATCACGGATTGTTTCTCACCCATCAGTTCTGGTGTACTCCACAGCAATGGGGAAAAATCAAAGAGGGAAGAAGTAACGGTCTTTAAAAAGTGAATTCAGTCTTGGGCAGCAAGACTGAGACAAGAAGGCCAGAAAGATCAAAGAGAATAGAGATTAGATTGTGCTTAAATTTTTTAAGAGTTCCCTGTGTTCTGTTCCTCTCTTTGATCTTATGGAGGCTACAACTTTCTAAAGAAGCGGCTGTCCAAATGCTTAACTTCCAAGATTGCTTTGAAGATGAACAAAAACAATGAACCAAAACTACAATATGAAGGAAGGGTACTGAATACTGTAGCTGACTCCCTGGCAACCATTCTATTTCAGTTTTGGTATTCCTGATTATCATAAACCAGCTCTTAAAAATTAGTGGCTTAGTGTAACAAAGTTAAGCCAATGCATGCGTAATATTCCCATGGTGGACAGCAGTAGTACAAGATTGGGAATGTAATTCAATTTAGGTCAATGAAATAATAGCTGCACTAACAGCTTCTGAAATGCTTTCTAGTTTAAAAAGAAGTCTAGGAAAAGTCAGTATCTTTTCTTCCACCCATTGTCATACACATTTGCGAGGTCTACAGCTGTAGGAGCCACTTTGTACCATTCGGAGGATAAAGCTAACACAGAGAATAGCAGAGGTATGAAGCTCTGCTTATACCTGGTCTTCTAGTGATTAAAACAGTCAATTTTCTGCAAAAGATAAGAGACAGCTTCTTACCCACTAGTGCATAAGCCTCTAGCCGTGTATGTGAGATGACAGAAGCACCAGGTCATAATCATGTTTATCATAGTCATTAGGACTTAGTTTAGAGATTGAGACTTGATGTAGATCACAAGTATCTGGAGACCCAGGACAGACCTGAGATAAAGTCAGCTAGAAGATATCTCCAGGTCTTTTAATCTAACATACCCTACTTCTTAAACTGACTAATATTCTTTACTTCTTTTATGCTATTTATCTAATAAACTAACTGAAGTTTTGATTAGTTTTTAATCCTCAATCCTTGATTCACTGACTCATATTTAACATATAATTCTTAAGTGGGATGATTTCACACACTCCTCTGTTCTCTGAAGGAGAGAACTAAAATAGGAAGCACAATGTCAAAAGAATGGATAGTTGAAAAGCAAGAGCAATCACAGTAGAAGAGACAGCTGACAACTTGACAGCTGACAACGAGAGAAGCAGAAAGACAGAATTTTCTTACCACATTTTACAGTAATGGGTGTTTATAAAGCTATCCTTGAGTCATCAGGAAAAGGTTAAATTATGCTGAATAACTTCTAATATGATGGTAGGAACATGGCTAATCATAATGATTTTTACTAAATTGATTAATATTAGAATGTCCTGACATTTGAAAGGGTAACAACCAGCTCTCTGAAAGCAAAACAACTTTTTAAATGTTATCTCCTGATAATGTTAAAGTGCTTATATTAAGGAAGAATATATTACTGCCCAAAGTGATAATTATTAAGAATTAAAACTTTATAAGAAGATAAAGCCTAAAAAAAGAAAAACTCTTCCATGTACTTTAGTTACTATTCAAAACCCCAATAGACAGGGTTTGTGCTATTTTATGGACTCGGGCTGTCAGTTGCTAATTGTCTATATGAAAACAGTAGTTTTATTGTTTTAATATCAGTATACAACTCTGCTACCAAGAATTTCTTAGCTATTGAGAACTAAATGAGGCTAAGTAAAAAACTAATAATAATAAAACAAAGAGACATAAAAGCAAAAACAATTAAAATATAAATTATTGAAATTTATAAAAAGTTGGTTTTTTCACTGTAATAATATTTAATATTAACTGTAGAAAATGTAAAAATGTTAATAGGATAAAAATATTAGTAGTTTTGCTACCCTAATATAACCACTGATAAAATTTTGAGCTCTTTTTATGCAGTCTTCTTGCTACCTATGCCTTTTATGTAGTTGAGTAAATAAATCATACACATACATACACAAATACACACACATATATATAAACACACATAGAACACAATGATTTCTTAAAAGCAAAATTTTTGATAGATATTTCAGTACACCATATTTCTTGAAGAAAGACTGGGACTTACAGATAATATAAAACAGAAATTTAAAAAATCTAATATCATGAATTTACCATATGATAAGCATTTTCCCAATGAGGCTAATAATACATAGGTTAAGTAAATTGCTAAAAGTCACATGGCCAGTAAGGAGCAGGGCTGAAATTTGAACCTAGATCTGACTTCAAATATTGGATGTATGGCACTTTCACTTCACTATCTCTCGATTGAGAATCTTCTGGAAAAAATAGAAAAACCTTGCTGCTGAGTCCATTTTGACTCACAGCAACTCTACAAGACAGCGTAGATTTGCCACACAGTTTGCAAGGAGTACCTGGTGGATCTGAACTGCTGACTTTTTGGTTAGCAGCTGTAACACTTAACCACTATACCATCAGGGTTTCTAAGAATCCTATGGCACTGAATTTTCATAACCCTAAGAGGTTCAAGCCTTGAACTGCAACAGTGAAGGATTCTATAGAGAAAATATTATATGACTAAGTGAGTATCAAAAGAAGATGGAAGGAATACACTGAGTCATTATACCAGAAAGAATTGGTCAATGGTCAGCCATTTGAAGAGGTAGTATATGATCAGGAATTAATAGTACTGAAGGAAGAAGTCAAAACTGCATTGAAGGCATTAGGGAAAAACAAAGGTCCAGGAATTGATGGAATATCAATTCCCATATTTCAACAAACACATGCACTACTGGAAGTGCTCACTCATTTATGCCAAGAAATTTGGAGGACAGCTACCTGGTCAACTGACTGGAAAAGATTCATAGTCATGTCCATGCCAAGGAAAGGTGATCCAACAGAGTGTGAAAATTACTGAACAACATCATTGATATCACACACAAGTAGAATTTTGCTCAAGGTCATTCAAAAGCAACTGCAACAGTATATTGACAAGGAACTTCCAGAAATTTAAGCCAGATTCAGAAGAGGATGTGGAACCAGGGATATTGTTACTGATGTCAGATAGATCTTGGCTGAAAGCGGAGAATACCAGAAAGATGTTTACCTATTTTTGACTATACAAAGGCATTTGACTGTGGATCATAACAAATTAAGGCTAACATTGCAGAGAATGGGAACTCCAGAACACCTAATTGTGTTCATGAGGAATATGCATATGGATCAACAGGCAATTGTGAGAACCAAACAAGGGGACACTGCATGGGTTAAGGTCAGCAAAGGTGTGTGTCAGGGTCTCAACCTTTCACCCTATCTTTTCAACCTGTATGTTGAGCAAATAATCTGAGAAACTGGATTATATGAAGAAGAAGGAGGTATCAGGATTGGAGGAAGATTTATTAACAACTTGAGTTATGCAGATGACACTACTTTACTTGCTAAAAGTGAAGAGGATTTGTAACATTCACTGACCAGGATCATATACTATAGCCTTGAGTGTGGATTGTACCTCAACATCAAGAAAACAAAAATCCTCACAGTTGGATCAGTAAGTAATATCATCATAAATGGGGAAAAGATAGAGGTTATCAAGAATTTCACTTGGCTCTACAATCAACACCCATGAAAGCAGCAGTCAAGAAATCAAGACACATTGCATTGGGAAAATCTGCTGTAAAGGACCTCTTTAAAGTACTGAAAAGTAAAGATGCCACATTGAAGACTAAGTTGCACCTGATCCAAGCCATGATATTTTCAGTTGCATCATATGTATGGAAAAGCTGTACAATGAACAAGGGAGACAGAAGAAGAACTGATGCCTTTGAACTGTGGTGTTGGGGAAGAGTATTGAATATATTATGGATTGCCAAAAGAACAAAGAGATTTATTCTGGAAGAAGTACAACCAGAGTGCTCCTTAGAAACAGAGATGGCAAGACTGTGTCTTACATACTTTGGATATGCTGTCAGGAGGAATAAGTCCCTAGAAAAGGACATTATCTGTGATAGGTGGAGGGTCAGCAAAAAAGAGTAAGTTTCTCAATGAGATGAATTGACACAGTGGCCAAAATGATGGGTTTAAAGATAAAAGTGATTGTGGACAAAGTGAAAGACTGGGCAAAGTTTCGTTCCTCTGTGCATAGGGTTGCTATGAGTCAGAACTGACTCAACAGCACCTAACAACAACAAGAGGTTCCATATTTGCTATAGCATGTATGTGTTGCAGATTCCTTTACCACACAAATTAATATCTTAATTTTTACTACTGATTAACCTCTTAGTGAGTACAAGAAAATTTAATTAAAAATTTGTGAGATACACTGATACTATAAACTGCATATACTTAAAGTGCATGATTTGACGTTTTGACACACACATATTTATATACAAATATGTATGTACACATACACATATATGCATGTATTCACAGATAAAAAGGCCTTTGAAGAAAGGTCTGGTAATCTACTTCTGAAAGGTCACAGCCACTGAAACTGTTGAGGAGCAGTATTCTGCTCTGACACACATAGGTTGTCCATGAGTTGGAATTGCCTCTAAGGCAACTGATAATATACCTATGAAATCACTATCACAATCAGGACAGTGAAAAAATCCAACATCTCCCAAAGTTTCTTCATTACCCTGTGTAATCCGTTCACCTCACCCCTCCTCATCACCTCACACTTACCCAGGTAACCTCTGATGTGATTTCTGTCACTATAGATTAGTTTGCATTTTCAAGTGTTTTAAAGAAATGGAATTATATTGTACATACTCTTTCTGATCTAGCTTTCTTTTTTCACTGACAATAATTGTTTCGAGCTTCATCCACATTGTTTAATTTGTCAATAGAATAGGAATTCCAGAACACCTAACTGTGCTCTTAAGGAAACTGTATGTGGATCAAGAGACAATCGTGAGAACAGAACAAGGGGACACTGCATGGTTAAAAGTCAGAAAAAGTGTGTGTCAGGGTTGTATCCTTTCAACATACCTTTTAAATTTGTATGCCAATCACATAATCCAAGAGGCTGGATTATATAAAGAACGAGGCATCAGAATTGGAAGATGACTCATTAACAACCTGTATTACACAGACAGCACCACTTTACTTGCTGGAATGAAGAAGAGTTGAAACACTGATGAAGATCAAGGACCACAGCCTTCAACATGGATTGCACCTCAACATCAAGAAAACAAAAATCCTCACAACTGGACCAGTAAGCAACATTGTCATAAATGCAGAAAGGATCGAAGTTGTCAAGGATTTCATTTCACGTGGGTCCACATCAACTCCATGGAAGCAGCATCCAAGAAATCAGAAGACATACTGCATTGGGAAGATCTGCAGCAAAGGATCTCTTGAAAGTGTTGAAAAGTAAAGATGTCACCTTGAAGACTAAAGTGTGCCTGACCCAAGCCATGGTATTTTCAATCGCATCATATGCATGTGAAAGCTGTGCATTGAATAAAGAAGACAGAAGAAGAGCCGGTGCCTTTGAATTGTGGTATTGAAGAAGAATGTTGAATGTAGCATGCACCACCAAAAGAACAAAGAGATCTGTTCTGAAAGAAGTCCAACCAGAGTGCTCCTTGGAAGTAAAGATAGTGAGACTGTGTCTTGCATACTCTGGACATGTTATCAGAAGGAATCAGTCCCTGGAGAAGGATATCATGCTTGGTAGAGTGGCAGGTCAGGGAAAAAGAGGAAGTTCCTCAACAAGATGGATCGACACAGTGGCTGCAACAATGGGCTTGAGCATGAAAACAGCAGAGGACCTGGCGCGAGACCAGGCAGTGTTTCATTCTGTTGTTTATAGGGTTGCTAACTGACTTGACAGCACCTAACAACAAGAATCAGTTTGCTGAATGTTTTATCAGGAAAAAAATATTGGTTCCTCAAAAAGTTCAACATAGAATTACCACATGACCAGCAATTCTACTCCTAGGTACATTCCCAAATGAGTTGAAAGCAGGGACTTAAGTGTAAATGTTCATTGCTGCACTATTTTCAAAAGCCAAAAAGTAGAGACAGCATATGTTCATTAAGAGATGAATGAATGGACAAAATATGGTACACACATACAATGGAATATCATTCAAGAATAAAGAAAAATGAAGTTCTAATAACATTCTATGACATGAATGAAACTTCAAAACACTATGCTGAATAAAATAAGTCAGTCACAGAGGGAAAAATATGGCATGATGCCACTTACATCTCAAATAGACAAATGCATAGAGATCAATGCTTATTATTGGTTACTAGGGATTGGGGGAAAGAGCACAGAGGGTTATGTATTTACGAACACTGAGCTTCTGTCTGAGGTGATGAATAATTGAGGTGATAAATAATTCTAATTACGTATATGTATATTTATTCCTGAAATGTGTTAGTTCACTGTGCAATCATTTGGGCTAAAACTTTTCTTTGTGGAAAAGTTTTATAACTACAAAATCAGTTTCTTTAATGGATATAGAGCTATTCAGGTTATCTATTCTTGAGTGAGCTTTGGTAGTTTATGTCTTTCAGGGAATTTGTCCATTTTATCTAAGATTTTTAATATAATGGAGCTATTAGTTGTTGTTATTAGTTACTGTTGAGTCAATACAGTCCATGGCAACACCACAAGGGCAGAGTAGAACTGCTCCATAGAGTTTTCAAGGCTATGAGCTCTTAGAAGCAGACTGTCAAACCTGTCTTTTGAGGCACCTCTGGATGCCAGCCTCTTGGTTAGTAGTCTAATGCTTAATTATTTGCACCACCGAAGGACTCTTAAAGTTGTTAGAATAGTCCCCTGTTATACTTTGGAAATCCTAGTGGCACAGTAGCTAAGTGTTAACAGCTGCTAAAAAGGTCGGCAGTTCAATTCCACCAGGAGTTCCATGGAAACTCTGCGGGGCAGTTGTACTCTGTCCTGTTGGGCCCCTGTGAGTTGGAATCATCTTGATGGCAGTGTGTTTGGATTTTTTTCCCCTACTTGTCAGGTTTAGCTTGCCCCTTTTTAGCTAGTTACTTAAAATGGAAGCTGAGGTCACTGGGTTGAGACCTTTCTTCTTTTCTGTCAATTATTTGTATATTTCACCCAAATTACCAATTTATCCATAGGTCACATGAATTCTGATATGATTTGCTTTTATGTCAAATAAGTTCTAAAATTCATTTTTAAGTGTTGTTTGGCCCATTATTTATTTAGAAGTATGTTACTTGATATCCCAATATTTGTTTTTTTTCAGATATCATTCTGTTACTGATTGCTATATTAACACTAACGTGCTCATAGAACTTACTTGCCTGACTTGAATCCTTTCAAAGAATCTTGTATTATTGTCTAGAATATGGTCTCTCTTAATACATTTTCTGTATTCACTTAATTAGAAGATGCATGATATTCTGCTGTTGTTACATAGCCAGCCAAGTGCTGTCGAGTCGGATCCATTGTTACACGGAATGTCCTATAAACATTAGTCTAGTTAAGTTGGTTGGAAGTATTGTTCAAACCTACTTCATTCTTGCCTACACACTATGCCAGTTTTTGGAAGGAAGGTATAAAAATCTCCAACTCTAATTGTGATTTTTCCCTCTGCTCTTCTATCAGTTTTTGATAAATGCATTTTGAAACTTTTTAATTGAGGCCATAACTATTTGGGATTACATGTCCTCTGAATGCAATGACTCCATTGTCTTTATGAAATGATCTTTATTCCAGATAATGTTTCTCCACAAAATCTATTTTTTTCTCATATTAATATAGTCACTGTTGATTTCATTTAAATAGTTTTAGCATGATGTACATTTTCTCATCTTTTTGTATTTAGCCTTTTTGATACCTTTATATTTTAAGGACTGTTTTTTAAGCCACATGTAGCTGGGTTTTCATTTTTATCCATTCTGATAATCTCTGTCTTTTAATTGAGGTATCTATTATCTACATCAGTTACATTTTATATAGTTATTGATACGTTAAGGATTACATTTACCATTTTAATATTTATTTTCTGTTTTTCCCTTAGTTTTTATCATTTCCCTCTTTCTTCTTGCCTTCCTTGAACATTTTTTTCCAGTTCCATTTTGATATATTTATAATGTTCTTGAGTTTATAACGTTATGTAGCTTTCTTAGCGGTTGCTCTTATTTTTGTTGTATTGCTGCCGACTCAATTTCAACTCAAAAAGACTTCACGTGTGCAAAGCAGAACTGCTCCATAGAGTTTTGATGGCTGTGGTCTTTCAGAAAGCAGACTGCCAAAACTGTTTTCTGCCTGAGTAGTCTTTGAATTGCCAATCCTTCAGTTAGTCGTCAAGGGCTTAACTGTTTCTGATACCTAAGGACTCTCGTGTTTCCGTATACACGTGTAGCTTACCGCAGCCTACTGCTGTCAGTCTTTTATGTTTCTTATAATGTTTGAAAAATGTATTCTTTGCACTTTGGCTTCTATGATTTCAGATTTAAAAAAAAGCTTTCAAATTGGTGTTCTGCCTTCCTGCTATAAAGACAATTTCTTTATCTTTGGTTTTTGTAAGTTTAATTATGATATGTACTGGTGTGGATTTTTTTTCCAGTTTCTCTTATTTGGTATTCACTCAGCATCTTGAATTTATACAGTTACGTTTTTGCCAGTTTTGTGAAAGTTTTCAGTCATTTCTTTGAATGTTTTTTAAGGCCATGCTTTTTGTCCTGTCCTGGAAATCTGATGACACAAATATTATTTATTATTTTCTTACAGAACCAGGAGGTTTTTTTCATTTTTGTTTAGTACATATTTGTTATTCAGACTGAGCAAATTTTATTGCTCTGTCTTCAAGTTCATTTATTCTGTCTCTATCATTTCCACTGTTATTGAACCTGTTCCACAAGTTTTACTGTATTTTTGAATGATAAAATTTCCATTTTTTAATTTCTCTTTCTTTATGTAGATCTTCTATTTTTTCATTTGTTTCAAGAGAGTTTTGAAATTTTTAAAGCATTTTTATGACATCTAATTTTAATTTCCTTGTTAGATAATTCCAACATCTAATTCATCTTGGTATAAACTGATTATCTCTTCTCATACATATTATGGTATTCTCAGTTCTTAGTATAATTGTTTTCCATTGTATCTTGGAAACTTGTTAATATTATTTTAGGAAATTCTTGAGCCTATGTAATTGTTCTAGCAAGCACTTTTCCTGTTTGAGGCCCTGGTAGCACAGTGGCTGTTAACTGGTTGACGGAAATCACCAGCAGCTCCTTGGAATCCTTATAGTTCAGGTCTACTGTCTTACAGGGTCACTGTGAGCTAGAATTGGCTTGACAGCAGTGGTGTTTTCCTGTTTAAGGAGATTATCGCTGGCTTTTGTGAGCTTTAGTTCAAATGACAGTTTCATTTTTGGAGCTCTTGGAATACTATTCTTATCTGTTTCGTTCTTCTAACACTGCTGGGGTTCTTGCTCGAACCCTTCTGGTGCCATCTTCCAGGGTTGAAGGCACTTCCCGGGCTACCTGACATTGCTGGGTTACCTTCTGAGTAGGAACAGAAAGCACTGGACCTTCTGATGCTACTCAGTGGACAGCAGGTGACGCAAGGTATTGTTGTTGCTTCCTTTGGCAGCTGATGAATCTGCTCACCTGGGACAGAGGTGGTGAAAGGGCAGGAGATGGGAGGGGGAGGTGGGGACTGGGACAGCCCAGGGCCTTACTATTCTGTCACTGTGGATCAAACTGCCTGCTGGACAGGACTGGGCACTGAAACTGTCTACTAAGTCTCTGTCAGGCTCTCCCTTTCCTAGTCCTTTGCATGAGAAGACATGATTTTCTTGCTTTTTATTTTTTCTTGTGTCTATTCGTGTTGCATTACTGGGCTGCAAACTTCTTACAAGGAAAAGAAATCGAGGGAACATAACCATATTGTGTTGCCTCAAGACCTGAAGTCCCAGACAGTCTACTGTCTTTGAAGCTTTCAGAGTTATTTTATCATTATCTGTTGGATAGTTTTGAGATGTTACTCATATGTAGAAGCATACTGAGTCTATAACATCTTGTTCCAGAATCAAAAGTTTTACCTTTCTTCTTGATTCTTTTATTTTCTTTGTATGTTCCTTCCTTTGCTCCTTCCTTGATTCATCCTTTTAATTAAACTGCAGGCAGATGCGACTCCAATGCAGGGCACCCAGCTAAGCCCTGCCTCAACTCTTGACTCATGGACACTGTGAGACAGCAACTGTGCATTCTTTTAAGCCACTAATTTTGTAGTAGTTTGTTATAGAGAAATAGAAAATAAATATAGCATCCAAGGTCATGTGAATGAAAACTGGTGCAGTAGAGCAACTGGTTATGATCTAGACTGTATGAGTTGTAAGAAAGACTCGGTGGTAAGTAAATGGAGCAAGTAGAGGTGACTCTTTGGGGATGTTTGCCTGGGAATAAAACAAAATAACAGGGCTGTAGTCTTGAGGACAGTTTTTGTTTTTTTAGTGGGAAGTGACTTCAGCATGTTTAAGAGTATATCTTTTAGAAGAATCAAACATTTTTTTTTTTACTTCAAGTTTCATTAGCTATGCTAGAAGCAGCACATTTAGAAGTAGTTCACAAGAAAGAATTGGCTAAGAACTCTGGTGAGTTAATGTTGATCTTGAGAGGACAAAAGATTACAAAACAGAGCAGGATGAACTGTACTATTTAGCAAAACCTTCCTGTAACTGTAATGGTTTTCTAAGGTATCTGCTTTCTGTGGGAGTTGACAAAGAAGTCTTGGTCAAGATTTCATATTATATCTGTATAATCATGTTGAATTTGTAGTACTATGCCATTGTAAAAGGAGACTGTTGGGAGGATGAGACATGTATGGAGCAGAGAGGAATAGTGCGCTGTCACTGGACAGGGAGAGCAGTGGAAGCTGCATATAGGCGGGCATGTAAATTTATATGGGAATGTACATTTTCACTCAGTTATATTAAATAAAAAAATGGATAATGAAAAAAAAGAAATAACCCCCCCCAAAAATTACAGTCTAATAATGCCATAATAATTCTAGTTCTATATCCAGATGACAAAGGGACTCTTCTTGAATCCAGAAGATTATATTTTCTGATCAAATGTCCACCATTCCTATCATTTCTCAGTCAAAGGAAGCCGCTACCATTTGATCTCTTATGATACTTTTCTAAGTTAGCTGTTTTCTATGGGAGTTGACAAAGAAGTACTGGTCAAGACTTCATATTGGATTTGTAGAATCATATTGAGTTTGTAGAACTACACCATTTTATTAGACAAATTACTATCTAACAATGGTGCAATAATTTCAATTTTATGTCATTTGTTTTCAACCTGTGCCTTGCTGTACATTGTTTCTAAAACTAATGGTAGTTAATTTCTGTGCATCAGGATTTCTGCTATCAAGTGCATGCCTAATGTTCTTCAGATGGTTAATATGCAATAAGAAGAACAATAGCAAGTGGAAAAAATTTTCTATATTGCAAATTCTGTACCAAGTATCTAATATAAGTAACTTCCTTAATTCTGAAAACAACCTTACAAGGTAGACTTTATCATTATTCTCATTTAAAAGATAAATCTGAGGCTTAGATTAAAATAAAAATTACCCAGGGAGCTCCAGCTTGTAAGTGTCCCACTAAAGAATAAACTGTGTGATTCTAAAATTAATGAGTTTAACCCTGGTCTGTTGCTGCCATTATAAAAAGATCAGTTCTTTTCTCAGGGAATTCACATTGGTCTATAACAGGACAAGTGGAACTTCTCATTAAAGTAAGATACAATACTGAACTCTCTTGAGGAGAATAAAATTTTATAGATTTCTCATTATGTCTTTCCATGCTCAATAACATGGTAACTCCACTTGAGTTCTCGTAGTGACATTTCAAAATTTGCCAAGTGCCACATTCCAACTGATGTGGACTTACACCACAAGCAACAGTTACATTATGAACCTTACATTACATAACAATAACATTGAACTCTGAAATATGCCTATCATCATTTATTTGTTGGGTTGCTGATGACTTCATATCACCTGTAGTCAATCATTTGACCTAGTCCACTGATCTTCCATAACTGAGCTTGCTTCCAAATCTCCTGAAGTTCCCATTAAAACACAGACTGCTTGTAGCTTAGAACATTCAGGTCAATAGGCATGCATTGTGATCCTAGATTTTGCATTTTAAGTAAGTTCCCAGGTGATATTGATGTCCCTAGTCTGGGAACCACACTTTGAGAACCACTGGCCCAGACCAGGTATCAGAATTTTTTTACTTTTCTATAAAGGACCAGATGGTAAAGATTTTTTTACTCTGTGGGCCATATAGTTGCCACCATAACTATTCAGTGTTTCCTTTGTAATGCACAAGCAGTGACAGACAAATCAATGGATGGTGGGCTGTGTTTCAATAAAGTTTTACTTCCAGCAACAGGTATCAGGTTGGATTGGGCTCATGGATCATAGGTTGGCCATACACCAACCCAGTACAAGAGCTCTGAAGATAATACTTTGTACATTTTAAATAACAGCTCAGTGTGAATCACTTGTAGGTTTATCCACAAAAGTCTCTTCTATGTTTTTGAATAAAATCTGCAGAAGATGTTAAAGACTAAGCCAACCATGTTGAAAACACCATAAAAAAGAAAAATAAGTAACACATTTATAAAGGTTTGCATTGTGCATATAGCCTTTGTTTTAAAATTCTCATGAACTTTTTCAAAAGTTTAGTTTTAGTTAGATATTGTTTGTAGTATTAGAAGTCATAAATTCACCACTTAAAAGAGACTAACACTACATTGAAGGTCATGGCTGTTAGCCCAGTAACGTTATCCATTGACTTTAGCATGAAACATCCTACTTGCCATGAGTATGTCCATCTTTAAGGTATTTCATCTAGCATTGTATATTTTAAGCTAATTTAAAATGCCAATATAATCTTAAAAATCTACTAAACTGTATATTTAACTGAACAACATATATTAACTCAATTCTTATAAACTGTAAGTTCTTAAAAAGGGACATATTTTAGACAATTTTTTTTGTCATACTGGAGTGTTTTATTTCCCTGAAAATTATTACATGTAAAGACTGTGCAGAAAGTTATTATTAGGGATCACTTCATAAACTTAATATGTAAGCATTACGTCAAAGGTCTCAAATAATGTACAAAATGCTACAGACTAGAAATATTTTCAATAAAATATCCACAGGAAAATAATAACATTCTAACACTTAACAATTTGAAGATGTCGTAATAGAATACATGGCTGCCATTTTCCAAAAGCTTTTCCTCAGTGCAATCAAGTCAAATGTTTCAGTTTGACTCATAATTTACATTTACCTCCAGATTTTAACACAGTTGTTCACAAAGAGTGCTCAGCTACAAAACAAAAGTTAAAAGAGCACAGTGGTCGAATAAAAATGGATAATGTAGATTTTAAACACTTTTTTTTTTTTTTTAATTTCAAGACTTCTCAGAACCATTAATATGCATGGTACAAGTAACTAAGAAAGATTTGGTAGATTGTCCAGAGTCATTCACATTCAAAAACACAGGACCTAGTTTGCAGTAGAGTAACTTGAATGTCCAGATGTATACACTTAAGGAAACGATGTTTTAAACTCTTGTATTCATGTGCCATGTGGCAATTTGTTTTTAAAAAGCATGAGTTCAATTCTTTTCAATACTCATTGAATACATATCATCTGACTAAGCACTTGAAGGCTAACCATTACTTTTACTATGCTACTCACCAAAAACTATCTAGAATTCAGTTAAGCCTTTTAAACATACTTACACTCCTCGTCAGGCCTCTTTCGAAGTGCTGCACGAACGTCTTTACAAGGACTTCTCTGGTACTGTGGGGGATTCCTTCCCCTTATTAGGTTCTCCATCCTATAAAAGAAAAAACAAAGTTTATTTTAACATCCAAATCTTTATCAGTGTGGACAAGTTAAATGGACTATATCAAGTTACGAGTTCAAGTAAGTCACACAGCAGACCGGCAGACAACAGAGTTCTGAGTCCCGGTAAGGAATAAGGTAGCAGGAAGTTACAGGAACTGTGCTTGACTTTGCAAAGGCATTCTGATTTTTAAAAATTAAAAATATCATATGCTTGAAACTCATATACAATCTTCAGTTAGAGATTTTAACTAACAGGTAATTAAGTATAAAGTAAACAAATGTATTAAAAATCTTACCAGGAGAGGAGTTATAATTCTAATACTTACGACTTACAAAAAGTGGTTAAAATATACTGCACTATCCAGGTTCTAGTTATATACCAACGATGACAACTACAAAATATTAACAAATCCAACTTGTGTCATATTTAACAGCATGCACTCTGCTGTCAGTATTTTCTGTTTTCAATAAACTTTATAGTTTACCTCATCAACGCATGCTCTACTGATTTTCATAGCATTAAAATTATAGATTGAATGATTAGGGTCTGAAAATTCAGAACATAACCATCATATTGATTTACAATTTTGAAACTATAAACATCTTTTTTTAAAAATATACATAATTATAATAATGGGATTTTGCTAGCTTTGATAATGGTTCTGGCTGACTGTATACTATTGAATATGGTATGGTTGTTGTGGAAGATGGTAGGGGAAGGTCTCTGAGGGAACCTAGCACATGAGATTTTTTTTGTAGTGTCTGGAGAAGCAATTGAGAAAGGATGACCCTATAAACATAATGCTTAAAATGGTGTGAAATATGAGATAAATAAGGTTTCTTACTGGCTCTGCAACATACACTGCTTATATGGGTCGTTACTAAAGGATCTTACAAGTACTCTTTAAATATACTTCTTAAAAACAATCCATTTATGGATAGGGGTTACTTTGTGTGTGTGAATGCTTATACGACCATGACTATCTTATACGAAGTATAAGAAAGTAGTTCTTAATGTTCAATGATAATTTGAACCTCGGTTTCACTTGAAGTTCAAGTGTGAGTTCCTTCTCTTCATATTATGACAATACAGTGACAGGGAAATAAGTAGACACCTGAAAAATTTAAGACATAAATTTGCTTTCACATCATATAAAGGGGAAAAAGTAAGCTTCCAGACCCATCTCTGCAGTTTCACAATGATGTTTAGCCACAATCAAGTAAATTAAAGTTTCTAGTTTCTGACTCTTGAATTAATTTAGGGTGCAACTGGTTATATACTACAGCAAATATATGGATTTCCATAATGACCTAATAACAAGTTTTGTGAAGCTTTAATTAGTCACTTATACTTACTAGCTCAAGGAGTATGTAAATGGTGTCAACAGGTAAACACTTGGCTACTAACTCAAAGTTTGGCTGTTAGAATCTACCCAGAGGCACCTCAGGAGAAAGACTGGGTATCTACTTCTGATTTTTTTTTTTTACAAGCTCAGATAGTAAGATACAACAAACCCATGCTGCAAATGGAAACATTTATATAAAATTTTAATGTAACTTTAAAACATAATTTTACTCATCATGATTATACTCTGATGATAAATGGAAACTTATCCTGCTTAAAAATCTGTGTAAATCTCTCTACTAGATGGATTATTATTTCTCCTTTTATATCTCTAGCATGTGAAAATAAAAATGATCTAATTGATTCCCATGGAAATATGATTGAGGGTATGTCAGAAAAAGTGAAGTGTAGTTAGAAACTACTCCCATGTCTCTGAGAAAGTGTCACTCAGGCGGCTGCTAGTGCATCCAAGTTCCTCAAGTCAACCACCCAAAAAATCATTGTACCCAAAAGTTGCATTTGGGGAACATTATCAAGCAGACATACAGGAAATTATATGATGTTAACCATGTCGATGACTTAATGGCGATGAGCCTGGGTTTGGGCATCAAACTTCCTAGACTCAAACGCCTACTGTATTTCTAAAAGAATTGCTTTGGGAAAGTTTCAGTAATTTTTTTTATTAACTATAACACTATATACACACGCATACATGGATATATATGTTGGTAACATAATGATTATTTATGATTAGCTATTTGCTTCTCTCAGAGACATTTTAAGATTTTGAGACCTGTTGAAATTGTAACCAGGCCTCAAGACACTCACTATAAATTATACTAATGATACACTTAATGGATGAAAAAATTAGCAACAGTATTAAGAATTCCTTCCCATCACCCCTAATTAGACTGTTAAATCTTTGTCCACTGGTAAACAATTTTACAAAACAATCTTCATGTACAAACTATTATGTAACTTTGAGACTTCCACATCTTTCTGAAATTATATTTCTGGCTGCTAGAACCTTTCTGTGTCACCTGTGATCTACAGTTTGCATTAAATGGTCAGACAAAATGCCCAGAAATAAAGTATTGGAGCACAGCCAGGACACAGCAAAGGAGCTATGTAGTTCTCTCAAGCTTGGCAAGCTATCAGTGGGAGTGTGTTAACAGTTCCAGCAAGTACAGATTAAGTGTGATGACCACAGGAAAGACAGATGCTCTAACAACTAATTGAAGAGCTCTGAAAAGTACAGGCTACGTGTTCAAGAGCTAGGAAGAGATGTAGAGCCAAGCCAAGCGCTGTCGAGTCAGATCCGACTCATGGCGACCCTAGAAATGTAGATGCCAGATTAATATCTAATGGAGTGAAGCAGCAATCAAAGGTTATGAGACCTTGATCAGGTCTCCCAAACTTTGCTAGGTCTCAGAATCACCTAAAGAACTTTAAACAAACTGAAGTCTCTGGTACGACATTAAAGACATCATATGCAAAGAAATCAAGAGGTTATTAAAAAGACAAGAAAGAAAGATCAAATTGGATGTCAGAAGAGGCTATCAAACTTGTTTACTGAGTACTAAAGCAAAAGGGAGAAATGGTGAAGCAAAAGACTGAGGATTTCCAAGAGTGGCTCAAGAAGACAAAGTAAATTATTATAATGACATATGCAAAGAACTAGAGATAGAAAACCAAAGGGAAGAACACACTCAGCATTTCTCATACTGAAAGACTTGAAGAAATAAAAAAATCAAGCCTTAAGTTGCAATAGTAAAGTATTCTACAGGGAAAATACAAAAAGACTAAGGCAGCATCAAAAGACAATGGAAGAAATATGCAGAGTCATTATACAAAAAAGAACTGATTGATGTCCAACCATTTCAAGAGGTGGCATATGATCAGGAACTGGTGGTACTGAAGGGAAGAAGTCAAAGTTGCACTGAAGGCATTGGTGAAAAACAAGCTCCAGGAATTGATGGAAGATCATTTGAGATGTGTCAACAAATGGATGCAGCACTAGAAGAGCTCACTTGTCTATGCCAAGAAGTTTGGAGGACAGCTACCGGGCCAACCGAATGGAAGAGATCCATATTTATGCCTATTCCCAAGAAAGGTGCCCTAACCAAAGGCAGAAATTATTAAGCAATATCATTAATGTTCACACTCAAGTAAAATTTTGGTAAAGATCAGTCAAAAGTGACAACAGTAGTACATTGAGAGGGAACTGCCAGAAATTCAAACCAAATTCAGAAAAGGATGTGGCACCTGGAATATTATTGTTGATGTCAGATGAATATCTTGGCTGCAAACAGAGAATACTGGAAAGATATTTACCTATGTTTCATTGACTATGCAAAGGCATTTGACTGTGTGGAACATAACAAGTCATGATAATATTGTAGAGAAAGGGACTTCCAGAATACCCACGAGGAATCTGTACATTGGTCAAGATGCAGTCATTCCAACAGAACAAGAGGACACTGAAGGATTTAAAGTCAGGACAGGGGTATGTGAGAGTTGTGTACTTTAACCATACCTTTTCAACCTGTATGCCAAGCAAATAATCCACAAAGTTGAACTATATGAAGAATGAGGCATTAGGACTGAAGACTCATTAACAATCTGTGTTATGCAGATGACATAACCTTATTTGCTGAAAGTGAAGAGGATTTGAAATATTTGTGATGAAGATCAAAGGCCACAGCCTTTAATACAGATTATACACACCCCAACGTTAAGAAAACAAAAACACTCACAGCTGGACCAGTAAGTAATATCATGATAAATGAAGAAAAGATTAAGGTTGCCAAGGATTTCACTTTACTTGATTCTACAATCAAGCCTATGGAAGCAACAGGCAAGAAATCGAAAGACATACTGTGTTTGGAAAATCTACTACAAAAGACCTCTTTAAGCTGTTGAAAAGCAACGAGGACACCTTGAAGACTAAGGTGTGCCTGACCGAAGCCATGGTATTTTCAGTCACATCATATGCATGCAAAAGCTGGACACTAAGTAAGAAAGAAAGACAAAAGAATTCACACTTTTCAATTGCACTGTTGGAAAAGAATATTGACTATACTGTGAACTGCTGAAAGAACAAACAGATGTGTTCTGGAAGAGCTACAACCAGAGTATTCCTTGGAGACAAGGATGGTGAGACTGCGCCTTACACACAAAGAAATAATTCATGGAAAACCTACATATAAATAGGCACCATAAAGAAAAGTATTATACAAACATGCATATGAAAAAACAAAAGAGAAGATTTCTATATTATTGTTGGAAATAATGACTTCTGGTCTACTCCTGTTAGGCAAAAGAGAATGAAAAGCAGGCAGCATTCTGTGATCATCTATCCTCAGAAAGCTTTAAAACTAAGTGACTTTCAGAGTGCCAGAATTCCTTACAGGCCTTTGAATTCAAGAGAAAGAAGCAAAGAGTTGAAGAAGCAGGAGAATGGTGCTCTTGCTTAAACAGTGAGCTGACATTTTCTTTTGAGGAAAAGTTGTATGTCAATTATAGTGAACCAAACCCAAGGCTAGCAGCATGCTAAAAGTATGAACAGTAAGCATACAATAGCCATTGAAATGTGTTTAGATTAAAATTAGTACATACAAAATACTCAAAAGACGTTTATCTTACTCATGAGAGCAAGAACAAAGCTGACAATACAGAAGATATTTATCAGTGAGAATTCTTGAAAACTGTCCTATGCTGAATCAGTGTAATTATGTAAAGGTAAAACTGATGTGAAAAATACATAAAAATATTTGACACCTCAGTGGTGTAGCACTGACACAGAGAAGACACTAATTTTTTTTTCTAATAAATGAACTGTTAGGATTAAATTATATAATTACTGCTTGATGCCTATGACTTAACGATGAATAAAAAGAAAATTCTAGAATCAGTATCACATGAGGTCCAACAATTAAGTCCATGAACTTAACTGTTCTAAGTGCTACATTCCTCATTGCTGAATATCACTATGGTCACCTTTGAAGTCCTTTCCTTGAGGAGCTTTGCACCAATGCTAGTGCCTAGTCCACCCCTCAAAGCAATTTTGGAACTCCCTCTGGTATGGCCATTGCACACAGTTTGCAAAGTTAATTGTATGGTTGTCTGTGAGAGAGTTCTTAGCCAGTAAACAGATAACTGTATTGGAACACCCTCCCTGCTTACCTGACCTGGTCCCCAATGACTTTTTTTCCTTACTAGAAGATAAGGGAAATATTGAAAGGAAGACATTTTGATGACAGTCTGGATATCAAGGGTGATACACAATAGCACTGATGCTTACTTTTTCTAGGATAAGTTCTCAAACTTAATTGTGAGATCTCATATTTATAGTTTCTCAAATTTTTAAAAGCTCAAAATACCTACACTGAGATGAGAGAATCGAAAATTCTGTATCTTGTACTGGGGAAAGATGGGTCAACTTATTATTATTATTAAAAAGAGGTTTCTGGAAAAAAAATACAATTAAGTTCATTTTTGATAATAACTGAGTACTTTAACAGCCTGAACTACTCAGATGGATATTACATATTTCTGTGCTAGTTCTGGGAGCATTAAAGAAATCTCTGTGAGTTTAGAAAATTCATGTGATAGCCACGAAGGATCACAGGATACACTGAAAATTAACATTAAAACTTTCATTTAGTACTTTTATTTTCTTTGCTACTATGTTTTTCTTTTTGTCTTTTGACTTTCATCCTTTGATTCTTTTTTGTATATATATAATATATCATCCATTAGTGTAGCCAGTGGAGTGATTAAGAACTCAGCTGTTAACCAAAATGTTGGCAGTTTGAATCCACCAGGCCCTGCTTGAAAACCCTCTGGGGCAATTCTGCTCTGTCCTACAAGGTTGCTACAAGTCAGAGTTGACTCAACAGCAATGATTATTTTTATTTTTATTTTTTAAGTTAATTTAATGTTAGAGCATACATGCACAGCTTGGTATGCTACAACCGTTGCTCCTCCAACAGTCTACGTGTCCAGAGGGGTGTCCTTTTAAATTAGGAGTCAGATCTTGTCTTCATAATGTTCCAAATATCCCAAAAACTCCTCATTTTACTTAGGATACATGCTAAAATCCTTACAATGGCCTAAGAGACAACTTGTGATCTGCCATCTGTAACCTCTTCACGTGTCCTTCTCCTCTCCTCTCCAACAGTCCGCTTGAACATACGGGATATGCTCCTACCTTAGACTGTTACTCTAGATGGATTGTGTCTTTGAAATTCCTTCACCTTGGTCAAATCTTGGCTCAGATGGCACTCTTTCAGTAAGTCCTAACCTGATAACCACATTTAATGATATGCTTTCTATATCTCTACTAATATCCAATCCTGCACCACACTCTTGCTCCTCCTTTCTTCCTTTCATTTGCTGAACTTTGTTTTTTCCTAGTGCTGATTATCTTCTACCATAATGTTTATTTCATCTGTTAGAAAAAATTATTCTTTTTTGATCTTAAAGACTGATGATACATGCTCCCAAAAGACTATGTATCATTCATATGGTGATGATTGTCTGTTTCTGTTTGGTCTATTAATAAAAGAAAGAAGTACAAACATTTTTCACCATATGATGGTGAATGTATCTGTTCCCCCTTGTTGTTCTGCCTGTTTTTGTTTTTTGTTTTTTGCTTTAAGCAGCTTGAGGCTGTATTATTTGTTACACAGGAGTTATACTGATAAAATGTTTATCACTATGTTATAATGATCTTAAGATATAATAAAGCTATTTGCCTTAAAATCTGTTCATGTGATAATAATGCATATGCAAGAACTATCTTGGTAGCACCATATTTTTACAGAAAAACTCACACCCTCTGAATTTGTTCATAGGCTATGACCTCCCTCTGTAAGACATTTTTGCAAGTGTGCTATGCTGATTTTTCTTTTCTTTTTTTTTATAGCAACATGGGGAAGAAGATTGGCATATTAGTACTTTGAAGAGTGCTTCTGAAGGGTGACGGCAGGGTCCGGCCAGCAAACAAACAAACACACACAAAGGATGCAGGTTATCCATCGCTGATGAGCCAATTCTAACTTATAGAGACTCCCTAGGTCAGAGTAGAATTGTCCCATAGAGTTTCTAAGGAGCACCTGGCAGATTTGAACTGCTGACCTTCTGGTTAGCAGATATAGCACTTAATCACTACACCATCAGGGTTTCTAAGCAGGTTATTTGCATAAAAGTAGGGTCATTGCCTGGAATATCATTTATCATACTTTAGCATCAATTTTTTTGGGGGGGTATTCATATTCAAGGTGTGTCTCGGAAAGAATATGCCATTGTATTCTTTGAAGCTAGATTTCTTTCAAAACTCAGTTTTTAATTGGAACATCATAATTTAATTTTTCTGATTTACTGATAATTTGGATATATTTCTGTTATTTTATTGTGTGCTTTCTATATATGGAATTTTTAAATTTTTTTTCTTTCTTTTCAGTTAAGATTTTTTCTTTGTTCATTATGCTTTTTCATGTCTTCTAATTTGAAGATTTTGATTTCTATATTTAGATACATTTGCATGTTTAACAATTGCTTGCAGTTCTTTATTACATCTCAGGCCTTTTATCTTGAATCACTTTCCTTCTACCTGAAGTGCATCATTTAAAATTTCCTCTGATGTAAATTAAGGAGACTTGAAACACTTTTAGATGTTAGTCATCTGAAAATGTCTATAATTTGTACTTGAAAATAGATTTGCTGGGCAAATAGTTAAACATGAGTTGTTACATAGCTTATTAAAGGTTTTATTTCTAACTTATTGCTCCATTGTCGCCATTGAGAAATCAATTAATTTGCTGTTTTCTTTGACAAGCAAACTTTTATTTTCTTACTGATTTTAAGATCTTTTCATTGTCTTTAGGGTTCTTAACTTTCATTATGATGTTGTTTAGCTATGTTTCTTTTTATATTATGTTGACTTTTTGGACCTGAGTTTCTCTGTCTTTCTGTTCTAGCAATTCTGTGTCTAGTAGCTCTAAAATATCATCTGTTTAATCACTGAATATTAGATTTTCCCTGGTTTTCCTATTTTCTCCATTTATAACTCAGATTACATATAATTTTAGATCTTTCATTCTATCCTTAGTGTCTCTTAGTCTCCTGGGCTGGGTAAATTTATTTTTGCTCCTCTTGATCCTCACTCTTCCACTCTGCTCCGTGTCCTATTCCTCTCTACCTCCTAGTTCATTGCATAGTACCTGAGGTCTTAAAAGCTTGCCAGTGGCCATTCCAAATACATTCCAAACAACTAGTCTCTATTCTCCTATAGCAACAGAGGAAGAAAGAATCAGGAATAGAAAGAGAATATGGAATCTGTGACTAATTGCCTCCATGAACAATTACCTCCTTAGCCATGAGAGTGGAAGAACTACATAGCGCCCAGGTACCATTACAGAAACTTTTGATCAAGTTAATATAGAAGAATCCTGATCAAAAGGGAGAAAATGCAGAAAAGAATTTCAAATTCTTATGGACTCTAAATTTTCTGGAGTCATGGAGGCAGAATGAACCCCTGAAACTATTGCCTTGAGATAACCAAAAATATCCCTTGAAGACTTCTTAAAGGCAAAAAACAATCTACCTTAAATTGTAAAAAATGATGTGCCTTTAGCATCATGATTTTTTTTTTTTAAGAACAATCTATATCATATCAAAGTGACAACACTAACTTGAAAGATTACATAGGAACTTTAAGGGGGAAGTGAGTTTATGTCAGTGAGGTTGGAGAAACTCAGAAAAAGAGAATCAGAATGTTTGCACAAATCAGAGAATGTAATAAATGTCACTGAATTGCACATGTAGAAATGGTTGAACTGGTGTAAGTTTTCTTGTGTATATTATCACCAGGAAAAATAAATGAAACTTAAAAATGCATTTTAATTTTTTTGATTAATTATACAGTAATAAGATCTCATGTATGTTTATCATTATTAGTAACACAGAAGTGCTGATAAGAAAGTAAGTCAGTGTACAGGAATGGATTGGACTTGGCAATGCAGAGTGACCATATATTGGTTGCACTTTATGGTTCTATACATCTATAGGATATCATCCTGCTGACCTCTGGCTGGAGGAAGGAGAGTGGGTGGAGAGGAGGGGAAAGGAGGCTGTTGGGAGGATGAGACATGTATGGAGCAGAGAGGAATAGTGTGTTGTCACCGGACAGGGAGAGCAGTGGAAGCTGCATATAAGTGGGCATGTAAACTTATATGGGAATGTACATTTTCACTCAGACATGTTAAATAAAAAAGAAAAAAAAAGAAAGTAAGTCAGTGTAAATTTAGGTCAGAAAACAGCAGCACACACACACAGATACAATGTGAGTGTGTAATTTCAGGACTATATTCTCACTGTGCATTTTTAAAACACAAGCACTCATTACTACTTTTCTAAATGAATATTTATGTCATTTTTTCCTTTCCTTTCTCTTCTTTTTTTAAAATAACTATAATGTAGTGAAGATTATATAGCTCCTTCTTAGCACTTTCTATTGTGTTGCCACCAAAATTATTTTTTGCCAAAGACATAAACATAGTTTATTGACATTTAAGCAATCACTGTATCTAAAGTTTCTGTTTAGCAGTAAAACACTTTGAAACTCTACTCTTTAAGAAAAATGTTTGTACAGTAAGAAACATTAGATAACCTGGGAAGTTGTGTTAGGAAACTGAAGCCACAAGTGGGTTACATATTAGGTTTTTTACCAAGAGTATTCTTGTCTATTGATCTATAAAACTGTTAAGTGCTATGACTCCTCACCAAAAGCTGAAATCCGCCGGATGCTCCTTGGAAACTCTATAGGGCAGTTCTAGTTTGTCCGACAGAGTCGCTGTGAGTCAGAGTCGACTCAAAAGCTGTGGGTTTGGTTTTTGGTTTACATTTTAAAAGCTAAATGTCATTCTTTTAAATGCTACACACAAACAATGCTGTCTTTTGAAGTTTTAATCAGAAAACCACTAGCAGGTTGAGAAAGCATATATTATTCTATACACAGGGCTTTAATTAGCTCTCTTGGTATTAACTGCTTCTCTTTTCCTCTGTTCTGATTTTTTTTTTTTTTTTTAGATTAGTGGTTATCAAATTTGAGAATTCATATGACCACACTTTCACCAGGAGAATGAGAAAAAGAGCAGTCTACTGAGATTTTTATCAAGCAATCTTTTTGATATTATAATATTATTAGTCTTGTGACAGGGAAGTGATAATTAATGTTGAGGTTGTCATTATCATTCTAATAGAAATTCTGATCCCATTTCTAAAACATGCTATTGCCCAAAACTCCCAGTGTCTTGGGGCTACTGATGTACAAGGTCTTGGGAAGAATCTTTAGGAGGAAATGGCCTTCCTAGCCAACTTGGTAAGATGAAGGTTAGTAATACCCTCACATTAGGAAATGATACAAAAATGTAAGAGAAAGTGTTAAGCACTGTTCCAGGCTCATAGTCCCAAACCCACTGCCCTCAGGATGATTCCGACTCACAGAGACTCTATAGGGTTTCTCAGGCTGTATATCTCTACAAACGTGGACTGTAACATGTTTTCCAGGGAGCTGCTGGTGGTTTCCAACACCTCACCTTTCGGTTAGCAGTTGATGGCTTTAACCACCGTGCCTCCTGGCTCATGGTAGGTGCTCCAAAAATGCTACCTCAGTAAAGAGTGAATGAATGAATGTACAGTCATACATGTGGGTGGGATAATTTGAATGTGTGAATTTTGCACATTGAATGGATTTTGAGAGCTCTCTGCCTGACAGCACTATAAATGTTCTATAACGTACCAGTGATACTGACAACCAAACAAGCGCCAACAACCAATATATATCGTGAAAGCTCAACCTAAATCTACCAGAAAATTTGGAAGGGGGACAAGAAATGCTCAACCAAAACGCTAAATTTAGCTCAATTCCAGTTGAAAAAAATCAGGCAATAAAACTGACAACAAACAAAGTATTTCTTGAATGTGCTTAGGTTCACACAGAAATTTATTTTTCCATCCTTCTAGAAATATTATCTTATATAGCCACGCCAGCCAAGTGCCGTCGAGTTGGATTATCTTACATAAGAGTTTCTAAAATGATCAATCAGCAGCTACTTTTGCTAATTTTGAATACATACAATGTTTGGTACCACGTTTAATCCTTACACCTAGAATGGCATTTTCTTCTTCAGTGGCTAGCACAAGGTAAATACATACATTTTATATCCATTTAGTGACTTAAAATAAAATAGCTTTAATCATTAGGACTGAGATTTCATATCTTGTACTTAAATAAACTTTCTTCTACATCTGTTAAAATAATCAGCAGATTCTTGATCAGAAAATCATAACGTATTACAAAAAATACAAAAATACTTCATATTACTATTTGTTTTGTGAACTTTAGCTCAAGTCTAATGTTTCAGAACTGAAAAACAGGGGAAAAATGTGATCTATGAATAATCTACATCTCTATTAGGCTGTAGTGCTAAAGGTTAGTTGATTGTTTTATTAACTGAGTTTCTGTGGTTTAATTACTGCCAAGAAGACAAACTGTTTACTGAGGAAGCTTTTATCACTTTAGATTGAGGTGGGAGACAAGCTGACTCACTGTAGTGTGAGTGTTCAAGAATCTTTTTTTTATTAAAATTTTTTAATATGAATATGTAACTTTTAATTGATCTCTTCCAGAATTTTGGAATTTTACATTGATCTTAAAGAACTGTTTCAAGGGGAACACACTGTTTTATTTACTTATTTTTTAAATATTTTATTGCATTTTAAGTGAAAGTTTACAGTCCAAATCAGTTTCCTATACAAAACTTACAGATTTTTCAAGTGACCCCAGCTGTTCTCCTCACCTTCTAACAGCACGCACCTCCTTTCTAACCTGTTTCTCATATCTATTCAACCAGCCCCTGTTCCCCTTCACATTCTCACCTTGTCTCTGGAGAGGAGCTACCCAGTTAGTCTCATGTATCTACTTAAGCCAAGAAACACACTCTTCACCAGTATCATTTTATGTCGTATAGTCCAGTCCGATCTTTGTCTGAAGAGTTGGCCTCAGGAACGGTTTCAGCTCTCAACTAACAATGAATCTGGGGTCCATGCCTTCCAGAGACCCTCAAGTCTGCTGGGCCATCAAGTCTAGTCTTTTTAACAGGGCTGAATGCTGTACCCATTTTTCTCCCCCTTCATTTGTACCCATTTTTCTCCCCCTTCATCAGTGACTCTTTGTTATGTTCACTGTCCTGACAGTCACCGGTGCTGGCCAGACACCATGTAGTTTTGCTGATGTAGTCTCTGGATTACGTGGTCCTTTCTGTCTCTTGAGCTCATCTTGTCTGTATGTCTTTGATGTCCTTCATCCTCCTTTGTTCCAGGTGAGCTGAGATCAATTGATGCTTCTTAGACAGTCCCTTGCTAGCTTTTAAGACCCATACATCACTGTATATTATTTTATCTTTAAGTATTGCATTGGACAATCAGAAATTTTCAAAAATACTAAGAGCAATGATTTTCAGTAAGAGTTCAATAAGTGTCTCTAGTTGGGTTGGAGTAGAGGTAAATTTCTTTAACAACCATAGATACTCTTTTTGTTGGGAGATATCTATCTTGGGGAAAAAAAAGAAACACTGGCCTAGAATAGAATTATGTCCTCAAAAAAGATATGTCCAATTCACAAAACCCTATGGAGCAATTATACTTTGCACATGTGCAGTTGCCATGAGTTAGAATGAACTCAACAGCAACATGAACTATTCAACAATAGCATCAATAGAAGAATAAAGATTTGATATTTAAAGACAAAGAACAGCTTAAATGATATTAACTATATTTTGTTAAAAAGAAAAAGTTCATGAAATGGTTAGGAAAATGTATACCTAATATGGTTAAAAAAAAAAAGAAAGAAAGAAAAAACCTTCACATGAGGCTTAATAATCCAAATTTAACTATTAAGCTAATAATACAAATTTATAGAGCCAAGGGTTTCTGATTATAGGGATTCAATTTTTGCTTCTAATGGTTACCTATTAGGTCATAATTTCACACAGAGGGTTCCTTGCCCAAGGTCACTCTCAGCTAGAAAGTAGTAAAGCCAAATTTAATTTCAGGCCATTTGACTCCAGAGCTTGTATATTAACCAAGAACTATGGATTAAATTGTGCCCCTCCAAAATACGCATTGGGATACTAACCTCTGTACCACCTACTGATGTAATCCTGTTTAGAAATGGAGCATTCTTTGCTATGCTAATCATATCAAAACAGAATAGGATGGGTTCTAAATCTAATTGTTTCTAAGTTATAAAAAGATTAGACTAGACACAGCTACATGCACTCACGCGAGGAGACAGATGCCATGTCAGGCTTGTCTATAAGTCAAGAAACAAATGAAGGAACCTACAAGGTAGGAATCGAGAAGGACAAGACCTTGACTTGGACTCTTAGCTTCTTGAATGGTGAGAAATAAATTTCTGTTCTTTGAATCTGCCACTTGTGGTATTCCAGTTAGAAACTAAGGTACCACATGGAGAGGAAAACACTTCTTTCAAAAATAAAATTAATTTGTCTACATGATGCCTAGAGTTATTTTATTTAATCCTCAAAAGAATATTGTGACAATGACTGTTTTTTTTTTCCTTTGAGAAAAATGTCATTTCCTAAATATGCTAGAAAAGTGGACAGCTATTTTAATAAGACAGTGATTAATCTGGAGCCTTTATAATGAATGTGGATGGAGTGGAGAAGGGAGCCTAGAATTAATGTGAATGTAAGCTCCTAGAATTTTGGATTCTGGAAATTATGGTTTACCATTAGAATTTATTGGACCACATAATCCAGAGCAGAGATTGAGTCATGTTCACTACTTTAGCCTCAACATAGATCATAGTTGCTAGGACAAAATTACTGTTCAGTTGGTTGGATTTTAATAAGAAAACAGTGGCACAATATTTTAGTAACATATGACATAGAGCTTGAAATACAAAATGTTAAATTGGCACATATTTCAGAGGGAATATTGCCTGCACACATACGAGTCAGTCAGCAAGAAGTAGTTCTAAATATGTGATTCAAACCAATTGCTTCATTGTTTCAAAGAGCATTAATCTGCTTTAGAATGGTAAACTCATATACCAAATATGGCTTCCTCCAGAAGTCAGTGTGTTAACCTAACAGGTAATATGCTTTCCAATAAATTTAAGCTTAAATTTTTATCATATTGTAAGAGTAATATTCAGAAGTAAAATTTAAGAATTTCACAAATAATTAAGTCTGTTTCCATTTGGTAAGTATTATACTGTGAATGCTTCAAATTTTTGACAGATACATTTTTCTACTTTTAGAAAAGTATCAACTGGCCCATTCACATCCTAGTTTTATTCATATCAAATATAAAATAAATGTTCATCCATTTTTTTTCAAAAAGACAATTTCAGTAATGTTTGAAGCACCTGTAACTGTCACTGAGAGTTTAAGCAGCTCACAGAATATTTTTAAAATGAAGTATTAATTTTAATATCTATTCTAGTATCCTAATTAAGAAACATGTGGGCTTTTCAGATCTGTAGCATGAAATCAGGGTATTTTTATTTAATAAATTGGGTTATATTTACGTAAGATTCCACAATTTGACTTAACATTAGGAGCAAAATATATTTTAAAACATTTACACATAGTGTAAAATAATTCCAGTTACTTTAGACAATGAAACTATAATCCCCTATATTAATCAATTAATATACAAGTAAATATCAAAGTATTTTTATTCAAGTACAATAGTATTTTAGAAGACACTACAAAAGAGGTACCCTGTATCCTTTTCCTCTTCTTTACTAAAAGATTTCTAATTTTATTCAAGGAGGCAATATTCTTAGACATTAAAATCTTCTATCTCCCAATCTCCTGGGTACCTAGGGCTGGTAAGGTGATTCATTCCAGCATAAAAATAAAAACTGTAAGCCAAAGTCTCCAAGAGCTTATGGAAATGTTCTTTAAAAGGTCTTATGTTCTGCTGGTTTATCTGTGTCTTTTCCCTTTGTCTTTTCTCTTCTTCCTGCTTGTAATATGGATATGATGGAAGAGGTAGGCATGCAACATACAATCATCAGATAATCAATAACCAAGAGGATAAAAAACAATGCTGAGGATGGCTGGACAAACAGCTTGGAGAAGCTCGAGTTTCCAGTGACATCTTTGAGATGACCCTGCAGACTATTGGTATTACCTACACTAGAGATAGGTACAGAAAAATAAAACACACGTTGGTTTAAGTCATTTCAGGGGGCTGATAGTGAGCTGGAATTGATCTGACAGCACATAAGAACAGAAGATGATGAGTAAGGAGCCCTGGTAACATAAAGGTTAAGCACCTGGATTCTAACTGCAGGGTCAGGTTTTGGACCCTACCAGGAGCTCCATGCGACAAAAGACATGGCAATCTGATCCTGAAAAGATTACAACCAAGAAAACCCTACTGGACAGTTCTATACTGTCTTACAGGGTCACTATGGTTGGAATTGATGGGCAAACATATGACAAAAATATTTTACTAGTAATTGAATGTAATCCATAATTTATACACATTTCATAGGAGCAAATGTAGCCAAATATATATAAAGAGTCTGTGGACTCTCTTATGTAACTTTATCAAAATATTATATTTATGGAGGAGCAGTTTATCATAGAAATATGAGCAAGCTCTTAGCTTTCTCAAAGTGCCTAACTTGTTCCATGGACTAATTTGATGTTGGCTAGACAAGGCCAATTAGCTGCGAGATATGAAACATTGCACCATAATAGGAGAAAATGTCCTTCGTGATGAATAGCAACAGAGCATACAAGTTGAGGCCATTCTATTTGAAATACTGGCCAGTGTATTGGTAAGAATAATTGTTATAATCTATAATCAAAATGCATATTTTTATTAATTTCACTTCTGAGAAATGTAGTCCATTTATGTCATAAAACAATTTATTAATAGTGAATAAGTGGCATGCAAGTTGCCGCAACAGCTTGTCCCAACATTTCTCTCACTTATTTGCAGATGGATGATACAAGCAACTTCCCTTGTAGCCCAGTAGTAGTAGCTATTGTTTTTTTTTTTTTTTTTTAAAAAAAAAGAACCTATAATATGCAGGAATCATCAAAAGAAGATGGAAGGAGTGTAGAGAGTCACTGTACCAAACAGAATTGTTTGACATTCAACGATTTCAGGAGGCAGAGTGTATGATCAAACACTGAAGGTACCGAAGGAAGAAGTCCAGGATGCACTGAAAGGAATGGTGAGAAACAACGTTTCAGAACTGACAGAGGACCAATTGAGATGCTTCAACACAGGGATGCAGTGCTGCAGGTGGTCAATTGTGCATGCCAAGCAAACTGAAGATAGCTTCTAGCTGGCAACCAGTTAGAAGACATCCATTTTTGTGTCCATTCCAAAGAAGAGTGACACAATAGAATGCAGAAATGATTGAACATATCATTAATACCACATGCAAGTAAAATTTCCTGAAGCTAATTCAATTATGGTAGCTGCAGCACATTGATGGCAGTATAGGGAACTGCTAGAAATTTAAGACTGATTCAGAAGGCATGGAATCATGAATATGATTGCTGAAGTCAAATGGAATTGAGAAAAAGGTAGAAAATAGCAAAAAGATGTTTACCTGTGTATGGTTGACTATGCAAAGACATTTGACTGTGTAGATTATAACAAAGTACAGACAACATTGTGAACAATGGGAATTCTAGAACTTTCAATGGGCTCATGAAGAACCTGTATGCAGAGAACTAGTCATTTGAACAAAACAAGGTGTCACTGACTGAATTATGTTCCCTAAAAATCTGTAGCAATTTGGCTGGGTCATCCATTCCTAATATTGTGTGGTATTTCTCCATGTTGGAATTCCTGTCTCTGAGATGTTAATGAGGGTGAATGGGCAGCAGTTGTGTTAGTAGAGCAAGATTCAATGTGTCAGTTTGTTTTGTGCCTTGAGGTGGTCTCTAGAAATGTAAAGAAGAGAAGCTGGCAGGAACAGTTGCGGACCTCATAGCAGCAGAAAGAAAGCAGTGGCGGGAGCTGGGTGGTGCGCTCCTGCACCTCGGAAACCTCCAGACCAAGGAAGACTGACAACAGGACCTTCTTCCAGTGCCAGCAGAGAAAGCCTGCCCCTGGAGATGGCAAACTGAATGTGAACTTTTAACTTACCAGATTGTGACAAATAAAATTTCTCTTTTTAAAGCCATCCACTTGTGGCATTTCTGTTAGAGCAGCGCTAGCTGGCTAAAACTCAAGGGAATACTCTCTGGTTTAAAATCAGAAACAGTGCATGGGAGTTGTATTTTTCCACCATAGTCATTCCATCCGTACACTGAAGAAATAATCCAGAAGTTGGGCTATATGAAGAACATGCATTGAGTTTGGGGGAAGACTCATTAACCACCTGTGATAAACAGATGACATAACCTTGTTTGCTGAAAGTTAACAGGATTTGAAACACTTATTGATGAAGACCAAAGACTACAACTTTCAGTGTGGATTATGCCTCAACCAAAGAAAACAAAAATCCTCACAACTGAACCAGTGAGGAACATCAGCATCAACAGAGAAAATGCTGAAGTTGTGAAGGATTTCATTCCACTTGGATCTACAGTCAATGATCACGGAAGCAGTAGTCAAGAAATCAAATGATACATTGCCTTGAGCAAATCTGCTAAAAAAGACTTCAAGTGTTGAAAAGCAAAAAAGTCATTCTGAGGAATACAGTGCCACTGATCCAAGCCATGGGATTTTCAGTTACCTCATATGCATGCGACTACCGAACAACCAACAAGGAAAACAAAAACAGTTGATGGTTCTTTTAATGTGGATCTCCAAAGAGTGAACAAATCGCTTTTGGATGAAATGCAACCAGAAAGCTCCTTAGAAATGAATGTCGAGACTTGACCTCACGTACTTTGGACATATTATTAGGAGGGACCAGCCCCAAGAGAAGTACAGCATACTTGGTTAAAGTAGAAGGTTAACGAAAAAGAACAAGACCATCAATGGGATGAATCGACACAGAGGCTGCAACAATGAGCTCAACGATTCTGAGGCTGCTGCACAGCCAGACACGGTTGCTATGAGTTGGAACCAAATTGACAGTACCAGCAATCACATGGTACACAAAATGAGTAAATTTGGTAAGGTTTTATAAATCCCCCACTGCTGTCGTGTCATGTCTGACTCATATCAAATAGTTGTATATTCTGTATTAAGAATGGGGACATTGCTTTTTATATAGCATCACTACACATCAGCAAGGACATGGAGAAATCTTGTTAAGATCTTTTTGGTACATAACCTGTATAATAAGACCAGCAACTTCAAAAGAATTGTCCTAACTTGTTATTACAATTCCTATTTTGAAAGTAAGTACCCACTAGGAACTTAAATTGTGAAAAGTCACATCTTTTCTCATCTGGAATTGTTTAAAAAGGTGAAGATGTTAGAAGTTTATATTTTCATGTTTTACCTTAAAATTTCCTTGGAATTTTAGAAATATAGTTTTCTTTGTTAAAATGAAGAAGGAAATGCTCTAAACTGAGAAAGTGAAGTAACCTGATTAAACCATGGACATAAATGTGGAACTTTCCCATTTGGAATATTGTTTCAGAAGTTTCTCATTTATTTATATTTTCATTTTGTTGCTAACATACATGTAAGGCCCTTAGTATTGTGTCTATGGTGTTCCTATACTGCTGTTGACTTTTAAATAAATTATCTAGTTAAGTTTTCTCTGTTACTCCCTTCTGGTAGATACTATTGTGCAGAAGAAATGATCTTTGAGTTGGCAGACATTTTTGGACATTCAAAGCTCTATTTTTTTTCCAAAAAGAATGTATAATTGTGGTGTTTAAAAAGACAGTTAATTGTGTTTCAAATTTTAATAGTTTTATTTTTTTGAATCAGTATCATAAGTTAACTTGCAAACTCAACTTTAAATACTCCTTAAATAGACATGTATTTGAAATTACATGTTGAGCAATATGATTCAAATATTAAAAACTTACCATAATTCATGCCTCTAAATTTATGTCAAAACTTAGCTATACTCAAGTGGTGCCTCTAGCTTGTCACCTAATTACAAAGAGTTGACATTCATGACTTATTTTTGTGAATCTAGACTTGCCAAGCTGTCTCAGGGGATTACTTAGCTGCAGGCCTCTGTCCATAATTCTAGAATTGACATCTATATTTGTCATCACTGCTGTAACTTTCATACAAAGACAGCACTCCTATCAGTTGCAGTTATAATTGAGTGAAAAATGTAATAACATATACTCATTAAACCAGGTGAGCTAGTGACTGTGCCAAACTAACGATGCTTGCAATGTGCTTCCAAATTCTGCCAAAAGAGTACCTGAAAATTAGAAACACTAAGAGAACATTTAAAAAACAAAAAACTAAAATGTCCTGATTATATAAAATTGCAGATTTAATTTTATTCAGAAGCTGCAGTTGGAAATGGTACTTAAATATAAAGCTTAAAGGCATTTGTGTATCAAACACAGCCAAAGACTTCATAGACAACACACAACGAGTGCTTAATGGATATTTACTAAATATAGACATAAATACTTTAGTAAATATCCAATGTATGTATATATTTAGCAAATATCCATATTTACATATGTATATATAAATATGCATATATACAGTAAATGTATTATTTTATGTATATGTGAAACATTTCTCTATAAAAAATAAATCTTGGGATTATTAGGAGAAAGTTTTTGGAGAAGATTCCAGGGATTTTTAAAGGAAGAAACAGAATTAATAATAACATGACAGGGTAAAAAATGGCCTTAAAAGAAAAGCACAAATAAATAATGAAGTAGTACTTGGCTTGGCTCAGTATTACTATTGTGCTATGACCTTGTGTTTCACTACAAGAGAGCTACTCTGACTTTAAATTAATATTTGATTTGGAAAATACTAATGGAATTTCTTAGTACATCTTGCCATTTCTTATTGCACACTTGCCTATCCTCCATTCACAAAATACTCATCTATGTGTCATGAGGGTTCAGTCTGAACCACATGTGACAGTCATTGAAAGTCAAGAGTTATCTTGTGAGAGATTCTTTTTTAAAACACATCTATTCTCTAAATCCTTTATTACCAGGGTCTCAGCCAAGACCTCAGTGAGTTCTAGAGCAACAGGCCGTGTAGCATTGTTATTGTTGGTAGTGGTTTTGTATCTTCCTCGCAAGCCTTGCTACATTTGAGCCTATTGTTACAGCTACTGTAAATTCACCTTGTTGAGGGTCTTTCTCTTTTTCACTGATCTTTTACTGTACCCAGATGGATGTGTTTCTCCAGGTACTGGTAGCTTCTAAAAAGATGTCCAAGATAAGTGAAATTAAGTCTTTCCATCTTCACTTCTAAGTAACACTTTTGGCTGTATTTCTTCCAAGCCAGATTTGTTTCTTTCTTCTGGAATTCACTGACACATTCAATATTCTTCACCAACATCATAATTCAAATGCATCAACTCTTCGATCTTCCTTATTTATTGTCCAGCATTTGCAGAACATGTGAGGTGACTGAAAATACAATGGCTTGGGTCAGGTACATCAGTGCAGTAAGTCATTTGATTTCTTGACTACTGCCCTCCTGAGTATTGATTGTGGATCCAAGTAAAATGAAATTCTTGGCAACATATAGGGTTACATAGCTTAAATACATGAAGGCTCTTGGCTTAGGTGGTCTCTGAAACAAGTCACATACTCTGGTGTGCAGCTGCATCTGCATGAAGGAATGGGAGTCTTTTCAATTAGCGCAAACACATTATATGGACTAGTGGTCTTCTTGCTGATGTCTGTCCTGGAGGAGTAATAGGACTTTCTAAATTCCTCTCCCAGTGTCAGTCTCACTACCCAAAGCTACCAGAGAATTTTTTTCTAAAAAATAATCCTAAGCAAATGGATCTGGCCATCTCTCATAAATGCTTAAGAACATTGATGGTTTCTCATATTCAATTAAATATTAGATGCAATACAAGGCTCTTCAAAAACTGAAGCCTACAAACCTTTCCAGCACACATTTCCTTTTGTCCATAGCCCTTCAGAGCTCTTTGGAATCTTATTCAGGAAAAGCAAGTGATCATTCTTCAATTCACAAAGAAAAAAAAAATTTCCTCCCTGTAAAACTGAGGAAATAATAACAGCAATAATCATTTTGGAGTACTCATGGTATACTAGGCACTGTTCTAAGCATTTTAGGAGAGAAAATACTTATAATCATCATTTCCTTTTTTTTAACTTTTGAAAAATTGTGTTCTAAGTTTACAGTTCAAGACAGTTTCCCATACAAAAACTTACACTAACATTGTTATATGGCCCTAACTGCTGTCTCCACACTGTAACAGCGCACTTCTCTCCACTTTGTATATCCTTTGTCTGTTCAACCAGCTCCTGTCTTTCTCCGCCTTCTCATCTTGCTTCTGGACAGGAGCTGACCATTCGTCTGCTGTATCTACTTAAGCCAAGAAACACAATCTTCATCGGTATCCTTTTATACCTTGCTGACCGGTTCAATCTTTGTCTGAAGAGTTGGCTTCTGGAGTGCTTTCAGTTCCGAGTTAACACAGAATCCTGAGGCCATGTCCCCTGAGGACTCTCAAGTCTTGTCAGATCACCAAGTCTAGTCTTTTCATGAGATTTCCAGTTCTGCACCCTCAACTTCTCTCCCTCTGTCAGTGACTCTTTGTTGAGTTCCCTGTAATGGAGTCATTTGTAGTGGCTGGGTATTATCTGATGCACTCTTAGTTTATGTCAGCGTTTCTGCCTCTTGAGTTTGTATTTTCCTTAAGTCTTTGATGCTTTTCATTCTCTTTTGCTTCAGATAGGTTGAGACCAATTGATGGTTCTTAGATGGCTGCTTGCTATCTTTTAAGACCCTAGATGCCACTCACCAGGGATAGAATGCAGCACATTTTCTTAATAAATAAACTGTGTTATGCCACTTGACCTAGATGTGCCTTGAAACCATGGTTCCCAGATGCCTGCTGCTGCTTCTCTGTCCCACGAAGTATTTGGCTATACTTAAACAACCTCTTAGCTTTTGTTTTAGTTCAGGAACACTGAATTCTTCCCTCCTATGCACTATCCTTCCCTTTATCCTCCTAAAATAATTCTTGCCTGGCATCAAATTAGCAAATGCCCCCCTCCCTCCATTCCCACCTTCATAACCATCAAACATTGTTTTCCTCTGTGTTTACACATTTTTTGAGTCCTTATAGTAGTAGTCTCATACAATATTTGTCTTTTTGCAACTGACTGACTTAACTCAGCATAATGCTTTCCAGATTTCTCCATGTTGTGAGATGTATCACGATTTCAGTTATTCCTTATCACTGAGAAATATATTTTGTGAATATACCATTGTTTTTTAATCCATTCATCTATTATTGGGCATGTAGACTGAGTCCATCTTTTCGCTATCACAGACAGTGCTGCAGTGAACACTGATGTGCAAGTATCTATCCATGTGTCAGCTCTTATTTCTTTAGGATATATTCTAAGAAATAGGATTACTGGATTGTATGGTATTTCTACTTTTAGCTTTTTACAAAAGCACCAAATCAAGTTCCAAAGTGGTTGTGGCCTTTTACGTCTCCAACAATAGTGTGTAAGTGTTCCAGTCTCTCCATAGCCTTTCCAATATTTATTGTTTTGTGTTTTTATGAATTAATGCCAGGCTTTTTAGGGTGAGATGGTATTTCATTGCAGTTTTGATTTGCATTTCTCTATAGGCTAATAACCATGAGCTGCTTGCATGTCTTCTTTGCTGAAGTGCCTGTTCATATCAACTACTTATTTTTCTTAAGTGGCTTATTTTTAATTTTTTACTGTTCAGGTTTTACAATATCTTGCATATTTTAGAGATTAAACATTGACTGATTTGTCAGTCAAGAATTTTTCCAACATTGTAGGTTCTCTTACCTATTTTGGTGAAATCTTTGGATGAAAATAAATGTTTGCTTTTTAGAAATTTCCAGTTGTTTGTTTTCTCTTCTGATCTTGGTGCATCGTTAATAATGTTCTGTATTCTATTTATGCCATGTATTACGCTCCCCAGAATTATCCATATTTTTCCCTCTCTGATCTTTGTTGTTTGAGATTTTCTATTCAGGTCTTTGATCCATTTTGAGTTAGTTTTTGTGCTTGGTGTGAGATATCAGTTTCGTTTCATAGTTTTTTTGGCAGATGCATATCCATTTATGCTAACACTATTTGTTACAGAGACTATCTTTTCCCCGATTTAGACTTTGGTCCTTTGTCAAGTATTAGTTCCTTTAGGTGGATGACTTTGTGTCTAGATTCTCATTTCTGTTCCATTGGTCTCTGTGTCTACTGCCGTACCAGTACCAGACTGGTCTACAGTGGCAGTGTAAACAGTTCTAAAGTTTGGTAGCATAAATCTCCCACTTTGTTCTTCTTCACTGATGCTTTGTTTAGTCCATGGAGGAAGACAGAGAAGACACATGTCTAAAGTCCAGGGAAGAAGGAAAATGGTATAGATCTCTCTGGCAAGAGTCAAAACCATGGAAGTAATCTTGCTGCTGCTAGAGAAGCCCTCTGCGGCAGAGAAGTGAGAGAGAAATACCCTAGCTTTTCCCTTTTCTCTTACTCTCTTCTCCAATCAGTGCCTCCCATTGGTTAGTTTCAGTCAGAAACCAGCTGACAAAGTCATTCCCCTGGAACACAGAGGAAGGTAGAGAAAGCGGGTAGATTATTCTGAGGGCACAGGTCCATTCCTTGTACACCTGGTGAATGCTTCATGTTTATATTTCATCAGAAAAATTGCTCTGATTCTCTTTTCCCACAAAACAACTAGACTTTATGAAGAAGATGGCATCAGAATTGGAGGAAAATTGATTAACAACCTGTGTTATGCAGATGCCACAACCTTGCTTGTTGAAAGTGAACTTGAATCACTTACTGATGAAGATCAGAGATCACAGCCTTGTTATAGATTACATCTCAACATAAAGACAATAAAAATTCTCACAATTGGATCTATAAGCAACATCATGACAAATGGAGAAAACACTGCAGTTGTCAAAGATTTCATTTTACTTCCACCCATAATCAATATCCATGGATGTGGCAAGTCCAGAAATCAAATGACGCATTGGGTTTGGCAAATTTGCTGCAGTAGATCTCTCTAAACTGTTTAAAAGCAAAGATGTTAGCTTGAAGACTGAGACATGCGTGTCCCAATTCACAGTGTTTACAAAAGCCTCATACACATGTCAAGGGTGGACACCTTTTCAATTGTAATAATGACAAAAAGTACTGAACATACCATGGGCTGTCATAAGAATGAACAGACCTGTCTTGGAAGAAGAATAATCAGAATGCTCCTTAGACTTAAGGACGGTGATACTACGTCTCACATATTTTGACATATAATTAGGAGGAATCAGTCACTGATCAAGATCATTATGCTTTGTAAAATACAGGGCCAGCAAAAATGAGAAAGACCCTGAACAAGATGGACTGACACAGTGGGTATAACAATGAGCTCAAGCAGAGCAGTGACTATGAGAATGGAGCAGGACCAGAGAGTGCTCTGTTCTGTTGTACACGGTATCACTGTGAGTCAGAACTCACTCTATAGCACCTGACAACAACAAGGCCTTGTAATTTACCTTTCACCTTTCATAACACCCCATGCATCATCTCTGCAGGAGAAAGAATTGACAGTCTGCTTCTACAAAGATTACAGTCTAAGAAATCTTATGGGGCATCGCTACTCTTACACGGGGTCTCTATGAATCCAAAAATTGACTCAATGACATTCAGCAACAACAGCAACATTATTTTTAACAAAATTAGTAATATTTAACGATTTGTGAGCAGTTATCAATGGGACTGATGCTACACACTATTTGCATTCTCATTTAAACCTCTCAACAATCATGGCAGCTGCATCTGTATTTTCTTCTTGAGGATAAATTCCAAGAGGATAAGGTCCACCTGTCCTTTCCTATTTAACCAGTATTTAGTATAGATTCTAACATGTAGTAGGAAGTCTACAATTTTTAAAAACAAATCATTAAAGTTTCATGAAATAGATCTGAAAAAAGATTATGACTTAATATATACATCTTTTAAAATTTCTTTTAGTTATACACATTTTCATATTTAAAGAATCCTACTCAGAGAATTGGAAACTCTGGTGGTATAGTGGTTAAGTGCTACATCTGCTAACCAGAAGGCCGGGGGTTCGAATTTACCAGATGCTCCTTGGAAACTCTAAGGAGCAGTTCTACTCTGTCCTTTAGGGTCTCTGTGAGTCAGAATTGACTTGATGCCATTGGTTTTGGCTTTGTTTACTAAGTGAACCTGTAAATTTTATAACTTAATTTGTGACAAGGTAGTGTGTTCGATACTAAACAAATGAATTTGTATTCTCAGAGGGTAGAGTTATGTATTAATATTCAGAAAATTATCAAAATTTATTCTTTGAATGGATATATTGTTTAAGTTTTTCTGAAGTAAATCTTCATGATGTCTCTGATTAAATCACTCTTATTCCACTCTAGAATTGATGGAATTTCTTGAAACGATTGGTTTTTATTTTTAATTACTGCAAGTATTTAAAGGAACAGGGCAATCCTTTCATGAATGAAGCTTTCTGATTTTTAGTTTTTTCTTTTTTACTAATGAATTTCTACTTAAAATAAGATTTTAAAAAAGGCAGCTCCATTGACAATCAAAAACCTAAACCAAGGAGTCTTTAAGTGTGGAAGGCTTAGGCCAATTATTCCTTCTTGTTCAATAACTAAATTTCATTTTGTTTGGGAGAGTGTGTGCTTGGCTCTGGAGGACAAACAATGTCTTTTTCAAGCAAATCATGAGAATCTATTTCTTTCCCAGCTATACATTCTCCCAGTGTCTTTAGGTATGGCCATGTGAACTGCTTCTGGTCTATGAGCAGTAAGACTATCAAGAGGCTCTGGAAGGGAAAATTTTCTTTAACACCAAACCCTCTTTTTCCTTACAGAAACAATGCTTGGTACTGAGGAATTTTGAGACTTCAGATTCAGAAAAGCCAAGAGAACTGTGAAGAGTCCTGACATAATTTTTGATTTGTTAAACAAACAAACAAACCAACCTGGAACTAGCTATCTTCAGAATTCTTGCTTAGTAAAAAATACAATAAATATTCTTATAATTTAAACTCCTGTTTGACTCTTTTTGGTTAAAAGTAACCAAAAAATGCATAGATCCTTGTAACTAAAATCAGAATAATCTTTTAACTATAAATATACTATGTTCATAATAAGAAAAATAAAAAAACAAATATATAAAGTACCCAGAATAAAAGCTGTGAGTAGATATAACTGTAGTCAAAGTAATTACAGAGAGAAATCATGTTCAACAAACTTTATAAAAACATTACAAATGAATAAATCCTCCTTGGCTTCCAGAAATATTATATGAATTACAGTGACTATTGCCTTGTATTCATCCATTCAATAAGTATTTATTGACTATGTGTCAGACACAGTTATATCTGCTGAGGGTATGGAGGTAAACAAAACAGGCACAGCCTCTATTTTCTTGAGGATAAGTCTAGCAGCTAGAAAGTGGTCTTGAACATAATGCATAAAACTGGAAATGCCAAAAGCCACCCTATTTATAATACATGAAGTAGGCTACAGTAACTCATCCTATTGGTGTCAGGATGTAACAAGGAACCTGGCAATCTACCCAGTGTGGTGTATGGGGAAAAACAGTCATAAGAAATTAATATACAAAGTCTGTGGCTCAAGAGTGGTTAGGATTCAAATTCATCATAATCCTGTTTGACAATGAACGTGGCTCAATACATACAGCAATATAAAAATATATTGACTTCTGTACAGTCTTGGCAGAGATAAATGCAAAACGACTCAATAGGGAAAGGTTCATTACCTCAAAATTCAAAATCCCTGATTCCTAGAAGACATAAACCAGCATGCGAAAGTTTTGCTGACAAATGGTAAAATTTGCTTCACATGAATCACAGGTAGCTCAAGTGGATCAAAGACCTAGATGTTAAAGCCAAAACTGTAAATTTCATGGAATATAGGAATAAAACTACAGTTCCTAACATTTCTTCAGTTGTAAATTACCAAACATAATTACACACACACAAGCAACATAAGACAACTTAATAACTAGGACCTCCTAAAAATTAAGTACACATGTTCATCAAAAAATTTTATCAAAAGAGTAAAAAGAGACTCTACAGCTTGTGAAAAAAAGTCATCGTGAATAATATATCTGATAACGGTCTAATCTCTAAAATATATATGAAACTTCAGCAACTCAGTATTTTAATGCTGATTCGATTTTGACCAAACATAAACATAAAGTCAACCAAAACAAAGACAAGCAAATTAGAAAATGGGAAAAGGAATAGATATCTTATCAAAAAGGACATTCAAGCAGATAACATGTAAAGACACTCATGATCATTATCTATACCCACTCCCCCAAAATCAACTGCTAACAAGGTGATTCCAACTCAAAGTGAACTTATAGAACAGTATAGAGCTGCCTCAGAGGGTTTCAGTGAGTCACTGGTGGATTCAAACTGCCTATCATTTGGTTAGCAGTGAAACTCTTAACTGTTGTCTCAGCAGGGGTCTGTTATTAGCCATTAAACAAAAAAGCCAAACCAACTGCTGTCAAGTCAGTTATGACTCATAGCAACCCTGTAGCCATCAGAAAGATTCAAAATCAAAACTATAGTGAGATATCATCTCGCCCTTGCAAAAACAGTGCTGATCGGAAAAAAAAAAAAAAAAAAGAAAAAACAGGAAAAAAATGCTGGTGAGGTTGGAAAGAGTTTGGAATCCAGGTCCACTGTTAGTAGAATTGTAAACAGGTTCAACCACTCTGAAAAATGGTTTGGTACTTCCTCAAAATGCTAATAATAGAAATACTCTTTGATCTAGCCACCCCAGTACTAGGTGTATACTCTACAGATCTAAACTTGCTGGCATGGACAGATATATACATACCTGTGCTTCTGTCAGCATTATACACGATATCAAAAAGATGGAAACAACGGAATCACTGCCCATCAACAGATGTATGGATAAACATACATACAGTGGAATACTATGTAGCCATAAAGAATAATGATGAGTTCTCATATGTATTATAACATAGATGAATCTGGAGGACATCATATTGAGTGAAACAAACTAATCATGAAAAGATAAGTACTGTATGAATAATGATGAATTTTTTTTATATAACATGAGTGAATCTAGAAGACATTGTGCTGAGTGCAATAAATCAACCATAAAAGGACAAATATTGTGTGATATCACCATTATAAAAAGACCAGAAAATCTATTCATAGAGAAAGAAACATTCTTTGGTGGTTACCAGGGACTGTAGAGACAGAGATGGAATCACTTTCTAGATACTACACACTTGGTAGTTTTGGTGATGAGTAGCCAAGCCAAATGCCATCGAGTCAGAATATCAAATAAGGATGAAGTCAGTACAACCTGACCAAAGTAAAAGATGGTACCAATAAGGGATACTTTAGTTAAAAGCCACAACATATATAATTTTACAACAACAGTGATAACAGCCAAAAATCATGTGTGTGGTCATATAAGTAGGGATGTATTTGTAAGCATATGTGAATATACAAGTGAGTGTGCATATGTCTTTCTATAGGCAAGTGTACATACATGTTTGTGTACTACATATTCAAACATAAAATAAAGTATACAGGAGGCATAGTGATCAATATTTCTTAGACATAATTGAACAACTCATGGGACCAGGTTACTGTGTTTCTGTGCTTGGGATCATAGTCTTGGCCGTGGGCAACTAGATCAACTGGTATAATATAGGTTATAAAGATAACGATTTATATCTTAGTTTGGTAAGTAGTCTTTGGGGTCTTAAAGCTTGCAAGCAGCCATCTAAGATACAACTATTGGTCTCTGTAGATCTGGAACAAAAAAAAAAAAAAAGAAACCAAAGATTCAAAGAAATTAGTCTAAACGACTAATGGTCTGCACAAACCACAGCCTCATCTACCCTGAGACCAGAACTAGATGGTGCCTGGCTATCACTACTGACTTTTCTGATCAGGTTCATAATAGGTGGTCCCAGATAGGATTAAAAAAAAAAAAAACTGTAGAACAAAATTAAAATTTCTGAAAAGGGTCCGAGTTACTGGACCAGTAGAGAACAAAGGAACCCCTGAGACTGTCATCCTGGGATACTCTTTAAACTCAGAACTCAGATTACTCCTGATCGTCACCTATCAGTCAAAAGACAGTATGACTCATAACATAAATAATATCACCTATGAGTACTGTTTAAACACTGGTGGCATAGGGGTTAAGTGCTGTGGCTGCTAACCCAAAGGCTAGCAATTCAAACTCCTCAGGCAATCCTTGGAAACTCTGTGGGGCTGTACTACTCTGTCCTAAAGGGTCACTATGAGTCATAACTGACTAGATGGCAATGGGCTTGGTTTTCGGTGTTATGAGTATTGTATTCCTTTAAACAAGCATCTAAATGAGACCTAATAAACATTTACCCTAGACCAAAGATAAGAAGATGAGGGCTGGGGAAAGACAAGTAAACTAGATTAATGAAAACAGAACAACTAGAATGGAAATAATAAGAGTGCTGTCATACTGTGAAAAGTATAATCATGTCACTGAATAATTTATATGGAAATTGTTGAATGGAAACCTAATATACTATGTAATTTTCTCCAAAATCATAATAAAATGTTTTTAAATGAAGAGAATCATCATCTTTTTCTAGGTGGATAATAAGCAATTTAAAGACAGATGAGGTCTTTTAATTCATTTTTAGTCAATGTCATTATCAGGGATTGAATTGTGTCCAGCCAAAATATGTGTTGACATTTTAACTCCAATATCTTTAGATATAATCCAGTTTGGAAATAGAGTTTTCTGTATTATGTTAATGAGACTATACCACTGTAGAGCACATCCTAACCCTATTTACTTCTGAGTGACAAGGCACTGTGTACATATGGAGACTAACAAACACAACTTGGTGGGGGTGGAGGAAAGATAGATACTACTCCAAGATCATCAAGGATCCGAGAAATGCTAAAACTGTAGAAAATGAAACACAAGTCTTCCCCCAGGGCCCAGCAGAGAGAGCATTCCTGTATGGCTCGTACCCTGAATTTCAACATCTAGCCTCCTAAACTTTTAGAAAATAAATTACTGTTCGTTAAAAAAATAAAGCCAAGCCAAGTGCCATCAAAGGAGTTATATACAGTAGAACCTACATAGTAAATTTTTTTTAATGTTGGAAGATATAAGGAAATATAATCCAAAATGCGGTCAATGCAGATTTTTCAGGTGAACTTAGAATATAAGCAAATGTAAATTAAATACACAGTACCTGAAATAAATATCAACGGAAAGGCTAAATAGTAGACCAAAGCTAATTAAAGAGAAAACTAGTGAACTAGACAATTGTCCTGAAAATCACTCCATATGAGGCACGCAGATTAAAGGAGATGGGATATGATAGAAATACTAAGGAACTGAAAACTTAGAATTTTACACCCACCTGGTCTATCACTCAATTCTACAACAAAATATTTTTATAAAAAAAAAAGAAAAACTAAGATTTTCTACTGTTTCACAAAATATAATTGATGTCCTCTAAGAAGAAAGTTGAATCTGGTAAGCAAAGAAGACTGAAAAAAAAAACTATTGTCAGCAAAGAAGTTGGTAAAACATTTGTAAATCTAAGTAAGTATTGACTTTAAAAAGTAATTAAGACTAAATTGGGAGATTTTAAAGATAATAAGCAGCACAACAGTAAAGTACTAGACAGCAATAACATGAAGGATTAAACAACACTCAATCTGTTGTCTTTTCCTTTTAGTGCTATCCTAGCACAAGAAGCCCTGGTAGCAAAGTGGTTAAAAACTCAGGCTGCTAAAGAAAATGCTGGCAGTTCAAACTTACAAGCTCTTTTTGGAAACCCCGTGAGGTAGTTCTACTTAGTTTTGAAGAGTTGTCACGAGCTGGAATTAACTTAATGGCACACAACATCCAGCACTAATTTTGGTCAACAAACCGAGTGCGTAGATGGGTCTTGGCCACGTTTACTGCTTACCTGAGTACAAACACGTTTTCCAAGGGAATCTTCTGCTACAGTGATGTGACGCTTCTCTTACCCCTGCAGGTTTTAGAATTTAACTTTACCCAAAGTAATTTAGTCTTCGCCCTCCCGAGAGATAACTCAAAAATCTTGTAATTTGCTGAGTAACTAAGGTACTTTCGTTACCTGACCACACCTGAGGACTTGTGTTAATGAGTATGAGGCTGGCCAGATCACAAAGATCACCAGCAGATCTGATATCAGTTGATCTCATGGAGGAAGACGAGTGTGATTCAATTAATTATGAATATGCAACTAGGCTTCAACTTGCCTAGGCAACGAGGCCTCACATGACTACATCTTAAAGCCAGTAACGGCTCTGGACACAGAAGTTCCAAGAGCTTCTTGATTAACGAAACACACCTGCTCTTCGCAGAGGGCCACTGGAAGCTTCACACTGGAAACCTGTCCGGACCTCTCCCTATGCATCTGTGCTTTATCGTGGTACTGATTTGGATTCCTTTTTGTTATAATAAATCTGTAGTCAGTAAATATAGCACTTTCCATAAGTTCTGTGAGTTATTCAAGTAGATTATCAACCCAAAGGGGTAATGGGGGCCAGCAGCTCATAAATGAGAGAGCTAGTAGAGGCTTTCAATCTTACAGACGGCATTCTGTAAGGAAAGCCCTGAACCTGTAGCCAGGGGGTAGGAAGTGGGAGTGTCATGTGCACTATTGAATATGTGGCTGGCACGTGAAATTTTACTTTGCGGTCCAGAGGACTGTATCCTTGAGGAAGAACTGCTATATGGACAACTGATACTAGAATTGAACAGAAAGTGGAGAGTAGAGATTTGTTATATCCTCCATAAAATCAAATCCACTGCCATCGTGTGGATTCCTACCGATAGCGGCCCAGTGGGACAGAGGAGAACTGTTCTACAGAGTTTCCCCTTGGATTCGAACTGCCAACCTTTTCGCTAGCAGACGTATCACTTAAGCACTATGACACCAGGGTTTCCATAGTTGGTGTCAAAACAATGGATATTTTACATTTGATATTAGATTGACCCACACACCTTTTTCCTATCCAACAATTAGAAGAAGTTCAGGACCTGTACGTATGTTACGACTATTGGCATTGTTAATAGTGATCTTTTCTGCCAAAGCGTATAATACCTTATCTGTGAGAAGCTAAATTCCAGGATTCAGTTTCCTACTGTATCACTTCTTTCTTCTTTCTCAGATATTTCCAAAGAGTTACAGTTTTTAAATGGACATACGGAGGTTTTGATGTGTGACTGGTGTCTATGACTTCCGGTTGCCTCAAAAACCAATATACACAGTGCGTGGTTCTCAATTTGAATAACCAGTGGAACTTCTGTACAACAGAGATTCTTTAACCTCATTTCATGCCTATAAAAATATTGCCTGGTAGTGTCAAATCATTTAAAGAGTATCCACACATATATTTATGCACAGCCAGAATTGATACCGACTACTGCAGAGGTTCAGCTGTGCTGTTTTTAGATTACAATCAGATTTTTCAGAACAAGGGACTAGATAATACGAGAAACAATGAATATATGCTATGGGGAAGATTGTGCAAGAAAACAAGCCTGGTAGTGTTGTTTTTAAAAGCTACAGTTGCTAACCAAAATGCTGGTAGTTTGACTCTAACGGAGCTTCTTAGAAATTCCAAAGGGCAGTTCAACTCTGTCCTGTAAGTTTGCTATGAATCAGAACAGATTCAATGGCAGTGAGTTTTTGATTTTGTGCATGAAAACTTTAAGACCAATAGTCTTACTCTTTAGTCAGAAATTTCTCTCCCTGTGCCAGACTAGCAGAAGTACCTAATGAGAATTCTTTCTTTTACAGCGTATGTTCATTAGTTTTCTTTCTTGTTTCAGTCTTTTCTTTCTCATTCTTCATAGGTTAATTTGTGATACACTGAACAAGTTTTCATCAATGCTAGCAGCAAAGTTGGAAACAGCTGACTTTAAACTGGAAGTCAACACTGAACTTTCATTATACTAAGAAATGAAGAAGCCTAATATACTCACTCCCTGAATACATTTTTATATTATTGTGGTTTTAGATGTTATATATGTACCACAACTTTTGAAATATAATCGATTTGCTTGTTTAGACTATGTTTGCTTTATTTCAAAAGATTTAGAAAAATGTAAAATAATGACACAATTGAAAATCTATGCCAAAATACCCATCAAATCCTCCTATCTTCTTAAAAATCCTCTTAGCATTCAGAATAAAGTAAAATAAATATATGAGGCTCTAGCAGTTTGATAGCAGTTCTTATTTTCATAGCTACAAAAATGAAAGCATATGGAATGTTTTATCCATATGACTCTGTTTTGAAAAATAGAGTAAAATTACCAGTTGCAAGCATGCTGCTCAAATGGTCAATTTGTACATCTTTATAATCATTCATTAAATAATAAGACTTCCAAAATCTTAGAATGTCAGTGATACATCATTCATAACAAACTGTTAGAGGAATGGTCTACCTCTACATCTCTCATTGAGGTTACTTAAGTAAAAACAGCTGTGGGGTCAGAACATTCTCTCATAAGGAAGCTGGGAATCCGATGCATTCTCTCTACCAGTTCCTTCTCCTTATCAGAGAAGCCTTTTCCCTGTTTTGAGCATGTAGAAACTTTCTCTGCCTTTTGCACATGTGTGAACACCATATGGTACCTGGCCAACCCCACTTCTGTATCTATTGCCAGTGGGGAGGGAATGGTGTTTTTCATGCTATGGCACAAACTAGGTGAATGTAGAACACCTATGCTGCACCAGCCGTGTGGGAGATGAGGCTGCTTCTCACTAGAAAAGCTGTTGTCTCTGTCTCTGCTTTATATGAGTAAAATATTTCTCATACATGTTAGAGCCTGTGTGTTGCCTTTTGCAGGCAATTCTTGATGCTACCTTGGCACAAATTATTATAAACTGTTTACTAAGAAGTCTAAAACCTAATACAACACGGCCTCTGTCACTGAGCGAGCCCTGGTGGCATAATAGTTAAGAGCTATGGCTGGTATCCAAAAGGTTGGCAGTTTGAATCCAGCTACTCCTTTGGCAGTCTTATGTTAATCTGGAGGATTTTGCAATCTCGGGCAAGAAAAATGTTTTCTACTAGATTTTACTTCAAATATTTATTGAAAAGTTTACCAAGTACTGAGATTTATCCTATTTACAAATCAAAATCATTTGGGAATCTTCTATGGTTGATTGCTATAAAATGCCACATTTTATTATACTATTAGGAATGCATAATAATAGTTTTGGGGTTTCTCTTCTTTATAAAACATATTAAACATCAAATTACATTCATTAGTGTTTTGTAAGGTAGGCAGTAGAGTGTAGATCTAAGACGGGGGTTTCTGATCAGACTGCTTTTTTTCAAACACTGATTAGCTGAGTGATCCTTGTCAAGATTCCTATAGCTCTCTGTGCTTCATTTTCCTAATGCATAAGTAATGAAAAATGTGGTAAGAAAATCAGCTTCATCAATTTAGAAAGTTAAATATCTAACTAAAATTCAAAAAATAATACATAAAATTACAAAAGTTATCAAAGCAATTTTCCTGAACTGAGGAGCTGAACATTTATGTTATATATGCCTATCATATAACTATGCAATCATTTTTGATGTTATAGTAAATGCAATTAAAAAAATTCACTTTCAAAACTTTTATTGCTGATGCATAGAAGTACAATTTACTTTTGTTTAGTGAACTTATTTTTCTGAACACTTGCTAACTTAGTTCTAGAAGTTGTTTTTTGATTCCTTAGGGTTTTCTATAGAATCAACCATGTCATCTGTGAACAAAAGGGTTTTGCTTCTTTTTCAAACTTTATGCTTTTCGTTTATGGCAGTGGGTGAAATCTCTAATTCAATGGTGAATATTAATTATGAGAAGTGATAGTCTTTCTTCCCTACTTAGGAAAATTCATTCAATTCATTAATAGACAATGTTGGCTGTGGATTTTTATAGACAGTTTATTAGACTGGGGAGTTCTTTTTCTGTTCTAGCTTGGCTAAGAGTTTTTATAATGAAAGGGTATTGAATTCTGTCACGTCTTTTTCTACGTCTATTGATATTTTCATATCATTTCTTTTCCTTCAGTCTCTTAAAATGAGGAATTGCAGTGGGTGAATTTTGAAACTGAATCCTCAGATAAAATTCATTTGTTCATGATGTATTTATCATTTTTACATTCTGCTGGGTTCAATTTGCTAATATTTTATCAATGATTTTTTTTTTTCTTTTTCCATACATGTTCCCCACAATGGAAACTCTTGTGGCATGCTGATTAAGTGCTACGACTGCTAATCGAAAGGTTAGCAGTTAGAATCCACCAGAAGCTTCTTGGAAACTCCTATATGGTCGCTGTGAGTCAGAATTGATTCAACAACAATGAGTTTTTTTTTGGATTCAATTGATCTCTAATTTTCTTGTAATATCTTTATCAGATTTCGGTATCAAGGATAGGTGGGAAGAATTTTGTTCTCCAGTATTATAAAAATGAGTTTATTTAATATTGGGCTGTTTCTTCCTTTAATGCCTGGCAGAATTCACCAATGAAACTAGCTGGTTTAGAAAACAAGACCCAACTGTATCTGTTGACAAGAGAGATCTTTGAAAATTAAAAACACAAATACATTGAATGTTAAACAATGAAAAATTGTACACTAATTTCAAGCATAAGAAAGCTAGTGGGACTACAATAATATTATGAAATTTAAGATAAAATGCCAGAAGTATATTTACAAAGAGATAACAACAATAATAAACAGAATAATTTATCAAGAAGAAGAGAAACAAAGAACTCCACAACCATATTTGGAAATTTTAATTCTTCTCTCTCCATAACTGAATAAGTAGAAAAAAGATCAGTAATATAGAACATCTGACCATTGAACGCAATACCTTTAACCTTATTGACATTCATACAGCACTATAACCAACAACTACAGAAGACACACTGTTTTTTCAAGTGCACAGAGAACATACTCCAAGATAGACCAGACTCAGGGCAACAAAATAAAATCAAAACCTTTAAAGCTACACATTTTGCTCTATGCACTGCTTTTAGATGCATCCCATGAAATTTTGGTGTATTTTCATCTTCATTTTGTTTGAACTATTTCCTAATGCTTTTTTTTTTTTGTGATTTCTTCTTTAATCCATATGTTATTTTGAAGTGGACTATTTAAAACATTGAAGACATTTTCTAGATCTTTCACTGATTCCAAATTTATTTCTGCTGTGATCTGAGAGGAAACCCTGTTGGCATAGTGCGTTAAATGCTACATCTGCTACTCAAGATATCAGCAGTTCAAATCCGGCAGGCACTGTTTGGAAATTCTATAGAGCAGTTCTACTCTGACCTCTAGGGTCACTATGAGTTGGACCCAGCTCAACAGCAGTGGGTTTGGTTTTAGGATGATCTAAGAACATTCTCCATAAGCCAGAAGAGTAACTTGGCCTTCTTGCCAAAGAATTTAAGGAGCTGGAGGGTGATATTCCAAAAATACTTTGTGATTTTTGTTGACTGCTTATACTAATCTGACTTTACTGCCTTAGCCTGTTGAATAAAGAGAGCACAAGTATTTGAGAGTAATGGCAGAAAGAGAGAAGGCTGGGGTAGTTTACCTGTGCCTACTGTCTGTTTATATTATTTCCATAGATTATATAGAAAACCATGTTCCAAATTATTTTTAAAAGGACCTCAGCTACTTTGTCAGTTATCTTATTTGTGAATATTTTTAGTACATGTAACAAACCAATAAATCATATGTCCCTACAACATAATGTTTATTTATTTATTTAGTAAAGGGATTCTATAGCTCGCTACTTTGAGGGTTAATTTAACACCATATTACCTCAAATCCACTAACTGTGTTGGACGCTCCCGATTTAAGGTTTACCCTAGCACTAACTCAAAAGTGAGTTTGAAATGAAAACACTTCTCCTGAGAGGTCATTCTGGAGTGTTGGTATAGATAACTTAGAATAAGTAGTGATTGAACAAGTCTGTCTTGGAATAATTACAGAGTGGTCCTTAGAAGCAAGAGTGGTGAGACTATGTTTCACGTACTTTGGACATGGTATCAGGAGAGATTAGTTCCTGGAGAAGAAGATCGTGCTTGATAAATTGGAGAGTCAGCTAAATAAGAGGAAAACCCTCAATGACATGAACTGACATAGTGTCTGCAACAATGTGTTCAAGCATAACAGCTGTTCTAAGAATGACACTGGGATTTGACAGTGTTTCATTATGCTATACGTAAGATCACTTTTGTTGGACTTGACTCAACAGCACCTAACAACAGCAATAAGGATTAAGCAGTATGATTGTCACTGCATACCCATTAGCTATAGAAGTCTAAATCACCAACATAACTTTACAAAAAGTAGGTTTTTTTTACTGTCATTAATTAAAGAACTCCAATGTGATCTGTCAGAAAAGGCACGACATTGCTCACCATCCAATATACCAAGTTCTTGGTTAAAAGGCTGATATCAGTCACTAAGTATCTAAATTGTAAATATTTAAAGTACCTTTAAAGTATTACCTTCAGACTTTGTTTTAATTCGAAAACATAATTTCCATTAGAAAGCATATAATTGATGTGATTCAAGTGATAGTAATTCTCCTTACTAATAGAACAAAGGATTGATACAGATAATTCAGAAGTCATTGAGATTTAACACTACAGTCAGTATCTAAGTTACTAACATCAGACTTACTAGCAACTCCTTGTTGTTGTTGTTGTTGTTAGGTGCAATATAGTTGATTCCAATGAAATACTGCCCTGTCCCGCAGTATCCTAGCAATTGTTGCTATGTTTGAGCCTATTCTTGAAGCCACTGCATCAATCCATCTCACTGAGAATTTTATTCTTTTTTCACTAATCCTCTACCTTACCAAGTATGATGTTCTTAACTAGAGAATCGTCTCTCTGATGACACTTCCCAAGTGCATGAAACAAAGCCTTGTTATCCTTGTTGCCATTGGTGCTTCTAAGGAGCACTTTAGATGTACTTCCCTGGAGACAGATGTATTCATTCCTCTGGCAGTCCGTGGTACATTCAATATTTTTCCGGCACCATAATTCAAAGGCATCAACTCTATTTCAACCTTCCTTATTCATTGTCCCTCTTCCAAATGTGCATAAGGGGATTGAAAAATATCATGGCTTGGATTAAGCACACTTAGTCCCCAAAGTGACATATTATTTTAACACTTTAAAGAGGTCTTTTGCAGATTTACCCAATGCACTACATCATTCAGTTTCTTAACTGTTGCTTCAATAGACCTTGATTGCCGACCCAAGGAGAATGAAATCTTCCACAACTTCAAACTTTTCCTCATTCATCATGATGTTATTTATAGGTTCAGTTGTGAGGACCTTTATTTCCTTTACATTGAGGTGCAATCCATACTGAAAGCTGTGGTCTGATCCTGAATGATGAGTGCTTCAAGTCCTTTTCACTTTCAGCAAGCACGATGTGTTATTGTCATAGCACAGACTGTTAACGAGTCTTCCTCTAAACCTGTTGCTATGTTCTTTGTCATATAATTTACCTTCTCAGATTATGTGCCCAGCATACAAATTAAATAAGTGTGGTGAAAGGATACAACTCTGACATACACTTCTGCTTACTTTAAACTAAGCAATATCCCCTTTCTCTGTTTGAACAACTGCCTCATGGTTTATTTTGCAGGTTCCTCATGAGCACAATAAAGTGTTCTGGACTTTCCATTCTTTGTAATGTTATTCATCATTTGTTATGATCCACAAAGTCTGATGCCTGGCACTGTAAATAAAAACAGTTAAATATCTTTCTGGTATACTCTTCTCTGAGCCAGGATCTATCTGACATCAACAACAGTATCTCTGATTGCACACTCTCTAGAGAGAATTTCTAGCAGTTCCCTGTTCACATAGTGCTGCAACTTCTTTTGAATTGCCTTCCGTAAAATTGTAGTTGCCTGTGATATTCACGATATTGTTTGACAATTTCCACATTCTGTTGGATCGTCCTTTCTTTGCAACTGACACACACATAGATCTTTTCCAGTTGGTTGGCCAGGGAGCTGTCTTCCAAATTTCCTGGCATAGAAGAATGAGTGCCTCTGGTACTGCATCCATTTGTTGAGACATCTCAGTTGGTATTCTGTCAGTTCTGGAAGTCTTGTTTTTTGTCAATGCATTCAGTGCAGCTTGGACTTCTTCCAGTACCATCAGTTCTGATTATATGCTACCTTCTGAGATGGTTGAAGGTTGACCAATTTATTTCAGCCTGTGACCCTACCTATTCCTTCCGTATTCTTTTGATGCTTTGTACAGCATTCAATATTTTGCTTGTAGAATCCACCAACATTAAAATTCAAAAACAATGGTAAGTATGGTCTTCCCTTTTGGTTTCCTAACTCTAGGACTTTGCACATTTCATAATAAAAACCTTTGTATTCTTGAAGTGCCCTTTGAAATTTACTGTTCAACTCTTTTACATGATCACTTCTTCCATTCTTTTCAGCTGGCCTACATTCTGCAAGTTTTAGACTCCCTTTTGAGATCCATTTTGTCTTTCATTTCTTTCCCATCTTTTAAATAACCTTTTGCTTTCTTCATATTGTGATACTCTTGAAATCATCCCACAGCTCATCTCATTATCAGTCATTAGTGTTCAATATATCAAATCTTTTCTTGAGATGGTCTCTAAAGTCATGTGGCATATACTCAGTGCCATACATTGGCTCTTGTGGACTTGTTTCAATTTTATTTAGCTTTTACTTGAACTTGCATAAGAGCAATTGATGGACTGTTTCACAGTAGGCCTCTAGCCCTAGTCTGACAGGTGATATTGAGCTTCTCCATTGTTTCTTTCACAGATGTAGTCAATTTGATTCCTGTATTCCTGCCGGTGAGGTCCATGTGTACAGTCTTCCTTTATGTTGTTGAAAGAAGGTATTTGCAATAAAGAAGTCATTGGTCTTGAAAAATTTTATCATAAGTTCTTTGGTGTCATTTCCATCATCGAGGCCATATTCTTCAACTATCAATCCTTCTTCTTGTTTCCAACTTTTGCACTCCAATCATCAGGAATTATCAATTGCCCTGATTGCATGGTTGATCAATGACAAACTGCAGAAATTGGTCAATATCTTCATTTTTTTTTTTTTAACTTTGGCATTAGTGAATGGTGTATAAATTTCAATAATAATTAACTGGTCTTCCATATAGCCCTATAAATATTGTCCTTTTACTGACAGTGTTGTAGTTCAGGATATATCTTGAAATAGTCTTTTAGATGATGAATGCAAGGTCCTTCATCTTCAATTTATCATTCCTAGCAAATTAGTCCATATGATTCATGATTTAAAATGATCAACACCAATCTATATCAACACACTAATTCCTGGGATATTGATCTTTGTGTATTCCTTTTCATTTTTGACAGCTTCCCAATTTTCCTATATTCATACTGCTTACATTCCATGTTCTTGTTATTAATGGATGTTTTCAAATGTTCATCTCATTTTTTATCAAGTCACATCAGCAAATGAGGGTTCTAAAATCTTGACTCCTTCATGTCATTAAGACTGACTCTACTCCGAGTAGGCAACACTACCCTGGTTGTATTTTGAGTACCTTACAATGCTCATTTTCTGATATTATATGAGCAATGTCCTGTTGCTATTCACAAGGTTTTCATTGGCCATTTTTTCCAGAAGAGAGTGCCAAGTCCTTCTTCTTAGTCTTTCTTAGTCTGTAAGTTCCACTGAACCATATCCACCACGGGTGACCATGCTGACATTGAAATATCAGTGAAATATCTTTCAGTGTCACAGCAACATGAAGGCCATAACAATAGGACAAACCAACAGATCAAAGGTGAGGACAACTCCTACTTGCCCTCACTTTGAAATGACTAAACCAACCCTTAAGGACAACAAACTTTTTTTGCATAATCACTTTCATTTGCTACACATGCACCTTTTAAATCACTGAAATGGCTTCAAGTATCTTCTTGCAATAAAGGCTAAATTAGAATTGTTTGGGCTAGTTTCAACTTACCTACATATTTGACTTAAAGACGCAGAAAAGGATTTCATTCATTTTTTTTTTTTTATACATAGTTGCCTTCTAATTTAGATATACTTACACCAATTTGAAAAACAGACTCCAATTCTTTCTCTGTATCTAACAATACTAGATCCGGCATACTTTCTTGCCCTTATGTTAAACAATGCTGAGAACAAGCAACAATAATTTAGATATTTGATCTATGAAATAGGTGGGCTTTGGACGAGACTATAAACTTAACTAAAACTAAAATAGTTTACTACAATGTAACAGTCAACCAAAATAATTTAGAGGCAGTCCCTAGGTTACAAATGTGATCCATTCCTAAGCGTGTCTTCAAGTCAAATTTGTAGATAAGTTGGAACAGGTGCAGTTGATTCTTGTTTAGCTGTACTTGAGTACTAGAAAAGGCTCAAAGCCTTTTCAGTGATTTAAAAGCCACAGATGCAGCAAGTGAAGGTAACTGTGATGAAGAGTTTGTGAACAGGTGTTGGTTCAATTGTTTCAAAGTAAGGGAAATTTATGCAATATTAAAGGGCAAGTATGAGTTGTCTGTAAGTGAGATGTTTGTAACCCAGATACATATCAAGACTAACTCTTCACTTCTGAAGATCAATTCAAGGCATTTGTATTTGTTTCTGTTAGGTGCTGCCGGTCAGTTCTGACTCACAGCAACCCAATGCACAGCAGAACAGAACAATACCCAGGCCTGCACCATGCCCATAATCATTTTCATGCTTAGGCCTACTGTTGCAACCACTGTGTCAATCCATCTTGTCGAGGTTCTTTCTGCTTTTTGCTAACTTTCTACTTTACCAAGCATGGTGTCCTTCTCCAGGGATTTATCCCTCCTGACGACAAATCCAAAGTATGTAAAATGTAGTCTCACTATCCTTTCTTCCAAAGAACACTCTGGTTATATTTCTTGCAGGACTGACCTGTTTGTTCTTTTGGCAGTCCATGGTACATTCAGTATTCTTCTCCAACCACCATAATTCAAAGGCATCAATTGTTCTGTCTCTCTTATTCATGTTCTTCAGCTTTTGCACACATATGATGTGACTGAAAATATCATGGTTTGGGTCAGGTGCACCTTAGTCTTCAAGGAGACATGTTTATTTTTCAACACTTTAAAGAGGTCTTTTACAGCAGATTTTCCCAGTGCAATGCATCTTTTGATTTCTTGACTGCTGCTTTGTCATGGATTAACTTGTGTCCCCCCAAAAATATGTGTAGCCATGTGGCTAAACTATGAGTCCCAATATTTTATGATTGTCCCCCATTTTATGATTTTCCTATGCTGTGTGTTAAAGGATTAGGGTGGGACTGTAAATCCCTTTGTAGGATCATCGCTGTGCACCACTGTAAAGGGAGTTTTCCTGGAATATGGCTTGCACTACCCTTTATTCTTTCTTTCATCCTACAAGAGATAAAAGGAAAGGGATAGAAGCAGAAAGCTGAGAAACTCACACCATCAAGAAAGAAGCATTGGGAAAATAGTGTGTCAGACCTGAGATTCCTGCGCCAAGAGGCTCCTGGACAAAGACTGATGCAATACTGGACTTTCCTTCAGAGCTGACAAGGGGAAAGCCTTCCTCTGGAGCAGACATACTGAATCAGGAGTTGTAGCCTACCAACTGTGTAAGAATAAAGTTAGTTAAAGCCATCTACTCTCTGGCATTTCTGTTAGAATAGCACTAGCTGACTAAAACATGCTTCCATGGGTATTGACTATAGAAACAAGTAAAATGAAATCCTTGACAACCTCAATATTTTCTCCATTTATCATGACATGGCTTATTGGCCCAGTTGTAAGGATTTTTGTTTTCTTGATGTTGGTGTATAATTTATATTGAAGACTTTTGTCTTTGATCTTCATCAGTGTGTCAATTTCTCTTAACTTTCAGCAAAAGGAAGTTGTCTCATCCATATAATGCAGGTGGTTGATGAACCTTCCTCTAGTCCTGATGCCTTATTCCTTTTCATATAGCCCAGTGTCATGAATTGCTTGCCCAGCATACATTCTGAAAAGGTATGGTGAAAGAATACAACCCTGATGGATACCTTTTCTGCTTTTAAACCATGTAGTGTCCCCTTATTCTGGTTGAACGACCACCTCTTGATCTATGTACAGATTACCCATGAGCACAATTAAATGTCTTGGAATCCTCAATCTCCACAATGTTATCCATAATTTCTTATGATTTGCATAGTCAACAAAACATGGGTAAACATCTTTCTGGTATTCTCTGCCTTCAGCCAAGATCCATCTGACATCAGCAGTGATATTCCTCCTGGTTTCACACCCTTTTCTGAATCTGGCTTGAATTTCTGGCAGTTGCCTGTCAGTATACTACTGCAGTCACTTTTAAATGGCCTTTAGCAAAAGTTTACTTGCCTGTGATATTGATGGTACTGTTTAATAATTTCCACATTTGACTGGATCACCTTTCTTAGGAATAGGCATAACTATGGACCTCTCCCAGTTGGCTAGCAGGTAGTTATCTTCCAAATTTCTTGGCATAGACGAGTGAGCACTTCCAGTACTACATCCATTTGTTGAAGCATGTCAATGGATATTCCATCAATTCCTGGAGCTTTGTTCACTCAGTATCATAGGTTCCTGACAATGTTCTACCTCTTCAAATGATTGAAAGTCAACCAGTTCTCTTTGGTATAATGACTCTCTGTAGTCCTTCCATCTTCTGTTGATGCTTCCTGAGTCATTTAATATTTTCCCTGTAGAATCCTTCACTGTTGCAACTCAAGGTCTGATTTTTTTTCTTCAGTTCTTTTAGTTTGAGAAATGCAGAGCATGATCTTCCGTTTTGGTTTTCTATCTCCAGGTCTTTGCACATGTCATTGTAATACTTTACCTTATCTTCTCGAGCTGCCCTTTGAAATCTTCTGTTAAATGCTTTTACTTTATCATTTCTTCCTTTTGTTTTAGCTAACTGACATTTAAGAGCAAGTTTCACAGCCTCTTCTGATGTCCATTTTGATCTTTTCTTTCTTCTCCTGTCTTTTTAATGACCTCTTCACGTATATGTTTGATGTCATTCTGCAACTCGTCTGGTCTTCAGTCATTAGTGTTCAACACATCAAATCTATTCTTGAGATGGTATCTAAACTCAAGTGGGACATACTCAGGTCATACTTTGTCTCTTGTGGACACGTTCTAATTTTCTTCATTCTTAATCAAAACTTGCATACAAGCAATTGATAGTCTATTCCACAGTCAGCAACCTGGTCTTCTTCTGACTGATGATACTGAACTTTTCCTTTGTCTCTTTCCACAGCTGTAGTCAACTTGATTCTTGCATTTCATCTGATGAGGTCCATGTATACAGTCACCATTTATATTGGTTAAAAAAAAAAAGTATTTGAAATGAAGACGTTGTTGGTCTTGCAAAATTCCATCATGCAATCTCTGGCATCATTTCTATCACCAAAAGCATATTTTCAACTACAAATCCTTCTTCTTTCTTTTCCACTTTTTCATTCAAGTTACCAAATTTGTCAGTTTGTCATACTGTGGGGACTTTTATCTGACTGTGATACTGAAAGCTATGCCACCAACATTCAGGTACAGCAGCAGGGCCACCCATGATGGACAGGTTTCAGCTGAGCTTCCAGACTAACACAGACTAGAAAGAAGTACCCAGCAGTCTTCTGCTGAAAAACATTAGCCAATGAAAACCTTTAAAACAGCAGCAGAACAGTGTCTGATAGAGTACCAGAAAATAAGTCCCACGGATTGGAAGGCCCTCAAAAGACAACTAAGAAAGAACTGCCTCCTCAAAGTAGAGTCACCCTTAATGATATGGATGGAGTCAAGCTTTGTGGACTTTCACTCACTGATGTGGCCAGACTCCAAATGTGAGGAAACAATAGGGAACATCCATTAATGATCAGAACATAGAGTATAAGAAGCATGAATCTAGGAAATTTGGAGATCATCAGAAACAAAATGGAATGCATAAATATTGATATCCTAGACATCAGTGAGCTGAAATTGACTGATATTTGTCATTTTGAATCAGATACTCACGTGGTGTACCATGCTGGGAATGACAACTTGAAGAGAAATGGTATGGTAATCATTGTAAAAAAGAACATTTCAAGATCTGTCCTGAGGTACCATGCTGTCAATAATAGGATGATATCTATACACCTACAAGGGAGGCCATTTGATAGAAATATTATTCAAATCTATGCATCAACCACAAAGACCAAAGATGAAGAAACTGAAGATTTTTACCAGATTTTCAGCCCCAAAGTGACTGAATATGCAATCAGCATGCATTGATAATTACTGGTGACTGTAAAGCAAAAGTGACATTTATATAGCTGGGCCTAATACATCAACGCTATTACAGCATAAAGACTGACCAAATTCAACCATTTTCCCGTCTTGCAAAACTCATCATAAAATTACCCATGCTGGCCAGTGTCAATGGGCTTTTTCCTGATATAAAAGATTTAGAAGTGTTTTATTGCAAATTGTTACATGGACTATATTAAAGAATAAACTCTGAATTTTGGTTTTCTTTTTGTAAAATATACATGCTATTTTCTATCTTGGTAACAGAATTTCCCTTGATCACATACACACACACACACACACACACACACACAAATAACCATCTAGACATCTGACTCATAAATCATTGTGACAAGAGTTCTATAATTTTGAAAAGAAAGTAAATTCCTAATAATCATTTTTACTTATTTTTGTGAGCTTACAAAATATTGCCTATATCTACTTTGTAGAAATTATGACAATTTTGTATCTTGTTCTGCAAACAACCTTTCTTAATTTTATCTTTTCTCCAAATTGAGTTCCAAAAATAAATAATAAAACAATTAAGGTTTTACCAAAACCTAAATTATCTTCGCTGTGTCATATTACAAATGAAAGAATAATAGAAATAGTTTGTTGGACATTACTCAAATTTTAATTAACTGAAAATTATAGTGAAGTCTATTTCAACAAACTTAGGATTTAATTAAATGACAAATCAAAAAAGAAATTAAGTCCCACTGGCACACTGGTTAAAATATCCAGAAGCTAACCAAAAGTTTCGCAGTTTAAACCTACCAGCTGCTCCTTGTGAAAAAGAAATGGCGGTCTGTTCCTGTAAAGATTCACTACTCTACCTGTAGGGTTGTTATAAATTGAAACTGACTCAAAGTTAAAGAGTTTGGTTTGGTTTTCAAGTAGTTAATAGAAATATCAATATATTTAAGTGACAAACTCTGAAGACGTAGTGGTTAAGCACTACAGTTGGTAACTAAAAGATTGGCATTTCAAAACCACCAGCTACTCCTTGAAAACTCTATGGGGCAGCTCTACTCTGACCTATAAGGTCACAACAAGCAGGAATTGACTCAGCGGCACTGGGTTTGGTTTTTATCTGGTATATTTCTCAAGAATATACTTATAAAGAAAACCTTGAACAATAGTTACTAAAAGTATCTTCTTTTTTTTCTAGCTTAACAGGTTCCAATATTCTTGCAAATCAGAGACAGTCGTAGTACTTACTATCATAGAAATCAAAAGGTCCAGGAAGTCATGAATTGCATCTTTCAAAATGGGATGCTACACTAAATAGAGGATTTCAATATTTTTCATTCTGAAAACATTTCAGGAGAGTTCATCTTCCGGTAAAGACGTCAGAGAAAGAGCTCCCTTTAACTCAGTGGAAAAGACATGATCAGGTATTCTTACCAAGTAAAGCAAGAATAAAACACCAGACTGTCATTACTCAGATCAATGCAGTCATGAAGGCTGCAGCTAAAAGACTTCTAGCAACTGTCTAAAAGCAGATAAACTTTGAGAGGAGAAAGACCTTCAGATAAAAAAAAAAAAAACAGCAGATAAACTTTCAGAGGAGAACTGTCTTCACGTAAAGATGACAACTGCATAAGTTAGACAGCTTCTAACCAATATAGAACAAGATCCAGATGTCAAAAATCTAATGTCCTTCTTGTGTCAATGTGCATGCTTTTGTTACTTATTTACCCAGATATTTTCTTTCCTACTTATTGTGGAGAGTCAGCCCAAAAGAGGAAGACCCTGGATGAGATGCACTGACACAGGAGTTGCAATGATGGGCTTAGGTTTAAAGACAATTGTGGACATGATGCAACACTGGGCAATGTTTCCTTCTGTAGTGCATAGGGTCACTATGAGTCAGAACTGACACAACAGCACTTAACAACAGCAATAACTTACTGTCTTAAAGTTCTAAATTATTAATACACATTTTCTGTCTGTTAACTTTGACACCTTAAAATTTATTTAATGACTTCTTTTTGCATACTTGGCCTTGGAATAAGTCACATATCTAACAACACCTCACTCACTCATGGTATAGATAAAAATACAAACTAACCAATTGTTGAGTTTGTACTTATTTTCTTTCAGTTCTACTTAGTTTCCTTTGATACCAATTTATAATAATAATTGAGTTAGTCTCCTGCACATTGCAATTAAAGTGATTAGACCTTTACAGAGAGAAAAGAACACAACAGGCTGCAAAACCAGAGATCTAAAACGTCTGAGGTGCACATGGGAACTTCTATCCTGACAGAATCCACACTCAGGATCTTTTCACAGGAGCTACTTCTTATTGTTGGCCATTTTGAATTGGACAATCACATGGCCTACTATGCAGAATGACAACTTGAAGAAGGATGGTGTTGCATTCATTGTCAAAAAGAATATTTCAGGATCTGTCTGGAAGTAAAACACTATCAGTAAAAGCATAATACCCATATGCCTACAAGAAAGACTAGTTAATATGACTACTACTCTAATGTGTGCACCAACCACTAAGCCTAAAGATGAAAATAATAGAAGATTTTTACCAACTTGTGCAGTCTGAAACTGACTGAACATGCAATCAGGGTACTTTGATAATTCTAGTGATTGGAATGAAAAGGTTGGAAACAAAGAAGAAGAATTGGTAGTTGGAAAATATAGCCTTGGTGCTAGAAATGATGACAGGGATTACATGACAGAATTTTGCAAGGCGAAAGATTTCTTCATTGCAAATACCTTTTTTTATCCACATAAATGGCAACTGTATACATGGACCTTGCCAGATGGAACACACAGGAATCAAATCAACAACATCTGTGGAAAGGATGATGGAAAAGCTCAATATCATCAGGCAGAACAAGGCCAAGTACTGACTGTGGAACAGACCATCAGTTATTCATATGTAAGTTCAAATAGAAACTGAAGAAAATTAGAACAAGTTTACAAGAGCCAAAATATGACCTTGAGTATACACCAACTGCATTTAGAGGCCATCTCCTGAACAGTTTGGATGCATTGAACACTAATGAATGAAGCCCTGTCAAGTTATGGAATGACATCAAGGATATTATAGCTGATGAAAGAGGTCATTAAAGAGACATGAAAGAAATAAAAGACCAAAATGGGTGTCATAAGAGTCTCTGCAACTTCCTCTTTGCTAAAGCAAAAGGAAGAAATGATGAAGTAAAAGAACTGAAAAGGAAATTTCTAAGGGCAGCGAAGTATTGCAATGATACATGCAAAGAGCTGAAAACAGAAAACCGGAAGGGAAGAACATGCTTCACATTTCTTAAGTTGAAAGAAGTGAAGAAAAATTTGAAGCCTAATGTTGGTATATTATTGATTCTATACAGGAAAACACTAGAAAACACAGTAAGTTTAAAAAGAAGATGGAAGAAATACACACAGTTGCTATGACAAAAAGAATTCATTTAGGTTCATTTCAAGAAATAGCATATGACCAGAAACAATGATACTGAAGAAGTCCAAGCTGCACTAAAGGCATTGGCAAAAAAAAAAAAAGAATTGACGGAATATCAATAGAAACTTTTCAGTAAAGGGATCCAGCACTGGAAATGCTCATTAATCTATTCCAAGAAACTTGGAGGACAGCTACCTGGCCAAACAACTAGGAGAGATCCATATTTATGCCTATTTCCAAGAATGGTCATCCAAACGAATGCAGAAATTATCAAACAACATCGCTAATATCACATGCAGATAAGATTTTTCTGAAAAGCATTCAAAAGTGGCTACAGCAGTATACTGACAGGAAACCGCCAGGAACTGAGGTCAGATTCAAAAGAGGTTGAGGAACCAGGGATACCCTTGCTGATGTCAGATGTACCTTGGCTAAAAGAGAGTATCAGAAAGATGTTGACCTGTGTTTTACTGACATTGCAAAGGTATTCAACTGTGTGGGTCATAACAGCTTACAGAAACATTGTGGAGAAGGGAAATTTCAGATGACTTAATTGTGCTCACGTATTTTCCCATAACTTACTCCTAGGAATAGCCATGTTCCAGATTCACTGACAGTCATAAGTGTGGCTCCTTGTAACTTGAATATGCTGTAAGTTGGGGGCTATCTTTAATCAGTTATTTAAACCCCAAAACCAGTTGCCACTGAGTAGACTTTGTCTCATGGTGACAAGGGTGATATAATTGGTGAAATGCTTGACTATTAACTAAAGGGTTGGTAGTTTTAACCCACTCAGAGGCACCTGGGGAGAAAGAAAGACTTGGTGATCTGATTACAAAAACTGTATGGAATACACTTCTACCCTATATACTTGAAGTTGCCACTATTTACCTAGAAATAATCTCCAAACTGTGAACAATGTTATAATTTTAAATTTAGGAATGTAAATGAAAAGACACATTTCTGAAAAATATGAATGATTTAAATAGGCTCAGAGAAGAATTAGAAAGCACGAGTTTATTTAGAACTATTAAGGACAATCATTCAGTAACTTAAAATCTACCCTCAACACACAAAAGCAAATGAATACCACCACAAAACACCTACTAAGCATAGCAGTTTTTGAAGCAAAGTCTACCAAAAAGACAAAGTGAGATAAGGAGGGGATAGGAGACAAAGGAATAGAAGAGAAGAGAGAATGTGCCTCAACTAAAATGAAGTCACTATAAGCTTTATATCAAACAAAGGTAGTTAAAGAAAAGAAAATTAGAGTCTAATATCATTCATAAACATAGTTGAAATATGAATAATATATTAGCAAATGAAATCTCAGATATAAATATATATGTTATGATCAATATAAGTTTATTCCATAAATGCATCATGGTTTAACATTAGAAAGTCTATTATTATAATTACCTTTATAAACATAGAGAAGAAAAACTACATAAGAAAATTTTTCTCTAAATCTCAACTTTGAATTTTCATATGTAAACAATTTAGGGATATCAAAACTTCTTTAACATGAGAAAAGTTATCTATCCAAAACCCTCAGCAAACATCATGCTTGTAGTCAGGAACAAAACAAACATATTCACTATCAATATGTACGTCTACTATTGTTTTGGAGACCCTAAATAGCCCACAAAAAGAAAATAAGCTATAAAAAAAATTAAGAAATTCTTTAGGCTAACCTAGGTTTTTTTTTTTTTCCACTCCTACTTTTTGGCTTTAAACTATATCTCTGAGATTCTGTCCTGAAATTAGGCAAAAGATAATTTGCCAGACATACGAAAAGATAATATCAGACATAAAGTTTCTAGATCTGGAGTGACAGGAGATTTCATTTCTTTCTTTTTTAATTATTGGTTGAGGAGAAGGTATTGTAGAAGGAATTCGTTTTTCAAGAAATGTTTTACTCTACCCAGATAGTAAGGAGTCCCTGGGTAGAGCAAACAGAGAAGCACTCAAGTACCAGCAGAAATCTTGTAATTTAAAATCTACCCACTCAAAGTGCTAGATTTTTAAAGTTCAAACTCCACAGAGGCACCTGGGAAGACAGTCCTGGTGATCTGACTTTGAAAGGTCAGACCCTTGAAAATCCTGTGGAGTACTTCTACTCTGTAAGCATGAACTCAGGATAAGTTGGACTCAAGGACAACTAATAACCCCCAAAGTCGAAGTAGTAGTGAAATAATGTATGGTTAGTTCTTCAAACCAGGAATTAGTGTGAGCATTTATTTGTATAGTTACTCAGTGAGTGTGTTCCAGACAAAGCTTGTATTACCTAAATTAATCTTTTACCTAACAATCAAGATTTATGGTAATTAATTCCACTTATAAAATATTCAAGAAAGAGAACTTGTTTCATTCTATTTGTTAACATCTTCATGACTTGTAGATAAAACGTGATATAAATTGTCTCCACCTCATTTTCACTAATTTAATTGTATAGTGGTTAAACACTTGGCTGCTGTCATGGTTTGAATTGTGACAGCCCAAAAATGTATCTGGCAATTTGGCTGGACCATGATTCTCAGTTTTATGTGATTGCCCTCCATTCTGTGATTTTCCTATGCTGTAAATCCTAATCTCTGGATTATGTTAAAGAGGATCGGAGTGGGGCTATGACACTCCTAAGGTCACCTTCCTCCAATATAAAGGGAGTGTCCTTGAAGTTCAGTCTGCCCCACTTTTTATCCTTTTATCCTATAAGAAATAAAAGGAAATGGAAGCAAGCAGAGAAGGGGAACCTCATACCATCAGGAAAGCAGCACCCAGAGCAGAGCATGTCCTTTGGACCTGAGGTGTCTTCACTGAGATGCTCTCAAACCAAAGAAAGACTGATGCAACACAACGCTCTTTCTCCAGAGCCAACAGAGAGAAAGTGCATTCCTCCGGAGCTGTCAACCCTAAATTCAGACTTCTAGCCTACTGGACTGTGTGATAATAAACGTTGCTTTGTTAAAGCCATCTGTGGTATTTATGTTAGAGCAGGACCATATGACTAAGATAGCTGCTGACCAAACTATAGGCTGTTTGAATATAACAGCTGCTCCTTGGAAATACCATTGAGGCAATTCTACTCTGTCCTGTAGGGCTGCTATGAGGTGGAATTGATTTGATGGCAAAGGCTTTGGTTTGGGTTTATTGAATTATCATCTGTTGAAATGTTATATTTTGAATTGTTCCAGTGGTGCACGGTTAAAGTGCACAGCTGCTGATCAAAAGGTTGGTTGTTTGAATCCACCAGCAGCTCTTAGGGAGAAAAGATCTGGTGACACACAAAGATTTCAGTTTTGGAAACTCAAAGGATGCTCTGTTATATAGCATCATTGTATGTCTTGGAATTGACATGAGAACACACAACAACACTAAAAATTGAATTATTGCATATGATTCATGTTAATATTGACTATTTTATAAAGAAACTTCAGTAATATATGATGTGTGCCTTACTTTGATATTTAATTATGTTAGTTTCATTGGTGCTAGATTATGTGTACATAATCACTTTTTCTTTTCTTTTATTGTTTTCTTTGTGTAAATGTTACCTCTTTGTTCTGGACTGTTAATACTTCAAAAATCTAGAAGCTAAAAAATTATCTTAAAATGTTGCCTATAAAATAAATTTCAATAGAAAAATTCAGAAGAACCAGATGGTGCCTGGCCACCACCAGTGATAGCCGTGATGGAGCTCACTAAGTTGAGTCTCACTGGCAACACAAGAATAAAAAGGGGTGCACCCTGAGATCTCCACTAAAAGACCTCAATTGATAGTTCAGCAGTTTCAGGCTTCCCCTGGGAGCATTGCCCCTGGCCCTGATGCTGCCCTTGCCCATAAATCATAATGAAGGTCTACTCTGTGGACACAAATGGATTGGACTTGGCAATGCAGAATGACCATATATTGGATGCACTTTATGGTTCTATGCATCTATAGGATATCATCCTGCTGACCTCTGGCTAGAGGAAGGAGAGTGGAGGGGAGAGGAGTGGGTGGAGAGGAGGGGAAAGGAGACTGTTGGGAGGATGAGACATGTGTGGAGCAGAGAGGAATAGTGTGCTGTCACTGGGCAGGGAGAGCAGTGGAAGCTGCATACAGGTGGGCATGTAAATTTATACAGGAATGTACATTTTCACTCAGTCATAATAAAAAAAGAAAGAAAAATTCAAATTATTTTCACTACATAACTATTTCAGATGATCAAAATTATAAAATAATTTAGTCAAATTTTATGTCAAAAATACCATGTTCCATTACTTGGTTACTGATACTATTTAATACAATTCACGGTAATTTCTGTTTTCTTAATGTTATCTTTACCACAATTTCCTAGAGTCCTATAATGATTGCTTTCCCTATTGAATTCATACTACCAAATTGATTAGCATCATGATAGATCTTATTATAAGTTATTTTCCATTTATGTAGTCTTTTATTAAGACAGAATTACATTCACTAAGATTGAAACAAATGTTAACATCATAAATGTCAGATACTTCCTGCTCTTGCATCCTCAGTCTTTGTCTCCTATCAGGTTAATTTTTCCATTTATCTCAATCTACAGAGAAGTCAGCCTCTAAAGTTTGATCACTATTCTCCTGAGATTATCCTTAAACTTAAAACCTGCTGTATTCTCAGAGCCTGAGACACCAGTCATTACATTTACAATTTCTAAAGCATCCTAAGGTAGGTGGGTATGGGTTTATGGCCATACAACCAGAAACCCACGAGAGAAAAGGATAATTAAAAACCTATGGATACAAAGGAATAAAGATCTACCACTGTTTAAATTACTCCTCAGGTTGGCAGAGACTGAGCATCCCAGTGCCTCTCATCCAGAAAACACAAATATGATACCAAGTTTCAATAGGCTCACAACTTAGATACACAGGGCAATGTGCTTCCAGAATCAAGGGATATTTTTAGGAGTAAGATCACAGATGAAAATCACAGCAGAACTTCTGCATTATGTAGAAAAAAATATTTTTTAAAAAATCATTTGCGACATCTCCAAACAACCACCTCAAAGATATTTGCAGACCAGACAGCGAGTGCATAATGTACTGTCTGAAATTTTCAACATAAACATAATACTAAATGAAATGTAGCTTGGTTGTTATAAAAGCATGTTGTAGAGCCAGACTGCTTAACTAGACTTCTTGACTATGCTGCTTTAGCTCTGTGATCTTTAGCAAGTCACTTAAAATTTCTTTGTGGCTCAGTTTTATTATTTGCAAAATTAGTATAGTACTAATAGTTATGTCATTTGGCTATTGTAAATATAAAATGTGTTAATATATAAAATTATTTAGAGAAGTAAACGGCACTTCAAATTATTTAGAGAAGTACATGGCACCTCATTTAGAGAGGTACATGTACCCTCCAAATGTCAAATATTACTAAATATTATGTTTTACGTAATAGAGTATAAATGAGTGAAGTCTTCCTATCAATTATAAACACTCTCAAATTGGGTCATAAAACAAAGTCCATATAAAAGCTGTTGATAAGGATCATACAGCACATTTCCAAAAAAGATGAAAGTAAAAATCTCATACAAAAAGAAACCATCAAACAGAAATAGATAAACAAAAATCAAAAGTTAAGATAATATTACAAAAAACATTCTTCAAACAAATTTAAATTGGACAGTTATGCTGATTTAATTTTGATAAAGGACATAGCCCATAAATATTAATGTGTAATTCACAAAAATGTTACAAACATAAGAAAATTAAAGGGAATAGTAATGGTAGATTCAACTTTTTTTTTTTTAAGGAGAGGTTTTTCCAGAACAAGTTGTAAAATAATAAGTAAAGCAGGAGATCTGAATACTGTTCCACATTACTGTACATTAAATTATTGCATGTCTAGCTTAGCATGTTATAGAAACTTTGTATTTGAATAATCAGAGAATCTTAAAAAGACTGATGAGCTATTGTCCTACAACAAATGTAATCCCCAAACTCTTAAAAGGAAAAATTGTAAATGCTCTATTTTTTTGGTATTTTGTCAGAATACAATTGTAAAGAAATAAAACAAAGAAGAAAGGAAAAAACTTTCAACTATTTAGAAGCTATAGAAATACTGTAACTAGAGGGTGAAAACTAAAGTCAAAGCAGCAACTAGAAACTAGTTAGCAAAACTGTAGCATTAAATTGTGTTTTTATTCACTAATTCTGCATATTTAAACTATTCTAGGTGCTGAGGTTCCAATGATAAACAAGACCAGCATAGTCCTTGCTTGAATAGAGCTTATATGCTGGACAAGGAAGGGAAGAGTCACTCAACCACTCAATAAATCAAAAGTTATGAAAGAATGAAAAGTGGTACTTTAGAAAGTGTGGTCATTATTTAACAAGCTGAAGTGAAAATAACCTAAGCTTTTAGATGATGAAAAAGAGAGAAGCGTGAGAGAGAGATCAAAAGCAATCATACAAAGAAACATCTTGAAAAAGAGTAAGAATGCAATAATAAACAAAATGATAACTTAAGAGTACCAAAAAATATAAAATTAAAAATAAAGGTAAAACATCTTAAAAATGAAGTCAACAAAATGGTATTTTATATGCTTAATTAGGTAAAAGATAACTCAAAATTATTTAAAATTAAGAACAGAGATAGGAAATTTTAAATATCACAAGGGAATACTTGACTCAGTTAATCTTTAATTCAACAATATTTATCAAAGTTACCATACAAGTACTACGTTAGATGTTAGAATAGATGTTAGGGATAAAACTGTGATTGTTTTAATCCCACATAGCTCAAAGTATAATGTAAACCCCCCAAAAATGAAACTCACTGCCATCAAGTTGATTCTGACTTATAGCAACTTTCTAAGACAGAGTGGAACTGCTCCAAAGTCTTGAAGGAGCACTTGGCCAATTTGAACGGATGACTTTTTTTTTTTTTTACTTTACCAAAGGAAGGTTTATTCTTACACAGTCTGGTAGGCTAGTCCAAATTCAGGATATCCACTCCAGGGGAAGGCTTTCCCCCTTGTCAGCTCTAGAGGAAAGTCTGGTACTGCATCTTTGTCCAGGGAGTGTCTTGGCACAGGAAACTCAGGTCTGAAGAACATGTTCTTCTCCCAGTGCTGCTTTCTTGATGGTGTGAAGTTCCCAGTTCTCTGCTTGCTTCTCTTTCCTTTTATCTCTTGTAAGATGAATGGATTAAGGGCGGGGCAAGCCACACTCTAGGAAAAAACTCCCTTTACAGTGAACGGATGACTTTTTGATTAGCAGACGTAACACTTAACCACTCCACCATCTGAGTTTCCCAAAGTGTAGGTCAGGGACTACTAAAAGAACCAGATGAATAAAGAGTCTTCAAATAAGGGTGTCCTATCTCTGAACTTGAATAAAACAAGTTGTGTAAGTGATACAGTTTTAATTACTTTGAAGTACATTTGATGGAATTATGGGTAGAAAAGAATTTTGGGTAAACAGCCACCATAGCATCTTCCAAATGGGGCTCAAAATAATTGGTTATCATAGTCTGATACCTTTCACCATTGACAGTCACAGCCTGTCCTCATTCATCTTGGAAAAAAAAAGGGCCAATGATTCCACTGGACCAAAATCCACACCGAACAGTAACTTTTGGGGGATGAAGCGGATGTTCTTGAATCTTTATTGATTCTCATTGCTTCAAATGTGACAGTTTTGTTTTGTTAACAAAACCATTCATCCAAAAACAGACCCCATCACTGCAGATGATTTTCAGCCAAAAATGAGGTTAACTTCCAACTGCTCTAAGGCCTCGTCAGCAAGTGCATAGTGCAAGCTATGGTCTTTGGACTTCAGTTTTTCAATAAAAACAGTTTTGTAAGCGTAAAGCTTCAAGTCCAGATGCAAAATCTGCCAAACTGTGGTCAATGAAAAACCCAGTTCTTGTGCTCACAGTGAAATTGATTGGGATGGATTCTCACATACATTACAAAGAACACTGGCAATATTTTTATTTGAATGTGTAGTTTGTTGATGCACAGGCATCACCTGATCAGTAGCAGACCCGATTTTCTCAAATTTTATGATTAAAAGTTGAATTGTTCTCTCAGTGGGATGATTACGTGCATCGTAAATTTCAAGTTACTCACATAATGTTTGGCAAATGGAACACTTATTTTGATACTAACCTTTAATAATTTCTATGCAGTGTAGAATTGTGTAACTTTCATGGTTAGTTTTCAAGACTGATAAAAAAATCATGATAAATATGGCCGCTATAACCCCAAAACCAGACCCACTGCTGTCGAGTATCCACTGACTACATAGTGATCCTACAGCTTCATAAGTATCACCTCGTGAGCCGTCAAAATAGGACATCCTCAAAATTCAGAATAAGAATGGACTGGACTCAGAGACATAGAATAAGCATGTGATGTGTATACTTCATGCTTTTATACATTTATAGCCAGGGAAAACCTTATGAATAACAGCCAAGCATTGTCAGATATGGCGCGGGAAAGTGAGCGCCCTCAGGTTGGAAGCCACTCGAAGGATGACTGGGGAAGAGCTTCCTTAAAGGAGAGTGGACCTTAGTGATATAGGCGGAGTAAGGCCTCTGGGATATTCATTCACTGATGTGACACAACTCAAAATGAGAAAAAAACAGCTGTAAAGATCCATTAACAATCCGGATATGGAATGTACGAAGTATGAATTTAGGAAAATTAGAAATTGTCAAAAATGAAAAGGAATGCATAAATGTTCTAGTCAGCTAGTGTTGCTCTAACAAAAATACAAGAGTGGATGGCTTTAACAAAGGAAGGGTTACTCTTACACAATCTAGTAGGCTACAAGTCCAAACTCAGGATATCCACACCAGGAGAATGTTTTCCCCTTCAACGGCTCTGGAGAAAAGTCCAATATTGCATCAGTCTTTCTCCAGGGAGCATCTTGGCACAGGAACCTCAGGTCTGAAGGATGCGCTCTTCTCCTGGTGGTGCTTTCTTGATTGTGTGAGGCTGTCAATTCTCTGCTTGTTTCTCTTTCCTTTTATCTCTTGTAGGACGAAAGGATTAAGGCTGGGACGAGCCATATGATAGGAGACAGTCTTATAAAGGGATTTACAGTCCCACTTTAATCCATACAGCACAGGACAATCACAAAATGGAGGACAGTCATAGAATACAGGGAATCGTGGCCCAGCCACCTGGCTACACATTTTGAGGGGACACAATTCAATCCATGACAATAAACATTGACATCCTAGGCATTAGTGAGCTGAAATCGACCAGTACTGGCCGTTTTGAACAACAACCATATGGTCTACTATGCTGCGAACAAAAACTTAAAGAGGAATGGTGTTCATCATCAAAAAGAACATTTCAAGATCTTTCCTGAAGTACAAGGCTGTCAGTGGTCAGATAATATCCATACTCCTGCAAGGAAGGCCAGTTAATACGACTATTATTCAAATTTACGCACCAACCATTAAGACCAAAGATGAAGAGGTGAAGATTTTTACCAACTTCTGCAGTCTAAAATTGCTCAAACATGCAATCATGATCCACTGATAATTACTGGTGACTGGAATGCAAAAGTTGGAAACAAAGTAGAAGGATCAGTAGTTGGAAAATATAGCCTTGGTGATAGAAATAATGTCAGAGATTGCATGATAGAATTTTGCAAGAATAACAACTTTTTCATTGCAAATACCTTTTTTAACCAACAAAAATGGTGACTGTACACACGGACCTCACCACATGGAATACACAGAAGCCAAAGTGACCATATCTGTGGAAAAAGATGATGGTAAAGTTCCGTATCAGCAGTCAGAACAAGACCAGGTGCTGACTGTGGCACAGATCGTCAATTGCTCATATGCAAATTCAAATTGAAACTGAAGAAAATTAGAACAAGTCCACGAGAGCCAACATATGACCTTGAGTATATCCCTCCTCAGTTTAAAAACCATCTCAAGAAGAGATTTGCTGTGTTGATCACTGTTTTAGTCAGCTAGGGCTGCTCTAACAGAAATATCACAGAGTGGATGGCCTTAACAAAGGAAGGTTTATTGTTACACAGTCCGGTAGGCTTCAGCTGCAGGGGAAGGCTTTCCCCCTTGTCGGCTCTGGAGGAAAGTCCGGCATTGCATCAGTCTTTGTCCAAAGAGCATCTTGGCACAAGAACCTCAGGTCTGAAGGATGCGCTCTTCTCCCAATGCTGCTTTCTTGATGGTGCATGGTTCCCAATTCTCTGCTTGCTTCTCTTTCCTTTTGTCTCTTGCAGGCTGAAAGGATTAATGATGTGGCAAGCCATACTCCAGGGAAACTCCCTTTACAGTGGAGCAGGGCCATGATCTTATAAAGGGATTTACAGTCCCACCCAAATCCTTTAACATACAGCATAGGAAAACCACAAAATCAGTCACAAGATACTGGGAATCATGGCCCAGCCACATGGCTACTCATATTTTTGGGGGGACACAACATGATCCATGACAATCACTAACGTCCAAAGAACAGAAGAATTGTGGAATGACACCAGAGACATCATTCGTGAAGAGAGCAAGAGGTCATTAAAAAGATAGAAAAGAAATAAAAGATCAAATTGGACGTCAGAAGAGATTCTGAAATTTGCTCTCCAACATCAAGCAGCTAAAGCAAAAGGAAGGAATGGCAAAGTAAAAGACCTAAACAGAAGATTTCAAAGAACAGCTTAAGAAGACAAAATAAAGTATTATAATGACATGTGCAAAGAGCTGGAAATGGAAAACCAGAAGGGAACAACACATTCTGCGTTTCTCAAGCTTAAAGAACTGAAGAAAAAATTCAAGCCTCAAGTTGCAATAGTGAAAGATTCTACAGGGAAGCTATTAAACAACTCAGTGAGCATCAAAAGAAGATGGAAGGTATACATAGAATCATTGTACTAGTAAGAACTAGTCAAAGTTCAGCCATCTGAAGAGGTAGCATATGATCAGGAACCAATGGTACTGAAGGAAGAAGTGAAAGCTGCATTGAAGGCATTCGCAAAAAACAAGGCTCCAGGAATTGATGGAATATCAATTGAGATATTTCAACAAACAGATGCAGTGCTAGAAGTGCTCACTTGTCTATGTGAAGAAATTTGGAGGCTAGCTACCTGTCCAAATGACTGGAAGAGATCCATATTTATACCCATTCCAAAGAAAGGTTAATCCGATCGAACGTGGTAATTACCGAACAATATCACATGCAACTAAAATTTTGCTCAAGATCATTCAGAAGCAACTGAAACAGTATATTGACAAAGAACTGTCAAATTCAAGCTGGATTCAGAAGAGGATGTGGAACCAGGGATATCATCTCTGATATCAGATGGATCTTGGCTGAAAGCAAAGAGTACCAGATGTTTACTTGTGTTTCATTGACTATGAAAAAGCATTTTACCGTGTGGGTCATACAAATTAGGGCTAATGTTGCAGAGAATGGGAATTCCAGAACACTTAATTTTGCTCTTAAGGAATCTGTAAAGGAATCAAGAGGCCATTGTACAAACAGAACAAGGGGACACTGCATCGTTTAAAGTCAGGAAAGGTGTGCATCAGGGTTGTATGCTTACATCATACCTTAATAATCTGTATGCTGAGCAAATAATCTGAGAAGCTGGATTCTATGAAGAAGAACAAGGCATCAGGATTAGAGGACAACTCACTAACAGTCTACTTTGTGCAGATGACACCACCTTACTTGCTGGAAGTGAAGAAGAGTTCAGACACTTACTGATGAAGATCAAGGACCAGAGCCTTCAGTATGGATTGCGCCTTGTAATGAATTGAATTGTGTCCCCCCCAGAATATATGTAGCCATGTTGCTGGGCCATGATTTCCAGTATTTTGTGATTGTCGTCTGTTTTGTGATTTTCCTATGCTATATGTTAAAGGATTAGGGTGGGACTGTAAATCCCTTCATAGGATCAGCTCCTTGCTCCACTGTAAAGGGAGTTTCCCTGGAATATGGCTTGTACCACCCTTAATCCTTTCATCCTGCAAGAGATAAAAGGAAAAGGAAGCAAGCAGAGAATTGGGAACCTCACACCATCAAGAAAGTAGCACCAGGAGAAGAGTATGTCCTTCAGACCTGAGGTTCCTGTGCCAAGATGCTCCCTGGACAAAGACTGATGCAATACTGGTCTTCCTCCAGAGCCAACAAAGGGGAAAGCTTTCCCCTGGAGCATCCTGAATGTGGATTTACAGCCTACCGGACTGTGTAAGAATAAACTTTCCTTTGTTAAAGCCATCCACTCTGTAATATTTCTGTTAAGGCAGCACTAGCTGACTAAAATACACCTCAACTTCAGGAAAGCAAAAATCCCAACAACTGGACCAGTAAGCAACACTGTCATAAATGGAGAGAAGATTGAGGTTGCCAAGGATTTCATTTTACTTTGGTCCACAATCAGCTCCATGGAAGCAGCAGCCAAGAAATCAAAAGATGCATTGCACTGGAAAATCTGCTGCAAAGGACCTCTTTAAAGTATTCAAAAGTAAGGATGTCACCTTGAAGACTAAAATGCGCCTGACCCAAGCCGTGATATCTTCAATTGCATTGTATACATGCAAAATCTGGACCGTGAACAAAGAAGACAAAATAAGAATTGATGCCTTTGAAATGTAGTGTTGGAGAAGAATGTTGAAGGTACTGTGGATCCCCAAAAGAACAAATAGATCTCTTCTGGAAGAAATACAGCCAGAGTGCTACTTGGAAGCAAAGATGACCAGACTGCATCTTACAGATTTTGGACATGTCAAGAAGGCTCAGTCCCTGGAGAATGACATCATGCTTGGTAGAGTGGAGGGTCAGTGAAAAAGAGCAAGATCCTCAATGAGATGGATTGACACTGTGGCCTCAACAACGGGCTTAAGCATAAAAATGACTGTGGACAAGGTATAAGACTGGACAGTGTTTCATTCTGTTTTTCATAGGATCTCTATGAGTTAGAAATGACTCAACAGCACCTAATAATAGCCACATACATTTGTAGAAGGCTGTCCTATTGGAATCTTTCTAGAGAAGAAAAGAAAATGTAGAAAGGAGGGGACAGGTGTTCATTGAGAGGGTACTAGCAGTAAACAGTGAAAAGGAAGAGTGTGCTGTCACAGAGTGGAGAGAGCATTTAGAGTTGTAGAGAGGCAGGTACACAAAATTGACTTGGATTGTATACTTTCATTTAATCATGAAAAAAAGGACATTGTTATTGGAAGATCCTTCTACAGTGTCATAAGTGCTAGGGAGACAGAAGCAATGAATACTATGAGCAATTCTAAGAGTGACCACTCACCTGACTTATAGGAAAAAATGCATGGGTTTGTGGCTAGAAGGAGAAGTTCAAGCAAAGTACCTAAGATCAGAGACTTCACACTGCATTAGACAGTCTATACAGAGTTCTGCCTGGCTGGCACAGCCAAAGCCAAGTGCCGTCGAGTCGGATCCGACTCATGGCGACCACAGAGAGAAGGAAAAAATATGTGAGAGAAAAAGACACTATATCAGAAAAAAGAGGGCCATCAAAAAATGTTCTAAGCCAGGATGAAAGTTTTGGGTTTTAACTTTACTAGGTAAGTGGAGAGCCTTTAAAGTCACTTTGGAAGATGGGCATGATCAGATTTAAGACTGACAACATGAACACCAGCTACAGTGGAAAATGGATTGTAAACACATTGAGCAGGGTGATTTTAGGGTTGAGTTTCTTTGCCAAACAGAAAGGCAGATTATAGTTCAGAACTAAAGATAGAGACTGGGTTTCAGGAAGGTGGTGATAGAGGTCTCACTGCTTACTACTCAATTTACCGAGCTTTGTATTTAGGGTTGGAAACCCTGGTATCACAGTGGTTAAGTGTCATGTCTGCTAACCAAAAGGTCAGCAGTTCAAATCTGCCAGGCACTTTGTGGAAACTGTATGGGGCAATTCTACTCTCTTATAGAGTCTCTGTGAGTTAGCATCAACTCAAAGGCAGTGAGTTTGTTCTTTGGGATTTAGGGTTATTTGAAACAAGCCTAAGTTTGATTAAAAAAATGGCACCTCCTCCCCTTTTACAGCTATTGTTCCTTGCACAAGTTCTATCAGGACCTCATGGAAAGGGGAAAGAAGGGAGACTAAATTGAGTAAAAGTTTGGCATTCCTAAGTATCTGTCTACAATGATATCACATAGATTTAAGGCATCACTCTTATCTCAGTATCACCAAAATAACTTCAAACTCACTTTCGTCTTAACAAATCAGGTAGACTAAGGAGCATGAAGTTTGTTTCTGACCTGACAGTACCTGCGAGTCATCACAATGGAAATGGTCAATAGTGAGGCAGGGTGCAAAGACAGAGAGATGGAGAAAAAGAGAGAGAGGCAGAGAGAAAAAGAGAGACCGAAGAACTGATCAACCTAGAGATTAGTCTTGTAGCTTTAAGGGGCAACATGTGTAAAATGAAGAGAGATGAGGTCTAGTGGCAGAATTCTGAGCAATATTAACATTAAGACCCATTCGGTTAAGTAAGTCTATAAAGACTAACTGGTTCTTAGGAAGTAATAAGAAAAATGACAAGGATGTGGTATCTTGTAAAACAATAAAGAAGAAGATTTCACTAACAGTTATGGTACCGTGGTCATTAGCAACTTTGGCAAGAGCAAGTTAAGTAGTGTGGTAGAGATAGAATCCAAAATAAATGGTTTAAGATAATGGTCATTTAAGAAGCACAGACAGTAAATGTATACAATTTCCTCAATGAGAATGTTTCGTAAACATATAACCCAGGAGCCATTAAAAAAAAAAAGATTGACAGAATTGACTATAAATGATAGATCAATTTACAAAACAAATGGAAAAAATGTTTTCAGTACATACATTTCATGAATAGATTCTACAAATGTATAAACAAAAGAGTAAAGGATATGAAACAGGCAATTTAGAGAAAAATGCATAACCAATTAATTTCTGGGACACTACCCAGTATCACTAATCACTGAAAAATAATTAACACAATGAAGTAAAACATTTAGCTTTTATGTTAATCAAAGTTAGATATTTATAACAAAATAATGGTGGCAAGTATGCTTAAATGGAACTGTCACTGGATCTGTAAATAGCTATAGACATTTTTGTAAGGCAATTTGGCAATATCTATAAAGTCTTTAAATCCTCCTCCCCTGGCCCATCAACAAAAATCCTATAAATCTACCCTACAGAAATATGTGCTAATTTCCATACCGTTTAGAAGTTTAGAACATCACAATAGTGAAAACAGACAATCAATGAAAAAATGGATTTTTAGAAGGCTTTCTGTGAACAAGAGGAGAGAAACAGGCGGCAGGTAAAAAAGGAAAGGAGAAAAAGTGGTAGAGGGCAAGTTGTTTGTTTTTAATGAGTTCATTGTTGTGTTGTTCTTAGCTGCTACCAAGTTGGCCACCTACTCACGATGGTACCATGCACAACAGACCAGCCATTATGTACCACAGTCTAGAAGCGCCACTGAAACCTGGCCAGTAGAGGCTACCAGTGAGGCCCATTGGCAGGTAATCAAATTCAAGTCTCCGACATGAAGAATGAGAATTCTGCTAATGAACCATCAATGGCTCATACTTGTGGCTGTTTAGTTGAGGAGGTGGGGTAACAAGTGAAAAGAGAGATGCTGAAGATACAGGAAATACAGATAACAGAGGGACGGAGAAGCAGAAAAGCAGAATTCCAAGCACAGGCAGAAGGAATCACCTTTATGAGAGATGGAATAAAACAAGGAAGAAAAATAGGCACACACACTAGTAAGATTTCAGATTCCGTGACGACAGTGATGACTTCCATATTCTCAATGGATTAAGGGTAAAGATAACTTTGCTTCTGAGAGTCGCAGATGTAAGTGGAAGACAAGAAATAATGTGTAGAATGGGAGCAAGAGATTAACAGTAGAATACAGAAGCATGCCTCTACTGGTATTGATCTGTGAGAATGCTTACTTTCATCAACAAGTAATATCTTTCTACCAATGTCATCAACAGGTAATGTCTTTCTACCAATATCTTCCTACCAGGAGCATGTTCAGAGCAAGAAAATGTGAGTCAGAGAGAGAAAAAGAAATTGAGTGGAGAAAGGGAAGTACCAGCGTCAAGGCTAGGTCCAAATGGAGATTACAAAAAGAGGATTGATGGAAAGCACAGTGTGGTCACAGCGTCTCAATGTATAGAATCTCACTGTGTTTGAAGAACAGATAACAGGCTGAATAACCCTACAGAGGTGCAGTTTGCCCAGTGGAAAACTAAGGACAAGGTTTCAAAGAACTGGCACTTCAAGCTTGTAACAAGATCCAAGGTCTGCACAACATGCTCCTGGATGGAAATATTATATTACACGTTATATAGATGTCTATCTTTCCTAGGCTCACTTATTATTTTATTTGAAATTTTAAAAAAATCTTTGATTCAACTAAAATCATTATCAAAGTGGTTATTGAATAGCACTCAGTCATATTAAATAAAAAAAATGCCTAATGAAAGAAGCCATATGCTACATACATTAAACTTAAAACAAAGGTTAATATAATTCCAATATGATGTTGGTAGAAAGATAGAAAAACGAGCCAAAATATAAAGTCAAAAGTACAAACTAATCTGAACAAATAATTTGATATATATCAAGAGGAATTTCAAACCATTGAGTAACATGAAAGTTAACAAATGATGTTGGGATAATTGGTTAAGTTTTTTGGAGAAAAAGTATTTATACTTTAGTTTGCATCAAAAATATATTCCAAATATGAACCAAAAAAAAAAGCCCCACAAAGCAGGACCAATCAAAAGAACACATTTGTGAATAGCTAGTCTCAGTAAAGAAAACTTTTCTAAAGGTGAACTATAACTAGAGTATTCTGTTATTGTTATTATTGGTTGTCATCACATTCGTCTCTGACTCATTGCAACCTCATGCAGAATGGACCTTGATGGAACTAAAGACTGACCTCTCCTCTGCCATCTCCATGATGTGTTACAGGTTGGACCCTTGTGATACATAGGGTTTTCACCGGCCAATTTACAGAAGTAGATCGCCAGGCCTTTCTTCCTACTCCTTCTTAGTCTAGAGATTCTTCTGAAACCTTTTCAGTGTCACAGCAATATTTAAGCCTCCACCGACAGACAAGTGACAATTGCATCTGAGATGCATTGGCAGGGAATCAAACCCAGGTCTCCTGCATGGATGATGAGAATTCTACCTAAATCACCACCCTCACAGCTACAAAATAAGGTTAATAAAAATGAAACTTCTAGAGCAAAAAAAGTTAACACCATCAGAAATAAAAAGAAGGCAAATCTTCAGTTTTGATAATTGTTAGAGATAATTCAGACCAATGCTCCTAATTAAAAACAGTTAAGTAACCATTAAAATATACATCTGTTTGAAAGCATCAGAGGATTAGCAAGGCAAAACAAAGCAAGACATCATTACGGGATCAGTCTTTTGGGGCTAATGGCAAAAACTGAACATAGGGCCCTCAAGCAAGGTTTCCTAGCGAGCTGTACCCTAGGAATAGGGGTGCATCAGCTATAGACAGATCCCAATAAGTACAAAAATGTTCATTCTCACTAACATAACAAAAGGAGTCTACTTGAGACTGGATGCCTAGAGATTTTCAAACTATTAGTAATTAAATATTGGTAAATAGGTCATTGTCATTGCTAATAACAACAACAAAATTCAAACCAACTTATATGCCTATCAGCAGAAGGATAGACAGATAAACAGCTTATTTATATAACAGAATATTTTTTCACAGTTAAAGTGAGTAAACCAAAAACCCAAGTTTGAATGCTATAAGTCTAAAACAGTAAAATTCACAATGTTGAAAAACAAAAGCAAGTTGCAGAGGAATACATACAGTATATAGCATTTATAACAACTTTGAAACAGAAAAATATATATAAGTATTAGAATACAAATATTATATAGTCATACAAATCAAAAAACCAACCAACCCATTGCCATTGTGTCAATTCCAACTCACAGCAATGCTATAGAACAGAGTAGCCTTGAACTACAGAGTTTCCAAGGAGTGCCTGATAGATTCAAACTGCTGACCTCTTGGTCAGCTGTCATAGCTCTTAACCAGTGGACCACCAGGGCTTCCAGAACACATACAGAAATGATAAATACAAAATTCATCACATGGTTACCCCTACGGGGTAAAAGAGGGAAATAGGATTCAGGAGAGTTACAAAAGGGGTTTCAATTAGTTTTTGCTTCCTTTCTACATAGGCATTCATTAGTTGCAATCTGACAGTTAACTCCGTAAACTTAATTGTTCTAAATTCTACATACCTCAATGCTGAATATCACTACAGTCACCTTTAAAGTGCTTTCCTTGGGAAGCTATGCACTGATGTCAGGGGCTGGTCCACCCTTCAAAGCAATTTTGGAACTCTTTCTGGAATGGCTGTTGTGCACAGTGGCCGTGTGGCCAGTTCATGAACTTAGTTGTACAGTTGTCTGTGAGGGCATTTTTAGCCAGTAAACAAATAACTCCCTATACACCCAATCTGGACCCAGTGTCTTTTTTTTTTTTTTTTTTTACCTGAGGAGGAAGGAAATATTGGAAGGAAGATATTTTGATGACATTCAAGACATCAAGGGTAATACTATGACAGCTCTGATGGCCATTCCAGAAAAAGAGTTCCAAAATTGCTTTGAAGGGTGGACCAGGCACTGGCATCAGTGCATAGCTTCCCAAGGGGAGTACTTCAAAGGTGACCATAGTGATATTCAGCAATGAGGTATGTAGCACTTTTTCTAGGATAATTTCATGAACTTAACTACCTGATCTCATATTGTCCCACCTTCTTTTTTTATATGCCTTGGTGTACTTTCAAATTCTAATGAAATAATTAACATTTTTACATTTTAAAAGACTCTTAATTCCTTGTGATGGGGGCTTAAATTTATGCCTGATTATGCCTCTATCAGAGAAAACCCATTTGCATGGGCTTTTAATTACACAAATAGAAAGCCCTAATTCTCGAGGAACACTTCAGTGTGGTAAAGTAGCTGACTTAAATAGAGAAATAAAATTTCTTATTTAGCCATACAAAGCTTTTATTTCTCTTAACAAATTTATATCATGGTTTTGGAATATGGACAGAAATGTTAGTTTGTTATAACTTGATTGATACTATTCTATGCCAGTAAAATTGTTCTCTCTCTCTCTTTCTCACACACACATCCTGTGGTATCATTTAAAAGTCCATAATCTATAAAGTACTGATTTACAACAACTGTATTTTGATTTAATTTAACTATCTTTCTGAAGGTTTTGGAAGATCATGCTCCTGTGGTTAAGGGCCAAGCCAAAGCCAAGCCAAGTGCCGTTGAGTCAGATCCGACTCATGGCAACCCTAGGGCCAAAGGACCCCAGAAAAAAGTAAATAGTTTCACTGTCAATCACGTTGAAAACACTTCAATCTTCAGGTAGGGTCAGCAGGCAGGGTAGGTGGGAAATATTTTTCTCCTTTCTCAAAGTTCCTGGTGGCTGTAAAACTGCACTCTGATTTGTAGAGAGGCTCGGAGCAATCTCAGGAGTGGTAGGTAAATTCAGTTCCTACCTAGAAGAGGCAGACTAGGACCTAGGAAATATTCAGCGTTAGTCCAGAGGAGGATCTAAGGCCAGGCCTGAGCCTGTTGCCTCTTAAGAGTCTTCTCTTGTCCAGTTTTTACGCAGTCTGCTCTGGTTTATGGTGACCCTATGTATGTTAGAGTAGAACCAACCTCCCCACCACCTTCCATGGCTGTTTTTTCTGAAGTAGGTTTCTGGATCTTTCTTCAGAGGTACCTCTGGGTGAATTTCAACCACCAGCTTTTCAGTTGGCAGCAGAATATGTTGACTGAATCTTCCAGTGATTCCACATCTAATAGACCTACATCCTTCTTTTCCTTCTGTATATTTCTCTTTAATTTTCACTTGCTAAAATGAACAGCAGTATAGTCTCTGATGTGGTATAGGAAATTATTGGGAAGATTTTTTTTATACTTGGAAAAACAAAGCATATGATTAGAGTATTGTTCTCTTTTCTGACACCTTGAACCTCTCAAAAATTCATTACTGCTCTTTCCACCACTTCCACTCCAGGGTGACTTTCTGTACAAGTTTCCAGAAGCTCTTCATTCTCAATTTTTATAAGGTCTTTGACTTCATTGAGAGCCTGTCTGTCCTACAAAGTCCACACCTTAGGACATTGATATATAAAGCCTATTATCTCTTCCTCTGGCTTTACAATAAGTTTGATTCGTCTAGAATCCCTCATCAGAGATGTTGGGTCAAATACAATAATTTATCATCTTTAAATAATAATAATAATTTTCTGTCTTTTCATCATCTTTCTGAATAGACTAGCATGAGGAAAATAGTCTTGTACAAGCTGAAAAGCTATATGTAGACAAAAGTCATCTAGAGGGAATAACTGTAAGGAAGTATGGCTTACAACTCTAATAAAAGTACATCCACTTCTGGGCAGGAAGGTTTCTGTTCCAATCGTAGTGTCAAGAAATTGTCGATTTAGAAAATTACTTACTTTCTATATCATGTTTGTTATCAAAGAATTGTCCATTCATTAGATAATTAGAGAAACTATGAAAAGTAGAATGTATACTTCTCATGTACAGGATGTGGAACAGTTTTAATGCTGATTAATTACTTGTTGAACAATTATTACATGTAAGTTATTGTTGGAACAAAAGATAAATGAGTTAGGACTTCTTTGTTCAAGGACATTCAGGCTCTAATTTTATGAAAAAGCTAAGCATACAAATAGATATACATTAAAATAAATACATAATCAAGGTTCTAAGAAAGCCTTAAAAAATTAACAGAAGGAAACATTACACAAAATACTTTGGTTAAGCTTTGTGAAGAAGTTATGATTCAGACAGACACTGAAAATCAACAGCATTCAGATAATGGGCATGAGCAAAACGGGCATTGATGACGAAAGAAAAGGCATGGACAGTGCTAAACAGATGATGTAATGCAAAGCACGTTAAAACAAGTGTGGTCCAGTCCAGTAAGCATTTAGAGGATCTAGGAATAAAAGCAGAAACAGACAAGACAGGATGAGGCTTTGAATACATTCCTGGTCAGATTTTTTACATAATTTTGCAGATACTAGAAAAGCATTGATTGAACTGGGAGTGGTTCCATTGATTAACAATGTGTGTAGAATGATTTGGGCAGAGACAAAGAAAGACGAAAAAGAGGAGGAATGTCTAGCATATTTATTACAATAGATCCAGAAGAAGTTGATGAGATATCTGACCTGTAGGATGACAGCAACTGTGATGGAAGATAATGGTAAATTTACTTCTGTCAGAGACTGAATTTCCTAGAGAAATTGCAACTAGTTAGAAAAGCTGATACAGACATGTCTTTACAAACAAAAATGATAGAACCTGACAGGGCAATTTTCAAGATAACAACTGAAGAGTAGAAAAATAAACCCCTTGTTGTAGTAAAGAGGCTGAGCATCATTTTTTAACACCAGTATTATTTTGTACAGGACATCTCCCAGTGAGATATAATCTATTGCACTCATCAGAGTTACAAACATAATCTAAATTCAGATCTAAACACTTCTAAAATCCTAAAATTCCTATCTGGACTATAGCAGGCATCTGTAAAAACTAGTTGTTGTTCTTGGGGGCCCTGAGTCGGTTCTGGTTCATAGCAACACTGTGCACAGAACAAAATATTGCCTGGTCCTGCACCACACCCACAACCATTTTTAGGCTTAAGTTCATTGTCTTAGTCATCTAGTACTACTTTAACAGAGATACCACAAGTGGGTGGCTTTAGGAAATTTTAGACCTCAATTGATGGTGTGAAGGCCTGGGGGTTCCCCTGGGACCATGATCTCTAGACCTGATGATGCCCCTGATCATAAATCTTGACTGAGGTCAATTCTTCAGACAGGAATGGATTGGACTTGGGGACACAGACTGACCATACCGTGTGTGCACTTTATGGTTCTGTGCATCTATAGGATGTTGTCCTACTGGTCTCTTATTGAGGAGAGTGAGAGGGTGAAGAGGAGGGGACAGGAGATTGTTAAAAGGATATGGCACATATAGAACAGAAAGAAGGAGTGTGCTGTCACCCGGCAAGGAGAGCAGAAGGAGTGGCAGATAGGTGGGCATGCAAATTTAAACTGGATTGTATACTTTCCCTCAATCACAATCAAAAAAAAAAAGGAAAAAAGCAGATTTTATTTTGTCACAGTCCAGTAGGCTTAAAGTCCAAATTCAGGGTATCAACTTCAGTGAAAGGCCTTCTCTATAGACCACGGAAGAAGTTCTTTGTCATCAATCTTCCTGGGACTGTAAGTTTCTGAGTCATAGGGACTGCAATCCTTTCCAAAGGACATGCTCAGCTTCCAGCACAGCTTCTTGGTGGTATGAGGTCCCCAAACCTCTCTGCTAGCTTCTTTCTTTTATATCTGAAGAGATTGTCTCAAGGCACAAAACACTCATACACACTGAGTCCTGCCCACCAGGGAAACCGCTGCCCACCCATCCTTATTAACATCATAGAGGCAGGATTTACAACATGAAGGATATCACACAATACCAGGAATCATGGCCTAGCTAAATTGCTACACAGATTTTTGGGGGGAACATGGTTCAAAACATGACACCCTTTGTTGTAACCACTATGTCAATCCATCCTGTTGAGGGTCTTTCTCTTTTTTGGCTGACCTTCCACTCCACCAAGCATGATGTCCTTGTCAAGGGATTGACCCCTCCTGGCAACATGTCCAAAGTATGTGAGACGTGGTCTTGCTATCTTTGCTTCCAAGGAGCACTCTGGTTTTACTTTTTCCAGAGTAAACCTTTTTGTAAGAACTGGTAGAATCTATTATTTTCTAAAAAGATTCAAATTTTTTTTGACAAAGAAGTGTAATGAAATAGAAAGAACAAAGATAACAGAATTAGGTAGATCTGTGTTCAAATTCTGGTTCAGATTATAATTACAGATATGGAGAGCACATACCCATGAGACAAGTGAACTTCAAGTTATAAGAATACATAATCAACTAAAGAGAAAGTGTGGTCATTACAATGTTTCAGTGCTTTGCCAGAGTATTCAGCATTATTCTCCTCGTCTTCCAGGGTACACAGACATTATCCAGCTCCCTCACAGATGACTGTGTGAGTGAAATCTAGCTAATAGAATATAAGTGGGAGTGATGGATGTCACTTTGGAGCCAACCTATTATAACTATTCCATCTATAATTCTTATTTTCCTTCCCTTTTATCAGCTCAATTAGGAGGATTCTAGATCACTAGTTCTGGAATTTTGGGTCTCAGGATGCTTTATATCTCAAAAATTATTGATAATCTAATAAACTTTAAAATGTAGGTTATCTCTAATATTGTTAACCTTATTAAAAAGTGAGAAAACATACAAATATTTATTACTTCACTTTAAAATAATACTAAATTGGCTACACGTTAACATTCAACCCCAAAGCCATTGCTGCTAGGTTGATTTTGACTCATAGTGACTCTATCTAAGCAATTCCATTGCTGTTCAATCAACTCCAACTCTTAGCAATCCTATAGGACAGAGTAGAGCAGTTCCATAGAGTTTCCAAGGAGATCCAGGTGGACTTGAACTACCAGCCCTTGGATTAGTAGCTGTAGCATTTAACCACTACATCACTGGTTTCCAGTGATCCTATAGTTAACATAAATAACATATTTTATTTAAAATAGATATATTTAAATTTTAAAAAGTGAGAATGGCATAATTTTATATTTTTGCTATCTTCTGTAATGTCTAGTTTATAAGATAGCTGGTTTCTCATATCTGCTTCTGCATATGAAGGAAACTTCAGCTTCACACAGATGTAGTTTGACAGGGAGAAATATTTTAAGATGATTTTTGGTGTTCTTTGATACAACACAAATGCTCACTGTTGCTTGTTGCAATATTGAATTTTAAACTGTATCAACAAACTTCTCACATTGTTACATTAAAATTCATTGCTGTATCTTGAACTTTTTTCCTTAACTTATACATGATTTTGTATTATCATTTGAAAAGTAATTATTTACTGATTTATGCAGATCTTCCCAAGGTTGACACACTTAATTATACTATATATATAAATATATATAAAACACATACAGTAATTTCTCTTGCAGTCTCACTAGAATAGTTCTTAAATACTGGAAAGCTTTCAAGTACATGAAGGCAGACACAGGTTTTCCAAATGTCTAATTTTTACCTTGCCTTAGTCATCTAGTGCTGGTATAACAAAAATACCACAAGTAGATGGCTTTAACAAAGAAAAGTTTATTCTCTCATAATTAGTATAGAAGTCCAAATTTAGGGTGCTAGATTCAGGGGAATGCACACTCTCCCTGTTGGCTCTGGAGGAAGGTGGTTGGGTGCATCAGTCTTTCTTTGGTCTAGGAGTAATCTCAGTGGAGGAAGGACACACTCAGGTCTGAAGGACACACTCTGCACCTAGCACTGTTTTCTTGATAGTATGAAACCTCCACCTCTCTGCTTGCTTCCCTTTCTTTTTATTTCTTATAGTATAAAGGAGGATGCAAGCCACACCCTAGGGAAACTCCTTTTATATTGGATCAGGGAGGTGACTTGGGGAAAGGCGGTACAATTCCATACCAATCCTCTTCAACATAACCCAACCTTGCCCTATAAACCACAGGCAGAAATTAGGATTTATAACACAGGAAAACACAAAATGGAGCACAACTACATAACAGGTAAGAATCATGACTCAAACAAACTGATACACGTATTTTGGGGGGACATGATTTAATCTGTGGCATACCTGAAACCTTGAATTTTTATCATTAACCACAAACATTGTCAGTTGTTGTCCTAGAAGTAATAGACTCATTTTACTCATTTTTCAGGAAATGTCTGCCAGGTACCTTCATCTGAATTGTCTGTTCTTTCAAGTAAAAATAGTGTTCCAAAGAAAAAAGGAAAGTCCAGTTTAGCTTGAAACTGAAATAATGACGCAGCAGTCCATCTTTAGTTGCTTAGGCAACTAAAATGTTGAAGCTGTTTACTGCAGCAATGAGATTCCTGTGAATAACATAGAAATTGACTTTTTGAAGATGAGTACTATAATGACAAAAAAAACATGTGACATTATGCTAATGCTTAATGTGTGGGCCATAGCTATCAAGGAAACAGAAGATACGAAGCTGGGAAGCTCTATTACTTGCTTTCAAATACTTTGTAAAACTATTGTGCTTGACAACCTGAAAGCCAGCACCTGCCTGCAGAGTCTGTAACTAGAAAAAATGATGAAAAAGAATCAGTGATTAAATATGTTGAATGCTACTGCTGCTTTCAGTAGAATACTGTGAGTATATTAAGAGATGAGTTGAAACAAGTGTCAACAAATTTGTTAGTGGAAATGATAGTGAATAAAGGGCCATAAAATGGAGGCCTTGAAGTATTAATTTGGCTGGCTGCTTCTAGACTCCACACAATAGGAAATCAGATCAAAAAACTTGCCTTTGAGAGAAAGAAGTCTACTAAAGTTTACTTAGCCCTATAGCAAAAATCAGATTAATGATATAGCCTTCCAACACATGTCTGAAGGCCACGACCTAACTACCATTAAATAGAGAGAGTCTAGCTTGTATAGGAATGAACTTTGGGTGTAGTTACTGAGGTAGAAATGACTAGAATTAAATAGTTCGAAACCTTCCTAAGATTTCAAGCAAATCACATGGCCAAAGAAACCAGGACCCTAAATAGGTTTGGAATGTAAAGTAACTCTGGCCTTCATGTTTGAATGTTCCAGAAGCAAGCTGTAAACACAGGGCGTCCTAGGAGTAAAGCATATACAAAATGCTCATCTCAGATATAGACATAATGGAAAAGGAAGAACTTTCCAGGCTTTGAGACAGGTGTCTTGGAGAAGAATGGATGAGTATGTTCCTCCTAGACAGTAGATTTAGAGTCTAATTAAGGAACTTCCCCCACTGCCGTGACAGAGACCCTATACTTCCTGCTTAGTCAGATTTCATAACTGTTATGGGCCAATATCTTCCACTCTTTTTCTGAGAGTGAGAACTAAAGCTTTTATTACAATAATCTAATGAGATGTTGTTGTTGTTCTTACAGCGGTTACTCAAGAATTGAGATGTAGAGCCTTGCAAACAAAATCATTTTCTTCACTTTTGCAAACTCTCAGAACAGTTCTGGTTTTTGTCAACAAGCATATTAACACAATGTTCTTCTCACAAAGCTTTTGACACCAAACTCTATCTTTGTTGCTAAAAAGTTCTTTCTTACATCAGTAACTCCCAAGAGGTTTTTGACCTTCCTTATTTATTTAGATGTAATAACATTGACTGGGAGCCTACAACATGCCAGGCATTACAGTAGATTCTGGTGATACGGGAGTAAGCATAAACATTTGTGCTTGCCCCTTCATGTAAATGATGTTTGCTTATGCTGATTTATTTGCATTTGAAGTATATCCTCTTCATTTATGTTAAATTCTATACTATTCCCATCCAGAGCTAAGGCCCAAACTATAGCTCCTGCCATCCACCCTGCCATCCACATTCTACCATAATTGTTACATCCATCCAAATATCAAAATTATAATAAAATGCATGAGCAGAAAAAAAAGAAGTCACTAAACAATGAAACTAGCCACCAGAAGTTGACAAATTGTCTGGCTGATTAAAACTGAATTTCTGTGTCTTATAGCTTGGGATGAAAAGATGTAGGAATAATACCCCCTACTTGTCTGTCTGTCATACCACTGGGGTTTGCATATTGCTGTGATGCTGGAAGCTGTGCTGCTGGTGTTCAAATACCAGCAGGGTCACTCACAGCAGGTAGGTTTCAGATGAAGCTTCTAGACTCTGACAGACTAGAAAGAAGGATCCAGAGGCTGGCTTCTGAAAAAAATTAGCCAATGAGAACCTTATGTAAAGAAGCAGGGCACTATCTGACATCCTGCTAGAAGATGAGCCCCACAGCGTAGAGGGCACACAAAAGATGACTGAGGAAGAGCTGCCTCCTAAAAGTAGGTCCATCTTAATGACAAGGATTGAATAAAACTTTTGGGACCTTCATTTGCTGATGTGTCATGACTCACACTGAGGAGATACAGCTGTAAACATCCATTACTAATTGGAATGCATGAAGTATGAATCTAGAAAAATTGGGAATCATCAAAAATGAAATAGAATGCATAAACATTGATATCCTGGGCATTAGTGAACCAAAATGGACTAGTATCATCCACTTTGAATCAGACAACCATCTAGTCTACTATACTGGGAATGAAATCTTTAAGAGGAATGGTGCTGCATTAAATGCCAAAAAGCAAGTTTCAAGAATTATTCTGAACTACAATGCTGTCAATGACAGGATAACATCCATGTGTTTACAAGTAAAACTAATTAATAAGATTATTATTCTAATCTATGTACCAAACACTAAGGCCAATGTTACAGAAATTGAAGATTTCTACCAACCTCCAAAGTCTGAAATTGGTTAAAGATGCAATAAGAACACAATGATAATTACTAGTGACTGAAATGAGAAAGTGGAAACTAAAATAAAATGATAAAAGTTTGCAAGAGCAACAATTTCTTCATTGCAAGTATCTTTTCAGCATGACAAATGGTTGACTATACATACAGACTTCATCAGATGGCATACATAGGAATCAAACTGACTATACTTGTGGAAAGAGATGATGCAAGATCTCAGTACTATCAGTCAGAAGAAAACCAGGGGCTGACTGAAACAGACCATCAATTGCTCATATGCAAGTTCACGCTGAAACTGAAGAAAATGAAAACAAGTCCATAGGAGCCAAAGTGCAATCATGAACATATCATATCCCACCTGAATTTAGAGACCATCTAAATATCAGGTTTGATATATTGAATGCTAATGACCAAATATCAGGTGAAATTTGGAATGACATTAAGACATCATACATGCAAAAAGCTTGAGGTCATTAAAAAGACAGAAAAGAAAGAAAAGAGCAAAACAGATGTCAGAAGAGACTCAGAAACTTGTTCTTACACATGTTGAGTAGCTAAAGCAAAAGAAGAAATGAAGTAAAAAACTAAACAGAAGATGACAAAGTATTTTAGTGGCATATACAAAGACCTGGAGATAGAAAACCTAAAGGGAAAAAAACACTCTGTATTTCTCAAGCTGAAAGAACTGAAAGAATTGCCTTAAGTTGCCTTTTTTAAAGATTCTATAGGAAAATACTGAATGATATAGGAGGAATCTAGAGAAAGTGGAAGGGACACACAGAGTGATTATACCACAAAGAACTGATCAATATTCAGCTATTTCAGGAGGTACCATGTGATCAGGAATCAATGGTACTGAAGGAAGAAGTCTAAACTGTACAGGAGGTGTTGGCAAAAAACAATGCTCCATGAACTGATGGAATGCTAACTGAGATATTTCAATAAACAGATGTAGGGCTGGGAGTGCTCATTCATCTATGCCAAGAAATTTGGAAGACAGCTACCTGGTGAACCAACTTGAAGAGATCCATATTTACACCTGTTCCCAAGACTGGTGATCTAGCCGAATGTAGAAATTGTCAAACAATATCATTAATATCACACACAACTAAAATTTTACTGAAGATCATTTAAAAAAATGGCTGTAGTAATATATCTACAGGGAACTTACACAAAGTCAAGCCAGATTCAGAAGAAGACATAGAACCAGGGATGTCACTGCTGATGTCCAATGGATCCCAGGTGAAAGCAGAGAATACTCGAAAGGCGTTTATCTGTCTATGTTTGACTGCAATAGCATTCGACTGTGTGGATCATAACAAATTATGGATAACATTGCTGCAAAAAATGGGAATTCCAGAAAGCTTAATTGTATCATGAGAAATCTGTACATAAATCAAGGGGCAGTCATTTGAACAGAACAAGGGGACACTGTATGCTTTAAAGTCAGAAAAGGTGTCTGTTGGGGTATATCCTTTCACGACACCTGTTCAATCTTATGCTGAGCAAATAACCTGAGAAACAGGACTATATGAAGGATAGGGCATCAGAATTGACAGAAGGCTTATTAATAACTTGTTATATAGATGATACAATAGTACTTGCTGAAAGTGAAAAGGACTTGAAGCACTTATTAACAAAGATCAAAGACTACAACCTTTAATATGGATTAGACCTCAACATAAAGAAAACAAAAATTCTCACAGCTGGAACAATAAGGAATATCATGAGAAATGGAGAGAAGACTGATGTCAAGGGTTTCATTTTGCTTTGATCCATAATCAACCCTTATGGAAACAGCAGTCAGGAAATCATATTATGCATTTGCATTGGGCAAAATCTACTGCAGAAGATTTCCTTAAAGTTCTGGAAAGCAAAGACGTCACCTTGCAGAGTAAGGTGCAGCTGACCCAAGCCGTGATGCTTACAACTGCTTCATATGCATACAAAACTGAATGATGAATGAAGAAGACTAAAGAATGGCCAATTTTGACTTGTGATATTGGTGAAGAATATTGAGTATACCATGGACTGCCAAAAGAATGAATAAATCTGTCTTGGAAAAGGTACAATCAGAATGCCGTTTAAAAGTAAAGATGGTGAGACTATGTCTCATATACTTTAGACATGTTACCAAGAGGGATCACTCCCTGGAGATGGACATCTTGCTTGGTAAAGTAGACGGTCAACAAAAAGGAGGATGACCCTCAATGAGGAAGACTCACAAAGTGGTACAACAACAGAATCTAGCACAGTAACAATTGTGAGGTTGGTGCAGGACTGCACAGTGCTTCATTCTGTTGTATGTGGGGTTGCTGTTAAGGTGGAACTGACCAATGGCAACTAAAAACAACCCGATTAAAAATGGAAATACAATATGGAAATTAATTTTTTAAGGACATTGAATGACCTCGTGTTCTAACGTTTAAGTACTAACTAATGATTTAAAGTCAAGCACACATTCTGACAATTTGCTCAGCAGCATGCGCCTCTCTTAACTTCCCACAGTGTATTTTGAACATGCAGGTTTGACTGGATGTTAAGAAATAGCTCAGAAGGCGGCAATTCCTCATTTATTTCTCCTAATCTGGACTATCCCTAGCCATTTTGAATTATTCCCTTCCACTTTTAAATGTGGTTCACTTAATTTCTCCTCTCCACCCTTTTTGTTGTTGTTGCTGTCATTGTTTTTAGTATATCTTTAAAGCAGAACCCAAACTAACCTTGGCGTTTGTAAGCAGTGGGGAAAATTTTAAGTGAAACATGTTTTCAATGGGTCTTTCTAGACTCTATTATTCTCACTCTTCATAAAGTCCATGAAGATATCCAACCTTCAAGTCTTTGGCTAGTGACCTGCCCTCTAAGATGCATCAACTGAGCCTAACCTGTGTGGAACAAAAGAGAATGAAGAACACGAAAGACACAAGAAAAATACGAGCCCAAGAGACAGAAAGGGCCACATAAATCTGAAACTCTATCAGCTTGAGACCAGAAGTACTAGATGGTGCCCAGCTATTACCAATGACTGTCTGGACTGTTTCAAATATATTCAATATTTATTGTAGGTTTCTTAAGAGCAAACATTAAGAATTATAACTTCTGTTGTGTGTCTGATAGGGAATACAAGAGAATCACTAAGAGAACAGGAGAAAAGTGAGGTATAGAGCTTCAATTCCAGTAAAAAGACCAGACTTAATGGTCTGACTGAGATTAGAGGGACCCTGGAAGACACGGCCCCTGAACTCTCTGTTAGCCGAGAACTGAAACCATTCCTTAAGCCAACTCTTAAAAGATTTGACTGGTCTGTGAGACACAAAGTGATACCTACAAACAATGTGCTTCTTAGCTCAAGTAAATACTTGAAAATAAATGGGCGACTCCTCTCCAGAGGCAAGATAAGAGAGCAAAAATGGACAAGAGATGGCTGAATAGACACGGGAAATCTGGGTTGGAAAGGAGGAGTGTGCAGTCACATTACAGGGAAAGCAACTAGGTAGGGTTCATAACAATGTATGTATAAAATTTTGTATGATGAAATAACTTAAACTGTAAACTTTCACTTAAAGCATAATGAATAAAATTTCAAAATTTCAAGGCTTTCAAAGACAGCTTTTCTATTAAGCTTTCTGGAGTAACTGGGTATTGCAATTGGTAATATACTCAGGCACCAACCCAAAAGCTAGAGGTTTGAGTCCACCCACCGATGCCTTGGAAAAAAGGCCTGAGGATCTACTTCCAAAAAACCAGTGACTGGAAACCTTATAGAGAACAATTCTACTCTGTTACACATGAGTTGTCTATGAATTGGAGCCTATTCAGTAGCAATTGGTCTTGCATTAACGCTGCCTTTAAAGCAAAGACTGCTGAATCGACTGAGGCTGCAAATTCATACGAGACCCAAAGGCTTCACTATGCTATTTTATAAAGTGTTTTTATTTTACCACACATTATGATTACGAGACTATTATTAAAGACTGATTTATAAGTCATATACTACTATTGAAAATTTTTATTTAACAGGACAACTGATCTATTAATCACTTTGGATTACAAACACAAAAGTTAAGCACATTTGCTTAAAATAGCCAAAAGGACTTGTATTTTACTAAGGAACATTCAATTTCTAAATACCTAAAAGTGACATTAAATTTTACTTACTGCACTGTACTTATAGCCTTAAGACTGTTTTAAAAATATTCAATAGTTATTGTAGGTTTCTTAAGGGTAGATATGAAGAACTATACTTTGGTTGCATGCCTTGCAGTGGTAGCACAGTACTGCATTTACTGATGGTGCTTAAGAAATATTTATGGAATTGCCTTGATAATCACATTTAAATTTTACTGTGTCTTTTTCATTACAGTAAATTAAACAGGAGTTTCATGAATAAGAATCTGGATAATACATAATTGGTGATTAAGTCCCATTCTCTGCCTAGACCTCTGGGAACTAAAATTCTTGTCCAGATAGTCAGGGTGCAGAGTGGGAGAGGAGAGTCATGAGATGTTATGAGTTGATTGTTTACTGATCACTTGGAATTTCTCAGTTCAGTGTGCCTTTAGTTATGAACAGTATATGTATTTTTAAATAATTATTTAAAATTATTCTATTAATACTCAAACAGTAATTTTCAGTAACCTCACAGTGACAATACCTTACATTTTATACAACTGAATATTCTGTATTCTCTTCCCTTCCCTCAATTGTTTCTTCATGAGCAATTTTATATATATATACATACTTATGTATATATATATTTATATCTATACCATTTTATTTTATTTCAGACTGTATTTAGTTTCAAAAAACAGATCACCACATTTACAATGGTTTAAATAAATAAGCCAAGTAAATAAAGATTTAATTTTCTAATGTTACTAGAATTCTGAAAGTAGAAAGCTGTTGGCACCAATTTAGAGACTTAACATGTTAGCTATTTGTTCCTTGTTATTATTTTGGTCTTTTCCTGCATCTCCCTGCTGTAGCTTTGTTTCAACATGAGAAGAATGAAGAAGGAGCATTATCAGTAGTCTGTTCTTCTTTTAATAGCAAAGAAAATCATTCCCATGAACCCCCTAGCAATCTTTTGCTAATGTTTCATTTACTAGAAAACTATGTCACAAGGGCAACCCTAGCTACAAGGAAGGCTGGGAAAATGAGAAATTAGTATTTCAGCCTCTGTACATGCAAGTAGGAAGGGAGAAAGGAACAAAGATTGTTATTCACAACTGCACTTACAAAATTTTTATAAAAAGGATTATTCATGACTTTTTGTCAAAATCTGCTAATGAAGATCAAAGATCACAGCCTTCAAGTATGGATTCCACTTCCATGTAAAGGAAACAAGAATCTTCACAACTGGAACAATAATTAACATCATGACAAACAAGAAAAAGATAGAAGGTTTTCAAGGATTTAATTTTACTTGGATCAACAATCAACACCCATGGAGACAGCAGTCAAGACATCAAAAGACACATGGCACTAAGCAAATGTTTTGCAAAAGAACTCTTCAAAGAGTTGAAAATCAAAGATTCACCTTGAAGACTAAGGTGCACCTGACCCAAGCCGTGGTGATTTGAATTGCCTTGTAAGGATGAGGCAGGACTGGGCAGTATTCTGTTCTGTTATATACAGGGTTGTTGTGAGTAGGAACCAGCTTGATGGTACCTATCAAAAACAATGAATGTGTTTAAAGTAGGAAGAACTATTAGTTGGATCTATAGTTCAGAATTTTTATATGTAGTATGATTTTTTTTGTGTGTCAAATATTTGTCTCCAAGTAGAGAAAAGCAGAAGAAAGCTACCCAGGCTTTTGCACAGAATACAACATGCCATAAAACAGTTATTTTCCCATTTAATGGAATAGGCAATGGAGATGACTGTTTATTACATTCAGAGACCACATATAATCCCTATCTATGTCCCAAATTTGTGTCAAATTGTTCCTACTTAGTTAAGTAGTTAGAGTTGCCAGTTGTTAAGAATTCCACACACTGTCACAGTAGGTAGATTAGTTGCATTTTACAAATGAGACAGATCACACAAGCTGTTAAATTTCTGTATCCCTCAAGTCACATAGAAGTTAATAGAGGAACTAAGATAAGTAATCAGTGCCAAGAAAGGGAACATGAGTGAAGACAATGTAAGTTGCCTACAGCTGATTTTAAATTGCTCCTGTTCCTTCCTGCACAGAAGAACACAGCCCAAATTGCTGCTTGGTCACTGATACCAGCATGCCACAGAGGCCAGGACACATGAGAGTTTTATCTGCCTACAGTATTGATGGGCAAAAAATGAACACACTCCCCAGGTGAATTTACATGAAGAAAAGAATGATTCATGACTATCATATACTCCAGGTTTCTACTCCAATTATGTTTAATATTGCTTGAAGTAAGTTGACAATGGGTTGGTTTAAAAACTATTACAATAAGCAGTTCATGACTATGCTTCTGATTGTCTTTATAATGAAGTTCTCTGAGACAGGGAGCTGTCTGTCATATTCTTTTTCACATGGGTGCCACATGCATCACTTCAGTTACAAAAGTGATTAACAAATGTTCTTGATAATGTAAGCAAACCAAGAAAACTTTTCAGTGACAAATTTGTGCATATATGTATATCTACCTTTGTATCTTAATATGAAATACAAAGTGAAAAGTTTCATCAAGAACAGAGCTATTAGATATATGGTTAGATAATGCTTTCAAATAGTTAAACTTTTTTGAATAATAACCATTGTGTACTCAAAATAATGTTTTATTTGTTGTCACTGTCATTACATGTTGTCGAGTCAGTTCCAACTCACAGCCACCATATGTATGACAGACTGAAACACCGTCCAGTTCTGCACCACTGTCACAATCATTTTTATGCTTGAATCCACTATGGCAGCCACCATATCAATATATCATGTCAAGGGCCTTTTTCTTTTTCACTAGCAGTTTACTTTACCCATCAGGATGTCCTTCTTTAGGTATTTGTCCTTCCTGATACAGTGTCCAAAGTACATGAGGCAAAATCTTGCCATCCTTATTTCTAAGGAGCACTTTTACTGCATTTCTTCAGAGACAGACTTGTTTGCTCCACTGGCACAGCATGATATAGGCAATATTCTTCACCAATGGCATAATCCAAAGCCATCAGTTTTTCTTCAGACTTCCTTATTCATTGTCCTGCTTTCTCACATGCATGAGGTCACTGAAAATAACATGGCTTGGGTTGGGTGCTCCAAAACGACAACTTTGATGCTTAACATTTTAAAGATACCTTTTTCAGCAGATACACTCAATGCAATATGTTGTTTGGTTTCCTGATTGCTGATTCCAAAGGAACTGATTGTGGATTCAAGCAAAATGAAATCCTTGACAACATCAATCTTTTCTCCATTTATCATAATGCTACCTATTGGTTCAGTTTTGAGGATTTTTCTTTTCTTTTTTGTTGAGGCATGATCAAAGGCTGTAGTCTATGACCTTCATCAGTAAGTGCTTCAAACCCTCTTCACTTTTAGCAGGCAAGGCTGAGAACACAACTGTATATACTTTGCTCACCCTCCCACAACCAATAGAAAATGCAAGCAAAAGAGACAGCAAATAGAACATAGGGTGGCCATCGAGATGTGGCGATGCATTGAGTGGTCAGCCATTGCCATCTGAGAAGTATCTCATGCAGACTGAAAGATGGTGTTTGATGCAAAAAATAGAAAAAATCACTCCAAGTTTATCAGGGAAAGTGGATGGGAGGAGTAGAACTGTTTCAGGAAAAGGAACTAGTTTATGGGAAGGCCCGGAAATTAGAAAGAGGATGCCATCATAGAGAACTTGAAATTTTTTAATACGGTTAGAGCACATAATATGAGGGATAAAGGCATAGGCCTTGCCTTTAGCACTTACTAGCTATGTGATCTCAGGAAGTTACTTGATTTTAGTGAATCTTAGAATACTTATTTGAAAGTAGAGCTCTTTTATATCTTATTCACTTATATATCTCCAGACCCCCACAAAATACCCAGCGTATTATAAACACTTAACTATTTGCTGAATTCATTGAAGCAGAAAAAAAAAATTAGGCTAAGAATTGAACATGGCTACGAAGTCTGATATTTAAGTCCAAGAACTTAATTGTTCTAAGTGCTACATACCTCACTGCTGAATATCACTATGGTCACCTTCAAAATACTCTCCTTGGGAAGCTACATGTTGACACCAGCACCTAGTGCACACTTCAAAGCCATTTTGGAACTCTTTCTAGAATGGCCATTATGTAAGGTAGCTAGGGGGCAAGTTTGTGAACTTAACTGTAATAGCTGTCTATGAGGGAATTTTTATGCAGTGAACAAATAACTCTATTGGAACACTCTCTCTACTCACCTGATCTGGCCCCCAGTGACTTTTTTCTTTACCTGAAGATAAAGCAAATATTGAAAGGAAGACATTTTGATGCTATTCAGGACATCAAGGGTAATACTATGACAGTTCTGATGGACATTACAGAAAAAGTTCCAAAATTGCTTTGAAGGGTGGAACAGGTACTGAGATTGTTACAGTTTCCCAGACAAAGTACTTTGAAGGTGACCACAATGATATTCATAAATGAGATAAGTAGCACTTTTTCAAGGATGAGTTCACAAACTTAATTGGCAGTCCTTGTAAGCTGAAAAAAACTTGAAGGAGTCACATGATACTACCCAGCCAAGTGGGACTTCACCTGCGCAGGTGGAGATCAGCAGTGCTGTTGTACCACATGGCTACCACCAGTCAGCCAATGAAAAAGCACCACAAATACTTTCAAATGCAGTCTCAGATACAGAGAGTGATGACACTACAGCCTCGATGGACTCTGGGTTCAGACAGGGCTGTACAGCCTCTCCAGCCCTTAGAATGTGAGGAGGAGCACAACGACTTGAGGTGGTTTTCAAGGTATAAGATGCCCAAGAAAACGTGCTTTAAACCCCATGCTGGAGAGTGGCATTTGGGGTCTTAAAAGCCATCTGAGGAACATCAGTTGGTCCCAGCCCACCTGGAACAAATGAGAAAAACACAAGAAAAAATGAGTCCAGGACACATGATGGGGAGACGATGTAGGTACAAGACCAGAAGAACCAGGTGGTGCCTGGCCACCATCAAAGACAACTCTGACACAGAACACAAGGTAAAGGTCCTGATGTAGCCTGAGGAAAAGAAGTGTGCAAATCAAGAACTCTATTAAAAGATCAGAACTAATGGTCCGACAGCCTGGAGGGTACCCTGGGAACACCAGCCCCTAGACTTGCTGCTAGCCAGGACCTGAAAAAGAATGGACTAGAATTGGGAACACAGAGTGAGCATGTGGTGTGAATACTTTATGATTTTATATGCATATATATATATGATGCTGTCCTACTGTGTTCTTTTTAGAGGGAAGGGGAGAAGGTGGAGAGGAAAGCACAAGTGTTCGTTGAGTGAATACTGGAAGTAAAGAGTAAAAAAGTGTGCTGTCACAGGTCGGTGAGGGGATAGAGTTGCAAAGAGGTAGGTATGCAAAACTGACTTGTAAACTTTCACTTAATCACAATAAAAAAATATTTTAAAGTGCTTTCAGGACAATCTTAAAGACACAAAACAGTGAAAGAGAAAAACACTTTGCAGAAATTGGCAACTCTTTTTGTAGCTATGTCATGATAAATAATTACCAAGAATTTCACATCGCTGTAGAATTACCAGGACAAAAACAGTTGTCATCAGACTCATTGTGACCTCATGTGTGTCAGAGCAGAATTGTGCTCCATGAAGTTTTTGGTGGCTGATTTTTTTTCCCCCAGAAATAAATATCTAAGTCTTTCTTCAAAGGTAATCCTAGATAAACTTGAGCGTACAAACTTTTGGTTAGCAGCTTAGCATGTCAATAGTTTGTACCTTCTAGAGATTCTACCAGGACACCAGAATGTTAGTTTTAGCCTTGGAAAATGAAAAACTCAAAAGAAGACTAAGACATCATCCTAAAGCTGAGAAAAAAAAAGTTACTATCTCACATTCAGCCACTTGTATTGACATTAAAATCTATTTCAGAATAAATGGAATAAGGAAACATCCCCTGAAGTGAATAGTGTCCTCAGTGTTACATGTTATAAATCCTAAATTCCTGTACCTGTGGATGCAATCCCATTTGGGAATAGGACTTTCTTTGTCGTGTTAATGAGACCGTCTCTTTGTAGGGCGTTTCTGAGATATACGGTGGGCACATCAAGCACAGAGAAGAAAGCACAAATGAAGAAAGATTTCTGCCACCTAGAGATCACAAAGTGTCTCAGTTATCTAGTGCTGTTATACCAGAAATATCACAAGTGGATGGCTTTAAAAAAAGAGAAACTTATTCTCTCACAGTTTAGGAAACTAGAAGTCTGAATTAAGGGTGCCAGCTCTTGGGGAAGGCCTTTTTCCTCCTTTTGCTCCAGGGGAAGTTATTATTGGTCTCCCTCAGGGTCTAGGAGTCTCTCATCTCAGAGATCCAAGGTCCAAAGGGTGCGCTACACTCTCAGCTATTCCTTCTTGGTGGTAGACAGTCTCTCTCTGATTGCTTCTCTCTCATTTTGTCTTGTAAGATAAGAGGCCACAAGCCAGGGAAAATCCTCATCAGATCAGGGCTGTGACCTGAGTCAGGGTGTTGCATCCCACCTAATCCTCTTTAACATAACCTAATCTTGTCAGGTAGAGAGTAGAATTTACGACACATGGGCCAGTTACATTGGATCACAAAACCGAGGACACAATATTGGAAATTATACCCTAGCCAAGCTGACATATACCTGGGGGGCAGCGGGATACAGTTCAATCAATGATACCAAGGAATCAAAGAAGACAAGCTGAGAGAGACCAGGATTTTCTCCCCAGTGAAAAAAGAGACAGCCTTCCCCTAGGGTTGGCATCCTGAATTCAGACTTTCAGCTTTCTCAACTGTGTGTGGTGGGAGGAGGGGGCGGTGGGAACTTCTGTTCTTGTAGGCTACCCACTTGTGGTATTTCTGATAAAGCAGAATTTAAACACTAAGACTGACTCCAACAGAGCTGACAATTCCATGGACTGACTTCTGAAGCTTTTCCTCCAAGTTCAACTTCAGGAAACTGACATTCCAGGACAAGGAGAGTCATTCCAAATGAAAGAGAGAATCCCTTGTGTTCCTCAAAATAGAGTGGAACTTCATGTGGGTTCTTAAGCTCAGCAGCTGGTTAAGTGATTACCTCTGACTCCAAAGCTCTACCTGTATAGTGTTCAAAGTGATACCTCAGCAAAATCACAAATTATTATCCCTTACACTTTCAGAATATCTCCTTACTCAGTCAAAATCTCATATGTCAAATGTGTAAATACCAACAGTTTTATTATATATTTGCTTTTCATAAAGTTTCAGTCAACTAATGAAAGGGAAACAGTTCAATTCAGACAGTTTAAGGCATAAATGTGTATTTTTAAGCATCAAACCAATCATATTTTATTCATTTTTAAAAGGCAGTAAAATTCCGCTTAAGATAAAAAATAACTAAGTTTGCTTAGAAGTTTAATTTTTAGAAAATATTCTAATTTTTTAGCCTCACACTAGAATGATTCTTTGTACTTCATACACTTATTCTAAAAGAAAAACCTTACATTCCAACCAGTTTTCATTAAAAAAAAAAAAAATCAAATAAAAAGCACACACCCTCCAGTTTCTTTTTGCATATAGTATCTTTACCTCACCTTGGCCTATTGAAAGACTTTCCATCTCTCAAGATCCCAATCAAATTCTTTCTATGAACTATCTGTGAGTACCACAGCCAGCAGTTGTCTTGATCTAGTCAGAATTACAGTCCACCTAGCTCTTTCCAACTGCCTCAAATGTAATTATTAGTATACCCATTGCATGTGACCTAAAAGGCCTAACTACTTCTAAAGAAGATACTATGAAATTTGTCATCCTCTGTGACACACAGCTGAGGGCTTGCACAAAGCAAGGGATCAGTAACTCTTTTAAATGGGTTCTGTGTCTTTTGTAAGAGGAAAGTCTAGTTCTATGAGGACAATGGAGGCCTGGTTGCACAGTAGTTAAGAGCTATGGCTGCTAACCAACAGGTCTGAAGTTCAAATCTACCAGCCACTCTTCAGAACCCTGCCCTGTAGGGTCACTATAAGTCAGAATCAACTTGATGTTAACGGGCTTGGTTTTAGTAGTTTTATGGGGACAATCATTCTCATTAAAGTGAGAAAACCTGTCAAACCAGTCAGTGCAGCCCCTCACTCTGATGTTAAATGGGGCACTATAAACATCATAACTATATTACTGCTAAGTGGTCGATTCTTAGTAAAGTGTTACACACACATTACATGTCTTTTCTACTTCATTTTAGACACACCATTAATAGTAAAAGTTTAATTTTCTTTTGCAGAGTAGACACTCTAAAATTGAAATTATCATATACACCCTAAAGTGGATGGGCAGCTACTTAGAACTGCCCTAATACTTGTGACCAGCTATCACCTGAAATCAGCAAACTAAGGGGAGTGTAATAAAAATGTTGGTAGATTTAGAACTGCTTATAAAAGAATTACAGCAAAACCCATGAAACAATAAAAACCAATGCCAAAGACATCACGATCTTCATGAAAACTTAATTTATCATGTATGTTATTCTCTCGGGGTCCTGTTCTCTGCTCAAGGTGATCCAATAAACCAAATCTCCAAATCAAGTGAAGGTATTAATGACAATATTTTCATAGTCCCAGATAGCATTTGAATTTTAACAAAGAATTGCTATAAGTCATTTGTCTTTCATCAGTCGGGAAGATTATTTGGAGCATTTTACAGCCTGCAACCTCTTTAAAATGTTAAATAGCAAAAATGTCCTGGTATTTTTAATTGCCTCATATGCATATGAAAGCTGGACAGTGAATAAGGAAGACCTAAGAAGAACTGACGTATCTGAATTACGGTACTGGCAAAGAATCCTGTATATACCACGCGGTGCCAGCAGTGCAATCAAATCCGTCTTGGAAGAAGTATAACCAGAATACTTCTCAGAAGGGAAAATGGTGACATTTCATATCCTGTACTTTGAACATGTTATCAGAAGAGACCAGTCTCTGAAGAATACCATGCTTGGTGAAATAGGAAATAAATACATTGCCAGGAATTCCACCTCCTAGTGACCCCACAGGACAGCATAGAACTGCCTCACACAGTTTCCAACGAGCATCCGGTTGATTCGAACTGCTAACTTTTTGGTTAGCAGCAGCAGCAGCTCTTAACCACTAGGCCACCATCGAAGGTCAGGAAAGAAGAGGAAGACCTAGATGAGACAGACTGACACAGTGGCTGCAACAACGGGCTAAATACAGCAGAGACCGTGAGAATGGCACAGTACTGGGCACTGTTTCACTCTGCTGTGCATGTGCTCGCTGTGAGTTGGAAGCGACTTGATGGCACCTAACAATAACAACCTGTAAATGTTTTTAAGGGCCAATAAAAAACATCAAGTTATTCTTAGTGTTTTAATTTTTTGGAATTTTATTGTGATGAGAATATACATAACAAAACATGCTAGGAGCTGCTAGGAATGTGCTGTCCCACCTATTGTCCTACTGATGTAGGTTTAGGCTTTTCTCCAGCATGGCAGAGTCTCTGCGCAAGCCTGACCTTTGTCTCTCTCTCCTGCCCCTTATCTCCTACCCTGCTGATACTTCCGCATATGGATCAGCCAGTCATGAGATGCCCCAATACTATTGTAACCATTTTTGGCAAAATAGACTGCCCTGTCAACCTCCTCCTGATTGTAACCCTATAAATTAAAGCTGCCTATTGAGGAACGGTGGTTATTGTTCTCCATCAGAGACCTCGGTCCCACCTGACCTCAACTTTATCTTGTGTGATGCGTTTCACATGTGAGTTTCTCATCCTCTTCCCTGTTTCCCTCCGATATGGGTTTTTCCCAGTGCTGGTCACTGGGGTGCTGGACGCGGCAAAAACATGTTCCATCTAAACAATTTCTACAAGCGCAATTCAGTAACATTGATCATATTACTTAAGTTATGCAACTATCCTCATTACCCTTTTCCAAGTCATTCTACCACCATCAACATAAACTAATGTCCTCTAAGGAAAAACTGTTCCTTTCTCCCTCCAACTACCCCTGATAGCCACTAATAATCTTTGGTTTCTGTATATTTGCCTATTCCACGTAAGTGAGATCATGTAATATCGGGCCTTCTGTGATGCACCTATCTTATTTAGTGTGATCACTCTTCTTTTTTTTCCCTTTCTGGTACCTTTGTTTGTTTTTATGTGCTTTAGATGTAGGTTTACAGAACATACTAGTTTCTCATTAAACAAGTAATATACATATTATTTTGTGATATTGGTCACCGACCCATAATGTGTGAACACACTCCCTTCCTGACTTTGAGGTCCCTATTGCCAGCTTTCCTTTCTCCTCCTGACTTGTAGGCCTTGTCACTGGGCTGGGCAGGCATGCTTTTTTAGTCTTTTTTGGTTTTATGGGCTTGTCTAATCTTTGGCTGAAAGGTGAACCTCAGGAGTACCTTCACTAATGACCTAAAGGGTATCCTATAGTCATACTCTCAGGGTGTCTCCTGTCTTTTTTGGTCCAGTAAGTGTGGTCTCTTTTAACATCAAATGATTTTCTATTAACATATTTACAGTGAAATATGATTTTGTTTGGAAGACCAAAAATAAAATGGTGGTATTTTGCTCCATGGGCAAGGACTGGTGACTCAGGCTATATAATTTTTGAGAGCTTTAAAGTTTTTGATCTTTAATTTGAAACTATTATGCTTACCTATGTAAAGCCCCAGTAACAATAACACATATGTCATAAACTGATCTTTCAAGAAGTCCCAGATGTACAATTCATCTTCCAGGGCAATTCAGGCATTTAATAAGGCAAAAAACATGGGTGGAAAGTGTGATTCTGTTAGAAATTACAAATAAAATCATCTCTGAGTATCACAAAGGTATCAACTGCTGAAGACGAAGAAAGTGGTACAAGCAAAGCTGCCAAACAGGGGGTCACTGCTCGTCCTAAAGTAAGGCACTTGTATTCCAGTATCATACAAAGCAGACAACACACTTAGATTTAAAAAAAAAAAAAAAATCAGAAAATGTAAGCTTATTAAAGAGGCATTAAATAAGAATAAAAGAATTTCGGAGCCATAGAATACTAGACATGTAGCTCCTACAGATCTGAAAGCAATAAATGAAACAAAATTGCCTACTTACTTTTTTCTTAAAAATTTGTATTTCTGTTAATCTTTTTTGCGTTAAGAGCCTAATAGGAAGAAATTAATAAGGTCCAAAAGTATCTAGCCTGGCTATTTTAGCAATGAATCAAACTTAATATGAATTACAGTTAATGTATTAATTATGTTTTTATGTAGTTTTATGTACTGCTATTATGTACAAAATTGTTTTCAACTTATTTAAGCTCTTTCTGTAACATGCAAGTGAGCTCTTCCATTTTATCACATTCATCAGCAGCATTATTAAATCTGAAGAGAATCACATAACTAATAAAATGTGTTGAGTTATTTATGAATGGCCTGAATTCTACTATCTATGCAATATACCACACAACAAGGGTGGCTGAAGTTTAGTGAACAAAACCCTGAAAACATAAAAATAATACTGAAATAATGAGCATCATAATTTCAAAATTGAATTTTATTTCTTATTACCCAAATCCACTCTATGACATTAAAGAAAAGTTACTAAACTTGTAGAATTCTAGAGAAAGAATTGGATTTCTGTCCCCTTTGCCCAGCTACAATCTCACTTCATCCATGAGGGAAGCTGTGGTTGCAGAAGCTATTTTTACTTAGTCTAATACATTGTCCCTGATGTTACAATACTCGTTTGCTATCAAGGACAGAAAGAAACATCATGGATTTGGTTTCTTGTTACACACAGATGAACCAATTCCAGCAAATCTTGTGCCTAATTCAGCAATACTTTACTCGTGTGGGGAAACTTTAGTGTCATAGTAGCTAAGTGCTATGGCTACTAACCAGAAGGGTGGTAGTTCAAATCACCAGGTGTTCCTTAGAAACTCTATGGGGTAGTTCTACTCTCTTTAGGACTGATATCAGTTGGAATCAACTTGACGGGAGCAAGTTGGTTTGGTTACAAATGTGGCATCATTTCAGTAGAACTGCTAGTGATTTGTTATCAGTAAGTACAACTGACGGGAAAAATGCTAAGTAGCATATTTAAAAAAAAAAGAAGAAAGGAAGAAAAAAGGAAAGAAGGAAGGAAGGAGGGAAAAGAGCAAGGGAAGGAGGTAGGGAGGGAAATAAAGCAACCTTTGCTACTGAGTTGGTTCTAGCTCACAGCAACCCTATAGGACAGATTAGAACTGCCCAAGGAGTATCTTACGGATCCAAATTGTCCATTTTTTGCTTAGCAGCTGTAGCACTTAATCACTATACCACCAGGGTTTGCAAGTAGCACATACAGGCTAGTATACTGTACATGTCACTTTTTTTTTTTTTTTTTTGGTAATAGAAAAAACTGAGGATGATCTTACCTAAGCATAGAATGTGTGCTTTGCTATAATACAGTAATTCTCTAAGGAGAGACTAGGTGTGTATTTTTGATTGCCTCACACTCCTAAATTTGGTTCTTGAAATCACTTTATGAAGATCTTCTACCTCTTCCCTTACTACCATATTTCTATTTTTATATTCTCATATACTTTGCTAGCCTGTAGCAGCCACTTCCCTCCTTCAGTTTTGTTGCTTCCAGAAAGTTGGCTCTGCTGTAGAAAACGAGTAGCAGGAGCTATGGGAAGTCTGGAGTTCTGCTGCTCTCTAGCATGGTAATTTGGAGAAAATCGGTACCCTTTTGAAATTCATAGGAAAGTTTATGAAGATTTAATGAGATACCTGCTAAATTCTGTGTGTGTGTGTGTGTATGTGTGTGTGTGTGTGTGTGTGTGTGTGTACCTGTTTTCTATGGAAAATAAAAATAATTAAGTTTATAAGAATTTTTTTTTTAACCTAAACAGTCACAGTAGAAATGAATGGAAAACTTGGTGGTATAGTGGCTAAATGCTACAGTTTCTAACCAGAAGGTCAGCAGAAACTCTATGGGACAGTTCTATTCTGATCTGTAGGGTCACTGTGAGTCAGAATGGACTCTACAGTAATGGTATGCTAAAGTGCTTGATTTACATTACTATATTGAGTCCCTGTGTATTAGACTTACTAACATCTCTATTTACTGTTGAAGAAAATGAGCCCCAGAGTGGCTTAAATAATGTGCCCATGTGAACACTCACACTGAAATTCTAGGGCATCCTGCTTTTCAGTTGGAAATAGTTTTTACTTTCTTTGCTTTGTTGTTGTTGTTGTTGAATCTTTTTTTTTCCCCTGGTATGCGCTAGATGAACAACAACAACAAAAGGAAGTGGACTCAGAATCACCACAAGGAAACCGCACTATCAGTTAGAATGCATCTGGCTGAGCATTATGGAAAACCTGGCTTATACTGGTATAAACAGTTTGTTTTGTTGTAATTATGATAAATATGTAGGTAAAAGAATGTTTGCCATTTCTACAGCCTTCACATGGACAGCTCAGTGACACTATTTCATCATGTTGTTTGACTATCACCACTGTTGTTTTGTGCCATCAGGTGAATTCCAACTCATAGTGACCCTATAGGACAGAGCAGAACTACTGCATAGCATTACCTAACCTGTAATATTTATGGGAGCAGATCACCAGTTCTTTCTTTCTAGAGAGCCAGTTGACAGTTCAAGCTGCCAACATTTCATTAAGCAGCCAAAATCTTAACTATTGGGCCACCAAAGCTCCTTCCATTACTATTAACTATTGCCAAATTTGTCCATTGTGACACAAGATAAAGTCTAGAAGTAGGGTGATTCTTGGCTTAATCTGATCAGGATCTCAGCATGTCATAGAAGACCTATCCGTGTTCTACCAACCCTCACATCAGGTTCATTGTAAGACTGGGTTCTTTTGTGGTTAAATACAGATCCATCACTTTCCAGTAGGATATGTGGGGTCACTATGTATAGGAATTGGCCACTGATACACAACAAAACAACAACACCCAGCTAATAAAATGTACATAGGTGTAAAAGGGGCAGTTTAGCAGAAATACCACCGATGGATGGCTTTAAAAAGAGAAATTTCATTCTGTCACAGTTCAGTAGGCCTAAAGTCCAAATTCAGGGTGTCAGCTCCAAGGGAAGGCTGTCCCTGTTGGCTCTGCCATCAGTCTTCTCCTGGACCAGGGGGTTCTGGGGTGCAGGGACTGTAGATGTCTTCCCAAAGGACGTGCTCAGCTTCTGCCACAGCTTCTTTGTGGCATCAGGTCCCCAAACCTCTCTGCTAGCTTCTTTCCTTTACATCTCTAGAGATTGCCTCAAGGCACATAACAATCTTACACACCGAGTCCTGCCCCACCAACACAACTGCCTCCCATCCTCTCTCATTAATATCACTGAGGCAGGATTTACAACATGAAAGACATCACAGGACACCAGGAATCATGGCGTAAGCAAATGGCTACACACGGTTTTGGGGGTACACAATTCAATCCATGATAAGCAGTTTGTTCTTTTTATAGGAATGAGGAAACCTCCTTACAGACCACCTTTCATGCCTTATGCCTTGTTAGACAGAACTGGGTCTAAACCAGTTATTGGTAAAGAGGTTAAGACAGTCATATTTAGGCTAGGCCAATCACGATTTACCCAGGATATGGGAATAGATGCATCATTCCCTGAATCTTAGCAGGGAGAGCTTTTTTGGGAAGCAAGTGAAAGGGACTGAGTGCCAAGTAGGTAATCAGCTATATGTGCTGCCATCTTGCAATTAAATATATGGATGATACAAAGCAAAACCCTAAGCTCCAACTCCCGCTGCTAATCACCTGTAGTATGTTGCTTCTATCTCGTCAGATGTTATGATGTGATGAATGTGTATTTTCTGAAGATTAGATAATCAAAGAGCTGATAGATTTTACTCTACTGAATGGAAAACAAAAACAAACCCTGTATACAATTTATTACATGGCTAAGATATGAAGGTTAGAGTTCATCTCATACTCTGCCTAGTTCCCTGTTATAAAACACACATATACTCAGAGAGACACACACCACCATACTGTCCTGAACTTGTTTCTGATTCCTGGCAACCCAGGTGTTACAAAGTAGAATTGCTTCATAGGAATTACTTGTCTTTAATTTTTATGAAAGGAGATTGCCAAGCTTTTTTTCTGTGGTGCCAGAAACCATTAATATTTTAGGCTAATAGTTGAGCACAAACTGTGCCACCAACGGACCTGTTATAACTGACATAAATCATTATCTCAAGGTAATAATAAGCCTTGCTCTTGAGCTGACTCTGTCTCACACCAATCCAAGGAGTGGTTGGTGGATTTGAATGGCCAATCTTTTGGCTTTAAGCCAAAGTCTTACCTACCATACCACGAGGGTTCCATGGTAGTAATGGAAGAGCCAACTTTTGCAGTACATTATTTTCCAGTGAAAATTTTGCAAGTGAATATGCTCACAGATAAAAGAAGGACTGCAGTAAAATAATTGGCCATGACATCTTTCAGCTGGCTTCCTCAGGAGTGCACAAGAATTCATGGCACATTACTGAAATGGAAAGAATATGTACATGAAAAAAATGGGTGCAAACTGCACCTACTCTTCATTTTATTTTAGGCCCATCACTCACCTCTCTAGGGAAGAAAAACATGGTGACCTGCTTCCATAAAGATTGTTATTCATTGTTGTTGTTAGGTGCCATCAAGTTGGTTCCAACTCATAGTAACCCTATGCACAACAGAACAAAACACTGCCTGGCCCTGCACCATGCCCACAATTGTTTTTATGCTTAAGCACATTGTTGCAGCCACTGTGTCAATCAGTTTTGTTGAGGGTCTTCCTCTTTCTAACTGACCCTCTGTTAAGCATGATGTCCTTCTCCAGGTATTAATCCATCCTGACGCCATGCCCAAAGTATGTGAGTCACAGTCTCATCATCTTTGTTTCCAAGGAGTATTCTGGTTTTACTTCTTTCAGAACAGATGGTTGTTCTTTTGACAGTCCAAGATACATTCAACATTCTCCAACACCACGATTCAAAGGCATGGATTCTTCTGTCTTCCTTATTCACTGCCTAGCTTTCACATGCCTATTATGTGATTGAAAATACCATGGCTTGGGTCAGGGGCGCCTTAGTCTTGAAGGTGACATCTCTACTTTTCACTCATAAAGATTACTGTCTAGAAAACCCTGTGAGGCAGTTTTACTCCATCACATGGCATCACTGTGAATTGAAATTGACTCAGTGGCACCTAACATCAACAGTGGGCACATTACTTAGTCACTTTGGTTCCTGTTTCCTCATTTGTAAAACTGAGATAATTTCTATCTGAAAGATGTAGTTGTTGTTAAGTGCCATGCTATTGATTTGATGCAGTAATCCCATGGACAACAGAACAAAACACCATCAAGGCCTGTGCCATCCTCAATCTTTTCCATATTTGAGCAAATTGAAAACACTGTGTCAATCCATCTCTTCTGGAGTCTTCCTCTTTTTTGCTGTACCTCTACCAAGGGACTGGTCTGTTTGGATTGTTAGGATTTATTCTCAACAACGTGAATGCTTCTAAATACGTGCTTGCCAAGAGACCAAAAAACTGGCCAGGAGACCATCCAAGAGACATGGGTTTATTCATTAAAAGGGAAACTTACAAATTGGGACAGTAATACTACATCTAGTGGCAGCTAGCTGGACAGGCTGTTAGCTGTGTGCTGGTAGGGACAGCTAGGTTTTTTTTGGATGTCCCCTCTCCCTGGGTTATACTGGGTCTGGTCCAGAAGCGTGCATCTTATGTTAATCAAGTTCAGGTTGATTATCCTGTGCGGGTGGTGACAACATGCTGTCACGTAGGTCTACCATTACAGACATCAGCAACTGCAAGGTGGGCCCCACCCGGTAGGTACTATAATAACGCGTTTTACGTCAAAAGGTCAGTGTGGCGATACGCACTAGTGAATGTGTAGATAAGCTTCTTGGTATTTTTTGGCTCCTGTTTTCCACATTCTTGTCTCAATTACTTCAACCAGAAAGCAGGAAGGGTTGTGGTCAAGGTTTTTTTGATAGGTACACTCTCAGGGGTCATTATAAGGTGTTATTGTTCTGGTCCCATACATGATCCTTCTGCTAACATGTTCAATTAAGTCTTGCTAGCCTTGCTTCCAAGAAGCACATGACTACAATTCTTTCAAGACAGGTGTGTTGTTCTGTCAGTCAATGGTATACTCAGTATTTTTCACCAACAGTGTAATTCAAAGGCATCATTTCTTTTTCACTCTCCCTTATTTATTAATCAGCTTTTTTATGCATATCAGGTGATCGAAAATACCATGGCTTAGGTCAGACTCAGCTTCTCAAAGTGACAGCTTTGCTTTACACACTTTAAAGAGGTCTTTTGAAGCAGATTTGTCCAAAGCAACAAATCATTTGATTTTTTGACTGCTGTTTCTGTGGGCTTGGATTGTGGATCTGAGCAACAGGAAATTCGTGACAACTTCAATATTTTTCCCATTTATTATGATGTTTTACTGGTCCAATTGTGAGGATTTTGGTTTTCTTTATGCTGAGGTCTAATGCATACCAAAGGTTGCAGTCTTTGATCTTCATCAATAAGTGCTTCAACTCTTCTTTATATTCCACAAGCAAAGTTGTGTCACTTGCATATCTCAGGTTGTTAATTAGTCTTTCACCAAATCTGAGGTCATGTACTTCTTCATGTAATCCAGGTTCTAGGGTTATTTGCTTAGCATACGGTTTGAATAAGTATGGTGAAATGACACAACACTGATGCACACCTTTCCTGACTTTAAACCACATAGTACCTCCTTGTTCTAATGAAACAACTACCTCTTGGTCTATGTATAAATTCCTCATTAACATAGTTATGTGTTCTGGAATTTCCATTCCTCTAGATTTGATAATAATTTGTTATGATCCACACAGCTCAATGCATTTATTGTCAGTAAAACACAGGTAACATCAGCCACGCTCCATCTGATATCAGCAATGATATCTACCCCTCATTCTACATCCCTTTCTGAAATGGACTTGACTTTTCAGTAGCTCTCTGTTGATGTTCTGCTACACTACTTTTGAGCAAAATTTTACTTACATATGATATTAATATATTGTTCAATAATTTCTGGATTTGTTGGATCATCTTTCTTTGAAATGGGCATAAATATGGATCTCTTCCAGTCAGCTGCCCAGGTAGTTGTCCTCCAAACTTTTTGTCATAGGTGAATGAGTGCTTCCAGCACTGTATCTACTTATTGAAACATCTCAGTTTGCATTCTGTTAATTTCTGGCAACTTTTCTTCCCCCAGTGCCTTCAGTGCAGCTTATTCTGTTTCCTTCACTACCATCAGTTATTGATCACACTGTAACTCCTGAAATGGTTGAATATCAATCACTTCCTTGTGGTACAGTGACTCTGTGTAGTCCTTATATCTTCTTTTGATGCTTTCTGCATCATTTAGTACTTTGCCCACAGACTTCTTCAAAATTGTAAGTTGAGATATGAAACTTTTTCTTAGTTATTTCAGCTTAAGAAATGCTATGCATGTTCTTTTCTCCATTTTCTAAGGTCTTTACATATTTCATTATAATACTTCATCTTCTCAAATCACCCTTTGAAATCTTCATCTCTTTTACTTTATTTTTTTCCACTTATTTTAGCTACTCTATGTTCAAGAGTAAGTTTGAGTCTCCTCTGACATCCATTTTGGTCTTTTCTTTCTTTCTCATGTTTATAATGAACTTTTGCTTTCTACATATTGTATTATGTTCTTGATGTTATTCCATAGCTCTTCTGGTCTTCTGTCATTAGCGATCAACGTGTCAAATTTATTCTTGAAATGATCTCTGAATTCAGGGGGGATATACACCATGTCATATTTTGCCTCTTGTGGATTTATTTTAATTTTTCTCAGCTTAGACTTAAACTGGAAACCCTGGTGACATAGTGGTGCTGTGGCTTCTATGCAAAAGGCCAGCGGTTCAAATCCATCAGGTACTCCTTGGAAATTCTATGAAGCAGTTCTACTCTGCCCTATAGGGTTGCTTTGAGCTGGAATCAACTTGACAGCAATGGGTTTCTCAACTTAAACTTGCTTATTAACAATCAATGGTCTGTTCCACAATCAGCCCTTGGTCCTGTTCTGACTGATAATATCGAGCTCTTCTTCCCTTGTTTCTTTTTACCTGAAGTAATCAATTTGATTCTGTGTTTTCCATCTGGTAAATGCCAAGTGTACAGTTGCTATATATGTTGTGAATAAAAGTATCTGCAATGAGTAGGTCATTGGTACTGCAGAATTCTATCAAATGATTTCTGACATTGTTCCTATCACCAAGACCATATTTTCCAGCCACCAATCCTTTGTTTCCAAGTTTTACATTCCAGTTACCAGTAATCATCAATGTATCTTGATTGCATATTTTATCAACTGCAGGAGTTGGTAAAAATCTTCAATTTCCTAATTTTTTGCTTTAGTGGTTGGTGCATGAGTGTAAATTCCATTCATATTAGCTGGTCCAACTTGCAGGCATATGGATGTGATTCTATTACTGACAGTGTTGTATTTCAAGAGAAACCTTTAATTTGGCAATGAATGAGACACCATTCCCCCTCAAATTAACAGGCCTGGCGTTGTATACCATGTGGTTGTCTGATTCAAAGTGTCCAACACTGGTCCAATTCAGCTCAATAAATCCTAAAATATTGATCTTTATTCATTTTATCTAATTTCAAAAACTTCCAATTTTCTGAAATTCCTATTTCACGCATTTCACATCAAAATTGTTAATGGATGTTGTTGCACATTGAAATTGTTAATGAGTGTTGCTGTTTCTTTTCATTTAGAGCCATGTCACATCAGCAAATAAGAGTCTTACAAGCTTTACTCCCTCCCTGTCATTAGTATAAACTCTACTTGGAAGAGGTAGCTCTTCCCAGTCGTATTCTGAGTCGCTTCCAACCTGAGCGGCTCATTTTTTGGTGTCATGTCAAATAATTCTGCATGCTGTTCATAATATTTTCAATGGCAAATTTTTTTAGAAGTAGCCCACCAGGGCCTTCTTCCTAGTCTGTCTTGGTTTGGAAGCTTTACTGACCTCTCCATCATGGGTTACCCTGTTGGCATTTGAAAGACTGGTAGAATAGCTTCCAGCATCACAGGAACACATAAGCCGCTGCAGTACAACAAACTGATAGATATATGGGGGCTACATGTGATGACACATAGCCTTCTCTCTTTCTACCTAATCTGAAGCACCATAGATGCAAAAGAAAGAGAGTAAGTGTCTTGAATGGGATGATAGTTAACAAACAGTGTTCAACAGGAATATCTGGAACATAAAATATGTAGAATGTTGGATCGTTGACTTAGCTAATGGCACTTTGACTTAACTAATTGCATCCATATCCTTTCATGCTGAGCACACCTTGGTTTTCCATCCTGAGTCTGCCTTGCATATTTTCTGATGTAGTGGAAAGGACACAAGATTTGATGTAAGTTCCAGTTTTGCCATTTCCTAACTCTTGCTGGGTTTCTGTGGTTATCTCTTCTTAAGTTGCTTTACACCTCTGGACTTCCATTTTCTATATTTAGTATATGGTGAGTACCACACCTACCTCACAGAATAGCTACAAATACCAATGCGTGTGAAAGGCACTACTTAATTATAAGGTTTAATATGGATTATTACAAGTATTCTCATCATATTGTATATCATTATTCACAAAGCTTGCTAGAAACATATCAATTGTTCGACAGTGATAGAGAGACTTCTCCCTGGGGAAGAACATTCAATGCCTCAAATCTAAAATTGGCCTTTGGAAAATTCCTAGGTGAAAAAAAAAAGGCAATTTGAATACAAGGGACTATCTCATGATTTCCAGGAATGACCATGAGATTGCCCATGTGTCACTCATATATCAATATACTGCTCAAGAAGGCCTTTGTGAAGATTATCAGCCCAGAATTACAGTAGTATGCTTGCCAACACTACATGTTTTAGTATATTTAAACTAGATTAATCTGTGCTCTCTGGTACCCTGCATAGATTATGTTCTCCAAGTATAAGCAGAAATTTGGTCTCCGGATAGCAGGGAAATGTAGCTTGGTAACCTGACAGTGTATAATAGCAGAGTAAGAAAAATTCACACTTCATTAAAAAGCTATAATTTACTTAACTGTAACTAAAGACATCTTTCCAGGTATGCATTAGCTGATGAGACAACACATTCAGATTTAAATGTATTCAAGAGATACACTAACAGAATTTTGTTTTCAACTATAAAACAGAATTTAGTCAGCCAAAAGCCAAGTGCCTTTGAGTCAGATCCTCAACTATAAACGTTCCACCTGGTGAATGGGAGGTGGTCCCTCAGAGCATTCTTTTTTCTTTTGACCAAGTTTTATTTTATTTTTATCTCTCAACTTTCTATCAATTTAAATGAACTTACTGAGCTACAAATATATTTGCAAAGGTGAGAACTACAAAGATCGTAATTGTATTGCTGCCTGTTATTATATGATGTTAAGGTTTTCAGTCAATAATCTAGTAGTCTATTTTGAAGTAAGGGTGAATACACTTCATTTCAAATAGGTCAGCGAGTCTAGCAAACTCCCCATCAGATATTCTAACTTAATATTTTCTCCACACTCATCCTACAACCTGTCCACTTTGAAGTTTCAAGACTATCATCTGTGTACAGCCAACAGCCAATATTTTTTAGTGAGCATTTATCATAAGCCAGTCATTTATCTGCGTGTTATAAATATTGTGCTAGATATTGGGCTACACATTCAGTCTGGAAGGTTTATTGTTGTTATTGATATTCATTCGACAGCACTTGGCTTTTAGCTTGATATTCATTACTAGTAAACTAATTCTGATGCATGGAGACCCTATATATTACAGAGAATAACTGCTATGTAGGGTTTTCTTGTCGTCTAGAGTCTTAACAGAAGCAGATCTCCAGGTCTACCTTCCATGGTTTATCTGGCTAGGTTCAAACTACCAATTGTTGGGTTAGCAGTCAAGCATAAACCACTCATGCCACCTAGTTACTTTAATTACTTAATTACTTAAAGTTAGTGAGATCAATCTCATTTAATGGAAATTTTTATTTTTAGCATGTGGAGAAAGAAGACAAAAACAAGAAGCAACAGAAATAAGAGTAAGTTTTCTTTACTTCCAAAGACTCTGAGAATCCAGTCACCTTGAATGAAAACAGATTCTAATTGTTTAGAAATCAAATGTACTCATTATAATCTCTGGACTTTTGACTATCATTTTTTTAAATGTAGGACTATCTCCAGCTTTGTCTCCCTCTCTCCCAAGATGCAAATGTCAGTTTTATCTAGAAGCTCACCCTGACTTTCCAAGTCTGGGTCATTTGACTTTGTTCCTCTCTAATACCATCACACACTTTCATAGCATTGACACATTTTGCTTGGTTTTATTTTCTTTTCCTACAAAACTATTAATTTCTAGGACTTAGGGCAAAGTGTGCACTCAAAATTTCTTATGTAAAGATCAGTTAAGCCACTATCAGTATAAGGATCACAGGTCCTTTCTACAAATCTAAGGACCTTTATGTGATGTCATGGGTTGAATTGTGTCCCCCCAAAAAATATGTACAGCCATGTGGCTGGGACATGATTCCCAGTATCTTGTGACTGTCCTCTATTTTGTGGTCTTGCTAAACTGTACATTGAAGGATTCAGGTGGGGCTGTAAATTCCTGCATAGGATTACTTCCCTGCTCTGCTGTAGGGGGAGTTTCCCTGGAGTATGGCTTGCCCCACCTTAATCCTTTCAGCCTGCAAGAGATAAAAGGAAAGAGAAGCAAGGAGAATGGGAACCTCGCACCATCAAGAAATCTGCACCGGGAGAAGAGCGTGTCCTTCAGATCTGAGGTTCCTGTGCCAAGACGCTCCCTGGACAAAGACTGATGCAATACCAGACTTTCCCCCCAGAGCCGACAAGGGGGAAGCCTTTCCCTGGAATCCCTGCAAGTCTCGAATATGGACTTGCAATCTACCGGACTGTGTAAGAATAAACCTTCCTTTGTTAAAGCCGTCCACTCTGTGGTATTTCTGTTAGAGCAGCCCTAGCTGACTAAAACATGTCTGTACTCCATTCATTAAATAATTATATCTGAAGCTTCTACATTTGTCTCTCAAATAAGAAATAAATACCATATTTGTTTAAGATAGCATACTTGGATATTAATTAATTAGTTCAATTATTAATATTGAAATAATTATTATGTCCAACATAACTTATAAATTACTTAATTTTTATGCTTACCACATACTATCCACTCTCCCACTAGAATGTAAGCTTCATGAGGGCAGAATTTTTTTAAACAGTTTGTTCACTTATTTCAATTCTTAAAATACCTGATGCTTAGTAATTGCTCCATATGTATACATATATATGTGCTGAATGAATAAAATAATTAATAAATAAATGACCAAATTAAAGAAATACACAGTAGAAAAAACTCTGTCTTGCAGCTTTAAAACCTGCACTCAAATCCTACCAGAAAGTCATGTAGTCCTCTACATCAACTCAACAGAGTTTTACAGGGATTAAATAAGATCACATTTGTGAAAGCAAGATGTGAAACACTATTGTGAAAGCTTTTTAAGTCAAACTGTGAGACTTGGTATTATTGAATCTGGGAAAATATCCTGCTACGATCATATTAATAAAAGATAATGTTAGTATTTGTTGATTCTCTTTTTTTTGTCTTAGGCCATACAGTAAGTCTTATACATATGTTTTCTCTAACTTATGTAATAATTCTTCAAGGAGATATCCCTGTTTTGTAGATAAAGAACCTGTATCTCAGAAAAAATAAATAATCTGCTCAAGGTTATCTAGTAAGTAATGGAGTAAAATTAATACAGAAACTTGTCCGATTGCTGTCTATTACTCTGTCCCCTAATCGGCTCTCACTTAATGTGGATATAGAAATTTAAAAACTTGACACATAACGTATTGCTGGAGATGTATTAAAATACTAGAAAGACTTTTTAAAAAAATTTCTCCAAATACTTGTTTATTAAATGGGAAAAGACATTAGAAAATGCATACTTAGAAAACAAAAGTTTATTGCCTTTGATTTTTCAGTTTTATCAGAGATTCCATGAAAATTTGCATTAATTGCTGAAATTAATCATTCTCTGCCTGTATTATCAAGACACCAAACTACTCACAGCAATATACAGTAACAGTTTCAAATAAGTCAATGTACTGGTCGAAAAGGGATGAGAAGTTAAACACTGCTTACAAAATATACTGCACACTATAACTTTATCAAAAGTAGCTTTTGTTAGTGAACTTACAGAAATTAATCTGCTATTATCTGCCATCCCTTTTTATTCTCAAAACAAGTACAAAGAAATGTTTGAAAGTAAGTTTTGACTATAAGCAACAATATAAGTTGTCTAGCTTTTAGCTGAATCTAGTGACAATTTACCATAGATCTGAATGATGGACTTCCTATTCATTTGACAGTAAAGATAGTATCAAGGAGCAAGTTCATTCCGATTAAAGCTGAAGGCATATTTATAACAAGTTTTTCGGTATAAAACACGTTCTTTTTCAGAAACTCTTCGATAGATGCTATTTTTTTTTAATCAGATGTTTTATCTCCAGAGTTTAAAGTGTTGTATTACACACCAGTTTTCAGGTGCCTTTATTTCCTTTATCTACCTCTACGAAGTAGTAAATACTGACACCTTTATATGTAGGAGTCCAGGCAAAGGGACACTATGTGATACAGCTGCTGTGCAGTGGTTATGAGTAAGGTCTCTAGATGCAAACTGCTAGCTTCTTTCTCCTGGCTTCACTACTTACTGCCTTTGTGGTCATCAGCAACTTTTGTGACCTCTCTGTAGTTTTAATTTTTTCATATAAAAATGCAACTAATGATAGTGTTCTTATGGAGAACAGAGAAGATTATCCTAATATAACAATAAAAATAAATCTTGGTACAAAATAAGTACTCTGTAAATGTTTTCCACTTACAGAGGAACTTGCCAAAAAAGAGAAAACTAAGAAGTCTTGTGCTTTAAACTACCTGGCCGGTCCTATAGATTCACACTCATAGGTATCATTCTCTATTGGTATATGCTTAAAGATAATTGAATAAGGTCAAAATTAAGGCCTTTTAGAAACTGCTAAAGTCTGAAATTGATCAGCATTTGTCATAGATTGAATTGTGTCTCCCAAAAATATATGTACCAATTTGGCTAGGCCATGATTCTCAGTATTGTGTGATTGTCCTTATTTTGTCATATGACATAATTTTCTAACCTATAAGCTATTGTCATTGGGTCAATTCCAACTCATAGAAACTCTGTAAACTCTACCTCAGTGGTGTTAACAAGGCTGGAAAGATGGCAGTAATTTTAGTAAGACAGGACTCAATCTACAAGACTGGATTACATCTCAAGTTGATCTCTTTTGAGATTTAAAAGAGAGAAGTGAGCAGAAGGGAAGGGGTACCTCAACCACCAAGAAAGCAGTGCCAGGGGCAGACTGTGTTCCTTGGATTGGAGTTCCTGAGTGGAGAAGCCTCTAGTCCAGGGGAAGATTGATGAGAAGAACTTTCCCCCAGAGCTGACAGAGAAAGAAAACCTTTTTCTGAAGCTGATGCCCCAAATTTGGATAGCTAGCCTACTAGATTGTGAGAAAACCAATTTATTTTTGTTAAAGCCATTCACTTGTGGCATTTCTGTTATAGCAACATTAGATGACTAAGACAACATGCAATCAAAATGCATTGATAATTCCTGGTGATTAGAATTCAAAAGTTGGAAACAAAGAAGAAAGATCAATAAAAAGACAATACAGCCTTGATGACAGAAGCAACACCAGGGAACACATGACAGAATTGTTTAAGACCAGTGACTTATTCCTTGGAAACATCTCTTGTCAACAACATAAACAACAATGATACACACAGACTTTGCCAGATGGAATACAAAGGAGAAGTGTTGGAGAAGAAAGCTGAATGTACAATGAACTGCCAAAGGAACAAACAGATGTGTTCTGGAAGGAGTATAACCAGAGTGCTCCTTGGAAGCAAAGATGGCAAGACTGAGTCTTACATACTTTGGGCATGTTGTCAGGAAAGATCAATCCCTGGAGAATGACATCATGCTTGGTAGAGTGGAGGGTCAGTGAAAAAGAGGAAGACCCTTGACAAGATGGATCAACACAGTGGCCCCCAACAACGGGCTTAAGCATAAATACAATTGTGGACATGGTGCAAGACCAGGCAGTGTTTCATTCTGTTGTTCATAGGGTCGCTACGAGTCAGAACTGACTCAACAGAACCTAACAACAACAATCACAATATATCTTGGAAAGAGACAATGGAGAAGCTCAGTATCAAGGCTAGGGGATGACTGTGGAACAGATTATCAATTGCTTGTATCCACATTTAATTTAAAACCGAAGAAAGTTAAAATAAGCACATGAGAGCCAAAGTACAACCTCAAGTCTATTCCACCCGAAGTCAGAGACCATCTCAAGAGTAGATCTGACACACTGAACACTAATGACCAAAGACAAAATGAGTTGTGAGAAAATACCAAGAACATCATACGTGCAGAAAACAAAAGATTATTACAAAGACAGGAAAGATAGAAAAGACCAAAATACATATGATAAGAACTCAGAAATTTGCTTTTGAAAGTAGAATAGGTAAAGTGAATGAAAGAAATGATGAAGTAAAAGAATGTAACAGAATATTTTAAAGGACAACTTGAGAAGACAAAGTATTATGATGAAATGCTGAAAGACCTGGATTAAGAAAACCAGAAGGGAAGAACATTTGGCATTTCTCAAGCTGAAAGATCTGAAGAAAAATTTCAAGCCTGCAATTGCAATTTTGAAGGATTCTATAGGGAAAATAATGAATGACACAGGAAGCTTCAAAGAAGACAGAAGGAATATACATAGTCACTATTCCAAAAAGACTCACTTGATTTTCAGCCATCAGGCAGCATATGATCAAGAACCAACGGTACTGAAGGAAGAAGTGTAGCTGCCACGAAGTCACTGGTGAAAAATAAGGCACCAGAAATTGATGGAACATCAACTAAGATGTTTCAGCAAATGAATGCAACATGGTAGGCACCCACATGTCACAAAATCTGAAGAATGGCTACGTGGCCATCTGACTGGGAGAGAATCCATATCTATGCCCATTCCAAAGAAAGGTGATCCAATGGAATGAGGAAATTATAGAGCTATACCATTAGTATACACAGGTAAAATTTTGCTGAAGATCATTCAAAAGTGGTTGAAGCAGTGTGCTCACAGGTAACTTTCAGAAATTTAAGAAATATTCAGTGGACTTGAACAACAGACATTATCACTGTGTCAGATGAATCCTGACTGAAAGCAAAGATCCCACAATGATGTTTGCTGTTTTTTTTTGTTGTTGTTGTTTGTTTGTTTTAACTATGCATAGGCACGTAAATGTACGGATAATAACAAATTGTGAATAACACTGCAAAGAACGGGAATCCTGAGCACTTAATTATGCTTGTGCAGAACCTGTACATAGACCAAGAGGCAGTCATTCAACTAGAAAAGGGGATAAGCTATGGTTTAAAATTAGAAAAGGTTTATATCTAGGTTATATCCTTTTACCATACTTATTCAATATGTATGCTGAGCAAATAATTCCAGAAGCTGGACTGTACAAAGCAGAATGTGGCCCCAGGATTAGAAAAAGACTCATTAACATCCCAAGATATGCAGATGACACAACCTAAGTTGCTAAAAGTGAAGAGGAGCTTAAGTACTAACTGATAAAGATCAAAGGCCAGAGCCTTCAGTATGGGTTATACCTTAACATAAATAAAACAAAAACTCTCTCAAGTGGATCAATAAGCGACATCATAATAAACGAAGAAAAGACTGAAGTTGTAAAGGCCTGCACTTCACTTGAATTCACAACCAATGCCGTGGAAGCAGCAGTCAAGACACCAAAGGACGTATTGCAGTGGGAAAATAAGCTGCAAAATACCTCGTTAAAGTGTTAGGAAACAAAGATGTCATTTTCAGCACTACAATATTCCTGACTCAAACCAGTCACCTCAGATGCATGTGAAAACCAGACGAAAATAAGGAAAAACAAAGATGAAATGACACATTCGAATTATGGTGTTGGCAAGAATATTGAACATACCATGGACTGTCAGAAGAATAAATTTGTCCTAGAAGAAGTACATCCAGAATGCTCCTCAGAAGTGAGGATGGCAAGACATAACACTTTGGATATGTTATCATGAGGTATCAGTCCTTGGAGAGGGACATCATGCTTGGAAGAGAATCAGTGAAAAAACAGGAAGACCCTTACCAAAGTGAATTGACACAATGACTGCAACAATGAGCTCAAGCGTGGCAATAGTTACAATGGTTACAAAGGTGGTGTAGGACTGGGCACTGTCTCATTCTGTGTAGGTAAGGTCACTGTGAGTGGAGACCTGTCTTGAAGGTACCAAACCACAAGACACTTAGACAATTTAAGTAAAAGTCAGTTAAATTCTCACATCAAATCATATAATCACCTACTTTGAGATATTTTATTGCACGAGTAAATAATTATTTACCAAATATGGTAGTAAATAAAGAACCTTTTAAAGAATAAGTGTGCTTTATTATAAAAGCTCATGAAGTTAAAGAAAATGTACTGGGGTCTTAAATAATATAATTGTAGTTAAGGGTACAATTTTCAAAGTAGGTAAATATGTACAGATTTCACAGTACAGCATAATACATTACTGAAGTGCCATCTAGCAGTTAACTGTTATTGGAATGAATAATGTAAAACAACATTTCATAATATCTCATGTGCTGTGAAGACAGCACTGGTCAAACCGTACTATACGTGGTAGTGCTCGTTGCCTAGGTAGAAAAAGAAAGTCAAGGTAGAGGAAATAATGTGTAAAGGTTAGCAGTTTTACTAGAGTAATTGCTATTGAAAAAAATTATATAAATGAGAGTTGCCAGGGAGCTGTTGGTCAAGTAGTACTCAAAAGCCAGACTTCCTGGGTTTGAAACTCAGTCCTGTCATTTATCCATTGTAAAACTTGCAAAAGTTATTTAATTTCTCTTACCTTAGTTTCTTCATTCAGAAAGAGGACAAGGTGATAATATCTATCTCATAAGGTAGTTTGAGCTTTAAATAAATGAATTCATCTTAAATGTTTAAAATAATAAATCCTCAAAAAGAGTACCAATGATCATTTCTATAAAACCCTTTTTAGGGACATTGACATCATCTTTTAAGGACGTTGATATAAAAAGGTCTGATCTAAGACTCTTGCTCATCCTTAAAATGTCAAGTGACAGACACTCCTCCAGGATAAGGAGAAGTTAGTTGGAAATCAGGGAACCGAAGGCCTTAAGAGAGAGATATCATCATGGATGGAAATTAAATGATCTGATTTAACCAGATTCAGATTTTAGAAAGTTACCTGTTGACTCAGACTATGACTGGGAGGTAGAAAATACAGGCAGCAGAGAGACCAGTTATGATGCTAGTAGTAGAATATTTCAGGCCAGAGATTATAAGGATCTGGAATCAGACATACTAGTAAGAAAAGGAGAGTACAGCATGCAAGGCTGTGGGGATACAGCATGGATAGAACTGAACAATGGATAGAATATGAGAGGGTGAATTCAATATCAAACTACCCCCACCCATCCCAAATGAGCCAGTTGCTGTCAAGTCCATTCTGACTCACATCCACACCATGCGTGTGGAGTAGAGCTGTGTTCCTTAGAGTTGTCCAGGTTTGGGTCTTTCAAAAGTTGATGGAGTCAAACCTTAGTTGAATGCTTAATTTCTCATGCTACCCAGGGACTTTGGAAGCCCAATAAGTAGGTTACAAAAACAATTCTGAATTCCCTGGGTATTAAAAACAGTTAAGTCCTCAGCTACTAACCAAAAGGTCCACTTAAAGTGCCCTGGGGAAAAAAAAAACCTTGCTGAACTATTTGTCAAAATCAGTCATTCAAATCCCTATGGAGCACAGTTCTCTGACATAGAAGCAGCCAACATGAATTTGAATAGACTCCAGAGTATTCCAGAACCTTCAGGAGTCATACCTGAATATTTCAGCACTAAAAAAGAGCCTTCCAAGCAGCTAACTTCGAGAAAGAGAGCATTTATATAACTGTTTATGTTCTGAAATTCTTACCCAAAAAGCTAGTCACAGTTATCCTGAAAATGAGTGTAAACTTTTTGAAAAATACCTTAATGATATACATAAAAGCCATAAAAAGTTCCCAGTCTGTCACACATACTTTCCCTTTTGATACATTATTTCAAGAGTTTAGTAGGTAGCGGGGTAAGGAATAATGTACACGATGAAGTAATTTGGGCATTATTGATAACAGGGAAAACGGCTATGTAGCCTGATGGCCTTTAGGAGGAGAATGGTCACCTATACAGAACATCAGAATGTTTAAACAACTAGCGAGAACTGCATGTTTTAGTAACTTACCACCCACTGTGTTCAATGTTTTCTAGCTCTGCTGTAACAGAAATACTGAAAATGGATGGTTTTAACAAAGATAAATTTATTCTCTCATAGTTTAGGAGGCGAGAAGTCCAAATTCAGGGGTCCAACTCTAGGACAAGTTTTCTGTCTCTGGGAGAAGTTTTTTGTGGTCAATATTCCCTAGTCTAAGAACTCCTTAGCACAAGCACCTCAGGTCCAGAGTATATGCTCTTCTCCTGGCTCTTGTTTCTTGATGGCATGAGGTTCCTGCCTCCTTGCTCTTTTATATCAGCCTTTTACTGATATAAAAGATTGCTAATACCATCCCATTAACAGCACAGAGGCAGGAATCATAATATATGGAAAAATCACCTCAGATGACAAAATGGTGGAAAACCACACAACACTGGGAATCGTGGCCTAGCCAAGTTGATGCACATTTTGAGGGGGACATAACTCAATCTGTAACAGCTATAGTACACTTTATGGAGTATTTCATGTAATAACTTCAGTTATTCACAACAGTAAGTACTGGCATTCCCATTTTGCAAGAGAAAACTAAGTCACAGAGAAATTAAGGAAATTTCCCAAGGTTTTCCTGTTCATGAATCTAAACGGACTAGAGATGTCTGTGGGTCTATTTTATTAATGGATTTAGAGTCAGTCATGTGTGTTCACGGCTCTAAAAAGCTTCCAGTCTGGCTTCCACAGGCAGGAAATAACAGAACAAATACTCTAACTCATCTCAGGACTGTCTGACTGTAAAACCTGTGCTCTGAGCACCAAGCTTACAAAGTCCTGTCTAAGTGAGAAAAGAAGGACCCTAGACAGAGTCTATGGCTTCAGCTGGAAACTGTGCCAGCAAATAAAAGAAGAATACATGGAGAAATGAGAACTTTAGTTTGTAGTACTTGTGAGGTTTTTTTTTTAATTTCCTTAGAAATTGTTGCAGTTTGGTTTTACAATAAGACAATTTTAGAGAAGTAGACGTTATAAGTAAGAAAAACCTTTTACAGTACATCTTATACGTTCAAATTTCTTTTTGACATCTCTAGTTTGTAAAATCTATAAGCAAATATTTATTGAATTTCTATTATTTGCCTAAAAATAAGTCTGAAATATTACCTCAATTACCTAAGAATTAGTTCCAAAAGCAAAACAATAGAGAGAAAAAAAATCATACGTTAGATACCCAAATATAGATTTATTATTAAAACCAACTGTATTCTAATTTTGGTTAAAGTGTTTTACTATGGTTTTCCATGAATTAATTTTTTCAATTCAATTTCTCATAGTAAAATATGATTACTTGTTTTTAATTATACGAGTTCAAAAATAATTAAATTTCTAAATAATAATTTTTATTTTTTATGCTTTATTACCCAGCCTTTCTTCTGCGCTACACACTACAAAGTCAAACATACTTAGTTTTCTGAAAAAGAAAATCTCTAATAAACCTGTATACAGAATAAGACTACATGCTGATTGGAAATATTTGTATAAAAATAAAAGTTTAAAAACTTTAGTGATGTAGTAAAAGGTAGCACTGAAGCATTAGAATGCCTGGGTTTGAATCTGAACTGGACCACTTAAGATCTTAGGAAAAGTAATTATCCTTCCCTAACCTGGCTCTCCTCACTTGTAAAATGGGAAAGTTAACATTTCTTTTCTCCTGGAGATGTTACACATGCAAAGTGTTTATTAAAGGATGCTTAATACATGAAAGGAAACCCTGCTGGTATAGCAGTTAAGAGCTATGGCTGCTAACCAGAAGGTCAGCAGTTGAATCCACCTGGTGCTTTTTGGAAACTGTATGGGATAGTTTTATGGTGTTCTATAGGGTCACTGTAAGTCTGAATTGATTTGACTGCAGGGGGTTTGGTTCTGTTTTCAATACATGAAAATGTTAACTGTTTTCAATAAAGTAAATTCATTAAATTTGTTATTCCTAAAAACAAATTCTTAAACTTCCACCCAAAAATCAAATCAAACCTATTGACAGCGAGTCAATTTCAACTCATAGTGACCCTACAGGACAGAACAGAACTGTCCCACAGGGCTTCCAAGGTTGTCAGTTTTTATGGAAACAGACTGTGATGTGGTTCTGCTGAACCCCAGGTAGGTTCAAACCACTGCCCTTTCTGTTAGCAGCCCAGTGCTTAAGGGCTTCTTTCTATGCTTTACTTAAAATCATAGTAGACACAGAACCTCCATAATTTTAGCTGAGATCTCAATCTTTGTTTTCTATGTTGAAAATTTACAACGGCATTTAGCTAGCATTCCAACTTGATAGCACCTAACATCAACAAAAACAACAAAGCACTTAGAAGTTATGAAAATGTCCAAATGTTTTTTAAAAGTCAGCTTTTAAAAAAAAAAGTTGTTCTCTTCTTCTTTTTTTTCGTTTTGGATGGGAATAAAATAGAGTCTTTGAATTTTTTACTGTAGATCACTTTCAGGTGATGTTACATTCTTTCAAATCAGCTGAATTTATATAATGATTTAAGTATATTTACTTTCATTAAATTGAACATCTGCTTCATTTTACAGACCAGAGTGATTATAATTGTGTGTGAGTGTATGTTTGTGTGTGTGTGTGTGTGTGTGTGTTAGAGAAGGGAAAGAGAGAAGAAAATGTAAGAGGCAAGATGATCTGTGCTACCTTAATGCAGTACAGGGCAGAAAGTACTTGTATAACTGCCTTTATTTCTCTCTAGGTTCCAAGGTGGACGAGAGCAGGGATTAAATACTTTCCTAACATTTCACACAATGTTTTGCACATAGAGAACATGATTACAGCAGTATGTTTTTAAATAAGGGTTTATGAGATGAGAAGGATAAAAACAATAGACAGCAAATAAAAGATGAGATGCGAAAGCAGAGAGAAAAAGATATTGTATTACTGAGATAAGACAGTGGACCAGCCTTAATATATTCAAATAAATGTGATAAATTTGTTAATGCCTTGTTGAAAAGAATGAAAAATGACCATTCCTTGCCTCATCAGCTCCTTGTTGATTCTGTTGGGTGATGGAATGGATAGGTAAGTATATATGTGATCATCAATCTTGAATCTTTGATTTCTAGTGAGAGTCCAGATTAGAAAAAAAAAAAAAAAATCCAGAATATTTACCTTTAAGTTACTAGGTTATGAATAACTGTGTAATCAGAGAGTTGTCAGCATACTAAATTATAGATTTATATATGTCCTTAGAGTAAATACATCATAGAAGCTATCTTTTTACTATGCCTTTCTATAGGGGGGTTATTTGAGGATTATATAGCCTTACTTCAAAGCCTGTATGATTTATGTTTGCTGGGCAGAGAAATTTTTCCTTTTGACATCTCTGAGAAAAACATTGTTCTGCCAAATAGCTTTTTGCCCCTCACCCTTTTTTTCTGAGGCAGTGACATAAAATGTTCCCAACGTTAAATACTGGTGTCAAAAAATGGAACTAAGACTTGCATGGAAGTGACAATCTTTCCATGGTTAATTGAACACCATAAGTTTGTTTGGTATTATTATTTCTTTTCTTTTTCTGTTTATTTGGCTCAAGGAAATATTTGGAAAGTTTCAAGAAATAAGATATATAAATTCCTACAAATGCTGGGCCCAGCAGGTGTCTCTGGCATGCTATCAATAGTTAATATCTATACTGTGCTATATTCATACAGTTAAAAAGATATCTATTTACCCATTTCAATTAATCATTACCCTCCTCATCTACTAAAAATTAAACTTTAATTTATGTGCAGCTAAGGCTTACTATATTTATGAAAATAATTATACTTTCTGTCACTTCCTAGTGTAATAACAATAATAGTGTTAATAAATGATATCTAATATTTTATAGAGCCTAGTATTTTAAGTTATATTTTCATATTTATTCTACTTCAGTCTTTATACCTCTGAGATTAACAGAGTTGAGGAGACTAAATTTGTACAACAATCACGTGCTGTATGTATTTTGATATCTATAGTTCATATATTAAATCCAGACTAATAAACTGCAATCTTTTGGTGGTACAAACAGTTAATGCTCTCAGCTGCTAATGGAAATGTTTGAAGTTAACATCTACCCACAGGAAACTTGTACAAAAGACATGGAGATTACTTCTGAGAAATCAGCCACTGAAAACCCTATGGTGTGTAGCTCTACTCTGACACACATGAGAGCACCATGACTGTCATGGATTGAATTGTGTCCCCCCGCCCCCAAAATATGTGTAGCCATGTGGCTGGGCCGTGATTCCCAGTATCTTGTGACTGTCCTCCATTTTCGGGTTTTCCTGTGCTGTATATTAAAGGATTAGGGTGGGACTGTAAATCCCTTCATAGGATCACCTCCCTGCTCCACTGTAAAGGGAGTTTCCCTGGAGTGTGGCTTGCCCCACCCTTAATCCTTTCATCCTACGAGAGATAAAAGGACAGAGAAGCAGGCAGAGAATTGGGAACCTCGCACCATCAAGAAATCTGCACCGGGAGAAGATTGTGTCCTGCAGACCGGAGGTTCCTGAGCCAAGATGCTCCCTGAACAAAGACTGATGTAATTACCGGACTTTCCTCCAGAGTCGACAAGGGGGAAAGTCTTCCCCTGGAGCGGACACCCTGGCTATGGACTTGCAGCCTACCCAACTATGTAAGAATAAACTTTCCTTTGTTAAGCCATCCACTCTATGATATTTCTGTTAGAGCAGCCCTAGCAGACTACAACAGTGACTCAGAAATGACTCAATGAAAACTGGTTTTAATGAATTAGATAGAATTGGACATGACCTAATAGCTTAAGAATACATCTGTGTTGTGTATTGAATCATGTCCTCCTAAAAAAGCATGTGTCAATTTGTCTGGGCCATAATTCCCACTAATGAGTGGTTATCCTCCATTTTGTTGTATGTTAAAGACAGTTAGGGTGAGACCGTAACACCTGTACCCAGGTCACATCCCTGATCCAATGTATATAGAGTTTCCCCAGGGTGTAGCTTGTGGCTGGTACCACCTTTTAAAAACTCTCATGGGATGAAAGAAAAAGGAAGGAAGCAGAGAGTTGGGGACCTCCTACCACCAAGAGAGCAGCAGTGGAAGCAGAGTGTATTCTTTGACTAGAATCCCAGGCCTTGAGAAGGTTCTTGACCAGGGGAAGACTGAGGACAAGAACCTTCCTCCAGAGCTGAGAGAAAGAGAAAGCCTTCACTTTGAGCTGGTGCCCTGAATTTGAACTTTGAGCCTACTTTACTGTGAGGAGACAAATTTCTCTCTTCTAAAGCCATCTACTTGTGATATTTTCTGTTAGAGCAGCCCTAGATGACCGAGACAATCTGTAAGCAGATGCACTTAGTACACGGCTGGCATTGTCAGAATTGGTTGGACACACCATCAGAATAGAAACTGGGAATATGGCATCTACCGTTTTTTTAAAGCCCCAAAGACATGACACCTATCTTCATGTGACATTATAGTTTATTTGATATTAATGTGTCACTTCTCATAATGATTTATAGAAAAGACTTTATGATTTCCATTGTCACTGACATTTTTTGGAGTATATTAGGGGTTCCATGTCACAGAATACACCATATTCACAGGCTTATGCAAAGATTGCAAAAATCTATCACATTTGCCTGACAACCCAAAAATTATGGCCTGTTGCCTTATTGTTAATATTATTATACTTGGTTGATTCTGATGGCTGACTAAATCTGTTAAGTTCTGTGGAGTATCACAATACAAGAAAATAAAGATAAATACATGGATCTGACTTTATTGAGCACCTCCTGTGTGCTGATCATTTACTGGCCACTTGGTTTACATTTTCTACTACTCATCTGTCAGTCTGTCATATGTACCGTGTTGGTGAGTATGTTGCCATAGATACTAGAAGCTATGCAACTAGTATTTCATGATGGATGGGTTTTAGCAAAGCTTCCAGACTAACACAGAGGAGGAAGACATTCCAGACAGTCTAGTTGTGAAAAAGCTGGCCAGTGAAAACCTTATGAACAGCAGTGGAACACTGTCTTACACAATACCAGAAAATGAGACCCTCAGCTCGGAAGGTACTCAGAACTGGAGAAGAGCCGCCTCCTCTAAGCAGAGCTGATCTTAATGAAATGGATGGAGTCAAGCTTTCAGTGTCTTCATTTTCTGAGGTGGTACGACTCAAAATGAAAAGAAACAGCTGCAGACACTCATTAATAACTAGAAAGTGGAGTGTACCAAGTAGGAAAATTGAAAGTAGTCAAAAGTAAAATGGGACACATAAAGATCAATATTCTAAGCATTAGTGAGCTGAAATGGACTGATATTGGCCATTTTGAATTGAAGGGACAATAGACATCTAGATATACAAACATGTACAATTTATTTTTCTGGTAAGCATACGGAATGTAAGAAAATAAATATCGTTCTAAGACATTACTTACATATAGCTGTACAAAGAGCAACAACATGTGTAGGAATTCTAGAATTACTTGTTTCTTTTCTTTTCTTTTTTTTCTATCAACATACTGAAATCAGCAAATCCAAAGTAACAGTAAATGGGCTTTCTCAGGACATCAGGCAGATTTTGTTGCTTTTTAAGAGACAAAAGACAAAATGTTGCCCAATACAGTGCTGGAAGCCGGGCCTGCTGTGTTGGAGGACAGCACACAACAGCTATGGCAATGGGCTCAGACTTCAGCGATCACGAAGGTGGCACACAGCTGGACAAGGCTTCACTCTGTCATACCCAAGATTGCCGTGAGTCAGGGCCAACTCATCAGCAATGAACAACAGCAACAAGTAGACAAAGGGCAGTATTTCAGAGACACAGAATTAAGCATTTATGCACTGCCCATTAAAGGCTTACATAACAGTCATAAAATAACAAGGATAAGATTAGGCAAATGTGCCTAATCTTTTTTGTATTACTATTTGAATAAAAATGCCTACCTTGGCATTTACTAAACTGAAAAGATACTCAATTTTTAACTACACTGATAATAAGTAGCATTAATTGGGAGTTACTAGAACTATGTTTAGTATATGACATGCATGAGCTCATGTAAGCTCCCTCACACCTGAGTACCCAATGAGATCAAGACCATTCGCATATTTTACTGATAGGGAAATCAAGATTTAGAGAGACTAACTCATCCAAAGTCTCACAAATGGTAAGCCACAGAGCTACAGCGTGTTTCAGATCTAGCTGAAGCTGAAAACTTTGCTCCTGACCACAAATTCTATACTTTCACCTGCACGTTCTGTCTTTATGACTAAAAGAACATATATTTCACTGTCTTTTCCATACTCTTTCTATGCGGGAAAGCAGAATCTCAATTAAGCAAGAGGAAGAACTAGTATTTATTATGCCTCAGCTAGTTTCTAGCCTCTTGTTGCTTAACATATATTCTACGTAATCTTCTAAACAATCCTATAAGTCAGCTATTAAAGTTAATGTTATGTGTTAATGTTTTAAGGAACAATAAACTGAAGCTCTGAAGGGAATGGATGAAGCATTTAGCTTTAAAAAAAAATTCACTGCCATCAGCCCATTCTGACTCCTAGTAACTGTATAGGTCAGAGTAGAACTGGCCCATAGAGTTTCCAAGGAGTGCTCGGATCTGAACAGTCAGCCTTTTAGTTAGCAGTCATAGCTCTTAACCACTATGCCATTAGACTTTCCAAATGATACCAGGGGAACATATAAGATCTGTTTGGAAAATTTAGAAACGCTGGCAGTTTGGTGGTTAAGGGCTATGGCTGCTAACTAAAGGGCTGGTGGTTTTAATACACCAGGCAGTCCTTGGAAACCCTATGGGGCAGTCCTACTTTGTCTTACAGGGTCACTATGAGTTGGAACTGAGTCGACAGCAACATGTTTAGTTTTTGAAGAACTCAGATCAGTTTAAATGGAGTGGAACATCTGCATGAAGGGAAAGCAGAAAATCAGTCCAAGAAAAATTTGAGTGGAATTTGAAGGACTGAAAGTGTCATGTTAAGAAACTGTATAAATAGTGGAGAGCCACTGGAGATAACTGAGAATAAAATTTAACTCTGCAAATAAAGTATTCACAAAGTTGAATTTGACAGACAGGTGAGGGAAACTAACAGCTGCAAGACCAGTGAAAATAATACAGTAAGTTCTTACACATAACAGAGAAAGGAGAAGGGAAGAAAAAGTATGTTTTAAACTGACAAAAATTTGAATTAATTTTATTTAAAATTGTTGTTTTATCTTCTAGTATAACTGGCAAAAGTCAGTTTAGTTAAGTTCATCTCCTAGTACCTCCAGTATTCAACAAAATGTATCTAAGTCTTTGGTAATCTTATATCGCTCTGTAGATCAGTCTAAGGATCCATAGTCCTTCCATTTCAAAAATAACTTTGTAAGCAAGAATTGTTAGCTGGATGACAATTTATTTGTGATATAAAAGAATGTGTAAGGCAAAGGCATCATCTTGTAAAATATGTAAGATAAAAAGTGGAAATATTTGCTAATTAAAAAGCTACAGAAGGATGTATTTCTTAATAATGGTTTATGTAATTCTTTCTGAATTCACCAGCGGCTGAATGTGTCATTACGACAAGTTCAGTGGCCCTCATTAAACTGGCTGTAAGGAACGGTTACTGTGAGGGCCCACAACTTATTATTGACATTTGCAGCCTCTTTCAAAGCTTTTCTTTTTTTTTTGTCTATGGTACAAATGAATATCATCATCATAGATACTTCTATATGTGAAGGAAATTATTTTCAAAGTGTTAATTTATAACTGTATTACATTATGTGCAAGACATAGGCTATTTTTCATCTTGTGAAAAGCTTCATATTTCATCTAGTGTGTTCTATGAAATGGTAATTGTACTGTGGCAGAAAGACTTGGGATATTTTAAAACATAGAATTTTGCTTACATAAACCTTTCTTGCAATTCTCTAGTTTTTCAACAACAACAACAACAAAAAAAAACACCTTTATTCTAGTGCTGTTGGGTGTTGTAGAGTTGGTTCTAATTCATAGTGCAACACAGTGAAACACTGCTCAACCTTGTGCTATGTCCACAATGACTTTTGTGCTTAAGCACTATTGTTGCAGCCACTGTGTCAATTCATCCCATCGAGGGTCTTCCTCTTTTTGGCTGACCTACCACTCTACCAAGCATGATGTTTTTCTCCAGAGTCTGATTCCTTCTGACAACATGTCCAAACTATGTAAGATGCAGACTTGCCATCTTTGCTTCCAAAGAGTACTCTGGTTGTACTTCTTCCAGAACAGATATCTCTGTTGTTTTGGCAGTCCATCATACATTCACTATTCTTCTCCAACACCACAGTTCAAAGGTATCAATACTTCTTCAGTCTTCCTTGTTCATTTTCCAGCTTTTGCATGCAATACAACACTTCCAGCAAGTAAGGTGGTATTATCTGTATAACATGGGTTGTTAATAAGTTGTTCCAATCCTGATGCTTCATTCTTCTTCGTACCTTCCAGATTCTTGGGTTATGTGCTTGGCATACAGATTGAAAGGTATGACGAAAGGATACAACCCTGACATACGCCTTTCCTGATTGTAAACCACGCAGTGTGTCTCTTTGTTCTGTTCACACGACTGCCTCTTGATCCTTATGCAGATTTCTTAAGAGCACAGTTAAATGTTCCGGAATTCCCATTCTCTGCAACGTTAGCCATAATTTGTTACGAGCCACACAGTCAAGTGCCTATGCACAGTCAACGAAATACAGGTAAACATCTCTCTGTATTCTCTTTCTGTATTCTGTATTCTCTGCTTTCAGCCAAGATTCGTCTGACATCAGCAGCGATATCCCTGGTTCTGTGTCCTCTTCTGAATCCAGCTTGAATTTCTGGCAGTTTCCTGTCAATATACTGCTACAGTTGTTTTTGAATGACCTTGAGCAGAATTTTACTTGCGTTTGATAGTAATGCTATTGTTTGATACTTTCCACGTTTGGTGGGATCATCTTTTTTTGAAGTAGGCATAAGTATAGATCTATTTCTGTCAGTTGGCCAGGTAGCTGGCATCCAAATTTCTTGGTATAGATGAGTGAGCACTTCCAGCACTGCATCTGTTTGTTGAAATATCTCAATTGGTATTCCATCAATTCCTGGATCCTCATTTTTCACCAGTGCCTTCAATGCAGCTTTGACTTCTCCCTTCAGTACCACTGGTTGCTGATCACATGATATCTCTTCAAATGGCTGAGTATCAACCAGTTCTTTCTGAGGTAATGACTGTATTCCCTCCATCTTCTTTTGATGCTCCCTGAGTCATTTAATCTTTTCCCTGCAGTAGTTTACCAATTATATCTGCTTTGTTTTCTCTTTTGGATTTGGCAAGTTGTTGTTGTTTGTCACTATAAGTCAGCTCATCTGTCATCCTACATATAACAGAAGAAAAGGCTGTTCAGTCCTGTGCCATTCCCATGATAGTAAGTAGGTTTGAAGTATGTTTGAGCCCATTACTGCAATCGCTGTGTCAACTCATCTCGTTGGAGGGCTTCTTTTTTGTCTCTTATACTTTGTTTTACCATGCTTTGGTATAAAAAGCTTTTTTTTTTTTTTTTTTTTTTTGATTACTTGAGAAAACTATATATATCACAGTTGCATGAGTTCTTGTAAAGGTACTCGGTTCCCAATCAATGTTAGCTAGTTTTTTCTTCTATACTATTTGTAGATAAACTCAATATCATTAATACCACATGCAAGTAAAATTTAAGTGAGCCAAGCCAAGTCCAAAAGTGATTGCAGCAGTCCATTGATAAGGAACTGCCAGGAATTCAAAAGTCAGATTCAGAAGAGGACATGGGATATGGGGAATAACTGCTGATATCAGATAGATCTTGGCTGAAAGCACAGACTATCAGAAAGATGTTTACCTATAGTTTACTGACTATGCAAAATCATTCAACTGTGTGGATCATGACAAATAGCCAAGCCAAGCCAAGTGCTGTTGAGAGAACGAGAATTCCAGAATACTTAACTGTGCTCTGAGGCACCTCTACATAGACCAAGAGGCATCTATAACAAAGATACACTACGTGTTTTAAAATCAGGAAATATGTGTGTCACACTTATTAAATATGTACTCAGAGTGAATAATCCAAGAAGCTGCTTTATATGAAGAGGAATGTGGCATCAATATTGGAAGAAGAATCATTAACAACCTGTGATATGCAGATGACACAACCTTACGTGCTGAGAGCAAAGTTGGCTAGAAGTCCTCACTGACAAAGAGCAAAGGCTAAAGCTTCCAGTGTAGATTGTAATTCAGTATAAAGAAAACAAAAATCCTCCCAACTGGACCAATAACCAACATCATGATAAACAGAAAAATGAAATCTTCAAGGATTTAATTTTACATGGATCCATAATCAAAACCCATGGAAGAAGCAGTATGAAAATGAAACAGTGTATTACATCAGACAAATCTGATGTCAAAGGCCTCTTTGAAGTGTTAAAAAGCAGAGATGTCACTGTGAGGACTAAAGTGCACCTGACTAAGCCATAGTATTTTCAATTGCCTCATATGCCTATGAAAGTTGGACAATGAATGAGGCAAAGAAAAAATAACTGATACATTTGAATTATGATAGTGGCAAAAAATATTGAATATTCATGGACTGCCAGAAGAGCAAACAAATCTGTGTTGAAAGAAGCACAGCCAGAATGGTCTTCAGAAGCAAAGATGTCCACATTTTGTCTCATGTGCTTTGGACATGTTATCAAGAGAGATGAGTTCCTGGAGAAAGGTCATGTTTGGTGAGGTCAATGAAAAAGAGGAAGACCCTCAACGAGACTGACACAGTGGCTACAGTGCTGGGCACAAGCACAACAACTGATAGCATAAGACTGGATAGCATTCTGTTCTACTGCACACAGGGTCATTGTGATTTGGAACCATATCCATGACATCAAATAACGACAATAATTGAATTCACTTTGTAGTAATTTTGGGAATGTTTGAGATAAAACATTTCAGGGGATCAGAAAGGTACAACTTGGATCAGTACAACACTTCATATTCAAAGGATATGTACAGAAAACTATGTATAGCATTGTGTTAGATAAACTTTGTATAATTTTATGCCATGACAGAATATAAATAGAAGAAGATTCCCTCAGGAAATGATCAGTCATTTGAGATCTGAAGGTAGAATAAAAGTTAATTTGATTAAGAAGGAACTTACAGAGAACAGTGTATCTAAAACTCCCAAGGCTGTGAAGCCCAATGTGTTTGGACACATAGAAGTAAAGCTAGAGAGTAATGGTAAAACTTGAGATCCCCGCACAAAACACAAAAAATTCTGAATTTTGATCTTTATTCCAAAACACAATTGCAAATTAGTAAAGTGTTTTAACTGAGTAGGGGTAAGGCGATTAGATTCGCCTGGCCGAAGGACCACCAAACCAATGGTGTGCTAGATTCCTTGTTCATTTTTACATTAGATTATTTAATTATCACAACATTTATGTTAAATGAGTATCATTATGGTCATTTCAGAGATAAGAAAATCATGATTTAGAGAGTTAACATTCCTAAGCTAGAAAGTAACAGAAGAAAAAATGGAGCTAAAGCCATGTTTTTGACGCACATGCCACTACACCATAGGTGCCAAGAGAATACAATTCTGACAAATACTTGATTAAAGTAATAATTTCACTGCCAGAATACTAAATAGCAAGAGAGAGATACGGCTTAGACAATAAGGAGAAATAACAATCCCCATGTCTCCTAAAGTAGCAAACTCCTTAAATAGTCTTAAATATTTCTGCCTTATAAGATGACCAAGAAATGAGTTTTTGAAAAAATAATCCCTCTGTCCACTCAATGGCACTTGGCTTGGCTGGCTCTGTCCACTTTTGCCCCTTTGGAAGCCACTTTAGCAAATACCATAGCCAGTCTTAACAGGATTTTTAAGGTGAGGGAAGCAAGAGACTCCTGGCCCTGATGAGTACAAAAACCAAAACCATCTGAATGGTAATATTCAGAAAAAAGAGTTATCTCTTTTCAGCTGCCTCAAATTACTCCTGAGTTGTATTTCGTCTGCCATTTTGCTCATTTAACTGGGCACAGAAGATATTCAGTAAGAGACAGAACCAGTAGTTCCAAGTACCTTTCTGTCTTGGAGAACCTCTACATACACACTGATAGTTGGTGTGATACAGCAAAGCCTTCAGGAGGGTTTTAGTGGCAATACTGCCATCCATCAATCAAAAAGAGATAGACAGAGACAGCTAATGTAATGCAACCATGTTTACACTCATAAGACAATTCAAAAGACATTGCTCAGCCCTAGGTTTGTTGATAATCTCTAGCTGAAACCAATGGCTATATTTTTGCGCAATTTTGCCACTTTAAAACAAGATAGTTTTATTAAATAGTTAAAAATCAGAAAGTATAAAATAATTCTACTTTAGCATGGTAGTTCTTGAATATAAAACATAGTCATTTCAAACACGGCAGTCTAATTTACCTCCATTCCTTGGAATATTTCACTTGAGTAAAGCATTCCACCTATAAAAATGTTTTGGACCCGCTGATAAAATGATGATTGTGTTATCTTTAAAGTAAGAACTCAAGCAGCTTCAGAGAATACCTATGGAAGTATAAGCATTGAATGCTTTATTTACTTTTGAAGAATTTATTTTAATTAGGACAACTCCTGATTTCAAATATTTTATTTGAGAACAAAACCAAATGAAATATAAAAAGTTATTTGTGAAAATGTGTTTAAGGAAATAAATTTTGGTCATAATACAAAGTTCTAGGTGAAGCAGACTTGAACAAAAATAAAATCCAGAAGGTTTTAAATATTAAAGGAAATTTCTGGTTATGGCCTTGTCAGCTGATAGAAGTTTGAAAGTACATCAATTCCTAAAATCTTAATCACAAATCCTCCAGAATTTGATACAATAAACTTTTCTTTCATAACTACACGCTTGAAAGATAAGACATTCTGTTTCCTAAGCTAAAACTGAATCACTAGAAATGTTAATCTAAATTTCAAGGTGAATCTTATTTTTTCTATATGTCCATAACCCAAGGAAACAGCAGGGCTTGCCAAAAAACCAACCCCATTGCTGTTGAGTCGATTCCAACTCATAGAAACTCCAAAAGACAGACCCCTGTAGGGTTTCCAAGGTTGTAAATCTTGACAGAAGCAGAGTGTCACATCTTTCTCACATAGAGCAGCTGGTAGGTTCAAACCACTGACCTTTTGGTTAGTAGCCCGGTGTGTAACCACTGTGCCACCAGAGCTCTTTAGCAGGCCATTAACAAGGATAATCTACTTCTGACACTTGAGAAAACATTTCAACTCAATCAAAGATGAAACATAGCAAATTATATTTATTGATACACCTGCACAAACACATCTGCATATTGTCCAGGCTAAAAATGCCAGGAATAAGACCCAGAGAACCCTCCAAAACACTGATACTGTGGCCTTTGGTGTCAGCTCAACTGAAGGCATTTCTGGCAAGGTAAGAAAACTATCTTTTAAAGTACAATTGCTAGAAGTACTACCCAACAATTAGGCATAGTATAGAAAACAGTCTGAGTTTTCTTAGGCATGTACACTCTGTGCTGTCATTTACAATATCTTGACTGATGTAACTCAGCACTAGGTAATTCTGAAGGTGAAGAACTCTAAGAAAGGCACCACAGAGGGGACAACCCACAAATATGTGTAGCCTTGACCAGTGAAGTATGGCTCTCTGGTTAGCACAGGATAAAAAGAAAAAAAAAAAAAAGCTAGAAAGTGCTTGAAACAGGCCACTTCAACTCTACCAACACCCTTCTGCTCATCTCAGCTAAACAACTATAAAAAGAACAAGAATGTTTCTTCCAAACTGTAAAACATAGTAAAAAATGATGGAAGAAATTAATATTCAAAAGGAGTGGGTATGCATTCATGGTTTCTTGTCATGCTAAAGAATAATTAAAAGAAAACTAAGATAGCAATATAAAGTGAGTCACTCTAATGCATACTCAGTTTTCATTTATTGGAAATTTTTTTTCTTAAAAGGAGGTTTCAATTATTTCTCCCACAAAAGTATTCATTTCCACTAATTTTATATAGAAATAAATGTTTATAAATAACTGTATGCTCTGTGAGAATCAGTTGCTCAGTTTTATTTGTGTTAGTGTTAATCTCTAGTTACACATGAATATATTGGTTCCCTCTCCAGGCTTCTGAATTTAATAAACTGTTCCTCCATGTATCCAGCTTCTCATGCCGGAAATCTGGGGATCATCCTTGGCACAACACTTCCTCTCATTAACCTCCTTCCACAATCAATTCAGCATTGAATCCTCTACATTCTACAAAGCACATCTTGATTCCATCTAGCTCTTTCTATTTCCATTACCAAACTGCAGCTGAAGCTACCGTAATGTCTTGTCCAAACTGTAAACATCTCCTCCCTGGATGGTGCAAATGGTCACATACTTCACTGCTAACTGAAAGACTGGACGTTCTGGTCTGCCCAGAGGCACCTCAGAAGAAAAGCTTGGAATCACCTTGCCGTTTCTTTTTGTAGGCTAACTCCTTGTTGTTGTTAGGTGTTGAAGCATAGACCACATGCACGACAGAATGAAACACTAACTGGTCTTGCACCGTCCTCACAGTCGTTGTGATATCTGAGCCCACTGTTGCGGCCACTTTGTCAGTTCATCTCACTGAGGGCCTTCCTTTATTTTTTTTGCTGACCCTCCACTTTACCAAAGATGATGTCCCGCTTCAGGGCCTGGTACTCCTGATAACATATCACTTTACGTTTTACCCCTATCCAACCAGCTTCCAGCCAGTGAAGAGAAGATGTTTAAAGACTGGATGAAGGGATAATTTCACTTATGCTTTTCACTAGCTAGAAGCTGGTTGGATAGATAAAAAGTAAAGTGACTCCTACATACATGCTACTGAATCATTTAAACAAATAATTACTTAAACGGCAAAGCTAGGAATAAATGGTCTACATAGTGAAGCATTCCCAAAATACCAACTGAAAGCGACTTTTAGAGGAATAGCACAAATGATTTGAAGGTCTGAGCATTTAAAAATAGTGGAGATTGTAAGGAAATCTAAGATTTCATTAACCTATATTTACATATTCAGTATATTTTTCATTTACCCAAACACCTTTATAAGATGTTAACAACTTGACACTAGTCTTTACTCAGCTGAAGGATAAATTTCTCACTTGATTCCTGTCTAGACGGGGGAGTGTAACATTTAGAATGCTAGCACCAGGAGCTACTATATTACTGTTATTATATGGTTCCATCAACCTATAATTTTTGACTCCTAGTGAAATATTCCATTAACAATTATGCATTGTTAATAATAATATTAAAAGCACTATATAACATTCAAAACAAAAAAGTTATCCATAATCTTGTAATTTGATGAGCATCTTGGATACATATACCTTCATCTTTCAAAAGACATCAAGGAAGTTTTCTGTCAACAAATCTTTGACAATTCTTCCTGTAATTTGTTATCCCACTCTCCTCTATTACTCCAGTCACATGTACATTATTCCTGCTGATCAAATCCCATATGATTCTCAATGTTTCTTCATCTTAAAAAATTCTTTTCTATGATTTTTTCCTCAAATATGTTGGTATCATATGCTTTATCTTCAGTCTCAGTAGTTTGCTTTTCCATTGACTCAATTCTGCTCCTTTTACTTTCTACTGAATTACCTAATTTTGTAATTCTATTACTAATCTTCCAAATTTCTGTTTCTTGTCTTTGTACACAGTGTTTGCTCTGATGCATTTTGCCTTCTCTCCTTGGTCTCTTAAAGAGTTCTAAATATTAATCTTTTGTATTTTACCTCTGATACTTCTAGGCATTTTTCTTCATTTGGAAAATTTCTTGATTCTTTGTTTTGGAAGCTTTCTGAAGCCATTGTGGTCTGCCTCTTTAAGTGATTTGATATTGACTGCTGTTTCTGAGCCATCAGTAAGTTGTATTTATTTATGTTGTGTCGGATCTGACTTGATGGCACTTGGCTGGCTGGCTAGCTTACCGTGTTCTAGATTCTTGTTTTATTTTGTTTTGAAATGCCCAAATAAGCTGATCTTGTGTTAGTTTGATTATTGGTATCTTTGAGGCTGTAATACCCTGTCACCAGTTGGTTAGAGCTGTTATTAGGCACGTGAGAACAGGTGTCCACTCACTTTTCTTGTAGCATTCAGTTCAAGTACCTAGGTAGTTTGTCACCAAATGTGTAGTTTAGGCTGTCCCCTACTGTCCTAGATGGGCAGGGGTGACTGGTGTTGGCACAGGTATCTGGCTGCAGGCACTGAGAAAAGCAGAAAGCTGATAACAGTCAATAAATGTCTTTTAGAAAGTTATGTCCCCTTATGCCTGAGCCTAGGCAAAGGAACAGTTTCTGCCCTGAGTTACCAGCTTAGGGGAGCCATAAGATTATTTTCGCCTTCCTCCCTTCCCTCTACCCTGGTTTGTTAAATTATCCTGTCTCCACATCTAGAAGAATGGCTCAGGGTATGTGTAAGGAGTCTTGCTTCTGGCCCAGGTGGTGCACAAGTCTCTGTAGCCAGGTGCAGTGCAGAGAAGAGAAAGGGAATTGCTAGTAAAATGGAAACCGGTTTATCCTGATTTGGATTCTCATGTTGTAGGTAAGACACAAATTACTTAGCTTTTGAAGATCAAATGCCAGTTTTTCACTGATTCTGGAGGCATGAGTGGGCTCTCCACTGCTCAGTCTCTCACACTGAGGAAGATGCTGTCCCAAAGCCGCTGCTCTACCTACCATGCTCACTGCTGAAGATATGCCTGTGGGTGTCAGTTCCCATCAGGTCATGTTTAGCCAGTCCCAGGTACTTCTGGACCTACTCTCCCTTGCCTGCTGCTAAGTTCTCATCACTCCCTTTGATTTTTAGGACTCCTAGAATGTCATATATAATTGATTCTTTTGTGGTTTTGAGTCTTCGTTGTTAGAGGGATCACAAGAAGTGTCTGACTACTCCACCATCTTAGCCTTGCCTCTCCATAATCTTGTAATTCAGACACTGTTTTTTCTATATTCTTCTCTTCACATATGATCCTTTGAGGAAATTCTACCAAGAAAAAGGGGAAAGAGGCTAAGAATATATTCCTTTCTAAAAATTATGGATAACTCTACACATGCAAAGAAGAGATATTGGTTTCTGGACCTGACGCAGGGCCAAACGGAGTGGCACTTCCCTGTGTAAGATTGATTGATTGCAAACAGACTGAGATGTTATTCAGTTAGCAGGTACCGTTACACTGTGCTTGGGGGACTAAATTCACCCTGATTTATAAACGTGTAGAGAAGATAAATGTCTGTCCAATATGGCTTGGCTCAACAAATGTATTCAGGGTAGGAGACATAGGAGTGTTTCTGAGATTAAGAAGTCGGCATATACTCATTTATATTTAAGAAAAGCAGACTTTAAATGAAGTCTATACAAACTTTGCTTTAATGTTTTTACTCATCAGAATGTTTTAGACTGTAAGGTAAACACATTCTCAATTACTTGTTCCTCTCATTTTTCCAATATTAGATATTCTCAAATAAGCATATACTGCATTGAATACAGGTTGTGACTGTTAATCCATACTAGTAATATAGATTATCTTCTTTGTTTTTCATATGGAAAACAAACATAAGAGCAGTGCCAATAGTTTTGTCCCTTACCAAAAAAGAAAAGCACAACAGGTTTTGCACCCATACTGTGAGACCCCTTGTTTATACCCTACTTTGAGGGTTCACTGTGTTTGAGTTTAGTATCTTGCTCTTTGTCTTTAGGACACAAACTTTACCTATGTGGGGTTAGAAAAAGCAAGCAAACATAAAACACACCTTTGTCCTATAAGGAACGTCTAAATAGCCCTCAGTAAAATTAGATATTTTGAAAGATAAAGTAGATATTTTCATGAAGGTAATTTAAACCCTAGACTGGTAGAGGCTGACATCTTGTCTTAGTGTTCCATACTTCATCTTAGGACATTCGGATTTTGTCATGTATAATGGTGTGTGGGATTACATTCACAGATACAGGAATATGTTCCGTTCTATCACACCCACGATTCCCAGAAAAGTACACTGAAAGCTGGCATGAATAAGAGCCATTTTACAAATGAAAAGCATTGCTAATGTGCTGATATATAATGCACTAATTTAGTCATCATGCTTTTTCCTCAATTTTAAACATTATTGCTGTACTAAGATGGTACAATTTGCATTCCAAGAGGACTGATGTGACTGTATAGGTGTATCTTATTTTAGTCAATACTTTGTTTACAAATATTTCTATACTTGTTTATAAAGTGAATCTAAATTTGAAGAGATCTACACTATAGTATAAAAAATGCCTTATAACTGTTCTAATATATTTTGGCAATAGGTTTTAAATATCTTGTCTTAAGATTCTTGGTAACCAAAGTTTCCCTATAGAGTAAAATTAGAATTTTAGTATTAGGAAAAAAATATTAAATGAGAAACACTTATTTGAAATTTGTCTCATGACAGATATCCAGCAGTAATAAGGAACTTAATATTTAAAAGAACTCTTCAAATATCACCTTGTAATACCAAAACAAACAAACAAAAAAGAAACAGAAATGAATCAGCCTAACAAATTCCAACTATATTGCATTTTATTTTTTGAAATAATATTTTATGGAAAGGCCTAAGATAGCCCTATTCTTTTTTCTAGTAAGAAAATGCATTAATTGGTTCTTAATGGACAGTTAATTTGTTTGAAATGAATTTAACACTTCTCCATTATTCAACATACACTTAACCAGCAATATACAAAAAGATGAGCAATTCAAAAGAATATTTTAATTTTTTTCTAAAAACATGTATTATCCAAATTTAGAATACTCTTACATTAATGAAAATTAGTTCTATCCCATGTTTATTAAAAGAAGACATCCTTTTAAAAACAGAATACTTAATATATGTTAAGTTTATAGCATTAGGCTCTGCCTAGACAGTCATATCAAGCTGGAAAGATAATGCAAATGTCTAGCAAACTTAGGCCAAATATAACCCAATCGAAAATTCAGGCACAAATGAGACAATAAAGAAATGGTGTCATCCATGCTCTCTCTACATATTCATTAAATTTATTAGATTAAGGATCCTCTCCCTCTTTCACTTTGCTCACATATAAAGCCACTGCACTGCAGCCATTTCTGTCATACCAATCTTGTAGGACAGAATAGAATTGCCACAAGGAGTGGGAGGTTTATCCAAACTATCAACCTTCTGGTTAGCAGTGAAACTTTTAACTACAGTGCCCCCGGGGCTTCTGCTCATCTATAAAACATTCTGGTACTTCCTTCCAATAGTATGGTTTTACCTATACATGTTGGGAGCCAAGAAATCTGTTTCTAATTCTGTTTCTTCCACTAAGAGATGTGCAACCTTGAGTGAGAAAGCAGACTCAGCTGGGCCTCTCAGTTTCTTCTCTAGTTAAAACACAGCCCTTTAAAGTCCTTACTAGCCCTGAAGTGTCATCAACTTGTGAAATAGTATAATTACAGTGTGTGTGTGTGTGCATGCATGCGTGTGTGTGCATGTGTGAATTATGAAACAAAATTATTACAGTTGTATGTGTATGGATGTAGGTGTGTGTATGGCCAGTTTTCAACAATAGTCACCCTGAGGACTTCAATAATATTTAACAGTTGCTTGGAGTTTAAATAGATCCTTGATTTAATTACAATAGCTTTATAATTGGCTTTAAAATTAATCACACTTTGAAGAGAGAAGAAAATTTTTAAAGTCTTGAATTACACTGATTCAGAATAACCCTGGACATTTAATGGCAAATATTCAATGTGATAATAGTTCTCCAGATAGGAAATGCAAGGTCCATCTCCATCTAAAATAACTTTATAAGTTGCTTGCTGATAGTAAAAACTGGAGATTGGTGATTCAGTGGTAGAATTCTCACCTTCCATGCAGGAGACCTGAGTTCAGCTTTGGCAAGTGTGTTTCTTATGAAGAGCCACTATCTGTCTATCAGTGGAGGCTGCCCGTTGCTATGATGCTGAGCAAGTTTCAGGGGTGCTTTTACACTAAGATAGACTAGGAAGGATGTCTTGGCCAACTACTTCAGGATGTCAGCCAATGAAACCATCAAGATCACGAAGGCTGATCCACAACCAATCAATAAGACAGATTATGCAGGACCATGCCATGTTTCATTTGTTGTAGAAGGACTCCCTATTAAGTTTATGAATTCATCCTAGAAAAAGTGCTACATACTTCATTGGCTGAATATCATCACTATGGTCACCTTAAAAGTACCCCCCTAGGGAAGCTATACACTGATGCCAGTGCCTAGTCCACCCTTCAAAGCAGTGTTGGAACTCTTTTTCTATAATGACCATCAGAGCTGTCCTCGTGTTACCCTTGATAACCTGAATGCCATCAAAATGCCTTCCTTTCAATGTTTCCTTTATCTTCAGGTAAAGAAAAAAGTCTTTGGGCACCAGATCAGATGAATAGGGAGGATATTCCAATAGACTTATTTGTTTACTGGCTAAAAATTCCCTCACAGACAACTTTACAATTAAGTTCCTGAACTTGACACCTTGTTACAGTGTCACTGTGAGCCACAGCCATTCCAGAAAGAGTTCCAAAACTGCTTTGAAGGGTGGACTAGGCACTGGCATTGGTGTATAGCTTCCCAAGGGAAGTACTTTAAAAGTGATTTTAATAATATTCAGCAATGAGGCATGTAGCACTTGGAACAATCAAGTTTACAGACTTAATTGTTGGACCTTGCACAGAACACCCCCCCGCCCCCATGAGCTGAGGGTCAACTCCATGTAGGTAATAACAGCAAATAGTTAAAAACTACAATGAGAAATGTATTACATGCGGAGCACTTAAACCGTTACTACGCAAGAAGTCTAATTCTTTATATTTTTTTAATTATTTGAGTTACACTATGTCACCTTAATTCTTTAAATTAAGGTGGTACACTTTTAGCTTGATGACCATTACTCACCTCTTAAGTGCAACAAATGTCTTCATATTACTTGGGCACTATCTCAATGTGAACTTTTCCTTCTATTATCAATAATCTGATAACACAGCCAGCCAGCCAGCCATAAAGTGCTTTGCCATTACACCAAAGTGGTTTTCTCTTTCTCAATGTGATAATAGTGTAAAAATCCTGTTTGTTTTTTTTTCCTGAATGACTTATACAAAATAGCTCTTTTAGAACTTTTTGCAATGTCTTGCTTTCCTAGCTCTCTTTTCCATCATTCCACCTTCTTTCTCCCTAAGAAAACTTCATAAGTGATGGTACTTATAATACCGGTATGCTAAAACATTTTTTTTCTCAGATCAGCCATCCCTTTATAATTAAGACCAGTAGCTTCTCACTTATCCTCATAGTACTTTCCTTCTAGAATATTATGAAATTTTTCTTCTTTGTCTGTACACTTACACATTACAGAGTTATTTTGTTCTTAGTAAATTTGTTATGGTACTATCTTGAGCATGATATAACTTGTCTCCTGGTGTTAAATATTCCCCCAGCCCTACTGAACTGCATGTGGAGCAAAAATACCCTGGCACAATAGAAGAAAATTATCTTTAAGAAACTCATAGATGAATTCTATAAACAATGAGTGTGCCTACTCCATTGTTAAAATGTTTAAGAAGGACATGTCAATGCTTATATAAATTTCAGTGATTCATCCCTTGTAACATCCAGTGGTTTCATGTGTATTAAAGTAAAATAATATGTGTATGTAGACATTTCAAGTAGTTTATTGAGCAGTAAACAAAGTAATAAGAATGAGGGTACATAGGAATCCTTTGATTTATTAAATGTATCTAGAAATTTCTCAAGTGTCTTTGAAAGACAAATTATAGTTTTTATATCATGTTTAATAATTTAAATAGCATATAAGACATCCCTGATACTTTTTTGTAAAACAAGTCATCATAGTTTCAAAGTAGACATGACAACTACTGAAACAAAAATTGCTTTACTGAAAATTTCCTTAATGTGCTTTTAATGGATGAGTGTGGTCTCAAAGAATAGATTAGACATTGCATTACATGATAACTTCATTCCATATGCTTCTTAACAGAGGACACAAAGAGTACCAAATAGTGGTAACTATCGTCTGAATTATTTCATTTCATCAATAGATTCTTAGTACATTTCTTTTTCTTAAGGAACTATTTTATATTTTATTTAAAATTCCTCATTTTGAGGACATACACTCAGAACCTAATAGCTTATTAAATGTTTGTCATTAATTATGTCAGGAAGACAGGCAACAGTATCTTCTGTGCCAATATGAATTGTTGGTCACAAAACTAACACAGTGCTTGCTGTGAAATACGTAGATCACTCTAAAATATATATTTTTTATTCAAAATAAAATTTTTTTTCTTATTCTTTACTAAGCAGTTCCATGATGAACAGATTTCAGTCATTTATTAAGCATCAAAAATGGAACATGGTACACAAATAAAATCTGGATTTCACTCTTGGCTTCACTACTTTCTAGTTATGTAGTATGAACAAATCACTTGCTGTCTTTGAATCTCAATTTCCAATCTTTAAAATACTAAGAATAATGCTTCTTACAGGATAATTTTGAGTAAAGCACTGGCTTATACTAGGTGTTTAGTACTTTGTAGCTGTTTTTATAATTGTGATGACATGTTAGGCACATGGCAAGGGAACCAAAGGTGACAACCGATGCTTCTCACTCACAAGAGCTCATAGATTCTGAACATATTGCTGGTTCCAAGGTATGAAATAGATATATGTGATTATTTAAATATATGCTTAAAAGAAAAAAAAGAAAAACCTATGCCATCTCTACTCTGTCACCCACTTCCTCCAACAAACACCAACATAGAAAAACTGGTTTGTATTTAAATAGTTTAAGTTGGACACTTCTAAATCAGCCAAACCACTTTTCATGTACTACTTTGTCTTACTGCTTGTTATGTACTAAAATTATAAATTAGCAATTATAACGGTATCTTACAGCACTGAAAAGAGATTGACTCACATTAACTAAAATCTAATGTACAGCATCACTTTTAATTTTGAATTTGCATTCACAATTCATGATTCAGCATTTTAACACATATGTGACACCCACTATTTGGACATCTCCTTCCTGGTTTTTTGTTTCCTCAGAATACAGTATTAGTGTTACACTACAGGGTCATCTTACTAGTGTAATATCAAAGTTTCACTTTTGAACCTTAAGACATTACAAACTCTCTAATGAAAACTCACACAGTCAACTGTCAACTTCAGGGTTTTCAGAAGATTCCAGAACCACTTCTCAAGTGTTCTACTTTTAAGACATGAATTACTAAAAGGTAAACTGATGTGGCAAAAGCTAAGGGTTTATTCTGTGTCACAGATCTAATATTAACAGTTCCTTCAAAGTTACCTTGAAAATTTTCAAGACTGAGTAGACTTGCCCAACAAAGAATGGATGATACTCCACAAAACCAACAGTAGAGACAATGAACTACCCCCACGTAATGTCTTTTATTGACAGTGTGGTTGTTAAAATCCTTACACTCAATAAAGAGTGTATATTCTCAAAATGAAGAATTTTAAATAAAATATAAAATAGTTCCTCGAGAAACAGAAATGTACTAAGAGTCTAATGATGATGTGAAATAATTCAGATGATTATTACCAATATTTGGTACTCGTTGTGTCCTCTGTTAAGAAGGATATGGAAAAAGTTATCATGTAATGCAATGTCTGATCCATTCTTTGAGAACAGAGTCATCCAGAAAAGTAAAATTACAATGCCAATAAGTGTAATTTTCATATACCAGTTAAAAAGCAACTAATCTTCAAGTTTTCAAACGTTCTAAATAGTGGACATTTGAAGTTATGATTAAAGAGATCGAGCTTTTGGATCAAGTATTACCATGTACTATAGCTGAAAATAAGACAGAGCTAAGAAATACCCCCTGAAAACTAACATCCATATTATCATGTGGCTAATATAATTATTTAATGATTTTCAGAAAGAGTAAAACTTCACCATATTAACTTACATCCTGATAATTTTTTTTAAAAAATCCAAGACCTCAAAACACTTGACGCTATGTTCTGTATTTTATGTTCTGTATTTTATGAGGAAAATAGGAAAATTAAAAGCTTTATGAAGAAGTGGAATGAGATCTTAATTAAGAAAATTTCAGTGCCACCCTAAAGCAGTGCTAAAATTCTGAATAAAATATGACTTCTTTAATTGGATCAGGTTTGCTTTTCTTTAGCAAGTTGTTTCTAATTCTGAAGCTGCATATGTGAAAGCACACGTGATGTAGAATGTAAGGGTTGCCATGGTAAGTACACGTCTTTGCTTGGACAGCCAAGTTAAAAAACAATATATGCATACAGAATGCTCATCTCATAACATTTCACGGAAATTGACTGTTTTCCCTGACATATTTACATATTAGTATGATGTAATGCAGCAAAGGACAGAAATAACCCACATTTAAAAACTTAAGCTCATTAAGGTGGAGCAAAAATGACAGCAACAACCCCCAAAAATCTCTAAGCCGGGTAACGTTAATTACATTTTCGGTCTGAACACAAGTTCTACTTCCACTAAATTGTGAAATAGTCGACCTTAAAGACATTTCACAGGCCTAGACAACTCCCCAGGAGTCCAAACACAGCCATTAGCCATTGATAAACATTTTCAACATCCTTTTAGTCTCAAGACTTTTATTTTTAAGGAAAGATAAAAATCGTTCCTACACCTCCTACTTCCTTATTCTTCCCAGAGCGACATCAGCGGTTTCCAACTGGCAGTGACTACAGTCTCTTTTACTGTCTTTCGCAAAAAGATCTCGTGGTGGATCCCTTAGAGTCCGGGGAAGTCAGCTTAAGGACGCCTGGATGGAGGCGTGACACTAGAAATGGAAAGGTGGCGGAATTCTGTCGCGAATCACAGCAGGTTCTGAGGCTCTGGAGAACCCACGTGTTCAAAGGTTGCAGAACTTTTCCACCGCCTCATTTTAAACAGGGGGCAGGCAGTGTCTGGACTTGAGGGGCGGGGGAGATTGGTGGCGCTGAAAGAGAAACCCCAGAGAAGAGTCCAAGCCCTTTACAGGTGTCTACCCGTGTTTTTCTTCCTGCTTTTCTCACCTGCAGTCAACTTTATTATTTATTCCTCTTACAGGAAGAAGACTTAAGCCACCTGGATGCAGAGCATCTCATAGGCTCAGTCTGGAACAAAGAAAATCGAGTTCCTAATACTGTATCTCTTGGGTTGGAGGAATCACGTGTCCTGCTTTTGCTGGAATGCACTCTTCTCGCCCACGCTACAAAATCTCTATTGTGCTTAGAAATTTTGCTCAGGTTAAAACATGCTGGGGTTGGGGGGGTGGGAAACCTGCTTTTCATCCATCAGGGCAGCCACATTTCAACACACGTATAGGTACACATATTCATTTGCTGACCCAGTTACCACTGCAAGTAAACTGGATGTGTTGAAACTGTACTGGGAAAGTCACCGAAAAGAGAAGGTGGAAGATCCCTGTATCTCCTGATCCCCATCCCCCGCCTCCCTTTTCTGAATCCCTTTGAAGGAGAACTTTGAAATGAAAGCTGGAGTCACAGGCGATTCCACTCTGAAACCCATTCCCTGGAGTTGTGAAAGTGACCTCTTCCCTTCTCCCCCTCGTGCTGCGTCCTGTAGCCAGCCTTCTGGCTTTGTGACTTGGTGGGGAGGCCGGCAGCGCGGGAGGAGAGAGGGCGGAGGCGGGTCCTTTATTCGGCTCTGAGAGCTGAGAAGTAGTGTCATGAAGCAATTTTGTAGACATTTCCATTATTACGAAGTCACATTATTTTAAATGGCATTCTAGACCGCCCTCACCCCCATCCTAGTTCTTGGTAACGGCTAGAAACCTCCGGTAGCCAACCTAACTGTCAGTAAGCCAAGAAACCTCCGGTAGCCAACCTAACTGTCAGTAAGCCAGGATGCCATGATTACCGTAATGTTAAACGTGTCTCCTTCCTTCTTTGCATGTCAGACCTGAAAGATGTCCTGCATGCTTAATAACTGTGAGGCGAGGACAGTGCTGAAGGGAGCCAGGAGCTGCTGTGGGGAACAGTGCAGGTTCACGAGCATTGCAGGGCAACACAAAGGAGACGTGTAGGCATGAGTTCTCCAGCTAGGGGGAGGGAGGCATGGTTCTTCCTGACTGCCAGAGAAAGCTTTCACCCCAATCGTTCCCTCACTTCTTTGAGTCCTCCTTCGTCCCGTCCATTTCCCAAACCCCACCCTTTCTCTTTGGTTCCCAAAGATATGAAGGTCTAATTGTATTTTTCAAACAGACACGAAGACAATAATACAACATCTTCCAAGATAGACAAGTGCGATCTGCCACAAGTGTGTGTGTGTGTGTGTGTGTGTGTCTGTCTCTGTGTGTGTGTGTCTGTGTTGCAATCCAACAAGCACTTGATACCTCAGACACGGCCAGGGGTGGAGGGGGGGCGGCGAAGCTACCTGGAGATATCCAAGATAATAAAGAGGAGCAAAACCTAACCCCAGCTCAACAAATGGTCCGGCGCCAGCGTCCAACACTCATTCTTTACCTTTCCTTTTCGCAGTTTGTAACCCTTTAAAGTCTCCTGCCCACCCAGGCCACTTAGTGTTCCCATTTACCCACCCAGCTAACACCCATTCTGAACGCCCAGAAACCTACCACATCACCGCCGCCTCTGCCGGCAACCGCGCGAGCAGCTCGAAGCGAGCGCGGGAGCCTCTCTCTTTCCCACCCCCGCCCCCAGCTGGCCGCTCGGGTCCCACACCTCACGCGCCCACAGTCGACGCTGCTGGAGGTGGCAAGGCACCCTGCAGCCCCCTCGTTCACCGAGCGAGAGTGTTTTACTTACATCGCAGACGGGAGAAACTGCCCATGAGGTTCCCAAGAGCGTCAGCGGTGCAGCTGTCAAGGGTTATTCCTTAAAAGGTTCGGGGGTCCGCAGTGGAGTCGGTGCGAGGGTCCTAAGAAGAGGACAGCCGCGGAGGAGGAGCTGCAGGAAAAGGAGGAGAAAGGGGATTCCAGGGAGGATCCACGTTAGACCATGTTGCCGGTGCCCTTCAGGTGGACGTTTGAAGAGGTTCCCGCGGGAAGCCGCCGAGGGGAAGCCCAACGCGCCGGTGGGGGAAGCAGGAGCGCGTTCTCTCCCCAGCCTCCGCCAGCCCTGCGCGCCGCGCTAGCGACCGCAACGGCGGCGGCGGCAGTGGCGGCGGTGGCGGAGGCGCAGCTCTCTCCCCACCCCCAGAAGGCTCCACAGACAATAAATCCTGGGCGGAGAAGAGGCGAAAAGGAGAAGCAAATCGTGCACCCAGCTCCGTAACCCCCTTTGTTGGCTGCGGAGCCTCTCCCTGGCGAGGATCCCCGGGGGCCGGGGTGCAGCGAGCACCTCAGTGGCTTCGTGCACTCTCGCCGCTGCAGGCAGTGGCCTGAGTGGGAGGCTGCAGGTCCCGCCGGAGACCAGTCGCTGTCCAGTGGCTGGGAGCCCGTGGCTTTAAGCCCGGAGTTCGCTGGGAGCGGGAGCCTCTTCGGTGCAGAGGCTAGGCGCACAGGTGCCAGGATTGGCAGGCGAGGAGGCGCCGCTTGTGGCTCTTGGCTGTGTCTCCCCGCCCCCTCTTCTTTCCCACCCCCTTTTCCGACGACGCCAGCTGCAGCTGCTTCAAAGTGTAAGAAATGTCAAGGAGATTTTCCAACAACAAAGGGGGTGGGGGGTGGTCCACGTCCACAACCCTCGAACCCTTTGTGTGATTTTGGCCTGTCGCTCTGACCTCAAGTCTGGCTCCCCCAAATTATGACAAGAAATCCCAGTCCGGCTAAAAATTAAATGCTCGCCTTCTCCTGGCTCTGACCCAGGCTGCTTTTTGTGAGTGAGACTCGAGGCCGAGCTCTCTAGGCTTCTCCTGTCGCCCGTGGTGCACGAGGAAGGTGGCAAGAGGCACGGAGCCTGGCAGCGCTCAGCTGCCAGCTCCTCCAGCTCTCGGACGGGCCAGGGACGATGATGGGACAGCGCAGAGTCTTGCAGCTCCGGCGCCTCGCCGGCAAAAGCGGCTGCCGGCTTCTAAGCCTCCCAGCGCGCCGCTGCGCCGGCACCAGTTTGGTGACGCTGCGCTCGTGGCTCCGCAGGCTGCTGCTCCTGCTATCTCAGCAAAGCGGAGGCAAGGAGCGCCTCCTCGGGGTTTCCTCCCCCGCCCGCCTTTCCTGCCGCAGGTTGTTGGCTGCCAAGGAGAAAAGTCTGCTGATGCAGGTCGAGTCGCTTCACATCAGTCGTGTCAGCGACCCATGTGCCTGCTCTAGGTTTCCTTCTCATTCTGAGGCGGGTTGCTGCCCTGGCTTTGCAAGGAGAGAGAGAAGGGGTTTCCCAACTTGCCCTCTGTCTACCGCCTGTCTGCCAGGCAGCGACATGCTCAGTCTCACACTCACACACACTCATTTTTATTCCTGATGAGGACTCTCAGAGACGTTTCCTTCTCATGTAGGTCTCTCTCAACTCTCAAGCAGCTGATTTAAGCAAGCAGCTGATTTAAGATAGAGAGATGTAGAGAGGGAGAGAGTTGATAGACAGATAGATGGATGATAGATGAAGCTAAAGTTTGAAATTAATACCATAGATGGATTTCTCCTTTGGTTTTTAAACACATCTGATGAGTACTTTTTTTTTTAATGGATTTACCCTATGATTTACGAATTATTTTGGAATCGTTTTGGGGGAATATAGGCTACAGGCTTCTTGTTTCTTCATTAAGGAGAGAAGTCTTCCCTTTTAGTTTTCTAAATTGCTAATAGAATCAAACTGTGACCTTCAATTGCCACTCAGTAGATTTAAACTAACAGTTTACTGAAAACAAATAAGTAAAACCTGCTAATATTCTTAGATTTGTAATGCTAACATCTTCAGAATGAAAAAGTCATTTCTTTTGTCTTCCCAGGTGGTAGGGGATGGTCTGGGCAAATCTACTGCAAAAGACCTATTTATAAAGTGCTAAAAAGCAAAGATGTAACTTTGAGGACTAAGGTGCACCTAACCTAGCCTTCATGTTTTCAATCACCTTTTATGTATGTGAAAGCTGGAAAATTGATAAGACAAAAGAAGAATTGACCCATTTGAATTATGATATTAGTGAAGCATTTAGTGTACTACAGACTGCCAAGAGAACAAACAAATCCGTCTAGGAAGGAGGGTAACTAGAATGCTTCTTGGAAGTGAGGATAGTGAGACTGTTAACCCAAATACTTTGCACATGTTGTCAGGACAGTCCACTTCCTAGGTAAGGACACAATGCTTGCTAAGCTAGAAGGTCAACAAAAAACAACACAAGACAAAAACAAACTAAAAACCCTGGTCAAGACAGAATGACACTGTAGCTACAACAGTGGTCTCAAACATGGCAATGATTGCAAGGATGGTGCAGAACCAGTTAGTGTTTGTTCTGCGGTACCTACGGTCACTGAGTTGGAACTGACTTGATAGCACCTAGTGACAACAGGATGGTCAAAGAAGAGATTTTAAATGGACATCTAATCTGCAGAGCACCAAAGAGGAAGATTTTTCTCACTTTATGTGGGCCGTGAAGGTAGGCTGTCTTTGGGGGATAGCTCCCCAGTATTTCGTACAGTTTACATGTAGACAGGGTTGCCACGAGTCAGATCTGACTCGACGGCACTTGGCTTGACTGTCCTAAATTACATCATCTTTAAGATCTCATGAAACTCATCACAACTGAAAGAGTTATGAAATGGCAGAGAGATTTTAAAAATTAAAAAAAAAAATTTAAAAGGAAAAAATGCATATTTGATCTTAGTTGTTTTTTCACTTTTGTTTTCATTGCACTTCAGGTGAAAGTTTACAGAGCAAATTAATATCTCATATAATAAGTAATATGCAGATTGCTTCATAAAATTAGTTGCCAATCCCTCGATATGTCAACACTCTCCCCTTTTCAACTGGGGTTCCCTGTTTTCATTCGTCTGACTTTCCTACCCCTTCCCACCTTCTCATCTTTGCTCTTGGGCTAATGTGCCCGTTAGTTTCATACACACGATTCAAATATGTATGCTTGCTTCTCGCATATGTTATTCTTAACCCTACAGACCAGTCTAATCTTTGACTAAAGAGTGAAATTTGGAGTGATTTCAGCACTGAGCTAAAAGGGCGTCTGAGGGCTGTACTATCAGGGTTCTGCAGTGTCTATCAAACTAGCAAGCCTAGATCGTTTGGGAGTGAATTTGAATTTTATTTTATATTTTCATCTTTCTCTGTCTGGGACCCTCCATTGTGATCTCTGGCAGAGAAGTCAGTGGTAACCAGCTGGGTGCATTATCTAATTGTTCTGAATGGGTTTGGTGGAAGTTGGGGGAGTTGTGGTTCATTAATCCTCTGGACTAAACTTTCCCTTGTGTCTTTGGTTTTCTTCATTGTCCTATGATCCAACCAGGATGGAAATAGTAACTGTATCTTAGAAGGCCATGCACAGGTTTTTGAGATTCCAGATGCTACTCGTGAAAATAAGAAGTAGAATATTTTCTCTACAGACTTTGTTATGCCAGTTGACCCAGATGTCCCTAGGAATGTGATCTGAAGCCTGAAGCCCAGTCGCTCTGCCTCAGGGCAGTTAGATGTGTCTGTGGCACTACAATAAAATTTGCCCTGGTCAAGCTGTGCTGGCTTCCCCAGTACTGCCTTACCCTACATCAAAATTACCACTTATGTACTGTGTTGTGTTTTTTTCCTCCCTACTCGCATTCTCCCTTGTAATCATCAGGATTATTTCTGCATGGAAACTCTTTCCAGTGTTCTTATAATAATGATCTTACACTGTTTGTCCTTTTGTGCTTGACTTATTTCATTGAACATAATACCTTCCAGATTCATCCCTTCTCAGATGCTTCGAACATTCATCACTGTCCCCTATTGTATAGTATTCCATTGTGTAAATGTACCATAGTTTATTAATCCATTCATCTGTTGATGGGTACCTAGGTTGTTCTATCTTTATGGTGTTGTGAATAATGCTTCAGTGAATGAGTGTGCACACTTCCATTCCTATGATGGCTCTTATGTCTCTGGCACATATTCTTAGAAGTGGCATTGCTGAATCATATGGTACTACTATTTCTAGTTTTGTTTTTTTTTTAAATATATATATATTTTTATTGTGCTTCTCATGCTTTAGTGGCACTTTACAATCCAAGTCAATTCACCACATAAAACTCTGAACCTACACTGCTATGTAACTTTAGCTGCTCTCCTCACCTTATAACAGCACACTCCTAATTTCCACCCTGTACTTCCCATAACCAGTCAACAAACTCCTACCGTTCAATCAACTCCTGTTCCCCTCATCCTCTCACTTCACCTCTGGACAAGAGTTGCTCAGATAGCCTCATGTATGTATTTATACAACTTTTTTTTAAAAATGCTTTAGGGGAACGTTTACAGTCTAAGTCAAATTGTCGTACAAACACATGCACATACACTGCTGTGTAACTCCAGCTTCTCACCTCACCCGGTGACAGAATACTCCTTCTTTCCACCCTGTATTTCTCGTGTCCATTCAACCAACTTCTGTCCCCCTCAGCTCTCACATCTCAATCCTGTACAGGAGTTGCCTAGTTAGGCTCACGTGTCTAACGAAGTCATAAAGCAAACTCTTTGCAGGTAGGATTTTACAACTTATCTTCCAGTCCTGTCTTTGAAAAGTTGGCTTTGGAAATGGTTTCAGTTCAGGGCTAACAGAGTCCAGAGGCCATGTCTTTCCAGGACCCTCCTGTCTGTCAGACCATCAGAGTTCCAGTTCTGTATCCCCATTGTTCTCCCACTACATCAGGGACTGTCTGTTGTATTGTCCATCAGAGCAGTCATTGGTGGTGACCGGGCACAATCTAGTCCTTCTGGGTTCATACTGAAGTAGTGTCTGGATTATGTGGCCTCATGTATTCCTTATGTCTTTGATGTCTTTCATTCTTCTCTGGTCCAGGTGGGTTGGGACCGATTGATGCTACATAGATGGCAACTTGCTAACTTTTAAGACCTCAGGCATTGTTCACCAAAATGGGATGAAGAACATTTTCTTATAAAAACTTAGTTATGACAATTGACCTAGATGTCCTCCAAAACAATGATGTCCAGACCCTTGCCCCTTCTATTCTGTCCTTTGACGTATTGGGTTATACTTAGGAAACCTCTTAGCTTTTTGTTTAGTCCAGCATTGCTGACCTCCCCACTACTGTGAGATGTCCTTTAATTCATCTAACCCAATTCTTGTCAACTATCCAATCAATAAATACCCTCTCCTGCCCTCCCCACCCTTGTAACTATCAAACTGCTTTCTTCTGTGTTCAAAACTTTTTTTGAGTTCTTATAATAGTGCTCTCATACAATGTTTGTCTTCTTGCCGCTAACTAATTTCACTCAGAATAACACCTTCCAGATTCCTCCACATTATGAAATATTTCCCAAGCCAAGCCACTTGCCGTCGAGTCAGATTCAACTCATGGTGACCCTAGGGGCCATGGTAAAACTGACCTCCAGAGTATTCAGTGAGCACCTGATAGATTTGAGATATTTCCCAAGATCATTGTTATTATACATCATTGCATGTTATTCCATTCTGTAAATATACCATAGTTTGTTTATCCATTCATTCACTGATGGATATATAGGTTGATTCCATCATTTTGATATCGTGGACAGTACGGCAATAAACATTGATATGTGTGTATCTGTTTGTGTGACAGCCCTCACTTCTCTAGGATATATTCCAAGAACTGGGATTGCTGGATCATGTGGTATTTCTATATCCAGCTTTATAAGAAAGTGCCAAATAGATTTCTAAATTGGGTGTATCCTTTTACATTCCAGCCAGCATTGTGTGTTTCAGTGTCGCACATGCTCTAACATTTATTATGTTTTCTGGATTAATGCCAGTTCTGTTGGGATGAGATGGTATCTCATTATAGTTTTGATTTGGATTTCTCTAATAATCATGGACATTTCCCCATATATCTGTTAGCCTCCTGGTTGTCTTCTTTGGTGAAGTGTCTGTTCATATCCTTTGCTCATTTTTTAATTGTCATCTGTCTTTTTGTTGTTGATGTTTTGTAGTATGTTGGAGATTTTAGAGATTAAATTCTGGTTGGGTTTATCACAGCCAAAAATTTTTCTCAGTCTGTAGGTTGTCTTTTTACTCTTTTGATGAGGTCTGTGGTTGAGTATGAGTGTTTGATTTTCAAGAGTTTCCAGGTATCATTTTTTCTTCTGGTGTTTGTGCACTGTACTGATAGTTTGTAATCTTTTTATACCATGTAATAGGGCTTCCAATTTGTCCTTATTTTTCCTTTCATGATCTTTATTTTTTAGTTTTTACATTTAGATCACTGATCCATTTTGAGCCATGAGTCAGATCCGATTCAAAGGCACTTGGCTTGGCTGGCTGATCCATTTTGAATTAGTGTTTGTGCATGGCATGAGATATGGTTCTTGCTAATTTTTTTGCAGGTGGATATCCAATTATGCCAATGCTATTTGTTACAGGGACTGTCTTTTCCCCAGCTTACAGACTTTGGGTTTTGTTAAATATCAGCAGTTTATAGGTAGATGATTTTATGTGTAGATTCTCAATTCTGTTTCACTGGTCTATGTATCTGTTTTTATACCAGTACCAGGCTGTTTTGACTACTACTGCAGGATAATAGTTTCAGAAGTTAGACACTCTGAGGTCTCCCATTTTGTTTTTCTTCAGTAATTCTTACTTATCAGGGACTTCCCCTTCCACATAGAGCTGGTAACTTGTTTCTGCATCTCACTAAAAATGCCATTGGAATTTGTAATGTGATTGAATTGTTTGTATAGATTGCTTTTGGTAGAATAGACATTTTTGCAATATTGTATCTTCCTATCCATGACTAAGGAAGTCTTCTCAATTAACATAGCTCTCTCTTGGTTTCTTGCAGCCGTTGTTGTTAGGCGATGTTGAGCTGGTTCTGACTCACAGTAACCCTATGCTTAACAGAAAGAAACTGCCTGGTCTTTGTGCCATGTCTACAATCATTTTTATGCTTAAACCCATCATTGCAGCTACTGTGTCAGTCTATCTCATTGAGGGTCTTCCTCTTTTTTGCTGACCTTCCACTCTACCAAGCATGATGTCCTTCTATAGAGACTGCTCCTTCCTGACAACATGTCCAAAGTATGTAAGACACAGTCTTGACATCTTTACTTCCAGGAAACACTGTGGTTGTACTTCTTCCAGAACAGATCTGTTGGTTCTTTTGGCAGTCAATGGTACATTCAACATTCTTCTCCAACATCACAATACAAAGGCATCAATTCTTCTTCTGTCTTCTTTGCTCATTGTCCAGCTTTTGCATGCATATGATGTGACTGAAAATACCATGGCTTAAATCAGGCACACATTAGTCTTCAAGGTGATATCTTTGCTTTTGAATACTTTAGAGAAATCCTTTGCAGCAGATTTTCCCAGTGTAATGTGTCTTTTGATTTCTTAACTACTGCTTCCATGGGCATTGATTGTGGACCCAAGTACAATGAAATCACTGACAACCTCAATTCTTTCTCCATTTATGACGATGTTGCTTACTGGTCCAGTTGTGAAGATTTTTGTTTTCTTGATGTTGAGGTGTAATCCATACTGAAGGTTGTGGTCCTTTATCTTCATCAGTAAGTGTTTCAAATCTTCTTCACTTCCAGCAAGTAAGGTGGTGTCATCTGTACGATGCAGGTTGTTAACTACTCCTCCTTCAATCTTGATGCCTCGTTCTTCGTATAATCCAGGTTTTCAGATTATTTGCTTGACACACAGCTTGAAAATGTGTGATGAAAGTATACAACGCTGATGCACACTTGTTCTTGCTTTAAACCATTCAGTGTCCTGTTGTTCTCTTTGCATGACTGCCTCTTGATCCGCATACAGATTCCTTAAAAGCACAATTAAGTGTTCTGAAATTCTCATTTTATGCAATGTTAGCCATGATTTGTTATGATCCACACAGTTTAATGCCTTTGCATAGTCAATGAAACAAACACAGGTAAACTTCTTTCTGGTATTCTCTGCTTTCAGCCAAGATCTACCTGACATCACCAATGATATCCCTGGTTCTAGGTCCTCTTCTGAATCCAGCTTGAATTTCTGCCAGAAATTCAATTCTTTCAGTAGCAGCTTGTAATTTTCTTTGTGTTGGTTTTTTTTTACATCTTTGATTAGATTACTCCTAAGTATTTTATCTTCTTGGTAAATGATACTGTAAATGGTATCTTCTATTGTAAATGGTGTTGAGTTGGTGATTTCCTCATTGATGTTCACTTTTTTGGTGTAAAGGAATCCAGCTGATTTTTGTACATTTATGTTGTATCCTGATAATTTGCTGAACTCTTTTATTGGTTCTAGCAGGCTTTTTCGTGTGTGGATTCTTTAGGGTTTTCTGTATATGAGATCATACCACCTGCAATGAAATACTTTCACTTCTTATTTACCTAATTGGATACCTTTATTTCTGTTGCCTGAACACTGTGGTTAGAACATCCAGCACAATGTTGAATAAAAGTGACAAAGGGCATTCTTGTCTGGTTCCCGTTTTCAAAGGGAATGCTTTTATGCTCTTTCCATTTAGGATGATGTTGGTTATTGGCTATGTGTACATGCTCTTTATTATGTTGAGGAATTTCCCATCTATTCATCATAAGATAAACTGGCATTGGACTTTGTCAACTGCATCAGTTGATAAAACAAGTAATTCTTCTCTTTTGCTTTATTTAAACAATTGATTATATTAATTGTTTTTCTAATGCTGAATCACATCTGCATCGTTGGTGTGAAATTTGCTCATGCTCAATTACTTTTCTGATATATGATTGAATATTATTGGCTAGAGTGTTGTGGAAGATTTTTGCATTTATGTTCATGAGAGATATTTGCCTGTAATTTTCTTTTTCTGAATTGTCTTTACCTGTTTTTGGTACAGGGGTTATACTGGTTTTATACAATGAATTTAGCAGTATGTAATTCATTTCTGTGCTCTGAAATACCTTTATTAATACTGCTGTTAACTCTTCTCCAAAAGGTTGGCAGAATTCTCCAGTGAAGCCATAATGTTTTTTGCTTGATATATTTTTTCCATCCTTTGAGTTTTAGTTTGTTTGTGTCCTTAATGCTTTTTGTTGTTGTTGTTGGAAATTTTTTAAATTACCTTTTCAATGTTTTCTTTACTGATAGGTTTATTTAGTTGCTCTACCTCTGTTTGTGTCAGTTTAGGCAGATAGTGTATTTCTAGAAATTTTTCTGTTTCCTCTAGGTTTTCAAATTTGTTATAGTAAAATTTTTCATAGTATTCTTTAATGCTTTTTAAAGATTTCAATTGGGTCTGCTGTGGTATCATCCATGTCATTTCTTTTGGTTATTTGCATCCTTTCCCGTTTTTCTTTTGTAAGTGGGCAATGGTTTATTGATTTTGTTGATCATTTCAAAACACCAGATTTTGGTCTTGTTAACTCTTTCAGTCATTTTTCTATACTCTAATTTAGTACAGCTCTGATGTCTGTTATTTGCTTTCTTCTGGTACCTGAGAGTTTCTTTTGCTACTCTATACTTGCTTGAGTTGCAGGGTAAACGCTTTGATTTGGGCCCTTTTCTCATTTTGGATGTGTATATTAATTGAGATAAATTGATCTGTGAGAACTGCTTTTACTGTGTCTCAAAAGTTTTGGTAGGATGTGTTTTCATTCTCACTTGATTCTGTGAATTTCTCTTTTTCTGTCCTTGATTTATTCTATAATCCAGTAGTTTTTGAGCAAGGAGTTTTTTTAGTTTCCGAGTATCTGGTTCTTTTCCTTGTATTTTTTCTTACTGATTTCTAATCTTATGGCTTTATGTTCCAAAAGGATACTTTCTAATATCTCGGCTTCTGTTAAGGCTTGCTTAATGTCCTAATATGTCATGAATTCTGGAGAATTTTCCATGTCTGTTTGAAAAGAAAATTTGTCTTGTGGAGTGTTCCGTGTATGTCTATGTGGTCAAGTTGGTTGATTGTAGCATTTGTATATCCTTGTCTTTGTTGAGCTTTTTTCTGGATATTCTGTCTTTCACTGCAAGTGGTGTGTTGAAGTCTCCTATTATTATTGTGGAGCTGTTCATTTCTGTTTTCAATGCACTCAGAGCTGCTTCTATGCATTTTAGTGTACTGTCATTGGCTTTGTAAATATTATATATGTTTATGTCTTCCTGGACTATTGATCCTTTTATCACTATACAGTGTTCTTCCTTATGCAGTTTGTTGGATTTTAATGTCTATTTTATCAGAAATTAATATGTGTTGCCACTCTTATTCTTTGATGAATGTTTTTTGCTTGATATATTTTTTCCATCCTTTGAGTTTTACTTTGTTTATGTCTTTAATTCTAAGGTGAGTCTCTTGTAGGCAACATATAGATGGATTGGTATTTTTAAATCTAATCTGCCATTCTCTGTCTTTTCATTGGTTCATTTAATTCATTTACATGGAGTGTAATTATTGATAGGTTTGAGTTAATATCATCTTTTTTCTTGTGCATAGTGAACAGTTTCTTTGTTCTATTTAACTTTCTGGGTTGAATCATTTTTCTTTTTGTGTTTGCTATTCATCGTTTTCACTGTTTGTGGTTTCTTGCATTGGCTGAGACTTCATGTTTCTATTATTTTTTATTTTGATGAGTGGGATTGATAATTTCCTTTGTAGTTAACTTAATATTTACCCTTATTTTCCCAAATTTAAATCAGTCTTTAATTTCTTTGTATTACCGTGACTTTTTCTCCATGGGAAAGATTGGAAAGATTTATGACTACACTTTTTTAAGTCCCTCATTTTTGTTATAGTATTTGCATAATGACATCTCTGTTTCCCCGTTTTCAGTCTTTTGCCTTTGCAATATTTTTGTAACTTCCCTATGTTGGCTGATTTTCATTTCATCTATGTTCTATGCTTACACTGTTACCTGTTACCTGTTCTAACCAAAGGACTCCTTTAGTGTTTCTTGTAATTTTGGTTTGCTTTCTGCAAATTCCCTAAATTTCTGTGTACTTGGAAATGTCCTAATTTTCACCATTATATTTGAGAGACAGTTTTGCTGGATATGTAATTCTTGGATGTAAATGAAAGGCTTTGTATATGTCATCCCATTGCCTTCTTGCTTGCATGGTTTCTGCTAAGAAGTCTAGCTTAGTCTTGTTGACTCTCCTTTGTAGGTTTTTTTGTTTGTTTATCCATAGTCACTTTTAAGTTTGTCTGTTTATCTTTCCTTTTGTTAAGTTTGATTGCAATATGCCTTGGTGTCTTTCTGTGGGGATTTACCTTGTGTGGAGTTTGATGAGTATCTTGGACAAATATCCTCTGTCTTTCATGATTATCAGGGAAGTTTTCTGTAAAAAAAAAAAAAAAAAAAATCTTCAACAATTCTCTGTATTTTCTGTTAGTCCCCTCCCTCCATTCTGGTATTCCAGTTACACATAAATAATTCCTTTTTATGGAGACCTACATAATTGTCAATGTTTCTTATTTAAATTTTTTTATCTGATTTTTCTCAAATATGTTGTTGTCACATGCTTTGCATTCAGTCTCACTAATTTGGCTTTCTATTGCCTCAGTTTTGCTGCTTTGAGTTTATATTGTGTTTTCTAATTTTGTTATTAATTTTCAGAGTTTTTAATTTCTGTCTCTGCTTTCTTGAAGCATATTAAATTTGTCATATTGGTCTGCTAGATTTTGCCTCTTCTCCTTCCTGATCTCTGGTAGAGTTCTAATTATTACTCTTTTGTTTTCTATCTCTGATAATTCCAGGAAGTTCTCTTCATCTGGAAAAAAACTTTTGATTCTCTGTCTTGGGAGCTTTCAGAGGCTATCGTGGTCTGTCTCTTGAAGTGACTTGATATTTAGACTGTTGTCTTCAAGCCATGAGTAAATTGTTGAATTTATTTATGCTATGTTTGCTTACTATTTTCTAGCTTCCTGTTTTATTGTTTTTGAAATGACCAAATAGGCTGGTTGTTTGTCTAGTTTGGTTATTGGTGACTCTGAAGCTCTAAAGTCCTGTCACTAGGTTATTAGAGCTGTTATTAGACATGCAAGGCCAGGAGTATGATTACTTTTCTTTATGGATTTGGCTTAGCTGTCTAGGTAGTCAGTCACCAAGTGTTTGGTGCCAGCTATCCTTCACTGTCCTAGATCAGCAGGGATAATTGATGTAGTCACAGATACCTGGGTGCATGTGGTGAGAAAGACAGGGGGCTAACAAGTGTCACCGAGTGTCTGTTAGGATGGGATACCTCTTATGTCTAATTCCAGGTGAAGGAATTGTTTCTGCCCAGAATTTCTGGCTCAGGGGGGTCAGCAGATTCTTTTCTCCCTTTCCCTCAGTTTGTTAAATTCTTTTCTGTTTGTCTAAGAGAACGGCTGATAGTGGACTTGAGGAGTCTTTCTTGTGGCTAATGGTTTCAGACTCTAGAGTTGGGCACAGTGCAGAGAAGGAAAGGGTAAACACTGGGAAAAGTGAGAGACAGTTGCCCCTTTAGTTCTGTCACCACTTGAAGTGAGAAGCACACTCTTCACCTACATCATTTTATGTCTCATAATGCAGTATAATCTTTATCTGAAGAGCTGACTTCAGGCATGATTTCAGTTTGGGGCCAAAGAGAGGCCATGGACCATTTCCTCCCAAGACCCTTCAGTCTGTCAGACCATCAAGCCTGGTTTTTGATTAGAGTTTGAGTTCTGCACCCAAGTTCTCTTTCACTTCATCAGGGAGTCTATATGTACTGTTAATTATATTTTGTATCCTGTTTATGACATATATTAGGGCCTTCAATTTTGATTTTATTTTGACTTCCGTGGTCTTCATAGTTTTTGGTTTATATTTATGTCTTGGATCCATTTTGAAACACTTTTTGTTGATGATGTGAGATGAGTCATTTCTTTTTCTACAGATGGACATTAATTTTTTCAGGGGCCATTTATTTAAGACTCTTTTTTTTTTTTACCTCTTTTAATGGATTTGAGACTTTGCCATGATCAGATGGCAATAGATAGATACATTGACATCTGAGTGCTCAATTCTGTTCCAATGATCAGTATATCTGTCATTGTACCAGTACCAGCCTGTTTTAATTACTGCAGCCGTATAGTAGTTTCTGAGGTCAGGTAGTGTAAGTCCTCTTACTTTGTTCTTCAGTAATGCTTTACTTATCCAGGGCCTCTTTCCTTGCCCTATAATGTCAATGATTATTAGTTCTTCCATCTTGCCAAAGAATGCTGTTGATATTCAGATTGTAGATTACTTTGAGTAGAGTTGACATTTTCACGATGTTGAGTCTACCTATCCATGAATGTGGTCTGTTTTTCCATATATATAGATCTCTTTTGGTTTCTTGTAGTAGTGTTTATAGTTTTCTTTGTATAGGTCTTTTCTATCTCAGGTTATTTGCTGTTGTGAAAAGCCAGGCACTTTCCCCAGAGTATTCAGCTGTGAATGCCAAGCCAAGCCAAGTGCCAAGTGCCGTCGAGTCGGATCTGACTCATAATAATTCTAAAATATTTTGTTTTATTGGGGTGGCTATTATGAATGGCATTGCTTTTCTGATTTCTTCTTTGTAGTTCTCTCTATTGTTATATAGGAATCTAGATGATTTTTGTATGCTTATCTTATATCCTGCCACTCTACTGAATCTTTCTGTTAGTTCCAGTAGTTTTCATGTAGTCTTTTGGGTTTTCTATGTATAACGTCATATCATCCATGAACAGGGGTAGCTGTACTTCTTCCTAACCAATTTGTGTATATATATTTTTTATTTATATTTTATTAATTACAGTAAATGAATAAAATTTCTAACATCTGTCATCTCATCTATGATAAACCCTCACCCCTCCCACCCTTGTAGCCAACAAAATTATTTTCTTCTGTAGATAATTCTGGTTTTAGTTCCTTATAGCAGGGGTCTCATGCAATATTTGTCCTATTGATGCTGATTTCACTCAGCGTAATATCTTCCAATTGAAACCATGTTACGAGATGGTTTCTAAAATCTATGTTTTTTTTATCATAGCATAGTGTTCTATTGAGTATATGTGCCATAGTTTGTTTATCCATTCATCTGTTGATGGGCAGCTATTGTGTACTGTGCTGCAATAAAGATTCGTGTACATGTGTCTGTTCATGTGACAGACTTCGTTTCTGAAGGACAAATTCCAAGCAGTAGAATTCGGGATCAAATGGTATATCTATTTCCAACTTTTTAAGGGTGGGCCAGATTGCTTTCCAAAGAGGTTGTACGAACTTGCAATCCCACCAGCAATGTAGGAGAATTCCTAACCAGTTTGGGTGACATTTAATTCTCTTTCTTAACTTAGTATTCTAGCACATTGTTAAAGAGGAGTGGTGATAAAAAGACATCTTTGTCTGGTTCCCTTTCTCAGGAAAAATGTTTTCAGCCTCTCTGTGCTGAGACTGATGTTCACTGTTGGTTTTATATAGATGCCATTTATAATGTTCAGTAAATTTCCTTTTCTTTCTACCTTTTTTACAGTGACTCTACATACTCTTTCTATCTTCTTTTGGTGTTTCCTGCATAATTTAATACTTTTTACCACAGAATCCTTCAATATTGCAACTTGAGGCTTGATATTTTTCTTTAGTTCTTTCAGCTTGAGAAATACTAAGCTTGTTATTTCCTTTTGGTTTCCTAACTTCAGCTCTTTGTACATGTCATTATACCATCTTTTGCCTTCTGGAGCTGTCACTGAAATATTGTGTTCAGCTCTTTATCTTTTCTCTGCTTGCATTAGTTAGTGCCTTGGCTTGCATTAGTTACTCAGCATTCAAGACCAAGGTTTAGAGTCTTTTCTGATGTCCATTTTGGTCTTTTCTTTCTTTCTTGTCTTTTTAATGACCTTGCTTTCTTCACATATGATGTTCTTGATGTTACTTCATGATTTGTCTGGCTTCAGTCATTAGTCTTCACTATGTCAAATCTGACTTGAGATGCTGTATAAATTCAAATGAGGTATACTGGAGGTTGTACTTTGATTCTTATTTACTTGTTCTAACATTTTTCAGCTTCAACTTGAACTTGCATGTGAGCAGTTGATAGTCTATTCTGCTGTTGGTACCTAGCCTTGTTCTTACTGATATATGGAGCTTTCCCATCCTCTTTCCACAGATGTAGTCAATTCAGTTCTTGAACAATCCACAAGTAGCTTGAAGTACACAAGCATAGTTTTCATTTATGTTGTTAGAAAATGGTGTTTGCCATGAAGAAGTTTTTAGGCTTGCAAAATTCTATTATACAATCTTCACCATCATTTCTATCACTAATGTCATATTTTCCAACTACTGAGCCTTCTTTCGAACTGCTGATCCTTCTTCCTTGTTTCCAAAGTTGCATTGTAATTAATGATAGCTATCAATACATCTTGACTGCACATGTGATCAATTTCAGACTGCAGAAGTTGTTAAAAATATTCAATTTCATCATCTTTGGCTCCAGTGGCAGGTACATAAAATTCAATGATAATTGTATTAACTGATATTCCTTGTAGATGTATAGATATTATCCTATCCTTGACAGTGTTGTACTTTAGGAATACAGGAAGTCACTATGCTACAAAGAATTGGTTGATGTTCAATCATTTCAGGAGGTAGCATAGGATCAGAAACCAACGGGGCTGAAAAGGTCCAAGATGCAATGAAAGCATGGATGAAAACTAAGGTTCCAGGAATTGATGGAACACTAATTGAAATATTTCAACAATTGATGCTGCACTGAAAGTGCTCATTCATCTATGCCAAGAAATTTGGAAGATAGCTACCTGGTCAGTTAGCTGGAAGAGATTCACATTTATACCTGTTTCAAAGAAAGGTTATCCAACTGAGTATCCAAATTATTGAACAATATTATTAATATCACACAAGTAAAATTTTGCTGAAGATCATTAAAAAACAGCTGCAGAAGCAATTGACAAGAAGTTTCCAGAATGTCAAGCCAGATTCAAAAGAGACATGGAAGCAGGAATATCATTACTGATGTCACATGGTTCCTTACCGACAGCACAGAATACCAAAAAGATGTTTACCTTTGTTTTATTGATGTGCAAAGGCATTTGGCTGTGTAGACCATATCAAACTGTGGACAACACTGCAAGAAAGAGAAATGGGGATCCCAGAACACTTAATTGTGCTTGTGCAGAACCTGTACATAGACCACAAGGAAATCATTCAAATACAGCCAGGGGATATACTACATGGTTAAAAGTCAGGAAAAGTGTATGTCAGTATTGTAACCTTTCACCATACTTATTCAATCTGTATGCCGAATCTAGGAAGCTGGACTGTATGAAGAAGAACAGGACATCATGATTGGGGGCAAACTCATTAATTACCTGTGCTATACAGATGAAGCAACCTTGCTTGCTGAAAGTGAAGAGGACTTGAAGCACTTATTGATGAAAATCAAAGATCACAGCCATCAGTATGGATTATACCACAGCATGAAGAAAACAAAATTAAAAACAAAATGCTCACAATTGGACCAATAAGTAACATCGTTGTAAATGGAGACAATATTGTGAAGGAATTCATTTTGTTTTGGATCCACAACCAACATCTACAGAAGCAGAAGTCAAGAAATCAAACCATACATTGCCTTGGGCAAATGTACTGCAGAAACCTCTTTCAAGTGTTAAAACAAAGATGTCACCTTGAAGACTAAGGTGTGCCTAACCCGAACCATGGCTTTTCAGTCACCTCATATACATGCAAAACTGGACAATGAATAGAGAAGACCAGATAAGAACTGATGCCTTGAATTATGGTGTATGGTATTGAATATATCGTGAACTGCTGAAAGAATGAATAAATCTGACTTGGAAATAGCACAGCAGAGTGCTCTTAGATGTATGATTGCTGAGACTATGTCTCACATATTTTGAACATTTTACCAGGTGGTATTAGTCCTTGGTGAAAGACATCATGCTTAGTAAAGTTGAGAGCATAATTGGAAAAGAAATAAAACAGATAAATTGATACAATGGCTGCAACAATGACCATAACAAGGATCATGAGGGTGGTGCCGGACTAGGCAGTATGTTGCTTTGTTGTACATAGGCTTGCTATGATTTGAAATCAGCTTAACAGCACTTAACAACATTTCTATCTTACTGAAAATTTTTACCAGGATTGGGTATTGAACTTTTTCCAAAGCTTTTACTGTATCAGTGGAGATGATCATGTGTCTTTGGTATTTTATTCATTGGTGTATTTCATTGACTGATTTTATAATGTTGAACCATCCTTGCATACTTGTTATGAGTCCCATTTTGTTGGGTGTATTCTTTCTGTCTCTCTACCTACCTACCTGTCTGTCTGTCCATCAATCTATCATCTATCTTATGTGGTGCTGAATTCTGTTGGTTAAAATTTTGCTGAGAATATTTTCATCTTTTTCATAAATGGTATTGGTTGTATTTTTCTTTTTCATGGTGTCTCTATCTGCTTATAAACACTTGTAGTGTAGTTACTAAGTGCTACAGCTGCTAACCAAGAGGTTAACAGTTTGAATCCATCAGGCACTCCTTGGAAACTCTATGGGGCAGTTCTGCTCAGTTTTATAGGTTCACCATGAGTTGGCATCAACACAACAGCAATGAGTTTTGTTTATGTCTTTTGTTATCAAGATTATGCTGACTTCATAGAATGAATTTGGATATATCCCTTCCTTTTCTATATTCTGAAGTAGTTTTAGTAGTACCTGTGCCGGCTTTTCTCTGAATGTCTGATGGAATTCTCTAGCACAGTCATCTGGCTAGGACTTTTTACTTTTTTTTAATATATAGTTACTTTTTCAATATTTTTTATAGGTCTGTTCAGATTTCACATATCAGTTTGTGTTAGTTAAGTAGATAATATGTTCATCAAAAATTTTTCATTTCTTTAGAGTTCCATATTTGTTTGAGTAGTTTTTCATAGTACTCTGTTATAATCCTTTTTATTTCAGTTGGGTCTGTTGTAATGTCTCCCATTTCATTTCTTATTTCAGTTATTTGCATACTCGCATTTTTCTTTTGTCAGTTTGGCTAATAGTTTGTTGATTTAGTTAATCCTTCCAAAGAACCAACTTTTGGTTTTCTTAATTCTTTCTGTTGTTTTTCTATTCTCTATTTCATTTATTTCTGCCCTGATCTTTATTATTTCTTTCCTTAAGGTGGCTGTGGGCTTCTTTTGCTGTCTCTTTCTATTTGTTTAAGTACTAAGGCTAACATTTTTATTTTGTCCCTTCATTCTTTTTTTGGTGTATGTACCTATTGCTGTGTATTGACCTCTCAATACTGCCTTTGCTGTGATTCTGGAATTTTTTTATTCTATCTTTGAGTTCTTCTAATTCCTAGTAGTTTTTAAGAAAAGCATTATTCAGCTTTCATGTATTTGATTTTTTCCCTTGCTCTTCCTGTTACTGATCTTCTGTACCTTTGCAGAGTTTCTTTCCAAATATCTGTCCTTTGCTCAAAGTAGTGTGTTGAAATGAATTCTTCCACTGTTATTGTGGCACTGTCTACAGTGTCTATTTCTCTTTCCAGTGCTGTTAGACTTTTGTTTGTCCCCCCCCCCCCAAATACTTTGGAGACTTTGTCATTGAGTGTGTAGATATTTATTATGGTTATACCATAATGACAGATCATTCCTTTAATCATTATCTAATGCTTTTCCTGGTCATTTATGGTAGGTTTTAGTTTAAAGTTTAATTTATCTGAGATTAGCATTGCCACTTTTTCTCTTTTTTGCTTGCTGTTTTCTTGACATATTTTATTCCCCGTTCTTTTATTTTTTAAATAGTTATGTCTGTATTTCTAAGGTGTATCTTTTGCAGACAGAATATTGATGGGACATGCTTTTTTAAAAATCAGTTTTGTCACTCTGCCTCTTTACAGGTGCGTTCAACCTGTAATGCACCTGTATTTTACATTTACATTCAGCATGCTTTTACACAGATATAAGTTTACTGCTGTCATTTTATAGTGCTTATTTTGGGATGCTGACATTTTCTTTGTTCCGTTTCCTCTCTTGTTCTGAATTATTTTATTGGCAAAATTTCATTTCTTTTATTACAAATTTTGTGTTTACTGAGACTTCGGTACTCTCTTTATTTTGATGAGTGGGTTTGTTAATCACTTTTGTGGTTGTCTGGAAATTTACCTTCATCTTCCTAAGTTTAAACCAGTTTCTTATTATTTGACATCTCCTGGACTTCTTCTCTATTTGAAAGTTCTATACCTAAAGAGTGTATCCTCCCTTTAATTGTTTGGATATTGTTATGTTTTATAGATTTATGTGTCTAGTTATCTGTTTTGCATTTAAATTTCAGGGTTTCAGGGTTGACATCTGTATCTGTTTTACTTGGCTTTTCTCATCCTTATTGCAGCAGGATAGCTCAAAGTGTGTGACTAGTCTACCTTCAGGGCTCTACCTTTCATTTACAGTTTTGTCTTTGTGAACTTTTTTCCACATCTTAATGTTCCAAGTGAATGCTCATTGCATTTAATAGTGATGTGGAAAATTTTAGGTACTGATTGAAAATCTACTTGAAATAAGTAAATGACACAATGATTCTTTACATATAACAGTCCTTTATATGTTTCCAGTTCTTTTTGATACACTTTACACAGTAGTTTCATATACATTATTTTATTTAATCCTTACCTAAACTCGACGGCACAAAGGGCATAAAGTCTCATTTCAGGAAGATACCCAGCTTTCCTGCAATTGAATTCAGAATTTTTGATTTTAATTTCAATATTTATTGTATTGTTACCAAAACATTTGACAATAATTCTTCTATTTAAAATCATAGCTATTTACAAAAAATTGAAGATCTTTGCAGACCGGCAACATACATACTAGTGAAGTTACCTCAGTTAGTCAAGAGGAGTTGTTTACCTATGTGGAACAAACTTATTCTTTTCATTTGGGAGAAAGATGATTTTGAAATCAATAAAGATTGATAGTGTTGCCATAATACATTTCAAGCCACATGTCTTATATTAAGCCACATCATCTATGTCTTCTTTCCCCCTGTATCTTATCCTAGAACGTACATTTCAAGTCATAATGATTCAATTGGATAAAAGATTTTAATCATATGCATGTACAATTTAGTGCCTACAGGTTTTGAAACAATTTTGGCATTAAAAACAGTGAAGGAGAAGAGAATTTTTCATAGAATAGACTATAGACACAATGGCTCATTTTTTTTTCCTAAGGTTTGTCTTGAAAAAATAAATGACCACTGTTACTATTTAAACAATGAGGCATCCTGCAGCTATTTAAGTGATCTCAGAGAATTATGGAACTACTGAAATGCAAATGTAGATGTTGTCTTTAAACTCCAAGTTACTCTGTCATCAACCCTCTGCAAATGTAGATGAATGTCTAAAAACCGGTGAAACATGAAAGTTAAATATCCTTGGGCTCTTGTTCAAGCAGAGGTCCAACACCAAAGATAGTCACAACTTCAAAAATTAGATCAAGGTAATTGTAACAGTTGAGCTGCTTGGATTATATCTACAAATGATTAGACATTAAATTTATAAAAATTTCTAAAGTGTTCATCAATTCTTCTGAATCACCCTATTACAAATTTTGAAATGATACTCCCTTCTTGATACAAGCAAGGCCAATCATATTACAAAATAAAAGACAAATGATGATGTTAGGAACTTTAGAAGCAACAAGGTACTAACAATCTTTGTAATGTTTCTCTTTGGAATCCTAACATTTCACTTTCATCTTAATTTTTTTCCCACTTTTTGGTGATTTCTGATTAAAAGAGCACAAGTATAGAACGTATAGCACTTTCCACTGTATCAACTGTTAATATTGTTGCACAACTTGGCTTACATAGGTATCGGTGCCTGGGGAATTAGAAAACATTATTGTTTAAGGTTCCATGCAGAACAAATGGAGATTAGGTCTAACGAGCTCAGAGCTGGTATATCTTGCTATGACATGAACAGTAAGGTATTGTAAGGATACAGTACTGAATTTTATGGTTAGCTTTAAAAACTATGGGAGAACCTTGGAATAGGAATTGAGAATAGGTCACTAAGTTTCTTCTTCTAATTAATTTGTTAAAAGTTTCTTACTGTGAAACTGATCTCTTAGACTGATAATATGTTCTACCTAGAGAGAATGCTTCTTTATTGTGTTCTTTCATGTTTTGGATACTTATTAATTTCTTTCATAATGCTGTTTTGCAGTATGTAAGATGTACAAGAATACAAAAAACACTGATGTACCCACCATGCACTTAGGAGAGAAAACATTACGGATAAGATTAAAGCTCCCTTTCCTATTCCTTTATACCCATTTCCCAATCTCATTCCTCTAACGAGGAGTACTTTGATGGTGCAAATGGTTAATCATTGAGCTACTAACTTAAAGGTTGGTGGTCTGAATCCACTGAGAGGTGTCTCAGAAAAAGGTGTGGAGATCTAATTCAGAAAAGTCAGTCACTGAAAACTCCATGGAGTGCAGTTCTGCTCTCACGCACAGGGGTCACCACAAGTCAGAATGAACTCCATGATGCAGAATTGCTTTTATTATTTTTTTGTTTTGTTTTTGTTTACTGTTAATACTATTTTTGTGTTGCTTTACATATTTCACCTATACACAACTGAAATAATGCAGTATGTGTTCTTTTGCAACTTGCCTTTGTTTTTTTAAAAATCAACATTAGTTTGAGACAAAAGTACTCCTGATATGTGTCACTCTAACTCACTAATTTTTATTGTAGAATGATAGTGGATTCTATGAACTTATCTTATTTACATTCTCATGACTTTTTTTTAATAAGCAATGAATGTGTTTATTGGTATCTATATGTGTGTATGAAAGTTTTTCTAGTTTATATACCACAAGGGGTGGAATTCCTAAGTTGTAGAATATAATGATATATCCAATGTTAAATTGTTTTTCAGTAAGTTTACATTACTACTAGCATTTATGAGAGTTTTCTTTGCTCTAACGTGTGGCAGTCCTTGGTATTATCAGACTTTTTCATGTGTGTCCAGTTCGAGAGGTGTGAAAATGTATCTCATTAAGATTTAAATTCCTCCAGCCAGAGATCAGCAGGATAATATCTGATAAATGCACAGAACCATAAAGTGCAGAGTAGGTGGAGAGGAGGGGAAAACAGACTGTTGGGAGGATGAGACATGTATGGAGCAGAGCGGAGTACTGTGCTGTCACCAGGCAGGGAGAGCAGGAAGCTGCATATAGGTGGGCAAGTAAATTTATACGGGAATGTACATTTTCACTCAGTCATATTAAATAAAAAAAATAAAAAATAAATAAATAAGATTTAATTCATTCTTTTCCTATTTACTTATGAGAATTTTTCATAGATTTATTTAATGTCTGTATTTCTAATATGAATTACTGGGGTATATATTTTGTGCATTTTTAAATTAGGTTGGCTTATTGATTTTGAGTGTGTGTGCGTGAATTCTTATCCTTCATTAGTTATACCAGATATGTGATTTTCATTCTTCTTGTGGTTTATTTTTATGAAAAGAATAAACTTTATCAGTATTTTTGCTTATGGTATGTGCTTTGTATCTGGTTTACAAAAGCCTTTACTATCCCAAGGTTATCAATATATTTTTATGTAATATATTTTAAAGCTTTCCACCACACATCTGTCAGTTTACCATATGTACTGTGGTGCCTTGTGTCGTCAAGGATTTGAAGTTGTCAAGGATTTCATTTTATTTCGATTCACAATTCGTGAAGTGGACGGAGCAGTCAAGAAATTAAATGAAGTGTTGCATTAGACAAACGTGCTGCAAAAGACCTCTTTAAAGTTTTGAAAAGGAAAGATATTACTTGAAGGACTAAGGTGAGCCTGACATGAGCAATGGTGATTTCAGTCACCCCATCTGCGTATGAAAGCAGAACACTGACTAAGGAAGACCAAAGAAGAATTGATTCAGTTGGATTATAGTGTTGGTAAAGAATATTAAATATACTATAGATTGTCAAAAGAATGAACAAGTTTGTCTTGGTAGAAGTAGAGCTGGAGTGCTCCTTAGAAGCAAGAAAGGTGAGACTTTGTCCCAAGAACTTTGGACATGTTATCAGAAAAGACCGCTCCATGGAGAACGACACTGTGCCTAGTAAGGTAAAGTGTCAGTGAAAAAGAGGAAGCCTTTGATGAATGGATTGACAGAATGGCTATAACAGTGTGCTCAGACATAGCGACTATTGTGAGACTGGTGCAGCAACAGGCTGTGTTTCATCCTGTTGTACACAGTGTTACTATGAGTTGAAACCAACTCTATAGTACTCAACAACAACATTCTAAAGCTTCATAATTTTACTTTTTTAACTGTCAGATTTTAAATCATCTAAATCATGACTTTGTGTATAGTCTAGAAAGATAATCCTTAGGGAAGAATATCTTTCCATTTAATGATGGAAAAATGGCCATAGCTAGAGTAACATCCTAATTACGATTTTGTTTATCATAGAAGAACACATCTAAATTTAAATTTAAATGCTAAATATAACTATAATTATAATATAATTTAATACTAATTTGACTATGGTAAAATATATTAAATGAAGATAACTCCAACAATTTTGTTTCATAAGATTTTTTTTTTCTTTTTTTCTCATCTTTTATATTCTGCGTCATCTGACCAGGCTATTTGCTTGAGAGAAAGCAGTCAAATAATGGGGGCAAATACAGTAAATTCAACAATTAGATGATGTTATCAAATTTAGTAAAAGTAGGATGAAATAACTTTGAGACTATATATTGCCAGGAGCTAAGCACTCTTCTATTAGATCTCATTAGTTTTCTGGCTACAAGGCCAAAGAAATTGCTTTCAGCAAATAGATCTTAGAAGATTATTTTAATGCACTGAATAATAATGATATTTAGCACAGAATCTGATCAAATTTCAAGACAGAGAATTTTGAACTACAGATTAAAAAAAGTTACTGACATGTATTACTTACTGTTACCTAATTTTGTGTCTTTAAGAATCATCACAATTTTATCATTAGGAAGGTTAGTATTTGTTGAAAACGACATAAGTAGAGATGGATTTGTATTCAGAATAACATTTTACTTCATTAAAAATTTTTCACAACTGTCTGAGTTAATATCTGTGATCTATAAATATAAAAATTTGAACTTACAATCCTTTTAGATATGACCAAAATGTCTGACCTAAACATTTTTGGCCTTACTTTGAATATAATTTTTCTGATGTACAATTCAATGTTGATAATTAGCTTCAGCATTTTGAAGCTATTATTCTACTAGCTTTTGGCCTTCATTGTTTTTGTTGTAATGTCTGTTTTCTAGCTAATTACCATTTCTTTCTCTTTGAGCTACTGATGTGTTTAGACATAAATTTCCTTTTATTTATGCTAATACCAAAACCCAAATCTAAATGTATTGCCATCAAGTTGATTCCAACTTATAGCAGCCCTATACACAGAGTAGAGTTTCCAAGGAGTGCCCTGTGGATTTGAACTACTATAGCACTTAACCACTATGCCACCAGTGTTTCCTATATGCTAGTAGAAATGCAAAATTAATTTTGGAAAAAAAGATCCATCATCTCTTTGTATATTGTTTCTTCCCCATTTTCTTTGATGTTTTCTTTGGCATCCATGTTATCTATATCTCTTAACATCTTGTTGGTATTTTTCTGTTTATCTCTCGGAGCTATATTTGTGCAAATTTATGGCTTTATCTTCTGGTTGAATAATTATTTCTCAACTAACTAATGTGGTGTTTTATGCACTATTGAGTTTTTAATGGCACTGATTATACTTAAACTTTCCAGAAATTCATTTTAGTTGTGTATAAAAATTCTCTAAATTTTTCTGAAGGAAATCCTGGTCACATAATGGTTAAGTACTATGACTGCTAACCCAAAGTTCGGCAGTTCAAATCTGCTAGGTATTCCTTGGAAAGTCTATGGGGGCAGTTCTACCCTGTGTATAGGGTTGCTATGAGTTGTGTTAGACTTGATGGCAGTGTTCTTTTTTTAAAAAAAAAACTTTTCTGAAAGCATTATGCTTCTTGCTTATATTTTTCAATCACTGTAGAACCGATCTTAGTATTACATGATGTATCTAATAATTTTAGTATCTAATGTTTGTAGGGCCAAATTTGGGGTGCTGGCTAAGTTTTCTCTGACTCCTACTCATGATGGTAATTATCTCTTTGGATTGTGAACTCATTTCAGCTGGGCTTTACCTTTGGGAATCTTACAAACCCTTCTACTAGGTTCAGGAGTTGAAAACAATCTTCTGTCCTCTGGACCCCCCTGGGTGGTGGGCATTTTGGCACCTCTGTACTACCAGCCTCTGAACTAGTCCCAGAATAATTTTTTTTTCTATTCTTAAAGGACAAAAGGGTGTTCAGAGGTGAACAGCCCACTGGTCCATTAACTGCCTGTAGAATCCAAGTTGTCTGACAGTCTTACTTCGTTTCATTCTGTTCCTGTTTTCTTTTGATCTAAACTGGCAGCATTTATGTTGAGATGGTTGATTAAATCCATAAGTTGTAAATTTAAGTTCTTTAGCAAGAGTGGGTCGGCCACACCTTAGTGTCCCCCCCGTATCAATTTTTACAATATGAGTAGGCTTAGAATTTTATCTTTGCAGATAACATCTTCAAAAGCCATATTTTAAACCAAGGTCAAATTCACAGGGTTAGGATTTCAGCATATCTTGGAGCTCTGGTAGTGCAGTGGTTAAGTGGTTAAACTAATAAACAAAAGACTTGCAGTTTGAATCTACTACCTACTCCGTAGCAATCCTATGAGGCAGCTCTGTTCTGTTTTACAGGGTTTCTATGAGCTGGAATCAATTTACCAGCAATGGGTTTGGTTTCTTGTGTTATATAAATATAAGGTTCCCTGCTGTCCCAGAGGTTAAGTACTGGGCTGCTAACGGAAACCTTGACAGTTTAAATCCAAGAGTTGTTCATTGACAGAAAGATGTTGCTGTCTGTTTCCATAAAGATTATACTCTTGGAAACGTATGGTGAAGTTCTACTTTGCCCTACCAAGTCAAAATCAACTTGATAGCAATGGATTTAGTTTGTATTCAATTTGTAATTTTTTTAAACAGTTGCAACAATTTTGTAATTTATAGACTTGTATATATGTTTTCGTGTTCATATGTAAGATCAGTATAGCAGATATTTTTGGAAATAGTATTGATAATATGAAAGCTATAAAGTTACAAAAAATTGATAGATTGTACAAAAATATTCTGCACATTTCAGCTAACTCATGCTTTCGTCAGTAGTGTATCAGAATTCTTGTTTTTTCACATCCTTGTTGATTCTGGGTATCAATTATCTTTTAAATCTTCACACACTAACAGGAAAACAAACTTCATTTATTTAATTTGTGTAACTTCAATTCTTACTGAATTAAGGTTAAACATTGTATCTGTCTATAAACATTGAATGAAACACAAAGGTCCTACCTTATTATCTATAAATGGACAAGATTTTCTTATGCCATTATATTTTCTTTCTATATCAAGAAAATGAACAGAAATTAAACATCAATATAGAAACCAAAATCTCTACCATAGAAAATCAAATCAACTTTTAGTGAAGTGTCATGAGACTTTAGGGGGAAAAGGAAAATGTGTTGATGTTTTGTCACTTCCTTATGTGTCCCCACTACTCCCTCTTTCTCATTTCTTCCAAGTAAAAGTCACAGGTCTGAGAATCTCTGATATCTTTCTGCATTTCCTTGGATTTAACCACACCAATTAACTAACTTTCCAGCCAATTAATTTAAACATGTATTTTAGTGTTGGGACAGGGATTTCATATTAAACAGATACAGCAAAAGAGTTCTTGATAATCTTATTCCTCCCATTGAACATTGATAGTTCACATTGTGTAACCTTCAAACTTCATACCATTCTTAAAGTTTCACTTCTTGAAAATGTTATAGATCAGTATCTCTGAGATTGGGTTGTGTATTTGTTCCTGCATGAGAAAAAAAATTAAATGGAATTCACTAAGTGATTTTATTTTAAGCTTGATATTTAATTTCAAATAAATATTAATAGTATTTGTTTATAGCAATTCCTGTATGGGCTATAAAGTGTTTTAAAACAATAAAAAAAGAATCTAGTAATGTTGAAAATGAATAGATAATATGAAAATCATTATAAATGCAATTTATTCGCAACATTAAAGTAGTGGAGGTGGTTTTTGCTTTCATTATAAACATTAGCACTGGATAAGGATACAGCCACTATCTTCTAAAGCTAACTAGATATTATGTAATGTTAAATACATATATAAGAAGAGCAGGAATATTTCACCATTGGCATGTAATCTTCATGTATTGAATAACTCTAAATATGTATAGAGATTGTCTTGTTTCTCTAAAGTACACATCTGGTTAATTTAAGATTGTCAACCTTATGCTAACATTAAATTTTTTAAAGAGGTTATTTTACTTCCCTCAGAGTAAATCCAAACTTCACATCGTAGTAGAGTTACCAAAATAAAAATTCTGTAATTTAAAATTTAGCTACTTGTTTATATGGCCCACAAGGTGCATTTAAATATCTTAGTAACTACAATTTATACCAAGACAACCTAAGTAAAAAATTAAAATTTATATTCCATTTTTTGCTGTAACAGCTAACATGTCTATTTCCTTAAGACTGTGTGTAATTTTCTACTTTCTATAAAAATGACAACAAAATCTAAATCTTTTTTGTTTTCTGTTTTTAAATTCTACTTTCTACTTAACTTTATACTTACCAAAACCATATCAAAACAGCCCTTGCTGATGAGTTAATTACATTTCAGTGACCCTGTAAGAGTAGAACTGCCCCATGTGGTTTCTAAGAAGTAGATGATGGTGGCAAACTGTTGACTTTTTGGTTAGCATCCATACTATTTAACCACTATACCACCAGGATTCCCTACTGGTGCAGTGGTAGACGGTTTCACTGCTAACCAACAGGTCAGCAGTTTGCCTCCACTATCCACTCCTTGGAAACCATGTGGGGTAGTTTTACTCTGTCCTCTAGGGTCACTGAAAGAGTTGACTGAACAGATATGCATTGCTTTCATTAAATGTAGTTAACTACTTGGCTTTGGCTTTGGCTTTGGCTAACTGTACAAAGTAATATTCATTGCATTTCACTCTATGTATAAAATGTTTTAAGTGCAATGTAGAATATAAATTTTAACAACACTCCAGACTGGCAGTGACTGACATGAGCAGTTGAGTCCTTTAGAGAAGAGACAGAACATTAGAAGCTCAAGCCACATGGTGAAGCTTATTCAATATTCTGTACAGTTGATTCCAGTGTCTGGTAGCTTTCCCTACTATAATGCTCAGAAAGTCTTTGGATCCAGAAGGTAAACTTCATTTTATATTGTTTTTGTTTGTTTGTTTGTTTGTTTTTTCCCAAAGAAGAATCCATTAATTCTACCTCTAGCCAGCTACACTCTGATATACCACTTCTGCACGTCTGCTCTCTGATGATATTACCACAAGACCCCAAAGCTTTTTTTTGCTTCAAACTTGTGTGATTTATCTCTCAGGAAAGTTTAATGAAAGCAAGCTCTTAAAGACGGGCATGTGCATATGTCCTTGCTCCATCTGTTTCACCATCCTTGTTCTGCTTTCCTTGCAACATGGCAGAAGAGCCTAGGAAGTCTTATCTTTCACAAACTGCATTCATGATTGTTCATGAATGTCTACCTCTCCAATGAACTTTCCAAATAAAGAGAAAATAGATCAAGTCTCTGACCTCTAGTATCTCTAAGTTCAGTGAACTCATGTAGACATCTGAAAAACTTTTAACAAAAGTGGACTACCAGATTGTTGCCTTCCAGTAATACAAACTTCAATAATACTCCTCTTTCCAGAAACATCAGAGATTAAGAGATCTTCCTTTTACTAATTTACTCACCTAGATGATCTATTCTATTTACATTAACCAAAACAAGATACAGCTGAATGTTTACCTCGTGCAAACAACTGTGCATGACATGCAAAAGTAAAGTGCAGTTCCTCAAAGTACATTCTATTTAATGAGGAGAAAGATTAAATACATGCAAATTATTTAAAACTCCTCTGGGATCCGTGGTGGCTCAGTGGTGAAGAGCTCAAGCTACTACACAAAAGATAGCATTCTGAATCCATCAGTGGCTCTTTGTAAATCCTATAGAGCAGTTCTCTTGCATTGCTACAACTTGGAATTGACTTGATGGTGGTGGGTTTGGTTTTGGTTTCTTGTTTTCTAAAATGAGATGGTTCCTCTGAGTGGGCTTATTGTTATTTTTTTCTAAGGACTGGAATGGTTACGAGTATGAGATTTGGAGGTAGAAGTGGATACTGGATACATTAGTCAGCAAAAATAATGTGGGTGGTGGCAGTGCTGACAGGTGATATGACCAAGAAACCAAAGAGAAAACTAGAGACAAGGATTTGGCATACTATTTAGTGCACAGATCCAAAACGCAAGAAGAAAGTTTGAGGAGAAAAAGTCATATCTGTAATCACGGGAGTGAAATTCTCTGCACAGCAATATATGATTTAGTCTGTGATCCCAGCTAATCTTTACAAAATTAAACTGAGGAACCATTGACTGTGTTTGAGCTTTTTATAAAAAAAAAAAACAGTGAGGGAATTAATGACGTATACCAGCTTCTGTGAGGGGTGAGACAAAATCAGACCATGAATGACATGTGGATTGTACATATGAAAAAGTAGTAAATTATAGTAAAAAATTAACGGTTCTGGATGAATACAGTATCAACAGGGTTTATTGAATTAATTGAAAAGTGGAATAGTTGGGACAGTTTTAAAAGAGAAGGTATTTCTAAGTCCCTGAAGATGTATGTTGCAAATCATCATCATACAGTAAACTAAGGAGCAGTTTCCTATACATTTTACAAAGTTCAGGAGATTTGAAAACTCCTAAGCAAAGTGTAAAACATACCTATGGGGAATATTCAAGTGAGAATACAAAATGAATTGTTCTTAGGCTGGACAGAGGTAACTAGAGTATGTCTGTTGTACACAGAAACAAAGCGTCTATCAGGGAAACTCATTATGAAGCTGCTTGTAAATTCTGACATAAAAGTATTTCCCCTAAAGATTTTGGCTATTCTGACTCGACTTCAGGGAACGAGAAAAACTATCATAGGATTTATGATGTAATTGCTGTTAGGTGCTGTCCAGTCAGTAGTTCCAAGTCATGGTGACCCTATGTATGACCAACCCAAACATTGCTTGGTCCTGTGCTATCCCCATAATCACTGAGTCTATAATTGTAGTTACTATGTCAATCAATCTCACTGAGGATCTTCCTCTTTTTCGCAAAGGCTCTATTTTACCAATCATGATATCATTCTCCAGAAGCTGATTTCTCCTGAAAAATATCCAAAATTTATGAAACAAAGTCTCGCCACCCTCGCTTCTAAGGTAAATTTTGGCTCTAATTCTTCCAAAATAGTTTCTTTCATTCTTGCAGTCTACATTACATTCAACATCCTTGGCCAATGCTATAAATTCAAAGGAATCAACTCTTCAGTGTTTTCTTATTCATCATCCACCTTCCACATGCATGTATGGCAACTGAAAGTACTATGGCTTGGGTCAAGTTCACTGGAGATCTCAAATCGAAATTGTTACTTTTGAAAACTGTAAAGAGATCTTTTGCAGTGTATTTGCTCATCGCAACATGTCACTTGATTTCAGGACTGTTGCTTTTGTGAGTCGATTGTAGATCCAACAAGAATGAAATTCTTGACAACTTGAATCTTTGCTCCATTTATCATGATATTGCTTACTGTTCCAGTTGTGAAGATTTTTTGTTTTCATTCTCTTGAGGTGTAATTCACATTAAAGGCTACAATCAGTAAGTATTTCAAGTCCTCTCTTTGCTTTCAACAAGACAGAGTCATCTACATTTTGAAGGTTGTTAATAAGACTTTCTCCAGTCTTAATGCCACATACCTCTTCATATAGTCCATCGCCTCAGATTATCTGTTCAACATACAGATTGAATAGGTAGGATGAAAAGATACAACCCTCACACACAGTTTTTCTGATTTTATGCAATACTCTCTTGCTCTGTTTGAAGGACTTCCCCTTGGTCTATGTTCAGTTTCTGTATAACCACAATTAAGTGTTCTGGAGTTTTCATTCTTTTTAAAGTTATCCATAATCCACACATGCAAATACCTTTGCATATTTAATAAAACCCAGGTAAACATCTTTCTGTTATTCTCTGCTTTTAGCCAGGATTCATCTGACATCAACAATGACATCCTTTGTTCCACATCCTTTTCTGAACCTGGCTTAAATTTCTGGCGATTTCCTCCATATGTACTGATGCAACCACTTTTGAATGATCCTCTACAAAATTTTACTTGTGTATGACATTAATAATATTGTTAGACAATTTACTCATTTTGTTGGATTATCTTTCTTAAGTATGTGCACAAATGTGGATCTCTTCCTGGCAGTGGTCAGGTAGCTATCTTTCAAATTTCTTTTTTTATTATGTCTCAGTGAAAATGTACATTCTCATATAAATTTACGCATATGCAACTTTCACTGCTCTTCCTGCCCAGTGACAGCACAGTATTCCTCTCTGTTCCATACATGTCTCATCCTCCCAACAGTCTCCTGTATCCTCCTCTCCACTCATTCTCCTTCCTCCAGTCAGAGGTCAGCAGGGTGATACCCTATAGATGCATAGAACCATAAAGTGCATCCAATATACGGTCACTCTGCATTGCCAAGTCCAATCCATTCGTGTTAAAAAAGTGGACCTTTGTTAGGATTTATGGGCAAGGGCAGCATCAGGGCCAGGGGACATGCTCCCATGGGAACCCCGAAACCACTGGATCATCAATTGAGGTCTTTTAATGGTGATCTCTGGGTGCAGCCCTTTTTATTCTCGTGTTGTCAGTGAGACTCAACTTAGTGAGCTCCATCGTGGCTATCACTGGTGGTGGCTGGGCACCATCCAGTTTTTCTGGTCCCAAGTCTATGTAGGCACCCACTCATGTGTGTCTCTCTATCTTCTGGGTTGTCTTTACCCCATGTCATTTTGGTTCTCAGTGAGCATTCGTTCCTGCTGAGTTGGGACCATTTGCCATGTCATTGCATGGCAGCTTTGCAGCTTTTAAGACCACAGACACCACTCACCAATGTGCGATGCAGAGAGCCCTCTTAGCAAAATGCTAGTTGTGCCAATTGGCCTCCATTTTTGCCTAAGAGCATGGCCCCTTGCCCCCTGCCCCAGCTACTTTGTCCTTGCAATATTGGGTTAAGATGGAAGGAGCATTCAAGATATACTGAAGTCCACTTAATATTGTCCTTATTTCTAATGTGTGCTATCACAGATTTCACCCAACCAGATTTCTAGTAACTATCTAAACTAAGCCCTCCCCCCTCACCCTCCCTCCCTTCCCTTGCAGCTGTCAAAGAGTCTTCTATACATAAGTCTGTTTTTGAGATCTTATCGTAGAGGTCTCATACAATATTTGTCCTTTTATCGCTGACTACTTTCACTCAACATAATGTCTTGCAGTTGAAGGTCATGAGATGTTTCCTGGAATCATCATTATTCTTTATCATTGCGTAGTGCTCCACTGAGTGTATATACCATAGTTTACCTATCCATTCCTCTGTTATTGGTCATCTGGGTTGATTTTTTGCTATCGTGGACTGTGCTGCGATAAATGTTTTTGTGAATGTGTCTGTTGGTGTGAAAGGCCTTGATTCTATAGGATGTATTCCAAGTAGTGGAATTACTGGGTCAAATGGCATATCTATATCCATTTTTCTAAAGGAAGCACCAGATTACTTTCCAAAGAGTCTGGACCATTTTGCAACCCCACCAACAGTGTAGAAGAGTTCCACTTTCTCCACAGCCTCTCCAGCATTTGTTGTTTTGTGGTTTTTGGATCATGGCCAACCTTGTTCTGGTGAGATGGTATCTCATTGTCGTCTTGACTTGAATTTCTTGAATAACTAAAGACCGTGTACATGACCACATTGTTTTTGGGCTGCCTGGATCTCCTCTTCAGAGAAACGTCTGTCCATCTCCTTTGCCCATTGTTTAATTCGATGATTTATCTTCCTCTTATTGGTATTTTGTAGTATCTTATAGATTATGGAGATCAGGCATCAGTCTAACGTAGAGTTGTCAAACATTTTTTCCCATTCTGTAGGTGGCCTTTTAATTCTATTAATAAAGTCTTTGGATGAGCAAAAGTGTTTGATTCTTAATAGTTCCCATTTATCTATTTTCTCTTCTGTTGACTGTGGTTTGTTTGACAGATTTTGAAGTCTGTCTACGTTGTATATTAAAACTTCCATTGTTGTTCCTACCTTTTCTTGGATAAGTTTAAGCATTTTAGGTTTGATATTTAGGTCTGTTATCCAGTTGGAGTTGGTTTTTGTATAAGGTGTAAGATATGGATCTTGTTTCAATTTATTGCAGATAGATATCCAATTTTGCCAGCACCATATGTTGAAGATACTGGTTTTACCCCAGTTTAATGTCTTAGGGCCTTTGTCAAATATCAACTGTTCATAGGCAGATGGTGTCATCTCTGGGGTCTCAGTTCTGTTCCAGTGATTGATCTGTCTGTTCTTGTACTAGTACCTGGCTGTTCTGACCACTGTGGCAGTGTAATATGTTCTAAGGTCGAGTAATGAGAGGCCTCCCAGTGTGTTATTCTTCTTTAGTAGTACCTTACTTATCCGAGGCTTCTTCCCTTTCCAAACAAATTTGGTGATTTGTTTCTCCATCTCATTAAAAAATGATACTGGAGCTTGTATTGGGATTACATTATATAAGTAGATTGCTTTGGGTAAAATAGATATTTTTATAATCCATGAGCATGGTAGGTTTTTCCATTTATTTAACTCTCTCTTAGTTTCTTATAGTAAGGGCTTGTAGTTCTTTTTGTAAAGGTCTGTTATTTCTCTGGTTAGATTAATTCCTAGGTACCTTATCTTCTTAGGGGCTATAGTAAATGGTATTGATTCGATGATTTCTTCCTTAACAGTCTTGTTGTTAGTATAAAGGAATCCTACTGATTTACTTATGTTTATCTTGTATCCTGAGACTTTGCTGAACTCTTCTATCAGTTTGAATAGTTATAGATTCTTTGGGATTCTCTGCATATACAACGATATTATCTGCAAACATGGAGATTTTGACTTCTTCTTTGCTGATGCGGATGCCCTTTATTTCTTGGTCTTGTCTAATTGCTCTGGTTAGAACTTCTAGTACAATGTTGAATAGGAGAGGTGAAAGTGGCATCCTTGTCTTGTTACTGTTCTCAAGGGAAAGTCTTTCAGTCTCTCTCCATTCAGGATGATATAGGTAACTGGCTTTGTATAAATGGTCCTTATTGCATTGAGGAATTTGCTGTCTGTGTCTATTTTGCTAAGAGTTTTTAGCATGAATGGGTGTTGGACTTTATCAAATGCCTTTTCTGCATCAATGGACAAAATCAGGTGATTCTTGTCTTTTGTATTATTTATGTGGTTAATCACATTAATTGTTTTTCTGATGTTGAACCAGTCTTGCATCCCTGGTATGAATCCACTTGGTGAGGATGGATTATTTTTTTGATATGTTGTTGTATTCTATTGGCAAGAATTTTGTTGAAGATTTTTGCATCTAGATTCATGAGTGATGTTGGTCTGTAGTTCTCCTTTTTGGTTGGGTCTTTCCCTGGCTTTGGTATCAGGGTTATGCTGACTTCACAGTATGAGTTTGGGAGTACTCCATCCCTTTCTATACTGTGAAATAGTCTCAATGATGTTGGAGATAACTCTTCTCTAAAAGCTTGGTAGAATTCTGCAGTGAAGTGATCTGGGCCCGGACTTTTTTTGGTTGGCAGTGTTTTGATGACATTTTCAATCTCTTCCTTTGTGATGGGTTTATTAAGTTGTTCTGCTTCACGTTGTGATAATTGGGGTAGGTGGTATAAATCAAGGATTTGTCCATTTCTTCTAGATTTTCATATTTGTTAGAGTACAGTCTTTCATAGTATTCTGTTATGATAATTTTTTATTTCTGTTGGATCTATTGTGACAACTCCCCTCTCATTTCTAATTTGGGTTATTTGTTTCCTTTCCTGCTTTACTTTAGTAAGTTTAGCCAGTGTTTTGTCAATTTTGTTGATCTTTTCAAAAAACCAGCTTTTGGCCTTTTCAATTTTTTTCAATTGTTTTTCTATTCTCTAATTCATTTGGCTCTGCTCTAATCTTTATGATCTGTTTTCTTCTGCTGACTTAGGGGTTCCTCTGTTGTTCTCTGTCTACTTGTTCAAGCTGTAGAGTAGTTCGATGATTTGATTTCCTTCTTGCTTCCAGATGTGTGCATTTATGGAGATAAACAGACCTCTGAGCACTGCTTTGGCTGTATCCCATAGGTTCTGGTAGGAAGTGTTTCCATTCTCATTGGAATCCATGAATTTCTTGATTTCATCTTTGATTTCTTCTATAACCCCTGGTTTTTTCAGGAAAATGTTGTTTAGTTTCCAAGAGTTCCACTTTCTATCTATGCTTTTTCTGCCATTGATGTCAACTTTTATGACTTTATGATCCCAGAAGATGCTTTCCAGTAATTCAATGGTATGCATTTTGTTGTGAATTGCAGTATGTCCTAACACATGGTCAATTCTGGAGGATGTCTCATGTGCACTGGAGAAGAAGGTGTAGTTGTCAGCTGATGGGTGGAAAGTTCTATATACATCGATGAGGTTTAGTTGGTTAATTATGGCAATGAGATCTTCTGTATCTTTACTGAGCTTTTTTCTAGATGATCTGTCCAGTATTGAGAGTGGAGTGTCAAAGTCTCCTACTATTATTGTAGAGTGATCTAACTCTTTTTTGAGTGTAGTCAGTGTTTCTTTCATGTACTTAGGTGCTTTGATATTAGGTACACAAATGTTTAATATAGTTAAGTCTTGCCTGTGTACTGAACCTTTCAGCAATAGTGTCCATCTTTGTCCACAGTGGTGGATTTTACATTAAAATTGATTTTGTCTTAAATTAGAATTGTCACACCTGCTTTTCTTTGCTCATTGTTAGTTTGATGTATATTCTTCCATCCTTTAATTTTCAGTTTGTTCCTATCTTTAGGTCTTAAGTGAGTTTCTTGTAGACAACATACGGATCAGTCATGTCTTTTGATCCAGGATGCCACTCGATGTCTCTTTCCTGGAGCATACAGTCCATTCACATTCAATCCAGTGCTGCTATGACCAAAATACCACAAGTGGTTGGCTTTAAAAAGAGAAATTTATTCGGTCTCAGTCCAGCAGGCTAAAGTAAAAATCCAGGGTGTCAGCTATGTAAGAAGTCTTTTCTCTGCTGGCTTTGAAGAAAGGTCCTTGTCATCAATCTTCCTTTGGAATCGGAGCTTCTGAGGTGTGAGGACCCTAGGACCTTTCCAAAGGATGTACACTGATCCTGGCACTGCTTTTTGTAGTATGAGGTCTCCCCCTTTCTCCTTGCTTCTCTTTCTTCTATATTCCAAGATATTGCTTCAAAGCATGATACAATCACATACACTGAGTGTTACCCATCCAACGCAACTGCCAATCACCCTCCCTCATTACTATCAAAGAGGCAGAATCATGGCATAGCCAAATGTCTACAGACATTTCTTGGGGACACAATTCAACCCACAACGATGCTGTTGTAACACATACCTAACATGTGGAAACAGTTTTGGAACTGAGTAATGGGTAGAAGCTAGAAAAGTTTTAAGGTGCCTAATATTAAAACCTAGATTGCTTTGAAAATATTGTTTGTAGAATTGTGGATGAAAAAGGAAATTCTGAGGATGGCTCAAAGGAAAGTGAGGAAAGCTGTAACACCAGAGATAATACCAGTCAAAACCTCTGTTGTCAAGTTGATTCTGAATGATAATGACCCTATAGGTCAGAACAGAAGTTACCCTTAGAGTTTCCAAGTAGTACTTGGTAGGTTTGAACTGTCAACTGAAAGGTTGGCAGACATGGTAGTTAACCACTATGCCACCAGGGTTTCCATTAGAGACAGTTCAGACGTGTGCAGATGGTAAGAAACTGCAACCGAGAAATAGGGACAGCAGAACTGGAAGACTAGCATGAGCTGACACACTGAGAAACAGGGCTGAATGCCTTTAGGCAAGAGGCTTCTTGGAGGGGCAGGCTGCCTCTCGGCACTTGTCGGAAGGCTTGCCAACAAGCTAAGCTTGCCGACCCATGGACTGAGTCAGCTGAGTGCCTTTGGGCTGACGTTTCTTGAGAAGTGGAATGACTTGCTTCACTTAGAGGTAGCCATGTGAGCCAAGTGCCGTCGAGTAGGATCTGACTCATAGCGACCCTAGAGGCCAGAGTAGAACTGACCACTAGAATATTCAAGGTAAAAAGTATAACACCTGCTGGATCAGGCAGAGGCCAGGTCAGCCCAAGAGGCCCAAGGGGCTAGGAGACACCAAAGATGAAGGAAGCAGGAAGCAGAAGCTGAAGAGAAAAAGTATAAGAAGCAGAGCTGTCTTAAATAGTGGCCTCACCACCTCTATGGTCTCCAAGGCTGAAATCATACCTGCTGGGTTTCAAAGATGGGACTACAGTATTCTAGGATTCAAAGAGTTGAATCTTCTCCAATCCAGTTCCAAACTGTAAGGCTACCAGGGGGATGGGGTCGGGGCTGCCACCCAAAGATGAGAGGGTGGGGCTGCCATGCCCACGGTGCTGGAGAATGTGGCTTGTCACAGCTGAGGGAGTAGGATTCCCTTTCAATTGGGCTAGGACAATGAGGATGCCCAAAATTTGAGGAGCAAAGTTGCTGTCCTAGTGGCCTGGAAAACATAGTTGAATCCCAGAGACGAGGAGTCTCTATCTAGAATTAGGAGACAGGATATTACCTACCTAGTCTGAGAAAACAGAGAGAGGATTATTTTCAAGCCTTGAGAGCTAATGTAAATTGTTTTGTTAGGATTTTGACTTGCTTGGTACCCTTTATTCCTTCTTTCCCCTCAAGTTCTCCCATTTGTAATGGAAACATCTATCTTGTACTTGTCTCACCATTGTATTTTGGGAGTAGACAACTTGTATTCTAGATTTCAAAGGTTGACAGATGAAGAGGAATTTTGATCCAGAATGGAATTTGGACTTGGTATGATGTACAATTTGGGGGATGGTATGATGGGTGAAAATGTTTTACATACAGCAAGGATATGAAATTTTACAGGCAAAAGTACCAGATTTATAAATTTAATTGTGTTTCACCAAAATATGTCAACTTGGCAAGGTCATGATTCTCAATATTATGAAATTATCCTCAACTTTTTACTTGATGTAATTATCTTTCTTTTCGTGGTCTGATAGATAATTATCCTCCACATTGTTATCTGATGTAATTACCCTGTGTTTCATTAATCCTAAAGTGTATGATGTTAATGAGACAGGATACAAAATTAAGTTACATATGTTTTTTGAGGTTCTTTTTTTTTTATTAAATAAAAAAATGAAAGTGTACATGTTCTGTGCTTACAATATTGGCTTAAGATAGGAGTACACAAGTTGTGTTGAAGTCCCATTAATATTGATCTTCTTACTAATGTGTATTGTCACCAATTTCACCCAACCAAATTTCTACAACTATCTAATCTAAACCTTCGCCCCTTGCCCTCCCACCATCTGCCCTTCCACCCTCCCTATCCTAATAGAAAAGAGTCTTTTCTATTATGTATGATTATGCTTTTAAGTTTTTATTGTAGGGGTCTCATATAATAATTGTCCTTCTGTCACTGACTAGTTTCACTCAACATGATGTCCCCCAGTTGAGACCAAATTGAGAGATGTTTCCTGCTATCATCGTTGTTCTTTATCAATGTATAGTACTCCATTGAATACATATACCAAAGTTTATCCATCCATTCTTCTGTTGTTGGGCATCTGGGTTGATTCCAGCTTTTTGCTATCATGGACTGTGCTGCAATGAACATTCGTGTGCATGTATCAGTTGGTGTGAATGGCCTTGATCTGTCGGATATACTCCAAGCAGAGGAATTACTGGGTCAAATGGTATATGTATATCCATCATTTTAAGGTAATGTCAAATTGCTTTCCAAAGAGGTTGCACCATTCTGCAATCCCACCAACAGTATAGGAGAGTTCCAATCTCTCCACAGCCTCTCCAACATTTATTGCTTTGTGTTTTTTGGATCATGGCCAATCTTGTTGGGGTGAGATGGGGTCTCGTTGTTTTGATATGAATTTCTTTAATAATTAATGATCGTGAGCATGTCTGCATGTGTTTTTTGGCTGCCTGGATCTCCTCTTTCATGAAGTGTCTGTCCATCTCCTTTGCCCATCACTTAATTGGATGATTTGTCTTTTTTTAATTGATATTTTGTAGAACCTTATACATTATGGAGATCAGAAGTCAGTCTGACATAGAGTTGCCAAATATTTTTCCCATTCTGTAGATGGTCTTTTAATTCTTTTGATGAAGTCTTTGGATGAGCACAAGTGTTGGATTCTTATTAATTTCCATTTATCTATTTTCTCTTCTGATGAATGTATTTTGTTTGTCAGATTTTGAAGTCTGTCTATATTATGTATTAAAATGCCCACTGTTGACCATATTTTATCTTGGATGAGCTTTATTGTTTTAGCTTTCATATTTAGGTCTTTTATCCAATTTGAATTGATTTTTGTATAAGGTGTGAGATGTGGGTCTTGTTTCAATTTTTGCAGATGGATATCCAATTATGCCAGCACCATTTGTTAAAGAGACTGTTCTTACCCTAGTTCAAAATCTTAGGACCTTTGTCAAATATCAGCTGTTCATAGGAGAATGGTCGCCTATCTGGGGTCTCTACTTTGTTCCATTGGTCTATATGTCTCTTTTTGCACCAATACCAGGCTGTTTTGACTACTGTGCCAATGTTATAGGTTTTAAAGTCAGATAGTGAGAGGCCTCCCAGTATGTTCTTCTTTTTCAGTAGTGCTTTACTTATGCGGGGCTTCTTCCCTTTCCAAATAAAGCTGATAATTTGTTTCTCCATCTCATTAAAAAATGTAGTTGGAATTTGTACTGGGATTGCATTATATAAGTAGATTGCTTTGGGCAAAATAGACATTTTCACAATATTGAGTCTTCCTACCCACGAGCAGGGCAGATTACTCCACTTATGTAAGTCTCTCCTAGTTTCTTGTAGTAAGGTCTTGTAGTTTTCTCTGTAAAAATCTCTTATTTCTCTAGTTAGATTTATTCCTAGGTATTTTATCTTCTTGGGGGCTATAGTAAATGGAATTGATTTGGTGATTTCTTCTTTAATAATTTCACTGTTGGTATAAAGGAATCCTATTGATTTAGTTATGTTTGTCTCATATCCCGATACTTTGCTGTACTCATCTATTAGCTCTAATAGTTTACTGGTGGATTTCTTTGGATTCTCTGTATAAACAATCATATCATCTGCAAAGAGAGAAATCTTTACTTCTTCACTGCCAATACAGATGCCTTTTATGTCTTTGTCTTGTCTAATTGCTCTCGCTAGAACTGCTAGCACAATGTTGAATAAAAGTGGTGAGAGGAGGCATCCTTGTCTAGTTCCCGTTCTCAAGGGGAATTCTTTCAGTCTTTCACCATTCAAGTAGATGAAAGCAGTTGGCTTTGCATAGATGCTACTGATTATGTTGAGGAATTTCCCCTTTATTCCTGTTTTTCTGAGAGTTTTAAGCATGAATGGATGCTGAACTTTGTCAAATGCCTTTTCTGCATCAATAGACAAAATCAGGTGATTTTTATCTTTTGTGTTATTAATATGGTTGATTACATTAATTGTTTTTCTGATGTTGAACCAGCCTTGTATCTCTGGAATGAAACCAACTTGATCATGATGAATTATTTTTTTTATGTGCTGTTGAATTCTATTGGCTAGAATTTTGTTGAAGACTTTTTCATCTAGATTCATGAGTGATATTGGTCTGTAATTCTCTTTTTTTTGTGGGATCTTTCCCTGGTTTTGGTATCAGGGTTATGCTGGCTTCATAGAATGAATTTGGGAGTATTTCGTCTCTTTCTATGGTGTGAAATATCCTCATTAGTATTGGAGCTAATTCTTCTCTAAAAGTTTGGTAGAATTCTCCAGTGAAGCCATCTGGGCCAGGACTTTTTTTTGGTTGGTAGATTTTGGATGACTTCCTCAGTCTCTTCCTTTGTGGTAGATTTATTATGTTGATCTATTTCTCCTTGTGATAGTCTTGGTGAGTCACATGAATCTAGAAATTTGTCCATTTCTCCTAGGTTTTCAAACCTGTTAGAGCATAGCTTTTCATAGTATTCTGTTATGATATATTTTATTTCAGTTGGGTCTGTTGTAACATCTCCCAACTCATTTCTTAATTGGGTTATTTGTATCTTCTGTTGTTTTTCTTTTGTAAGTTTAGCCAATGGTTTATCAATTTTGTTGATCTTTTCAAAGAACCAGCTTTTGGTTTTGTTAATTTTCTCAATTGCTTTTCTATTCTTTAATTCATTTAGTTTTGCTCTAATCCTTATAGTCTGTTTTCTTCTGGTGCCTGAGGGGTTTCTTTGGTTTCTTTGTTGCTCTCTTTCTACTTGTTCAAGCTGTGAGGTTAATTCTTTAATTTGTGCTCTTTCTTCTTTCCAGAAGTGTGTATTTACAGAGATAAACTGACCTCTGAGCACTGCTTTTGCTGTATCCCATAAATTCTGGTAGGATGTGTTCTCATTCTCATTTGAATCCATAAATTTCTTTAATGTGTCTTTGATTTCATTTATAACCCAAGGCTTTATGAGTAAAGTATTGTTCAGTTTCCACAAGTTGGAATTTTTACCTATGAATTTTCTGTTATTGATTTCAACTTTTATAACTCTGTGGTCCAAGAAGATACTTTGCAATAAATCAGTGGTTTGGATTTTATGGAGAATTGTTTTATGACCTAACATATGGTCTGTTCCAGAGAATGTTCCTTGTGATTTGTAGAAGAAGGTGGATTTACAGATGAAGAGATCTGTATATGTCAATAAGGTCAAGTTGGTTGATTGTTGTAATAAGATCTTCTGTATTTTTACTGAGCTTTTTTCTGGATGTTCTGTCCTTAACTGAAAGGGGAGTGTTAAAGTCCCCAACTATTATTGTGAAATGATCAATCTCATTTTTCAATGTTGTCAGTATTTGTTCAATGTATTTAGGTGCTTTGGTATTGGGTGCATAAATATTTAATATTGTTAAGTCTTGCTTGAGTATTGAATCTTTCAGCAATAGATAGTGACCAGCCTTGTCCATAATAGTGGATTTTACATTAAAATCTATTTTATCTGCAATTAATATTGCCACACCTGCTCTTTTTCATGTATTATTACTTTGATATATATTATTTCAACCTTTAATTCTCAACCTGCTCTTATCTTTAGGTATAAGACTTGTTTCTTGCAAGCAATACGTAGATGAGTGATGTCTTTTGATCCAGGATATCACTTGCTGTCTCTTTACTGGAGCGTTCAGTCCATTAACATTCAATGTGATTATTGATAGATATATACTATAGCAGCACTATGAAACTAAGATACCATTTGGGTTTATGAAGACATATACAGAAAAAAATCCTTGAAATAAAAGCTAATGATTGATTAGGTATTATTCTCACTAAAATTTCATGTCAGGTTATCTTCCAGTAGTTCTAATCTAGAAAGCATTTATATTCTTTATTATTATCCTTTTGAACTATGAATACTAACATAGTTATTTTCAATAGATGCTGTAGAGCATTTGTAGTCCCTAGATATCACGGGAAAATTGAAATATCACAAACTCTGAATGAAGCCATCCTTTTCTCTGTCTTGCAAAACTAATTAATAAGAATAACTCAAATCCAAATGGAGATATATTGTCTATGAGCTTAAGAGCAAGGCGTTGAAATCAGGCAGATCTATGCTCAGATCCTGGTTCTGTCAGACAGTGTGCATTAGTGTTTTCATCTACATAATAGAAATGATACCTATTTCCTTAGATTGTATGAAGATTAAATAAAATATTATCTAAATAAAATATTTAGATTAAATATAAAATATTAGTATCTGTTTGGCACATACTAAAGGTCACATAAATGATAGTTACTGTTTATTATTGGAAACCCTGGTAATGTAGTAGTTACGTGCTATAGTTGCTAACTGAAAGGACAACAGTTCACATCCACCAGACCATCCTTGAAATCTCTGTGGGGTGGTTCTACTCTATCTTATAGCGTATCTATGAGTCAAAATTGACTCAGTTGTAGTGGGTTTATTTCTCATTAACCTTCATATTTAAGCATTAATTTAGTTTAGAAGCAAAAGCAGTCATTTTTATGTCATAAACATTATGACCACAAATAATGATTTTCTTCTGTGTTAGAACATAAATTTCATATGAGTAGGGATAAAGTCTAATACATATTCACTACTGCATACTGGTAGCCTAGCATAGTGCTTGTCATATGATAATTAGTAAATAACATTTGTTTACTTACTGAATGAATATGCATCATCTGGGAAATTTCTACAGCACATTGATAGTTTCAAAATCAATCTGGAGAACTTCAAGTCTAAACAGGATCAACCATCAGGTATTTGGAGTATGACCAAACACAATTTTCTAAAATTTCCGTAAATTCTGCTTTGGATGATGCGAAAGTGAATCCAAAGTTTGCAGTAATTTGTTTATGATGAAAACACCAATAAATGTCAATTTGATGAGGTGAGTTTTATTTACATATTTCTATGGGCACCAGTTCGCTCAATGTAATGTCATAAAGTAGACAACAATAAATAAAATTTAACATTATAATAGTTAAGAAAGTCACAAATACAAGGAAAATGATAATAAGAATCAATAAGGAGGGATGATTAAAGTACACTGGAAGGGCTCAAGTAGGGAAATATTTATTTATTATTAATTACAAGAGCTACTAAATAACTTACTGGTATTTTTGATAACCAAATCTTTTATGTATTCCACATTCTCTTCTTTTTGCCTCACTCTCATTCACTTGCTGTAGACACATTAGTTATGTCTCATGCTTTGCTTCTGAATTTGAGTACCTAAGAATAGGACTGTAGAATTCAATTGCTATTTCAAATAAGGTTTAGGAGTGGCATACTTTTTTAAGCTTTGTGTAAAATTTGTTTCTTCACTCTTAATTCATAATTTATGTGGCTGTAGAAATTTAAAATAAATTGTTTTTCTATTGTATTTTGAAGAAAGTATTCCATTTTTTAAAACTCTGTGACTGTTGCTAATATCACTGTCCACCTAAATGTCTTTCTTTATAGTTGAGATGCCTTTTGTTTCAAGCTGTTTTCAAACTTTACATGTATTTGTAAAAATTTAAATAATTTAATGCATGTAGAATACATAGACTGGTACATGGCATATGTTGTGTGCTTTCAGTTGCTTCCAACTCCCAATGAACCTATAACACAGAGTAGAACTGCCCCGTAGGGTTTCCCAGGTTTTCTTTATAGGAGCAGACTACCACATCTTTCTTACATTGAACTTCTGGGGGATTTGAAGCCCTGAACTTTCTGTTAGCCACTGAACACTTAAATACTACAACATTGATCTTGTAGCATGGCTTATAGTGAGCACAAAATAAATCAGCAGTTATTATTGCTGTTATTTTAAACAAACATAATTTTTCCCTTATCTCAATTTTCTTTCATATATGAGTGTTTTATTGTGCTTTAAGTGGTAGTCATAAATCCAAGTTAACTTGTCATATAAAACTCTGCATACACAGTGCTATGCAACTCTAGCTACTCTATGCTGTGATGGCACACTCCTATTCTCCACCCTTTACTTCCTGTATCCATTCAACCAATTCCCGTTCTCCTCTGCTCTCTCATTTTGCTATGGGCAGGAGCTACTCAGACAGCCTCATGTATATATTTAAGCCAAAAAGTTCATTCTTCACCAACATCACTCTACATGTTATAGTGTGGTTCAGTCTTTGTCTGAAGAGATCGCTTTGATACTGTTTTCAGCTCTGGGCTAACAGAGTGCAATGTGTTGAATTTTACTTTTAAGTCTATTTTATCAGAGATTAACATGGTCAGTCTTGTTCTTTTTTGACTATTGTTAGCTTGATACTTTTTTTCCATCCTATGAATTTTAGTTTGTTCACATCTTTGAGTTTAAGGTGTGTTTCTTGTGGGCAGCATATACATAGTTTTTTGTTTGTTTGTTTGTTTGTTTTTTAAATCTGATTTGTCATTCTTCATCTCTTTATTGGTCTATGTAGCCCATTTACATTCAGGGTGATTATTGAGAGATATGAGCTTAGTGCTGTCATTTTGATGTCTTTTTTATGTATTGTAGATAATTCCTTAATTCCATTTACTTTTCTGTGCTGTCTTTTTTATTTATTTGTTTTCTTTTTATCTCTTTCAATGTTGGCAATTTTCTATTTGTTGAGACTTCGTGTTTTTCTTGTTTTTTATTTTGATGCACAGGACTGATAGTTTCCTTTGCGATTACCTTACTCTTTAGCTCTATTTTTATAAGTTTAAATAGTCTTTAATTTCTTTATATTGCCTTGACTTCCTCTCTGGCTGAAAGGTCTGAGACTATATTTTCTTTTGAGGCCTTCTTTTCATTATAACACTACCTTAATGACAACCCGGTTTTTCTATTTTCAGTGTTTCAGCTATAATTATTTTTGGGATTTCTCTATTTAGTCTGATATACAGTTGCCATACCCTGTGTTCTTTTCTTGGGTTGTTACCTGATGTTACTGATTTTCTAACAAAAGGATTCTCTTTTCTATTTCATGTAATTTTCATTCAGATTTCACAAATTCCTTAAATTTCTGTTTGTCTTGAAATATTCAAATTTCATTATTATATTTGAGAGACAATTTTGCAGAATATATATTTCTTGGCTGGCAATTATGTTCTATCAAGATATTGTACATGTCATTCCATTTCCTTCTTGCCAGTATGGTCTTTGGTGTGTAGTCCAAGCTTAGTCTTACTGATTCTCATTTGTGGGTTATTTTTCATTTATCTCTAGCCACTTTTAAAAGTGTCTGCTTATCTTCAGTTATGACAAATTTGATTATAATATTTCTTAGTGTGTTTCTTTTGGGATCCACCTTGTGTGGAGTTTGATGAGCATCTTGGAAAGGTATCTTCTCATCTTTCAAGATACCAGGGAAAATTTTTGTCGACAAATTTTCTATGTTTTTTCTTTTTTTTTGCCCCAGTTTGGTATTCCAATCACTTGTAAATTAGTCCTCTTGATAGTCTCTCATATAATTCTTAGTGTTTCTTGATTCTTTCTAATTCTTTTATCTGATTTTTCCTCAAATAAGTTGACGTCCATGCTTTATCTTTAATTTTACTAACTCAGCCTTTCTTTTCCTCAATTCTGTTCCTTTGGTTTTCTACTGAGTTGTCTAATTCTGTAATTTTATTATTTTCTTAATTTATAATTCTTGCTACTGTATGTTTTCTTACAGCCTGTTTAATTTGTCATTTTGCTTTTGTTCGTTTCCTTCCTGATCTCTTAAAGAGCTCTGAATATTAATCTTTTATATCCTACATTTGATAATTCCTGAAAGTTCTCTTCCTTTGGAAAATGTGAATTTTTGTTTGGGGAGTTTTCTGAAGCCATCATGGTCTGTCTCTTTAAGTGATTTGATATGGACTTTTGCCTTTGAGCCATCAGTAAGTTGTTGCATTTTATTTATTTAATGCTTGCTTACTGTGTTGTGTTGTCTGGTTTTGTTTTGAAATGGCCAAATCAACTGTTTATATTGGGGGTAGTTCAGTTATTGCTGCCTTTGAAGGTGTAACATCCTGTCACCAGATAGATAGAGCTGTTACCAGATATGCAAGCTGAAGAATCTGTTTACTTTTCCTGTATGGATTCAGCTCAGGTATCCAGGTAGTCAGTGACCAGGTGTGTGGTGTAAGTTCTTACCTACTATTGTAGATGGGCAGAGGGGACTAGTCACAGGTATCTGGCTGTGTGAGCTGAGAAAGCACTGAGTGTCTGTGAGGCTGGCATGTTCCCTTATGTCTGAATCAAGGGGAAGGAATGGTTTCTGCTCTCAATTTCTGGCTCAGGGGAATGACTAGATTTTTTTTTTTCTCTTTCCCCCTTCTCCCAGTTTGTTAGATTATTGGCTCTCCAAATCTTGGAGAATGGTTCAGTGTAGGCTTAAAGAGTCCTACTTCTGGCTCAGTAAATATCATCAGTCTTTAGAGCCACACACAATGCAGAGAAAGGTTGGGGAAGCACTGAACAGAAGGGAGAGACATTTATCCTGAGAGAAAGATTTAAACCATCCATGGTAGGTTATACATTAAGACTTAGCTTTCGATGATCTTGTGCTATTCCTCATTGGTTCAGGAAGTGCAAGTGGATTTTGTGGGCAGTTTCTCCTGGTGGAGAGGATTCCCTCCAACCACCATGCTCAGCTAGCCAGAGCTATTTCTCAGTTGGTCAGGTCTGATGAATTCTACTCTCACTTCCCTGTTGTTCAGTCCAATTTTACAACTTTCACTTTAATGTTATAGGCTCCTTGGATGCGATATGTAATGGATTCATTTGTTCTTTGGGGTCTTCATTGTTAGAAGGGTCAGAGGAAGCATCTGACTGCTTTGCCATCTTGATTCTGCCTCTTATCCCAAGTTCTTGAGTTGCTGATTATTTTGTTTGTATTCTATGCTAATTTTCTCTCCTAATGAACTGTTTCCTTATATGGCAGTGGTTTATCAGTTTTTTCTATACTCAGTTCCTATGGAGTATTTGTTCATTTGTTTTAATCTTATTTGATTCTTCCTCAGTGGATTTTTTTTTTTTTTTTTTACTTTCTGTAAACCTTGGGTTATGAAAATATCTGTACAATAATGTGTTAATTTTTGTTAAAATCTTTAGAATTTTGTCTTGGCCCAACTTTCATACTTCAAAACTTGAAATTCCTACTGTGCATACATAATGTCAATATTGCATATAGATGAGGGATATCATTACTAATATCAGAAGGATCTTTTCTAAAAGCAGAGAATGCCAGAAAGATGTCTACCTGTGTTTTATTGATTATTCAAAGGCATTTCACATATATATCTTAACAAATTATTGATAACATTGAGAAGAATGGAAATTTCAAAACTTAGTTGTGCCCATGAAGAATCTGCACAGTTCAAGAACAGAACAAGGTGCAGTCATTTAAACAGAACAGTGGGATAGTGAGTGGTTTAAAATCAGAAAAGGTGTATATCGTGTCTGTATTGTTTCGTTATATTTAATTTGTATGTTGAGCAAACAATCTGAGATACTGGACTACATGAAGAACGTGTCATCAAGATGAGAGAAAGACTTCTTAACAACTTGTGATATATAGATGATATAACCTTGCTTACTACGTGAAGATGACTTGAAGATCTTATCGATAGAGATCATATAGATTATATTGCAACATAAATAAAACAAAATTCTCGTGATTGGCCCAATAAGCAACATCACTCTAAACAGAAAATATTGAAGTTCTACAGGATTTAGGTGATTTAGTTTTACTTATATTGACAATTAACACCCATGGAAGTAGCAGTTAAGGAATGAAATGATGGCTTGCATTCAGCAAATCTGCTTCAGCAACCCTCTTTAAAGTATTACAAAGCAAAGAATGTCACTTTGAAGACTAAGGTGCTCCTGACACAAGCCATGGTATTTTCAATCATTTCACATGAGGTCCAACAATTAAGTCAGTGAACTTATTTGTTCTAAGTGCTACTTACCTCATTGCTGAATATCACTATGGTTACCTTTGAAGTACTCCCCTTGGAAAGTTGTTCACTGATGCTAGCACCTAGTCCACATTTCAAAGCAGTTTCAGAACTCTTCTGGAACGGCCACTGTATAAAGGGCAAGGTGACAAGTTCACAAACTTAACTGTATAGTTGTTGGTGAGGGGGTTTTTAGCCAGTAAACAAATAACTGACTTGGAATGCCTTCCCTACTCACCTGATCTGGCTCCCAGTGACTTTTTTCTTTACCCAAAGATAAAGGAAATAGTGAAGAGAAGACATTTTGATGACATTCAGGACATCAAAGTTTGTATGACAGCTCCAGCTCTGATGGCCATTCCAGAAGTAGAGCTGCAAAATTGCTTTGAAGGGTAGACTAGGCACTAGTATCAGTGTATAGCTTCCCGAGGGGAGTGCTTCAAAGATAATTGAAGTGATATTCAGCAATGAGTTGTGTAACACTTTTTCTGGAATGAGTTTGTGAACTTAATTGGCAGTCCGTATAATTAGTATCAGTATAGAGCCTCAAACCATGTTAAGATCCAAGGTGAGGCTAAAACCAAACCCATTGCTATCAAGTTGATTCCAGTTCATAGCAACCCTATAGGTCAGAGTAAAACTTCTCCATAGAGTTTCCAAGGAGCTTCTGTAGGATTTGAACTGTTGATTTCTAGTTAGTAGCTGTAGCAGTTGAACACTACACCACCAGGGTTTCCAAAGGTGAGGGTAGGAGCTTTTATTTTTCTCATTTTATTACAAGGGTGAGCTCTTCCACAATGCTGCCTTAATGCAGACATTGAGATGTTAGATCCTGACCTCAAACTACTTCTTCCTCCTACACATTAAAATCACAGATTCTAACCTTTGCTAATTATATCTGACCCCAAACCTACAAAATTTGCAAGAGCATCAATTAATATCTTTACTGAAATACCACTTGTTTACTTTTTTCAGTCTTGAAATTTTCATCTCTTTTATTTGAGGTTTAGTATATATTTTTAAGGAGCTCCTGGTAGATTTGATGGCACTTGGCTGGCATATATTTTTAAAGTTGCCATATTTTATCAAATCGTTTCTCTAGACTTGAGCAGTCTTTTCTATTGCCATTCAATCTTCCATAATGTGAGAAGTCTTTTCCTTTTCTATATTTGCACACAGTACATGCTCAATTAACATCAACTTTTGGTTTTACCTTTGGACAGCTGGGTAGATATATAAATCTGGTGGTTAGAATAGAGACCTATATTCACTGAACTGAATTTATTTCTCAAAAAGGTCTCATATTTTAGCTCACTGAATAATTCACAATAGCAGTCCTGTGTGGTGGTTTTATAGATAAGGAAACTGAAGATAAGATTAAATGAAACAAACAAACAAACAAAACCCCACAGGCCACAGATGCAACCAGGACTATTATTACTCAAGACCTTAATGCAGAGTGGGGAATTCCTTCCATCATAAGGCTGCCCCAAAGTTTCAGTGAAAATTTTCAGACATCATTTACTTATGCATTGAAAATTTGACTTATTAGTCTCAATAAGTATTATAAAATACATGATTGATACTTATTTCACTAAGCTGTGTATACAGAAATGTTGTTTCCGAATGTTATATTTTTATCACAACCAAAATACATCAAAGAAAAGCAATAATTTCTGTCAACATTTTATCCTCTGTGACTCTTCTCCCTGTATTAGAGTCTATACCGTGAAGGAGGTTGGCAGTTCAAATCTAACAGCATACCCTGGAAAACTCATGGGGCAGTTCTATTCTGTCTTACAGGTTTTCTGTGAGTCAGAACTGACTGGAAGGCTATAGTCTGACATGTGGCCAAAGTCACTGGATTAAGCTAAGTACATGATCAGCAACCCACTGGATGATAATGGATTTGATTATAATGGAAAGTTAATGATGGATTCTTTAGGGCTCAGTGTCCAAGAGTTAAACAAACTTCTTATTACAAATTGAGATAATTCAAAAAGGAGAACCATAGCTTGGATTTTAAACAAGACAGTTGTCTTATTTCTTTTTAGAACATGAATGTTTTCAACAGATTTATTACAAAGTTGCCTCTGAAAATTTAGCTTATGGCATTTTTTCTGAGATAGAGAAGGCTCTATAATTAATATGTTATAGGCAGGCCTCAGATCATCAATGAGTTTCACTCTTGAGTCTGTCTTTAAGTCAAATTTGTATGTAAGTAACAAATTCAGTTCGTATCTAATGTGAGATAGTCAAATGTTTGTCTTCAGATATAATACAACATTCCTTGTGCAAAAAATTTGAAGAATCACTTCCAGATGCACTAAAACATTTTTAGTATGGTAATACAGTAATAATAATACTAATGTTTGATGTCATAAAGTATCACTCATTAGTTGTTGCAAACTATTACATGTACCTCAAATTTTAACATAGGCTTTACAGAGTTGGTTCTTAACTATGCATTGTACATAAATCAAACATTCATAACCTGGGGACCACCTGTATCTGAAAACAGTTTCTAAGAGTAAATTCAGATGTCTTCTGAACTTTATTATATAGCCAAGTCTTAACTATGTGTAAAATTAAATTGTAGAAAAAAATGTTTTCCAGGTATTTCATCAGTTTTTGACTTATGAATGTAAGTGATAAAAAAAAAATTTAGATATAATCTTATTCTACCTCCTGATTTGAAAAATGAAAGAAATTCAAAACATAGAATTAAGACTAGCGTGAGAGTATTAGCATCTTTTCATAGAAGCCATGATTCCTCTTACTTTACCAAAATATAAAAGCCAAAGTAATGAAATTTCACAAAAGAAAAGATTTATACTATTTATTTAAAAAAAGCCCTGGCACTGAGGGCTGTGAGGACTATGGGCTTGGGGGAACATCTAGCTCAATTCACATAACATAGTTTATGAAGAAAGTGTTCTACACTCTATTTTGGTGAGTAGTGTGTGGAGTCTTGAAAGTCTGTGATTGGCCATCTAGGATACTCCAAGTAACAGACTGAATTGTGTCCCTGCCCTGCCCAAAAATGTGTGTAGCAATTTTGCTAGGCATGATTTCTAGTATTGTATGATATTCCTATATGTTGTAAATCTTGCCTCTATGAAATTAATGAGGGAGGATGTGCAGCAGTTGTGTTGATGGGGCAGGACTCAATATCTAAGATCGTGTTGTACTTGGGTTACTCTCTTTACATATAAAGAAAAGGGAAGCAAACAGAGATTGGGGGACCTCATACCACCAAGAAAGCAGTGTTGGAAATTGAGTGTATTCTTTGAAAAAGACCTGGGATCCCTGTGCATCAGAAATTCCCATTCCAGGGGAAGACTGATGACAAGGCCTTTCCTTCAAAGCCCTACAGAGAAAGGCTTTCCCCTGGAGTTGACACCCTCAATTTGTATTCTCAGCCTACTGGATTGTGACAGAACGAAATTTCCCTTTTTAAAGCCATCCATTTGTAGTATGTCTGCTAAAGCAGTACTAGAAGACCAAGACACTCCACTGGTCTCCTCCCTTTGGGAGCAAAGAGGAATAAATAAAACTAGATACAAGGGAAGGATTAATCCAAGGACAAATGGGTCTCCACCAGGCTGAATCCAGTACAACTAGATGATGTCTGGCTACCACCAATGACTTCTCTGAGAAGGATCAGAGCAGAGGATACTAGACACAGCTAGAAAAAGATGTAGAACAAAATTCTAGCTCTAAAAGAAAGACCAGACTTGCTGGGTTGACAGAGATTGGAGAAACCCTGAGAGCATGCACCTCTGACACACTTGCAACTCAAAACTGAAGCTACTCCAGAGGTTCATCCTTCAGCCAAAGCTTGGACAGGCCCATTTAAAAACCAAACCGAAAAACTAAAGGCCATGGTAGTCCAGGGACATGAACTAGAAGGCAGGAGGGGAAAGAATGATGGTAATGGGGCAACTAAGTTTGAGAAGGGAGAATGCTGACTTGTAATAAGGTTGTCAGCCAATGCTGTAAAACAATGTGTGTACTAACTTTTCAGTGAGAAATTAGGTTGTTCTATAAACCTTCATCTAAAGCACAAATAAAAAAAAAAGCTGAACTAAACAAATAAACATATTTTAGCCATTTAGAGTCTACCTACCGTGCATATCTTGTGAAATTATAACAAATATCTGCTAACTATAGGTAAGGTGGGGACCTGGTGGTACAGTGGTTAAGAGTTCAGCTGCTAACCAAAAGGTCAGCAGTTCAAATCCACCAGCCACTCCTTGGAAACCTTACAGAACAATTCTGCTCTGTCCTATATAGTGTTGCTATGAGTGAGAATCAACTCGATGGCACCAAGTATAGACTAGAGAAATCTGTAACAATAAAAGACCTCAATTTGCTGCTGCTCCTCCTAGCTCTCTGGATCCTTGCAGCACAGTGGTTAAGAGTTTGACTGCTAACCAAAAAGTCCATGGTTTGAACCCACCAGCCGTTCCCTGAAAGTCCAATGGGCAGTTCTAGTCTGTTCTGTAGGGTTGTTATGAGTCAGAATTGACTCAATGGCAAGAGGATTTTGGTTTTTCAACCTCTGGCCCAAGACATCCCAATTAGCTGTTGAGTAATGCCACTAAAACACGTAGTCCCCTTCTTCAAGTACCCCTCCTCCCCTGGGAAATGTTCTTCTGTATTTTCCTTCTGAGTGATGGCCTCATGCCACTGTCTTTGGAAGGTCTTTTTCTGAAAGAGACCTTCCAGAGACAGTGGCATAACGCTCTCCAAACGTGACCCAAGAAAGTTTGGGTGCTGCTGCGAAATTAAACAAATAAAAGGCCCTGGCAATACAAATGGTTAGGCACTCAGTTGCTAACCAAAAGGTTGATGCTTCAAACCCAAACCCACTTAGTGGCTCTGAGGAGAAAAGACCTCATGGATCTACTTCTGTAGAAGAGTACAGCCAAGAAAACCCTATGCGTCAGTCCTTATCTGTCACACAAATTCTCTGTAAGTCTAAAATGACTCAACGGCACCTGCCAAGAAGGACATTTGTTTAATATACCCATTACCACTGTAATTCAGTTATTCATTCTGTATTTTGCTGGATCTAATTATTTCTATTTAGAAAACAAAATTGATTCCTTTGAAAATTCTGTGTTTTTGATGTGGCTTCTTTACATGGTGACATCAGTGGAGCCAATGACACAAAGCTCTCAACACTTTTGTTAGCATCGGCATAAATGGCTTGCAGTCCACTTTTTGCACCTTTGGATCTCATTGGCAAGGTATTATCCCAGGCTTAATGCATTTAGTGTCAAGCAAGGTCCCTTCTGAAATGTGTGAAGATAAGAGGACTGGATTTGGTACCTCATTGTTACGTTGGTTGAGCATAATATCAGGTGATCCTTGCAGAGTGTGTTAGTTTTGTAAATCTTTGCCTTTTCTCCTTTATTTCTGTAAGATAAAGCTTGAAAGCACAATTATGGCCTTTATGTGTGATAGCTAGAAAACCTGGTGGCATAGCAGTTAAATGGTACAGCTGCTAACCGAAAGGCTGGCAGTTCAAAACCACCAGGTGTTCCTTGGAAACCCCATGGGGGAGAGCTACTTTGTCCTATGGGGTTGCTCTGAGTCAGAATCAGCTCAGTGACAGTCGATTTGTTTTTCGGGGGGTGGGAAGTAGTTATAGAGTACGTTATAGGTCTTTTTGGAAAGATGCTTGCAAAAAATATCTCCAGTTTTCATCGGCATACTGAAATGCCACAGATCAGTGGTTCCGCAGTACCACTAGTCTCCTTGGTTGGTTGTATTACCAGATGATATTTCTCAGAATCCTATTACCAAGCAAACATTTAAATGCGGTCAATTAGTAAGCATTCATTCTGATACTGAAAACACATGCCATCAGCTTTTTTTAAAATAATGATTTGATAACAAAAGAGTTAAAATTTTAAAAAATGTTATATATATCATTTTTTCTTTCATGATTTTTACTAAATAGATGTGAAATCATAATTCTCACAAATATTGACTTATTCCAATGATAATGCTCTTGAAATTAGAAAAAAAATCATAAAAGATTAAAATTTTCTACTGGTACAGCAGTTCAAATTAAAGACTGTAGAGTGAGACTGGGTTCGAATGTAGATCAGCTACTTAATCTTTTTTGTGCATCACTTCCATCTTTAGACTGCGGCTGGTAACAGGATTTTAAGAAAGAGATGATTTGAAATATGTTAAGAGCCTGATTTATCATTAATGGTAAATGAGTTAGCAGTCACTATTGGTGGTGGTGGTGCTGTTTTTATTACCACTGCCAGAAAGATATTCACCTCTGTTTTATCGTCTATGCAAAGGCATTCAGCTGTGTGGATTATAATAAATTATATATAACATTTTGAGGAACAAGAACTTTAGAACACTTAAGTGTGCCCATGAGGAACCTGTGCATAGATCAAGTCAGTTATTCAGACGTAACCAGGGGATACTGTGTGAATTAAGTCAAGAAAGGTGTACGTAAAGATTGTATCCTTTCACCATACCTATTCAGTCTGTATGCTGACAGAATAGTCCAAAAAGCTGGACTATATGAAGGAAAGCATGGCATCAGGATTAGAGGAAGGCTCAGTAACAGCCTTCCATATGCAGATGATACAACCTTGTTTGCTAACAGTGAAAAGGACTTAAAGCACTAACTGATGAAGATCAGCATGGTTTATACCAAAAAAATAAAGAAAAGTCCTCAAAACTGAACCAATAAACAACATTACAATAAACAGAAAAGATTGAAATTGTCAAGGGTTTCATTTTACTTGGATCCACAATTAACACTCAGGGAAGCATCAGTCAAGAAATCAAGAGATGTATTGTGTTTGGCAGATCTGTTGCAGAAGACTGCTTTGAAGTATTGAAAAGCAAATATGTCATCTTGAAGAACAAAGTGCAACTGACACAATTGATGGCAGTTTCCATTGCCTCACACTCATATGAAAATTGGTTCATGAATAATAAAGACAAAAGAAGAATCAGTGCCTTTGAATTATGGTATTGGTGAACAATATTGAATAGACCATGGATTGCCCAAAGAATGAAGAAATCTGCCGTGGAATACGTAAGACCGGAATGCTCCTTAGAAGCAAAGATGGCAAGACTAGGTATTACAGACTTTGGATGTGTCGCTAGGAGGAACCAGTCCCTGGAGAAGGAAACATACATGGTAAAGCAGCGGATCATCAACAAAGAGGAAGATTCTCAAAAAGATGGATTGACAGAATGGCTGCAACAGTGAGCCCAAGCACAAAAATCATTGTGAAGATGGCATGTAACCTGGCAGTGTTTACCTCTGTTCTAAATAGGGTCGCTATGAGTTGGAATGAATTGGATGGCAGCTAGCAACAACAGTCATTATGAGAACAGAAAGTCTTCACAATAGCTTAGACAGTATGATCAATTTGACTAGAAAAATGTACGTTGAATTGGTTAGATTACCAAGATCTACAGAACAATTAGATGATATTGAACTCGGAATTTAGTTATACAAACCAAATGATGATACTACATGAAAATTTAATTCATTGTTAATAAAAGGACTGTGATATTGTAAGTCCAGATGATCTAAAGATTTCATATTCTAGATCTGTGTTAACTGTAGTCTTCAACATCTTGGAGCAGGCTGACAAATCCAAGCATCAGTTCACCAGATCACTTACATGCAGATGTTCAGTGAGGCCACATCTTACCAATATAATCGAAGATTGCTAATACAAAGGTAGGATAAAGAAGAAATATTGATGTTTATTAAGGCAACCTTCTCTGAGGCACCACCAATTTGGTCTTGCTATAGATAGTAAATTTTTTATTTAAATTATCAGACCAGATTGAACTCTTTTCTTCCTTTCTTATTTTTCCCTATGCAGCTTTTGGTAGCCAACAAAGAAGAAAAACATCAGCAGTGGCGAACTGGAAATTCTCCAAAAGAAGACATGAAGATATCATTGATTGACTGAGATGAAGGAATCTTTCCTATTTACAGTCATGTTAATCAACTTCTAATTTCAAAGGATTTTCACAGACTGTACTGTGATGGTTGAATTAGTATCTGATTAAATTTATTAAAAAAAAATACATTGATGTGTTCAAAGATTCTTAGCCACAGAGTACTTGTAGTTGATGTGGTGGTAGTCTTGCCAGTATTCCCTCTACTTCCTTCCTATTTTACAGCAGTGGTCTCGACCACTCTACAAACAATGTCTAGGTTGTTTGCAGAGTGGTCACAAGCAGGGAAATTCTGTATTTCTTGCCACAGTTATTTATTTAGGGATGGTCTGGTAACCCAAGCCACAACCATTCAGTACAAGATATTCTCCTGGCCTCGATGAATGGATGCAAATGGCAATGGTTGCAGACAGAGAAGCCCCCTTTCTCTCATAGATGTTATCAATTCAGCATTAAACAGCCATTTCTCTACCACGGGAAAAGCAATCTGAAGATGTAGTCAGTCCCTCTGAGCTTGGAAGTCTGAAAGAATCAAAGAAAACTGGAGCTGATTCCTTGAAGTTACCAGCTCTTTTATAAAAACAGAAAGAAACAAAATCTCTCTGCAAATTCTTTGACTCCTCCTTTAAAGTGCATTCATGATCTCACCAGCTAGCACATTCACTGCTGTACTCCAGACTAAGCCACACTTATGCTTTGCCTGGGTTTTTGCAGTAGCCTTCTAATTGGTCTCCTTGTTTCTATCTTGGTCTCCCTATTTCTATCTTTGTCCCCCTTCAGTCTATTTTTAGCACATCAGCAGAGTAACTTGTTAAAGTGTATGACCTTGCCACTTTTCTGCTCAGTATCCTCAATGGTTCCCACCTCATTCAGAGCAAAAGCTAACGTTCCTCCAGCAGTCTAACAGGGCCCTGTGTGCTCTGAACCCTCGCAACAATCTCTCCACCTTAATTCTTATTCTGCTTGGGCCTCAGTGATCTCCCTGCTGCTCCTCGGCATTCCAGGCAAAGTTTCACCTGAGGGCCTTTTCACATTTACATTACTCTTCCCTCTGCCTGGAAAATTCTTTCCCCAGGTAGTCACCTGTGTCACTTCTTCATCTTGTCCCAATCTTGAGTCAAATACTACTTTTGCAACAAGGGCTTTCAAGACTAAACTCTTATTAAAAGCATCCAACTCGAGTTGTCTTTTCCTCAGCTTTAATTTTTCTTGGTAGCCTCTGTGACCATGCAATTAACATATTTTATTTATCTAGCACAGCAGTTAAGAGTTTGGTCATTAACCAAAAGGTCAGCAATTCAGGTCTAACAGCTGCTCCTTAAAAACTCTGTGGAGCCATTATGCTCTGTCCTATAAGGATGCTGTGAGCCAAAATCAACTCAGTGGCGATGGGTTTAGATGTTGCCACCTAATTAAATATAAATTCCATGAGGTATTTCTATTTGTTTTACTGCTTTGTCTCCCAAACAGAGTACACTTCCTTGGACAGTCATCACTCAGCAAAACCTGAGTGATTCATGAACCTCTGAATGAAATTCTGCCTGAAATCTGATCTCTTTTGGAATTCTTAGTTTACATAAACCGATGTACTCTTTTCATTATGTCAGCCAGTTTAAACTGAACTGTTTTTTACTTGTAGGTGACAGCAGTGTCACTTGAGACAGTAAGTAAGTAACTGACGGACAGAATGGGCTCTCTATTAGACAACCTGGAGATGAGGATTTATGTGAAAGTGATTTATTAGGAAAAATGGCTAGGAGAGTCAGGATGTGGAGTGAGAAAAACAGGGAGGACAGTTCCATGGAGGGATATATGGTTTAATCTCACAGGAGAACCGTGGAAAGTGTGTGGCGCCCCACCTCTGAGTTGTTCTAGTCAGAGACCAGGGACCAGGAACATCTGTCCTCCTGAATACATCAGGCAAGAAAGTAAAAGTGAGGGTGACAAGACTTCGGATTGCTTATTTTGGACACATCTTTAAGAGGCTGGTTGCTTAACACAGGTATGGTAAAGTACAGGGTCAGTTAAAACAAGAGAAACACTCATCAAAATTAATTGACCTAATAGCTGTAACAATGGACGGAAATATATCAATTATTATAGAGATGGCGCAGCACCAGACAACACCTTGTTGTGTCATACACAGGATTGCCATGAGCTGGAGTTAACTCAACGGCAACTAAAAAGCTCAGCCTATCAGTACACCAGTAGTTGGTAAGGGGCTGCCCTCTGAGGGAGGACACGGTAGATAGAAGACTTTTGCTGTGCTTCTGACTTCTGTTATGTTCAGACAAAGCTGATTCCAGCATTAGGAGACCGACCTTTGAACAAAGATCTGTGGATGCTGGTTGCCAGCTCTTAGAAGGAGAAAGAAACCAACAAGCAGTAGGTAGAAAACTGGTAGAGGAATCAGTAAATATGAGCGGAAGCACCCAGAGTGTCTGCACAAAGGGTTAGGGATCAGTTAAAGCAAAGAAACCCATTGCTGTTGAGTTGATGTCTCACACATGACGACCCTACAGAGTAGAACTGCTCCTTAGAGTTTCCAAGGAGCACCTGGTAGACTCAAACTGCTAATTTTGGTTAGCAGCTGTAGCACTTAATCACTGAGCTTCCAGGATTTCCAGGAACAGTTAAGAAACATTAGATAAGGGGTAAGTAAAGCAGACTTAGATCACTTGTCTCTCTCATGAGTTTCTGGTGGCTATATTTATTTACATTATTTGAGATGATAAACTTGGTAAAAGACTTCTATAACAAAAAATGATGTGTGTTGAGATTCTTTAACTCTCTGAAGTTTAAACTAGTCATGTTTTATTTAAGCATCACAGAAGCACAAAAACGGAAATAAGAAAGTTAAATATTAAAAGTTAAAACAATTAAAAATTTATGGAGGGCACAGCAGTTGTTTAAATGATGTGTGTGTATGGGTGTGAATTGCAGAGATTCATGTTTACTTTGTCATCACAGCACTGCAAACACAAGGAAAAAAGAAAGATATCGTAACTGGTACTCTGATTTAAACAAGTATTTATGTTGTTGGTTCTCAGGTGCAGAAGTTACATTTTAAAACTGTTTTTTGCCTGCCTGCAACAGAGGGATAGGGAGAAGCAGGTTTCTAAGAGTTATACAATAAGCTCTGGATTCCACTGATTGTTAAACGAGAATGTGTCTATGTGTGTGCCTAATTCCAACAGGGTTGAGGAAAAACTGTAGAAATAAAAAATAGGATCACCAACAATATGTGTTAGAATTTACTATCTATGCTATATTCAAGTAAAGATCATACTTGAATACTTATTTGTGACTAATCCTTGGAGGACTTTTTATTTCTTACAGGTCTTCAGTTTGGGTACGTTTGATCAAATTAATAAATTTTTTGACTGAAGACACTGATCCTGAAATTTATCCAAAGGAAGGTATTGTAGTCATATATTTTTTCATTGTCTTGTGGGGTCGCCATGAGTCGGCTCCGACTCGACAACACTTGGCTGTACTCAATAAATATTTGCTTTTGCATGATTTTGACATGTTTTGATAGTGGCTTAAAAAGTAGCATTTATCCTATCCTCTTTGCTAATAAAGTTTCTAATTTTGTTCAGGAAACATTGTGTATGGCCACACAGATGAAACAAAATTTGTCAAAATCCGCCATAATTTGAACAATCCCATTCAGTTTGGCTAGTTATTACTCTGAAAGTAGATATATGCTGTCATTCTGGTCAATGAGATGCAAATGTCTGTGTAGTGTCTTCTGAACAGTGTTTTTCACCTGATAGAGACCCACACAAGGAAGAATATTTCATCCTCCACCTGCTTTTGACATTTGTGACCTTGAAACAAGGAGCTGGGGTGGGGAGGGGAAAACAGCAAGATGCACATATCTAAGAGGAAAGAATGAAAAAGTCCTGGTATCTATAATGTTGAGTTGCTCAAACAAGCTTGAGACAACATATTTTTATTAATAGACGTTGAATGCTTGTACAGTCTAAGCTACTGTCATTCAGGTCTTCTGTTGCTACCAGATACGTCCTATCTGAGGCAATTGTCTTCTGCACATTTATCATGTGTTTCCTTAACGAAATTTTCTGCAACTGGTATCTGAACACAAAGCTTGTGCAGCTACGATTATTTCCCAGTACTGTAACTATGAGTTATTCCCTGATGGCACATGCTTTTTTGTGATCTTCATATCATTTTTTTTTTTGTTTCTAACATGATCACTCTGTTTAGCTCACCTTCCAAGTCTGTTGTTTTGTTAGCCTTCATTCAACATGACAAAATCCTATAGGGTCCTCAAATCAGAGAAATGTGAGTTCAACCTCCTATTCTAATGTTTAATTCTATGTCAAGTTAATCAAGGTACATCATCTCTCCTGAAAACCTCAATTTCCGCGTTGATAACATGAGGAAACCAATGCAGTTTGCATTAATTGTTATTGTATTACATAAAAATTCAATAAATAAGCAACTATGCTTATGAGAGGGAGTGCTGTTTCTCAGTGGTTAAAGCACTCAGCTGCTAACTGAAAGTCTGAACCCACCAGCAGGTCTACAAGAAAAAAAACGTGCCAGTTGGTTTCCACACAGATTCACAGCCTTAGAAGCCCTATGGTACAGAGTAGAACTTGTTATGGGTTACAATCTACTTGATGACAGTGAGTAAGCTTGTAAAGATGTTACTTCTGGTTTAAAGGGAAGGGGGAGGACTTACATTAACTATACAACTATAATTTGGTTTTCTTGTTTGATAATGGAATGAACTCCATGAAGACAGAAACTTTTGTTTATTGTTCAATCCATAGTGTCTAACACAGTACCTGAAACATTATAGTTACTGAATAAATGTTTGTTAAAATATTGGTCTGACTTATTGACCATGGTTTTGTTAGCTCTATAATCTAGGCCTAGTAGTGTTCAAGAATGTTGCACCGTACTATGGGGAAAGATTCATTTATTTCATAGTATTGATACACAGCACATGTTGTGCAAAGAACTCTGTAAACCAGAGGTGTCTTAAATGCTGGATCTGGCTGACAGACTGGTTTTGCTTGCCCAAAAAATGTTCTGAATTTTTTTTTCAATAAATTTTCAAGATTAAATAATAAAAAAATCATCCACATAAAATTATCTCTTAAAAATTGGGAAATCTAATAATTTCTCATGGTAATTAGCTGAAACGAGTAGTGGCTATTTCATTTAGACTGAGAAGATGCTCAGAATCTCTGCCCATGCACTTCCATCTCTCTGATGCTGGTTACTACCACTCTACGTTTGTACTGCAGTTTTTGTTTAGGTTACACTACTTTATGTATGTACATTTTTTTGTGATCTTCATATCTTTTTTTTTCTAACATGATCACTCTGTTTAGCTCACCTTCCAGGTCTATTGTTTTGTTAGCCTTCATTCAACACGACAAAATCCTATAGGGTCCTCAAGTCAGACAAATTTGAGTTCAAACTCCTGTTCTAAGGTTTAATTCTATGTCAAGACAATCAAGGTCGATCTGTTTGAGTATTTGAGTTTGTGATTTTGCAGACTAATCCATGAATCTTACTTGAAGCTTGCTATTTCAAGATGACATATATCATCTCCTACTTTTCTTTCACCAAGAAACCTTATTAAAAAAAAAAAAGTCGGGGCTAGAAATTAATAATTTAATTTATATTTTGGATTGTCCTTAATTTTTCCTTCTTTAAAAATTAATATTTATTTCCCAACCAAGTGAAAAATGTATTTAGTTCAAGAAATAGTATGAAAAAACTAATACAACAGAATGATGAAATGAGACTTCTGTGTCAATTTCAGCTGATAGCCAGCCAAAATCCAAGAACAAAACAATAGCTGCAACTACCTCCATGTTCTCAAGCTGAGCACTTGTAGACTTGCCCTGTACAGGCTAACGAATTATCAAACTTATTCTTCCAGTATGATGTTCCCCCACATCCAGCCAAAGAGGGGAAGCTGAAGAGACTAGGAGATTGGGAGAAAGGAATCCTGGTGAATGTTACCATGTGTTGTGTGGTTTCTACCTCTACAAAGAGGGAGAAAGGAGTGCTTCCTTCTCATCATAAGATCTTTGACAGAAATCTTGAGAGGATCACTGGGATAACTTGCACACACTTCCTAGATTTTAATAAAATAGACAAACTGATAACTGATTGACATCTGGGAAGGCTAAAGGTGAAGAAGCCTGTATGGATTGTTTGCATGACTACAGAGCAGATAGACTGAGTTAAATACAAGTGACATTTTACCTAGAAAGGATAGAGGAGTTTTTCCATGAGCTGGATGGATCTAAAAGATGTACCTGGTTTGGAACCAAGCTAAGTAGTGTATCTTAAAGGCTGAGACAATTTCTACTAGATTCAGAAACCAAGAATAGCATCCTAAGAGGATAGCTAGCCAGAAGAGAAGCATTATTGCCCATAGCAAAGAAGCTGCAATTAGGAGGGCCTCAGAAAAGTACACCTAGAAATCTTCAATGTGTCCTCCTGTATAAGAGCAAGAATTATAGGATTAGCACAAAATAGAGGTTTTCACTCTTTCTATCATAACTCTCAGATTCCAATGTAGGCTTCCCAGTTTAAAGCAATCCTGATACAGGATTAGGGAAGCTTTAAAATGAGGAATTCTATAGACTAATACAATTATGACTTAAGGCTGAGCAATGTGATTAGTATGCTCAGACCTAAAAATGACAGACATATTTTATTGCCTGAGAGTAATCTAAAAAGTTATTGTATCTACTAGAAATTTTGCCCAATGGACAGAGAAGAATGTGACTGCAGATTGTATTTGCAAGAGTAGTGGAAGCATCAATTTATTTTCTATGTGCATCTTATTGAATCCTGCCCATGTCATAAAAGTTACCTTTATTAAGAATTGTGGGGAGGTGGGGTCAAGATGGCGGACTAAGCACACATCTCCTTATATCCCTCTGGAAACCAAGACCTAAATTGATAATGAAACAGGACACAAAACAGGGCTGTTAATTTGGACTTCATACCACTGAACGAAAAACCTCCTCTTCTTCACTGACTCCTGCTCCTGGCTAGCCCTGGATCTTATGAACTGGAGGTAATGCACCATTCTGACTTTTTTCTCTCTATCTTGGCTGGCCGGTGGAGCTGGTTCTTGCCTAACAGCTAGTCTCAGAAGTACTGCTGGTGGGATAGGCAGGTGAAATTGCCATATTTTGAGAGCCAGGCTTAGGATTCTGTACACCTAGTTACTTTGGGCCTGTCTTTTTATCTCTGCCACAGCATGGTTTGTATGGAAGCAGTGGCACCTATGTGTGGAAGCCATGTTGGATACAGAGATTTTAGTGGGACCTAATTCTTAGCCTGGAAGCCAGCACCTGGAAACAGGACAGCACTTATCTGTAAAAGTAGTAGTTTACACAATGTCACCTATGGTGGAGGCCCGGCAACAGAGACTGAGGACTCACTACACCTCAGCACCATTAGCCCCTCTATCTGCCAGCTGTGTGGGGGGCACCATCTTGAATATGGTGGCCACAGCTGAACTTAATTCTTAGCTTGGGAGCCAGAGCCTGCCCACAGGAGAGTGCTTTTCTAACAGAAAAGCAGTAGTTTACACAATGTCGCCTAAGGCTGGAACCTGTCAGGAGAGGCCAACAGGGCTGTAGCATTGCTGTATTTTGAACTAGTTCATATCACCTGGGGTTGGATATAGAGGTGCTTACTTTGCCAGCTGGGAAGAGGGACCTCTGTACCTGAAAACCTGACTGACTTGGGAAGTGGTCAGATACCTTTTGTTTTACATTTTAAGACAGCCTAGAGAAACATTTGCAATCCATCCTCACAGTGTCTCTCCCAGCCTTTGCTTACTCACCTGAAACCTAAAAAGCAACAGACACTTGTGGCAAACAAGAAATCACCCATGGCTTCAGAAGGCTCCCAAACAAAACAACCAAAGAGTTTTATGGATGAAGAAAAATTTTTGAAATCATCAGAAGGTGAATACAAAATGATTATATACAGAGCCCTTCTAGATCTTATATAAAACACAGCACAACAAAATGAAAAAACTAAGCAAGCTGTTTGATCTCATGGAACACCAGTACTCAGAAATCCAACAGATCAAGAACAAAATCAAAGACATAGAAACTTCCAGTCAAAGCCAAGAAAACAGAATGGAACAAATGAAAAAATGAATTTCTGACTTGGAAGACCGAGCTACTGACGCCAGTGTCTATGAGGAGAAATCAGATAAAAGAAACAAGAAAAATGAAGAAGTGTTAAGAAGCATGTGGGACTCTATTAAGAAGAACAACCTTCTATTAATTGGAGTCCCTGAACAGGGTGAGACATCTGAGAATACAGAGAGTATCATTCTGAGCTGCTGACAGAAAATTTCCCAGAATCATGAAGGAAGAGAATATTGCCACCCAATATAGATCTCAAAAGAAAGACTCCAAGTCACATTATAATCAAGCTTGACAAAGTAAAACATAAGCAGCAACTCTTAAAGGCAGCAAGACTCAAAGCAAAGCTAACAGTCAGAGGGAAACCCTGTAGGCTTTCATCAGATTTCTCAGCAGAAACCATGCTGGCATGGAGATAGTGGCATGACATATTCAAAGCCTTGAAGGAGAAGAACTTCAAACCAAGAATTATATATCCTGCAAAACTATCTTTCAAATATGAAAATGAAATTAAGACATTTCCAGATAAACAGAAACTCAGAGACTTTGTAAACACCAAACCAAAACACAAGAAATACTGAAAGAAGCTCTTGGCTTTGGCTTAGAAGAACAAAACCACTACCTTTATATTTTAGAATGGCACATTACTCAGAAATCTACTCAGTTAGGGAAGGCTCCAAATTGATTCACAGCTTTAATACTGAATGAGACAATTCTGGGGATTACTGTGAAAATTACAGTGCAATCATAGTAAAAAGAGGGATGTACTATAGTCCTTATAGTCCTTCCAGATGGAGAGGAAGTCAACAAGACTGGTAGTAATAAAAATTAGGTTTATATATAGTTTATTAAGGGGGGTCATGGGGTAGCCATAAAGCATAACAAAGATGCATCATACCACATCAAGAAATGTAGCACAGGAGTCTCAACAAGTACAAAATCCGCTCTGAAAAAGGTGAAAAGTCAATTCACAAAAAAGAATGTCCCAGAACAGACTAATAAGAACAACAGAGAAAACATCAACTCAAAAATAAACATATCACAATGGCAGCACTGAACACATACCTACCAATAATTACATTGAATGTGAATGCACTGAATGCTCCAGTAAAGGGACATCGAGTGGCATCTTGGATCAAAAGACACGACCCATCCATATGCTGTCTACAAGAAACTCACTTGAGACTTAAAGATAGGAACAAACTGAAAATTCAAGGATGGAAGAATAGATATCAAGCTAACAACGAACAAAGAAGAGCAGGTGTGGCAATTCTAATTTCAGACAAAATTAATTTTAATGTAAAATCCACCATTGCGGACAATGATGGACACTATTTATCGCTGAAAGGTTCAGTACACAAGCAAGACTTAACTACATTAAATATTTATGCATTTAATATCAGAGCACCTAAATACATCAAGGAAACACTGACTACACTCAAAAAAGAGTTAGATCACTCCACAATAATAGTGGGAGACTTCAACACTCCACTCTCAATACTGGACAGATCATCTAGAAAAAAGCTCAGTAAAGATACAGAAGACCTCACTGCCACAATTAACCAACTAAAACTCATTGACATACATAGAACTTTCTACCTATTAGTGGACAACTACATTTTCTTCTCCAGTACACATGGAACATTCTCCAGAATTGACCATGTGTTAGAACATAATGCAATTCTAAACAAAATCCCTACCATTGAATTACTGCAAAGCATCTTCTCAGATCATAAAATCATAAAAGTCAAAATCTATAGCAGAAAAAACATAGAAAGTGGAACTCTTGGAAACTGAACAACATCTTGCTCAAAAAACCATGGGTTATAGAAGAAATCAAGGAGGAAATTAAGAAATTCATGGATTCCAATGAGAATGAAAACACTTCCTACCAGAACCTGTGGGATACAGCCAAAGCGGTGCTCAGAGGTCTGTTTATCTTCATAAATGCACACATCTGGAAGGAAGAAAGAAACCAAATCAAGGAACTAACCCTACAGCTTGAACAAGTAGAGAGAGCAACAGAGGAACCACTCAGTCATCAGAAGAAAACAGATCATAAAGATTATGAGCGGAACTAAATGAATTAGAAAATAGAAAAACAATTGAAAAATTTGAAAAGACCAAAAGCTGGTTTTTTGAAAAGATCAACAAAATTGACAAACCACTGGCTAAACTTACTAAAGAAAAACAGGAAAGGAAACAAATAAGCCAAGTTAGAAACAAGACGGGGGTTGTCACAACAGATCCAGCAGAAATACAAAAATCATAGCTGAATACTATGAAAGACTGTATTCATACAAATTTGAAAACCTAGAGGAAAAGGACAAATTACCTGATTCATATCACCTACTCAAATTATCACAGCTTGAAGCAGAACAACTTAATAAACCCATCACAAAGGAATAGATTGAAAAAGTCATAAAAAAAAACTGCCAACCAAAAAAAAAGCCTGGGCCCAGAAGGCTTCACTGCAGAATTCTACCAAGGTTTTAGAGAAGAGTTATCTCCAATACAACTGAGACTATTTTACAGTACAGAAAGGGATGGAGTACTCCCAAACTCATTCTATGAAGCCAGCGTAACCCTGCTACCAAAGCCAGGGAAAGACTCAACAAAAAAGGAGAACTACAGAGCAGTATTACTTATGAATCTAGATGCAAAAATCTTCAACAAAATTCTTGCCAATAGATTACAGCAAAATATCAAAAAAATAATCCATCATGACTAAATTGGATTCATAACAGGGATGCAAGGCTGGTTCAACATCAGAAAAACAGGTAATGTGATTAACCACATAAATATGACAAAAGACAAAAATCACCTGATTTTGTCCATTGATGCAGAAAAGGCATTTCATAAAGTCCAACACCCATTCATGCTAAAACCTCTTAGCAAAATAGGCATAGACAGAAAATTCCTCAACACAATAAGGGCCATTTATGCAAAACCAACTACCTACGTCATCCTGAATGGAGAGAGACTGAAGGAGTTTCCCTTGAGAACAGGAATTAGGTAAGCATGCCCACTCTCGCCTCTCCTATTCAACACTGTACTAGAAGTTCTAGCCAGAGCAATTAGACAAGACCAAGAAATAAAGGGCATCTGCATTGGCAAAGAAGAAGTAAAAGTTTCCCTGTTTGCTGGTGATATGATTGTATATGCAGGGAACCGCAAAGAATCTATAAGTAAACTACTCAGACTGATAGAAGAGTTCAGCAAAGTTTCAGGATACAAGATAAACACAAGTAAATCAGTAGGATTCCTTTATACCAACAATGAGACTGTTAATGAAGAAATCATGAAATCAATACCATTTGCTATAGCCCCTAAGAAGATAAAGTACCTAGGAATTAATCTAACCAGAGAAATAACAGACCTTTGCAAAGAAAACTACAAGCCCTTACTACAAGAAACTGAGAGAGACTTAGATAAATGGAGAAACCTACACTGCTTGTGGATAGGAAGACTTAACATGTGAAAACGTCTATTTTCTCTGAAGCAATCTACTTAGGTACCGCAACCCCAATACAAGTTCCAGCGTCATTTTGTAATGAGATGGAAAAACGAATCACTGATTTTGTCTGGAAAGGGAAGAAACCTCGGATAATTAAAGTACTACTAAAGAAGAACACACTGGGAAGCCTCTCATTACCAGACTTCAGAACCTATTACAGTGCCACAGTGGTCAAAACAGTCTGGTACAAGAACAGACAGATCAATCAATGGAACAGAATTGAGACCCCAGAGATGACACCATCTGCCTATGAACAGCCGATATTCGACACAGGCCCTAAGACATTAAACTGGGGTAAAAACAATCTCTTCAACAAATGGTGCTGGCAAAATTGGATAGCCATCTGCAATAAATTGAAACAAGATCCATATCTTACACCTTATACAAAAACCAACTCAAACTGGATAAAAGACCTAAACATCAAATCTAAAACGATAAAGCTCATCCAAGAAACAATAGGAACAACAATGGAAGGTTTAATACACAATGCAGACAGACTTCAAAATCTGTCAAACAAACCACAATCATCAGAAGAGAAAATAGATAAATGGGAACTGCTAAGAATCAATCACTTTTGCTCATCCAAAGACTTTATCAATAGTATTAAAAGGCCACCTACAGAATGGGAAAAAAATTTGGCAACTACATGTCACATTGATGCCTGATCTCCATAATCTATAAGGTACTACAAAATATCAATAAGAAGAAGATAAATCATCCAATTGAGTGATGGGCAAAGGAGATGGACACACATTTCTGTAAAGAGGAGATCCAGAACAATATTAAGCAGACTTCAACATAACTTGAATACTCCTTCCATCTTAACCCCATAATGCAAGAAGACTGTAGCTGGAGCGGGGTGGGGAGGGGAGAGGGGGCCAGGGGATCATGCTGTTATGAGAAATTGAGGCCAATTTGCACAACTAGCATTTTGCTAAGAGGGCTCTCTGCACCCCACATTTGTGTGTGGCATCTGGGGTCTTAAAAGCTGTCAAGCTGTCATCCAAGGACACAGCAAATGGTCCCAACTCAGCAGGAATGGATGCTCAGCGAGGACCAAAACAACAACCCAGAAGACAGCGAGACCCACGTGAGTGGTTGCCTACATTGACTTGGGACCAGAAGAACCGGATGGTGTGTAGCCACCACCAGTGAGAGCCGAGATAGAGCTCACAAAGTTGAGTCTCACTGGCAACACAAGAATAAAAAGGGGTACACCCTGAGATCTCCACTAAAAGACTGCAACTGATGGTCCAGTGGCTTCGGGGTTCCACTGGGAGCATGGCCCCTGGCCCTGATGCTGCCCTTGCCCATAAATCATAACGAAGTTCCACTCTTTGGACAGCAATGGATTCGACTTGGCAATGCAAAGTGACCATGTATTGGGTGCACTTTATGGTTCTATGCATCTGTAGGATATCTTCCTGCTGACCTCTGGCTGAAGTAAGGGGACTGGGTGGAGAGGAGGGGAAAGGAGACTGTTGGGAGGATGAGACATGTATAGAGCAGAGAGGAATACTGTGCTGTCACCGGGCGGGGAGAGCAGTGGAAGCTGAATATAGGTGGACATGCAATTTTATACAGGAACGTACATTTTCACTCAGTCATAATAAAAAAATAAAAATAAAGAGTTGTGTACAACCACTTCTCCCTGTTTTATAGCCATGTTTCCCAGAGGTAGCCACTTTCAATTTTTTTAGCTGCCTCTTCTGATATTTACATACAAATTTCCAAGTACAATCCACGTGTATTCTGTATGAAGAAGAATGAGGAGTCAAGATTGGTGGAAGACTCATTAATAATCTGCAATATGCAGATGACACAACCATGTTTGCTGAAAGCAAAGATGACTTGAAGTACTTACTGTGAAGATCAAAGACCACAGCCTGTACTGTGGATTATACATCAACATTTTGACCAATTATACCTCACAAGTTGACCAATAAGTAACATCTTGATAAATGGGGAAAAAACTGAAGCTGTCGAGGATTTCATATGACTCAGATCCACAGTCAATATTCATGGCAGCAGTTAAAAATTCAAAAGACTCATTGAATTGGACAAACTGCTGCAAAAGACCTCTTTAAAGGGCTGAAAAGCAAAGATACCACTTTGAGTACTAAGGTATCCCTGACACTATGTTCATTAGCCTATATGCATGTGAAAGGTAGATGATGAGTAAGGAAGACAAAAGAAGAATTGATGTTGGCAAAGAATAGCAAATAACTCATGGACTGCCAGAAGAATGAACAAGTCTGTCTTGGATGAAGTATAGCCAGAATGCACTGTATAAGCAAGGCTGATGATACTTCATCTCACATACTGGGATACATTATCAGGAGGGACAGACATGTCACTGGAGAAGCACATCATCCTCAATAGGGTCAGCAAAGACCTTCAACATCGATTGACATGGTGGCTCAAATGTAGTAATGACTGTGAGTATGACACAGGAATGGGAAGTGTTTCAAAACTAACTTTAGTGATCTAACAATGTTAAGCACATTCTGTTCTTGTTCATTTGACTAAGTTTGACAAAATCTATTCAACTTTTGACTACAGTCATTAACAACTGGAGTAAGCCAACATTCCTTTTCCTAACTTCTTAACGTAATTAAAACATAATTTTTGATGAAATGAATAGTCAGTATCTACATTCTTAGGATTATGCAAATTGCTGAGTCTATTTGAATATTACAGAAATATTTTTTAGAAATTATAATTTTACTTAAGAAAAAATCAAACCTACTGCCATCGAGTCAACTCTGACTCATATTTACCATACAGGTCAGAGTAGAACTACCCCATAGAGTTTCCAAGGAGCACCTGGGTAATTTGAACTGCTGATCTTTTTAACAGCAGTGGTAGCCCTTAACCTTTACACCACCAGCTTTTCCAGTTTTACTTAGAGCTAATTATTTCTTAATTTTTAACCGTTTCATTAGTGCTGTGTGTATAGGTTATTTTATTTCTAAATACTCTCAATATGTCTGACAAATAGTTTGTAGTAAGATTCGCAAACACTATCACACATAAGATGATCTATTATTTTCAGAGATGTCTCATCTGGCGTGTGTAACTGAGTGATGTGAGTAGTTAATACACTTGGCTGTTAACTGAAAGATTGGAGGTTCAAATACACCCAGAGGCACCTTAGAGGAAAGGCCCGGTAATCCACTTCTGAAAAAATCCACCATTGAAAAGACCATGGAGTACAGTTCTGTTCTGACACAAATAAGGTTGCGATGTGTTGGAGCCTACTTGACGGCAATTGCATTTTTGAAAGTTTTCTTCTCTACCTTCCCTTCTAGTCTTCATTCTTACAACTCTTTGTTTTTTATACTATAATTTGGACAGATTTATTTCTCATAATTGTAAGTAGCTGTCACCTAGGGACTTTATTTACCATTATTAAGGGAATTTTCTGTCTGTGGCCCAGATCTTTTGCTGTGTTTATTCCTTCACTTTGCTGAAGTGCACCACTCACTGGCCTGCTAACAGGTACATGAGAGTCAATCTTTTTTTTTTTTTTTTTTTTTTACCATTTCCACATACAAACATTTTAATCTCAGAACTGATTGAGAGTTTGGTTGGATATAATTTTATAAACTGGAACTAATTTTCTCTCAATAGGTATTGCTAATTTTTTTTCTAGCATTTGGAGTTGCTGTTAACCAGTTGCCATTCATGAAAACCTCATGAGTTGTAGAACAGAATGCCACTCCATAGAACTTTCAAGGCTGTGAGTTTTGGGAAACAAATTTCCTGTTTTTTCTTCCAAGGTGCCTCTGGGTAAATTTTAATTGCCAACCCTTCAATTAATAGCCCAACACTTAACCAATTGCATCACTGAAGTATTTCCTTTGAATGCTACACATTAAATTTAAAATTATATTTTCAGGATAAATGAAACTTAACTAATGTTTTAAATGTCTATTTCAGTTATTTAATTAAACTATGGGACTATTTTACATAGACAAAGTAGGCAATGAAAAATTGTTATCTATATCATTTAATAAAGTTTAAATAATATCTTCCATTACAGTGTTAGCAGGTAATGCCTACCATCTGACCATAAACATAATATTTTAATAAATTGAGATTGACATTTAAGGCTCATTTAGAGTTACTATTTTGATGTCATGAATAGTATAAGATAATAAACTTTCATTGCAGATTAGTATATGTGAAGATTTACTAAAATTAGTCTTTTTATAGAAAACCACAACTCATGAAACAAGCCATTGTTGTATTTCGTTGCAGAAGACACAATAATAGGGGACTATGTTTTCACAAAAAAATATGCAGTATTTCCCTCTGAGAACAAAGACCAGCACGTATTTGCCATTTGCTGCAGTCTGCTGAAAGTTTGCAGCAGCTTGAGCCAAAGGCATCGCAGATGCTGCAGCAGTGATAATGGATTCACGGCATGTACAACTACGTTTCTATGGGAGCATTTTCTAGACCTGTTTAGTCAACTTCTGCCCTTTGCAAAGAACATAAATATAGATTGCCTCATACGCTATGCACCTCCATCAAATTTGAAATAGAAATGACCCTTATAAATGGTAATATATATAAATCCATGAGGGGGGTGGGGAATAAAGTAATAAAACTTCCATTCAATAAAATTTGGAATCTGACAGGTAACTTATGAAATATTTGTTGTTTGGGTGTAGAATGTCTACATAATTCAAAGAACGTAAGGTTTTACCTATTAGCTCAATAACTCAACAAGCCAAATAGTATTCCCCATACTATCTAAAGCTAAATATAGGGACAGATGGGCTTAGCACCACCCCAAGGTGAATGTGATTCTTTAAGTGAGGAATAGAATTGATGTTTCTGTGTCAACAGAGCTTTACATGGTGCAATGTCGTTAACTGGCAGGTTTTGTTTGCTAGAATTTGGAAGATTTTCATTTTAGAAAATTTAATACAGGCTTCCAGTTTTCCCTTATCTTCATTTTCCCCTCTTCCAGAGTCATACAGATTACTCATGATGAAGGTTAACGTCCAAAGCTTCATCGGTAGCTAACTGCAATCACATGACTAAATATTTGACCAATGGACTGACCATGAGAAACTGAAATGTCGAGGTCAAGTCCTGGCCTTATTAGGAACAGTCAGTACCTACTACTTCTCCACCCCCCTTTTTCTAGCTGCAGTGCTGGCAATAGTGAGTTATCTTAAGTTATTTAGACAAGAACACCATTTTACACATGATGAAACTTTTGATGAAGCCATATACCAAAGTCAACAAATACTCTCACACTTTTACATAAACAAGAAATAAATCTCTGTCTTAAAGTCAATTAACTCTTCAGGTCTTTTACAAGATTGTCTGATATATCTTAATCAGGATTAGTCTCTCCTATTCTCATAATGGGAGAGAATTCTCATATTCATCTCATGAAACAATGACAGTGAGTTTGGAGTTTGGTTTTTTTTTTTCTCATATTTGAAAGCCCTGGTGGTATAGCAGTTACTACGAGGCAGAATCAACCTGACAGCAGTGGTTTGGTTGGTTTTTTGGTTATTCTCATATTCACTTAGCAAATTAGCATGTAATTAAGGTTCTTCTTGTATTCTTATCTCACGTTGTTTTAAATTGCTTTTATCTACACTTCTACTCCATCCTGTTTGGTCGCTATAAGTCATAACTGAATCTATGGCATTGGGTTCAGTTTTTTTTTTTTTTTTTGGTATCTGCTCTAGTCACCTGGTACTGCTCCAAAAGAAAATACCACAAGTGGAAAGCTTTGAGAAACTTTTATTGTCACAGTCCAGTAAGCCTCAAATCCGTTTACAAGTTACAAGTCCATTCAACAAGAAAAGTTATCACAGTCCAGTGGGCTGAGTCCAAATTCAAGGAGAGCATCTCGGCTCAGGTCCAAAGGACATGCTCTGCTCTCGGTACTGCTCTCTTGCTGATATGATGTTCCCAACTACCCCTGCTCACTTCTCTTCCTTATATCCCACAAGCTTGTAGCTTCGGTCCTGCCTCACCAACATCACAGAGGCAGGATTCACAGCTTTAGTCCTGCCTCGTCAACATCACAGAGGCAGGATGCACAACACATGGGAGGAATGGCACTGTAGTGGGACTCATAGCTGAGTCAAATAAACACATACAGTTTTGAAGGGACACAATTCAATCCATGACAGTATCATCACACCATAACACAGTAATGGTGTTTGGCCCCAGAATACATCAAGATACAACTAGCATCCTACACTCCAGTCCCACTGGATTCCTTGAATCAGCTAAGTGTGTTCCTCTCTCAGGGTCTTTTTAATTGTTCTTCTTCTCTCTAGAATATTAGTCTCCTAGATGTATCAGACGATATTATATGTTATATAACATTATATAAGATATAGTGGCTTACTTCATTTATGTTTTTGTTCAACTTAACCCATTTCACTTCACTTATTTCCTCTGCTTTATGTTTTAGTTAAATTTATCACATGACATATACACACATACTGTTAGTTTTCTCCATGACAATATAACTTTTTCTCACCATCTTTAAGGTTAGTGCCTAGTCAGAGCCAACATTATGTTCCCCTGAGATGGCTGCAATGATCTTTGAACTAGTTCCCTGCTTATACTCATTTTGCCCACAATCTGTTCTCCACAAAGGAGTCATCATGGCCTTTAAAAAATGAAGCTCAAATCATTTCCTTCTCTGCTTAAACCCCATCAGTGGCTCCTTCCTCACTCAGAACGAAATCCAGTGCCCCATACATAATTCTACCACTTACTAATTTTCTGTGTTCCCTTTTTTATGTGGTGTGTCTGGAAGGTAACATAATAAGATTTGCTGAGAGAAAGGATGGAGTATAAGGGTAAGAGGGCAGATGAGAGCTCAATCTCTCCCTTTTGTAGGAAGATTTCCAGGAAGCACCACAAAGTAAGTTTTATCTCATTAGTCAGAAGAGTGACACCCAGCTGTCTCTGTCTTCAAGAGATATTTTTAACTGGATTCATGGTAGCTTCCAATAAAGTTTGTGAATTGTTAGTGAGAAGAAGGGGATGGATAGTAGGTAGGAATTAGGAATTAAGGCACAGCAAGAACAACAATGTGGAGAGCTCAGGTAGACTACTGAGAATATAGAGATACACATGTAGGAGTTAGAAGAGAGATCTGAGATAAAAAGCAGATTTTTAGAAACAATAGTGTATAGGTTACATTCTAGGATTAATTTAAATACAACCAGGAAGGATGCTAACTTAGGAATTTTGAGCAACTGCTGAAACTGAAAATTGAAAATATCAGGAAAAGAGTCTTAAGGTGGTGGAAATGATTTTGAGAAATGTAACTCAGAGTGCTTGAGTAGGAAAGAGGAACGAAATTGTTATGGTGGTTGCTTGGTAGATTGTGTTGGAGCAGTTGTGTGATTGTTCCTTTCTCTTCTGTTTGGTAATTAGAGAGCAGCTGAGATATTTGTCCACTGGTTTAAGGAGTAAAAGTGTACTTTGTAAAGTGGGAAATGGATAGTGCCCACGATAGCTAATAACCCAGGGTGGCTGACTAGCACCCATACTCCAAAGATGAACTAACAACACACAGCAATCACCAACAATAACCAGAGGCAGATGGAAAAGAATTTCAATATAAAATGTGAAGAGAAAATAAAGCATAATTGACTATTCAAAAAAACGAGCACCATGAAAGAGGGACATCAAACATAACATCAACATTGATAAAATAAACAGGTAAGACAGACAGTATTTCTGAGAATGGTGTTTCTGAGTGATGTAAATGGTTAATGTGCTCAGCTCCTAACTAAAAGACTGGAGGAGTGATCCATTCTGAGATAACTTGAAATTCATGTCTAAAAAATCAACCACATCTGAAATCTACATCTGAAACTGCTATGGAGCACAAATCTGCTCGAATACATATTGGGATAGCCATGATTCAACGCTGACTTAGTAACAGTTGTTTATGTCTGAGGATACCATACGCAACTAATTTAAAAGCTAGAACTAGAAATCAAAATGTTTGCTGTCTGAAGGAAAAAAAAATATCAGTAGATGTGTTAGTAGAAGAATGGGATCAACTAAGGGATACTAGGTAAACAGGAAGATTTAGCCAAACAATTCCATAATGCACCTGAGATGGGCTATTTGGAAACAGTAAATAAGATTTTTGTTGCCTGTATCTTTGTTGTTGTTTTTCTGCGGCCCTGCAACCATTGGACCAGTAGCTTCTGTTGCATCAGAAAGGGGATATTGACTGGAATGAACAAGCTGATGTTCAATATCAAATTTCAAAAGAGAGATCTTAAATTCCAGGACCAAAACAATGATTTGAAAACCAAATGTATTTGATTTGCAAGAGCCAGGCTGAGTTGAAAGGAAAAGTTTTCCTTGTTTTCATGAGCTAGGTTTTAACAATAAAAAGTCAAACCTGGAGGTCTGAGAATGAAGACTGCCACAGAGCAAAGACACAGAAAGAAGAAATTCAGAAGGGAGAAGCCTGGGATTGACTTGCCACTAATTTCTCAAGAAGCTGTTTTCTATTTCATACAATTTGTTTTCTTAACTATCTTTAACTAAATGTAAATACTTGTCTTTCTTGGCTTTTGTTTTTGGATTAATTTTTGTCAAGGTGCTACTTTTCTATTTAATAACGTTTAAGTAAGGGAAATTCTATTTAAATCTGTTTACCTCAAAGTACTATAGGTATGTTTCCTTGACTCTCCTGTATGTTCATTTGTATAGTCAGTAAATGAATAGTTTTTGAGTCTCTCTTCTGTGTCAGGCACTGTTCTTAGTCTTGGAATTACAAAGGTTAACAAGGTAGACTAGAAGTTAATCCTTAAAATAAGCAAACGTGGAAAAATTTTAAACACTAACAAGTACTATGGTGATGACATATGGAAATGTAGTACTATATGACTGTAGAGCTAAGACATACAAGGCCTGCTAGTTAAGTTTGCAAACTCATCCTAGAAAGAGTGGTACACACTTCACTGATGAATGTCACTGTGGTCACCTTTGAAGTAGTCGCCTTGGGAAGCTATGAACAGATGCCAGTGACTAGTTCACCTGGCAAACTAATTTTGGAACTCCTTTTCTGGAATGATGTCATGTATTGAATCGTGCACCTGAAAAAAAAGGTGTGTAGCCACTTGGCTGGGCCATCATTCCCAATGGAGTTTCCCTGGAGTGTGGCTTGCACCGCCTTTTATCCTTTCATCCTATGGGAGACAAAAAGAAAAGGGAGGAAGCAGAGAACTGGAAACCTCACAGCATCAAGAAAGCAGCGCCATGAGTAGAGCTCATCCTTCATACCTGAGTTTCCTACCCCAAGATGCTCCATGACCAAAGTTTGATGCAAAGCTGACACAGGGAAAATTTCCCCCTGGTGGGGACACGCTGAATTCGGACTTGTGTAAGAATAAACTTTCTTTTGTTAAAGGCATCCACATTGTGGTATTTTTGTTAGAGTAGCACTAGATGACTAAAACAAATGGCCTTCAGACCTGTCATTGTATAACCTTTGATGTCCTGAATGTCTTCAAACTATTTTCCTTTAAATATTTTCTTTATCTTCCAATAAAAAAAAAAAGATATTGGGGGCCTGATTGGGTAAGAGGGTAGGGTATTCCAATATAGTTATTTGTTCATTGGCTAAAAACTCCCTCACAAACAGGGCCATGTGAGTTGGTGTATTGTCATGACACAAGAGCCATGAGTTGCTGGTGAAAAGTTTGGGTCATTTCTATCTAATTTTCTATGCTGTCTTTTCAGCACTTCCAAATAGTAAACTTGGTTAACCGATTGTCCAGTTGGTACAAATTCATAATCAACAATCCCTCTGATATCAAAAAAAGGTTTACAACATCATTTTGACTCAATTTGAACAGACAGAACATTTTTCATCGTGGAGAATCAATTGACTTCCATTGCGTACTTTGATAATTTTTTTCAGCATCATATTGGCACACCCTTGTTTCATCACTGATGATAACACAACCCAAAACATTGTCTTGCCTCTTCAAAAGGTCTTGACAAACTTCCAATCTCCTTTGTTTTTGTCATTGATTGGCTCTTTCATGACCCTTTTTCCACACACCTTTCTCATTAATATTTTCCTGTTTCTTTATTGATGTTTTCTTGGTCTGCTATGCTTCTCACAGTCAGCTGACAATTTTGACATACAGTTCGATGAATTTTTGCAATGATTTTGTTAGTTATACTTCTTACTGGCTACCCTAACCTGTCTTCATCGTTGATGTTTTCTCTTCCCTCAGAAAAACATTTAACCCATTTGTACACTGCCATTTTCTTCATAGCAGTTTCCCCATAAACTTGGACTGATATATCCCTGGTTTCACTTCCACTTCTGCCAAGTTTAACAAAAAATTTAACATTTGTTCATTGCTCCAATTCAAGCTCCAACATTTTTGTGACAGCACACAAAAACACACAACAACAATAATGAACATCACTCAGCAAGACACCACTGCATATCAACACAAACACAGCTGCGAGATACTGATATGCCAAGGTTCTGAAACCTTACCAAGTTATTTGTACAGTGCAGTCATCGTGGCAAGTTTGCCAACTTGTCAGAACAGGTATTTGGCTGGTATCAGGTAAGGTTTTTCTGAACAGGTGGACTTTGTGAGACTTGTGCTTTCCTTATTCCTTATTTCCTCACTCTTTATTTAAGCTGAGCACTTATAAACTGATGTTGTAGGCTCAGTGTTGTGTATTTTGTTTGCCTACTGGAGGTTCAGTAACTGGGACTGTGAATATGTGGAGTTAACATTCTTACATTTTTTTCTAAAACTGTTGTACATGACCATCAGGTTTGTCCTAATATAGACTAGAAACGTTTTCCTCCATTGGTGGTGAGTTCCCTTAGAGTTCAGTTTTCTCTTCCTCTTTTGGATAAACCAGTTACCTTTGTGAAAGGTTGAGTTAGGGAGATGTCACATGGTTAATAAAGCTTTTTGATTTATTGCTCCAGTATTATTTATCTCTTTACAGTTATTTTTGATCATTTTATCTCTACCTCTCATTCTTTCTAATGATAATGCCAGGTCAGACAATAAATGTGCTTTCTCCTCCAGCGCTGCCTCCCCTGATGACCTAAATAACACTGGGCTTTTACATCTTATCACAAAATCCACACTTGCTTTTAGCCTACGTCTATAACAGACTGGAGATGTTATTGCAACTTTCTCGTTCATTCCTTATAAGACTGTGCCATGTGCATGACCAATTGAACTGTATGCTTGTTATCAGCATTGTTTCTTAAGTTGGTCCAGGATGGTTTTGTAGCAGGGAGTTTTCACCAGAATGTGTGGCAAGAGGTTGGGTCCTTTACTGGCTTCAGAATAGATGCTTTTTCTCCCCTCTATTTTTAACTTTTCTTTTTGGTTATAATTTTGGTTGTTGAAAGGGGTTGCTTGCTAGCATGGACTTATTCCAAATATATCATCATATTTGTTGGAAATTCTCAGTGCCCCTCATTTTACATGGTAAAGGTTATTATCAATCATTTATTACTTAGTATACAAAATAACCCTGCTAACATTTATTCACCAAAGTATTTTTATGATCATATAAAAGACATACAACATAATGTGCCTGTTATTTCTTTATGAAAAACCTCAGAGATTGTTTGCTATGACCTGTCCCCATAAACTACAGGGAAAAATGAAGAAGCAGAAGATATGTCCATTTTATGGTAATATAACTAGTACAGTAATTCCTCCTCATCTTTCAGCCCTGCTTACACTCACATATACACGCATGCTATGAAAAAATCACTGCTTTTGATCACCAGACATTTTTCAGGGAAATATTATGAAGGAAGCATAAGGGAATATTAGTTAAGAGAAAGCAAAAAAAGTAATTTTGGTTTTCTGTACACTTAGCACCACAAAAATATTTTTATATGAAAAACCTCAGAGATTGTTTGCTATGACCTTTCCCCATAAGCTACAGAAAAAAATGAAGAAGCAGAAGATATGTCCATTTTATAATATAACTAGTACAGTAATTCCTCTTGATCTTTCAGCACTACTTACACTCACATATATACACACACTATGAAAAAAACCACTGCTGTTGATCACCAGACATTTTGAAATATCATTTTAAATTTTAAATTTATATTTTACTTTAAATATGTATTTTAAAGATAATAAGCATACTCTGCATGCTTCTCATGCCTCCAGAAAATAGTTAAATTTCCACTATTAATAATAATAAAAAATTATCTGGAGAATAGTGATACTCTCTGATTAATACTGTAAGAATAGCACCTGTATTATTTAGTCCTCTGTAATATTTCAGCATAGTGGTTTTGGAGAAAAAAAGAGAAAGAAACCAAAAGTGAGACTAAAACACAAAGAAACAAGACTTTGGTGACTCCTATTTGTCTACTATGCTCATCATCAAATTTGTATGCTTGTACCCTAAAGATAGATAAGATGATCCATTGGAATACAGTAAGAAAATACTAAAACCTGTATAAACATTTACATTTTGCTCATCCTCTTCAAGTTTCTATGTTTGCATATGCTCTTTATATTAAGTTAGTGTAGTAGAACACAAATCTAATTCATGCATAATTAAAAGAATCTTCAAATCTTTGGGGTGCATGCTCAAGCATTTTTATGAACACTATTCACAATAAAAAAAATGGATGTCACTGCATACAGATCAAATTCCTTTTCTAAGGAGGCTAGATAATCTCCTTTGTTACGGCATCATCTCTACGACATCCCAGTACCCCTGCTGTAGTCGCACCGTAGTACTTCAGTTTCTCCAGATACAGTTTCCTTTAATCCTTTTGAGAAACTGAAATTCACCTGGAGTTGTAAGAAATACAGCAGAGAGAGTTTATGTACACTATACTTGAGTTTCCAGCAGTGGTTACATTGACAGTGTATAATATCACAACCAGGATGTTGAAATTGATTCAGTTAAGGTACAGAACATGTCTGTCACTGTGAAAGTCTCTCATGCCATCCTTTTATAGCCAAGACACTTTATTCTTCTTTTTAAAGATTATTTTACCTCTTGAAGTGCCAGGGTCTTTTTATATAAATTGTAGAATAAACTCATCTATGTCTATAAAAACCTCTGGTGGGATCTGATGTTGTCAGATGCCATCAAATCAATTCTGATTTGTAATGGCACTATGTATAACAGATGGAAACACTGGTGGGTCCTGTGCCATCCTTCTGATGAGCACTACACTTAAGTGCATTGTTGTATCCATTAGTCAATCAATCTCATTGAGGGTTTCTTCTATTTGCTGACACTCTACCAGACATGATGTTCTTCTCCAGATATTGGTCCCTCCTGATAACATGTCCAAAGTATGTAAGTCAAGTCTCGTAATCCTTGCTTCTAAGGACATTCTAGCTATACTTCTGCTGAGACAGATTTGTTTATTTTTCTATTAGTTGATGATAACATTCAATAAGATTCACCAACATTGTAGTCCAAAGACTTCAGTTTTTCTTTGGCCTTCCTTATTCATTGTCCAGCTTTCATGTGTATATGAGGTAATCAAAATACTACAGTTTGAGTCAAGTGTACTTTAGTTCTCAGGGTGACATTTTTGCTTCTTAATACTTTCAGTAAGTCTTTTGTAATACATTTGCATAATGTATATTTCATCTGATTTTTTAACTGCAGCTCCCAGGAGTGTTGAGTTTGCATCCAAGTAAAATTAAATCCTTGACAACTTCAGACTTTTCTCTATTTATCATGATGTTGCTTATTGGTTCAGTTGAGAGAATTTTTGTTTTCTGTATGTTGAGGTATAGTAATCCATACTGAAGGCTGTAGATAGAAATTATATTAAAACTATAGATCAATTTAGAGAGAACTGACACCGTTACTATACTTAGTCTTTAAATCCCTGAATATGGCATGCCTGTTTATATTCAATTTTGAGTTCCCTCATCAATGTTTTATACTGCTTAGTATACAGATTCTATGTATTATTTGAATTTATATTTAAATGTTTCATATTCTTTGTAGCAATTGTAAAATGCTTTTTGTTTCTAATTTGGGTTTCCATGTGTTCAGTGTTACCAAAGAAAACCAAACCCATTGCTGTTGAGGCGATTCCAACTCATGGTGATCCTATTGTCCACGTGCCATTAATTTGTGATTGCTGTATTGAATTCTGACACGTTGTTGAACTTACTTTTTAATTCTAGCAGATTTTGTAGACTCCTTGGGATTTTTTTTACATAGACAATCATGTCACCTGAAAATAGGTACAGTTTTATTCTTTACAATGTGTGCCTTTTGATAGCTTTGCTTTTCTTACTGCATTAGTTAGGACTTCAAGTATAATGTTGAATAGGATTGGTGAGGGGATATCCTTGCCTTGTTCCTGATCTTAGGAAGAGAACATCTAGCTTCTCATCATGAAGCATGATATTAGCTATAGGGTTTTTTTTTTTTCCTGGCAAGGGTCCATTTTTTTCTATATTGTCTTATTTGTATGAAATTGTTTCTTGATATTAGTTGCTGGCATGCTGTTAACTTCTCCTCTTAGTTTTTATCATGATAACTTTTATCACGGATGAGTGTTGGATTTTAGCAAATGCTCTTTTTTGGTGTCAGTTGATATCATCATGAGATGTTTCTTCTCTGGCCTATTGCTATAGTGTGCTACATTGATTTTCAAATATTTCAATCAGTCTCGCTGAACTGGAATAAATCTCACTTGGGCATGCTATATAGCTATTTTTTTCATCATTGGAGTCTGTTTGCTAGTGTTTTGTTAAGGATTTTAACATCTATATTCATAAGAGCTATTGGTGTCTGATTTTCTTTTTGTACTGTCATGGTCTTATAGAAAGCGTAGCCTCATTTGGACCTGATGTTTTCTTCTCTGGGAGCTTTTTAATCACAAATTCAGTTTCTTTAGTGGTGATAGGATTACTCAGATTGCTATTTAATTTTGATTGATTTTTGGTAGTTTATAGGTTTCAAGAAGTTGGCCCGTTTTTTCTATACTGTCTTATTTGTGAGTATGAAATTGTTTCTTGATGTTAATTGCTGTCATGCTGATTCTGACGCATATATGCAGAGTAGAACTGCAGTATCAAATTTTTTGGAGTCAGAATGGTTGGCCTTACTTCCAAAGTACCTCTAGATGGGCTTGAACTACCAGCTTTTCAGCTTGTAGTCCAGTGCTTAGCCATTTGTGCTACCCAGTGTTACCCAAAGCAGGTCCTGCTCGTGTGGTTTCTTGTCAACAGAGCTACATCAAAGTAAGGAGGGAGGAAGATCATTTATTGCAAGTACACAGACGAGGAGCAAGGAGGTTACATACTTCGAATCAAGCTCCCCAAACAAACGGTGGCAGAACGTTCTATACTGTCTCTCACAAGGAAGTATGTACAAACTTTATAAACTACATGAGTTATCATGGCTCCGGGGGCAGTGAGACAAATCATATTTTTCTTTGGCATATAGGCTCATAAACTGAGTTTGATGGGCCTGAGCCACATCCAGTGCTATCACTTAAGGCCTTGTTTGACAGCAGCTCAGCAGCCCTGGCTGCATTGGCTGTCTCCAGGATCTCCAGACAATGGTTCATAGCATTCCTTTATTATTCATTCAATAGCTACATGATGTGTGGTGATACTCCTGGCTTCACGCCTAAAATTGGTGATAATAGCTTTATGTCTTCTGTCTTTTTTAGTTTTGTCTGTCTTGATAGAAATTTATCAATTTTACCTACACTTTCAAAGATCAAACTCTTTGTTCCACTGACTTTTTCTTATTTACCTGTTTTCAACTTCGTTGATTTTTGCCATCATCTTTATTATTTGCTTTATACTGATAAATCTCTCAATTTTTTCTCTGGTTATTTGAAGAACTTAGATTATTAATTTGAGATCTTTGAAACTCACAGATCCCTTGTTACAGATGGGTGGGGTGGAAGTTAAGCTTCCCCATTGCTCCCCTGACACTTTCCCAGTGAAGTGGTACACTGACCTACACTGTCTTATTGCCTCCAAGTGAACTTGCAAGATCAACTCCCTGTTGGGCACTTCTGTCACCAAGGATGAAGGAATCTTGGACCTGACACATATCACTGTTTGGCTGTAGGGCAGAAGTGGATGCTCACTGGGGTCTCTGATGTCAACCTGGTAGACTCATACCACCTCACTAAATCTCAATTTTAATCAGAATTAGTAGAGTTTCAGCTTGCCACTGGATTTACACAGATGCTCTCCTAGTAGGGGAATTAAATCATCATGTGGTTTAATTTCTCACTTTGACCTGTAGAGGAAAGGGAGCATATCCTGCTTCCATATTGAGAAAGAAGAAGGTAGAAGATTAATTTCCCACTTGGCCCTATTCAACCTTCAGTACTGTGAGAGTGAGGAGAGATACTTGCCCTGGCTGCCTGTTGGTGTGCATACTACTAACAGGCTTTCTATTGTTGTTAGGTGCTGTTGAATCAGTTTCAATTCATAGTGACCCTATGTACAACAGAACAAATCACAGCTCAGTGTTGCACCACGCCCATAATCATTGTTATGCTTGAGTCAGTTGTTGCAGCCACTGTGTTAATCCGTCTTGTTGAGCATCTTCCTCCTTTCTTTTGACCTTCCACTTTACCAAGCATGACGTCCTTCTTCAGGTATTGATCCTTCCTGAAAACACATCCAAGGTATGTGAGACGTAGTCTTGCTATCCTTGCTTCTAAGGGGCATTCAGTTTGTACTTCTTCCAAGATAGTTCTGTTCCTTGTTTTTGCCATTTCCAACACCACAACTCAAAGGCATCAATTATTTTTCTGTCTTCTTTATTCATTATCCAGCTGTGGCATGCATACAATGCAATTGAAAATGTCATGGGTTGGGTCAGGTGCACCTTAGTCTTCAAGGTGACATCTTTTCTTTTCAACACTTTAAAGATTTTCCCAATACAGTATGTCTTTTGATGTCTTGACCACAGTTTCCAGGGTGTTGATTGTAGACCCAAGTAAAATGAAATCCTCAACAACTTCAATCTTTTCTCTGTGTATCATAATGCTTCTTATGGATCCAGTTGTGAGGATTTTTATTTTCTCGATGCTCAGGTATAATCCATACTGAAGACTATGGTCTTTGATCTTCATCAGTAAAGTTGTTAAATCCTTTTAACTTTCAGCAGGCAAGGTTGTATCATCTGCATAGGCAGGTTCTTAATAAGTCTTCCTTCAATCCTGGTGGCATGTTTTTCTCCATGTAGTCTACCTTCTCAGATTATTTACTTGGCATACAAATTGAATAAGTACAGTAGAAGGATACACCCCTGATTCACACCTCTTCTGATTTAAATAACACAATATCCCTTGTTCTGTTTAAATGGCTCCCTCTTGATTCCTGTACAGATTTACTTATGAACACAATTAAGCTTTCTGGAATTCCCATTCTCCACAATGCTATCAATATTTTTTTTTTTTTATAATCCATGCAGTTGAATATTTTTGCATAGTCAATAAAAGACAGCTAAACATCTTTCTGGTATTCTCTGCTTGAAGTCAAGACCCATCTGACATCACCAGTGGTATCTTTTGTCCCACATCCTCTTCTGACTCTGGCCTGAATTTCTGATAGTTTCCTGTTAATATACTGCTGCAGCTATTTCTGTGGTTTAGGCCACCCTTTTCTGACTTCTTTGGCTGGAGGGAATACGATTGTTTTGGAGCTCTTTTGGCAATGCCTTTTGGTGGTTCCACGCTGGTGCCCCTAGTGGCACCTTGTCCAGGATAAATATGGAGGCACTAAGGAAACCCAAGGAATGTGTCACTGTGTCATGCCTCAGGTCCTACATTGCCTAGGTTGTCAATATTCTTCTTTCCACCTGTCAGATACCTCCTAAGTAAGTGCACTGTCTCATTTCCGGGACTTTTTACTTGTAAGAATGAGGCCACTCTATCTTGCTGGAACTAAAGTCTCAGCATTCCATTAAACTTTGTACTTTATCTTGTTTGTAGCTTAGACTTTTTCTTCTTGTAACTGAGTGAAAGTATACAATCCAATATAAATGTGCATGCCCACCTATGTGCAGCTCCCACTGCTCTCCCTGCCTGGTGGTAGCACACTCCTCCTGTCTGTTCCATATATGTCATATTCTCCCGACAATCTCTTGTCCCCTCCTCTGCACCCTATCCCCCACCTCCAGTAAGAGGCCAGCAAGATGACATCCTATAGACACATAGAACAAGTGCACACCCAATATGGTCACTCTGTGTTGCTGAGTTCAATCTGTTCCTGTCCGAAGAGGTGACCTCAGTAATGATTTATGGACAGTGGCAACATCAGGACCAGGGACCATGCTCCCAGACTTTGTACTTTGAGTATTCTGTTCCTGTGCTAAGGCCACCTTTCTCACCTTGATAAACCAGTGACCAACTCATAATTGTGCTTCAATGATCTTGGAAAATAAGGCTTTTGGTAAATTTAAATGCATATTGTTCTATACACACTCAGATAGAACTTCGGAGATACAATGGTTAAGTGCTTGACCATTCACCAAAAGATCGACAGTTTGAGCCAGCCCATTAACTCTGTGAGAGAAAGACCTGGCAATCTGCTGCCCTAAAGATTACAGCCAAGAAAACTCAATGGGGTAGTTCTTCGCTGTCAAATGGGAACACTATGAATTGGAATAAACTCTACTGTACCCATTAGCAACAACGACAACATGTATTCCCAAATTTCTGTGAAAACCTGATCATGTTTCCTGTTAGCTTGTATTGACTGTGTTTGTTTACTTTCTCTTCACCTGGGCTGAGGGATTCTCAGATGCACTTTTTCCTACATATCATCTTATGCCTAATTGCTGGCATTGTAGTGTGTATTCCGTCATTGTTTGTTGAATTAGCAAGTTTCTCACTGCAAACCATAGGACTTTACAGTTTTACAAAATGCTTTGTACTTAACTGTCTCAATTGCTACTTTACTCTGAAAATTAGATTTTAACTCTGATTTTATTGATAAGGAAACTAAAAACCAGAGAGTTTTCAATGTCTGTTTATTGTCACAAAATATATGATGATGCCTTGGTTTCCTATGAGTCAGATCTGACTAGTCGGAACTTGGCTTTGGCTTGGTTTCCTGATCAGAGGAAATGTAATTTTTTGTTTACTTTTATTTTGTGCACAAAGAAGGTGGACAAATCTAGTCTTTAAAGTATTTCAGCAACAAGAAGAAACAAGCAAAAAGAGTTACATTAACCAGAAAATCCATATGATTAGACTCTTGGCCTTGCATGGAAGTTAAGAATGGCCTTATAGAAAGTAGAAATGATAGTAATGAAAGCTGTAATCACCATTGCAAAACCTTTTTCTATTCGCAATCCAGTAAAATTAAAACTGGTAAACTCCTGACAGAAAAGAAAGAAATGGGGTGTTAATTTATGCTGTACTGCCTTGTCTACGGCTGTGTCAACTGGTTGCCCCCAAATACAAGTAAAACATGTATTTTACTTATATTCATAATTGAAATCTCCCATAGGAATTTGGGTGAACAGCTGGATGGACTAGAATAACTGGACAATTACTGTCCTGAAATACGAAAAATTAAGGGGAAATTCACTTTCTTTGATGGAAAACAAGCTAAAATTGAATTGTTGATTTCAGGTGGTATTTATGATGTTCCAGACTCATCCAAATTAACTGGGTTTTTGACCTCAATCTGGATGCCTGGCACAGTCTAAGTGGAATGAATAACTACTTGATTATGATGATATGAAGGCCATGAGCTAAGATTTTTTTTTTCAAGTCCTTTTTTATTTTGGATAACATATTAACTAAAACAAGCATAACTCATCATAAAATACATTATAAAATTGGTCTGCAAGTGTTTCAGCCAAAACCAATCTAAACTCTATTTGTGTTGTGTCAGAGACACATTAAAATAAAGTCAAAGTAAAACAAATAAATAAATAAATAAAGATAGAAGTTTTGCCAGCTAGAGACATACAGAATGTTACATGTTGAATTTATTCCATTAATTACTTCAAAACACTACATTTTACTCTGGGATTCATCTCAAAATTATAATAATATCTCTAAATGATGCTTGACAAGAGTAATTATGAATCACACAGCAGGTGTTTGATAAGATTTGTAAAATGATTGTATAATTATTTTTATAGTTTTTTCACTTGATTTCTGTGTAAAGTTCATCTTCACTTGATTGACCTTGTGATCTCACAGCCCATGAAAATTATTTTTATCTCATTTTAAAACTGGGTCACCATTAGCTACCCATCATCACAGCTCAAATCCAAGCCACAATGCCATTTATTCTTTACATTTTCACCTTTAACATCCAAGCATTAATGTAGTCCTATCTTTTCTAAGTATTTTAACTATCCTCTGTAATCTATTGCCTTATCTCCACTTAATTCAGTTTCATACCACCTCTCACCCAGAACATTGCAACTGCTGCCTGGTTTCCTGCCCCTGAACCTGACGCCCTCCATCAAAGCAACTTACGTAGCATTGTTTCTAAAAGTGGAATCCATTCTTGAGTAGCATTGGAATCTTAAATCCCACCGGAGTTTCCCAGTGTAGTGTAGTATATTAAAATTCTGAGCTCAGAAGTCAGACAGAAAGTAATTTAGGCTTTCCGGAGCCCAGGACAGTGCTCCCTCACTCTCCTCTGCCTACAGGTTTAGCTTTAAGCCTGACATGTGTTACTTCCTACTTTCCTTCTCCTTTCTTAAAGGGAAGGCACAGAGAAGGAAGGCAGCAGAATTTGCAAAAACTAGGTCTATTTACAGTCACGGTAAACACAGTGTTCTGTCTAATAATTCTGTAGTACAAAACAATAGGAGTCAAGCTGTATGAGAGAGCAATTGTTATCTTTCTATCTCAGTCCTCTCGGGATATGCAATAATCAACCATGCACCTACTTGAAAATGGGCCGCTGTTTTTAAGACTCATTCTAAAAAAAACAATATTTGCTTAGGTGTTGATAGACAAACAAACAAACAAAAACAGTGAAATTTTCCACCCCACTTACATTTTCCAGGTACATAAAGTCATTGAACTTTGGTTTTCTCATCTATACAATTGAGCTTAATATCTACAGTGTCAGAAGTAACTTCAGTAAAAATGATAGGCAATATATATTTAGGGTTTACTCATATCAGGCTAATATAAATGCTTTACATATATTGCCAATTACCAGGTTTGCTCATTCAGTAACTTTCCTGCATAGGTTCTATAATTATCAAAATGAGGATATTTAGGCCTACTTACATTTCCTGAGCTCACAGGCAAAAATTGGGAAAGACACAATCCAAATTTAGGACTATCTGATTCGAGAACATGAGTTTCAGTCAACACACAATGCTATGTTGAACTGAGTGGAAATATGTATGTGAATGAAAATATTCTAAATGTGTGCTAGTTGCTTTCTTTTCACTTTTACTTTATTTGTAATATTAATAGCTAAATAATGAAATCATAATAATATCATGCTTTTTTACAGACTCAAGCATCAGCAACTGTAAAAGCATTTAGAATATTTTTCAGCTATTAAAAGTGGAGAACCAGACAGGCAGGAAATAACATAGGAAAACCTTCTGAAAGAGGTAAAACATAAAATAATCTTAAAAGAGATGAAGTAAATTGACTAAAAGGAAGAAAGGAAAAAATGTATTATGTCCTATTCCTTTGCTGTTGGCTGTCACCAACTCCACTCCGACTCACAGCGATCTTACGTGCAGCAGGATGAAACGTCGCCCAGGGCTGCGTCGTCTTCACGATCATCAACGTGTCTGAGTTCACAGTTGTGGCTACTGCACCTATCAATCTTACTGTCTCCACACCTTTATTTCCTCTCTACCTCATGGAACATTATGTCCTCCTCCAATAATTGTTCTCTCCTGATGCTGTATCTCAAACAAGCAAGTTGCGTGATATTCTGTTGTGATCCACAAGGTTTCCATTGGTTAACTTTCGCAAGTACAACGTCAGATCGTTCTTCCTGGTCTGTGTTAGTCTGGAAGATTTCCTGAAACCTGTACACCATGGGTGACCCTACCGGCAGGGGCAAGTTAGTCAACAAGCAAGGTAAACATGGGCTTACTTGCTGTTTTTTTGGTGAACAGTTTAACATGTTTTTCACCACATTAAAGAAACTCACACTTTCCCCGCTACTGGGTACTCCAACCCTGCCTGGGACTGTAAACGCGAGAGAGGATTGATACTGTAGGAAGGTAATGTGCTGTTAGGTGACAGACGGTCCATACCTACGAGCAGAATCTTTGATGTGAAAAATCGTGCTACAGATTAGCAAGTAGCACAGGCAAGCCTGTGTTTTTCTTGCATGTTGGGTAATCTCACACTGTCTGCCGGTATTGGAAATAGCGATAGCATTTCTAATAGCCTCCAGCATCAGGGCAACATGCCAGCTACCACGGTCCTATTTACAGATTCATGTAGAAAATTTCTGTTCTTTCTGTTTTTTTTTTTTTTTTTTTTTTAGGAATCAGCTATATAGACTTCCCCACCCCCACTGGCTTTACAAAACACCTGTTATAAAGTTCTTCATTTATCAATAGAAGTGTCTTATTTCCCCCAAGATAACCTACTTTGAGTTGTAATAACCTATTTTAGTTCGATGAGCCATATTCCCGGGAAAACTTTAAATATGAGAGCACTCAGTTCTTCATTAACATCCTGATTTACATGTCACTAGTGCTGCTACAGCTGCTTGATTTAGCATAAGCCCGTTATTGGAAACGCTTTTGGTAAAATCAGAGGCAAATGTTTTCCTGCTTCACTGGACATACGCTGAACAATCAAAGATATTGACAAGTAAAAATGCTCAATGAGTGAAGTAGAGGTAACAAAACCAAATAGTCGTAGACACTATATGGAAAAGACTGTATCGTATTTTACACAGCTAGGGCTTAATGCCTTGGAGTGAGGATAAAATTGATTAAAAAAAGTAAATATATGTATATATAATGCATGTATTATTTGAATTAAAATTCTCGTTACTACTATGAGACAATTTGCTAAACTAAATTAATAGAACTTGATTCATGCTTTCTTTGTTTTGGTTTGTTTTATTATTAATATACGATTAGTTCTACTTAGGATGAGTCTACATACCAGAATCTGTTGAATGTTCTCACAGTCATCTGGTGTTGCTATAACATCCACAAGTGGACAGCTTTGCAAAGAGACATTTATTTTCTCACTATCTAGTAGGCTACAAGTCCAAATTCAAGGCATTAGCTCTAGGGTAAGGGATTTTCTGTCCCTCAGCTCTGGAGGAAGGTCCTTGTGATCAATGAGTCTTTCCTTGGTCGGAGAGTGTCTCACTGCAGGCTCCTCAGATCCAAAGAAAGTGCTGTGCTCCTGGAGCTGCTGTCTTGGTGGGATGAGGTTCCTGCGGTTCTCTGCTCACTTCTTTCTTTTATACTGAAAGGAGACTGGCTTAAGAAACTATCCGATCTTGTAGTCTTCTTCAACGTAACTGCTGCTATTCCATCTTACATCACTGTCATCCAACTCATAGTGTCCTAATAGGACCAAGTAAAACTTCTCCATAGAGTTTCCAAGGAGCACCTAGCAGGTTGGAACTGCCAACGTTTCAATTAGCAGACACAGCACTTAAGTACTAGGCCACCAGGCTTGCTGTGAGTCAGAATCAGTGCAACAGCACTGGTTTGGTTTTGGGTTTACTCCATCTCATTAAATCATAGTGATAGAATTTACAGCACACAGGAAAATCTCATCAAATGACAAAACAGAGGACATTTACATAATACTGGGAATCACAGCCTAACCAAGTTGACAGATGTTTTGGTGGGACATAATTCCCATGACAGATGTAGCTCCACTCAACTCCAGAAGTGTCAAATGTCTAAGCAGAGACTCTCTATTAAAGTTCTCCGTAAACTGAAACCATGCAGTGTCCCACCACTTTATTATGACAACAAGCTCAGAGAAATATCAGATTAAATACCAATTCTTGTAAAATATTCCTGAAGTAGTACAGTGATATGGCAATTGTCAAGGAACCACTTTATATTTATGAATACAAATGCAACATATCTATAGAGTCAGGAAAGAATGTATAAAGGAATTTTTGAAAACAGTAATTAATGGGACTAATAATTATTAACAATATGATCCAACTAGGTGATTTAGTAGACTTCAACCTTTTCCCAGGATACGTTTTCCTTTCATTTCTTTTAGTTGCAGACACCCTAACCTTCGCATGTACATGAAATTCTACAAGACTGGATGGCCTTGTAACTACACCAGCTGTATGACTAAGTCTGAGCTAGTGGCATGTAAGTTAAACCAAAGTGTACAGTTTCTGTGCCAAATTCCTGACAATACACTGCCTGTCCTGGACTTCAGTTCTTTCTTATCCTCATAAGCAGGAAAGCGGATATAAATGTCAGCCTCCTCCAACCCCTAAAACAAGAAAATGTATGAGAGATGGCAAAGCATCAAGATGGGATGAATATGAATCTCTACCCTGCAGCATATTTGTATGTGGCAGAGAAATAAAATGATCTTTTTAAGCAACTGCAATTTTAGATGTCTTTGTTATAGTGTCTTTTCCTGCACCCTAAATAATAAATATGCTGTACATAGTTTTCCTCATTTAATTTTCAAAACAATCAAATGGCATGGGTACTATTACCTCCACATTACTGTTGAAAACATTGAGTTATGTAACTGTAAAAGACATTCAGCTCATATATGGTGGAGAAACAATATTTGAGTACATAATGCAAATAACAATCAAACATCCCTAGGTGGTACAAGCAGTTAAGCATTCAGTGTGCCTTGGAAGAAAGGCCTGGCAATCTACGATCTAAACATCAAACTTTGAAAACTCTATGGGGCAGAATTCTGTTCTGACATACATGGAACTTTCATGATCTAGATTTGACCTGACTGCCACTGTTGCTTTTTCAATCATATTGTGTTTTGTTTTTTTTTGCTAAATCTATATCCCTCCTTCATTCTCATGTTACTTGCTCTTGAATATCTTCCTCTCCTCTGTTTCTCTATGTTTCTAGGGGCCTTACAGCTTTCTTGCTGTCTCAGAAGATTGTCCTCATTCATTTCTTAATTCAACATTTTCCCAACACTGCAGTGTTGAGGTATTGTGGTTTGTAATGCAATAGATGGTAGTTTGAAAACATTATAGGAAAACATGTATTTGAAATCTATAAATATGTTTGCTTAACTGAAGAGAAATAAACCTTATTACATTAAAAAGATTAATTCAATGAGGTGAATATACTGTAGAACGTAGCAGCTGGAATCTGGTTAACTGCACAGCTTTCAGACTTCTTTCCTGGCTTCCTCTCATCCTTTGTCGCATATATGTCACTGATCTTTACAGAACTTTGAATCTTAGTTCTTTACATGTCCACCTCCCTTGACTGTTTCCTCCACTCAGCCTCAGCCACCTGCTCTGTTGGACTCACCAGAAGTGGCCTCATCATCAAAAACTGAGCTTTTGCTTAAATCTGGATCTGCAACATCCCAGTAACTCACTGTAACTTTCTACATTTCTTAGACATTAGTTCTAGAACTACAGTTCTAAAACATGGCCTCCACAATTTCTCCCTGTAGCTTGACTTTTTGTTCAGGTTAAATTCCCTAGTCTGTAATTGTAATCAAACTTTAGCATATATTCTCAACTTACTTGCTCCTCTCTGTCCCTCTCTCTCCTTCTCTCCCTCTTTGTTTTGCTATCCCCTGGTATACACAAAGCCATAAAAACAAACAAACAAACAAACAAAAAAGAAAACCAAAACATTCTCTCCTCTGTGCCTGCAGCCAAGGAAATGAATGTTGCCAGAGAAAATCCCATAGCACTGGTTTCACTTTAAATTCATGATTACAAATCTACAACGGGTCCCTGATTCTGCTCATCAGTTCATTCCTTGCTTTCTGAAATAATTGTTTCACACCTTGTTCCCTTTACACCCCTATGCTTCTCTTTCTTCTTGTTATGGGAAAGACGGTATCCCTCCTCCTTTATTTTCTGTATTCTATCATTTCCTTGAGACGTTAACATCTTCTTTTAACACTTTTATTCTCATGAGAAGCCCTGGTGATGCAGTGGTTAAGTGTTTCCCTACTAACCAAAAGATGAATAGTTTGAACCCCAAGGCCTCTCCGTGGGAGAAAATGTGCCAGCTTGTATCCATAAAGATTATAGCTTTGGTACCCCTTTCAAATAGTTCTACTGTATGTTATAGAATGAATTGTCTCTCCAAAATACGTGTCAACTTGGCTGAGCCGTGATTTCCTGTATTGTGTGGTTGTTCTCCATTTTGTCATGTGTTTTCAATGCTAGCCTCTAGACCTGTGGTTACAGTTCTGTTGTCTGCCATCTGTATTTTAACAAAGCAAGATGAGGTCATGCTAATGAGGATTAGGTTATGTTTGTTATGCTAATGAGGCAGGATGAGGATGGAGTGTATTGTGAGCCACAGCCCTTTACTGTCCAACAAAAGATGAAGGCAGAGAGAAGGGAGCAGAGAGAGAGGGATCTGACTACTACCAAGAAAAAAGTCTGAAGAGCAGAGTGCATCCTTTGGACTCAGGGTCCCAGTGGTGAGAACCTCCTAGACCTAGGGTAAAATTGATGCCAAGACATATGAAAATATCCAAGGGAGGCCAGGCTCACAGACATTGAAAAGACACAAGGACTTTCCTCCAGATGCAACAGAGAGAGTCTTACCCTAGTGCTTGCTCCTTGAAGTCAAACTTCTTGCTCTCTAAACTGTGAAAGAATAAATTTATCTTTATGAAGGCCATTTGTTATGGATTGCATTGTCTCCCAAGACAATGTGTCTCAACTCAGCTACACAAAGATGCCAATTATTTTGTGCTTCTCCACTATTTTGTCATCTGATATGATTTTCCTATGTGTTGTTAACCCTATCTCTATAATACTGATTAAAGGCAGTTATACTAAGAGGCAGGACTAAATCTACAAGATTAGTTTGTATCTGAAGTCAATTACTTTTGAGATACAGAAGAGAGAAGCAAGCAAAGACAAGGGGGCTTGTACCACCAAGGAAGAAGTACCGGGAGCAGAACATGTCCTTTGACTTAGGATTCCTGTGCTGAGAACCTGCTAGACCAGGAAAAAATTGATGACAAACGTGTTCCTCCAGAGCCAGCAGAGACAGAAAGTCTTCCACCGGAGGTGGCACCCTGAATGTACGCTTTTAGCCTACTAGACTATGAGAGAATGGATTTTTATCAGTGAAAGCCTTCCATTTCTGGTTTTTCTGTTGTAAAAGCACTAGATAACTAAGATGCCATCCATTTGTGATATTTATGTTATAGCAGCACTATATAATTAAGACATTTGCTATGAGTTAGAATTGACTCAGTAGTAGTGCATTTCATTTACTCTTTCATGAAATGAGTGTCCGGGTGGTTTAAAGACTTAAGCACTCAGCGTGGACTGCTAGCCAGTAAGTTGGTATTTCTAACTCACCTAGTGACAACCTCTTGAGATGCTTTTGGCAGTCTGCTTCTAGAAGGTCACAGCTTTGAAACCCTATGGAGCAGTTCTACTCTGCAGTTCTACTCAGTCACTATGAGTTGTAGTCAACTAGATGGCAACCAACACTGCTTCTTTTATGAGGTTCCTTGGGAGATACAAACTGTTAGGTATTCCTAGGTGACAAAACCTGTTTGATGCTCAGCTACTAACTGAAAGGCTGGCAGTTGAAACCTACCTAGACATGCTAAAGAAAGGGCTGTAAATTTGCTTCGGAAAGATCATACCTTTGGAAATCCTATGGAGCACAGTTATTCTCTATGCACATAGAATAACCATAATTTGGAGTCAACTCAGTTGCGACTGCTAATCCTTTCATCTCCCTCTTTTCTGCATTATTATCTTCTTATTTTCCAAAATAAGACTTTCATCAATATATGAACCTGTTACAGTATTTCCCATCTTACCATATATCTATCCTAGATCCTATGTATCTTGGCTTCACTTCATGGTAAAACATTTTGAAAGAGTCATCTATCACCTCCACTTCTTCGCATCAATTTTGGTAACCTTTCTAGTAAGTTTCCTGTCTGTATTATACTACTGAATTTATCATTCTTTAGTTTACCAGAAAAATGTTTACCTATGTTTTATTGACTATGCAAAGGTATTTGAATGTGTGGATCATAGCAACATTGCTAAGAATGGGAATTTCAGAACTTCATTGTGCTTGTGAGGAATCCACACATGAATCAAAGGTAGTCATTCAAACAGTGCATGGTACACTGGATAGTTTAAAATCAGGAAATGTGTATGTCAATGTTGTATCATTTTACCTTACTTTTTCAATCTGTATGCTGAGCAAATAATCCAAGAAGCTGGATTATATGAAGAAGAACAAGGAGTCAGTTTTGGAGGAAGTCTCTAACACCGTGAGTTATGCAGAGGATACAACCTTGCTTGCTGAGAGTGAAGAGGACCTGAAACACTTGCTAATGAAGATCAAAGATCACCACCATCAGTATGGATCACAACTAACTGTCAAGAAAACAAAAATCCTCACAACTGGACCAATAAGCAACATCATGATAAAAGGAGAAATGACTTAATTTTTCAAGAATATGCCTTTAGTTGGATCCACTATCAACACCCATGCAAGCAGCAGTCAAGAAATCAAAAGATTCATTAAACTGAGAAAAATCTGTTGCAAAAGACCTTTTTGAAACGTTGAAAAGCAGGGACAAGACAAAGATGGCTGAGGAGCAGGCAGCTTCCTGAGATCCTTCTAAAAACAGACTCACAAAAACAAAGGAACTGATTATACATGACATTCTAGGATCCCTGAACATCGAAGACAAAGGTGAGAAATTGGACTGAGCCTCAGGGAAGGGAAAGTAGGTCTGAAAGTACCCCGGAATGGCCAGACTGACAAGATAGGAGTCAGCATCCCACAGGCGGATCGACAACAATAAACTTCGTGAGTAGAGCAACAGCTTTTAGAAAGCCTCTCCCTCAGTGAGAGAGACTGAACAGAAGAGGGCCTACTCACTCCTCCAGAGTCAGTGAAAGATTCCATTTGCTAGCCAAAAGCTAAGTGGATTGTGCCTACTCTGTCATTCTAGGATGTAAATCTTCTCAGAAAAAAACTCCCTCCCTTTTCCAAGCCCTCGCCCCTCCCTTCTCTGCGCTGCCCCTGGATCCAGGGTCTGAGTCTGTTACTGGGCAGGAAGTGTGACCGTAGACCATTCTCATAGATTGAAGACAAAATAATTTAACAAAGGGGATAATGAAGAAACAATTAAAATAACCTCCTGGCTGTCCGAAATTGGAAACTCAGGGCAGAAACTGTTCCTTTACCTAGGCTCAGGTACCAGAGCAAAAGCCATTCTCACAGACATTCACTAATGGCTGTCAGTGTCCTGCCTTTCCAACCTCCTGCAGCCAGATACCCGTGCCCACACTGGTCACCCCTGCCTATCTAGGACTGTAAGCTGCACATTTACACTAGCCTGCACTACACACTTGGTGACCCTACCTGGGTACTTGAGCTGATTCCATAAAAGAAAATAAACAGAATTCTGAGGTCCTGTGTCTAACAACATCTCTAACCACCTGGTAGCAGGAATTTAGAGTTTGAAAGGTACCAATAACCAAACTACCACACACAACCAGCCTATCTGGGCATTTCAAAGAAAAAAAAAAAAAAAACCAGAAGCTAGAACACAGGAAGTAAACATAACATATAAATAAATTCAACAGCTTACAGATGATTGGGAGAAAATAGTCAATATAAAATCACTTAAGAAGCAGATCATGAAGGCTTTAGAAAGCTCTCAAAACAAAAATAAAGAAATTTCCCAGATCAAGAAAACTTCCTGGAATTACCAGTGGTAAAATACAAAAGATTACTATTTAGAACTCTTTGAGAGAGCATATGGGAAATCAGACAAAACTCAGTAAAACATAATGACAAATTGAACAAGGATCAAAAAACACAGAGAAACAGTATTCAGAAATTCAAAAGATTAATGATAAAATTAAAGAATTAGACAATGATAGGAAGTCATGAAAACCCTGGAGACGTAGTGGTTGAGTGCTATGGCAGCTAATCAGAAGGTAGGCAGTTCACAAATGCTCCTTGAAGACACCATGGGGCAATTTTACCTGTCTTATAGGGTCACTATGAATTGGCATCAGCTAAGTGGCAATGGGTTTGAGTATTTATTTATTTTATTTTTATTTTTTTATAGAAAGCCAAAGAAGGAGAATTGAGGAAATAGAAGCCAGAATCAGTGAACTTGAAGATCAAATGCTTGACACCAATGTAGCTCAAGAAAGTCAGAAAAGAATTTTAAAAATATATATACCAACAATTACACAGAACTCTATCAAGAGGAATAATCTGAGTGACTAGACTACCAAAAGAGGATGGGAATAACAGAAAACACAGAGCACTGCTGAAGATTTGTTGACAGAAAACTTCCCTGATACCATGAAAGATGAGAGGATATATTTCCAAGATGCCCATCATACTCCATGTAAGGTAGATCACAAAGAGAACAACACCAAGACATATCATCAAACTTTCTAAAATTTAGGAGAAAGAGAGAATTTTAAAGGTGGCTAGGGATAAATGAAAGATAATCTACAAACCAAAAAACCAAACCAAACCCACTGCATTCGAGTCAGGTCTGACTCATAGCAGCCCTATAGGTCAGAGTAGAACTTCACGTAGAGTTTCCAAGGACTGCCTGATGGATTTGAACTGCTGATCTTTTAGCTAGCCGACTTAGCATTTAACCCACTACGCCACCAGGATTTCCAATCTGCAAAGGAGAGTCAATAAGACTAGATTCAGACTACTCAACAGAAATCATTCAGGCAAGAAGGAAATTGGAGGACACCCACAAAGCCTTGAAAGAAAATAATTGCCAACCAAGGAGTATATATCCAGCAAAAAAAAGCGATATGACTGAGCATGATTAATGTCAGGGATGCAGGAATGGTTCAACTTTAAAAAACAATCAATGCAACTGTCATGGATTGAATTGTGTCCCCCCCCAAAAAATATGTGTAGCCATGTGGCTGGGACATGATTCCCAGTATCTTGTGACTGTCCTCCATTTTGTGGTTTTCCTATGCTGTATGTTAAAGGATTAGGGTGGGACTGTAAATCTCTTCATAGGATCACCTCTCTGCTCCACTGTAAAGTGAGCTTCCCTGGAGTATGGCTTGCCCTACCCTTAATCCTTTCATCCTACAAGAAATAAAAAGGAAAGAGAAGCAGGCAGAGAATTGGGAACTTCACATCATCCAGAAAGCAGCACCAGAAGAAGACCATGTCCTTCAGACCTGAGGTTCCTGCGCCAAGACGCTCCCTGGACAAAAACTGATGTAATACCCTACTTTCCTCCAGAGCCGACAAGGAGGAAAGCCTTCCCCTGGAGCACACACCCTGAATATGGACTTGCAGCCTACCAGACTATGTAAGAATAAACCTTCCTTTGTTAAAGCCACCCATTTTGTGGTATTTCTGTTAGAGTAGCCCAAGCTGACTAAAACAGCAACCAACCACATAAATAAAAGAAATGCCAAAAAAACACGTGATTCTATTAAGTAATGAGAAAAGGCATTTGGCAATGTCCAATACTCATTCTTGTTAAAAATTCTCCACAAGATAGGAATAGAAGGGAAATTTCTCACCACAATAGAAGGCATCTATACAAAGCCAGCAACCAAAATGATTCTAAATGAAGAGTGTCTGAAAGCATTTGCTCTGAGAAGAGAAACCAGACAATGATGCCCTTTATCACTACTTTTAGTTAATATTTTCTTGGAGGTTCTAGCCAGAGTAATCAGATGGTAGAGGAAATAAAGCACATCCAAACTGGTAAAAAGAAGAATAAAAGTATCTCTTTTTGCAGATGATAAGATCTCACAGAGAGAATACCCTGAAGAATCTATTAAACAAACAAACAAACAAACAAAAAAAAACTACTGGATCTATTAGAAGAGTTTAGCAAATATCAGGATATAATACAAACATATAAAACTTAGTTGTATTCCTCTAGACCATCAAAGAGAATATTGAAGAGGAAATCATCGTATCATACCATTTACAGTAGTCTCTAAAAAGACAAAATACTTTTTTTTAATGAGATGGAGAACTAACTTTCTAACTTCTACAGAAAAGAAAAAAAGCCTCAGATAAGCAAAATGTTATTGAAAAAGACAAAGTGGGAGGTCTCATGCTACCTGCCATCAAAAGCTATTAAACCACCACTGTAGTCAACACAGCTTGGTAATGGTGCAAAAGATGCATACACCAATGAAACAGAATTTTGAGGGTCCAAACAAAATTATCCATCTATGAGCACTTGATATTTCACAAAGGCCAAATAATAAATTGGTGAAAAGACAGTCCCTTTAATAAATAGTATTGACATTACTGGATATTCATCTCCAAAACAAAGGAAACAAGACCCAAATCTCACATCATGTGTGAAAACTAACTCAAAATAGCTTATAGACCTAAATATGAAATCCTAAATGAAGGTGATCATGGAAGGAAAAATAGGGACAATCCTGAAGCCTTAATACATAGCATAAGCAGAATATAAAGCACTATTAACAACGTACAAACACCAGAAGAGAAAATAGAAACTGGGAACTCTTAAAAATCAAACACTTAAGCTTACTGAAAGACCACCAAAAAAGTTAAAAGACAGCCTAGAGACTGGGAAAAATATTTTGGCTACAACAAACCTGACCAGTGTTTAATCTCTAAAACACACAAAATACTGTAAAATCTCAACAACAAAAAAGACAAATAAGCCAATTAAAAAACAGGTGAACGTGCACTTCATCAAAGAAGACATTCAGACAGCTAACAGATACATGAGGAAGTGCTCATCATGGCTAGACATTAGAGAAATCCAAATCAAAACTACAGTGAGATACCATTTCACCCCAACTAGGCTGACATTTATCCAAAAAAAAGAAAACTCCACAAAATAATAAATGTTGGAGAAGCAAGAGACCAGAACACTTACACACTGCTGTCTTGAATGTAAAATGGTAAAAACCACTTTGGAAATTGATTTGCCACTTTTTAAAAAAGCTAGAAATAGAAATACAGTATGATCCAGCAGCCCCAATTCTTAGAATATGTCCTAGAGAAATAAGAGCTGACACACCAGTAGATACATGCACACCAGTGTTCTTTGTAGCATTGTCCACAATAACAAAACAACAGAATCAACCTATATGCCTAACAAGAGATGAATGGATAAAGAAACTGGTATAGTCACACAATGGAATATTATGCAGTAATGAAGAATAATGACTAATTTGGGAAACATCTTACATCTTGGAGGAATCTAGTAGGCATTATGCTGAGAGAAATTAGTGAGTCTCAAAAGGACAAAAATTATATGAGATCATGATTATAAGGACTCACAAAAACATTTAAACACAAAAGAAAACAGCATTTGATGATTCCAAGAGTGGAGAGGGATAGAGGAGTGGTATTTATTTTTAAAACATAAAAAAGAAATCTGAAAAAGTTTTAAAAAGTGTTGAAGAGCAAAGATGCCACCCCGAAGACTAAAGTATGCCTGACCCAAGCCATGTTATTTTCATTCTCATTATATGCATGTGAAAGCTGGACAATGAACATGGAAGACAGAAGAAGAATTGATGCCTTTGAATTGTGGTGCTGGAGAAGAATACTGAGCATGTCACAGACTGCCAAAAGAACAAACCAACCTGTCTTCAGTGGAGGGTAACCTGAATGTGCCTTAGAAGGGAGGATATGTCATACACTTTGGACATGTTGTCAGGAGGGGTCAGCCCCTGGAGGAAGACATCATGCTTGGTAAAGTAGATGTGGTCTGTGCAAAAACAAGTAGACCTTCAATGAGACCTATTGACACGGTGGCTCCAATAGTGGGCTCAGGCATAACAATGACTGTGAGAATGGCACAGAACCAGGCAGTGTTTTGTTCTGTTGTATCTAGGGTTGCTATGACTTAGAACTGACTTGGCGGGACCTAACAAGAACAACAGTTTACAAAAGATATTCATATCATTTGTACATCTTGATGACTGATTTGATAAGCCTATCTTATTGGAAGTACCTTTCAGTATAGTTGATCATTTTTATTTTCATTTTGTTGTGGTAAAAGAAATACTATAAAAAATTGCTATTTCAGCCACGAGTAAGTGTATCATTCAACATTAATGTAGTCATCGTTCTGTTCAACCATTACCATTCCCTCTCCCAAATTCTTATCTTCCCAAGCAGAAACTAAGTGCCTCTTCAGCAATAACTCCACCTTCTTCCCTCCCTATATTCATCAGTAATCACTGATAAATCTTTTTTTCTTTACACATGTCCCATTCTGGACATTTCCTGTAAGTAGAAACACTAAAGGAATATTTGACTTATGTTCTCTCTTGCACGTTTCATCTTACAATTAACATATCTCAAAATAAAAATTTTCTCAAAAGCTAATTTTTCCCAGTCTTCCACATCACTAACTGGCACTAAAACTGAATCAATTACTCAATTCAGGAAACTTGATCTTTCTACCTCTTGTGACTCTCACATCCAATACATGCCTAGTACCATATACAAAATAAATAACATAAACCATTACCACTGAACAGATTCTGACTCACAGTGACCCTATAGGACAGAGTCAAACTGCCCCACAGAGTTTTCAAGGAGCATCTGGTTGATTCAAACTGCCAGCCTTTTGATTAGCAGCCATAGCATTTAATTACTACTCCACTAGGGTTTCCAAATAGATTGTTTCAAACAGGTTTGCTCCATTTATCATTGTTTCTGCTATAGTATAAAATAGTCATCGTTTCTCATCTGACTTATATCTTGGATAATCTCTATACGTTCACTTGTGCACTCATACAACCTACTTGCTAAAACTTCCTAACATCTTCCAGCTCCAAACTGTTCTCTATCTCTCTGTTGTGCTTAGAAGGAAATCCAGTCTTGATCATAGCTGACACAGCCTGCCCAGTCTGCTGCCTGCCTATCCTCTCCACATTCACATTGTATCACTCTTTCTTCTTCCCACTGTTTCAGCCACACTGACCTTTTTGATAGCTCCTCAAATATGTTAACCTCTTTGCTATCTGAGGATTCTGTACTTCCTTTTGTTATAACTAGAATCATGTTCCTTGGACTCCCTGAAATCTGGCTTCTCATATTTTAAGTCTAACCTTAATATCATCCTATTTTTTATATTTATTGATCTTGGATAATAATTTTAGCAGGAGATTTTTTTTTTTTCTGTTTGATGCAGATCGGCCTGTTCAAGTTACCTTCATGCTGTGTAACACTTAATATTAGAAAATATTACAGTGTTTGTTCTGATTTCAAAACAATTTACTAGAATTGTTAATGAATAGAAGACTTTATGGACAATTTATTTGATAAATAAAACTTCAGCAATTATTCAAGGTGAAAATTAATGCAAGCTTTTTATTTCTTCCGGTTATTCAGGTCACAGTCAGATCACTGCAGCTTTCATTTAGCTGTGAAATAGCAACACAATCCAATTTGCTATGCTTTGCGTATTACTGTTAGATAGTGCACTGTGCTGTTTATCTGTTCATTACAATTCCTCACTCCAGATTAGATGCCACAAGAACCCTAGGGGACAGGAATAAAGCCAGTTTGGATAAAGGCCTCTGGAAAACTATTCATGACACAGAGTACATAATCTAGTGTGTATTCTGCACAAAGCAGTCTTAAAAATTCAATTTGATTCATAATACTTGTTACTGGATGTTATATTTAAATTGTGCTGCTCTTGTGACAGTGATTAAATTTCTACCTCAGTTTTACAAAACCTTTAAAATCTGGCTGAAAAGAACCGTCTAAAGGTGAAACCAGACACAGCAGGAATGCAATGTTATTTTACCGCTTTAAAAAACTGTAGAGCTAGCTCTTTGTTGGAAAGTATAAACAATACAGACATTAATGCTCCAGGTGATGTTTTTACTAAAGGAATGTTGCCCAAACCCGTTTGAGTATGTTTTTGTATAAAAACAACAACAAAAAAGTTTGGAATCATGTATTGCTGGTAGAGTTGGCTATGAGTTACACATACTGAAACCCAGTGTTGTTGAGTAGTATGAGTCAGAATGAGTTACACATACATTGAAAAAAAATTATGCCATCAAATTGATTCCAACTTACAGCAACCCTAGAGGACAGAGTAGAGCTGCTTCACAGGGTTTCCAAGGAATGGATAGTGAGTTCAAACTGCTGACCTTTTGCTTAGCAGCTGTTATCACTTAACCACTATACCACTCAGGGGTCCCAAATGTTATAAGGTATATGAAATGTCAAATGTCATAAGGTATATGAAGTTACTCCTAGCTTTTTTCTGAGTTCCACCTTACTGATCATGATTTATACTATCCACTAAATCAACATTAAGCAATCACAATACAATGTTATCACAGCCATTAAGAGCCTCACATTCTGTTTAACAAAATGTTAAAAGGTTTATCTCAGATATCATAATCTGTGTGTTTTAAGTGGAGAACAGATGCAAGTTTTTGTTCTTTTGACTTATGAATGTACTGATACAGGTAAAAATATTAATTCTAAGTTTTTGAAATATAGATCTGTGCCAAACTGTTAAATGCTTAGCTGCTAACTGGAAGGTTGGCCGTTGGAATCTAGCCAGAGGCAACTTGGAAGAAAACCCTAGAGATTTACTTTCAAAAGGTCATACCTGTGGAGTGCAGTTGTGCTCTGGCACACAAGACGGCTCCAGGAGTTGGAACTTACTGGTGGCAGTGGCAGTGGCAACAAAAATAATCTCCAAGTCTGCTATTTCCTTGAACACATATTTATTGAATACCTACCAAATTCTGAACACTGTGATAAGTTTAGAAGTCATACACAAGAGTGTAAAAACAATCATGTTGAAGATTAAAAATAATCAGAGATTCTTTGATATTACTCTTGTTGAGAGTTTCGTTTCTATGTTCCCTTTCCATTGAATCTGGGTAGGATAAATGAGAGCTTTCACTGGTAAAATAAAGTGAACATGGTTCTATAGCAATTTCTGGGCTCAAAATTCAAGAACTAGACCAGCCGGTATACTGAATCTTGAACCTCTTTTGAAACCTGGTTACTCTACTGTGAGGAAATCCAAGTAATTTCATATGGATGCCTAGGTAACTGCCAACATCCATTTGTCAGCTAGGGTAGCGAGTCTCTAGCACAGAGCGCAATGATCCTTGGCTCTGATTGGAAGAAACTGCATGAGATAACAAATGCTCATTGTTATTTTAAACTGCTAATTTTGAGTTCAAGTTCTCAGACAGTCACAGGTAATTTATACGACAACTTCAAAGGAAGCCACCTTGGAAGTGGACCCAGCAGCCCTAGTTCATTTATCGCACTGACAGTAGGTTGAACAAAGAGAAGCCAGCCTGTCTAAGTCCTACCTGAATGGTAGAGTTGTAAACAAAATGAAGGCTTATTGTTATTTTTAAGCCACTTATTTTTGGAGTTACCTGTTATTACCACTAAAGAGCTGAAACATATAATGATCGAGTAATATATTTGTACTTGCAGACAATTTGTGCTATTGAAGCACAGAAAAGCACATGATGCATACAGGATAACAGACTAATTTGTGGATGGCTTTCCTGAGTAAATTACACTGAGTCTTGGAAGACTCTTTTATTCTTATATTTGAAAATGTGGCACATCCACAGGAATGAATATTATTTATTTCCTGACTTTCCAGGTATTCGGAAGTTCAACATAATAGGCTCCTGTAGTCACAGAAAAACAATGTAACTATATTAATTATAAGTAAAATTTTGTAATGTTGATCCTAATTATTATAATACAAAAAACGAAGCCAGTATTTGCTGGGAATAAAAACAGCCAATGTTTCTGATTTAATTAGCATTTGTATTCTAGGTTTAATTTAGCAGCAATATGTCTGTGGCAGGGATAGTCAGTCTCGCCATCATCAGAATCATAACATTTTAAGTTGATTAGAGATCTAGATTCAGAATGTTTGTTTTTGGAATCTTTGTTATACAGCTAAGGTTTCCACAGAATCCCTTGATGGTGCAAATAGTTAACGAGCTCGTCATTTCAAGTTTGAAGGTCCATGTCCTCCCAGAGGCCCTCAGAAGAGAGGTATGGCAATCTAGTCTGAAAGACTAGCCATTGAAAACCCTGTGGAGGTCAGTTCTACTCTGACATACAGGGGATCACCCTGAATCTGAACTGACTTTACAGCAACCGGTTGGTTAAGATTTTGGCAAACTGTTGGCTCTCTGTCATGCATTTAGTTGTGTCCCTCCAAAAGATATTTTAAAGTCCTGACTGTGAATCCTTGTGAATCTGGAAATAAGTTCATTGCAGATATAATTAGTTGAGCTAACATAAGATCACACTGGAGTATACTGGGCCTTGTCCAATGTCACTGGTCTTTGCATGACAAGAGAGACAGAGAGAGACAGAGAGAGAGAGAGAAAGAGAGAGAAAAGACTGTGTTGTGAAGACAGAGAGAGGCAGAGATTGACATTAAATTGCCATAGGCCAAGGATTGCCTGAGACTACTAGATACGACAGGAAGCGAAATATCTTCCCCTTTAGCTATGGAGACAGCATGGTTCTACTGACATGCAGGATTTGGACTTCTACCCTCAAGAACTGCACGACAATGAAATTTTGTGGATTTAAGCCACTCAGTCTGTGTTGTGTTGCTACAGCAGCCCTAGGAAATCAGTACACTCTCTGTCTTCCTCCTCTGGTCCATTTTGATGCCCTGGGCTGGTCGTGATAGCAAGTTCAAGGGAAAAGAAAAATTGAAGCAGCAAGCATCTACGTTTACTCTGATCCCAAAGCAGCTTACAGAGGTGCCCAAGAAGAGGACTTTACACTGTTTCTCAGATAAAGAGTTAATGAAGTCAGTAGTGCCAAGAAGTAAAATTGGTTATCTAACACGGATTTACAATTTCATACATACCTATGTTAATTTTTAGCAAAATCATAAGGGAAATTAGGTAAGCCATTCACAGAACATTTTTCAGCATGTGTTGAGATTAAGCCTTATTTATACATTTAAAACTCTTTCACTCATGACTTTAGTTTTCGTTAGTGAAAAACTACCTGAACCTTCTTTGACATGGTCTAATTAGACAATGTGTGGCTGATTCTGCCTCTTATTTACTTTTTTTGCGTGTTGTATTGTTTGCTGTCAAGGTACAAATACAGAGAAGGAGCCCTGCTTAGGACAATCAAGAGGACTGCAGGTGCAGAGCTTTAGCCAATATCTTAGTATTAAGTGGTGAAACATTCGTTATGTGGTTTATTCAGGCTTCATGGTTTTGAAAACACATACACTTTGTTCCATTTTCCTCTTCTTTTTTTCTGCTTCTTTGGACAATTTGGTGAAATATGCACTTGCTTCCAAATTACAAAACTAAACCATCTTATTTCACCTGCCGCTGATGTTTTTCCTTCCTTGTATTCCACAGAATTTTCTGATTAATGTCACCCATGTTTGGTAAGATATTTGCTCTAACAGGGGGCATAGTAGCATTAGCTTAAATAACATAGACATTTCATGCAATACTAATGTACAAAGAGTTCATAATTTAAATGGAGGGTTCATAATGTCAGGGACAACCACCACCTTCATAGTCTTACTTCCATTTCATAACTTTGGATGATTGCTACTATAGTGGCTGCCCTCAAGCCAGTAGCAAAGGGAGAAGAGGGAGTATAGGACATACGCCATCCCTTTCAATTCCCATTCTGAAAGTTGCACACAATGCTTCCATTTGTAACTAGAACTTAGTCAAATTGTTCTTCTAACTGCAAGTGAGACAGAGTCCTTTGCTGAAAAATATAACAAACTAAAACTTGAGAACTCTATTACTAAAGAAAGAAATGACAATGGAAGCCATTGAATTCTATGAAAATAAAATAGAGAATTTCTGTATTCTACTTTTATTAATGATTTCTGGGAATGTTTTTGTATATATTGTTGTTGGCTACCATCAAGTCTGCTGAAAATTTTGGTGATCTTGTGGGTAAGGTTGTTATAGGGTTGCTATGAGTCTGAATCGACTTGACAGCAGTGTTTTTGGAGGGCTTGGATTGTCTGTAAGAAACAACATTGCTTGGTTTTGTGCCAATTTTGTGATTTTTGGTATTTCTGTTACCCTTGTATTGGTGATTGTGTCAGTCCATCTCAGCTTCCTGACCCTCTACTTGAGCTGTGGCTGCTAACCAGATGTTGCTAGTTCACTCCTTGGAAAGGCTATGTGGCAGTTCTACTCTGTCCTATAGGATTGCTATGAGTTGAAATTGACTCAACTGCAAGGTCCCCCCACCCCATTTTACCTGGGTGGTATAAATGGCTAAGTTCTAGCCTACTAGTCTCCTAGAGATGTTTCAGAAAAAGGCTTGGTGATCTGCTTCTGAGAGGTCATAGCTGTAAAAGCTCTATAGAATGCAGTTCTACTCTGAAAAAGATGGAGTCACCAAAAATCAAAATCAACAGTAACTTTTTTTGTCCTATGTTACCAACCATGATGTCCTGTTCTAGTGACTAGTCTTTCCTGATGATGTGTACAAAACATATGATCCGAAACCTCACAGTCCTAACTTCTAAGAACTATTCAAGTTGTATTTCTGCTAAGACTGATTTGTTGGTTTTTCTGGCATTCTATGGTATATTCAATATCATTTACCAACATGACAATTTGAATGTGTCAGTTCTTCTGTCTTCTTTTTCACTGTACAGGCTTCCATGGTTTGGGTCACCAAAGAGACATATTTGCTTTTTAAAACCTTAAGGAGAAGGTCTTTCACAGCAAATTCGTCCAGATGTCTAAGGATATAACATATAAACAATTCCAATTGTTCTACCCGAGACACACGCTTTTGAAGCTCTCTTAAGACTCCTTAGGGGTCAAGGAACAGATAAACATTCTAGGATTTCGTGAAATTTAGAGAAGAGAGATATAGAACTAGAAATTTCTAGAAGAAATTTAGAAGAGTGCATGCATCTCTCAGGCACTATATGGTCTTTACTCTGCTACTCTCCTAAGCTGATTGTGTTTATCTCCACCACCTGCTGACTTAGTGATTTACATGTATGTATGTACTCAAATAATGGCCACCAATTTCAAGGCTACAGTACAACCTCTCAGCTGTGGCACCCTCTATTAAGAAAGTCTCTCAGGTTTAAAATTGCCGGAGTTGGAATAGAATTTAGTTAACTTCTAATTTCCAATAATTACACAAGTCATTGGCCAGGCAATCTGAGTGTTCTCTGGGTCATGTACTTCGCTTTGCTTTAATCAATGTCACCAGGCATCATTTTGCATGATTGTCTGCCTCAGGAAAAAAAAGGCAAAGGCCTAAAGGGCAAGTTTATTAACGGGCCACTATTGTATTAAAATGGGAGAACATGGGGTGGGTTCAGAGAAATGTCTTTTGTCCAGCTTGCAAATTATTTGCCAGTATTGCCCCTTTCATAATCAAAAATCATTATCCTCATATGTGATTAATTTTACACTTTGTACAAGGAATTCTATGGTCCAGAGACTTAAATACATCGATACAAGTAACAAAACAAATTTAAGACCACTGAAAAGCAGGATATCTACATAGTTTCCAGTGCCTGTAGAAGAATTAAAAGCATAACTGAATGAGGAGAGAGGCACTGTTAAATCTAAAACACTGAAAAGAAGGAATAAAAGAAAAGAAAGAAGAAATATAAAAAAGATAATAAGAGAAAAGAAAATGAGTTGGGAGGAAAAGAGGCCTATAAAATAAAGAATATAAGAATATATATTTCTATATGTATTTCTGTTGAGGCTGTTATTAGGCATGTACAAAAAAGATGAATTTCAAAAATCATTTTAAACACCACTTTGACTCGACGGCACTTGGCTGGCAACAAAATCAGAAACATAAAGCCCAGGCTTTGTGCTTTAGAAAAAAAACATTTATTGAAGGAATTAATGTTAGTTACATTAAAGTTTCAATACTTTTGCTTTATGTTATCTCCAGAAGCAAAGAGGCATATGTGCTATCCATAGCCAGCTTCTATTCATATGTTCCATGCACATTTATTGAGTGTCCACTATGTATCAAACACTATTGGTCTTCACAATGGGCTGCTGTTCAGTGAACTGGCCTTGTGTTCCTATTGTGTTGACTTAGAATCATGAGGATCCCAGTGAGTCAGAACTGAATTAATTGTGTTCTCAGTAGAACTGCTTCATAGAGTTTTCAGAAGTGGATCACCAGATCTTTCTTCCGAGGTACTTCTGGATGGATTCGAACTGCCAACATTTTGATTAGCAGCTGAGTATGTTAACTGTCTTCACCTCTATAGACTCCTGGTAAATGTAAGTGCTTCTCAATATAAAAAGAAGAGACACTTCTCCATGAATAGCGGCATTAAATCAATCAGCTGCTTAGGTCAGTGGTTAGAAATCACCAGTGATTTAGTGGGAAAAAGATGTGGCAGTCTGCTTACATAGCAATTTATAGCCTTGGTATCACTTTAGTGTCACTGTGAGTTAGAATTGACTCAACTACAGTGGTGGATTATGAATTTTAGGTGGAGACATAAGTCGGAGCAAACTAGAAGCTAACTTACCAAGCACTGAGAAAGTACCAGAAGTCTATGTCTAAAGTACTCATAATATTAGGAACAAGAAGTTTCTTATTTATTTAATGATCATGGGCAGTAGAGGAAATATTGTCTGTTTAGGAAGGCATCTATGGGAACATGTTTATGAGTTTGGGGAGAAAGCCTAAAAAGTTTCTATCAATATTTTTACCTCATTTATATGACACATGTTTGAAAAATTAAGCATTTTTGGTTTGAAATGTGCATTTCAAGTGACTTCATTTCTGAGGCATTATTTTTCAGTGTGTATAAAGGATGTTTTTTCTGATATCATCTCCAAAAGCAGACTTTCAATATCACAAAAACAAATTGTAGGGTGACAAATGATAACTTATACTTCCCTTAGGAAAAAATACTGAAGTGATTTTACGTATCTTTCCAAAGACAAAATAACTGTGAAACTGAGCTGCTATGGGGTAGAGTCATATCTCCGTGTTAGATCTAGTGCTTGTGACTCAGTTCCACTGATCTTTGCCGTCAAGGTTAGGTACAGACATTCTCAGATTCACAAAACTTCTCTGCAGAAACTGACACATTTTCATTTTTATCTTTGCTTTTAACATTATTACTGCTAATTTCTTCCTTTAGTAAATACTTCTCTACTACCCTATCTTCTGAGTAGTTTTGGAATGTACTCATTTGCGTGGCTCAGGCTTCCTTGGGCCAGTTCCTGTATGCCATGTATCGATAACAGTAAGGATGGTTAAAAAGACATCTGTGTCTGTGTTAAACTCATTGCAGAGTGAACTCAAGCTTCTCAAGCATCTGGCAGTGGCTCTGTAAATAGTCTCTTTGTCCACCACTTCTGTTACCGTCTTTATTCATACTGTCATCAGCTCCGATTTCATCGTCTAGCTGCTAAGGCATATCTGACTGAGGTGCTTTAAGCTCCCTGGGACTCCCACTCTTCTCAAAATTGTAGCTGACGGCCTTCTTTTCAATATTTGAGACGTTCAAAAGACGTTTTTCTTTCCATAAAGTGTCATATCACCACATCTTCTATTAGTGTCTCAGAAAGACTAGTTTTCGGTTCCCAGTCTTCCCAGCATCGCTCACTCCAAATGCCTGAAACATCAGCACCATCAAATCAGTGTTCACGCAAAGTGACTCCATGTATATCAGAATAGAACCGTACTCCACAGAGTCTTCAATGGCTGATTTTTTTCACAGAAGGACATGGTAGGTATTTCTTCCCAAGTGCCACTAGATGAACTCAAACTACCAACCTTTCAGTCAGCAGCAAGGTGAGCATGCACCACCCAGGAACCCCTCACACTAGGTACCTGAGACAAATTCCAATGAAAGTGTATTTTTGCAACACCACTCAGCTTCCAATCAGTAAGTGTCCTCTTTGCCATGTAGCAAACAAGCTCCCAAGATGTGTTCAGGTGTATTTAACCCTAGGGTCCGACTCGACGGCACTTGGGACTTGGGGAGCTTTAGATTAATATTTATGTATCCAATTTGGGGAATAGCTCTGTGTTTTCTATTTTGTAATACAGTTTTAAGCCTGTGTTCTGTAGCTCAACATTTTCCTTCTGGAATCCTTTTTTCCAAACAGTAATGCTCTTGTAGTTTGTTGGATTCCTATAGAGATGGAACGTTTCTTTTAAGCAGCTTTATACCTCAGTGGCTTGGCCCCAATACAGGGGTTGGTTGCATAAGATTTTTGTTAACTCCAACCCACCTAGGTCTCAAAAAACCTTTCAAACTTCTAAAAGACTCTCACCATTAAGGAAAGCCCAAATATAACCAGTTCTGTCAGCCTTCAGTTCCTATCCTCCCTATCCCTCTTCATTAGTATTATGGATAAGGGAGATTTTGGTTACAGCAACTTTTTGCTATAGTTGCATGCTAGTCTATATTATTCTTTTCCTTTAATAAAACTGACTGTCATCAGACATGCAGAACAAAAGCAAGCTGAGGCGCAATGAGGGTAGATATCTAGTCCATGCCCAAATGCTAGGTATTAGGATTGAAAGATATAGGTTTTTTCCCCCCCGCATCATGTTGTTTTTGTTGTTAGGTACCCTCAAGTCGGTTCTAACTCACAGCAACTCTATGAACAATAGAAGGAAACACTACCCAGTCTTGTCTGCATCATAAGGGGTACACATTTGGCCACAGACTAGGGTCCCAGGTATAAACCAAACCCCGTGCCATCAAGTAGATGGTCATAGTGACCTTATAGGACAGACTAGAACTGCGCAATAGAGTTTTCAAGGAGAACCTGATGGATTTGAACTATCAACATTTTGGTTAGCAGTCACAGCACTTAACCACCATGCCACCAGAGTTTCCTTGGGTCCCAGGTATAGGCAGAGCATTAAAGTAGAAATTAAGGTGGCCTGATGGCACAGTGGTTTAAGCACTTGGCAGATAATCTAAAAGTTGGCAGTCAAAACCACCAGCTCCTGGATGGGAGAAAGATGTGGCTGTCTGCTTCCTTAAAAATTTACAGGCTTGGAAAAACTACGGGGAGATTACTACTCTGCCCTATAGAGTCACTATGATGCTATGAGTTGAAATCAACTCAACAGCAACAGGTTTTGTTTTGTTTTTTATTAAGATAGGAATTGAGGGCTCTTGAACAGGTAAGGAGGCAATCTTGCTGAATATATTAATGATATATAATATAATCAACAACAATATGCTCCTTTGCCTGTATCGACAATGTTAAAACATTTTAAAATCTACTGAGAAATTGTCTGGAATCGGACAGGCAGTAATGCAATTGCCTGCAACATCACAAAAACAAATTAGAATGTAAGGAATATTCTTCAATCAATATTATTGTCTCTGAGGAAGGTGTTATATTATTCACTAAGAGTGTGATCCACTGCTGTAATGAGAAAAATGTAGACTGCTAATTAGTGGTTTACAAAAGTGTTCTCTAATTGCTTACATTTTTGGAAGTCAAAATTATAATAGGTATCTTGAAACATCTGCCATCAAGGAAAACAGGCAAACAAAGGAATAAGTTGATTTCAAGTCTGTTAATGATTCATTTTTCTCCAGGTAAAAATACAGATCTAAATAAACTCAGTGGTATTAGATTAATCCTGAATGTGCCTCCAATTTAGAACTTCATGGATATTGCTAATTATATATTACTTTCTCTCCTAAAAGATAATTTGGATACTGTGCCATATTATTGTACGGTTCTCCATGAATAGGAAGTCCCTCCCACAACGCTAGAGGAAATCGGCTACCTTTTAAATTTGAGAAATAAAGTCATTTTAGACCTTTTGATAGTGTTATGAAAACATTCAGGTACTGTATTACACTTCATTGATTTTTTTCCAAAATGCCCAAATCATGATGCTTAATTTGACTGAAGGAAAGGCCAAAGCATCTAACTACAGAGTTGTATACTATCCTAATCAGTATTAAGGATAGAAGCCAAACAGTTTATTGTCTGATGAAGTCAAGCAAAGATACTCAACTTGTTTTATTGATATTTGATAAGCTTCTATGTATTCCAATGGGAGTCTTTATATTTAAAGCACCCTTAGGAAAATCTCAGATCAGTGGGGGCCACCTTCCAAGTTCTGGAAAAATGTCATTCAGGAAAATCATAAGAGAGACCTACCAGCTGTTTGTAATAAAATCAGCTTTTAGTAGAATTCCTTAACAAATTTTTAATAAATAATTACAGATTTGATTTATGCTAATAAAATCAGAATATGCATCTAAGAAGCTTTTAAAATGATAGATGTCTGAGATCTGAGGCCCCACTGAGGTTCCTGATTATGTTATCTAATGTCATTTTTCTTCTTAGGTGTCATCCAGTTGGTTTTGACACACAGGGACTCTGTGTGTGTGCAACAGAATGAACACTGCCTGGTCCCATCCCATCCTCATGATCATTACTGTACATAAGCCAGTTGCAGACATTGTGTCAGTCTTTCACATTGAAGGTCTTCCTCTTTTTCATTGACCCTCTACATTACCAAGTATCATGCCCTTCTCTAGTGACTGATCCCTCCTAATAACATATTCAAAGTACGTAAAATGAAGTCTCACCGTTCTTGCTTTTAAGGAATATTCCGGCTACACTTCCTTCGAGACAGATTTGCTCATTCTTATGGCACTCAATGGTATATTCAATATTCTTTGCCAACACTGTAATTCAAAGGCATCAATTCTTCTTTGGTCTTCTTTATTACTGTCCAGTTTTTGCATGCATATGAAGTGGTTGAAAATGCCATGGCCTGGATCAGGTGATCCTCAAAGTGATTCTCTTTACTTTTTAACACTTTAAAGAGGACTTTTACAGAAAATTCGCCTAGTACAATATGTCATTCAACTTCCTGACTACTGCTTCCATAGTCCTTGACTGTGGATCCCAGTCAAATGAAATCTTTGACAACCGAAAGCTTTTCTCCATTTATCATAATGTCCTTATTGGACCAGCTGTGACTTTTTTTTATTTTTATTTTTTTATTATAACTGAGAGAAAATGTACTTTCCCATTTAAATTTACATGCCCACCTATATGCAGCTTCCACTGCTCTCCCTGTCCGGTGACAGCACACTATTCCTCTCTGCTCCATACATGTCTCATCCTCCCAACAGTCTCCTTTCCCCTCCTCTCCACCCACGCTCCTTCCTACAGCCAGAGGTCAGCAGGATGGCATCCTATAGGTGTATAGAATCATAAAGTGCATTCAATATATGGTCACTACTTTTTTTTTTTTTAACATTAAGGTGTACTCCATTCTGTAGGCTTAGTCATTGATCTTCCTCAATTAGTGCTTCAAGTCCCCTTTGCTTCAGCAACCAAGATTGTGTCATCTGCTTGTTGCAGGTTGTCAATAAATCTTCCTCTAACCTTGATACTGTGTTCTTTTTTGTATAGCCCAGCTTGCTCAGCATGCAAACAAACAACAACAACAACAAAAACCGAGTTGTTGCCATCATATGGATTCCAACTCATAGTGACCCTATCGGACACAGTAGAATTGTCCCATATCTGGTGGATTTGAACTGTTGACTTTTTGGTTATCAGGCACACTCTACCACTGTGCCACCAGGGGGCTCTGCAGATTGAATAAACATGGTGAAACAATACAGCTCTGATGCACTCCTTTCCTGCCTTTAAACCATCAATATTCCCTTGTTTTGTTCGAATGACTGCTTTTTGGATTATGTACACGTTCCGCATTGCACAATTACAGATTCCGGAGTTTCCATTCTTTGCAATGTTATCCATGATTTTGTTGTGATCCACACAGCTGAACATTTTTACATAGCCAGTAAAGCACAGGAAGCATCTTTGTGGTATTCTCTGCTTTCAGACAACATCCAATGGATAGCGGCGATGATAGCTCTTTTTCCATCCTCTTCTGAGTCCAGCTCGAATTTTTGGCAGTTCCCTGTTGATATATTGCTGTAACAGCTTTTGAATGATCTTCAACAAAATCTTACTTGCATGTGATGTTAATGATACTTTTTGATAATTTCTGTCTTCTGCTGGTTCACTTTTCTTTGGAATGGGTGTAAATACAGATCTCTTCCAGTGGGTTGGCCAGACAGCTTTCTCGCAAATGTTCTGTCGTAGGTGAGTGAGCGCCTCCAGTGCTATACCTGTTTATTGAAACACCTAAGGTGATGTTCAGTTAATCCCTGAAACATTGCTTTTTGTCAGTGCTTTCAGTGCAGCTTGAGCTTCTTACTTCAGTACCATCAGCTATTGATTATATGCTACCTACTGAAATGATTGAACACGGACCAATTCATTTTGGTATAGTGACTGTGTATATTCCTTACATCTTTCTTTGATATTTCTTGGGTAGTTCAATATTTTCCCATAGAATTCACCACACTGCAACTTAAGACTTGAATGTTTTCTTCCTTTCATTTAAGGCAAGAATTACAAATGTGTTTGTCTCTTAGGTTTTCTAACTCCTTTGCACATTTCATTATAATGCTTTGCCTTCTCAAACTGCCCTTTGAAATCTTTTGTTCAGCTCCTATGTCACCATTTACTTTACCTGCTGTACTTTCAAGAACAAATGTCAATCTCTTCTGAAGTCTGTTTTGGTCTTTCTCACTTATCGACCTTCTGCTTTCTTCAGGTTTGACATCCTTGATGTCGTTCCACAACTCATGGGAAGTAAAATTCAAATACGTGAATTCAAAGAAAACTGAGCAAATTATTTTGAGCACATGACACAGCTGGAGCCAAGGAACTGTTCCAAATTGGTAGATGTGATGTGTCAGGAAAACACGAGTACTTGGGGTTGACATCCAGTAAACTTTATATTGATGCAATACAAATGCCACATATTTTGGCAGCTCTGAGCCTTGATGACACAGTAGTTAAGAGCTTGTCTGCTAGCCAAAAAATCAGCAGTTCAAATCTAGAAGTCTGTCTTTGGAAACCCTGTGGGGCAGTTCTACTCTGTCCTATAGGAGCACTATGAAATAGAATCAACTGGAAAGCAATAGATTTAATCCTTGGAAACTCCGGTGGTACAGTGGTTAATTGCTACAGCTGCTAGCCAAAATGTTGGCAGCTCAGATCCACCGGGCACTACTTGCAAACTCTATGAAGCAGGTCTGCTCTGTCCTATAGGGTTGCTATGAACAAGAATTGACTTGAGAGCACTGAGTTTAGGATTTACCCAATTGTCAGAAACCCTGATGGTACCATGGTTAACAACTTGTCTGCTAACTAAAGGTCAGCATTTCAAATTCACCAGGTGCTCTTTGAGAACTCTATGGCTGGTTTGGATGGTTTGGATGGTTTTACTTTGTCTTATAGAGTTGATATGAGTTGGAACCAACTCAACAGCAATTTTTTTTTAGGTGATTGTCTGCAGTATACTACTCACTGACCTGCTTAACACTCATGTGAACTACATGAAGATGAAATTACAAGTGAAGTGCTTCACTGATAATGTGACACCATAGAAGAATAAGACCTTTGAAGTTGCTCTGACCTGGATTTTAATCCTGGCTTGACTCTAACTGAGCCACTGTTTCTTCCTCTGGAAAAAAGGAGACAAAAATATCCATAGAGGTTGTATAATGATTAAATGACTATATAATAAAACTAAGCCAATTCCTGCCATAGTGTCAGTTTTGAGTATTTCTCTCATCTAATTCCCCAGTTCTGCAGATTCTACACTCAGCATACAACAACTGCAGGTGAAGAAGATTTAATCTAACTGGTCATTTCTATGGCAACAGATACATTATTTGGATTATTTTAATTAAAGTAACTAGGTTGTTGTCATGGGCCTTTGAGTCAATTCTGACTGTAGCCAACCTATAGGACATGGTAGAACTGCCCCATAGGTTTTTATAAGAAACAGTTGCCAGATTCAAATTGCTAACTTCTTGGTTAGCAGCCTACCTTTTAGTCATTGTGTCACCAGGATTCTTTTACAGTATATATAACTGATAACTAGAGTATTATTAGTAGATACTACCTAAAAACACACACATCATTTGGGGTTTAGAATTCTCTGTTGGCAGTATTTGCAAATTTTTTACTGAGTGATAAAAATGATACATATATATTTGTGGTGCTGGTGTTAGCTGTTTTGCAGTCAGTTGACCTACGTAAAACAGAACAAAATACCTGGTCCTGGGCCCTGGTGACATAGTGTTTAAGTGCGATGACTGCTAATGAAAGGTTAGTGGTTCGAATCCATCAGGCACTCCTTGGAAACTTGATAGGACAATTCTAGTCTGTCCTATAGGGTCACTATGAGTCAAAATTGACTCAAATGGCAATGGCTTTTGTTTTGGTTTGGGGGCCATCCTCACAATCATTGTTATGCTTAAGACCATTGTTGTAGCCACTATGTCAATTTATCTCATTGAATGTCTTCCTCTTTTTTACTGACCTCTACTTTACCAAGGATGATATCCTTCTCTAGAACTGATCTCTCCTGTCCAAAGTATGTGAGACGTAATCTGATCATCCTTGCTTCTAAGGAACATTCTGGTCTTTCTTTTTCCAAGGCAGATTTGTTTATTCTTTTGATAGTCTGTAGTATTTTTGATATTCTTCACCAAAACCATAACTCAAAGGTGTCAATTCTTCTTGGGTATTCCTGATTCATTGTCCAACTTTCACATGCATGTGAGGTGATCAAAATTACCATGGCTTTGGGCAGGCAATCTTTAATCTTTAGTCTTTGCTTTTTAACATTTTAAGAAGTTCTTTTGAGGTGGCTTTGTCAATGTAATACTTCTTTTGAGTTCTTCACTGCTGCTTCTATGGGCATTGATTATAGACCCAAGTAAGATGACATCCTTAACAGCTTCAGTCTGTGTTTATTATGATGTTGCTTATTAGTCCAGTTGTGAGAAGTTTTGCTTTCTTGATATTGAGGTATAATCCGTACTGAAGGCTGTGGTCATGGATCTTCACCAGTAGGTGCCTTAAGTCCTCTTCACTGTCACCAAACAAGGCTGTGTCATTTGCATGTCACATCCTGTAATTCAGTCTTCCTTCAGTCCTGACTCCCATTCTTTTTCATATAGTCTAGCTTCTTAGATTATTTGCTCAATGTACAGATTGAATAGGTATGGTGAAAAGATACAGCCCTGACACGTATTTTCCTGGCTTTAACCTTGCAGAATACCTCTTTCTGTCTGAATGTCTGCCTCTTGATCTATCAAGACTGCCAATTAAGTTCACGAACTCATTGCAGAAAAATTGCTACATGTCTCATTGCTGCATGCCACTATGCAGCAATGAGACATGTAGTACTCCTCTCGGAAAGCTATGCACTGAGGCCAGTGCCTAGTCTACCCTTCAAAACGATTTTGGTACTCTTTTTCTGGAATGGCCATTAAAGCGGTCATTGTATTATCCTGATGTCCTGAATGCTGTCAAAAGCTCTTCCTTTCTATATTTCCTTTATCTTCAGGAAAAAAGTTACTAGGGGCCAGATCAAGTGAGTAGGGAGAGTGTTCCAATACAGTTATTTACTCGATAAAAACTCCCTCACAGACAACTACACAATTAGGTTCGTGAACTTGCCACTATGGCACTGTGTGTAATGGCCATCCCAGAAACAATTCCAAAATTGCTTTGAAGGGTGGACTAGGTGTTGGGGTACTTTAAAGGTAGCCACAGTGATATGCAGCAATGAAGCATATAGCACTTAGAACTATTAAGTTAGTGGACTTAATTGTCAGGTTCCTCATGAATACAATGAAGTATTCTGGAGTTCTTATTTTTCATTATGTTACTCATAATTTGTTGTGATCCACACAGTCCAATGACTTTGCATGGTCAATAAAATACAAGTAAACATCTTTCTGGTATTCTCTGCTTTCAACCAGGATCTGTCTGACATAAGCAATGATATCCCTAGTTCCACATCCACTTCTGAAACTGGCTTGACTTGGCAGTTCCTTGTCAATGTATTGCTACAGTCTTTTTTTTTTTTAATGATTAAGTGAAAGTATATAATCCTAATCAATTTTGCATGCCCACCTATATGGAGCTCTATCTGCTCTCCTCACCATCTGACAGCACATTCCTCCTTTTAACTCTATACTTCTAGTATCCTCTTAATGAGCACCTGTCCCCTTCTCTCTACTCTCTTTTCTTCCACATAGAAAGAAATCAGTAGAACAGCCTCCTATAAATGTATGAAACCATAAAGTACACACACCACATGCTCACACTGTGTCCCTGAGTCTGGTCCATTATTGTGTGAAGAGTTATCTTTAGTACTGGTTTCAGCTTCAGCTCGGGGCCAGCAGCAAGTCTAGGGGCCAAATTCCCAGGTGACCCTCCAGGCTGTCTGATCATCAGTTCTTGTCTTTTAGTAGAGTACTTGAACTGCACATCTCTTTTACTCATGTTGCATCTGGAACTCTACATTGTGTCCCCCATCATAGCTGCTTTTGTTGGGGGCAAAGAACCATCTGCTTCTTTTGGTCTTATGCTGATGCAGTCTCCCATTCATATGAGTCCTTCTGTCTCCCAGGCTCATTTCTCCTTGTGTCTTTGCTGTTCTTAGTTGTCATCTGTTCTACATGTGTTGGGACCATTTGGTGTACCTCAGCTTTTAAGATGCCAGATGCCACTTGCCAACATGTGGTGCAGAAGTCTCTCTTAGCTAAAGATTAGCTATGCCAATTGACCTGAGTGTCTCCCTAAACCATGGTTCCCAGATATCTGTGCCTGCTACTCTATCCTTTGAAATATTGGGTTGAGTCTAGAAAACCTTTCATCCTACAGGATAGAGTAGAATTGCCCTGTCACATTACCAAGGAGTGCCTGGTGGATTTGTCTTGTCAGCTTTTTGGTTAGTGGCTGTAGCACTTAACATCTATACCAGCAGTGTATTCCTTTCACCTTCTTTTGATGCTTCCTGTATCGTTATAATTTTCTCTGTAGAATCCTTCAATACTGCCACTCAAGGTTTGATTTTTGTCTTCAGTTCTTTCCACTTGAGAAACACTAAGGATGTTCTTCCCTTTTTATTTTCTATCTGTAGGTATTTTTTGCCCATGTTATTGTAATATTTTATTTTATCTTTTCTAGCTACCCTTTGAAATCTGTTCAGTTTCACTTCATAACTTTTTCCTTTTACTGTAGCTACTTGACATTCAAGAACAAGTTTCAGAGTCTCTTCTGACATCCATTTCGGTCTTTTTTTTCTTTCCTGTCTTTTTTTTATTTATTTTTTATTTTATTTAATATGACAGTGAAAATGTACTCTCCCATATAAATGCACATGCCCACCTATATGCAGCTTTCACTGTTCTCCCTGTCCAGTGACAGCACACTATTCCTCTCTGCTCCATACATGTCTCATCCTCCCAACAGTCTCCATTCCCCTCCTCTCCATCCACTCTCCTTCCTCCAGCCAGAGGTCAGCAGGATGATATCCTATGGATGTATAGAACCATAAAGTGCATCCAATATATGGTCACTCTGCATCACCAAGTCCAATCCATCCGTGTTCGAGGAGTTGACCTTCGTTATGATTTATGGGCAAGGGCAGCATCAGGGCCAGGGACTATGCTCCCAGGGGAACCCCAACACTGCTCCATCAATTGAGGTCTTTTAGTGGAGATCTCAGGATGCACCCGTTTTTATTCTTGTATTGCCAGTAAGACTCAACTTAGTGAGCTCCATCATGGCTATCACTGGTGGTGGCTGGGCAGCATCTGGTTCTTCTGGTCCCAAGTCGATGTAGGCACCCACTCATGTGGGTCTCTCTATCTTCTGGGTTGTCTTTACCGCATGTCATTTTGGTCCTCAGTGGTCATCTGTTCCTGCTGAGTTGGGGCCATTTGCTGTGCCCTTGGATGGCAGCTTGGCAGCTTTTAAGACCCCAGATGCCACTCACCAATGTGGGGAGCAGAGAGCCCTCTTAGCAAAAGCGAGGCCAACTGGCACAACTAGCGTTTTGCTAAGAGGGCTCTTTCCTGTCTTTTTAATGGCCTCACTCTTTCTTCAAGTATGATATCTTTGACATCATTCCACCACTCACTTGGTCTCAGGTCATTAGCATTCAACACATCAAACTAAGCTTAAGACATCTCCAAATTCAAATAGTATACACTGAGATATTGTCTTGATTTTCTTGAAGTTATTCTAATTTTCTTCAGTTTGACTTTCAATTTGCATATGGACAATTTATGGTGTATTCCAGTCAACCCTGAGCCTTTTTCTGACTGATGAGATTGAACTTTTATATAATCTCTTTCCACAGATGTAGTCAATTCCTGTATATTCTATCTTACAAGGTCTATGTGTAGAGTTGATGATTATGTTGGAGAAAAAAGGTTATTCACAGCAGAGAAGTTGTTGGTTTTCCAGAATTGTATCATGCAATCTCTGACATCATTTCTATTACCAAGGCTGTATTCTCCAGCTACCAAACCTTCTCTGTTTTATTCTTTCATATTCCTAACACTTGTAATCATCAATGTGTCCTGATCCCATTGTCAGTTTCTTCACCTTTGGCCTCAGTGTTTGGTGTGTAAATTTGAATAGTAGTCACATTTAATGGTCTTCCTTGTAGGTTTATGGATATTTTCATGTCACCGGCAGCACTGTACTTCAGGATATATCTCGAAATATTCTTCTTGACAATGATGCAATGCTGTTCATCTTTGTCATTCCTGACATAGGAGACCGTGTGATTGTCTGGTTCAAAATGGCCAATACCAGTACATTTCAGTGCATTAATGCCTAGGACACCCATGTTTATGCATTCCATTTCATTTTTGACAATTTCCAGTTTTCCTAGATTTACATGTTGTACATTCCACATTCTGATTATTAATGGATACTTGTAGCTGTTACTTCTCATTTTGAGTTTTTCCACATCAGCAAATGAAGGTCCTGAAAGCTTGACTCCATCCACATCATTAAGGTCAACTCTACTTTAAGGAAGTAGCTCTTCTCCAGTTGTCTTTTAAATGTCTTCCAGCCAGAGGGTCTCACCTCTGGGCTCATCTTCCAGCACTATATGAGGCAGTGCTCTGCTGTTACTCATATAGTTTTCACTGGCTAATTCTTTTCAGAGTACCCCACCAGGTACTTCGTTCTAGTCAGTATTATTTCTGAAACTCAGCTGAAACTTGTCTGCCATGGGTGACTCTGCTCTATTTGAATACTGGTGGTGTAACTTTCAGTATCACAGCAACACACAAGCCCCCACAGTACAATAAACTGACAGATGCATCGGGATATTTGTGGTGTGCATGTGTGTATATGATTATATATACTCTTACAAGGAGAAGTGGGGTATCTTTTTAATTTTTCTCCTTAATCTAACTGGGATATTTCTTGATATACATACTATTTTTTTTAATCCATGTCCCTTTACTATTTTGAACTTCATTCCATCTTAAACTAGGTTGTGATGTTTTGGTTAATTTTCCCTGTGGGAAATGATTTTCAGCTTGTCAATCCATCAGGCATGATGACTAGAAATATTTGAAAGAAGACACAAAATGCACTTACTAAGAAGCTGAAAATATAAAGCTGTGTTTTCCACTTGTCATTGTAAAAGAGCATGACAAATTCATTGTTATTCTGACTTCACAGTTGTCAGCTCTTCTACACACATTGGTCAAATAGACGCTATGGTTGTCACTAGCAGTACAATTCCATGCATCTTTACAAAAGCACCAAACATCACTGTGCTACCCAAAAGGCAAAAGCTCATTACTCTTAGTCATACAAGTGATATCAAACGATCCGTGATTTATCCACTGTGTTGTCGGACCAGTTTAACAATAAGGCTAAATGTATGGTTTTGATATATACTATGGGAGATAGTGGGCAGATTTGGTTCCTTCAATTTTCATCCCACTTTGTATCCACTAGAGCACTGATGACACAATCGTTAAGGGCTGTGACTGTTAATCAAAAGGTCAGCAGTTCAAATCCTCCAGCCTCTCCTTGGAACTTCTTTGGCTCAGTTTTCCTCTATCATATAGTCAGAATTGACTCAATGGCAATAGCTTTTTTTAAACTTTCAGTTATCCTATAAGTGTGTTCAGCTTATAAAAAGTATCATATTAAAGAATATTTGTCCAATCTATTCCTGTCTGAGGAGTTGACCTCAGTTCTGATCAGGGGCAGCAACAGGTCTAGGGGCCATTCTTCCAGGGGAACCTCAAGGCCTTTGGACTATCAGTTGCAGTCTTTTAGTGGAGTTCTTAGAGTGCACCCCTTTCTCTTCCGATATTGCCACTGGGACTCAACTTTGGCCCCTAAACTTGATGCTGTCCCTGATAATGAATCATTACTGAGGTCAACTGCTCAGACAGGAATGGATTGGGTTGATGACACAGAGTGACCATATCATGTGTGCACTTTATGGTTCTATGCATCTATAGGATGTTATTCTACTGACTTACTAGAGGGTAGTGGAGAGGGTGGAGAGAAGGGGGCAGGAGATCATTAAGAGGACGACTTGTAGAGAAATGAAAGGAGGTGTATGCAGTTACCAGGCAAAGACAGCAGTAGGAGCTGCACATAGGCAGGCATGCAATTTTAAACTGGATTGTACACTTTCACTCAATCACAATAAATAAATAATAAATAAAATTTTTGAAGTGCAAAAAAAAAAAAAGAATATTTGTCAATGATTATCAATTATCAAAGTGAAGGACAAGTAGAATACATTCTCCAGGGGTTTATTTTCTTCCTCAGCAATTATTAGTGTATGAAGCTCTCGAGATACAAGTCCTAATTTTCCTGATACTCACCATTTATCCGTTTATGGGAAGATAAAATAAAGTATCCAATACAATTCTGTTTTGTGCTGTGATGGAGTTGCATACAAAATGTGTGATAGCTTAGACATAAGCCAAACACAAACAGTGGAAGTCAGAGAAGATTTATTGATGTGTATAATACAAGAGATGAGTAGTAGAAAAGGATATTTTATAAAAAGAAATTAGCAGGCACAGAGTCAAGAATGAATGTGTGACTTTGGGTGACTGCAGGGGGTTAATGTGGTTGTAGTTTTGAGTAGGGACTTTCATAGTAAAATATGATGCAGATGAGGAAGGCCAGGGTCAAGTCATGAAGGTTCTCAATGCCAGTTAAAAGACTCCGTGCCTTACTCTGAAAATCATAAGATGCCAGTATAAAGTGGATGAACACTTGCACTTAAGATTTGTAGCAGCATGGAGAATGGGTAAGATGGGAATAATATTAGAATATAAATTCCATTGGTTAAGTGCTGCAATACTGTTGCTCATCTTTTATTACCCTAGAGTGACTCCTACAAACATGGCAAGGGGAGGATGTTAAATTACACAGGAACAGATCATCACTATTTCTGTAACCAAGGACAAATATTACGACTCTCAAAAGCAAGTGAGATTCATATCTGCCTCCGGGGACACTTCTCATTAGATAAGAGCATCACTTGATAGGATAGGAAACTCTGCTGCACATGAGGGCTGAGCAGTGGAAAGACATTTTCAACAGTTATAGAACAGACTATACCTTCAGCTGTTTGATCCAGCAGTTCAGTCTAGAATGCCAGCAAAGAAAGCCTTCTGGCGTTCTGCGGATAAGACCTCTAATTATTGCTTCTTACTTACTTTAAAGATGTCCTCCATAACTTGAAGCTCGTATATCTTCTTGAATTAAGATAAAATCAAGAAATAACTAGCCTGTTAAATTATAAAAGCACTGCTCTCAATATACTCAAAGACACTGTTTCGGAAGTCCGTGAAAGTGATCAAATGTGTCATTAGACATCTAGAAACTATGAATATGATTCCAAGTTTTTACTTCAATGATTATATTTACGGGGATGTGTTACAGAAAAAGAGTATGGACATATTCCAAATAGATCCAGAATACAAATTTAGCATGTGGGGAAAATTAAGGAAATTGATTTTATTTTAAAATAATAAAACTATTCCCCCAAAACATAGCTTTTAAGTTGTATAAATCACTAGGCTTTTGTAGTTGAAAGTGTTTATGTTAACTATATATTAGCCTAAGATTTAGTTTCAATACATGATTTTTTTTGTAGTTTTTTGGAATTTTTAATAAAAATCAAGATGTAAAACAGATTTCAAAATCTAGGAACCATAATAGTAAATTTTAGTGGGTTATCACAAAGTGAACACACTCATGTAACAGAAACTCAGGTATACAAATACAACATTATGTGATGAAGGTATAAAAGCTATTTGTTGTTGTGTGCTGTTGAGCTGATTCCAGTTCATAGTTTCACTACAGAAGTGGGTAGAACTTCCTCATTTCATAGGGTTTCCAAAGAGTGACTGGTAGATCCAAACTGTTGACTTTTTGGTTAGCATGCTGCATTCTTAACCACTTTGCCACCAAGGTTACACAAAAGCTTTTGTGTGTTTAGGTACTGTTAAGTCAGTTTCAACTCACAGTGACCTAATGGACCACAGAACAAAACACTGCCCTGTGCTGTGCCATGCCCATAATCCTTATTTTACTTGAGCCCATTGTTGCAGCCAATGTGTCAGTTCATCTCGTTGAAGGTGTTCCTCTTTACTGATGACCTGTACTTTACAAAGGATAATTTCCTTCTCCAGAGACTGATTCCTCCTGACAACACATTCAAAGTATGTAACATGTAGTCTCGTCATTCTTGCTTCTAAGGAGCACTTTGATTGCTCTTCACAGAAGACAAATCCTCTTCTTTTGGAAGTCCATGGTATATTTAACAGTCTTCTCCAATGCTGTAATTCAAAGACATAAAATCTTCTTCTGCATTCTTTATTTATTGTCCAGGTTTCACATGCATATTATGCATTGAAAATACCATGACTTTTTAGGGGACATCTAGATCAATTGGAATAACTACACTTTTTAAGGAAAATATTCTGTAACCTCCTTTACTAAATGGTTGCTGGGGTCTTAAAAGCCAGGAAATGGCCACCTAAGTGGTATCAATTGATCCCACCTCACCTAGAGCAGAGGAAAATAAAAAAATCAAAGATATAAGGAAAACACGAGCCCAAGAGCTAGAAAGAGCTACATCATCTAGAGACTACATCAGCATGAGACCAGAAAAACTAGATGGTGGCTGGCCACCACCAATAACTACCCTGACAGAGAACACAATGGGAAGTCCCTGACATAGCCAGAGAAAAAAGAGCTGCAGAACTCAGACTCTACTGAAAAGACCAGACTTGATGATCCGACAGACCAGAGGGTCACTGGAAGACATGATGCTAGACACTTGGTTAGGCTAGATCTGAAACTGTTTCCAAAGCCAACTTTTCAAACAAAGATTGGACTGGATGATAAGACATAAAATACTAACAGTGATGAGTGTGCTTCTTGGTTTAAGTAGATATACGAAGCTAACTGGGCAGATGAAAGCATGGAGGGGATAGCAACTGGTTGAATGGACACAGGAAATATAGAGTAGAAAGGAAGACTGTGCTGTCATAGGCTGGGGAGAGCTGCTAGACTTATGTAGCAGTGTGTCTGTGAGTTTTTGTATGACAAATGGAATCGGATAGTAAACTTTCACTTAAAACACAATAAAGTGCTTAAAAGAAAAAATAATATATCAAAAAGAAAATACCAGCAATGGAGTCAAGATGGCAGACTAAACACAAGTCTCCCTAAATCCCTCTGGAAACCAAAATCTGAACTTATAATTAAAAGGAGCCTTCTGGAAACCTAGTAAGCCCTAGTACATGGCACAGGGCTATTAATTTGGACTTCACGCCACTGAACGGAAAACTTCTCTTTCACTGACCCCCACTGTTGGTGAGTGCTGGCTTTTATGGACCAAAGGTTAACTCACCATTTTAACTTTTTATCCCTTGTCTTAGCCATTGGGTAGAGCTGGGACTTGACTAGCAGCAAATCTTGGATACACTGCTGGAGGGATTGGCAGGCAAAATTGCCATAATTTGAGAGCCCGGCTTTGGATGCTGTGCCTCTCAGCACCTTTGGCCTCTCTTTCTGTCTCCGCCATTGAGTAGTCTGTACTGAGGCAGGAGACAAGCTTATGCAGGATGCCATATTGTTCCAATGGGAGGCAGAATACTCATACAGAGGCCTCAGCTGGACCTAATTCCTAGGCTGGGAGGCAGTGCCTGCCGGAGAGTGCTTTTCAAGCAGAAAAGCAGTGTTCTATACAGTGTTGCCTACAACTGGGCCCTGACAGCAGAAGCCAGCAGGACAGTAGCTTTTCTGTATTTTGAACTAGTTTATAATGTCTGGGGTTGGATATAGAGGTGCTTATTTTGCAAGCTGGTGAGAGGGACCTGTACACCTAAAAGCCTGACTGACTTTGGAAGTTGTCAGATACCTCTTACCGTTCATTTAAAGACAGCCTAGAGAAACACCTAAGGTATATCATCACAGCATCTCTCCCAGCCTCTGTTGACTCACATGATGTCCAGAAAGCAACAAACTCTGGATAAAAGTGTAACCAAGAAATCACTCACGGCTTCAGAAGGTCCCCCAAAGAAAGCACAAAGCAACTTCTCAGATGAAGAAACCTTTCTGAGACTATCAGAAGGTGAATACAAAAGGATTACATAGAGAGCCCTTTTAGAACTTTGTCATCGATTGAATTGTGTCCCCCCCCATAGGTGTAGCCATGTGGCTGGACCACGATTCCAAGTATCTTGTGATTGTCCTCCATTTTGTGATTTTGCTGTGCTGTATGTTAAAGGATTAGGATGGGGCTATAAATTGCTTCATAGGATTACCTACTGGCTCCACTGTAAAGGGAGTTTCCCTGGAGTGTGGCTTGCCTCACCCTTAATTTTTGCATCCTGCAGGAGGTGAAAGGAAAGGGAAGCTGACTGAGAATTAGGAACCTCACACCATCAAGAAAGCAACACCGGGAGAAGAGCATGTCCTTCAGACCTGAGGTTAATGCACCAAGATGCTCCCTGAATAAAGACAGATACAATACCAGACTTTCCTCCAGAGCCGACAAGGGAGAAAATCTTCCCCTGGAGTGGACATCCTGAATTCGGAGTTATAGCCTGCTGGACTGTATATAAATAACCTTCCTCTACCCTGGCCCCTAGGGTCGCCATGAGTCAGATCCGACTCAATGGCACTTGGCAGCTTGGCTTGTTAAAGCCATACACTCTGTGGTATTTCTGTTAGAGCAGCACTAGTTGACTAAAACAATCTTATGCAAAATGTAGCAGAGCAAAACAAAAACTGAAGGAAGCTTCTTGATCTAATGGAACATCAGTATTCTGAAATCCAACAGATCAAGAGCAAAATCAAAGACACAGAAACTTCAATTCAAAGCCAAGAAAACAGAATGCAACAAATGGAAAATAAACTTTCTAACTTGGAAGACCAAGCTACTGACTCCAGCATCTATGAGGAGAAATTCAAAAAAAGAAACAAGAAAAATGAAGAAGCATTAAGAAGCATGTAAGACTCTATCAAGAGGAACAATCTTCGATTAATTGGAGTTCCTGAACAAGGTGGGACACCTGAGAACACAGAGAGTATTGTTACTGAGCTGGTGATAGAAAACTTCCCAGAAATTATGAAAGAAGAGAATATAGATATCCAAGATGCATACCAGGGAAACCCTGGTGGTATAGTGGGCTAAGTGCTACCACTGCTAACCACAAGGTTTGCAGTACAAATCCACCAGGCACTCCTTCAATACTCTAGAAGGCAGCTCTACTCTGGTCCGTAGGGTTGCCGTGAGTTGGATCTGACTCGACGACACTTGGCTAAGATGCATACCAAATGACACTCAATATAGATCTCAAAATAAAGACTCCAAGACATATTATAATCAAAGTTAACAAAATGAAACACATTCTGAAACTGTTGAAGGCAGCAAGACTCTAAGCAAAGTTAAGATTCAGAAGGACACCCTGTGGGCTTTTGTCAGATTTCTCAGCAGAAACTAGGCTGGCACAAAGACAGTGGCATGACACATTCAGTGCCTAGAAGGGGAAGAACTTTCATCAAAGAATTATATATCCTGCAAAACTATCTTTCAAATGTGAAAATGAAATTAAGACATTCGGTGATAAGCAGAAACTCAGAGACTTTGTAAAAACCAAACCAAAGCTACAAGAAATACTGAAAGAAGCTCTTGGCTTAGAAGAACAAAACCACTAACTTTATATTTTAGAAGCAAATACAAGACACATCACCCAGAAATCTACTCAGTTAAGGAAGGCTCCAAATCAAATCAAAGCTATGATAATGAAAGAATGATCCAGTGAGTGTATCATGAAAACTGTGATGTCATCATACTAAAAAGAGGAATGTTTTACAGTCGTTTTAATAGACAGTTGGCTAAACTTACTAAAGAAAAACAGGAAACAAATAACCCAAATAAGAAATCAGAGGGGAGTTCTCATAACAGATCCAACAGAAATAAAAAATATCATAGCAGATACTATGGAAGTCTGTACTCTAACAAATTTGAAAACCTAGAGGAAATGGACAAATTCCTAGATTTATACCACCTACCCAAATTATCACAAGGTGAAGCAGAACAACTTAGTAAACTCATCACAAAGGAAGAAATTGAAAATGTCATCCAAAAACTACCAACCAAAAAAAAAGCCCTCACCCAGATGGCTTCACCACAGAATTCCAGCAAGCTTTTAGAGAAGAGATCTCTCCAGTAGTACTGAGACTATTTCAGAGTCTAGAAAGGGCTAGAGTACTCCCAAATTCACTCAATGAAGCCAGCATATCCCTGGTATCAAAGCCAGGGAAAGACTCAACAAAAAAGGAGAATGACAGACCAATATACTCACGAATCTAGATGCAGAAATCTTCAACAAAATTCTTGCCAATAGAATACAACAACATATCAAAAACATAATCCATCATAACCAAATGGGATTCATACTAGGGATGCCAGACTGGTTCAACATCAGAAAAACAATTCATGTGGTCAACCACATAAATAACACAAAAGACAGAATCACTTGATTTTGTCTATTGATGCAGAAAAGGCATCTGATAAAGTCCAACACTCATTCATGCTAAAAACTCTCAGCAAAATAGGAATAGACAGCAAATTCCTCAGTGCAGTAAGGGCCATTTATGTAAAACCAACTGTCTATGTTATCCTGAATGGAGAGAGACTGAAACAACTCCCCTTCACAACGGGAACTAGGCAACGATGCTAACTTTCACCTCTTCTATTCAACATTGCACTACAAGTTCTAACCAGAGCAATTAGAGAAGATCAAGAAATAAAGGGTGTCTGCATCAGCAAACAAGTAAAAATCTCCTTATTTGCAGATCATATGATTGTATATGCAGATAATCCTAAAGAATCCATAAGTAAACTACTCAAACTGATAAAAGGGTTCAGCAAAGTGTCAGGATACAAGATAAGCATATATCAGTCAGTAGGATTCCTTTATACCAGCAATGAGATTATTAAGGAAGAAATCACCATATCAATACCATTTACTATAGCCCCTAAGAAGATAAAGTACCTAAGAATAAATCTAACCAAATAACAGACTTTTACAAAGAGAACTACAAGTCCTTACTACAAGAAACTAAGATAGACTTACATAAATGGAGAAACCTACTCTGTTCATGGACAGAAGATTTAATGCTGTGAAAACTTTTATTTTACTCAAAGCAATCTACTTGTATAACGCAATCCCAATACAAATTCTTGTGACAGTTTTTAATGAGATGGAGAAACAAATCACCAACTTTGTTTGGAAAGGGAAGAAGCCTCGGATAAGAAAAGCATGACTGAAGAAGAAGAACACACCAGGAAGTCTCTCAATACCCAGCTTTAGAACCTATTACACTGTCACAGTAGTCAAAACAGCCTGGTACTGGTACAAAAACAGACAGAGACATCAGTGCAACAGAATTGAGACTTCAAAGATGACACTATCTTCCTATGAACAGATGATATTCAACCAAGGCCCTAGGATACTAAACTTGGGTAAAAGCAGTCTCTTCAACAAATGGTGCTGGCGAGATTGGATATCCATCTGCAATAAATTGAAACAAGACCCATATCTCACACCTTATACAAAACCCAACTCAAACTGGGTCCAGCCAGCCAAACCAAGTGCTGTCGAATGGGTAAAAGACCCAATATCAAAACTAAATTGATAAAGCTCATCCAAGAAAACGTAGGAACAACAATGGAAGTTTTAATACACAACATACACAGACTTCAAAATCTGCCAAACAAACCACAAACAACAGAAGAGAAAAATAGATAAATGGGAACTACTAAGAATCAAACACTTTTGCTCATCCAAAGACTTCATTAATAGAATTAAAAGCCACCTACAGAACTGGAAAAAATATTTGGCAAATATATGTCAGACTGATGCCTGATCTCCACGATCTATAAAGTACTACAAAATCTCAATAAGAAAAAGATAACTAATCCAATTTAGCAAAGAAGATGGGCAGACACTTCTCTAAAGTAGAGATCCAGGCATCCAAAAGACACATGCAGACATGCTCGTGATCATTAATTATTAAGAAATTCAAATCAAAACTACAATGAGGTACCATCTTACCCCAGCAAGGTTGGCCATGATCCAAAAAACTCAAAACAACAAATGCTGGAGAAGCTGTGGAGAAATTGCAACTCTCCTACATTTTTGGTGGGATTGTAAAATGGTGCAACCTCTTTGGAAAGCAATCTAGTGCTTCCTTCAAAAGTTGGATATAGATACATCATTTGACCCAGTAATTTCATGCTCGGAATATATCTTACAGAATCAAGGCCATTCACACCAACTGATATATGTACACGAATGCTTATTGCAGCACAGTCCACAACAGCAGAAAGATGGAATCAACCCAGATGACCAACAACAGAGGAATGGATAGGTAAACAGGTAAACTATGGTATATATACTCAATGGAACATTATGCAATGATAAAGAACAATGATGATTTTAGGAAACATCTCATAACCTGATTTCAATTGGAGGGCATTATGCTGAGTGAAAGCAGTCAGAGACAAAAGGACAGATATTGTATGAGATCCCTATGATAAGAATTTAAAAACAGACTCATGCATAGAAGAAAAGACTCTTTGATTGTTGCAAAGGTGGAGCAGGAGGGAGAGTGAAAAGGGAGGGTTTAGGTTAGATAGTTGATAGAAATTTGGTTGGGTGAAATCTGTGACAGCACACATTAGGAAGATCAATATTAATTGGACTTCAACATAACATGATTACTCCTCCCATCTTAACCCAATATTGCAAAGACAGAGTAGGTGGGGTGGGAGGCCTGGGACCATGCTCTCAGAGGAAATTAAGGCCAATTGGCACAACTAGCATTTTGTTAAGGGAGTCTTCTGCACCTCACATTGGTGAGTGGTGTCTGGGGTCTCAAAAGCTGCCAGGCTGCCATCTGAGGGTACAGCAAATAGTCCCAACTAGCAGGAATGGATGATCACCAAGGACCAAAACGACATGGAGAAAAGAGAACCCAGAAGACAGAGAGATCCACATGAATGCATTACTATATCTATTTGTTACCTGAAGAACCAGATAGTGCCTGGCCACCATCAGCAACAGCTATGACGGAGCTTTCAATGTTGAGTCTCACTGGCAACACACGAATAAAAAGGGGTGCATCCTGAGATCTCCACTAAAAGACCACAATTGATGGTCCAGGGGTGTCGGGGTTCCTCTTGGAGCATGGCCTCTAGCCCTGATGCTGCCCCGTCCATAAATCAGAATGGAGATCAACCCTTCAGTCAGGAATGTATTGGACTTGGTGACATAGAGTGACCATATTGTGTATGCACTTTAGGCTTCTATGCATCTGTAGGATGTCCTGCTGACCTCTTACTGGAGGCAGGGAAGTGGGTGGAAAGGAGATGATAGGAGATTGTTAGGAGGATATGACATGTATAGAACAGAGAGAAAGAATGTGCTGTCAGTGCGCAGAGAGAGCAGTGGTAGCTGCACATAGGCTGGCGTGCAAATTTATATGGGAATGTACATTTTCAAAAAAAATAATAAATCCTCCAAAGTTAAATACTAAATATGGTACTGGAGAACTTGTACTGCAAAGTTAGTGGCCATACATTGTACTCGGTGTTATCAAGATGTACCTTTAATGAATGATATGTCGTTTATGTCTTTTGAAACGTTAATGGATCCCACAATCCTGGAAAGTTTTTCCTGGGGAAAAAAAAAAGAATTCTTCATGTGGAAAAAGATACATGGATTATAGTGTTCATTGTAAAACTTTTTCAAAATGAGAGTTTGGTAAATATCTTAAAATAAAGGATTGAGTAACACTTCATAATGGCAAAATAACACACTTTTTTGTGAGCATATTATTTATAAAACATAATAATACAGCACTTGGCTTGGCTTGGCTAATTATATTTCATTTAACTAAGAGTAAAGCAGTGTACATTTTATAATGACACATCTGTAGAATAGAAATAAGTGAATATGCTACAGTATGAACATTTTAGAGGCCAATAGTCATCTAATATTTTCTTTACTTTGGTTCTGTAAACATGCTTACTGTATATGTAATGGACTAGTACTTTTCATTTATTTTTTTCACCTTTTTCAGGGTTGGTTTTAAACCCAATTTTAATTACTACCCATCTTGTCAACTTCCTCTCCATCTGGAAGGACTATAGCGATTGTAGTAAATCCCTCTTTTTAATATGATGACATCACAGTTTGCATGATACGATCACTAGATCATTTCTTTCACTATTATAGTTTTGATTGAGTTTGGAGCCTTCCCTAACTGAGTAGGATTCTGGATGATGTGTCGTTCTAAAATGTAAAGTTAGTGGTTTTGTTCCTCTAAGCCAAAACCAAGAGATTCTTTCAGCATTTCTTGTAGCTTTGGTTTGGTTTTTACCAAGTCTCTGAGTTTCTGTTTATTTGCAAATGTCTTCATTTTATTTTCGTATTTGAAAGATAGTTTTGCAGGATATATGATTCTTGGCTGGAAGTTCTCCTCCTTCATGGCTTTGAATATGTCTTGCCACTGTCTCTGTGCCAGCATTGATTCTGCTGAGAAACCCAATGAAAGCCTACAGGGTTTCCCTCTGAATGTTAGCTTTGCTTTGAGTTTTGCTGCCTTTAAGAGTGTCTGCTTATGTTTCATTTTATTAAGCTTGATTATAATATGTCTTGGTGTCTTTGTTTTGAGATCTATATTGAGCGGCATTCAGTATGCATCTTGGATATCTATATTCTCTTCCTTCAAGATTTCTGGGAAGTTCTCTGTCAGCAGCTTGGCAACAATACTCTATGTTCTCAGGTGTCTAGCCCTGTTCAGGGACTCCAGTTAATTGTAAATTGTTCCTCTTAGTAGAGTTGTCCATGCTCCTTAATGCTTCTTCATTTTTGTCTTTTTCCTCTGGAGTCAGTAACTCTGTCTTCCAAGTCAGGAAGTCTCTTTTCCACTTGTTCCATTCTGTTTTCTTGGCTTTGGATTGAAGTTTCTATGTCTTTGATTTTGTTCTTGATCTGTTGGATTTCTGAGTACTGGTGTTCCATCAGATTGAACAGCTTGCTCATTTTTTTGCTTTGCTCTGCTGCATTTTATATAAGGTCTAGAAGGTATCTCCATATAACCCTTTTGTATTCACCTTCCTATAATTTCAGAGAAGTTTCTTCATCTGGAAAGTTCTTTGGTTGTTTCATTTGGAGGCCTCCTGAAGCCATGGGTGATTTTATGGTTACTGCTTTCTCTGAAATCTGTTGCTTTTGGGGCTGCATGTGAGTCAATAAAGGCTGAAAGAGATGCTGTGAAGGTGCAGTTGTCTCTCTAAGTCATCTTAAAGTGAGAAGTGAAAGATATGTGAACACTTTCTAGGTCAGTTAGGTTTTGAGGTATACAGGGTCCTCTTCGCAACTGGTAAAGTAAGCACCTCTATGTGCAACCCCAGATGTTATGAACTAGTTAAAAATGCAGCAAGGCTACTGCCCTGTTGGCCTCTGCTAACAGGCCCAAGCTGTAGGCAACACTTTGCAAATTACTGCTTTTCTGCTGGCAAAGTGCTCTCCTGCAGGAGAGCACTGGCTCTGAGCCTAGGAATTAGGTCTCACGGAGGCTTTTGTGCATCCCACACAAGCTCGCCACCCAGCACCTCTGTACAAACTGTACCACAGCAGAGGTGGTACAGTTCAGGCAGTTCAGCAGAAGTGCCGAGATGCACAGAGACCACAGTCTCTGTTGCTGGGCCCCAGCATTAGGCGATACTGTGTAAACTACTGCTTTTTTGCTGGAAAAGTACTCTCTTGCAGGCAGGTGCTGCCTCCCAGGCTAAGAATCAGGCCCAACCTAGGCCTCCGTATCCAAGACGGTGTCCTGCACAAGCTCGCTGCCCAGCATCTCTGTACAAACTGCAATGTGGCAGAGGCGGAAAGTGAGGCCAAAGGTGGCGAGACGTACAGAGTCCCAAGCTGGGTCTCCAAAATATGGCAATTTCACCCTCCAATCCCACCAGCAGTGCATCTGAGACAAGATGCTAGTCAAGACCCAGCTACCCCAGCCAGCCAAAGCAGAGGAAGAAAAAAGTCAAAACGGTGAGATACCTTCATTCTGTGAAAGGACGGACTGACAAGGAACAGGAGTCAGCTAAAGAGAAGTGGTTTTCCATTCAGTGATATGAAGTCCAAAGTAACAGCCCTATGCTGTGTCCTAGGGCTCACTAGGTGACCAGGAGGCTCTGTTTAGTTATCAGTTCAGGTTTGGGTTTCCGGAGGGATTTAGGGAGACGTGTGCTTAGTTTGTCATCTTGGCTCTGCCTCTCACTTATTTTTTGACTAGAGTGTTTGTATTACTTTTACATATTGGCCTGGGAGGCACTTTGTGAAAACTTTATACTTGTATGTTTTCAAGTTGCATCTCCCTTTTTCTTTCCCCACTAATTGTTCTGTTAATTTCTCTGAGTTCTGTCTCTCTGCTTGGACATTTTAAACTGGAGCTCCATCTTTAATATTTTTAAGGTTTCTGATTCTGCCTTCACACCTGGATGATAATTTCTTGCATCAACATTGTTTCTAACTTTAGATTATTTGATTAATAGTTATAGGAATAATGTAAACTATCTTCATCTTTATTATCTATCTCTATATCATTATTTGTCTAGCTGTATCTCTCAAAATGCAGTTAAAACTAAAGATATGGGAATAGGAAAGTCTTTAGGAAGACAGAGAATACTATACATCCATTTTTGTTTTGCTTCTTTGTGTAATTCAGTTTTATTCTTCTGTATGTAAAACAAACCAACCAACCCATTGCCATCAAGTTGATTTCAACTCATAATGACTCTACAGGGCAGAGTAAAACTGCCTGATAGACTTTCCACAGAGCAGCTGGTGGATTTGAATTTCCACCTTTTGGTTAGTAGCCATAGCTCTTAACCACACCACTACCAAAATTTCTTCTCCATGTATGTACAGGCTTTACGTGTTTCACATATAGGTAATTTAAATCGGTGAATTTAACTTCTACAGATTTCAACAAGGATAGTATGAACTCATTGTGTCCTGTTCTCAGTGCTAGAATACTGCAGAGACAATAGGTTTGGATCATATATGGTCAAGAGTTGACCTGGAATCAACCAGTTATGAAAGGACAGGAGAAGGTAACTATAATGAGGCTTCTAGAGCCAAACACCTGCAAAAATTGAGACTGTGATGTTGGAGAGGTGTTAGATGAGAAAGAGTAACTGGATCTTGAGTTAGACATACATCCCAAAAGATGGATGCCTGGATGCCTGGATGTCTGGATGCCACATTTGTTGGGCTGATTCTTCTGTTACTGGTCTCAACCCCATTTTCCAGAATCCCAAGCTAAATGCAGCAAACTCATTACAGGTATTTAAATCAGCAATTGGTAAACTCCTAAGTTTACACAGTACTTACATCATCAGATACCTGAAGTGCTGAGTATTACTGGAAAAAAAAAAAAAGATACTGCTCTTTGGATTTGTGCTGCTAGGTAGATGGGCTAGAGCTTCAACTGAGCCTTGCAAGTTCCTTCTTCTATTTATTTTTCTTCTTGTTGATACACTCTTGCTTTGGTTTCCATGGCACCAGTATCACCAGATTTAAGTTTTACCTACTTGATAATGCCTTTTCAGTCTCCATTTTAATTTTTATTTTTTCACCTGAATTTTTATATTTTGAGGTTTTCTTAGATTTAATCCTTAGTTCACTTGTTATCATTTTTTGTAACTCACTGGGCAATCACATATGACCTCATAATGTAACCAATTATATATTGGCAACCCATAAACGTACACAACTCCAGGGTGAAACCAATGTGGCTAATCACTTAATAGACTTCTACATTTACATGCCCCATAAAGCCAAGTGCCATCGTAGACAACTTCAATTCTCCTTTTAAAAAGCCTCTTTTATTCACCTGATGCCCCCTTCACCTCAAATATATCCCTCCCCTTGGAATTTCTTCCTCTTGGAGTTGCTATTACAGTGAAGGCTAGCATCCTTTCTTCAGCTGAAGTATTGGTATCACTCTTCAACATTGTGTTAGTGACCTTGCTCCATTTCCAGATCCTTTAATCTCATTCTTTTCTTTCTGTTGTTTTTGGTATTGGCTTAGTTGAAGTTTTTATGATTTTTCTCCTGGACCATTGAGATAGTCTTTTTTTCTCCTTTCCTTATTACATCATCCAATCCAGTCTCCATACTGCTGGCAGAATAATCTTATTAAAATGCAAAATGTATCATTTTTCTCTTCTGGATAAAACTCTTCAGTAGCTTTCTATTGCCTACTACAGCATGAAAACTAAAATTCTTACACAACATAACAGACTTTTCAAGCTATGACACTGACTCCTCCATCTTAATTTGAATTTTTGATTTACCCTAGTTAGTATTAATTACTATTATTCATGAGGCATAAACATTGTATAGACTGTATTCATTATTTTATATAATCTTTAAAACATTCCTTTATATTGGGAATTAATGAATATATAGATATCTAATGTAAAAGTATAATGTATATTTCATATTTAATTAATTATATTTTAATATTTAATTATTTTTAATATTTAATTAATTATGTTTTAATTTTACAAAATAAATTTGAGATCAAGAAAAGTTGTTAGCCCACAATCACAACAATCACATAAATAGTTAATGGCAGAGCTTGACAGAATTCAAATACAGGTCAACCACTGTTAAAGTCCAGGACCTCCAACAGTAACACTCCATATTCTAACCTCCATACAATGGCCACCCTAAATAAAGTACTTGAAGTTCTCTGACAGTGCTTTGATTTTTAATCCAGTTATTGTTTTTATCTTGCCTGTGTTCTCTTGTCTATATATTAGACAAGAGAACTGAATCTATTTTTTTTTAATAAGTTCCATGCCTTGTATGCGAAGGGAATTTGACAGCTAATGTTTTATCATACTTTAGGTATTACATTTAAATTCTAGAACAAGTGAGAAATGAACTAGAGGTTTTCTTTTTTTGAATGTTCATGCTATTTAATGATTTTAATTTTCATGATATTTAATGCTGAAAACCTTGTAAACAAACTTGATTTTTTTTTCCTGTCAATTAGTTGATGTTTTTCCCAGCTTTACACTGAAGTTAGCAATATCTGATACAGTGTAAATTTTTGTTTGTTTTGTAACTAAAAGGGAGGCAAAAAAATTTTCAGGCCAGCAAATACAAAGTCATGAAGTTTATCAATTTTGCTCCTGGGGGTGTCATACAGTTAGAAAGTAGTTTTTCACAGAAGCAGAGTAACAATGCATTCTTTATTCAAACTGCAGGCTTTGGAGCAATTCCCAAATATGGACATAGCTAGAAGACATGTATTTATGCCAACTGGAGGGTGCTTCACGTCTTTTTGTCAGGAAAATCAGATGCAAGTAGAAACAATATAAACTGTGCTTTTTTCTTTTTGACCATTTCTGAAATTGCAACAGTGGGTGAATATTTCTGCTCAATTCAGAGATGTGCATGTACTTGTATGGAATATACTGAATTAAGTAAATGTCAGTTAATATATACCAACATAACATTCTCATGCTTTGCTATTAATGAGATAAATAATTCCACAATCAGCCTTTGTACAGTGAAAATGTGTGGAAAGAAAGAAGGGGGTGGGAAACACTGAACTTGATCTTAATTATGTTATTTTGTTTGCTCAGCACTCAGTCACCTTCCTATGCCTGATAATTTCATATATATCTACCTGTGCTGTCAACACTTCTTATTTTCTTATATGCAGTGATAAAAGTATGTATATTTCATGCTTAGATTTTGTAGACCATTTTTAGATATGTAAGTGTGTTACATTCAGTATGAACATAGACTAACCAGTTGACCTCACTGAGCTTCTGTTTTCCCTCTTCAACTTACCAGACCCAAAAGTGATGCCTTTCTTGCTATGTAACTGAAGGCTGTGAATATCTGCCAATGCTTAGCTGCAATTATTTTCCCCAGTAGCCCCATATTTAGGAAAAACTAAGAAGTTTTCTATTCTGAAACTATAAATATTTATACAATTTAAAACTGTGAAATTTAGTATAAGAAAAACATTTCCCATTATTTTCTTATCTGTAGAACAGGAGAACAATAACAGCATTAAACCAGTAAGGTCATTACACGGATTAATTAAAAAATCACATACAGATCATTAAGAAGAGCACAAGGTATATGGTAAACATTCAGTGAAAACATTATTATTGTTAATACTGTGCAACTGAAGTCCATAAGCAAGCATCTGGAGGCAATAGAGACTACAACAGGAAATAATGTATAGTTCTCATTATGTTTGGTTAGTTGGTTTTCTCCAGTGAACATGCTCTAAGCTATTAGATGAACACAGGCTGAATATTTGACCAGCATATTTAAGGAAACATTTCTCCATCTCTTTTATTCTATTCATTCCTTAAACGCCTTTATAAATTCCCCAAATTTATTTCCTGGTGTCTACCCAGTGATGCTGAATTGGAAAGAAAAATGGAAGAAGATCCATCAACTTAGCAGATGAAAGAAACAACTTGGAAGACTATTTATACAGATATATACCGTGTTTTATGTGCTATACATAATTCTAAGTGTTTTAATAATTACTAAGTAATTTTGTAATTATAATACATGATTGGGGTGGCTGCAATTACTATCCTCATTTTCATATGGGGAAATTGAGTGTTAGGCAAATTAGTAAGTGTTAAGCAAATTATACAAGGCTCATATTGATGATAACTAGAGTTGATTTGAACACAACCAGTCCAGAGCTGTGGGGGTACAGTGGTTAAGATGTGGGTTGCTAATCAAAAGTTTGGCAGTTCATACCTACCAGTCACACCTTGGGAACCCCCAATGGAGTAAGTTCTACCCTTTCCTGTAAGCAAAATCCAAACCAAACCCCCAGCCACTGAGTCAATTCTGACTCATAGCAACACTACAGGGTATGTGTAAATCAGAATTGACTTGGCGACAGTAAATTTTTGTATGTTTTTTCAGTCTGGGTCTAGAGTTTACACTGTTGATCCCTATTTAGGTTCTTCCTAGAAATTTTGGTGTTCTCGTCAACATAGCTTCTTCGTGGGTCGTGTCCTATCTTCTGCCTCTTACACAATAGAGTAGAGGCTTTATCTCCATGTGAGCATGTTGAATTAGCTCTCTTCTCCTTACTTGGTCAGATGACTATGATTGGTAGAAAGAAACTAGATTTGAGAATACAAGTTGTGTTATAGTTTTCCTTGTTATGTGATTTCTATTATCATTCCATTATCCAAAAATGCATAAATTTTTGTGCATTTTCATGAGAGAAGTCTGTTGTTAAAATAATTTGAGGGAATGTTTAAACAAATAGATGGAGTTTGTAAATTGGAGGGTTTCTCAAAAAATTTTAATATGCTATGTACATTGATAATCTCTATGGAGGGAGAGCATTATTTCATGGACTAATTTTGATTTAATCAAAATTACAGAACATTTCACAGGAGTTATATTTGAACAAAAGTTTAAAAATGCTGTGTTGCCTTATTTCTGGGCCATATTTCATTATTTTAAAAATTAAGATATTAGATTTTATTATCTTATCTAGATAAAAAAAATCCTATGATTCTGAACAATAAGAATGAAAGTAGTTTAGATGCGCATCCACCTTGGTTCATTACTAAGTTTTGACCCATAATCCAATCAAATATCTGACAAATTTCTTCCTCAAAAGCCGAAAGTTAGAAAATCAGGATGAAATTTATACTTAAACTAATACAGCGCAGTACGTTTGTGTTCCATCTGTTAATGACAATAAATCTATATTGTTCATTTTCATATCCCCAGTGCCTAGAAGAGTTTCTTGATGAAAATAGTTCTGGACTGAAAGGAACTAACACAGGAAGCTTTTTTTTTTTTTAAGAGAAATTGCAAGTAGAAAAGTCTACTAAGAACACTATCAGTTTTTTTTGTTCTGGAAACATTGCAATCCTTCTGTAATACAAAAGACGTCCTTCTCAAATCCAAAGTGAATGCAGTTATTCAAAAAATACAGAAACAAGCAAGTGTGCTGACTGGCAAAATGAAAATAACTTTCGAATACTGGAATAGAAGTGCTTAAAATGAGGAATTTTCATTTATCATTTTCCTGTGTTTTCCTAAACTTACAAAATAATTTCCCCTCAAAAAATGAATATTTGAAAACCTCACACCTTTCTATTGCAGCATGATGACTTTTATAGTGGAATTATACTTTGAAATCGAGAAACTTCAGCTAAGGGAGATCAATGTTTTGTACCCAATTTGGGAGATTTAATTAACAAACATTAGTTAGCGTTCATACTGTGTTATCCATTCTCTTACCACAATCCAAAATTTTATAGGTTTTAGGGTTAGCAATCATCATTCTGGTACTCTATCATGGCCTAAATTTCTGGTGGCTGTGTAAGTAGTACTAAGAGCAGATAATCTCTGCTTGGCAAGATCTTGGAAGACAATAGTGGGTGGAGGTTATCCCCATGCTATGTGGAATAACATGAAACCTGCCTCAGGAGGAAAACTTTTCTGAAGAACTCAAATTTCAATACCCTACCAAGGTTCCAGTTCTTCTTTTGCTTATTTTTTTTTTCACAGCAGTATATATTAGCATGTGTTTGACATGAATGGAGACATAAAGAAACTAATTGGGAAAGTCAGTTACACTTTGCAACTTCTAGTAATTTTATTTCACCTTTTAATGTTTCAAGTAGGTCATTTATAGACGTCTTAATGCTTAGTGACAGTCTTCAAATAGTCTTAGTCACACTACACATGTATACACACCAACATATAGAAAGTAAAAATACAGAAGAAATTGAAGTTATGCCACTTTTTTCATCAAGTTCCATGTTCGTAGGTGCTGTAGCTAGGTTAGAGGTCTAGGGATGTGTTTGTCTGCTGGTTGTTGTACCTCTATCAGCCAGAAAAGACCAAACAGAAGAAGCAGTTACCAAGTACGAAGTACTCAAACCAGGCCTCTTTAGATGATTTAAAAAAAAAAAAAAGAAAACACTCCCTTTAAACTCAGAGCTAAGTCTATGGCTAAGGAGCGTAATCTCTCTCTGGATAAATTTCCTAATCCATGACATTTGAATAATGATCATTCTGTTCTGCCGAACTGTTTTGAGATGATGCATGTTAATATGTTTAGCACAGTACATGGCACAGAGTAAATGCTCAGTCAGTACTAATCATTAGCATCTCGTTTTCTTTTTGTTGCAAAGAAGGACCATCAGCTAATCACTGAATAAATTAATCCCTGCTTCCACCTACCTTGAAATGTATGAGAGTACCAATGTGAAAAAGGCTGTGATCGCAAACCAAAAGCTCAGATTTGGGGTTTTGTCCTTAGTCTTCTAACTGAGGTAACAACCACGGTGTTTTGCTCTTGGCCGGTAGACATCCAGTTCTCTCCTAGTTCCTCACTGTTCATCAGAGAAAGATCTCCTGACGTCTTTAGGATGCCCACCCAGGACATTCCGATGTCATTTCTACCTGTGCCACAAAGTCTATGTGTTAATCTAGTCCATCATAAACATACCTTTAGATGTGAAAATCTGTTTAGTCATTTTTGTGGGATGTAGAAACAGGTAGAAATCAATTTTATTTATATAAATTATGTCATTGTATAATCGACAGCACTGTTAATGAAAAATGTGAGAACCCATTGTATACCTGGAAACTAAGTCTGTTACCATCAAGTTGATTCCAACTCATAATGACCCTATAGCATGGAATAGAACTGCCCCATATTGTTTCCAAGAAACAGCTAATGGACTTGAACTGCTAGTCTTTAATCGGTACCCAAGCTCTTAATCACTGTGGAACCAGGGCTACCAGTCTACTGTTCTTAAAACCTCATAGGTCAGTTTCCAAAGTGATTTGATGTGGGAAGCTCTACCTTTATAGTTTATTAGAGAAATGTGACTGTTAAATTTCTGGATGTAGGAGACAGCAGATGTTCAGAGTATACAGAACTGATGTTAAAGAGAATCAGTGTAATTAGACAGGGCTACTTATGAAAAGTGCTACTTATCTATACCTACAGCAGGTATGCATGTAGATCTGAAAACTAGGAAGAAGATACCTTTTGCAGTTTGAAGTTTAGAGATTGTTCCTGTTGCCCAATAATATTCAGGTCCCAGTGCGTCTGTTTTAATAGCCTTTCTTCAGCATACTGACTGGTTCTATTTAAAAGTGATTGATATAAAATTAATACTTCTAAAATAATGAAATACAGATTTCACTGGAAATATTATCTTTTGTTATATATCTCTTATCTTTCTCTTTTTGCTCATATTTATGCAGCTGTGCAGCTGTTTAAATACTTTTCTTCTTCTACAAATATGTTTGCAACACGTAGTTCTCTGGCTTTAAAATAAGTGGTGAAGACATACATAGAATTTAAATATCTAGTTGTGGCCATTGTGTTACTGAATTAATACATCTACAAAAATTTCAAATGCTTGGTAGAGTTCTCTTCATTTTAATATCAATTTTAAATTAAAAAAATCCTGTTCTATATTTATATTATGAATGTATCAGGGAAAACAACCAATCTGTCCAAAGTGCAGTGCACTTCCTTAATAAAGACATTTATTCTGGGATTCTTTTTGTGAAAACACATCTCATATACTCTTACATACAAAGGCATTGAAAAACAAACAGAAACCCCAAACCCATTACCATCAAGTTGATTCTGACTCACAGTAACCCTATAGAACAAAGTAAATTGCCCCATAGGTTTTTCAAGGATCGGGTGGTAGATTTGACCTAGTAACCTTTTGGCTAGCAGCCATGTTCTCAATAACTATACCACCAAGGCTCCCAGAAAGGCATTAGAAAATGTTAAAATATTGAAGCCCACAACAAATACACAGTAGTTAACAATAGAGCAAACTCTAACTCTAGAATTACATCTCCTGTATAGTTCATATTGTGTATCTGAGATTACATTAAAAAACCACATATCAGTGTTTACACTACTTTTCTTTAGAAATAAAATTTAGACTTTGTTAATGATAATGTATTAACAAGGAAAGCTACAAAGACGTAGACACTATTTTATACAACTATAAAATTTATGACTGTAGTCAAGAATGAACAAACCTATCAAAAAATGATACCAAATAGCCAAGAAAGTTTACAATAACTATAGACATACGTATGGTCAAGATGCTGGAGTTATGAAACATGGACTTTAAAACAGTTATTATTGATACGTTCAGGAAAAAGACAAACATGGAGAATTTTATTAGAGAACTAGTCTATGCAAAATAAACTGAAGAGACATGAGGGAGTCCTGTGTTTATAAAATATAATAACAAAAATAAAGAGCTTGATAGATTTACAACATAAATTATACCCTACAGAAGAGTAATAGTTAATTAGAAGATAGATGAATGAGAAGTATATAAATCAATTCCCAGAGTAGGGGAAAGAAAAAGATAGAAGGTTAAAAAACACATACAATAGTTATAGAAGCGTGGTGAAAAGATTTAATGTAAATATGATTGGAATCCCAGAAGGAGAAAAAGTGAATGAAGAGAGTAATACATGAAAAAAAGTGTAGAATTTTCTAAAGGTAACAAAAGACAAGACACTAATTCAAGAATTTCTATTAATTCTAAGAACCATAATTCTAAAGAGCACTTTTTATGCACATAATAGTAAAGACTTCATAAAAAAAAAAAAAAAAAGAAAAAACTCAACAAACATAAAGCACCAGGGAAAAGACATATTACTTTTAAGGCACCATCAATGAGACTGACAGCTAACTCATCAATAGAAATGACAAAGCCTAAATATAACAAACAGCATTGTTAAAATACTGAAAAGAAGGGCTAACCTCAAAGTCTACATAGAGTAGAAGTACTCATTAGCAACTAACATAAAATACAGCGATTTTCAGACAAAACTTGAAATAATCTATTGTCAACAGACATGAACTTCAAAAAAATAAATACTAAAAGCCAAGCCAGCCAAGTGCTGTCAATTCGAATTAGGGTCACCATGAAATACTAAAAAGACATCTTTATACAGAAGTAATATAATCTCAAATGGAATCACAGAAATAGAGAAAAGAATAAAGAATAGCAAAAATGGTAAATGAAGGAAAAATACTGCTTGAATATTGAGTTCATTCATCAGGATATAGTCAGGAGATGGAAAGCAAACAAGTTTTTAGGGCAAAGAGAATATAATGTACACAGTTATTTACTAGCAAAAGATAACTAACTACCATAGGGGATGAAAGAAGACTCTAGATATATTTACAATAGTAATAATAATAAAGTATAGGATTTGTTTCCTTGGTTGGGAGCTTTAGGATAATGGTTTCATGGGACAGTCCAATTAATTGGCCTGATAACATATTTAGTGCTCCTACTCAATCTCTCAGTTTGCTGCACAGTGCTTGATGTCTTAAAAGCTTGCAAACAGCCACTTGAGGCTTAATAATTTATTTCTATTCACCTGGAGCAACAAAGGAAGAAGTAAAGACAGAAACAGGAGGAGGTTATGGAATGTATAGCTAAAGACCTTCTTGAATGACTGTCTCATTTGCCATGAGTCCGGAAGAACCGGATGGTGGCCACCTAACAGTACTGAACATTTGATCAAAATGATCTGATCAAAAGGGGGAAAGTGAAGAACATAACTTAAAATTCCTGTTTAATCAAGATTTCTTTGGGGTTGGGTGAACTACTGAACCTGGTACCCTGAAATATCTTTAAATCTTAAACCAAAAACATCTCTTGCAGTCTTCTCAAAACCAAATAATAGTTTAGCTTAAATATATATATATAAAAAATCTGCCTTGAGTCTTATGCTCTTTTAAGTATTATTTATATAGGATCAAAATGGCAGTAATAGCTGGAAAGATTAAATACAAAATTTAGGGAGCTGATAACCTCCATGCTATCAGAGTTTCCTAGAGAACAGTGAGGTCATGTTAATGGGAGCAAAACAACTCAGAAAATGAAGTTGGGAATGGTTGCACAGGTTGGAAAAGGTAATCAACATCGCTGGATTTTATATGTAAAAACTATTGAATGGATGTATGTTTTGCTGTGTACTTTCCCAACAACTACAGCAAAATATATTTTAGAACAACAGCATTAATAAATTCAGAAAAACATTATGTTCAAGTACATATGGAATACTTACTAAAATTGACCAATTATTATGCCATAAAGCAAGTCTCATCATAATTCAAAGGATTTTCTAACCACAGGGAATTTAAGCTAATATTCAATAACAAGAGAGAGCTAAAAAAAAAATTCCCCAAAGCTTTAAAGTTAAGCTGTCTGCTTCCAAATAACACATGGCTTACTTCAAAATGAAATTAGAAAATATTTTGAATAAAGTATATAAAATAAAAACATAAGATGATAGTTACCAAAACAGGTGAGCATTGAGTTGCTAAAGGAAAAATGTTTACATCTAAATCCACAAGTTAGGAAATACAGATGTTGACATGATTATAAGCATTCATGACAAAAAGTTTCAAAAAGAACAAAAAATTAAACACCAAAACAGTGAAAATAGAAAAATAACAATGAAATTACAGTTTATGCCAACAAAACTAAAAATTGATTCTTTGTGAAAAATGAATAAAATTGTTTATGACTTAGAAAGACTGAGAGAAATGAATAAACTAAGAAATCATTTTTTTGAAAGACGATATCACAGGTCCTATAGATATGGCCCTGATGCTGCCCTTGCCCATAAATCGTAATGAAGGTCCACTCTTTGGACACAAATGGATTGGACTTGGTGATGCAGAGTGACCATATAGTGGATTCACTTTATGGTTCTATACATCTATAGGACATCATCCTGCTGACCTCTGGCTGGAGGAAGGCAAGTGGGTGGAGAGGAGGGGAAAGGAGACTGCTGGGAGGATGAGACTTGTATGGAGCAGAAAGGAATAGTGTGCTGTCATCGGACAGGGAGAGCAGTGGAAGCTGCATACAGATGGGCATGTAAATTTATATAGGAATGTACATTTTCAGTCAGTCATAATAAAAAAAAGTAAAAATAGGATAGCATGAACAACATTATGCCAACAATACTAATATTTACATGAAATGTAAGTTTTTTTAAAAAAATTACCAAAATTAAAATAAAAAACAATAAAACTCAGTTGTCTCATGTCCAGCCAATAAGTGGTGGAGTTGAAATCTGAATCTAGCCCTCCTTGATCTTCTAAATGGTCTTCCGTGTAGGCTTTTCTGCCCTGGGACTTTTGTCTTTCATTTTGGGCTATGGAATATTTGAAGTATGGAGAGGAAGTAGAAACAAAATGGTCAGATATTTAAGATGCTTTCTTCCGGCAAGTAAAAGACTTGTCCCCTTAGTCGTAAAGTGTTATTTATCTCATGTTGCTAACAACTTCTTGTCTTCTGTTCTGCAGCACCAGGATAGAACAGCAAACTTAACCCTAAGTTTAATTGACTTCTTAGTCACCTTGTTCTCCTTTCCATAAATCACCTTTGGAAGAGTTATTGACTTGTGTGAGCTAATTTTTAATTAGTTTCTTTTTTTTCTTACAGTAGTATTCATGGCTAAATTGATCAGTAGGCAGATAAATAACTCATGGTAAGTATATATGTACTTAAATTGCCAAGTAGTATCTGACATTCTTGACTTTGAAAGAAATTCTTTGTTCAGTGATTTGTTGAGACATCTCAAATTTTTTAAGGGGACTAAGCTCACACTGTCAGGCAGCAGTAGCAACATAAATTGTCAAGGTGGGAGGCAAAGAAATTCCATGACAGCCTGGCCCTGAAACAAACAGCTTGCGTCTATGCACAGCACATACCCACTGCATGCTGAACTACAATGTATTTACCCACTACAGAAGATGCCTCAGAGAAAAAGTAGTTGTATTTTAGTTTCTTAACTCATTTTCTTACCAAAATAATGGTCTTATACTAAAACAGAAGACTAAAAATGATCACAAATAACACTCTTGTGGATTTCATGGTTAATAGTCTTGAAGACTTTTTCCGATAGCACTGTTTTTCAGTTTGCACTGACATATTCCCATGGAGATGTGTAGATGTTCCAGAGGTTGACATAACTTTCAAGAACATCAACTTTATTCTGTTTCACATAATGTAAAACATTGCTTCATGTTACTTAAAAAATAGGTGTGTTATGGAGTAAACTGCAAAATAAGCTTGAAATTTTAACATAGAACTTCCAACTTGAAAGAAATATTATGCTTGCTTCAGCTTATTCAAGCTACTCATCCAAAACAAAGGAGGTTTTGTCTAACTCTCTTTTGCCACAGGGGCACATACGGAAAAAGCTTGAAGTCTGTGTATCAGGCAAGTGTTTTTACTCATTTTACTAAGTGGGTATCTTAGCTGTCTAGCGCTACTATAACAGAAACACCACAAGTGGATGACTATAACAAAGAGAAATTTATTTTCTCACAAACCAGTAGGCTATAAGTCCAAATTTAGGGACATCTGTTCCAGGAGAAGGCTTTTTCTCTGTTAGCTCTAGAGGTAGATTCATCTCATCAATTCTCCCCTGGACTGTGAGCTTCTCTGTATAGGAATTCTGTGTCCACAATATGAACTTGGCTCTCCCCACTCCTTTTTTCACTGGTATGACATGTGTCTGTCTCTCTGCTTGCCTCTCTCAAAGAAGAGAGCTTTATGTCTCAAAAGAGTTTGGCTCAAAACAAAATCCAGTCTTGTAGATAGAGTCCTGCCTCATTAATATCACAGAGGAGGATTTACAATGCACAGGAAAAATCACATCAGATGACAAAATGGCAACAAATCATACAATACTGGGAATCATAGAGAAGGCAAATTGATACATATACTTTTGGGTGACACAATTCAATCCATGACAGCAGGCGAGAGTGATTTCTGTGGTTTTGAGGGGAGCAATTTAAGGTTTGCCAACCATATTTTCTCTGTTCTGCCTTTTACACCATTGAGCTATAAAACCACCCAAAACTCTGGATATTCTATGGACTGAATGGAAAATTATTGGCAAAAAGAAAATGATGAAAAGCATCCACCATACTCCACCCTGATACTGCATGCAACTGTTGCATTAATATTCAGTGACTCTGTGTTGTCAATTTCCTTAACTCTTAGATTAGCCCACATGTTGCAACTCAGGAAATCCATTTTGGATGATGACCAGCTGACCTATTAGATAGGCTCTCACTCTTCTAATTACTAGATCTATGATCTCCAGCATGATTTTTAACTTCTCTAACCTCTATGTCTTAATGTCTAGAATGCGGATGTAAAATTTGCCTTGTAAGATTGGTGGGTAACATAGTGCCTGACAAACTATAAAACTTAGTAAATGGGTACCTACCTACTTGTATTATGTTCTAGCGTTATTTTTTAAAATATTGAATCCATATGCTTATTAATGGAATGTAACTAGGAAAACATAGTTATTACATTTTTGACTGTTAATCACTATGTATTTATAAAATACATTTGTATTCTCTAGGGAGATGGGCATGCGGAATGCAGAAGGTAAGTGCCTGGCTATATGTAGTTAATGATTCGTGCATGAAATAAACCCATAGTTAGGGTTTATTTCAAAAGCAGACAGAAGAAGTACACAGCCCACTGTATAAAAAAAACTGATGTTCAACCATCTCAGGAAATAACATATGATCAGGAACTGATGATATCTGAAGGGAGAAGTCTAGGCTGCACTAGAGGCACTGGTGACAACCAAACACTAACGGAGGTGTTTCAACAAAGGGATGAAGTGCTAGAGGTGCTCACTGGTATATGCCAAGAACTTTGGAAGAAAATTACCTGGCTAACCAGCTGGAAGAGACCCACGTTTGTGCCCCTTCCAAAGAAAGCTGATACAATATAATGTGAAAATTATTGAACAATATCATTAATTTCAAATGTAAGAAAAATTTGCTGAAGATCATTCAAAAGCAGCTGCAGCAGTATGTCAACAGAGAATTGCCAAAAATTCAAGTCAGATTCAGAAGACGATGTAGAAGAAGGGATACCATATAAATCTTGGCTGAGAGCAGAGAGTAACAGAAAGATGTTTGTGTTTTATTGACTATACAAAGGCATTTGACTGTGTGGATCATAACAAATTATGATTAATGGGTATTCCAGAACAACTAATTGTGCTCATAAGGAACCTACACTTAGACCAAGAGAAGATGTTCAAACAGAATGAGGCATGGTATAAAAATCAATAAAAGTGTGAATGAGAATTGCAACCTATCAGCATACTTATTCAATCTGTATGTTAATCCTATATTCTGAATACGTGAAGAAAAATGTGACATTAGGATTGAGGAAGACCACCAACCTGTGATCTGCAGGTGACACAACTTGCTTAAGTGGACTTGAAACACTTACTGATGAAAATCAAAGACGACAGCCTTCATTATGGATTATACCTTAACATGAATGAAGAAACCTCACAACTGGACCAACAAGCAATATAATGAATGGAGAAAAGATAAGTGTTGTCAAGCATTTCATTTTGTTTGGATTCACAATCAACATTCATGGAAGCTACAATCAAGATATCAGATGATATATTGCATTGGGAAGATCTCCTGTAAAAGACCTCTTTTAAGTGTGAAAAAACAAAGACATCACTTTGAGGACTAAGATGTGCCTGAGCCAAGTCACAATACTTTCAGTTTCCTCATATGCATGCAAAAACTGCAGAGTGAGTAAGTTAAGACTGAAGAACAATCGATGCCTTTGAATTACGGTGGTCCTTGGAAACAAAAACTGGCAAGACTTTCTCATGTAACCAGGCCTTTGGGACATGTTATCAAGAGGTACCTGTCCCTGGAGAAAGACACTAAGTTTGTTAAAGTAGAGTGTTAGGAAAAAGGAAGACCTCTGACAAGATGGATTAACACAGTAGCTGCAACAATGGGCTTAAATATAGCAATGATTGTGAGGATGGCACGAGGCCTGGCAGTATTTTGTTCTGTTGTACATAGGTTTGCTGTGAGTTGGACACAAATGGAGAACACCTAATAATGGCAATATAAAAGGAGATAAAAAAAAGATAAATTTTATCACATGCAGAGAACAAGGGATAGATTAATGGGATAGTATCATTAAATGAGGCATTGGAAGCTCAATAGAATATCACAGAAAAGTGAAAATGCGATAGAAAATTCTCATTGGAGATGGCGATGGAGCCAAAACACAAAAGTAAAATCTACAGGACATAATTGTAGAAGTGTGGATTTTGGCCCAAGAGAAATTGTGTTCTAGGGTATTAAAGAAGTTCAGTTTAATAGTGCTGAAACACAGAGTTATAAGTATTTTAGTTTGGGGCATTCTTCTTGTTGAGGATATATATAGCAAAACATACATGATTTAATAGTTCATGTACAATTCATGTACAATTCATGTACAATTCAGTGACATCAATTATATTCTTCAGTTGTGCAACCGTTCTCACCCTTCTTTTCTGAATTGTTTCTCCCCATTAATACAATCTCACTTCCCTCAAAGTTTTGTATCTAATCTTTTGAGTTGCTGTTATCAATTTGATCTCATATAGACGAATCTGGAAAGAGCACAATAGTCAAGGCAGAGATTCTTTACTAACTAAGCTAAACTACTGCTTGGTTTTAAGGCTTAAGAGGATATTTTTTGTTTAAGATTTAAAGATTATCACAGGGCAATATTTTCAGGGGTCTGTGTAGGCTCTGGCTCCCAAAAGTCTAGAACCCATGAGACTCTGAAGTTCTGTTCTTCATTTATCCTTTTTTGATCAGATTCTTCCATAGAATCTCTAATCAAAATGTTCAGTAATGACACCCAGGCAACATCCAGTTCTTCTGGTTTCGTGGGAAACGAGTCAGTTGTTCATGTATGCATTTAGCCACATATTACATGTCCTCTTACTATTTCTGACTGTCATGGATTGAACTGTGTCCCTCTAAAAATGTGAGGGGCCATTTATCTGGGCCATGATTCCCAATATTATATGATTGTCCTCTATTTTGTGATTTTCCTGTTATGTGTGTTAAAGAGGACTAGAGCGGGACTGTAAATCCGTTCCTAAAGTCACCTCCCTGCTTCACTCTAAAGAAAATTTCCCTGGAGTGTGGCTTGTACTACCTTTTATACTGCAAGAGGTTAAATGGAAGGGGGGGGGGAGAAAAGAAATGAAAAGGGCGATATCACGATGGATCCAATTAAAAATAAAATAATTAGAACACTAGGAAAGTCAGGAATAGGAGAAGACTATGGAATGCATGACTAATTTCGTCCACTGAAAACTGTCTTCTTTGTTGTGAGACCAGGATAACTGAATGGTGTCTGACTACCTTTACTGAATGTTCTGATCAAAGATTGTATAGCAGAACACTGATCAAAAGGGAGAAAATATAGAACAGAATTTTAAATTCTCATGGAATCCAGAATTTATGGAGCCATGGAGTTTGGATGAATCTCTGAAACTACTGCCCTGAAATAATCTTTAAATCTTACACTAAAACATCTTCCAAAGTCTTCTTTAAACCAAACAAAAGCTTAGTTTAATTAGTGAAAAATGTCTGTCGTGAGCACTGAGCTTTTTAAAGAAATATCTACATGGGATCAGACTGACAACAGACACTTGGAACACCTCACAGGGAACTTAAGGGGCAGTGAATTTATATTAATGGAGGAGGAACAATTTGGGAATGGAGGGTGAGAGTGGTCGTATAACTTGAAGAGTGTGACTAACGTCATTGAACTGTACATGTAGAAATTGTTGAGTTGATGTATGTTCTGCTGTGCGTATTGTCAACAAGAACAAATAAATTTGAAAAAAAAAAAAAAGGAAAGAGAAGCAAGTAGAGATTAGGGAATCTTGTGCCATCAAAAAAGCAGCACCAAGAGAACAGCACACCCTTTGGATCTAAGATTCCTGTGCCAAGATGCTCTCTGACCAAAGACTAATACAATACAAGGACATCCTCCAGAATTCAGAAGAGGACAAAGTGAGAGTCTTTCCCTGGGACAGACACTCTGAATTCAGACTCTTGTCTACCAGACTGTGTAAGAATAAACTTTTAATTAAAACCATCCACTCTTGGTATTTCTGTTAGACTGGTACCAGATGACTAAAACACTGTTTTTTCTTCCTCTGTTGCTCTGGGTGAATAGATACCAAGTGTTTCTTGAATAGCTGATTGAAAGCTTTTAGGAAACCAAAGATTATGCAACAAACTAGGAGGTAGAACAGAAGCATTAAACACATTATTATGCCAATTGACTGGGGTGTTTCATGAAATTATGACTCTAAACCACCAAACCAATGAGTCAAGTCCCATGAGGTTTTGATTGTACATAAGCAGCTTCAGTAGCAACTTTTTTTGCCGTTGTTATATCTATCACACAACTTTGCCAATTACATTTTTTTACAAGTGTACAACTTATTGACAGCAATTGCAATAATTGTTTGAGCAACTCTATACTTAATGAATTTTCCCATCCCTTCCACCCCACCTTCTGCCCTGGTATGACTAATAAACTGGTCTCTGCACATTTGCCTTTTCCTGTCTTAATATGAGAAATTATACAAACAACTGTCCTTTTATGATTTACTCATTTCATTCAGCAATAGTTTCTTCAAGCTCCATCCATATTACAGTACGTATCATCGCATAGTATCTTATTGTTTGTGTGTGCTACATTTTGTTTATCTTGTCATCTGGTGGCAGGCATTTAGATTGTTTCCACCTTTTTGCTATTGTGAAGACTTCTACAATAAACACTAACATGTAAGTCTCTGTCTACATTTCTGCTTTCAGGTCTTTGGATGAGTGTTTCTGTTCGTGCTTCAGCGTCTGGGTGCATGTCAGGAAAAAACATGAATCAAAGCTGGAAAAGTAAGTTGAGGGTAAATAAGGAGGGACTTACTGTAATACTAAAGGATTTGAGAATCTTTTTCCTAATAGAGGTTTGTAAGACTTTTTAAGCTAGATGATAGCAAAATGGGTTTAAATTAAACAGAACAGCCAATTAAACAATAGTTGCTATATGCCAGTACTGTGCTAGACAGAGTGTGTAAAGATGAATGAGACCTGAAATGTATCTTTATTGTTATTATACTGTAATAACAGACACACATAGATATACCATGCTCACAGGTCTGTAAAAGTGTCAGAAAATTAATTGACTGAAAAAGCTATGAATTCCTCTTCAAGTGTTGATCGGAGGTTGTCTTAGACTGGGTTATCTAGAAAAGCAAAACCAGTAAAATGTATAAATATACAGACAGAAATTTATATCAAAGAAATGGCTCATAATGTTGTAGAGGCTGGAATGTAACATGAGCTGGCAAACTCAAGATTGGCAGGTCAGAGAGCAGGGCTTTCTCTCGCAGGCTGCAAAGATCACTGAGTGACAAGATAGGTATGTAAGGCCACAGGCTAACTACTAGCTCAGTTCCCAAGAACCAGGGATCAGATGGGCAAGAGCCAGCAGCTGGACTGAGAATGAACAAAAAGCCCCCAAGCCTTGCTAGAATGTCTGCTAATATTTGATGTAGGCCACACACCTAAGAAAACCTCTTTTTAACTGACTGGCCACTCACAGCAGATTCCGTCATGGGAGTGATCACATATTTGATCTCAACAAGGGAGTAATCACAACGTTTTACAACTGCCAAAGTACTGAGAATCAGCTAAGTTGACACACAACCTGAACCCATCACAGAGGTGGAGTTCTAAACATAAAAGAAGGACTCCCCACGGTGATGAGATAAGGTAGGTATGCTATACATGATGAGGTGCATGCAAAAGAATGAAAGTTAAAAGAAAGGAGAATCATGCAACAGCTAAGTGGACAATCTTAGACATCACAGTCCACCCAATGTCAACTTGGCACCTATATGCATCTATAGACATCTCCTTAAACTATATATATCTGACTAAAGACAATTATAAAGCCATACCTGCACCTAACATGATACAATGAATACACATACAAACAAAAATGCAAAAGCTGTATTTACATCTTATGTTTTATAAGTGAAGAAAAGTATGTGATGCACACATACAAAGCAGAAATACTCATAACATTTACAGTCCTCATTTCTGCAACTGATCCAGTGGACATAAGTGGTATCTAGGACTATTTTCTTCCACCAGTCATTCCGTATTCCTTCTACCCTCTGTAAACCCCTTGGTTGTGGTTCTTTGCCTTGTGGAATGACACAAACCTTCATTCCTGAAAGGTCTTGACAATTAGTAGCCATGATAGAATTGGTTCCTTCAGTTTTCCATTGACTTTAATCACAGGACACTGCAACACTAACAGATTCCCTAAGAGATTTCCTGCATCTTGGGTGTACATTTCTTTACCTCCATCAAGTAAAATCAATGTGATTTCATCTTAATTATCAGGTTCAATCAAACCAGCCAATATGGTAATTTCCTTCTTGGAGAGGTGGCTTTGTTAGCATCCAGTTCAATGGAATAAGTGAAGTGCCTTACTTTGGAGTTACGACCTCTAGACCTGCAGAGCCTAAAGTTGTAAAGACAGGAAGCAAAACTCTTGTGAATGTGTCACTAAGGGCAATAGTGAGTGGTGCTACTTCCATTTCTACCTCTTGAGTCTTAGACCCATGAATCCTGGCTATGCGAGACACAGAAGCACATATTACATAGTAGTTTAGAGCATACACAGCTTCCTGGAGAACATTACTCCAACTTTGCAAGGCATTATTACCTAGCTGGTACCACAATTGTGTCTTTAGAAGGTCATTCCATCATTCTATCAAGCCAACTGCCTCAAGATGATGGGGACCATGGTAAGACCAGTGAATGCCATGAGCACAGGCCCATTGCTGCACTTCATTTGATGAAGTCAAATGAGTCCCTTGATCAGAGGGAAGGCTGTGTGACAATAGATAAGGACTTCACAGATGGTAGTTTTGGCAGAAGCATTGTGTGGGGGGATAGGTAAATTAATACCCAGAGTAAATGTCTATTTCAATATGGACAAAGTAGTTCCTTTTCCATGATGGAGGTGGTCCATTGTAACCAGCTTGCTACCAGGTTACTTGCTGATCATCAGGGATGGTACCATATCAGGGACCCCGTGTTGGTCTCTGTTGGGACACTCAGCAGTGGCTGTAGCCAAGTCAGCCTTGGTGAGTAGAAGTTCATGTTGCCGAGCCCATGCATTACCTCCATCTTTTCCACCATTGACAATTTGTTCATGAGCCTGTTGAACAATGATGGGAGTAGCTGGAGAAAGAGAACAACTTGGTTTCGAAGAATACATTACACTATATACTTGATTGTTAAAATTATCTTCTGCTGAAGTCACCCTTTAATGAATATCCATGTGAGGTATAACTTTGGCCCATACAGAAAGGTCCAGCCACATACTTTTTGTCCCAAAAATCCTTGATAAAATTTTCATATCATATTCTTTTCAAGTCTCTGACCATCTACCCAAATCGTTTGCCACAATTCATGAGTCATACAATCACACATCTGGCCATTTCTTCTTCCAAACAAAGTGAGCAACCATGTGCAGTACTTGAATTTGTGCCCCCTTGAAGTTCTAGGAGGATTTCTCTTCACTACCATACTTCAGGGAGGTACTAGATAAGAGCTTTAATGCTGCAACTGTCCGCTTTTGGTTAGTGTCTGCACACGAGTTCTGACAATTAGGTTAACTCAACGGCACTTGGCTGGCTTAACACATCCTAGAAAAAGTGCTTTGAAGAGTGGACTAGGCACTGGCATCAGTTCATAGCTTCCCAATGGGAGCACTTTGAAGACAACCCTAGTGATATTCAGCAATCAGGTATACAGCACTTTTTCTAGGATGAGTTCACAAACTTAATTGTCAGACTGTGTGCAGTGACAGCTTTGAGGGACATTCCAGAAAAAGAGTTCCAAAACTGCTTGCAAGGGTCAAATAGGAACTGGCATGAGTGCACAGCTTCCCAAAGTGAGTACTTTGACGGTAACTGTAGTGATATTCAGCAATGAGGTAAGTAGCACTTTTTCTACGATGAATTCATAAATTTAACTGTATTGCGTAGAACCATCTGTAAACCAGACAACTGATTTTCTGTTTCAGTCAACTGATCATAAGGTACTCCCCGTGTGACCAAAGGTGCAGATTGGGAGATGGAAAGTAATGGCACAGGAGTGAAGACCACGGGCATTTGGGCTACTTCCTCATGCAACTTACTTGTGCCTTCAGGTCCTGCTTAGGCCTGATCTCCTGTATACTGCTTCCATTTAGTGGTGGAGTACTGCTGTGTATGTCCAGATTTATGACTTTGTGGGTTAGACAAAGTCAGTTTACAATGACCATCTCAGGTAGCATTGTGGTTTGGTGATTCATGATTAAACATTTAGTCTGTACTTTAAGGCCCAGTAATGAGTTAAAAGCTGCTTCTCAAAGAGAGATCAGTTCCCTGAAAAGGATAGCAGGGCTTTCCTCCAAAATCCTAAGTGTCAGTGCTGTGATTCACCAATAGGGGCATGTCAAAGACTCTAAACAAACAGTATCTCTATCTGCCACTGACACTTTAAGCTTCTTCAGATTAGCTGGTTCCTATAGCCCGAATGGCAGAATGGTTTGCATAATGTCTGACCCTGTTGCAGAGCCTTCTTTTGTTCTGAGTCCCACTCAAAACTGGTAGGTTTTCAAGTCACTAGATAAATAGTCTGGAATAGCACACCTAAATAAGGAATATGTTGCCTCTAAAGCCTAAAAAGTCCTACCAGGTGCTGGGTCTCCTTTTCAGTTGTGGGAGGAGCCAGATGCAATTAACTTAAACTTCGTTTTAAAAGAAATATCTTGACATGCTCTATACCACTGGAACCCTATAAATTTCACTGAGGTAGAATGTTCCTAAATTTCTGTGATTAATTTCTTACCCTCTAATCTACAAATTGGGAAACCCTGGTGGCATAGTAGGTTAAGTGCTACATCTGCTAACCAAAAAATTAGCAGTTCAAAAGTGCCAGGTGCTCCTTGGAAACTCTGCAGGCTGTTCTACCCTGACCTCTAGGGTCATTATGAGTTGGACCCAACTCGACAGTGGTGGGTTTTAGTCTACAAATACTCTATCAACAAGTCTAAAGTTGTTGAAACACCTTCCTTATTGAGTTCAATCAGTGTAATATCATCAATGTAACAGACCAATATGATGTCTTATGAAAGAGAAAGTCTACCAAGTTTCCTTAGGTTTAAACTATGACATAGGGCTAGAGACTTGATACAGCTCTGAGGTATACAATTCAGGTGTGTTGCTAGCTTTACTAGCTGAAGGCAAATTACCTCTGATGGTCCCTTGAAACAGGAATGGAGGAAAAATCCTTAGCCAGAACAACAGCTGCATACTAGGTACCAGGAGATGTGTTAATTTTCTCAAGCAATGAACCTACATCTGGAGCAGTAGCTGCAATTTGAGCAACCACTTGATTAAGCTTTTGATATCCACCATCATTTTCCAAGACCCAGCTGTTTTTCACACAAGCCAAATATACAAGTTACATGGTGAGGAGGTGTAAATCATCACCCTGCATCCTTCCGGTTCCTGATGGTGGCAGTAATCTCTACGATCCCTCCAGGAATTTAGTATTACTTTTAGTTTACTATTTTTCTAGAGAGGGACAATTCTAGTGGCTTTCACTTGACTTTTGTTACCACTATAGTGTCGACTCCATTTGTTGGGGATCCAGTGTTGGTGTGTTGCCAGTTGCTGAGTGTATCTGTTCCAATTATGTATTCTGGAAATGGAGAAATCACTACAGGATGGGTTTGAAGACCTAATGGGACTACTATAGGACTAACGTGACCCTCACATGCTCCAACTCTGGCTGGTGGGCCACAATGTTGTTTAGGTTCTAAATTCAATGTCAGTCCAGAGACTGTATTTAGTAATCTCCAAAGAGTCTTATCAATCCCTTTTCCCCAATGAATAGTCACTCAGAATCCTCATTATCTGCCCATATGTCCTCCTCCCAAGTTTTGGAATCCTATTTCTTCTCAGTCCATGCCTTTACTTTAACTTTAGACAGCTCTTGATGTTGGCAACTGAGTTGACATTGTAATTCAGCCACTTTTACAATAAACCTCTGGGTCTGGTTTTTGACAATAACAGCTCTGCTACTAACAGAAGTAAGGCTTTTTTTCAAAGCACAGGTAGAAACTCTGAGGTTATTTATGAGACACTTGAGCTTTAACTCTGAAGTTCTGGATAATCTCTTTCTTTTAGTAATCTGTCTAGTAAAAGTAGGTCCAAACAACCAGTTTCCTTATGCTTCTCATTATGGCAGAATCACTGAAAGGTATCACACATGCAATCATCCAAAGCCTCACCTTTCAACAGTATCTGATGTACTCCTGGTGGTATTTTGTGTATTTGAATTATTATCTCATGCCATAGACTAGCAGTGTTCTCTTTGCTGTTGGAAGCAGAGTCATTGACATCTTTGAGACTAACTAGACTTGAGAATGAATTTATAAAACTCATCCTTACAATTTTGTTTTTCTAGAACTACTCTGGGATCAAATGTCTTGGGATGGCTTTTCTAGAAAAGCAAAACCAGGAGGACAGGCACACACACAGACACAAATACAGACACACACACACACACACAGAGACAGAGACAGAGACAGAGACAGGTACACACACAGAGATTTATATCAAGGGAATGGCTATGTGGTTGTAGCAGCTGAAACATCCCAAGTCCATGGACTGGGATTGAGGCTTCTACGGATTCACGTTGCCCCAGGGGTTTGTGAAACCAAGATCAGCAGGTCAGAGAGTGTGGCTGTTGCTCGTAGACTGCAAAAACTGATGAATTCCAAGGTCAGCAGGTACGACTGAAAGCAAGCTGCAAGCTCAAGTCCCAAGAACCAAAACTAGATAAACAATAGCCAGTTGCAAGATCAGGAAAGAACAAAATGCCCCCAAGCCTTGCCAGAATGTCTTCTCATATTTGATGCTAGCCATGCACCCAAGGGAATCCGCTTTCAACTTATTGGCCAGAAAGAGAGGAAACTAGAGTAGCTGGATATCTATACTATGAAACTAAACTATAAAATATAAAATAGAATTATAGAATCGTAATTTTTTTAAACTTCAGAAGCAGCACAGCACCATGGTTAAAAGTATAACCTCTGGAGCTGGACTGCCTGGGCTAATCATCTAAGCTCTACCGTTAATTAGCTCTGTGTCCTTAAGCAAGTTACTTAACTTTTGTTTGCTTTAATGTTCATCAGTAAAATAGAGATAATAATAGAATATGTCTCATATAGTTCCTATAAAGATTAATGAGTTAATATTCTAAAAGCACTCAGCGAAATATTTGTTAAAAAAAAAAAAAGGTAACTCATATTGGATACAGAAAGTCCACAAGGTTGGTAGGATCAGTGAACTGCTTGTAGCTTAATCAGAGATATAAACCTATGCACAAAATAATAAAAATAATGAATAGAGTTATTTAGCAAAGACAGTTGAGTCCAGAGAAGCAGTGAGTGTTAGGCTGCACTGGTGTTCACTGGCAGCATTCCAGTGGAAGAAGGAACCATAGTCACCTACTCTAGGACAGGTGTGTGTGCTTGAATGTATAGGAAACATCTGTAGACTTTTTCTTCCTTAAACATTTCCCTACATTAGAAGATTTCTGTTGGGAAAATAATCGAAAATAATGCTAGGGGGAAGTATTTACAGAAACTGGGATATTTGTGTGCATGTGTCTATTTTAACTCATTCTCTGAAAACTATGGCAATGATGAAGGATTTGAAAAACTGCTATCATATCGGGTAAGTGGAAGAATCTTAAGACTACACGGCAATGGTCAAAATGAGCTTGTGTGGATAAATGTGAACCACTCAGCCAGGAAGACTATGTCACCAAAGAACTGGAATAAAATATCTGATTTTCTTTTCCTGTTGTTATTCTTAACTCTAATTATATTTAAGGAACCCTGGTTGCTCAATGGTTAAAACACAGCTGCTAACAAAAATGTCAGCAGTTTGAATCCACCAGTCGCTCCTTGGAAACCACAATTCTGTTATACAGAGTTGCTATTAATTGAATCCATACCATGGCAACAGGTTTGGTTTGCTTTGTTTTGTAACAGTATATTTAAAAATGGTATTGAGTGGTTTAAAATGAGGAAAAGTGTACATCAAGGTTGTGTGCTTTCACCACACTTCTTCAGTCCGTATGGTGAGTAAATAATTTGAGAAACTGGATCACGTGGCATCACGACTGGAGACTTATTAATGTCCTGCAATATGCAAATAACACAACCTTGTTTCCTAAAAGCAAAGAGGACTTGAGGCACTTACTGATGAAGATCATATACCACAGCCTTCATTATAGATTATACCTCAACCTAAAGAAAACAAAAATCCTCACAACTGGACCAATAAACAACACGATAAATGGAGAAAAGATTGAAGTTGTCAAGGATTTCACTTTACTTAGATCCACAACCAACATCATTGGAAGCAGCAGTCAAGAAATCAAAAGATGAATTGTGTTGAGCAAATCTGCTGGAAAAGAATTTTTAAAAGTGTTGAGAAGCTAAGATGTCCCTTTGAAGACTAAGGTGCACCTGACCCAAGTCATGATGTTTTCAATCATCTTATATGCATGCAGAAGCTGGACAATGAATAAGGAAGAACCAGAAATAGATTCCTTTGAATTGTGGTGCTAGCAAAGAAAATTGAATGTACTATGGAATGTCAAAAAAATGAGCAAACCGGCTTTGGAAGAAGTGGAGCAAGAATGCCCTGCAGAAGCAAATATGGTGAGACTAAGTCTCACACTTTGAATATGTTGTCAGGAGGGGTCATTTCCTGGAAAAGGACATCATATTTGGTAAACTGCAGAATGAGTGAAGAAGAGGAAAACCTTCAGTACGATGTAATGAGAAATACACTGTAGATTCAAAAATATGAATAAACTGAAAATCAAGAATGGAAAAATATATAAGAAGCTAACAATCCGCAGACAGCAGGAGCAGCAATGTTACTCTCAGATAAAATAGACTTTAAAGTAAAATCCACCACTGTAGGCAAAGATGCTCACTATTTATTGCTTGAAGTTTCAATATATAAGAAGGATATACCAATATTATATATACATCCAATATCAGAGCTTCTAAACACATTGAATAAATGGTGATGACACTGAAAAGCGAGACAGATCACTCTACAGCAATAATAGGAGACAGCAACACTCCACTTTCAGTAATGGACAGAACATCCAGAAAAAAGTTCTATACAGATATGGAAGATCTTATTGTGACAACAACCAATTAAATTTCATAGACATATATAAAACTCTTCACCCAGCAACAGAAAAACACACCATTTTTTCTAATGCCCATGGAACATTCTCCAGAATAAAGCATGTATTAGGCCATAAAACAAGTCTCAACAAAATCCAAACCACTGAAATAGTGCAAAGCATCTTCTCAAACCATAAATCCATAAAAGTTGAAACCAATAGCTCAAAACACATGGCCAGAAACTTGAACTCGTGGAAACTGAACAATTCCTTGCTCAAAAATTCATGGGCTATAGAAGAAATCAAGGAGACAATAAAGAAATTTATGAAATCAAATGAGAATGAAAACATATCCCACCAGAACCTGTGGCATACAGTAAAAGCAGTACTCAGAGGTCAATCTGTCTCACTAAATGCACATCCAGAGTGAAGAAAAGGCCCAAAACAAAGAATTAATCTACAACTTGAATAAGTGAAAGAGAACAACAAAAGAACCCATCAGGCACCAGAAGAAAACAAAATGATAAAAATTACAGCAGAATTAAATGGATTAGACAACTGAAAAAAAAATTGAAAGAATTAGCAAACCCAAAGGTGGCTTTTTGAAAAGATCAATAAAACTGAAAAACCAGGCAAACTCACAAAAGAAAAATAGGAGAGGAAACAAACAAAATAAGAAATGAGAAGGGGATGTCACAACAGACCAAACTGAAATTACAAGAATCGTATCAGAATACTATGAAAAATTTCACTCTAATAGATTTGAAAACCTAGAGGAAATGGACAAATTTCTAGAATCACATTACCTGTCAAATTACCACAAAGAGAAGTAGAACAACTTAACAAATGTATCACAAAAGAAGAGACTGAAAAAGTAAACAAAAACTACCAACAAAAAAAGTCCTGGTCCAGATGGCATCACTGGAGAATTCAATGAAACTTTTAGAGAGGAGTTAATATCAGTACTACCTCTGCTTACTGGTTTTAACTTCTACTTATATTGGAAACCCTGGTTGCATAGTGGCAAAGTGCTACAGCTGCTAATCAAAAGGTTGGCAGTCCAAATCTGCCAAGTGTTCCTTGGAAACTCTATGGGGCAGCTCTACAGTATCTATAGGGTTGCTATGCATCGGATCAATTCAACAGCAATGGGTTTTCTATTTACTAAAACCCAAAATTTCAGATATCCCAGATGAGACCCAAGGGAACATGTATAAAGTCTTCAAATAGGTAAGTTATTCACCAAAAGTATTGGTCAGATTTTGACACTTTATATCAGCAGAGACTGGGAAATGAGCATGAGAATATACTTAGTACTAGATCGAGGAAGATGAAAACATTTTATGCTGGAGCAAATTTACTTATACGACCATAGTGGTAAAGAATTTAACTTTACCCAAAGAATGTCTTCTTTATTCTTGATTTCTGAAAGAAAAAACCCACTGCTGTCAAGCGACTCTATAGATCAGAGTATAACGGTCTCATAGAGTTCGCAAGGAGCACCTGGTGGTTTTGAACTGCTGATGTTATGGTTAGCAGGCATAGCACTTAACTACTACACCACCGGGGATTCCTGGTTTCCGAAAAACAGTCTACATAATCTTAGAAATTCCCCAGTAATTGAAGTATCTTTGATGAGGCTTCCGGATATGCTAATGAGTTACTTCTTTGATGGAGATCAGCCAGACCAGAAAGTCAGCTGTGGTATCAGCTGGCTTCAGGGAGGAAGAGTGATGTAATCCAATAATTCCTAAGTAATGAGGCCCCCAAAAAGCTTTAGACATAGAAGCACCATAGACCACCTGGTTGATAAAAGACATTGATGCATGTGAGAAAACAATGTGTCCCCTTTTGGGACATGGAAATTCTGTATTGGTAACTTGATGAAGTCTTGACCTATGAATCTCTTCATTTACATCTTTTTTTCTTATAATAAAACTGTGGTCAAAGGAAAACACTTTCAATGAGTTCTGTGAATCACTCTACTAAATTATTGAATCTAAGGGAATAAGTAGTAAGTTAGAAAATCAGAAGTGAGTTGTGTTATGGACCTCTGAGTTTATAGTATCCCGAGGGGCAGGAAAAAAAAATTGCAGCCAGCAGGTCAGAGATGGGGTTGTACAGAAGACTCTCAAACTTATGGTTGGCACCTGAGAGGTCTTGGATAGAAGTGGCAGTTTGGAGGACCTTGTCTTATAATTTGTGATGTCTAACTTAGCTCTACCAGATAGTTAGGATGAGATGGTTGCATGTGCAGCGATTATCGGACAAGGACTGGAACAGAGAGGAAGAGAATAATAAATTTGTCTGGATTGATCAACAATTTGGCACAGAAAAGTAAAAAGTGTGATTCTGTGTTTTCCACACAAGTATGCTTACCAAACTTCCAGTATTTCATGTTAGTCCAAGAAACTTGGATTGGATCAAGCAGCTCGTTCCACTGACAAAACCCTGACTTAGCAGTGTTGTTGTTGTTAGGTGCCATCAAGTTGGTTCCAACTCATAGCAACCCCTTGCACAACAGAAAAAAACACTGCCCAGTCTTGCACCATGTCCACAATCATTTCTAAGCTTAAGTCTGTCATTGCAGCCACTGTGTCAATCAATCTTTTTCACTGACCCTCCACTCTACCAAGGATGTCCTTCTCCAGGGACTGATCTCTCCTGACAACATGTCCAGAGTATCTATGATGCAGTCTTGCTGTCTTTGCTTCCAAGGAGCTCTCTGGTTATACTTCTGCTAAAACAGATCCCTTTGTCCTTTTGGCAGTCCACGGTACATACAACATTCTTCTCCAATACCACAATTCAAAGGGATCAGTTCTTCTGTCTTCCTTGTTCATTGTCCAGTTTTTGTATGCACATGATGCAATTGAAAATACCATGGCTTGGGTCAGGCGCACCTTAGTCTTCAAAGTGACATCTTTTCTTTTCAGTAACTGAAAGAAATCCTTTGCAGCAGATTTTCCCATTGTAACGTGTGTCTTGATTTCTTAACTGCTGCTTCCATGAGTGTTGATGGTGGGCACAAGTAAAATGAAATCTTTGACAGCCTCAATCCTTTCTCCATTTATTTCTGGTTCGGTTGTGAGGATTTTTGTTTTCTTGATGTTGAGGTGCAATCCATACCAAAGGCTGTGGTCCTTGATCTACATCAATAAGTGTTTAAAATCTTCTTCACTTCCAGCAAGCAAGGTGATGGTGTATGCACAATGCAGGTTATTAAGAGTTGTCCACCATCATATGCCTCATTCTTCTTTGCATAATCCAGCTTCATATATTATTTGCTCAGCATACAGGTATGGTGAAAGGATACATCCCTGATGCACGTGTATCCTGACTTTAAACCAAGCAGTGTTCCCTTGTTCTGTTCACACACTGCCTCTTGATCCACATACAGATTCCTTAAGAACACAAACTAAAGTGTTCTGGAATTCCCATTTTATACAATGTTTATCGTATTTTGTTACGATCCATACAGTTGAATGCCTTTACATAGTCAACAAAACACAGGTAAACATCCTTCTGGTATTCACTTCTTCTTTAGCCAAGATCCATCTGGCATCAGCAATGATATCCCTGATTCCATGTTCCATTCTGAATCCAGCTTCATTTTCTGTCACTTCCGTATCAATACACTATTGCAGTCACTTTTGAATGACTTTGAGCAAAATTTTACTTGTGTGTGATATTAAAGATATAGTTTGGTAATTTCTGCATTAAACTGGATAAGTGGTAGCTAATATTTAAATCTAGAATCTTCCCAGAATGATGATGGGCCATGATTCTTTAAATCAGAGTCACTGGAAGATTTGTTAAAACATCGCTTGCTGAAATTCACACTCAGAGTTTCTGCTTCAGTGGGTTTGGGTTGCAGCCAGAGAATTTGCATTTTACCAAGTACTCCAGCGACATTAGGGTTGATGGAACAAGGGCTACATTTTGAGAACTGTCTAGACAAATACATTTCTTTCACAAAGGAATTTCTCAATTTCTTGGTATCCCAAGCATCCGTTGAAAGGTTACGGTAGACTGGCAGACAACCTCTACAGTCTAAGACTAGGTTGAAAGGGACTGCCATTCAAAGGGGCTTCTTGATGTTGACGGGGATAATAGGATCCTGGAGGAGCAGGGGACTTGTGGCAGTACTGACACACAAGATACAAGATGAGATATAATTAACATAATAGGCAGCAAAGTCAGAGGGTAATCAAAATGCTTTTACTCATAGGAATTTTCAGAAGTGGCTGAGTAACCACAGTGTTCCTAGTAATGTAACAGATGGATAGCCTACTAAAATGTTGTTTTATTCTGATAACATAAAAATAAAACTTTCTGTATAGTAGTCAGTACTCTGGCTTCAGTTGTCACAACGGATGCTTTTTCAGTTTTCGTACTTGTATCAGTTTACAAACTGAGTCACTTCACTGAAAGAGAGATCCAGTTTCCTTGCAAAACTGCCATGGGTAATATTATAAATCACCCTCAAACCTTTGCTAAAGCAATTGAGGAAAGGGAGATAAATACTTAGACTTTTGGCAGATTACTGAAAAAAGGCTCTGATTTGACACTAATCTGTAGGGACCTAAAAATGCTACTGTGGACCAGTCATCCAAATAGGGTCATGTTGAGATCAGGTGTCAAGTGGAATTTTAGTTTAAGATCTTTTCAAAATGAGCTCCAGTCATCATACACACATATCTTGTGGTTATTTCCTCAGTTTCTAAAATTATAGCTGAAATAGATATTCTTAGCAAACAATGAAATCCCCACACTGGCTTTCTGACCTATGTAGTCAGATCTATTATTATGAAGCTCCAACAAGAATCAACTGAAAGGTCAACACCAACCAAAACAGAAAATCGAAGATAACATTTCATCCCTGCTGGAGTTTCAGAGAGCAGTTCCAGTATCAAAGATTTGCAACAGATACAGTAATGACTACTGTAATGTCTCAACTTACTTTTTGACTTTTGAAAAAGACCAACATGTCCTGGAGAATGTGTATCATCATAAACCTAAGTCCCTTGTTGATTCCAATTGCAGTTTGTGCTCCAGATTGATCTCTTAATTGGAGTACATCAGCACAGCTCCTGGCATTTGGTACAGAGTTACTGAGCTATAAAACATCTTCTTACATTGTTTAGCAAGGACCATGAGCAGTAATTTGTTTTCGTCTGACAGTGAAAACTGTACACCTTTACTATGTTATCTCAGTTATGCCATTTTTTTTTTTTTTTTTGGTTATTGTCTTAATAATCTAGACCACAGAAATGTTCATCATTTACTATTCCAAAAGCATCACACTGATCTCCTACATGGATGATGTTGTGCTAACTGGACATCATAAGCAAGAAGTGTCCTAAATGACTTAGTATAACATGTAAATTCCAGTGTGGGTGATACAGATATCAACACTCAAGGGAATCTGTTCAAGTTTGGTGTACAGTGATCTGGACGTGAATAAATTGAAGGACAAATTTAACTTTGTGTACAACCTACTACTAAGAAGGAGGCACAATGATTTATGAACTTATTTGGATATTATAAATGATGTACATTGTGTTTATGACTTTAACTCAATTGCTAATTAGGCCATAAGCTTAATAATTTTGAAAGATGCCTGGAGTAAGAAAAGAATTTTCAGTAGGTCCAGTATATAGTGAAAGCTTTTCTTCACTGGATTCTTACGACCTAAGAGAATGGATGATGCTAAGAGTATATATTTGTTTACGTATTATAATTGTAGGGATATTGTATACAGTAAATATTGTATAATGTGTAGAATAAATATAGTATACAGTCTGTGGCAAGCCCAGATAGATGAATGGGATAGGATTTGGAGAACAAACTCATATGCTCTTCAGAAATAACTATCCTCTTTTGGAAGAATGTCTGGCTTGATACTGGGCAGAACAATGGTGTGAATTCACAAGAATAGGACACCAAGTGACAAAGGATTAGGCCTAGTTGATGTAGCAATCAAGGAGAATGGCAATGCTTCATCACACAGTGGAGATCATGTATAAATTGCGTGATCTTGACATAGAAACTATTTTTGCTGTATTGCCAACTCAGTTTCAACCTTCTATAAACCAATGTGATCTTGATTGCACCTATTTATGTCTACTATTGTAGTGTGTAAGCAGCCACACACAATGTTTTAATAAGTGACAGTTGCTGCATTCTTGTAAAATCTTCTTTGCAAAAGCAAGAAGTGGGTCAATTTGGCCCACTGCCTATAATTTGCCGAGCCCTGTCACAGATCGTTTCTTAAAACTAGTTCATTGAAAGAGGAGGAGAAAAATCAGCCCTGAGTTTACTAATTATTCTGTGTAATGTGCTGGGACTAACCAGAAATGTTGCAGTATTACAGACCTACTAAAAGAAGTTTCTGAAGACAGAGAGAAGGATATTGTCCCAAAGAACAGAAATTCAAGCACTATGTCTAATTGATGGTATTTTACTGGCACAATGAAAGATCTACACTGTATGACCTTTTACTGTATGAATCTCTACTGATTCATAAATCTTAGATAACAATCTAGAAGGTTAGGGATTGGAGAGAAAGTGGCAAATTGTTAACAGAGAAATCTACAGATGAATTACATGTACAGACCTCATGATGGGCACCGATTGTGAATATATTTTTGCCTTCTGAAACCAATAAAGGGCTTTGACAACAGAATAATATGGAAATATCAATTGGAGGTAAGATTGATCATTTTGTTGAGCTCAGTCAAAGTCAAGCTTTTCCTTTAACCTGGTACTTGTTCCATAGCAAAGAGAATGTTGTGTTAGGAGCTGAAGACTATGCGTGTGCTCAGCTAAGTGGAATTTTCTTCACCAAGGTTGATTTGGCTACTGCCAGTGGAGAGTTCCTAACCTACCAGCGAAAGAAACTAATATTAAACCCACAATACAGTACCATTTCTTGGGAAGGTCAAACCATCCATTGGATGATAGGCTGATTATATGGAGTGAGAAGTGGTTTATTCCAATTGATCAGATGCTTATTCCTGATATGAATATTCCTTACATATCAGTAATGCTTCTACCAGAACTTCTAAATACGAACTCATAGAATGATTTCCTTAGGGTTATGATATGCCACAAAACATTGCTTCTGATCTCAGAATCTTTTAGCAAAAGGAATATAACAACGGCTGGAAACCATGAAACTCATTGTTTCTCCATTATCCTAAAGTACCTGGCCTTGTAAGACATACAAATAGCCCAGTATGATGCCATGCAGGAGGAAATCATTGCAAGATTGGGTGTTATTCTACAAGCTCTGGAATATATTTGGGACATTGTACTATTTCTCCTGTGGCCATGTTTTATAATTGATGTCAAATAAAATTGTTGATACAGAGGATGAGAGGAAGAAAAGCTAATAGATGCTAGAAGGAGAGCTAGCCTGTACAGAAAATGGTTAAACTTTATTTCAACACATTTACTCTCAGGACATTTCAAAGGGATTCATCGTTAAAGAAAACTAGTCTTACTACGTTTTTCGTAGGTGTATTTTTAAAGTGAAAAGACAAACACTCTAAAATGAAACTAGTGTAATGAAGCAGAACTCCTGTTCTGTACTATGTTATCCAGCAGATGCAAATTGCTGTTATTATGAATTTTGCATTATTTCAATATTAATAACTGTGAAAGTAGCAAACTGACTTAAGTAATGACTTCTTGGTAAAATACTATGCTATAAATAATACACGCCTATGATGGCTTCTCAAAACTCCTACTCTCACTTTTAGTGTCACTATTCTTTTTTAACTTTTAATGGTTGGTAGTTTTATATTTCTTTCCTTTGACATTCTTATCATTTGTAAGTGACTCCATTGCTATAGTATTAGAATCTTGGAAATTTTATCTTCTGGTTTATTTTTAATTTTTATTGCACACTCTATCTTCATTGTTTTAAGTACACCTACCTCCACTTTGTAAGACTGTGATAACTGAGAGAATGATAAAGTACACACATTACCAGTTCTAAATATCACTTCAAAAAGTCATTGTGTTAAACATTGAATATCAAAGTGTTTCTGATCACACCTACAAATCTTAGGAATGTGATTAGATCATGCAAGCCAAAGTAATGACTGCCATATTTCTAGAAATGGAACTAAATAAAACATTCAATTTGTAAACTTACAGAACCAAACATATTGCTATTATGTAGTAGTTTCCAGCCAAAGAACAATGCCACTTTTTAAACAAAGCTTTTAAAATGAATGTGTCTCATGCTGCTTTGTACAGTGATGCCTCAATTAACATACACTCTAGAAACAGAACTTTTTTCACACAATTTGAAAAAAAAAATCAATCATGCTAAGTAGAGCTGCCAAAGATTCTAGAGTCTAGACAAAAATCCCTTAGTATACCCCTATACATCAGGGGTCAACTGAAGGTTAAAAAAAAACCAGACAAACAAAAAAACATTCTAATATTCCTATTAGAAAAATTCTTTTTTATACTGTTCTGCATATATTTATCAGTTCTGGGGGATTACCCCCAGATGTTAAAGTACCTTGTGCATCTCTTAGTGAAATTTAAAAGTACTGTAAATTGGGTGTCTATTCTTGTGAATTATCTGGTTCCTGTAACTAAGTCTTAGTCACAATGTATTGGGACTTATTTGAATAATTACCATTTAACTCTAGTTTCCTTACTTTTGTTGAGAAAAATATACCATGAGGTAGAGACAACACAGTGCCCTAGACAGGTAGATCATGCCATCTCTGTGCAGCAAAGACCCAGAAAAGTAAGTAAAACAGATACAAACATTAATTCTGGAAGCCTAAGCAGCAAATGAAGAGATAAAGAACTAGAATGCACACCAAATGACAGAAGAAACAGAAGAAAAACACAGGATGAGGAGAAACAGAGAGTGGAGGTCCTCTGCCAACTCAGATGACACAGTATCATCCCCTTAGAGCACAGCCAGCAATGGCCCAAGACAAGGAGTATAGGAAGGCAACTTCATGGAGCTCTCAACAGGAAACATAGCACCTAGCAACCATGAAACTGTGCTTTCCCACCCTTGGTCTTCTGGCCCATGTATCACCTACACCCCTTCCTGCTGAACCATACCATGCCATCTCTAGAGTCACAGGATAACTGCCCCTCCAATTTACCTGTGCCCACCAGGCAGTTCCTGCTGTGCCTCATTTTTTTTTTTTTTTTTTGTCTTTATCTTCTTTCTCCCTCCCACCTAGCCCTGTATATCACCTCCCTGGTGTTCCACCTATCCCTCAGGTCTGTCTTACTCTGCTTGCCAGCTCTACTGGACTGTCAATTACTTTAAATTAGAAGTATTCTTCTTTTCTCTTTCTTGAGTTTCTTTCTTCCTCCCAGCCTCCCGGCCTCCCGGCCTCCCGGCCTCCCGGCCTCCCGGCCTCCCGGCCTCCCGGCCTCCCGGCCTCCCGGCCTCCCGGCCTCCCGGCCTCCCGGCCTCCCGGCCTCCCGGCCTCCCGGCCTCCCGGCCTCCCGGCCTCCCGGCCTCCCGGCCTCCCGGCCTCCCGGCCTCCCGGCCTCCCGGCCTCCCGGCCTCCCGGCCTCCCGGCCTCCCGGCCTCCCGGCCTCCCGGCCTCCCGGCCTCCCGGCCTCCCGGCCTCCCGGCCTCCCGGCCTCCCGGCCTCCCGGCCTCCCGGCCTCCCGGCCTCCCGGCCTCCCGGCCTCCCGGCCTCCCGGCCTCCCGGCCTCCCGGCCTCCCGGCCTCCCGGCCTCCCGGCCTCCCGGCCTCCCGGCCTCCCGGCCTCCCGGCCTCCCGGCCTCCCGGCCTCCCGGCCTCCCGGCCTCCCGGCCTCCCGGCCTCCCGGCCTCCCGGCCTCCCGGCCTCCCGGCCTCCCGGCCTCCCGGCCTCCCGGCCTCCCGGCCTCCCGGCCTCCCGGCCTCCCGGCCTCCCGGCCTCCCGGCCTCCCGGCCTCCCGGCCTCCCGGCCTCCCGGCCTCCCGGCCTCCCGGCCTCCCGGCCTCCCGGCCTCCCGGCCTCCCGGCCTCCCGGCCTCCCGGCCTCCCGGCCTCCCGGCCTCCCGGCCTCCCGGCCTCCCGGCCTCCCGGCCTCCCGGCCTCCCGGCCTCCCGGCCTCCCGGCCTCCCGGCCTCCCGGCCTCCCGGCCTCCCGGCCTCCCGGCCTCCCGGCCTCCCGGCCTCCCGGCCTCCCGGCCTCCCGGCCTCCCGGCCTCCCGGCCTCCCGGCCTCCCGGCCTCCCGGCCTCCCGGCCTCCCGGCCTCCCGGCCTCCCGGCCTCCCGGCCTCCCGGCCTCCCGGCCTCCCGGCCTCCCGGCCTCCCGGCCTCCCGGCCTCCCGGCCTCCCAGCTAGCCCCCATGTCACCTAATCTTCTCAGGTAAGACGTCACACTGCCTCATTGCCACAGCTAGAGAGCCAATGGCCTGCTACTGCTCCACACCCACCCTGCCATGCCATTTTTTTCTCCTTCTTCCTTTTCTTTCTACTTCCCACCAAGGCCTGTATGTAACCTCTGTGTCTTCCCATCAGCCTCTGATGCACTAACATGGCTAGATAATCACCGGCCCCTAGTCACCTCAGGTCTGACCTGACCCCACCTGCTGACTTCTGCCACACCACCCTTTCTTCTTTCTTTTTTATCTTCCTTTTGTCTCTGTCTCCACCCTAGCCCTGCACATCACCAATTCCTTTCTCACTAGACCTCAGCAGGCTGTGGCTACAGTTACTAGTGCCCTTCTCCCATCTGTGGCCTCCAGGACAATGATATATTTTTTTCTTTTTCCCTCTGACTTAGCCCAGTACATGACCTGTTCTCTCTTACCATGGCTCCCAGGTCTGCCCTACCTCCCCTTGTTGGACTCTGCCACATCATTTCTTTTTTTCTTTTTGCAATTTTTTCCACCCCTTATATTTTATCCTACCATCCGCCTAGTTCTGTAGGCCACATCCATGCACTTCTCATCAAGCTTTGTTGCACCACTACAGGTAGAGTGCCACTAAGCAGGCCAGTCAGCTCCTACTAGACAGTCCCCACTGTGATGTCATTCTATTTATTTATTGATTTGTTTATTTTCTTTCCACCTTTCACTTAGTCGTATATAGCACCTCTCCTTTTCTGCTGTTGCCAAGCCTACCCCACCCCCACCTGACAGTTACCTTTTTTTCCTCTCTCTCTTCTTCCCCCAACCCACCTCCCTTACCATCGGCCCTCATTGTGCTGTTGTGGCTAGAATGCCCCTAGTACTTAAGCCTGTTGCAATATTGGGCCCACATTGCCCCATCTCTCCTGCCATTTGACCAGCAGCTTAACAGTGGAAAGCAAGCCTGAACCACTCTCCGTCTGATACCCACACCTGTCTAGCGAGGAACTGTGAGTGCTCCTATACCACTGGACCAAAAATCAGGAGGTGGAGAGTACATTTTCAGCCCACTCTCAGCCACTTCACCAAACCAGTGTACAATGAAGCAGGCTTGGCCTATTTCTTACTTACCTGCCTACCAAGATAAGGTGGTAAGTATTATCACACCCACAGAAGAACATCTAGCAAAGTGTACCTGGTCCATACACCCAAATATATCAAAACAAAGAAGCAGGACAAAACAAACAAAGACACAATAAGTAAAGAAAATAATATCTTAATGTCTCAAAGACAGAAGACAATATCAAAACATATAAAAACAGAGCAAGATGGATCCATAAAGTGACCAAAATAAAAAATTAGTTGCCCTTCCAATACAAGGAAAGGCAATGGAGTTACTTGATATGGAAGTCAAGTGATTAATATTTAGGGCTCTCTCAGAGACTTGAAAAGACATCAAGGAAAATACAAACAAAATCATGAAAAAAATAGATAAAATCATGGATGACACAGACAAAATCAACAAAAATAATCAAACTCAAGGAAAGCACAGACAAAGCAACAGTAAAATTCAGGAAAATAATACAAGAAAAAAATGTCAAAAGAAATAAACAATTAGAAATCATGCAAAACAACAAGAAGAAATCCAAAGGTTAACAACAAAAATTCAGAAATGAACAACTTTGTAAAACGATTTAGGAGCAAATTTGAAACAATGGAAGACAAAATCAGTGAGCTTGATGGCAAGTCTATGGGCACCACTTTGATGAAACATCAGAAACAATAATGAAGAAAACTCAAGAATTATGTGGGACACAATCAAGAGAAAAAAACTGTGTATAACTGAATTCTAGAACAAGAGGAGAAAATGGAAAACATTGAGAATGTTGAGGATTCATTGGCAGAAAATATTCCCAATATCATAAAAGATGAAAAGCTTACCATCCAAGAAGCTCAATGAACCTCATGTAGCATAAGCTCCAAAAGAAAGTCTCCAAGACATATCATAATCACACTTGCCAAAACCAAAGAAAAGAGATTCCTGAGAGCAGTCTGAGAAAAATAGAAAGTCACTTACATAGGGGAAACAATAAACCTAAACTCTGATTACTTGGCAGAAGCTATACAAACAAGAAAACAGATGACATATATGAAACCTTGAAAGAAAAGCAAAACAAAAACAAAATAAAACATTGCCAACCAAAAATAATATATCTAGCAAAACTGTCTTTCATAGATGATGGTGCAACGATGATACACCAGATTAACAGCTATTAAGGCAATTTATAAAAAAAAAAAACTTACAAGAAATAATAAAAGGAGTATTTTGAACAGAGAAGCAGTAACTGGAGTCTAGGACATAGGGCAGCATCAGACCAGATACCAGCCTAGTTGAAGAACTCTCAAAAATAAATCAAAGCTTTTATTATATTTATACTTAAAACAGGAAAACAGACATCAGTCTAAAAATGACTACAAAGTCAAAACAGTAAAAGAGGAGAACAAATGGCATAAGGGTAGATCTTTCAAAGTAGAGAGGAAGTCAAGATAATAGTAGTCCATAAAAGTCTTGTTCAAACTTAGGAAGATGTAGGTAAATTTAAAGTTAACCACAAAGAAAGTTAACAAACTTTCTTACCGAAATAACAAAGAATAAAAACATAAATTTTCAGTCAACATAAAATACATAAAGAGAAGAAAAGAAAATCCACAAACAAAACAAACTAGCAGAGAAAAGACCAAAAAAAAAAAAAAAATCAGTACCACAAATAAAAAGGTCCAATAAGACAGCAGTAAGCTAATACTTATCAAAAATCACACTAAATGTGAATGGCTTAAGTGTACCTATAAAGAAACAGAGAGTGTTAAAATGGATAAAAAAAAGTACAATTAGCCAACAGGTTCTAGATAAGAAGCATACCTCCGGCATGAAGACATAAACGTATTAAAAATAAAAGAATGGGAAGAAATACATCAAGCAAACAGTAACCAGTAAAAGACAGGAATGTTAATATTAACCTCAGATAAAATATATTTTATGACAAAATTAGCAACCATAAAAACAAGGAAAGAAGAACATTATATGACAATTATAAGGACAATCCCCCAAGAAGACATAATTTTGATAAATATTTATGCACCTAAATGACAGGGCTAAAATACATAAAGCAAACTCTAACAGCTCTGAAAAGAGAAATAGGCAATTCCTCAACAGTAGTAGGGACTTGAATACACCACTCTCAGTAAATGACAGAATATGTAGACAGAAACTCAATAAACAAAACAGAAGATCTAAAAGCTATAATCAACCTATAAAGAAAGAGAGAGAACCGTCTATTCAACAGCAGCAAAGTATACACACTTTTCCATTGCAAATTGATCATTCTTGACAACTGATCACATTGTAGAGCACAAAGCAACCTTCAATAAAATACAAAATATCAGAATAATACAAAGCATTCTCTCTCATTACAGTGCCATAAAAGTAGACATTAATAACAAGAAAACAACAACAACAAAAAATCAGTTGTATGGAAACTGAATAACACCGTGCTTGAAAACACCTAGATAAAACAAGAAATTAAAGAGGGAATCAAAAAATTCTAAGAATCACATGAAAACGAAAATACTTCATATCAAAACTCTTGGGAAACTGCAAGGGTAGTGCTTAGAGTTAAGTTTATAGCAATAAACACACACAGCAAAAAAAGAACAAGCTAAAATCAAAACGTTACTTTACAACTTGAACGAATAGTGAGAGAACAACAAAAGAAGCTCACATACAGAAGAAGAAAGGAAATTATAAAGACTACAGCAGAAATAAATGAAGAGGGGGAAAAAAACAATAGAAATAATCAGCATGACAAAAAGTTGATTCTTTGTCCAAGCTAACACACAAAAATCCGGAGGGGAAGCAAATAACCCAAAGAAGAAACGAGATGAGAGACATTGCAAGAAACCCAAAGGAAATAAAAAGGATTGTAACAGCATACTGCGAAAAATTATAACAAATCTGAGAACCTAGAAGCAACGGAAAAATTTCTAGAAATGCACTACCTACCTAACTGAATGCAAACCAAGACAGAATATCTGAACAGACCTATAAAAAAAGAAGATATTGAAAAGATTAAAAAAAGAAAAAGACAGAAAACTCTCAACAACAACAACAAAATCCTCTCCTGGACAGCTTCCCTGGAGAATTCTATCAAACATGCAAAGGAGAGCTTACCTTAGCCAAAGCCCAGCCATGTGCCGTCTAGTCGGATCTGAGAGCTTATTAGTACTACCCAAACTATTTCACACATTGGAAAAGAATATCCCTTAATTAATCCAGAAGCTGGCCTAACCATTATGTAAAAGCCAGACAAAGACACCATTAAAAAGACCAATATCTCTCATGAATACTGATGCAAAAATTCTCAACAAAATTCTAGTGAATAGGATGCAACATCATATTAAACAAAATAATAATACATCATGACCAAGTGGGATTTATATCATGTAAGGAAGAATTGTTCAGTGTTAAAAAATCAATCAACATAATCTATCACAACAATCACATGATCATTTCAATGGACAGAGAAAAGGCATTTGATAAAATTTAACACCCACTTCTGCTAAAGATTCTCAATAAAATAAGAAGAGATGGGAAATTCCACAACAAAATAAAGAGTGTTTATACAAAAGCAACAGACAACGTTATTCTTAACACAGAGGCTGAAAGCATTCCACCTGAGAATGGGAACAATATAAGGGTATCTTCTACCACCATCTCTGTTTAACCTTGTGCTGGATTTCCTAGTTAGAGCAAAAGACATGAAAAAGAAATAAAGGATACTGAAAAGGAAGAAGTAAAAAGTATCCTATTTGCAAATCATATGATCCTATACATAGAGAACCCCAAAGATTCTGCTAGAAAACTACTGAAACTGATAGAAGGTTTCAGTAGAGTATCGAGACACAAGATCAACATGCAAAAATTAGTTGGATTTCTATTCTCCAAAAAAAGAACTTTGGAAAGGAAATTGGGACAACAATACACTATGAATAAGGTTATGTCCACAAAAACATGTGTCAACTTGACTAGGCCATCATTCCTGGTATTGCGTGATTGTCAACTGTTTTGTCACCTGTTGTGATTTTCCAGTGTCTTGCAAATCCTACCTTTAAGACATTAGTGAGGAAGGAATACAGACAGCTATATTAATATGGCAGAATTCAATTGGCAAGATTAGGTTGTGTCTTAAGAGGACTGAGATATAAAAGAGAGAAGCAAGTAGAGAGACAGGGTACTTCAGTACCACCAAACAAGAAAAACCAGGACCGTGGGTCCTTTGGGCCTGGGTTCTGTGTACATCCTTCCTTAATAAATACCATCTGGGGTCTAAAAGCTTTTGAGAAGACATCTAAGACACATCTATTGGTCACTTCACATTCAGAGTAAAGAAAAATGAAGAAAACAAAAGCCACAAGGAGAACAGAACACACGAACCACAGCCTGCATCGGTCTGAGCCCAGAACTGGATGGCGCCTGGCTACCACCACTGACTGCTCTGACAGGGATCACGGTAATTCTTTACTAAATGCCTCCCATGTGGACAATGAACATCTTAACTCATCTGAAACAGATGCACACAGACAGTATGACTTTTCAGTGGCCAGCCAGGTCAACTCTACATCTTGATCGCAGAAACTTTGCATCTATAAACCATAGCATCAATTAAGTCAGTACAAATGTCCAAGCTGTTTTGTGTAATTATCTGATACATGAATTACAATCCTATATGATGAACTGTTGAGAAGGGTGGAATAAGATGTAAAACAACATTGTGAAATAAACCACTTTTGTCCTTGGTTCTCTGATATATATATGTATGTATGTATTATATGTATATGTATTTCCTCAAATTATCAAAAGCGTTTTCTCAAACCTACCAACTTGATCATGTAGGTTTCTAGTGCAAATAATGCTGCCCTCACTAGATAGTACTCTGCTTTCCAGTATCTCCTCTTTCCCTTCTTAAATTTATACAAACTTACTAAAAATTTATTTTCAGACACATAGACAAATAGTATGTCATACTAAATTGTTAATGACAAGAACAACAGTGATCTTACCATCATCACTGAATTTCTAAAGAATGCCAAATTTGTGTTCTAGGTATGTTATTTATTGGATGCTTAACTTTAGGAAATTACTTAATTTTTAGATTCAAAGAAATTAGTGGGCATAGGAGACCCTGACACTGCACATAATATATTATCCTTCTCATGAGAAAGTGGTAGAATTCATAGCTTACAATTCTTATCTGCACCTCATTAGTAAGGCATGTAAAGAGGCAAATGCCACTTGTAAAGAGTTGCTTGCCACTTTTCAGCAAGAGAAGAAAATGTGTAACTTTTGCAATTTTGTTAAAATTTCCTTTTTGAGAACGGTGCTTGCTTACAGTTTTATATATCTAAGTGTACTTTGGCATCCTGAATTAGGTAAAATAATGCTTTTGTGTCACTATGAGTCCTATTAACTAAATTAAAAAAAATCAAAATTTAGGTAAGGATAGACTTTATCTGAAAAGACTGTATAGGAGGCCTAGTAGCACAGTGGTTAAGTGCTTGGGAGCTAATCAATATATTAGCAGTTTAAACCCAGCAGCCACTTCTTGGAAACCCTATGTGGCAGTTCTATCTATCGTACAGGATCTCTATGAGTTGATATGAATTCAACTGCAGTGTGTTTAGTTTGGGTTCATTGATTACAACGGAGTCCCTAGGTGGAGCAAATGTTTAAACACTACTACTAGCCGTCATGGATTGAACTGTGTCCCCTGAAAATGTGTGATGCCAGTTGGCTGGGCCATCATTCTCAGTATTTTGTGATTTTCCCATGCTATAAATCCTAATCTCTGTCTGTGGCTAGCAGATACGAGGACTATGTTAAGAGAGGATTAGGGTGGGACTGCAACACCCTTGCTAAGGAGATATTTCTGGAGTGTCGCTTGCACCTCCCTTTATCCTTTCATCCTACAAGAGATAAAAGGAAAGCAAGCAGAGTTGGGAACCTCATGCAATCAAAATGCAGCACTGGATGTACAGCCTGTCCTTCAGACCTGAGGTTCCTGCACCAAGATGCATCCTGACCAAAGACTGATGCAACATGAGGACTTTCCTCCAGAGCCAATGAAGAAGGAAAGCCTTTCCCTGGAGCAGAAACCCTGATTTGGACTTGTAGTCTACTGGACTGTATAAGAACAAACTCTTCTTTGTTAAAGTCATTCCCTTTGTGGTATTTCTCTTCAAGCAGTACCAGTGGAGTCAATCACTAGCCAAAAAGGTTGATGGTACAAACCTACCCAGGTGTACCTCAGAAGACACTCCTGCTGATCTGCTTCCTAAACTCAGACTTGAAGACCCTAAAGAGCAGTTCTATCCTGCACACTCAGGTCTCAGAGTTGGCATTTACTCTGCGGAAGTGAACAATAACACTAGTTACAGAGGGAGGTAAGGGAGAAGGAAAGGACTGCTGTAGCAGCAAGAGACGGATTATTGTGATAGAGAGAACATTCCAACCTTAAACTCTTCAGTCGTGTTAAGCATCTTAAAAGTAAATCCAGCCAAGCCAAGTAAGTCAGAGAGAACATTTATCAGAAGTAAACAAGGCTAGGAGTACCTGGGTGGTGCAAATAGTTAATGCTGCTAACAGAAAGGCAGGCAGTTTGAAAGCTTCTCAGAAGAAAAACTTGGAGATCTACTTCTGGAAAAAAACAACAACCGAAAACTCTAGGGAGCACAGTTCTACTTTGATGTCCATACATGGAGTCACCAAGCACTGCAGGTGACTGGGTGAGAACAGTTTTTGTTTTTTCTTTAAAGATGGCTAGTCAGAACTGGGTATGGATGAGTAGTGGAAGCAGGTGTTACGGTCAGATAGCTTTAGTTTACAATCGGCTGATCTGCTCCAGGGACCATTAAAAGTGGTAGCGATGGTGAATTGTTATGTGTGGCAATACTTGCTTTAATTTACAGTTCTTTCTTAAGCTAAAGAGTGGACCCAAATTCAGGGGAAGGAGAGAAAGCTTCCTGGTCAAGTTAAGTCAGTAGGCATTTTGTCTGGATTTGTCAATGGGACAAAGAGTTAGATCCTTTAGGAAACAAAAAGAGAAAAAGGGAAATTCAGAGGTCCATGTTTGGCCTTTTCAGAGGTAAACAAGGGGGTCATCCATAAGCTTTATGTAAGCCATAACAGGAAGAGTGGTTCTTTGCAGCAAGCCATTTATTAGACTATCAAAACGTAGAGGATTCCTTAAAACTAACTGTTTTTCAGAAGCTCAGGACTCAGGTAATGTTGAATATTGTCAGTCCTCAACATTTCCTCTGCACAAAATGGTAAATAATTGAAAAGATTGCCAACCTGTCTTTAAATGGTTCCCCTACTGGCCAGACAGAATGTGACTATAAATCTCAGATGAACCTGTGCATCACTATTCCCATGACCGAACATACTGCATCAGCCCCAGCTCCCAGAAACTGTTTGCATAGTCAAGAACTTCATTTTCAAGCAAAATCAGCAACAGATTGAGGAATACCCGATTTTGCCATTTATTGGCATTCTCTGTTATTTGTCCCTTGCAGGGTAATCAGGACTGCAGGGAAAGTGAAATCCTTTTGTGCCCTCTGTCTCTTTAGTGTCATCTAATTGCCACTTTGCTGGACTCAAACAATCAAAGACACAAAACAGCCCTCTGTTTCATCAGGTGTTTCCGATGTAAGGTTAGCAATATTTATCTTTTAGCCTTGTTGGGAAGAGCTGAGATTACATATGATGATAGTAGCAGAGGTAAGAGCAGAGAGATCCTGGAAGAAGGATTTTGTCACATGAATGTGACCTAAATCATTAAATAATTCCAAGCAAGGACTTGCTAGCATATTTTAGTTTCTTCTTTCATCTTATAAATACTTACTGAGCATTTAACGTGTGTCAGTCAATGTATAATGGCAATGCAGGTATCAGTGGGATCTTTCCCCATCTGCCATGATTTTATTTAGTGGAGAGGACGGACTGAACAGTTGCTTATAATTTAGTGTAACAAGTACAAGCTCTTATTAAAACACAGGAGAGGATATAACTTATTTTCTCTTGAGAGGGCTCAGAAATTGCCTCACATGGTAATGACATTTAAATGAAACATTAAAAATGAATGGAAGTTAGCTAATCAGCAAGGAAGGGAGGACCTCCCAGGAAACAGGAAACAGGAATGGCAGTTGTGGAGGCAAGAGGGTGCATAACAAAGCATGTCATATTTGAAACTTCACTGGGGATACTGAGTAGACAGACAGTAGATGCAGTGGAGAAGTAGTCAGCTATGACACTACAGAGCAAAGTATTTATCAAAGGGTAATCTCAAGAACTCTGCAATGGAATCTCCTGGGCTTCCTGTTAATATTGCTGATTTATTATCTTCAAATGAGACTAACATATGAGACTGTTCATGGAGTAAGTAGTTAAAAATCTGAATTTTAGAAACAGCCCAGGACTTCTGATATACTCTAAAGTTTGATGTTAATGCCTGTAGAGGTTGGCAAATACGTATGATGAGGTTCATAGCTACTAAACTCCCAAAGAATCATGACAACTCCATTGTTGACCTGACCCCATGAAACTCTGTCTTCCACATATTGTTTACAACATTCCTCATTAATGAATGTTCTCCTTATTGTAATAGGCTGAATAAAATATTGCCCCCACTTGTCTATTGCACTTTGTCTTTCAGAGTATCATGCTTTTATTAATATGATTCTTCATGGAAACTACCTAGGACAGAAGTTCGCAAGAACACTTTCAAGATGAATGAGTGTGAGACTTCAGCGTTGTTCTATTTGATATAGCTTAGACACATAGCTTAAGGGAGTTTCCTAACACTGCCCATGTCATTGTGGGTGAAAATGACATTATAATGAATAATTTCCAGTACCTCACTCTAGAGTAGTATAACTCTACAACTTTTGAATTAGAAATGCTAATTATGATAAAATTGTCTTTTGATGAACAGAAAGATTGTTAAAATAAAAATCATTCAAAAATGGAATGGCTGAGTCATATTATTTTTTAAACTTCTGTTGTCTTCATTTGTGCTGAGTATATCACTTGTCTCTACAATTTTAGACCTTCCATAAAATAAAAATAATTTATTAAAATAGTGTGATAATAGATGAGAAATAGAACACTCTTCTTTGGAAAAGAATAAATAATAAAATGTTCTTATATCAATATGAAGTTCCTCTTTTGGTTTGCTTATCTAATAAAAATCCAGATTGCATTTTTAACAGAGTTCTTTACCCCTATAATAATAGCCGAAAACCCAAACTTTTTATTAGTTACGTTCTTCATCTTGTCTTTCTTTTATAAATAATTCTTGAAGTAAACAACAAATATCCATAGAAACTGGAGACTATAGTATAATATGCATAGCGGGCTACACTTAAAATAAGGTTAAATCCTTTGCATTTTTAAGGAATTTACTCTTTTATAGTCTAAGTTTTCACTAAATAAGCCCCTCTCCATGTTCAGTTAATAACTAACTTTCCTCATCAATTATTTCTATTCGGGACTGGATGCAGTCGCATAAGCGTATATGACTGATGTTCTAAGCTGTAGTGACAAGAAGTATGATGCAAAAAAATGGTGAGACTGAAAAATTGTAGGAATTTTGTTCTTAAACATCTATGTGTTTCCTTAATGGAAAAGAAGATAAAAGTACCATCAGTGAGCAGAGGCTGGGTTATGCTGTGATAAGTAATCCCAAAACTTCAGTTGCTTGTTGTTGTCATTGTTAGGTATTGTTCAGTTAGTTTTGACTCACAGCGACTCTATCAGAACAAAAGGAAAAGTTGCGTGTTCCTGCACCATGCAGGATGCACGTATGTAAACGCATGCATGTAATATTAATGAAAATACCATGGCTTAGGTCAGGTGCACCTTAGTCTTCAAGGTGACCTCTTTACTTTTTAACCCTTTAAGGAGATCCTTTGCAGCAGATTTTCCCACTGCAATGCATCTTTCAGTTTCTTGACTGCTGCTTCCATGGGTGCTGACTGTGGAACCAAGTAAAATGAAATTCTTTACAACCTTAGTCCTTTCTCCATTTATGATATTGCTTATAGCTCCAATTGTGTGGATTTTGTTTGTTTGTTTTCTTGATGTTGAGATGCAATCCATACCGAAGGCTGTGGTCTTTGATCTTCATTAGTCAGCATTTCAAATCCTCTTCACTTCCATCAAACAAGGTTATATCATCTGCAGTGCCTCCAATGCTAATATCTCTTTCTACTTCATATAGTCTGGCTTCTTACATTATTTGGGAAGAATACATTCTGCATTTCTTGAGCTGCAAAAACTGGAGAAAAAATTCAAGCCTGAAGTTGAAATATTGAAGGATTCTACAGGGAAAATATTATACTACTCAGGAAGCATCAAAAGAAGATGGAAGGAATACACAGAATCATTTTATCAGGAAGCACTGGTCAATGTTCAGCCATTTCAACAGGTAGCATATGATCAGGAGCCCATGGCACTGAAGGAAGAAATTGAAGCTGCATTGAAGGCATTAGTGAAAAGCAAGTCTCAGGAATTCTTGGAGTAACAGTCAAGTGGTTTCAGCAAATGAATGAAGCACTGGCTGTGCTCACCTGTCTATGCCAATACATTTGGAGGACAGTTACCCGGCCAACTGACTGGAAGAGATTCATTTTTATGCCTATTCCTAAGAAAACTAATCCAACCAAATGCAGAAGTTACAGAACAATACCATTAATGTCACACTCAAGTAAAATTTTACCAAAGATCATTCAAAAGCAACTGCAACAGTATATTGACAGACAACTGCTAGAAATTCAAGCTATATTCAGAAGAGGATGTGAAAACAAGGATATCACTGCTGATGTCGGGTGTGTCTTGGCTAAAAGCAGAGAGTACCAGAAAGATGTTGACCTGCATTTTGTTGATTATGCAAAGACATTTGACTATGTGGATCATAAAAAATTATAGACAACATTGTAGAGAATGGGAATTCCAGAACACATAATTGTGCTTGTGAGGAATCTCTGTATGAATGAAGAAGCAGTCATGCAAACAAAACAAGGCGACACAGCGTGGTTTAAAATCAGGCAAGGTGTACATCAAGGTTGTATTTTTTCACCACACCTTCTCAACCTGTATGTCAAACAAATGATCAGTTGCTTAAGCACTCCTTTCTCTATTTCTTTTCATGCTACATGTTCATAGTATGTCAGCAAGTAGCTGTATGTCTCTCAGGGCAAGTGAGCGCAGGGTAACATTATTTCAAATGCAGTAAGTATTATGTGACAGTGAAAATAGGACTCTCACATAGGCAATTAAAGAATTTGGCTCTAACTTGGAAGATGTCACTTTCACTGACACTCATTTGTTAAAACTAGTCATGTGACCCCATCCAATTCTGAACTGTGCCCAGAAGGTAAATGGAGGGAAGCTAAAAATATTTGATACACAGCACCCTTAAGAACTACCACAGAAACTAGAGGAAGTGATCAATTCTACAAATTTTTATAAATGACATTATTTGGGTTACAGAAGACTTTTGAATCACACTCACATTGGTATTTGGGTTAAACCTAACATAAAGCAATTTAAGGGACTTGGCTTTTTTTTTTTAAAATTTGGGAGATCATCCATATCCATAGGCAGTCTTTAATTAGCCATCTGTCATCTGTCAGTTGTACTGTGGTAGCTTTCATGTTGCTATGATAATGGAAGCTATACCGCTGGTACTTGAAATACCAGCAAGGTGACACATGGTGGACAGGTTTTGGTGGGACTTCCATATTAAGACAGAATACAAAGACCTGGCAATCTACTTCTAAAGGTTAAACAAGAAAATCCTGTGGATCACAATAGAATATTATCCAACATAGTGCTAGAAGATGAATCCCCTAGATTAGAAAGCATTCCAAATACACAGTGACCACAAAACTGGTCTTGAGCATACAGTGATCATAAAGATGACACAGGACTGAGAAACACTGTACTCTTTTGCACATAGAAGCACTATGAGTTGGATATGACTTGACTGCAACTAAGAACAACAGCCTTTGACGAGATTGCTTTTACAACTGTTGCATCTAAACTTCTCATTGTAAGATTGTTCATATATTCATAAAATGTCCAATGTTTATAAAGTACTCAGAGAATATGAAGATGAACCAGTTATGCATTTTATACTCAGGGAACTTACATTCCATAGAAGAGATGATATATATATTTTATATGTATATATATACGCATATATATATTGCATATAGCAGAAGCTACAAATTAGTAGACAAGGATATTTAAAAATGCAGAATATAAGATAAACACAAATAAATCAGTTGAATTACTTTACACTAACAAAGTGATTATCAAAGAAGAAATCACAATCAGTACCATTTACAATAGCCCCCAAGAAGGCAAAATACTTAGGAATAAATGTAACAAGAAACGTAAAACACTTATATAAAGATACTACAAGAAACCAAAAGAGACCTACGTAAATGGAGAAACCTCCCTTCTAGTAGATAGGAAGGCTTAACACCGTGAATAAGTCCTTTCTCAAAGCAAATTACAAGTATAGCCAATTAAGTTTGCAAACTCATCTTAGAAAAAGTGCTACGCACTTCATTGCGGCATATTACCATGGTCACCTTTGAAGTACTTCCCTAGGGAGGTTATGCACTGACTCCAACACCTAGTTCACCCTTCAAAGCAATTTTGGAACTCTCTGTCTGGAACGGTCATCAAAACTGTTATCACATTATCCTTGATGTCCTGAATACCATCAAAATGTCTTCCTTTCAATATTTCCTTTATCTTTGGGTAAAGGAGAAAAAATCACGGGGGGCCAGAGGAGGTGAGTAGGAAGGATTTTCTAATACAGTTAATTGTTTATTGGCTAAAGACTCCCTCACAGACAAATACACAATTAAGTTCAAGAACTTGCCACTGTGAACACTGGCCATTTCAGAAAGAGCTCCAAAATTGCTTTGAAGAGTGGACGAGGCTCTGGTGTCGGTGCACAGCTTCACAAAGGGAGTACTCTGCAGGTGACCAGAGTGATATTCAGCAATGATTTATATAGTTCTTAGAACAATTAAGTTCACTGACTGAATTGCTGGACCTCATATAGATACAAAGCAATCACAATAAAACTACCAATGGCATTTTTTAATGAAATGGAGAAGCAAATCATCAACTTCATATGGAAAGAGAAGAAGCCCCAGATAAACAAAGCATTACAGAGGAAGAAGAACAAAGTGGGAGGTTTCACATTATTGGACTTTAGAGCCTATCACACTGCCATCAAAACAGCCTGGTACTGGTATAGAAACAGATACATAGATCAATGGAACAGAATAAATAATCCTAATATAACTTTAGCCACCTATAGATAGCTGATATTTGACAAAGGCTTAAAGTCTGTGTTGGTGAAACTGTATATCTACCTACAAAAAATGAAAAAAGATCCATATCTCACACTATGCACAAAAAACAAACTGAAAATGGATCAAAGACCCAAAAATGAAATCTAAAACCATAAGATAAGGCAAAAAAAGGGGCTGGCAACATTGGGAGATCTAATATATGGCATAAACATACTACCAAATATTCTATACATTGTACAAATACCAGAAGAGAAAATAGATAAATAAGAGCTTCTAAAAATCAAACACTTATGCTCGTGCAAACACTTCAAGAGAGTAAAAAGACTGTCTACAGATTGGGAAAAAAAAAATTGGTAACCATAACTCTTATGGGCAGCTACCTTCTGTAATCTACAAGTTACTTCAAAACCTCAACAAGAAAAAGACAAATAACCCAATTAAAAAATGAGCAAAGTTTACGAATAGGCACTTCACCAAAGAAGACATCCAGGATGCTGACAGATACATGAAGAAATGATCATGATCATCTGTCATGAGAGAAATCCAGACCAAAACTGCAATGAGATACCATCTGATTCCAGCAAGGCTGGCATTAATCCAAACAAAACAAAACTACAAATGTTGGAGAGGTTGTGGAGAGACTGGAGCACTTCTACATTGCTGGTGTGAATATAAAATGGTACAACTACTTTGGAAATCAATTTGGTGATTTCTTAAGAAGCTAGAAGTAGAAATACTGTATAATTCAGCAATCTCACTTCTTTGAACACATCCTAGAGAAATAAGGGTTGTCCCAGGAAGAGATACATGCACACTAAAGTTTATTCCAACTTTGTCCACAATAGCAAAAAGATATAATCAACTGAGACACCCATTAACAGACTGATGGATAAACAAACTATGATATATTCACACAATGAAATGATACTCAAAAATAAAGAATAATAATGACCTTGGGAAACACCCAATAACATGGCATCACCTAGAAGACATTATTCTTAGTGAAACCAATCAGTCATGGAAGGACAAATACTGTATGATACCACCATTATAAAGTCCCAAGAAAAGGACTAAGTACAGAAGAAAATAACTTTAGTAGTTTTCAGGGTGGGAAGAGATGGAGACAGGTACTCATAGATTATTAGATAGTAGATACAAAATGGGTTAAATGGAGGAATTGACAGCACACACTAGAAAGGAGATCAACTGTGCTGGACTATACCAAGAACTAAGCGGTTTTCTAAACACAACTCAACATTAACAGGTCAGAGTAGCAAAAACAGTAGTCTGGGGTCCATGTTTTGGGGCGATGTCTAGGTCAATTGGCATAACTAAGTTTTTTTGAAATTGTTCTGCATCCCATTTTGGTGAGTGGCATCTGGGTTCTTAAAAGCTAGCAAGCTACCATCAAAGGAGCATCTATTGGTCCCAATCTACCTAAAGCAGAGAAGAACGAAGGTCATCAAAAAGAAAAGGAAAATATGAACCCAGGAGACAGATGACACCATATGATTCGGGGGCTAAATCAACATAATACCAGAAGAACTAGACGGTGCCGGGCCACCACCAAGGACTGCCTTGACAGGGAACAAAATGTAGACTCCCTGTCACTATGGGAGAAAAATGTAGGTGAAGCTCTCTAATCCTATTAAAAGACCAAACCTAATGGCTAAACACCCTGGAGTGTCCCCTGAGAACATAACCTCTAGACTTGCTGCTAGCCTAGAGTTGAAACCAGTACCAAAGATAACTCTTCAGACAAAAATCTTCAGACTATAAGACATGAGGCTGTTGAAGCAACTGCTCTATGGAATGAGATGGGAGGGTGAAGAGAAGGGGACAGAAGTTGGTTAAATGAATACAAGAGGTACAGAGTGGAAAACAGAAGTGTGCTATTACAGGGCTGGAAGAGCAGCTAGAGTTGCCCGGAGGTGTGTGTACAGGATTTTGTATGACATACGACTTTCACTTAATCACAATAAAATATTAGAGAAGAATTTCCTCTGATACTGTATCAAACATCACAAAGTTAGAAAACAATTCATGGGTTCTCACATAGACTGTTTTCTGACGTAATGTTGAGAAAATAAATAAATTTAACTATGAAAGAATTTTCAAAACAGTTTTATGAGGAAAAGAATTCTAACCAATCTGAGCATAGGCTAACTCTAACACAGCTGATAAAAAACAAACAAACAAACAAACAAAAAACTCTATGTCTCAGTCACTGAATTAAAAGCTGATGATATCTTCAGACAAGGAAAACCTTCTGTCTAGTGAGAAAGACTTTATCCATTAAGTAGTGGCAATAAAGTGTACTAAGTGTTATGAAAGGGGAAAGGCTATACAAATATGTTGCTGGGTACTTAACCTAATTCAGGAGTCAGCATAGGTCTTTCTTAGAGACTGAAATAAAAATATTTTACAGCTGTTCTAACATTTTTGTTTACATCCAGGTTTAATGATTATAATCTTGCCTCAATTGTCTATTGTAGAGGAAGGCAGGAAAGGTAGAGGTGGGTGGGCTCAAATTCTAGAAAATTTTAATTTACCAAGTATATCAGCCAGGGTCCTGGATTACACACAATAGAAACCAAGCCTAGTTGACTAAAGCATAAAATTAATTTATTGGAAAGATTTCAGGTAGCTCACAGAATCACTAGGAAGGCTGAAAAAAACAGGTAAACAAAATGAACAGAAACAAAAGAGATTATACAGCCAAAGCCACCAGCAAAATCACTCTGAAAAGCTACTTTGATGATAATACCACTGACTCCACCAGTGAACACAAATGTCAGCAGCATAACCTGCCCAAATGGTCAGTACGAGACCCAGGGGATTGCTTTCAGTACAGCAATGTCTACCACCACTGCTACCCGCTCCAGAATGGAACCTTACTATCTCTGTGTCTCTGTCTTACTGTTTCCAAATTCGAAGTACAAATGTGTTTTACTGACCTTGAGGGCAAACGATAAGATGGCCTCCATGATCCCTGCCTGATGGTATTTATGACTTTGTGTAATTCCTTCCCCTTGCATGTAGGCTGGACCTAAGGACTCACTTCTAATTAACAGAATATGGCAAAATGATTGGGTGTGTATGATTGCATACACATGACCATATTACATAAGATTGTAATTATATATTCTGAGGAGAAACCCTCCCTTGCTGGCTTTGGGAAAACAAGCAGCCATTTGGGAAGGCCCATAAGACATGGAACTGAGACTCTAGCCAACAGTCAGCAAGAATTAAGACCCTCAGTTCAGCAATAAACCAAGAACTGAATGTTACCAATGACCACAGAGCCTGGAAACATATCCTTCTTCATTCAGGTCTCAAATGAGACTGCAGTACTAGCTGACAATTTGATTGCAACTTTGTCTTAAGAACTTGAAATAGAGGATCTAGATAATTAGTACCCAAATAGCTAAGTCATCACATTTTTGCAATAATAAATGTGTCTTGTTTTAATGCATTATAACTTTTATGCAACAGCAGATCACTAAACAGTCACTGAGCTTAAATCTTGACCTGTCCCATACCTGCAATGGGGGCTAAGAAAATAAAACAAAAACTTGGAAAATTTTAGCTTCTCAAGAAGAGGAAGGGGCTTTAAAAGCTGAAAGCCCCTTTCAAAAAAGTCAATAAATGTTCACAATACTACGAAACATGATTTTGTATTTAGAATATACACTGATGGTTTGTAAATTTACTTCTGGATGTGCAATAATGAAATCAGATTGCAAATACACTTTTTTGGAGGCTTTGAGAGTTCTGAACAGTCCCTACAAATTCCCTATGACAACCACTGTCTCTGAGTCTGCACTAAAGTGAAATATTTCATCCCTTCACAAAACTTCAAATTTTCCAGATTGTCCATGAAAAAGAAAAGTACTAAAATGTTTATATTTTGTAGGCATCTGTACACTCTAGGGTAAGTACAAGAAGTTGAAATTTCAACTCAGCAAGATAAATGCCATGAGGAAACTTGCTACATGAAGTTGAAATACAAATGACCTTTCATTGAAGAGTAGATAGCGAACTGGTTTAGGAAGAACATACAAAATGGAAATAAACTAAAAGTACTCCAGAATAAATGACTGTCAGCAGTTCAGTTCTGAAATATGAAAGTTGCCAGGTCTAATAATGTTGTAGTTAACTTGGGGGTGTTGGGCTAATGGGGTGACTTTCACTTTCAATCTCCATAAACACAGATAATGCTTCCTGACCATGAAAAGGCATGACAAAGACATTGTTACTGTGATTAACTTATTATATCTTAATTTATCTGGAAAATTTTTCACCTAGAAAAGCCATGTTCAATACGGTTTGAACTAATCAGCCATAACTCAATCAAAATACACTTTGGGGTACTTTAGGGGACTGTTTATACTTACAGAAGGATTTTTTAAAACCTAATATCAAGCCTATGACTGTTTGTTTTAAATTAGAATTCCATAATTTCACCCTATACTATGCTGAAATGTGAAGAAAAACTCCAGATTAAAGTCCACTAAGTAAAGACAGAAACAAAACTGCACGTATACAGCATGGACTTAAATACACTGGAAGAATGCTTTGAGAGGAAGAAGGAATGGAAGATTTTTCTTTGAATATGAAGTTGTTTGAACTCTGAGGCATTTCCTCTTGTCCTTCATCCAACTTCAAAAGCAAAAACTTTTTCCAGAGCTTGCTGAAGTCAAGTGCTTCTTTTGCTTGTGATATTTTGGCCAGTAAGGCCACGTTTACTGTTTTAAAGGTTCAACCTAGATTCTGATATTGAGCCGCAATAAAGCACTTCATAAATTTTCTTCTGAATTTCTACAAGTTTGGCAGGGTTTAACTCTGGAAACAAAGAGTACATAGAGGAAAAAAAAATCATTTTGGATATGATTTAACATGAGACATAGCAGTCAATTGTTATGACTCCAAACAGTATGTTTCAGAAGTTTTACATAAAGTTACTGCAAGGATCAGAATAACTGTTCTTATAAGATCTTGGAAACTGTCATGATAAATCTCAGATTGTCAGCTACACACCCTGCCATCTCTTTTGATCTAACTGTATTGCCTACATCCTCTCTTCATAAGGAAGCTGGGTATTATCCTCTGCTTATAATCCTCTTGAGGGTAGTATCAATTTAGGAGTGATTAAATGTCAATTACCTCATTCAAATTACAGCCAAGTCTCTGCTTTTATTGAAGATTAAATTATGAAAAGTTTTATAATATCATTTAGCATTATGCTGAGGCTCAGCAATGTTAAATTGATTCATGATATAGCAGAGTACCTTGAAAAACATAATTTAGTGTTCCCTACATAATATTGAGGGTTATTTTTATATTCTCAATCAATATTTTAAGTTTTAAAGAAGTGAAAAAATAAACAGGAAATATTATCCTGCTTAGCAAAAGTCAAAACTTTCTTTAGTAATTCTCTAAATGTGTGTAATCACATCAACATTACATTTGAATATGATATTTGTTACCTATTGATCAGCAAAGTTGATTTAATACCAAATTCTAGCACAAGGTAGAAATTCCTCACCCAAGGTACTGTCTCAGTCATTCAGCTTAAATATGGACATGATACTGTTCTCCAAACTCACATCTAGATTGCTATCAAAGGTTTCTTAGCGGCCAGCTTTTTTCTAATGGCAAGAAAAGATCAACACATTGTTCAATGATACTTCTAATTGGTTACCCCAGTGAAATCCCAGGGAAAATTTAATGCTGTTCAAATCTGCTTCTTACAAAGATAGATTTCTTATTCATTCAATGCTATTCATTTATTTAAAAAGATTTTTTTTACGTATTTCCATGGCTGGACACTCTGGTAAGTATTTTCCCCCCATATTAGGTGTTTTATTGCCCTTAGTCCTCATCATTCTTCACAGCATATGATATTTTCTTTGTTTTACAAATAGACACTGAGACTCAGAGAGGTTATATAGATTTCAGCAAATAATTTGTTTGTAACCAAACACGGTCTCTGTGTGTATAGATCTATGTGCAGTCAAAATTTATGTGGAGTGAGTGGACATTGTGTATTAGTTAGAAATGTTTGCGGGGAAGGCAAGCAAGTAAACAAGCAGAAAACTAATTTTGAGTTTACTTTTTCTCATATAGTCAGATAACCAAAAATAGTGTGCTGGTATTGGGCTCAATACCACAGACATACCATGACCAATACCTCTAAAATTCTCTTAAACTTCTTCTTTATGGTCTAACTGATGACTTCTCAGATACAAAGTATTCTGTTCACATGCAAAGAGGAAGAAAAGAGGAAGTGTTGATAGGGCATTAATCTTTTTTTTTTTTTCCTGGAAGGCAGGAGATTTTTCAGAAGCTGCCCCAGCAGATTCCTACCTACACATCAAGATCTGTGTAACACGACCACCCTCTACTTGTGAGATAATCTGGGAAAGTAACTATTTGTTTTTTAGAGCTCCTGAGTGCTCAACTAATAGTAGAAAGTTTTTGGCAGTATGAACTCAGCCAGAGGCCCCTCAGAAGACAGACCTGGCAATCTGCTTCCAAAAGGTCACAGCTTGGAAAGTCACATCTATGAGTCAGTTATACTCTGCGTACATGGGGTCTCTATGAGTAGGAATCAACTTGATGGCAACTAACAATGGCAGCTGCAATGACAGTAGTAGTAAGGGAAATGGAGCAAGGAATAGGTGCTGGATTCACTGTTTACAATGCTACAAGTATTTATCACACTTATCTAAAACTATTGCCTCTATATTAATATTGGAAAAACAAACAAACAACCAAACAAAACCAGAAACCCACTGAGTCAGTTCAGACTCATAGAGACCCTATGGGACAGAGTAGAACTGCCCCACAGGGTTTCCAAGACTGCAGTCTCTTTAGTAGCACAGTACATAAGAACTTAGATGCTAACCAGTCAGCAGTTAAAATCCACCACCCTGTCCTTGGAAGCCCTATGGAGAAATTCTACTGTATCCTATAGAGTTGCTATGAGTCAGAATCTGTTTGACAGCAGTGGCTTTTTGTTTTTTATTTTTTTAATCTTTACAAAAGGAGACTGCCACATCTTTCTTCCCTGGAGCTACTGATGAGTTTAAACCATCAATCTTTTGAAGAGCAGCTGAGTGCTTAACCATGGCACCACCAGAGCTCTTTCAATACAAAAAGAAGCCATAAGGAAACATCAAACAGTAAGCTAGACTGAAAAATTGTTTACCAAGGTACCTGTATATATGTCCATTTATATGTGCATCTGTGTGGGGTGGGGTGGAGGGGATGATGAGTGAAATATCAGGATCAACATCTGGAACATAAATAAAATATAGGCTATAGATGTTGATGCTGGTATTCAACATATAAAATATACAAAAGAGAAGAATGAAAGAAAATAAAATAAAAGAGAATACAATGGAAGAATTAAAGTTTTTTTTATACATAATAGGATATTTATAAACCAGGAAAACACCAGCTATATAATTTCATTCCCTCACTGACATCTTTGGTAAACCCTTTGTATCTGCTGTTTAAGGACAGTTAGTATCTGACTTCAGACTTTTTAGTTTACCTTCTCCTCCTAATAATCTGATGCACTAGCCACATAGATCTAACATTCCCCTTGAATTACAAAACCATATCCATTGCGATTAAGTCAATTTTGACTCCTCATAGCAACCATAAAGAATGGAATAGAACTACCTCATAGGGCTTCCAAGATGAGGTTGGTAGATCTGAACTTCTGATCTTTTAGTTAGCAACCATATGTCTCAACCACTCTAATGTTTCCAGTTCTTGAATATGTCCTATATTTTTCTAACTTACTGCCATTGGTCATATTATTCTTCATCTTAACAACCTTTAAATTTTCTTGTTTTCTTTCACAGTGTCTGCTGTTCAAATCTTAGGTATCTTCTAAGACTTGTCTTAGCCGTTCATTTCTCCAGGAAGACTTCTGATCTCTCCATGTGATGTGAACATTCGGACAACTGATCCTTCATTCAATTCTGACTCTTAGTGAACTTATAGGTCAGAATAGAACTGCCCCATAGAGTTGCCAAGGACTGCCCAGTGGATTCGAACTACCAACCTCATGGTTGCAGATGTGGCACTTAACCATTATGCCATCAGGGTTTCCAATCTTTCATAGTACCTTTAAAAAATTGTTACTTATATGCCACTTGTGCATTTCTTTCACTTAATTATGCACTGTTTTTTCCTTGCAAAAGGATGTCTTGCTTAACTTTTTGCTACCATCAATATCTAGTCCAGTCTCTTGAAAAGAAATTGAATAAAATAAACATGTTGATTTGCAGAACAAAAAACTTTAATTTCTATTATTGATGTTAATTACATCTCACTGCAGCAGAGAAGATAATCAGGACACTTGAGTGAAGGTAGATATTCACGGTTGCTGAACGACCCTATGCAAAAAAAAACATTGAAATGGAATATACATTGTGAGGAAGAGGCGTGGTACAATGGACATATTAGGAATGCAAATGTTCATTTATAAAGGTTGTTTTGTAGGGATAACATTTCCATCATCTACTCCTCCTTCTCTCTCAAAAAATCTTGTGTTAAAATAGAATATAAAAATAACCTTGAGGTCTGAATTCTATGTCATGAGAGTAACTGTTAGACATAGGAAACAGTGATTTTTTTAGAAGTCATTTCCTTCTAACCAGATAAAAGATTTTTTTTTTTTAACTGCCAGAAGGGACTTGTTTGAGGAGGTAAAACAATATTCCATTTTCATTCGTCACAAAGAGGTCAACTTCATGCAAGATTTATGAATCATCAGAATGATTCCACCATCTCCTTTCAGACCAAGATTAACATGTTACCTCTTACCTATTAAATGCATTACTCTGTTTCAGCAGTAGTATTGACATCTGTACTGTGCTTAATAAAACAGTCAATTACCAAAACAGTCTTGATATTAAATAACTACATGTGATCCTTCCTCAATAAGAGATCAAATTGGATTTCATTCTACAAACTAGTATATTTTTTAAGCTATGTTGATTGTTTGGCATTAAGCGTACCAATAACATTTATCAAACAAAGCATATAGGTCTAGTCTTACCATCTTTCTTCTAATGAGCACTCTGACTTTCTTATGGGACAGGTCTGTTTTTTTTTTTTTTTTTTTGGCAGTCCATAATACGTATTCTTCTCCAACACCACAATTCAAAGGCATCAATTATTCTTCTGTCTTCCTTATTCACTGCCCAGCTTTTGCATGCATATAGTGCAATTGAAAATATGATGGCTTGGGTCGGGTGCATTCTAGTCTTCAAGGTAACATCTTTATCTTTCAACACTTTAGAGAGGTCTTTTGCAGCAGGTTTTCTGAACACAATGCGTCATTTGATTTCGTGACTGTTGCTTCTGTAGGTGTTGTCAAATCAAGTGAAGTGAAATCCTTGACAACCTCAGCCTTTTCTCTGTTTATTATGATTTTGCTCACAGGTCCGAAGATTTTTGTTTGCTTAACGCTAAGGTATAATCCATACTAATTCAAATCCTCTTGACTTTCAACAGGTAAAGTTTTTTGTCATCTGTAGAACACAAGTTGTTAATGAGTCTTCCTCCAAACTTGACATGTTCTTCTTCATATGGTCCAGATTCTTGTATTACTTGCTCAGCATACAGATTGAATAGGTATGGTGAAAGGAAACAACCCTGATGCACACCTTTCCTGGCTTTAAACTAAGCAGTGTCCCCTTATTCTGTTTGAATGAGTTCCTCTTGATTCATGTACAGATACCTTGTGAGAACACTTAACTGTTCTGGAATTTCCATTTTCTTCAACGTTGTTATAATTTGCCATGATCTACACAGTCGAATGCCTTTGCATACTCAATTAAACACAGATAAACTTACTTCTGGTATTCTGTACTTTCAGCTAAAATCCATCTGATATTATCAATGATATACCTGATTCCATATCCTCTTTTGAACATGGCTTCAATTTCTGGCAGTCTCTTGTCAATATACAGCTGCAGCTGTTTTTGAATGATCTTTTACTGAAATTTTATTTGCCTGTGATATTAATTACATTGTTTGATAATTTCCACATTTGGTTAGATAACTATCCTTGGAAATAAGCATCTCTTCCCATTGGTTATTTTCCAAATTTCTTGCCATAGATAAGTGAGCACTTTCAGCACTGCATCTGTTTGTTGGAACATCTCAATTGATGTTCCATCAATACTTGAAGCTTTCTATTCTGTCAGTGCCTTCAATACAGCTTTGACTTCTTTCTTCAGTACCATTGGTTCCTGATCACATGCTATCTCTTGAAATGGTGGAATGTTAACCAATTCTTTTCGGCATAATGATTATGTGTATTTCTTCCATCTTCTTTTGATGGCTCCTGTGTCGTGTACTATTTTCCCCATATCATCATTATCACAATTCAGGGTTTGATTTTTTTTTTTCAGTTCTTTCAGTTTGAGAAATACACAGTGGGTTCTTCCCTTTAGATTTTCTATCTTGAGCTCTTTGCATATGCTATTGTAATACTTCTTTTTTCTTTTTGTCTTTTTGAGCTTCCTTTTGAAATCTTCAGTTCTTTTACTTCATCGTTTCTTCCTATTTCTTTACTTACTGGATACACAAGAGCAGGTTGCAGAGTCTCTTCTGACATCAAATTTGGGGAATTTTTTTTTCCTCCCATGTCTTTTTAATGACCTCATGTTTTCTTCATATATGATATCTTTGATGTCGTTCCATAACTCATCTGGTCTTCAGTCATTAATGTTCAATGTATCAAATCTATTCTTGAGATGGTCTCTAAACTTGGGTCGGATATACTCAAGGTGGTATGTTGGTCCTTGTGGACTTTTTCTAACTACCTTCAGTTTCAATTTGAACTTGTATATAAGCAAGTGGAAGCCATGGTAACATAGTGGTTAAGTACTACAACTGCTAACCCAAAGGTTAGCAAACTCTATGGAGCAGTTCTACTCTGTGCAACAAGGTCACTATAAGTGGGAATTGTCTCAGTGGCAGTGGATTTAGTGGATGAGCAATTGATGGTCTATGCCACAGTCAATAACTGACCTTGGTTTGACTGATGATATTGAGGCTTTTCATCATTTCTCTCCACAGATGTAGTTGATTTGATTCCTGTGTATTGTATCTGGTGAGGTCCATTTGTATAGTTGCCATTTATATTGCTAAGAAAAAGGTACTTGTAATGAAGAAGTTATTGGTATTGCAAAATTCTATCATGCAACCTCTCACATTTTTTCTTTCACCAAAGCCATATTTTCCAACCTCCAATCCTTCTTTCTTTCCAACTTTATCATTCCAATAATTATCAACATATCCTGATACTCGTTTGATCAATTTCAGTCTGCAGAAGCTGGTAAAATCTTCAGTTTCTTCATCTTTAGCCTTAGTAGTTTGTGTATAAATTTGAGTAACAGTCATATTAACTGGTCTTCCTTGCAGACATATGCATATTGTCCTATCACTGACAGCACTGTACTTCAGGATAGATCTTGAAATGTTCTTTTGGACAATGAATGCTATGCCATTCTTCAAGCTGTCATTCTCTGAATAGTGGCTCATATCATTGTCTGATTCATAATGGCCAATATTAGTTAATTTGAACTCACTAGTGTCTATAGTATAAATGTTTATGTCTTCCATCTCATTTATGACAATATCCAATTTCCTAGATTCGTACTTCATACATTACACTTTCCAGTTATTAATGGATGTTTGTAGCAATTTTTTCTTATTTTTGAGTTGTGCCACATCAGCAAATGAAAATCCTGAAAGCTTGACTCCATTTGTATCATTAAAGTTGACTCTTCTTTGAAGAGGCAGCTCTTCCCTCATCATCTTTTCAGTTCCTTCCAACCTGGGGGAGCTTTTCCTCTGGAACTGTATCGGACAATGTTCACTGCTGCTCATAAGGTTTTTAGTAGATAATTCTTTTCAGAAGTAGACTTCTGGATTTCTCTTCCTGGTGTAAGCCTGGCAGCTCAACTGCAACCTTTCTGCCATGGGTGACCCTACTGGTATCTGAGTCCTGGTGGCATAGCTTCCAGCATCAAAGCAAAATTCAAGCCCCTACAGCAGGACAGATTGTCAGACAAGTGTGGGTTGTTAGGACTGCTTAGGATTCCATAAATCTGTTATCAGTTGCCATCTCGTTTTTAGCTTTTTTTAAAGTCTCTCTGTCCTGGTGCCCTCTGTATTGCTATGATTTTGAACATATTTCAGTGGAGCTTCCAGACTAAGATGGCCTAGGAAGAAAGATTTGATAGTCCACTTGCAAAAATCAGCCAATATCTTATAGTCAAAATGGTTCAATTCACAACCAATCATGGGGAAAGCAAAGGACTAGGCATTGTGTCATTCCGCTGTGTTGTGTGAGGGGTCACCCAAATCAGGGGCAAGTTGATGACAAGTAACAACAATATCATCAAACTCTAGATAACTCAAGATAGAACATAATGTAAACGTTAAATTTTAAAGCAAAGATGAAGAAACAAGCTACATACCACATTTTTCTCCCTAAACTAGATGAAGTTTTTCTGTAAAGGTGAAGAAAACCACAGACAGAAAGCAAATCACTTAGTCTGTGGGGTATCCCCCAAAAGTTGACTTGCCCTGCCTCTGCCCCATCATGGGAAGAGTTCTCATTCAAGGGGAATACTCTGCATAAATCTGAAGGTCTACAAAATAGAGTGGAGTTTAATCACAGATTAAACATGCTGCTATAGCAAAAGTAAAACAACGTGGTATGTTCATACAGCAGGAAATAAAAGAGTGTCTTTCAAGGTGTGGAAGTGAGAAGAGAACCCACGGAGAATGGATTTGAAACTAGTAGAATGTTTCTTTTGTGCATAAATTTCACCGTGACCACAGCATAGCAATCAGTGCTCTGAATTTGGAACAAGGAGAATCAGTAGCACCTAGGTGGATATATGACCACAAGTCACATAGAAACAAGTACATTGTTAAAGCAGCACTAGATAACTAAAATAAAGGGATCAAACCATGTCATATTCATGCAACAGAATAATACATAATAATAATGAAATATTAATGGAATAATAATGATGATGATTTTAGGAAATACCTCAAAACATGGTGTTATCTGGAGCACATAATGCTGAGTGAAATTTGTCAGTTGCAAAAGGACAAATATTGTATGAAGTCACTATTACAAGGACTTAAGCAAAGATTTAAGCACAAAAGAAAATAACCTTTGATGGTTACAAGGAGGAGGAAAAGGTGTCTTTATGGACTAGACAGCAGACAGGAATTTAGTTAGGTGAAGGGAGCGACAACAGGTAATGGAAGGAAGTTAGCACAGTTGGACTATACCAAAAGCTAAAAAGTTTTCTAAATACAACCCAACATTTTGAAGGACAGAGTAGTAGGAACAAGGGTCTAGGGATCATGGTTTCAGATGACATCTAGGGAAATTGGTGTAACTGATTTTTTTTTTTAAGAAAATGTTCTGGATACCACTTTAGTGAGTGGCATCTGGGGTCTTACAGGCCAGCAATAAGCCATATAAATAGCATCAATTTGTTACAATCCATCTGCAGTAGAGGAGAACGAAGAACATCATAAGGAAACTATGAATGCATCAGTAGAAGGTGCCTTATGATTCAGACAATAAATCAGCATGAAACTCAAAAAACTAGATGATGCCCAGCCATCATCAACGACTGCCATGACAAAGAACACAATGCAAAGTCCCCGATGTAGCTGGATCAGAATGTGTGTGCAGAATTAGAGCTCTATCAAAAGAGATTGTTAACTCTAGTAAAAAACTACTTGATGGTTTATCAGATTGTAGGGCCCCCTGAGGACATGGCCCCTGGACTCTCTGTTAGCCTAGAGCTGAAACCAATACCAAAGCCAACTCTTCAGAGAAAGATTGCACTGGACTAGAAAACAGGGTGATGCCAGCTAAGCATGTGCTGCTTAGCTTAAATACAGACAGGAGGATGTCTGAGTAGCTGTTGTCCAGAGGTGAGATGAGAGGGGGAAGAAGACGGGAGCTGGCTGAAGGTATACGGAAAGTACAGGGTGCAAAAGAGGAGTATGCTGTCACAGGGTGGGGAGAACAGCTAGAGTTGCCTAGCAGTGTGCATGTGTAAGTTTTTGCATGACAAACTGACTTGGATTATGAATTTTCACTGAAAGCACAATGAAATATTAAACACACAACAACAACAACAAAAAGAATGTCTGGGGCTACAGAATCTAGAACATGTAGGCATAAGAATGGTAAGTAAAAGAGATCAGAATAGAGATTCAGTTTTAAGAACATAGAGTCTAATTTTGATCATTTTATTAAAAAAGAAATTTAGAATTTTTATTTATCTTAACTATATATTATTTGAAAACCCTCAAGGCATAGTGGTTAAGTGCTATGGCTGTTAACCAAAAGGTCAGCAATTCAAATCTACCAGGTACTATGGGTGGTCCTACTCCATCCTATAGGGTCACTATGAGTCAGAATTGACACAACAGCAGTGGGGCTTTTTTTTTTTTCTGGTCATACGGTATTTAAAACAAGTAGTATATGAAATCATATAGCAAAATATATTCTATTTCCACATCATGAGTTTGGTCATTTGTAACATCTTTTTCTCTTCATAACATCCTGAGATTATAAATATCTTCAAGCACTGTTTTGGATAGATATTCCACCAAACTGTCTCTCATTTGTTTGCCTTTTAGAATGAGGAGTGCCCTGGGTAAACAAAATAAGTTAGAATATTCTTTACTACATTTAACTTTATCAAAATGACTTTCTTAATGTGCTGAATGTTACACTTTCATTCTGGATTCCTTGGACTTAACTTTTGTTTGGCACAGATAACATCAACCTTGGACTCCTAATTAAGATATAATTTCTCCTAAATCTTTATCAAGCTGAATTTTGACAACAAGCAGTGTTGATAGATCATTGAAGAACAGTATCAAAGTCTCTATCCCTTTCAATTCAACTCTACTTTGTTGAAAAATATACTTTGATGCTTAGATTCCCATGTAGAAAGCTGATATCTTCCCAAAATTACGCAGTGTACAGGAGGGAGTAGGGAGAAAAAATCAGTATGTGCTTAATTTACTTTCCCATTTAGAATGTGAAATGTGTATAGAGGGAATGAGCAAAATGTAAAAACGAAATGGGAATTAGAAGAATAGACTGAATAGTATACTATGTGTTTAAATACCTAGTATAAGTAGAATTTCAAACAAACAAAATAATATCTTATACAGCTCACGACATACACATTAAACCAAGAAGTACTAACATAGGATGGGAATGGTAAATGGGGTGAGCTGGAATATACACAGAGACTGCTGAAGTTTTTCTCTTTATTCTAAATTCTAAAATTCAATATGATATAGTGATAAAACTTTTTGACCTAGTTTGACATTCAATGTTAACTTGGTTACATTTTGAGAAAACTTAGAGCAAATTCTGAGACATGTTAAGTAAAAGATAACAGCATCTTACTAACGGTTGTTGCTTTCCCAGAGAAAGTACACAATTCCCCAAATTTTGAAAATCTGAAGAAGCATGTTCTGATCAGAAAAACATGGTGTTACTATTTGTTGATATTGTTCACGTTCTATGGCAAGCAACTGGGCTTCTTAGGTAATGGAAGGGGTCAGAGCTCCAGCAAGCCAAGGGAGAAAGTGAGGAGTTTGAAACTGTGAGATTCTGTTGCCTAGGAGTGTTAGTACTAGGTCTGCTAAACAATCTCTTTTTATATTTTCCTTAGGCCTCTTTCTTTTTTCTCTTAATGCTCATGACTTTTGGGTTCAGTTCAGGGTGCCTGAGCTCTTTGTTGCTGCTGGGTACTATTAAATTGTTTTCAATTCATGGTGACCCTAAGTGACAGAGTAAAACTATCTACAGGGTTTCTCAGCTATAAGCAGATTGCCACATCTTTCTTCTACAGAGCCAGTGAGTGGGTTAAAACTGGCCATCTTTTATTTAGCAGCCTAGCACTTAACCCTTGTACCAGCCAAGCCAAGCCAAGTGCCGTCGAGTCGGATCCAACTCATGGTGGCCCTTGTAACAAGAGGGCATTTTTCTCATTATCTTAATTTAGCAAACAGTAGGACAATTTCAGTACTGCTCTCTGTGTCCCAAAGACCTAAGGCCAACTCTGTTTTAGACAGGTAGCTGTCTTCCCATTGCTATTTCACTGAAGAAGAAGCAGGGGCTTTTCAGCACTTAGTATAAGGTGAGAGGTGAGGTGAGGGGATGAGGAAGAGAATTAGAGGTTAATATTTTCATTTTAATAAGCCCTGGTGACACAGTGGTTAAAAGCTGTGTTGGCTAACCAAAATGTCAGCAGTTCAAATCTACCAGCCTGTCCTTGGAAACACTAAGGGCAGTTCTACTCTGCTTTATAATGTTGCTACAAGTCAGAATGGGCTTGACAGCAATGGGTGTTTTTCACATGTGACACGACAGGGAAACTGAGGAAGGGAATGCATCTTTTTAAAAGTGATTCACTGGGAAATAAATAAAGACCTGGTCACCATGAGTCGGATCCGACTCGACGGCACTTGGCTTTGGCTGAATTTCAAAATAGAATAGAATAGTGTTAAGAGCCATAGTGTGAATTCTAGGACTCTGGGATACCTCTCAGGAATGTAAACTGCCTGTGACTCTGTGAAGATCACATCAGCTTTCTGGACCTCAGTTTCCTCATTAAAAAAATTAGAAATTTCTATTAGATGAATTCTGTGGTTGCTTTCAGCTCTTTCAGAAGATTTTTCTTTGAATTCCTTCAAAAGGTTTTGTATTTAAAAAATAACACAGGTCATCTTTATCCATATGTATAGGTATATATCTGACTTGACAGCATTTGGCTTGGCCTATATGTATATATATATAGGCACCTGGTGAGCTGGCCCTCTTTACATAAGAACTCTACAACAGAGAATTCAAGTTGAAGGGAAGTTGGGGTCATCGAGTCCCTATTACTCACTGCATCCTACACAAACAAGATAGTCTTCATGTCTAGGGAAGACCTGATAGGTAACCAACTAGCTACTTCCTGAAATTGCTCATAAATCAAGAGAAATACTTTATCCGTTGAAAGGCATACGGTCTTAGACATGTTTTCCGAAAACTAATTTGTATTTTTTTAATGTCCACCCATTGGCGCCAGTCCCTTAAAACCAAATAAAAACCAAACACACTGCCATCAAGTTGGTTCCAACAGTCCCTCAGTGAACACAAAATATGTTTCATTTCCGCTTGGTTAAATAGCCCTCATTGCTTCAGCCATTCTTCCTGGGAGACAGTTTGTAGATCCCTCGGGCATATGTTAAAATTACTATAAAAAATGCTCTACTCTCAAAACTGATTCCTAATTAATTAGAGGGTCTGTGGTTGAGTGCTTTTGTCAAAATTCAGAAAACCCTGCAGTCAGAGAAGAGCTTAGGAGAGTCATTCATGTCTGTAAATCCAGGACATAGTGTCATCAGCTGCAGTGCAGGAGATTATCAACTGCTAACGAAAGCATGGCAAGATTTTTGTGATTATAAAGCATGAAACTCTGAAATTTGTTAAACAAAGGAAAAGCCTCATTATGACTAGATATATGTTATACTAAAATTTGGGGAGATGTGACATCTATTGCAATGAAAACAAAGGATAATTAGTGGATGTTTTCACTATTTAGTGCTGTGATAATAGAAATACCACAAATGGATGGCTTTAACAATGAGAATTTTATTTTCTCACAATCTAGAACACTAGAAGTCCAAATTCAGGGCATCAACTCCAGGGGGAAGCTTTCTCTGTTGGTTCTGGAAGATCCTTTTCTTTGCTCTTCCCCTGGACTAGGAGTTTCTCCATGCAGGAAGCTCCCAGTCCAAAGGACAAATTCTTCTCCCCACTGCTGCTTTTTTGGGGACACGTCCTTCTGTCTTTCTTCTCCATTCTCTCTTTTCTCTTTTACATTTCAAAAGAGATCGGCTCAAGACAATCCAATGAGTTTTGCTTCACAGGTATAACTGCTGCCTAATCCCACTGTCATAGATTGAGTTGTGTCCCCCCAAAATATGCGTCAACTTGTCTATGCCATGATACCCAGTACTGTGTGGCTCTCCTTCATTTTGTAATTTTCCTGTGGTTGAGATGATTAGGGTAGGATGTATCTTACAAGAAACAGAAGAAAAGGGAAACAAGCAGAGAGTTAAGGTTCCAAAACCACCAAGAAAGAAACACAGAGAGCAGGTTGTGTCCTTTGGCTCTGTGGTTCCTGTGCTGAAAAACTTCTAGTACAGGGAAAGATTGACTAGAAGCACCTTCCTGTAGAGCGGACAGAGCAACAAGGCCTTCCCTTGGAGCTGACACCTTGAGTCTGGACTTAGAGACTACTAGACTGCCAGAAACAAGCTTCTCTTTGCTAAAGCCATACATCTGAGGTACTCCTGTTGTAGCACTAGACAACCAAAGCATTCACCTCATTGACATCACAAAGGTGTAACTTAAAACTATAGAAAGTCATACTGGATGACAAAATGGTAGACTATCACACAATACTGGGAATTATAGCCAAACTGATACATGTATATTTTTTTACAAGATTCAACCCATGACAGACAGGGAAATGCTTTCTTGATTTTTTAACTTAAAAAGCAGCCACACAAGCAATCTGTTAAGTCACTTGCCTTAAATCTGCAAGGAATACGTCAATATATGTTCATTCACACATTCTTATTTGACATAAAGGGGAAAGGATTTGTAATTTTGGAAACATCAAGGGTTCTTATTTTTAGCCAAGAGAACTAAACAAAAGAAAAATTCCAAATCAATTAATGAAGCAGGATTTTCATATATGCATGGAAAGCCCTGCCAAGACACTAAATCTCTTTGAGATTATGAAGCCCGTTACAGTGGTATTTTTCCTAAAAATTGCCTCCTCCCTCACTCGCTTGATAGTTTGCTCTCTGTGTGTGCCTGCATGCAAACACACACACACCCGCCCCCTCCCTCACCCCACCCCCACTCCACCCCCAAATGCAGCCCTCCTGATTTATGGAGCCTTTTTTGAACTCCACCCTTTTCTTTTTCATAAGGTATTCTGTGGTCCCTCACTGTTTATGCAATACCCCTTTCATTATCCTAACCGTAAGGTCTTGAGTATTTTAGGCCACCCTATGCCATTCTTTTCCATGGGAACCCTCGCATTCACCAAAGCCAGTATTTTTTCTCTGAAGTTCCAGCTGTAAAGTTGTCTCTACCAAATTAATTTCTGTCTCTATATTTACTTTTGCCTTTTCTTTTGGTCTAGACTACCTTTTACTACACGTGTCTACGATGCTCAGATTCTATGTTCTGCCTTCCATAAAATCTTGACCATCTTTAGATCCCTAGCCCCCTGTAATGTTTTCCATCATTCAATTACAGAGCATTTATTTTCTCTGTCACAAGCTGTAACACTTAGCTCTGTCAGATGGACTGCAAAACAAAGATGATACTCATTTGCGTGTATTCATCAACTGTCTAATGTCTTTATAATCACATTGTTATTTAAATTAAGCAAACTTTTTATTTCTAACTAGATTTTGTGTTCATAAGAGGTAGTAATTCTTACATGTGATTCTCTATTGGTTACTTCGAATTATTCTGCTTTTGAAGTATTGTTGAACTGAATTTTCTAGATCTCTTTTGGATGCGGAGTAAACTGATACTGATATTTGAACTTTTAATTGCCTCATTCTTATAATATTCTTTGTAGTGAGTATATGTTGTCACTTGTCCAGTTGCTAGGTTCAGAAATATATTAATATATCCTCTCCACTGCTACACTGTGCACAGTCTTGAGGGAGCCATAATCATGAATGGACAAATGCTATTATCTAATTATGAAATGTTCTAGGCATACAGACAAAATAGATTTGATTCTGTAATGACTGGTCAGTTTCTTAGAAACAGTGAAGAAACAAATGACTGCTTTTTAAATACACAGTATTTATTTCTTAGTGGCTTGTGCCCACAAAGATAGTACTGATTTGCTGTGCGTCCAAGAAATAAGACAGAAGTCAGATATGCCATGCTAGGTAAAATACTAATTTCTTAATACAGTGAGGGCAGGGTAGTGCTCTGTGGGATAATTAGGCTTTCCTCAACATTTAGAGGAACTGGTACCAGGGAATAAAATGACTTGTAATAACAACCACAATAATATTGTTGCTATTAGCCAGCTTTGTGAACATTGTTTCAGGAACTTCGCACTCATTATTTCATTTAGTCTTTGTAATGACTGTGTAAATGATGTTTTCTTATTATCTTTATTTTACAGATAGAGAAACCTAGAGTACAGGAGGTTTTTTAACTTGCATAATATCACACGGCCAATAAGTTGTGGGGATCTGCTGAGTGTTTGAGCCCAGAATCTCATGTCTCCTACAACTGGAAACAAAGCTAACCCCTAAACTATGAAATTTTCCCTTCAACTGCAGTGTACTGACTTCTTATATTAAGATGAGTACTTCAAATTAAAGGATCATCATTCAGGTATGATAAAGAATAACTCAGCAATCTTGTATAGACAGAGAGCCAAAAGCTTGTACCATGAAACACCTAGGAGATAAATATTATTCATACTTTGAAAGCTTTTCATGAAACATGACATCCTAAGTTTCAGAGGTACAACCAAAGCAAGAATCTTCAGCAGCATTGGGTGAGGTTCTCTTCAAAGATTTAAGCCATCCTCCCATTTTTCTAGTTACAGACTAGAAAATTCCTAATAAGAGAATAGGAGTCTTATGAGGACTGGCAATTAAGCTTGCTTACTCATGCTAGAAAATGTGCTACATAACTCAATGCTGAATATCACGATGGTCACCTTTGATTTACCCCCCTTAGGAAGCTGTTCACGAATGCCAGCTCCTAGTCTACCCTTCAAAACAATTTTGAAACTTTTCCTGGAATGGCCATCAGAGTTGTCATCACATTACCCTTGATATCCTGAATGTCATCAAAATGTCTTCGTTTCAAAATTTCCTTTATCTTCAGAGAGAAAAAAGTCACTGGTGTCCAGAACAGTTGAGTAGGGAGAGTGTTTCAATACTGTTATTTATTTACTGGCTTAAGACTACCTCACAAACAACTATACAATTAAGTTCACGAACTTGCCCCTGTGCCACCATGTACAGTTCCAGAAGGAGTTCCAAAATTGCTTTGAAGAGTGGACTAGGCATGATGCACAGCTTCCCCAGGGAGTACTTCGAAGCTGACAGCAGTCATGTTCAGAAATGAGGTAGTGTAGCACTTTGAACAACTAAGTTAGCAGACTTATTTGTCAGATCTGGTGTGTGTATATATATATATATATATGTATATATATACACACATATATGTATATATATTCCCCCCCCAGGTGAACTTTTTCTTTCTTTCTTTTTTTTAAATTGTGATTGAGAAAGTCTACAATACAATTCAAATGTGCATGCCTGCTTATCTGCCGCTCCCTCTGCTCTCCTTGCCTGATGGCAGCACACTCCTCCTTTCCATTACATACATGTTATATCCTCTTAAAAATCTCCTGTCCCTTCCTCTATTTTTAATATGAATATATGTTATATAGAAAGAACAAGAAATTATCTTGATAAATTGATAAATATATTCCAAGTTGATACATAAAGAACATCTAATAGTATAGAATCTACAGATGACAAAGAAAATTATATTAGCATTTTTGATTGTTGCATAATAGACTTAGCAGCTTAAATCAACAGTCATTTATTAGCTCAGAGTTCTGTAGCTCAGAAGGTTAGCACAACATGCCTGTACCAAAGCTATCCAAGGCTGAAATTAAAGTGTTAGCCAGGTCTGCAATTCTTGCTTGGAGAAACGTCTTAGAATCCGGTTAACTCCATTTTACTGTCTCACTGCCAATGATTCACAACTTCTCAAACGAAAAATAATTCGTTTCTCAAGGTTTCCAATGGTCTTATGTCACTAAAGCATCAGTTTAAAGTCTAAAATTACATAATCTAAATTAGTAGTAATCATTAAGTGAAATTTGTGGGCACAACTCTTCTCCATCGCTGGACCTCTGAAACTAAACAGAAAAATTATCAGTCTCCAATGGTCTCAGCATTCAGTGGGAGGACAGATATAAGACAGAAATTACTGGACATTCCTGTAAAAAATAGAAGGTACAACAGTCACTAATCCCAAGCCGTTGTGAAATCAAGCTGGGCAAACTCTACTAACAATGTTTTTTTTTTAGATTTGAAGGCTTAGGAATAATTCTCTAGGCTTTCAGCTCTGCCTTCTGTCACTTGGTTGCATTGTCTGGGTTTTTGGTTCTTCCATCTGAGTCATTCTTCCTTTTTTTTCATGACAAGTAGCAAATGTTTGCAGCCAAATAGTTTTACTACCCTGCTAGTAGAATTTTAGGAGTTCCAAGGAATCTTTTGATTTTGTACTCTGTTTCTTTTAGTCCAAGCTGACACTATTTACAGTGACATAATTTGCCCAATAATCTTCTAGATTCATTGAATTAAAGTCACAATCTAATTTTTTTTTTTTTTCCTAATAATGTTTTGCTATTTTGGGCTTCTGCAGAAGTAGCTGAAGGATATACTTTTGTGCTTCCTAAAGATCTTGTGATTTAATTGAGAAGATCTGTGTGACGCACTTACTATCTTTTAATCTAAAATATGATTTTCTGAGGTTTCAGTAAAGGGTTGCAGAGTTACACTCTTTCTCTTGAGTACACTTTTCTGAAACATATTTTCTGATTTTAGTACCTCTTACCATCTGGACAATCTAAAAAAAATTTTTTTTTAAATTAGGATTGAATGAAAATATACACTGAAAGATATATTTGCATGCCTAACTATATGCAGCTCCCACTGCTCTCTCTGCCCGGTGACAGCACACCCTTCCTCTCTGCTCCATACATGTCCTATCTTCCCAACAATCTCCTGTCTCTGCCTCTCCACTCACTCCCCTTCCTCCAGTAAGAGTTCAGCAGGACAAAATGCCACTGATGCATAAAACCATGAAGTGCACATATGATACAGTAACTTTGTGTCGCCAAGTCCAATTCATTCCTGTGTAAGAGTTGACCTCTGTCATGGACTGGCCTGTGTCCCCCACAAAATATGTGTAGCCATGTGGCTGGACCGTGATTCCCAGTATCTTATGACTGTCCACCATTTTATGGTTTTCCTAAACTGTATGTTAAAGGATTAGGATGGGGCCGTAAATCTCTTCATAAGATTACCTCCCTGCTTCACTGCAAAGGGAGTTTCCCTGGAGTGGGGCTTGCCCACCCTTAATCCTTTCATTTTATGAGAGATGAAAGGACAGAGAAGTAGGCAGAGAATTGGGAACCTTGTACAATCAAGAAGAAGAGCACTTTCTTCAGACCTGAGGTTCCTGAGCCAAGATGCTCCCTAGACAAAGACTGATGCAATATCGGACTTTCCTCCTCAGATGACAATGGGAAAGCCTTCCCCTGGAGCGGACACCCTGAATATGGACTTGCAGCCTACTGGACTATGTAACAATAAACCTTCCTTGCTAAGGCCATCCACTTTGTGATATTTCTGTTAGAGCAGTCCTAGCTGACTAAAACAACCTCCATTATGATTTATGGACAGGTGCAGCAACAGGGCCACGGGTCATGCTCCCAGGGGAACCTCAAGGCCCCTGGACCATCAACTGTGGTCTTTTAGTGGAGATCTCAGGGTGCAACCATTTTTATTCTTGTTTTGCCAGTGAGATTGAAATTTGTGAGCTCCATAACGGCTATCACTGGTGGTGGCCAGGCACCATGTGGTTCTTCCAATCACAAGTCGGTGTAGTCACCGTTTCACATGGGTCTCTCTGTCTTCTGGGTTCTCTTTATCCCACGTTGTTTTGGTCCTTGGTGATCATCCATTTCTGCTGAGTGGGGACTATTTGCTGTACCCTCAAATGGCCTCTTGGCAGCTTTTAAGACCCCAGATGACACTCACCAATGAAGGTGCAGAGGACTCTCTTAGCAAAATAATAGTTGCGCCAGTTTGGCCTCAATTTCCACTGAGAGCATGGTCCCCCCGCCCTCTAGCTACTATGTCCTTGTAATACTGGATTAAGATGGGAGGAGTTATCATGTTATGTTGAAGTCCAGTTAATATTGATCTTCTTTCTAATGTGTGCAGTCACAGATTTCACCCAACCAAATTTCTATCAACTGTCTAATCTAAACCCTCCCCTCCTCGCCCTCCCTCCTTCCCCACCCTTGCAGTCATCAAAGAGTCTTTTCTTCTATGCATGAGTCTGTTTTTAAGTTCTTATTATAGGTGTCTCATACAATATTTTTCCTTTCGTCTCTCACTACTTTCACTCAGCATGATGCCTTCCAATTGAAACAAGGTTATGAGATGTTTCCTGCTATCATCATTGTTCTTTGTCACTGCATAGTGTTCCATTGAGTATATATTCCACAGTTTACCTATCCATTCCTCTGTTGTTGGGCATCTGGATTGATTCCGTCTTTTTGCCATTGTGAACTGTGCTCTGATAAACATATGTGTGCATGTATGAGTTGGTGTGAATGGACTTGATTCTGTAGGATATATTCTGAGTAGTGGAATTAGTGGGTCAAATGGTTTATCTAGATCCAGCGTTTTAAGGAAGTGCCAGATTGCTTTCCAAAGAGGTTGCACCATTTTGCAATTCCACCAACAGTGTAGGAGAGCTCCAATTTCTCCATAGCTTCTCCAGCATTTATGTTTTGTGTTTTTGGATCACGGCCAACCTTTCTGGGGTGAGATGGTATCTCATTGTAGTTCTGATTTGAACTTCTTTAATAGCTAATGGTTGCAAACATGTTCCCATGTGTTTTTTGGCTGTGTGGCTCTCTACTGTAGAGAAATGTCTGTCCATCTCCTTTGCCCATCACTTAATAGGATGATTTAACTTTTTCTTATAGATATTTTGTAGCACCTTACAGATTATGGATATCATGAGTTGGTCTGACATATAGTTGTCAAATATTTTTTTCCATTCTGTAGGTGGCCTTTTAATTCCACTGATAAAATCTTTGGATGAGCAAAACTGTTTGATTCTTAATAGCTCCCATTTATGTATTTTCTCTTCAGTTGTTTGTGGTTTGCTTGACAGATTTTGAAGTCTGTCTACATTGTGTATTAAAACTTCCATTGTTGTTCCTACCTTTTCTTGAAGGAGCTTTGTGGTTTTAGATTTGATATTTAGGTCTTTTATCCAGTTTGAGTTGATTTTTGTATAAGGTATAAGATATAGATCTTGTTTCAACTTACTGTAGATGCATATACAATTTTGCCAGCACCATTTGTTGAAGATACTGTTTTTACCCCAATTTAATGTCTTAGGGTCTTTGTTGAATATCAAGTGTTCATAGGCAGATGGTGTGATCTCTTGGGTCTCGATTCTGTTGCATTGATCGATCTGTCTGTTCTTGTACAAGTACCAGGCTGTTTTGACCACTGTGGCAGTATAATATGTTCTAAGATCAGGTAATGAGAGGCCTCTCAGTGTGTTCTTCTTCTTTAGTAGTACCTTACTTATCTGGGGCTTCTTCCCTTTCCATACAAAATTAGTGATTTATTTCTCTGTCTCATTAAAAACTGATGCTGGAACTTGTATCGGGATTACATTATATAAGTAGATTGCTTCAGGTAAAAGAGACATTTTTACAATGTTAAGTCTTCCTATCCATGAGCAGGGTAAGTTTTTCCATTTATCTAAGTCTCTCTTAGTTTCTTGTCGGAAGGGCATGTAGTTTCCTTTGTAAAGGTCTTTTATTTCTCTGGTTAGATTAATTCCTAGGTACTTTATCTTCTTAGGGGCTATAGTAAATGGCATTGAGTTGATGATTTCTTCATTAGCAGTCTCGCCATTGGTATAAAGAAATCCTACTGATTTACTCATGTTTATCTTATACCCTGAGACTTTGCTGAACTCTTCTATCAGTCTGAATAGTTTACTTATAGATTCTTTGGGATTCTCTGCATATAAAATCATATTATCAGCAAACAGGGAGATTTTGACTTCTTCTTTGCTGATGCAGATGCCCTTTATTTCTTGGTCTTGTCTAATTGCTCTGGCTAGAACTTCTAGTACAATGTTGAATAGGAGAGGTGAGCATCCTTGTCCAGTTCCTGTTCTGAAGGAAAACTGTATCAGTCTCTCACCATTCAGGATGATATAGGCAGCTGGCTTTGCATAAATCGTCCTTATTGCTTTAGGAATTTGCCATATATTCCTATTTTGCTGAAAGTTTTTAGCATGATTGGGTGTTGGACTTTATCAAATGCCTTTTCTGCATCAACAGAGAAATTCTTGACTTTTGTTTTATTTATTTGGTTGATCACATTAATTGTTTTTTTGATGTTGAACCAGACTTGCATCCCTGGTATGAATCCAGCTTGGTCATGATGGATTACTTTTTGAATATGTTGTTGTAGTCTATTGGCAAGAACTTTGTTGAAGATTTTTGCATGTAGATTCATGAGTGATATCAATCTGTAGTTCTCCTTTTGGTTGAGTCTTTCCCTTGCTTTGGTACCAGGGTTATTCTGTCTTCATAGAATGAATTTGAGAGTATTCCATCCCTTTCTATACTGTGAAATAGTCGCAGTAGTACTGGAGATAACTCTTCTCTAAAAGCTAGGTAGAACTTTGTGGTGAAGCCGTCTGGGCCACAGCTTTTTCTGGTTGGTAGTTTTTGGATGACTTTTTCAGTCTCTTCCTTTGTGAAGGGCTTACTAAGTTGTTCTGCTTCTTGTGATAATTTGGGTAGGTGACATGAATCAAGGAATTTGTCCATTTCCTCTAGGTTTTCAAATTTGTTAGATTACAGTCTTCCATAGTATTCAGCTATGATATTTTTTATTTTTGTAGGATCTATGGTGACAGCTCCCCTCTCATTTCTTACTTGGATAAATTGCTTCCTTTCCTATTTTTCTTCTGTAAGTTTAGCCAATGGTTTGTCAATTTTGTTGGTCTTTTCAATTTTTTCCATTGTTCTTTTATTCTCTAATTCATTTAGTTCTGCTCTCATCTTTATTATTTGTTTTCTTCTGGTACCTGAGGGGTTCCTCTGTTGTTCTCTCTCTACTTGTTCAAGCTATAGGATTAGTTTGTTGGTTTGGGTTCTTTCTTCCTTCCATATGTGTGCATTTATGGAGACAAAAAGACCTATCAGCACTGTTTTGGCTGTATCCAATAGGTTCTGGTAGAAAGCATTTTCATTCTCATTGGAATCAATAAATTTCTTCATTTCATCCTTGATTTCTTCTATAACCTGTTAGGGTCCGTGATTTTCAAGATGCGACACTGTTACTTTAAAGGTTAAATTTTATTAAAAAATATGTCCAATAGGAAAAATACTGGTGCACCAGGGACGCACCCCAAGCTACACAGAGCAGGGGGCGATGACAAGTTTCCTCAGCGCCCAGTATTTAAGTCATGAGATTGCAAAGCAGGGAGGGTGAACTGACCTTTACATTGATTGGTTAACTCCTATTAGTTGTAAAATGTGGTCAAGGTCTAGGGGTCACTTGCAGGCTGTCACTTGCAAGGTTGCCCCCAGGCTTGTCTTGTGACAGTGTTTTGTAAGACAAAGGTGAGATTATTCTATGATATTTTCTGCTATTAAGTTGTTTCCTGGGGCTTTCTTTAATACCTCAAATTTTTACCGCGCCCTTCCTCATTTCAACAAACCCATGGCTTTTTGAGCAAGATATTGTTCAGTTTCCATGAGTTCTACTTTCTATGTTTTTTTCTGCTATTCATTTAGACCTGAAAAGACACTTTGGATTAATTCAATGGTATGGATTTTTTGGAGTGCTACTTTATGTCCTAAAATGGTCTATTCTGGAGAATGTTCCATGTGCACTGGAGAAGAAGGTGTGGTTGTCCTCTGACGAATAGAAAGTTTTGTATATGTCGATGAGGTCCAGTTGGTTAATTTTGGCAATAAGATCTTCTGTATCTTTACTGAGCTTTTTTCTAGACGATCTGTCCAACACTGAAAGTGGAGTATTGAAGTCTTCCACTATTATTGTGGAGTGATCTATCTCCTTTTTGAGTGAAGTCGGTGCCTCTTCGATGTATGTAGGTGCTCTAATATTAGGTGCATAAATATTTAATACTGTTAAGTCCTCTTTGTGTATTGAAATTTTCAGCAATAGTGTTCATCTTTGTCCATGATGGTGGATTTTACATTAAAATCTATTTTATCTGAGATTAGAATTGCCACACCTGCTCTTCTTTATGTATTGTTAGCTTGATATACATTCTTTCATCCTTTTATTTTCAGTTTGTTCCTATCTTTAAGTCTAATGTGAGTTTCCTGTAGGCAACATATGGATGGGTCAGGTCTTTTGATCCAAGATGTCACTCAATGTCTTTACGGGAGCATTCAGTCCATTCACATTCAATGTAATTATTGATAGGCATGTATTCAGTGCTGCCATTGTGATATGCTTATTTTCATGTTGATATTTTCTCTGTTGTTCTTATTAGTCTGTTCTCGTGCACTCCTCTTTGTGAGTTGGGTTTTCACCTTTTTCAGGGTTGGTTTTGTGGTTGTTGAGACTCCTGTAGTACGTTCTTGATTTGATATGCTGGATCTTTATTGTGCTTTACAGCTGCCGCTATGATCCACCCAATGTCAATTACTACCATTTTTATCAACTTCCTCTCCATCTGGAAGGACTATAATGACTGTAGTACATTCCTCTTTTTAATATGATGACATCACAGTTTTCATACGATCACTGGATTAGTTGTTTCACTATTGTAGCTTTGATTGAGTTTGGAACCTTCTCTAACTGAGTAGGATTCTGGATAATGTGTCCTAAAATATAAAGCTAGTGATTTTGTTCTTCTAAGCCAAAGCCAAGAGATTCTTTCACTATTCTTGTAGATTTGATTTGGTTTTTATAAAGTCTCTGAGTTTCTGTGTATCTGAGAAAGTCTTGATTTCGTTTTCATATTTGAATGATAGTTTTGCAGAGTATATACTTCTTGGTTGGAAGTTCTTCTCCTCCAAGGCTTTGAATGTGCCATGCCACTGTTTCCGCGCCAGCATTGTTTCTGCTGAGAAATCCAGTGAAAGCCTACAGGGTTTCCCTGTGAATGTCAGCTTTGCTTTGAGTCTTGCTGACTTTAAGAGTTTCTGCTTATGTTTCATTTTGTTAAGCTTGATTATAATGTCTTGGAGTCTTTTTTTGAGATCTATACTGAGTGGTGTTCGATATGCATCTTGGATATCTGTATTCTCTTCCTTAATGACTTCTGGGAAGTTTTCTGTCAGCAGCTCAGCATTAATACTCTCTGTGTTCTCAGGTGTCCCACCTTGTTCAGGAACTCCAATTAATTGTAGATTGTTCCTCTTAATAGAGTCCCACAGGCTTCTTAATACTTCTTAATTTTTCTTGTTTCTTTTCTTCTGATTTCCCCTCATAGACGCTGGAGTCAGAAGCTCTGTCTTCCAAATGAAAAAATCTATTTTCCATTTTCTCCATTCTGTTTTCTTCATTTTGATTGAAGTTTCTACGTCTTTGATTTTGTTCTTGGTCTGTTGGATTTCAGACTACTAGTGTTCTGTCAGATTGAGCAGCTTGCTTAATTTTTCATTTTGCTTTGCTGCATTTTGTATAACATCTAGGAGGGCTGTATATATAATCCTTTTGTATTCATCTTCTGATAGTTTCAGAAAGGTTTCTTCATCTGGGAAGTTTTGCAGTGCTTTCTCCTTGGGGCTTTCTGAAGCCATGGGTGATTTCTTGGTTACAGTTTTCTCCAGAGTTTGTTGCTTTCCGGGCATCATGTGATTCAATAGGGGCTGGAAGAGATGCTGTGAGGATGGACTGCAGTTGTTTCTCTAGGCTGTCTTAAAATGGAAGGTAAAAGGTGTCTGGCAACTTCCAAAATCAGTCAGCTTTTTAGGTGTGTAGGTCTCTCTTCCCAGCTGACAAAATGAGCACCTATATGTCAAACGCCAGATGTTATAAACTAGCTTAAAATATAGAGAGGCTACTGCCCTGCTAGCCTCTGCTGTCAGGCCCCAGCTATTGGTAACACTGTGTAGCATCCTGCTTTTCTGCCAGAAAAACATTCTCCTCTGGGCAGGCGCTTTCTCCCAGCCCAGGAATTAGGTCCAGCTGAGGCCTCCATAAAGATACTTCTATCTCCCAGTGGAACAGGATGGTGTCCTGCACAAGCTCGCCACCTGGCTAGGTCCAGGCTACTCTATATCAGAGGTGGAAATGGAGGCCAAAGATGCCGAGATGCACAGAAGTCCACAGCCAATGTTGACAGGCCCCAGGCTTAGGCGACACTGTGTAAAATACTGCTTTTCTGCCAGAAAAAAGCTCTCCTCCAGGCAAGCACTGTCTCCCAGTCTAGAAACTAGGTCCAGCTGGGGCCTCTGTATGGGTGATCCCCCTTCCAATGGAACAAGATGACATCCCACACAAGCTCGGTGCCTGGCTCCATACAAGCTATGTGGAAAGAGAGGCCAAAGTTGACTAGATACACAGAATCCAAAGCTGGGCTCTCAAAATATGGCAATTTTGCCTGCTGATCCCACTTGCAGTGCATCCGAACTTAGATGCTAGTCAAGTCCCAGCTCTGCCCACCAGCCAAGATAGAGGAAAAGAAAAGCTAAAATGGTGAGTTACCTTCGGCCAGTTCTTGTGAAGATCAGGGTCAGTGAAAGAGAGAAGGTTTTCCCTTCAGTGGTATGAAGTCCAAATTAACAGCCCTATGCTATGTCCTAGGGCTCACTAGGTGTCTAGAAGCCTCTGTTTAGTTATCAGTTCAGGTCTTGGTTTCCAGAAGGGTTTAGGGAGATGTGTGTTTAGTCTGCCATCTTGACTCTTCCCCTTGGACAGTCTAAAGTTTACCCTTCTGTTTAACAGTTCTGTCTTCTATATCTATCTCTCCTATCTCATTTACCTATAAGAAGTAAAACAGCAACAACAAAAATAACCTATCCTAAATCTTCAAATCTTTCCTTGGAAATCTCTTTAGCTATATATCCAAGTTCATTACATAGAAGCTCTGTTTTTCACATAATTACAGGGCAGAATTTCTGCCACTATCTAACAAATATTCACCCTTTGTCACGGGTTGAATTGTGTCCCCCCAAAAATATGTGTAGCCATGTGGCTGGGATATGGTTCCCAGTATCTTGGGACTGTCCTCCATTGTGTGGTTTTGCTAAACTGTATGTTAAAGGATTAGGGTGTGGCTGTAAATTCCTGCTGTAGGGGGAGTTTCCCCAGAGTATGGCTTGCCCCACCCTTAATGCTTTCAACTTGCAAGAGATAAAAGGGAAAGAGAAACAAAGGACAATTGAGAACCTCGCTACCATCAAGCAAGCAGCACTGGGAGAAGAGCGTGTCCTTCAGACCAGAGGTTCTTGCGCCAGGACGCTCTCTGGACAAAGACTGATATAATACCAAACTTTCCTCCAGAGCTGACAAGGGGAAAGCCTTCCCCTGGAGTGGTTACCCTGAATATAGACTTACAACCTACTGGACTGTGTAAGAATAAACCTTTCTTTGTTAAAGCCATCCACTCTGGTATTTCTGTTAGAGTGGCACTAGCTGATTGAAACACCCCTCTTGCTCTAGTTCCCAACAATGTATAACTCACTTCTTTCTGAGTCCTCATCAGCAGCACTTTCCAAGTTTATATTTACACTAACAGTCTGCACAAGACAATTTATTCTTCCTCTAATATGGTCCTCGATGTTCTCCTTAGACTTTCAGCTTCCACTCACTGCTCTGTTCCACAACCATTCTTCTTTTTTAGGTATTGGTCACAGTAACAACCCATTTCATATACTAAATTCTGTATTAATTTTCTCTTACTAGCTAACAAATTACCGCAATTTTAGCAGCTTAAAGAAACACCCATTTATTAGTCCATAGCTATGTAGATTAAGAAAACAACACCATGATGATTGCAGAAAAAGTAATGAAGTTGTCAATGGTTTCATTCTTCTTAGATTAACAATGTCCATGGAAACAGCATTAAAGAAATCAAACAATATTGGCAAATTTGCTGCAAAACACTTCTTTAAAACAGTAAAAAGCAATGTCATCAGTATGGTGACTAAAGTGTGCCTGACATTCGCTGTGGTGTTTTCAATTGCCTTATATGCTTTCAATACTGGACAATGAAAACGAAAGGCAGAACTGATGCATTCAAATTGCAGTGTTGGTGAAAAATACTGAATATACAGTAGGCTTCCAAAAGAATTAGCATATTAGTCTTAGAATAAATACAAGAACGCTTCTTTGAAATGAGGGTGGTAAAACTTTGGTTCATGTACTATTGTAAATAGGCCACTGAAAAGGAGCAATTGCTGGAACATCATGTTTGATTAAGTAGAGGGTCAGCAAAAATGAGTGATTCACTCAATAAATTGAATTGCCATAAAAGCCCCAACAATGGATTCTAACACACCAACGATTATGAAGTTGGCACAGGGCCAGGTAAACTTTGTTCCATTATATATGCAGGTCAACATGACAGCAACTAACTACAGTAACAATCACGTGCTGATCAGAAGTCTAGGCACAGTGAAACTTGGTCCTCTGCTTAGGGTATCCCAAGGCTTAAAACAAAGTGTAAGCCAATCCTGCGGTCCTCAGAGTCCTCAGATAGGGCTTGAGGCCCTCTTCCAGTCTCTTTCAGGTTGTTGGCAAAATTCATATCCTTGAGACTATAGGACTAAGACCCTCCTTGCCTTACTCACTGTCAGCTGAAAGCTACTCTCACCTTCTCAAGTCTTTCTTTTTATTTCAAAGTTCACACACTGAAGTTTGGTTTATTTCAGGTTGGAGAGAGTACATAGCTGCAACAACCTCCTCTGCTACTATCTGGAGAAAACTTTGCTTTTCAAAGGTTCATTTGATTATGTCACTACTATCTGCAATAATTGCCTTCTCTTAAAGTCAGCAGTGTTATATGAACAGAACCTATAATCACATAAATAAAGTCTAAAATTTTTATGGTTCCTGGGATTATACAGGTTAAGTAAACTAGAGCAAGTCCTTGAGTGATACAAAGAGGTATTTGACTCAGCTGCTAACTGTAAGGTTGGAAGTTTGAGCCCACCCACAGGTGGCTCAGGAGAAAAACCTGATGAAGTACTTCTCAAAAATCAAACATTGTAAATGCATTAGAACACACTTTTAATCTGACATACATGGGTTGGAATGAGCTGGACATGAATTTGTCATCTACTTAAAGGTTCCTGGTTTTACTGGCTGGTATACAAAAGGGGAGGAAAATTTGGGTGAGGGGACATCTTAGAATTCTGTCTATCATCATAGTAATAGGTTAAATAATCTTCAAACATATCATCTAGCCAAATGTCTCTCTACAAAGACTTACGTAAACCAGGTTTAATTATTTTTCCCTCTCCAGATAAAATGTCTTGAGAGCAATAATCATTTGAGAAGACCCATAATCATTATATTCTGAGATTTACTAGTTTAATCTTTAAGCATCTGTTGGTGGTGGTGCTGTCAAGTTAGTTCCCACTCATAGAGACCCTGTGCACAACAGAACAAGGCGGCCCCAATTCCATACCAGCTGACAATCTTTGTTACATTCGAGCTCATTGTTGCAGCCCCTATGTCATTCTGCCTCACTGACTATCTTTCTCTTTCTGCTTCTATTTTATGAAGCATGACATGTTTCCCCAGTTACCATCTGATAAAATGACCAAAGTACTCAAGATGAAGTCTTGCTATTCTTCCTTCTTCCTTCTAAAGAGCATTCTGACTGCATTTCTAAGACAGATAGTTTTATTCTTCTGACAGTCCATTGTGTAGTCAATATTCTTCTCCAACACTATAATTCAAACATATTAATCCTTCTATCTTCGCTGAATATTGTATAGCAGTAACTTAAGTTCTACATATTGTAATTTATGAAGAAAAGTCATCTTTTGAACACAAGGATTCAATTTTCACTCTTAGGTTGATTATTTTCTTTTTAAAGTGAGCTTATAGAAATCTTTATGAAAAGAGAAAAAAAATTGTGTTTCCATATTGTACACATTTGTTCTTTAATACAATTAAAATCTTAAATACCAAATGGGAAAAATAATTTTTTGCATACCAGTGAATGTGCTTTTGAGAAAGACTTGAGGCTCTAGCTAGTGATTCTCTATCTTGTCTGCATAAAAGCACCCAAGAATATTAAACATAAAAACAAAACAAAGCGAAACAAAATTTAAAAACTCCTGGGTGCCATCATCAGGTATTTTGATTCAATTGCTAGTCCTGGATTAATTAATCTTCTAAATGGCACTAGGTTGTATCTTCAGGGAGTTCATAGTTTAGAGTAAGAAAGAAGACAGTTAATCAGCTGCTTGCATGAATAATTTAATGTTAACTTTTAAAACTGAGGTTTGGTATAGGTAGAGAAAAGTGTGAAGTTACATGCATAGAGCTCAAGGAACTATCACAAAGTAGTGTACTCATATAAGCAGCACTCATGTCAAAAGTAGAATATCACCAGAGAATCAGAGGCTGTTCTTATATATGCAGTTTCCAAAGTATGAGCACACTGTTTCCAAAGGTAAACATTTTTCTTAGATTTTAATGCCACAAATTATTGTTGCCTGTTTTGACTTTCATGTCAATGAAATCATGCAGTTTAATTTTTTGTAATTTGGACTCTTTCACTCAACATTATGTTTGAGAAATTTGTCAGTGCCATGGTATACAGTAGTAGTTTGTGTCTTTTCATGTTTTAGATTTTTGGTTTTATAAATATATTGCAATTTATTTATTTCCCTGTTTGAATGACATATAGATTATTTCCATTTTGAGGCTATTTTAAATCATACTGTCATAAGCACTCTAGAGCTTCTACATGTCATGTGATGCACGTACGCATACATGTTATAGAGAGGAACTACTGAATTATGAAGTATGCACATGTTAATTTCAGTAGTTACTCCTATGTAACTGGCATGTGGTGATTATATCAATTTGTACTCCCTCCAGCAGAATGTGAGAGTTCTGATTGTGCTATATGTTTGTCAAAAGTATTGCTGTTGTTATTGTTATGTGGCATTAAGTCACAGGGACCCTGTGTGCAACAGATTGAAACACTGCATGGTCCTGAACCATTCTCACAATCAGTATTGTGCTTGAGTCTATTGTTGCAGCCACCGTGTCAAACCATATCCTTAAGGGTCTTCTTTTTTCCTTGACCCTCAACTTTACCAAACTGGATGTCCTTCTCCAGGACTGATCCCTCGTGATAACGTGTCTAAAGTATGTGAGATGTAGCCCAGCCATCCTTGCATCTAAGGAGCGTTCTGGTTGTACTTCTTCCAAGACAGATTTGTTTGTTCTTTTGACAGTTCATGATATGTTCAACATTTTTTTAACCAGCAGCATAATTCAAAGGCATCAGGTCTTTGGTCTTCCTTATTTGTCATTCAGTTTTTGCACACATGTGAGGTGATTGAAAACACCATGGCTTGGGTAAAGCATACCTTAGTCTTCAACATAGCATTGCTGTTTCTCAACATTTTCAAGAGACGTTTTGGAGCACATTTGTCTAGTGCAATGCGTGTTTTGATATCTTAACTGCTGCTTCCATGGGTATTGATTGTGCATCCAAGTAAAACAAAATCCTTGAAAATATATTTTCCCCTCCATTTATCATGGTGTTACTAATGGGTTCAGATGTGAGGATTTCTGTCTTTTTGATGTTAAGGTGTAAACTGTACTGAAGGCTGTGGTCTTTGATTTTGATTAGTAAATTCTTCAAGTCCTCTTCACTTTCAGCAAACAAGGTTGTGTCATCTGCATAATGCAAGTTGTTGATGAGTCTTTCTGCAATCCTGATGTCTTGTTCTTCATGTAGTCCAGCTTCTCGGATTGTTTGCTCAGCATACAGAATGAATATGTATGGTATAAGTATATAACCCTGATACATACTTTTCCTAACTTTAAACCATGAAGTATCCCCTTGCTCTATTCAAAACATTACCTCTTGGTCTATGTACAGTTTCCTCACGAGCACAATTAAATATTCTAGAGTTTTCATTTTTTTCTAATATTATGATCCACACATCCTGGTATTCTCTGATTTCAGCGAAGATCCATCTGACATCAGCAACAAGATCCTGGGCTCTACATCCTTTTCTGAATCCAGCCTGAGTTTCTGGTAGTTCCCCATTAATATGCTGTCACAGTCACTTTTGAATGATTTTTAGAAAAATTTTACTTGCGTGTGATATTAGTGATATTATTTTATAATTTCCATATTTGGTTAGATCACCTTTCTGGGGCATAGGCATATATATAGATATCTTCCAGTTAATTGGCCAGGCAGCTGTCTTTCAAATATCTTGGGAGAGAAGAGTCAGTGCTTTCAGTGATGCATTCGTTTGCTGAAACATTTCAAATGATATTCCATCAATTCCTAGAGCCTTGTTTTTCACCAATGCCTTCCTTGCGGCTTGGACCTCTTCCTTCAGTATCAAGAGTACTATTGTTAGTCTTTTAAATTTGTAGTTATTGTGGTAGCTGTAGATTGTACATATATGATCTAACTAGAAAGTATATGCTTTATAGGTTTTTGCAAATACCACATATAGCCTATGGGTTGTTTTATTTCCCACCTTCACCATTTTATTTTATTTTTTGCTTTAAGGAACAGAAATTTATTGTTGCACAGTTCCAGTGGCAAAGATTCTGAGTTCAAACCAGTAGCAGGGCCATATTCTCTTTTCATACTCTAGAGAAAGGTCCTTCCTTTGCTCTTGCAGCTGCTAGTAACTCTGGGCATCACATAGTGTTCAAGTCAATTCCCTGTATCTTTACACACATCTTCTTCCCTGTGAAATTCTGTGTGTTTTCCCCTTGTATATCACACCACTTAGAAGCAATTAGAATGCACTCTACTCCAGTATGTACTCTTGAATTTAACTGTTAACATCTTCAAAGAATCTATTTCTAAACAAGCCACATTCACAGGTTCAGGGGTTAGAACTTCAACACATTTTTTTTTGTAGGTGGTGGGACATATTTCTTTCCATATACACTGTGAGCTAAATAAATTTGAATGTATATAGTAAAATAAACCACCAAAGTAATTATTATTTTTTTAAGGATACAGAAGGAAGTCAGTGAGAAGTTAGGTGTCACTGATAATTTCCACACCCTTTGGAATGTTTAAGTATAGCCAGTGTAATTTTTTTAGGTCACTTTAAGTTGGTATAATCTATTTGGCAATTTGTTGAAGGCTACCTCAAGAACTTGGGATATGGCCACTTGGGATGAGAGTTTGAGGGGTGGAAGTCTTCATCTATCTGCAGAAAATTTTTTGTTGTTGTAAAGTTTTATTGTGCTTCAAGTGAAAGTTTGCAATTCAAGTCAATTTATCATACAAAAACTTGTAGACTCACTTCTATGTAAGTCTAGTTACTCTTCCTACACAGTGACAAAATGCAATGACAGCTAATTAAGTTAACAAACTCATCCTATAAAAAGTGCTACATATCTCATTGTTGAATAACACCATGGGCATTGTCATGGATTGAATTGTGTCCCCCCAAACATAGGTGTAGCCATGTGACCGTGAGTCCCTTTGTTCTACAATTGTCCTCCATTTTGTGATTTCACTGTGCTGTATGTTAAAGGATTAGGATGGGACTGCAAATTCCTTCAGAAGATCACCCCCCTGCTCTACTGTAAAGGGAGTTTTCCTAGAGTGTGGCTTGCCCCACCCTCAATCCTTGCATCCTACAAGAGATAAAAGGAAAGAGAAGCAAGCAGAGAGTTGGGAATCTCACATCATCAAGAAAGCAGCACCAAGAAAAGAGCATGTCCTTCAGACCTGAGGTTCCTGCCAAGACGCTCCCTAGGCAAAGATTGGTGCAATACTGGACTTTCCTCCAGAGCTGACAAGGGGAAAGCCTTCCCCTGGAGCGGACACCCTGAATATGGACTTGTAGCCTACCAGACTGTATAAGAATAAACTTTTCTTTGTTAAAGCCGTCTGTTAGAGCAGCCCCAACTGACTAAAACAGTCATCTTCAAAGTATTCCCCTTGGGAATCTATGCACCAGTGCCAATGCCTAGTCCACGCTTCAAAGCAATTTTGGAACTCTTTTGCTGGAATGGCCATCAGAGGTGTCATCATATTGTTCTTAATGTCTTGAAAGTCATCAAAATGTCTTCCTTTCAACATTTCCTTTATCTTTGGGTAAAGAAAGTCACTGTGGGCCAGAACAGATGAGTAGGGAGAGTGTTCTAATACAGTTATTTATTTTCTGGCTAAAAACTCTGCCCTCATAGACAACAATAAATTAAGTTTGTGAACTTGCCACCTTGCTACCATGCACAATGACCATTCCAGAAAGAGCTCCAGAATTTTTTGAAGAGTGGACTAGATGCTGGCATCAGTGCATAGCTTCCCAAGGGAGTGTGTCAAAGGTGATCATAGCGAAATTCCTCAGTGAGGTATGTAGCACATAGAACAATTAGCTTCGTGAACTTAATTGTCAGACCCCTTACTCCTCATTTCTACTCTGTATTTCCAGGGCCATTTAACCAGCTCCTGTCCTCCTTTACCCTCTTATCTCATCTCTGGAGAAGAGGTGCTCAGTTATCCTCCTGTCTCTACTTAAGCCACTATCATTTTGTGTCTCACAGTATGGTCCAACCTTTGAAGACTTGTCTTTGGGAATGGTTTCAGTGCTGGGCTAACAGTGAGTCCAGGGGCTATGTCTTCCAGGGAGCTACCAGTTTATTTATTTTTTTTCCTTCTTCTTTTAAGAGTTTCTCTTGTTCAATAAAAATTTTTATTTTAATGTAGTCAATGGTATTTTCCTAGATGGTTATTTCTTCTGAATTATCTGCAAGCTTTAGCCAAGCCAAACTTTATTGTTTACTTTTCTCTTGTCAGTTTACAAAACATCTGGAATTGTTCTTTAGGTATGTGGTAAAGATTAAGTCATTATTTTCCTACAGGGATAACCAAGTAACCCAAAACTACTGATTGGAAAGATTAGATGAAAACTTTTAGAGGTGATTAGAAGTTCTAGATAGTGTTATCACACACTAGTGCAGTTGTAGATTTGCTTCTATTATCCTTCTAAGTTAAGAGCATGATACTTTAATCAAAACAGAAATTGAGAAGATTTGAAGCTCTAAAAAACAAAGTTGTGAAAGAGTGAATTCTGTCTTAGGTTTACTCTTACTTTTGGGATGCAGACCTTTTGTCATTACAGCTTAAGACCCCTCACTCTTGGTGAGCTCTGATCTCCACTTTTTATTCCAGAAGTATACGAATCTGTGAACAATTGTGTTCACTTTTTCAGCCTCTCAGCTACCACTTTCAAATTAGCAAATGTCTTAGGAAGAAAAGTTGTCCTAAGTGTCAAATTCACATTTCTATGTTTCCTTCATCGGAATCTCAGCCAAAACAAATGTCACTGCCGTGGTAACTTTTGAACACTTACAAAGGGCCCTTGTTTTATTTGTCTCAATTTTCTAGTTCTCTACAGCAGGAGCAGAGCAGTGGTGGCTCTGTACTAGAATTGTCTTCTTCCAAGTCAGAGAGCTAGTTTGATTATTGGCCAATCAACCTCAAGCATGGCCACTATCTGGACACATTTCATCTGAGCTTCTAGACTAAGACAGACTAAGAAGAAAGTCTTAGTAATCCATTTCTGAAAAATCAGCCAGTGGAAACTCTGAGAATCACAGTAGTCTCATTTATCGGACCTGTTTGTGAATGAGGTTGTTATGAGTCCAGGGTCAACTCAATGACAGCTAGCAACAACAACCAAACAGAAAAAAATGGTTCAAAATAAACCATTCTGCCCTTGTCTGAAATAATAAAACTTTTCAAAATGTAATTTAAGGACTGTAACAACTATCTGGAATCCCTAGTGGCTGAAATAACTAAGGTTCTTGGTTGCCAATCCAAAGATCGGCAACTCAAATCCACTAAGAGGTGCCTCAGTCAGAAGACCTGACAGTATATTCCTTCAAATCAGCCACTGAAGAATTTCAGCTGTCAAAAATTAGTTCTTCTGTGTCACATAAGAAACACCCTAAGTTGGAATCTACACCATGGCAACTGTAAGTGCTTGCCTTTTAATGACCGTCCAAATTCCTAAGTGAGATGAAAGCAAACCAAACCCATTGCTGTAGAGACAATTCCTGCTCATAGCAACCCTACAGGAACTCAGTAAATCCCTATTTTTCTGGCTCTTCTTATTATAGAATAAAAGATCCATTAAATTTAATTCCCTTTAAGCACTTATTCACTGCCAAAAGCTGTTTCTTTTCCTTTTTCTTTTTTAGCTATGTGGAATCAGTAATGCTTAAAGTAGATTTAGGCAACTAGTGACAGGTTGGTGCAAGAAATACATTTTGGTCCAGAAAAAGGAGTTCTTTGGGCACCTTACAAATGATTACCCAGCACTAATATAAAAGCCTGTCCTGGTAACTGTAAACCAATGAGAATGAATCATGCCTGGCATGACCCTTGGTGTCAAATGAAAGATACTAGGCCTTTAAAAAAAAAAAAAGTGGACTGTATTGTAAGGCAGACAAACAAGTCTCAAATCACACTCCCCGAGGCTGGGGATACTAAAGCAGTTATGGGGTCAGGATAGTGAACTTACGGATAATTTGCAAAGTTGCTTGGAACAGGCAAGCAATTTGAGGGACTAATGGGTGTGGTCACGGGTGCAGTATGGCAACCAAGGGTGTGTGCTTTTGGAGGGTAAGATGCACGAGGTTGATCTAAGGACAGCTTCGTGACTTATTGCTCATGTCCACTTGGGGATAAGGGTCAGGCAGTTGGTGAGTAGTGAAGTGGCTTTAAAAAGAGAAGCAGCAAGGTGACCTTGGGCTGTACAACAGAAATGCCTTATAAGGAATTCAGAATGTCTGGGTATGATGGGAAGAAAAGGGAATAGTTTAACTGTGTCTGTTACATAATGGCACTAGCAAAGGCCATCTGTATTTTCTCATAGTGATCTTTGGGAAACTAATTTAAATACCTGTTTCTGAAATATTATAAACTATACAATGACAACTAAGACTTCAAACCTGGTTTGTGAGAACACTCCTACTGTGGTATTCTTTCATAGATTGATTTCTATCATTTAGTGCTTTGTCACAGGCATTAGGTATTGCTTAAGTGGAATGCAGGTCTGATGGTTAAGACTGTGCCAACTTGGCTGGGCCATAATTCTCAGTGTTTTGGCAGTGGTATAATGTGATCACTCAAATGATGAAATCTGCTGAGTGGGATTTCCCAGCAGGGGCGGGACCTATAGAGACTCATCACTCCCTCAGCCTTCATCTCTCAACCTTCCACCACCTGCTTCCTTCCTGCTCACTTTACCAAGGTTTCTGACTTGTAGATCCAGCAGCTCTCTTGTCTCCAGTTCTTGGGACTTAAAATAGCAGCTTACCTGTCAATCTTGGGATTAATCAATCTTCACAGCCTATGAGTGAGAGTTATGATCCTTGACCTGCTGATCTTGGGTTACCCAGCCCCTGCAGCTATGTGAATCAAGATAAACCTTGCTATCTTGCCTTCCATTTTGGCATCCACTAGATTTCACAGCCTTCAAGCAGAAACCCTGCTCTCCTATCTGCCAACATTGGGCTTGTTAGCTTCTGTGGCTGTGTAAATTGAGGGAGGCCTATATGCTGGTCCATGAGTTGGGAATTTTCAGATTCCACCTTCATGTGAGCTTTTTCCTTAATATAAATCCCTTTCTCTGTATGTATTTATATGCTTCTCTGTTTTAATTTCTCTAGAGAACCCATCTTAAGACAGGTTATTTTTGAGACTATAGCTCAATAGCTAATGAGATACCACAGGTCAGCAATGCTACCCACCTTACTCAAGCTTACTGTATCATTTGTTGCTCTCTCAGTCTTTCTCTTCACATTCAAGCCTTAAGTATGTTTAGCATATGGTATTATAGTGGTTAGGATACTAGGTTTTGTCTTTATTTATTATTTATTAAGTTCCATCATTTGTTTCACTTTAGGGTAAAATAATTATGGTGAAATCAGTGGGGAAGAAAGACATGCTGAATCCATATGCATGCCTCAAGGATATTCATATCCTGTATTTTCAAAGATTGTGCCAAGCCAAAAGCCAAGTGCCGTCGAGTTGGATCCGACTCATGTTTTCAAAGATTAGAGAGGAAAAAAAGATGTATTTTCTTCTTTTGTTACCACTATTGCTGTAGCCACCCTACAGGACAGAGCAGAACTACCCAACAGGGTTTCCAAGGAGTGGCTGGGAATTTGATTTACCAACTTTCTGGTTAGCAGCTGAGCTCTTAACCACTATGCTGCTATGGCCACGAGTAGTACTGAAAAGGAGACCTGGTTACACAGCGATTAAAGTGCTCAGCTGTTAACCAAAAGGTGAGTAGTTGAACCCACCAGCTGCTCCTCCAGGATAAAGATGTCATGATCTGCTTCTTCACAGCTCTACAGCTTCAGAAACCCTGTGTGGGCCATTCTACTCTGACCTATAGGGTTGCTATGAGTCAGAATTGACTTAATGACAATTGGTTTGGGTTAGCAGTACTCATAAGTGAAAAATACACAAAAATTACAGGGTTTCTGAAGTTCTAGTCTACAGACAACCTGCAACAAAATCATACTGACTGCATGTTAAATATTTAGATTTTTAGATCTCATCCATATCTACTAAGAATTTCTGGAGATGGGCCCAGGAACTGACATTTTAAGAAGTTTCCTATACAATTTTGATTCTTCTCAAAAAAGAAAAAAGAAAACCTTGTGACTGAGTTGATTGTAGTTAACAGTGACCTTGTGCATGTCAGATTAGTACTGCAGTCCAAATGGCTAAGTTTTTGGAAGTAGATCACTAGGTATTCCTTCTGAGCTGCCTCTGTGTAGATCTGAACTTCAAACTTTTTGGTTAGCAGCCAAATGTCTTAACCATATGCACCACCAGAGACTTCATGATTCCTATATACATAATTTAATATTTATAGTGGGAAGTGTTGTCACATGTATTATATCACAGAGTCCTCTGGAGTAGGTATAATCATCTCTAATTTTCCAGGGAGGAAACTGAGACCTCAAGTGGTAAGCCATTAGAACAAATTCACTTGCAAGTTCGGCTTAGATGCTACCCAGTTCTCCTGACACCAAGTTCAGTGCTTGTCTCATTATATCCGTCTTATTCTCTACAAAGAATAAGAATTCTGTCTCAGAAAAAAGATTTTTCTCTACATACAGTCTCCAAACTACAAAAGCCCAGACAGTCTAACATTTGTGCTGTGCTAGCGATTGTAAAGATAGTGTATTATTAACAACTTTCAGCACACACACTGGGCTGTTCATTTTCAAAGTGCCCAATTTTGTCCACGCACTTGAGTGATAGCTTGAAAGTCCTCTACAGAAAAGTCACACCATAGAGAAGGCACATTTAACACCCATGAGCAACAACACAGCATACAGTCATCAGGAGCAGAGATACTGCCACTGTTAAAGCAGGTACAGATAGATGACTTCCAACAGCCTTTGATGAACGACTTATCCTCAGCTTCACAGAGATGAAGCTCCTCATATCCACTTCAGAATTACCTTCTGTAACAAACAGCAAAATGGGACATTTTCCATCTGAGATCCTAAGCTTTTTGCTGGCCAGAAAATAAGTTATTGATAAAGATTTGTCTTCTGAAACATCTAGCAGATACATAAAGAAACGCTCATGATCACTAGCCACCGGAAAAATGAAGATCAAAACCACAATGAAATACCATCTCACCTGAAATTACTGGTACAAATCACAAAAACCGAAAATATGTTTAAGAGGCCACAGGGAGAAGAACTCTAGTGCACTGCTGGTGGGAATGCAAAATGGTACAACCATTTTGGAAAACGATATGTTACTTCCTTAAAAAGCTAGAAATTGTAATACCATATGATCCAGTGGTGGCACTGCTAGGAATATATCCTAGAGAAATGAGCGCAGTCATATGAATAGACATACGCATACCCTTGTTCGTTGCAGCACTGTTTGCAATAGCAAAACGATGAAAACAGCTTAGATGTCTACCAACAGATGAATGATACACAGACTACGGTACATGTACACCATGGAACACTCCCTAACAATAAAGAATGATGATAAATCTCGGATGTATCCTACAGTATGGATGAATCTGAAGGGCTTTCACTATGTTGAATGAAATAAGTCAGTCACAAAAAGACAAATATTATATGAGACCACTAATAGAAAAACTCATGAAAATATTTACATGCAAAAAGAAACTATCTTTGATGGTTGTGAGGGAGGGAAGGAGTGAGGAAGAAAATACATCAAATAGACGATGGATAAAGGGTAACTTTGGTGAAGGATAAGACAATGCACAATGCTGGAGAGTTAGCACCATTTGTCTAAGGCAAGGTCACAGAAGCTCTCTAGTCACACCCAATGTTCCCAAGGACCAACTGCTGGTCTGAGGCTGTCAGGACCATAGTCTCAGGGAACACGTATCTCGATTGGCATAACATGGTTCACGAAGACAATATTCTACATTCTGCTTTTACAAGTAGCCTATGGGGTAAAAGCTTGTGAGTGGCTAAGATACTCAGTCTCATCCCATCTAGAGCACGGGAAATAAAGAAAACCAAAGCACAAGGGAAAGACTATTCCAAGAGACCAATGGACCGTAACTATCACAGCCTCCACCAGACTGAGTCCAGGACAACTAGATGGTAACCAGCTATCACTGCTGACTGCTCAGACACGGATCTTAACAGAGGGTCCTGGGAAAAAAAATGGAGAACAAAAATTTAACTCATTCAGACAACAAAGTACAGATTCATCGGTCTGATAGAAACTGGAAAAACCCTGAGAGTATGGCTCCAGACATCTGTTTAGCTCAAAAAGGGTCACTCCTAAGGTTCACTTTAAGCCCCAAATTAGACAGACTCATAAAAAAAAATGATACTGAATGGACACATGAGCTCAGCAGCAAGGACGAGAAGGCAGGAAGGGACAAGAAAGCTGGTAAAGGGGAAAGTAAGACTGAGGAGAATGCTGACCTGTCACAGAGTTGGCAACCATTGTCAGGAAAGAGCATGTATATTCATTGTTTAATTAGAAGCTAGTTTACTCTGTAAATCTTCATTTTAAGAACAATTTTAAAATAAGAAATTGTCTTCTGTGAAATTAGTGAGCTGACTTAAATTTGGGACATTTTTGTTGTTGATTCTTCTCTCAAGGAAATATGAGAAGAAAGAACCATGGTCACTACTGACAGCTACTGTTGTTAAAACAAGGGGGCCTGGTGGTGCAGTGGTTAAGCAACTCAGCTGATAACCGAACGGTTAGTGGTTTAAATGTACCAGCTATTTCATGGGAGAAAGATGTGATGTTCCACTTCTGTCAAAGTCACAACTTTGGAAGCCTTATGGGACAGTTCTTCTCTGTCCTGTCAACTGTAAACAACTTGATGGTTGTTTTATTTTTGCAGGAATATATGCCACAAAATTAATGTGGGGTTCTACAACACCTACCTTACTTTATTCATTACAAGTTTATGAGTTGCTTTTCCGAAAATTAAAGCCTAGAGAAGATAAGTAACTTGGCCTAGTCAATTTGGCTAGCAAATTCTTGTTTGTCTGAAGCCAGAGTCCAGTAACTTAACGATTTGACCACATGTTTTCCCTCAGTGCATTGAGAACCTAATTTTATAAGATAGAGATGATTCATAATTTAAAACAAGTAAATAAAAAGGACCATGGAAACATTGATTTGGTTTTCTCCTTCAGTGGCAGGTTTTCTAGAAAGAGTTTCCTCACTAACCATGGAGGAGAAGAGAAAGATTCGTTACTAATTCTCTCCATTTTACATTTCTGAAAGTCAAAATGGTTTTTATTACACTAACTGGTAAATCAGATTAAGAGTTATATGACTGACGAGTAATCAGCATTATGTATTTCCATTAGACCTGATGGCCGGTGGGACAATTAGATTATTCATTCAGTGAAAACTACAAGGGTCTTTAGGGGTTAGAAAGGAAAAAGATCCCTTACAAGTCCATAAAAGGAAAGTGCAAGCATACCTTGTTTTATTGCGCTTTGGTTTATCACTCTTTGCAGAAACTGTGTGTTTCACAAGTTGAAGGTTTGCAGCAAACCTGCACTGAGCAAGTCTATAGCACCGTTTTTCTAATAGCATGTGCTTACTTTGTGTGTCTCTGAGCCACATTTTGGTAATTCTCATAATAGTTCAAACCTTTTCATTATTATTATGTTTGTTATTGTGAACTGTAATCAATGATCTTTGTTGTTACTATTGTAATTGTCTTGGGGTGCTACTAACCTTGCTCATATAAGATGATGAACTTAATAGACAAATGCTGTACATTTCTGACTACTTCATCAACCAGCCATTCCCTTCACTCTCTCTCTCTGGGCTTCCCTGTTCCCTGAGACATGGCCATATTGAAATTAGGCTGATTACTAACCCTGCAGTGGCCTCCCAATGTTTAAGTGAAAGGAAGAGTCACATGTCCTTCACTAACTCAAAAGCCTGAAATGATTAAGCTTCATCAGCAAGGCTTGTTGAAAGCTGAGACAGACTGAAAGATTGTACTCTTGAGCCAAAGAGTCAGGTTGTAAATGCAAAAGAAAAGTTCTAAAGGACATTGAAAGTGATGCTTCAGTGAACTCACGAATGATAAGAAAGTGTAACAGACTTATTGCTGATAAGAAGAAAGTTTTAGTGGCCTGGATAGAAGATCACAAACCAGCCACAACATTCCCTTAAGCCAGAGCCTAATGCTGAGAAGGCCCTAACTCTCTTCAGTTCTTTGAAGTTTGAGAGAGACGTGGAAGCTGCAGGTGGAAAGTCTGAAGCTAGCAGAAGCTGGGTCATGAAGTTTAAGGAGAGAAGTCAACTCCATAACAATTAAAATGCCAAGTAAAGCAGCCAAGCGCTAATGTAGAAGGTGCAGCAAGTTATCCAGAAGATGTCGCCTAAGATAATTAACGAAACTGACTACATTAAACAACAGATTTTTGATGTAGATAAAACTGCCTTATATTGGAAGAATATGCCATGTAGGGTTTCATAGCTAGAGAGAAGTCAATGCCTGGATTCAAAGCTTCAAAGGACAGTCTGGCTCTCTTGTTAGGTGCTAATGCAGCTGGTGACTTTAAGTCAATGCTCATTTCCTATCCCCCAAATCCTAGGGCCCTTAAAAATCATGCTGATTCTATTCTGCTGCTGCTCTGTAAAAGCAACAAAGAGGCATAGCTGAAACCAATTTAAAACACGGTTTACAAATATTTTAAGCTCGTTGTTGAGACCTAATGCTCAGAAAAAAAAAAAAAAAAAAAAGAGATTCTTTTCAGAACATTACTGTTTATTGATAACATACCTGGTCACCCAAGAGCGCTGATGGAGATGCACAAGGTTAAAGTATTCACGTCTGCTAACACAACACCCATCCTGAAGCCCATGAATCAAGCAGTAATTTCTTATTATTTAAGAAATACATTTCATAAGGCTATAGCTGCCATAGATAGTGATTCATCTGATATAATGGACAAAGCAAATTGAAAACCTTCTGGAAAATCTTCAGTCTTGTAGATACCACTAAGAATACCTGTGATTCATGGCAGGGGGTCAAAATATTAACCTTATCAGGAGTTTGGAAGAAGTTGATTTCAATCCTTGCAGATTACTTTGAGGGGTTCAATACTCCAGCAGAAGTGGTAACTGCAGATGTGGTGGAAGTAGCAAAAGAAAGAGAATTAGAAGTAGAGCCTGAAGATGTGGCTGAGTTGTTGCAATCTTGTGATCGAAGTTCAACAGATGAAGGGTTAGCTCATAAAGATGTGCAAAAAAAAAGTGGTTTCTTAAGATGGGATTTTCTCCTGGTAAAGATGTCGTGGATATGATTGAAATGACAATAAAGGACTTAGAATATTATGTAAACTAAGTTGTTAAGGCATCAGCAGCATTTGAGAAGACTGATTCCAATTTTGGAAGTTCTCCTGTGGGTAGAATGCTATAAAATAGCACAGTATGCTGCAGAGAAATCTTTCATGAAATGAGTCAATTGATGAAGCAAACTTCATTGTTGTTTTAAGAAATTATCACCGTTATCTCAGCCTTTAGCAACTGCCACCTTGATCAGTCAGCAGCCATCAACACTGAGAGTCAAGATATTTCACCAGCAAAAAAGATTCTGACTGACTGAAGGCTTAGGTGATGGTTAGCATTCTTCAGCAATAAAGTAGTTTTTAATTAAGGTATGTGCATTTTGTTTTGTTTTGTTTTGTTACATATAATGCTGTTACATACTGAATAGACTACAGTTTAGTGTAAACATAACTTTTATAAGCACTAGGAAACCAAAAAATTTGTATGACTTTATCACAATATTAGCTTTATTGCCATGGTTTGGAATCTAATCTTCAGCCTCTTTGTGGTATGACTGTGTCATTTGAAGAGTATATGCCAAATTTAGGACAAAACAAACATAGGGAACCTGAGTCCTGCACATCTGAAGTCAACTCTGATGTCTGAAGTGCAAAGAAAAGAGAGAAATTCAATGGATATAGTCCAGATAGCAACGGCAGCAGCAGCAAAAATATTCTCTTGGAAGTTTTCCAAACATGCCTCAGAAAGCAAAGCCATATTTTCAGAGGGGATTAGTTATAACTTAGAAGCTATATCCCTGAGTGGCTCTGACTTAAATAGTTGGAAGAACTTGCCTCCTTGCTGGGTAGTGGGATGTTTTATTCTTTCATAGCATTGTTCTGTGATAGTGTATAAAATTGTGTATTAGGAATATTATTGGTACAACATCTTCCTTTTTCCTCAATTTACAATGACTGCTGTCTTACTTATTATCAGATCATTGTTTTATACAGTTATGTTAATTTTGTATCTTTTTAATGTAGAAATTAAAGTAAAAAAGGATGAAATTCTAACCATTATGAATTCCCTAATGATCAGCCTGGAGAATAAAATTTCTTAAAATAAATATGGATAAAACATTACATATTGCACTCTACCATTAACAATTTGAGTCTGTATTCTCAGGGTACAGAATTGTCATGGAACTTTAGTGCATCTGTTCTTGTCAAAAACTTCAAAATTTAGTTCGTGAATTTGTCAGTGTTTTTTCTTTAGTCTTGTGTCTCTGACGGGAGCTGAGGTCAGCAGGGATGGGTGAAAAGCATGGTCTGTCTTGCCATGTGGCCATTCTTATTCAAGGAGGCTATGTTTGAGGCTTTTCAGTATGAAGTCTCACATAACATTCCCAGAGTACAACCTCCAAATACCCAGTACTTATCAAGCATCTATTGTACCCAGTTATCCCTAAGATCGCCATGAGTCAGATCTGACTCAACAGCACTTGGCTTGGTTATATCAATAGACAAAGCAAATCACCAGGGCAAACCAGCATCAACATGGAGGGGGACTACACCAAGGTGTGACTATCTGCTATGATCCATTTGGAGCCTTTAAGGTAACAATCTACAGTAATCAATAGCTCTCCTTGTCTCTGACTTCAAATGAGGGGGTTTCAACTTGTAATGGGTTTGTTTAGTTGTTCTATCTCTGATTTTACTAGTTTAGGTAGGTGGTATTTGTCTAGAAAGATGTGCATTTTCCCTAGGTTTTCAAATTTTTAGAGTGTAATTTTTTATAGTATTCTTGTACAATTCTTTTAATTTCAACAGGGTCCATTGTGATATTGCCCATCTCATTTTTAATTTGGATTATTTGTTTCTTCTCACTCTCTCTCTCTCTCTTTTTTAGTCAGCTTGACCAATGGCTTATCAATTTTGCTGATCTTTTTGAAAAACTAGCTTTTGGACTTGTCTACTCTTTCAATCATTTTTCTATTTCATGTATTTCTTTTCTAATTTTAATAATTTGCTTACTTCTGGAGCCTGATGGGTTCTTTTGCTGAGATCTTTCTAGTTGTTGAGTTAATTGTTTGATTTGTGCCCTTTCTTCTTTTTGGATATGTGCGTTTATTGAGATGAATTGACCTGTGAGCACTGTTTTTGCTGTGTCCTATAGATTTTGGTAGGATGTGTCTTCACTTTTATTTGATTCTGTAAAATTCTTTATTACATCCTTGATTCTCATACTACCCAGTAATTCTTGAGCAAAATGTTATTCAGTCGCCATGTTTTTAATTTAATTTGTATCTTTCTTTTGTTATTGATTTCTAGTTTTATGGCTTTGTGGTCTGAGAAGAAGCTTTATATTATTTCAATATTTTGAATTTTGTTGACTATTGCTCTGTGATCTATTATGTGGTCAGTTCTGGAGAAGGTTCTGTGAGTTTTGGAAGGAAGTATACTTGGCTTCAGTTGGATGAAGTGTTCTGAATATGTCTATAAAGTCAAGTTGGTTGATTGTGGCATTTATATCCTCTGTGTGTTTACTAAACTTTTGGGGGGAGAGTCTGTACCGAGAGTGGTGTGTTGAAATCTCCTACTATTATTGTGGAACTGTCTGTTTCTGTTTTCAGGGCAATTAGAGTTTGCTTTATGTATTTTGGATCCTTGTCACTGTGTGTGTAGATATTTAGTATAGTTACGTCCTGCTGTTAAATTCAGCCTTTGACCATTAGATAGTGACCCTCTTTATCTCATATGGTGGATTTAACTTTAAAGTTTATTTTGCCAGAGATTAGTACTGCCACTCCTGCTCTTTTCAGAATTATTAGCCAATGTATTTTTTTTCCAACCTTTAAGTTGTACTTTGTATCTTTGAGTCTAAGGTATGTCGTCTGTAAGCAGCATGTAGATGGGTCACTTTTTTTACCCAATCTACTGCTCTCCTTCTCTGAATTGGTGCATTTAATCCATTTATATTAGGTGTCATTACTGATAAATATGATGTTAGCATTGTCATTTTGATGCCTTTTTGGGGGGTGTTGTGGATAGTTACTCTGTTGCACTCTATTTTCCGTGCTGAGTCTTTTTTCTTTACATGTTTTCTTTTAGTGGCTTTCAGTGTTTGTTTCCTTGAAATTGTGATTTTGTATGCTGCTTTTTGACATGTAGAATTTACAGGTTTCTTTTGCAGTTACTCCCTTAGTCCCTTTTATTAATCTAAAAGTATTTCAAACTTCAGTGTCTATATATCTTCTTGTCTTCCTCCACATCTGGGAAGTCTATATGTACCTTTCTTTGACTTTCTTTTCCATATAATTGTCAATTATATTCTGAGATCTCTGAATTTCAATTTTTTGTGATTTGGTTGGGTTTATCATTTTTTAATTTTCTTTCCTGATTTTATCTAGGCATTCTGTTGAGTGCCAGGTGTTTAAGTATGTATCTAATGCTATTTGGTTTTCTAATCTAAGCACTTCTTTTAATGTTTCTTGTATTTTGATTTGATTCTTACAAATTTTCTAAATTTCTGTTTACCTGTGAAATTCTTAATTTCACCTTCATATCTGAGAGACAATTTGGCAGAATATATTATTATATATTATCAATTGACAGTTTTTTTTTTTTTTCTTCAGGGCATGATATGTTATATCTCTGTCTTCTGGCCAGCATCATTTCCGCTGTGTAGCCTGAGCTTAATCTTATTAATTTTCCTGTATAGGTTATCTTTTGCTTATTTCCAATTGCTCTCAGTAGTCTTTCCTTGTACCTAGTTTTGTTGAACTTGATTATGATATGCCTTGATGTATTTCTTTTAGGACCTATCTTGAGTTGGATTCAATGAGCATCCTTAATAGCCAGCCAGCCAATGGAGATCTCATATTTTATGATGTCATGAAAGTCTTCTGTCAACAGGCCTTCAACTATTTGTTCTGTATTTCAGCTATCCCACCTTGTTCTTGTACTCCAGCCACATAGTATTATTTCTCTTAATAGAATCCCACATCACGCTCAGACATTCTTCACTCTTACTGAGTCTTTTATCTGATTTTTCTTCATATTTACTTTGTCTTCAAGCTCACTAATTATGTCTTCTATGACCTCAATCCTGTTCCTTTGTCTTTCTGTTAACAAGCTTGGAGATTTTATTGTTTATCTATCAAATTTCAGATCATTGCTGCTTAAGCATTTCTTACAGCTTACTTAATTTTTCAGCATGCTCTGCTGCATTTTGCCTGATCTCTCTCCTGATGCCTTGCACAGCTCTATATATCATTCTTTTGTATTCTGTCTCTGAGAGTTTTGGAAACTCTTCTTCATCTGGGAAATCCATTGATGTTTTATTTGGGAAGTTTTGGAAGTCATGGGAGTCTGCTTCTTCAGGTGTTTAGAGATTGATTATTGTCTCTGAGCCACTGGATGTCATTGCGGTGACAGATATTATGGTCTCTCTCTGTTGGATCTGGGCCATAGATTTTTAATGCAGTCTGATTGTTTTCTGTGGCTTGCTCTTACTGTCCTGAACTGATCTGCTGCTGTTGGCACAGCTCTTGGGTGGGAGAGTTGCACTGCTTTCAGCAGACTACCACCATGTCTGCCTCTGGGCTGGATGGGGGGTCACGTGCTCAGATGCTGTGCTTCTGCAGCCACTCCAAGGTGGGCAGGACTCAAGTGCTGCCACTACAGCTGCCTCTGGTTTGGGCAGATCCCTTGTGGAGCCTCAGCCTCAGATTCAGGTATAGGGAAAGGGAGTGGTGACTTGCTTGTGTCTTCTTCTCCAAGTCACAGCAACAACTGCTGCCACTATTACTGTTGCCTCTGGTTTGGGTGGGGATCTCCCAAACCTTGAACCAGTGGCTACCTAGCCACTGGGACAACTACTCCCTTAGCCTCAGGTCCCCTGACTCTAAGCCTCTGAGGTACACTTGGCTCCAATGGCTGCCTAGCCACCAGGGTGATTGTCTAACTCCTCTAGTGTCACCTGAGCCCAGGCCTCTGTGATACATCTGATTCCAGTGGCTGCCTAGCTGCTAGGCTTCCCAGACCCTTCCCCCAGATTGCCTGAGCCCAGTCCTCCCTGGCACATGTGTCACCAATAGTTGCCTAGCTGCTGGGACAATCACTTTACTCCTTTAAGGTGGCCTGAGCACAGACCTCCCTACCACGCTTGGCTCCAATAACTGCCTAGGTGCTGGGGTAATCTCTGCCCTCCTCCTGGTTCACCTGACCCAAATCCTTCCCAATACCCACAGTACCAATATCTGCCTAGCTGCTGGCACTCACTGCCCAGCCCCCATGGTAGCCTGAGCCCATATCTCCCAGGAGCATGGCTCCAATGCCTGCCCAGGTGCTGGGGTGATCATTCCAGACTTGCCCAGTTAGTTGAGCACAAACCTCACTGGCTCACACGGTTCCAATCCTCTCCCAGCTGTAGGTGCACTCTCTCAGCCACCCATCCCCAGGCTGTGGGAAACCAGAGCTCTCTGGCCCTCTGGTTCCTAGGCCAGCCCCAGGTCTGCCTGCAGCAGGGCCATTCACTCTGCCTACCCAGGTCCTGTAATCTCCTGTATAACCATGGGGCACCTAGACCCAGGCCTCCCAGTCAAATGCAGGACTAAGGCCTGAAGTGTGGAACATACTTCAGTGCTCCCCCCAGCTCTGCCCCCTCCTGCCCTATCACCCTGGGATGCTGGGAGCCCTGGCCTCCTGTCCCCATGCTCCCTGCCCAGTTTCCCTGATCAGGCCGAAGCCTCCTGGCCCCTTGTTGCTCTGAGTCAGTGCCTGACTGCTGGGTCTTGTGGAGCACCAACACACAGCTGGCCTCATCCCACACTGTTCTAGCCTGCGAGGGGTCTTCAGTTCTGGGCTTCAGGCTGTGACTGTGATGCTCAGGTGGGGGCAGATCTCTTTAGTCAAATTCAAGGTTGCTCTAACTCATGTTTCTCAGATCCGCTTGATTGCAAAGATTTGCTGGAGGCAGGTTTTCTCCCTGCCCACGTTGCCTTCAGTTCACAGAGAATCTCCACCCAGGCCAGGTTGTTTTATCCAAGGTGGTTCTGGGCTCTTAAGAGCTTCCTTTCACTCCCTTTGTACTTACGGTTCTCTAAGCACAGTTTACTCCTTCTAGATTGCTGTATTTGGCGGATTTCATTGTCTGAGGTTCTTAATTGTTCAAGGGTTTATCTGGGACATGTTGTTACTCTGCCATTTTGTCTCCACCCCTGGACTTGTCCTAATTTTCTTCAGTTTTAGTGTGAACTTGAATATGAGCATTAATGCTCTGTTCTGTGTTTTGTCCTGGCCTTGGTCTTACTGATGACATTGATGTTTTCCATCATCTCTTTCCACAAATGTAGTTGATTTGATTTCTGTGTATTCCATCTGGCAATGTTCAGGCATGAATCCCAAACTGAACCAAACCCAGTCATATGGAGTCAATTCTGACTCATGGTAATCCTACAGCGCAGAGCAGAACTGCTCCATAGAGTTTCCGAGCAGATTCGAACTGCCAACCTTTCGAGTCAACATTAACAGTGAAAAAAATGGTGAAAAAAATGTATTTGCAGTGAAGATGTTGTTGGTCTTACAAAATTCTAGCTTGCATCAGTCCTATTACCAAGGCCATATTTTCCATCTTCTCTCATTGTTCTTTGTTTCAAACTTTCACATTCCAATTTCCAGTAATTGCCAGTGTATCCTTATTTTATGCTCAATCAATTTCAGACTGCAGAAGTTGATTGTAATCCTCATTTTCTTCATCTTTGGCCTTAGTGGTTGATGTATAAATTTGAAGAATCGTTGTATTAACCAGTCTCCGTTGTAGGCCTATGGATATTATCCTATCACTGACAGTGTGGTACTAGAGGATAGATCCTGTTCCTTTTCACAATGGATGCAGAGCCAATTCTTTTCAAGTTGTCATTCCTGGCGTAGTAGATCGTATAGCTATCTCATTCAAAATGACCAATACCAATCTGTTTCACAGCATTAATGTGTATAATATTGATATTTATGTATTTCATTTTTAAAATGCATTTTATTGTGTGACAAGTGAAAGATTACAATTTAATTTTTCATGCAAAAACTTACATATACATTGTTATGTGACCCTAGTTGCTCCACCTCACCTGTTAGTGCACTCACCCTCTCTATTCCTGTATTTCCTGTGTCCATTCAAGCAGCAATTTTCCTTCTCTGCATTCTCGTTTTGTCTCTGGGAAGAATCTACCAGTTAGTCTTATGTATCTACTTGTGCCAGGAAGTACACTCTTTCACCAGTATTATTTTGTGTCTTACAGTATAGTCCACTTTTTGTCTAAAGAGCTGGCTTTAGGAATGGTTTCAGTTCCAGGCTAACAGAGAGTATAAAGGGGTGTGTCTTTCAGGCACTATGGTATAGTGAAAAGAATTTGGAGTTGCAAAGGTCTAACACTAAATATTTTCTATTCTTTGATAAATATGTTTCCTTGGGAAAATTTTGATCTGCCTATAAGAGAAATATTCTGATTATTTTGTGTTGTATAGCAAATAACTCTAAAAGCTATTGTCTTAAAACAATAACCATTTTGTTATAAATCCTGCTTTCTGGGCCATTAATTTGGTCAAGGTTCATCTAGATGATTCGTCTGTTTCGTGAAGTGTTTACTGAGGTCATTCACTGGTATTCTTTTTGGAGATTTTCTAGTCTAAGAGGATTCTAGATGGCTTCACTCCTGTGTACTGAATCTTGGGTAGGATATGATTTGGCTAGCTGAAGTTTCTTCACTGGTGCACTTGGTTTTCTAGCTGAAAACCTCAAGGTGGTTGGACATCATTGTAGCTCAGCCCTCCTAGAGAGTTTTCCAAGAGGAAACCAAAACCAAATCTGCTGCTTTTGAGTTGATTCCAACTCATAGCTACCCTAGAGACAGAGTAGAACTGCCCCATACAATTTCCAAAAAGTGCCTGGAGGATCCCAAATGCCAACTTTTTGGTTACCAGTCATAGCACTTAACCACTATGCCACCAGGGTTAGGAAGTGGAAACTACCATTCATTTAAGGCCTAGGCCTGGAAATGGACATATCACTTCCCCTGTTTTCTTTCATTACTGCAGTCTCAGAAACGACCCACAATTTCAGGGAGGACACTTAGATTCCACCTCTTGAAAACAGGAGTGTGAGAGAGTTTATGGCCATCTTTTATTGTCTCAGGTAGCAGTTTATAGCAGCAATTGTTGAGATGTAACTCTGTAGCATGTTCACTTTCTTTCTTGTTCAAGACTCATTTATCTCTACTCAAGGGCTCATTTATCTCTAATCTTGCTTTCAGTTCCTGATAGATATCTTAGAACATTTGGTCAATCTCAGGTACTTTCTGTATATTTTCTTTTGACTGAACTTAATAACAGATCACTCCACTGGGATTTGAAATGCTGAATTCTCTTTCAGTTAAAAATTTTTCTTTTCCTCTACACTGCAGTGGGGACAGATGAGAAGATTTCTATTGTTGGTTTTGCTTGTCATCTTCCTCTAAAACCAAAACCAAACCCGTTGCCACAGAGCCAATTCCAATTCACAGCAACCCTATAGGACAGAGTAGAAGTGCCTCATAGAGTTTCCAAGGAGCTGCTGGCGGATTTGAACTGCTGACATTCTGTTTAGCAGCTGTAGCACTTCACCACTATAACCACCAGGGTTTCCCATCGTCCCCTTGTAGAGAATGATTTTATGATACTAAGGGAGATAGAAAAGCAACAGGGCAAAGAATGCTTTACTTGTAGTCTGTCAGTGTACACACACACACACACACACACACACACACACACACACACACACACACACACACACACCACACACAAGAACCTTCTTTTCTCAATATGACAAGACTCAGGAGTTTAAGAAAATATTTTTTCTAAGACAGATCAGTAGAAGTACTTTGAACATTAATAAAAAGCCATCCAGCTGGTTGTACTGTTTCAATGCATTGGCTTATTGGTTTACCAGCATACCACATCATTCTTATGACATGTGACTTTCCCTGTCACCGAGGATCAGTACTTCCATTGTATATGTTTTGTCAAGTGCGGATGATGGTGCCTGAAAAAGAAAACTGTAGAAGTGTACCCAAAATGCATATAGAAAAATGTTATTAGATCAGAAGTTAAGATGTCAAAAGTGAAGAAAATGCTGAAGCTGCATCTGCTCCCACCTACCGCTTCTGTTGATTCACAGTCTGAAAAATCACAGAATTATGAAGGGCTCTGTAAAGATCAGTGTTGCTCGAGGTCTTTAAACCTGGTGGCAGAAACTCACATAAACTAAGTGTATGTATGTGTGTACATGCATACATACATATATGTATATATATATATATAATATGATGCTGTGGCTTTGTTCCTAAGAAATTGAAGGCAAGTGAAAATTGTGTAGTTTTTAAATATAGTAAGACAGCCCACCAGTTCAAAGAAAAATTCGTCTGTTTTTTTCAATTCGAACACACAGGCAGTTTGACGAACCCACGTATTTACAAACTATAGTTGAACTATAGTTGATGTATTGCATTGTAATGACTATCTGTGAAGCTGTTTGCTCTGCTTCTTGAAGTATCCTGAAGGAGTTACTTATACAGTCCTCACCATGAAATGCTAGTCCTAAATTAACTATTACAGACTGAGTTGTGTTTTCCAAAAAAGATATGTTGAATTCTTAACTCCAGCACCTGCCAATGTGACCTTGTTTGGAAATAGGGTTTTTCGTTAGTTGATGAGGTTATACTGGAGTAGAATCGACCAAGAACCCACTGCTGTTGAGGTGATTCAGACTCATAGCAACCCTGTAGGACTGAATAGAACTGCTCCACAGAGTTTCCAAGGACCACTTGGAGGATTCCGCCTACAGACCTTTTGATTAGCAGACAGCACTTTAACCACTATGCCAACAAGATTTCCTACTGAAGTACAGTGAGTCCTAAACCTATTCCCTTCCAAAGAGTGCCTTATAAAAATGTTAAATAGACACACATAGTAGGAAGTCACCACGTGAGGGTCTGCAGATGAATCAAGGAACCCCAAGAAACACTTTGAGCTGTCAAAAAGCAAGAGGATCCTTCTCTAGAGTTGGTCTCCTGGTTTAGACTTTTAGTCTCTGGACAATACACTTCTGTCTTTTAAAAACATACCCTATTTTCTAGTATTTTGTTATGATAACTATCATGGACTAAATTGTATCTCCCAAAAATACATGTCAACTTGGCTAGGCTATGGTGCCCAGTCTTGTGCAATTGCCCACTGTTCTGTCATCTGATGTGACTTTCCCATATGTTGTCAATCCTAACCTCTATACTGTTAATGAGATGGGATTAGGGCAATTATGTTAAGGAGGACGACTCAATCTACAAGATTAGACTGTGTCTTAAGTCAATCTCTTTTGAGATATAAAGAAGAAAAGTCAGCATAGGGACATGGAGACCTCCTACCACCGAGAAAGCAGCACTGGCAGCAAGAGTAGTTCTTTGGACCTAAAGGCCCTGTGTTGAGAAGCTCCTAGATCAGGAAAAGATTGATGACAAGGACCTTCATCTAGAGGTAACATAAGAGAAAACTTCCTCTGGAGCTGATGCCCTGAATTCAGACTTCTAGTCTCCTAGATGGTGAGGAAATAAATTTCTTTGTTAAAGCCACCCACTAGTAACGTTTCTGTTATAGCAGTACTAAGTGTCCGGGGAAACAAAGTTATCTATGAAACTTAGACGGTCTCCACTCAAGAGACTGAGTAGGGAAAATAATTCTTTTTTATCTTGGGTCCACTGCCCATTTCTGTATCACTCAGTTAGGTACAAAATGCCTTCTAGGGTCCACCACCATCACTATGATGCCTGCAAAGAAAGTGCTTTCAGGATAAGGCAAACAACTTCATGGGTATCTACTATGAAAAGCAAGGAAGCACAGTGCCATTTGGCTGCACAAGCAGAATGTCAGCAACGGACCTGGAAATGAAGCCAGCCCGTTGAGTGGAACAGAGACAAATGATGAAGAGAGATTCTTGATAACATTTAAGTATTGATTTCACTCCTTTCTTTAGGCCAAAATGATCGTTGACATCTGAGTCTGTGGAACATCACATTAGCCCTATAACTTACTTGCTCAAGTTAAGAACACTGTGTTTCTGTAGCTTCCTCCAAAAGAATCCTAACTAATACACTTTAAGGTCTCATTTTTTAACTTTTCCATTTCACACTCTGAACCCCAGCCAAACAAATGTCTTCTAGATCCCTGAATTTGATTTTCTTTTTCTTCTTGCTAGACTATTGAACATATTGTTCTCTCTGCCTTTTCTCTTTCTCTCCTGATTTCATTTGGCTCATTCTTCCCTGTACTGTGTATTCAGAAGTCACTGCTTTTGAAAGCCACTCTTCCCTTAGTACTTCTTGTCAAGCTTAAGTCCCCTTAATGCTCCCATGTTTCTAATATTCTGCCTTTCATAGAAAATTTTTCATTAAATTTTTCTGTGTCTTCCAGCAAACTGTAAACTTAGGTCAGGTACAGGGAGCTGTGACATTCTTAGTCAGCATCGTATCTCCAATTCAATTCCTATAATATCATCTGGTATATGCAAGAGTTTAACTGCAGTCCCTCAAAGACATCCATGATATAGGATTTATTTTTACATATGATAGAATTTCTGGTTGAAATTTTTATCTAAATAATCTGTGCACAATAAAAGATGAATCTGAATATCTGCTAGATTAAATCTGGATCTATCTTTTTTAAAAGCCATTCCATACTTGACTTTTATTTTCCCCTTTTTCCAGTGAAACTCGACATTTTGGGGTCTTAAGCCTTCATATACTTCTCATAAGAGGATGCTGTTTGATACATAAGGACATGAGACATTGCCAGCATGTCAGTGAGCCTTTCTTTTCCAGTGAATTCATGCATATAAAAGAGTGACTTTATAAAGGAAATGATGTAGCTAAACATACAGATTAAATAATAAGAAATTCATGCAAGTGTGGTTTCATGTGCAGATATTATTATTCTTAAGCAGTTAAGACTTTGCATTCCTCAAAACAAGTGAATTAACCTGAACTGGTTAACAAATAATTATGAAGTGCATCTCACAATTGTTAGAAGAGAACTTAGCACTTCAGGCTTAAGTTCATAAGAATAAATACCTCCTAGATAACCAGCTTAGCAGATAAAACCCTGGAGATATAGGGGTTAAGTGCTATATCCACTAACCAAAAAGTTGGCAGTTCAAATCCACCAGGCACTCCTTGGAAACTCTACGGGGAATTTTGACTCCATCCTATAGGGTTTGCTATGAGTGGACTAGATAATTAAGGATATATCTTCAAAATATTTATGATGGCAAGAAATGACAGGAGCCAAATCATCCTCACAATTTGGTTTTATTTTATCTAGTGAAACGTACTTTCTCACTAGCATTCTTCAGTATATATTCTACTCAGTAAAATGTGGAACTGAGTAAGGGATAGCTAATAAAGCCTTTTATACTCAGCCAAACAGATGTGAATAGTGGTCAAGATTCTTTCAGAATATGTCATATTCTTCAACTTCTTTAATAAATTCTTTGACAGTTTCTTTTGAAGAGTGTTAGGGTCACTTCTGTTACTCTTTATTCATACCTTTTTATAGATCTTTAACATATTGTGTTATTATATTCTTTATCCATGTTTCCCATAGAATTGTTATGTCTTTGTCATGGATTGAGCTATGTCCACCCCAAAATGTGTGTAGCCATGTGGTGGGGCCATGATTCTCAATATTTTATGATTGTCCTCCATTGTGTGATTTTCCTGTGCTGTATGTTAGAGGATTAGGGTTGGACTGTAAATCCTTTCATAAGATCACCTCCCTACTCCACTGTAAGGGGAGTTTTCCTGGATTATGTCTTGTACCACCCTTTATCCTTTCATCCTTCAAGAAATAAATAGAGAGGGAAGCAAGCAGAGAATTGGGAACCTCATACCATCAAGAAAGTAGCACTGGGAGAAGAGCTCATCCTTCAGATCTCAGGGTCCAGCACCAAAATGCTCCCTGACTCAAGACTGGTGCAACACAGGGACTTTCTTCCAGTGTTGACAGAAAGAAAGTCCTTCCCCTGCAGCAGACAGCCTGAATGTTGACTTGCTTCCTACTGGACTGTGCAAAAATAAACTTTTCTTTGCTAACAAGACATCCACTCTCTGATATTTCTGCTAGAGCAGCACTAGATGTCTAAAACAATCTTCAAAGATAAGATCTTTGTTATATTGATTTTTGTATACCCAGTGTCTAGTATTCCTTATGTAATCAATAAAGTTTGTGGATAAAATAAAGGAGATGCATTTTCCATATGATTATATGGATGTTTTAATGGTGTACAAAGTATACAGGTTAAATGATCTTTATTATTTTATTATTATCTTAAGTTGTTTCTTTCTGAAAACATCCAAGCATCTTAATTAGGCTTAAGCTATGCGTAAGTCAGGAAAGAGTAAGCATGAAAGCCTCTTTTGCCTATGTTAATGATCAAAGACCAGTGGTCTGACTTTCCCATTAACCTGCCCAAGTGTGAGTACGTTTACTTCTGCACTTTTGGTTCGTCTTCTTGGGGCTTCCTGAAGACTACTTTTTGTATTTCTGTGTATATCATTGCTAGATTCTCATGGAAGCTGGGGAAATTAAGAAATGTTGAAACTTGTTCTATTATTTAACTCTTCATCTTGTTTTGTGCCATTGATCATGTTCTTTATGTTAATTTTTATTCATTTTAAATATAATGGTTTTATTTTCAATTACTAAATAAATTAAAAAATCTAACTAGTTGCCATGAAGTCATTCCTACTCATGTATTTCAGAGTAGTGCTCTATAAAGTTTTCAGTATCTGTGATTTTCTGAAGTAGATCATCAGACATTCTTCTGGGTAGGTTCAAACTGCAAATCTTTTATTTAGTGGCTGAACACTTAGCTGCTTTCATCACCAAGGGACTCTGACTAAATAAGCTTGCTGCTATAAATTCGTCCTGATTGTTCTGTTCTACAGTCACATTTGTTCATCCACCTATTTATTCATTGACTCTTAGACATTTATTACACCTGTTGTAACAAGGATTGGGCTGAGTGTTACAGATAGAAAGACCAATAAGGCAGCCAAGGAAAATACAGATCTGAAAAAACACATAAATGCACTTCAGTGTTTACTATTTTAGGACTATTGTTAGCTACAAGTAGCAAAAGCACAATCTGAACTTGCTTAAGCAACAATGGAAAATTACAATGGACTCTGAGTGGCCATTTGTTTTGTCATGTGCCCATCTTGAACCAATGGAATATATCCAGAAGGCAGGAAGTGGGAAGAGTCCTCGTTGACCTAAGCTGGACCATGAATCTTCCATATCAATTAACTGTGGCCATTGGATAGTAACATTGCCATGTCAAGTGACTCCTTAAAGGTAATCATATAAGACATGTTCATAAAAAATGGAGAAATTATTACTAAAAATAGAAATAACTATAAAAAAACAATTTTCCTAGTGCAATGTTTCAGGGATATATTTAAAGAATGATGGGATTACAAGCTAGGAAACTGTTGTTTCTACATAGCAGGGGATAAAGTTAGAGAACCTTCAAAAATAAGGCACACTCAGAGCATAAAGCTTTAAGTGATAAACATGTTTTTAGAAGATGGTAAAGACTGAAGGTAGAAAGTGACTGTAGGCAAATGGAATAGGTGCAGCAAAAGCTTTGAGAGTGAAGTACAGCTGTATTTGTAGATGAAAGAAAAATAATTAAAGATAGAATTCAAGATGACATACAGATCAGTGGAGCAGTCACTGGCCATAGAATAGATTTATTCTCTAGACTAAAATGCATTGTCGTCTAGTCAATTCCAGCTCATAACAACTCTATATGACAGAGCAGTACTGCTCCATAGAGTTTCCAAGGGAATGGCTGGTGGATTTGAATTGCTGACCTTTTGGTTAGCAGCCAAGCTTTTAACCACTATGCCACCAGGGCTCTTTGGACTAGTTACTTTCAAATGTTTCAAAGCAACACACATATTCTGCAACTAAAATTTTATAACAAAGTCCCCTATATATAGTTGACAAATCATTGACTTGCTGTGGTTGAAGGCAGAGAGGTAGACTGAGAACTTTCCTCATCCAACTTTGCTCTTACCACCCAGTTAGTTTCTCTGGAGTACTGTGAGATTTACTGCCTTAGTCAATGCAACCTTAAGCAAAGGGTTGACAAAATAATATGTTTTCAAAGATCAAAAACTAAAATCCACTTCTGTCAAGTCAATTTTGACTCATAGTAGAATTGCTTCACAGTTTCCGAGGACCACCTAGTGGATTTGAACTGCCAAACTTTTGGTTCTCAGACATAACACTTAAGCACTGTGCCACAAGAGTTTCTGTATTTTCAAAGAGTGCTCTTATAATAGAGTAGGAACTCAAAATGAGGAGGTTAATTAAAATATACTAGCTTAGTTGAATTAAAAACTGAGGCTAGTTGAATTAATTCAACTAAGCTACTAGAAAAAGCCAGTAAAGAAAGTATCATTACAACACAGTTCCCTGGAAGTAGTGTCATCCCAGGACTCAAAGATGTCAGTTTATGATACATAAAACAACATGTATAAACTTGAACACATGATAAACTAATACAGACACAAAATGTACATACTGCCTGGTTTAATTTATATGAAATTGTAGAAAAGATAAAACCAATATTCAGGAACTAAAAATGCACTACTGATTATCTAGTGCGCAGGGTGGTAGTAATGGAGTGGTGTGTCTGAGTGCAAAGGGCATTAGGAAACCTCTTGGGCTGGAGTAAATGTCATATATCTTAATTCTGGTGTTGGTTAGTTACATGGATGTATGAATTTGTCAAAAATAGTCAAATCATACATGTCAAATGAGTACATTTCATTGTTTGCAAAGTAAGCATCAATAAAGTTGATTTAGGAAACGCTGGTGGCATAGTGATTAAGTACTACGTCTGCTAACCATAAAGGTTGGCTGTTCATACCCACCAGGCGCTCCTTGGAAACTCTATGGGGCAGTTCTCCTCTTTCCTCTGTGGTCATTATGAGTTGGAATTGACTCAACAGCCACAGGTTTTTTGGGTTAAAGTTGATTTAAGGGGGGAAAAAAGGAATTCAGACTTGAGTCCACTACTGAGTGGCTAGGTTACTATGGTGAATCTAGTACCGCTACTGAGCCTCATTTTCTATAACTACGTGATAAGAATAATGAATAACACTTGCCCAGACTACCTAATAATTTGTTTACAAGTTAAAGTCAAACAGATGGTGAGTGTAAAACTATTTTTTAAAGTCAAAGTGACTATAGCATACATGATGAGATGTTATTAGTTGTTCAAAACTCTGGGGAATGGAATTATATTTTGTTTTTATAAAGAGCCTGGGATTTGGTATATTTTAGAAGGTTGGTGAACTGTCTGGCTATGAAGTCCAAATCATAATTCCTTGCTCTTGTTTCAAAATTGAATCAAAATTCCCCTGATCATTTTTTTTAGAGAAACTAATTAAGTACTGAAAAATGTTATTAATTTTCTTCAAATTGAGCTACAGAAGAAGACTGTGAAAGCATCCAATTCATATATTGGAATAGTCTTGTTAAAGTAACTTTGTTTTATCATCAGCAAGAAGAATGAGTCATCTATGACTCATGAAACTCTATGTTGTTAAGAAGGAGTTTAAGACAATTTTTAAGTTTAAATTAAATTCAATTTTAAAGCATCCATGATTTCATGTTAAAAGAAATAGTGTGGAAACATTCAGAAGCCTAAAGAGCAGTGAGTGAGCTCTCAAGATGTTCTCAGTTTTCAGAGTTGAAAGTCCCTCTAGAGATTACCAACAACAATTCTATAGCAAATATTTTCTGTGCTGGATACCATGGAGATCCTTCCTTAGGATAGCATGAGTAATATAGATTGTCTCAATATGCGCATGGAAAAAGGAAGGAGTTTGGCATAGTTTTAGAGACTCTAGAGAATCAGACTAAATGTCTGGCTACATAGAATAACACATCTAGGAGTCATTCTTTTAAGCTTGCAGAAAAATAAAATTTGTCATCGGAAGCAAAAATAAATGACCCCCCCTAAAAAACCTCTTTTATTTCACTTTCTATACAGTAACATCTGATGTGTGCCTGTTTCTGCAGAAAAGTGAATTAGTTGACTGAGAAAAAGCATCACATGGTGGTATTGGTAAATTTTCTGCAATTCAGGCTCTAATACTAAATTTTATAATCTTAAATTTTTATTTTCATATCAAGAATAATGTATTTGTAGTTATGTACTCTTAGAAATTGCCTAAAGAGTAATGAATAAAGATAGTATTGCAATATCATAGCTTATTACGAAAAGCATAACTACTTTAACAAAACAGATAATACAGAATATTACCCATGTATTTTCTCCAAAACAAAATCAGACTATCAGTTGATGGATAGAGTGGTTTCCTGGGGCTGTCCTAACAAAACACCACAAATTGTATAAATTTTGGTTTTAAACAAAATACATGCATTGTCTCACAGTTTTGAAGACCAGAAGTCAGAACTAAGGGTGACAGCAGGGCCCTGCTTACCTGTTGAGATTTGATATGTGATTACCCCCATGGTGGGACTTTCTGTGAGTAGCCAATCATTTGAAAAGGAATTCCATTGGGTGTGTGGCCTGTACAGAATATCAAAGGATATTCTGACAAGGACTGGGAAATTTCTACTCACTCTTGATTCTGCAGCTGGCTCCTTTTCATCTGCCCCGCGCTTCCTGGGACTTGAGCTAGCAGCTTACATGTGATCTTGCCTGCCAAATTTAATATTCATCAATCTTCTCAGGCTATGAGCAAGAGCCTTGGTCTCCGAAATGCTAGTACTGAGTTTGTCAGCCCCTGCAGTTGTGTGAATAAGGATAAACCTCTATCCTGACCCATCAATTTGGGATGTTCCAGCCCCTACAACACTGTGAGTCATTTCCTTGATATAAGTCTCTTTGTATATATACGTGTATACACTTTTCTGGTCTTGTTTCTCTAGGGAACCCAATCCATGACAGTCGCATCAAAAGGTACTATGGTTTAGGGCTTCAGAATATCTTTTGAGCTGGGACATAATTCAATCTGCTATGGTGGAAATAGAAATAGAATAAAGGGCACTGGGAAGTTGGATGCGTGATGATCTGAGACTAAGATGATTTGACATGTCTGTATGATAATGAAAATGAAGATGGAAATTAGAACTGCTGTAAGGTCTATAATTAAAGCCCCTCTATTCCAGGCAGATGGAAACCCTGGCTGTGTAGTGGTCAAGTGCTATGGCTGCTAATCAGAAGGTCAGCAGTTCAAATCTGTCAGGTGCTCCTTGGAAACTCTATGGGGCAGTTCTACTCTGTCTATAGGGTCACTATCAGTTGGAATTGACTTGATGGAAGTGGGTTCAGCTGGAAACGCTGGTGGTGTAGTGGTTGTTAAGTCTGCCTACTAAAAGGTCAGCAGTTCAAATCTACCAGGCGCTCCTTGGAAACTCTATGGAGCAGTTCCTACTCTGTCCTATGTGGTCACTGAGTCAGAATTCACTCAATGGCAGTGGGTTTGGTTTTGGGTCTTAATTCTAGACGGTGCTTCGATAGAGATGGCCAGTCTTATGTCTGAGACTCTTATTGTGTATCTTTGGCAGACCAAACTCTCACCAGTCCCAATTTATACATTGTTTATTTTGTTGTTGTTATTAGGTGTCTTTGAGCTGGTTCAAATTCATGGCTACCCTGTGTACAACAGAAACAAACACTGCCTGATCCTGCACTATCTTAACAGCTGTTGTTATGCTTAAGCTCACTGTTGCAGTCTCCATGTCAATCCACCTATTTGAGAGTCTTCCTCTTTTTTGCTGACCCTCTACTAAGCATGGTGCCTTTCTACAGGGATGGATCACTCTAACGATAACATATCCAAAATATGTTAGACATAGTCTCACCATCCTTGCTTCTAAGAAGCTTTCTGTTTGTATTTCTTTCAAGACAGATTCATTTGTTCTTTCAGCAATTCATGGTATATTTAATATTCTTCCTCAACCCCACAATTCAAAGGCATTGATAATTTCCCATGCTTATGAGGCAACTGAAATATGATGGCTTGGGTCAGATGCACCTTAGTTTTCAGGGTGACATCATGAATTTTTAACAATTTAAAGAGGTCTTCTGTAACAGATTTGCCCAATGCAGTGCATCTGCAACAACCCACAACTCCACTGCTCCCTGTATTTCCCATGACCATTCAACCAGCTTCTGTCCTACTCTGTCTTCTCCTCTCACCTCTGGACAGGAACTACACAGTTAGTCTCATGTATCTACTTAAGCTAAGAAGTATACTCTTAGCCAATATCATTTTATGCCTTATAGTCCAGTCCAATCATTGTCTGAAGAGTTGACTTTCGGAATGGTTTCAGTTCTGGGCTAACAGAGAGGCCATGGCCTATGTCTTACAGGTACCTTCCAGTTTGTGAGACCATCAAGTCTGGTCTGTTTAATACAGCCCAAGTTTTGCATCCCATTTTTCTCCCACTATGTCAGGGACTCTTCTTAGTGTTCCCTGTCAGAGTAGTCATTAGTCATGGCCAGGCACCATCTAGTTCTCTGGATTACGTGGCCCTTCTCGGCCCTTGGGATCATGTTTTCCTTATCTGTCGTGTCTTTCACTCTCCTCTGTTCTAAGTGGGCTGAGACTAATGGATGCTATTTAGATGGCTGCTTGCTAGCTTTTAAGACTCAGATTTCAATGTGGAATGAAGAACAATTTCTTAAACTACTGTTATGCTGACGGACCTAGATATTCCCTGAAACCATGGTGCCCAGGCCCCTGTATCTGCTACTCTATCCTTTAAAGTGCTGGGTTATAGTTAGGAAGCTTCTGAGCTATGTGTTGTCCCTCCCTTCACTTAACATAATTCTTGTCTGCTACTAATCAACACATACCCCTTTTCTCCCTCCCAACCCTTGTAACCATTAGAGACTGTTTTTTTCTGTGTTTAAACTCTTTCTTGAGTCTTTGTAATAGTGGTCTCAGGCAATGTTAGTCCTTTTGTGATTGGCTGATTTCACTCGGTGTAATACCTTCCAGATTCCTCCATGTTAGAGATGTTTCCCAAGTTCATTGCATAGTATTTCACTGTGTGAATGTATCATAGTTTGCTTATCAATTCATCCATTGATGAGAACTTAGGATGATTCCATCTTTTTGCTATTATAGACAGTGTTTTGATAAACATTGGTGGGCATATATGTATTCATGTGACATTTATAACTCCTCTAGGACATATTCCAAAAAGTGGGATTGCTGGATCATACGATATTTCTCTTTCTAGCTTTCTAAGAAAGTGCCAAATAAATTTCCAAGGTGGTTGTACTATTTTATGCTTCCACCAGCAGTGTAAGTGTTCCAGCTCTCCACAACATCTCCAACAATTATAATTTTGTGTTTTTCTAATTAATGCTAACTTTGTTGGGGTAGGATGGTATCTCACTGTAGTTTTGATTTGGATGTTTCTGATGGCTAATGATCATGAGCATTTCCTCATGTATCTTGTTAACTACCTGAATGTCTTCTTTGGTGAAGTGCCTGTTCGTACCATATTCCCATTTTTTTTTTTTAATTGAGCTATTTGTCTTTCTGTTTTTGAAGTTTTGCAGCATCTTGTAGATTTTAGAGATTAGGTGCTAGCTGGATTTGTCATATATAAATTTTTTTCCCAGTCTGTAGATTGTGCTTTTACTCTTTGGTGGTCATTGGAAGAGCATAAGTGTTTCATTTTTCAGGAGATCCCATTTACTTTCTCTTTTGGTGTTTGTGCATTGTTGGCAATATTTTGCAGTTTATGCCATGTATCGGGATCCTGGGAATTGTCCCTATTTTTTTATTTCCATGATCTTTGTTGTTTTAGATTTCACATTTAGATCTTTAATCCATTTCAATTTTTGTGCATGATGTTCTGTTTCTTTTCCTTTTTTTTTTCTTCACAGATGGATATCCAGTTATGCCAACACCATTTGTTAAAGAGACTGTCTCTGCTCCAATTTATGGGCTTTGGTCCCTTGAGAAATATCAGCTGTTAACAGGTGGATGACTTTCTCTCTGGATTCTCAATTCTGTTCCATTGGTCTATGTTTCTGTTTTTGTGCCAGTACCAGGTTGTTCTGACTACTGTGGCATTGTATCAGCTTTGAAAATCATGTCATATAGAGTCTTCCACTTTGTTTTTCTTCTTCAGTAATGCTTTAATTTTCAGGGGCTTCTTTGCTTTTCATACGAAGTTGGTGATTTGTTTCTCCAACTACAGCATTATTGATTCATTTGATTAATTTGTATCATGATTTAAAATAAATGTCTTTCCTATCAATTCAAATTAATACACATCACATGGATAATATGGTGAATAACTGAAAATACATAAATGTGTATTTCCCGAGTAAACATTTGTTTCTAGTCAATCATGACAATATGTAAGCTAATTCTCTAGTCTTTTTTCCCTTTCATTATGATAATACAGTTTTTGTTTCTATTAGTCAAATTTGTTTTTCATGTATTAAAGGGGTAGAAAGGAGGTTACATGCTAAAAATTTTTTGGAAGAACAAGTTTTAGGCTGAACACCCAAGAACTGGCCCTAAAAGAGTGGATATCTCTTCTTATTAAAGAAGCCTGGGATCCAGAAAGCTTCTACTCTAGCTCCTGGCTCTACAACTATCCCAGCTCTGCTCTGTCTTGGGATCAAGATATCACCATTAAATTTTAGCTCTAAGACCTTACCACTTTACCTAAATTCATAGAATAAAGAAGATGCTCCCCCAATTACTACTTTCTGGAGCACACCTCTCAAGTGAGTTTTATGCCAGCAACACAGATGCCCTCTGTGCAACCTATATTCTCCCTCTCAATGCCTAAAAATTTAGAATGAGTTGCTGGAATCTCTGATAAAGCTAATGAAGAAAACGGAAAATGTTCCTCATTCTTCTTTGCCAGAAGGAACAGGGCAATTCCCACAACTGATTCTGCATCACTTCTGGCTTCTAAATCTCCAACAGTTTTCCCACTTAGTACAAGCTGAACTACATGCAGAACTTGAGCTATTAGCGAGTCCAAGAAGCAGAACTGGGACTAGGGAAGGCAAGTGAGGTGGTCAGAGAAAAACATAAGATATTCACTCTTAGATGCCAGTTCTGTATTTACACAGACCCGAGAGTGAATGCTGCCTTGGAATCTTGGCACCTCTTGCTTCATTCTAGTCTTTACCCTACTAAGACTATGAGTTTAATCACCCAGCCTCTTGAACATAATGAGTTAGAGTAGATTTGATGAGACAATATGTAGCATTGAATTTGGTTTGCCCTTTTTCTATTTACCACCTACACCATCTCCCTCTTTTGTGATATTGCCAACGATAACCCAAAGGCACACAGAACCACTGTGGGTACTTATGTCTTCTATAATACATTATCTTACAATAAAAATCCACTCATCTTCTCTCCATTTAAAATAACAAACTATATATATCACTAAAGGAACACAAAATACACTGAGATCAAAACATTCAGTAATCTCCTTGTTATTTTTTTTTTTCTAGAAGACTCTAGTAGCCATGGAAACGTGATTCTGATCAACCTGCTTCATGCTGAAAAAATAACTTTTGGCTATTCTGTATATAATTATTGTTTTTTAACTGGCAAAGGAACTATATAGTCCTATAATTGAGAGGGTTGTTATTTTCTACAGGAAATGTGCCCAAACAAATAAACAAACAAACCATGACTTAGCACTAGTTCATACTGGAAGAGAATAACACGGTGGAAGACATTCGTGAAAAGTCCGCAGATAAATAACACCAAATGTTCGAATGTTACTGAAAGTGTCTTCCAGTACTTTCCTCTGTTAACAAGAACACTCACCTAACAAAGACAGTTCACCTAAGATGGCTATACAAGGTCTGACAATTATGTTCATGAACTTAATTGTTCTAGGTGTGTTACATATCTCATTGCTGAATATCACTATGATGCCCTTTGAAGTACTCCCCATGGCAAGCTAAGCACCAACACCAGTGCCTAGTCCACCCTTCAAAGCAAATTTTGAATTCTTCTTGGAATGGCAGTTGTGCACGGTGACAAGGTGACAAGTTCACAAACTTAATTATATAGTTGTCTGTGAGAGAGTTTTTAGCCAGCAAACAAGTAACTGTATTAGAACACCCTCTCTACTCACCTGATTTAGCCTCTAAAAACTTCTTTCTTTACTCAAAGATAAAGCAAATATTGAAAGGAAGACATTTTTGTGACATTCAGGACATCAAGAGTAGTACAATAACAGCTCCGATGGCCCTTCCAGACAAAGAGTTCCAAAACTACTTTGAAGGATGGTGTACTAGGCACTGGCATTGGAACATTGTTACCCAAGGGGAATATTTCAAAGGTGACTATAATGATATTCAGCAATGAGGTATGCAGCACTTTTACTAGATGAGTCTGCAAACTTGATTGTCAGTCCTTGTAAGTATTTAATTGAGGAAACAGAATCATCTATTTCTTCTAAAGCAATATCTCAGTTGATACAATTGTGAAAGTAGAACTACATATACAAGGGGAAATTTTCCTTTAGCAAACTCATTATTTTCATTTACCGTATTATTCCTTTTATAAACATTTAAGGAGTACCTGTTACACTCTTAAAACTATGCAAGATATTGAGGGAGACTACAAGATTAAAAAAAAACAAACAAATGAACAACAACAAAAACCCACTAAGAATAAAACTCCAGAGCTTCAAAATATTTTCAGTATAAAAAGAGGCTGAAAACCAAATGGATAATCTATTTAATCATGAGTCAAAACACACCTCTGCTTTGCATCAGAGTCGGATTCATACGGACATTTGTTAGTGATGACACATAAATTATTCTCTACAACAATAATACATATTTCCAACTGAAAGGATATAATTTTAATTCTCTTTCTTAAAAGGACAGCTCAAAAAGAAAAAGTAAAGCACTGCAGTGAAATATGCAAAAACCTGGGATTAACAAACCAAACAGGAAGAGCATGCTCAGTATTTTTCAAGTTCAAATAACTTCAGCCATGAGTCATAATATTAAAGGATTCTACAGGCAATATGTTGAATGATACAGCAGCATCAAAAGATGGTGAAGGAATACACACGGTCACTGTAGTAAAAATAACTGTCAACCTTCAACTATTTAAGGAGGTAGCATATAATTAAGAAATCACAGTATGAAAAGAAGTCCAAAGTGCAGTGAAGGCATTGGCAAAAATCAAGTCTCCAGGACTTGACACAGTGCAAATGGAGATGTTACAACAAACAGGTGCAACACTGGAAGTATCCACCTCTCTATACCAAGAAGTCTGGAAGATAGCTACTAGGCTAACTAACTGAAAGAGACACATATTTGTGACTGTTCTAAAGAAAGGTGATCCAGTTGAATGCAGAAATTCTCCAACAATATTATTAATATGGTACACAAGTAAACATTTTCTGAAGATAATTAAAACCAGTTGTAGCAGTAAGTCAACTGAGAGCTGCCAAGTAACAAGTGATATCATTGCTGCTGTCAGATGAATCTTGACTGAAAGCAGAGAATACCAGGAAGATGTTTACTTGTGTTTAATGAGTTGTGCAAAGGCATTTCAATTTGTGGATCATAACAAATTATGAATTTCATTGCAAGGAATAGGAATACCAGAACACTTAATTGTATATATGTGGATCCTGTATGTAGACCAAGAGGTGGCAGTTCAAACAGACCTGTATGTTCTAAAATCAGGAAAGGTTTGTGTCAGGTTTGTATGCTTTTGCTGTGTTTATTCAATCTGTATGCTGAGCAAATAATCTAAGAAGCAGGAACGTAAGAAGAGGAATGAGGTATCAGGGAATGAAGAAAAGTCATTAACCACCTGCAATATGCTGATAACACAACCTTGCTTTGTGAAAGTGAAGAGGACTTCAAGCACTTACCAATGAAGACCAAAAACTCCAGTATGGATTATACCTAATATATATCTAAAACCTTAGTATGGATTATATCTAATCCTTGCAATTGGACCAATAAACCACATAATGATAAATGGAGAAAAGATTGACGTTGTCAAGAATTTCATTTGATTTGAATACATGCTCCAACACCTATGGAAGCAGCAGTCAAGAAATCCAAAGATGTACTGGGAAAATCTGCTGTAAAAGATCTCTTTAGATTGTTTAAAGCAAAGGTGTAGCCTTGAGAACTCAGATGTGTTTGACCCCAGCTACGGTGTTTTCAGTTGCTTCATATGCATGCAAAAGCCGGACAAAGAGTAAGAAAGACCCAAGAAGAACTGATGCATTTGAATTTTAGTGTTGATGAAAAATATTGAATATATGAGGTCTGAAAAGTCCATGAACTTAATTGTTCTAAGTGCTGCATACCTCATTGCTGAATATCACTACAGCCACCTTCAAAGTACTCCTCTTCAGAATCTATGCACCAATGCCAGCACCTAGTCTACCCTCCAAAGTAATTTGGAACTCTTTCTGGAATGGCCTTTGTGCATGGTGTCAAGGTGGCAAGTTCTTGATCTTAATTGCATAGTTAACCGTAAAGGAGTTTTTAGCCACTAAACAAACACGTGTATTGGAACACCCTTTCTAGTCACCTATATGACCCCCAATGATTTCTTTTTTTATCCAGAGATAAAGGAAATATTGAAAGGAATACATTTTGATGGCATTCAGGACATCAAAGGTAATATGACAATAGCTGTGATGGCCATTCCAGAAAAAGAGTTCCAAAATTGCTTTGAAGGGTGGACTAGGCACTGGCATTGGTGCATAGCCTTCCAAGGAGAGTATTTCAAAGGTGGCCATAGTGATATTCAGCCACGCGGTATGTAACACTTTTTCTATGTTGAGTTTGTGAACTTAGTTCTCAAGGCTTGTACCATGGACTACCTGAAGAAGGAACTAATCTGTCTTAGAAGAAGTATAGCCAGAATACTCCTTAGAAGTGAGGATGGGTGCGAGGTGACAGAGCAGTCAGACACATTCTGTGATTCCTCCAACAACAAAGAACCAAAAGAACATATGAATCACTTATATGTGACATTCCAGGAGCTCTGAATTTCAAAGAGAAAGTTGAGAAATCAGACTGAGAGACAGGAAAGGAGAGTAAGTCCAAAAGTACCTGGAACTGACCGGACTGAACCTGCCGGGTATTACCTGCAGCCAGGTTGGTGAATGGAGCAGTGACATTCAGATACAGTCCTCGGCGAAGGGAGAGACGCAGCAGAGAGTCTACTGGAGCCCCCAGAACCTGTGAAAAAAGGCATTGAATTGTCAAAAGGTAAATGGCTGCAGTCTAACCTACAGCTCACAAATCTACAACCTTACTTGGGTATAAACCTCTTCCCTTTTCTCAGCACTTCTTTTCCCTTCTCTGAGCTGTACCCAAATCAGGAGTCTGATGCCATGAACTGAGCTGGAAGTAGGCCTCCTTAAGTAAGGACTGAGCCATTCTCGTAGACTCAGACTGGGAACAATTAAAAAAAAAAAAGGGAAAGGGGAAAAATATGTCATTCCCCAGAGCTGGAAATTCAGGGTGGAAACAGTTCATTTGAAACACGTCTTCCTCACAGATACTCAAGGATGGTTGTCAGCTCCCTGACTTTCTCTACGCCTATGTATACATACCTATACCTATAACAATCACCTCTACTCATCTAGTACTATAGGTGACAGCCTGTACCACAGACTTGATGACTGATTACCTGGACTGCTGAGTCAAATTCATATAAGAAAAATTAAGAGACTCCTGAGCTCTCATGAATAGTAACAACTCTAACCACCTGATGGCAGGACAGTAGAGCTTCAGATCTACCAACAACCAAACTAACACGTTTGGCTAGCCTATTTGGATATTTCAAAACAAAATAAGACAAGATGCTAGAACATAGTAAGCAAACATAAAATAAATAAACACAGCAAATTGCTCATGGATGACAGAGAACAGTGAATATCAAATCACTTAAAGACACAGGACACGATGACTTCAGAAAGCTCCAAAAGTAAAATTTATTAAAATAAATTTTCCAGATGAAGAGAACTTTCTGGAATTTTTGGAGGTAGACTACAAAAGATTAATGTTAAAAGCTCTTTAAGTGATCAGTAAGGAAATGAGGCAAAATGAAGCACAGCATAAAGGCAACTTGATCAGGTTACATGAAAGTATACCGTAACAAAAGTGGCAATTCAGAAGATTAATAATAAAATTACAGATTTGGATAATTCTATAGAAAGTCAAAGGAGAATAGAGGCAATGGAAAACCAGATTCATGAGATGAGAGATAAGTATATAACATGAACAATCTGAAGAAAAATCAAATAAAGGAATTAAAAAAATCAAGAAACACTAAGAATTATATGGGACTCTAGCAAGAATGGCTGGCTTGGCTGGCTAGCAAGAAGAATCATCTACATGTGATTGGAATACCAGAGCAGGAGGGGATCACAGAAAATACAGAGAAAATTGTTGGTGATTTCTTGATTGGAAACTTCCCTGATATTATGAAAGATGAAAAAGTGTCTATCCAAGATGCTCATCAAATTCCACACAAGGTAGATCTCACAAGAAAGATCCCAATACAACACCAATACATACAATACTGACAATTGGGTTCAAGAACTCATCCTAGAAAACTGCTACATACTTCATGGCTGAATATCATAACAGCCATCTTCAAAGTGCTCTTCTTAGGAAGCTATGCACCAAAACCAGTGCCTAGTCCACACTTCGAAGCAATTTTGGAACTCTTTATGGAATGACCCTCACAGCTGTCATCTTACTACCCTTGATGTCTTGAATGTCATCAAAATATCTTCCTTTCAAAATTTCCTTTAACTTTAGGTAAAGAAAAAAGTCATGGGGGGCCAGATCAGGTGAGTAGGGAAGGTGTTCCAATAGTTATTTGTTTACTGGCTAAAAACTCCCTCACAGATAAGTATGCAATTAAGTTTGCACACTTACCACTATGCCACTGTTTGCAATGGCCATTCCAGGAAGGGTTCCAAAATTGTTTTGAAAGGGAGGGCTAGGTGCTGATATCAGTGCATAGCTTCCCAAGGGGAGTACTTTGAAGGAGATCATAATGATATTCAGCAATGAGATGTGTAGCACTTAAAACAATTAAGTTTGCAGACTTAATTGTTGGACTTTGTATCATAATCAAACTTGTCAGAACTAAAGGTAAAGGGACCATTTTAAAACTGGGTAGAGATAAATAAAAAATAATCTACAAAGGAGAATCATTAAAATTGAGCTTGGACTTCTCAGCAGCAAATATGAAGGCGATAAAACAACAGGTTGACATATAGAACGCCTTGACGGAAAAAAAAGCTACCAGCCAACAATTATATATTCAGTAAAGTTGTCTCTCACATGTGATGGTAAATTTAGGGCATTTTCAGATAAACAAAGATTTAGAGACTTTGCAAATAACCAATCCAAAATTACGAACAATACTAATGGGAGCTCTTTGATTAGAAAAACAGTAGCATCAGATAACAACCAAAGACTAGAACACAGAGCAGAACACAACTGGATTTCAATCTAAATATAGAAATCACAAAAATAAATCAAAGACAAAACACTGAAAATAGAGTAACAGAAATATCACTATGTAAAAGGTGGTAATATTACAACAAAAAAGAAGAACTTAAAAATGTAATCATACATCATTCATATGCAGAGGAAGTCAAAGTGATAAAAAGAAATTAAAGACTGGTTTAATTTAGAAAAATGAGGTAAGTATTAAGATAACCACAAAGGAAATTAACAACTGTACATATCAAAATAAAAACCCTGAAGTCTCAGGAAATACAAAACAATGACAATGAAAACACAAAGAAATAACTTGGCACAGAAAATTAAGTAGAATGAAAGAATTGTCTAAAATGCACAGAAAGTCATAAAAATGCCAGCACTAAAGCCATGCCTGTCAATAATTATGTTGAATGTAAACGTATTAAATGTGCCAATAAAGAGATGGTGAGTGGCAGATTGGGAAAAAAAAAAAAAGATCCATCTACATGTAGCCTACAGGAGACATACTTTAGACTTAAAGAATCAAACCAGCTAAAACTCAAAGGATGCAAAAAATTATATAGCAGGGAAACATTTCAAAAAGGAAAAATAGATTGGCAATATTAGCTAGTCTCTGATAAATGGACTTTAAAGTAAAATCCACCACAATGGATAAGGATCTACCACAATGGATAAGGAAGGACACTGTATAAAGATTAAAGAGTCAATACTCCAGGAAGACATAATCAAATTAAATATTTACTCACCCAATAATAACCCAAACTCAGTGCTGTTGAGTCAGGTCCGACTCATAGTGACACTAGAGGTCAGAGTAGAACTACCCTGCAGAGTTTCCAAGGAGCACCTGGCAGATTTGAACTGCCAACATTTTGGTTAGCAGACATAGCACTTAACCCACTACACCACAGGGTTTCCCACCAAATAAGAGGACTCAAAAATACATAAAGTAAGCTCTAAGGGTACTGAAAAGAGAAATAGACAGCTCCATAATAATAGATGGAGAATTCAACACACCAGTTTTGGTGAAAGACAGAACATCCAAACAGAAGCTGAGTAAAGACACCAAAGATCTAAATGCCAAAATCAACCAACTTGAACTCATAGACATGCACAGAATATTTCACCCAAGAGCACTTTCTTTTCTGACACACATGGAACATTTTCTGGAATAGACCACATATAGGCCATAAAACAAGCCTTAACAAAATTCAAAGGATTAAAATATTATGAAGTATCTTTTCAGACTGTAAAGCTATAAAAATAGAAATCAATAACAGAAAAAGGGGGAGGGGGGCTTTTGGGTTGTAGAAGAAATCAAAGGAGGGATGAAAGAAATTCATAGAATCAAATGAGAATGAGTGTACATCCAACCAGAACCGCGGGGACACAGCAAAAACAGTGCTCAGTGGTCAATTTATCTCAATAAATTCACATATCCATAAAGAAGAAAGGGCTTAAATAAAAATACTAACCCTACAACTCAAGTAAATAGAAACAGAGCAGCAAAATGATGCACCAGCCACCAGAAGACAGCAAATAATAAAAATTAGAGCGGAACTAAACGAAGTAGAGAATAAAAAAAGGATTGAAACAATTAAGGCTAGTTCTTTGAAAACAATCAGTAAAGTCAATCAACCACCAGCCATCCTGACCAAAGAAAAAAGGTGAGAATGTCAATAACCTGAATAAGAAATGAGATAGATGATGTTAGTACAGACTCAACTGAAATTTAAAAAAAAAAAAATCACAAAATAACACTATGAAAAATTGTCTTTCAACAAACCTGATGGAAACACACTACCTACCTAAAATAACAGAAACAAGTAGAAAAACTGAATAAATTTACATCAAAGGAAGAGACTGAAAAGGTAATTTAAAAACTCTTCCTCTCCCCCTAAAATCCCTGGCTCTAAAGACTTCATTGGAGAATTTTACCAAACTTTCAGAGAATTAATACCACTATTACTAATGAAGTTGCAAAGCCTAGAAAAGGATGGAATACTGCCAAATTCATTCTATGAAGTATTACCCTGATACCCAAATAAAGACTAGAAAAAAGGAAAAGTACAGACTAATATCTCTCACAAAGTTAGATGCAAAAATCCTCAAAAAAATTCTAGCCAATAGAATTCAGAAATACCTGTAATACGTAATTCACCATGACCAAGTGGGATTCATACCAGGAACACAGGGATGGTTCAACATCAGAAAACCAAGTGGTGTAGTCAACCACAGAAATAAATGAAAGACAAGAACCAGTTGGTTTTATCTATTGACGTAGAGAAGGCATCTGAAAAAGTCCAGTACTCATTTATGTTAAAAACTCTCATGGAAACAGGAATAGAAGGGAAATCACTCAACATAATAAAGAGTATTTATACAAAGCCAACAGACAACATCATACAAAGCCAACAGACAACATCATACTAAATAGACTCTGAAAGTATTTCACTAGAGAATGGGAAACAGACAAGAATGCCTTTCATCACTACTTTTATTCAACACTGTGCTAGAGGTTCTAGCCACAGCATTCAGACAGGATAAAGAAATGAAGAGCATCCAAATTGGTAAGGAAGAAATAAAAGTACCTCTGCTTGCAGATGATAAAACCTTTCAAAATTTGACAATTAAGTCCTCAGACTTGATTGTTCTATGTGCTACATACCACATTGTTGAACATCACCATGGTCACCTTCAAAGTACTCCGTTTGTGAAGCTATGCACTGATGCCAGCACCTCGTTCACCTTTCAAAGCAGTTTTGGAACTCATTGTGGAATGCCCATTGTGCATGATGGCATGGTGGCAAGTTCATGAACTCAATTTTATAGCTGTCTGTAAGGGAGTTTTTAGCTTGTAAACAAATAACTGCATTGGAATACCTTGCTCACCTAATCTGGCCCCTAATGATGTCTTTCTTTACCTGAAGATAAAGAAAATATTGAAAGGAAGACATTTTGACTGCATTCAGGCATCAAGGTCAATACAATGACAGCTGTAATGGCCATTCCAGAAAAAGAGTTCCAAAATTGCTTTGAAGTGTGGACTAGGTGTGGGTGTTAGTTCACAGCTTCCTAAGGGCAGTACTTCAAAGGTTACCAAGATGACTATGGTGAAATTCAGCGATGAAGTACATAATACTTTTTGTAGGATGAATTCACGAATTTGTCAGTACCCTTATACACAGAAAACCCTAAAGCATCCACAAACTAATGGAAGTAGTCCAGTAGGCTTCTAATAGTCCAATAACTATTAGAAGAGTTCAGTAAAGCCTCAAGATACAAGAAAAACATAAAAAATCAGTCAGATCCCTTTATATCATAAAAAGAACATCAAAGAGGAAATCGCTGAGTCGAAATTATTTACAATAGCCCCATGAAGATAAAATACTTACAAATAAATCTAATTGGAGACATAAAAGACCTATACAAAGAAAACTACAAGACACTACTGCAAGAAACCCAGAGACCTGCATAAGTGCAAAAACCTACCTTGCTAATGGATGGGAAGACGCAGCATCATGAAAATGTCTGTTCTACCCAAAGTGATCTATAGATACAATGCATGTAGAATACAAATTCCTTTGACATTTTTTAGTGAGACTGAGAAACAAACTACCAACTTCATGCAGAAAGGGAAGAAACCTCAACTAATTAAAGCATTAGTGAAAAAACAGAACAAAGTGAGAGGCCTCACATTACCTGCTTTTAGAACCTATTACACTGCTGTATTAAAATAGTCTGGTACAAAAACAAATACATGGACCACTGGAACAGAACTGAGAAAGCAGACATAGAATCATACACCTATGAGCAGCTGATTATTTGTCAAAGGCCCAAAGTCCATAAACTGGGGAAAAGATAGTCTCTCTAACAAATGGTGTCAGCATAACTGGATGTTCATTTGCAAAAAAAAAAAAACAAAAAAAAAAAACTAAGAACCATATCTCACACCTTGCATAAAATGTAACTCAAAATAGATCAAAGACCTAAACTAAAACCTAAAACAGTAAAAATCATGGGAAAAAAATAAGGACAATGCTGGAAGCCCTAATACATGGCACAAACAGAATACAAAACATTATTTACAATGCACAGATACCAGAAGAGAAAGCACATAATGAGACACTCCTAAAGAACAAAGACACTAAACTAAATACTTTAGTAAAAGAGTGAAAATACAACGTATAGAGTGAGAAAGACATTTTGGCTGAGACAAATCTGATCAGGTCTAATCTCTAAAATGAAAAGCCAAAGCCAAGTGCTGTCGAGTAGGATCCACTAAAATGAAAAAGATACTACAAAACAAGGACAACAAAACCACAAATAACCTGGTTAAAAAATGGGCAAATTTTATGAACAGGTACTTCAACAAAGAAGACACCCAAGCAGCTAACAGATACATGAGGAAATGCTGATGATCATTAACCATTAGAGAAATCCTAATCAAAACTACAATGAAACACTACCTCGTCCCAACAAGGGTGGCATTAATGTAAGAAGGACCAAACACTTATACACTCCTGGTGAAAATGTAGAACGGTATAGCCACTTTGGAAGTCAATTTGGTGCTTTCTTAGAAAGCTAGAAATACCATACGATCCAGAAGTCCCACTGCTTAAAATATATCCTAGAGAAATGAGTGCTGTCACATGAATAGATAGAGGCACATCAATGTTTAGTGCAACACTGTCCACAATAGCAGAAAGATGGAAACAACCTAGCTGTCCCTTAGCAGATCAATGGATAAATAAACTATGCTATGGTCACACAATGGAATACTATGCAGTGATAAAGAAAAACAATGTTCTTGGGCAGTACCTTAGAACATAGAACAATCTGGAACAGACTGTGCCAAGTGAATTAGTTTGTTGCAAAAGGAGAAATATTGTATGAGATTACTATCGTAAGGACTCAAGAAATGGTTGGAACACAGAAGAAAATGGTCTTTGATGGTCACAAGGGTGGGATTCATGTATTAGATAGTAGATAGGAATTGGGTTAGGTGAAAGGAAGGACAGCCCACAGCACGACACAGGTGGATTAAATCGAAAACTAAAAGGTTTTCTGAATGTAACACAGTACTTCAAAGGACAGAGTAACAGTGGCAGGGATCTAGCCAACATGATTTCAGGGGATATCTAGGTCAACTTGCAAAATAAAAAGGTTTAAAGAAAATGTTCTGCATCTAGGGTCCTTGAAACTAGCGAACAGCTATCAAAGAAGCAGGAATTTGTTCTAACTCATCTGCTTCAGAGGGGAATGGCAAACACACAAGGAAAATATGAACCCAAGAGACAGAAAGGGTCACAGAAACCAGATACTATGTCAGCAGGAGACCAGAAGAACTAGATGGTGCCCAGATACCATCAGGGACTGCCCTGACAGGGAATACAACAAAGAGTCCTTGAAGAAGCAGGAGAAAAATGGGGTGCAGAACATGTACTCTATTAAACAAAGACCAGACCTGACGATCCAGCAGACTAGAGGATCCCCAGAAGATATGGCCCTTGTACTCTGTTTTAGCCCACAGATAAACTGTTCCTGAAGCCTACTTTTCAGACAGAAATTGGACTGGACTGTAAGATATAAAGTGATACTGTCAAAGAATATGCTTCTTGTCTTAATAGATTTATGAGACAACTGGGCAGCTCCTGTCCAGAGGTGAGGTGAGAGGGTAGAGGTGGACAGAAGTTAGTTGAATGGACATGAAAAATACAAGATGGAAAGAAGGAATGTACTGTCGTAGTATAGGGAGAGCAGCTAGAATTACGTAGCAATGTGTGTGCAAGTTTTTGTATGACAAATTGACTTGAATTGTGAACTTTCACTTAGACAAAAATATAATGTATATTGAAATAAAAGAAAGTAATCATACATAAGCAAAATAAACAATATTTGAAAGTGTGACACAAATTATAAATTTTGTAGACAGTAGAAGAATATACAATAAAAAATTTGAAATTTTGGGTGAGAGATACACTGTAAAAATGTAATTTCTCAAAACTGATTCAAGGAAATATACAGCTGAATATTTTTTGACCATAAAAATATGTTTTATTAAATATACTACTAAAAAGAAAATATCAGTCCCACAGATAATACACAAAGCACAGCAAAATTCTAACAGACATTAGAAATATTTCTAATATTATGGAAATTCTTTCAGGAAATAAAAAAATAATAGTTATTCCATGACTCTTTCAGATAACTTTAAAATAAAAATCTGATGAAGACCATTCACTATCTAATATTACTGTCTAATCTCTCTTATGAACCTTAAATAATTTGGGGAAGATATTAATAAAACTAATCAAGTAATCTATTTTTATATTACAAGTAGGGTTTATGCCAAGAATGTAATCTGTGTTTAATATTAGAACATTGACTAATGCAATTCACCACATTATCAGATTAAGGTAAAAAGGTCATTTAATCATTGTAATGCATGCAGCAAGAACATTTACTCAAATGAATAGCAATAGCGTTTATTCATTCTGTCAAAGTTCACTGAACACATCCTATGTGCCAGGTATTGTGTTTGATTCTTGGATTACATACACAAAGATCAATTCAAACAAAAAGTCGCCATCCTCCTGGAAATTACATTTTATTGTATAATAATCTATATAAATATTCAAGAAGCTGGACTATATGAAGAGGAGATCATCATCAGGACTGGAAGAAGACTCATTAATAATCAAGATTACATAACTTTGCCTGTTAAAAGCAGAGAGGACTTGAAACACTGATAAAGATCAAAGGCTATAGTTTTCAGTATGGGTTACATCTCAACATAAAGGAAACAAAAATCTCCACAACTGCACCAATAATCAACATCATCATAAACAGAGCAAATAATGAAGTTGTCAAGGATTTCATCTTACTTGCATCCACAATCAGCCCCATGGGAGCAGTATTCACAAAATCAAAGGACATATTGCATTAGTCCAATCTTCTGTGAAAGACCTCTTTCAATGGTTAGAAAGCAAAGACATCACTTTAAGGATTAAGGTGCTTCTGACCCAGGATACCGTGTTTTCAGTTGCCTCACTTGCACATGAAATATGGACAATAAACAAGGAGGACCAACAAATTGAAATCTTTAAATTGTGGTGTTGGAGAAGAGTATTGAATACACCAAGAACTGCCAAAATACTGAACCAACAGTCCTGTATGCCCCTTGGAAACAAGAATGCAGAGACTTCATCTCACATACTGTCTTAGTTACCTGGTACTGCTCCAACATAAAATACCACCAGTGGAAGGCTTCATAAAGAGAAACTTTTATCATTACAGTCTAGTAAGACACAATTTCATTAACAAGTTACAAGTCTATTCAACAAGAAAAGTGGGCTGAGTCCATATTCAAGGAGAGCGTCTCCATACAGGAACCTGAGGTCCAAGGGACATCCTCTACTCTCAGTGCCGCCTTCTTGGTGGCATGAAGTTTCTGACTTACTCTGCTCACTTCTCTTCCTTATATCCCACAAGCTGGTCTTTTGAGTTCTGCATCATCAACGCAACTGCTGCCCATTCTCCATCATCACTATCACAGAGGCAGGATTCACAACACATGGGAGGAATGACACCATATTGGGACTTACAGCCGAGTCAAATCAACACACACGTTTTGGGGGGAACACAAGTCAATCCATGACACGTACTTTGGGCATGTTATCAGGAACCTGGAGAAGAACAGTGTGCTTGCCAAAGTAGAAGGTCAATAAAAAAGAGGACAACTTCAAGAAGATAGATTTACTCAGTGGCTGCAACAGTGGTCTCACAATAATTTTGTGGATGGTATAAAGCCTTGTAATGCTTTGTTCTATTGTAAGCTTACATATGAATACAGAGTGAAACATAAATTTCCTTCTGTATGAATTGGAACCTAATAGTACCTAACAGCAAAACAGATGTATTTTTAATGCAAATAATGCATGTGTTATATATGAGTTGGATCCCACTCGACGGCACTTTGCTGGCTGGCTATACATTTTTGGCTATATACATAGCACTACCCCAGTTGGCACTGATTTCATAGTGTTATGTGTAGCAGACATGATATTTGTTAAACATATAGTAGCTGCCAAGACACTAATGAGACAAAAAAAAAAAAAAAAAGGTTACATATTCCCAACACATTCTAAGGACAAAGAGAAAGTAAGAGTAAAAAACAAGTGAGATCAGGGTGCAAATAAGAATTTTAGTTTTAGGTGGGATGTCTTAGGAATATACACCAATAAGGGAACTTCCAAATAATGACCTAAAGATGGAAGAAAGGGGTGACAGGGAGAAAGACAGGAAATACAAATACCTTGGGAAAAGGTAAAAGCTGTAACAAAATTAAAAGTACTAAGGTAAAGCATACTGAGAATTTGGGAGGAGTAAAATTTGTCAATTATGCTTGGAGTTGGGGGCCAGAACAAAAACCAACCAAACACACTGCCATCAAGTTGATTCCGACTGATAGCAACCATATTGGTCAGAGTAGAACTTCCCCATAGTTTCCAAGGAGCGCCAGGGGAGTTTGAACTGCTGATCTTTTGGTTAGCAGACATAGCACTTAACCAGAGTGGGGTAGAAAATAAATCACTGAGAGGAGAGGGAACAAGACTCAGTAGGGTCTTAAAGCCCTGTGTGAAACTTTGCTTTTTACATAGTAAAAACATTGCAAGTATTAGACAATTAAAGAAGTCCCTGGGTGGTGCAAACAGTTAATCTACTCAGCCACAAACTGAAAAGATTGGGGTTTGAATTGACCCAGATGTGCTTTGGAAGAAAGACCTGATGATCTGCTTTTGAAAAATCAGTTCCTGAAAATCCTATGGAGCAAAGTACGGTTTTGACATATATGACACTGTCATGAGTCTGAACTGACTTGAAAAAACTGGTGGTCAATTAAAAACATCCAATCCATTCAAGACTTAAAACCAAATAAGTAGGCGTAAAAAAGACACACACACACACACACACACTGAAAAATAGACTCAACCCACTCCTATTGAGTTGATTCCAATTCACAGTAAGGCAGAGTAGAACTGCCCCATAGAGTTTCCAAGCAGCACCTGGTGTTTTTGAACTGCTGAACTTCTGATTAGCAGCTGTAGCACTAAACCACTACGCCACCAGAATTTCCATAAAAAGAAAAAGAACTTCTTTAAGCTGATACAGGACACTTCCAAAATTATCAAAGACATATATTGCATTTATAGGTGAAATCTTAAAAAAAATCATTCTCTCTAAAAATCAAGGTAGATCAAGGATGTCCACTTTCACACTTTGCTCAACCATGCACTGGGGATCCTAAGGCACTTTTAGAATGAATACTTAGTAAGAAAAAATAAAATTGTGTGCGTGTGTATGTATTTAAAAACAAACAAACAAACAAACAAAAAACACTGCCATCAATTCTATTCTGACTCATAGCAACCCTATAGAACAGAGTAGAACTGCCCCATAGAGTTTCCAAGGAGTGCCTGGGGGTTTGAACTGCCAGCCTTTTGATCAGCAACACTAGCACTTAACCAGTACATCATCAGGGTTTCCATGTATATATATATCAATATATATATCAGTATTATAGATGATATGATAGCTACTAAAAATCACCAATGAACCCACAGATATAATGTTGCTGTCACTGTTGTCATTGCTTTTGTTGCTTTGTTGTTAGTTGTCACTGAGTCAATTTGGACTCATGGTGACTCCATGTGTACAAAGTAAAACTGCCTCACAGGGTTTTCAGCACTGTGAATTTTTGGAAGTGGACTGTCAGCTCTATCTTCCAATGTGCCTCTGGGTAGATCTGAACTGCTAAAAGCATGGTAAAATATTAAAATTAATAAAAAGCTTCAACAATAATAATGAGTACCAAGCAAATAGCAAAATAGAAGTAATTTGATTACAAAATATAATTAAAAAAAATTGAAGGAAGAAGTAAAAGTAACTCTATTTGCAGGTGACATGATCTTATACACAGAAACCCTAAAGAATCCAGAAACTTCTGGAACAATTAGAAGAATTCAGCCAAGTGTCAGGATATACGATAAACATACATAAATTGGTTGGGCTTCTTTACACCAACAAAGAGAACATCGGAAAGGAAATCACTGAATCAATACCATTTCCAATAACCCCAAGAACATAAAATACCTAGCATTAAATCTTACCAGTGACATAAAACACATGTACAAAGAAAATTACAAGACACCACTGCAAGAAACCAAAAGTGACCTACGTAAGTGGAGAAACCTACCTTACTCCTGGATAGGAAAACTCAACATCATGAGAATGTCAGTGAGATCCAACAATTAAATCTGCAAACTTAATTGTTCTAAGTGCTACATACCTCATTGCTGAATATCACTACAGTCACCTTCAGAGTACTCCTCTTGGAAAGGTATGCATCAATGTCAGCACCTAGTCCACCCTTTAAAGCAATTTTGGTCCATTCGCATTCAATGTAATTATTGATAGGTGTGTGTTAAGTGCTGCCATTGTGATATCTTTATTTTTGTGATGATGTTTTCTCTGTTGTTCTTATTAATCTGTTCTGCGACCTTCTTTGTGAGTTGATTTTTCACTTTTTTCAGGGTTGGTTTTGTGGTTGTTGGGACTCTTGTATTACATTTCTTGTTATAGTATGTTGCTTTTTTATTGTGCTTTATGGCTGCCCCTATGATCCTGCTTACTAAACTATATATAAACCCAATTTTGATTGCTACCAGCCTTGTCAACTTCCTCTCCATCTGGAAGGACTACAACAACTGTAGTACATCCCTCTTTTTAATATGATGATATCATAGTTTACATGATATGATCACTAGATCATATCTTTCACTATTATAGCATTGATTGTGTTTGGAGCCTTCCTTAACTAGGATTCTGGATAATGTGTCCTTCTAAAATATAAAGTTAGTGGTTTTGTCCTTCCAAGCCATGAAATTCTTTCAGTATCTCTTGTAGCTTTGGTTTGGTTTTTACAAAGTCTCTGAGTTTCTGTTTATCTGCAAATGTCTTAATTTCATTATCATATTTGAAAGATAGTTTTGCAGGATATATAATTCTTGGTTGGAAGTTCTTCTCCTTCAAGGCTTTGACTATTTCATGCCACTGTCTCTGCCAGCATCATTTCTGCTGAGAAATCCAATGAAAGCCTACACAGTTTCCCTCTGAATGTCAGCTTTGCTTTGAGTCTTGCTACCTTTAAGAGTTTCTGCTTATATTTCATTTTGTTGAGCTTAGTCGGATCTGACTTGACAACACTTGGCTTGGCTTGGCTGATTATAACATGTCTTGGAGTCTTTCTACTGAGATCTACATTGAGTGGCATTCAATATGTATCTTGAATATCTATATTCTCTTCTTTCATAATTTCTGGGAAGTTTTCTGTCAGTAGCTCAGCAATAATACTCTTTGCATTCTCAGGTGTCTTGCCCTGTTCAGGAACTCCAGTTAATCATAGATTGTTCTTCTTAGTAGAATCCCACATGCTTCTTAATGCTTCTTCATTTTTCTTGTTTCTTTTTTCTGATTTCTCCCCATAGATGCTGGAGTCAGTGGCTCTGTCTTCCAAATCAGAAATTCTCTTTACCATTTGTTTTATTCTGTTTTCTTGGTTTTGAATTGAACTTTCTATGTCTTTGATTTGTTCTTGACTTGTTGGATTTCTGAGTACTGATGTTCCATCAGATCGAACAGCTTGCTTAATTTTTCATTTTGCTCTGCTGCATTTTGTATAATGTCTAGGAGGGCTCTCTATATAATCCTTTGTATTCACCTTCTGATAGTTTCAGAAAAGCTTATTCATCTCAGAAGTTCTGAGGTAGTTTCTTTTGGGGGCCTTCTGATGCCACGGGTGATTTCCAGGTTACTGCCTTCTCCAACGTTTGTTGCTTTTGGGGCTTCATGTGGGTCAATAGAGGCTGGGAGAGATGCTGTGAAGATGGAACACAGTTGTTTGTCTAGGCTGTCTTAAAGCACAAGCTTGCCAGCTGGTCAGGACTAGGATCCCAGCAGAAAGAGATGCCGAGAGTGTCAAAATGCCCAGAGTCCACAGCCTTCACCTCTGGGCCTCAGCCCAAACACTGCCTGCCCAAACACTGCCTCCCTCATGGAAAAACACTCTCCGCCTGGCAGGCGCCACCTCCCAGCCTAGGAACCAAGTCTGGCTGGGACCTCTGCCTGGACTTCTCCTTTTCCCAGTGGATCAAGATGGAGTCCCACACAAGCACGTCTGTATGGCTACCACATGGCAGAGGCAGAAAGAGAAGCTAGGAGAGCCGAGGTGTACAGAGTCCAAAGCCAGGCTCTCAGAACTTGGTAATTATGCTTGCTGGTTCCACCAGCAGTGTGTAGAAGACCAGCAGCTAGTCAAGTCCCAGCTCGGCCTGCCTGCAAAGACAGAGGGAAAAAAAAAAATCAAAATGGCAGGTTACCTTTGGTCTGTGAAAGCCAACTCTTGTGAAGATCAGGGTCAGTGAAAGAGAGGAGGTTTTGCATTCAGTGGTATGAAGTCCAGATTAACAGCATTATGCTGCATCCCAGGGCTCACTAGGTGTCCATAAGACTCCATTTAATTATCATTTCAGGTCTTGGTTTCCAGGGGGATTTAGGGAGACGTGGGTTTAGTCTGCCAGCTTGACTCTGCCTTCAAAGCAATTTTGGAACTCTTTCTGGAATGGCCATTGTGTGTGTTGTCTGTGAGAGAGTTTTTAGCCAGTAAACAAATAACTGCATTGGAACACCCTCTCTAATTTGCCTGATCTGACTCCCAGTAAGATTTTTCTTTACCTGAAGATAAAGGAAGAATTGGAAGGAAAACTTTTTTTTTCCTTTTTTAAAATTATGATTAAGTGAAAGAATAAAATCCAAGTCAATTTTGAATACCTGCCTGTCTACAACTCTATCTGCTCTCCCAACCTGTAACAGCACACTCCTCATTTTCACTCTTTACTAATGGTATCCTCCCAACAAATACCAGTCCCCTCTTCTCCACCATATCCTCTCCCTTCTAGAAAGAAACCAGTAATATAGCCTTCTACAAGTATATAAAACTGTGAAGTACACACACCACATGCTCACTCTGTGTCCCCAAGTTCAGTCCATTCTTTGTCTGAAGTGTTGACATTAGTACCGGTTTCAGGTCTCAGGCAGCAACAAATCAGGGGCCATGTTCCCAGGGGACCCCCTCCAGGTTGTCAGGCCATCAGTTCTGGTCTTTCAGTAGAGTTCTTGGTTCGCACAACTTTTTTTTCTCGTGTTATGTCAGGGACTCTACATTGTATCTCCTATCTTTGGTATTTTTGGTGGTGGCTGGGAACCATCTGTTTCTTCTGATCTCATGCTGATGTAGTGTCTCAATCATATAGGCCAATAGGAAGATATTTTGATGACATTCAGGACCTCAAAGGTAATATGATGACTGCTCTGATGGCAATTCTAGAAAAAGAGTTCCAAAATTGCTTGGAAGGGTGGATTAGACACTGGTGTGAGTGCATAACATCCCAAGGGGGTACTTTGAAGTTCAATGTAGTGGTATTCAGCAATGAGGGAAGTAGTGCTTTTTCAAGGATGAGTTTGTGAACTTATCAGTCCTCCTGTTCTACTCAAAGCTATATGTAGATGTAAAGCAATTTGAAACAAAATCCAATAGCATTTTTAAATGAGATAGAGAAACAAATTATCAACTTCATACAGAAAAGGAAGAAGCCCTGGATAAGTAATTTATTACTGAAGAAGAACAAAGTGGGAGGCCTCACTCTACCTGACCTGAGAATCTATTACACTTCCATGGTAAACAAAACAGCCTGGTGCTGGTGTAAAAATACAGACCAACTGAACAGAATTGAGAACTTAAACATAAAATCATCTTGGGTACCCATCAGTGTATGAACGGATAAACAAACTACAGCACATTCACAATGAAATACTATGTAATGACAAATAACAGTGATGAATTTGGGAAACATCTCTTAAGAAGGAGGAATAGAGAAGACATTATACTGAGTGAAATTAGTGCTAAACACATATTGTATGGAACTATTAACATTCAAGAAAAGATATGAACAAAGAAGAAAACAGTCTTAGTTGGTTACAAGGCTGGGAAGGGAGTGAGTACACTATTCATTAATTAAACAGTAGATAAGAATTAAGTTAGGTGAAGCAAGGGACAACACATTGTAGAGGAGAAGTCATCAAAACTGGCTTAAACCAAAAGCTAAGAAGCTTCCTAATCCAACGCTTCAAAGAACAAAGTAGCAGGTTCAGGTTTCTGGGAATCGTGGCTTCAGGGGACTTCTAATTCAACTGGAATAACAAAGGTTTTTTGAGAAAATGTTCTGCATTCCACCTTGGTGAGTAGTGTCTGGGTCTTAAAAGCTACTAAGTGGTCATCTAAGAAGCGTCAATGTGTGCCAACCAACCTACATCAAAAGAAAATGAAGAGCATCAGAGACATAGGAAAATATGAATCCAAGACACAGAAAGGGCCACATAATCCACAGACGGTATCAGCATGAGACCAGAAGAACTAGATGGTGCCAGGCTGCCACCAGTGAGTGGTCTGACAGGGAACACAACAGGGTTTCCATTTACTATATAGGGAAAGGAAAAAATTACCGTATCTAAGCCAAGTACCTTATCTAAGAATAAGCCTAAAATGACAGTCTAAGACCTTTATGGAAAAGATTATAGTACTTATTTAATGATACTATAGAAGATGAAATAAGGAAATATATCCATAATTTTCATTAGGAGGAGTCAATGTACTAAACGTGACTTTTCCCCCCAGGCACATTCTACTAAATATTGCTCCACAGAATCTTTCTTGGAACTTTACAAACTGCTTATTTCTTTTTAATTATTTAAAGAAAAGTGAACAATAGGCATGAAGAAGATTTGATTTGCTAAAACAAAAATTGCTACAAGTATTTTTACAATTTGGATCCTAGACAAATGGAACAGAATAGACAGTCCTAAAATTATTATGTGTGTATAAGAAAAGTCAGTTTAATTTACAACATAGTAGACAGTGGAGATCAATGGAATGAAATGTCTGTCAATAAATTGTGGTGGAGTCATTGTTTATCTGCTTGGGGAAAGATGTCAAATTAGCTCTGTATTTCACATCATTCAAAGAACCAATCCAGATAAACATTTAAAAGAGATGGGAAACATCTGTAATTGTTACAGGACAATTTATGGTCTTTGGCAGGGAAGAGCTTATTAAAGAACAGAAAATGCAAAGCATAAAGGAAAACATTGGTGAAATTCATAATTACATTAAAATTAAGATCATATAATCACAAAACACCAAAAATACCATAAAATGCAAGCTAAGAACTGAGAAAAATTCTACCAAATATGTAACAAAAAAGGATTATTTTACTGATGAATCAGTAAGAAAAAAAGGAAGGAACCAATTAAATTTGGACAAACAAGCAGGCATTTCAAAGAAAAGGTATGTGAAAAAACTTTGAGAACTTGAAAACATGCTCAAATTCATTACCAATTCCTGAAGTGTACCTTGACATCTCAGTAATAACACTATTTTACAACAAATGGTCACAAGAACGTGACACATTGGAAACAATTGTCTACTACTCAGTAAGTGAAAATTGGTGTAAATACTTTCAAAGAAGGTTCATGAATATGTAGTAAAGTTGAACAAGTACAATTTTACTCTCAGGTATATATGCTAGGGAAAATCGTGTGCATGAGTTGCTGTTGCTGTTAAGTGCCACTGAGTCAGTTCCAACTTGTAGCAATGTCGGGTACAATAGAATGAAACAGTGGTTCTGTATCACCCTCATCGTCATTATCATGTTTGAGCCCATTGTAGTTGCTGTGTTAATTTGCCTCATTGAAGTTCTTCTTTTTTGATGACCCTCTACATTACCAAGTATGACATCCTTCTCCAGGAACCGATCCCTCCTGATAACATGCCCAAAGTATGTGAAACACAGTCTTGCCATGCTTGCTTCTAAGCATCATCCTGGCTATACTTGTTCCCAGACAAATTCATGTGTTCTTTTGGCAGTCCATGATGTATTCAATATTCTTCACCAACACCGTAATTCAAAGGCATCAATTCTTCTTTGGTCTACCTTATTCATCACTCGGCTTTCACATTCACTGAAAACAGCATGGCTTGGGTTAGGTGCACCTTAGTACTTAAAGTAGAATCCTTGCTTTTTAACTCTTTAAAGAGGTCTTTTGCACAATGTGTAGGAGACAATTGACAAAGCAGTGGAGTTTACAGTTAACAACCCCAAAACCAAACCTGTTGTGTTGAATTGATTTTGACTCATATTGGCCTTGCGAGATAGCTAGAACTGTCCTGCAGGGTTCCCAAAAGGCAGCTGGTGGTTTCAAACTATCAACATTTTGGTTGACAGCCCATTTGTTAGCATCGCCTCCAGGGCTCCATGTTGGAAACATACCAAAAAAAAAGCTGACAATTAAAATACTGATCAATTGTGGAAATAATTAGCATTTTATCATATCTATAAGGTATAAAGTAAAAATAAAATAATTAAAACTATAAATTATAGTCATACAATTGTCAAAAACATAGTTTGGACAGGAATGTGCTGTGGAACTACTCAGAATAATTTCATCATTAAAAATTCAACAGCAGTTAAAAGTTCAAAAACAGGGAAGACAAATTACATATTCTGTGTTGTTCCTGTTAATAGCCATGTATTCTGCTTCAAATCACGGTGATCTAAAGTGCCAGAACAGAGTGCCGTCCAGTCCCATCATCCTCACTATTGCTGGCATGCTGGACCTTACAACCTAGGATATTCGTCTTACAACATGGTATAAAAAACCTGAACACATTGCCATTTAGTTAGTTCTGACTCACAGAGACCTATAGGGCAGCATAGAAATTCCCCATAGAGTTCCCAAGTAGCCCCTGGTGGATTTGAACTTCAGGCCTTTCTGGTTAGTAGACATAGGTCCTAACTACTATACTACCAGTGTTTTCATGTTGTGACCTGTGGGATCCTCTCTGACTAGTTTTCAGAAGTAGATCCCTAAGTCTTTCTAACCATAGACTGGAAGCTCATGTAAAACTGTTTATCAAGACTGACTTTACTGGTATTTGAATTACCAGTACATAGACCCAGGTTCACAGCAAAATAGAGGCCTCTACAATACAACAAACTGACAGACGGATGTATTCTTTAGAGTCATCTGTATTGCAGTTGTTGTTATGTGTCATTGAATCAGTCATGACTCACAGTAACCCTGTGCACAAAACAGAACCAAAACATTGCCCAGTGCTGTGTGATCCTCAAAATCCATGCTATCCTTATGAGCTTAAGTAGAACCCATTTTTGCAGTCACTGTGTCAATCTATTTCATTGAGGATATTCTTCTTTTTCACTGATCCTCTGATTTACTAAGCATGATGTCCTTCTCTTAGGACTGGTTCCTCCTGATAACGTGTTCAAAGTCCCTCCTCCGTATCCTTGCTTCTAGTAGCATTCTGGCTGTAATTCTTTCAAGACAGATTCATTTGCTTTTCTGGCAGTCTGTAGTAAATTCAATACTTTTCACCAATATCCTAAGTCAAAGGCAGTGATTCTTCTTTGGTCTTCCTTATTCATTGTTCAACTTCTGCATGCATACAATATGATTGCAAATATTGTGGCTTGTGTCAGACACACTTTAGTCCTCAGTGATGTCTTTGTTTTATTATATGTGCAAGAGGTCTGTTGCAGCAGATTTGACCAGTACAATAGATCATTTGATTTCTTGACCATCGTTTATGTGGGCATTGATTGTGGACCCAGGTAAAATGAAATCCTTGACAACTTCAACTTTTCTCTATTTATCATGATGTTGCTTATTGGTCCACTTGCAAGGATTTTTGTTTTATTTGTGTTGCGACGTAATCCATACTGTAGTCACTGATCTTCATTCTCCTTCAGAGTCACCTATATGTGTAGCTGAAATTGTGAAGACATTTCAAGGTTTCAAATTGTAAAAATAACTTAGGCCTTTGTGCTGTAATTTTAAAGTGCTGCAAATTAATTGTGTTTACAATTGAGATTGCACAGCACAAAGAATACTAACTTTTGTTAACATCATGTTTTTCAGACTCAAGTTATAATAGTTTAACAGGCTAGAGACTATCTGCTTCCACTGAAGTAGCTGTGCATGTTAAATAATTACTGTGTTTCAACAGCTTCTTAATTTGTAAGCAAGATTAATTTGATAAGCAGACATCTGTACTATTCCCAAAGACCTCTATCTATCAGCTTGGGAGTGTTTTGCTAATAGAATCACGAAACTTTCACTGCAGAATTAGTGAACTGGAGAAGAGCTTTTTTTTTTTGGCATGTCATACATGCAGCAATTTTTTTTTTTTTCTAATACTGTAAGTAATGAAATAAAGTTCTTAGATACTGTTTGGAAATAACTACTAGGTGAAATGATAGAGTTAGTGCTCAAAAGAGCTTACTCAGGGACTAGCTGATGGTTTTCATGGTGGTTATCAAAAAGCTCCCAGAGACTAGAGGTCTTGTACCTTATGAAGAAGGAAACCCTAGGCAGAGTGGTTAAAGTCTACAGCTGCTAATGAAAAGGTTGGCAGTTTAAATCCACTAGGCACTCGTTGGAAACTCTATAGGGCAGTTCTGTTTCATCCAATAGGGACTCTATGAGTCAGAACTGACTCAAAGGCACTGGGTTTGTTTTTTTGGTCTATATTAGTGAAGAAAACAGAGACTTTCTATCTTGGGGGAATTTATATTTAATATTGAAGAAATGATACATATAAACAACTTCACAACCATTTTTCTCTCTTTGCCCTTCCATCCTTCCTCCTTCTCTCCCTCTTTTCTCTTCCTTCCTCCATTCTTCCCTTTATTTTCCTCCCTTCCTTCCTACTTTGCTTTCTTCCCTCCTTTCTCCCACCCTCCTGTCCTCATTCTTACTTTTTTATTTTCTTCTATTGCCTTTCTTTCCATTCTACTCCAAGAGAAAGACAATAAAACTAGAAATTTAAAATTCTATTATTAAAATAATGAAAATAATCTATGTCTTGAATAATTAAACAACTTTTAAACATTTTGTCCTGACAGTGAATGCTTTTGTCTACCACAAAGTTTATAATTTGCACATAACATACCCTGGAAATATTAGAGAAAGTTTGATGTATCAGAAGACCCTAGACAAAGCACAACATGCTTGTAATGTTAGCTCTAGCTCTGCCCCATACTGGTTGTATCATTTTAGGCATTGATTCAGTTCCCTCATCTATAAAATAAGCTATTTATTAAAAAACTCAAATGGAATTTTTCATCTTAAAGAGAGTAAACGATGTCAACATTTAATAATGCAAGGTATCACTATTTGAGAGCAAAAGAATGCTTGTTTTCTATCCTCTGATGTTTGGAATAACAATGGCTCTGACATATCCTGGATTTATTTCAATTCTATTTGACTTTTTGGAGAGGAAGAACAATTTGAAAATGAAAATACTGAAAATTGGCATTTTGATACAAAGTTGATATATTTGATATTGGGAGACTCATATGAGAATATTATTTTACAGAAGGAAATTCAGCTGAATACTTTTTTTTACAGCAGTAACCCTTTTCAGTATTCAACTTTTCAGTAACGTAACAATCAGAATATTTTAAATTGATTTTATATTGAATTCAAATGCATAGTGCAGTGTACATAAATATTTATCCAAGCTATCAAATGGACCACATTCTCAAAGTGACAGTAAATATGCATTTATATATTTTAAAGATTAGACTCTGTTGATGTTAGCTGCCATCCAGTCAGCTACAAGGAATAATGACCTTCTACACAACAGAATGACACAGTGCCTGGTCCTGCACCGTCCTCACAATTATTATGTTTAAGCCAATTATTTCACCCACTCTGTCAACTAATATCATTGAAGGATTTCCTGTTTTTCATTGACTCTCTACTTTTCTAAGCATCGTGTCCTTCTCTGGGAACTGATGCCATCTGATAACATGTCTAAAATATGTGAAACATAGTCTTGCCATCTCTTTTTCTAAGGAACATTCTGCTTGTACTTCTTCCAAAACAATTTTTTTGGGAAGGCTATGGTATATTCTTCATCAACACTACAATGCAAAGGGGTCATTCTTCTTCCTTATGTGTTGTTCAGGTTTTACATGCACTGAGGCAAGTGAAAATACCATGACTTGGTTCAGGCACACTGTCTTCAATGTGACATCTTTGCTTCTCAACATCTATCTTGAGGATAGGAATAGATGTGCATCTTTTCTAGTTAGCTGGCCAGTTAGCTGCCTTCCGATTTCTTGGAGTAGATGAATGAGCACCTCCCATGCTGCATCCATTTGTTGAAACATCTCCATCTATATTTCATCAATTCCTGGAGTGCTGTTCTCACAAATGCCTTCAGCGCAGTTTCACTTGAACTTCTTCCTTCCATATCACCAGCTCTTGATCATATGCTTTCTCCTGAAATGGTTGAATGTTGACTGTTTCTTTTGCTTGTAGCGATTGTTGTATTACCAGTGATGTCCTAATGTCTTCCTTTCAATGTATCTTTTATCTTTGAGTAAAGAACAAAGTTATTGGGAGCCAGATCAGGTAAATAGGAAGGGTGTTCCAATACAGTTATTTGTTTACTGGCTAAAAACTGCCTCATGAACAACTATACGTTAAGTTCACAAACTTGCTATCATGCCACTGTGTGCAATGTCCATCCCAGAAAGAGTTCCAAATTGCTTTGAAAGGTGGACCAGGCACTGGTGTTGGTGCATAGCTTCCCACGTGGAGTACTTTGAGGATGACCATAGAGATACTCAGCAGGGAGATATGTAGTGCTTAGAACAACTAAGTCTGCGGACTTGTCAGACCTCATATTTAAGAGCTAACTGTTTTCTACTTTGAATTTTTTTTTGCTGTTGTTTAAACCATGTATTTTCAATAGTGGAATACATGCTGAATCAAGTGTTTGAATTTTTGACTGGTATTATATGTTTTGAGAAATACTATATGAAAATACATGATTTGTGGGGGCTCATCGGGATAGCAGGCTTTATTGCAGGTAGCCGTTCATTATGTACACAGGGCACTGTGTATTGTGAGTGTGGAAACATTTTTGGTTTTACCTAAAACCTGAGCAATTGTGCTTCAATGGATGTTTCTTTCACCTTTAAACTCACTGGAGGAAAGAAACTACTCCATAGGAAAAATACTCTCCCAAAGAATTCCACCCACTGTTGTGTTTACTGTAACTTATAGTGACCTTACAGAATACAGTAGATCTGTCCCATGGAGTTTCCAAGGAGTGCCTGGTTGATTCAAACTGCCAACCTTTTGGTTAGCAGCTATAATGCTTAACCACTACACTAACAGGTTTTCCTAAAGAACTCCAGAGGCATAAAAAAATGTGTGGGATTCTGTATGTTCCATGATTCTGTATGTTCACGGAAGGGTAAACCTGGTTTGCTGGTCTGCATTTTCAGGTAATAAAAGGCAATCTCTGGGTTACAAAAGGGATCAGTTTCTGTGTGCTTTAGTCTTGAGGTCAAATTGTAGGTTTAAATGAAATCAGGTGCTTATTGTCTTATTTAGCCTTACTTTAGTGCAAGAAAAAGCTTGAAGCCTTTTCAAAGATTTAAAAGCTCGCGTGCAGCAAATGAAGGTGATTGTGATAAATAATTTTTCACAAGTAGGGGTTGGTAACATTGCTTCAAAGTGAGGGCAATTTATGTAAGATTAAAGGTCATGCACAAATTCTCCATAATCTGGAAGTTCATAAACCAGTGATATTATGTCATTATTTATTTGTAGAATATTACCTAGAAGTTTTTCCATGATTCTTTTGGTATTCTTAGCACATAAAATGAAATCTCATTTTTTTCTCCAAACTTCCCATGAATCCTTGTAGAGACTCATTTTGAGTTTTAGTTTTGTTACTTATTCTCACAAGACCTCAAGTCAATCTCATATGCTCTCTGTATTTACTTTTACCTATAAAATTATAATAACATTAAACCATAAGAATACCAAGAAGATATTTTATCATACGTATTTTATGTATCCTAGTTTTTCCGTGGGAACCTAAAAAGCAACATGCTTTATCTGCGTACATGATCACACTACTTTTCATACTTTTTATAACTTGAAAAAATTATATAATTGCTGTTTGACTTATCTACAAAATGAAATAGGGTGGCAAAGAGATAATTTTTCTAGCACCCAAAGAAGTCACAAATCAATATTAGTATATTCATAGATTATTTTTAAAATTGTATTTGCTTTCATAGTTATTGTTTGCCCATTTGTTGTTAAGGAAAGCCCACGTTGTCTCCTATTTCCCACAGAAGAGTTTTCAGTCAGTCAGCCACTGGAGCACCTACATGAATTCTAAGACAGATGAATCTTGAAATACATCCTTAAAACGTGGATGCTGAAAGAACAAGAGCTGCTTCATACAGGGTAGTGATCTGTAAGAGTGGTAGTGTTGGGAGCCATCCTTGGCTGCCTGGAGGAAGCTGTCTCCAGAATGAGGCAGATAAAAGCAATGCTGAGAGACAGAGAGACAGAGTACTGATACTGTGGTTTGACATCTGAATCTACATGTTTGGAGTCAGACAACTCCCTGGACCTCTTAGTCACCCATGGACTATACATTCTTTTCTTGTTTTGTTAGTTTTAGGTGGATTCTGTCACTGTGTATATCAGTTTTCTCTTGCTATATTGTTCTCAGCTATATAACAAACATAGCTTAGAATAATATATGTTTATTATTTTACCATTTCAGTTGGTAAGTAGTCCATACAGAGATTAGCTGGGTCTTCTACTTAGAGTCTTATGGGGTTAAATATAGATTTTGGCCAGAGCTGTGATTTCATCTGAGACTCAGAGCTGTGATTTCATCCGAACAGATTTCATCTGTTCCAAGTTCATTCCAGTTGCTGACAAAGTTCAGGACCTTGCAGTTGTGGAACTGAGGTACACATTTTGATACTGGCTGTTGCCTAAAACTTCCAGCTTCTTCATTTCTGACTCATGTGGCCTTCTTTATAACATGGAATGTTGCTTCTTCAAGGACAAGAAAGTGTCTTTTACTACTTTGCTGAGATAGTTCCATGTAATTTGTAACATAACTGTGGAGGTGACTTATCTATCATTTTTGAAATATAATGTGACCTAATCAGGGGAGCCCCAACCTGTCTCTCAGTTTGTCATACTATGTGGTCTTGCATATTGCTGTGATGCTGGAAGCTATGCCCCCAGTATCCAGATACTAATAGGGCCGTTTCTTGAGGACAGGTTTCAGCTGAGCCTCCAGACTAAGACCAACTAAGAAATTTGGAAGACAACTACCTGACCAACGTATTGGAAGAGATCCATATTTATATCTAGTTCCAAGAAAGACGATCCAGCCTAATGCAGAAACTATCAAACAATATCATACACAAGAAGGATTTTGCTGATGGTCATTGAAAAGTAGTTGAAACAGTACATTGATGGGGAACTTCCAGAAATTCAGACTGGATTCAAAAGATGATACAGAAATCCAGATCAAAACAACAATGAGATACCATCTCACCTCAGCAAGGTTGGCACTAATACAAAAACATAAAACAAACACTGGAGAGGCTGGTAGGAATATAAAATGGAACAATCACTTTGGAAAGAAATTTGGCACTTTCCTAAACAGAAAAAGGGCTGTCACATGAACAGATACATGCATATGAATTTTTATTGCAGCACTGTCCACAATAGCAAAAAGATAGAATCAACCTAGGTGTCCATCAACAGATGAATGGGTAAACAAACTATAGCATACATACACAGTGAAACACAATGCAATGATAAAGAACAATGAGGATTTTATGAAACATCTCGTAACCTGGAATCAACTTCAAGACATTAATGCTAAGTAAATGAAATCAGTCAGCTGCAAAAGGACAAATATTGTATGAGACCACTATTACAAGGACTTAAGAAAAAACTTATGCACAGAAGAAAATACTCTTTGATGGCTACAAGGGTAGGTAGGGAGGGACACAGTTATTTAACAGACAGTTGACAGGAATTTGTTTAGGTAAAGGGAGTGATAACACTCAGTAGAAGGCAGGTCAGCATAAACCTAAAATTTCAAAGGACATAGTAGCAGAGTCTGGGGACCGTGTTTTCAGGAGACTTTGAGGTCAGTTGGTGTAACTAGTCTTTTTCTAAGAGATTCTTCTGTACATATTGGTGAGCGGCTCCTGGAGCCTTAAAAGCCAGCAAGCTGCCATCTAAGGAACACCAACTGGTCCCAACCCACCTGTAACACATGACAATCAAGAGCATCAAAGACAAGAGGAAACATGAGCTCATGAGATGGAAGGACCCGTATGATTAGGAGACTACATCAGCATGGGACCAGAAGAACTAGATGGCGTCCAGCCACCACCAAAGACAGCCCTGTTAGAGGACATAATGTAGAGTCCCTGATGTAACACAAGGAAAAAAAGGTCTACAGATCAAGAACTCTATTAAAAGACCAGACTTGGTGGTCCGAAAACCTGGAGGTCCCCTGAGAACACGGCCCATGGACTTGCTGCTAGTCCAGAGCTGAAACTAGTACTGAAACCAACACTTTAGACTAGGAATGGACTGGACTTGGGGACACAGAGTGATGATATACTTTATGGTTTAATATATATGTGAAGCTGTCCTACTGGTTTCTTTTAAGAGGGGAGAGAAGAGGGTGGAGATTTGAGGACAAGTGTTGGCTGACTGGATAGTGGAAGTAAATCTTGAAAAAGAAGTGTCCTGTCACAGGATGAGGAGACCAGACAGAGCTGTAGTGAGGTGGGTACTAGGGATTTCACATGGAAAATTGACTTGGATTATAAACTGCCACTTAATTCACTTAAATGCAAAAAAAAGAAGTTATTTTTTTTTTAAAAAAAAAAACAGAAATGAAATAAAAGAAGATATGGAACCAGTGATATCATTGCTGGTGTTGGAGGGATCCTGGCTGGAAGCAGACAATTCCAGAAAGATGTTTACCTGTCTTTTATTGACTATGCAAAGGCATTGGACTGTGCAGTTCATAGCAAATTATGGATAACACTGCAAAAAATAGAAATTTCAGAATACTTAATTGTACTCACGAAGGACCTGTACATAGATGAAGAGGAAATCACAGGAACAAAACAATGGGCTACTATGTTGTTTAAAGCCAGGAAAGGCGTGCATCAAAGTGGTATCCTTTCAGCATGCCTGTTCAGTGTATACCCTGAGCAAATAATCCTAGAAGCTGGACTGTATGAAGAAGAATGGGCCTTCCAGACTGGAGGAAGACTAGTTAACAACCTGCATTATGCAGATAACACTTTTTTCATGCACTCACCAGAAAAAGCTTTTCAAAATGTCTGATTAAATCCAAATTTCTCAAACTGGCATGCAGGGCCCTTCATGATTGGCTTCCCTTCCAGCTTAAACAAACATCACTTTCCCATATGCCCAGTGATCTAGCCATAATGAAATATATCTGCTACCCACTAAGGGATACGCTTTTCCCATATGTTACTTCTTATGTTTTGACTTGTGATATCCTACCCATTTCTTGACTTGGATGATTAATATTCAAACTTTTGGATTTAACTGAAGCATCATTTCCTCTCTGACTCAGCCCTGGTCCTCCAGGAGCTTCATCTTTTAGGTTGGTATCTTGTATATCGAGTGCTGAAATGCCACAGGTGAGGGGCTTTAACAAAGAGATTTATTTTTTCACACTTTAGAGGACCGAGTCTGAATTAACAGCACTGGCACCAGGGGAAGGTTTTCTCTCCCTGTCAGATTTGGGAGAAAGTACTTTTCTATTTTCAGCTTCTGTTCCTGGGTTCCTTGGTGACACTCGTGTGGTGCGGCGTCTATCTTTCTCCATCTGTGCTTGTTTGCTCCATGCCTAATCTACCCTTCCATGTTGCGATAGTAAATGACTTAAAAGATACTCTATCCTGGTACTCTAAGGCCTTTCTGACAAAGCAAAGGTAATCTGCCAAAATGGTGGAGGTGACATCTGACATCTTCTTCATAAGGGAGAAGAAAAATTAATGTCTATAGCCCCAGACTGATTCCTATAAGGTAGAGGAAGTCAGACATGCTTCCTCTCTCTACCATTTTTACCAATTTCTACACCAACCATGCCTTCCTCCACAACACTCCCTACTTCTCTGCTGCATTATTCAATAATTCACTGCAGTGGCTGCAAAGAACTCATAGTCAAAAGTCTCAATTATGGAGTTTTTGGGGGAAGTAATGGATGACAGTTCAGGGTTAGGAGCACTCAACACACAAACTCTTCCATAAGATAGGTTCTTCCCAGCCTGCCTGCCTCTCTATGTCCCCTTGGCCTCTGTTTTGCTCAGACAAGTGTTACAAACCTGTTTTAGCATGTAAGCACCCCAGCCTTCGTGAGACCAGAAGGCATTCAGCTCTAGCTCTATGGGTAAGCAAATCTAGCTCCATCAAGTGCCCAGAGGCAACTTATTCCTCTAACAAACTTCCTACACATTCAGTTTTCTCACTCTATGGGAGGTCCTCCTGTAGGTATTTCCTGTCAGTTCCTCCAGCCACCATTTCTCTGCCACCATTTCTGATCATCTTTAGTGTTAGGACTCTTTCTCTCAGTCTCCTGGTTCCAGAAGCATCTCAGTGCAGGAATCCTGAGTACAAATGACACATTCTGTTTTAGGCTCTTCTTCCTTTTGGTGGTGAGGTCTACTCTTTGCTTTGGTATTGGCTCTCTTTTAAGTCTAGTGGGATAGCAAAACTGACCAATCCCTTCATTACAGTTCCATAGGTTTTATTTGCATGACCCCACCAAATAATTGTGTTCTGGTTAAAAGACCATGTGAAGAAAGACAACACAAAAGTGATTCATCACATTGCATAATCTTATTCCCAAATGACACTACAGTCGCATGTATGAGGGTTAGGATGTATAATAAGGATTTCTGACTGATATTGTTCAATCCATAACATACCATCTTCTGCTTAATTCTAATAGAGCTATTTTCATTTTGACTCTAGTACTATAATAATTTATCTCTCTTCCTCATCATACATGAAATCTTTGAGGTCAAAAATTTTTAATTTTATATTTTTTAGTTCTTTTTGTCTCACCTGTCTCTAAATCAGTGAAAGCCTAGCACAAAGTCTGGCAAAAGTTGGTAATAAATATGTGTTAAAGGCATAAATAAATCTTACTATCCATAAAAAATACTTTATTCAATCAGTAAAGAAAGATTTAAGAATTCATATTATGTTAAATCTATTAGAAGCTTGGTAATTATATATATTTATTCACACCCTTTATCTTTCTCCTCTAGTGTCTTATAAACATGCCTGCAACCTAAAATACTTTGTAAGCTTTTACTCTGCTGTGGAGAGGTGAAATAATTTAGATGAAAACTGTGTTTCAAAAGGAAATTATTAAATCTCTGGTATAGTATCAATACCTTTACCTATGAGTTGAAATTAGAAATATTTTCATAACAAGAGATACGAAATTTGAGTTTACAGTGTTGTCACAAGAATACTGAAAGTAGGTATTTTAATCATCTATAGGTAAAGAAGAGAGCCCCAGGGCTGAAGTAAAAATAAGAATTTGGCTCCGGTTATATGGAGATCATGATCCCTATGCAAAATTAAAGTTAAGAAATTTAAGTCTGGAAGAGATCTATGTTCTAAGAAAAATATTTTAAAATATTAATTATATAGAGAAAAAGGCAATCTTGAAAAAAGAACACAAAGTCAGAAGTCAGCAGACCTTGACTCTGCACTTTGTTTATTGGGGATTTTATGCAAATCTATTTGTCTTTTTGGTTGTAGTTAAGTTTCTTGGCATCAATTTCTATTCATAGCGACCATATATGACAGAGTAGAAAGGATTTCCTAGACTATAATCTTCACAGGAACAGATCATTTGGCCTTTTCTTCCACAGAGCCACTGGGTGGTTTCGAGCAGATGACCGTTCAGTTAGCAACACATGCTTAATCTAAAAAGAGTCAACTATGTCTACTTTAACGTCTTATTTCATAAGTTTCAAAGTATAAAAAGGAAACACAACAAAACTTGTTGACATCAAGTCAATTTCAACTCATAGTGACTCTATAGGGTAAAGTAACTGTCCCGTAGAGCTTCCAAGGAATAGCTGGTAGATTTGAATTTGTCAGTATTTTGGTTAGTAGTCAAGCTCTTAACCACTGAGTCACCAAAGTGTCAAAGAATAAGATGTGGAAATGATGAAAATCTTTTATGATATGAAACTCTCTACCAACTTAACCAACGATATTATGATATTGAGATGACTAACGACGGTTGCTCAGACTTAGTGAGAGTCTGCCAGTAGATAGTAGCTTTGAGTAGTCAAAGTGATCCTGTAACAATCTCATTTACCTTCTTTAGCTATCTAAATCCTCAGAGCAAATTAGGAAATTTTAGGTCTATTGGTGATTTCAGAGGTCATTGATCTAATTACCCCTGTATCTTATAGCAAATTAAGCGTATAAGGACCAGAAAGCTTGCAAAATTTACCCCTAACACTACTACTCACAGAGTAGTAGAGCACCAGAGCACATGTTTGCCCATGAGTTTGCCTGCAACATGTGGCCTGACCACTTGAGTTCACACAACAGAAGATTTCAAGTAAGAATTAAATCCTGTATGTACTCATAGCATTGGCTATTTGACTTGGGTAAATGACTATATCCTCTGAACATCAGATTTTTTCATCTTTAAAATGAAGATAATAAAACAAGGATAATAATAATAGTAACAAATGGGAAAAAATCAGGAAACATTTAGAGTCATTGGAACACAGACCACACCCCTAGTCTTCACATTTTCTGGATGCAACATGTTCTAAACTGTATTCCATGGCATTCTGGTCCTATATGAGGTAAATGATGTTTGGTTGGAAAAGTATAAAGAAGATTAACTTCATATCATTGTTTGGAACTTTTTGATTCACAATAGTATATTGAAGGCTTTCATAATTTCTTCTTTAAATAAGTTTATTGTTATCAAATAAAGGACCAAGATAAGTCATATGAAAGTGTTTATTAAATATAGAATAGAAGGCAGATATAAGATTCATTATGCTCTTTTGCAAAGTCCTATTAATTAGAGTGTGTATCACCTGTCTTTTTTGCATGCCTCCTAAGTAGATTATCTACTGCTGAGGCATTCATTTATGAGCTGTACAGATAAATAGATTCAGTGAACATTATTTTGCAGGCCCTGAGCTAAGCACATTCTCTATGCTTTCCAGTCTAACCACTCAGCACATACTAATTAGTGTAAAGCATCAGCTGCTTCTGTGAGAATGATGTTGAACTGCAGATGCCTCTGGCTACCCATGAGTTTGAGACCAGTACTGATGGTATTTTAGATGAATCAGAGAAGTTGTCTTGAATTCTTCTCAGAGCTAAACTAATTCTCACTCTTCTCATCAACTATGAGAGCTGAACTTTGAGCTAATTGGCAAAATTTTGCTCTGAAAGTCACATTAAAATAAGAATGATGAAGAAATTGCTTCAGAAGGTATGCTAATAACAACTTCAAACGCTTACTGAGCTCCCCCATGCCCGAAGTTTTGTATCACACATTCTACAAAAAGGATGTTTTCACCTCTAAACAACCATGTCACGAGTTTGCTTGTCAATTTTACAGATGAAGGAACTGAGTTTTAAGTCAATTAGGTAGGTAAATAGCTCAAGGTAATACATCTAGTAAACATCAAAGTCAGTATTCAGCATCAGTTCTGTCTAATTATGTGTTCAGTTTTTAAACTCCTAATATACCACTCTATTAGTTAGGGTTACATTCAGGTGCAAGTGACAGTAACAAGAAATACAGAACTGTAATTGAAAGAAGATAAGGATATTTATTTCTTACTGTACTCACAAGTAGAGGTATAGTCAGCCAAGGACAATATACTCACTGCATTAGAGTTGTTTCTGACTTATCGAGACTCCATAGGAGAGAGCAGAACTGCTCCAGAGAGTTTCCAAGGAATACCTGGCAGAACTGAACAGCCAGCCTTTTTTGGTTAGCAGATGTAGCAAGTAACCATTACACCAAAAGATGGTATGGCACACTACAATTTAGAAACCAGGATTACCTAGTTACTTCCTTATACATGGATTCCACTCCCAACATTCTCCCATGTGTAAGATGTCTACATAGGCTGCAGTAATTGCATATTCTAAGGGGGAATGGAAAGAGTAGGATATTTCACTTGTTTCTCACTAGCCAGCACTTGGTTAAGTCTATACTCAGGTGCAAGTGAGGTGTTATGAATTCAATTATGTACTCCTCCCTGTTACCCCAAATATACTGAAGTCCTAAACTCTGATACTTGTGAATGTCACTTTGTTTTGAAATAGGGTTTTTGGAGATCTTATCAGTCAAATTAACATGAAGTCATACTACAGTAAGGTGAATCCAAATTCAATCTGATTCTGATAAAGAAAGAGAAACAGAGGAAGACGGCCATGTGAAGATAGATGTGTGAGTCAAGGAATGTCTGAGTCTACCAAAAGCTGGGAAAGACAAGAAAGACTCTTCCCTTAGAGACTTGAGCTCTAGCTTCTAGAACTGTGAGACAATATTTCTCTTCTTATAACCACCCAGTTTGTGATAGTTTGTTTATCCTTATAAAACATTGTTTATGGGGAGGTGGGGCCAAGAAGGCAGATAACACATGTCTCCTCAGTTCCCTATGAGAACTAATGCCTGGAATGATAATTGAAAGGAGCAGAGTGGACATCTGGTTAACTACCTCTGAGACAAGGCAGCAGCACACTGAGTCCTGCTTCTGCTGACTCAGTGTTTGGAAGGACTGCAGGTACTTTGTCATCTGGAAGGTGAGGCCTGTGCATGAGCCAGCTAATACATTGAACTGTAGTGCTTAAGTAAACAGCAGAGAGACTGTGCTCGGGATGGCCACATTTTGTAAGTCCAGCTGCTTACTGAGGGCACTACTGCCCATGTACCCTTTCTTTTCTGAACTACACCAGAGATTCTGTTGTTTCAAAGCATGAAAGGCAGGTTGAGTGGTACACTATCCGGGTCAGCTGAGAGGTGGAGTCACCCAATCAAAAGTCTTAGTGGGGGCCAATTCTCACGCTGACAAGCAGTGCCTGTTAGGAAAGTACTTCTCCAATAGAAAAGCTACTTTCAGGATGGTGGCACCTAGAGTTACAGGTAGGACCTGACAGAGGATGGCAGCAAGGCCCTAACTCTTCCCTACTTTGAACCACATCATAGCATCTGGAGACAGCCTACAAGGTGCTTTATTGTCAGCCAGAAGGCAGGGCCTGCCACAACTGAGGGCCTGACTGATTTTCACAGCTCTTGGACAGCTCCTCACCTAGCACTAAATAATACCACCTGGAGAGAAACTTACTACTGAGCAGCCAAGCAGCATCTCTTTCACTCTTCACTAATCCATATCACTGTTTGCTGACAGCCACCAAGTGATTCCATAAGAAGGGTGTCATCTTTGCCAGCCAGGAGGCAGAGACAGCCACCCCAGACAGTCTACCTGAGGCCAGTCACTACATTCCACAGAGGTGGCTGGTGACCAACTTGCCTCTTAGAACTATAGTTTCTGATGAGAGAACACCAGACAAACAAAACAGTTTCTAGATGGCACAAACGCAACAATCAGTAGCTAACCATTTTAAAGAAATGGTCCACCATGGCTCAAGGAAAATTCCAAAATGAAGACTGAAAAAACTTCCCAGATGATCATTAATTATTAAAGAAATTCAAATCAAAATGACAATGAGATACCACCTTACCCCAACAAGATTGGCCATGATCCAAAAAAAGCAAAACAATAAATGTTGGAGAGGCTGTGAAGAGATTGGAACTCTCCTTCACTGCTGGTGGGATTGCAGAATGGTGCAACCTCTTTGGAAAGCAATTTGGCGTTACCTTAAAATAATTGATATAGATATACCATTTGACCGAGTAATTCCTCTGCTCAGAATATATCATACAAAATCAAGGCCATTCACACCAACTGATACATGCACACGAATGTTCATTGCAGTACAGTCCATGATAGCAAAAAGTTGGAATCAACCCAGATGCCCAACAACAGAAGAATGGATGGGTAAACATTGGTGTATATACTCCATGGAATAGTATACACTGATAAAGAACAATGATGATAACAGGAAACATCTCTCAATTTAGTCTCAACTGGAGGACATTATGTTGAGTGAAACTAGTCAGTGACAGAAGGACCATTATTATATGAGACCCCTACTATAAAAACTTAAAAGCATACTCCTGCATAATAGAAAAGACTCTTTGACAGCTACAAGATTGGGGAAGGTGGGAGGGCAGGAAGGCAATGGGTGAGAGTTTAGATTAGATAGTTGTTAGAAATTTGGTACGGTGAAATTGGTGACAATACACATAAGTAAGAAGTTCAATATTAACGGGACTTCGATACAACTTGTGTACTCCTCCTCTCTTAACCCAGTATTGTAAGCACAGAGTATGTACACTTTCATTTATTTATTTAATAAATAAATAAATAAATGAACTGGGGGGAACAAAAAGAATTAGAGAATAAAAAGACAATTGAAAAAATTGAAAAGACCAAAGTCTGGTGTTTTTATTTCTTTTGTTTTGTTTTTTTACTTTTTTTTTATTTGATATGACTGAGTGAAAATGTACATTCCTGCATAAATTTACATGCCCACCTATATGCAGCTTCCACTGCTCTCCTTGTCCGGAGACAGCAAACTATTCCTCTCTGCTCCATACATATCTCATCCTCCCAAGAGTTTCCTTTCCCCTTGTCTCCAACCACTCTCCATCCTCCAACCAGAGGTCAGCAGGTTTTTGGAAAAGATCAATCAAATTGACAAACCATTGGCAAATTGACAAGCCATTGGCTAAACTTACCAAGGAAAAACAGGAAAGGAAACAAATAATCCAAATAAGAAATGAGAGTGGAGTTGTCACGACAGATCAAACAGAAATCAAAAATATCATAACGAAATGAAATATAAACAGAGTGTCTTAAAGGCAGTGAGGCTTAAAGCAAATCTAACATTCAGAGAGAAGCCCTGTAGGCTTTTGTATAACTTTTTGGCAGAAACTATCTTGACAAGAAGGCAGTCGGATAAACCTTTAAAGCCTTGAAGGAAACAACTTCAGGAGAAAAACAACCAAGAATTATATATTCTACAAAACTGTCTCTCAAATACGAAGATGAAATTAAGACATTCTCAGATGAACAGAAGCTTAGAGACTTTATTAAAACCCAAACTACAAGAAGTACTGAAAGAAGCTCTTTGCTTAGAAAAACAAAAACATTAAGTGTATACTTTAGAAGGCAATGCAGGACACAGCATTCAGTATCCTACTCTCTTAGAGAAGCCACAAAGCTCTATCAAAGCTGTAATATTAAAAGGAGGGAAATGGTGATTATGTTGTGAAAAATATGAAATCATTACACTAAAAAGAGAGATACATTATAGTAGTTATAACCCTTTCAGATGGAGAGGAAATAAAAAAGATATGCAGAAGTTGAAGTCTGCTTTGAAATTAGAATAGGAAGAGGCATGATAAGGGTAGCTACAAAGCAAAATAACAACACAATGTATCAGAACAAGAGACATACCACAGGAGTCTCAACAAACACAAAACTAACACTGAAAAAGATGAAAAGTCAACCCATAAAAAGGAATGACCCAGAACAGAATATCAAGAGTAACACTGAAGACATCAACAACACAAAAATAAATGCATCAGAATGAAAGAACTAAACAGATACCTATCAATAATTACACTGAATGTAAACAGACTGAATGCTCCAATAAAGAGACAGTGAGTGACATCCTGGATCAAAAGACACTGTCCATCTATATGTTGCTTACAAGAAACACAGCTTGAACTCAAAGCTATTAACAAACTGAAAATTAAAGGATGGAAAAATACATACCAAGCAAACAACATACAAAGAAGAGGAGGAGTGGCAATATTAATCTCAGATAAAATACACTTTAATGTAAAATCCACCATCAAGAACAAGGATGGTCACTGTTTATTGCTGAAAGTTTTGATACATAAGCCACATATAACAATATTAAATATTTATGCACCCAATAGCAGAGCATTTAAATACATCAAACATACACTGACAATACTGAAAAATGAGGTAGATGACTCCACAATAATAGTTGGAGACTTCAATACTCCGCATTTGGTAATGGACAGATCGTCCAAAAAAAAAAAAAAAAAAAAAAAACTCGATAAAGACACAGACGATCTTATCATCTTATCGTGACAATTAACAAACTAGACCTTAGTGACATACACAGAACTTTTTGCCCATCAACAGATAAGCATATCTTCTTCTCCAGTGCACATGGAACATTTTACATAAAAGACCATGTGTTAGGACAGAAAGCCAAGTCTCAACAAAATCCAAACCATTGAATTATTGCACAGCATCCTCTCAGACAATAAAGCCGTAAAAGTTGAAATCAATGGCAGAAACCACATAGGTAGAAAATTGAACTCATGGAAACTGAACAACACCTTGCTCAAAACTCCTTGGGTTATAGAAGAAATCAAGGATGAAATAAAGAAATTTATGGAATCAAATGAGAATGAAAATACATCCTACCAGAACCTATGGCAAAAACAGTGCTCAGATGTCAATTTATCTCTACAAATGCACATATCCTGAAGGAAGAAAGGGCCCAAATGGAAGAATTAACCCTACAGATTGAACAAGCAGAAAGAGAACAACAGAGGAACCTCTGAGGCACCAGAAAAAGCACAATAAAGATTAGAACAGAATTGAATGAATTAGAGAATAGAAGAACAATTAAAAAGTTAACTAAACCGAAAGCTGGTTCTTTGAAAAGATGAATAAAAGTGATAAACCACCGGCTAAACTTACAAAAGAAAAACAGGAAATGAAAAAATAACCCAAATAAGAAATGAGATGGGAGATGCCACAACAGAGCGACTGAAATCAAAAGTATCATAACAGAATACTATGAAAAACTGTATTCTAACAGATTAAAAAATCTAGAGTAAATGGACAGATTCTAGATTCATATAACCTACCAAAATCATCACAAGGAGAAGTAGAACAACTTAATAAACCTATCACAAAGGAAGAGATGAAAAATTTTTCAAAAAACTACCAATCAAAGAAGTCCTGGTCCAGATGGCTTCACCAGAGCATTCTACCAAATTTTTAGAGTGAAATTAACTCCAGTAGTACTGAGACTATTTCACAGCATAGAAATGGATGGAATATTCCAAAATTCATTCTATTAAGTCAGCATAACTCTGATACAAAAGTCAGGGAAAAATCCCCCACAGAAAAAATTATAGACGAATTTCACTAATGAACCTAGATGCAAAAATCTTCAACAAAATCCTAGCCAAGAGAATTCAACAACAACAAAATAATTCATCATGACCAAGTTGGATTCATTCCAGGGACACAAGCTTGTTCAACATCAGAAAAACAATGAACAACCACATAAACAGGACAAAGGATAAGAATCACCTGATTTTGTCAACTGATGCATAAAAGGCATTTGACAAAGTCTAACATGCATTCATGCTAAAAACTCTCAGCAAAATAGGAATAGATGGGATATTCCTCAGTGCAATAAAAGGTTCTATGGAAAGCCAACCTCCTACATCATCCTGAATGGAGAGAGACTGAAAGAATTCCCACTGAGAATGGAAACTAGGCACGACTGTCCACTTTCACCATTTCTATCCAACATTGTACTAGAAGTTCTAGCCACAGCAATTAGACAATAATAGAAACAAAGGGCATCTGCATCAGCAAAGAAGAAGTCAAAATCTCCCTATTTGCAGATGATATGATTGTATATGCAGAAAATCCTAAAGAATCCACAAGTAAACTACTCAAACTGATAGAAGAGTTCAGCAAAGTTTCAGGATACAAGAAAAACATAAGTAAATCTGTAGGATTCTTTATACCCAAAATGAGATTATTAAGGAAGAAATCACCAAATCAACACCATTTATTACAGCTCCCAAGAAGATAAAATACGTGGGGATAAATCTAACCAGAGAAATAACAGACCTTTACAAAGAGAACTAAAGACCTTACTACAAGAAACTAAGAGAAACTTACATAAATGGAGAAACCTACCTTGCTCATGGATAGGAAGAATTAACATTGTGAAAATGTCTATTTTACACGAAGTCATCTATGTATACAAAGCAAACCCAATACAATTCCAGTGTCCCCTTTAATGAGATGGAGAAACAAATCACAAACTTTGGAAAGGGAAGAAACCCCAGATAAGTAAAGCCCTGCTGAAGAACAGAAACACAGCGGGAGACCTTGCATTACCTGACCTTAGGACCCAATAGTCAAAACAGTAGTCAAACCGGTAGTCCAAACACAGTAGTCAAAGCAGCCTAGTACAGGTTCAAAAAGAGCCATGTAGACAAATGTAACAGAGTTGAGACCCCATATATGCAACTGTCTTCTTATGAACAGTTAATATTTGACGAAGGCCTTAAGATGGAAAAATGGAGTAAAAACAGTCTCTTTAAAAAATGGTACTGGTAAAACTGGATATCTATGTGCAAAAAACTGAAACAAGACTCGTATCTCACATCTTACACAAAAACTAACTCAAAATGGATCAAAGACCTAAATATCAAACCAACAATGATAAAGTTATGCTAGAAAAAATAGAGTCAATAATGGAAGCTCTAATACATGGCTTAGACAGACTCAAAATCTGACAGAAAAGCACGATTAACAGAAGAGGAAGTAGATAAATGGGAACTACTAAGAATCAAACACATTTGCTCACTCAAAGACTTTATCAAAAGAATTAAAAGACTACCTACAGAATGGGAAAAAATACTTGGCAACTACATGTCGAACAGCTGTCTGATCTCCATAATGTACAAGATACTGCAAAATATCAACAAGAAAAAGAAAATAATCCAATTAAGTGATGGGCAAAGGAGAAGGACAGACAGTTTACCAAAAAAAGACATTCAGGCAGGCAAAAGACACATGAGGAAGTGCTCATGATCGTTAGCCATCAGAGAAATCCAAATCAAAACTACAATGAGATACCATCTCATCCCAACAGGTTTGGCCATGATCCAAAAAACACAAAACAACAAATGCTGGAGAGGCTGTGGAGAGATTGGAACTGTCCTACACTGCTGGTGGGATTACAAAATTGGATAGCAATTTGATGCTTCCTTAAAAAGCTAGAAATAGAATACCAGTTGATCCAGTAATCCCACTGCTTGGACTATATCCTACAGAAACAAAGGCTGTCACAAGAACAGATACTGACACATGAATGTTTATTGCTGCACAGTCCACAATAGCAAAAAATTGCACCAACCCAAAAACTCATCAACAATGGATAAAAATACTATGGTACGTATACTCAAGGGAACACTGTGAACAATGGTGATTTTAGGAAGCATCTCATAAGCTGGTTTCAACTGGAAGACATTACGGTGAGTAAAATCAGTCAGTAGCAAAAGGACAAATATTGTACAAGACCCCTACTATAAGGACTTAAAAACAGACCTATGTACAGCAGAAAATACTCTTTGATGACTACAAGAGTGGGGAGGGAGGGTGAGGGCTGGTCATAGATTAGACAGTTGATAGAAATTTGGTTAGATGAAAACAGTGATAGCACAGATTAGAAAGTGGATCACCTTAATTGGACTTCACCATAAACTGAAATCTCTTCTAATCTCAACACAATATTGCAAGGATAGAGTAGCAGGGGTAGGGTGTGAGGACCATGCTCTCAGGGGACATCAAGACCAATTGGTTTAACTAGCCTACTGCTGGGAGAATCTTTTGCACCCCATGTTAGTGAATGGTATCTGGAATCTAAAGAGTTAGAAGGTGCTATCTGAGTTACACCAAAAGGTCCCAGCTCATCTGGAACAGATGATCACCACCAACAACAAAGACATAAGGAAAAAAGAGTTCAGGAGACAGAAGGACCCATGTGAATGGGAGACTGTATGAACATGTGACCAGAATAACCAGATGGTGCCCAGCCACCAGCAAAGACAGCTGTGGTGGAGCACACAATGTTAAGTCCCAGTGGCAACAAAGAGAAAAAGAGCAGTGCAGCTCAAGAACTCTAACTAAGAGATCACAATTGACAGTCCAGTGGCCTAGAGGATCCTCAGGGAGCAGTGCACCTATACCTGCTGCTGCCACTGTCTGGAAAACACTATTGAGGTCAACTCTTTGGACAAAAATGGACTGGACTAGGGGACACAACGTGACCATATGGTTTGTGTACTTTATGGTTCTACGCATTTATAGGATGCTGTCCTGCTGCTTTCTTTCTAGATGGAAGAAAAGAGGGTGGAGAGGAGGAGAGAGATTTTTAAGAGGATATGACAAGTGGGAAGTGAGAAGGAGTGTGCTGTCACCAGACAAGGAGAGCACAGGGAGCTGCAGATATGCAGGTATGCAAAATTAATCTTGATTGTGTACTTTCACTTAATCACAATTAAAAAAGAAAGAGAAAAAACTAATATAGGTTGTTGCTGTCAATGTTAGCTGCCATCAAGTGGGTTCTCACTCATAGTGGATCTATGTGCAACAGAATCAATCACTGCCTGGCCTGTGCTACCCTTAAAATCACTGTTAAACCCACTGTTGCAGTCACTGTGTCCATCCATCTCATTGAGGGGCTTCCTCGTTTTTGCTGACCTTCTGATTTCCAAGCATTATGTCTTTCTCCAGGGATTGATTCCTGCTGACAACATGTCCAAAGTATATGAGACTTAGTGTCATTATTCTTGCTTCTAGGGAGCATTCTGATTCTATTTCCAATACAGATTTCTTAATATTTTGGGCCAGCCAAGCCAAGTGCCGTCGAGTCGGATCCGACTATTCTTCAGCACCATAATTCAAAAGTGTCAATTCTTCTGTCTTCCTTATCCATTATTCAGATTTCACTTGCTTAAGAAACAACCAAAAACACCACAGCTTTAGTCTTCAAGGTGATATCTCTGCCTTTCAACAGTTAGAGAGATCTTTTGCAGATTTACCCAAGGCAATGCAATTGCTGTTTTCATGGGTGTTGATTTTGGATCCAAGTAAAATTAACAATTTCAGTCTTGCCATTTATCATGATGCTGCTTATTGGTCTAGTTGTGAGGGTTTTTGTTTCCCTTGCACTGAGGTATAATCTATAGTGATGGCTGTGATCTTTGATCTTCATTAATATGTGCTTCAAGTCCTCTCTGTTTTTAGCAAGCAAGGTTCTGTTATCTGTATAACAAAGGTTGTTAATGATTCTTCCTCCAATCCTGACGCCTTGTTGTTTTTCACATAATTCAGCTTCTCGGATTTTTTGCACAGCATACAAATTGACCAGGTATGGTGAAAGGATATAGCCCTAATTCACAAACACTTGCTTTGTTTAAACTACTGCCTCTTGACCTATGTATAGGCTTTTCACAAGCACAATTAACTGTTCTGGAATTGCTATTCTTTTCAATGTTATCCGTAATTTGTTAGCATCCACACACTCCAATGCCTTTACATAGTCAATAAAACACAGGTAAACATCTTTCTGGCATTCTCTGCTTTCAGCCAGAATTTACCTGACATCTGAAATTATATTCCTACCTCTACCTCCTCTTCTGAATCTGGCTTGAATTCCTGGTAGTTTTCTGTTGAAGTACTGCTTCAGCCACTTGTGAATGACTGTCAGCAAAATTTTACTTGTGTGTGATACTGATGATATTATTAGATAATTTTGCATGATTTAGCCTACTGTGCAGGACTGGACAATGAAAACCAGTAATCCAAAGACTTGTAGAGCTTCTTGGTTGGTAAAGAGAACATGACATTCCCTCTTTGAGACTCAAATATCCATGCTGAAAACGTTTCTAGACCTCTCCCATGCATTTCTTCCTTATGATCATCTTCATTTACATTCTTTTACCACACACACCCACACCCACACCCCCAAACAACAGTAGAGATAAATACATAATTTTTTTTTTTTTTTTTTTTTTAGTTCTGTGAGTTATTACAGCAAATTTACAAAGCCATGGATAGTGTGCTCTTATGAGGTCTAACATAGTCCTGGATGGGCAGGGTAAGAAAAAGATAATGTCATGTGCATGGCTGGTATCATAATATAAAGAAGGGGAAAAGCAAGAACACGATTAATCTCCACTTTCTGGGAATCCTCTTTCTGCTGATTCCCATCCACAAAGCTATCACTGTAGTATTTATTTCATGTGGACTAGACAAATTAAAAATTACTATTGAAGAAAGGGAGAATTGGATACTGGGAAGGACTATTTTCTCCCATAATCACTTCCTAAAAAAACAAACACCAAGTAAACACCTCTAAGGCATTTCAAGAACTTCTAGTAACAAGGGAGTATAGTAATTCATTCGATTTGCATAAATTTTTGAAAGTGTTCTTGCATTTTCACATCACTTAATACTTAGATTTCATAGAAAATACTAAACATGAGAAGTATTAAACATATAAGTATGACAACTAAAGAAACAGTGAATCTTAGCATAAAAACAAATTGTTGAACATAAAATGAATTGATTTATGGTAACATGAATTTCACTTCTGTAATTGAATCTTGCAACTATTTTGCTTGTTAAAGTGAAATTAACATATAGTTCAATTACTAACCATTAAAAACTAGCCAAGATCTTAATAAAGTGCTTACTATGTGAAAGGTATCTGCTGATGTTTGAATTGTGTATGCAAAAAATATGCTGAAGTCTTAACTCCCAATACTGATGAATATGACCTTGTTTGAAAATAGGCTCCTTGCAGACATGACTATGTTAAGGTAAAGCAGTACTGGATTAGGGAGAGCTCTAAAGCCAAGGACTGGTATCCTTTTAAGGAGAGACTTGGAGACATAGAATAGACACATGCAGAGAGGAGAGCAACAAATGAAGACAGAGTTTGGAGTGATGTGCCTATGAGTTGGAGAATGCCATGCATTGTCTTCAACAAAGTGTGGAAAAAAGGCAGGGATCAGATATTCCCTTTAAGAATTCAGAAGGACCTAACACTCTCAGTGTTTTGATGTCAGTCTTTGGGCCTCCAGAAATGTAAGAGGACAAATTTCTATTGTCTCAAGTCATCTAGTTCTTGATAATTTGGTACAGACTCTGGGAAACTAACACAGAACCCAAGTACTAACAGCTACATAAAGATAAATCAGAAATCATCTTAACACTCAATGATTTATAATTTATAAGAAAATAAATATTCAGATTAATTTTAATGAAAAACAATCTTAATGCTGGTTTAAGGAGAAAGAGTATTTCATCTGCTTAGAGAACTGAATATGCTTCATGGTGTAGGTTACATTTTAGAAAAGACTAGAAATATGACTAGGATTCCTAGGAATGTATATGTTAAGACATGTTGACACAATTATAAGGCAAAGGTGTTAGCAAAGATGGAATTATTTGTGAAGAATTTCAAAGATGGGGACTTAGGCTGAGTTCTCTAGAGAAGTGTACCAGTAAAGTGTATAAACATATAGAGAGAGGGATCTGTATCAATGAAACAGCTCGTGCAATTGTAGAGTCTGAAGTGTCTCAAGTCCTGGATTGGAATGTAAGTCTCATGCAGCCACAAAATCTAGTGAATTGAAGGATGGCAAGTCTTCAAGCAGGGTTTCCATTTGTAGGCTGTGATGTTTGGGGAATTTCAAAGTGGCAGGCAAGACTGCAAGGTTTCTCCAAGTCCACATAACTGCAGGGGCTGCAGAACCCAGGATCAGCAGGTCAGGTAACAGGATTCTTACTTTCAGGATGTAAAGATCCATGAATCTCAAGACCAGCAGGTAAACTGCAAGTTCAAGTTGGAAGACAAGGAAGCAGCAGCTGCTGGATCCACACAACAAGCCCCAAACCTTGGCAGGATGAGCGGAAAGGAAGTAGGCAATGGAAGGCAGAGAGATGAAGGCTGAGGGGGCCACATTCCATCACGGTAGTGACCACATTATATAACTGCCAACCTAGCTGACACACAGTCTTAACCATCACAGATGGGATAACTCAGTGGTTTACCTTAACTACTATATATGGAAATGAATGTTTATAGTGTCCATAATTCAGCACTTATTCAAGAAAAATTTATTGGGTACCTATTATGAATTGACATTATTTGGAGTTGGGGAAATAGCTTTAAGTAAAGCAAAGTTGCTGTTTTACCTATTTTATGCAGTCCAGTGAGAGAGTAAGAAATTAAACAAAAATAAATACTCTATCAGTATAGTTAGTTTATAAATTGTATTTCTTTTATGAAAGGATGAATTTTTGGGTTTGCTGTTTCTTCTACAATGTTTTTCACTTTGTTGATTTATGTTCTTAGTTTTATTTTTGATGCTTCTAGTTAGTTTGACTTAACATTTCTGTTTTTTCTACCTTGTTATAATAGAAAATGAGAATATTGTTTGACTTCTCTTCTTATTTTTTCATATAAGGAATTGGATCTATAAATTCCTCTTTAAGCACTGCTGGCTGTTTCTCACAAATTTTGATATACTATGTTTTTATTATCATTCAGTTTGATATATATATATTTTAATATATTTTGCCCTTTATTGATCCTTAGCTTACTTAGAAGTGAAGTTTTGAATTTCTAAATAATTGTCTATATATATTACATATCTTATTTATTGATTATTAATTTAATCCTCTTACAGTCAAAGAACATACTCTGCAAAAATCAATCTTTTTACTTTAATGAAGGGTATTTTATTGACAGCAGGTAACTTATCTTCTTGAAAGTTTCATGTGTTTGGAAAGATTGACTGTTCTGCAGTTCTTGGGTGCCACACACCATAAATACCCATTAGACGTAGCTGGTTGATTTTAACTTAGTTGTTCTATCAGTTACTAAGAGAAGGATGTTAACAATGTTCATCTATGATTGTGGATTTGTCTTTTTCAATTTCTATCTAATATCCAACTTTAAATACATGAAGTAAAAACTGACAGAACAAGATAAAAATGATTTGCTGATGAATCAAAGAAGTAACAGTGAATTAATTAATGTAATTATTATGAAGCAAATTTCTTCATTTCTGGTCATAATTGTCTTGATGTATGCTGTATTTAATATTAATATAGCTTTCTTTACTTTCCTATTGCTGTTATTTGCATGATGCATATTTTCTATACATTTATCTATTTGAAATACAAGTTTATATTTAAAGTGAAGGTCTTGTAGACACCAAATAGCTGGGTTTTGCATTTTTGTCGAGTCTGACAATCTCTGCCTTTCAATTTGAATGTTTAATTCAATTACATTTAATATAATCTTTATATGGTTTGGTTCAAGTGTTGCGTATTGATAGTTTTGTTCTTTTTGTTCCATATCTTTGGTTGTTGCCATTCCTTCTTTCTACTCTTTTGTTTAATTAGCTAAATATTTTTGACTATTTCATTTGAATTTCTCATTTTTTATTTTAATGACTGTACAGTATATTAAAATATGCATGAGTTATCACAGTCAAGTTAATGCTATATAATGCATGTTAGGTAGAAAAATTTGAAAAATAATATTACAATAGTATAACACCATTTCCACTCCCTATTCTTTGTTCAAGAACCCTGGTAATGCAGTGCGTAAGTGCTCTGCAACTGATTTGGGGTACTAACTGCTCACATGAGGCCAGCACAATCCTAAATACTAGCCACATTGATAAAAGCACTCACCATGTCAAGGACCATGCAACAACATCTTCTCGTGACAATTACTTTCAAGAGGACATAGCCTTTAGAATAAGTCTACAAATGTCTACTATCACAGGAGTAAATGCTAAGATTAAGTAAAATTTTTATATAGCTTAACAGTTTCAACAACTTCTTTAGACTGTATCATAACCTTGTAAATAATCATGATCTTTCTGGTATGATGACTGTTAATCTGTCTCCTACCTTCTGGAGGACTAGTTGTACCCCTGTCACCAGGATATCTACAACAACACACAGGCACACAGACACCATTGCACAGTCAATAGGCCAAGGACTCCATCCCGCTGAGTGGACATGTGGAAAGATTCAGGGGGAAGACATTTCGTTCCGCCCTTGATGTTACACCACAAACCATAGAACAATGTTTCCTTTAACAACCTGCCCAGTATCAGCAAGTTGTCAGACAGTGCAAGTCTCTCCAAAAATGAACCTCATGGTACAGACACCAGCCCATGTGGACACCACCAGTGCTCACATACTGTGACAAAGGGCCCTCTGCCAGCAGACCCATCTCTTTCTGGAGACTCTCACAAGTCTCCATATTACCAGCATATAATGTGGACCATGCTGACTGTGCATAAAGATGTCATACCACTCCTAAGAAGTCTGGAATCTTTTCTACAGCAAATATTTCCTGCCTGACAAGCTCCTGGTACACTAGGTATTGACTGTCTATATCGTCAGCTCTGTCAGATTGGCTTAAAGACCTTGCATTACCTGAAGGCACGCTTAGTTTAGTCCAGCCAACACCGAGCAGTGTTCTAAGAGGATGAAATAAAGTTAAGTATCAACCTCTAGGGTTGCCATGAGTCAGACCCAACTCGACGGCACTGGGTTGTTTTTTTTTCCTATCAATGATTCTTAAAAATCTACTTCTTTATCTTATTTCGTATAGTACAAGAACTACACTGTGCTTTAAGGTTCTGAACTTTCATTTCAGGTTTGCTATTACCTATGCATTTATCTTGCTATCTTAAAGTCACTTGACTTACCTAAGCTTTTACTTCCCCAGTCATGCCACAGTATCCTTTAGAGACAGATGTACCTACTTGCAAAATAAAGAAATTGACAGAGTGTTTTGGGTCATTTATTTAAGATTTTACAGCTGGAAGTCACCCTTGTAAATTTCAACCCTGGGTTTGTTGATATTAGTAACTTTCCTATTTTTACCCCACTTGGCTATGCTGCCTATTGTATTTGCATAATACTCTATGCTGCTTCTGAATCATCATTAACAGGTCACATGATTGGAATCTCTCTGTTTTAAGAGTACAAAGGTTAAATATTTATTTATTAACTTCCACTGTCTTGCTGAATGTCCTGTTTAACAACTAAATAGATCATGTGATAAGACAACTGGTTCCATAGAACTTGGGAGGATTCTAGATAAAAATGCAAATAAGCTTATGTGACATTGATCTTATCTTGTAAGATTTACTAGTATCAAGTTCTCGTTAAAGAAACTGGAAGAAGAAAATAATCTTTGGTGGGAGGGAGAAGAGTCTTCTTAGATTAGACAGTAGATAGAGATGGGGTTAGATGACGGGAGTGACAGCATGCAGTAGAAGAGAGGTTAGCACAGCTGAGCTATACTGGAAACTAAAACCCACCAATCCAAACCCACTGCCCCTAAGTCATTTCCAACTAATAGCAACTGTATAGGATGAGGAGAACTGCTCCATAGAGTTTCCAAGGAGAGCCTGGCAGATTTGAACTGCTGACATTTTGGTTAGCAGTCATGGCGCTTAATAACTACACCACCAGGGTTTCCCCAACAGCTAAGAAGTTTCATAAATATAAATAAATTTAATCTGAAGGACATAATAGCAGGATTAGGGGTATGGAGAGCATGGTTTCAGGGGTCATTTAGGTCAATTGGTGTAACTAAGTTTTTTGTTTTTTTTTTTTTAAGAAAATGCTCTGTACCCCATTTCAGTGAGTGATATCTAGGGTCTTAAAAGCCAGCAAGCAGTCATCTAGGCAGTATCAACTGGTCCCAATACATCTGGAGCAGAGACAAATAAAGGATGTGAGCAAAACAGAAGCCCAGGAGGGGCCATATGATCCAGAGACTTCACCAGCATGGGACCAGAAGAACTAGGTGTTTCCGGGCCATTATCAACTACTCTCAACAGGTAACACAACCTAGAGTTTCTGAAGTAGCAGGAGAAAAATGGTGTGGAGAACTGGAACTCTATTCAAAGACTGGACTTGATGGTCTGTCAGACTGGAGAGTCCCCTGAGGACAAGCCCCCCAGCTCTGTTAGCCCAGAGCTGAAAAGTACAGAAGCCAACTCTTCAGACAAAGATTGGACTGGACTCTAAGACACTATAAGTGATGCTGGTGAAGAATGTGCTTCTTGGTTTAAACATATACATGAGGATATCCGAGCAGTTCCTGTTCAGTGGTGAAATGAGAGGGTGGGGCAGGACAGGAGTTCATTGGATGGATATGGGGTGTACAGGGTGGAAACTAGAAATGTGCTGTTACAGGATGGGGAGAGCAGTCTGAGTTGCATAGCTGTGTGGGTGCGTCGTTTTCTATGGCAAGTTGACTTTGACTATAAAATTCCACTTAAAGCATGATAAATTGTTTAAAAAGAAAGAAAGAAAGAAAAGAAACAAAGGAAGACAACAAGATTTAAAGAGTATATAGATGGAGATGCAAGGAAATGTTGACTTTTATAATTCTTTAAACAAACAGGAAATGGTCCTGGGATTTTGAAAATAATGCAGGCAATGAAATATTAATTTATCTTCTGGTTACTATGAGGCTATCAGTTTAATGTTAGTCTTTTAATAATTCACTGTATAATCTAATTCTTTAAATAATAAATTTACTGTTTGCAGTTTTAAAAAAAGTATGGCAATGATTCCTTCCTGTTTACTGAGTGTCAGGGGTGCCCAGTTTAGCGAGGTCTCTTCCATCTGGCTAGGCCAGAACCTCCATGTCTGCCAGAGTTGCATGACTTCTAATATCCCATCCACACCTGGATCCACAGCACTCGCTCTCTGCTAGGCATCATGAACTCTTTCCATGGATATCTGCAATTGATTCTTGAGCAATAAATTGCAAGAACATTCTTTAGATTTCTCAGACTTCCCTTGTCACAGCTACCTTTATCTATTTCTAGGTCATGAAAATTATAAATTTGTTTCAACAGTTTTGCCGCCCCAGCTCAGAGGACATACTATGTTGTATTTGAGTTACAGTTTCTGGTGCCATGGTCAAAGAGAATCCTCCAGGCAGAGAATTGGGGTAAATCAGGGGCTCACCTCAAGTATCATCCTGTTGCAAGGATCTAGTGTTGTCCGTATCAAGCACACCCCATTTTCTTCAGTTTAGCAGTTATTTACAGCAGAATAACGATTTCAATCTATTTATTTTGTAGCTTCTTGTCACAACTGAAAGTAAAATCTCCATGATCATCTCCATTTACTTACTGAAATTTGTATTTTAAATTAATTCTCAGAAATTTTAAACTCATTCTGTGAAACTCAGGGGCTAAAGCATATCCCAGGTATGCTACCCTCGCAGCTAGTTAGAAAATCTGATTTCACATTTGATTAATTTCCCTCATTAGCAATAGAATAAAATGTCTTCATTAGTTGCTGGAAATCTGACAATGGAATCATATTTTATAAATTAATACATTACACATAAAGCTATACCTAAAACTGTAATTTCTGTGTGATAGTTACACTAAGAAGCCAGATAGCTTTCTTAAATTAAGTAGATTCATGCAGGAGTTTGACTGAATGTATTGTCTGATAGTTCCCATCAAAATATATCTAACTTGATTACTTCCTCAAACCCACTCTTCCTTCTTTTTTCTTAACTCTTTAAAAACTCATCTCTTGCAATCTATTGTCCCTTAACGCACATTCATGTCTGCTACACCTCTCCCGTATTTTCTTGCTCTTGAATTCTTCTAGTATTTTTGTTTCTGTTTTTCAGAACTGTGTGTATGTTTTGTGTCCCTGGAATTATATGCCCCTAACTCCAATGTGGAAACCCTGGTCGTGGTTAAGTGGTACATCGGCTAACTAAAAGGTTGGAATCTTGAATCTAGCAGGCACTCCTTGGAAATGCTATGGAGCAATTCTGCTCTGTCCTGTGGTGTTCCTATGAGTCAGAATCAACTTGACAGCAGTGGGTTTGGTTTTGAACTCTAGTGTAAAACCTGGTGCCATAGTGGTTAAATGCTACAGCTGCTAACCAAAGTCAGCGATTCAAACCCACTATGAGTTCTTCAGAAACTGTGGGGCAGTTCTACTCTGTCCTGTAACGTCACTATGTGTTGGAATCAACTCAGTGGCAATGGGTTGTTTTTTTTGGTTTTAACCCTAGTGGGGAAAGCCTGGTTGACTAGTAGTTAAGAGCCATGGATGCTAACCAAGAGGTCAGTAGTCTGTATCAATGAACATCTCCTTGGAAACTCAATGGGGCAGTTCTACTTTCACCTGTAGGGTTGTTATGAGTTGGAATTACCTTGACAGCAATGTCTTTGATTGTTTTGGTTTTCTCTGCCTACCAGTCTTTCCTCACCAATGACCTTACTCGTTTATTTTGTTGTCTCAGAATGCTCTGTATGTCCTCTCTGTATCCTCTTTGGGTATATCCAGTCCTTTAAAATTGGATGAAGGGGAAGTTTTCCTCAGCCTTTAATGCCACAAACTTGATTCACTCATTTTTTTCTTTTTTCCTACTGTTGCCTCTGATCCACTTTTGGGAATATTACAAACATAAATGGTCTAATATATAAAAGTTGAAGAAAGATGTTTCATAAAATTGTCCAGACTTCCAGTTTTAAATTAATCTCTAGCAGCTTATTTTGCAAATCAACATTTAAAATATGAAAGTCCAAACTAGAAGAAATAAGCAGTATTCTGAATTGAGCTTTACAAATAATGATTGCATAATAAAAAAAAATTATATTTCCTTTTCCTTTATGTAGCATGCACCAATGCAAATTACTGCTGTTAACTTTGGGTATCACATTCATTTTCAGAAATGTTTCACTTCTAACAAGGCAAGAAAAGTCCTGTTCTCTGAAAAGTACTTCATGTTTCCATTTCAGAACAAAAATGGAATGGAAATACAGTTCATAAAAAAAAAAATGAAAGCTGCAAATAAGTAAGCTACTGATGTTCAGTAGAAATGGCAGCTTGGATGGAAAAAGAAAATTTGGTTCATATCCAGCATCAAATTTATCTGCACGATTATTGGAGAAGTAATGAAAATTTATTCCCAGAGGTCACATAATACTGTTACTGAAGGAGTTCTCAATTACTTGTGCTGTGGGTACATATATACCTGGTCTGTTAGTGCATACATCGAAAGACACATTGCAATTATGTTGACCATATTTTTGAAACTATACATCATATCACATGATCTGATGACATACAAATACTGCAGTCAAGATTCTTTTAGAGAATCTAGAATGTTATGATCATTATATGTGTAGCACAGTTGTTGAAAAAACTCACATGAATAGTTATCAGCATACATTAGAAATACTGGATGTTGCTCTATTGAGTTCCAGCAAAAATATTGATATCACTAAGTGGGAATTAATTAGTTCTTACACTAAATATAAAGAAAAAGAAATACAACCAATAAATGACAATGACAAAATGTAAACCAAGTTAGTCTGGTCTACAGCCCATATGCTTTAAAAACAATATAACATCACCTGTTAAGGGAAGAAGATTAATTAGGAAGCTATTGAGTATTCAAGTTATAAGAGTTTCAAATGGGATATAGACAGTTTAAATGTATGAACAAATATATAAAAATTTTTATCAAAATTTGCTAGGATTTGACAAGTATATTTATGATAGAATAGGAAGGATGGGGGCATTTATAAGTGACTCTAATTTAAAAGTTCTTGTTTCAACAGACCCCAAACACTCTTCACTATAAGTGTTACTGGTAGTATCATCTTGTTTATCTTATATTAAAATTTCTAGATTCCTGTAATCATTCATTAAAGAAAACCAGTTTAATCCTTTAAATAGCATGCAAAGAAGAAATTAAAGAAAATACACAATATATATTTTAATATATATTCAGTACAAGTATACTGAAAGACAAAACCAATTTTTTCTTCCTTATTGAATGAGTGAAGTGAGTACTCAGATGTTCGCACTCATAGGAATAATGATTGTGGCTGTGGCTGCTAAAAATGCAGACTGATAGGGATGGTTGTTTTATTGGTGACTCAAACAATGAGCTATGTTGCCAACTGTGATATAATTTTCTGTAATTGTGTTAAACTCTTGGCAATATTTGGGAAAAAAGGACAATTTATGTAGTGTGTGAATTTCTAGAAATTCATTGTATATTAAAACTTTGCCAAAATTATTTGTGTTTAATGTAAAACAGATTACAGACTTAGAATTTTTATAAAGGGTTTTTACCTTACTGATGGGCTAGTGAGATATTTAAGATTTGCTCAAGATGTGGAATTGTTCTTTGGGACTCTAGGGTAGCCTCATGTATAGCATTTCTAATCCTCACACACTAGTAAATAGTATTGCTAGTTGCCATCAAATAAGCTTTGACTCATGAATTCCATGTATAACAGAACACAAAGCTGACTGGTCCATGCTCAAGTCCATTGTTGCCTTCCAATCTACAGGCTCATCTCCCAGTACTGCATCAGATAATAGTCTATTGTGGGCCATAGGATTTTCCTTGGCTAACTTTCAGAAGTAGATCACCAGGCCTTTCTTTTCAGTCTGTCTTAGGAAGTTACATTAAAACTTATCCACAGGTGACCTGCTGGTTTTTGAAATACTAGCGGCATAGATTTCAGCAACATAGCAACATACAGTCCACAACAATATGACAAACTGATGGAAGGATAGTGAAATGGTACTAGTGATCCTCAATCACTATGGCATGTATAACCCAAAAAGCTCTTTCAATGTCCAAAATGCTTCCTTAGGCATCTACCTGTCTTGTCAACAACTAAGGTTTTGAGCCTGAATTTGGGGGATGATGTAGATGCCATTATTAAAACCAGGAAACATGTAAGAAAAAGTAATTTTAGGAGTCAGACAATGAGATCAGTTTTAGATACATTGATATGGAATTGATGTGGGATATTCATGTAGAGTTACCTATGATAAATTGAAAATGAGATACATGAATACAAGACAGAGTTAAGATGACCGTTTGAAACTACAGGAATAGGTAGATGGTCAAAGAGAACAGTATAAAAATTAAAAGTAATTTGAAGGTAAATTCATTGGCAATTACCATGTTTAGAGAAAAGGAAGCAGAATGACAACCAGGAAATGAAATAAAGAAGTAAAATATAGAAGGATAAAGGGAGAACTAAAATAAATAAATAAACAATTCTATTGAGTCGCTTTCAATTCATAGTGATGCCATAGACTAGAACAGAACTGTCCCATCGGGTTTGTATGGAGCAACTGGTGAATTTGAACTGCTGACCTTTTGTTTAGCAGCATAACTCTTAACCACTACGCCACCAGGGACCCAAGGGGAGAACTAAGAAATATGTATTTTAAGGAAGAAAATGGAAAAAGTTTAAGAAATGTTACCTGTTGCTGTTAACTCATAGCGACCCCATAATAGTATTTCCAAATCCTTCAAATAAGTGAAAAGGAATAGTTTAAAGAATGAGGATCAATGGACAGAACTGGTAGTATGGTACACCTAAAAGCCACATTTGTAAGGGATTCAGATGAAGCAGAGTCTGAAGACCTGAGAGCGGGAATGTGCATTGTCTCTGTCATCAGCTGTCTTTGGCATCAGGCTCTGGAAACATTCAGCTTTGAAGCTCAGCTAAAGAGAGGCAGCTGAGGAGCAAATCTAGAAAACAATCTAGTATCACAGAAACTGCATTCCCACCAGGAGATGGGATCAGCAATGGATCCTATTTCCTTAGCAGTTCTACTGTAAGAGAAATTCCACAAATGGATGGCTTTAACAAAGAAAAGTTGATTCTCTCACATTCCAGTAGGCTGGAATCCTGAATTCTGGGTATCAGTTCCAGGGGAAATCTTTGTCTGTTCATTCTCAAGGAAGGTCCTTGTCCTTGTACTGCTACAACAGAAAATACCACGAGTGGAAGGCTTCATAAAGAGAAACTTTTATTGTCACAGTCTGGTAAGCCACAAATCCATTTACAAGCTTCAAGTCCTTTCAGCATGAGAAATCATCCCAGTCCAGTACTCCAAGAGTGCAGATTCAATGACAGCATCACAGCATGGGAATCTTAGTTCCAAAGGATGTGTCCTGCTCTTGGTGCTGCTCTTTCGGTGGTATGAGGTTCTTAACTTACTCTGCTCATGTCTCTCCCTTATATCCCACTGCTAGTAACTTGAATCCTGCCTCACCAACATAACTGCTGCCCATTTTCCCTAATCGACACTACAGAGGCAGGATTCACAATGCACAGGAGGAATGGCACCATACTGGGACTCATTGTCAAGTCAAATCAACACAAACATTTTTGGGAGACACAATGCAATCATAACACCCATCTTCCCCCAGACTGAGAGCTTCTGAGACACACGGACTCCAAGTCCAAATGACCTGCTCTGCTCCCAGCACTGCCTCTTTCCTGATGGTATGAGGTCTCCCAACTCTCTGCTTATATCTCTTTCCTACATATTCCAAAATATTTTCTGAAGCCATAATATGTTCTTACAAATTGAATCCTGTCTCACTAACACAACCACTGCCCATTACCTCTTATTAACATCACAGAGGCGAATTTACATTATCAAAGATCACATATTGCCAGGAATCATGACCTAGCCAAACTGCTACATTTTGGGGGAGATGGACTTCAACCCATGATATTCCATCTTTTCACCCCCCTCAAAAATCACATCCTTGCAATATGCAAAATGTACTCATATCACAGTAGAAGTCTTAACTCCAAGTCCAAAATCCAAAGATTTCTCTTTATCTGTGAAATCCAGAATACAAGTTATCTGCTTCCAAAAGTACAATGGGAGAACAGGCACAAGCTAGACATTTCTATTAGAAATGGCAGAAACTGAAGGACACAAAGGGATAACAGGTATCAAACCAGTCAGCAGAATACATTACATCACCCCTCAAGACTTGGAAAATATTCCTCTCTTGAGTCAGATCCGAGGTCTTGATCAGATCTTGATCCAAGATCAAGTGAAAGTTTACAATCCAAGTCCATTTGCCATACCCGTCTCTCTGCAACTGCTCTCCTCAATCCTGTGACAGCACATTCTTCTTTTTCACTCTTATTTCCAACTGCCAGTTAAATTCATGAACTCATCCTAGAAAAATTGCTACAAAACTCATAGCTGAATAGCACCACAGTCACCTTTGAAGTACTCTCCCTGGAATGCTATGCAGAATAATCAGACAAAAATTCTGATTAAGGTGATTTTAAGGATCTTATGATGCAGAGGTTTAGTTCTCTACTGCTGACCTGAAGGTCCTCATTCCCACAGCTGTGAGATCAGGAGAAGATTCCATCTTGATCATGGAATTGGGACATTCTTGCTTCTGCAATCCATGAGCTATTTTCCTTGACACAAATTTCTTTCTGTTTATTTATACACGTTGCTGGTTTTGATTCTCTAGAGAACCCAGCCTAAGACAATAGAGTAATTAAGATAATTCTTGGTGATGTGGTGGCAAGAGGCACATGACTACATAGGGGCTTTAAAAATTTGCTTCTTATAAGGCTGTCACAGGAACAGACACATGCACATGAATGTTTCCTGTAGCACTGTCTACAAGAGAAAAAAAGATGGAATCAATCTAGGTGCCCATCAGTAGACGAATGGATAAACAAACTGTGATATATATATACACAATGAAACACTGTGCAATGATAAAGAACAATGAAGATTTTATAAAATGTTTCATAACCTGAAATCAACTGGAAGACATTGTGCTGAGTGAAGTCAGTCAGCTGCAAAAGGACACATGTTATGAGACCACTATTACAAGGACTTAAGAAAGGACTAATGCAAAGAAGAACATACTCTTGGATGGCTACAAGGGTAGGAGGGGAGGCAGAGGGTTATTCACAGATAAGGCAGTTGACAGGAGTTTGGTTAGGTGAAGGATACGACAGCACGCAGTAGAGGGCAGGTCAGCACAACTGGACTACACCATAAGCTACAAGGTTTTCTAAATTCCACTCAACATTTAAAAGGATAGAGCAGCAGAGACAGTGGTCTGAGGATCATGTTTTCATGGGACATTGGGGTCAGTTGGCATAACTAGCCTTTTTCTAAGAGAGCCTTCTGCACCGCATGATGGTAAGTAATGCCTGGGGTCTTAAAAACTGGCAAGCTGCCATCTGGAGAACACCAATTGGGCCCAAACCACCGGGAACACATGACAGCAGAGGACATCACAGACATGAGGAAAAATGAGCCCCAGAGACAGAAGGATGCATAGGATTGGAAGACTACATCAGCACAAGACCGGAAGAACAAGGTAGTATCTGGCCACCACCCCAAACAGCCCTGATAGGGAACACAATGTAGAGTTCATGACATAGCACAAGAAAACGAGATGTGCAGATCAAGAACTCTAGTGAAAGACCAGAATTGATGGGCTGACAACCTGGAGGGCCCTAGACTTGCTGCTAGCCCAGACCTTAAACCAGCACTGAAGCCAACACTTCAGACTAAGAATGGACTGGACTTGGGACACAGAATGATGCGTGGTGTGGCGTATGTACCTTATGGTTGTACAAATATGTGTATGAGGCTGTCCTACTTGTTTCTTTCTAGAAGGGAGAAGAGATAGCAGAGAAGAAGGGACAAGTGTGGGTTGAATGGATACCAGAAATAAAGAGCGAAAAAGAAAAATATGCTGTCACAGGGTTGAGGAGAGCAGTTGCAGAGGCAGGTATGGCAAATTGACTTGGATTGTAAACTTTCCCTTGATCTCAATAAAAAAAATAAATAAATTAAAAAAGCTTGCTTATGATGGGTAGTACCAGTAGTCCTCAAATTGATTCTGACTCATGGAGACCCCCAGTGTTTTGGAGTAGAACTGCACTCCACCAATTTTCAGTAGTTGTGATCTTTCAGAGCTAGATTGATAGGCCTTTCTTCCGAGGTGCCACTGGCTGGATTTAAACTACCAACTTTCAGTTAGCAGCTGAGTGCTGAACTACTTATACCACAGAGACTCTAAGATGGGTGGTAAGCAGGTATTATTGTTATTCATAATACACATGTCTTATGCGAATAAATCTCACGTACCAAAGGAAAAATACTTTTGAATGGGGAGAGGATAATAATATCATCAAAAACAGTGCAGTCACTGTTAATTGTACATTGTATGTCCAGCACTGTGCAAATCATTTACTACTAATCTTCATAGAAACACTGTGAGAGAGTCACTGTCAACTGCATGTTATAGAAGATCAAATAACAATAAGTATGAGTACCTCTGGAATAGGAAGGCTTGTACTCAAGGCTACATTGTACCACCTATTAGAACCTGTGTGTTCTGGAGTAGTTTACACAATGGCTTTATGCTTCCATTTCCTCATCTGTAACATGGTGACAAGAAAGCTTCTACTAAAATTATTCATAAAATAATCCCTGTCAAGCAGTGCTATTCTTATTCCTGATACTATTCTTAAACAATGGTATCAGGCTGCTTAGATCCAAAGTCCATTGGATCTCACTGTTTAATTTTAGGGCAGGAACTAACCAGTGCAGAAAACTGACTGCTTAAGAAAGTAGAAATAATTCATACATTGAGGTCTCAGGTAGTAGGAAGGAACAGAGCAGTCTTATCTCTTTTATGATGTAGGATAATATTCATAAATAGCTAATTTCCTTTTCAGAAGTAACTTCAAGTAATCTCGGTCCTTGGTGAAACAAGAAAGCTCACAAGATGTACACTTAAAGGTACAATATGTAAGCATATTTGATCAGATTTAGCAGAAAGAGCAGCAGTGCATTTTATGAAGTATCAGTCAGGTTGTATTTTCCCTTTCTTTAACTATAATTGATGTTCCTTTCCACAGAATATCCAGTTTGCCATATTTTAAACGTCATCTTCACATTTCATGTATATACCAAGTAGAAGCCACACGTGGCTACACTTTTACTGTGAAATAGTTTAATTTTAAGATGCTTGTAAAGAGTTTAAAAAATGGACACAATTTCATTGAATAATTTAAGCATATGCTAAAGGCTTCCACATGTCCATCAATAGTCAGCAAATAAATTGTGCATATCCTGATGGCTATTTTCAAGGCTGTGTAGAATAATGGTTAAAGATATGGAATCAGAAGTCTGCTTGCATAGGTCTGTATTCACAAGATATACACTTGAAGGTCTGTATTCCAGTTCTGTCTCACTAGCTGTCTGACAATGAGTTCATTACTTAGGAACTCAGTAAGCATTTAAATTAGTGTTAAATATTATTGTGATTAATAATTATTTCTTTATATCATTGGTAGATGCTTTATATCAGAAGAGTTCATTATAATTAAGAGTGTAAAACAATTAACTATGTTATGTATAAAAATCGTTTTATTATTCAATTTGTAGTCATTTTTTTATTTTACTTAATATGACTGAGTGAAAACGTACATTCCCATATAAATTTACATGCCCACCTATGTGCAGCTTCCACTGCTCTCCCTGTCTGGGAAGGTGATACATAATCTTTCAAGTTAAGTGCGGCCTAAATATGTACATACCTTTAAAATAACAATTTTCTTTTGGGTATTCCTGCCAAAGAAATAATTGTAGATATGTGTACCAAAAATACATATATGTGTTATATATTGCTAAATAGTATAAAATAAGATATAACAAAATATAACATATGCTATTATGTTATATGTTAGAAAACGTGTATTAGAAAATAATATATAACATAACAACATAAAATAATAACAGACCATAAAATATTACTATATATTATATATGGTATAATATACATTATATATAATATATATTATATTATGTATGTAAAGATATTGGGGACAATGTAATTAATAGTGCTAAAAACTTGGTAACAACCTAAATGCACAAGAAAAATGAACTAAATTACTGAATTATGGAAACTGAATTTTTTGTGTTTTCCAAGTTTTGGAAATTGAGCATAACAAGAAAGAAAACCGCGTAACATACTTACTGAATTTGGAAATTGAGCGTAACATGACAGAATGCCACATAGCCAACTACAAAACCAGGTTTTTCAAGAATATTTACTGCTGGGAAACCTGTTGCCATCAAGTTGATTCGGATTCACAGCAATTCCATAGAGCACGGTAGAACTGCCTCATGGGGTTTCCAAGATTATAAATCCTTCTGGAAGCAGACTGCCACACTTTTCTTCCACAGAGTGGCTGGTGGGTTTGAACCACTGACTTTCCGTTAGTAACCAAGTGCTTAACAACTATGCCCCCAGAGCTTCATGTACACACATATAGTCCCAAAACCAAATCCATTGCCTTCAAAATTAATCTGACTCATAGCCACCCCATCGGATAGAGAAGAACTTCCTTGCAGAGTTTCCAAGGAGTGCCTGGTGGATTCAAACTGCTGACCTTCGACTTAGCAGCTGTAACACTTAACCATTCCCCCAACAGGGTTTCCATATATACATATAAAAAAAAAAAAAAATTCAAAAAACAATCCTGCTGCTGTTAAGTCAATTCAGACCCATAGCAATGCTGTAGGACGGAGTAGAACTGCCTCATGTGGTTTCCAAGGAGCATCTGGTAGATTCAGAAAACTAATCTTTTGTTTAGCAGCTATAGCTCTTAACTACTACTCCACTCAAGTATCAATACATACATATATGTGTACATAAAATCTTGGTGTATAAAGGCAAACCTATGTGTTGATACTGACACACAAATTGAGAATCAACCAAAAGACTTGTAAAGGAGACATTTGGTTCATGGAATCATAAGTTATTTTTTCCGTTATGCTTTTTTTGTATTATTTTAAGTTCAAATAGTAAAAATAGTACAGATACTAGTGTTGAGAAAATAAAATCTGTCCAAAAATTAAATAAGGAAATAAAGCATTTCTGTTTCCTTCTTATATACTTAAAAAACACAACTCAGGTGGTTTAATAAATTTAAAGAAGATAGAGATTTTAAAATAAATCTTTAGTTTCACAAGCATCATATTCCTAAACTTTTCAACTGCTGATCAGTGGTAAATATTAGCCATTTTATAAACTTGCGACTTCATTATTTGTAATAAAGGTTAATACAACTATAATCAGATCATTATGTGGATTTACTTGTATGCTGAAATCATTGATATTCATTTCATTACATGAAACTTCATCTGTTAGAGATGTGAGTACTAGAGAACACCTTTACACATACTTATTTACTTGCTTCTTTAAAAAATATTTACCAAGTACTATCTAAATGATTAAAGCCTTGAGCTAAGGGATTAGAATACAGACACTAGTTGGGTGGTTCCTGCTTTAAAGCAACTCACATCCAGGTCAGGGAAATGGGCAAGTGCACAGTAAGTTATAATGTCGTATGATTTTTGTACATTGAATTATATGGATTATAAATAATTGTTACATGTAGCAACGTATGGCTATCATCTGGTGTTTTGTTTTGTGTTAGTGCCTAAAACAAAATGCATTTAGTTGCATTGTATTAACTCTTGCTAGAGTTTTCCATCATTTGTGTTAAGAAATTTGACTTAGCAATTAATTCAATACCCCAAATAAAGATTATATTCCAAACATGTGATACAGGGATTTTTTTTAAAACTTAAAGTCAAATAGTCTATTCTTTATCAATCTAATTTCACCAGGATCTGCATAGGCATCTTGAGTAGCCGTTAGTCACTATGGATATGGAAAATCACTCTTAGATTGATTAAAAACAGTGATACCTGAAACTCATGAACTTAAGTGAAGGTACAATACTTGTCCAATTTACTGGGTTTAAAATTTTTCAGCTCTTCACTTAGCAGAGAAATGTCTAGGAGCTTGACATAATCAGGATTAAATGTTTTAAGGTGGAAAAGGATGAGAATATATTTAGATTTTCATGTCATTGACATTCCCTGGGATGAAAGCACACAATCAGTCAGTCATCATTTTGACTTGCAAAGAGAATTTTTTGTGATTCAAATTGGAAAAAAATATTCACTGAATCATCACAAATATAGAAGTGGTTTTGACTTTGATGGCACTCAAAATTAATAAGAAAAATAGCATCTTAAAATCAGATAACATCAAAATATTAACACTATATCAGCAAGCATGGCTGTCTACCTATTCTGAAATGGTTCTGGCTTCATATTTCCAAAGAACTGATCAATCTTTATTTGCTTAGTACAACATAGGAACCTCTCTTGGTCTCTGCCAATCATTTGGGTGGATGCAAGATAATTAATGTCCCTAAAAGTTACAGTCAGAGCAGCCCAGGAGCAACTCTGCTACCTTGAATATACTCAAACACAATTATGGTGTACCCCAAATTCTGGGAAAGTAGGAAAAAAAATAGAATCAGAAATTATTGGTCATTAATAGACAAAAATATTTTCAATAGAAAAATAACACAATAATTTTGACAGTCAGATCTTTTGAGCAATATCCTGCTATCTTCTGTGATGATCAAGGTCCTATGCCTAGTACCTAAATAAAGTTATGACTGAAACCATTGACAAGTGAGTAAAAACCCACTAAGGAAGCTCCTTGGAAAAGAACTCATTACAGCAGGAAATAAAGTGGTTATTTTCAAATAATAAAACTCTGTTTTCCTGGCTTTGTGAGGAATTTTAAATTACAGACGATGAAGATGTTGATGACAACAGTGAGATAAGGATGATGATGGTGAGGTGATGTCAGTGATGATGATGACAAGCACTTGTCTAGGTTACACTAGCTGATAAGCACTATTCTTAATTACTTATATATTTAATTCACTTGATGCTAAAAAAAGACTCCATAAGATTACCATTTTTATCCCCTCTTAGAGGTAAGAAAAGTGAAATACAGACAGGCAAATAAACTTGCTCAAACTTATCCAACTAGTAAGTAAAAGAGCAGGGATCATTTACTGGCAGGCTGCTTTGTGTCTGTGCTCTTGACCTCTTCTGTTTTACCACCAGTAAATATTGATGGTATGGATGCCAAAAGAGAAACAGATTCATATACTCACTGAGAACTCCACAGTCCTTTGTTGGCTCTTTCTTTCAGAAGCCTGAACTGTGATGAGCAACACATGACTCATGGATCCCACAGTAATATATTTTCAAAGAAAACAAAACAAACAAATAAATGACAACAAAAAACTAAGACAATTCAAACATGGTAACATGATTTCAATGGATGTATGTAGCCTGTAAAGTATTGAAGACAATTTTAATTATCCTCCCCCTATATTTCCCTATTCCTCAGGAAACAAAGCCTTTATCAATGCCTGTTCTCTCAGCATGGACAACTGCTGAACAAAACTTAAGTAGCAAAATAAGAGATCTACACAGAGAGAACTATAAGACCTTACTGTGAGAAACCTATTGTGCTCATGTACAGGAAGATTTAACATTGTGAAAATGTCTATTTTACCCAAAGTGATCTACATATACAATGCAATCCCAATACAAATTGCAGTGCCTTTTTTTTATGAGGTGGAGAAACAAATCACCAACTTTATTTGGAAAAGGAAGAGACCCCAGATAAGTAAAGTAGTACTGAAGAACACAATGGGAGGCCTAATACTACCTGACCTTAGAGCCTATTACACTGCCACAGTAATCAAAACATCCTGGTACTGGTACAAAAAGAGACATATACACCAACAGAACAGAGTTGAGACCCCAGCAATGCCCTCATCCTCATATGAACAGCTGCTATTCAACAAAGGCCCTAAGATTGTAAAGTGGGCTAAAAACAGTCTCTTTAACAAATGGTGTTGGAAAAATTGGGTTTCTATCTGCAAAAAATTGAAACAAGACCCATATCTCACATAATACACAAAAACTAACTCAAAATGGATCAAAAACCTAAATATCAAACCTAAATGGTAAAGATCATCCAAGAAAAAAAGAGTCAACAGTGGAAGTTCTAATAATACACAGCTTAGACAGACTTCAAAATCTCACAAAGCATGATCAACAGAAAGAAAAAATAGATAAATGGGAACTACTAAGAATCAAACACTTTTTCTCATCCCAAGACCTTATCAGAAGAGTTAAAAGACCAACTACAGAACGGGAAAAAATATTTGGCAACTACATGCAGGACTGACATGACATGTGATCTCCATAATCTGCAAGGTACTGCAAAATATCAACAAGGAAATGGTAAATAACCCAATTAAATGATGGGCAAAGGAGATGGGCTGGCACTTCACCAAAAAGGACATCCAGCCAGACAAAAGACACTTGAGGAAATGCTCGTGATCATTCTCTATCAGAGAAATCCTAATGAAAGCTACAGTGAGATACCATCTCACCGCAGCAAGGTTGGCCATGATGCAAAAAACACAAAACAACAAATGCTGGAGAGGCTGTGGAGAGATGGGAACTCTCCCACACTGTTGGTAGGATTTCAAGATGGTACAGCCTCTTTGGATAGCAATTTGGTGTTTCCTTAAAAAGCTGGAAAAAGATATACCATTTAATCCAGTAATCCTACTGTTCAGAATACATTCTACAGAAACAAAGGCTGTCACATGAGCAGATACATGCACCCAAATTGTATATTGCAGCACAGTCCACAATAGCAAAAAGATGGAACCAACCCAGCCGGCCAACATCAGATGAATGGATAAACAAATTATGGTACATACACTCAGTGGAACACTATGCAATGATAAAGAGCAATATTAGGAAGCATCTCATAACCTGATTTTGGTTGGAAGACATTATGCCCAGTGAAATCAGTCACTGGCAAAAAGGACAAATACTGTATGAGATCCCTACTATAAGGACTTAAAAACAGGCTTATATACAGAAGAAGAGACTCTCTGATGGCTGCAAGGGAGGGGAGGGAGAGGGCTGGTCATAGACTAGAAACTTGGTTGAGTGAAAGCAGTGACAACACGCAGTAAAAAGAAAATCAACTTAACCAGATTTCACCATAAACTGAAAACTCTGACAATACCCTGAAGTTTATATCCTAATTCTACCTGGTTTCAGCATGATTTCCCACATAGCCACCGATTATTCAGGTGAAAAGGAATCATTGGGCTACATACTAGTAGTTTGAGCCATAATGTCAATTGGTTTCCCAGGATTCATCATATGAGCCCACCATATGTTTACTGCAGGAATAGACACCTGAGCCTACTTCACATCTGCTACGATAATGATTGCAGTTCCAACAGGAGTAAATGTTTTCAGCTGATTAGCAACTCTTCACAGAGGTAACATTAACTGTTCCCCAGCCACACTATGGGCATTGGGCTTTATTTTCCTATTTAGAGTAGGAGGACTTAATTCGTCTCTAGACATTGTTCTCCATGATACTTACTATGTCGTAGCCCATTTTCATTTTGTTCTATCTATAGGAGCTGTCTTTGCAATTATAGGAGGATTCATTCACTAATTCCTGCTATTTTCAGGGTATATACCAAATCTTACATGAGTTAAAATCCATCTTGCTCGTTCCAAGGTAGAGTGGCAGGGGCAGGATCTGGGGATCCTGCTCTTGGGGGACATTCAGGCCACTTGGAGTAACTAGCCTATTACTAAGAGAGTCTTCTGCACTCATATTAGGAAGTGGCTTCTGGAGTCTTAAAAGCTAGCACGCTGCCACCTGAAGTACACCAAATGGTCCCAGCTAATTGGGAATAGATGATGACCAAGGACATCAAAGATATGAAGCAAAAAGAGCTCAGGAGAGAGAAAGATCAATGCGAATGGCAGACTGTATATCAACATGAGACTAGAAGAAGTAGATCGTGCCCGTCCACCACAAAAGACAACCACAATGGGGCACACAATTGTGAGTCCCTGTGACAACATAAAAGAAAGAGGGGTGCAGCTCAAGAGCTCTACTAAAAGTCCACAATTGATGGTTCAATGGCCTGGCCCTGAGCATGGCCCCTAGACTTGCTGCTGCCCCTGTCCAGAAAACATCACTGCAGTCAGCTCTTCAGACAAAAATGGACTGGTCTCAGGGATACAATGTGACCATATGGTGTGTGTACTTTATGGTTCTTTGCATTTATAGGATGCTGTCCTACTGGTTTCTTTCTAGATGGGAGAGGGGAGGGTAGAGAGGAAGAGATAGGAGATTACTGAGAGGATACACGTATAAAAAGAAAAGGAGGGGTGTGCTGTCACTGGGCAAGGGCAGTGGAAAGAGCGGCAGATGGACGGGTACACAAGTTTAATTTGGATTATATACTTTCACTGAATCACAATAAAAAACAAGAGAGAAAGAAAGAACTCAATCTCACAAAACTCCATGTCTTCCTAGCCATCTGATACCTAAAAATAGATTTTCGTTTAAATTATTTTTTCAAACTTTTCTCAGAGAGTAAGCTGAACCAAAGAAGGAAAGTTTGCACAACATTGTGACTGGTAGACTCTTCCTTTCCCGGGCTTCCCTGCATGGCACAAGCGGTTAAGTGCTTGACCACTAACTAGAAGGTTGGTGGTTGGTACCCACCAAGAGACGTCTCAGAAGACAGGCCTGGCAATCACAGTTCTCCTCTGTACCCATGGAATTGCCATATTGAGTCAGAATCCACTGGACAGATGCTAAAAACAACTCTTTGTTCTAAAAAATTAAGGATTTTTTTTTCTTTTCTTTTCCAGGACAGACATCAGATACCCTTGATCATTTGACCATTAAGGCATTTCTCTGACTCAGGCTTTGTGTGGCAGAAGGGATGTACATGTATCATTTCCTTTTTCTCTTTTCATATATATACATGTGTATATATAATCTTTTTTAAATTTTTGTCACCCTGTAGAATTTATGGAGTATGTTAAGTTTTGATTAAATGTATTTATCTTTCAGTTGTGGGTTTCCAGAGCCTGAGGTCTTACAACAGGACCAAAAGGGTAATGCATATCATCTATGATTACTGATTTGGAATTTGATGCAGCGTCTGGATGGATGGGTCTTTAGTTACCTCTTTGTGGAGAACAGAGTATATTTTTAGATACAGGAGAAATAATTACATTATAGCATTTACAAATATTATTAAATTATAGATGAGAGAAAATTTGTGTGTGTGTGTGAGTTTGGCAGCCAAGAGAATGTTTCTGTGTGTTGATTTTACAGCAAATCTTCTGTGCTATTCAACGATTGAATAGTTGAATACTAAATTTTATTATGAATATACCTTTGCCCTAATCTCTCACTTTGAGTGATACTGGTGGTATAGCTAGCCTTAATCCTTCCTGCCAAATATGAGGCTGGATCCATAACCAAGATAAGAAACGTTCTCAACACAGTGACTGGTACATCAGTCAGATACAGAATCTCTCACTCTCCCTGCCATAGTTAGGCCCAGAATGATTATTAGAATTACTGGGAAGGAAGTACTCTCTACCTATTGTGCATACTAAAGTTCAGATGAGCCTAAGCATCACCCTACCGTGGGCCACCATGTGAATAGACACTGTCTGTGAGTCAAAGCACCATAGAGTGAAGTGGAACCAAGGAAAAGAGACATATCTGTGATGACTTTGCTCTTCTCATTACATTAGGAGAAGAAAGGACAGTAAGAAAGTATTACATAAGAATTCCAGAAGTCAAAGAAGACTGCATAGTATCAGATTTTATACATTTTATTTTTTCCTCAAGCTAATTGGAATTGGGTTCAATTAGAACTCTGACTAATACTCATGCTAAGTATATAGATATTTTCTGATTGCTGGATGGAAAAGGACTAAGCTAAAAAGAAATGGAGGAAATCTCAAAAAGACAGACATAAAAATGTCATTGACATTGGTAGATGAAACCCACTGTGATGCTTCCCTTCAGGCCCTTAAAAACTAGGTAAATGCCATCATTCTCTGTGAGTCAAACCAAGAGATCAACACCTAATGCCTAAGAATTAAGTTGATGCAGCCAACACTTCAGAGAAAGAATGGACTGGACTTGGGGACACAGAGTGACACATCTGGCATGTGTACTTTATGGTTTAATATATATATATGAGGCTATCCTACTGATTTATTTTTAGAGGGGAGGGGAGAGGGGGGAGAGGAGTGTCTAAGTGTCAGTTGGATGGGTATTGGAAGACTGAAACAGAAGAGTGAGTTGTTACAGGGTGAGGGGAACAGATAGGCAGAGAGGCAACCAAGTTTACAACTTGGGTTGTAAACTTTCACTTAATGACAATTAAAAACATCTTAGAAAAGAATTAAGATATGCAGAGTCATGCTAAAGCTGGAATGTGGCTTTTATTTTGGTATAAAATATTCTCGTTTAAGAAAGAAGTATGCGGCTTCCTTTTTGCCAAGCCTCGTGATTGGAAGAGACAGTATAGGAAGGAGCTTGGAATGTCTGAAGACAGAATGCAAGTCCCTTTTCTGTGGAGCCCCTGGGTGGTACAAATGCTCAAGCATTCAAGCACTAACTGAAAAAAGCGGCATTTCAGATCTACTCAGGGGAACCTCAGAAGAAAGTCCTGGCCATCTACTTCCAAATAATTAGCCACTGAAAACTCTACAGAATGCAGTTCTGATCTGCAACAAATGGGGTCACCAGGAGTTGGAATTTACTCCACAGCAACTGGAAAGAGCTACTTGGAATGCCCTGCAAAACTTCTTCAGGGGTGTTGTTTTTTTCTGTTAACCCAAGGAATGGAACCCAAGCTACCTGACCCAAATGCCACATCAGGAGTTGCATCCCATTCTTTGTCACGTTGTAAGGTGAAGCACTCAATTTATAGAACTCTGTGTTGAATGCAAAAGCTCAGAAACACAGAATCATTCTTCTAACGTGATGTAAATCCACCAAGGATTCAAGACTCCTGTGAGGGGAAAAAGGTTGAATGAGGTTATTTTTAGTAAGCTGAAAACATTGTACTTTAATTATAAAATTGCAGGTTAAATAAGCTAACAAAAAGGAGGACAGGAAATTAAGACAGAGGCAGTTTTAGAATCGAGGGAATTCTCTTGTCGCTGTGGCAGATGCTAGATTTCCTGCAAAGTTCCCTCAGAGAGAAGTCTGCATTTTTTAAAGTCAGATTTCTTGAATAAAATGAGGAATTCCATCCTTTTTTTTTTTTTTTTTTTAACATACTAAAGTGTAAAGTAGTGTGATTATGTGCTGGCAAAACAATGTTAATCTTGGCCAATAAAGACTTTGGTCTGTAAAATATTGGATAATTGATTTGACTGATACGAACGAAATGTACTATTTCTATTTGTGATGGCAGAGTGGTTAATAGCTCGACTGCTAAAGAAAAAGTGGCAGTTTGAATCCATCCGGGATTTCTTGGAAACCCTATGGGGCTATCCTACTCTGTCCTACAGGGTCACTTTGATTCAGAATTGACTTTATAGCAACAGGTTTGTGGTTTTTTTTTTTTTTTTTTTTTTTTTTTGCTACAGTTCACATGTACATGGACCCTAAATTTAAATGATTCGATAAATTTAGTAAACAAACCAAAAGTAAAACCAATTCTAACTCTACCAGCCTGCTTGCTTCACCAAACTTGTGAATGGATTTACTGAATTAACCAGTTCAGTAAGTCACAATGTTTTATTCAATCATTTTGTACTGAAACAGCTAATTATTAACATAAATGGCTGTAGCAGAGCTTGGACATTACAGTTAACAGTGTTTTAGTCAGCTAGTGCTGTTCTAAAAGGATATCACAAAGTGGATGGTTTTAACAAAAATATTTATTCTTACATAGTCTGGTAGGCTACAAGTCCCAATTCAGGATGCCCTCTTGAGGAGAAAGCTTTCCCCCTTGCAGGCCCTGGAAGAAAAGTCCTTGTGCTGTATCAGTCTTTGTCCAGGGAGCATATTGGTGCAGGAAACTCAGGTCTAAAGGACAGCCCTCCTCCTGGTGCTGCTTTCTTGATGATGTGAGGTTCCCAGTTTTCTGCTTGCTTTGTTTTCGTTTTATCTCCTGTAGTGTGGAAGGATAAACAGTGGTACAAGCCACACTCCAGGGAAACTCCCTCTACAGTGGAGCAGGGAGATGATCTTATGAAGGGATTTACAGTCCCACCCTAATTCTTTAATGCACAGCATAGGAAAATCACAAAACGAAGGACAATCATAAAACACCAGGAATCGTGGTCCAGACAAATGGCTACACACATTTTTGGGGGGACACAGTTCAATCCATGACAAATAGTAACAGAAAGTTTTTCCGGGGACAGAAAAGTACCATGAGATGTCTGCTGTTAACTGCCTGAATTTGATGACATAAAGACAGAAAACAATAACCTGCATTACATAGATAACATATCTGAAAATAATTTTTTTCCACTTCACACAAATTACTACACCAGGATTTGGAAAAAAATATCATAGTTTTAATATGCTGACTGAGAACACATTTTTAGAACTTGCACACAGAACCACTTTAGCATCCTTCAGACCAGGAATCTATCTACTCAAAACAGCACCTATAGCAAATAGTTTTAAATTGCTGAATGATCTCTCACATTCTGCAGTGGCCAATAGAAACTGCTTGCTAGCGCCCTGTCTTAGTCATCCGGTACTGCTCTAATAAAAACACCATGAGTGGATGGATTTAACAAACAGAAATTTTATTCTCTCACAGTCCAGGTGGCTACAAGTCTAAATGCAGGAAATCAGCTTTAGGGGAAGTTTCCAATCTTCCCCTGAACTGGGAGCTCCTGAGGCTCAAGGACCCTGGGTCTGAAGGACGAGGTCTAGTCTCAGCACTGCTTTCTTGGTGGTATAAGATCCCCAGCTCTCTGACTGCTTCTTTTTCCTTTATATCCCAAGGAATTTCCTGATAGCACAATACAGCCTTACATATTGAGTCCTGCCCCACCAACACAACTGCTGCCCATCCTCCTTCACTAGCATCATAGAGGCAGGATTTACCATATATAGAACATCACTCAAGACCTAACCAAAGTACTACACACAGTTTTTGAGGGACACCATTCAATCCATGATACACCCTTCCTCAAGTAGTACCCAGGCCATACTCCTGCCTGTCATACCTCAGTGACACCTCTGCTTTAGACCCTGTGCTCCTTGAATTCTAGGCAGTGGCCGTATCAATTGCTCAAAGCAATTGATTACTTTTGTAGTCTGTTTTCTCTGACCTCTGGGAACTTTTGCAATAATGATGTTGGCTCTTTCATGTCTATACTCAATTATTTTTGGTCTTGAAGGTAGAAAATAAGTATGTTTGCTTAGTACTAAAACCATTTCCACAGAAGAAGCCTGTATTCACCTGCTGCTCATTTCTTTGAATTTTTTTTTCAATTGATTCTATTTATAAACTATAACAGAATAATTGTGCTATGATCCTCTGAGTTTCCTTTAACATCCCAGTTAATTGGCCAGTAGAAATAGCAGTATGTTTATATGGTGAGAGCTAAGGGTCAGGAGAATAAAATCAAAGGAACCGCTTAGGTAAGAAAAATGAACAGTAACAGTATTTAAGGCAGCATCTATATGGAAACCCAGCAGGAAGCTGGTGTTAGAGGCAGCCTGAAAACCACATTAAGGATCACTCCATTCGAACCCATAAGGGCTGTGCCACATACTCACCCTCCGTGGGCTCTGAGTAGATGGGTCCTCTGCCAGGAAGCCCAAGAAATCAGGTCAGAGTAGTGCCTAAACTTCTCCAAAGTATACCCACAGAAAGGGCCTTCTCTCTACCATCACAGAACTCTCAGTTTCACGAATTGCAGAGAAATGAGTTGTTTGCTAAGGTGCAGGCCTGTAGATGTTTAAGGGTAATTGCAAAATGGGCTTAGAATTCAAGCAGAACTCAAATACCCTAACACAGAATGACTTCCAAAAGGTAAAATCATAACCCTCATACAAATGCAGATTGAACATGTGTTGAAATACATTCAACTCGTTAGTTAATGAGTATGATGGTAAAAGTGGCTCAAAAACTGGGTATTTATGGGACATTTGATAAAGGATCAGAAAAAGATTACTAGATTAGATTAAAAAAAATTCTGCAGACATCCTCCAGTTGGCCTTTCCCTGTAACAGAAATTATTTTCATCTGTACCAAATAAAAATCTACAAATGCACAGGTAGCTTCACACTTTTAATTCAGTAAATAGCAGAGTTTCTGAGTAGTATAAAGGGTTCAGTACTGCACTGCCGACAAAATGTTGGTGGTTCAAATCCAGCCAGAGGTGCCTTAGAAGAAAGCCTGATGATCTGCCATAACCTTTGGAAACACTGTTGTAAAGCTCAGCTCTACTCTGCAAAGCGTGGGGCTGTCACGAGCCAGAATTGATGGCAAATAGTTTGGTTTGGTAGCAAAAGCAAACAACATTATATCCTTCTAACAAATTAACCCTTGTGTGATCTGCTAAATAATGCTTTTCTGAGACATTGAAAAGATGTGCAAGTATCATTTTTGCTTTACATATGGGTTTTAGATTTTTTTTTTCTAACGAACACTGCTAACAAGCAGAAATGTTTTTTGTGAGTTCTTTTCTGAGATATGCCATTATCTCCTCAATGGGAAATAACCTTAAATGATCATTCCTTTTGTTTTATCCTGTTGTGCAAAATTAATTGTTCTAAAGCAGTATTCCTATTTATCACATATGTCTTTCCTGTAATATTTTATACTAATATGTTTTTGTAGTAATATTTTATATTTTTTAGGAGCCTTGCTAGCACAGCATTCAAGAGTTCAGCTTCCAGTCAAAAGGTCAGCCGCTCAAAACCACTAGCTGCTCTTTAGAGCTCCATGGATCAGTGCTACTGAGTTGCACTTAACAGCAATGGGTTTGTTTTTCTTTGATGGGTTTGAGAGGAATTTCACCTCTCTTGAATTGAATGTAATACTGCCAGAAGTGAACTTTAAAAACAGCAACACCTATTTATTTTGGTTTCAACATCACAGCTGAAGTTGGTGCTAAAATAGCTGAAATGGACCATGTGATTTCAGACGTAAGACAAAGCAACAACAGCAACTACACACACACAAACAAAAACAACATTGTCATTGAGTCGAATCTGACTCATAGCAACCCTATAGGACTTAGTAGAACTACTCCATAAAATTTCCAAGGCATGGCTGGTGGACACAAACTGCTAACCTTTTGATTATTCATCAAGCTCTTAATCACCACACCACTAGAGCTTCAGACAAAAGACAAGGACTACATAAATTCTAAAATTGTCTTCCCTGATTTGGTTATGTGACACAAAGTGCATACTGAAGAGAATACTGAAATACTGAAACTCAACTTGGTGAAGTCTCTTGCTCGCTGTTAAATTTAGATTTGGATATTATGACTTTTAACACCAAGGAAACAAACAGCACGGCTGAATCGATACCAACTCATAGCAACCCTATAGGTTAGTGTAGAGCTGCCCCATGGAGCTTCCAAGGAGTGCCTGGCAGATTTGGACTGCTGACATTTTGGTTAGCTATGTCTGCTAAACAAAACGTTAGCTACATCTGTTAGCCAAAAGATTAGCCATGTCTGCTAACCAAAGGCCAGCCGTTCAAATCTGCCAAGTGCTCCTTAGAAACTCTATGGGAAGTTTTACTCTGACCTATAGAGTTGCTATGAGTCAGAATTGACTTGATTGCACTTTTTTTTCTAATGTCTTCTAATAGGTAATAAAATTTCCACTGCCTGTGAGCCGAGTTTCTGCTTACTCAAATTTTTGTTTGTGCTCAAAGGAGCCATGGCTGGTACAAAGATAAATCCAAAGATCAATTATCTCCAGATGCTGATTGACAATAATGTCTTCTGTAGCTGATTCGCTTATAGATTCATCTCAAAACCTCACCTTCGAATCTCACTGAGATTAACTATGAGAGTAGACGTGACTTTATTTCTTCCTCACTTTCAAAAGCTTTACTCTCATACAGCCGAGGCCAGAATAAACAGACACATATTTTTTGTTGTTACTAACTGAAAGTATACAATCAAAAGTAATTTTGCATCCCTGCCTATCTGCAGCTGCAACTGTTCTCTCCACCCAGTTACAGCACACTCTTCCCTTTCACTCTACTTTTCTAGTGTCCTCCTAATGAGCACATGTCCTCTCCTCTCCACTTTCCTGTCTCCCAATACAGAAAGAAACCAGTAGGACAGCCTTCCATAAATGCATAGAACCATAAAGTACACACACTACGTGGTCACACTGTGTCCTCAAGTCCTGCCCATTCTTGTCTGAGGAATTGACCTCAACACTTGTTTCTGGTCAGGGCCAGCAGCAGGTCTAGGGGCCATCTACCAGTGGACTCTCTAGGCTGTTAGGCCACCAATTCTGGTCTTTTAGTAGAGTTTTTGAACTGCACACTACTTTTTCGAGTGTTGCCTCGGGGACTCTACATTATGTCCCCCATCATGGCTGCCTTTGGTGATGACTGGGCACCATCTGGCTCTTTCGGTCTCCTGTTGATATAGTCTCCCATTCATATGAGTCCTTCTGTTTCCAGAATCATTTGTCCTCATGCCCTTGTTGTTCTTGGTCATCATCTGTTCCAGATGAATTGGGACCATTTGGTGAACCCCAGATGGCAGCTTGCTAGATTTTAAGACTCCAGATGCCACTCACCAATATGGGGTGCAGAAGACTCTCTTAGCATTAGACTAGTTATGCCAATTGGTCTGATGACCCCTGAAAACACAGTTCCCAGACTACTGTCCCTGCTACTCTATCCTTTGAAATATTTGGTCGAATTTAGAAAACCTTTCAATTTGTGGTGTAGTCCAGTTATATTGACCTGCTCTCTACTTCATGCTATCACTGCTTTCACCTAATTAAATTCCTGTCTACCATCTAATCTATGACAAACACTCTCCTGCCCTCCCAACCCTTGTAGCCATCAGTCTTTTCCCCTGTACATAAATCTATTTTTAAGTTTTTATAGCAGATGTGCCACACAATACTTACACTTTTGCCACTGACTGATTTCACTCAGCATAATATCTTCTAGTTAAAACTAGGTTATGAGATGCTTCCTAAAATCCTCATTATTGTTTATCTTAGCATAGTGTTCCATTCAGTATATGTACCATTGTTTGCTTATCCATTCATCTGTTGATGGGCATCTGGGTTGATTCCATCTTTTTGCTATTATGAACTGTGCTACAATAAACATTTGTGTGCATGTGTTGTTGATGTGATCACCTTTCTTTCTGTAGGATATATTCAGAGCAGTGGGATTGCTGGATCATATGGTATTTCTATGTTTAGCTTTTTAAAGAAGTGCCAAATTGCTTTCCAAAGTGGTGTATCATTTTGCAATCCTACCAGCAGTGTAGGAGAGTTCCAATCTCTCTACAGCCTCTCCAGCATTTGTTGTTTTGTGTTTTTTGGATTATGGCGAAGCTTGTTAGGGTGAGATGGTATCTTGTTGTAGTTTTGATTTGTATTTCTCTAATGGCTAATGATCATGAGCATTTCCTCAAGTGTTTTTTGACTGCCTAGATGTCTTCTTTGGTAAAGTGTCTGTCCCCCTCCTTTGTCCATTGCTTAACTGAGTTATTTACCTTTCTCTTGTTGACATTTTGCAGTACCTTGTAGATAATGGAAATCAGACGTTGACTTGACATGTAGTTGCCAAATATTTTTCCCATTCTGTAGGTAATCTGGAAACTCTGGTGGTATAGTGGTTAAGTGCTATGGCTACTAACCGAAAGGTCTGAAGTTCAAATCCGTCAGGCACTCTTTGGAAACTCCATGGGGGAAGTTCTACTCTGACCTATAGGATCACTATGAGTCAGCAATGACTCAGTGACACTGAGTTTGGTTTGGTTTGGTAGATAGGCTTTTAACTCTTTTGATAGAATCTTTGGATGAGCAAAAGTATTTGATTCTTAGTAGTTCCCATTTATTTATTTTCTCTTCTGTTGATTGTACTTTGTCAGATTTTGAAGTCTGTCTAAGTTGTGTATTAAAACTTCCATTGTTGATCCTATTTTTACTTGCATGGGCTTTATCACTTTAGGTTTGATATTTAGATCTTTGATCCATTTTGAATTAGTTTTTGTGTAAGGTATGAAATATGGATCTCATTTTAGTTTTTTGCAGATGGGTAACCAATTTTGCCAATACCATCTGTTAAAGAGACTGTTTTTACCCCAGTTTATGACCTTTGGGCCTTTGTCAAGTATCAGCTGTTCATAAGAGGGATGGTGGTATTTCTGGGGTATCAATACGTTCCATTGTTCTATATGTCTCTTTGTACCAGTACCAAGCTGTTTTGACTACTGTGGCAGTGTACTAGGCTCTAAGGTCAGGTAATGTGAGTCCTCCCACTGTCTTTTTCTTCTTCAGTAGTACTTTACTTATCTGGAGTTTCTTCCTTTTCCAAACAAAGCTGGTGATCTGTTTCTCTATCTCATTAAAAATTGACACTGGAATTTGTGTTGGGATTCCACTGTGTATGTAGATTTCATTGGGTAAAATAGACATTTTCACAATGTTAAGTCTTCCTATTCATGAGCAAGCTAGGTTTCTCCACTTTTCCTTTTTTGGCTTCTTGTAATTCTCTCTGTATGGGTCTCTTGTTTCTATGGTTAGATTTATTCCTAGGTATTTTATCTTCTTGGGGTCTATAGTACATGGTATTGATTTGATAATTTCTTCTTTATCTTTTTGCTGGTGTGAAAGAATCCTACTGATTTACCTGTGTTTATCTTATATCTTGGTAGTTTGCAGAACTTTTCTGTTAGTTACAGTAGTTTACTTACATATTCTTTAGTATCCTCTACATAGACGATCATATCACCTGTAAATAGGGATATTTTTACTTCTTCTTTGCTGATGCAGATGCCCTTTATTTCTTTGACTTGTCTAATTGTTCTAGCTAGAATCCTTAGAATAATGTGAAATAGAAGTGGTGAGAGTGGGCATCCTTGTCTAGTTCTTGTTCTCAGGGGGAATTCTTTCAGTCTCTCTCCATTCAGGATGATGTAGGTGGTTGGCTTTGCACAGGTGCTCCTTATCACATGGAGGAATTTCTCCTCTATTTCTATTTTGCTGAGAGTTTTTTTAAAAATATGAATGGATATTGGACTTTGTCAAATACCTTTTCTGCATCAGCTGACAAAATCAGATGATTCTTATCCTTTGCTTTTTTATGTGGTTGACACACTAATTGTCTTTCTGATGTTGAACTAGCCCCACATCCCTTGTATAAATATAATTTGGTCATGATTATTTTTTTGCTTGTGTTGAATTTTATTAGCTAGGATTTTTGCACCTAGGTTCATGAATGATATTGGTCTGTAATTTTCTTTTTTTGTGAGCTTTTTCCTTTGCTTTGGTTTCAAGGTTATGCTGGCTTCACAGAATGAGAGAGTGTTCCATCCTTTTCTGTGCTGTGAAATAGCCTTGGTAGTATTGGTTTTAACTCCTCTCTAAAAGTTTCATAGAATTCTCCAGTGAAGACAGCTGGGCCAGGACTTAATTATTGGTAGTTTTTTTTTTTTTTTTTTCTTTTCTTACTTTTTGTATCTCTTCTTTTGTGATGGGTTTCAGTTGTTCTATTCTTCATTGTGATAGTTCTGGTAGGTGATGTGTGTGAATCTAGAAATTTGTTATTTTCTCTAGCCATTCAAATCTGTCTGAGTACAGTCTTTCACAGTATTCTCTTATGATACTTTCAATTTCAGTTGAGTCTGCTGTGACATCTTCTGTCTCATTTTTTATTTGGCTTATTTTTTTTCCTCTCCTGTTTTTCTTTTGTAAGTTTAACCAATGGTTTATCAATTTTGTTAATCTTTTCAGAAAACTCAACTTTTGGTTTTATTAATTTCTTCAATTATTTTTTTCTGTTCTCTAATTCATTTAATTCTGCTCTAATCTTTATTATCTGTTTTCCTCTGGTGCCAGAGAGGTTCTTTTGCTGCCTTCTTTCTGTTTGTTCAAGTTGTATGGATAATTCTTTGGTTTGGGCCCTTTCTTCATTCCAGATGTGTGGATTTATAGAGATAAATTGACCTCTGAGCACTGCTTTTGCTGGTTCTATTAGGATGTGTGTGGTGGTTAAGACTGTGTCAACTTGGCAACTCCATGTTTGGCTACTGTATTCAGTGGCAGGGGCAAGGCCTATGCTGGCTTCCTGCCCCTCAGTTCTCATCTCTCTACCTTCTACTACCACTTCCTGTCTGCTCAGGTTTCCAGCAGCTCCTGCCCTTTTTGAGTCTGATTCCTGTACTAGCAGCTATTAGATTCATCAACCATTACAGTTGGCGAGAAAGCATCCTATTCCCTGACCTGCTCATCTTGTGTTGGCCAGCCCCTGCACCTCTGTGAGTCAGCAGAGACATTGCAGTCTCACCCACTGATTTGGGATCCACCCACCTACACAGCCAGTGATCTAGAACTCTGGTTTCTAACCTGCTGATCTTGATTTCACCAGCTCCTATGGCCATGTGAGGCTTGTGCCAGGACTTGGGACATCAAACTTCTGTAAATGTGTGAGCTGCTACCTTTCCTTGTACATATACATGTTACTGGTTTTGCTGCTCTAGAAAACCTCGCCTAAGATAATGTGTTTTCATTCTCCTTTGATTCCATAAATTTCTTTATTGTGTCTTTGATTTCTTCTATAAGCCATGGGTTTTTGAGCAAGGTGTCATTCAGTTTCCACAAGTTCAAATTTCTAACTCTTTGTTTTATACTATCAATTTCAACTTTTATGGTTCAAGAAGATGCTTTGCAATAATTCATGGTTTGGATTTTGTTGAGACTTGCTTTATGGTTGAATAAGTAGTCTATTCTGAAGAATGTTCCATGTGCATTGGAAAAAAAAGTGCCCTTTTCTGTTATTGGGTAAAAAGTTCTGTATATGTCCATGAGGTCTACTTGGTTGATTGTTGCAATAAAATCTGTATCTTTATTGAGCTCTTTTCTGGATAATCTGTCCATTACTGAAAGTTGAGTGTTGAAGTCTCCTACTATTATTGTGGAGTGATCTATAAAATTTTTCAATATTGTCAGCAATTGTTCAACATATTTAGATGCTCTATACAGGATGCATAAATATTTAATATTGTTATAGCCTGCTGATGTATTGAACCTTTCAACAATAAATAGTGACCATCCCTGGCCATGATGGTGGATTTTACGTTAAAATCTATTTTATCTGAGATTAGTATTGCCACTCCTGATCTTCTTTGTATGTTGTCAGCTCAGTACATATTTTTCCATGCCTTGTTTTTCAGTTTGTTCATATCTTTGAGACTTAGATGTGTTTCTTGTAAGCAACATATAGATGGATTGTGTTTTTTGATCCAAGCTGTTACTCCTTGCCTCTTTAATGGAGTGTTTAATCTACTTACATCCAGTGTAATTATTGATAGGTATGTGTTTATTGCTGTCATTTTGATGCCTTTAGTTTTCTGTTGTTGATGTCTTCTTTATTCCTCTTAATAGTCTGTTTTGGGTTTACTCTTCATTTTTCTCAGTGTTGATTTTGTTTGCTGAGACTCCTGTATTATGGTTCTTGTTTTGATATGTCTCATTTTTAGTTTGCTTTGCAGCTACCCTTTGATCCCTCTTAATGTTCTAAGTTTAAACCAATCTTTAACTTCTGTATATTTTCTTAATTTCTTACCCATCTGAAAGGATTACATATACTATAATATATCCCTCTTTATAGTGTGATAATGTTATAGTTTTTGTGGATCACTTGTTCCCTACTTTTAAAATTTTAGCTTTCATTAAACTTGGTGACTTCCCTAACTGATTAGGACTCTGAATGCTATCTCTTGCATTGAATACTTAAGTATACATCTGATGTTACTGATTTTCTAATTGAAGAGTTTCTTTCACTATTTCTTGTAGTTTTAGTTTGGTTTTTGCAAAAAGTCTCTATGCTTCTGTTTATCTGAAAATGTCTTAATTTCGCTTTCATATTTGAGAGAGAATTTTGTTAGATGTATAATTGTTGGTTGGAAGTTATTCTCTTTCCAGGCTTTACATGTGTCATCCCGATGCCTTCTTGCCAATATGATTTCTGACAAGAAGTCAGATGAAAACCTACAGGACTTCTCTTTGTTAGTTTTGTTCTAAGCCTCACTGCATTTAAGGCCTCTCACTCCTTGAATACTCTGGGGGTCAGTTCTACCCTGGCCCCTAGGGTTGCCATGAGTCAGATCCAACTCGATGGCACCTGGTTGGCTGGCTTTATGTTTCATTTGATTAAGTCTGATTATAATATGTCTTGGTGTCTTTCTTTGGGGATCGAGTTTTTTCTGTGTTTGACAAGCATCTTGAACACCTATCTTCTTTCTTGACTTCAGAGAAGTTTTCTGTCAATAACTTTAACAATCCTCTCTGTATTTTCTATTATCCCTCCCTGTACAGAAACTCCAAATAATTCATAGATTATTTATCTTGTTAGAGTGCCACGTGCTTCTTAACGTTTCTTCATTTTTCTTATCATCTGATTTCTCTTCATAAATGCTGATGTCAATTTCTTTATCTTCAAGCTCACTGGTTCTGCTTTTCATTTCCTCCATCCTGCTCTTTTGGTTTTGCATTAAATCGTCTAATTCTGGAAATTTACTACTGACCTGCTAGATTTCAGATTGTTGATGTTCTAGCAGTGCGTATAACTTACTTAATTTTTCATTTTGTTCTGCTGCATTTTGTTTAATCTCTAGAAGAGCTATATACATGAGTCTTTTGTATTCTACCTCCAATAGGTTCATCTGGGAAGTTTTTTGATTCTTTATTTTGGGAGTTTCCAGACCCATGGTGGTGTGCTTCTTTAAATGGTTAGATGTTGATTGTTGCCTTCATGCCATCAAGAAGCTGTCCAGTTTCTCCAGCATTACACCAACAGGAGCTGTGGTATAGTTCTAAGAAGAGTGTGAGTAAGGACACTGATAGATTTGGTTGCCAGTCACTGCTGTGTTCTCTACATGCAGCTGACTTATGTATAGCTTCTCTAGAAATGTAAACTCTGTCAAGTTCCATGATGATGCTGAGGTTAGTGGCTGGCTGCAGCTGAGCCCTGAAGGGGTAGGGGTCTACCTCCTGGCTGAGCTACCTGTGCAGGCTCTCTATCGTCACACAAGTCAAGACTGTGGTGTAGCTCAGGGAAGAGGGGAGAGAAAGATGTCACCACACTTGGCTTCCTGGGACCACTGTGTTCTCTAGATGCATTTCTTTTAAAACTTACTTTCCTGTAGAGAGGAACTCTCTCCAGCAGCTACCAAAAGCAGCTAGGTCCTCAGGGGTGGCAGGCCCCACTTCCTGGCTGGCAAAGATGGTGCCCTACTTATGGAGTCTCTGGGAGGTGTCAGTCAATACTTTGATGTGGCTCACTGAAGGGTTATGGAAATGGCACCAGCACACTCAGGGGCCATTCACTTCTGTGCTCTCTAGCTACTTTTATCATAAAAGCTCCTTTTCTGCTGAGAGGGACATTGACTAGCCACAGCTGAAAGCATCTGGGGTCTCAGGGGTGGCAAGCCCCATCTCCTGGCTAACAGAGACAGCAACTTGTAGGCCACCCCTAGATAGTGTGATGTGGCTCAAGGAAGGGAAGAGTTAGGGCACTGCCACACTTAGCTGTCAGCCCCTACTACATTCTCTAGGTATGATCATCTTAAAAACAGATTTTCTACTGGGAGAGACACTATCCAGGCAGGCACTGTGGCTCAGTATGGGAATTAGCTCTGGGTGAGACCTAGAGGTGGCTAACTCCACCTCTCAGCTGACCAAGATGTCATCCCACCTGAGCTGCCTCTCCAGCAGTGAGTCAGCAGGATCTATGGCCCAGCTCAGAGAAGAGAAGGGGGAGGGGCACTGGCACCCTCAGTTGCCACTGATAGCTGGGTTCTCTAAATGTGGTTGTCCCAAGCATAGTCTCTCTGCTGCAGGATATCCTGTTTACTTAAGCACTGCAGTTCAGTGTAGTAGCTAGCTCATGCCAAGCTTAGCAGTCCCAGTCCCAGCCTCCCAGTTAACAAACAAGGCATCCATATCTGTAATCCTCTCAAGTGATGTGCCAGCAGAAGCAGGGCTCAGTGCACCCCTTCCTCACTTCTGACAGAGGTAGTTTCCCCCACCTTGTCATCCAGTCCATTCTCACAACTCTAAGCCAGATCTTGGGTCTCCCCGGATGTCTACACTACTCTGTTCAATTACTTTTCTAGGTTTTAGTTTTCAGTGAATCAAGGAGATGTGTATGTAGTCTGCCATCTTGACTCTGCCCCCAACTTTTTTTTTTGAAAGTTCATCTTTGTCAGCCAATCATAAAAGCAAGATATTTCAGGATGTGAATTTAATAGCTATGCAAATTTAGACAATATTGTATAAACGTCCATAAAAATAATGACTGAATTAGAATTTCACAAATTGTTGTATAAAAGAAACTATTTTTAAAATTATTTAAAAAATTATTTAAAAAAATTCATTAGTCATTTGCCCACATGAAACTGTATTTAAAGTACTACATAAGTAGTTTATTCATCCCTAGTTTCTTCTAAGAATTATTTTTTGTGACTGTGTGTATTAAATATATGTGTGAGTGATTTTGAAAAAACACTTTGTTTATTCAGCTTTTAGAAAGTAAAAATGTTGCTTTCTGAAAAAATATTATCCAAATTGAACAATATCTCAGGAAAGTCAGTATGATTTGAAAGAATATGTGCTCACTGAAGTCCTTGACAGCTCCACAAAGGACTGTGTGACCAAAGAATTCTTCAAGAGAAATGTATGGTATTGAGAAGCACATACAAAACTCACAGAAAAGGAAGTGTGGTTTAATGTAGTTGTATAGATTCTGTGTAGGGAAATAGTCTAGTAGGGTGTGCAGGGCAACAAATACACAATGTTGATGTTCAGAAACCGAAGACTTTAAAAAGTAACCAAGTGGAACGCTTTTGGTGAAACTATTATTTTTGTACATTAGACAGTAGGATTTTAAAAATACTGAGGAATTCTGAGTAACTGCTGTAGCAATAATGATTATAAAATCTCACAGCCAAATCTGTGATGACAATCAGGACCCAAGCACAAAAAAAGTATTCTAAATCCCTGTTCATAGAAATAGACATGGGTTCAGAAGGAGAACAAGTGAAGTAAGTGACAGCGGTAGGTCAGTATGAGTCTAAGACAAGTGATGTAACAAGGTGTGATAGAAGAAACAGACAGAATTAAAATAAGAGGCAAAATCAATAGACAGGATCTGGATAGACTTGCAAATCAACGGTACAGAAGCAAGAGCAAACTTCAAGGTTGTGAATATGGGGTTGAACATCCACTTGAGGATTTTAGAGGAAGAGACATTAGTTGAGCTGAAATAGGCTCTTCATGGTGAAGGTGCATCGCTGAGTTTTGAAGTGTCTGGTCTTTTACAAGCTTGAGCAGGGCAATAGCTACAAAACCACTACATTTAAAATCTTACTAAAAATAAATTATGGCTATGAAAAGCAACTAGCTTGCCAAATTATTGAAAAAAAGAAAGAAACCCTGAGAAAAATAGAAAGTTAAAAAGCATAAAATAAGAATTTATTTCTCAGTTCTCTTGCAAATCTCTTTGCTCTTGTTGTGTAAATTTACCAACCAGAAGTTCTATCTATTGTATTGGCAGCAGGGTGCACTTCTGAGATGAAGACATCCTTTTTCAGTTCCAAATAAATACTTATCTGGCTGCTAAGTGTTCCATAATGAATGTAAAGGAGAATTAAGTAGAATAAAGCCTGGGGGAAACAAAAACAAAAACAAAAAACTGAAAGGATTTCTGAGATTCGATCTAACCAATGGCCAGAAATATTAAATAGCCAAACAAATCCAATCATTTCCATCAGACTAGATAGTGAAATGGTTACTCTTCAGGGTATTTTCACTTCACAGTGGTTGTTTAAAACCTCTAAGAACTGTTAAAATAACATTGATGGTGAATGGAATTAAATTGTTTAAATTACCAATGACTTTGAGGAAAAACATCCAGTAAATCTATAACAAATAGCTATTTGGATCTTACATGCAGTGAAAACAACATACTTCTTCTGCAATAAAAGCAAGTATAAGATGTCTGAATCTATTATGTTGAATAAATGAAGGGGGAGTTATTTAATGTAATTTCAGTTAAAGTTAAGAGGGGATTAACTGTTGAGAATTATGGTACATTTTTAGAGAATTCTAAGGCCTCATGTTGCACACATATAAAATGAATAAACTATGTAAATAAATAACAAGTAATTTATGACCCCTGCATGACAATAACTCTTATTCTACCTGAGAACTTCAGAATAATCAGACTTAGCAAGAAAGATAAAAAAATATGACACTATTTTGGAAGAATGGAGGTCTTTCAGACTATTAACTATCTTTTAAATTTTATGATTCTTCAATTGTACTGCGTGTCTTTTTAAAGCTTTAGAAAATTGTATGAGACAAAATTAAGTTCCAGGACAATTAAATAAGAAAACAACTTTATAATTGCTGTGGACAAATCCTCTTTGAGGACATAGCTATCATGAATACTTAGATATTAAAGGATCAAAATACTGAAGGCAAAATCTTCAAGGACATGGAGACATGTATAACAATAAATACACAAAAGTATTTCACTATATATTAGATTGCATAGAGAATACACAGAAGAACAGAGGGGCTTTTAATAAAATTATTAATAAATTTAAATAAATACACATTCATACATAGATGAATGAAAGGTCCTCATGGCACACAAATGATTTGTTCTTTGCTACTATCCTAAAGATTGTCTGTCTGAACACACCTAGTGGTGCTGCCAAAGAGCCTGGTGATCTGCGTCCATAAAGATTGTAGCCAAGAAAACCCAAGGCGTGCTCCTACTCTGCAACATACGGGATTGGCTCAAGTCAGCATCAACTTGATGGCAATTTTTAAGAAATACATACATGTAATAAGAAAAGAATTCAGCAGTCATAAAAATGGACAACATACGAAACATAAGTCACTTAATTCCAAATTCAAAATAGTATGCACTGAATTACAGGTGATATTATGATCAAAGTACAAATCAAGAACAAACTAGAACCCAGAGAGATCTTGAACTATCTGAGAGGTGGGCTCTGAAGAGGCAATGCTCCTGGGGAGTACACAGCAGTCACACCTTGCTCTTGTTGGTGTGGATTAAGGACCCCAGCGATTGCTTTAGGTGGATGCTACTGTATAGAAGTAGCATTTCTTTGGCAACAAAGTGTCCTTAAATTCCTAGAAGGCATGGGGACTATTTTATTCTGGTCAGTTCCAAGAGAGAGTAAACTATATCCAATGAGAAGGACCTTAAACTCCCCAAAATCTTACCTACTGGGTGCTGGGTTTCCCACTGCCCCCCCTTTTCCTTTGATCCTTTAGGCAATTTGAAAAACAGTTGCAATAAAGGAAAGACCATCTTGAATCCAGCCCTTGGCTTATATTCCCCCTTTTTTTGACAGAGAAGGCATACAGAGAACTTTTGGAGAAATGACTGAAACTTGAATGTTATCAGACTCATACTTGTTAATTTTACTGCTGTTCACTATAGGCTAGGTTAGAGTTCATATAACAGAACTCACTCTATGATAAGCAGAAAGAGATCTAACAGAGGGAATTTGGTGCTTACAAAATCTTTAAAGGAGTTGAAGTTCAGCCTAGTAGACTCTGTTGAGTTTCTAGAAATAACAGTGCATATCTGCTCCACCAAGGGCAGCTAAAAACCTAGTGCTATCAAGTCAATTCCAAGTCATGAATTCCGACATCCCTACGAAACAAAGTAGAACTAACCATCCCATAGAGTTTCTAAGGAGTGCCTGGTGGGTTTGAACTGCTGACCTTTTGGCAGCAACGGTAGCACTTAATCCTGCCTCTGCTGAAATCAGAAAGCTGAGGAATGCAGAAGCTGCACTGGTTGACTGCAAGAGCCTGATGCTTCTGCCACAAACCAGCCCGTCTTAAGTAACCATCTGCTTCTCAATCTCAGAGGCTATTGATTAGAGGCTAATCAATTAACAGAGTGTTATGTTCTGTTCTTAAAGGTTGAAGTTCTGCTTTCATTGATAAGCACCACCACCACTACCACCTTGACTCCAGGATAACTAAAATCAGCCACCAGCGCCAATACTATGGAGATTTCATTCTAAATAACAGTTTTGTGGCTCTTATCAACTGATAACAAAAAAGGTCAATATTGTAGTTGTTGTTAAGTGCCATTGAGTCAGTTCTGACTAACAGGAGACAAAACACTGCCCAGTCTTTTACCATGTCCAAAATCATTTTTATGTCTAATCCCATTGTTGCGGCCACTGTGTCAATCCATCTCATCAAGGTTCTTCCTCTTTTTCACTGACCCTCCACTCTGCCAAGCATGATGTCCTCCAGAGACTGATCTTTCCTGACAATATGTCCAAAGTATGTAAGATGCAGTCTTGCCATCTTTGCTTCCAAGGAGCACTCTGTTTGGACTTCTTCCAGAACAGATCTGGTACATTCAACATTCTTCTCCAACACCTCAATTCAAAGGCATCAATTCTTCTGTCTCCTTAGTTCCTTGTCCAGCTTTCACATGCATATGATGCAATTGAAAATACCATGGCTTGGGTTAGGTGCATTTTAATCTTCAACACAACATCTTTACTTTTCAACACTCTAAAGAGATCCCTTGCAGCAGATTTTCCCAATGCAATGTGTCTTTTGATTTCTTAACTTCTGTTTCCATAGCCACACACTGTGGAACCAAGTCAAATGAAACCCTTTTCACCTTGTTTGACAATGTTGCTTACCGGTAAAGCTGTGAGGATTTTTGTTTTCCTGCTATTGAGGTGCAATGCTTACTGAAGGCTGTGGTCCTTGATCTGCATCAGTAAGTATCTCAACTGTTCTTCATTTCCAGCAAGTTAGGTGGTGTCGTCTGCATAGTGCAGGTTGTTAATAAGTTGTCCTCCAATCTTGATGCCTAATTCTTCATGAAATCCAGCTTCTCGGATTATTTGCTTGGCATACAGATTGAAAAGGTACGGTGAAAGGATACAACCCTGACGTACACCTTTCCTGACTTTAAACCATGCAGCGTCCTCTTGTTCTGTTTGCACAACTGCTTCTTGATCCATATACAGATTCTTTTAGAGCACAGTTAAGGTGTTTTAGAATTCCCATTCTCAATAACTAACAAGAAAATTACAAAGCACTATTGCTTTGTTCCCTCTTTACTTTTTCCTATTTCCTCCTAGAAGTCCTAGCCATTGTATTACTCAGTGTTTCTTTTCTTTTAAGAGTATCAGTTCTTTAATTCATAATCTCATATCTTCTACCTTCACTCTGAAGGCAGCAAATGACTTCTTAAATACAGATTTTCCAGACCTCATTCATCTTGATTTCTCTTCTCATTTTGACATTGTTCGTCATTCTTGTCAATGCTTACAACATTGTTGCTAATGTCACACAGCAACTTTTGCTCTTTTCCCCTTGCATCTTCAATCTGTCAAAGCGATCAGCAGTAGCTTGCAGTAGCTGGTAGTGTTAGTGGTTAAGTGCTACAGCTGCTAACCAAAAGGTTGACAGTTTGGATCTGCCAGATACTGTTTGGAAACTCCATGGGGCAGTTCTAGTTTGTCCAGTAGAGTCACTATGAGTCAGAATCAATTAGATGGCAGTGGGTTTCTTGTTTTCTTTTTTTTTCTTCATTTTTTTTAATGGCAATACTTGTGTCATCTCTCTTTTCTTTTCCATCTGTCATCCTAGTGTTAACTCTCATTACCATATGCCTGAGTTAATTCTTGGGTCACTTACTGATTGGTTAACTTTACATTCTCTCTTTGCTTCAAATTATTCTGTACAACAATTGACAAATGAATATCTTTATGATGCTGATTATACCATTCTCACTCTCAGATATTTTCAGTGATGTCTGATGGCCTATCAAATTAAATTCAGAACATTGTTCTGATTTTCAAAACACTTCTCAAATTATCTGCTACCATGTCTTCCGGCCTCATATCCAACCATTTTTCCAAACACAGCACTCAGCACATACTCACATATGTTTCTATTGAGGCTTTTGTTCATATAGAACATTGCCTGAAATACCCTCTTCCAGCCACTTCTACCTTCTCGATTCTTATTTTTCTTTTAAGGTCTGCTTCAAACGCCTCCTCTCCTAGGAAGGTTTCTTTGATAAATTCAACCAGGATTAGTCTTTCCCTTTTCAGAACACTAAGGTTTTATATTCATTATATGAAGCATCATGCACAACAATGGTTTTGATAAACATGTCTTAACTAAAATCATGAGTCGGATGGCACTTGGCTTGGCTAACTAGAATACATGATCAGGGGCTGGCACACTTTTTCTTAAAGGACCAGTTGCTGAATATGTTAGGCTGTGTACCAGATGGTTTCTGTCACAACTCTTTACCTTTACTAGCCATTTACCTTTGTAATGTGAAAGCATTCACAGACGATGTGCAAACAAATGGGCGTGTTTATTTTCCAGTAACTCTTCATTTAGAAAAAGAGTCAACTGGTCCAAAAGCTGTAGTTTGCCAACCCCTGTGCTCGACAAAGAGCTCTTGGGGTGCTGAGATCATGCTCTAAGTGTTTGAATGCTGCTACTGCAACTACTACTGCTGTTGTTTATGCCGTCTTCTAGACCAGGAGTGATGTTAGTTTTTTTTATGTGTATTATTTATAATCATTGCAGTGACTTTACAAAGTAAGCATTATTATATTTAATTTGCAGTTGAGGAAATTGAGATGCTTATTATAAAATGTAATTATCATTTTTATGTATTTGTTAGTATGCTTTTAGTTGTCCCTTTTCCTCAAAGATAAATTCTGAAAGCAACAGAGAACAAGTTTGCCTCATTTTCTATGGACCAAGCATGGAATAAGCATTCAGTAATTGTTTATTTTATAAATTAGTGGATGTATTAAACACAGAACAGTTAACCACTTTGACCAGGGTCACACAGCCAGTAATACAGTAGAAATTTATATTTTTATCTCATCATCCCTTCATTTTTTCCAGAAAACATTTCTTGAGAACTTACAACATGCTGTGGGCTATAAGTTTTCCATCATGTCGCGTATAACAGGCAACACTAACAGAACACTTACTGTGTGTTAGGTTCTGTTCTGAGTACTTCATACATACCAACTTAGTAACAACTCTGAATGGCTGGTATTATTTTTATCTCTACAAGTTTAGACAAATTTTGGGAACACAAAGATTAAGCAACTCACTCGAGGTCAAACATTTAACGACTGGTATAACCCAGTGCTTTTAACCATACTCTAGTCTTGGTAAATGGTATCTAAATACTGATAAATATTTTCCCCCATCTCTTCTCTTTTAATTTCTAATGGCTTCTGCTTTATAATAAGGATGTCCTACTCATCAGTAGGATTCTGGTGATGCAGTGTTTCAGAGATAGTGGGTAGATAGTGGATAGAGAAAGTGGGTAGTTTGAATCCCCCAGACACTCCTTGGAGACCCTATGAGGAAGTTCTCTGTTCTGTAGCATTGCTAGGAGTCAGAATTGACTTTACAACAACAGGTTTTTCTTCTTGTTATTATTTGTTTGTTTTCTGTTGTTGTTACCTATCACTGAAATTCATGTTTCTAAAGAACTGCTTCCCTCTAAAATTTGACCTTACTTTGAATTAGGCCATTTTCTTGTAAGCGCATCATGTCATTTTCACCTTTTCATTAGATCAAATTATTTTGCCATCTTTGAATTTCTTCTAGTCTCTCCGTGGGGAAATGTTAATAAAAATTTGTTGATGTGTAACAACATTATCTTTTAAGAGAAAAATATTCATTGAACTTCTAAACTGTGTCTTCAACTTAGTAGGTAACTAACTGTCCAAGAATGAATAATCCTGTAGCCTAATTAATGATTTCTTGAATAATTTAATTTATAAAGATCAGCACAAACTGATTCCTAAGAGGCAGAGGCCAAAGATCTCCCAAATGTCCAACTTATCCAAATTACTGTCCCACTCCATCATCTCTAACATCAACTACTCCTCTTCCTCCAGTCCTTTCCTTCCCACCTTTGAGTTCTGTAATTCACTGAGACATCTCACAGAACTCACAAACCATATCTCAAGGAAATGGGTCACTCAGTTGCAGAGGGTGGAAAATCTCAAATCTGTGGGTCAGGCTTGATTCTGGTCACTCCTGATCCAAGTGGCTGCAACCAATCTGGCCAAACCAGCAGGCCAGATGACATGCTACTGGCCCACAAGGCTGCAGATGTTGGCAAACCTTAGAATCAGCAAGTCAGATGACAGGCTACAGCCTCAGATCCCTGAAACCCTATGTAGAAAACGAAGAAACAGATGTAGGATCCAGGTGCAGAGAGAGATAGCACTGCTAGACTACCTACATACAAAGTCTGTGATGTCACTATGGTCACCTCTGAAGTGCAGCCCTTGGGAAGCTATGTGTCGATGTCAGTGTCTAGTCTACCCTTCAAAGCAATTTTAGAACTCTTTCTGAAATGACCGTTATGCACAGTGCTAAGGTGGCAAGTTTGTGAACTTAATTATAGGGTTGTCTGTGAGGGAGTTTTTAGACAGTAAACACATAACTGTATTGGAATACCCTCCCTACTCAACTGATCTGACCCCAGTGACTTTTTTCTTTATTCCAAGATAAGGGAAGTATTGAAAGGAAGACAAAGACATTTTAATGGCATTCAGGACATCAAGGGTAATATGACGGCAACTGTTACAGCCATTCCAGAAAGAGTTCCAAAATTGCTTTAAAAGGTGGACTAGGTGTTGACGTTGGTGCTGGCATTGGTGCATAGCTTCCCAAGGGGAGTACTTCAAAAGTGACCATAGTGACATTCAGCAATGAGGTGTGTAGCACATTTTCTAGGATGAGTACATGAACTTAATTGGCAGTCCTTGTGTATATGTTGGATACATGTTGCATTCCGGGGAAGAACATGACTTGAGTAAGAATGGTACTGGAGTCATACTCTCTAGTAAGGTAGTAATTCAAGGTACATCCTTAATCCTGCCTCATTAAAAACAGCCAGTTATAGAGGCCAGTATTCATAACATTTCACAAAATGGAAGACAATTACATCAGATCACACAATGTAGGACAACTATACAATACCGGAAATTATGGCCTAGTAAAGTTGGAACATAACCCCAGCTATTATAGACTCCATATACCTTACCTGTCTCATTTGTGTGGTCCCACTAAATCACTGTGTGTGAGGCACAAAGACCGTGGCTAGCAAGGCCATGTGAAATAACTCATTGCATCATACCTAATATTTGACTTTCTACATCAATATTCCATTTCACATGCTAATGAACTGGTAATACAAATAACATGCTACCTCAAGAGTGTGTTTTCATGCATTATCCATCAAGTTTCTCACTGGTGAGATATTAATCGCCTTTTTGCTTTCTATTTCACATTTAAATACAACATTTTTTTTCATTTCTAGTCTGTGATTTGGTTAAGAAGAAGAGTTTTGACTGGTCCATGGTGTTAGTTTGAATAAACAGCACTCAATAAGTATTAATGAAATTGATATTTGAATGGATGGATGGATGAAGATAAGCCTAAATACACATGCATTTAGTTTACCTTTCTTTAGTTGAAATCATGTTACTTTTTCCTCCTAAATGCATATAAAACCTCTTTTCTAGTCTTTATTTCACTACAAGTGCTTGAATTTAGATCCCCAGAGCTTTTCACTAAAGGAGCCCTGGTGGACCAGTCATTAAGTGCTCGGCTGTTAATTGAAAGATAGGCAGTTTGAACTCATCTGCTGCTCAGAGGGAGAAAAGACCCAGTGATTTACTCGCATAAAGATTTCAGCTTAGGAGACACAATGGGGCAGTTCTGCTCTGCCTTATAGGATTGTTATGAGTCAGAATAGATGGCACACAACAACAGAGTATTTTAGTAGGAATCCCTGGGTGGCATAAACTGTTAAGAGCTCAACTACTACCTGAAAAGTTGGCAATTAAAACCCACACAGAGATGCCTCAGAGGACAAGCCTGACAACGTACTTCTGAAAGGTCACAGTCTTGAAAACCCTATGGGGCAGTTCTACTCTGCCTACATGGGATCACCATGAGGTGGAATTTACTCAACTTGACAGCAACTAAAACAACAACAATGAAGCATTTCACTAACATTCTTGTAACAGTTACAAACATGGCCTCCTTACATATAGTATCAACAAAGTTCTCAGTACTTCCTCCTCTGGGCTGCTAGAGTGATATTTCTGAGCTAGAATTCGGTTTCAGTTATGTATCATATACCCTTTAGTGTCTTCCTATCACCCATCCCGTAGAAGCAGGTCAAAGCTCCTCAGCAAAGCATGTAAACTGCTCTCACCGAACTGTCCTGGCTGCTTTCTCTCTACCAGATGCAAGAACTCCGCTCAAGCCACACTGAATGCAGAACTTCCAGTTTCTGGAAAACACTATGTTCTTTTTTTCCCTCCATAACTGTGCAGGCAGTTCAAACAAACTGTGTGGAAGACTCCTTTGCTCCTTTTTTTTTTTGTGAAATGCCCTTTCCTACCAATCTCTGTTTCTCCTTCGACATTCAAATCGCAATTTAAATCTCACTTACTTTGTGTGGCCTGTCTTGATGTTACAAAGTGAAATTAGTGCTGTTTCCTCTGATCCTGAATACCTTCAAGTTTACTGGAATTATTTGCTTATGAAGCTACCTTCTCCATTTAAGGGTTCCTAGGTAATACAGGTTAACATATTCAGCTGCTAACTGAAGTGTTGGAAGTTTAAGTCTACCCAGAGCCTCTTGGGATGAAAGCCCTGGAAATTTACTTCCAAAATATCAGCCAATGAACACCCTATGGAGAACAGTTCTACTTTGATATATAGAAAGTCATCATGGGTCAGAGTCAATGCAAAAATAACTGATTATTGGCTTTTCTATTAAACTTGAAATTCTTTGGGCAAGGCAACCAATCTTAATTCATACATATCTCCAACACTTACCACAGAACTTGTTGTATAGCAGGCCCACAGAAGATACTTTTTAACAAATGACTTAATCAATAAATGTATGATGACATTAAAACAGTTACATTTGTTCTTAGAAACAAGGATCTATCAAAATAAAATTTTGGTAACATAATATATGTGATCTTATAGTAAGTGTGTCCAATCTTCGAACTTGAATAAAATGAGTTTTGCAAATGATATAGTTTTCATTTTTCTACTAGTTTGAAGGACATTTGGTCACATTATGTATGGAAAAGAACTTCTGGTAAATGGCTACCAAAGCAATTTCCAAATGGGATAAGAAATAATCAGCCAAATGGGGCCAAAAATAATCAGCCTGTTATCTTTTGCCACTGACAGTCACAGTCTCTTCTCCTTAATCTTGGAAAAAATAAGGGTCAAGGATCAGAATCCACACCAAACGGTAACTTCTAGGGAATGAAGTGATGTTCTTGAATCTCCATTGGATTCTCATCACTCCAAATGCACCGGTTTTGTTTGTTGACAAAATTGCCTATCCAAAAATGGGTCTCCTTGCTGAGAGTGATTTTTTGCCCCAAAGTAGGGTCAACTTCCAGTTGCCCCAGAGTCCAGGCAGCAAATGTACAGTGCAATCTGTGGTTGTTGGACTTCCTTTCTTGAGTTAAAACAATTTTATAACAGTAAAGCTTTAAGTCCAGATGCAAAATTTGCCAAACTGTGCTCGATGAAAGGCCCAGTTATGGTGCTTGGTAAGAATCTGGGATGGATTCTTGCATACAATCTGATGAACAGTGGTAATGTTTGCATTGGAACCTGTGATTTGTAGATGCACAGGTGTTATCTGATTGGCAACAGACCCCACTGTCTCAAATTTTTTGATTAAATGTCAAATTGGTCTCTTCGTGGAATGATTATGCATATTGCAAATTTCACATAATGTGCAGAGTGGCTAATGGAACACCCGTTTTGATAATAAGCTTTAATAATTTCTACACATTGTGGAATCATAACTTTTCATGGATATTTATCAAGACTAATAAAAAAAGTGATAAATATGGTTGCTATAGCTTCACAAATATGACCTGTCGAAAATAGGACATCCTTATTAGAAGACTCTTTATAAAAACACTCTGTGTGTGTTGTTGTTACATGCTGTTTGATCAGTTCCAACTCATAGTGACCCTATGTACAACAAAACAAAACACTTTCTAGTCTTGTATCCTCCTAACAATCCTTGCTGCAATTGAGCACAAGCTGTTTATAGCTACTGTGTCAATCCATCTCATTAAAAGTCTTTCAAATTTTCACTGACCCATTACATTAAGAAGCAGGATGTGTTTCTTCAGGGACTGATTCTTCCTGATAACATGTACAGAGTATGTGTGATAAAGTCTTGCTGACCTTCTGTCCAAGGATCACTCTGGCTGCATCTCATCTAAGACAGACTTATTCATTCTTCTGGCAGCTCACAGTATATTCAACATTCTTTGCCAACACCATAAGGTGCCATTTCTTCTTAGGTCTTCAGTACTCATTGTCCAGCTTTCACATGTGTATCAGACTAAATGAATAATTTTTTTTATTAGGATCAGCACAAAGCTGGGTCCTTTGAGGCAGAGGTTACAGGTGACCCACGTTACCAGCTTTCCCAAGCTCCTGTCCTACTTCATGATCTCTAACATCAGCTACTGCCTCTCACGTTGACACTTACCCTCCCATCTTTGGGTTCCCTAGTTTGTGTAATGTCTCGTACACTTTTAGAGGCTGACACGTCCCAAATTCATGTGTCAGGCAAAGGCATCTCCTGACCCATGTAGCTACAGGGGCTGATGGACACCAAACTGGCAGTTCAGACCATAGGCTACTAGTTCACAAGGCTGCAGAAGCTGGCAAATCAGGTCACAAGATGGGCCACTGGTGAGACTGCAGAGATCACCAAATCCCAGAACCACAGAGATCAACTGATGACAAACTGGACACAATCCAAACACAGAGACAGAGAGCCAGGACACATGTGTGTAACTTAGATGCAGGCCACATCCTAGAGAAGAGTGCGACTTTAGAAAGGACGAGGCTTGAAGCATGCCTTCCTGCACAGGGGCTACTCAAGACAAACTTTATACCAATCCTGCCTCATCAACATGTAGAAAGCAGAAGACAATGATTGAATACTGGGAATTGTGGCCTAACCAACTTGTCAGACAATCTCACCATTCACGGATTCTGTATATCTTATGTGCATACTCCCATGCAATCGTTGTATATGAGTCATAAAGGCTATGGCTTAAAGGACCACGTTAAATAATTCATTGCACAGCAGGAAAGATTGAAAATATCATGGCTTGGATCTGGCACATTTCAGACCTTAACGTGACAGCTTTGATTTTCAGTAAAGAGGTCTTTTGCAGCAGATTTACCCAATATAAGATGTCATTTGATTATTTGATTGTTTTACTCATGGGCACTGATTGTGGATCCAAGTAAAATAAAATCCTTGAAACTTTAGTCTTTTCTCTGTTATCATGATGTTGCTTATTGGCTCCTTTGAGAAGATTTTTGTTTCCTTTATATTGAGGTGTAGTAGTTGAGAGCTATGCCACTAGCAGAAAGTCAGTAGTTCAAATCCACCAGTGATCCTTAGGAACTCCATGGCACAGTTTTAGTCTGTCCTTGAGGGTCTCTATCAGTCAGAATTCAGTTGATGGCAATGAGTTTGGTTTTTGTGTTTTTTTAATCCATGCTTGGGCTACAGTCATCAATCTTCATCAGTAAGTGATTCAAGTTTTCCGTGCCTTCAGCAAGCAAACTTGTGTCATCTGCATACGGCAGGTTGTTAATTGTCTTCCATCAATTTTGAAGCTGTGTTCCTCTTCTTGTAGTTCAGCTTATCAAATTATTTGCACAGCATATGAACTGAATAAATGTGGTGGAAGTGAAGGAACTCTGTCCCTAGATTTCAGAGAGGTTTAGCATAAGCCATCCTTCTCCACCATTACCCAGAAATAGCCCACAGGAATTTGACCACAAACAAAAATATTACACCCCACATTCTTAAATCAAAGCTGTTTCTCTATCAAATATTGACCATAAACAAACCTCACTCCCACCCCCTTGTAATCAACACTTATTCCTTATCAGACCATAAATACTCTTACCAGAATTTCTTGCCACTCCCTCTTTTCTTTTAATTAAACATTCTGTCTTTATTAAACCATAAATCTCACCACATACTACCAAGTGGGAACCTTAAAACTTTATAAAACTTGCTCTACTGGTCAGGATCAGGCTGAGCCACCCCTTCGTCTCAGACCTAACTGTATTTCTCTTCAAATAAACCTCACTGGACATTCGGGCTGATGTATCTCTGCCCTTGTTTCACACCACTCTCTCCCCAGCAGAAAGTATACAACCATGACACACAACTTTTCTGATTTTGAACCACACCATATTCCCTTGTTTGGTTCAAATGACTGTCTCTTGGTCTATGTAGAGTTTTCCCATAAGAACAATTAAAGGTTCTGGATTTCTCATTTTTTGCAATGTCATCTATAATTTATTTTGATAAGCACAGTCAAAGGCTTTTACATAGTCACTAAAAACACAGGTCAGCATCTTTCTGGCATTTTGCTTTCAGTCAAGATCCTTCTGACATCAGGAATGATATCTCCCATTCCACATCCTCTTTTCAATCTGAATTGAATTTGTGACAGTTTCCTGTTGATGTACTAGCGCAATTTTTCTTGCATGTGATATTAATGATATTGTTCCATAATTTCCAAATTCTGTTGGATGACGCTTCTTTGAAATAAACACAAATAGGGATCTCTTCCAATCAGTTAGCCAGGTCTTTCAAATTTCTTGGCAAAGACCAGTAAGTGCCTCCAATGCTGTATCCATTTGCTGAAACATCTCAATTAGTATTCATTTAATTCCTGGAGCCTTGTTTTTCATTAATGCCTTCAATGCAACTTGGACTTCTTCCTTCAATATTATTGGGTTTTGATTATATGCTACCTTCTGAAATAGTTGAACACCAACCAATCTTTTTAGTGTAGTTGCTGAATTCCTTCCTTCTTCTTTGAATGTTTACTGCATCATTCAATATTTTGCCCATAGAATTCTTCAAAATTGCAGCTGGAGGCTTTAATTTCAAGTTCTTTTGGCTTGACAAATGTCAAGATGTTCTCCCCTTTTGATCTTTTAACACCAGACCTTTTGTATATTTCATTATAATACTTGAGTTTATCTTCTCAAGCCACTCTTTGAAATCTGTTTCACTTTTTTATTTCATCCTTTCTTACTTTCACTTTAGCTGCTTGTTCAAGGGCAGTTTTCAGGGTTTGTTTTGATGTCCATTTTGATCTTTCTTTCCTGCTTTTTAATGGCTATTTTGCTTTCCTCATGTATGATGTACCTGATGTCTTCACATAGCTCATCTGGTCTTCAGTTATTAGTATGCAGTGTTTCAAGTCTGTCACTGAGATGGTCTCTGAATTCAAGTACAATATATTCAAGGTTGTCTTTTGACTCTTGCAAACTTGTTCTAGTTTTTCTTCAGCTTCAACTTGAGCTTGCATTATTAATATTTTATGCCCTGTTTCATCTTTGGTCCTTGACCTTACTCTGACTGATGATACTGAAATTCTTGATCATGTCTTTCCACAGATGACAGTTGATTTGATTCCTGTGTATTCCAACAGTGAGGTCCATATGTCTAGTCACCATTTATGTTATTGAAAACAGGTATCTGCAATGAATAAGTCACTGGTCTCTCAGAATTCTATCATGTGACCTCCAATATCCCTTCTATCAACAATGTCATATTTTCCGATCACAAATTCTTCTTTGTTTCTGGCTTCCAAATTCTAATCACCAGTTCATCCTGATTGTATGTTCAATCAGTTTCAGACTGCAGAAGTTGGTAAAAATCTTCAATTTCTTCACTAAATGAAAATTTTAGTGCAAAAAAAAAAAATTGAATAATTGTCTTTTTATCTAGTCTTCCTTTTACCAAACAAACAAACAAACAAACAAACAAAAAACTGTTGTTCAATCGATTCTGACTCACAGTGACCACATAGACTAGAGTAGAACTGTCCCATGGTGTTTCCAAGGAGCACCTGGTGGATTTGAACTGCCAACCCTTTAGTTAGCAGCTATAACTCTTAACCACTACACCACCAGGGTTTCTGCCTTCCTTTCAGCCATATGGATATTATCCTGTCACTGACAGTGTTGTACTTCAGGATAGAACTTGAAATGCTTGTATTTAAAATAATAAACATGTAGTCATTTCTTTTCAATTCGTCGTTCCCAGCATAGTACACCACACGAATGTCTGAATCAGAATGGTCAGTATCAGTCTACGTCAGCTCACTAACACCTAGGATACCAATCTTTGTACATTCCACTTAATTTTTGATGACTTCTCATTTTCTTAGATTCGTACTTCATATATTCCGTATTCCAATTTTTTCATACTCCAGTTATTAATGAACATTAGCTTGTTTATTCTTGCTGTTGGTGAAACTGCATCAGCAAATGAACATCCTGAAAGCTTGAATAAATCCAAATCATTAAGGTTGATTCTGATTTGAGGAGGCACCTCTTCCGCAGTCATCTTTTGAGTACCTTTCAACCTGGGGGGCTCATCTTCCAGCACTATATCGGACAGCATTCCGCTGCCATTCATAAGGTTTTCACTTGCTAACTCTTTTCAGAAGTGGACTGCTGTGTTCTTCTTCCTAGTCTGTCTTAGTCTGGAAGCTCAGCTGAAACCTGTCTATGGATGACTCTACTTGCCTCTGAATACTGGTCTCATAGTTTACAGCATCACAACAACACACAAGCCCCCATAATATGACAAATTGCCAGACACAAGAAGTCATGTTTATAAAATTTACAGCCTTGGAAACCCTATGGGGCAGTTCCACTCTGTCCTACAGGCTGGCTGTGAGATCAACTGGACAACAACAGGTTTGAACAGTTGACTTCTAGCAGACAGATTAGAGTCTGAGTAAGCATTAGTTACATTTAACAGAATTTGTTAAATCCTAAATAAGTCTTCATTCAGTTTCTTTATATAGTTACAAACTTTATCTGAAAACTAAATATTTCATTTCTTTTGAATATTAGAGAATAGCTATAGTCATCTCTCCATCGTGTCAAGTGTATCCAAAGTATATTAATTTTTAGTACACAAAGTTAAGGAACCCTGATTGTGCAATGGTTAAGTGCTTTGGCTGCTGACCAAAAGATCAGCAGTTCAAACCCACCAGCTGCTCTTTGGAAACTCTGTGGGGCAGTTTTTCTTTAACCCATAAGGTTGCTGTGAGTCAGAATTGACTTGATGGTAGCAGGTTGGGTATCCAAAAGTAAAATGCAATTTCTCTGACATCATTTGAATTTGATATAAATTGTAACCACATTGCTGAAAGATGGGAATAAAAAAGATAATATTAATAAATTATTAAAATAAAGTTGCTAGCCTTTCTTTTGAACATATTTCTACATTAACAGAAGATGTTCACTGAGTATCTCCGATTGTGCTGCATAAGTAGGGAGAAAAACCTCTGAGTTTCATGAAATCTTTCAGGTTAAAACTATCTACGTGTAGCTGAGATATAAAAAGGCTATTAATCAAAAATATGTAAACAAAGATAAGTGAGGGAATTAAAGCATTTTGAACTTTTTTACCAGATAAAAGATATCTTGTAAATACATGTACTCTTAAAAAGCTTGTCTCTATAGTGTTTACTTGAAATTATGAAAACCTGAAAAAAGAAAAGGCAAGTGTAAATTGACTATAAAAGTGAAACCATCGCCACTGGACTCACTCCTGCTCGTAGTGACCCAGTAAGGCAGGGTAGAAATGCTCCATAGGGTTTCCAAGGAATGGCTGGTGGATTTGAATAACCAGACTTTTTGATTAGCAGCCAAATTCTTAACCAGTACACCACAAGGGTTAATTGACTGTATATTAGATAATCTATTTTATTTTCAGTTCAATGACTAAAGAAGTAGGCACACACTTAAACTGATGATGACACTCTCCAATAACTATACCACTCAAGGGTATCTTACATTCTATTAAGTAGGAACTGTAAAGCTACCTTCTCTGCATCTCTTTAGTGATTTATTAAACCTCACACTTAATGACATAATGACAGAATACTGTGACATCACAATAGCCAGAAAATTCACTTTCCTCTGTACTTACAGTTGTTATATACAGGAATGTGTCTAGTTTTTTTCTTAATTAGTTTTTCATTTTATCTTTACATAGCATTTGTTTGAATAGATAAAGCTGTCATCTATTCAAAAATCAAAAGATTAAAGCATTGGCTGTAGAATGTCTCCCATCCTCTATTATTGGTTATTCACTGCTATCCCTCTTGCCTGGAGGCATTCATTCTTATTAGTTTCTTATCTAGTCTTTCCTATGGATATACAAACACATATTATTTTATTATTAAAATAAATAGTAGTACATTTTTCAGGCCACCTGTATCTCATTTAAAAAGTAATAATATATATCTTGAGAATTGTTCTATAATGGTCTTCCTCTTGCTTTTCTACAGCTCCATAATGTTTAACTGAATTAAAAATAACCACTGCTGTTGACTTGATTCCAACTCATAGAGACCCTATAGGTCAGTGTAGAGCTGCCACATAGAGTTTCCAAGGAGTGTTTGGTGGATTTGAACTGTTGACCTTCTGGTTAGCAGCCATAGTGCTTGACTACTATGCCACAATTATTGGTATAATTGATATAATTAGATGATATAGTTGATTTAACAAGTTCCCTATTGATAGCCTTTATCACTGTCTCAGTTTCTTGCTAAAACAAACAATGCTGCATTGAACAACCCTGAATATGTATCATGTTGCTCTTGTGTGAGAACATATGAGAATATATTCCTGAATGTAAATTTTTTTGGAAAAAAGAATACATGCAATTGTAGTTTTTATCTTTTAAATGATAAAAACAGACTTCTATAAAGGTTGTACTAATTTAATTTCATATCAGCATGGTAACAGAACATTTTTTCACATTTTCTAGCCAAAATTCTTGTGTGTGTGTGTGTGTGTGTGTGTGTTTCTGCCATTCTCAAAAATAAAACCAGTATCTTCAATTTTTAAAATGATGCAGAACATATGTGTAGAAAAGAGTACAAAATCATAATCAATATATTCGCAAGCAGAATGAATCCACATAACTTAAACCCAGATGAAGGCATAAGTTGTCAGCCTCTCAGAAACCCCCTTTGCATCTCCTGGAATAGTCACTTACTCTGACCAGGGTACCCTCTATCTGACTTCCAGTACCATAGGGTAGCTTTACTTACAAAGGCTTTTCAACCTTTATGTAAATAGAATCATTGTGCTTTATATGTCTGCATCGTTTTAACTCAAAATTTTGTTTGTAAGATTCATCCATACTTTGTATATAGTGGTGGTTTGTTTGCTTTCATCATATAATATTTCTTAATACTATTATTCCACAATTTTTATTTTACTTTGATGGGTATTTGGGGAGTTTCCAGTTTGGAGCTATGACAAGTAACAATTCTCTGAACATTCTTACATACGCCTTTCAGTGAACATATATATATATATCTGTTGGGCATATGTCTGGAAGTAAAATTGCTGGATCATGGAGTGTACATATGTTCAGTTCAGTAGAGTCTACTAGTTTTCCAAAGTAGTTGTATAAGTTACATTCATACTAGCAGTGTACATGAGCTCCATTAAAGCCATGTTCTTACTAATACATGAGACAATCATCTCTTTAAAATTGTTGTTATATTGGAGTACCCTCCAATGTAGTTTTAACTTGAATTTAACTTGAATTGAGTGTTAAATGAACTAGAACTCTCAGTGAAGTTTTCTTCCAAGACAAATTCACTTGTTCTTCTGGCAATCCATGGTATAGTCAGTACTCTTTGCGGACACCAGAACTTAAAAGCATCGGTTCTTCTTCAGTCTTCCTTATTCATTGTCCAGCTATCATATGCAAGAGGCAACTGAAAATACTGTGGTTTGGGTCAGGTATACCTTAATCCTCAGTGTGACATTTTTGCTTTTTAACACTTCAAAGAAGTGTTTTCATCAGATTTGCCCAATGCAATCCACCTTAGTGTAAATGCATCTAGAGTGTTCTTCAGAAGTGAGGGCATCAATCAGTCCTTGGAGAAGGACATCAAGCTTAGTAAAGCAGAAGGTCAGGGAAAACGAGGAAATCCTAAGTGCCACGGATTGACACAGTGGCTGCAACAATGGGCTCATGCATGGCAACAGTGGGAGGATGGTCAAGGCTGGGCAACATCACTTTCTGTAGTAAACGTGGTCATTATGAGCAAGAACTGTCTCAATGGCACTAGTGACAACAGCATTGTAGTTTTAACAAATTTTTTCTGGGTATGAACTATTAATGTAACAGCTGTTTGTATTTCTTTTGCTGAAATGTATTGATTCTACCTACAAAATATAGAATGCGACCACTTCTTGCCATCTCTACTACTACAACACTGCACAGAGGTACTGACATTACTTAACTAGACAATTGGAAAGACCTCAAACTTGACCTCCTATTTCCAACCTAATCTAATCCTACACTCTAGTCCTGTAATAATTTCAACATAGCAACTAGAGTTATCTTGTTAAATAGTAAATCAGATCTTGTTGCTTATCTGTGTGAACTTTCTAATACTTCCTGGTTTGCTAGGAGTAAATCCAAATTCTTAAAATGTTTTACAATTCCTTACACAAGTTGGCCCCCTTTTCATCTTAGATTTAATTGCCAACTACTCTCTCTCTCACCGATTTTACACTAACCCCACTGGCTTCTTGAATTTCTTTGGATAATTCAAACATTTTTCTTGCCTTAATATATTTACACTAGTTTGTTCTTAGGAACACTTACGATCCTCATTGCCGTAAAGTTGATTCTGACTCATAGTGACCCCTGTAGGACACAAGCATAGGACTAGAGTAGAAGTGTCCCAGAGGGTTTCCAAGGCTATCAGTCTTTAAGAAAGCAAATTGCTACATCTTTTTCCTATGGGGCAGTTTGTGGGTTCAAATTGCCGATTTTTCAACTAGCGGACAAAAGGTTAATCACTGTACTACTAGGGCTTTTACTGTTGTGATAATCTTGACATATACTAATGGTTAATTTCCTTATTGCATTCAAAATTTTACTCATATATTACTTTCCCCATGGAGCTTATTTTATCCACCCTTACCTCTGACTCTGAAACTCATCTCTACCTTTCTGTTCTTTCCAATAGAACTTATCACCTAATATCTTACATAACTGACATATTTACTATATTATACCTGTGCCTGAGATATAGTAAAAAAAAAAAAAAAAAAACACTGCTGTCAAGTCCACTCTGACTCAGATACAATAAATGCTCAATAAATATTTGCTAAATAAATGACTCAGTAGAACACATCCACGAACTTTTACCCACCTTGCAATGGTCTTTCTCTAAATGAGTTGTAAGACTTATCTATAACAACAGAAAAACAAACATTTTGCAATGTGATGTCAAACACTGCTTTAAAATTTGTCCGTTGACATTTGTGTTTGCTTAGGAGTTTTTTCATGTGGAAAATATGAATTTGTTATTCAATTTAACTTGTCCACTTTAAGTGCTGCGTTTTATGTCAAATTTAGGATGATGTTGACTTATTAAGATTATACACACACACACACATGTGTGTGTGTAAATCTATCATTATTCAGATTTGTGTCTACATTAGTTGAAAATGTGATTCTGATTTAAAAGAAAAAGTTACCACATTACTCTTCGTGAGTTAGTTAAAGCTTTGAAACCACCTATCAAAAATATTAATTCTTCAAGTAAAATAATTAATTTTAGCAATGGTTTTTGGCCACAAATATGTACCAGAGCCAGTCAAATGTGCTAACCCAAACTTCTCATGAGTATTACAACTGTTAGACCTGAATCCAGGTCGATATTACAAAGCTGCGTCCCAAACAAAAGCAAAAATGACTGCTGTTTCATGGCAATCTCATGTGCTTCAGAGTAGAACTATGTTACAGAGGATTTTCTTTAGCTGTAATCTCATGAAACAGATGGCCAGGCCTTTCTTCTGTGAGGCTACTGGGTGAATTTGAACTGCCAACATTTTGGTTAACAATTGGATAGAAACTGTGCAACCCAGGAACCTAAGGTCAGTGTTAACCTCATCTTGGCTACTATCCATCAGTTGCTGCGATGTTAAATAGATTTCAGGAGTGTTAAATGTTCCACATATAAGATGTTCTTGCCAATTACAGAGAAATGTTAATAGTTCTTTTTTTATATTGTGATTAAGTGGAAGTATACAATCCAAATCAATTCTGCATGCCTGCCTCTCTGCAGCTCCATCTGCTCTCCTCACCCAGTGACAGCACATTTCTTCTTTTCACTCTATACTAGTATCCTTTCAACTCTTCAGACAAGAATAGATTGGACTCGGGGACACAGTGTGAGCATATGGTGTGTGTACTTTATGATTTTATACATTTATAGGAAGCTGTCCTACTGGTTTCTTTATAGATGGAGACAAGATGGTGAAAGGTGGGGACAGGTGCTTCTTAGTTCTTTTAATTTCCAATTTAGCACATACATTTTTCCAGAAAACAAAAATGAAAAACATAACTGCAAATTATTTAATTGTACACAAATGTATACACAGTTATAGAAATTTTTTAAAAGTATATTAAGTCTCTGGAGGTACAAACATTCTGTGACCCTTTTGAACCATTAAATTCACTTTTCACTTATACATGAAGACCCATTTCTTTGTAAATACAGAATTTCCCCTCTGTTCCCCTCCCCCCTCCAAAAAGCCCATTGCCATTGAGTTGATTTCAGCTGTAAAATGACTTAGGGTTTCCAAGGAGTGCCTGGTGAATTCAAACTGCCAGCCTTTCAGTTAGCAAATGCAGCTCTCACCAGCTACACCACCAGCATTCCTAAATACAGTACAGATTTGAATAATGTGGTTTCCAGAGAAGACAATTACTTGAAAGAGTGATAGCAGCAGTGAGAAACATCAACATCTGTTCAGCAATTGGTCTCTTCTTTAAAACTATGGTCTGTGAACATTGAGATTCTTAAAATTAATTTGTTTTAAATGTTGACCTGAATTGTAATTCACACTGATAATGTATCTTCCTAGAATCTAATACTAAAGTAAAATCACCAACTGCTTCATCTACTCCTCTCCTTCTAGCTTGTTCTGCCATAAGTGTATGTTTGATATAAAGGGATTTTAAACAGTTGCATCTCAAGACATTGGCTTACTGTTGCCCTTATGTGTCAGGTGATGGGGATGTGTCTGCATACCAAAAGAAGTTTCTTGCTTAATTCAGAATGAACACAAATTTAAATCAACAAATCAAACATTTTCAAAAATACAAAGTATTATTTAGCTATTATTTTCATTTTTAAAACTTATTTTTATAAATGGTAGGCAGCATATTTTGATGACACTTAATAGAATTTATCTTTATATGAAGCAGTGAGTCATATACAGAAGTATATAAAAGAGCCATTCCTTGATTCCCACCAAAAATACTCAAATTATTGAAAATAATTTCTTGAAATATGATGGCAAATTTTATGTAATCTCTCTGAAAAATTATTGTCAAATCATTTTTAGCTAAAGGCCAAATATAATGTGTTAGTCTCCAAGCCACAAACTCTAAATTCTATGCACAGTAGTTGCTGGATTCTGTCCAACAATCTCAATTTATTTACTTAGCTGAAAAGTCCTTTCCTATATCTCTAACTACAGCTTTTCACAGTCAAAACTGCCATATTCCTCACCTAATTACATCTGAAGATATCACTGACGTTCCACCAATTGTCTCCATGCTGTTTCCTTCAAATCCTGCGGTTGAAACCCTTAACTTAACTCTAATTTTTTCTTTGTGCTCTGACATTTAGGAAGCAATATGCTATATTTCCCACTCTCCATTAACTTCTTCGACTTTGCAGATTTTCCCTTTCCTTTTTTGTTCTCTGCTTGTTTCAGGGTTACCTTGAGTCTGCTGTGCTACTTAGTTTACGTCAAGAGTGTCCTCTTACTTTTCTTGTCTATCATCTAAACTTTTTTCTATCTTGTAATAGTTTCTGTCTTGTTTCATTGATCAGTTCCTTTTCTTGTTTTAATCCTTGAAAACAACTCTTCTACTTTATAGATCTTTTATTTATCTCTTAGGCTTCCATAATGAAATCACTTGTGGTTCAGTAGTAGAATTTGTGTCCTCAATGCAAGAGACCTAGGTTTTCATGCACCTCCTGAGCATCCAGCCCACTTCTGTCAGTGGAGGCCTGCCTGTTGCTCTGATATTAAACAGGTTTCAGCAGAATTTTCAGACTAACACACACTAGGAAGAAAGGCCTGGCCATCTACTTCTGAAAAATCAGTCAAATGAAAACCCTATAATAGCACAGACTCAGGCAGTGTTTCATTCTTCTGTGCACGGGGTCTCCATAAGTCAGGGCCAAGCTGATGGCAGTTAACAGCAAGGTATATGCCTGAAACCTAGAGGAGGAGTATCCATCAGCAATTCCCCCTTACATGACATCGCTTCCTGTTTCACTTCTTCACTGAATAAGCACCTACCTAGTTAGAGAGATGAAGCCCTGATAGTGTAATGGTTAAGTGCTATGCTGCTAACCGGAGAGTTCTGTGTTTGAATTCACCAGGCACTGTGCAGAGGAAAGATATGCTAGTCTGCTTCTGGAGATTACAACCTTGGAGACCCTATGGGGAAGCTATGCTGTCCTACAGTGTTGCTAAGAATGGAGTACACTCAGTGACAAGGGGTTCTTTGGATAGTTAAAGGGTGAATAAAAACAAATACAATATAATCTTTCCCCAACTGGGAAATTAGTTTCATAAGAAAAAATGGTTCAACAACATAGGTCTCTTATCTATTAACTAAGTAAGCAAATTTTAACCCTGGAGGTGTAGTGGTTAAGTGTTACAGCCGCTAATCAAAACAGGAGCAGTTCAAATCTAACAGGTGCTCCTTGGAAATTCTATGGGGCAGTTCTTCTCTGCCCCATGGTGTTACTATGAGTAAGAATAGACTTGCAGCAGTGGGTTGAGTTCAGTTTTGGATGAGGCAAGCACTGCGCTAAGCACTGGGTGATGGTGGAAAACCAAACAAATACGGTTCTCTCCCTTGTAAGATTTATATTACAATGAAGAGGTAGAAATTGAATGTAGTCATTTAAATAGCACTTAGAAGACTACTCATTTATCACCTCTGGTTCTTCAGCTTTAGAACAACATTCTCATACCGCATGTTCTAAAGATAAATACAGCACTAAACAGAATGCTTTGACCTACATTTTATGTATATCAGACTGCTTGTAATAATGGGCTGAAATCACAATGATCATCACTCTCCATTGTTATTATTTGCCACAGCTCCATCTGTGAGTTGAGCTGGGTCACTGAGAGGCTTCCAACCACCAGGACATTTGGAATTGCGATTTATCTTTATTCTGCATGGTAACATTTCATTTCGTCATTATCCCTAGATTGACAAGATTTACAGAGACTTTTTATTTTTTTAGCTTAGAAATTTCTGGGTCCTGGATATATTGGGATTTTCTTTTTTTTTTTTTTTATTATGATTGAGTGAAAATGTACATTCCCATATCAATTTACATGCCCACCTATATGCAGCTTCCATTGCTCTCCCTGCCCAGTGACAGCACACTATTCCTCTCTGCTCCATTTAATCAACAGAAATCATGATTTGCCAAAGAAAATCATGGATAATGATGGTTTTACTTTCCATAAGCAAGAAATATCAATGGCTTCAACTAACAATTCATGAAAATTGCAGAACTTTGAAGTACAATGAGCAAACTAATCATAAGCAAAACAATTTCAGATGTCCTGTTTCCTTTTCAAGGATCCCTGGTGATACAGCGGTTAAATACTCAGCCACTAACCAAACTCTTGCTCATTCAAACCCACCCAAAGACTTCACGAGAGAAAGATCTGGCAATCTGTTTCTGTAAACATTATAGACAAGAAAACTCTCTGGAGCAGTTTTCCTCTGTCACTTAAGTTTCTGTAAGTCAAAACTGACTCAAAAGCAATGAGGTTTATCTCCTTTGTCTTATACATCAACACTTTGAGAAAGGTAAGGCAGGTATCATGATCTTTATATTATACAGATGATTCAAAATCATTGTCGATAAGTTTCTTTGCATTCCAAGGAGGGCTATTTCATCACATTAGGGCCTACAAGTGAGAGTGTAACTAAAACCTACTGCTGATGAGCTGATTCCAACTGATAGTGACTTTATGAGTTGGAAGTGACTCAGTGGCAGTGGGTTTTAGTGTAACTAGGGAGTATAACTAGAGAAGGGAAAATGTCAACTTTGTGTCAGAAACCGTGCTAGTAAATTATGCATTATTTTTATACGATTGTATAGGTGAAATAAGAAAAATACAAAGGTGACCAAGAAGGTGATATTTGGAAGTCTTAAACAGGAAACCAATGTAAAAATTACCAAAGTAGGTACAAACAGTAGGTTCATCTATTCCCGTTTTCATATCTGATCATGGCTATTAAACCTAAAATCAAACTCCTTGCCATCGAGTTGACTCTGAATCATAGTGACCCTATAGGACAGAATAGAACTGCCCTACAGAGTTTCCATGGAGCACCTGGCGAACTTGAACTGCCACCCTTTTCGTTAACAGCTGAAGCCCTTTACCATTATGCCTACACTGTGTCCTCATGGATACGAAAGACATGTTATCTGTGACAAATGAGTCCCCTGGTTACAAGTGATTATGCTCACTCAACCACTAGTCAAAAGGTTAACAGTTCAAACCCACCCACAGATGCTTCAGAAGACAGACAGGTCTAGTAGTCACAACCTTGAAAACCTTATGGAACAGTTCTACTCTGCAAGCATGTAATTGCTGTGGGTTTGAATCGCTCAGTGGCATCTAACAACATTGACCCAAACTCAAAATTTTTGTCTCTCCAGCTGTAGCGATGACAATAAACAACAGATACATCCGACATCAGACAAGTCAGACCTAGGTTCTTCTGACTGCCTTACACACACAGAGAAGTGTGCATGTGTGCACGCACGCACACACACACGCACACACACACGCACACAGATAGTTCTGTAACTCTGAGTAACTCAAACTTGTCCTAACCTCAGTTCCTATTATCTCGCATTTTATTATTATCATTACTTCTGTTAGTACTGTACTGATGTTACAGTACTCCTGGTGCACTGACTTGTAAAAACAGTGTAGCTGGCAGATGCTTGAGAGAGATTTACCTAATTTGCTTAGGGGTTAAAAAACTAGTCTATAGCAAAAAGAGAAGAACACACTCATTTTGTTCCGACCCTGTGTTCCTTTGAACTCATACAGACAACTTCTGATCCTGATGAAGTAATGATGGCAGAGAAACAATTTCCCAGAGCCAACGCTTCTTGCTGGCTCTGCAATCCGCATAATTATATGCATGATTTTCCTCTGTTAGCAATAAAGCTAATGACTAGGCTGGCGTATCCATGGGCATTTCAGCAGTATTCTAGGATGGCTGTCCCATTTTACTCCATCAGAATTCTGTTTAAACATCAGAGCAGCTACATTAGCAGGATGCACCCAGCAAATGATTGACGGAGCTGATGAAAAGCCTTTCAAATATAGCAAGTGAAAACAATTCTACCAATTCAGCATAAAACTATAAGATGTTTTGGCTCTATGTTAATTGCTGGTCAGAAGCTCATCATTGTTTTCCATGCAGAAGTTTATCACTGACATTGATTTTGTTGTCAGTGACAACTGGCAAAAAGTCTTCCTTTGAAATGAAAGAACACTTCGAGTGGGCAGCAGGCACATCGCTCTGCGGTTTCTGTGTGGCAGAGCCCTATTGATACACGAGCCTTAGTACATATACAACAACCTTTACTGTACTTTATCCTTCTGCCTTTTTAGCCTTTCTCTATGCCTTGCTTTCATGGGCATCCTTGATGGGAGAACAAGAGCCTGCTTTTCAAAGGATGAGGTATACTGGAGCTGTGACATCCTTTGCACAGCAGAGAAACAAAATAAATAAAAGTTATCTTTTTCAATATTATTTCTAACTGTGCTCTCAGGAATGTTACTTAATTGAGAAACACTGCTAGAAACAGTGGGGCAGGCATTAGAATTTGAAAGTGAACCTGGAATCACATATGTTTGTGCTAATGGATAAAAGAACAAAAAATGCTTTCAGGAATTATTGCTGAGTTTTTTTTTTTTTTTTTTTTTTTAAAAAAAAGCTGTTTCCAAGACAGTTCAGATATAAAAGGGAGATATCTACCAGGTACATTTTTCTCAGTTCTCTTTCAAAACAGCAGTTTTGGGATTGAATGACACCAGCCTGAGATATTACATAATGTGATCTCCTAAAAATAAAATACCTGAACATTAAATTTCCTCAGTGTCCTGAGGTGCACAAGATGAGGGGAAAAGGCTCTGAAATAGAGCACAATATTGAGATCTTTTGCAAGAAAGTTAAAGCACGGGAAACAAGGACAGAGAAGTACAGAAAACACCGTCCCTCCTCCCCATACTTCACCTTCCTTTCCGCTAAAAACAAAGTATCAATTAACTAATCACTTTTCTCTTTGGTATGAGAATGCAACTGTCTTAGTTTTAGAAAATTGTATTTAAAATGTTGGTTTCCCGTGTTTCATAGTTTATTTTATCTCTGGGTGCTATTGCTGTAAACTGCCTTTGAGTCAGCCCTTGACGCATGGAAAATCCATTCGCAGTGGTATCAGATCAGGGCTATCCAGAGGAACCCCATTATTCAGGAAGTAAGCATTTCTTCCTAGTCTGTCTTAGTCTGGACGCTGCACTGAATCCTGTTCAGTGTTACTGCGACACTCAAGCCTCCACTGACACGAGTGGCTGATGAACTGGTGGTACCATGATTGGGAATCAAACCCCAGTCTCCTGAATAGAAGAAAAAAAAAAAAAACTCTGCTCAAAGAATTTGTGGTTCCACATCTTGTTGAAAGGAGGATTCTGATGTCAAACATATACATCGGCTCGATGAATGAGGTTACACGGAGTGAAACTAGAACAGCAACAGCCCAGTCAACTCCTCTCTTTCCAGTTGGCTTTTCACTGCTGACTTCGTTCAGTTGCCTCTCCCCTATATCCGTACCTCAGTTTCCTCATTTATATGCTCTAAGTGTGTAAGTCTGAGATCACGTGATGCTGCATCTTATAATTCTTTTTTTTTTAAAATACTAACTAGGTTTAATAATTATGAAAACAGACAGTAAAAATGACTTGATCTTTTTAGTAATATTCTAGGTAGCCACATCAATTTGTGATCATTTTTTTTTTCTTTCACTCAAGTTAGGTATTACTGCAAAGATTCCTGCAGGATATTCTCTTATAATAATAGCCATCATTGCAATATTACAATTTGTTTTCTCCCAGATAAAATGCTGCAAGTTTTTTGTTTGGTCTTTTTGTTTTATTTTTAATACTGCTTGCCATCACCACTAATTTTAAGTATTTCTAAGTATCGTATTTTTACACAGCTAACACATGCACTCTGCATTTGTTTGCCAGTTGTGCCCTCCCCTCCCTGCAAGTCACCCTCAGAAACACTGCCATGCCGTTCTCTTTTACATGTTTCTGTAAAAAAGCACAAACAAAGAAACAACAACAAAAAAATAGCAGAGGGAATATCAACAAGCATATGCAGAATGTGCCTGTTTTTTGAGTAAAAATACAGTAATCCTTACTGTGGGTGTGGGTGAGGGAAGGTGGCAACTAAGGGTAGTTTTTTCTCCCGTCAGTATCTTTTTTGATTCTTAGGAGCAGTGGTCAGTCCAGAAGACCTGAGGTCTGACTTCACTGAGTTCTCTAAATAGAATATTCCTGTTATTTCCTCCCGTATTTCTCCTGAGTTCTCCTATTTAGGACTTATCAAAATTCGTACAACAGTGTATTGGAAACGGGGACAAAGAGATAGATTTTCCGTAGAGAAGAATTCCAAATAATAAATGTAGATACTTTTTCTCTAAGAGCTGAAGCTTAACCCTCTTCCTCTTGTGTAGAGCTGGACTCACCACCTTCTAATGAATAGAGCTTGGGAAGGCAAAGATAGTAACTTTACAGTGGTGAATCCTGGCTCCACTACCTTAGAAGGTGACGAAGGTTAGCGTCATTAGTGATAAGTCGTGTCTGAGAATAACAAAACCCAGTCAAACCCACTGCTGTGAAGTCCATTCTGGCTCACAGAGACCCTATAAGACTGAATAGAACTGCTCCATAGTGTTCCCAAGGAGCACTTGATGGATCTGAACTGCTGACGTTTTGGTTAGCAGACGTAGCATTTAACCACTACTCCACCAGTGTTTCCTTTTTGATAACATATCCCTTAAAAAATATGTGATGAGAAGGGTGGTTCACTACTGTGGTCTTCTTTCCCCAAACCCATAACCCCAGTCTAGCTATGAGAAAAACATCGGACAAACCCAAATGAAAGGGCATTCTATAAAACTCTTTAATAATGTTTTTTAAAAGTGTCAAGTTCATGAAAAGTAGTAAAAAACAAACTGTCACAGATTGAAGGAGACTAAGGAGACACGGTGATTCAACATAATGTGGTATCATGGTTTCAATTCTGGAACAAAGAATGGGCTTCAGTGGAAAAGCTGGTAAAATCTGAAGAAAATCTCTAATTCAGTTAGCAATATCATACCAAGGTTAATTTCTTAGTTTTGACAAATGTACCATGGTTACGTAAGATGTTAAAATTAGAGAAAGCTGGGTGAAAGGTATGCAGAAATTCTCTGTAACATCTCTGCATTTTTCTGCAACATAGAATTATTTCAATTATTTAAAAATAAAAGTGTAAAAAGAAACAGAAAAATTTTGTTGTGTTCAGATTTGTTTCACTGCTATATCCGGGACACTGTCAGCCCTAAGAAGCTACTGAACATGGTTACTCTCCTCTTCCTTGAGCCTAGAATTGCGAAAACTTCCAGAAAGAACTCAGGATACAGTTGTTGACTAAATGTGTCTAAGAGCATACTGAAAACCTAGCCAATACCTGCTGTCAGCAGACTCTAATAAGATCTGGAACCACACTGAGGTGAAACCAAAATACCCTGGACACAATGTGAGACCTAATTAACTTTCTCATAGGAAAAAAAAAATGTTCACCCTCCCCTATGTCTTTGGTGGATTGCTTTCTTTTTTCTCATTTCTAAGGAAAAAATGTCTTCTGACATGCTATTGAGGTTTACGTGTTGAAAAGGAGATAAGACAATCCAAGTGGCCATTTAGAATCTCAGAATTTAATGTTGACAATGTACTGAATTTACTAGGGAGTTCAGAGTTGGCAAGATTTTTTTAATAGTGAACTCTGAATTTTAAACAAAGAAATCAACAGACTTCAAAAGTTATATAACACAGACAACAGCTCTGGTGTGCTATTCGTCTTAAAATGCAAATTACATGCCCCCCCCCCCTGTTCTATCAGAACTTCAAGAAGGCTCCTGGGCTCCATGGAATCTTCTTTAAAAACCACACCTGATTTCTTCATTTACTAACAGGGGACACTAAAACCCTGAAAAGTGAAGTGATTTGACTAAGGACATTTGTAGAATTTTTAACAAGATCAGGAAAAGAGCCAAAAATTTTTGAGGCCCTAGTCTGAGAAGTTTAATATGGCTTGTTTGGATGCATTCTTTTTTTTTTTTTCTGAAATGACACTGAAATTCTAATTTATTCTCCCTAAAAACTAAGACACTTTTTGATTAAGATAAAAATAATCCTCTCCATCTTCCTCATGGTTTCCCTCTTTGGTGGATTTCTTTTTTTTCCATCTCAGAGCAGACCAACCCTGCTACGAGCAGAGCAGTGACGAAGGCTAATGATTGAATCTTGTAAATCATAATTCCCCAAAACAGTTTCATGATGACTGGCCCATTTATATGAAGATAGCTGAGCCCTTCTAGAACTAGATCTACCTCATGTACAGTTAAGTGAGGTGTTGAGAATGGCACTCGTATGAAGAGTTGCGAATCTCTCTAACCCTGTAAGTGTATAATCATCTATAATGCTGAGAATGAAAAAATCAATTTACAGTTTTCATTCAGCCTAATAAAATAAATCAGGAAAAAAAGTCACCTCATGAAATTAGTTAGATGAATTGGAAGCAACAAAGCGTAGAGGAGAAAGAGGCATAACACGGTCGGAAAACCCCGTGAAATGAGGCATCAGGAAATCTAGGCTCTACTTCTGATTGAGTCACAAATTCTATATATTACCTTTGCAACTTCTAAGGTTTGAGGGCTAATAAAGGGTTCACAGGAACTTTGAAAATTTGTGTGCTGGTTCTAAATTTATATTGTCTTTGGTGGTGGAATCAGGACGGAAAGAAGAGCTGATTTTAGGGACATCTGTGAGTTGGAATGCACTCAGTGGCAAATGTTCTTTTTTGTATCCTTGCTCTTTCAAGAGCACAGGGACCACTTTATACACAACTAAAGAGTGCTGGTGTCTGCTTCTACCTTCATACATTTCTCAAGCCAGCACGCTTTTGCTATACTAATGAGACTTTCCAGTTAAGTTCTTTCTAACGGTGTCTCCAAACTGAAGACTGAGTAATGGGCAGATCAATAACTTTCATTAAAGCCTCTTTGCAGAGCCTGTTCTAATTTTATCTCCTATGATGTGACCTCCAATTTGCATAGAAGAGATACTAGTTAAACTTACAGGCAGGATTGATTGACTGAACCTAAGGAGGAGAGGCAATTGCCCAATTTAAAGTACACCCAAAGATGATGAACATGATTAAGAACTGCGCTATAGATATTCTTTAACCCTTATTTCAGTTGCGTCTTAAAAGGAAACCCCTCATGTATTTTCCTTAGATCAGGGATTAAATACTGCTAAAATAATTCTAGGTCAAGGAGCAGTTTACCAGGCAGCAGGCATTTGGGTTACAGAGGTGGAAGAAGAAATTTCTTATCTAAATCTTTAGTCACCTAGTATCAAAAATTTTGTAATCTGCTTTGGAATGTCAGGGCACTCTTATTAAATTTCCACAGGTTTTGTTGTTGTTGCTTTCATATGATAGTGCTAGACAGAGAAATCTCTCTACCCCATTCTCTTTGAGTTGCTCCCTTATCTTTACATGGCTTTACCTGTTGGCTACAAACATGCTTTCAGCTTTTTTTGGAGCCTCTGTTTCCAGATAATTCTCTGATCCCAGTCTCTCCACATGGAACATGTCTGTTTTACAGCCTTGTTACTGATGCAATTAGAAGATCCTAGAAGTGGTTTAAAGTTCATCTACCTGAACTCTTTCTAGTACCATTACTTAGTAGGTGGTCAAGGTTTAGGCAGATTACATCAGTGGACAGAACAGAGATAATCAATATTATAAAAATATACCTAAATACTCTTGGGCACTTACAGTGTGCTTGGCATTGGGCCATGTGTTTTATATAACTTATTTAATTCTCACAACACTGTAATCAAGTGAACACTTCGTTTGTCCTGATTTACAGTTGGGGAAATTAAGGCTTAAGGGGGTTTAATCAGTCAGGTTTAGGTCCAGGAAACAGAAACTATACTAGCAGTTCAAGTAGATATGGATTTAATACATGGAATTAGATGCTCACAGAAATTACTGAAGCATGGGAAGAACTGGCACTGGACTGGTTGTTTGGCCACCTGAAATGATGCTGAGTGTAACACCACGGGACTGACCTGTCAGAGGGAAGCCAGAGAACCAGAAGCTATTTAACTTAAGAACACACAACTAAAGCAGCAAGCTAGGAGCACAAGACAAGAATCAGGAAGCTCTTACAGTCTTCAGAGTCACCCATTGATACTTACAAAGCTGGATATCCTATCCATATTCTACTGGGCAAAATCACTCATTTCCATCTTTTTTTGTTGGCCAGCAATATGATCTACATGATCTCTCTTCTATGCTTCAAAACTTGGGAGAGTGCATCTAACTGAACCTAGTTTGTTCCAGAATGCTGGCTGCAGAGACTTTTGGGAATGTAGTGGTCAGCCTTCAAGCTTTTAGAGTACAGGAAGGTACTCCAAAAGAAAGTAAGAAAAGAAACTGAATGCCAGTCAAAAGAGCTACAAAGTGCTGAAAATTAAATTTGCAAATTCATCCTAGAAAAAGTGCTACCAACCTCCTTGCTAAACATCACTACAGTCACCTTCCAAGTACTCCCCTTGGGAAGCTATGCACAAATGCCAATGCCTAGTCCACCCTTCCAAGCAATTTTGGAACTCTTTTTCTGAAATGACCATTAGAGCTATCATCATATGACACTTGAAGTCCTGAATGTCATCAAAATATCTTCCTTTCAATATTTCCTTTAGCTTCAGATAAGGAAAAAGTCACTGGTGATCAGATATGGTGAATAGGAAGGGTGTTCCAATACAGTTTTTTGTTTACTGGCTAATAACTCCCTTACCTCCAACTATACAATTAAGTTCACAAACTTGTCATCATGCCACCGTGTGCAATGGTCATTCCAGAAAGAGTTCCAAAATTGCTTGGCAGGGTGGACTAGGCACTGGCATCAGTATATAACTTCCCAAGGGGAATACTTTGAAGGTGACCATAATGATACTCAGCAACAAAATCAGCCAGCTGCAAAAGGAAGAGATCTGCACACCGCTCTCTCTCCTCACACTACATCAGGGACCCTACACTGTATTCTCTGTCAGGGCTATCTTTGCTGGTAGCCAGGTACCATCTAATTCTGTTCTCTGATGTAGCCCTCTAGTCACATGAGTCCTTCTGTGTCCTGGGTTCAGTTTTCCTCATGTCTTTGATGTTCTTTGATGTTTGGGACCAACTGATGTTCCTCAGATGGCAGTTTGCTGGCTTTTAAGACCCCAGGGACACTCACCAATACGGAGTGCAGAACATGCTCTTAGAAAAAGAGTAGTTATGCCAGTTGATCTCAGTGTCACCTGAAAACCTTGTCGCCATACCCTCCTCCTCTGTCCTTTGAAATGTTGGTTTGCATTTAGAAGTCTTTCAGCTTGTGGTGTAGCCCAGTCACACTGGCCTGCCCTCTGCGGTACGTTGCCATTGCCTTCACCTAACTGCATTCTTGTGAGCTCCCTAATCCGTGGAGACCCTCGGGACACAGTGGGTTAAGTGCTACATCTACTAACCAAAAGGTCAGCAGTTCAAATCTGTCAGGAGCTTCTTGGAAATTCTGTGGTGCAGTTCTATCTCACCTCTAGGGTCACTGTGAATCAGACCCAACTCGATGGCATTGGGTTTGGTTGTTAATCTGTGAATAACCCTCTGCTTCACTCCTCACCCTTGTAGCCATCAAAGAATATTTTCTTCTGTTTGTAAATCTTCTCTTATGTCCTTGTAATAGTGGTCTCATACAACATGTGTCATTTTGCAGCTGACTGATTTCACCCAGTATAATGTCTTCCAGTTAATTCCAGGTTATGAAATGTTTCATAAAATTCTCATTGTTCTTTATCATTGCATAGTGTTCCATCGTGTATGTATGCCATAGTTTGTTTATCCATTCACCTGTTGATGGGCACCTAGATTGATTATATCTTTTGCAATGGTGGATAGTGCTGTAATAAACATTCATGTGCATGTATCTGTTCATGTGACAGTTTCTATTTCTGTAGGATATATTCCAAGCAGCAGAGATTTTGGATCACATGGTATTCCCATTTCTACCTTTTTAAGAAGGTGCCAAATTGCTTTCCAAAGATATTGCATGATTTTGCATTCCCACCAGCAGTGTTTAAAAGTTCCAGTCTCTCCATAGCCTCTCTAAAACTTGTTGTTTTGTGCTTTTTGAATTAGTGCCAACTTTGCTAGGGTGAGACAGTATCTCACTGTAGTTTTGATTTGGGTTTCTCTAATGACTAATGATCTTGAGCATTTCCTCAAGTGTCTTTTGTCTGCCTGGATGTCTTCTTTGAAGAAGTGTTTGTCCAGATCCTTCTCCCATTGTTTAATTGGGTTATTTGTCTTTTTCTTGTTGTATTGCAGAACCTTGTAGATTATAGAAATTAGATGTCAATCTGATACGTGGTTGTCAAATATTTCTCCCAGTCTGTAGGCAGTCTTTTTACTCTCTTGATAAAGTCTTTGGATGAGTATAAGTGTATAATTTTTATTAGTTCCCATTTCTCTATTTTCTCTTCTGCTGTTTGTGCATCACTACTAAGAATTTGTAATCCGTCTAAGCTGTGTATTAGAACTTCCACTTATCCTTGTTTCTTATTCCATAATCTTTATCATTTTAGGTTTGATATTTAGATCTTTGATCTGTTATGAGTCACCTTTTGTGTAAAGTGTGAGATATGGGTCCTTTTCAGTTTTTTTGTAGATGGATATACAATCTTACCAACATCATTTGTTAAAGAAACCTAAGCATTTATTTTAATTTCTTCAAGGTTCTTTATGTACCGTTAAGGCCTTGTAAGACTCATCTGCAATTGTCCAAATGTATCTGACTTCAGAACTCTTGATATCCAGAGATGTATGGAGATAGCAGCATTCTGCTGTCTCTAGGATTGGAGAGAACACAGATAACAGGAGGACCGTCTCCTCTGCCCTGCAGTTTGGACATGGAGTAACTCTTACTGCCCATGTTATCCTACCTCTGTTGTGTTCTTTAAGAGTCTCATGTAGCCTTTATTCTTAGTAACTTTAAGGTGCACCAGACAGTTTTATGAGACTGAGAATTTTTGCATAGCCTCTAAAAATATATTATTATTATTATTAATGTTACCATTACTATTATGATCCGACTCAATGGCACTTGGATTGGCTTGGCATTACTATTATTTTTATTATTAGCTTAGTGACTTTTTCTTTACATTAGTATGTCTGGAAGAGATTTACTAACTGCACTCAGGAGAACAGGATACAGTTAGAGTAACTGGTTTCTCTATCCTTGTCTTAATGTGTGAACTTGAGTAAGTCACTTGTCTTCTATTAATCTAATTCATCCATTAAAAAACATTAGGCCACTGGATAATATAACTCAAAACAATATCTGAACTAACATAAACCCATCTCCTAGTATTAAAATAATAAAGAGAATACAAAAGTCTTCTTGTATAAATTTTTTATGCTAAACATAAGAAGAGAATATTAGTGAAGGATTTGCCGTATTCATTGTTCTATCTCAGTGAGTTTGGTAGTTTTTATCACAAGGAACCTACCACTCCCAGCATGACACATAGCTTGTATCTTTGAGAAAACAAGGACAGTCATTTGAACAGCAGAAATTAGCAAACTTGTGAGCAGGGATGCAATTTACATATGGATGTGTAAACTACCATGTTAAAAACAAAAACAAAATAATGATGAACTTGGATTCCCCTGGGATTCACAAATTTGAAGGATCTATAAGGATATTTTATTTATTAATTTGCTTTCTTTATCTACTTTTGGGGTAGAGCCAGCTTATCTGTGTGTCATGCTTTGTGTCAGTTGCAGCCGCCTGTCTTATTTTTGTGGTCATTGGTCAAGGTTTTGATAAAATGAAATCAACCTTTTTGCTTGGTAGAGTTAATTGAGCTGTACTGGCTGACAGAGCAAATGGTCTCTTCCTTTCATCTCTGTTCTTTTCACCATAAGCTGTTCCAGATAGAGTCATAATCATCTTTAGTCAAAGGTATTTCTGCCCTTTTTTCCTCCACTGGATTTTAGCCTTACTGAAGTAAGACACAGAAACTGTATCTTAGGTACCTTTTTGTTTTCCTGCGGCAACAATCAAAGAATGTCTCATCCTATTACTCAAGCCAAAGCCAAGTGCCGTCGAGTCGGATCCAACTCATGGCAACCCTGGATGAAACTGCAATAATCTACCACTTTTACTGAATCAGTGTGTTTGATTGACATAAGCCCTCTACTGAACCACTTAAGGAGGTCTGACTTCTGTCTTCTTAAATGTTATTTTGCAAAACAGGCATTTCTACAAAAAATTAGTGAACACAATCCTTGGCATTCTTCATATTTTCATGTTTACATCATCATTTTAATGTCATTTTATTATTTATGGTATTTGGCCCTACTGTAGTCATATTTTTGGTGCCTGTTTCCCCCATTCGATGGGATTCCAGAATGTTTCATGTCTATTCTGTTCTCCATTCTATCACCAACACTGTGCTCCTTGATTTTGTGTATACTGTAACATTTAAACATCAGAAACCGCTGACACATTATCCTCTTTTTACGGATCAGAAATGGCAGGTTTTGAGATATTCAATATTTCCTTGAAAATCACGCAGCTAGTAAAAGAGAGATAGATGATCGTTACTGAGAGATCCGTGACTGTCAAGCAAATGTCCATTCTGTAACATCTTGCTGTTGCTGGAGGTCTATATCCTGTGTAAGACGCAGGTTACTAGTTCACCTGTAATTCGGATTCAACTTTGTAGCATTGTAACTGACAAAACTCATTTTTATCAAACATCAACTGAAGCTAATCTTTTTTTTTCTTATCCTCTCCGTCAGATATGATTCAAGCATATGAAGGTGCTCAGCTGAAATGTTATGTAAACCAACAGTACTATTTTCAATCATCTAAAATGATAATGAGTGGTAATAGAACTGTAATGGGTCGTAATATAGCTTTTGATACTTCATTATTTTTTCTTATAATCATTTTATCTAATTAGTTTCTTAACTAATTACACATTTTCAACAGTCATGCCACCTGACTTTATTCTATCTAGAGAACACTGGCTATTTGAATTGTTATTTAAGTATATCTGATCCAAACTTGTTATCATTGTAATATCTGCTTAGACATAGGCTAGACAGAAGAAAAGAAACAATAAGCAAAACTTCTTATTTATAATGTGCCATCATTTGACTGATAAGTATTTCAGTGAAAACATTTAATACTTGAAACAACTTTACCCTCATGCTTTCAGATAAGGAGGTTGACACATTATAAGTAAGTTTTCATTATTCAAGAATCAGCTCAAATGTCACCTGCATAGCAGTGTTTTCCCCTTTATCCTGTATGAAGTTGAATTCCCACTTTCCCATACCCCCATTTATAAATTCTATCCTTTATATTGTTATTTTTATATAACATGTATATCTGTGTGAAACTGTATGTATTCATGTTTACTTTTTTACTATTCTGTCTCTTGAAGCTATAAATTAAAATCCATAACACAGTGTGCTTTTTTTATTATCACTGTATCCCCAGTGTATGAAACCTTACAGGAGGTAGACCTTAGGTAAGTACTTGTTGAATTAATAAATTAGCAAAATAATTGACCTAGAAACAATGTTTACAGTTCAAAGTAACATCCAGATCATCTCACTTTTAGTAGAAGTTGTTTTTGTACCATACTGTGTAAGATGCTACAGTAAACCAAATTTGTGCATTTTTAGAACTTTGGATTGGGAGTACTGGGATTTTTTGTTATATTTATGAATAAAATAGTTTCTCTTACATTATGTTGTGTTAATGCTCTTCAGAGGCAATGACAGTGAGAATTTTGCTGTATTACTAGATACAGGTTATCAAAAAAGACTAATCTCGGCAGAAAAGCATCATAGTTGATAAAGTAAAGGGTCAGTGAAAAGGAGGCAAAAATTCAGTGAGATGGACTGACATGGTAGCCAGAAATTCTATTTTGTGAAACTCTGATGGTATAGTGATTAAGAGTTCAGCTGTCAGCTGAAAGGTCAACAGTTGAAACCGGGCTGATGTTCGTGTGGGGAGTTCTACTCTGTCCTCTATTGTCAGTATGAGTTAGAATTGTCTCAGTGGCGGTGGGTTTAGACATAAGTTGAAATGAATTAAAGGCAAATCTGTTGGACAAGTAATAAGAAAAAGATGAAAGAAGCTTCTTGTTTAAATATTTGGAATATAATTTAGTGAGGGGAAACATTATAAATGGAATATACAAAATAATTCCACATTTTAAAATGAATATGTTGTTGTGGACTGTTGAATCTGTTCTGACTCACATGTTTATATGACCATAATATGAAAAGAATGTAGAGATAAATGGAAACCCTGGTGGCGTAGTGGTTAAGCACTGTATCTGCTAACCAAAAGATTGACTGTTCAAATCCACCAGGTGCACCTTGGAAACTCTGAGGGGCAGTTCTATCGGTCTTATAAGGTTGCTATGAGTTGGAATTGACTCGACGCCAATGGGTTTATTTTTATTTTAAAAAAAAATCCATACAAACAAATGGTATTTGTGATTATTTAAGTGGGATTTGGGATGAGATTTAGGGTGGTTTTTTTTCCCTTCAAATTTTTCTGCAGTCCCAAACGATCTTATTTTATTAGACAAGAACCTACAATCACAAATTTCTAATTACTGCACTCTCTAACATATGCATTTTAATTTATTTTAAAAATGATAACATTAATACTTTTACTCTGTTTTTCAGATTAATGTGGATTACTCCATGCATGCATAGACCTCTTTGATATAGTTCACCCTCTTTGAGTCTGAAGATTGACCTTTGACAAAACCTCTCTTGCCTCTCTTTGATACAAATTAAAAGAATTTAAAGAACTAGAGCTCAGGAACTGAATTTGAATTAAGATGACTTTTAAAATTATTAGTGGATTAGCCTAAGAGGGTGGCAGAGGCAAAATTATTTCCTTTGTGATCAACTGAGCAGGGGTTCTAGTGGTGGCATCTGATTAGCTTAGCTGCTTTACTTTTCCAGAAACTTATAATGGTGTGGCTGAGAGAAGGACTGAATTGTATTTAGAATTTGCACAGCTTTTAAGCAGACATTAGTGAAGTATGTTGATAACTGATGCCATAGGAAGACAACGAGCTTTAAAAACTTCAGTTTAGAAACTTTATTAGCAATGCATTTGCCACATATAGTGGCTTTAATTCATTTTTATTTTATTTTTAAAGTAGTTTAGGATAGAAACTAGGATGCTAGTAGAATTTTTCAGTAAAAGCATTGTGTCATATGATCAAATATCCTCTCATGAGTAGATGACATTGCCTTTTCTTAAACACATGGTAAATACCACATGTGTCACCAAGTTTGGCATTTATGTTTCTCTCACCAACAAAAATGAAGTATATGCACTAGGGTTGCCATGAGTAGGATTCAACTTGACAGCACTTGGTTTGGCTGATTGGCCCTTATCACAGCTTTAGGGAGACTACAATGTGTCTGGTGCCCAACATCAAAGCCAAAAAACCAAACCCAGTGCCGCCAAGTTGATTCTGACTCATAGTAACCCTGTAGGACAGAGTAGAACTGCTTCACAGTCTTCAAGGAGTACCCAGTGGATTTGAACTGCCAATCTTTTGGTTAGCAAATAGAGTACTTAAACATTATTTCACTTAAACATTGGTTTTCAACCAATGTCAGGAATGGAATAATCTCAGGGTTTAGTTGAATCCATGTTATTCTGTATCGTGTTCTGTTGCATTATGTTGTGCTGAGTTCCATTACTTTATGTTATGTTAGCTTTCATTAAGTTGGCTACAACTCATGGTAGCTACGAGCACGAAGGAAAGAAATGCTGCCAAGTCCTGTGCCATCCCCATGATCAGTTGTGGATAAGACCTTTGTGATCCATAGGGGTTTTCATTGGCTGATTTTGGGGTGGAGAGATCACCAGTCTTCCTAGTCTGTCTTAGTCTATTCCACATCATAGCAATATACAAGCCTCCACTGACAGAGGATTGTGTTTGTACGTAAAGTGTTTTAGCCTGGAATCTAACCTAGGTCTCTAGCATGAAAGGTGAGGATTCTACCACTAAACCACCAACTTCATAAAACCCCTCTTGCTGTTGGGTCGGTTCTGACTCATAGTGACCCTGGAGGACAGAGCAGAACTCCCACAGGGTTTCCAAAGAGCAGCTGGTGGATTTGAACTGCTGAGCTTTTGGTTAGCAGCTGTATCACTTAACCACTTTGCCACTACCACCTGAGGGGTTATTTCTCCAAAAGTGGCACATGGTAGTGTAACTATGATGGTGAACTAGATTTACTGTTAAAAAGACCCACTCAGGCAATCAATCTCAGGGCAAGACTATAAGTATGCTAAGATAGCCAGAATTTTTTTGGAAAATGTTAGTCTCAATCTAGGAGCAATATAGAATAGAAAGGAAAGAATGGCTGATACACACACACACACAAAAACCCTAAATGGTAATATATGATGAGATGTTCTTTATACATGATTCCCATGTCACCTGTGTGAGGGTAAAAGTGAGAGCAACCTAGAGGATGAGGATAGGACTGAGGATAGTGGTGCGTCACCTATATCCGGGATGAGTACCCCACAAACTGAAACATCTAGAGAAGGATAAAAACATTTAGTTAATATATGCTTGTTCTCAAATATGAGACTTTTAACATCCTATCAGCAGCCCAATACATTTTTTTAGACAATTCTTTACAGTTGTTACAGATGTGTTTGGTAGTAGAACTCTAAAATTTTCCTTTTAACCTATTCATTTTCTGAGAACTGGGAAGGGATTCTGACTTCCCTAGCAATAGCTAAATGCATTTCAATGTTTATAAAACTTCTCCAGGTTATTTCATATACTTGATCTTTATAATAGTCATGAATGGTATATATGTATGTGTGTGGGGTATATGCACACATGTGTCTATGTCTGTATTGATGTTCTTTCTTTCAGGCTGAAGAAAAGGCAATCTAGAGAGGCTAACCAGAATGGTCAAGTTCACACAGTTTGGATGTAATGGAGCTGGGACTTCAATATAGACCTATGAATCCGATTTCTAGACCTCAAAAACAATGTCTACACTAGAATATTATAAATATAAGAAGAGTATTACCTTTTTCATTTTCATGTATTAGGATGGATATCTTAAAAAATAGATGAGAAGTCTTCAATAATTCTCCTGTTTACTCAAAAGTTACTATACTTGCTTGTTTGGTGTTTCTTGAGAACCAAATTACATTAGTGTTTATTGCCTATCTATTTATTGAATGATAGAAATGGTAAAGTATTTTCCTCAGGCCGCACAGAGGTCAGTACCCTTGAAATCACTCAGAGTAAATGTTCTTTAATTTAGATGTTTGGATACCAGGCTAAAGAAGCCGTGGTGAAATGCTAAGGTACTGAAAAGTCTTTGTTCTGCTCCGGGGTCTAGGACTGTACCCTGACTCTATATTACTGCATGGCAGGAAGACTGCACCTGAGAACTCTGGTTGACACATTAATAGATTGGATAACTGACTGTCCACTTTGTGCTAGAATGCCATGCTAGTTTCCATGGATTCTAAGAGAAACAAGTTCCTGTCTTTAAAAAGCTTAGTATTTCTTGATCAACAGTATGGTAATACTTGGTGTATTATGAAACTAGAGAGAAGCCTGGAGTATCTGGTATGTAAGGCAAATGAGGTATAAGAAGGCAGTCTAAAACAGTAGTTAGAACATGAAATCTGGAGTCAGCCTGCCTGCTCAAATCTCACATCTGCAATTTATAAGCTGTGTGACTTTAGCCAAATTATTCAAATATGTTTGCCTCAATTATCTTATTTGTGAAATGTTGTTATTGTTGTAGTTAGGTGACACTGAATCAGTTCCGACTTATAGTGACCCTATGTATAAAAGAATGAAATACTACCTGGTCTCTCACCATGTCCACAATCATTTTTATGCTTAAGCCTACTGTTGTGACCACTGTGTCAGTCTATCTCGTGAAGGATTTTCCTCTTTTTCACTGATGCTCCACTCTAACATACATGATGTCCATCTCTAGGACTTATCTCTCCTGAAAACATGTCCCAGTGTGTAAGACACAGTCTTGCTATCTTTACTCCCAAGGAGCACTCTGAATGTATTTCTTCCAGAACAGATCTGTTTGTTATTTTGGCAGTCCGTGGTACATTCACTATTCTTCTTCAATGTCACAAATCAAATACATAGATTCTTCTTTTGTCTTCCTTGTTCATTGTCAGCTTCCACATGTATATGGTACTACTGAAAATACCATGGTTTGGGTCAGGTGCACCTTAGTCTTCAAGGTGATATCCTTACTTTTCAATACTTTAAAGAAGTTCTTTGCAGCGGATTTTCTCGATGCGATGTGTCTTTGGATTTCTTGACTGCTGCTTCCATAGCCATTCATTGAGGACGCAAGTAAAATGAGATCTTTAACAACCTCAATCCTTTCTCCACTTATCATGATATTGCTTGCTGGTTCAGTTATGAGCATTTTTGTTTTCTTGATGTTGAGATGCAATCCATCCTGAAGGCTGTGGTCTTTGATCTTCATCATTAAGTGTTTCAGATCCTCTTCACTTCCAGCAAGTAAGCTGGTGTCATCTGTGTAACACAGGTTGCTAACGAGTTGTACTCTGATGCTGATGCCTCATTCTTCTTCATATGGCCCAGCTTCTTAGATTATTTGCTTGGTATACAGATTGAAAATGGTGAAAGGACACAACCCAGGCTCACACCTTTCCTGACTTTAAACCATACACAGTGTCACCTTGTTCTGTTCGTATGACTGCCTCTTGATCCATGTATACATTTCTTAAGAACACAATTAAGTGTGCTGGAATTCCATTCTCCACAATGTTATCCACAATTTGTTATAATCCACACAGTCAAATGCCTTTGCATAGTCATGAAACACAGGTAAACATCTTTCTGGTATTCTATGTTTTCAGATAAGATCTATCTGGCATCAACAATGATATCCATTGTTCCATGCCCTCTTCTGAATACAGCTTGAATTTCTGGCAGTTCCTTGTCAGCATACTACAGCAGTTGCTTTTGAATGATCTTGAGCAAAATTTTTAATAATGTGGGAACAAAATTCATAAAATGGGCATGATGATAATACCTACCTATAAGTAGTTGAGTTTCAACTCTTGGTGACCCTATGCATGTCAAAGTAGAGAATTCAAGGGCCAATTTTTCAGAAAGATATCACCAGACTTTTCTTCTGAGGTACTTCTAGGTGGACTTGAAAACTTTCTGTTAGCAGCCTACCCCATTAACTAACTTCACAGTCAAGTCAGTCAGTAGCCTTAAGATCCCCACAATGCAATTTTTCAACTTCAGCACTGATGACATTTCAGTACAGATAATTCTGTTTTGTTAGGGTCACAGTGAGTCGAACCTGACTCGATGGCAGTGGTTATTTTGGTTCTCTGCCTTGACAAATATTTAGCAGTATCCCTGGCTTCTACCTATGACATCCCAGTAATATTCTTCCCCTGGTTGTTGAGGGGGGGGGGAAGTATGTACAAGACATTGACAAAAGCCCCTTGGGAAATATAATCACCCCTGACTGAGAACCACAGCTAAATTGAGAAAAATAAAGCAGAGAGAGGTCAAGCAATTTTCCCAAGGTCACACAGCTAAAAACAGTGAAACAGCAGTAGGAAACTGGCCTGTATGACCTCAAAGAGGAAGATGTTAATGAATACACTTTAGTCAAGTTTCTAGTCTCAGGCTGTGAAATTTACATCACAGAGTTGGCCTTGGTCATCCATTAGGCAATGGGAGTGATTTGATTAGAAGTGTGTTTGGTAGATATCATGGTAGACGGGTCAATGGGAGGATGAACTAAAGAGAAGTTACCCTATTGTCCAAGCAAAACAGAATAAGGGCTTGGATGCAGGCTAGACAGGATAACAGGGACAACGAGCAAAGCAATGGCTACATGCTATCTGTTGAGACTCAGCATGATTACACCTAGTCTATGTGAAGGATTCAAAATGCCTTGCTGACTTTAGGAGCTCCTGCAAGATAAATACAAGCAAATGTTATTTAACTCCTCACTTTACAGAAGGTGGCCCAGGCTCTGGTAGATTAATTACGAGCACACAGGTTCATAGACACACTCAGTAGCTCTTAGTCCTTCAATTTAATCCTTGGAACACCCTGTCTCTTCACACTTCCTCCTCATCTGAATCACCTCCCCTTACTGGCTTCCAGAAAATGGATATTTACAAAGGTAATCAATACTAGTTTAACATATCTGCTTCAATCCTCTTTACTTAATGACATGGTACCACCTTGAATAGCCTTTTCAAATACGCAAAGTTCGGTTCCTTTCAAACGGCATTAATCCTTTCTTCTTGGCTTTTGTGTCCTTACCCTTCCTCTCCTTCTCCTCCTTCCTTTCCCTCTGGCTCTTCTTTCAGTGTGAGGGAGACAGGACCAAGTACGCTAAACTTAATAATCGTACTGGCAGAACCAACAGAAACAGCTAATGTTTGTTGAAACTTGCTATGTGCCATTCAGTTTCAAGCTCCATGCATTTAATGACACCTTTAATTCTCTCTGACAGCCAGTGCCATCATGGTTAAAAGCTATGTCTGCTAACCAAGAGATTAGCCATTTGAATTAACCAGGTGCTCTGTGGACACTCTGTGGGGCAGATCTACTCTATCATGTAGGGTCATGATGAGTCAGAATCGACTTGATAACAATGGATTTGGTGTTTTGTTTTCTTTCTATTTTTTTTTTAATTCCTCACAACAAACGTATGAGGAAGATACAATTCTTATTCCCATTTTACAGATGAAGAGCATACAGATGAGGAGCCAGGCCTACTTACCTCCCAGAATCAGTGAGGTAATGGATACAACAGCATATTGCAAAGTAAGATATGAGATTTAAGTTACTGTTAGGAGTTCATTTTTCTGACTCTATTATCCAATAAAGTGAAATCTGACAACTCTACTTAACCTAAACCCTTAAAACCTATGAACAATAATTGGAATGGAGAGCAGATGTTTGCTATTTAACAAGGCTTGTTCTAACACGTAACAAAAGCTCTGAGGTTCTTGTTTACTGAGTTGGAAATGAATTTCAGTGCACTTTAAATCAGGTCAGGCATAATGAGGATTAAGGACTAACTGGACTTGAAAAATGATTGAACATAAGTGTCATCTATCTGGCCAATACATCTGTATTAAAAGGATTAACCTGAACGACTAAAATGTGCTGACCTTATGTATTTAATTTCTGTTCTCTACTCAGAATATTGAGGGATGGCCTAGTGAGGAATAGAATCACCACAAGAGGCTTATTTTGTCCTTCCACCAGTCCTCTTACCACAGCTATTAAGACCAAATACAGAAGTCATTCTAAGGGAAAAATGCCATTATGGTGCAAAAATTTAATGTTCTCTTAAAACTCTAGAATATTTCCTCCACTCTCACACACTCTAATTTTGTCAGCTGTTTATCTCTACTATCAGAGGAAACCCTGGTGGCATCATGATTAAATGCTACAGCTGCTAACCAAAAGGTTGGTAGTTCAAATCCACTGGGTACTCCTTGGGACAGTTTTATTCTGTCCTGTGGTCACTATGAGTTGGAATTGACTCTATGGCAATGGATATCAGAAGTATTACCTCTGAGCTTAGCAGTTTATTTTCTATAACATTCGTTGGGATTTTTGTATCAGTGCTGCTCAGAGTTAGGCTCAGTGGCCTCATTTCTGTGTTTGTCCTTCCCACCATCCATCAGCATTGCCCAGTGAATTTATTTCACTTTTTCTTACTCCTAAAATCGTGTTTCTTTAGAAGATCCACTTAGAAATCCTTGACCTCAGCTGCTTTTTTGATACCTTCATCTTCCCAAGGCTCCAGAAATATTTTCCCCTAGTATTTGCCCTGAATCTTTTTTTTTCTTTGCTTTGTGCTCAGTCTCTCTCATCATTTTTCGTAGTTTCAACCACCAGAAGGTGCTCACTGTCTTAGCTTCCTACACGTAAGACAAGTCTGAGATGAGTAAAATACGTCATCCTGATGACTGGCAAAGGAAATCTTTTGTTTCACAATTCTAGAGGATGAGAGCCCAAGATCAGAGTGTCTGTTTGTTGATTCCTTCTGAGATTTTGAAGGAGTATCTATCTGTTCCATGCCTCTCTCCTAATATATGGTAGCTTCAGTCATTCCTTGGTTTATGGCTACAGCATCACATAACAGTTTTCCTCCATCACCCTGCCTCAGTGTATCATTTTCTCTTTTAGAGGACTAGGATGCATCCTATAACAAACAAAAAACAAACCCACTGCTGCCGACTCAATTCTAGCTCATAGCAACTCTATAGGTCAGAATAGAGCTGATCTGTAGAGTTTCCAAGGAGCAGCTGGTAGATTTGAACTGCTGACCTTTTGGTTAGCTGCTGTAGCACTCACCCACTGTGCCACCAGGGTTTCTACCTTTTATTCAAATATGGCCTAATACCAACTTAACTCACAGCATCTTCAAAGACCCTGTTTCCAAACAACATTTATGGGTTCAAGGGTTAGGATTTCAACTTATCTTTTGCGGGCACACAAATCAATCTATTAATACCTCTGTAAGGCTTCAGGATTTTCCAAAATTATGGATGGCTCTCTCTCTGGACTAAGCCATAATTGAATTTTTTTTGTTTGCCATTATATAGATATTTCAGGATATCAGTAGGCCAAGCCCATTGCCTCCATGAAGAAAATGTTAAGCCATAGTACTTTTGTTTCTTTGTCAAATGTGGGCTTTGTCAATTATCTAAGAACTCCTGGCTCAAACCTGTCAAGGTTGACTTAATGAAGAGATTGGATGCAGAAGGTTACTTGCTAATACAGTAAAGACAAACTCCTGTGGGCAATTCTTTGATCAGGGAGAGAAGGAGTTGTTCTAATTACTTTCATTTTCCTCTTTGTACAGAAATTAAGAAACAGCCAAATATGATTTTCCTTTGTTGTATTTAATATTTAAAGGGACATCGTTTTCTATAATTTACTTACATAGGTGTATACACAATGGTTAAGCACTTGACTGCTAACAAAATGATCTGCTGTTCCAATCTACCAGCTGATCTTTAGAAATGCTATGAGGCCATGCTATTATGTCCTACATGGTCTCTCTGAGTCAGAATAACTCAATTGCATTTTTTCCCCCCAAAATACATAACAAGGTTAAACAAGCGTGATTTCTAAGTAAAAAGACCTCAAGTAGGAGATTTGCAGGTGGATATTCTCTCTTGTTATAGAGAGGCAGCCTGCCTTTTTTGGAAAAGGCATTCATATAGACAATCTTATGTTTAAGAACAATAGGAAATAATCACTGTTTCTTAATTTAATTTGCTTTCTATGAAAATTAAAAAAAAAAATGTTGCACATTAGTAGACGGAACGTTCTCCAGGATCACCCTTGCACATTAGTAGAGGGAACATTCTCCAGGATCACCCTTAGAACTTTTTTTAAAAAATTGTGATTGAAAGTATAAATTCCAGCTTATATTTGCATGCCCGCCTATCTGTGGTTCCTTCTGCTCTCCTTGCCTGGTGACAGCACACTCCTTTCTGCTCTATACATGTCATATCCACTTAATAATCTCCTGTCCCCTCCTCCCTACCCCCTCCTCTCCCTTGCTATAAGAGGACAGTAGCACAGCATCCTATAGATGCAAAGAGCCATAAAGTGCACAAACCATATGGTCACATTGTGTTCCTGAGTCCAATCCATTCCTGTCTGAAGTGTTGAGCTCAGTAATGATTTATGATCAGGGGCAGCAGCAGGTCTAAGGGCCATGCTCCCAGGGGAACTCCCAGGCCTTCAGACCATTAATTGCAATCTTTTAGTGGAGTTTTTGAAGTGTACTTCTCTTTTTCTTACATTGCCACTGGGACTCGATATCATGTGCCCCATCATGGCTGTCATTGGTGGTAGCCAGGCATCATCTGTTTCTTCTGGTCACGTATTGATAGTCACCCAACCACGTGGGTTCTTCTGTCTTTCCCGGACAGGGGCAGCAGCAGGTCTAGGGGCCATGCTCCCAGAGGAACACCCCCAGGTCGTACGACTGTCAGTTGTGGTCTTTTAGTAGAGTTCTTGAGCCGCAGCCCCTTTTCCCCATGTTGCCACAGGCACTCTATGTTGTGTGCCCCGTCATGGCTGTCTTTGGTGGTGGATAGGCACCGTCTGTTTTTTCTGGTTACATGTTGATACAGTCTCCCATTCACATGGGTTCTTCTTTCTGCTGGTCTCTTTTTTCAAAAGATTCTAGTTAACCATCTGTTCTCCCTGCCATTGTCCGGCCACAAACTTATTTGTTGCTTATCCTAAATTTGTCTTCTAGAACTTTATTCTTCTAAGTCTTCTGTTTATTCCGTTGGCCTATATTTCTAGCAATACCTCTTATCCAGCGGCTCTGGTTTTCTTACTTGGTACTTCCTTTCCCTGGCTGACTATTACAGTTCAGCAAGGTTGGCTCTGCTCCTAATTCTCCCTCCTGTGACTTAGGCATTAACCCTGCTTTCTTTATCACCCATCTAACCCTAGTTTTAGTCCACACCTGGCCTCTTCTAGCACTACTTTGGACCTGGATGACCAGCTCTTGAGTCTATGATCCAAAATGTACAGTGCTCTTGGCAAAAACAACGATATCAGGTTGGCTGAAGTAAATTCAGTTCACTAAAGGAGATCTTGTGGAAAGCAATGCTGAGGTTCTGTGATGAGTCATTTGATAGCAGACTAACGGTTTTGCAAATACTTGTTCTTCCACATACAGCAACTACTTCGAATTGTTTGTTTTTCAAGTGATCGCTTTGCTCTTGTATTTCAAATTCAGCAGAGTTATTTCTGGCTGACTTTTTTTCTTCCATTTCTGTGCTTCACTAAGAAAACAAGACTTCTTACCGCACTTCAAGATTTACCTTATTCTTTGTGGCCTCTCCTTTCTTTGATACATTAGAGAGCTAGATTGCTTGTTTTTGTCTCTACCACTGAAAGGCTTTCTGTGTCGCTACTGACACCAAGCTTTGTTAGTCTGACAAGTTGTCTCTGTGTGAAAATGTTTTGTTTTCGTGACATGAACATGTATTCCTGGGTATGCAAATGGAATTAGAATTTATAGGCTGAGTCAGGATTGTTTCTGAGAACAGTGGAAGAAACAACCAGAATTTACACAAAGGAGAACTCAGAATCTGGAGTCCTGTGGCACCTAGGTTTGAATCCTTTGCTCAACGGTTTGACAAACTCAGTAAGTTAATTAACTTTTCTTATTTATAAAATGAGCACAGCGCTGCATCACCTTAATTTTAAGAAAGTATCAAATATAAACCTTGTCACCAATTGAGTAATAGCATTTCACAAAATTAGATTTATCGGGTGAAATGCACACATCAGTTACAGAAACAAAGAGTGGATGTTTTAGTATTGTGGGATTTTAATAATACCTGCCTTCAAGGTAACCCTGGTAGTATACAGTGGTTAAGTGCTATGTCAACTAACTAAAAACAGCTGGCAGTTTGAATCTGCCAGACACTTCTTGGAATCTCTATGAAGCAGTTCTGCTGGACTGTCCTATATATTACCATGAGTTGGAATTTACTGGATGGTGTTGGGTTTGTTTGGTTTGGTTCGCCTTGCAGAGACAAATCCTGGTGGCATAGCAGTTAAGACCTATAGCTGCTATCCAAAAGTTTGGCATTTTGAACCCAGCAGGACTCCTTGGGAACCTATGAAGCAATTCTATTCTGTTCTATAGGGCAGCTATGAGTCACATTTTTTGTACATGCCTTGCAAAATCCTGTGATGAAAACAAGAAAGAGATCTTGTTCACAGTAGGCACATATGGAGGTGTGTACGACATGGCTACTGTCTATCATCATGTGCTGCTATAACAGAAATGCCACAAGTGAACGGCTTTAGTAACTAAAAGTTTATTCGCTCATAGTCTAATAGGCTAGAAGTTCAAATTCAGAACATAAGCTCCAAGGGAATGTTTTCTCTGTCATCTCTGGAGCTAGATCCTTTTTGTCAGTCTTTCCCCAGACTAGGAGTTTCTCTAAAAGTGAATCATGGATCCAAAAGACACACTGTGCTCCCCAGTGGTTTCTTCTTGGTGGTAAGAGTTCCCAGTGTCTCTCTCCTGGCTCCTTTATTTTACATTCTAAAAGAAACTGGCTCAAGACACAATCCAGTCTTGTAGATCGAGTTCTGCCTGATCAACATAACTGCTGCCTATCTCCCTTATTAAAATCATAGAGGCAAGATTTATAACACAAAGGAAAATCTTTTTCTTTCTTTTTTTTTTTTTTTTTTATCAGATGACAAAGTGATGGACAGTCAGACCATACTGGGAATCATACCCTAGCATAACTGATACAGGTATTTTTTGGAGGACTCACTTCAATCCATGACAGCTGCTAACTGAAAGGTCAGAAGTTCAAATCCATCAGCAGCTCCTTATAAACCCAGGTCTACTCTGTCCTATAAGGTCACTATGAGTCAGAATTGACTTAACAGCAATTTTTATTTTAGACATTTAAAAATGGTAGCTATTACTGTTATTATAAAATCAGTTGATATTTTGCTATTGTTTAACATTTAGTAAAAAATTGGCCTGAATCAACACTCTGTTATGTAACAATATCTTTCTTTTATTTCTATGCAACCCTGTCAGTTCATGTCCTATCTAATACTTCTTATTCCAAATCTTTGCTGTTCTTGAATTCTTGACTCATGTCTCACATTCTCTTTTTTCTTATCTCTGCTTTGATAAAAAATAATTATTTTCCTTTGGTTTTCTGCACATGAAGTCACATTTTTGTATGTGTAACAAACTTCATTGAATTTGTGGAGTAACTGGATTGATTTACCCTAAATTGGTAAAAACAACTTTTAATTGAAAACCGGCTATTTTTGTTCATAAAATCCCTTGGGCATCCTGACCATCTGGAATTTCTTCCTCATTGTGTTCCTCCTTAGATTCTGGATTCTTGTCATGTCACTGATCTTGGATTTTTATTTGTTTCCCCATTTTCTTCACTTACTAAACACTTGGTATTTTCTTACACAGAATACATTTTTTCTCTCTATACCCTCACTTGTCTGTCAGTGGAGGTTTGCTTGCTGCTGTGATGCAGGAAGCTATGCCACTGGTATGTAGGTACCAGCAGGATCACCCATGGTAGACAAGTTTTTGCGGAGCTTCCAGACTAAGACAGGCTAGGAAGAAGGACCCAGCAGTCTATTTCTGAAAGGAATTAGCCAGGGAAATACTTGTGAATAGAAGCCAAACACTGTCAGATAAAGCGCCCAAAAGTGAGCACTTGGAAAGCACTTGGAAGACGACTGGGGAAGAGCCGCCTCCTCAAAGTAGAGCTGACCTTGGCAACGTGAATGGAGTAAGGTCTTCAGGAACCTCATTTGCTGATGTGGCACAACTCAAAACGAGAAGAAACAGCTGCAAACATCCATTAATAAACATGACATGGAATGTGTGAAGTATAAATCTAGGAAAACTGGAAATTGTCAAAATTGAAACAAAATACATAAACATTGACATCCTAGGCATTAGTGAGCTCAAATGGACAAATTTTAGCTATTTTGAAGCCAATGATCATATAGTCTACTATGCTGGGGATGAAAATTTGAAGAGGAACTGTGTTGCATTCATCATCAAAAAGAACATTTCAAGATCCATCCTGAAGTACAACGCTATCAGTGGTAGGATAATATCTGTATGCCTACAAGGAAGGACAGTTAATACAACTATTATTCAAATTTATGCACCAACCAGCTTCTACAGTCTGAAATTAATTAAACATGCAGTTAGAATGCATTGATAATTACTGGTGACTGAAGTGCAAAAATTGTAAACAAAGAAGGAAGAGGAGTAGTTGGAAAATACTGCCTTGGTGATAGAAATAATGCTGGAGATTGCATGATATAATTTTGCAAGACTAATGACATTTTCATTGCAAATACTTTTTTTAACTAACACAAATGGTAATAGTACACCTGGACCTCACCAGGTAGAATACACAGGAACCAAACCGACTACATCTGCCGAAAAGATGATGGAAAAGCTCCACATCAGGAGTCAGAACAAGACCAGGTGCTGACTGTGGCACAGATCATCAATTGCTCATATGCAAATTCTAATTAAAACTGAAGAAAATTAGAACAAGTCCATGAGACCCAAAGTATGACCTTGAGTATATCCCTCCTGAGTTTAAAGACCATCTCAAGAACAAATTTGATGTGTTGACCATCAACGACCAAAGACCAGATGAATTGTGGAATGGCATCAAAGACCTTATCCATGAAGAGAGCAGAGGTCATTCAAAAGACAGGAAAGAAAGAAAAGACCAAATTGAGTATCAGAAGAGACTTGAAACTTGCTCTCAAATGTTGAGCAGCTAAAGCAAAAGAAATGAATGGTGAAGTAAAAGACCTAAACAGAAGATTTCAAAGAGTAGCTTGAGAAGACAAAAGAAAGTATTATAATGACATGTGCAAAGAACTGGAAAGGGGAAACCAGAAGGGAAGAACACATCCTGCATTTCCCAAGCTGAAAGAACTGAAGAAAAATTCAAGTGTCTAGTTGCCATAGTGAAGGATTCTACAGAGAAATTACTAAATGACTCAGGGAGCATGAAAAGGAGATGGAAAGAATATACAAAGTCATTATTATCAGAAAAAACTAGCTGTTGTTCAACCATATGAAGAGGCAGTGTGTGACCAGGAACCAGTAGTACTGAAGGAAGGAGTCAAAGCTGCATTGAAGGCATTGGCAAACAACAAGACTCCAGGAATTGATGGAATACTAACTGAGATATTTCAACAAATAGATGAAGCACTGGAAGTGCACACTTATCTATGCCAAGAAATTTGGAGGACTGCTACCTGGTCACCTGACTGAAAGACATTCATATTTATGCCCATTGTAAAGAAAGGTGATCTAATCAAATGAGGAAATTACTAAACAATATCATTGATATAATACATAAGTAAAATTTTGCTCAAGATCATTCAGAAGTGACTGCAACAGTATATTGACAAGGAACTACCAGAAATTCAAGCTGGATTTGGAAGAGGACATGGAACCAGGAATATCATTGCTGATATCAGATGGATCTTGGCTGAAAGCAAAGAATACCAGTAAGATGTTTACTTGTGTTGCATTGACTATGTAAAGGCATTCGACTGTGTGGATCATACTAAATTATGGCTAACATTGCAGAGAATGGGAATTCCAGAACACCTAATCATACTCTTAAGGAATCTGTATGTGGATCAAGAGGCAGTCACGTGAACAGAACAAGGGGACACTGGATGGTTTCAATTCAAGAAAAATGTGTGTCAGGGTTGTATCCTTTCACCATACTTTTTTAACCTGTATGCCGAGCAAACAATCCAAGAAGCTGCATTATATGAAGAACAAGGCATCAGGATTGAAGGATGACTCATTAACAACCTGAGTTACGCAGACGACACTACCTGATTTGCTGGAAGTGAAGAAGATTTGAGACACTTACTGAAGAAGATCAAGGACCACAGTCTTCAGTAAGGACTGCACCTCAAAATCAGGGAAACAGAAACGCTCACAACTGAACCAGTAAGCAACATGATCGTAAATGGAGAAAAGACTGAGGTTGTCAAGGATTTCAGCTTACTTGGATCCATAGTCAAAGTCCGTGGAAACAGCAGTCAAGAAATCAAAAGATACATTGCATTGGGCAAATCTGCTGCAAAGAATCTCCTTAAATATTCAAATGTAAAGATGTCACCTTGAAGACTAAAATGTGTCTGACCCAAGCCATGGTATTTTCAATCACATCATATGCATGCAAAAGCTGGACAATGAACAAAGAAGACAGAAGAATTGATGCCTTTGAATTGTGGTATTGTAGAAGAATATTGAATATACCAGGGACTGCCAAAAAAAACAACAGATCTGTTCCAGAAGAAGTACAACTGGATTGCCCCTTGGAAGCAAAGATGGCAAGACTACAATTTGCATGCTTTGGACGTGTTGTCAGGAAAGATCAGTCCTGAAGAAGGACATCATGCTTGGTAGTGTGTATGGTCCGCGATAAAGAGGAAGACCCTCCACAAGATGGATTGACAACAGTGGCTGTAACAATTGGTTTAAGCATGAAAATGATTGTGGACATGGCACAAGACTGGCAGTGTTTCTTTCTGTTGTTCATAGGGTTGCTATGAGTTGGAATCCACTCAATGGCACCTAACAACAAATATATTCAATTGCATATTTTCAATGCACGTGCTTGGAGCCTTACTTTCAGTAGCCAAAATGTAAATCAATACATTTCCAAAACATGGATAATTCTCTCCTAAACATACATATGATATTAGTTGTGAACATATTTTTTCATACAACTATAGTTCCTATGAGATACAGTTAACATTGTCTAAAATGTAATTCCAAGTTTCCATCTATGTTTATCAGTATGAACTTGTTTGGAGGGAAACATAGCTGTGCTGACTAGTCTTATTTAAGCTTCATGACCATAAACCTGAGGTATGTCCTTAATGCTTCTCCAAAATCATACTATATTCTCTCCACTAACTCACTCTCTCCATTTTCCCAAATGACCATTTCACACTTTCTTTAACCTTACAATATGAACTCTTCTCCTTCATCCTCTCTCTTTTGTTTCCAGCCTGGAACACCTCACCACTTAGTGACCTCATAGAATTGCATGGCTTCACATGCTAACTATACACTGAAATTGCGCAAATACCTAAACACACAGATCATCTCCTCCCTTACTACCCTTTCTAGCAAGCTCCTTGCTCTATATCCAAGTGCCTACACGGTGTTTCCCCTTGGATACCAAGTAAGTATACCAAGCCAAACTTATTATATCCAGAACATCTGACATCCTCATCTTTCCTCTGCAAACCTGCTTCATCTACAGACTTTCATGTCTTAGTTGATACCAGCTCCATTCTTTCAGTCATCCAGGCCTAAAATCCATACTCATCTTTGGCTCCTTTTTCTCTATGATGAGCAACTTCTAAACTGAAAATATTATTGATTCTGTCTTTAATGCGTCCAGAGTTCAATCACTGCTTAGAACCTCCTCTGCTACCCTATACCACCATCTCTTTATTTGTATGTTAATTGAGTCCTCCATTTCTACAAAATGATGCTTTAACGTGCACAAAACATTCTCTATCTGTACTTCATGACTTACCCAAGAGTGTCGAAAAAACTTTAATAGCCCCCTAGCCATGCACCTTCACCATTATGGAAAATATGAGTTTTGCTGAGTCCTCACTTTCAAAATATGCAGCCAACTGCAAGCCTGTGCCTCCCTCCTTGCCCTTTCTTTGTGGAAACCACAATAAAGGCATTTGCTCACACTTTCTCTCTCTCACCTCTGCCTCCTGACCCACCCTGGTTCTTCCCTTCCGTGGCCTCAGATGGTACGTTCTTCCCAGAGACCTATTAGTGTAGTAAACTCTCTGAATCCTTCTGGTCTCTTTCTTTCTTGTTCTATGTCTGGCCATACCATGCCATATCCTAGATAACATAAATTTTAGATTATTACAGTAGCCTCTTAACCTTTTTCTAATCTCCCTACCAGAATATACAGAAGGACTCTGTTAAAATATAAGTCAAATCGTATCAAATCTCTGTTCCCAATGTTCAAATAACTTTCCAATTTCTCAGAGTAAGAGCTCTAGTCCTTATAATCTCTAAATCTCTGGCTATTTCCATTCTCTATACACCCCCTGCACCCTCCTGCCCCAGTTATATCTCTGTCTTCATCTCCTATCACTCACCCTAATCATGTGGAGAGCCACACTCTTGCAGGGACTCATTAACCATATCCTTGTCTGAGGACCTTTGCAGTGGATATTCCCTCTGCTAAAAAACTGCCCTCCCAATATAATATTTACTTTGCTTATAGTCTCACATCCATAGAGTCTTTACTCAAATGTCGTCTCCCTTTTGTAACTACTTTGACCAAAATTACAATTGCTCCTCCCCACTGATTACTTGAATTCTTAATTTGCAAATCTCTAATAGATAGTATGGAAAGCCTGGTGGCACAGTCAGTTAAGTGCTATGTCTGCTAACCAAAAGGCTGGCAGTTCGAATCAGACAGGCACTCCTTGGAAATGCTATAGGACCGTTCTACTCTGATCTCTAGGGTCACTATGAGTCCAACCCAAATCAACAGCAATGGATTTGGTTTTATGGTTTGAATAGGCAGTATGGAGACCCTGGTGGTAAAGTGGTTGAGTGCTCTAAGGCCGACTGCCATGGACTGAATTGTGTCCCCCCAAAAATATGTATAGCCAATGTGGCTGGGTCATGATTCCCAGTATTTTGTGATTGTCTTCCGTTTTGTGGTTCTCTGTGCTATATGTTAAAGGATTACGGTAGGACTGTAAATCCCTTCATAGGATTACCTCCCTGCTCCACTGTAAAGGGAGTTTCCCCTGAGTATGGCTTGCCCCACCTTTAATCCTTTCATTTTACAAGAGATAAAAGGAAAGAGAAGCAAGCAGAGAGTTGGGAACCTCACACCATCAAGAAAGCAGCACCGTGAGAAGAGCGAGTCCCTCGGACCTGAGGTTCCTGTGCCAAGATGCTCCCTGGACAAAGACTGATACAATACCGTACATATCTGCAGAGCCGACAAGGGGGAATGCCTTCCCCTGGAGCGAGCATCCTAAATTGGACTTGTAGCCTGCCGGACCATATAAGAATAAACTTTCCTTTGTTACAGCCATCCACTCTGTGGTATTTCTGTTAGAGCAGCCCTAGCTGACTAAAACACCAACCAAAAGGTCAGTAGTTCAAATCTACCAGGTGTCCTTTGGAAACTCTCTGGGGCAGTTCTACTCTCTTCTATAGGATTGCTATGAATCGAAATCAACTCCACAGTAGTGGGTTTGCTTTCTTTTTGATAGTAGGTAGTATGGAGATTTGCAAATAAAACACTAAGAAAGAAGTTAAGGTTACAATATGAATAAATTGTGGCAAATGTCTGAGGGTTTCATAATGTACTGGAGGAAATAAATGACAAATATAGCCTAAAACAATACAGTATAGTATTACAGATTAACGATGCTGGGCACACAGAGAAGTGTAATTTGGAAAATATGATTTTAAACAATGTCTTGATTGCTAGTAAGACATACCTGGAGAAAGGATAAGGTGAGTGTAATCTGGATATGGGGCAATACATGTAGACGGAAGGAAATGAAAGTCTTGTGCCGCAGTAGTTCCACCCAGGACTGTGTGACTTTGAACAAGTAAATGTCAAAGACATAAACTCTATACATTAGAATTTTTGTCTGTCGTATTCACTGCTATATCCCCAGTGCCTAGAACAAGATTAGACAGGTAATAGAGTCTAAGTACTTCACGGTAAAGTGAACAAATCAGCTGCTTATTACAATCAGAAAATATTTGCTGAATTAATTTTAAAGTCTTTTCCAGTCTCTTCAATCTAAATTATAACAGGCATGATTTGAAACCTTGTAAAGAACTTCATAGTGATTAGATCAGACTCATCATGGAATGGCTGCTTGAAGAATTTGTTGTTTACTCAGAGAGCAGGGCCTTCAGTGTGTGAAGGTCTACACGGCCACTTCTCCAAGACATTGTGGACAATATTTCTAAATTTGATAAGTGGTCAAAGTAGTGTTTCTCTTAGCTGTTGGATTTGGAATTCTTGTCTAAAAAAAACTGACATGGTTTTCTCAGAGAAGTCATACACTGAATAGAAATTTCTGTCTCCTTTGGATAGGTGTCAGGTTGGTTTAGGGTTTTATGTACTGGTTATCAAACACAGAGTCTCTGGCATTACTGATGGCTAAGTGCTTGGATAATAACTAAAATTTTAGCAGCTTGAGTCTCCCCCACCAAGATGCCTCACAAGAAAACTCTGGCAACCTACTTATAAAAAATTAGCCCCTGAAAACTTACGGAGCACAGTTTTACTTTGACTGATTGGGTTGTCAGTGAACTGGAACTGATTCAATGCAACAGTTTCCATTTTCAACTAGATTAACATAAGTTTAGTTTGCTTTTTATGACCATATTATCACATTAAAAAAAGAAAAAGAAAAAAAACTCCATTGCCCTTTAGTTGATTCCTACTCACAGTGACCCTATAGGACAGAGTAGAACTGCCCTGTACTATTTCTGATGAACTGTTAATCTACTGGTTAGCAGACTAGCTCTTAAGCACTGTGCATAGGTAACTTAATTGGAACCCAGTTTTAGAAAAGAAACTCAATACAAGTGTTTAAAGACACAAGTGCTTTTCCATGTCTCCAAACATGTCAAGAAGTAAAGAATTAGACAAATGAGGGAGGGGGGTGGGGAACAGAATAAAAAGGAGGTAAGTTTTATTTCATGGAACTTAGGTGATCCGCTGTTAGATAGTTTGTAAATGACTCTTTATTGGCCTATAGACTTATGATGGCGCCTCAGAGACACTGCTTTTATTTTAAACTCTAAATCCTCTCAAATCAGCTGACTGTCTTCAACCTTCCCCACCATGCTAGTGCCATTGGACTGCCAATGAAAGCCCACAGGGCCAGGCCACATTCTGAAGCAGAAGCTATTTGCACTGTCAGTTGGCTACAAAGAATGGGTGGATGGCTTCATATGGCCTAGTTCTACTTAGAGTTTTGGGCTCACATTTCAGCCAGTGCTAACAAGTCACTGTAGTGCTTTGTTCTACTCCAATTCTTTGTAAAGCTTTCCCTAAGGAGTGTTAAGGTCAAGGCCACTTTAAGCGAGAGGAAATGCGTTGCATTCAACGTAGCTCATTGGTAGTGAGCATAGGTTCCAGAAACTGACAGACTACTTCCAGTCTAGCTGGATATAACCAGTTATATCACCTTGGACATATTTATACAACCTCTTTAAGCTCCAGTTTCCTCATTTGTACAATAAGAGTAATAGTACCTGTTTCATAGGATATGTGGAATAAGTCGAATAATGTACAATAAGCATTAAGCACTATACCTGGCACACGGTTAATACTTAATGAGTTATAGTAATGTTTATACAGGGCATCCCACTCGTCACCTTACCATGTCATAACACACTAGCTACTGAATGGATAGAGTGAATAGTCTCCGTCTAATCTTTTGTATGGTCTACTCAACTTTTCTACTGAAGATTTCAGCTTGTTGTTGAAAAGGTGCAGGGGATTATCTTCTATGATAGTGTCTTTATTCTACTTTTCTTCCCATACGTCATTTATGCCTACATTTCCACTCAAAATGAAGGCAAGATAGTAGGTTTTATGATTAGTGTGATTTCTCTCAAAAATATTGTTGTTAGGTGCCACTGAGTTGGTTCTAACTCATAGATACCCTATTTGCAACAGAACAACACAACGTTTGGTCCTGTACCATGGCTGCAAATCATCACTATGCTTGAGCCCATTGTTGCAGACACTGTGTCAATCCATCTCATTGAGGATCTTCTACTTTTTCACTGACTCTCTGCTTTACCAAGCATGATGTCTATCTCCAGGGGCTTTTCCGGCCTGAAATAATGTCCAAAGTATGTAAGACATAGTTTTGTCATCCTGTGTCTAAGGAACACGCTAGTTATACTTCGCCCAAGACAGATCTATTTCCTCTTCTGGCAGTCCATGGTATATTCAATATTCTTCTTCAACACCCCAATTCAAAGGCATCAATTCTTCTTCTCTCTTCCTTATTCATTGTTCAGCTTTTGTATGCATATGACGCTACTGAAAATAGTTTGGCTTGGGTCAGGCACACTTCAGTCTTTAAGGGGTTATTTTTGCTTTTCAACAAGTTTAAAGAGCTCTTTTGCTGCAGATTTGCCCAATGCAATACATCTTTTGATTTCTTGACTGCTGATTCTGTGGACTTTGACTGTGGATCCAAGTAAATTGAAATCCTTGACAACCTTAATCTTTTCTCCATTTCTCATGATATTACTTATTGGTCCAGTTGTGAGGATTTTTGTTTTCTTCATATTAAGGTGCTTATGCTCATTGGACAACTTGTCTCTGATGCAGAAGGTTTTGAGTTACAACTTTACTTTGAAAGTAGCTTTTAATAAAGTAAAATAAAATAAAATAAACATTGGATACAAAGTTCTTTAGCTAAGAGTATCCAGTTAGTTTGCCAATCCATGAAGTGGTGACATTTCTGGGAACTATTCAGTAATCTCAGGGGACAGGTGCCTAGAACATCATTATACTGCCAGTGCATAGAAAGAGAGCAAACAGAAAAAAAGAAATGATTGATGTGCCCCTGGGGCTATGCAATGATACTCTGCACTTCCTAAAATAAGATGCACAAGAGGACAGTAACTCAGTGAATGTCCTTATATCAGAGCCTTCCTATTATTTCTCTGCTTATCAGAATGATAAAAGGAATATATTCTATCTGGGTCTCCCAGTGGCATCAGTGCCAGGTGCTGTAACCTGAGTATATTGAGAGATGTGGCTATGCCAGAATTCCACACTCGTGAGTCCATGCTATCATTAAGTTGTTCAGCAAGTATTTACTGAGTGCCAGAACTGCACTGGTTGCCAAGGATACATTGACAAGGAAGGAAAACAGAGTCCCTGCTTTCAGGGATATTAAAACCGAGAAGAAAGATAAAGTGAGATGTAGAGTTGCTAGAAAGCTCATACCAGGGGTATCTTACAGGAGTTGGGGCAGAACTTTCTGTCCAAGGAGATCATTTTTTTCACCTCTGTTAGTCTTGGACATTGACATTCCTTCACTTATAGATGGCTCTTCACATGGTATCTTCCTGGATTTGTTTCTGTATCTCTGTGTCTTTATTAGACACTACTTAAAAGTAGTTAGATTTAGGACCCACACTACACTGGTATGACTGTCATGAATTGTGTTTCCTAAAAAGTGTGTGTAGCAGTTTGGCAAAGGGGTGGATCTTGGTGCTCTGTGATGTTCCTATCCTGCCTGATGCCTTTAATGAGGGTGGCTGGGTGGTAATTGTGTTGGTGGGGTGGACCCAATGTGTTACATTGTGTTGCCCCTTGAGACAATCTCTTGGGATGTAAAGGAAAGGGAAGTAAACAAAAAGTGAAGGATCTCATACCACCAAGAAAGCAGTATTGGGAGCAGAATCTATCCTTTGGACCCAGGGTCACTGTGCATTAGAAACCCTCCGTCCAGAGAAAGATAGACAAGGACCTTCTTCTAGAGTCAACAGAGAAAGCATTCCCCTAGAGCTGAGGCCTTGAATTTAGATGCTTGCCTATCTATCTTTGTTAAAGCTATTCACTTGTGCTAATTCTGCTATAGCAGCACTAGAGGACTAAGATAATGCCCTCATTAACATAAAAGTGAAACTCTTTTTCCAAACAGGATCGATCACATTCACAGGTACAGGTGTTAGGACATCAACATATTTTGGGGGGAGACACAGTTAAATCTACAACAATGGGGAAAACCAGACAGCATGAAAGATTGACTCCATTCAGTCTTCAACATTAGAGCTAAACTGCATTCTCCAGTTAGCTTTATGTTACTAAAATTGAGCTGATACTTTGATTTTTATTCATCTGTCCTCTCATTTTACTTCTCAGTAAGTACTAAATTTAGAAGGAAAAATTAAAGATGGTATTGCTCAGTTTCCCTTATAGTCCAACATATTCATGTTTTTGCCGGGTATCTTAAAAGTAAATTTAAGCAGTTAGCATTTAAAAACCTATTAGCCCATTAACAAATAGAGCAACTGAGAATTTGGGCTTCCACTGAGAAGACCTTGAAATCTGACAGTGCTTTAGTTAGTTTTTATTTTATTTTAGTTAGTTCAACCCTGTGGGCCTTTACCCTCAGTTACTGAGCATGCACACCAACATTTGCAAAGTTGAAACTAGGGCCTGTTCAGGCCTTTGTGACTAATGATCTGATTTAAGAAAGCACAACAAAGAGACAACACTGGGGAGAGAACATATGTTTGTTCTATCTAGAGCTCACCTTAAGATAGGCAGAGCTTCAAAACACAGGCTTTTCTAGGCCTTCTTGGGCAGAACATTTTTTCTCTCTGTGTTTAAAGAGTTTCCCAGTAAAGACTATGACTGGTGTGCCTTTTGTGTCAGACATAGGGAAGCAATGTAGGCTTACATACCCTAAATTCTGTTTTGTGTTACGTGCTTTAGTTAGGGTTCTGTGATAAATGGGGCCCAGTAACAGGGTTAAACTATAGGATTCATTTCAGTTGTCCATAAGCTGAAGTCAACCGACAATTACTTGGTCCCCTTTACCAAGTAGTCTCAGGTTAACTGCCCATCGTTCTGGATTACTGAGACTCATGCTATTGTATTGATCTCAGAAATATGTTAGTTGCTATTAACATTTAAAATGAAGGGTGAATCTCCTTTTGTTGGGTTGAAGTAGAGAAATAACTTCACAAATGTTTTCGCAAATTAAGAAACTAAGAGGGAACATACCAAGAATACTCAGCTGTTAGAAATTGAGAACGCTGAAGAAATTAAAAAGGGTCAGATTCTAAATTATGTCTATCTCTATCAGAACAGCAACAAACAGAAAAATAAAAATTATACACACACTCCAAAAAATCAAAATATATTAAAGAACAGATAGTTGTGTTACTTCTGGATCAGTATGGAAGATGGAGTGCAAGGAATAGAAAATGTGAGTCAGGAGTTTAGGTCGTAGATGGGGTGACTTTTCCAAAGGGAGCCTTGAGAGGTAAGGTCCTGAGGTCTTTGCTGCAAACACCTTATTGCTTGCTACCCTCGTGTAGTTCAGGATTCAGAAGCACTGAAAGCATTTACAATGCAGTAATCTTTGCAATGATGCTCCAGCATAAATGAACATAGACAAGACAGAAGATAGATATAGCTAGAGAAAGATTTCAAATGTGAACAAAGGTGTGTGGCAAGAAGCAGTGGCAAACAGTATATGGCACAAGACTGAAACGGCCCTCAAGAGAAAAGAATGGAAGTCATGTCATTAGCATACAAAACACACATGCAACCCAGTCCAAGTGTCAGGCATTGAGAAGGGAAACAGAAGTGAGAGTTTGGCATATCGCCAGACAGAGAAGAAAGGTGTCTAATAAGATCTGATGACGGAAGCTACCACTTATGCTCAGTTCTAATGTCTATGAAAAAGGTCAGGACTTTCTCAAATACCGTTTTCTGAGAGCTGTGAGTATATGCATTAAAGAACCCTTCCCCCAAGCTCTTTCCTTGAATGACAAACACAGTGCTAGTTAAATTACAGGAGACTTTTCTCAGAGTTTAACTTCCCATGCAGCAGCCTTCAGATAACTGTCAGTAGCTGACGGGCATCCTGGCAAAGTTCTGAAGCTAAATTCTCCCTGTATCTCCCCTCCACCTTTAGCACCCCAGCTCTTGCTTTGCTTCTGGCAACAATAGAACGGTCTCAGATTGGACAGAGTACAGGGTTCTGGGGACAGCATTTCCCCAAAGGCTGGAGATTTGCTTTTTATTATTATTATTATTATATGGAGTAAGGTTGATGCTGTGATACTCTTTTGTTTCCAGTTAGTAGAAAAATTGTGGCATGTGAGAGGCTACAGATTGGATTAATTCCACTGTGAACATGCCTTAGAAGCTATATTATTCGATAGAAGACAGTCTAGGCTGCAGCTGGGGTATAAAATTCAACTCAGTGAAACTATCAGATTGAACATCTCTCTGGATTAGAGTAAGCAAAATAAGAAATTGGGCAATTGTGGTTAAAGAACATTGAACGTTTCACGGTCTTAGACAAGGGGATGAAACTTTAAGTTTTTTTTTGTTGTTGCTGTTGTCTCAGTCATCTACTGCTGCTATAACAGAAATACCACAAGTGAATGGCTTTAGCAAAGAAAAGTTTATTTATTCACTGTAAAGTAGGTTAAAAGTCCAAATTCAGCACATTACTTCCAAGAGAAGATTTTCTCTGTGTGTTGACCTTCTTAACAATATTTGCCTGGAATAGGTGCTTCTCTGCACAGGAACCATGGATCCAAGGGGTGCTTTTCAGCTCAGCACTGCCATCCTGGTGGTACGAGGTCCCCTACTCTCTTCCCTTTTATCCATTATAAGAAAAAGATGGTTCAGGCCACAACCCCGGGAAACTCCCTTAGCATGGATCAGGGATGTAATCTCAGTAAAGGTATTATAACCCCTTATTCTTTTTTGATATAACATTGTAATCACAAAACAGAGGCCAGCCACACAATACTGAGAATCATGGCCTAACCAAGTTAGTTTTGGGGAGGACATAAATCAATCCATGATATCTATGTTCTCCACAATACCAAAGCAAACAAAACAAAACAAAAAACCAATAGCCATTCAGTCAATTATGACTCACAGCAACCTTATAGACAGAGTAGAACTGCTCCATAGAGTTTCCAAGGAATGCTTGACAGATTTGCGCTGTCAACCTTTTGGTCACCAGACATAGCACTCAACCACTACACCACAAGGGTTTCCTTTCTCCAAGATAGAAGATTTTAATTTACTTTAATTTTTCTTTAAATTTTTATTTTGCTGTTGTTGAGAATATACACAACAAACGCACACACTAATTCAACAACTTCTATATGTACCATTTAGTAACAATTATTATATTCTCAGTTATGCAACCACTCTCACCTTCTTTTCTGAGTTGTTCCTCCTTTGTTAATGTAAACTCACTGCTCTCTAAGTTTCCACTCCAACATTTCCAGTTGTTGTTGTCAGTCTGATCCTATGTAGATAGTTCTTCCAGGAACATAACGTTCATGGTAGATCTTTCTTACTAGTTAAGCTAAACTATTGTTCGGTTTTAAAAAGACTTCAGGGGATATTTTTGATTCAAGGTTTACATTATCTCAAGGCAATAGTTTCAGGTATTTGCATACCCTCAGTGATTGCTTTATTTATTTGATTTAAATTTGAGACCTCTTTAAAACTGTTATTAGACAAACATAGCTAGTTGGAAAGTAGGATGAAAAACTAAATAAAGAATTTTCTACCAAGAAGTCAGAAACGCTTTGAAGTTAGTTCAACTTTAGCCTATTTCATAGCCTTCTGGAGGCAAAAGCTCCATAATTCACCAGTTCCCTGTAAGGATCTTAAACGATCAGTGGTTGGTGACTGAGAAGAGGCCTCATCAAGGTAAAAGCAGGACTGTTCTGACCTCCTCTTAGGAAACTAGCCATGTAAGTGTTGGACCATATTCTTAATGGATAAAGTCAGCGAGTTAGGAGAATGAGAAGCTAGGAGCCTTTCCAAGGAGGTACTTACTACACACATTCCTAATTTTTCAAAGGGGAGTGGAGAGGAAAGGGAATTTTCACTTGACTTCCTGGGACCATAAACTTTAGAAGGAAACCTTCCAATTTCTCTTCAGTCCTAAGGGAGCAAGAGTGGATTGTCTGACTCGTGAATTGAGAAGAAATCCAGTTCAGCCCTTTTGTTTCCTCTTTCCTCTGGAATGGAAATGCCTGCACTCTGGTCTGCTCTTTGCAAAGCCTTTGGTTTGAAGGCTTGTCCAATTTCAGGAAACAATAAAATCCATGTGATCTCTAATTTATAATCATATTTTTCAGTCAACTTGGATTCCTTTTTTTTTCTTTTATGTCTTATTCCTCAGTAAGCTCTAAACATGAGACATAAGGCAGGAATTGTACTCATTGCCTCCGCTAATAGCCCAACAAGGGCAAGAATGTACAAAATTGCCCTCCCTGGTGAAACTGTCAGAGATTTTTGAACAAATAAATCTTGACTGGACAAAGGAATTGTATTGTTCATTCGTGATTAGGGCAGGAGTTTTTTTAGACTAAAGGAATAACTCTGCAAAAATAGAGTGTTAAAGAGAGCACGCAATATATTTAAGGAACTGAAATATGTCCCATCCAGTTACAGCAGAAGAAATAAAAATGCAATGGTTTTTGTTGAGATTGGACTTGTATACAGGAGAAGCAGAGTTTCGAGTTTGACTGTGAATTTGAAACCTGTCATAAGGTAGGATTGCCTCAAATAAATATACAGAAAACCAAAAAAACCAAACCCATTTCCATTGAGTTGATTCCAACTCATAGCGACCCTGCAGGACAGAGTAGAACTGGCCCATAGAGCTGCAAAGAGGTGCCTAGAAGATCTGAACTGCCAACACTTTTGGTTAGCAGAGATAGTATTTAACCATTATACAACCCGGATTTCCAAATATATAGAACTCTCAGATAAATTTGTGTTTCAGTAAACAACCAATAAGTTTCCCGTAAAAGCACGTCCCATGCAATATTTGTAGTATTTGGGACACATTATCCTGAAAATGTATTCATTCACTGTTTATCTGAAATTCAAGTTTAACTGAAACTTCTGTATTTTATTTGCTTAATCAAGCAATCTTACATTACAACAAAATCCCAAATCCAGTGTTTTTAATATGCAACTCTATTTTAGGGAATATGGCAAGCCACTGGAAGGCTAGAAAGCCCTGAAATGATACAATCAGAAATCAGAGACAGAGAAAACAAGCATCCTTTTCCAAAAATGCACCTTTGTTTCTAGGGTCCTTCTTCAGTACAGCCTGAATGTAATACCACTAATAATGAGAACCTGCTATATCCTCATAATATTATTGTAAATACGGCCTGATTGGGGTAAATTGCAGACTCAGTAATATGGCAACAAGGGTGGTTTATAGCAGAAATACAGGAGGGAATACAGATTCAGGCTGTGCAGAGAGAAAGGCAACAGGCAAAAATGGCTGCCTGAAAGGCAACAATTTCGTTCATGAAACTGAGTACACTCCATTTGCCTCCACTGAACTCTAGATTTCACATTTTTCCTTGATCCCAAAACACCTGTGTTTACGATGTTTGACTGTCAGAGAATGAAATGACTTCTGCTGAGTTTGTGATCACCTCTCTCAAATTCCCAGAGGGGTCTTTCTAACACACTGACACTGTGACGATTAAAAAGTGATCTATCCAGAACACGGGCATCCCAGTCTACCTGCAGAAGAAACACACTCATTGTAAGTGATCAGAAACTTTCCTCCTGGCTTAATATTCAATTTCTAAAGGTAAACTCTCAGTTTTAATTGTGGCTGTACCTGTTTCCTAACTATCTCTGTGCCCTGTCTTGTAACCTTTTCCCTAGGAGTGCTCTTAGAAAGCCATTGTTAGAAATCTAATTGTAACTTTGTGGAACAGAGTATGGTCAGACGGAATAAATTGTGCTCACCCACCGATGGGTCAATTCATGGACTTGCAGCTGTGTGAGTACAAACATCGCCGGGAAACCAATCTGTCCACAGGAGGTCAATAACCATAAACCATAGGAGCAGCTTTAAAATAGCAAAAAGGAGGCCAAAGAAAAAGTTAAGGAAAGCACTTGACATTTTTCATAAGACCAGAATGTGCCTGCCGTTCATTTGAAAATATCTTCGTGCCAAAAAACTCCAAATACTTCACCGCAAGCTTTTGTCAGTGTCCAGCATGTCCACCTAACCTTGGCCTCAATCTTACAAAAGTGAAATGGAAATGGTAGGAAGCCAAAGAATGAGTATGAGTGTAGGATTACTATCTTTTAGGGTAAACCAAAACCACACAAATTGAAATAGAATTCAGCAAATAAATATCGACTATGGTTAATATTTGATGAATGTTTACTGTGTGTCAGAAAGTGTTATTTTAATTTTCAGAACAATCATACAATGTAGGTATTACTATTTTGACCATTGTATAAACGAAAGAAATGCAGGACAATCATTAACCAAGGTCAACAGCCATCACACAGTGACAGACCTAAGATTCAGCCTGGGCAAATGGCCCTAATGCTGTGTACCATTAGCCACTACACAACTGTTCTAGGAACCAAGCAGCTTTCTGTAGTGAAGAATGTCTGTGTGGTCTACAAAAAACTGAATGTAAATACGCTTGACCTAATGGGTTTCTCGGTTTCCCTTTGCTCTTCCATGATTCAAAGCAACTTTTCAAGGATTTGTAATACATAAATGAAAGTAAATATGGTTGTGGATAAGACTGACTTAAAGTAATAATTGGTTTTGTACTTTGATTTATTCTATATTCATCCATTAAGCAATCATGCATGGAATGCATGCTGGGTGAGGTGCACTAAATTTACTTAATAAGATGTCATTCCTGATCAGAAGAAATGCACAATATATAGACACAAAAGGAGATAATTACAGTGTTAATCACATTGGCAATAAAAGCTACACAGTGGTGTCCTATACCTTTAATGCTCCATAGAATCTATCCCCAAAACTCGTAACCTTGGGAAGTCACTGGAAGTGACAATCACATTGTCACAGCTTTGGGAATGACATTCACTCCGCCACTCATACGTCTTGCCTCTTTCCACTAGCCACTCACACAGGACTTTCCTCCTCCTGCCAAACACTGCCCACATTTTTATAAATTTTCAATGCATTTTTCTGTTTGTATATGGACTGTTCTATCATCTGCAGAGACTTTATGGTAGACGTTCTGATAAGGGAGTCAAAGGAGAAGAAGAAAAATGCTGTCTCATTCTCAGAAAGTTGTTTAAGGGAAGCTCACTGTTGATGGTGTCCACTGTAAACCACAAAACAAAAATCATCTATGCGAAGGCCCCTGACCCTGTGCCAAGCCATCCCACCTCCTGTAAGACAGTGAGGTGGGGGAATTGCTGTAACCCTGACAGTGAATTGTATTTAATCAACAGGATACTCTGAAGCAAAGTAATTGGTGCCCAGGGTCTCACAGACTCCCAGAAAAATCATGTTTACAGTTTGTGGCTTCTGCTCCTTTCTGAAAAAAAACAACGACCTGTGCAAAGGACTAGATAGGAAAATATGTCATTGTTTTCCTTTTTTTTTCCTCTCTCAAGAGTTTGAAATGAACGGAAGACAAAAGTAAACAAAACAAAATACTTCTCTTATCCTTTCACCAAATAAATAAAGAAGCCCTACAACTTACACATGCAAATTTTGACGAGCACTCCACATCGTGACATAATTTAAGCTCCAGAATAACATCCTGCTACTCTTACAAATCAAACCAAACCTATACATCGAGTCAGTTCCAACTCATAGTGACCCCACAGGACGGAGCAGAACTACCCCACAGGGTTTCCAAGGAGCAGCTGGTAGATTTGAACTGCCAACCTTAGTTTAGCAGCTGTAGCTTTTAACTGTTACGTGGCCAGGATTCCCAAACCTACTCTTAGGACTCGATAATGCTATAACAGAGATATGAATACAGCTATTGTGGACTCCAGGGTATCACACTGTCTTGGTATTCTGGAAAGTTTTGTTGAGGTCATGTTCCTTGGGTTTGATCTTGAAATATGATCAGGGAAAGAAATCTCATAATGTGCCAGACAGAAAGACTTAGAAACGCAAAGATTTGGATGAATAAAAGAGCTTGGACTTCTTGAGTAATAGTGGAAAATGTAATGATGTTGGTGCACAAGTTGGGTGTTAGAGCGTATGTGTGGTGGACCAGGCGTGGAAATTAAGCTAAAGAAAAACAACGATGAACTTCAGAGCAACTGTATTTCTAGGATGTTTTCAGTGAAAAATTTTCTAACTATATCTCTTCAGGTTTTCATCAATCCTTATTTGTAACACACATTTTCATGCAGTTTAAAAGGAAAGAAAAAAGATTAAAAGGTACGTGCAATGAAGTTACACAATGAATATCTATATAATAATAATGAGATCTTCACAGACAAACTGAATGATATAACATAGTGTAGGAAATTTTAAGCAGAATATTTTAGCAGTTGCAAACATAGTGGCTTCATAATTCAATTTATTCAGATTCTTGTGTTTCTTATTTTTATTTAGCTGAAATAGTGGTCTGTGGTTGATACTTAGGTTACTAATTGAAGACAATTCTTAGCCACTCATCTCATCTTATTAGGAGAGCTGATCTCTAAACATTCCAGGCTTTTTGATCCACCCCTGAGTTTTCTCATCAGGAGCTGGCAGGAGTCTTTTTTCCATAATTTTATATCTGGTAAAGCTAATTTAATAATAATAATTAAAAAATTAAATTGGTGTAATTCTTTCTCTCTCTGGACTCTTCTCCGGCCAGCATGCTGTTGTTAAGAAGTAAGGAAGTCCTAGACCAAATTTTTCTGTTTAGTCAAAGGTCTAGATTAAAGGGAGGGAAAAAAAAAAACCTTGCCATCTGGCTGATTCCTACTCGTACTGATCCCATCAGACAGAACAGAACCACTACATAGGGTTTTCAAGGCTGTAATCTTGACAGAAGCAGAACCACATCTTTCTCTTGCAGAGTACCTGGTGGTTTAGGACTGCTAATCTTTAAGTACCCAAATGCTTATAACATCTCAGCACCAGGGCTCCTTAATAATGGTGACGACGCCAGGTGATAATATATTCACTTCTTTACATATACCAGACATATTTTTGCTTATACATGCCTTCTCATCGAAACCACGCAACTACTCTGAGAAATTATTGTCTTCAGACTGCAGAGCAGAATACTGCAAAGATCAAAGGAACAAACGTACGTGAGAGCAATTTGAACATCGAGACTGCTATCAAATATAAGATATAATTAATATGACACTGCTTCATCCAATCAGTTAAATGGAGGAACATTTATCTTATAGAGGACAATGAATAACGTTTCCTTTTCCCATTTATGATTTGACTCCATCTAAAAGCAGACAAAAGGGCTACGAAATTGGAGATCAAAACATTAGCATGAGAAGGTGATGTGCGCTAACCCTCCTGCACTTGAATCTAGACCTCTAAATCAGGATGGGTAGCTGATAGTGAGCAGTAAGAGGAAAGGAAGTTGAGGCATACGCTCTGATTCCCTGCCTTGGCCCTCAACTTCAGATTCCCAGAAAACAAATTTTCTTACTTCCACACAAATGTGTTTGCGTTTCAAAGATCCAGTAGCTCTGATCAGCTACTATTAATGCCAGAATTTTGGTTGAGCTTGACTGCTTTGCGGTGTCTCAGAGCTCTGCAAACTTAGAAAAAAATCCAGAAACATCATTGTGGGGGCTGTAGTCCTAGGCTGTTACATGTGTTGCTGGACCACAGTGAGCACTCAAATGTATTTTTACAATCATTCTCATTTTCCTGTAACCTCGGGTCTTTTATTTGGTTAGCTAAGCACCATAGGAAAAGAAAGCAAGCCTGGTGGTGTAGTGGATAAGAGCTACAGCTGCTAACCGAAAGGTTGGCAGTTCAAATTCACCAGGCACTCCTTGGAAACCTGATGGGGCAGTTCTACTCTGTCCTATCGGATCATGAGGAAACTCTCTAACATCACTATTGCAGTAAAATTATTTATTGATACTCAGTGTAATATTTTGGAGTCCTGGTGGTACCATGGTTGAAGTGTTCAGCTGCTAACTGAAACATCAGCAGTTCAAACCTACTAGCCATTCTGAGACAGAAAAGGCCTGACAGTCTGCTTCTGTAAAGATTGCAGTCTAGGAAACCCCACAAGGTAATTCCGCTCTGTCCCTTAAGGTCATTATGAATAGAAATCTACTAGACAGTGTACAAAAAACAAATTAGATAACCTTCACTTTGCCTTAGAAATCCTTTAAGAAGTGTTTTGAGCACACCTATCCTTCCCCCCCCAAAATAAAATTTTACTGTTTGCCTAAGAATGTTAACAAGATACTTACACTGAATCAGAGGACTAAATTCTTTTTCTTTTGTGTATATAAATATGCGGAGCCCTGGTAGTACAGTGGTTAAGTGCTTGGCTTCTAATCAAACCCACCAGTAGCTCTGTGGGAGAAAGACTTGTCAGTCTGCTTCCCTAAACATCACTGCCCTAGAAACCCCATAGTACAGTTCTACTTTTCTTATAGGGTAGCTAAGAGTTGGAATCATTTCAGTGGGTTCGGTATGATGTTATGCAAATATTTGTATAATTTGACCTGTCATCACAGTCAATGGATTGATAGGATCAGTAATAAACATTTTCCAGTATAATCTTTGGCTTCATTCTTGCTTGCTGTCTGAAAGAGAATGCTGTTGTGGATGGTATGTATCTAAAAACGTCTTTAACCTTGATATCTTGGGTAGCTTCTATAATAGGAGCTTTGAAAATCAAAATTATTCACCACTATACTGTGTGATTATTGCCATCATTTAGTTGAATGAAATTAAACTTATCACTTGCATCATTACACAGAACAATACTGTAGAACAAGTTTTGTAAAAAATGTTCTTTAATTAAAGAGCAAATAGAAGTCTGTTCTACTTCAATTGTTTGGTATAAGAAAATAAAACATAAAAAAAAGGACAAGCATTAAGTGTTTACAAGGTCAGTAAATGAAATAAAAGTTAGGATTGGGTATCACCCCTATATACTATGTAAATAACTGTTTTTTCCACTTTATTTGCCAGAAAAGATCATCAAGACCTAAAATTCTACCCCTCTAATACCTCACAAATTTTTGTTCACAGAATTTTAAATGGATAAGAAGAGGGTTTGGTCCTAGGGTCACCATGAGTCAGATCTGACTCGATGGCACTTGGCTGGCTTGGTCCTCTTTTAAAGTGACTTTTTTTCTTTTCCACCAGAGCAAATGATGATTAATCCCTAATTTAGAGAAAATTATCAGCCTCTGGGTAACCTTTTCCTGGGTTTTCACACTTGTCTTTGTGTCTACATTTGAAAGTGGGTAGATTTCACGTAAATAGTGAAATTAGAGGGTTTTCTTGAAACATTTTCAAGAAAACGTAGGCTCTATGACCAAATGAAATCCATGTTTACACCAGACAGACATCAGAAGGAAATGCACAGCAGCTGTTGCTTTTAGATGGCCATATGAACTCAGCTGATTAGGGTCCTCCCTAGTCTCTGCTCCAACCAGCTGCTTAATTCAGTTAAATTACTGTTATGGCTTCTGAATACATTTGCATTAAAATACATATGTATTAAATCTACTGAGCTAAGTAAGAAGACCTGGTTGCTAAATGGTTAAACATTTACCTATTAATGGAACAGTTTCTGGTTCAAACCTACCCAACGGGACCATGGGAGAAAGACCTGATGATTTGTCCCTGTAAAGATTACAGACTAGAAAATCCTATGGTGCAGTTGTACTCTGACGCATGGGGCTACAGTGAGTCAGAATCAACCTGACATACCTCAGACATCTGTCAGCCCACCTGCCTGCCTTCCTGCCTATAATCTTTATATCAGACTGAAAGTGTGCTCCGTAGGGTTATCACTACTGTTACTTATCTGGTTGTTGAGACATTCCATAGGGTTTTTAACAGTTGATTTGCTCTTTTGGAAATAAATTGCCAGGTTATTTCTTTAGAGATGCCTCTGGGTGAACTTCAGCCTACAAACCATTGACAGCCAAGCGTATCAACCATTTATACAACCCAGGGATTATATATTTGTGTATATTCAATTGAATGATGGCAATAAGAACATAGCAATGAGTAATTTAGATTTCTCAAACCTCCTGCTATTAAAATTATCCCAGATATCGATAAATAATAAGAGTATTTTTTTAAGACATATACCTCCCATAATAGCAATTCTCTTTAAGCAAGAATGAAACTGAACACTACACTGGAAAGTATATGTATATATATATTTGAAACCCTGGACACAGTGGATTAAGTGCTATATCTGCTAACCAAAAGTTCAGCAATTCAAATCCTCCCAGTGCTCCCAGGAAACTCTGTAGGGCAGTTCTACCCTGACCTTTGGGTCACTGTGAGTTGGATATGACTTCATGGCAGTGGGGTGAGTATAAGGATCTGACTCAATGGCACTTGGCTGGCATATATATATATATATAATATATTATATATAATATGTATTATATATGATAAATTATAAAATATATAATTTTAAATTATATAGTATATTATTTGTAATAATACATTATATGTAATATATAATATATATTATATATATAATTTTTTTTTAACAGCAGAACAATGCTCAAAATTTATCTCTGATAGACTTAATTTTTTCCCCCTAGGATGAAATGTGACCTTAGTCAAGTGACTTAGGTAATTCTTCACATTTATAAAACTGAGGACAATAATAATAATTCCTGTTTTTTGTAGTCTTATGATGATCATTAAACTAATACATATAAAACATTGAGCGTAATACCTAAACACAGTAGGTGTGTAAAAAAACATTAGCTACAAATATTCTATGATGTCCCTAAACAAATGTGGCTTACAAAAATTGGCTGTGATTTCCTGTCAGTCTACTTCAGTTAAAAGGTGCCTTCATCAGGATCTTTGATTTTCAGTTACACTTTCCCTCTTGAATAGTCTAGGATAATTGCCAATGGACATAATGCTTCTGTCATTCTGGGCTAGATCTCTTGGTTTTTGGCTTTGAGCAAAATAATGAATGAATTAGGAAAGTTGAAGAAAATATGTGGGTGGATATCCCTTGTCAGAGCTTTGATTAGAATTCCTTGCAGAAGAACAGAATATTCATTATGTTTTCATTCCTTTTAAAATGCAAAGAATAGCAGAGCTTCAAAAAGCAGGACAGCAATGCTCTACCTCGGTGGAAGTTGTTTTAACAAATTTAAAAGCAGCCTCTAGGAATCAGGGCATAGATGCTTTCCTCATTATTTTTCTTGCTCATTATTTGGCATCATTATCTGTTTGGATCCCTTCCCACAGATTTGCTGATATTTGTGTGTGAAGACCCAGCAAAAGAGCTGCAGAGCTCAAGCAGAACATAGTAGCTGATTAAGTAGATGTTAGATTTACTGTCTTAAATATCTTCTTCAGGGGCAACTGCAGAGGCTTGTGGGTTGGGGTAGAGAATCGCTGATTACAATCAGGGATGGACAAATGGTTTCTTCTGACATTTTTCTTTTAGAAAGCCGAAGCAAAATTGCAGTACAGTTTAACAGTACCCTCTTAACTCACTGCAGGTTGCCATGGAAACAGGAATCTCGCATCCACGTGAAAGTCACTTAGGGAATCTGTTAGGCTTTACCATTAGGGTGATCTAAGTATCCTTGCTCACTACTAAGTCTAGTATCTTTTAGACTATCACTGATACTCATTAAATTTCTCCACATGTGGTTTTGAGGCTCTTCATAATGCATTTAAGGTCTTTTTGTGGGGGGCGGACCAATTCACCAGAGAACACACACTGGGTAAAATTATGCTTAGCTTATCTACTCTATGAAACAAGGCCCATCTTATACTGTTAATTTCACATGATAATAGAATTAGATTTTAATAGAGAAGAACATGAATGCAGCGGCATTTAAGGCAATCTGCTGATATTTGGGAAGTTGATTTAACACAATTTAAAAAATGGGTAGTTTTATTATGTAAACAAAGTTTTTGATCTCTTGTGATGGGTAACTTAAGTTAGCAAGCTCATTTAAGTTCAGTTTTGCTAAATAATATGTTTTGGTGTTTGTTTTCTGAAGATAGTCTAGTTATGTAAAACTTAAAATATGAAAAGGTTATTTTGCTCATAAAGTCAGCTGGACTTTTTGATCTTTTCTTTTTTCCAAGGGCAACAAAAAGTATGATTTAAAAAAAAATCAATTGGTTTAAAGTAGTCGTATTAATGGCTAAGTCACCACATATTTTATGTTATGAAAGAAAAATATTTGGATGCTTTGTTAGCAAAAAAAGAGAGAGAGGGAGAGAGAGAGAAAATGGCTGTTCCAATTATGTTTTGAATTCTTCCAAATGTTTATGTGAATTGAACTAAGCCACCAATTCAGAGGCTTGTCACCTTTTCCCACTGAACAGTAACCTCCAAAACTTGTTGCAAGCCTTCCCATTAATAAGCAGTCTTAGAAGCTGTCAATACCTGTTCGTGGCCTAAGGCAAGCAGCAAGGTGCTGCAGTGAGTACTTCTGCCTAGAAGTCAGAAAGCCTGCATTGAATTCTCAGCTCCATTGCTTGCCAGCTGGCTGACACTGGACAACGAGAGTGGAGATTCCTTCTCATCATGAGATTTGTAGGAGGAAGATGTAAAATAATGCATATCCAGCACTTAGCTGACTTCTGGCATCTGATACATTCTAGATGACTTTTAATTAATTAGTATCATTGTTTTATTAATTTTATAGCTTGGATAAATTGACCACTCTGTGAAGCCCAATATTTCCATTTTTGCTAAAATCAGACTTTCTAGCAAAGGTTCTAATTAGGAAAGTTAGGCTGATTTTTGCTCGCCTTTCGCCCCCAAGCTTAAAAAGTGGTAAGGTGCTATGGCTTACCTCTGAGTGACCTTTTTTCCATTGTCTTGTAATTCCCACCTGAATGGCTAGGTAGAAACAGGCAAGTAAGATAATTTTTATCCCCCAATGGGACTTGTCAGTTTTGTTTTTTTTTTTTTAAAAAAGAAAATTTTACTGTGCTTTAAGTTTACAATCCAAGTCAATTTGTCCTACTAAAATTTGTATGTAATACATACCGCTATGCAATTATAGCTGTTCTCCCTACACTGTGACAGCACACTCCTCATTTCCACCCAGCATTTCCTGTGTCCACTCAAACAGCTTCTGTCCCCTTCCATCCTGGCCTCTGGATGGGAGCTCTCCACTTCACCTCTTGTATCTACTTAATCCGAGAAGCATACTCTTCAATTTATGTCTTATAATCCGGTCCAATCTTTGTCTGAAGAGTTGGCTTCAGGAACAGTTTCATTTCCGAGCTAACAGATCACCTGGGGGCCGTGTCTTCTGGGGACCCTCCAATCAGTCAAGCCATCAGGCTGGGTTATGCACACCCATTTTTCTCCTACTATGTCTGTCAGGGACTCTATGTTGTATTCCTTGTCAAGAGAATGATTGTTGGTAGCCAGATACCATGTAGTTCTGGTCTCATGCTGATATAAAACTAAAAAAAAAACAAGCCCACTGCCACTGAGTCGATTGTGACTTCCAGTAACCCTATAGGTCAGAGTAGAAATGCCTATAGAGTTTCCAGGGAACGCCTGGTAGATTTGAACTGCCAACCTTTTGGTTAACACATGTAGTAATTAACCCACTACACCACCAGGGTTTCTTATACTGATACTGTCTCTGGATAATGTGGCCCTTTCTCAGTTTTGTCTTTGAAGAAAACAGGTTACAGAACAGAAGAATCTCAACACCATCAAGTTTAAGAAAGGCCAAGAGTGGAGTGCCTCCTTTGAACTCAAGATTCCTGTGCTAAGAAACTCTTGGAATCAGGAGTCACACAGAAGGAGAAATCAAAAGAATTATGACACTGAAAATGGCAAGGAGCAGTGGCTGAGAAACTGGCAGGAGATACCTACCAGAGGTGGTGTGGTAGGGGTTTCCTAGTCCTCAGAGAAAGAAAACTGAGTGGCTTTGGATCACAGGCTTAATGAGGGAGCAGGGTGCCTTCAGGCACTTGGTGGAGTTTGCTAATACTTGGAGTTTGCTAATGCTTGGAGTTTGCTAATGCTTGGAGTTTGCTAATGCTTGGTGGAGTTTGCTAGCCCTTGGAGCTAGAGCTGAGTACCTTGGGATCAAGGCTGACTGGATGAGTGGGGTGTCTCCAGGCACTTGCCTGCAGAGCCAAAAGAACTTCACAGGATAGAGGCCCAGGGCCAGGAGAGGCCCAGGCCCAGCCTATGAGCATGGCTGAGGAGCGGATGTCCTGACAGAAGAACTGCATCCTGAGTTTTCCTGTGCCTGAATTGTGACTGTTAACTTCCCTAATGAACACCATAATTGTGAGTAATGCTTGTGAATTCTATTTCACCAGTGCAGAGAATTATCAAACCTAGAAGAGAAGCAGAGCATGTCATGAAAGGGACAATTGGTGTCAAAATTCATAAAGATGGCAGAGATGGTAAGTATGTCTGACCTCTGCCTCATAGAAATCAGCCTTGGCCCACTGATCATGATTTTTCTTTTACTTTGTGAAGTTAGAGGAGGTCGGATGCCTCCCCACACACATTTTACAACCAGATTACAAATAATAAAAAATCCAAATGACAGAGTAGGTCAGATAAGTAAATATCAAGACCATATATAAAATGTAAACTTGACTTTGGGGTGGGAAGTTGTATGATACTAATTAACCAGTTACTTGAAGTTGAGAAGAATCAAAATGTGTCCATAATTAGTCCAATCACTGGTTTGTCCAACTTTTGGATGATAATTGCATAGTCCATAATAAAAGATCTCTCATGGGCAGAGCCAGAGTCCTATGATTACCCTATGATTACTCTATCTTGGTGTTTTAAACTCTTATATTAAACATTTAAGTAATTATACCCATTTTAAATCTATATGAAATGGACTAAATGAGAACAAAGTAGTAAATTAGATGCAAATTAAAAAGGCAGCTTAATTAATAATTTAAATCATTAGCTCCTAAAAATGTGGCTTAGGTTTAGGGTAACAGTGGAATTTTTAAGACCATATTCCAGAATTAGGCAAATTTAACCACCTAGTTACAAGGAGTACTGGACAAGTACAACCTTCTCTCATCAGTGGCAGAGATCAAAACCAAGTCCAACCCCTTGTTGTTGAATAGATTCCAACTCCTAAGGACCCTATAGAACTGTCCCACAGGGTTTCCAAGGCTGTGATATAGAAGGAAGCAGACCATCACGTCTTTCTTCTGTGAAGTGACTGGTGGATTTGAACCACTGATCTTTCAGTTAGCAGTCAAGCTCTTAACCACTGCACCACAAGAGCTCCAAAGCAGGGAGTACTTCTATATCATTTATGGCGTGGGGGAAGAGAACAGAATACTTGCTGATGGCGGGTAAGCAGGTTCCAAAGGAAAGAAGGGAAAACCATTGATAGGCTTAAACTCTATGTCTGCTCCAGCCCAGAGAAGATACACTTTCTGCAGACAACAAAATCCTAAAGAAAAAAAAGGGTGGGTGGGAATGGTCAAGCTATTCATGTACCTAGTTTCTTAGCCCCCAAATCACCTGTCAGAGATGGAAGAATGACTGAAGGAGAGAGGTCAGTGGGGGGTCTTCGGTCACGGAGAGTAAATGTTCCCCCTAAGAGGACAGTAAAAACTACAGATTCTGTATTGTAATTAATACCTCAATGAACTTCCTTTTATCATTTAAATTAAAAAAAAATTCTGTTCCTGTATAGCTTTTCTCATGTGCTAAGGTGCTTTAGCACCGAGGGATGGATCTGTAGCCAGTGTCTTAATCCCTTAACGATGTAAGCAAAATGGTGGATTCCCAAGTCTGTCTTGAAAAGACCATTTACCACACAGTAACTTGAAGGGCAAATTAGATTCCAACAAGTAGAAAATATTCCAAAGGGACTAATAATTCCGGAAATGACAATAGAATATGAAAAGATGATTTTTTTTAAGGAAAGATGGTATTTTACCAGAGATTTATTTTGTTATATTTCTATGTGACAAAGGATTCTAAAATCACCTTAAAATAATTTCTCACTGAAGAACAGTTTGTTTTGCTAAAGCTGAATACAGAGAGAAAGAACAAAGACAAAACTTGTTACCTTTGGATTAAATAAACATGAGTGAAATGAAAGTAAGTGAAGTCAGAAAGAAAATTTCTTTCATAGCATTCTTCCATGGAGACGAAAATTTATCAGTGCTCGTTGGTTACATTATCTGGTACAATGCATTTTGAATATCACCACTGCATTATATTCAAATATAAACTCTTTGGATCTTACAAACTGACTGTTAAACAAAGAGAAGGAAATAAAATCTCCTTCAAAAACTCCCAGATCCATGCCCAGGCTGTTCCAGCATATCCAGCATATGTTCTGTTTGTCCCTTGACTATGCCACATGAGGAAAACCTAAGACTAGACTTTGTCTAAAACTATTAAATTCTGTTTCAATTCATAGTCAGATAAAGAGGAGGATGATATTAACAGAAAACAAGTTACCTTAGCGAATCTATTGTTAATTTTGTTAAAGTTGTAAATACAAAAAACTAAAATTTATTAAAGTTTTACTCAATGTCAAGGCATTGGTAAAACATTACTAGTTTAGTTTAGTTTAGTTTTTTTTTCTATTGTGGTTAGGTGAAAGTGTACAATCCAAATTAAATTTGCAAGCCTGCCTATCTGCAGCTCCTTCTGCTCTCCTTGCCCAGTGACAGCACATTCCTCCCTTTCATTCTGCATGTCATATCCTCTTAACAATCTCCTGTCCCCTTCTTTCCCCCCTCTCCTTAACCTTCTAGTAAGAGGCCAGTAGCACAGCATCCTATAGAATCATGGAACCATAAAGTGGACATACTATATGGTCACATTATGTCCAGTCCATTCCTGTCTGCAGAATTGTCCTCAGTAATGTGACATTGGTAAAACATTATCAAACTATTTCAAGCCTGTCTTAAGCACATCATGTCCGTGGTCTTTCTTAAAGGACTGTGGAAAGACAAAGACATAGAGCAAAACATAGCGCCTGTCCCTAAGGTGCTCTAGATCAGAACAGGAAAATAGTCATTAATAATGGTATAGCAACAGTAGCACTTGTCCATGAATTAAAGGTTAGTTAGTATAAGACAACAGAGTCATTATGTCTGGGTGATCAGTGAAGGCTTCTCAGAGAAGACATTTAACTGTGGTCTTAAAGAGAATTTTGTGGAAATAAAATTTTCTGAAAAGTTAATGAAAAAGGAGAACGTAGTAGAAAAATACATTACAAGACAGTGAGTGGAATGTTGTGTTTGAAAGATAGTTTGATATTTGATAATGGATAACTTTGAATAATTTTCTGATAAATGGGTGAAATAAGATACTTTGGCAGTGGCATCACTAGGGGGACGCAGTAAGCACCCAAGTGACATTGTCAGAGGGAGTGACACCAAAATGACTGTAAAACTTTTTGTGCAGTGTTTCAGTGGGAATTTATTGTTTTTAATTAAAATAGCCCTATGATTAATTATAACAGTAAAAACATTTTTTATAAGCCCAGCTGACATGTGTCAATATAACTGCAAGGCTAAAACCCTGTGTTAACTTACTCCTGAAACTTGTAATAGTAAAATCGGTAGCATAGTGGGTTAAGTGCTACATTTGCTAACCAAAGGTTGGCATTTCAAATCTGCCAGGTGCTCCTCGGAAACTCCATGGGGCAGTTCTACTCTGCCCTCTAGCATTCCTATGAGTCAGACCTGACTCAACAGCAGTGGGTAACAGGAAACCCTGGTGGTGTAGTGGTTAAGTGCTACAGCTACTAACCAAAAGTTTAGCAGTTCAAATCCACCAGGAAGCTCTTTGGAGACTCCATGGAGCAGTTCTACTCTGTCCTGTAGGGTCGCTATGAGTCAGAATTGAGTTGACAGCATTGGGTTTGGTTTTCTTGGCTTAATGGATTGCCTTCACAGCAGTCACTGTCACCCAGTTACAATGATGTTTTGAATCGTGTAGTTTTGTCTACATACTCTGCAAGCATGTGCTATTGTTTTCACTGTCCAATTTTCTGCGTTTTATCTACACTATCATGATAATTAGTATTTTTGAAACCATATCAGTAACTTCTCTGAGAATAAAATAGTAATTAAAGGAAAAGAAAGAGAAAATCAAAATGTTCTTCTACATTTACTAGTAACATTTTAACTAATAATATTGTAACTCATTGTAGGAATATTTTACAAAACAATTTTGTTGTTTAAAAAAACCCACTTGCCCCCAAGTCCATTTCAACTTGCGGTGACCCTATAGGACAGACCAGAACTGGCCTGTAGAGCTTCCAGGAGCACCTGGTGGATTCCAAATGCCAGCCTTTTGGTTAGCAGCCTTAGCACTTAACCATTACACCACCAGGCTCTACAATTTTGTTGCTAGTACTCATAGAAAAGGAAACTGGTGGTGCAGTGGCTAAAGAGCTCATCTGTTAATGAAAAACTTGACAGTTCAAACTCACTAGATGCTAAATGGGAGAAAGATGTGGCAGTCTGCTTCCTTAAAAGATTGCAGTTTGGGAAACCCTATGTGGCAGCTCTACTCTGTCTTGAAGGATCACTGTGAGCCTGAATGTACTCGATGACAATGAGTGCGTTTGTTCATATAATCTAAGAAATATTACCTTTAAGCAATTTACCACTGTATTTATCACGTATTATTCTATTATTAAAACTGATGATAGACGTTACTAAGAATTTTGTATGGTCCGGTATGGCAGCTGGTCCTTGACAGGTGACACCATGAATTATTGCCCTGGGAAACACTGACTACAGCGATGTCACTGCTTGGAAGACAGTCATGGAAGCACATGAGGAATGACATGTAGCTAGGCAAACAACCAAGTGGACAACTTGCCTTTGCCTTTTCACACGAAAGAGCCTACTAATGAATCCCATTAGGTTATCAAGGATACCCTGAATAACATCTTCCTTCCCAAGTTATTACATTCTACATAACTAAGAGATTTGAATATGTGGTCACTTTATTGTAATGTCCACAAGTGTTCTATCATCTCCCCTTAAACAACATAATGTGACTGCAAAGAAAGTTCTAGCTTTTCCAATCAGCACAAACCCAATTTTTTTCTAGATCACTGTTTTAACAATTTACAGGTTTTTACCCTAAATTTATAGTTCTCTGTTTACCATTATCTTATTCTTTGTTTTCTTGTCAGACAACAAGACCCTACCCAAAAATCATGCAGTTGATGGTAACTAAGGTTTATTGCCTCAACTTTACAAAAATCTCTCCTCTAATCTTTGTTTAAATACCATTATTAATTTCTCTTGTTTCATCATCTTGATCACTGTTTCCTTGGCCTATATGCCATTAAAAGTGCAGACAAAAGTTGGATCAAAGTACTTAGCAAAAGTTTTGGAGAACCCAGCAGTGATCTCAATCAGGTTGGACTGTATCATGAAGACTTTTTCCTCTCTTCTTGCCTTAAAGGACCTGAGCAGGGATTTTCACTTCATGCTAAGGGTTTTTTTTTTTTTTCCACAATTCATGTTCTTTGTTGATTAACGTTGCTGAAATAAATTAAGGTTGTGGAATTTTTGTGTTTTTAAAGCTTAATTTTTTGTTAGTCCTCACTCAGTGATGACTTGAAAATATCCACATCTCTCTTTAGTATACTGTTTCTCCTAAAACCAAATGTCTACTTGACATCTCCATGTAGTCTAACTGGATCTGAAATTCAGTATGTCCAAACATATCTCCTCCTTCTAATCCCACAACTGTCTTCCGCATTTTATTAAATTTGGTTTCATTCAATTCACCCAGTTGATCAGGCTTGAAACTTCGGAGTCCTCCTATACTTCTCTCTTTCTACTTTAAATGAAGTTTACTAGCAAGTCCTGTTGTTTCTATTATGAAAATATATCCCAAATCAAACACCTTCTTACTGCCTTCACTTCTCCCTGCCAACTACAACCCATCTGGGTTGCTGCAGAATCCTTCCAGCTATTTTTTACAGCCTTAACTCTTCTTCTCTACAATCCATTCTCGATATATTGTTGTTTTTGTTAGGTGATGTCCAGTCAGTCTCGTGACCCCACGCACAACAGAAGAAAATGTCACCTGGTCCAGTACCATCCCCATAATTGCTTGTGCACTGAATCATTGTGATTCGTAGGCTTGTCAATGGCTAACTTTAAGAAGCAGATCACCACGTCTTAATCCAGAAACTCTCCTGAAATCTGTTTGGCTTAGTAGCAACTCATGAGATTTTAACGACAAGCAGGTGTTGGCTGCACATGAGGTAGACTGGTCAAAAATTGAACCCAGGTCTCCCACATGGAAGGCAAGAATTCTACCACTGAACCACCTGGGCCTCCAATATAGCAACAACAACAACAACAACAACAAAATCAAGCTTCCAACATGTAAATTAGATTATGTAACTCCTTTCCTTAAGATCAGAAACTCTGGTGGTGTAGTGGTTAAGTGTTATGATGGTTAAGATCAGCAGTTCAAATCCATCAAGAGTGCCTTGGAAACCCTGTAGGTAAGTTCTGCTCTGTCTTATAGGGTCCTGAGTCGGAATTGATTCAATGCCAAGTGGTTGGTTTATTTGGTTCCCCCCCTCAAAATCTTCTAATATCTTCCCATTAAAATTAGAAAAATATATCACCTCCATGGTGTAAGATTCTACATAATTTTGCTTCCGTCTATTTCTCCCACCACTTTCTACCACTCTTCCCCCCTCAGATTCCACACCCAGGTCCTGTTGGCTTCTTTGCTGATCCTCAAGTAATCTAAGTCCTGTTCTGTCATTAGTAGCTTGGATTTGCTCCCTCTGCCTAGAAAGCTTTTCTCTCATACTTCATTTATGTCTCTGCTCAGGTGTCACACTCTCAAATAGACCCTCTCTCACTACCTGTCCTATCCCATTCTACTTTATAAGTTTATTATTTTTGCCTCATAGTGCTTACTATTATTTACAATTATGTTACGTATTTATTTATTGCTTATACATTAATTAAAATAGCTGAATTGCCAAAGCACACTGGCAAGAGCACCAAATGTTACTAACTACTCAAAGATTACAGGTAATCAGAAAACGCACACAGAAAATATTTTCCTGAGGGAGCTCCAAACCATCAGACATAGCTCGAAAAATGTTAAAAAACAATGTTTCTAGTGTTAAGATCAAACATCAGGATATGTTTACCTTCCAGACTACCACAAAAGTTAATGTTAGTTGTTTCAAAGAAGGTTTTCAATTTTGGAGCTCTTCTGTTATATATTTCATTAATTATATAAATCAATAAATTAATTTCCTATTTCTGCTTCTTTAAATGCTCTAGAAAATCCTATGGTGCAGTTCTATTTTGTCTTAATTGTTTGCTATGAGTTGGAATCAACTTAACAGTACACAACACTGCTGTTGTAACAAATTACCATGAACTTAGGCTTCAAACAGCAACAATTTATTGTATTGCTGTTCTAGGGACCAGAAGTCACCAAAATCAGTTTCAGTAGGCTAAAATCAAGGTGTGGACAGGGTTGTATTACCTCTAGAGAGACTCTAGGGAAGAATAATTTCCTTGCTTCTTGCAACAGCTAAAGGCTACCTGCATTTCTTGGCTCATGACCTGCATTGATCTGTACTCATCTTCCATCATCGTATCTGTCTCTCTGAGTCAGACCTTCACACTTACTCTTAGAAAGACCACTGTGATTTTACTGAACCCACCTGTGGAACCAGCAGAGTAAAATAAGTGGTCACATCTTGAATATAATCTGCAGCATTTTGTTTCTTAATTCTGTCTCTAAACATGAGTCCATTATTTCCTTTAGTTTTTCTCAAGACTAAGCTGTCTTCTCTGTTGTTGTTATTAGGTGTCGTGGAGTTGGTTCTGACTCTTAGCGATCATATGCACAACAGAATGAAACACTGCCTGGTATTGTGCTGTGCACACCAATGTTTTACACTTCAACCCATTGTTGCAGCCACTGTGTCAATCCATCTTGTTGAGAGTCTTCCTCTTTTTCACTGACTCCCTACTCTGCCAAGTATGATGGCACAGTCCAGGGGCTGATCCCTCCTTACAACATGTCCAAAGACTCAGTCTTGCCATCTTTGCTTCCAAGGTGCCCTCTGGTTGTACTTCTTCTAGAACAGATCTGTTTGTTGTTTCGGCAGTCCATGACACATTCAGTAGTTTTCTTCAACTCCATAATTTAAAAGCATCAGTTCTCCTGTGTTCCTTATTCATTGTCTAGCTTTTGCATGCACACAGCGTGACTGAAAATACCACAGCTTGGGTCAGGCACACCTTAGTCTTCTTCAAGGTGATGTCTTTACTTTTTAATACTTTAAGGAGGTCCTTTGCAGCAGATTTTCACAATGCAAGTCATCTTTTGATTTCGTGACTGCTGCTTCCATACGCATTGGTTGTGGAACCAAGTAAAATGAAATCTTTCACAACCTCAATCTTCTTCTGAATCCAGTTTGAATTTCTGGAAGTTCCCTGTCAATATATTGTTGCAGTTGCTTTTGAATGATCTTTAGCAAAATTTTACTTGAGTGTGATATTAATGATACTGTTCAGTAATTTTCACATTCGGTTGAATCCTCTGTCTTGGGAATGGTCATAAATATGGATCTCTTCCAGTCAGTTGGCCAGGTAGCTGTCTTCCAAATTTCTTGGCATAGATAAGTAAGCACTTCCAGCACGGCATCTGTTTGTTGAAATATCCCACTTGATACTGCGTTTCTTCCTGGAGCATTGCCTTTTGTCATTGCTTTCAATGAAGCTTTATCTTCTTCCTTGAGTACCATTGTTGAGCATATGCTACTTCTTGAAATGGCTGAACATAAACCAATTCTTTCTGGTATAACAACTCTGTGTATTCCTTCTATCTTCTTTTGATGCTTCTTGAGTTGTTTAATGTTTTCCCTGTAGAATCCTTCATTAGTGTGACTTAATGCTTGAATTTTTTTCTTCGTTTCTTTCAGCTTGAGAAATGTGGACCATGTTCTTCCTTTTTGGTTTTCTATTTCCAGTTCTTTGGATATGTCATTATAATACTTTATTTTGGCTTATTAAGCTGCATTTTGAAATCTTCAGTTCAGTTCTTTTACTTTGTCATTCCATCCTTTTGCTTTAGCTGCTTGATGTTCAATAGCAAGTTTCAGAGTCTCTTCTGACTTCCAATTTGGTCTTTTCTTTCTTTCCTGTCATTTTAATGACCTCTCATTTTCTTCATGGATAATGTCTTTGATGACATTCCCTACAATTTGTCCGGTCTTTGGTCATTAGGGTCCAACACATCAAATCTGCTCTGGAGAAGGTCTCTAAACTCAGGTGGCATGTACTCAAGGGCATACTTTGGCTCTCTTTGGTTTGTTCTAATTTTCTTCAGTTTTAGTATAAACTTGAGTATGAACAGTTAAAGATCTGTGCTGCGGTCAGCCCCACATCTTCTTTTGACTGCTGATATTGAGCTTTCCAACATCTTTTTCCACAGGCGTAGTCGATTTGATTCCTGTGTCTTCTGTCCAGTGAGGGCCAAGTGTATAGTCTCCATTTGTGTTGTTGCAAAAATGTATTTGCAGTGCAGAAGTCACTGGTGTTGCAAAACACTATCAAAGGATATCCAGGATTGTGTCTGTCACCAAGGCCGTATTTTCCAGCTACCAGTCCTTCTTTGTTGCTGGCTTTTGCATTCCAATCACCAGTGTTTATCAATGCATCCTGATTGCATGTTCGATTGATTTCAGAGTTGCAGAAGCTGGTAAAAATATTCAATTTCTTCACCTTTGGCCTTAGTGGTTAGTGTATAAATTTGAATAATAGTCATATTATTTGGACTTCCTTATAGGTGTATGGATATTATCCTATCACTGACAGGATTGTAGTGCTATAGAGAAACTAGTGATTATAATCTAAGAACCACAAAAGAAAAACAAAAGAATATGGCTTGTGACTGAGAACTTATATGGTAGTGAGACTACTTTCAGGCCAAACACAAAGATTAGGATACCAACACATCCGGGATGTAACCATTGTAACTACCTAAAGATGGTTAACAGGCTACAAATTCCTTTGACTCAGAAAAACTTACCCCCTTCTCCTATAAACTTCCAGCTAGTCTCAATTTGGAGACTATGATGGTGTAGTGGTTAAGTGCTATGGCTGCTAGCCAAATGGTTGGCAGTTCAAATCCACCAGGTGTTCCTTGGAAACCCTATGGGGCAGTTCTAGTCTGTCTGCGGAGTCACTATGAGTTGAAATCCACTCTACAGCTGTGAGTTTTTTGTTTACTTGTTTATTTTAGTCTCCATTTCAGGGAGGCAGATTTTGGAGGAATCTATCTACACTGTCTTCTTGCCTACCAGTATGCAAGAAAATGTCTTCCTTCTCCTCTCTCACCTGTCTCAAGGATTGGCTGTTTGTGGCAGGTGGCATGAACTCTGCTTAGGTTTGTAGTAACACTTGGGTAATCCAGGATAATTTCCCCATTGTAAGACCCTTCACCTAATTACATCTACAAAACGCCCTTTGCCTTGTAAGATAATTCATTCATGATTTGGGGGTATTTTAGACATCTTTTGGGGGAACTTTATTTTGCCTACTACAATAAGGAAATGTTAAATTATAATCCTATCCTCCTGCCACTCACACTCTACAAATGCGTGAATCCTACATTAATTTACAACAACTCTCTAGGCAATATATTACTAAAACGTTTATTTATAGGGACTTTATAGTCTCTAGAAACAGTCAGAAGAAGAAACTATTAGCATGTAGACAAGGAGGTCTGAGTCACTGGTAAAAATTACTCATTCTTACCCTCAGTAGGGAAGGAATGAGTTATAGGCCTTCTGCTAATAATTTTCTTCCCAGTTTGTCTATTTCATAACAAACTGAACATGTTAAGGGAAAAGGCATTCTCTGCTTTCTCCTCTGCTCTGTTCTGCCAACAGTGAGAAACACTGGGAATTAGTAGAACTGAATAAACATTTGATGAATGAATTAATATAATAAATTATCTGATTCCCTTTTTTTGATGTTTGCTGACAGCTTTTAAGAATTACTACTGTCTCACATCTGGTCCAAATTACGAGAAAGCCTCTATGATCCCTCTTTGATACCAGTGGGATATTTAAACCACCCAGGCCCATGCCCACCTGAGAACCCTCACTCCAGCCCCCTCCCATAGCTGTAATAAACCCGTATTGTCTTTTCCTTGCTCTCTTAAGTTTTTTTTTTTTTGCTTTGGTGAGTGGGGGCCAGCTTGGGAAGCCAAATCCTGTTTTCCTCACTATGTAGGTAATAAATCCTTTCATATCATCTTGGCGAGTGTGTGTGCGTGTGTGTCTGTGTGTGTGTGTGTGTGTGTGAACATCGGTTTTGATATCCAAATCAAATTTCGGATAGGGATCTATTTGGGTTATGTAAGGTGGCCACAGCAACTGGTGTGGTCAGCAGGTGGTCTAGATGATCACCATCTACGACGGGAATCTTTCTTCTTTTGCCGTGTCTGGCTAACTGACTTTACATCCTGCTGGCTCACATTCTCTTTGAGTTGCTGCTAACTTACTAGCTTAGGCTTTGAGTTGTGCTGTTGTTTTTTTCTGAGTTCTAACAAGCTGCTTTTATAGATTTAACTAACCTAGGTTGAAAATTTCCACGACAGAACTGGTGTCTAGAGAAAGGAGTATAAAATTGGTTCCTTCTTTAAAGTGGCCATAGGTCATGTGTGTATGTTATCTATCTGTTCATCTGTCTATCTTTGTGTTTGTTTGTTTATTATTGTTTAGAAGAAGATTTACAGAACAAACTAACTAGCTTCTCATTAAACAATGTATACATGTATTGTTTTGTGACACTGGTTACCAGCCCCACCACATGGCAACACTCTCCCTTTTTAACTTTAAAGTAAGTCAATTCCATTGCTATCAAGTCAGTTTTGACTCAGAGCCCCAGGGTTTTCAAGGAGTGCCTGGTGGACTCAGAATGCTGACCTTGGTTGGCAGCTGTAACTCTTAATCACTACCCGATCAGGGGTTCCTGTCTTGACTTTGGGATCCCTATTATCTGCTTTCATATCCCATCCTGCTTTCTACTCCTTGCTCCTGGGCCAGTATGCCCCTTCAGTTCCATTTTGTTTTATAAGTCTATCTGATCTTTGGCAGAAGGGTAAACCTTGGGGAGTGATTTTATTACTGAGCTACAGTGGTATCTGGGGGCGCAAATTCTCAGGGTTTCTCCAGTCTCCATCAGGCCAGTAAGTCTAGTCTTTCTTTGGAAGTTATAATTTTATTCTACATTTTTTCTCCAGTTCTATCCAGGACCCTCTATTGTGATCCTTGTCAAAGCAGTCAGCAGTGGTAGCCAGGCGTCATCTAGTTGTACTGGACCCAGTCTGGTGGAGGATGTGGATTAATGTTTCCTTTGTATCTTTGGTTTTCTATATTGTCTCTTTCTCTCAGTGGGGTGGAACCAGTGTAGTATCTTAGATGGCTGCTCACAAGATTTTGAGATCACCAGATGCTACTCACTAAAGCAGAAGGTAGAACATTTTCTTTATAAATGATGCTATGCAAACTGAGTTAGATGTCACCTGAAACTACGGTCCCCACATCCCTGAGCCCAGTAATTCAGTCCCTCAGGAGTTTGGCTCTATCTATGCAGCTTCCATGACCTTGCCTTGACAAAGTTGTGCTGGCTTCCTTAATATTATATACTCTTACCATTCAACAAAGTTTGGGTTGTGTGTTTTTAATTGATCTATCTGTGTGTCTTAGAAAGAAGCTGTGACTGACACTAGGCTCTTACTCTATGACCGATTACTTGTGTGTCTCAGCCAGGTGTTGGTTGCTGATCTACAGAGCACTCAAGGGAAAGACTACTCACTGTGAGATTCATAGGCTAATTGGGTGATTGTTCTGGTGCAGGAAGAACACTCATTTCTTAATGATTCTGAGACAGCAGTGTCCACTCTGTTTCGTCATGACAGCTATAACAATCAGGTGCTGAAGAACCAGTAACTGAGGTATCTGTGGACTTACAGTGAGCAAGGTACTCACAGCCTTAATTGGATTTACTTACTAATCTGTAGTGCGCTGTTTTACATGCGTTTCATCATATGTTTGTGGTGGTGAGAAACAACTAAAACTGTGCACTACAGATCAGTAAGTACAAGTAAGGCTTTGCATACCTTGCTTGTTGGTAACTGACTGGTCCCTGCTAGCAAAGAATGAATGAATGATTCCTCCACGTGTTTTGTCTTGCTCCTAAAATAAGTCCAACATAAACTTTTCTCTTAGCCATCATTTCATTTTTTGTACCTTCTCTATAAACTCATTCTTTGTATGCTCTAAGATGATTATGTTATTGTCTATATCTGTAGTGTATGTATTTGTCATCTCTTTCCCTATCATCTTAGCATTAACTGCTATTTTTGTCTCTCTCTCTCTTTTTTTTTTTTTTTGGTGGTATGTATACTTCTATTCTGAGTTCTTCTTATTTCAGAATCCTTTGTTGGACCCTCATGATTTGGGGTATAATTTATTAGCAAGCATCATCATTCCTGGATACTTTGAGTCGAGAGACAGCGTTCCCTTCTTTTTATCAGCCTGCTTACCACTAAAAAAGAATTCATCTGCTCTAGTAGGAGTTTGACTTTTGTCTATCTGTCTCTGTCCAGTTTCTAGTGTTTGAGAAATTAAATTTCAGCTGCTGTCATATTATGGTTGGAAAACACAGTGTCTCTCAGTTTATTACAATCACTATTTTTATAAACTCTATTGATTTCCTTTGTAAATACTTCATAGTTTTGATCATACTGACCAACCTACTAATGCTGGTTTTCAAATATAGATTTTTTTTTGCCCCATCATGTTCAAATACAAACTAAACCTAAAGGTATGGTTCTGCAATTACGTTCGTTTACTTTTAAATCTGCAGCATTTTTATATAGAAGTAGGCTAATTTACACCACATTCCATAATATAAGTTGTATGGAAAATAAGTGCTCTAATAACTTGGAAACTCCCCACTTTTGCAGTTACAAAGAATGTTTATACTATCCCAAGACTGGTCCTCACTGAGTCTTCCATCAAAACTTTTTTCTCTCTTTTGTTTTCAGTCTTTTATAGTTAGGGGCTAATGAAAGGGAATCTACTGGACTGCTCAGGTCAGCTTTCATTTGTCCCAAGTCAAGAGCCTAATCAGCCTCTGCTTAATTTATCCTGAAAAAATTTTTGTTAATACTTCTGAAATCAAGAAAGTTAAGACTTCCACTAGCTCAGCTAACAAGAAATTGAGAACATAAAATGAGACATTTTTAATAAGAATGTAAAATAGAATATTTATGCTGTTTGTACATTTTATTTCTATGAAAACAGTTGTAAGAGAAACAACAGGGCTATTATGTGAACTTGGTATAACAGCAAGAGCATTAAAAAGGCTGGCATATCTGACCTATCAAATTGTGATGAACAACGTCTGTGATAAAAAAAAAACCCTGCTGAGTAGAGATTCTAACTTTTTCTTGAATGGTTTTCCTCAGTTTTATTCTCTGTGCAGACAACCTCATCTGATAAGATATCGTGAGATAATGGCTTAATAATAATAGCTGTTGCTGTTATTACATACCATTGACTAGGCCCTGACTTCTAGCGATGTTATAGACAACAGAAGTGAACACTACCCAGTCCAGTGCCACTGTCACAGTGATTGCTGTATTTGAGACCTTTGTTCCAGCCACCATGTCAGTTCACTTCCTTGAGGGTCTCCCTCTTTTTCTCTGACCTTACAAAGCATGATGTCCTTCTCCAGGGACTGGTCCCTCCTGATAGCATAACACATCCAAAGCATGTAAAATGAAACTTGTCATCACTGCTTCTAAGAAACATTCTGGCTGTACTTCTTCCAGTATATATTTATTGGTTCTTCTGACAGTCCATGATATATTTAATATTCTTCCCCAATGCCATAATTTAACAGCAGCAATTCTTTTTCAGCTTTCTTTATTCGTCATCTAGCTTTTGACGCATATCAGACAATCCAAAATATGGCTTGGGTCAGGGTGAAAGTGCCATATTTGCTTTTTAATATTTTAAAGAAGTCTCTTGCAGTAGATTTGCCCAATGCAATGTTACTTGATTTTTTGGACTGCTGCTTTCACTGATGTTGAGTATGGATTTAAGTAAAATGAAATCCTTCACAGATTTAATCCTTTCTCCATTTATCTTATCGTTGTTTACTGGCCTTGTTGGGAAAATTTTTATTGTCTTGGTGCTATGGTGTAAGCCATATTCAAAGCTGCAGTCTTTGATCTTTGTAAATTAGTGCTTCAAGTGCTCTCCACTTTCAGCAGGCGAGGTTTTGTCATCTATGTATTGCAGATGGTTAATAAGTCTTTCATCAGCCTTCTTATATTCTAGCTTCTTGAATTGTATGCTCAGTGTACAGATTATATAAGTGTGGTAAAAGGATACAACCTGAAAGCATATCTTTGCCGAAAGCACACTTTTCCTTCCTTAAGCCACACAATCTTCCCTTGTTCTGTTTTAACAACTGTCTCTTGGTCAACAAATCTGACAATTACTTTCAGGAACTCATCCTAGAAAAAGTCCTACGTACCTCATTGCTCCAGTATCACTATGATCACCCTCGAAGTACTCCCTTGGGGAAGCTATGCACTGATGCGAGCACCTAGTCCACCCTTCAAAGCAATTCTGGGACTCTTTTTCTGAAATGGCCATCAGAGCTGTCATCATATTACTGTTAATGTCCTGAATGTCATCAAAATCTCTTCCTTTCAATACTTCCTTTCTATTTGGATAAAGAAAAAAGTCACTGGGGGCCAGATCAGGTGAGTAGGGAGGGTTTTCCAATACAGTTATTTATTTACTGGCTAAAAACTCCCTCATAGGAAGTGCTGTGTGAGCATTGTTGTAATGCAAGAGCCATGAGTTGCGGACGAAAATTTCAGGTCACTTTCGTCTTTTTCATGCAGCCTTTGCAGCACTTCCAAATAGTAAACTTGGTTAATTGTTTGCCCAGCTGGTATAAATTCAGATCCCTCTGATACCAAAAAAGGTTAACAACATTGTTTCGACCCTTGATTTGGACCACCAGAGTTTTTTTGGTCATGGAGCGTTGGCTAACTTCCATTGTGCACTTTGATGTTTTGTTTCAGGGTCATAGTGGTACACCCATATTTCATCATCAGTGATGACACAGCCCAAAACACTGTCTTTCCTCTCTGAAAGGTCTTGGCAAACTTTGACTCTCTTGCATTTTTTCATCAGTGAGCTCCTTTGGGATGATTTTTATACATACTTTTTCGTGCCAAGATTTTCAGTGAAGATTTTCCCAACTGTTTCTCTATCAATGTTTATTTAGTCTGTTACGCTTCTCACAATCAGCTGACAATTTTGATGCACAGTTCAATGAATTTTTGCCATGCTTTTGTTAGTTCTGTTCATTGCTGGCTGCCTTGACCTCCCTTCATCAGTGACACTTTCTATCCCCTCAGAAAAACCTTCCTTAAGCTACACCATGGTCAGTTGATTCCAGTTTCACAAAAATCTCTGTTCTCTCTACTTTGTTTTGGGAGTTGTTTTATAATAACTTCTAAAGAGGGAGCTGATTTTAACTGTACCCTTTTTATTTAACTAGGTTAACCCACAAAGGGAAACTTTAACTCCTAGCTCTGCATTCATCTTATCTTCCTCTGAATGTATTACAGAACCCTATTTCTTAGTCTGAATTTATGTTCAGTTTTTACCTCCTAGAGCTCCATCTCTGACCTTCTAATATTCTGCATTTGAATGCTATTTGTAGTGTATCACCTTACTGTCAGCTTCATCTTACCTCTTTTTCAGTAATTACAATTAACACTTCAAGGATTTCTTTGATCTTTCTCTTTTCCTTCTCTTTGAGTTTATCCTTTATTGCTCTTCCATTTGAGTCAAACTCAGCTAGTTCTATAGATGTGAAGAATAAGAGCTGGCTTTTTCCTATCATGCCTTGCAAGGGCAGAGATAATGGTAAGCTTTTTGATAAAAGTTGGCTGTTGTTTTTGACTCCTGAAGATGAAGTATACATGTTCAGTTTCTGTAGTTACTCCGATTTCAAAGAAGCAAGCTTAGGACACTTCAAGATTTTTAGAAAGTCCTTGATTCAGCCTCAGTTATCTCTTTGCCCATTCTCTATGCATACCAACTATTCTTCCCAGTTTGCTGATGTATCCGCATCTGCTCAGAATGTCATTAGTTTTCTTCTCACCTATTGAAATTCTTCTCATCCTTTAAAGCCCAAGTCAGATGTTACTTCCTCAACAGATACTTTTCTGACCATAAGAAGCAGAATCCAGGTTCTCTGCACAGTCCAAGAACTTTGTATCACTCTTACGTGGTTGGTAAAAAGTAGGTGGTTAGAACCCACTCAGCAGCTCTGTAAGAGAAAGACCTGGTGATCTTTTCCTGTAAAATCCTGTAGAGGTAGTTCTATTCTTCACAAGGAATTGCTATTTGACTCTATGACATAGAACAACAACTGCCACAACAGTGAGAGGCCCATGACTCCATGGCTAAGAGCTTGCTGTTAACCAAAAGATCACGTTCAAATCCATGCCTTTATAGAAACCCTATAGGGCAGTTCTACCCTGTCCTCTATGGTCACTGTGAGTCAGAATTGACTCTTCCTGTTGGGTAGATCTTCAATAGCATTAATTTAGTTGGCATGAAATGCATCATTAATTGGGCCAAATAGTTTATTTTTCTTTAAGGTTGTTATGTATCACCTACTCTATGCCTAGAATGATAAAATGCAACAAAGCCACAGTGTGAATATAGCATAGGCCCTGTCTCACAGACTCATGAGGTAGATAGATAAGAAAACAAAAGACAGGCCTTGTACTGTAGTGGAAATTCACACACTGGGGAGCCAGCACAGCTGCTTCTTTCTGAGCTCTCGCAATTGTCAACTATAGTCTTGAGTATGTCTCCTAACCTAGTGGTGCCTCGACTGATTCATTTATAGAATGAAGAGAGTCTATTCACATCTTTCAGAGATTTTAGATATAGAGAGTATGTATGCAATACAACTGTCAATAAAATGAGGCTAATAATATAATTGTTGTAGTGGGGTATCAGTTATCTATTGCAAAAGGAGTAAGGATTGTTTTAAACCTCTTCAGACTGTAGGCTTAATTCAAATGTCAATAAATATAGTGATAGGTCTGTCCAGATCAGACTTGATCTTTGGGTATAACACTGATGGCAGAAGTGACTACTGCGAAGATCACCTCAAATTTCATGTGTAAGAAAGGGAGAAAGTTGCTAACATTTATTGAATGGCTACTATTTCTTGCATTCTATTAGGTGTTTTATGAGCATTAATTAGCCCATTCAATGTTGATGATTGCCTTACAGGTAAGTGAGTGTTATTATCTCCCTATTATAAACACAGAAACTGAGATTCAGAGATATTAAGTGGCCACACAGCATCTGTCTCTAATTGTTGCCTAATTTTATTTCAAAATTAGGTATAAAAAATATGACCAATTCACTAGGGAGCATGTTTTTAAGCAGTGATTTTGAACATTTTTCTCTTTTTAAAAAATATTTATTCTATTTTTGGTGAAAATATACACAGCAGATCAAAACATATTTCAGGTGTGTTTATAGAAGAGTGTCATCTCCTTGTGTAATGTGGCATAATGGTTATTTAGCAGAAAAACTCAAACCTAAAGGGGACTTAAGAAACTTCTGTAGGATTTTTCAGACTGCAATAGATGTATGATTGCTGGCAAATAGAAGTATTATCTTTGCCATCCTAAATGTAGCTACTATAACCCCTAGGTGCAGTAGAAAATTATTTCTAGATGAAGTTACCTGTCTGGTGGGAGCATTGTTCTTATGTAATCCAGGCTGAATTGATGAGAATGGCATGATTAAGCATTGTCATGAATAGTGTCTGTGCCTACTTTGGCAAAGCAGAGGTGGATCCTTTTGCTCCCTCTTCTTTGACTTACTGGAACACTGTTGCCTAACTTTATATTTCCTATGTACTATGATATATTCAGACTCTTGGTGCTGTGGCCTTTTAACTGAGGAATTATGTATAATCGTTTTCATGGAAGAATATTACTGTATACTTAAGGCTGAATTATTAGTGCTAATACTCTCCTCTTTTATGATTTTTAAAATCAGAATTGTAGCATTCTAATAAATATAGATACAGATATACGCACAACATACCTACAATGTGTATGTATATACATATACAATATATACATGTATTTACATATTATATATGAATATATATTTAGCATATGTTTTAAGTATATGTGCATGCACATACATGTACACCCAGCAACTCACCTAAAGCATTATTTTCAACAAAATAAATAATAACTTTGCAAAGGGTAGAATTTTTAAACATCTTGAACACACCCATTGCTCATTGCCACTAATTCGACTCCAACTCATAGCAACCCTATGGAACAGAGTAGAACTGCCTCATTAGAGTTTCCAAGGAACACCTGTTAGATTCAAATTGCTGACCTTTTTGTTAGCAGCTGTCACACTTAACCACTGTGCCATCAGGATTTCCATCTGGGCTATAGTTATTATGTGCTCATGCCTGTAAATTTGCAGATAATTCAACAATAATTTTTTAATGTTGAAGAAGATACATTTGACATTTGTGATGGTTGACCATTCTAAGCTGGGACCTGTCATAACTGGAATGGCCTCACTACATGGCGTACTTAGCTCTTGACATCAAGGGCAGCTGAGGAGAAGGAAGAAGCTACAGTTAAAGCAGACAGGGCCTGGCTCTGGAAAACTGAGTCTGCTCAGCACGCAATCCCAGGCACGGTTTGGGCAGACCTCATACTCTGTGTCTGGGGAACAAAGAGGGAGGAAGACTTTCAGACCTAGCCTGTGAGGCACATCAGTGGAGACCACCAGTTCACACCACTGTGGGTGGTGAGAAATCAATATAACCTGGTGGGTGGTAGTGTTCTGGGAGTAATTTCACTAGTCTTACCATTTTGGACAGGAAGTTAAAGGGTCAGTAAGGAGAGGAGAATTATCATCTGGTGAAAGCCAGGCAGATTTCAGAGCAGTTCGGCTTCTAGGAGACACCACTGTCTTGTCAGAAGTGGGAACCATAGGCTAAGGAACCAGAGGAGATAACGGGAGCCCTGGAAATGTACAAAGCATGTGATATATGAATTGGGGAGGAGAACAGACTGTGATTCAAAAGCCACCTGGGCTCAACCAAGAGGTTATCTGAAACACTAGAAACTGGGTTCATTCACTGCACAATTTGATCTAAAACCCATCACATGAAGGTTGCTGTTGGTAGTTGCCAATTCAGTGACTGAATGCATAACAGAGTGAAAAGTTGCCTGGTGCTGTGCCATCATCGTGATCACTGGGATGGGTCTGAGTCATTATTACAGCTGTTATGTAATGTCTTCCAATCTAGGGTCTTGCAGCACTATATAGGACAATATTGTGTTATAATCCATAAGGTTTTGTTGGTTGATTTCTGGCCTTTCTTCTTAGTCTGTCTTAGTCTGGAAATTCTACAAAAACCTGTCTACTATAAACAACTCTGCTGGTATTTGAAATGCTGATGGCATATCTTCCAGCATCACAGCAGCACCCAAGGCACTAGAGTGTGAAAAACTGGCAGATGGGTGGCAGATGACAGAGACAAGCCTTCTTGTATGACCCTTGATTTCACCATAATTGGTTCAGGCAGATATGTAGGTATAGACTTACAGTGTCTCAAAGGGGCTGGGGAAGTCAGGGACTGCTATTAAATTAGGTTGACCTGAGATTGTAGCCTGTTACTGACCCACCAGGCAATAGGAAAAAGCAGAAATGAGAGGCAAAGAATAAATAGTCTGTGTTCCCCTTGCAAAACTAAAGGGGTACCCATAACAAATGATACTTCAAAATTATTTATCAGAGCTCTCCCAGTATGAAATAACAAAATCTCACTATTCAACTGCCCAACTCAGTCTTCTCAGAAAGTAATAAATACCTGAGGAAAGAATTACTGAATAGATGTAGGAAACAAGCCACTTCAGATTAAAGAACAAAGGCAAAGGCAACCTCCGTTTCTGTGATGTTTTTCACATAACTGAATGTCCCCGAATGCTTCACAAAGCATTTAATTACATGCTAGCAGTAGAGGAAACGCTGGCACTGCTGTGTGCCAGCTCCAGCCCACATAGAACGGGAATGTCAAGTGAGCTCACTAAGTGTAAGGGATTTGCAGAAAGCTTGCTCACAGTCTCTTCTCTTGGAAAGCATGCTATTTCTGAGTGCTCACTCGTTTTCTGGAGGGTGCAGTGAACTATGCATGCTGCTTCCACCCAGCAGTCATGAAGACAGGACGTTGTCAAGATGCTGTTATAAATGTGGATGATATTTTCAATTCTAAAACTCTAGCCAAACCCTTAAGATGCCAACTATAAGCAAAGCTAAAACACAGCTCTACCACCCATCTGTCAGTTTGCTGTATGTTGACACGTTGCATGTTGCTATGATGCTGGAAGCTATGCCACTAATATTTCAAAAACCTGCAGGGTCATTTATGGTGGACAGGTTTCAGCAGTTTCCAGACTAAGACTAGGAAGAAAGGCTTGGTGATCTGATACTGATAATTAGGTAATGAAAGCCATAGGGATCACAGCTGAACATTGCTGGACTCACTCGCTTTGGACACATCACAAGAAGACATCGATCATTGAAGGAAAACATCATGTTGGTGAAGTAGAGGACGAACAAGGGCAAGGAGACCTTCAGTGGAATGGATGAGCACAACAGCCACAACAATGGACTTGACTTGAACATGTTGGCAATTATGAGGGTGACGTAGGACGGGACAACATTTCATTCTGTGATACGTAAGGCTGTCATGAACTTTAGTCATCCTGATGACAGCTGACAACAATAATGACAAAAACAGCTGAGGTTCTGCTGATCCCCCAAACAACTGAGAGCGAGGGACCGTCTGAGTACGGAGGGCAGGGAAACTTGGGAGAATTTCAGCTTGAGAAAGGTAGAAATGGCAAGGCCCAGGGTGCGAAACGAGCTGGAATCATTTGAGATTTTGTTCCTAAAGCCTGGCCTACATTGTAACATACCCCCTCTCTATATCTGTAGGTAACAAAGAACCCCTACAAGCCTTTGCTCATCTGGCCCTTAAGGTAGAGATGGCATGACTGACCAGACACTAAAACAGTTCGTCTATGAACTAGAGTCTCTAAAATCTCTACTTAAGAGTGACTGAGTTGATCAAGGACAGCTCTGGCTGGGGATACCTCTGGTTGTGTAGGGAGATTTAAGGACTTCTCAAGTCTGGTGGACAGCATAAGCCAAAGGTTGGAAGCCTGGTACACTGAAGCCCATTTGGCAAAATGCTAGTATTTTATTTCACTTTTTCCTGTCAAAATCATTTTATTTGAGGAAAAGGAGGAGTTAATTTAAAGAAAAAAGAAATTGAGTAACTTTCTTTCCTTTTTTACCCCATCTGCTTTAAACTTAATTCTATCTCACAGCCACACCAAGTATGTCAGAACAGAACTGTGCTTCACAACAATTTAAAAATATATATATATTGTGCTTTAAGTAAAAATTTATAATCTAAGTCAATTTGCCATGTAACCCCTACCCCCCACATCTATTCAACTCTAGCTGCTCTCCCAACCCTGTGACAGTACACTCCTCCTTTCCACACTATAGTTCCCATATTCACTCAACCAACTCCTGTCCACACCTCTCCACCATCCTGTCTTGCCTCTAGAGAGCAGCTGCTCTGACAGCCTCATGTATACATTTAAGCCAAAAAATACACGCTTCACCAAGAAGCATATACTGCAGCATAAGCACTCTACGTCTTACAGCATAGTCTAATTCATGCCTGTGGAGTTGGCTTTGGTCCTGGTTTTAGCTCTGGGCTACCAGCAAGTCTAGGGGCCATGCTTTCAGGGGACCCTCCAGGATGTCAGACCATCAGGTGTGGTCTTTCATTAGAGCTCAGATCAGCACCCCTATTTTTCTCCTGTTACATGAGGGAATCTGTGTTGTGTTCCCTGTCAGGGCAGTCATTGGTGGTGGCCGTGCATCGTCTAGTTCTTCCGGTTTCACACACGTATAGTTTCCTGATCCTTTGGCCCCTTCCATCTGCTGGACTCATAATTTCCTTATGTCTTTGATGTCTTTTGCTTTCCTCTGCTCCAGATGAATTGGGACAAGTCACTGCTCCTTACACGGCAGCTTGCTGGCTTTTAAGATCTCAGAGGCCACTCACTAAAATGGGATGCAGAACATTTTCTTAAAAAAAAAAAAAAATGCCAATGGACCTAGATGTCCCCTGCAAACCTGGTCCCTAGACCCCTGCCCCTGCTATTCTGACCTTAAGACATTGGGTTATATTTAGGAAACTTCTTAGCTTTTGGTGTAGTCCAGCAGTATCAGTCTCCCTTCTACTGTGCTATATCACTTCCTTCACTTAATCCAATTCTTATCTACTATCTAATCTATGAATATTTGTGTTCCTCCCACCCTTTCTTGTAACCATCAAAAATTATTTTCTTCTGTGTTTAAACCTTTTTTTTGAATCCTTGTAAAAGTGATAACAATACAATGTTTGTTGTTTTGGGACTGACTAGTTTCCCTCAGCATAATGTCTTCCAGGTGATTCCACATTATTAGATGCTTCCTGATATCATTGATATTTATCATTGCGTAGTATTCCATTGTGTGAATATACTGTAGTTTATCTAGTCATCTGTTAATGGGCACCTAGGTGGATTTTATCTTTTTGCAATTATGAACAGTGCTGCAGTAAACATTTCTGTGTGTGTATGCATGTGGGAGCCCTTATTTCTCCAGCAGTGGGACTGCTTTTTAAGAAAGCACTAAATTGATTTCCAAAGTGGTTGTACCATTCGATACTCTCACTAGCAGTGTAGAAGAGATACAGTCTCTCCGCAGACTCTCCACAATTTATTGTTTTGATTTTTTGGACAACTTTGATGGAGTGAGATGACATGTCATTGTTGTTTTGATTTGAATTTCTTAATGACTAATGATTGTGGGCATTTTCTCATGTATCTGCTAGTTGCCTGGGTGTCTTCTTTGGTGAAGTGTCTATTCTTGTCTTTGGCCATTTTTTAATTGGCTTATTTGTCTTTTTCTTGTTGAGGTTTTACAGTATCTTGGTGGTATAATGGTTGAGTACTACATCTGATAACCAAAAGGTTGGCAGTTTGAATCTGCCAGGTGCTCCTTGGAAACTCTATAGGGCAACTCTACTCAGTCCTATAGGGTCGCTATGAGTTGGAATCAACTTAAAGGTACTGGGTTTGTTTGTTTTGTAGATTATAGAGATTTCATAGGCTGCCTTTTGCTCATTTGGTAAAGTCTAAATGAGCTTAAGTGTTTGATTTTTAGGAATTCCGTTTATCTATTTTCTCTTCTGGCATTTGTGCATTGTTAGCAGTATTTTGTAGTCTGTTTATGCTGCATAGTAGGGATCCCGGAGCTCTCCCTATTTTTTCTTCCATGATCACTATTGTTTTAGATTTTATATTTAGGTCTTTGATCCATTTTGTATTAGTTTCTGTGCATGATGTAAGATATGGGTTTTGTTTCTCTCTCTCTCTTGTTTTTCTTTTACAGATGGATATCCAGTTATGCTAACACCATTTGTTGAGGAGACTGTTTTTCCTCAGTAGATGGACTTCAGGCCTTTGTCAAATATCAGCTGCTAGTAGGTGGATGATTTTATATCTGGATTCTCAGTTCTGTTCCATTAGTCTATGTATCTGTTTTCCTACCAATATCAGGCAGTATAATGAGTTTTAAAGTCCAGTAATGTGAAGCTTCCCTCTTTATCCTTCTTATTCAGTAATGCTTTGCTTATCCGGGGCATCTTCACTTTCCATATGAAGTTGGTGATTTGTTTATCTATTTGATTAAAAAATATCATTGGAATTTATAGTGGGATTGCATTGTTTCTATAGACAGCCTTTGGTAGAATAGACATCAAGTCTTCTTATCCACGAAAAAGGTAGGTTCCTCCACTTATGTAAGTGTCTTTTAGTTTCTTGCGGTAGTTTTATAATTTTCCTTTTATGTATCTTTTACGTTTCTAGTTAGATTTATCCGTAAGTATTTTATCTTCTTGGGGGCTATTGTAATGATATTGATTTGGTGAATTCCTCTTTGATGGTCTCTTTGTTGCTGTGTAGGAATCTCATTGATTCATCTATGTTTATCTTACAGTCTCATACTTTACTTAAGTCTTCTGTAAGTTCTAATAGTTTTCTCTCTCTCTTTCTGTGTGTGTGTGTTTGGATCCTCTAGGGCTTTCTGTGAACAAGATCATATCATCTACAAATAGTGATACTTTTATTTTTTCCTTACCAATTTGGAGGATGCCCATATTTCTTCATCTTGCTTAATTCCGCTGGCTAGAACCTCCAACATCATGTTGAATGAAAGTGGTGACAATGGTCATTCTTGTCATTCTCAAGGGGAATCCTTTCAGTCTGTTTCCATTTAGGATGAGGTTGGTTCTTGGCTTTGCATAGATGTCCTTTATTATGTTGAGGAATTTCCCTTCTATTTCTATTCTGCTAAGAATTTTTAACATGAATCGGTGGTAGAGTTTTCCAAAGGACTTTTCCACCCTTGGAGTTTCTGTTTGTTTGAATCTTTAAGTCTCAAGGTGTGCCTCTTGCAAGCAGCGTATAGATAGATTAGGCTTTTTGTGTTTTTTTTTTTTTTTTTTTTTTTTAAGTCTCTTTTGCTACTCTTTGTCTCTGTTGGTGCATTTAGTCTGTTTATATTTTATGTAATTATTGATAGACATGAATTTAGTGCTGTAATTCTAGTGCCTTTTGGGTGGGTTGTTGACAGTTTTTGTGTTCCACTAAATTTTCTGTGCTGAGTTGTTTTTCTTTACAGCTTTCTTTCTATCCTTTTCATTGTTGGTTTTATATCTGCTGAGACTCACTGATTTTGTTTCTTATTTTGTTGTGTAAGATTGTTAATTTCCTTTGTAGTTACCTTGATATTTATTCCTAATATTAGAAGTTTAAACCAGTCTTTAATTTCTTTGTTTCACATTGACTTACTCTCCATCTGAAAGATCTATAAATACTTTAATTTGTCCCTCATTTAATGTTGTCATCATTTTTACACTGAGATGTTTCCCTATTTTTTAGTGTTTTAGCTTTGATTCATTTTTTGTAGATTTCCTATACATGTTGATAACTGCATGCTCTGTCCTACATTATATCCTTAGCATATATCTGATGTTACCGATTTTCTAATCAAAGAAATTCCTTTAGTGTATCTTGTAATTTTGGTTTGGTTTTTGCAAATTCTCTAAACTTCTGTTTATATGAGAACATCCCAATTTCACTGTCACATATGAGAGACAATTTTGCTGGATTTATAATTCTTGCTTGGAAGATTTTTCCTTCAAGGTTTGGTATATGTCATTTCATTGTCTTGCTGGTTTCTTTTGAGTACTCTTAGCTCAGTCTTAATGACTCTCCTTTGCAAGTTATTTTTAGTTTAAGCTCAGCTGCCTTTAAAGGCCTCTCCTTACCTTTCACTTTGTTCAGTTGATGATAATACATCTTAGTGTCTTTCTCTTCCTGTCTACATTGTGTGGTGTTCAATGAACATCTTGGATAGACATCTTCTCATCTTTTGTGATATCAGGGAAGATTTCTGTCAGCAAATCTTCAAAGGTTCTCTGTATTTTCAGTTATCCCCCCTGTTCCGGAATGCCAATCACTCATAGGTTATTCCGTCTTACATAACTCTTAGTGATTCTTAACTTTTTAAAATTCTTTTATCTGATTTTTCCTCATATATGGTGTGTTACTTCCTATATCTTCAGTCTCACTATTTCTGCATTCCATTGCTTCGATTCTGCTCCTTTGACTTTTTATTGAATGTCTGATTCTGTAATTTTATTTTTAATCTACTGAATTTCAGATTGTTGCTCAAGTATTTCTTGCAGCCCATTTAATTTTCCTTTATGCTCTACTGTACTTTGCCTAATCTCCTTCATGATGTCTTGAAGAGCTCTAAACATTACTCTTTAGTATTCCATTTCTGAAAATTTTAGGAAGCCTTTTTCATCTGGAAAATATTTATTTGTTTGTTTGGGGAATTTTCTGAACCCATTGTGTCCTGCTTCTTTAAATAATTAGAAATTGATTCTTGTCTCCAAGCCATCAGAAAGTTGTAATTTACTTGCTTGGTTATTGTATTCTAACACACACACACACACACACACAGAGAGAGAAAGAGAGAGAGAGAGAGAGAGAGAGAGAGAGAGAGAGAGAGATTTAGTTTTTGAGTGTCCAAATATTCTAGTAGTTTGAGATAGATTGATTATTGCTGCCTTAAAAATTCCAGTGTCCTGTTACTAGAGCTTAGAGCTGTAAATGCACTAAGAAAGGTAAGGGCTGGCTCAGGTGAGCCAGAAGAATTTTTTCATTTCACTTTTTTCCCTTCTAAATCCAGAAGAAAAGTTCAGGGTACATGCATAAGATGTCCCACTTCTGGCCCATGTAGTACATTAGAGTTTAGCTCCAGGTGCAGAGCAGAGAAGGGATAGAGAAGTGCTGGGGAAAGTGAGAAAAATCAGCATGTAGGAAAGATTTGAGTCTGCAGGAGTTTTCAAGCACTTAACTTACGGCACAGGTGAATGTCCTCTGCTGTTCTGTAGGTGCCGCCTCTGAAGCTCAGCTTCCCCTCTGAGAAAGACGTGCTCCACTTGTGGTGCTGCTCTGCTTAGCCGCCTGCCACACTGCCAGAGCTCCACTTTGCTGGCTGAAGTAGGTCTCTCTGATGGGGAGATGGATTTAAATCTGGCCAAAAGAGTTGCTTCTGCACCTGCTATCTCCTCCCCGTCAGTCTGTTAGTTTTCTATCAGATACTTAGGGCTCCTAATGGTGGGTAAAGTGTCCTATACAATCTATTCAGTTGTTTTTCTGATTTTTTCTTTTGTTGTTAGAGGGATTATTAAATACCTGTGGCTACTCTACCATTTTAGCCCTGCTTTCAAGTGTTTATATTTTAATATAAAAATGTTATGAATAAAAATATAGAGATACCATTTTTAAAAAAGTTCCAGATTAAGAAAGTGCTTTGTGAGAAAGAGCATGGTATAACACCAAAATAAGGTTTCATTTTGTAGACAAAGGTCACTCACTGAAAGTTTTTAAACAATGACAAGATTATTTACTCACTTTCAGGAGACTTGTATTTAGAATCAACATGTACTTAGTGCCAACACATACTTAGCCCCAACCCACTGTGCCAGGTACTGGGGATGAATAAAGAATAGCCCTTGATCCCAGTGAGTATACAGTTAAGTATGGGGATATTCTTTGTAAATTAACAAGTGCAGTCAGGTATCACTAGTGCTATAATAGCATTGTATGTCAGGCTAATGCAAAATCGACAAGAAGCCCTGGCAGTGCAGTGCTCAACAGCTTGGCTGTTAACCAAAAATGCAGCAATTGGAGTCTACCAGCCACTCCTTGGAAACCCTATGATAGTTCTGCTATTTCCTATAGGGTGGCTATAAGGGTAACCAAGAGGATGAGTGTGTGATTGATCAATTTATCCTAAGAGTTGGAAGAAGCTTAAGAAATCCAAACTAAGAGAAGTACCTGTGGAGATGATTTGTGACAGATCAGTATGAGCTCATGAGTTGAAGGAGTAGAGAAAGGACATTCGAGGTACAGGCAGAAACAGGATCAGGGGCATGAAAATTTCAAACAGTCTGGTTTGTTTGGGAAACTGTATGTAAGTAGGTGAGTGTAGCTGGAGTACAGGGGTGAGGGGGTACAGTGGCAAGCTCTAGAAGGGCATCACACAGCCCAACATATGGGGTTTTACTCTGGCAGCAGTGTGGAGAACAGTTTATAGTTCAGGTCAATGAATCAGTTAAGGCATCATTGCAATTGCTTATTCAAGACATGTTAAGAGCCTAAACAAAATAATAGCATGAGATAGAGATGAGTCATAAGATGTGAGACAATTAAGGTTGTAGACATGATCTGGGTGTGAAAATAGGGAAGTTTCTTAAGTTGACATGGTGGATTCTGGCCTGAGTAACTGAGTGGCTGATGATGATGATAATTTAACTTTTTGCAGCCAGGAACAGTAACTGTATTTCTCCACCCCATTCCAGACTGTTGTGTAATTACAAAAAAATAAAAATCAGCACTTAAGCATTTGCTGTTTACGAAAGTTGTTTCAGAGACACATCTTGTTGATCTTCACGACATCCAAGTATTGGCAATCAGCAAACACTTGTTGAATGAATGGCAAAATGAAAGAATGAACAAACGTACAATGACATAAGGTAGGGGTATTGTGTCTGTAATTTAAATCTTGCACATTGTGAATACTTTTGAACATTGTGCCTGTGATTTCAATCTAAATCTGATTCAAAGTCTTGTGCTTATTGCACTGAACTGCAATTGTCAGTTTCTAGACCAAATAAAAATTTCAGAGACCAAGTCGTGGCATTAGGCTCTGGATTGAAACTATTTTACCACTTGCCATGCTTGTCCTCTACTTATAAAGTGATAGTATCTGTCTCATAGAGTCATTTTATATTTAAATTAATTGAGATGATGAAAACTCTTAACACATAAGAAATATTGAGCACAAATTGATGGAATCTTCTCTGATCATCTGCTGCCCTATTTGATATCAGTTTTTGCTTTACTTTTCATTGTTACAAGGTTCAGAGACAGCTGCTAAAAATTATTGCTACAGATGATGTAAAAACCTCCAAGAAGACTCTCCCCCATTGTGCTGTCTTTCGAAAATTATTACCTCCTACATTTGGTTGATTGCCAAAAACTTTGTCAAAGTGTTGTCCTTGGAGTGCAGCAGTACCAACCCCTTTGCTAGTTCCCCTGAGCCAAGAAGGACAAGTTTCTGTTTCTGAAACATCAGTAGAACTAGCACTTGAACAACAGCAAGAAACCTACAGGCAGAGTGGTGGTGAGCCATGGAGTCAGGCCAAAATGTCAGGAACTGAACTAAGGAGCAAGATCAGGTTTGGGCCATTGGAGGAGAGAAAGGATGTTATCTCAAAGGAAAATTGGAAGCTGCAATAGTAGTCTATAATGATGTGACAGACAGACCACCTCAGCCTACTCGTAATTCTCAACTTCTGTCTTAGTCATCCAGTGCTGCTGTAATAGAAATACCAAAATGAATGGCTTCAACAAACAGAAGTTTGTTCTCTAATGGTCCAATAGGTTACAAGCCCAATTCAGAGCACCAGCTACAGCGGAAGGCATTTCCTCTCTCTGACAGTCTTCCTTTGATCTGGGAGTATCTCAGCACAGGAACCCCAGATCCAAAAGACGCATCCAGCTCTTGGCACTGCTTTCTCGGTGGTACGAGTTTCTCGGTTCTCAGTTTGCTTCCCTTTCCTTTTATGTGTTGCAGAAGCTGTACCCCAAGGAAGCTCCCTTAACATTGTATCAGGGTGGTGACCTAAGTAAGGAGTTATAGATCCACCCTAATCCTCTTTAACCTAATCCAGTCTTGCCCTATTAACCACAGGCAGAAATTAGGATTTACAGAATAGGAAAATTGTAAAACAGAGGACAGTCACTCAATAGCGGTAATCATGGCCCAGCCAACTTCCTGCATGTATTTTTTGGGAGACACAATTAAATTCATGGTTGTTTCTTTCTGGTAGATGTTACAGCCTTTCATAATTAGTGAAGGTGTAAATTGTAAGTAGCCTTCTGAAACACCAGGCATTATGTTTCAATGAAAATATGTCACAATAATTTCTGTAATGTAAACATTTATTCACAAGCAGACAGCACAACAGCAGCCATACAACATATGTGACAAGCTAAAGGAACTCCTAGGTCTCGTATCATTTTGAGTGCTCTGAGAGAATCTATGAACGATTTGTTCCAGGCAGTTAGGAAAAAATTCTAGCAGGATTCTTACTTTCTTGATGTAGTCTTGTGAAATAAAACTCACCAGAAAAGTGGTCAAAAAAGAATTAATGATGAATCCCAAGCCCTGATCACTGTGCAGTATAATGAGACAACTCAGCCTAATAGACTCTTGTTCAAGCAAGGTTAGGGAAACCTTGATATGTTTGGTATTTCCAGCCCATGAATACCACTCTAAGGCTATTCATTTCACCAATGAAAAACTATGTCTTGTATTCATTACTCCTGTTATCAAAGCCTCTGGTAAGAATTGCAGACAAATATAGTGAAAGGATTCTAGCATTTACCTGGAGAGTGAAACTTTGGATACAGTATTTCAAATGCTATCTAATACAGTGTATATTCCTTATTTAATAAATAAATAAATAAAACAGTAACAGTTGCTGTCAAGTTAATTCTGACTCGTGGCAAACCCTATGTGTTGTAGAGTAAAACTGTAATCCAGAGGGTTTCTAAGGCTGTGATTTAAAAAGCAGCTCTCCAGTCTTCTTTTCTAAGACACCGCTGGATGGGTTCAAATGGCCAAACATTGAGTTCGTAGTCTAGTGCTTAATCATTTGCACCACCCAGGATTCCTTATTCTGGTTCTGGTCTTGGGTACTGCTAATGCTAGCTAACTCCCCTTAAGAAACACATTAAAGTAACATTACAAACGAAAAGTAGAGTAGCGTTGAGAAAGTTACTTCAGTGCTCTAAGCATCAGTGAATTTCATGACTGCAAGTTACAGTGTTTAGCAACATGTTCTGCATTAGTGTGCTTTGTAAATTGTAAATTTCATGTAAATGGTAAGATTAAGATTTCTGTCATCTCAGGAAACCCTAGTGGAATAGTGGTTTGGGACTATATCTGTTAACCCAAGGGTGAGCAGTTAAAATCTTCCAAGTGATCACTGGAAATTCTGTGAGGCAGTTCTATTCTGATCTACAGGATCACTATGAGATGGACCCAACTCGACAGAAGTGAGTTTGTATTTTAGCGATGTCAGTCATTACATCACATAGACTGCACCTACTTTCGAGAACATATCTGGTCATCCTTGAGGACTCTTTTAAGCATCACGGTCCAAAAGAAATAATTCAATACATACACGTAACTTTAACTTCCTAGCAACCGTATTTCAAAATGTGAAAATAAACAGGTGAGACTAATTTTAGTAGTGTGTCTTGTTTCACCTATGCACTCATACCCTTTCAGCATGTAACCATCTTGAAATTATTGATGAGATTTTTACCTTCTCTTTTCTACAGTAAGTCTTCAAAAAGTCATATGTATTTTACACTTACAGCACATCTCAAATCAGGTACTGAGTTTTTATAAGATTTGACTTGTATTTGTTTCATAAAACTTAGAAAAAAATAGATTTACTTATCTAAGTTACAGACATAAAATATTCTTATAACTGAGTTGTCAGTATTTTTTTTTAATTGCGCTTCAAGTGAATGTTTACAGTTCAAGTCAGTTCGTCATACAAAACCACACATTTTGTAAGACTGTAGTTGCTATCCCAACAATGTGACAGCAGGCTCTTCCTCTCTACTCTATATTTCCCATGTTCATTCCACCAGGTCTTTTTCTCCTTTGCATTCCCGTCTCACCTCTGGACTGGTACTGCCCATTTAGTCTCATGTATCTACTTGAGCCAAGACCTACACTCTTCACCAGTATCATTTTATATCTTGAAGTCCAATCTAAGTTTTGTCTGAAGACTTGGCTTCTGGAATGGTTTCAGTTCTGGACTAAGAGAGAACCCAGGGACTGTGTATTCAGGGATCCCTCCACTCTCAGTCAAACCATTCAATTAAGTCTTTTTACTAGAGTTTGAATTCTGCACTGTCCTGTTCTCCTGCTCCATCAGGGACTTTCTGCTGTGTTCCCTGTCAGCAGTGGTCATTGGTAGAAGCTGAGCACCATCTATTTCTCTCACTTTCAGGCTAATGGGCCTCTGGTTTATGTGGACCTTGCTATCTCTTGGTCTCATATTTTCCTAATGTCTTTAATGTTCTTTATTTTCCTTTGTTCCAAGCAGCCTCAGACAAATTTATGCATCTCAGATGGCTGCTTGCTAGTCTTTAAGACCCTAGACACCACTCACCAAAGTGGGATGCAGAAAATTTTCTAAATAAACTTTATTAGACCAGCCAACCTAGAAGTCTCCTGAAACTATGGTCGCAGATCGCTAGACCCTGCTACTCTGTCCCTAAAAGTGTTTGATTGTATTCAGGAAACTTTTTAGTTTTTGGTGTAGTCCAGTTGTGCTGACTTCTCTGTTGTGTGTTGTCTTTTTCTTTTACCTAAAATAGTTCATGTCTACTGTCCAGTTAGTGAATACCTCTCTCCCTGCCTTCCCACTCTCTATCAGAAAATGTTTTCTTCTACACTTAAACATTTTTCTTGAGTTCTTATAATGGTTGTTTCATACAATATTTGTCCTCCTGTGACTCACTAATTTCACTTAATATAATGCCTTCCAGATTAATCCATGTTATAAGATGTTTCACAGATTCGTTGTTTTTTATTGTTGTGTAGTATTCTATTATGTGAATATACTATAATTTATCTATTCATCCATTAATGGGCACCTAGGTTGTTTCCATCTTTTATGTATTGTGTCCAGTGCTGCAGTGAACATGAGTGGCATATATCTATTTCTATGAGGCCTCCAATCTCTCTAGAATATATGCCAAGGAACAGAATTGCTGAATCCCACAATAGCTCTATTTCTAGCTTCTTAAGGAAGTGCCAAATCAATTTCCACCGTGGTTGTACCATTTTATGTTCCTACCAGCAATAAATAAATTTTCCAGTCTTACCATAACCTCTGCAACATTGTGCTTTTTGGGTTAATTCTGGCCTTGTTTGGATGAGATGTTATCTCATGTACTTTTGATTTGCATTTTTCTAATAGCTAATGATCTTGAGCATTTCCTCATATATCTGTTAGCCATCTGAATATCTTCTTTGGTGTAGTTCCTGTTCATACCCTTTCCCATTTTTTAACTGGGTTATTTGTCTGTTTATTGTTGATGTTTTGCAGCATCTTGTAGCTTTTAGAGATTAGATATTGATCAGATTTGTGTAGCCAAAATTTTTTTTCCAAGTCTGTTGGTTGTCTTCTTAGTCTTTTGATGAAGTCTTTGGATGAGCATAAGTGTTTGATTTTTAAGAATTTAGAGTTTTCAGTTTTCTCTTCGGGTGTTTGTGCATTGTTCATAATATTCTGTATTCTGTTTATGCCATGTACTAGGGCTCCCAGAATTGTCCTTATTTTTTTCTACCATGATTGTCATCATTTTAAATTTTATATTTACCTCTTTGATCCATTTTGAGTGTCTAGTATAAGATATGGGTCTTGTTTCTTTTTCTTTTCTTTTTTTTTTTTTTGCTGATGGATATGCAATTATGCCAATATCATTTATTAAAGAGACTGTTTTTCTCCAGTTAATGAATTTGGGCCTTTGTCAAAATTTGCTCAAAGGTGAATAAGTTTATGTGTGGATTCTCAGTTCTCTTCCATTGGTCTATGTGTCTGTTGTGCCAGTGACAGGCTGTTGGACTACTGAAGCAATATAAACCAAAAAAATTTCTAAACCCAGTGTCATCCAGTTGATTCCTATATAAAGACAACTGTAACACACTATAGCAAGAAACCAATATATCTATGTAAGTAGAGAAACATACCTGTTCTCAGATAGGAAGACTGAGCCTTGTGAAAATGTCTATTCTACCCAAAGCAAGATACAGACACAATTCTGTCTAGACCCAAATTCCAACAGCATTTTTCAATGAGATGAAGAAACAAATTACCAGTTTCTCTTTCCATATGGCTGCTAGATAGCTTTTAAGACCACAGATACCACTCACCAAGGTGTGATGCAGAACATTTGATTTAAAAAAAAAAAAAAAGAAAGAAAAACTTTGTTTTTCCAACTGATGTAGATATCCCCCAAAGCTATGATCCTCAGACCCCTGGACCACGGTATACTGTTCCTGGAAGTGTTTGGTTTTGTTTAAAACACCTCTAAGCTTTGGGTTTAGTCCATTGATGCTGACTTCTCTGCTGCGTGTTGTCTCACTAGTCACATAAAATAGCTCTTCTCTGTTACCTAATTAGTGAATACCGCTCTTCATGGTATGTGTTGAATGTACCATGGACTGCCAATAGAACAGATAGATCTGTTCTGGAAGAAGTACAGCCTGAGTGCTCCTTGGAAGCAAAGATAGGGAGACTGTCTCACATACTTTGGACATATTGTCAGAAGAGATCAGTGCCTGGAGAAGCACATCATGCTATGTAGAGTGGAGGGTCAGCAAAAGAGAGGAAGACTCAAGACTACGTGTACTGACACAGGGACTACAATGCTTGGCTTATGCATAAAATTAGTTGTGGGTCTGGCACAGCGCTAGGCAGTGTTTCATTCTATTGTGCATAGGATTGCTATGAGACAACACTGACTCAAAGGCAGCTAGCAACAACCACTTGTCCTTCCAGAGACTATTTTCTTTTGCATTTAAACCAATTCTCGAATCCTTATAATAGTGTCTCATACAATATTCATCTTTTTGTAACTGAATAATTTCACTCAGCATAATGTCTTTTGGATTCTTCCATTTCATGAAATTTTACAAGATTCATCATTGTTTATCAATGCATAATATTCCGTTATGTGAATATATCATAACTTGTTTATTCATTCTTCCATCAATGGACACCTAGGTTGATTCCATCTTTTTGCTGTTGTGGACAGTTCTACAGTGAACATTTGTGTGAGTACATCTATTCACCCAGCAGCTCTTGTTGCTCTAGGATGCACTCCAAGAAGTGAGATGGCTGGATCATGTGTTATTTTTATTTCTAGCTTTTCAATAAAGCACTAAGTAAATTTTCAAAGTGATTATACCATTTTACCTTTTCACCAGGAGTGTGTAAGTATTCCAGTCTTTCCATATTCTCCCCAGTGTTTATTATTTTGTGTTTCTTTGGATTAATGTCAACCTTGTTGGGATGAAACGGTATCTTATTGTAGTTTTAATTTGCATTTCTCTGATGGTTAATGATCGAGATTGTTTTCTCATCTATTAATGTCCTGGATGCCTTCTTTTGTGAAGTGTCTGTGTCCTTTGCCTATTTTTTATTTGGATTATTTATCATCTTCTGTTGAGGTTTTTTCAGTATCTTGTAGATTATAGAAATTAAACACTGATCTGATTTGTGGTAGCCAAACAATTGTTCCCATCTGCTGGTTGTCTTTTTACTTGTTTGGTGCAATCTTCAGATGAGCATAAGTGTCCAGTTTTTTGGAGTTCCAAGTTATCCATTTTCTCTTCTGATGTTTGTGCACTGTTATTAATGTTATGCAATTTGTTTATACCTTGTATTAGGGTTCCCAGTGTTGTTACTATTTTTCTTCCATGATCTGTGTCATTTTAGTTTTTATATTTAGGCTTTTGATCCATTTTCATTTAGTTCTTTTGCATGGTATGAGATGAATCTTGCTTGATTTTGTTGCAGGTAGATATTGAGTTATATTAATATGCTTTGTTAAAGAGACTATCTTTTCCTTGATTTACAGAATTTGAGCTTTTGTCAAATTTCAGCTGCATATAGGTGGATGATTTTATGTCTGGTTTCTCAATTCTGTTCCAAGGCTCTACACATGTCTGTTGTTGTACCAATACCGGAGTGTTTTGACTACCACGCCAGTGTACTATCTTTTGAAGTCATGTAGTATGTGTCCTTCGACTTTTGTCTTCTTCTTCATTAATGTTTTTTCTTATCCAGGACTTCTTATCTTTCAATATGAAGTTGTTTATTTCTTTCTGCATCTCATTAAAAAATGCCATTGGGATTTGGATTGGGATTGCATTGTATTTATGGATATCATCGGGTAGAACATTTTTATGATATAGAGTCTCCCTATCTATGGGCAAGGTAACTTTCTCCATTTATGTAAGTCTCTTTTAGTTTCTTGCAGTGGTGTCTTGTTGTTGTCTTTCTATAGATCTTTTACATCTCTGGTTAGATTTATTGCTAAGTAATCTTCTTGGGGGCTATTATAAATAGTATTGATTCAGTGATTTCCTCTTTGACATTTTCTTTGTCAGTGTAGAGGAATCCAGCTGATTTTTGTAAGTTAAGCTTGTATCCTGATTGTTTTCTGAACCTTTCTATTAGTTCCAATTTCTTTTTTGTGTATTACTTAGGGTTTTCTGTACCTAAAATCATACATTCCAAAAATAGAGGTACGTTTACTACTTCGTTGTCAATTCAGATTCTCTTGATTTATTTTTCTAGCCTGATTGTTCTGGCTAGAACCTCCAGCACAATGCTGAATAGAAGTGGTGACAAGAGACATCCTTATCTGGTTTCTGTTCTCAAGTAGAATGCTTTCAGGCTCTCTCCATTTAGGATGATGTTGGCTGTTAGCTTTGTATAGACACCTCTTATTATGTTGAGGGCTATCATTTCTATTCCCAGTTTGCTTGGAGTTTTTAAGATGGATGGGCACTGGACTTTGTCCAACTCATTTTCTACATCAATTGATAAAATCAAGTAACTCTTTTGTTTGTTTTATTTATGTGTTTGATTACATCGATTGTTTTTCTAGTGTTGAACCATTTTGCTTCCCTGGTATGAATTCCACTTGGCCATGGTGAATTATGATTATTTTTTTCTTTTGATAGGTTGTTGAATTCTAATGGCTAGAATGTTGTTGAAGATTTTTGCGTCTAGATTCATGAGAGATGTTGGTCTGTAATTTTCCTTCTTTATGGTATCTTTATCTGGTTTTGGTATCAGGGTTATGCTAGCTTCATAGAAAGAGTACGGGAACATTCCTTTCTTCTGTATGCTCTGAAATATCTTTAGTAATAGAGGTATTAACTCTTCTCTAAAAGTTGGTGGAATTCTCCAGTGAAGGTATCAGGGCCTTTCTTTTTTGGGTCAGGAGTGTATTTAAAACTGCTTTTTCCATCTCTTCTTTCGTTATTGGTTTATTTAGGTGTTCTACCTCTGTGTTAGACATGGAACATTGTCCAGAATTAATCACATATCAGGTTACAAAGCAAGTCATATAACAAGATACAAAGCACTGAAATATTGCAAAGCATCTTTTCAGACATGAAGTCATAAAATTAGAAATCAATCGCATAAGAAACAAGGAAAGAAAACCCTTGCTAGCTTTGGTAGATATTGTATCTCAAGAAATTTGTTCATTTTCTCCAGGGTTTCAAGTTTATTAGAATATAATTTTTCATAGTATTCTGTTATGATTTTTTAAATTTCAGTTGGGTCATTGTTATATCACTCATCTCATTTATTAGTCAGATTATTTGTTTCCTCTCTTTTTCTTTTATAAATTTGGCCAGTGGTTTATTTATTTTATTGATCTTTTCAAAGAACTAGCTTTTGGTCTTGTTAACTCTTTTTTTAAAACTTCTCTATTTCATTTGGTTCTGATCTAATTTTTATTATTTAAGCTGTTCTGTTGACTGAGGGATTATTTTGCTGCTCTGTTTCTGCTCTTCAGCTTGTAATGTTCCTACTTTGAGCCCTTTTTCCTTCTTGAATGTTAGCATTTGTAAAGATAAATTGATCTCTGAGCAATGCTTTTTCTGTGTCCCAAAGGTTCTGGTTGGATGCGTTTTCATTTTCATTTGTTTCTGTGACTGTTTTTACTTCACCTTTGATTTCTTGTATAACCCAGCAGTTTTTCAGTCAGATGTTCAGATTCCATGTATGTGCTTTTCTTCTCTTGCTTTTTATGCTATTGATTTCTAGTTTTATGACTTTATGGGCTGAAGAGATGTTTTGCACTATTTAACTGCTTTAGATTTCGTTATGGCTTGCTTTATGGCCTAAGATGTGATCTGTTCTGGATAATGTTTTATGTGCATTGGAAAAGAAAGTATACTTATCTGCTGTTGGGTAGAGTGTTCTATATGTGTATATGAGGTCAAGTTGTTTGATTGTGGCATTTACATCTTCCAGGTCTTTATTCAGCCACTTTCTCGATGTTCTGTTTATCACCAAAAGTAATGTGTGAAGTCTCCTACTACTATTGTGGAGCTGTCTATTTCACTTTTCAATGCTGCTAAAGTTTGATGTACTTAGAAGCACTATGTTTGGTACATAAATATTTAATATGGTTATGCCTTCATGATACATGGATCCTTTCATCATTAGTGAACTTCCTTGTCCACTGGGGTAGATTTTACTTTATAGTCTATTTTATCTGAAATTAGTGTTGCCATTCCTGCATTTTTTGAATGTGTTTTGCTTGCTATATATTTTTCCATCCTTTGAGATTTAGTTTGCCTGTACATTTAAGATTAAGACATGCTTCTTGTTGGCATGAGTCGGATCTGACTCAATGGCACTTGGCTGGCTGGCTCTTGTTGGCAGCATATAAACAGATCCTTTTTAAAAAAAATCCATTCTGCCACTCTGTCTTTATATTGGTACACTTAACCCATTCACATTCTGTGTAACTATAGAAAGGTATGAATTTAGTGTAGTCCTTTTGATGTCATTTTTTGCGTATTGTTGACAGTTTATTCTGCTTAACTTTATGTGATGAGTCATTTCTCTTCATTTGTTGTCTTCATTTATTTTCACTGTTAGTTTTGTATTTGCTGAGACTTCATGGTTTATTTTCTTATTTTGATTTGTAGGATTGTTAAATTCTTTTTGTGGTTATCTCAATATTTACCCCTAATGTTCTAAATTTAAACTAACTTTTAATTTCTTTGCATTGCCTTGACTGCCTCTCCATATGAAAGGTCTATGATTACATTATTTACTCCCTCTTTTTGATATATGTCAGCTTTTATTTACCGGACTATCTGATTCCCTATTTTTACTGTTTTAGGCTTGGTTTATTTTTGTGATTTCCCTATGCGGGTTGATGTCTGGTCGCTCTGTCCTGTCTTGGAGGCTTGCTTTTTTTTTTGTCTGATGTTGTCATTTTCCAGTCAAAGAACTTCCTTTAGTGTTTCCTGAAATTTTAATTTGGTTTTGGCGAATTGTCTAAACTTCTGTTTCTCTGGGAATGTCCTAATTTCACCATCATAATTTAAGAGACAATTTTGTTGGGTATATAACTTCGGGCTGGCAGTTTTATCTTTCAAAGTTTGTGTATATCATCCCATTGCCTTCTTGCCTGCCCAGTTTCTGCTAAGTAGGCTATGATTAGTCTTATTGACTCTCCTTTGCAGATTATTTTTTGTTTAACTCTAGCAGCCTTTAAAAGCCTCTCCTTATCTTTAGTTTTGGTAAGTTTGATTATAACATGTCTTGGTGTCTTTCTTTTGACATCTACCTGTGTGGTGTTTGATGATCATCTTGGATAGGCATCTTCTCATCTTTCATATCAGTTTTCTGTCAACAAATCTTCAATAATTGTTTCTGTATTTTTTGTTATTCCCCTCATTTTGATACTCTAGTCATTGGTAAATTATTTCTCTTGGTAGAATCTAACATAACTCTCAGTGTTTCTTCATTTTTTTAAAAATTATTTCCTCAGATATGTTGGTGTCAGTTGCTTTAGCTTCAGTCTCACTAATTCTGCATTCCATTGACTCAGTTCTGGTCCTTTGACTTTCTATTGAGTTGTTTAATTCTGTAGCATTACTGTTAATCTCCTGAAGTTGAAATCATTGTTGCTAAGACTTTATTGCAGCCTGTTTAATTTTTCATTATGCTCTACTCCACTTTACCTGATCTCCTGAAGATCTGTAAATATTAATCTTTTGTGTTCTACTTTCAGGAAGTCCTCTTTGTCCAGAAATTTTTTTGATCCTTGTTTTGAGAGCTTTCTGAAGCTACTGAGGTTTGACTCTTTGGGTGGCTTGATATTGACTGTTTCCTCCAAGCTATCAGAAAGTTTTATAATTTATCTGTGTTTGTTTACTGTTTTAATTTACCTTATTTATTTATTTTTGAAATGCCCAAAAAGGCTGGTTGTGTGAGGCAGTTTTATTATTGGTGCCTTAGAAAGTCTAATGTCCTGTCACTAAGTGGTGAGAGCTGTACTAGCACAGAGCCCAGACATCTGTTAAATTTTCTTGTACGTATTCAGCTCAGGAGTCTGTGTATTTGGTCACAAAGTGTGGCACCAGCTCTTCCCTACAGTCCTAGCTGTGTAAGGGTGATTTGTTTAGGCCCAGGTTGCTGTTTATGCAGGCTAAGAAAGGTAGAGGGAATGATAGCTGTTTATGCCTAGGCAAAGGACATGTTTCTATCCTGAGTTTCGTACTTAGGAAGGAGCTGGTGGACTTCCCCCCCCCCCCCCATTTGTCAATTGTTCCCTCTCCTAGTCTGGAAGAATTGCTCAGGGCATACATCAGGGGTCCAACTTCTGGCCCAACTGTCAGAATTTGCACCTGGTGTACTGCAGAAAAGGGATGAGTCAGTGTTTGGGAAACAAAAAGAGGTTTAGCCTGAAGAAAAGTTTTAGATTTGCTCAAGGACTTACTTTCAACCAACAAATAATACTCTTCTGCAATTCTTGAGGAGAGTCTGAAGCTCAGCTTCTCTCCTGTGGAGGACACTCTGAATACTGACACTTTATCTAACACACTGGCAATAGTGGGTCCTCCTATGGGGTGTGGATTCTCACTTGGTCAAGTCTTGCCAGTCCTAGGTACTTCTGGACCTACTCTTCCTTCCCTGTTTTTCTGTCTGTATTTTAGCTTTCCCTTTGGTGTTCAAAGCTGTATTCAGTGTTTGTATTTGGTGTTCTTTGTATTTAGCTTTCCTTGGTGTTCAGGTCTCCCAGTATGTCATACATAATCCATTCAATTGTTTATCTAGGTCTTTGATATTAGAGGGAACATAGGAAGCTGCTTACTACAGGCAATACCTGGTTCTTGTGGTCGCATGTCGACATAGTCACCCACTCACAGGAGTCTCTCTGTCTTCAGGGTTCTCTTTGCCCCATGTCATTTTGGTCCTTGGAGATCATCCATTCCTGCTGAGTTGGGACCATTTGGTGTACCTCAGATGGCAGCTTTAAAGACCCCAGACATCACTCACCAATGTGAGGTACAGAAGGCTGTTTTAGCAAAATGCTAGCTGTGCCATTTGGTGTCAATGTCCCCTGAGAGCATGGTCCCTGGCCCCCTGCCACAGCTAGTCTGTCCTTGCAATATTGGGTTAAGATGGGAGGAGTAATCATATTATGTCAAAGTCCATTTAAAATTGATCTTCTTTCTAATGGGTGGTGTCAAAGATTTCACCCAACCAAATTTCTGTCAACTATCTAAGCTATCCCTTTACCGTCTTCCTCCCTCCCTCCCCACCCTTGTAGCTATCAAAGAGTCTTTTCTTCTATGCATGAGTCTGTTTTGAACTTCTTATCATAGGGGTCTCATACAATATTTGTCCTTTTGTCCCTGACTACTTTCACTCAACATAATACCATCCAATTGAAACCAGGTTATAAGACGTTTCCTAAAATCATCACCGTTCTTTATCATTGCATAAAGTGTTCCATTGAGTATATATAACACAGTTCAGCTATCTATCCCTCTGTTGTTGGTAAACTGGGTTGGTTCCATCTTTTTGCCATTGTGGAGTGTGCACAGATAAACTTTTGTGTGCATGTATCAGTTGGTGTGCATAGCCTTGATTCTGCAGAATATATCCCAAGCAGTGGAATTACTGAGTCAAATGGTATATCTATTTCCATCTTTTTAAGGAAGCGCCAGATTGCTTTCCAAAGAGGTTGCACCATTTTGCAATCCTGCAAACAGTGTAGGAGAGTTCCAATTTCTCCACCGCCTCTCCAGCATTTATTGTTTTGTGTTTTGGGGATCATGGCCAACCTTGTTGGGGTTAGATGGTATCTCATTGTCACTTTGATTAGAATTTCTTTAATAGCTAATGATCGTGAGCATGTCCGCATGTATTTTTTGGCTGCTTGGATCTCCTCTTTAGAAAAATGCCTGTCCATCTCCTTTGCCCATCATTTCATTGGATTATTTAACTTTTTCTTATTTATATTTTGTAGTACCTTATAGATTACGGAGATCAGGCATCAGTCTGGCGTACAGTTGCAGAGTATTTTTTCCCATTCCGTAGGTGGTGTTTTCATTCTATTGATAAAGTCTTTGGATGAGCAGAAGTGTTTGATTCTTAGTCATTTCCATTTATCTATTTTCTCTTCTGTTGATTGTGATTGGTTTGTCAGATTTTGAAGTTTGTCTACATTGTCTGTTAAAGCTTCGATTGTTGATCCTAATTTTTCTCAAATCAGGTTTATTGTTTTAGATTTGGTATTTAGGTCTTTTATCCAGTTTGAGTTGATTTTTGTATAATATGTGAGACATGGGTCTTGTTTCAATTTATTGCAGGTGGACATCCAATTTTGCCATTACCATTTGTTGTTACCATTTGTTGTACCATTGTTTTTACCCCAGTTCAATGTCTTAGGGCCTTTGTCAAATATCAACTGTTCATAGCAGGATGATGTCATCTCTGGCGTCTCAGTTCTGTTCCATTGATCTGTCTGTCTCTTTTTGTACCAGTACCAAGCTGTTTTGACCACTGTGGCAGTGTAACAGTTTCTAAAGTCAGGCAGTGAAAGGGCCTCCCAGTGTGTTTTTCTTCTTCAGAAGTGTTTTGTTTATCTGAGGTTTCTCTCCTTTCCAAAAAAAGTTGGTGATGTGTTTCTCCATCTCATTAAAAAATATCACAGGAAATTGTACTGGGATTGCATTTTGTAAGTAAATTGCTTTGGGTAAAACAGACATTTTCACAATGTTAACGCTTCCTATCCATGAGCAGAGTAGGTTTCTCCATTTATGTAAGTTTCTTATTTTCTTGTAGTAAGGTCTTGCAGTTCTCTTTGTAAAGCTCTGTTATTTCTCTGCCTAGATTAATTTCTAGGTATTCTATATTCTTGGGGGCTATAGTAAATGGTATTGACTTGGTGATCTCTTCCTTAATAATCTCATTGTTGGTATAAATAAATCCTACTGATTTACTTATCTTGTATCCTGACACTTGGCTGAACTCCTCTATCAATTTGAAAGTTTACTTATGGATTCTTTAGGATTTTCTGTGTATACAATCATATCATCTGCAAATAGGGAGATTTTTACTTCCTCTTTGCTGATGCAGATGTTCTTTATTTCTTGGTTTTGTCTAATTGCTCTGGCTAGAACTTCTAGTACAATGTTGAATAGGAGAGGTGAGAGTGGGCATCCTTGTCTAGTTCCTGTTCTCAAGGGAAACTGTTTCAGTCTCTCTCCATTCAGGATGACATAGGCAGTTGGCTTTATATAAATGGTCTTTATTGCGTTGAGGAATTTGCTGTCTATTCCTTTTTTGCTGAGAGTTATTTAGCATGAATGGGTGTTGGACTTCATCAGATACCATTTCTGCATCAGTAGACAAAATCAGGTGATTTTTGTCTTTTGTGTTATTTATGTGGTTGATCACATTCATTGTTTTTCTGATGTTGAACCAGCCTTGTATCCTTGGTATGAATCCAACTTTGTAGTGATGAATTATTTTTTGAATATGTTGTTGTATTCTCTTGGCAAGAATTTTGTGGAAGATTTTTGCATCTAAATTCATGAATGATATTTGACTGTAGTTCTCCTTTTTGGTTGAGTCTTTCCCTGGCTTTGGTATCAGGGTTATGCTGGCTTCACAGAATGAATTTGGGAGTATTCCATCCCTTTTTATGGTGTGAAATAGCCTCAATAGTATTGGAGTTAGCTCTTCTCTGAAAGTTTGGTAGAATTCTCTGATGAAGCTGTCTGGGCGAGGGATTTTTCTGGTTGTTAGTTTTTGGATGACTTTTTTCAATCTCTTCCTTTGTGATGGGTTTATTCAGTTGTTCTGCTTCACATTGTGATAATTTCAGTCAGTGATATGAATCTAAGAATTTATCCATTTCCTCTAGATTTTCAAACTTGTTAGAGTATAGCCTTTTGTAGTATTCTATTGTGGTGTTTTGGATTTCTGATAGATCCCTTGTGACAACTCCCCTCTTATTTCTTATTTGGGTTATTTGTTTTCTTTCCTGTTTTTCTTTAGTAAATTTAGCCAGTGATTTGTCAATTTTGTTGATCTTTTCAGAAAACCAGCTTTTGGTGTTTTCAATTTTTTCAATGGTTCTTCTATTCTCTAATTTGTTTAGTTCTGCTCTAGTTTTTCTGATCTGTTTTCTGCTGGTGCCTGGGGAGTTCTTCTGTTGCTCTCTCCCTAATTGTTCAAGCTGTAGGGTTAGATCTTTGGTTTTGGTTCTTTCTTGTTTCTGGATGTGCACATTTATGGAGATAAACTGACCTCTGAGCATTGCTTTGGCTGTATCCCAAAGCTTCTAGAAGGAAGTGTTTTCATTCTAGTTGGAGTCTATAAATTTCTTTATTTCATCCTTGATTTCTTCTAGAACCCATGGCTTTTTGAGCAAGATATTGTTCAGGTTCCATGAGTTCAACTTTCTATCTATGGTTTTTCTGTTGCTAATTTCAACTTTAATAGCTTTGTGGTCTGAGAAGGTGCTTTGCAATAATTCAATGATATGGATTTTGATGAGATTTTCTTTATGTCCTAACACATGGTCTACTCTGGAAAATGTTCCATGTGCACTAGCGAAGAAGGTATAGTTGTCTCCTGATGGATAGAAAGTTCTGTATATGTCAATGAGGTCTAGTTGGTTAATTGTGGCAACAAGATCTTCTGTGTCTTTATTGAGCTTTTTTCTAGATGATCTGTCCAATATGGAGAGTGTTGAAGTCTCTCAGTATTATTGTGGAGTGATCTATCTCCTTTTTGAGTGTAGTCAGTGTATCTTTGATGTATTTAGGTGCTCTAATACTAAGCCAAAAGAAAAGTGCAGTCGAGTCGGATCCCAATGATCTCAACTCTAATATTAGGTGCATAAATATTTAATATTGTTAAGTCCTGCTTGTGTATTGAACCTTTCAGCAACAAATAGTGCCCCCCCTTGTCCACGATGGTGGATTTTACATTGTAATCTATTTTATCTGAGATTAGTGTTGCCACACCTGCTCTTCTTTGTGTATTGTTATCTTTATATATATTCTTCCATCCTTTAATTTTCAGTTTGTTCATGTCTTTAAGTCTAAGGTAAGCTTCTTGTAAGCAACATGAAGATGAGTCTTTTCTTTTGATCCAAGGTGCCACTCATTGTCTCTTTAATGGAGCATTCAGTCCATTCACATTCAATCGAATTATTGATAGGTATGTGTTCAGTGCTGTCATTGTGATATGTTAATTTTTGTATTGCTGTCTTTGTTCATCTTATTATTCTCTTCTGGTACATTCTTCTTTATGAGTTGATTTTTCACCTTTCTCAGTGTTGGTTTGTGGTTGTTGAAATTCCTGCATTGTTTCTTGATTTGACATGTTGCATCTTTGTTGTACTTTGCAGCTGTCCTTGTGATCCCCCTTAAAAGCTACGTTTAAATCCAATTTTAACTAGCCAAGCCAAGTGTCATCGAGTCTTATTAACTTCCTCTCCATCTGAAAAGACTATCACAAATGTAATACATCCCTCTTTAATATGATGACATAGCAGTTTTCATGATATAACCACTGGATCACTCCTTTCACTATTATAGCTTTGATTGAGTTTGGAGCTTTCCCTAACTGAGCAGGATTCTGGGTGATGTGTCCTGTAATTGCTTCTAAAACATGAAGTTAGTGGTTTTGTTTTTCTATGCAAGAGATTCTTTCAGTATTTCTTGTAACTTTGGTTTTGTTTTTACAAAGTCTCTGTTTATCTGTGAATGTTCGAAATTCATTTTCATACTTGAAAGTTAGTTTTTCAGGATATATAATTCTTGGTTGAAAGTTCTTCCCCTTCAAGGCTTTGTGTCATCCCATTGCCATGAGTTGGATCCGACTTGACGGCGCTTGGCTTTGGCATTATCTCCATGCCCCTAGGGTCGCCATGAGTCGGATCTGACTCGACGGCACTTGGCTGGGCTGGCAGCATCATTGCTGCTGAGAAATGTGATGAAAGCCTACAGGGTTTCCCTTTGAATGTTAGCTTTGCTTTGAGTTTTGCTGCCTTTAAGAGTTTCTGCTTCTGTTTCATTTTGTTAAGTTTCATTATAGTATGTCTTGGAGTGTTTCTTTTGGGATCTACACAGAGTGGTGTTCGATATGCCTCTTGGATATCTATATTCTCTTCTTTCATAATTTCTGGGAAGTTTTCTGCCAGCACCTCAGCCACAATACTCTCTGTGTTCTCAGGTGTCCCAACCTGTTGAAGAACTCCAATTAATCATAGATTGTTCCTCTTAATGGAGTCCCACATGCCTCTAATGCTTCTTCATTTGTCTTCTTTTTCTGATTTCTCTTCATAGATGCTGGAATCAGTAACTCTGTCTTCCGAGTCAGAAAATCTATTTTCTATTTGTTCTGTTTTCTTGGCTTTGAATTGAAGTTTTTGGGCTCTTTGATTTTGCTATTGATCTCTTATATTTCAGAATATTGCTGTTCCATTGGATCAAACAGTTTGCTTGATTTTTCATTTTGCTCTGGTATATTTCATAGAGTCTAGATGGGTTCTCTATATAATTCTTTTGTACTTGCCCCCTGATAGTTTCAGAAAGGCTTCTTCATCTAGGAAGTTCTTTGGATCCTTGTTTTGTGGGCCTTCTGAAGCCACAGGTGTATTCCTTCTAATGTTCCAGTCCGAATTATGTTGCTTTTGGGGCATCTGGAAGTTGTTTTGTTTCTCCACTGTTAATGGGATCTAAAACTCTGTCTGAAAAGGAAATTGATCACCAGACATCTCTATGTCCAGTGGCTGGGCTCAGTGAAATCTCTGGGGTAACAGACTCCACCTTCTAATTGGCAAAGGCACAGCCTCACTTATAGAGTCACTGGGGAGCCGTCAGCTGACCCTATAATGTGAGACAGTAAAGGCTGGTAAAGTTGCTGGAAGCACTGCAGTCATTTTTCTAGTGAAAGGTAAAACATTTCTGACAGCTTCCAAAATTATTCAGGCTTTCAAGTGTGCAAGTCTCTCTTTCCAGCTGGCAAAGTAAGCATCTCTATATCAAAGACTGCTTTACTGCCGGAAAAGTGCTTTCCAGGCAGGCACTGCCTCCTAGCCTGGGAATTAGGGTCCAGCTGAGGCCTCCATATGGAAAACTCTGTGCCCAGTGAATCAAGATGGCATACCGCACAAGCTCCCCTGACACCTTGGTAAAAGCTATTCAATGGCAGAGATTCAGAAGTTTTGACAGAGAGGTCAGAGGTGCCAAGTTGCACAGATTCAAAGGCCAGGCTTTCAAAATGTGGCAACTCCGCTCACAGATCTCATCAGCAGTGAATCTGAACGTTGCTGCCAGTCAAACGTCAACCCCTCCTGCCAGCTAAGACACAGAAGAAAAAAAAGCTAAACTGGCGATTTATCTTCAGTCCTCTGAGCCAGTACTTAACAAGGGAGTGGGTAGGTGAAAGAGAAGTTTTCCACTCAGTGGTATGTAGACCAAATAGACAGCCCTATGCCGTCTCCTAGGGCTTACCAGGTGTCCAGAAGACTCCATTCAATTATCATCTCAAGCCTTGGTTTCCAGAGGGATTTAGGGAGATGTGTGTTTAGTCCACCACTTTAACTTTGGCCCTTATTTTTTATTTTGATGTCCCTAGGGTCACCATGAGTTGGGTCCGACTCAGTGGCACTTGGCACTTGGCTGGTGTAGGACTGTTAGTTTTCTTTGTGGTTACTCTAACATTTACCCCATTTTTCTAAGTTTAAAGCAATCTTTTCTTTCTTTATTATCACCTTGACTTCCTTTCCATTTGAGTGATCTATGACCACATACTTTGTCCCTCTTTTTTGTTTTAATATGGTCATCTTTTACATAATGACATCCTTATTTCCCTATTTTCAGTGTCTTTGTTTTGGTTTATTTTTGTGATTTCCTATCTTGCTTGATATGTTGTTGCTCTGTTCTGTGTTCTAGTTTTGGATTGTTACCTGATGTTATCAATTTTCTGACTGGAGGAATCCTTTTAATGTTTTTTGTTGTTTTGATTTGGCTTTCCAGATTCCCAAAATTTTCATTTCTCTGGAATGTCTTAAATTTGCTATATTTGAGAGACAGCTTTGCTAGATATATAATTCTTGGCTGGCTTCTAAAGCTTTATATATGTCATCCCATTGCTTTTTTACCCACCTGGTTCCTGCTGTGTAACCCAAATATAGTCTGATTGACTCTCTTTTGTAGATAACTTTTCATTTATCCCTATCCACTTTTAAATTCTCTTTATCATTGGTATTTACAAGTTTGTTTATAATATGTCTTGTGAATTTTGGGGGGTGGCACTTTATGTGGGGTTGAGTGAGCATCTTAGATATCACAATATCAGACAAATTATCTATCAATGAACTTTTAGCAATTCTCTCTGTATTATCTGTTCTCCCCTCTGTTTTGGCACTCCAGTCACTGGTAGGTTATTCTTCTTGATAGAGTCCCACATAGTCCTTACTTAGGCTTTCTTTCTTTTTTAAGATTTTAAGATTTTTTACCTGATTTTTTCCTCACTTATGTTGCTATCAAGTACTTTATCTTCAGTCTCACTAATTATTACTTCATTGGCTTGATTGTGCTCCTCTGACTTTCTATTGAGTTTTCTAATTCTGAAATTTTGTGGTGAATCACCTGGATTTCAGTTTGCTCTCTCTATGGATTCTTGCAGGAACACGTCAGAATGGAGTGTTTTTAAAGCCTCAGACAACACAGCACCCTGTAAAATCAATCACCTTCTTTTCTTCAAAATGATTGAAGCTCTAGTCTTTCAGCAAATGTATGTGCATTATTTTATTTATTCTACTGAGAAAGGTGATATAATTCTAGAGTTGTGTGGCACTTATTCTTTAGCAATTAGTCTTAGAATCCATCAGTAAATACAACTACTCCCCCTTTAACTCAGATACAAGCCCTGAGGTTGAACCTATCTTTATTTCTTTCTCTCCATCATAACTACTGGAAAGTTCTTTTCCAAAGTAAGAGGGAAAGCCTAACCAATTTTAGAATGATAAAGCGATTTCAATACTCAGAATCTGCCCAAGCAGAGTAAAAATTCTCAAGACTCTGGTACAGAACTCCCTCAGGAAGACTCACATTCTATGAAGAGTGCTCCATACAATGAACCTTCTCAGTTCCATTGATTGCAACTTACTTTTCTCGAGAACTTGAAACTATCTTGCTCCATGCTCCTGCTATCAAGTGTATCTATTTGATATCTCCAGGCACATCTGCTTCACTGCTTAAATTGTCTTAAGTGTCTGACAGGAAGGCAAGCATATCAGAAAGGCAGGTGTGAGTGGCAGGCTCTGCTCTCTCTGACAGGGAAAGTTTATTCCTGTAGTAGCCATGTATTTCTCCACATGATAGTGTTTTGCTTCACTGGCTTTGATTCTAAACCCTACCCATAAACCAAAATCATCACTTCCTTTGTCCTGCTAAAGTAGAAAAGATTGCAAAAAGAAACAGAGGATTTTTCTAATTTGCTCTGTTCTATATTCATTGTTCTTACCCATACTGCTGCTAAAGCCTGTATTTAAAATATAAAACAATCATTTGGCTATTTACTTATTGAGAACATGTCAAAAATATCATTTCTGGAAAAAATCTGTTTCTCCTGGAGGAAAAAAATGCATAATTTAAGAATTCAAGTTAAAAGAAATAGTTCAATTTATATTAAAGTATTAAAGTTAAATTGTGTGTTAAAAAAATGTTTTATTCTAAAATTCATTGTCATAGACTAAGTTTTTCTGTGAGCTGGGTTAGAGAAAAAATATAGATTGAGAAAGGGAAGAAGACTAGAAAAGAGGAAATAAAGAAGGAAAACACGAGAACATCTTTTTCTATGTTCACATGTAGTCTTACACCATTGTCAAAACAATCTTCTCGTTACTTTAGTTGTGGCTAATTCTGGTACTGTGTATACCTTTTAGTATCAGTCCTGCCTTTTTCAATCAACCTTCATAACAGAAAAGTGGGCTTCTACCATCCTCCAACAATGACTTCATTTTAAACTATTTGTCATGACACTGCACCTGAATTTGTCCAAATCTTATTTTTGTTAGACAGGAATGGGTTATCCTGTCTATAGCTTTATCTTCACTTTTGAGTCTGATGCTAAGCATGAGGCTTATGAATTCAACCTAAGGTTTCCTCTAGGATTATGCTTACAAATCTCTTCCAGCCACACTTCTTCAGCTTCCCGTCATCTCATTCCCACTGTTTATAGCCCTAGCCTTACCTCCAGAACCTGCTTCTCACATAAACATGCATTAGTAGACTCTTCTATGAGTCCAGAGTTATTTCACATCTGTGTTCCCAACTAAATGGCAGAGAGAACTTAGGGTATTGAAATATTCCATGCTGCTGAACAAGCAGAGATGAATGGATGAATGAATACATGGATAGCTGGATTCATCAACGATAGAAAGAAAATACAAAACATGACAAAGAATGAAGCAAAAGACAAGATGAGTTTAAATGCAACAGGCTCTATATTAACTCTAAATTCTACTAAATGACATTTTGCCAGTTCTACAGCACCATGACAGCTGATGTAGCACAAAATGGCTGTGAGGCTCTGAAAAAAGCTACAGTGCTTTGTGAATTCTGAAAGGAAAAACAAAGTACAATCAAAGTAATTCAGTATCCAGTACTTGGAGTTGAACTCAAACATTCTGATGTGGCAACTCATGTTAAGTTTGGGGGTATATAACAGGATATAATATAATATACATATACTACATATAACATAAAACCACTGCTGTTGAGTCAGGTCCAACTCATAATGACCATAGAGATCAGAGTAGAACTGCCCTATAGAGTTTCCAAAGAGCACCTGGTGGATTTGAACTGCTGACCTTTGGGTTAGCAGACATAGCACTTAACCCACTATGCCACTGGGGTTTCCATATATGATATATAACAATTATATAATATGTAGTAATTTCAAAAAATCAGAGAAATTGATAAAGAAAGGGAACTGAAAATTTGCTTAAGCCAACTGTTATAGTTCATGAATTGTTATACTCTCTGTGTCTACTTACCCTCTCACCACCAAAGAACTGGTTTTTATTAGGTTAGTATTTACCATTAAACCAAGTAGTACTTGTCAAGATTATCAATAACCTGCTGGTACTGCTCTGACAGAAAATACCACAAGTAGAAGGCTTTGTAAAGAGAAATTTTTATTGTCACAGTCCAGTAAACCACAAATACATTCATAAGTTACAAACTCATTCAGTATGAGAAATCATCACAGTCCAGCAAGCAGAGTCCAAATTCAATGACAGCATCTCAGCACTGGAACCTCAGGTCCAAAGGACGTGCTCTGCTCTTGGTGCTGCTCTCTCGGTGGTATGAGGTTTCCAACTTCCTGTGCTCACTTCCCTCCCTTACATCCCACAAGCTTTTAGCTTGAGTCCTGCCTCACCAACACAGCTGCTTCACATTCTCCCTTATCAACATCATAGACGAAAGAGTCACAACACAGGGGAGGAATTACACCACAATGGGACTCATAGCTGGCACAAATCAATACATACATTTTGGAGGGGGACGCAACTGAATCCATGACAGGGGTAAAGTCATCATATTCAACCTATTAGCAAAATTTGCAACAACTGATTAATGCCTTCCTTAAAATGTGTTCTTCACTTGGTTTCTAGGATGTTTTTTCTTTTTTTTTTATTATTCTGTGTGACCATGCTGTTCAGTCATCTGATGACTTCTTACCTCTTATCTTCTCTGCCTCCATTCACCCCCTTGGTGACTCCATCGAATCTCATGGTGTTAAATTTGTCTGTTATTTTGGTGACTCTCAAATTTTAATATCAAACTTTGAGTTCATTTGCTCTAAAACATTTTCACCTGTGTGTGCATGTACAGCTGTGAACATGTAGACACAGATATCTTAACATTTGATTCCAATCCTTTGAGTCACTTCAAGTCTGCTCTTTTAACAGCTTTCCATTTCAGTAAATGCCCAAATGTTTAGCATCATCACTGATCTTTCTGTTTATCACACATTTCACTTTTACTTCATCAGTGAAATGCCATCCTATGAAGTATACCTTCAAAATATATCTACAGTCCAGCTCATCCTCACTGCTTCTTCTGCTACAACACTAGTCCAAGTTATCGGCAGTAACACCCTGAGAGAATCTACTCCATAAACTAGTCAGAGTGATGCTTTATAAAAATAATTAGTTTATGTCTCAGATCTGCTCAAAATTCTCTAGTGGCATCCCATCTAACTCAGAGAAAAATAAAACACCTCACCAAGAACTATAGGTCCTGCATGACCTGTTTCTTGCCAAGTCTCTGGACTTATCTTTTATTATGCCCCCATTATTTGCTATGCTCTAACCACACTGGAGTGGTGTTCCTGCTGTTTGTGGAGTATACTAGGCATGATCTTGTCTCAGGTTCTTTGATCTTGCTGTTCTCTCTGCTTGCAATTGTCTTTCCTCCAAAACCCATGGGCTCACTTCTGTGCTTCCTTGAGGTCTCTGCTCAACTGTCGCCTCATCAGAAGTGATGCATGGCCTCTTTAAAACTGTGCGACTTTAACTTCTTTATCCTGTTTCATTTTTTTATAACTTTTGCAATAACTCGATACGTGCTATGTATCTATTCATTGTTCTCTGGGTCCCTAAATACCGTGTGATTTTCAAAGGATTCTGCCTTTTTTGTGCTCCACTGCAACCTCAGTATCTGTAACAACTCTGGCAACTAGTATGGACTAAATAATTATTCCATTATAAAATACATGAAAGAAATAGTGGCTCGGAGAGTGGTTCACCAAAATCTACTCATCCATTTGGACTTGGAGAGGTAGTCATGGGAGCTGGATGGACCCTCTCACTTCCAGTTTGCTGGCATTGTGGCTTGACCTCTAGTGCACCAAAAACCCAATAGCTGAGCAGCCGAGGTCACAGAAAAATACTGTACATGTTCATATACTAAGCACAGAAGTCAATAATTCATTCAATAGTAATTTTTCGAGTGCCCTTTCTGTAACAGAGATTAATAACATAGACTCTGTGCCCTCAAACTGCAAAGATAACTGTGGTGTTCTTGGAACCCAGATGAAGGATTCTTATCATAGACCCATGCTGTTAGTGTGGTCAGGGATAGCGATGCCTTAGTAAATACTGAAGAATAAATGGGGAGTGACCAGAAAGAGCCCTGGTGGTGCAATAGCTAAGAGCTATGGCTGCAAACCTAAAATCAGCAGTTCAAATCTACCAACCACTCTTTGGAAACCCTGTGAAGCAATTCCACTAGTTGTATAGGATCACTATGGGTTGAATTGACTCAATGGCAGTAGATTTTTCTTTCGTTTTTTTGGCTAGGCAAAAAAACAGAACTAAAACCAAACCCACTGCTGCTGAGTGGATTCCGACTCATCGCGACCCTATTGTACAGAGTAGAACCACCCCATAGAGTTTCCAAAGACCACTTGTTGGTTTTGAACTATCAGCCTTTTGATTAGCAGATGTAGCACTTCACCACTATAACACCAGGGCATCCTTAACAGTAAGACAACAAGTGCAAACTCCCATTGTCAAAAGAGAGCTCATCATGTTCTGGGAATTGCAAGCTATACAGATGCAAGGAAGATTGCAAGGAAAGGAATGGAGCAGAAGAATTTAAACAGCGACCACAGGGTGGGAGGCTTTAGAGATAATTCTGTAGCATGTGGACTCTAATCCTAAAATCTGTTGGGATACTCAGGAAGGTTTTTAACAGGTAAACAGCAGGACCAGGTTTGTATTTGCAAAAGTTCATTCTATTTGCCTTTGTTGTGAAACACTATTTGAAGAGAAATAGAGAAGGTATTTAAGAGTCCACTGTTCTAACACATGCACAAGGTAAGGGGAAGGAGGCACTGATCTAAGGCCAAGGCAGAGCAATGCATTCATTATGCAAATCCTATTGGGATCACAGTGCTCACAGTAAGTATCAACAGTCTGCTTCTGGGTTCCTTAAAAGGAGCAAGAATAGTAAATAATGAGCATAATAAAGCATCCTTCAATATCAGCATCCTGACTTTCCCTCATTCGGAGAACAAGGACATGTATTTTATATATATATATGTATATATGTATATATGTATGTATAGCGAAGACTGTATACAGTCTTCATGATCAACCCTGACAGCAGGGCTTGGCATCAATGACAAAGGTGGAAAAGATGAAGCACTTGTAATGGTATATCTGAGATAAGCACCTAGGGTTTTTCAAAAGACAGAGACAAGCAGAGGCAATTCAGATACAAGCTTGCAAGATTAGGGAGGGCTGGAGTGTGGGAAAAGAGGTGAAACCTTTCCAGGGATATTGGAAGCATGACACTGAAAATGATTATCTTTCTAGGGCTGGAAGCAGGCCAAGACCCAGTAGGAATGTTCTCACCCTTTACTCCCCTTGGCTTTTGAAGCTTTGTATTTTCTTATTAAAAAAAAAGAAGAAGAAGAAGATTACAACTGTGAATAAAAACTTACAGTAGAAAAGCAGAGAGAAGGATTGGCAAAATAATCTTCCGACTACAGAGAAACAATTTTGCAAATGTTAGACCCATTGGAAAGTGGATTTTCTACCCTAATAAAGACCAGATTTTTGAGGCTCAAGTTCTAATGTCATATAAAGTATAGGATAGCACAGAGAGAGAGATCTGGAGAATGTCAGAATAACCAAAAGAGAACAAGTTTTAAAGGCTCAGTTTTCTAAATCATGTAACCTCAGTCTTCCTGTTCTTCCTCATTTATAAAATAGGGGTGTTAGCCCTGCCCTATCTGCCTCCTCAGGTTGTAACATGGAAACACTCTGAAAACTGAAAAAACAGTTGTATATTATTAACTTGCTTCTTCAGAAGATTTCTCTAGATGATGAATCATTTAATAATTTAAAAGTTCACGATAAAATATACATTCCCATTTTTCCTTTGTTGTTCATTTTTCTCCCTTGCAGTGACAAAGCCATGATTAATTCTGAATGTTCAAATATACACTAACAGTCATGACTGTCTTCTCTGGTCTTTTTACTGGGTACTTCCAGACTGTTTGTTCAAAGTAGTTGTTGATCAGCAGAGCTCACCTAAACGGAACTGTGTAACTTCCAAGATGAGACTTTTATAAGATGAACAACAGAGAATTGTAAAGGAAATGTGAATAAGCCAGTGATGGCAGGATCTTCAAAACTGACTGTGACAGATGCTTACCAGCAATTGTATAGCCAAGACTCAGAAGCTAGAAACTAGATTGTTGCCAAACCTGTCATCTATGTAAATAACCTGATCCGACTTTAAAAAAAAAAAGGCTCTCAAGTTGATTCAGGGTTTCCAAGAAGCTGCTGGTAGATTCAAACTGCCAAACTTTTCATTAACCACTGCACCTCCAGGGCTTCAAATCTCACATTATTGATTAGGCGCTGTGAAGTTGGTTCAAACTCATAGTTACAGTATGTACAACAGAAGGAAACACTGTGTGGTCCTGTGCCATTCTCACGGTGGTGGTTGTGTTTGAGGCCATTGCTGTAGGCATCTCACTAAGGTCTTCTGTTACCTGATCTCTATTGAGCATGATGTTGTTCTCCAGGGACTGATTTCTCCTGATAATGTGTTCAAAGCATGTTATATGTAGTCCTGCCATCCTTTCTTCTAGGAAGCATTCTGGTTGTGATTCTTCTCATATAGATTTGTTTGTTGTTTCGGCAGTCCGTAGTGTATTCAGCCTTCTTCATCAGCACAATTCAACGGCATCAATACTTCTTCGGTCTTTCTTATTATCTTCTGACTGTTGCATGTACATGAGACAACCGAAAACACCATAGCTTAGGTCAGGTGCACTTCAGTCTTCAAAGTGACATCCTTACTTTTCAATACTTCGTAGAGGTCTTTTGCAGATTTTCCCAACGCAATAAGTCACCTGGCTTCTTGAATTCTGCTTCCAAAGATATTGATTGTGGATCCAAGTAAAATGAAATCCTAAACAGTTTCTGGGGTACCTCTGTTGAACTATAGCCCACAGTTTTTCAGCTAGCAGCCTAGCATACTATTTTCACCAAATGGTAACAAGTGTATCTTTAATTCCAGAGGCAAACACTAAAGCTTGGTTAACAGAGAAACTTGCTTACCCTGTAACAAGGCTATTGACTGCATAGGCACAGGCTACACAGGCTAAGCTAACCAGAACACTTGGGAACTAAAAAAACCAAAAGGGTGGAGGTTGTAGTCTGCCAAAGGGACCCCTACAAGAGTAAACTTAAAGTGATTTAGTATGATTGCAAACTTAGCTCAGGAGAAAGACAAGACTAGAAAGTAAAATAGAGGCAAAATTGCAAAGGGCTTTCAATCCATTTTAAGGGGGTTTGAAGATTGTCTTAACTACTTCAATTTAGAGCAATGCCTTGACTGTAGTGTATAGAGTGACTTTGTGTTACAAATACATTTTTGAGGGGAGTAGGGATTTAATAGTAGATTTTTTTTTTTTTTTTTACTATTTGTTAGTGGTCTTGGCCTGCCACTTAGTAGTTGGGAAGATTCATAAAAGAGAGATGTTGCAACCTGGAGGTTAACAGTTTCGTTCTAAAGTCACACTGTCTGAATCCAAATCTCAGTGAGCTATGCAACTCTTAGCAGTTATTTAACTTCCAAAGCTTTATCATCTTCTGTAGAAATGAGGAAAATTTTAATACGTACAGGGCAGGTAATTGTGGAGACTACAAGAGTATTTAGCCAGGTGCCTGTAACATGCATGGAAAAGTAAACATGTGTTTGCTTTGGTCATTATAATTGTGACTTTTATTAGTGGCTCTCATAGTTTCTGAAGCATGTGATAGATGCCTAGAGTGTGAAAGGACTACACAAAGTGGAGTTTTCACAGCTGTAGGACTTGGAGACCGTCTACGAGCCTTTGGTTTGGCTAAGGTACCTTCCCCCATTGACACTGTACTCCGCTCACATCACCTCTGCAGGCCCTCTTGATTCTCATTACCCTTCCACAATCAGTTGACAGGAGCTGCCTCAGAAGAGAGATTAAGAGACAGCTAAAGGTAGGTCCTAAGAATCCTTGGGTGATGCAAATGGTTGACACACTTGACTATTCACAGAAATGTTAGAGGTTCAAGTTTACCCAGAGACACCTCAGAAAAAAGGCTTGAAGATCTGCTTCCAATATGTCAGCCACTGAAAACTCTATAGGGCACAGTCCTGATCGGCCATTCATGGGATCACCACGTGTCAGAATGGACATGACATGATCTTTAGCTCAGTTTACATCTGGATTTTATTTGGACCATGGCATTGTATCTCTTCCACAGTGCTCTGAAAGTAATTGAAAACTTTTCTTGTTTGTTCCTAATGAAAAGTTTACCTATATTCAGATGTTTTCTAAGTTATCCAAATATTTAGAAAATTGTCTATGGGTCTATATCTGTAGCAGTTTAAAAAAGCAAAAAAAAAAAAAAAAAAAAAAAACAACCTTAATATACCAGTGAAGAATCTGAGAGGTTTTCTGCTGTTTTCTTTGGCTATAGTAGAGATATAGTTAGCATTTTCCATGTGCCAGATATTGTGTTAAATGCTTTCTGTGCATTACTTCATTTTATCCCCATGACAACCTTGTTCTTTTTCTTCCCATTTTATTTATGTTACAACTGAGGTTTCAGGGACTGTGAAAGATAGAGCCAGCTGTGAAACCCTGATCTGTACTATACAAACGTTAAAACTTATAACTACTGTACTAGAATGCCTATTGTAAAAATAATTGTCTTAGTCACCTAGTATAGTACAACAGAAATATAAGTGGATGACTTTAATAAAGACAAATTTGTTTTTTCACATAAAAGTAGGCTAAAAGTCCAAATTCAAGGTATCAGCTCCAAGGGAAGACTTTCTCAGTCAACCTTCTCCCCCAGACTAGGAGCTTCTCCATGCAAGGACACCCAGGCCAAAAGAGGTGTTCTGCTACCCACACTCTACCTTCTTGGTAGAATGAGGTCCCCGCCTCTCTGCTTGCTTCTCTTTCCTTTTCATCTCTCAAGATACTGCCTCAAAACAGTCCAAGTTTGTAGACTGAATCTGGCCTCACTAACCCAGCTGCCACCCATACTCCTTTATTAACATCATAGAGACAGGATTCATAATACAAGTTAAAAATCACACTGCCAGAAATCATGGTCCAGCCAAATTGATAACATCTTTCGGGGGACATAATTCAATCCATGACATTGCACCCATTGGTGCACCCCCCCATATCACATCCTTGCAACAGGCTTAATGTATTCATTTATCCCATCACATCATAGTTCAAAATCCAAAAAGTCCTCTTCACCTGTGAAAGCTAGAATGCAAGTAATCTGCTTCCAAAGTTACAATGAGACAATGGGCGCAAGCTAGTCTTTTCCATTACAAACAGGAGAAACTGAAAGAAAAGGGATAACAGGCACCAAGCAATTCAGCAAAACACATGACTTTAGCCTTGAAGGCTTTGAAAATAATCCTCTATTCTCTGAGACACTTTACACAATGGCCTTGTCCTCCAGAATTTTCCTATTGGCCATTCTTTTCAGTTTGTGAGTATAGGCTCCTGGGCTACGGGCTACAACTCTGCCTTCCAGTCCCACTGAGACAGCAACTCCACTCCCTGGGCTCTAGATGCCCTACTATTTGAAGACCATGGTGGAACCCCAGAGGTCCTGGCCATACCTTTTAAAACTGAAGCATCTCAGTTTCTTGGGCTCCTTCTCTCTTCAGCTTCTTTTTCCAGTGTCCTCTTAGTCTGGATCTCACACTCACATTAGTCCTGACGGGACAAGTGTTCCAAAATTCAGTAGCTCTACCAGTAAGTGCCAGGAGGCACCCAGCTCCATCAGGAAGCCTCCTGTGCACAGGCACTCAGCTCTCTGCTCTGTGGGTTGGTTCCATTGCTGTCTGGTACTGGTCTCCTCGTTCGGCTGCTACAACTCGGCTACTTTTTCTTACCATCTGCACCTTCCCTGGTGTTAACAGTTCTCTTCAGTTCCATCTGAATCTTCCACCCATACAGCTTCAAAACTGCTTCCACACTTTAGCTATCTTACAGCCTACCTTACTCTCAGTAACAAATTCTGTCTTAGTCATCTAGTGCTGCAACAACACAAATACAACAAGTGGATGGCTTTAACAAAGAGAAAATTTTTTCTTTACAGAAAAGTAGGCTTAAGTTCCACATTCAGGTTTTCAGCTCTAGGGAAATACTTTCTTAGTTAGCCTTCTTACCTTGGACTAGGAGCCTAGTCTCACAGGGACCCCTAGGCCAAAGGATGTGTACTACCCCCAGTACTGCTCTCTTGGTGGTATGAGGTTCCCCAATCTCATTATTCACATCCCTCTTTTATATCCCAAGAGATTGTCTCAACATAATTCAACTTCGTAGATTCAGTCCTGTCTCGCTAACAGCTGCCACTCATTCTCGCTTGTTAATACTATAGAGGCAGGATTTACAAAATAGAGGAAAAAGTCACCCCTTACTGGGAATCATGGCCCACCAAAATTGACATACATTTTTGGGGGGGGGGGACACAATTCAATCCATAACAATAAAGAGTTGTTTCCTTTTATGCCTATAACCCATAATTCTACTAAGATCCCATTGACATTTGTCTTTGGAGTCAACACATACATAAAAACTAATGCCATATATGCATATACAAATCTGCATTTGTTGCCTTTAGGGATTGAAGATAGCATGATTGAAGATAATTTCAGCAAATAGAAACAGTGTTAAGGACTCATGTACAATAAGCTGATAGTGACTCTATGGAACAGAGTAAAATTTCCCAATAGAGTTTCTAAGGAGCACCCAGCAAGTTCAAACTGCAGACATTTTTCTTTTGGTTAGAAGCCATAACACTTAACCACTATGCTACAAAATTAATTCAGTGATGAAACTCTAAACTGATATCCCTTCTCTTCATTTGTCTTATTAACCACAATCTTGTTTTGTGTAACATTTTTCAGGAAGTCAAAACAGGAGATTGTTTTGTCCACTAAACCAGCACAAGCTATAACTTGGAGCATGTGCAACCCAGGACCCAGTTATGACCAGAAAGGAAGATATTTCCAGCCCACAGGTTCATCAAATACTGTTTGAGAAGCGAGAAGTCCTACCACATGGATTTCTAATGAAAGATGACTTAGCATCTGGACCTCCATATGTAGACACAGGAGGGCTCAGGACAGAGAGTTCCAGGTATCAACCCAAATGCCAGATGGTGCTGGGAATCAAATGCTCCTTAGTCACCTCTGATGGAGAGAACGTGGAGTTATGGTCTAGACTCCATATTGGTCCTTGTATATGCAGATGATAAACTTGAGGAATTCTGTTTCTCTTGTAATTAGTGTCCATCTTATTTCAATCAGCTAATAAGGCAGGACAAGTGTTTGAAAGATATGCAGCAGCAACATCAATGGGTTTGGGTACAATGAGTAATCTGTACACATAGAAGCTCTCATTTATAGTAATTACTAGTAAAGTCTGCTCTATTTAGACAAGTAATTGACAAGCCAATTCATTCTAAGTAGTCATTAATGATTTTTTAAAATTTTATGGATTTTAGTGATTTCTTGTAATTTTATATCTAATCTGTAGGATAAGCTATAGATCAACAATAATGGTAATAATGATTAATGCTACTATGGTACTATTTCTAAACACTTGTACAAATACCATTTGTTGAGTTAGATTATATCAAGTACTACTTTACGTATTTGTAATTTGGCCCTTGTCTTCAGTTCTTGAAAGTTATCTCTTGGAATTTCTTGAGGAATCAAGGTGACTTTGCTTTCTAAAACAGCCAGGCAATACTTAAATAATTACAAATGAGTGAGAACTCCAAAGACCACCAAAAAAATCTGAAAAACTCAAAACAAACAAACTTCTTGCCTGCAATTGATTCTGACTCATAGTGACCCTATGGGACAGAGTAGAACTGCACTATAGAGTTAACAAGGAGTGGCTGTGACTTTGAACTTCCAACTTTTGGTTAGCAGCCATAGCTCTTAACCGCTACACTGCCAGAGCTCCCCAAAGATCACACAAGGCAACAAATCTCAAGAAGGGTAGGTGCATACTGCAATCAATGATGCATGTTTGTTATTTCAATAGATCATGACTGTGCAATGAGTCCTTAATTATAACTATGATAAAAAGACTTAGACATAAAGTTCCTGTGAGCTTCTTGATTGGTGAGGCTCATGGGAGAGCAGTACTTCTCTCCCAAGCCCGAGTGCTGTAGAGTCAGATCTAACTCATGGCGACCCTAGGGACCAGGATAGATCTGACCCCCAGAACACAAAATTCCATGATGAAATCCCTTCTTGCCACAGTGCACTTGTGCATCTTTGTATGTATATTGAGGGTATATTGAAATTGTTCTAGTTAATATTCTTTCCATGCATTCTAGGTCATTCTGGTGAATTATCTGATTCACATGGTGGACAGTAAATGAGCAGGGACTGGACTTGGCCTGTTTGTCAATCAAAAGGACTAAGTCTTCTAACTTGTGAAGATCAAGCCGTAGGCAGATGAGGGTCAAATAAAAGTTCAAACGTGGATAGTGTTATTTTTGTATATATCTGGTTTTGTACCTGTACTGGGCTTTTTTGACTACTGTGGCAGTTTAATAGGTTCTACGTTCAGGTAGTATGAGGCCTCCTACTGTGTTCTTCTTCTTTAAAAGTGCTTTGCTTATCCAGGATTTCTGCCCTTTCCAAAAAATTGGTGTTTGTTTCCACATCTCATCAGAAAAAAATGACATTGGAATTTGTATTGGGATTGCATTGTATATGTAGATCACTTTGAGTAGACATTTTCACAATGTTAAGTCTTCCTATCTCAGAGCAAGGTAGGTTTCTCCACTGATATAAACATCTTTGTGTTTTTTTTTTCTTTTTAACACTTCAAAGAAGTCTTTTGCAGTGGATTTTTCCTTATGCAATATGTTGTTTGATTTCTTAACTGCTGTTTGCATGAATGTTGATTAAGGATCCAAGAACAATGAAATCTTTGACAACTTCAATCTTTTCCCCATTTATCACCTTGTTTGTTGGTCCACTCATACACATGATTGTATAGCCAATAAACGATGACGTTAGGTTTCAGACTCAAGGATAACAAAATTGGTGCACAAGCTATCCATTATATCTAAATAATTCCTTTCATTCGGTACTATTTCCTCTTGCTATTAATTACACACACTTTAGTCTTCAACATTCTGGAAGTTATTAAAAGTACAGTGAAGCCTGAGAAAGCCTGAAATTGATGAGGCTGCCTTGCTTCTCCAGGTCTCACCTGTTTTCCATGTTTGACAAAATACAGTTTTTACATTTTTCTGTTGCTCATTTTATTGGGAAATATTTGAGTTTTCCTTTTCTGACAGGTATCCATTTTATACAGGCTCTTTCACAAGTTTTACTGTAGTATTCTCTCCAATATCCCTTCCTCTCTCAGAGGACTGTCCAATAAAAGAATGGCTTTACTCACAGAGTTTAATGAAGATCGTAATAGCATGGCTTCGGGGAAGAAGACTGGGTGTAGTGTGAGTCCTGAAATCAAATTTTAAACCATAACAACACTCAAATAGAACAACAAGATTTAATAACTAAAATGTGCAGGATTGAGATTTGTGGAAGTTATAAAAGCTGTTCAGAAGAAGATTTGGACAACTGTTATGTACAGGTAATTTATAAACTTGCGGATAAAATGGTATAAATATCTGTGTTTGTGTGTTTGAATTAGTAATTTAGGGGGAGACAGTTCTGCAGTTCATACCCTGAGATGATCCAGAAGTTATTTCTACATGAGTCAGCTCTCTGTACTAACAATCAATGCCAGAGGCTTTGCTCATTAGCTCAATAAATATTAAAAAGCAGGTTTCCAAGTATCAGGAATTAGTAGCATTCAAGACTCACACACTATTTAAATTATGTTGGAGATACCCTACACCCTAGCATGAAGAGAATGTCTTGACCGATTTTCATCCCTTGAATAGTTTAGATAGGTCCTGGGGCCAAGTTATATAACAGTTCTGTGTCGAGCTCTGGTGTCAGAGCATTCTAATTTGCCAGATGACAGCTAAATCCTGTTTCTAGATTGTTACATCATCCCCTAGTGAAGAGCACCTGAAAGAACAAAGAACTGGGACACTTTGAATTGATACAACAAGCCATTGAGCTGTTACTGTTTTTAAAGCAAGTATCCCCCTAAGAAATATCTCCACCTGTGATTGAATTTGCCACAACTTCTTTTTCTTTGTTATCTAGTATCCTGGTGTTGATGTTGTCTTGCAATAGCTATGCTTCATCTCCATAGGAACTACCAAGATTTGCCACAAATAATCTAACGGGGCAATTTGACCTGGGCTAGTTCTCAAAGGTCAGCAGTTCAAATCTGCCAGGCACTGCTTGGAAACTCTATGGGGCAGTTCTACTCTGCCCTCTAGGGTTGCTATGAGTTACAATCCACCAGACAGCAGTGGGTTTGGCTTGGGGCTTTGTTATCAAAAGGAAGCCCTGGTAATGTAGTGGTTAAGTGCTACTGCAGTCATCCAGAAGGTCATATCAGTAGTTCAAATCTGCCAGGTGCTCCTTGAAAACTCTATGGGGCTGTTCTACTGTCTCTAGGGTTGCTATGAGTTGGAATTGACTCAGTGACGGTGAGTTTCGTTATTTGAGTTCTCAAACAAAGCCAAAATTCTGAGTTCAGAGTATTAAACCTGTAGAAATGAGAGTAAGAATGAAGGACTAAATATAAGTGGAGAATATTCTGCAGCAATTTGACACAACAAGTACTACTATCTGCTTCAAGGATTTATGAAAGAGCCTGTATTAGACGTAAGAGTTAGAGTGGGAGTTAATACCTTCTTTAGAGCCGAGATCTCATTGGTGATTATTTTACGTTGCCAAAATTGTTACACAGACACACAGACACACACACAAATGAAAAATCAGCAGGTAATCTGTCCATTATGCTAAATCCCTGACTATTTCCGAGAATCCAGCTCTTTGTCTCCAAGTTGTCCTACAACGAAACTGATGAATTATTTGCCTTTGTATCTGCCTAGCCCTACCTCAGCATCGTTACAATTACTTTCTATTAAGTGCCTATTTCTGTTTAATATGTATCTTAAATTTTGTAGATAAAAGTCCACTGACAAATGTGATTTGACTCTACAACTTGGTGAGGCCAAATGATCATCTAAAACAGAGTTCAATTCAGAGAAGAAGGTGATGGTCTACTAAATTATCATGTTAATTTTCCATATTCCTAAATACAAGCGACATTTTGGTTTTACTTTTCTATTCTCATGTCTGTTAATGCCTCCACAGTTACAATACTTCTAAAGAAAATCCAGACTTCCATCAAATAACATAAGGTGAAGTATTACCTTAACTCTTTTAAGGATTATTATCAGTGAACTGAATAGGAAAACCATTTATCTCTTCAAGTCTTTCTCTTTTAAAGCAAAAACAAATGGAAAACAAAAATAAACACACACACACACACGCAAAACAGAAACTATCTTCTCTAATGACTTTCTCTAGAACACTAGAAATCTTTTGCCAGTAATGTCAAAGAAGGCCAGAATTCTATCAGCTTCTTGGCTCTTTCAAAGCACTGTACTGCAGGCATAAGTCAGACTGAATGAGTCTGACCTGTTTCTCCAGTATGTCTGAAAACGAAGCAGTGAAACCATCAAAGCACTTACATGTTCTAAAGAGAGACAGCTTTTTGTAACAATTCTATTTTGTGCCTATGTTTGCCTTTGAATTCAACACAGAAGGGTTAATACTTGGAAGACAACAAGAAGGTTATTTATGAAGCTGCAGGAACACACACTTCATTTGGGAGTGCTAGCTGTGCTTTCCCTCCTTCTTCCAAGCCATCTTCATAGGAAGCCAGTATAAATGCTACCTATTATTTTTGTGAACTGAGTTCTTAATTTGCATCTGTTTTCTATTGGATAGCTCCAGGAAATTGAGATCACAAAGTTTAAAAAGGAGAATACCTGGTTAATGTTCCTTGGCAGCCAGATTTTGTGCTTGATGCCTGCTCACAGCAAAAGCCTTGCAGGCAAGAGTTAGAATGAGCAATTTAACCAATCATTGGCTGCTTGAGTCCATTATGTAAATGACAATCAGACCATTGTATTAATGGAGGGAAATAAAGTCCTAGCTAGAGCAGTTCATTGTTTAGAAAGGAAGTTATTTTCATGTCTGTCATATAAAAGAGGCCTTTTAAAGCAATACATAAAAATGCAGACAGGAAGTCTCTATACTGGAGTTACAAACATACAGAAAGCTAGCACCAAGAGGTTTAATGTGACATTTCTTTTGCTCTTTTCTTTTTTTTAGGTCTAATAAATAGTAATCACAAATTTTAAAATGTATTTATTGTACTGTGGGGAGTTTATAGAAATTTATTAGAAGTTAACTTCTTCAGGTTCAGTGACCAGTACTGAGTGCCTTCTTAGTGTTAGGCAATTTACATACCTTGTCTATTTTAATTCTTATAACAACCTAACAAGGTAGATATTCTTTTGCTTTTTTTTTTTTGTATTAGAAGTTGATGTAGTATCTGCTTGAAATACATCAGTTAGCTATTGTTGAATAACAAATAATCACACATCTCAGTGATATATAAAGAATGTTTATAGCTTCTAACTCCAGAGTCAGTTCTCTGGATCTTGGCTGGGCGTTCTTATAGGTCTAGAGGTTGCTGGGCTGTCAGCTGGGATGACTAAAGCAGTTTTCTCAACATCTCTCTCAATCTGCTTCAGGATCGCCCGGATACATCTTTCTTCGTGAGATTTGTGACCTTATTGGAACTATACTGACCAAAATTGATAGATAGGTAGATGACAGACAGACAGACAGACAGATAGATGCATAGATTCATAGATGCACATATACATGGATAGATACATAGATGATAAACCAAAACCAAACCCACTGCCACTGAGCCAGGTCTGACTCATAGTGACCCTAGAGGTCAGAGTAGAACTGCCCCATAGAGTCTCCAAGGAACACCTGGTGGATTTGAACTGCTGATGTTTTAGTTAGCAGACATAGCACTTAACACGCTATGCCACTAGGGTTTCCATGTAAATCGTAGGTGTCAATAAAGATATAGGTAGACTGTTTGGCCTTTTGATAGAAGGAGTTTGTATGTTCCATGACAAGGGATGAAGAACCATTCTCCCACAAATGGCTAAGTCTTAATATGATTTATTTCATCAAACTGCTACTCATATTCTGTTGATTTAAATTTCAACTAGTTTACACTATTTGCTTGTTTTTACATAAACTATAGATCTAGAACACAAACTAAATTGTCAATAGACCTTACATAGATCATTCAGTTATTCTAAAATCTCTCAACTCATTTGTTATTTTTTAGTGACAGTGGTGATGGTGGCTGTCACCACTTACTGACATTTACTATGTTACAGATACTTCTAAGTCTGACAATAATCCTACGGAGTAGGTATCATTAACCTAATTTTATAGATGAGAAAACTGAGGTACAGAAAGACAAAGACACTGAGGTACTGAGAGATTGTAACTCGCCCAGGTTTGTCCTGCTGGCAAGTATTGAACCTTGGCCTGATATCCAGCTCTATCAGATGTTAACACCTATCAGATGTTAATACCTGAGCTCTCAATTGCCAGTGTATCCGCATTTAATCCATACATCCATGCACTAATAGATCGAATTTCCTACATCCTGTTATTGTATTGTACTCCTTCACTAGGAAAATTATGATTTCTTCCTCTAACTATCAAAAGAAAAAGAAAAAGAAGCTATGTTCCATTTAGTTGAGAGCTCTAGTGACTTGCAAATTCCCACATAATTTGGGTACAATATTGTCATCCATTCTTTCCCAACACACAACATTTGTTCTATTTATGCAAAAACCACACCATCACCTCAAGAAGCTTGTTCCTCTTTTCTTCATCATCTCAGTTCATACTGTTTGGTTTCCTCAGAGATGGAGTGATTTACACTTTCAGACAGCCAGCAGCTACCAGGTTGTAGAGCTCACCAGTCAATAAGCTCTTTTAGGTCAGAGATCACGTCTCTTGCCGACAATTGTATTTCAAATGCTTCACATAAAACTTGGCACGTGGTTAAGGCACAACTGGCATTTTTAGGTGAATAAATAGAACATCAAGTGGTCCATAACATTGTAGGAATTAAAGGGAAAGTATCATTTGACTGTAAATTAGTGAAAATAGCATACAATGAATGACAGCAGAGATATTAGAAAATACTGAGAACTGAAGTCATTCCTGAAGCCGACTCTTCAGGCAAAGATTAGAAAGAACCATAAAACAAAACCAGTACACTTGAGGAGTGTGCTTTTCAATTTATTCAGATATCTGAGATGAAATGGGCAGGTCCTGATCAGATGCAGGATGAGAAGGCAGGAACTGGTTGAATGGACACAAGGAATCTGTGTTGGAAAAGAGGAGTGTGCTGTCACATTGTGAGGCCTGCAACCTGTTAGAGGTTTTTTGGGTGCAGTGAGTTTCACTTAATCGAAAGTATGTAGAAGAAAAACCAGAGAGAGGAGAAGAAAGAAAGGGAAAGTTTATTTGCGTTCCAGGAGGCTTTGTAGAGTTCTCTGATGGGAGTCTGCAGAACCGCGCGCTGCCTTGGGGGTTGGGGGTTTATAAAGAGGGCTGGTGGATCTCAGTGAGGACGGCGCTGAACACAGCCGCCGTGACAATGAGAGTGGAGTCCGTGACAAGTAGTCTACGGGGTTGTGGACGATTCAAGTTACTTAATTAACATAAGGGGGTTTCACTTCAGTGGAGTTGAGCCTATGGGAAAGGACTGATAGCGGGCTGGGCAGCTCGTCCCATTTGAATGGAATTTCAGGAATAGCTGGCAGGTAAAACGTTTGACTCCCGCGGGGATCCGGGAATGGTAGTTGAGGGGGCTTGGGTTTCAGCCTAACACAACCAATGTCACATAACCATAAATACATAAATTTATGAACTGAAATTTAACGTGAGCTATAAACCTTCACCTGTAGCACACACACAAAAATCAAGGATCATAAAAACAATACTGAGAGGGAATATCCTAATACCTGTAATTTTGATCAAGAATATAAATACATACATATAAATACACATAAAGTCAAAACCAAACCCAATGCCATCTAGTTGATTCTAACTTTTAGTAACCCTGTAGGGCAGAGTAGACCTGTCTCCATAGAGTTTCCAAGGAGTACCTAACAACCCTTGATGTTAGCAGCGATAGCACTTAACCGCTGTGTCACCAGGGTTTCCATAGACACACGCACACACGTAGAGAAACAGTAAGCAAATTCTGGGAGACCAAATCCTGATATTGGTCAGCTGAAGAAAGCATTAGCTAGCAACACCATTGGAAAGATCATCCCTAAAGTGAAATGGGAACCTTAGATCATCTTGTATGGCTCCTACTATATTACACACCTGTCTAACTCTTGTAGAGCTGTTTAGCGTGGATGATGCGGCTTGATCAACGGACTTCAAAGTCAGTTTGTAGCTTCTGATTCAGATTTGCTTTCCCAGAGGATGTGAATAAATGACAACAGGGCAGTTTTAGTTCTGTCTCAGCATCCTAGTACCTTCATTTAGGACAAATTAGTCAGACACTCAGGGCCTAAGCTGCTTTGGGCACTAACATGAATGAGTTTCTGAGCCTTCAAGGAAGACAATTAGATTAGACGAGACTTCTCTTACACCATTAGATTTCAACTCGTTTTATATGTAACATACATCATAGAACAAGCTCACATATGGGAAACCCTGTTCCCAGGAAATATGCGTTCACTGTATCTTGCTCCCCCACTGAAGAAAGTGTGTGTAAATGAAAATAAAAGAGTAATGCAACATAGGGCAGCTTTTACAAAGAGGTGCCCCACAGTACATTTCTACGCGTTACCAATAAGCTTTTCCTAAACAGAAAGTAAGGAGAGGTTTGTTGTCGTTGCTGCTAGCTGACATCTAGTTGATTCAGACTCATGATGACCCCTTATGTTCAGAGTTCAACTACCCTGTCAGGTTTTTAAGGCTATGATCTTTGGGAAGCAGATTTCCAGACCTATCTACTGAGATACCTCTCAGTAGGTTCAAACCACAAGGCTTTCATTTGACTATTTGTACCACCCAGGAATTTAATGGGGGAAGGTAAGTCATCATAAAAGTTTCAAAAATACTGATATGATGAAACAGTAATTTGCTAAAGCTGCTTTATACCAGCTCACAAGAGCTAATTCTGATTGACTGTTGTCAGCTCTGCATCCTTTCCTGTTGGTAGTTTGAAATAGGCCAGGATAAGGATACTGACAGATAGAAATTTGCAAACACTACAAATTAGAGACTTTGTCTAGAGAGCTAGTTTACCAGAACACCACTATATGACAGTTTATTTATCATAGAACTTCTAAGAGGCTTTAATAAAATACTCAGGAAAGCAAAGAAAATGCTTAAAAACCTCTATTATCAACTATTTGACTGGACAGTTAGATGTGGAGTAACATACTACTGGCCATTCTTTCACTTTTTTTTTTCAGTCCTTTATCTATTGATTCATTTATTCAAATACATTCAAGAGCGGACTAAACACTAGGCACAATGCTTGAATACTGCTGGATGTTATCAAATCCAGATAAAAGCTAAATATGAGTTTTACAGTTTTTAGTGTCAAAACACTAGATGTTAGCTGTTAGAACTGCCAATCAAGTTCATGAACTGAGCCTAGAAAAACTGCTACATACCTCATTGCTGAACATCACCACAGTCACCTTCGAAGTACTCCCTTTGTGAAGCTAGATGCCAGCACCTAGTCTACCTTCAAAGCAGTTTTGGAACTAAATTTCTGGAATGGCCAGAAGCTCTGTTGTATTACGCTTGATGTCCTGAATGTCATAAGATTGTCTCCCTTTCAATATTTCCTTTAACTTTTGGTAAAGAAAAGAGTCACTGGGGGTCAGATCAGGTGAGTAGGAAGGGTATTCCAATCCAGTAATTTGTTTAGTGGATAAAAATTCCCTCACAGACAACTATACAATTAAGTTTGTGAACTTGCCACTGTGCACAATGGCAATAGTTCCAAAACTGCTTTGAAGGGTAGACTAGGCACTGGCATCGGTGCATACCTTCCCGGGAGGAAAACTTCAAAGATTACCGTAGGGATATTCAGCAATGAGATATGTAGCAATTAGAACAGTTAAGTTCATGGACTTAATTGTTGGATGTCATATGCACGAATGGTGCAGGTGCTACAGTCTAAAATCTGGGTTTCAGGTTTATTGTTTACCTGCTGATTGAGTTGTTTCTTGTTATCTCTGTGCAGCATTGCCCCAGTCCACTGGCCTTTCTAGTCCAGTCAATTCCTGAAACATGTTTTGTTCTGGCTCAAACTCTCTTCTCTTAAATCATGTTATGCCAGCCCTTCTCATCCTAGAACTTTCAGCTTCATGTTACTTCTTCGAATCTTGCCTGACTATCCTATCTAAAATCATCCTCCACTACCATTTTTATCACCATATTTTACACTTTGTATCACAGATTATCTTTTGTACCATTGTTTTTCATCTGTTGATTATATCTCTTAAAAGAATTTAAGCTTTTCCAGAGCAAGGGACTTGTCTGTTGTTTGCAGCCTTATTCCCAAACTCGTGACCAATGCCAAACACAAAGAAGGATTACTAACATTGGTTAAAGGAATGAATAAGTGATAGAGTAACAAAATCATTAGTAACTGTTTTAGTCAGCTAATACTGCTCTAATAGAAATACCACAGAGTGGATGGCTTTAACAAAGGAAGATTTATTCTTATATAGTCCAGTAGGCTACAGTCCAAATTCAAGATGTCTGGTCCAGAGAAAGCTCTCCTCCTTGTTGGCTCTGGAGGAAAGTCCAGTATGCATCCGTCTTTCTCCAGGGTATATCTAGGCACAGGAACCTTAGGTCTGAAGGATGTGCTCTGCTCCCGGTGCTGGTTTCTTAATAGTGTGAGGTTCCCAACTCTCTGCTTGCTTCCCTTTCCTTTTATCTCTTGCAGGATGAAAGGATTAAGGGTGGGGCAAGCCATGCTCCAGGGAAACTCCCTTTTTACAGTGGAGCAGGAGGTAATCTTATGAAGGGATTTACTGTCGCACCCTAATCCTTTAACATACAGCATAGGAAAATCACAAAATGGAGGACAATCATAGAATACAGGAAATCATGGCCCAGGTACGTAGCTACACATATTTTGGCAGGGTACACAATTCAATCCACGACAGTAGCTTAACCCTTCTCCTTCAGTTTCCACACACACACGTACACGCACGCACACACACACATACACACACACACGTGAAACTAGTGGTTAAGAGCTATGCTTACTAACCAAAAGGTTCACAGTTCAAACCCACCAGGTACTCCTTGGAAATTCTATGGGGCAGTCTACTCTGTCTTTTAGGGTCACTAATAGTTGGAATCAACTTAAGAGCAACAGGTTTGTTTTTTTTTTGGCACACACACACACAAACACACACATTGGAGCTATGGTGGTACAATGGTTAAGAAACAGCTTGAAGAACTTAGCCGCAAACCAAAAGGTCAGCAGTACAAATCCACCACTTGCTCTTTGGAAATCCTACTCTGTGCTATACAGTTGCTGAGTCAGAACTAATTTGATGGTTTTTGGTTTTATCTATATACGCGATATACACGTGTTATATATGGGAGAATGTAAAGTATTTTTTCATAATGTCACTATGGTAGAGTACAATCTTTATAAGTATGGTGTTGTAATTCACCCGTGATAATACAATAGGGTAATTTTGGTCTACCGAGGGTAGTTTTGTCTTGAAAGAGAGCCAGTTCCAGAGCAAGCAGGAGTACCCACCACCACCAAAGAAGGAGAGACCAACAGCAGAGACCCAGCAGTGGAAGACAGCATGATGGGCTTCTCTGCCCAAGGAGAGGGAAAACTGATTGCCTGTGAGCAGAGATTGAGGGCCAGAGAGAGACATGCCCTCAAGCACAGCTGGGGAAAAGCAATCCTGGCACAAGAACTGTATCCTGAGTACTCTTGAGTCTAAATTGTAATTGTTGCTTCACTAATAAACCACAGGGTTATGAATATGGTCTGTGAGCTCTGTATGGCCATTGCAATAAATTAGCAAACTCAATAGAGAGCACTGTGGGATGGATTCTTGGTGTCAGAATTGACAAAGATGCCAGAGACTCTCTGAACCCCACATTGGTGAATGGCAACCGGGGTCTTAAAAAAAACTGCCAAGCTGCCATCTGAGGGCACAGCAAATGGTACCAACTCAGCAGGAATAGATGATCACCGAGGCCCAAAATGGCATGGGGGAAAGAGAATCCAGAGGACAGAGAGACCCAGAGTGGGTGTCTACGTCGACTTGTGACTGGAAGAACCAGATGGTGACCGGCCACCACCGGTGATGGCCACGATGGAGCTCACAAAGGTGAGTCTCACTGGAAACACAAGAATAAAAAGGGGTCCACCCTGAGATCTCCACTAAAAGACTCGTCCAAGGGCTTCGGGGTTTCCCTGGGAGCATAGCCCCTGGCCCTGATGCTGCCCCTGCCCATAAATCATAATGAAGATCCCCTCTTCAGACAGGAGTGGATTGGACTTGGCAATGCAGAGTGACCATGTCTTGGGTGCACTTTATGATTCTATGCATCTATACGATATCATCCTGCTGACCTCTTGCTGAAGGAAGGGGAGTGGGTGGAGAGGAGGGGAAAGGAGACTGTTAGGAGGATGGGACAGGTGTGGAGCAGAGAGGAAGAGCATGCTATCACCAGGCAGGGAGAGCAGTAGAAGCTGCATATAAGTGGGCATGCGAATTTATACGGGAATGTACATTTTCATTCAATCATAAAAAAAAAAAAAAGGAAAAGAAAAGAAAAAAGAAAAAAAACACGCTAGAGAGGGGAGGCTTGTCTGGCTACCTGGTCATGGAAGTTAGTCTTGCACTGTTGATCTTTGTTCTCCTTCCCCATCATGAGATTAGAGGAGGTAAAACACCTTCCCCAAGCCATTTTGAGAGCCACGTGAAGATTAACGTAATATGTACTAAACGCTTTGAAGAGTGGAGTTAAGTATATAGTTTAAAAAACCATTGCTGTGGAGTCGATTCCAATTCATAGTGACTCTGTAGAACAAAGTAGAACAGATCCATAAAGTTTGAAAGGAATGCCTGGAGGATTGGAACTGATAGCCTTTTGGTTAGCAGTCATAACATTTACCACTATACCACCAGGATTTCCAAGTATATAGTTAGCACTCAAAAATATGAGTTATTGTTATAACATAATGAAATATAAGCACCTATGCATACAAAACAACAACAACAACAACAACAACTCTTTCCTACATTTTCTATATTTCACAGAGGCTGTATTGAGTGTTACGTTAAATTAAAGTACACTGATTCTCTAAACTCATCTCTTCAAACCACAGCTAAGTAACAAGTAGATTTATGTTCATCTTGTCACCATGGACATAAACCACATTATTCACAAAAGGCAATAAAAAACATACAATTTTTCTGTCACAAGAAGGCTATGAAATATAAGCAATGAAATACAAAAGATAGCAGCCATAATAATAGCAAAGGCACATGCATAAAGCTGATTCATCTGGTTAATATGCTGCGTATGGTTGGTGGGTATATTTGTTTATGTGTTTATGTATTTGGTGCTGACCACTCATGTATTAAAAATGATAATGATGCTTGCCCTCTTTTGTTTGAAATCACAAAACACAAAATCATGAAACCTTTAACTGAGGTTGCTTCATTGCTATAGAAACTAGCCTATGTGCTCATTATCAAAAACTTCCATTTTTAGACTATCTCTTATGTTAACAAAAATATTCCAGTGAAAAGCAGACATTTTTATCCTAAAGTTCTATTTTCAAAACATGTCCAAAACTTGTGGTTCTTTTAACTGTTCTAATTTAGGAACCCACCACCTGTCGGTCAGTTTGTCAGACTGTGGTGACTTGCATATTGGTACCATGTGGGAAGCTATGCCACCAACATTTCAAATACTAGCAGGGTTAACCGTAGTGGGTAGGCTTTAGCCAAGGCTTCAGTCTAAGACAGACTAAGAAATGCCTGTTAATGCACTTCTGAACATCAGCCAATGAAACCAATACATGTCACAGAATGCTATTTGAGTCTTTGATTCACTTCCTTTGGAGTGCCAGCAAGAGGGACTAATCACTGGAGAAGGCTCTTGTATTTAGTAAAGTGGAGCACCAGCAAAGCAAAGGAAGCCCTCAGTGAGAGAGACTGACACCGTGACTGCAACAATGGACTGAAACATACACACGTGTGTATTCCTATGTACATACTGAATGAATACATGTGTATTCATGTATACATACATATACACAAACATACACACACATACATGTAGTTGTAGATGAAACCAGTTAGTGTTGCCACTCTAGTTTATTGTTTCTCTATGCACTCATTCTCACTCTGTTCCAAGGAGAAACTCAGATTGGTACTTTTGAAAGTATAAACTGGGTATGGATTCTACAGCTCCTTCCTCCTTTCATTCTTTTGAGAACCAGTTACTTGAAAGCATCACACTTGGCTCTGTTCTGCCTGTAATAAGCCTCAGTGAAGCAGGTACCTGTGGAGAAGTCAGCCCCAGCCCAAATTTACTATGGGTTGCATGGGCAAATCTATCTAATTCTCCAAAAGTTACAATGTGATTAATAAGTTAACAGTTTAGCTTTTGTCTGCTAAATTTTTATCTTAAATTTCAATTTCCTTAGAACCTGGACAGGGAAGAGAGCCTTGGTGGCACAGTGGTTAAGAGCTTGGCTGCTAAACAAAAAGCCAAGAGTTGGAATCCACCAGCCACTCCTTGGAAACCCTATGTGGCAGTTCTACTCCATCCCACAGTGTGAACTAAATTCAAATCGATGGTAATAGCTATGGGTTTGGGGAAGAAAGAAAGAGATTGCTTTATTCCTCACACAAAGACCTAATATACTATAATGGTTAAGGTTGTGTGTCAACTTGGCTGGACTATGATTCTCAATGTTTTTGGCAGCTGTATAAAGTGGCAGGGGCTGGGCCTGTGGTGGCTCACCACCCTCTCAGCCCTCATCTCTCTGCCTTCTGCTGCCTGTTGTGTCTGCTCCCCTTGCCAGCAGCTCTCATTCTTTTGTCTTTTTACTTGTGGTTCTTGGGACTTGACCAAGTAGCTCTTGGGATTCACTGACCCTCACAGCCTGTGAGTAAGAATTCTGGTCCTTAACCTGCCAATCCTGAGTTCACCAGCCTCTGCAACTCCATGAATCAAGAGAAACCTTGTAGTCTTGCATGCCATCTTGGGATCCACTGACCTTTACAGCCTGTGAATGTGAACTCTAACCTCTGACCTGCTGGCCTTGGGTTTGTCTGTGGCTGTGTGAGGCTGATCCAGGACTTGCAATGATTTGGCCTCTACAATTGTGTGAACGGTTTCCTTTATATAAATCTTTTTCTATATGTATTATACACATTACTGCTTTTGCTTCCCTAGAGAACCTAGCCTCAGAGACACACGAACATTCTAAAGTGGATACTATGATGGGCCACACAGATGCCTCTTTGTAAAAGCCTTACTTTCCCAGTTGCTAGGAGGACAATTACCAAGAAGCCATGATCTGTCATCCCAACAGGGACTGCTTCAGGTAGAGAGAGTTGCCTTATCCTGCCCCATCCTGCAGTAACCCACATCCAGTGACTGACTGGTGTAGAGTAATGGCCTGACCCATGTCTTAGAAAGTCTGAATGGCCATTCTAGCTCTACAGCTTCCTGAGAGTCAAAAAAGACTATCACTGGGAGTATGTTGCATCGTGACTTCTCCCTCTCTCTGCTCCTGCATCTGTTCACATTCTTCTACAGGGGATGATCCCAAGGTCTAATCTTAGGAAATATCCAGCTCACTAAACTTCATCTTTGAGTCTGCTTTCTTAGCAACTCAACTTGTTTCACCACACACACACACACACACACACACACACACACACACCATGATGAAATATACTTGTTATAATCACATGTTATTAGACTTACTGAATGATGCAGAAATAATGTGTTTAATAGAAATTCTATAATTACCTGATCTACCTCTCGCTGTAAGCATTAAAAGAATTACTAATTATTGTTACAAATAAATATTATCTCATAAACACCCCTGTTTATAAATGTATTCTGCAAAACTGTAATTTACAAAGAAATATACATCAAGGAGTAAAATGCCTGGGTAGAAAAACATGCATTTTTTTAAAGTTTTTTGTTATTACTGTTAAGTTGCTCTCTGAAAAAGCTTATACTAACACATATTCCCACCAGCAAGGAAAGCAAAAATCAATTTCAAAACATGCTTGCTAACATTGCCATTTAAAGTAATATATTGTCCAATTATGTAATTATGTTTCAATTTTTCCTTCAGTATTAGTTAGAATTCATTTACATAGTTGTTAGTTATTTGTATCTCTTCTGTGAGCTGTCTGTTCACATGTTTTTCTTATTCTACTAAATTTTTATTTAATAATGTTTTAAAAAGCTTCTTGAAAACTGAAGAGAACTGGTATTTTTACAGTAACAAAATCTACATGAGAGAAGTTAATGATTTTCTCCATTTATGACAGAAATTTTTATTGTGAAATTTTTATCATTGGCTCCCAACTAGAAGAATTTTGAACCCCAGGGAACATTTGGCAGTGTATGGAAGCATTTCTTATTATCACAATTCATAGAGAAATTAATGGAATCTAGTAGGTTAAGACCAGAGATACTGCTGAAGACCTTACAAGGTACAGAGCAGCCTCATACAACAAGAAAAATTACCCAGTTCAAAATGTTAATAGTGCTAAGGCTGAGAAACCCTGGTCTATACAGAAACTTCCATAAAATTCTTGATTCAGTTTATTCATAGGAGATGTATGTGTGTAAAAACTTTTCAGTTATACTAACTAATGTTGGTAAAACAAATGACTTTGTTGTATTTTGTAACTGTCAGTCTTCTTTTTCTTTTTCTTAGTACTTATATATTTGACTTTTATTATCCTGGGTTTTATGCCCAATAACTTCATCTTTCATAGTAATATCAGTATTCTAACTGTGTGACTATTTTATGTGTACTCATGGGGAAAAAAAGATAAGTACCTGTATTAATATTATTGGAAATCAGAGTTGTTAGTGTGGCAAAAAGGACACCTAAATTTTGAGTGGTGGAATGTGAGGAAGAATTATGGAGAGTTGGATTTGATTTGTAGGTATCAAAATATAAATTTATATGTGTTTCCTAGTTCTATTTACTGAAAAGACCTGAGTGAAATGTCACCTCATAAGCAAGGAGCACATCTAGTATTTAGAACTTGATTTCTAAATAAAATTTCCAATTAAAATGAACTAGAGCTTCTTGGAGGAATAGCTGGTTTCAGATTTGGGCAAATACAAGGTCTGAGAAAACCAAATCCACCGCCATTGAGTTGATTCTGACTCATAGTGACCCCATAGGACAGAGTAGAATTGCCCCATAGACTTTCCAAGAAGCACCTGGTTGAACTGCCAACGCTTTGGTTAGCAATCACAGTAGCACTTAACCATGATCCCACCAGCGCTTCCAGGTCAGAGAAAATACAAGTTAAAAGCAGAATTCTTAATTTTTGTAATGTGGAATTCAAACACATGCTCAAGAAATGAATGAGTTAATATAAAAGCTTACAGGAGTAGTTTGAAATACTTCATATTGGTCCATTTTGGAACAATATCGCATCAAAAAGAATGATACTGTATTTTTACACAAGTAATGCTCAAGTGATACTTCTTTTGCGTATTGTGCAACCCCTCAATGTTTTTTTAATCAGTGTGCTAGACCAGTATTTTTTCACATGTTGCAAACATTAATTTCATTTTGTTGCTCGTGTTCAATGTCAAGTCTTCATCCTGGTGCCTTTTGATGCTAAGGTTTGCTTCCTAGCAGCAGACCTCCTCCAGCCTACCTGGCAAGATTTCTTCCCTGGTCTGCAAACCACTTTCTGCAACACAGCAAGGAAGCACTTTTTCTGCCCTGAAACAGCTCTTGCCAGGGTGGTCGACACCAGCTCAGGAGTTGCCGAATCTATACTCCCTGTCCAGAGGCCACTCAGGTTGGCAAGGCAAGCACACTGTAGCTGTGTGCATTCTATCCACCCTTCTGGCTGGCCCACTGCTGTCCTCAGTTTGGATCCTCTCCCGGCACTGACAGCGTGGGGAGGTTGACTCGAGAACCGTGGATACAGAGCTGTAGTGTGTTCCTTTGCTCAAATAAGATGCTTTCAACTGGTCAAAGGGGCCCATGGGATGGAGCACTGTGAGCCCTCACTGAAATCTTCCATCCCCTGGCTTCACTGTACTGCTCACAAGGGGGCTGGGATACACACAGGCGACAGTCCCCACCCACAATGGGATCAGCCATCCTCTGGCTACAGTAGCCCCAACCCTAACCCTCCTTTCACTGCAAGTGATGTGTAGGTGGGTACAGATCAGCTACAAGTAATTTTACTTCTCTTAGGCCTGGCCCTAAACTGCCCCATAACACACGTTTGAAGTACTTAGCTTCCAATTGCCAGGGTACCAATGAACTTGGTTTATGACTTCTTGACCATGGTGTATGCCCTTCTTATACAAAAATGATCAAAAATATTACTTTCAAACTACTGAATGAAAGTGAATGAGACCAAATTTCACTGCTGGAAATACCACAAGACACGCACAGTATACCATGGGCCCACTATGCCAGAGCTTTTACGTATCATTTCATCATGGTTGTGTGTGTGTGTGTGTGTGTGTGTGTGTGTGTGTGTGTGTGTGAGTAAGTGAGTTATATGGAAATTTTATCTTCAAAAAGTATAGTAATGTAAAGGATTATAACAGGGATTTAAAAAGTAATAGTAACACTCAAATACTCAATAGCCAGCCAAGTGCCGTCGAGTCGGATCCGACTCATAGTGATGTCCAAAAAGAGACAGAAATTCATGTGATGAATGTCAACAAAAGTGCACCTGGGTAGTGAAATATGGATGCTCTTTCAACTTGTAATGTTTTCCTAGATTTGAAAAGTTTCACGTAGAAATTAAAAACAAGTAGAAAGGCCTTTTATTCTTTCCATTCATTCCATTTCTTTCTAAGAAATATTTCTCAAATTCACTTGAGCTTGAATTAACTAATTAGTCATTTGCTTTCTTAGACACATTTTTGTTTTGTTTGATTTCTTAATGGTGGCTTTTTTGAAAATTTTGGAACAATAGCCAAGCCAGCCAAACAATAGGTAACCCTTTAATCTCGTACTTCCCTGAGTTATTTTACCCACTGAGAGAGTCTATTGGATTTTTGTGGTCCACAGTCTTTTAAGATTATTTCTAGAAGCAATTGGAATTCGCCCATTTGGATAAGATCTCTAATTTTGATTTCTTTCTATTCTCTTTCCTTTTATTTGCAGACCAGCTAATTGTTTCCCAGGCACACATCTTTCTTGTCATACCTTTACAAACAAAATCATTAGCAACCAAAGCACACTCCTCACATTTTTTTTTTCCTGTTCTATCTTCCTTGGATACAAATTCAGCAGACAGATAGGTTGCCTTTAAGTTATCAGGGGCAATAGCTTTAGTAACTGCTTTTCCTCTGCCTTACAGGAATTGCTATGTTTCAGGATCACAAAATCAATTTTATCACCACCTGCACCAACACGGCTGCACCAGTGCCAAATACTTTGGGTATTTCTATGTCAGCACCAATTTCCTGCAAGCAATTTCTTTATTAGGGTAATTAACACTAGCTTCTGAAACAGATCAGCCGTGATATTTCAGTGGCTTATTACGTTGTAAGTTTATTTCTCAATTATAGCATACTTAGATATATAAAACATGAGCACCAAAGACACTGAAAACGAGTGTGAGGACTGAGGATTTTGTATGATAACTGGAAAGTTCTGCCCTAGAAGTAGTTTATAATATTTTTGTCCACATTCTTTTGGGCTGAACCCAATCACATGGCCCCCATTCCTTCCTCCTTGCTTTTTACTGTTATTTGTTATTGTCTCTCTCCCTAGGTATACATATAGATAATATATATATGAGTTACATATATCTAGTGTTACTATGTGCACTCATATAGTAATACACGACATATATATATATAACATACTTATTGTTGAGTATTACTGCGTTGTATCCATCCATACAGCTATACCACTGTTTGTTCATCCATTCATCTACTGAAGAACACCCTGATTGCTCTCAAATTTTGGAAGTTGTTAACACAGCTGCTATAAACACTTGTGTGGATGTAAGTTGTCTACACATCTAAGTGAACACTCGTGAGATCTACTACTGGGTGATATGATAAGACTGTTTAGAGTTTTGTCAGAAATTTCAGCACTATCTTCCAAAGTGGCACTGCTATGCTGCATTCCCACCATAACGACTGAATGTTTTTGTAGCTCTGCATCCTTGCCAGCATTTGGAGTTGTCAGTATTTTGAGTTTCCACAACTCTGTGTGGTGTGCATTGTTGTTTAATTTGCATTCATGAGTCGGATCCGACTCGACGGCACTTGGTTAATGACATATGGTGTTGAGAGAATGTTCATATGCTTATTTTATACCTCTTTATCTTCATATTATTTTGATCATTTTTTAGATGGGTTGTTTCCCTCTTAATATTTTTAAATGTTTTGAGTACAAGTCCCTTATCAGATGTGTTTTTCACAAATATTTCTACTAGTCTGTAGTATGTCTCTTCATTCTCTGTCACAGAGGAGAAGTATTTTAACTTTTTTATTGTACTTTAGATGAAGGCTTACAGAACAAACTAGCTTTCCATTTAACGGTACACATATTATTTTATGATATTGGTTAACAACTCCACAACACATCGATACTCTCGATTCTTGACTTTAGGTTCCTTATTACCAGCTTTCCTGTCCTCTCCAGCCTTTCAGTCCTTGCCCTGGACTGGTGGGCCTTATAGGTCTCATTTTGTTCTATGGGCCTCATCTTCAGCATAAGGGTGAACCTCAGAAGTGACTTCATTACTGAGTTTTAAAAGGTTTCTCTAGTCTCTATCAAGCCAGTAAGTTTAGACTTTTACTGTCAGACAGAATTTTGTTCTACATTTTCCTCCAACTCTGTGCTGGGTTCTTTACCAGGATCCCTGTCAAAACAGTCAGCGGCAGTAGTCAGGTACTATCTATTTGTACTGTACTCAGTCTCATGGAGGCCAGGGTAGTTGTAGTCAACCAGAAATTTTTAACTTCAACAGAGTCAAACATTTATGTTTTTTCTTTCATCGATAATGCTTTTAATGTTGCAGTTTAAAATTTATCATCACACCCAAGATCTCCTACATTTTCTCTTACACAATCTTTTACAAGTGTTACAGTTTCACGATTTTAGGTCTGTGATCCATTTTGAGTAAGTTTTTGCAAAAAATATGTCTGTGTCTAGATTATTTATTTATTTTGTTGGTCAATGGATGTCCAGTTGTTTCAGCACCATTTTTTTCTCCACTGAATTACCTTATCAAAATCAGTTATCCATAATAGTGTGGGTCTGTCTCCAGGCATTTTATTCTGTTCCATTGATCAACTTGTCAGTTCTTCCATGAGATCCACACAGTCTGGGTTACTATAGCTTTACAGTAAATCTTGAAGTTGAGTAGTGTCAGTTCTCCAACATAGTTCTTTGTCTTCAGTATTGGCTACTTTGAGGTTTTGCTGTTTTGTTTTTGCCTTTCTGTATATACTTTAGAATAAGTTTGTCAATTTACAAAATAATAGTCTGGGCTTTTGATTGGGAGTGTGTTGAATATACACATCAAGTTGGTAAGAACTGGCATCTTAACAAATGACTCTTCATTTATTTGTATCTTCCTTGATTTCCTTCATTAGTTTTGTAAGTTTTCTCAGATAAAACTTGTATATATTTTCTAGATTTCTACATATTCTTTTGCTATTTCTAGTGTGAATATAATAATGCACCATTTTTTACTTCAAATTCCAATTGTTCATTGCAAGTATATAGGAAGCAAATTGACTTCCATATATTTTTGACATATGTATTTTTAATATAAACTGAGTTATCAGGATACTTATCCTGTATTGCGCAACTTTATAATAGTTCCAGGAGACTGTGCATTTTGTTTTTAAAAGCCTGCTGATCCTGTATTACTCTAACCATGCATACTATGATTTCCTGAGCTCACAAGACTACAAGTTTCTAAAGCCTGTGGGTCTTCTCTTGAGGTTTACAGAGATCCAGCTCACCTTTGATTAGTCTGAGTAGTGTCCACAAGCTCTAAACCTTAGCCTGATTCAAGCCCCGGGCCAGAACCCACCTCAGTGTCCTACTCTGCTCTCACCTCTTACGTCATAGTGTTGTTTTGGCTTCATTTTTAGGTTGTTCTTTATTCTCTCTTCCATTCGCTTTCTCTTCTTTCCATCATTTCCAGTCCTTTTTTTTTTTTTTTTTAATCCAACATCTAATTTCAAGCCATTATTATCTTAAGGTCTCTGTATAATGTTTTGGATGTGAAAACCCAAAACCATTGTTTCTTTCCTCAAGGATCTTACAATATGACAGAGAATATCTTCTAGCTTTTCCCTGTCTGTCTCTGTACCTTAAGCAGTTCAATACGACCTTCTCAGCCAGTTTCTTCATTCTTTAATTTATCCATTCAACAAGTGTTACCTTAGCTGAGGTTTAAGCAGGTCAGTACAACATTCTTAGCTACATTTTCTTTATGCTTGCATTTGTCCATTTAGCAAGCATTGTCTTAGCTGCGGTTTCCTACAAAATAAAACTGAGACAAAAACTATGTGCTATCACTTAACTGGCAAATAAAATCACAAAAAAGTAGAAGTGAGGGGAAAGAGAGGTGTGAGGCAGAAGACAATTTTTTTTTAAGTGTGTATTACTGAGCTAGTCATAATTTGCTAGTAAGCACAGATGAATGTTATCAGAGAGTGGTCCCCGGGAAGGGCATCATACTTGTATAGCAGAGGGTCGGCTCTCATCAAGACGGATTGATGGAGGTGGCAACAACAAGCTCACACAGCAACAACTGTGAGGATGACAAAGGGCTAGGAAGTGTTCCCTCTTATTGTACACAGGGTCACTATGAGTCACAATGACCTTGATGACACCCGACAACCACCACAACACAGATGAATGCTCCTTCTTACGGAATGTCTTCAGAGTGACTGTATGAAGTACTTCTTGCTGGAACTGTTAATGAGAGGAAGGGAGACAAATGTCTCCTCTGGCTTTTTGCTAACTCCCATCATTTATTCTCATTGGGCAGACTCTGTCTCATGTGACACCAATTTCTCCACACTTCTGGGTTTTCTCTAGGCTTCCTGCAGGATGGTCAAAGCTTCTGTGGGTCACTGTGCAGATGCAGAAGTCAGTCTGTCCTAGCACAAGGTGGTAAACAGAAGCCCCAGAGGGTTGGCTTATGACAAAATGGACTGTTCAAGAACTTGGTAGGGAATCAGGCTGAAGGATGCGATGAAGGAGACTTAAAGGTAGTAGCACTGTTCTGAAAAGTGCCATAACAGCAATCTGATTTGTTTACCAAGGAAATGTTTAATCAGGTAACTTTTTCTGTGCTTGTGGAGTTCACAGCCTAGCAGAGGAAAGGGTGGGACAGATGTGTGAATAAAACTGCTAGTCCAGAAGCATACACTAAGCTCTGTGTTCCAGTGAGGATGAGGAAAGCTTAATGAAGTGTGAGGACATTTGGGGTAGATTTTATGGCATTAATAGGCATTTTTATCTGGAGTGGAGAAAAAAAATACCTGTGAATCAACGTCATAAAAAGTGTGTTTCTCTAAATTAGGTTCTTATGGTGTTGATTGGCTCATTCATTCACCCTCCAAAACCTCTAGCACACTATCTGTTAATAAAAAAATCTGAATCAGTAAAATCTACAATTTTCAGACTGCTTCATAGCTAAGTAACCTAAGCATTGTCATACATAAGCTCCTGTGGGGAAAAAGGGCATAATCAACATGGTAAAAACATACTTTCTAGCAATACGGTGGTGGAGTCTCTACACTCCTACTGTTAACAATACCCTTTCAGAATGTTGGGCAGCAGTGGCAGAAAGATGTCCATCAGAACAATTCAGTGATGTGCTTGGATACTTCTGCTAACTGTATTGGTCACAGTTTTGCACTCTTCACTCATAACTTCCTGGTCCTGCTGAAAATTCTGTAAACCCACTGCAGTGGAGTCGGGAATAAATGTCTTTCTGATTAAAATATCTAAGTCGCTATAGGTAGGAATCAACTCGACAGTGCTAGGTTTGGTTGTTTGTTGTTTTACACTAAATTATCTAAGTACATTCTGTGGTCTGTAACCAAGAAGGACACCTAAAAAATGTTAATAACTAATTTATACAATCAGATTCCATGGTCATATGCATTAGGAAAACCCCAATTAAAGAGGTTTTTTTATGGAAAAATTTCTCAGAGCTGACAAAGTGGTATTGTGCACTTGAGAAATATAGTCTGCATTCCTTTGCAAACGTATTTGATTAACTTACAGTGCAGTCACCTCCCCTTCATTCTTTGGCCCCTTCCTCCCTACTTTTCTCTCTTCCTTTCTGCAGATATCTTGCAGGACTCATGTTATACATAACAATCCACAGAAATACTTGGCTAAATATTTTCTACCAGCTCTTATTACTTTAACTTCCAAGTCTCTTCAAAATTCTGGAAAACAAAAAATATTTAATTTTAGAAATTTATGTAGTTTCTACAGGGATTTGCATTCTACAAAGCACAATTTTTACTTTATTTATAACACAGACATATTATGCTTCACATTTCCTAGTGTAATAATATCAGCTATAACAGCTAACAAATCTGGTGTCATTCAACACCTTGATACATGTACAATATTCCATTTTATCCTCACAATAGTTCTATTAGATGTATATCATTTTTCCTACTTTACAGATAAAGTCTAGAGATGTGAAAAAGTGTGCAAATGTCTCTTAACTAATACATTCCAGCATTTGTTCTTCCAGATGAAATTTAGGTGTCATTTGGCCACATACCACTGACCTTTGAAACCTTCGTTGGAATTAGGTATACAACAATATTTGAGTTAGCCTCAAATAGTCACTGGTTTAAGCCGTATGTATTTTCTGCTGGCTCATTTGACTACTCGAGATGTGTTTACTAAATTGTTTTATTTATCCTTGAAATAATTTTGGTAGATGACATGAATCTAGAAATTTGTCCATTTCCTCTGGGTTTCCAAATCTGTAAGAGTACTATTTTTCATAGTATTCTATTACAAAACTTTTAATTTCAGTTGGATATGTTATGATATCTCCCATCTCATTTCTTATTCTTATTCTGCTCCTGTTTTTTGTTTGTAAGTTTAACCAATGGTTTATCAGTTTTGTTGATCTTTAAAAAACAAACAACAACAAAAAAAAAAAACCCAGAAAACAGCTTTTGATTTTTTTAGTTCTTTTACTTGTTTTTCTATTCTTTAATTTATTTAGTTTTGTTTTAATTTTTATTACTTGTTTTTTTCTGGTGCCTGAGGGGTTCTTTTGTTGTTCTCCTTCCACTTGTTTAAGTAGTAGTGTTAATCTTTTGGTTTGGGCCCTTTCTTTGTTCCAGATGTATGCATTTACAGAGATAAACTGACCTCTGAGCACTGTTTTGGCTCCATCTCATAGTTTCTGGTAGAGTGTGTTTTCATTCGCATTTGATTCCATAAATTTCTTTATTGCATTTTTGACTTCTTCTATACCCAGTGAATTTTTGAGCAAAGTGTTGTTCAATTTCCATGAATTCAAATTTCTACCCATGTTTTTTATGCTATTGATTTCAACTGTTATGGCTCTATGGTCTGAGAAGATGCTTTGCAGTAGTACTTCAATGGTTTGGATTTTGTTGAGACTTGCTTTGTGGCCTAATATATGGTCTGTTCTGGAGAATGTTCCATGTGCATTAGAAAAGAAGGTGTACTTATCTCTTGTCAGGTAAAAAGTTCTGTGTACTTCACTGAGGTTGAGTTGGTTGATTGTTGCAATACAATCTTCTGTATCTGTATTGAGCTTTTTTCTGGATGATCTGTCCGTAACTGAAAGTGCAGTGTTGAAGCCTCCTGCTACTATTGTGGAATGATCCACCTCATTTTTCAATGTTGCCAGTGTTTGTTCAATGTATTTAATGGTTAGATATTGGGTGCATAAACATTTAATGTTGTTATATCCTCCTTATATATTGAATGTTTAAGCAATAAATAGTGACCATTCTTGTCCATGATGATGGATTTTACTTTAAAATCTATGTTATCTGAGGTTAGTATTGCTACTGCTGCTCTTCTTTACATGTTGTTAGCTTCATATATATATATGTATTATATATATTTCCATCCTTTGATTTTCAGTTCGTGTATATCTTAGAGTCTAAGGTGTGTTTGTTGTAAGCAGCATATAGACAGATCATGTTTTTTTATCCAACCTGTTACTCTCTGTCTCTTTATTGGAGCATTTGATATATTTACATTGAGTGTAATTATTGATAGATATGTATTCAGTGCCATTTTGGTGCCTTTATTTTTGTATTGTTGACTTTTCTTTGTTCCACTTAATATTCTGTGTTGTTTTGATTTTTGAGTTTTCTCTTCATACATTTCATTGTTGGTTTTGTGTCTGTTGAGACTTCTACATTATGTTTCTTGTTTGATATATAGTGTTGTTAGCTTGCTCTGGGTCTACCCCTTTATTCTCCCTTAATGTTCTAAGTTTAATCCAGTCTTTAACTTCTGTACATCTCCTTAACCTCCTCTTCATCTGAAAGGGCTATAAATACTGTAGTATATTCCACTTTTTTATGTGATGATGTCATAGTTCACATGTTAAGATCTCTTTTTCAGAGAAACAAAACATTTTGCACTAAGGGAAAATTAAGGTGTTAAACCACTTGAATAATAATTTCAGCATAACACTTGGAACTGCTTTGAGTAATGGTCAGCTGAGGCAATTGCTAGAGCTCAGGATGAGGTCATAGAAGTATCTGCATTGTAACCTAAGTCACTTTTAAGGTTCAAGAGATTCTTTGTACTCTTGATTTCTGTGAATCACCTCTAGAATCTACTAATACATTTTCTTGTCTCAGTTAAACTAGTTCAAATAAGCTTTGTTTACTTGAAATTGTGGAACTGTAACTATCACAAGACTATCTGTACTGGTTGCCATCCAGTTGACCACAGCTCATGTTGACCCCACGTGTGATGTATTAGAACTGTGCTCCAAAGAGATTTCAATGGCTGGTTTTCCAGAGACAGATTACCAGGGCTTTATTTGGAGGTACCTCTACATGGCCTTGAATATCCAACTAACCGTTTATTTAGCAGCCAAACTTGTTAACTGTCTGCACCACCCAGGGATTCCAATACAGTACTAAGCAATGTAGATATTCATTCCTTTGTGAAAGGATATACTCCTCTTTTGAGCATGAAATCTCCAGGCCTGAGAAGTAAAATGGTACAGTGGTACACTTTGCCTAAGACTAGCAGCTCAGCTTTTCCACGAAATGTGTTTGGTTAGCTCTAGGGCTACTTTCTTACAGGGGTGCTCTGACAACTAGAGTTTACAACCTTTTAAATAGTGTAACACTGCATCTCTACAATAGGTCAATTAGACAGTGAAAAACCACTTCTGAAAATTAATTCAACCCACTCCACTGGCCTTATGCATTTTTCAGTAAAATTTCACGATGTGTAATCACATACTTTGAACAAAAACCTCAGTAATTTGCCTTTGCCTGCCAATCACTGTTAATTTATTTAGCTCAGCTGATGTTAAGTGTGACTGTATACGGATAGCTATATATTTGGTTAAGAAATCATAAGAGTTAGTTAACTTCTTTCAAGTTACTTTATACTTTTCAAGTATATGTTTTTTTTCCTGGAATAAATCAATGAATAACTGTTACTCTATTGTCTTACCTTCTTTGCCTAAATCATGTTTTGGAGGTCACAGCTCCTGAGTTTCAGCTGATGCTACTCAGGCAACTAAAATCAATGTGAATGGTTTGGTGATCCACAGAAAATCAATTTCCCCTCCTAAGTGAGAAGTCTCAAAAGAAAAAGACTGTAGATGAACTGGACTCCTGAAGTTCCTTCCATCTCTAAGAGCTATAATTCTGTGACCCTGAAAGATGTGTGTGTGAAAACAAGAAAGGATCATTCACCCAAATGAAGAAGAAAGCCATCCAATGATGATGAATGATTCATAAACTATTTTTTTCTATTGATGACTCTAAAATCTTAGTTGAGGGGATTTTTCTCATTGTATGCTAGAAGTCTTTTTTCTTTTTCTTTCTTTCTTTCTTTTTCTTTTGTTATCTCTCTTCTGGTTCATCAAGAATGAGTCTTATCCAGGTAACTTCTCTAAGACAAAGTTTAGATAACACAAGAAACAATGATGTTCCAGAACGTAATTAGTGCAGAGCAGTAGGTGTATACGGGCTAAGTGTATATGGATTTTCCTTTCCCTATTCTTGCAATCGTCTATGAGTTTGAAATTATTTCCAAATAAAAAGTTGCAGGAAAAAGAGATGTTGGCCTTCAGAGTCTGTATGGTTTCATTCCCAAAAGCTCTGTCATGTTTGGCAATTAACTGTGACGACATTCCTTAAGTAGAGAATAGGGATAGGATTACCTATGACTTTGGCTCATGATAAAAATGACATGAAATAATTTGTGTAAAAATCCTTGAAGTTATAAACACTTTTAACATTGATATTAGTTTATTCTCTAATTTAGGAAGTATTTTTTGAGTACACCCTGTGTGTCAGACACTACTGGTTAAAAGCTCAGCTGCTAATCAAAAGGTTAGTAGTACAAATCCACCAGTCATTCTTTGGAAATCCTATGAGGCAGTTCTACTCTGTTCTATAGGGTTGCTATGAGTCCAAATTGACTCAGTGACAATGAATTTGTTTTTGTTTTATTTTAGGCTTTGGAGATACAGCAGTGAGCAGGAGACAATGTCCATTGCCTTAGGGAGCTTATTTACTAGTGAGAGAGATAGATGTTAAAAACAAATGAAGAAATATATTTGGAAGTAATATGCATGAGATTGTAATATTTGAAAATGATTTTTTATGTAAAGAAAAGCATTTGTTTGAGTACAGCCTCTGAACTATTTTAACATTAATGGGACTTTTACAAAAGACCTGCGCAGTTATCTGGCTAGGAAGAATTACCAGGCTTAGACGGCCAACTAGAATGATCTTAATAATTTTACTTCTGACTTTCTTTCATTAAGTAGATGCAAGCATAAAGAAATTTGAAGATCTACAGTGGAGAGCCAACTATTTAGGATTTCAAATATTGTGAATATCAAAATATTTGTCAAAACAAACATACACAAAAATAGGTACACTGGATCTGAAAAAAAAGGTTGTTAAATCCTGATTTGGTAATCTTTTGAAGTATCTTGGCCTACTAAAACATCCATTGAGTTCAAGTCAGTTCCAACTCACAGTGACCCTATAAGTTAGAGCAGAACGGCTCCATAAAGTTTCCAAGGAGTGTCTCGTAGATTTGAACTATTGACCTTTTGGTTAGCAGACATTGCACTAATCACTATACCACCAGGGTTTCCAAAGACTGAGCTAACAGTAGTATAGTGGGGAAATATTTTTGAAATTGAACAGCATCTGTTCCCAAAGCACTTTTGGGGACAGTGTTTACATTAATAATAATGAAAATAAAAACAATGCAAACAATAAAAATCACTAGCATTTATTGAAAGCTTACTCTACATCACATTTTTTATAAGCCCTTCACAAGCCTTATCTTGCTGAATCCACACAACACTATCAGTTATATGCCGTTATCATGTTTACTATGAGAAAACCAAGCCTTATGTTATCTTCCCCAAGGACATACAGTTGATCAAAATGGATGTAAAATGCTGTTCGGATGATTTTAGAGCTCTAAAACACTGTTAATTCCCTCTACTCTTACTGGTTTGTTTTCATTATCAATTATAGGAAATATCATTTATTCAGCATCTTAGTGCATCAGAAAATCTTACATAATATAATGTCTTTCTTAATTGCCTGAAATTTATAAGATATGGATTAATTGGCTATGGCTAGATAACAAGGCACCCCAGATTCAATGGAAAGTACCAACGAGCATTTATTTCTTGCTCATGAGTTTGTGGGTCAGGCTGGTATTTGACAGATCTGGTTTAGGCTTATTTGGGCTTTGTTCCAAGCTATGAACTGAGTTAGAATTTTCTCTACTTGCCTCTCATCCTTCTTTGACCTCTGTGCTACTTAGAATATGTGCTCTATTTACAATGGTGAAAGAATAAGAGAACAAAATCTGCCATGCAAGCCAGTGTCAAGCCTTTGCTCTAATCAGGTTCACTGACATTCCTTTGGCCAAAGTAAGCCACATGACTACATTCAGCATCAGTGGAGTTGGAAAATATATTTGGCCTCTAATGAAAGCAATTACTGGGTTCTGTAAAGGAGTATGGATATAATACAGGTGAAGATTTGGTGACAATTACACAATACACTGTAGATTATCTATAGTATTATTAAAAGTGAGGAATTAGATGTAGGCTGCTTAAGAACGCTGATTATGGTTAGCCACTTCTTAACTGAGACAGTGAGCTTTGCCTGCCTATTCTCACTGCAATGGTTTCCCCAACACTGGGAGATGTTAAGGAAGGAGAGGGGAAACTTGAGAGAGCTTATGGTATCTGTCTCTAACCTTTCTTTATGTCCTTTATAATACTTAATTTTGTACTCTATTCCTAGTCCATACATCATCAATAAATGTATAATGACCATGAAGTAGCCATCAAGGGCTCCAGTTAAACTAGAAGCAAATGCACAGAAATGATAATATGCTGTCTATGGACCATGTTATAGACTCCCTTTCTCTATTAATGGTGTTTGCATAAAACAAATTTTAATGAGTAATGAACAGTAGAGCTGGTCTTTGAGCAAGGAAATAAGTATTTTTTGAGGGATGAAGATAAAAATGAATACCATAGTGTTGGTATTTCACAAGTAGGAGTATTATAACAAGCAATTACAGTAAAACCGCTATCCTCAGTTTTCACTGGGGTGGAAAACAGATGAGCTGTGGTTGTATACTTGAGCTTCTCAGAGAAGAGCACATCTACATCTTGATTTCTTGCCTTTCTAGAGATACAAATCTCAGACTTATATCAAACAGTGTTACCCTGATGTGCACTGAACTCAATAGTTTTCATTATAATTGATGCCAAGATAACAAATATTGTAGGGTGGATACAATTCTTCTACAACATAGAGAGGTCATTTCGGTCCACTGAACCTCAAGCACTTTGAAATTAATGATCCCTGTCAACTATAAGATATATAGAAAATGTTAACTCCTTAAAATTAGTGTAGAGGGCTAGATGGCATATGAAGAATGTGAGTCAATAACTACAGTAATAAAAGCTAATAATTGTAAGTTCTTACTGCCAAACTGTTAGCACTGCTCTATCATAATGACATTATCACATCCAGTCCTAGTAAGAACGCTTCATTCTTTTGTTCATTCTATTAATTAGCACATTTCTTTACCTGACCCTGTCCTATGGGCCTGTAATACAAACAGTAAGCAAAAGTAAGCAGGGTCTCTCCGTCCTTATGAATCCTATAGTCTAACCAAATAATCACAGAAATAATAACATGATGCTTGGGTTGAGGGTCATGCAAATGAACTTGATAGGTAATTTTACCTGATGAAGAACTCACACAATATTTTACAAAGGAAGTAGTTGAAATATGAATTTAATTATGGGAAAGAACAGTGTTTGTTCATGGAGAAGAACACACATGTGCAAACAGTCTGCAAAGAAAAGATATTCTGTGCTTCTGGAGTGCAAAGAGTGAGGAAACAGACAGAGAAGGATGACACCAAAGAGAAGATGGGTGCCCGATCATGCAAGAATGAGGCTTTTTTTTTTTTTTTTTTTAATTCTAAGCACAATAGGAAGCCAATGATGGGAGCCAGGAGAGGAAGAGAAAGCACAATTAACCTTCTCCAATTTTCAGGCTGTCTGACTACTAGATGGAGATAGGTTTGGACAGAAGTTGGGCATGATAAATGCAGATAGGTAACTACTGCAATTGTCTAAAGAAATAATCATAATTTGGACTAGTATGATGACAAAGTTTATGATATACTTAAAAAATTAACATCTCTGAAATTTGGAAGCTTCTTACAGTCTCTGAGCAGCACTATCCAGCTGCCATTGGCTGGTGAAATGCACAGGAATTTGAAAAATCTAGAGGAAAACAGAGGCATGTTCTTAGAAAAGGGCACAAGGCTAAAGCTCCTGATACTGGAGAGGACAACATTGTATGAAAGAGTCTTCCAAGGCTCTTGACTCAAGCAGTATGCCAGGATTTAGTTAGCAGCATTTTCTCCACTATGGGATACTTAAAATAATGGTGCATATTATAGCCGACAGAATTTTAAATTTATTGTAATGTGACAAAATGATATAAGTAAGTTAAAATGGCAAAGGTTAGTGAGTATTGAGTATGGAAGACAAGAAAGAATAATGACTTAAGTTTCTTATCTGGGCAAATGAATAGTAATACCCTCCACCAAACCAGGGAAAAGTGCGATAGTTAAAGGCTGAAAACAGGAATAAAATTTTGGATAGAGTGAGTCTGAGATACATTTCAGGCACAAAGGAAGATAGACCAAAACCAAACCCACTGCTATTGTGTTCATTCTGAGTCATAGGGACCTTATAGGTCGGAGTAGAACTGCACCATAGAGTTTCCAAGGAGTGCCGGGAGGATTTGAATTGCCAACCTTTTGATTAGCAGACATAGCACTTAACCAGTATTGCATCAGGGTTTCCAAGGAGGATGTAGGAAAGAGATAATTGAGTATAATGACCTAGGGCTCAGATGAGAAATAAAACTTTATGAATCAAGAGGTAAATATCAATATTACCAATTTTACCGGTAATATCAGTTATTCACATTTATCTGGTAAACAAGCTGAGGAGAGAAGAATTAAGAAAACTATTAAAAATCAAACAATTTGTAGGTGGCACAGACTTCGTAGTTTCCACTGCAGTATCTAAGGTACTAAGACACACATACAAATAATATCTAAACCAGTAAATCACCAGAAAAGTAAACAACTGAAAAACAAATGTATGAAAATATATTGGACCTCATTTGACCTCATAATAAATGAAAATAAAATAACAATACAATATTGTGTTATGCGTGTCACATCATTAGAAATAAAACACAGCAATAAGAATAAAAATAATAGAAAAATAGTAGTTTGCTTGGTATCATTAGATTCTCCTGTTGACTTATCAAATAGACAACCACTTCGGGAAAGCAAATAGCAACATATTTCCAAGCAATTTACAATTCATATTTTCTATCCAGAAGTTTCTATTTGTGATTCAGGCTAAGAAAACAATCTGGAAGACACAAAGAAATTCACATATGTGTATGGATACACACACATATTTTCACCTGTATTTAACATAGTAAAAAACTCACAACCATCTTCGTGACAGAAGACAACTGATGAAACTACTGAGTATGTATAAAATGACATTATAGCAATCAAAACTGTGTCTTTGAAGTGTAGATCATGTGGAAAATTAGAACTGAAACAAGTATTTATAGTATGACAATAAATATGGCTTTAAAACATTGTGAAACAAAATTTCTTAAATTCTCATCAGAAGCTATCAATGTTAAGTATATATTAATTATTATGACAAAATTAATTAAGATTTAAGAACAAAAATAAAACAAGGATGAGAAAGAAAGGAGCACGGGGTTAAATAGATATAAATATTTTTTAAACGAAGTGGATGATTGGTTTTGTGTCATTGCAAACATTGGGTTCCATTTTTTTTTTTTTTTTTTTTTGGATGAGGTAGTGGAGAGCGGGAACAGGGCAACTGCTTTGTTTTACCACAAAATTTTCATAGGAGCAGTTCTTGGCCAACATTCAGGAACACGTGTCCAATTTCTAATTCAGACATTCTCAACTAACTCTCACGTCAAGAGTCAATTGAGATGATATCAATCAATGCCCCACATGAACATTGTCACCTAGCAAGCTTCAGCCTGTCTGAACAGATGGGGCTGAATCTCACAGCTCATTATACACCTTCCAAGCCCTTCCCCTGCACTGGCAAGGTACTTAGACACCGTTACAGTAAAGCTGAATGACCTGCTTTTATGCTCACAGATTGTACATAGTTCCTTCCTTCCTTCTGCTGTCATTCTGTTAGCCATTTACCGTCTTTACAGAACTGATTCAAGATTTGTATGGCTAACCTCTATCTCTAAATAATCTGTTACGGCATAATTTCTGGTAGTTCTAAATTTCCTCAGAAATGCAAGAGGAAAACTTCTGAACCCTGCCTCAAATCTTTCCTGACCAAAATAAACCAGAAAACAAATTTCTATGTTTTTGTAATTACTTATATTTGAAGCAGGAAAGAATATTTGGATGAAACTATCAAATATAACTTCATATAACCGGCAGACAATGGGTTAGAAAGATGAGAATTCCACACTAAATAATCACTTTTTATTATTTTTACAGATTGAAATGTGTTCCCCCCAATGAGTATCAACTTGGCTAGGCCATAATACCCTGATTGTCTACCATTTTGTGAACCGATGTGATTATCCTATGTGTAGCAAATTCTAACCTCTATGATGTTAATAAGGCAAGATTAAAGGCAGGTATGTTAATGAGGCAGGACTCAATCTACAGGATTATGCTGTATTTTGAGTCAAGTTCGTCTTGAGATATAAAATACAGAATCAGGCAGAGAGGAAATGGACCTCCTATCACCAAGAAAACAGAGCCAGTTCTTTGAATCCATGGTCACTGTGCTGAGAAGCTCCTAGATTAGGAAAAGACTGATGACAAGGACCTACCCTCAGAGCTGACAGAGAATGAAAGCCTTCCCTTGGAGGTGGTATCCTGAATTTGGGCTTTCAGATTCCTAGACTGTGAGAAAATAACAACATTTCTTAAATTCAACCATTTGTATGATTTCTGTTATATAAATTAGTGCTGCTGTAACAGAATTAGCAGAATGGATGGCTTTAACAAAGAGAGATTTACAAGATCTGACAATTTAGTTCACAAACTTGCCACCACGTGCTCACATTGGCAGCACTGAAACAACTCAGAAAGTTTCATAACCTTAATACATTAGAGTCTCACAACTGTGTGTATGTCAACATGTGGCAGTGTTTTACTGAGAGGAATTCATCACAGTTTTTGCATGTTTTTGTGTGCCTTCACAAGAAGGTTGGAGCTTGAATCAGAGAAAGGAACAAATATTAAATTTCTTCTTAAAATTGGCAAGAGTGGAAGTGAAATCAGGGACATGTTAGTCCAAGCTTACAGTGATAATGCCATAGAAGAAAACAGCAGTGTGCAAATGGATTAAATGTTTTTCTGAAATGAGAGCAAGTGTCACTGATGAAGAGAGATCAGGGCAGCCAGTAACAAGCAGAACTGATGAAAATATGGCAAAAGTTCATCAAATTGTGTGTGAAAACAATCAGCTGACTGTAAGAAACATAGCAGACCAACCAAACATCAATAGAGAAGCAGGAGAATCTTACCTGAAAATCTTGGCGTGAGAAAAGTGTGTGCAAAAAATGGTCCCAAAGGAACTCACTGATGAACAAAGGCAAGAGAGAGCTGAAGGTTGCCAGGACTGCTTGGAAAGGCCAGATGATGTTTTAGGCCATGTTATCACTGTTGGTAAAACACGGGAGTACCAACATGACCCTGAAACAAAGCATCAAAAGGTGCAATGGAAATCAGTCAATTCTCCACAACCAAAAAATTTCTGTCAGTCCAAATCAAGAGTCAACACAATGCTGCTAACCTTTTTTGATATAAGAGGATTGTTCATTATGAATTTTTACCAACTGGACAGTTAAACAAGTTTAGTATTTGAAAGTGTTGAAGGGCTGCATAAAAAAGTTAGACAAAAGTGACCTGAACTTTTCACCAGCCACTGATGACTCTTGCATCATGACAATGCATCAGCTCACATGGCACTGTCTGTGAGGGAGTTTTTAGCCAGTAAACAAATAACTGTATTGGAACACACTCCCTACTCAACTGATCTGGCCCCTAATGAATTTTTTCTTTATCTGAAGATAAAAGAAATATTGAACAGAATACATTTTGATGACTTTCAGGACATCAAATGTAATACGATCACAGCCTTGATGGCATTCCAGTAAAGAAGTGCCAAAATTGCTTTGAAGGGTGGCCTAGGTTCTGGCACTGGTGAATAGCTTCCCAAGGGGAGTACTTCAAAGGTTACTATAGTGACACTCAGCAATGAGGTGTATAGGACTTTTTCTAGGATGAGTTTGCAAACTTAGTTGGCAGAACTCATACTCTCTTCTAGAAGGCTAGAAGCTTGAATACTGGATATCAGCTCTAGGAAAAGGCTTTCTTTCTGTCAGATATGGATGGAGATTTTTGCCTCTTCTGAGTTCCTTGGAAAACTTTATGGTGCTTTTACATTTAAAAAAGTTATTTCTGGGAGGTGGGGCCAAGATGGCAGACTACTCACACATCTCCAATATTCCCTCTGAGAACTAAGGCCTAGAAAAACAACTGAACAGAATACACTGGACACTTTATGAGTCGTAAGAGCAAGCATAAAGTTGTATATTGGACTGGGTGACAGGAAGGGGAAAGCTGCCTTTGTTGGAAGCAGGTCAGCAGTGCAGAGGGTCCCACTTCTGCTAGTGCAACAGTGAAGAGGCTTACAGGTACAGATGCCATCTTTGACACCCAGGAGACTGGAATTGGGGTTGCTGCACCTAAGAGCCTGTCTGGGGCCAGTTGCCATGCAGAGCAGCAGCTCCTAAATGGACAGCATCTCTCTCAGCAGAGGCTCTACTTAAGACAGTCACATCTTGAGAACCCAGCAGTGGCTGGTGACTGAGTATAGCAGTGCCTTTCTCCTCTCTCTTCTTTGAACTTCACAATAGGTTCTGTTGGTGCAGCACAGGAGAGGCAGCACAGGTAGGATGCTATCTTTGTCAACTGAGAGGAAACAAGTTATCTGCTTCCATAGTTACAATGCCAGGAGCAGCACAAATTAGACATTTGCAATATCAGTGGGAGATATTACAGGGAAATAGGCACCAAATTAGCAGAATACATTACATTAGCCCTCAAAGCTTTGAAAATAATCCTCTGTTCTTTAAGATGTTTCACACAATGGCCCTGCCCACCAGACTTTAGATATCAACCATACTTTCCAGATTCTGAGTGTAGGCGTCAGCCCTGGGGTTCAGCTCTGCTTTCCAGGCCCACTGGGACAGCAACAGTGCTCCTTCAGTTTTAGGCACACTTTTTTCCTAGTCCAACAGAACAGAGATCTTACTTTTTTGTCCCCTCAGGCCTGTTCTTCTGGGTATGGAAAATCTACCCCCTCAGCTTTGAGCAGCAGATCTGGACCCATGCCACTGGCACTCAGGAACATCAACCCCATACTCTGGAACCCACTAAGTGAAGATCTGATTCTTTGAAACCTAGGAGGCCGTAGCCCACTCTTTGAGGTCTCAAAGGCCACTGGCTCTACCCCTTGAAACCTCTGACATCATGTCCATATCTTTTGAGAATGAGGCAGCTTGACTTCCTGTGCTTCTTGTCTCTTCAGCTTCTGCTTTCTGTGATCTCTTAGCTCAGGCCTGATGTCTGTATTTGGCCTGCTAGGGCAAGTGTTCCAAAGTTTTGTAGCTCCACCAATAAGTGCCAGGAAATACTCTACTCCACCAGGAAGCCTGCTGTGCACAGCACTCAACTCTCTTGTTCCGTGGTTAGTACCAGCACCACCTGGTGCTCATTTCCTGATTCTGTGTTACTAGTTTGCAGCTGCTGCTAGTACTTGGTCCCTGTGTCTCACAATCTAAATCTTCTCCAGTTTTGACAGTTCTCAATTCTTTCTGAGTTTTCTATCCATTGACAGTTTTAAAACTGATTCCACATTTTAGATATCTGTGAGAGCAGCATCCTTCTCCTGGTACCCAAATTCTATCTTAGTCATCTAGAACTGCTTTCTCAGAAATATCACAAGTGGATAGCTGTATCAAAGAGAAATTTATTTCCCCATAATAAAGTAGGCTTAGAGTCCACAATCATGCTGTCAGCTCCAGGGAAAGGCTTTCTCTTTTGGCTCTGGAGAAAGGTCCTTGTTGTCAAACTTCCCCTGGACTGGGACCTTCTGAGGCACAAGGACCCTGAGTCCCAAGAATATACTTTGCTCCTGGCACTGCTTTCTTGGTAGTATGAAGACCTGAACTCTCGGCTTGCTCTCCTTTCATTTATATCCCAAGAGACTGACTCAAGGCACAACATAATCTTATAGATTGAGTCCTGCCTCACTAACACAACCACTACCCATCCTCCCTTATTAACATCATAGAGGCAGGATTTACAACGTAAAGGAACATCTAGCAACACCAGGACTCATGACCTAGTCAAATTGTTATATACATTTTTTTGTGGGAGACAATCATATCCATGACAACACCAATACAATATAAATTGTAAAAGGACACCAATTGCTTCTGCCACAAAAATTCTCTATTGCAGTTTCTTTTCCACACAATAATCAGCTGAGACCTTGAGAACACTTCTATGATCCTTTCTCCTAGATTCTGTCTTTCTCCAGAAGAGCTGATTAAAACATTTATAATATCCCGTTTCTTCCTATCTTCACACCAACTCTTTCTGAGGTAATTTATTATTTTTATTTCTGTATTAATAATAGAATTTATCTTTAACACGTTTCTTGCATTTTGGAAATCCTTATTTAACATTACATGGCTATTTTCAAAAGACCTGCCAATAACCATTTAAGTTTTATTGCTCACCATTATTTTCTCCATTATTTATTTATTTATTTATTTTTTTTTTACTATCTTGAGTTCTTAGCCTTTCTGCTGATTCATTCATTTATCTTGATTCAAGTCATTAAGAATTTTCCTGAAATGTAGATTAGGGGTAGAAAGACTATTTATTCCAATTTTCCTAGACTTAGTTTATGCTTGTTCAATAAGTTATTAATATTGCCACCTTCAACTCTCAATTACAACAGTAAATTATGTATTATTCTACGTAAGGGAATACAGGTTCTGAATTCTGAAATATATATGTATATATACATATACACACATACAGAAACCATGGTGGCATAGTCATTAAGTGCTATAGCTGCTAACCAAAAGTCTGGCAGTTCAAATTCAACAGCCACCCCTTAGAAACTCTATGGAGGTAGTTTTATTCTGTCCTATAGAATCACTATGAATCAGAATCAAATCAGTTGTAATGGGTATACATACATATACAAATACATCTACACACACAGTGTTGTTAGTTGCTGTTAATTCCAGCTCATGACCACCACGTGTATACAGAGGAGAACTGTTAAATATGATTTCCAGGGCTGGAAACAGATCACTAGACCTGTCATCTGAGATGACTCTGGCTGGGTTCAAACAGCCAAGCTTTCATCTGGTAGTCGAGCACGTATCCATTTGCATCACTCAGAGATTGCAGTTTATACTTAGGGAAATATTAACAATAAACCTGCTGCTGTGGCTTTGGTACCAACTCATAATGACCACATATGCTTCAGAATGTTTTATAAGGTTTCCTTTGGCTAAAATCTTTACAAAAGTAGTTTGGCAAGCCTTTGTCCCAAGGATCCGCCGGGTTGGGTTTGAACTGCCAACCATTAGGTTAGCAGCACAAACCACTACATAACTCAAGATTTTCACACCAACTCCATCCAACGTCTTGTTCATACACACACACGCATTTCTTCATATATATTATACACACACACACGTAAACAAACTGATTGTTGTCAAGTTTATTTCCAACTCATGGTAACTCTGCAGAGCAGAGTAGAACTGCCCCATAGAATTTCCAAGTAGCACCTGGTAAGTTTGAACTGCTGACCTTTTGGTTAGCAATTAGAGCACTTAACCACTATTCCACTAGAGTTTCCATATGTATATATACATAGGTTCTAGCTTATAGGTGTCTTGACCTTTCTGTCTGAAAATCTGAGCTTTCCCTTTCTATCTTTAAATTTACAAAATTTTGGCACACACACACACAAATATATATATATATATATATATATATATATATATTTAATCTGTCCTACCAGGAATTAAATGCAACATCTAAAAGTTTATAAAATAAGGTCTTTCTTCCCTCTGGTAATTTTTTTGTTGAATTTGTATAACTACTATGTCTATTCCATTCTCTTTTTCTACAAATTCTATTGTTAGTATATTACATACTGGATTTTTTTCTAATAATCCATTATCTTTTCCATTTTATCTCCCTTTTTAAGATTTCACTCTGAGGGTTTTTTTATTTGTTTTATTTAATACTTAAGGATACTAATTCGGGTCTCAGCAGTGATTAGAACTTCTTCAGTTTGCCTATCAAACAGTTTAGCTGGAAATCAAGAATTCTATATGATGTTTTTATTTTGGGTAACTAAGGTAATGTAGTGGTTGAGCACTACGGCTGCTAACTCAAAGGTTGACAGTTCAGATTTGCCAGGCACTTCTTGGAAACTCTGTGGAGCAGTTCTACTCTGTTCTATTGGGTCACTATGAGTCAGAATTGACTCAATGGTGGTGGCTTTTTCTTTCTTTTCTTTTTTTTTTGATTGTCTATTTTTATTTTCAGAAAGTTTTTATTGTGTGTTTTATCTGAACATCTTCAGTGATCATGTTACTTTTTTATTCATGTTGACATGATTCTCTTCCAACAGTTGTATTTTATTAGGCATCTGAGTTCTCTATCTTATTTTTCTGAAGTTGCGTGACACCCTTTGATATGTTACAGTTTTTTCTTTATAAGCTCACTAGAGCTAAGTTCTGGTCTTTGAAATATCCTACCAAGTGTCAGGCCTATAAGCAATTAAAGGCTTCTCTACTCCTGTGGGCTGACAGCATGTAACAGGTAGCCTGGGCCCATAATGCCCAGTCTAATCAATAAAAGGAACACTTTCAGATGATCCTAACCAGCAATCTCAATAATTTCTTTATTCTGTAATCCCAAACCCAGATTTTGGTATCTAACTGTACTCAATCTGATTGATAATTACAAAATGAATAACCAGAGAGTGAAAGAGGTAAATAGACTTACTTTGAAAGAAAGAGCTCTGTTCTGCTTTTGGCTTCAGCTGCGTGATAGGAAGCAACAGAAGAGGAAACATATCATGACTGTGCCCACTAGTTAATGAAACCAGTCATCATGCTGTGTCTGACCAGTAGTGTAAATGATACCTACTTCAATAATAATAAGAGGCCTAAAAATAAGGTTATCCCTGAAATTAGAAGAAAAAGCTATGTTTCTCTCTAAAGACCTGTATCACGTGTTAGAAGTAATGATGGAAGTAAAAACATAGATAAAGCATAGTTACTGTTATGAAAGAGATCAATGACTGCTTATCAGGCAGATAATCCAAGTGTTATCAAATAAATAGACATGTCATAATGGAATTATGCTCAAGATGGTGTCAGACAGAGATAAGAACATCACAAACTACCTGGGAGTTTTCGTAACAATTTCCAAGAGGGGCTAATGTTATAGCAGAATCTCAAATTACGTTGAATGATTAGGAGTTTATCAGGTTCAAGAAAACTTAAAACTTCTGCAGAGGAGCAAACTACGCAAAAAGTAAAGATATGAAATGGCATGAAAATTCTTAGTGTAATTAGGTATCTGGACCCAAGCAGTACTACTGAGACACTAGGAAGGAAAAACAATATGGGTCAGAAAGTCAAGATCATAAAAAATAAGAAGTTATTCTATATCACTTTTGGAGTCTGAGTTTTGTCCTACAGTTAATGGAATGTTAATGGCAATTTTTCTTGTTCTAACTTACATGGGACAATTATCTCAACATATTTTAAGAGATATTGATAAATTTAAGAAGTCACAAAGTCAAAGAGGAAAAAACAAGAAAAAGTGGGTTGGAGCATGTTAAGAATGGCAAAATTATGATAGCAGCATCCACTCCTGTCCAGTAACACTCCTGGAACTTACTGAAGCAGTAATTAGCCAAATTTCTAAAGACTGTAATACATATTGATCTCTTATAAACAAAGTAGTATAAAAAATTTAAAGATTGGGGCCTAAACTTGCTAATTATTTTCTGCTATCAACAAAGGCTCAACTTCAAAGTAATAACGATCGTTTTTAATACACAAGAAAGATGAAAATTGGTGGTAACATGAGCATCAAAGCATCAGGTTGAAAAGTCAAAAGAAAATCACTTTTTATGACTGATTTCAGTAACAATACTTCTTTACTATTTTATTTGAAATTGAATTTTACAATAACATTTAAAGTATTATTTTCCTGTGAGATGATGGTTATGGTAATTGAAGATAATCTTAAAGATGATATCAGTGAATGTTAAGTCTATAATATTCAGAATGAATTTTACTCAGCTTTCTTGAAAAGTATTAAAGAGAATTGAAGATATTTGGGCTATGTACCTTTTTAGGAGGAAAAATAAATTCAATCAGTTAGCGTGTTATTTTCTATGAATATATTTTGCTTTTCTTATTTCTACCATATGTTTATTATGTTAAAAATAAATCATCTTTAGTAAATTTAGTTAGCTGATACTTGTAAAACTGTCTAAAGAAGAGCTTTGTACAATTGCTAAGCATATGTTTTATTACAAAGTGTTAGTATTTTCTCTGTGTGCTTGTTTTATCAGAAAGAACATGAATTTTTAAAAGTGGAAGAATCGTTGTATGTGGCTGTGTTAAAAAAAAAAATCAGAGCAGCTCCAAAAGATGTCTGTATTGGTTTTCTAGAGCTGCCACAACAAAATGCCACAAACTGGATGGCTTATAAGGACAAAAATGTATTGTCTCAAAGTTCTGGAGGCTAGAAGTTCAGAGTGGTGTATCAGCTGAGTTGATTCCTTCCAAGGGCTGAGAGATGAATTGTTCTAGACCTCTCTCCTATCTTCTGGTGGCTTTTGGCAATCTTTAGCATTCCTTGACTTCTGAACAGTATTTATATGGTCATCTCTTCTCTGTCTTCCTGTCTCTGTGTGTATTCTCCTCTTTTATGATGACACCAGTGATATAAAGTTAGGAAACCCTGATGGTGTAGTGGTTAAATGCTATGTTCGCTAACCTAACTGGTAGTTCGAATTTGCCAAGTGAAGTGCTCTTTGGAAACTTTATGGGACAGTTCTACTCTGACCTATAGGGTTTCTATGAGTCAGAATTGACTCGATGGCTCTGGGTTTTTATATAATGCTAGAACTCTTCCCACTCCAAAATGACTTCATGTTAACATAATTAATAACATCTTCAAAGACCTTTTTTCCAGATAAGTTGCCATTCATAAGTATAGGGATTAGTACTTACACATATCTTTTTGATGAACACAATTCCATCCATAACACTGTATGAGGAAACATTCTAAAGGAGTTAATTTCTAGCCTACACAACTATTTGTAGAACTCAGGTACATATTCAGTGTTTTAGAGCCCAATAGTCACTGCTTTACACATTAATTTATAATGTTTTTGTAACATTAGGTTACAAAAAATGACATTCAAGAAGGAATGTTGCATGGTGTTAAGAAGTTATGTAGTGTTACTGAGAACCGAGCTAAGGCAATTCAGTCACAGACAAGAGTAGCTGTTGGTAAAGTCTGAGGTGGCAGGGATCTGCTAGTCTCCATAACCTAGCTGTCAGGTAATAAGCAAAGCAAGCCACAGATTTTTCCTCAAGTTCTGCCCTGCACACAGACATGTATTAGATTAATATTTATTAACAAAAGCTAGCAAAAATGCATTTTACAATCTGTTTGCTACATTTGAAACATTCCAAACTCATGGCCTTGAGGCGCTCCTGCCACTTAAAGAGATTTTGCTGAAAACACAGAAAAACTTCTGAAAAAAGGAATTCCTTTCAGCATAATGCAATCCGCCAACCTCCTAAAACCAATAGCTGTACACAGGGGCTGTTGGAATGCCAGGAAAACAGGTGCTGCCTCTGAGGGGAGCAGGGATCAAGCAAGAGGAAAGAATCTCTGTCAACCATTTGATAAAGTTACATGTGTTGAATATCTTTAATTTCACAAAGAAAACCCTCTTAAAAATAAATTATAACAATCAGACACAAATTTCACCAATAGAAATTCATGTTATTATTTAAACCTATTGGCCACTTAATTAAACCAGTGATAGATCAAGGTATTAATAGAAAAATGATTTACATAAGCTGTTTTTGGAATACATTTTTTTAAATCATATTTTTAGCTTACCACCCCCTAGACTCTAAAATTCCGGAATGCTGGTAACTTATCACCTTAAGAACTGAACTTTAAATTACTGATACACCCATTTTATCACTTTAAATGTTCTGAAGTGCTTTACCTTATGTTATAGGTCTTGTTCTATAAGAAATGGACAATGAATAAGGAAGAAAGAAGATCTGATGCATTTAAATTATGGACTGCCAGAAGAACAAACAAATCTGTCTTGGAAGAAATACAGCCAGAATGCTCGTTAGAAGGCAAGAGGACAAGACTCTCTTACTTACTTTGGACATATTGTTAGGAGGGACCATTCCCTAGAAGAGAACATCATGCTTGGTAATCAGAGGATCAGAGAAAGAGAGGAAGGATGACCTTCAGCAGAATGAATCAATTCCATGGCTTCAATAATGGGCTCAAACATAGCAACGACTGTGAGGATGGCACAAGACCAAGCAGTGTCTCATTCTGTTTACAGAGGATCACTGTAAGTCAGAATTGACTCAATGGTACCTGACAACAACAACAACAGGCCTTGGGACAGGTCTTCTGGAAAGACAGTAGAATTTTAAACTAAAGTTCATGCTACTTGCTAAAGAATTTGGTGCTTCAAAAGTTATTTCAATTCCTTTAGTCTCAATATATTAATTCATATAGAAGGGAAAGTAGCAATACATATTTCATTGGGCTGCAATGAGGATTAATTGAATTTTTGAAAAGTGGTTCTAAAAAGTTTAAGTAATTCTCAGAGGCAGCTGGCAGTATATTCGTACAGAGGATAGAAGGATTTTCTTTGTCTTATTGTATGCTGGGAATTCTACTAGTTGCTTTATTGAGAAGATAGAAAAATACAAGTTGTATAATCTTTAATGTCAAAATAGAAAATCTATAAGCTTCATCTTTTTTGATTCAGTCTTATCTAATGAAAAATGCTGCTGATACCAGAGACTACAAGGAATCTTATTAGCAAACATTAATGCGGTATTTAGAAATAATAAAAGATTATGGACTGCAGTACACTGCAAGAAGCAAAACTATGAGTTATAAAATCATTTACTGCTTATTGAGGGAGGTAAAAATTGGAAATGTTTGCAAAGCATTTAACCTAGAATTACTAAAAATAAAAAATATTTTTATTAGAGTTTGTGTCAGATCTATACCTGTTCTATGTCTCTTCATCATAACATGTCTTAATTGGGTTTTTTTTTTTAATTATGATTGAGGGCCCATCTATCTGTGGCTCCCACTGCTTTCCCTGCTGGCGACAGCACACTCTTTCTCTCTGCTTCACATGTGTTATCCTCCAAACAATCTCCTATCCCCTCGTCTCTACCCACTCTCCTGCCTCCAGTAAGAGATCAGCAGGATGACATCCTATGGAAGCATACAACCATAAAGCGCACACATAATATGGTCACTCTGTCTGAAGAGTTGACCTCCACTATTATTTATGAACAGTGGCAGCATCAGGGCTAGGGGCCATGCTCCCAGGGGAACTCTGAGGCCCCTGAACCATCAACTGCAGTCTTTGAGTGGAAATCTCAGGGTGTACCCTGTTTTATCCTTGTGTTGTCACTGAGACTCAACTTTGTGATCTCCATCACGGCTATCACTGGTGATAGCCAGGCACCATCTAGTTCTTCCGGTCACAAGTCAATGTAGTCACCCACTCATGTGGATCTCTCTGTCTTCTGGGTTGTCTTTCCTCCCATGTCATTTTGGTCCTTGGTGATCATCCATTCCTGCTGAGTTGAGACCATTTGCTGTACCCTCAGATGGCAGCTTGGCAGCTTTTAAGACCCCAGGCACCACTCACCAATGTGGGGTGCAGAAGGATGTCTTAGCAAAATGCTAGTTGTGCCAGTTTGGCCTCAGTTTCCTCTGAGAGCATTGTCCCTGACCTCCACCTTAGCTACTCTGTCTTTTCAAATTTGGTTTAAGATGGGAGGAGTAATCATGTTATGTTGAAGTCCAGTTAATACTGATCTTCTTTCCAATATGTGTTGTTACAGATTTCACCCAACCAAATTTCTATCAACTATCTAATCTAAGCTCTCCCCTCCTCACCCTTCCTTCCTCTCTACCCTTGCAGCAATCAGAGTCTTTTCTTCTATGCATCAGTGTGTTTTTAGGTTCTTAAAGTAGGGGTTTAATACAATATTTGTCCTTTTGTTGCTGACTACTTTCATTCAGAATAATGTCCTCCACTTGAAATCAGATTATGAGATGTTTCCTGGAATCATCATCATTCTTTATCATTGCATAGTGTTCCACTGAGAACATGTGCCATAGTTTACCCACCCATTCCTCTGTTGTTAGGCATCTGGGTTGATGTCATCTTTTGTCATTGTGGACTGTGCTGCAATAAAAATTTAGGTACATGTATCAGTTGGTGTGAATGGCCTTGATTCTGTAGGATATATTCTGAGCAGTGGGTCAGATGGTATATCTGTATCCATTTTTTAAGGAAGTGCCAGATTGCTTTCCAAAGAGGTCACACCATTTTGCAATACCATCAACAGTGTAGGAGAGTTCCAATTTCTCCACAGCCTCTCCAGCATTTGTTGTTTTGTGTTTTTTGGACCATGGCCAACATTGTTGGAGTGAGATGGTATCTCATTGTCACTTTGCTTTGAATTTCTTTAATAGCTAATGATTCTGAGCATGTCCATAAGTGTTTTTTAGCTGCGTGGATCTCCTCTCTAGAGAAGTGTCTGTCCATCTCCTTTCCCCATTGCTTAATTGGATGATTTATCTTTTTCTTATTGATATTTTGTAGTACCTTATTGATTATGGAGATGAGGCATCGGTCTAACATAGATTGTTGCCAAATACTTTTTCCCTTTCTGTAGGTGGCCTTTTAATTCTATTAATAAAGTCTTTGGATGAGCAAAAGTGTTGCTTCTTAATAGTTACCATGTATCTATTTTCTCTGCTGTTGTTTGTAGTTTGTTTGACAGATTTTGAAGTCTGTCTAGGTAGTGTATTAAAGCTTCCATTGTTGTTCCTACTTTTTCTTGGATGAGCTTTATTGTTTTTAGGTCTTTTAATCAGTTTGAGTTGGTTTTCGTATAAGGTGTAAGATATGGGTTTTGTGCAGTTTATTGCAGATGGATATTCAATTTTGCCAGCACCATTTGTTGAAGAGATTGTTTTTACCCCAGTTGAATGTCTTGGGGCCTTTGTCAAATACCAACTGTTCATAGGAATATGATGTCATCTCTGGGGTCTCGATTCTGCTCCACTGATCCACCTGTCTCTTTTGGTACCAGTACCAGGTTGTTTTGACTACTGTGGCAGTGTAATAGTTTCTAAAGTTCGGTAGTGAGAGGCCTCCCAGTGTGTTCTTCTTCTTCAGTAGTGCTTTACTTATCCAGGTCTTCTTCCCTTTCCAGACAAAGTTGGTGTCTTAGGCTGGGTTTTCTAGGGAAGCAAAACCAGTAACACGTGTAGGTACAAGGAAAGATTTATAACATACAGATCGATAGATACAGATATAGGAAACAGCTCACGTAATCACAGGAGCTGAATGTCCCAAGCTCTGACAGAAGCCTCACGTGGCCACAGAAGCTGAGGAACCCAAAGTCAGCAAGTCAGAGACCAGAGTTGTAGATCACCGGTTGTGTAGGTCAGTGGATCCCAAGCTGGTGGCGAGACGAAGTGACAGAGGCTGGCAAAACCAGGATCAGCAGGTCAGGGAGCAGGAGCGACAGAGGCTGGTGAACCCAGGATCTGCAGGTCAGGGAGCAGGACTCTCAAGTGCCGACTGTAAGGACTGATGAGTCCAACAGCTGCTAGTTCAAGTCCCGGAACCAGACACTGAAAGAAGAGAGCAGGAGCTCCTGGCTATGTGAGCAACCAGCAGCCATAGTAAAAGGTCGCGAGATGAGAGCCAAGGGGCAGGGAGCCACCACAAACCCCGCCCTGCCATTTAATACAGCAGCCAAATATGTAGTAGCCAAGTTGATATAATCCTGACCACCACAGTTGGTAATTTGTTTCTCCATCTCATTTAAAATTGTCACTGGAATTTGTATTGGGGTTTCATTATATAAGTAGATTGCTTTGGGTAAAATATACATTTTCACAATGTTAAGTCTTCCTATCCTGAGCAGTGTAGATTTATCCAGTTATGTAAGTCTCTCTTACTTTCTTGCAGTAAGGTCTTGTAGTTCTCCTTGTAACAGTCTGTTATTTCTCTGGTTAGATTTATTCCTAGGTACTTTATCTTCTCAGAGGCTATAGTAAGTGGTATTGATTTGGTGATTTCTTCATGAACAATCTCATTGTCGGTATAAAGGAATCCTACTGATATACTTATGTTTATCTTGTATCTTGAGACTTTGATGAACTCATCTATCAGTTTGAGTAGTTTACTTATGGATTCTTTAGGATTTTCTGTGTATAGAATCATATCATCTGCAAACAGGGAGATTTTGACTTCTTCTTTGCCAGTGCAGATGCCCTTTATTTCTTGGTCTTGTCTAATTGCTCTAACTAGAACTTCTAGTACAATGTTGAATAGGAGAGGTGAGAGTGGACATCCTTGTCTAGCTCCCATTCTCAAGGGAAATTGTTTCAGTCTTTCTCCATTCAGGATGACATAGGCAGTTGACTTTGTATAAATGGCCCTTATTGCATTGAGGAATTTTCCGTCTGTTGCTATTTTGCTGAGAGTTTTTAGCGTGAATGAGTGTTGGACTTTATCAAATGCCTGTTATGCATCAAGAGACAAAATCAGACGATTCTTTTCTTTTGTGTTATTTATGTGGTTGATCACATTAACTGTGATCAACTCTCCACTCTTACCAGCGTTTCATCCCTGGTATGAATCCAACTTGGTCATGATGGATTATTTCTTTTGATGTATTGTTATATTCTGGTGGCAAGAATTTTGTTGGAGATTTTTGCATCTAGATTCATGGATGATACCAGTCTGTAGTTCTCCTTTTTTGGTTGGGTTTATTCCTGGCTTTTGCTGGCTTCATAGAATGAATTTGGGAGTATTCCATCCCTTTCTATACTGTGAAATAGTCTCAGTAGTATTGGAGACAACTCTTCTCTAAAATAAATTTCATTATTTCATCCTTGATTTCTTCTATCACCCATTTTTTTTTTTTTTTTTGAGGAACATATTGTTTGTTTTCCATGAGTTCCACTTTCTACCTATGTTTTTTCTGCTATTGATTTCAACTTTCATGGCTTTATGATCTGATAAGATGTTTTACATTAATTCAACGGTATGGATTTTGTTAAGAAGGGCTTTATGCCCTAACACATGATCTATTCTAGAGAATGTTCCATGTGCACTGGAGAAGGTGTAGTTGTCTACTGATGAATAGAAAGTTCTTTATATGTCAATGAGGTTAGTTAATTAATTGGGGCAATAAGGTCTTCTGCATGTTTTTTGAACTTTTTTCTAGCTGATCTGTCCAATATCGAGAGTGGAATGTTGAAATCTCCCACTATTATTGCAGAGTAATCTATCTCAATTTAGAGTGTAGTCAGTGTCTCTTCAATGTATTTAGGTGTTCTAATATTAGGATGCAAAAATATTTAATACTGTCAAGTCCTACTTGTGTATTGAACCTTTCAGCAATAAACAGTGTCCATCCTTGTCCACGATGGTGTATTTTACATTAAAATCTATTTTATTTGAGATTAGAATTGCCACATCTGCTCTTCTTTGTTCATTGTTAGCTTGATATATATTCTTCCATCCTTTAATTTTCAGTTTGTTCATATCTTTACGTCTAAGGTGGGTTTCTTGTAAGTAACATATGGACGGGTCATGTCTTTTGATCCAAGATGTCACTCTATGTCTCTTTACTGGAGCATTCAGTTCATTCACATTCAATGTAATTATTGACAGATACACGTTTAGTGTTATCATTGTGATATGTTTATTTTTGTGTTGATGTTTTCTCTGTTCTTGTTAATCTGGTCTGAGACATTCTTCTTTGTGAGTTGATTTTTCACTTTTTTCAGGGTTGGGTTTTTGGTTGTTGAAACTACTGTATTACATTTCTTGATTTGCTATTTTGCATCATTACTGTGCTTTATGGCTGCCCATATGATCTTGCTTAACAAACTGTGTGTAAACACAGTTTTATTTACTACCAGTCTTGTCAACATCCTCTCCATCTGGAAGGACTATAACTACTGCAGTACATCCCTCTTTTTAATATGATGACATCATATTTTTCATGATATGATCACTGAATCATTTCTTTCACTATTATAGCTTTGAATGAGTTTGGAGCCTTCCCTAACTGAGTAGGTTTCCAGGTGGTTTGTCCTAAATTTGCTTCTAAAACATAAAGTTAGTGTTTTTTTTCTTTTAAGCCAAGAGATTCTTTCAGTATTTCTTATAGCTTTGGTTTGGTTTTTCAAAAGTTGCTGAGTTTCCACTTACCTGCGAACATTTTCATTTCTTTTTCATATCTGAAAGATAGTTTTGCAGGATATATAACTCTTGGTTGTAAGTTCTTCTCCTTCAAGGCTTTGAATGTGTCATGCCACTTTCTCCATGTCAGCATTGTTTCTGCTGAGAAATCTGATGAAAGCCTACAGGTTTTCACTCTGAATGTTAGCTTTGCTTTGATTCTTGCTGCCTTTAAGAGTTTGTCCTTATGTTTCATTTTGTTAAGCTTGATTACAATATGTCTTAGAGTCTTTCTTTTGAGATCTATATTGAGTGGCATTCGATATGCATCTTGAATATCTGTATTCTCTTCTTTCATAATTTCTGGGAAGTTTTCTGTCAGCATCTCAGCCACAACACTCTGTGTTCTCAGGTGGCTTGCCCTGTTCAGGAACTCCAATTAATCGTAGGTTGTTCCTCTTGATAGAGTCCCACATGTTTCTTAATGCTTCTTCATTTGTCTTGTTTCTATTTTCAGATTTCTCCGCAGAGATGCCGGAGTCAGTAGCTCTGTCTTCCAAGTTGGGAAGTTTCTTTTCCATTTGTTCCACTCTGGTTTTTTGGCTTTGAATTTAAGTTTCTATCTCTTTGATTTTGTTATTGATCTGTTGAATTCCAGAGTGCTGGTGTTCCATCAGATTGAAGAGCTTGCTTAATTTTTCATTTTACTCTGCTGCATTTTGTATAAGGTCAGAAGAGAGGGGCCTTCTGAAGCCATGGGTGATTCCTTCGTTACAGTTTTATCCAGAATTTGTTGCTTTGGGGGCATCATGTGAGTCAATAAAGGCTGGGAGAGATGCTGTTGGGATGGACTGCAGTTGTTTCTCTAGACCATCTTAAAAGTAAAGGTAAAAGGTATCTGACAACTTCCGAAGTCAGTCAGGTTTTCAGGTGTACAGGTCCCTCTTCCCAGAGGCAAAGTAAGCACCTCTATATCCAACCCCATGTGTTATAAACTAGTTCAAAATACAGAAAGTCTACTGCTTCTGGCCTCTGTTGCTTGTCCTCAGCTATAGACAACACTGTGTAGAATACTGTTTTTCTGCCAGAAAAGCGCTCTCCTCTGGGCAAGCACTGCTTCCCAGCCTAGGAATTAGGTCCAGCTGAGGCCTCCATTTGGGTATAACTGCCTTCTGGTGGAACAAGATGGCATCCTGCACAAGCTCCCTGCCTGCCTTGATGTAGGCTACTCAGTGACGGTGGCAGAAAGAGAGGCCAAATGTGCTGAGATGCACAGAGTCCGAAGCCACACTCTCAAGATGTGGCAAAATCACTTGCTTATCCCACCAGTTGTGCATCTGAGATTAGCTGCTAGTCAAGTCCCAGCTCCACCTGCCAGCTAAGACAGAGGAAAAAAGTGAAAATGACACGTTACCTTCAGTCCGTGAAAGCCACCACTCACCAAGAGCAGGGCATGTTAGAAGAGAGGAGAATTTCCGTTCAGTAGTATGAAGTCCAAATTAACAGCCCTATTCCATGTCATAGAGCTCACTAGGTGTCCAGAAGGCTCCATTTGATTATCAGTTCAGGTCTTGGTTTCCAGAAGGACTTAGGGAGATGTGTATTTAGTCCATCACCTTGACTCCACCCCAATTGTCTTAGCTGTTTTTTTTAAAGATGTTCTTTTAAAGTAAAAACATGTCGAAAGTTTAAAATTCTATATATGAAAAATAGTTATTAACTCTATAAATAGATATGCTAGTTGTTTGTCATCAAAAAAGTATACTATGATTCACAAGTGTTTATTTTCCTTCCCTTGAGGTATGACAATATTTTCATGATGCATTGATGACACAATAAACCAATGAAATACGAATAGATGTAACTTAATTCCATTTTATACAGAGGCTTAAAGAGCATAACATGCTTCCCCTCAATTATAAGACTGTCAATGCTTTATACATTGGATGCTGCATCAGCTTGAACCCCACAGTAGGAAGAACACAGTCAAGAGCCATAGCCCAATCCCTGATGGACACATAGCATTAGTAAGAAACAAATATTTGCTGTTGCATGACACTGGGATTTAGAGTCATTAGTTACTGCATCCTATTCTACCCTATACTTACTGTAACAGTGTTTAACCCACAGTCTGTACTTTCACTCGCATATAAGAAGTTTAAAATTGTTTTATTATTTTGTTAACCAGATAGCATAGTGATTTTGCTTGACTTTTCTACATCATGCCAGATGGTGATTACCAAAACCAAAACCCACTGCCATTGGGTCAATTCTGACTCATAGTGATGCCATAGAATTTCCAAGAAGTGTCTGGTAGATATGAACTGATGACCATGGAGTTAGGAGTCATAGCACTTAAACACTATGCCACCAGGATTTTTAGATAGTGATTACAACTGATTTATAAAAACTAATATGACGTGTATAAATATAAAGCTCCATTACAGGGAGTCTGTAAAGCATTGGCACAAAAATACTGCCCAATTCACCCATGTCCTAAAAGGACAGGTTAACAAGGGCCGCAATAAATAGCAGCAACAAAAAAATCTCTGCAGTGACAGTTACCTCTATTGAGAACTGTATGATTCATTCAGTTTGATTGGTGCCATTACAAGCCAAGCAATAAACCTACAAAATCATTAGCTGAACATTGCCTAAAATCAATAGTAGCAATCACTTGAAATTCTGAAATTGAATAATGCATGGCATGGAGTCTAATTCTAAGTTAAAAGAAAAAAAATTACTTGGGAATGTTTTAAAGATAGTTTTTAACAAGACTTTGTGTCACACACACATGACTACACTGATGAATGTGTGTGCCTAACTTTATGAGTAACAGAAAAATGTAAACTGGAAGATAATTACAAATAAGCTAAAACATTATGGAATTGTTAATGCATATAGTTTCTCTCCTTTTAAGCATGAAGTAAAAGTTAAACCAAAAACAACAACAAAAAAACACTGCCATTGAATTGTTTCTGATTCATAGCAACCCTATAGATGCAGTAGAAATGCATCTATAGGGAATTCCACAGTCCGTAATGTTAAGAGTGTCCATGGAGCTACTGGAGGATTTGAACTGCTGACTTTTTGGTTAACAGCCTTAGTACTTAACTGCTCTGCCACTAGGGTTTCCATGGACAATAACAGAAGTTAGATAAAGATGGTAGATGCAGAATGACCATCTTGCTACCATAATCAGCTTTCTAACATAAATCCTTTAAAATTATATAAAATATTTTTTAAAAGTAATAACTATGGCATAGCAAACTAGCACTTGGCTGGCTGGCTATAAAAGTACAATAGATAGGGTGTCACTAGCAGATCAGAAATTTCAAGACTGAAAGGTGAAATACAGTTTTAATATGCTGTTCAGAAATAGAGAAAAGCACAGAGTCACAAATATCATTAAAAGTTGAAATGTAAGTTAAAGCAATTCTGATGATTCCCCCTATTCAGAATTGGTTAATACGAAGCACTAAAGAGGACCTTGGAAAAAAATTAAACTAAAAGGGGCCATATTTGCAACAGCGGGGCTCTTTCTATTCCTTTGTTCTGACTGAGCAGTAAGCAACAGGGATATTTTTGAGACTACTAACGTGGATGTGCAGTCTGAGAGTGATACACAACAAAATTTGAGGTTATCTCCAACTTGCAACATAAGATGAAGGGGGGGCAAACAAGAAGCAGAAAGGCAATTCTTAACTGAAAGGTAATGATCTAATGTACTTTAGAATCTAAATCCCAGTTGAAATCTTAAGACACTTGTGGCAATTGATATGGAGTGACAGCCTCAGTCCTTTTGCCTTCTTTGTCCTTTATACACCGGGAGGTGAAGCTTGCCTGTTGCATTCTCCATCCAAATTCAGATGCCACAGCAAGCTCAACCAACAGAGGAGGAGAGAGCTGTTGGTGATACAGACCTACATACCCAGAAAGCAAGGGCTTCCCATTACCCATACTAGTATAGCCAGGCAGCCAATATGCTTAGTTCTTTGCTTTTGTATCAGGTTGACAAACTGTCACCAGATTTTGGAAAAAACTGGAAACTTCAAAGACAATGACCAATACAAATAAACTGAGCAGTTGACCTTGGAGAGAAATAAGAAAATTCATGGATTAAATAGGAATTTTATAAACAATTCAACATCCTCAGGAACAAATCAAACAGTTGCTACAAAGGTAAATATAAAAAGTCTGCACTGAAAAAGGAATTGCTAAAACAAAAAAGAGCAACTTAAATCAGAAGAACATCAGAAAGGCTAAATAGAGAAAAAGAATGACTGAAGAAGCCAAATTAATCATCTGGAAAATAAAGTTAAGAAAATCACAAAGAGTAAACATAAAGAAGACGTGGCAATTAAAAATGAAAAAAAAATAAGGCTTATAGAGAACAATTTGAGATATACAGTGTACATGTTAAAGTGAATTAAATTAAGGAACAGAGATAACGGAAGAAAGAAAAAAAGTATTTTTACTGGACACTTAAAAGAAATAAATTCTGGATTAAAATTGTTCACTGAGTGGCAGGCAACATGAATTTAACTAAGCATGTACACAAGCGAAAATACGAAAAGCAAAGCAAAAAGAACAACGACACATACTGGTTTGCAGAGGAATTTCAAGAAGAAAAAAAAGTGAGAGAAATCCTAAAGACTTAGTGCAAAGTAAGCAAGTTCTTCCAAACTCACCCACCCACCATTGTTGAGTCTATTCTAACTCATGGTGACCCTGAACTACCCCACAGAGTTTCCAAGGAGCACCTAGTAGATTTGAACTGCCAGCATTTTGGTTAGCAGCAGAAGCACTCAACAACTATGTTACCAGGATTTGCAGTTATTTCAAAGGAAAAGGAAAAAAAAATGAGTTCACTATTTTGGTAATGCTTAGAGTCCAAAATGGGTGAAATAATACCTTTAATCTTCTACAGAAGAAAGGAAAAATGGTTTTGAAGCTAGAATTCTATACTTAACTGACATTCTGTTCAATTATAAGACACATTATGATATTTTCTGGTATCATTAAATCATATTCTACAGAAAAATGAAATCTAAAATCAAGAAAAAGAACATATGAAGTTTAAAAAAAAAACCTGAGTGGAGAAACTGGTAAAAATCATGAAGTCTTAATAAATATTCATCTAATAACCAAGATAATCATTGCTTGGAAAATTAGGGAGGGGCAGATGAAACAGTGACTTGGTGATGAGGGAAACCGTGCTAAGGCTCTCAGACTTTGATCAGAAAGAAAATTTAAAGACTGATTAACTCTAGACGCTGTTAGAATAAAACACGTCAGTTTCAATAACAGCTTCTAAATCAAAGGTAGCCATTACAGGACTAAAAATGTAATGCACAACTTTAAAAATCCACTCAAGAAGACTTTAAACACCTGAATTAAAGAGTAACTGTAGTACAAAGAACACGTAGCAAAAGACATACCTGGTAGGTTCACAAAATTTTAGGGGAAACTTGTAGCAAAATTTTAGGATCAAATAATTTCTGGGTTCTGATAGTTCTCACTCTCCTGACTTATATTTTCCACTTACATTACAACCTCTGTGACAGCAGGACATGAAATAACAAAGGCTCAAACCAAGAGCAGGATTAATGCACACTAAAAGGGTTACCAACAGATTCATGAGGCAGAATTACAGAAATTGAGACCAGTGGAATCTGGGGATGAGGAAAAGGCAGAAGCACGTTTACTAGGTGAGGTGGTAATTTCCTGAATTCTATTCACTTATGAAATACAGAAAGGGAATAGGTTTGGGGGAGAAAGGAGATGATAAATTTTAAGTATAGTAGGACCCGGAGTTAAGGAACATGACACTTGAAGACCCCAAATCATTGTCACCAAGTCTCATTTTCTTGTTGTGTGCCTTTAAGTCAATACTGACTTATTTAAAAAAATAAATGAAATCCAATTGTTTCAAGTTAATTCTGACTCTTAACAACACTATAGGACAGAGTAGAACTGTCCCATAGAGTTTCCAAGGAGCACCTGGTAGATCTGAACCAAAAGGTTTGCAGTCTTGGCATTTAATCACTATATTACCATGGTTCCATAACCTACTGCCTTTGAGTCAATTCCAACTCATAGCAACTCTATAGGACAGAGCTGGACAGCACCAAAGAGTTTCCAGGTAGTGCCCGGTGGATTCAAACTGCCAAGCTTTAGGTTAGCAGCCATAGTACTTGACCACTACACCACTAGGGTTTCCAGGGTTTCACAGTGATCCTATAAAACAGCGTAGAACTGCTCTACAGGGTTTTCTAGGCTGTAAACTTTATGGGAATAGATCACTGTTTCTTTTTCTTTTCCCAACCACTAACCTTTCAGTTAGCAGACAAGCTCTTAACTAGCATACTATTAGGGTTCTTAACGGGGCTATTTCTCAGTCACTCCAATTATAAAGAACAGATTTCCTGAATAAGATGTAAAAGTCAACTCACCAGCATGGGCTTTCATTGCCCTCCACTCTGGACCCCTAGTTCCTGCAGGGCGCATATCAGGAACCACAGTTCATCAGACATTTGATGCGGTGTTGATCAATCTTAGATATTTGGGTTAATTTAGATTTTGCAAATTATTGTTGTTGATGTTAGGTGTTGTCAAGTCAGTTCCAACTCACAGTGACGCTATGCATAACACAATGAAACATTGCCCCATCTTGCCCCATGCCCACAATTGTGTTTATACTCAAGCCCAACATTGCAGCCACTGTGCTAATCAATCTCATAGAGGGTCTTCTTTTTCACTGACCCTGCACTCCACCAAGTATGATGTCCTTCTCCAGGGACTGACCCTTCCTGAAAACATGTCCAAAGTATGTAAGACACAGTCTTGCCATATTTGCTTCCAAGGAGCACTCTTGTACTTCTTCCAAACAGATCTGCTTGTTCTTTGGGCAGTCTATGGTACACTCAGCATTCTTTTCCAACATCACAATTCAAAGGCAACAATTTTTTGTCTGTCTTCTTTGTTCATTGTCCAGCTTTGGCATGCATGTGATGTGGTGGAAGTGCTATGGCTTAGGTCGGGCTCATTTTAGTCTTCAAGGTGACATCTTTACTTTTCAAACTTTAAACAGATCCTTTGCAGTCGATTTTTCCAGAGCAATGCATCTTTTGATTTCTTGGGCTGTTGCTTCCCATGGCATTAATTGTGTACCCAAGTAAATGTAAATACTTGACAACAACGTTGGTTACTGGTCCAGTTGTGAGGATTTTTGTTTTCCTGATGTTGAGGTGCAATCCATAATGAAGGCTGTGGTCCTTGATCTGCATTACTATTTCAAATCTTCTTCAGTTCCAGCAGGTAAGCTGATGCTGTCTGCATAACACAGGTCATTAATGAGTTGTCTTCCTATCTTGATGGCTTGTCTTTCTTTGTATAATCCAGATTCTTGCATTATTTTCTTGGCATACAGAGTGAAAACGTGTGATGAAAGGATACAACTCTGACACATGCCTTTCCTGACTTTAAACAGTGCAGTGTCCTCTTGCTGCGTTTGCACAACCAACTCTTGATCCGTATGCAGATTCCTCATGAGCACAAATAAGAATTCTGGAATTCCCGTTTTACGCAATGTTACCATAATTTAGTATGATCCACACAGTTGAATGCCTTTGCATAGTCAATGAAACACAGGTAAACATCTTTCTGGTATTCTCTGCTTTCAGCCAAGATCCATTTGACATCAGCAATGACATCTCTGGTTCTGTGTCTTCTTCTGAATCCAGTTTGAATTTCTGGCAGTTCCTTGCCAGCATACTGATGCAGTCACCTTTGAATGATCTTGAGCAAAATTTTACTTGCATGTGATACTAATGATCTTGCTCAGTAATTTCTACATTTGGTTGGATCACCTTTCTTTGGAATGGGTATACATATGGATCTCTTCCAGTCAGTTGGCCAGGCGACTGTCCTCCAAATTTCTTGGCATAGACAAGTGAGCACTTCCGATGCTGCATCAGTGTGTTGAAATATCTCAATTGATATTCCATCAATTTCTGGAGCCTTGTTTTTGTGCCAGTGCCTTCAGTGCATCTTTGACTTCTACCGTTGGTTCCAGACCATATGCTACCTTTTCAGATGGCTGGACATCAACCAGTTCTTTCTGCTATAATGGCTCTGTGTATTCCTTCCATCTTTTTTTGATACTTCCTTAGTCAGAGTCGTTTAATATTTTCTTTGCAGAATCCTTCACTATTGCAACTCAAGGCTAGAATCTTTCTTCATTTCTTCCATCTTGAGAAATGCAGAACATGTTCTTCCTTTCTGGTTTTTCATTTCTAGCTCTTTGCACGTTGCATTATACTTTATTTAGTCTTCTTGAGCTGCTCTTTAAAATCTTCTGTTTAGTCTTTTACTTCACCATTCCTTCCTTTTGCTTTAGCTGCTTGATGTTTGAGAGCAAGTTTCAGTCTCTTCTGACATCCAATTTGGTTTTCTTTCTTGCCTGTCTTTTTAATGACCTCTGCTCTCTTCATGGATGAGGTCTTTGATGTCATTCCACAATTCTTCTGGTCTTTGGTCATTAGTGGTTAACGCATCAAATCTCTTCTTGAGATGGTATTTAAACTCAGGAGGGATATACTCAAGGTCGTTCTTTAGATCTCATTGATTTGTTCTAATTTTCTTCAATTTCAGTTTGAATTTGCATATGAGCAATTGATGATCTGTGCCACAGTCAGCACTCGGTCTTGTTCTGACTGCTGGTATGGACCTTTTCCATCATCTTTTTCCACAGATGTAGTTGCTTTGGTTCCTGCATGTTCCATCTGGTGAGGTCCATTTCTATAGTCACCATCTGTGTTTCTTAAAAAAATGTATTTGCAATGAAGAAGTCCTCAGTCTTGCAAAATTTGGTCATGTGACCTCCAGCATTATTTCTATCACCAATGCCATATCTTCCTACTACCGATCTTTCTTCTTTGTTTCCGTCTTTTGTGTTCCAGTCACCAATAATTATCATTTCATCTGGGTTGCATGTTTGACCAGTTTCAGACTGAAGAAGCTTATAAAAATCTTTAATCTTTGGCCTTAGTGGTTGGTGCATAAACTTGAATAATAGTTGTATTAACTGACCTTCCTTGTAGGCGTATTGCTATTGTCCTGTCAGTAATAGCACTGGATTTCAGGACAGATCTTGAATTTTTTTTTTTTTTTTTTTGATGATTAATGCAACACCATTCCTCTTCATGTTTTTGTTCCCAGCACAGTGGACACATGATTGTCAGATTCAAAATGGTCAATATCAGCCCATTTCAACTCACTGATGCCCAGGATGTCACTGTTTGTGCATTCCATTTCATTTTTGATGATTTCCAATTTTCCTAGATTCATACTTTGTACATTCCACATTCTGATTACTAATGCTGCAGCTGTTCCTTCTCATTTTCAGTCATGCCACATCAGCAAATGAAGAATCAAAAGTTTTACTCCATCCACATCATCAGGGTCAGCTCTACTTCGAGGAAGCATCTCTTTCCCAGGCATCTTCTGAGTGCCTTCCAACATAGGGCTCATTTTCTGGCACTTTGTCTGGCAATGCTCTACTGCTATTCATAAGGTTTTCCCTAATTGTTTTCAGAAATATACTGCCACCCTACTGGCATCTAAATACCAGTGGCATAGCTTCCAATATCATAGCAACAAGCAAGCCTCCACTGACAGACAAGTGAAGGCTGCTCCTGCGAGTTGTTACTAGAGTCATTTATTACTTGAAAATTTTGTACATGGACAGAGGCTAATCAGTCATCTCTTTTCATGGAGCCATGTAGTTTTTCCTTAATGGTCTTTATTCACCCTCTCTTCTTTCAAAGATTAAAAAAAAAAAAAAGCATAGCTTATACTTTATAGACACATATACACTACCCAAAAAAAAGTCTTTATACCCTTCATAGGTTATTATATTCAAAATAGGAGACAGAATTCCAACATGTGTCAACAATGTTAACTTTTCCAGAGTACATAAAAGTATGGAAAGTTTCCCAGTTAATTCTACAAAATTAGCACAAATCCTAATAACAAAATAACAAAACTGGGCAAAGAATAGTGTATTATAATCAAGGATGATTTCTTTTTGAGAAATACAAATTCAGCATTAGCAAAATTTTGTACATGTATTTGTATGTGTATACATGTATATATATGTGAATATACATGTATCATAAGTGAATTAAAGAAAAATAATTATTTGAACACTGTGATAGACAAAAATAAAAAGGTGATATATAAAAAAGATATAATTTTATACTAGAAGTTAGGAAGCTATAAATAGAAAGAAGCTTCTTTTATTTGATAGCATCTGTCTACCAGACTTTTCTAACAAAATATTTACCTTAAGGATAAGCAGTTTTCAAAAATAACATTTAACTAAGCAACAAATTATAGGCAATGACTATTATGGATCGAATATGTTAACCCATGTTCACAGTGTCAGCATTGTGTGGTTATCCATCATTTTATGATCTGATGTAATTATTCTATGTATTGTAAATCTTAACCTCTATGACATTAATGAGGCAGGATTAGAGGCAGTTATGTTAACAAGAGAGGACTCAAACTACAGGATTAGATGGTATCTTGTATCAATCTCTTTTGAGATATAAAGGGAGAATTGAGCAGAAAGATGCACTTTATTACTACAAAACAAGAGCCAGTAGCAGAGTATGACCTTTAATCCTGGGGCCCCTTCTCTGGAAAGCTCCAAAGATCTTCCCCCAGAGCTGATAGAAAATCTTTCCTTGGAGCTGGCACCCTATATTTGGATTTATAGCTTATTAGACTTTAAGAGGAGACTTTGGTGGTGTAGTAGTTAAGTGCTACAGCTACTAATCAAAAGATCAGCAGTTTGAATCTACTAGGTGCTCTTTGGAGACTCTATGGTGCAGTTCTACCCTGTACTATTGAGTCACTATGAGTTAAAATCAACTCAACAACAAGTTTGGTTTGGTTTTTGGTTTAGACTGTGAAAGAACAGGAAATCCTGGTTGCTTAGTTATTAGGTACTATGTCTACTAACCAAAGGGTCAGCAGTTTGAATAAGCCAGATGCTCTTTGGAAATTCTATGGAGCAGTTCTACTGTATCCCATAGGGTTGCTATGAGTCAGAATTAACTTGATAGCAATGGGTTTGGTTTTGGTTTTGTGAAAGAACAAATTTATCTTTGTTCAAGTCATCTACTTGTGATATTTCTGTTACAGTAACTCTAAATAATTAAGGCACCGACTACTATTATCACTAATAAATATGTTATGAAGATTGCAGCAAATGCTGTAAGGAAAGGAAAATAAAGAAAAATAACATGGATTTGCAAAAGAAAATGTTTACAGAATTTTCAGATAATTCTGTAGTTAAGAAAAAAATCCAGGATAAATGACATAACACCTTATTAAATTTAATAACTATGTTTAATTCCATTTCTTAGGGTGCACTCTAGAGAATAAGAGCTGCCACACAAATAGATCCATGCATACCACTGTTCATTGCAGCACTGTCCACAACAGCAAAAAGATAGAATCATCTCAGGTATCCATCAGTAGCAGAATGAATACACAAAGTATGGTATTTTCACACAATGGAATATTATGCAATGATAAAGAACAATGATGAATTTTGGACATATAACATGGAAGAATCTAGAAGGCAGTACGTTGAGTGAAATTAGTTACAGAAGCACAAATGTTATATCACACTACTATTATAAGGACTTAAGAATATGTTTAAACACAGAAGAAAATATTCTTTTATGGTTAGAAGGGAAGTAGGAAGGAGAAGAGTATTTACTAATTAAACAATTGACAAGAATTAGTTTAGGTGAAGGTAGGAATAACACACAGTAGAGGAGAAGTCAGCACAAATAGACTAAACCCAAAGCTTACAAATATTATAAATAAAACCAAACACTTTGAGGACCACGGTAGCAGGGTCAGAGATCGGGGGTCCCTGATTTTCAGGGGGATGTCTAAGTCAACTGGCATAACAAAGTTTATTAAAATGCTCTGCATCTCACTTTGGTGAATGGTGTTTGGGGTCTTAAAAGCTAACAACTGGTCATCTAAGAAGCATCCACTGATCTTAACTCACCTGGATCAAAAGAAAGAGCACCTAAGATATAAGGAAATGTGAGCCTGAGCGAGGAAGGACCACATGTATCAGAGACTACATCAACATAAGACCAGAATAATTAGATGGCATCAAGCCACCACTAAAGTCTGCTTTTACAGAGAACTCAACAGAGACCCCTATGGGGTAGGAGAAGCGTGAGATGCAGAACTCAAACTATCGAAAGGACTTAATGGTCCAACAGACAGGAGGGTCCCCAGAAGACATGACCCCAGACTGTCTGTTAGCCCTGAACTGAAACCATTCCCGAAGACAACTCCTCAGACAAAGACTGAACTCGTCTACAAGATAAAATGTTACTGGGGAAGAGTGTGTTTCTTGATCTGGGTAGATATAGAAGTCTAACTGGGTAGCTTCTGTCAGCAGCTGAGATGAAAAGAGAGAGGAGTACCATAGGTGGTAAATGGACATGGGAAATGCAGGGTGCAAGTGTAGTGTCACAGTGTGAGGAAGGCGGCTGGGGTCATAGGCAAAAATGTGTGTAAGCTGTTATCTGAGAAAAAGACTGAAATTGCAAACTTTCACCTAAAACACAATTAAAAAAATAGAAATTAGTAACTGTTTAGAAATGTTGAAAATATGAAAGATCAGTATTCAAAAATCAGTATTTTAATTATGTAACAGAAATGAACAAAGAGAAAAAGCAAAGAAAAATGTCTTACTTCAGTTATAACAAAATGTAAAATATTTAGGAACGCATCTAATATAATCACTATCTGTAGGAACAAAGAGATAGATCCTTACTAAGGACGTAGAAGAAGACATATCTTGAAGGAAAACTCTAAACATTGTAGATATATAAATGTTTCCAAGTTAATTTATATATTCAGCACTGCCCAAAACATAGTACTGGCTGAAATCTTTGGCCAATTTTGACAAGCTAATTGTATAATTCAAAATTAAGAGAAAAATATGCATGAGGATAGCAAAAAAAATTTTGGAAAAGAGGAAAAAATAAGATAGTACTTAACTTTTCAAATATCAAATAGATTAATATTTACATAAAATTCAGTTTATAAAATTTCATTTCAATATAAAATATCATGTGTGTGTGAACCATACGTCAAACTATAAAAAAGTAGTTATCATAAAGAGAAATGAGGAATACTGGATGTAAGGGAGGTAAGGATAAACTCATGTTTTGTTCTTTATATTTCCAAAGTATTTGGACTTTTTAAAACAACAATTAATATGTATATTAGGTGATTTAAACATTTAATGAAATTTCTCCCCACTGCCACTAAAGAAATGTAAAGCTAACATCTAAACAATATTAGCTTTAGCCAAGCCAGCCAAGTGCCGTCAGGTGAATCAAATTATTGGCATGCTGGGGTACCAATATGTGTTGACCTGTCCCTGACTGGCTGTCCTATTTAACTTCAAACAAGTGAAGCTGAAATGGGCCAACTGCATATTATAAATCTGAGGAGATTATTAGTATATGGAGAGCTTTTTTTTCCCTTTTCTATCATTTTCTATTAATCATTTTCCCTAGTGAAATGACACAAATTTAAGATGGGTGGACGTAGAGAGAGATTACACACTGGTACACCCTCAAAATCTCCTTTATGGACTTTATTTCCTGAAGCATTCTTGTAAAGTCAAGTGTTTCACATACATCCGTTCTTGCCCTGTTTCTCTTCTGAGGCCGCAAAGTCTCAGAGTATGAACTCATATACCTTTAAGTCATCCCTCACCATTCATGCGGCCTCACAAATTGTATTTTCTGCCTCCACGTCCACTGGTCTCGACTTCTGCAATTCTATCCCTTTGATCTCTCTGTAATCTCTTCAATCTGTATCAAGCCTATAGTTACTCTTAAGTCACCCTCTTCTCATTTTTTACTGTCATAGAAGCTATCAACTTAAGGGCTGAGATGATAACATAAATATGTGAACCACGCAGCTATAAAACACTAGGAGTGCTGAGGACTATAAGGCAATCCTGGTGGCGTAGCGGTTAAGTGCTATGACTGGTAACCAGCAGATTGGCAGTTCAAATTTTCCCGGCACTCCTTGGAAACTCTGTGGGGCAGTTCTACTCTGTCGGCAGGGTCATTATGAGTTGGAATTGATTCAACAGCTGTGTGTTTGATTTTGAGGACTATAACAAACTAAGGAATCCTTGTCCTTTGTAAAAGTTTACATTCAATGTTTTGTCTGCTATTGGCTATTTTGTTTTTCATCCTGGTAACTGAAAAAAAAAAAAATCTGAACAAATTCTGTCTTAACTTACAATAACTACATCGTCTCTTGTTTCTTGGTTTTTTTTTTTTTTCTTGTCCTTTCCACAAACTTTCTAATTCAAACCTGTAATTATCTATTTAAATTGTAAATCTAATGATGCCATTCTTCTCAAAAGCTTCCCAGTGGTTTCACTCCCACTTGAACACTTTAGCCTAGCGCTAGCGACCCCTCTGGCCTCTGATTGTCGTCAGTGACACCCCTTACCATTCCCATACCAAGTGCTGTGACCCAGAAATTTGTCTATTCTTTTACTGTACAGGATTTTACATGGCTTTTCTGACTTTTACTGATTTTTTTTAATTTAGAAGTTGTGCTTGACTTCTCCATTTTAAGATCATTCTTCAAATTGTTTCCTCAATGCCATGGACCTACCCCCTTCAAGGCAATTATCAAAAGAAACAGTAAATCATACTGACCTTTCACTAAAGATGTTTTCAATAATCACACATGTTTGTTCCTGTTTCTTGCTAAACTCATTGTCATATTCCCTCTCCAATCCCCAACCTCACTCTCCTTCTTGGAGTTCTTTCTACCGAATGGCATACTCATCTATATTACTGTTCAAGACAATGACTTGTGAGCCCTTCTAGAACCTCCGTCAGCCTCAGTGCTAATATCTAATCAATCATCAAAATTTGTTGGATCTATAATGAAATAGCTTCCACACTAGTCTCGTCTTGCAAACTGTAATTGATTTTTCTAACCAGGAACCTGAAATAATAAGATCATTTATCTTCTGCTCAGTAGCTTCCCTTGTGCAAATTCACAAGATTCCCGTTTTGACCAAGTACCCCTCACCCTTCATAGCTCCTGTCCTTACATTCTGGATTCCATCAGATTATATTTCATTCCATTCCTGCAATCCATCTTGAATTTTTTTTTGCTTCTAAGTCTTTAACAAGCTGTTTCTTCTATTTAAAACAGCCTCTATAAAATCCTCTTGATCTGGTTTCCTACCATTCATTCCACCACTTGTCAATTTGCCCTACTGTGGTGGTTTACTGTGATGCTGGAAGCTATGCCACTGATATTTCAAATACCAATAGGGTCACCTACAGTTGGCAAGTTTCAGCACAGTTTTCAGTCTAAACCAAACTAGGAAGGAAAGTCTGATGATTCATTCTGAAAAATTAGCCAGTGAAAACCCTATGGATCACAACAGAACATTGTCCAGTACAGTACTGGCAGATGAGCCACTGATATTGAAAGGAATTTAAAATCCACAGTGGCCACAATACACTTGAGCATACCAGCCATCATAGAGATGATGCAGGACCAGACAACTTTTTATTCTATTGCGCTTAAGCCAACTAATAGTTACCATTTAGGTTTTGTCATAGGTATGATGTCCTCCCAGAAGCCTTCCCGTGCTCACCTACATACCTCAACTAAACTGGTCCTGTCTCCTAGACACATGTAACATAGCACTTGACTATTTGTATCGCATGTGCCCATTCACTTGTCTTGCTCTACTTCATTATACTGTGGTGTCTATAAGACCAGAAACCAGATGTGTCTTGCTTACTTTTATATCCCCAGTGCTTATCATGGTACCTGAGGCATGTAGTAGGAACTGCAGTACCTATGCATGATTAAATGAATGAATAGATTAATGAAGGAGAAAATGAGGTACACTGTTAAACCCATTTTGAAATTACATCTGGGTCAAACCAGGGTGTATATAAATCTTTCCTTCTCTCTTGTAACCTTTCTGGTGCCCTTGAAGAATCACTGTATTCCTAAGTTTCCATAACCGTCTGTAGCTAGCCTGTTTGAAGTTGAGCAATTTTGTGAAGTTCTGTGGTGTAAAGTATAGCAAATCTCAGCAGTAAGAGACTTTCTCACGCTTTATTTATAAAACTGGAAGTGCCGATTCTTTCACTGGAAGTTTCTTCTTCAACTGATTGATTGCAGTTTTCATAAACTTAGAATTACTTTTCTGATACTCCTACTCGATTTCTTCTCTTTTAGCCCTCTGGTGTCGAGAAAACCACTTTAGTTTAGTTTTGTTTTTTTATCACCATTCAAATCGGTAAAACCAGCCAGCTGTGCTGACTAGGTCAAGATATTCTCAATGTGTTTCGATACTCAAGATTTTCTTTCTACTTTAAAAACAAAGAAAATTAATTTCCAGGAATCATGATTTGATGCATGTGGAATGCCAGCATCTTTGAAATTTCAGTTATCTGAAGAAAATCCTAGAAAATCTATAACCTAACTCAATTATCAGTTTCCAATGATAGCAACGTTTGGATTTCAGAAGTGCAAATGATGACCCCATCACCCACTTATACACATACATATGTGTGTATGTGTATATATATGTATATGTATGTGTATATGTATATATATGCATTTGTATAAGTGTATACATATACACAGATATATGTAATAGCATGATAGATGTGTGTGTATATAAAGCATGCATGTACATATGTATGTATGTACACACATCTAGCATGCTTTTATATATATGCACATACACATATAGCATGCTATTTTGGCTGTCTTATCTCATTAAAAATACAGTACTATTCATAATACTTAGAAGATGGAAACAACCTAAATACTCAAGAGGTGAATTTGTAAATATCATTCTATATATACACATGATAGAGTATCACTCTATCACAAAGAGATATCTAATCCTAATACATGCTACAATATGAATGAGCCCTCAACACTGTGTTGAGTGAAATAAGTTAGCCACAGAAGAACAAATATTTTATGATCCTGTGTATGTGAAATATCTAGAAGAGGTAAATACATACAGAACGAATCTTGTGAGTGGCATGCTTGGGGATGACTGACCTTCTGTTAAAGGAGATGAAGACTTGGAAACTGATCATGATGATGGTTGTACAGATGACGCATATGCTGTATTTTTATACAAATAATGCACGTCCTACATTTGTTTGCCAACTGCAGCTATTTTCCTAATCATAATTATGCCAATTTATTTTTACATTTTGCTGTAAAAAAAATAGCATACCATGCTTACAAAACTACATCAAAGGAGCCAGGGCTTGGTAAATGTGTTAATATAGAAGGCACATGTTATTGCATATAATAAAATAATACCACTGAATTGTACATGACAATGTTGAAATGGAAAATGATTACATATTTTTTAAATGAAAAGAAGTGTACGTGTGTGTGTGTGTGTAGGAGCAGTGAAGATTATAAGGTACAGGGGAATCCTTCTCCCTTTTAAAAGTTCACATATACATACACACTGCTCTCAAAAAAAAAGACATCTTTCAAATTATATTAGGATCTACCTTCATGTTAACTTCTGTAATATCTACTAAGATCCTATTCCAAACAAGATGACGTTCACAAGTATCAGGAGCCGGAATTTTAACACACTGTTTTGGGAGGACACAATTCTACATGGAAGAACGTCAGATGATTATATGTATTAAAAGTAAAGATTTAAAAATGCTGAAATTTTTACACAGCTATGTAATAAAAATCCCCCCAAAAAAATCACTGCCGTCAAGTTGAGTCCAATTCATAGCAACCCTAGAACTGCCATGTACAGTTTCCAAGGTGCACCTAGTGGATTTGAACTGCTGACCTTTTGGCTAGCAGACATAGCACTTAACCCACTATGCCACCAGGGTTTCCTAAGCAATGTAAAACTGAAAAGAAATTGTCTGAAAAATATCTTTATCACAGGAGTGGAGAAATAGATGAAGAACAGGGCATTTTAAGGCAGTGACACTAGTCTGTGTGATTCTATAACGATGGACACACAGCTTTGAGCATTTCCCCCAAACCATAGGATTTTATAATATCAAAACTGAACTCTAAAACTATGGACTGTAGTTATAAATACTGTAACAACAATTGTTCACTGATTGTCACAAATGTACCAAGGGAATGCAAGGTATCAACAACAAGAAAAACAATGTGCAATGAAGCGGAGGGATTCTCTGTACTTTCAGATCAAATTTTCTATAAACCCTAAACTGCTCTAAAACCCAAAAATTGTAAAAATAACTTCTTAAGAAATCTTCCTTCTTCATAGACGTTTGCTTGGCTATCTGTTGGCAAAATACTCAAAAGAGTTGCTGAGTTTAAAGATACATAATGTATTTTTATTTTACAAAGGACAAGTGTAAAATTGCTGATCTTTTCTGTTACGACAAGTAGATGAGAAGTAACTGCTACTTGGCAGATCTTACAATAATTAAATAAGTTCTTTTAATCCATTCCTTCAAGGTAAAAGTGATGTTTCAACAATAAGTGAGAAAATAATTGCTTTCTAAAAGAAACTCTTGCTGTGTAGAGAGCATTTGGAGAATAGATATTTAGAATTGTTTCCATCCTTAGATGGGGCTGGTGCCAAAAAATATTGTGCCTTACTCAGGAAAAATGCTCAGATGTGCAGAGTTTAAAACCTCAGAAATACAAGTTTTTAACATTTCTAAAATTGTCTCAAGTAACATTTCAGGGGATCTTGAATCTACTTTTTAAAAGTTTAAAAGTGCAGCATTTGTAGTTGGGATGAAAAATAAACCAATTAAATCAAAGAAAAAAAATTGATTTGCATCACTGGTGAATGGACATAAAAATGTTTAGTGTAATTACATCTTTTTAACTTTTTTTTAATTGTGCTTTAAGTAAAAGTTAACAATTCAACGTAGTTTGTTATACAAAAATTTATGCACACACTCTTATGTGATCCTTAATTGCTCTCGCCTTCATGTGGCAGCACACTCGTCTTACTCCAGATTCCCCGCGTCCCTTTAACCAGCTCCTGTCCTTTCCTACCTTCTCATCTTACCTCTGGACAAGAGCTGTCCATTTTGTCCCATGTTTTTACTTGAGCTAATGTAATGGATGGAATTCTGTTCCCCCAAAAAATGCGTGTAGAAATCTGACTGGGCCACGGTTCCCAGCAAGCCCTGCCCCTGTGATATTCATGAAGGAGGCTGAGTGGCTGTTGTGTTAGTGGGGCAGAATTGTGCTCCCTAGAGTTTTGAGTGGCTGCCTTTTTAGAAGTAGATCATTAGGTCCTTCTTTTGTGACACCACTGGAGGAATCAAACTGGAATCGTGCTTGCTTTTTAGTACAGACTATTAGTTAGTTCACCCAGGGACTTAAGGTCAATGTCAACCTCCTAATTTTAGCTTTATGCTTGCTGTTAGGTGCTGGTGAGTTGACACTGACTCACAGTAGCCCCATGTCCTAGACTAGAACTGTCCCATAGAGTTTTCTAGGCTGGTATCCAGGAAATGAAGTGGTTAAGTTGTCAGCTGCTAACCTAAACATCAAGAATTTGAGCCCATTGGCCACTCCATGAGAGAAAGATATAGCAGGTGGCTTCTTTAAGGCAGTACCAGAAACCCTATGGGGTAGTTCAACTCTGTTCTATATCATCACTCTGAATTGGAATTGACTTAACAGCAATGAGTTTGGCTTATGGTTGTGGATGTTTACAGGATCAGATCAACAGGACTTTGCCTATGTGGTCTCTGTGTGTGTCCATACTACCAATGTTTTTGGTTAGTAGCTGATAGCTTAACCTTTGGGCCACCAGCATCCATAAGGTAGGTAATAATATCCCCCTAGGATACATAAACTAACAGTTAGAGTAGCTAAATAACTTTCTCAAGTTGACAGACTACTAAGTGACAACTTTGTGCTTTAAATGTTTTTCCGGCTGTGAATAATAATATTATTCATGAAATAATCACAGTAACAATAATGACAAAGGCTTACTGAATTTTTTCTCAGTGTCCTAGGGCTCTGAGACCTTTATGCTGTATCATATATAGAGCAGGTACTCTTGTCACGATCCTTTATAGAATTTAGTAATCAGAGTTTAATTTAGAGTTTATGTAACTCACCCAAGCTGGTAACTGATGAAGCCAGTATTCAAGCCCCCATGTCTGTACTCTGAAGTACATCATGCTGCCCCTGAAGACCATGCTTTTTCCGGTAGGTTATCCTGCTTCTTACCGCTTAATTGACATTCACAACAACAGTACCATTGTCAATCTCCTCATCCTAATACCACTCTTAGGCTTTTACATTATTTTTAATGATTTCCTCAAAGTGCTAAAAAACCATAGAGGATCACAATATTAGAGGCTGAAACTAGAGGATAATTTTGAAAATTAAAGAAATATTTACCATATAAAGCAAGATTTAGACTACTTTAGATATTTTAAGCATAAGTATTCTGTTTATTTGCTCAATTTAGCTGCAGAATTTTGTCACTGCTCTACTTCACTAAGCATGTGTACTGGTGGAGGTAATGTGAAGGAGACTTCTCTTCTGAATGAGACAGTAACAGTGCCTAAGATAGCCACTGTAAAGTATGTGGCAAATTGACTGCCCGTTATTTAAATCAGTTTTTTTTCCCCCCAAATTGATGCTTGTGGATTTTATATCCTAGGCTTTCTACCTACCCTGTGGATTCCCATAATGCAAGCCGGTTGTAAACATTTTTACTCAATTGATGAATTTCAAGGTTGTAAGTTATCTTTTTAAAAATGTCCTATGAATCTACCCAGTGTAGCTATGACTAGCTTTTGAGTGAAAGCTCTTTGAAGGAAATGGAATGTAAGATGCACCAGAAGGCAGATGTACCTCCTGCTTACATGACAAGTAAACCCTGGTGGCGTAGGGGTTAAGTGCTATGGCTGCTAACCAAAAGGGTGGAATCTCTATGGGGCAGGGGGCATTCTACCCTGTCTTATAGGGTTGATTTGATGGAAGTGAGGTGTTTTGTTTTAATTTTAATTTTTTTTGTTTTTACCATGATGGAAACGAGTAGTATCACCAGGAGGGTGAGGAAGTTAAGATTTCACTGAGTGACCCTGTCAGACAGGATAATACTAAAACGACTGTCTATAAAAGTATCCTTCTAGTTAGTTATAACAACAAAAGCTTCTTTAAGCCCAGCTTGCGTGTATCTGCATACAGACTCAAAACTCTATGCTAGTTTACCTTTTTAGTATTACTAATATTAGTATATTAGTTTACTAATATGCCCAGATCAAAACTCCTGTTATTAAATTCAGTCATAGTGATGCTTCCAATCATGTGGTTTCTCTTGAAGCAGGGCAAGTGTATACTACCACTGGCATTGATGCTGGTGTTTTTGTAATCACTGATTATGTCAAATTTTCTTGTGTTTCAACTACGGTGCTGTTATAATTAGTATTACCAAATGTATATCAAAAACTTTTTTGAGAATTAAATAATCATCAAAGGAAAATAAGGAATGATATATAGGAATTATGATTTATAAGTAACAGTACAAAAAAAATCAAGGCTTGTGTATGGTAAGGGGGGAGATCCACTGGGGAGCAATTGATATAACGAGTTACTGCATGAGTGACACCAATCCAAGTGACGTTTCTAATGAAAATCCTTCTGTTAGATGTTGAAGAATTTTAAATTCCTACTGGTTTGTGCTTGCCTTCACTCCAGAGAGCCTGTAAGATACTCACTAAGCTTTTGTAGTTTCATATCTGTTGAAAGAAAATTTAGTCTTAATTCACTGATCATGATGTTATGTGGTACTAATAAGTCCCTTAATATACTAAATCATCCAGATGCACTTGCTTAACTCTAAAAGACATTGGATAAATCCATTAGCTGTCTTGCCCAAGTTCTAATTTTTCATCTGTAAACTGGCCTCATTTGGCTGTGTGTGAAATTAATAAGCAAAGTTAGAAAAGTGTTCATAAGGGGAGGAAGGGGTCACAGAAAAGGAAGACTGATAAGGCATTGGAAATACAACTGTTATTTATTAGGGACTCCAAACTCTTTGGTTGCCTTGAGAACCCTGGGGGCTCTAGATGAAAGACACAGATTTTCAATTCAGTTCAGTTTAACTCAACAACTGTTGATTTGCTACCCTCCACTAGGAATAAATTTAAATGTAACGTTTTTCTCTAGTTATAGTCTGTTGTTGAACAGAGTCACAGATTCAATAACCCTGGACATCACCTTTCAAGAGATCTCCAGAGAAAGCCAAGGAGAACATTGTTTCATTTTCCAGATTCCCTCTCACAGATACTGTCTCCATTCTAGCTGTCAATCTATAGTCTCATTGAGAAAGACCAGTTATAGATCTTGTGACTAAATATTCTTTCTTCCATAGGCAAAAATGCCTCTTGATAAGAATTATATCATGGGACCAAAGTGAAAATATCAGCTATGATTATGTATTAAAACACTTGATCCACTTAAAAATAGCATTTCGCATTGCTGTTATGATGTGTTGTCAATACAGACCTATGTGAATTAATTAGACTGCATATATCATTACACGAACCTTTGGGAAGTAATACATATTTAAATTTGAGTTCTAGAGTTACAGTTGCTGTTGAGTCACTACAACTCCGTATACGTGTATATGGAGTTCTGTATACATGGAACCGTGTTCTGTAGAGTTGTTGGAAGTAGATCAGTAGCCTTTCTTCTGAGGCTCCTCTGAGTGGACTTGAACCATCAATCTCTCAGTTAACAGCCAAGCACATTAACCATTTGCATTGCCCCACATTGTTGTGGTCATTAGCTGCCTATCCAAAAGCCAATTCAGATTGTTTTTTTTTTTTTTTTTTTTGGATAGCACATGGCCCAATCACTGAGTCTATTCTGACTCACAGTGACACTATAGGCCAGAGTAGAAAGGGTCCATAGAGTTCTCAAGCTGTAAACTCAACAAAAGGAGAGGGCTGTCCATATCTTTCTCCCATGGAAAAACTAGTAAGTTCAAACCACTGGCCTTTTGGTTAGCAACTAAGCCCTTGACCACCATAACAACGGGGCTCCTTGACACAGTTACAGCCAATGAGAATCACTGTTGGGGCTCATGGGGGCTTGAGATTCCTTTGGAGAAAGAACTTGATGACCTGCTTTCAAAAAAATTAGCTAATGAAAACCCTATGGATCTCAGTTTTGTGTTGACATATATAGGGTTGCAGTGAGCTAGAACTGACTGGATGGCAAGTGTTTTCTGTGTTTTTGTTTTTATTTTAATTTTTTCATTGGGAAGAGAGGCATTACTTGAGTCCCAGCTGTGGATAGTAGCTGAAACAAATTCTTCCTGAGAGCTGTCAGCTAGGTGAGCTAATGCAAACATTTCTTGTTTAGCATATCTTCCATTATCTGTAAATAAGAGAACCTTGAACAATGCAGTGAAAGATTTTAAGCACTGTGACTGGCAGCTTCTGACATGACACTTCATTAGTTCTTGTGGCTATTGTAGTAAGTTACTACAAACTTAGTAGCTTAAAAACAAAACAGAAATTTTAATCATCTCAGTTCTAGGAGTTGTAAGTCTTGAAGTCACTATCAGTGACTTCGGGATCACCGGAGGACTGCCTCCAGGGACTCCAGAAGAAAATCCATTCATCACCTCCTCCAACTTGTTGTACCTGCCAGTACTCTTTGGTTTGTGCCCATGTTACTCCAGTCCTCTGAGCCAGAATATTCACATCTTTCTCTGCTCCATTTTTTACATCTCCTTCTTCTCTGTGTAGAAAGTTCTCCCTTTTATATTTGTGGTTTAATTAAGGGCCTACTTGAATAATCCAAGATAATCTCATTTCAGTTCTTTAACTTAATCATGTTTGCAAGGCCCTTATAGTGCCTTATGAACTGATATTCAAAGGTTCTAGGAATTAGACTTTGTATGTCTCTCAGGAGGGCACTAGACAACCTATCTAAGCTTTCAAATAACACCTACTTCCTGGTCGTTACATGGATGTGTAAGACTCACGCCTTGACTGCAGGCCAAACAGAGTATCTCGTTTCTAATGAATAGGATATTGAAAAAAGTGTTATGACATCAGTTCTGCAATTTGGTTATGATATACTTTGACTTCTGTCTTGTTCGTCTTCTCTCTTTCTAGTGCCTTCTTGGCTTACATGCTTTGAGAAAATGAGCTACAATATTAGAGAGACCAATGTGGCAAGGAACTGAGAGAGGGTTCTAGCCAATATCAGCTGAGTATCTGAAGACCTCAGTCCAAAAGCCCATGAGAAATTGAATACTGCTAACAACCACGTGAGTGAGCTCAGAAGTAGATTCCTCCCTAGGCAAATCTGCCAATGAATAGGTCTTTGACTGACATCTTGGTTGTACCATGTGAAACCCTAAATTAAAGATTTCAAATAAGCTATTCCCAGATTCCTGATCTAGAGAGATGATAAACATTGTTTTAAGTCAGTAGGTTTGGGGACAATTTGCTATGCAGTAGTACACAATTAACAAGACACTAAGTAAAAATATGTTGAGCAAACTCATACATTAATGAGACTTATTGGTCCATGTGTGGTAGGCTGTAGGTAAGAGCTGGTGAAATATGTGCTCTGGAACAGATTCACACCCAATAAGCAATCAATACTATTTCATAATCATCACTCAAATGGTATTCTGATCTCTGTTATTGAATGAGCTAATGTTACTTGGATATGATATACTTAACATAGAACATATCTACATGCAACATTTAATACAATTTACAGCTAAACTCACTGAAGTTACCAATCGAGTGCTTTTGATAATGATGCAAATATATCCTTTTTTCCTTTTCTTGTTTAAAAAACTGGTGTATCAGTTAGTTACTGCTGTGTAACAAACAACCACAAACATCTCAGTGACAAACAGTACATATTTATTTTGCTGACACATTTGAGAATCAATGGATACATTGCAGTAGAAAATTTAGCTGATCTACACAAGTTTAGTTGAGTGGCTTAAATCAGTAGGTTGGTCCCACATCTAATCCATGAACCTCTCATCTTCCTCCTCGGACCAGAGGACAAACCAGAAGATACTCTCCATAGCAATAACAAGAAGGCAACCAAAGTATAAAATAAGACTTTTAAGTAGGATTTCCAGATAAAACGTAAAATATCCCATTAAATTTGAAATTTATGTAATTAGTTAATTTATCTTAGCATAACTGGGTCCAAATTATTATAGGGGAAATTCTTATGACACTTATTTGTTGTTTATCTTAATTTCAAATTTTCTGGAGATCCCCTGTTTTTATTCATTAAATCTGGCAACTCTGGTCTTAAGGCATAGACTTGAAACTGGCATGCCATCATTTTTATTCACATGTATTCAGCCAAAGAAAGTCATACGGCAGAGCGCAAAGTAAACTCTCAGATACAAACAGGTCATGGAGATGGAGAGGAAGGAGTGACTATTTTGAATAGTAATCTACCACAATTTTTCAAGCCTGGCAAAAAATATCATATGGTATAAGTTCTGATAAATTTTTTTCCTCAAATATATTGTTTCATTTTACTTAATGTTAAAAAGCTCATAGCAGAATGAAGTTCATAGAAAAATGAAGTAACATAGACTCGTAAGTAAAGCTACTTTCAATATCTTTGTTTATATGTTTTGTTTATATGTTTTGCAGGAAATGTAACATATAAACATTTCTCAGTAATGCAAATATGTTAAATTACATGCTGATGTCCTGAAATAATAGCATTTTTACAACTTCAATTCTTCCAAGTGTATTTATGTCAAAACAATGCAGTGTTTTCCTAAATGTGTCTCTTACAATACTTGACTGCAACACAAATGTCTGTCTCTGCTGTTAAGTCTATTCTGACTCACAGCAACTTGTAGGACAGCGTAAAACTGCCCGGTAGGATCTGCAAAGCTGTAATCTTTGCAGAGTCAGATTGCCACATCTTTCTGCTGGGGGAGTGGCTGAGAGGTTCAAACCACCAATCTTGCCGGTAGCAGCTGAAGGTTTTAACCACTCCAGCATCCACCAAAAAAACAAACCCACGGCCATCAAGTCAAACCTGATTCATAGCAACCCTATAGGAGAAAGTAGAACTGCCTCGTAGAGATTCTAAGGAGTACCTGGTGGATTTGAACCGCCAACCTTTTCGTAAGCACTATACCACCAGGGTTACCACTGTAGTACCTGACCTCCTTATCTAGACCTGGATTAGAGGATCACTTTCAAGAGCAACACCAAATGCCCTTGTATCTTGAAGATTTCTTTAAAAAGTTCTGACTTTATGGATTATGTTATAAAATCAGAGCCCTATAAACATCTCTGATAATTTTGATCCAGTGACAGTATTGTTTCACTCTTAACAAACCTTATTTTTCTTGTCCTAATCTGTATGTGATTTGCATTTATTCAGTTCCTTTCGTATCTTCTCACATGATATTCTTTAACAAATATAAAAGCCCAGTGCCACTGAGTCGGATCCAACTCATGCTGCACAGCAAGAATCATTCAGAAGCAAACAGATAAGCAAGAACACTGATAGTCTGGGAGTATATCTCAGCTGCTTGAGTGAGGAAACTGTATGCTGAGAAGTATTTTTTTTTTTTTGATGCTTTACACTCATTCACTCATTTATTCACTATTTATCTGACAAGCTTTTCTCACGTATCTGCAGCATGCTAGACATGGTGCTAAATAGATGCTGAGAATGCAAAATGAGAAAGGCACCAATTTTCTAAACTAATGAATATTTTTTTCCTTTTGGGGAATAAACATAACATGCCCCTCACTTTACATGAATTATTTTGTACGGTCTTCACTGTAAGTCAGGTAAATAGGGAGTTTTAGTATTCATTATTCACCTTAAGAAACTGAAATGTGATTGATCTATCCCATGATCAGGAAATTAGTGATTCTTGGAGCCAGAATTTACATATTTTTTGTTTTCTTCTAAAACTATGTTCTTTAATTTCACTGCCAAGTGAAGAGATTTTCTATGATTTTAAGATACAGTGTTGTATAGGATTTAAGAACAGATATTCTGGGATCAAAAACCCAGGCTTAAATTTTTGACTGACAGAAGTTTTGCAATCCTGGACAAGTTACTTAATGTTCTAAAGTTTAGTTCACTTGTAACGTAAAAAGAGGGACAAAACAGCGTTGACAGCACAGGCTTCTTAACCAACCTCATCTGTGGAACACAGTGTGTAGATTCTGGTAAGTACTTAGTAAATACTTTGGGAATAAATGTAATAAAGGATATTAAGCATTTTGCACAGTAATGTCAGCACATCAACAGTACTTCATAAATGTCAGATCCCCAAAATGCCACTGACTACTGGAACTCTTATTTCTAGGTAAATTGTTGATTCTTTTTCTCATGTTGTTTTCTTTATTTTATGTATTTTTCTAGTTTCTAATAATGGCAACTTTCCCTTTTATTTGTGGCAAGATTCTTAGATTAACTTATCCAAATCAATGAAAAAAATAATTGATGAATTTCTGCTTTAGTGAAGCAAGTGATTGATTAATTGTGTTATATGAAAAAATAATTTTGTCGTATCAAATCTAATCCATGCAGCAACTTCAGGAGGGTTTTAAAGAGGCTAATAAGAGAGGAGAAACAGTGGCATAGCATTATATTTTGATTCCTCCCCATAATAATAAAGCTCAGTGATATTTCATAAATCTGAGAGTTTTATAAAGTTATCTGAATCTTCTTGTATATGTCCAAAAGACAGATCAAGATATAGAAGAGTTGTTGGCCTAGATTAATTTTGTGTACCTGTATAATTATTCTGAATTGCCACTGGTGTAATGCAGAGTCTATGATTGCTGAGGCCTGCCTCCCCAGGTCCGAGATGCTGATTAGCTTCAGAATAATTCTGCCTGACCATTGCTTTATCCCCTCAAGAAATCAGGCTACATTCTACTCACAGAAAAGGGAAAATATCCTAACATAGCCTTTACAAATTGGTTTCAGTACAGTTGACCATCATTGGGTTGGAGAAAAGCAGAAGATAAATTTGGTAATATTGCTTTGCAAAAAAGATATTGTGCTGTCTATAATCAATATAATCAATATAACAGTGTAGAGAGCATTTTGTACTGAATATAGGATCTCAAATTCAACACTCTTATGTCTAAAATCTCAATTCTTAAGTCATGTTAGTTCTAAGAGCATCTGTTAGATTTGAACTCCTCACTCATAGTTTTTAACCACTACACCACCAGGGTTTCCTCAGAAGCAGCACAGTGTAAAATAACTTTGGACTCAGAGAAATTCAAGTCAAATTCCTTATTCTTTCCCTACTGGCATTGTGACTTGAAAATTCACTTACGACCTTGTTTTATCAGTAAATAAAACTTCTATATAAAGATAAGGAACTCTGGAGATGTCATGGTTAAAGCACTCAGCTGCTAACCTAAAGACCAGTGGTTCAAACTATCAGCTGTTCCAGAGGAGAAAAACATGGCAGCCTGCTTCCATAAAAGTTACAGCCCTGGAAACTCTATGGAGAAGTTCTACTTTGACCTATAAGATTTGACCTGACAGCAGTGAGTTTTATGGGATTTGTAAGGTTGCTGTACAGATGAGATACTGTATAGCTAATGCCTCCTGTAGTGCCTAGCATAACACAGACACTAAGTGTGGGAAGATGTTCAGATGCTCAGAGAAAGATTTGAAACCATGTAGACAGAGCTCTGAGCTACCACTACATAGCTGTTGCTCTTGTTGTTTAAGAGCATCAGGTCTTTTCTCAGTCATGGTAACACTATACGTACAATAAAACAAAACTCTGCTGAGACCTGCACCATCCTCAAAATCACTGCTGTGCTTGAGCCCATCATTGTAGCTCTTGTGTCATTCCATCTATCTTTCACTCATTCTCTTCCAAATATGATGTCCTTCTCCAGAAACTGGTCCCTGTTGATAAAATTTCCAAAGTATGCGGGACAGAGTCTAACCATCCTCACTTCTAAGGAACAATCTGGCTGTCTTTTTCCAAGACAGATTTGTTAATTCTTCTAGAAGTCCATGATATATTCAATATTCTTTACCAACACTATAACTGAAGGACATCCATTCTCCATTAGTCTTCCTTAGTCGTTGTCTAGCTTTTGCATACATATAAGGTGACTGTTGGATACATCTTTGTTCTCAGAGTGGTATTTTTGCTTTTTAACACTCAAGAAAGTCTTTGCAGTAGATTTGCCCAGTGCAATACATCATTTGATTTCTTGACTGCTGTTGCCATGTGTGCTGATTGTGGATACAAGTAAAATAAAATCCTTGACAAATTCCATCTTTTCTCCGTTTATCATGATGGGCCATTTATCATTATTGGGCCAATCACGAGGATTTTGTCTTCTTGATGTCGAGGTGTAAATCATTCTGAAGGCTATGGTCTTTCATCTTCATCAGAAGGTGCTTCAAGTCCTCTTCACTTTCAGTAATCAAGATTGTGTCATCTACATGTCTCAGATTGTTAATAAATCCTCCTACAATCTTGACACTGTGTTCTCCTTCTTATGGTCCAGCTTCTTAGATTGTTTGTTCAGCAAACACATCAAATAAATCTGGTGAAAAGATATAGCCCTAATGAACACCTTTTCTGAGTTTAGATCACTCAATATTCACTTACTATGTTTGAATGATTGCCTCTTGGACTATACACAGGTTCCTCAAGAGCATAATTAAGGATTTTGGAAGTCCTGTTCTTCGCAGTGTTATTCATAATTTGATATGGTTCGTGAAGTAGAATGCCTCTGTGTAGTCAATAAAACACAGGTTTTATTTTTTGCATTTCTATATGTGACAACACTCAAAATTTTAAAATTTTAAGGGTCTTTGGATTGCTAAAGGAACTGACAAAGGACTAGGTCAAACTGGGTTTTATTTTTGGTCGTTTCTAATGTCTGTTTGAAAACTCAACCTCTATCCTGGTGTCAGATCCGTGGTGCTGCTTTAGTTATGAGCTTGGTTACTAACCAACAGGTCAGAAGTTGCAGTCCACCAGCTGCAAACTGGAAAACCTATGGCATAGTCCTATTCTGTCCTGTAGGGTTGCTGTGAGTGAGAATCAGCCCAACAGCAACAGGTGTCACATTGGCATCACAAGTACAGAGGGGACTAATGAGAACATGATTACACTTAAGCCAGGAGAAAATATCCCAGGAAATATGTAAGATGGTTTGCTTATGATTGGTTTTATTCTTAGAAAGTATGAAATAAAGCCATGTTTTATTTAAAGTTGTTTTGTTCTCACAAAGTACATGTGTAAAGTCATGTTTTATTTAAGAGTTTTTGTGCTAAGACTACCCTCAAGAAGATATGTTCATAGATGGAATGTGTTCCTGTGAGTAACCATATTAAAGATCTCATTGCCAGGAATCATCATTCTGTAACTATTTTACAGGATTAATCATATCCTGTAATAGCTTTCAAAATGTCAACCAATCCTGTACAAAAGGCACCATGAAAGTCCTACCCTCTGGGAGTCCTTACCAGGGTGCATTTAGCACCTTGCTCAGTGTTTCCAGAAGTTATGGCCTCTATATGGGCACAGCTGCTCTTTATCCTCAATAAAAAGCCTCTTGCTTTTACTATTAAAAAGTTTTTGTGAATTTTAGCTCTTTGATATATTTTGTGACAGAATTCATGATTTTGAATTCCACAATATATGTTACTAGTTATATAAGAGTGTTCACCCTATAGCTAATAATGTATAAAGATACTTCAAATTTGTGAAAGGCGTGGTTCATTTTGAAGGACAAAATATTCTGTTCATCTGAAGATGCCATTCAAACGATAGCTTTATCATGAGTCATATCTTAAAGTTGAGTGGAGTTAAGTTTCAAGTATCAGGCCGTGTAACCAGAAAGCAAGCTAGGACTTTAGAAACTCTGAATGACAAGCCAGTGTTTCCTCCTGTGAATTCAGTTGTGTGTCCATGATGATTTCAGACTAAATACTCATTCCTCTATTGGTGAGTCCAATGATGCTTTTATCACAGCAGGATAAATACCTCTTGTCAAAATTGGCACCAATTATGCAAATGAAATTTGAAGCGTTCATTAGCTAAATGATAATTGGGGTAACATACATTAGAGAAATTATATACAAAACTTCTATCAAGAAATAGCACTTTATTTTTACAATAACCTTTAACAGGCTTCTCAGTGAATAGTAAGTCAAGATTTTAGAAATGCTTAATAGATACAGCTGACATTCTATTCACTGCACAAGTTTATATTTGTTCCTTTCCTGGTTATTTTCTCGGCTGTGATATACTGTTTATAGAACTAACAAGAAAGATGTTGGACATTATTTTAAGGTACAGCACTGTATTGCCTCCATCAGCATGCAAAAACAAGCCTTTGATGGAAGGAAGGTCAGGCCTTTCCTAATCTCCCCTGGGTAGATAGGAGAAATCCTTTGTATGTGCTTGAATAATAGCACCTATCACATGTTAGTACTTTCAGTTCTTTTCCTATCTCTGTATAAAAAGAGTGGTATTCTTTCTATATTTAATTCCTAGGGGCTAGCACAGTGTAGTACTCAACAAATCTTTTAGGAAGAAAAGTTGGTATGATGAAAAGACAAATGGAGAAGGAGAAAAAAGAAAGGCATTATTGCCTTAAATAAAATGGAAAATAGAATTATATATATGATAGTCACTATTCTTAAGCACTTTATTATGATGGAAAGGAAAAAGCTACACTTTCATAAACTAGCAAAGATTAAAAATGGAAGGAACATTTAGTTTTGTACTTTCCATCTAAAATGATATAGTAAACTAAAGAAAAAATACTATGCAAATTTTCTACTTCAGATTGAGGGCAGGGGAAAGAAAAGCAAGGAAGAAACAAAAAAATAAAAGTCTGCAATTGCTTGTGTCAGTCATTCATATATCTTGGTCTCAGGACTCTTTTACAACTTTTAGAAAGTATTGAGGATTCCAAAGAGATGTTGTTTATGCTGGCCCTATCAATATTTACCATATTGGAAATGAAAACTGAGAAATGTTTGAAACACAAGAATATACCAGCACATTTTTTCATTCGTCTTTGAAGCAGTGACCTAATCACATGCCCTATTGCTTACTCTTGAGAGAAACAGAATGAAATACATAGTTTCTAAGCATCATTACAGAAATAGCTTTGGCTTCCCCAGATCACAATCAAGTTAAATTATTTTCCTTACAAAAGAATTAATACCTTTAAAGAGATTTAAACAATAAGCAAACATCATGTATTTACCCACATGGTGACCATTTCCAGTGCTCTTTATTCACATTGTAAATCCAGATTTCTATGTTGTATCATTTTTCTTCTGCATTAAAAACTTCCTTAATATTGCTTATAATATGTGCCAGTTGGTAATGAATTATGTCAACTTTTATGTGTCTGTAAGTGTTTTATTTCACCTTCACTTTTGAAATACACTGGGTACTGAATTTTAATTTGACATTTGGTTTTTGTTGTATTTTTGCATACTTTCAAGATGTTACTATACTCTCTTTTCACTTGCTTATTTTTAAGAACTCTGCTTTTACCCTTAAATTTGTTCTTATGTAGAAAATCTGTCTCTTTTTCTCTTGATTTTAAGATTTTCTCTTTATTGCCGGTTTTGAGCAGTTTGTTCATGACATGCTTTGGTTTTCCTTGTGGATCTTATGCTCCGGGTTTGTTGAGCTTCTTAAATCTGTAGGTTTACCTCTTATTCCCCTACTTCAGTAATTCTAAGCATATGAGGTCTGACAATTAAGTCTACAAACTTAATTGTTCTAAGTGCTACATACCTCATTGCTGAATATCACTCCTCCGGAGAAGCTATGCACTGATGCCAGTGCCTAGTACACCCTTCAAAGCAATTTTGGAACTCTTTCTAGAATGGCCATTGCACGTGGTGGCACAGTGGCAAGTTCGCAAACTTAATTGTATGCTTGTCCGTGAGGGAGTTTTTACCCAGTAAACAAATAACTCTACTGAAACACCCTCCCTACTCATCTGATCTGGCCTCCAATGACTTTTTCTGTACGTGAAGATAAAGAAAATATTGAAAGAAAGATATTTTGATGGCATTCAGGTCATCAAGGGTAATATGACAACAGCTTTGAAGGCCATTCCAGAAAGAGAGTTTCAAAATTGCTTTGAAGGGTGGATTAGGCACTGGTGTCGGTGCATAGCTTCCCGAGGTGAATACTCTGAAGGTAACTGAACTGATATTCAGCAATGAAGTACACACCTTTTTTTCTAAGGTGAGTTCTTGAACTTAAGTGTCAGACTCTCTTCTCCACACTGAGCTGCTCAAAGTTGTTCCACAGTTCACTCATGTTCTTTTTATTTATTTTCTCATCATAATTCAATTCGTATAGTTTCTAATTCTACATTATCAAGGTCACTAATATTTTCTTATGCTATATTAAATATGCTGTTAATATTATCTAAAATATTTTCATCACTGTAGCTGGAGTTTTCATTTTCATAAGTTTAATTAGGGCTTTTCTTGTATCATCTGTGTCCCCACTTAACTTATTAAATGTATGGAATACAGTACTAATGACTGTTTTAATGTCCTGATCTACTAATTCTAACATCTCTGTCTATAATGGATTCAGTTTTCTTTATTGATCTAGAAGGGTTCTATACATAATTCTTTTGTATTCTACCTCCAATAATTTCAGGAAGATTTTTTCATCTGGGAAAGTTTTTTTCTTTTTAATTAATTAATTATTTTTTTTTAATTAAATAAAAAATGAAAGTGTACATACTCTGTGCTTACAATACTGGGTTAAGAGAAGAGTATACAAGTTGTGTCAAAGGCCTACTAATATTGATCTTCTTACTAATGTGTATTGTCACCAATTTCACCCAACCAAATTTCTAACAACAATCTAATATAAACCCTCGCCCCTCGCCCTCCCGCCCTCCCACCCTCCCCACCCTTGTAGCCATCAGTCTTTTCTATTATGTAAGAGTATGCTTTTAAGTTTTCATTGTAGGGGTCTCATATAATAATTGTCCTTCTGTCGCTGACTAGTTTCACTCAACATAATGTCCTCCAGTTGAGACCAAATTGAGAGATGTTTCCACTATCATTGTTGTTCTTTATCAATGCATAGTACTCCATTGAGTATGTATACCAAAGTTTACCCATCCTTTCTTCTGTTGTTGGGCATCTGGATTGATTCCAACTTTTTGCTATCATGGACTGTGCTGCAATGAACATTTGTGTGCATGTATCAGTTGGTGTGAATGGCCTTGATTCTGTAGGATATATTCCAAGTAGAGGAATTACTGGGTCAAATGGTATATCTGTATCCATTATTTTAAGGTAATGCCAAATTGCTTTCCAAAGAGGTTGCACCATTCTGCAATCCCACCAACAGTGAAGGAGAGTTCCAATCTCTTCACAGCCTCTCCAACATTTATTTGTTTGCGTTTTTTGGATCATGGGAAATCTTGTTGGGGTGAGATGGTATCTCATTGCCATTTTGATTTGAATTTCTTTAATAATTAATGATCATGAGCATGTCTGCATGTGTTCTTTGGCTGCCTGGATCTCCTGTTTAGAGAAGTATCTGTCCATCTCCTTTGCCCATTGCTTAATTGGATGATTTGTCTTTTTCTTATTGATATTTTGTAGAACCTTATAGATTATGGAGATCAGGCATCAGTCTGACATAGAGTTGCCAAATATTTTTTCCCATTCTGTAGGTGGTCTTTTAATTCTTTTGATGAACTCTTTGGATGAGCAGAAGTGTTTCATTTTCATTAATTCCCATTTATCGATTTTCTCTTCTGATGAATGTGTTTTGTTTGTCAGATTTTGAAGTCTGTCTATATTGCATATTAAAATGTCCATTGTTGACCCTATTTTATCTTGGATGAGCTTTCATATTCAGGTCTTTTATCCAATTTGAGTTGATTTTTATATAAGGTGTGAGATATGGGTCTCGTTTCAATTTTTTTCAGATGGATATCCAATTATGCCAGCACCATTTGTTAAAGAGACTGTTCTTACCCCAGTTCAAAATCTTAGGACCTTTGTCAAATATCAGCTGTTCATAGAAGGATGGTGGCATCTCTGGGGTCTCCACTCTGTTCCATTGGTCTATATGTCTCCTTTTGTTCCAATACCAGGCTGTTTTGACTACTGTGGCAGTGTAACAGGTTTTAAAGTCAGGTAGTGAGAGGCCTCCCAGTATGTTCTTTGTTTTCAGTAGTGCTTTACTTATCCAGGGTTTCTTCCCTTTCCAAATAAAGCTGATAATTTGTTTATCCATCTCATTAAAAAAATGTCACTGGAATTTGTATTGGGATTGCATTATATAAGTAGAGTGCTTTGGGCAAAATAGATATTTTCACAATGTTGTGTCTTCCTATCCATGAGCAAGGAAGATTACTCGACTTACGTAAGTCTCTCCTAGTTTCTTGTAGCAAGGTCTTGTAGTTTTTCTCTGTAAAGACCTCTTATTTCTCTAGTTAGATTTATTCCTAGTTATTTTATCTTCGTGGGGGCTATAGTAAATGGAATTGATTTGGTGATTTCTTCTTTAATAATTTCTCTGTCGGTATAAAGGAATCCTATTGATTTAGTTATGTTTATCTTGTATCCCGATACTTTGCCAAATTCTTCTATTAGTTCTAATAGTTTACTTATGGATTTCTTTGGATTCTCTGTATAAACAATCATATTATCTGCAAAGAGGGAAATCTTTATTTCTTCACTACCTGTACAGATGCCTTTTATTTCTCTGTCTTGTCTAATTGATCTGGCTAGAACTTCTAGCACAGTGTTGAATAGAAGCAGTGAGAGCAGGCATCCTTGTCTAGTTCCTGTTCCCAAAGGGAATTCTTTCAGTCTTTCACCATTAAGGATGATGAAAGTAGTTGGCTTTGCATAGATCCTACTGATTATATTGAGGAATTTCCCTTTTTTTTCCTATTTTTCTGAGAGTTTTAAGCATGAATGGATGTTGAACTTTGTGAAATGCCTTTTCTGCATCAATTGACAAAATCAGGTGATTTTTATCTTTTGTGTTATTAAGGTGGTTGATTACATCCATTGTTTTTCTGATGTGGAAACAGCCTTGCATCTCTGGAATGAAACCAACTTGATCACGATGAAGTATTTTTTATATGCTGTTGAATTCTATTGGCTAGAATTTTGTTGAAGACTTTTGTATCTAGATTCATGAGTGATATTGGTCTGCAATTTTCTTTCTTTTGTGGGATCTTTCCCTGGTTTTGGTACCAGGGTTATGCTGGCTTCATAGAATGAATTTGGAAGTATTTCATCTCTTTCTAAGGTGTGAAATAGCCTCGTTAGTATTGGAGTTAATTCTTCTCTAAAAGTTTGGTAGAATTCTCCAGCGAAGCCATCTGGGCCAGGACTTTTTGTGGTTGGTAGATTTTTGATGACTTCCTCAATCTCTTCCTTTGTGATAGATTTATTAAGTTGATCTATTTCTCCTTGTGATAGTCTTGGTGAGTCATATGAATCTAGAAATTTGTCCATTTCCCCCAGGTTTTCAAACCTGTCAGAGTATAGCTTTTCATAGTATTCTGTTATGACATATTTTATTTCAGTTGGGTCTGTTGTAATATCTCCTAACTTGTGATTCTTTATTTTGGGAGTTTTCTGGAGCCATGGTGATCTACTACTTTAAATGGTTAGAGATTGATTGTTATCTCTGAGACATTGAAAGCTGTTGTGATTTAATTGTTAGGTTATTGCAATCTAACTTCTGTGTGTGTGTGTGTGTGTGTTAGTTTGGTTTTGATTGCCCACATAGTCTAGTCACTTGAGTTATTGTACCCAATGCCCTGTAATTGAATTTTCTTGGTTAGGCTGGTAGAAAGAGGCACTATTTTAGCCCAATATACACTACCAGGCAATGCTCTCCCCCCCCCTTTTTTTTCCTTGAGCATCTACTTGCTTCTTCACCTACATGCACTGATCATTACAAAGATGAGTAGTTGAGAATGATGTCCGCAAACTTCAAGGGTCTTTTCTTCACAAAACTCTGGCAATCTGTTGGGCCATCTTAGTGTCCTTGAAATTCATGCTTGCCTTCTCTATACAGAGTTTTCTGGTTTCTGCTTGGATTCTCTTTTCCTGAGTTATAACCTAGAAATCTCTCAAGGCACTCAATTTGAGCAATCATATGGCTTATCTCATCTGTTTCCTGTCTTTCATGATTACTTGTCCTTTATAACTCATTCTAACTAGTTTACCAGTTGTCACTGAATCAACGCTGACTCATAGTGACCCCATGTTTGTCAGACTAGAACTTTATTTTGTAAACTTTTCAAGGGTTGAGTTTTTGGAAGTATATCAAAGTCCATTTTTCCAAAGCACTTCTGGATGGGCTCAGACTTCCAATCTTTAGGTTAGCAGCAGAACACATTAATCATCTGTATCACTTATGGGCTCTAATCTGATTCTAGTGTCTTGAAAATAATTGTCCCATATATAGCTCTGTTGTCTCTTTTGTCTTCTAATATATGTATATATTTATTATTTCAGTGTTGAGTATAAATTCAGACCCTGTTAGTTCATCTTGGTTGGAACCTAAGATTCCCTGATACAAAGTTGATGTTTTAGGAATCTTAAAAACTGTTGAGAGAGATAATGATGGAACTTGTGCTACCTAAATATTTATTCCATCTTGGGTTTGTTACTTGTCAAGCTTTATATTAATCGCTATATGTTTATTAACCTGTTTGTTCCTCAGAATGGACATATAGTGAGAAAGTTTTATTTCCATTTTTAGATTACCCACTGCTGTCAAGTCAACTCTGACTCACAGTGACACTACAGGACAGAACAGAACTGCCTCACAGAGTTTCTAAGGAGCTCCTGGTGGATTTGAAGTGCCAACCTTAAGAGCTATCAGCCATAGCTCTTAACCACTATATCACCACAGTTTCCATTTTTATATTAGCATAATAAAGCTGAAATAAAAATAATTTGAATAATAAAGCCAAGTGCCGTCGAGTCGGATCCGACTAGAAAGGTTATAATTAGATGTAAATATAGTATTTGAATTCATATATTTTTCCTAAAAGTCCACGCTTTTCACCACTGTGTTATACCACAGTATTGCAGATGTTGCTGTATTAATTTTAGAAAGACAGACATCATATTTTTCTAAAAACAGGGAACTGTAAAGTACATAGAAGAACGTGTTGAAGTACTGAGGAGATATGTGGAGACATTATACATGTCTGACAGCACAGGGAAACTTGTCAGTTATAAGGAAAGGTCAGACAAAGATAAATAAGGAAGGATAAATGCTGGATCCACCGTTGGAGAGAGGGAGCCAGAAATCCAGTGAGGGATGAACAAGAGAATTGCCAAGCTAGTGTCTATAGCCAAGTTGTAGTTGGACAGCTCAGACCTCTAGTATGCCAAGCTTGATGACTACAGCAAACACTCAGCCCAGGGGAGGAAGAGACCACTGAAAAGTAAATGTGACAATAATTCAGGGCTTGGTTCTAGATACGGTGTTGGAACAAGGAGGATGTCAGCAACTGAAGTAACAAGATCCAGGTATCTGGGTTGGCAAAAAGTACCACTTGGTCATGAAGGGGCTCATTTAATAATTTAAGACAATAATATTTTGAAATACCAATATGGAAACAAAACATTTTTTATTCATGAGTTAAAGGAAAACCAGAGCTGACAGGTGAGAATATCTTGATTTTGGACTATACTGAGCTAGGGGACTCAGGGATTGGATTTCATTCTGTTTCTGTGGCACATGGCCAATATTAAGCAGAAATAAAGGTTAACAGAGGCAAAGGGCAATTAACTATGAGGCCAAGTGTCTGAAAGATGGTGAATGCATTAAAAATATATACACTTTTGAGCCAGATACTGGAAAATTTCAGGCAGGATAAAGCTAAACGAAGGGAGCTGGTGTTCATACACAGTAGGATTCCCAATTTTCTGGGACTGATTCAATGAGAAGGATCAAGATCAACAGCACAAGGCTGACTCTTAATAGGCAGAGGTCAGACATGCTTTCTCTTCTCTCTCTGCTGTTTTCACCAACTCTGACATCAACCATCCCATCCCATATTACTCCCTGTTGGGTTCAGTAATTCATTGCAGTGGCCACACAGACTCACAGTCAAGTCCCAGAATTATAGGGCTTATTAGGGAAGTAACTGTTACAATTTAAGCTCAGGAATGCTCATGATACATGTTTTCCATCAGGACAGTCTCTTCCCAATGGTGATTGTAGGCATATCTCTTCCTTACCCTCTGCCTTTGCCTCTACCTCTACCCAAAGGCACTCAGCTTTCTCTGTCTGTGAGCTAGAAAGTTCAATTTGCCATCTCCTGCTGCTGAGTGTGCTGGCCAGTCTTGCCTGCCACCAATTCTGTCTTCAAGGTTACAGCTTGCTCTCTATTTCCTGGCTCCTGAAACCCAGCACAGGGACCCCAGGTCCAAAGGACATTCTGGCTCTGGGCTGTTCTTCCTTGTCAGTGCTGTCATTCTCTTCTCTGCTCTGGAATTAGCTCTATTTTAAAGCAAAACTGACCAGCCCCCTTCATTAGCCACTATTACGCTATTGTATGGTCCTGCCCAGTCACCAGATTGGGAGTTACAAGACCATCACTAGAAAGGCCGCACACAAAGTAACTACTTGCACTGAGTAACTAATACATAATGTCTCAACTGTGTCAGTTATGCAGAAATTGAAGCTGATTATCTAAGGGTACTATCACAGGATACATATCTGATATTAAAATTGTTATTTTCAAATGAAAAACCTACTTTTGTATATAATTTTGTATATAATTTACAATGTTTACCTCACTACGTTAATCATAGCAGACACACAGTAAACATTTGTAATTTTTAACTAAATGAAAGTATGAGGGCGTCTGACAAGTCTGCAAACTTAAATGGTTCTAAGTGCTGCATACCTCATTGCTGTGTATCATTCACTATGGTCACCTTAGAAGTACTCCCCTGAGGAAGCTATTCACTGATGCCAGTGATTTGGGGACTTTTCAAAGCAATTTTGGAACTCTTTCTGAAATGGTCATTGCACATAGTGGCAAGGCAGCAAGTTCACAAACTTAACTGTGTAGTTGTCTGTGAGGGAGTTTTTAGCCAGTAAACAAATAACTCTTATTGAAACACCCTCCCTACTCACCTGATCTGCCCACAATGACTGTTTTCTTTACCCAAAGATAAAGGAAATCTTGAAATAAAGACATTTGGATGACATTCAGGACATTAAGAGAAATATGATGACATCTCTGATAACCGTTCCAGAAAAAGAGCTCCAAAATTGCTTCTAAGGGCAAACTAGGCAGTGGCATTGGTGCGTAGCTTCCAAAGAGGAGTACTTCAAAACTGACCATAGTGTTATTCAGCAGTGGGGTATGCAGCACTTTTTCTTGAATGAGTTCATAAACTTTAATGCCAGACCTCATATTCAGTTTGGCTTTCTTCTTCTTCTTTTTTATTATGATTGAATGAAAATGTACATTCCCATATAAATTTGCATGCCCACCTATATGCGGCTTCCACTGTTCTTGTGCCTGGTGACAGCATACTCTTCCTCTCTTCTCCATACATGTCTTATCCTCCCAACAATCTCCTATCAACTCCTCTCCACCCACTCCCCTTCCTCCACTAAGAGTTCAGCAGGATGATGTCCTTCAGATGCATAGAACCATAAAGTGTACGTATGATATAGTCACTTTGTGTCACCAAGTTCAATCCATTCCTTGTCTGAAGAGTTGACCTCCATTATGATTTATGGACAGTGGAAGCATCAGGGCCAGGGGCCATGCTTCCAGGAGAACTCTGGGGACCCCGGACCATCAGTTGCAGTCTTTCAGTGGAGATCTCACAGTTCGCCCCTTTTTTATTCTTCTGTTGCCTATGAGACCTTGTGAGCTCCATCAAGGCTATCGCTGGTAGTGGATGGGTATCGTCAAGTTCTTATGGTCGCAAGTCAATGTAGTCACCCACTCACATGGGTGTCTGTGGGTTCTCTTTCCCCAATGGCATTTTGGTCCGTGGTGATCAGCCATTCCTGCTGAGTTGGGACTATTTTCTGTACCCTCAGATGGAAGGTTGGCAGCTTTTAAGATCCCAGATGCCATTCAACAGTGTGGGGTGCAGAGGGCTCTCTTAGTCAAATGCTACTTGAGCCAATTGGCCTCAATTTCCCTTGAGATCATGATTCCCTGCGCCCCCCCCCCCGCCCCAGCTACTCTCTCTTTGCAATATTGGGTTAAGATGGAAGGAGTATTCAAGTTACGTTGAAGTCCACTTAATATTGTTCTTGTTTCTAATGTGTGCTATCACTGATTTCAACCAACCAAATTTCTACCAACTATCTAATCTAAACCCTTTCCCCCGACTCTCTCTCCCTTCCCACCTTTGCAGCCATCAAAGAGTCTTTTCTTCTATGCATGAGTCTGTTTTTAAGTTCTTATCATAGGAGTCTCATACAATATTTATCCTTTTGTTGCTCACTACTTTCACTCAACATAATGTACTCCAGGTGAAACCAGGTTATGAGATGTTTCCTAAAATCATCATTGTTCTTTATCATTGCATATTGCTCCACTGAGTATATATATCAGAGTTTACCTATCCATTCCTCTGTTGTTGGGCATCTGGGTTGATTCCATCTTTTTGCTATTGTGGACTGTGCTGTGATAAACATTTGTGTGCATCTATCAGTTGGTGTGAATGGCCTTGATTCTGTAGGATATATTCCAAGCAGTGAAATTACTGGGTCAAATGGTATAGCTACACCCAACTTTTTAAGAAAGCACCAGAGTGCTTTCCAAAGAGGTCACACCATTTTGCAATCCCATCAACAGTGTAGGAATGTTCCAGTTTCTCCACAGCCTCTCCAGACTTTTTTGTTTTGCATTTTTTGGATCATGGCCAACATTGTTGGGGTGAGATGTGTCTCATTGTCGTTTTGATTTGAATTTCTTTAATAGCTAATGATCATGAGAAGGTCCACATGTGTTTTTTGGCTTCCTGGATCTCCTTCTGTCTGTCTCCTTTGCTCATCACTTAATTGGATGATTTATCTTTTTCTTATTGATATTTTGTAGTACTTTATAGATTATAGAGATCAGGTGACTGTCTGACATATAGTTGTCAAATATTTTTTCCCATTCTGTCAGTGGCATTTTAGTACTATTAATAAAGTTTGTGGATGAGCAAAAGTGTTTGATTCTTAATAGTTCTCATTTATCTATTTTCTCTTCTGTTGATTGTGGTTTGACAGATTTTGAAGTCTATCTACACTGTGTATTAAAACTTCCATTGTTGTTCCTACTTTTTCTTGGTTGAGCTTAATTGTTTTAGATTTGATATTTAGGTCTTTTTTACAGTTTGAGTTGGTTTTTGTATAAGGTATCAGATATGAGTTTTGTTTCAGTTTATTGCAGATGGATATCCAATTTTGCCAGCACCATTTGTTGAAGAGATTGTTTATACCCCAGTTTAATATCTTAGGGCCTTTGTCAAATATCATCTGTTCATAGGAAGATGGTGTCAGCTCTGTGGTCTCAATTCTGTTCCATTTATCTATCTGTCTCTTTTTGTATCTGTACCATGCTGTTTTGACTACTGAGGCAGTGTAATAGGTTCTAAAATTAGGTAGTGAGAAACCTCTCAGTGTGTTCTTCTTCTTCAGTAGTGCTTTACTTACCTGGAGCTTACTCACTTTGCAGACAAAGTTGGTAATTTGTTTCTCAATCTCATTTAAAAATGTCACTGGCATTTGTATTGGGATTCAATTGTGTAAGTAGATTGCTTTGGGTAAAATAGACATTTTTACAATGTTAAATCTTTCTATCCTGAGCAGCATAGGTTTATCCAGTTATGTAAATCTCTCTTAGTTTCTTGTAGTGAGGTCTTGTAGTTCTCTTTGTAAGGGTCTGTTATTTCTCTGGTTAGATTTATTCCTAGGTAGTTTATCTTCTTAGGGGTTATAGTAAATTGTGTTGATTTGGTGATTTCTTTCTTAATAATCTTGTTGTTGGTATAAAGGAATCCTACTGATGAACTTATGTTTATTTTGTATCCTGAGACTTTGCTGAACTCTTCTATCAGTTTGAGTAGTTTACTTACAGATTCTTTAGGATTCTCTATGTACACAATTGTATCATCTGCAAAGATTTTAACTTCTTTGCCAATGCAGATGTTCTTTATTTCTTGGTCTTGTCTAATTGCTCTGGCTAGAACTTCTAGCACAATGTTGAATAGGAGAGGTGAGAGTGAGCATCCTTGTCTAGTTCCTGTTCTCAGGGGAAATTGTTTCAGTCTCTCTCCATTCAGGATGATGTAGGTAGTTGCCTTCTAAATATGGCCCTTATCGGTTTGAGAAATTTGCCATCCATTCCTATTTTGCTGAGAGTTTTTCACATGAATGGGTGTTGGACTTTATCAAATGCCTTTTCTGAATCAATAGACAAGATCAGGTGGCTCTTGTTTTTTGCGTTATTTATGTCATTGATCACATTAATTGTTTTTCTGCTGTTGAATCAGTCTTTCATCCCTGGTATGAATCCAACTTGGTCATGATGGATTACTTTTTGGATATGCTGTTGTATTCCATTGGCAAGAATTCTGTTGAAGATTTTTCCATCTAGATTCATGAGTGATAGTTGTCTGTAGTTCTCCTTTATGATTGAGTCTTTCCCTGACTTTGGTACCAGGGTTATGCTGGTTTCATAGAATGAATTTGGAAGTATTCCATTCTTTTCTGTACTGTGAAATAGTCTCAGTAGTATTACAGATAACTCTTCTCTAAAAGCTTGATAGCATTCTGTGGTGAAGCCATCTGGGCCAGAGTTTTTTTCCATTGGTAGTTTTTGCATGACTTTTTCAATCTCTTCCTTTGTGATGGGTTTATTAAGTTCTGCTTCAGCTTGTGATAAATTTGGTAGGTGATATGAATCAAGGAACTTTTCCTTTTCCTCTAGGTTTTCAAATTTGTTAAGGTACAGTCTCCTGTAGTATTTTGTTATGATATTTTGGATTTCTGATGGATCTCTAGTGACAACTCCCTCCTCATTTCTTATTTGGGTTATTTGTATCCTTTCCCGTTTTTCTTTAGTAAGTTTAGCCAATGGTTTCTCAATGTTGTTGATCTTTTCTGAAAACCAGCTTTTGGTCTTTTCAATTTTTTCAATTGTTCTCTATTCTCTAATTCATTTAGTTCTGCTCTAATCTTTATGATCTGTTTTCTTCTGGTGACTGAGAGGTTCCTCTGTTGTTCTCTCTCTACTTGTTCAAGCTATCGGGTCAGTTCTTTGATTTGGTTTCTTTCTTTCTTCCAGATGTTTACATTTATGGAGATAAACTGATCTCTGAGCATTGCTTTGCCTGTATCCCATAGGTTCTGGTAGGAAGTGTTTTCATTCTCATTGGAATCCATAAATTTCTCGATTTCATCCTTGACTTCTTCTAGAACTCATGGCTTTTTGAGCAAGACATTCTTCAGTTTCCATGAGTTCCACTTTGTCTTTTCTACTATTGATTTCGACTTTTATGGCTTTATGATCTGAGAAGATCCCCTAATTCAGTGATATGGATTTTGTTGAGAACTGCTTTATGTCCTAACGCGTGGTCTATTCTGCAGAATGTTCTATGCACACTAGGGAAAGTTTAGTTGTATGCTGATGGATTGAAAGTTCTGTACATGTCGGTGAGTTTTGGTTGGTTAATTGTGGTAATAAGTTCTTCCGTATCTTTATTGAGCTTTTTTTCCAGATGACCTGTCCAATATTGAGAGTGGAGTGTTGAAGTCTTCCACTATTATTGCAAAGTGATCTATCTCATTTTTGAGTGTAGTCAGTGTTTCTTCAATGTATTTAGGTGCTATAATATTAGGTATATAAATATTTGATATCGATAAGTCCCCCTTGTGTATTTAACCTTTAAACAATAGTGTCCATCCTTGTCCACAATGGTGGATTTTACATTAAAATTGATTTTGTCTGAGATTAGAATTGCCATACCTGCTCTTCTTTGTTCATTGTCAACTTGATATGTATTCTTCCATCCTTTAATTTTTAGTTTGTTCATGTCTTTAAGTCTAAGATGAATTTCTTGTAGGCAACATGTGGATAACTCATGTCTCTTGATCCAAGATGTGACTCATTGTCTCTTTACCAAAGCATTCAGTCCATTCACATTCAATGTGATCACTGATAGGTATGTGTTCAGTACTGCCATTGTGGTACGTTTATTTTTGTGTTGATGTTTTCTCTGTTCTTATTAATCTGTTCTGGGACTTTCTTCTTTGTGAGTTGACTTTACACCTTCTTCAGGGTTGGTTTTGTGGTTGTTGAGATGCCTGTATTATGTTTCTTGATTTGATATGTTGCATCTTTATTGTGCTGTACAGCTGCCCCTAAGATCCCCCTTAATAAACTATGTATAAACTCAATTTCAATTAATACCATTCTTATCAATTTCCTCTCCTTCTAGTAGGACTACAGTGACTGTAGTATATCCCACTTTTTAATGTGATGACATCATAGTTTTCATGATATGATCACTGGACTATTTCTTTCTCTATTATAGCTTGATTGTATTTGGAGCCTTCCCTTACTGAGTAGGATTCTGGGTGATGTGTCCTGTAATTGCTTCTAAAATATGAAGTTAGTGGTTTTGTTCTTCTAAGCCAGGAGATTCCTTCAGTACTTCTTGTAGCTTTGGTTTGGTTTTTAGGACGTCTCTGTGTTTCTGTTTATCTGTGAATGTCTTCACTTCATTTTCATATTTGAAAGATAGCTTTGCAGGATATATAATTCTTGGTTGGAAGCTTTTCTCCTTCAAGGCTTTGAATGTGTCATGCCACTGTCTCTGTGACAACATAGTTTCTGCTGAGAAATTCTACAAAAGCCTACAGAGTTTCCCTCTGAATGTCAGCTTTGCTTTGAGCCTTGCTGCCTTTAAGAATTTCTGCTTATGTTTCATTTTGTTAAACTTGATTAGAATATGTCTTGGAGTCTCTCTTCTGAAATCTATATTGAGTGATGTTTGATATGTAGCTTGGATATCTATATTCTCTTCTTTCATAATTTTTGGGAAGTTTTCTGTCAGCAGCTCAGCCACTAATAGTGTCTGTGTTCTCAGGTGTCTCATCATGTTCAGGAAGTCCAATTAATCATAGATTGTTCCTCTTGATAGAGTCCCACATGCTTCTTAATGCTTTTTCATTTTTCTTGTTTCTTTTTTCTGATTTTTCCTCTTAGATGATGGAGTCAGTAGCTCTGTCTTCCATATCAGAAAGTCTGTTTTCCATTTGTTCTACTCTGTTTTCTTGGCTTTGAATTGAAGTTCCTATCTCTTTGATTTTGTTCTTGATCTGCTGCATTTCAGAGTACTGGTGTTCCATCAGATCGAACAGCTTGCTTGATTTTTCGTTTAGCTCTGCTGCATTTTGTATAAAGTCTAGGAGGGCTCTCTATATAATCCTTTTGTATTCACCTTCCAGTAGTTTCAGAAAAGCTTCTTCATCTGGGAAGTTGTATGGTGCTTTCTTTTGTGGCCTTCTGAAGTCATAGGTGATTTATTGGTTACAGTTTCCTCCAGAGTTTATTGCTTTTTGGGCATCATGAGAGTCAATAGAGGCTGGGAGAGATGCTGTGAGGATGGACCACAGTTGTTTCTCTAGGCTTTCTTAAAATTAAAGTTAAAAAGCACCTGGCAACTGCCAAAGTCAGGTAGGTTTTCAGGTATATAGATCTTCCTTCACAGCTTGCCAAGTAAGCACCTCTACATTGAACCCCAGATGTTATAAACTAGCTCAAAGTACAGAAAGGCTACTGCTTTGCTGGTATCTGCTTTCAGGCTCCAGTTATAGGCAGCATTGTGTAGAAAACTGTTTTTCTGCCTGAAAAGTGCTTTCGTCTGGGCAGGCGCTGCCTCCCAGCCCAGGAATTAGGTCCAACTGAGGCCTCCTTATGGGTATCTCAGCCTCCCAATGGAATAAGATAGTGTCCCACAGAATCTGGCCACCTGCCTGGATCCACACTGCTCTATGGTGGAGGTGGAAAGAGAGGCCAAATGTGCCGAGATGCACAGAGTTCACAGCCTCTGTTACTGGGCCCCAGCCATAGGCAACACTGTGTAAAATACTGCTTTTTTTGCCAGCCAGAAATGCACTCTCCTCTGGGCAGGCACTGCCTTTCAGCCTAGGAACTAAGTCCAGCTGGATCCTCTGTATGGGTGTATCTGCCTCCTAATGGATCCAGATGGCAGCCCACACAAGCTCACCACCTGCCTCAGTACTGGCTACTCTATGGTAGAGGTGGAAAAGGCAGCCAAAGGTGCCGAGAGGCCCAGAGTCCAAAACCAGGCTCTCAAAATCTGGCCACTCGCCTTCCGATCTCACCAGCAGTGTGTCTGAGATTAGCTGCTAGTCACGTCCCAGCACTGCCCCATGGCTAAGACAGAGAAAAAAGAGTTAAAATGGTGAGTTACCTTCGGTCCTTGCAAGCCAGCTTTCGCCAAGAGTAGGGTCAGCGAAATAGAGGAGATTTTCCTTTCAGTGGTATAAAGTCCAAATTAACAGCCCTATGCCACATACTAGGACTCACTAGGTGTCCAGAAGGCTCAGTTTAATTATCAGTTCAGGTCTTGGATTCCAGAGGGATTTAGGGAGATGTGTGTTTAGTCCACCATCTTGACTCTGCCCCCAGGACTTCTTTTTTTTAAAAAAAGTTTTACCTATATTTATTGACTGTAATACCAAAAGACCCCACTAATTCTGTCTAAGGATGACAGAAGATTTTTTTTTAATAAAGGAGGTTTGTAAAATAATCAAAGTTTGTTTAAAATTGTTTTTTTTAATCTTGTTTCTTATAGAATATGAATACATCTGTCAAAGATAAACTGTCATTAGATGGCTATGTGGGAATATAAATGCTAAAATTAAGAAGCCTAAAGAATGATAAAGCCAGTAATGAAAATGACCCCCTTACTAATATATCATGCAGTCACTCAATCACTCTCTCAATCACTGAGAAAAAGAGGAAAAAAAGAATGTAACATATATGGGCCCTGACCTCAAGGAAATGTCAGCACTTATACAATGCTAAGGAGTTATGAGATGGCATCAAGGACTTCTTTATGAAGAAAGCTAAAGGTCATTAAAGAGATGGGAAAGGAAGAATCAAGATGGATATCAGAAGAGACTCTATAATGGTTAAGGTTTTGTATCAATGTAGCTGGAACATGATTTTCATTGAATTGGCAGTTATGTAATGATATAATTTGGCAGTTATATTATAATGTAGTTTGGTAGATAGGTAAAAATATAATTTACTATTGTTGTTATGTGCCATCGAGTTTGTTCTGACTCGTAGCAACCCTATACAGAAGGAAACAATGCCCAGTCTTGCACCATGTCCACAATGATTTTTGTGCTTAAGCCTATTGTTGTGGCCACTGTGTCAACCCATCTCATCTTTGGTCTTCATCTTTTTCACTGACACTCCGCTCTCAGAATGTTGTCCTTCTCCACAGACAGATCTTTTCTGACAACATGTCCAAAGTATGTAAGATGCAGTTGAGCCATCTTTGCTTCCAAGGAGCACTCTGGTTGTACTTCTTCCAGAACAGATCTGTTTGTTCTTTTGGCAGTCGGTGGTATATTCAACATTCTCCAACACCACAATTCAAAGGCATCAATTCTTCTTCTGTCTTCTTTGTTCATAGTCTAGCTTTTGCATGCATATGATGTGATTGAAAACACCATGGCTTGGGTCAGGGGTATTTTAGTCTTCAAGGTGACGTCTTTACTTTTGAATACTTTGAACAGGTCCTTTGCAGCAGATTTTCCCAGTAGAATAAGTCTTTTGATTTCTTGACTGCTGCTTCCAATAGCAGTTAGGTAACACAACTATCCTCTTTTCTGTGGTATAATGTAATCACCTCAGTGATGTGATTAGTCAATCAGTTACAAGGGGAGTTTCCTCCTGGATGTGGCTTGCATACAATATAAGCAGACATTCTGACAAAGCTCCCTGGGTTTTTCTTCCTCTGGATCCCGCATCTAGCTCATCATCACTTCATCTCCAGTTCTGGAGGCTTGTGTCAGTTGCCTGTCTTATTGCCTGCCAATCTTGAGATTCACTGGCTTCTGCATCCTGTGACTAGCAACCTTCATCTTTCCTACCAATCTTGAGTTCATCAGCCTTGCAGCTAAATGAATCAGGAGAAGCCTCCGGCTTGACACCTGACCCACAGACTTGACCTTTTCAACCACTACAAAAACTTGAGCCATTTCCTTGAGATAAATGTATCTCTCCATATGTATGTGTGTGTGTATATATATATAGTATCACTGGGTTTGTCTCTCTAGAGAACACAGCCTAAAACAATCTGAAAATTGTTTTGAATGTAGAGTGGCTAAAGGGAACAGAAGAAATGATAAATGTAGAAGAAATTCTAAGCATGTTCTTCCATCTCAGTTTCCTAACACTAGTTCTTTGAACACTCTTTATAACACTTTGCCTTCTTGAATGGGTGGCTCAAGAAAGCAAAGTATTATAATGAAATGTTCAAAGAACTAGTTAGGAAACTGAGAGGGAAGAACATGCTCAGAATTTCTTCTATATTTGAAGAAAAAATTTAAGCTTCAAGTTTAAACACTAAGGAACAAAATATTGAATGAAGCACAAAGCATCCAAAGAAGATAGAAAGAATACCCAGAGAGCTGCTCATTGGTGGGTATGCAAACTTATATGGGATTGTATATTTTCACTCAATCTTAATAATAATAATAAAAGAATACCCAGAGTCACTGTACCAAAGGGAATTGGTCAACATTCAACCATTTTAAGAAGTACAGTATGGTCAAGAACTGGTGGTATTTGTGGAAGAAGTCTAAGCTTCACTAAAGCCTTTGACAAAAGACAAAGCTCCAGAACTGAAGAAACATCAATTGAGATATTAGCTATTTCAACAAATAGATGCAATGATGAAAGGACTCACTTGTCTATGCCAAGAAATCTGGGAGACAGATATCTGGCCAACCAAGTGGAAGAGATTCATACTTGTGACCGCCCCAAAGAAATATGATCCAACTGAATGTGGAAATTACTGAACAATATCACTAATATCACACTCAAGTAAAATATTTTGCTGAGGATCATTCAAAAGTGGTTGCAGCAGTACACTAATAAAGAACTACCAGAAATTTAAGCTGGGTATGGACGAAATGTAGAATGAGTGATATTATTGCTGATGTCAGATGGATCCTGTCTAAAAGCAGAGAATACCAGAAAGACATTTACTTCTGTTTTATTGACTATGCAAAGGCATTCAACTGTGTGGGTCATGATAAACTATGAATAGCTTTGCAAAAAATAGAAATTCTAGAATACGTAGTTGTGTTCATGAGGAACTTGTACATTGACCAAAAGGCAGCTGTTCAAACAGAACAATTGTTGCAGCAAGTGTGCCAGTCTGTCTCATTGATTTTTTTTCCTCTTTGTCACTTATGATCTACTTTATCAAGCATTATGTCCTTCCCCAAGAACTGGTTCTTCCTAAAACATGATCAAAGTATGTAAGATGAAGTCTTGACATTCTGGCTTCTTGCAAGACAGATGTATTTGTTCTTCTAGAAGTCCATGATATATTAAAAATTATTCACCAAGACATAATTCAAAGTAATAAATTCTTCTTTGGTCTTCCGTATTCATTAACAAGCTTTTCCGTGTACATACGCTAACTGAAAATACCATGGCTTGGATCAGGTGCACCTTAGTCCTCAAAATGACATCTTTGCTTCAAACACTTTAAAGTTTTACCCAATTCATTAAGTCATTTAATTTCCTGACTGCCATTTCCACAGGTGCTGACTGTGGATCTAAGTAAAATAAAATTTTTGACAACTTCAATCTTTTCTCCTATTATCATGGTATTGCTTATTGGTCCAGTTGTGAGGACTTTTGTTTTCTTTATGTTGAGGTACAATCCATACTGAAGGCTTTAGTCTTTGATCTTCATCAGTAAGAGCTTCAAGTCCTCATCACTTTCAGCAAGTATGATTGTGTCATCTGCATGTCACAGATTGTTATAGAGTTTTCCTACAAGTCTGATACCTCATTCTTCCCCATACACTACAGTTTTGGGGGTTGTTTACTCAGCATGCAAACTGATTAAGTATGATGAAAGGATACAGCTCACCTTTCTTGACTTTAAACACACTGTTCACCATTTTTCTGTTGGAACTACTGACCTTTGGTCTATTTACTGGTTCCTCACAATCACAATTAATAATTATGAAATTACTATTGTTTACAATGTTATTCATAAATCATTATGATTCACACAGTCAAGGGCTTTTGAATAGTCAGTTAAACTCAGACATACTTTTGGTATTTTCTGCTTTCAGCCAGGATCCATCTGACATCAGCCATGATATCACTTGTTCCACATCCTCTTCTGAATCCGGCTTGAATTTCTAGCAGTTTCCTGTTGATATACTGTTTCAACCCCTTTTGACGATGTATAGCAAAACTTTGTGTGTGATATTAATGATATTTTTTCAATAGTTTCAACATTTGCTGCCCCCTGGCCTTGCTCTTTCTTTAAAATGGGTAAAAATATGGATCTTTTCCAGTTGGTTGTCCAGCAAGATGTCTTCTAAATTTCTTGGCATAGACAAGAGAGTACCTCCAGTGTTGAATTTGTTTACTGAAACATCTCTGTTGATGTTCTGTCAATTCCTGGAACCTTGTTTTTCATCAGGGCTTTTAATGCAAATGGGGATTCTTCCTGTGGTAACAGTGGTTCTTAATCATATGCTGCATCTTGAAATGGTTGAATATCAAATAGGTTTTTTTGGTACAGGAGTTCCTTGTATGTCTTCCATCTTCTTCTGATGCTTCCTGCCTCTTTAACACTTTTCCAGTAGAATTCTTCAATTTTGCAACTTGAGACTTTAATTTTTGCTTCAGTTGTTTTAACTTGAGAAATATTGAGTGTATTCTTCCATTTTGGTGAAGGGTCTTTCCACATTTCATTATAATACTTTATTCTCTCAGGCAAACCTTCGAGATCTTTTATTCAACTCTTCTGCTTAATCATTTCTTCCTTTTGTTTTATCTACTCTATGTTCAAGAGCAAGTTTCAGAGTCTCTTCTGACTTTTTTTTGTTTTTTTCTTTTCTTCATTTCTTTTTAATGATTTCTTGCTTTCTTCATATATGATGCCCTTGATGCCATTCTACAATTTGTTTGGTCTTTGGCCAGTAATGGTGTTCAGTGTCGCAAGTCCACTTTTGAAATGGTCTCTAAGTTCAGGTGGGATGTACCCTAGGACATACACTGGCTCTCATAGACTTGTTCAAATTTTCTTCATGTTCAGTTTAAGCTTACATATAAATAGTTGAGTGTATGTTTCACATTTGACACTTGGCCTTGTTCTGCTGAATGATATTGAGTTTTCCATTGTCTCTGTATGCTGGAATAATCAATTTCATTTCTGTATTCCATCTGGTGAAGCCATTTATTTATGTTGTTGAAAAAAACTGTTTGCAATTAAGAATTTTTCTTTTGTTTTGAAAAATTCCAGCGTGCTATCTCCAGCCTTGTTTTTATCATCAAGGCCTTACTTTCCAGATACCAATCCCTCTTGGTTTCTAACTTTCACATTCCAATCTTCAGTAATTTTCAGTGCATCATAATTGCACTTTTGATCAGTTTCAGACCACAGAACTTGCCAAAAATCTTCAGTTTCCTCATCATTGACATTAGTGGCTGGTGCATAAATTTGAATAACATTTATATTAGCTGGCCCCCTTTATGCATGTGGATATTATCTTATAACTGACACTGCTGTACTTCAGGTTAGATATTGAAATGTTCTTGTGACAATGTTATGCCATTCTTCAGTTTTTCATTCCTTGCATAGTACACCATAGTATAGTCCGGTTTAAAATAGCCGATAAATGTCCATTTCAGCTCACTAATGCCTAGATTATCTGTGTTCCATTTTATGTTTTTGGATTTTCCACTTCTCATAGATTCACTTTTTAATACATTCTATGGATCCGACTCTACGGCACTTGGCTGACTGGCTATTATTAATGGATATTTGCCACTGTTTCTTCACATTTTGAGTTGTGTGACATCAGCACTTGAAGGTCTTCAAATCTTTATTCCATCCGTGTAAGTTCCACCCTTTGCTGTCTGTCCTGGAGCAACTGAGCACATCATAATCATATGCATGTAAGTTTATCACTAAGGGCTACATAAGATTCGCTAAATCTGGGAATTTCATAAATATAGCTAACTGTTAAAGTACTATGTTAAATTTAAATAGATAAGACAGCTCTTTCCAGTTGTGTCTTGAGTACATTCTAACTTCAGAGACTCATCGTCCAGTATCATATCAGACAATGTTCTGCTGCTATTTCTAAGGTTTATACTAAGTAAACTTTTCAGAAGTAGACTATCAATTCCTTCTTCCTAGTTTGTGTGCAAGCTCAGCTGAAACCTGTCCACCATGGGTGACCCTACTAGTATTTGAATTATTGATGGCATAGCTTCCAACATCACAGTAATACACAAACCATGCCAGTATGACAAACACACAGATCAGTGGGGAAACTGAGAACAATGGATGGTTTAAAATCAGGAAAGGTATTAGTCAGTGTTGAATCCTTTTACCTCATACTTATTCAGTTTGTATGCTGAGGAAATAATTGAATGAAATGGACATTACGATAAACAGAGAAATGATTGGTATTATCAAGGATTTCATTTTATTTGGATCCACAATCAATGCACATAGATGCCACAGTCAAGGAATCAAATGATGCATTTCAATGGGTAAATCTGCTGAAAAAAAAAAAAAAAAAACTCTTTAAAATTTTGAAAGGCAAAAATGTCTCTGTCAGGACTAATGTGCACATGACCCAAGCCATGGTGTTTTCATACCCCATATAAATAATTAAACTGTGCAATGAATAAGGTAGACTGAAGAATAGTTGATATTTTTGAATTACTGTGTTGGTGATGAATATTGATTTTACCAAGGACTGTTAGAAAGATGAACAAATCTGCTTTGGAAGGAGTATAGCAGAAATTTCCTTCAAAGAGAGGATCGTATCATATACTTTGGATATATTATCAAGAGGGACCAATTTCTGAAGAAGGATATCACGCTTTGCCAAGTTGAAGGTCAGCAAAACAAGAGGAAAATCATCAACAAGAACTATTGTCACACAACTACAGACTACAACATGACAATGATTGTGAGGATGGCGTGGGACTAGGCAGTGCTTTCCTGTTTTACATGGGGTCTCTGTGAGTCAGAACCAAGTCAATAACATCTAACAACAGCTGTTGTATGGTAATCATTATTCACTGTTGATAAAAATGGTTTCAATTGGACTTTACTAAAATTTCAAGACAAAAATTAGTATCTTTTAAACGGCAATTACAATAGAAATAGCGATGATGACTGTATAAAATAAAAAGGGGGGGGCATTCCTGAAAAATTTCAATGCTTTGGAAGAAAAGTACATATTATATATAGAATTTTTATATTTGTATCAGGTTTTTACAAACATTTGATGATTTCTCTCTGTGTTATGGCCTTGTCTCCAAAACAGTCTGTTTGCTAGTTCAAGGTTCTAAATGGAAAATCTCTCTACTCCTTTGTTTCCTACCTCCTTCCTTCCTTCTCTCCTTTTCTTCATTCTTTACTTTTCTTTCATAATGATATAGGAGTTAGAAGGCAGCTACCTGCAGAGAATATAAACACAAGTTCTTATCATAATAGAAAGTGTAACAAAATTTTTGTTAGGTAAATACTTGACCTAGAAATGCCTTTTTATGTGTGGTGCAGTGGCTTCAAATTGGGAAAAGTGAACTAAAAATATAAGCTATTTAAATTCACATAGGATGTCCTCTTAAAAATGCTTAATGATTTGCTTGATTCTAACTACAGCACAAGAATAAAATGTCTGCCCAGATCTCAAACAAAGGCAAAGCTGCCTAGATTTTTCAGAATTGCATATTTTTTGAGCTAGAAACAAAACTACACAAGCAAAAGTAAGACTGAATAAAGCATTTTGAGAGTGCTATGTACATATCGTTTCCCATGTCACGTACATAGCTTTCACTTAAAAAACAGAAAAAAAAAGGAAAAAGATTTTTAGACATTAAAACCAAAAGAAAAACCTGTAGTAAAAATAGATATTAAGGGGAAAACATCTTTGGACTGCCGTTGTCACAGTTATCTTACCCTCTACAAAAATGATCTATCCATGTTAAATATTCTTAGACTAAAATGGGGATTAAAAGCATAGCTCTATGTTTAGGAATGATAAAAGAAAAGTCAACTACTCTAGATGATAAATAAAATGTTCTTGTTTTTTCTATTCTTCCTTCTTTCTTTTTTTCCCTCCCTTTTATCCTACACTGCTTTTTCTTACAAAAAATGTGAATGTTTGCTATATAACAGTGATCAAGATGCTGATGTGATAGAAATAAAGACAGAATCCTTCTTTCTAGGAGATGAGGTTGCAAATGACAGTTTTAAGCATATGAAGTTCACATAGCCTGCTATGTTATTTAACACTGGTTTACACAAAATAAAATGAGAGGCCTCAGGACACATTAATGTGCCCAGAGGTGTTAGGAAAGGTTTTGGAAGGAACTCCATATCTGAGTTGGGTCATTAAAGTTGAATGGGAGTTTTCCAATTTACCCTACCCTGGCTACATCCATCTGCCACTAGAGTCTACAGAAAGGAAGAAGTGTTCACCAAATGCCTGTAGTATCTTAGCTGTTCTCCTCTCCAACTTTATTGTGTAGTTAGCTGCCATTGAGTTGAACCGGATTCATAGCGACATGATGCGCAACAGAAGGAAAACCTGCTTGGTCTGTGTCAGCTCCACAGCTGCTGCCACATTCCAGTCTGTCGTGAAGGTGTTGTGTCAATCCATTCACCAAGGGTCTCCGTCTTGGTTATCTAGTGGTGCTGTAACAGAAATACCACAAGAGGAAGCTTTCACAGTTTATTCTTTCAGAGTCTAGTAGTCTAGAAGTTCAAATTCATGATGCCAGCTTCAGAGGAAGACTTCTTCTGTTGGCTCTGGGAAAAGGTTATTGTCATCAATTTTCTCTGGTCCTAAGAGCTTCTCAGTGCAGACCTCAGGACCAAAGGACACATTACTCCTCTGGATTTTGTTTCTTAGTGGTATGAGAACCCCATTCTCTCTGTTCACTTCTGTCTTTCATATCTCCAAAGAGGTTGGCCCAAGACAGAACCCTGTCCTATAGATCAAATCAACATAACCACCACTAATCCCATCTCATCAACATGACATCAGTAGGATTTACAACATACAGAAAAATCACATCAGATGACAAAATGGGAGATGATCACAGGATACTGGGAAATCCATGAAGGTCATTGCACATGCTTATTGGCCCTCTAGTTCTCTAATGATTGAGCTATCTTGTTCAAAGCAAATGAATTAGACAATGTTTTATTGTGGTTTATAAGACTTTCACTGGCTATTATTCAGAAAAGGATTGCTATTTGTTTATGCCAGACTGTCTTAGTTAGGAAGCTGTACTGAAATCTGTCCATTGTGGGTGATCCTGGTGGTATTTGAAATACTGGTGACACAGCTTCCAGCATCACCAAAATAGGCAAGCCAGCACAGCACCATAGACAGACAGACTTTAACTTCACCTATTTCGGGAGAACAGGAAACAGACAATGGCAGGGTTCTGTCCGGGGCAATGAGTCCAGTAGGGGGATCCTGGGATGAAGCCCCAGGGGAGGATAGGACAAGAGAGGACTGTCTGACAAACACCCTTCATGGTGACTGATCTAGTTTCTGGATGCATCAGGACAAGCAAACATAGACGAAGAGAATAAATGTGAGAGATTATGGACCCAGAGTAGGGTAGAGTGCAATGATGAACATCACAAATAAAACCCACTACCATCAAGTGGATTCTGACTCACAGTGACTCTACGCAACAGAGCAGAACTGCTTCAAAGAGTTTCCAAAGAGCACCTGGCAGGTTTGAACTGCTTACTTTTCGGTTATCAGACATAGCACTTAACCACTATGCCCCAGGTTTCCTGTAAGTATAATAACCCCTAACACAGAACAAATCAGAATTTGAAGCCCCTCCTGTGTGCAATACTTTCTTTAGGCCCCAAAGCAAACTTTTAAAATAAGGAAAATATTAATGTCTTATTTGACAATTAAAAAAACTGAGGCCCCAGGAGATTAAACAATTTATCAGAGGGCACAGGACTTGTCTCCTAACTACTGGTCTAGAGATTCCCTTCAGCTTCTTGTAGCAAATTACAGTATTTGTTTGGAAGTAAGCATGCTGTTACTGTGAGCCTCAGGGCACAGTGGTCCATACACCTTGGTTTCTGAATTTGATTCTCATTTTTGTCATTCATTCCCTTTACACAACAAAGATAAAATGTAACTGTTCTTTATTATCAAGGAGAAAATCACAACCATTAAATATCTATAGATGCCTGACTTGGAAAGTTCTTGCTATGTATTCAGCCATATAAAGCCTGAGATAATGCTTATACCAGCCAAGCTTGCCTTGTCTGCATGCTGGGGGTGCCTAAAGTGTGGCAATTTAAGCAGCCATTTGGTAACTAAAAAAAAAGGGGGGGAGGGGGCACAAAACCTACAATTTTAAGATGTACAACCATAGTGTAGTACATCGTAAACAAGGCCACTGGGTGCAGTCAGCTCTCGTATTTGATGAAAAATGCATTAGAGGCAAAGCCAAGCTCTCAATTATTACTAATTTTAAAATTTTCTCTTTTCATATAGTCATATCCCTACCACTCATATCCTATTTTTAAAATAGCACAGGCTTCTAAGATCATGATGATTTTAGGCCTCTTAAAAGCAGCAATGTAAAACAGAACACCTAGAGTAGAAATCCAACAAAAGGAACACTTAGGCACAGACATTTTCCCCAGAAAACCAACACAACGTTGGTCCTTGTGCACATGGTACAAGACTAGGCAGTGTTTTGTTCTGTTGTATACAGGGCCATTATGAGTTGGGGGCTTACCAAATCTCAGGCGTTTGTGTACCAATGCAAGAATATTTCCATACTGACTTACCACCTGCAGTGTTGTTTCTTTGACTTAAAATTCTTGGTTCTTAACTTAAATAAATGTATCTTTTAAAAGAAAAAGGTACTGCTTTAATTACAGAGAAACCCCAAAAGAAAAATGACAAAAACAAAACTATATTATTAAATTGGTACAATATTGTTGCCTACCTTGAGTTCTTAGACTGATATTACTACATTTAATAGCAAAGAGATCTGTAAGTATTTGAGAGGAGCTAAGGTTAAGAAGGTGTCAAACTAAAACATTTTCCTTGATGGTAATCAGAATGTTTGGAAGAGAAGTTAAACCCATTGTATGACTGTAATTTAATACCATCCCAACATATTACGTAAACCACAGCTAATAATTTGGAAAATATTTAACAGTAATTTTCTTTCTTCGAAGCATGTTAATTCTCAATATATAGCAAATGTTCTATATGGTACATGCTAAGTATGTGTTAAATTAAACCTAGACTGAGTATCTCTTTAGTGCTTTTGTATGGCCAGATAAACTTTATAATCCTAATTGATGACATCAGACTTTCAACTCAAATGTGAAAGTTCCAAGTATAGTGAAAATACTCAGTATTAATTTGTTGACAGTGTTTTAGTCAGCTAGGGTTGCTCTAACAGAAATACCATAGAGTGGATGACTTTAACAAAGGAAGGTTTATCCTTACACAGTCCTGTAGGCTACAAGTCCAAATTCAGGATGGCCACTCTAGGGGAAGGCTTTCCCCCTTGTCAGATCTGGAGGAAAGTCTGGTATTGCATCAGTCTTTGTCCAGGGAACATCTTGGTGCAGGAACCTCGGGTCTGAAGGACACGCCCTTCTCCCAGTGCTGCTTGATTGATGGTACAAGGTTCCCAATTCTCTGCCCTCTTCTCTGTCCTTTTACCTCTTGTAGGATGAAAGGATTAAGGGTGGGGCTAGCCATACTCCAGGGAAACTCCCTTTACGGTGGAGCAGGGAAGTGATCCTATGAAGGGATTTACAGCCCCACCCTAATCCTTTACCATACAGCATAGGAAAACTACAAAATGGAGAACAGTCACAAGATACTGGGAATCATGGCCCAGCCACATAGCTATGCATATTTTTGGGGAGACACAGTTCAATCCATGACATCTCACCCTTTGGTACCCCCAAAATCACATGATAGACACATGTAACGCATTCATCTTATCATAGCAATATCATGTCCATCCCAGAGGATAGAATCCTTTACATCTGCAAAACTTAGAATACAAGCTATCTGCTTCCAAAGGTACAATGCAACAGGCCCAAGTTAGACATTCCATTACAAATGGGAGAAATTGTAGGGAAAGAAGGCATTAACAGGCAACAGGCAAGTCAGTAGAACACATTATACTAGGTCTCCAAGCTTTGGAAATACTCTTACATTTTCTGAGACATTCTACACAATGGCCTTGCTCTCCAGACTCTAGGTGTTGGTCACACTCTGGATTTTGAGTGGAGCCCTGTGCTACAACTCTGCCTTCAAGGCCCACTTGGACAGAAACTCTGCCCCATCAGCTTTAGGAGCACCGTAAGCCCAACTGAGTGGCAACTCCATCCTTACAAACACAGGACGCCATGGTTCCACCCTTTCAAACCCCAGAGGTCATGGCCATACCTTTTGAGACTGAGGCAGCTCAGCTTGTCACGCTGTTTGTCTCTTCATCTTCAGCTTCCTATGGCCACACAGCCCGGGCCTCAGGCCCATATCTGCCCTGCCAGGCAAGTGTTCCAAAGCTCTGTAGCTCCACTGATCTAAGTGCCCGGAGGCACCCCACTCTTGCTAAAAAGCGTCCTGCCCAAAGGCACTCAGCTCTCTCACTCTGTGGGTCAGCAAGGCCAGCTTCACAGATTTAAGTGCCCAGAGATACCCCGCTCCACGAGGAAAACTGTGTGCAGACACTCAGCTCTCTCGCTCCGTGGGTCAGCTCCAGTGCTGCCCCTAGTTCTGCTGTTCCTGCTGCCACTGCTGCTGCCACTGGTCCTTTGTTGTTTTTCACCATCTGCACCTTCTTCGTTCCTTCTGAATCTTCTATCCATTCACAGTTTCAAAATGGATCCCACTTCTTAGATATTTGCTAGAGCAGCACCCCACTCTCACGGTACGAAATTCTATTTCAGTCAGGTAGGGCTGCTCTAGCAGAAATACCACCGAGTGGATGGCTTTAATAAAGGAAAATTTATTCTTACATAGTCTGGTGGGCTGCAAGTCCATATTCAGTGACAGCATCTCAGCACAGGAACCTCGGGTCTAAAGGACATGCTCTGCTCTTGGTGCTTCTCTCTCGGTGGCATGAGGTTCCCAACTTCTGCTCACTTCTCTCCCTTATATTCCACAAGCTTGTAGCTTGAGACCTGCCTCACTATAACACAACCATTGCCTATTCTCCATCATCAATCTCACAGAGGCAGGATTCACAACACATGGGAGGAAGGGCACCTTACTGGGACTCACAGCCAAATCAAATTAACAGACATTTTTTGGGGGGACAAAATTCAATCCATGACAGACAGTACTTGGCTTTCTATCCACAGAACTAGCAAGGAATGTCTCTACACCATCAAACTAAATGATGAGAGTTCCCTGTACGAGATACTGTGCAAAATCAAATGAGCTTATGTTTTATGTGTTTTTCTACTAGCGTGTTAGACAGGATATTAAACTATAAAGTTTCACATAGAACTCAAGAAAATTTAACTTAGATATGTTGGCTATAGCATTAATGTTGCAGAAGATAGTAATGCTTTTTACTGACTCATCTAATTTAAGAAAGGTGACCTTCATCTAACCTGAATTTCCTATTTACTCTTATCTTGAAACTGTGCTACATGCTGTATGACGAACATTCAACTGATATTCTTGTTGACATTTTTCAAGTAATTTGTCCTAATTGTACCTAGGAAGCATAGCACTGTCATACATAGTTTAAACATGTAAAAATGGTGTTGGGTGGTGTCATAGGTTGAACTGTGTCCCCACAAAATATATGTCAACTTGGCTAGGCCCTGATTTCCAGTATTGTGTGATTGTCTACCACTTTGTCAACTCCTTTAATTTTTCTATGTATTGTAAGTCCTACCCCTGTGATGTTAATGAGGCCAGATTAGAGGCAGTTATGTTAATGAGGCAGGACTCTGTCTACAAGATTAGATTGTATCTTAAGCAAATCTCTTTTGAAATGTAAAAAAGAGTAGGGAGTAGAGAGACATAGGGACCTCATTACCACCAAGCAACAAGAGGCAAGAGCAGGTGTCTTTTGGGCCTGAGATACGAACTTCTTGTTGTTAAGTGCCACTGAGTCAGTTCTGACTCATAATGACCCCACATACAACAGAACAAAACACTACCTAGTCTTGTACCATGTGCATAATCATTTTTTTGCTCACCATTTTTGCAACCACTGTGTCAATCCATCTCACTGAAGGTCTTCCCCTTCTTCATTGACCCTCCACTCTACCAAGCATGATGTCCTTCTCCAGAGACTGACCCCTCTGACAATACATCCTAAGTATATAAAATGCAGTCTCACCATCCTTGCTTCCAAGGAGTGCTCTGGCTGTATTTCTTCCACAAGAGATCTGTTTGTACTTTTGACAGTACATGGTACATTCTTGATGAGCCCTAGTCTAGGGAAGGATTGATGATGAGGAGCTTCTCCCAGAGCAGACAGAGATAGAGAACCTTCTTCTGCAGCTGGCATCCTAAATTTGGACTTCTAGCCTACTAGACTGTGAGAGAATAAATCTCCGTTTATTAAAACCATGCATTTACAGTGTTTCTGTTATAGCAGTACTAGATAACTAAGACAGGTGTTGTCTGACCTCCTCCAACTTCACAAGGGTGAAGGATAATCAAGATCAATGGCCCCAGGTTGATTGTTACGAGGCAGAGATCAGACCTGCCTCTTCTCTCCACCATCTTTACCGATTCTGACAATGAATCAGCCCTTCCATGGCATTCTCTACTTCTCTGCTGAGTTTCAGAATTGCTGTGACCAGCTAGAACTCAAATACTCACAATTATGGGTTCTGTTACAGTAGTAACAGGTTACAAATCCGGTTCAGGAATACATCTGATATAGTTCTTCCATCAGGACAGCTGCTCTCAGTCATTCCTAAAAGGCGTAACTCTGTTTGGCCTCCCTGCCTCTGCTCTGTTCTGGCAGGTGTTACAAATTTCTTTTTGCTTTGGTGACAAGTTCCCTGACACACCTCACTCTGCCAGTATGCCTCAGCTTGAAGGCACTCAGCTTTAGCTCTGCAGGTCAGCAAACCTAGCTCTACCAAGTGTCCAGAGGTACCCTACTCTGCCAGCAAGCCTCCAGACCAAAGGAGATTTCGACTTTCCATAGGCTGGAAAGCTCACTTCTTAGACTCCACCCAGTATTCTGCTCTTATTGTTGTTTCTCTGAGGCCACTTCTTGTCATCTTCAGGGTTACAGCTTTCTCTCTCTCTCTCTCTTTTTCTGTTTCTCGGAGCGTCTTAGTGGAGTTCCAGGTCCAAAGGTGCACTCTATTCCTGATTTTTCTTTTTTGATGGTGGTTCAATTCTCTCTTTGTACCTCTGTGATGGCTCACTTTAAGCCTAGTAGAATAGAAAAATTCACCTGTTCTCCTGGTGGAGCAAAATTACCTATCTGCACTGTCCCACAGAGTCATTTAGGTGGAAGTTCTGAGATCATGGTGAAAAAGATCATATAAAAGCCATCTGTTGTACTACAGAAAATACATAAGGGTTCTATACAACAGTCAAAAGAATGTGTTCCACACATTAATACTATGTATAAGAAAACTCAGACAGTAGGAATATGAGGAAATACTTCTTTTGAGAGGGCTAAACATCATTTACATTCAGAGACATTTTAGAGGCCTTGAAAACTTGTAGCTGTCATACTATTAACTCTTTCTGATCTGCAGCAACTCCATGTACAACAAAAGGAAATAATGCGTGGTCCTATGCCATCCTTACAATCGTTGTTAAGCTTGAGATCATTGTTGTGGCCACCATGACAATCCATCTAGCTGAGTATCTCCCTCTTGTTCAGCTCTTCTCTGCCCTATAAGGTCAATATGAGTTGAAATTGACTGGAAGGCTGTGGGATTGGCTTGGTTTTATACTTTATCTAGCACGATGAACATCTCCAGGGACTGATCTCTCCTAACTTAATATCCAAAGTATGTGAGATGAAGTCTCACTTTGTTTGCTTCTAAGGGGAATTCTGGCTGTACTTCTCACAAATCAGATTTGTTTGCTCTTCTGACAGTCCATGGCATATTAAGTGTTCTTCCTCAACACTACAATTTAAAAGCAAATATTATTTAGTCTTCCTTATTCATGGTCCAGCCTTCCTATGCATGTGAGGCACTTGAAAACACCATGGCTTGGGTCAGACACACCTTAGTCTTTAAGGCGACCTCTCTGCTCTTTAATAGTTTAAAGAGGTCTCTTGCAGCAGGTTTTCTTTTTTTTTTTATCAAAATATATATATTATTACTAGTGAATGAAAGTGTACGTTGTCATATAAATTCACATGCTCAGCTGTATGCAGCTCCCACTGCTCTCCCTGCCCAGTGACAGCACACCCTTCCTCTCTGCTCAGTATATGTCCTATCCTTCCAACAGTCTCCTATCCCCTCCTCTGCACCTACTCCCCTTTCTCCAGTAGGAGGTCAGCAGGACAACATCGTATAGATGCATAGAACCATAAAGTTCCCACAAGATACAATCACTCTTGCAGCAGGTTTTCTAATGCAGTAAGTCTTTTGCTTTCTTGACTGCTGCTTCCATGAGTGCTGATTGTGGATCTGCGTAAAATGAAGTCCTTGCCAACTTAAATCTTTTCTCTATTTATTAAGATGTTTGTTATTGGTCTAGTTGTGAGTTTTTTTATTTTCTTTATGTTGCAGTATATTCCATACTGAAAGCTGTGGTCTTTGATCTTCATCAGCAAATGCTTAAAATCTTCTTTACTTTTGTTAAGATTGTGTCATATACTTATTGCAGGCTGTTAATGAGTCTTCCTCCAGTGCTGATGCCATGTTCTTCTTCATATAGTCCAGCTTCTCAGATCATGTATTCACTCAGCATAGACACTGAATAAATGTAGTGAAAGGATACAGCCCTGAAACACACTTTTCCTAACTTTAAACCAGGTGATATATTCTTTCTCTCTTCAAATAACTACTTCTTGATCTATGTATACATTTCTCATGAACATGATTAAGTGCCCTGGAATTCTCATTCTTCACAATGTTATCCATACATAATTTGTAACAATCTTCATAGTCTACTGCCTTTGCATGTCAATAAATGACAGGTAAATATCTTTCTGCATTTTTCTGCTTTCAGTCAGGATCCATCTGACATCAGCAATGATACCCCTCGTTCTATGTCCTCTTGTGAATCTGGCTTGAATTTTTGTCAGTTCCCTGTCAGTTTATTGCTTCAACTGCTTTTGAATGATCTTTGGCAAAACTGTACTTACTTGGGTACAGTGTTACTGAATTGTTTGATAACTTCTGCATTCCATTGTATCATTTTTCTTCATAATAGTCTTAAATATGGATCTCCTGTAGTTGGTTAGCAAGGTAGCTGTCTTCCAAATTTCTTTGCACAGACAAGCGAACTCTTCCAGTGCTGCATCCATTTGTGAAACATCTGAATTAGTATTCTTTTAATTCCTAGAGCCTTGCTGTTTGCCAATGCCTTCGGTGTAGCTTGGATTTCATTCTTCGGTACCACTGGGTCTTGATTGTTTCTTACCTTGAGATATTTGGAACATTTATCTTTTTTTTTTTTCTGGTACAGTAACTTTGTACTTCTATTTTTTGATGCTTCCTAAGTCATTCAGCATTTTCTCACAAAATTCTTCCCTCTTGTAACTAGAAGCTTGAATTTTTTCCTCAGTTCTTACGGGTTGAGAAATACTGTGTTGTTCTCTTTGGTTTTCTAACTCCAGGCCTTTATATATGTCATATTGCTTTACTCTGCCAATGTGAGCCATTATTTGAAATTTTCTGTTCAGGTATTTTACTTCACCGTTTTTTTCCATTTGCTTTAATTAATCTACATTCAAGAGCAAGCTTCAGAGTCTCTGTTGATATATATTTTGGTCTCTTTCTTGTCTTTTTAATGACTTCTTGCTTTCTTTCTGCATGGTGTCTGTCTTAGGCTGGATTTTCTGGTGAAGCAAAACCAGTAACACGTGTAGGTACAAGGAAAGATTTATAATATATATAGATAGATAGATATAGGAAACAGCTCACGCAATCACAGAAGCTGAATGTTCTGGCACAAGCCTCATGTGGCCGCGGAGGCTGAGGAACCCAAAGTCAGCAGGTCAGAGTCCAGAGTTCTAGATAACCGGTTGTGTAGGTCGGTGGATACCAAGCTGGTGGCCAGATGGAGCGGCAAAGGTGGTAAAGAGTGCCATGCTAGTCAGCGGGCTGAGGTGGCGGTACACATCTGCAAAATAGCTCTACCAATAGATCAGATATTGGTGAAAGGTGACTCTCAGGGGGAAAGCATGTGTGATAACTTTTTGAAATTAAGTGCAGATAAGAAGTATGAGGAAGTTGGTTGGTTGGTCCTACTTGCATTAGATAAGCTGATGACGGAAAAAGATGAGCTCAGGGCCTTGGAATCAAAGCTCTCATGTCGTGTAAGAGACCTCAAAGCTTCTATTTGTGCTTTAGAAGAAAACCTCATTACCTGTAATAGCAGAGCCGATATGGCTGAAAAAGCCAAACCCAGATGCTTATCGTTAGAGTGGCGGAATTGCAACGCCAGCTCAATTGCCAATCTCCAGAAGTATCTGAAATTAAAGTGAGGGCACTGATTGGGAAAAAATGGGACCCTTGAACTTGGAATGGAGACATATGGAAGGATGATATAGAAGCTGGGGACGCTGAGCCCCTCACTTCCAGTGAATCACTCCTGCCATCTGAACCACACCCAAGTGCAGGGATTACTTCATGTTTGTCTGCTAAACCACCCCGCCCAGTAAAACCATTATCCCCTCCGCTCCAATCTAATGAGATTAGCTGTAGCCCAGCTGCCTCTGAAGAGCACGTGCCTGAGTCATTGCCTGGAGCACGGCCTAAGGCAGATAGATGCGTTAAGAGAACATGCTGAAGGTTCTAAGAACACTTCGGCACTGCCAAGTTTGGCTTCTAGACCTGTAACTAGACTTAAGTCCAAGCAAGTTCCAAAAGGTGAAGTACAAAGTGTGACACACGAGGAGATACGCTATATTCCAAAGGAACTACTTGACTTTTCTAACACATACAAACAGAAACCTGGGGAATATGCTTGGGAATGGCTTGTTAATGGTGTGGGATAATGGTGCAAGGAACATAAACCTGGATCAGTCTGAATTTCTTGACCTGGGTCCACTGAGCACAGACCCTTCATTTAATGTTTCAGCTCGAGAAGTTAGGAGAGGACCTACTAGTTTGTTTGGCTGGATTGCTGAAGCATGGCTGATGCGGTGGCCTACATTAAATCAACTTGAATTGCCAGACTTGTCTTGGTGTACTGTAGAAGAGGGTATCCAAAGGCTTAGGGACATTGGCACTTTAGAGTGGACTTATTCAGTTAGACCGTTGTGAGACAGGTTAGTTTTACCCTACTGATGATGTGTTGTTGCCATGGTCATCCTGCTCAGTACGAGAGGAAGCACAGGTTCAGACATTTGGTGTATGTGCTTGACTGGGAGCCAGTGGGGCAAACCTGAATGTCCAAGTTCTGGCACAAGCCTCACATGGCCACGGAAGCTGAGGAACCCAAAGTCAGCAGGTCAGAGACCAAAGTTCTAGATCACCAATTGTGTATGTTGGTGGATCCCAAACTGGTGGTAAGACGGAGTGGCAGAGGTTGATGAACCCAGGATTGGCAGGTCAGGGAGCAGGACTCTGAAGTGCTGACTGTAAGGACTGATGAATCCAACAGCTGCTAGTTCAAGTCCAGGAACCAGACGCCAGAAGAAGAGAGCAGGAGCTCCTGGCTACGTGAGCAGACCAGCAGTAGTAATGGGTGGTTGAGAGATGAGAGTCAAGGGGTGGGAAGCCACGACAAACCCAGCCCTGTCACTTAATACAGCAGCCAAATATGGAGTAGCCCACTTGGCAAGTTGACATAATCCTGACCACCACAGTGTCTTTGATGTCCTTCCACAACTTTTTCTGGTCTTTGATCATTAGTGTTTAGTGCTTCAAATCTATTCTTTAGTTGGTGTCTAAATTCAGGTGTGATGTACTCAGAGTCGTAGTTAGGCTCTCATAGACTTGTTCTACTTTTCTTCTGCTTCAACTTGAACTTGCATATGAACAATTGACAGCCTGTTCCACAGTCAGCCTCTAGCCTTGTTCTGAGTAATGAGACTGAACTTTTCTCTTCACAGATGTAGACGACTTGATTCCTGTATTTTGCCTCTGATGTCGTCTATGTATATCGTCGCAGTTTATATTGTTGAAAAAGGCATTTGCGATGAGTAGTTGTTGGGCTTGTAAAATTCTAATGATCCCTAGCATGCTTCCATTACCAAGGCCATATTTTCAAAAGTATGAAATTTAAAGCATAAATGCACTGTTAGTGAAGAATAATATGAGAGAAACACATTGAGTCATCAGAAACAAATTTGGAAGTAAATTTTGGAACGATAAGCACAGGTTAATATTAAGAGATACTCCATACATATGTCTCAAATTCTATATAAAAGTGATCTAGTTTCTGTTTTGAAAAGTTAAGTCAGACAGGTTAGGAGGAGAGGTCTAGAAGTAAAACTAGTTTATTTTCTTGTGTGCCTCACACTTCTAAATGTGTATGAAACTTAAAAATTCTGAAGTTAATAAGTCACAAATTCATTGTGATGGAAATCTTTATGACTCTATTAATCTAAAACTATCTAATCACTCTTCTGTCCAAATCTGGGAAGATGGACTAATTGATAATCTTTCTAGTCATTTTTGGGATACAGTGATGGTAAAGGAGAAGCTAGAATGGAAGAACAAAAAAACCTTGAAATACTAAGAAAAATAATCATGGCAAAATAATTGGTGAAAATGTCATACCATGTTTGCGCATTATGTTTATTAGGTTCAGAACTATTTACCACTAGTAATACCATTTGCCATCAAGATAACCCTAACACATGGAAATCCCAAGTGTATCAGAATAGAACTGTGTCCTAAAAGGTTTCCTATGCCTGATTGCCAGATCTTCCCTCCAAGGCATTTCTGGGTGGACTTGAAGCTCCATCCTTTGGGTTAGACATGAAACATGTTAACCATTTGTACCACCAAGAAATTCTTTAAACATATGTAGGTGCAATATTTTCTCAGAGAAGATTCACAATGTAATTTTATGAGATCACCTGCAGCAAAATCTTGTCTCCACATGATCCCTTATATTTAAATGTCTCTAAAAATGAACCAGACAGCTAGTCAACATGTAGTTTTACTTCATAAGCCTGGACAGAAATGAATTTTAGGAGTCATTTTGAGGAACTCTTCATTTACTATTTCATCATCATTTAATATTTCATCATCACTTACTACTCTCAGCAAAGGGATCTGTGTCATTAATTTGGCAATGTTTGTTCTGTGCCTCCTGCATATCAGACACATTTCTAGTGTCAGAAAATTTTCTTATGCCTAACCAGACCATTTAAATTCAATTTATTAGAAATCAACTTGTTAATTTATTTGCCTATTTGAAGTCAAATAAGCTAAGTCGATTTCCTGTTTTGGAAACCTTGGCAGCACAATAGGTTAGGTACTGCATCTACTCACCAAAAGGTGAGCAATTTAAATTTGCCAGTTGCTCCTTGGAAACTCTATGGGGCAAGTCTACTCTGACCTCTAGGGTCACATCTGCCACAATTCAGGAAAACTTCTCTAACTTGCTGGAACAGAGTTATTATCTTTTCTGTACTCTAATTTGCTTAATATATGTCTACGTTAAAGCATTAGTCACAAAGATATGATTGACTATTAGTGAAATTTACAAGGTCAATCCATGGATCTTCTTTCTACCTTTCCACTTGGCACCATCTTTTTAGATTACTTTGTTTATCAATACGTTACTGATTATAAAGAATCTCTTCCTGAGAGTTCCCGGTTGACTTTTAGGTACTGATTTTTCTATTGATGGCTGACCACCTCAAAATTGAATGTTCCATGACCACTTCAAAGTAAAATGTCAAAATCTCAGTGTTTTCTCAATAGATGCGCATTCTCTGTCCTGGTGACTGGAACGACCATCCAACTTTTGTTTTACACTGGTTCCTTGAGGAAGTATTTCACGTCACTGGGTTAAACATGCATTATCTCAACTATATCACTGTAAAAGCCTCCAAAATTGTTTCTTTTATTCTTGTTTTTCTGTTCTAGTCATAGTCCATGCTTCTCTAAGAATATCCAGTTAATTACATCATTTCTTAAGTACTCTATCTTACAGAAAATATAGTCATGTTTCCTCCCATATTTTGTACAAATTCTACCCCTTCATCTCTCTATTCTGTTGAGAGTTCTACCTACCAAATGTTCATAAAATCTATAGTCTTATTAATGCCCTTCCATTAAAATTGAAATTTCATATTATTTCTTATTCATAGTCTTTCCATTAGAGCAGGTATTTTTTAAGGTATTGTGGTATGTTCAGCTTCCTTGTAAAATGCTAACATTCTAAATTACCAGAATTACTGAGCAATTTCATCATGTTCATTTTCTTTCAATTCTACATTCAGTGTCTTTGGCCTTAAAGAGTGATCTCCTGAGTACTTACAGATTAAAAACATATGGATGTCAATAGTGCATATATACTAAGACAAGGTGTAATTTCCACAGCAAAATTTCCATTTGCTGTCTTTCCTGGAGTGATTCACCAACTCACAGTCATACACATGGAAACTTATCACTAAGGGCTACATGAAATTTGCAAAATCTGGGAATTTCATAAATATAACTAACTGTTAAAGTACTATGTTAAATAGTGAGCTTGGTGGATAAACGGATATTCTTCTTTTTCACTTCATCAAAGTTTGATTTCATCATAATTTTAAATTCATTACAATGATAAATTTCAAACATACAAAAATTAGAGCTAATGAGATGCTATATATTCTTGTGTGCAATGGTAATAGCGGTCTGTATGGGACCCATGGTTAGTCATTTAAGATTTGTAAACCCTTTTTATCTGGGTTCTCAAGTCAGAATTCCAATCACCTTCTTTCAGAGTTCTTTGAAATGATTTAAAAATTAAGGCTTAATATTAGAGATGGTAAACACAACTTACAGTTAAATAGAAATACAACTTGATTTAATGGGAGGATTGTGGCATGTAAATACAGTGATCAGACCAAGAGAGCAGAGTGTTGACTGTATTTTATTGATGAGAACAGGGAGCTGAGAATTAGGGCTGCCGAGTTATATCCCCAACTCTATTACTTTTCATTGTTATCAAGTGAAACACTTTTAACCTGTCTCAGTTTCCCATTTGAAGTGAAAAACTGATTTTGTTTTCTGATGTGAGTCTTAACCAGATTACTAAAGCTGTCCAAACTTATTTTATGTTTCCCTATGTGAGCAAAATATCATTTTTTTAAACACATTTTTCTTAAAAAAATTTTTTTTTTTATTAGATTCCTCACATTCCAACGTTGGGATAAAGGACATAAAGCTAAGTATAGGGTTTGTCCAAAAAAGCATCATGTCCAAATGGTTAAAAAATTTAACAGTATCAATGTTCCTGCCCATGAGTCAAAGCTAAGAAATAGAGGTCAGTTCAGGATAAAAATTATGGGTGACCAAGACAAGTTTTCTCCTCCCTCATCAACTCACATAATATCCCAGGGAATTATGTGTACAGAAAACACAGAAGCTGGAAAACCTATAAAAAGATGAATGAACAAGCAAGTTTCAGGAAAATGTCCATTATATATACAGAGAGTAACAGAGTAACAGCTATTTTCCCCAGATAACTAGCCTGTTTCAATACAACAGCTCACAATTTAGTGGCACAATTATCCTCTGCCACAGAACTTTTTGAGCCACACTTACTTAAAAAAAAAAAAAAGTAGAGAAGAGGACATTTATTGGATATCTCATAGTTTCTTATTTTTCCTTTTTTTGTCTTGTGGGGCTGGATTCCATTGATTGGGTGTTATACACCAAAGGGTTCTGTTTCAATACTTTTTTATTGCCCTGGTATCAGTGAGGGCAGCATTACTTCCAGTTTTGGACTTTGAGCCTGAAAGCAAATAAGAGAAGCTATTAGGTGTTATGACATAGAGCCAAGCTAATTATGAACTCACAATTTTGTTTTCATTCAACTCCTATCAAGTGCTGTGATGCTATGCAAATGACACATTGGTAGTCTACTTCATTTCCGGTTTCATTCCTTCCTTGCTTGCTCATAATTTTATAGCCATTAAAGTCTAGGGCCTCAGTTTATCCTAAATCAGACCCATTGCTAGAGTTAATCTGAGAATGCCTTGTGATTTGCTCAAAGAAACTAGATATTTGGCATAACACCATGAATCAAGGGCCAACTTGACAGCAGATAGCAGCAAGAAGTGGCCCTTCATGTAGAAGAGGAACGGAGGAGCATGGTATAGCCTAAGAGAAGGTTAGCGTTAAGATAATAATCCACAGACTACTTCAACAGACCATGCTCTTACCTAAACTGCAAACCGTTCTCTCTTCCTTTTCTCTGGTTTTCTCTTGGATTTCATCAACCACGCTGCCTTGTTCACGTCTCCCAAAGCCCATCCTCAGCTCCCTTTAGCAAAAGCCCAGACCAGTTCCTTTTTCTTGAGCAGAGCCGTATGGCTGTTTGTTTGGTTTCTGGTTTAGCTCTGGGAATATTGACCACAATAGGACTCAAAAGGGATTTTAGAGATTATCTAGTCCATATTTTCCTTCTGGTATCTGATCACTCCAATACACCTGCCAATCTCTGCTTTAAAACTGTCACTCACAAGAGATGCACTGCTTCCAGACAGCTTTTTTCATTTAGGGACAAGTAGAGACTCCCTACACAGGAGATCTAAAAAGACTTTTGGCCTTAGACAAAGAAATAGGAAAAAGAAAGAAAGAAAAGTAGAGAGCATCTGATTCCCTTGTTTAACCAGAGAATTTTTAATTATGATTCATTTTTCTTGTATTTCAGTTTTCTAGTATATAGAATGGTGATATTACTTTGACTACTTCATTGAGTTGTCATAGGAACCTAATAAAATAATGTATTAGTGGGTTTCCAATTGTGCCTAAATCAAAACAAGTGCTAGAGTTAATCCGAGTATGCCTGGTGAGTTGCTCAAAGAAACTATTTACTTGGCATAACACTGTGAGTCAGGAGCCAACGTGACAGCCGATAGCAATAAACGGCTCATTAGGTGGAGGAAGAAGGCAGCACAGCGTATCCTAAAAGAAATCTTAAAAAAAAAAATGCATTCCCTCCATTTCCATGGTCAATACAGCAACTTTCTGGTACCTTTATGGCCAGCATGAATTTCAGCTTTCTCATGGTACACAGAAGCATTTAGTAAAGCATTTGCAAAGTGTTTGGAAAACTTCAGGTACTGAAAACATCAACTAAAGATGCCAGAGCACCAACATGGGAGAGTCTGCAGGTTTACATGCAATTAGCAATAGGAGACCCACAAAATCAGTTATCAACGTTAATATAATTTATTTGTACCAAGGGGAAAACTAAGGATAATTTAAAGTGATATGCATCCTATAAAACGAACAACACACTCAAGGAGTGTGTTTCCTAGTCCAATCAAATACATGAGCCCAAACATGTAACCCTTGCCGACAAGCAAGACGAAAAGAAGGGAAGAATCAGGAAGGATAAATCATCACAGAGAAGCCAGGGTGGAAAGGTAGAGAGTGACATCAACTATATGGGTTGCAACCAATATTGCAAAACAGTATGGTATAACTTTTTGAATGAGAAACTAATGAGCTCTATACTTTCACCTAAAGCGCAATGAAATTGAAATAAAAATAAGTAGAATAAAATAATATGCAAACTACAAAAGTCTATGCAAAAATCATGTAATGTTGTCCTTTAAAGTGAATAAAAACTCAGGGCATGTCTTTTCTAGTATAAATTCTACCTGGAGGCACGCTTTTAAAAGAAAGGGGGGAAAAACAGATTGGCCTTATGTAACCAATGTGCAGATCTGAGCCACTACTGCAAGGCAGAGAATCCAGGCTGCCTTACCTTTTTCTTGACCAAGCTTCTATTTTTAGATATGTGCAGGAGCACTGCTCTTGAATAGCTAATTAAAGAGTGAAAGGAGAATGTCAATGTGGGGAAAATTCTTCGTGATTAACTTATACACTGTATTTATGTCCTCTAGAATAATGTATCTTCCATGAAGTATCCACTTAGCTAGTGTTTTGTTTGTTTAGCTGTTTTGTTTTTTCTTTATCAAGCACCAGTTCTGGGGAAAGAAAAGAGGGGCGGGCATAGAAAACACTCAAAACTCTTCCATCCCCTCTTAAGAAAACCTCTTTGGTCACCTTTGTTCAGCTTTATAACCTCTGGTACCACCTGCCTGAAAAGACGAATTTCTCTTCAACTCCAGTATGCTGAGTTTTCCGCAAAGTTAAAGCAAATATGTTTTATGCATGATCTTAAAGTCAAGATGAATGCAGGGAGAAAAACCGCATAGGCAGTGCCTTTCCCACTTATGCAGACTAATTACGGTCAGCTTCAGTTGCCTGGCAGAATCTTAGTTCTGCTATTCAGCTGAAACTGAAGTGAGATGCCCCTGATGAACTCGTGTTTGCTTCCAGGATGAGCATGAATATCATACCTCTGCTCTGTACACCATTCATTTTATTATACCCTCAAACAAACAAACAAATTACTCAAGGAAGCCTGAAACATTTGAGGCACTGAACAACTACTGGTGGGTAAGTTACATAACTTATGCAAAAGTGAGTGACTGTTTGTTGCTAAGTGATTGGAATAAGTAGATAGAGACGCTCTCTTCTGGAAATCACATGTATGATACATGTATAAACAAGCTGTATTTTCAGATAGCTATTTTTTAATTCTATTAAAAAATAATGCAGGTTAGTGTGGTTGGTGAAATCTTGATTGCCTGCGAACTGGAATCAATTTGATGGCAAAGGATTTGGTAACATCTTCACCAAATATGAGAAGGTGCCAGTACCACCATTTGCCATCAAGTTAATTCTGGCTCAAAGCAATCTCATGCATCAGAGTAAAACTGAAAGTAGATTGCCAGGCTTTTCTTTTGAAGTGCCTTTGTGAGGACTTGAACACCCAACCTCTTCTTTAGCAGTGGATTGCCCTATTTGCACTACCTCTAGGGCAAGAGCAGCCAACCAGCTAAAGTCATGACCTTAATGGAGGAATGGGCTTGGCAGGGCAGGAATAAGGGAAGATGGCCTGTGCAGAGAGAGTTAGGGCAGGAATGCCCAAAAGACCAGCAGGGACTCTTTGACTGTGTCACAATGGAACCAGAAGCCATTGGTGAAGGGTTTTTAGTAGGAAAAAGATACACACCTATTTACATTTGACGATTACTCTGTCTACAGTTTGGAGAGTGGACATTAGTGGGCAGGAACAGTAGAAGATCAGAGGGTCATAGGGTTATTAAATGTATTGGAAAGAAGTCTGTTTAAGTTATAACCAAAGTTTCTTTTTTTTGCTTTCAGTTTTTTAATATATTGCAGGAAATATGGTCCTATGAAACTTTTTGAGATTTCTTTTTAAGGAAATTTGTTGCTAAGGAGGTTGCTAAGTTGACTTGGAGCAAAGCCTGAAATATAAGTGATTTCAGTACTTTATGCAGACTTAATTTAAATACCAGAGAGGTGGAGCTAGGAGCCCTTTAACTCCCCAAAGGGGAAAAATGTGTGAGTTAGAAAAGGTCAGAGAAAGGTCTTGTGTGTTACGTGTGAGTAGAAGAGCATGTGTATGTATGTGTGTTTTAACTATTCCCAGCAGAACAATAATGGGTGACAGCCTTGGTGGAATCAGCAGCCAAAGAAACTGTGCAGGAAAGAGATGTAACTCTTGATACAAGAAGAGTTACAGCTAAGATTTCACTGGCAGATCAAAAAGAAAAAAAGCCAGCGAAAAAAGAGAAGATGGAACTCATTTGGGATGTGAACAAACGTAGTAACAGAAAGCCCCGTCTCTCAGCAGAGGTGGTTAAAATGGTATAAGAGATGAACAAGGGCTTTAGAATTAGACAAAAAGTGTGCAGTTACTTCAAAACCCCAACACCTTAGAAAACTCCCCTGAATCTTTATAATGTTTGGTGTTCTCAATTGTAAAATGAAAAGAAAAAGAGACATCTTGCTGGCTGTGGATGAAAAGGTTAGCTGTCGACCAAACACTCATGTTTTCCCTGTCATAGCTTGGAATTTTTGAAATGCATCTGAGCTTTATGTCCCAGTTCTTTTTGTCCCTGTCTCACTTCCCACCTTTCTTGTTTCCAGACTGTCATGTGAGTTCTTCTTGGTAACAGCAGTCAAACAGAATTCACGTATGCTTTTCTCACAGGTGGGTTTCCAAACAGCAGTTGTCTACTGCATACACTGTCGCTACTCTGAGACATTAGTGGTTACAGAACTCAGAAAATGGAAATCTGGATTCTGGCACCCCATGTAGAGGAAATTACCTAAATTAGCGGGATCAAAGACTGGGCAGTTAAACGTATGTTAATAAACTTCTATCATGTTAAGACAATAAAATTTGAGTTTTATTTTTATTACAGGTTGTATTGTCCTAACCAATATACATGCTTACTGTAAAATTACAAATAATGTATATTCCGTCACCTGACAATGAGTATTAATTCCTTTACTCTAAATAGCTACTTAACTAAATGCAACTTCACTCGTAGGTAAACTACGTCTTCTCTAAATATATTCTTCTCCACTCTGACCATCACCAATTATGCCATCATTCTTCAAGAGGGGAGGGTTTTAGAACTTCTATTATCATACTTGTTTACAAAAGTTTTGTGGCTAGCCAATGCTCCTGTTCAGGTGTGACATTCAGAATTTAATAATGCTTTATTATAGACACTTTGAATACTAGATGACAATTCTAGGTGAAGACTACCTGAAAATAGGTGGAACTAGGAGCCCTGGTTTCTCAGTGGTTAAGAGTTGTGACTGCTAATATAAAGGTCAGCAGTTTGAGTCCACCAGTAGCTGCTTGAAAATACTATGGGGGCAGTTCTACTCTATCCTACAGGATCTCTATAAATCCTAATCAACTCTATGGCAACAGGTCTATGTGTGTGCGTGTGTCTTACTTATTAACATAGTAATCTGTGAATGTGTGTAAGTGAGCTTATGGCTCTATTCTATACTACTATAATCATATTCTGGGACTGAAGTTTGAATTTTATTTTTTAACTCATTGTTTCACCATGATGAAGTGTCACTTTATCACATTAACTACTCTTTCTGACTTTGTCGCCAAAGATGGTAAGTGTATTTCCTATATCTCTTTCCAAGCCATTATCACAATGCTGAACTGAGAAGGCCAAGTATGTCATATTTTCTTCTAGTGTCCATTTAAAATACCCCAATGAATACCTAAAAAGCATGCAATTTTGAAGCAGCCCTTAATTTTCTTTGCAGTCAGGAAGAAACTTTAATATGTTAGTGAATGTCCACTTTGTTATATTTCTAGACAATTTCAATCACTTGTTTACCTGTTTGACTCACAGTTATTGATTCAGTGGCAACAAGTTTGCTTTGGCTTTTATTCTGGTAGAGAGGAGGAGCTCACTAATCACATCTAACCTAATATCCAGGGCTTCTGTACTGAGGACATGGGTGACTCAACAAACATTTAACACAGCAGTCTTCAAAGAATAGTCCCCAATTCTAAGGTGTGGTTTAGAAACTTGAGAGTTCTTTCTGGTTGATACAATGATTAAGGCTTTGCACTCCTGAGGATTTAGAATGTAGGGACAACCAGTGATGCCCTACATCCTAGAGTTTATGCGAGGTCTGAGAATTAAGTGCACAGAGTTAACTGTTCTAAGTGTTACACACCTCATTGCTGAGTGTCACTACAATCATCTTTGAAGTAGTCGCCTTGGGAAGCTATTCACCAATACCAGACCCTAGTCTACCCTTCAGAGCAATTGTGGAACTCTCTAGAATGGCCGCAGTACACGGTGGCATGGTGGCGAGTCCACAAACTTAGTTGTATAGTTGTCTGTGAGGGAGTTTTTAGACAGTAAACGAGTAACTATGTTAGAACACCCTACGTACTCACCTGATCTGGCCCCTAATGACTTTTTTCTTCACCCAAAGATAAAGAGAATATTGAAAGGAAGACATTTTGATGACATTCAGGGCACCAAGGGTGATACAACAACGGTTTTGATGGCTATTCCAGAAAAAGAGTTCCAAAATTGCTTTGAAGAGCGGACTAGGTGCCGGCGTGGGCGCGTAGCTTCCCAGGGGGAGCACTTTGAAGGCGGCTATAGTGGTATTCAGCAGGGAGGCATGTAGCACTTAGAACAGTTAAGTTTGTGTACTTAATTGTCAGACCTCATATGCATTGCAGGCCGTAAAACATCACTGGTGTACCTACATAACACTTTTTCTAGGAGTTCCCACACTGTTGGCAATCCTCACAGGTCTGTTCTGTACATCCCAGATTTGTACCCTATCTACTAAATATCCTATTCATGTCGGTTCCAGATCAAACTCCTTCTAAAAATAGCTGGGGACAGTGTCTAACCTCAGATAAACAGCCCAGGGACGATTCCCATGAGGTGAAAGTCAGACATTCCTGCTCTCTTTGCCATCTTTACCTACTCTGACATCAATCAACCCTCCCACAGTGTTCTCTGCTTCTCTGCTGGGTTCCACAATTCATTGCAATGACCACACAGAACTCACAGATCATATTTATGATTGTGAGTTTTGTTAGAGAAGTAACAGGTTATAATTCAGGCTCAGAAATACTCAAGATACAGTATTTCCATCAAAATAGCCTCTTTTCAGCTGTGCTCGAAGGCATATCTCTCCCTGGCTCTCTGTCCTACCCAGAGGCTCTCAGCTTTCCCACTCCGTAAGCTGGTAAGCCCGCTGCACAGCCTTGTCTGACAGTCTCTTGTTATCTTCAGGGTTATAGCTAGCTCTCTGTCTGTTGAGTCCAGGAGCTTCTTATCTCAGGAACCCCTGGGAAAGAAAACATGCTGGGGCCTGGCTGTTCCCCAGTGATGGTGATCAGATCTTCTCTTTCCTGCCTCTGGGCTGGCTCAGTTCAAGTCCAGTGGGATGGCAAAACTGTCTAGCGTATTTGGTGGTCTATAATTACCCTATCACACAGTTCCATCCAATCACCTGGGTGGGAGTTACAAGACCATGGTTAGACGGGCCATGTTAAGTAACTCGTTACACTGCACATCTCCGTACAATTGTGAGTCTGGATTCTGACTCTATTTTACATATAAACACAAAGACAAACACATAATCTTTTTTTTTTTTTTTAATTATTGTTAACTACTTAGAACTTTTCAGGATTCTTGTCATGTTAATTAACGAAGAATAGTACTTTCTTTGGAAATCTACCAAGATTTATTCACATTTTTGGAAAAGCATTTCATAAATCCTAACAACTTAATGGAATTTAAGTTGCCAACACAACACTCCTGTGCCATTCTTCATTTTTATGTTTTTCATTCACATTGAAATCTGTATGTATGCATGCACAGATAAACTTAGTTCATATCTGAAACTAAAATACATAAATAAAAATGTCAACAATATTCAGACACTTTCTATTTTTCTCTTAAAGCTAAATCTATTTATTTTAAGTAGATGCAAATATCTAACATTCTTATTATGCCTTCTGTGGTTATGCTTGATCTTTTTATACAATGAAATTAATATTATATTACTAATTGATTTCTTCTTTTTGGAGTTAGGCGTAATGCTAATTTCTTTTCAAGTCTTAAGTAGGTTATCATAATTTCTAGATGCTGCTGTTGTTAGGTGCTGTTGAGTTGGTCCCTAATCATAGGAACCCCGTGCACAACAGAACAAATCACTGCCCTGTATTGAGCTATGCCCAAAATAGTTTTTTATGCTTCAACCTGTCTCGGCAGCAACTGTGTCATTCCGTCTTGTTGAGGGTCTTCCTCTTTTTTGCTGACCTTCAACTCTACCAAGCACGCTGCCTTTCTCTAGGGACTGATCACTCCTGACAACACGTGCAAAGTATGTAAGATGCAGTCTCACTATCTTTGCTTAGAAGGAGCACTCTGGTAGTACTTCTTTCAGAACAGATCCATTTATTTTTTTGGCAGTCCATGGTATATTCAATGTTCTTCTCCAATACCACGGTTCAAAGGCATCAACTCTTCTTCTGTCTTCCTTATTCATTGTCCAGGTTTTGCATGCCTATAATTTGATTGAAATATCATAGTTTGAATCAGGCATACCTTAGTTTTCAAGGTAACATCTTTTCAATACTTTAAAGAGATCCTTTGCGGCAGATCTTCCCCAGTGCAAAGCATCTTTTGCCTTTTTGACTGTTGCTTCCGTGGGCATTGATTGTGGTACCAACTAAAACGAAATCTTTGACAACCTCAATTCTTTTCCCATTTAACATGATGCTGCTTACTTGTCCAGTCATCAGGATTTTTGTTTTCTTGATGTTGTATAACATCAACATTGTGTTCTTTACTTTTCTTCAGTATGTGTAATCCATACTGAAGGCTGTGGTCTTTGATCTTCATCCGTAAGTGCTTCAAATCCTCTTCACTTCCATCAAGCAAGTTTGAGTCATCTGAATAATGCAGGTTATTGATGAGTCTTCCTGCAATCTTGATGTCATACTCTTCATAGAGTCCAGTTTCTTGCACTGTTTGCTTGGAATACAGATTAATGTTGTTGTTAGGTGCCATCAAATCAATTTTGACTCATAGCAGCCTCATAGGGTTTTCTTGGCTGTAACCTTTATGGGAGTAAATCACCAGGTCTCTCTCATGGAGCCACAGGGTGGGGTGAACCACTGCTGTTTTGGTTTGCTGTTCAGTGCTTAACCATTGCACTGCCAAGGGTCCTTAGCTTCAAGATAGTAAATAGGCTATTTCAAATTGTTTGTTATAAACAGGGAGGAGATGGATCTGGTAAAGTCGAAAACTATTGGTTTATCACCTTATATGATTAAAGACTTCTGTATTTGATTTTTTAAAGAAACATCAGCTTCTATATGTTAAAGTCTATGACTGATTATATTTTTTGACTTGATAAAATAATAGTTTCTTCCTTAAGGAGCTAAATTCTAGATAAGAAATAGATATGCAATAAATACAGTGACAGACATGTGCAGAAAATACAAAAGCAACAAAGAGGAAAGCACATAATTCAGCCTTGGGAACATAGCTGGTAACATCCTTGCCCCTCGACATTCACTGTTGCTATCCATGCTGACAGCTTCTTCCTCCAAGTACCTGGAATTCTCTGCCAGAGAGCTTTCTCTGGCCCTAGGAACATACTTAGGGCATGTTCCTCCCAAGAGTAGTTTTCAACTGATAACAAAGAGAGCTTGTGCAGGCAAATCTCAGATTTCTCTCTCTTTGAAGCTTTTTCTATGCAGTCACACAGAAATTTCAGCACAAATGAGCCCCAGTTATCCATAAAAGTAGCCAGGTTATTAATGCCCCTTGCTCTGGTTTCCTTCACTTCTATGAACTATTTGGAATCATTCCCATAGGATACTAAAGACACAGAAGTGTTACCTGCATGTGCCAATAACTTTGTATTTCTCTGTACCTGATCCAAGCCATAGTTTTTCAGTTACCTCATATGCCTGCAAAAGCTGGGCAGTACATAAGGAAGACTCAAAAAGAACTGAAGACCCTAGTGGCACAGTGGTTAAGTGCTAAGGCTGCTAATCAGAAAGTTGACAGTTCTAATCCACCAAGCGCTCCTTGGAAACTCTTTGGGGAAGTTCTACTCTTTTCTACAGTGTTTCTATAAGTCAGAATCTATTTGATGGTAGTGAGTCTCTTGGGTTTTGAATAAGAATTGACACCTTTTAGCTATGATGTTGCTGAAGAATGCTGAGATTATTCCCTGAACTACCAAATGAATGAATGAATCTGTCTTGGAAGAAGTATAGACAGAAGGCTCCTTAGAAAAAAGGATGGCAAGACTTGTCTTATATACTTTAGACATATTGTCTGGAGGGATCAGTCTCCAGAGAAAGACATCATGCTTGGTAAAGTAGACTGTCAGGGAAACGAGGAAGTCCCTCAAGGAGATGGACTCAAACAGTGGCTGCAATGTTGGGTTTGAGCATAACAAGAATCATCAGGGTGGCTCAGGATGTGGCAATATTTCGTTCTATTATACACAGGGTCACTGTGAGTCAGAACTGACTGAACAGCACCTGATAGCATCAACAATTCATCAGATTTTAAGACTTCTGATAGATTTATCCCAAGAATTATTAAATTAGTAGAAACTTAATTCATTTTAATCAACATATATTTTTTTTTAAAAAAAAGTAAAACCACAGTTATTATTTTATTTCTAAGCCTTATCCACATGACAAAATCTCAGCAGAAATTCCTGTTTAGGGATTAAATTAAAACGACTTTGACAAAAACTGTATTTTATTTGATGTGGACATCAAGCAGGGTAAGCACTGCTCAGGCAGCGCTGTAAAAGATTCAAGTGCTTTCAAGTCTTCACATCCCAGTGCACAGTAAATCTCCTCAGTTACCAAAATACATATATATATATATACATATATATATATATTTTTTTCTCTTTTCTAAGAGATTGGCAATTTCCCTGGCATTGCAGTATGACATTTTCCCAGATAGGTTATCAAAAACTAGGGCACTGAATTGCATGCTTTGCCAAGTAGTTTCCATTCTGATTTATAAAAACAAGTGATATTTCATCTTTCCTTACTGGATTCACTCAAATGCAACATAAACTTAACTCTCTGGGCTTTCATCAAAGTGATATAAAACTGAAAAACTCACAGCATACCTGTGATTTCACTGCTACCCTAGATGCGGTCTATACCAATTAAGTTAGATTTTTGACCTAAGGATGAAACAAAGATTTCTATTTTTATTTGGAAATGAGTCAGTGAGACTGGTTCTGTCCATGACTTTGGCATGTTTGAAAGTCAGTAGCGAAGAGTGAGAAAAGAGAAGCCTGAGGCAAGGAAAAGTGTATAGTAAAGTTAATCTACTGCCTTAACAAACAGAGGTTCAGTTCACAGTGAATCCAAAGCCATTTTGCTTAAATATGTCAGCACAGTTAGTTCACAAAAGAAGCCCCTTCCTGTTTATTATGTCTTACTGTCAGATCTGTCTTCAAACTCTTGGTGAAATCACCCTGGCGATAGTTTTCAAACTTTTGTGTGCATAAATACCACCTGAGAAACTTGTCAAATGTGGATTACCAGGGCCCCTTCTACAGTGACCCTGATCCAGAATGAGGCTCAGGAATCTATGTTTACAACAGGCACAGCAGGTTTCTCTCGAATGAAGTTATGGAGAGCAAGAGAGGATCAACATATATGAAGGAGCCCTGGTGGTACAATGGTTAAGCATTTCACTTCTAATGGAAGGAGTGGGAGTTCAAACCCACCCAGAGGTGTCAAAGAAGAAAAGATCTGGCAATCTGCTGCTGTAAAAATTACGACCCAGAAGACCCTAAGATGCAGTGTTATTCTGTTGCATGGAGTTGCTATGAGCTGGAATTGATTTGACAGCACACGGCAGCAGCATAGTTGACTTTGTGGGAATGCAGCCATTCCATCTGCTTACAAGATTGGTCTGTAGGTGCTCTTCTAGAATGTATGGACCCAAAAGCAGTAATCATTCTCAACCTGACGTGTGCAGCAGAATACCTTTTGGAGCTTTTAAACTGTATACATTTCTGGGCAACTTCTAGGACCCCAGCCTACTGAACCAGAACAGCCATGAGTTGGGTCAGAGTCAGGTTTAGACATGTGGATGTTTGCAAACTCCATTAGCTTTTCTGATGCATGACCCAGATGGAGAACCAGTAGACAGAACTGAAGACAACAAGGTGTTAAAAGACTTAAAGGACATCGGAACACTGCACGTCTCTCCACTAAGATGGACATCCGAGTGAAACACAGTGGTAGGATCATATCCTATGATCCAATGGTATCTGTCTAATGACCACATGGTTCCTATTTACTTTACTGATCCTGACCAAGGAAAGAGAGTGAACATGGAAGATTAGAAGAAAGTTAGTAGTTATGTAGTAGATGCTTTATATAAACCAAAAAGAAAGAAAGAAATCTCTGCCATCAAGTCAATTCTGACTCGCAGTGAATCTACAGACTCACGGGTTAGAACTGCCTCATAGAGTTTCCAAGGAACATCTTGTGGATTCAAACTGTTGGCCTTTTGGTTAGCAACTATAGCACTTAACTAGTACACCACTATGATTTCTGCTGCTTGATCTAATTTACACTATCTAATTACTGTAACACTCTTACAGAGGATTGTTATTCTCATTTTAAAGAGGAGAAAGAAAATGGAGGTCTGTGGTGTTTAGGTAACCTTCCAAAGTTCACAGAGTGAGAAGTACTAAGACCCAGTCACAGAAAGTAATAAGCTCAGTAATAAGGTCTGTCTGATGCTACACAATCTCAAAACGTTTTTGTGTCACTCATTTCTCATCTTCTCCAATACAGACAGACATCCAATGGTGAGGGTATACAGCATATACAACACCATATCATACAAAGAATAAAGTCCCACTCTAGCAGAGAAATACAAAGGAGGCACCAAGAACATTTATTTTTTTAAAAAAATAACAGCGAATCAAAAAAAAGAAAATTCATGTGAAGCATGAAGTTTAGGTTTGAAGAAAGCTTTCAACAACATCTGTGTGGGTGTTACTTCTAAAAACCAAGGGCTATTGTAAAAATATACTGCTTAGTGGATTCTGCTTTGTATTTAGAAATCCAGAGAGTCAGATTTCCTAATTTATTGTATTAATTTTGACAAAATTCACAATCTTTGCAAATGTTTAGCCTTGAAAAATGAAAATGTATCTCTAAGAGATGTTCAAATGATTAAATTAAATGACTATACTACAGAAGCGATCTGTACAATACAGACTTTGAAATAACTGTTGATTCTTTGCTTCCACTTTGCCTACAAGAAAAACATGAAATGGAATCCCTGAGGATGAGGATCTAAGAGACAGAAGCAACACCTGACTCTTTTCCTGCTATTGCTCTCCTATACACCCAAGAAGATGCACAATTCTGTGGGTAAAAATATTTAGTCTCACAAGTTTCAGCTATATCCCTCTATTCACATTATCTATAACATCCCTGGGTAAAGTTAAGACAAGTTTGATTTTTTTTTTTTTTTTTAGTTTTGCGGTAAAATGACTTTTTTTTCACCCAGTTCTTTTTCATTAGTAAGTACAAACAATAAACCTCAAAACCAAACCCACTGCCGTTGAGTCAGTTCCAAGTCATAGCAACCCAGTAGTCTTCACTAGCTCCCATAACTATTTTCTGCCATATTGCTATTTTGCATTATTGAGTGACTTCTTGCTTTACAGAAATGATTAGTCTTTAGCCATGTAGAATTTCATGTGGAATATTCTGTGATATGATTTTCTTGCACTCTGTAATTTAGGCATTCAAAGATTCTAAAACTGAATGTTAACAGTCAAAACCCAGACAGTTGAGAGACCAGCTGAGATTTTAATATCGTATTATTAAACAGACTCATTGAATCCTGAGTGCTAGCAACTTGCTACCATATTTATAACTTTCATTAAATTGAAGTCCAATAAATTTTTGAATCAATCAAAAAAGAATTTATTGATCTTCTGAGTCATGTAACGTGTGTCTGACAAGCATAGCTATAAATCATGGCTTCATTTACACTCTTTATAATGTTGAAGAGGTGTTAAAATGTCCTGAGTTTTCTTGCTTTTACATGTAGAAAATTGAAACACTGACACCTCCCTTAAAGTGATGTGAGGACAAAGTTAGATAATACTACGGAGTCATATCCCACATACATTTATTTTTCTTGGGGGATTTCAAATATATATATGTTTGAGGTAGAGAGACCTCAAGAGAGGACCAGAGAGGAGAGGAGAAAGACAGACAGAGGGAATTTTCCCTGACATTACTTAATGAGGAAATGTTCTATAGTGAGCACAAGAACCTGTACTATTTCCTGGGAAGTCCTCAGTTTCCACTCACCCTATACATTGTACACATCTCACTATACTATGTGAGTGAGGTGTTCACTGATGGCTCTAGAGTTTTAAGATGTGTTTTTGTTTGTTTCCTTTGTGGCCTTTAAATGAAAGCCAGTCATGTCATCTGCTACCCAACCCAAGAAAGAGCAACTTGTCTCCATGATGAAGGTAAAATCAAAGCAAAACAAAATAAAACAGGTTTCTTGATTTTCATGTGAAATTTTATGACAGTTTGTAATGTGATGACATGTGAGTTGGTTTTTGTTTTGTTGCATTTCTTATTGTTGATGTTTTCTTTGATACTCCCTAGAGAATTAGGTAGGAAACCATTCTATTGTCAAGAACAGAAAAACCAACTCAAATTGACTTAAAAAATAAAAGAGATTTATTGGTTTCTCATCCTGGGCTAGGGATAACTGAGGACTCAGACAATGTTTCTGAGACACAGGTCTTTCTTAACATTTCATAGCTCTCTATTTTCAGTGTTGAGTACTTTTGAAGATCTGTTCTTTCAAAAGGATACTAAACTATCCAAAACCCAAAAAATAAAAATCTATTGCTATAGAGTCCATTTTGACTCATAGCAGCCCTATGAGACAGAGTAGAACCGTACTGTGGAGTTTCCAAGGAGCTGCATGATGCATTTGAACTGCCAAACCATAGCACTTAACTATTGTGCCGTTGAACCTAAGGACACTATAAATTTCTCCTTGCAAATTCATGAGAGAAGAAAATTCATTTTTATGGTACCTGGAACCAAAGACCAAGAATTATATCTTGATTGATTTTGCTTGGGTTATATGACATCCAAAATCTGTAACTGAAGCCAAGGAGAGAGAATGCACTGACTAGTTTAAGTAGATCAGGGTCTATCTTGGAGCTCATTCAATGAAACCAATCCCAACTAAATTCCACAGCACTAGAAATTAGGGGTTGTATCAGAGAAACAACCTGATACTGGAAAAAAGACTAATAATCAGCATTGTATGTTCACTTGAATCCTTATAAAAAATGTGCCCTGTACTGGGCACACAGATGTTAATGTCTTTTCTTTGCTCCCTTTTCATAGCTGTACAACTGTGCTTACACTAGGTTAGGCACCAGAGGGAAATACAAAACAAAGCATGCATATATATAAATTTGCTTCAAGGACTGGTTCACATAAAATAAGCAGAGCAATTTATGAAAATACGAAATTAGGAACTAAATTGGGTAGTGCAGATAGCCAAAGTCAAGTGTTGTTGAGTCGGATCCGACTCATGGCAACCCCAGGGGCCAGGGTAGAACTGACCCCCAGGGTATTCAAGGAGCGCCTGGTGGATTTAAACTGCCGATCTTGTGGTTAACGAACCATTTAAATTTCTGTATTCACCCTATAATATAAATAAAATGTTCTGTCATTGTTTTCCACCTTACAGATGGTGTTTATAGCATTGTTCTACAATCAGAGAGGGAAAGTAGTAAAATAGCACAAATTTGAGGGCAAATCACACCTAAGGTTGAACTGCAGCACCAAAGTTTGCTCATTTAAACTTCCTGAGATTATTATAAGTTTCTAGGTGACACAAAGAGTTTGGGTCATCTAGTACCCTAAAGGCTGGTGTTCTGAACCCACCTAGTCACTCTACAGAAGACAGGCTTGGTGATATGCTTCCATAAAGATGACAGCCAATGAAAACCTATTGGGCAGTTCCACTTGAAAGCACATAGGGTCACCAAGAACTGGTGCAATGGGTATGGTTTTGGTTTGGGAGCTAATTATAGTAAAGGTTATAAATAAATATTCCTGGGATTAAGTTGAGGAGACACCCCTAGCACAGCAGAGAAACACAAAACAACAAATAACCATAGCTGTTATTATCCTAATTTGTTCCTTCCAGCCTGATTTGCTATTCAGAGTCTCTTCTGCAGCACCAATGATGATTGCATAAACATAACAGTTTGATATTCAGTGATGAACCTGAGTTCAAAGGCTGTATAAACACACACACATGCACACACACACACACAGATTTCTCTGTAGAATTGGCTACAGAGAACAGCTCCAGGTGTTGAGAGCCTTGGTCTGGAAAGTCGACACTTCAGCACAGGAAGGAATGTTGCCCACCCCATGGCATCCAGCTTCAGCTTGCCCCCACCACACACATAATTTGCATGAGTAGGTAGTATGAACTTTTTAATCAAGTGTGACTCATTTTCTCCCCAAGATATGAATCAAAAAGGAATAGAACATGACCAGGCTCCCAGACGTTAGCTGGCTAATGTCATTCTTCTTGGAATTTAAGAAATATCCTTTAAACATTCAAGTGAATTGTAGGGGAGAAATTCTGTTTGATGGAGCCGCTCTCTCAGTCTTTCAAAAACTGCACAGAAGCCGCTAATGGAAGAAATTCAGAAGAATTTTAACCCCTGAAGCAAAATATGTGGATCAAACAGGAAGAACCAGATGTCATCTGCCAGTCTCTTTCCTTCTGAAGGTTCCTCCTCTCAACTCAGCTATTCAAAAACATGGTCTGCTCCCACAGCAGTGTTCTCTCCTAGCTTTTTCGTGTCTGAGTGTGCTTTCTGTGTCTGCTGGCAAGCCAGAAATAGCCTCCTCTCTCAGTGTGTGCATGTGTGGGGGGGAGTGGAGAGCAAAAGACGTGGAGAGAAGTGAAAAGCGAATGGAGGCAGATGGGGGATGGAAACGCCCACAAGTCCCCAGCTTCCAAGGGCACATTAGGTACAGCTAAGCTCTATGCTTATCTGGTCTCCACACTTCATCGGCCAACCCCTCTCAGCAGTCACCAGCAGGATCTCCGCCCATCCCTGCAGGGGACTAGGAGACGGTTTGGGCTAGAATCAGATAGGCACAGGACAGTGCCCAACACCCTCTTGTAACTTCTTCTTTGGTTCTCATTATCTCCACAACAGTTCTTGGTATTGCCACAGTTTGATCACTGAGGGAGAAGTATCTTTGAGAAAACACATGAGATGTCAACTAACTTCTTCCTCCATTGCCTGTCAGTGCCCAAAATGCAGAAAGATCCTTCTTTTGAAAATATTTCTTTAAAAAAAAAAACAACTATATATATATATATATATGTAATATATGCATGTGTGTGTATGGAACCCTGGTAGTGCGGTGGTTAAGTGCTGTATCTGCTAACTGATGGGTTGGCACTTCACATCAGCCAGGGGCTCCTTGGAAACGTTATGAAGCAGTTCTACTCTGTCCTGTAGGGGCCCTAGGAGTCAGAGTTGACTCAAGGGCAGTGGGTCTGCTTTTTTGGTTATTTGTCTGTACACATGTATGCATATACTTACATACGTATATATATATATATATGTATATATATATTTGTGTGTGTGTATGCTCATCCCTACTTTGGAAATTCTGGGGGTGTAGTGACTAAGTGCTATAGTTGCCAACCAAAGAATCAGCAGTTCAAGTTTGTCAGGCCCCTCATGGAAAGTTCATGGGCAGTTCTACTCTGTCCTATATGGTCACACTGAGTCAGAATCTACTCAATAAGAGTGGGTTTCGTTTTCAGTTTCATCCTTACTTTCCCCTGGGCGTTTTCCTTCCCATCTTCCTTCTGGTTTAATTTCCTCTTTTAGAACTGGATCTTACTCATGGAAAAATATGTGCAAATATCAGTTTAAGTAAATTCAAATTCAGCCCAGGTTGATCTGGGGCCAGCTTGAGCCTGGGTCAAGAAGTTCTGTGGGTGCCTCAGGATAGGAAGCAAGAGCTTCACATTTAAGAAAATATTTCCCTGAGATTACTTACTACGCAACACTGGTATCTATATTAACTGCTGAGTTAGAATTAGACTTTTTTCCAAATTCTCACCCTTATAAGGGTGAGGAAAGAAGTTGGGTAGCTGAGAGTATGTGAGGGCTTCAGATATAGCCAATAAACTGTGCTTGGTGGTTGCCAAGCAACCATCTCAAAGGCTCCCTGGCAGTTCTCTTTAGTATCTGCCTCCCGTTTTCAGTCAACCCTCCTTTGCTCAGTCTGTGCTCTCTGCCTGAGATAGCTTTTCTCTTCTACTCTTGCTGCATCTCTTCATTCAAGGCTCTCCAAGTACTGTGTCCTTCCTGAAGCTCTTCTCTACCCCGACACATGGATGTAATTGTTTCATCCTCTGAATCCACGTTGCATTCTCTACTTACCGCCATTATACCCTTTATCACATGCACTGTAACTGTTGGTTCACTTATCTGTCTGTTTCTTTTGAATCAAGGCTGAGATCCTCAAGGGCACTTGTTTACTTATTCATTTCATATATCACTAACTTGTGTAACTTCTGGCACGTAAATGCTGAATAAATAGTGACTTTCCACTGGCTTTGAGGTTTTGCTTTATTGTTTTGGATATGTCCATATCATGTCTGAAACAAGAGAACCCGCAATACAGAATCTAGTCCTGTCCAATTAGTGTTCCAACACTATTGCTTTGAGTCCCTGTCGCCACCGTACAACTCTGGTGCCTGCCATAATTCAACATTTCCTGGTACTTCCTACCTGACCAGCATTATAATCCGTTGCTTAGAACATAAACAAATGCACGGTGTGTAGCCATTTTATTTTCCAAATTATGAAATAGTGATCATATCATAAGGTAGCGTATCAACTTGTATGGAAAGAAGAGATCTTTTCTCTTTTCTTTTTTATCTCGTAGTAAGGTAAAACTATAGAATAACTGTACTAGGGTCCATAAACTATGGCTAAATCCTCTACATTGTATGTAAGGATGGACTACTTTTTTTGCTTCCCTAGAATCTCCACATTACTAGGGAAAAATGAAGGGTTTTAGAGAAAGTAAAACTGACAACGAAATTCTAGAGACGAGCATGAGAGGAAGACGAGGTGGTGAGAAAAAAGAAACAGGAGTAGACAAATGTGGGAAAGGGTCAGTCATCATATAGCAACCTCAGAAAAGTTGGGGAGCCATTGAATTATCCTGAAATGTCTTGAGTTGTTTAGGAGATAAGACCTTAAGATCTTTCGATGAAATAGATTCTGACCCTCAGAGTAGGCTCAGTGAAAACTAAAGCAGTACTAGATGGACTCACTCTTTTCTACTTAATTATTGTTTAGGTGGAGAGAGAGACAGAGACAGAGAAAGAGATGCATGGATATGTATACATATATAAAATATGTAATAATACTTACAGTAATCCAAAAAAATAAAATGAGACAGGATATCACTAAAGAACTGTTTGAGAGATAAAGAACAGTGACATATGTGGTATCTTTAGGAACTGTTACTGACAGTCAGTTAGGCCTCACTAAAACCAAAAAAATTCTAAACCTAATGTCATCAATCAATTCTGATTCACAATGACCCTATAGGACAGAGCAGAACTGCCCCACAGAGTTTCCACGGAATGCCTGGTAGATTCACTATTTAGTATTTACTAAGGCCTTTAAATGTATGCTTTAGCTAATATGTATACCAAGCCTTGAAGGTATGAGTGATTCTTTTCTTCCTTTGTAAAGCATGTGAGCAGCAATGATACAAAATAGTGTACATGTTTGTCCCCATGACAAAGAGTCTGTGATATCACTGTTTCAGCAGGGTCTTTGGTTTGCAAGATCCACACTCATTGCCCTTGAGTCAGTTCCAACCTATATAGGAGACTTCTCAACCTATATAGTGACTTTATAGGAGAGAAAAGGACTGTCTCATACCATTTCCAAGGAGCACCTGGTAGATTGGAATTGCCACCGTTTTGATTAGCAGCCACAGGTCTTAACCACTAAGCCACTAGGGTTACCTTGCAAAGAACAGAGGTGTAGAAAGCTAGCAGAACTACAGTGGGGACAGTGATACTCTAAGGCTGTGCGTTCAGCTCTTATCCAGCTTCAAGAACAGGAAAGGGAGTATAGCTGACCCAATGGGGACTAAAGTGGAAATAGTGTTATTTCTTTCTATCTAAATCATTCTATTTCTCCTTACTGACCTTTCAATCTTTGTGTCCCATAGGTAATTGGCAACTTCTTTCAGGATCTCTTAGTTTGTATCCCGAAGAGAGACAGAGAAAATAAAAAATTGAATGGTCCCAGCTCACTATTTGGAGTCATAGAAGTTCCAAGGTTCTCACCTCTCCCACTTTAGTTTCTGTGTCTAGCATTTTCTCCACTCAACTAAAGCTAAGAAGATGGGATCAATTTGGAATAAACCATGGGCATTTGGAGCAATGGGATCTGTTGTAGAAATTCCTCCACAGTTTTCAAGCCTGTGTTCTATTTCCAGTGCCACACTACCTACTAACTGAGTTGAAAAGAAAATATATCCCAAATCAGAAATTTTATAGAGAAATATATGACTAAAATAAATTAATCATTGTGGTGGTCAGGATTATGTCAACTTGGCTACTCCATATTTGGCTGCTGTATTAAGTGGCAGGGCGGGGTTTGTGGTGGCTCCCTGCCCCTCGGCTCACATCTCACGACCTTGGACTATGGCTGCTGATTGCTCACGTGGCCAGGAGCTCCTGCTCTCTTCTTCCAGCGTCTGGTTCTGGGACCTGAGTTAGCAGCTGTTGGACTCATCAGTCCTTACAGTCGGCACTTGAGAGTCCTGCTCCCTGATCTGCCAATCCTGGGTTCAGCAGCCTCTGCCGCTCCTGCTCCCTGACCTGCTGATCCTGGTTTTGCCAGCCTCTGTCGCTTCGTCTCACCACCAGCTTGGGATCCACTGACCTACACAACCAGTGATCTAGAACTCTGGTCTCTGACTTGCTGACCTTGGGTTCCTCAGCCTCTGTGGCCACGTGAGGCTTGTGCCAGAGAGTGGGACATTCAGCTTCTGTGATTACGTGAGCTGTTTCCTATATTTGTATCTATATATTATAAATCTTTCCTTGTACCTACACGTGTTACTGGTTTTGCTTCCCTAGAAAACCTAGCCTAAGACAATCATGAATAAATAAATAAAGTTAATGGAGAATTAGGGCTTGCATATATACTATTATTTCCAATTAAAAAAACTCATTAGAGTTATACTTTGTACATGTTTAGAAGTTTTAACATATGTTCTCTCATTATTAGTAAAGACAGTATGATTGAAATGTAGAATTCAAGAACCTAGATATCAGCCTCACTTTGGCTCTTATTATAGAGCTTTGGTTAAAACTATTTGATGACTTTAAACTGCCTTTATTGATAAAATGTGAATATGAATAGTAGTTGATGTTTATTAACCATTACTAAGCATTGGGCTAAAACTTTAGATATGCTACCTCATTTAACATGAGGTCTGACACTTAAGTGCGTGAACTCGTCACCATACACTTACATTGGCAGCACTGTACAAACAGCTCGGTAGGGTTTCATAACTTTAGCGTATCAGTGTCTCACAGCTGTGTTTTTGTCAATGCGTGGTGGTGTCTTGCTGAGTGTCATTCATTATTGTTATTGCTCGTGTTTATGTGCCATTGTGAGAATATTGGAGCTTAAATCAGAGCAATGCACAAACATTACATTTCTGGTTCAACTTGGCAAAAGTGGAAGTGAAATCACGGACATGTCAGTTCAAGTTCATGGGAGTAATTCCATGGAGAAAATGATGGTGTACAAATGGATTAAACATTTTTCTGAGGGGAGAGGAAGCATTACTGATGAAGAGAGTTCGCGGTGGCCAGTAAAGGCAGAACTGACAAAAGATAGCAAAAACTCATCAAATTATGTGTCAAAAGTATCAGCTGATTGTGAGAAGCATAGCAGACCAAGCAAACATCAATAGACAAATACTTAGAAAAATCTTGAAAGGTGTGTGCAAAAATGGTCCCCAAGGAGCTCACTGATGAAGAAAAGCAAAGGAGAGTATGAGTTAGCCAAGACATTTTGGAGAGGTAACACAATGTTTTGAGCCATGTCATCACTGGTGATGAAACATGGGTGTACCAGTACAATCCTGAAAGAAAACATCAAAGTGCAAAATGAAGTCAGCTAATTCTCCACAACCAAAAAAGTTCTGTAAGTCCAAATCAAGAGGCAAAATCATGTTGCTAACCATTTTTGATATCAGTATTGTTGATTATGAATTTGTATCTGGACAGTTAATCAAATTGACTATTTGGAAGTGCAAAAAAGGCTGCAAGAAAAAAATATACAAAAACAAACTGAACTTTTTGCCAACTCATGGCTCTGGCATCACAACAGCTCACATGATGCTGTCTATGAGGAAGTTTTTAACCAGTTAACAAGTAACTGTATTGGAACATCCACCCTATTCACCTCATCTGGACCCCAGTGACTTTTTTCTTTACCTGAAGATAAAATCAATATTGAAAGGAAGACATTTGGATGATGTTCATGACATCAAGGCTAATACAATAGCTCTGATAAGCATTCCAAAATTGCTTTGATGGGTAGACTAGGCACTGGCCTTGGTGCATAGCTTCCCAAGGGGAGTACTTAGAAGATGACCATAGTGATACTCAGGAATGAGGTTAAGTAACACTTTTTCTAGGATGAGTTTGTCAACTCGATTGTCAGACCTTCTACTCATAAATACAACGTGTTGGCCCTAGGTTGCGGAAAACCTAGATAACAACAGTCAATATTCTTTGAGTACATCTATTAAAGGGCCCTTTTTGCTTGAGTTAGGGACTATTATTTCCCTCATTTAGTGGATTATATCATTGTAGAACTAAGTGGATAATCACTTGCCAAAATCCACGTAACTTATAAGTGATAGAGCTGGATTCTAACCTAGGCTTATACTCTTAACCAGAATGTACTACTATTCTAAAAGTACCTTCTACTATGCTCTTCACATGTTTGTTTTGAGAACCAATGAGACGTGCAAAAAGACTTGGATGCTATAAATCTCTCTATCAGAAATGGGAAATGCATGCATCTGTGTCTTCAATCTCTGCATACTAAAGTCATTGATAAATGCAGAGTCAACAAACTACAGCCAAGCAGTAGGCCAAATTCTGCTTCCTATTTTTGTAAACGAAGCTTTGTTGGAAACCTGTTACATCCATTCATTTATATAGTGCCTTATCTGGTTTGGGGCTGTGACATCACAGTTGAGTACACATGACAGAGAGTGTATGGCCTTCAAAATTTAAACTATTTTACTCTCCAAAGTTTCAAATGTTTCACTCTTGCTCAGTACAGAAAAAATACTTTGCCAACCATTGTATTAGGCCATATTTTTCTAGTAACTACTAAGAGCTTCAGATTCATTATCAGCAAAATATTGCTGGTTTTCACCACCAGTTGCCTAAATTTGACAAAGAAATAAAACTTATTGTGTGTACCTCTGCTCTAAAAGGAAACCCTGGTGACATTACAGTTAAGTGTTGCAGCTGCTAACCAAGAGATTGGCAGTTCTAATCCACCAGGCACTCCTTGGAAACTCTATGGGGCAGTTTTATCCTGTCCTATAGGGTAACTATGAGGTAGAATCAATTCAGTGGCAATAAGTAATGTGTGGTCCAAAAATGTTCATTATTATTATGAACAAATCTAATGGAAAAATTGGATCATTGATAAATCAGTAGACTTGGGTTCATTCATAAGAATATCTAGACACATTTGGAAACAAGAGTTTCTTGGTGCACGGGGCTTCTTCTTAAATTTGATATGGAGAGCTTTCTTCTAAAGACAGGGCTCTCTCACTTAAAATGTGTTCTTGATCCAGGGGAGAAAGGAGGTGAGGAAGATAATGGATAAACCATAACTTCATTACCTTGTTTCTGCAGATCCTTCCTTGAAGTGGTCCCTTCAAGCTTCTGTACGCACTAGGACTAACTGTGCTACTAAATAACTGAAATCTGAGTCATCATTTACTTGAATAGAGGAGGAAAAATGGTGATGAGTATGAGCCATCTGAAAACTTTCAGTACAAAGCAGGGCATGGAGAGTGCAGTGGTGGGTTCGCTATGTTGCCCATTCCAGTATGTTTAGAAACCATATTTTAATTCAGCTTCAAATCTGATTATCTTGTCCACAAAGATGATCACAAAGATGTCAGCCACAGAATGGCTGCAGGACAGCTCCCTTAACCCTGGGAGGGACAATTTTTAAAATGTGTGACTTCAGTCATGTTCAGTGTGAGCTGAAGTGCCATGATGCAGCACGTGTAGAACAATGCCCAGAAGCTTATCTGAAAGGAATACTGTGCACGCAGATTTCCAAGACACCCACACCTTAGAGATAATGCCAGCGAATTAATCAAATACTTTTCTGCCTGCACAACTGTGATACCTAAAGCTGCTAGAAACATCATTTTTAGATATCCGTGGGAGGGATTCTTTTTTGTAATTCTACATTTCTTTAACTCCCACCTCATGTCTAGGCTTGCCTTCCAGAGACACAAACTGCCATCTTTTCAGTGTACTTTCTTTCTCTTCCTTTTTTTTGGCCATAGGCTAAGTAGCCTTCCCAGGGCTGACTGCAGACAATGTGGATACGGCGAGTCTGACCTCACTGGCATGTCAAGAACTGACCGAAGTGCACATTCTGTTGGCTGGCCTGGAATTGAGCTCGTCACTACTTCGTCTCTCAAACCAGGGCTCACTCCTGCTGCCATGGCACTGTCACTCCCCTCAAGCATCCAAAGTAAATTCAAAAGGTCAACTCTAATGCCCTTTCTTGTGAATGTCTGCTGTAAGCCAACTCCTTGGAAAATGTTGCTGATGAAGGCGTAGCTCCATTGATCAGAGAGACAATACTCTAATGGGTTAGCTAGATAAATCCTTAGGGAATGCAACTGTGGCCTAAGTGCTCTGACAAAGACAACGGCCATGGAGCTGCACAGGAGGGGATGGAGTAGTAATGACAGCTTCCTCTTGGAACTGAGGGATAAAGCATAAAATTAGCTGTAGACAAAAAAAAAAAAGATGTTGGGGACAAAACTATTCTAGGCATAAGGAATAGCATATGCAAAGACCTGGCACAGAAAGAAAGCATTTAGAACTGGCAAGCAGGTGGATCTGATCTGAGTCTTAAGTCTGTGACTTTGGGTGTTACCTGATCTTTCTGTTCTTCATTTTCCTCATCTGTAAAATAGTAGTGATAATAATACTTCCTGCTCAGTGGCATTGATGAGGACTATCCAAATACAAGTGGCACCTAGCAAGTGCTCAAAAACTTCCAGCTATTAGTGCATTAATATTTTATGATTTTTGTTATCATGCATTACTTATTTTATTGTTCTTATCATTTTAATATTAAAAAATTATTTTAAATATATAAAGTATTATGGTTAGGCCCCAGTTCACTTTATGTCTCAACTATAAAAACTAGGAATAATAATATTCTTAATGGAGTAATAACTTATTCATATATTTTATGTATGATTATATATTGTGATAGAATATATAATTACAATAATATTATATGTTATATATAGTATTATGCAATACATGCTGTTATAATATGATAGTTCTATGGGGTTTTTACAAAGATTAAATAAAATAATAGCTAGCTTTAGGTAGGAAACCCTGGTGGCCTAATAGTTAAGTGCTGTGGCTGCTAACCAAAAGGTCGGCAGTTCAAATCCACCAGATGCTCCTTGGAAACTCTATGGGGCAGTTCTATTCTGTTCTATAGGGTTTCTATGTGTCAGAATTGACTAGATGGCAATGGGAAATGGGAATAGTTTTAGGTAAAGATAGTAATTATAAGGAATTGTATTAGGAATGCTTTCAGATGTGAATAATAGAAGATATTCCTGCAGCAATGAGAAATAGAGGGTTTTTTTTTCACAAGAAAAGAAACCTGGACATAGGTGACGGCTGGCGTTGGTTTAGAGGGTTGGTCATATTGGTGCTGACATGGCCACAATTCTCCTGATTTCTTTCTTTTCCTGTTACTTCCTAATAACAGGTCATGGCTTCAGCTCCTAACGCTGGATCTACATTTAAAGAAGAAAAAATGAGGAAGATGTGATGACAGACTGAAATGTACCATTCTCATAGAAAAAGAAGCTTTTCCCCAAAATTCCCAGGAGTCTTTCATGTACCAGAAATTGACAGAACCGTGCCAGAGTGACTACCCTTGGCTTAAGGGAGACAGGAAAATGAGCATTTTTGAAGTCACATTGCAGCTCTTTTCATTTGGAATTTTGTCACACAAGAGAATGCAGATTAAGACGACAATCAACAATGTCTGCCACTGTATTATTTACTGACCTTCCATTGCCAGTTCTACACTGAGTGCTGTACGTGAACTAGTTAATTGTGTCCTCACATTTAGTACAATGAAGTATTTGTTATCAATAATGATTTGGGTTTTTCTGTTTGTTTGCTTTACGGACAAAGAGATGGAGGCACAGAAAAACAGAATAAATTGGACACCATGATATGACCGAGGGAACGTATGTTCCAAAGCTAGACAACTTGAGTTCAGTACGTTGAATGTAAAAACTTTATTTACGGGCCTCTCAAAAATATGCTCATAACTATATGCTATTATCATGATTGGAGTATAATGTGTAAAACTACATATTTTGCTCTTCTGCTGTGCTCCCATCCATAACTCTGGAGCTCAACTCTATGCAAGCATCCAATTAAACATTACAAGGCTTGACAATTAAGTTTACAAACTTGCCTGCCTGTGCTTATGTTGGCAGCACTATGCAAACAGCTGGGTAAGGTTTCATAACCTTCACACAACAGTATCTCACAGCCGTGTTCATGTTGACATGTGGGGGTGTCTTGCTGAGTGACATTCGTTATTGTTGTAGCGCGTTTTTGTGTGCCATCATAAGAATGCAAGATCTTGAATTAGAGCAATGAACAAATGTTAAATTTCTAGTTAAATGTGGCCAGAGTGAAACTGAAATCAGGGACATGTTAGCCTAAGTTTATGGAGACAATGCCGTGAAGAAAATGGCAGTGTACAAATGGAATAAGCATTTTTCTGAGGGAAGAGAAAGCATTGCTGATGAAGAGAAGTCAGGGCAGCCAGTAGTGTGCAGAACTGATGAAAATATTGCAAAAATTCATACCAGCTGGACAGTTAACCAAGTTGACTATTTGGAAATGCTGAAAAGGCTGCTTGGAAAGGTTAGACAAAAACAACTTGAACTTTTCATCAACCACTGATGGCTCCTGCATCACGACAATGCGCCAGCTCACACAGCACTATCTGTGAGGGAGTTTTTAGCCAGTAAACAAATGACTGTAGTGGAACACCCTCCCTACTCACCCGACCTGGCCTCCAATGTCTTTTTTCTTTACTTGATGATAAAGGAAATACTGAAGGGAAGGTATTTTGTTGACGTTTGGGAAATTAAGTGTAGCATGACAACAGTTCTGATGGGCAGAAAGATTTCTGAAATTGCTTTGAGAGGTGAACTAGGTGCTGGCATTGATGCATAGCTTCCCAAGGGGAGTACTTTGATATTCAGCAGTGAGATATCTAGCACTTTCTCTATGATGAGTTCTCTAACTTAGTTGTCAAACTGCCATGTGCGTACTTTCTGCTTTTCTCTTGTACCACCACTTCTCCTTGTTGTTGTTGTTAGTTGCCATCAAGTCAGTTCTGACTCAAGGTGGCCCTGTGTGTGCACAGTAGAACTGTTCCATAGGGTTTTCAAGGCTGTGACACTTCAGAAGCAGATTGCCAGGCCTGTCTTCTGAGGAACCTCTGGATGGGTTTGAACCACTAAATTTTCAGCTGGTAGTTGATGGCTTAAACACTTGTGCCTTCCGGGGACCTTTTGCTTCCTTTTGTTATATAATATAATAAGCTTCTTGGTTTAGAGGTACTGTCTTTAACTTCTTTGTGTTCACCTCTACATCTTGTAGAGTACCTTGTTCTTAGCAAAGTAAAAAAAAAAAAAAAAAAAAAAAAAAAGATGCTGCTGGTTAAAGAAATGTGATCAGAGTTTGTTTGTTTTTAAAAACCATAAAGCCTAAAGCCCTGCTCTCCTAGTCATAGGATCTGTCTTTTTGCATTCTCAAGGCAGCAGAACTGGAAGAAGAAGAGACCACTGGTTGGAGATTCATGGCTGTAGAGAGACTTTGTAAATGCGAAGTGTCCTCAGTTAATGTAACTTCTTCAACTCTTTCCTCTCAGTCTTTCCCTTAGCCTCCTGTCATTGCTGATTTGGGGCTTTAAACTGGAAAAATTCTGTGTTTCCTGTTAGGAGCAGCATGGTAGTTATGGATGACATCAAAGATTTGAGCTGAGATCTATGAATCTGGGAACAATTAATCATCATTAATTATTAGTAACTCTGTAAGGAAAGGAACACAGTACACCAAAAAAAACAAACGTGTGCTTAGATGTAAGATAGAACTGGCCGAAGACCCACCTCAAAAATAAAAACAAACAAATCACAAAAACAACAGAAATGAACAATGTCTCTATGCCTGTATTCTTCATTATACTTTAAGTCTGAGAATAATCTGAGTTCGGTCAGTGTCACACAAGTGATACTATTTGCATAATCACAGTTATTGTTTCTTCAACCTTCTTTCTACAGCAGTCCACCAGCGTTGTCTTTTGCGTTGGAACCCTGTGGTCAAGCCATTAAGACAAGTTCTCAATGGATATGTTTGTCCTTTCTATTCCAGACAAGTCCTTCAGTGAGGATGCCCCAGAAAGTACTCTACGGCAGGATAGTAACTTGACAATCAAAGATGAAAATTTTCTACATTATAGGGATTGCAACTGGTGTCACATATTTTTGTATGAGATATTAACTGCATTATACGCTTTCACCTAAAACTGAAACCAAAACAAAAACCAAAACCAAACTCAGTGCCACTGAGCTGATACTGACTCAAAGCGACCCTGCAGGACAGAGTAGAACCACTCCATAGAATTCCCAAGGAGTGCCTGGCAGATTTGAACTGCTGACCATCTGGTTAGCAGCTAATCACCATAGAACCAGGGTTTCCTTCATCTAAAACACAGTTTTAAAAAAAAGAAAGAAAGAAAGAAAGAAAAGAAAAAAAGAAGAAGAGGAAGAAGTAATGAAGCATAAAAAAAAAAAAAAAAAAACTGAGTATTTTCCAGAGCTTTCAACCGGTTCATTTTAGAAGTTCAATCTCCTGCTGAGAATTTGTATTTCTACCCCAGATATACTGAATCAGAGTCTACATTTTTACAAGATCTCCAGAAGATTCTTAGTGATTCTCCCCAGGTGATTCTTATGCAAACATAAAACTACACATAACTAGTTCCCAGTCCTGGAATTTTCAAGTCAGGAAAGATAATGGCAAAGAGCAGAAAGAAACTGAGGCAGCTGTACATTGTAGTTCAAAATACAGGAATTGGAAATACTTGGGTCTGAATCTTCCTGTGTCTGTACTAGCTGTATGAACTTAAGAAAGCTACTTAATCTCTTGAGCTTCAATTTCTCCATCTGTAAAAAAAGACAGATAGAATAATAAAACCTGATAAAATGGTCTTCACATATGAAACACGTGGCACACATTCAGGCATTCAGTTAATGGCAGTCACTTACAAGAGAGACACAGGACAGAAACATTAACAGAGCACACGGTTCAGTATAGGAACCTAATCCCAAGGAGACCCTGGACACTCAAGGCAAGTGTCTTCTTGTTGGAGACACTTTTCTTCAAGCTCGCTTTATCTTTTCTCTTGCTTTATCTCTTTGCAGTGAGAGCTACTATTCCAAAACATTCACATGCAGCTCCCTGCTGTCTTACCTACAGCTCTCTGTCAGAGCTCCTGTGCTCACCAGCTCTGGGTGACTGTTGCTTACAAGGCAGAAGCTATGACAAGACCAGCCACGGGGTCTTTGCACTATCAGTGAGGTTAATCAGAGGCATCAGCTGGGTACCTGCCTCTCCCACTGTGACAAATCAGACCAGTACGTGGCCTTGAGATATCTAATGAAATCAGGGCCCTCCTGATCTGCTTTTAAAAACACGGAATGCTTCTCCACTGTTATCTACAACTCCTGCATGAATAGTCTTAGCGACACAGGCTGAATGGATTAGCTGCAAGCTGTGACTGGATCCCCTAAGTCCAGTGCAAAGGAGCTAAATTGTACCCTATAATGGTGATAAAGGGGATGGAAAGCTAACTCAGATTTTCCCATCAAACAGAATGCTTTCCAACCTAACAATATTCGTTTTAAAATATTCTGCATCTTTGAATCACAAGCTGTATATTTTTTCTGTTAAGCTAGGTGTACACCTATTCGTAATACCATTTGTAGTGGTTTGGCTGCGTTTTCCTTATTAGAAGTTACATCTGCCAGCCAACTTCTTTCACAAAATAGCAGTTGCATGAGACAAGTGTCTCAGATATGTCTGTTTCTTAGTATACGAGCGCTGCTTTAATAGAAGTACTACAAGTAGGTTGCTTTAACAAACAGAAATTCATTTTCTCAATTAAAAGTTTACAAGTTCAAATTCATGGCACCAGCCCTATGGGAAGAACACTCTCTCTTGTCTCTGTGGGAAAATCCTTGCCTCTTTCAGCTTCTGTTCCTCAATTCCTTGGCAATGTTCACATGGCATCTACCTTTCCCCGTTTTTCCTTGCTTGTCTCTGTATCCAAACTTCTCTTTTTATAACTCAAAAGTGATTAGGTTTAAGACACATGATAACATTGCCTCATTCAGATAACAAAAAAAAACTCTATTTCTACTATGACTGTGCCCACAAGCACAACGATGATGACTGCCTGCCTTCAAGTCAATTCCAACTTACAGTGACCCTATAGGATGGGGTAGGACCACACCGTAGGATTTCCAAGGACTTCTTGGTGGATTTGAATGGCTAGCCTTTGGGTTAGCAGCTGTAGCACTTAGCCACTTTGCCACCAGGGTTTCCATCCACAAGTATAGAGATTAGGATTCCAACACATGTTTTAGAGGACACAATTCAATCCATACTACCATGTGTTCTATTAGAATTAACATCCCATTGTTGAAATTCAGTGAAGATAAATGATGTTTAGAACTCACACTATTTAATTCAGTCACACTCAACTGTTGCTCTGTGGAGAAGAGTTGAGAAGATGCAGAACTGCTACTTCTGCCAGTAGAACAGATGTGTACACACACACACAAACCTATTGCTGCTAAGTTGATTTTGACTAATAGTGATAGGAGTGTCCGTTCTAACTCATACGAAGACACAGTGGATACCAGAAAGTATTTTGGAAAAAAGAAAAAAATGTCTATTGCAATAATGATGGATTCAAAAAAGGAAAACTGGTTGATTAATTAAGGCTTATTTCTGAATCTTTTGATAAACTGATTGTCTTCAGCCTGGAAGCCAACTCTGAGTATCCTATATGCTTTACAAAGAATGCGTCAATATTTAAATTTTCTTCCATTTTGCAAGAAAACAAAATAACCCATGTTTTCTTTGAGCAAGTTGGAAGTAGCATCTGCTTTCTGCCACTATTAAATAATTTCCTAAAACAAATTTTTTTTTCTTACATTGTGAGGAAAACTGTATTTTTCCCAACAATTGGGCAGGACTCCTACGACAACAAAAAAGCTGTCTGCTGAGATTAAAGATTATTTTGTGTATCTAATTTCTCAAGACCTACATTTCCTACGGCCCAAAATTAAATGAACTCTGGAATGGGGAAGAAACCTTCCCAAAGTGTCAGTCTGTAGTTGAGTTGACTAACTCAGCAGGACATATTTGGAAAATCCAATCATTTCAAATAACAAATGCTATCTTAAAGACAAAGTAATCTCTAATATCGTTAGAGACCCTAGTTATGCTCTGATTCTTATACTCTTTTCCTTTATTCTTATCTATAATCTGATAATCAGTGGGAAGCCAGGAGAACAAAGACATTTCAGACATGGTATATCAATCAAGGAATCAGCTGTATAGCAACTACTCAGCTGGTGGTTTTGAAAGTTTATGCCATGAGGCAGCATAAAATGTAATTATTTTCAAAGTCAGAGCGTATTATGGAATACCAAGAAGCCTTGTTTTAGCTCTTGAGAGGGTCAGAAGGAAAATATTTTATTAGTGAGGCTGATAGCTTCCCCTCAAAAAACCAGTTGCCATCAAGTCAATTCTGACTCACAGTGGTAGCTATGAGAAAGATGATAATAGCATAGATAAAAATTTTCAATCATTTCAAATCAGTTTTGATAAATAATTCATGCAAAGACATGGCCTTAAATAACATATCCATAAGGAAGTCATTATGGAAAGCATAGTTCTAAAGGGCAGCATGGGGAAATACAGAAAAAGGAACAGTAGGAGTGTACCCTTGATACCATTTGCGTATTCTTAAGGCCTGTCTGACTTGACTGAGGAGCCCTTGTGGCACAGTGGAAAAGCATTTGACCCCTAACCAAAAGATTAGCAGTTCAAATCCACCACCAGGAGTCTAGGAGATTCACTGCAAGGAAAACAGGTTCTCTTAAAGCTCATTAATGCTGTTAAATGAGAAACAAACTTGGACTTTGTATGGAGAGACTTTATTGAAAAAGATGATTGCAAACTGCAAAAAAAAAGGCTATTGTAGTGGGGAGAAAACAGTTGTTAATGGGGCAAACACACAGACCATAAGATCTGCAAGCATTACGATGGTTAGGCAAAATAACATTTTCTTTTTCAGGAAGAAGTAAAGGAGGTCAGAAAGAGTCAGATGTGGGGAAGTGGTTTGGTTGGATAGTACAGAGAGAATTTTTAACTCTGAGGTTAGCCTAGTCTCACAAAAAATTCTTGGGACTTGAAGAAGAAGAGAATTTTAACAAAATTGGGTTGACACAAGCATTTTGGTCCAACTGATCAGTGAGGACAAAGCAGTTCAGCTTATTCTCTATGAGAGTGGGCATTTGAAGGGTCTGTATCTGGCTTTGTTATAGGTATGCAAAGAGAGGATCCCAGAGTCTAAATCATATGTGGAAGAGTGACTCACTGCAGTAAGATATTTCACAGAACACAGAAGAGTGAAGGGATTTCTTAACCATTTTGTAGGAGCACCAGTAAAGTTAAGCATTATATATATGTGTAAACATACAAAGGCACTTGGCTAAACATACAAAAGCCAAAAGCTGTTTAAGGCAGAAACTTTTCAAAGGGGGAAACAAATATTTTCCAATAAAACAAGTGATAGAAAAGTTTCTTGCCCTGTCAAATGTGGAAAACCTGTGAGATCCAGAAATATAAGGCTGTTGTGTTCTGGCTCTCACGGGTGTCACTGTGTGTATGTATCATCGGCAATCCACCAAGGTCATTTCTGAGTCCCCACTAGAGTGAGAACAATGTTTCAAAATCAGACTTTTAGAGTTCACTAAATAGACCATTGATCTTCTGACATTATCTGGCCTACAGATAAGAACAAAGAAAGTGTGCTCAACTGAGTTAGGTACGAAATACTGAGATCAAACCCAACCGAATGTAGTCAAATAGATTATGACTCATAGTGACCCTGTCACAGTTGAGTTGACTCTGACTCATAGCAACCCTAGAGGACAGAGTAGAACTGCCCCACGGAATTTCAAAGGAGGGCCTGGTAGATTAAACCTGCCAACCTTTCAGTTAGCAGCTGCACCACTTGATCACTATGCCACTCAAGTTTACAAATACAGAGACAGAAGGTAAATTTTCTTAAACTCTTCTAAGCTCCACTTTTCCATTCTGCTTTACAAACGTGGCCAGTATCTCAGCACATTCTCTCCTATAAAGCTGTGATTTTCATCTCTTTCCCTTAACGTAATCTAGGATTTAAATTACTTATTTATCTGAGCTGGAATTTGTTCAGTTCGTTTTCTGAAGCCCAAAGTTTCCTTCCTCATATCCTCTTTCTAGGTCATTTTTAATCCCTCCTGTTGTCAATGTTAATATCATCATTTAACATTACTAACTGCTACCTGTATGACAGTGCTGTGCTAGATCTGGTGAATCCTGGTGGCCCAGTAGCTAAAGTGGTTAACTGAAAGGTTGAAGGTTCAAACCCAGCAGCCAGTCCATGAAAGAACGATGTGGCAGACTACCTCTGTGACGATTTGTAGGCTTGGAAACCCTTTTGGGCAATTCTGCTCTGTCTTGTGGAAACCCTGGTGGTGTAGTGATAAAGTGGTATGGCTGCTAATCAAAAGGTCAGCAGTTCAAATGCACCAAGTGCTCTTTGGAAACTCTGATGTAGGTCTGTTTTGTCCTGTGGGGTTGCAATGAGTCAGAATCAATTCAGTCGTGACAGGTCATGAATGCTAAATACTTTCCACAAACGAGTTCATTTGATCCTTACAACTGTGTCTCAAGGGAGCCAATATTGCTTCACTATAATGTAAAAGAAGATGCAGCCTTAAAGAAGTAAATTAGCTTGTATGAACATCTAGCTAGCAAGTCACAGATTTAGAATTTGAGCCTAACCCTGCCTAAACTCAAACTCCATACACTTGTGTCTTACGTTATATCACTTTCCAAGGTAGGTCTTATACTACTCACACAACTTGAACCTAATTTTTGTTAGTAATTTACTTGATAGTAAGCCAATTCCTTACGCAATACTTAGCTATGAAAAATAGGAATCCAATTCAAGTTTAAGGAACTGAAGAGTGCCAGTAACTGCAACAATCTGAAATTATTCTCATCAATAAAAGTACACTGAAAATCTCACCTCCACACTGTGTTTCAACCAGACTAAGCACTTGTAATTCTAACTGGGTCCAGCCTTACACTTGCTTTTATGTCTCCGTATATTTCTTTCTTAACTTTTAAAATTGTCAAACCATTCCTTATTCTAATACTTAATGTGCATTTTTAATATGGTACGTATCATCAGTGTTACTGAGAAGGTTTGCTCTGCCTAATTAATGCCCTTTGCAAAGTGAGTATATTAAAACCCAGTGTCTAGGTTTTCTTGTCTCTGTATGTAATGCTGTTGTTTTCTGGCCCATATCCTTGTGAATTAACCTGTCTGCTTTCTACTGCAAATAGGAGAGAAGAGAGTAAATTATAAATTATTTTACCTCCTTTTCATAGTTGGAGCTTGAAATAGCCTCTTTCTTCCTTTCACTCTCCCTCTCCTCAACTCAATAGTGACATAGACATTTTAACAGTCCAATAGCGTTGTCATGAGTCACAACCTACTCAGTGTCGAGAGGGAGCTATGGTATATGTCCTGTTACTTGAATATTTTATGCTGCATTTTCATATTAAAAAAAAAATAAAAGCATTTCATTGACCCTTGTGGTGCAGTGATTAAGTGCTGTGGTTGCTAACAAAGGTTGGCACTCCAAATTTTCCAGGTGCTCCTTGGAAACCCTGTGGTGGCAGTTTTACTCTGCCCTGTAGGGTTGCTATGAGTTGGAACTGACCTGAGGGCCAAGAATCTGGTTTTTGGCTTTTAACTCTTAAACTTGAAGAGGGTTATAGATTCTCTGTGGTCTTTTTACACAAAAACATTTTGATCACTGTATAAAGCCTTGTCAGAGGGATAAATGACCATTGGCACTGTTTCATCAATAAAGTTCAGTTAACCACGGAGCTTTTTCGTCTCCCCATACCTTCCTGGGGAATCCTGCTGGCCCAGTCACTAAGTGCTACAATTACTAACCAAAAGGGCAGTGTTCAAACCCACCAGGTGCTCCTTGAAAATGCTTTGGGGCACTTCTGTAGGGTCACTATGAGTCAGAATTTACTTGATATCAATGAATATGCCTTCACAGAAACCCTGATGGTGCAGTGGGTAAGTGCTATGGGCTGCTAATGGAAAGGTCAGCAGCTGGAATCCACCAGGCGGCAGCTGGAATCCACCAGGTACTCCTTTAGAAACCCGATGGGATAGTTCTACTCTGTCCTATAGGGTCAGTATGAGTTGGAATCAACTGGACAGCAGTGGGTATACTTTCATAAGAAAACCTAGTGGCACAATGATCAAGTGCTATGACTGCTAACCAGAAAGTCAGCAGTTTGAATCCACTAGCACTCCTTGGAAACTCTAGAGGGAAGCTTTACTCTATCTTTCAGGGTCACTATGAGTAGGAATCAACTTGATGGCAACAGGTTTGGGTTTTTGTTTTTATCTCGGTAGCAGTTTTGGATATTGCTTCATGGTTACTGAGAGTCTTCCAGCTTTGCAGATCACAGCACTAGCAGTTGGTTAAGATAAAAGAATAGGAACGAAGGTTTCTGCATTCAAGGAATTTGGGTCACTCTACTATAGAAATTGTGATCATATTAATGATGGAAAATAACAATTAGGATTTGCAGGTGTCAGGCAACGTGCTAAGTACATTACATATATCCCCTCATGCACTCTGCACAATGCCTTTATGAATAAGAATAATTGCAAGCTTTGCTCAAATTTTAGGGAATGCACACAGAAAGCTTAAGGAACATGCCCATGTAATCATGGCCAAGGAAGAGGAAGTGCCCAGGTATGGAGCCCATGCCCCAGGTCAGAAGATTCTTCTAGGATGACTAATGTGCTGCTTAAATAAACCTCTAAATCTTCCAAACAGTGTGAAATTCAAAAAGTTCTGCAGAAATGGCCACAACAAGGAAAGGCAGACTCTAAACCAGTCAGGAGTCCTGGTTATTAAGCATATCATTTTTCTTTTTAATTTACTAATTTAAGGATTATTTTATGGCTAGTATGTGCCAGGCACTGTTTCATAAATCACTGCTATGTCAGCGGACAAAACCAACAAAAATACCTCATAATAAAAATAGACCAACTAAATGTTAGATGACAGTATATGGGACAGGGTGCAGGAAAAGGAAAGCGGAATAGGGAGGCCCAGGGTTAGCAAGTTGTTCTGACGTAGAAGAGGGCAACCAGAATGAAGACTGAGAAGGCGTAACCAGCAATGAAAGGGAAAGCCTAAGAGTTTGATGTCCTAGAAGTCTAGTGAAAAAAGGCTTTTAGGGAGGACAGTAATTCACTGTGTCGCATGCTGTGATGCCATTAGCATTTTCAGTTTTCGAAAAGTACTGAGGACGCAAATTTGAGTGAAGTGTGTTATGGGTTGAATTGTGTCTCACAAAACAATATGTTGAAGTTTTAATCCCTGGACCTATGAACATGACTTTGTTTCAAAAGAGAACCTTTGAAGATGTTATCAGGTTAACATGAGGTTGTACTGGAGTTGGGGAGGGTTCTAATTCAATACCACTGATAACCCCATAAAAGAAAAGACAGAGGGAAGATGGATGTGTGACGATGGAGTTATACTGCAACTGCAAAGAACACCAAGGACTACCAGAATCAGTGACAGAAAGTGAAAAGATCTTTTCATAGGCAGTTCAGAAAAAGTGTGGCCCTGCTAACACCCCGAATTTGGACTTCTAGCCATCAGATCTGTGAGACAATAAATTGCTGTTCTTATAAGCCACCCAAACTGTGGTTTTGGGTGTGTGTGTATGTGCACACACATGTGTAGCAGCCCCAGAAAACTAATGCAGAGCAGGTTTGAGAGAAAATAAAAGGGGTTAAGTTGGAGGCAACACATACAGACAACAGTTTTGAGAATATTTGCTTTATAAGAGAACAGAAACCTGAGGCTGTGATTGTCTCCTGTTGTTGAGTGTTGATTCTGACTCATAGGAACCCTAGATGGCAGAGTAAAATTGTTCTGTAGAGTTTCCAAGGAATGTCGGGTGGATCTGCATTGCCAGCCTTTTGGTTAGTAAATCTAGCAGTTAACCACCTGCAATGGTGACTGGGTAGGTTCCAAACAAGAAGTATCTGGTTGTCTTTTTATGTCAGAATTGACTCTATGATGTCTTGTGCTGCTGGACTTGATCTGAAAAGAGGAAGCAACTACTTAGTGCTGTAAGGTAGGAAGTTATACAGAGCATGACTGTCTATTATCTATACTTTGTTTATTTTTTAGGAATTTACTCAGAATATATTCTTCCAAACTCTCCTCTCACAGAACATCAATGGATGTTCCAGGACAGCATGGGCTTTACAAATGTTTTAGAAATAGATTTATTTAAAGGATGTTAACTTCTTCAATAGTTAAATGTATCTCTTAGTTTCTAAGAGGGAGATAGGTCATGCAGCCTTTTCCACATGTATTTAATCACAATTTGCATTTTCATAACTCTTTTACTGTTTCTGGTATTCCCACACAACATTTAGGAAATTCTGCTCCATGTTAGTAATAATAATGACAGCTATTACATACTAACTGCCAACTATGAATAAAACCAGTGGGTCTCAACCCCAGCGTAAAATCATTATTATTTAGGCGGTCACTGTTGATGTGGTGGCTTCAATTATTCAGACATATTGAATCAAAATCTCAGCATGGAAGGGTGATTCTGATAAACAAATGGTGTTTATAAAGTCATCATGCTAAGTACTTTGTAAGCATTATTTCATTTAATGGTTTTAACTGTATGAAAGGATAGCTTCCCTTACCATAGTTCAATTCATTATGGACAGCAAGTGTTTGATCTAAGACCATCATTTCCATGTCCCTCATCTATGAAAAATGTTCCTAATTGATTGTTTCACTCCTTCCTGCTGCATGGTGAATTTGTTTTACAAATGATTTTAACACAGACTTTCAGGTAGCCATTCTCAGACTAAAGTACGCTAACAGGATTAACCTAATTGCCGTTCATGTTACAGACAACCACCTTTTTAGGAGAAACCCAATACAACCATTAAAGTCGAGATTCTCTTACTCAAAAGGGCCCAAACCAGGAAGTAGTCATTATACCACTTACAGATGTTTCTTCACCAAGACATTTTCTCCCTTGTGTATATTTTTTCACATCATCTGGTAAGGGGGAATTTATTCAGATTATTCTTTCTAACAACTAACTAAGACTACCTTAACAAAAAAGAAAGGAAGAGGGTATGGGGCGGAGTTTTGAAGGATGTGGGAAAGAGGGGATAATGACTTATTAAGCATCTCCCCTTCCTCCCTGGCGAGAAGGGTAGTTGTCACCAAGATGCTTCTGGCCCTTGGCCACCCCCATGTGTGTGAGAGTAGAACTGTGCTCCACAGGGATTCCAGTGTCTGCTATGTTCAAAGTAGATTTTCATTCCTTTCTTCCCAGGCATCTCTGGATGGCCTCCAGCCCCAGCCTTGCAGTTAACAGCCGACTACCTAACCATCTGCATCACCTAGGGGCTTAGTTAAGTACCCAGCCAAGATTTAGACAGCCAAAATGTGAGAAGTAGAGCTAGTACCAGGATGGAAAAGAGAAGTAAAGAAGAAAGAGGGAAGGAAAAAAACTAAATTTGTAAACTCTGAAATCTTTCTGAGAAGTCAATGACTCTTTCCTGAAATTGAGGTTGAACTTTTGAAAATATGTTTAGAAAGAAACATTACCACATACATGTTTAGGCTTTTACTGTCAGCTTGCTGAAGGATCAGTTTCTTCTATTTTCCACACTAAGTTCTTCTCTGTGGGCATGGACAGATACAGACCAAAAAATTTAAAAAAATCAGTGCTAATTTTCTCATTATGTTTGCTCTGTTTTGAACCCAAACTACTAATTCTCTGCTTCTTTAGAAAAAATAGAAGCAAATTTGATGATAATTTAAAAGTCAGTTTATAAATTTATTGTTCTTTCTACTTTCATAAACTTTCCCACCTTAAATTGGAGAGTGCCCACCTGGGATGAGCGTTAAATGATGTAGAAAGTACCAAAGTACTTGGGTTTCTTTTCTCTTTTATGTCTCAATCTAATTGACATCTGGAACTTGAAATCCCCCAAAAAACAGTAAGAGTAAATTTTATGTAAACAAATGGAAGACTTGATCAAGAAATAAATGAAAAAGCCAAACTGTGAAACTAGACAGGACTACAAAGAGCAGGCAAACATTTAAGATCATATCACATTGCGACACTATAACTAGTCAATGAGAAACCCCAGAGGAGTGTAAAAACAGCCTCTAGAGGGAACCAACAAAAATAAGTCTTAAGATGATTTCTTATTCATAGTTAATGCCTTATCTAAGTAATACGCTTTGGAAAGGGTTTTGCTGCCTTCAAGTCAATGCCAACTCATGACAATTGGAAAGGAACTGTCACATAGGAGTATCTGGTGGATTTGAACTGCAGACTTTTTGGTTAACAACCATAGCACTTAACCACTGCACCACTAGGACTTCTCCAGTAGCAGGGTTACTAAAGGAATACATCAATTACTTGGAAAAATAGAGGCTGTGCTCCAGCTCATAATAGCCAGCCAAGTGCTGTCGAATTGTTTAAAAAATTAAATCTATATTAAATTCACCTTTGAATAAAAAATAAGGCAACTTGTTAAAGAAATGAAAGCCTGGCCTTTTTTTTTTTCATGTTGGCTTGTCCTATTTTCTGTAAGTAAGAGCAGATGAAATTTTAACACCAAACAAAGCATATTTCTAGAAACAAAAATGACTCCTTCCAAGATTTAAATAAAGAGATTCTAAGCTTCTGTTGTTGTATTGGACTGTTAGTTTAATTAAGATAATTAGCATTGTCAGTTGTTATTTTTGTTGTTAGTTGTCAGTAAGCTGTGGCTCATGGTGACCTCATGTTGTCAACATACAATACCTAATATCTGGTCAGGACAGAGCTGAGCTGCATTTTGTCTGGGACATTTAGGTCCTGCTTCTGGCCCTTCTTCTGTCTTGTAAAGCTATTTGTGTTTGCTGTCGGCAGTGTACAAATCATGATAAATCTCTCTCTATTAAATACACGTACAGTTTGGAGACTGTATTTTCCCACCTGGAAATATACTCTTACATCACCCTCCTTCTCACTTTCCCCATCTTTAACATAGCATCTTGCTGCTCTTAGCATTTAACACTCTTCCAAAAGATGAATTGTAGCAGTATCTTCCTCAGTCAGCAAAAACACTCAGACTATGCAAGCAGGGAAAGACATAACTTTTACAAGTGCCTGTCGTCCTATTCAGCACTAACAGGGAACAGATTTCTTAAATAATATGTCTACATTTGTCGTTTTCTGACATATGGACTAGAGGTGTGAGTGGTTTGCAGCTGAAGACTGTTACTTATCATTCTTGGTGATCATTTGCATTTATATAGTACTTTTTACAGGAGCAAATCAAATCAGAGCTATCATACTAATACATACAAGGTGTCAAGTGTCATTACCTCCTTTGAGGAAGGCAAAAGGTCTCACAGGAGCCAATCAAGTTGAAGCACCTATGAAGTCCTCACCCCTTCAGCCAAATGCTTTCCATGGAGCTTAGGGACCTGGAGAGAAGTCGTCTAACATGTAGGTGATGTTGTTTCTGAGCCTGATATGATGGACAAGTCTTCTTCAAAATTGTTTGGAGTCCCTGATTTTAAATTTGTGTCAGAAAAACCATGTGTTCCAGCTTGCCTAAAAAGTAGCACAGCTTTTCTTACAAATGCTTATTTTCATCAATAGGTCCCCCAGTTCTATCATAGGATTGTGTTCCAGGGACTAACTGGGACTAGGCATTCTACTCCATTATATCCATCAGATTCTAAGTCTTTGAAATTTCTTAAAATCATAGATTCTCAAGATTGAAAATGATATTAAGCTCATCTGGTCTGACTCTCTCTGTAATACTCAAGTATCTTCCACGACGTTGAAACAAGAAGCCCACTAGCTTTTGCTTAATGCCAGATATGCAGCTAAAGTGACATTAAAGAAACAAATTTCTGAGCAATGGAGCAGATTCCCTCATTTTTCTGCAGTATTTAACAGATAAGTAAAAGCTTTATGTAATGTTTTGGCAGAGTCCCTGGGTGGTGGAAAGGGTTAATATGCTTGGTTGCTAACAGAAAGGATAGAGCTTTGAATCTACATAGAGACTCCTCATAATAAACACCTAGAAATTTACCTCCAAAAACTCTGTCTTTGAAAATCCTGTGGAGTGTCATTCTACTCTGACACACATGTGGTCACCGTCAGTCTGAGTCCCCTCAAGGACAACTGAAAAATTCCTTGCCAGTACCACGCCCAGAGAATGCAGAGACAAACAAGAGGAACATAGTTTTTGTCCTCAGGAAGCTTTGCCATTTTCTCTCTACTGCACTGTCATGGATTGAATTGTATTCCCCCAAAAAAAGTGTGTAATAATTTGGCTGGGCCATGCTTCCTGGTGTGTATCTTTCCTCCATGCTATAAATCCTTCATCTATGGTGTTGAGGGATGGTGGATAGCAGTTGTGTTGGTAAGGTAGGACTCAGTGAATAAGCCTGTATTGTGCCTGGAGGCAACCTCTTAAGATATAGCAAAGACAGTAGGGAACCTTGTACCACCAGGAAAGAAACAGCGTTGGAAGTTCAGTGTGTTTTTCGAAAAGATCCTAGAGTCCCTGCCCACCAGAAGCTCTTAGTCCAGGGAAGACTGATAAGAACTTTCCTCCAGTACAAGCAGAGAAAACTTTCCACTGGAGCTGGCTTTCTGAATTTGGACTTCTAGCCTACTGGACCTCGACAAAACAAAATTTCTCTTTTTAAAGCCATCCACCTGTGGTATTTCTATTACAGCAGAACTAGATGACTAAGATAGTACCATTGAGGTTCAAAAGAAGTTTTAGGAAGAATAAAATCCTTTGGATCATCCTTTTACTTCTGATGAACATATTTCAGGCATTTCCACAAAACTTTCTCTTGCAAGAAAGTGCCATTTTTCTGCAACATACACATTTAAATCCTCTCCCTTTCTCCTCCCCATGTTGTATGAATAGGAGCAAAACATTCCGGGAAATTGTGCTTGAAGATCAACCCTTTGAGAAGGAATTCAAAATACTCCTGAGGAAGAGCTGCCTTGTCGAATTAGAATCTACTTTATTGACATAAATTGGGGACCCTAGTTGTTGATGTGGCTTGTTTAAAAAGGGGAAGAAGTAACTGCAAACATTCACTAATAATTGGAACATGGAATGCATTTAGTTCATTAGTTCTGCTCTAATTTTTATTATCTGTTTTCTTCTGGTAACCAAGGGATTTTTTCTGTTGTTGTTTCTTCCTACTTGTTTGAGTTGTAGGGTCAGTTCTTTGATTTGGGCCCTCTCTTCATTTTGGATGTGAGCATTTATTGAAACAAATTGGCCTCTGAACACTATTTTTTCTGTATCCCATAGGTTTTGGTAAGATGTGTTTTCATTCTCATTTGATTCCACGAATTTCTTTATTCCATCCCTGATTTCTTCTTTAACTCAGAAGTTTTTGAGCAAGGTGTGATTCAGTTTCCATGACTTTGAGTTTCTACCCATGTCTTTTCCTGCTATTGATTTCAACTTTTATGGCTTTATGGTCTGAGGGAATGTTTTGCAATATTTCAATATTTTGGACTTAAGACTTTTTTTGATGGCCTAATACATGGTCTTTTCTGAAGAATATTCCATGAGTATTGGAAAATAAGGTATGCTTATCTATCGTTGGGTAGAGAGTTCTGTACATGTCTACGAGGTTGAGTTGGTGGATTTTCACATTAAGATTGTCAGTATCCTTATTAAACCTATTTCTAGATGGTCTGTCTGTCCATTAATGAAAGTGGTGTGTTGAAGTCTCCTACTATTAAATTGTGGAGCTTTTCACTGCTGCTAGCATTCATTTGATGTATTCAGAAGCTCTGTGGTTGGGTATGTAAATATTTAATATTGTTATATCCTCCTTTATACTGACCCTGTAAGCAATAAATAATGATCTTCCTTGTCCATGATAGATTTTACTTTAAAGTTTAGCTTATATTGATATTGCCATTCATGCTTTTTTTTTGAATGTTGTTAGTTTGGTGTGGTGGTCAGGATTATGTCAACTTGTCTACTACATATTTGGCTGCTGTATTAAGTGGCAGGGTGGGGTTTGTGGTGGCTCCCTGCCCCTTGGCTCTCACCTCGCAACCTTTTACTACAGCTGCTGGTCACTCATGTGGCCAGGAGCTCCTGCTCTCTTGTTCCAGCATCTGGTTCCGGGACTTAACTAGCAGCTGTTGGATTCATCAGTCCTTACAGTCAGCACTTGAGAGTCCTGCTCCCTGACCTGCCGATCCTGGGTTCGCCAGCCTCTGCCTGCTCCCGCTCCCTGATCTGCCGATCCTGGGTTCGCCAGCCTCTGTCTTTTCGTCTCGCCACCAGCTTGGGATTCACTGACCTACGCAACCGGTGATCTAGAACTCTGGTCTCTGACTTGCTGACTTTGGGTTCCTCAGCTTCCGTGGCCATGTGAGGCTTGTGCCAGAGCTTGGGACATTCAGCTTCTGTGATTACGTGAGCTGTTTCCTATATTTGTATGTATGTATGTATGTATGTATCATCTCTCTCTCTCTCTCTCTCTCTCTCTAGCTCTATCTCTCTTTCTCTCTCTCTCTCTATCTATCTATCATCAATCAATTATAAATCTTTCCTTGTACCTACACGTGTTACTGTACCTACATGTGTTACTGGTTTTGCTTCCCTAGAAAACCCAGCCTAAGACATTTGGTATATATTTTTACATCTTTTGAGTTTCAGTTTGTTCGTTTCCTTGAGTCTGAAGTGTGTTTCTTGTAAACAGCATACAGATGGATCATGGTTTTTTATCCACCCTGTTACTCTTGTCTCTTTATTGGTGCATTTAAGCTATTTACATGCAGTACAACTATTGACAGGTACGAATTTAGCATTGTCATTTTGGTGCCTTTGTGTGTGTGTTGTTGACAGTTTCTTGTTCCACTAAATTTTCTATGTTGAGTCATTTTTCTGTATGGGTTTTGTTTTTTCCTTTCCATTGTTTGTTTTATATCTGTTGAGCCTTCTAGGTCATGTTCCTTGTTTTGATGTGTCATATTTTTAGCTTGGAAACCCTGGTGGTGTAGTGGTTAAGTACTACATCTACTAAACAAAAGATCTGTGGTTTGAATTGGCCACGCACTTCTATAGAGCAGTTCCATTCTGTTTTATAGGTACACTATGAGTAGGAATTGACTCAACAGCAGTGTTTTTTTTTTGTTGTTGTTGTTAGTTTGCTTTGTAACTACCCTAATATTCCCCCCAATGATGTAAATTTAAGCCAGTCTTTGACTTATTTGTATCACCTTGACTTCTTATCCATCTGAAAAGTCTCTGAATACATTAATTTGTCCCTCATTTTTTGGTATAATGTCATAATTTTCATACTGAGACCTCTGTTTCCCTAATTTTAGTGTTAGCTTTGATTGAGCTTTGTGGATTCCATATACAAGCTGGACTCTGGATACTGCATCCTGAATTATATCCTTGAGTATATATATGATGTTATTGATTTTCTAACTAAAAAAAGATCCTTCAATATTTCTTGTAATTTTGGTTTGGGTTTTGCAAATTTTCTGAACTTCTATTTATCTGGGAATGTCCTAATTTCACCATCATAAGTGAGAGACAGTTTTGCAGGATATATAATTCTTGGTTAAACCAGCCAAGCGCTGTCGAGTTAGAAGCTGGTTTTTTTTTTTTTTTTTTTTTTCTTAAAGGCTTTATATATGTCAACCCATCACCTTTCTTGCCAGCATGGTTTTTCCTGAGTAATTGGAGCTCAGACTAAATGACTCTCCCTTGTAAGTTAGTTTTAGTTTGAGCCTAGATGCCTTTAAAGGCATCTCCTTGTCTTCCATTTTGTTATGTTTTATTGCCTTGGTGTCTTTCTTTGGGGATCTACCTTTTGTGGAATCAGTGAGCATCCTGGACAGATATCTTCTCATCTTTCATGACATCAGGGAAGTTTTCTGTCAGCAAATCTTAAACAATTCTCTCTGCATTTTTTGTTATCCCTCTCTGTTCTGGTACTCCAATCATTCATGAATTATTCCTTTTGATAGAATTTTACACAATTCTTAAGTGATTCTTCATTTTTTTAATTCTTTTGTCAGATATTTTTCTCATAAATATTCATGTCAGCAGCTTTATCTTCAATATCACTAATGTTGCATTCCATCGCCTTTCTGAGGTATGACAATTAAGTTCATAAACTCAGTTGTTCTAAGTGCTACATACTTCATTGCTTGAAGTACTCCCCTTGGGAAGCTATGCACTGATGCCAGAGCCTAGTCTACCCTACAAAGCAACTTTAGAACTCTTTCTAGAGTGGCTATTGAGAGTGGTGGCAAGTTTGTAAATTTAATTGTATAGTTGTCTGTGAGGGAGTTTTTAGCCAGTAAACAAATAACTGTATTGACACACCCTCCTTACTCACTTAATCTAGTCCCCAATGACTTTTTTCTTTACTGAAGACAAAGGAAATATTGAAAGGAAGACATTTTCCTAACATTCAGGGCATCAAGGATAATACAATGATAGCTCTGATGGCCATTCCAGAAAGAGTTCCCAAATTGCTTTGAAGGGTAAACTAGGTGCTGGAATCAGTGCACAGCTTCCCAAGGGGAGTACTTCGAAGGTGACTGTAGTTATATTCAGCAACGAGATATGTAGCACTGTTTCTAGGATGAGCTCACAAACTTAGTTGCAAGTCTGAGTCCTGCTCCTTTGACTTTCTGTTGCATTGTCTAACTCTGATTTTATTGCTAATTTGCAGAATTTCAGATCATTGTTCTAGCAATTCTCATAGCTTGTTTAGATTTTCATTTTGTTCTACTGTACTTTGTCTAATCTCCTTCCTGATTTATTGAAGGGTCTATAAATTATTCTTTTGTATTCTATTTCTGACAATGGGAGGTAATCATCTTAATATGGGAAATATTTTCATTCTTTGTTATGGGAATTTTTTGAAGCCATAGTGGTCTTCATGAAATCATTAGAAATTGATTGCTGTTTCCAAGCCATCAGAAAACTGTCGTAATTTGTTTGGTTATTGTAATCTAACTTATATGTATATAAATATACTTTAATTTTTTTTACTGTCAAAGTAGTCTAGGTGTCTGAGCTAGAGTGCTTATTGGAGCCTCAATAATTCCAATGCCTTGTCATCAGATGGTTGAAGTTGTGAATGCACTGAGAAAGGGGAGCCAGAGGAACTATTCTTCTATCCCTCACTTTATTTCCATCTCCAAGTCTGAGATCAAAGATCAAGACACACATATAATACGGCTGCCTTCTGGTCCAGGTAGTGTATCAGAATTTAGTGTCTGGTGTAGAGCAGAGGAAGGAGAAGGGAAAAGGCTGGGAGAGAAATCAATGCATAGGAGAGGTGTGAGCCACAAGAGTTCATGAACCATGAGCTTGTGATGCTCCAATGAAAGTCTTCTGTGGCTCTGTAGGTGCAGTTACCCTCCCGTGGAAATTTTCTTTAGCCCCTCTCTTTGTTTTCCTCTCCAAGTCTGGGAGAAAAGTTCAGGGCACACACATAAAAGGTCCCAATTCTAGCCCAGATTGTGTGACAGAATTTAGCGTCCAATCTAGAACAGAGAAGGGAAGTGTTTAGGGCTGGGTATAAGGAGAGAAATCAGTATATAGGAAACATTGGAGCCATGAGAGTTCGTGAGCACTTAGTTTGTGACACTCTGGTGAAAGTCCTCTGTGGCTCTGTAGGTGCAGCAGTTCCCAGCACTGATAAAGACCTGCTCCTCTTGTTCACCACTGCTGCACTCGGCTGCCAGTTGCTGCCGTGTTCTACAGGTACAGCTATCTTCAGTTTAACTTCCCAGCTGAGAAAGACATGCTCCACTCAAGTGCTACTGTCCTGCATGGCCACCACCCTTTGCAGCACTCTCAGGCACAGCCATCCCAATCTCAGCTTCCCTACTGTGAAAGAGGCCTTCTGCTCCTGTGCTGTATTTCAGTCCCATGCCAGCAGAAGTGGTTCCCCTGCAGCTGCACATCTGATTATGACAAAGGTACTTGCTCCCTTTCCTGTCACCCAGTCTGATCTCTTAGCTTTCTGCCTGATATCCAGGGATCCTAGAATGTCCTATTCATTTTATTCAGTTTCTTTTTGAATTCTTTGTTGCTGGATGAATTAGAGGAAACATGTGGCTACTCCTCCGTCTTAGCCTTACCTCAGTATTGGCCATTTTGAATCAGAAAATCATATGATCTACTTAATGTTTAAGATTGAAGATACACAGAAGTTACATGAGGAAGTAGCCTAAATGCCTATGGTCTCCAGTCCTGTAATATTACCTTCCATCTCCTAGTTTGTACCTATGGCCTTATGGAAAGTTCTTCAGAACCAATTGACAGAGGAAGAGAAAATTTATATCTGGTTTACAGATGGCTCTGTGTGATATGCAGGCAACACTTTGGAAGTAGACAGTTGCAGCACTACAGATTCTTTCCGAGGCCTCCCTGAATGACAGTGGTGAAGGGAAATCCTCTCAACTGGTGGAACTTTGAGCAGTGCACAGTTCACTTTTCCTAAAAGGAGAAATGGCCATTTATGCAATTACATACTGATCCATGGGCTATGGCCAAGGGTTTGGCTGGATGGTCAGGTAATTGAAAGGAAAATGGTTGGAAAACTGGATACAAGAATTTATGGAGAAGAGTTATGTGGCTAGGCCTCTCTAACTGGGCTAAAGAAGTAAAGATATTTATATCTCATATGAGTGTCTCATTATCAGGCGATATCATTAATATCACACAGAGTAGAGTTCCTCTAAAAATCAATTTGTGTCTTAGACTATTCATTTTTTTTTCCATCCATCAGAGAATGATTTTAACAATCAACTAGCTAGGAAGATGTGTTCTGTGGTAAGCACTCATGCTTTTTCCCCAGCTACTCCTACCATTGCTCAATTGGCTCATAAACAAAGTGGCCATGGTGGTAGGGACGGATGTATGCATCGGTCCATCACCATGGATGTCCGCTCACCAAGACTGACTTAGCTACAGCCACTACTTAGTGCCCACTCTGCCTGCAACAGAAAACAACACTGAGTCCCTGATATGGCACCATTCCTTGAGATGATCTGCCGGCAATTTGGTGACAGGTTGATTACATTAGACCACTTGAAAAATGGAAAGGGAAGCATTTTATCCTTAAATGAAATAGACACTTAACTCTGGATATAGATTTACCTTCCCTGCATGCCATTGTTCTGCCCAAACTACCACCTATGGACTTACAGATCATAGTATCCAACACAGCACTGTCTCTGATCAAAGGACTCACTTCGTGACAAATGAAGTATGGTAGTAGACCCATTTTCACGGAATTCAATGGCCTTACCATCTTTGCAATCATCCTGAAGCAGTTAGTTTGATATAATGAAGGAATGGTCTCCAAAGGACACAATTACAGCAGAAGGTAGGTAGTAAAACCTTGAAGGGTTGAAGCAATAATCTCCAAGAGGCTGTAAATTCTCTAAACCAGCATCCAATATATGACACTGTTGCACTCATAGATGAGATTAATGGGTCCAGGAATCAAGAGTGGAAATGTGAGTGGCACTACTCACTGTTACACCTAATAACCCATTTGCAAGATTTTGGCTTTCTGTCCCCATGACCTTATGCTTAGATCCAAGGAAAGGAATGTTCCCAACCTGGAGACACATTACTGATACAACTGAACTTGAAACTAAGAATGCCACCTGGTCATTTTGGTCTCTTTATGCCTCTGGATCAACAGAGAAAGAAGAGAGTTGCCATACTGTCTGGTGACTGATTCTGATTACCAAGAGGAAATTGGATTGATATTACATAATGGAGGTGAAGAAGATCACATATGGCATGCAGATCTTCTAGGGTTCTCTTAGTACTACCATATTCCATCATTCAAGTCAATAGAAAACTGCAATAACCCAATTCCAACATGACTACTAGTGGCCCAGATCTTTCAGAACGAAGTTTTGAGTCACCCCATCAAGCAAAGAACCACAGCCAGCTAATGTGCATGCTAAGGGCAAAGGGAATACAGAATGGGTGGTGAAAGAAGGTGGTTCTAAATACCTGTTAGAGCCATATAACCAGTTGCAGAAATGAGGACTGAAATTGTGATGAGTACTTCTACTTCATATTTTTGCATCACATATTTTTGTGTTTTTTTTTACTTATAAAATATAAGATGTAAATGGGGCTAGTGCATTTTCAGCTGCACGTGTTAGTTGTATGATGTTAGGCACAAATGTGACTTTGTAATTGTCTTTATTCAGAGATTATGCACAGTTTGCCAAGTTGACAAGGGTTAAGACTGCGTGTCAACTTGGTTGGGCTGTGATTCTCAGTGTTTTGGTAGTTATATAATGTTGAGATCACCCCCACAATGGAATCTGTTGAGTGGTACCTGTGGGGTGGGGCCTCTGGAGGTTCACTGCTCCATCAGCTTTCATCTCTCTGATTTTTGCCATCTACTTCCTTTCTGTTCACCTTGCCAAAGTTTAGGGCTTGTTGTGGATACAGCCTCTGTATCTCTTGTCTTTTGACCTCTGATTCTTGGTAATTGAATTAGCAACTTACCTATTGATCTTGGAATTCATTGATCTTTAGAATCTGGGAGTAGGAGTCAGTCCTGCTCCAGATTTTCTAGTCTTGGCTTTGTGAGCCCCTGCAGCTACTTGAATCAGGAAAAACCTTGTAGCATTGCCTGCTATCTTGGGATTCTTTAACTGCCACGGCTCTGTACTTCAATCTGCTGACCTTGGGTTTGCCAGCTTCTAAGCCTGTGTGAATTGGAAGAGTCCTCTATCCTGATCCAGCACTTGGAATGTTTCAGTCTCTACAATATTATGAGCTGTTTCCTTGACATGAACATGGAAACAAAGAAGAAGGATTTGTAGTTGGAAAATACTACCTTGATGAGAGAAATAATGCTCCCAATCACATGACAGAACATTGCAAAACTAACGACTTCACTGAAAATTCTTCTTTAACCAACACAAATGGTGACTGTACATATGGACCTCATCAGATGAAATAAACAGGGACAAAATTGACTATATATGTGAAAACAGATGATAGAAAAGCTCCATATTAGCAGTTAGGACAAGACCAGGTGCTGACTATGGCACAGATCATCAACTGATCAGATGCAAATTCAAACTGAAACTGAAGAACATTAAACAAGTCCATGAGAGCCAAAGTATCACCTTGAGTACATCTCTCCAGAGTTTAACGACCATCTCAGGAACAGGTTTCATGTGTTGATCACTAATGACCAAAGACTAGACGAACTGTGGAATGACATCAAATACATCATCCATGAAGAGAGCAAGAGATCATTAAAAAGACAGGAAAGAGAGAAAATACCAAATTGGATGTCAGAAGAGACTCTCAAACTTGCTCTTGAATATCAAGCAGCTAAAGCAAAATGATGGAATGGTGAGATAAAAGATAAACAGAAGATTTCAAAGAGCAGCTCGAGCAGACAAAGTATAATGACACATGCCAAGAGCTGGAAATTGAAAGGCAGAAAGGAAGAACACATTTGGCATTTCTTAAGCTGAAAGAACTAAAGAAAAAAAAAAAAAAAAAAAAAAAAAAAACAAGCCTCGAGTTGCAGTAGTGAAGGATTCTGCAGGGAAAATATTAAATGACTCAGGGAGCATCCAAAGAAGATGGAAGGAACACACAGTGTCATTATACCAGAAAGAACTGGTTGATGTTCAGTCATTTGATGAGGTAGCATGTGATCTGAAACTGATGGTACTGAAGGAAGAAGTTGAAGCTGTCTTAAAAGTACTGGCAAAAAACAAGTCTCCAAGAATTGATAGATACTGCAGAGTGACCATATATTGGATGCACTTTATGGTTCTATACATCTATAGGATATCATCCTGCTGATCTCTGGCTGGAAGAAGGAGAGTGGGTGGAGAGGAGGGGAAAGGAGACTGTTCAGAGGATGAGACATGTATGGAGCAGAGAGGAATAGTGTGCTGTCACTGGACAGGGAGAGCAGTGGAAGCTGCATATAGGTGGGCATGTAAATTTATACGGAAATGTACATTTTCACTCAGTCATAATAAAAAAAAAGAATTGATGGACTATCGATTGAGATATTTCAACAAACTGATGCAGCACTGGAAGTGCTCACTCATCTATGCCAAGAAATTTAGATGACAGCTACCTGGCCAACTGACTGGAAGACATCCATAATTATGCCCATTCTAAAGAAAGTGATCCAAATGAATGTAGAAATTACCTGATATCTTTAGTATCACACACAAGTAAAATATTGCTCAAGATTGTTCGAAAGTGAGTATAACTGTACATTGAGAAGGAATTGCCAGAAATTCAAGCTGGATTCAAAAGAGGATGTGGAACCAGGGATACCATCACTGACATCAGATGGATACCAAAAAATTTTTATCTGTGTATCATTGACCATGCAAAGGCATTCGACTATGTGGATCATAATAAATTGTGGCTAACATTGCAGGGAATGGGAACTCCAGAACACCTAACTGAGCTCTTAAGGAATCTGTACATGGATCAAAATGCAATCATGTATACAGAACAAGGGGACACTGTATGGTTTAAAGCCAGGAAAGGTATGTGTCAGGGTTGTATCTTTCACCATGCCTTTTTGATCTGTATGCCAAGCAAGTAATTCAAGAAGCTAGATTATACAAAGAAGAAGGAGGAATCAGGACTGGAGGATGACTCACTAACAACCTGCATTACGTAGACAACACCACCTTACTTGCTGGAAGTAAAGCAGATTTGAAACACTTACTGATGCAGATCAAGGACCACAGCCTTCAGCATGGATTACACCTCAACATCAAGAAAACAAAAGTCTTCACACCTGCACCAGCATGCACCATCCACATAAATGGAGAAAGGATTGAGGTTGTTGAGGATTTCATTTTTCTTGGGTCCTTGTTAGCAGCAGTCAAGAAATCAAAAGATGCATTGCATTGAGAAAATCTGCTGCAAAGGATTTCTTTAAAGTATTGAAAAGTAAAGATGCCACCTTGAAGACTAAGGTATGCCTGACTCAAGCCACGATATTTTAAATTTCATCATATTCATGCAAAGCTGGACAATGAACAAGGAAGATAGAAGAAGAATTAATGCCTTTGAATTGTGGTCTTGGAGAGTAATGTTGAATGTACCATGGACTGCCAAAAGAACAAACACATCTGTTCTGGAAGAAGTACAGTCAGAGTGCTCTTGGAAGCAAAGATGGCAAGACTGAGTCTTAGATACTTTGGGTATATTGTCAGAAGGATTAGTCCCTAGAGGAGAACATGTGCTTGATAAAGTAGAGGGTCAGCAAAAAAGAGGAAGACCCTCAATGAGATGGATTGACACAGTGGCTACAAAGATTGGTTTAAGCATAAAAACGATTGTGGACACAGTACAAGACCAGGTAATGTCCCATTCTCTTGTTCATAGGGTTGCTATGAGTTGGAAATGATTGGATGACACATAACAACAACACATATTTATATGCTGTGCTGGTTTTGTTTCTGTAGAGAACCTCTCCATAGACAATGTACTATGCCAGAAATAACAAATTGAAGAGGAATGTCATCACATTTAGTATCAAAAAGAGCATTCCTAGAATTATCCTGAAGTACAGTACTGTCACTAATAGGATAATATCCATATGCCTACATGGAACACCACTTAATACAATTATTATTCAAATTTATGCACTGATCACTTTGACTGTGGATGATGGAATTAAAGATTTTTATCAACTTCTGCAGTCTGAAACTGATCAAACACATAATTAAGATGCATTGATAACTGCTGGTGATTAGAATGCAACAGCTGAAAATCAAAATGGATAGGTAGTTCAATATATGGTCTTAGTGATAGAAACAATTAGAGAAGGAATGACAGAATTTTGCAAGGCTAACAAATACTTTTTTGCAAATATCTTTTTTGAACCAACATGTAGATCTAGTCAGATAGAATACGCAGGAATGAAATCAAGTCTATCTGTGGAAAGAGATGACAAAAAAGCTCAGCATTACCAGTCAGAACAGACCATCAATTGCTCATATGCAAGTTCAACTCGAAGTTAGGGAAAACTAGAACAAGTCCAGCACAACCAAAATCTGACCTTGAGTATATCCCACCTTAATTCAGGATGCTTCAGAATAGATGGGGTGCACTAAAGGCGTTGACAAAAAACAGGGCTCCAGGAATTGTTGGGACACAAACTGAGATGTTTCAACAAATGTATACAGTCTGGAAGTCTCATTCATTTGCGCCAAAGAAATTGGAAGATAGCTACCTAGCCAACCAAATGGAAGAGACACACATTTGTACCCATTTCAAAGAAAGATGATCCAATAGGATGTGAATATTGCTAAGAAATATCATTAATATCACATACAAGTAAAACTTTGATGAAGATCATTCTACAGCAGTTGTAGCAGCATATTGACAGGAAACTGCCGGAAATTCAAGCACTATTCAGAAAACGACATAAAGGGAGGCCTTCGGCCAGCCTGACTTCATCTTGCTACAGACAGTAGTTAAGACAGTCATGTTACAACCATCGAGTCCTGAGAGCTTGATTTCCCCCCACCCGTAAGAATTTACCTTTTACTGGTCATAAGTCATATGGCTATTGTTTCCTGTTAGGAGCACTGATTAATTGTTCTGTTCATTTATCCCCTTTCAGTTATTCTCTAAGACTGTTGAACCAAATCACCACGTGGTTTGAATCCTTATGAAGCCCCAGCTTGTTGGACCCATGGAGACCCCCATAAAGAATATTGTTGAAACAGAAGAATTACTTGCCTGGACCAGGAAAAATATTAACTAGCATCCCCCACCCCTTAGTCAACCTGTATAACCTCCAGACTTAGCCCATACATGTAGGCAAGCTTTGGAGGAACTGATTCCCCTTTGTCTCTTGTGTGTAGGCACTCAATGAATGTCCTCATTTAATCACCTCACCTCCTGTCTCAGTACTGGCTTTATGGACAGGCGGCATAGATACACTATTGGGGTTACAAACAGATTCTGGATAAAAGCAGATTATACCAGAAATATGTTTATCTATGTTTTGTTGATTATGCAAAGGCTTTGGACTGTGTGGATCATTAAAATAAATGTGGATGGTGAAGAATGGAAATTTCAGAACAGTTAAATGTGCTCATGGGGGACCTGTACTGAATGGCAGTGTTGTTCGAACAGAACAAGAAGAGCTACTGCATCTTTCAAAGTCAAGAAAGGCATGCATCAGGGTTTTATCCTTTCACCGTAGTTACTCAGTCTGTACGTTAAGCAGATAATCCCAGAAAGTGAACTATATGAAGAGAAACAAGACGTTAGGGTTGGAGAAAGTGTCATTAATAAACTGGGATGTGCAGATGACATAATCTTGCTTGCCGAAAGTCAAGAGGACTTGAAGAGCTTGATGATTAAGACTGAAGACCATAGCCTTCAGTATGATTTATACCTCAATATAAAGAAAACAAAAACTCTCACAACCAGAAAAATAAGCAACATCATAAATGGAGAAAAGATTGAAACTCACAAGAATTTCATTTGACTAGGATCTACAATTGATGTCCATGGGAGAAGCAGTCAAGAAATCAAAGTATTGCATTGGGCAAATTTGCTGCAAAAGACATCTTCAAAATGTTTAAGAACAAAGGTATTGCTAAGGTGCTCCTGACCCAAGTGTTGGCGTTTTTAGTCACCTCATGCACTTGTGAAAGCTGGACAATGAATAAGAAGAATGAAAAAGAATTGATGCCTTTGAAATGTGCTGATGAAGAATATTGAATATATCATGGGCTGCCTGAAGAATGAACAAATCTGGCTTTGAAGATCCTTAGAAGCAAGGACGATAAAACTTAGTGTCACATATTTTAGACATATTATCAGAGGGGACTAGACCCTAAAGAAGGACATCACGCTTGGTAAAGTAGAGAGTCAGCAATAAAGACAAAATCTTCAAGGTGGTGGTTTGATGCAACAGCTGCTACAACGGACTACAGTGTAACAATGATATTGTGAGGACGGTGCAGGACCAGGCAGTGTTTTGATCTGTTGTACATCAAGTTGCTACGAGTTGGAACCAACCTGATAGTACCTAACGACAACAATATCTGTAAAGTATCTTTCAATTTGTTAATCATTTTCTGAGTTGTTTGTAAACACTGTTTATAACAGCGCACCTCTCCTGGCTTAAAAGCGTAAAAAATAACTATTTACTTATTGTTTCCATGGCCCTAGGTTTGATACCCAAAACTACCACACACATCAATGCATTTGCTAAAGGTCACATAAATGCCCCTTACTTCCTGGAACAATTTGGTGTGCCTTTGCTGTGTGTTTGTTACCAAGACAAGCCTTAAAATCTCACAAGCTGACAATTAATACTAAGCTTGGTGAGTTTTAGAATTCAGATGTTTTCTCTACTTGACTAGGGAGAAAGTTAAGTGAGTTTCTCAAAGTCCTATTAGTGAACAGAATTCTAATTGAAGTCTCAAGGTTACTAACAGCAATGAACTATAAATAGCTCTACATTCTTAGGCTATTAATTTTTTTTCCTAGATTACTTTGTTTCCAGGTAGATTTGGAACTTGGATTCAGCTAATGTACATTCTAACCCCAATAACTGGATCACATACATCCCCAGGCACCTCTCTGAGGCTCCTTGGCATTGCCCCAGCAATCAAGAACAATCAAGTGATCATTTTTCTAGTCCTGTGATACTTCTTTACCTGATGGGTGCTTTCTTATTTAACCCAGGGCATGTTCCTCTTAAACAGCAGTACAGACTTGACTGAAAGATGAGAAGGCTGGGCCATAAAGAAGAAAAGCAAATGCTAGTTAAGAGGTAGTATCTGCTGGATTCCCCAGGATTCAGGATTTGGTTATCAACTTAAAAAAAAATTAATTTGGAGGGGGGCATACTTACATTTTGTCACGTCTCTGAGAAGTGACTCATGTTAGCCATTTTTGTAAATAAGAACATATAAACTGAATCCCTCTATTTTATATTTCAAGAGGGAGTGTAGTTTTTGATGACTAAAATCTGGACACGTTATCAGGAGGAACCAAACCCTGGAGAAGGCCATCATGCTAGATAAAGTAAATGGTCATTGAAACAGAAAGATTCTTGTTATGCATTGACTTGTGCCACCCAAAGAATTGTGTGTAACAATTTGCCTAGGCTATGAATCTTGGTAGTGTACGATGTTTCCATATGTTGTGAGTCCTGCCTCTATGATGTTAATGAGGGAGGATGGGTGGTGGTTGTGTTAGTACGGTAGGACTCTATCTATAAAAGTGTATTGTGCATTGAGGCAATCTCTTGAGATATAAAGGAAAGGAAAGCAAGCAGAGAGTGGGGGACCGCATACTATCAGCAAAGAAGCATTACCAGGAGCAGAGTGTGTCCTTTGGACCTAAGTTCCCTAAACCTCAGAAGCTCCCAGTCCGGGGAAAGATTGACAACAAAGCCCTTTCTCTCAAACCAACAGAGAAAGACGTGCCGTGGAGCTGGTCCCCTACATTTGGACTTTTAGCCTACTCCTCTGCAAGAAAATAAAAGTCACTTTGTTAAAGCCATCCACCTGCAGTATTTTATTATAGCAGCACTAGAAGACTAAGACAACCCTCAAGTAGACAGACTGGCACAACAGTTGCAATAACAGACTCAGGCATAGCAATGATTATGAGGATGGCATAGGACCAGGCAGTGCTTCGTTCTGTTACACATAGGGTTGCTCATTTCTACAATTTTAGGGCATCTACTTGCTAGTGTCAGTGAATGCAGGAAGTTAAATTACTAGTAAAAAGGTCACCATATGTGCATATACAGTATACTGAGAAAAAGTAGAACAGAGCTAATGGACATTGCAATAAGAAGTTAGACATTTAAATATCAGTTCTACCACTTGCTAGCTCTGAAATGAAGTACATTATGCCTCTGTTTATCTTTAAATTGGGTGTGAGAACAGCACCTAACTCACTCGTTGTGAGAAACAAACACAGAATCTGGCACACAGTAAGCACTCAACATACATTAGATATTTTTCTGAATCAGCATAAAAATATTTGCATAGTCTTAAAGCATGTTTTATCCCAAATCAATCTGTCATGGAGTCAATTCCAGCTCACAGTGACCCTATAGACTACCCAAAGCCTAAGGAAGTTTTCCTGATCACAGTGAAATCCAGCACTCTGGTGCCAGACAACCACCGTCCACTGGGTTCTGCCTTCTACTTTAGACAACTTTGGTGAAGTCCTTTCAAATTCTCACAAACACCCACTGCCAAATCTTTTAATATTTTAGACTTCACCTTTTGCACCTAGCCTCCTTTCAGTGATTAGACCTCTGCATTCACTGTGTATTTGTAAATCATCATTTACAGTGATGTCTTTTTAGAGATGGTTTGATTAATGGTTGATTTGTTACTAGGCTCAGTTTACAGCCAACTTTATACTAGCTCCCAGAAACTAGTCTCTGAAAGCACCTTTATGTATGAATTCCTTTGTGTGGTTACTTGATGAGATTATCTAGAGCCTCTCTTTCCGATGAGAGTCATTCCCTTGTATTTAATGTGATAATCACTAACCCCATGCAGCTATTGAATGTCCATCTTAGTTAAGATCTGTTGAAAGTATAAAATGCACAGCAGATTTCAAACCAGATTTGTTGCTGTTGTTAGGTGCCATGGAGTTGGTTCTGGTTCTTAGCAACAGGATGAAACACTGCCCAGTCCTGTGCCATATCCACAACTGTCTTATGTGTAGCCTCAGAATCAGAAAAATGGAAAATATAAAATTAATACATTTTAATCTATTACATGCTACAAGGATACTTTTTTGATACCACACATTGCATTAAATACAATATAAACTAAAATTAATTTCTCTTGTTTATTTTTTTTTGGAAACTGTCATGACATAGTGTTTAAGTGCTATGGTGCTAATCAAAAGGTCAGCAGTTCAAATCCACCAGGTGCTGCTTGGAACCTCAATGGGGCAGTTCTGCTCAGTCTATAGAGTCACTGCAAGTCAGAATTGACTTGTAGTGACCCTATATGAAAGCAGTGGGTTTGGGCTTTTTGTTTCTTTTTAATGTATTATGATCATCAGTGTGGTGTGTCAGCTTGGCTGGACCATGATTCTCACTGGTATGGCAGCTATGATTATATCATTTCCATGATGAGATATGATATAGTGTGATCATCTCCTCGATGGTACCTGCTGTGAGTAGCCAATCAGTTGAAAGGTAGTTTCCTTGCAGACATGGCCTGACTCAAATATAAACTTTCTGGCATCTCTCATGGGCTTTTGCTCACACTGAATCCTGTAGCTGGCTCCTAGTTTTTTGACGCCTGGTTCTTGAGACTTGAATTAGCAGCTTTTCTGCTGTCTTGCCTGCTGATCTTGCGATTTGTCAGTCTTCACAGCCTGTGTGCCAGAGTCCTGTTGTCTGACTCTCTGATCCTGGGTTCTCTAGGCCCTGCAGCTCTGTGAGTAAGGAAAACCCTCTAGCCGGTCCACATTCCAGTGTGTACAACCACCTGAGACATTTTCTTAATATAAATTTCTGCCTACATACATTTATCAGCTTTACTGGTTTCTTTTTCTCAAGAACCCAGCCTAGTACATTTGGTACTAAAAAGGATTCTAGAGAACCTAAACTGTAAGGATAAGTTTTCTAAATTGGTTCCCAAATCTGGTTAGTCTTAAAGACTTTTATGACTCTGCTTCACATAGTAAAGAGGTGTGATTTAAACCGTGGTGTGAACTGGCAACACAATGCTCAAAATACCACTGCCAATAGCTCAGGTATTGGTGAGAGGTGAGTCTCCGGGTGTTCGCATGTTCGATACTTGCCATGGACTGATTTATGTTCTTCAAAAACTGTGTCTAGCTAGTAGGCTGCATCATGATTTCCAGGATTGTGTGTTTATTTTGTGATTGCAAATTTTCTATGTTATAAACCCTAATCTCTGCCTGTAATTAATGAAGTATGGTTAGACTATGTTAAAGAGGATTAGGTAGGACTGTAACATCCTTGCTAAGGCTACATTCCTGATTCTATGTGAAGGGAGTCTCCTTGGGGTGTGGCCTGCATCACCTTTTATTAGAAAGACTGATGCATTGCAAGGACGTTCCTCCAGAGCCAACAGAGACAGAAAGCCTTCCTCTGGATCCAGATCCCTGAATTCAGACTTCCAGCCTGATCAACAGTGACAGAATAAACTCTTTGTTAACACCATCAACTTATGGTATTTTTGTTACAGCAGTACTAGATAACTACGACAATATCTTTCTACAGTTTTGATACAGTGAAGAATACAAGGATGCTGGTTAGTTGGTCTTACTTTTGCAAGGCAAAATAGTGAAAGAGAGAAGTGAATTCATGGCTTCAGAATTAAAGCTCAAGCACTACATAAATGACTTCAAGCATTCAGTTTTGCTTTTAAAGAAACCCTTCTTTCTTATAACAAAGAGTAATATTGCTAAAAACTGAACTCAGAGTCTTAGAGTAAAAGGGGCAGTATTACAATTCCAACTCAATTCTAAGCCTCAAATTGTGTCTTAAATTAAAGTGAGGACAGTAGTTGGGAAGAAACAGGATCCCAAAAACTTGAGTTGGTGACACCTGGGCAGGTAATCAGAAAGCTGGGGAAACGGAACCCCTGAATTCTGTTGAACTACTCCTGCCAACACAACCAGCCCTCTTACTCCCATCAGAAGTGATTTCTCCATCTTCGTTTTGCTAAACCACTCTCCCCAGTAAAACCATCAGCCCCTCCACTCTCGTCTAATTAGATTAAGCCAGCTGTGTCTAAAGAGACTTTGTCTGAGTCACTGACTTGGGCATGGGGCATCACCTGAGGTAGATGCCTTACTAGAAGATGCTGAATGTCTTCAAAACACATCCCCATCACCCATTTTGTCTTCTAAACCAGTAACAAGACTTAAATCCCAACAATCCTGAAAAGAAGAAGTACAAAGTGTACCCAGGAGGAGGTACACTATCCCCCAAAGAAGTGCTTGAGTTTTCTAACATGTACAGAGACCTGAGGAATATGTATGGGAACGACTATTAAGAATATGGGATAATAGTGCAAGGAATACTGTCACCAATTGAATTGTGTCCCCTCCAACAATGTGCGTAATAATTTGGTTGGGCCATGATTCCCAGTATTTTGTGACTGACTTCCATTTTCTGATTTTCGTATGCTACAAATTCTAATCTCTGCCTGTGTTTAATAAACTGAATTATGTTAAATAGGATTAGGGTAGGACTGTAACACCCTTCCTAAAGTCACCTCCTGCTTGAATGTAAAGGGGGTTTCCCTGGAGTGTGGCTGTACTACCTTTTATCTTGCAAGAGATAAAAGGAAAAGGAAGCAAGCAGAGAGTTGGGAACCCCAAACCATCAATAAAGTAGCACCGGGAGTAGAGCATGTCCTTCAGACCTGTGATTCCTGTGCCAAGATGCCCACTGATTAAAGACTGACACAACACAAAGGACTTTCCTCCAGATCTGACAGAAAGTGAAAGCCTTCCCCTGGAGTGGATACCCTGAACTTGGACTGGTAGCCTACTGAACTGTGTAAGAATAAACTTCTGTTGTTAAAGCCATCCATTTGAGGTATTTCTGTTAGAGTAGTACCAGATAACCAAAACAAATACAAAAATAGACTGGTCTGGGCTGACCAATACGGCCTACTGTCCGGATGCGGGTACTCAGTGCCAGGAATACAGATCCGTGATTCTGGCAGACTCAGCCATGGAGGCACAACAGGTGTGATCATAACAGGCTTATTGATGCGATGGCAGGAGGCAGGTACCGGACCTAGCCTACTGGACCTTGACAAAATAAATTTTCTCTTTTTAAAGCCATCCACTTGTGGTATTTCTGTTAAAAGAGCACTAGATGACTAAAACTGTAACTGAAGCATGAATTATGTTGTGGCCTATGCTAAATCAAGTTGAAGTATTAGACCTACCTTGGTATAGAAGAAGGTATTCAATGGGTTAGGAAAGTTGGCACACTAAAGAGAATTTATCTGGTTAAATCCACAGACTCACACATTGTGTTCCTGGAGAACACAACTTTTATTATAACTGTGAAGGATAAATTTGTGAAGGGAGTTCTAACATTCTTGAAAACTGCTGTGATTACTACTATATTTAAGTCAAATTTGACAATAAGGACTGTCCTAACTCAATTAAGATACCTAATTACACTGGGGCTGGTTGGACCCTGTAGTACTAAGGGCTAAGAGGCTGCACACAATCAACAATGACAAGGCAGGCACGGCTACTGTAAGTGATAGTGTGTTTCAAACCAGTAAGCGGAATAATCTGGTTTGTATGGACTTATGATACTGTCTACTTAGTCAAGGTGTACCTAGGAGTGAAATAGACAGGAAGTCTACTAAATACTTAGTTAATCTGTACAAGCAAAATTCTAGGTCAAGTGAATGGAAGTCTAACTTGAATCTCCAGAATGGAGAGTCAAGGCCCCCCACCCCCGTCAGTTTCCAGATGTGAGAGAGTTTAAAAACCTACAACCACTTGAATGAAGGCAAGTGGGGTTCCCTTGGGGGAATGACTTCACTACACTTCCAAAAATATGCACTATTAATCTTTTTCCCAGTCTGACCCAAAGGGAACTATGGCCTTTTACCAGAGTAACTGTTTACTGGGGAAGAGGAAACAATTAGACTTTTAGAGGTTATTGGATACTGGTTCTGAATTGCCACTAATTCCAAGAGTCCCAAAACATCACTGTGGCACACTAGTAGGAGTAGGGCATGTGGAGGTCAGGTTATCCACGGAGCCTTAACTCATGTCCATCTTACAGTAGGTCCAGAGGGTCCCTGAACTTATCCTGTAGTGATTTCCCCAGCTCCAGAATGTGTGAATGGAATAGGCATACTCAGTAACTCTTACACTGGATCCCTGACAAATGCAGTGAGGGTTATTATGGTAGGTAAAATCATTAGAACTGTACCTATTAAGGAAAATAACCAGCCAAATGCCATACTTCATTCCTGGTGGTATTGTAGAAATTACTGCCATCATCGAGGACTTAAAGGGTACAGAAATGGTTATTCCCACCACATCTCCATTTACCTTGAATATCTGGCCTATACAAAAAAACACCTGAATCTTGGAGAACGGCAGTAGATCATAGAAAATTCCCCAATCGCAGCTGCTGTTCTAGATGTAGTTTAATTGCTTTAACAAATTAATGCATGTCCTGGTACTTAATGTGTAGCTATTGATCTGGATAATGCCTTTTTTATCACATTTATTTTTAAAGACTACCAGAGGCAGTTTGCCTTCAACTAGTCAGACCAATAATACATCTTAAGTGTCCTACCTCAGAGGTATATCAACTGTCTAGCCCTATATCATAATTTAATTCACAGGGACCTTGATCTCCTTTCCCTGCCATGAGCTGTCACAGTGGCCCTTTACAGGGAAAACATTGTTCTGATTACAACTAGTAAGGAAGAAGTACCAGTGACTCTGGACTTATTGATAAAACTCCTATATGCTAGCAGGTGAGAAATTAGTTAGATAAAAATTCAGGAGCCTTCCATCTCAGTGCAATTTCTAGGATTCCAGAGTGTTACTTCATGTCACATTACTCCTTCTAAAGTAAAGGGTAAATTATTGCATCTGGTAACTCTAACAACTAAAGAGAAGTCAAAATGCTTAATGGGCCTTTGGATTTTGGAGGCAGCATACCCTTCAGCTGAGTGTGCTACTCAACCCTGTTTATCAAAAAAACTGCTGGTTATGTGTGGTGTTCAGACCAAGAGAAGGCTCTACTACAGGCTCAGAATGCCATGCAAGCCACTCTGCCCCTTGCACTGTGCAATCCAGCTTGAAGTGTCAGTGGCAGATACAGAAACTGTTTAGAGTCCTTGGCAGCCCCCTATTAGTTAATCACAATACAAACTGTCATGAATTGAATTGTATATCCCCAAAAATGTGCATAGTAATTTGGCTGGGCCAGTGATTCCCAGTATTGTGTGACTGCCCTCTGTTCTGTGATTTTCCTGTGCTATAAATCCTCATCTCTGCTTGTGGCTAATAGAGAGGATTATGTTAAAAGTAGATTAAGGTGAGACTGTAGCACCCTTCCTAAGGGAATTTCCCTGAAGGAAGGTGTTTGTCATCTTCCCTTGCTCCAGGAGTTGCTCAGCACAATGACCCCAGGTCCAACGGACTTTCACTCCTTGCTCTACTTTCTTGGTGGTATGATTACCCATGTCTCTCTGTTCACATCTCTCCTCTAAACTTCAAATGAGATTGACTTAAGACACAATCTAATTTTGTAGATTGAGTCCTGCCTCATTAACCTAACTGCCTGTACTCCTGCCTCACTAGTATCATAGAGGTAGGATTTAAAACTCACAACAAAAATCACACCAGGTGACAAAATTGTGGACACTCACACAGTACTGGGTATCCTAGTTTAGTCAAGTTGACATTTATTTTGGAGGGACACAATTCCATCTATAACATTTATCCTTTAGCTCTCCAAAATTCATATTCTTGCCACATGTAAAGCACATCTACTCCATCATATCTTAGTAACAGTTATAATCTAAGTCCAACATCTAACAGTTCATTTTCACATGTGAAATCCACAATATAATTTAGGTGCATCACAGTACAATGGTAGAACAGGTATGAGCTACACACTTTCATTTACACATGGGAGAAACTAGAAGGAAAGAAGGATTAAAAGGTACCCCATTAGTCAGGAGAACACAGTACATTAACCCTTAAACCTTGAAAATAACCCTCTGTTATCCGAGACTGTTTACGCATTGACCCTACCCTCCAGACTGGAGGTATTAGCCACACTGTCCAGATTCTGAGTGGATGCTCTTTGGCACTGAATTTCAAGTCTACCTTTCAGATTCACTAGAAAGGAAACTCTACTCCCTCAAATTTGTGCAATCCCATTCTCCTACCTGAGTGGCGACCTCACCCTTGGAGACAGAGACAGCTGTGCATCCTATGTTTCTTTATCTCTTAAGTTTCTGCTTCCCAGTTCCTTGGCCTCTCAGCCCCTTGAGCCTTGCTGCTCATAACTATCTGCTAGGGAATGTGTCCCAAAGCCCTGTATCTCCACTTACAAAAGTCTGGAGGCCCCTCACTCTGCCAGGAAGCTTCCTGTGCAAAGGCATTCAGCTGTCTTGCTCTCTGGGTTGACTCCAGAGCTGTTGCCAGTTACTCTCTTATTTATGGTCTTCCGTTGCTGCTGTCTTTCTGCTGTTTCAGTTTCTTTGTTGCTTCTTGGCATCTGCCTTTTCCAGTGTAAGAATTCTATTTCCTTCTGAGCCCCCACCAAAATTGTTTGTGATATCCACAACTCTATCAGCTGTCTCTCCAAGGCAATTTAGATTTTTACTACTAGGCACTTTAAAACTCTTCCAGCCTTTATTGATTCAGTTTCAAAAGTGTTTCCACATGTTAGGTATCTGTTAGAGCAGCACCCTACTCTTCAGGTACCAAAATGTGTATTGGTTACATAGTTCTGCTATAACAAAAATACCATGAAGTCCAAATTCATAAGATTCAGGGAAAGTCTTTCTCCTTTTTTTGCTTCTGGAGAAAGCCCTTGTCATCAATCTTTCCCTATGCTAGGAACTTTTCAGTACAAAGATCCTGTGTCCAAAGGATGGGAACTTCTGGTTTTGCCTTCTTGGTGATATAAGGTCTCTGATGTCTCTCTGCTCGTTCTCTCTTTTCTGTCTCAAAAGAGATTGATTTAAGTTCCAGTCTAATTTTGTAGGTTGAGTTCTTCCACATTAACATAACTACTTCCTGTAATCCTGCCTCATTAACATCATAGAGGTAGGATTTACAACACACAGGAGAATCACGTCAGGTGATGAAATGGCAGACAATGACACAGTACGGGCCATCATAGCAAAGCCAAGTTGATATACGTTATTTGGGAATGCAAATCTGTCCTTATTGGGCTTCTTATGCCTCTGATTAACAGCCAATGAAAAGAGATACTGTATTGGCTGATATGGTTGATCCTAATTGCAAAAAGGAAACCAGCTTGACATCATATAATGGAAGTAAAGGAGATTATGTCTGGAATGTAGGAGATCCATTAAGGTGTATCTTGGTACTACCACGATCTGTGATTAGTCAATGGAAAACTATAGCAACCCAATTCTTAACACAACTATTAATGATCCACATCCTTCAGGAATGGAAGTTTGGAATCACAGCCACCTGAGATGCTTTCTAGGGCAAAAGGATACAAAATTGGTGGCAGAAGAAGTAGTTCTAAATATTACTAAAAACCACATGACCAACTGGAGAAATGAGGACTGTAATTGTTATGAGTATCTCTGCTGTGTTTCTGTAATAGTTGTGTCGTAGGTGCAAGTATAGCATTAGAACTGTCTTTATTCAGATATTATGTATGGTTTAAGGAGATGTGTGTGAGTAACAAGGGGTAGACTATGATTATTAAGGTTGTGTGTCAACTGGTCTGAGTCATGATTCTCGGTGGTTTGGCAGTTATGATGCAGTCTGGTAGCCGTATGATGATGTGATCACTTCCATAATGAGATCTGATATAATGTAACCACCTCCATGATGTGATCTGCTTCAAGAAGTTGATCAGTTGAAAATGAGTTTCTGTGGAGGTGTGGCCCACATCAAATATAAGTGGACTTTCTGCCAAGGCTCCTGGGCTTTTGCTCACATTGGATCTTGCAGCTGACTCCTACTTATTTAAAATCTGTTTCTTGAGGACTTTTGAGCTAGCAGCTTACCTACTGTCTTATCGGCTGACCTTGAAATTTGTCAGTCTTCACAGCCGGTGAGTCACAGCCATTCTGTCTGACTTGTCAATCTTGGATTCACCAGCCTCTGCAGCCATGTGAACCACGAGAGGCCTTCAGGCTGATAAACGTTCCAGATTCTACAACCTTGTGAGCCATTTCCTTAATACAAACTGCTCTGTCTATATGTTTATATGCTTTACTGGTTTTCCTTCTCTACAGAACCCAGCCTAAGACATGTGGCAATTATGAAATCGACAATTACAGTTGCAGCTTACATTATACTGCTATGGAACACGATTGCTTTAGCAAGAGAATGGTTTTCCACAAGATGTACAACAGAGTTTCCTAAATCAAATGTTTCATGTGTACACTGTGATCTTGAAATTTCACTTTTAGAAATTATTCTGAATAGCCAAAATGCATGTACAAGAATGTTCATTACAACAATATTTTGCAGACAACTGAAAATACCCACTGCTGGAAGTTGGTTTAATAAATTAGGATAGATCTACCCTTAGAAATCCTTCATAGTACTTTAAAGTGCTATATAAGCATCTTTTTATTATAATGGGTAACTGTTGCTTTTTCACTGCACATCTATTTCTTCTTCTTCAGGGAAATTACGCTAATTTTTCTTTGGTAAGGTGTCCTTCTCCACACTCTCAATCTTTGCTATTTGGGCTTATCCTACTCTTTGTATGCAGAGTCATGTTAGCCAAGATTGGCTTAATTAGCACTCTACACTGGCCTCCATAATTGGTTTAAGAGTGGGCACATGATTCAAGTCAGTTCAATCAAGGCTGTTCTTGGGACTTTCAAAGAATTGGATTTGAAGGTGAGAAGATCATATATAAATAGATGACCTGTCTGTTGTGTCAATTACAACTCATGACCACTTTATAAAACAGAATGAAACATAGCTATCCTGGGTCATCTTCAAAACTGCCAGTTATGATCTAATACCACAGACATCATGTCAGACTATCTCACCAAGAGTCTTCCTTAACTCCACTGGTCCTTTAACAAATACAGTGTCTTCTTCCTGAAATTGATCCCACCGGGTGACATGGTGAAAGCAAGAGGCTTGGATGATGTTCTGTTGTGTTCCATAAGCTTTTCTTTCACAGGCTGATTTTTGAAAGCAGCTTATCAACTTTTCTTCCTAGTCTGTCTTAGTCTGGAAGCTCTGCCAAAACCTATGCACCCTAGCTGATGTTTGGTGATATTTAAAATATCAGTTGCAGTGTTTCCAGCATCAAGTAACATGAAAACTACCACAACGTGACAAGCTGACAGGTAGTGGAGGACCATATACAAGCCAGGTAATATTTGCAGCCAAATTATCTCTCACATAGTGATCAAACAGACAAAGCTCCTGCTTTCATGAAGTCAACAGACTAAAGTAATTTCAGAGTACTTTGTTGTCATTGTTGTTAGGTGCCATCAGGTTGGTTCCAACTCACAGGGATCCTATGTACCACAGAATGAAACATAGCCCAGTTCAATTGTTGTTATGCCTGAGTCCACTGCTAGTGGCACCATGTCAATCCATCTTGTTGAGGGTCTTTTTTTTGACGACCATCTACTTTATCAAGCATGGTGTCCTTCTCCAGGGACTGACCCCTCTAGGTATGTAAGACACAGTCTTGCCATCCTTGCTTCTAAGGAGCCTTCTGGTTGTATTTCTTGCAGGAAAGATTTCTTCATTCTTTAGCCAATCCATGGTATATTCAGTATTCCTCCCCAACACCACAATTCAAGGCATCAGTTCTTCTTCTGTCTTCCTTACTCACTGTACAGCTTTCACATGCATATGATGCAGCTGAAAATGTCATGACTTGGGTCGGGTGCACCTTAGTCTTCAAAGGCCTTTCAACTCTTTAAAGAGGTCTTTTAACTTTGATTTGCCCAATATGAAGTATCTTTTGTTCCTTGATTGCTGCTTCCATGAGTGTTGACTGTAAATCCAAATGAAATGAAATCCTTGACAATCTCAGTCTTTTCTCCATTCATCATAATGTTGCTTAGTGGTCCAGCTGTGAGGATTTTTATTTTCTTGATGTTAAAGTGTAATCCATACTGAAGGCTGTGGTCTTTGATCTGAATCAGTAAGTGCTCTTCACTTTCCAGCAAGCAAGCTTGTGTTATCTGCATAATACAAGTTGTTAATAAATGTTGCTCCAATCCTAATTCCCCATTCTTCTTCATATAGTCCAAATTCTTGGATTATTTGCTCAGCATACAGATTGAATAGGTATGGTGAAAGGACACAATCCTATTGCACACCTTCCCTGTCTTTAAATCTCTCAATATTCTCTTGTTCTGATGGAACAACTGCCGCTTGATCTTGTAAAGGTTCCTCAGGACACAATTAAGGGTTCTGTAAATCCTATTCTTCATAATGTTATCCATAATTTGTTATGATCCACGCAGTTGAATGACTTTGCATAGTCAATGCAATACAAGTAGACATCTTTCTAGTGTTTGTCTGACATCCGCAATAATATATTTGGTTCCATGTCCTAGTCTGAATTTGGCCTGAATTTCTTGCACTTTCCTGCTGATATACTGCTCTAGACATTTTCAAATGGTCTTCAGCAAACTTTTACTTGTGTGTGATATTAATGATATTGTGGAACAATTCCCTCATTCTTTTGGGTCACCTTTTTTGGAAATAGACATGTCTTAGTCATCTAATGCTGCCATAACAGAAATACCACAAGGGCCTGGCTTTAACAAGGAAAAATTTTATTCTGTCAGAGTCCAGTAGGGTGCAAGTCCAAATTCAGGTCATCAGCTCCAGGGGAAGTTTTTCTCCGTTGGCTCTGGAGGAGGATTATTGCCATCTGTCTTTCCCAAGAATTAGAGCTTTTGAGACACAGTGATCCTGGGTCCCAATGATGAACTTTACCCCAAGCACTGCTTTCGTTGTGGTATGAGGTCATTAACTATTTGTTTATTTCCCTTTCCAAAAGACAGCCTCAAGACGCAATACACTCTTACAAGAGGTCTGCCGATTACATTCACGAATTTGTCCTAGAAAAAGCGTTACATACCTCATTGCTGCACATCACTACGATCACTTTTGAAGTACTCCACTTGGGAAGCTATACACCAACTCCAGTGCCTAATTCACCCTTCAAAGCAATTTTGGAACTCTTTTTCTGGAATTGCCACCAGAGCTGTCACCAGACTATCCTTGATGTTCTGAATATCATCCATATGTCTTCCTTTCAATATTTCCTTTATTTTTGAGTAAAGAAAAAATTCATTAGGGGGCAGATCAGGTAAACAGGAAGGGTTCCAATACAGTTATTTGTTCACTGGCTAAAAACTCCCTCACGGACAATTATACAATTAAGATTGCAAACTTGCCACTGTGCCACCGTGTACAATGGCCATTCCAGAAACAGTCTCAAAGTTGCTTTGAAGCGTGGCCCAGGTGCGTAGCTTCCTAAGGAGTGCTTCACAGGTGATCATAGTGATAGACAGCAGTGAGGTCCATAGCAGCACTTAGAATGATTAAGTTCAGGGACTCAATTGTTTGAACCTCTTGGTTAAGTCCTGCCTCACTGACAAAACCACTGCCCACTTTCCCTTACTAACATCATAGAGGCAGAATTTACAACACGTAACATCACACAATACCAGGAACCATGGCCTAGCCAAATTGCTACACATTTTTGGGGGGACACAATCAAATCCATGACAACGCATAAATATGGATCTCTTCCTGTCTGTTGGCCAGGAAACTGTCTTTCAAATTTCTTGGCATAGACAGGTGACACTTTCAGCATTTCATCTGTTAACTGAAGCATCTTGATTTTCTATTCTGTCAATATCTCCACTGCCAGTGCAGCTTTAACTTCTTTCTTTTGAAACACAGGTTCCTGTCATACACTACCTCTTGAAATGTTTGAACGTCAAGTAATCCACTTTGGTACAGTGACCCTATGTATTCCATCCCTTTTCTTTTGATGTTTCCTGTGTCATTTAACATTTTCACCATAGAATCTTTCTTTATTGCAACCTCAGCCTTGGATCTTTTCTTCAGTTCTCTCAGCTTGAGAAATATAGACCCTGTTCTTTCCTTTTGGTTTCCTAATTCTAGATCTTTATACATGTCATTATAGCGCTTTCCTTTCTCACACTGTCCTTTGAAGTCTTCTGTTCATTTACTTTATCAACTCTTCCTTTTGCTTTAGCTGCTCAACGTTGAAAAGCAAGTTTCAGAGTACTTTGGAGTAAATAAAATAGATACTGTAACAGCCGTTGGAAAAGAGAGACCTACTTTATCCATTATTGTCTGGATACACTTTTCTGCAAAGGTCCCATTTGATCTAAGATCTGAGTGAAAAGCAAGCAGGTACAGGATGACCTGGGAAAATATGGAGCATTATATATAAAATTCCTAAGACAGGAAGGAGACAGGAATATCTGAGTGTTCAAAGGAAGTGTAGCGGGGCTAGAGAAACTGGGGAGAATGGTAAACAGAAGTCAGAAAGACAGGCTGTATCCAGATCACATAAGGCTGTATAGACCATGGTAGTATTTGAAATCCATTCTATTTCTAGTACAACACCATTGGAAGGTTTTAATCTAAGTTAGGCTGTTATATAATTTAGTTTTTTTTTTTCAACCCACAAACCTTAGAGGATGGCATTAGATTTTTCTCTTTTATTATAGATTTTCTGTGGTTAAGTGTCTTGCACTCATTGTAAGAAAGAAATATAAATTCACAGATGTTATAAAAATGCATTTATTTATAAGACCTCTCTAAAAAAACTCATTGCTATTGAGTCAATTCTGACTCACAGCAACCACATAGGACAAAGCAGAACTGACCTATCAGATTTTCAAGGAGCGCTTGGTGGATTCAAACTGTTAGCCTTTTGGTTAGTACTTATAGCACTTTACCACTGCATGGCTATGGTATCTCTAGCACATTATAATTCCCATCATTAATTTTTAAACCATGATGATTATGCCAGCAGTTGTTTAAGTACAGCATTGCATAATGCAGATACACCATTCCTTAGCCTAATTCTCCTGCAATCCAAACAGGGTTCTTGAGTCAGGTATCACAGAAATCAGAAAAGTCGGGAATATTCTCAAAAGGTCAGTGAGTGTTCAGGAGGAGAAATGACTGAGACAACCATGCAGATCAGGACAGTCCCAGAGGCTCTGTTGCTGAAAGAAATCACACCAGGTTTAAAAGAAAAACAGACAATGAGAGAAACCTTTAAATATCACTTCACATTTGGTATTGATTTCTTTGCTCCTGGGTTTAACTAATATGCCATTCATGAAGGCACATCAGTTGAAAGCCAACAAAACATTTTTTTCCTCAAGTAGATACATGAATGCCATTTGTTTTGCTGATGACAGAAAAAGCCGAAGTTTAATAACCAATACAGTCAGGCTTATGTAACAGGTGCAGCTTTGTAAAAAATGGTGAAGTTGCTTTCAAATAAATAACTTAGCCTTAGGTTCCAAATTCTAGAAACTTCTCTGTAAATCTTCTGAAGTGAGTACTGTCCTATTAGTCCTAAGACCTCAGTCAAAATCTATTCCTGTCCTATAATCATACTCAAGGGAAAACAAATGGAAGAGCTAATATATACTTGTTACATATATACAAATTGGATTTGAGTTTTATACTTAATAAGCATTTATTGGGCACCTATTATATTCCAAAATTTTCCAAGCGATGGAAATATTTAGACACTTGACAACTGAGTGAATGACTGGTGATTCAAACTCTTTCAGTGGTGTCTCAGAAGAAAAGCCTGGAAATTTGCTTCCAAAAAGTCACAGCCTAGAAAACTAGAGGGAGCATGGTATTACTTTGTACATGTGGAGTTGCCATAAGTCAGAGTCGATTTGCTAGCAACTCCTTTTGTTTTTTTTTTTTGTCATTTTGGTAGCCCATGCAAAGTGCTGGTTTGGGGGAAAATAATGGTTAATAAGCAAGGAGTTCTGAGTCTAGAGAGAAAGATTCACTTGTGAAACAAGCATCATAGAACAATGGAATAAATACTGTCATGGATGTAAGCATAATGCATTGCAGACGTGCAGAAAGGCTTCACGTGCTTCCTGGAAATGATAGTGCCTGAGCCGACCCTAGAAAGATACGTAAGAGATAAAGAGAGAATAGATGAGAGAGCATTCCAGGGAAAGACAGGAAAAAGCAAAATTTAATTGTGTGATTTCATGCATAATGCAATAGACAGACAAGGAAACACATTTAGTTCTTATCTCCTGATCTCATGAGAATTAATAGGTAATAAGATCACTGCAAAAGCATAATGCATAGAAAAATCAAGTGATTTGAAGGCTTATTGTTGTATTTAGGTGCTGTTGAGTCAGTTCCAACTCACAGTTACACTATATACAACATTACAAACCTATACTATATACAACATCACAAACCACTGGGCAATCATGCACCATCCTCACAGCTGTTGCTGTATTTTAGGGCATTCTTGCAGCCACTGTGTCAGTCCATCTCATTAAAGGGTCTCATTTTTCCCTAGCATAGTGGTTAAGGGCTTGGCTGCTACCCAAAAAGCAGCAATTTGAACCCACCAGCTGCATCTTAGAAACCTTATGGGGCAGTTCTACTCTGTCCTATAAGATTACCATGGGTCAGAATTGACTAGTAACGGGTTGTTTTGTCGTTTACTTTACCAAGCACGACGTCCTTCTCCAGGAACTAGAGCATCCTGATAACATGTCTGAAGTACTTAAGTGTCACCATCCATGTTTCCAAGGAGCACTCTAGATGTAGTTCTTCTACGACAGATATGCTCCTTCTCCTGGTAGTTTATGGTATATTCAGTATCCTTCACCCACACCATAATCTGAAGGCATCAGTTATTTTCCGGGTTTTGTTTGCATATGAAGCAATTGAAAATATCGTGGCTTGGGTCAGTTATTTAGCCTTCAAGTGACGTCTTTGCTTTTCAACACTTCCAAGAGGTCTTTTGCAGCAAATTTGCACAGTGCAATATGTCCTTCGATTTCTTCATTGCACTTCCATGGACTTTGATTATAAATCCACATAAAATAAAATACTTGACATCATCAACCTTTTCTCCATTCATTGTATTCTTGCTGCTTACTGGCCCAGTTGTGGGGATTTCTGACTTTGTTTATGTTGAAGTGTAATTCCTATTGATAGCTATAGCCTTTCATCTTCATGATTAAGTGTTTCAAGTCCTCCTGGCTTTTGGCAGTCAAGGGTGTGTCTGTCGTTTGTATAGTCTTCCATCAATACTGATGTCATGTTCTTCTTACAGTCCAGCTTTTCAGATTATTTGCATAGGATACAGATTGAATACATATGGTAAGAGGATACAACCCTCACACACAAATTTTCTAATTTTAAACCTGGAAGTATCCTCTTGTTCTGCTTAAAAGAACTGCAAAAAAATATTAGGGAGACTTAATATTTTCTTGTCTCTAAATAACTCAGTTCTCTTCTTTTACCACTATGCTTTTATTTTCTTTAATCATCTTCAAGACCATTTCTGAGCTGTCAAAGTTCTGCTTGTTCTAAAGGTAGAAAGCACAGAATTAGATGTGGCTCTCCAATAAAATAGCTTCATTATAAGATGAGTCAGATGGGAAAATGAGTTGGCTTCTGCCCTACATATGCTATGTTTATTATAGATAGTGTTATTTTTATAGAATCTGAATCAATATAAATCACATAAAAGCATTCATCTTATGCATGGACATCATTTTCTGATCAAAACATATTTCCTGTCTCTGTGAGAGGTAGCATTTTATGTTGAAAATAAAACTGTAATATAGCTTCATGTAATTATAAAATAACTCAGATACAAATATGAATGTATCTAGGAATGACTCTTCAAAGAGGCAATAGTGCACTACAGGCTCCATAGATGATCGCCTAGGTCTGTGCTGTGGCTCTGCTGACATCTGTGTGACTCTAGAGAAGTCATTCTCTGTACTTCTTTGTCCAATCTTTAAAATGGGGATGATAATTAATTGACTAGGAGTATCAAAAATCAAGTTCATGAACTTATTCTACAAAAAGTGCTGCATATCTCATAGCTGAATATCATCACTATACTCACCTTCAAAGTAGTCCCTTTTGGAAGCTGTACACCAATGTCAGCACCTAATCTACCCTTCAAAGCAATTTTGGAACTCCTTTTCTGGAATGGCCTTCAGAGCTATTGTCATATTATCCTCGATACCCTGAATATCATTATAATGTCTTCCTGTCACTATGTTGCTTATCTTCAAGTAAACAAAAAAGTCATTGGGGATCAGATCAAATGAGCAGGGAGGGTGTTGCAATACAGTAATTTCTTTGTTGGCTAAAAACTCCCTCACAGACAACTATACAATTAAGTTCACATATTTGCCAGGTGCCACTGTGCACAATGGCCATTCCAGAAAGAGTTCCAAAATTACTTTGAAGGGTGGACTTGGCACTGGCATCAGTGCACAGCTTCCCAAGGAGGGTACTTTGAAGGTGACCATAGTGATGACATTCAGCAATGAAGCATGTAGCACTTAGAACAATCAAGTTCACGAACTTAATTGTCGGACCTCGGCGACTGACACATACAAACTAATTTGAACAGTACATAAGTAATACTATCATATTATTTGGGTGAAATTAACATTATTCATTATTGAAATATGTGAATACATATTTCAAATTTGTCAGTATTTGAAGAAACCAAATAGAAATACAAATGAAGTACTATATTTCGCTTAAAAAATATCATCAAAGATAACAATGATAATACTCAGCTTAGACAATACATTGACAGATATTCTCATATAATGTTGATGACAGTACAAAGGGACCAACTTTTTGAGAAAGCAATTTTTCAAGAGGTCTTAAAAATATTCATACCCTTTGACCTACTTATTCAATTTCTTAAAATATAAACTATAAAAATAATCAGAAATGCCAATGAAAAATTTATGTGCAAACATGACTATCACATAATTATTCACAGTATCAAGAATTGGAATCAACCTAAATTTTCAACAGCACTGTAGAGAAATAAAAGAAATTATATGCAATCTATTTATGGGACAATTATGTAGTATTAAACACTGTATTACAAAAAAAACTAATGTCATTGGAAATAAAAGCATAAACTTATGTGAAAGTGATTGTAAGAGATGATGTCAATTACATGTATAATTTTTACAAGGACTGCACTAGCGTCAAAAGCTTTTTTAGTGTGTTCTCTTTGTATATTTTATTTATTCATTATATTTGATGTTTCTAAACTTTACCCATAGGGATACCTTGCCTTTATGTTACTGTTTACCCTTCTCTCTCTTTCTTTAAACTTTTGGTACAGAGAATTGAGTTAATCCTATTTTTCAGGTCACCGAGCATTATCATGATCATGTCAGCTTACTTTATAAATCCCTTCACCTTATTTTCCCACGTAGGTGTATGCACTGTCTCTCTCTTTCCACATATGCATGAATAAATGTATATTTAACACTTCCTTAGAAATATGTTTATAGTATTCCACTTTTATAATACAATAAAATTTAAGTTTTTGAAGTAGAGTTGCAGTCTCTTCCTATGTACCTGGATTTGTAGTAGAGAAAGAAACAAAAATAGTCAACTGGAAGGAGTATGTGACTCAGAGTCAAGGATCAAGGTTTAGGTGGTTCCCCTGCCTTTACTGGAAATCATTTAACTTATCTAAATTTCTGTTCTTTTATTTTCTAACAAGTAGATAGGGATGATGACACCTATGATAGAAAGCTTGCGAGGATTTAATGGAGTAACACATGCCAAGAATGTAGTACAACTATTGGCACATGATAGAAATGTAGGAGGACTTTTAATCATAAGTTCACAGTGTAGAACTTGGGTTTCTTTGAAACTGACTAGCCTCCAGTGTTCATCCTGTAATCTTAATAAAATGTGTTGTAGAGAAGAAACATTCATTACCAGACAGGAGCAAGAATTAAAGCACTGTATCTCAAAGAACAACTCTGCTTTGTATTTCTTTCAGCTGAGACCACTCGTATACAACTGAATGTATTCTTTATGAGCTGGGATAAAGTAGCCAACTTCTCATTTGGCCCTTAAATTTGATTTTGCTTGAAATTGAGGTACTTCTACCAGCATGCCTCAGTTGAGGTAAACCTATTTCACTTCATTCTGCTTTTATGTCTTTGTTAGCAGGGACAGGTCTGATACATTGCTGAATCAAATATTTGTCAATAAAATATTATATATCTAATAATCTAATTGCAATTTCTTCTGAACACAAAAAATTATGTATTTTCTTGAGGGGGTTGATTAAAAAATATCAAAGTTAGTAGGGATTTATGTACCTAGTCAGACTAGATTCTCACACTTACAATGTGAACAAAAGAGAGGTTAGGTCGGCCTTTACCATGAAAAAAATTATATATTTTTAAGTCATGACATTCTTATTAGTAGTAATTTTACTTTTCTGTGCTAGTTACTGTTGTCTTTTTAATAATAAAACCATCTTGAAAAGAATAGCACATTGATTCCTTCACAACTGTGTTGAAGACTTTTAGCTTGTTGTTCATGAGCATACTGCAACAAATAAGTACACTGGATTCCTAGTAGGCACAGAGCAGACAAGACACAAAATACTCAGTGGGTAGAAAAACAGAAAAAGTAGGTAGGAGAAGCCGTGAAATACTTGATCATGGCCCAGTTTCATGGGGACTAGCCAGGTGTTTCAGCCAGCTAGTGTTGCTCTAACAGAAATACCACAAGTGTGGGTCTTTAACAAAGGGAAGTTTATTCTTACACAGTCCAGCAGGCTGTAAGTGTGAATTCAGAATGTCCACTCCAGTGGAAGGTTTTCCCCACTGCTGGCTCTGTAGGAAAGTCCTTGTGTTGCATCAGTCTTTTGTCGGTGAGCATCTTGGGGCAGGAACCTTAGGTCTGAAGGACGGGCAGGCTCTTCTCCTGGTGCTGCTTTATTGATGCTGTGAGGTTCCCAATTCTCTGCTTCCTTCCCTTTCCACTTGTCTCCTGCAGGGTGAAGGGATTGAGGGTGGTGCAAGCCATACTCCAGGGAGACTTCCTTTACAGTGGAGAAGGGAGGTGATCTTATGAAGGGATTTACAGTCCCACCCTAATCTTCTAACATATATATCATGGATTGGATTTTGTCCCTCCAAAAATATGTGTAGCCATATGCCTGGGCCATGATTCCCTGTATTCTATGATTGCTCTCCACTTTGTGATTTTTCCTGTGCTGTATGTTAAAGGATTAGGGTGGGACTGTAAATCCTTTCATAGGATCACCTCCCTGCTCCACTGTAAAGGGTGTTTCTCCAGCATATGGCTTGTTCCACCCTTAATTCTTTCATCCTACAAGAGATAAAAGGAAAGGAAAGTAAGCAGGGAATTGAGAACTTCACACCATTAAGAAAGCAGCTCCAGAAGACTGAGTCCTCCAGACCTGAGGTCCCTGCACCAAAAAACTTCCTGGACAGAGTGATGCAATACCGGACTTTCCTCCAGAACCAGCAAGGGGGAGAGCCTTCCCAGAGCAGACATACTGAATTTGGACTTGTAGCTTACCGGACTGTGTAAGAATAAACTTTCTTTTCTTAAAGCTATCCACTCTGTGGTACTTCTGTTAGAGCAGCACTAGCTGATTAAAACAGTACAGCATAGGAAAATCACAAAATGGAAAATAATCATAAAATATTGGGAATCACAGCCCAGCCACATGGCTACACACATTGGGGGGGGGGGGGGGGACACAGTTCAATCCATGACACTAAGATCATCATCTTTTCCTTGACTGATACTCCTGAAAATGTATATTTATCCAGAACATACTTTCTTTAAATATAAATTTGTTTATAAAGAATAAAAGTAATTCAGTTTTAATTTGCACTGTGGCTTTGGACATTTTCAGCCACCAAGAAAACATTTTCTCCATTCCTCTCTACCTTTTCCAATACTTTCAATCTATCAAAGACCAATTTGAGTTTTTCTTTCCTTCAAGTCTTATCTTCCATGGAGGCCAAATGGATTCCCTAATACTCTGGAAAGCTGATTTTATACTGGAATATGGGACAACAAGAAAAATGCCTAACAGTCATAGTTTTTGAGCCCCAGCAGGAGTCTATCAGTCCTCACATGTCTATCAGTTTATCATACTGTGGTGGCTCGTGTGTTGCTGTGATACTGAAAGCTGCACCACAGGTATTTCAAGTACTAGTCAGGTCACCTGTGGTGGACAGGTTCAGCTCAACTTCTAAACTAAGGGAGATTAGGACAAAGGTGCTGGCAGTTTAATTTTGAAATAGATAGCCAGTGAAAACCTTATATATAACAGCAGATCATTGTATGATACTATGCCTAAATATAAGCCCTTCAAGTTGGAAGGCACTCAAAATACGATGGGAGAAGAGCTACTTCCTCAGAGTATAGTCATCTTGAATAAGGCAAATAAAATCAAGCTTTTGGGACCTGCATTTACTCACATGGCACAACGGATAGCAAGAAGAAAGAGCTACAAACATCCATAAACAATAGGAACATGGAACGTACTAAGTAAGAATCTAGGAAAACAGAAAAGACATGGAAAATGGGATGGAATGCATAAACATAAAAATCCTGAACACTGCTGAGCTGAAATGTACTCGTATTAGCCATGTTGAATCAAGTGATCGTATAGTCTATTATGCTGGGAATGACAAATTTGAAGAATGGCATTTTATTCATTATCAAAAAGAATATTTCAAGATCTATTCTGAAGTGCAGTGTTGCTTTTTGTTGTTGATATTGCTAGGTGTCGTTAAGTCAGTTTTGACTCATACTGACCCTGTGCACAACAGAATGAAACACTGCCTGGTCTTACGCCATATCCATAATTGTTTTTGTGCTTAAGCCCATTGTTGTAGTCACTGTGTCAATCCATCCCACAGAGGGTCTTCCTCTTTTTCACTGACCCTCTACTCTACCAAGTATGATGTCCTTCTCTAAGGACTGATCCTTCCTGACTACATGTCTAGTGTAAGGTGTAGTCTTGTCGTCTTTGTTACCAAGGAGCACTCTGGTTGTACTTCTTCCAGAACAGAACTTTTTGTTCTTTTGGCAGTCCTTGGTACATTCAACATTCTTATCCAACACCAAAATTCAAAGGCATCAATTCTTCTTCTGTCTTCAATGATGCTGGTGATAGGATAATATATATAAGCCTATAAGGAAGACCAGTTATTCAAATTTATGCACCAATCACAATGTCAAAGATGATGAAACTGAATATTTTTACCAACTTCTACAGTCAGAAGTTGATCAAACATGCACTCAAGATGCATTGATAATTACTGGTGATTGGAATTGAAAGTTGGAAACAAAGAAGAATTGGTAGTTGTAAAATGTAGCCTTGGTGACAGAAATGATTCCATAGATCTTATGACAGAATTTTTCAAGATCAACAACTTCTTCATAGCAAATATTATTTTCACCGACATACATGGTGACTATATATACAGACTTTACCTGACGAAATACACAGGAATCAAATTGACTACATCTGTGGAAAGAGACAATGAAAAAGTTCAATATCACCAGTCAGAAGAAGGTCAGGGACCAATTGTGGAACAGACCATCAGTTGCTCATATGCAAGTTGAAATTGATGCTGAATAAAATTAGAACAAGTCCAGGACAGCCAAAGTATGACCTGGAGTATAGTCCATCTAAATGTAGAGGCTATCTAGGGTCGCCATGAGTTGGATCCGACTCAACGACACTTGGGTTTCCCAATAACAGATTTGACTTACTAAAAACTAGTGACTAAGGAGCAAATGAGTTATGAAATATCAAATATTTCATATCAAATATCAAAAGTATCATACATGAAGAAATAAAGAGGTCATTGAAAAGACCAAATAGATTTCAAGAGAGACTCTGAAACTTACTCTTGAATGTTGAATAGCTAAAGCAAATGGAAGAAATGATGAAGAGTTGAGCAGATTTCAAAGGGTAGCTTGAGAAGACAAAATTAAGTATTATAGTGACATTCATGTAGATCTAGAGTTAAAAAAACAAAAGGGATGAACATGTTCAGCTTTCTCATACTCAAATAATTGAAGATTATGTTCTAGCCTCAAGTTGCAATACTGAGGGATTCTGTGGGGAGAACATTAAATGACAAAGAAGCATCAAGAGAAGATGGAAGAAATACAGAGTCACTATACAAAAAAGAAATGATTGATGTTCAACTGTTTTGGAAGGTAGCATGTGATTAAGAACAGATAGTACTGAAGACAGAGGTACAAGCTGCAGTGAAAGCTCTGGTAAAACAACAAACTTCAGAAATTGGTGGAACACCAGTTGAGATACTTCAATGGATGGATGATGCAACACTGGAAACACTCGCTTGTCTGTGCCAAGAAATTTAGAAGATAGCTACCTGGCCAACTAAATGGAAGGGATCTATATTTGTGTCTGTTTCAAAGAAACATGATTTTATAGAATGCAAAAAATTTTAATACTATCATTAATATCACATAAAGTAAAATTTGACATAAGATCATTAAAAAAGGGTTGCAGTATTACACTGACATAGAACTTCCAGAAATTCAAGATGTGTTTAGAAGAGGACATAGAATGAGAGATATCATTACTAATGTCACCTGGATCTTGGAAGAGATTAGAGTATAGTAGAAAGATGTTTATCTGTGTTTTATTGCCTATGAAAAGGCATTCAACTATGTGGGAATCACAACAAATTATAGATAATAATGTGAAGAATATGAACCCCAGAACACTTAATTGTGCTTATGCAGAACAGAGACAAACAGTTTTTTATTCAGAATAAGAGAACACTGAATGGTTTAAAATCAGGAAGTGTCTTCAGGGCTGTATCCTTTCACTATAGTTATTCAATCTGTATGTTGAGCAAATAATCTAAGAATCTGGACTTTGTGTGAAAGAACATGGCTTCAGGAGTGGAAGAAGCTCCATCAACAACCTGTGATATACAGACAACAAACTTACTTGTTGAAAGTGCAGAGGACTTGAAGCACTTACTGATGAAGACCAAACATCACAGCCTTTGGTACAGACTGTACTTTCACATAAAGAAAACAGAAATCCTCACAACTGGACCTATAGGAAATATAATAAATAAAGGTTAAAGTTGTTAAGTATTTCCTTTTACTTGGATACACAAACAACAACCATGGAAGCAGCCATCAAAAAATCAAACAATGCATTTCATTGTACAAATCTGCTGCAAAAGACATCTTTGAAGTGGTAAAAGGGGAAAGATATCACTTTAAAGACTAGGGTGTGCCTGATCCAAGCCACGGTGTTTCTAGTCACCTCATATGCATGTGAAAGATGAACAATGAATAAAGAAGACTGAAGAAACATTGATGCCTTTGAGTTTATGATGTTGGATTAGAATGTTAAATATACTATGGACTGCCAAAAAACAAATAAATCTGTCTGGGAAGAAACACAGCCACCACCCTCCTTAGAAGCAAAGATGGCTAGTTGTCTTCTTACGTACTTTAGACATGATATCAGGAAGGACCAGTCCCTGGAGAAGGACATCATGCTTGTTGGTTTAGTTATCTAGTGCTGCTTTAACCGAAGTACCACAAGTGAAAGGCCTTAACAAAGAAAAGTCCATTTTTATACAGTCTAGTAGGCTAAAAGCTCAAATTCAAAGTGTCTGCTCCAGGGAAAGAGTTTCCTTCTTTGTAGACTCTGAATGAAAGTCCTTGTGTTACATCAGTCTTTAGTGAGGGAGCATCTTGGCAAAGGAAACTCAGTCTGGGTAATTGTATTACAATATATTTCTCACCTTAAGTTTTGTATAATATGCATGACAGTTGGAAGTAAAAGTCATAAAATTTTCTAGTAGCTGTTTTAATGTATGTAGATACTATGTGTATGACAACTACAACATAAAGTGGAAATGATGAAGAGATTGGTAGAAAATTTTCTGAAATATCAATTCTAAGTACTGAAAATAGTTAATATTCTTACAGTAAATCTCTGGTAAATCCCTGAATAAAATGAACAAATAAACATAATTTGAAATATCCAATAGTTAAAATATAATACTAAAAATCAAAATTATTCAGAAGGCAAGAAAGAGGGAGATAAATATCAAATAGGACACAATGAAAATAAGAACAAAATTCTATACATAAATTCAAGCATTTCAATAGTTACATTAAATGTAAATGATCTAAACACAGCAATTAAAAGACAGAATTTGTCATTTGATTTAGAAAAATAAATACATATTCAAAAGATATATACATGAATACAATTTAAATATAATAATGTAGGGAGAGGTTAAAAGTAAAAAGATAAAGTGCTGTTCTTGTATGAGGAAAATAGATCATTCAAAAAGAATAAAAAACCTAGAGGAGGCATATTAATAATAGACAAAATAAATGTTAGCACAAATAGAATTATTGAAAATAAAGAGAATGTCATATAATAATAAAAGAGTCAATTCAACAAGAAGGAATGATAACCCTGAATATATATTCACATGACAACAGAAATTCAAAATTCATGAAGAGTTAACATGGGAAATGGACCAATTTACAACTATAGTTGGAGATTACAGATCACCTGAAAAACACTTTCAAACAACTCAATCTTATTTACGGAATAGGCAACAACAACAGAATGTGCATTACTTCCAAATGCACACAGCAAAAAGATAGGTATACCCTGCATGATAAAACAAATCTTAGCTGATTTAAAGATTGGAATCATACAAAGTTTGTTCTCTGATTAGAATGGAATTCAATTAGGAATCAGTAGCAGAAGAACAAACAAACAACATACACACACGAATCCTTAAATTTGGATCTTAAACAATGATCAAAAAGGAATTTGCAAAAAAAAAAAAGAATGTATTTTGAACAGAAGGAAAATAAGAACATAAGATATCAACATTTGTGGAATGCAGTTAAAGCAGTTCCTAGAGGGAAATAATACTGTTAAGTGTTTGTAACATAAGATAAATGTCTCAAATCAATACTCTACATTTTAACCTTAAGAAACAGAAGAGAAGAGCAAAATATATTCATGAAAAGAAGAAAGAAAAATAAAGAGGAAAGGAGCACATATCAGTCAAGTTGAAACGGGTGGGAGGAAGTAGAGAAAAATAAGTTAAACAAAAAATCTGGCTCTTTGAATAAAATTAATAAAGAAGATAAATATTTACTCTTGTATATGTGTCTGTGTCTGTGTGTAAGTGTGAAAGAACACAAATTATAACTATTAGGAATGGTAGAAGTGATGTCACTGTAAACATTATTTTTTTCCTTGTTGTAATAAAAAATGGAATGCTGTTAACCACTCTATGGACATAAATTTAGACAGATGAAATAGATTGCTCAAAGTTGTAAATTGCCCAAATCACCCAAGAACACTGAGACAACCTGAGTAGTTCTATTTTTATCAAAGAAAATATATTTGTATTTTAAAAGTTACTGCAAAAACAAACAAAACAAACAAATACAACTCCATACGCAAATGGTCTCAATGTTTAAAAATCTACTAAACTCTTAAAGAAAAAGAACTTCGAGGAGGCAAGGCTGTGGTGGCCGAGCAGTCACATGCTTCCTGTGATTTCTCTAACAAAGGATCCACAAAAACAAATGAATGAACTACATATAAAATTCTAGGAGCCCTGAATTTCACAGGGAAAGTAGAGGCATCAGACTGAGCAACAGGGAAGAGATAGCAGGTCCAAAAGTACCTAAGACTGGCCAGACCTGACCAAATGGGAATGTCCACCCTTCAGCAGGATCTGAGACTGTTAGTGTGGTGAGCAAAGTGGAAGCATTTGAAGAGTATCTTCTTCAGTGGCAGAAGTTAAGCTTCAGTCACTTGTGCCTCCAGAATCAGAGAAAAGCGGCATTAAATCATCAAAAGCCAAGTAGCTTGCATCTGATCTGTGGGCATGAGGATCTAAAACTTTCCTTTGGGCAAAACTTTGTCTCCCTTTCTCTAGCACCTTCCTCTTCCTTCTCTGCTCTCCACTAGGCTCCAAATTCTGACTCTTTACCTAAGCTGGAAGTAAGACTTTTATGTGCACCCTATATTGTTCTCCCTGACTTGGAGAGGGAAGAAATTAGCAAATGGTGTAAAATATTTTAAAAATATGCCAGCTCCTTTAAGCTAGAAGTCCTGGGCAGGTCCTTCACCTAGGCACAGGTATAAGGAGGCCACATGGCTTCAAAGCATTTGAACAATACATATAGCTTCCACCTCATACATCATCCTGCAGCAAAAGCTATCTACCTACTCACATTAAGAAACAAGGATAAGCCTTCCTCACAGATACTCATGGATAGGCTATCAATCCCCTACCTTTCTCAACATGTGCACCTAGCTACCTGTGCCTACACGAATCAGCCCTGCTCATGTAGGACTCTTAGGGAGATCCTCCACCACCCACTTGTATACCAACTACCTGGGCATCTGAGCTGAATACGTACAAGAAAAGTCAACAGACACTTGGGACCACATGCCTGGTAACAGCTCTATCTACCTGGCGATAGAACATTAGAATCTCTAGGAAATCAATAATCAAACTAGATAACATGACCAGCCTATATGAGCATTTCAAAACAAAATAAAAGGAACAAAACAAGAAGAAGAAAAAGTTAGAACACAGTCAGAGCCAACTCGATGGCACTTGGCTGGCTGGCAAGCAAACACAAATAACTATAACTTTCTGATGGCTCAGAGACAATAGGCAATATCAAGTCACTCAAAGAGGCAGACCATGATAACTTCAAAAAGTTCCCAAAACAAAGAATCAAGAAATTTTCCATATGAAGAGAACTTCCAGCAACTACCAGAGGTATAACGCAAAAGTTTAACGTTTAGAACTTTTCAAGAGATCAAGAAAGATATCAGACAACGTGCAGCAGAGCATAAGGGCAAAATGAACAGGCTGCAAGAAATTCTTTATCAACAACAGTCTGAAAATCACAAGATTAATACTAAAATTACAGAATTAGATAATTCAATAGAAAGTCAAAGGAGCAGAATTGAAACAATGGAATGCAGAATTAGTGAGACTGAAGATAAAGCAATTGACCTCAACATATTAAAAGAAAACTCAGATAACAAAATTTAAAAATTGTAGAAACACTAACAGTTATATGAGATTCTATCAAGAGGAATAATTTATGAATAATTGGAATATCAGAACAGGGGGTTAACAGAAAATACTGAATTGTTGAAGGTTTGCTGACAGAAAATTTTCCTGATATCATGAAATATGAGAAGATATCTATCTAATATGCTTGTCAAACTCCACACAAGGTAGATCCCAAAAGAAAGACATGAAGAAATAACTAAACTTTCCAAAACTAAAGATAAGGATATGCTTTTAAAAGCAACTATGATTAAATGAAAAATAGTCCACAAAAGAGAGGCAGTAAGACTAAGCTGCATTTACTCAGCAGAAACTAGGCAGGCAAGAAGGCAATGGGATAAAATACACAAAGACCTGAAGGAAAAAAACTGCTAGCCCAAAATCATATATCCTGTAAAATTGTCTCTCAAACATGACAGCAAAATTAGGACATTCCCAGATGAACAGAACTGTAGAGAATTTGCAAAAAACAAACTAAAATTACAAGAAATACTAAAAGAAGTTTTTCCATTAGAAAATCAGTGACATCAGATAAACAACAGCTCAAGGCTAGAGCATAAGACAGAGCAACCAGATATAATAAACTCAGATAGGGCAACACAAAAATAAATCAAAGCTAAATCACTGAAAATAGAGAAACAGATGTGTCAGTATGTAAAAAAATACATTATATCAAAAAGAGGGGCTAAGTAATGTAGTTATAGATATTTCATACAGAGAAGAAGCCAAGGCAATACAAAAAAATTTAAAGACTGTTTAAGTTTAGAACAATAAGTGTAAATGTAAAGATAATCACAAAGGAAATTAAAAATCTTACACATTAAAATAAGATTTAAAAAAACATGAAGTCTCAGTAAATACAAAGCTAACAACAATGAAAAAGATGAGAAGAAAACCAATAAAGAAAAATGACTCAACATAGAAAATTAAGTGGAATAAAGAATCTGTCCGTAACACACATCAAAAGATATCAAAACAACAGCATTAACTTCATACTTATTAATAATTATGCTGAATGTAAATGATTAAGCACACAATAAGGAGACAGATGGTGGGAGAATGGATAAAATAGCAAGATCCATTTATTTGCTGCCTAAGAGAGACACCTTAGACTTAAAAGCACAAGCAAACTAAGATTCAAAGGATGGAAAACTATATAATAAGGAAATAACATTTAAAAAAAAGCCAGCCAAGCCAAAGAAGCAGGCATGGCAATATTAATTCTTGATAAAATAGACTTTAAAGTAACCAACTCAGTGGAAAAGTAAGGATCACTATATAATGATTAAAGGCTGAATATATCAGGAGGACATAACTATATTAAACAGTTGTGCACTCAATGATAGGGCATCTAAGTATATCAAGTGAAAAAAACAGCATTGAAAAGGGAAATAGTCTGCTCCACAATAATAGCAGGAAACTTCAACACACTACTTGCTGTGAAGCACTGCATATCCACAAGGAAACTCAATAAAGATGCCGAAGATCTAAATGCCATGATTAACTTGACCTCACAGACATATACAGAACACTCCACACAACATTAGTCAAGTATAGTTTCTTTTCCAATTTACCTAGAACACTCTCCAGAATAGACCACATGTTAGGTGATAAAGAAAGTCTTAAAATAACTTGAACAATTGAAATAAAGCAAAGCATCTTTTTAGACCATAAATCTGTAAAAGTAGAAATTAATAACACAAAAAAGCAAGGAAACAAAAATCAAACACATGGAAGCTGAACAATATCTTGCTGAGAAACTGCTGAATTATAGAAGAAATCAAAGACAAAGATATTCACAGAAACAGATGAGAATGAAAGCACATCCTACCAGAACCTTTGTGACACAACAAAAGCAGTACTCAGAGGTTAATGTATTTCAATAAATGTAAATATCAAAAAGATAGCATCCAAATCAAAGCATTAACCCTGTAACTCAAGCAAAAACAGAGTAGCAAAAGAAACCCTTGGGCACCAGCATAAGGCAAACAATATAAATTAGAGCAGAACCAAATAGAAAAAGGATAGAAAATTTAACAAGACCAAAAGCTGGCTCTTTGAAAAGTTCAACAAAATTGATAAACCACTGGCCAAACTGACAAAACAAAAACAGATTAGAAAGCAAATGACTCAAATAAGAAATGAGATAAAAGGTATCACAATAGACCCAAATGAAATTAAATAACAATAATAACAGAATAGTATGAAAAAATGAAATCTAACAAACTAGAAAACCTAGAAAAACTCAGAAATTTCTAGAAACTTACAATCTACCTCAACTAACACAAACAGATGTAAAGCAACAAAATAAACCCATAACAAAAGAACAGATTCAAAAGATAATTTAAAAACTTTCAACAGCGACAACAAAAAACAGCTCTGCTCCTGATGGCTTCACTGGAGAATTCTACCAAACTTTTAGAGAAGAGTTAACAACAGTAAATACCACTATAACTAAAGGTATTTCAGAGCACAGAAAAGGAAGCAAACTGCCAAACTCATTCTATGAAGCCAACGTAACACTGATGCCTAAACCAGGAATAGAAGCACAGAAAAGGAAAAATATATGCTAATATTTCTCATAAACTTAGATACAAAAATCATCAACAAAATTCTAGTCAATTGTTGTTGTTAGCTGCCGTTGAGTCAGTTCTGACTCATAGCAACCCTGTGCATGACTAAACAGAACACCGCCTTATCTTGCACTGTTCCCATAACTGATTTTTATGCTTAAGTCCATTGTTGCAGTGACTGTGTCAATTCATCTTGTTGAGGGTCTTTCTCTTTTTCACTGATGCTCTACTTTACCAAGCATGATGTACTTCTCCAGGGATTAATCCCTCCTAACCAATTGAATTCAACAATATAATAATAATAATAATAGTAATTCACAATGACCAAGTGAGGTTCTCACCAGTGATGCAGGGATGTTTCAACATTAGAAAAACAATCAATGTAACCAACCACATAAATAAAACAAAAGACAAGAACCACTTGATTTTACTAACTGATGCAGAGAAGGCATTTGACAAAGTCCAACATCCACTCATGTTAAAAACTCTCAGCAAAATAGGGGTAGAAGGAAAATTCTTCAGCATAATAAAAGGCATTTATACAAAGCTGCAGCCAACATGCTAAATGAACATAATCTGAATGGATTCCACCTGAGAACAAGAAGTAGATAAACAAGCCCTTTGTTGACACTTTAATTCCACACTGTGCTGGAGGCTCTAGCCAAAGCAATCAGGCTAGAAAAAGAAATAAAGGGCACTGAGATTGGAATTGGTAGGGCAGTAGTAAAAATATCTCTATTTGCAGATAAGATACTGGGCACTGAAAATGCTAAAGAATCTACACCTGCTCTTCTTTGTGTATGGTTAGCTTGGTATACATTCTTCCTTCCTTTAATTTTCAGTTTGTTCATATCTTTAAGGTGAGTTTCTTGTAAGCAACCTATGGACGGGTCATGTGTTTTCATCCAAGATGCCACTCATTGTCTCTTTATTAGAGCATTCAGTCAGTCCATTCACATTCAATGTAATTATTGATAGGTATGTGTTTAGTGGTGTCATTGTGATATGTTTATTTTTGTGTTGGTGTTTCCTCTGTTGTTCTTATCATTCTGTTTTTGAACACTCTTCTTTATGAGTTGGTTTTTCACCTTTTTCAGTGTTGGTTTCATGGTTGTCGAGATTTCTTTATCACATTTCTTGATTTGATATACTGCATCTTTATTGTGCTTTGCGGCTGCTCCTGTGATCCCCCTTAAAAAGTCTATGTTTAAACCCAGTTTTAACTAATACAAGTCTTATTAGCTTCCTCTCCATCTGCAAGCACTACCACAACTGTAGTACATCCCTCTTTTTAATATGATGACATCATAGTTTTCATGATATGATCACTGGATCACTTCTTTTAATATTATAGCTTTGATCAAGTTTGGAGCCTTACCTAACTGAGTGGATTTCTGGATAATGTGTCCTATTTCCTCCTACAATATAAAATTAATGGTTTTGTTCTCCTAAGCCAAGAGATTCCTTTGGTATTTCTTGTAGCTTTGGTTTGGTTTTTACAAAGTCTCTGAGTTTCTGTTTATCTGCAAGTGTCTTCATTTAGTTTTTGTATTTGAAAGATAGTTTTGCAGTGTATGTAATTCTTGGTTGGAGGTTCTCCTAAGTCTTTGAATGTGTCATCCCTTTGTCTCCATGCCAGCATCATTTCTACTGAGAAATCAGATGAAAGCCTACAGGGTTTCCCTCTGAATGTTAGCTTTGCTTTGAGTCTCGCTACCTTTAAGAGTTTATGCTTACGTTTCATTTTGTTAAGCTTGATTATAATGTGTCTTGGAGTCTTTCTTTTGAGATCGATATTGAGTGGCATTCAATATGTATTTTGAATATCTATGTTTTCTTCTTTCATAATTTCTGGGAAGCTGTCAGCAGCTCAGCCACAATACTCTCTGTGTTCTCAGATGTCCCACCCTGTTCAGGAACTCCAGTTAATCATAGATTGTTCCTCTTAATAGAGTTCCACATGCTTCTCAATGCTTCTTCATATTTCTTATTTCTTTTTTCTGACTTCTCTTCATAGATTCTGGAGTCAGTAACTCTATCTTCCAAATCAGAAAGTCTATTTTCCATTTGTTCCATTTTGTTTTCTTGTCTTTGAACTGAATTTTCTGTCTCTTTGATTTTGTTATTGATGTGTTGGATTTCAGAGTACTGGTATTCTATCAGATCAGACAGCTTGCTTAATTTTTCATTTTGCTCTGCTGCATTTTGTATAAGGTCTAGGAGGGCTATATAAAGTATGCTTTTGTACTAGCCTTCTGATAGTTTCAGAAAGGCTTCTTCATCTGGGAATTTCTTTGGATCTTTCTTTTGTGGCCTTCTGAAGCCATAGGTGAATTCTTCCTAATGTTCCAGTCCAAAGTTCGTTGTTTTTTGGGCATTTGGAGGTTGTTTTGTTTCTCCAGAGTTACTTAATGGGGTTCAAACTCAATCTTGAAATGAAGTTGATAACTAGACACCTCTATGTGCTCCATTGACTTGGCTCAGTGGAATCTCTGGGGTAGCAGGCTCCACCTCCTGACTTGCTAAGATGCAGCTCCACTTACAGAGTCACTGGGGAGCCATCAGCTGACTCTATAATGTGAGACAGTAAAGGCTGAAAGAGAAGCCATCTGGATGCAGTGCAGTTATTTCTCTATTGTGAGGTATAAGGTATCTGACAGCTTCCAAAATTAGCCAGGCTCTCATGTGTGCAAGTCCCTTTTCCCAGCTGGCAAAGCGTGCACCTCTATGTCAAAGACTGCTTTACTACCAGAAAAGCACTCTCCAGGCAGGCACTGCCTCCCGGCCTGGGTATTAGGTCCTGCTGAGGCCTCTGCATAGGAAACTCCACCTCCCAGAGAATCAAGATGAAGTTCCACACAAGCTCCCCCACTCACCTCAGAAAAGGCTATTCAGTGGTGGAGATCCGGAGATTGTGAGAGAGACAGAGAACGATTAGAGGTAGTGAGTTGCACAGATTCCAAGTTCAGGCTCTCAAAATGTGGTGACTCTGCTCACTGATCCCATCAGCAGTGTATCTGAGACTTGCTACCAGTCACCTCAGCCCCTCCCGCTGGCCAAGACAGAAAAAACAAAAGTCAAAATGGCGATTTACCTCCAGTCTATCAGGGCTGGGACTCAGCAAGGCAGGGCATTGGCAAAAGAGAAGCCTTTTTTTCTGCTCAGTGGTATGTAGACCGAATAGACAGCTCTATGCTGTGTCCTAGGTCTCACTAGGTGTCCAGAAGGCTTTGGTTAATTATCAGTAGGGCCTTGGTTTCCAGAGGGATTTATGGAGACGTGTGTTTAGTCTGCCATCTTGACTCCGTCCCCCAAAGAATCTACCAAAAAAAAAAAAAGAACACTACTGGAAGTCGTAGAAGAGTTCAGCAAAGACAAACATACAAAAATTATTTGTATTCCCCTATAGTAACAAAAATAATGTCAGAGGAAATCACTAAATCAATCACACTTACAACAGCTCCCAAGAAGATAAAATACCTAGGAATAAATCTAACCAGATATGTAAAATACCTATACAAGAACACTACAAGACAGTACTTCAAGACATCAAAAGAGGCATACGTACGTGGCGAACCTACATTTCTTATGGATAGGAAGACTCAACACTGTGTGAATATCTATTCTAACCAAAGTTAGCAGAGATACAGAGCAATCCTGATTTCTTAATGGAATGGTGAAATAAATCACCAGTTTCATTTGGAAAGGGAAGAAGCCTCAGATAAGTAAAGCATTAAAGAAGAAGAAAAAGAAAGTGGGATGCCTCATACCACCTGACTTTAAAACCTATTATGTTGCTAGGTATTCAAAAAAGCTTGATACTCATACAACAGACACATAGAGCAATGGAAGAGAATTGAGAATCTAGGCACTATCACCTAGACGAGCACCTGATCACAAATTGGGGAAAAGATATTCTCACTAACAAATGGTTTTGGCATAACTTGATATCTACTGGCCAAAAAAATTAAACAAGACCCATGCCTCACACCATGTACAAAACTTTCCTCAAATCGACCAAAGACCTACATATAAATTCTAAACAATAAAGATCATGAATGAAAAAATTGGGATGATGCTGGGAGCCCTAATGTAAGGCATAAACAGATTATAAAACATTACAAACAATGCACAGACACCAGACAAGAAGACAGATAACTGGGAACTCCTACAAATAAAACATTTATACCCATCCAAGGACTATCATCAAACTGTGTAAATATCTTTTGCTACAACAGATCCAAAAAGTGTCTAATCTCTATAATCTACAAGGTACTGCAAAAGCTGAACAACAAGAAGAAACCCAAATAATTCAATTAAAAAGTGACAAAGGATGCGAACAGATATTTCACCAAAGAAGACTTTCAGGCGGCTAACAGATACATGAGAAAATGCTCAAGATCATTAGCTGTTAAAGAAATGGAAATTAAAACTACATGAGATACCACCTCACCCCAACAACAACAACAAAAGAACCCACAAGATGACAAATATTGGAGAGGCTATGGAGAAATTGGAACATTTATACATTGCTGATAGCCAAGCCAAGTGCTGTCGAGTCAAGGAATGTAAAACAATAAAATCACTTTAGAAATCAATTTGGCACTTTCACAAAAAGCTAGAAATAGAAATGTCATACTATCCACCAATCCCACATCATGTAATATATCCTAGAAGAATACAAGCTGCCACACAAATAGGTACATGCACACTAATATTTATTGAAGCACTGTTCACAATAGTAAAAAGATGGAATCAATCTAAGTGCTCATCAACGAGAGAATGGGTAAAGAAATTATGGTATATTCACACAATGAAATATTATGCAATAAGAAAGAACAACAATGAATTTGGGAAACATCTCATAAAATGGAAGTATCTGATTTTACTGAGCAAAATTAGTCCATTCCAGAAGGACAAGTATTGAATGATACCACTATTATAAGGACTAAAGAATTGGTTTAAACACAGAAGAAAACATATTTTAATGGTTATGTAGGGATGTGGGAGGGAAAGAGATAATCACTAATTAGAGAAGTGATAAGAATTATTTTGGGTGAAAGGAGAGATGACAGCAAAAGAGAAGTCAGTATAAATGGATTAAATCCAAAGCTTAGAAGTATTCTGAATAAAGCCAAATAGCCAAAAACCTACAGGGACAGACTACAGGGGTCAGGGGTCTGAGGATCATGGTTTCAGGAGATATCTAGGCAAAATGGCATGAAAAAGTTTTTTAAGAAAATGTTCTGCCTTTCACTTTCATGAGCAGCGTCTAGGATCTTAAAAGCCAACAAGTAAGTGGCCATCAATTGTTATTAACCCACTTGGAACAAAGGAAAAAGAAGAACATCAAAGACATGAAGGAAGTATAGTCCCAAGAGAAAGAAAGGGCCACATATACAAGAGATTATAGCGAGACGAAACCAGAAGAGCAAGATAGTCCCCACTCCCCACTAAAGACTGCCCTTACAGGGAACTCAACCAAGCATCCCTCATGGGGTGGCAGAAACGTGGGGTGCAGAGCTCAGACTGTAGTGAAAAGACCAGACTTGATGATGTGACAGACGGCAGAGTCTCCAGAAGACAGAGCCTCTGGACTCTGTCAGCCCAGAAATTAAACCATTCCAGAAACTAACTCCTTAGGAAAGGATTGAACTGGTTTATAAGACATAAAATGGTTCTGACGAATGTTTCTGGGCTTGGGTAGTTACAGAAGGCTAACTGGGTAGCTCCTGTTCAGAGGTGAGAGGAGACGACAGAGAGTGACAGGAACTTGTTAAATGGCTATGGGAAATATCGGTGGAGGGGAAGAACGTGTTGTCAAAGTGTCACACAGCAACGTGTAAGTTTTTGTATGAGAAACTAACTGTAAACTTTCACTTAAAACACAATGAAAAAAATTAACAATAAATAAATAAATAAGAACAAGTTCTACAAAATGCCTTCCAGAGGAGGGAAGCACAGGGAAAAATTCTCAACCTATTTTAGTTTTTGAATACTAGCCAAAATCTAAATCCAGGCCAAAAACAAACAGAAGAATGTAATTCCAGATGAATATCCCTCATGAATACATACACAAAAATATCTAGTGTATATTATAAATGAAATGTTACAATAGATAAAACTAATACAAATCACAACTAAGTAGAGGTTACCTTGGAACACAAGGCTGACTGAACATTTGAAAATCAGTTGATGCAATCCACCATGTTTATAGACTAAAGCAAAAAAATCGCATGAGCTCATCACTTGATGTAGAAAACGTAACTCAACAAAATGTAGCACCTCTTAAAAGTCCTCGTAAAACTAGAGAATAGAGGAGAAATTCCTGAACTTGTTAATGTATTAAACCTACAACAAATTTTATATTTAATGATGAATAACTGAATACTTGACCCCTTAGTTTGAGATGCCTACTCTCACTGTTCCTATTTGACATCATACTGAAAGTCCTAGTCAGTGCAAAATAAGGCAAGAAAATGTACTAAAGGTATACCAGTAAAGTAAAAGAAGAAATAAAATTGTCTCACTTTGAAGACAGCATAGCTGTCTCTATAGGTAACTCTAGGGAACCTACAAATAAGCTTCAAGAACTATTAAGTGAGTTTAGCAAGTTTACATGACACAAAGTCAGCATAAGCCAAAACCAAACCAAACTCATCACTGCTGAGTCGATTCCAACTCACAATGACCCCATAAGTCAGAGTAGAACTGCCCCATACAGTTTCCATCCTTGGTGGTTTGCAGCCATCGTAGCACTTAACCATTTTACCACCAAGGTTTCTAATAATATTTCTATACCAAAAACTAATAAAAAAGGAAAAAATACCACTTACAGTATCCCTTATAAGTGAAATACTTAGTATAAATCTAACAAATATCTACAAAATCTGTACTGTAAAATTTTTTTGATTAAGTGAAGCAAAGAAAACCTAAATAAATAGAGAAGCATATTATTTTCATGAATTGAAATATTCAACACACTTAAGACATCAGTTTATCTCAGATGTTGTGGTTATGTGTGCCAAAGTCAGTTCTGACTCAGAGTGACCCTGTGTATGTAAAACAAAACAGAACATCACCCTGTCCTGCACTGTGTTGCTATGTTTGAGCCCTTGTTGCAGCCAACCTGTCAGTCCACCTCACTGAGGGCTGTGACGGTTAAGACTGTGTGTCAGCTTGGCTGGACTATGAGTCTCAGTATTTTGACAGTTGTATAATTTTGTGATCACCCCCATGATGGATGTCGTTGAGTGATACTGACGGGTCAGGGCCTGTGGTGGCTCATCATGCCCACTCAGCCTTCCTTTCTCCAACTTCTGCCACTTATTTCTTTCCTGCTCACCTTGCTAAGGCTTCCTGGCTTGTTGAGGATCCAGCAGCTGCTTCTGTCTCATTATTTGACCTTCAGTTCTTGGGTCTTGAGCTAGCATGCGCTAGCAGCTTACCTGTCAATCACAGGATTCGTGGATCTTCACAGCCTGCAAGTGAGAGTCCTCTTCTCCTACCTGCTGATCTTGGGTTCACCAGCCCTCGCAGCTAAGTAAATCAGGAGAAACTTTTTGGTCTTTCGGCCATTTTGGGATTCATCAGCTTTCATGGCCAGTGAGTAGGGAACCCTGCTCTGTAACCTGCTAATCATGGCTTTGCCAGCTTTTGTGGCTATGTGAATTGGGAGCAGCCTCTATCCTGGTACAGGATTTGGGGCATTTCAGTCTCCACAATTGTGTTAGGTATTGCCTTGATACAAACATACTATTGTTATCTACCAGCAAAGCTTATGTATATGTATATATGCACACATACGCACATACACACACACGCACATACACACACACACACACGACTGACAAGTTCATGAACTCGTTCTTGAAAAAGTACTATGCATTCCATTACTGAACATCACTACAGTTACCTTTTGAAGTATTCCCCCTGGGAAGCCACACACCAAGGTCAGCACCTCGTCCATCTTTCAAAACAATTTTGAAACTCTTTTTCTGGAATGGCCATCAGAACTGTCATCATACTACACTTGATGTCCTGAATGTTATCAAAATGTCTTCAGTATTTCCTTTATCTTAGGGTAAAGAAGTCATTTGGGGGCTGATCGGGTGAGTAAGGAGGGTGCTCCAGTACAATTATTTGTTCACTGGCTAAAGCATCCCTCAGACAACTATACAATTAAATTAATAAACTTGTCATCTTGCCACCATGTGCAGTGGCCATTCTGGAGAGAGTTTCAAAATTGATTTACTGCTTTGAAGAGTGAACTAGGTACTTGTATTGGTGCCTAGGTTCCCAATGGGAGTAGTTCAAAGGTGATCATAGTGATATTCAGCAGTGAAGTACGTAGTAGTTAGAACAATTAATTTTGCAGACTTAATTGTTGGACCTCGTATGTGTGTGTGTGTGTGGGTAGATAGATGGATAGATGATAGATGATAGATAGATTGATAGATGATAGACAGATAGATGATAGATAGATAGATGGATGGATGATAGATGGATAGATGATAGACAGACAGACAGACAGATAGACAGACAGATAGACAGACAGATAGACAGATAGATAGTTAGATATAGGGTTTTACTTTTTACTGATTTTGCTTCTCTAGATAACCCAACCTAAGACAAAGATCTTGACCTCCTTCACTAAACCTCCACTTTCTGAAACACTATGTCCTTCTCCAGGGACCTGTCCTTCCAGATAACACATCTGAAATACATAACACAAAGTCTTGCCATCCTTGCTTGTAAGAAGCATTCTGGCTATATCTCTCCCAAGGCAGATTTCTTCATTCTTCTGGAAGTCTATGGTATGTTCAGTGTTCTTTGCCTACACCATAATTTAAACTTGGCAGTTTTTCTTCAGTCTTCCTTATTCATTGCTCAGATTTTTCTTGCATACAGGGCAATTGAAAACACTGTGGCTTGGGTCAGGCTCACATTATTCTTCAATGTGAAATTTTTGCTTTTCAACACTTTAAAGAAGGTTTTAGCAGCAGATTTGCCCAAAGAAATGTATTGTTTTTTCTTTAATTATTTTTCTATTGTACTTCAGATGAAGGCTTATAGAACAAACCACTTCTCATTAAACAATATACACACAGTTTTATGACATTACTTAACAACCACACAAAATGTCAACACTCTCCCTTCTGAACCTTACTTTCCCTATTAACAGCTTCCCTGTCTTCTTCTGCCTTCTAGCCTTTGTCCTTGGGCTGGCTTGCCACTGTAGTCTCATTTTGTTTTATGGGCCTGTCCAATCTCTGCCTAAAGTGTGAACCTCGAGAGTGGCTTCATCGCTGAAATCAAAGGATATCCAAGGGCAATAATCTCTATTGTAGTTTGATTTTTGACTGCTGCTTCCATGAGTGTTGATTTTACATCCCAGTAAAATGAAATCCTTGATAACTTCAAGTTTTACTCTTTTTATCATGATGTTACTTATCGGTCCAGAATTCTACCAATAGTCTCTTTAAGGCAAATAAATATACCTACTGACTTGATGAAATTCTAGAAGACCTTTGTAGATGTAAACAAGCTAATTGTAGAATTTATATGGAAAATTCAATACTTTAGCAGCCAAAATAGTTTTCAAAAGAACAAATTTGGAGAAAGAACATACAGAATTTAAAGCTACAACGAGATAGTATTGCACTGATGAAAGAATAGAAACATAGATGAATGTAAGAGAATATGGAATACAGAAACAGGCCCATGCAAATGTGGATAACTTATTTATTTATTTATTTTAAAAGATCCAATGACATTTGATAGGATAGTGGATAGTTTTTCAATAAAAATCTTTTTTACAGTACACATAACTGGCATGATGATTAATATCAGACACAATAAACTTTAAGACAAGGAGTATTAGAAGATATAGAGAGGGGTTATTCCAAAATGACAAAAGGGTTCATTTGTCAGTAAGACAGAATCACCTCTAATAGGTATACACTTAACTAACAGGTCTTCAGAATATATGAAATAAAAATTGAGAAATCTGAAAGAAATAGACAAAATTGTTATCATGGTTGAAGATTTTAACACCCTCCTCTTTGTGACTGGTAAGACAAATTCAAAAAATCAGGAAGAACATAGGAGATTTGAAAATACCACCAATCACCTTAAACTTATTGAGATTTATAGGACCCAACAAATGCAGAATGTACATTATTTTCAAGCACACACAAATGCTAAGGTAGAACATATGTTAAGCCATAAAACAAGTACTAAATTTTAAAAGTCTGAAGTTCTGGAGTATTTTAACTGACCACAGTGAAATTAAACTTGTTGTCAATAACAAAAGGATATCTGGAAAACTTTCAAATATTTAGAAACAATACCCATTTCAATGACCCATAGATCAAAGAAAAATCACAAAAGAAATTTGAAAATATTTGAAATAATGAAAACAAAATACATCAAAATTTGTGTGATGTTGAAAAATCAATGTCTGTAGAGAAATAAGTGCTTACATTAAAAAATAAGGTCAAAAAAATGAATTATATAAGGTTTTACCTGGAAAAACAAGAAGAAATTAAACTTAATATAGGTAGAATAAAGGAAAAAAACAAAGAAAACAATGAAAATCAGTCTTAGTGGAAAACAAGAAAATCATTAAAGATCAAAGTTTATTCACGCTAAAATTAATATACTCTAGTCACATTTATCAAGAAAAATAATACTTAGTTAAAAACATATGATATGGAAGAGTCATCACTACATATCCTGCAGACATTTTTAAGGTATAACAAGAAGACATTGTGACTATTTCTGTGAATAATTCCAACAACTTAGATAAAATAGATACATTTTTAGTGAAATTTAAATTTGTAAAATTCATTGAATGAAAAATAGAACATCTGAATAGCTTATATATGATAAAGAAATTGTATTTGTAATTAAAAACATTTCCACAAATAAAGCTCCAGGCTTAGAGGGGCTCATTTGTGAATTCTAATAATATTTAAGAACGAAATAATTTCTCCCTTACACAGGCTTTTTCAGAAAACAGTGGAGGAATGAACAATTCTTAACTACTGTTATAAACCCAGCGTGATAACGATAAGAAAACCAGGCCAAGATTTGATATTAGCACTCCAAGTCGCTCAGTATTTATAAAGGGTAAAAATGTATTTATCACATTTTTATCATATGTGTGCATTCCAGGAAAGTCATGTTAGTTTTAAATTCAGATATCAATCAATGAATCATGTTAACGATAAAAATGAATCTTTAAAACTCTGTTTTGATAATATCTAGATGTTAATTAGTCCAGCCACCTCTGATACACCAAAAATTTTACAGAATATCTTTGCCACTGGATCATCAAACTTCTTCCTAAGCATTTCCTATAGTATACAATGTAGGTGCAAGTTTTGCTCAAGGGAGTAGCCTGCAATTTTAAAAAGGACAGATCAGGATTTGATTCACAGCTTTGCCACAGCAGCTATGTCATAACTTCCTCATCTTACAAATGTATATACTTCGCAGAAATCTAGTGGAAATTAGAAATAACGTGTACACAATTCCTGACACAGTGTAGGTCATCAACACATGTAATTGCACTGTTGGTATATGAATAGCATGAGATCTCCTCCAATTTTATTTTTTATGCCCAACACTATATACCTTAAGTCCAAGTTCTTTCTTTTTTTCAGACACTCTGACACCTAGCATAGTGCTCAACACATGAGAAGTCCTTATTTTATTATTTACTGAAGGAAAATTTGCTTTTATCAGCAGTTCTCAACTTTTAGTCTCATGAATCAAAAATATTGGTAAAAAATATTGAGAACCACAAAAAGCTTACTTATTTTATTTATATTTTTTATACTTACTGTACTGAAAGTTAAAACAAAAATCTATTCACTTAAAAAATAATATATTTCCCACAACAACAAAAAACTCAGAGAGAAGAATGTAATCACATCAGGTTTCTGCAAATCCCTTTAATGCATCGTCTGGTTTAACAGAAATTAGCCTGATTCTCCTATCTGCTTCTTTATTCAGTCAGTTACAAAATGTAGTTTTGGTTAAAGTATATGAATAAAATGTAGCTTTACACAGACAGGAATTTGAAAAAAAGAAGTATCTCAATAGCATTTTCAGGTAACGTACAGGTATTTTTCATACTACACCAAAATTCCTTAAGTGGTAATCTCTTAAACATTAGTTGCACTGTGGAATCCGAAAGATATCCCTGAACTCTGTTACATTAGAAGTCATTTGAGTCCATTTTTTATCCATATATAGTTCTGTAACAGCACATATTGGTCATTTGGATAATATTAGTTGACTAATTTAATATGTATTTCCAAACATAGACCCATTTCATTACAATATCAATAAATGATGCTACTTAACATAATCACTTATGTTCATCAGAAATGTTAAGTCTTGTGAAATGTTAGATTCATGCTGGTAGGTGAAAGTTTTCAGTAATTTTAATTTTTGTTTAAAAGTTGAAATTTTATCACTGGCAACAAATACTATCAAATATTATTTTCTCTGAAGTGATGGACTGTTCATTTTTGAGAAAATACCTGCCAAATTCCCAAGTCCAAGCAGTCATAGTTGATTTCTCTGTTGATCCACAATTAAAACAGCTAGTTCACCTCACAACTCAAAGAACCTCACAAGTACTTGTTCCTGAGACAACCAGTGTACCTTGGTGTGCGCAATTTCTTTTTGTGTACCCATTTTGTCAAACAAAATATCAAACCGCATGAGTCTCTTTTCCAGCTTTCCCAAGGAATATTTATTTTTTTGCACTTTAAGTGCAAGTTTACAATTCAAGTCTTTTTGTAGTATAAAAACTTAGACACACATTGCTATGTGACCCTAGTTGCTCTCCACACAATGTGAAATCATATTCTCCTCTACAGCCTGTATTCCCTGAGTCTTTCAACCAGTTCCCCCCACTCTGCCTTTTCGTCTAACCAGAGGATAGGAGCTGCTCATTTAGTTTTCTGTATCAATGTAAGCCAAGAAGTATGCTCTTCACCAGCATAATTTTATAACTTACAGTCCAGTTTAATCTTTGTCCGAGGAGTTAGGTTTTGGAATGGTTTTAGTTCTCAGCTAACAGAGAGTTCAGGGACCATGTCTTCCAGAGACCCTCCAGTCTGTTAGGTAATTAGGTCCCATCTATAATGACAGTTTGAGTTCTGCGCCCTGTATTTCTCCCACTTCCTCAGAGATTCTTTGGTGCGTTCCCTGTCAGGGCAGTCACTGGTGGTGGTTAGGCACCACCTAGTTCTTCTGCTCACATGCTAACGTAACCTTTGGTTTATGTGGCCCTTTCTGTCTTTGGACTGATGTCTTCCTTATGTCTTTGGTGTTCTTCGCTATCACTTGCTCCAGGTGAGTTGAGATGAACTGATGCTTCTTAGATAGCTACATGCTAGCTTTTAAGGCCCCAGACACCATTCACCAAAGTGGGATGGAGAAGCCAAGCCAAGTGCCGTCAATGGAGAACATTTTCTAAATAAGCTTTGTTATATCTGTTGACCTTGAGGTCCCCAGACACCATGGTCCTCAGACCGTTGCCCTGCTACTCTGTCTGTTGAAGTGTTTGGTTGTATTCAGGAAATGTCTTAGCTTAAAAATATGGAATGCTTCACGAATTTGTGCGTCATCCTTGCTCAGAGGCCATGCTAATCTTTTCCATATCATTCCAGTTTTAGTATGTGTACTGTCAAACTAAGCACTGTCAAAGACATTTTAAGTGAAGAACATTTTTTTTAACCACAAATGTATAAAGGAAGAAAACATAATGACCAGAACAGCTTGATGCTACCACCGTGTACCTTAATGTCTGCAAATTTATGACCATCTGACAGAGCATCATTTTGAAATTCCAGAATAAAGTACTGCAGTGTTTTAAAAGGCAAAACCAACTTGGAATGTCAAAATTATTTATTAGTTGTTAACATGGTAAGAAAAACTATGGGGGTAGCAGTTGGCCAGTAATAACAAAGTAAAAACGTTGAAAGCAAACTGAGTTAATTGCCGAAAAAGTATACATGTATACTTTAAATCTACAACATTAGACATCTCTGGAATACACAAGCACACATTCCGTTAACTATTAGAGTGAAGATATCATTACACACCAAGTATTCTCTGTAAAATTTTAGCATATATTTTTGAGAGAATGAAAGCAAAATGGACAATGTGTTAATGTTATTTTGAAAATGATTTTGCCTGCACAGACCCTCTTAAGCGGTCTCATGGACTTTCAAAGCCTCCCAGATCAAATTCTGGGAAGTGCTAGCCAATGTTCTTTCTGGAGAATTCTGTGTATTTGAAAACGTAGCATTATGAGGTGCTAAAATAAGTTTCCTAGTCCTAGTCCTAGTTTTGCCTTTTATGTCTAGTTAGAAATCCAGGATTCTTCAGATCCACATTTCAACTGCAAGAGCTTTTTAGTCTACCACAAAGAACTCTACATTACAACTCGTTCAGTGGGGAGCCAGCTGAGGTGAAGTCGCCAGAGGGCAGCAGCAGAAGCCAAGAGCACACCACCATGTGGCTTCAGTCACAACAGTTTTTGAGCTTTTTGATCAGGCCACCTCTTCTGGCCTCTTCATCTATCACTTTTATTTCTCTCCATGTCCTTTTTTTAGATTTTGTTTTTGTGTCATGTTGCTGGGAGTTCTGTTCTCCGTTTCCCTGTCACACAAGTGAAGAAGTACTCCATCTGATACAAAGCTGCCTGTCAGTACATTTTCTCTGGGTTGATTCAGTCATCATTTCCATTTCTCCTTTCCAGCACTGCAGTCTTTTTCTGTCAACAGTAGCAACAACACACCTGTATTGTCTGTGCCTGTTATTCTTTGTCACAGATGTTGAAGTCCAGGGTCTGATGAGAATCCCTGAGGCTCAGCCCAACAGCTAAGCAGTGTTTGTGTTTAGATGTCCAAATTTTTGGCTAACTAAACTTGTGATTAAGACTTTACAAAATATAAAATTAAACTTTGTCTATGTAGGTGGATAAGAAAGACTGGGGCTCCGCTGGTAATCTCTTGACTGTTAACTGAAAAGTCAGTGGTTTGATCCATCAGCTCCATGGAAAGATGTGGCAGTCCGCTTCTGCAAAGAGTTTGGTCTGGAAAACCCTATAAGGCAGTTCTATTCTGTCTTATATGATTGCTGTGATGACTCAGGAGTGACAGTGTCTTTTGTATGTGGATAATCCAACTGAAACTAGAGATAACTTTTCCTTGTTGTCTCTATGATAGGTAACTCCTCACGGGAAACACCACGATTTTAGTATGCAAAAGCAGACTTTTAGGCTTAAAAAGTCAGACATCAGACACTGTAAATGCATTGGAGGTCCTTGATAAATAAGCAAAAGATTAAATTTGGAAACAAACGTAACATCAAAAGATTGGGACTCCTGACCTGGTTAGGGCAACTGACATTAGGTTTTTGTGGAACGTTAGTAAGCATAGACCATGTAGATGTTTTTTTACCAAAGTGGTTTGTGGTGACTAATATTATACTAGGCAAATGGTCTTTCCCAATTATGCAGATGACTTTTAATGCAGATAGTCTGGATAAGTGGCTTCAAGCCTTTGTCTTCAGCAGGCACATAAAATTTTAACCTTGGCACGTGACTATGATGTTTCACATGTTGTTCAAGTAAGTGTCCTCTTTATACAGGGAAAGATTCAATTGCAGATCTTGTCAAAAGCCAGCTTCAGGGACCTTACTGCATGTGCCAATTAGATTGGAACTGTAGTTAGACAGTGCTACTAAGCTTAGTATTGTAGGCAAAGCTAAAATAGGAATAAAATCACAAATAATATTTCAAATTATGAAGAAACATTAGAAAAATGCAACAGAGGAACATTCTACAAAACACTGAGCCTCTACAAAAGAAATCAATGCCATAAAGAGAAAAGTAAGCTGAGCATCTTTGGCAGATTAAAAGAGGCTAAAGTGATACAGCAACTAAATGCAGTGCTGCATCTTGTACTGGATCTTGTATTAAGGAAAAAAATTCTATAAATGATGATATTAATACAATCAAGAAAAAACACACATAGACTATAAACTGGATAGCCAGCCAAGTGCCATCGAGAAGAGTATCAAATATTGATACTGTTGCACTGTCAAGTTGTACAGCAGCCCCACGTACAACAAAACAAACCACTACCTGGTCCTAAACCCCCCTCAGTCATCGTTACATTTTGTGCTTGAGCCTATTGTTTCAGCCACTGTGTGGATTCATATCACTGAGCATCTTTGATTCTTCTCTGACTCTCCATTCACCAAGTGTAATATTCTTCACCAAGTGTGATATTCTTCTACAAAGATTGGTCCTTGCTGGTACCAAAGTACATGAGATGAATTCTTGCCATCCTTTTTTGTGAGGAGCGTTCAGACTATACACTTCTTCCACGTCAAGTCTGTTCATTCTAATAGCAGTCTATGGTGCGTTCAACATTCTATACTAACACCATAATTCAAAGATGTCGATTTTTCCTCAGTCTTCCTTGCTCATTGTCTAGGTTTTGCATGCATATTTGACTTGAAAACACCATGGCTTGGAACAGCACACCTTAGTCTTCAATGTGATGTTATCACTTTTTAACACTTGAAAAGGTCTTTTGCAGCAGATTTGCCCAGTGCAATACATAATATGATTTCTTGATTGCCACTTTCATGGTTGTTGATTGTGGATCCAAGTAAAATGAAGCCCTTGACAACTTCAATGTTTTCTCCATTTATCATGATATTGCTTTTTGATCCACTCATGTATGATAGTAATTATATTGTTTAATAATTTTTTCATTCTCATTCTTTGGAATGGGTACAGATATGGATCTTTTCCAGTTGGTGGGCCAGGAAGCTGTCTTCTTAATCTCTTGACATAGACAAATGAGCACTTTCAGCACTCCATCCCATTTATGGAAACATTTCAGTTGGTCTTCTCTCAATTCCCAGAGACTTGCTTTTCATCATTCTCTTCCTTCAGTACTGTTGGTTCTTGACCATACACTAGCTCCTGAAATGGTTGCATATTGTCCAATCCTTTTTGATATAGTGACTCTGTGTATTCCTTCCAGAGTCTTTTGATGATTCCTGCACCGCTTAATATTTTTATAGTGGAATTTTTCCATATTGCATTTTGAGTCTTGAATTGTTAATTCAGTTCTTTCAGCTTGAGAAATGCTGAGTGTGTTCTTCTCTTTTGATTTTCTAGTTCTAGGTCCTGGCACACGTCCCTTTACTTTGCCTTCTTGATGCACTGTCTGAAATCTTCTTTTACCTTCTTTTACCTCATCATTTCTTCCTTCTGCTGTAGCTATTTGGCATACAAATCAAGTTTGGAAATCTATTCTGACATCCGTTTTAGTCTTACCTTTCTTTTCTGTTTTTGAATCTATCTGTTTTTGTCACCCAGTACTGTTCCAACACAGCATGAATGGAAGGGTTCATGAAGAGAAACTTTTACTGTCACAATCCAGTAAGCCACAAATCTATTTACAAGTTCCAAGGCCATTCCACAAGAGAAGTTATCATAGTCCAGTAGGCTAAGTCCAAATTCAAGGAGAGCATCTAGGCACAGGAACCTCAGGTCCAAAGGACGTGCTCTGCTCTTGGTGTAGCCTTCCTGGTGATAGGAGTTTCCCAACTTCCTCTGCTCACTTCTCTTTCTTATATCCCGTAGTTGGTAACTTGAGTTCTGCCTCACCAGCACAACCACTGCCCATTTTCTGTCACCAGTATCACAGAGGCAGGATTTACAACACATGGGAGAAATTGCACCATACTGGGACACGTAGCCAAGTCAAATCAATAGATACATTTTCACGGGGACACAATGCAATCCATGTCAACATCCTTTCACTTTTCTCATGTTTGATGTCCTTCCAGGTGTTCGGTCAAGAACAAGAAAGTATCTTGTTCTTAAGAGATGCACGATTTGTGCTCAAGTTTTTAGGTATATATTTTATTGACAAAAATTCCTCAAAATTTTTTATATAATATATTCACAGTCTATATTATATGCATGTGTTACGTATATAATACATTAGTGTATATGAATGTAGATGTATGTATAAATATGTGTATGTAGAGGAAGCAATGTAGCAAATTTGGCAAAATATTGACAATAAGTGAGCCCAAATGATGGAAATAGATACATACACACACACATGTGTATGTATATCAAGACGGGCAGTTATAGTTACAGTAACAATGGGCATAAAGGTAACAATGATTACAAAGACAGCACAGGACTGAACAGCATTTTCTTCTGTTGTACACAGGGTAACTATGAATTGGAACCAACTTGATGGCATTTAATAGCAATATGCACATATAGCTACTCTAAAGGACAGAGTAGAATACCTCCACAGAATTTCTGAGGAGCACCTTGCTGATTCAAATGGCTGACCTTTTGATTAGCAGCCATAGCTCTTAATCAATATGCCACCAGGGTTTCCAATATATTTACATTGGAAATATTTATATATGCACATCTATATGCATACATAGGTATGCCAGCCAAGTCCCATGTGTACCTATCTCACAGAGAGAGAGTACCTATGTGGTACAAATGATTAAGCACTTGGCTGCTAACAAAAAGTTGGTGGTGCCAGTTAGACCAGAGGTGTCTTGGAAGAAAGGCCCAGCATCTACTTCTGAAAACCCTATGGAGTCAACTGTACTCTGGCACAAGTGGGATCACATCAGTTAGAATCAGCTTCATGACAGCTGGTTCCATTCTTTTTGCTTTCCCCCCAAAACATGCTTTGCTGTAGGCAGAATTTTGAAAAACTCTTGCAGCTTTTATTTTATATCTCAATCAAATTATTGGTCACAAGACTGAACCTAAAAATGTAAAACTAGCTAAGTTTCACCTCTATAGTGTTCTAGTTTTAAATCTTCACTTACAAACCTTGCTGGATAAAACCACAAACACTTCCCCAAATTAAAAAAAAAAAAATCATCTATTACTGTGATTGTATCTTGCAGTGGATTTTGCCCATTACATAAACTTGGATCTTGATTTCGGACAACTAAAGTAGTAATTTATCCACCAATCAAAATTTTACTCATAAACAAAAAATAAATGGGGTCTCTAATTTTGAAGAAAATATTCTAAAATATTAATGTATAGACACAATTCAAACAAGTGATGGCAAACCAAAAGGCCAAAAAAAGTATTTAAATGTACTTTGTTTCTAAGAATCAAGTGTGCCTGGAAAGTAAGGGCAGAACCACAGTATTTAAAAATACTCTCCAGTCTTATATTCTAGCTGAAACAAAATAAATGACTTATGAAGACAAGCTAATTAAGCTAAAGGAAGAAATATATTTCTTTAAGGGAAATACTGATGATCTTAGAGGGCAGATTATTCATAGATGAAAAAGAAAAGAGTTTAAAGATGAAAGAAAGATAAATATATGAAGAGGAAAAGGGCAATCACTCAGATCTTATTATTCTTAATGAGGCTGCCAGTTGAAAAGAGAGAAGATCTAGTTGTTGTAAGAAATAAAGAGGCCTGGCCAAAATAGCCAATAAGAGATAAAAAGCAAATTCTCAGAAAGCCAATTAGCTCTCCCAGGACCCTAAGCTGAACCACGTTTCAGAAAGCTATTACGGGCAACACCCTTAAAGCCAGAGTTGGCGGTAACACAGGGTGCTAACACGGTTCCAGCTACTCAAACCTCACCTGGGGCATCATGGATTGTAAGGACTTTGGAAGACTAGACCAGAGAGTCCTGTGAGAACACAGACTTTAAGAAATAGTGGGTTAGCTTTAAGACGATAACATTAATGACAGTAGCATGCACTTACTGAGTATGCCCTGAGTATGGCCAAATTTGAAAATATAACTCTGACTGTAGACACAGCCAAAATGAAGCAGATTATAGAAGAGATAAGAAAGAAAATAAATTGACTTCAGGCCTCAGTTTAATGAAATAATAACCCCTAAGCAAAGTTATCTTACTTCAGAGAAGTAACGCTGACAAGATCTGTTTCATCACTGGTTGCTTTGGGTATGCCCAGAGTTACTTGGCTTCATATTTCTCACCATAGGACAATCCAGAAGACAAAATCAAGAGAAATATACAGAAAAGTTAATGTCTTGGAAGAAACAATAGCGTAGGTAAAAGGAAAGCAGACTCCGGGTTCTAGCCAAAGTGTTGCACTCTATGTGTTACAGAAATTAAAGGAACAATACTCCAAACCAGTTAAGCTATTGCAGATACAATTAAGTCTTCTAAAAAGGTATGCAAAGGCATAGCAGAGAAAAGCAACAAAACAAAACAAATGAACAAACAAACACACAAAAAAACATCATAATCAAATCTCCTTAATACTGACAGGCCTAAAATTTATTTTCTTCCTTCCTTCCTTCCTCCCTCTGTTCCTCCCTACCTTCCTCTGTCCCCCTCCCTCCCACTTTCCTTCCTTCCTTTCATCTTTTTATTTAAAGTTACTTGATGAGTATAAATCAGAATTATGAGTCATCACTAGGTCTTTAGGAAAAGAGGCCTAAGGGAGAGGAGTTGTGCGGAAATCTTCCTAGGGAAGCAAGTTTCTCTGGCATAAGCAACTTCATAGCAAGAATTACTGTTAATAGTCACCATAGCTCAAAACAGAGAATGCCTGCTCATAAGTAATAAAGGAGCTGTCATTAAACAGAGGCTCTAATAACTTCAGCACTGGTGACAGAAACACAGGGGTCAAAAGCAAAATGAAAATTACAAAATTCTGAATATGCTAGATGGAAAAGAAAGACACCTCAAAATAAGACCTAGTCATTGGGGCTGTACCCATTGCCGTTACTAAGTGTGCCCCCTCCCCCCCAAAAATGCAGGAATGTCTTAACTATTATTTTCTGGTAGCAGGGGATGGAATGTACCAGGAAGCTTTTTCCCCAGTATGGTAATTCAAATCCTCCTACAATTACTCTCCTGATGGGAGATTTCTCCCAACTGAATTTTTGTTCACAGCTTGTGCTTGTGCTTTGAGGACAACTAGCTTAAACAGCCTGTCATACACAAGTAGCCAAAAATAAGATCTACTCTGTTTTCACTTTTCAGATAACTTCTAGCATCTCTTTTAGGTTCTAGGAATACTATTTTGGCTCCAGAGACTTTGGATAAACTTTTTTTACCAGTCTGAAAGATTGAGATACCTGTAGTAAAAACTGATTTCAGAGGTTTCTTCCTCTGAATGTAATTAAATAACTGTTAGACTAATTCTCCCACCATAAACATCTATAAAATAGGACAAATATATAAAGAAGACAGTAGATATTCAATAAGAAGCAGCACAGATTTTAAAATCCATGAAACAGGAAAAACATACGTGAAAAGGCCACAGTTACCCTGGGTTGCTGTGTGGAGATATTTTTCAGTCTTGGTGGTGTAGTGGTTAAGTGTTATGTCTGCTATCTAAAAGTTTAGCAGTTCAAATCCACCAAGCTCTTCTTGGAAACTCTATGGGGCAGTTCTACTCTGACCTATAGGGCTACTATGTGTCAGAATCAACTCAACGGCAGTGAGTAATTAATAATAGCATAAGGAGAGGAGACCAGGCAAAGCATGATTTACTCATTAGTTAATGAGGCAGAGAGATCTTATTTGTGGGCTGCTGACACAGTTAGGATGCAGAAAACATGCCACTGACAAGTGCTATGCATAATAAGAGTACCAAAAATCTATAAAACTCATTGCCATGGAGTCAATCTCAACTCATAGCAACCCTATAAGATGGAGTAGAACAACCTAGATGGAGTTTCAGAGAAGAAATTGGTAGATTTCAACTGCCAGCCTTTTGGTTAGTGGCCATAGGTCTTAACCATTGCACCTACAGGGCTTCACCAAAAATGTCTAGTGATTTGCTAATTTAGTTGGTCAAATGCTATGTTGAAGAGGAATTAAGGGCTTCTCCATGAGACCCAAGAAAATATAAGCTGAGTGGAGATTCAGGAGGTCACACAGCACTGAGAAAAGTAGGACTCCAAGCAGGAAACATAGAGACCTTAGTGGACAACTTGACGGTTCAGAAAACCAGCAGACCTACACTAGCCTTAGCAGTGTTAAGTGCCATGGAGTCATTTCAGACTCACAGCAACCTTACATAAAACCGAATGAAACACTGCCCAGCCCTGCGCCATCCTCACAATTGTTATGTGCGAACCCATTCTTGACCCACAGTGTCAAATCACCTTGTTGAGGGTCTTCCTCTTTTTTACTGAATTCTACTGCAAGCATCATGTTCTTGTCCATGGATTGGCCCCTCCTGACAATATGTCCAAAGTATGCAAGGTCTAGTCTAATCATCCTTGCATCTAAGGAGCACTCTGGTTGCACTTCTTCCAGGATAGATCTGTTCATTCTTCTGGCATTCAGCAGTATATTCAATATTCTTCTCCAGTACCACAATTTCAAAGGCATCGATTCTTTTTCTGTCTTCCTTACTCATTGTCCAGTCTTTGCATATAGTACAATCAAAAATATCATGGTTTGATTCAGGCACATCTTAGTCTTCCAGGTAACTTCTTTTCAACACTTTAAAGAGGTCTTTTACAGTAGATTTTTCCAGTGTAATATATTTTTTTGATTTCTTGTCTGTTGTTTGAATGGGCATTGATAGTGGATCCAGGCAAAATGAAATCTTTGACAACTTCAGTCTTTTTTCCATTTATCATGATGTTGCTTACTGAACCAGCTGTGAAGATTTTTTTGTTTTCTTAATGTTGAGGTGCAATCCATACTGAAAGCTGTGGCCTTTGATTTTCGTCAGTTAGCATTTCAAATCTTCTTCACTTACAGCAAGTAATATGTCATTTGCATTATTCAGGTTGTTAAAGATTCTTCCTCCAATTCCAGTGTCTCATTCTTCTTCGTATAATCCAACTTCTCTGAATCGACGGTACGTGGCTGGCTGGATTACTTGTTTGACATACAGATTGAAAAGGCATGGTGAAAGGATACAACCTTGGAACACACCTTTCCTGCATTTAAAACATGCAGTGTCCCCTTGTTCGGTTCATATGACTGCCTCTTGAACCATGTACAGATTCCTCATGAGCACTATTAGATGTTCTGTAATTCCCATTCTGTGCAATATAATCCATAATTCCTGTTATGTTCCATACAGTTGAATGTCTTTGCATAGTTACTGAAACACAGGTCAATATCTTTCTGGTATTCTCTGCTTTCAGCCAGGATCCATCTGACATCAGCAATGATACCCTTGTTCCCACATCCTCTTCTGAATCTGGCTTAAATTTCTGATAGTTTCTTCTCAGCATACTGGTGTAGCTGCTTTTCAATGACCTTTAGTAGGATTTTACTTGTGTGGGATATTAATGACGTTGTCCAATAATCTCTGCATTAGGTTGGATAACATTTCTTGGGAACACGCATAAATGTGTATCTCTTTGAGTTAGTTAGCCAGGTAACTGTCTTTCAAATTTCTTAGCATAGATGGATGAACACTTTCAGTGCTGTATCCATTTGTTGAAACATCTCAGTTGATATCCCATCAATTCCTGGAGACCTGTTTTTCACCAGTGCCTTCACTGGTCTTTCCTTCTTGCTGTCTGCGCATAACATTATAACACTTTATTTTATAAAGCAGCCTTTGAAGCCTTCTGTTCAGTTCTGTTACTTCATCATTTCTTCCTTTCAATTTAGCGACTTAGTGTTCTTGCTTTCTTCTTGTATGGTATCTTTTACGTCATTCTACAGCTCATCTAGTCTTTGATCATTAGTATTCAATGCATAACACTTATTCTTGTGATTCTCTCTAAATTCAGGTGGGATATACTCAAGGTCCTACCTTGGTTCTCATAGACTTTTTGTAATTTCTTCAGTTTTAATTTGAACTTGCAAATGAGCAATTGATAATCTATGTTACAGTCATTACCTAGCCTTGCTCTCTGACTGATGATATTGAGCTTTTCCACTGTCTCCTTCCACATGTCTAGTCTATTTGATTCTTGGGAGTGAGGTCGATGATAAAGTATGCTAACTTAATTGTTCTATGTGCTACATACCTCACTGCTGAATATCACTACAGTCACCTTTGAAGTATTCCACTTGGGAAGCAAGGCACCAGTGTCAGCACCTAGTCCACCCCTTCAAAACAATTTTGGAACTCTTTCTGGAATGGCTGTTGCACACGGTGGCACAGTGGCGAGTTTGCAAACTTAATTATATAGCTGTCCATGAGGGAGTTTTTAGCCAGTAAGTGAGTAAGTGTAGGAACACCCTCCCTGCTCACCTGATCCAGCCCCCAGTGACTTTTTTTCTTTACCCAAAGATAAAGGAAACACTGAAAGGAAGACATTTTGATGACATTCAGGACATCAAAGATAATATGACGACAGCTCTGATGACCATTTCAGAAAGAGTTCCAAAAGTGATTTGAAGGGTGATCTAGGTACTGGCATCAATGCATTTCTTCCCAAGGGGAGTACTTTGAACATAGCTATAGTGATACTCAGCAATGAAGTATGTAGCACTTTTTTTTGCAAACTTAATTGGCTGTCCTTGTACTCCATCTGATGAGGCCATGTGAGCAGTCACTGTGTATGTTGGTGAAAAAAGGTATTTGCAACGAAGAGGTCACTGGTCTTGCGAAATTCTATCATGCAATCTCCACATTACGTCTGTTATGAAGGACATGTTTTCCAACTACTGATACTTCTTTGTTTCCAACTTTTTTACTCCCACCACCAGTAACGATCAATGGATCCTGACTGCATGTTCGATCAATTCCATACTGCGTAAGCTGGTTAAAGTCTCCATTTTTTTTCATCTTTGGCCTTAGTGGTTGCTGTGTAAATTGGAAGAGTAGTTGTATTAACTGGCCTTCCTTGCAGGAATGTGAATACTATCCTGTCACTGACAGGACTGTACTTCAGGATAGATAATGAATTGTTCTTTTTAATGATGAAAGCAGCACTATTCCTCTTCAGAATGTCATTCCCAGAATAGTAGGCCATATAATTGTCTGATTTAAAATGCCCAATGCCTGCCCATTTCAGCTCAGTAATGCCTGAGATATCAAAGTTTATATGTTTCATTTCATTTTTGATGATTTCCAGTTTGCTTGTATTCATACTCGGTATGTCCCAGTTTGCAGCTGTTTCCTCTCATTTTGGAGCAACTCCACATTGGTCTTGAAAGCTTGACCCCATCCGCATCATTAAGATGGCCTCCACTTTGAGGAGGCAGCACTTCTCCAGTCATCTCTTGAGTGCCTTCCATCCTGGGGTGAAGAGAGCACTCGTTTTCCAGCATTATATCTGACAATGTTCTGCTACTATTCATAAGGTTTCTACTGGCTAACTCTTGCCTGAAATGGACTGCCAGGTCCTTTTTGCTAATCTGTCTTAGTCTGGAATTCAGCTGAATGCTGTCTACCAAGGTTGACCCTACTGGTATCTTAATACCATGGTATAGCTTCCAGCATCACAGCAACAAGCAGGCCCCCTCAGTACAACAAACTGACAGATGGATGGGGGACACTAGCCCTTGGGTAAGGTTAATGTAGATCTACACTAAAACATACAAACAAAAACTTCAAAAAATGTGTGTCAAGCTGATCTCCAGGAAATTCCCAGACAAAACAAAAACAATACTCTAAAGAAAGTTAACACAATCAAGACTTCTTCCACCGTCTGATCATAGACATTCATTAAATGATAAAAAGTAACTGTACATGCAACAAAGTTAGAATATGTTACTGCGGTAGTTGAGACTATGTGTTAGCTTAGCTAGGCCAAGACTCTTGGTGTTCCAATCATATAATAGTATGATTGCTTCATTCTTGAGATTTGATGTCTGATCACTCACATGATAGAATCTGCTATGAGTAGCCATTCAGTTGAAAGACAACTTCCTTGGATGTGTGGCCTGCATCCAAATATAAGTGGATGTTCTGGCTTTTGTCTGCTCTGGATCCTGAAACTGGCTCTTGTTCACCTGACCTCTATTTCTTAGGACATGAGCCAGCAGCTCACTTAATGTCCAGCTTGCCAATCTTGGGATTCTTTGATATTTATAGCCTGTGAGTGAGAGTCCTGCTCTCTTACCTAGCAATCTCAGGTTCACCAGACCTTAAAGCTATGTGAATCAGAAGAAGACTATATCCTGATCCACAGACTTGGGATGTTCTGACCTCTAAAACTACACTAGCCACTTCCTTGATTTTAATCTCTGTACATGGAGATCCTGGTGGCACAGTGGTTACGTGGTGCATCTGCTAACTAAAAACTCTGCAGTTTGAATCTTCCAGGCACTCCATGGAAACTGCATAGAGTAGTTCTACTTTGTCCTATTATAGGGTCACTATGAGTCAAAACCAACTTGACTGCAGTGTGTTTGGTATACATGTATTTACATGCTTTACTGGCTTTGCTTCTCTAGACAACGCAGCCAAAGACAGTTACCTATAGAGATCACCCCCCAAAAATCTACATATCAAAGGAAACATATACAGAGATAATAAATGTTGCAATTAGCCAACAATAACTTGAGGAGAACTATTATAAATAGTTGAAAGATTTAGCATAAACAATGAACAAAGTAGGTAAACAATTAGGAATATCAACAGAAAAATCTATAGTACTAAAATTTGATAATTCTTAAGCCAATGAATATAATGTTTGAAGTAAAAAAAAAAAATATCAATTAGTTTTGCAGCAGATTGGGCAATGCAAAAGGAAGGAACAATATGTTTAAGGCTAGAGAATACCAACTATCTAAAATGAACCACAAGGAGAAAAAAAAAAAGCCTGGAAGAAAATTAACAGGTCCATATTAATTGTCTAGTACATGTAGAATTGAGTTTCAGAAGAGACACAGATTGTGGCATAAAAAAATGTTTTAGGAAGTAGTGCCCAATAATGCTTAAATTTCAATGAAGAATGTCAAATCACAGCCCTGGGCAGCTCAGGGAAACCTAAACAGGCAAACAGAATAAACATCATGTCTCTGAATATTATACTAAAATTGCTGAAAACCAAAGATAAACAGAAAATTTTAAAAGCAGTCAGGGAAAAAAATGACATATTACATATGCAAAAAGAGAAAAAACAAGATAAGAATTGATAAATTCTGATCAGCATCAATTCAAGGTAGAAAACAAAGGAATGATATGTTTAAACTGCTACAAAAAAATAAATCATTGTTAGCCCAAAATAAAATAAAATAAGCTGAAAAAAAGTCCTTTAAAATGAAGACTAAATAAGCAATTATTTTGATAAAAAAAGCTGGTAGATTTTGTCTCCAGAAGATACATGCTACAAGAAATGCTAAAGGAATTTCCTGGATCAGAGGAAAATTGATCCTCTATGGAAACTCAGGTGAACACATAGGGTGCAAAAAAAGGAAAATAGTAAATACATAGGTGATTACAAAAGACTATTTAAAAATTCACATTTTAATTTCCTAAAAATAGTCATTTAAAATAAAAATATTATCAATGCAGTCTAGGTTGTATAGCATATATGTAAAAACGACAATGATAGCATAAATATCAGGGAGGTAAAATTATACTGTTGCAAAGTCTTGCAAAATATGAATGAGTATAATATTAATTAACTGGGGACTGTGATAAATTAAACAGATAAGTCACTGCTGTGGAGTCGATTCCAACTCATAGTGACCTTATCCTCAGAGCAGAACTGCCCTATAGAATGTCTAAGGAGCAACCAGCAGATTTGAACCTTTGGTTAAATTTGACCGTTTGCTTAGCAGACATGGCACCTAACCACTATGCTATAAGGATTTCTACAGATGCACATACAAACCCTAAAACATCCAGCAAAAATATTAAAAAGTTAGTTAGTCAATAGAGAAGATGAAACTAAATACTGAAATGATACTCAGTTAACACAAATGATGGCAGGAAAAAGAGGAACAAAACCAAATTTATCGATAAGAAAACAAATAACAAATTTGTGTCCTTAAACCCAATCACAAATAAGTAAATTTAAATGGTTAAACATTCCATTTAAAAAACAGAGATCCCCATGCTGAATAACAAAGGAAATCTGACACTTTTTAAGTATATGCTTGTGTGTCCTTACATTATTATATACGTGGTATGACAATTAAGTTTGAAAACTCATCCTAGAAAAGTGCTGCATATCTCGTTGCTGACTATCACTTCAGCCACCTTCGAAGTACTCCCCTTTGGAAGCTACGCACTGATGCCAAAGCGATTCTGGAACTTTTTTCCTGGAATGGCCATCATAGCTGTAGTTGTATTACCCTTGATGTCCTGAATGTCATTTCCTTTCAATACTTTTCTTGTCTTCAGGTAAAGAAAAAAAGTCTTTGGGGGCCAGATCAGGTGAGTAGGGAGGGTGTCCCAATAGTTATTTGTTTATAGACAACGGTACAATTAAGTTTATGAACTTGCCACCTTGTCACCGTGTGCAACGGTCATTCCAGGAAGAGTTCCAAAATTGCTTTGAAGTGTGGACTATGCTGGTGTCATGCATAGCTTTCCAAGGGAAGTATTTCAAAGGTCACTGTAGTGATATTCAGCAACGAGGTATATAGCTCTTAGAACAATTAAGTTTGTGGACTTAACTGTCAGGTTTCATATTAAATATTTATATTAAATGTAACAGTTATATTAAATGTAAGTGCTTTTAATATAAGGATAAAAGTAAAGCATAACAAAAAGACAAGATAACGAACGAAAGTGTTAACTAACAATTTTATATTCAGCATATATAATGATGAAGCCCAGCTGACACAGCGGTTAGGAATTCAGCTGTTAGACATAATCCACTTGTCACTCCTTGGAAACCCTATGGGGCAGTTTTATTCTGTACTACAGTTTTCTATGAGTCAGAATCAGTTTGCAGGCAACATTTCTTCATTGTATATATGAAGAATCCTACAAACCACTAAAAAGAATGCTACCCTATTGAAAAATAAAAAGTAAAAACTTGAAACTTTCTTCATGAAGAAAGATACATGAATGATCAATAAGCACATGAAAAAGAATTCAACATCATTTTTCAAACATTAAAATCATTAAAATTTTAAACACTGGGAGTCTTGTAAGGAACTGGAACAGTCAAGTATCTCACTTATTTCTGACATGAATATAAAATAGTACAATGATTTGCGGGAAAAAGTAGGCAAAAGTGTTCCTACGACTCAAACATTTTCATTCCTAAGTATTTATCCAAGAAATATGAGATCATGTTTCCACAAAGCACTTGTACAAAAATGTGCATAGCATATTTATTCATAGTAGCCAAATCTGGAAACAATTCTCAAATATTGCTCTACTGGAGAAGAAACAAAAGTGTAATATATTTATATATAATAAACTAATATAAAGATATAACACTCATAAATTAAAAGATATGAACTACTAAAAACATACAACAATAGAGCATAAGCTCCAAAATATTATGCTGAGAGCAAAAGCATACACAAAAATATACCCAGTGTTTGAGTCCTTTCATATGACACTTTAGAACAGGCAAACTAATCTAAGAAGTAATAAATTAGAGTATCAGTTGTTTCTTGGTTAGCAGTCCAAGCCTTTAACTACTACGCCACCAGTGATTCTGTTTCTGTTGGAATCCACCAGGCACTCCTTGGAAACTATGGAGCAGTTCTACTCTGTCCTCCAGGGTTGCTATGAGTTGGACTGGACTCCACTGTAGTAGGGTTTTTGAACAGTTAGGTACTCACAACTTTTTACTTTAAGAGTCTGTAATAAGGGCTCATATACTGATTTAGAATCAGTCCAAAAGTACTAAGCAGAGTTAAGTTAAATGTAGAGTCAGCCTGTCAGTTGTTGTTTTGGTTGGGTGCCACTGAAGGGGTTCTGACTCACGGCAACCCTGTGTACAAGACAGAGAAATGCTGCCCGCTCCTGCACCGCCCTCACCGGTGTGGCGGCACTTGGGCCTGCCTTGCCCCTGCTGTGTCAGCCCAGCTCATGGATGATCTTCCTCTCTTTGCTCACCCCTCTACTTTACCAAGCATGACGTCCTTCTCCAGGAACTGGTCCCCTCTGATAACACACCCAAGGCACGTGAGATGAAGTCTTAGCGTTTTGACTTCTGAGGAGCATTCTGACCGTACTTCTGTCGAAACAGATTCATCTGCTCTTCTGGCCAGCCATGGTATATTCAGTGTTTTTCACCAGAGTAATTCAAAGCCGTCAATTCTTCTATCAGTAGATGATACCAACAGTTACACTCAACAAAAGTATAAGAAAACGCATTTATCTGTGAGGCACAGAGTGGAAAAGAGAAATGTGGTTCCTCATCTGTGCATGTTGTGAGGGAGGAAGCTAACAGACAGTAGTGAGAATCTTACCTTTTGTTTCTTTAAATGGTCAGAGAATAAAGCACATAGCACATGTCTCAGGAAAAGACAATTTTCAGTATAGTCGGTCAGACAGATGCAGAATATTCTGACCATGCTGCCTAGTGTTAATCTGGACTTCCAGAGACTGTGAAGAAAGATGAGGCTATTGGCCACACTTTCTCTATAGTTCTTTCACTTCTGAATTTCCTAAAAAAATAGCAGTAATTCTTGCGCCTTTGCTCCTCCAGTGCCTCTAAAGTTGTACATTTCTCTAATTCCCTGAATGAAATCCTTCCTTTCTTGAAATGCCTCCAGTGGTTTCCATGTTCTTTAGCAATCCCTGACTTACCCAACATAACAGAAAAATTATGGTCTTCAGTTTCTTTCATAATTCATCAGATTTTCTTAAGTACCTTTGAATGCTAAGCACTGATCTATTAGGTGTAATTGTTTGCTCAGAGATATTTGATGCTTTTTGTCACAATCATCACGTTGAGCAGGACAAACTGAATTAAAATGTGATTTTAAGAGCATCTCAGATGTTTCTCATAATACTGACAACTATAACTGAATTTTTCACGTTTTTGCAAATCCACTTTTCATTCTAATCTACTTTTCTTTCTGAATGACACAATCTTTCTTCCAGGTACTAAAGCCAGAAAACAAGAAAGCATTGTGGACTGTTTATCCTCTCCATCACTCTCTACCCTATTCTCATTAAACATTAAAAAGCTTTGCTTCCCAAATAGGACCCGCATATTTTTTTTCCTCTTCCATTTCACTGAATTTGAATTACTTCAAAGAAAAATTTTAAAAATTGGGCTAGAAAAACAATCATTTCAAACCCTGGCTATGCCATTTTCCAGCTGTGAGAAATGGAATATATTACATAATTTCTCTAAGACATACAAATAGTAATGCATGAGAAAAACTGTTTTTTCCAGAATTAAAGATAACATTTTTAAAGTATTGAGTTAAGTGTCTGACTCATAAGCAGGTGCCTTCTTCCTCTACCTATGGTCACCCTCTGTTTCCGTTTATAATCGTCACTTACATGGACCACTTCAACAGGAATAATATTCTAACTGTCCTGTCTGCCTATTGTCTAGCACTGCACAAACTTGTTTTTCATAATGACTCCAGAATTATTGTTTCGAAATACAAATACAATTATTTTAGTCCCCTGGTTAACGACTTCCAATGTTTCCCAAAATTTAAAGTTCTGTCTCTTTAATGTAATATTCAAAAACTATTATCATAATCCTCCTATATATTTTTCAAATTTTGTCTGCCTTTCCCTTGTACACGTCTCCCATCTCAACAAAGACAAATCTTTTCATTTACATTAAGGAGGGAATAAAATTAGTATAAAAGAAGTCTCAAAGATATGATATCAAATTCTGGCTTTTCAATCTGTGTGACCTTAGGAAAAATTATTTCTATTCTCTGTTTTACTTTCCTTATCCGTGCAAATGTGATAATAATACTGTCCACTTTAGTTGGTTTGACTAGTAAATTAAATGAGTGATCAATATGGCTATAAGAGTCTAAGAAAATAATATTAACGTTACTTGATTTTTTCATTTTGTTGTGATACTTGCTATTTTTGCTTATCTATGTGTGGAGACCTTTTGAGTGATAGAACACTATATGTGTTTTTTACTAATTAAAAAAAATTAGGAAAGTAATGCAGTTCATTCATTAAAAAAAAAAGAAAAACTGTAATCTATTTGCTCAAATGTGTCTTAGAAGAAGTAAGGCCACAATGCTCCTTAGAAGTGAGACTGTAAGACTTCACCTCCGGTACTTTGAACATGTTCTTACCAAGGACCAGTCCCTGGAGAAAGACACCAAATTTGGTAAACGAGATGGCTCCTCTCCGGGTATGAAAAGACGTGGACCTTAGTCGAGATGGCTTGACATAGTGGCTGCAACAATGGACTCAAAGATAGCAAAAGTTGTGAGGATGGTGTAGGATCTGGCTTTTTTTTTTTTTTTTTTTGGCCACACTCAGGGTAGCTATGAGTCAGAACTGACTTGATGGCACCTAACAACAATGGCAACATCATTTGTTCAATGACCAAAAAGTATAAAGAGTAAGAAAGATTTATGAGAAATATTGGCCGTGAGTAAATAAGTTGAATACTTGAATCTTGAAACAAACTCAGTGGTCCATTTAGCTTGTTTGTTACTCATGCTCAGATATATCTGAGCTCAGAAGAGAGATCTAATCACCGAATATAAGACGAAGTTTAGTTAAGCCTTTCTCTGGTCAAATTTTCCTCGAGGAATTTTTTGCTGCTGTGGATTACATCTATGAACCATAAGTATCTAAAGCCTTCTGACACATTTTTTTTTCTCTGATAGACCATGATTTGAAAGCTGTGATTTGACATTGTTATAAAAGCTCAAGTTTAGTTTGATGAGTGTTCTAAAGATCAGGTTTAATACAAATTCATCAGTAATACAGATAAATCATTTTAGAACCTAATCAAAGGTTTTTTCTAAGTCGTTTAGAGGAGCAAGAGCTCTGCAGAAGTATCCTGGATATGCTAACAACATCAAATCTTTGAGAGGATTTACAAGGGGATTTAATGAGTCAACTACATCACTGTTGTATACTACCCTCAGTTGCCAAGGTAACAAGATACTTGATATTCCCTCTTTTTTTTTTCCCCATACTAGCACGCTAAAGCAGACCTGTTGTCATCAAGTTGATTCCAACTCATAGCAACCCTACAGGACTGAGTATAACTGCCCCATAGATTTCAGGGGAGTGGCTGTTGGATTCAAACCACCAGCCTTTTGTACAGCAGCAAAGCTCATAACCACTGTGCTACAATGGCTCCAAGCATAAGGAATAACACAGTTTTATGTGTTTTCTGACAGTGTGTCCATATTAGTGTCTAGATATTAATTTCAGAAAAAACTTAGCTCCCAAAAGAAATATATGTATATTATAAATAAGTTACCTGCACCTTTTTCATGTAGCATCATCATTTGTCTCCAAGCTATACCAGGAACTTTGTTTTCTGCTTCTTCACTGACTATTGTTTGTGACCCATCTCATTCATATAAATGCTCAAACGTATTCTAGTCTTTTCACAGGAGAAAAATTACCCCTGAGAGAATTCATAAAAGGGTTACCATAACACAACACCCTAAGGTAGAATATTCATTTATTCATGTAGTCATTCCATAATTAGTAAGAACCAACCATGGGCTAGGCCTGTAGTAGAGTCTAAGAGCACTGCAGAAACAAAAGCAGTAAAAAACAAGAATAAGATGTAAACATAAAACATGGTGTTGGTCTCAACAGCTTTTAGTCTAGTGAAGGAAACCAATATTGAAGCAGTAAGGTGTGTGTGAAAAGCTGTTATTAGGAAAACAAAAAAATAACTTCCCTCTCTTGTTTTTTGCTTTTTGTTTTAAGATTAGTGGCACTCTTACCACTGGGAGAAGCACTCTAGTTCTGAGAAGAATTTAATGTAGAATAAAGAGTGACTTTAAACCCTAGTGGTATAGTGGTTAAGTGCTATGGCGACTAACCAAAGAGTTGGCAGTTTGAATCCACCAGGAGCTCTTTGGAAACTGAATGGGGCAGTTCTACTCTGTGTTATAGGGTTTTTACGAGTCAGAGTTGACTCAACAGCAGTGCATTTGCTCTTTGCTGTTGTTTTTTAGACTCTAATGGAAACTGGTGGCATAGTGGTTCACTGCTACATCTGCTAACCAAAAGGTCGCAGTTTAAATCTACCAGGTACTCCTTGGAAATTCTATGGGGCAGCTCTATTCTGTCCTTTAGGGTTGCTATGAGTTGGAATAGACTCTATGACAGTGGGTTTGATTTTGGCTTAGATTCTAATGGAAAGGTATACAGTTAACATACCATACTTCTTTCCAAGTGTTCATTTTACTCTCATCCAGAAAAAAAAAAATAACACTAGGGAATTGGCAGAGGAGACTTTAAAGGAAAACGAACATGTATTAGACTAAATATCACTACAATATACCATTTCAGAACCTACACAACCTATACCGATATGGATAAGAAACAAATAATAAAATCTAAATATTAATTTCAAAGTAAGAACAGTAGCTGTTATTTTGGGAGCACATCTCATGAGGTCTGAAAGTTAAGTTTGCAAACTTGTCACCATGCACTTACATTGGCAGCACTGTACAAACAACTTGGTAAAGTTTCGTAACTTTGGTATATCAGTGTCTCACAGTTGAGTTCATGTTGACATGTGGCAGTGTCTCGCTGCGTGGTGTTCATTATTGTTACATGTTTTTATATGCCATCATAAAAATGTTGGAGCTTGAATTGAGCAAAGAAAAATGTTAAATTTCTTGTTAAACTTGGCAAGAGTGGAAGTGAACTCAGGGGCATGTTAGTCCATGTTTATGGGAATAATGCCATGAAGAAAATGGCAGTGTACAAGTAGATTAAAAGTTTTTCTGAGGTGAAAGGAAGTATCTCTGATGAAGAGAGGTCAGGGCAGCAGAACTGACAAAAACATTTCAAAAATTCTTCGAATTGTGCATCAAAATCATCGGCTGACTGTGAGAAGCATAGCATACCAAGTAAACATCCTTGGAAAAAGAGGAAAATCTTAACTGAAAATCTTGGTATGAGAAAGATGTGTGCCAAAATGGCCCCAAAGGAAATCGTGGACAAACAAAAGCAGAGTTGCAACTTGCCAAGACCTTTTGGAGAGGTAAGACAATGTTTTAGGCTGTGTTATCACTGGTAATGAACCACAGGTGCACCAATATAAGCCTGAAACAAGGCATCAGAGTACACAGTGGAAGTCAGCCAGTTCTCCACAACCAAAGAAGCTCTGTCAGTCCAAATCAAGAGTCCAAATAGTGTCACCAAACTTTTTTGATACCAGAGGGATTGTTCATTATGAATTTGTACTGAAAGGACAGTTAACCAAGTTTACTATTTGGAAGTACTGAAAAGGCTGCATGAAAAAGTTAGACAAAAATGAACTGAACTGTTTTGCCAGCAAACATGGTTCTTGCTTCATAGCAATGCACCAGCTTACATGGCACTGTCTGTGAGGGAGATTTCAGCCAGTAAACAAATAACTGTGTTGGAACATCGTCCCTACTCATCTGATCTGGCCCCCAATGACTTTTTTCTATCCTAAAGATAAATACTGAGAGGAAGACATATTCACAACATTCAGGATATCAAGGGTAATGTGACAACAACTCTGATGGCCATTCCAGAAAGACTTCCAAAATTGCTTTAAAGGGTGGATTAGGTTCTGGCATCAGTGCTTCTCAGATGGAGTACTTTGAAAGTGACCATAGTCATAATCAGCAATGAGCTATGTAGGACATTTTTTGTGGATGAGTTTTCTAACTTATTTGTCAGGCCTCTTACAAGTCTTGTGTCTGCAGCCAGTTGTGAGAGTTTGAAGAATGATTTACCAAATGAGAATAGTAGTGATGTTTATCAAGCATTCATAGCCAAGCCAAGCCAGCATTCATAAGATCATCTAAATAAATGTAAAGAAGACATTTGACAAACATCTAACATCTACTCATAATGAAAACTCTCAGCAAACTGAGAATTAAATTGAACTCCTTCAATATGATGACAACACGATATTAACTATTTAGGCTATCCTTGATGAGCTTTGATTTGTGTCTTCCAAGGAATTTTTCAATTTCATGTATATTGTAAAATTTGTTAGTAGAATATTATTCCTAAGATTCATTATCATCATTTTACTCTTTGGAGGATTTTTATTTGTGATATTTGTAATTTGCATCTTCTTTCTCTCTTACCTTCTCTTTCTGTCTGTCTCGCTGATACACACACACACACACATACACACACACTCATTATCACTTTCAGTTATTTTTTCTTTTTTTTAATTATGATTGAATGAAAATGTACATTCCCATATAAATTGGCTCATTTTTTTCTTGATTTTTTTCTGATTAAATATTCATCAGTGAGATTCAGCAACAATCCCATTAAAGTACGAGTTATTGCTTGTAGCAGGGCAATTAACTCTTTGTGTTCAGAGACCAGTAGTCAAGAAGAGGATTAGTCATGTGTGCAGAGGAATTGGCTATGATCAGTAAAAGGTGTTAGAGTTGGTTTAAATTTTTATTTTGAAATACTTTTAGTTTACAGAGAAGTTACAGAGATAGGACAGTGAACCCCCATATATCATTCACTCGTCTTCTCCAAGGTTAACTTTTCATAACTACATATACTGCATGTATCTAAACTAAGAAAGCATTAGTACAATACCATTTGCTGAAGCATGAACTTTATTTAGGTTCTGCCAGAAACAGTGGCTATAACTTGTCTCAGAAATCTTTCTCTTCTAAGATTGTCCTCAGGAAGAGAGGTCTGTAAAAACCAAGGGAGTGCTGTTTTCCATGCTTATTTGGAGAAGTAGATTTGTGCAGTATAAAGGGTGTATTTGATATCTGTAAACGTGTGTTATTCACAGCTCCTACTTGGTGGAGTATGACTAATGAGTGAAGCGGATGCTGCCGGCTCAGTTCACCAGTACATTCATGTCAACGTCCTACTACCGTGAGCTGCTCTCATACAATGACTGAACATGGCAAGAATAGTAAGAAAAACTCATTTCTGTAAGGCATAGTGCACCAAGAATAGGTGTTTTGGCCTACAGACTGTTGACTTGGCTGAAGCTTTCTTAGAGATGCTCTGTAGTCTGAGACTGCTGTCTTCTGTCTCTCCATCTTGTCACATAGAAGTTAAAAGCCCATCATAATTTGATGTCTATCTGTATTTCCTCTGGCTTCTTCTCCCTTATCCCTCACAAAACAGTTTTCCAATAAAGTTCTTTCATATCTAATTGCATCTTGGAGTGTGCTTGTGAGAGGTATCAAAATAACGCAATTGTGTGTTCTTCTATTTTGGGTGGAGTGTTTTCAGTGCCAGTTAGATTGTACTGGTTTATTGTATTTCTTAGGTTTTCAATTCCCTCATTGATTTTCTGTCTACTTGTTCTATAGACGACTGAGAGAGGAATGTTGAAGTTTCTATAATTGTGGATTTACTTATTTATATTTCTACATATTATTTTAGTTCCATCATCTTTCAGTCTTTATGTTTTGAAGATCTGTTGTTAGATCCATACACATTTAGGATTGCTATGTCTTTTTGGTTAATTGGTATTTCTATCATTATATAATCTCTCTGTTTTGGTAATGTTCTTTGGACTGCAATGTACAATGTCTGATCTTAATACAATCACTCCATCTTCTAGTTTCTGATATCACTTTTTCCATTCACTATTTTTACCTGTTAATATCTTTATACCTGTAGTGTATTTTTTATTGATTTGTGTAGATAACACATTAGTGTGGGTTTTTTTTTTTTTTCCATGTAATAACCTCTATCTTTTAATTGGGATGATTGGACCTTTAATATTTACTGTATATGTTTCCAGGATTAGATTTAAACCTACCACTTTGTTCGTTGTTTTCTATTATTTAACATTTTTTATTCTTTTTCTTTCTTTGATTTTTTTTGTTGTTTCATTTGTTTTTAGTTTAAATGTCTGCTTTTGGATTTGATTATTTTCTGCAATTCCATGTATCTTTACTATTGCCTTGTTATCTATACCTTTTTGTTTGTTTTAATTTTTAGAGGTCACCCTAGGGTTTGTAACATTCACCTTTTATTTATCTCAGTTTACCTTCAAACAATATTATCATTTCATGTACAGTGTAAGAATTTTATAGCAATATATGTCCATGTTTTCCTTCCTCTAATTCTACTTTGACATGTCATAATCCAATAATGTAAGTTAAAACTTTTGCTTTTGATGGCCAGTTATCTTTTAGAGTGATTAAAAGATAATAAAAATGAAGTATTTTGCATTTACTTTAACTTTCACCATTTTGGGAGTTTTAATATCTAGGTTATCACTGGATGTTGTTCCTCTGATTGATGTGTTTCTTCAGAACACGTCGTGTTTTCACTGTGTGTGTCTTCTTTTTTTTTTGATTAGCGAATGCCAGGCATATTGTGTAGAACAGTAAAAACTGAAAGTAATGATGCTTAGCTTGAAGCTTGACATGTGTCTTCTTCAGTCAGACCACAGGGGGTGGGATTAATCAGTCTTGCCAGGAGTTAAGTTGATTTTGAGTTTTGTTGTTGCCATGGTTACTCTCAGGCCATCATAGTCTCCAAATTCCTCTGAGATTTGGTCTCAGTGTTTGTGCACCACCATTGGCTTTCTGCCACCGCAGTATGGCTACACCACAGGAGTATCTCTTATTACTTTTGTCCTCCTCTCTGTGTTAGACTGCCGTTGCTTGTTATCCCTTTCAAGACCCCTGGAGCATATGGTATCTTACACTCTGCATGCCTCTAGAGTTCACTGGAAAGAGAACAGCTGGATTTTAATGCATTTAGCCTCAAGGTAGGAGGATTTTAAAATGTGACAAACTCAAAAATCCTTAATGGGAATCTCATTTTTGTGTAGATTGAACATTGTCTTAAGAGATGCCTCTCAGAAGTGTGAAATTCCTAAACTTTTGACTGGTTTGCCTTTCTTTCTGTAAGATAAGCATCCTCACTGTGTTTTACAGTTACCATATTCTTGTGAGAATGTATTTATCCCGAGAATGAGATACCACAGTCTTCATTCAGTCACAGTGGCCATTTTCTCCTTTGTGCCACTCACTGCTTCCAGGTGTTACTGGCTTCTCTCTTTTCTAGCTGCTGAACAGTAAATAAAGCCTTTCCAGTAAGGAATGTTACATTGCAGTGATATTTTCAAGAGACAGGAACTCCTAGAAATCATTTGCATTCAATGTTATGGGCCAGTCATTGCTTCCACACACAGCAGGTGGAGTGCACCACTGGGAGTAGTTCTGGAGCATTCCAGAGCCACTGTTCCTGCTTCTCGGCTGTTTGTACTGCTTACATGGTAATAAAGAATGTGTATCAACTGTACCTTTCCTGAGAGTCAAATTGTTTTAGTTTTATTTACTTGAACTGTAAGTACTGCTTTTGTAGTAATGAAGACTGCATTGTAGTAATAATTTTCCTGAGATGAAAAAGCAAAGAAACAAAAAAAAATCTCGGTTTAATTTGGGGGGGGCTGTAGGAACTGCTTTACAATAAGGAAGAATGCCTTGTACCACAGTTTGAAAATCAAAAACCAAACCCAGTGCTGTCAAGTCAGATCTGACTTATAGCAACCCTAAGGATAGAGTAGAATCACCCCATTGATTTTCCAAGGGTTGCAAGGTGGATTTGAACTGACTTCAGATTAGCAGCCATAGCACTTAACCACTATGCCACCAGGGTTTCCACATTTTGAACATTTCATAAAAAGTAATAAAAAGGCTAAGAAGGAGAATGGAATAAAAATTTGCATGCAGTCATTGCCAGATGGCTTCACGTCTTACCAAGTGTTATACAGATTTTCAAACAAGAAATAAATAAAATAATTTTTATCATTGACTCATATTGGCAGGATTTATATCATCCATGATCGACTGGGACATAGGTGATCCCAGATAATGGGTATCAAAATCCATAACTCATAACAACAAATTCTGAATTGGTCCTTAAATCACTGTTTTCATTAATGAAAACATATGTCATCACAATAAAGTCAAAAGAGAAAAAAGTAGGTTTTGAGAGGGTTGTTCAGTGCTAGTAGGCTGATGATAGTTTGCAGGGAAGGTTCTATATTGCCTAGTACACAGTCAGTGCAAGAAGCTCTGCGTGTCTGACCGTAGGGTATAGGGCTTTCTCAGTGTTCCTGCCTTTCCTCTATTTAATAGCCCAATTTTATCAACTCTCCATGGTGAGTCATGTGTGGGTGGGAGTTTCCTGTCAGGTCTCCCAACAATAAGAGACTTCTAATAGTTTTGCAGGATCTTGAGTCAAGGACTGCTTCCCCATGGGTACAGAGTTCTCTCCAACACTTCTTCCAGCAGAAAGAGTCTTCACTTGAGCCTTGGTAGTGACAGAGTTTACTGTCCTGCCCCTAAAAGTTTAAGTCTTTTGCCCATTTGGGATAAAAGTCTGAACCAGGGGTGGTGCTTCATGCCTTTTGTGCAGTAGTGACAAATTCCTTCCTGCACACCCATGCTAACTGAGGGAGACGGCCTGGTCTCCTGACCTCTTTCCAGTCTTGTTCGTGATCTCAGTAGTCATTCACGGAAAGAACCTATGAACGAAGCAAACTTCTTCTGTGCTGGGGCCCCCCTGCTCCACACCCTGGTATTAGCCCATACTTAGCATTACCAATCATGAACATTTATCTGATTTCTTCTTACTTCATTCAACTGCAATACCTCTTACTTTTGCCACTGGTGACCCAGATCCAATGTCTCATCTCTCACTGGGGAGGCCTGTCCATTCTTGGAATGTGGTCTACTTGGTTGTCCCACAACTTTAGTTCCCTGATGGGTTTAAAAAAAAAGGATTTTGTTGTTTATCTCCTTTGGCTTGTTCTTAATATGGGAATAATGTTCTTTCCAGCTTTCTACATTCGAGGTTGCAGCCTATTCTGGCTTTTTAAAAATAACTTCTCCTGGGTTAGAAATAATTGGCAGGGTGTTATTAATTGAATTGTTCATACTACCAAATATGGGTCAACTGGTCTAGTCTATGATTTCCAGTAATACGTAATTATACACCCTTTTTTTAATCTGGTGTGATTTCCTTATGTGTTGTAAATCCTACCACTTGTGTATTAAGGATTAGGATTATAGGCAGTTATGTGAATTAGGCAGGATACAGTCTATAAGATTGGATTGAGTTTTAAGTCAATCTCTTGTAATATAAAAGATAGAAGAGAACAGAGAAACAAGGACACCTTGGGGTCCCTGTTCTGAAAACATCCTTAAATGGGAAAGAATGATAACTACTGCCTTCCTTCAGAGCTGAGAGAGAGAGAATACCCTGGAATTCAGGCTTATAACCTCTTACACTATGAGAGAATAAATTTCTTTTTCTTAAAGGCATCTGCTTTGGGTACTTCTGTTACAGCAGCATTAGACAACTAAGACAGCAATACCACTGAAGTGTAGCGTCATCGCTTTATTCATGTACTTTCAGTACTCATTAGCAATAGCATTACAATTGTGAGATGTAGATTTTTGGTTTTTGTGGGGGTTTTTTGACACAAATTTCTTACAGAAATCATGAAAGCATTTTATGTTCCACTTATTGCAATGGAGTGAAGTGTGTCTTTCGGAGAAAAGTACACACAGATCTTGATGTAAGATCCTGACATTTTGTTATTCTCATAGTTTACAGCGGCAAGAGGGAAAATAATGTGTATGGGTGAATGTTAGGAACATTGCAACCTAGATAGAGGAAATTGATCAAGACATCCCAGAGTTATCACATGCTTCTGTCCTATCGTCTTCTTTACCAGGGATACCTGAGAAAGAATGAAATGACCTGGCCAAAGTCCTTTGCAAACTTGCTCGTAACCCAGTTTCCTGATAAACACACTAATGGTTTTTACTAGTGGAAAGATAATCCAGAGTCTTTTAGATGAAATACATTTAGCAGGATATATTTATTCTGCCTAGAATGCTTATTACCCAAAACCTAGAAATCCATAGATAGATGAAGCAGCATCCCCCAGAAAATGCCACATAATCTATGCAATTAATGAAGCACAAAAAGGAGCTGTTCCATAACCAAAATGGTTCCTTCCATAACAAGCAATCTTCTACATATATAGTCTAGAGCCAAAATCAAAATCAAAATAAAAAAACATTGCTGTCAAGTTGTTTCCAACTCAGTGGCACTACTGGGCAAAGTACCACTTCCCCATTGGATTCCAAAGGTTGTAGTCTTTAAGAAAACAGACTACCATATCTTTCTCCTGGGGAACAGCTGGTAGGTTCGAACCACCAACTTTCAGTGAGTACTTCACCATTGCACCACAAGAGCTCCTGTACTTGTAAATCATTTGTAAAACTGGAACTCAGGTATGTCCTAATGGTAAAAGAGAGAACGTAGAGAGCTGTGATGGAGAGTTTAAACCTCTCGAAGAGAAGAATATATTATCTATTTTGCTGTCACTCATATCCTTTGGATTACTATCAAAATGTACTACTAAGTAAGATATCTGATTCCTGTCAGATTTAACAATCTGAACAATTTGTTTTTAATCTCAGTAGGTATCTCTGATTTCAAAGTAAATAAGTATTTATTATCTAATACTGCCTGGTTCCTCCTGCTTCACGAATTGACTGCAAACCGGAATTGTTAAGTCAAAATTCAGAATCCATGTCCCTTTACCGCACACTTTCTTTAACTACCTTTAGGACTTTTTAAATTCAATCTGAGTTTTGCTGGATAATGATGGTGTTATATGTGGTAGAAATTCTAGAAAAAAAAATCTCAGGGTAGCACATGCAAATACAACAGGAAAAGAATATTTAATATTCTAGCAAAGAATCCATTAAACTGTTGAGTCAGTTCTGACTCATAGGGACCCTAGATACCAAAGCAGAAACACTTCCTAGAGTTTCCAAAGAGCGCCTGGTGCTAACAAAGTATAGAGAATAGAAAACATCAAATTAACCATGAATTTTTCTTGGAGTATCAGATATTGACGCGGGCTGTTCTGTGATGGTTCATTAGTCTGCTTTCAATAACAGCAGTCACAGAGAATAAGTTTAGGCACTGGCATTGTCCTAAGCACTTTTTTCTTTGTCTAGTTTTATTATAACCAAGATAAATAGACATAAGAAACAATAAATCTCTTGACTGTTGCTCAGAGCTCAACCTAAGCAGAGTGAATACTAGCTCTTGGACAGCCAGGCCTGATCACCTGTTTCATAGTAATTCTGGTCATCGTCTGAATTGGCTCAGCCTGGAAGGCCCTGAGTCTGCAGATTTCAATCACCAATTTTATTAAGTGGAAGGAGGGGCTACTTATAGCAGGTACTGACCACAAAGCCAAAGTTGAAGAAAGACTTCATTAATTAAGGCACAATTGCAGTTAAGACCTATGTATATATTTTTATGTTATTTACGTTTTTAAAAAGGACCACTTGCTTTCCACATCCATCGGTCTCACTTTCTCTGACTTTTCAGTGTACCTAAAATAAGGCCTTTGGATTTAATTAATGCTCTTCTGTATTTGGTTTAAATATTGTTTGCAGAGTTCCTTATTACTAATGATTTTTTTGGTTCTTGAATTATTTCATTTTTTCCTTAGTAATTACTTGCATCTATTGCATACAAATGTGGAAGGTCCTCTAAACGCAGAAAAGGTCATGGCTTGATTTGAGGGCATTTCTTTCCAAATGTTAACACACACACACACGTTTATTCTAGAAACTCTCACACCTTGACCCATATTTCTCAGTCCCTGGCTTCACATACAATATATATATATATATTGACCCTGATAGAATTTCAGCTGTTCAAATAACTTCAAAAGCAAATGCAAAAGACAGACTCATTATAGCTTGAGAGCCTGGGGTAGAACAGAGGTTTTATCTGTGGAAAACCCAGAAGTGTAGCCCTAGAAGGGTCAACTTCAATGTTCTATTCTTCTCCAGAAGGGCACTGTCTCTCTTAGACAAACCAGTTGCTGTCAGCTCAACTTGATTCACAGTGACTCAAGTGTATCCAGGTAGAACTTTGTTCCCTACCAGTTTCAATGTATGATTTTTCAGAAGTAGGTCACCAGGACTTTCTTCCAAGGTACTCAGTGTAGACTAGAATTTCTAACCTTCTGGTTAATAGTCGAGTGTGCTAGCCATTTTCACCACCCAAGAACTCCTTCCTAGGTAAGCAGTATAATGTTTTCAGGATGGCTTTTGATTGGTTTATTCTCCAGAAATTTAATAATTAGTCAATATTTAGACAATAGTTATGAAAAGCAACCTACTTTCCTTTCTAAGTCAGAGGACTTTTTCAGTTGTCTTGAATAAATTCACACTGGAATTATGTTTGTGTTCCTAATGTCTTTAATTGGTTTCTTATCAGGGAAAGAAAAGGCTGCTACGCTGTATTTTTAACCTTAGGATTTTTCTGTACATATAGTCTCCAGGTCAATCATTTAGATCCTTAAAAAGAGACTACTAAAAAGCACTGTGGTTCTACAGAAAAGCAAATAATTTCAAATCAGAAGGCTAATATTTCTCTTACATATTAGATTTTTGATCCTGAGTAAATCTGTAACTCCTCAGTTCTGTTTTTTCATTTATAAGAAAGGAAAAAAAGCAAATAAAATTCTGCTCCACCTATTCCATGGCATTTGTGCAAATAGCAAATGAAAGAACATGCATGAAAGTCCAGGTAATCGGATTGCATTTAAATGTGTTAGATCCATCCAGCAAGTTATTTCCACTGTTTTTGAGTCAATTACTCATTTTTCTGATGTTTTCTAAGTTAGTTTTTCCTGATTCGATCACAATTTATATTATAGTAAGAATGGAAAAGAGATTTCATCTCACCTATCAACATAATAATTAATGATGGCTACCTAAAATGCTGTTTAGAGAAGAATTCTGAAGAAGATTTAGGTTTAAGAGGAACAAATACTGTTAATAATTACTGGCATCTCCCCTGGAGACCAGTATGGCAACATGGGCAGACTTGTCATGCATTTGGTGTAGCATCCTTAAACCTCTAGACAACTGTTCCATTAACTAGCTATTCCTGGCCAACTCCACAACTAACTTTAATGCACCAACAAAACAGATTTACATTGTCTTGCATTAGTCTCTCTCACTTGGTGAGACAAGCCTAACATGGTTTCCTCAAAGGCAATTAATAGTACATCTCTTTGTATGACCTTAAACCATTTACGTCCTTTTTTCTTTAGTTATGAAATAGAAATGGAACACTGGATGCTATGATGATCTGTCAACTCATTGGAAAGTAGGGCGAACTCAAATGGTTTACTCAATAAGGTAACCCCTCCCTCATTTCATCTCATGCAAAAAGAGAACTTTCCATGATAAAGAGATGTTCTTCAGTGAAGGCTGTGAATATATATGCATCTCCCAGAGAGAACTTCCCAAGCCCTTGCCAGCGACCACAAATTAAAATCACTGCCTCTTTCATGGAAACACTAGTGGTGTCATTCATTGAGTCCTACAGCTGCTAACCAAGTGGTCAGCAGTTCAAATCCACTAGGCGTTCCTTGGAAATTCTATGGGCAGTTCTACTCTGACCTATAGGGTCACCATGAGTCAGAATAGACTCAGTGGCATGGGGTTGGGCCTCTTTCATAGTTACAAATTGTTCCCCTTGATGACAAATCCTGAGATGTTTTTCATTAAAGCCCTAATCTGAGGAAAAAGTATATTTGTGTTATTGTTAGATGCCACTGGGTGGGCTTCTACTCATAGTGACCCTGTGGAGAAAGAAAGGAAAGACTGCACAGTACTGAGCTATCCTCACAATCACTGCAGTATTTGAGCCCATTGTTGGGACCACTGCATCTATCAGTCTCATTAAGGATCTTGGTCTTTTTCACTGATACTTTACCACCCAGTCTTCTAAGGAACATTCTGGCTTGTATTTCTTCCAAGTCAGATTTGTTCATTCTTCTGGAACCCCACAGTATATTCAATATTCTTTGCCAACATCGTAACTGAAAGGCATTCATTCTTCTTTGGTCTTTCTTATTCATTGCCTAGCTTTAGTATTATAAGGGATGACTGAAAACACCATGGCTTGGGTCAGGTACATAATAGTCCTTAACACGATGTTTTTAAAAAAGTGTAACAATGTATAACTTGGCCATTTAGCTCTTAAAATGAACTAAAGTGATCTACAATGGAATTTTAATATTTAGATAGAGATAACTTGGACTCCAGGTCACAGATTCCAAATGACCCTAAAAGGTCTGGTTCACATATTTGTCTTTTTAAATGATTATTTATTCATTTAGCAAACAAATAACATCTGTATACTGACTGTGCCTCTCCCTGTAATGGGTGTCGGTGATACAATAATGAACAAGACAAGTACGGTTCCTAGCTTCATGGGACTTATGCTATAATTACCATGCATGTAGTTATATGTGTGGGGAGTAACAAACAGGTAATTACATGTACAGTGAGTACTAAAAAAGACATAGTGAAGCTTGCTGAGAAGATTATAATTGCTGTTGTTATGTGCGGTGGAGTAGATTCCGACTCATAGCAATCCTGTAGGTCAGAATAGAAATGCTCCACAGTATTTTCTATAGTATAATCTTTATAGCATAAAGATTACATTATTTGAGATGTAAAGATTATCTTAATAAGTTATTGGTGCTGATACCCTTTTTTCTTTAATTGTAAAATAGAAATGGAATGTTGGATGTTAGAGTGATCTGTCAACAAATTGTAAAGAAGGATGAATTCAGCTGTTCTGACCAACAAGGTAAGAAGAAAGACACAATATAAAGATCGTATCACAACATAAGAAAAAAAAAAATCCTCACTGCTGGACTGATAAGCAACATCATGGTAAACAGAGAAAAGACTGAAGTTGTCAAGGATTTCGTTTTATTTCAATCCTCATGCAAAACCCATGGAAATAGTAGTCAAGAAACCAATGATATATTGCATTGAGCAAATATGCTGCAAAAGACTTCTTAATAGTTTCAAAAAGCAAAGATGTCATACTGAGTGCTAAGATATGCTGGACCAAAGCCATGGTATTTTCAATTGTTTCACATGCTTGTAAAAAAAAAAAAAAAAAATGAATAAGGAAGACTGAAGAAGAATTGACACTTTTCAGTTGCGTTGTCAGCAAGGAATACTGAGTACACCACTGACTGCCAAAAGAATGAACAAATTTGTCTTTAAAGAAACACAGCCAGAATGCTCGTTAGTAGCAAGGTTGGCAAGACTTCATCTCATGTACTGTTGACATGATATAAGAAGATACCAGTTCCTGGAGAAGGACATCATAGTTGATAAAGCAGGGTCAGCAGAAAAGAGGAAGAGTCTCAACGGAAATGGATTCTTACAGTAGCTACAACAACAGGCTCAAACACAGCAATGATGGCGAGGATGGCACAGGACTGGCCAGTGTTTCATTCCATTGTACTATAGGGTCCCTTTGAGTCAGAACCAAATTTATGGCACCTAAGAACAACAACTTTTACCAGAGCAGATCGCTAAGTCTTTTCTTCTTCAGAGTAGCTGGTGGATTCGAACTGCAAACCTTTCGGTTAGCGTTCAAGCTTTTAACCATTGTTCATCAAGGCTCCCTGAAGATCATAATAACAACAACAACAAAAAACCTCATTGCCATCAAATAGATTCCAATTCATAATGAACCTATAGGACACAGTAGAACTGCCCCATGGGGTTTCCAAGGAGCAACTGGTAGATTTAAACTGTTGACCTTTTGGTTAACAGCAAGGCTGTTCACATTTGTACCACCAGAGTTCCTAATATCAAAATAAGGGGAGCCTTAAGCAATTCTATGAGATCAGAGTAAGCGAAAACTCAGAGTGTCTGTAGTGACTAAACCTCTAAGATGGAATCCATGGATGGTGCAGAAAGTTAAGCACTCAACTGCTATCCAAAAATTTGGCAGGTCAAATTCATCCAGAGACACTTCAGAAAAAAGCCTGACAATCTTCTTCTGAAAGATCACAGCCTGAAAAGTCCTGTGGAACAATTCTACTCTGCACATAAAGGGTCACCATGAGTAGGAACTGACTTGATGGGAGCTAACAATAACAAATGTATGAGGGTAGAGAAATGGGAAATACTGTCCAAGAAATGAAAGGTGAGGAGCTGAAATGATTAATTTAGCTAACTAATGCAGTCATCCTAGATGTCAAGAAAATAAAGATAGGTATGGAAATTAGTCAGAAGCTGAATTACTCAATTTGTATATTTTGTTGCTAGTATCTTCCATGTTTTCACCTAAGGCTAGGAGATTTTGAGTACCTTATAGGGCTACCCGGCACTTGGCTTTGGCTATTAGATAAAATCAACTTACCGGTAATGTGTTTTTTGTTTGTTGGTATTTTCCTTAGTCTGGCTTCAGAAGTGCAATCCTTTGTCTGGATTCTTTCTGATTTTTTTCCTGAAGAATGAATCATGAAAATCATAATCTAAAATAAGAATCTGGAAAACAGTTTTATACATTCTCAGAGAATAATGGCAGCTGCCTAAAAATCTATCCACACATCCTTGAAATGAATACAAGATGACCGAAGAGAGAATAACCAAGATTCTCACTAGGAGCAGCCTGCATCCAATCACTGGCTGACATGGTAATAAAAAGACCTTAAGTTGAAACAATTCTGAAATGCCTTCTCCACCTTCAGAGCTACCTGTAGATAGACTGAGATCTTCATTGAGACTCACTGGAGACCCGCCTTCTCCTCTCATTAATTTTGATTCCATCCCCTTTCTTCCAGAATTGTTGAACCCAAATACTCCCTAAAAAACTGTGCCGCACGGCAATGCTGTCTCAGTTTCTGCTTTCCAAGGAACCCAAGTTGTGACAGTGACGCTTTACACCACCACCATCTATGTAACCAGGGCAACTCCTTAGACTCAAATGAAAATGATCGAACCCATTGGAACAAGTAAATAATAAACATAAAGATTCCAATATACTTAAGTGTTTTCTGAATTAGAACTTGAGCTTTCCATTTAGAAAGTTCTTTTCAGCTCAAATTACTCTGGGAAGATAACTGCCTGCTAAGCACAAAGCTATTCATCATATTCATGACTTGGGGGGATGCTGTCACTGGTCCCTGAGTTTCTGGCAGGTGGAAATGCAGAGATTGTCATTTACAGTAAGTCGTGTCCTCAGTGGTGCTGAATTACTTGAAATTCCAAACACCTGCATTGTGCCCCATAAGGCTTCCTAACATCAGAATGCACTTAACTGCAGAGCTCTGGGACAGGCGATAAGGAGAGCACATTGAGCCAAGAAAACAACAAATAACTTCCTAGAAGCTTCTGGAAATTTAGCATTTCCAATCAAAGCTTGCATGCTCTGAGGAGAACTAAGACTTACACTCCAAATTATTAAAGGTGGATAATGGTTTTAGGGGAGCACAGGAAAACCCAAATCTTCTGTTGCAATCTATGCTTCCTCACATAAGATTTCTGAAGCAGATTTGAACAAAAAACACAGCACCAAAAAGAGAAATAAATTGCCATGTTGTTATTAAAGTGGGCCATCACCTGGCACCCCAATAAGGACTCTCTCATATTGGTGGTAGATTAAATGGGAACAATTTAGGCTGGAAGCTGAAGTAGTGCCCCTGTTTTCCCCTTAAATCCAAATCAAGATTTTAAGATTCTATTTCCTCTGTTTAGAAGCAAAGGAGAAATCAATAACAGATTTGATGGAGCCACAGACACTCACTTCCATACATCTTCTCACACCACTGTTTATACCTGGAATGAGTTCTCTAAATACTAGCCCCTGACCCTGACACATACACACCATCCACAAACCTACACTTGCCTTTCAGAACTCTCTTGAGCGAAGATTCCCTTATTTCTGTAAGGCAGGGCTGGTGACTGCATTCTGTTAACTACTAGATAATGAGATACTTGGGGGCATGTCTTGCTAATTTGCTGCATGAATCTAACATCCCAAAACAAAACAAAACAAAAGCTGATTCCAGCCCACAATAAGGTTTTTTGATTAGCAGCGATAGCTCATAGCCACTGAGACCCAGGGCACCAAGTCTAACATGCAGCCTGACAAATAATAGGTGTTGTATAGTCATATACTTGGAATCATACCTTGTTTGTCCCCAGCCTCATTTACCAGCCTCAAATCCCGCTATACTAACTCTCCCTCACCTACTCATGTTACCACTGCTTCATTCACAACATACAACTCACAGACCTGCAAACATGCCAGGCATCCCCACGCTGTCCTTCTTCTCTCCTACTTTTCCCTTTGCCTGGCATATTCTCCCATCATTTCTAACTATAAAATTCTTTATCTTCCTCTGAGGTCTTACAAATTGCTTCCTCTGCCCATTCCCCCCTGTCTTCACATCCTCCTTTTTTGATCCCATTATTCTGCATCATATTTCATCTGAGCTTGTAAACATTCCTTATTGAGCTATAAAACATCTGAAGTGAGTCGAGTTATACTCACTTTGATTCCCAGAGGAATTCAGACTGATATGTGGCTCACTCCTTCTGCGTCCATTAAACCTATGTCACCTGTTGTATTCTTTAAGCCCTAAGACTGAATCATCTTAAACTTTATCTCATCAATTACCAATCAGTATATGAGGTCTGACAATTAAGTTTGTGAACTAAATTGTTCTAAGTGCTATGTACTTTATTGCTGAATGTCACTACAGTTGCCTTCAAAATACTCCTCTGGGGAAGTTATGCACAGACACCAGCACCTAGTCCACCCTTCAAAACAATTTTGGAAATCTTAGTAAAATGGCCATTGCACACGGTGGCAAGGTGGCAAGTCCCTGAACATAATAGTATGGTTGTCTGTGAGGGAGTTTTTAGCCAGTAAACAAATAACTTTATTGGAACACCCTTCCTCCTCACTTGATCTGGCCCCAAAAGACTTCTTTCTTTACCTGAAGATAACAGAAATATTGAAAGAAGAAATTTTGATAACATTCAGGACATCAAGGGTAATACAATGACAGCTCTGATGGTCATTCCAGAACAAGAGTTCCAAAACTGCTTTGAAGGGTGGACTAGGCACTAGCATCAGTGCATAGCTTCTGAACAGGAGTACTTCAAAGGTGACCATAGTATATTCAGCACTGAAGTATGTAACACTCTTTATAGGATAAGTTCATGAACTTAATTGGCAGTCCTTGTATTTCTTGAATTCATTGTCTATGTCCACGACCACTAGAATAGAATAGAATACCTTCTTGTCTTATCTTCTTAGAGCGTTTCTTCTAAATCATCCTCCCACCTGTATTTAACTACTCTCACCATGGATCATCCTTCTAGTCTAGACTCTAAGAACCCTGAAATCATTGTATATTTGTCTTCCTCTTTAATTAAATAGATTTTTCCAAGTTCCTATTGTGCGCCAGGCTCTACAACAGTTTTGAAGATAGAAACAAAAGTACAACTACGTCAGGGACACAATACTAGGTCTTTTGTAGGATTTCCATAAATACAAAAAGATGCAGTGAATCATTTTTGTTTTCTGAAATGCATAAATCATTTTTCTCCTACTTTTAACAGTTTTGCAGCCCATGTATGTGATTAATTGATATTTTTCAAATTTACCAAAGTAATTCAACAAGAAATACAGATTCTTCAACAAAATGTGCTAAATCAACTGAATATCCATACAAAGATAAATAACTGAACAAATAAATATATCATACACAAAAACTAAATAAAAATGAGTCATAGATTGAAATGTATAACTAAAAATAAAAAAAATATAGAAGAAAACACACAAAAAATATTTGGGACCCTGGAGTAGTAAACAGGTGTGTGTGTGTGTATGTATGTGTATATATATGTGTGTATATTTTAGAAAAAGGTAAAAAACTTATTAAACTGAATATCAAAATTAAATCTTCTGTTCTCTGAAAGATACTATAAAAGAAATGGAACTGCAATATGTAGACTTGTAAAAACTTCTTAACACATGTCAAAGAGATCGAATTCAGAATATATAATGAACACTTAAAACTCCATCAGTAACAATTCTAAAAATGGGCAGCAGATTTAAACACGTCATTTTTGTTGTGAAGTATCCTCAGACTGGTTCTGACTCATGGTAACCACCTTATGTACAGCAGAACAAAATACCATGGGGTCCTACACCATCCTCACACTCCTTTCTATGTTTGAGCCAATTCCTGTACCCATTGTGTCAGTCCATCTTAGTAAGTCTTTCTCTTTTTCCCTGACTCTCTACCTTTTTCAAGGATTCATTTCTCCTGATAACATGTCCAAAGTATGAGATGAAGTCTCCATCCACCCTTCTAAGGAGCATTCTGGCTGAACAATAGATTTGTTTCTTTTTTCTGACCAAACCAAAACCAAAACCACTACTGTCAAGTCGTGTCAGACTCATAACAACCCTATAAGTCAGGGTGGAACTTCCCCGTAGAGTTTCCAAGGACCACCTGGCAGATTTGAACAGCCGACCTTTTGGTTAGCAGATGTAGCACTTAACCCACTATGCCACCACGGTTTCAGTCCATGGTATATTCAATAATCTTTGTCAAACTATAAAGTAGAGATGTCAGTTCTTCTATAGACTTTCTGATTTATTGTCTGGCATTGGAATGAAAACTGAAAAAATATACAAAACAAGCAAACAGTGCCATCAAGTCAATTCTGACTTACAATGACACTATAGGACAAAGTAGAAATGTCACATAGGTTTTCCAAGGAGAGCCAGGTGTCTTTGAACTGCCAAATTTGGTTAACAGTTGTAACTCTTAACCACTGCTCATACTAGGCAATTGAAAATAGCACTGTTTGGGTCAGGAGCACATTGGTCCTCAAAGTGACATCTTTGCTTTTGAACACTTCAAAGAGGTCTTTCGCAGAAGATTTCCCTAGTGCAGTATGTCCTCTGATTTCTTGACTGTTGCCTCCATAGTTGTTGTTTGTGGATCCAAGGCAAATGAATTCCTTGACAGCCTCTATCTTTTCTCCATTTATCATGATGTTGCTTACAGGTCCATGTCTTGGTGATACAGTGCTTCTGTAACAGAAATATCATAATTAGATGGCTTTAGAAGGAAATTTGTTCTGTCACAGTCCAACAGGCTAGAGGTCCAAATTCAAGGCATCAGCTCCAGGGGAAGTAGTCTCTCTCTGTTGGTTCTGGAGGAAGGTCCTTGTTGACAATCTTCCCCTGGACTGGGAGCTTCTGAAGGACAGGGACCCAGGTCCAAGGTGTGCACTCTGCTCCAGCATAGTCTTCTTGGTGGTATGAGGTCCTTCAACTCTCTGCTTGCTTCCCTTCCTTCATATCCCAAAAGATTGCCTCAAGGCACAGTACAAATCTTACATACTGAATCTTATCCCACCAGCATAGATCCTTGCCACCCATCTCCCTCATTAACATCATACAGGCAGAGATTAACGTATATAGGTACGTTACACAATGTCAGCAGTCACAGCCTAGCCTAATGGCTATACACATTTTGGGGAGATACAATTCAATTCATAGTAGTTCAGATGTGAGGATTTCTGTCTTCTTTATGTCGACGAATATTCCATACCGAAGGCTGTAGTTTTTGATCTTCATCTGCAAGTTCTTTAAGTCCTCTTCACTTTCAGTAAGCAAGATTGGGCCATATGTATATTGCAGCTTTTTAATGACTGTTCTCTTCATATAGCAGTTTCTCAGGTTGTTTGCTACTATACGTGTTGAATATATAAAAAAGATTTAACCCTGATCCACGCTTTTCCTGATTTCAAACAACACACGATCCCCTTGTTGTTCCAAAAACTGCCTCTTGATCTATGTATATGTTCCTCATGAGAACAATTAAGTATTCTACAATTCCCACTCTTCTCTGGGTTACCCGTAATTTTTTATGATTCACAGAATCAAATACCTTTTGTACTCAATAAAACATAGGGAAACATCTTTCTGATGTTCTCTGCTTTCAATCAGGATCCATCTGACATTAGCTATGATATCCCTTCCTCCACATCCTCTTCTGAATTCTGCTTGAATTTCTGAAAGTTCTCTGTCTATAATCTACTGCATCCATGTGTGAATTATCTCCTGAAACATTTTGCTTTCATGTGATATTAATCACATTGTTCAATAATATCTACATTCTCTTGGACCACCATTCTTTGGAATGGGCACAGACATGATCTCTGCCAGTTGGTGGATTAGGTAGCCGTCTTCAAAGGTTTTGGGCACAGAGGAGTGAGCACACCAGTGCTATATGCATATGTTGAAACACCTCAATTGGTATTCCATCAATTCTTGGCTTTTTTTTTTTTTTTTTTTTTGGCCAATGGCTTCAATGAAGTTTGATCTTTTCTTCAGTACCACAGGTTTGTGATCACACACAATCTCCGGAAATACTTGAACATAGATCTTTTGGGGGTGGAGCAGGTAAAGTGACACTGTGTATTCCTTCTACTTTCTTTTGAAGCTTCCTGGGTCATTCAATATTTTCCCCACAGAATCCTTAAATATGGCACTTAAGGCTTGATTTTTTTTGTTCAGTTCTTTCAGCTTGAAAAATGTCAACTGTGTTCTTTTTTTGTTTTCTAATCAAAGGCTTTGCACATTTCATTATAAAATAGACTTTGTTTTTTTTGAGTCACTTTTAAATCTGTTCAGCGCTTCATCATTTCTTCTATTTGTTTTAGCTACTCTACTTTCAAAAGTAGATTTCAGAGTGTGTTCTGACAATCATTTTGGTCTTTTCCTTCCTTCCTTCCTTCCTTTTTAATAATCTTTGATTTTTTAATGTATGATATCCTTGATGTTATTTCACAGTTCAGCTGGTTCTTCAATTGTGAGAGTTCACTTCACTTATTAGTGTTCACTAGTCAGATCTATTCTCAAGAGGATTTCTAAATTCAGGTAAGATATACTCTAGGTGATACTTCGGCTCTCATGGATTTGTTTTAATTTTCTTCAGCTTGCATTTGAACTGGCATATGTGCAGCTGATGGTTTGTTCTGCACTTGGCTCCAGGCCTTGTTCAAACTGATGATTTTGAGCTACTCTGTCATCTCTTTTCATATGAGGACTGACAATTAGGTTTGTGAAATCTTAGAAAAAGTGCTACATACCTCATTGCTGAATATCACTACAGTCACCTTTGAAGTACTCCCCTTGGGAAGTTATATACCGACACTAGTGCCTAGTACACCCTTCAAAGCAATTTTGGAACTCTTTTTATGGAACGGCCATCAGGACTGTGCTTGTATTACACTTGATGTTCTGAATACCACCAAAATGTCTTCCTTTCAATATTTCTTCTATCTTCAGATAAAGAAAAAAGTCATTGGGGGCCTGATCAGGTCAGTAGGGAGGGTGTTCCAATACAGTGACTTGTTTACTGGCTAAAATCTCCCTCACAGACAACTATACAATTAAATTTGCAAACTTGCCACTAGGCTCAATGGCCATTCCAAAAAGAGTTCCAAAACTGCTTTGAAGGATGGACTAGGTGCTGGCATCGGTGCACAGCTTCCCAAGGGAAGTACTTCAAAGGTGACTGTAGTGATATTCAGCAACGAGATACGTGGCACTTAGAATAATTAAGCATGTGGACTTGTCAGACCTCATAGATGTATTTGCTTTGATTCCAATGAGGTCCAAGTGTATATTCACTGTTTGTGTTGTTGAAAAAAGTTATTTCTGGTGAATAAGTTGTTCATCTTACAAAATTCTGTCATACAATCTCTAATGTATTTCTATCACAAATGCCATATTTTCCAACTACTAATCTTTGTTTTTTGTTTCCATTTTTCATATTCCAATCACCAGTAATGACAATGAATTTTGATTGCATGTTTGGTCAATTTCAGACAGCAGAAGTTGATAAAAATCTTCAGTTTTGGAATTAGTGGTAGGTATATAAACTTAAATAATAATCATATTAATTTGTCTTACGAGTAGACATATGGATATTATTCTATCACTGACATCATCATACTTCAGGGTAGATTTCTAAATGTTCTTTTTGACAATGAATGTGACTCCATTCCTCTTGCATTTGTCATTCCCAACATAGCAGACAGCATGATTGTTGATGCAAATTGGCCAATACTAGTTCATTTCAATATCAGTTTTAATGGGTTTCATTTCATTTTTGACAACTTCAATTTTCCTAAATTCATACTTTCTGCATTCTGCATTCCAGTTATTAATGGATGTTTGTACCTGTTTCTTCGCATTTTGAGTTCTTCCATTTCAGCAAATGGAGTTCCAAAAAGCTTGTCTTCTTGCATGTCATTAAGGCCAACTCTAATTCAAGGGGGCAGCTCTTTCCAGTTGTATTTTGAGTGCTTTCCAACTGGGGAGAGGGATTTCATTTCCTGCACTATATCAGAGAGCATTCCACTGCTATTCATAAGGTTCTCACCCGATAATTCTTTCAGAAGTAAACTGCCAGTTCCTTCTTCCTAGTCTGCCTTAGTCTCGAAGCTCATCTGAAACCTGTCCACCGTGGGTGTCCCTGCTGGTATTTGAAAGACCAGCTGCATAAGTTCCAGCATCACAATAACACCCAAACCACCAAGGTAAGAAAAATCAGCAAGAGTGGTGTGATTTGAACACAGATTTCACAAACTAAGTTACAAATGGAAATGAGACATTAGACAGATGCAAATTAGACCACAGTGAGATATATACTTTAATATATCCATTCATTCGATTTGGTAAAATTGAAAGTGTTGAACATACCAAGCTTTAAGAAAAATGTAAAGCATTGAGAACTTTAACACACTACCATACAATGGTATAAGCACACTATAAAATTATTTCTTAAATAAAGAATAAAAGATTAAACAATCAAATTTAAAAAACTATGATCTAGATGTTGCATGCCAGATAACTGACCCTAGAGAAATTGAAACATTTCTCTACAGGGACTTACACATCAGGGTTTTTTTTTAATTGTGATTAAGTGAAAGTGAACAATCCAAATCAGTTTTACATGCCCACCTATCTGCAGCTGCTTCTGCTCTCCTTGCCCAGTGGCAGTACACTACTCCTGTTCATTTTATACTTGTGCCATCCTCTTAACAAGTTCCTGTCCCTTCCTCTCCACTCTCTTCTCTCCTGTCTAGAAAGAGACCAGTAGGACAGCATCCTATAAATGCTAGAACCATAAAGTAACACACACCATATGGTCACACTGTGTGCCTGGGTCCAGTCCATTTTTGTCTAGAGAGTTGACCTCGGTAGTGTTTTCTGGTCAGGGGCGGCAGCAGATCTAGGGACTTCACTCCCAGGATCCTCCAGTTCATTGGACTGTCAATTCTGGTCTTTCAATAAAGTTCTTGAGATAGACCCCTCTTTTTATCATGTTGCCACAGGGACTCAACATTGTGTGCCCCATCACGGCTGTCTTTGGAGGTGGTCAGGCACCATCTGGTTCTTCTGGTCACATTTTGATGCAATCATCCATTTACATTGATCCTTCTGTCTCCTGAGCTATTTTTTTCCTCGTGTCTTTCTCGTTCTTGGTGATTGTCTGTTCCAGATGAGTTGGGACCATTTGGTATACCTCAGACAGAAGCTCATTAGCTTTTAAGACCTCAGACACCACTCACCAATATGGGGTGCAGAAGACTCTCTTAGCAATAGGCTAGTTATACCAGTTGGCCAATACATGAGCTTTTGATGTAATACCCCAAACCTGGAAATCACTCAAATATTCATCAATTGGTGAACTGATAAACTAAGATATGTCTTTATAATACAATGGAGTCTTATTTAATAATAAAAAGAAATGACCTACTGATACTTACAATAACAATGGATAAATCTTAAAACCATTATATTGGTAAAAGAAGCCACCAAAAAGAAAAAGAAATACACACTATGTTGTTCAACAGATACAAAATTCTAGATAATGGACAATAACCTATGGTGACTAAAGCAAACCAGTATTTGCCTGAGGCAAGATGGAGAAAGTGATAGATTATAATAAAAAATGAGAAAATTTTTGGAGCAATGGATAATGTTTATTCTCTTGAGTACGGTTTTGGTTGCCTGATTATATAAACATGCCCAAACTCCTCAACTGTGTGCCCTACATATGTGCATTTTATTATATTTGGTCAGTTGAATAATAAAAAAAAACAAAACCAATCCATTGATATCTAATCAGGTCCAACTCATAGCAATTTCCAAGGAGCACTTGGTGGATTTGAACTAATGACTTTTCAGTTAGCAAATGTAGCTCATAACCCACTACACCACCAGGATTTCCTTATCGCTTGAATAATAGTCCCCAAATATATCTATGTCCTAATCCTTTGGAAACCCTGGTGGTGTAGTGGTTAAATGCTATGGCTACTAATCAAAAGGTTGGCAGTTCAAAGCCATTAGGCACTCCTTGGAAACTCTATGAGGGCAGTTCTACTCTGTCCTATGGGTTTTCTATGAGCTGGAATTGGCTCAATGCAACAGGTTTGGGTTTTGGTTTAATCCCTGGAAACTGTGAATGTTATATGCTGTCTTGGTTATCCAGTGCTGCTATAACAGAAATATCACAAGTGGAAGCCTTTAATCATCAGCAATTTACCCTCCCACAGTTGGAGGACTAGAAGACTTTCAATAATTCCTTAGTACCACCTCTGTGCCTTATAAGTTTGTGTATTACTGAACTTATTTTCCCCTATCTCATTACATAGATTACAAGTATTTTCCAACTGTGAACCCCTTGACAATTGTGGTAAGCAGAATTCTAAGTTGACCACCATTATTCCTGTCCTATGTATACACAAAGTACCCCCCAGTTATTCAATCAAATACTAACTTAGGAAACAAAAACAAACAACAACAAAAACCAATTGCTGTTGAGTCAGTACCCATTCATAGTAACCCAGCAGGGCAAAATAGAACTTCCCGTACAGTTTTCAAGGAGCACCTTGTAGATTCCAGCTGTTGACCTTTTGGTTAGCTGTGGTAGCTCTTAACAACTAAACTGTGGCACAATCTACCTTAAAATAAGAGAACTTTCTCAGTGCACCTGACCTAATCACATGAGGTAATTAAAGCAGAGACATTTCTCTGACAGGTCATAGAAGATGAAGACATAGATTCAAACCATGAAAATAATTCAGTTCTCCATTGCTAGCTTGAAGAAACAGGAAGCTATATGTCAAGGAATGTGAGTGAACTTTAGAATCTAAGAGAAGTCCCTAGCTTACAGCAAGAAACCAGACTTCAGTCCTATGTCAACAAGTAAATTCTGACCATAACTTGGAAGTAGATTTTTCACTAGACCCTCCAAATGAGAATTTAGTCTGGCCACTGCCTTGATTCCAGTCATACGAGATTCTGAGCACAGAGTCCACCTAAATTTCTGACTTACTGAATTGTTTGCTAATAGCTAAGTGTTACTCTAAGCCATTAAATTGGTGTTAATTTTCAGGGGAGAGGAGGGGAAAGGAGGCTGTTGGGAGGATGAGACATGTATGGAGCAGAGAGGAATAGTGTGCAGTCACCGGACAGGGAGAGCAGTGGAAGCTGCATATAGGTGGGCATATAAATTTATACATGAATGTATATTTTCACTCAGTTATGTTAAATAAAAATAAATAAATAAATAAATTGGTGTTAATTTGTTAAACAGCTACAGAAAATTAATACAAGGATGGAAATAATATCTTATATATCTTTATATCATGTGGCTTGCTATCTAATAATTCTTCAGTCATGTTTTTAAGAAGATGAAAACAAGAATGAGAGGGAAAGAGGGATGAAGATAAGAATTAAAAAGGGGAAGGGATAAGAAAGAGATGAAAATTATTTAACTTCCAGAAGGGAGGCTCTCAATATGATCCATGCACTACCATCTCACAGAGTAAAATTACTAGTGTTCAGCTCCAATTATTTAATCAGTGTCAACATGGCCTAGATATCAAAATTTTAAAACATCTCATATGATCCTAAAATGCAGCCAAATTTGGGAACTATTATTTTTGTTGCTCCTGTGCACATGGACCCCCACCAAATGATAGCCTAGCCAGGACCACAGTGGACTGAAGCTCCTATGGAGATGATTGAATCTTCAAGATCAACATCTAGCAAGCTCTTAGCTTCTAGCTGTGCTCTATGCTATAGTAAGCTTTTCCCAGGATATTAATGTACTCCCCTCTAGATAATTCTTTGTCATCCTCTCCTCCATTCACACCTTTCTTAGCTTAGGTTTAAATAGTAATCCCTTGGTATTTTAATAACTTCTCAGCTTCTTTCATATTACAGCCTCCCTGGACCCTGCCAATCACATGAATTTTTCTCTACAGGCATCTAAACTGCAATCCAAAGAGCGAACTCCAGTAATGTTATGATTACAGATGGTGTCATTGTCTCAGTACTATTCTTACCCATCACCAATACCTAAAAATCTTTCTCAGTTCAGGAAAAAAAAAAAGTTAGATACCAAAAAATAGATAAAGACAGCATAAGAAAGGAAAATTACAGACTAATATCTCTCATTAACTTAGATGTAATTGAATTCAACAACGTATCAAAAAAAAGAAAGCAATTCACTATGTCTAAGTGGGACTCATACCAAGGATGCAGGAATGGTTCAACATTAGAAAAACAGTCAATGTAATCGATCGCATAAATCAAACAAAAGATAAGAACTTGATTTTATCAGTTAATGTGGAAAAGGCATTTGACAAAGTCGAACATCCATTCATGTTAAAGACTCCCAGCAAAATAAGAATAGTAGGGAAATTTCTCAACATAATGAAAGGTATTTATACAAAGCCAATAGTCAATATCATCCTAAATGGAGCAATTCTGAAAGCATTCCCTTTGAAAACAGGAACTGGACAAGAATGTATTTCATCATTACTTTATTTAACATTGTGCTGGAGGTTCTAGCCAGAGCAGTCAGGCAAGAAAAAGAATTAAAATGCATCCAAATGGGCTCAGAAGAAGTAAAAGTGTCTATTCACAAATAATATGATATTACACTCAGAAAACCCTAAAGAATCTACAAAGACTACTGAAACTAATAGGAAGAGTTCCACAAAGTATCAGGATACAAGATAAACACACAAAAATCAGTTGGATTCCTTTATACTAACAAAGAGAACATCGAAGAGGAATTGAGCAAATCAATATCATTAACAATACTCCCCAAGAAAATAAAATACTTAAGAATAAATCTAACCAGAGAGAAAAAAGAACTACACAGACCAAATTACAAGACACAACTACAAGAAACCAAGAGACCTGCATAAATCAAGAAACCTATTTCGCTCACACATAGGAAGACTAAATATTGTGAAAATGCCTATTCTATCCAAAGTGATGCAAGCAATACAATGCAATCCCAATATAAATTCCAATGATATTTTTCAATGAGATAGAGAAACAACCAACTTCAGACAGAAAAGGAAGAAGTCCCAGACAAGTAAACTGTTACTGAAGAATAACAAAGTTGAAGGCATCAACTGATTTTAGAAACTATTACTCTATCATGGTAGTCAAAACAGCTTTACACTGGTACAAAAATTTATACACAGAAAGAATTGAGAACCGAGATGCAAAATCATCACCTGTAAGCAGCTGATATTTGACAAAAGTCCAAAGTCCATAAACTGGAGAAAGATGGTGTGTTTAACAAATGGTGTTGGCATAACTGGATATCCATTTGCAAAAATAATTAAACAAAACCCATATCTTACACCATGCACGAAAACTAACTCAAAGTGGATCAAAGACCTAAATGCAAAATCTAAAATGGAATTTTATCTAGATATACCTAAATATATATGTATCTAAATATATAGATATTTAATGTATATGTATATATAAAAAATACCTAAATTTACCTACATATAAAATCCAAAATATACAGATCAATGATAAATCTAAAATGATAAAGGTCATGGAAGAAAAAACAGGGACAATGCTGGGAGCCCTAGTACACAGCATAAACAGACTACAAAATATTACTAACAATGCACAAACACCAGAAGTGGAAATAGATAACTGAAAACTTCTAAAACTCAATCACTGTGCTCACCCAAGACATCACCAAAAAAGACAACCTCCAGACTGGGTAAAAAAAAAAAAAACAACAACTGGCTACCACAAATCCAATCAGCATCTAACCTCTATAATCTACAAGGTACTGCAAAACTTCAAGATTAAAAACCCAAATAACCCAATTTCCAAAATGGGCAAGGCATATGAACAGGCACTTCACCAAAGAAGAAATCTTTAACCATTAGATAAATCAAAATAAAAAACTGCAATGAGATACCATCTTACCCCATTGAGTCCAGCATTAATCAAAAAACACAAAATATTAAATGTTGGAGATGTTGTACAGAAACTGGAACACTTCTACACTGTTAGTGGGAATGTATAATGGTACAACCATTTTGGAATTCAATTTTGTGCTTTCTTAAAAAGTTAGGAATAGAAATACCATACGATTCAATAATCCCACTTCTTGGAATATATTCTAGATAAAAAAAAAAGGGAAGCCACACAAATAGACACATGCACACCAATGTTTATTGCAGCACTGACTGCAATAACAAAAAAATGGTATCAACCTACATGCCCATCAGTAGGCGGATGGATAAACTATGGTATATTCACACAATGGAATACTATGCAATGTTAAAGAACAACGATAATTTTGGGGAACTTCCCATAGCATGGAGTCATCTGGAAGACATGTTGAGTGAAATTAGCGAAGTGCAAAAGGATAAATATTGTAGGAGATTACTTTTACGAGGACTCAAGAAAACATTTAAATACAGAAGAAAATAGTCTTTGATCATTATAGGATGAGGATGGAGGGAGGGGATGTTCTTTGACTAGATAGTAGACAGGAATTGGAATTAGGTAAAGGGAGGGACAGCGCACAGTAAGGGGAGGTCAGCACATCTGTACTAAACCAAGAGCTAGAAGTGTCCTAAATATAACCCAAGATTTTAAAAGACAGAGCATCAGGAACAGGGTTCTGAGGACCAGGGTTTCAGGCGCCAGCTAGGTCAATTGCCATAACAAACATGTTTTAAGAAAATATTCTGTATCCTACTTTGGTTAGTGGTCATAAAAGCTAGCAAGTAGCCATCTAAGTGGCATCAAATGGTCCCAAACTGCATGGAGCAGAGGACAATGAAAGACATCAAAGATATAAGGAAAACATGAACCCTAGAGACAAAAAGGGTCACATAATCCAGATACTACATTAATGCGAAACTAGAAGAACTAGATGCTGCCTGGCCTTCCCCAGTGACTGCCCTGTGAGGGAATACAACATAGCTTCTCTGGAGAAAACTGGGTGTGAAGAATTAGAAATCTATTTTTAAAAGACTAGACTTGATGGTCCACCAGACTGGAGAGTCTCTGGAGGACATAGATCCCAGATTTTCTGTTAGTCCAGAGCTGAAAAAATTCCCAAAGCCAACTCTTCAGACAAAAGATTGGACTAGACTATAGGACATAAAATTATAATGGAGTAGAGTGTGCTTCTTGATTTACCTACATGAGTCTTAACTGGGCCATTCCTGTCCAGAAACAAGATGAGAGGGCAGAGGAGGACAGAAGTTGGTCAAATGGACACAGGAAATACAGGAAAAAAAGGAAGCATGTATTGTCACGGGGTGCACAGCAGTGTACACGAAAGTTTTGGTGTAACAGACTGACTTGCTTTATAAACTTTCGTTTAAAGCAAAATAATATATTTAAAAAATTAATTCAATTTTTAATCAGAGTTCCTTAACACAATGTTATATATTGGAAGTAAAATTATACCCGAAGCAGTTCCGAGCTGCAGTGCTAGCATTGCCCCTTATTAGCTGTTTGATATTTGACAGAATAGTTAACACTACAAATGGTAATTTGCCATCATTAAATTGGAAGGATTTATATTTATCCCAGTGTTTAATATTACCCTGATAGCATGATAATGCATTATTTGTTACTATGGCTTCTCATAAGGAAACAAACTCTTTGCTGTTAAGTTGATTCTGACTCATATCAGCCCTACAAGACAGAGCAGAACTGCCCCATAAGATTCCCAAAGAGCAGCTAGCAGATTCAAACTTTTGGCTAGCAGTCAAGCTCTTAGCCACTGTGCTGCTGAGTTAGTTCCCACTCATAACAACCCTACTGGACAAAGAAGAAATACCCCACAAGGTTTCCCAAGCTGTAATCTTAATGGGAGTTGGTCACCAGGTCTTTTCTCCAGTGGAGTGACTGGGTGGGTTTGAATGGGTAACATTTTGGTTGGCAGCTCTGGCTCTTAACCACTACACTACCAGCCAAGCCAAGTGCCGTCGAGTCAGATCTGACTCATGGCGACCCTACACTACCAGGGTTTTTATATAACATATAGTCATCTATAAACCAGATTTACCAAAGCATTTGAGCATCTAATATATTCCAACTGCTCTACTAGGAATTATTTTAAACTATTAAAAAAAAAGATTAAGTATTTCAAAAAACACTTGTTTGGCAGAGAGTAAGAAGGATGGTTGAGCGGAGCATTTTATCTAGATTTGAGGTACTATATATCTTCAGACTATTGAGTCCTAAGTCCAACTAACCTTTAAAAGATCTCAGTAGGGGAAAAGAGGTATCCACATGTTGTTACACAAATCTCCCGTGGACATATTTTAGACACCACAACTCCGTGAAACGGGCATTTTTTATTCATTTCACAGATGAAAATGAAGAACCTTAAAGATGAATTTTAAATTGGTCAAGGACATGCTCTTACTAAGGCATAGGGCTGAGATTTAAATTCTGAAATTAAACCTGGCTGGGGAAGAAAGTGGTAGAAGCTGGGAGTCTATGGCTAGGAGAGAGCAGAGTTCCATGGGTGAAGAATGGAGTTCTCAGGTAGCTGAAAGGAAGACGAAAGAAAAGGTTCTTAGGAAATGACACATTCTTTTAGTGTTGTCTCTAGATATTACTTCTTTGTTCTCAAACCTGAAGGTGAGTCAGAGTTCCCTCAGGAATCTATTAAAACAGATTGCTGGGTCCATCTTCCAGTTTCTGATTCTTGGTTTGGATGGGGCTAGATAGTATGGATTTATCATAGGCTGCCAGTGATGCTGATATTACTGATTTGGGTAATACTTTTTTTTTCTTGTGATTTATGTGAAGGTTTGTAAAGCAAATCAATTTCTTATTAAATAATTCACATATCATTTTGTGACAATTGTTGCCAACCCCACAACATATGAACACTCTCCTCAACTTTGGGTTTCCTATTTCCATTCATCCCACTTTTTTGTTCTCTGCTTTCTTCTTATCCTTGCCCCTAGGGCTGGTGTGCCCATTTAGCCTTGTATACATGATTGAGCTACATGTATTATTGTCTGTCTTGTGGGCCTGTCTAATCTGCAAACCTGAGCAGTAGTTTCAGTACTGAGTTAAAAGGGTGTCTGGAGGCCATGCTCTCAGGGTTATCCCAGTTTCTGACAGACCATTAAGTCTGGTCTTTTTTTGTCAGTCAGGATTTTGTTCTCCATTTTTCTACATCTCTGAGACCCTCTATTGTGATCTCTGTCAGAGCCACCAGTGGTGGCATTCTAGTACCAGTCCAGTTGTGCTGGACTCTATCTGCTGGGGGCAGTGGTAGATGTGGTCCATTAGTTCCTTGGACTAATCTTTCCCTGGTATTGTCAGTTTTCTTCATTCTCCTTTGTTCTACACAAGGTAGGAAGAAGGGACTATATTAGATGGCTGCTCTCAAGCTTTTAAGACCCCAGATGTTACTCACCAAAGTAGGATGTACAACATTTTCTTTATAATTGTTAGGCCAAGTGAGCTAGATGTTCCACAAGACCATGGTCCCCATAACTCTCAGCCCAGTAACTTGGTCCCTCATGGAGTCTGGATGTATTCATAATGCTTCTGGTGGTATAGCAGTTAAATGCTCTACATCTGCTAACCAAAAGATGAGGCAGTTCAAATCCACCAGGTGCTCCCTGGAAACGCCATGTGGCAGCTCTACTCTGTCCTATAGAGTTGCTGTGAGTTCCACTCAATGGCAGTTGTTTTTTTTGTTGTTGTTGGTTTTCTTGGATGGTGCTTCTAAGGCTTTCTTTGGTCAGGTTGTGCTCACTTCTCCAGCATTGCGTGCCTTACCAGAATTATCACTTACATATCATGGGGACCACATTTGGAGGACTACTATATTCTAGACATTGTTGAATATGACAGAATTAGCAGATCTCCTTAGAGATCCAAGTTGTTATTAGATAAGAGTATAAGAGTGTCTAAGAATGTGAGCTTTGCAGCTAGGCTGTATTATTTCAAAGACCACTTGCGACTTTTCAGATGTTGATCCTCAACAAGTTGTTTAACTTATTTGAGCCTCAGTTTATGTATATATCTGGGTAAGAATATAGGAAACAAAGAGATAATTAGCACATTGAACTGTATGGCAGGGACTTGCTATGGTAGACCCAGGAATAGGCCACTCAAACCCTACTTCAGGGAACTCTTGCTGCCCCAGCTAAGGGCAGAGCTTGAGCAGACACACTTCAGCTGCCAGTAGCTTGGTGCAGACAGCTTGGTGCAGAGGCTGCTTCAGCTGTATCCTCTCCAAGGTCATGTCCTGCAAGGGCAGGCACATCAAATTCAGAGGTTGGGGGATGGAGAACAACATAAAGTCAAAACTCTTAGACCCTGTTTTCTCATTTTGTGTCTGACTTTATAGAACTTTTATATTACTAATATAAACAACAAAAAAATTTTTCAATTCGTGGGAACCCCACATATTACAAAATAACCCTTCTCCATAGAGTTTGCTTGGCTGTAATTTTTATGAAAGCAGATTGCTAGCTCTATCTCCCATGGCAACACTGGGTGGGTTCAAACCACCAACCTTTAGGTTAGTAGTTTATGGTGAACCACTTCTTCTACCCATGAATTTTATTATTATTATAAAAACAAACTACCACTGTCAAGTTTATTCCAACTCATAGCAACTCCAGAAGACAGAGCAGAACTACCCCATAGAGTTACTAAGGAGCACCTGGCAGATTTGAACCACCAACCTTTTGGTTAGCAGGTATAGCACTTAACCACTACACAACCAGAGTTTCCTACTATTGTTATAGCCTCCATTTATTGTGGCTTAGTAGCTGCAATGGATTATGCATTTTATCATCATTAAACTCCCAGGAGGTTACTGATTATCATCCCCAATAGAGCAATGAAGAGACAGATTTGCTAAAGTTACGTGACTTATAGCCAAGGTTGTTACCTGTGTCAGGAATGAGAACCTGAATGTGTCTGACTCTGAAGCTGTGTTCTTGTACAACTGATCCTGTTTTTCATTAAAGGAAAGTGGAAGCAGCACTTCTCACAAGGTGAGACTTAGGGCTAGGAAAGGCTTTTCTATCGAAGTAGGCAAAGTTCTATGAGTTCTATCTTCCCTTACAAAACAAGTTATTGTTTCCCCACAGGGGACTTTCTGTAACTGTAGGTACTAGGAACTCATGAGATTAGGTTGGACACTTCACCACAAAATCTGGAGGAGGAGGGTAGTCTCTATTAGTCACTGAGATAATATTTGACAAGGCCTAGGATCCATGATTTTTTTAAATCAGTTATATGATGTTAAAACAGATGCGGCTCAAATAAAAGATATGTACAAGTTACATTCTAACCAAATGCATGCATTTGATTACCTGTGGAACATTGATCTTTGACCACATGAAATCTCTTTGTTGAGCTGAACAAGGTAGACAAATGGGGACAAACTTAGCTTACAATGAAGGACGTAGGTCAGAAGCAATGCTGTGGATCCCTTGTCTTGGCCCACATCCTAATTTCAACCTTCTAAATATTATCATTCCAGTGGCGAGAAGGGACAATGAAAGAGATTTTCTCCCTTAAACCTGGGGTAATTGGCTGAATCTTCCTCCTTTCCCCTTAAAATGTTTCACAAAGGAACAACCCAGGCTCAACTTTCTTCCATTAGGTTTGTGGTAAGAAGGGAGTACTTCATCCTATTTCCATATAAAGCTAAGAGAAGAGAAAAAATACGTAGAGATGAGCCCTACAAAACAGATTCTTCACAGAAAAGTGAGTTTCTAATCCCTTTGCTTACCATATCATAAATTCTCCTCATTAAGCACCATGATCTAATCAGGTACTTGAACTTGGATATCCCGTATTGATTTCTTCCTCTTTGGGGAGAGAGAGAAGTGATGTTTGAACAAGTTCTAAAAGATAGCAATGCCACAGATGTCATAGAGCAAAGACATTATTGTCAACAAATGGCCAGAAATAGGTATTTTTACCTTTTGAAGAGAAGACAGGTCTGAGTTGGCTTCAGGGTGGACTTACATTTCTGCTTTCATGATATCAACACTCTTCTTGTCTTCTTCTAACTTTCCTATGCCCTCTTTTCCTGTTTCCTTGTATCAGACATACTCTTTTCATCCTAGGCTCCTTTCTTTCCTATCTCCCTTCCTTACCTTCAACAAACATGAACTGAATATCTCTAAGGAGTGCTGTTTCGAGTTTAAGGCTAGAGCTGGAATCAGAAGAAAACATGACTCATGCATTTAATGTGAAACCAAGGGAAAATAACAGCCTGACTGATCGCTTAGTTTCTTTACCCGAAAAATGCAGGAGACAGTTTTGGTATCTAACTTCATAGGTTGTTTGGAGAGTTAAACAAGAGAATACATAGAACTTAGTACAGTGTCTGTCCAAAGAAATTGGTTCCTGTTAGTAATTATGACCATTATTTTGAATAGTAGTGATAATACTACTATTATGGATTTGATACTGAACTAGGTACTTGTAAGACTAAGAGGAAGAAGGCATGGAAATGATTTCATAGAGCTTCTTCCTCTGTCCCTCTTTAACAGCTCTCAGACAGCAAGATTGTTTTGCTGGCAGAATGAACTATACTATAATTCATTGGTGTTGTTCAATCTTTCTTATATACAAACAACCTGCAGTGCCTTTAAAACTACTTCTGGGGGGCAGAGTCAAGATGATGGACTAAACACACATCTCCTTTAATCCCTCTGGAAATCAAGACTTGAATTGGTAATTAAAAGGAGCATTTTATACACCTAGTAAGCCCTAAGACATGGCTTAGGGCTGTTAATTTGGACTTCATACCACTGAGAGGAAAATTTCCTCTCTTTTGCCATCCCCTGACCTTGGTGAGTACTGGCTTTCACAGACTGAGGATAACTCGTCATTTAATTTTTTTTTCCTCTGTCTTAGCAGGTGGGTGGGCAGAGCTGGGACTTAACTAGCAGCTAATCTCAGATGCACAGCTCATGGGATCAGGGGCAAAAATTGCCACATTTTGAGAGTCAAGCTTTGGACTCTGTGCTTCTTGGCACCTCTAGACTCTCTTTCCAGTTCCACCATTGAGTAGCAGGGAGCTTGTGCAGGATGCCATTTTGTTCCACCAAGAGGTAGACATACCCATACAGAAGCCTCAGCTGGATCTAATTACTAGGCTGGGAGGCAGCACATGCCCAGAGGAGAGAACTTTTCTGGCAGAAAAGTAGTATTTTACACAGTGTCACCTATGACTGGGACCTGGCAGCAGAGGCCAGCAGGGCAGTAGCCTTTCTGCATTTTGAACTAGTTTATAACATCTGAGGTTGGATATACGGGAGCTTACTTTGTCAGCTGGGAAGAGGGACCTGTACACCTGAAAACCTGACTGACTGTGGAAGTTGTCAGATACCTTTTACCTTTCATTTTAGGATGGCTTAGAGAAACAACTACGGGCCATTCTCACAGCATCTCTCCCAGCCTCTATTGACTCACATGTTGCCCCAGAAGAAACAAACTCTGAATAAAAGCATAACCAAGAAATCATCCATGGCTTATTATAGTTAGCTGGTGACCAACAATTCTCTTAGATCCATTATCAGAGAAACCAAATAACATCTAGATGGCACGCAGGAAACAGATCATAATTAGTCATTTAAAGAAACATTCTTCAAATGCTCAAGAAAATTCCCTAAATAAAGATTCAAAAAATTCAAAAAATTTCCCAGATGAAGAAGCCTTTCTGAGTCTAACAGAGATTGAATGAAAAAAAGTTATATATAAAACCCTCCTAGAAATTAAACAACATGCAATAGAACAAAATGAAAAATTTGGTAAACTATTTGATATTCTAGAACATCAACAATTTGAAATACAGCAGATTAATAACAAAATTACAGAATTGGATAATTCTATCCAAAGCCAAAAGAGTAGGATTGAACAGATGGAAGTTAGAATCAGTGACCTAGAAGACAAAGTAACTAATGCCAACATTTAGGAGGTCACATCAGAGAAAAGAAATAAGAAAAATGAAGAAACATTAAGAAAAATATGAGACTCCATGAAGAGGAATAATTTATGTTTAATTGGAGTTCCTGAACAAGGGAGGATTAATGACAACATAGAGAGTATTGCTATAGAGATGCTGACAGAAAACTTTCCTGAGATTATGAACAAAGAGAACATACATATTCAAGATGTTTCTCAAACACCGCAAAAGTTAGATACAAAAAGAAGAATGTCAAAGCATATTATAATTAAACTTAATAAGCTAAAACACAAAGAGATGCTTCTGAAGACAGCAAGGCTCAAATCAAAACTAACATTCCTAGAGAAACCCTGTAGACTTTCATCTGACTTTTCTGCTGAAACAATGCTGGCCAGAAAACAATGGGCAGACATGTTCAAAGTCCTGAACGAGAAAAACTTCCATCCCAGAATAATCTATCCCACTAAATTGTCTATCATATATAATGGTGAAATTAAGACTTTTGAAAATAAAGAGAAATTTAAAGATTTCATAAAAACTAAACCCAAATTAAATGAAATATTGAAAGAAGCTCTTCCCTAAATATATGTTTTAGGTGATAATTTAAGGCACTTCATCCAAATTTCTAATCAGCTAAGGAAGGCACAAAACTTCATCAAACCAAGCCAAAAACCACAATATTATAGTAAGGGAATCCATGGTCATATCATGACAGCTGTAATATTGCATTAAAAGAGGGATACACTACAATAGTTACAGTTGTTTTTTGATGCAGCGACAGTTTCTGACTTCTAAAATAATTAAAATTGATTTTGATAATTATACGTTAAGGGGGATTAGGTATGTAGCCATAGAACTAATTAACAATAAACCATTTGAAATGAAAAATCACAATACAGGAGTCTCAATAAATATAAAATCAAAACTCATACCATCCATAAAGAAGAATGTCTCAGGACAGATTAATAAGAACAACAGAGAAACACTAACATGAAAATAAACATATTGCAATGATATCACTAAACATATACGTATCAATAATCACATTGAATGTAAGTGGACTGAACGCTCCAGTAAAGAGACAGCTAGTGATATCATGGATCAAAAGACATGACCCATCTATATGTTGCTTACAATAAACACATCTTAGAGTTAAGGATAAGAAGAAGTTGAGAATTAAAGGTTGGAATAATACATATCAAGGTAATAATACACAAAAAGAGCAGGTATGACAATATTAATCTCAGATAAAATAGATTTTAATGTAAAAGACAAGGATGTATGGACAAGGATGGTCACTATTTATTGCTGAAAGGTTCAATACTCAAGCAAGACTTAATAATATTAAATATTTATGCACCCAATACCAAAGCACCTAAATACGTTGAACAAATACTGACAACATTAAAAAATGAGATTGATCATTCCACAATAATAGTTGGGGACTTTAACACTCTCCTTCAGTTAAAGATCGTCTAGAAAAAAGCTCAGTAAAGATACAGAATATCTTGTTACAACAATCAACCAACTTGACCTTATTGACATATACAGATCTTTTCATCCATCAACAGATAAATATACCTTCTTCTCCAAAGCACATGGAACATTCTCCAGAATAGATCATATGTTAGGTCATAAAACAATTCTCCATAAAATCCAAAACATTGATTTATTGCAAAGTACCTTCTCAGACCACAGAGCTATAAAAGTTGAAATCAATAACAGAAAAATCATAGGTAAAAATTCCAACTTGTGGAAACTGAACAACACTTTACTCATAAAGCCTTGGGTTATAAAAGAAATTAAAGACACATTAAAGAAATTTATGGATTCAAATGAGAATGAAAACACATCCTACCAGAATTTATGGGATACAGCAAAAGCAGTGCTCAGATGTCAGTTTATCTCTATAAATGCACATTTCCGGAAAGAAGAAAGAACACAACTTAAAGAATTAACCCCACAGCTTCAACAAGTAGAAAGAGAGCAACAACAACAACAAAAAAACCCTCAGGCACCAGAAGAAAACAGATTATAAAAATTAGAGCAGAACTAAATGAATTAGAGAATAGAAAAACAGTTGAAAAAATTAACAAAACCAAAAGTTGGTTCTTCGAAAAGATCAACAAAATTGATAAACTATTGGCTAAACTTACAAAAGAAAAACAACAGAAGATACAAATAACCCGATTAAGAAATGAGTTGGGAGATATTACAACAGACCCATCTGAAATAAAATATATCATAACAGAATACTATGAAAAGCTATACTCTGACATGTTTGAAAACCTGGGGGAAATGGACAAATTTCTAGATGCATATGACTCACCAAGACTATCACAAGGAGAAATAGATCAACTTAATAAATATATCACAAAGGAAGAGATTGAAGAAGTCATCAAAAATCTACCAACCAAAAAACGTCCTGGACCAGACGGCTTCACTGGAGAATTCTACCAAACTTTTAGAGAAGAATTAACTCCAATACTAATGAGGCTATTTCACACCTTAGAAAGAGAAGAAATACTTCCAAATTCCTTCTATGAAGCCAACATAACCCTGATACCAAAACCAGGGAAAGATTGCACAAAAAAAGAAAATCACAGACCAATATCACTGATGAATCTAGATGCAAAAATCTTCAACAAAATTCTAGCCAATAGAATTCAACAGCATATAAAAAAATACTTCATCGTGATCAAGTTGGTTTCATTCCAGAGATACAAGGCTGGTTCAACATCAGAAAAACAATTAATATAATCAACCATATAAATAACACAAAAGACAAAAATCACCTGATTTTGTCAATTGAAGCAGAAAAGGCATTTGACAAAGTTTAACATCCATTCATACTTAAAACTCTCTGAAAAATAGGAATCAAAGGGAAATTCCCCAATATAATCAAAAGCATCTATGCAAAGCCGACTGCTTTCATCATGCTGAATGGTGAAAGACTGAGAGAATTCCCTTTGAGAACGGGAACTAGACAAGGATGCCCATTCTCACCACTTCTATTCAACATTGTGCTAGAAGCCCTACAAGACAAAGAAATAAAAGGCATCCGTATTGGCACTGAAGAAGCAAAGATGTCCCTCTTTGCAGATGATATGATTGTTTATACAGAGAATCCAAAGAAATCCATAAGTAAACTATTAGAGCTAATAGAAGAATTTAGCAAAGTATCAGGATACAAGATAAACATGACTAAATCAGTAGGATTCCTTTATACCAACAATGAAATTATTAATGAAGGAATCACCAAATCAATTCTATTTACTGTAACCCCCAAGAAGATAAAATACTTAGGAATAAACCTAAGTAGAGAAATAAGAGATCTTTACAGAGAAAACTACAAGACATAGCTACAATAAACTAGGAGGGATTTACATAAGTGGAATAATCTGCCCTACTCATGGATAGGAAGACTCAATATTGTGAAAATGTCTATTTTGCCCAAAGCAAATGCAATTCCAATACAAATTCCAATGATGTTTTTTAATGAGATGGAGAAACAAATTATCAGATTTATCTGGAAAGGGAAGAAACCCTGAATAAGTAAAGCACTACTGAAAAAGAATAACATGCTGGGAGGCCTCTCACTACCTGACGTGAAAACCTATTACACTGCCACAGTAGTCAAAACAGCCTGGTATTGGTACAAAAGAAACATATAGGCCAATGGAACAAAGTAGAGACTCCAGAGATGACACATCGTCTTATGAACAGCTGATATTTGACAAAAGTCTTAAGATTTTTGAACTGTGGTAAGAACAGCCTCTTTAGCAAATGGTGCTGGCATAATTGGATATCCATCTGCAAAAAATTGAAACAAGACCCATATCTCACACCTTATACAAAAATCAACTCAAATTGGATAAAGGATCTGAATATAAAAGCTAAAACGATAAAGCTCATCCAAGATAAGATAGGGTCAACAATGGACGTTTTAATATGCAATATAGACAGACTTCAAAATCTGACAAAACACATTCATCAGAAGAGAAAATCGATAAATGGGAATTAATAAGAATCTAACACTTCTGCTCATCCAAAGACTTCATCAAAAGAATTAAAAGACCACCTATAAAATGGGAAAAATATTTGGCAGTTCTATGTCAGACTGATGCCTGATCTCCATAATCTATAAGGTTCTACAAAATATCAATAAGAAAGAGAAAACTCATCCAATTAAGCGACGGGCAAAGGAAATGGATAGACACTTTTCTAAACAGGAGATCCAGGCAGTCAAAAAACACATGCAGACATGTTCACGATCATTAATTATTAAAGAAATTCAAACCAAAAAGACAATGAGATACCACCTCACCCCAACAAGATTGGTCATGATCCAAAAAAATGCAAAACAATAAACGTTGGAGAGGCTGTGGAGAGATTGGAATGCTCCTTCACTGTTGGTGTGATTGCAGAATGCTGCAACCTCTTTGGAAAGCAATTTGGTGTTACCTTAAAATAATGGATATAGATATACCATTTGACCCAGTTATTCTTCTGCTCGGAATACATCTTACAAAATCAAGGGCTTTCACACCAATGGGCACATGCACAAGAATGTTCATTTTAGCACAGTCCACAATAGCAAAAAGTTGGAATCAACCCAGATGCCCAAGAACAGAAGAATGGATAGGTAAACTTTGGTGTTATATACTCCATGGAGTACTATACACTGATAAAGAACAACGATGATAACAGGAAACATCTCTCAATTTGGTCTCAACTGGAAGACATATTGAGTGAAACTAGTCAGTGACAGAAGGACAACTATTATATGAGACCCCTACGATAAAAACTTAGAAGTGTACTCATACATAATAGAAAAGACTCTTCGAGGGCTACAAGAGTAGGGAAGGTGGGAGGGCCGGAAGGCAAGGGGTGAGGGTTTAGATTGGATAATTGCTAGAAATTTGGTAGGGTGAAATTGGTGACAATTCACATTAGTAAGAAGGTCAATATTAATGGGACTTCAACACAACTTATGTACTCCTCCTCTCTTAACCCAATATTGTAAGTACAGAGTATGTCCACTTTTATTTTTTTACTTAATTAAAAAAAAAAAGTAATACAGGAGTCTCAACAACCAAAACCAACCCTGAAAAAAGGTAAAAAGTCAACTCACAAAGAAGAAAGTGCCAGAACAGATTAAGAACAACAGAGAAAACATCAACACAAAAATAAACATATCACAATGATCATACTAAACATATGTCTGTCAATAATTACATTGAATGTGAATGGACTGAATGTTCCAGGAAAGAGGCATCAAGTGATTTCTTGGATCAAAAGACACAATCCATCCATATGCTACCTACAAGAAACTCACCTTAAACTTAAAGATATGAACAAACTGAAAATTAAAGGATGGAAGAATATATACCAAGCTAACAATGAACAAAGAAGAGCAGGTGTGGCAATTCTGATCTCAGACAAAATTGATTTTAGTGTAAAATCCACCATCGTGGACAAGGATGGTCACTACTTATTGCTGAACGCTTCAATATTCAAGCAGGATTTGACAATATTAAATATTTTTGCACCTAATATTAGAATACCTAAATACATCAAAGAAACACTGACTACACTGAAAAAATGAGATAGATCTCTTCACAATAATAGTGGGAGACTTCAACACTCCGCTCTCAATACTGGATGGATCGTCTAGAAAAAAGCTCAGTTAAAGACACAGAAGACTTTATTGCCACAATTGACCAACTAGACCTCATAGACATATACACAACTTTCTATCCATCAGCGGACAAATACACCTTCTTCTCCAGTGCACATGGAACATTCTCCAGAATAGACCACGTGTTAGGACGTACAGCAATTCTCAGCAAAATCTATACCATTGAATTAACGCAAAGCATCTTCTCAGCTAACAAAGCCATAAAAGTCAAAATCAATAGAAGAAAAAACACAGATAGAAAGTGGAACTCATGGAAACTGAACAACATCTTGCTCAAAAAGCCATGGGTTATAGAAGAAATCAAGGATGAAATCAAGAAATTTATGGATTCCAATGAGAAGGAAAATACTTCCTACTAGAATCTACGGGATACAGCCAAAGGAGTGCTCAGAGGTCAGTTGATCTCCTTAAATGCGCACATCTGGAAGGAAGAAAGAAACCAAATCAAAGAATTGACCCTACACCTAGAACAAATAGAGAGAGAACAACGGAGGAAACCCTCAGTCACCAGAAGAAAATGGATCATAAAAATTAAAGCAGAATTAAATGAATTAGAGAATAGAGGAACAATCAAAAAAATTGAAAAGACCAAAAGCTGGTTTTTGGAAAAGATCAATACAATGGACAAACCATTGGCTAACCTTGCTAAAGAAAAACAGGAAAGGAAATAACCCAAATAAGAAATGAGAGTTGTCATAACAGATCCAACAGAAATAAAAAAATATCACAACAGAATACTATGAAAATCTGTACTCCAACAAATCTGAAAACCTAGAAGAAATGGACAAACTCCTTGATTCATATGACCTGCCAAAATTATCACAAGGTGAAGCAGAACAACTTAATAAACCCATCCCAAAGGAAGAGATTGAAAAGTCACCAAAAAACTACCAAGCAAAAAAGCCAAGGCCCAGATAACTTCACCACACAATTCTACCAAGCTTTTAGAGAAGAGTTATCTCCAATACTACTGAGACTATTTCACATTATGGAAAGGGATGGAATACTCCCAAATTCATTCTATGAAGCCAGCATAACCCTGGTACCAGCATCAGGGAAAGACCCAACAAAAAAGGAGAACTACAGACAAATATCACTGATGAATCTAGACGCAAAACTCTTCAACAAAATTCTTGCCAGTAGAACGCAACAGCATATGCAAAAAGTAATCCATCATGACCAAGTTGGATTCATACCAGGGATGCAAGGCTGGTTCAACATCAGAAAAACAATTAATGTGATCAGTTACATAAATACCGGAAAAGACAAGAATCACCTGATTTTGTCCATTGATGCAGAAAAGGCAGTTGATAAAGTCCAACACTCATTCATGCTAAAAACTCTCAGCAAAATAGGAACAGACAGCAAATTCCTCAACGCAATAAGGGCCGTTTATACAAAGCCAACTGCCTACATCATCCGGAATGGAGAGAGACTGAAGTAGTTTCCCTTGAGAACAGGAACTACGCAGGGATGTCCATTCTCACCTCTCCTGCTCAACATTGTACTAGAAGTTGTAGTGAGAGGAATTAGACAAGATCAAGAAATAAAGGGCTTCTGCATAGGCAAAGAAGTCAAAATCTCCCTATTTGCAAATGATGACTGTATACACAGAGAATCCTAAAGAATCTGTAAATAAACTACTCAAACTGATAGAAGAGTTCAGCAAAGTCTCAGAATACGTGATAAACATACCAACAGCGAGATTGTTAATGAAGTAATCACCAAATTGATGCCATTTACTATAGCCCCTAAGAAGATAAAGTACCTAGGAATAAATCTAACCAGAAAAGTAACAGACCTTCACAAAGAGAACTACAAATCCTTACTACAAGAAACTAAGAAAGACTTACATAAATGGAGAAGCCTACGCTGCTCGTGGATAGGAATAATTAACATTGTGAAAATGTCTATTTTACCCAGAGCAATTTACTTATATATAATGCAATCCCAATGCAAATTCCAGTGACATTCTTTAATGAGATGGAGAAAACAAATCACCAAGTTTGTTTGCAAGGCGAGAAGTCCCATGTCATGGATTGAATTGTGTCCCCCCCAAAATATGTGTAGCCATGTGGCTGGGCCATGATTCCCAGTATCTTGTGACTGTCCTAAACTTGTGATTTTCCTAAACTGTATGTTAAAGGATTAGGGTGGGGCTGTAAATCCCTTCATAGGATTATCTCCCTGTTCCACTGTAAAGGGAGTTTCCCTGGAGTATGGCTTGCCCCACCCTTAATCCTTTCATCCTACAAGAGATAAAAGGACAGAGAAGCAGGCAGAGAATTGGGAACCTCGTACCATCAAGAAAGCAGCAGTGGGAGAAGAGCGCGTCCTTCAGACCTGAGATTCCTGCGCCAAGATGCTCCCTGGACAAAGATTGATGCAGTACTGGACTTGCCTCCTGAGCCAACAAGGGGAAAGCCTTCCCCTGGAGTGGAGACCCTAAATATGGACTTGCAGCCTACCAGACTATGTAAGAATAAACTTTCCTTTATTAAAGCCATCCACTCTGTGGTATTTCATTTAGAGCAGCACTAGATGACTAAAACACCCTAGATAATTAAAGCACTACTGAAGCAGAAGAACACATGGAGAGGCCTCTTACTGTCCAACTTGAGAACCTATTGCACTGCCACAGTACGTAAAACAGCCTGGTACTGGTATGAAAAGAGACAGATAGATCAGAACAGAACTGAGACCCAGAGATGACCCCATCTGCCTTTGAACAGCTGATATTCAACAAAAGCCCTAAAACATTAAGCCAGGGTAAAAACAATCTCTTCAACAAACGGTGCTGGTAAAATTGGATATCCATTTGCAATAAATTGAAATAAGACTGCTATCTCACACCTTATACAAAGACCAATGCACACTGGATAAAAGATCTAAATATCAAATCTAAAACGATAAAGCTCATTCAAGAGAAAGTAGGAACAACAAAGGAAGTTTTAGTACACAACGTAGACAGACTTCAGTCTGTCAAACAAACCACAAACAACAGAAGAAAAAACAGGTAAATGGGAACTACTAAGAATCAAACACTTTTGCTTATCCAAAGACTATTAATAGAATTAAAAAGCCACCTACGCCAGCCAAGTGCCGTCGAGTTGGATCTGACTCATGCCATCTACAGAATGGGAAAAAATATTTGGCAACTGTATGTCAGACCAACACCTGATCTCCATAATATGAGATACTACAAAATATTAATAAGAAAAAGATAAATTATCCAATTAAGCAATGAGCAAAGGAGATGGACAGACACTTCTCTAAACAGCAGATCCAGGCAGCAAAAAAATACATGAGGACATGCTCACAATCATTAGCTATTAAAGAAATCCAAATCAAAACTACAATAAGATACCATCTCACCCAACAAGGATACCCACGATCCAAAAAACACAAAACAACAAAGGCTGGAGAGGCTGTGGAGAAAGTGGAACTCTCCTACACTGTTGGTGGGATTGCAGCATGGTGCAACCTCTTTGGAAAGCAATCCGGCACTTCCTTAAAAAGCTGGATATAATATACCATTTGACCCAATAACTCCACTGTTTGGAATATATCCTACAGAATCCAGGCCATTCACAAGAACTGATACATGCACGCGAATGTTTATTGCAGCACGGTCCACAATAGCAAAAAGATGGCATCAACCCAGATGCCCAACAACAGAGGAATGGATAGGTAAACTATGGTATATATACTCAATGGAACAATATGCAATGATAAAGAACAACGATGATTTTAGGAAACATCTCATAACCTGGTTTCAGTTGGAGTACACTACATTGAGTGAAGGTAGTCAGTGAGAAAAGGAAAAATATTGTATGATACCCATACAATAAGAACTTAAAAACAGACTCATGCATAGAAGGAAAGACTCTTTGACAGCTGCAAGGGTGGAAAGGGAGGGAGGAGGAGGAGGGCAGAGTTTAGATTAGATAGTTGACAGAAATTTGTTTGGGTGAAATCTGTGACAGAACACATTAGAAAGAAGATCAATATTAACTGGACTTCAGTATGGCATGATTATTCCCATCTTAACCCAATATTGAAAGGACAGATTAGCTGGGGCAGGGGGCTGGGGACCATGCTCTCAAGGGAAATCAATGCCAAATTGTCACAACTAGAGTTTTGCTAAGAGAGTCTTCTGCACCCTGCTTTAGTGAGTGGCATATGGGGTCTTAAAAACTGCCAAGCTGCCATCTGAGGTACAGCAAATGATCCCAGCTCAGCAGGAACAGATGATCACCAAGGACCAAAACGACAGGGGGGAAAGAGAACCCAGAAAACAGAGAGACCCACATGAGTGGCTGACTACATCGACTTGTTACCAGAAGAACCAGATGGTGCCCATCCACCACTAGTAGTAGCCGTGATAGAGCTCACAAAGTTGAGTCTCACTGGCAACACAAGAATAAAAAAGGGGTATATCCTGAGATCTCCACTAAAAGACTACAACTGATGGTCCAGGGGCCTCAGAGTTCCCCTGGGAGCATGGCCCATGGCCCTGATGCTGCCCCTGTCCATAAATCATAATGGAGGTCAACTGTTCAGACAGGAATGGATTGGACCTGGCAACACAGAGTGACCATATCATGTGTGCCCTTTATGGTTCTATGCATCTATCAGATGTCATCCTGCTGACCTCTTACTGGAGGCGGGGGAGTAGGTACAGAGGAGGGGATAGGAGATTGCTGGGAGGATAGGGCATGTATGGAGCAGAGAGGAAGAGTGTGCTGTCGTCACCGGGCAGGGAGAGCAGTGGGAGCTGCATATATGTGGACATGCAAATTTATATGGGAATCTACATTTTCAGTCAGTCATAACTGAGAAAAAAGAAAGGGAAAAAAGGAAAACCAACCTAAAAAACAAAACAAAACTACTTCTGTCCAAGCTCCATCTGTCCTGCAATCCCTCAGCCCTAGGAATCTGCTTCTCAGGTAGGCTCAGGGATTGTTATTGCCAAAAATCTCTGCGGGTGACTTGAATGTAGAACCACAGATGTGCCATCAGGAGTGAACCCAGTCAGCATGAGTAACACGTCCAGCCATGCCTAGAGAGGTAATCTCCCTTAACACTTTTCTTATATGTCTAACCCTCAGCATTGTTGTTGAATTTTTGTTTGTTAATTTATTTATTTTTCTATAAACTCTCTGGTCATGAGTACTGTGGGCTTTAGACTAGGTTTGCTTTCCAAACTTTACACAGAATAAGCTTTTATCCTCAATTACGCAATGTCATAGGATTATTATATGGATCAAATGTAATTCATTCCTTCAAAACCAGATATTCACTGAGTGCCTCCTCAGTATCAGAAACTGTTTTAAGACCAGAAGATACAGCAATGTACAAAACAAACATATCTCCAGAAGTGTACATTCTAGTGGGGTCGGGGCGAAAACAGGTTTTGTACTACGTGGCATATAATACACATCTAACATGATATTATTCACTACACAAATGAATTTACCATTGAGCATGTTGCAGGCTGTTGTAGATGTTGCAAATACAGAAGGGAACAAGACAGAGTATATAATATCAGAGATCCTGAATTGCAATCGTCAGAAAATTAACAGATACTTGCCAATAATTTAGCTATGAGGAAGCTAAAAAGAGAATAATATGAGAACAACTGTATCCGTCAGAATGTTTTCCACTACAAGTAACAGGAAACGCAATTAAAACTAGCTTAAAATTATGTAAGGACTCTACTGCTAATGTGAAGGCCCTGGTGGGACGGTGCTTAAGTATTCAGCTGCCAATCCAAAATTGGCAGATCAAATCCATCATGTGCCCTTTGAGAACTCTGTGGGGCAGTTCTACTCTGTCCTATAGGGTCACTGTGAGTTAGAATTGACTCAATAGTAGTGGTTGGTTAGTTGGCTGGATAGGTAATATAAAACACTGATGGTAGAACAGGATTCTGGTAAAATAACTCAGGAACTTGGCTTGGTCTCTCTGTGGTGCTCTTTGCCTGCCCTGTTTTGTGTATTTCCTTCAACTTTGGACTAGTTTTTCTAATGGCCGCAAAGTGGTTGCCAGGAGCACAAAGGCATGTTTACTGTAGTTACTGAACGCAGCTTCTGTTCTTGATACCACCCATAAACAAACCTCTGTGTCTTGGTGATGCCGTGGGTTAACTGCTCTTGCAAGGAATGAAGCTGTCCTGATGGACAGTTTAATCCAGTTCTCCCTTCCAGCTTCCATATTTGTAAGTGATTGAGGTATGACAAAATATAGGGTAATCAGGGCATCTCTAAAGAGGTTACAATTGAGATATGACATGAGTATCAAAGGATTTAATCTTTGAGGATACAAAGGAAGAACATTTCCTAAGAAAGAAGTAAGTACAAAAACTCCTGATGAGGATAAATGAACTTACTGTTAAGTTCAAGTTTAAAGTGGCAGGGAAATAGTGATCCAAGGCAACATCAGAGAGGTAGCAGAGCATGCAAGTTTCCACTCATCTAGGTTCCAGAAGAACATGAGTGCATTTAAACTTTAAATTTTGGGTTATTATTACATTCAGAAGACAATGTATGAAAAATCAGGGGTTCTAGCTGAAGAAAGAAATAACCATGTTTTCATCAAAGGAGGAAGGTTGCACTTACAGCAATTAAAGAATTCATCAAACTGTTTGAGAAGGTAGAGGGCTTGGAGGCTGTACTTTAAAAAGCCCAGCTGCATCCTTTAAAATCAGTTGAATGTATGAATAATTCAAATTCAAAAACGGGGGATAGCAGTTCTCTTGTAACCTACAATGCAATCCCCTTCTGCCACCTTGACACTTGCTGCCAACCCACCTGTGAGTAGCATATCTCCATAGTAACTGCCATGCTATCTACACTGCTGGATTGTGTTGTTAATATGGTGATTTAACATTTTCTATGTGGGTTAAATTACACACAAAAAGCTGAAACAGCTTAGTCATGAGGGATGAGTGTTATAGAATTTCCAGTAGTTTCCCTGAACCATGCTTCTCCATAATTTTTAAAGAAATGTATTGCTGAAATCAAGAGTTTAGCTCAAAGTGGTATTTGAAATGTAGCCTTGTCTCCTACGAAAGATTTATTTCAAAATGGGGGCCTGGCTTTAAACATATGCACACCCTTTTGAGAGAGGAGTGATGTGATACAGACAGAGGCCTGGCAGAAGGTTTCATGATTGCAGATATAGAATCAAGGGTCTGATGCCAATGAAATACCAATGGAAATCTAGTTGAAAGCATTTCCCAAATGATGGTAATTAGACTGGTTATATCGAAATCACTCATTGTTGTTATTGTTGTTATGTGCTATCAAGCCAGTTCTAACTCATAGCAACCCTACAGAAACAGAGTAGAACTGTCCTATAGGTTTTCTAAGGGATCAAAAAAAAGGACAAGGCACTGCTGTTGATTCCAACTCATAGAGACCCTAGAGGTCAGAGTAGAACTGCTCCACAGAGTTTCACAGGAGTGCCTGATGGATTTGAACTGCCAACTTTTTGGTTAGCAGATGTAGCACCTAACCACTACACCACCAGGGTTTCCTTCTAAGGGTAGCTGATAAATTTGAGGTGCTGACCCTTTTGGCTCTTAACTGTTGTGCAACCAGGGTTCCAAAAAGTCACCTGGGGACCTTGAAAAGTATACATTTTTCAGGTCCCATCTCTCATCTATTCTCACGATTCTAATTCAGTGGGCCTGGTGGTACAGTAGTTAAAGACCCAGGCAGCTAACCAATAAAGATCAGCTGCTCCAACCCACATGCTGCTCCACAGGAGAGAGATATGACAGTCTGCCCCATAAAGACTGATAGCCTTGGAAACCCAATGAGGAAGCTCTACTCTGTCCTGCAGGGTTTCTATGAGTGTAAATAGACTCAATGGCAGTGTTTTCTTTCGGGGGGAGGGGGGAGTGACATGGATTGAATTGAGTCCTCCAAAAAATGTGTGTGGCAATTTGGCTAGACCATGATTCCTGGTACTCTGTGATGTTCCTACATGTCATAAATTCTGCCTCTATGATGTCAATAAAGGAGGCTGGGCAGCAGGTGTGTTGGTGACACAAGACTCAGTATTGTGCCTTGAGGTAACCTGTTGGAATATGAAAGAAACGAAAGAAGCAGAGAGTTGGGGGACCTTGTACCACCAAGAAAACTGTGTCAGGTGTGGAGTGCATACTTTGGACTCAGGGTCCCTGAGCTTCAGAAGCTCCCAGTCCAGGGGAAATTTGATGACAACTATGTTCCTCTGCAGCCAATAGGAAAACCTTACCCCTAGAGCTGATGACCTGAATTTGGGCATTTAGCTCACTTTACTGTGAGGACAAAAAGTTCTCTTTGCTCAAACCATCCACGTGTGGCATTTCTGTTAGAGCAGTACTGAATCACTGAGAGTGGGTAAAGCTTACAATTCTATATATATTTCTAAAAAGTCCTGGTTTGCTCCAGTGTTATATACTTTGGAAACCACCACCTCCCAGCAATACAAACTGAAGCATGGGGCCCAGGCCACTTGAATAACAGCACCCCCAGAGTATTCAAGGAGCTCCTGGTAAATTTGAACTGCCAACCATACATGGAAGCTAATCTACAATGGATTAAAGACACAGATGTAAAACCTAAAATAATTAAGATCATGGAAGGAAAAATAGAGAGAATACTAGAAGCCCCAATAACAAAATCCATTGCCCTTGAATTTGCTCAAATTACTATGGATTGAATTGTATTCCCCAAAACGTGAGTCAATTTGGCTAGGCCATGATGCCCGATACTGTATTGTCGTCTGTCATTTTATGATCTGATGGGATTACCTTTTTTTTTATTTTATTATGACTGAGTGAAAATATACATTCCAATATAAATTTGTTTGCCCACCTATATGCAGCTCCCACTGCTCTTCCTGCCAGGTGACAGCACACCCTTCCTCTCTGCTCCATACATGTCCTATCCTCCCAGCAATCTCCTATCCCTGCCTCTCCACCCACTCCCCCCCCCTCCAGTAAGAGGTCAGCAGGATGACTTCTATAGATGGATAAAACCACAAAGTGCACACATGATATGGCCACTCTGTATCACCAAGTCCAATCTATTCCTGTCTGAAAAGTTGACCTCCGTTATGATTTATGGACAGGGGAAGCACCAGGGCCAAGAGCTGTGCTTTCAGGGGAACTACAAGGCCCCTGGACCATCAGTTGTGGTCTTTGAGTGGAGATCTCAGGGTGTACCTCTTTTTGTTCTTGTGCCGCCAGTGAGACTCAACTTTGTGAGTGTCACCATGGCTATCACTGGTAGTGGCCAGGCGCTATCCAGTTCTTCCAATCACAAGTCGATGTAGTCACCCACTCATGTGGGTCTGACTGTCTTCTGGGTTCTCTTTCCCCCACGTTGTTTCGGTCCTTGGTGATCATCCATTCCTGCTGAGTTGGGACCATCTGCTATACCCTCAGATGGCAGTTTGGCAGTTTTTAAGAACTCAGATGCCACTCACTAATGTGGGGGTTAAAGAGCTTGCTTAGTAAAATGCTAGTTGTGCCAATTGGCCTTGATTTCTCTTGAGTTAAAATGGTGACTTACCTTCAGCCTGTGAAAGCCAGCTCTCGTAAAGAGCAGGCTCAGCAAAAGAGAGGAGGTTTTCATTTCAGTGGTAAGAAGTCAAAATTAACAGCCCAATGCCATGTCCTAGAGCTCACTAGGTGTCCAGAAGGCTCTGTTTAATTATCAATTCGGGTCTTGGTTTCCAGAAGGATTTAGGGAGACGTGTGTTTAGTCTGCCATCGTTACTCCGCCCTCTGATGTGATTAGTGTTGTAAATCCTCATCTTTATGGTGTCAGTGATGCAGAGTTAAAAGTAGTTAGGTTACAGAGTCAATACTCAGTCTACAGGATTAAGCTGTGTCTTGAGTCAGTCTACCTTGAGATATAAAATAGAAAAGCCAGCAGAGAAGAGAAAGACTGCATGCCATCAAGAAAGAAGCTCTGAGAGCAGAGTTCATCCTTTGATCAGGAGTCTCTGTGCTGAGAACCTCCCAAACAAAGGTAAGATTGATGACAAAGACCTTGCCCCAGAACCAACATAGACAGAAGGTCTTCTCTGGAGCTGGCATCCTGAATTTAAACTTTTTTTAACAAACTTTTGCTTGTTAGAGAAATCCACTTGTGACATTAATGTTACAGCAGCACTAGGTAACTAAGATAACAACTTATATAAACCATAACTAACATTAGCTGGATTTGACTCAACGGCACCGGGCTTTGGCTTGGCAACAATGCATAAAAACACCAGAAGATAAACTAGGTAACGGAGAGCTCCTAAAAGTTAAACACTTATACTCATCAAAAGACTTCACCTAAAGAGTAAAAAGAGGATGTACAGACTGGGAACATTCTTTTGCTACAACATATCCAGCAGCACCTCAACAATAAGAAGACAAATAATTAAAAAATGAGCAAAGGATATGAATAAGCATGTCACCAAAGAAAACATTGTGGAAGCTAACTGACACACGAGGAAACACTTGTGATCATTAGCCACTAGAGAAATGTAAATGAAAACTACAATGAGATACCATCTTGCCCCAATATTACTAGCATGAATCATAAAAACAGAAAATAACAAATTATGGAGAGGTTGCTGGGAGATTGGAACACTTATACTATATAGGTGAAAAAGTAAATTTGTACAACAATTATGGAAGACCATATGGCATTTCCTTAAAAAAGCTTGAAATACAAATACCATATAGTCCAGCAATCCTACTCCTAGGAATATATTCTAGAGATAAAAGCCATCACACTCATGTTCATTATAGCACTATACTATCAGCAATAGCAAAAGGAGGGATACAAACCTATCTCCCATCAGCAGATGAAAGGGTGAACAAATTTTGTTACATACAATGAAATAATACAATGATGAAACTGCAAAACATTTCATAACATGAATGAATCTGGAGGGTATTATGCTGAGTGAAATAAGAAATGACAAATACTGTATGAGACCACTGTTACAAAAATCCAAGAAAAGATTTACACACAGGAAAAAAGAAAAAAAAAAAAAACTATGATGTTTATGAGGGCAGGGAAGGCAGAGGAGGAGAAGTCACTAACTAGATAGTAGACACATGTTAGCTTTGGTGACAGTAAAGACAATACACAACAGGGAAATCAGCACAACTTGACCAAGGCAAATACATAGAAGCTTCCTAGACACATCCAAAAAACTTGAAGGACTTCTTTATTGGGGTTGAGGGCTAGGGACCATGGTCTTGGGTGATATCTAAGACAACTGGCATAACACTTCATAAGGAAAATATTCTACACCCTACTTTAGTGAGTAGTGTTGTCATAGATTAAATTGAGTAATGGATTGAATTGTGTCCCCCCAAAAATGTATGTGTTGATTTGACTTGGTTTGGAGTTCCAATATGATGCCCTTCCTCCCATGTGTTGTGAATCCTGTCTCTGTGATATTGATGATGGAGAATGGTTTGCAGTTGTGTTAGAGAGGCAGGACTCAAGCTTGTGGAATATAAGGGAGAGAAGTGAGCTGGGGAAGCGGGGAACCTCACACCACCAAGAGACAAGCACCAAGAGCAGAGCACGTCCTTTGGACCCGAGGTTCCTGTGTCGAGATGCTCTCACTGGATGTGGACTCAGCCTACTGGACTGTGGTGATTTCTTATTCTGAATGTACTTGTATCTTGTTAATGGATTTGTGGCTTACTGGACTGTGACAATAAAAGCTTCTCTTCGTGAAATCTTCCACTTGTGGTATTTTCCGTTAGAGCAGTACCAGGTGACTAAGACACATTGTGTCTCCCCGAAAATGTGTACATTAATTTGGATAGGCCTTAATTCTTGGTATTGTGTGATGTTCCTATATGCTGTAACCTGTACGCTGTAAACTCTGCCTCTGTCATGTTAATGAAGGAGGACGGACTGCAGCCGTTGTGTTGGAGGGGCAGGACTCCGTGTGTAAGATTCTACTGTGCCTTGAAGCAATCTCTTGGGATATAAAGGAAAGAGAAGAAAGCAGTGGGTAGGGAACCACTTAACATCAGGAAAGAAGCACTGCGGGGAGCAGAGAATGTCATCTGGAACGCACCCAGGGTCCTTCCACCTCAGAAACTCCCAGTCCAGGGGAAAACCAATAATAAGGACTTTCCTCCAGAGCCAAGAGAGAAAAACTTTCCCTGGAGCTGACATCCTGAGTTTGGATATCTAGCCTACTAGACTGTGACAGAATAAAATTTCTCTTTTTAAAGCCATCTATTTGTGGTATTTCTGTAACAGCAGTGCTAGATGACTAAAACAAACATCTAGGGCCTTTAAAGTTTATAAGCATGCATCTAAAATACATTTATTCATCCCATTAAATTCAGAGCAAAGGAGAATGAAGGAAATCCAAAACACAAGGGAAATATTAGTCCAAATGATCAATGATCACATGAAATACAACCCCTACAAGCCTGAGCTCTGATAAGGGTCACAACAGAGGCTCTCAGACAGAATGGAAAAAAAATGTAGAATAAAATCCAAATTCACAACGATAGACAAGACTTACCTGTCTGACAGAGACTGGGAAAACTCTGAGACTATGGCCCTTAGACACCCTGATAACTCAGAACTGAAGTCATTTCTGAAGTACAACTTTCTAAGGATGAACAAGAAATAACACATGTGAGAGATGTGTTTCTTGTTTAATCAAGTATACAAAGTTAAATGAGCAACCACTGTCCAAAAAAGCAAAGAAGTGACAGGAAAACTGGACAGTTGATACAGAAAACCCAAGGTATAAAGGGAAAGGTGGTAAGTCCTGACTCATTGTAGGGATTACAACCAATGATACAAAACAACTTGTGTATATTTTTGAATGAGGAACTAACTTGCACTGTAAACTTTCACTTGAAACAGTAAAAATAAAAAAGACAAGAATCAAAAAAAAATAGTGGGGGCTTATCAACATACTTTACTACTAAAAAACATTTATTAGGGGAATGACTGTATGTACTTATACTGGATAGATCATCAGAGAAGACCAGTGACCATAAAAGAACATGGTGTTTAGTTGAGTAGACAGTCAGTGAAAATGTGAGAGGTCCTCAATGTAATGAATTGACATAATAGCACAAAAATGAACTCATAGTAAGAATTATGAAGATGACACAGGACCAAGTGATGTTTTATTCCATTTTATATAAGGTCTCTGTGAATCACAGCTGATTCCATGGCGACTAACAATAACAGCACGTATGTGAAGCTTTTTGGTGTTTGGATAGGATTTCTGTGAGTCAGAATCAACTTGACGGCAGTAGGCAGTGGGTTTGGTTTGGGTTTTGGGTATAGGATTTGGCATACCACTTCAGGTATTTGTTTTCTGAATACTTTACCACTAGATTCCTTACCTATAGTGAGTTCCTGGGTTCTAGAAGTTAGTAACAAGTTGACTACTGGTACAGTCTTGGGAGGTATATGTAGTGATCAAATCACTTTTGACCTCCGAGGCAGCAAGGTACAGTGGAAAGTTTCAAGAGCTCTACAGTCAGACAGAAGTTGTCTATAAACCTGGCTATCCCAAACTTTCCAGCAGTGTGACCTTCATCAAGGCACTCAATTCTTTAAGTATGAAGTACAATATCTATAAAAATAAAAAAGGAAAAGCTTGGGTTTCAGAGTTGTGTTACCATCTCCTTGTTGCACAATACTACATGTGCTACACTATAAATATGTGTTAAAAAGAGGAAAGAAAAGAAAAAAAGAAGAGGGTGATTGAGACAAATAGTAACCACGGTACTTTGGAGACCTACAGAGATAGAAACAACAGAGATCATTTAGGATATTTTTAGAACATTTTATCGATGGCATTGACCTTGCTTCCATCATCACTTTAGTTAGGCAAGGGCCTCAGCTGGTTTAAACCTAACTAAGAGACAGGCTGTTTTACAAGGCTTTCCTATACACCCTGGTATTGAGATATCTTTATCTAGGCCACCCCCTTCCAGCACCATGGCAACGTAGCTAATGAAATGTATTGGAGGAGACCTTGCTGGTGCTAATCCAAAGGGGTGGGAGTGGCTTGTCTCCTTAGATACCCCATGATCTACAACACCCACAGAAACTTTTCCAGCCTCAAGATTTAGAGATACCAAAATAACTGAATTTGTACTACATCAGTAGGATAATATAATTTTCCCAGGCTACAGTTGTGTTCAAAAAGGCTGTAACCGACCCCACACAAGAAACCTTAACTAAGGTATTCTAAGTGACTAAGGCAACTGAGGAACAATAACAAAGGAAAGCCAGCAAACAAAAAAGCCAGATGCAGTCATTCATAGACAATCTTGTCTGAAGAGATGATGCTAGCTAGGCAATGCAGGCGGGGATCAATGCTCAAATTCAAATATACTCTGTCCCTTTATATTTCAGTTCAGTTAGAATATTATGATTACTATGAAACCGCATCATTAGGTCCCTACAACTAATGTCTCAAGGTAGAAATTAAGAGACACAGACTGTATGCAGTCCTGAATCAAAGAAGGCAAACAATCTACATCGGTTCTCTTCGTCTTCCAAGAATCCAGACTGGAAAACTTGGGACCTGGGGTCGGGGGCAGGAATCAATCCCCTGCTATTTGAATAACACTTAGTAAAAAAGCCTTCTACTGTTTCACTAAACAGGATACATAAAACATTAAGGACTTTAATTTAAAAAATTATAGTACCTTGTGTACAATGCTTTTACATAACTTCATTATGTATAATTAACTTTTACCTTATTACAAAATTATTTTCTTTGTCTTCCCTCTCAAAAACACCCCGGTTGAACCATCTAAAAGAGATTAAACAAGTATTTTCCCATCAAAGGTGATGGAAGGACATGCCCATGGGACTAAATAGCAGATCATTGTTGTATTTCATTATTGCTACCCAAGACAAAGATGTTTTCCTCATTCCTCTGTCTCTCTCCAGGTATGCAGGAGCACATCACCCTTGCAGGTTACTGAAGCATTGTAAAATATAGCTACTTCTGAGGTCCACCACCCATGCTCTGGCTGCTTGCATGTTGCTATGATGCTGGAAGCTATGTTACTGTTACTTAAAATACGAGCAGGATCACTCATAGTGGACAGGTTTCAGCAAAGCTTCTGGATTAAGACTGATGAGGAAGAAAAGCTTGCTGATCTACTTCGGAAAATTAGTCACTGAAAACCATATGGATCCCAACAGAATACTTTCTGATGTAGTACTGGGAGATGAGCCCCCTACATTGCAGGGCACACAAAATATACAGCAGCCCCAGCAACAAAACTCAAGCACATCAACAATGGACCAGGTTCAGGATGGGCGATGTTTGTTTCTGTTGTATGTGGGCTCACTGTGAGTCAGAGCTGACTTGATGGCAGGTGATCAGTCCACCAGGAACCTCCAGTGTGCACACAGCACAATGCTAGCTACCTCTGCCTCTATTATCCCTCAACTGTCTCCTGATACATGAGCCATATTGAGGGGGAGAATTTACAGGAAGGGTGGAATGGAGAGAGCAGATATCCATTCAGACTAGCCCCCTCAGATGATGAATTTGTACCCTGAACGATGAGCATCACAGTGCTCTTTTGCTCAGAGTCATGAGTAATACATACATAGAAGCCGAAAGTCTGAGGGTAGCTCTGAGTGGTGTGGGCTGCATCCTAGAGAAGCCTGCTTGAGTCCTCATTTTGCAGCATGAAAAATTATTTATTAACTCTCAGTGTGCCACCTTCTTACCTGCCCAAGAGAACTTCCTTTGAAAGAATACCAATAGAGTCAGGGATAGAGTCTTTTCTTCAGGCACTGTACTTGCTTTTATCCTGATAATACAAAAGTTTTGTCCTGGAGATATAAGAGTTTGCTATGTCAATTGATTGAAAAATAGGATGTGATTTGATTTGATGGACATGTGAAATGCTTAGTGTATATATTAGTGTTTAAACTCCTAGCATACAGAATCAAACCCAACCATCTGAGAAGCACCTTGACTACTGTAAAAGGAGCTACATTTTTTTGTTTGTTCATTTGTTTTTTTTTTTCAATAAAGCTCTCTTCCATAGAAGAACAAGTCAGGAAATATTTAAAGCTCTGCACTTGTAAAAAAATACTGTAAAAGTCTAAACAGTATTTTTTTTCCTGTGAAGTTATGGGCAAGACAGAAGAAGCAGTTGATAGAAATCTGTATTAGCAATGATAATTGCCAGAGGTGGAAAAAAAGGACTACTAATCTGGACTAATGAGAATGAAATCAGAACTTAGAATTCATATAAACAGATGAGTTACACTATGACAAATCCTGCTGTATTATATATTAACCAGTTGCTGTTGAGTATGTTTTGACACATGGTGACCCTATGTGCTACAGAGTAGAACTGAGATCCCTAAGGTTTTCTTGGCTTATCTTTTTACAGAAGCAGATCTTCAGGGCTTTGTTTCATGGTGCCACTGGATGGATTTTAACCTCCAACCTGTCGGTAGCCAAGTTCAAAGTAATTGCTCCACCTAGGGACCTTATGTATTATCCTGCAACATTACCAGTTCTATTCCATTATAGAGAACAGCCTGGCACTAACAATCCCAGAAGCATAAACTCAATCTTGCAGGAAAGTAAATCAGTAAATTATTTCACAGAATCAATTATAAATGGATTCTTTTTAATGTCTTTATTATTACTGCATTTCATTCTCCACTGCACTTATGCACTTTACAATCTGTATTTTAAAGATTAGCTATGTTATCATTAGCGATTATATTTCTTAATATGAAAACACCTATTTCTAACAAGCCCCAGCAATGAAAATGATTGCTGTCTTTTTCTTGTTCTTCTTGACTTGGGAACAAAGTGTTGGTCTAAAAACCCTATAATGGTAGGGACCTTGTCCTTTTTCGTTTGTGAATGCACCCTCAATACCTAGAGTGGTTCCCAGCAAACAGTAGGTATTCAGAGACTAATCAGTTGAAAGTTGAATAATTAATTGTTAAAGAGCTAAGTTTATTTCTTTCTGAGTCATTCCATGCTAGTAAGCAAGCCAGAGATTTACTATATTTGGAAAGTGTTTCTCCATATAAAAATGAGGAAGAATCTGCCTGACATCTTGAGGTCCTGCTGTCACCATATCCAAATGACCATGTCACTCAGGTGCTAATTCTTGAAAGTCTCAGAATAGTTTACAATTTGTTCCAATGTTATTATATTCTCTCTGGCAATACAGGAAGTAGCTGGCAGCTTCTCTCAACAGAATTCCATATCCAGGCTCATTTAGATGCAAGTAACTGAAACCTATTTCTGCCAACTTATGAAAAATGGGGATTTTTATTGTAGAGTTTCAGTGGTAACTAAGAAACAGGAGCAGGATGTATAATGAGGTCTTGCTAGGTTCTGGAACAAGAACCTTTGTCTCTCTCGAAATGTTTGGAGTTGTGTTCCCTCGTCTCTATGATGGGCTTTTATCACTCAGTTGAGTGGGCTCAGTGCCTATCACAGTGCCATGTAATGGGTGTGCTGCAAATGTCTTTGGATGAATGAGTGAATTTTTATGTATTTCTCCATGATGATAAAGGAGAAATCACTGCACTGAATGGCTCTGATTCCAACACTACTATCTTTCACAATTGAAATTCTTAGAAAAACATAGATTAATTCAACTCAGCAATGGATTGATTTCTTCTGGGCAAGGGACCTGTCTGTTGCCTAATCAGCTCTTCCTGGGGGGCAAAGTTATGTAGCTCTGTACCCAATAGGAAGGAAATAGACTTTCAGAAGAGAAGTCACTGCCTAATTAGGTGTTCTGAGGCCTAAACCAAACCAAACCACTTTCTGTTGAGTTGATTTTGACTCACGACAACCCAATGTGTTTCGGAGCAAAACTGTTCTCCTTAGGATTTTCAATGGCTGTGATCTTTTAGCAGTTTGCCAGGATTTTCTTCTAAAGCACTGCTGGGTAGGTTTGAATGCCAGCTTTACAGTTAGTCATGGAACGCTTAACAGTTTGCACCATCCAAAATAAACCAAAACCAAGCCCACTGCTGCTGAGTCGATTCTGACACATTGTGACCCTATAGGACAGAGTAGAATTGTTCCATAGTTTCCAAGGAGTGCCTGGTGGATTTGAACTGCCAGTCTTTCAGTTAACAGATGTAGCATTTAACCACTATACCACCAGGATTTCCCCACCCAGGGTAGGTGTCTGTTAAAATAGTGATAGAGCTTTACAAAGGTGGCTGCAATAGTTCCTGTCTGCATGGCCATGTGCAGTGTGACTTTGCTGCTCCTCCAATGAAGAAGGTAAGTCTGTCTCCTAGCCCTTTGAATCTGGGTTGGCTTTATGACTTGCTTTATGTAATAAAATGTGGAGGAAATAATGGTGTGGGTGTTCCCAAACCTAAGCCTCAAGATGCCTGAGTACGCCGCCATCATTGTTCCAAGAGTCCCAAGTGCCTATTGGACACAGGGAGTCCTGTTGTAAGCTAGCAACAAATGCCAGATCCAAAAACAAAGACATGTTCCACCTTGCAGCCCCAAGTGAGGTGCCAGATTAGTGCCACCATATGATTGATCCTATGACCTAAGCTAAGTTTGGGATGGCTTATTAGGCAGCAATGGATAATTGATGGAAACTTTCATAGCTTTTGCTCTGTTTCTGTGTTCCACCTCTAGCCAAAGGTACTAAAACTGAAATCTTGAATTGGTATCAGTAATTTAATTCATAGCTAACTTCTTTTCCAGCCTGACTGGAAAAAAAAAGAGAGAGAGAGAGAGAGAGAGAAACTAAGAAAAAAGTTGAAATTAACTATTGGCATTTTTGGAGTCCTGGAGATGCAGTGGTTAAAAATTATGGTGAGCTACAGCTGCCGATCATAAGATTGGCAGTTCAAAAACACCAGATGCTTGTTGGAAACATTATGGAGTGGTTTTGTTCTGTCCTCTAGAGTCACTGTCAGTCAGAATCAACTGAATGGTAATGAATATTGACGTTTCAACAGAATGCCAATATTCCAATGCTTAACCTCTTTGGGCCTTAATTTAATTAACTGTTAAGTGGGAACAATGATAGGTGTATTGCAGGCAATGATACAAATATTAACTACTGTACAATACACACAACTATTATCATGGGGATCCTGTGAAAATTAAATGAGATAATTTATAAAATATTTATATAAAACATACAATGCAGTGTAAGTGTTCAATACAGGAGTAAACGCCATCTCTCAATGTACAAAGAAAAATTCAATTTGTCTTTGATCAGATTTTAAGAACTAAGAAGTAAGTGGGAAGTTTGGGGAACACAGATGTGCAGACAGCTGTTTTTAAGACTAAGTTTTGGAAAGTTTTAGGCTTGCACAAAGTACAATGAGGCCCCAAATGATCCGTCTCCCCACTGCCCATAGCTTTCCTTATTACTAATATCTTGCATGGATGGAGATTCTGTTAGAATTTATGAACCAATACTAATACTGGTTATTTAATACCACTTTTTAAACTTGTTAGTTATCTAACTAACTAAAGTCTGTAGTTTATATTAGGATTCTTTCTATGTTGTATAGTTCTATGGGCTTTGACAAATGCATAATGTCCTGTGTCCACTATTTCAACATCACAAAAGATCATTTCTCTGCTCTGAAAATGCCCTGTGATTCACCTGTCTCTTCCACTCCAAAGAGAATTTTCTAACTAGGAAAACATACGTGTGTGCTCTTCTACCCCACCAGAAGATAAATCAGCTCTGCTACTCCACCCCAGGTGTTCCCTGCAAATAGAGGTGGCAGCCCAGCTCTCCTCCAGACAAATGATCCCCAGACAGCTTCTAGTGTAGCATTCCCCTGAGATCTGGCCTAGGAAACTCTTTCCCACAAGAGACTCATTGAAAATGTGGTCTGGTGATCAGTCAAGTTGAAAAAACACCACAGAGTATATCAGCAGGAAATTAGTAATTTATGTAAACTATGTTACAAATTTGTGCAGAGAAGACTTTGAGAAAGTCTGCAGTAAAAAAAAAAAAAAAATAGAGTGAATAATAATGATAATAAGTAGCAAGTGAAGTCATCTAACCTAGTATTTGGAAACCCTGGTGGAGCAGTGGCTAAGGGCTATGGCTGTTAACCAAAAGCTCGCAGTTCAAACTTACCAGGTGCTCCTTAGAAACACTATGGTCAGTTCTACTCTGTCCTATAGGGTCGTTCTCAGCTGGAATTGACTAGACAACAATGGGTTTTGTTTTGTTTAACCTACCATTTGCCTTTTTGTTTTGAATACACTATTCACTATATAACATGTTCCAATATACTACAAAACTAGTGGAATTCCTGGCTGGTGCAAATGGGTAGCACACTTGACTGCTAACTGAAAGGCTGGAGGTTCAGGTCCACTCAGAGATGCCTCAGAAGCAAGTCTGTGATCTCCTTGCAAAAAATTATCCACCAAAAACACCACGGAGCACATTTCTACTCTGACACAAACGAAGTTGCCGTAAGCCAGTCAACTTGACGGCAACTGGTTTTACTGGCTTTAATGTGCCACAGTAGTAGTGTGCCCCAGAATATACATGGAAAGTCCTGATCTAGTGTGACACCTCTACCTGTTTTATAAAGAAGGACACTGTGTGCAGGGGCTTACACACAGGTCTCAAACTTGACTTCATCATTCAGATGCAGTATCAGTCTGTTTCTTCCCCTTCCATGATAATATAATGACTTCCCCCAGTAAGTCCCTTTGGCAGCATCTCTAACATCCCATTTAACCTCCCATGTACAATCATCCTTTTCAAGCATATAAAGGCCATGGAATTCCTTCATTATCTTGCTCTGCTAATTGAGAAACCGTCACAAACAGAGCAACAAGTCTATCTTGCCAAGTACAGAGTGATGGCTGGTTTGGCTTCATCTGTCACTGTAAATGACCCAAGAACATTTCTGTGGCTTATTTATTACAAACAAGGAACAAAGGAAATCACAGGACTTTCTCTCACTGTGAATATTTGTAAAACCCTGAATCTCCCAATGGAGATGTTTTCTTTGGCCCAGTTGCTTTCTCCTGAGCAGTCAGACATGACAAGTACTTTCAACACACTGGGGAAAGAGGAAGAGACACAGCTTAAAGAAAATAATGATGGTCTTGGGGAGCATTTGAGAGGCAAGGAAGCCTAATGATTATGAACTCTGTAGTCATACAAATCTGGGTTTGAACGTCACCTCGACTACTTACTTGGGTAAGTTACTTAGCACCTCTAATCTCTGTTTCTTCATCTGTGAAGTGGGTATGATGAAAAGTTCTACCTCATGTAGTCACAGAGAATATTGGATAATATCCTGTATATAAAATACTTAAGACAGTGCCTGGTTCAGTAAATGTAATAATGTTATCATTAAAAGCAGTCTCTAATTTCCTTGAAATATTCATTCATTCATGAAACAAGTGTCCAGGAGCTTTTGACATGCTTGGCAAGGTGTTAGATCCTGAGGATACAGAGATAATATCATATTACCTATTAGTTCAAACAGCTCACTTCATAGTAGAGACCAAAAAGAAACTGACAATAATGAAACCTAGTTACAGGTGTTCTGATAAAGGAAAAATTGTGAGAGGGGAACATACACTTCACGAAGATATGACTTCAACTGAGTCTTGCAGCATTAAAGAATTTGAGAATCCAGTGAAAAACTGCACCTATAAAAGGTAATTCCAACTCACAGCAACCTTATAGACAGAGTAGAACTTCCCTATAGAGTTTCCAAGAATGTCTTGGTGGATTTGAACAACCAACTTGCTGGTTAGCAGCTCTAGAACTTAACCACAATGCAGCTGAGGTTTTCTTGACATCTTGTAGCTATGCCTAAGAAAAGAGGAGCTGGGCAGGTAATGGAAACGTGAAGCCCTGCTTCAGGGAAGGAATGAGATCAAAGAGACCAAAGCTAAAGCTGCAAGATCCCTTTTTATGGCAAAGGCAGAGTGGAGACGGAGCTGGGCAGTACCCAGGGTACTGGTCAGATAGGACTTTTACTCTGTGCAAAAGGATTTGAGATTTAATTTAAAAAGGTGATGGGGAACCATTACAGGATTTTAAGGAAAGATGGAGATATATATCTAGACTTCTATTTTGGAGATCATTCTGGCCATAGTGTGGGGCTTAGGTAACATGGGGGAGTGGGGAAATGAGACTTGGTCACACCCAATGCCCAGCTGAAGTAAATGCTTCCTCAGGAAGCGTTTCTTGTATCTAGGCCAGAGCAAATCTCCCCAGCAATATATCTGCTACTTTCTATACCCTAATAGCACAATGTCTTTGTGTCCTTTGCTTTGGTCTTCTACTAGACTCTAGCTGGGTCCCACTTATATCTCTATCCTTCTCAGTGCCTGACACAGGACATTAAAGAAAAATAAGAATGAAACAAAATAAAAAATTACTGAGTGACCAAAAAGATACAAAGTCATCCAAAGCTGTACCACGTCTAGATTATCTCTTGAACTATAACTCCACTCTCATCACTCTTAAGCAATGTCTCTATATACAAGTCAAACCAGAAAGTGATTGCTGATTACACAGAGGATGCCCCATTTATTTTGAAATTCTGATAGTTAAATAAGCATATCTCATGAAACATCTGAGATATACTCATGCTAAAAAAAGAATTGTTGTTTTTCAGAAATTCACATTTGCCTAGTGAGCTTGTATTTTTTATTTGCTAAATCTAGTAATGCTACAAGGGCAAAGGTTAAATTATGTCATTCTAGAAAAGGACGATTCTTACTCCTTCCATCTCTGAAAATTTATTTTCCCCATTTAACACCAGAAATTCTGAGTGTACTCCCTACTGTGGTAGGCCTATGGTGATGAATGACCAGGTCTCCAAATATAATCTAGATACACTATGTGGTACATGAGTTAGAGTATCAGTTAGTTTCCAGATCCGCCACTTTTAAAATTGTGTAACGCCTATCTCTGAATCTCAGTTTTTTCACTGATAAAAGCAGGTTAATGATATTTATTTTACAGGGTTACAATGAAAATTAAATGTCTTCCAGAAAGACCATTGCTGTTGAGTCCATTCCAACTCATAGCTACCCTACAGGACAGAGTAGAATTGTCCCATAGAGTTTCCAAGGAGCGCCTGGTGGGTTTGAAATGCTGATCATTTGATTAGCAGCCATAGAACTTAACTATTATGTCACCAAGGTTTCCAAAGTGTCTCATATAGACCCTGAAATATAGATGATTCATTTGATTAGCATTTCCTAGTCACTTACTCTGCTATATAGACACAGCAAATCTTAATTCTCATGGAATTTAAAGACAGGGCTAGGAATGCTTAGAGAAACTATCATTAAGATGGAAAAAAAATTGAAGTCAGGTAGCCCTTAAGATATCTAGAGTGCTTGATCACTATACCCAATGATGTTCCAATACTCACACTTGTCTTATTTTTACACAGAGATACACGCTTATATGTGCGTGCAAGCCCCGCCCCCCCCCGACTATAGCCGTGACAGCAGGCCAAAGTGCCAGGATGGGCAAATGAGCCAAGAAACAGTAAAAGTGAAAGAGAAGGGACGACTCAGAACTTGTTATTGAGTATCTTGGGACCTCATTTCTAATCCACTTTGTCCCTTATATGACATGGGTTTCAGGTGACTCTGTTTCAGACTGTTCTCTGAATGTCAGTCATCTCCCGCTCTGCTCAGATTTTGTAACACAGGCACCAAATACAGTGCCACTGAAGCCTGTACTCCTGATGAAGTCCTGCACCTGCGAATGTGATCCTTTTTGTGAATCATCTCACATGGTTGGTATCCTTATAAAAAAGGAAAAAACCCATAGTGACAAGGAGGCAGAGGAAGGGCACCATGTACAAGCCAAGATTTCCTGGCAGTATGAGAAGCTGGGAGACAGATGTTGAGCAGATTCATCCTCAAAGGCTTTTCAGAAGAAATCAATATGGCTGAGAATGTGCTCTTAGACTTTCAGCCTCTAAAGCAACAAGAATTTTTTTTTCTTTTCTAAAATTCTCAGAAATAAAACATTGCTGTTGAGTCAATTCTGACTCATAGTGATCCTATAGGAAAGAGTAGAACTGCCCCATAGAGTTTCTAAGGGAAGCGGTGTATTTTAATTGCCAGTTTTTTGGTTAGCAGCTCTTAGCTATTATACAAATAGGGGTTCCAAAACTGTACATTTTGTGGTAATTTATTATAGTCCTAGAAACCAATATATTACCTATTATAAGTAACTACTTTATTGAGTGTCAGATCCTCTACAAAAGTTTGATTTAGAGTACCATGTTTATATCTCATCACAGCTTTATGAGGTAATAATCATTTCCCCTATTTCTGAATGAAGGAACTAAGGCTCACAGAAATGAAGTTCCCCGAAATTTAAAGAGCTAAGTTAGGGATAAGGCGGGGCTTAGAACCTAAGTATTTTTAAACTCCAAAGCCTAGGCTTCTTTTTCACTATGTCTGTCTTACTCGTCCAATTCTGCTTTAACAGAAACACCATAAGTGGATGGTTTTAAAGAGAGATATTTTATTCTATCACAGTCCAGTAGGCCTAAAGTCTAAATTCAGGGCATCAGCTCGAGAAGAAAGCTCTCTCTGTTGGCTCTGGAGGAAGGTCTTTGTCATCAAGCCTCCCCTGGATTGAGAGCTTCTGAGGTTCAGGGACCTCAGTATAAAAGGCACACTCTATTCCCATTACTGACTCTTGGTATTGTGAGGTCCCCAATTCTCTGCTTGCTTTCCTTTCCATTATACTCCAAGAGGCTGCCCCAAGATACAATACAATCCCATCCATTGAGTGCCACCCTACCAAAACAACTGGAGCCCATCCTCACAGGCTCTTGTGGAAGAGCAATAGGGTTTCATGGGCATCCTCTTCAATGGTCAGCCCTGCAGTCTTTCCTATTTCCATATTTAGTCCCATCCTAGCATGCTTCTTGGCGATTCATTTCTAACTGTCAGCCAGCAAAAATGCAATGGACCACAATTGTCCAATCCTGTTGTGCCTGGGTTACCATGAGTAAGGGGTCAAACTTGACAGCAGCTAACAACAACAATAACAACCAGCCTGCCTGCCACTGAACTCCAGAATAGCTTACTGCAGGGTTGGCTAGAGCAGCCTGGTCTGGATTCTCATCTGGCGTGGGTCTAGGAGCTGATACAGTACAGTGGCTGTGGAGCAAAGAGGAAGTGAAGTCAGTATCTAGAAATTAAGAAGTTTTCATCTAAAACTATACAGCAGAGAGGAGAAAATTAGAATTGAACAGCTGCTGTGGAGACCCAGAAATTGAAGTCTCGCCAAGCAAGGTAGACATACAGGGACAGTTCTACTACAAAAGGCCTGTGGCCTCAGCTGTTGTTGGGAAGGGACTTAGTCTGTAACATCTTTTTCATCTGCTCTTTGAAAAAAACAGGAAGTATAAAGCATCAAAGGCCATAAAGGTTTCTCTGAGCCTCAGACAAATTTAGTTTCCAGAGGGGCAAGACTGAAAGAAGCTTCATATTTGTCACCTATCATGTAGTTCAAGTCTTCCATGGCTCTTAAAGCCTAAATGTCTTGACTTTCACCAGCACTGCACTGTGCATCCCATAGTGCCACTCTTCTGCCAACCCGTCTCCCTTTCCCTCCCACCCCAGAACAGGTGGGTTCTTAGAAGGGACAGACACAATGTACTACTAGCTCTGTTCCAGCAAAACATAGAAATTATGCCATGAAAAGTTAATTGCCACTTTATTCAGCAATCAGCACTAACACTGAATATTTAAAGCCACAACAGATTGTGTGGAAGCCAGAAGTAAAACAATAGCAACTTCTAGAAAATTAAGACCTGTGTCAACTGAGACTGACACAATTATTCAGACCTTTTATAATCCATGTGGGGAAATGTCCCCACTGGAACCCTGGTGTCACAGTGATTAGGAGTCTGACTGTTAACCAAAATATTGGCAGCTTCAGTCCATCAGTCCCTCCTTGGAAACATTATGGGGCAGTTCTATAAAGTTTTTATGAGTCAGAATCCACTGAAGACAACAGGTTTGGTTGGGGGGGCTGCTGAGTGAGGTTGGCCAATCTAAAAGCATGTTGAGACCACCCCCTTCTTTGCCTTCCACATTCTAATATCTCCTAGTTATAATTAAATTGAATTAAACTGAATCAGATCATTTTGAACTATATTTAATAAATATGGCATGCTCAGCACTGAGGTAAAGTAAGATAAAGCTGTTATCTTCAAGGTATTTGTGATATATTGTTTGAGACAAAAATAGCACAATGTTTTTTATGATCAGGATAACATCCTGTGGAAAGAGATCAGGCTTAAGTTTGATTCCTGATGCTAAAACTTTTTAGCAGTGTGGCCTTGGATGAGTTACATTATTTGTCTGAGCTTCATTCTTCTCTTTCTTTAAAATGGAGATAAAATTATTAATTTAACAACGATAGCAGTGGAAGTATTCAGTATGATCATGTAAAACCTGTCACAGTACTTGGCTAGGAGTTCACGTAATGGTTTTAGCCCAAGCATAACGAGCCAAGCCGGCCAAGTGCCTTCTAGTCGGATCCGACTCAAGCATAACACAAAACAAATAACACTAACATAAGAAAAGTACAAGTGAAATACTGAGGAACTATAAAAGATGTAGCAATGGCATTGCTTTAGCAAGTCAAGAAAGGTTTTATGGAGGAGGCTATGTTTGATTTGGGCATAGAAGGACAGGCAAAACTTTTGCAGGCAAGAGGTTTTGAAAATCTTAGTTGACTGAATGGATTAAAGAAAGGAGGTGAGGAAATTATATTTCAGGCAGACAAAACCAGCTAAAAAGGCACAAAGTGGTGAAATGTAGGATATGTTAAAGGAATAGCAGAAATATTTATTTGTCTGGAGCATAAAGAATTTGTTAGGAGACTTCTTCATCGCAAATACTTTTTTAACCAACACAAATGGTGACTGCATACATCAACCTCACCAGATTGACTACACAGGACCCAAAGCAACTACATTTGTGGGAAAACATGGTGAAAAAGCTCTATATCAGCACTCAGAGCAGACTAGGTGCTGACTGTGGTACAGATCATCAATTGCTTACATGCAAATTAAAACTGAAGAAAATTAAAACAAGTAGACAAGAACCCTGGATACATCCCACTTGAGTTTAAAGACTGTCTCAAGAACAGATCTGATGTGTTGATCACTGATGTACAAAGACCAGAGAGAACAAGATGCCATTAAAATGATGGAAAGAAAGAAAAGACCAATTTGGATGTCAGAAGAGACTCTGAAACTTACACTTGAACATAGAGTGGCTAAAGCCAAACTAAGAAATGGTGAAGTAAAAGACATAAAGAGAATATTTCAAAGGATAACTGGAGAAGACAAAAGAAAGTATTATAATGACATGTGCAAAGAGCTGAACATATTCTACATTTCTCAAACTGAAAGAAATGAGGAAAAAAATCAAGCCTTGAGCTGCGATAGTAAAGAATTCTGCAGGGAAAATTTTAAACCACTCAGGGAGCATCAAAAGAACATGGAAAGAATACACAGAGTCATTATACCAGAAAGAACTGATCAATGTTCAGCCATTTGAAGAGGTAGCATATAATCAGGAATTTATAGTTCTGAAGGAAGAAGTCGAAACTACATTGAAGGCATTGGCAAAAAACAAAGCTCTAGGAATTGATGGAATATCAATTGAGATATTTCAACAAACAGATTCAGCACTAGAAGTGCTCACTCATCTATGCCAAGAAATTTGGATGACAGCTACCCGGCCAACTAACTGGATAGAGATTTATGTTTATGCCCATTCCAAAGAAAGCTATCTAACAGAATGAGGAAATTACCAAACAATATTGTTAATGTCACTGGCAAGTAAAATTTTGCTGAAGATAGTTCAAAAGCAACTACAAAAGTATACTGACAAGAAACTGCCAGAAAATCAAGCTGGATTCAGAAGAGAACATGGAATCAGGGATATCTTTGCTGATGTCAGACAGATCTTGGCTAAAAGCAGAGAATACCAGAAAAATGTTTAGCTGTGTTTCACTGACCATGCAAAGTCATCCAACTGTGTGGATCACAACAGCTTATGGCTAACACTGCGTAAAATGGGAACTCCAGAACACTTAATTGTGCTCATGAGAAATACCGTATATGGATCACGACGCAGTCACGTGAACTGAACAAGAGGACACCACTTGGCTTCAAGTCAGCAAAGGTGTGTGTCACTGTCGAATCCTTTCACCACACCGTTTCAATCTGTATGTCAAGCAAACAATCTGAGAAACTGGATTATACAAAGAAGAACAAGGCATCAGGATTGGAGGACGACTCATTAACAACCTGTATTACGCAGATGATACCACTTTACTTGCTGGTAGTAAAGATTTGAGACACTTACTGATAAATATCAAGGACCACAGCCTTCAGTATTGATTGCACCTCAACAGCAGGAAAACAAAAATCCTCAAAACTGGACCAGTAAGCAACACTATCATAAATGGAGAAAGGATTGAGGCTGTCAAGGATTTCGTTTTACTTGGGTCCACAATCAATGCCCATGGCAGCAGAAGTCAAGAAATCAAAAGATGAGTTGTGTTGGGAAAATCTACTACAAAGGATTTCTTCAAAGTATTGAAAAATAAAGATTTCACCTTGAAGACTAAAATGTACCTGACCCAAGACATGGTATTTTCAATCACATCGCATGCATGTGAGAGCTGGACAGAGAACAAAGAAAACGGAAGAAGAATTGATGCCTTTGAATTGTGGTGTTGGAGAAGAGTGTTGAACATATCATGGACTGCCAAAAGAAGGAACAGATCTGTTCTGGAAGAAGTGCAACCAGAGTGCTCCATGGAAGGAAAGATGGTGAGACTGTGTCTTACATACTTTGGACATGTTGTGAGGAAGGATCAGTCCCTGGAGACGGCCATCATGCTTGGCAGAGTGGAGGGTGAGTGAAAAAGAGGAAGACCCTCAAGGAGGTGGATTGACACAGTGGCTGAAACAATGGGCTTAAGCATAAAAACAATCATAGACGTGAGCAAGACTGGACGGTGTTTTGTTCTGTTGCACATAGAGTCACTATTACTTGGAACAAACTCAACAGCACCTAACAACAACTAACAACATAAAGAATTTAATAAAGACAAGAAGTCAGGAAAGGCAGACTGGGCAAATACAGTAATGCCGACTTGAATGCTCATTGCTTAATGCTGATTGCTTAATGGTTTAATTAATGAAACAGCCATTGGAAACTTCCAAGCAAAGAAGAAGAATATTTGGAAGTGGCAGTAGCATGGAGAGATTTGAATGAGGGGAGATGGAAAGCAGGGATATCAGTGGAGTATTATGATACCAATAATATGCAGAAATAGTGAGGCCTGAATTCAGGTGCTAATAAGGAAGATAGAGAAGAATAGGCAAATGTGAGTGACGTTGTAAAATAGAACCTGCAGGAAGAATTGGTAAATGGAGCAAGACATGCCTGGATTAGAACTATGGGTGCCTTGAACAGTAAATGGAAGAAAACAGCAGTGAACCCAATTGCCAGAGAGTGCAGAGGTATCACTTCGTTAGAAAGGGAGAGCAGACTGGTGTGAAGGGACTGGATCAAGGTTGAAAGCAAGCTCCGCTGATCTTTACAAGTTAGCACAGAGGAGGTCAGGTCAGGCCATACCCCAGCTGGTTTATTTACCCTCAGGCTGACCATACCTTTCTGGCTTGCACACTGGGTTTCCTGGAAATGTGGATTTAAAGAACTTGAGTTGGACTGTGCATGCCTTTAACTTCTAGAAACCAGTTCTCTTATCACCGAGCAGCTGCCCCCCTGTTGCACACTACCTCTATCCATGGCTTCACAATCAGCAGAGAGCACACAGTCAGTCCAAATAGCAAGGGACTCCTTCTCAAGAGGGCAGTGGGGACCCACCCACAAGGTCCATGTGCAGTCTCTAAAGTGACATGATAAAGATGAGCCACAGGAAATGGAAATAGCATATGAGATCTTTTACTTTTTCAACATAAAAAGAATGGCAGAGAAAAGTATACTAATGCTTATTATCCTCATTAAGGCTGGACTCTTCACCGGAATCCACAGGTCAGTAGAAGCATCTGCTGGAACAGTGTGACTTTTGTAGTCAGGAGATGCTGGCCGTGGTACCCTCATTCAGGGATGGCTTTTGGAATATTGTCACATATTACCATTTACAAAACAGGTAGACAGATTGTATTATCTAACATTAAACTCAGCCTCACAAGATCGATTTGTGACTGAGGCAGTGCACATTGAAGATAATATGAATCATTTATATAGTATCAACCTACAGACAGATAGTAAAGCTATGGTAGCTCCTACTCATGGCATGAGCCCTTCATTAGCTACATTAAAAAAAGTAAAAACTGACACTTCAATCATGTTTGACAAGTTGATCAAAGTTACTGAAATTATCAAAAAGACTATCTATACTGTTTGCATCTACCTTAATGCATGATTGCTATTTCCCTAAGGACATATCTTGGTGGCATAGTGGTGAAATGCTATAGCTGCTAACAAAGAGGTCAGCAGTTTGAATCCACCAGGCACTCTTTGGAAACTCTATGGGGCAATTCTACTGTGTCCTGTAGGTCACTATGAGTCAGAATTAACTTGAAGGCCGCGGGTTTGGGTTGAAGGGTGTACTGGAATCCCTGGCTGGTGTAAATGGTTATGTTCTCAATTATTAACTGAAAGGTTAGCAGTTTGAACCCACTCAGAGTTACCTCAGTGGAAAGGCTTTGGTAATTCACTTCTGAAAAGTGGCAGACCTAAAAGCCTTATGAAATATGATGCTACTCAGTATCCCCACAGCCAGAACTGACTCAATGGAAACTGCTTTGTGTCTGTTTGTTAGTTCATTTTATATCTCTGGGTGACGCAGTTAAGTGTTTGACTGCAAACTGAAATGTTGGCAGTTCAAATCCACACAAAGATGCCTTGGAAGAAAGACCTGGTGATCTTCTTCGGAAAATTCAACTGTTGAAAATCCTGTAGAGCACAGTTCTACTCCGATACGCACAGGTTCCTCATCAGTCAAAAACAACTTATGGTGACTGGTTTTGGTTTGGTTAAATATATACTATGCATATACATTTTATGTATAAGTAACTTATGTTGTTAATTCCCACTCCATTTTTATGTATGCATGTACATGTATATGTAGATATATGCAGATATGTAAATATATGCACACTTGCATTTATTTTACTAAAACAAGTACAGTCCAAAAAGTTTGGAGGTCATGGTTATCAACGATTTTCCAATACTGAGGCCTCTATGGTTATTTTAAAAAATTACTGAGATTGAGTTTTTCTGAGAGAATATTTTGTTAGAGGAAATAAAAGTTTAGAAAGAAATCTGGTAACTGCAGTGAACAAATGGAAGAAGCATGTTATTATAAATGAAGGGAGGATAAAATGCAGAGAAGAGAGCTGAGAGCACTGAAATCAATGAAGTCGCTTTTCGTCATTTCACCCAGGACTCCTAAGTGGCAAGGAAGGGCCCACTCATTATCAGGAGCAAATTTCTCACTAGGGGTTCTCATAACAAAGCTGCCCTTTGGCTAGAGCACTGCCATTTCATCAGCATGGATTTTTTTCTTTTTCTCCTCCCTCTACCCAGAAGTGTTCTAATGGGTACATTTTTAGAATATTTAAAAATAAATTACAGTTATGGGTAAAATATATGCCTCAGAGATGCTGGGCAAGTATGTGCTTCCAGCCTCACAGTCCAAGGCTCCTAGGTTTAAAAATACTACATGTATCTCTTATTGGGCTAAGCAGGCTTTAGCAACTGGTAATTTTTAGACGAGAATCCTGGTGGCATAGTGGTTTAGTGCTGTGGCTGTTAACCAAAAGATCAGCAGTTCAAATCCAGCATGTCACATTTACCGCTAATTGCTAAATTAGAACATCTGTCAAAAGCGAAGGTATTTTCTTCAGAAGAGAAAGGAGGGGAAATTAGCTCCTCTCTGACAGTCCGGGCACATCCTGACTTTCCTATTTCCACAGCCTAATACTCCCCACTCTGGCCATTGTTGTTAAATCAAAAACTCTATCTAGTAGGTGGCTTCTGACACTCAAGTGAGAAACCAGGCAAGGCTTTTGCAGAAAGACTCTTTGGATCTCTGCAGAAGAGTGCCATCTTGAAGTGTCCAACAAAGAACCAAAAGCTATGTAATGTAGTATATGGTTAAACAAGTTACCTCTCTCCAATCAAGGAGGTAGTTATTGTTCCAACTCAATTTTGTCTCAGGAGATATGAGTTCTATTTACTGCTCAACTCCACTGAATCAGATGTTGTTACTGTATGTGGCTTTGAGCAAGTTGTATTATCTCTCTGTTTCAGTTTTCCCTTCTGTAAAGTGAAGATTTTCAAATAGAGCTTCCTCATAACTGTTTCAGAGTCATCTCTTAGTTGAATGAACTGGGGCTAGCTCCTCACTACAGTAAGTGTGATTCTCCTTTTATCTATTATAGACATTATCATATGTACAGGAGTTCAATGGGCTGGAGCGATTTCACTGATAAAATCACTCAAATTCTGCAGTCTCAAAGTCCCTGCAGAAATCAGCTACCACAGAGTGATCCAGGCAAAAGCTGGATCCCTTGATCACTCGGAATATTCTACTCATGGTTATAGGTGACAAAAGGCTCTTTGGACACAAACTACTCTACTGACAGTCCTCAAGCCCAGCTCTACCAGTCCCCTCAGCTCCTTGGCCCCTTCTATTCTCCCTGGTAGGAATTCCTTTTATGTCTCTCTCACCTGTCTACATTGTCCTTCTCCTTCAAGACAGAGTTAAATTTGAACCATAAAGCCATTCAAGACACTCTTGCCCATCTCTTTCACATTTGAAAACCTAAACCATTAATTTGCTGCTCCTACCATTTTCTCCCAGGATGCCTTAGAATATTCACCATAAACCTTGTTTTCCTGCCAAGAAAATAAACCTCTCAAAGAGAGTAGCCAGTGTTATTAAATTCTGTAACCTTACAAGAGCCAAGCTCAGTTTTTGGTACATGGGAAGATGCATGTGATTTTGATGTTGGAATGACTGAGTAATCAGATTGAGTAGTTAGACTTACATAAGCAAAAATCAAATCTTTAGTACCTTAAGAGATTCAGAACTGAACCAGATGTACTCAGCTCTTGAGTATCCATGTTATCCATCCGTTCATCCACCCACCTACCCACACCCCCATCCATCCACCCCCCGTCTCCTCCATCCATCCATCCGTCCATCCGAAAAATCATTTGTTGATCTTAGTTTTACCACGAACTTTCTTTCTTCTTCTTCTTTTTTTTTTTTTTTAAAATTGCCATCTTCAGTCACCAGAATTCTAGTGTCAGTCCTCCCGTTTTCCTCTCCCAGCATATGTTTAAGGAATCTATTCCTTTCTCTTCATTTCAGCTGCCATTATCTTAGTTGAGATTTTGTTCTTCGTTTATATTACTGTTAACCTCCTAACTTGATTTCTCTTCTTCAGCCTTATTTCCCTCAAATCTCTCTTTGACATTGCCTCCAGATTGATTCCTCTAAAATGCAAATATGACAATGCTATCCCTCTGCTTAAAATAATTCATTTGTCCTGTCATTTCTCTCTCTCTCTCTCTCTCTCTCTCTGTGTGTAGATCAAACACATTAGTAGGCCATGAAAGATCCTATATAATCTAGCCATTGTTTAATTCTTCTGCCTCATTGTTTGACTCTCTGTGACTCATGTCCTACTTTAATATTAAATTGCTCTTTCTTTTCAGTCAAAGCTATACTGTTGGATGTCTTCATAGTGTTACTCATTCTGTTGCCTCTGTCTGTATGTCCTGTCCTTCTCCTGCTCACTTCACTTGGGCAACTTGTCCTCATCCTTCAAGAGGCAACTTGGGACTCTCTTAGCCTTTTCTCACCTTCAAGTTTTGGTGAGATAGCCCTTGAAACCCTATGGGGGCAGTTCCATTGTTTTGTATGGGGCCACTATGACTCAGAATCAACTCGACATCAGCGGAGAGGACTAAGGGAGGAGTTGAAAGATTAAAACAGATAATGCAGGAAAAGTACATAGTGTAACATGTGGTATACAGTGATAACTTGGGGACCGTCACCTGTCTTTGTCACTTTCTCCCAAGTCTTGACATTAAGTAACCCTCCCCCACCCCATCTTATCCACCACTGCACTGACACTAAGACACTTGGCCAGCATCCCATCTGACTTGTTTCAGATATACAACCATTCATGTACTTCATGGACCAGACTCAGGACCCAGAATCTAACTTAAAACCAGAAACAAAATTGGAAGATGGTTCTTTTAAGGTCACACACTCCCAGCTACCCATGCTAAGAGTTAATTTCCCTAGAGAACATCTAATCTTTCTCATCATTCTATTCTTTTGATAATAGAGTGTTAATCTGGAATTGGCTTCCTCCTCTACCTCCCTTTTTCTTTTCATAGCTGGCTTTTAATGAGAAATTTAGAGGATGTATTTGCAGCATATGGCTTTGCACTAGGTGTATATGTGTTCCTGCGAAGTAATGTGAATCCAGTTCTAGTAAATCAAATCCTATTTTAAGTATGAAAGTAGCTCCATACTTAAAGGACTCCTCTGGGAAATTCTCTCATAAAGTGAAAATTCACTCCCTCCTTCCCAATCTGTCAGTATATTTGGATTTTCATATAAAGTTCCTTATTTGAACATTCCAAATATACATTTCAAAAATAAATATTTGTGAATTGCCTACTATTTATTGGTCCTGAGAATACAGCACCTCAAAAATGTATCATACTGTCTGCTAGAGGAGAGTCAATCAAGCATAATTACACAAGTAACTAATCAATTAATTACAAGTATTATACTTGTTACAAAGGAAAGCACCTGGTGCTTGAGTGGTTTGTAACAGAGAGACACAGCCTAAATGGAAAAGTCAGGAGAGGTAAGGACTGGTTCAGACTGAGGGGTGGTAGAGTTGTGATTTGAGACTGAGGACCTAATTAGAAGTTAGATAAACATCTCACTTGGGATAGATCTATGATGAAACAGTACTCAGACTTCCCAAGCCTCATCTTCCCACATGAGAGAAGGCAGTTCTTGACATTTAGCTGTACCTGCAGCTCCCCCTTCCTCCATGTACAGTGTCTGACTAATGAAATTCTGGGAAAAGGTCTAATGAAGATTTTACCCTCCTGTGTAATTTCGGTTACCAAAGATTCTAGACAAAGCCAGCACTCTGAAACAGCCCACTGGTTGTTAGTAATCTCCACTAATACTTACGGTGAAATCCATGCTGAAAGTTCTCATCCAAATCAGTAAGATTATTTCTTGACAGTCTGGCTCTTTTTAACGGCAACTTAAAAGATGCTACAGTCAGTATATTTTAGGTTCAGAGGTAACATTTTCCAGACTCACAAATTAACCAGAATCTTTTTTAAAAAAAAATTAAAAGTGTTATCTTTTAACAGATAATGGAAAGAAAACACAGTCACTGTTAAATAACTGCTGTAGCTGATAATGTCCATGACCTAGCCACCATCTCCTTCTTCTACTCAACTTCATTCTTCCTTAGTGTTTTTAGTGATGTAGTTGACACACCTTTATCTCATATAGGTCAGAACCCTGCTCTCATCCAGGTGATGACTCATGATAGTTTCATTACCCTTGGGCACTGATTTTTTTTTTCAAAGGTGGGCATGGTGGCCCACTTTTGGCCAATGATCTGTAAAAAGGTACTCTGCTGGGAGGATTCTATTCCTGCATACAAAGACCAAGTCTCCTGTAGAGAAGCTTTTTAGTTCTCTTTTCTCTTTTCCTTCTTAGAACTTCAAGTCTGAAGTTGCAGCAGTCATCCTGTGATCATGAGGTAACAGCATTAGGATAAAAAGATAATGTGCCAAAGCTGTTAGAGAAAAAGAATCTGAGTTTCTATCATCATTCTGAGCAGCTGAACCAACATCAACAGCTATCTATCTCAAGAATTTTGTTATCCAAAAAGAAGAAGAAGAAGAAGCCTGTTTGTTTAAGCCACTTATGTGCTGTGTTACTGTTACTTGTAGCTAAAAACATTTATAAATGATACTACTACTGTCAGGAATTTTACATAATAGTCAAAATTGACTCAGTGATGCTGGGTTTGGTTTAGATCCTTTCAACACATAATTTATTTTATTATACTTTAGGTGAAAGTTTACAGTACAAATTAATTTCTCATTCAAAAACTTATACACAAATTGCTTTGTGAGACTGAACACAGTCCCCACAATGTGCCGGTACACCTCATCTTCCACATTACACCCTCGATTCCTCTTGTCCATCCGTTCAGTTTTCCTGTCCCTTCCTGCATCTTATCTTTGCTTTGGGGCAGGTGTTACCTGTTTGGTCTCATATGCTTGATTGAAGCGGGAAGCACACCCCTCATGTGTATTATTGTATGTTTTATTGATCTGTCTAATCCTTGGCTGAAAAGTGGAGTTTGGAAGTGGCTTCAGTTCTGTGTTAGCAGAGTCTCCAAGGGCCACAGTATTAGGAGTGTCTCTACTCTTTGTCAGACCAGTAAGTCTGGTCTATTTTTATAAATTTGAATTTTGTTCTACATTTTTTTTCCCTACTCTTTCCAAAATTCTCTGTTCTGATCCCTGTCAAAGTGGTCTGTGGTAGTAGCTGGGCACCATATAGTTTTTTCTGGACTCAGGGTGGTGGAGATTGTGGTTCATATGATCCATTAGTCCTGTGGACTAGTATTTTCTTTGTTTCTTTGGTTTTCTTCATTCTCGTTTGTGCCAAACATGATAGAACTAATAGATGTATCTTAGACAGTCACTCATAGGCTTCAAAGACCCCAAATGTTATTCATCAAAGTAGGATATAGATTTTTTTTTTTTTTACAAACCTGTTATGCCAGTTAACCTGGATGTCCCTAAAACCATGGTCCATAGGCCTCAGCCACAGTAACTCAGTCCCTTAATGTACATGGATATATCTAAGAAGCTTCTAGTTTTGCCTTGATCAGCTTGTGCTGACTTCTCCTATGTTGTGTGTTATCTTTCCTTTTACCAAAGTTAACTCTTGGCATTACTTAGTCATTTTCCCTCTCCACACTCCTTCTTCTTCTTACTCATCAAAGATAGTTTTATTCTGTGCAAATCTTTTCTTGTTTTTTCATAATAGTGGTCTCATATAATATTTGTGCTTCTGTGATTGACCTATTTCACTCAACATAATGTCCTCTATGTTCATCTATATTGTGAGACGTTTCATGGAGTCATCATTGTTCTTCATCGCTGCACAATATTCCATTGAGGGTATATACCATAATTATTTCACGTATTCATCTGCTGATGGGCACTTAGGTTTTTTCCCTGTTTATGCTGTAAGAACATGAGTGAGCAAATGCCTCTTCATCCCATGGCTCTTACTTCTTTGGGGTGCATTCCTAGGTGTGGGTCAATATGTAATTCTTATTGTAAACATTTGGCGTAGATATTAACTTCATTTCAAGGATGAGAACTGAGTCTTTGGGAAAGTAAATAAATCACACAAGTTCACAAGGAGAAAATGATGGTGGAGATATTTGACCCAGTCCTATACGAATTCAAAATCTAAGCTCTGTCCCTTACAGGAAAATTCATCATGACAGTACAAGTTAGACTGTTTTTAAACATACAGTGTATCATATTTATCAAGAATAATTAAATTACATGAACCCAGATTATAATGCAGAACACATGATTTTATTAGTACAATGGGGAAAGCCCTTTCTTCACAGACAATATTAACAATTTAAATAAAGAAGTATAGGGTAATAGCTGCTGTTGTTAGGTGCTGTCGAGTTGGTAGTAACTCATAGCAACTACATGTACAACAAAATGAAACACTGCCTGGTCCTGCGCTACGCTCATAATTGTTGCTATATTTGAACCCATTGTTGGATCTACTGTGTCAATAGGTCTCATTGAGGGTTTTCTTCTGTTTTTTTCTGACCCTGTACTTTACCAGGAAACACTGATGGCTGAGGTGGTTAATAGCTGGGGATGCTAACCAAAAGGTCAGCAGCTCCAGTCCACTAGGAGTTGCTCCTTGGAAAATCTATAAAAAATTTCTACTGTCTTTTATAGGGTGCTGTGACTCAGAATAGACTCAATGGTAAAGGTTTTTTTTTCCCCTTTTTTTGATAAAATTTACCAAACATAATGTCCTTCTCCAAGGACTGGTCCCTCCTAATACCACATCCCAAGTATATGAGATGAAGTCTCCATATCCTTGTTTTTAAAGGAAACTTCTGGCTGTACTTCTTCCAAGATATATTTGTTCATTCTTCTGGCAGTCCTTGGTATAGTTAGTATTTTTCACCAATACTGTAATTCAGTGACATCAAATCTTTGCCTTCCTTAGTCACTGTCCAGCTTTCAAGTGCACACCAGGTGATTACAATACCATGTCTTGGATCAGACGCACCTTAGGCCTCAAAATGACATCTTTGCTTTGTGACACTGCTAATAAGTGGTTTTTTTTTTTTTGTAGCAGATTTGCCCATTGTAATACATCTTTTGATTTCCTGAAGAAAGTCAGGATCTCTCAAATTGTGTTTGACTTGGTTTAAGTGAGTCTGTGTGACCACTGGCCATGATTATAACTGCAATTACTTGATGTATTCAAACCTTACTACTCCCCAGGTCCTGAACTGAGTCTTTTACATTTATGATCATATGCAATTCTTTTAACAACCCTCTCAGTACATATTATAATTATCTCTATTTTACTATTGAGAAAATTGAGACTCAGTGACTCTAAAACAACTTGCCAAAGGCCACATGAATGATAATCGGAGATACATGAACTTTTGTCTTGAATCCAGAGAATATGTTCTTATCCTGTACGCTCCATAGCTTCCACACTTGCAATTGCCCACCTTCTCAGGAGCCTCAGACAAGCAGTTCTAGCTATACCACTATATTGATATATGTATATTGGCATCTATCAGTGTCCCAATAGCAAGAAACGTAATAAGGTACATGAATGTGATATGGCAAAGTGAGAAAAGACGTAGACTTTAGAATCAAATCCAGGTTTGTGTGCTCTGTGACTGAAGAGCTTTGCGAGTAGCATGGGGGTAATCATTTCTGCTGAGCCTAAGTTCCTCCAGCTATGTGAGAGTCATCAGGCTATAGTGTAAAACGGCTGCGTGGACCTAAAAACAAATGTGATCAAACTCTTCTCTCTTTCCACTCTCTATGCTCCAGCATTATCTTAGTGGAACCAAAATGCTGAAATCCATTAGAAATAGTGAATAATCAGCATTTGCAATCCTGAAATTAGTTTATATTTTTCCCTGAGGGTAGTTCTATAAACTATATTCTCTTCAGTTTTTGCTACCTATTTCCCAGATCATTACTAACATTCTTTTTTTTGTCATAGGATATATAAAACATTTGTCATTTCAACCATTTCTGTATGTACAATTCGGTGACATTAATTATCTTTACTATGTTGTGCAGAAACCAACACTGTTTATTACCAAATTTATTATTTTTAACAAAACTTAATATCCCTTAACCAATATCTGATTATTTTCCCCTCTCCTGTGTCCCTTTGGTCTCAACACATTTGCTTATCATAGATAATTATGTAAGCAGGATTATACAGTCTTTATCCTTCTGTGACACACTTAACTAGCGTGTCTTCAAGGTTCAGCCATCATACAGCATATACCAGAATTCAGTTCTCTATGACTGAATAGCATTCCATCATATGTATATATCACATTTTTGTTTACTGGTTCTTCTGCTGATGGACATTTGTGTTGTTTCCACTTTTTCACTACTGTAAATAACACTATAGTGAACACTGGTATATAAATACCAGACTGAGACTCTGCTTTTAACTCTTTTGTGTATATACTGAAGAGTGGAACTACTGGGACACATGGTCGTTTTACATTTAGACTTTTAAGGAGCCAACAAACTATTTTCCACAGTGGCTGAGCTATTATACTATCTCACCAGCAATGGATGAAGGTTGCAATTTCTCTCCAAACTTGCTAAACCTGTTTTGTTTTTTGTATCAATTAGAACTGCCCTACAGGGTTTCCAAAGAGCAGCTGGTAGATTCAAACTGCCAGCCTTTTGGTTAGCAACTATAGCTCTTAACCACTATAGCTCTTAACCACTATACCATCAGGGCTCCATAATTACCCTAGTGGAGGTGAAGTAGTATCTCTCTGTGGTTTTTATTTGTTTCCATCAGGACTAAAGACACTGAACATCCTTTCATGCGTTAGTGTCCTTGTGGTTACCTTCTTCAGAGAAAAGTCTGTTAAACTCCTTTAATCTTTTTTTTTTTTTTTCAGTTGGGTGTTTATCTTTCTGTTACTGAGTAGTAGGAATTTTTAAAATATGTTTTGAATATTAAACCCTTATCATCTATATGATTCCAAATATTCTCTTCCATTCTGTAAGTTGTGTATTTGTTCATTCATAGCATTTAATATTCAAAAGTTCAATACATAAAAATTTGTTCTTTTCAGTGTACAAACCTTTCATCTCCATGGTTACATTTATTTCTAGGCATTTTACTATTTTTAGATGCTTTGTAAGTGGAATACTTTTCTTAACATCTTTTTTAGATTTTTCATTGCTATTGTATTCAAACCTAGCTGTTTTTTGTGTACTGATCTTGTAACCTGAAACTTTGCTAAGTTCATTAGTTCAAGTAACTTTCTTGTGGATGCTTTAGGATTTTTCTATGTATGAGACTATGTTATCTGTAAATAAAGACATTTTTACTTCTTCCTTCACAATTTCAATATCTTTAATTTCTCTTATTTGTCTAATCTCTCTGCCCAGGATTTCCAGTTCATTAGTGAATAGCACTAGTGAATGGGCATCTTACAGGGAAGCTCTTAGTCTTTCTCCATTGAAATAATGTTAACTATGTGTCCTTCATAAATATACTTTACCAGGCTGAGTAATTTCCCTTCTACTTTTAGTTTAATTGGTGTTTCTATCATTAAACAACATTGGATTTTGTTAAACGCCTTTCCTGTGTTGGACACGATGATCATGTAGTACAGTTCCTTCATTCTATTAATGTGCTGTATTGCACTAATTCATTGATTTTTCTAGTGTTGTACTACCCTTGAATTCCTGGGTATAATCCTACTAATTCCTGGTGTATAATCCTATTAATATGTTGTTGGTTTTGATTTGATTGTCTCTTCTAATACTGAAGTCATCGATGATTTATTTTACTTATATCAACCATCAATGTCCGTGGAATTAGCAGTCAAGAAATCAAACGCCAAGTTGCACTTGACACATACATTGCAAAAGACCTCTTTAAAATGTTCAGAAGCAAAGATGTCACTTTGAGGACTACAGTGCTCCTGGCCCAAGCTAAGGTATTTTCAATCACCTCCTATGCATGCAAAAGCTGGACAATTAATAGGGAAGACTAAAGAAGAATCAATACATTTTAATCATGGTGTTGGCATATGGTGTTGGTAAAGAATATTGACTATACCATGGATTTCCAGAAAAACAAACACATCTGTCTTGGAGGAAGCACAGCCAAAAGTCTCCATAGAAGGGAAGAAGGCAAAACTTTGTCTCATGTACTGTGGGCATTTTATCAAGAGAGACTAGCTGCTGGAGAAGGACAGTATACTTGCTAAAGCAGAGGGCAGTGAAAAAGAGGAAGAGTCTCAATGAGATGGATTAGTACAGTGGCCACAACAGTGGGCTCAAACATAGCAGTGATTGTCAGGATGGAGCAGCACTGGCCAAAATTTTGTTCTATTGTACATAGGGTTGTTATGAGTTGGAACTCACTCAATGGTACTTAACAACAACAGTTATATACATTATCCAAGTTTCCGTAGAGAAAGCTTCTCTGTCTTGGTCTTCTAATTAGATTTTACTTCTAGTTTTTTGTTTGGTTGGTTGGTTGGTTGGTTTTTTTACGGCCTTCTGATTTTTTAGTTAAATCCAGAACACTAGAACATTTTAACTTATAAATTCTGGATCAGCGTGTGGCTTTTTCAACTTCCCCTTTTACATGGTGCTTTTGAAAGTGCTCATTTCTGCATCAAACTCTCAGGCAGCCATAGCCTTTTGCTAACTGCTCTTTTCTTGCCTTTTGTGAGCTTAAATCCAGGCCAGACTGAGGCTTCAGTTCTTCAGACAGCTGCAAGACAGATCAGAACAGGCATACTTTCACTGCCATAAAAATCAGCCTTTCCTACACAGCCAGAGGTTGTCTCCTTCTGCGAGCTCAAACTGCGGTATGCCTTCACTGAAGCAGCCACCGTGGACTCCACACTAGGAGAAGGAAGGGTGACTACAGTAGAAAATAATTTTCCTATCATTTAAAAGTGGTGGCTGCTTCTTCTTTGTGTTGTTTTTCTTTTTTTTCTTCTGGTTTCAGCATGTCATTAGCTATTACAGTCTTCTCCGTATCTTAACAGAGTTCTTACAGAATTCAAAATACAGATTTCTAGTTACTTTTCTTGATGTTTGTAAGAGAAGACTGAGATTTTAGACCTGTTCTTGCCATTATCTTCCTTGAATTCTCATGAGCATTTAGTCTGAACTTACTATATATTGGCTGATAAGATCACAAAAGCAAATAAAAATGTCAGTGACTGATAAAGGATAAATGCTAACTTTAGGCTTCCCCATCAGTGCACAACTTCAGTGTGCACCATTCACATTACAGACCAGTTCTGTTTGGATATGTCAGATGAAGTCACATGTAAGTGCCTTGTAGGCTTAAAACTGTGTTGTTATTGTTTTTTAAATGCCCAGTAATGAGTTGAGTATAATAAGAATCACCTGGGAACTTGTTAAAAGCACAAATTCTGTGGACTTCACTGGAAAATTTGGTTTAGTAGGTTCAAAAGTAGACATTTGATTCCTAATAAGCATTTTATATGAGATTCTTTTATCCAAATGAATTTTGGAAATACTGGCTTAAATTATAACATGACTTTAGTCTTATACCCTGTTTATCCTTGATCCAATGGATGCATTAATATTTAAATATCTGTATATATAATTGTTTGGTCAAACACTTTCTCTAGAAATACAGTAAATATTGTTATATAAAGAGAGCAAATAGCATTTTATGAATGAAAACATTTACAAAATATCAGGGGATCAGTAAGACAAATGCCAAGTGGGCTAACAAATTTACTGATTACCCAATGTTCCCAACAAACAAATGACCCCTGTACACAGTATCCAGTTTCAGTGGTTACACATTCTTTTTTTGCCTTCCCCAGGCCTTTGGGAGTAATTGTGTATAACCTTTTCCTAGCAGACAGCTGTGTTTATCTCTCACTTGGGTTTTCTCCATGAAAATATTATTCCAGAATCACTTCTACACAAATGCAATTTTACCTTGGCAATCAGAAGGAGCCTGAGCTGTGATTAGACCTAAGTCGAATGGATCCCTGGTTCAAGAAAATTCTTTAAGGCCCCCAAATCCTTGACCTACTCTTTTTATTGCAGGTCGGTTGTGGCCAGACTCATTTGGCTACAGAAATTTTTATGGAAATAAATTTTGGAAAGTAATTTCAATAGATAGACATAAAAGCATAGCTTCTCGGCTTGAAGCAATAGGTGGATGGTCTAAAACCACCTCCTTCTCAAGACTTCTTCATAGATATACAGTTTTTAGAAATATTCACAGTATGAAAACAACTGTGATAGACCTACTCATCCCAGTCTGTCTTCATTTCTCTCCTACCCGAATCTGACTACATGTCCCCAAACATCGTCACCAGCATTTGTAATTATCTATTCATGTGAGTCTTTATTAGCAAGACTCCATCTATACTATTTTTTCTCTTTCCTTTTTATGCTACCAAGCCTTGAGAGTATGCTTTCATAAGCCCAGCTTTGCAGAGAGATGTTAAATGATCCCATTCAAAAAGTATAATTTCCCCTCTGACTGGGTTGTTAAAACAGCTTGACGATCTTCTTTCTGAGTCTCAATCAGTGTCTTTTCATAGACTCATAGGTAATAAATCCAACTTTCACTACCATTCTAAGTCTTTTCATTAACCATTCCCTAAGTCAGTAGCTCTCCAAGCATGATTCTAGACTAGACACATCAGTCTCAGCATCTTTTGTTAAAACAGCAAATTCTGAGGTTCTTGGCTGGCATAGTGATGGTTCAGTGGGAGAATTCTCATTTTCCTTGCATGAGACCCATTTCATTGCTGGCTGATTGATCTCAAGCACAGTCATCACTCACCCATCAGTTTCAGTTTATGTGTTGCTATGATGCTAAACATGTTTCAGTATTCAGACTAAGAAGAATAAACAAGAAGGGCCTGGTTGTCCACTTCCAAAAATAAGACAATGAAAGTCTATAAATCAAAATGGTCTGATCTACAGCAAAACGTGAGAATGACACAGGACAAGCAAGCTTTTTTTTTAATTGTGTATGGAATCACCAAGAGTCTGGAGCCAAATGGATAGCAACTAACAGCAACAACACAAGACCTACTAAGTGAAGAACTCTAGGGGTGGGACCCAGCAGTCTGTGGTCACTCCGACCCATGCTGAAATGTGAGAACCACTGTCTTAAGTCACTTCCTAAATCCCTCTATTATCTCTCTACCAATAAAGCAGACATTCCCTTGGCACTGTGTGAAGACCTTAGTACTGCAATCATCACCACAGATTATAGAGTTTTCCAGTTTGGGGTTGGCATTTTTCCCTGAATTGCTAGATCTCTGATGATAGGGACATTTTCCCTGATATTCTAGATGTTACTCACATCTTCCTATTATTATCCTTGGTCCTTATTAGGTACACACTCAATAGGTATATTTGAATAAATTAAATAGCTTGTGGCCATCAAAAAAGTCACTATCCTCTCAAATCTCAGTTTCCTCTTCTATGGCTTGACAGTCAAACGACAATTGACCTTTCCACATAGAAGGGCTAAAATTGGAAAACCCTGGTGGCATACTGGTTAAGTGCTACAGCTGCTGATGTTACCAGTTGAAATCTATCAGGTGCTCTTTGGAATCACAACGGGGCAGTCCTACTTTGTCCTTTAAGGTCACTATGAGACAGAATCTACTTGATGGCAGTGATTTTTAGTTTGTTTTGTAGTAACAATCAAGATTAATGAAATCATAAGCATTAAAAACCTACTTTTAAACTAAGAATGCTATAAAAGTGGAGATATTATTTTTTCCTACTGTACTTGAGAAAAAATCACTATTCCATTAAAACTGAAAGAGCAACCGGATAAAATTTGAAATCACAAAGGTTAGACTTCTTCTCTCTGTGTTCTTAAAATCCCATTTATAAATAGAATTTATAAATGTGTGTAAATTCTATAGGCTTTTTGGCTCAAATAAAGACCATGATGTTGCAGTTATTTCTAGGTGTGCCAGAAGCACAATACTTTGTCTTAGAATGGAACAACAATATAAACGTTTGATGAAAAGACAGCTGTACTAGTCTCCTTTTGAGAGACTTAAAGAAAAAAAAAGAAACAGGCAATAAGGCTTTAAGTCACAGTTTTGGGGTGGGCATAAAGGTAGGGATGATCCTAAGTAGAAAGAGAAGCTCTGAAATTGACTATTGGATTGTGCAGAGATATAGAACCCTGACATGACCTGCTGTTACCTCCGAAGCTCCCAGATGAAAGCCGTTGCTGGAGTGGCTCCGTCCTTAGCTCCTTTCTCTCTCTCTAAATAGTTCTGCTGTTGGTAGCTGATGAGACGAGAGGATGTACTGCATTCTCTAATACGATTCAATTCTCTAAGTATTGATTGAGCTCCTAAAATGTGTTCAGCCAAGGCTGACCCGACTCTAAGCTAGAAGAAGGTGTTTGGCTGTACGGAAAGTTTCAAGGAGAACATGGAAGGTCCCTGGGTCCTAAATAATCTTTTTCCTTCTCTTCACTCCCTAGAAACCATCAGCAACTCTGCTCTATCTTGTGGGCTTTAATGCATCACTCTCCAAGATTTATCTGAGGGAAATTCATGCCAGAGATGCCCCTTAAAAATCCATTTCTGTGGCCTAGTTGGGGATGTAATGCAGTCAATATGCACTCTCAGAGATCTGTGTGTGTGTGTGTGTGTGTGTGTGTACAAAGAAGTATATTAAGAACTTTGAGATATTTATAGCCAATTTCAGTGGTTTATATATATATCCATCACTATAATGGTTTGATGGTTGCTATAATGCAACCATGCATTATTATTACGCAACCATGCATAACACTTATGCTATAAGTATTTAAAATACCATCAGTATCCCAATGGTGGTCAGATTTCATTAGCATTTCCAGACTAAGACAGATTAGGAAGTAAGGTCTGGCAATCTACTTCTGAAAATGACCAAAGAGAAACCTTATAAATAACAATGTTGTCTGATATAGTGCCAGAAGATGAACCCCATAGGTTGGAAAGTACTTCACAATAGCCATGACAATTAACTCAAACATGGAACAGTTATGAAGATGGCACAGGACTATACAATGTTTTCATTATGCTTCATATAAGGTTACCATGAGGTTACCATAAGGTCACCATAAGGTTACCAGCGCCAACACCATGGCTACTGTGCACATATACATACACATGCATATGTATGTACATGTGTCTGTGAGAGTGTATGTATACATGCATGTGTATGTATTTACACACACACACACACACACACACACATACACACACACACACACATATATATATATAAAACCACTGCCATCAAGTCAACTCTGAATCATAGTAACCATTTAGGGCCAGAGTAGAGCTGCCTTTACAAGTTTCCAAAGAGCACTTCACAGATTTGAACTGCCAACCTTTTGGTTAGCAGATGTAGCACCTAACCACTATACCATATGCATGAGTGTGTGTGTGTGTGTGTGTGTGTGTGTGTGTGTGTGTGTGTGTGTGTATAGACACATCTTACTAGTTCTGACAAGCAGTGAACCTCAGGTGGTAGCACAGTAGGACAGTAAAGTGCATTTACTGGTTAGAAACTTTGCCTAGTGGGCCACACTTTGCCGAATACCCCACCAGGTACTTTTAGGACTGGTGTAAAATGAATGCAAGACCTAGTCCAAAACTTCGAAAAATTTACTTCTTGTTGGAGACCAGGTTTTATAAACACAACAGTCAAGGCTGTGGTAAATGGTGTGGGCCAGGCAGAAGCATGGGCTCTGATTATTGGATCATCAGGCTTCCCATCCCAGTTCTGCCCTAACGTACCCTAGGTATGTTACTTGATTCACCTTATTCTCATTTCCTCATTTGTAAACTGGAGATAATAGTATCTACTTCACATATTTGTTATGAGTATTAAATAAGAAAATTTCTGTAATATGCTTTGAAAACAGCTTTCTACATGGTAAGCATTGAGTATTTGCATTTTTATTGCAGTTGTGTAATTAATGGTGTGACCCACATGTACCCTACTCTCATGTGCAAAACAAAACAAAACAAACCTACTGTCACTGAGTTAAGTCTGACTCACAGTACTCTGTAGGACAGAATAGAACTGCCCCATACAGTTTCCAAGGAGTGGCTGCCAGATTCAAACTGCCAGCTTTTATGGTTAGCAGGCAAACCTTTAACCATTGTGCTAATAAGAGCTCCAGTCTCACTTTCCATTAAGCAGAAAAGTGTGAAAACTGTGATGAAACCCAGAATCTCTTTCTGTAATTAGCCTCATTGGGAATCAAAGGGTTTGTGGAGGGTTGTGACTCTCTCCAAATATTCAGGGCTGCAGCTGCAGTTCTGTGGGTCTTCTGCTCTGAAGGCTGCTATTCTCATTACTTCTTTGCTTACTGAGGGTTCTGTTCTCTCTTCAGAAAGTGACAAGTCCTTTACTTCCAGTGACCAGCTTCTTTTGGTGACATCTCCACAGCAGAGCTCATGAAATGAGGCTTCTTTTATGCCACTGTCCTACCATTGTCAGAGTGCCTGGACACTCTGGAGGGAACAGATACACAGGTTGGCCAGCCACATACAGCAGGTTCCAGGCCTTGCTGCCTGAGGCCCGAGCAGGGAGACCTTGTGGGCGACAGGGAAAGCCTTATTTAGCACAGTTCTTCCTCCTTGTGATGGCTTTCCCTCACTGTTAGTTTTCCCTGTATGTGACATGTTGGTACATGACTGAGCCCCATTGCTGGTCAAATTCATTATCTATCTGTCAAATCTCAGGTTTACGCAGTTCCATGTAACCCAAAAGATAGGTCAGCTTTCTTTATGTCCACCTTTTCTGACATCAGTGAGTGTTATGGTCTGACACTACCTGCTAGCCTACCAGCGTCTACTCTAACCAACATGTAGAGCCTCCCACTAGAACGTGAGTTCCAGCAGAAGGGCAGAGATAACAGCCTATTGAGTTTATGACATAATATCTAGCACCTGCTATAATTCCTGACATGCTGTAGGTAGGCACACAATACATACATATAAAAGGACGGACATAAACAAAAAAGGAAAGGAAGGAAGAAGGAAAATATATTTGGGCTAGCTTTGCCAAGAAAGCCCTTTTGGGAGAAGTGGGACTTCAGCTGTGTTTAAAATAATAATAATAAAGATTATTTTTTAATATAAAGTTATTTGGGTGCTTCATCTACATCTTTGTATGTCCAAAGAGTGGAGAAATTATGTCCTGGAGTTGCAGATATTTTTTTCAGTGAAATTTGTGCTCACATGTGATTCTGGCTCTTTGCTATCTCCCTTGTGGTTTATAGCATATTAAGCTAAGAGCTATTTATATTAACAATGCCTCTACAGCTTCAGATGCAAGTGTGGATGCACAGAACAAAAACTGACTGAGAACAAATTTCAGCTCAGAAAATGTAAATTTCATTTGAACATTCATTCATTCATTTAAAACTATTTATGGTGACACAGACCACATGAGGCACTGAAACACATGGGTAGAAAGACATGAGACTTTCCCTTAAAGAGCTCTGAATATGAAACTAGAATATGTAGAAAATTTATGCAGTGGGTACATATACTCCTGAAGTAGAAACAGAAACAAACACCAGTGTGTATGAAGGAATTCAAGGAAGGCTCTTAACCGACTCTGAAGAGAAGGTTGTAGCAATGGTACTACCAACAACAGTAGCTGTATTTACAGATCATTTACTAGGCACTATATTAAAATGGAAACCCTGGTGGTGTAGTGGTTAAGTCCTGCAGCTGCTAACCAAAAGGTCAATGGTTCAAATCCATGAAGCACTCTTTGAAAACTCTACGGGGCAGTTCTACCCTGTCATATAGGGTTGCTATGAGTCAGAATTGACTTGATGGCAATGGACTTTTGTTTGTTTGTATTAAGAATGGAGACCCTGGTAGTGTAGTGGTTAAGTGACAAGGCTAGTAACCAAAAGGTCAGAAGTTCAAATCCCCCAGACACTCCTTGGAAACTCTATGGCAGCAGTTCTACTCTGTCCTATTGGGTTACTATGGTCAGAATCAGCTCTACAGATACGAGTTTGGTTTTTCACATTAGGAATTTAATATTATTTGTATAATTTCACCCTGATGCTAATTGGTAGCAGAAGACCTTTATAAATGAGTAAATGGAGCACTAGAGACATTAAAGAACTTACTTAAGGTATCAGCAATAGAGTAAATGCAAAGTCAGGATTCAAACCTAGATATAACTGAATCCAAATTCCCTGCTTGTAGCTACCAGAGACTTTATTCTGAGTAACCTGTATCTTTTACCTGTAAGGTAAAAGATAAGAAAGCATGTGAATACATACTACACAAGTTAAAAATGCAGACAATCAGTGTTACCACACACTATCCCTTATTTTGAACTCTTAAGGCACTTTTGATCTTTTATACCAGAGGACACCAAGTATAGACCTTGTTGGACCAGTCATTATTGCATTGCCTGGCAATCAAGTGTGGAATCAAGGGTTAAAAGAAACTATAGCATCAGAAAGTCCAGTGATTTATAAAATTAAAAAACAAAACAAAACAAAGAGCACTGTAATACTTGTCTTAAATAAATTCTTGCGAAGTGTTCCAATACACAAAACAAATAAAACTGAATACTAATAGTTTATGTATCAATCAGGGTTCTCCAGAGAAAAAATACCAGGAGGAGACTTTACATAAAAACATAAATGAACACACACACAGAAATGTATGTAAAAACATATATAAGTGTATATATACATAAACATATGTATATACATATGTGTGTGTGTGTGTATATATACACACACACATATATATATATGAATCCTAGTGGCCCCTAGGGTCACCATGAGTCGGATCCGACTCAACGGCACTTGCCTTGGCTTGGCAGTGGCTCAGTGATTAAGAGCTCAGGCTGCTAAACAAGAGATTAGCAGTTCAAATCTACCACTCACTTCTTGGAAATCCTATGGGGTAGTTCTACTCTGCGCTGTAGGGTTGCCATGAGTTGGAATTAACTTAGTGGCAACAAGTTTGGTATTATGGATATATACATACAAATAGAGAAAGAGAGAGAGATTAAGAGCACACCAGGTTAGAAGCCCTTAGACAGGAATCGATATTTCAGTCTTCAGACGTTAACTACATCTATAAACTACCTTCCCAGCAACACTCACATTAGTATTTGATTAAATGACTGTAGCCTAGTCAAGCTGACACATAAAACTAACCGTAACAGTATTCTATCATGTCCCTTTATTACTTCTATTGATAAACTCTAAAGAAATATCTCATTATAAACTTAAGTGACTCTTCTCCTTTACTCTTCAGGAAGTGTGGCACACAGTAGGAACTAGGGAGTAGGACGTGATGATGAAATTTCATCCCCTGCCATGAATGCTGGTTGCCCCAGCATAGCTGTAGCTAGAACAGCCACTGTGAGTGTTCATGTTTGCATGTGTGTGTGTCGTGTACACTTTCGCATTCTCTGTGTCTGGGATCTATCTCTTTGGTATCTTAGGTCATTAACAATTACAATATGAAAACCACTGGTTTGGTCTAATACATTTAATTTATAGATGAAAAGAAAAGCTCAGAGAGAGAACATCATTTGCTAAAGGTTATCAAGTGATTACTGGGAGCATAAAACCCCAATTCAGGGCTTTTAACTCTGACATCTACTTTTCCAAGAACATCACATTACTTCAGAGAGACTTACAACAAGAGAACGAACAGAGAGTTTATGCCTTTTCTTACCAACTCTTAGTTTAAAGGCAGAAACCAGTTGAGACTTGATGTTAGAAACCAGAAAACAAAGAGAAGTTATGCAAACGACTCTGGAGTGAAAGCTGTGAAAATGTAACAGTGACTGAACTGAAAAACAAAGCAAACAAATACATTTAAATTGACAAGATTTGAAGAAAAAAGTAATAATATTACTTTTAATGGAAATAACCCCTTTGGCTAGCTCCTGAGGAATGTACAAGTGTGCTGGGATATTGGATATGTATCACACAAGCAAAGCTAACTGAAAAAAGAAAAGAAAAAAGGTGAAATTGAGCATGTCAACGATATGTTTTCTTCCCACTTTTTCCTTGTTGCATATGCAATTTCAAAGGAAAGATAGCATTCCTAAATGAATTATAAACATAAATGTCAAAATTATGTTATGATTATTTTTTTAATTGTGGGAATAAGGAAGAAAACACCCAGAAAGGCTGATAAAAGTTTCACTAAAAGGCAAAACCACATCCCACATCCAGATATTGTTTTTGCTAGGTACTGTCGAGTCAGTTCCAACTCATAGCGAGCTACAAGGTCAGAGTAGAACTGTTGCATAGAGTTTCCAAGGAGCACTAGGTAGATTTGAATGCTGACTTCCTGCTTAGCAGCCATAGCACTTCACCACTACGCCACCAGGGTTTCCCATATCCAGATTAGCACATTATTATACCATAAAAATAATAAATCACTATAGGTTCTCACGGGAACTTCATTTGGGTCTGTGAGGAGATTTGATTTTAATATTTAGCAACAGAAGTTATCAGAACCTGAAAGCATGCTATTTCATTAATTAACACATTTATCCACTCCAATGATCACTGAAGGCATCGGAGAGTATAGTAAAGGGTCAAAACAATGCATATAAGTTAGAAGAAAATTTTGGCAATCTTCCTCCCAAAAGATCAGCCATTGAAAACTCTATGGAGCACAGTCTACTGATACACACATGGGGTTGCCATGAGTAGGGATCAACTAGAAAGATGACAATCATTAGTATGTTTTTAGATAAGTGCAATTTAAATGAGACAAAGATAAACACACTTAGTATACAATTGCAGAACAGGTATAACAGTTATAGACATTTCCATAAAAAAAGATGGTGAATGAGAAGTTCAGGAAAGCCACTGATCCATAAGCAATTTCAAAATCCAGTTGGGCAAATATACTGGGAAATTCTCCCATTAGGTTTCAGGGTCTGGAAATAGTGGAAACTAGTTGTGGGATTCTCCCTCTTGGTTCCACCCTCTGAGTTGTGGAAAGTAATACGTGTCTCTGCTGCTTGGTGGTTACATCAGCCTGTTTCCTACTCAGTGGCATTCTGGGAGACTGACAGCTCTACCCATCCCAGTACCTTGGCAGTGCTTTTATGAAATGACTTTCTCAAAAATTTTTCAGATTTTTCATAATTTACTCCAACAGATTGAAGCCTCTTTCACAGATTGTTTTGAGATAGGTCCTTTTCTATCTTGGGATTTTGCTGATATAGCTGAGGGTTGACATCCTTAATCTTCCTAAAGGCCCTGTGTTTTGATGGAGAGACTCCATGAGACCTTAGTCTCATTTAAAGATTCCTTGTGTGACTGAATACTGCTCTGATCCTTTGACGTTTCCTTAGTTTTAACAAAAGGTTTTACAGTCACACACTTGAATTTTCCTCTAGACCACAGTTTTCTGAAAGTGCTTAAATGACATCTCTCTTCCTCTCTTTTTTATACACTTATTGTGGTATTTTAATTTTTTTCTTTTTTAATGTACTCAGAAGGCTTAACATTCAGACCTAGCCTGGCTTCTGTAGACTTCCAAGTGGTCCTGGTATAACCGATGTTTTTATTTTTATTTTTTTGAATTGTGTATGTGTGTGTGTGTGTGTGTAACATATGCCACATTTTTCAATTACTTTCATCAATTTTAGTGTCTATTACTATTAAGAGAGGCTAAAATATTTCAGAATCATCAAATTTTAGTTCTTTTTTATTGAATGGTTCTTGTTCAAATTTCTCTTTTCCTTCTCCCATGTTACTATAAGCAGCAAAAAGAAACCAGTCTGCAACTTCAATGTATTGTTTGGCAATCTCCTTAGCTAAACAACCAAGTTAATTTATTACATGCATGTTCCGTTTTCCACATAATTGCAGGTGACAATTTCTCTAAGCTTTCTGCCACTTCGTAACAAAGATCTCCCTTCATCTGTTTTCCAGCCTATGGAATAATTTCTGTTAAAGAAACATTTAAAATTAAAAAGATTGTCAAGAATTCAATGAGGTGATTTCTTGTATTTTCTTTTTGCATTCAATTATGTTAGTCATCCTCTAAGATAACTTTCAGTCATTCTTGCTTCTTGGCATTTATACTCTTATATTACCCTCTTGTAAACCAGATGGTATTGACCTACGTAGTCAGTAAGCTACTGCAGAAATGACAGTGTGTGACTTCTGAGACTAGGTCATAAAAGAAATTGCTATTTCTACTTTGTTCTCCTTTGGATTTCTTACTCAAAAGAAGGCAGCTGCTATGTTATAAGAACACTGAGGGAGACTTTAGGAAAAGTCCCTGGGGTGAAGAACTGAGGCCTTCTGTGACAAAGTGAATTACCCTTCTAATTATATTCTTTGTGACTCCCATGCAATGATTAGGTAGAATTATGTAAATTAATTTCTTGTGCCCCACGGAGGGGATTAGACAGCATTTCTAATGGTGTAAACAAGGTTCCTAGAACTCTTGTGAAGGTGGGACCTTGCAAATGAGGTGTTTAAAACCCTAATGAAGGGATTGGTCACTCTTGCCATCCTGCTAGGCTTAAAAGATTTGATGATCCCAGAGGAAAAAGAGGACCTCACTACCACCAAAAAAGAAGAGCTGAGGGGAGTGCATCCTCCGGACTTCATCAACGGACTGAGAACCTCCTAGACCCTGGAGAGAGCTGTAACACAAGACAGCAAGAAACAGCAGAGAAATGGTGGCAGCTGAATCAAAAGACTAGTGCAAGACAGTGTAGAGAGCTTCCTGGCCCATGGAGTTGGATGGTGATAGTGGGTTTACCAACCCATGGAGCGAGAGAGCTGAGCAACTTCAGGCTGAAGCTTACAGATAGAATGAAGTGCCTCTAAGCACTTAGTGATGGAGTTAAAGAGCTTTGTAATGCTTGTTGGAACAGGGCAAAGGTGAGACTGAGAGACTGAGGGCCAGAGAGAGGCCTGTGAACTCTCACTTAACAGTATATTTAATGACCAGATTTCTACCAACAATTTGTCAGACAGTTTAGCCTTTTTCTTTTTAACCATTTTCCACAAAATTCTTCCTTTTACTGTGTACTTGCAAAGTCATTCCCACAATTTAAAGCATGTAGAATTCCTTCAAGGTAGTTATTATAACAATATACCATAGCCAGGTACCAAAACCTATATATGTTGCCTATTGTTTGGTAAAAACAAATTACCACAAACTCATCTATACACAGTATCTCACAGTTTCTGTGATTCAACAGTCTAGGCACAGCTTAGCTGGGTCTTCTACAAGGCTATGGTCAAGGTCATGATCAGGGCTGGATTCTCACCTGAAGGCTTGCCTAAGGAGGGATTTGCTTCCATGCTCATATATTTGCTGGCACCATTCAGCTTTTTATAGGCTACCAGAATGAGGGACTCCATTCCTTGCCATATGTCCTTCCTCTTCATGGCTGAGGCTGACAATATGGTGGCTTGTTTGTTTAAAGCCAGCAAGAGCAAAAGACCCCTAGCAAGACTGTAGTAAAAGTCTTATATAAAGATATCATGAAATCACAATCAATATCTTCTTACTACATGCATATTGTGCTGTCTAGTAGGAAGTTTCTAGGTTTCTTACAGAGGTATAGATACCAGCAGATAGGGATCATGGGAGCAAGATCAGAGTGTCAGTCACAGACATATTCTACCCAAGTGAACTGAGTAGACCAATAAAGATAAAAAAAAAAATATAATCCAGGAAACAGGATATAAACTAAAGGAATTCCTAAAAATAAGGTAAATAAAATCTTGAGGTGATAACTTTGTGACACACTCAAAGAGAAAACGGTACATATTAGAACAGAATAGAAGGCTTTAGGGGACACAGCACTAACAAAAAATAGAACCACAGATTGATTGCTCAATGTTTTTGGCAATCTAAAGGAGGTTCATACCTGTGTTGGAGCATTTAGAGAGAAATTAGAGATGGATAGACAGAAAACTGAGTTAATAATTAACAGGCCAATAAATAACTCCAGGAAAAGCTAAAAGTTAAAGGAAAAAAAAATTGTCATAGTATATCCCATGCCTGAGCTATAAACAGAGTCAATAGTCAAAATAACACACAAGATAATTTTTCTTCCAAACTATTAATAAATGATGATCGTCTTAGTCATCTAGTGCTGCTTTAACAGAAATACCACAAGTGGATGGCTTTAAAAATGGAAATTTTATTTTATCTCAGTTCAGCAGGCTGAAAGTCCAAATTCAGGCTGTCAGCTCCAGGGTCAGGCTTTCTTTGCTGAATCTGGAGAAGCATCCTTGTCCACAGTTTTCCCCTGGAATGGAATCTTCTGAGGCACAGAGATCCTTGTCCTTTCCCAAGAACTCGCTCAACTTTCTGCCCAGTTTCTTGATGGTGTGAGGTCCCCAAGCCTCCCAGCTAGCTTCTTTCCTTTATATCTCAGGAGACTGCCTCAGGGCACAAAACAAGCTCATGCATTGAGTCCTCCCTCACCAATATAATGTCTCTCATACACCCTCATTAACATCATAGAGGCAGGATTTACTAAATGGAAAAACAGAACACAATACCAGAAATCATGGCTTAGCCAGATTGCTACACAGGGTTTTTTTAGAACACAGTTCAATCCACGACAATGATGTAAATATACTCAGAGAATTAGTAGAAGAAAGGTCTGTAGGTATATGCAATGAGAACTGGTGATGAGACAGTAAGCCTTGTTTTACCCAAGTTCAAAATCCAAAGATAATGTCTAAAACTGAAAAAAAAAATCAAGAAACAAAAATACATACTTAAAAAAATGACATTAAGTATCAGAAGAAACAGCTAAATGTGTTTAAACAGATTAGCCCTGTGAGTGACAATCAGGTAAAAGGAGAGTCAGGGCAAGAAACTTTGTCAGGACATTCCATTACAAACTCTGGAATATTAACTGACATTTTAAATAGCATACTTGGATGATTTGCATAAAAATAAAATAAAACACAGTTATAAATTTGCAAAGAAGCATGAGTAAATATATATTTTTTAACACAGTTCTGCAGAAAAATTTTAAACAGTCTGTCCCAAAGTGTTACAGATCTTTCATATATTTTTTCCAAATCCTAAAAAAATTGGCTGTGTTGACCAGAAATCGATCACAATGAGAGAACCTGGAACCTTAGCATGACTAGCTGATCACAAGCAGAAGATCACAAGCAGAAGACTGCAGGAGCACCTGTACCATCAGTCACTACAGATCATGGTATGGGCTGGAGAAAGCACAACAGGCTGCTGAGGGTGGCGACGAGAAATAGCAGCTTCACAAGTCTAATTGTGGTTGGGTCCTCAACAACTATAGGAGAAAGTTGGGGAAACTTCATTTTGTGAGAGGATATTATAGGGAGAACTTCTAGACCCACTTTAGGAAAGTGTCCAGATAATCACTAACTCACTTAAAGCAGACAATCTATAGAAAAAGGATTAAGTAGGAGCTACCTGGAAGTCAGAAAGATATGATGGACTGCTAAGCAAAAACCTTGAGTTAAGAACACAGTCTTGAGCCACATCCAAAAAGAGAGTGAGTATGAGTAGTATTCCATAATTCAGGAAGCTATATGCAACCATAAGCCTTACTCCTGGCTCATCAGAAGTGGATCAATTAAATATAGTCTAAAATCAACCGTGTTGTGAGACTGGATAACCAACCAGTTGCCGTACAACTTATACCTACCCCTTGTATGTCAGAGAAGACCTGGGTTCCATATGTTTTCAATGGCTGATTTTTCAGAAGTAGATTGCCAGGTATTTCTTCTCTGATGCCTCTAGATGGACTCAAACAACTAACCTTTCTGTTAGAAACCCAAATGCATTCACCATATGCGTCTCATAGGGATTCCTGTGATACTGATAGTACTCATCACGCATTTTATGTATTGTGTTTATCCTAGTCACAGTTTGCTCAGAAATCTTAGTTGACCCTGGCTCAGCTTACTCACAGGGCTCATCGTTCAATCTAATTCTAGAGTACTGAAGAAGTCACAGGCAGAAGGAAAAACAACAACAATTTCATATTCATTGTGTCGAATTACAATAAACTATTCAATAAAGCCAACTGTCAGCAAATATAGAATGTACCTGATTAAATAGTGATATAACACAGTCTTGGGCTTCTAGGTTTAGCATAAAGGAAGGATCTTTGAAAATATAATATACAGAGAAATAATAACTTGCTTTTATTCAGGTGAGCAGTCCTTATTCATGTGGTACTCAGCTTGAAAGTAGGTATTTTTCAACAGAAACGTCAAGAACGTCTCTAATGAAGCCCCTTTAAAATAGCAGATAATTGGAAGAGGTAAATTCCAATATTTGCAGTTAAAATTCCAAAGCTCAGAGTGGCCAGACCATATCAGCAGAATTCACAAAAGAATGTAATTTAAATGATCTGTTTCTCCCCTGCTACGTTACCCTGTTAAAAGCCCAGGAAACGTGCCACAGAGAAGTTGAGGAATGGAAGATAACCCTTAGCACGGTATCTTTTGAACCCCCTTTCTTGCAGTGTATCCAGTCTTCCCAGCCCTACAACCACCATCCACCACCACTTTTCAATTTGAGAACTCACGCAAGGTCCTAATTTCTGACCCACTGGTTGTGCCTGAACCCGGAGCGGTTCCAGTGGCCTCATACAAAGTCAGACCAAGCCTTTCCAATCAGGTAACAGTGGCGACAATTCCAATAAATGGCTATTTGGAGGGAAGAGTTACAGATGTCTGAGAAGCATGGGAGTTGGCAGTGACAGGTCCATGGGCTACAAGGATCAACAGCAATTAGACCTTCACAGGACTGTACGGGTTCCTGCTTCTGACCCAAATCCCCGTCGTCAGGCTTGTACTTCGAAAACCTGCTGGCTTTAATAATGCTGTTCCTTCTGCTGCTTTTAACTCACCAGGTACAGTGTCATCACAGAGAGGGAGAGAGAACAAGAAGCTGAAAATACCCCATTGGAACATCAGCACTCATCGGGACAGATATTTTTAGCAAGTGATTGTCTGTCAAATCGGCGGTCACGTGTTATGCCACTTTAAAGATCTGAGAGTTTGCAAGTCGCTGACAACTGACAGCTGCAAATGAGAATTTAGGAGGTTCCACTAGGCAAGCAGAGCATTGATCAAATATATTGGCAGGAGCCCTAATCAAAGCAAAGTGTCTGTGGAGATGCTGAGCTTAAAATCCTCTTCCAGGTGATGAAGTACTTTCTGGCCGGGCATTTTCAGTGTGAACGTTTAAGAGCTATTGCTCTGTGAGTCTGGTTAATGTCTTCAAGAGCCTGTCATGCATTTACTGTATGTTTAAAATATTTTTCCTCCTCATAAATATGTGAGGAAATAACATTTCAAAAATAGATAAAATGTGAACTGCTGCACATTATGTTCAACATGAAATTTTAAATGGAAGTTCTTGGTTCATCCAAGCTCATCTGTCATTGACAGTAAACAGTAAGCACACTGACAAGTGGCAGCGAGCATCAAAGGAAGTGCTCCTTCTCCCTAGCCTTTCTGGATGCCACAGGGCACCTAGTGTGTTTAACTGGTAACCCACAGTTTTATGACCAAGATCTCTTGCCTTGCCTCCATGTCACCTAGTCTACCTGAGGCTGGTTCTCTGTTGAATGAACCTTTCAAGAAGGCTGTACAAAGAAGTGAATAACTTGGGCCACAAGGCTCTGTGCTATTTCTCCACTGACCTGTGGCCATCGAGTCAATTCCAAATCCCAGTGACCCTACATGACAAAGTAGAACTGTTTTGTAGAGTTTCCAAGGAGTGGCTATGGGGTTTGAACTGTCAGCCTTTTGTTTGGCAGCCAGGCTCTTAATCATTATGTCATCAGACCTGCTCATTGTTCTCAGAAACATCAAAAACATATCAGGTTTGAATCACAACAGCACATTTATAGAAGTGCATTTGAATTCATCCTTCCTCCTTCTTTGTTCTTTGCTGTAACATAACTGTTACTTAATGGCTTTGATTTTTATTATCTTTGGTTCTCAATCTTCTCACAGCCATGCCACACACTCTCAGATTTCTGATCAGCTTTACTTCCCTGAATTCCCCCTGCATTGCTGGGTCACAAGCAGTTCTGTCCAGAATGGTGGTTTCAGAGCTTTCCTCTTAAATCCCATCGTGCTAATTCCTCTCCACAATTCCCACCATTGATCCCCTGACACTCTGGAATTCTATATGTCAAATCTCTTAGGATCACAATTTAATTTTTCATAACTATTGGTGAATGCTTTTCTGAATATGCAAAATATTTCTCTGTATATCATTTTACCAATATGGCATAATTGTTCACAATGGGCTTAGAATTACATAGTCTTTTAAAGAATGAAATTCTTCATGAATTTTGTATGCAATTATTTTCATGAAAAAAATAGGATGACAACCTACCCCATCATTTCCTAGAACCTTGTGAATATTTGAAATACTAGGTAAGCACTCTTAATAAAAATTTATATTAAGAATTCTAATTAACAGAAATGCTACAGAGTAGATTTATAAATACTAAGCATATAGACTGCATTTAGATTTTTAAAATGCCTCATGATCTTTAGACTGCAAAACTAATCACATAAATTGAAAATAGTTGTGTTTTCTTTGCTGGAAATCTTGAGGTCTTCTTTCTTTAGCTTTCCAGGGGTCCGATAGAAATGCTAAATTTTTCCTTTGTCAGATTTTCAAGTAAGACTATCTTTGCTGGAGTAATTAACTTCTGCCTTCTCCTTAGAAAACATAGAGTGAATCTTGGCTTTGGGGATATATCTGATCCCCCTACTTTCCACTGCCTCGGCAAGACTGTCATGGATTAAACTGTGTCCTCTAAAAATATGTGTCAACTCAGTCCATAAATCCCAGTATTGTGTGACTACCCTCCTTTATGTGACTGTATTTTTCCTATGTGTTGCAAACCTCTGCCTGAACTTAATGAAGCAGAATTAGATCATGCTAAATAGATTTGGTGTGGAATTATAGCACCCTTACTGAGGTCACATCCCTATTCAAATATAAAGGGTATTTCCCTGGGGTGTGGTTTGCATCACCTTTTGTTGTATAAGAGATAAAAGGAAATTGAGGTAAGCAGAGAGTTGGGGACCTCATGGCACCAAGAAAGTACTGTTACAGCAGAAGGTACCCTTTGGATCCACGGTTTCTGTGCAGAGAAGCTCATCGTCCACAGGCAGATTAAAGAGAAGGACCTTACTCCATAGCTGACGGAGAGCATGAAAGCCTTCCCCTAGAGCTGGTGCCCTGATTTTGGCCTTCTGGTCTACTAGACTGTGGAGAATAAACTTCTGTTTATTGAAGCTATCTACTTGTGGTATTTCTGTTGTAGCAACACTAGATGACTAAGATAGCCACTGTTTCTTAATTCCCAAACACGATGTTTGGATGCAATGCCTGGAGGCAACAATTTTGATATGGACATGTCACAACTGGTTGATTGCCATCAAGCCTACTGTGATTCATAGCAACCCTACAGGACAGGGTAGAGCTGCCCCATAGAATTTCCAAGGAGTAGTTGGTAGATTCGAACTGCAGACCTTTTGTTTAGCAGCAGTAGCACTTTACCACTGCATCACCAGGGTTCCTTATCACAGCAGCCATGTTATTACTAAGACATGAATGCAACATCCTTGATGTCTGACTATTATCAGAATTGCTCATATCATCTGAGTTTAGAACAAACCTTGATCCTTGCCTCAACGTTTACTACTTCCTGAGCCACAACTTCTCCTTAAGCTTCATCCATCATTCTCTCTAGTCTTCCTCATTTCTCCCAGTCCCTCATTCCATGAAGCTGTGACTCTCTGCTTTATTCCATGAATGCATTGCTTACAGTCCTCATATACCTTTTCCATGCTCTGTCTATGGCAATTTCTGCAGATATCAACTCAGGAATATTGTCATTCCATTAGGAGAAATCTCAGTTCCCAGAGTCATTCTGGCTGCCTTAGGGTGGCTTTTTCTTAGTGGCTGTCCAAGGAGCTCTCTCCTACAGAATTACATAAAAATCACCGATCACCTCTGCACTCACCTTGATGAAACAAGGTTTTCAAAGTCAGCTTGAAAATTAAAGTTAGATGTGAGGAGTGCAAATAACCTACTGATTGTGTCAGTGATTTGAGAAGATAGTAAACAGGAAGACAAAGGGAAATATCTCAATGAGAAAAAAAGCCAGCATATCATAGATTGAACTGTGTCCCCAAGGAAAACGTGTCAACTGATATGGTTTTCTTATTTGTTGTAAATACTTCCATTATGATGTTAATGAGGCAGGACTAGAGGGAGGACTTGATTCTACTAGATTAGGTTGGGTTTTAAGTCAGTCTTTTCTGAAACCTAAAACAGAGGGGGAACTTCATACCACCAAGAAACAAGACCCAGGAGTATAGTACATCTGCTGAACTTGAGACCCCTGAGAAATACTTCATCGGGGATGACTGTTGACAAGGACATTTCCCCAGAACTGACAAAAACAGTCTTCCCTTAGAGCTGGTGCCCAAAACTGTTCTTCTCAACTACTAGATTGTGAGAGGATAAATTTCTTTTTTTTAAAACCATCCATCCACCTGTGGTATTTCTGTTACAGCAGCACTAGATGACTAAAACACAATGCTAACTACTAAAGTGATGAAGGAAAAGACTACCAATTTGATCAATGTTTATTATATTCTGTGGGTAGCATCATCACTCTTCCTCAGGTATCTGACAAGGCCAAGCCACTAAGGGCTTTCTGAGGATGTGTTTCTCCATAGCTTTGTGCATGCTATTCCCCAGACCAGAATCCTCTACCCTGCCCCCAATATGTTATCCTTTTGATCTATTTCCACTCTTCCTTAAAACACTTAACATAAATGTCATCTGTTATTTACAGCCTTGTTGAAACCAACTACTTCTCATTCCCCAGTCAACCGATATATCTTTCCATAGTAGCAATTGTCTCACGCTACTTAAATAGCCTTTTTCCACATAGGTCTACCTATTAGACTGTGAGCTTCTTGAGGTCACAGACTTTGTCTTGGTACCTGAGCTACAGATCCTGGAACAATGCCTGTTATGGAGCTTGTGCTGAACAAACAGTCTCTGGGAAATATTTTCGGTAGCCATCAGTCTACATGTCTCCTTCAGCACTGATTTCCTTCACTTGTTTCTCTCGAAATATTTTTAAAGGCAGGACTGGTAGTGACGCCCCTACAATCACAGACATCTGAGAAGGGAAATCAATCAGAGAAAAAGTAGAAGTACTGAGCCAGATACATGTTGTATCAGGAAGAAGAAGCTTTCAGACTAAGAAAACTAGGGAGAAAGGCTTGGCCAACCTACTTCAAAAAATCAGCCAGTGAAAACATCATATATAGATCACAATGATCTGATCTTAATTGACCATGACCATGAGGAAGGCACAGCGCTGGTCAGCATTTCATTCCACTGTATATAGAATCACTGTGAGCTGGTTGGTGGCTGACTCCTTGGCAGTTAAGAACAACAGCAAAACAAAAAGGAAGGGATGGAAATATCTATCCTTCTGCATCTTACTATAGGAAACTCTTTTAGTGACTGTGGTCTCTCTGCTTCCTACCTTCTCCTGTGACTTTTACTCTCTCTTTAGCTGTAGGATTTTCTGTTATATCCTTCTAAGTCTATCCTCCAATCCCCTTATACTTCATCCCACCAATAATGGAAAAAAAAAAAAAGAAAGAAAGAAAAATTGCCCTTGAGTTGATCCCAACCCATAGTGACCCTACAGAACAGAGTAGAAGTGCTTCACATGGTTTACAAGGAGCGCCTGGTGAATTTGAACTGCTGACCTTTTGGTTAGCAGCTATAGCTCTTAACCTGTACATCACCAGGTTATATCAAGCAGAAAAAATTTTTCCAGTAAGGAAGATAAGAACACTTATAGTCATTCAGTCATTCATTTCTATCTCTTACAAGGAAGCTTGATGTAGTCGGGAGTCTTGATGTTTTAGCTTGGACAATTTATGGGAGAGCTTCTGGCCCTGAAAGTAAACTTTAGAAAGACTTGAGATCTTTCTAGAAAGACAGCATTCAATAAATTTCTTCAACGGCCAAATCAGGATAGAAGCAGCAGCAGCATAAGTAAAATATCTTTGCATTAGGAAAATACATAAATAAATCTACAGCTGGAAGGGGAAAATGCTCAATACAAATTCAAATTTTCTACTATCTTTTATGGAACAAGACGGCATTGTATGAGTCCTCATAGCATGAACACAGCTGGCACCTCCAGCAAAGCCTGAGAGGGTTTTGTTCTTCATATTTCAAAAAGCAGCCCATGAAAACCCAGCATCAATCTCAAGCAAATGTAGTTGGTGAGGACCCCAAAATGTGGAATTTTATTGTTTGTGAAACTGGTTTTCCAAATAAGATGCCTCACATTGCAGAGAAGAGTTCCACTCCGTTGGTTGCTGCACAGAGGCTCCTGAGAGAGCTGAATGGATGGCCTGTGGATAGAGTCCTCTGTAGGTCAAAATGGTTACACTCTCAAATGAGAATTGGCCTTCAACTGCTCCCATGGTATTTGCAAACTACCAGTGACAGATTTTAAATGGCCAGTGCTACAGATGCTGGACTGCTAGACATTCTGCTCAGTGTTAAAGGTCACACAGAGTGATTTAAAAAGGATGTTTCCATGACTTGCAAACTTTCTTTGTGCATCATGCTGATTGTTTTTTTACCACAGGGATGAAAAAGATCTGCGTAGTGAGACGTGGAGGGTAAAGAAGCCCTATTAAGCTTGTTTACTTTAAAGCAGATACTGAAGAACAGACAAAAATTTCTAAGCAATATTAAGACTTCAAACTAACCATAATAGTGTCTGAGTCATTTGGGACGTCATCTTTTTGAGTCCCAGAATGGTTATGCCTGCATCCAACTCAACTTAATAAAATCATAAAATATTCAAAAATCATAATAAAATAGAATTTAGAACAGAAGTTACCATGGAAATTGGTTAACTCCAAACTCATAATTTTCCATGTGAGGAAACCAAGGTCCCACGAGGTTTCAAGTTTTCTAAGGAAGTAACAAGAACTAGTGCACACCTGTTCGTACCATTAACTATGTGTTCTGCACACAGACATATTCAATTGCAGACAATTTTGTTGTTTCTTCAAACTAGGGAAAGCAAGTAGATACATGGCTTTAAGGATAATAAATGTACGTACTGAAATAAGAACCACAGTTCTGGTCATAAATGAAAGAACCATCAGAAGTAACATGCTCTTACTTGTTAAATAATCTCACACATACAAGATCATCTTTTAATGAACTGTGAATGAAACATTCAGGCCATTGTCTTCTCTCTTCACAATATTCCTGAACATTTTCATAACTGGAAAAAGGAAGTAAACTGCAATTTATTGGCAGAAACCACACAAGTCTATAAAATGGGCAGCACAGTATCAAGTATTATAAATTTTTACCTCCTCAGATCACAAGCATCAATTATTACTGAAGACCTTTGAGTGTTTGCTGTGGTTCATCACACATTTCGCAGACCCGGGCTTATTGTCAATGTTTCTCAGGGCAGAGAGGTTTGGTTAATATGCTAGACATTGTCTGTTGACTTTTGATATCCATTCCCATTATTTTTTGTTAATATATTGTAGCAGTTGAAAGACAAAAACATCTCCTGATATCCATCACATAGAGTCTCTATTCAATTTAAGCTTGTCAGCAAGATGCACTGAATAGAGATTTCAGAGGTGGGAAGCATTTTCTCTAAGTTCCAACAGACATCAGTGTTTGAAGTCTCTTAGTCACCACTTTTCGTGAATGTGAGGTAGCGGTAAGCAGGGCTGCAACAGCAGCAGCAGAAACAATCTGATGTTTGGTTCCCAGATAAAATGCTTTTTCTGTATATTGCTCCTCTCTCATCCAGTCTACCTTCTCTACATCCTCCTTGTCTACACTGTGTTCTTCACCTGCTTAATTGCTCCCTGCCCCGCCCATCCCCCACCTTTTTTTTTTTCATTTCAAATTTCAGTTTCTCAAATTTTCCCCTAAACCTAGACATCAGATTAGGATCTCATGTTACACTGTTCATACATTTATCATAATTTGTAACTGTATTTTGTGTAACTATTTGACTATTTTCTGTGACCTCCATCAAAATACAGCTCAATGATAACAATGAACAGATTTTTGGAGAAATAAATTATTAGCATCTGCAGAAAAAATTTCACTTTTAGTTCAAGCTAACCTGCCTAGCATTTACACAAATAAAGCAACTATCACCATTCCTAATGGTTACTCACAGTCTGGGGTAAGAAAAGGCGCAGCGGAAGCTGGGGTGGGAAAAATCAGTTCTACTCTGGCCCCTAGGGCCACCATGAGTCAGATCCGACCAACGGCACTTGGCTGGCTTGCAAATATGCTAATTCCTAAAAACCTCAGTATCCATTTAAGAATTATCATAGTCTTCTACATCACCTAACCATATATTAAGACCTTGTATTTCACTAACGTTGATACATCACAGGGGTTTCCTATATGTATTTCTTTAAAAGATGTAAAGTCTATGCAGATCAATTGAAAGAGTTCTTAATCTCTAGACTTTGGATTCAGGTGGTATATATAGGATAAAACTTCCGAGAGAGGAAAGAAAAAAATGCAATGTGAATTAAAAATGTTGATCTTTGTTTTGCATGGATAGTATGAGCTTGGTGACTCAAAAGTAACTTGAGGCTCCATGCTAAGGACAAATCATTCTGTACCTGAATAAATGAAAGTTTCATGTCATTGTTTCTGTGTCATCAATAAAAATACGATTTCCTTCTTAAGAAGACGTATCCGTCTAACTTCCAGTGTTACCTTCTCCAAGAGTAGCTTACATTTTCTGCACTTGTGTATTGATGAAACAAATTTGCTTCTGTTATAAGACATCATGACCCTCATGATTCATCGCAGAAGTCAAGTCACCATGTGTTTTAAGCTGGTTTCTCTATAGAAGTAAAACACATAAATATATAGATAGATAGGTTTTTGTCAAGGAAATGGCTCATGTAGTTGTAGGGCCTGGCACATCTCAAGTCTGTGGATTAGGATGGAGGCTCCCCCTGATACACATAGCTACCAGGCCTGGTGAACCCAAGATTGTCAGATCAGATGGCAGATAAACTGCTCACATCTCAAGAACCAGAGGTCAAGAACCGGATGAACAGAAGCCAGCTGCAGGATCCAGTACAAACAAACGGCCCCAGGTCTTGTCAGAAAGTGCACTTGTAGTCAACACAGGCCACACCCCCAAGGAAATTCTCTTTCAACTGATCAGCTACTCACAGCAAATCTCCCCACGGAGGTGATCACGTTATATCAAATCTAATCATGGAAGAGATCACATTACCGTGTTATTACTGTTAAGTGCTGTCAAATGGGTTCTGACTCATAGTAACCCTATGCACCTACAACAGAAGGAAACACTTCCCAGTCCTGAGCCATGCCCACAAGTGTTTTTACACTTAGGTTCATTTTTTCAACCACTGTGTCAGGCCACCTTGTTAAGGAATGTTTCTCTTTTTCACTGACCATCTACTTTACCAAGCATGATGTTCTTCTCCAGGAATTGACTCCTCCCGACAACATTTCCAAAGTATATAAGACACATCTAGCCATCCTTATCTCCAAGTTGCACAATGGTTGTACTTCTTCCAGGACAGATCTGTTTGTTCTTTTGGTAGTCCATGGTATATTCAGTGTTCTTCTCCAGCACCACAATTCAAGGCATCAGTTCTTCTGTCTTCCTTATTCATTGTCCAGCTTTTGCATTCATATGATGAGACTGAAAAATACCATGGCTTGGCTCAGTCTTTAAGGTGACGTCTTTGCTTTTCAACACTTTAAAGTGGTCTTTTGCAGCAGATTTTCCCAATCCAATGAATTTTTTGATTTCTTGACTCCTGCTTTTATAGGCATTGATTTGTAAGATGAAACTTCATTCTTTTATACTTTACAATGATATTACTCCATGTATAGTGATATTACTTACAGGTCCAGTTGAGAGGATTTGTTTTTTCTTGATGTTGAGGTGTAGTCTCTACTGAAGGCTGTGGTGTCTGATCTTCATCAGTGTTTCAAGTCCTCTCCGTTTTCAGCAAGCAAGGTTGTATCGTTTGTGTAACACAGGGTGTTAGTGAGTCTTCTTCCAATCCTGATGCCTTGTTCTTCTTCATAATGTCCTGCTTCTTAGATTATTTTCAAGTACCCACTTGTCTGTCAGTTTGTCATACTGTGGGGGCTTGCCTGTTGCTGTCATAATAGAAGCTATGCCACTGGTATTTGGATACCAGTAGGGTCACCCATGGCAGACAGGTTTCAGACTGAGCTTCCAGACTAAGACAGACTAAAAAGAAGGACATAGCAGTCTACTTCTGAATAGAATTAGCTAGTGAGATCCTCAGGAATACCACCAGAACACATTACCATATGGCTGTCAAACTACATCATAGCTGCCAAACCATTAATAATCAGGTCAACTAAGTGAATACACAGTCTTAACAATCATACCAGACAAAGACTTTTGTGGCATTTTCAGTATGTGGTACTTAGATGTTGCAGAGGTATGAGCTTAGAAGGCTTCTTACTATCATTGTTAGAGATGGTAATTATTAAAGAGTATAGATGAAACTTCCTAGCTGAAGATGTCTAAAGATCATGAGAACCAGGATGTTTTACTGGGGAGGAAACAAGTTGTAGCAGGGTTAGGGAGGACAGATGGAATGGAGGAGTTTATCATGTTTTTTTTAAAAAAAGAATAGGTCTCATAGCAACTTAGAAAACATGGAAGATTTCAGACAAGCCAATTCCAGTGCAAGTGGCACCTACAATATTCATTATGGTCTGGCATCTACATATATTCCTAGAATATGTTTGTCATTCTTCCTTTTCTCTTGCCAAATTGATTAATTTATAAGCTAATGAAAAGGGTTAAGGACTATGTGGAAAAGTCTTTAACGTTCTTTGATGTTTTAATAAATTACATTGAAAAATGACTTTCTAACACAATCTTACATTTAAAAAGCATAAAAGAAAGCTTGATGAATTCAACTGTATAGAAATTAAAATTTTTCTATTAAAAAATTAAAAGATAATTGTTATTTAAGAAAGAATGTTTGTAACATGTAAATCAGAAATGTAATGTCACTGAAAATCACCCTTAACACAACAGTTCTATTGTGACATATGTGTGGTTACCATGATCAGGAATCAATTTGACATCAGTTTTTGTTTTTTTTTTAATAACCTAATTAGGAAGCCAAACAGCATCATTCATACCAATTCAATGTTAATAAGTGAAGAAAAAACTTTACGCTAATGGACTACAACTATTGCATCCTCCAGCAGATTGAAGCTAGGAAACTAGCTGATGCTCAATTACTGCCACTGACTGTTCTGGCAAGCATCACAACAGAGGGCCCTGGACAGGACAAGAGAGAAAATGTAGAACAAGACTCAAATTCACACACACACACACACATACACACACACAAAAATTAAGCTTACAGGTATAACAGACCGGAGAAACCTCTAGAGTGTAGACCCTAGGTATCCTTTTAACTCAGTGCTAAGTCATTATTGAGGTACACCTTTACCTAAAGATTAGATGAGTCTATAAGCCCAACAATAACACACATGTGAAATGTGTTTCATAGTTCAAACATGCATATGAGACTAGTGGGCACAGCAGCCCAAAACCACAGACAGGAAGGCAGGAAGAAACAGGAAAATTGGATGCATGGAAACAGAGAACCTGGTATGGAGAAGGGAAGATTGTTAATATACCACCAGTATCACCAAACAATTTGTGTACTAATGGTGTAATGGAAAACTGATTTGCTCTGTGAACTTTAACCTAAATCACAATTTAAAAAAGAAAGAAAACTCTTACAAATTAATAAGGGCAAGATCAATAATTTAAAGAAAAGTAAGCAAAGAACAAACACAGCAGGCAGATGGCAGGAAAATAAAATCAATTTTAAACACATTCTGTGGTACCTGGTCTTCAAAGTAGTTTCTGAATGGACAACATTGAATTGCTGTGAGTGCTACAGGCTGACTTCCTAAATATGCAATTAAAAAACAAAACAAAACAAAAAAACCCACAAAAAATTCCCATCAGGTTGATTCCTAATCGTGGTGATGACAAGTATGTCAGAACAGAGCCATGTTCCATGGAATTTCCAATGACTAATTTGTGGAATCCAGCCTTTCAGTTAGCAGTTGATCACATTAACCATTTTCCCCACCCAACGACTTCAGTGTAGATAATAAGAAGTTTTAAAGCATCTGCCTTGGTTTCCTGTTGATATTTCCTCTTAGAAATTTGTGTGGAAGTCTAAGTTAGTCAAATGAAGAATATGTATGAAGAAAGAGGGAAAGAAAGTCCTCCCTGACCAGCACCCCTTGAGCCACAGGCTTCATCTCAACTGCCTTAGTAATCTAGCGCTGCTATAACAGAAATACCACAGATGGATGGCTTAACAAAACAGAAGTTCACTTTTTCACAGTGTAGCAAGCTAGTTCAGGGTGTCAGCTCCTGAGGAGGGCTTCCTCTCTCTGTCGGCTCTGGAGGAAGGTCCTTGTCATAAACCTTCTGCCAGGACTAAGAACTCTTTGAAAGAATCCCTTGTCCAAAGGACGCATTGACTCCTGACACTGCTTTCTTGGTATGAGGTCCCCCTGTCTCTCTCCTTATTTCTCTGCTTTAGAGCTCAGAAGAGATTGGCTTAAGTTGTAGATTAATCTTATAGATGATAACTGCTACTGATCTCATCTCATCAACCTCGGAGAGATAGGATTTACAACATGTAGGGAAATCACATCAAATGACAAAGTGGTGGACAATCATACAATACCAGGAATCATGATCTAGCAACGTTGACATATTCTGAGGACACAATTCAATCCATGACACTAGCTGTGACCCAGATATCACAGAGGAAAGACAAGCTGTTACCATTGTGTTTTGCCTGAATTCTTGAACTACAGAATCACTAAACAAAATAATAATAAATTATTATTTGAAGCCAGTAAGTATTGGGATAGTTTGTTTACAGCAGTAAAAACTTAAACACTTTGCTTGATAATTGTTTTGACTGAAAACTATATTTTTTAAATTGTACTTGTTGAACGAATGTCTAATTACACAAATATAGATTAAAGAAGTGAGCCTTTACTGCATAATCCTGCAAGACGACCAGTGATTAACTAGACTGATAAGACTGTGTTAGAAAGGCTAAGACAAAACAAGACTCAGGTACCATTAATAGACATGTAAATTAGTACATTCTTTTTGAAGAACAATTACAATAGCTCTATGAACAAGGGGATACTGTGCTGCTTTGAATCAGGAAAGGTGTGTGTTGGAGTTTTATCCCTTCACCGTACTTAGTCTGTAAACTGAGAAGATAATCTGAGAAGCTGGACTCTATGAAGAATGCAACATCAAGGCTGGAGGAAGACTTATCAACAATCTATGTTATGCAGATGATACAACCTTCCTTGCTGAAAGTGAAGAAGCCTTGCAGCACTTAGTGATGAAGACCACAGACTACAGCCTTTAGTACAGATTACACTTCAACATCAAGAAAAAGAAAATCCTCACAAAAGGACCAGTAAGCAACATCATGATAAATGAAGAGAATATTGAGATTGTCAGGGATTTCATTTTATGTAGATGCACAGTGAATGCCCACAGAAGCAGTCATCAGGAAATCAAATGAAACATTGCATTGGGCAAATTTGCTGCAAACAATCTCTTTAAAGTTTTGCAAAGCAAAGATGTTACTTTGAGGACTGAGTTGTACCTGACCCAAACCATGGTATTTTCAATTGCCTCATATGCCTGCAAAGGCTGGCAATGAATAAGTGAGACCAAACAAGAAGCGACATCTTTGAATTATAGTGCTTGCGAAGAATATTGAATATATCATGGACCTCCAGAATAATGAATAAATGAATTAATAAATTTGTCATGGAAGAAGTATAACCAGAATGCTGCTTAGAAATGAAGACAGCTAGTCTTTTTCTCAGATACTTTGGACATGTCACCAGGAGGTATGGCTTCCTGGAGAAAGACATCACACTACGTAATGTAGACTGGCAGTGAAAGAGAAGACTCTCAACGAGATGGATTGACACAGTGGCTGCACTGGCGGGCACATGCTTAGATCAGTTACGGCATGATACCTCTCTTCAGCGGAATAATTTGCCTCTGTTGACAAGTATGAGGTAAAATCTATGAGTCCTGATGTCACACTGTCTCTGAGATATACTGTTAAACAAAAAAGTGAGGTACAGAATGTTGTGCCACTGTATAATAGTGTGCAAAATAAACTACTAAAGAAGTTGATTAAAAAATGAATAACAGTGATTAACCAGGGGATGGACTTGGGGTCCAGATCTGCTTTTCACTAGATGGCTTCTTGTACCTTTCTACCCTATGCTTATGTTTCTTTTATAATTCATAATTTTCTGATACCCTATTAAATGGTCAAAGTTTTCAATGGGTATAGAAGGTTGCAAAAGCCTGTTATCACAAAAATGCAACCCTACATATTTTCTTTAACTCAGAAGAGTCAGCCTGAACAAATAATGGGCTTAGGAATGTGTCAACCAAGAAGGTAATTTTCTTTGGAATTTTGGGAAATTAAGGCAGATTGAATTGTGTCTCCCTAAAATGTATACTGAAGGCCTGGTCCCTGTACCCGTGCATGTGCTCTTGTCTAGAAACAGGACATTCTTTTGTTTTGTTTTTGCCATTAATGAGCTAATAGCAAGTAGAATGAGAGCTGAATCTGACCACTTCTGCAGTATAGAAAGAACGGAATAGCCACAGAGACACCCTGGAGGAAGACGCTACATGAAAACAGACATGCTTAAAGGTGCATCCACTAGCCCAGGAATTCCAAGGACTGATAAAATTTGAAGTTGAAATAGACAAAGAAGAATCTCCTTCCAGAGATAAGACTCAGCTTATCTCTTTCCAGAGGTAAGACTAGCCTCTAAAACAGTTAAAATAAATGAATGTTCTTTAAAATTGTCCGCTTGTAGTACATTTTGCAATGGCTGCAATAATCAACTAAGACAATCAATAAACCTTAAGTTTGGTGACTATACATGCCAGCCCTTCTAGCCCTTAGCCTTTTTGATTCAGCCTTTCTCCTTGAATAATGTTGATACAATTACTACACCTTTACACACTGCTGTACTCTGGCCCCTAGGGTCGCTATGAGTGGGATCTGACTTGACAGCACTTGGCTTATAGGCAAAAATAGGGGGAAAAAAACCTACCGTAGGCAAGAACATGTGTTCATTCACTGAAGGTGAAAATGTTCTACTACCTTCAAGCCCTCATCTGGAATTTTATAAGATGTGAATGTTCATATTCAGAAGATGTGTATTCCATTAAGCATCAAGTAGGACTCTTAAACTGTGTGTGTGTTTTGTTCTTGTTTTTGTTTTTCCAATATGAAATTCTGGTGGCATAGTGGTTGAGAGCTGCAGCTACTAGTCAGAACATCAGCAGTTAGATCCACTAGGTGCTCCCTGGAAGCGCTATGGGGCGGTTCTACTCTGTCCTACAGGGACGCTATGAGTTGGAATCTACCGGATAGCAACGGGTTTGGTATTTTTTGGTTTGTAGTAAAGGGAGGAAGGAAGAAGAACAGGAGGAGGTTGTTAGAAATCTCTCGGTTACTTAGACTATATTTAGATACCAGTATAATTCTGATGATCATGGGCTAAAACTAGAACATTGAGAACAAGTCCTTTACACTTGACTGTTGCAAGACAATATTGAGACACCAATAGCAACTTACCTCTTATCCACTTTATACACTCTTGTCATCTTGTTCAGGAAAAAATATATATATTTAAGCCTGTGCTTGGACTTTCTACAGTACAGTTTTTATCCACCAGTTTCCTACTGGAAACTACAAAACACCTCAGATCTAATGGTAATACTGGATTTCTGGATTTTCTGCAGCTTTCCTGCCTTGATCAAAGTTGCAGCCAGGTGTGCCTATTTTAAGAGTTTCTATTAATCCACTGGAGATTTATTGTTAAATCTAAAACCTGGCCCAGAGTCCTTCAGAATTTATTTTAATTAAATTACCAGCAAAGTACTCCTTCACCACTACCCGTCACTCAGTCTTTGTAAAAATAATTGACTTTATAAATAATTCAGTTCTGCCTATTATGTTCATAAATGAATGTGAGATCTCTACAAAGCCTATTTGTATTATTTATTTTTAAAAACGATGAAATGATTGCTTAGATAAGGTACATAGGGAAGAAAAACTGCCCCATTTGGATTAATTTAATACAAAGATTGAGAACTGAAAGAAATGATAAAAGATGTTTCCTGCTCAATTATTTTTGTTTCCATGCTGCTTCTATATCCATAATTAAAAAAAAAAAAAGATTAAACAACTTGAAGCAGCTCTTTATTTTTCAGTGATTCACAGCCCAAGGGTATTTTCCTTTTTTTCTTTCTTTTCTCCCTGCCTTTCTTTCCTCCTTTTATTGAGCTAATTCCTGATCATAACCTACAATCAACCTTTATTTTAATAAGCCTGGATTTAAATTCACCAAGGACAATTTTACATGAAGTCTTTCTTGTATACCAAAATTGACACTGAATGTGTCTTTTCCTGAGTTCTGATCATCTCCGTTCCTGTCCCACATGATTATAAAACATAACCCTTAATCATCTCCTTGTATATACTTTTCAATCATTGTGCATACAGAAACAGTATGTTGTGTTAGTTTTCTACTGCTTTTTTAACAAACTATCTCAGACTTAGTGTCTTAAGTAACAGAAATCTACTATCCTATAGTTCTTTGGGCCAGAGTGAGTCTGACATGTGTCTTACTGGTCTAAAATCAGGGAGTTGACAGGACTGTGTTCCTTTCAAGAGATTCTAGAATACAATCTACTTCCTTGACTTTTCCTCTTTCTAGAAGCTGTCCACATGTCTCAACACATGACATACTCACTTTATCTTCGAAACCGGAAAAGGTGACTTTAATCCTCAGGTTACATCATGCTAACCTATTCTATCTGCTTCCTTTACTATTTTTTGTTGTTAGCTAACATTTAGTCCATTCCAATCCATGGACACCCCATGTTTACAGAGTATAACTGTTTTATAGGGTCTTCATGAGGCAAACGGTTAACTACTCAACTAGTAGCTGAAAGTTTGAAGGTTCAAATACATCCAAAGGCACCTTGGAGGACAGGCATGGCAACCTTCTTCTAGAAGGTCACAGATTTGAAAACCCTATGAAGGAAGTCTGCTCTGTACACATGAGATCTCCAAGAGCCCAACAGACTTAAAGGCAACTAGCATAATTACATCAGACCTATCAGATGATTCAGGATAATGCCATCTGTAACCTTAATTCTGCTTTGCCATGTGTCATGAACTGATTTGTAGCTGTCCAAAATATGTGTCAGCTTGGTTAGACCATGATTCCCAGTATTTTGTGGCTATTCTCCATCTTGTGATTGTAATTTTATGTTTAAAAGGATTAGTGTGGGACTGAAATACCCTTACTAAGATTGCATTCCTAATCCAATGCAAAAGAAGTTGCAAAGATGTCACCTTAAGGACTAAAGTTCACCTGACCCTAGCACTGGTGTTTTCAATTGCCTCGTAAGCATGCAAAAGGTAGACAATGAATAAGGAAGACCAGATAATTTACATCTTTAAATTGTGGTGCTGATTAAGAATTTTGAATATTGCATGGACTTCCCAAAAATGAACAAATCCGTCTTGGAAGAAGCATAGCCAGCATGCTCCTTAGAAACAAGGATAGCAAGATTATGTCTCATATACTTTAGACATGTTATCAGGAGACAACATGAAGTCCTGGAAGGAAATAATGCTTGGTGAAATAGAGACGGATTGAGACAGTAGTTGCAACCACAGGCTCGAGCAAAGCAGCAATTGTAATGCTGGCACAGCACTTGGCAGTGTTTCTTTTCTGTTGTGCATAAGGGTCACTGTGAATTGGAACAAACCTGACAGCACCTAACAACAAAAACAACGCTACCTCAGAACTGAAGCTGAGGGGGAAAAAAAGAAAGAAAGAAGTAGATGTTCACTCCTGTGGGTCCAATTTATCACAACTGGACCATAAATTGGTCCACCATTGCCTTCTCAACTGAAGACATTTAGACAGGGTTCATTTTCTTTTATGCAACGGACCTGCAAGGGCCACTCATCAGCATGCCTTCTCTCTCTGAAATAAAAAAATAAGGAAAAAGTGGACTTCCAGCCAACATGGTACCACAGTCAGAAGCACCACGCTAACCTTCTGTTAGTAAAGACCTGAAAAACTAAGCAGAGACAAAATCAGTCCTGGAACCTGAAGTGTCGCAAAAAGAGATAAAGATCTCCGTCAAACAGGGAATGGAATAAGAAGCTGACAAAGAACAGAGATCCAGAAGAGACGCTGGGGGAAGTCCCCTATTAACTGACCCAGCATGGATTCACCACCTTGAACTCCTGCTGGAGAGCTGAGATTGGCAGCAACACAGGAAATCCCAGCAGGAGACAATGTAACTGGTAATCAGCCAGACATGCTTTCCCACGCCCCATCTTCTACCCACTGCTCTATGTCTGATGCCTCCTGGCTAACCACAGTGGCTTACCTGACTGGGAAGTACAGCATCTTATCCATCGCAGAAATCAGCGGACGGGCGTGTGTGAAAGCATCTTCCGGGAGCAGCAAGCAGTACACAGATCACTTTTCCTAACTTCCCCCTTCTCACCTCCCCCTCTTTCCTCTGTTTCCTGTAGCCTATAGTCTTTTGGCCAGAAGGAAACTGCTTCAGGCCCCTAGTTGCTTAGATCTGCCTCCTCTCCCCACTGCCCAGCTCCTCGAGTTGCATTGGTGTGTGCCTTCCTTCTGCTTTACTCTTTGCCTCCCACCACTTCACCCTCTTTCTCTTGAACACCTGGTTCCACGTGCCCTCTGTGCCTCTCCTTGAAAGGCTGTAAAGTACTGCTCAGCTGGGGAACCACTCCCTTGGTCCATGATGACATGTTGATACAAGCCTCAGGGCTTTTTGTTGTTGTTGTTTTACTTTGCTGTGATTTGTTTTGTCTGTTTTTCATTTTTTGTCTTTGTAGTTTAGGACTGCCTGCTGGCCAGGCTGTATTTCACAGATTAGGAGTCACGTCCCTGCTCTGTTCACCCATGTCAGTGGGATCTCTGAATTCATTTTTTTTTCTTTCTTTCTGTTTTTTTTCCCCCTTTTTTCTCTTTTTGCTTCACATTTTTCTTCATTTCCAGTTTTTATGCCTCTATACCTACCTTCTTTTCTGGTCTACTGAATACCTGACACTGTGTGACATCTATATCCCTTTAAGCTAGGCTATTTGGTACAGCCTAGTAAATAATTCCCTGGCCTTTGCTGCAGCACTAGTGAGACCTCTGAATCCTTCCTTCCCTCCTTCTTTCCTTTCTTTTTTTGTTCATTCTGTCTTGTTTTTTATTCCCCCAAATTTTTAACTAGTTATCTTTTTTTTTTTTTCCTTTTATTTTTCTAACTTTCTGCTTCTTCATTTCTTCACTCCATGGCAACTTCCTTGGCATTTTTATTATTAATATTTTGTTTCACTTTTGTCTCTTGCTTCTTTTTTCCATTTCCATTTTAGTTCCACATTGCACAAGCTCCCTTTTCCTTCTTGCCTACCTGCACCATGTGCTGGACATCACACCACTGAGCAGCATAGGTGTGGCCTAATGGAACCTGCCCAGCACTGATTCTTTGCTCACCCTGTAAGGCTTCATACATGGCACAAACAATCCCGCCTACACTCTGCCTTTCACCTGATTCTGACCTGCTGTACCATAGTTGAGTGACTGATCCTGCCCACTGGAAAGATGTGAAAGGCATGTGACCACAGGCAAGCAAACAACAAAGAGTGCACAACATGCTTGCTCTGACATAACCAAATAAAACAAAAAAGCAAGGCGAAACAACAACAAAAAATCCTGCAAATAATAAATGAAGAAGTAGCTACCAAATGACCCAAAGACAGCAGACAACATCAAAAGTTATTTATTAAAAAAAAAAAAGAGGGGGGCAGAGTCAAGCTGGCAGACTAAGCCCATGTCTCCTTATATTCCTCTGGAAACCAAGACCTGAATTGACAATCAAACAGAGCCTTCTGATCACCTAATAAGCCTCAGGACACGGCACGGAGCTGTTAATTGGGACTTCATACCACTCAGCGAAAAACCTCCTCTCCTTCAAAACCTCCTATCTTTCGCTGACTCCCGCTCCTGGCTAGCCCTGGCTCTCATGGATGGAAGGTAAACGCACCATTTTGACTTTTTTTTCCTCTGTCTCGGCTGGCGGGCGGAGCTGGGTCTTGCCTGGCGGCTGGACTCAGACGCGCTGCTGGGGAGACAGGCAGGTGAAATTCCCATATTCTGAGAGCCAGGCTCGGGACTCTGTTAATCTAGCCACTTTGAGCCTTTCGTTTTGTAGCTGCCTCAGCGGGGTTTGTGTGGAGCTCCGCGGTCAGGGTGCTGGACGCCATGTTGGTACCGAGATTTTAGCGGGACCTTGTTCTTAGCCTGGGAGCCAGCACTTGCAAACGGGACAGCGCTTCTCCGACAGAAAAGTAGTGATTTTGCACAGTGCTGCCTACGTTGGGGGCCCTGCAACAGAAGCAGAAGAATCACTACCTCTCGGCACCTTTAGCCCCTCTGTCTGCTGCCTGTGTGGAGGACGCCATCTTGGATACGGTGGCCGCAGCTGGACCTAATTCTTAGCTTGGGAGCCAGAGACTGCCCACAGGAGAGGGCTTTTCTATCACAAAACCAGTACTCCACACAGTGTTGGCTAAGGCTAGGCCCTGTCAGCAGAGGCAAACAGGGCAGTACCATTGCTGTATTCTGAACTAGTTTGTTATCATCTGGGGTTGGATATAGTCGCACTTACTTTGTCAGATGAGAAGAGGGACCTCTACACCTGAAAACCTAACTGACTTCTGAACTGGTCAGATACCTTTTGCATTACATTTGAAGACAGCCTAGGGAAACATTTGCAATCCATCCTCACAGTACCTCTTCCAGCCTCTATATACTCACATGGGACCCAAAAAGCAATAGACAATTGTGGCATACAAGCAATCACTCATGGCTTCAGAAGGCTCCCAAACAAAGCAACCAAGGAGTTTTCCAGATGAAGAAACTTTTATGAAAGCATCAGGAAGTGAATACAAATTGATTATATACAGAGCTCTTCTAGACCTTATACAAAATGCAGCAGAACAAAATGAAAAATTTAGCAAGTTGTTTGATCTGATGGAACACCAGTACTCTGAAATCCAACAGATCAAGAGGAAAATCAAAGACATAGAAACTTCCATGCAAAGCCAAGAAAACAGAATGGAAGAAATGGAAAAAAGAATTTCTGACTTAGAAGACAGAGCTACCGATGCCAGCATCTATGAGCAGAAATCAGAAAAAAGAAACAAGAAAAAGGAAGAAACATTAAGAAGCATGTGGGACTCTATTAAGAGGAACAACCTTCGATTAATTGGAGTCCTTGAACAGGGTGAGAAATGTGAAAACAAAGAGAGTATTGTTGCTGAGCTTCTGAAAGAAAACTTCCCAGAAATCATGAAGGAAGAGAATATAGACATCTCAGATGTATATCGTATGCCACCCAATATAGATCTCAAAAGAAAGACTCCAAGACATAATCAAGCTTAACAAAATGAAACATAAGCAGCAACTCTTAAAGGCAGCGAGACTCAAGGCAAAGCTAACATTCAGTGGGAAACCTTGTAGGATCTCGTCAGATTTCTCAGCAGAAACCATGCTGGCACGGAGACAGTGGCATGACACATTCAAAGTCTTGAAGGAGAAGAACTTCCAACCAAGAATTACATATCCTGCAAAACTATCTTTCAAATACAAAAATGAAATTAAGACGTTCCCAGATAAACAGAAACTCAGAGACTTTGTAAAAACCAAACCCAAACTACAAGAAATACTGAATGAAGTTCTCGGCTTTGGCTTAGAAGAAAGAAACCACTAACTTTATATTTTAGAACGACACACTTATGAATACTCTACTCATTTAGGGAAGGCTCCAAAGTAAATCACAGCTTTGATTTGGAAAGAAGCAATCCAGTGATCATCATGAAAACTATGGTGTCATCATAATAAAAAGAGGGATGTACTACAGTTGTTATAGTCCTTCCAGATGGAGAGGAAGATGACAATACTGGTAGTAATTAAAATTAGGTTTATAAATAGTTTATTAAGAGGGTTCATAGGGGTAGCTGTAAAGTACAACAAAGATGTAGCATACCATTTCAAGAAATCTAACACACGAGTCTCAACAACTATAAAACCAGCTCTGAAAAAGGTGAAAAATCAACTTACAAAAGAGTGTCCCAGAACAGACTAATAAGAGCAACAGAGAAAACATCAACGTAAAAATAAACAGATCACAATGGCAGCAGTGAACACATACCTATCAATAATTACATTGAATGTGAATGGACTGAATGCTCCAGTAAAGAGACACCGAGTGTCATCTTGGATCAAAAGACACGACCCATCCATATGTTGTCTGCAAGAAACTCACTTGAGATCTAAAGACAGGAACAAACTGAAAATTAAAGGATGGAAGAATATATATCAAGCTAACAATGAACAAAGAAGAGCAGGGGTGGCAATTCTAATCTCAGACAAAATCAATTTTTATGTCAAATCCACCATCATGGACAAAGATGGACACTATTTATTGCTGAAAGGTTCAGTACATAAGCAAGACTTAACTATATTAAATATTTATGCACCTAATGTCAGAGCACCTAAATATGTCGAAGAAACACTGACTATGCTCAAAAGAGAGTTAGATGACTCCACAATAATAGTGGGAGACTTTAACACTCCACTCTCATCACTAGACAGATCATCTAGGAAAAAGCTCAGTAAAGATACAGAAGACCTCATTGACACAAGTAACCAACTAAACCTCATTGATATATACAGAACTTTCCACCCATCAGCAGACAACTACACCTTCTTCTGCAGTGCACATGGAACGTTCTCCAGAATTCACCACATGATAGGCCATAATGCAATGCTCAAAAAAATCCATACCATTGAATTACTGCAAAGCATCTTTTCAGATCATAAAGCCATCAAAGTTGAAATCAATAGCAGAAAAAACAGATAGAAAGTGGAACTCTTGGAAACTGAACAACATCTTGCTCAAAAAAACATGGGTTATAGAGGAAATCAAGGATGAATTGAAGAAATTCATGGATTCCAATGAGAACAAAAACACTTCCTACCAGAACCTATGGGATACAGCCAAAGCAGTGCTCAGAGGTCTGTTTATCTCCATAAATGCACACGTCTGGACGGAAGAAAGAAACCAAATCAAGGAACTAACTCTACAGCTTGAACAAGCAGAAAGAGAACAACAGGGGAACCCCTCAGGCACCGGAAGAAAGGAGATCATAAAGATTAGAGCAGAGCTAAATGAATTAGAAAATAGAAAAACAATTGAAAAAATTCAAAAGACCAAAAGCTGGTTTTTTGAAAAGATCAACAAAATTGATAAACCACTGGCTAAACTTACTAAGGAAAAGCAGGAAAGGAAACAACCCAAATTAGAAATGAGAGGGGAGTTGTCACCATAGATGCAACAGAAATCAAAAATATCATAGCAGAATACTATGAAAGACTGTACTCTAACAAATTTGAAAACCTAGGGGAAATGGACCAATTCCTTGACTCATACCACCTACCCAAATTATCACAGCGTGAAGCAGAACAACTTAATAAACCCATCACAGAGGAAGAGATTGAAAATGTCATCAAAACACTGCCAACCAATAAAAGTCCGCGCCCAGATGGCTTCACGGCAGAATTCCACCAAGCATTTAGAGAAGAGTTATCCCCAATACTACTGAGACTACTTCACAGTATAGAAAGAGATGGAGTACTCCCAAACTCATTCTATGAAGCCAGCATAACCCTGATACCTAAGCCAGGGAAAGATCCAACAAAGACAGAGAACTACAGACCGATATCACTCATGAACCTAGATGCAAAAATCTTCAACAAAATTCTTGCCAACAGAATATAACAACATATCAAGAAAATAATCCATCATGACCAAGTGGGATTCATACCAGGGATGCAAGGCTGGTTCAACATCAGGAAAACAATTAATGTGATTAACCACATAAATAACACAAAAGACAAAGATCACCTGATTTTGTCCATTGATGTCAAAAAGGCATTTGATAAAGTCCAACACCCATTCATGCTAAAAACTCTTAGCAAAATGGGCATAGACAGCAAATTCCTCAACACAATAAGGGCCATTTATACAAAGCCAACTGCCCACATCATCCTGAATGGAGAGAGACTCAAAGACTTTCCCTTAAGATCAGGAACTAGACAAGGATGCCCACTCTCACCTCTCCTATTCAACATTGTGCTAGAAGTTCTAGCCAGAGCCATTAGACAAGACGAAGAAATAAAGGGCATCTGCATCGGCAAAGAGGAAGTTAAAATCTCCCTGTTCACAGATGATATGATTGTATGTGCAGAGAACCCAAGGAATCTATAAGTAAGCTGCTCAAACTGATAGAAGAGTTCAGCAAAGTCTCAGGATACAAGATAAACATAAGTAAGTCAGTAGGATTCCTTTATACCAACAACGAGACTGTTAAGGAGGAAATTATCAAATCAATACCATTTACGATAGCCCCTAAGAAGATAAAGTACCTAGGAATTAATGTAACCAGAGAAACAACAGACCTTTACAAAGAGAACTACAAGCCCTTACTACAAGAATCTAAGAGAGACTTAGATAAATGGAAAAACCTACCCTGCTCATGGATAGGAAGACTTAACATTGTGAAAATGTCTATTTTACCCAAAGCAATTTATTTATATAAATAAATTGCAATTCCAATATTTATATATATTTATATAATGCAATCCCAATACAAGTTCCAGCATCATTTTTTAATGAGATGGAGAAACAAATCACCAATTTTGTTTGGAAAGGGAAGAAGCCCCGGATAAGTAACGTACTACTAAAGAAGAAGACAACACTGGGAGGCCTTTCATTACCCGACCTTAGAATATACTACACTGCCACAGTGGTGAAAACAGCCTGGTACTGGTACAAGAACAGACAGATCGATCAATGGAACAGAATTGAGACCCCAGAGATGACACCATCTGCCTATGAACAGTTGATATTCGACAAAGGCCCTAAGACATTAAACTGGGGTAAAAACAGTCTCTTCAACAAATGGTGCTGGCAAAATTGGTTATCCATCTGCAATAACCTGAATCAAGATCCATATCTTTCACCTTATACAAAAACCAACTCCAACTGGATAAAAGACCTAAATATCAAACCTAAAACGATAAAGCTCATCCAAGAAAAGGTAGGAACAACAATGGAAGTTTTAATACACAATGAGGACAGACTCCAAAATCTGTCAAAGAAACCGCAATCATCAGAAGAGAAAATAGATAAATGGGAACTATTAAGAATCAAACACTTTTGCTCATCCAAAGAATTTATTAATAGAATTAAAAGAACACCCACAGAATGGGAAAAAATATTTGGCAACTCTATGTCAGATCAATGCCTGATCTCCATAATCTATAAGATACTACAAAATGTCAATAAGAAGAAGATAAACCATCCAATTAAGTGATGGGCAAAGGAGATGGACAGACACTTCACTAAAGAGGAGATCCAGGCAGCCAAAAAACACATGTGGATATGTTCATGATCTTTAGTTATTAAAGAAATTCAAATCAAGACAACAATGAGATTCCATCTCACCCCAACAAGATTGGCCATGATCCAGAAAACACAAAACAACAAATGCTGGAGAGGCTGTGGAGAAAGTGGAACCCTCCTACACTGTTGGTGGGGTTGCAAAATGGTCCAGCCTCTTTGGAAGGCAATCTGGAGCTTCCTTAAAAAAATGGATATCGATATACCATTTGACCCAGTAATTCCACTACTTGGAATATATCCTACAGAATCAAGGCCTTTCACACCAACGGACACATGCACCAGAATGTTTATCGCAGCACAGTCCATGATAGCAAAACGATGGAATCAACCCAGATGCCCAACAATAGAAGAATGGATAGGTAAACTATGGTACATATTCTCAGTGGAGCACTACACAATGATAAAGAATAACGATGATTCCAGGAAACATCTCCTAACCTGGTTTCAACTGAAAGACATTATGTTGAGTGAAAGTAGTCAGCGACAAAAGGACATATACTGTATGAGACCTCTATGATAAGATCTCAAAAACAGACTTGTATATAGAGGAGAAGACTCTTTGACAGCTGCAAGGGAAAGAAGGGAGGGAGGGTGGGAGGGAGTGCTGAGTTTAGATAGTTACTAGAAATCTAGTTGGGAGAAAGCGGTGATAGCACACATTAGAAACAAGAGCAACATTAAGTGGACTTCAGCATAACTTGAGTACTCCTTCCATCTTAACTCAATACTGCAAGGATAGAGTAGCTGGGGTGGGGGGCGGGAGACCATGCTCTTAGGCGAATGCCAGGCCGACTGGCACAACGAGCGTTTTGCTAAGAGAGCTCTCTGCACCCCACATTGGTGAGTGACGTCTGGGGACTTAAAAGCTGCCAGGCTGCCATCCGAGGACACAGCAAATTGTCCCAACTCAGCAGGAACAGATGCTCACCAAGGACCAAAATGACATGTGGTAAAGACAACCGAGAAGACAGAGAGACCCACAAGAGTGGATGCCTACATTGACTTGGGACCAGAAGAACCGGATGGTGCCCAGTCACCACCAGCAATAGCCATGATGGAGCTCACAGAGAGGAGTCTCACTGACCACACAAGAATAAAAAGAGGTGCATCATGAGATCTCCACTAAAAGACCTCAATTGATGGTCCAGCAGTTTTGGGGTTCCTCTGAGAGTATGGCCCCCAGCCCTGATGCTGCCCTTTCCCATAAATTATAACAAAGGTCCACTCTTTGGACAGGAATGGATTGGACTTGGCAATGCAGAGTGAGCATATATTGGAAGCACTTTATGGTTCTATACATCTATAGGATATCATCTTGCTGACCTCTGGCTGGAGGAAGGGGAGTGGACGGACAGGAGGGGAAAGGAGACTGTTGGGAGAATGAGACATGTATGGAGCAGAGAGGAATAGTGTGCTGTCACCGGACAGGGAGAGCAGTGGAAGCTGCATATAGGTGGACATGTATGTACATTTTCACTCAGTCATGTTAAATAAAAAAAAAAAAAAAAAAAAAAAGAAGGGCCCAAACTCAACATCATGGATTTAACTGTGGCCCTCCAAATATGTATGTAGCCATTTGGCTGGGCCATCATTCCCAATATTTTGCAGTTTTCCTATGCCATATATCCTAATCTTTGACTGTGGCTAATAGAGAGGATGATTATGTTAAAGGAAGATTAGGATGGGACTACAACATCCTTGCTAAGGGAGTGTCCCTGGAGTGTGTCTTGCACCACCTTTTATCCTTTCATCCTGCGGGAGATAAAAAGAGTGGGAAACAAACAAAGAATGGGGGACCTCAGACAACCAAGAAAGCAATACCAGGAGCTGAGCTCATCCTTTGTACAGGACCAGGGTCCCTGAGCCTCTGAAGCTTCCAGTCCAAGGTAAGGTTGTTGACAAGGACCTACCTCTAGTGCTAACAAAGGCAGCCTTCCCCTGGAACTAACACTATGAATTTGGACTTTTAGCTACTAGACTGCAACAAATAAAATTCCTGTTTTTAAAACCACCCATTTGTGGTATATCTGTTACAGCAGCACTATCTAACTAAAACAGTAACACCCTGCTTAAAAGCCTTGAGACAACAGAAAAATCAAAGAGGAGGTCATAATTCTCAGAAGCAAACAAGAATGAAAACACATCATGCCAAAACCTTTGGGACACAGCAAAGGCAGTTCTCAATAGCGACATACATTAAAAAAGAAGAAACAAAATCAAAACATTAGCTACACAACTCAACCAAATAGAAAGACAACAGCAAAAGAAACCTACTGCCCACAGAAGAAAGGAAATAACTAAGATTAGAGCAGAAATAAATGAAATAGAAATTAGAAAAACAGTCAAATACGTTAGGTCCCAAGGCTTCTCAGGTATTCAATGCTCCATAAAAAATATCATCCAGGCCTTTGTTCTCAGAGGGAGATCAGGAGACGTTTGTTTACTCTGGCATCTTGTAAGGGAACTCAACAATAGAAAAACAATAGAAAGGATTAACGAAACCAAAATTTGGTTCTCTGAAAAGATCATCAAAATCAACAAACTACTGGCCACCTTAACAAAAGAAAAATGGGAAAGGACTCAAATAACCTAAATAAGAGATGAAATGGGTGATGTTACAACAGACCCAACTGAAATAAAAAGGATCATAACAGAGTATTATGAAAAACCATAACCAAATTTGAAAACCTAGAGGAAACAGGTGAATTTCTAGAATCACACTACCTAACTGAACTAACACAAAATGATGTTGAAAATCTGAACAGACTTTTAAGAAGAGATTGAAAAGGTAATAATTAAAAAATAAATAAATCGATGAAGGAGTGATGATAGATAGATGACAACAGAGATGGATGGATAGATAGACAGACAGACATAAATAAATAAATAAAATGGCCTGGTCCAGATGTCCTCAATGCAGAATTCTACCAAACATTCAGAGAAGAGCTTGTATCACTGGTACTAAAACTATTTCAGAAAATAGAAAAGGAATGGGTATGTCCAAATTCAATCTGTGAAGCTAGCATAACTCTGATATTAAGACTAGGCAAAGACACTACAAAAAGGAAACTACAGACCAATGTCTCTCATAACCATAAATGTAAAAATTCTCAGCTAATAGAATTTAGCACTATATCAAAAAAATAATACACTGTACCAAGTAGGATTCATATCAAGTATGCAACGATGCTTCAATATTAGAAAATCAATCAGTGTAATTCACCACGTAAAGAAAACAATCACATGATTATCTACATCAATGCAGAAAAGGCATTCAACAAAGTCCAACACTCATTCTTGATAAAAACTCTCAATAAAATAGGTATTGTAGGGAAATTTCTCAACGTCATAAAGGATATCTACACAAAACTAATGGCCAAAATCATTCTCAACGGGGAAGGACTGCAAGCAGGAACAAGACAAGGATGGCCTTCATCGCCACTCATGTCTAACATTGTACTGGAATTCCTAGCTAGAGCACCATGGCAAGTAAAAGAAATAAAGGACATCCAAATTGGCAACAAAGAATTTATACTGTCCCTATTTGCAGATGATATGATACTGTACATAGAAAATTCAAAGGACTCTATGAGAAAACTACTGAAACTAATAGAAACATTCAGCAGAGCAGCAGTTACAAGATACACATACAAAAATCAGTTGGATTCCTGCACACTAATAAAGAGAAAAATGGAAAGGGAATTTGGAAAATTCTATTTATAATATCTCCTTAAAAAATAAAATACTTAGAAATAATTCTAGCCAGGGATGCAAAAGATGTAAAAAGAAAACTGTAAAACACTACTGCAATAAACTACAAGATACCTGCATAAACAGAGAAGCATACCATGTCATGGGTAGGTAGACTCAACATTGTGAAAATGATAATTCTACCCAAAAGTGATTTACAAATACAATGCAATCCTGATCCAATTACAAACAGTAGTCTTTACAGAAATGGAAAAACTTATCACTAACTTTATATGGAAAGGTAAGAAGCCCCAGAGAAGTAAAACACTATTGAATAATAAAGTAAGAGGACTCACACTACCTGATCTCAAAACCACTATACAGCTATAGTAGTAGAAACAGGCTGCTTCTGGTACAATGATGGGTATATTGCTCAACGGAACAGAACTGAGAACTCAGATTTAAATCCATTTACCTATGGTCCCCTTGTCTTCAGCAAGGACCCAAAGTCTATCAGATGGGGAAAAGAGAGTCTTTCTAACAACTGGTGCTGGCAAAACTGAATGTTCATGGCCAAAATCTTGAAACAGGAAGCATATCTACACCATATACAAAACTAATGCAGAATGGATCAAATACCTAAGTATAAAGTGAGAAACTATAAAGTTCATAAAAGAAAAAATAGGATCAACACTAGAAGCTCCAATACAACGCATTAACATGATACAAAACATAACCAGCAAGACACAAACTCCAGAAAGTAAGTCAGATAATTGGGATCTTCTAAAAATTAATATTTATGCTCATCAAAATACTTTACCAAAGAAGTGAAAACAGAACCTAGAGACTCGGTAAAAAAAAATTACCTATTATAAATCAGACAGAGGCCTAATCTCTAAAATCTACAAAAAAGTCCAGGACCTCTGTAACAAAAAGACAAACAATCCAATAAAAAAAATGGATAAAGGAAATGAGCAGACACTTCACTAAAGAAGACATCTCAGCAACCAACAGACACATGAGGAAACACTTCAGAATACTAGCCATCAGAGACAAGTAAATCAAAACTACAATGAAATACCATTTTACCCAGGCATTATTGGCACAGATCATGAAAACAAGAAATAATAAATGTTAGAGAGGCTGCAGGGAGATCGCAAATCTTACGCACTGCTGGTGAGAATGAAAAATGACATAATCATTTTGAAAAACAATACGACACTTCCCTAGAAAATTAGAAATAACCCACGGCCCAGGAAGTCCACTCCTAGGAATATATTCTAGAGAAATAACTGTTGCGCAAATAGACACGTGTACTCTCATGTTCATTGCAGCATTGTTCACAATAGCAAGAAATTGGAAACAGTCTAGATGCCAATCTACAGAAGCATGGATAAACTGTGGTATGCACACACAATGAACTAATATGCAACAGTAAAGAACGATGACAAATCTGTGGATCATCTCATAACATGGCGGAAATTGGAGGGCATTCTGCTGACTGAAATAAGCCAGTCACAAAAAGACAAATATTGTATGAGACCACTACTATAAAAATTCATGAAAAGATTTACACAAAAGGAAATAATCTTTGATGGTTACCAGGAAGACAGGAATAGAGAAGGAAAACACTAAATAGATAATAGGCGAGTAGTAACTTTGATAAAGGGCAAGATGTTACACATGAGTAGGGAAGCCTGAAAAACTTGTACAAGGCAAGGTCATGGAAGCTCCACAGACACATCCAAACTGCATGAGGAACAAAGTCACTGGGCTGAGAGGCTGTGAGGACCATGATTTCAGGGAACATCTAGAATAACTGGCATAGCATAGTTCGTGAAAAACGTGTTCTACATTGTAATTTGATGAGTAATGTTTGGATCTGAAAAGCCTGAGAGCAGCCATCTAGGATACTCCACTGGTCTTATCCCTTCAGGAGCAAAGAAGAATGAAGAAAGCTAAAGAAACAAGAAAAAGATTAGTCCAAAGGACTAGTGGACCACATCTACAGTGGCTTCCACCAGACTGAATCCAGAACAACCAGCTGATGTCCAGCTACCCCAACTGACTACTCGGACAAAGATCATAACAGAAGGTGTTGGACAGAGCTGGAGAAAAATGTAGAACAAAATTTAACTCAAGAAGGAACACTAGACTTTCTGGCCTAACCAAGACCTGAGAAACCCTGAGTGTATGGTCCCTGGACACTCATTGAACTCAGTAATAAAGTCTCTCCTGAGGTTCACCCTTCAGCAGAAGATTGGACAGGCAATAAAACACAATGAAACTTAAGGGGCATGCCAGCCCAGAGGCAAGGACTAGAAGTCAGGAGGGGGCAGAAAAGCTGCTAGTAAGGAACCCAGGATTGAGGATGGGGAGTGCTGACCTGTTGTGAAGTTGTTAGCCAGTGTCATAAATCAATATGTATATTAACTGTTTAAAGGGATGCTACTTTGCTCTGTAAACTTTTATCTAAAGCATAATAAAATAACAAAAGTCCAGAGACTGGCTGCATAATATGTCTGACAATGTGTTAGACTCTAAATTCAAAGAGCCAGGACCTAGGTATGTGCTTTTCAGTAAAATTTCCTAGCACAAGACCCGATACCAATACATATAGTGAACCCAATGCTGCTGAGGCAATTCTGACTCATAGTGACCCTACTGTACAATTAAATAATACAAAGTAGATATTAAGCCTAGATATTTTTCTAGGTCTGCTTGGACTAAATGTTTGTGAGATAAGGTGGTGACTCTCAATTGTTCAGTTCACTGACTTCTAAACACTTATGCTAATATCATTGGTCAGAATTTTAAAAAGCCTTGTTATCAATAAAACATTATCATTCATGAAACACCTAAGATGCACAGACAACATTAACATTTTTTAGCTCTGCTTTCTAATTAAACTCTGCAAGTCTACTTGACAAGTATTCTTTTCCACATTTGAGATCTAGGTCATCTGGGGGTCAGAGAAGTAATTTAATATGTCCAAGGTTATCCACCTCATTAAAGCCAGGTCTGAGATTAAATCTAGGCTTTTTTAAATTCTGAAGACTATGCTGTTTGATTCTGCTGTGCTGCTTTCTATATAGTCGTTTTGATCATTTACATACTGTGTCGTGGAAATCCTGGTGGCTTAGTGGTTAAGTGCTATGCCTGCTAACCAAAATGTTGGTAACCCAAATCAGCCAGGTGTTCCTCAGAAATTCTACGAGGCAGTTCTTTCTGCTGTGTCTTATAAGGTCACCATGAGTCAAAAATCAGCTTGACAGCAGTGGATTTGCTTTTTTTTGGTACTAGGTCATGCCTCATTCAAGTGCTGGGAATATAAAGGTGAAATGTAAATACAGGCCTCTATCCTCAAAAATACTCACAATGGAATGAGGTCTATATTGTTAGGGTAAACAAAGTACTCAGGAGAGCACAAAGATGTCAGTAGTCATTTTAAATTCAGGAAATTAAAAAGAAATTCACTTTCATGTCTTAACACATGCTAGTGTCTGAATCTGGAACATTGTTCCTATTCCCTTGTTAACTTAGGCTAGAGGTCTCATTATAAATATTAGCCATACCAGCCATTTCTACACATCAAAAGCTAGCTTACATGCTCCTGTTCAATTCAGTTTTCCTGTAATTAACGCTTACTGAGTATGTGCCAAACACAAAGTCATCTATCTGACATGGTTTATCTCATTGAATCACCACAACCATAGGAGAGAGAAAGAAGACTGAGGCTACAAGTTAGTAATTTCTCATAGCCACGTGCTTGGTAAGGAAAGGAGCAAGTACAGATCACCACTATACCTGTTGAACCCCGAGTCCCTCAGGTTATTGCTTGCTTAATGCTCTATCTGTTCTTAGACAATAAAAACAACAGCTGTGAGAGGAAGAATCTGGTTTAGCTTTCTCACCCTTGTACCCTAGTGCATAAAGCTAAGTAACAGAATGATTGTTATAAATCTGGGCCTTAAAGAATTTAGAAGGGAATTTCTAGGGTTTGACAAAGGAAAGGATACTGGCTGCAACTTGATGTTGGAATGTCTAAAGGAAGGAAATAGTTGCCTGTTTACACTTATCTGGAGCCCTCGTTGCACAGTGGTTAAGCATTTGGCTGCTAAATGAAACATCAGCTAAATAAAAGTTCAGTAGCTCAGTGGAAGAAACATGTGGTAGTTTGCTTCCACACAGATTTACAGTCTTGAAAACCCTATGGGGCAGTTTTACTCTGTCTTACAGGGCACTACGAGTTGGAATCAAAATGACTCCACAGCAGTGGCTTTGGTTTTGAAGGTCAGTGAACATTTTTTATACAGATAGTAAATATTTTAGGTTTTGTAACTACTCAGTACTCTTATTGTAATGCCAGCACAACCACAGACAAATGGCCATGTTTATTGGAACAAATAAAGATCTAATAACTTTTATTTACAAAAAGGGATGGTAGCCTGAATATAGTCTGCAGGCAGCACTTTGCTAATCTCTGAATCAGAACACTAGCCAGGCAATTGAAAGGGCCTGACTTGATTGCACTGGGTTATTTGTTGTTTGTTTGTGTGTCTTGCAGAGGTATTCACAGGTATCCACTAGAGAAATACTTTAAATGTAAACATGGCAAGACTTATTCAATGATTGACTAGAAATCACAAGAAAAGAAAGAGTTAAAGATAATCCTGATATTCCCATCACTGACTAAATTAGGGAATTAAGAAAGATAAACTAACTTACTGACAAGAAAGAGTAATACGAAGTCAAAATTCAAAGGAGAAAAGAGTGTCAGATAGAGAAGACTATCTAATGGAATCTAAAACCCAGAACAAGAGGCAGAACTAAGATGGTGGAGTACTCACACGCTTCCCGTGACCCTTCTAACAATACAGGTCCACCCAACCCCGCAAACAATGACATTATAGGAAGAGGTCACTCAAGCCTCCAGAATTAATGAACAGTGAGTGGCACTCAATGGTCAAAAGCTAATTGGCTTCGTCTAATGTGCCACCTGTGGATCTCAACTTTCCTTTGGCTAAACCTATTTCCCTTTCCCAGTGCTTCCTCATCCCTTCTCTGCACTGCACCAGGCTCTGTATTCTGACTCACTACCTAGGCCAGAAGTAGACCCTTTATACATTTCTTAAGGTATTTGCCTAGACTTGGAGAGGGAACAAATTAACAAATAAAATAAAAAAAATATCTGCTGGCTCCCCTAAGCCAGGAACTCAGGGCTGAAACAGATCCTTTGCCTAGGCACAAGCATAAGGGGTCTAGGGTCCTTAAAAGTCTTTCAGTGCTGCATACAGCATCAGTGCACCCATCATTCTGCAGCAAAAGCTATCTATGTACTTACATTAAGGAACAGGGATAAGCCTTCTTCACAGGCATTTACAGAAGGCTGTCAGCCCTCCGAGATGTCTTTTTTAGCTTTTGCAGCCAGTTACCTGAACCTACACCAATCACTCTGTCCATCTAGGACTATAGGGGAGATTCTATTCTGAATAACATGCTTGGTGAGTGACTACCTGGGCACCTGAGCTGAATATACGCAAGAAAAGTAAATAGATGCCTGGGTCCGCATGTGAGTAACAGCTCTAACCAACTGGTGACAGGACTTTACAACCTCTAAGACACCGAGAACAAACTAGCTTACATGACCAGCCTATTTGGGCATTTCAAAACAAAAGAAAAAGAGTTAAAACACAGCAAGCAAACATGAATAAATAAAACAACTTACTGAAGGCTCAGAGACAACAGTTAATATCAAATTATTTAAAGAGGCAGACTATGATCGCTTCAGAAATATTGCAAAGCATCTTTTCAGACCACAAAGCCATAAAAGTAGAAATAAATAGGAGAAAAAAAGCAAGGAAAAGACATGTAAACTGAATGACACCCTTCACAAAAACTGCAGAACAAATCAAGGAAAGAATAAAGACATTCACAGAAATAAATAAGAATGAAAGCACATACTATCAGAACCTTTGGGAAACAGCAAAGGCAATGCTCTAAGGTCAATTTATTTAAATAAATGCAAATATCCAAAAAGAAGAAAATATCTAAATCAAAGCATTAAGTGTACAACTCTAACAAGTAGAAAAGAGCAGCAAAAGTAGCCCTCAGACACAAAAAGAAAGCAGACAATAAAAATCAAAGCAGAACTAAATGAATTAGAGAATAGTAAAATGTTTGAGAGAGTTACTTGATCTCTGGAAAGATCAACAAAATCAATAAACCACTGACCAAACTGACAAAAGAAAAACAGGAGAAGAAGCAAATAACCTGAATAAGAAATGGCATAGACAACATCACAACAGACTCAGCTGAAATTTTTAAAAACTCATCAAAGGACACTATGAAAAATTGAACTCTAATAGAAAACCTACAGGAAATTGACAAGTTCCTGGAAACACGCTACCTACCTAAATTTACATAAACAGAAGCAGAACAACTGAATAAACTCATAACCAAAGAAGAGTTTCAAAAGATAATTTAAAAACTAGCCCCACTCCCAACCCTATCCCCACCCCCAAAAAAGCTCTGGCCTGGATGACTTCACTGGAGAATTCTACCAAACCTTCAGAGAAGAATTAACACTACTGTTACTAAAGATACCAAAATCAGGTAAACACACAATCAAAAAAGGAAAATTATAGACCAATACCTCTTATGAACTTAGATGCAAAAATTTTCAATAAAATTTCAGCAAACAGAATTCAAACACATATCAAAAAAATTATTCACAATGACAATGTAGGAATCACATTAGATATGCAGAGATGGTTCAAAATTAGAAAAACAATCACTGTAATCAGCCACACAAATAAAACAAAAGATAAGAATCATTTGATTTTACCAGTTGATGCAGAGAAGCCTTTTGACAAAGTCCAACACCCATTTGTGTTAAAAACTCTCAGCAAAACAGGAAGAGAAGAGAATTTTCTCAACATAGTAAAGGGCATCATCTATACAAAGCCAACAAACAACATCATCCTAAAGGGAGAGAATCTGAAAGCATTCCCCTTGAGAACAGGGACTAGACGAGAATATCTTTTGTCACCACTTTTATTCATTATTGTACTGGAGGTTCTAGCCAGAGCAATCAGGCTAGAAAAAGAAATAAAAGGCACCAATATGGTAAAAAAAAGAAAGAAGAAAAAGAAAATCTCTGTTCACAGATGACAAGATCTTATACACAGAAATCCCTAAAGAATTTATGAAGAAAGCTAATGGATCTAATAGAAAAGTTCAGTATAAGAGTACAAGATAAAAGACACACACACAAAAAAATCCATTGAATTCTTCTACACCAACAAATAGAATGTCAAAGAGGAAATCATTAAATCACTACCACTTACAATAGCCCACATGAAGATAAAATACTTAGGAATAAGTCTAACTAGAGACATAAAAGACCTATACAAAGACAGCTACAAGACACTACTGCAAGAAACCAAAAAAGATTGACATAAGTGGTGAAAACTACCTTACTCATAGATAGGAAAACTCAAAATCATAAAAATTTCTATTTCGCCCAAAACAATGTATAGATACAACGCAATTCTGATCCAAATTCCAATGGCATCTTTTGATGAGATGGAGAAACAAATCACCAATTTCACATGGAAAGAGAAGCAGCCTTGAAAAGCATAGCATTAATAAAGAAGAACAAAGTGAGGCCCCACACTACCTGACTTTAGAACTACCTGACTGTCATGGTTGGAATTGTGTCCCCCCAAAAATGTGTGCAGCCACGTGGCTGGGATATGGTTCCCAGTGTCTTGGGACTGTCCTCCATTGTGTGGTTTTGCTAACCTGTATGTTAAAGGATTAGGGTGGAGCCGTAAATTCCTGCTGTAGGGGGAGTTTCTCTGGAGTATGGCTTGCCCCACCCTTAATGCTTTTAGCTTGCAAGGAATAAAAGGAAAAAGAAACAAAGGACAATCTGAGAACCTCGCTACCATCAAGTAAGCAGCATCGGGAGCAGAGCTCATCCTTCAGACCAGAGGTTCTTGCGTGAAGACGCTCCCTGGACAAAGACTGATGCAATACTGGACTTTCCTCCAGAGCCGACAAGGCGAAAGTCTTTCCCTGGAGCGGACACCCTGAACATGGACTTGCAACCTACTGGACTGTGTAAGAATAAATCTTTCTTTGTTAAAGACATCCACTGTGTGGTATTTCTGTTAGAGCAGCCTAGCTGATTAAAACACTGACTTTAGCGCCACTGTGGTCAATGGCCTTGTACTGGTACAACAGATACATAGACCAATGGAACAGAATTGAGAATCCAGATATAAAATTATCCACCTACAAGTACCTGATATTTGACAAATGCTCAAAGTCCATAAATAGGGGAAAAGACATTCTCTTTAAAAAATGGTGTTGACATAATTGGGTATCCATCTTCAGAAAAATGAAACAAGACCTATATATCTCATCATGCACAAAAACTAATTCAAAATGGATCAAATGTCTAAGTAGAAAATTTAAATGATAAAGATCATGGAAGAAAAAATAGGGACAATGCTGGGAACCCCAATACAAGGCTTAAACAGAATACGTAATAGTACTCAACAATGCACAAACAACAGAAAAGAAAATAGAAAACTGGGAAACTCCTCAAAATCAAACACACCTATCCAAAGACTTCACCAAAATAATAAAAACGTAACTTACAGATAAAGTTTAGCTATGCCAAATTTTGTCAGTATCTAATCTCTAAAATGTACAAAATATTGCAAAACCTCAACAAAAAGATGACCCAGTTAAAAAATGTACAAACGATATGAACAGGCACCTCACCAAAGAAGATATTCAAGTAGTTAACAGATATATGAGAAAATGTTTATGATCAGTAGCCATTACAGAAGTGCAAATTAAAATCACAATGAGATTCCATCTCACCCCAACAAAGCTAGCATTCATCCAAAAAACACAAAACAATAAATGTTGGAGAGGATGTGGTTGTGGTTGGGTTGTTGTTGCTGTTAGGTGCCATCAAGTCAGTTCTGACTCACAGTGGCCCTATGGATCAGAGGAGATCTGCCCCACAGAGTTTCCGACAAGCACCTGGTAGATGTGAACAGTTGATCTCTTGGTTAGCAGCTGTAGCACCTCACCACTACACCATCAGGGTTTCCAAAACAAAAAGTGTTGGAGAGGATATGAAGAGAGAGGAATATTTACACACTGCTGGTAGAATTATAAAGTGGTATAACTGCTTTGGAAATCGATTTGCGCTTCCTTAAAAAGCTAGAAATAGAAATACCATAGGATCTAGGAATCACATTTCTTGGAATATATCTTAGAAAGATAAGAGCTGCCACACAAATAGACACTTGTATACCAATGTTCATGACAGCAGTATTCTCAACAGCAAAATAACAGGAATCAAATTAGGTGCCCATCATTGGAAGAATGGGTAAACTATGATACATTCACACAATGCAATATTATGAAAACACAAATAACAAGGATGAATTTGGGAAACATAACATGGAAGAATCTGGAAGGCATTACACTGAGTGAAATTAGTACAATGCAAAAGAGCAAATACTGTATGAGACCATTATTATAGGGAGTCAGACTTCATTTAAACAAGAATACTTTGTGTGATGGTTACAAACGAAGGTTGGAAAGGAGAAGGGTATTCACTAACTAGATACTTGCCTCAGTCATCTAGTGTAGGAGTAACAGAAATAGCGTTAAGTGGATGGCGTTAAAAAGACATTTTATTTGGCCTCTGTCTTAGTCTGGATTTTCTAGGGAAGCAAAACCAGTAACACACATATGTACAACGAAAGATTTATACACAAAGTGCAAGAAAAGATTTACATACGAAGTACCAAGAGAGATTTATATATAAAGTAATTTGGTGCTTCCTTAAAAAGCTGGAAATGGATATAACATTTGATCTAGTAATCCCACTGCTCAGAACATATCCTACATAAACGAAGACTATCACATGAACAGACACGTGCACATAAATGTTTGTTGCAACACAGTCTACAATAGCAATAAGGTGGAATCAACCCAGATGCCCAGGAAAAGACGAATGGATAAACAAACTGTGGTACATATACTCAATGAAACACTATGCAATGCTAAAGAACAATGATCACTTTAGGAAGCATCTCTTAACCTGGTTTCAATTGGAAGACATTATGCTGAGCGAAATCATTCAGTGGCAAAAGGAAAAATATTGTATGAGAACCCTACTTAAAAATATGCTTATGTACAGAAGAAAAGACTCTCTGACAGCTACAATGGTGGGAAGGGAGTGGGAGGATTGGTCATAGATTACATAACTAATAGAAATTTGATTAGGTGAAAGCAGTTACAGCACACAGTAGAAAGTAGATCAACTTAACTCGACTTCACCATAAACTGAAAACAATGCTACTCTCAACACAGTATTGCAAGGATAGAGTAGCAGGAGCAGGGTCTGGGGACCACACTCTTGGGGGATGCTGAGGTCAAGTGGCGTAACAAGACTATTGCTGAGAGAGTGTGCTGCACCCCTTATTGGTGAATAGCATCTGGCATCTTAAAAGCTAGTCGTCTGCTTTCTGATGTCCACAAAATTGTCCCAACCGTTCTAGAACAGATGATCACTGAGAACAACAAACACATGAAGCACAAAGAGCTCAAAAGTCTGAAGGACTCATGTAAATAAGAGACTGTATCAACACGCAACCGAAGAACCAGATGGTGCCTAGCCACTATCAAAGACAGACGTGATGGGGCACATAATGTTGAGTCCTTGTGGCAACATGAGAAAAACAGGGGTGCAGCTCAAGAGCTCTACCAAAAGACCACAGCTGATGGTCCTAACACCTGGAGCATCCCCCCAGAGCATGGCTGCTAGACCTGATGCTGACTCTGTCCAGAAAACAATGCTAAGGTCAACTCTTTGGACAAAAATGGACTGGACTTGGGGACACAAGTGACCATATACTGTGTGTAGTTTATGTGTATAGTTTACAGCATTTATAGTAAGCTGTCCTACTGGCCTCTTTCAAGAAGAGAGGACAAGGGTGGAGAGGAGGAGACAGTAGATTGTTAAGAGGGTATGAAGAGTATAGAATGAAAAAAAGGAGTGTGATGTTGCTGGGCAAGGAAAACAGAAGGAGTTATAGACAGGTGGGCGGGTAAAATTAATTTTGATTGTGTACTTTCACTTAATCACAACTGAAAAAAAAGTTCTGCATCCCACTTTGGTGAGTGACATCTGGGATCTTTTTTTTTTATGATTGAATGAAAATGTACATTCCCATATAAATTTGCATGCCCACCTATATGCAGCTCCCATTGCTCTCCCTACCCGGTGACAGCACACTCTTTCTCTCTGTCCATACATGTCTTATTCTCCCAATAATCTCCTATCCCCTCCTTTTCACCCACTACCTGCCTCTAGTAAGAGGTCAGCAAAACTACATCCCATAGATGCATAGAATCATAAAGTGCACACATAATATGGTTACTCTGTGTCACCAAGTCCAACCCATTACTGTCTGAAGAGTTGACCTCCATTATAATTTAGGTACAGGGGCAGCATCAGAGGCAGGGGCCATCCTCCCAGGGGAACTGCAAGGCCCCTGGGACATCAACTGCGGACATCTGAGGTCTCAAATGCTAACAAGTAGGTATCTAAGAAGTATCAGTTGGTCTCAACCCACCTGACACAAAGGAGAAAGAAGAACATCAAACACACAAGGGAAGAGTGCACCTGAGAGACAGAAAGAGCCACAGATGCCAGAGACTACATCAACATGAGACTAGATAAACTAGATGGTGCCCAGCCACCACCACAGTGTGCTGTTACAGGGCACTCAAAAGATAGTCGCTGGTAAAGCGTGAGAAATGTGGGATACAGAGCTTGAATTCTAGTAAAAATTCTAGACTTGGTGGAATGACAGGCTGGAGTGCCCCTGGAAGAGATGATCCCCAGACTTTTTGCTAGCCCAGAACTGAAACCATTCCGGAAGCCAATTCATCAGACAAAGACTGGTCTATAAGACATAAAGAGCTACTGGTGAAGAACGTATTTCTTGGCTTGGATATATACAGGAGGGTAACTGGGCAGCTCCTGTCCAGAGGCAAGTTAAGAAGACAGACAGGGACAAAATATGGTTAAATTGACATGGAATATACAGGGTGGGAGGGAGGAGTATTAGCAGTTACAGTGTGGGGAGAGCACCTCGGGTTTCATGGTAAAGCGTAAGTTTTTGTATGAGATACGGGCTATAACTGTAAACTGTCACTGAAAACAAATTTTTAAAAAAACGAAAAAGAAAAAAACCAAGAAGGGAACCCCCAAATAAGTTAAATCCAGAATAAAAGTCAAAAGACCAGTAAATAGAGGAACACTCCTTGGTATATTCTTATAAATCCATTGCCAAGCCAGCCAAATGCTGTCGAGTGGGATCTGACTCATGGCAACCCTAGGGGCCAGGGAACTCTGCATTATTACCTATCTCAATCCTTACTGGGCTATTTAATTCTGCAGTCATTTTTTGATGATTTATAGTTTCCACTTCATTTTTATCATGAGGGATATGGGATTAACTGCTCAAGTAGTGATAAGTCACACCATGCAGTTTGTAATTCACGAGTGAAAATTTCAAGAAGTTACCTTTGATGGTCTTTTGGAACACTCTCTGAATTTTCACCTGATGTACAAGTGAAAGAGGAGTGCGCATTCTGCACAGGGCATCTTATTCTTGACTTGAAGTTTTCTGTTCAGAACCATGTGAAGACGCAATCTATATATTAAAAAGCGTGGCAAAAGACAAATACTTCCTGCTGCAATGAAAAATATTTTCAGAAAGAAAAGTGGGTCTGGGTGAATACTTATTGCTTTTAATTTAATAATTATACCCACTTCTATTGTGTACATAAAGGGTCCGTTACTACTGGGAAACCTCATTTGACAGTCGGAATTTGAGTACCAAGTGGACTTTCCGTGTAGTGTTAGTGAATTGCTCTTACTAAAACTCACATGTTCAAATAGTCTATCAATATTCAAGTCTCAGAGAAAACACATTTTCATCTCTGAATTTTTTAAAAAGTATTTGAAAGAACAAACAATTGGAGGAGTTTGTTCAAACAAACTTGCCAGATGCTGCTATGGTCTCTAAGCACATAGAAATAGGGTTTATTAAAGTGAGGGGAGTACCTTTGCCAATAAACACCCCACCAGAATTCATAAATCAGAATGCAGTTACCGGTTTTCCATTTTCCTATCTTTGCAAAGACATAAGTCACCCCATCACATAGTTCAGGAGAATTTTGGGTTGCTAGAAACTCTGAAGCCTTAGAAGTGCAAATAGACAAATAACGAGAGGAAGCCAAGGTTGGAAGACCTGATTGGACTACAGTGTTTTGTTCTCCCAGTCAGCAATCTTATCAATAGTGCACAAGAGGTAGCATGGACATAGGCTTTTGGAAGCCCTCAGTCAAGTCTTTGTTGTTGTTGTCGAGTGTCACTCAGTCAAGGTGATTTCAAGCTCATAGCAACTCTGCAAGACAGAGTAGAACCGTCCCACACGGTTTCCGAGGCTGTAGTCTTTTCAGAAGCTGACTATCACTCTTTTTTCCAACAGAGTCACTGGTGGGTTCAAACCATTAGCCTCTTGGTTAACAGCCAAGAGTGCTTAATCACGGTGCCAAAATGTAGAAGCAACTGCCTACATACATGTTTTTATGTGTATATTTTTACCATAAGAAAATATGTAAGTTTTGAATGTAGTGTGAGTTCAGCTGGCAGGAAAAGGGAGGAGCAGTATTTCAGATGCAAGAAATAATATGTGCAAATGTGTCTAGTTCAAAAGTAATGAGATAAGGTTAGGGAGTAGGTAGCACTTTAGCAGAAACTCAGTAAAGCATATTTTGTGAGCACAGAGCCCGGGATGGATTTGAAAGATGAGCATTAACCACATTATGTTGGAAGGCCATTAAGATATGCAACAGGACTTCAATTTATTTTATTTTCAAACAGGAATGGCAATTTCTGGTTTGGGTTTTAGAAGGGTCATTCTTACAGCATTGTGAGGTCAGGGAATACGTTGCAGAAAGACGAGTTAGCATGTTGCAAGAACTCAGGTGAGCTAGCAGGAAGAACCAGAAATATTTCAGTCACAGAATCAATTTAAATGCTATTATTTTATTTTCTAATGACTTTCAGTTTAATAATACAACTCCACTGCAAGGCAAATATACGTTAATAGCCATTTACTAATTATCATTAAGTTGATTCCAATTCATGAGAACTCCATATGTCTCAAAGTAGAAATGAGCTCAAAAGTATTTTGAATGGCTGCGAACATTCAGCAGTTTACCAGACCTTTCTATCACGGTGTCTGAGTGCACTCAAAGCATCAACTTTTCATTTAGTAGCTGAGTACATAACTTTTTTTTTTTTAAGCACCCAGGAAACTATATTAATTACCAAACTAAAAACTCACTGCCTTCGAGTTGATTCCAACTCATAGCGACCCTTTAGGACAGAGTAGGACTGCCCCATAGGGTTTTCAAGGAGCACCTGGTGATTTGAACTGCCAACATTTTGGTTAGTAGATGCAGCTCTTAACCACCTCACCACCAGGGTTTCCATATTGATGACAGCTCAGTTCGTGCTTATTGAGCCCTTACTTACCATGCTAAGTACTGAATCTTAAAGTGACGATGTTGCTGCTGTTAGGTGCAACTATGAGTCAGTCCCAACTCACAGTGACCCAATGTACAACAGAACGTAACACTGTCTGGTACTGTGCCATGCCCACACTCATTGTTTTGTTGAGCCCATTGTTGCAGTCTCTGTATCAGTCCATCCCCTTGAGGGTCTCCCTCTTTTTTGCTGATCTGCTGCTTTACCAAGCATGATGTCTTTCTCCAGGGACTGATACCCCTTCAGAACATGATGGAGACGACACAACATATCATTTTAGACCTTTCATCACTTACTAGTTGTGTGGCCTTGGAGACTGAAGGCTGTTACACCTCAGTTTACGCATCTACAGAAGTGGAATGTCTCATAGTATTGTAGTAATGGCCAAGAAGAGAACACAACATACAAAGGGTTAGAAAAATTTATTGCATATATTAAGAGTACTGGGTTAGATTGTGTTCTCCCAAAATGTACGTCTGCCTGGAACCTGTCAATGTAACCTTAATTAGATGTAGGGTCTTTACATATATAATCAAATTAACAAGAGGTCATACTGGATTGGGGCAGGCTCTAAATCTCATATGACTGCTGTTCTTACGAAAAGAGTAAGTTGGACACAGTGACACAGACACACACAGGAGAAAACAGTTAGGTGAATAGGGAACCAGAGAACGAAGTTACTGTGCCTCAAGCCAAGGACTGCCCAAACCATGAGAAACCAGAACTGCCAAGGAAGGATTTGTAGTGGATTGCACTGTGTCCCCCAAAACTGTATGTAACAATTGACTGGGCCATGATCCCCAGTATTGTGTCTTTGTCCTCCATTTTGTGCTTTTCCTGTGCAGCAAATCCTGGTCTCTGCCGGTGGGTAATGGGTAGGACTATATTACAGGAGGATTAGGGTGGAACTGCAACAGCCTTACTGAGGGAGTTTTCCCTGGAGTGTGGCCTGCACCTTCTTTTATCCTTTCATCCTACAAGAGATAAAAGGAAAGTGAAGCAAGCAGAGAACTGGGAAGCTCAAACAATTGAGAAAGCAGTGCTGAGAGCATAGCATGTCCTTCAGATCTGAGGTTCCTGTGCCAAGATGCTCCCTGACCAAAGGCTGATGGCCCACAACGACCTTCCTCCAGAGCCGACAAAGAGGGAAAGGCTTCCCTTGGAGTGGACACCCTGAAGTTTAACTTGGAGTCTACTGGACTGTGTAAGAATAAACTTTTCTTTATTAAAGCCACAGTCTTCCTGTTTTGCAGTATCAGATGATTAAAACAGGACTTGTCCCTACAGCCTTTAGAGGGAGCAAGACTCTGCTTGGATTTCAGAGTTGAGGCCTTAGAATTGTTAGAGAAAAATTTCTGTTTTTAAGCCACATGATCAGTGGTATTTTGTTATGAGAGCCCTAGGAAATAAATGCTGTACATAGCCAATCCATTCTAATTATCCTTATATGATACAGTGCATTTTATACCGTACTTGTACCCAGATTGCAGATGACGCTAGAGGATCTCAACGAGAAATTAGGTAAGTTGTCCATGGCACAAGCCCAGGCTTTTCTGACTTCTGATTTTATACAGGGGTAAAAGAGTGCACAGTTTCCATGCAGCACAACTTTCAGTTTCATCATGATACATGAGTTATTGTCGATGAGGAGAAAGCCATCATCAAATGTTTGTCCATCAGCACTTTTGAAAGTGCTACCTGAGCCCTACAGAGGTCTTTCTCCTCCTAATTCATTTCCCTGCTTCTTACAATTCTTTTTACAGCATTTCTATCTACCCTTGATATTTAATTTGAAATCCCAGGAAACCAGAGAGTTACGCATATGCAGTAGCTTAGGCTTCCAGTGTAGGGAGCACTTCCTTAACTAGGCAACAGATATTTCCAGCAAAAACCTCAGTCAGTTAATGTAGCAACAAGCAGTAGGAGTTTAGCTATGCTTGCAATGAATGAGTCAGCCAGGTTTCTTAGTCCAGAGCTTTTCAGGGTTGATGTCACCAAGTAAACAGGACTTGCAGACACACTCCCAGTTATGATAAAGGTAGAGTCCTATACCTCATTAAGTCTATCATTAGTCCAGTAGTATTGTCTATGTAATATTAAAAACAACAGTAAAGCTAATCTTATAAAAAAAGCAAACCAAACACATTGCTATCAAGTAGATTCTGACTCATGGTGAGTTCACGTACTGCAGAGTAGAACTGCATTCCATAGAGTTTTCAAGGCTATGACCTTCTGGAATCAGATCAACATGCATTTTTTGAAAGGAATCTCTGGGTAAGTTTAAGTTGCTAATCTTTTAGTAGTATAGCACTTAACCATTGACACCAATCAGGGATCCTCAACTAAAATTCACTAGCAGACTATTTACGATGGCATACTGGTGAGGCTCAGAGCGGTTGGGTAACTTGCCCAAGGCAACACCACTAGCATACTAGTTTTCTAGGACTACATTAACAAATTGGCACAAACTTCGCAGCTTAAAACAATATAAATTTATTTTCTTATTGTCTGGAGGTCTGAAGCCCTATATGGATCTTACTTAGCTGAAATCCAAGTGTCAATGGGCCTTTGTCCCCTTTTGGATACTCTAGGAGAGAATTTGTTTGTCTTTCCCATTTTCTAGAGGCTGCATGTATTTCTTGCCTTGTGATCTCCTTCCACAAGCTTTAAAACCAGTGATTGCTTCATTCTGACCGCTGCTTTTATCATCACGTGTCCTCTGATTCTATCTCTTTTGCCTCCCTCTTCCACATCTAATGATCCTATGATTACATAGGTTCCACCCAGATAATACAGGACACTCTCAAGATTGGCTAATTAGTGACCATAATTCTATAGAAACTTTAATTCGCCTTTGTTAGGTAACCTATCAGAAACTCTAGGGCCATAGTGGTTAAGGGCTAGGTCTGCTAACTGAAAGACCAGGCAGTTCAAATCTACCAGGTGCCCCCTGGAAACTCTGTCTTATAGAGTAGCTATGAGTCAGAATCAACTAGATGGCAATGGGAGGTAATCTGTCAGGTGCCCCGGCAGCACAGTGGTTAAGCACTAGGCTGCTAACTGAACAGTTGGTAGTCTGAACCCACCAGCTGCTCCATGGAAGAAAGATGTGGAAGTTTATTTTCCATAAAAATTTGCAGCTTTGTAAACCCTGTGGGGCAACTCTACTGTGCTCTACTCTGTCACTATGAGTCAGAATCCATTAGACAGAAATGGGTATAGTTTTGTTTATATGTAACCTAACATATTCATAGGTTCTGGGGATCAGGAAATATCTTTATTATTACCATAGCTAATAAGAAGTGGACAAACCAGAGTTAAAATCCAGATATATTTAATTCTGAAGTGTGTGCTATTGACCATTATACTCTATTAAACTATTATAAAAACACCAAAGTATTCATCTTTAGAGGGAAATAAATGTCTGAGAATTATTTTAATGCTTCCCACCAGGTGCAATCCCCCAGATAATTTTAGTGATTAACATTTATGCTGTTTCCACACCAGTGACAGCATATGATCTTATTCGAGCACTGTAACAACAGAGTCCAATAGGCAACAAAAGGGTTAGTATTATTTTAGGGATGAGAATCCCTTAAAATAAGTGTCATGAACAGAGTCTCACTGTTAGTTAGAGACAGAACCATCTCACATCTGTAGATTTTGACCCCGAATTTCTGCATACCTCTTCCCATACCAGGTGAAATGAAAAGAGCTCATCTTAAAGCCTTTTGGATCTGGACCTAATTTGCAGATCTTCCACATTCTGACTGTGTGGAACTTGTAAAGTTTCTCAATCTCTCTGAGCTTTTGCTCCTTCATTTGTAAATGTGACACAAAAACAATCTGTAAGCATGTTAGGAGAAATAATGATAATTATATAAGCAGCCTGGTTCACAATAGGTGCACAGTAAAGGCATCCAGCTGTCATATCTTGGATTGCCAACTGTCTTCACAACCATTCTAAGGGTGACATCAAGTCTTCAGAGGGGGTTTGTAAATATACTTCTAGAGTAAGTGTACAAAGTGTTCAAGACAGGCAGGTTCCCACTCAGTGACCAAAGATCTACTCCTGGGGAAAGGAGCAACCTGCTTTTAAGACTTTCTAGGATCCATATGGAGGCAGAATCAGACTGGGTTGCAGATGATCAACACGAGACTTCAAAACTCAGCGATAGATCTTCCAGTTCACAAGTGTGTTGATCAGGTTTTCATGCCGTTGTGTGTCATGTACCTCCTTCAAACATTGTCACAACACCAGTGTATTACTCATTTGATGTTTTAAAAAAACAAACCAACAAACAAAAAACTCACCTGGTATCTCTAAGCTTCTTCATTTTTCTGGTGGTATTTTTATTTGTCTCTTTTGTGGTGTGTGTGTATTGTTCGCCTTTTCTTTATTCTCCCAACCTAACAACTGCAGACTGGAAATAAAACTGCTATGTATGGAGTACTGTTTGCTACAGGGCCTTCCACTAGGCCCTCTAGAAGGGTTCTCAGTCAGTGCTAGTGGGCACAGAGATGCTCATGGAGGAGAAAAGGGGAACAAAACTGTGAGTGTTCCCAGGGCCCACTGGAGACTGCACACCGACTCACTGTACCAGTGACTAATTCTCCTCCTAAATCCTACATATCCTTAGTCACTCATTTTAAAAGCCACTTCTTTTAGAAAGTTCTCCACCCCTTCCGCATAACATATGGCTCCTCTCACGGTGCCTAACACAACACACTGTTCTTGTAGTTGAACATTACACCTTCTTGTTGTTTTGGTTAGGCGCTATAGAGTAGCTGACAACTCACAATGACCCTGTGTGCAAGAGAATGAAACATAATCCAGTCCTTCTCCATCCTCACAACTGTTGCTGTGTTTGAGCCCACTGTTGCAGATGCTATGTCATTATATCTCACTGAGTGTCTTCCTCTTTTTTACTAACTCTCTACTTTACCAAGCATAACTCTTCAGGGACCGGTTATATGTTAGAAGAAGCCTTGTCACCCTCATGTCTAAGGAGCCTTCTGACTGTACTTCTTTCCAGACAGATTTGTTCATTCTTCTGGCAGTCCATGAAGTATTCAACCCCCTTTGCCAGCATCGTAGTTCAAATGCATCAATTCCTCTTCTGTCTCCTTTGTTTATCTATTTATTTATTTATTGTTTGCACAGCTTTCCATGTACATGATGCAACTGAAAACACCATGACTTCAGTCAGGTGTACCTTAGTCTCTAAAGGATATCTTTGTTTTTTAACACTTTACAGAGGGCATTCGGAACAGACTGGCCCAATGTAATATATGATTTCCCGACTGCAACTTCCTTGGGTGTTGATTGTAGATCCAAGTGAAAGGAAATCCCTGATAACTTCAAGATTTTCTCTGTTTATCATGATACTGCTTGTTGGCCCAACTGTGAGGATTTTTGTTTTCTTTATATTGAAGACTGAAGTCTTTGATCTTCATTATTAAGTGCTTTGAGTTCTCTTCACTTTTAGCAAGTACATTTGTGTCATCTTCATGCTGAAGTTTGATGATGAGTCCTCCTCCAATCCTGATTTCTCATTCTTCTTCATAATATTCCAGGTTCTCAGATTATTTGCTCAGAATACAGATGGAATTAGTAGAGTGAAAAGACACAGCCCTGTAACATGCTGTCCTGATTGTAAACCTCTCAGTATCCCCTGGCTTTGTTATATGTTAGGACTCTCATCCATCCCATTCCTAACTTCAAGAGTTTAGCACAGAAAGAAAGCTTTATTAAATCTGTTAACTGAATCTACAAGTCTATTTATTAAAGATGGCAGTGAAGTCAGTAGTCAGATGCTGTGTGCCAGGGCCATGATTTCCATTTAATTTTCCTCCAAGGAGTATCTGTTGAGCACTCACTCAGCAGCTGGTCCTGTGCATGGCTACAGACAAACAAGGACATATTCTACACTCAAGGAATACGATCTGAGATGGAGAAGGGAAAGATAAAAAGATACATCTTCTCTCCACGTATCAACTATCTTGTTATCTGACATTTCACATCTGTAATAACAGTAAAAAATCTACTGTCTGACTATTTTTCTCATTATACACAATTAAACATCAAGATGGGAGATACGAGTAATGCTGGCTTCGACAATTCAGGTTACACATCAGCTTAGCTAGGCCATGATTCTCAGTGGTTTGGAAGTTACGTAATGATAAAAACTTGCAGTTAAGTATTGACGTAACTTGGCAGTTACGGAATCATGTAATTGTCTCCTCCAAATTTGTGATCTGATGTGATCATCCTCCATTTTCTTGTAACACTGATTTTGTATACTTTTCTGGTCCTTGGAACCTAACCATGTGTCATGGTTGGAATTGTGTCCCCCCAAAAATGTGTGTAGCCACATGGCTGGGATATGGTTCCCAGTATCTTGGGACTGTCCTCCATTGTATGGTTTTGCTAAGCTGTATGTTAAAGGATTAGGGTGGGGCTGTGAATTCCTGCTGTGGGGGGAGTTTCCCTGGAGTATGGCTTGCTCCACCCTTAATGCTTTTAGCTTGCAAGGAATAAAAGGAAAAAGAAACAAAGGACAATTTGAGAACCTCACTACCATCAAGCAAGCAGCACCGGGAGCAGAGCGCGTCCTTCAGACCAGAGGTTCTTGCGTGAGGACGCTCCCTGGACAGAGACTGATGCAATACCGGACTTTCCTCCAGAGCCGACAAGGGGAAAGTCTTTCCCTGGAGAAGACACCCTGACTATGGACTTGCAACCTACCGGACTGTGTAAGAATAAATCTTTCTTTGTTAAAGCCATCCACTGTGTCGTATTTCTGTTAGAGCAGCCTAGCTGACTAAAACAGAATTGGTACCGAGAGAGTGGGGTGCTGCTCTAGCAAATACCTAAAATGTGGAAGCCACTTTGAAACTGCGAATGGATAGAAGATTCAGAAGGAACGAAGAAGGCGCAGATGGTGAGAAACAACAGAGGACCGGTAGCAGCGGCAGCGGCAGCAGCAGAACCAGAGGCAGTGCTGGAGCCGACCCGTGGAGCAAGAAAGGTCAGTGCCTGCGCAGAGTTTTCCTCACGGAACGGGGTGCCTCTGGGCACTTGAATCGGTGGAGCTGGCCTTGCTGACCCACGGAGCGAGAGAGTTGAATGCCTTTGGGCAGGACGCTTTCCAGCAAGAGTGGGGTGCCTCCGGGCACTTAAACCAGTGGAGCTACAAAGCTTTGGAACATTTGCCCAGCAGGGCAGATGTGGGCCTGAGGCCCGGGCCATGCGGCCATAGGAAGCTGAAGCTGAAGAGACAAATAGCGTGAGAAGCTGAGCTGCCTCAGTCTCAAGAGGTATGGCCATGACCTCAGGGGTTTGAAAGGGTGGAACCATGGTGTGCTGTGTTCGTAAGGGTGGAATTGCCACTCAGTTGGACTTAGGATGCTCCTAAAGCCAATGGGACAGAGTTTCTGTCCAAGTGGGCCTTGAAGGCAGAGTTGTAGCACAGGGCTGGAGGTGTCCACTCAGAAACCAGAGAGTGTGGCCGATACCTAGAGTCTGGAGAGCATTGCTGTTGTGTAGAATGTCTCAGAAAATGTAAGAGTATTTCCAAAGCTTTGAAGGCTAATGTAATGTGTTCTGTTGACTTGCCTGTTGCCTGTTAATGCCTTCTAAGTTTCACAGATGTAGAAGAGTTTTTGTATTTTGGACTTGGAACTGATTTAAGACTTCTGTTATATGGATGGACATAATTTTGCTATGGTGAGATGAATGTGTTAAATGTTTTGTGATGTGATTTTTGGGTTGTCAAAGGGTGGGATGTCATGGTTGGAACTGTGTCCCCCCAAAAATGTGTGCAGCCACGTGGCTGGGATATGGTTCCCAGTGTCTTGGGACTGTCCTCCATTGTATGGTTTTGCTAACCTGTATGTTAAAGGATTAGGGTGGGGCTGTGAATTCCTGCTGTGGGGGCAGTTTCCCTGGAGTATGGCTTGCCCCACCCTTAATGCTTTTAGCTTGCAAGGAATAAAAGGAAAAAGAAACAAAGGACAATTTGAGAACCTCGCTACCATCAAGCAAGCAGCACCGGGAGCAGAGCATGTCCTTCAGACCAGAGGTTCTTGCGTGAGGACGCTCCCTGGACAGAGACTGATGCAATACCGGACTTTCCTCCAGAGCCAACAAGGGGAAAGTCTTTCCCTGGAGTGGACACCCTGAATATGGACTTGCAACCTACCGGACTGTGTAAGAATAAATCTTTCTTTGTTAAAGACATCCACTCTGTGGTATTTCTGTTAGAGCAGCCTAGCTGACTAAAACACCATGCTTCTAAGTGAGGAAAAGATGTATACAGCATTGAGTTAAGTACAGAGAGAGCCATGAGAGTACAGAGAGGAGGCATGTACCCTGGAATGAGATGCATGGGGAGCCATGAGAGTGCACAGAAAAGTCATGTAACCTAGATTGAAGGACCCATTAGGGAAGACTTTGTCTTGGTTTTGTTTTCTTTACCTGTAAAACGGGAAAGGAATCCTGGTTACTCACCCAGCTGCTAAGTGAAAGACTGGAAGTTTGAAATCAAGAGTAGCTCCATGGGAGAAAAAGCTGCTATAAAGATTACAGCCTAGGAAACCCTATGGTTTTATTCCATCTTATTGGAGTTCTGTGACTCAAAATCAACTCAATAGCACACTGAAACAACAAAAAGAGTTAGTGAGTGAGGTGACCTACTGCCTATTGAAAAATGGCACATAATATTGTCCTAAACATAAGCAGTGCCAAAGCAAATGAAATGGCCTAGTGTGACTGGAGAAGATGGGCAGATGTCAAGGAATATCCACAACTCTCTCAACAGATCAGTGCCAGGAGAAAGAATTGGACAATATTGCTAACACTTTTAATATTGGGGAAAAAAAAAAATAAGCTGAGATCCACTAAGCAGGTTAATATGGTGAATCTTACATATGTTACTAGATATAGCCTATGGTTTGATAGCCAGCCTTCTCTAATTTATTAGGCATTAAGTCACCTTATTCATTGACTCTTAACACTAGCTTGTATCTGATGTACTTGCCAGTTTGAATAATTAGGGTTTCTGCTTATTTACTTCCATGAATGTAGAAAATGGTAGTATGTCTGTTGTAAATATACATAAGTTTCTGACTAGTGTGTATTTTAGATATCAGAAATCAGACAGCATTACTGACAAAGTTTATCCACACAGGAAAAGGGAGAAAGATTATACAAATACACACACACACACACACACACATACATACATAGTGTATATGTATATATATATAGTGTGTGATAAAGACTTTCTATTCTATGAGACAAATTATTTAAGCACTATTCTGGCATGGAATTCTCATTAGGAAGAAGTGAGATATGACACTGCAGAGAAAACAATAGATAATATAAAATCCAGTAATATGAGATTTCATGTGGCATGCTTGTGGAGTTTAAGTTAGTCTACAGATACTAGGTTACCATAGGAGAAGATTAAGTAGAAAACACACGAATATTTCCGTGGTTTGACTGTTTTTTTGGAAAGATCACTCTGACAAGAGAGTGGGTGGTCAACTAGAAGAGATTAGAACGTAAAGACTCAGAGAGAGCAACTGTGAAACCATTATGACAACCAAAGCAAGAGAACATATATCAATTAAGATTGCTGTACTACTGGGTTCTATGTTAACTCCAAGTCAAACCGAACTAATCAGTAAGGAAACATACTGGTTCATGTCATGAGAATTACTAAGGAAGATAGTCTCCAGGAATGGTTTTACAAAGTGGCCTCGTCCCCACTTCTTTTCTTGTCCCTTGACTATGCTCCATCTTCCGGCTGGCTTACCTTAGGGTGGTAAATTACCCAGGGCTCTATGTTATACACTATAATATCCTCATAAAGACAGAATTACATGAACTATCCTTACATTTTGTTGGAAAAATGTAGTATATGCTATTAATCCAATCACGTGTTTACAGAAATGAGGAATCCTTGGTCCCTGAAGCAACCACTAGACTGAGAAGTATAGAATAGGCATAGGATCAGTCAGAATGACTTCTGAAGCTCAGGGTTGGATCTACTTTTTCTGAATTATCCAGATCACATGGGGATAAGGTGGGCATATTAACAATATTTAGATAACTATTAGGAAGGCAGAAGGAGGTTTGGGAGACAGCTCTCAAGATACACCTCTGATAGTGACAGCCTGAGTAAATGAAATGTCAGAAATCACTTAAAGGAGAGGACAGGGAAATGTTAAAGAGATGGAAGGATCAAAACTCAGTCTTTGAATAAACCAACAAACCAAACTTACTGCTGTCAAATTGATTCCAACTCGTAGTGACCGTATAGGCAAAGTAGAACTGCCCCATAGAGTTTCCAAGGAGCACCTGGTAGATTTGAACTGCTGACCTGGTTAGCAGTAGTAGCATCTAACCACTATGAAGAAAGCAGGGAGAAAGCATAACTAAATTTCTGGCATAGAAACTGAGATCCCTGGAGGAGAAGTATATTTTGAATAAATACCAAGGGCTTTTGAAAGTGTGAAGTTGACCTTGACCATTAGTTATTTAATTTCTATACAGAAATCAGTGATATAGTTGACTCTGGAAAACAAGAAAGAGAACTGGGCTGGAGATAAAGATCAGAAACATGAGGAGATTGTGGACGAGATCACCTAGGGGATAGGATTACATGACAAAAGCAATCTGTATGTTATGACAGAACTGTTCTTTAGAGACACGACTCCTACAAGGAGGCAGCTCTCACCTCAGGGATATAAGAGACACTTGTACACTCTGAGAGCAACCTTTTCACCCTGGATATCAACGAGTTCCAACTGAGTGCCTGGCAGAGCTGATGAGCAGTTTTGTCACTTCCTCTTAGGGCTCCTTCAAGTGAACTAAAACTCATGATAGCTGCCACTGGCATCTGCCCCCTGGGATTGTACAATGCTAGACAAGCATTTGGTCTGTTTAGGACATGAACTGTGTCTGAAAAAAATGCCCCTCATCATTCAGAAGAAGCAGTGGATTCTCAGGGCTGAGGGCTGACTGAAAGCTGATTCATGCTTGAAATGTGTGGCTTGTCTTGTCGTGGTATTAAATATTACAGAGGTAGCTCATCACTGAAGATTAATGAAGTCACCAGAATCATTTAGAAAGCAATTGAGTGCCTAATTTTAATTAGAAGTGTGATTGCTACTATTGAAATGAAGCAAGAAAACCCACACCCTTCACCCCCTGAATGTTTTCCTCATTGAAACAATGATTAATGTGTCAATCGTTAGTTTATTAGTAGGTCTTTTCAAAGAATAAACATTAGATGGTTTCCAAACAGTGGACTATGCAGGGGATACTAACTGGCATGATCTCAATAAGGAAAACATCTGAAATCATAAGACAGGATAGCTAAACATTATTTTCCGAATATAAGTTAATATAGTAAGAGTAGATATATTAATCTTCCTCACAGGAAAATAGATTTTCCAAGAAATAAGATTTAAGTGTACTGTTGATAGGTTAGGATGTTTTCCTCAAATTAGTAAGGAGAAAACTAGGTGTCCCTAAAGAGAAAGAAATACAGAAATTGTTAATACGTCTACCATAAAGAAATGTTGTAAATCTACCTAAGTTGCTGACTGGCATGTATTTTAGAGATCAGAGACCACAGACCAGAAATCAGATGAAGCTTACCTCACAGGAAAAGAGAGAAAGATTATACAAAAATATATATGTATTTTTTATCAGAGCTGAATAGCCTGTGATAAAGATCGTTCTCTGGGCTCCACATGACTTATGCCATGTACATCCAATACATTTCTTTGGCTATAATTTAATACTTTCTAAACAGCTTCCTAAGTTCTAATTTGGTTTCCCAAGTATCCCAAACTTGGCAACAATGGAAAAGGGAACTTACATGATGGAGCACTTAACAAAATTTTTTTCCGAAATACACTGTACACATTTCCTTGTTTAAGGGCACTTTGGATAGGTATCCCCATGTGGTACACAGAATCTTTGATTGGCTAGTAACTAGGGAAAGCCCTGAGGGCATAGTGGTTAAATGCTACATCTAGTAGCCAAGTCAGCAATTTGACTCTCCCAAGTGCTCCTTAGAAACTGTGTAGCAGTTCTACTCTGCCCCATAGGGTTGCTATGAGTCACAAGCGACTCAACAACACTGAGTTTGGTTTGGATTTTACTAACTAAAAGGTTATCCATTTGAATCCAGTCAGTGGGGTTACAGAAGAAAGATCTGACAATTCGCTTCCATCAAGATTACAGGCATAACTGTGCCTGGGGTTGCCATGAGTCAGAATCAACTCAATGGAAAAGGTTTGCCTTTGGTGTCGGATAATGATAGTTTTGGACACTTAAAAAGTATTACCTATTTTAATTTAATAAAAAGTTAATGGGTTAAGTATATATGTTCTTTAATTGGTTTACTATGAGTCACTCTCAATGAGTAAACTGATACAATCAAAGTTGAGAATATGTTATTGGTTCTAGGGGGAATATCAAAAATGTTCTCACAGCCTACTGTGTATTAAAAAGCAAATGATAAAACAGAAACTCAGCTGTTCATCTCTCTACTGCCTCTCAATGTCATAAGGGGCACTGTCTACAGAAAAATATCATCACTGAGTAATTTTTCAAGTGTTAACTGGAGTTTTTTTGCTGGTATCTGAATTTTGTTTTCCAGTAGAAAAAAAAAGCTGTTAACCCAGTTAATTTATATAATGCAAGAATGCGGTGTACGTGGCAGGCACTGCTAACACAAGTTTCCTACAAATTGATATGCATTAAGTTGTGCACCCCTAAAATATGTGTTGATGTCCTGGTCTGTATATATGTGGGTGTTATCCTGTTTGGAAATAGGGTTTGTTTTTGTTATTGTGAGGGGCTGAATCATATTTCAGAAAGCCATTCGTCTTTTGGTTTCAGTACTTTTGTGCTACACCAACACCTGAGACTAATGAGTAAGAATCTTACCAGCATAAGAGGGACCACGTGGGAGTACAGAGCCAAACGTAAACAAGCATGATGGAAATGAATGTGGCCATGTGGTAAGGCCAAAAAAGGCGTTGGAAGATGGAGGCTAAGGGAGCAGCCTTTTGGTGCCCATGCCCAGGAGAAGGTAGCATTGTACCTTTTTTGGACATGAAAGCTTCATGTAGTGAACACTCTCAAATCTCACACTGTCTCTTCATTTGTATCATTTTTAAATTATATTAAAGTTGTTATCACAAGCATGGCATCTCTTGTGAGGTCTGAGCCATTCTAACAAATCATGGCACCCAAAGGAGATAGGAGAGCCAGATGGTCTGAGGTGGAGGGAGTCATGTTGACTCCCAGGCTTGCAGCTGATACCGTGACGGGGTAGAGGAAAACCCCAGGTTTCAAGACCTCCAGTTTGAAGTAGACAAAATCATAAGACTACCAAACTTGAAGCCAGTACCAAACCCTGAGTGCGTAGGGGGATTTTGTAAGTAATTACATTCTGAAAGGAGATGCAGAGAAAAGAAACTAAGATTCTATGAGATACAGCCAGAGTGTAGAATGGGGTTTGTTATCAACCACACAATTTGGCATCAAAAGTGGGTGATCTTGGCCAGAGCCATTAGACAAGACAAAGAGATAAAGGGCATCTGCACTGGCAAAGAAGTAAAAGTCTATTTGCAGATGATATGATTGTACACACAGAGAATTCAAAAGAATCCATAAGTAAACTACTCTAACTGATAGAAGAGTTCACCAGAGTATCTGGATATGGGATAACTGTAAGTAAATCAGTAGGATTCCTTTATACCAACAAAGAGATAATTCAAGAAGAAATCACCAAATCAATAACATTTACCATAGCCCACAGGAAGATAAAATACCTAGGAGGATGGTGGCATCTCTGGGATTTCTACTCTGTCCCATTGGTCTGTATGTCTCCTTTGTTCCAGTAGCAGGCTGTTTTGACTACTGTGGCAGTGTAATAGATCCTAAAGTTGGTAGTGACAGTCCTCCCAGTATTTTCTTTTCCTTCAGTAGTGCTTTACTTATCCAGGGTTTCCTCCCTTTCCAAACAAAGTTGGTGATTTGTTTCTCCATCTCATTAAAAAGTGTCACCGGAATTTGTACTGGGATTGCATTATATATGTAGATTTGCTTTGGGTGAAATAGACATTTTCACAATGTTAAGTCTTCCTATCTATGAGCAGGGCAAGTTTCTCCATTTACGTGTCTCTTAGTTTCTTGTGATAAGGTATTGTAGTTTTCTTTGCAACGGTGTTTTATTTCTCTAGTTAGATGTATTCCTAATTCCAAACTCCAGTGACATTTTTTGATGAGATGGAGAAACAAATCACCAACTTTGTTTGGAAAGGTAAGAAACTCTGGATAAGCAAAGTACTACTGAAAAGGAAGAACATACTGGGAGGACTCGCACTACCTGACTTTAGGACCTATTACACTGTTACAGTAGTCAAAACAGCCTGCTACTGGTATAAAAAGAGACATATAGACCAATGGAACAGAGTGGAGACCCCAGAGATGCCACCATCTTCCTACAAAGGCCCTGAGATTTTAAACTGGGGTAAAAATAGTCTCTTCAACAAATGGTGCTGGCAAAATTGGGTATCAACCTGCAAAAGACTGAAACAAGACTCATGTCTCACACCTACAAAAACCAACTCAAATTGTATAAAAGACCTAAATATCAAATCTAAAAAATAAAGCTCATCCAAGATAAAATAGGATCAACAATGGAAGTTTTAATACACAACGTAGACAGATTACAAAAACTGACAAGGCATGATCAACAGAAGTGAAAATAGATAAACGGGAGCTAGTGAGAATCAAACACTTTTGCTCATCCAAAGACTTCATCAAAAGAATTAAAATACCACCTACAGAATAGGGAAAAGAAATATTTGGCAACTATATGTCAGACTGATGTCTGATCTCCATAATCTACAAGGTACTACAAAATATCAACAAGACAAAGATAAATAATCCAATTAAATGATGGGCAAAGGAGATGGACAGAAACTTCTCTAAAGAGGATTCTCAGGCAGCTGAAGGACACACGAAGAAATGCTCATGATCATTAGCTATTAAAGAAATTGAAATCAAAACTACAATGAGATATCATCTCACCCCAACAAGGTTGGCCATGATCCAAGAAACACAAAACAACAAATACTGGAGAGGTTGTGGAGAAATTGGAACTCTCCTACACTGCTAGTGGGATAGCAAAATGGAAAGCAATCTGGCACTTCCTTAAAAAGCTGGAAATAGATGTACCATTTGACCCAGTAATCCCACTGCTTGGAATATATCCCAAAGATGCAAGGGCAGTCACATGAATAGATACATGCACACAAATGTTTATTGCAGCACAGTACACAATAGCAAAAAGGTGGAATCAATACAGATGCCCATCAACAGATGAATGGATAAATAAACTATGTTATATATACCCAGTGGAACACTATGCAATTGTAAATAATAATGATGATTTCAGGAAGCATCTCATAAGCTGCTTTCAATTGGAAAGCATTATGTTGAGTGAAATTAGTCAGTGGCACAAAGACAAATATTATATGAGACACTTATTACAAGGACTTAAAAACAAACTCATATACAGAAGAAAAGACTCTTTGATGGCTGCAAGGGAGGAAGGGAGAGGGCTGGTTATGGATTATATAGTTGATAGAAATTTGGCTGAGTGAAATCAGTGACAGCACACATTAGAAAGAAGATCAGTTTAACTGGACTTCACCATAACTTGAAAACTCTTCCAATCTTAACTCAAAATTGCAAGGACAGAGTAGCAATGGCAGGGGTCCTGGGACTATGATTTCAGGTAACACTGAAGCCAACTGGCATACCTAGTCTATTGCTGAGAGAGTCCTCTCCACAGCATATTGGTGAGGGGTATCTGGGGTCTTAAAAGCTAGCAAGCTGCCATCTGGGGTACACCAAATAGTCCCAATTCAGCAGAAACAGATGATCACCAAGAACCAAAACAACATGGGGGAAAGAGAACCCAGAAAAGAGAAAGACCCATGTGAATGGGTGACTATATTAGCATGTGACCAGAAGAACCAGATGATGCCCAGCCACCACTAGCGACAGCCATGATGGGGCTCACAAAGTTGAGTCTTACCGTCAACACAAGAATAAGAATGGTTGCCCCCTGAGATTTCCACTAAAAGACCACAGTTGATGGTCCAGGGGCCTCGGAGTCCTCCTGGGAGCTTGGCCCCTGGCCCTGATGCTGCCCTTGTCCAGAAATCAAATCAGAGGTCAATTCTTCAGACGGGAATGGATTGGACTTGGGGACACACAGTGCCCGTATCGTGTGTGCACTTTATGGTTCTATGCATCTATAGGATGTTGTCCTACTGGCCTCTTACCAGAGGGGAGTGGAAAGGGTGGAGAAGAGGGAACAGGAGGTTGTTAAGAGGATATGGCATTTATAGAACAGAAAGGAGGAGTGTGCTGTCACCTGGCAAGGAGAGCAGTAGGAGCTGCACGTAAGAGGGCATGCAAATTTAAACCGGATTGTACACTTTCAGTCAGTCACAATTAAAAAAAAAAGTGAGTGTTCTCAGTCTCTCTGGACTAGTTTGCACAGTTATGTTAACTAGGTCATACTCTAGTAAACCCATTGCTGTTGAGTCAATTCTAACTCATAGCACCCCTATACAACAGAGTAGAACTATCACCATATAGTTTCCAAGGAGCTGCTGGTAGATTTGAACTGCCAACCTCTTGGTAAGCAGCCATAGTTACAACCTAGTAAGGTGATCCCTGAACCTGATTATTTCTGATATACAGACAAAAGATACCATGTGAAGACAGACATAGACATCTATAAGCTCAAGACCAACAAAGATTAGAGGCGGGTATAGAAGTTGAAATAAAAAAAAAAAAAGCCTCTCTCTTGAGCCACACTTTAATCTAGACATGTAACATCTTGAACTGCGAGATGATAAATTTCCACCCATATATATATGTGTGTGTGTATATATATATATATATATATATAGTTACACCTAAGACAAAGATTATCCTAATTTCTCTCTATTTCACTACCAGCATTCATTTCTGTTTGGAGCATCACTGTTCCCAGTTTACCTCTCCCCAAAGGGGAAAAGAAGCCTTTTTTGAAGCTACAAGTGACTATATGACACATTTCTGACCAAAGGGAGTATCAAATGGAAATCTACTGAAGATTTATAGAAATAATTTATTCTAATTTTTAATTTATTCACTCTTTTACTAACAATATTTTAAGCCAACACTGTGGTTGTTAAAGTTCTTTGTAAACCAAATTGTCTTAAGTAGCTACATTACCTACTCCAACGTGGTATAAAAATACATAATAGCTATTAATGATACAAATAAAATGGTCAACAAGTAATTTACCATAAAATCTTAATTCCTTGCAATAAAACATGATGTTTAACTAGATGTCATTCCACACTAAGCAATGATACTTTATACGTAGTATGTTAATTTGGTCATCAATTATATATTTTCATGACCAATTTTCCTCTATTACCATGCTTTCTTTCAAAGTGCTCATGTCTTACAACTTAAGATAGTCAGGTTTTAAATTTTAGAATGTTCTTGTTCCTCATGTGTGCTATCACTGATTTCACCCAACCAGATTTCTAGCAACTATGTAATCTAAGCCCTCCCCCCACCATCCTCCCTCCCTCCCCTCCCTTGCAGCTGTCAAAGAGTCTTTTCTTCTATACACAAGTCTGTTTTTGAGATCTTATTGTATCGTAGGGGTCTCATACAATATTTGTCCTTTTGTCAGTGGCTACTTTCACTCAACATACTGTCTTCCAGTTGAAACCAGTTTATGAGATGTTTCCTGGAATCATCATTATTCTTCATCATTGCACAGTGCTAATAGTGTGCTGTCACCGGGCAGGGAGAGCAGTGGGAGCTGCATATAGGTGGGCATGTAAATTTACACAGGAATGTACATTTTCACTCAGTCATAAGAAAAAAAAAGTAGAATAAATAAATAAATTTTAGAATGCACATATTCATGTCGACAGCACTTGGCATATTCATTTAAGTCCCTGAGTGGTACAAATGCTTAAACCCTTTACTGCTAGACAAAATTTTGATGATCAGAACCCATCCACAGGCACTGCAGAAGACAGCCCTAGATATCTGCTTTTGAAAGTTCACAGCCTTGAAAATCTGTTCTGCACACACAGGGTCTCCATGAGTTGCAATCGACTTGATGACAACTAGCAACAATAACATAGATTGACCTAACTTCAGCCTATTTTAGATTACAGTAGTCTGTAATACATTAAAGAAGCCCTGGTGGAACAATGGCTAAACCAATCAACTATTAACCAAAAGGTCATCAGTTCAAAACCACCAGCAGCTCTTTGAGGGAAAGATGTGTCTCCTTCTGTAGAGATTTATAACCTTGGAAACCTTAAGCCGTCACTATAAGCTGGAATCATCTCACCAAGTCAAAGGTGTCAAAAAAGGCTTTTTAGCAGAGTTGCGATCTGTACCAAATCCTGAAGATTGGACACAAGTCAGCTGTTAGTTAAGCTGGGGGAAAGTAGGAAGGAGAGGATGAGAGGCTTTACTAGGAAGTGGAAACAGCAGTGCCAAGCCCCAAGGGAGTGGAGAGGATAGTCACGCAAGGTAGCAGAGAGCTCATTGTGGCTGGACAAGAGAATGTCTGTGACAGGAGGCGAGGAAAGTGAGTTTGGGGTGATATGGTTAGGAGATTAGCTGTAGAGGTAGGCAGAGACAATTTCTAAAGAATTTCATTTCATATCAAGGAGACTGGGCTATCCTAAGGTAAGTGCACTGGACCTACTGATGAGTTTTAAATAAAATAGTGACTTTACTGTTTGTATTTCAGAAAGATCATTCTGATGTGGACATTGTATAAGGAAGTGGGAAAAGTATCTTGGAAGAAATAAAACTGGGATGCTATTTAGAAGAAAAGATGGCAAGACTATGTCTCACATACTTTGGATATGTTACCAGGAAGGACATCATGCTTGGTAAAGCAGAGGGTCAGTGAACAAGAGGAAGACTTTCAATGAGGCCGACTGACACAGTAGCTATGGCAATGGACTCAAGCATAACACTTATTAGGACACCTCAAGAACGGGCAGTGTACTCTTCTGTTGTACAGAGTCACTACAAGTCAGAATCAACCGGACAGCACTTAACAACAGCTGCATCAAGAAGAGGAAAGGGTTAAGCCTGGAGTGCTGGAAACTAATTAAGCAACTAAGTCAGTTTTCCCAGTCAAAGACGAAGTAAAACCTTAACAACAGAATAGAAGAAGGAGATTGATTATAGACAGATTACAGGCCTTGCACAATGGTAATAAACATGAACACTGTTGTTGAACGAATTTGATTTGAGATATCTTCTTACTGGCTGCATTATCTTTAGGATACAATTGTATAAACTCTAAAAGCCTCAGTTCAGTCCTCTGTAAATGGGCATAACAATATCAGCTGTCTGCACTTGCATCCATAGTGAGGTTTTTCAGGAACACATTTAATTTACATAGCTCACTTACTTAAGTCGCAGACTTGTACTAGTTGACAAGTACATTGTTGCACCTTTTGCTGTTGATGTCAGGCTATTCAGTATGGGAAGGCATCTGGAATTGGGGTATATAATCACACAGTTCACAACATCCTATATTTCTTTCAAGGAATTCAGTTAAAATTCAAAGGACACAAAAGTCAGAACTTTGCTGCTTTATCGATTCCCTCAAGTGTCATGATATATTATGACAGATTTGAAAAAAAAATGTGTTTATTTTAGACACTGACTATTCTGCTTAGCTCACGCTAGAGATAGTCCTTGGAGAAGGACATTGTGTTTGGTAAAGCAGAGAAGGTCAGGAAAAAGGCAAACACCTCAGTGAGATGGCTGACGGACTGGCTGCAACAATGGCCTCAGACATAACAAAGATTGGGAGGCCTCAGGACTGCCCATGTTTCTTTCTGTTGTGCATAGAGTTGCTATGATCTGGAACAGATTAGATGGCACCTAACAACAACAAAAACAGGAAAAAAAATAACTCATCGCCTGTTGAGTCAATGCGGACTAGTGACAAGCTGTAAGACAGAGTAGAACTGCCTCATAGAATTTTCAAGGTTGTAATCTTTCTGAAAAATCTTATGGAAAGTTTCACAGTGGTTACAGCACTGAGCTGCTAGCCAGAATGTTGGTGATTCCAACCCAGCAGCCAAGACACGGAAGAAGGATGTGGCAACCTGCTTTAGTGAAGATTTGCAGCCTTGGAAACCATGTGGGCCACTTCTACCTTGCCCTATAGGGTCACTATGAGTTCAAACTGATTTGAAGGCAGTGGGTTAGCTTGGGTTTGCTTTGCTTCTTAATCTTGATGGAAGCAAATCTCTACATCTTTCTCCCACAGAGTAGCAGATGGGTTAAAACCGTTGACCATTCTGTTAGAAGCTGAGTGCTTTAACCACTGTGTCACCAGGGCTCCGTCTAGTGAGAGTACTTAGGAATAATTTCATCATTTGTAATGAACCCTCAACAAAAAATGAATTTCAAGTGATTAAATGCTAATGGAACAGTACGGCATTTTATATAACCACACTGAAGATGTTATCAAGAACTTAGTTCAATTTAAATTTGTTTTGTTATTTTTTTTTCATTTAGGACTAGAATACAATATTAGCTAAAAATTCATACCTAAATAAACTTCCACTTCTGGAGCCATAGCAGGGGTTCTCTGATTTTTGCTTTACATGATTTACTGTGCATTGAATAGTAGTTTGGGGTGATAAATTCCCTATGATAGAAAGTAGATAAGTGGTAATTTGCACAAATAAATCAACAGATTCTTTCTTTCTTAGCTTGATACTTATATTAATTCAATTTGAATATGGATGAGAAGTAGCTGTTGAAATCCCCAGGAACTGCTGAATTCCAGTCTGACTCTAAGAGCACAGAGGTAACATTATTAACTCCTGTTCTTTGAGATATTTATAGTCTACCCATCACAATAAATTATTTTGATTTTAGGCATGCTAGTGGACAAAAGAAATATTTTCTTTTTTCCCATTTGCACTGCACTTGATAGTGCGTTGGGTTAAATTCACAAAACAGTTAGCATGCTCACATGCTGATCAAGCTGTATCTTCCCCTTAGTCCCAACCCAAAACATTGACCCTCTAAACCTATCACTTTGAGGGCAGAGACATATCAGTTACAAAAGAAAGACACCAGGGAAAAAGCAAGAATTACAGAACGTTTCCTCAGTGCCCAGAGTAGATGTAATCTGAGCTTTCCATCTAAGGCTTTCACAAGGCAGTCTCAGAGAAACGGAAATATCCTCTGCATTTTCCTTCTTTCACCAAGTAGAGAAGAATTTCAAGATCCCCCTAAGGGCCAACATTTCTCAGTATGGCTTTTCCTTTTATTAAACCAAATGGTTAAAAGCTGAGTCTATAGGAGTCAGAACTGCTTCTCTCCCCTCAAGGGATGATACAAAGGCATGGTAAGAAAACAGTCGGCACTTTCATAACAGGCTGCTCCACTTCTCTTTCCTGATGCTATAGCATCAGTGTAGAGCAGATTTGTCTACTCTGTTTCACTCAAGTTCCGTGTACTAATATTCCTCCCTTTACCACAAAAAGGAGAGGTAAGAAGCTGTCCCAGTCCCTCACATATCATTTATTCATTGAGAAAACATCTACGGAGTACCTGCTATATTCCAACACAGTTCTGTATAGCTGGGGTAGAGCTGTCATCAAACCAGATAAAAGTCATTACCCTTGTGAGGAAAAGAGACATAAATGATACAAATAATATATAATATGTTAGATGGTTTCAAGTGTGATGGGGAAATTAAACTGGAATGGAGATAAGGAGGGTCATGGATTACATTGTTCGCCCCTCCCCAAATATGTGTCAGTTTGGCTGGATTATGATTCCCTGGGCTGAGCAATTTTTCCCATGTGTTATGAATCCTGCCTCTTTGATGTTGATGAGGGAAAATGAGCAGCAGTTAAACTGGTGAGACGGGATTCAATCTACCATCTTGTGAGATATAAGAGGGAAGTGAGCAGAGAAAGTCAGGAATGTCATACCAACAAGAAAGCACCACCAAGAGCAGAGCATACTCTCTGGACCTCAGGTTCCTGTGTCAAGATGCTCTTTTACTGAATTTGGATTTCTAGCTTACTGGACTGTGATTATAAATTGAATTTGGACCTGCAGCTTACTGGCTGTGACAATAAAATTTCTCCTTTTAAGGCCATCCACTTATGATATTTCTGTTAAAGCAGCACCAGAGGACTGAGACAAAGAATATTAGAGTCAGGCCATTTATTCTATACATTATTGTCTAGTATTACCCTAGTTTATGAAAGTTGTGATATTTAACTGAGCATCATTCTCATGGTGGGTGCAATTATTTAACAGATTAATTTATCAAAGCACTTGAAGACAAATGACCCTATTCATTTGAACACTGGAACATTGACGTTACACATATTTGCAGGACAATGTGCTAACTTGTTTAGTGACAGAACTCTTACAGGATAAGGTTTTGGAACACGATTAGAAAATTTTTTCACTCAATCAAAAGTCCTGCTAACTCTGGGCAGACTTTCACAGTTCTGTATTTCAACACGAAACATGAGGACTTCTGAAATGGTCCTTACTTTTCCACACTACTTACTGAACATCTGTTCAATTTTAGGATCACTCAAAGCATGACGCATCTCACCCCTGGACCCTGGGGGCCTTTTCTCCTTTCATCTCCATAATCATTTATTCTTCACCTCTAGATCACCTCTGTCCTCCTTTAAGCATTTGTATTCAAAGACACATTCTGTACCTTCTCTCCCATAATACAATTATAAACTTCAGCCACACTCATACAAAATAGTTTACTCACTCTCTGGATCCTCAGGAAACAGACTCTGGGATGGATATTTCCACTAGGGCCTTGGGTTATTACTGGAATATGTCCTCTGGAACAATATCTGTAAGAGTGAGAGAAGTAGGGATTGTAAAGTGAGAAGCTGGACTGCAAGGGAAGCTTTGTGTGATCTCACAGTTGTTCTGAAATACAGACAGCATTTTAGAGATCTTCCATATTAAGGAGAAGGGCTCAGGTCTTTTCATCAGCACATTGAAGAGTCACTGAATATGGGGTCCTTGGAAGGATAATCATGAGCAAGACAGCTCCCTAGGCTGAAGGAAACTCATGAGGAGAGACTGATCTATGAACCGGAGGAACGAGTGCATGTGTCCTGAAAGAGTAATGTGGGTAATGTGCACACACTGGTATCTACTACAGTCCACTCATCACAAAGTTTGGCTCCCAGGATTCTCACTGGTCTCTTTTCCTTCACACACGAAGGACAGTAGGACAAGCTAATGACCTTGATGCTAAAGATGGTCTCAGAGTTGCAGTTAATAGTTACCTTATCTCTCATCTGTTACTCATTCTAGATTTCTTGTACACTTGACTTGCACCACTGCTGATCTCAGTGACTCATCAGAACCCCATCCTGCGTGTCCTGAACTCTGATCACTGGGCCTTCTTCGGGTCATAAGAGGTCTGACAATTAAGTACCAAATTTAATTGTTTCAAGTGTTACACGCTTCACTGCAGAATATCACTATGGTCACCCTCCAAGTAGTCCCCTTGGGAAGCTATGCACTGATGGTGGTGCCTTGTCCACACTTCAGAGCAATTTTGGAACTCCTTCTGTAATGGTCATTGTGCACAGTGGCATGGTGGCAAGTATGTGAATTTAAATTTATAGTTGTCTGTGAGGGAGTTTTGAGCTAGTAAACAAATAACTGTATTGGAACACACTTCCTACTCTCCTGATCTGGCCCCCAATGACTCTTTTCTTTATCTGAAGATAAAGTAAATATTGAAAGGAAGACATTTTAATGACATTCAGGACATCAAGGGTAATATGCTGAAGGCTCTGATGGCTGTTTAAAAAAATCTTACAAAATTGCTTTGAAAGATGGACTAGGCATGACTTCACAGCTTCCCAAGAGGAGGACTTCAAAGATAACTGTAGTGACATTCAACAATGAAGACTGTAGCACTTTTTCTATGATGAGTTCATGAACTTAACTGGCAGTCCTCATAAGTGCCATATAAAACCATTTAATACCATTTTTAAACAGAGTAGCAGCAAGAGTAACCCATTATACCTTTTCCTTCTCCCTACTGGATAGTAGTAACTATACACCCTCCTTGTGAAAAGGGTCAATTACCAGTTCCAGAATGGCCACCCCTTCCCTCACCTGACAGTATCCTGTTAGAAGGGTCTAAAATGTTGGTGGCAATCATAGCTTAAAGTTCAAGGAGACTCTTGCTGTGTCTTTTATTGGAATCATTCCTTCTTTGGGAACAAAGATCTGTAGATCTGCAGAGCCTAGAGACAACGGGAAGAAAAACATACACAAGGGGGTCTCTGGGAGTGACGGTAAGTGTCACATTTTGATTCTGGGCCTATGCATTATGGAAAAACAGTACTATACAATAATCACTGATTCAGTATGCATACTTCATCCTGTGAAAAGATTTCCATCTTCATAAGGTACCTTCTATCTCCAAGTTAGCATCTCAGCTCTATCTTCAAAAAGAAGATACATAGTTCTAACAGACCAGACACTTCTGGTGGTGTGGAACGTGAGAGAACCAATAGAACCCTTGTGCCTTCTGCAGCATTTCCTTACTATAAAGTGGATTCCATGGTTCAGTGGGTCTTTTGTAATTGATATGTTGATGGATCAAACAGGATATAATCCGCACCATCTTCCCAACCAATATTGTTGGTGGCTCAGTCTTTGCAGATAGGAAAGGCAAAAACATTCCTGAAACACGTGAGAATTCCAGAAGGCAATCCCTGATCCCTCAAGCAATGGAAAGGCTCTGATGATACTACCTGGACACCAATGGTTGATTGGTCTTGTTAAGGAGCAGGGATGCACCGAAGGCTCTGATGTGGAGTCTGTCAAATTTCAGATTAGATGAGCAACATTAAGACCAGCCTTGTTGAGTGAGATCCAGTGCAGATGAGCATCCTTGCTACTCTATTTACATCACCTTTTAACCTGTTTAGTTATTACTAAAATGACTAATAACAGATACTGAGTAATCCAACTGGCCAATTTGCTCTGTGTGGTTGCTTAGCACCTCTTTAATACTAGATTTTCTTTGGTGAATGTGATACAAATTATCTGCACAATTTATGCTAACTGTTATAGAGGATCTGAGAAGAACTGATACTTTGAATTACGGTGTTGATGCAGAATATTGAATGTGAGGTCTGAAAATTAAGTTCACAAACTCATCCTAGAAAAAGTGCTACATACTTCATCGTTGAGTATCACTGTGATCACCTTTGAAGTGTTCCTGTTGGGAAACTATGCACTGATGCCAGCACCTAGTCCAGCATTCAAAGTAATTTTGGAGCTCTTTTTCCGGACTGGCCATCAGAGCTCTTGTCATATTACCCTTGATGCCCTGAATGTCATCAAAATGTCTTCCTTTCAATATTTCATTTATCTTTAGATAAAGAAAAAGTCACCAGGTTCAGGCAGATCAGGTGAGTGTGGTAGGTGGGAGGGGAAGGGAGTTTTCCAATATAGTTATTTGTTTACTAGCTAAAAATTCCCTCACAGTGCTGTGTGAGCTGGTACATTGTTGTGATGCAAGAGCCATGAGTTTTTGGCAAAAAGTTCGGGTTATTTTCATCTAATTTTTTCATATAGAATTTTCAGCACTTCCAAGTAGTAAACTTGGTGAACTGTTTGTCCAATCAGTACACATTTTTGCAAAGTTTTTGTCAGTTTTTTGCATTACTGGTCGCCCTGAGCTCTCTTCATCAGTGACGCTCTCTCTCCCCTCAGAAAAATGCTTAATCCACTTGCACACTCCCGTTTTCTTCATGGCACTGTCCCCATAAACTTGGACTAATGTGTCTCTGATTTCACTTCCACTCTTGCCAAGTTGAACAAGAAATTTAATGTTTGTTCATTGCTCTAATTCAAGCTCTGACATTCTCACTACGACACACAGAAATGCTCAACAATAATAATAACCACCACTCAGAAAGACACTGCCACACGTCAACACGAACACAGCTGTGAGACGCTAACATGCCAAGGTTATGAAACCTTACCAAGTGGCTTGTGCAGTGCTGCCAATGTAAGTATGGTGGCAGGTTTGCAAATGTGATTGTCAGACCTCTTATGCCACACACTGCCAATGACCAAATCTGTCTTAGAAGAACGATCCTTAGAAGAAGGACGACAAGATTTCGTGTCCTGTACTTTAGACATTTTATCAGAAGGAATCAGTTACTGTCCAAGGGCATCATGCTTGGTAAAGTAGAGGGTTAGTGAAAAAGAGGAAGACCCTTTTTTGCTTAAGCATAACAGTGATTGTGAGGATGGTGAGGACAGGGCCGTGTCTCATTCTGTTGTACACACGGTCATTATGAGTAGGAACCAACTTGATGATACCTAATAACAACTGCAGATCAATCTACATCCCTCTTCCCCTGACATCCTTGTCCCTGATTTTTCCATCTTTCTCCTTTTCACCTTCTGGTCCCCTCATCAATCAGCCAAACCATTTTCTATTAACTGTGAATTCATATATATTCTTTTATTAGTTCATTTCTCTTTATATGGGTACCCTAGTGGCCTAGCGGTTAAGTGCTGTATCTGCTAACCAAAAGTTCAGCAATTCAAATCCATTGGGTGCTCCTTGGAAACTCTATGGAGCAGTTCTGCTCTGTCCTATAGGGTCACAATCCATCAGAATTGACTCAACAAGAGTGGGTTTGGTTTGGAGTTTTTCTCTTTATACATAAAGTTTATAACCAGGTATATCTCCTGAAGCTCTACTTTCTAGGAAGATTTCCCTATACCACTCAATTGGGCTGTAATGATGCAGTTCTCTGTCTTCAGCTTATACCCACATAGTCCCTGACACATTCATTAAGTAAGCTCAGTCTTTATTAGTCCTTCTGTGTGACTGTGATATAAGCTGAGTGAAGTGTAGTGATGCAGAAGTGATAGATGATAATGGAGTCCAGGCCATCTATATAGGCCACTTATGTGTGATCTCTGCCCCTTTTCACATCCAGTCTCAATTCCATTTTATGATGGATTGCTGCTGGACCTTTCTGACCATATGACTCACAGAGCCTCGTCTAATGATGAGCAGCTCTGCGCACATGGTTGCTTAACGGTTCATGAACAAGAACCCTGTCTTTATCAGGACTCAATAAGTTACAAGGTAATTAAAGAATAGTGTATAATGCTCTGCTGTAGATGACATGATCTTGCATCAGAACACTGGTGCTCTGTGTTGTGGTTTTCTTGTTAGAGCTTGCCACAAACTCCACATAGCATTCTTTCTCATCACGTATACTTCTGTAAGAACTTTCAAGGTCTATGGCTATACGACAAGACTACCTACATGTAGCCTGTATCTGTACCAGCGCCTTTTACTGGTGTGGGCTGTTGAATAGCTGGTAGTCTTCCTTAACACTTGGCAAGTGGATCCAAACCATATTCTCAAGCATGGAGTATATGCTTCTAGAATCCAGAGATATCTACCAAGTCTTGTGCATTCACAAGTGGCAGAAAGAAAGGAAATAATTTGGCGTTTCATATAGAGAATATGTTATGACATGCCCCAGATCACCGAGGCTGTAAAAATTTTGCTGATTTCACAGGACACTGATTCTTCTAAGATTTATCTCCCACCCTCAGGAGTGCTTGCCTTACCAAAGACTCTAATGTAAATGCCATTTTTTCCTTATTTAGTGCTACAAACATGATGCAGTTGCTTCAGTGAGACAAACTGATTATCTATGGAATGTTCTGATGTTTTGTCTCCTTTTAGGTTATATTACAACAGGCCTCAAGAGTTAACAAAACCACAAAAAGTACCCTGCCCATCATATATGAATGCAAACTGCTTCTGTTTCTTCTTCCTGATAGTAATGTTATTGAACTTATTTGAAAGATCTGTGGACACATATCATACAGTAAGCCATCTTTAATTTGTTTTAGCTAGGATACTACATCTGGCAGAGAACTTGCAATTTGGCTACTACTTCTTAAGTTATGATAATTCATTGATATCCACAAACACCTGTCTGTTTTTATAGGAGCAGAACTGCAAATTAAATGAGAGATAGGCTGAGGATCATCAACCCTGCAAACCCAGTATCATCACGCCCCCCTGCTTTAAGAGTGGGGCTGTCTGGGGCTCAGGGGACAAATGGAATGCTGCACTAGGACCTGTTCACAGTGAACCTCTGCATTCTATTAATTATCTGTCCCTGAGTATATAACTGGAATTGACATACTGGGTAGTTGACTAAACTTCCACATTAGTTCCTTAGTCTATGAAGTAAGAGTTATTGTAGAAAGGAAAGACAAATGGAAAGCTATGAAACTTTCCCATGACCATAAATATGATAAAAATAAAAGCAGAAACCACACAAACACCCCATCCTGAAAGAGAATGATGGAGATAGTGCTTTCCTGAAATCTTTTAGTTTACAGGATTGAATCCATCAAAACAGTTTTTTGTTTGTTTTCAATCATCATCAGACTTTTAGAAAGCTCGGTACTGCAACAGACTCTCCTCCTATCACCCTAGCCTACAGAGGGCAGCCACCACTGAACTTCCCAGTGATGCTAGTGACCCTTATACTAGTATAATTCTTATTGCCTTAATAAATTGAATGAGCTCTAGAATGCACCCCACCCATCCACCCATCATGGTTGATTGGTGGGTCCAGATTTATAATTACTCTGGTATACCCACATGACACAAAATTTTGACCCCCTTTTGTGCCATTGAGCCTTTCTACTTCACTTAATGTGAGCCATTGCCTTCTCCTGACTTTCCATAACCATTTTAGCAGCATGTTAGCAATATCATCTAGGATCCTTGCTGAGGTGTTATATTCTATGTCAAGTGAGAGGGTTCTTACACTGACAAACATTCTTCATCCACTTAATTCAGGGTCCTCAGAATTAACACATATCTGTCTAGCTAGCCAGATTTTTCTCTTTACCATCTTGAGTATCTATCTATCTTGACTACGTATCTATCAATCAATCTACATATCTATCTATCAATCTATGTATCTTCTTAGCTCTCCCTTCTACCTTTATACTTCACTGTTCAGACCCTTCAGTGTGTAGTCCTCTGGCTGTAGGAGGTTCAAGTCTTCAAGTCTCTTTCCAAGGAGGCCCTCTGCCTAATGGTGATTCACAACTCTCGGTCTTTAATTCTTTTTTTTTTTTCTTGGTCTCAATAGGTTTAACAACAGCCATTCTGCTCCACAATCTATAATTGCTACTTCCATGGAACCTGTCAAATATCTGCTGTATTTCCCCCACCACTGAATCTCCTTTAACAAGTATTTTATCGCTATTTTCTACTAGTACAAGTTTTAACTTTTCACTGCTACCCGATGCTAGTAGTGTTCCATCCATCACCAGTAATGGGCCCCTTTAGCGCCTGGCTGGCAGGTAATCTAGCTTCAGAATTTCATTTTAGGGTCTACCTTTTAAGACCACTCTTGGTATCAACTGTCACAGGTTGAGATTTCTGGTAACTACCCCTAAGGTAAAGGTTTGTGCACAGATTGAGGGTAGTTTATAAGAGAGTGCTCTCAGAAATAACATTGACAAGGAAATGGGACAAACTGAATTGGACCAAGGAAGAAATTCAACTGTATTTCAGTTGAATTGAACAGAGTTGTAAGCTGATTCTGTGGTGTATTAGTTTCTTATTGATGCTGTAACAAATTACCTCAAATTTAGTGACTTAAACAATACAAGTATTATCTTTTAATTCTGGAGGTCTGAAGTCAAAATGGTTTCACTGAACTAATAAATGCAATGAACTCTAGAATGCATCCACCCATCCACCCATCATGGTTGGTTGGTGGGTTTTCCAGATTTATAATTACTCTGGTATACCCACATGACACAAAATTTTGACCCCCTTTTGTGCCATCGAGCCTTTCTACTTCACTTAATGTGAGCCATTGCCTCCTCTGTTGGCAGAGTTATATCCCTTCTGGAGTCTCTAGAGGAAAGTCCATATCCTCGCCTCTTCCATATTGTAGAGGCAGGCTGTATTCATTGGCACATAGGCTTCTTCCAGCTTCAAATTTAGCAAAGACAAGTTATATCCTTCTCACAACATATCACTCTGACATGCTTTCCTGTCTCCCTGGTCCATTTTAAAGGACCATTAGGATTACATTGTACCTGCCTGGAAAATCTAGAATAATCTTACTTTACAGGCAGTTGATAAGCAACCTTAATTTTTCTTTGCTATGTAAGGTAATATTCACAAAGTTCAGTGCTTAGGACCAGAACATCTTTGGGAGGTCATTGTTCATCCTATGCACGGATAAGTGCCCTTCAAAAACACACTAAAATACATCAAAGGAGACAAGTATTTATGTGGTGACATCTATCAGTTACCCAAGGCTGCCCCACTACCCCAGAGATGAGAGTTTTTAAATAAATAGTTCCCTCTGATTAACGATGATTCCTGGAGACACATTTTGATTTGAGACAACAGCAAACAACATTCTAGCAACTGGGGAAATAAGTGCCTCACTCCTGAAAGTTGGGAGCACACCACAGCATTTACTAACCCTTCTACAAGGTAAGAAGTATCAATTCTTTAGAAGTGTAATGGCCAGTGTATCCCTCTTTTCCTACTTGCAGTGTATCACACAGCTGTGAGTTAGGCCTATTTTTATTAGGAACCAGAACAGCTTCCACCTCAACAGCAATGCTGGTTTATTCCCACTTGCTTGTACCTGACAGCCCTCAAATCCCAGACAGGGCCTAATGACATAAAGACTATCATTGTATCAGATCTACAATGCAAAATTAACAACAGCTACATCAAATTTTAGAGCCAAATGTGGCTACTACAGCAGTTAATGATCTTATCATTTATTCAATAGCATTTCACAGATAAAAATATTCTCTATTGTGTATGGTATCACATTTTCACTCTTACTTGGCAACCACAGTGGTGTAGTGGTTAAGAGCTACATCTACTATCCAAAAGATCAGTGGCTCAAATTCACCAGGTGCTCCTTGTAAACTGTGGGGAAGTTCTACTCTGTCTTACAGGGTTACGGAGTTGGAATCAACTTGACAGCAACATTTTTGTTTGTTTGTTTCTTTCTTTCTTATCTAAAGGAGAAGCAAGACTGATATAGGAAAGAGGGAAAATAAGAAAATAATAAATAATTCTGTATCTATCATGCGCTAGTAAATTTCAATGATAATTGCCAAATGTCTTCCATAAGTAAGCTTCGTATTTGAAAAGAAAATTTTAATTAAGCAGTTAGCTGTGCGATTATGCTTTCTAAAGCCTAGGAAAACAACCCACCATCAGTATCAATATCAATATATCTTCTCTCAGAGTGGCACTGGAAATTTAAACAACTTGTTATGGTGGTGTATTTAGTTATCAGGTCTTTGTTGATGTCACCTCCCTCATGTAACTTTCCCATTAAAAATACAAGAAGAGCAAGACACTCAGTAAGAAGCAGTGTGTTCAAGGCACGCAGAAGGGAGGAAGAGGAGAATAAAAGAGAAAAGGAGGAAGAGAGGAAAACAGAAGTAAAGACAGAGAAAGAGGGAGAATATTTGTCCTAATTTCTAGAGCTGAATCTAAGTCCTTCTCAAGAATCTAAGTCCTTCTAAGTTCATCTCCTCTACTGGCTGTATAAGAGTTATTCAAAAAGGAAAGAAGAAAGCAAATCAGACAATTGCTGCCAATGTCCTGAATCTTCAACTCTTTTGCTCACTGCAGTGAAATCACCATGTCCTAGAAAAAGGATTCAGTAATATACCTTTATCTTGGCACTGACTCATTCATTGGAATGAAGAGGGAATAAGATTTTCTAAAGGCCAATAACTATACCTTGTATTTTTCTGTTTTGTTTATACTTTTGAGGCTCACAAGGAACCTTTAGGGAATGGCTACCATCATTACAAGAACACTGCCTGTGAAGTAGGTTATAACAAACACATGATGCTAAATCACCCCCTTCTGCACCCATGGCAGCCATTACTCATTGTTAAGCCACCCAAGCACACATTCTAATCTTCAGAAGCCTTCCTCAAACATCACTCCAGAGTTATTACAGTAATTTATACTTGTCATTCTTTTACTTGTCTTTTCACTACTTTCTAGAATAATAACCTGCTTCCTTGCCATTGAATTATTCTATTTGAGTGTTTCAGGATGATTGTATGATATATTCCATTTTGTATACATGTTTTGAAGGTTAAATTGACATAAGAAGGATATGAAGTTGGGATCCTGAGAAAAGCCATAAAGATTTGCAACAGTTGCTGGTAAAAGCAGAGAAGAAATAGTTTCAAAAGCAGCAACAGATGAGCCAAACAACACCAATGTTGTTTTTGTTTTTTATGGGCATGCAACCCTCATTCAGAAACCCTAGTTGCGTAGTGGTTAAGCCCTACAACTGCTAATCAAAAGGTCAGTAGGCTAAATTCATCAGGTGCTCCTGGGAAGCTCTATGAGGCAGTTCTACCCTGTACCATAGGATCACTACGAGTTGGAATTGACTCAATGGCAGGTTTTTGTTGTTGTTGTTATTTTAAACTCTCATTCAGGAGCCCTGGTAGCTCAGCTGCTAATCATAAAGTTAGTGGCTTGAATCCACCATCTGCTCAGTGGAAGAAAGATGTGGCAGTCTGTTTCTGTAAAAATTTACATCTTTGGAAATCCCATGGGATAGTTCTACTCTGTCCTACAGGGTCACTATGAGTCAGAATCAACTCTGTTGCAGTGTATTTAAAATCTTCATTCTTTTTTTAGTTAATAAAACATTTAACAAATACAGTTCATCACAAACATACAGATAGTACTAAGAACTATTTTTTGTTTTTGCTTTTTTTTCAACCAAAAAGCATTTTGTTCAAAAAACCATAATCTCTGATTTCAAAATATCATTTTTATTAAATAAAACATACATTTGGCAGCCCTATCATAAAATCTCCTTAATTTTTATTGCCCCTTTAATATGCATTAGTAGAAGTATAGTTTTGGAAATAATTTCAGTTTTTACTCAAATGCATATTTCAGTTATAAATGTGCATTTTTTTTCTTTCTGAAGTCATGCCTTGTCCCCACTTCATTCCTTAACTACTGCCCCTAACAGACCATCGTGACATCAATGTATCATTCACTTTTGTCTTTCTCCATTTGATCTCTAGTTCTTTCCAGCTAAATATTGGTTTCTTCCCTCATTTCTTGGTCATTTCCCAGAATCTGATAAAATACATCAAGATAGTTTCTTTTTCATTTTTTCCTCAACCCAGTTTCCATAATAATAACCAAGAATTAGATAAAATATTTTGACCAATATTTGACCAACTTAAATGATTGAAGCAATTCAAAAAGTCAGCCTGATTATACAGATAGGTGCATTCCGAATCATCAGATTTAGAGAATTTGAATAACGAGAATGTTAAACTCAGAGATTTTCTAAGTCCCACTACCCCCCATTCCCAAAAGTAAAACTAACAAAGTCCAGATGAGCTTCCAACATGAAAAAATTATAATCCTTTCATTGTTTTGACAGATGTAGTCACATCCAAGAGCAAAACAGAGTCCCGTTTTTGTAAACTAGCCTCGGTGATTGTTCTTCTGATATACTTTGGTCACCACCAATTTGTTACCATCTAGCTCTTTACAAAGCCCTGTTTTCTTATCCAAGTATAATCTCCTCAACATGACAGTGGCTTTAGAAACTAACAATTACCAAGACACTTATTGAGACAGAAAATAGAGATCTTTTGGAAAATGCAAAGCAGTCCACTCTGCCACATCCTGAGCAAGATCAGAAACCTTATAGAATCATGATATTCAAGACTAGAGTTTCTTTTCAAGAGACAAAAAGGTTATTGGGTATTGGATCTGCAAGTTGGAGTGTCTTTGGGTACCCTGTTTTGGTGGATTTAACCTCTTCAGCACTTTCATTTCTATTGTAATAATGAACACCACATATCTAACAACTGCTGAACATTTTTTAGATGTTAGATAAGTCTTATTTTAGAGTTGTTTTGTTTGTTTTCCTACAACCAGTTCAATAAGAATGTTTCCTTCTTTGGGGAAGCTCTACATTCCCAAATTCTAAAAAAGTATAACAGACACCAGAGTGAGGCTAAGGGAAAAGAAGCTTCCTACTTGTTCACTCTTAAGTCTGAATCTTGTTAGAATTTAAAACATGTCTGTGTGGCTATAGGGTAGCCAAGTCCCTGTCACAGAGTTAGAGGTTTACCCAGAGGTGAGGGACCAAAATCCCAGCTGGGAATAAAGAACATGCTTTTGTCTCACTGTTATACTTGTGTCCTTCAGGGCCCTAACAGAAGTGACATGGGATGTGTGACTGGCTGAGAAGTGAAATCTTAAAGGCTACTTCTTTCTTCTTCAGAAACTAGAGCTAAGAGAAAGGAAAACTGAATGTAAGTTAGGACTGAGGATAGCGTAAGTTCCCTTAGGAAAGGAAACTCAGAGGTCCAAATAGCAAATTTAAGATAAAGGATTTCTTCTACTGTACATGTTAGCCACAGTTGAACTGTGAAAAGCAAGCATGTAAGATGATCAATAATGGAGAATTTGTCTAGCACTATGTTCACTTAGCTAAAAGAGCAAGAAATGTCACACCAATTCTGAAGCACACCTGTGCGCTCTAAAAAGCCAGTTTACTTTCATAATGACCTGAAAGTATACTGCCTGAAATGTAATTTCACTGTTGTGATTTTGGAAACCCTAGGGGCACAGTGATTAAGAGCTACAGCTGCTAACCAAAAGGTCTGCAGTCTGAATTGTCCAGGTGCTCCTTGGAAATCCTATGGGGCAGTTCTACTCTGTCCAATAGGGTCACTACGAGTCAGAAATGATGCCACAGTAATGGACTTGGTTTGGGTTTGCTGTGATTTCAAAAATGTATCCTTAAAGAAACAACTTCCAACTGTGAAAATATAAATGGTTAATAAATAAATCAAAATTTGAAAGGGTACTTTCTCTAGTAGTCAATAGAGTGTGGTGAAAACGGGCACTTTTATGTTACCATCCATGGGAGCGGGGTGCTGACATAGACCAATTTGCAGTGTAAGTCAAGAGCTTCAAAAATGTTTACATCCTAAGGGCAGAGTCAAGATGGTAGACTAAACACACGCCACCCTAAATCTCTCTGGAAACCAAGGCCTCAATTGATGATTAAATGGAGCCTTCTGGAGACCTAGTGAACCCTAGGACATGACATAGTCCTCTGTATTCAGACTACATATCACTGAGTGAGAAACTTCTCTTTCACTGACTCTGGCTCTCAGGAATTGAAAGTAACATGTCATTTTAACTTTTTTTTCTCTTTCTCTGTCTTGGCAGGTGGATGTGGCTCGAATTTGACTAGTGGCAGGGCTCAGATGCGCTACTGATGGGATTAACTAGCGGAGTCACCACATTTTGAGAGCCCGGCTTTGTAATCTGTGCACCTCAGAGCTCTGGGCTTCTCTCCTCAAATTTCTGCCATTGGCTATCCTATTCTGAGGTGGATGGGGGAGCTTCTGGGAGATCCCACCTTGAGTGTCTGGGAGGCTGAGTTACTCATACAGAGGGCTCAGCTGGACCCAATTCCCAAGCTGAGAGGCAGTGTCTACCCAGAGAGTACTTTTCCAACAGAAAAACAGTCTTTTGCACAGTGAAGCCACCAGGTGATGGCAGGACAGTTCCATATTTTGAACTAGTTTACAGCATCTGGGGTTGGATAAAGAGGTGCTTACTTTGCCAGCTAGGAAGACGGACTTGTACATCTGAAAGCCTGACTGATTTCAGAAGCTGCCAGATATCTTTTACCTTTCAATTTAAAACTGTCTAGAGAAATAACTGCAGTGCATCCTGATGGCATCTCTTCCAGCCTTTACTGACTCACATATAGATCAGCTGATGGCTCCCCAGTGACTCTATCAGTAGAGCTGTGTCTCTGACAATTAGGTGGTAGAGCCTACTACTCCAGAGACACCACTGAGCCCAGTCACTGGAGTACATAGAGGTGTCTGGTGATCCATTTCCTTTTCAGACCAGCTTCAGATCCTGTTTAGGTAACACCAGAGAAAGAAAACAACCTCCAGCAAAATTTGGAAAAAACATTAACAAGAATTCACCTATGGCTTCAGAAGGCCCACAAAAGAAAGATCCAAAGAACTTGCTGGACAAAGAAAGACTTCTGAAACTATCAGAGGGCAAGAACAAAAGAATTATATATGGAGCCTTCCTAGACCTTACTCAAAATGCAGCAGAGCAAAATGAAAAATTAAGCAAGCTGTTTGATCTGATGGAACATCAGTACTCTGAAATCCAACAGATTAACAATAAAATGAAAGAGACAGAAACTTCAATTCAAAGCCAAGAAAACAGAAAGGAACAAATGGAAAAAAGAATTTCTGACTTGGAAGACAGAGCTGCTGACTCTAGCATCTATGAGGAGAAATCTGAAAAAAAGGAACAAGAAAAATGAAGAAGCATTAAGAAGCATGTGGGACTCTATTAAGAGGAACAGTTTGCAATTAATTGGAGTTCCTGAACAGGGTGGGATACTTGAGAACACAGAGACCATTGTGGCTGAGCTGCTGAAAGAAAGCTTCCCAGAAATTATGAAAGAAGAGAATATAGATATTCAAGAAGCGTATTGAACACCACCCAATATAGATCCCAAAAGAAAGACTACAAGACATATTATAATCAAGCTTAACAAAATGAAACACAAGCAGAAACTCTTAAAGGCAGCAAGACTCAAAGCAAAGCTAACATTCAGAGGGAAACCCTGTAGGCTTTCATTGGATTTGTCAGCAGAAATGATGGCACAGAGACAAGGGGACAGATGACACATTCAAAGCCTTGAGGGAGAAGAAATTCCAAAGAAGAATTATTTATCCTGCAAAAGTATCTTTCAAATATGCAAATGAAATGAAGACTTTGCAGATAAACATAAACTCAGAGATTTTGTAAAAACCAAACCAAAGCTACAAGAAATACTGAAAGAAGCTCTTGTCGTACAAGAACAAAACCACTAACTTTATATTTTAGGAGGAAATACAGGACACATCATCCAGAAACCTACTCAGCTATGCCAGCCAAGGAAGCCTCCAAACTCAATCAAAGCTATAATGTTAAGTGACTCAGTGATCATACCATGAACAGTATGAGGTCATCATATTAAAAAGAGGGATGTACTACAGTCGTTACAGTCCTTCCAAATGGAGATGAAGTTAATAAGACTTGCTGTAGTTAAAATTGGGTTTAAACATAGATTATTAAGAGGGATCATAAGGGCAGCTACAAAGCACGATGAAGATACAGCATATCAAATCAAGAAATGTAATACAGGAGTCTCAAAAATGACAAAACCAACACTGAAAAAGTGAAGAATCAACTTGCAAAGAAGGATGTCCCAGAATAGACCATTAGAGACTACAAAGAAAACATCCACATAAAAATAAACTTACCGAAATGACAGCACTAAACACATACCTATCGATAATAACATTAAACATGAATGGACTGAATGCTCCAGCAAAGAGACAACGAGTGATATCTTGAATCAAAAGACACGACCCATCCATATGTTGCTTGTAAGAAACTCATTTTAGACTTAAAGATATGAACAAACTGAAAATTAAAGGATAGAAGAATATCACACTAACAATACACAAAGAAGAGCAGGTGTGGCAATACTAATCTCAGATATAAAATCCACCATCGTGGACAAAGATGGACACTATTTATTGCTGAAAAGTTCAATACACAAGCAGGACTTAACAATATTAAATATTTATGCACCCAATACTAGAGTACCTAAACACATCAAAGAAACACAGACTGCACTCAAAAACGAGATAGATACTCCATAATAATAGTGGGAGACTTCAACACTCCACTGTCAATATTGGACAGATTGGCTAGAAAAAATCTCAATAAAGGTATAGAAGATCTTCTGCCACAATTAACCATCTAGACCTCATTGACATATACAGAAATTTCTATCCATCAGCAGACAACTATACCTTCTTCTCCACTGTACATGGAACATTTTCCAGAATAGACCATGTGTTAGGACATAAAGCAAATTTCAACAAAATCCATACCACTGAATTATTGCAAAGCATCTTCTGAGATCACAAAGTGATTAAACTTGAAATCAATAGCAAAAACAACATAGATAGAAAGTGGAACTCATGGAAACTGAACAACATCTTGCTCAAAAAGCCATAGGTTATAGAAGAAATCAAGGATGAAATAAAGAAATGTATAGATTCCAAAGAGAATGAAAACACTTCCAAGCAGAATCTGTGGGATACAACAAAAACAGTTCTCAGAGGTAGGTTTATCTCTATAGATGCACATATCTGGAAGGAAGAAAGAACCCAAACCAAAGAACCCTACAGATTAAATAAGTAGAGAGAGAAAGAGAGGAATCCCTCAGGCACCAGAAGAAAACAGATCGTAAAGATTAGAGCAGAACTAAACTAATTAGGGAACAGAAGAACAACTGAAAAATTTGAAAAGACCAAAATCTGGTTTTTTGAAAAGATCAGTAAAATTGACAGACCATTGGCTAAACTTACTAAAGAAAAGCAGGAAAGGAAACAACCAAAATAAGAAATGAGAGGGGAGGTTTCACAACAGATCCAACAGAAATCAAAAATATCATAACAGAATACTATGAAAGACTGTACTCTTAACAAATTTGAAAACCTAGAGGAAATGGACAAAGTCTTTGATTAATATGATTAATATCACCTACCAAAATTATCACAAGGTGACAGAACAACTGAAAAAAATATCACAAAGGAAAAGATTGAAAAAGTCATCCAAAACCTACCAACAAAAAAGCCCTGGCCCAGATAGCTTCACCATAGAATTCTACCAAGTTTTTAGAGAAGAGTTATCTCCAATACTACGAGACTATGTCACAGCATAGAAAGGGGTGGAATACTCCCAAATTCATTCTATGAATTCAGCATGACCTTGATACCAAAGCCAGGGAAAGACCCAACAAAAAAAAAAAAAAAAGAGTACAGACCGATATCACTCATGAATCTAGATGTAAAGATCCTCAACAAAATTCTTGCCAATAGAATACAACAACATATCAAGAAAATAATTCATCATGATCATGTTGGATTCATACCAGGGATGCAAGGCTGGTTCAAAATCAGAAGAACAATTTAGATCGATGGAGTCAAGCTGGCGGACTAAACGCACGTCTCCCTAAATCCCTCTGGAAACCAAGACCTGATATGAGAGTTAAACGAAGCTTTGTGGACACTTAGTGAACCCTGGGATGCTGCATAGGGCTGTTAATTTGGACTTCATACCACTGAACTCAAAACCTCCTCTTTTTGACTGACCCCACTTCAGAGAGCACAGGCTTCCACAGACTGAAGGTAACTCACCATTTTGATTTTTTTTTTTTACTGTCTTGGCTGGTGGGCAGAACTGGGACTTGACTAGCTGCTGTTCTCAGACACACTGCTGGTGGGACTGGCAAGTGTAATTGCCAGGTTCTGAGAGCCTGGCTTTGGACACTATACACCTTGGCTCCTCTGGCCTATCAGGAAACGGAGAAGCCCAGGCAGAGGCCCCAGCCGGACTTGGTTCTTAGGCTGGGAGGTGGTTCCTGCCCGGGGGGGAGAGCACCTTTCTAACAGGGAGGAGGTGTTTTACACAGTGTCACCTGGGGCCGGGGCCCAGCGGCAGAAGCTGTGGACTCTGGGCACTTTAGCACTCTTGGCCAGCTGGCGAGCTTATGCAGGACACAATCTTGTTTTGCTGGGAGACGGGGTCATCGATACAGAAGCCTCAGCTGGACCTATTTCCTGGGCTGGGAGGCAGTGCCTACCTAGAAGAGACTGCTTTTCCAACAGAAAAGCAGAGTTCTACACAATATCACCTACAGCTGGGGCCCAACAGTAGAGGCCAGCAGTCCAGGAGCCTTTCTGTATTTTGAGCTACTTTATAACATTGAGTGTTCAGTATAGAGGTGCTTCCTTTGCCAGCTGGGAAGAGGAATGTAGGCACCTGAAAACCTGATTGCCTGAAAACCTGAAAACCTGATTGTGGAAGGTGCCAAATACTTCTTACTTCTCATCTTAAGACAGCCTAGAGAAACAACTGTGGTACATCTTCACAGTGTCTCTTCCAGCCTCTATTGACTCACATGGTGCCCCAAAAGCAGCAGACGCTGGAGAGGACAGTAACCTGGAAGTCACCAATGGCATCAGAAGGCCCCCAAAAGAAACCACCTCAGAACTTCCAAGACGAAGAAGCTTTTCTGAAACTATCAGAAGGTGAAAACGAAAGGACTACATACAGAGTCCTTCTAGACCTTACACAAAATGCAGCAGAGCAAAATGAAAAATTAAGCAAGCTGTTTGATCTGATGGAACATCAGTACTCTGAAATCCAACAGATCAAGAACAAAATCAAAGGCATAGAAACGTCAATTCAAAGCCAAGAAAACAGAATGGAACAAATGGAAAAGAGAATTTCTGATTTGGAACACAGAGCCACTGACTCTAGCATCTATGAGGAGAAATCAGAAAAAAGAAACAAAAAAAAAAAATGAAGAGGTATTAAGAAGCATGTGGGACTCTATTAAGAAGGACAATCTACGATTAATTAGAGTTCCTGAGCAGGGCGAGACACCTGAGAACACAAAGAGTATTGTGGCTCAGCTACTGACAGAAAACTTACCAGAAATTATGAAAGAAGAGAATATAGATATCCAAGATATGTATTGAACACTACTCAATATAGGTCTCAATAGAAAGACTACAAGACATATTATAATCAAGCTTAACAAAATGAAACAGAAGCAGAAATTCTTAAAGGCAGCAAGATTCAAAGCAAAGCTAACATTCAGAGGGAAACTGTAAGCTTTTGTCAGATTTTTCAGCAGAAACTATGCTGGCATGGAGACAGTAGCATGACATATTCAAAGCCTCGAAGGAGAAGAACTTCCAACCAAGAATTATATATCCTTCAAAACTATCTTTCAAATATGAGAAACAAAGTTAAGACATTCACAGACAAACAGAAACTCAGAGATTTTGTAAAAACCAAACCAAAGCTACAAGAAATACTGAAAGAATCTCTTGGTTTGGAAGAATACAACTGCTAACTTTGTACTTTAAAAAGACACATTACCCAGAATCCTACTCAGTGAAGGAAGGCTCCAAACACAATCAAAGCTGTAATAGTGAAAGAAACAATCCAGTGATCATACCATGTAAACTGTTATATCATCATATTAAAAAGAGGATTGTACTACAGTCCTTACAGTCCTTCCCGATGGAAAGGAAGTTGACAAGACTGGTAGCAATCAAATTGGGGTTATATATATTTTATTAAGTGGGATCATAGGAGCAGCCATAAAGCATAATAAAGAAGCAACATACCATATCGAGAAATGTAATACGGGAGTCTCAACAACCACAAAACCAACCCTGAAAGAGGTGAAGAATCAACTCACAAAGAAAAAGGTCACAGAACAGATTAATAAGAACAACAGAAAAAAACATTAACACAAAAATAAACACACCACAATGGCAGCACAGAACACATACCTATCAATAATTACATTGAATGTGAATGGACTGAAAGCTCCAGTAAAGAGACATCAAATGATATCTTGGATCAAAAGACATGATCCATCTATATGTTGCCTACAAGAAACTCACCTTAGACATAAAGATATGAATAAACTGAAAATCGAAGGGTGGAAGAACAGATATCAAGCTAACAATGAACAAAGAAGAGCAGATGTGGCAATTCTAATCTCAGATAAAATCAATTTCAATGTAAAATCCACCATCATGGACAAGGAGGGACACTTTATTACTGAAAGGTTCAAGACACAAGCAGGACTTAACAGTATTAAATATTTATGCACCTAATATTAGAACACCTAAATACATCAAAGAAACACTGACTACACTCAAAAAGGAGATAGATCACTTCACAATAACAGCAGGAGACTTCAACACTCCACTCTCAATATTGGACAGGTTGTCTAGAAAAAAGCTCAATAAAGTCAGAGAAGATCTTATTGCCAGAATTAACCATCTAGACCTCATCAACACATACAGAACTTTCTATCCATTAGCAGACAATTACACCTTCTTCTCCAGTGCACATGGAACATTCTCCAGAATAGACCATGTGTTAGGACATAAAGCAATTCTCAACAAAATCCGTATCATTGAATTAATGCAAAGTGTCTTCTCAGATCAGAAAGCCATGAAAGTCGAAACCAGTAGCAGAAAAAAACAGATAGAAAGTGAAACTCATGGAAGTTTAATAACACCTTGCTCAAAAAACCATGGGTTATAGAAGAAATCAAGGATGAAATAAAGAAATTCATGGATTACAATGAGAATGAAAACACTTCCTAGCAGAATCTATGGGATACAGCCAAAGCAGTGCTCAGAGGTCAGTTTATCTCCATAAATGCATGCATCTGTAAGGAAGAAAGAAACCAAATCAAAGAACTGACCCTACAGCTTGAATAAGTAGAGAGAGAACAACAGAGGAACCCCTCAGACACTAGAAGAAAACAGATCATAAAGATCAGAGCAGAACTAAACGAATTAGAGAGCAGAAGAACAATTGAAAAAATTGAAAAGACCAAAAGCTGGTTTTTGAAAAGATCAACACAATGGACAAACCACTGGCTAAAATTACTAAAGAAAAACAAAATGAAACAAATAACCCAAATAAGAACTGAGAGGGGAGTTGTCACAACAGATCCAGCAGAAATCAAAAATACCATAGCTGAATACTGTGAAAGACTATATTCTAACAAATTCAAAAACAGAGGAAATGGACAAATTCCTTGATCCAAATCACCTACAAAAATTATCACATGATAACACAGAACAACTTAATAAACCCATCACAAAGGAAGGGATTGAAAAAGTCATCAAAAAACTGCCAACCAAAAAAACCCTGGCCCCAGAATTCTACCAAGCATTTAGAAAAGAGTTATCTCCAATACTACTGAGACTATTTCCAGCATAGAAAGGGGTGGAATACTCCCAAATTCATTCTATGAAGCCACTGTAACCCTAATACCAAAGCCAGAGAAAGACCCAACAAAAAAGAACTACAGACCAATGTCACTCATGAGTCTAGATGCAAAAATCTTCAACAAAATTCTTGGCAATAGAATACAACAACATATCAAAAAAATAATCCATCATGACCAAGTTGGATTTATACCAGGGATGCAAGGCTGGTTCAACATCAGAAAAACAATTAATGTGATCAACCACATAAGTACCACGAAAGACAAGAATCACCTGATCTTGTCTATTGATGCAGAAAAGGCATTTGATAAAGTCCAACACCCATTCATGCTAAAAACTCTCAGCAAGATAGGAATAGATGGCCAATTCCTCAATGTAATAAGGGCCATTTATACACAGCCAACTGCCTATGTCATCCTGAATGGAGAGAGACTGAAACAGTTTCCCTTGAGAACAGGAACTAGACATGGATGCCCACTCTCACTTTTCCTATTCAACATTGTACTAGAAGTTCTACCAGAGCAATTAGACAAGACCAAGGAATAAATGGCATCTGCATCGGCAAAGAAGAAGTCAAAATCTTCCTATTTGCAGATGATATGATTGCATATGCTGAGAATCCAAAGAATCTGTAAGGAAACTACTCAAGCTGATAGAGGAGTGTGGCAAAGTCTAAGCATACAAGATAAACATAAGTAAATCAGTAGGATTTCTTTATACCAACAACAAGATTATTAAGGAATAAATCACCAAGTCAATAAAAGAGAGTTACATAAATGGAGAAACCTACCCTGCTCATGAATAGGAAGAGTTAACATTGTGAAAATGTCTATTTTAACCAAGCAATCTACTTATATAATGCAATCCCAATACAAGTGCCAGTGACATTTTTTAATCAGGTGGAGGAACAAATTACCAACTTTGTCTGGAAAGGGAAGAAGCCCCAGATAAGTAAAGCTTTACTAAAGAAGAACACACTGGGAGGCCTCTCATTATCTGACCTTAGAACATATTACACTGCCACAGTAGTCAAAACAACCTGGTACTGGTACAAAAACAGACAGATCAGTGGAACAGAATTGAGACCCTAGAGATGACATCATCTGCCTATGAACAGCTGATCTTCGACAACAGCCCTAAGACATTAAACTGGGGTAAAAACAATCTCTTCAACAAATGGTGCTGGCAAAATTGGATGTCAATCTGCACTGAATTAAAACAAGACCCATATCATACACCTTGTACAAAAACCAACTCAAACTGTATAAAAGACCTAAATATCAAATCTAAAATGATAAAGCTCATCCAAGAAAAAGTAGGAACAACAATGGAAGGTTTAAGACACAATGCAGACAGACTTCAAAATCTGTCAAACAAACCACAGACAACAGAAAATAGACAAATGGGAACTACTAAAACTCAATCACTTTTGCTCATCCAAAGACTTTAATAGAATTACAAGGCCACACACAGAATGGGAAAAAATATTTGGCAACTCTATGTGAGACGGATGCCTGATCTCCATAATCTATAAGATACTACAAAATATCAATAAGAAAAAAAATAAATCGTCCAATTAAGCAATGGCCAAACGAGACGGACAGACACTTCTCTAAAGAGGAGATCCAGGCAGCCAAAAAACACATGCGGAAATGCTCACGATCATTAGCTATTAAAGAAATTCAAATCAAATCTACAATGAGATACCATTTCACCCCAACAGGGTCGGCCATGATCCAAAAAACACAAAACACTAAATGCTGGAGAAGCTGTGGAGAGATTGGAACTCTCCTACACTGTTGGTGGGATTGCAAAATGGTGCAACCTCTTTGGAAAGCAATCTTGTGCTACCTTAAAATAATGGATATAGATATACTGTTTGACCCAGTAATTCCACTGTTTGGAATATATCCTGCAGAATCAAGGCCATTCACACCAACTGATACATGCACACAAATGTTCCTCGCAGCACAGTCCACAGTAGCAAAAAGGTGGAATCAACCCAGATGTCCAACAACAGAAGAATGGATAGGTAAACTATGGTATATGTACTCAATGGAACACTATGCAATGATAAAGAACAATGATGATAGCAGGAAAAATCTCTTAACCTGGTTTCAACTAGAGGACACTATGTTGAGTGAAAGTAGTTAGTGACAGAAGGACAAATATTGTATGAGACCCCTATGATAAGAACTTAAAAGCAGACTCATGCATAACAAAAAAGACTCTTTGATGGCTGCAAGGGTGGGGTGGGCGAGAGGGTGAGGGGGGAGAGTTTAGATTAGATAGTTGATAGAAATTTGGTTGGGTGAAATTGGTGACAGCACACGTTAGTAAGAAGATCAATATTAAAGGGACTTCAACGTAACTTGTGTACTCCTCCCATCTTATCCCAATATTGCAAGGACAGAGTAGCTGGGGAGGGGGGCTGGGGATCATGCTCTCAGGGGAAATCAAGGCTAATTGGCACAACTAGCGTTTTGCTAATGAGGTCTCTCCACACCCCATATTGGTGAATGGCATCTGGGGTCTTAAAAGCTGCCAAGCTCCCATCTGAGGGTACAGCAAATGGTCCCAACTCAGCAGGAATGGATGATCAGCAAGGTCCATAATGACATGGGGCAAAGAGAATCCAGAAGACAGAGAGACCCACATGAGTAGATGTCTACATTGACTTCTGACTGGAAGAACCAGATGGTGCCTGGCTACCACCAGCGATAGCCATGATGGAGCTCACAAAGTTGAGTCTCATTGGCAACACAAGTAAAAATAGGGGTGCACCCTGAGATCTCCACTAAAAGACCACAATTGATGGTCCTGGGCCCTTGAAGTTCTCCTGAGAGAGGGACACTTGGCCCTGATGCTGCCCCTGTCCATAAATCATATTGAAAATCAACTTTTCAGACAGCAATGGATTGGAGTTGGTGATGCAGAGTAACCATATCGTGTGGGCACTTTATGGTTCTAGGCATCCATAGGATGTCATCCTGTTGACCTCACACTGGAAAAAGGGCATTGGGTGTAGAGGAGAAGATAGGAGACTGTTGAGAAGATATGTATGGAGAGGGAGGAAGAGTGTGCTGTCACCGTGCAGGGAGAGCAGTGGAAGCTGAATGTAGGTCAGCATGCAAATTTATATGAGAATGTACATTTTCATTCAATCATAATTAAAAAAAAAAACAATTCATGTGATCAACCACACAAATAACACAAAAGACAAGAATCACCTAATTTTGTCAATTGATGCAGAAAAGGCATTTGATAAAATCCAACATCCATTCGTGCTAAAAACTCTCAGCAAAATAGGAATAGACGGCAAATTCCTCAGTGCAAAAAGTAACGTTTATACAAAGCCAACCGCCTACATCATCCTTAATGGAGAGAGACTGAAACAATTCCCCTTGAGAATGGGAACTAGACAAGGATGCCCACTCTCACCTCTTCTATTCAACATTGTACTAGAAGTTCTAGCCAGAGCAATTAGACAACACCAAGAGATAAAGGGCATCTGCATCAGCAAAGAAGAAGTAAAAATCTCACTGTTTGTGGATGATATGATTGTATACATAGGGAATCCTAAAGAACACATGACTAAACTACTCAAACTGATAAAAGAGTTCAGCAAAGTCTCAGGATACAGATAAACATAAGTAAATCAGGAAGATTCCTTTATACCAACAATGAGATTATTAAAGAAATCACCAAATCAGTACTGTTTTCTATAGTCCTCAAGAAGATAAAATACTTAGGAATAAATCTAACCAGAGAAATAACAGACCTTTACAAAGAGAACTACAAAATCTTACTACAATAAACTAAGAGAGAGTTACATAAACAGAGAAACCTACCCTGCTCATGGAAAGGAAGACTTAACATTGTGAAAATGTCTATTTTGCCCAAAGTAACCTACTTATACAATGCAATCCCAATACAAATCCCTGTGATGCTTTTTAACAATGTCCTGTGACATTGTTTGGAAAGGGAAGAAGCCCTGGATAAGTATAGCATGACTGAAGAAGAAAAACACACTGGGAGGCCTCTCATTACCCAATTTTAGAAACTATTACACTGCCACAGTTGTCAAAACAGCCTGGTACTGTTAGAAAAACAGACAGATAGATCAATGGAACAGAATTGAGACCACAGAGATGACACCACCCTCCTATGATCAGTTGATATTCGACAAATGCATTAGGAGATTAAACTGGGTTAAAAGCAACCTCTTCAACAAATGGTGCTGGCAAAACTGGATATTCATCTGCAATAAATTAAAGCAAGACCCATATCTCACACTTGATACAAAAACCAACTCAAACTGTATAAAAGACCTAAATATCAAATCTAAAATGATAAAGCTCATCCAAGAAAAAACAGGATCAACAATGCTTCCATTTAATAAAGAGCATAGACAGACTTCAAAATCTGGCACAGCACAATCAACAGAAAATAGACAAATGGGAACTAGTAAGAATCAATCACTTTTGCTCATCTAAAGATTTCATCAAAAAAATTAAAAGACCACCTGCAGAATGGGAAAAAGTATTTGGCAACTATATGTCAGATGGATGTCTGATCTCCATAATCTATAAGGTACTACAAAATATCTTTAAAAAAAAGATAAATAATTCAGTTATGCAGTGTGCAAAGAGATGGACAGACACTTCTCTAAAGAGGAGTTCCAGGAAGGCAAAAATCACATACGGACATGCTCAGGATCATTAGCTATTAAAGAAATTAAAATCAAAACTATGATGAGATATCATCTCACCCCAACACAGTTGGTCATGATCCAAAAAACACAAAAGAACAAATGCTGGAGAGGCTGTGGAGAGATTGGAACTCTCCTACACTATTGGTGGGATTTCAAAATGCTGCAATCCCTCTGGAAAGCAATCTGGCACTTCCTTAAAAAACTGGGTATAGGTATATGATTTGAATCAGTAATTCCACTGCTTGGAGTATATCCTACAAAATCAAAGCCATTCACACCAGCTGATACACTCACACAAATGTTTATTGCAGCACAGTCCACAATGACAAAAAGATGGAATCAACTCAGATACCCGCCAACAGAGGAATGGATAGGTAAGCTATGGTATATACGCTCAGTGGAACACTATGCAATGATAAAGAACAATGATGATCTTAGGAAATATCTCATAACCTGGTTTCATTGGGAGGACATTATGCTGAGTGAAAGTAGTCAGTGGCAAAAGGACAAATATTTATGAGACCCTTATGATAAGACCTTAAAGATAGACTCATATACAGAAGAAAGGACTCTCTGATGTCTGCAAGGGTGGGGAGGGAGGGAGGGAGAGGGTGGGCTCTAGATTAGATAGTTCATAGAAATTTTATTGAGTGAAATCTGTGACAGCACACATTGGAAAGAAGATCAATATTAACTGGGCTTCAACATAACATGATTAGTCGTCCCATCTTAAACCAATAGTGCAAGGACAGAGTAGCTGGGGTAGAGGGCTGGGGACTATGTTATCGGGGGAAATCGAGGCCAATTGGCCCAACTAGCATTTTGCTAAGAGACTCTTCTGTACTCCACATTGGTGAGTGGTGTCTGAAAGGCTGCCAAGCTGCTATCTGAGATACAACAAATGGTCCCAACTCAGCAGGAACAGATGATCACCAAGGACCAAAACGACATGGAGGAAAGAGAACCCAGAAGATGGAGAGACCCCTGTGAGTGGGTGACTACATCGTCACGTGACTGGAAGAACCGGATGGTGCCTGGCCACCAGCAGCGATAGTCGTGATGGCACTCACAAAGTTGAGTTCCACTGGCAATGCAAGAATAAAAAAAGGTGCACCCTGAGATCCCCACTAAAGGACTGCAACTGATGGTCCAGGGGCCTCAGAGTTCCCCTGGGAGCATGACCCCTGGCCCTAATGCTGCCCCTATCCATCAATCATAATGGAGGTCAACTCTTTGGACAGGGATAGATTGGAGTTGGTGACACAGAGTGACCCTATTGTGTGTGCACTTTATTGTTCTATGCATCTACAGGATGTCGTCCTGCTGACCTCTTACTGGAGACAGGGGAGAGGGTGCAGAGGAGAGTATAGGAGATTGTTAGGAGGATATGGCATGTATAGAATGGAGAGGAAGAGTGTACTGTCATGGAGCAGGGAGAGCAGTGGGAGCTGCACATAATTGGGCATGCAAATTTACACAGGAATGTACATTTTCACTCAATCATAATAAAAAAAACAGTTTACAACTTTTTTAACTGATCATCCTACCTCTAGTCACTTATCCTTGGGTATAAATATTGAATGTACTATACGAAATAACAAAATATCACTTAGTGGGTGGCTTTAAACACCAGAAATTTGATGTTTCACAGTTCTGTTGGCTGAGAGTCTGAGACCAGGGTGTTGGCAGTGATAATTCCTTCGTAAGTTACGAGTGAGAATCTGTCCCGCGCGGTCTCTTAGTTTCTGGTAGCCACAGGGTTTCCTCAGCTGGAAGCTGCAGTCTCACATTGTTGTCTCCTGTCTCTCCGTGTCTGTGTATCTCCTCTTCTGTTAAAAGGATATAAATCATAATGGATTAGGACCCTCCCTACTCTAATATGAACTTGTGTCAATCCAACTGATAACATCTTTAGAAAGCCTATTTCCAAAAATGTTCACATTCAGAGGCACGAGATTTAGGATATCAATACATCTTCTATGAAAAAAAAAAATCAATTCATAACACATGCTTATGGATGCCCCAAGGCCAAGCCCACTGCCATCAAGTAGATTCCAACTCATCACAGCCCTGTGGCACAGAGTAGAATTGCTCTGCAGAGTTTCCAAGGAGCACCTGGCAGATTTGAATGGCTGACCTTTGGGTTAGCAGACATACCACTTACCCACTATGCCACCAGGGTTTCCATGCTTAAGGATATATGTGTTTATTTCTCAAAAAATTTATGTATTTTCGTTGTTTAAAAAACATACAGAGTAAAAATGTAGGTTAGTGGAAGGACGTAAAATATCCGCTAAAGTCTAACTGCTCAGGAATGCCCACTGTTAACATTTTCTTGCTTTTATTTCTATATTTTCCCAAGCAACACAAACATATTTAAAAAATATCTCTGTATATTTTCTTCTACAATCTTTTTCCATTTGACATAACATGATTATCCTTAATTCTATGATACCAAAAAAACTCACTGCTGCCAAGTGAATTCTAACTCATAGTGACCCCACAGATCAGAGTACAACTGCCCCATGGAGTTTCCAAGGAGTGTCTGGAAGATTTGCACTGCTGACCTTTTGGTTAGTAGCCATAGCACTCAGCCGCTATGCCACCAGGGTTTTCTAATTCTATGATACTATAAATAAATTTACACCATTTTGGTTAAGAATTTTGCAGTTTTGTATTACATGACCATGATAAAAAGTTTTAACAACTCAGTATTATTGGGCATTGAAGTTGCTTTCAATAATTCATGATTATGTGTTACCAGAGAAAAACCAGGGGTCGTACCACCTACCACAAGGCCAGTCACTGAGAAAGGAGGTTAGGGTAAATTAAATCAAAGATTCATTTGTGTAGCTATACAAATATGGCAGAGGGAATAGCTCCTCCAAAAATCTGCCCATCTCTGGGCAGATCAGAGGGGTTTACATGGGGAAAATTACATGCTGGAGCAGGGGTGAGGTAATCATGAGGAATGTAGTAAAAATGGTCAGCACGACAGTCTGTTTCAAGCAAAAACGGTCCGTGCTTCAAGGTCTGCGCCTCGAGGTCTTCCTCCGTGGGGGCAAAAGTGCACATGGCTGGTATCACCTGCTTCAGCCTAGTGATCTAACCAAGAAACTCAGAAAAACAGTTAACAGACCTGCCTGGACTGTCTTACTGTTCCTTTATAATTAAAGTGCAACACTTTTTATCACCATTTTGGCCCTCTGAAGTGTGAGTGTTATGTTTCCCGAGGGTGGCTGGGGTGACTGCTTTGCAGCAAAGCCTCTCAGGCTTCCGGCCTGTTTCCCCATGTTGTTAGAAGAGCTATGCTTTTCTGGCCTCCGGTAGCAAACGGGCAAGAGCAAGATGATTGTCTGTGTACAGACATCTATGGAAACCTTTAATTATACCCTCAGAATAAATTCAAAGAAGTGATATTTCTGGACAGTACCCAATGTTTAGTATGGCAAGCCAAGCCATTCCCAAAGTATCTTCTAGGGAAGTTTGTAACAATTTCTAACTCCTTTCTCAATGTTTGGATGTGTCTGTTTTTCTACAGTTTTGACAGCAGAGAGTATTGCTAACCTTTTTAAAGTTGATCAGTATGACAGGAGAAAATGACATATCATTTTAGTTTACATGTATTTTTATTACAGTGTATATGAACATTTCAGATAAGTTTGCCTATATCTTTTCTGTAGTGAATCAGCCATATATCAGTTTTAGACTATTATTAGGGTTATTTTTTATTTTATGTTATTTTATTTAGCCTTTTGTATTATTGATTTCTAAGAGATTGTTAAATAGTTTGATTTGTCATTTTCTCTTTAGCATTATGTATGCATGTATACACGTATGTGTGTGTGATTATACACATTTTTTACTGTAAATTCTATTCAATTAAATATATCACTTACCTTCCAACTCGACGGCACTTGGCTGGCTTCTTTATGGTTTTTACTTTTTGTTCCTGTTTAGAAAGCCTCTTTTAGATCAAGGTTATATAAGTACTTAAGCTTGTATTTGTCTAGATCTTTTATTTTAAGCATTCAGCAATTAATTTATCCAGAATTTATTTAGGAATAAGGTAAGAAGTGGAATCTAACTTATTATTAACCAGTGTTTTCAATATCATTTTGGGTGGATAGTTTTGGGAATGATATTTTTCATCTCCACTGCTTTGAAATGCTACCTTTATAATATTCTATATTTGCAATAATTAGAAATAAGTATCCCATGCCAGCCATCAACTGAGATAATTAATCAATTCAGCAAATATTGAGATGAAATTAAATATGTTTATAATGAATTTATAATGTAATTAAAGGTGCTATTGTCTTATGGCAAACAGGGGAAAGCATGCAATTAGACGCTAGAAACTACGGGTTTAAAATAGTATTTTTCTAAATATTCAAAAACTTCCATCTGAGAAAAGTACAATAAGTGAATACATACAAACAATAATTATGTGTGGAGGCTAAGACATGGAAATTGGGGATTTCTCTACTTCTTTAAACCTTTCTATCTGTTATTATTTTTTTTAATGAGCTTGTGTTCTTCTTGTAATGAAAAAAAAACTTCCATTTCTGTAAAAATATGATCACTATACCTACCATATTTTGTATCGTGATGGAAAAAGATCAAGAAAACTTAAAGACTCTAAGATTTTCAGCAACAGAAGGGCTTCAGACATTTTGGTTTTCTTTTCTTCAGAAAGGGAATTTCCCTAATAACACTACTGGGGAGCATGAATTAGTCGGCATTCTGCAATTCAGGTCAGCACGATTGAACCTGCTTTTGCAGCCAAAACTCTTTATCCTAAGGATTTCTATTTCAGCTTATTATGGCAAACTTCAATACTTGCCCAAGGTCTGAAGGGGTCAATTTGCCGTGGAAAATCGATTAGGAGTCATCACTAGAGTGTACTTACGTTTCCAGGGAGCAGTAAGTAAGGCTTGTACGGGACTGTTCACAAGACAGCTTTAAAGGGGTATATGCTTGGAGATATTGTTAGTACTGGAAACTTGTATAATTCATGTTGAGCAACATTTCACTGAAATTACATCAAGTACCTGCACAAATGTGAGTGTGGTGAGGAAAAGCAAAAACATAACTAGACCAGAGAGAAAGTACCTCATAACCTCATATAAAGGATGTAGTGTCTTGTCCAACACAGAAAAAGAGTCAATGAAGTGCACTGAGGTTATGTAGAAGCTAACATTGATGAAGATGATTTTTTTAAATCATTTCTTATTAACACCCTTTCAAGCTTATACTCTTTGTGGAAGAGCTGTGAAGAAGTCAACAAATGCCCACATTCCAGCCTGGTCCTCAAATTAATCTACTTTTTCACTCTGATCTTAGAAAGACAGAGTCATCTCCATCTTACCCAACTAAAGGAGAGACTCACTCTCAAAATTCTGGTTGTTAGAAGAGAGCTCAACAATTTCATGATGTTTCCCTTGCTTTCCACCTCAGTTTCCCTATTATAAACAGGTAGGTATGGCAGGGTAGCAGTCTGACAGTTAAAAAATCACGTCCACAGTGATATAGAACTCAAATTGAATTAGAACACTGTTTTTTTAAAGTGTCAATAGATAACAAGTTTAGTTACTCTATCTAAGAGATTAATATAAATATTAATTGAATCCTACCTTGGGCTATGCAGAAAGGGAATAAAATAAGAAACAAGAAATATGCTCCTTACTCCTGAGACTGAAGTGGTGTGGAAATGAAGGACACAAACATCGTGGAGAATCTAGGAGTCAAGTGCTCAGGTTTCAACGTTTGCTAAATATCTGGAGTATTATTTCTGTATCTGATAGTCCAGAAGCTAAGCTAAGTAATTTTAATTTATTTAAAATGTTCATATATACTAGGAAGTACTTCATTACTTCACATAGTCATAACATTGTCGTGTTTTTGCTCAAAGACACGTAACTACTAAAGTGCAGATATGGAAAACGAATCCAAGATTTTCAGTTAAAGATGGTAGATAGAACGTACCTACCAACTTTCATCCTCTTCTAAAACTCCATTGAAGCTTTTAAATATAGGAAAAGTAGCTTTCAGACATAAATCTGAAGGATAAGGAGGAAAGCACACAAGACATTGGCAATAACATTTTAGAATCTAAAACCTAAATGAATGAGCCAAGCCAAGTGCGGTCGAGTTGGATCCAAATGAATGAGAAGTAAATAATTGAGTAAATTTAAGAATACTGAACTATAAACTGACAAAGGTAAAATTTGAGAACCAACTCAATCCGGTGATACGAAATCCCCAAAAAGCCCAGCAACTGGCAACATTAGTACTCAGAAAGAGGTGATGAATAGAGACAAAAATAAGGAAGATTAGTCAAAAGTCTGTTTAAGAAACATCCATAAAATCAGATCTGTTATGGTACTGCATACAATCAGTACTGACAACAGACTGGAGCTTTATTTTTCTAAAAGCAGTCTTTTGCAACGTGGCTTATTGGGTAGAATTGTGGGCTGATGCACTGCATTGAAGAAAAGAAGTGAACATGCACTTGGATGCTGAGACCTCGAGTGTCCTTCCTGCGCTCAGATCCTGAAATCCTGGCAGACAAACCTTTGCTCTCCAGATGGGAAACTGGCAATAACCTTCCCAAGGAAACTCCCCAGGCTAAGAGGAAAGACCTGAGTATATATTAACATCAAAGCATCCTCAACAAAATGGCCCAGGAAGGTCACTGTTGTCAAACTCATACCAACAACTCCTACCTTTGCCCTAGAGCCTTCAGTCAGGTTTTTCAGTAAAGACTTTTAGACACCCAAAAAAACTCCACAGCAACAGTAACGCATTGCCATTGAGTTGATTCTGACTCATAGTGACTCTACAGGACAGAGTAGAACTGTCCCATAGAATTTCTAAGGAGCCCTTGGTGTGTTTAAACTGTCTACCTTTTGGTTAGCAGCCATAGCACTTAACCATTATGACACCAGGGTTTCCAGTAACAGTAAGTACTGTTAAATAAAAATGTATTTCCTTATGACGTGTGAAAATGTGTACAGACATGTGTACTTGTCCTGATGTGGAAAGTACATTTTGCTGAGGGTCACGGTCAATCACATTTGAGGATGAATGCTCTAGTTTGAGTGATGCTAACCAGAATGAGCAAACAGATAAAAAGCAACTCAGAAGAATCAGAAATTATGCAGCTAGAGGCAAACTAAATTTAATTATGAATAAAATATTTTTAAATACCTTCAGAGAAATCAAAGATGATATTGTATTAATAAAGTAAGTTGTAATATAAAAAAATAACATTTTGAATATCAGAAAGTCCTCAGAAGTTAAACATCAAGATACGACAATAATCTAAAACCCCATAGAATAATGGGAAAATAATATAGAAGAAATTTCCCAAAAGCTAATTTAAGTGATAGCTAACCTTTAAACAACCACCCATTAATTTCACATGTATCACATTATTTGATGTTTTATCCTCTCATAAATTACTGTTTACTGATAGCATTTTTGCAGGATTGTCTATGTTATAATCATTACTGTGGCTGCCCTGTATCCTTGCCTCCCTCTCAGTGTTTTCCTTTGACCTGGTCATGTGCTAGCTTTCACCATATTGTGTACTGCCTTTCCCTTTACCAGTATTGTATGTGTTTTTATCTAATTAGTAATTTTTATTCCCTCCTATCCTTGGCAACCACCAATTTTTTTTTGTTTGTCAATCATTTTTTTAATAATGGTTCCATAGAAGATTGTTAGGTGCCAGCAAGTTTTTTCTACCTCATAGCCACCCTACATGTAGCAGGACAAAACACTGCCCAGTCCTGTGGCAGCCTCACAATTGTTGCCAGAAGGCAGACAGTATTATTATCACCATTTTCTGGATAGGAAAACGGAGGATGGGGAGGTAACTAGAGTTCATATAGGGGAACCAGGAGTTGATTTGCTGTAATTCTTTAATGTAGATAAAATTAAGCTATTCTTTCTGTTCTGGCCCTGATTTTCCATTTTATTTATATACTTTTCAAGCATTTTTCAGTTTCTTAAGGATATAGATAAATTATAAATCTATTGAAGGAAATAAATAGACAGGATCATGCACCCTGCTAGACTCTGATGGTGAAAGATATAAGCCATCATGTCAATTAAGTTATTTACATTTATGTTTCTCTTACTACATCTCATTCTTGAGGTAAGTAACTTAGGCTCACTGTACAGCATTTTAGACATAGTATGTGCTCAACAAATACTTGCAGAAATGATTTTATATCCACATCTCATCCACTGAGTTCTAATATGAGGCACTAACCCAGAAAAGAGCATTGATTACATTTCCCTCCTAAAACTAGCATTACCCTCTGAAAATCTCCCTGACTACTTAATGATGACATCCTGGGCAGGAGGCAAGGTGGCTCAGCTCTCTCAGTCTTCCTCCCACATGTACTCCCACAAGGTTTACAGAAAGTTGTTACAGCCTCCCCCCAAAACACCAGAGATAAATGTGCGTTGGTTAAATCCTGGTTCCCAGATGCATACTGCGGTCCCCATGGAATTCTGTGCCACATCTCCACATGGGACTCCTCTGCTTCTTGGCTGCCCTCAAGGAATTCACTCATTCAGCCCCATCTCTCTGGCCAACTACCACTCCTACGTAATTAAACTTGGCAGGCAGCTAGTCAGTCCTCCAAATGAAAAGCTGTATATATTTCTTCACGAGGCTGTCAAACTCCTGGGGCTCTGCCTGGAGATGGAGGGGCTGGGGTTACATTCTGAATCTTTGCTTATTTTTACTGCATGCTGGATGCAAAAATAAAATGGAGAGGCAGTCATGTGCTCAAAACACAGGCTTTAAACTGCCCCTCCAACAAAGGCACTGGAGCAGAAGTTCAGGCAGTGCTGCCACTCTACCACGGGCGACTTGCCCTCTTTGTCCTCATGTGCCTCAGTTTCTTTGTTGTTACATGAAACAGCCGGATTAAAAGCATAGTTATAAACTTGTTATGCACAGCCCTAGAGTTTCATAGTCGTCATTCATGGAACACCTGAAGTAGTGGACTGGAGGAAGCAGGTAACGCAAAGCTGAGGGTCTTCTATCTCTGCATCCATCTGAAGAACCCTGCTAGCTATTTGTATAATATTTCATCTGCAGGAGGAAGGTTCCTCTGCAAAACAAAAGATATAATACTGCTTTCCACATCTGAATAACCCCTGCCAGCTTCTTCAATGATTCTGCATGTCCACAGACTTAGTATTCCTTAAATGTCCTTATTTTGAAAGAAAAAAAAATTGAAAGGACTATCTTAACGTTACATCTCATTGAGTTGTCCCTTTGTACATAGGGTTCCTCATCTTAGGAACAGAACCTAATAAGCTGACATTCTCAAGTGGGTGTGGTCTACCTGGGCCAGGATGCCTGTTTCAAATGAGGCTACATTCTCCTAAGTTATCAATCCATATAGGTTCAGTGACAGTGTCTTTCAGTTGGGGACTTTATAAAGACAAATTGGGTTCATTTGAAATGACTGAACCCACAAAAAAATAGAGAGAATGAGGGAAGTGGAAAGGGAGAGAAGGAAAAAGTGAGAGACAGATGAATTTAGCATTTCTGAGCACTTGTGAAGGATCTTGCCAGCCAAGTGTAATTATAACCTTAATACACAAAGAAACTGCAGTTCAGCAAGACTGAATAATTTTTCCAAGGTCATTCAGTTTATAACTGTCAGTACTAGGAATCCAACTCCTTGGAGCACTGCAAAGGCCCTATTCTTTCTTTTCCCCAGACCTCATTTACATGTTATTAATGAGCTATTAATACATTTAATAACATATTAGCACATATTAAAAACATTTACATGTTATTAAGCTACAGCTGCTGACCAAAAGGTGGGCAATTTGAAACCACCGGCCTCTCTCTATGGCACAGTTCTACTCAGTCCTATATTTGTTGCTCTGAATCAGAACCAACTTGACCACAAGAGATTTATATTAAGTTTTACACAACTCATGTCAGATGCTTGACTTCAACTTAATGCTTCACTGTGATTTTGCTGATTACTGTCTTCTTATTTATTTATTTATTTATTATGACTGAGTGAAAGTGTACAATCTGTTTCAAATTCACATGCTCACCTATATGCAGCTCCCACTGCTCTCCTTGCCTGGTGACAGCACACTCCTCCTTTCTGTTCTATACAAGTCATATCCTCTTAATAATCTCCTGTCCTCTCCTCTGCCCTCTAGTAAGAGGCCAGTAGATGACATCCTACAGATGCATCAAACCATAAAGTAGGCCGGTTACACTCTATAAAGCTATTTAGTACAGTTTTACAGTTTTCATTTAGGACTACCTATTGACTCCACAGAATTCCTGATGGCTTAGTGGTTAACAGCTACAGATGCTTACCAGATTTCAGTCATTCAAAGCCACCTAGGCACTTCTTGAAAACTGTATGGGACAGTAGGGTTGCTGTGAGTAGGAATAGACTTACCAGGAATGGCTTTCCCTCTCATTTATAACACTAGCTCCAGACTCTTTCCTGAGTTCTACATTCATACAGGTCAACTCCACCTGCGACTCTTAAGGCATCTTGCATTCAACAAATTCAAAATAAAACTCACTATCTCCCATAAGTTTCCACAGTGTAGCTTCTCTCTCATGCCCATCTTAATTAAAAGCACCACCATTCACTAAGATAGAAGACTCAAAGCCAGCTTTGGCTTATGCCTACACAGCCTTCATATCCAGCCACCATCATCAAAAATGAGAAAAAATAAGTTGTCACTGAGCTGGTTCCAACTCATGGGGACCCCATGTGTGTCACAGTGGAATCTCACTATGTAGAGTTTTCAACAACTGATTTTTTTGGAAGTATACTATTTAGCCTTTCTTCAGACGGGCCACTGAGTGAATTCAAATTTTAAGTCTTTGGTTAGCAGCTTAACATATTAACCATTTGCATCTCTCAGGGACTCCATAGCCACCTTCAACTCCTTCTGAATGTCGCTTTCCTCTCTTCATATTTCCACTTCCATTGTTTGGGTCAGGTCACTTCCATTTCTCTCAGATTACCATAATAGCTTCCAAGGACTTCTTCCTCAAGTTTATCTTTTTCTTGCACACAGTCCAATTTCTAAAATCCAAATTGATTATATTTTGTTCTGGATTGAATTGTGTCACCTCTAGAGTCGCCATGAGTCAGATCCAACTTGACAACACTTGGGTTGGTCCCCCAAAATGGATATAGCACTTTGACAGGGGCATAATTCCAGGTATTGCGTGATGTTTCTCCATGTGGCAAATCCTGCCTCTATGATGTTAATGAGGGTTACATGGGTAGCATTTGTGTTGGTGGGGCAAGACTCTGTGTAAGATTGTGTTGTACTTGGAGGCAATCTCTTGAGATATAAAGGAGAGAAGCTAGCAGAGAGATTTGAGACGTCATGCTACCAAGAAGCAGCACCAGGATCAGAGCATGTCCTTTGGAAAGGACCAGGGTCCCTGCATTTCTGAAGATCCAAGTCCAGGGTAAGACTGATGACAAGGATCTTCTTCCAGAGCCAGCAGAGAAAGCCTTCTCCTGGAGCTGACACTGTGAATTGGGACTTCTAGCCTCCTTGTCTGTGGTAAAATAAAATCTCTTTTTAAAGCTATCTGCTCTTGGTATTTCTGTTAAAGTAGCACTAGACAACTAAAACATATTATAGTCCTGTTAAAACAACAAAAGTGGCCATTCAACCAATTCCAACTCATAATGACCCTATACAACAAACAAGAACTGCCCCATAGGGTTACCAAGGCTGGGATCTTTATGGAAGCAGACTGCCCATCTTTCTCCCATGAAGTAGCTAGTGGGTTCAAACCACTGACTTTTTAGTTAGTAGCCAAGTGCCTAACCACTGCAAAATCCTTCAAATTGACTGTTTCATATGTCCTGAAATTTTGTCCTCCCTTAGCCTTCAAAATTCAAAAGTTTTTGGTTACAACTTCCAAGATAGCTTTTCACTCTTATTCATTGTGTTTATTTATTTTCCCACCTAAGCTATTTTTTCATTTTTTTTCCTTCTCAGATTTTTTTTCTCTTTGTTCTGTACTCTTCCCCTTGTGTATATCTTTTTCCTTTGCATGGCTGCAATTATCATCCACATGTTGATAACATCCACAGTTATATTTCTGGCCCTGACATCTCACCTAAATTCTAGATCCATATTTCTATCTACCTACTGAGCTCTTTATTTTTCTCACAAAACCCACTCATTTGGATTATCATTGTCTCCAAACAATGTCACAACTTATCAATTCTCCAGTGATACATACTTCAAAGAAACCACAGCTCCTCATAATCCTTTAGTCCCAGAATCACATTAGTCACCTGATACTTTACATATTGTTTAGAAAGGCCTTCAACATCCATACTCTTCTCTCACCCCTCCACCATCATCTCAGGCCAAGTCTTTATCATCTCTTGCCTGCAATGTGACAACTACTTTTCTGAACAGTCTTTCTCAATTGTTTTTATTTTCCCCACTGATTACAAAATTATCTCCCTTAAAAAAAATCAATATTATAATGTTCAGTTCCATCTTTTAAAAGCTTCCACTGACACAATTGTAAACAGAATAAAATTACATTTATCATGCATGGTGCTTCATAATTGCTCCATTACTAAACAGGGATTATATGCATCTGCTGATCTTCTTTCACCAAACACCACAGATCAATCAGATTCTATGATAGTGATAAGGCCATGTTTACCAGTGAGTGACTTCATTGTGTATAAATTGCTATTCTCTTACTTCTTAGCCTCCAGGCTGAGCTAGGGCCATGTTTCCCCTCTCTGCACTGGTAATTGAGTCGCTGAATTAAATTAGTCCCTGGTTTAGAGACATGACCATGTTAGATTCAAAGCCTTACCCTTAGTCTAGTCTCCAAGAGAGACTGGAACTAGAAGGCATAAGTCTTTGTCTGTATATGTGTGTACATATTATGTAACAAACCCACTGCCTTCAAATCAACCCCAATTCATAACAACTCCATAGGACAGAGTAGAATGGCCTCAGAAGGTTTCCAAGGAGTACCTGGTGGATTTAAACTACCATCTTTTTGGTTAGTGGCAGAACATTTAAACACTACACCACCAGAGTTTCCATATTCTATGATAGCCAAGCTTATGCATAAATATATATATATCATAGTTGAAAAATATTTATAATTATAAATATATAGTATATATATAATATATATAATAAATATATAGTACATATTATTTATGCATTTATACATTTATATACACACCAATATGCAAATACATATTCATATATGTACATATACAGATATAATACTCATATATATACATATACATGCTATCTTGCTATTAGCTGCCATCAAGTCAGCCCCAAAATTCACAGCAATTCTATCCCTAATGGAAAGAAATCTTGCCTTGATCTTGTGCCATCTCTATGATCAACTGCAGATCGTACCACTGTGATTCATAGCGTTTTCAGTGGTTCAGTTTTACAAGTAGGTGGCCAAGCCCTTCTTACTAGCCATCTTTGTGTAGAAGCTCTGCTGGGACCTGTTTAGTATCATAGCAACACACCAGCCTACACAACATATAGTTGGTAACTGTAGGATGTGCTTTGATCAGGAGTTTAACCCAGGTCTCCCACGTGGGCAATCAAAAATCTACCCTGAACAACCAATTGGCTAATAATGTCCGTTATAGGTCTCTCGGCCAGAAATTCTGCCTCAAGGGGGGACATTGAAGGGAGGAAAATATTTGAGCGCTCATGAATAGCATCAGAAATCAGGAAGGAATCTAAGTTTTGTGAGGAATCTAAGTTTTATTATGACAGATACTTATGTAAAACTGAGATTCCTCTTTAAGAAAAACTTAAAAATATATATGAATATAAAATCATAATAAATTATAAATTTTAAAAAGCTGATGAAAACCACAAACAGATAAACAATAAAATCTCAACGAATTTTAATTAACACATGATCTGACAAATCCCTTTACTGTCTTTTTCCTAATTTTTTTTTGTGCACATTCTTGGATTATCTCTTCATAGACAATGATTTTACAGTATTTTCTATAGCGTCACATGGTTATTCTGAATTCCCTCTAGCATGGCTGCTCTAGATTAAAAAAGAAGAAAAATTCTTTCAGCTTCTCACTCGTTTTTGGTAATGCTCGCCTGTCACTTTGCAATTTTCCTCAAATGATATTTCTGCTCAAGAACAAGTCCTATGCTCTCCAAGGTGCAACATCACCCAGGCCTGCTTTCGCTTTATTCTGCCCTACCCACCCCACCCAACAAAAGTTCTTTTGGCTTCGCAACTCATTTTTGGTAATGCTCGTCTCTCTCTTTGCAGTTCTCCTTGAGTGTTATTTCTGCTCATGAGCAAGCCCTTTTGCTCTCCCAAGGCGCAGCACAAGCTAACAGTTGATTCTGCTCCCTGCATGGCCTCCCCATGACAGTCACAGGGATGGAGGGACCCAGGAGCCACGACGTTCAGGTCATATTGGCCCCAGACAAGGTGTGGAGAATCAGCTTATTCAGATCCTTCTTGGGATCTAAGGTAGTGTAGAAATGAAGAAATGATTTCAATTGGCACACCAGGGGCAGGTTTGGGCTGGAAGCCAGGAAGAGGTAGAAGTAGTGCTGGCGGCCTTGTTGACTCCATCTATAGTCCCACGACCACAATACAGCCAGCGTTAAATGCCTCTAAACTAAGAAGTCCCAAACCCATTGCTGTCGAGTCAATTCCAGCTCAGAACAACCCTACAGGACAGACTAGAACTGCCCTGTAGAGTTTCTAAGTAGTGCCTAGTGGATCTGAATTGCTGACCTTCTGGTTAGCAACCTTAGCACTTAACTATCATGCCACCAGGGTTTCCAAATGCCTCCTGTACTCAACTATTCTATGTCTTCTTGCAACCCCCCAGAGAACACTTGGAGCAATATGGGAAATGCGTCTAAGCAAGAGATCTTGAAGGCTAAGTTTCATACACTTCATGGTAACAGTGAACCTATGCAAACCTTTTCTTGCTATTTTTTTTCAGGTACTATTTCTTCTATCTAGAATTCTCTCTTCACATTCTCTATCTGCTGTACTCCTGCTCGTTGATATCAGTACCTCATTTCTGGAATCTCCTGCCACAATCAGGTATGACATTTTCTGACATTCTGTAGTACTTTATCAAAACACTCACCATGGAATATTGTAATTTGTGTCACTATATGTCTATCTCTCCCACTACGTGAGGTCCTATTAAATTTATATATCTTTATATGTACCTTTATATACGTTGTCTTTACCACAAACCTATCGCATATCAGGATTTTAGCAAAAAATTGTTGAATGAATGACTGAATGTTCTAGGGCTGTCACTTCCTCTAAGAAGTTTCATTGACTCCGCCACACAGAATTAATCCGCTATATCCACCAGACTCACTACGGTAGCATTGACAGTGACACCACAGGAAAGTGTAGAAGAGCCTCATTGCGTTTCCAAGGACAGGCTGGTAGATTGGAACTGCCCACTTTTTGGTTAGCAGACACAGCTTTTAATGACTATGCTACCATGGCTCCCTTGTACTTACAGCATTTTGTACATATTGAGTTCTTTAAAAATTGTACAGCAAGAGTTTTTGTATGGATTTATTTTATCCGCTAGATTATTAGAATACCAGGAAAAAATCTAGCTCTTTGTCTTTTATTATTATTATTACTATTATTACTACTATTATTAACTCCCCAGGACATAGCACAGTGCCTGGCTGGCAGTGGTATCTAAGAACACATTAGATAACAAAAATGTGTTACCTTGGTGAGGCAGAAATAACGTTTTCAGTGTGCTTTGAGTAGTGAGCACTACACTACACTATACTGAGTGCTTTACAAGGAATATTTCACTGACTCTTAAAACAACTCCAGCTCCATGAGTAAGGATGTTATCTCCCTCTCAAAAAATAAATGCACTGAGTTTTAGTGAGGTTATATAAATATGCCAATCACATAGTCAGCAAGTAGCAGAAAGAGGATTCTGATATCAGCAGACTAAATCCAGAAAACCTGCTCTTAACCACTTCACTACAGCGTCTTCCCAGCAATCAGTATTCGGTGGTCTGGCTCACTACGTGACTCCCTTGCACTGCTGCTGGTCGTTGTTGCACATGCTGTGTAGCTTTATTTAAACTACATACCATAAAATATCAGTAAACTGCAAAACTCAGAGCAAACACTTAAATGAACTTTTTTATTACTATTTTAGCAACTGTTCCCCTGCCTTAGTAAGTTCAGAATATACTATAAAATTTAATCCTTATTTTCAAATTTATATGGCTCAATGGCAGTGCATTAGTGGCTTTTTTTTTTGGTAGATTCACAAGGACACAATTTTGAATCCAGTAATTATTATTAAAAAACATGGCTGTAGGAACTCTTGGAAATGTTTCTGGATATTGAACAAACTGGACGCAGAATCAAATACATTAAGAGGAGATGATACTATATGCTTTGGTGTCTGGAAACTCTGACTTACGAATTGCTGCTGGAAGATCCCTACTTAGCCTGAAATAAGAAGACTTTGAGTATGGGTAAATGTAACCACGGCACACTAGCGTCATTGGTCCATTGAAGGGTGCCGTTTGAGGATTCCTTTTCTAACTCACTCACAGAGTTATTTCATTGCTTTTATTATCCTCATCCCCCATTCTCATTCCCTTTCTACATTCTAATGTGTTGTGTTGGGGTGTGTGTGTGTGTGTGTGTGTATGTAGACCCTAGTGGCATAGTGGCTACATGCTATGGTTGTTAACATAAAGGCCAGCAGTTTGAGTCCATCAGAAGCTCTTTGGAAACCCTATGGGGCAATCCTACTGTGTCCTATAGGGTCACTATGAGTCAGAGTCAACTCGATGGTAGTGGGCTAGGTTTTGGTATGCATGGTATGCACGCATACATATGCACAGATCTATGTATATATATGTATGTATGTGTGTGTGTGTATTTTATATATATACACACATACAGTTACAGGGTATTCTTAGCAAATATAGTGTGGTTTTGCATACATGTATTTTAAGTTTACATAAAAGATATTGTACTAAATATCTTTTATTTGTAAATAACCCACTCTATTCAACCAGTACTATGTCTTTGACGTCCTCTTTGTGGTTTCATGTACCAATGTACTGTTTCTAACTGCTGCATTGTAGTGGACCTCAGGATTTCCTCCAACTTCCTATCACAACTAATTCTTGAGTGTGCATTTCTTTCCCTGTGTCTTGTGGGTCTTTGTCAGGATTTTTTGGAAGGAATAAATGTAGACAGATGATAATCTTCCAACAGTGTACTTAGAGAGTCCACATGTAATCAATCTATGTTTGGCTCACCAATGAATTCACATTTAGAACACGAATACTGTAAAAAACCAAAAACCTATAGGGCAGAGTAGAACTGCTTCATATGGTTTCTGGGGAGTAGCTTGTGGATTTGAACTGCCAAACTTGTCTTTCACAGCTGTAGCTCTTCACCACTACACCAGCATATAGTAGTCCTCCAAAAATGCTGAATGAGTGAATACAGAATGAATGAATATTCTGGTGCTTACAGCTGACATTCTAGCAGTCAAAAATAGGCAGTAAACAAATAAAAATGATAAGAGCTATAAAGAAAAAATACCAAACCTGCTGCCTTCGAGTTGATTCCAACTCCTGGCAACCCTAAAGACAGAGCAGAAATACCTCATAGAGTTTCCAAGGAGCCCTTGGTGGACTTCAAACTGTCAGTTTGGTTAGCAGCTGTAGCACTGAACCACTATGCTATCATAGTTTTCGTAAAATAAGGCAGGATATAAAGGAAGAGAACACTGGATGTCACCGTTTAAATACATAAGGTAGTTGTGGAAGACCTGACTGTTGAGATGATAATTGTGCAAAACATCTACCTTTCAGTATTTCCTTTATCTGCAGGTAAAGAATAGTCACTGGGGGCCAGATTAGGTGAGTAGGGAGTGTGTTCCAATACAGTTGTTTATTGGTTAAAAGCTCCCTGACAGACAACTATACAATTAAGTTTGTGAACTTGCCACCATGCTCACGTGTGAAATGGCTATTCCAGAAAGAGTTCCAAAATTGCTCTCAAGAGTAGACTAGGCGCTAGTGTCAGTGCACACCTTCCCAAGGGGAAGACTTTAAAGGTGACCATACTGATACTCACCAGTGAGGTATGTAGCACTCAAAACAATTAAGTTCATGGACATAGTTATCATACCTCATAGACCACTGTAAGGAATTCAGCTTTTTCTTCTGTATGACAATAAGACATACAAGATTTTGAAAAGAAAAGTCACATCATCCTGTAGACCTTAAAAGAGTCACTATGACTGCTATGTAGAGATCAGACTTTAAGAGAAGCTTTTGAGTAGAAGCAAGAAGCTCACCTAGGAAGCTAAAGCTATTTTCCAGCTGATAGAGGTCTACGTAAGTAGTAACGGTGGAGGTATTTAGGAGCAAATGCACCTGGATACACTTTGAAAGTAAAGCACATGAGATGCGTTGTTCAGATGTAAGATGTGAAACAAAGAACTGAGTAAAGGGTAACTTCAATATTTAGGCATAAACAATTAGGTGAATAGAAATGCTATTGACTGTGATGGGGAGAATGAAGACAGAGCAAGTCTGAGGTGGGAATTAGATGGGAGTTTGATTCTGAATAACTTAAGTAGAGACACTGAGTAGGCAATTAGGTATTTGAGTTAGATATACGGGTGTCAGAGCAAAGGTCTCAACTGCGAGTTAGACATGTAAGAGTTATCAGCATATAAAGCTAACTTTTAATCTTTGGGACTGGATAATACAACCTAAGGTGACAGAGGTGAATATATTACGTGGGGCACTGTTAAAGTTGAGATACTGCAAGAAAATGGAGGATTCAACAAAAAAGACTAAAAGGCAGTAACCAACAAAATATGAGGAAGACTAGGAAAGTATGATATCTAGGAAACTGTCATGGTTTGAACTGTGTCCCCCAGAAACTGTGCATAGCAATTTGCCTGGGCCATGATTCCCTGTAAGATGTCATTGCTTCCATTCTGTGATTTTCCTATGTTGTGTATCCTAATTTCTGCTTGTGGTTAATAGATAAGATTATGTTAAAAGAAGACTAGGGTGAGACCATAACAGCCTTACTAAGGGAGTTTCCCTGGAGTGTGACTTTCACCACCTTTTATCCTTTTATTCTACAGAAGAGAAAAGGAAAAGAAAGCAAGCGGAGAGTTGGGGACCACATACCATTAGAAAAGCAGTACAGGGAGCACAGCATATCCTTCAGACGTGAGGTCCTGCACCACAGTGCTCTCAAACCAAAGCAAGATGGATGTAACACAAGGACCTTCCTCCAGAGCCAACAAAGACAGAAAGTCTTCCCCTGGAATGGACACCCTGAATTTGGACTCATAGTCTACTGAGCTGTGTAAGAATAAACTCTTCTTTGGTAAAGGTATCCATTTGTTGTATTTCTGTTAAAACAGTACCAGATGACTAAGGCCAAGCCAAGTGCCGTCGAGTCGGAGACAGAAGCCAAATCAGAAAAGTAAAATGAGATTTGAAAATTGATCACTGAACTTGGTGACGTTTAAGTCACACTGGTGACCTAAACACAGGCAGTGTCATTGGAAGAAGCACAAGAGCTTATCTGGGGTTCATCATGTGGGAAGGAAGAAGGCAGAATCAGGGCCAGTGAAGACAAAGTTTCCAGACACAGACTGGATTTCAGCATATGATGATGTTTCCAAATGCTTAGCTGTTGAGTGGGCTGCCTAGTAGGGCAGGAAGTTTCTGACCAAAAAGAGAGTTTAGATCGCTTATTGTGTCATTATTTCTTATTCTGAAATCCTAATTTTATTATTTAGCTAAATTATCAACTTAAACTTCAAAATAGCTGGTAAATTTGCTTGTTGTCTGTCTCTTTATTCAACTAAAGACCATAAGGAAGAGCCTGAGATGTTTACGCCTATGTTCTAAGTTGGAGGCTGTGATGAACTGTTTTATCTGATGTGGAAAACATGAGGAATTTTAAAGTTGTCTTATAATCATTAAAGGAAGTACACACTGGGTCATTTTCAGATCTAATATGGTTAATTCCCAACTCACTCTCTGTTCTCCAGATGCCAAGAGTTCATATTAAAAGAGGAGTTGGTTATTCTAGTTTTTTTAAAACATGTTCTGAAGGGCATAGTTTATGTTGAAGTATCAAGTAATAATTCAGACTCAGAACAACCAGGTTTATTCCCTCTAATAAGCCATGTGTGTTGCCATCAAACTCTTAGAAGCAGGAAAGAATATCTGAAGTCTCCCTGTGGTTTTGTGCCACAGGTTTCACTTACGTAATATGCCAGCAATGTTTTTGGAGGTCCTGAAGTAATGACACTATTCACTTCTAGGAGTAACCTCTTTCAGAAGATATTTTTTTTGAGTCAATTAGAGAGGAATGCTCTCTGTATTCCAGTGGGGACCAATTGAATACAGAAGATCTTAATGTCATATCTCTCTGCTCCTGGTCAAAGAGATGGTGATAATGAAAATGACACAATGCCAAAATTTTAAATAGCACTTCACATTTACAGAGCACTTTTACAAACATCACATGAGGAAGGCTTTAAAAGGATAGAATTGGGACAGATTATACTTGGCACATAGATAAAGGGAACTAAGGCCTGAAATTAGGAGATGTTTCAAACTAGCCCTGAGTTTTTCTCCTTTGAAGTTTGGAAGAGTGCATTTTATAGCTCTCTAATATACAGTTTCTTTACCTAGAGATAGTGTCATCTCACATTATATTTTATCTTAGAGCATTTTATAGCCATTTTATGATCAACATATTAGAGAGTCTGAACCAGGAATTTCAGGATTTATGGACTCTTGAAAATGGTAGTTTGTTCAGGAAGACACTTTTAGATCTAAGGAAAGTTCTTGGTAGATGGGTGTCAAGGGTAGCAACCATATGAAGGTGTTTGAATGCAGACTGGCTATGATCTAAAGACTACAGTATTACCAGGTGAGACGCTGGGCCCCTGAATTGAGAATGCAAGCCTGCATGTGGGCAAGTTCCTCCATCTCTGCTACTAAATCCAACTTTAACCTAGTGTTTTGTTCTGGAATCTGGATTATCATGGCGTAGGTAAGAGACTGAACATGGAGAGGATTATGAGTATTGTTGCAGTTTGGAGAATTCCAGAGGACTTTTATCGCAGTTTATAAACTGTTATCACAGTTTATACCCCAGGACCGGACTTGAGATACTGCTTTATTTATTTGAACAATTTATGGTATTCTTAAAATCCACTCAAGAATGGTCAAGCCAGACTGGTTATGTGCATCCTATAGAGGTCACAATTACAGGAAGGAAAGATATAAGGACATTCAAGTGCCATTAAAAGCTAATCTGATTTCATAAAAGAGATCATTGCTCAAAACAAAACCTGTTGTTAATACTTTTGATAACCTATTTTAAAGTAACTGTTTCTTTTCCTGGCAGACTGAAATGGGAAACACGGAGTGACAGATTAAAAGCATACTTTGTTCAGTGTTTTCAGGGGTGGAAGCATGTGAAACGTGGTGCTTCAGAGTAAGAAATTTGGGCCCTAATCTAACCCCATTAATTAACAATTGAATGATGCATTTATCTATTTAAAAGATATTGATTTAAAATAAGTTATCATTTTTATAAATACAAAATGAGGACAATAGTGAGCCAAAATGCTTTTAGTACATGTAACACAAAGATAAGTACATAATTAGTACTCATCATTAACATTTCTCCTTATTCTTTTCTTCAGTCTATTTAGATAGCTTTCTGCAGAAATCTGATAAAAGCAGTAGCCAGAGCTATCAGGAGAACTTAGAAGGGCAAAGAAAAATGGTTACAACAAAATTTCACACTTAAAAACTCATTTAGTAGAAAGTAACTTTACATATTTTTCAATATGGCCACAACCATTACATCAAAGTCTACTCATTTAAAGCTATGTTCCCAATAAGAGTTAGGCCCCCAATCACATAGAAGAGGGACTGAGATGGATGTAACATAGTGAAAATATGTTATGAACCCAGCTCCAAGCTCATTCTTTCCATTACTTACATACTGTGTGAAGACATGAGATCATGAAAAAACTGCAGGTGAGAGGCAAGATAGTGGAGTAGTCAGATGCTTTGTGGGGTCTTTCTAACAACAAAGACCCCAGAGAACAAATGAATTGATTGTACATGTCATGCTGAACCCTGAACATCAAAGAGAAAGTTGAGAAATTGGACTGAGTGACAAGGAAAGGGAGTAGGTCCACAAATACCTCAAGCTGGCCAGACCTGATTGGTCAGTATCAGCTGTAGCCAGTGTGGTGAAAGGAGTAGCAGCACTCAGAAAACATCCTCCTCAATGGGAGAGATTGAGCAGAAGGTCCACTTGAGCCTCCAGAAACAGAGAAGAATGACACTCAGTCATCAAAACTTAAGTGGCTTTCATCTAACCTACCCCACATGGATCTAAAACTTCCTTTAGGATAAAGCTCTCCTCCTGTGCTTCCCCTCTTTTTGTTGCACTGTGCCTGGCTCCACAATCTGATCCCGTTACCTGACCCAGAAGTAGAATTCCTTAAAATGCCCTGAGCCATTCTCCAGCATTAGGAGAGCAAACAATTATCATATTGGGGTAAGGGGACAAAAAGAAATCTGCTGAATCCTAAGAGCTGGCAATACATGGTAGAAAGAAGTTTATTACTTAGAAAACAATGTAAGGAGAAGACATACCTCCCTCCCACATAGCTGGGGAAGGCTGTAAGACCCTGTGTTTCTCAGCACCTGCAGCCAGATATCTGCTTCTACATCAATCACCTAGGAACATAGGGGAGAGCCGACACCACACACTTGGTGACTGACTACCTGGATACCTGAGCTGAATCCATACAAAAAAAGAGAAAGAAAAAATGATACCTGGGATCACACATCTAGTAACAGTAATAATCACCTATAGAAAGGATTTTAGAGCTTCAAAGGTGCCAATAACAAAACTATGATGCATGACTAGCTTATGTGGACATTTCAAAACACAACAAAACAAGAATTTAGAACATAGTTAGCAAACAAATAAATTCAATAACTTATTAATGTCTCAGAGACAATAGACAACATCACAGAGGCAGACCACAATGGCTTCAGAAAGTTCCCCAAACAAGAAAACAAGAAATTTTTCACATAAAGAGAACTTCCTAAACTTATCAGAGACAAAATACAAACGATTAATATTTAGAACTCTTCAAGAGATGAGGAAGGAAATGAGGCAAAATGCAGGAGAGCATAGCGACAGACTGAACAGGCTGCAAGAAAGCATACAGAGACAGGAAGCAGAAATTCAAAAAACTAATAATAAAATTACATATTCAGACAATGCTATAGAAAGTCACAGGAGCAGAACTGAGGTAGTGGAAGGCTGAATTAGTGAGACAGAAGACAAAGAAAGCAACATCAGGGGGCGGAGTCAAGACAGCGGACTAAGGACACGTCTCTTTCTATCCCTCTGGAAACCAAGACCTGAATTGACAATCAAACAGAGCCTTCTGATCACCTAATCAGCCTCAGGACACGGCACAGAGCTGTTAATTGGGACTTTATACCACTCAGCGAAAAATCTCCTCTCTCTCGCTGACTCCTGCTCCTGGCTGGCCCCGGCTCTCACAGATGGAAGGTAAACGCACCATTTTGACTTTTTTTTCCTCAGTCTCGGCTGGCAGGCGGAGCTGGGCCTTGCCCGGCGGCTGGACTCAGACATGCTGCTGGGGGGATAGGCAGGCAAAATTCCCATGTTCTGAGAGCCAGGCTCAGGACTCTGTTAATCTAGACACTTTGAGCCTTTCATTTTGTAGCTGCCTCAGTGGGGTTTGTGCGGAACTCTGTGGTCAGGGTGCGGGACACCATGTTGGTACCAAGATTTTAGCGGAACCTCATTCTTAGCCTGGGAGCCAGCGGCTGCAAACGGGACAGCGCTTCTCCGTCAGAAAAGTAGTTATTTTTGCATAGTGCTGCCTACATTGGGGGCCCTGCAACAGAAGCAGAGGAACTGCTGCCTCTGGGCATCTTTACCACCCTGTCTGCTGCCTGTGTGGAGGACGCCATCTTGGGTATGGTGGCCGCAGCTGGACCTAATTCTTAGCTTGGGAGCCAGACCCTGCCCACAAGAGAGCACTTTTCTATCACAAAACCAGTACTCAACGCAGTGTTGGCTAAGGCTAGGCCCTGTCAGCAGAGGCCACCAGGGCACTAGCAGTGCTGTATTCTGAACTAGTTTGTTATCATCTGGGGTTGGATACAGTGGTGCTTACTTTGTCAGATGGGAAGAGAGACCTCTACACCTGAAAACCTAAATGAATTCTGAACTTGTCAGATACCTTTTGCTTTACATTTGAAGACAGCCTAGAGAAACATTTGCAATCCATCCTCACAGTACCTCTTCCAGCCTCTATATACTCACATGGGACCCAAAAAGCAACAGACAATTGTGGCATACAAGCAATCATTCATGGCTTCAGAAGGCTCCCAAACAAAGCAACCAAGGAGTTTTCCAGATGAAGAAACTTTTATGAAAGCATCAGGAAGTGAAAACAAATTGATTACATACAGGGCCCTTCTAGACCTTATACAAAATGCAGCAGAACAAAATGAAAAATTAAGCAAGTTGTTCGATCTGATGGAACACCAGTACTCTGAAATTCAACAGATCAAGAAGAAAATCAAAGACATAGAAGCTTCCATGCAAACCCAAGAAAACAGAATGGAAGAAATGGAAAAAAGAATTTCTGACTTGGAAGACAGAGCTACTGATGCCAGTGTCTATGAGCAGAAATCAGAAAAAAGAAACAAGAAAAATGAAGAAACATTAAGAAGCATGTGGGACTCTATTAAGAGGAACAACCTTCGATTAATTGGAGTCCCTGAACAGGGTGAGACATCTGAGAACACAGAGAGTATTGTGGCTGAGCTTCTGAAAGAAAACTTCCCAGAAATCATGAAGGAAGAGAATACAGACATCTCAGATGCATACCGTATGCCACCCAATATAGATCTCAAAAGAAAGACTCCAAGACATATTATAATCAAGCTTAAGAAAATGAAACATAAGCAGCAACTCCTAAAGGCAACAAGACTCAAGGCAAAGTTAACATTCAGAGGGAAACACTGTAGGCTCTCGTGAGATTTCTCAGCAGAAACCATGCTGGCACGGAGACAGTGGCACGACACATTCAAAGTCTTGAAGGAGAAGAACTTCCAACCAAGAATTATATATCCTGCAAAACTGTCTTTCAAACATGAAAATGAAATTAAGACATTTCCAGATAAACAGAAACTCAGAGACTTTTTAAAAACCAAACCTAAACTACAATAAATACTGAAAGAAGTTCTTGGCTTTGGCTTAGAAGAACGAAACCACTAACTTTATATTTTAGAACGACACACTACTCAATACTCATTTCGGGAAGGCTCCAAAGTAAATCACAGCTTTGATTTGGAAAGAAGCAATCCAGTGATCATCATGAAAACTATGGTGTCATCATAATAAAAGAGGGATGTACTACAGTTGTTATAGTCCTTCCAGATGGAGAGGAAGATGACCAGACTGGTAGTAGTTAAAATTGGGTTTATAAATAGTTTATTAAGGGGGTTCATAGGGGCAGCTGTAAAGCACAACAAAGATGTATCATATCATTTCAAGAAGTCTAACACACGAGTCTCAACAACTATAAAACCAGCTCTGAAAAAGGTGAAAAATCAACTCACAAAAAAGAGTGTCTCAGAACAGACTAATAAGAGCAACAGAGAAAACATCAACAAAAAATAAACATATCACAATGGCAGCAGTGAACACATACCTATCAATAATTACATTGAATGTGAATGGACTGAATGCTCCAGTAAAGAGACACCGAGTGTCATCTTGGATCAAAAGACACGACCCATCCATATGTTGTCTACAAGAAACTCACTTGAGACCTAAAGACAGGAACAAACTGAAAATTAAAGGTTGGAAGAATATATATCAAGCTAACAATGAACAAAGAAGAGCAGGGGTGGCAATTCTAATCTCAGATAAAATCAACTTTAATGTCAAATCCACCATAGTGGACAAAGATGGACACTATTTACTGCTGAAAGGTTCAGTACACAAGCAAGACTTAACTATATTAAACATTTATGCACCTAATGTCAGAGCACCTAAATATGTCGAAGAAACACTGACTATGCTCAAAAGAGAGTTAGATGACTCCACAATGATAGTGGGAGACTTTAACACTCCACTCTCATTACTAGACAGATCATCTAGAAAAAATCTCAGTAAAGATACAGAAGACCTCATTGACACAATTAACCAACTAAACTTCATTGATATATACAGAACTTTCCACCCATCAGCAGACAACTACACCTTCTTCTCCAGTGCACATGGAACATTCTCCAGAATTGACCACATGATAGCCCATAAGGCAATGCTCAACAAAATCCATACTATTGAATTATTGCAAAGCATCTTTTGAGATCATAAAGCAATCAAAGTTGAAATCAATAGCAGAAAAAACAGAGATAGAAAGTGGAACTCTTGGAAACTGAACAACATCTTGCTCAAAAACACATGGGTTATAGAGGAAATCAGGGATCAATTAAAGAAATTCATGGATTCCAATGAGAACGAAAACACTTCCTACCAGAACCTATGGGATACAGCTAAAGCAGTGCTCAGAGGTCTGTTTATCTCCATAAATGCACACATCGGGAAGGAAGAAAGAAACCAAATCAAGGAACTAACTCTACAGCTTGAACAAGTAGAAAGAGAACAACAGAGGAACCCCTCGGGCACTGGAAGAAAGGAGATCATAAAGATTAGAGCAGAGCTAAATGAATTAGAAAATAGAAAAACAATTGAAAAAATTGAAAAGACCAAAAGCTGGTTTTTTGAAAAGATCAACAAAATTGATAAACCACTGGCTAAACTTACTAAAGAAAAGCAGGAAAGGAAACAAATAACCCAAATTAGAAATGAGAAGGGAGTTGTCACCACAGATGCAACAGAAATCAAAAATATCATAACAGAATACCATGAAAGACTGTACTCTAACAAATTTGAAAACCTAGGGGAAATGGACCAATTCCTTGACTCATACCACCTACCCAAATTATCACAGCGTGAAGCAGAACAACTTAATAAACCCATCACAACTGAAGAGATTGAAACGGTCATCAAAACACTGCCAACCCAAAAAAGTCCGGGCCCAGATGGCTTCACGGCAGAATTCTACCAAGCATTTAGAGAAGAGTTATCCCCAATACTATTGAAACTATTTCACAGTATAGAAAGGGATGAAGTACTCCCAAACTCATTCTATGAAGCCAGCATAACCCTGATACCTAAGCCCGGGAAAGATCCAACAAAGACAGAGAACTACAGACTGATATCACTGATGAACTTAGATGCAAAAATCTTCAACAAAATTCCTGCCAACAGAATACAACAACATATCAAGAAAATAATCCATCATGACCAAGTGGGCTTCATACCAGGGATGCAAGGCTGGTTCAACATCAGGAAAACAATTAATGTGATTAACCACATAAATAACACAAAAGACAAAGATCACCTGATTTTGTCCATTGATGCCAAAAAGGCATTTGATAAAGTCCAACACCCATTCATGCTAAAAACTCTTAGCAAAATGGGCATAGACGGCAAATTCCTCAACACAATAAGGGCCATTTATGGAAAGCCAATTGCCCACATCATCCTGAATGGAGAGAGACTGAAAGACTTTCCCCTGAGATCAGGAACTAGACAAGGATACCCACTGTCACCTCTCCTATTCAACATTGTGCTAGAAGTCCTAGCCAGAGCAATTAGACAAGACGAACAAATAAAGGGCATCTGCATCGGCAAAGAGGAAGTTAAAATCTCCCTGTTCGCAGATTATATGATTGTTTATGCAGAGAACCCCAAGGAATCTATAAGTAAGTTACTCAAACTGATAGAAGAGTTCAGCAAAGTCTCAGGATACAAGATAAACATAAGTAAATCAGTAGGTTTCCTTTATACCATCAACGAGACTGTTAAGGAGGAAATTATCAAATCTATACCATTTGTGATAGCCCCTAAGAAGATAAAGTACCTAGGAACTAATCTAACCAGAGAAACAACAGACCTTTACAAAGAGAACTACAAGCCCTTACTACAAGAAACTAAGAGAGACTTAGATAAATGGAAAAACCTACCCTGCTCATGGATAGGAAGACTTAACATTGTGAAAATGTCTATTTTACCCAAAGCAATTTATTTATATAATGCAATCCCAATACAAGTTCCAGCATCATTTTTTAATGAGATGGAGAAATAAATCACCAATTTTGTTTGTTTGGAAAGGGAAGAAGCCCCGGATAAGTAAGGTAGTACTAAAGAAGAAGAACACACTGGGAGGCCTCTCATTACCCGACCTTAGAACATACTACACTGCCACAGTGGTCAAAACAGCCTGGTACTGGTACAAGAACAGACAGGCTGATCAATGGAACAGAATTGAGACCCCAGAGATGATACCATCTGCCTATGAACAGTTGATATTCGACAAAGGCCCTAAGACATTAAACTGGGGTGAAAACAGCATCTTCAACAAATGGTGCTGGCAAAATTGGTTATCCATCTGCAATAAACTGAATCAAGATCCATATCTTATACCTTATACAAAAACCAACTCCAACTGGATAAAAGACCTAAATATTAAACCTCAAATGATAAAGCTCATCCAAGAAAAGGTAGGAACAACAATGGAAGTTTTAATACATAATGAGGACAGACTCCAAAATCTGTCAAAGAAACCTCAATCAACAGAAGAGAAAGTAGATAAATGGGAACTATTAAGAATCAAACACTTTTGCTCATCCAAAGACTTTATTAATAGAATTAAAAGAACACCCACAGAGTGGGAAAAAATATTTGGCAACTCTATGTCAGATCAACGCCTGATCTCCATAATCTATAAGATACTACAAAATATCAATAAGAAGAAGGTAAGCCATCCAATTAAGCGATGGGCAAAGGAGATGGACAGATACTTCACTAAAGAGGAGATCCAGGCAGCCAAAAATCACATGTGGACATGTTCACGATCTTTAGCTATTAAAGAAATTCAAATCAAGACAACAATGAGATACCATCTCACCCCAACAAGATTGGCCATGATCCAGAAAACACAAAACAACAAATGCTGGAGAGGCTGTGGAGAAAGTGGAACCCTCCTACAGTGTTGGTGGGGTTGCAAAATGGTCCAGCCTCTTTGGAAGGCAATCTGGCGCTTCCTTAAAGAAATGGATATTGATATACCATTTGACCCAGTAATTCCACTACTTGGAATATATCCTACAGATTCAAGGCCTTTCACACCAACGGACACATGCACCAGAATGTTTATCGCAGCACAGTCCACAATAGCAAAAACGTGGAATCAACCTAGATGCCCAACAATAGAAGAATGGATAGGTAAACTGTGGTACATATACTCAATGGAGCACTACGCAATGATAAAGAATAACGATGATTCCAGGAAACATCTCCTAACCTGGTTTCAACTGGAAGACATTATGTTGAGTGAGAGTAGTCAGTGACAAAAGGACAAATACTGTATGAGACCTCTACAATAAGATCTCAAAAACAGACTTGTGTATAGAAGAAAAGACTCTTTTGAGCTGCAGGGGAGGGGAGGGAGGGAGGGAGGGCAAGGGGGGAGGGCTTAGTTTAGGTAGTTACTAGAAATCTAGTTGGCAGAAAGCGGTGACAGCACACATTAGGAATAAGAACAACATTAAGTGGACTTCAGCATAACTTGAGTACTCCTTCCACCTTAACTCAATACTGCAAGGATAGAGTAGCTGGGGCGGGGGGTGGGAGACCATGCTCTTAGGCGAATTCCAGGCCAATTGGCACAACTAGCATTTTGCTAAGAGAGCTCTATGCACCCCACATTGGTGAGTGGCGTCTAGGGTCTTAAAAGCTGCCAAGCTGCCATCCGAGGACACAGCAAATGGTTCCAACTCAGCAGGAACGGATGCTCACCGAGGGCCAAAATGGCATGCGGTAAAGACAACCGAGAAGACAGAGAAACCCACAAGAGTTGGTGCCTACATCGACCTGGGACCGGAAGAACCGGATGGTGCCCGGCCACCACCAGTGATAGCCATGACGGAGCTCACAGAGAGGAACCTCACTGGCAACACAAGAATAAAAAGAGGTGCAACATGAGATCTCCACTAAAAGACCTCAATTGATGGTCCAGTGGTTTTGGGGTTCCTCTGAGAGCATGGCCCCCAGCCCTGATGCTGCCCATTCCCATAAATTATAACAAAGGTCCACTCTTTGGACAGGAATGGAATGGACTTGGCAATGCAGAGTAACCATATGCTGGAAGCACTTTATGGTTCTATACATCTATAGGATATCATCTTGCTGACCTCTGGCTGGAGGAAGGGGAGTGGGCGGAGAGGAGGGGAAAGGAGACTGTTGGGAGGATGAGACATGTGTGGAGCAGAGAGGAATAGTGTGCAGTCACCGGACAGGGAGAGCAGTGGAACCTGCATATAGGAGGGCATGTAAATTTACATGTTAATGTACATTTTTACTCAGTTATGTTAAATAAAAAAAAAAAAAGAAAGCAACATGAAAATATTTGAGGACAAATGAGATGAAAGTATTTTTAAGAAATCAAGCAGGAAGAATTACGTGGATTCTATCAAGAGGAATAATCTATGAATTAATGGAGTACCACACCAGGGGGGATAACAAGAAATAGAGAAAACTGTCAAAGACTTGTTAACTGAAAACTTCTCTGATATCATGAACGATGAGGAGGTATCTACCCAAGATGCTCATCAAACTCCATACCAGATAGGTTCCAAAGAAAGTCACCAAGTTATATTATGATCTAACTTGCCAAAACTAAAGATAAGGAGACAATTTTAAAACTGGCTAAAGATAAGCAAAATATAATCTACAATGGAGAGCCAGTAAGAATAAGCTCAGACTACTCAGCAGACACCATGCAGACAAGAAGGCATTGTGATGACATGTACAAAGACTTGAAGGAAAAGAAATGCCAACCAAGAATTATCTATCTGCAAAACTATCTATCTAGTATGGTGGTGAAATTAAGACAGTTCTTGAAAAACAGAAATTTAAGGAATCTGCAAAAACCAAAACAAAATTACAAGAAATATGAAAGTCCTCTACTCTATTTATAAAATCAGTAATATCAGACAACAGCCCAGACTAGAAAGTAGAACAGAGAAACTGGATAGCAACCCAAATAAGGAAACAACAAAAAACTGAAAATAGAGAAACAGAGATATCATAATGTAAACATTGTAACAAAAAAGAAAGACTTGAAAAATGTAGACATAGATGATTTGTATGGAGATCAAGTCAAAGAATATAAAGAAATTAAAGATTAATTAAAATTTATAAAAATGGAGGTAAATACTAAGGAGATTATCTTACACATCAAAATAAAAAACAAGAAAAACACGAAGTCTCAGCAAATACAGAATAACCAATAATGAAAAACATGAAAACAAAATACAAAAAGAAACATCTTAACTTAGCACAGAATTTTAAGTGGAACATAGAAATTGTTTGCAATGCGTGAAAAGACATCAAAATGACAACCCTAAACTCATAACTATCAATAATTAAAGTGAATATGAGTGGATTAAATGCACCCATAAAGAGATGAAAATTTTTATGTTAAAAAAATTATCCATCTGTATGGTGCCTTTAAGAGACATATCTTGGACTTACAGACATGAACAAACTAAAACTCAAAGGATAGAAATAAATACATCAAATTATTTTCAAAAAAAGAGCAGCCAACTGAGTGCTGTCAAGTCGGATCTGAAAGAGCAAGGGTAGCAAAATTAATTTATGATAAAATAGACTTTAAAGTAAAATCTACATTGGATAAGGAAGGAGACTGGATAATAATCAAAGGGAAAATACTCCAGGGGGATATAACCACATTAAATATTTATGCAGCTAATCACAGGGCTCCAAAATACATAAAAGAAATTCTGTGTTGAAAAGAGAAATGGACAGCTCACCACATTCAGTAAAGAACAGAACATCCAGACAAAAACTCAATAAAGACACAGCAGATCTAAATGCCACAAATGACCTATGTGACCTCATAGAAATATACATAATGTTCCACCCAACAGCAGCCAAGTATACTTTCTTTTTCAACACACATGAACATTCTCCAGAATAAGCCACATAGTAGGCCATAAGGCTCCCATTTATCTATCAGTTTGTTGTACCGTAGGAGCTTGTATGTTGTTGTGATGCTGGAAACTATGTCATTAATATTCGGGGACCAGTAGAGTTGCATATGGTAGAAAGGTTCCAGCTGAACTTCTAGACTGAGACAGACTAGGAAAAAGGATCTTGCAATCTACATCTGAAAAAAATTAGCCAGTGAAAACTTCACCGTTTCTGCCAGTTAAGGTTATAAACTCATTCTAGAAAATGTGCTACATAATTCATTGCTGAATATCACTATGGTCACCTTTGAAGTACTCCCCTTGGGAAGCTATGCACTGATGCCAGCATCTAGTCTACTCTTCAAAGCAATTTTGGAATTTTTTTCTGGAATGGCCATCAGAGCTCTTGTCTTATTACCCTTCATGCCCCAAATACCATCAGCATGCCTTCTTTTCAATATTTCCTTTATGTTTAGGTAAAGAAAAAGTCATTTGGGGCCAGATCAACTAAATAGGGAGAGTGTTCTAATGCAGTTATTTGTATACTGGCTAAAAGGTTCCTCACAGACTGTGCCGTATGAGCTAATGGTTTATAACAATGTAAGAGCCACGAGCTGGTGAAAAGTTCAGGTAGTTTTCCTCTAACTTTTTCACTCAGCCTTTTCAGCACTTCCAGTAAACGTGGTCAACTGCTGGTTGAGTTGGTACAAATTCATAATAAACAATCCCTCTGATTTAAGAAAAGATCAGCAACATCATTTTGACTTTTGATTTGGACTGACGGAAAATTTTGGGTCATGGAGAACTGGCTGACTTCCATTGTGCACTTTGACACTTTCTTTCAAGGTCATATTGATACACCCACATTTCATCACTAGTGATAACATGGCCCAAAACATCATCTTGCCTCTTCTAAATTTCTTGGCAAACTTGGACTCTCTTTTGCTTTTGTTCATTACTGAATTCCTTTACAATGATTTTTGTACACTTTTCTCATGCCAAGATTTTCAGCTAAGATTTTCCTGTTTCTCTATTGATGTTTCCTTGATCTGCTGTTTCTCACAGTCAGCCAATGATTTGGGCACACAATTTGATAAATTTTTGCATTGTTTTTGACAGTTCTGTTTGTTACTGGCCTGTCTGACCTCTCTTCATCAGTGATGTTTCCTCTCCCCTCAGAAAAGCATTTAATCCATTTGTACACTGCCATTTTCTTCATGGAATTAGCACCATGTAATTAGACTAACATGTCCCTGATTTCACTTCCACTCTTCCCAAGTTTAACAAGAAATTTAATGTTTGTTCATTGCTCCAATTCAAGCTCCTACATCCTCGCAATGACACACAAAGTACACAACAACAATAATGAATACCGCTCAGCAAGACACCATCACAAGTCAACACAAACACAGCTGTGAGACACTGATATACCAAGGTTATAAAATCTTACCAAGTTGTTTGTACAGCACTGCCAATGTAAGCGCACAGTGTCAGTTTGTGAACTTAATTGTCAGAACTTGTATGAAGAACAGAGGAACATTGTCAGACATGGTGTCAGGAAATGACCTCTTCATACTGGAAGCCACTTGAAAGATGACAGGGGAAGAGTTGCCTCCTCAAAGTAGAGTTGACGTTAATGATACGTGTGGAGTAAAGTCTTTGTGACCTTCACTTGCTGATGTAGCATGATGCAAAAGGAGAAAAAAACAACTGCAAACATACATTTATAACCATGGACTGTACAAAGTATGAATCTAGGAAAATTGGAAATCATCAAAAATCAAATGAAACACATAAACACTGATATCACAGGCACTGGTGAACTGAAGTGGACCAGTATTGGCCATTTTGATTCAGACAATCATGGTCTACTATGCTGGGAATGAAAACTTGAAGAGGTATGGTGTTGCATTCACTGTCAGAAAGAACATTTCAAGACCTGTCCTGAAGTACAATGCTGTCAGTGATAGGATGTATCCATATGCCTACAAGGAAAACCAGTTAATACGACTATTATTCAAATCTATGCATCAGCTACTAAGGCTAAATATGCAGAAATTGAAAATCTCTACCAACTTCTGCAGTCCAAAACTAATCAAACATACAATCAAGATGCACTGATAATTACTAGAGATTGAAATTCGAAAGTTGGAAAGAAGAAGGATCAGTAGTTAGATAATATGGCCTTGGTGACTGTTTTAGTCAGCTAGGGCTGCTCTAACAGAAATACCACAGAGTGGATGGCTTTAATAAAGCCAAGCCAAGTGTCATCTATTCTTACGTAGTCTGGTAGGTTGCAACTCCATATTCACGGTGTCCGCTCCAAGGGAAGGCTGTTCCCCCTGTCGGCTCTAGAGGAAGTCTTTGTCCAGGGAGCATCTTGGTGCAGGAACCTCAGGTCTGAAGGACATGCTCTTCTCCTGGTGCTGCTTTCTTGATGGTACAAGGTTCCCAATTCTCTGCCTGCTTCTCTGTCCTTTGATCTCTTGTAGGATGAAGAATTAAGGGTGGAGCAAGCCATACTCCAGGGAAACTCCCTTTACAGTGGAGTAGGGGGGTGATCTTATAAAGAGATTTACAGTCCCACCCTAATGCTTTAACATACAGCATAGGAAAAAAACACAAAATGGAAGACAGTCACAAGATACTGGGAATCATGGCTCAGCAACATGGCTACACATATTTTGGGGGACACAATTCGATCCATGACAGTGACAGAAAAGATACTGGAGATTAAGTGATAGACCAACCACTTCTTCATTGCAAAAACCTTTTTTCACCAACATAAACAGCAACTGGACCTCACCAGACAGAACACACAGGAATCAAACCAACTACATTTGTGAAAAGAGACAATAGAAAATCTCAGTAATATCAGCAGTCAGAGGAGACCAGGTGCTGACTATGGCACTGACTATCAGGTTTTCATAATTGAGGTCAAACTGAAACTGAAGAAAATTAGAACAAGTTCAAGAAAGCCAAAGTACTACCTTGTGTATATCCCATGCGAATTTAGAGAGCATCTCAAGAGCAGATATGATGCATTGAACACTAATGAGTGAAGACCAGACAAGTTATGAAATGACATCAAAAGCATCATCTGTGAAGATAGCAAGAGGTCATTAAAAGAAAAGACAAAATTAGATACCAGAAAAGACTCTGAAAATTGCTCTTGAACATTGAGTAGTGAAAGCAAAGGAAGGAAGGACAAAGTAAAAGAACCAAACAGAAGATTTCTAAAGGCATCTTGAGAAGACAAAGAACTACAATAATATGTGCAAAGAACTGGAAATAGGAAATGAAAAAGAAAGAACACACTCTGCATTTCTCAAGCTGAAAGAACTGAAGAAAACCTCAAGCCTCAAGTTGCAACAGTAAAAGATTCTGCAAGGAAAATAGACAACTTGGGAAGCATCAAAAGAAGATGGAAGGAATACTCCAAGTCATTATACCAGAAAGAATTGATCAACATTCAATTATTTCAAAACGTAGCATATGATCAGGAACCCATGATACTAAAGGAAAAAGGAGAAGCTGCACTGAAGGCATTGGCTAAAAACAAGGCTCTAAAAATTGACGTAATATCAATTGAGATGTTTCAACAAATGAGTGCAGCACTGGAAGTGCTCACTCATCGATGCTAAGAAATTTGAAAGACAGTTACCTGGCCAACTGACTGGAAAAGATCCATATTTACACCTATTTTCAATAAAGGTGATCAACCAAATGCAGCAATTATCAAACAATATCATTAATATAACAAGTTAGTAAAATTTTGCTCAAGATCATTGAAAATAACTGCAACAGTATATTAACAGGGAATTGCTAGAAATTCAAGTTGAATTCAGAAGAGTACACGGAACCAGTGATATCACTGATGATGTCTGATGGATCTTGGCTTGAAGCAGTGAGTTCCAGAAAGATGTTTACCTGTGTTTCATTGACTATGCAAAGGCTTTCGACTGTATGGATCATAACAAATTACAGCTAGCATTGCAGAGAATGGGAATTCTGGAACACTTAATTGTGCTCATGAATCTGTATATGATCAAGAGGCAGTTGTGTAAATGGAACAAAGGAACATTACATGATTTAAAGTCAGGAAAGGTGTGGATCAGGGTTGTATCCTTTTACTGTATCTATTCAATCTGTATGTCAAGAAAATAACCAGATAAGCTGGACTTTATGAAGAAGAACAAGACATAAGGATTGGAGGAAGACTCATTAACAACCTGCCTAATGCATATGACACAATCTTCCTTGCTGAAAGTGAAAAGTATTTGAAACACTTTCTGATGAAGATAAAAGACCACAAACTTCAGCATGGATAACTCTTTAACATCAAGAAAACAAAATCCTCACAATTAGACCAGTAAGCAACATCATGACAGATGGAGAAAGGCCTAGAATTGCTAAGGATTTTGTTTTGCTTGGTTCCACAATCAACCCCCATGGAAGTGGCTGTCAAGAACTCAAAAGTTGTATTGAATTGGGCAAATCTGCTACAAAGTTCTTTTTTAAGTATTAAAAAGTAAAGATATCACTGTGACAACTAAAATGTGCCTGACTCAATCCATAGTATTCTAAATTTCATCATACACATGTGAAGGTTGGACAATGAATAAGGAAGACAGAAGAAAAATTGATGCCTTTAAATTGTGGTGTTGGCGAAGAATATTGAATGTATCATGGACAGCCAAAAGAACACAAATGTCTGTTCCAGAAGAAGTACAATCAGTCTCCTTGGAAGGAAGCATAACAAGACTGTGTCTCACATACTTTGTTTGTGTTGTCAGGGGCAGAATAATCTTTGGGGAAGGACATCATGCGTGATAGAGTGGAGCATCAGTGAAAAAGAGGAAGATCTTCAATAAGATAGATTGACACAGTGAGTGTTACTGGATTTAAGCATAAAAATAATTGTGGGCACAGTGCAGGACCAGGCAGTGCTTCATTCTGTTGTGCATAAGATTGCTATAAGTCAGATCTGACTCAACAGCACCTAACAACAACAAGAATAGGCCATAAAGCAAGCCTTAACAAATTTCAAAGCATCAGAATATTACAAACCATCTTTCAAATCATGAAGTCATGTAAGTAGAAATCATAACACAAAAAGGAAAAAAAATCAAACACATGAAAACAGCACATTTTGCTCTAAAACTACAGGATTATAGAAGAAATTAAGAAAAATAAAGAAATTTACAGAATCAAATGAGAATTTAAAAAAATGAACATTTGGGACACAGCAAAGCAGGTTCAGAGACCAGTTTATCCATAAATGCACATGTCCAAAAGGAGGAAAGGGACCCAAATCAAAACATTACCCCTACAGCAGGAAAAAGTAGAAAGGAAAAAGGAAGAGAAGCAATTTGGCATCAGAAAAAAAATAACAAAAATCAGAGCAGAACCTGAATTAAAGAATAAAAAACAATTGAAAGAGTTAACATGACCAAAAGCTAGTTCTTTGAAAAGATCAGAAAAATTGATAAACCATTGGCCAAACTGACAAAAAACAGGAGAGGAAGCAAACAACCTAAAGAAGAAATGAGTTGGACAATATCACAACAGACCTTGATGAAATTTTAAATAGTCATAACAATACTATGAAAAATTTTACTCTAATAAATTTGAAAGCCTAGAAGAAATGAACAAATTTCTAGAAACACACTAAGTATGTAAATTAACACAAACAGTGGTAGGAGAACTAAATAAATCCTTACCAAAGAAGAGACTGAAAAAGTAATTAAAACTCCCAACTAGAAAATGTCCTGGCCCTCATGGCTTCTCTGGAGAATTCTACCAAACTTTGACAGAAAAGTTAACACCATAATTACTAAAGCTATTTCAGAACACAGAAAAGGATGGAACACTGCCAAATTCATTCTATGAAGCCAGAATAACCCTGATACCCAAATCAGGTAAAGCCAGCACAAAAAAGGAAAATTATAGTTCTATATCTCCAATGAACTTAGATGCAAAAGTTCTCAGTATAGTTCTGGCCAACGGTGTTGAACAAAATATCAAGGAATAATTCACCTTGACCAAACAGAATTTATATCAGAGATGCAGGGATGGCTCACCACTGGGAAAACAATCATGTAATCAACAACATAGATAAAATAAAAGACAAGAATCATTTGATTTTATCAATTAAGGCAGAAAAGACATCTGACAAAGTCCAATGCCAATTCATGTTTAACACTCTTAACAGATGAATAGAAAGGAAATTCTTTAACATAATAACACATAATGTATACAAAGCCAACACCCAACATGAGCCTAAGTGGAGAGTGTTCTCCCCTTGCGAATAGGTACCAGACAAGGATACACTCCGTCACCATTTTTTACAGTGTTGTGCCGGAGGTGCTAGCCAGAGCATCAGGATATAAAAAGAAATAAGGAGCACCCAAATTGGTAAGGAAGTAGTAAAATTATTTCTATTCACAGATGATATAATCTTGTACACAGAAATCCCTAAAGAATTTACAAAAAATACTACTGGAACTAACAAGAATTCAGCCAAGTATCAGGATACAAGATAAACATACAAAAAATCAGTTGAACTCCTCTACGCCAACAGAGGAGATGTCAAAGGGGAAATGACCAAATCAGTATCATTTACAATAGCTGCCAAGAAGATAAAATGCTTAAAAATAAATCTACCCAGAGGCATAAAAGACCTATACAAAAAAAAAACAAACAACAACAACAACAAAACTACAATACACTAGTGCAAGAAACTGAGAGAAACCTACCTGGCTCATGGATAGGAAGATGAACTTTGTGAAAATGTCTGTTGTATCCTAAGCGATCTATACATACAATGCAATCCCAATGCGAATTCCAATGGCACTTTTTAATGAGATAGACAATCAAATTGCCAAATTTCATATGGACAGGGAAGTGGCCCTGGATAAGTAAAGCATTACTGAAGAAGAATAAAGCAGGAAGTCCCACACTACCTGACTTTATAAATGTTAACACTGCCACTGTATTCAAAAAAGCCTAGTACTGGTACAATGACAGGCATACAGACCAATGGAACGAATTGAGAATCCAGACATAAAATTATCCACCTACTAGCAGCTGATACTTGACAAATGCCCAAAGTCTGTAAATCGGGGATACAATAGTCTCTTTAAGAAGTGGTGTTGGACATGTGACCAGAAGTACCAGATGGTGCACGGCCACCACCAGTGACAGCTGTGATGAGGCTCACAAAGTTGAGTCTCAGTGGCAACTTGAGAACAAAAAAGGGGGCACCCTGAGAACTCCACCAAGGGACAACAACTGATGGTCCCAAGTCCCTGGGGCTCCCCTGGAAACATGGCCCCTGGTCCTGATGCTGCCTCTGCCCATAAATCATTACTGAGTTCAACTCCTTGGACAGGAATAGATTTGACTAGGGGACATAGAGTGTGCACTTTATGGTTCTATGCATCTATAGGATGCTGTCCTGCTGGCCTCCTATTAGAGGGGAGTGGAGAGGGTGGAGAAGAAGAGACAAGAGATTGCTAAGAGGATACGACACATACAGACCAAAAAAAGAGGAGTGTACTGTCACAGGGTAAAGAGAGCAACAGGACCTGCACATAGGCAGGCATACAAATTTAAACTGGATTGTACATTCACTCAATTACAATAAAAAAAGAAGTGGTGTTGGCATAACTTCATATCCATCTGAAAAAAAAAAAAGATGAAACAAGACTGGTATTGGTATCTCCTACCATACACAAAAGCTAGCTCAAAATGGATCCACTACTCAAGTATAAAATCTAAAATGATAAAGATCACGGAAGAAAAAAGAAGTCCAATTCTGAGAGCCTTAATACAAGGCTTAAACAGAATACATAAGAATGCACAACAATGCACAACAATGCATAACAATGCACAAACAACAGCAGAGAAAACAGATAATTGTGAACTCCTCAAAATCAATCAATTATGCTTATCCAAAGACCACCCAGAGTTAAAAGACAGCCTACAGTGTAGGAGAAACATTTTGGCTATGACAAATCTGACCAGTGTCTAGTCTGCATAATCTACAAAATACTGTAAAACTTCAACAACAAAAAGACAAATGACCCAATTAAAAAATGGACAAAGATTATGAACAGGCACTTCATCAAAGAAGATGTTCAGGGAACTAACATACATGAGGAAATACAATCATCAGCCATTGTCAAGCCATGCCAGCCAAGTGCCGTCGAGTCAGATCCAACTCATGGCATAGAGAACTCCAAATCAAAACTACAATGAGATACCATCAGCACACAATGAGGCTGGCATTAATCCAAAAAACACAAAATGATAAATATTGGAGAGGATACAGAGAGACTGGATCACTTATACACTGCTGGTGGGAAAGTAAAATGCCATAACCACTTTGGAAATTGATTTGGTGCAAACAAAGAAACAGTGCCATCAATTCAATGCCGACACACAGCGACCCTTAATAGAGTAGAACAGCCCCATAGAATTTCCAAGGAATGCCTGGTGGATTTGAACTGCCTATCTTTTAGTTAGCAGCTGTAGCACTTAACCACTACATCATCAGGGTTTCCACAAATACTGTATGATACAGCAGTTCCACTTTTTGAAATACATACTAGAGAAATAAGAGCTGTCACATGACTAGGTATATGTACACCAGTGTTCATAGCAGCACTGTCCACAACAGTATAATGATAGAATCAACCTATAGGCCCTTGAAGGGGTAAATAAACTATGGTATATTCACATACTACACAATGATAAAGAATACTGCTGAACTTGAAGAAATCTGGAAGGCATTATGCTGAATGAAATTAGTCATTTGTAAAAGGAATAGATTTTGCATGAAATCACTATTAAAAAGATTTAAGAAAAGCTTTAAGCACAGAAGAAAACAGTCTTTAATGTTTAAAACTGTGGGAAAGGAGAAAAAGAATTCATTAATTAGATAATAGGTAAGAACGAAGTTAGGTGAAGGGAGGGACAAAACACAGTAGTCAGCACAACGGGACTAAACCAAAAGCTAAGAAGTTTCCTAAATATAACCCAACACTTTGAAAGATAGAGTAGAGAGGGCAGGGTTCTGGGGACAACGGTTTCAGGGGACATCTATATCACCTGACATACATTAAAAAAAATTCTGTTGTGCTTTAAAGGAAAGTTTACAATCCAAATAAGTTTTTCATACAAATAGGATGTCATCTACTGGCCTGTTACTAGAGGGGAGTGAAGAGGGTGGAGAAAAGAAGACAGGAGATTGTTAAGAGGATATGACATGTATAGAACAGAAGTGAGGAGACTGCCAACACTGGGCAAGGAGATCAGTAGGAGCTGCACATAGGTGGGCATGCAATTTTAAACTAGATTGCACTTTTCATTCAATCACAATAAAGAAATAAAATATATACTAAAAAACAAAACTTTTATACATATTGTTGTATAACTATCTGTATAACAAAGTTTTTTAAGAAAATGTTCTGCATACCACTTTGGTGACTGGTGTCTAGGGGTCTTAAAAGCTAGCATGTAGCCATCTAAGTAGCTTCAGTTTGTTCAAACTCATCTAGAGCAGAGGAGAATGAAGGGCGTCAAAGACATAAGGAAAATATGAGCCCAAGAGACCAAAAGGGCCACATGTTCCAGGGACTACATCAGTATGAGACCAGAAGAACTAGATGGTGCCTGGCTACCCACAATGACTGCCCTGACGGGGAATACAACATAGAGTCCCTGACCTAGTGGGAAAAAAAAATGGGTGTGCAGAATTCAAACTCTTTTAGAAAGACCAGACTTGATGGTCCAACGGACTGGAGGAACCCAGGAATACATGGGCCCTAGACTCTCTGATAGCCCAGAATTGTAACCATTCCCGAAGTAAACTCTTCAGACAAAGATTGGACTGTAATAGAAAGCATAAAATGATACTGGCAAAGAGCATGTTTTTTGGCTTAAGAAGATACATGAGGCTAACGGGTCAGCTCCTGTATAGAGATGAAATGAGAAGGTAGAGGAGATCAGGAGCTGGTTGAATGGACATGGGAATTTCTGAATGGAAAGAAGAAATGTTTTGTCACATGGTGGGCAGAGCAGCTAGAGGTGCATAGCAAAGTGTGTGCAAGCTTTTGTACGATGAATTGACTTAAACATTGTAAACTTTCACTTAAAGTGCAGTAAAATGTTTTTAAAACCAGTAACTAGGACTCTCTTTAATTTTTATGTTCAAAGTATTTTTTACTCTTCCTAACTTTTTGTCATCTATCAATATGATGAGTATGTCTTCAATGCCATCACCCAGTCATTGAAATTATAATTCAGTAGCACAGGTACACATCATTTAAGAAATACTTTGACACCATTTATTAATCAACATGAAATGTAGATTATTAGTTAAATCATGGGTTCTGAAGTTAAATTCTGAAACTGCCACCTATGGTGTGATTTTGAGGAAGTAATTTCCGATATTTAATAATCTTAAGTTATCTATATAATAGAGAATAACAGAACTGCCTCATAGTTTTTCTGATGAATAAATAAAATGATGCTCATAGCTAATAGCATTGTAAATAGACCATAATCAGTTTTTCACAAAGATTACATGTTAATATTTTATTTTTACATGCAGCCTAATTCTGAATTCAAGTAACTATGCTATCTCATAACATGGGCGCTCAAATGTGGAGGAAGGTTTGGTAAATAATGGTCCCCTTCTAGCAAGGACTGCTGCTCAGTTGCCGGGGTAGCAGTTAACAGACCACTGAAGACCTCAGCTTTGAGTTCCTCCACTATGGGCTGACTGTATCACCATCTTGCCCAAAATGATGTCTTGCCTGGGGCATCCTACATGAAGTGACTGGATGTGAAGGATGGGCATTATAAAAGCCTAGCCACTTTAGTCCATTGTAGGATGACTTTGACAGACAATACTCTCTGCAGAGCTCCTGACAAGTCTGAGACTTTGTAGGGCCTGTACCATTTTAACTTCTCTCCTGTCCTAATTACTTTCCCTCACTTTCTATCCCATGAGTTGATCCCTATATCTTACTGTTTCAGGAGCTGCTTCTGGAAAACTCAACCTGTAATAGAAGGTAGTGTTGAATGTACAGCAGAAATGAAGCTATATTGTCTGTTCCATCAGTTCAGCATCTCCGTCAAAATAAACAGACAGATAAACAAAGAAAAAGTTTGTTAAGCTTTATTTGTACTTAAGAATGCTTTTTGATACCTAGCAGTTTACCACGTGTTTTCTAACTGCTAATTTTGCAACTATTGAACAAAGCATAATGCTTTTCATAACCTTCCCCATCTTCCTAACCTCTCACTCCCTGATCAAATTTAGATCTCCATTCTCTGTGCTAGGCAGCCTCAGAGATGACTAAACTGATCTCCACCTTCTGATTTTGGTATTCATGTCCTTGCACAGATCTCTCCCCTTGAATGTTGGCTTAGTCTAGTGGCTTGCTTCCAATGAACAGAATACAAAAAATTGATAAGATGTCACTTCCAAGATTAGATTACAAAAAGAGTGACTCTTTGGCTTCTGTCTTGATTCACGCTTGCTCACTGCTAGGAAAGCCAACAGTCATTTTGAGACCTTCCCAGAGGAAAAGCTCACATGGCAAGGAAGTGATACTGTCAGCCAGCATCCACCAAAGACCTGATGCCTGCAAACAGCTACATGAATGACCTTGGAAGCAGATTCTCCCCCAGCTAAACCTTGAGAAGACTGCAGACCTCAAAGAAACCTTTACTGAAGCCTTATGAGAGGTCTTAGCCAGAGGTTTCCATGGGTACCAGCATTCTTGTCTCATAAAAATTGTGATTAAAGTAAATATTTATCACTTTAAATCATTAAAGTTAGTGTCAATCTGTTATCCAGTAACAGGTAACTAACACCTTGTCTTTCATCCACATTTCTCCATATTTTTCTGTCTCATCTTCCTATCCACAGACTCTCCCTAGTATATGTTTCTTACAGTGTCAAATTATTTTGGCAGAAATCAAACAAAATTATTCCCCCAATTTAAAGAAGAATACTAATTTCCCATTGTCTCTTGATTAAACTCCATCTTTTAACACAACATTTGAGGATCTTCAATATATGATCTTAAACTTTTTTCCAATCTTATCTTTCATATGCTCTTTAAGAATCTTCTGTGTTCCAGTTAGATTTAAAACAAGCAAACAAAAAACTCCCATTTTTTCTAATTTGTACTGTTATTTTCAGCTCAGGGTGTTGCTGCACATTTTCTCCTATCAAATGTCTTATCTTTCAAGATAAATTGCAAATGTCATCTTTTGACAAGTAACCCCCAATTAACTCCAATGACAATGAACTTCTTTTTTTCGTTTACACTTCCTGAACCCATTAACAGAAACCCTGGTAGTGTAGTGGTTAAGTGCTATGGTTGCTAATCAAAAGGTAAGTAGTTCAAATCTGCTAGGTGCTCGCTGGAAACTATGGGGTAGTTCTACTCTGCTCTATAGGGTTGCCATAAGTCAGTCTACTTGACCATACTAGGTTTGCATCTGGGGCACCAATTAATTGCATTGCTCAGCTGCAGAATCCATTTTAGTCTACTGTTTTTACAAGTCTAAGATTCCCTTATGCATTTGTCCATGTGAAGACACTCACTGAAGAAATCAACTGTGTGTTAGTCATCATTTTTCTCCATGTTCACAACAGAATATCTTGATCATGGCCAGTGCTTGCCACTAAGTTGATCCAATTATCTTGTAAATAGATTCTTCTACCTGTAGTTTGCTCTTGAGTGAAAGAAAGTGAGAAAAACAGGACTGGGTAAAGGAAACAGTGATGCCGAGTCTATAAAACCCATTGTCCATGAGTCAATTCCCACTCATAGAAACCCAACAGATAGAGGATAATTGCCCCATAGGGTTACCAAAGCTATAACCCTTATAGAAGTGGATTGCCACATCTTTCTCCTTCTGATGACTGGTGGGTTCAGACAGCTAATTTTTCGGTTAGTAGATGAGTACTTAACAACTGTGCAACCAGGGCTCTTGATGAAAGTTTACTATAATTTTCCATGGTTCACTTGCTTCTTGTCTAAATTTGAACTCATTCTATCTTAAGAGAATTTAGCATAGCATCCCAATCACCTTATGTTTTTTTTTTTATTCTCAGTTGCCTTCAAATCAGTTCCTACTCATGACTACTTTATGTATAATAGAACAAAAAATTTTTCTGGTCCTGTGCTGTCACAATTGTTAGTATGTTTGTTTCCATTCATGTGGTTATTACGTTAGTTCATTTTCTTTGACTCCCTATTATAGGTGATGTCCCCTTTTCAGCAATTAGTCTTTCCTGATGACATACCTAAAGTAAGTGAATCAAAATCTCTCCATCCTTGCTTTCAGAGTGTGTTCTGGTTATATTTATTCTAACACTAATTTGTTTGTTCTTCTGGCAATCTGTGGTATGTTCAACTTTGTTTATCAGTACTGTAATTAAAATGTATCAGTTCTCATCTTTCTTTTTTTATTGTCCAGCTTTCACATGCATGTTGTTCTTAGCCACCACTGAGTCGATTCTTCACATGCACGTAAGATAATTAAAAAGACCACAGCTTGGGTCAGACAACCTGAGTCAATTAAAGTGACATATTTGCTCTTTAAAACCTTAAAGTGATCTTTTACAGCTGACTTGACCAATGAAACACATCATTTGGTGTCTTGACTCCTGTTTCCATGGTAATTGATTGTTGAGCCAAGCCGAATGAAATTATTGATAACAATTAAAACTGTTAACAACTGTGGCACCAGGGCTATTGGCCAAAGCCAATATGAACTCCATGTATAAATCTGAACTCCTTGTGAACAATTTCATTTTCGTCTTTGTTTATTATGATGCTATCAGTCCAGTTGCAAGGATTTTTGTATTCTTCACATATCCATACTGGAGGCTGTAGTCTTTGGCCTTCATCAGTAAGTACTTTAAGTCATCTTCATTTCTGAGGTTGTGTCATATTACAAATTGTATGTTGTTAGTGAGCATTCCACCAATCTTGATGTCTTGCTTTTCTTCATGTAGACTAAGCCTAATGGTTAGAGAAGTTCAAATGAAGAGAGAAATGTAGATCAAAAAGACAGAAAGAAGTTCACAGGACAAGGATAGCTTTCACTCAACTCATTTTTTTAGTGTGGTAAAGAGAAAAAATAAGATTAACGTAAGATAGACCTGGCTACAAATAACAAAGACAAGTCTTTAGACCTCAGGTGTTTGGCTTCAGTTTCTTCAAAGGGAAAATGAAAACAATAATATGTACCACATAATTTCACGAAGGTGAAATGAGATAATCTGGTTAAGACATTCCACAGTGGTGAATGCTTTTCTGGCTTCACTTTTCTGCATAGTCCTGAAACTTCATTTTACTTCCAATTACCTGAAATCCTGTTCAATTACAAAAAAAGTATCTTCAGAAACAGACAAAAAACTAAAAGAGAGAAAAACAAAACTTGTGAGTAAAATAAGGGAAAAGAGGAGGTAAGCAGCAGAGAAAAGGAGAAAAAAAATAATAAAGTGTCTACAGATTGGTAGGCTTATTAATTCATTTTCCTTTTCCCAGGATGGCATGGAGACTCTTCGGTAATATGAAAATCACTCCATATGCAATCATATGTTGAGAAATGATGCAGCCAAGTAAGTAAATGACCATAAAATTTTTATTATATCTTTTATTATATATATACAATTTTAATTATATCTTGAAAAACTCACTGTTAAATGAAAAAGTCTGGAATGTCAAGTTAAATTCTACTACATATTTTTCTTGACCACATGCAGGTATTAAGGCAACACATAGCATAACATGTCACATGAGTTCTTTATTATAATTTTCAATATAACAAACTTTGTACTTGAAGGGGTTCCCAGAGGACTATTACAAGTGCGCTCCTTACCTCCCCACTCTTGCAAAGACTGATGAGGCTTGATGCCCTGAGGCTGGGCAGATCTCCAGAGAGTGCATCACTGGTATTTTGGTTCCTCATTTGAGGAATATGCAGAGAAAAATACCACAGGTATAATTTTAGGTTCTCCAAAGTATCTTATTCCAAATTTTCTGGTGCTTGTCATGCTCCAGTATTGAATTACTGCTTTTTTTTTTTTTTTCATCCTAACATCAGAAGCTTTCCTCATAAAATACACAGTTCTGTTTAAATGGCACATTCGGCCCTATCTCAAAATGGAAACCTCAGAGAAATATGTTATTTGAAGAATCATAAAATAGACATTTTTTAAACTCATTTTTCTTGCTACAATCACAAAATCTTCAAGAAGATTATGCGAAAATATATTCTATCTCAAATGAAATGGCATACTTACTTTTTTTATGGATGACAAGATTAAATAACCTACAAACCAGAAACAGATATTTCATGGAGATTTTACAAAAGGAGATGCAATTTCAAATGTGAAACCCATTACAATTCACTAAAAGAAAGCATAAACTAACGATATCTTATTTGTAAAACCAAATGCCATCAAGTAATTTCCCAAGCAACTGTGTCCTGCTACCACCACCTAAATTCCTACTGGCAAGAGGAAGGAGACTGTACTGTACCAATTGGAGGAAGGCCTAAGAGTTCTGAGAGCCAAGAAGAAACTCTTCAAATGAATGACTGGAGAACTTTTCTAAACAGGCAGTTCACAATGTAATAGTATTGAAATTACAGGGGAGAAAAAAAAATTATTCATTTCAGTCCTCTATGTACCAGCCATACTCCCAAAGAATATGGTCAAATTTTCTGAACACTTAGCTTCTCAAAAGTTTATTTTCCTAACTCATACTTTTGCCTCCTAGAAATGCAAATTTGACAATATGACTGATAATCAAAAGAGATATACAGTAGGGGTAAAACTATTAGTACAATATTTAAGTATTTCCTTATTACTTAATAAAGAGCTACCAGAGTGCCCACACCGCCATGGTGGCTCAATTCCCCACAAGCCCCAGAATCTTTTCACATGGCATGACCTAAAGTGTTAATGCATGGCTTCACTGTAGGACACCCAGGACTCTGCTTCAGGGTCCTATGACTAGAATCTTTTGATTGATTTGTTCTTGGCTTTAATATCAAGCATAATGAATTGCTAGTTAGTGCCTGGCTTCAGAGTAGGACCCCCAGGACACTGCTTCAGGGTCCTATAACTGGAATCTTTTCTGATTGATTTGTTCTTGGCTTTAATATCAAGCATACTGAATGTTAGGTAATGCCTAGCTTCAGACTAGGAGCCACAGGACTCTGCCTCAGGGTCCTATAACTGGAAACTTTTCTGATTTTTTTGGCTTTAATAAATATCAAGCATACTGAATGTTAGTCCTGCTTAAATAATCCCAAAAGATCATGGAAACTAATAGGTAAAGTACAACAGGAAATGACCAAAAAAGTGGGAAACTGGAAAGCACATCCCACAAAGAAGCATTTGCTACACAGCTGTGGAAGACTGTTGCCATGTGGAATTGCAGGTTGTGGAAGCTAAACATTCTAACGCTTGTAACAGAAGCCAGAAGTTACGGTTTGACTGAGAAATCCCGTAGTTTCTTAACATCAGCAACTGTTACAGATTGAAATGTGTTCACCAAAATATAAGTGGGAACACTATCTCCTATGCCTGTGGATGTAATATTGTTTGAAAATATAGCTTTCATTGTTACGTTAATTAGATGATGTCTGGTTCTACATGTAATCACTTCTTAGGTATAAAAGGATCAGATTAGTCACACAGATTTGCACACACAGGAGCAAACATGCCATGTGAAGATTGCCAAAGAAACAAGGAATGCCTGGGACACTGAGCAAGGAAGGAATCAACACGGTTGAGACCCTGATTTAGACTTACAGCCTTGAGAACTGTAAGAAAATAAAATTCTGTTCTTTAAAGTTACCCACTTTCAGTATTTCTGTTATAGCAGCACTAGGAAACAAAAACAGCAACAAATACAGATACTTGCTAAATACTGTGTGGGCCAAACCAAAGTGAATGTGGCTCATGGACCACAGTTTGCAATTTTGATCTAAAGCTTTATGGACTTTTCATGGTATTGGCAGAGATTTTTCATCTGTCACCCTTGAAACAAGCTGGAGGGAAAAACACAGCATTCTGTATCACATAATTATAAATAATTTCAAACTGGAACTTTGAAATAACTAAGTAAAAGAGATAATTAATTACATCAGCTTCCTTTTTATAGCATTCTAGGTTTTACCAAGCAGTATCAATTTTAGTGTCTCAGCTTTTCCTCACAGGCTACGTAGGCATTAATACGTGTTTTTTTGACAGTTGAGGAAAATAGGTCCAAAAAGATTAAGGAAATTGCCTAATGCTATCCAAATATGTGACATATCTGGGTCCTGAATTAAGCACCAGTAGGCTTGCATCTCCCAAACTGTCTTACCTGCCCTCAACTCTAGTGATATCCTAGACAGAAATAATCACCTTTTGGACTCCATTTTTTCACACTCAATTGAAATTATTGATTTAAACATCTAAAAATTGAAATTATGCATAAATATTTTTGCCATGTGACTTGTAAAGCCTCCCACAGTGGGCAGAGTAGATTTCCCCCACCAATTGTTATTGGGACTGGCTATGTAAGTTACTTTGGCAAGTGTGTGGGGATAGAAGTGACATAATGACAGTTCCTAGCTGAGGACTGAGGAAGTGTAACTAATCAAACTGTGCCCTTCTCCCAAAATAAGTACTGGAATCCTAGCCCATTTATCTAGGGATGTTTGCTTTTAACATTAATTAGATCATATCCAAGTAGGGCAGACTGCAAATGTAATTATTTTTGAGTTATTGAAAGAACAGCTTACACACACACACACACACACACACACACACACACACGAAAGATAAGGAACTCCAAGAAAGCAAGGAATGCTGGGTCTTCCCACAAGGAAAGAATCATCATGGCATGGATCCTTATTTGGACGTCAAGATATTATATCTGTAAGAAGATAAATTTCTAGTCTTTAAGGTCACTTGCTTGTAGTCTCCGTGTTGCAGCAGCGCTAGGAAACTAAGAGTGGAGGCATCGTGTTTTTCCACTCTTCTCTTGTGCTCCTGTGATATGCTATCAAGAGAGCAGCTCCTTGCTGCTGCTTCTCCTCAATTCCAGACAGAGAGAAAAGCAGCAAGCCTAAGCCTTACCTGTAGCCTTCAAAAAAACCCAGTCTAATTCACCCTAGACCAGCAGAACACCAGATACTCATAGATCCGTGAGTGAGAAAAATAATGTGATATAAGCTACCGAGATTTTGTAAAGATATCATGCAACGTTATTGTAGCAATATCTGACTTCTACACTATTTAGCCATCATAGTGAATATGGTAGCCTCCACTCTTAAACCATTGTAAATTATTTGAACAATAGAGAAAATTCCAAGGATAATATATATTTTTGAAGAATTGTGTTCTTATACCATCTAAACTAGTATTTCTGTAGGCAAATACATACGACATCAGGCAAGGAGAAAAGGAAAACAAAACATAATGTGTTTTTATAGGAAAGGAAAGGTGAGGTGATTAATACCTGTGGAAAACTATGATTTCTAAGCCTTATTTCTGATCCATGACTAGGTTGACCACCGTTAAAGAAACACATTTACAAATATTCTTACTTAAAAAAAAAAAGATTGGCTTCTTGTTGTGCTTTAAGTGAAAGTTTATAATTCAAGTCAGCTTGTCACACAAAGGCCTATACACATGATAATCCCAGGAAGATCTCTTCATCTGGAGGCTTTCTTGATTCTTTGTTTCAGCTTTCTGAAGCCATCATGGTCTGCCTTTTTATGTGACTCAATGTTGACTGTTATCTTAGGGTCATCAGTAAGTTATTGTATTTATTTATTTTATGTTTGCTTACTCTTTCTGAGATGGCACTCGGCTTTGGCTTACTCTTTCCTAGCTTCTCGTTTTACGTTCTTTTGAAATGCCCACATAGGCTGGTCATGTGAGCTAGTTTGACTACTGGTGCATTTGAAGCTCTAATTTTCTATCACCAGATGGTTGGAGCTGTTACTAGGTATGTGACCCCAGAACTCCATTAACTTTTCTTGTATGGATTCAGCTCAAATATAGAGGCAGCTAGTCACCAAGTGTGTGGTGGAAGCTATCCCCTGCTGTCCCAGATGGGCAGGGGCGACTGGTGTAGGCACAGGTACCTGACTGAATGCACTGAAGGAAGGGGGCTGACAGCCACCCCTGAGACTCTGCGAGACAAGTATGTCCATGTACCCTAGAGTGTGTGGATAGGTAGGTGTTTCAGCACGACTCTGAGTGCCCAATGCTGTTGGCTATAATAGCTAGGAGGCACCACTTACTCATGGACCCGCCTTGTGTGGCTATGTGGCATGGGTGGAGATACCAGTCCTCAGGACCCTACTTAATAGGCAGCTCAGAGTCAAATGTCAGGAACCTGCCTTTCCACCATATAGCTGATACAAAAAACTTAGGGTTCTGCTATATACACTATTGTGCTGGGCTAATGAAGGCCTACACTGTTGTATTGGGCCCAAATAGGTCTATGCAAGGGGGCAAATCATTCAAAGTCTGCAGACTTCTTTTGCCTGTGCCTAGGAAAAGGAACTGTTTCTACCCTGGGTTCCTTGCTTGGGAGAGCTAGTAGATTATTTTTTCCCTGTTTGTTAATTTATTACATCTCCAAAGTCGAGAGAATGGCTCAGGGCACATGGCAGGTTCCACTTCTGGTTCAGGAGATATATCAATTTCTAGACCTGTCTGGGGCCCAATGCAGAGCAGGAAGAGGGATGGTAAAAGTGAGAGAGGTTTATCTCAAAGGAGAGTTTTCCAATCCTTTCACAGTAGGTTAGACACAAAATACTTATGTTTTTATGACCTAGTGCCGCTTTTCACTAATTCTGGAGGCATGACTGGACTCTCTTCCGTGAGTTCTCTCCTCATGTAGAAAATGCCTTTGGTACACCACTATTGGCCTCACCACATGGGCACCAGTGTATCTGGCCTGTGGGGTACCAACTCCCACTGAGCCAGGTCTGGCCACTCCTCACTACTTTTGAAACTTCTCTCCCTTTCCTGCTTAGTCAGATTCCTCAACTTTGCTTTGACATTCAAGGCTCCTAGAATGTCATATATAATCAATTCATCTATTTTTTTTTCTTTTGGGTCTCTGTTATAAGAGGGATCATGGGTAGCATTTGATTACCATACTGATCCTGCCTCCCCGTTTTCTCTACCAGTTGAAATATTTTCACCACTAGTCAATAAAAACAGTTTTTACTTCTTTTAATCTTTACACATACCTTGAAATGGAACGTAAATGTTGAGTCTAGGAATCTAAGGGAAAATCATGATAGCTGTTCTTAATCCTGGTTGTATCTTAGAATCAGTTTGGAATATTTTTAAAAACACACATGTGTGGGACTCTGTCCCAGAAATTCTGAATTGACTGGCTTGGACTGAGTTGTACAAAGGTGCATTTTAATAGTTCCCCAGGATTCAACCTGACATTGAAAACCACTGTCCTTACATGACATAAAAAAAGTTAATGAAAGCATCCCTACAATAAAAAACATATTTTAAAGAATGCTTTAAATTAAAATAATGACAAAAAAAATCCCAGAATAGCATCGTGGCTAGTAAAATAAGAAACTGAGTATGTCACCTTTTCAATTAACATTTTCCTTGAAGTGAGCTACCAAATGAGGAATTAGCACACATGTCCCATTCCAGCAAGGAGAGAGATGCTCCTGGTAAGTCTAACACCTCTCATATTTTTCACTATCAATCGTTGACTCAAGACGTAAAATAAAATCTTTCTATTCAAACTATCTTGAGTCTCAAGTTAGCAGTGAATTACAAGAAAACATAGGATTTCAAATCTTGCTTTGCACATGCAGAGCCTTTGCCATCGTTTGGAATATGACAAGGTCAATTCCCTTGTTGTTCAAAATACTTGTCACCTACCCTAAGCTCTGAGTCACAGTTATAGGATATGATTGGGAAGACCTGATGATATACTTGCAAAATTCAGTCAAGAAAACTTAGCGATCACAATGACCACAATGTAATCACCGTGAGTAGGTGGCAAACTCTACAGCAGCCAACAGAACAACACATTGTTAAGTAGGTATATTCAATTAAGAAAAAAAAACGTTGTATAACCAGGAGGTGAGTAGAAAAAGGCTTTGTAATCCATGATTTTTTTTTGCTGAAATCCTACACTAATCTAGAGATGAAACTTCTTTTGTCATTTTGGCTCACAGTGGTTTGTCTAATGAAAGTACTTAGAATTTACAATATTTTTCTGCTTGCTGAGTCAAGGACCTTCTTCTTACCCTTTAGAAATGAGAGTTTGACTGATATAGCCAAAGGTGATCTTATTTCCAGCCATTAAACAATGTTAATTTCATGCACTGCAGAGAGAAGTTTATGCAAATGATTATGATTTTGCCTGCACACAGCTTATTAATATGAATAGGTCAGCAATTTATGATCCATAGCCTTCCTCAATAGGTAAGATGCAGAAGGTCAAGGTTTTTTTTTTTTTTTTTTTTTTTTTTCCTAAAATGAGTCCCTTAATAATATGCAGGTAACTTCTCAGAGGTAGGCTCAGGGCCACTCTCATTTTAAATGGTCTTTCTACCATATGAAAAGTCAATGATCTATAGAGCAAATATAAAAAGGAACTATGAATGTTTCTGTGTAATCTCACAGAATTCAGAGGAGGTACAAGGATACTACCTGCTGAACTTGATCCAACACTCTAATTCAAAAATGTGCCAGACATATCTACTCTAACCTATAACACTTCTGAGAATGGAAATGCAATATTTCACAGTGAAGGATGCTGATGGTATTTCTTTGCTCATTAGAAACCTTAATAGTTTCCATGCATCAATGGTACACATAGGTTATGGATCTTCCATGTTAATGTCTGGACAGTATATAATATTAGAAATATTCATGAAGAACAAAATGAAAGATCACTTAGCTAAAACAGAAATTTATCATTTGTGAGCTGTATTCATCCTGCTTTAACACTATTTTCCTAGCAAGGACACAGTTAACTCAGTGTCCCTGAAGTGCCAGTTTTCAGTTGTTTCTCCAAAAGTAGGAATGGGACAGATTGCTTGCATTCTAATCTGGTGTCCCTTGAAACTAAATTGTGACTATGTGAGATGTTTGTTAAGTTAAGGTGCATTTTGAGGACATGGCATGGATTTTTTCTTTTTTATTTTATCTTGTGAAATGCCTGAAAGTATCTATGGGGTTCTACATTTTAATCTCAACGAAACGAGATGACCAAACTAGACCCAGGCCAAGTATAAAAGTAGAAGCTCTTAAATTTAGAAGACAAAAATACAAATTATTTAGCTCACTCTCCTAGCCATGTTAATATTTTCACTCTAGCCAGGGTGACAAATATGAGGCTAGGTACAGAAATGTGAATACACAAAGCGCAGTCAGAGAATCCATATACAGTCAATGATAGAGTCCTGCCAACGCTCCTTTCAAGATATATTCTGTATTTATTAAATTGCTTTCAATTTCCATTGCCAATGCCATAGTTCAGGTAACCATTGAATTATGTCTGGATTTCTTAACATCCCCTTTTAACAACCATGCCTTTAGACAGCCTACTTCCAGTTAGTTTTCTGTACTACAACTAAAGTCACAATTCCAATGAGTTTTGATTAATTACTTTGCTATTTAGATCTCTGTTTTGATTTCTCCTGTGGTTTCCCACTGCTCTTAAACTCTGAAATCATAAACATGACCTAGGGATTCTTCCTGGCTCTAAGCACTGCTTATAACTCCAGCCTCAGCTTCCCCTATCTTTTGTTAATCTTATCTTTGTTCTCTAAATTTTACTCGTTCTGAACCACGACCTTAGATCATCACTCTCCCCATCACAGTTAGCCTTACTTCTACTTGCACTAAAAAATGTTAATGAAACAGAGAAGTTCCTGACCTGCAAATTAGACAGTCAGGATACATAGGCTGTGAGCTTGTGGCTGTCTAGTCAATTCCCATCCGTAGTGATCCTACAGCATAGAATAGAACTGCCTCATGGGATTTTCAAAGATGCAAATCTTTATGGAAGCAAACTGCCACCACTTTCTCCTGTGGGCAGCTGATGGGTTTCAATCACTGATTTTACTTAGTAGTTGAACCCTTTAACCACTGCACCACCACAGCTCACATATATGCCACACAAAAAAAAATCCATTTCCATAGAGTCAATTCCAACTCAGAGTGACACTATAAGACACAGTAGAACTGTCATACACAGCTTCCAAGATTATAATCTTCACAGGAACAGACTGACAGGTCTTTTTCCCAAGGAGTCTCTCCTTTGGAGCTCCAACTTTTGGATGGATATGAACTGAATGTAATTATCACAGCTTGGGAAAAATATACCTTAGTACTCAAGGGGATATTTTGCTTTTTAGCATGTTAAAGAGATCTTTTGAAGCAGATTTGCCTAACCCAATGCATCATTTGATCTCCCGACTGCTACTTCCATGAGCTTTGATTGCGGACCCAAGTAACCCAGAAATCTTTACAACTTCATTATTTTCTCCCTCTACTATGATGTTGCTTATTGGTCTAGTAAACCAAACCCAGTTCCATTAATTCTGACTCATAGCAACCCTATAGGACAGAGTAGGTAGAACTGCCCCACAGGGTTTTCAAGGAGCACTATGCAGATTTGAACTGCCAACCTTTGGTTAGCAGCCCTAGCACTTAACTACTATGTTACCAGGTTTCCACCGTTCCCCAGTAAGGACTTTTCTTTAAGTTGAGGTGTACTCCATCACTGTTTCAAGTCCACTTTGCTTTCAGAAAGTAAAATTGTGTCATCTGCATATGACAGGATGATAATAATCTTCCTTCAGTCTTGATGCTGTGTTCTTATTCATATAGTCCACTTTCTCAGATTATTTGCTGAGTGTACAGATTTAATAAGTATGGTGAAAAGATACAACTCTTATGCATATACTTCCTGATGTTAAATCCTCGTTCTGTTCAAAGGGCTGCCTCTTGGTCTATGTACAGTTTCTGAAATTTCCATTCTTGGAAATGTTATTCATAATGTGTTATGATCCTCAGTCAAATGCCTTTGCATAGTCAATAAAACAAGTAACATCTTGCTGGTGTCCTCTGCTCTCAGCTAAGATCCATCCGACAACAGCAACAGTGTTGCTGGTTCAACCACTCTTCTGAATCTGGCTTGAATATCTGGCAGGTCTCTCTTGCACTGCTACAATTGTTTTTGAATTATCTTATCAAACGCTCTACTTGATTGTGACATCAATGATAATTCAATAATTTGTAAGTTCTATTGGGTTATCTTTCTTTGGAAGGAGTACAAGTATGAATCTCTTCCAGTCAGTTGGCCAGGTTGCTGTCTTCCAATTTTTTGGCATAGATGAAGGAGTGCATCTAGGGTTGCATTCATTTATTGAAACATCCCAACTGGTATTCCATCAGTTCCTGGAGCTTTTCTTTTGCCAGTGCCTTCAGACCAGGCTGGACTTCTTCCTTCAGTACCGTTGGTTCTTGATCACATGCTACCACCTGAAGTGGTCGGATGTTGACCAAGTCTGTTTGGTACAATGATTCCATGTATTCCTTCCATCTTCTTTTACTGCTTCATGCATCATCCATTCAGTGTTTTTCCTGTAGAAGCCTTCGATATTGCAACTCAAGGCTTGACATTTCATCATTTCTTCCTTTTACTTCAGCTGCTCTACTTCTAAAAGCAAGTTTCAGAGTTTCTTCTGACATCCATTTTGGTCTTTCCTTGCTTCCCTGTCTTCTTAATGGTTTCTTGCTTTCTTAATGGATGGTGTCCCTAATAATCATTCTACAACTCAACTGGCCTTCTGTCATTAGCGTTGTAACACTAGTTTAAAATTTTATGGCTGGACTAAAGAATGTCGAGGCTAAATGCCTTCCCTCCACAATTTCTTTTTTTTTTTGTATTCTAATTTTGGAGGACACACAGAGTATCTTAGATGACCCTGTTCTTCACTCTTGGTCCATGCAATCAGCCACAAAATCCTAACTCCGTTGATGTTATCCCAGTCCAGAATATCATCAAATTTCACTTGTATAATGCAGGAGTCTTCTAAATCTTCTCTCTGTATCAAGATCTTTTCTAGTTCTAACTCCTTTTATTCTTACCCTGTCTTTAACTACTTTGGCATCAAAGTAATTGTTTTTTTAAGTCAAAATTAACCATGTCAATCATTGCTAAAATTCTTCAATGATCCCTCAGAGGCTTCAGTGGAACCCTGTAACTCTTGAAACACTCTAATTCTTGCAACAAAAGGCCTGTATAAGGGAGCCACAACACAGATTCCCACTGATCTAAAGGCCCACCACTACCTTGCCCACACCCCACAGTCCGATGACACCAGAGAGTGTGTTACTCATCCCTGCATTCTGAGGCTCAATGTTGACAGCCTGATATATTTTATTTTTTATTTATTAAAATCATTCATAGGGCTTTTGGTGAAGTGTCCACGAAATAAAAAAAGAACATTCAATTTGCCAAGCCTGAAAAACAATATCTGATTATACCAACAGAATAGCTCAAAGACAAGAAAATGGTATGTGCGCACATGTATGTGTATTTTCTCTTTTTTAAGTTAAAAGTTGAGGAATATTTTGAACTTAGAAACAAAAGATAAGCTTGGAAATTTGGGGCACACACCATCATAAATTTAACTCCATCTTCAACATAAAGAAAAAAATTGACTAAAAAGTAGAAGCATAGTATTTACTCTAAAATTCTAATTAAAAAGTGAACAATATTTCTCTCAACTGAATTTGGAAAAAAAAGGTAGTTAAAAAGTATGAAAGCATTTCCTAATAAAAATTCATTTCTAACACAGTTTTAAAAACCTCCTTTATTTTAAAACAGCATGCAAACAAAAGCCTCAATTTATTTATTAATGAATCTAAAAGTTTCAAAGCGGTTGATCTTGCTCTTCAGTGTTACTAGAGGGACAGAGGTTCAATAATGGTTAATTTAAAAAATAAAAATAAAGCTGTTAGCTTTTCACAAAAAGGGCATGGTGCTCTGAGAGGAGCATTGTCTTTTGAGAATTTGAATTCTCAAATACCTGCATTTTTAGTGACTCTATCAACCGACGGTGGTTCTACGTCTATGTAAACATGTTCGTCCCCTTTCTTTCCCCATTTAAAAAATTCTAATCTCCATCAGTTGTATACCAAAACGCTGGTGTCATAGTAGTTAAGTGCTACATCTGCTAACCAAAAGGTCACCTGTTTGAATCTACCAGACACTCCTTGGAAACTCTATGGGGCACTCCTACCCTGTCCTCTAGTGTCTCCGTGACTCAGAATCAACTTGATAGCAGTGGGTTTTTGAATACAGTGAAAGCCCTGGTGGCGTTGTGGTTAAGAGCTATGGCTGCTAACCTTTGGTTAGTGGTGGGAATCCACTAGGTGCTCCTTGGAAACCCTAAGGAGCATTTTTACTCTGTCCTGCGGTTGCTATGAATCGGAGTAGACTCAATAACAACAGGCTTGTGTGTGTGTGTGTGTGTGTGTGTGAGAGAGAGAGAGAGAGAGAGAGTGTTTATACATCTGTATGTTTTTCATGTTGTTAACTTCCACACAGCTCATGCAATGTAGTCAATATACACAGCCAGTGCAATCTGGCTTCTTCATGACATACATTATACAATCAGTACATGTTTGAAAAGGAATGAAGCTGTCCATTTTAACTGCTGCCACTTCATGATGTTAGCTTCTTATAAAATAATCCACTGGCCACTATTTATTCCTTTAAAAATTTACTTTTATTTCTAGGGTATATGCTTCTAGCTACCTGGCTACAGGTACGTCTGGACATTTCTCAGACTTTGCCCTGGTATCTGCTTTTGTTTATACCTTTTCTGCTGCTTGCAATGCCTACTGTGCCACAGCTCTGTGTTTCTGCCTGGTAAAAAGCTAATTCATCACTAGATTGTCGCTCCATATATTACTGCGCTGCTGAACCGTCCCTCATTCCCTATAGTTGGAGATACGTTTTCCCTCCTCAAAACACATACTATACTTCATTTACATCTCTTCTATGATACTTTGCTCTTTCTACCTTGCATTCTATTTCTATACAGCTTATCATTCCTTCTAGAATATAAAATCCTTAACTATGGCATCCATTTCTGAGTCATTTGTGTCTCATGAACATCTTGTGTAGTGCTTTTGACATGTAAGTATGTATTTTTAGAAGATTTATTTCTATCCTTAGGAAAATCTCTTGGATTATCCCTTGGATCTTTTTAACTTACAGTTTATACATAAGTTCAACAAACATTATATAAAGGAATGAGATGCTCATAGAAGGTATTCAAAAAAGCTACAATCTTCCCCAAACTACAGTCCATTGGGACACATACATGAGAAAAAGATATGATCTCTTAATACTTGAGAATATTAATATGACACAACTCAGAGGAATAATCAATGTGCACAAAATATTTCTTGAATCCTAAATATCTTAATTTATTATTTATCATATATTAATAAAGCTTTCTTTGTTATTCAGTTATAATGAAACTATATTATATATTGTATTATACATTGAAATTATATTTTATATATTATATAATGAAATTGTATCACATATTAGGGTTGCCATGAGTCAGATCTGACTCGACGGCACTTGGCTCTTTGGCATCACATATTATATCATATATTGATATAAACTATCATATACTGATGTAAATTATCATATATTAATAAGACTTCCTTGATATTCAGTTATAATGAAATTTACAGGGAGAGTTAACCTTGAATTTAATAAATAATTAATAACTATTATTAACAATATCTCACTCCAATAAATTTTAGAAATATTTTACACTTACAAAGCACTTCTGCATTGATTTTAACAACCAAATTCCTAACAGGGCTAAAAGAGAAATATCAAACCTATCAGATTTTACAGAAGAAAAAGCTGAAATTTAATAGGGCAAGTAAGTTCTTCCAACGTCACACAGCTAAAAAGTGGCAAAGTTAACGCTCAGTACTTAGTGTCCTGACTTCAACAAATGAAAGAGACTTAGTTCTCATTTACTGCCTGAGGAAACACTGAAAAGAAGTAAATAAAAATAATAGGAAGAATGTTTCCTTCTTTATTTCTGATGGACAACAACAGCTAGCAGGAAATAGGAGTTTTTGAGATAATAAGATCAAGGAGAACATCATGGAAAACATTGTCTGTAAACCGAGGCCTGAATGAAAAGAACGAGCCCACCATTAAAATAAACAAAACAAGTTAAGGGCATTCCACGTAAAGTACTTAAGGACTTAAAATATTAAAAAGAAAAAAAAAAAAAGATCAGGCTTCTTACCACAGCATAAAATAGCTGTCATGAGTGGAATTGCAAGTACGTTTTCAACTGATTGCGTGCCAATTGCCCTGCCCTTCATCGCTTCCAACTTTCATGCTCAAAGGAGACAGAATGCTAATTCTATGAACATCTCAACTGCACAGTCCTGTGCAATTGTGCGTGTGCTATTTCTTCTGCCTGCAACACCCTATCCTGACATCTCCAAATGGAAAAAATATATAAATATACATTAATTTTCCTGAAAAACTTTTCTCAGATGACATTTATTTTCTCAAGGTTTTTCAGAATAACTCTCTTCTCTCACAGCTAGTTACATGAGTCTTTCCTGAATTTAATATATATATACATGTGTGTAAGTGTATATATATATATATATATACATATAAAGCCAAGTGCTGTTATATATATATATGTATATGTATGTGTGTATACATATATACGAGTCGGATCTGACTCGACAGCACTTGGCTGGCTACATACATGTACATACACATACACATTCACATATACATGTATATAAAGCTTTAATGGGTGTCTTGGTTATCTGGTACAGCTCTAACAGAAATACCAAGAATGGAAGGCTTTAAAAAGAGAAATTTTGTTTTGTCACAGTCCAGTAGGCTGCAAGTCCACATTCAGGGAATTAGCTCCAGAAGAGAGCTTTCTCTGCTGGATCTGCAGGAAACTCCTTGCTGTCAATCTTCCCTTGGGCTGGAGGTTTCTGAGCCCCAGGGACTTCAGTCTTTTCCAAAGGATGTGCTCAGCCCCCAACACAGCTTCTTTCTGATGGCATGATGTCCCCAAATGTCTCTGCTAGCATCTTTCTTTTATATCTCAGGAGACTGCCTCAAGGCACAACACAATTTTACACACTGAGTCCTACCCTAGCAACACAACTGCCACCCATCCTCCCACATTAACATCATAGAGACAGGGTTTACAAAATACAGCAATTTCACATTATACTAGGAATCATGACCTAGACAACTTTCTACACATATTTTTTGAAGAGCACAATTCAATACATGCCACAGGGAATAATTTAATTTATATAACACAAATCACCTGATTTAAATGTAAAATTCAGTGTCTTTTAGTATATTCACAGTTATGCCACCAGCATCACAGTCTAGTTTTAGGACAGTTCCATCACTGAAAAAAAGAAACTGTGTTTCCCCTTCCATTCTATCTTCATCATTCCTTCACCAGGCCCTAAGCAGGTGCTAATCTCTAATCTATTTGCTGTCTCTTTCTAGATATTTTATATAAATGAAAACACACAGTGTGTGTCCTCTGTGTCTGGCATCTTATACTGAGCATAATGTTCCTGAGACTAACCCAACTTGTAGTTATGTTTCAGTACTTAGTTCTATTTTGATGAATGATCTAGTCACCATTTAAGGGATGTTTAGGTTGTTTGCCAGCTTTTTTACTGCTGTGAATAATGCTAGTATGAACACTGGCATAGAATTCTTTGTGGGATGTTTTCATTCTTCCTGAATGGAAATTTTGTAGCAGGATTTCTGGGTCACATGTTACCTTCTCTTTTCTTTGTTTTTTCTTTTGTACTTCCATAGCTTTCATATATCCATTTACTAACACACGCGTTACTTCTCATTGCTGTGATTTGCACATTTTGTTTTACATATATATCCCCTGATAAGCTGTAAGTATTGTTACAGCAGGTAACATGGCTCCAGCAGGCCTTATTATTCTGTTTTGCTTTGTTTTACCACTTGCCATCAAGTCATTTCCAACTGATGGTGACCCTGTGTATGTCACAGCACGACTGTCCCCCACAGGGTTTTCAATAGCTGATTTTTTCCAGATGCGTCCAGTAGTTAGCACTCTAGTACATCAACTGTGTGCATCACTCAGGGACTGTGCTCTAGGAAGTACCATAGCTTAATTTTCCACAGTCCCAAAGAACACAATTATTGGTACATAACAGACACTGATAAGTTTTCTGAACTCTGATCTCAGATTCTCATCCTCATTCATTCATTTCCACAGTTTCAGAGAGTGCTGAGCACAAGTGAGTCTCTCTCCAAGATGTGCCCTTTGCACGGAAGTAGGTTACACCTACTCCCTAAAGGCAGCCCAAATTCAATGACTGATCTGTGTGAAGGGCATACAAACCTGTGCTCTTGCCTCCATCTAATACGTCTCTGGAAGGTGTTGCAATCTCACAGCATCTCTTAGGATTGGCGGAGGCCATTGCTACAACTGCATTACAGTTCAGATTCTCTTTATGCCCATTCCTGCTTCCTTTGTCCTCCTCCTTTGATGTAGTTGCTGAGAGGACTCCTCAGTCAGCCTTCAGCAAGCAAATCTCAGACTCAGATTTATTGAAGAACCTGACTACTTTAAGCCATGAATTCAAGCAAGGACATTGACTATCAAATAGATATTAACCTCCAATGCCTCTTCTTCTATCAGAGATAGTTATTCTAATCAATTGTTTCTAATGTAGATGTTACCTAGTTAAAATCCAGATTCTAACTTATGTTTGAGAATAAGACCAACTTGATGCCCACTTGCTCCATACTCCTTGAAATTCAAGAGCCCTAGCACTATTTCTGTAAATTTTTGTTTGTTTGGAATAGGCATAATGATGGCGTCTGACTTCTACCATCCATTTGATTAGTTTAGTTTACAGAATTTATTTTCTTACCTAACATTTTTATTTGAATTATATCAATCTAGACAAAAGTTTCTCAAATTTTACAAAAATCCCATTCACGCAGGGATTTATTTTTTAAATATCTGAGGAGACAAAGAATGGGCTTAAATTTTTATAAAGCAAACATCTTCAAATTGAATACTGTCTACCAGAATATTGTGAAGCATTGAAAAATAAAGTCAATATTTCCCTCACAGACATAGAATTTTCTAGGACTATAATTTGGAAGTCATTTTACATCCACTTCTCTGTGCACAAAACGGATTAATAAAGCTGGGCCCTTAAAACACAGGTAGACATGAAAACAAGAGGCAAATACTTCCTGACGATGTAACCAATAAACTTACCATTCTTTCAGGGCTTCCTTTAGTTGGCCTTGTCTCTCGCTTCCTTTTACTCCTCCCTCCTAGTTTTCCTCTTTCCCTCCCTTCATCCTTTCCTTCCTTCATCTAACAAATCTTTACTGAACTTTCCCATGTTTAAGTACCACCTATGCACTAAGAATCAAATAATAAATGAGATAAACATGGCCCCACTCTTCATGAAACAGTCTAGCAGGAATGAGCTTTTGAAAGTATAACAGCCTTCAGTAACCAGCTGCTATTTACATCCAAACACCTGTTTCACCACCCAGCCTTGTCACCGATCACTCACGTCCACCTCCATCACAGAACTCAGCCCCCTAAGCTACACTAAGCAGGAGTACTTGCAAGACTTCACACATATACTTTCTGCTCTGGGCCTTGCATATTCTGTGTTCTTTGTTGTAATATTTTTACTTTTTTTTTTTTTTAATTATTGTGCTTCAGATGTAGGTTTTTAGAACAAACTAGATTCTCATTAAACATCTAGTCCACATATTGTTTTATGACATTGGTTAACAACCCCACGGCATTTTCAACACTCTCCATTTTCAACCTTGGGTTTCCTGTTAACCACTTTCTTGTCCCCTCCTGTCCTCTAATCCTTCTCCCCTGGCTAGTCCCTTTAGTCTCATTTTGTTTTATGGGCTTGTCTACTCTTTGGCTAAAGACTGAACCTCAGGAGTGACTTTATTACTGAGCTAAAACCATGTCCAGGGGTCATACTCTCAAGGTTTCACCAGTCTCTGTCAGGTAAGTAAGTCTGTTCTTTTTTTTTTATATGTGCGAGCTAGAATTTTGTTCTACTTGTTTCTCCAGCTCTGTCTGGGACCCTTTGTTGTGATCTCTGTCAGAGCAGTCAGCGGTAGCTAGGCACCATCTGGTTTACTGGACTCACTCTGGTGGAGGCTGTGGTGCATGTGGTCCATTAGTTCTTCAGACTAATCTTTCCCTTGTATCTTTAGTTTCCTTTGTTCTTCCTGGCTTGTGAAAGGGTGAAGCCATGGAGTATCTTAGATGGCTGCTCATTAGCTTTTAATGCTCCAGATGCTACTAACCAAAGTAGAATGTAGAAAATTTTCTTTAGAAACTGTTATACCAATTGAGCTATATGTTCCCTGAGATCATGGTCTCCATAATACTCAGCCCAAATACAGTCCCTCAGGGAGTTTGGATATGTCTATGGAGCTTCCATGACTTGCCTCATACAAGTTTTGCTGGCTTCCCCAATATTATGTACTGTATTACACTTTACCGAAGGTACCACTCATCTATTTCCTGTTACAGTATCTTTTTCACCCAGACATATACACTTGATCTGATTCACTTCTATTTATCTCTTGAGTTTCCATTTAGCACTAACTCAAGGAAGTTACACTGCATCTGAAAGGAATCCATGTCGATACGTAGAAGCCACAGGCATGGAACTACACAGGGAAATGTTCTTCTGAAACATAAGATATGCCCTGAGGAAGCCATCCATTTGAATTCTTCTAATTATAAAATACACTTGAGTGATTCCTGAAGCAAACAACTATTCTCTCAGGAATAAGAGGAAAAATGTAAAACAAAGAATCCAACACATTGCCTCTGCTACTCTGGAGGAAACAGGTTTATGGATTTTTCTTTATTAATACTTCTTTCCCCATTATTTCTTCCTTCAACACTTCTGAATTATTTTATAGTGCCTCCTACATAAAGTCTTTCTCTTTTAATGCAGTTTCATACAGTGGCCCTATTCGACATTGTATTAGTTTCCTATTGCTATAACGAATTACAACAACTGAATGTCTTGAAAGATTTTTATATTTTCAGTTACTTCATAAGCATGCAAAAGATGGACAATGAATACAGAAGACTGAAGAAGAGCTGATACCTTTGATTTCTGGTGTTGATCAAGAATACTGAATAGACCATAGGCTGCTGAAGAACGGATAAATTTGTCTTAGAAGAGGTATAGTCAGATGCTCCTTCGAAACAAGGATGGCAAAGTTTGGCCTCATGTACTTTGGACACATCATCAGAAAGGGTTCTATCTCTGCAGAAGGACATCACGCTTATAAAGTACAGGGTCAGTGCAGGAAAGAAAGACTCTCAATGAGATGGACTGATACAGTGCTTCAGCAATGCGTTCAAACACAATGACTGCGAGCATGAGGCAGAACCAGGCGGTGTTTCGCTCTGTTGTACATAGGTTCATTATGAGTCAGAATCAACTTTACAGTACCTGACAACATAAAACAGTAGCTGTGAAGATCACAAGTCCTGAAATCAAGATGTCGGCAGGGCTGTGATCCTTCTAAAGGCACAGCTAACTGTTATGCTTGACCCCACTGTTGCAGCCACTGGATCAATTCGTCTCCCTGAGGGTCTTCTCCTTTGCTGACCCCCTACCCTGCCAAGGATGATGTCCTTCTCCTGGGACTGATCCCTCTTGATAACACGCACAAAATATGTAAGACGTAGTCTGACAATTCTTGTCTCTAAGGAACGTTCTAGTTGCAATTCTTCCAAAACAGATCTGTTTATTCTTTTGGCATTTCATGTGTTCTTTATCAACATCATAACTCAAAGGTGTCATTTCTTCTTCAGTGCTCCTTATTCATCACCCAGCTCTCACATGCAGATGGGGTGACTGAACGCAGCATAACTTGAATCAGGAGCACCTTAGTCCTCAAGGTGATGTCTTTATTCTTCAACACTTTAAAGAGGACTTTTGCAGCACATGTTGTCAGCATAATGCCTCCCTGAATTTCTTGACTTCTACTTCCATGAGTGTTGATTGCGGATTCAAGTAAAATGAAATCCCTGACACCTTCAGTCTTTTCTCTGTTTATTGTGACACTGTTTATTGATCCAGTTGTAAGGATTTTTGTTTCTTGATATTGAAGTACAAACCATATTAAAGGCTGTGGTCTTCGATCTTCATCACTAAGTACTTCAAGTCCTCCTTACTTTCACAAGGAAGGTTATATTGTCTGCATAACACACGTTGTTAATAAGTCTTCCTCCAATCCTGATGCCCATTCTTCTTCACATAGTTCAAATTCTCAGATTAATTTCTCAGCATACAAATTGAATGAGTGTGGTGAAAAGATACAACCCTGACACCCAACGTTTCTGACTATAAAACCACATAGCTACTCGATGTTCAAGAGCACACTTTGGAGTCTATTTTGACATCTGCTTTGGTCTTTTCCTTCTTTCTTATCTCTTTAATGGTCTCTTGCTTTCTTCATGTATGGTCATCCTTGATGTCGCTCTTCCACAGCTCATCTGGTCTTCAGTCACTAGTGTTCAGTGTGTCAATCTATTATGAGATGGCCTCTAAATTCAGGTGGGATATACTCAAGGTTGTAATTCGGCTCTTGCAGACTTGTTCTAATTTTCTTCTATTTTAATTTGAATCTGTCTATGAGCAATTGATGGTCTGCTTCTCAGTTGCCCTGGCCGTGTTCTAACTGATGATATTGAGATTTTTCATTGTCTTTTCCACAGATATAGTCAATTTGACTCCTGTGTATTCTATCTGCTGAAGTCCATGTAGTATGTATTTGCTGTTTATGTTGATGAAAAAAAGTATTTACAATGAAAAAGTCACTCTTCTTACAAAATTCTCTCTTGCCATCTCCTGCATCATTCCTATCACCAGGGCTATATTTTCCAACTACTGATCCTTCTTTGTTTCTAGGTATCACATTCCAGTCATCAGTAATTATCATGGCATCCTGACTGCATGTTTGATCAATTTCAGATTGCAAAAGCTAGCAAAAAAAAAAAAAAAATTATTTTTTTTTTCATCTTTGGCCTTAGTGGTTGGTGCGTAATTCAAATAATAGTTGTATTAACTGATGTTCTTTGTAGGTGTATGGAAATTATCTCATCAGTAACAGCCTTGTATTTCAGGACAGATCTTGAAATACTCTTTCTAGTGTTCTTTGCACATACATACACGCAAAACTGTTGCCTTGGAGTCAATTCTAGCTTACAATAGCTTTAAAAACCCAGTGCTGTCGAGGTGAATCTGAGTCATGGCAATCCTAGATTTCAGACTAGAACCGCCCCCTAGAGTATTCAACGTATTTATAAAACAGATTAAAACTACCCCATAGGGTTTCCAAGGAGCTGCTGATGGATTCAAACTGCTGAACTTTTGGTTAGCAGCCAAGCTCTTAACCACTGTGCCATTAGTGTCTCCTTAGAGTAGTGTTAGTACAATAATTTCTTTTAGTATCTATTTGAGGATGCCTGATGGCATGGTAGTTAAGCACTTGGCTGCTAACCAAAAGGTTAGCAGTTTGAAATTAACAGCTGCTCTGTGAAGAAAGATGTGGCAATTTGCTTCCATGAAGATTGTTGTATTTTTGTTAGGTGCTGTCAAGTTGGTTCCAACTCATAGTGACCCTCTAAGTCAGAATGGAAATGTCCATGAACATTATAGCTGTGGAAAATCTATGTGACAGTTCTGCACTGTTGTATAGGGTCATTGTAAGTGGGAGTTGGCTACAATGGGTTTGAGTTTGGGTTTTATTCTCTCTAGTCTAGTAAATTCAACTCAATTTTTGGTCTTGGGCAATCTATCAGCATGCTACGGGGCTTTTGGCAAGTAAGTTAGCCTTCTTTACATCTTCTTATCTATAAAATGAGGATAATAATATCCATCTTGTAGACATGTTATAAAAATCTATTGAAGTAGCATAACCACTGTATTGCCCCTTGCAGGATACAGAGTAGACACAGTGAATTCTGTGGGTATTTGTCGTGATGCATATAACTTGATATTCACATGAAAGAAAATGGTAGAAGTTACGATGGAAAAAGCTAGATAAGATAAGCTTAGATAAGATCTTGAGAGACCAGATAAGGTGATAATATGGTGCCTAGAATCAAATTCTCATGTTTTTTATCAGCATCACCATTCTAAGACTCTGAGAGCCCTAGTCTTGAAGAGTTCTATACTGTCATTTTCTGTAGTTGTTTCTCAAATACTCTACTTCACACAGACAACTGGAATGTTAGCAATTGTCTCAGCCAACTTCTTCTAAAACCAGAAATGCCAGTTGCACTTTCCCTCAAAACCATCCAATGGAGTCTCTGAGATTCTCCTTTTCTAATAATGCCAGTTGGTGTAACAGAGTGCTTTCTTTGCTCTCCAGGCAACCACTAGCTGCTATCCCTAAAAGAAAAAAAAAAAAAAAAAACAGTGTCATTGAGTCAAATCAGACTCATAGTGACCCAATAAGAAAGAGTAGAATTGCCCCATAGGGTTATCAAGAAGTACCTGGAAGATTCAAACTGCTGACCTTTTGGTTAGCAGTTGTAGCACTTTACCAGTGTGCACCAGGGTTTCCCCTAGCCCTATGATATGATCACATGTATCCTGAACAACACACCTAATAACTGCATATGTGCATGCTATGCACCGTTCACATATTTATTTACGTGCTGACCCATGATATTGTCAAATGACTTGTTAAACTAACAAGAAAGGGTTCTGAAATCTGACGCTGCAACCCCTGTTCCTTGCTACACAAATCTCACTCCAAAACGCTTTATAGCTAGAGGAGTAAATCCAGGCATCTTCATAGGACTCTGGTGCTTCATATTCGGGCATCCCCAATAGCTTTAACCTCAAAGACAATCAGTTTCAAGTCAAAACAGAATTTTATCAATTGCCAATCGACGGCACTTGGCTTTGGCTTGGCAATTCATCTTGGTTCCAGAAAAAAAAAAAAAAAATCAAGCTGTGCTCTGGCATTAGCTTCATGAATTAGAACCAATAATAAAAGTTATGGAATCAGGGTTTAAGTGGCAATTTGTTGATGATGCATGACATGGAACAGAATCCATTCTGTTCGGCTGCACAGTGCTGCTTTGGCAAGGCTGGAAGCAGAAGGACATTTTCTGTGTGGGACGTTAGCTAAGGTTTTGCAGAAGGTCATCAATTATATACCTTCTAAGCCAAGGAGACATTTTTCATAGTTATTTATACACTTTAATATTATGAGGCCATAATTTCAGGGGTCATCAAGGACAATGTGACCTTACCCACTGCCATCAAGTAGATTCTGTCTCACAGTGATCCTATAGGCCAGAGTAGACTTGCCCTATAGGGTTTCCAAGGCTGTAATGTTTATGGAAGCAGACTGCTGCATCTTTCTGCCACAAAACAGCTGGTAGATTCAAACCATCAGTATTTCAGTTAGCAGCTGAGCACTTAACCACTGTGACACCAGGGGTCATTAATATGATCTTAAATGACAGTAATAGAATTTTCCCCTTCAGAAGTACACAGATATCTTACATGGGACTAAATCAGAGGATGACTCTGATAAGCAATGACTCTGATTTGGTATTTTCTGTAAATTTGGGGATAAAGTATTAATTCATATTACACTGTGCATAAACATTGGTGGCATAGTAGTTAAGTGCGACAGCTGCCAGTTCAAATCCACCAGGCACTCCTTCAAAACTCTATGGAGCAGTTCTATCCTTCCCTAGAGGGTCGCCATGAGTTGTAATTGACAGTTGAAGTGGATTTGGTGGTTTTTTGGTGGTGTAGGAAACAGCGAACTGAAATTGGCCTTAACCAATGTGTAGCTGAACTCCCTTGTTTTCAAATTAGCAGTGTGAATCAGAGACACCAAGTGAATTGCCCAAAGTCACATTGGTAAGCACAGAGAGAGGACTAGAACTCACCATTCCTGAGCCATTCCTTCCTTCTTTACCAGCTCGTTGGATCCTTACTCCAGATACGATCACTCATTTCTCATTTGTAAGGTCCTCAACCTAAGCCTACCTCTCTTTTTGATAAGAACTCTTGCATGCTTTTCCACTATTAAACTTCCCCAAGGATAGTTATACCCACATTTTTTCTTCATTCCATAATTCGATATCTGTAGTTTTTGAATCTTAAAAAATAATCCCCTAGAAATCAACAAATAGATCATTTTTGACAACTCAAGAATTATGCTTAGTTTTTGCAATTCAAAAAATGGGATTGACTGTTTCTTGTTTGTCTGTTTGTTTAATCCTGAAGCAGAAAAACATACATGGGTATCTACAGATGGAAAACTATTTACTGTTGTATGTGGTAACTGCTATTTCTACACTCTTCCTCCCTCAGAAAAATAAACAAACAGCAGCAACAAAAACAAAAGGAAACAAGACGTTAATTTAGGGTTAGAAATTGACATTAGAAACAAGAGAAGAAGTAGGCAATTTACTGCATTTAACTTGATTAACCACTGTATCTAAATGCCCAGTTTTCTAAAGGCTAAAAGCAACCATTTAGCTCCCATCCCAGTTTGGCTCTCAAAATTGAAAGAATCAGCAGCTGTCTTATGGTCCAGCACCTACCTCAAACATTCTCCAACATGAGGGAAAAAAGCCTGCTCCCTACTCCATCCTGCCACTGGAACAGATTCTATCTTGGACTTTCTTTTTCTATTTGTATTTCTGCCAAACACTATCACCTATGAATTCATTAAATGTTTTGAAGGCACAGCATTGCCAGTAACCAAAGAACATCACTTGACAATGAAAGCAGGGAGGCAATGGGCTGATGCCCTTGGGATCCCTGGAATTACTAGCCAGCCTATCATCCAAAAACAGCTGGCTTTACTGAATGATAGAAAAATCCATTAATTAAAACTTTGCTATAGTGGTGGCAAGATGCATCAGCCTATGAGTTGTTGTTTAATTTTAAGGGCATGTTGCCCAGAACTAGTGACCCATATATGGTGCTGTTTCTTCTACAGTTAAATTATATAGATCTGAAGATTAATCACTTTCAAGTTGTGTTTACCCTTCCAAAAGCTCTGAAATCTGCTGGCCTGTCGATCTTAGTATCCAAGAAAATGACACATCTACACAGATGCACAATAACACTTAGACTTAATTAAAGTTGAAATTGACACGTGGACATTCCTAGCTTTTGAGACCATTGAGAGAACCACTAGCAAGTAGTTCCAGTGTTGCCTAATTGCTAAACTAAATATAAATGGGTTATTGGCTTCTACTGTATCTTACGCATACATGGAGGCTTGTATTACCCTAACCAATGGAGAAACTAAAAGGAAAATGACCTCAATTCCAGACTGACAGGACTAATAAGGGCTGAGACCCCACAGGAATGAAGACCACATCTGCTGGAGTAAAGTCCCTATTCAGCTGAGCGCTTCTCTGAAGGCAAGAAGAACACAGAATATACAAAAATGAAAGGTAACTGATGTCCTCTTTCTTTTTAAACACAAGAATAATTTATGTAGTCATTGCTAGCTTAATAATTTATTTTTCAACAGCCATATATCAGGTGGCTGGAGTTACCATTCTGGTCACAGCTTGTGAAACAAACCTAGGCCAATACTATTGAGTAGATTACAATGTTTTGTGAACCTGTAGGACAGAACAGAACTGCCCCATAGAGTTTCAAAGGAGTGCTACCAGTCTTTTGGTCAGCAGCAAAACCACTTCCTCACTGCATACAAGGGTTTCCAGTTGTAATACAGTGAGGACCATTATCCAGAAAGGATTATGATTAGCCTAGAGAGGGAGTTGTTATCACCTGGAGATGGTGAATGATGAAAATGAAGGCCTTTAAAGGGTCTCCATGACATCATGACCACTGCATACAGTGCCTTGAGATATGGTTTTGAGTTTATTACTACAAAGAAAGTGACTACATTAAAGTTCTGTACACAATCATTATATTGTGTGAGATGGTAGCATCTCTGAAGTATATTTCTAGAAAGCAAGGAAGTTTGGAATAATCTTCAGGCACCTCAGTTTGTATACAACAGTAAAGCAAACCTACTCCCATCTAGCTGATTCCAACTCATGGTGACTCTATAGGACAGACTAGAACTTCCTCTTAGAGTTTCCAAGGAGCACCTGGTGGATTCAAATTGCCAACCTTTTGGTTAGCAGCCATAGCACTCAACCACTATGCTACCAGGGTTTCCAATACCACATATTCCAATTATCTCTTGAGAACTTATAGGGTCCAACTGAATTAAAAATCTTCTTAAAAGAACACACTAAAAGTTTTTCTTTATTGGGCATAGTGAGCACAAAGGAACCAAAAAATTGAAAATGCACCAGTTGCACTTCCGTTAGTCCCCCACCCTTGGTTTCAAGGTAGAAGAGTTCTCTGATCTATGTACGTTTCCTCAGGATACAGCCATAGAGATTGAAAACAATGATTGAAATCTATTGAAACAATAGGTTTAAATCACAATTTTCCTTCTAGCAGCAAAATTTGATGATTACTTACACCCCTTCATCAGTTTTTCTTTTCCTTAGGAAGGAAACGGAGAGAGGTCAATTTGAGCCCTAAAGTCTCCTCTCAAGTTGTGTGTTTCAGCAACCACATCTATTGGAGGCCCATCCTTTGCTGAACATGCCCCTGTAACAAAGCTAATTTTTCATCTCTCTTGTCTTTTGCCTTTAAGGTGGGATGCTTGTTTTTAATTTGTTCAACCACTTTACTTACATAGACAAATTGACAGCGTAATGAAAAAAAAAACATTTCTCTGGTCAGATAATGCTGAGAAGTTCAGAATCATCTTTTGTCCATTGTATATTTTAAACAAGAACATTATCATAACTTGTGCATCTCTTCTTTCAAGGAAGTATAGGTAAGAAACAAGGTATCCCCCAGACACACTCCCAAAAGAGAGGTTAATAATGACTACATAGTCACACATAAAACTTACAGAAATGCAAATGTGAGTGGGTAGAAACTAAAGGTGAGGCATCCTGCACAGGTCCTTGAGTTAGCCACCACGCAGAGCTTCCCTCTTGTAGCTGCAACAGCACTGCGAGGTCCCCTGCCCTGGGAAGCAGGTATGGCCTCTGTAGAGTAGAGGACACCATACGACCAACAGGCAGAGTCTTATTAGGGGAGAATTTCATAGGCTGTTCTCAAAGATGAGCTGAAGCAACCAGGTTCCCCAAAGTGGGAACTTGAACTAGAAGAACAACAATTTGCTAACTGGGCACAGAGAGAGAACAGTAGGCATTTGTAGCGTAACAGGTCCTGTAATTTCTGAGGATGAAGATCCACAAATTTCTGCTTCTTGTGCCCCATGACTTATACATTTATCTATAATATATACATTCACACCTTTGGGTTTTGGATTTCCAAAGTTCTTATACTGCTTCTGCAAGTGCACATTTATTAGGATCATTTGGTAATTTCCAAGTGATCTTAATAAATAAACAGATCTCTCAGGTGTAAGGATTATTGCTTGAGGATTCCACTGGCTTCCTTGTTCTTTGGCTTTCAAATCTAAGTTCACATTGGGGAAAGTGGTTTCAAGAAGTTGATCAACTTGCCTAAGTTAACAAAGCTTGTAACAAGCAGAAGGAAGATATACATCAAGGTTGCTCTCAAGTTTAAGTTATACCCACTACTCCTTCCTGCCTCCCTCATTGTAAATCCATCATTTAGTGTATGGTCCATGTGACCTATTTTATCCTCATGTGAATACTTTACTAAGTATTCCTCTTCCTATTTTACCTAATATTCTTAAAGCTATGATATAAAAAACAAACAAACAGAAAACCTAATATTCTTAAAGCTGTGATGTAAAAGCAAAGCAATGACCTTGGTGGAGTTGTGACCAAAACTGAAGACTACTTCTGTTTGAACTGAGTTGAGATATGGTGTGAGGCAAGTGTTCCCCACTGCTATTTAGTTTCTCTTGGCTTGGCTGGCTTTTAAATGTTATCTGTATTTGTCTTGTACCTAACAAACTGTAAATTCCCTGACATTAGGCTGTGTATCTCAAGCTTTTGAGGTGTTAAACCAAACTTCTTAGGGGACCCTAGGAAAGTAGTTATAAAATTGAATTACAATTCAGAGCAGGAAGAAATCTTATCCTAGCGTAGCACCTTGAGTTCTCATTGACTTTATTATAGATAGAATGCTTTGGGGGAGAGTTATGCAATATCAAAAAAAACCTCTACCATGAGTCATTTCTGGCTCACAGCAACCCTATATATACAACAGAATAGAAATGCCCCATACAGTTTCCAAGGAGGGCCTGGCAGATTAGAACTGCTGATCTTCTGGTTAGCAGCAGTATCATTTAACCACTATGCCACTAGAGTTTCCTATTACAATATAGGGATTTTTACATGCATGGTTTGTGTCCCTTTCTTTCTTTATTTATCTCAAAGAAGGAAGAAGAGAGAGGAACTTAGATTTGAAAGCCAAAGAACAAGAAAGGAACCAAGAGAACCTACAAGCAATCATCTGTATGACCTAGAAATCTATTTATTTATAAATTCAACATGTTGCTCTTGAGCAATATGTATTAACCATGCACACTGATCAATGTTCCACTTTCTAGAAGCATATAATAGTGCCTTACTATAGGATCCCTTGAATTTATTTTCATTTTCTACACTTTATACCAGAGTTGAAAGAACTTTGTCCACCAAAACATATTTATTGAGTAATAATGTTTATATTTCCCGTGATTACAAAACCAAAAAAAAAAAAACCCTATTACCATCAAGTAGCATTAATGTTATACATAATTCACAAATGGAGCTTCTGATTAGCATGAAATACCCAAAGATAAACTTAGTTGGTATAATTAAAAGTCAAAGGCCAAGAAACTTGACATTTTAGTTAGCCTTAGCAGCACTTAGCTGGGAGATTTTGTGATTTTTGTTTAAGCCTTTTGAAATATGAAAAATAGCTCATTATATTTCTATGTTCTTCTCCTTAGCATTTCCATGTCCCAAAACATTGTAAAAAAATTGAGAGTCAGATGGCCTATAGTGCTTCATCCTCCTCTGCCTTGGTTCGCGGCACTCCCTCCACCGGGAAAGCCTTCCTCTTCCTCCCACAATTTTGCTCCCCAATTCGGTTTTCAAATGGGCTTTTCTGAGAAAAGCATCCTAACACTGCTTTCCCTCCCAAGGTCAAGGCAGATTTTACTCCTTTGGGTTTTCATTGTGCACAGAGAACAAAGTCCTCGCAGCACTTACGGTACTACTGTATGGTGGCTATGGTCCTATCTCTCTTATTATACTATGGACACACTAACATTACAAATACTGTTTGCTTTTTGTTTGTTTCATTTTATCTGTTTCTTCAGACTGGAAAGTACTTGGAACCTTGTGTGCAATCAACAATTATCAATTAAATAAAAGAGAAAGGATAAGTGACTTTTTCAAGGTCATGAAGTTAGTGGCTGAGTTAAATTTGAATTCATAGCTTCTTTCATGAATTCATTGTGATTTATTTTCAAGATGCAGTGACAGAATTGCATTGGATAACCTGTCATCATACAGGCTGTGTATAGCAGATAAATCTCAGGATCTCATATTTCAAATTTAAAGTTTATGTTCTCTTTTTAGCAAAAAGTTAATGACATACATATCAGCAATCTGACTGATAAGCAGTGATTTAAAGCAATAATTGCCAACCTAATGTTATATGAGAAACATTTTTAAATACAAGAGATTATAAGAAACTAGCACCTGATAATAATTGTAATTTTAGTGTATACTGACTGAGAAAATACATACAGTGCACATACACACACACAGTATCTTTTGTGATAATTCCACAATCCTTAGAGAATTAAAGCTCATAGGTTCACAGTCGCAGGCTTAACTGAAGGATCTCTTAAACTAAAAATAGCGAAATTTGGCTTCTACCACCTATACATGAATGTGGCCAGGGACTTTACCTTTCTGAGCCTCACAGTCCTCTCAAGGGTAAATGAAGGGCTGGACTGCAAGCCCAGCCTCTGTGCCAGGCTTAGCACTCAGCACACAACTGCACAGACCCAGGACTTGAGGTCACACAGATTACAAGCTAATGGTGCCATTTGGAGACGTACGAAGTGACAGCTCTTTTCTACAAACCTGCCAGCCCTAACTCTAGATAGGACTTCCACTAACTGGACAAAAGGGAAAAAGGCCAATCCCTTGTTCCTAAAAAAACATGTCAGTCATCTTCATTATCCTCTCCCAGTCTTTCACTACCAAGCTGACAACTCAGGTATCACATCAGGCAACCCTCTGGTTCTGATCTGACATTGATACCATTTATATGAATCACTCTGTCTCATTACTTAGACTTTCCCACTCCTACTGCATCCATCTCATTTTTTCTCTTCCAAAACGGCCTTTCTGGGCAAAATGGCATAGAACAGGTCTTGTGGTGTCCTCTGGGATCCTCCCTAAGGTTAAGCAGGCATTTTTAAGGAGTTATTAAAAGCTCTGAGGCCTTCATCCAAAGTCAAATGTACACTTTCTCTCTGAACCACATCTGGCCCTTGTGTCAGTTCCAGAAGCAATGATCATGGAGATTAGGGATGATAATGACACATTAGCTCCTGTCTTTCAGTGCCCTGCCAGTGCTCTGGAGAAACAACAGCATCAGAAAGGAACATTTCTGCCCTCTTATTCCTCTTTGTGGCTTTCACCGTTAACTCTCTGGTATGTGTCTCATCTCCCTGCAAAAATGATTCCTGAGATATAAGTCTGAACTTTTATAAGAAGCACACTCAGAAAAAAATAAATAAGAGAAAGACAGAAGGGAGAACAGGGAGCGGCTGGAAAAAAGAGGAAAAAGGAAGGAAAGGAGAATGCACAACATTTGAGGCATCGTGATCAGCTATTTCACATCGGTTATTTTATTTAACCCTTTCAACAATTTTAAAACTGTCCTTCCTCTTCAAATGCTAAACTCAGTACTCAGAAAGGTGAAAACAAGTTCTTAAAGTTGCATATGTCTGTCCCCTATCTCAAGTGTTCTCCATGCCCTAGATTGCTGAAACAGCAAGGTCTGTCCCAGAGACAGATGTGAAGTACCAGTACACTTACTGTAAAAATGTCCACCAACTTTTGTAATGCATGCATACTTATTTCTTTACTGTAACCAAACTCCATCACTTTACACAAGGGTAAAAATGAGGCTCAGAAATTTTTCAGAAAATATCCCATATTATTGAAAGTACTTAGAAGAATTCTTGTCTCGTAAATGTCCAACAGTGTGATTTCATGCACGATATAAAATAAATCTTGAAATGAGAGTGTCCTGGACCCATATTCTTGCTCTAGTGATTAATAGGTGTTTAATCTTGAGCCAGGTGGCTATACGGCATGAGTAGTTTGAGACTGGCTGCTAATTTAACGTTGGCAGTTTGAACCCAATCAGTGGCCCCATAGAATAAAGGCCTGCAGAACTTCTGTGACGACTATAGCCAAGAAAACACTATGATGCAGTTCTGCTCTTCGGATGTGACACTGAGTCTGTCATCTTGATGGCAGCTATCAACAACAACAATCTTAAGCACATTTCTTGACTTCTCTTTTCCTTATTAACTAGAGATGATAGAAAAATTTACCTTCATTCGAAATTTGGAGGAGTTTATGGAGATTAAAGCATAGTGTCTGCCACATAGATTGTGTTTCAGTTGAAGCTTGTTTGACTGCCAGAAACAGAAATTTACTTATACTCTCTGATTATACTGACGCTATGGTGCTCTCTGGGCAGAGAAGCTGGGAAACCAAGTACAACGGCCACGGAGACACACAAAATGAGCAGTCATTTACTAAGGCTCTTTGCTCCATCTCCCAAAGGCTCCCTTTTGTACTCTTCTTTATAAACTTACCTTATGTTGAATAGATGTCTCTGCTTGTACATTTCATATGTGTCTCATTCTTGCCACAGTTGCCTCCATATCTATATAACAATTCTGAGTTCCAGCCCCAACCATTAAACTGTCATAATACATATGACTTTCTCTGGTAGAGTTCATGTGACAGATAATTTCATTGGATCCCACACAGACAATCAGTCAATTCTATCCTTTCGCTAACTAAAAAGCTGTAAGAGCAAGTAGGTCCATGTGGCAAAACTCAAGTTCTTTAGTTAGACCAATCAGATATAAATCTATGTGTCTCCACTTACCCACTGTGTAATTTAGACAAATAGTTTAACTTTCTACTTTACCTTTAAAAAAAGTCAATAACTATAGTTTATTCATAAAATTGTTATGAGAACATATATATAGGTATATGTATAGCCCAAACCAAACTTATTGTCATTGAGCTGATTCTGCCTCATGACAATCCATGTATCATAGAGCAGAACTGTAGAACCACTCTACAGGGTTTTCTTGACTATAGAGAAAGAAGCCCTGACAAAGCAGTGGCTAAGTGCTCTGCTGCTACCCAAAAAGTCAGGTACTGAAACCCACCAGCAACTCTATGGGAGAAAAAGACATGACAGTCTGATCTTGCAAAGATTACAGTCTAGGAAACCATGTGGGGCAGTTCTGCTGTGTCCCGAAGGGTTGCTATGAGTCAAAATTGGCTCAGTGTCACAAAGCAGCAGCAACACAACAATCTTAATGGAAGCAGATTGCCAAATCCTCCTTCCATGGTTCTAACTGCCTAGCTTTCCAACCTTTAGGTTAATAGTTAAATGTAAACCAACTTTGCCACACAAGAATATATATATATATATTATGTATTATATAGTATATTACATGCAATATATCATGTCATATATTACACATATATTCCTGTACACACACAGGAAAACATTTTATACATATATAACTATATATATATAACTATATATATATATGTATATATATATAAAACAAAAACATTTGTCATTGAGTAGACTTCAACCCATAGTGACCCTGTGGGACAGAGTAGAACTGTCCCATAGGTTTTCCAAGGACAAGCTGGTGAATTCCAGTTACTGACCTTCTGATTAGCAATCCAGCTCTATAATCACTGCTCCACCAGGGCACCATATATATATATATAGATATATGATATAGATATGGATGATATACATATAGATGATATAGACATAGACATAGACATAGATATAGACATAGATATAGATATACCATAGATACATAGATATACCATAGATACATAGATATATAGGTAGATATATCTATATAGATACATCTTACAGATATATCTATATAGATATATCTTATAGATATATCTATAGATACACTCATTGCTGTCATGCTGGGTTCAACTCATGGCAACCTTAGAGATCGGAGTAGAACTGCCCCAGCTCCTTCATAGATACATATCTATCTATCTATGTATCTATGTATCTATTGTATCTATGTATCTATCTATGTATCTATGTATCTATCTATCTATGTATCTATGAAGGAGCTGGGGCAGTTCTACTCCGATCTCTAAGGTTGCCATGAGTTGAACCCAGCATGACAGCAATGAGTGTATCTATGAAGTAAGACTGCCTATGCAGTATAACTGCCCCATAGGGCTTCTGAGAAACAGCTGGTGGATTTGAACTACTGATCTTTTGTTTTGTAGCTATAACTCTTAAGCACTGCACCACCAGGGCTCTCTCTCTCTCTCTGTATATATACATATGTGTATATATATACATATATATGTATGTATATATCCATATGTATGTATGTATATATATACATGCATATAGATAAATTAGAAACCCTGGTAGCATAGTGGGTTAAGTGCTATGTCTGCTAACTAAAAGGTTGGCAGTTCAAATCTGCCAGGCACTCCTTGGAAACTCTATGAGGCAGTTCTATTCTGACCTCTAGGGTCACTATGAGTCAGACCTGACTCAACAGCAGTGTTTTTTGTTTTTTGGTTTTTTTAATAGATAAATTAAACACTTATGAAGTGCTCAAAAACATTGGATAGTATTACTATTAAGAACAATTTCCTCTTCTGAGGCTGTGATAAGGAAGTTTCTCCCCTTTATCTTTCTCTCTTTACCTGACTATTACTCTTCTTTCAGTTCTCAGCTCAACTGTCTTTGACTTTGAGATGCATCAGCTAATAAACCATTGGACTAGTTTAAGTGCTCCTGCCTCAAATTCCTTAAGTGTGAGAAATGTATATCACACTGATCTAAAATTTCGTGTTTACTTGTCTGTCTTTACAATTAGTCTGTGAGACACCTTAGGGCAAAGGAGGTACTATCATGTCACCAGAAGACAGAAAAATACTGCATATGGTAGGTGCTCAATAAGCACTCACTGAATAGATGAATTAGTTAAGAAAACATGCAATAGCACCATAGTGCAAAAGAAGGGTACACTGGGAAATGTAGTTTCATAAGGAATACAAGAGCAAGCTCCTTCTAAATACTAATGATTAGCATGTTTTAGTTGAAATTAACAGTACTATTTCTATTCAGGTTTACTTAGATCCACAACCAGCACCCTTGGAAGCAGCAGTCAAGAAATCAAAAGACACATTGCATTGGGAAGATCTACTACAAAAGACTTCTTTAAAGTGTTAAAAACAACAAGGTCACCTTGAAGACTAAGGTGTGCTTGATCCAAGACATGGTATTTTCAATCACATCATATGCATGTGGAAGCTGAACAATGAATAAAGATGACAGAAGAAGAATTGACACCTTTGAATTGTGGTGTTGGGTAAGAATATCGAATGTACCATGGACTGCCCAAAGAACAGACAGATCTTTCCTGAAAGAAGTGCAACTAGAGTGTTCTTTAGAAGCAAGGATGGAGAAATTATGTCTTACATACTTCAACATGCTGTCAGGAAAAATCAATCCCGAGAGAAGGACATCATACTTGGTAGAACGAAGGGTCAGCACAAAAGAGGAAAACCCTCAACAAGATGGATTGACGTAGTGGCTGCTTAACTGTGATTGTGGGCATGGTACAGGACAAGGCAGTGTTTTTTCCAGTGTACATAGGGAAATGACTCAATGGCACCTAAAAGCATCAGGAATATTTCTATTCAGGAATGTTTCTGAAAAACTGTGCGACTGTAATCCAGGGGATTCCTCAATCAGCAATTTTACTATTAGCAGTTCGTAGCAGTACATTTTGAAACTTCATCTATAGCATTACTGATTTATTTCCTCTGCTGTGTCCTCCTTCCAAGGGGCTGCCACTATTCTATACGAGGAGGAGAACTCCAGGAGTTTATCTCACCTTGACCCCAACCCCATTGCTTCAAGACTTAAAAGTGTCACTGTCAATATTCCTTTCCTGATGGGCATAGTGATTAAGTGCTATGGCTGCTAACCAAGAGGTCAGCACTTTAAATCCACCAGACACTCCTTGGGAACTCTATGGGGCAGTTTTACTCCATCCTATAGGGTTGCCATGAGTTGGAATCAACTTGAAGGCAATGAGGCTTTTTTTTTTTTTTGTATGCTCACTAGCTACTTGCCTACTGTCCACCATTGTAGGTTTCGGGATCATCAATCCCCCACTTGTGTTGGTCTTGTAGCGAAAACTTTCACCTGAAATCTTCCCTCCACTTATAAAAACCTCCTCTGCAGATAAGGAGAAGTCCATGCCTTTGGAGTGTTGTTACTTAAAAATAAATCAATACCGTATTTATTCAGTGTGAGGCTGAGTGGGAGAGGTAAATGCATAGAATGCATGACTGGCTCCTAATCAAACACATCATACTTTTTCCCAGCTATCTCATATTGAATTGGAATAACTGTTGCAAAATGAAAGGCAGAGTACTGAGCCAAACACAGTGGACAATTTTTGTATTTCCTAACCAGCCACTCAGTAGAGACACACAAGACACGTGAATGGTTCATAATGTTGCCTGGTTAAATGCATCCACCACTGATGTTGACTGGTAAGGCAATACATGTCTCCATGCTCAGGATTAGTGGCACCCATAGCCTTTCCATAGGATTGATTTTCTCAAGTGTTCAGAACTCTATTTGAAATGCTTCAAACTGTGTTTTATTTTTTCTTTTGGAAAAGGCGTTCATGAAATAGTCCCCCTGACTTCATCACCTTATCTACTACTTAAAAGAATTTAATAGACTGATTACACAGACACCTAAACAATTGACTAAAATATGTGAAAAGTACTTTAAAGTCATTTCTAAGACAAAAAAAAAAAACTCATGTGAGTATTTCAAGATTCTTTTCCTGTAGAATTCAGGCCACATTGCAGGCAGTACTTACTTCACTCTACCAGTGCTCAGGAAGATAACAAATATTATTTATTTCTGTTTCATCTGCAAGAAAACTGAGGCATGGAAACTTATTTGCTATATGCAGGAGTAATACCACATAAACTAAATAATAAAATCTTTGGAGCCCCACTCAGAGAGTTCAACTAACACATCTCATACAAAACTGCTTTCAGCATCCTGTATTTTAGAAGTACCTGGGTAACACAAATGGTTAATTGTTTAACTATTAGCTGAAATGTTTGCTATTCAAAATCACCTGCAGACAGGTCTAGCAAGCTGTTTTCTAAATGTCACAGCCCTGAAAACCATATGAAACAATTCTACTCTGCACACACAAAGCCTTCATGAGTCAGAACCAACTCAGGGTTAACCAATCACCACTACCTAAATTTCATATTAGATCACAAAGCCCACACTATCCTCATATACCATATAAATGCAATACCCTTATTTAACAAATGAAGTAGATGGTTAAGCTCCTCTAAGTAGGTTGAGAATTAGTTCTAGGGTTAAGGCAGTGTCTCACAGGACAGCAATAGTGCAATGCAACCAATGCAATGCTTTCTATAACATGTTCTTCAAACAAATAAAAAAATAAAAATTATGCTCTTTGAAGAAAGGTTTCAGGAAAATAAATACAGCAGTCTTCATGTACTGTACTCTCTTTTGAAGATTTGCACTAACACTGTTTTTGTCACCCAGATACTTCCCAAATATAGGAAACTGGAAGCAATTTTGTATGAGACATTGTAGTTGAACTCTCTAAGTGGAGCTTTGAGGATGTTATTATTTAGTTTATGTGGTATTAATCTCACATATTACAGGATTTTGAGAAATCCCACAGCATAAGAATATATGTAGTTAAAACCTCTGTTTTGGTTCTTTGGTGGTAAGCAACAGAAGGGACTCTAGTTAACCAAACCAAAAGTGACTTGTTGGAAAGATGCCAGATAGGTAGATCATAGATTCTAGGAGAGAATGAAGGTGACTTCTAGAAGACAAGGATCAAAGAAGATCAGTTAACTTTGTAGGAACTCATGTTCGTTAGCCTGAATCTGTCAGCTACTAAGGCTGAAGCTTTCTTCCGCTTTCCATTTCTTTGGTTATTTTCACTTTACTTGAATATAGGATCTGGATGGCTTAGCTGGCAGTCAAAGACAAGAAGAGACCTGCGTAAGATGTGCCAGGAAATTGCAGTGTGACCTTGAGCAAACACTACATGATGCGGTTAGTATGCATGAAAGATGAAATTATTTTCAAGATTTTTATAGCTCTAAAAATATGATCTAAACAAAATTTTAGGCCTCTTGCATTTCAGGGTAATCTTAACAACTCTCCATCCCCTGTCAGTATTTCCTTGGTTATTTCCCCAGACCTCTTTCTAAATTGCACCACACTGTGAGGCTCAGTTTAGCTTTATTTTTCTCTGTAACATTTTTCTTTTTGAAGTTTGAAATGTGGTCAAAATAAGGCAAAGAGAGACCTGACCTCTAAAATGGAAACCTTTTGCTAGAAATTCCTCTGACTGTAAAAACCAATAACAAATAGTAGATGGAGAAGGAAGATGGAACCTTATTTTATGCTTGGATTCCTATTCCCCAAATCACATGTTTCTGTCACCTGGTGATTCTTCAATGTTTGCTTGTTACCACATTCAGTACAAGGATTAGTTGCTCTTTGAGCAATTTTAGGCTTAATCCTTGCTTAAAGTTTAATGAAAAGAGAACAGGAGGCGTTAAACATGGAGAGCTCTTCCCACCTGTTTTTTGCTCTTCTACATGGGGAAAGAGAATATCAGTCAAATTCTAAGTCACCAGTTGGATATTATTTACACACAATATGAAGTAAACGTAGTTCTACTCTTTCATGTACACAACTATTGTAACAAAGTGACTCTCTCACCCTAAAAGTACTGTAGTCGTGTATCTAGTGTTCTCTCACCTCTGCACTTTTTCTGTGGATTGTAAGATTTTACTGGTCACCGTGTGTGTTCTTACACATTTCCTTTTTGCATGAAGCTGGACACACCTGAGTAATAATATATTCTAATACCATGAAAGATGGTGGAGATCATGGGTCCAGATTATATGCTGTAGCAGAGCTCATAAGGTTTCTAGCTCAAGCTACTACTAACAAAATATGAGTATGTTTTCCTTTGCTGTGATTCTTATTTGTATATTCATTTCTTCAATAGTATTTATTAATAGACTGCTTTAATGGGGGCTAGGTGATACAATAGTGTACAAAAATCTGGGTCTTGAACTTGGAGAGCTTATAACTCTAGATGCACAAGTATCAGCTACAAGTAGAAAGGCAATATTTAGAAAAATAGCCAAGTGTTTCTCCCTCAAAACTGTCATTGTTGCCTCAGGGAGAGACTGAATCAATTTTGAAAAAAGAAGTCAATTAAGTTTCTGAATGGATTTTTTTTTTTTTTTTTTTTTTTTAGCTCATGGCAGCAACAATGGTTTTGAAAGCCAATGAGAATGAGTTTAAAATAAAAACTTAACTCTGAATATCAAGATGAGGTAAAACCTTAAAAGATGAGTACAAAATTTGTGCCTGACTTTATTTCAGAAAGGCAATCAATGAAGAGACCATTTTCACCCAGACATGAGCATTTCAGAATTGGGAGAGAGTAAGAGAGCCTCTTCCCGATCAAAACCACAGTTAAGCTGGACTGGAATAGGGTTTGTCTTCGCCATTATGTCCTAGAAAGAATGCAAGGCCTGTAGGGAAGCCACGTTTCCACCAGGTAGCTGTAGGTAGCTGTAGCAGAGGTAGCCATAGGTAGCTGTAGCAGAGTCAGAGGTCTGTGTGGTGGTCCTGAAGGTAATCTCACAGAGTAATAGGCTCCACTCAAGTATGTAAAAGGATCTGGGTTTTAAAGCACTCCCCTGTCATACCACTAAGGGGAAACCAAATCTTGAAAGCAGCCCAGGAGGCCCCTGGTATGGGGATTAGGAAGAAGGTATGGATGTGGTCACCAGAAGTCAGTACGGGATCACACAAAACAGAAGAAAATGACAGCACAGGAAGCAGCAAAGAAGAACAGATATTCGTCAGCATGGGTTCTGAGAAATGGATAATCATTATGAACCAAAGTACACTATTTCTTCCAGAGTCCAGATACTTATACTCTCTTAGAGAAGGAAAGGATATGGAGATGGGGAAAATCTTGAACTGAAAGAATAGTTCTGATCTGAAGGAAACTGAAAAATCTGGAAATGATTGGTTATAAGATTTAGTTTCACCATGGGTAGAAGCAAAGAAACTCTGCTGATACAACAGTGAAGCCCTCAGCTACTAACCTAAAGGTTAGCAGGTCAAACCTACCCAGAGACTCCACAGGAGAAAGGGTTGATGGTTTACTCTTGTAAAGAACACAAAACAGAAAACCCTATAGGGCAGTTCTCCTGCGTCACATGGGGTTCCTAGGAGTCAAAATTGGACTCAGTGACACCCAACAGCAACAACATGAGTGGAAATGGAGTTTCAGGAGCCAAATTCAGTTGGACAAAAATAACAAAAATCACATCTTTGTACAAATGAGTCTGTGATTGGGAAAGTTCATATGAGGTCTGACAATTAAGTCTGCGAACTTAATTGTTCTAAGTGCCACAAATCTCAGTGCTGAATATCACTATGGTCACCCTCAAAGTACTCCCCTTGAGAAGCTATGCACCAACACCAGCAACTAGTCCAGGCTACAAAGCAATGTTGGAACTCTTTCTGGAACGTCCATTGCACACAGTAGCACAGTGGCAAGTCTGTGAACTTAATTTTATAGTTGTCTGTGAGGGAGTTTTCGGCCAGTAAACACCTTCTCTACTCACCTGATATGGCCTCCAGTGATTTTTTTTTTCCTTTGCCCAAAGATAAAGGAAATATTAAACTAAGACATTTTCATGATATTCAAGACATCAAGGGCAATGGGACAACATCTCTAATGGCCATTCCAGAGAGTTCCAAAATTGCTTTAAAGGGTGAACAAGGCACTGGCATTGGTGTGTGTAGCTTCCCAAGGAGAGTACTGCAAAGGTGACCACAGTGATATTCAGCAAGGAGTTGTGTAGCACTTTTTCTAGGGTGAGTATAAGAACTTAATTGTCAGACCTTATAATCACACAATTTATAATTACAGCCTGTGTGGGGCACTATAAGTAAAAAGTATGGTGACATGCAAGTATACACTAGGGAGCTTCAGGACTATCAGGTCTCCTGTGAAAGTGATGCTTAAGACTTAAAGGACAAGTAGAAGGTGGACAGGTAAAGCAGAAAAAGAGGAGAAAAGCACTTCAGACACACAGGACATCATGATGAAAGGCCACAGGACAGGCTGGTGCATGATATATCCATAGAAGGGATAGTCAGCTGCACAATGCAGAGTGACTTAGTTATAGAGTGCTGCTATAATAGAAATACCACAAGTGGATATATTTAACGAAAATATATTTATTCTCTCAGAGTCTAGGCACTTATAAGTCTGAAATCAGAGCACCATTTCCAGGGAAAGAATTTCTGTCTCTGTTAACTCTGGATGAAGGTCCTTGCCATCAATCTTCTGCTGGTCTAGAAGCCCATCAGCACAGGACTTGTGGTACAAAGGATGAGCTGTGCTTCCAGTTCTACTTTCTTGATGGTAAGAGGTTCCCCTCTCCCTATGCTTGCTTCTCTTTTCATATCTCAAAAAAGATCGATTCAAGATACAGCCTAAGCCTCAGATTGATTCATGCCTCATTAACACAACTATCTTTAATCCTGCCTTATTAGCATCATAAAGATAAGGATTTACAACATATAGGAGAATCATATTACATCACAAAATGACGGACAACCACACAACATTGGCAATCATGACCTAGCCCAGTTGACACACACTTTGGGAAGATACAACTAAATTCATAACACAGAGCAAGGAGAGGTAAAAGATGGTGCATGAGATGGATGTGGCCAGGAGCCAGATCCTGCAGGAATGTCTAAATTACACTTTGTATCTTGCTCTTCACACTGAGGATGATAAGATGCCTTTGCAGAGAATGGGAATCCCAGAACACCTAATTGTGCTCTTAAGGAATCTGTATGTGGATTAAAAGGTAGTCATAACAACAGAACAAGGGGACACTGCATGGTTTAAAGTCAGAAAGGGTGTGCATCAGGGTTGTATCCTTTCACCATACCTTTTCAATCTGTATGCCAAGCAAATAATCTAAGAAGCTGGATGATACGAAGAAGAACAAGATTTCAGGATTGGAGGATGACTCATTAACAACCTGTGTTATGCAGATGATGCCACCTTACTTGCTGGGGGTAAAGACAATTTGAAACACTTGCAGAAGAAGATCAAGACCACAGCCTTCAGTATTGATTGCACTTCAACATCAGGAAAACAAAAATCCTCACAACTGGACCAGTAAGCAACATGGTCATAAATGGAGGAACAATTGAGGTTGTCAAGGATTCCATTTTACTTGAGTTCACAATCAACACCCATGGAGGCAGCAGTCAAGAAGTCAAAAGATGCATTGCATTGAGAAAATCTGCCACCAAGGACCTCTTTCAAGTACTGAAAAGCAAAGATGTCACCTTGAAGACTAAGGAGTACCTGACCCAGGCCATGGTATTTTCAGTCATATCATGTGTATGAGAAAGCTGGGCAATGAACAAATAAGACAGAAGAAGAATTGATGCCTTTGAATTATGGTATTGGAGAAGAATGCTGGATGTACCATGGACCGCCAAAAGAACAAAGAGATCTGTTGTGGAAGAAGTACAACCAGAGTGCTCCTTGGAAGCAAAGATGGCAAGACTACATCTTACATACTTTGGGCATGTTGTCAGGAAGGATCAGTCCCTGAAGAAGGACACCATGCTTGGTAGAGTGTTGGTCAGCGAAAAAGAGGAAGATCTTCGATGAGAGGGATTGACACAGAAGTTGCAACAACAGGTTTAAGCATAAAAATGAGTGTGGACATGGCACAGTACCAGGCAGTGTTTCGTTCTGTTGTTGTTCTTACGGTCTCTGTGAGTTGAAACTGACTCGATGGCACCTAACAACAACAATAAGAAGCAAGAGTGATGCAGTCAGGCTTGTGTCTTACAAAATACAAACTCCAAGCCAAACCTGCTGTGACTGAGTAGATTTCAACTCCTAGTGACCCTATAGGACATAGAAGAACTTCCTCAAAGAGTTTCCAAGGAGCGCCTGGCATATTTGAACTGAGACTTTTTGATTAGTTGCCGTAGCACTTAAACACTATGCCACCATAGTTTATATCTAACAAAGAGTAACCCAAAATAACCCATTGTTATCTAATTGGTTCCAACTCATAGTAACCCTATGTACAACAGAACAAAACACTTTCCAGTCCTGTGTCATACTCACAATTGTTGCTATGCTACAGCCCATTGTTTCAGCTTCTGTGTCAGTCCATCTTGCTGAGGTTTTCCTCTTTTTCCCTGACCCTTTTTTCCGCCAAGCATGATGTCTGTTTCCTGGGATTGATTCCTCCTGCTAACATGTCCAAAGTATGTAAAGCGTAGTCTTGCCATCCTTGCTTCTAAATTGTACTTCTTCCTAGACATATTTGTACATTCTTTTGGCAGCCTATAGTATACTCAATATTTTTCTCCAACATCACAATTCAAAGGCATCAATTCTTCCGTCTTCCTTACTCATTGCCCAACTTTTGCATGAATATGATGCAACTGAAAATATCATGGCTTGGGTCAGGCTCCTCTTAGTCTTCAGGATGGCATCTGTGCTTGTCAACACCTTAAAGAGGTTTTTTGCAGCAGATTTTCCCAATGCAGTGTGTCTTTTGATTTATTCATTGCTGTTTCCACAGGCTTTGATTGTGGATCCATATAAAATAAAATTCTTGGCAATCTTAATCTTTTCTTCATTTATCATGATATTACTTGTTGGTCCAGTTGTGAGGATTTTTGTTCTCTTGATGTTGAGGTGAAATCCACAGTGAAGACTGTGGTCTTAGATCTTCATCAGTGTGTCGAGTCCTCTTCACTTCCAGCAAGTAAGCTCGTATCATCTGCATAATGCAAGTTGTTAATGAATCTTCCTCCAGTCTTGGTTACCTGTTCTTCTTCAAACAGTCTGGCTTCTTGGATTACTTGCTCGGTATAAGACTGAATAAGTATGGTGAAAGAATACCGCCCTGATGCACACCTTTCCTGACTTCAAACCACGCAGTGTCCTCTTGTTCTATTTGAATGATCGCCTCTTGATCCATGTACACATTCTTCTGTTCCCCCACGTGTCTGTCAGCTTGTTATAGTATGAGGGTTTGTGTGTTGCTGTGATGCTGGAAGCTGTGCCACCAGTATTCAGATACCATTAGGGTCATAAACGGAAGACAGATCTCAGCTGAAAATTCAGACTATGAGAGACTAGAAAGAAGGATCCCGCAGACTACTTCTGAAAAGAAGAGCCAGTGAAAACCTCAGAACATTCACTGTCAACAGGATTTAGAGAGACGTATTTCAAATGGAGTAGGGAAAGACAGAGGGTGAAGGAAGCAGTAACGAGGTGCCATGCTTGGGCATTCTTTTAAATCTTTGTCTTACTATGAAACTAAACCAAATCCATCTCCAACAAGTTGATCCCAATTCATAACAATCATATATTGCACAGTAGAACTACCACGTAAGGTTTACAAGGCTATAATCTTTTCAGAAGCAAACTACCATATCTTTCTCTCATATAACAGCTGGAGGGTTCAAATTGCTGACCTTGCAGTAAGCAGCTGAACTTAACCATTATGTCACTAGTCAAAAACCCCAGTATTTCTTCTCATACACATTACATTAATCATGAAAAAACTGAAAAGAATATCAGATTATGTTTTGCAAGACTGGCAAAAGACTATAGTTATAGTTCAAAGTTAACAATCAGTTCCTGTAAAAGAATACTTTAAAATAACTGAAGCCAAGATTAGTTAATTGTCCTACTGTAAAATAAGTCATTTAAAGATAAGATTTCAGTTTCTGGTTCACTTTGTAAAAGATAAATGCACCATAAAATTAAATGTAAATTTTGGTTTTTTTTCTGTGTTTTTCTACTATATCACCTAAATCAAGAGTAGAGTAAACCATGCAGGCATACACACATACATACAAACATAAACCCTCAAATACATAATTTACCACATGTGGAAATAATTTAATTACCTATTTTGTTTTTATACCCTCCTTCTGGCATTACTTAACCCTCTTATGTGTTTACTCAAACTTTAAAAGTGTAAATACGCTCAGATAGAATATAGTATGATGTTTCTCGTCAATGTTCAGGAAATGAACTGCATGCTTCATAAGTTCTTTATCTTGGAAATAAGAAAATAGACACATCTGTAGGCTAACAAAGACACACATCAGAAATTTTCTGCTTGTCTAGACATAATCAAACCCATTTCATGGTAGGTGTTAAATGCTTCTAATTAAAGTAATTGAAGAAATTTTTAAAAATTCAAGAATGGTAACAAATTGTTAACATTCAAAAATTGAAATCCTTATTTTCACCCAGGCTGTACTTTGGTCTCCATAGTAACCACAGTACTCAGTGGCCTCATTCTCTCTGCTAATTCTCTCTCCCTCACTTCCTTACACTCTCTCTATATATAATATCTATAATATATATGTATATATATATATGCACATGTGTTAGTGTGTGTATATGCACACAGGTATTATATATAGGTGTATATATATGTATATACATGTAAGTATGTGTGTGTATACATATACTCATACATACAAGTCTCACTGTAGCCACAATCTTGTAGGACCTCCTTAACTTTATTTTTCTTGATATCAAACTAGAAAAAACAAACATTTTCCAGCATTCTATTTAGACAGAAACCACTGTAGAAAAATGGAAATACATACATAGAGAGAGATTAATAAAGAGTAATAGATCGACCTTCTTTTGGTAGCATACTCTCTATTCTCTGTTCTCCATACTTTGTCTTGTCTCTTCTTTCTCATAGTCTCCTAACCTAAAGAGATTGATCTTTTCCAGGTAGCTTTCACATTTCCAAAGGATGCTTCAGTGGGCATGATGAACTGGAAAGAGAAAGTGAACTGCTTCTCACAAAGGGAGTAGGCCACAGCTTTTGACATATTATTATGTCAATTTCCGAAAGTGGATAAATTGCATGATTTTCTTGCCACTAGACAGAGTAAACACTCCCTCCTTTCTTGGACCTAAAATATTGCACATAAAAGCATTAATCTGAAGACAGTACTGCACAGAAAGGCAAAAGTGAGTCAGTAAAATAGATCTGTCTGGAGGCTATTTAAAAATTAGTCTTATTCCAAGTGCCTTTTCCAGCTCACCTCTTTGTTTCTCACTGCTTCAGATATGTCTCACCATAAATCCTTTTCACAGTTGCACAAAAGATACATTCTTGTAGGTCCTCCTCAGCTTTATTTTTCTTGATCTCAAACTAGAGAAAAAGATCAAACAAATATTTTTTCCAGTGTTCTATTTTATACAGAAATTGCTGTAGAAAAATGAAAGGAAAAAAAAAAAAAAAAGGCTCAAGAGGGTTGCATGTTAAAAAGAAAGAAAAGAAAAGTGAAATGAAGAGCAAGCTTTGAGACAGTATGCTACAGAATCTTAACTTACCTTGACGATTATTCATTTCAAAGTACTGGTGAATTTTCTAAGACTTCCTTCTGTGGAAGCTGGCGGTTATGCTTTCTTTCATTTAAGGGCTTCCCAGTGGGTTCAAATCACAGACCTTTGGGTAAGCAGATGAGGTGCTAACTACTGCACCACCAGGGCTCCTTTACCACAATATGAGAGAGTTCAATTCAGTGCTGTCATAAGGGTTCACGACTTAGGATTAGGTTGTTTATATAAACTGATGGTCATAGGAAGCTTTTGATGAGGCATTGATTATTTTCACGTGAACTCCAGCTATTAGTCCATCAGTCCCAGCTGGTATCATGTAAGTATCTGCTATGGAGTCCTTGGGTGGCACAAATGGTTATGTATTTAACAGCTGTCCAACCAAATAGCGGAAAGGTTTGACAGAAGGAACCCATCCAGAGGCACCCTGAAATATAGGCCTAGTGATCTGATTTTGAAAGTTCACAGCTTTGAAGACTCTATACAGCAGTTATACTCTGCATACAAGCGGTTGTCATAAGTAGGAAATTACTTGGCAGCAACTAGCAGTAGCCTTCTGATAGGAATTCATAGGATGCAAAAGAAGTGGCCAGATCACTTCACAATCTTACACAAATTTGTGCAAGTATTTTGGGTTTTATTATCTAGTTATTTTGACTCATCAAATTCATTAACAGCATAAAACTTTATCTCTTCTGACTATTAAATTGGGCTAGATTACAGTGCTATAATAAACAGCCCCAAAATGTCAGTGGCTTAAAATAATACAGCTTTATTTATTACTTACGGTGCATGTCCAGCGTGGGTTAGTATATAGGGCTTTGCTCTTAATAATTACCCAGGGACCAAGATGATGGCATGCCACTATTTTCAGACTCTACCACTCCTGTCAGGGGAAGGTAGAACTGGAGAATAGAATTTCTGCATTAAATAGTTCAATCTAGAAATGATACTGGACACCACTGCTCATATCTCTTTGGCTTTAAAACACAGAGAAAGGTAATCCTCACATACCTTTCTGTGGAATAAATTTTGTCCCTTAAAAATATGTGTAGCAACTTAACTAGGCCATGATTCTCAATATTATATGATATTCCTATATGCTAGAAACTCTGCCTCTGTGGTGTTAATGAGGGCAAGTGAGTGGCAGTTGTGTCAGTGGGGCAGGACTCAGTGTGTAAGACTGTACCGGGTCCTGAGGCAATCTCTAGGGATAGAAGGAAAAGGAAGCAAGTGGACAGTTGGTGACCTCATACACCAAGAAGCAGTGCTGGGAGTAGAGCACATCTTTTGAAAAGGACCCAGGGTCCAAGTGCCTCAGACTCTGCCTTTCCAACAGAAAGAGGCTTCCTCTGGTTCTGATGTCCTGAATCTGAACTTGTAGCTTACTGAACTATGACAGAATAAAATTTACATTTTTAAAGTCATACACTAGAAGTATTTCTGTTTTAGCAGAACTGCATGGCTAAGGCATATCTTCAAATAAAGAGATCCTGCAATTGACAAGCACTAGCAATGTCTCCTTCAATCCCTCTCCCTGGTATTGAATATTTAGGGTTGCAGCTTGTGGAGAACAGATCCTAAGGTTGTTCTTAGGAATTCCATCCCTTGGTGTTCATGCCCTGTGTGATCCACCATCACTCTCAACGAGTTTGACTGCGATCCCTCTGATTTGCTTCTAGCCAATAAAATATGGCAAAGGAGAAGGTATTTCATAGATGCAAGTCAGGTGTCAAATCAATTGATTTTCAATTACTTAAAAGGCATATTATTCTGGATGTTATCAAATTAATCAGACGAAATTACTTTAAAAAGGATCTGGACCCTGCTTAAGGAGAGAGGCTTCCCTTGGGGCTTGATGAAAGAATAAGCCAGTGTGGAGAAGTCCAAGTGGCAAAGAACTGTTTGTGGTCCCTAGGACCTAACAGCTACCTACAGCCAACAGCCAGCAAGATGCCAAGACATCGGTTACACAGCTGCAAGGAAATGGATTCATTCAACAACACGAGTGAGCCCAGAAGTAGATTCTATCCCTGTATTGTCTCTAGATAAAGGATACAGCCTAGATTATATTCACGTAAGAGCCTGAAAAGAGGACCCAACTAAGATGTACCCAGACTCCAGACCCACGAGAGTGGTGAGGCAACAAATACATGTTGTTTTAAGCCACTAAATCTGTGGCAGTTTGTTACCTAGAAGTAGAAAGTTAATCTATAGCTACAGTGACCTCAGAAAACCCTGGTGATTTGGTGGTTTAGAGCTACATCTGGCAACAAAAAAGTAGGCAGTCTGAATCCACTAGGGTCTTCTTGGAAACCCTCTGGGGCAGTTTTACTGTGTCCTATAGGGTCACTGTGACTGAAAATCAACTAGATAGCAATAGGTTTTATCATGACTTCAATCTCATTCAAGGTGTTTGTGTTTGTTATTAGGTATTGTTGAGGAGACTTCAACTTATGGCAACACCAGGAACAGAGGAATTACCTCACGAGGTTTCCTTGACTATAATCCTCAGGAAAGCAGATGACGAGGTCTTTCTTCCTTAGAGTCCCTGCATGGTTTCAAACCGACAATTTTTCATTTACATGTTGAGCAGTTATCCTTGGCATCTCCAGGACACCTCCATTTGTGGTGCTGTTACTGCATTAGGTGCCACTGAGTCAGTTCCCACTCGCACTGACCCTTGGTACAGCAGATTGAAACACCGAATGGTCCTTCACCATCCTTATAATAATTGCTATGTTTGACCCCATTGTTATGCTGCTGTGTTGATCATCTCATTTAGAATCTTCCTCTTTTTTGCTGTCCCTCTATTTTCCCAAGTATGTCATTCTCCAGGGACGCATCCCTTCTGATAATATGGCCGAAGTACACAAAACAAAGTCTCGCTGTTCTCCCTCATAAGGAGCATTCTGGTGGTACTTCTCCAAAGACAGATTTGGGCAGTCTTCCGTCCCTGCTATATTCAATAACCTTCCCCAACACTGTAATTCAGAGGTGTCACTTCTCCTTCAATCTTCCTTATTCACTGTCCAGCTTTCCCACATGTGTGAGGCAGCTGAAAATACCATGGCTTGGGTCATGTGAACCTTAGTTCTCAAAAACGATATCTTTCCTTTTTTTGTTTGAACACTTTAAAGAAGTTGATTGCAACAGATTTACTCAATACAAAATGCTATTGATTTCCTGACTGATGCTTCCATGGACATGGACTATGAAATCAAGTAAAATGAAATCCTGACAACTTAAATACGTTTTTCATTTATCATTATGTTACTTATTGCTCCACTTGTAATGATTTTTGTTTTCTTAACATTGAGATATAATCTATACTGAAGGCTGTAGTCTGTGATCTTTATCACTAAGTGATTCAACTCTTCTTCACTTTTGAAAGCAAGTTTTTGTCATCTGCGTATCAGATTATTAAGGAGTCTTCCTCCAATCCTTATGCCATGTTCTTCTTAATGTCCAGTTTCACCGATTATTTACTTAGCATATAGACTGAATAAATACAGTGAAAGGATGAAATGCTGACACACACCTTTTCTGATTTTAAACATGCAGTATCCCCTTGGTCTGTTTGAACAACTGGCTTTTGGCCTATGAACAGGTTCAAAATGAGCACAACTAAGTGTTCTTGAATTCCCATTTTTTGCAATGTTATCCATAACTTCTTATATTCACACAGTCAAATACCTTTGCATAGTCAATAAGACACAGGTAAACATCTTTCTGGTATTGTCTGCTTTCAGCCGAGATCGATCTTACATCAGCAATGACATCCCTCCTTCCATATTTTCTTCTGAATTCAGCTTGAAGTTCTGTCAGCAAAGGTTTTTTAATTATTCTTAGTAAGAAATTTACTTCTATGTGATGTTGATGATACTGTCCTATAGTTTCCACATTTTATTGGATTATCTTTCTTTGGAATGGGCACAAATATGCATCCCTTCCACTCAGCTGGGTAAGTAACTGTCTTCCAAGTTTCTTGGCATAGATGGGTGAGAGCTTCCAGCAATACATCTGTTTGCTCGAAGATCTCAGTTGGTATTACATTGGTTCCATGAGCCCGTTTTGCACCATTGTCTTCAGTGCAGCTTGGGCTTCTCCTTTTAATGTCATTAACTCTTGATCTATGATACCTTCTAAAATGGTTAAGTGTCAACCAATTCTTTTTGGTGCTGTGACTGTGTATTTCTTCCATCTTCAAAATTTTGATGCTTCTTGTGTTATTTCCTATTTTGCCTGTAGAATCCTTCAATATTGCAAGCTGAGGCTTAATTTTGAGGTGTAGTCATCTGGAAATTTGAAAAAGTGATTTCAGATTCTGATTCATTCACTTGTAAAGCCTTCAGAATGCTGTGTTGGTTTAATTTATTTAGCAGCCTTACTGCTAGCTCCCTGTAGTGCCTCTACCATGGCTTTTCCTTTGTCTAGTTTTTCTCTCATTATATTCATAATCTTTCATGTCTGTGTGTCTGTGCGCTGTGTGTGTTGTGGGGCAGTAATTTAAACAAGCAGGGATTTTATTCATAAACTCTTGTCAGTAGGTTGGCATGTAGTGTTGGATAAGGAACTTGAAGAGCTACCAAACAAGACTCATTGAACTTCTAGAAAGGATTAGTTTTCAAAAACTGCAATTTTCCAGACAGAATAGAAACCAGTAGTCATTCAACACTGATAAAGATTACAGTCTGGCTCTAGGTTACAAAAAGGTTTAAACAAATGATGAGAACATGTCAAAACTGATGCTACAAGAAAACACAGACCTGGACAGCTTATGATGTATTATTTCTTAGACAAAGGATGAGAACAGTCAAAACTCATGCTACAAGAAAACACAGACCTGGACAGCTTATGATGTATTATTTGTAGCTTTAACAAAAGCATTTTGGACTCTCCTAAAACATAAGCTGGCATAGCAGGTGATTAAAAGCATTTGTTCAACTAAAGTAATGGACATACATATATTCTCTAAAATAGCCATTCACTTACTCAACTCAATACTAACTGTAAGCTGGCTTTGGGGAAAGTGGAAAACAAACAGAAGAAAGAAGGAAACCATTTTCTAAGACTAGGTCTATAATGTTTAGAGAATGAGATAACAAATGAACTGAACTTTAAAGAATGAATAGAGATTTGTCACTTGGAGCTGGCATGATATAAAGGGAGCTGAGAAAGAAGGAAAAAGGAATTATATGCATAGAATAGCATGAACAAAAAGTGGGAGGTGTATAAGTGACTGATTTGTTCTTAGATCAGGAATGATCTAATACGTCAGCAAAAGTACCTAGCAGAAGAACACAGAAACTGTAAGTTTTCAGATCAGAATTTACTCATAGGTGTGTTATGTACAACGACTGTTAAAATTTTGAATTAACCAACTGCATTGAAAAGGGCTTAGAATAGTGCCCAGCACATGACAATTGTACAGGTAACATCTGGTTTACAATGGGATTTTGTTCCAACTACTACTGTCTCAGAAGTCAATTCTGATGCAAGTTGAATATCTTGTTTTTTTAAAAAGTTTTCATTTTTATTGCCTTTTTTTAATCAGAATCTTTGTAAATCCAATCTTTGTCTTTGGTGGTTGGAAACATTACATCTGAGAATAAAATCAGCCAATTACACATTGCAACACTGCATGTGGTGTATGTTACTAACAACAAGATATACAAAAACTAGATGGCCATCAGCATGGCTTGTAGTAACTTAAATACATTGTAAGTCAGGAACTATCTGTATAATATGATATAAGATATTTATGTTAGGTTGGATTAATGAGGAGAAGTAAAGAGACACAACTGGTAGTGGTAGAGTTTGGGTTTTGGTTTCTGGAAAGATGATGGTGGCTTTGATTGAGATGAGCCCAAAACTGTTTGGGCTGAGTTACAGATCCATTTAAGAATCTGAAGAAAGTTGTAGACCTTCATGCCCCCAAAAGGAGTCCTTGAGTGGTAGAAATGGTTAAACACTTGAATACTAACAAAAAGGTTGGTCCTTAGAAGCTAAGGAAAGATACCCCAAAAGAAAGTCCTGGCAATCTGCTTCTGAAAGACCACATCTTGAAAACGCTGTATGGTATAATTCTATTCTAGCACACATGGAGTCATGATGGATTGGAATTGACTCTATAGTAACTAGGATACAAATATTTGGCAAATCATATTCATTGAGGAATATCCTCTCTGCTACCTCTGGATCAGGAAGGTCACCATAACTCATACTAGGTTTATTTTTTATGAGTTGTCATGGATTGACTTCTGTCCCCCCAAAAATATGTGTAGCCATGTGGCTGGACTATGATTCCCAGTATCTTGTGAGTGTCCTCCATTTTGTGGTTTTCCTGTGCTGTATGTTAAAGATTAGGGTGTGTCTGTAAATCCCTTCATAGGATCACCTCCCTGCTCCACTGTAAAGGGAGTTTTCCTGGAGTATGGCTTGCCCCACCTTTAATCCTTTCATTCTACAAGAGATAAAAGGACAGAGAAATAGGCTGAGAATTGGGAGCCTCATATCATCAAGGAAGCAGCACTGAGAGAAGATTGCATCCTTCAGACCTGAGGTTCCTGCGTCAAGATGCTCCCTGGACAAAGACTGATGCAATACTGGACTTTCCTCCAGAGCCAACAAGGCGAAAGCCTTTCCCTGGAGTGCACACCCTGAATATGGACTTGCAGCCTACCAGACTGTGTAAGAATAAACCTTTCTTTGTTAAAGCCATCCACTCTGTGGTATTTATGTTAAAGCAGACCTAGCTGACTAAAACATGAGTTGAATAATGCTCTGGCATGAATATTGTTGAAATGATGAATACCAAATGAGAAAAGTAGGGAGAGGACAGGGAAAGAAGGAGAGCCTTGGAAAGAACACCTCCCACACTAATTAAGCTACCTAGTTTAACATGGGGAAGGATCACACCTGTTGTCTCCTGTTTGTTTGCCTAGAAAATAGTTAAATAGGCTTCCTGGCTCAAGTGTATTCTTAAAAAAATAAAGAGTAGACAAAATCTATGATAAAAGAAAAGCTTTGACTGCTTCTTGGGAGTTACTAAAAGGTTCAAATAACGGCAATAAAACAAATTGTTTCAGAAGATGCCTTCAACAAAAGCTTTCCTCAAAGAACTCCAAATATGTATAAGGTATTAGCTTGTAAATCACAGGACATCTTATGTTACATAAGGTAGCTGTCTACTCTGTCCTTCAGTTTTCTCATCTACAGAAGAGAAGTAATAATAGCAACTTCCTTAAAATGTTGTCATGAGGATTGAATGGCTTCACAAATAAGTGTTTAGAATAGGGCCTGACACATTCTAAGCACTCAATAAAGTTGATCATATTACTATTACTATCATTATATTTTTTAACATTTTCTTTATTATAAATGAAAAGAATAGATGAGTAGACCAGTAAGTGATTTATTCAAGGTTTTTCCAAAGAGTCAATAACATAGTAAGGCCTAGGACCTAGGGGATAAGAGTGATGAAGGACAAAGATGCAAGACAGAAAGATCAAATTCCCAATGAGTATGAAATGTTGCAGTAGCTGAGGTTTATAAAAGGCAGTAAGCTGGAAGATACTATGAAGCTCAGACAGTGGGGTGCATAAATTTACAATTATAAAGGGATTGCAGTTACTGGTACTGACAAGGTAGAAAGAACGGCCATAAGAGTGTATAAGTTAAGACAGGGCAAAATAACTTCAGGAAAAGATTTGAAGGGACTGAAAAAACAAAGTTTTGGAAAGATCATCATTGTGCATACTGAAATTATTAAGAATTAAAATAATTGGTTTGGAGACTGCCACTCATCTGTCAGTTTATCAAACCCTGGTGGCTAGCACGTTGAAATGATGCTGGAAATTATGCCACAATTTAAAGACCATCTCAAGAACAGATTTGATATATTGACACAATGACTGAAGACCACATCAGTTGTGAGACGACATCAAAGACATCACACAACAAGAAAATGAAAGGTCGTTTAAAAGGCAAGAAGAAGAAAAGATCAAAATAGATGTCAGAAGTCTATGAAACTAGATCTTGAATGTAGAATGTTAAAGAAAATGGAAGGAATGAAGAAGTAAAAGAAATGAACAGAAGATTTCAAAAAGTGGCTCAGGAAGACAAAGCAAATTATTAAAATGAAATGTGCAAAGATCAAGAGTTAAAAAACCAAAAAAGGGAGGATCATACTGGCATTTCTCAAGCTGAAAGACCTAAACAAACAAACAAAAAAAAAACATCAAACCTCAAGTTTCAATATTGAAGAACTCTATAGGCAAAATGTTAAATGACACAGGAAAAGCACAAAAAGAAGGTGGAAGGAATACAGAGTCACTGTATCAGAATTGGTTAATGTACAACCATTTCAGAAGGTAGCACATGATCAAGAATCAACAATATTGAAGGAAGAAATCCAATATACACTGAAGGCAGTGGCAAAAAGCAAGCCTCTCCAGAACTGATGGAATACCAACTGACATGTTTCAACAAAGGGATGCAATGCTGGAAGCTCTCACTTATCTATTCCAAGCTACCTGACTAACAAATGGAAGTGATTCATGTTTTTGCCCATTTCAAAGAAAGTTGTTCCTGCATAATGCAGAAATTACAGAAAAATATCATTAACATCATGTGCAAGTAAAATTTGCTAAAGATCCTCCAAAAGTGATTGCAGCAGTATATGGGCAGGGAACTCCTAAAAATTCAAGCCAGATTCAGAAGAGGACATGAAATGAGGGATATCATTGCTGATGTCTCATGGATCTTGGTTGAAAGCAAATAATATTAGAAACATACCTCTGTTTTACTGATTCTGCAAAGGCAATCAACTGTGTGGACCATAATAAATTATGGATAACATTACAAAGAAGGAGAATTCCAGAACATTTAATCATCCTTATAAAGTAGCTGTACATAGACCAAGAGGTAGTCATTCAAACTGAATAAGGGGTTACCACATATTTAAAATCAGAAAAAGTGGGCAGAGTCAAGATAGCAGACTAAATACACATCTCCCTAAATAACTCTGGAAACGAAGACCCTAATTGATAATTAAACGGAGCCTTCTGGACACCTAGTGAGCCCTAGGACATGAGATTGTGCTGTTAATTTGGACTTCATTCCATTGAATGCAAAACTTCCTCTCTTTCATTGACTCCCACTCTTGGTGAGTGCTGGCATTCATGGAACAAAGGTAATTCTGCATTTTAACTTTTTCACCTCTGTCTTAGCCAGTGGGTGGAGCTGGGACTTGACTAGCAGCTAATCTCAGACACACTGCTGGTGCTAGATTTTGAGAGCCTGGTTTTAGACTCTGTGCATCTCTGCACCACTGGGCTCTCTTTCCACCTCCACCATTGAATAGCCTGTACCGAGGCAGGTGGGGAGCTTGTGAGTAAAAATTGCAGTGAGGAACAAGAATGTCATGTACCCCACTACCAAGAGCCTCTAATAGGAAAGGTTTGGTAAATAAAATAGCCTCTACTTGACTGATGTAGGACAAATACATGAGGATATTTCTGTGAGGTGCAATTAAGTGAAGGGCAGTTTCACAAACCGGATTGAAATTAAAGAAGAAAACACAGGGATGGTTTCAGGAGTCAGGGCTCTTTAGGAGATGGCGACATTAGGTAATGCATCAGAAAAGGTACTGGGAATTAGAATCCTGGATATAAATTATAATTACGGTTTTCCTGGGATGACTGAGTTGAGTTGCTGTAAGGAGCATGATGATATTAGTATTGAAGATTTCAGGGGAGATAGGGTTGGAAAGGCTAGGAAGATACAAGAATGGAGAAGTGAGATGGGGAAACCTTTCCCAGAATCAGGAGTAGTTCTGGGTTGTCTTGATTGTTGTTGACCAAGGTATGGAATTCTGCAGAGGGGTGGTCTTATTTCAAGTGTGAGCATTTTCTTCTCTGCTGTCACTGATAGCCTGCAGGACAATGATCCCACTCCAATGAGTCTGCATATTTCTTGACTTTTGAGATAATTGCCTTGAAAATAAAAAGTTGTACCACATTCTTATGAGCTTCCTCAGTAGTAACCAGTCTTTATCCTCTGATAAGTTTTAGAAAAGACCAGAAGGCCTTCAGATCAATTGCATATTATTGTTATTATAAATTTTGTTTTGCACATCTGTCTCTGTGTTAGGCTATAATGTATCTGCATTCAGATACTACATCATAATAATCTTTGTAGTACGAAGTACCTAACAGAAATTTTTGTTGAGGTGCTGTTGCTGAGTATTTCAACATCTAAAAACTTGTATCATATTTATTTAATTGCATGCCCTATCTTAAAATGTGCTTACATTTGAATGCTTTATAATAAAGATGAACTTTTCATAACTCAAGGCAATGAATATTTAAATAAATTCAACATACATTGAGTACTTGTTTTAAACACGAAAAGGTGCTGTGCACTAAGGGGGATACAAACATGCATAAAACATTATTTCTAACCTTGAGAAGTTGATATTCTAAGAAAAGAGTTGAAATTTGTATCAAAAGCAAAAGCAATGATCCACCAAGCATGAAGACTTACCTGGTTTGAAAACTCTTTAGATCTCAGTTTCCCTGACTATGAAAATAGGTATACGATGACTGCCAATTAAGTTTGCAAACTTATCCTGGAAAAAAGCACTATATACCTCACTGCTGAATACCACTATAGTCACCTTCAAGGTACTCCTCTTGGAAAGCTATGTACTGACATTAGTGCCTAAGTAATTTTGGAACTCTTTTTCTGGAATGGCGATTAGAGCTGTTGTTGTATTACTGCTGATGTCCTGAATATCATCCAAATGTCTTCCTTTCAGTATTTCCTTTATCTTTGGGGAAAGAAAAAAGTCATTTGGGGTCAAATCAGGAGGTCAAGGAAGGTGTCCCAAAGTTATTTGTTTTCTGGCTAAAAAGTCACTCACAGACAACCACACAATTAAGTTTGTGAACTTGCCACTATGCCACTGTGCACAATGGCCATTCCAGAAAGAGTTCCCAAATAGCTTTGAAGGGTGTACTAGGTGCTGGCATTGGTGCATAGTTTCCCAAAGGGAGTACTTCAAAGGTGACCATAGCGATACTCAGAAATGAGGTATGTAGCACTTAAAACAATTAAGTTTGTGGACTTAATTGTCAGACCTAATATTAGTGTCTCTTTAAGGATGTTGAAGAAATATTATCTGAATGGAAGAAATAAACACATGCAAGGGATAATTGTAAGGCTGATTTCTTCTTCAGTTAGTTCTTCCATGGAAAATGTGGGATTTTCTTGAATTATAATCATGGAATTTTTTAATGGACCATTGAACATGAAAAATACACCATGCTTTACATCCATGCTGAGGAGACTTGGTTTGGGGAGAGCCAATCATTTCAGCATGGTGGAAGTCTAGCAGGGCCTAGACAACCATCTTCATCTACAGCAATATCTGAGCACACTGAGTGGACCTCCTGCAAGGAAGCTCCTAGTAGCTAAATTATAACATCAACAATGACAAAATACTCTTTTACAGTTAAAGACTTCATACATAATTTCAAACAGAAAAGGAAACGGGAGGCTAGGTTTCTCCCTGTAACATATGTGCTATTTATGGAGTGCATTATACATAAAAATACATATACTGTAATAACACCAGCAGTAATTTTCTGAGTCCCACTGAGAGACGAGTGCTTTGAGAGCTTGACAAAGAGAGAAGAAGGCAGTTTGGCAAGAAAAGTTAACAGAAATCACATCTCATCAGTGGGAGTCAAAATAATACAATTTCCATGATTCTGGAAAACAGGGAGTTTCTAAGCAGCCACCAATAACACTACAGCTATTAGTCAGCCTGCCAGCCCCCTGGTGAACTATCAGTTTGGCGATGAAAGAAAACACTGCCTCAAAGTAACTTTAAATTGCTGTGTGGGAAGGGAGATGAATGATCACCACAGATTGCTGCCCCCACACTTCTTAATGGGGATTTATAAAATTCAGCCCCATGTACAAACATGCCTTATTTAAAAAACTCTGTCATTGACAGGTCTTCGTACTCACAGACTATAGATACCACAGGGCCACATCTGACTCCTCTATCTGTTGGTCAGAGTTTGTGGCAAAATTGATCAATTCATCAAGAAGGCTAAGTGTGTCAGCAAACAGAGCATACCAATGGGCAAAGATCTGAAGACCACATTTTGTGTGGTATACAGTAGAAGGAACTGGGATGGCTTGAGGGATGGATTTGGGGGCCCAGTGGAACAGTATTTTTTTCCCCTTCCTAAATCTATTTATATCTAAGAGTGCTAGTCTGGTAGCACTTCATTCAAATTGTATTTTCAAGCACCTAATATCTACTACAGGGTGGCTATGAGTCAGAATTGACCTGACAGTGATGGGCCTTATTCAGATTTAATATCTGCTGGGCACCTCATACAATGCCTGCCATAGAGCGGTGAATGAGGTGGAAGTGGTCTCTTGTCTTTTAGATCTTATAGTAAGACAAGGAATTGGAATATGGTAGACCAGTGCTCTCATTGCATAAGTACATTTTGTAAGAACTCATAGAAGCAGATAAGCCAGAAGTGAGAGTCACAGAAATCTAGTGAGTTTGAAACTAGGAGGATAATTAAGCACCAGCATGATGAAGAGATGGTGAACGGAAGGACCCAGGAGGAAGGATTATTTCAGGGTGAAGAAGCTGCATGTGTAAAGCCCAAGAAGTGAGAAAGCATGATGTGTTAAATAACTGAAATAATTTTAGTATGATTGCACTAGGTATTTTCTGTGTTTCTAGAAGGGCAAGAGTAAGAGAGAAAGCAGGTGATGCCCAGAGCAGAGGCTGCCAAAATAAGTAAGGTCCATGTGTGAAGAATCTTGCATTGCTGTTAGATGCTGTTGAGTCAATTCTTACTTTCAGTGACCCCATGTGACCAAGCAGAACTTCCCCATAGAATTTTCTTGGCTGTCAACTTTGCAGAGTCAGACTGTCAGAGGTTTCTTCCACAATAACTGCTGAGTAATTTCAAACCACCAAACTCTTAGCTATTCCTCTACTAGCGATCCTTGTACACCATGTTAATAAGTTTGGGTATTTTTGTGAGAAGACACTAGAGAGTTTTGTTTTTAGCAGAGAAGTAACATACACAGGAGCATAGTATAGTGGTTGTACCCACAGACTCTGAAATCTGATGTTTGGTGTTCAGCTACTACCTCTAGCATTTATTCACTATGGGTTCTGTGACAAGTTATTTAACTTCTGGTAGTCAGTAAGAAAACTATGGAATCAGACTTCCAATGTTAAACTCCTTCCTCTGGTATTTATTCACATGAGTTCTGGGATAAGTTACTTAAATCTGGGCTTTCAGTAAGCACAACAGAAGGGTTAGCATTATCTGGATCAAAACTAGTGGGCTTAAGTTCTTTCTTATTTCTTGAAGTTTAGCCATTGCATTAATTTAACGGTATTTGTAAACTTTTTTCCATTTTTCTGTTGAATCCATAACAGTTCTTGTGTCAACATTCATGCCACTTTCTTAAGAAGCCAGTAGCTATGGCCTTGCAAGCATTTCCCAGCTGAGTTCTTGAAGTTAGGTATTTTTGACAGGTTACTATTTGTTACAGGTTAAATTGCGTCCCTCCATCCCCACAAAGGTATGTTGAAGTCCTAATCCTGGTACCTGTATATGTGGCCTTATTTGGAAATAGTGTATTTCCAGATGTAACTAGTTAACATGAGGTCATACTACAGTAAGATGGACCCTACATCAAATACTACTGATATCCTTATTTAAAAAAAAAAAAAAAATGACACGAAGGTAGGAAGCAGGCCAAAGGTAGTTACAGAAGGTAGCAGAAAAGATTTAGAGTTACTTTGCCACAAGCCAAGGAACACCAAAGATTTTTAGCCATCACAAAAAGCTGAAAGAGAGGCATGGAACAGATTGGTCCTCAGAAATTTCAAAAGAAATCAGCATGCTGACATCCTGATCTTGAGTTTCTAGCCTCTGGAACCGTGAAAGAATAAATTTCTGCTGTTTTAGGTTACCTAGTTTATAGTGTTTTGTTACAGCAGCTCTAAGAATTTAGTATATCTTCTTCAGTCATCTTATGAAAAATCAGCATTGTCAAAACTGTGGCCCATAGGTTCCTAACAGCAAACACTCAGTGAAGTTCTCCTAACTCTTTGGTATCCAACACTACTCAGCTCTTTCCCAGTTGAAAACTGTCCTCTCACAGGAATTATAACGCATTTAAGGCAAAAACAGAGCCTGAAACAAGCTTCTAAACATAGAACGGCATGACAATACAGGGTATCTAGATACAGAATTTCAAAAACTTGAAAGCGAGAAAGCCTACAGACCTGCATTATTCACTAAATAAACTAGTAAACTGAAAAAAAAAAAATGGGGCGGTTGGTGGGTATGTACATCATAGATTAAAAGAATCTTAAGAAACATTAACCAATTCTATGCATAGCCACTGTTTTGCTCCTAATAGGAGCAAACAAACCAACTGCTAAAAAATAAAAGTAATTAAAAATGTTAAAGGAAATCAGAAAAACTTGAATACTGAATAGTTATTTGATGATATTAAGAAATTATTATTAACTAATAGAAACAATAATGGTATTCTGAGAATAGGATTGTGATCATGTTTTTAAGATTTCTTATATATATACTAGACAGCACTTGGCTTTTGGCTTATATATTAAAGATAATTGTTGAATTGATATAATTGGTATGTGAAAGTTTATTGTCCCATTCTCTTCACTTTTATCCACAGTTTTCTATCATAAAAGGTTAAGTCTCCCCAGGATACAAAACTGTCTATAAAAGAATTGGAAAGTCATTCACTCAAAGTCCACTGGATCAATACAAACCAAAGGCAATGTCTTTCCCAGAGAACTCTGCAAATTAAAGAAGATTATTAAGACTTTAACAAGAATAATCAAGGATCGAACTACAGGAGCCTGAACAGAGGGTGATAGATAAATTTGGCACAGGGAAGAGCCCTGACAGATAAATGGTAAACCACTTTGTTGCTAACCAAAAGGTCAGCAGTTTGAACCCACCAGCCACTCGACAGATCTGCTTTGTCAACGTTTCAGCCCAGGAAACCCTGTGAGGCCTGACTATTTTACCATTGAGGTCTGCAATGTGTTGGAATCTGCTCTAAGGCCCACAATAACAAAGCGGCAGCACCAGCACCTGAGAGGTTATTAGAAATGCAGAATCTCAGCCTCACCCAAGATCTGCTAAGTCAGTATATTCACTTTAGCATGTCCACTGATGTTTGAGAAACCCTGGTGGTGTGGTAGTTAAGTGTTATGTCTGCTAACCAAAAGATAAGCAGTTTGAATCCAACAGACATTCCCTGGAAACTCTACAGAGCAGTTCTACTCTGTCCTGTAGAGTTGCTATGAGTTGGAATTGACTCAATAGCAATTAGTTGTTTTTTTTTAAATTAATATTTGGGACATACTGGGTTAGGATAAAAAAAGATCCCACAGAATTGTTCTAAAACTAAAGTCAGAGTGGATAGATACAGAATGAGAAAGAAAACTGTATTTAAAAGACTGTAATATACATAACAGATATTATTTAATTTATTCATTTGACATGCATTTATTGAACACATGTGATATACCAGGCACTAAGTATATGTTGAGCATACAGCATTAAATAAAGCAAAAATCTTTGGGCCTCATGGAATTTAGACTTTAACAGTGCCAAGCTAAATCATTATTATTTCTCTTGTATCTGCCCTTCATGCAGACCTCATGGACCACAGAACTGGATCATTGTGATGATACATAGGATTTTCACTAGCTGATTTTTGGAAGTAGATTACCAGGCCTTTCTTCCTAGTCTGTCTTAGTCTGGAAACTCCACAGAAACCTATACATCATTATAGTAACATGGAAGCCTTCACTGACAGATGGACCCTGACTGCACTTAAAGTGCCTTGGCTGAGAATTAAATTTGGGGGTTTTGCATGGAAAACAAGAATACTACCACTGAATGGCCACTGTCCTCAGTTAACTCATAAACCCAAATCAGTTGCCACTCAGTCAACTGTGACTCACAGCAACCCTGTAGGACAGAGTAGTACTGCCTCACATAGTTTTCAAGGAGTAGCTGGTGGGTTCAAACAGCCAGTCTTTTAGATAGTAGTAGAGCTTGTAACCATTGTGCAACCAGGGCTCCAGTTAACTCATGCTGACTGCTTAATAAGCACTAAGAACGCTTCTAAGCCTTTTACATTTATAGCTTCCAGGAACAAAGAAGCTAGTGGCTGAAGAAAATGTTCTAAAAATCATCAGGTCAAAACATGACATTAAATATTGAACAGGTCAACCTAATCTTTTGAACAGAGCAGACTAACATTTCTAATTTCCCACAAACTGTACTTCTTCTTTTAAGGCTTAACATAGTAGACCAGGACATTTTAATTTCCACATAGTAGACTCATGATGATATTCTATTCATTCCTTTTCCTCTAATTCCTAGAATCCTAACCATTGCTCAGTTTCAATAAGAGCCATGCAGCAAGTGGGAACAGATATGACTTGGGAATCCATGATGCACTTGGAACTTTCTAAATAGCACTGGAAAAAAAAAAAAAAAAAAAAAACTTCTCAAAACAACTTCACAAAAGATATATTATCTCTTATCTTTTACTTAAAAAATTGTAACTCAGATTAATCAAATAACTTGTCCATAATAGCAAGGCTCCCAAGGGTAAAACTACTCTAGACTCTAAGTCTAGACTCTAAGTGTGCATTAGAATTCCTTCTAGGAGTTACCAAAACACAGAATGCTGGCCCTACTCCCAGAATTTCAGACTCTTGGTCTGGGTTAGGGTCTGAGAATCTGCATTTATAAGTCACTTACAAGTCCCCATGGGAATGGTGATGCTGACTGCTAACATTCTGAGAACTACTACCTTAAAATATATTCAGCCCATTTCACAAAGCAAGTGCATTCTGTTTCCCATAAAACAATCCATGTATAATAGCTACTTTATCAGTGTAGCACTAGTTATAAACCAAAAATCAAACCTATTGCCATGGCATCAATTCTGATTCATAATGACCATATGGGACAGGGTAGAAATTAACCACAAGGTTTCTAAGGAGCAGCTGGTGGATTTTTGCTTAGCGTCCATAGGTATTAATCACTGTATACTCCCAAACGTAGAATGTCTCCAACACTCTTATTTATCACTCATGTGACAGTCTAAGGCTAGTGTTTCTGGCCTACAAGACAGATGCAGCTCTTTTCCACATGGATATTCAAAGATCTAGGCTAATGGATGCTCTGAAATCTTCAATAGGTGGCTTCCAAGGTCACCATGGAAATCTTTATTCCAGCCAACCAAGTAAAAATAAAAAGTATGGAGAAGCATAAGTAGAAAGTATATATAGTCCAGACCTGGAAAGCACAGAAACCATATCACTTTTGCTAAAGTTCTATACCACAACCATTCCTACCTGCAAGTGAGGCATGGCACACGCCTTGTGCTTCAAGAAGAAGAGAAAGTAGATTTTGGTGATAGTTTTAGGCTTGGTTCTCTAGAGAAGCAAAAGCAGTAATGCATATAAATGTACAAAGTCTGACAGTTAAGTTCACCAGCTCATCCTATGAAAAGTGCTATTTCCTCATTCCTAAAGACCACTACGGTCAACTCTGAAGTGTTCCCCTTGGGAAGCTATGCACTGATTCCAGTCCCTAGTCCACCCTTCGAATCAATTTTGAAACTCTTTGTCTAGAATTGTCATCAGAACTTCGTCATATTACCCTTGATGTCCTGATTGTCATCAAAATGTCTTCCTTTCAATATTTTCTTTATCTTCAGATAAAGAAAAAAGTCACTGGGGGCCAGGTCAGGTGAGTAGACACGGTGTCTCAGTAAAGACATTTGTTTACTGGCTAAAAACTTTCTAACAAACAACTATACAATTAAGTTCCTGAACTTGCCACCTTGCCACCGTGCACAGTGGCCATTCTAGAAAGAGTTCCAAGGTTGTTTTGAAGATGGACTAGGTGCTGGCATCAATGTGTAGCTCCCCAAGGGGAGTACTTCAAAACTGATGGTAGTAATATTCAGCAATGAGGTATGCAGCACTTAGAACAAATAAGTGTGCAGACTTAATCGTAGGACCTTGTATACATAGAGAGATGTATATCAAGGAAACAGCCCACACAATTATAGAGGCTGAAAAGTCCCAAGTCCTGGATTGGGATACAAGCTGCATGCAGGCCCAGAAGCCGGCAAACCCAAGGTCAGCAGGTTAGAGAACAGGGTTCCCGATCATAGACCGTGAAAGTCAGCAAATCCCAAGATGACAAACAAGACTGCAAGGTTTCTCCTGACTCATGTAGCTCCAGGGACTGTCAAACTCAGGATGGGTGGGTTAGGGAATAGGACTGTTACTCTCAGGCTGTGAAGATTGCTGCAAAGGTAAGCTGCTAGCTCAAGTCACAAGAACCAGACATCAGAAGACAAGAGAGCCATAGCCATGGCCCAGACATTAGCAAGGTGATCAGGAAGAAAACAGGTGGCAGAAGGTAGAGAGATACAGGCTGAGGGGGCAATCAGCCACCACAGGGCCCTCTCCTGCTGGTACCATACCAAATTCCATCATGGCAGTGACCACAATGTGATTCAACTGTCAAAAGACTGAGAATCATGGTCCAGCCAATTTAACACACAATCCTAACCATCAAAGTGATCATCTGTCAGTCAATTGCAACAATCCTGTTGGTTTAATCACTGGTTCCAAGTCTTCTTGCATACAGTTAAGAATTCTGTGTTCTTTGGGCAATACAGATTTATTAGCATGTACATATACATGAGGTACTATGCTAGACTGTAAGGATTCCTGCAGCAATAAACTCACTCTGACCCCATGGATCTTTATTATGAATTACAAATGTACATTAAATAAATAACTTTAATTACAATAAGGACATAAAAGGAAGCATGAAGGCTTAATTAAGGCTTAACATAGTTAGGACTCAAGTGGGGCATGATAATATACAAAGAAATCTTCTTTTGGGAGAAGACATTTAATGACATGCCTGAGAAGGAGGTATTTAATAACAGATACTAGTTAGGCAAAGATTAGAAACCCTAGTGTTATGGTAGTTAAGTGCTATGGCTGCTAACCAAAAGGTTGGCAGTTCAAATTCACCAGGTGCTACTTAGAAACTCTGTGGGATAGTTCTACTCTGTTCTATAGTGTTACTATGAGTCCAAATTGACTTGGTGGCATTTTTTTTTTTTTTTTTTTTTTTTAGTAAAGGATTGAGGTAAAAGGAGACAAGGGATATTCTGTTCCAGATGAAAGGAAAGCATGTAAGGAAGCCTCAGAGAGTGACATAAAGCATGGAAACTTGCAGGAACTGCAACAAAAATTGATGTGGTGAAACATGGAAAGTAAATACAAGTCTGGTTCAGAAAGGAACTTCCCAGGTACCAGGACCAGCAGGTAACACTAAGGCTATTTATAGAACACTCTAGTGGTAGAGTGGTTAAGCGTTACAGCTGCTAATCAAAATGTCAGCTGTTCAAATCTACCAGGAGCTCCTTGGAAATATTATTGGGCTGTTCTATTCTGTCCTACAAATTCACTATAAGTTGGAATGACTTGACAGTAATGTTTTGGTTTTTTACATTATTTATTATCCAAAAAGACATTTACTGAATGTCTTCCATGGTTCCTGTCTTCTGTTAGGTGCTAGGAATATGGGAGCATAAACACAAACATGAACTCCCTGACCTCAGAGAGTGATTAAGGGTAAAACTTTTACCAAATAACTACCTACAAAATCAAAAAGTGTAATTCACTGCAAGAGCCACATAAAGATAAAAACAAGATGTCATGAGTGCATTTTAATGGTTAAGTGGTATGTCTGCTAATCAGAAGATAAGTATTTCAAATCCTGCAGACACTCCTTGGACACTCTATGGGGTGGTTCTACTCTGTCCTTTAAGGTCACTATGAGTCAGAACTGACATGACAACACTGGATTTTTTAACATATTCTGAAAAGTCCCTGAGAGATGCAAACTGTTAAGTGCTCAGTTATTGATGAAATGTTTGGTAGTTCTAACCCAACCATAGGTGACTTGTAAGAAAGACTTGGTCTTTTTCTTTTGAAAGGCCGCAGTCTTGAGAACCTAATGGAGAAGTTCCACTCTGAAACATACAGGGCTGTCATGAGTCAGAATTGAATTAATCCCATGTAGTTTTTGTTTTATTATATATTCTGAAGTTTCTTTGAAGAAGTGATTTTAAGTCAAGACATGAAAAAAGTTTGCGTTTATGCACCAAAAATGTTCTTGATTCCATTTTACACATAAAGGAGCAAAGACTAATTATTTGCCTAATTCATGGTAAAGCAAAGATTTGACTCATGCCTGTCTGCGTCTCTGTCCTATCATCTGTCCATTATGCCAGACCTATAAAGGTGCTACCTGATCAATTGACTGGAAAAGATCCACATTTGTGTCCATTCCAAAGAAAAATGTGATAAAAGAAGGCAGAAATTACAGAACAATAAATTTAATGTTACATACAAGCAAAATTTTGCTGAATATATGTCAAACATTGTTCGAGAAGTGTATCAATAGAGAACTATCAGAAATTCAAGCTGAGTTCAGAAGACTATGTGAAACAAGTGATATCCTTACTGAAGTCAGATGGATCTTGGTTGAAAGTAGAATATACCAGAAAGATGTTTTTGTCTTATTGACTATGCAAAGACATTTTACCATGTGGACCATATCAAATTATGGACAACAGTGCAAAGAATAAGGAATCCTGGAACAGTTACTTGTGCTCATGCAGAATCTTTCCACAGACTAAGATCCTGTTGTTTGAGCAGAATAAGTGGATACTGTGTGGATTACAATCAGGAAAGTTGTGAGTCAGCATTGCATCCTTTCACCATAAATATTAGGTCTGTATGCTAAGCAAATAACTCAAGAAGCTGGATGATATGAAGAAGAATAAGGCATTAAGAATGGAGGAAGATAAGTTAACAACCTGCAATGTGGATATGACACAACTTTGTCTGCTGGAACCAAAAATGGCTTGAAGCATTAATGATGAAGACCAAATACCACAGCCTTAAATATGGATTATACTTCATCAAGAAAACAAAAATACTCATAACTCGACCAATAAGCAGCATCATGTAAACAGAGAAAAGACTGAAGTTGCCAAAGATTTAGATTTACTTGAATCCACAATTAACACCCATGGAAGTAACAGTCAAGCAATAAAACGGCATATTGCATTGGAAAAATCTTCTGTAAAAGACCTCCTTAAAGTGTTGAAAACCAAAGATGTCACTTTGAGGACTAAGGTATACCTGATCCAAGCCATGACAGTTTTGTCACCTCACATGTATGTAAAATCTGGATAATGAATAAGTAAGACCAAAGAAGAATTAATGCCTTTGAATCACAGTGTTAGCAAAGAATATTGAATATACCATGGAGTGTCAAAAGAATGAACAAATCCATCTTGAAAGAAATATAGCCAGAATGCTCTGCTCCTTAGAAGCTAGGGTGGTGAGACTTAGTCTCACATGTTCCCAGGAGACACCAGTTTCTAGAAAATGTGGAGTGTCATCTTGCTAAGACAGAGTATCGGCTAAAAGAGGAGATGCACAAAGAAGTGGATTGACACAATGGCTGCAACAATGGGCTGAAACATAACAATGATTATGGGGATGGCAGAGTTTCATTCTATTGTACATATGATAGCTATTTAATGAAACTGACAACAACAACATAAAGAGGCTATGGAAGAGAAAATACAAGGAGTATTCTAAAGAGGTTTGGGGACAGTTAAATTAAGACATGTGAAACTCCAAAGAAGAAAAAGAACGTAAGTTTTTTGTTGTTGTGTTTTAAATGAAAGTTTATAGTTCAAGTTTCTCAGTTTCTCTTACAAAAACTTACATGCACTGTCACTGTCATGTGAGACCCTAGCTGCTCTGCTCACACTGTAACAGAATACTCCTTCCCTCTACCCTGAATTTCCCACATCTGTTCAACCAGCCCCTACTTGTCTGTCAGCTTGTCATACTATGTGGGCTTGAGTGTTGCTGTGACTCTAGAAGTGATGCCATCAGTATTCAGATACCAACAGTTTTACCCATGGTGGGCAGGTTTCAGTTGAGCTTTCAGACTAAGACAGACTAAGAAGAAGGAGCCGGCAGTCTACTTTTGAAAAGAATTAGCCAGTGAAAACCCTGTGAATAGCAGCAGAATGTTGTCAGATGTAGTGCTAGAAAATATGCTCCCCAGGTTGGAAGTAACTCAAAAGACATCCAGGGAAAGAGCGGCCAACATAAACAGTGACTACGCACATGGACCACAGCAGCCAGATTATAATGAGATCGACTCCATCTGTGGAAAGATACTATTAGCTGTCAGAACAAGACCAGGTGCTGACTGCAGCACAGACCATCAAGTGCTCATACGCAAGTTTAAACTGAAACTGAAGAAAATTAGCACAAGTCCATGAGAGTCAAATTACAACCTTAAGTGCATCCCACTTGAGTTTAGAGACCATCTCAAGAACAGATTGGATGTGTTAAACGCTAACGTCCAAAGACCAGGCAAATTGTGGAATGACGTCAAAAACATCATCTGTGCAGAAAGCAAGAGGTTATTAAAAAGACAAAAAAAAAAAAAAAAGAAAGAAAAAAAACAAAGTAGATGTCAAAAGAAAATCTGAAACTTGCTCTTGAGCATCAAGCAGCTAAGGCCAAAGGAAGGAATGATAAAGTAAAAGAACTGAACAGAAGATTTCAAAGAGTAGCTCGAGAAGGCAAAGTATTATAATGACATGTACAAAGAGCTGGAAATAGAAAACCAAAAGGGAAGAACACACTGCACTACTCAAGCTGAAAGAGCTGAAGAAACATTTCAAGCCTCAAGTTGCGATAGTGAAGGATTCTACAGGGAAAGTATTATGATTCAGGAAGCTTCAAAAGAAGATCAAAGGAATACACAGTCACCACACCAGAAAGAACTGACTGATGTTCAACCGTTTCAAGAGGCAGCATATGATCAGGAACCAACAGTACTGAAAGAAGAAGTCAAAGCTGCATTAAAGGCACTAGTAAAAAACAAGGCTCCAGGAATTGATGGAATATCAACTGAGGTATTTCAACAAATGGATACAGCACTGGAAGTGCTCATTCATCTATGACAAGAAGCTTGGAGGACAGCTACTTAGCCAAACAACTAGAGGAGATCACATTTACACCTATTCCCAGAAAAGGTGATCCAACTGAATGAAGAAATTATCGAACAACATCATTAATATCATATGCAAGTAAAACTTTGCTCAAGATCATTCAAAAGCAACTACATCAATATATTGACAGGGAACTTTCAGAAATTCAAGCCGGATTCAGAAGAGGACGTCGAACTGGAGGTATCATTGCTGATGTCAGGTGGATCTTTGCTGAAGCAGGAAACACCAAAAAGATGTTTGCCTGTGTTTTACTGACCATACAAAGGCGTTCACCTGTGTAAATCATAACAAATTATGAATAACATTGTAGAGAATGAGAATTTCAGAACCCTTAACTATGCTCATGAGGAATCTGCATACAGATCAAGAGGCAGTCGTGTGAACAGAACAAGGGAACACTGCATGTTTTAAAGTCAGAAAAGGTGTGTATCAGGGTTGTATCTTTGACCATACATTTCCAATATGTACACCAAGCAAATAATCCAAGAAACTGGACTATATGAAGAAGAATAAGGCATCAGGATTGGAGGGAGATTTATTAACAACCTTTGTTATACAGATGACACAACACTGCTTGCTAGAAGTGAAGAGGATTTGAAACACTTAATGAAAAAAACCACAGACCACAGCCTTTGCTCTTCAACAAGTATGGATTATAAGTCAACAACAAGAAACCAAAAATCCCCATAACTGGCTAGAAAGCAACACTGTGATAAATGGAGAAAAGATTGAGGTTGTTAAGGATTTCATTTTATTCGATTGCACAGTCAACACACACGGAAGCAACAGTCAAGAAATCAAAAGATGCATTGCATTGTGAAAATCTGCTACAAAGGACCTCTTTAAAGTACTGAAAAGTAAATATGTCACCTTGAAGACTAAGGTGCACATGATCCAAGCAATGGTGTTTTCAATCACATCATATGCATGAGAAAGCTAGACAATGCATAACGAAGACAGAAGAAGAACTGTGCCTTCGAATTGCAGTATTAGAGAGGAATATTGAATATGCCGTGGGATGCCAAAAGAATAAACAGATCTGTTTTGGAAAAAGTACAACCAGAGCACTCCGTGGAAGCAAAGATAGAGAGACTGTGTCTCACATACTTTGGACAGGCTGTGTGGAGAGATCAGTCCCAGAGAAGTACATCATGCTTGGTAGAAAATAAGGGAAAAAGAGGAAACCCTCAGCAGGATGGACTGACACAGTTGGCTGCAAAAATGGACTTAACTATAAAAACAACCGTGGGCATGGTGCATGACAGTGCAGTGTTTCGTTTTGTTGTGCACAGGATCACCATGGCATCTAACAACACGACAACAACTCTGTTAGTTTAGGTGGATAGTATGTTTCTAGAAATTTATCTATTACTTGTAGGTTTTCACATTTGTTAGAGTATAATATTTTGTAGTATTCTGTTATGATTTTTTATATGTCTATTATGTCTGTTGTTATCTTGCTTATGTCCTTTCTTTTTGGGTAATTTCTTTCATCTTCTGTTCTTTTGTCAGTTTGACCAATGGCTTATCTATTTTGTTGATCTTTTCAAACAACCAGCTTTTGGTCTCAATAACTCTTTCAATAGTTTTTCTACTGTGTAATTCATTTAGTTCTGCTCTAATGTTTATTATTTCTTTTACTCTAGTGCCCAAGGTATTCTTTTGCTGATCTCTTTCTACTTGCTTGAGTTATAGTGTTAACACTTTGATTTGGGCCCTTTCTTCTTTTTGTGTATATTCGTTTATCTGAAGAAATTGACCTCTGAGCACTGCTTTTGTGGTGTCCTAAAATTCTGATAGCATTTGTTTTCGTTCTCTTTTGATTCTGTGAATTTCTTTATCCTGCCCTTGAATTCTTCTATTATCCAGTAGTTTTTGAGCAAGGTGTTGTTTAGTTTCCATGTTTGTTTGTTTCCTTTTTTTTTTTTCTTTTTTCTGTTACTGATTTCTACTTTTATGGCTTTATGGTCTAAAAAGATGTTTTATAATATTTTGATGCTTTGGATTTTGTTAAGGTTCACTTTATGGCCTAATGCGTGCTCTATTCTGGAGAACACTCCATGTGCGTTGGAGAAGAAAGTATACTTGGCTGCTATTGGGTGAAGTGTTCTCTATACACCTATGGGGTCAACTTTGTGAATTGTGGCATTTGGGTCTTCTGAGTCTTTATTGAGCTTCTTTCTCAATGTTCTATCCTTCATCAAAAGTGGTGTGTTAAAGTCTCCTACAATTATTTTGGAGCTGTCTATTTCTCTTCATTGATGTTGCAGTTTCTTTTATGCATTTCAGAGCCCTATCGCTGGGTACATAAATATTTAATATGGCTAGGTCCTCCTAGTGTATTATATATAATGACCTTCCTTATCCATTCTGGCAGATTTTACTTTAAAATCTATTTTCATAAATTAATACTGCCAATTTGCTTTTTATAAAAATGTTGTTTGAAACTATCTAATCTAAACCCTACCCCCTCACCTTCCCTCCCTCCCCTCCCTTGCAGCTGTCGAAGAGTCTTTTCTTCTATACACAAGTCTGTTTTTGAGATCTTATCATAGAGGTTGCATACAATATTTGTCCTTTTGTCGCTGACTACTTTCACTCAACATAATGTCTTCCAGTTGAAACCAGGTCATGAGATGTTTCCTGGAATCATCATTATTCTTTATCATTGTAGGAGCAGAGAGGAATAGTGTGCTGTCACCAGACAGGGAGAGCAGTGGAAGCTGCATATAGGTGGGCATGTAAATTTATACGGGAATGTACATTTTCACTCAGTCATATTAAATAAAAATTTTAAAAAAGGTATAAAAATAAAAAAGATTATGACTCAAAAATGCTGCTTGCTTGATATATATTTTTCAATCTTTGATTTTCAGTTTGTTTGCATCTTTAAGGTGTTTCTTATAACAGCATATATACGGATCTTGGTTTCTTATTTGTTCTGCAATTCTCTGTCTCTATTGGTGCATTTATTCATTTACATTATTGATAAGTATGGATTTATTGCTGTCATTTTGATACTATTTTTTATGCCTTTGATGCATTTTGACAATTTTTTTATTCCACTAAAGTTTCTGTGTTGAGTCAGCATTTTTCCTTAGGTATTTTCTTTCCACCTTTTTCATTGTTCTTGGTTTTATATTTGCTGAGACTTAATGTTTTTCTTTTTATTTTGATGTGTACAACTGTTAGTTTCCTTTGTGGTCACCTTAATATTTACTCCTTAGTCTTCTAAATTTAAACTCATCTTCAATTTCATTGTATAACTTGACTTCCTCTCCATGTGAAAGATATATGACTACATTTTTAGTTCTTTTTATTATAATATTGTCATCTTTTGCAAAATGACATCTTTATATCCCTATTTTTATATTTTAGCTTTGATAAATTCTTGCAGTTTCCCTATCTGGGTTGATTTCTGTTTTCTCTATCCCACGTTCTGATATGACTGATTTTCTATCCAAAGGACTCCCTTTAGTATTTCTTGTAATTTTGGTTTGTTTTTTCCAAATTCTCTAAACTTCTGTTTATCAGAAAGTATCCTCATTTTTCCATCATTTAGAGAGAGCGCTTTGTTGGATATATGATTCTTGGCTGTCAATTTTTTTCCTTGAACATTTTGTATGTCTTCTCATAGCCTTCTTGCCTATATAGTTTCTGCTGAGTAATATGTGCTTAGTCTTGACTCTTCTTTGCAGAGTATTTATCATTGATCCATAGCTGCCTTTAGAATTCTCTGCTTTTCTTCAGTTTTGGCAAGTTTGATTATGGTATATCTTTCTGTCTTTCTTTTTAAATCTACCTTGTGTGGAGTTCATTTGTGAATTTTTGGATAGATATCTTTTGAGCATTTGGATAGATATCCTCTCATTTTTCACAATAATATCAGGGGAAAGTTTTCTGCCAACAAATCTTCAACAATTCTCTTTGTATTTCTGCTATCTTCCCTGTTCTGCTATTCTAATCACATGTAGATTATTACTCTTTATAGAGTGCCACATAATTCTTAGTATTTCTTCATCTACTTCTTCATTTCATCATCTTCATTTCTTTGACTTCTTTATCTGATTTGTTTCTCAAACATATTGGTACACAGTGTTTACCTTCAATCTCACTAATTCTGGCTTCCATTTTCTCAATTTTGCTCCTTTGATGTTCTATTCAGTTACTTGGTTTTGTAATTTTATTATTAATCTTCTGAATTACTTCATGCCGTTTCTCTGTTTTCTTGTAGCTTGTTCATTTTGTGATTATGCTCTGCTGCATTTTGCCTCATCTACCTTATCTCTTGAACAGTTTTAAATATTAATCTTTTGTATTCTACCTTTGATAATATCGGAATTTCTCTTCCAGAAAATTGCAGATTCTTTGTTTGGCAGCTTTCTGAAGCCATAATGTTCTGTTTCTTTAAGTGATGTGATATTGACTATTGCCTTTGAGCAATCAGTAGATTGCTGTATTTATTTCTGTATGCGTTCTATGTTCTAGCTCTTGTTTTGTTTTATTTGAAATGTCAAATAGGCTGGTCATATGAGCTAGCTTGATTATTAGTGTCTTTGGGGCTGTAAGGTTCTGCTGCTAGATGGTTAGGAAGGTGAGCCTAGGTTTTCCTGTATTAATTCAGCTCAGCTGCCCAGATAGTTGATCACCAAGTGTGTGATGCAGGCTGTCTTCTACCATCCTAGATATGCAGGGGTGATTGGTGTAGGCACCAACATCTAGCTGCACATGCAGAGAAAGGCAGGAAGCTGATAGGTGTCAGGGAGTGTTTGTGAAGAAATTGCATCTTCTTATGTTTGAGCCCAGGCAAAGAAACTATTTCTGTCCTGAGTTCCAGGATTATGGGAGTTGACAGACTATTTTATTTATTTTATTTCCCCTTGTTTGTTAAATTGTTCCCTCTCTAAGTCTAGAAGAGTGATTCAGTGCATGTCTAAGCAGTCCTACTTCTGAACCAAGTAATGATATCAGACTCTAGGTCAGATGCAGTGCAGAGAAGGGAAGGGTAAGCACTGGGAAAAGGGAGAGAGATTTATCTCAGAGAAAGGATTTAGAGCCTTGGGTGTGGTATATTAGACACAATCCACTTAGCTTTTGACTACTGAATACCATCTTTCACTGAATCTGGAGGAGTGAGTAGGCCCTCCTCCACTCAGTCTCTCCTGTTGAGGAAGAAGATATCTGAAAACCATCAGTTTGCTCGTGTAGCTCACCACTACCAATCTGCCAGTGCAGCATCAACTCCTGTCAGTCAGGTTTAGGCAAGCCTAGGTACTTCTGAATCTACTCTCCTTTCCCCAATGCTCAGTATGGTTTTTCAACTTTCCCCTTGATGTTAAGGTGCCAACAATTTCATATATAATTGATTAATTTGATGTGGGGGGTCTTTGTTGTTATAGAGATCACAGGAAGTGTCAAACTACTCCATCATCTTGGCCCCACCCCCCAAATTTTTTTATTATTAATTATTATAGACTAAAATTGTCAAGGTTGGCTTCTAGGAGTAGGTACAACTTGGTCTCAGTAGACCTAGAGAGACTGCACAGAACAAGAAGTACCCTCTGGGAGCAAGAATCCCAATGCACAGATGTTTGGACACAATCCTTCAACCAGCTGCTAAACCGCAAAATACCGTTTTTACCCAGGCAACATCGCTCCATCTGTCTATTGACCTAACATGAGAATCTGTCAAATTCCTTGCTAAAATGCAGATAAATGTTAGCATAGATTTTACATTTTCCTTTCTGTGAACCTGCTTCACTATACTTCCCATGCTACAGGAATCCCACTGAGAAGAAAGGCAACCATTAAGGTTAAGAAATTGAGCAAAAAAAGATGTGTGCTTCCAAGTCTGAATGCTTATCAAAGATGTTAAAATGCTGCCTTGCCACAACTAGCCAATGTGGTCTAGCACAAAATACATGCACGGCTTGATAAGTCAACATCTTGGATTTGCCTATCAGCTCCATCACTACCAGCCTAGTCACTCATTGCATTTATGCTTCTAATCTACCCAGAGGTGGGCTGAGGAGACAAATCAATGAGCTCATTTACTCAGTCAGTGAACATTTACTGAGCACCTACATGCAGCCGGGCAGTGGCAGATACTGAAGCTACAGAGGAGAAAGTTCAAGAGTACAGCTCTGATAGGACTTATATTCTAACAAAGAAATCAGTTGTGAAACAGGTAATTAAGGGATAATGTGAAAAGTGCTAAATCTAGACACATTATTAACCCTATATGAGAGAATTACACTATTACTGTGTGCTATCAAGTCAGTTCTGACTTAATGTGACAACACAGAACAGACATGAGCTGCCGCCACGGGGTTTCTGAAGCTGTAATCTCTATGGAAGCAGACTGCCTGCTACATGTTTCTGTAGTAGAACAGGTGTTGGGTTTGAACCACTGAACTTTCAGTAAGCAGCTGAGCACTTATGTACTGTACCACCAAGTTTTAATGGAGGAGTGTTTAAGTTTGAGAGTGGATAGAGGGTACATGGACTGCAGTGAGGACACTCAGGCAGAGTAAACAATGGCAAAGCTCTGGAAGCATGCAAAATGCTAGCCGTATTAAGGGAATGGTGATAAACTTGGTGTGGCTGGAGTGGGTTGAGGATAGACTACCAAGATATGTCGTTGGAGCGGAAGGCTGCACTCGTATTGTTTCAAACAGTATCCCACAGCGTTTGTATTTTATCCTGAAAAGAATAGAGGGCCATTTGAGGTTTTTAAGAAGAAATTTTATATTAAGGCCCTATGTGGGAGATTACCATATGTAGGAGACAGAATTCTGGGTTTTACAAGTGGTTAATGCACTTGACTGCTAACCAAAAGTTTAGAGGTTCAAGTTCACTCAGAGGTACCTCGGAGGAAAGGTCTGGTTTCCCCAGATAGAATGGGAGAGGAACGTAGAACAAAACTCAAAGTCCTAAAACATGCCAAACTTATTACACTGATAGAGACTAGAGGAACCCCTGAGATTATTTGAACTTGGCAGTGAAGCTACTCCTGGAGGTCACCTTCCAACTAACTAGCAGATTGGTTTATAAAATAAACAATATCACCCATGAGTAATGCACTCCCTGATACAACTGACTAGATAAGACCAGACAGTCCTCATTTACTCAACAGTAAACAAGGAAAGACAAGTAAAGGCAGGGAAACTAAACCGATGAAAACAAAACAGACAGAATGGGCATAATGAGACTACTGGCAAATTATGAAAATTGTAACCAATGTCACAGAACAATCTGTATAAAAATTGTTCAAGGGGAACCTAATTTGCTCTGTAAACTGTCACCTAAAACACAATAAAATATATATATATATGTGTATATATACATATATGTATATTTCAAAGTAAATGACCTTTCCCCCAAGACAACTCTAAATAAACTAGAACTACCAACCTTTTGGTTAGCAGCTGAGGTCTTAAACATTTGTACCACTTAAAAACTCTGTTGTAACTATAGACCCTGTATTTGGAGGCTTCTTGGATCTTACTTGCTTCCCTGCTATCAAATTATTTCTACTGTCAAGAACCTTTAGTACAGATCCCCAGAGGAAGAAAAGAGTAAGTGGTAGGATTAAGGCATGAAAACTCTACTCTGAACCCATAAAAATTAGTGTCAGGGAGATGGACCAAGAGCTCCAGACATCTGCCTTCCAGGTAATGTTCATTTATCAAGTGACAGCACAGTCTGGTGATGAGGACCACAGGCAGGGTATATACGGGAACTGATCAGAAATCAGAACTAGCTTTGAGGTCTTGATGTCCGTTTGTTTGTGTGCTGTAAACTACACGACCTGGGGCTGGTTACTTAACTTTTCATCTAGTTTCAGTTCCCTTATTTGTCAAATGAAAGAACAATACTTGTTTCTCAGGGTTATGGTAAAAATTCAATGAATTATGTAAAATGCCTAGAATCATGCCTGATACCAGAAGGTATTCAATAAATGGAGACATCTTGTCTTAATTATTACATGATACGTGTGTTTCTTTTCAGACTGTACTGATTAAATTTAACGGAGTGGACACATCTTCATAAGCTGCTGTGAAGACAAAACTTAATAGTTTGGAAGCATTATTTATGAAAGGGAAATATAACATGAGTTATCCATTGTTTTCTTTTTGAATTATTTATGAAGTATTTGGTAACAGGAATTCAGATCAGTCAGAATAAAAGCTATGAGTTGATGTTTTCTGTGCTCTGCTTAAAAAATTGAGTAGCTTGAGAAAACATTATTTCACAAACTGTGTTCTCCCTTAATGATTTAATCACTAAGGATACATGTTAACAATCACTGTAAACAAGCTCTTGAAAGGAAAATTTAATGCTTCTCACCACCCACCCCACAATCTGTAACTTGGCTTTTTGGAATTAAATGGTCATTTTTTTTTTTTAAATTCATCTTGTAGCAAAGGCCCAGAGAAGATGGAAAATGGAAAGAAAAAAGCTTCATGTGTTGAACTGAAACCAGGGATTACAATACAGAAAAAATGCTCCTTCAAAGATTTCCATGATACTTCCTCAGGACAGAATACAACCTATCAGGGAAACAGTGAATAGATTTATTTCAAATTTAGGAAATTGTACAGACTTTTGTCTATCCACCATTATCTTCACTATAAAGAAAGCAGTTGCGCCCACCCAGGTTCCACTACTGGCCTAGGCACCTCGTGGGCAGCCATGCTCTGTATGTCAGTGGATGGATGAGTGCTGCTATGAGTTAAACAGATTTCAGCAGCACTCCCATACTAAAATGGAATAAGAAAAGGCTAATAATCTACTTCTGAAAATCAACCAATGACAACTCTATAGATCACAGCGGTCCAACCTGCCACTAATCACGGTGGTGGCGTCGGATGGGCAGTGTTTTGTTCTATTATGCATGTGTTTCCAAAAGTTGGAGCCTACTCCATGACAGCTAACAAAAACAGCAACAAATTAAGCCCTAGAAGAGGAAACGAAGCAAAAACCCAACTATGCTCTTTCTACTACATGTCACTGCTTTTGTCAGACCTACAAAATAGTTGGCACTTAAGAGTAATTCTAAACAGTGAAGAAAATTTAAACAGAGAAGAGCCTACCTACCAGTTCAGCTTCCACAGTTTCCATTATCACGGTCTCAGAGAATTTTCCAAGATTCTAAACTTCTAGAGGAAAGGAATTGTGACAGAAACTGTTGATTGACTATCAGCCATCATAAACCTCTCTTCCTTACCAACAAAGCCTTGAAAATGTTCAAAGCTTAGGTGACAGCTATTCAGGAAGAGATGGGCTTACCATGAAGCTGGAGTCCCTAGGTGGTACAAAGGGTTAATTTGTTCTGCTGCTAATCAAAATGTTGGAGATTTGAGTCCATTAAAGGTGCCATGGAAGGAAGGCCTGGCAACCTACTTCTGAAAACTTAGCCATTGAGAACCCTGTGAATCAAAGTTGTACTCTGACACATAGGGAGTCACCATGAGTTTGCGTTGAGTCGATGACGATGGTTACTGTGAAGCTAACAAAGATCAAGCTTCAGCATTCTTTACTTGCATCGCTGCTTCCAAGGTCATAAAAGAGGTCATAGTAAGTCAGTGCCTAATGCTGTATTCTTTTATTTAAAGAATTTTCAGGCTTTACCAAAGCTGTATATGGGAAGGTAGGCCTTTGACCAAGCTCCAAAAGATGAAAAAGGATTTACATAAGCCAGAGAAATCCTCTTTCCCTCACCAATGGATCATTCTAGAAGTCTTCTAGGAGTTCCTAGGAATAACACTGCTCCAGGACAAACTAAGATACCCATATGAGGGAAACACTTTTTTTGCATCTTCTAGTCTAGTACCGGTCTTGTTTTGTTTTAGATCCTGCTTTTGAAGCTTTGTGCTATCTAAGACACTTCAGAACTATAAGAAAACGCGAAGAGAATCACACACAAACCAATTGATACTACTGGGCTGCTTTGAGTTGGGATTAACTCAACAACAATGGGTTGTTTTGTTTTTGTTTGTTGTTTTCCTTTTATAAAATACAGTGTTGATGTCCTTAAATTTTTAAAGCCAGCTTGAGATATACTTAGTATTGAAAACATTTACTCAGATGAAGTGCACAATTTGTTAAATTTTTAAAGTGCTTAAATACTTATAATCACTGCTATCTTAAAGATACAGAATATTTCCATCACGCCAAAAGTTACCCGTGCCCCTTTGCAGTCAGTCCCCTTCTCCCACCCAGCAACCACCGATCTGCTTCAAGTCACAAGTCTTTCTTTACTAGAATTTCATATAGATGGATTAATAATTTATGTTAGTTTTTATGACTAGCTTTGTTTATTTAGCTTTTGAGACATCCATTTTGCACGTATATAAATAGTTGGTTACTTTTAATGGTTGCATTGGATTCTATTTTATGGATGTGATCACAACTTGTGATTCATTTGCCACTTGACGGACATTTTGTTTTCAGTTCATGTTTGTTATTGATAAAGTTCCTAAGAACAAATCCATGTAAATATATGATTTCCTTTCTCTTGAATAAATATTTTGGAATAGAATCATGAGTTCTGTGGTAAGTATAGAGCCTTGATGGTATAGTAGTTGGTAGCTAGAATCCACCAGGTGCTCCTTGTAAACTACGGGGCAGTTGTACTCTGTTCCATAAGGTTTCTATGAGTCAGAATTGCCTAACTGCAATGCTTTTTGTTTTTGGTTTTGGTTTTACAGTAAGTGTGGAGCCCCTGAGTAGTACAAATGGTTAATACACTCAGCTGCTAACCTAAAAGTTGGAGGTTTGAGTCGACCTACATGTGCCTTAGAAGAAAGACCTGGAGATTTTCCTCTTAAATACCAGCTATTAAAGACGCTGTGGAGCACAATTCTACTATGATATACATGGGGTTATCAGGTGTTATAATCAACTGGTAATTTATGATAAATATATATTTAACTGTATAAGTAACTGCCAAACTATTTGCTGAAGTTGCATTTCCACCAACAACCTATGACAGTTCTAGCTTCTTCTTTTTTTTCAATTAATTTTTAAAATTGTACTTTAAACAAAGGTTTACAGAACAAACCAGTTTATCATTAAATAGTGCACATATTGCTTTACGACACTGGTTAACAACTCTACAACAGGTCAACACTCTCTCTTCTCAACCTTGCATTCCCTATTACCAGCTTACCTGCCCCCTACTACCTTCTAGTCCTTGCTCCTGGGCTGGTGTGTCCCTTTAGTCTTGTTTTGCTTTATGGGCCTGTCCACCCTTTGTCTGAAATGTGAATCTCAAGAGTGACTTCATCACTGAGTTGAAAGTGTGTTGGGGAGCCATACTCTCAGGATTTCTCCAGTCTCTGTCAGGCTAGAAAGTCTGGTCTTTCTTTTTGAATTAGAATTTTATTCTTCATTTCTCTTCAGCTCTTTCTCAGACTGTCTGTTGTGATCCCTGTCAGATCAATCAGTGGTGGTAGCCAGGCACCGTCTTGATGTGCTAGATTCAGTCTGCAGAAGATTGTAGACATAGTCTATTCGTCGTTTAGACTAATCTTTCTGTTGTTTCTTTTATTCATTCTTCCTTGCTCCTGAAGTTATAAGACCAGTGGAGCATCCTAGAAGGCTCATAGGCTTTTAAGACCCCACACACTACGCATCAAAGTAGAATGTAAAGTATTTTCCTTATAAAATATACATCACGGATTGCATTGATGTATTGTATGAAAATGTATGTATTGAGTTGAATTGACTAGAAGTCCCAGTATGGTGCACTTCCTCCCATGTGTTGTGAATCCTGCCTCTGTAATGATGAGGGAGAATGGACAGCACTTGTGCTGGTGAGGCAGGACTCAAGTTACCATCTTTGAGCTATAAGGGAAAAAAGTAAGCAGAGTAAGCTGGGAACCTCACACCACCAGGAGAGAATCACCATGAGCAGAGCACATCTTTTGGGTCTGAGGTTCCTGTGTCAAGATGCTCTTATTGAATCTGGACTCAGCGTACTAGACTATGGTAATTTCTTATTGAATGGATTTATAACTTGTAAGTGAATTTGTGGCTTACTGGACTGTGACAATAATTTTTTTCTTCATGAAACCATCCACTTGTGGTATTTTCTGTTGGAATAGTACCAGGTGACTAAAACTATGTAATGTCAATGAAGCTACATTTTTCCTGAGAACATGGTCCCCAGAGCCCTTAGACAAGCAATTCAGTGCCTCGGGGATTTTGGATGTGTTTACGGAGCTTCAGCTTCCTCGGTAGTATGTACTGTCTTAGCTTTCATCAAATTTACCACTTATCTATTACCTATTCAGTGTTTTCCTCTCCTTCCTGGTACCCATCAAAGATTGCTTCTTTTTATGTGTAAATGTTTTCATGGGTTTTTATAGCAGTGGTCTCACACAGTAAGTGTCTTTTCGTGATTAACCTATTTCACTCAGTGTAATGCCTCCAGTTTACTCCATGTTATAAGATGACACCCAGTTTTGCTAGCACCATTTCTTAAAAAATCTGTCTTTGTCCATCTGATGGACTTAAGGCCTGTGTCAAAGATCAGGTGACCAGAGGTAGCTGGATTTACATCTGGGTTATCAATTCTGTTCCATTGTTCATTTTATCTGTCTTTGTACTACTACTAAGTATCTTTGCTTCTAAGGGTGTGTCTCTTGTAAATGGCATACTGTCTTTTTAAAAGTGCATTTAGATTTAGGTAACTTACATTCAGGATAATTATTGATAGGTGTGAGTTTATTTCTATCATTCTATAGCTTGTGTATGTTGTGTTGACATTTTCTTTGTTCCTTTTACTTGTGCTGAATTCCTTTTTCTATTTTTTTTTTTGAGGTATCTTTTTTATGTCTTTTGTCTTTGTAGATGTTTGGTTTTTATTGAGACTATATTTTCCTTCTTTACTTCATGAATAGGTATATTAATTTTCTTTTTGGTTACCTTGAAATTTATTCTTATCTTCTATGTTTGACCCAGTCTATTATTACTTGGTATTGCATTGTCTCCCACTCTTTCTGAAAATTCTGTACTTACACCATTTATTCCCTCTTTTATTGTTCTGACACTGTAGTCATTTACAGGTTAACCTCTCTGGTTCCTTGCTGTAATTATTTTGGTTTTGGTTAGTCCTTGTGAGTTCACTTCCAAGGCTGGTGTCTCGCTGGTACAACCTTCCATTGTATATTAGGCTGTGGTTTGCTGCTGTTTATTGTCAAACCAAAGGACTTCCTTTAGTAATTCTTAAAATTTGGGGGGGCAGAGTCAATATGGCAGACTAAATGCATGCCTCTCTAAATCCCTCTGGAAACCAAGACCTGAAATGATAATTAAACAGAGCAGTCCAGACACCTAGTGAGCCCTGGGGTACAGGATAGACCTGTTAATTTGGACTTCATACCACTGAAGGCAAAATCTCCTCTCTTTCACTGACCCCACTCTCAGTGAGCACAGGATTACACAAACCAAAGGTAACTCACCATCTTGATTTTATTTTCCTCTGTCTTGACCAGAGGGCCGAGCTGGGACTTGACTAGCTGCTGGTCTTAGACACACTGCTGGTGGGATCAGCAAGTGTAATTGTCAGGTTCTGAGAGCCTGGCTTTGTACTCTCTACACCTCGGCTCCTCTGGCCTATCTTTCTGCCTCTGCCATGTAGTAGCGGTACAGATGCGCTTGTGTGGGATGCCAGCTTGATCCACTGGGAAATGGAGTAGCCCAGGCAGACGCCCTGGTAAGACTTGTTTCCTAGGCTGGGAGGTGGCACTTGCCAGGGGGATAATGCTTTTCCAGCAGGGAGGCAGTGTTTTACACAGTGTCACCTATGGCTGGGGCCCTGTGGCAAAGGCTTTGGACTCTGGCCATTTGGGCACTCTTGGCCTCTCCTTCAGCCAGGGCCTGGTCCCAGCCAGCTGGTGAGCTTGTGCAGGATGCTATCTTGTTTTGCTGGGAGGTGGATCCATCCATAGAGAAGCCTCAGCTGGACCTAACTCCTGGGCTGGGAGGCAGTGCCTACCCAGAAGAGACTGCTTTTCCAGGAGAAAAGCAGAATTCTTCACAGTATTGCCTACAGCTGGGGCCTGACAGCAGAGGCCAGCAGGCCAGTAGTCTTTCTGTATTTTGAGCTAGTTTACAACATCTGGGGTTAAATATAGAGGTGCTTACTTTGGCAGCTGGGAAGAGGGATGTATACACCTGAAACCCTACTGACTTTGGAAGTTGTCAAATACTTTTTACTTCTCATTTTAAGGCAGCCTAAAGAAACAACTGTGGTCCATCTTCACAGCATCTCTCCCAGTCTCTATTGATCCACATGAAGCCCCAAAACAAACAAACTTTGGAAATCACTCATGGCATCAGAATGCTCCCAAAAGAAACCACCTCAGAACTTATCAGACAAAGAAGCTTTTCTGAAACTATCAGAAGGTGAATACAAAAGGATTATATAGATAGCCCTCCTAGACCTTACACAAAATACAGCAGAGCAAAACAAAAAAACTAAGCAAGCTGTTCAATCTGTGGGAACATCAGTGCTTCTAAATTCAACAGATCAAGAATAAAATCATAGACATAGAAATTTCAATTCAAAGCCAAGAAAAGAGAATGGAACAAATGGAAAAGAGAATTTCTGATTTGGAAAACAGAGCTACTGACTCCAGCATCTAAGAGGAGAAATCAGAAAAAAGAAACAAGAATGAAGAAGAATTAAGAAGCATATGGGATTCTATTAAGAAGAACAACCCATGATTAATTGGATTTCCTGAATAGGGTATGACACCTGAGGACACGGAGAGTATTATTGTAGAGCTGCTGACAGAAAACTTCCCAGAAATTACGAAAGAAGAGAATATAGATATACATGATACATATTGAACACCATTACATACAGATCTCAATAGAAAGACTCCAAGACATATTATAATCAAGCTCAACAAAATGAAACATAAGCAGAAATTCTTAAAGGCAGCAAGACTCAAAGCAAAGCTAACATTCAGAGGGAAACCCTGTAGGCTTTTGTCAGATTTCTCAGCAGAAACGAAGCTGGCACGGAGACAGTGCATGACACATTCGAAGCCTTGAAGGAGAAGAACTTCCAACCAAGAATTATATATCTTGCAAAACTATTTTTCAAATACAAAAATGAAATGAAGACATTTGCAGATAAACAGAAACTCAGAGATTTTGTAAACACCAAACCCAAGCTACAAGAAATACTAAAAAAAAATCTCTTGGCTTGGAAGAACAAAACCACTAACTTTATATTTTAGAAGGACACATTATACAGAATCCTACTCAGGGAAGGCTCCAAACATCATCAAAGCTATAATTGTGAAAGAAATGATCTAGTGATCATATCATGTAAAGTATGATATCATCATATTAAAAAGAAGGATGTACCACAGTCGTTATAGTCCTTCCAGATGGAGAGGAAGTTGACAAGACTGGCAGCAATCAAAATTGGATTTATATATAGTTTATTAAGGGGAATCACAGGAGCAGCCATAAGGCACAATAAAGAAGCAACATACCATATCAAGAAATGTAAAACAGGAGTCTCAACAACCACAAAATCAAACCTGAAAAAGGTGAAAAATCAGGTGACAAAGAAGAATGTTGCAGAACAGATTAATAAGAACAACAAAGAAAACATCAACACAAAAATAAACATACCACAGTGGCAGCACTGAACACATACCTATCAATAATTACATTGAATGTGAATGGACTGAATGCTCCAGTAAAGAGACATCGAGTGACATCTTGGATCAAAAGACATGATCCATCTATATGTTGCCTACAAGAAACTCATGTTAGACTTAAAAATATGAACAAACTGAAAATGAAAGGATGGAAGAATATATACCAAGCTAACAATGAACAAAGAAGAGCAGGTGTGGCAATTCTAATCTCAGATAAAATCAATTTCAATGTAAAATCTACTATCATGGACAAGGAAGGACACTATTTGTTGCTGAAAGATTCAATATACAAGCAGGGCTTAACAATATTAAATATTTATGCACCTAATATTAGAGCACCTAAATTACTTCAAAGAAACACTGACTACACTCAAAAAGGAGATAGATCACTTCGCAATAACAGTAGGAGACTTCAACACTGCACTCTCAATATTGGACAGATCATCTACAAAAAAGCTCAGTAAAGACACAATTTATTGCCAATTTATTGCCACAATAAACCAACTAGACCTTATAGACATATACACAACTTTCTATCCATCAGTGGACAACTACACCTTCTCAAATGCACATGGAACATTCTTGAAAACAGACCATGTGTTAGGACATATAACAATTCTCAACAAAATCCATCTCACTGAATTAATGCAAAGTGTCTTCTCAGATAAGAAAGCCATGAAAGTTGAAATTACTAGCAGAAAAAACATAGAGAGTAGGACTCATTGAAACTGAACAACATCTTGCTCAAAAAACCATGGCTTATGGATGAAATCAAGGGTGAAATCAAGAAATTTATGGATTCCAATGAGAATGAAAACACTTCCTACCAAAACTTATGGGATACAGCCAAAGCAGTGCTCAGAGGTCTGTTTATCTCCATAAATGCAGACATTTGGAAGGAAGAAATAAACCAAATCAAAGAACTGACCCTTCAGCTTGAACAAGTAGAGGGAGAAAAACAGAGGAACACCTCAGGCATCAGAAGAAAACAGATCATAAAGATTAGAGCAGAACTAAATGAATCAGAGAATAGAAGAACAATTGAAAAAACTGAAGAGACAAAAACCTGGTTTTTTGAAAAGATCAACAAAATTGGCAAACCATTGGCTAAACTTACAAAAGAAAAACAGGAAAGGAAACAAGTAACCCAAATAAGAAATGAGAGGGGAGTTGTCGTAACAGATCCAACAGAAATCAAAAATATCATAGCTGAATACTATGAAAGACCGTATTCTAACAAACTTGAAAACCTAGAGGAAATGGAAAAATTCCTTGATTCATGTCACCTACCCAAATTATCACTACATGAAGCAGAACAACTTAATAAACCCATCACAAAGGAAGAGATTGAAAAAGTCATCAAAAAACTGTCAACCTAAAAAAGCCCAGGCCCAGATGGCTTCACCACAGAATTCTATCAAGGTTTTAGAGAAGAATTATCTCCAATACTACTAAGACTATTTCACAGTATAGAAAGGGATGGAATACTCCAAAATTCATTCTATGAAGCCAGCATGACCCTGATACCAAAGACAGGGAAAGACCTAACACAAAAAGAACTACAGACTGATATCACTCATGAATCTAGATCCAAAAATCTTCAACAAAATTCTTGCCAATAGAATACAACAACATATCAAAAAAATAATCCATCACGACCACGTTTGATTCATACCAGGGATGCAAAGCTGGTTCAACATAGGAAAAATAATTAATGTGATCAACCACATAAATACACAAAACATAAAAATCATCTGATCTTGTCTATTGATGCAGAAAAGGCATTTGATGAAGTCCAACACCCATTTATGTTAAAAACTCTCAGCAAAATAGGAATAGATGGCAAATTCTTCAGTGCAATAAAGGCCATTTATACAAAGCCAACTGCCTATGTCATCCTGAATGGAGAGAGACTGAAACAGCTTCCCTTGAGAACAGGAACTAGACAAGGTTGTCCACTCTCATCTCTCCTATTCAACATTGCACTAGAAGTTCTAGCCACAGCAATTAGACAAGACCAAGGAATAAAGGGCATCTGTATCAGCAAAGAACTAAAAATCTCCCCGTTTGCAGATGATATGATTGTATATGAAGAGAATCCCAAAGAACCCATAAGGAAACTATTCAAACTGATAGAAGAGTTCAGCAATGTCTCTGGATACAAGATAAACATAAGTAAATCAGTAGGATTTCTTTATACCAGCAACAAGATTATTAAGGAAGAAATCGCCACATCAATACCATTTACTATAGTCCCTAAGAAGATAAAGTACCTAGGAATAAATTTAACCAGAGAAATAACAGACCTTTACAAAGAGAACTACAAGCACTTACTCCAGGAAACTAAGAGAGACTTACATAAATGGAGAAACCTACCCTGCTCATGGATAGGCAGACATAATATTCTGAAAATGTCTATTTTACCCAAAGCAATCTACTTATATAATGAAATCCCAATATAAATTCCAGTGACATTTTTTAATCAGATGGAGGAACAAATTACCAACTTTGTCTGGAAAGGGAGGAAGCCCTGGATAAGTAAAGCATTACTTAAGAAGAACACACGGGGAGGCCTCTGATTACCCTACCTTAGAACCTATTACACTGCCACAGTAGTCAAAACAGCCTGGTACTAGTACAAAAAATAGACAGATAGATCAATGGAACAGAATCAAGACCCCAGAGATGACACTATCTTCCTGTGAATAGTTAATATTCAACAAAGGCCCTGAAACATTCAACTGGGGTAAAAACAATCTCTTAAACAAATGGTGCTGGCAAAATTGGATATCCATCTGCACTAAATTAAAACAAGACGCATATCTTACACCTTATACAAAAACCAACTCAAACTGGATAAAAGACCTAAATATCAAATTTAAATGATAAAGTTCATCTGAAAGAAAGTAGGAACAACAATGGAAAGTTTAATACACAACGTAGACAGACTTCAAGATCTGTCAAATAAGCCACAATCATCAGAAGAGAAAATAAATGGAAACTACTAAGAATCAATCACTTTTGCTCATCCAAAGACTTTATTAATAGAATTGAAAGGCCACCTACAGAATAGGAAAAAATACTTGGCAAGTCTATATCAGACCAATACCTGACCTCTATAATCTATAAGATGCTACAAAATATCAATAAGAAAAAGATAAAGCATCCAACTAAGTGACGGGCAAAGGACATGGACAGACACTTCTCTGAAGAGGAAATCCAGGAAGCCAAAAGACACATGCAGACATGCTCACGATCATTAGCTATTAAAGAAATTCAAATCAAAAAGACAATGAGATACCATCTCATTCCAATAAGGTTGGCCATTATACAAAAAATGCAAAACAACAAATGTGGAGAGGCTGTGGGGAGATTGGAACTCTCCTGCAGTGTTGGTGGGATTGCAAAATGGTCCTACCTCTTTGGAAAGCAATCTGGTGCTTCCTTAGAAAGTTGGATCTAGATATACCATTTGACCCAGCAAGTCCACTGCTTGGAATATATCCTATAGAATCCAGGCCATTCACACCAACTGATACATGCACACAAATGTTTATTGCAGCACAGTCCACGATAGCAAAAATAAGAATCAACTCAGATGCCCAACAACAGAGGAATGGATAGGTAAACTATGATATACATACTCAATGGAACACTATGCAATGATAAATAACAACGATGATAGTAGGGAACATCTCTTAACCTGCTTTCAACTGGAGGACATTATGCTGAGTGAAAGTAGTCAGAGACAAAAGGACAAATATTGTATGAGACCCCTACAATAAGAACTTAAAAACAGACTCATGCATAGAAGAAAATACTCTTTGATGGTTGCAAGGGTAGGGAGTGAGGAAGGGTGAGGGGGTAGGGTTTAGATCAGATAGTTAATAGAAATTTGATTGGGTGAAATCTGTGACAGCACACACTAGAAAGAAGATCAATAATAACTGGACTTCAACACAATTTGAGTACTCCTCCCATCTTAACCCAATATTGCAAGGACAGAGCTGTTGGGGAGGGGGCCGGGGACCATGCTGTCAGGGGAAATCAAGGCCAATTGGTGCAGCTAGCATTTTGCTAAGAGGGCTCTCTGCACCCCACATTGGTGAGTGGCATCTGGGGTTTTAAAAGCTACCAAGTTGCCATCTGAGGGTACAGCAAATGGTCCCAACTCAACAGGAACAGATGATCACCAAGGACAAGAATGACATGGAAAAAAAGACAACCCAGAAGACAGAGAGACCCACCTGTGGGTCTCTACATCGACTCACGACCAGAAGAACCAGATGGTGCCAAGCCAACACAAGTGATAGCCATGACTGAGCTCACAAAGTTGAGTCTCACTGGCAACAAGATAATAAATAAGGGTGCACCCTGAGATCTTCAATAAAGACCGCAATTGATGGTCTGGGGGCTTCGGGATTTCCCTGGGAGCATGGCCCCTCACCCTGATGCCGTCCCTGTCCATAAATCATAATGAAATTCAACTTTTTGGACAGCAATAGATTGGACTTGGTGATGCAGAGTGACTGTATCTTGTGGGAATTTTATGATTATATGCACCTATAGGATGTCATCCTTCTGACCTCTTGCTAGAGGAAGGGGAGTTGGTGGAGAGAAGGGGATTGGAGACTGTTGGGAGGATAGGACACGTATGGAGCAGAGAAGAGGGATGCGCTGTCACTGGGCAGGGAGACCAGTGGGAGCTGCATATATTTGAGCATGCAAATTTATATGGGAATGTACATTTTCATTCAATCATAAAAAAAAAAAAGTGACATGCTGAAAGGACAGTTTGTAAAGACAAAAGTCAGAATAAACCAAAGCTTGTTGGGGGACTTACAAAGACTGAAAAAGAAAAGACAATGTTCATAAAAGTTATAATTATCCTACTGATGAACTCATAAGCAGGATTATAAAACTGTGTTGCTATGGTCACCATCTGAATCATCTACTTGTTTATTATGTTTTTATGGAATTATGAACCTGGAATTAAAGCTTTTGTATTTGGAAAAAAAAATAATTCTTAAAATTTGGATTAGTGTTACATATTCCTTAAGTTCTGTTTATCTGGAAATGTCCTAATTTCATCATCATATTTGAATAAGAGTTTGACAAGATATGTTATTCTTGGTTGGCAATTTTTTTCCCTAAATGTCTTTATATGTTATCTCATCGTCTTGCCTACAAGGTTTCTGCCTAGTAATTAGAGCTTAGTCAGTCTTACTATTTTTTCTCTGTGTATGACTTTTTGTTTTTCTTGAGCTGCTCTACATGTTTTTTCTTTACCTTTGGTTTTAGCAAGCGTGATTACGATACTATACATTAGTGATTACCTTTTAAGGTCAGTTTTGTATGGGGTTCATTGAGCTTCTTGGATGGCCAACTTTTCATTTTTCATGGTATTACAAAAGTTTTCTCTGAGTAATCCTTCAATGATCCTCTCTGTGTGTACTGAAACTCTGATGATTTGCAAATTTGTGCTTTTGATTGTATCCCACATACTTCTCAGTGCTTCTTCATTCTTCTTTGTTCTTTATTCAGAGTTTTCCTCAGAGTTGTTTCCAAGTATTTGTCTTCTATTTCACTGATCCAGTCATTCATCTTTTCAAATCTGCTCCTAAGCCCTTCTATGACAGTATCCATTTCTGAAATTTTGCTGTTTATCTTTTGGATTTCTAATTATTGTTTTTGTATGATTTCTAGTTATGAATTTATGTTAGCATTTTTTCTTATATTATTTTCCAGAATTCTTCCATGAACTTATCTGTTGTTTTCATGAATTTGTCTATTTTTTTCCTCTTTATTGTCTGCCTTTATTTCAACACTTAGATAGCCCTAAATGTTAGAAATTTGAATTCCCTGTCAGGTAATTCTAATGCCTTTTCTTCTGCTGGAAAGTCAACCGGTATTTTATTTTACACCTGCTGGAACCACCCTGTCCTATTTGTTTGTTTGGTAAATTTTGAAATTGCCTTCTGACTTTGGGGAATTCTGTAGATACTTTCTTTGTTTATTGATTATACACCTGTTAGTTTTCTCCTGCTCTTTTGTTTTATTTGGTTATATCAGAACAGGTGGGCTGTGTATGCTTTGTTTGCTTCTTCTGTGGTTACCTTCTCATCCAATGGGAAGAGCCAATCACTCAGACTATAGTGTAGCAGGCTAGGTGGAACTGAATGGGAGGGGCTGTTTGTGGCACATACTGGGGCTGACAGGATGAGCCAGGAATCGGTGCTGGGCAGGTTTCAGTAGGCTGTTCTTGTGTGGACTGAAGATGTGATGTTCAGCACAGAGTGCAGTAAGTGGGAAAGCTTAGGGAAGCTGTGATGCGTGTTGCTAAGATGGGTATGGGAAAGGAGGGGAGGAGAAAGAAACAAGAGCCAAAGACAATAACAACACAACAACAACAAAAAAAAAGAATTAAAAAAGGAGTACTAAGGGAGTTTGCTGATGAAGTGTAGAGACAAGAAACTGAGAAATGGAGAAAAAAAAGATGGGGATAAAAGGAAAAAAATTGGAAACAAAAAAGAAAGGCTCCCCACAGGGTCCTACTGGTGCTGCTGTGAAGACCCCAGAAGTGTCTCCCAGGCTGTGCAGTATAGATGCCTAGCTAGAAGGGGTAGAGGAGACACACAGTATCAGGTATTCAGGGGACAGGAAAAGAAAGTAAGTATAGAGAGATGAGAATTGGGAAATTAAGGCAGAAGCACAAAAGAGAAAAATTTAAAAGAAAGAAAGAAAAGAAATGCCCAAGGGATCCCACTGACAGGGATGCCCAGACCATGGAGGTACATCCTTGGCCATGAACTATAGCCTAGCTAGGAGAGACACACAAGTCAGAAAAGCAAAAGGGAAACAAACAGAGAAGACAAAACAAAAGGAAAAAAAAGCCCCAAGGATTCCACCAGCTTGGTGCCACAGAGTGGAGGAGTGCTCCCTAGCTGAGAAACGCTTCACAACCTTCCACTGAAGAGGGAACGATGACACACAGAGCCAGGTGTTCAAGAGAAATGAGGAGGAGGTGGCAGAAGGCATGGACCAAACCAAAAGAAATGGGGAAAAGCAACACTAGGTGCAGACAAATGGCACTCAAGGGACTGGTCAATTCAGGGCTTAGAAGTGAATCTAAGTGGCTGGGGCTGAAGGATTTTCCTGCTGGTTCTAGGTCTTTCTTCTTCTCCAGTGATTTCTTTGAATCTGCTTTCCTGTGATCCTGTCTGCTGACCACTGATAGGAATCCAAGACGGTAAACACATGCTGATAGAGAACGTCCTCTCCTATCTCTTCTTTCTCTGTTCTCTGTGTCTGAGTGCAGGTGCTTAAGGTCAGGAATGCAGGTTCTCAGTTGGGACAGACTCAAGAATGGGGACTCAGCAGGTGTAGTCACGGCCTGTTTATCGGTACAGTGGCTGGAGGCAGGTACAGCATGCCATGGCCATGGGCACTATCCTCCACTCTCGCATACTCCCCACGTGCTCTGACAGGCTCTCTCTAGTCTCCCTCTGCTTCCTCTTGGCAGAGTGGCTTTTTATACAGGTGTCTTTTCTTTTTTTTTTTAAGTGGCTGCCAGCAAGATTTGAGCCCTCAAGGCCATAAATAAGATATATAACTACTGCTGAATTAGTTGAATTAGTCCTGACTGGACAGCCCTCTATAGAGTCGGAAGCCAGGAGCAAAACAACCTTCCTTGCTGTCCTTGCACTCCGCCAGTTTCTTATTTCATTCAGGGTTTGGCTGAGATCTTTATCTCTTCATTTGATACTTTGGGCTCCAGGAATGACATTTGTCTCTACTTAGATTCTGGGGTCTTTGCTGTGAGTTCTAGTGTATGCTTGTCAACATTTAATATTGCCAGTCTCTTTAATTTTAGTTATGCTAATGTACAGTCAGAAACTGTTCAGTAGCAATGGGTTTGATTTGGGGATTTAAGTGTGTATGTCGTGGGGACTTACTTGGGTTTTACTTGGCATTTCCCTAACAAGTAATGATGTTAATTGTTTTTTAATATGCTTATTTATCACTTCTATTTTTTCTTTGTGAAGTGTCTAAATTTTCAGGTTCTCTTCTTTCTATTGAGTTTTAGTAGTTGTTGATATATTCTGATTACAAGTCCGTTATTATAATATGCTCCTGTAAATATTTTTCTCGTTTTGTGACTTACCTCTTTAAAGTCCTTATAGTATTTTTGAAGATTACAAGTTTTTAATTTTAAAGTATTTCAATTTTATTTTTGTTTATACTTTGTGCTTTTTATATATTGTATCTAAGAAACCTTTCCCTAACTCAAGTCAAATCTCCTACACTTTCTTCTAGAAACTTTGTAATATAGTGCTGATACTTCAAATTAATTTTTACACATACTGTGAGAAAAGGTTTAAGTGTATTTATGACCACACGGTTAAACCAGTTGTTCCAGTACCATTTCTTGAGTCTTCTCAACAAACACAAGAATTACTTTCACATCTTGATTAGAATCAATTTGCTAATTTTATTAAATATGTACTCTATTTCTGGACTCCCTATACTGTTCTGCTGACCTAAATGTCTACCTTATGTTTACCTGGTGTTAGAGTTATTTAATAAAATTTTAAATGAGTTTGCACATGTATTCCAACTTCTTTCTTTTTCAAAATTTCTTTTGGTAATTCTAGGCCCTTTGCATTTCTATTTCCATACAAAGTATATGAAAGAGAGTCAATTTTTGCCAAGAAAGTTTACTTTAATTTGGACTATGATGAAACTACAGCTTAATTAATGTAAGACTAACAACAGTATTTCATCTTCTGTTTCGATAAACATATATTTCATGATTTATTTGGGTTATCTTGAACTCTCAATAATGTTTCACATTTTTCTCTTATAGAGATATTGTGCATATGTCATTAAATCTACTCCAAAGTATTTTATGTTAAATGCTATAGTAAGTGATATTTTTATTTCAATTTGCAATTATCAATACATAGAAATACAGTTTATCATTGGCAGGAAATACAGCTTTTAAAAAATATTTCCAATGGATAAAAATTTCACTGTGACTAATAAGAAGAATATTACAATCATCAAAAGCTATCAGCACTAGTAAAGTGTTTGTGAGTTGCATGGGAGAAGATAGCTTTAGCATTTTTAGAATGCTGAGAATTTACTCCAGTGGATTAGGAATTTCAAAAGAGAAAATAGTATTCTTTTCAGAGTGTATGTGGAGGCTTGCAATATGTCTTACATCTACTTAGCACTAAAGATTGAGCTAAAAAAAGAAATCCATAGAAAGCTTCACAAAGTTCATAAGTCCTGGGATATCACATGACAGAGAGAGGATTGATGATTTTTCCTCAGTGAGATTCTGTACAAGTGATGATCTTGCGGACAAAACGCATCATTTGTATAATGGATAGATACAAATATATACATTTATGGATTTTTTTAAAAGTAATAATGGTAATTCAGAGAGAATTTCAGGTATAATTATCCAGAATATGTCTTTCATAAAAACAGAGAATCAGTATTGAGGGAGAAAAAGTGGTGAGATGTAAGGGTGGAGAACCTCAACTACCATATTGTCCTTGATAAAAAAAAAAGCAGAGGACTGGATTCACTACTGACTAGCTCTATCCTGTAGCTGTCATCTGTTGGCAGAGTTACAAAGATGTCATTTTACGGAAATGTGAAACAGAAAAGTTAGAGTTCTCTGTGAATCTCTGTGGAGATAGTGATATAACATACTGAAACAGCAGTTTGCAGAAGAAGCATTCAACTAAAACAGAACAGCAAAAAGGGTACATCGTCCTTTGTTACTAAATAGATAATACACACACAAAATGGCACAGCTGATTAACTTCTCTCAATCAACAAAAACTTCTTGATTGTTTGTGGAAACATAGTGTACATAATCAGAGATATCAGCATTAGATGAACCGCCCCCCAAAAAATCCATTATAATTTCTTCCCACCATACTTAACAGCATTGTCTACCCATCCAACTCATTCTATAATCACAATTTTGGTTCTTAAAGACTACAAACTACTGTCATATTAGTTTGTATAGGAGTTTACAGATACAGAGATACCATGAAAGTCTATGGGAGGAGACTCTTCAAAGGCCCAAGTGTTATCATGACTCTTAGGGCATGTTTAAATCATTGTGGGGATAAGAAGGATCTGCTCAATATAAGGCCTTACTTTAGACGGAAGGAATACACAAAGTCATTATACCAGAAAGAACTGGTCAACTTTCAGCCATTTGAAGAGGTAACATATGATCAGGAACTGATGGTACTGAAGGTACATATCGAAGCTGCATTGAAGGTACTGGCAAAAAACAAGGCTCCAGGAATTGATGGAATATCAGCTGAGATATTTCAACAAACAGACGCAGCGCTGGAAGTGCTCACTCATCTGTGCCGAGAAATCTGGAGGACAGCTACCTGGCCTACTGACTAGAAGAGAGCCATATTTATGCCCATTCCACAGAAAGATGATCCAGCTGAACGCAGAAATTATCAAACAGTATCATTAATATCACACACAAGTAAAATTTTGCTCAAGATCATTCAAAAGCAACTGCAACAGCATATTGGTAAGAAACTTCCAGAAATTCAAGCTGGATTCAAAAGAGGACATCATTACTGATGTCACATGGATCTTGGCTGAAAGCAGAGAATACTAGAAAGATGTTTACCTGCATTTCACTGAGTATGTAAAGGCATTTGACTGTGTGAATCGTAACAAACTATGGCCAACATTGTGGAGAATGGGAATTTCAGAAACATAACTGTGGTATTAAGGAACCTGTACAAGGATCAAGAGGCACTTGTGTGAACAAAATAAGAGGACGCTTCACGGTTTAAAGTCAAGAAAGGTGAATGTCAGGGTTATATCCATTCACCATACCTTTTTAATCTGTATGCTGAGCAAGTAGTCCAAGAAGCTGGATTATACAAAGGAAAATGAGGCATCAGGATTGGAGGGTGACTTATTAACAACCTATGTTATGCAGACAACACTACCTTACTTGCCAAAAGTGAGGGAAATTTGAGACATTTATTGAGGAAGATCAAGGACCACAGCCTTAAGTATGGATTGCCCCTCAACATCAAGAAAACAAAAATCCTCACAACTGGACCAGTAAGTAACATTGCCATAAATGGAGAAAGGATTGAGCTTGTCAAGGATTTCATTTCATTTGAGGCCACAATCAACGACTGTAGGAGCAGCAGTCAAGAAATCAAAAGATACATAACACTGGGAAAATCTGCTGCCAAGGACCTCTTTGAAGTATTCAAAAGTAAATATGTCACCTTGAAGACTAACGGGTGCCTGACCCAAGCCATGGTATTTTTAATCATATCACAAGCATGTGAAAGCTGGACAGTGAACAAAGAGAAGAAGAACTGATGCCTTCAAATTATGGTGTTGGAGAAGAATGTTGAAGGTACCATGGACCAGCAGAAGTACAATCAAATTGCTTCTTAGAAGAAAAGATGGCAAGACTGTACCTTACATACTTCGGACATGTTGTCAGGAAGGGACAGTCCCTGGAGAAGGAAATCATGCTTGGTAGAGTGGAGGGTCAGTGAAAAAGAGGAAGACCTTCGATGAGATGAATTGACATAGAGACTGCAACAATGGGCTTAAACATAAAAACAACTGTGTATGTGGTGAAAGACTGAACAGTGTTTTGTTTTGCTGTTCAGAGTGCCACTATGAGTTGGAACCAACTCAATGGCACCTAACAACAACAACACTCAAGACTTCTGCTACATCATGCCCAACAACTCTGCTTCAGGTCTGCCACACTACCATCCAGTCCCTACATACTTACATAAGGCAGATGCACTCTTTTGCTTCTTTGTTTTGAGAGATATTATTCTCTTAATAAGGAGCCCTTCTCCTTTGATAGATGAATGCCTTCTTCCTCTTCCTTCAGGAAACATCTGAAGTGTTAGATCCTCTCTGAACCTTTCTTACTTCCCCCACTCCCACTTCTATGTTCTTCTGAACTTCTTAACACTTTGCATATACCTCTCACATAACCTTATGTTGCAATTGCTTGCTTTGATAGCAAGTGTTTTCCTTTTAAAGTGATTCTTATTTAATATCCTTCTATTCATTATATTCTAGAAGCTTGTACAAAGAACTGGAGATGGCTTGTAATAAAAGACATTACAAAAGATATTTAAATGGAAATAGAATGCTAGTATCAGGAAAAAGAAGAATGTAAAAAATGTAACATAAAGAACAACAAAGTGCAATAACGAAAAGGTAAGAACAACCTAAATGCCCATCAACAAAAGAATGGCTAAACAAAATGTGAAATATGCATACAACAGACTAGTACTCAGTTAACAGAGAAATGAAATCTTCAAACACACTACAGTATGGACAGAGATTGAAGACATACTGGACAATATGCCAATCACAAAAGGACAAATATTATATGAGTATACTTACGTAAAAAGACAAGAAAAGGCAATTGTGTAGAGACGAAAGTTTATTAGTGGTTATCAGATGAGAAGGGGGAAGGGAAAGAGGTTAAATAGTAATGAGAAAATTGCATCTACTAAGGGTAGGGTTGCATAACTCATTATCGTAATTGCTGTCAATAAGTTATATACTTGTAAAATGTTAAATTGCAAAAGTTACATGATAAATACATTTACGTTACTGGAAAAAGAAAGAGTAACCACTGAGACTGCTTATGCATAACCAAATACTTCAGTGAATTGGATTCTTTGGTTTAGAGTCATGGTTTCATAGCCAGCCAAGTGCCTGCCGTGGAGTCAGATCCATAGGATATCTCAATTAATTTGCCTAATAATGTAGTTGGTACTTTGAGTCTACCTCTGTTTGTTGCATAGTGCCTGGGGTCTTCAAAGTTTTAAGGAGCCATGCAAGGCACAATTCACCTGGCACAATAGAAGAACAAAAAGAATCAGAAATACGAGAAGGATATCAAAGGTGTGGCTAATTGCCTCCATGAAAAACCACTTCCTTTGCTGTGAGACCAGAAGAACTGGATGGTGCCTGTCAACCATTAGTGAACACTATGACCAAAGATTCCATAGAAAAATCCTGATCAAAAGGGGGAAAAAGTAGAAGAGAAATTTTTACATACTCTAAACTTTCTGGAGTCACGGAGAGTGGATGAAACCCTGAAACTAATGTGCTGAGAAAAATCTTTAAACCATAAACCAAAAATACCTCCTGAAATCATCTTGAAACCTAACCAAATTTTCAGTTTAACTAGTAAAGCAGGTCTGCCTTGAGCATTAAGCTCTTTTAAGAACTATCTATATAGGATCAAGTTGACAACAGCAACTCAAATGATTAGATAGGAATAGTACAGATTAGAGAGTTTATGTTAATGAAGGAAAACTCAGAAATGGAGGATGGCAATGTAGTCAATGTCATTAAACTCTACTTGTGGAAACAGTTGAAATGGCTTATGTTTTGCTGTATATAGTCACAACAACAAAATAAATGCAATTTAGATAAAAAAAAAAAAGAACAACTAAATTACCCCAACTAGGCTTCAAATTTGCCTTTAAACTACTTGGAGTCTGCTATAAAAAGGCTCCTCAATCAGAAGGAAGGAAAATATTCATTCTTCAAATAAGACAAAGTTGTTCCCAGCAGTGATTTCTAAAAGAAAATTCATCATAAAATTTTGACTATAGACGACCTTAATCCATATAAAGAATAATGTTCTCAATATAGTGGGCTACAGTAGTCCAAATGAATAGCTAATGGCTGTTCCTTATCTCTATCTTCAGGATAAACAGAGCTCGCATATTAAAATTCAACTTGGCAATGGCCATTCTACAATAGTCTGAATCAGGATAAGCTAAGAAAAAAGTTTTCTGGTAATTTATCTTACTACAAGGATTCCCCCCCACCCCCACCCAACAAAGAAAGAGAGAGAGAAAGAAAGCACTGTAGTCAAGTCAGTTCTGACTCATAGCAATCCTATAGAACAGAGTAGAACTGCTGCATAGAGTTTCCAAGGAGAGCTTGGTTAGCAAACATAGCTCTTTATCACTATGCAACTAGGGTTTCCAATACAAGGATAATGCAAAATGCACTGCCATCTAGTCGGGTCCAATTCATACCTACCCCAGAGGTCAGAGTAGGGCTGCCCCATGAGTTTCAAGGAGTGCATGGCGGATTTCAACTGCCAACCTTCTGGTTAGCAGATGTAGTATTTAACCCACTATACCACCAGGGTTTCCATAGCAAGGACAGACACATATATATTTAACACAAAGCTTCCCAAGTATATTTCTTTGGTAGTTTTGTAATAACTGAAACCATATCTCACTAGACTAGTGTTGACAGCACTGTGTATTTATTCCCTCCAAAAACAGGAACATAGGGGAAAATAAATGAAGTATTGCATTGGGCAAATCTGCTGCAAAAGACCTCTTGAAGTGTTAAAACAAAGACGTTACCTTGAAGACTACGGTGCATCTGACTCAGGTCAAGAGTAAAGAAGACCAAAGAATTGCTACCTTTAAGTTACGGAGTTGTCAAAGAACACTGAATATACTATGCACTGTCAGAAGAAGGGAGACATCTGTCTCAAAACAAATACAGCCAGAAGCTGTATTTCCTTAGAAGCAAGGATGGTGAAACTTTTCTCATAGATTTTGGACATGTTAACAGGAGGGATTGGTCACTGGAGAAGGACATCTTGCTTGATAAAGTAGAGGGTCAGCAAAAAAGAGGAAGACCCTCGATAAAATAGATTAACATGGGCTTCAACAGTGAGTTCAAACATAGCAACAATCATTGAGCATGGCACAGGACCAGGCAGTGCTTTGTTGTTGTTTTTTCTTGGTACATGAGGTTCTTATGAGTCAGAGAATACCTGGCAACAACAGGGGGAAACAATTTGGGAAGCTCTGTTTAAAACAAAGTTAAAAAGATTTTCTATGGAAATTCTTAGAGTTAAATTTGCTATTATGCATCATGAATCTCAAAGCAGAGGTTATAACGTATAGCAGCTCCCAAATTTATCTGACATACAAAATGACACAGATTTATATGATGGTAAAAGAATCCTTTTTCTTTCTTTCCTTGTTTCTTTTTTCACATATGCTATTAATACCTTTGTGAAACACAGTTTGAGGAACATTGCACTCAGCATATCAAAGGAAGGTATCAAGTTCTTCTTTTATGTACCTGCCTAAGTAACTAACACAGTAGTTGGTATCTCAGTAAATATGTTTTTGGAGATGGCAACTGAAAGTTAGAAAAGAAAACTCTAGTTGTGTGTCATACCTGAAATGGGTTCAAAAAGAGCAGAACATGCTGAAATCTCAGCAACCATGACTCCTGTATAGCTAGCACTTAGATCTTATGGAGTATATTCCAGGCCATGTCCTAAATGTTCAGTATGTAATAATTCACTTAATCTTCCCCAAAACCCTGAGTTATATACTACTATCTCTATCTTACTTATCAGGAAACTGAAACAGAGAAGTAAGTTGCCCAAGGTCATACTGCTATTACACTGGAAAGCTACTTTACTTGAAAGTAAAAATAAAGCCTGAACCAAAGTGATAGGATAACTAGGTTTTAGACGGTAGGGCTGTAGAGATAAATAGATATATCTAAAGGATAGTATCCAACAGTTAAAGTTTGCAGTTGACTCTAGTAGCCAATAATTAGGATAGGTCATGGGCTATACTTGAAACAAGTGGGCAGCACCGGTATAGTCCAAGGGAACAATGACTTTGTGGTAGCACATACCTAAGTTAGGATCCTCTTCTGGTGCTCGGTACTGTAGAAACTTTGATGGGCCTCAGTTTTCTCAAAACATTACTAATAATACACAAACACCAGAAAGAAAAATAAATAACCAGGAACTCCTAAAAAAAAAAATCAAACATTCATGCTCATTCATCCAAAGACTTCACCAAAAGAGTAAAAAGACAACCTATAGGATAATTAAAAAAAAAAAAAAAAAAAAAAATGGATGTGACAAATCCAATCAGCACCTGATCTCTAAAATCTACAAAATACTGCAAAGTACTACTAACAAAAGGACAAATAATCTGTTTAACAAATTGGCCAAGGCTATTAGCAAGCACTTTACCAAAGAAGACAGCCAGGAGGCTAAGAGATACACAAGGAAATGCCAATGATCATTTGCCATTAGAGAAATCCAAATCAAAACTACAATGAGATACTATCTCACCCCAACAAGCCTGGCATTAATCTAAAAACACAAAATAGTAAATGCTGGAGAGGCTGTGGAGAGACTGGAACACTTCTAGACTGTTGGGATTGTCAAATGGTACAGCCACTTTAGAAATTGTATGACTTTGGATAAGTCATTTAACACGTGAGTCCCACTTTCTTCAACTGTAAAACTGAACAAATAGTGCTTACCTCACTAGGACTGACTAATGATAGCTGTGCTGTAGTGAGTGCCTGCTTTCGTCAGATACCATGCACTACTGGATACCAGTCACTTTGGAAATCTACCTTCTTAAAAAGCTAGAAATAGAAATAATACTTGATCCAGCAATCCTACTTCTTGAAATATATCATAGAGAAATAAGATTTACACATGAATAGATACATGAACACCAATGTTTATTGTGGCACTGTCCAGAACAGCACACAGATGGAATCAACGTGAATTGATAAACCTAAATAAACTATGCCAATGGATGAATGGATAAACAAATTATGGTATATTCACACAATGCAGTGTTACCAATATAAAGAACAATGATGAATTTGTAAAAAAAATCTCATTACACAAAGCAATCTAGAAAGCATTATGCTGAGTGAAATTAGTCACAAAGGGACAAATATTGTATGAAACCACTACATTAAGGACTCAAGAAAATGTTTAAACGCAGAAGAAAAGAGTCTCTGATGGTTACAAGGTTGGGGAGAGAGTATTTACTAATTAGACAGTAGACAAGAATTATTTTAGGTGAAAGAAAAGACAACACACAATACAGGAGAAGCCAATACAACTGGAATAAATCAAAACCTAAGAAGTTTCCTGAATACAACAACATACTTTCAAGGACAGAGTGCCAGCAGGAGGGATCTAGAGATCATGGTTTCAGGGAACATCTAGGTCAACTGACATTCCAAAGTTTGTTAAGAAAATGTCCTGCATCCTGCTTTGATGAGTGGTGTCTGGAGTCTTAAAAGAGCTAGCAAGCAGCCATTTAAGAAGCATCAACTGGTCCGAACCCACTTGGAATAAAGGAGAACGAAAAATATCAGAGACAAATGAAAAATACGAGGCTAAGAGACAGAAACAGCTACCTAAACCAGAGACTCCATTAACACGAAACTGGAAGAACAAAGTGGTGCCCAGCTACCACCAATGACTGCCCTGTCAGAGAACTCAACAAAGAGTCACTGACAGAACAAGAGAAAAGTGGGGTACAGAACTTGAACTCCAATAAAAACACCAGACTTGATGGTCTGACAGACCACTGGATACCCAGAAGACATGGTCCCCAGACTCTCCATTAGCTCAGAAATGAAACCGTCCTCAAAGCCAACTCTTCAGACAAAGATTGAACTGGTCTATAAAACCCAAAACAAGATTGGCAAAAAGTGTGATTCTTAAGTAGATACAGGAGACTAACTTGGAGGCTCCTATTCCTAGGTGAGATGAGAAGGCAATGCGGGACAGGAACTGGTTTAAAAGGACACAGAAAATATAGGGTGGATAGGAGGAATGCGATGTCACAATGTGGGGAGAGCAACTAGGGTCACAAAACAATGTGTGTGTAAGTTTTTGCATGAGAAACTGACTTCAATTGTAAATTTTCACCTAAAGTAAATTTTTTTTTAAAAAGATAAACAGTTGGGGAAAAAACATGTGTGGTATCTGACAAAAACAGGTACTCACTGCATCAGAGCCATCATCAGTCAATCCTCAAGAGGTAAGCACTATTTGTTCAGTTTTATAGTTGAAGAAAGTACGACTCACATGTGTTAAATGACTTATCCAAGGTCATACAGCTAGCGAATGGAACAGATTGCACCTCTCACACTTGAATTCAAATCCAGTGTCCTTACATCTCTGAAAAAAAGAAAGAAAAAATGGTGAAAAATTGCTTTTTTTACTAAAATGTCCACTTGCTGTGGTACTAAAAAGTATAGACAGCATCAGTATAGAACAAACTGAATAAACAGATAAACTAAGGAGACATGAGCAATGTCTTGGGCAGAGGGAGAGGTAAAGAGAATGGTACACGGACAAAAGAGTAGAATCTGTGTGGCATTGATGAAAGATATCCAGAAACTCACGCAGAGGCCTTGTGAGGGTCCCACACAAATGTTAATGCCCTGGATGGTTTCTCAGCCTTTGGTGTGGCTCTGGAGTTTTACATACATGCATATATACAGATGTTTAGGTTCAGGATCTGTTCTTCCTGTCCAATAAATGCAATTCACTTCTAAGAGTATGCATGAACACTGACTGTGTAGCAGTAAACTGGAAGAAATTAGATGATTCTGCTGGCAGGAATTCATCACTTAACTTTGATGACATTGCAGTGATTTGGGGAAGATTCCTAGGCTTTTCCATCTTACCCAGGATTTCAAAGTAGCTAAAGGACTTTTCACTAACATCCAAAGCAAATGTCACACAACTCTAATTTAGAAAGAAACGCTTTTGAATTCACATTCAGTCTGAAAGGCAGCAGCTCCATCTCTAGTCTCATATTTTCTAAATTGTAGTTTTGATACCTAGCTTGGGTCAGATTGCCACCACTAAGAGGCTGAAATCTTCCTGAAGTGTGTCTTTCTTCAGGCTCGACGTAGTTAGGTTGAAAAGGATGACGCTTTGAAAAAACTTCTGGAGTACTTAGAATGTTCCTCAAGAGTTCTGCTGTGGTGTTAGTCTATGCACTTTCAGAATCTCACACAGAAAAAAAGAAAGGAACTTACACAGTTAACAAGCCTAAATGAGAAAATCAGTGTTTAAAGGAAATGAAGCCATTAAAAATGAAAGAAACCTGTAAATGCCTATGGCTTTCCTTTTCAGAGTGGTAAAGAAGAGAGATTCCTAGTTATAAAAATGCATGAGTCATTTTTGTTGATAGAGATTTCACAATGAGGAGGAAAGATTCTTCAAGCCCAAGCAATTAAATGATATCTTTAAATATTACTCGTAAAATAGCCTAGACTTCTGTAACCTGTTGGTGCAATAGATGACGGAAAACCTGCGGAGGTTGGCCCTCCAGTTCTCAACGTCTGGCGTTCAATACTGATAAAAAAGAAAGGAGTGCTGTAAAGTTAATTGGTGTCTAGAGGACACACAATATAGGCCCCTGCAAGAAGTGTTACAAAAAAATGATTGCACCTTTTCTTAGGCCAAATTTAATTATTCTTATGTTTCTCGAGAAAACTTTGTTTTCACACACAAGTGCTTATTTATTAAATGTTCAGTTCACCCAAAAACAAATACATCAAGGAAGGTTAAATTAAGATTTTCTGAATAAATTCTTTAAAAATATATATTTTATTATGTTTCAAGTGAAACTTCATACAGCAAATTTAATTAGAATCAACTTGAAGGCAGTGGGTGTTGCTTTGTTTTATTTTTTAATAGTTTTTATATGCAATTGTTTTCTTGCCATTGATTACAATTATTACAATGTGTCAGCCATTCTGTTTGTTCTGCTTCTGTTTTTCTAGCTTCCCTTCCTCTCCTTGCCTTCTCAAACTTATATCTGGGTAACTTGACCATTTAGTCTCACGTAATTAATTGTTTAAAGGAGTGTGTTACTCACAGACGCTGTTGTTTGTTTTATAGGTCAATCTATTATTTGTCTAAAAGGTGACCTACAGAAATCATTCCAATTCTAAGTTCAGTGGGATTTAGGGCAAAAGTCTCCGGGGTTCCTCTAGACTCTATCAAGTCTAATAGATCTGGCCTTCTCGTTCTATCCAGGATCTTCCACTGTATGTCTGGTCAGGATAGTAAGTGGTGGTACCTAGGCGTCATACAGTTCTTCAGGACTCAGGTTAGAGGACGAGGCTGTGGTTCATGTAAGCTACAGCCTTACAGACTGGTTTCATCTTTGAGCCTTTGATTTTCCTCATTCTTTTTAGCCCCATTCAAGTAGTGACTACTAGTGGTATCTTACAAGCCCTCAAGACCACTAATGCTACTAACTAAAACTAGAATGAACTTTGTGAACTGTGTTATGCCAAATGACTCAGCTGTCTGCCAAGGCTAAGGTCTCAAACATTTTAACCCAGTAAACCAATCTTATGAATTCAGACATACCTAAAAAGTCCCTGTAACTGTGACATCTCTGTGGATTTTTTTTTATGGGGCTATAGATGCAGCACACACAGATGTATATATACATATGCCTAAAGATACACCTATATACTTGTATACATGTACATTTAGGTACATGTGCCTTCCTATACACATGTTGTTGTTAGGTGCCACTGTGTTGGTTCCTACTTGTAGCGACCCTATGCACAGCGGAAGAAAACTCTGCCCATCTTCACAGTCCTTACCATATTTGAGCCCATTGTTTGAGCCTATAAACATATATGCATACACACTTACACACGTAACTGCATACATATTTTTGGTTGTTTTCACTGTTATTGCAAAACTATACAAACTATAGCATTTATTGAAATTGATCTAGGCCATGTACTCCTTCATGTCTTTATTCACCTTGGTTAAGCTGTGCTACCTTTACACTTACTTGGGGTAGCCTTTCCCAAGACCAACAGTACCTGCGTCTACTATCTAGAAAGTGACCTTCCCTCTCTCTCTCTCCCATCCATGGTAACCGCCAAAGAACTCTGCTTTCTGTGTACCTATCTATTTTTGATTTTTTACAGTAGTGGGACCACTACTCAGAACAACATTTTATGGTTGCTCTATTTCACCCAACATAATATCCTCCAGTTCATCCATGTTATAAGATGTTTTACATAGTCCTCATTATTCTTTTTAGTTGTGTAGTATTTCAGTGTGTGCTGTTGTTTTTTAGGTGCTGTTGAGTCAATTCTACCTCATAGTAACCCTTTGTAAAACACACTGAAGCACTGGCCAGCCCTGCACCATCCTCATAGTCGTTAATACTTAAGTCCATTGTTGCAGCCGTTGTGTCAATCTATCCCATCGTGGGAGCTCATGTTGCCAGTCATGGGGTAGGCAGGGTGATGTTGGAAAGGGAGGATTCTTGTAACTCCAGCCACCAGTCTGGAGGTGAGAGATATGCCACCATCACTGGGAAAAAAATGTGGAATGGGAGCGTGCAGGGTGAGCTCAAGCCTAGAGCTGCAGCTCTGCAAATCGCAGAGTGGGGTTGAGGAGGGCCTCTTTGCTGATCAGCAGGAGAGTTGCAGAGAGGCAGGAGGAGTGTGTCCCTCCAATCCCGGACATAAGCACTGAGGTAGTCCTCACAGAGTACAGCTGCTGGTCAGGACCTGACCCTGAACAAATGCAAGGCAAGGGTGCTCCCCAGAGTCCAGTTGGGTAGGAATCTCTAGCCACCACCCCAAGGGCTCTCTACCCCACAATCACCATCCTCCCAAATTATCAGGGACTGTTGCTGGTGAGTAGCTCTGTCCCTCTTTTCAGCCTCCCTCCCTGCTTTCTGGTTGTCTGGATACTTAGGCCTCTTGTCTACCTTTATGCACTAGATCCAGTTCATATTCTGCTTACCTTGCTTTGCTCTGGATTTGTCTACACAATATCTCTGTCTCCTATTGGCAATTCCTTTACATTGCCTTCCCATAGTCTTTGCCCAGGAATACTTCCCTCTTTGTCTCAACATAGTCACACTGTGCTATGCCCACAGGTAGTAGCCTGTGATCCTTAAGTTTCACTTGCTGTTTTCATTCCATTTCTCCTTTCCTTTAGTCTAATTCTTCCTTCCATTTCCTGTTCTGGCTTCCAGAGTATCGTCTGTATCGGTTTCACTGTCTCCTTAGTTCTTTGCTATGGGGCGCCGCATGATGCGGAAGTTGTTGTCTTGGGTTGTCCCTCCCCTAAAAAAGCCCTCCTATATCTCTCTCTCCCTGTTTTCTGTCTCTTTTTCAGGAATAAATGTGGCTGTAACAAATATTTCCTCATCATTTGTGTGTGATTCCTTATACTAATACATAAAAAGATGTGTTAAAAGATGCCGTGTTTATCAAAGTATATAAAAAGAGATTGTTAATATTGGGATAATCAAATCAAAGCCTTCAATACAAATACACACGCCATCATCAATGTTATCATAAAGCCAAGCCAGCCAAGTGCCTAAAAGCACTCTATTATAGTGATTCTTTATGAGCTTCTCAGTTGGTAGGGTAGAAAGTATCTCCAAATCTCAGGAAACTCTAGGATAAAAAGTGAGGAAAATGGAAATATTTATTCCAGATTTTTCATCTATGATGAGCCTAAAGCAAACTGCCATCCTCTTCCCTTTCCTATTTGGAGTCCATTTCTAAAATGAGAAGAGAAGGAGCAGGCTGAAAAAAAAAAAAAGAAAACCCACTGCCATGGAGTCGATTCTGACTAACAGTGACTCTATAGGTCAGAGTAGAACTGCCCCATAGAGTTTCCAGGAAGCATCTGGAGGATTTGAGATGCTGACCTTTTGGTTAGCAGATGCAGCACTTAACCACCACCCCTCCAGACTTTCCTATTTCCATCATGAGAAGTGAATTTCCAAAAGTCAGCTATTTTCTTCCACTCATTCCTTCATCAAAGACCCCGTACCCCTTGGACCTGCCAGATTAGTTGATTATTTCAAATCCCTAAGAAATGATCAGTATTTCAATGTGCAGTAAAATGCTCTGAAGTTCTAGAGGAGCTCTGAGCTCCATGCTAACTGAAAGGTCAGTAGTTCAAATCCAACAGCAACTCCATGAAAGAAAAATGTGGCTTTCTGCCTCCATAAAGACTACAACCTTGGACACTCTATGAAGCAGCTCTAATCTGTTCTATAGTGTTGCTGCCAGTCAGAATTGACTTGATGGCAACGAGTTTGTGTTTGGTCTTACGGGTTGTTTCAGCGGGCATCTAGTCAGTTCCAACTTACAATGATACTACCTACAACAGAAGAAAACACCTCCTGGTCCTAGGCTATTCTCATGATCATTATTATGCTTGAACTCATTGTTGCAGCCACTGTTTTAATCCATCTCAAGGAAGGTCTTCCTGTTTTTCACTGACCCTTTGCTTTACCAAGCATGATGTCCTTCTCCTGGTCTCTACTTAAAATACGTCCAAAGTACTTGAGATGAAGTCTCATCATCCCGGCTTCTAATGACTATTCTTACTGCTTCTTCCAAGACAGATTTGTTTGTTCTTCTGACAGTCCATGATATATTCAATACTGTGATTTAAAAGCATCCATTTTTCTTTGATCTTTTTTATTTATTGTCCAGCTTTCACATGCATACAAAATAACTGAAAGCACCATTAGCTTGGGTCAGGTGCACTTTGGTGATTAAAATGACATCTTGGCTTTTGAACATTTAAGGAAGTCTTTTGCAGCAAATTTGTCTAATCTAATGTATCATTTGATCATTTGACTGCTGTTTCGATAAGCTTGGATTGTGCTTCCAAGTAAAATGAAATCCATGACAACTTCACTCTTTTCTCTGTTTATTACAATGTTCCTTATTGGTCCAGTTGTAAGTTTTTTTTTTTTTTTTTAATGTTGAGTACAAAACATACTGAAGGTTGTAGTGTTTAATCTTCATCATTAGTGCTTCAAGTCCTGTTTGCTTTCAGCAAACAAGGTTCTATCATCTGCAGGTTACTAATATTATAATTCAATTATACTTCAGGTTACTAATGAGTCTTCCGCCAATCCTAATGAGTTGCAAAGTTAAGAATATAGACTTTCACTCAGGATTTTAGCTTTTGAATTTTAGTTTTGCCCTTGTGTTACAACAGATAAATTACCTCTTTAAACTTAAATTCTTCATTTGCAATATGACAATAACAATTATAAGAACCACATAGATTTCAAGTAAAAATTAAATGAAATAATCCACAGGCAGTGCTTGGTATGTCTGGTACTTAATAAGAACTCAATAACTAACTGCTAAATAATATCTGCATGGGAAAGTGCATCACCCTACATCCTTGCTTATAGTAACTATAGCTATAAAGGGAGCCCCTGGGAGACATGAATGTTTAACACACTTCCCTGTTCACTGAAAGTTTAAGTCCACCTAGGGATGCCGTGGAAGAAAGACTTGGCAATATGCTTATGAAGAAAATCAGTCATTGAAAACTCTATGGAGCACAGTTCTCCTTTGAGAGACATGGGGTCACAATGAGTCAGAAATGACTCACTGACAACAGAAAAAAAATGGTTACAAATGATGCTTGAGAATTCTTGTGAGGTAAAGATTGTAGTCAAACCTATTTTATGAATGAGAAATCAAAGGTTGAGAGACATGGGTTATACAAGGTAACAAAGGTTACAGGGCCAGCAGATGACTGAACTAGAACCCAAGCCCAGGTGGGGATGCTGTAGCCCAGACCCTGGGCAGCACTTTACAACTCTTACTATCAATGTAGGTGTGAGTAGCCTTGACATGGGCAGAAATGATTGCTGGGTGTCTTCAAGGAAAAATCCTCCTTGTTTCTCGATTCTATGAAGTCTCTTTGTCTTCACTGTCTTTAACAAAGAAACAAGTATATTGCCACACAGTCTATTCTGGCTGACTCCGTGTCTTACTGAGTAGAGCTGCTCCAGAAGGTTCTCTCGGCTGTAATCTTCTGTAGCGTCACTGGGTGGGTTTACAGAACCATCAAGGTTTAGGCTAGTCAAATATAAACAATTTGCAACACCTAGACATCCTAAATTGTCTAACAACTCTGTAAATTATAAATAATGGTAACAATGAAAATTATTCTTGTCTATAACCTTGGAAATTAATTTTGACTGATGTAGGTACATGGATTTTTCTTTCCTGAAGGAAACTGATTTAGTTTGATTTTAGTTAATCAATTAATGGAGGACCAAGAAGATTCAAAGGCAGGTAATAACAACTCTGGAAAAAAAACAGTTTTGTATTAATTAAAGGAATCCATTTAAGAGTCTTCATTGCCTATAAATGAGCCTGCAGTTTGTATTCTCTTTTGAATCTACTGTAATATCTTATTGGTTACTTCCTTAATTAATGAATTGAGTAAAATCATTGGTAGGTGCTCATTTTATATCTGTGGGAGAGTCATTTCACTTTTTTTTTTTAAGAATTTATCCTTAAACACAAGGGAGGTGTTGACTGGTACACATACCCTCAAGGAGAGAAGCCTCTATGAGAAGTCTAAGCCTATAAATTTTGGAGGCAGAAAAAAGATGTGCTATACCAAATATTAAGCCTCACTCTCAAAATGTATAAACTTATCTGTTAGTCATTTAAAGAAAGCAAATTCTTATAGGTCCTGGCGTGACATAAAACAAATTTAGGTTTTTGTTCCAGAAGTCCAGAGAAGAAGCAAGCAGCATGGGGATCAGAACAGCAACAGCTTGATGAGGTCTCATTGGTCTTCTCTCTTAGCTACTCTCCTTTTCAGAATTTCAACAGCATTTACAGAAAAAAAGAATGGTTACTGAGTCAGAAATCTTCTCTGCTTCAGCTCTTAATTTAGGACTTGTTCTCGACTCCCACAGAGCCTACTCACAACAGTCACTCCAAGCGACTGCATCTTTCCACAGTCTAGCAGCCTGACTGCTAACAGGACAGAGAGCCTACTATAGACTAGCTGGATCTTGCAAATCCTGGTCAATACTGGGCTCTGGGAATCCAATATTTCTCTCCTCACCTTTGCAGCAGGAAGAGAAATTCGTGTCTCCCCCTTCCATGGTTCTTAAGGCTTCATGATGTCCACATTCTGGGGGAGTATGAAGCCTTTATACTCATTTATAAAGTAGGGGAACAGATGGGGCTGGCTTCATTTGTGAAGACAACTAGTTATCTTATAAGTACAGATGGAGTAAGTAGCACAATTATTACCAGAGAACTGGGCTCTGAGGCTGCCAGATGGTTTGGTTAAAAAAAAAAAAAAATCAAGGCCAGCTGCCAGATTCACAGTAGGGACCAGCCTGCTCCCCAGGAAATAGAAAACCATGCACATGTAAATCACCCTACTCATTGTCTAGTATTCAGCTCTTCCCAAAAGGTAGCCTCTCCTCTGTGTGGCTCTAGAGGGAAGAAGAGGAAGACGCATGTCACGAGTTGGTCAAAACCAAACATGCAAAAAAAGGGTAAGTGCTACTTGTCTACAGTATAAGTGATGTCAGAACTCTGCTTTCCTAAGAGTGAGAACTAAGTTTAAAAGGGGTGCACTAGTTTTAGGTAAAGAGACTGTACTCTTTGTTTTGTCTGTTTCGTTGGCTGATCCATTGGTTATTACCCAAATCCAGTGTTGGCTATAACTTGTCTCTTTCTCAGTGATTTTCCCTAAGAAGATGAGTTCTTACCAACTGATGTTTTACTCAGGTTCAGCACTGTGTCTGTATGACTGGTATCTCTGGATCAAGTCCTCTGAAAGTCAAAACCAAACCAAATCTTTTGTTTTTGAGTCAATTCCGACTCATAGCAACCTTATAGAATAAAGCAGAACTAGAGTTTCCAAGGCAGTGATCTCTATCAAAGCAGACTACCACATCTTTCTCTCACAGAGCAGCTGGCAGGTGCAGACAGCTGACCTCTCTCTTAGCAGCCAAGTGCCTTAACCACTACACGACCAAGGGTCCTTTCTCTCAAAGTACCAAGTTATCATTTAGTGTGGCAAAGCAAAAAAAAAAAAAATTAAAGGGGGAAAGTCAATCTGCAGAAACTGCAGATTGTTGATTAAGTGATCTCAGCCCTATGGCTAATTTTATCATTCTGGAGAGGGTTTCTTTATCCTGGCACTGTGCTTCTCATCCACTGATGGTGATGAGGGAGATAACTGTCTGAACATGAACAAATTCCCTTGAGTTAATAATTCTCATCATATCTTCCTTAATGTTGTAGGTGGTGTTGCTGTCTTCAGCTTCCTTTCTTAGATCAGTTGTATTTATCTATGGTCTGGAAGAGTAAGACTTCCCTAAAGTAGAAGCCATTAAAGGTTTCAGAATCTATGATCATGTGACCATGTGAAGACAACTTGGAGAATCTCACGGCATGCTCGGGTTAGGACTTGGTATAGAGATTATAGAGCGATTGCCAAAGAAGCTTTACTTGTTTCAGAGCATTTTACTCTTTGTTTTCTAATCTCTTGCTCATTTAGTGAAAGCAACTTTTAAAATTAACAAGTGGTCCACTATGTTCTTCTCTCAGATTCTCAGTATAGGAACATCTAGTCATTCAGCCAGTGTTTATCAAATCCTCCAGCTGTGCCAGGGACCCTTATCCTGATAGAAACTGCAGTGCCCCACTGCAAAGTTGACTCTCGGTTTAAATATTGCCTCCTTACTTACTTGAAAATATATGAATTATTTTGCATCTCTAACCTTAAGATTCCTGAGATATGAAATGAAGACCATAATGTACTTCCTTCTTAAAACCAAAACCAATCTTGTTGCTGTTAAGTTGATTCCAACTCATAGAGATCTTACAGACAAAGTAGATCTGCCCCATAGGGTTTCCAAGGAGTGCTAGGTAGATTCAAACTGCCAACCTTTTGGTTAGCAGCTGCAGCACAACCAGTATACCACAAGAGTTTCTACTTCAGACAGACCTCTAATATGAACCCTTCCTCCCACGGCAGCCTCTGCTCGTCTGCAGAGTTAGGACCATGTTCTCAGTTACATGGTTTATTAGGGAATTAACAGGTTACATTTAGGTTCAGGAATACTCAGGATGCAGTTTTTTGACCAAGACAGCCTCTTCTCAGCCATACGTGCAAGCAGGCTTCTCTCTGGCCCTTGGTCTCTAGCCCCCTGACCTGGACTCAGCCTTACTTGGCCACATGTTACAAAGTCTTTTCAGCTCTGCTGTCAATTGCCTGGATAATTCAAAGGTGTCATAACTTTGTTAAAATGGTCCTTTTGCCATAATTTTTGTGACTCCGACATAAGGGGGGTCACAAAACCAAAACCAGCTATACCTTCAATTGCCTGAAATTGCCTACTCTACCAGCAATCCTCCTGACTAAACGTGCTCAGCTCTTTCTCTCTCTATGGGTCAACAAGCCTTGCCCCACCATAGCAGGAAGGTGCCCCATTCTGACACCTAGCCTCCTGACTGAAGGTACTCAGCTTTCTCATTCTGTGGTCTTGGAAACTCACTGCACCATCACCTTCCCATCTTTGGGTTCTGCTGCCTCTGTCTCTGCTATTTCCCTGCCACTGCTTCTTACAGTGTCTCCATCTTTGGCTTTGCAGCCCTCATTCTGTGTCTTCTGTGTCTAGCAGGGCCTCAGCACAGAGACCCAAGGTCCAAAGGACACACTTTGCTCTCATCTCCTCTTGGTGGTAGTCAGGTCTCCCTCTGCTCTAAGACTGACTCTCTTTTAAGCTTAGCAGGAAGACAAATTGACCAATCTTCTCATTAGGGTTCACTGAACCTTATTTATACAGTCTCACCTCTGCAGAGTCCCATGCACCTTATTTGCATTATTAGCAAGCTACTCAGTCCCATTGGTGGGTCACGAGCCCTTTATTTGCACAGTTCCACCTAAGCATTATGTGGGAGTCACAAAAACTATAGCAAAAAGGACCATATTAAGAAAGTTATGACACCTTAGTATTATTATTAGAATTTTCAAGGCAAAGATACACCATAAAATGTAGTTAGCAAAGTGCCAAGTGCAAGGGAGACACTCAGTTGGCTAATAAAAGATGTCCTCCTTACACTTGTATAAAAATTCCATTCCTATTTTGGACTCCGTCTCACTTCCTTCTATCTTTCTGATTTCAAAGAACCATGAAGCAGGTCCCTTGAAGGTCTGTTCAGCAGAATCGTCCTCAAAATGTTTTGTAGATCATTCTTTAGACTAAAATAATATATTCAACTAGTATTTATTACAGGAGGAGATATGATTCAGAAATTTGAGGGAACAATTTTGGTTTTCTAATGTGATCTTTTTAGAAGAATATATATTATTTCTCTATAAATTACTTTTTCAGTATTCTTTATACTTATAATATTTTTACAGCAATACATTGATCTTTGTAAATATATGTATCACTAATTAGTTATATTATTTAGATTTCAGTTGTCGGTAGCAAAAAGAGTATTGGATATATTTGTTATTAAAATAGTGTGTGGTCCTGTTACAACTGAACACCATTGAACAATATATTTTATAGCCAAGCTGTTCTTCTTAGTTTTGTTTTTTAACACAGGTACTGACATTCTCTAATATACATACTGTATTACAACCTTATCAGGTAAACACTACCATGCTTGGAAAAGTTGTTTTGGACTTAGACTCGACGGCACTTGGCTGGCTTGGCAATGTTAAAACCTGACCCTGAAATTTCTTGTGAAGTCTTAAGGCAATTTCATCCTCCTCATGCTGTATCAACTGTGATCACAATGCAAAATACTAAGATCCATTGTCCCTAGGACTCTGCTATAGGATGTTTGTGCAGCCCTTCCTTGCCCCGTCTAGCCTCTGCTACCAGTACTCCCAAAGATTCCACTACTGCAGTCTCCAAAATAGATATTTTAATGGATAAACAAACTGTGCTATATTCACACAATGACATACCATGCAATTGCAAGGAACAATGATGATCTTGGGAAACATTTCATAACATGGAGTTATCTGGAAGACATTCCACTGAGTGAAATTAGTTGCAAAAGGACAAATATTGTATGAGACCACTATTATAAGGACTTAAGAAAAGGTTTAAGCACTGAAGGAAATAATCTTTAATGTTTACAAAGGTGGAAAGGGAGGTAGTGGGGTATTCATAAATTAGATAGGAATTGGGTTAGGTGAAGAGAGTCTTGGCACACAGTGAAAAGGAGATTAGCACAGCTGAACTATACCAAAAGCTAAAAGGTTTCCTAAATCAATCCAATATTTTGAAGGACAGAATAGTAGGAGCAAGGGTCTGGAGACTATGGTTTCAGGGGACATCTAGGTCAATTGGCATAATTAAGTTATTTTTAGGAAAATGCTCTGCATCCCACTTTGGCGATTGGCATCTGAGGCAAGTGGCCATCTAAGTAGCATCAATTCATCCCAGTCTACCTGGAGAAAAGGAGAACAAAGAACATCAAAGACTTGAGGAAAATATGAGCTCAGATGGCAGAAAATGCCATATGTTCTAGAGCCTACATCAGCATGAGACCACAAGAACTAGATGGTGCCCAGCCATCACCAATGACTGCCCTGAGAGGGAAACACAACACAGAGTCTCTGACATACCAGGACTGAACTACTGTGCATACCAGGTGTGCAGAACTAGAACTCTACTAAAAGACCAGACTTGATGGTCCAACAGACTGGAGGGTCCCCTGAGGACATGGTCCTCAGGCTCTCTGTCGAGCCACAGCAGAAACCAGTAGTGAAGCCAACTCTTCAAACAAAGATTGGATTTGACTATAAGAATAGGAACAAATGGCACTGAAGGAAAAAGTCAGAACTATATTGAAGTCATTGGCAAAAAACAAGGCTCTAGGAATTGATAGAATATCAATAGAGACAAATCAACAAATAAGTGCAGTGCTGGAAGTGGTTACTCATCTGTGTCAAAAATTTTGGCGCACAGCTACCTGGCCCACTGACTGGAAGACATCCATAATTATGCTTATTCCGAAGAACAGGTGATCCAACTGTGTACAGAAACTATTAAGCAATTTCATCAGTATTGCACACAAGCAAAATTTTGCTCAGGATCATTCAAAAGTGACTGCAACAGTACATTGACAGGGAACTGCCAAAAATTCAAGTAAGCTTCAGAAAAGAACATGAAACCAGGGATACCATTGCTGACATCTGATGGATCTTTGTTGAAAGCAGAGAATACCAGAAAGATGTTCACCTGTGTTTCACTGACTATGCAAGGCATTTGACTGTGTAGATCATGAGAAATCTGGCTAACACTGCAGAGAACGAGAATTCCAGAATACTTACTTATGCTCGTGAAGAATCTGTAGATGGATCAGCAGGCAGTCATTTGAATAAAATAAGGGAATACTACATGGTTTAAAGTCAGGAAAGGTGTGCCTTAGGCTTGTATCCTTTTGCCATAAATTTTCAATCTGTATACTAAGCAAATAATGTGAAAAACTTCACTATATGCAGAAGAATAAAGCATCAGAATTGGAAGAAGACTGATTATCAACCTGCCTTATGCAGGTGACACAACCTTCCTTGCCAAAATTGAAGAGGATTTGAAACACTGATGAAGATCAAGGACCATGGATTGCACTGCAACATCAAGAAAACAATAATCCTGACAACTGGACCAATAAGCAGCATAGTGATAAATGGTGAAAGTATTAAGGTTGTAAAGGACTTTAATTCACTTGCATCTACAATCAATGCCCACAGAAAAAGAAGTCAAGAAATCGAAAGATGTATTGCAATGGGAAAATCAGCTGAAAAAGACCTCTTTAATGTGTTGAAAAGTAAAGATGTTACTGAAAACTAAGGTGCACTTGACACAAGCCATGGTATTTCCAATCATGTGATATGCATGTGAAAGCTGGACAATGAATAAGGAAGACAAAAGAAGAACTGATGTCTTTGAATTGGGGTGTTGGAGAAGAACAGTGAATGTATCATAGACTACCAAAAGAATAAACAGATCTGTTCTGGAAGAAGTACAAACAAAGCACTCTTTGGAAGCAAAGATAACGAGTCTGTGTCTCACATACTTTGGACATGTTGTCAGGAAGGATCTGTCCTGGAGAAGGACATCATGTTTGATAAAGTAGAGGATCAGGGAAAAGGAGGAAAACTTTCAACAAGATGGATTGACACAGGAGCTGCAACAATGGACTTAAACATAAAAACAAAGGTGGGCAGGGCACAAGACTGGGCAGTATTTCGTTCTGTTGTACATACGGTCTCTATGAGTCAGAACTGACTTGATGGCACCTACCAACAAGAAGACATAGAGTAATGCTGATGATGAGTGTGCTTCTTGGCTTAAATATATACTTGAGGCTATCTGAGCAGCTCCTGTCTAGAGGCAAGATGAGAGTGTGAAAGGGGACAGAAGTTTGTTAAATGGATATGGGATGTACAGGGTGGATAGTATGAGTCTGCTGTTGCAGGATGGGGAAAGCAGTTAGAGTTGCATAGAAGTGGGGGGTGGGTAGGTTATGTGGCAAATTGACTTGGGATTATAGACTTTCAGCTGAAGCACAATAATTTTTTTTTTTTAAATTGTGCCCTGGTACACAATGGTTGTTGACTATGGCTATTAACTAGAAGGTCAGCAATTCAAATACACCAGCTGCTCCTTAGAAACCATATAAAGCAATGTGTTTGGTGTTTGGATTTACGTGTCCTAACAAGTTACTTGCCTCAGTCAATTCCTTGTCTCCCCTTTTCTCTGAGAATTAGTTCCTTGTCCTTGCATAACAAACCCTTCAGTTGTAGGAACATACTTTCAGCTACTTGGTGCCAATCTCACCCCATCAAAATTCTAGTCACCTATGAATTTGATGCTGTCTCAGTAGATCACCTTCACTTCTTGTTATCATTATTACAGAACAACAGTCCCCTAGAAAATTTCCCCACATTGTTTGTGTAGCAGGATAATTACCTTCCTTATTTGTGTTATTTCCCCTATGATTCATGGCTTTCTAAATAGCGTCCACAAAGATAACACAGACACAGCCCAAATGAGAGGTCAAATGAAATGTCTGAGAGATTTTTTTGTAAATCTATATGAAGTGAAGGAAACCTAAAGAGTGATAGCTTTTGAGCCAAGTTCTTGAAAAAGAAAAATCTTACTGAATTCTAAAAGCTTTAATTATGAAGAGACATGGCTTATTCAACTTAGGACATCTGAGTACAGAGATTATACTATAAACCAGAGTTTAAGCTTAAAGAAAATTAAAAAATGGATCTGTTTCATGCATATGTGCTATAAAGGAAAACAGGAGCTATCTGTAGAATAACTGACTTTGTTAATGTAAATTAAGGTCTCCAAGAAAGCCTGTTAAAGAAATAGGGCTGAGTCTGGAAGGACTCTGGGAAGACCTAGAGAAAGAGTGTTTTAAGTAAAAAATGCCTATAAAGGCATTAAGTTATAAGCTAGGTAGACATTAAAAAGTAATGACCAGAGTGGTGATTAAGCAAAATAAGAAATTTAAAAGGTGAACAGGAATTTGAAGATCATTCACTTATTCAAGAAATATTTGTTGAGTGCCTTTTATATGCCATTAACTGTTTGATACATTAAAGATCCATCAGTAAACAAAATGTAAGAATCTCTGCTGTTATGCAGCTTACATTCTAGTAGTAGTAGACAGAAAATATGTAAAATGAATGAGTAAATTATATAGAATACAATGCTGAAGGGAAATTGATCAGTAAGGGAGAAAGGGATCAGGGTTACAATTTTAAATAGAGTGGTGTGGGAATGCTTCACTGAAAATTAGCACTTTCATCAGTGAAAGAGACTAGAGGGTTATTAATGGGAAAATTCTGTGGAAAAAGTGTTCCAAGCAAATTGACAGAGTACCAACTGAGATGTTTCAACAAATGGATACAATAGTGGGAGTACTCATTTGGCTATCCCAAGAAATTTAGAAGACAGCTACCTGACAAACCAACAGGAATCAATCTATATTTATGTCCATTCCAAAAAAGATGATCCAACTGAATTTGGGAATTATCTAACAATGTCATTAACATCATATGCAAGAAAAATGTTTCTGGGTATTATTTGCTGATTTTAGCAGTGTATCACCAGGGAACTGCCAGAAAACCAATCTGGATTTATAAGACTTAGAACAAGAAATGTCACTGTTATTAGAAGGATCCTGGCTGAAAACAAAGTATCAGAAAGATGTGTACCTCAGTTATATTGACTATGCAAAGGCATTTCACTGTGTGGATCTAACAAACTATGCATAATATTGTAAAGAATTAGAATCACAGAACACTGACATGTGTTCATGCAGAAGCCATAGTAGATTAAGAGGATCTCATTTGAGTCAAACAAAAGAATACTGCATGGTTTAAAATCAGAAAGTGTGTCAGTGGTGTACCCTTTTACCATAATTTTTTAATCTGTATGCTGAGCAAACAATCCTAGAAGCTGGACTTTATGAAGAAGAACAAAGTATCAGAATTGGAATAAAACTTGGTAGTAGTCTGCAATATGCACATGACACAACCTTGTTTGCTCAAAGCAAAGAGAACTTGAAGTACTTACTGATGAAGATCAAAGACCACGGCCTTCAGTATGGATTACACCTCAACATCAAGAAAACAAAAATCCTCAAAGTGGACCAATGAGCAACATCATTATAAATTCAGAAAAGAATGACATCATTAAGGATTTCATTTTACTTGGATCCATGATTAATACCTAGGGAAACAGCAATCAATAAATCAAACAACAGAGAAGATGGAAGAGTAGTCACACACATCCTGTGAACCCTCTAACAATAATAACAACAACAACTTACAGAAAAACAACTGAACAGATTCTACAGGATATTCTAGGAGCCCTGAATGTCAGGGAAAAACTGAGAAAGCAGACTGAGTAACAGAGAGGGGAGAGCTGCTCCAGAAGCAACTAGTCTGGCCAGAACTAAATCCACACCCTGCAGAGGGACCTACTTCTGCCAGCCAAGTAGGGCTGCAGTCCACAGATGAGGCAGTGAGCAGAACAGTGGCACAGAGAGTAGACAGTGTCTCTCTCATGGAAAAGCTCAGCTTTGCACAGTCACATCTAGAGAATCACAGACGACTTCAACTTGATTGTCATAAGCTAAGGGCTTGTGAACTCTTGCAGACTTAAATCTTTCTTCTAGGCTGATCTGTCTACCTTTTCCCAGCACCTAATCTCCTTTCTCTACTCTACACCAGGCACTAAATTCCGACATTCCACCCACACCTTATGCATGGCTCCTGTGAGTCAACAACTCCCCCTACCTTGGTCACTGTGCTCACAGTTCATACCACTAAGTGACAGGGTATTGGAATATGTAAGGCTCCAATATCAAATTAGCTTAATCACCCAGATTATGTAGGTACTCAAAAACAAAATTAAAATATATATGTTAGAACACAGTAAGAAAACATAAATAAATTACCACTTTCTGATGACTCAGAGACAAAAGTCAATTTCTAATCATTGAAAGAAGCGTATCATTATGGCTTCAAAAAAACTCACAAAACAAGGAAGCAAAAATTTTCTTGGTGAAGAAGACTTCCTGCAATTATTAGAGGTAGAATATAAAAGATTAATGTATGGAGTTCTTCAAAACATCAGGAAGAAGGTTAGGCAAAGTGCAACAGAGCATAATGAAAAATTAAACAGCCTGCAAGAAATACTTGAAACTAACATAAGTGTAGTGCCTGGTGCAGAGTAGAGAAAGGAGACTGAGTACTGGGAAAAGGGAGACAGATCTTTCCTACAGGAAAGATTTAAGTCTGCAAGAGTTCACAAGCACTTAGCTTATGATGTTCAAGTCAAAGCCCTCTGTAGTTCTCTAGATGTGACTGTGCAAAGCTCAGCTTTTCTATGAGAAAGACACTCTCTACTTTCTGTGCCACTGTTCTGTTCACTGCCTCATCTCTGGACTAGCAGAAGTAGGTCTGAAATTCAGCAGACTTGGTGAGGTTAAAAACAGAGTAACTAATACCATTATACTTGAAGAAAAATCAGATGAAAGAATTTTAAATAATGGAGTATCATGAAGACTTATGTGAGACTCTATCAAGAGTGATAATTTATGAATGATTGGAATATCAGAACCAGGGGAGGTGGTGTGTAATAAAATACAGAGAGAATTGTTGAAGCTATATTGACAGAAAACTTGCCCAATATCATGAACAACAAGAAGATATCTGTACGAGATGCTCCTAGACTCCACACAAGGTAGATCCCAAAAGGAAGATAACAAGATATATTATAATCAAACTTATGAAAAATCCTGGCCCAGATGGCTTCACTGGAGAATTCTGCCAAACTTTTAGAAAAGAATTAACACCACTATTAATAAAGATGTTTCACAGCACAGAAAAGGATGGAACATCCTCAAATTCTTTTTATGAAGCCAGCATAACTGTGATACCAAAACTGGGTAAAGACACCACACAAAAGGAAAATTATAGACCAATATCTGTCACAAATTTAGATGCAATACTCCACAGACAAGTATACTGTATCTTCCAGTGCATATGGAACATTCTCTAGAATGGAGTACATATTAGGTCATAAAGTTAGTATTGGCAAAATCTAAAGCACTGAAATACTGCAAACCATCTTTTCAGGCCATAAAGCCACAAAAGTCTAAATCAATAGTAGAAGAAAGAATAAAAATTCAAGTACACGGAACTTGAACAAAACCTTGATCAAAAACTTCTGAGTTATAGTGGAATCAAGGACAGAATAAAGAAATTCATAGAATTAAATAAGAATGAAAACACTTCTTACCACAATCTATGGGACACAGGACAAACAATGCTCAGAGGTCATTTTATGTCAACAAAAGCACACATCCAAAAAGAAGAAAGGGCCCAATGAAAGAATTAGCTGTTTCAAACAAGTAGAAAGAGAGCAACAAAAAGAAGCCCTCAAGCACCAGAAGAAAACAAATAATCAGAATTAGAGCACAGCTAAATGAATTAAAAAATAGAAAAAATAGAATTGAGTTAACAAGTCTGAAAGCTGTCTTTCCAAGACGGTCAACAAGTTCAACAGACTACTGGCCAAACTGACAGAAGAAAACAGGAGAGGAAGCAAATAATTGAAATAAGAAATAAGATGGGTGATATCATAACAGACCCAACTGAAATTAAAAATCATAACAGAATACTATGAAAAATTGTACCCAAATAAATTTGAATACCTGGAGGAAATGGCCAGATTTCTAGCAACACGTCACCTGCTGAAACTAACATAAGTAGAAGCAGAACAACTTAATAAACCTGTCACAAAAGAAAAGACTGAAAAAGTAATTTAAAAACTCTCCACCAAAACGAAGTCCTGGCCCAAATAGCTTCAATGGAGCATTCTACAAAACTTTTAGAGAACAGTTAACACCACTATTACTAAAGGTATTTCAGAGCACAGAAAAGGATGGAACACTCCTAAATTCATTCTATGAAGCCAGCATAAGCCTAATATCAAAGCCAGGAAAAGATAGCATACAAAAAAGGAAAATTATAGACCAGTATCTCTTAGGAAATTTGATGCAAAAATTCTTAACAAAATTCCAGCCAATAGAATTCAACAATATATCAAAAAAAATAATTCATCATGACCAAGTTGAGTTCATATCAGGAATGCAAGGCTGGTTCAACATCAGAAAAACAGTTAATGTTGTCAACTACATAAATAAAAGATGAGAATCACTTGATTTTATCAATTGATGCAGAAAAGTTATTTTACAAAGTCCAACATGGATTTATGTTAAAAACTCTCAACAGAATAGGAATAAAAGGGAAATTCTTCAACATAATAAAGGGCATCTGTGCAAAGTCAACAGCTGACATCATCCTAAACAGAGAAAGTCTAAAAGCATCCCCATTGAGAACCAGACAATGATGCCCATTGTTACCTTTATTCGACACCATGTGGCAAATTCTTCCCAGAGCAATCAGGCAAGATAAAGAAATAAAGGGCATCCAAATTGGTAAGAAAGAAGGAAAGGAACTCTACTTGCAGATGATATGATCTTATACACTGAAAACTCTAAATACAAAACACACACACACAAACCTACAGGAACTAATAGAAGAGTTCGGCAAAGTATCAGGATATAAGATAAACATACAGAGATCAGTTGGATTCTTTTACACCAATGAATTGACCATCAAAGAGGAAATCACTAAATGAATACCATTTACAAAGCCATCAAGAAGATAAAATACTTAGGAATAAACCTAATCAGAGATGTAAGAGACCTATACAAAGACAATTACAAGACTCTACTGCAAAAGAGAACTATGTAAGTGGAAAAACCTTCCTTGCTCATAGATAGGAAAGCTTAACATTGTGAAACTGTTTATTCTACCTTAAGTAATCTGTACATACAGTGCAATCCTGATACAAATTCCAATGGCATTTTTTAATGAGATGGAGGAAAAGGTGACCAAATTAATATGGAAAGGGAATAAATCACAGATAATAAAGCATCACTAAGGAGGAAAAGCAAAGTAGAAGGTGTCACATTCCTATGCTTTAGAACTTAATACACTACCACTGTACTCAAAACAGCCTAGTACTGGTACAAAAACAGATACATGGACCAATGAGACAGAATAGAGATTCCAGATATAACATTGTATACCTATGAACAACTGATATTTGACAAAGGCCCAAAGTAAGTAAACTCAGGGAAAAACAGTCTCTTCAACAAGTGGTGTTCACAAAACTGAATACCCATCTGTAAAAAGTGAAACAAGAGCCTTATCTCACACTGTGCACAAAAACTAACTCAAAATAGATCAAATATCTAGATATCAAATCCAGAACAATAAAGATAGGGAAAAAAAATAGGGACAATGCTAAGAGCTCTATTTCACAGCATAAACAGACTACAAAATATTACTAAAAATGCACAAACACCAGAAAACGGATTAATGGGAATTCCTAAAAAAATCAAATGCTTATCCAAAAAACTTCAACAAAAGATCATAAAGACTACCTACAGAATAGAAAAAAAAGCTACTAAGACTTCTATAATCTACAAAGTATTGTAAAATCTCAACAAGAAAAAGACATTTAACCCAACTGAAAAATGGGCAAGGGATATGAATAAGCACTTCACCAAAGACATCCAGGCAGCTAACAGAGGCATGAGGAAATGCTTATGATTAGCAGCCATTAGTGAGATCCAAATCAAAACTACAATCAATGAGATACCATCTCACCCCAACAAGGTTGACAGTAATACACAAAACACAAAACAATAAATGTTGGAGAGGTTGTGGAGAGACTGGAACTCTTCTACACACTGGGAATGTAAAATGATACAACCACTTTGGAAATTAATTTAGCGCTTTCTTAAAAAGCTAGAAATAGAAATATCATATGATCCAGCAATCTCACTTCTTGGAATATATCCCAGGGAAATAAAAACTATTGCAGGAACAAATACATGTACACCAATATTAATGTAGCACTGTTTGCAATAGCAAAAAGACAGAACCAACCTAGGTACCCATCAACAGTAGAATGGTTAAACAAACTATGGTATATTCACAGAATGAAATGGTAAAGAACAATGATGATCTTGGGGAAAAATCTGATAACATGGAGTCATCTGGAAGACATTATGCTGAATGAAATTAGTCAGTTGCAAAATGACAAATATTGTATGAGACCACTATAACAAGGACTTTAGAGAAGATGTAAGCACAAAAGCAAATAATCTTTGATGGTTACAAGAGATGAGAAAGAGGGAGACAGATATTCACAGATTAGATAGTAGGTAGGAATTGGATTAGGTGAAGGGAGTGACAGTACACAGTATAAAGGAGATTAACACTGCTGGACTATAACAAAAGCTAAGAGATTTCCTAAATACAACCCAATATTTTGAAGGGCAGAATAGCAGGGACAGGAGTCTTGGGATCATCATTTCAGAAGATACCTAGATCAATCGGCATAACTAAGTGTTGTTTTGGTTTTTTTTATGAAAATATTCTGTATCCCACTTTGGTGAGTGGCTTCTGGGATCAGAAAAACTAGCAAGCTGTCACCTAAGGTCATCTAAGTAGCAGGAATTTGTCCCAAATCACCTGAAATAAAGAACAATGAAAGATATCAAAGACATGAGGAAGAATACAAGCCCAGGACACAGAAAAGCCATACAATTATATCAGCATGAGACCAGAAGAACCAGATGGTGCCCAGTCACCACCAAAGAGTGTCCTGACAGGGAGCACAACATGGAGTCCCTGATGTAGTGGGAAAAAATGGGGGTGCAGGTCTAGAATCCTGTTAAAAGGCCAGACTTGATTGCCCAACTTCGTGGAGGGTAATGCTGAGGACATGGCTCCCAGACTCTGCTAGCCTAAAGCTAAAACCAGTACAGAAGGCAACTGTCCAAAGATTGAACTGAACTCTAAGACAGAGCATGATGCTGGTGAGAAGTGTGCCAACTGGCTTACATATACATATGAGGCCGTCAGAGCAGCTCCTGAGCAGAGGTAACACAGGAGGGTGGAAAGGGAGGGGCAGGAGTCGGTTGAATGAACATGGGAAGTGCAGGGTGAAAAGGTAGAGTGTGCTGTTAGAGGGTAGAGAAAGCAGCTAGAGATGGGTAGCCCTCGGTATGCATGGTTTTACATGGCAAATTGACTCAAATTATAAACTTTCACTTAAAATATTTTTTAAAAAAGAAATTGAACAATATATTTCATTGGGCCAATGTGTTGCAAACATACATATGCTAAATGCTAAAATGCTAAAAAAAAAAAAAAAATGCCACTTTGAGGACTGAGGAGTGCCTGACCCAGCCATGGTATTTTCAATTGCCTCTTGACAGCACTTGGCTTTGGCATGTGCATGGGAAAGCTGAAAAACAAATAATAAGACTGAAGAAGAATTGATGTCTTCAAATTACGGTCTTGGCAAAGAATATTTAGTATGTCATGGATTGCCAGAAGAACAAACACGTCTGTTTGGAAGACGTGCAGCCAAAGTGAACCTTGGTAGTGAGGATGGTAAAATCTCATTTTATGTACTTTTGCAATATTAGCAGACGGCAGCAGTCCCTGGACAAGGACATGATGCTACCTAGACAGACAGTCAGTAAAAAAGAGAAGGACCCTCAAGCAGATGAATTAACGCAGTTGCCACAATCATGGGCTCAAGCATAGTAACTGCTGTAAGGATGGTGCAGGATCAGGCTTCATTCTGTTGTACATAGGTTTGCTGGGAGTTGGAACAGACTCTACAGCACATAAAAATAGCAATAAAATTTCACATTTCAAGGTCACCCCTCACACCAAGTTACTTTCAATTCTTAAAATGAGCTTGACGAAGCAAACTTAGTACTTTCTTACACACAATAATACCTCCACATTTTCCTAAAGTTGTCAAAACCGGATTATTTTCATTTATCTATCTGTCTCTGTCTGTCTGTCTATCTATCAGTATCTCTCAGTTGAAAAGTGATTGGAATTAAAATATGTATATATATTTGACCAGCTTAGCTAGCAAATTAAATTAAGTACTCAATCAACTGGGGGAAAAAAAATTCCAAATGAATAGGTTGACTTCTGTTTCTGGCATTTTGGCAACCAGAAACCCTGACAGATCCTCCTGCTATGAACAACTAAAAATGCTGGATGAGGTATTGAAATTCTTTTAATGCATCAGTAAGGTAGGAAATACTCAAAAATTGCAAAAAAAAAAAAGTGAAAACAGTTAAGCTGAGCTACTAAACATTTTATTTTCATGGATGTAAATAATAGAAAAAAGCTAGAGGTCCACCCATAATGATCTAATAGAAGATCACTCATCTAAACCAGGGGTCCCCAATTAAACTCAATCCTGCTAAAAGGAAACCTAGAAATTTTATCCTCTTCCCACCAAATTGTGTGGAAAGACATCTGCTTTCCTTAACTTTTGGCAATGAGTGGAAGTGGAATCAAAAGTTTCCTTTATAATTCTAACCTTAAACCAGCATGACCCAGCTTTATGGACTGAGTTCGTGCTATAGTCTGAGAAACTTCAACCTTAGATTTAATTATAAATGATTTCACATTATATTGTCTCCAGATATCTGTAATCATCAAACAAAAATTTCCTTTCGAGGAAATCATTTCCACTGCAAACTTCGAAGAATTAGTAGGGAAATGAAATATGAAATATGAAATTAGTCTAAAATCGTGTAACTGACAAGTACTAAGACACACACACATACAAAAGAGCAAGATAAAACAAAAAAGAACAAAATCAGGCTGCAAAAATCCTAAATTGGAATTATCAAACATAGATTATAAAATAAATGTATATTAAATATTTTAAACAAAACAATGAATTGGCGAACTAAATTGTCCGAAGGGCCCACCACTGCAAAACAAAAAAAATGTTACATAAAATATAGTTGTTATGCTTTCCAGTTTTCAGGAATCAAGGGAAATTCACAAGCAAAAAGACTGTATAAACGAGTCCAGACAACAGCAATGAATACTAAGTGTAAAGAGCCATAGAAAAAGCCTGTCATGAAAACAAAAAGATATTAGAAACAAGTTAAATACATGAATGCTCATGGTTTTCATAAAATGGACTAAAGTCATCATCACTGAAAGAAAGAGAACATAATATTAAATTCAACACACACAACATTCAATTTTGTTTAAAAAAGGAAATATTAAGAATATAAGAGCAAAAATAATTATAAGTACAAGGCTTGAAAGACACCAGGCACCTCTAAATAAAAAGCAATAATACTATTAATAATTAATTTTCATTTATTTTATTTTATACAATATATGTACAGTTTTATATGGTTTAAAATAGTTTATTATTAATATTATCAGACAAAATATTAAGAGCAAAAGAACTTTACCAGGCTGACCAAAGCATTGCATTAAAGTAAATGATTCAACACACCAGGAATATGTAACATTAGCATTAATGCATAAAATAAAGAAGAATCAACTTCTATAAAAAGAGAATTTGATGTGCCTCACAGGGGTAAAAAGATAAACCAATCATCAGCATAGGAAGTTTCAATATGTATCTCTCTCCAGTGATAAGACAAAATGACTAAAATATTAGTGAAGGTAAATGCAGCCTAACAATTAAGTCCTTGAACTTAACTTTTCTAAGTGCTGCATACCTCAGTGAAGAATATGGCTATGATCACCTTCAAAGTACTTGCCTTGGGAAGCTATCAACCAACTCCAGTGTCTAGTCCACCCTTCAAAGCAATTTTGGAACTCTTTCTGGAATGGGAATTTCACACGGTAGCAAGTTGGTAAGTTCACGAACTTAATTGTATAGTCGTCTGTAAGGAAATTTTTAGTCAGCAAACAAATACTGTATTGGAACACCCTCCATATTCACTTGATCTGGTCCCAATAACATTTTTCTTTACCAAAAGATAAGGGAAATATTGAAAGGAAGACATTTTGATGACATTTAGGACATCAAGGGTAATGCAAAGACAGCTCTGATGGCCATTCCAGAAAAAGAGTACCAAAACTACTTTGAAGGATGGATTAGGCCCTGTGTCAGTGTATAGCTTCCCAAGAATACTTCCAAGGTGACCACAGTGATATTCAGCAACAAGGTATGTAGAACTTTTTCTAGGAAGAATTCTCAGACTTAATTGGCAGTCCTGATACAGTATTTCAACAACACAATCTAAAAAATTTGATTTATGGGGCATAGTTATTGCTTCTATACCCATTTCCTAGAGAAAAAACATATTTCTAAGTGCACTAGAATGTTTTAAAAAATTAATTACCAGATGCCATACACAAAAATATTCAAAGAATCCCTGTCATACATGCTGTTTCATCAGACAATAAAAGTATATCAGAAGTTAATTTAAAAAAAAATAGATTTTTTTCTATGATGGACACAAAAAATATACTTTTAAATAACATGAATTAAAGAATAAACTATAAAAACTTAAATATCTAGGAATTGAACAGAAATAAAAATGACAAACCAAAACTTGTGAAATACAAATAATGCAGTGCTTAGAAATTTGCAGCCTCAAATGCTTGCATTAGAAAAGCATGACAGTTAAAAATAACAAGTCAAACATCCAATTTAAAAAGTTAAGGGAAAAATACTCAGAATTGTCTAAAAATGTAGTAGTAAGAGGAAAAAAAATCTAACAGAAAACCAAGGTAAGATGAAAATTCACAAAGCCAAACTTCAAACCTCTGATAATACTGAGACAAGAACAAATAGTATTAAAAACAGGAAATAAAAGTAACTATAGATTCAGATGGCATAATGGTGGCATAATGGCTAAGCACTGCAGCTGTTAACCAAAAGGTCAGCAATTCAAATCCACTAGGTGTCCCTTGGAAACCCTATGGGGCAGTTCTACTCTGTCCCGTAGAGTTGCTGTGAGTTGGAATCGACTCAGTGCACCAGTTGATAGACTCAGATAAGATTATAAAGAGAATCAGGGAGGAAAAAGGGACAAAGAATTAGAAACTATCACGGACGATTTTGTGACAGTAAATTTAAAGTTTCAACAAGATGTACAAACTACTGTTGTTAGGTGTCATTGAGTCAGTTCTGAGTCACAGGACCCGATGTACAAAAACAGGAAACACTGCCTGGTCCTGTGCCATTCTCTCTATTGTTATTATATCTGCACCCGTTGTTGTAGCCACTGTGTCAATCCACCCGATTGAGATTCTTCCTCACTTTCCACAATGCTCTACTTTACCAAACATGACATGCTTCTCCAGCAACTGGTCTCTGCTGAAAACATGTCCAAAGGTGCATTCTCACTGTATTTTTTCCAAGTCAGATTTATTGACAAGAAATTACTAGGAAAGTAAAGTGAGCACAACTAACTCATGAAAACAACTAGAAGTGTTAAAAATCTATAACCTTTAAATGAATTGAATCAGTGTGAGAAAAAACTCACAAACTAAAACAATGAGCCCAGCTGGTTTTACAGAATTCTTCTAAATATTCAAGGAAAAAAAATAGTGCAAGTCCTGCATAAACCCAAATAAATGGGCTGTTTTATCCAATTGTCTTTAATGGATAAAGGGACTACAATCTAGATCATCCCAATAACGTGCCTTCATTTAGTAGGAAAAATCCAAATCATTGTATTTCAGTTTGTTAGAACAGAAATGTAAAATGAATTTGCGTACTCAGGCTATTTTAGTTAGGGATAATTATGGCCAAAAATTAAAAGAGTGAGAACAATATAACAGAGACTATTAATTTTATCTGCTGTGCATTACAGAAGATTTAAACTGAAGGCATTCAGGGTATTGACTATAGACACCTTTTTGTTTTTTTTTAAGGTGAGTCATGAATCAGAAAAATTTCAACTAACATTAACGACCAGTACATGCATAATTGTATTGCTAAAAAAGAGTGGCTGTAAAAGAAAAACACTGATTTCATGAAGTATAAAAACACTTATGTGAGTAAACATTGTTTGCTACAATGATCCTACCTAATGTAAGAAACAATGAGATAAAGTAATTGCTTTAAAAATGGTGCTAAAGATTTCAGGTTCTGGAGATAGCTGAATAAATTCTGAAGAACCAAGCTTCCTACCAATAACAACTATTAAGTTTAGGGCAAAATATTAGAAAACAACTTTCTGAAGATAACTAGAGAATGAATAAAAGAAGGTAGATAATGGGGAAGGGGAGCCCATCAATACTTGGAAGAAAGGAGTGGCCTGGGTGAGTTTTCTATTTTTTAATTGCAGGCTGGTTCATCAGCTTAAAAAAAAAAAAAAAATACTGTTATCTCACTGATGTGATAAATCAGGAATGTGATGCCTACAACAAAATACACAGTAAGTGCTCAATATTGCAGAATTCATTAAGCGTTTAAAGGGAATATATAGATAAAAAAAACACTACTATCACAAATATTAATGCATTTGTACATTTCTATGATTATTCCAAGCATGTGCTTTCAAAATATATGTATATTTATAAAACTATTGGGTTTTTTTTCTTTTTTTTAATTATGATTGAGTGAAAATGTACATTCCCATATAAATTTACAAGCCCACCTGTATGCCACTTCTACTGCTCTCCCTGCCAAGCGACAGCACACTATTCCTCTCTGCTCCAAACATGTCTCATCTTCCCAACAGTTTCCTTTCCCCTCCTCTCCACCCACACCCCTTACTCCAGCCAGAGGTCCACAGGATAATGATGTTATAGCTAGGTTTTACAAAGAGAGTCTATCTTTTAGACAAACATAAATATTCACAGCTATATCTGAGACTTGCTTAAAATAAAAGCTCTAGTATCCATAACAAGAAAAAAAAAACATAAAAATAGTTTTCTAGACAAAAAAAATGGACTGGACTTGGGGACATAGAGTGATGGATGTGGTATGTGTACTTTCTGGTTTAATATGTATATGAGGCTGTCCTACCGGTTTCTTTTTAGAATGGAGAGAAGGTGGAGAGGAGGGGACAAGTGTTGGTTGAGTGGATACTAGAAGAGTGAAAAGAACAGTGTGCTGTCACAGGGTGAAGGGACCAGATAGAGTTGCAGAGATGTACTAGGGGTTTTATGTGGAAAATTTATTTGGATTGTAAACTTTCACTTAAGCACAATTAAAAAAATTAAAAATAGCTTTCATGAAAGAATACTGAAGATCTGCTATTACATATTTTGAATATGTGGTCAGGGAGGATAACTCCTGACAGACACCGTGTTAGGTAGAGTCAGCAAAAAAGAGGAAGAGGTTCAACCAGATGGATTGATACAGTGGCTGCAGCAACAGGGTAAACTGCAACACCTATTGTGAGGATGGTGTAGGACCAGGCAGTGCTTCACATACACTCACTGAGTTAGAGCCAATTCTATGGTCACTAACAACAACAACATTAGGACATACTAAGCATTGTGGAAAAATACCAAATTATATCTGGCACTCATCTTGCCCTCAAGAAGCTTATGGCTATCCTAAAAGATAACTGGCCAAAGCAATTAGACAAGACAAAGAAATAAAAGCATCTACAATGGCAAAGATGAAGTAAAAAATCTCCCTGTTTGCAGATTATATGATTGTATATACAGAGAATCCTAAAGAATCCATAAGTAAACTTCTCAAACTAATGGAAGAGTCAGCAAAGTACCAGGATATGACATAAATATAAGTAAATCAGTAGGATTCCTTCATACCCACAAAGAGATCATTCAAGAAGAAATCACCAAGTCAATGCCATCTACTATAGCCCTGAAGTAAATAAAATACCTAGGAATAAATCTAACTAGAGAAATAAGAGACCACTGCAAAGAGAACTATAAGACCCTACTGCAAGAAACTAAGAGAGACTTACATAAATAGAGAAACCTACCCTCCTCGTGGATAGGAAGACTTAACATTGTGAAAATGTCTATTTTACCTAAAGTGATCTATATATACAATGCAATCCTGATACAAATTCCTGTGATAATTTTTAATGAGATGGAGAAAGAAATCATCCACTTTTTCTGAATGGGAAAGAAATCCCAGATAAGAAAAGTACTACTGAGTAAGAAGAACACACTAGGAAGCTTCTCATTACCTGAGTTAAGAACCTATTAAACTGCCACAGTAGTCAAAACAGCCTGGTAATGGTACAAAAAGAGACATATAGACCAGTGGAACAGAGTTGAGACCCCAGAGGTAACACCATTCTCCTATGAACAGTTTATATTCGGAAAATGCCCTAAGATTGTAAACTGGGGTAAAAACAGTCTGTTTAGCAAATGGTGCTGGCAAAATTAGATATCCATCTGCAATAAATTGAAACAAGACCCATATCTCATACCGCACACAAAATCCAACTCAAACTGGATAAAAGACCTAAATACCAAACCTAAAATGATAAAGATCAACTAAGAAAAAATAGGATCAACAACGAAAATTTTAACACACATCATAGACAGACTTCAAAATCTGACAAAGCATAATCAACAGAAGAGAAAATAGATAAATGGGAACTAATAAGAATCAAACACTTTTGCTCATCCAAAGACTTTACCAATAGAATTAAAAGACTACTTACAGAATGGGAAAAAAAAAATATTTGGCAACTACATGTCAGACTGACATCAGATCTCCATAATCTACAAGATACTGCAAAATATCAACAAGAAAAAGATAAACAACCTCATTAAGCCTTGGACAAAAGAGATGGACAGACATTTCACTAGAGAGGATATCTAGGCAGCCAAAAGACACATGCAGAAATGCTATTAAAGAAATCGAAATCAAAACTACGATGAGATACCATTTCACACCAACGAGGTTGGCCATGATCCAAAAACACAAAACAACAAATACTGGAGAGACTGTGGAGAAATTGGAACTCTATTGTACTGCTGGTGGGACTGCAAAATGGTACAATCTCTTTGGAAGCTATCGGGTACTTCCTTAAAAAGCTAGAAACAGACATAACTATTTGACCCAGTTATCCCTCTGCTTGGAATATATCCTACAGAAGTAAGGGCACTCACATAAACAGATACATGCACAAGAATGTTTATTGCAGCACAGTCCACAATAGCAAAAATGTGGAATCAACCCAGATGCACAACAACAGATGAATGGATAAATAAATTATGGTATGTATACTCAATGGAACACTATGCAATGATAAACAATAATAATGATTTTAGGAAGCATCTCATAACCTAGTTTCAATTGGAAGACATTATGTTGTGTGAAATTAGTCAGCAGCACAAGGACAAATATTGTATGAGACCCCTACTATAAGGACTTGAAACACACTCATGTACAGCAGACATGTTGACAGCTGCAAGGAAGGGAAAAAAGGGAAGGGGAGAGTTTGTTACAGTTTAAATAGGTGAAATCAGTGACAGCACACATTAGAAAGATCAGTTTAACTGGATTTCAATATAACCTGAAAAATCTTAACCCAATATTGCAAGGACAGAGTAGCAGGGGGTGAGAATCTGGGGACCATGCTCTCAGGGGACATGGAGGCCAACTGGTATACCTAGCCTATTGCTAAGAGAGTCTTCTACACCTCATATTGGTGAGTGGTATCTGGGGTCTTAAAAGCTAGCAAGCTGCCGTCTGAGGTACACCAAATGGTCCCAACTCAGATGGAACAGATGATCACCAAGGACAACAACAACATGGGGGAAAGAGAATGCACAGGACAGAAAGACCCATGTGAATGGGTGACTACATCAACATGTGACCAGAAGAACCAGATGGTGCCTGGCCACCACCAATGACAGCTATGATGGGGCTCACAATGTTGAGTCCCAGTGGCAACATGAGAAAAAAAGGAGATGCACCCTGAGAATTTCACTAAAAGACTGCAATTGATGGTGCAATGGCCTGAGGTTTCCCTGGGAGCATGGTCCCTAGACCTGATGCTGCCCCTGATCATAAACCATTACCGAGATCAACTCTTCAGACAGGAATGTATTGGACTTGGTGACACAGAATGACCGCATCATGTGTACACTTTATGGTTTTATGCATCTACAGGATTTCATCCTAATGGCCTCTTACTATAGGGGAGTGGAGAGGGTGGACAGGAGGGGACAGAAGATTGTTAAGACGATATAACATACATAGAACAGAGGAGTGTGCTGTCACTGGGCAAGGAGAACAAAAGGAGCTCCAAATAGGCGGGCATGTAAATTTAGACTGTATTGTACACTTTCACTCAATCACAATAAAAGAAAAATAAAAGTTAATTACTCTTATCTACAAGGTACAGACAAAACTCAACTTTGTGAAGAAAGGATTACGACTCTGGATAGAAGGACACTGGAGATAGGTATTAAAAAATAAGAAATTTTATATTTTGCAAAATAGAAGGGAAGGACATTGCATGAGAGGACCAGAATGGGCAAAAATAAATAGGTGAAATTAGCTTAGGAGATCAAAGAAGAGGAAGAGTGGAATAGAGTAGCTAGAGGGTGAGTGAGCTGTGGGGATGTCACTGAGTAACATAAAGAGTTCCTCTTTCATTATCTGTGGTACATAAAGTATACCATCGACTTTTTTTAGCTGTCATGTTCTCTGGCAGGATACCTGTACCACTGAGTGAATTTTCTGACCTCTGACCTCTGACTTGCATAATGGAGACAGTCAGAAGAAACAAAGCTGTTGGAAGGTATTATAGAGTCAGTTCCAACTCAGAGTGACCCTATGTACAACAGAATGAAACACTGCCCTGTCCTGTGAAATCTTCATAATCATTGTTATATGTGAGCCCATTGTTGTAACCGTTGTCACTTTATCTTGTCAAGAGTCTTGCTCTTTTTCTTTTTTTAATATTTTTTTTATTATGATTGAGTGAGAATATAAAATCCCATATAAATTTGCATACCCACCAATGAATGGCTCCCACTGTTCTCCCTTCATGGTGACAGCACCCTTCTCTTCTCTGTTCTGTACGTCATATCCTCCTAACAATCTTGTACCCCTCCTCTCCACACTCTCACCTGGGTCCAGTAAGAGGTCAGCTGGATGACATTCTATAGATGCAGAGAACCATAAAGCGCACACATGATAAGGTCACTCTGTGTCATCAAGTCCAATCGATTTCTTTCCAAAGAGTTGACCTCCATTATGATTTATGGACAGGGGCAGCATCAGGACTAGGGGTATGCTCCCAAATGAACCCTGAGGCCGCTGGACCATTAACTGCAATCTTTTAGTGGAGATCTCAGGGTGCACCCCTCTATATTCTTGTGTTGCCTGTGAGACTGAACTTTGTGAGCCTCATCTCAGCTATCACTGGTGGTGGCTGGGCACCATCCGGTTCTTCCAGTCACATTTCAATGTAGTCACCCACTCATGTGGGTCTGTCTTCTGGGTTCTCTTTGCCCTATGTGTTTTGGTCCTTGGAGATCCTCTGTTCCATCTGAGTTGGGACAATTTGGTATACCTCAGATGGAAATCTGGCCACTTTTAAGACTCCAGACATCACTCACCAATTGAGGGTGCAGAAGACTCTCTTAATAAAATGCTAGTTGTGCCAATCAGCCTCGATTTCCCAAGAGACCATGGTCCCCTGCTTCCCACCCCAGTTATTTTGTCCTTGCAATATTGGGTTAAGATGGGATGAGGTTAATAATGTTATGTTGAAGTACATTTAAAATTGATCTTTTTTCTGAAGTGTGCTGTTACTGATTTCACCCAACCAAATTTCTGTCAACAATCAAATCTATACCCCACTCTCTCCCTCCCTCCATCCCCACCCTTGCAGCCATCAGAGGGCCTTTCTTCTATGCATGAGTCTGTTTTTAGGTTCTTTTCATAGGTGTCTCATTCAGTCTGTCTTTTTGTTGCTGACTACTTTCATTCAATGTAATGTACTCCAATTGAAACCGAGTTGTTTCCTAAAATCATCGTTGCTCTTTATCATTGTATAGTGTTCCATTGAGTATATATATCATAGTTTGCCTATCCATTCCTCTGTTGTTGGGCATCTGGGTTGGTTCCACCGTTTTGCTATTGTGGACTGTGCTGCAATAAACGTTTGTGTACATGTATGAATTGGTGTGAATGGCCTTGATTATGCAGGATATATTCCAAGCAGTGGAATTACTGGGTTAAATGGTATATTTTTTGGCATCCTTTTAAAGAAGTGCCAGATTGCTTCCCAAAGAGGTTGCACTATTTTGCTATCCCACTGAGAGTGTAGGAGTGCTCCAATTTCTCCACAGCTTCTCCAGTATTTGTTATTTTGTGTTTTTTTGGACCATAGCCAACCTTGTTGGGGTGAGATGGTATCTCATTGTAGTTCTGATTTCAATTTCTTTAATAGATAATGATCACGAGCATGACTTCATGTGTTTTTCGGCTGTCTGGATCTCCTCTTTAGAGAAGTGTCTGTTCGTCTCCTTTGCCCATTACTTCACTGGATTATTTATCTTTTTCTTATTGATATTTCATAGTACCTTATAGATTATGGAAATCAGGTGTCAGTCTGACATATAGTTGCCAAATACTTTTTCTCATTCTGTAGGTGGTCTTTTAATTCTGTTGATAACGTTTCCAAAGAGCAAAATTGTTTTATTCTTAATAGTTCCCATTTATCTTTTTTCTCTTCTGTTGATTGTGGTTTGTTTATCAGATTTTGAAGTCTGTCTACATTGTGTATTAAAACTGCCATTGTTGATCCTAACTTTTCTTCAATGAGCTTTATTGTTTTAGATTTGATAGTAAGTCTTTTATCCAGTTTGAGTTGGATTTTGTGTGAGGTATGATATATGGGTCTTGTTCAATTTATTGCAGATAGCTATCCAATTTTGTCAGCACCGTTTGTTGAAGAGGTTGCTTTTATCTTAGGGCCTTGTCAAATATCAACTGTTCATAGGAGGAGGTGTCATCTCTGGGGTCTCAATTTTGTTCCATTGATCTATGTATCTTTTTTTTTTACCAGTACCGGGCTATGTTGACCACTGTGGCAGTGTAACAGGTTATAAACTCGGGTAGTGAAAGACCTCCCAGCGTGTTCTTCATCTTCAGAAGTGTTTTGCTTATCCAGGGCTTCTTCCCTTTCAAAACAAATTTGGTGATTTGTTTTTCCATCTCATTAAAAAATGTCACAGGAATTTGTATTGAGATTGCATTATATAAGTAAATTGCTTTGGGTAAAATAGGCATTTTCACAATGTGAAGTCTTCCTATCCATGAGCAGGGTAGGTTTCTCCATTTATGTAAGTCTCTCTTAGTTTCTTGGAGCAAGCTGTTGTAATTCTCTTTGTAAAGGTCTGTTATTTCTCCGGTTAAATTTATTCCCAGGTATTTTATTTTCTTGGGGGCTATAGTAAATTGCATCGATTTGGTGATTTCTTCCTTAATAATCTCATTGTTGGTATAATGGAATCCTCCTGATTTATTTATGTTAATCTTGCATCCTGACACTTTGCTGAACTCTTCTATCAGTTTGAGTAGTTTACTTATGGATTCCAGGGGCATGCTCCCAAGTGAACCTTGAGGGCACTTGACCATTAATTGCAGTCTTTTAGTGGAGATCTCAGGGTGCACCCCTCTATATTCTTGTGTTGCCTGTGAGACTGAACTTTGTGAGCCCCACACAGCTGTCACTGGTGGTGATATCATCTGTAAATATGGAGATTTTTACTTCTTTGTCTATGCAAATGCCCTTACTTCTTGGTCTTGTCTAATTGCTCTGGCTAGAACTTCTAGTACAATGTTGAATAGGAGAGGTGAGAGTTGACATCCTTGTCTGGTTCTCGTTTTCAAGAGGAATTGTTTTAATCTCTCCATTCAGGACGATGTAGGCAGTTGGCTCTGTATAAATGGCCCTTATTGCACTGAGGAATTGGCCGCCTATTCCTGTTTTGCTGAGAGCTTTTAGCATGAATGGGTGTTGGACTTTATCAAATGCCTTTTGTTCAACAATACACAAAATCAGGTGATTCTTGTCTTTCGCATTATTTACGTTGTTGATCACACCGGTTTTCTGATGTTGAACCAGCCTTGTATCCCTAGTATGAGTCATACTTGGTCGTGACAAATTAATTTTTTTGATATGTTGTTGTATTCTATTGGCAAGAACTTTGTTGAAGATTCATGAGTGATACTGGTCTGTAGTTCTCCCTTTTTGTTGGGTCTTTCCCTGCTTTTGCTATCAGGGTTATGTTGGCCTCATAGAATGAATTTGGGAATATTCCATTCCTATCTATGCTGTGAAAAATTCTCAATAGTATTGGAGACAATTCTACTCTAAAAGCTTGGTAGAGTTGTGCAGTGAATCCATCTGGGCCAGGGCTTTTCTTGCCGGTAGTTTTTGGATGACTTTTTCAATCTCTTTCTCTGTGATACATTTATTCAGTTGTTCTTCATCTTGTGATAATTTTTGTAGGTGATATGAATCTAAGAATTTGACCATTTCCTCTAGGTTTTCAAATTTCTTAGAGTACAGTCTTTCCTAGTATTCTGATATTTTGGATTTCTGATGGATCTGTTGTGACAACTCCCCTCTCATTTCTTATTTGGGTTGTTTCCTTTCCTGTTTTTCTTTAGTAAGTTTAGCTAATGGTTTGTCAATTTTTTGATCTTTTCAAAAAACCAGCTTTTAATCTTTTCAGTTTTTTTCAGTTGTTCTTCTATTCTCTAATTCATTTAGTTCTGCTCTAATCTTTAAGTTCTGTTTTCTTCTGGTGCCTGAGGAGTTCCTCTGTTGCTCTCTCTCTAGTTGTTTAAGCTGTAGGGTTAAAGCTTTGGTTTGGGTCCTTTCTTGCTTCCTGGTGTGTACATTTATGGAGATAAACTGACCTCTGAGCACTGCTTAGGCTGTATCCCATAAATTGTGGTAGGAGGTGGAATCTATACATTTCTTTATTTCATCCTTGATTTTTTTCTATAACCCATGGTGGTTTTAGCAAGACATTGTTCAGTTTCCATGAGTTCTACTTTCTTTTTTTTTTCTGCTATTGATTGCTACTTTAATGGCTTTGTGGTCTGAGAAGATGCTTTGCAATAATTCAATGGTATGGATTTTTTAGAGATTTGCTTTATGTCCTAATACATGATCTATTCTGGAAAACGGTCCAAGTGCACTGGAGAAGAAAGTGTGGTTATCTGCTGATGGATAGAAAGTTTTGCATATATCAATGAAGCCTAACTGGTTAATTGTGGCTATGAGATCTTCTGTGTCTTTATTGAGCTTTTTTCTAGACCATCTGTCCAGTATTGAGAGCAGAGTGTTGAAGTCTCCTGCTATTACTGCAGAGTGATCTGTCTCATTTTTGAGTGTAGTCAGTTTTTCTTTGATGTATTTAGGTGTTCTAGTATTAGGTGCATAAATATTTAATATTGTTAAGTCCTGCTTGTGTATTCAACCTTTCATCAATGAATAGTGTCCATCCTTGTCTACAATGGTGGATTTTACATTCAAATCTATTTTGTCTGGGATTAGCATTGCCACAACTGCTCTTATTTGTGTATTGTTAATCTGATATATGTTCTTCCATCCTTTAATTTTCAGTTTGTTCGTATCTTCAAGTCCTAGATGAGTTCCTTTTAAGCAACATAAGGATAGGCGACATCTTTTGATCCAAGATGCCACTGATTGTCTCTTTACTGGAGCATTCAGTCCATTTACATTCACTGTAATTATTGATAGGTATGCTTTTAGTGCTGTCATTGTGATATGTTTATTTTTGTCTTGATGTTTTCTCTGTTGTTTTGGAACATTCTTCTTTACAAATTGATTTTTCACCTTTTCAGTGTTGGCTTTATGGTCGTTGAGACTCCTTTATTATGTTTCTTGATTTGATATGCTGCCTTTTTATTGTGCTTTGCGGCTGCCCCTATGATCCCCCTTAAAAGTCTATGTTTAAACCCAATTTTACCCACTACAAGTCTAATTAAATTCTTCTCCATCTCGAAGGACTATAACAACTGTAGTACATACATCTTTTTAATAAGATGATGTTAGAGTTTTCATGATCTGATCACTGGATCACTTTTTTTAATATTACAGCTTTGATTGAGTTTAGAGCCTTCCATAAATGAGTAGGTTTCTGGATGATGTGTCCTGTATTTCCTCCTAAAATATAAAATTAGTGGTTTTGTCCTTCTAAGTCAAGAGCTACTTTGAGTATTTTTTGTAGCTTTGGTTTGGTTTTTACAAAGTCTCTGAGTTTTTGTTTATCTGTGAATGACTTGATTTCACTTTCATATATGAAAGATAGTTTTGCAGCATATATAATTCTTGGTTGGAATTTCTCCTTCAAGGCTTTGAATGTATCATCCCATTGTTTCTGTGCCAGCGTCACTTCTGCTGAGAAACCCGATGAAAGCCTACAGGGTTTCCTTCTGAATGTTAGCTCTGATTTCAGTCTTGCTGCCTTTAAGAATTTCTGCTTGTGTTTCATTTTGTTAAGCTTGATTATAATTTGTGTTGGCATCTTTCTTTTGGGATCTCTATTGAGTGGCATTCGATATGCATCTTGGATATCTATATTCTCTTCTTTCATAATTTCTGGGAAGTTTTCTGTCAGCAGTTCAGCCGCAATACTTTCTGTGTTCTCAGGTTTCCCACCCTGTTCCGGAACTCCAATTAATCACAGATTGTTCCTCTTAATAGAGTCCCAAATGCTTCTTAAGGCTTCTTCATTTTTTCTGTTTCTTTTTTCTGATTTCTTCTCAGAGATGCTGGAGTAAGTAGCTCTGTCTTCCAAGTCAGAAAGTCTCTTTTCCATTTGTTCCATTCTATTTGGCATTGAACTGGATTTTCTATTTCTTTGATTTTGTTATTGATCTGTTGGATTTCAGATCAAACAACTTGCTTAATTTTTCATTTTGCTCTGCTGTATTTTGTGTAAGGTCTAGGAGGGCTCTATAAAGAATCCATTTGTACTTGCCCTCTGATAGTTTCAGAAACGTTTCTTTGTCTGGCAAGTCCTTGGGATCCTTCTTTTGTGGGCCTTCTGAAGTCACAGGTGAATTCTTCCTAATGGTCTAGTCCAAAGTTTGTTGCTTATTTGGCATCTGGAGGTTGCTTTGTTTCTCCAGTGTTACTTTAACGGGATCTGTTTGAAAAGGAAGTTGATCACAAGACACCTCTGTGTACTCCAGTGATTTGGCTCAGTGGAATCTCTGGGGTAGCAGGCTCCACCTCCTGATTGGCTAAGACACAGTCCCACTTCCAGAGTCACTCGAAAGCTGTCAGCTGACTCTATAATGTGAGACAGTAAAGGCTAGAACAGAAGCCATCTGGTTGCACTGCAGTTATTTCTCTGTTGAAAGGTAAACTGACAGCTTCCAAAATTAGTCAGACTTTCTGGTGTGCAAGTGCTTCTCCCCAGGTAGCAAAGTATGCACCTCTATCTCAAAGACTGCTTTACTGCTGGAAAAGCACTCCCCAGGCAGGCACTGCCTCCTAGCCTGGGAATTAGGTCCAACTGAGACCTCTGTATAGTAAACTCCACCTCCCAGTGAATCAAGATGGCATCCCCTACAAGCTCTCCTGGCCACCTCAGAGAAGGCTATTCAGTGGCAGAGATGCAAAGATTCCAAGACAGAGAGAGGTCAGAGGTCCCAAGTTGCACAGACTACAAGGCCAGGCTCTCAAAATGTGGCAACTCCACTCACTGATCTCATCAGCAGTGTGTCTGAGCCTTGCTGCCATTCACCTCAGCCCCTCCTGCTAGCTAAGATAGAGGGAAAAAAAATTAAATGGTAATTTACTCTCAGTCTGTGAGAGCTGGGACTCAACAAGGGTGGGGTTTGGCAAAAGAGAAGTTTCCCACTCAGTGGTATGTATACCAAATAGACAGCTCTATGCCATCTCTTAGGGCTCACTAGGTATCCAGAAGTCTCCATTTAATTATAAGTTCAAGTCTTGGATTCCAGAGGGACTTAGGGAGATGTGTGTTTAGTCTGCCATCTTGACCCCACCCCCTTGCTCTTTTTCTAAGACCCTCTACTTTATCAAGCATGATGTCCTCTCCAGGGACTGTTCCCTCATAATAACATGTCCAAAGAACATTAGAAAATGTGTTTCAATCCTTGCTTCTAAGGAGCATCTTGATTATACTTCTCCCATGACAGATTTGTTCATTCTTCTGTCAGCCCCACAGTATATTCAATATTTTTACCAATACTAATTCAAATGAATCAGTTCCTCAGTCTTCCTTATTCGTTGTCCAATTTTGGCAAGTTTATGGGAAAATTTAAAATATCGTAACTTCGGTCAGGCACACCTTAGTCCTTAGTATGTGCTGTTGCCACATACATTGTGGATCCAAGTAAAATGAAACTCTTTACAACCCTGCATTTACAATGATGATGCTTATGGGTCCAGTTATGAGGATTTTTGTTTTCTTTATGTTGAGATGTACTCTATACCGAAGGCTATAGTCTTCAATTTTCATCAGGAAATGCTTCAAATTCTCCTCCCTTTAAACAAGCAAGGTTGTGTCATCTGCATATCACAGGTTGGTATTGAGTATTTGAATAATCTCAATGCCACATTCTTCTTCATATAGTCCAGCTTCTTAGATCACTTACTCAGCATGAGACTGAATAACTATGGTGAAAGGATACAAATGAAATTTTCCTGATTTTAAACCACATAGTGACCACTTGTTTGATTTGAGTGACATCCTCTTATTCTATATAAGGTTCCTCATGAGCACAATTAAGTGTTCTGGAATTTTCATTCTTTATAATGCTATCTATAATTGTTTATGACCCATACAGTTGAATAAATTTACATAACCAATAAAACATAGGTAAAAATTTTCTGATATTCTCTGTTTTCAGCCAGGATCCATCTGACATTCATATCCTCTTCTGAACACTACTTGAGTTTCTGGCAGTTTCCTCTTGTATTGCTGTAAATTGTTTTGAACAATCTGTAGCAAGATTTTAATTGTGTGTGATGTTAATGATATTGTTTGATGAGTTTCACATTCTGTTGGATCATCTTTCTTTGAAACAGAACATATATGTGTCTGTGGTGGTCAGGATTATGTCAACTTGGCTACTACCTATTTGGCTGCTGTATTAAGTGGCAGGGTGGGGTTTGTGGTGGCTCCCTGCCCCTCGGCTCTCATCTCATGACCCTGGACTACGGCTGCTGATCGCTCACGTGGCCAGGAGCTCCTGCTCTCTTGTTCCAGCATCTGGTTCCGGGACTTGAGCTAGCAGCTGTTGGACTCATCAGTCCTTACAGTTGGCACGTGAGAGTCCTGCTCCCTGACCTGCCAATCCTGCGCTCGCCAGCCTCTGCCCAGTCCTGCTCCCTAACCTGCTGATCCTGGGCTCTCCAGCCTCTGTCACTTCGTCTCACCACCAGCTTGGGATCCACCGACCTCCAGCCTCTGTCGCATCGTCTCGCCACCAGCTTGGGATCCACTGACCTACACAACCGGTGATCTGCAACTCTGGTCTCTGACTTGCTGACCTTGGGTTCCTCAGCTTCCGTGGACACGTGAGGCTTGTGCCAGAGCTTGGGACATTCAGCTTCTGTGATTATGTGAGCTGTTTCCTATATTTGTATCTATCTATCTGTCTATATACATATATATTATAAATCTTTCCTTGTACCTACACGTGTTACTGGTTTTGCTTTCCTAGAAAACCCAGCCTAAGACAGTGTCTCTACCAGTTGGATGGCCAGGTAGCTGTCTTCCAAATTTCTTGGCATACATAAATGAGCACCTCCAGCACAGCATCTGTTATTTGGAGCATCTCAGTTTGTATTCTGTCAACTTCTGAAGCCTTGTTTTATGCCAGTGCTTTCAATATAGCTTAAACTTCTTTCAATATCATTGTTTCTTGATCATATGCTACTCTTGAAATGATATATAAAACATCAACCACTTCTCTGGGGTAAAAGGAATCTGTTTTTCCTTCCCTTTTTTTCAGATGTTTCCTGTTTTATTCAATATTTCATCCATAAAATCCTTTAAATAGCAACTGGGGGCTTGAAATATTTCTTCAGTTCTTTCAGCATGAGAAATGTCAGGAGTGTTCTTTTCTTTCAGGCTTCTGCACAGCTCATTTTAGTATTTTACTTTGTTTTCTCCATTTGCCCTTTGAAATCTTTTGTTTAGCCCTTTTACTTCATTATTTCTTCCATTCATTTTAACTATGATACATTGAAGAGCAAGTTTCAGTCTCTACTGACATTCACATTGGTCTCTTCTTTATTGACTTTTTAGTGACCTTTTGATTTCTTCATGTATTATGTCCTTAATGCCATTCTACAACTCACGTGGTCTTCAGCCATCAGTGTTCAATATGTCAAGTCTATTCTTGACATGCTCCTTAAATTCAGGTATGTGATATTCAAGGTCATATTTTTGGCTCTCACACTTGCTTTAGTTTTCTTCAGCTTCAACTAGAGCTTGCATATGGGCAATTGAAATTTACTTTATAGTTGGCCCCTGATCTTGTTCTGATCTTTTCTGATCTTTTCCATCATCTCTTTGCACAGACATAATCGATTTGATTTATTTTCCATTTAGTGAGGTCCATATGTACAGTCTTTATTTACGTTATTGAAAAAAGGTGTTTGCAATGTAGAGGTCATTGGTCTGGCAAAATTCTACCTTATAATTTCTGGACTTGTTTCTATTTCCAAGGCCATAGTTTTCAATTACCAATTTTTCTTCTTCCAACTTTCACACTCCAGTAAAGTAACAATCTTGATTGCTTATTTGATCAATTTTAGACTAAAGAAGTTGGTAAAAATCTTCAATTTCCTTATCTTTGGCATTAGTGATTGCTGTGTAAATTTGAACAACTGTCATATTAACTGGTCTTCCTTGTAGACAAATGAGTTCTGACAATTAAGTTCAAGAACCTGCCACCATGCACTTATGTTGGCAGCACTGTACAAACAGTTCAGTAAGGTTGCATAACTTTGATAAATCAGTGTCTTACAGAATGTGTAAACATGTGGCAGTGTCTTGCTGCATAATGTTCATTGCTGCCGCGTGTTTTTGTGTGCTGTCACAAGAACATCAGAACTTGAATTTGAACAATGGACAAATGTTAAATTTTTTGCTATACTTGGCAAGAGAAGAAGTAAAATCAGGGACTTGTTAGTCCAAGCTAATGGGTATAATGGCATGAAGGACACAGCAGTGTACAAATTGATTAAATGTTTCTCTGAAGGGAGAGAAAGTGTCAATGATGAAGACAGATCAAGGTGGCCAGTAACGAGCAAAACTGACAAATACGTCACTAAAATTTGTTAAATTATGTGTCAAAACTGTCAGCTGACCATGAGAAGCATAGCAGATCAAGTAAACATTGATAAAGAAACAGAAAAGTCTTAACTGAAAATCTTAGTATGAGACGGGTGTGTGCAAAAACGGTCCTGAAGGAACTCACTGATGAACAAAAGCAAAGGAGAGTCAAAGTTTGCCAAGAACTTTTGGACACCCAAGATGATGTTTTGGGCCATGTTATCACTGGCGATGAAACAAGGGTGTACCAACATGACTCTGAAACAACACGTCAAAGTGCACAATGAAAGTCAATTCTCCGTAACGAAAAACCTTCCATCAGTCCAAAGAGTCAAAATAATGTTGCTAACCCTTTTTGATATCAGGGGGATTGTTCATGATGAATTTATACCAACTGGACAAACAGTTAACTAAGTTTACTATTTGGAAATGCTCAAAAGGCTACATTAAAAAGTTAGACAAAAACAACCTGAACTTTTCACCAACAGCCCAAATGGCTTCCGTATCATGACAATGCACCAGCTCACACGGCACTGTCTGTTATGGATTTTTTAGCTAGGAAACAAGTAACTGTATTGGAACACCTTCCCTAGTCACTGGATATGGCCCTTAAAGACAAAGGAAATATTGAAAGGAAGACATTTTGATGACATTCAAGGCATTGAGGGTAATACAATGACAATTCTGAGGGCCATTCCAGAAAAAGAGTTCCAAAATTACTTTGAAGGGCAGACTAGGCACTGGCATCAGTGCATAGCTTCCCAAGGGGAATACTCTAAAGGTGACAATAGTGATATTCAGCAGTGAGATACATAGCACTTTGTCTAGGATGAATTTGCAAACCCAATCATCAGACTTTGTAAATACATTATCCCATACAGACAGTGTTGTACTTTAGGATAGATTGTGCAATATATTACTTGGCAATGAATACACCACCATTCCTCTTAAATATGCCATTCCTGGCATAGTAAACCATATGACTGTCTTATTCAAAATTTCAGTACCAGAGCATTTTGGCTCACTAATGCCTGGTATATTGATCTTTATGCATTCCACTACATTTTTGATGATTTTCAATTTTCTTAGTTTCACGCTTTGTACATTCCACATTGCAGTTGTCTCTATTTTTCATCATACCACATTAGCAAATGATATTACCAAAAGCTTGACTCCATCCAGGTCAGTAAGATTGACTCTAATTTGAGGAGGCAGCTTTTCCCCTGTCACACTTTGAGTGTTTTCCACCCTGAGTAGCTTATCTTCCAGACAGCATTCGCTATTATTCATAAAGTTTTCACTGGCCAGTTTTTTCCAAAGTGGACTTGCAAGGTTCTTTTTCCTAGTCTATCTTAGCCTAGAAGTTCTCTGAAATCTTTCCACCAACAGTGTCCCTATTAGAACTTGAAATAATGGTGGCAAAGCTTCCAGTATCACTGCAACACAAAAGCTACCACAGCGTAACAAATTGATAGATGCACGGTGGGAAAGTAATAATTCATTGAAACAAAATATCTGGGGTATGAGACTTATAATAAGGTAGTGCAACCAGAAAGTGCAATTGTGTAAAAAAAAATTGTATCTTTTGGTTTTTTTATACCCTGGAGGTAAGCCATGTAAGCATATTTATAGTTTCCTGTGTGATAGTTGGAAACTCTGGTGTCATAGGGGTTAAATGCCACAGCTGCTAACCAGAAGGTCAGCAGTTCAGATCTATCATGTGCTCCCTGGAAACTCTATTGGTCAGTTAGAGTCTGCCCTTTAGGGTCTCAATGAGTTAGAACCGACTCAGTAGTAATGTGTTTGGTTTTCTTTTGTGTGTGTGTGATAGTTAGGGAGCCCTGGTGGGTTTTTTGTTTGTTCTTTTCTATTATGTTTGGAAAACTAGAGTTTCCCCATGTAACCTAGTGGAAGGACCACAAAAATATCAGCAACCAAGATCCAGGAGTTCAGATGGGTGACTGCTAATTATGGGGCTCAAGAACATTAAAGGCTCTGTGATAACCTTGGAGTACCAGAAAGTATTTCTCAAAATCCATGTTAAAATAAAACAAAACGAGATACTACTGCTGAGTCCACTCTGTCTCATAGCAACCCTATGGGATAGGATAAAACTGCCCTATAGGTTTCCAAGGAGTGACTAATGGATTCAAATTGCCAACTTTTGGTTAACATTTGAGCTTTCAGTCACTGCACGCTTTCATTAATGAAAACATGTGACACAAAGAAAAAAAAAATCAAAGCAGAAAATAAATGGAGCTTGAAAACCTTCAGTGCTTGGCTCCCTGACTGAAAGGTTGGAGGTTCAAGCCCATCCAGAAGTACCTCAAAAGAAAGACCTAGTTATCTATTTACAAAAAATCAGCCAATAAAAATTCTACGCTGCACAGTTCTACACTGACACATGTGGTCATCTTGAGTTGGAATCAACTCAACAACTACTGGTTTGGTTTTAATTGATTAAGTGAACTGTAGTAGCAAGAAATGATTTGATAAGACAGTCTGAGGCCAGGTCACGAAGAATTTTTAAACAAAAAAGTGACCAAGATGGCTCCATTCCTTGAAAATATAGCACATTAAAAAAGTCAAAGAAAAGAATCTTTAATTGATAGCCTTTTCAAGGTACTCTAACACTCTAAAAAGAGAAGATGGCAATAAAACAGGTCTGATTTAAGAAAGGGTGTAAAAAAATGTACTATAAGACTGGAAATATAAAATATATAGTTTACTGATGCATGAGGCTAGGAAAAATGTGCTACGTAAAGAGGGAAGTGAAAGAAAGGTAATAAATAGGAGGTATGAAGTACAGGTCACACATCTCTTCCAGGCTATTTACCAGAAACATCAGATTAAAAAGAAGTACTGTACACTCAAATCTGAATGCAAAAGATCTGGGATAGCACATGATTGGATTGCTTAACATATGCCTTGTGTCTATCTATTAGAAGTTAACATTTGAAAGAAGAATGAAAGCAGGAAAAATATTCCAATGCACCAAGAAATAAGATTCTTTCTCAGTAGGCTCACAAAGATAGGGTGTAGCTTAGATCAACTAAAATGATGTAGATAATTAATATCTGCTGTTTTCGGGTGCTTTTTGGTTATTGCAGCAGACCTGCTTCCTGAATTAAAGGTATTACTGTACTATCATTGGTGTGTGTGTGCCTGTGTCTGTGTGATTTAAGTACTGATTGCTCAGACTCTTTTCTATTTTCACCACATTTGGAAGGCATCTCAGGCAGTTCTTCATTTACACACACATACATTGTATTGTTTTAGGGATTCTAAGTGGACAGGTAATCACAAGGAGAATCACATGGCCAATAAACACTGCCTAATAGGAGTGTTGTTAGAGAAATTGAGGGGAATGAAATGAAAGTTCCCATTAAACACAGTCTCGGCACCTCCACAGTGCCCGATTTCTTCATTAGCAGCAAACATCAATTCTCTGTGACTAGAGGGATCTGGTCAGCAAAGTTACTTAATTTTTTCTTCCTATGTCAAATGCCTTCCTTTTAAAATTGGTATTTCTGAAACTTCAGGGATGCCATTAGGGGAAAACAAATATAAATTAGAAAGAAGAACTAATGTTGGCCCTTTTTGAAGACTAAACTAACAGCAGAAAACAAACACTAAGAATCCCTGACAAGCAAACATGTAGTGTGCGTGTCTCTAAGTCATTAATAATTCTCCATCTAAAAAAGGCCATATGGCAGTTCTTCACTTTACCTATGTATTTAGTTCTAACATACAGTGTAGCACTTAGAACAATTAAGGTCACTGACTTAATTATCTGACTTAATTATCTCACTGCTGAATATCACTGTGGTCACCTTTGAAGTATTTCTCTTGGGAAGCTATGCACCAACTCCAGAGTCTAGTCCACCCTTCAGAGCATTTTTGGAACTCTTTCTGGAATGGCCATTGCACATGGTGGCAATGTGGCAAGTTTGCAAACTTTATTGTCTAGTGATCTGTGAGGGTGTTTTTAGCCACTAAACGAACAACTATATGGGAACACCCTCCCTATTCCCCTGATATAGCCCCAATGACTTATTTCTTTACCTGAAGATAAAGGAAATATTGAAAGGAAGGTGTTTGGATGGCTTTCAGGAACTTAAGGGTAATATGAGGACAGCTTTGATGGCTAGTCCAGAAAGCCAGCCAAGCCAAGTGCCGTCGAGTAGGAAGTCCAGAAAAGAATTCCAAAATTACTTTGAAAGGTGGATGAGGCACTGGTGTGTCAGTGCGTAGCTTCCCCAGGGAAGCACTTCAAAGGAGACATAGTGATATTCAACAATGAGGTATGTAGCACTTTTTCTAGGATGAGTTCATGAACTTCACTGTCAGTCCTCATGTGTGTGCACATGCATGTGCATGTGTTTCTGTGTGTATACATATATATAAAATACTTAACGTAAATAACTTCTTAGTTTACAATACTTAACTCAGGTTCCATATTTTCTATGAAGGCAATTCCAGCCTCTGAGCTGGAGGCAAAGTGAGCCATGTCTCCCATTTTGTGCTTTCTATATTTGTGCTTTTAATGACAAGTTTCCTCAATGTGAATTATCTACCTATCATCTTTGATTTCTGAATGCTTTCTGTACTTGAACAACATGAAAATCAATAAACATACTAGAAATTCATAGGTATTGTGGCACAGATATACGTGAATCCTTGTTATTGTACTTCAGTTGTGTGTCAGGATGTACTATTAGCCGATGTTGGCAACTTAAGCATTCATTCAATGTAATAGGCATGGTGCCAGGAGTAGGCATTTACCTAGAAATAAGACATAATTTCTACCCATCATGGATTAAATTGTGTTCCCCAAAAAATCTGTATAGCAATTTAGCTAGGCTATGATTTCTGGTATTGTGTTCTGTTCTTCATTTTTTTAACCCTGACACTATGATGTTAATGAGGCTGGATAGGCAGCAATTGAGTTGGTGTGGCTGGAGAGAATGCACAAGATTGTTTTGAATTTGAGGAAGTCTGCTGAGATATAAAGAAAAGAAGCTAGCAGAGAGATTGGGGGACCTCGTACCACCAAGAAGCAATACCAGAAAATGAGTGCATCCTTTAGAAAGGACCAGGGACGCTGAGCCTCAGAAGCTTCCTGTCCAGGGGAAAATTGATGACAAGGATCTTCCCCCCTGCCAGCCTTCCCCTGGAACTGACACCCTTAATTTGGACTTTGAGCCTACTACACCGTGACAAAATATTTTCTTTTTCTTTTTAAAGCCATCCATTTGTGGTATTTCCACATAATCAGCACTAGCTGACTAAGACACTATCCTAAATGTCCTTACCAACTAATGAGAAAAAATGTAAGGTATAGGATATTGAGCTAAAGAATAAGGTGGTTCAATAAGGTTTGGGATTATGTTGGTTTAGTTAGTTCACTAATCTATTACCAACGCTTACATTAACATCTGTCACATACTACATCTGTGAACAAGTGGATGAACGGAAGGATGTCTGTACGGACGCATGCATGAAGACAGTACAAGAGGCCGTCACAGTACATTGAAGAAGTGGTACTAAACTTCTGACTATTGATAAACCTGCACACTATCACTCTGCCTGCTCGACCTGTCTTGTGATGTAACCTGAATTCTTGATCTCCTTACTGTTTTTCCACACTCCAGCAATCAATATTTTTCAGAACCTGTCCTGTCTGCCTTGTCACTCCTATACCTCACCACGTCTACAATTTCTTTTAAATACATTACCACAATAAAAAACATTATAGGCAAATAAATAATAACTAAATATAAAATTGAAAGTAGAGGGTACATCTCACAGTAGTTTTCTACAACTCTTTATTATGCAGCATCCCTGAATCATAGCCCACAGCTTCAATGGCAAAGAATTAGGGAGGGAACTTTAACCACTGCTCCCCAGACACTGATGAGTTCAGTTTATAGAGTTCAGTATATTCAGTAATTTGTTATTATCTGGATCCAGATATTATAGGAAGAAACAATTCTTTCCCTCTATCCACAAAAGAGAAATCCATGCCCTCTTGAAAATATTGAGAGGAAAGTATCTGCTATTCTCTACATCTTCTTCATTTACTTTTTCCATATGAAGGAAACATGGCTTCCCTGATCTGCCAAACTCTAAACCCATTGCCAAGTCTGTTCTGACTCACAGCGACCCTATTGGACAGAGTATAACTGCCCCATAGAGTTTCTAAGAAGTGGCTGGTAGATTTAAACTGCCAAACTTTTGGTTAGCAAGTGAGGTCTTAACCACTGTGCTATCAGGGCTCTGCTCTGACTAAAGAGATTGGGAAGTGAAGACGTGAGTTTAGCCCTTTTGTTGGCTCAGTTTGGGTGAGCTCCCCCTCAGAACAATTTTACAGCCTATATCGTGTCATGTAACACAGAACTTCCACTTCTATTCTAAGCTGCCCCCACTTGACAGCACGCTTCCCCTTTTGCTCAGAACTTCCCGTGACCTTTTGATAAAGGTCCAGCCCTCCTCACCCAGTCAACATGGCTCCAGCCAAGTGTCCCTCAGACAAACCCATGTACATTTGTAAAGGTTTGTTTGCCTCCAGTATCACTTGATGTTCTGTATGCTCCAGGCCAGTCTTTATCCAGAGAGCTGGCCCTAGCCAGCATGCACATATTCTAATATGCTCTAAGTGGCAAGCTTACTGCAGTTGAGCAGGCTCTATTCCTGAAAGGCAAGGATTGAAGCTGTCTCTATTCTGTAACTATGTAGATCAAGTACATATCATAAAATCATGAGGATTACTAAGAACCCATTTGAATTTCAGGCCCCAGCTAAATTCTCTTTTTAGGCAATCAAATGTGTATTTAGTCCCTAAATGACTCCAGTGTCTGTTTCTCAGTTGGACAATGAGTTTTCAATAGAAGCTTGGAGAGAAAAGTATAGTTAACTGACTTTCTCAGGATTCTAGGGCTGGTAGAAAGGGAACTAATATTAATAGAGAATTTACTATATCCAAGTAGTGTTTATGCTGCGTAGGGTTCCTATGGTATAATTTAGCATTCACACTGAATGATCAAGAAATATCACCCCCATTTTTTAAATGTAGAAATTGAGGCGCAGATGGATACAGAATTCAAATTCATGCCTGTCTACTACAGAGCCCATGCTCATTTCACTATACCACCATGTCTCCTGTTTCTCTAAGGTGCCAAAAATATTACTTACCACATCACTTACTCAAAAAAACCTGAAGGGAAGAAAGGGAGAATGAGAAAATCATAGAAGGATTGAATTAAATTTGAATTTGTGAGTAAAGGGTTCTATGTGAAATGGCTATACCCCCAAGCACAATTGCTCATAAGGATATTTATTTAATTTGATCAAAAGGATAAATAATTGTACTAGGATAATAGCATTATGTAATTAAATGCACATACAAAATTATAAATCCAAGTCATGTTTCTTTAAAAGGACTCATAGAAGGTCCCAAGTCTGTGAGGAGATATAAATGTTGTTGTTCTGCTTTGGATCCCAAGCCACTAAGCTGAATCAGAATTTGCTTGGTAGTGCATTTCTAGTGGTTAGGTGGAAAAGATCAAGTCCATTGCTTACATGAATCTACAAGAATGCAGTTAGTCTAGAGCACAGCTACCGGAAGTCTCCACAAGCATTATCATTACAAAATCATACTTAAATATATAGTGACAAAGTGAGAAGCAACTTGTGCTCTAATAAATTCCATGTAGGTTAGAGAAGTTTAAAAAGAGTTCAAGAGAGTCATTGTGAGGTAAGATCCATGGGCTAAAATAAAACCACCTGCACTGAGGCAACCCTGAGAAGTTCCTAATACAGCTCATGCTTGTCACTGGTTTTGTTTAAGCCACAAGTAAGTTTACTGTTTTGCAGAATCTTCTTTCTCACATCCAGGCCTGGGAAGATATTTTCTAATGACAGGATTACAGAAATCATGCCATAATAGACGAGAAAATTACTGGAAAAGTATGATCATTTTTAAAAATTTTTGTTTGTAATTTATTTTTTGTTTCTCTCAAATTCCAAGAACAGTGAGGCTCACACTAAGGTGTTACCAACTGAAATAGGAAATCTATGAAAATTATACATAAGTTCTTTTCTTATCCAAATACGATATTTTATCAAAATATTTCATTAGAAAGTATTCAAAAATTCCATCACACAGTTTAAGAGTATAAAAAGTTTACCATTTAATTTTCTAGTCTAGCAAACTACTCTGGCATTTGTGTTACTTCTTTATTCTACCAATCTTCTGTGTGAAAGAGTATCTAAGAAAATTCTGTATTGTTACAATCATAATACATTAAATCATTTTAAGTTATAGACCAGATTTGCTTTCTCCAGAATTCTATTCTTCAGCAACATTTAATTTAGTGCTACTAAATATATTATCACTGTTCAAATATACCTAATTAAACCAATGCCTAATGTGCATGACTTTACCCATGTCAGAATTAATGAAATCAGATGTCACATCACTATATGCAAACATTATTTTAATTATGCAACATCATGTAATATGATGCTTTTATATCTATTTATAGAATACCTAGTGGTGCAAACAGCATGCCTGGCTGCCAACAAGAAGGTTCAAAGTTTGAGCACACCTTAACTGGTTCACTCACAGGTCTGCAAGTTGTCTGGTTGACTATTACAAGCTAGGCTAATCAAGACAGCTTTGCTCCACACAGCAAACATGCAGGTCTTATCTGTTTATTGCCTCTAGAGTATTCCTTGGAGTACTAGGCTAGCCAGGGCATCCACTGCTCAGGGCGAAAGCACAAAGGGAGTCGGGGGAGGAAGGAGACACATAAAGCCTCTGAAGATGTAAGTTCAAACTCTAATCTTGTTTCATTGACCAAAGCTAGTCACATGACTGAAGCCAAAGTAGAAGTTATTTCAGGTGCATTTGAGTCAGTGCTGACACGTAGGGACCTTGTGTGCAACAGAATGAACCGCTGCCCGGTCCCGCACCGTTCTAACAATCGCTGCGTTTGAGTCCACCACTGCAGCCGCTGTGTCAGTCTGTCTCATTGAAGTCTTCCTCGTCTTCCCTGATGTTCTACTTTACCAAATAGGATGTCTTTCTCCAGGGACTGGCCTCTCCCGATAACTTATCCAAAGAGCAAAAGATGTTCTCTCACCATTCTCCCCTTCCAAGTCACATCTGCTCATTATTTGGACAGTCCATGGTGGGATCAACATTTTTCACTAGCACCATAGTTGAAAGACATCAATTCTTCTTCATTCTTTCTTATACTTTGTCCAGCTTTCACATACATATGAGGTTACTGAAAATACCATGGCTTGGATCAGATGCCTCTTACTCCTAAAGGTAACATCTTTGCTTTTTAAAAATATTTTACAGCAGTCTTGTGTGGCAGATTTGCTCAGTGCAGTGCATCATTTGATTTCTTGACTGCCGCTTCCTTGAGCACTGATTGCAGATCCAAGTAAAATGAAATCCTTCACAACTTCAGTCTTTTCTCCATTTGTCACAATATTGCTTATTGGTCTAGTTGTGATGATTTTTGTTTTCTTGATGCTGAGGTGTAAACCATACTGAAGTCTGTCGTCTTTGATCTTCATCAGGAAGTGTTTCAAGATCCTGCACTTTCAGCAAGCAAAGTTGTATCATCTGCCTATCACAGGCTATTTAATGAATCTTCCTCAATCCTGATATCACTTTCTTCTTCATACAGTCCTGCTCCTTAGACTATTTGCTCAGCATACAGATTAAATAAGTATGGTGAAAGGATACAACGTTAAAGCACACATTTTTCTGATGTAAACAATGCTGTATCTCCTTGCTCTGTCTTAATGACTGCCTCTTGGTCTATGCACAGGTTCTAGTGAACAAAATTAAGTGTTCTGTAATTGCCATTTTTCACAATGTCATTCCTAATTTGTTCCAGTCCACACAGTCAAATGCATAGTCAATGAAACACAGGTAAATATCTTTCTAGTGTGTTCTGTTTACAGCCCAAATCCATGTGACATCAGCAGTGATATCCCTTCACCCAAATCCTCTTCTGAATTTGGCTTGTTTCAGGCAGTTTCCTGTCAATGTACTGCTGTAAACACTTTTAAATGACCTTTAACAAAGTTTTACTGTCATGTGGTACTAATGATATTGTTTGATAATTTCTGTACTATTGGAAGACTAATGACTTCATTACAAATTCCTTTTATCCAATAATTTTGATCACTGGTTTTTGGAATGGGGACATATATGAACGTCTTCTAGTCAGCTGGCTGGGTAGCTCTTATCTAGTTTTCTTGGCATACATAAGTGAGTGCTTCTACCACTGCACTGTTTGTGGAACTATCTTAGTTGTATTCTGTCAGTTCCTGGTGCCCTATTTTTCAACAATACCTTTAGTGCACACACTTAGGTACTTGATGTTCAAGAGCAAGTTTCAGAACCTTTTTTGACATCTGTTTTGGTTTTTTCTTCTTTTACTGTCTTTTTCATGACTTCTAGTTTTCTTTGTGTGTGATGTCCTTGATATCATCCCCAAACTTGTCTGATCTGTCACTAGTGTTCAATGTGTCAAATCTATACCTGAGATGGTCCTTAAATTCAAGTAAGAGATACTCAAGGTACTTCAACACCATATACTTCACCTTCAACTTGAACTTGCACTTGAGCAAATTACGGTCCGTTTCATAGTCAGCCACTGGCCTTCTGATTGATGATATGAACTGATGGTAGTGAGGCTCCCCATTATCTCTTTCTACAAATGTAGCTGATATGATCTTTGCATAGTCCATCCAGTGGATACCACATGTACAGTCATGGTTTATGTTGCTGAAAAGGGGGATTTGCAATGAAGTCACTGCTGTTCCAAAATTCTATCATGAAATCTCCAGAGTCACTTTTATCACCAAAGCCATATTTCTAGCAATTGATTCTTCCTCTTTGTTTTTAACTTCTGCATTCCAATCACCAGTGATTATTAATGCATCTTGATTGCATATCTGATCAATTTCAGACTACAGAAGTTGCTGCAAATACTCGATTTCATCTTTGGCCTTAGTAGTTGGTGTGCAAATTCAAATAATAGTCTTACTGACTGGTCTTCCTGTATAGACTAATGGATATTATCCTATCAGTAAAAGAGTTTTATTTCAGGATATAACTTGAAATGCTCTCCTTCACAGTGAAAACAACACAGTTCCCCTTCAGTTTGTCACTATGGGTAGAGTAAGCCGTGTGATTACCTAACTCAAAATGGCTGATAGAAATCAATTTCAGCACACTAATACCTAGGATATTGATCTTCAAACATTCCATTGTGGTTTTGATAACTTTCAGTTTCCTAGTTTCATACAAGGACTGCCAATTTAAATTTGCACACTCAGCCTAGAAAAAGTGCTACATGCCTAATTGCTGAATATCAGTATGGTCATCTCTGCAGTCCTCCCCTTGGGGATCTATGCATCAACACCAGTGCCTAGTCCACCCTTCAAAGCAATATGGAAAACTCTTTTTCTGGAATGGCCATCAGGGCTGTTATCGTATCACCCTGAATGTCCTGAATGTCATCAAAATCTCTTCCTTTCAATATTTCCATTACCTTCAGATAAAGAAAAAAGTCACTGGGGGCCTGTCATCGATTGAACTGTGTCCCTCCAAAAATCTGTGTGGTTATGTGGCTGGGCCATGATTCCCAAAATTTTATGATTGTCCTCCATTTTGTGATTTTCCCATGCTGTATATTAGAGGATTAGGGTGGGACTGTAAATCCCTTCATAAGATTACCTTCCTGCTCAACTGTAAAGAGCATTTCCCTGGAGTGCAGTTTGTACCATCCTGTATCCTTTCATCCTACAAGAGATAAAAGGAAAGGGAAGAAAGCAGAGAAATGGGAACCTTACACCATTAAGAAAGCAGCATCAGGAGTAGAGCACGTCCTTCAGACTGGAGGTTACTTTGCCAAGATGCTCCCTGAACAAAGACTGTTGCAACACAAGAACTTTCTTCCAGAGCCGACAAGGGTGAAGGCCTTCCCCTGGATTGGACATCATGAATTCAGACTTGTAGCCTACTGGACTGTATAAGAATAAAATTTCTAGCTAAAGTCATCCACTTTATGGTATTTCTGTTAGAGAACCACTAGATGGCTAAAACAGGGCCAGATCAGGTCAGTAGGGAGGGCGTTTCAATACAGTTACTTGTTTACTAGCTAAAAACTCCCTCACAGACAGCTACACAATTAAGTTTGCAAACTTGCCATCATGGGACCATGCACAATAGCCATGCCAGAAAGAGTTCCAAAATTGCTTTGAAGGGTAGTAAGAGTGGGGTCCTGCTCTAGCAAATACCTAAAACGTTGGAGCCATTTTGAAATTGTGAATGGATAGAAGATTCAGAAGGAATGAAGACGGTGCAGATGATGAGAAACAACAGAGGACTGGTGGCGGCGGCAGCAGCAGCAGAACCAGGGGCAGCTCTGGAGCTGACCCGTGGAGCCAGAGAGCCGAGTGCCTGTGCACAGAGTTTTCCTCGCGGAGCGGGGTGCCTCTGGGCACTTGAATCAGTGGAGCTGGCCTCGCTGACCCACAGAGGGAGAGAGCTGAGCGCCTTTGGGCAGGATGCTTTCCAGCAAGAGTGGGGTGCCTCCAGGCACTTAAATCAGTGGAGCTACAGAGCTTTGGAACACTTGCTTGGCAGGGCAGATGTGGGCCTGAGGCCTGGTCCATGTGGCCATAGGAAGCTGAAGATGCCTCAGTGTCAAAAGGTATGGCCATGACCCAGGGGTTTGAAAGGGTGGAATCATGGCGTCCTGTGTTCGTAAGGGTGGAATTGCCACTCAGTTGGGCTTAGGGTACTCCTAAAGAGTTTCTGTCCAAGTGGCCCTTGAAGGCAGAGTTGTAGCATGGCGCTGGGGTTGGTTCTCCACTCAGAATCTACAGAGCATGGCCAACACCTAGAGTCTGGAGGGCAGGGCCATTGTGTAGTATGTCTCAGAAAATGTAAGAGTATTTCCAAAGCTTTGAGGGCTAGTGTAATGTGTTCTGATGACTCACTTGTTGCCTGTTAATGCCTTCTTTTCCTGCAATCTCTCCTATTTACAATGGTATGTCTAACTTGTGCCTGTTCTGCCATTGTACCTTTAGAAGCATAGCTTACCTTCTAGGTTTCACAGATGTAGAAGAGTTTTTGTATTTTGGACTTGGAACTGATTTAAGACTTCTGTTGTAAGCAATGGACATTACTTTGCTATGGTGAGATGAATGTGTTACATGTTTCTGTGATGTGAATTTTGGGTTGCCAAAGGGTGGGATGTCATGGATCGAATTGTGTACCCCAAAAATACGTGTAGCCATGTGGTTGGGCCATGATTCCCAGTATCTTGTGACTATCCTCCATTCTGTGATTTCCCTAAACTGTATGTTAAAGATCACCTCCTTGCTCCACCATAAAGGGAGTTTCCCTGGAGTATGGCTTGCACCACCCTTAATCCTTTCATCCTACCAGAGATAAAAGGACAGAGAAGCAGGCAGACAATTGGGAACCTCGCACCATCAAGAAAGCAGCACCCGGAGAAGAGCACATCCTTCAGACCTGAGGTTCCTGTGCTAGGATGCTCCCTGGACAAAGACTGATGCAATATCGGACTTTCCTCCAGAGCCAACAAGGGGGAAAGCCTTCCCCTGGTACAGACACCCTGAATATGGACTTGCAGCCCACCAGACTATGTAAGAGTAAACCTTCCTTTGTTAAAGCTATCCACTCTGTGGTATTTCTGTTAGAGCAGCCCTAGCTGACTAAAACAGGTAGACTAAGTGCAATCATCAGTGGATAGCTTCTTAAGGATAGTATTCTGAAGTGATGATAGTGATATTCAGCAATGAGGTATGTAGCACTTGGAACAATTAAGTTCACAGACTTAATCGTCAGACATCATACTTTGTACATTCCATTTTGCAATTATTAATGGACATTAGCATCTATTTCATCTCATTCTGAGTTTCATGTTTTCAAAATGAGAAGAGAGTGGGGAATAATCTTTCCTTTAGCATGAATAACTACAAAGTCAAATCACATTGCAAAGTTGTAGATATAAGGAGGAGTAAAGTCTTAAGGACAATGATGCAGTTGTCCAGACTTCGTATACATTAACATGTAAAGTTTCCACCAATTGACATTGCAGCTCCAGAGAAAAGAGGATTTATCCATCCACTCAACAAATGTATTCATTTATTTAGCTCCTATTATGGGTCACATAAGAAGCCCCGGTGTCACAGTGGTTTAGCACTTGTTTGCTAACTGAAGCGTTGGCAGTTTAAACAGCAGGAGAAAGATGTGGAAGTCTCCTTGCATAAAGATTATAGTTTAGGAAACCCTACAGGGCAGTTATAACCTATCTTATAAGGTCACTATAAGTTGGAATCAACTCTACAGAAATGTATTTTTCATTCGTGTGTCACACCTACCAACCCTTCTGTCGGTTTGTCATACTGGGGTAGCTTGTGTGTTGCTGTGATGCTGGAAGCTATAGCACCAGTACTTGAAATACCAGTAGAATCACCAGTGGTGAATTTCAGCAGAAAAATAGGGTTTCAGCAGAGCTTCCAGACTGGGACAGACTCAGAAGAAACACCTGGCATTTTTCTTCCCAAAATTAGCCAGTGAAAACCCTACGGATCACAACAAGCATATTGTTCAGTAAAGTGCTAGGAGATGAGCCCTCTAGGTTGGAAGCCACTCAAAATACACAGTCGTCACAACAGTGGACAACAGTGCACCAAACAACTATGAAGACAGCACTGGACTGGGCAACATTTTCTGTGTTGTATATGGAGTCACCATAACGGTAGCTAACAACATGTATTACACGTAGCTCTAAGTTCTGGGGTTGGAGTAGGAAACAAAACAGAGAAAATTCCCCAGGATCACAAATCTTACGTAATACTGGGAGACAGAGAAGAGAGCATTATTAAAAAAATTATTAAAAAATAAGAGGAAGAGAAACCATCTGGAGTACAATGTTAAAAGTTCCCTGGCCATGCTGGAGTATTACCACACTGCTCCTTTGGGACCAGGTTGAAAAGTATGACCCTCTCAATTGCCATGTTTCAATAACCTGGTCAAAATCAGGTTATCTAGATCAGAACGTAATACACTATGCCTGGAAACTTCAAAGTTGTAATGTTAACTTGTCTATGCTACAGAATATCACACTATAAAATGGGAGTAAGAAGGCTCCCAGGGTGAAACTGCTATTAAAACTGGGTAATAAAATTTAGAATTACAAAGAAGCTCAGCAACCCAGTATTACTAATAGCAATTTTACTGTTTTTCTGATTAAATTTTAGCTATATCAGGTATGGCAAAAAGGAAAAAAATGTATTTCCTGGTACTCATGAGCGTATCTGCAAGTTGTGACAAAAAACATTATGAGCTCTTACTCAGAGAGTATGGCCCCGGGACCCCTTTTTAACTCAATACTGACATCATGCCTGAGGTTTGCCCTTCAGCCAAAGACTAGACAGACCCATAAAATGAAGGAGACTGAATGGGCACGACAATCTGGTGGCAGAGATGAGAAGGCAGGAGCGGATAGGAAACCTGGTAATGGGGAACCAAAGGTCAAGAAAGGGAGAGTACTGAAATGTCTTGGCATTGGCAGTGTATATTAATTGTTTAATAAGAAACTAATTTGCTCTGTAAACCTTCATCTAAAGCACATCCACACAAAAAAGTCATAAGCTCAAATGAAAGATCATGTTCTAGTGGTTTAGTTTAATAACTGGTTTAATTATTCTGTTACCTAAGCAAACAAAACAGACTTTAACAAAGATGAGATCTTCTCCACAGACTGGCAACAAAAAGATGGGACTTACTTTGTGTTTTCAAAGCAGTGACTGAGACAGTGTTGTTTAATGATTCTGAATCAGATCCTTAGCTCAACCAACTTCATGATCTTGTACAAGTTATTTCCCAGTCTATGAGTCAAGTCTTTGCAAATAGAAATAATAAAAGCAACATTAATTATTGTAAGGATTAAGTGACATAACATATGCAAAGTGTTTCGCACATAAAACAAAACCAAACTCATTGCCATTGAGTCAATTCTGACTTACAACAATCTTATAGGACAGAGGAGAGCTGTCCCACAGAGCTTCCAAGGAGTATCTGGTAGATTCAAACTGATAGCCTTTTGGTTAGCAGCAAATAGCACTTAACCACCAAGCCACCAGGGTTTCCACTTAGCACATAGTATGTTTAATAAATCTTACTTGTTTGTATTTATTATTCAGATTAGCCAAATCCATTGCCATTGAGTCAATTCTGACTTATAGAGACCTGTAAGACAGAGTAGAACTGCCCCCATAGGATTTCCAAGGAGAGGCTGGTGGATCCAAACCGCCTACCATTTGGTTAGCAGCTGTCACTCTTAACCACTGTACCATCACTGTCCTCCCTATATCCTGGCAAAAGTCCAGTTAGAAAATAATGCTAGATGCTAGTTAACATCTGCAGAAGACATTTAGATGCCACATGTTATACTCAGCTTTTATAAGGATTATTTTAGTAAACCTTCAAAATAAACTTAACGGATGCTACTGATTAAATTTTACAAATGTATTTCAGAGAGCTTTAAAAACTGGTCCATATGCATAAAGCTGTAAAGTAGTCAATCCAGACATCAAATTCTCATCTCCTTGCCTCCTGAATCCATGTTCTTATCCACTATAACACTGCCTTATTTCTTCTCCCAAAATGAAGTTATGTGAGTTAATAAAGGAGATTAAGATAAGCAACTATTTTATTCATTTATTTAATAATTCTTTTAAAAAGCTATATGTTGTAGATTGAATTGTGTCCCCAAAAATATGTACCAATTTGACAAAGCCATGATTCCAGGTATTTCTGAGTAGTTGTCCTTCATTTCATGGTCTGACATAATCTTCTTACAAGTTGTAATTCCTAACCTTTAAGATTTAATGAGGCAGAATTAGAGTCACTTGTGTGAATGAGGCAGGACTCTGTCTACAGAGTTAGGTTGTATTGATAGAGTTAGTAGCTGTAGAAAAATTCTTAGCTAGCTTCTTTCTTAATACTAAAATTTCTTCCTGCTTTAGGAATGCTGACACCTAAAGGAAATTGTAACACTCCCCTCTGACCGGTACTCAAAAAGATTTAAGTTTGTTTTCCCATGCTGTTCTTGACAGGTAACCTGACAGAGTAATGCCAATTTGCAGCCCACAATTCCGATTAGAACACTGTTCCCGAGAGAAAGTAACAAGCCTGTAGACATCAAGGACAGCTTGCCTTAAAACAAAAAAACTGTGTTTCTTCACCAGTCTTGCCTCCTGTGAACACCTGTATGCATGTACCATTCACCTAGCTATTCTTGCCAGCCTGACCCGCAATGATAACATGGTATTTAGGGTGCTAACCCACTATTCTCTCAGGTTGCTGGCAATCGGAATAAAGTGCTTTTAAAAATCCCAATCCCTGTCTCTGCACAGGCAGCCCAACTCTACAGCCAGATTTCACCAGTAACAGTATCTTGAGTTAATCTCTTTTAAGATATAAAAAAAAGAATTGAGCAGAGAGGAGCAGGATCTTATACCACTAGGAAAGAAGAACCAGGAGTGGACCAAGTCCTTTAGACCCAGGGCCCCTGTGCTGAGAATCTCCTAGTATGGGAAGACTGATGCCAAAGACTTTTGCCAGAACCAAAAGAGAAAGAAAGCTCTCAGCTGGAGATGGTTTCTGGACTTCTACCCTCTGAGGTGAGACAGTATGCTTCTGTTTGCTAAAGCCATCCTCCTGGTATTGCTATACAGCAGAACTGGATAACTGAGACGCTGTGTTCTATCCTGTTTTTTAATGCACCAAACAAGTGTTGTTAGATGTCAAAATGCTAAGATAAATGACAAGGACTTAGTTTCTACTCTTGAGGCACTCGTATTTTAGGGAATTTCAACAACAATTAAAGACTAGTTGCCATAAAATTTTGGAAGGAGCTTCAAAGGCAAAATGACTTTGTCACAGAAATAGGACCTCCCACCTAGAGACAAGTCAGTACTTTTTTTGGTCAGATTGTATCAGAAATGATCATCTCCAACTCCAATAAAAGACAAATCTAACAAGTTGGCTTTCTAATCTGATCAACCGCAAAGCTGAAAGCAGAAAACCTGCATCCCAGTCATTGGACCTGACTGAAACACCAGATCAGAATAAATGGCACCCGAGGTATAAGGCTTTTGATTCTTCTATTCCTATTCTCTAGAATCTGGATTAGTGCTTGCCAGTTAAAAAATCAAGTTTCACATGTGCATTTTTGTTAATGTATGTGGTAAATATCGCTAATGTCCATTAATACCTAGTTTGCCCTCCACGTGGGGCACAAAACTATACTTCTGAGCTCTGATGGGAAGTATGTCTCTTCTAACCCATTAGAGGAGTGAAATGGAGTGGAAGACACAAGTGTTTTCTAGTTCCAGACTAAGCAGTAAAAAGCCCATTAAAATTCTCCAGGCTGTCTCCTTCCCTACTATGGTGACTTGGGAGACTACTTGTTCCTTTTGGTTGCATCCACAAATTGATAGAGTTTCTGGGTCACCGAAAACATAATAAATAAACCTTTGTTATGTTAAATCTCTAACATTTGGGGATTATTTGTTCTCTCAGTATAATGTGGCCGACTCGAACCAATAATAAAAACTTTGAGACACATTTTATTGACAATAATAGATATTAATGACATAAATTAGTTTAGAAAAGTATCCTTTCTCAGAGAGAATGAAAGGGAAAGAAACTATACTGAAGCATTTCCAGGTCTCACTGAAGCACCACAAAATCATTTCAAACAAACTTTCCTTGTGGTAGGTTTCTCTGTAACTATTCAAATAGAATACAAATTTACTTGGCTATTTAATGTATTCACTCAACAAATATGTATTGTGTTCCTACCATGAGATAGTCACAGAGCCAATGCTGAATACATACAATAGAAAACCAGAGATTCTCAACTTTCGCCATGCTTGAAGTCTAGATTGGAATGTAAGCAAATAAACAAGAAATCACAATTTACCTGATAAGCATGTTTTGGGGGCAAGTGTAAGGTATCATCCCAGACTGAGGACTGAGGTAAACTGGGACTTAGAGGTTGAGCAGGATTTAGGGAATTGTAATAGGTCTAGGAACCGTCTTAATGGAAACAACATGACATATTTACAGTTTAGTAATAACAAGAGCTGATATTTCTGTTACACACCCTATGTGTCACTTGCTATATTCTGTGCTTCACATATATAAATCAATTCCAACATCACAACAGCCCCTATGATAGGCAGTATTATTATCATTCCCTTGCAGAGGTGTGTAGATATATGCCCTAAAACCAAAGGGAGTTGGAACTGACAAATGAAAGGAGCATGATAAGCAAAGATACTGGGGTATGAATCGGTAGTCCAGAATGCCCAAAGCAAAATCCAAATGCAGTGGCGGGTTGGGGGGGGGGGCGGTGAGTGAGAGAGGTAGGTAGGAGATCAAGGGACCAGCTTGAAGAAGGGAGGTTTGCGCTTGCTGCCCATCTGCCTAGAGAATGCCTTTCCCAAGTACCCACATGGCTCATGTCCTAACCTGCCTCAAGCCTTTGCCCAAGGTCTTCTTCAGGAGGTTGCCTCTTCTGTCATCCTAGTTTAAACTGCATTCCGCCTTTACTCACAATCCCCTTTCCTGCTTTATTTTTCTACAGAGTCCCATTGCTAGTTGACCCACTATATAGTTCATTTATCTTGCTAATTGCTTGTCTTTTTCACACTAGAATATAAGCCCCCCTTGAGGTACAGATTTCTGTTTGTTCATTCCTGTTTTGTGTGTAGAGCAGAACCTGGCATGATTGTAGTATTTACTTAATAATGTTGAATGACACTCTTCATTCTGTCCCTACTTTGTAAATATGGATACTGATGCACAGAGAAGTTTAATAACTTGCCAAAGTTTATAAAGCTAGGAAGAGGCAAATTTGGGATTCAAATCTAGACATTATGGCTCTGGAATATATGCTCTGAACCACTATATTGTACCTCTCCCCCTGAAGCGTTTGTTTAGTCAGGGATGTACTAAAAAATAGAGAGAGAGAGATTATAATGTCAAGTGATAGTATGTGCTGTTAGAAAACCAAGGCAGGGAACAAAATTGCAGAATCAGTCAGTGGGCAGGGCTGTTATTCTAGACTGAGTAGTCACGGCAGGACTTCCTAAGGATATGATACCAAACAAAAGCCTCAATGAAAGAACGGAGCAGGGCATGCACGGAGACTAGTTTGGACTGCACAGGCTCTGTAGTCGTAAGCAATCTCAAGTATGCATGTAAACAAGATTTCTGGGACTGAGATTGCAGAAAGAGTAGATGAGAGGGCCAAGGTGTGAATCTTGTGAAATCTTAATATAAGCAGGATGAACTAAGAGGACTGAGAAGAAACAGAGAGAGGAGGGTAGAAATCGGGACAGTGTGGTCCTCTTAGTAAATCAAGAGAAGAGTTCTCCCCGCAAAATGGCTCAGTATTCTCAAACCATAATATGAGATCATTAAATATAACAATCAAACAGAATGTATTGATTTTGGCAAGTAGAGGATGTTAGAAAAATGGGTGGGGAGCTATCAGCGATAGTAGAAACCTAAAGACAGCAGATTGAAGAGTGAACTAGAAGTGACAGAATACAGACGGCCAATGATAACTTTTTTATACAGCTTATTTAAAAAGAAAAGGATAAGGCATAGCTTTTCGGTGATGAAATCCTGTAATAGGATTTACAATGGGAGAGATTAGAGTATGTGATGAGTCTGTCTATGAAAAAAGGGGGACAATTAAGAGTCAATTTGAAAATGCAAAAACAAAAAAGATGACACAAGTTTGGAAAGATGCTAAAAGCTGAAAAGGAAGATCAAGAGCTCAGTCTTCATCACAGATATGGGTAGCACTTGGCCACAAAGCAGCCTGGATAAGGGCACAGTCTTAAAGTCAGACAGATTTGGGTTTGAGTCTTGCTTCCTCTGCTTCATGGTTTTTTAACAAACTCTCACTCCTGTGTAAAATGTGGTTAGTTATAGTACCTATCTCAGAGAGTTAGGAGAATTAATCTGGAAAGTTTCTGGCACATAATAAAGGTCAAAAAATCTTTATATATCATATTATTATGCTTCCAAAATTAAAGGAAGGAAAATCATGGTGGGATATGATCATGGATGAGTTTATGAGGATGGGGTGGTGGGACTGAGGTAATGTAGTCTTGAGAGTCCAAATTTTCTCAGTGAAAATTGAGGCACAATGGATATTGAAAACTTGCTGTAGCAAGCTAAGGATCAATCACAAATGACAAAAGAACCAACAGGTAAGCTTGAGAAGCTGAGTAGGTCTGATTCTCAGCTCATCCAAGAGGTGAACATATCCTTTCACTTTACTGGGCTCTGTTACCTCATAGCTTAGGTATGTACAGGGAATATATGAGATGGGAGAACATAAAACAGTACAGTACCTAACCTATAGTGGTATTTGTAATTAACCCCTTTTTGCCTCTAGTTCTTTTTTGAAGGTCAAACACAAGGTCCAGAGCAGAAACTGAGTATTACACTTCTATAACTTAATTCTTCTAGCATACCAGGATGTTTCAGTTATCACTGTCCTTTCTCTCTCCCATCCCATCCCATTACCTTTGAGTTGATTCTGACTCATAGCAACCCTATGAGACAGGGTAGAACTTCCTCATAGGCTTTCCAAGGCCATAATCCTTAAGGAAGCCGACAGACACATCTTTCTGCCATGGAGTAGCTGCAGGTTGGAACTGCAGACCTTTCCACCAGCAGTGAAGCTCTTAACTACTATACCACCAGGGCTCTCTCCCACCTACTGGTAGCCCAGGGCATATCAAGCTTAGCATTGTAGGTGCATAGTAAGAGAAAAGGAGTCAGCCCTTCTATGCTAATCATGGGTTGGGGTGAGAGGACAGTCACACTTTTCCTGTAGAAAGAGAGCCAACAGGTCAGTATAGTGGCATACAGTAGCAGGACAGAGTCATGGCTGATGAGGTAGAGGATGATCAAAGTCTTTTACATTCTATTAGCTTTTGTAGCTCTACAAAAACTTTTCAAGAAGGTACTATTGCTATGTCTATTTTTCACTTAAGGACACTGTCATGCATTGAACTGCATCCCCCCAAAAATGTGTGTAAACATGCAGCTGGGCCATGATTCCTGATGTTTTATGATTGTCCTCCAATCAGTGATTTTCCTATGCTATATGTTAGAAGATTAGGGCAGGACTGTAAATCCCTTCATAAGATTAGCTCCCTGCTCCACTGTAAAAGGAATTTCCCTGGAGTATGGCTTCTACCACCCTTTATCCTTTCACCCCACAAGAGATAAAAGGAGGGCAGAGTCAAGATGGAGGACTAAACACATATCTCCCTAAATCCCTCTGGCAACTAAGGCCTTGATTGATAATTAAACGGAGTCTTCTGGGTACCTAGTGAGCCCTAGGACACAGCATAGGGCTGTCCATTTGTTCTGCATACCAGTGAGTAGAAAACTTCTTCACTTTCACTGACCCCTGCCCTTGCTGAGTCCCAGCTCTCACAGACTGAAGGTAAATTGCCATTTTTACTTTTTTTCTATTTTGGCCAATGGGAAGGGCTGAGGTGACTGGGAACAAGGCTCAGACACATTGCTGATGAGGATGGCAAGCAGAGTTGCCACATTTTGAGAGCCTGGCCTTGGAATATGTGCAACTCAACCCCTCTAACCTCTCTATCTCTCAGAATCTGCAGAACTTCACTATTTAATAGCCTTTTCCGAGGAGCCCAGGGGAGCTTCTGGGGGACACCATCTTGATTCACTGGGAGGCAGAGTTTCCTATACAAAGGACTCAGCTGGACCTAATTCCCAGGCTCGGAGGCAGTGCCTGTCTGAAGAGCGCTTTTTCAGCAGTAAAGCAGGCTTTGATATTGAGGTGTGGACTTTGCCAGTTGGGAAAAGGGACTTGTATACCTAAAAACTGACTAATTTTGGAAGCTGTCAGATACCTTTTACCTTACAATAGAGAAATAACTGCTATGTATCCGGATGGCTTCTCTTCCAGCCTTCACTTTCTCACACTATACAATCAGCTGACAGCTACCCAGTGAGTCTATAAGTGGGGCTGTGTCTTAGCCAATCAGAAGGTGGAGCCTACAACCCAAGAGACTCCACTGAGCCAAGTCACTTGAGTACACCAAGGTATCTCATGATAACTTCCTTTTCAGACAGATCCCATTAAAGTAACAGCGGAAAACAAAACAACATCCACATGCTGAAAAAGCAACAAACTTTGGACTGGAACATTAGGAAGAATTCAGCTAGGGCTTCAGAAGGCCCACAAAAAAAGGATCCAAAGGACTTCCTAGATGAAGAAGCCTTTCTGAAACTATCAGAGGGCAAGTACTAAAGAATTCTTTATAGAACCTTCCTAGACTTTATACAAAACACAGCAGAGCAAAATGAAAAGTTAAGCAAGCTGTTCTATCTCACAGAACACCAGTACTCTGTAATCCAACAGATCAATAACAAAATCAAGGAAATAGAAAATCCAGTTCCAAGCCAAGAAAACAAAATGGAACAAACGGAAAAGAGACTTTCTGATTCGGAAGACAGAGCTACCAGCTCCAGCATCTGTGAGGAGAGATTCAGAAAAAAAAACAAGAAAAATGAAGAAACATTTAGAAGCATGTGGGACTCTATTAAGGGGAACAATTTACAATTAATTAAAGTTCCTGAACAGGGTGAGACAGCTGAGAACCCAGAGAGAATTGTGGTTGAGCTGCTGACAGCAAACTTCCCAGAAATTATGAAAGAAAAGAATATAGATATCCAAGATGCATATTGAATGTCACTCAATAGAGATCCCAAAAGAAAGACTCCAAGAGATATTATAATCAAGCTTAACAAAATGAAACACAAGCAGAAACTCTTAAAGGCAGCAAGACTCAAAGCAAAGCTAAGATTCAGAGGAAAATCCTGTAGGCTTACATCAGATTTCTCAGCAAAAATGATGATGGCACGGAAACAGGGGGATGACTCATTCAAAGCCTTGAAGGAGAAGAACTTCCAACCAAGAATTATATATGCTGCAAAACTATCTTTCAAATATGAAAATGAAATGAATACATCTGCAGAGAGACAGAAACTCAGAGACTTTGTAAAAACCAAACCAAAGCTACAAGAAATACTCAAAGAAGGTCTCGGCTTAGAAGAACAAAACCACTAATTTTATATTTTAGGAGGAAATACAGGACACATCATCCAGAAACCTACTCAGTTAGGGAAGGATCCAAACTCAATCAAAGCTGTAATATTAAAAGAAGTGATCCAGTGATCAGATCATGAAAGCTATGACATCATCTTATTAAAAAGAGGGATGTACTACAGTTGTTATAGTCTTTCCAGATGGAGAGAAAGTTAATCAGACTTTTAAACATAGACTTTTGAGGGAGATCATAGGGGCAGCCACAAAGCACAATAAAGAGGCAATGTATCAAATCAAGAAACGTAATACAGGAGTCTCAACAACCATAAAACCAACACTGAAAAAGGTGAAAAGTCAACTCATAAAGAAGAATCTTCCAAAACAGACTAATAAGAACAGAGAAAATATCAACATAAAAATAAACATATCACAGTGACAGCACTAAACACATACCTATCAATAATTACATTAAATGTGAATGGACTGAACACTCCAGTAAAGACACATTGAGTGATATCTTGGATAAAAAGATATGATCCATCCACATGTTGCTTACAAGAAACTCTCCTAAGACTTAAAGATGTGAACAAACTGACAATTAGAGGATAGAAGAGTATATATCAAGCTAACAAAACACAAAGGAGAGCAGTGACAATACTAATCTCAAACAAAATAGATTTTAATGTAAAATCCACCATCATGGACAAGGATGGACACTGTTTACTGCTGAAAGGTTCGATATACAAGCAGGACTTAACAACATTAAATATTTATGCACTCAATACTACAGCATCTAAATACCACAAAGAAGCATTGACTACACTCAAAAAGGAGATAGTCCCACAATAATAGTGGGAGACTTCAACACTCCACCCTCAATACTGGACAGATCATCTAGAAAAAAGCAAAGATTTTATTGCCACAATTAACCACCTAGACCTTATTGACATATACAGAACTTTCTATCCATCAGCAGATAACAACATCTTCTTCTCTAGTGCACATGAAACATTTTCCAGAATAGACCATGTGTTAGGACATAAACCAAATCCTAACAAAATCCATGGCAATGAATTATTGCAAAGCATCTTCTCAGACCACAGAGCCATTAAACTTGAAATCAATAGCAGAAAAAACATAAACAGAAAGTGGAACTCATGGAAACTGAACAACATCTTGCTCAAAAAACCATGGGTTATCGAAAAAAATTCCAGTCAGAATTAAAACACTTCCTACCAGAACCTATGGGATACAGCCAAAGCAGTGCTCAGAGGTCAGTTTATCTCCATAAATGCACACATCTGTAAGCAATAAGGAACCCAAACCAGAGATCTGATCCTACAGCTAGAAAAAGTAGAGAAAGAACAACAGAGCAACGCCTCAGTCACCAGAAGAAAACAGATCATAAAGATTAGAGCAGAACTAAATGAATTAGAGAACAAAGAACAACTGACGCGATGGAGTTCACTAAGTTCAGTCTCACCGGCAACACAAGAATAAAAAGGGGTGTACCCTGAGATCTCAACTAAAAGTCCACAATTGATGGTCCAGCGGTTTCGGGGTTCCCCTGGGAGCATGGCCCCTGGCCCTGATGCTGCCCTTGCCCATAAATCATAATGAAGAACCATTGTTTGGACACAAATGGATTGGACTTGGCCATGCAGAGTGACCATATACTGGATGCATTTTATGGTTCTATGCATCTATAGGATATCATCCTGCTGACCTCTGGCTGGAAGAAGGAGAGTGGGTAGAGAGGAGGGGAAAGGAGACCGTTAGGAGGATGAGACATATATGGAGCAGAGAAGAATAGTGTGCTGTTACCGGGCAGGGAGAGCAGTGGAAGCTGCACATAGGTGGGCATGTAAATTTACACGGGAATGTACAATTTCACTCAGTCATAATAATAATAATAAAAAAGAACAACTGAAAAAATTGAAAAGGCCAAAAGCTGGTTTTCTGGAACGATCAACAACATGGACAAACCACTGGCTAAAGTTACTAAAGAAAAACAGGAAAGGAAACAAACAACCCAAACGAGAAATGAGAGGGGAGTTGTCACAACAGATTCATCAGAAATCCAAAACATCATAACACAATGCTAAGAAAGATTGTACCGTAACAAATTTTAAAACCTACGGGAAATGGACAAATTCTTTGTTTCATATTGCCTAGCAAAATTATCACAAGGTGAAGCAGAACAACTAAATAAACCCATCACAAAGGAAGAGATAGAAAAAAATCATCCAAAAACTACCAACCAAAAAAAGCCTGGACCCAGATGGTTTCATGGCAGAAATCTACAAAGCTTTTAGAGAAGAGTTATCTCTAATACTACTGAGAGTATTTCACAGTATAGAAAGGGATGGGAAAGCCAGCATAACCCTGGTAACAAAGCCAGGGAAAGACCCAACGAAAAAGGAGAACTGCAGACCAATATCACTCATGAATCTAGATGCAAAAATTTTCAACAAAATTCTTGCCAATAGAATACAACATATCAAAAAAATAATTCATCATAACCAAGTTAGATTCATATCAGGGATGAAAGGCTGGCTCAACATTAGAAAAATAATTAATGTGATCAACCACATAAACAACACAAAAGATAATAATCACCTGATTTTGTCTATTGTTAAAGAAAAGGCATTTGATTAAGTCCAGCATCCATTCATGCTAAAAACTCTCACCAAAATAGGAATAGACAGCAAATTCGTCGATGCAATAAGGGCCATTTACACAAAGCCAACTGCCTACATCATCCTCAATTGAGAGAGACTGAAACAATTTCCCTTGAGAACAGGGACTAGACAAGGATGCCTGCTCTCAACTCTCAACTCTCAACATTGTACTAGAAGTTCTAGCCACAACAATTAGACAAGACTAAGAAATAAAAGGCATGTGCAGTGGCAAAGAGGAAGTAAAAATCTCCCTATTTGGAGATGATATGATTGCATACACAGAGAATCCTAAAGAATCCATAAGTAAACCACTCAAACTAATAGAAGAGTTCAGCAAAGTATCAGGATACAAGATAAACATGAGTAAATCAGTTGAATTCTTTTAAACCAACAATGAGACTGTTAAGGAAGAAATCACCAAATCAATATCACTTTCTATAGCCCCCAAGAAGATAAAATATATAGGAATAATCTAACCAGAGAAGTAACAGACTTTTACAAAGAGAACTACAAGACCTTACTACAAGAAACTTAGAGAGACTCACATAAATGGAGAAACTTACCCTGCTCATGGATAGAAAAACTTAACATTGTAAAAATATCTATTTTATCCAAAGCAATCTACTTACATAACGCAATCACAATACAAAGTTGTGTGACATGTTTTAATGAGATAGAGAAACAAATCACCAACTTTCTTTGTAAAGCGAAGAAGCCACGGATAAAGCAAAACACTTCTGAAGGAGAAGATCACACTGGGAGGGCTATTACTACCTGACTTTAGAAACCATTACATTGCCACAGTGCTCAAAACAGCCTGGTACTGGTACAAAAAGAGACAGATAGATCAGTGGAGCAGAATTGAGACCCCAGAGATGACACCATCTTCCTACAGACAGTTGATATTCAACAAAGGCCCTAAGACATTAAACTGGGATAAAAACAACCTCTTCCACAAATGGTGCAGGCAAAATTGGATAGCCATCTGCAATAAACTGAAACAAGACCCATATCTCACACTGTCATGGATTGAATTGTGTCCCCCCAAAAATATCTGTAGCCATGTGGCTGGGCCATGATTCCCAGTATCTTGTGACTGTCCCCCACTTTGTGGTTTTCCTAAACTGTGTGTTAAAGGATTAGGGTGGGGCTGCAAATCCCTTCATAGGATTACCTCCCTGATTCACTGTAAAGAGAGTTTTCCTGGAGTATGGCTTGCCCCACCCTTAATGCTTTCATCCTATGAGAGATAAAAGGACACAGAAGCAAACAAAATTGGGAAACCTGTACCATCAAGCAAGTAGCACCAAGAGAAGAGCATGTCCTTCAGACCTGAAGTTCCTGCGCCAGGACACTCCCTGGACAAAGACTGATGCAATACCAAACTTTCCTCCTAAGCCAACAAGGGAAAGCCTTCCCCTGGAGCAGACACCCTGAATATAGACTTCCAGCCTACCAGACTGTGTAAGAATAAATCTTCCTTTGTTAAAGCCATCCACTCTGTGGTATTTCTGTTAGAGAAGCCCTAGCTTACTAAAACACACACCTTATACAAAAAACAACTCAAACTGGAAAAAAGACCTAAATAACAAATCTAAAATGATAAAGCTCATTCAAGAAAAATTAGGATCAACAAAGGAAGTTTTAATTCACAATGTAGATAGACTTCAAAATCTGACAAGCAAACCACAATCAACAGCAGAGAAAATAAATAAATGGGGACTACTAAGAATCAAATACTTTTTGTTCATCCAAAGACTTTGTCAATAGAATTAAAAGACCACCTTCAGAATGGGAAAAAAAAATTGGTAACTATATGTCAGACTGACACCCGATCTCCATAATCTATAAGGTACTACAAAATATCAATAAGAAAAAGATATATAATCCAGTGAAGTGATGGGCAAAGGAGACGGACAGACACTTCTCAAAGAGGAGATAGGGCAGCCAAGAAATACATGTGGACATGCTCACAACCTCTACCTGTTAAAGAAATTTAAATCAAAACTACAGTGAGATACCATCTCACTGCAATGAAGTTGGCCATGATCCAAAAAACCCAAAACAACAAATGCTGGAGAGGCTGTGGAGAAATTGGAACTGTCCTATACTGTTGGTGGGATTGCAAAATGATGCACCTTCTTTGGAAAGCACTTTGGTGCTTCCTTAAAGAGATGGAAATAGATATACCATTTGACCCAGTAATTCCACTGCTTAGAATATATCCTGCAGAAACAAGGCCATTCACACCAACTGATACACACACATGAATGTTTATTATAGCACAGTGCACAACAACAAAAAGATGGAATGAACCCAGATGCCCAACAGCAGAGGAATGGATACATAAACTGTGGTATATGAACTCAATGGAACACTATACAATGACAAAGAACAATGATGATTTTAGGAAACATCTTACAACCTGGTTTCAGTTGGAGGACATTATGTTGAGTGCAAGTAGTCAGCGACAGAAGGACAAATATTGTATGAGACCCCTATGATAAGAACTTAAAAACAGACTCATGCATAGAAAAAAACTCTTTGACAGCTGCAAGGGTAGCAAGGGAGAGAGGGCAAGAGAGGAAGGGTTTAGGTTAGATAGTTGATAGAAACTTGGTTGGGTGAAATCTGGGACAGCATACATTAGAAAGAAGATCAATGTTAACTGGACTTCAACATAACATGATTACTCCTCCCATCTTAACCCCATATTACAAGGACAGAGTAGCTGCTGTGGGGGGCCAGGGACCATGCTCTTATGGGAAATTGAGGCCAACTGGCACAACTAGAGTTTCACACTCCAAATTGGTAAGTGGCGTCTGGGGTTTTAAAAGCTGCTAAGCTGCCATCTGAGGTACACAAAACGTTCCCAACTCAGAAGGAATGGATGATCTCCAAGGACCAAAACAACATGGGGCAAAGAAGACAGAGAGAACCACATGAGCAGGTAACTACATCGACACGTGACTGGAAGAACCAAGCCAAGTGCCATTGAGTCGTGATAGGGCTCACAAAGTTGAGTCTCACAGGCAACACAAAAATAAAAAGGGATGCACCCTGACATCTCCACCGCAATTGATGGTCCAGGGGAGTCGGGGTTCCCCTGGGAGCATGGCCCCTGGCCCTGATGCCTCCCATCCATAAATCATAATGGAGTGCAACTCTTCGGACAGAAATGATTGGATTTAGAGACACGGAGCGACAATATCATGTGTACACTTTATGGTTCTATGCACCTATAGGATGTCATCCAGCTGACCTCTTACTAGATGCAGGGGAGACAGTGAAAAGGAGGGGATTGGAGATTGTTAGGAGGATATGACATGTACAGAGCAGAGAAGAAGAGTGTGCTGTCACCTGGTAGGGAGAGCAGTGGAAGCCGCTCATTGGAGGGTATGCAAATTTATATGGAGTTGTATATTCTCACTCAATCATAATATATGTATATATAAATAGAGAGAGATAAAAGGAAAGGGAAGCAAGCAGAGAACTGGGAACCTCACACCATTGAGAAAGTAGCATCGGGAGAGGAGCGTGTCCTTCAGACCTGAGGTTTCTGCGCCAAGATGCTCCTCAAACAAAGACTGATGCAAAAAAAGGATATACCTCTGGAGCCAACTAAGGGGAAAGCCTTCCCCTGGAGTGGACACCCTGAATTTGGACTTGTAGCCTGCAGCACTGTGTAAGAATCAATTTTCCTTTGCTAAAGCCATCCACCTTTTGGTATTTCTGTTAGAGCAACACTAGCTGTGTAAAATAGACACTGAAGCAAGCGCCAAGAGATACCTCCTAGCTAGGCTTCATTTCTAACCCTCAGAAGGGTTTCAAGACCAGTCTAGTAGAGCTCTGGATGGATTCAGCAGTTCCACTTCAGACACCTACACCTAATGGAGTTAGAGTCTGAAGTATGCAGAACATAAGGCAGAAAAAAATATGTAGCCTCCATTGCATCCTTTATCACCATAATACACAAACAATACATAACTGACAATACTCAAATGTAAGAACAGCAGCAGGGCCCAGCAATTTCCACCAAAGCCCCACCCAGACACATAAACTATTAATATGCGACCTATTCTCAGACCCAACTGAAAGACTAAAAACGTATGAATTTATTTACTGCGAAAGCATGTGGATGTTCAAGCTTTCTGACATTCACACAGTTAACCCTCCTGTTAAAAGCCTGCGCCACTACAACAGCCTGAGGCACAGTGGAAGAAAATGTCAACGGTATCCAGAATGCTGGAGAGAATAAATGGCTTCTCTCCAAGGCCCCAGGAAAGAGCAAGCCGAGCTTAGTACAAACACAGCGGGAATCTTGCAGTATTTGCCATATCCATTGCAGGGACATTCATATCACCGTGTTTAAGGGAGGGAGCTGTTGGAGTAGTCATCTGTCTGCCCTCCCAAATATTAACAAAGAGAACTGCAAAATGAAACAGGATAAAGGAATCAGAGAAGTGGGCTTTTACTTTCAACTATCATACTTTATTAAGACTTCTGGTTCTCATTCTCTCTCTCTCTCTCTCTCTGTCTCACACGCACACACACCACACACACACACAAACATAAACAGCAAAAACTTCTTTAAATAATCAGCTAATGATGCAGATAAAATTTGTGTCTAGATAAAAATGTTAATTAAAAAGCCAAAAGAAAGATTGAACCCAATTTTATTAGAAAATAAAGCACAAGAATGCTTTAAAATTCGCACCTATGGGGAGTCAGCTGATTAGATCTCCTTAGGGTGGGATTCCTTCTAAAATCTCCTAATGAAATTCAAAGCTGATGGTCATGCTGGTCTCTTTCATCAAGTGCATTTTTAGAAATCAGATTCTGGGAATCTTATTTTTAAATGCCCATAGTGTTTGGAGATTCCTTTATTGTTTTAGCTTCCTAAAGGTCACAGCCTTGAAAACTGTGTAGAGCAGTTCCACTCTTCACACACAGGGTCACCATGAGTCAAAACCAACTTGACTACAACTAATTACAACAACAAAGCCATTACTGAGAAGCACAGATACCTATCTGAAGCTGTGATTCAGCAAAATTGTTTCTCTAGAAACTTCATGAGCAGATTCACCAGCAAAAATGCGTGTTTTCAACTACGCATACAGGAAAATGCTCTACTCAGTGTATTTATTACTCATCTGATACTATATCATGGAAGAAATATATCCAATATGGTATCATACGATGTCTCAAAATGTATCCAAATATCACCCGAAAATATTGAGGCAGACAAAAGCTTATGTCAGCTGTGACTTAAAATAATAAGTGATCTCAAACAGTTCCAGGATATGCTAGGAGGCAATTCCCTTTGTTTATATTAGTGTAAACTCAGTTCAAAACAGAATATACTACCAGTTAAAAAAAATTTAATACATTAAATAAACTACTTTCTAAAAAAACAAGCAAACAAATAACAACTCAAATGTGTATTCAGGTCTTTAAGACCATTTTACAGTTTCTGGAGAGTCTCAGCTATTTTGGACCATGACTGACAGTTAGTGTAACAACAGAAAGCATAATTCAGTTCATTTTATCGAAAAACCTTCCTTTTTGGAGGATAAGCTGCCAAGAATAATTCAAGGTGCTTTTAATAGAAAACCTTTCACTATCATCCTATCTATGAGCCATTTTGATACCTACAGTAGCTTAGGCAAAGCCTAAGACAAACTCAGTAACAAAAAAAATTACAACATTCTTAAAACAAAGGGTAAACACTGAAATCATTTTGTTATTTCATTAAAAAATAACCTGTTTGATCAACATTTTCTAAAAGATTATGAAAAAAAATACGAGGAATCATTTTCTTCCCTGTTTCTTCTTTGCCATCACAGCTCTCTCTCTCTCTCTCTGACATACACTCTCTGACATACACACACATGAACATACACACACAAAGACAAACAGTGGAACCTTATTTAAATGAGCCACACTATCTGAGTCTGAAGCTTGGCTCTGCTACTTAACAACTACATGGGCATGAAAAAGTTCCTTAACATTTCTTTGTTTTGCTTTTTTCTGCTGTAAAAGATGACTACAGCATGGAGTTTTTTTTTAAGGATTAAATAGTCCAATACCTGCAAAGCACTGAACATGTTAAGTGTTTAATAAATCAGTTCTCATTGGGTCAACCCTCGGCCATGACAACTCCATGTGTGTCAGAGTAGAACTGTCCTCCACAGAATTTTCAGTGGCTGATTTTTTCACTGGATGCTCCAGGACTCTGGGTAAACTCAAACTACTAACCTTTCAGTTAGCAGCTAAGCTTATCAACCGTTTGTATCACCCCCAAAACCAAAAACCATACTCAATGTCATCAAGTCGATTCCAACTCATAACAACCCTATAGGACAGAGCAGAGCTGCCCCATAGAGTTTCCAAGTAGTGCCTGGAGCATTTGAACTGTCGACCTTTGGGTTAGCAGCTGTAGGACTTAACCTCTACACCACCAGAACTTTCTATATCACTCAGGGATTCCCAAATGTTTAACAGGGGTTAATTAACATTATTATCATCATCTATACAGCCTATACTCACCCTCCTTCACCTCTCATATTTCTCCCAAATTTTAAATATCAGCAGTATACCATGGCAATAAAAATATGCACTTCCACTGGTGCTGGTACACATTTAGGCTCCCAATCTGTGCTATGACTTGTTTGTTTGCTTCAGTGCTTTTTCTCCCTTGGCCATTTCCTTCTATTTCCTGTCCTAGTTAGTGGTGTCATTATCACTTACTGGTCCAATCAATTCTTCAGAATCAGTCAGTATTTATTAAACACTTGCTATGTGCTTAACTTGTTCTGTTAAGGGCTAAGCAAATTAGTGATACGCAACACAAATTTGATCTCTGACTTTACAGTTGTGTGGAGATAATAGGTATTAACCCAATAATAAAGATATTACTATTATTTTGAGCAGTGAAATTAAGAAAGTTACTACAGGAGCACAAAATGGAAACACCTAATTCCATTTGGTAGAGAACTAAGAGCTGCTAACCAAAAGATCAGCAATTCAAATTCATCAGACAGTCACTGGAAATCCTATTGTACAGTTCACCTCTGTCCTGTCGGGTACCTATGACTTGGGACTGACTCAGTGGCAATGGGGTTGGTTTTTGTTTTTATCTTAGTCTGGAGGGTCAGGAAAGATTTATTCATTTGTTTACTTGAAATATATATTTTCCAGGCATTGTTCTCAGTACTAAGTATACAGAAATGAACAACAGAAAAGTTCCTGGCCTCAGAGAGCTTGATTTATGGTGGAAGGATAGAAACAATAAATAAACACATAGTATCTTGTGTGAAAATAAATGTCATAAAAAAATACACACATATGCATATACATATACACCTGCATACATATATATGTATGGTGTGTGTGTGTGTGTGTGTGTGTGTGTACTGATACATTCATCAGTAGAGGAGATGAGTGTGAGAGGTTCCTACTTCATGCAAACTGCTCAGATAGGGTGATAACCAAGCAGAGACCTGAGGAAGGTAAAGGAGTTGAGCCATGTGCATACCTGTGGAAAGAACATTCCAGCCGAGGAAACAGCAAGGTCAAAAGATCCTGGGTCAGAAATATGTTTGACGTGTCTGAGGAATAGGTAGAAGCTTCCGTGGAGCCACAAAGGCAGCAGTGGATGGAGATAGGATCAGAACAGTGAAGGGAAGAAGCCAAGGCACAGAGGCAGACCACTGTCAGACTTGGCTTCTATTCTGAGGGAGATGGGGAGCCACTGGAAGTGAAATGATCTGACTTAGATTTTTAAAGATCAGTCTGTCTAGAATTAGGGGTTGAGTAAGCTCTAGCCAGGGTGCTAGCAAAGTGGTAAGTCTGGAAGACTAACACAGTAGTCCCAGCAAGACATGACTGCAGCAGCGAAACTGCAAGAAGTGACTGGACTTTAGACATATTCTGAAGGACAAATTGATAGGATTCAATGATGAGTCAGTAATGAAGAATGAAAGAGATGGCAAAGACAGCTCCAAAGTTTTGAGTGTCAGCAACTGGAAACAGAGTTTAATGGAAAAGCTATAATTATTACTTTATCATTTTGATATCCAGACAAAAATGTAGCTATAAAGACTGAGGTAAAGATTGTAGAAAGAATGGGCCTGAGGGAACAAGAGAGGAATTAAGACATTGGTTTTGGACATGTTAAGTACATAGTGCCTGTTAGATACCAAAGGCTTTGTTTTGGTGAGGCAATGTTTAAACTGTTAACATCATGCAGAAATGAGTAGGAATTAGATGGGAGGAGGTAATGTGGATGGGATGGACAGGGGTAAGGGTCTGACTGCTCTGAAAATAGCATTCCAAGCAAAAGTAACAGCAAGCACTTCACTTCAAAGCTACATAATCTTGGTCAAGTTGCTTAAAATACCTTCGCCCTGGGCTACTGTAAGAATTACATGAGGCTATTGTAAGAATAACTGGAAGGAGCCACCACATTACTTTTTAAAAGTTTTCAGCTGACCTCAGGTCCTCACTCTGCAGAGACACTGGTAATTATTGTCTGAGACCCACTTACAACAGTTCTAGAAAAAAAGTCCAGGAAACAGCAAGGATTTGAACACAACTGCTGTTTTCCTTAAGTTGCTGTGGAGGAATACCAAAGAAAACCTGACAAAATTTTTGCTTTCGACCACCTCATCAAAAGGAATGCACAGACCTGGATTCAGGAAAGTCACACAGGAGGAAGGTGACCTCAGAAGTTCTAAAAAGACAGATGTTTAAGGGATGGTATGGAGGTATGGTGTCACAGGACCCATCCCTGTCTAAGACATAGGTAGTTCCAGGCTTACAACATATTCCAGTAATAAAGAACTGCAGACAATTGAGACCTTCTAAAAATCAAACACTTTTGTTCATCCAAAGAGTCTGCCAAAAGAATAGAAAGACAACTCATAGAATGGGAAAAATGTTTTGGCTACAAGAAATCTTACCAGCATCTAATCTCTAAAATCTACATGATACTGCAAAACCTCAACAAGAAAAAGAAAAATAACCCAACTAAAAACGTGAAATGGATATGAACAGTCACTTCACCAAAGAAGACAGTGAGATACCATCTCACCCCAACAAGGCATCATTAAACAAAAAATAAATAAATAAACCCACAAAATAATGAACGTTATAGAGGCTACATAGAGACAGAAATATCTATACACTGCTAGTAGGAATGTAAAATGGTACAACCCCTTTGGAAATAAATTTGGTGCTTTTTTAAAAAGCTAGAACTAGAAATAGCATAGATTCCAACAATCCCATTTCTTGGAACACATCTTAGAGAAATAAGGTCTGCCACACAAATACATGCATGCATACCAAACATTCATCACAGCACTGTCCACAATAGCAAAAAAGATGGAATCAACCTAGGTGTCCATCAATAGATGAATGGATAAACCAACTATAGTATATTCATGCAATGGAATATTAGATAATGATAAAGAGCAAGAAATTTGGGTAACATCTTACAACGTGGAGGAATCCGGAAGGCGTTATGCTGAGTGAAACTAGTTGCAAAAGTATGAATAATTTATGAGACCACTGTTACAAATAATCAAGAAAGGGTTTAAAAACAGAAAAAAAAGTCTGATGTTTAAGAGGGTAGAGATAGAGGGAAAATGGTGTTTACTTTTAAAAAATAAATAAAGTCAAAAATGAAAACTAGAAAATAAAAAGGAGGTAGTCAATTTCTTCTAGAACTGATTTGATAGTCACTGGAATAGAATCCCACAGAAGTCAGAGGCTACTTGTATTCTGTCCCTTTGTGCCCAAAAGTATACTCACAGGTCTAAAACCTCATGCTTATAGGGATACTATTTCTTAATGTCTTCAGGAGAAAACTGAGTGTTTCAGACACCTGTTTCCATTGTCATACTAGTGGATTAGTTTTACTTGTGTCTGAGTGTGCCATTACCCAGGCTTTTAGACACTGTATAAGCTTTAACTACTTTACTGATATAGTCAAGAAGTACATATGAGCACTAGCTGTTTGCCAGGCATTGTATGAGCATCAGAAACATAGTAGCAAGCAAAACACTTTCTCTACTCTCAAAGACTTTTCAGTCTATTATAGGAAACAAACAAGTAAACAAGCAATCCCTTCATAATATGAGGAGCAGCACGTCAGGAACACTGGAAAAAGTACCCTACACCAGACAATCTTAGTTAAATGAGGCTTTAGGGAGAAAATAGGATAGGAGCTGATGTTTGAAAGACAATAAAAAGTTAGTGGAGGGGGAAGATAAAAGAAAAATGGGGTTCTTGGCAGTTAGTATACCTTTTGATAAGGCTGAGTCATATGACACATCTTTCTTGTTAACTACATGAAGCGGCCTTTAAGAATAATCTTAGCATGGCTAGAAAACAGAATGATTACAACTACAAAGATTAGAGTTGGCCGGTGATATCTAAGGGGCAAAGAGAGAGATGAGGTTGGAAAAGGAAGCACATACCTGATCCTAAGAAGCCTTGTAGGTTGTGCTAGGAACTCTGTTTTCTTCTTACGGCAATGCAAAACATGAAGGAGTTTTTTGTTTTGTTTTGTTTTTTTTTTTTCTTTTCCTTCTAAATTTTATTTATTTTGTTGCAAAATAAATATATGCAAAACATATATCGATAGTTCCTACTCACACAATTTAATGACCTTCATTCTTCAAGTTGTGCAATCATTGTCGCCCTCCTTTTCCAAGCTGTTCCTCCTTCATTAACATAAATTCACTCTCATCCTAAGGTTTCTGTCTCATCCTTAGAGTTGCTGTTGTCAAGCTGAGCACAGATAGTTTTTAAAAGAGTATAATGCTTAATTGAGGCAGACTTTCTTACCAGTTAAGCTAAATTATTGTTCAGCTTTAAGATTACTTTGGAAGATATTTTTTGTTTATGGTTTAATGGTTATCTCAGGGCAGTTGTTTCAAGGTTCATCCAGCTTCCATGGCTCCAGAAAGTCTGGACTCCATGAGAATTTCAAATTCTGTTCTGCATTTTCTCCCTTTTGATCAGGGTTCTTCTATGGACTCTTGGTTCAAAATGTTCAATAATGGTTGTTGGGTGTCACTTAGTTCTAGTCTTATGGCAAAGGAAGCAGTAACTGTTTGTGGAGGTAACTAGCCACACAGTCCATATCTTCCTGCCATTCCTGACTGTCATTACTGTGAACAGAGATCTACTGTTGTGCCTTTAATGGACCATAAAAGATTTTAAGCAGAAGGACGACATGATGAAAATTGTATTTCATTAAGAACACTTGGCCAACATTATTAATGTGCTGGACTCAGAAATTAAGACTACAGGCCAAAATACAGACAATGAAAGTGAGCCAATATTTTCAGTATATGGTAGGGGGCATATCTAACATGGAAGGAGATGGGGAGGCATGGGTCATAGTAGTGGTAGTTGGCTTGGAAGCCGAATTGTTATCCTGGAAAGACAGTATAGGACAAATACACAGGAGGTGGTGAGTAACTAAAAGTGAATAGTGAGAAAAAGGCAACACTAGGTTACCAGGAATCTGGCTTGGACAAATGGAGGACAAAACTAGTGCCAAGATGGGTAATATGGGGTAAAAAAAATGGATTTAGGAGGGCCTAGACCCATGTAGGAAGCCCTGGTGGTGTAGTGGGTTAATTGCTACATCTACTAATGAAAAGGGTAGTTCAAATCTGCCAGGCACTCCTTAGAAACGCTATGAGGCAGTTCTACTCTGTCCTATAGGGTCACTATGAGTCAGAAATGATTCGACAGTAGTGGGTTTGGTTTTCTAGCCCCATTTAGGTCAAAGTTTTGTTTTCTTTTTTTATCTACTTATTTACTTATTGCATTCTTCTCAATGACACAGTTACTCATAAGCATGGCTTTTAAGAGTCAGCATATCTTTTAAAGCAGTGCTTCACAAACTCTGATATATACAAGAATCTCCTAGAGATACCATGAGAATCTAGATTCTGATTTAGAAGGTCAAGTGTGAGGCTTGAGATTCTGCACTTTGCAACAGCTTCCAGTGACAGATTCAGATTTTAAGCAAAAAGATTTTAAATGAGCATTTCTCAAAATACAGTCACAGAACAACCTGTAGCAGAATCACCTCAACCCTTTGTTAAGATGGCAGATTTCCTTGGCTTTCTAGAAAATCTAGAGCAGGAAGCAGTCCCAGAACTTTGCATTTTTAATGAGCTCACCAAAATGTGACAGTTAATTCTTAGCAGCATCTCCAAGTATCATCGCCAAATTCAACCCTTCACAAATAATCTTTCACCTTGTCATTTTTCTCTGAAAGTTAGACCATGATTTCAGGACATCGGCCACTTCAGCAGCTCTGACCCAGTGTCTCCTGTGGAGAGACACTGCCTTTAACATTTGGGAGCAAAATCTTGTCAGGAACTGGCACTAGGACAGTAGATAAAAACAGCTCAGACAAGCAAAAGTAATTTGAAGAGAACCTCTTAGGCTTTTGAGCAGCTGTTTCTGCATGTGAAAGGGGAAAGTTGAAGCAATAAAACCTCGAGAAAAATTTAACAATAATTCACTATTTTTTCTGAGCTATGCAATTTGCCGCATTAACTGAGACTTCATAGCCTCCTTGAAAGATGGGATTGGAATACAGCCTTACCAACCCTGGGCTTTGAGGCAACTCTGGGTACATTTATGAGTACGCATAATTTGCCTGTCATGTGGGTCCCCCTGTCTTGCTTTTATATTAATCTCTACCTACCGCTTCAACTATTTTTTTGTTTTTTTCCAAAGTCCACCTCTCCCCACCTGCTCTCCTATCACCCACCCAGAGGTTGCTGTTCTGCACACATCTTCTTGCAGACTAATGCCTGACAAGCAAATAGACATGATGTAGTGTGAAAAGAATGGATTGGAAGAAGATAGAGGTTCTATCTGTGAGTCTTCCACACTCCAGGACTCTGAAATCTTCAAAGTAGTCTGTATCTCTGACCCTCAGTTTCCTCAAGTATGAAATAAAACTGATCTATCTACCTTCTCTAAAATACTCTCAACCTTGGTTTTATAAATGTGGTTTGTTTTCTAAAAGGCCTACTGAGGCTCCTGGGTGGCACGAACAGTTTGTACTGGACTGTTAATCACCTCGATTTTATAAATAAATAAAAAAAGCTTTGGATCTGCTGCTGAGTTAATTTTTCACTAGCTTCCTTGGTAAACTCAACAAATTCAACTTCCCTTACCTGACTTCCTCATCAATAAGACTGGACTAAGTGTACATTTGTAGACTGCTATACTCTCACCTCACCAAACCCTGACCATCACCTGATTCCAAGGTGAATACAAGCCCATCACTGATCAAGACTTTGCTTGCTCACCATCCGACTTGCCTTGGAGGAATACATAATGAGGAAACACAAACCTATACCCTAGCCCAGTGCCTCAGCAAGCTAAATGAGAAGGGCAAAGCAATGGTCACTTAAACCCAAACTAAACTCATTGCCATTGAATTGATTCCAGCTCATGGTAATACCATGTGTTACAGAGTAGAACTGTTCCACAGGGGGGTTTTTTTGGCTTTACTCTTTACAAAAGCAGATCAATAGGCTTTTTTTTTTAGTGTGCCATAAAGGTTTAAACCAAATGAACCAATGCCAAAACCCAAAACTACTACTGTCAAGTTGATTCCTACTAATATTGACCCTATAGGTCAGAGTAGAACTGCCCCGTAGAGCTTCCAAGGAGAATCTAGCAGGTTTGAATTGCCAGCCTTCTTGTTAGCAGACATAGCACTTAACCACTACACAATCAGGGTTTCCTTTAGATTAACAGTCAAGCACAAACTGTTTGTGCCACCCAGGGACGTTAGTAGGCATTTAAAAAAACAAACCACATTTGTTGCTGTTCTGACTTACAGTGACCCTACAGGACAGAGTAGAACTGCCCCATAGAGTTTTCAAGAACTAACTGGGGGATTCCAACCACTGATCTTCTAGTTAGCAGTTGAGTTCTTAACCACTATGACACCAAGGCTCTAGAAGTCATGTCGAAAAAACAAAAACCAAATTCATTGCCACCTAGTCTAGTCCAACTTGTAGCAACCCACAGGAGAGAGTAGAACTGCTCTATATGGTTTCCAAGGAGTACCTGGTAGAACTGAACTGGCGCCTTTGGGTTAGCAGCTAAGATCTTAACCACTGTGTCACCAGGGTTTCCCTGAGTCACTTAAAACCAAAACCACTGCTGTAGAGTTGATTTCAACTCATAGTGACTCAGTCACTTAGTAAGGTGCAAATTCCAGGCATCCGTACTATAATGATGGAGTACAAAAAAACGCCTGCTGTTGTCAAGTCTATTCTGACTCATAGCAACCCTATAGGGCAGAGAAGAACTACTCCATAGAGTCTGCAAGGAGTGCCTAGTGGATTTGAACTGCTGACTTTTTGCTAGTGATGGAGTATGAGATTGCTAATTACCACATGCTTTGAATCTGTGCTCATCTAGATTGTGGTTTCTACACCCCTTGTTCTTGGAGAATATGCAGATAATAGCAACTGAGGACCTGTATACCAATTAACCTACACTGTACATTCTAACTTACTGGTAAAAGACAAGCTTGGAAGTGAGAACTTGGTTCAAATCTGGGTTCTCTTTCTTACTTAGATAATTCCCTGACTTCTCTGAATCTCAGTTGCCTCCTTTGTAAAATGAAATAATCCTTCTTTAGAATCATTATGCAAATTTCATGAATATACATGAAGCACTAACAGTATAGAGGAAAATAAACATTGAATTAATACATGGTGAAAAAATTACTATTTCACTTAGCAAGGTTCAGGTAAAAAAATAAAAATAATAATAATAAAGCTAGTTTCCTTATTTCAAAATGTCAGATCCCTAGAATTGAGTTGACCTAAGCATAACAACTATTTCCAGCAAGTAGGCATCTTAACAGTTCAAAGAACAACCCCCAATTTGAAAGGGCAAGCTCTGCCAAAGGAAAGAGACACCTAAATCCCCTGATGCCGGTGTTCTGAGGTTGGTCTGTACGCCTTTAACAGGAATAGCAGTACTTTTCCTTTAATGAGCTCTTCCACAGTCTAGGGACACTTGGGGACCATTAGAATTTTCTTCTGCAAAGTCAACAAGGCTTGCAGTTCCACAGTAACCACAGCTGAATAATTCAAACTGGGGAGCTTACAAAACGGCAGTTTACCTAAGAATGTTTTTATAGTTTCTTATGCTGTAATTCTAAAGAAAGGGCTTCTCATCAAGGCTGTCATTATCCCAGGAAAAAACACAAACTCCTTTGCACACAAAAACACACACACATGTATATGACATGTATATATATACACATACTCTGTTTTCAGTAGTTTTTTCAGTAGAATACTACCAAAAAAAAAAAAAAGGATAAGTAAGCAGGGATTCCATTAGGTGATAAATGTTACCTTCCCACTCTCTCTACTTGGAATGGAGCTTTGTTTTGAATTACAGCACATCTGGGGCATACATAACTAGACAGAGAAAAAGGAATGACTGAAATCAGCAGAATCACTGATTACACCAGTAGTGACTGTCAAAAGTGTGCCTGTGGGGAAAAAAAAAAAGGATTTACATTAACACAAAACACACACAGCCATTTTCCACTTGCTTTCTATGAGTACACAAAGGCTTAATCCAAGGAATTCACGCCCCAGAATCACCTGCAAAGGTTTAAAAAAATATTATGAATTTGGAGGCTCTGTCCCCAAGATTGCTCGTTCTGTGAACCAAAACAAAACCAAGCCTATTGTCATCCAGTCGACTCTGTGTACAGCAACCCAAATGGAACAAAGCTGAACTACCCAGTAGTTTTCCCAAGCAGGCTGGTGGGTTCAAACTGCCGACTATTTGTTTGTTAGTGCTTGTAGTTCTTAACCACTACACCACTGTATCTGACATAAAACTCAGGAACAAGATTTTTGTTTTTGTTTTTTAACTTTTCTGATGTTGTATAACAAAATGTGGCAGTCAATGGTTTCTTAACAGGGTAATATTTCAAACCACCAGAACTAGGAGTGATTACATGTTGGGAAAAATTCATCCTGAATCAACAGAGTTTGGTGTTAAAACATGCAGCAAGAATGTAACTGCATGTCAACACTTCGCACTTTAATTGTTGTTTGTTGTTGTTGTGAGCCATTGAACTGCTGGTTAGGAGAACTTGGTTAGCAGCCAAGTTCTTAACCACTGTGCAACCAGGGGACAGTGTTTAGATGCTTTCAAATTCAAATCTGAAATGCTGAAATAATCGAAACTAAATTTTCTAGATAGCTTCATGAACCAGAATTTATTCTTTAAAGAAAAGAGGCAAAACATTAATTTTGAGGACACACAAGGACTCTATTTAAAAAAAAAAAATCAAATTCTGAAGTATGACCTGGGGTGTGTGTCTCATTAACTTTCAGCTCTTGTGGTGTTGGATTATCAATTCATTAGCACATTGATCCTAGGGCATTGCAAAGCCCTTCATCTTTAAAACAGTCCTTATTTATGTTCACCACACTGTGTTAATTTTTAGACCTAAAATGTTAACATTCCTCATTATGCCAGACAAGCATGGACTTCAGGCCCTTCTAGAGAATCCAGCACCAAGAATGATCCTCCTGCACCCAGTTCCCTGAACGGTGCTTAGAAAATTAAATACATAAGCTAAAGATTAATCAGAACCCAAGTTTAAAAGGAAAGAACTAAGTTTCTCTCTTATTATTGGATGTCAGAGTCAACTTTGACTCATAGTGACCTTATGTGACAGAGTAGAATCTTTATGGAAACAATTGGCCAAGTCTTTTTCCTGCAGAGCCACTGGCTTTGTTTGAACCATCAGCCTCAAGAATAGCACTTAACCATCCACACAACCAGGATTCCTATGCTTTTTTTCTACTACTAAAAATGGGGATGGATTGTTTCCTGTCAAGAAAATACAGTAATTAGGAAGAAGATTTGGGGTACATTTTGCTGGAAAAAATGTGTCCATGGCTAATTGGCCATGAACTGGGCAGACAAAAACAGGATCCTAGCCTAGTAATACACAGAAATAGAACACATTTGTCCTTGAAGGTAAGTTTTTAGTAATCTATACTGGTTTATGTCTGAGATCAGGAACTTCAACATTTAGGGAAGATAGAAAATGTAGATCAGAGTTTTGGCAATATAACTGGGACAAAAGGGTTTTGTTTTGTTTTTTTTTTTAAAGTTCATTCTTAATTAAGCAAAAGATTCAATGTGAATTTCCAGTAGATACTTTACTCATCTTATTTTATTTGCACCACAGCATTATGAATGGCACTTAACCATTCACACAACCAGGATTCCTATGTTTTTTTCTACTACTAAAAATGGGGATGGATTGTTTCCTGTCTAGAAAATACAGTAATTAGGAAGAAGATGAAGTAGGTGTTTTTATTTGTTTTGCAGATGAGAAAACTAAGGCTCAAAGAGGTAAAGTAACTTCCCCACAGTCACATAAGTAACTTGCTGACATAAAACTCAAATACTTCTTTTAGAGATTCAAAGATCTTAATCTCTTTCTCAATATTTTTTTTCTTTTGTATCTGTTGGCAAAATGTGATCATAGATTTATTGTGTGACAATTTAATGACTGTCTTCCTCACAAAGCTATGGGTGCCAGAAGGACATGTATTTTTGTCTGTTTGATTCTTTTCTACATGCCTGGAGCTCAGCTCAAAGCCTGGCTCTCGATAAATATTTACTAAATGACTGAAAAAAAGTCCAGACTGACTCCACAGCCATGCTTTCCCCTAAGGCATTCCATTCGCTTTCATATCAGATTTCCACCATTCATGTACTCCAATAACTCATCTAGATTCAATACAGCCTTACTTTCCAAGTTTACTTTTCAATTTTCATTTGATCTTTTTTTACATCATGGCAGCAAATTTTAAACAATTTTAAAACAATGTCTAACTTTCCAAGGTACATAGGAAGACACCTAGAAAGAACTACTATAAGCTAGATTTACTAAGAAGCTGACAATACAGCCCCTGTCAAGACGGTGGAATTACTCTGCCATCGAGTTCTTTTAGTCTTTCCATAAGACACTTCACCCAGAATTCATTTTCTCAGTCCTCCTCCTTTTATTGATGTAAGTCTGAAACAGGCATATTCATCTACAATCAAGCTTCTAAATTTTTCTTCCTTTCTTTTTTTTTATCGTGTTCATACAGAAGATGCTTTTTCTTCCTTTTTAGGGCTTTTGAAGATCTTTTCCAGACAGCAGCTGAGGAGTTTCCATGGCACAGCTCCTCCGCTAGCTCATTTCAATTTGAATTCCTCCCCCTCATACTGCGGCATTTTTGTTGTCTTCAAGAATATGGTATTTGGGGTTCTTATTCAGCTTTCTCACTTTTCTTCTGTTTCAAGGATGATACCTTTGTACTTTTGTTTGATGTGTAGTTCTTAGTACATTTTTTATCTTCTACTCTGCCCCAGGTGAATGAATGAACTGAAGTATATTTAAGCATCTCATTTCCTTCTTTTCTTTTATGGTTGATTACAATCAGGATAGCTAGTCAATCCATCTGTACTGGCTTTGAAGGTTTGGGCTGCTATTAAATAATAGAAATCTGGTGAAGACAGTTGCAGACTTTAAAATATCAGTTAATGAAACACCTAGACAAAAAGTTGACTTTCTTCCTAACATTTTATCTGACATCATAGGCACTGTCCATCTCGTAAGTCTTTTATGTTGCCTTGGAGCTTTTATTTTGAGATGCTAATTTTTACCTTTCTGTTTATAAACCACATATGCTCACATTCTCAAAAGTATCCTCTAAAGTTGGGTGCATAATTTAACATTCTAATATGTGCTTGTGCAAAACATATTCACAATTAAAGGGGCATTTGGATGTGTATAACAGTTGTTCAAGCTCTGACACAACAGCATAAATTGGTCAGGTTTGATTTGAATCTGAATAATACGCATATTCACTGGAAAGATTAAAACCTTGGACCTCCTGAGAAATGACAGTAATAAAAGATTGGCTCAAGAGTCTTTTTACAGGGCCAGCTTATATGCCAGGCATAGATAAGCTGGGTGCTGAAGACACAATGATAAATAAGAGTATATTCCTGCACTTGAAGTATGTAGAAGCTAATGGCAAAGAACTAAAACTTACATTAATCAATGACATGCAATCTCATACAACCTGTTGAGATAGGAAAAATCTATCAAATTTCACATTCGCCCCAAATTACCTCTCTTCAGAATGAATAGAATCCTAAACGTAAGCTATTTCCTCAGTGATAGTTTTTCTCCTTCTTTAGCCAAATTATTTTCCTAGGAAGAAAATGTTTGGGTAACAGAAGTGTTGCTTAAAGTACAATTCAACTACTTTCTGTCTTCCAGTAGTACCAGATCATCCAGTGAACACCAGTTAGGATCAATTCAAGACAGTGAAGCAGGAATAAATAAAATCATAGTGAAAAGGATCACTGTTGCAGATCCTATATAAATTTGCATGCCCACCTATATGCAGCTCCCACTGCTTGCCCCGTCCAGTGACAGCAGACTCTTCTTCTCTGCTCCATACATGTCTTATCCTCCCAACAATCTCCTATCACCTCCTCTCTACCCACTCCCCCACCTCCAGTAGGAGATCAGCAGGAAGACATCATATTGATGCATAAAGTCATAAAGTGCACACTTGATATGGTCACTCTGTGTCTCCAAGTCCAATTCATTCCTGTCCGAAGTGTTGACCTTAATTATGATTTATGGACGGGGCAGCATCAGGGCCAGGGGCCATGCTTCCAGGGAACTCCCAGGCCCCTGGACCATCAACTGCGGTCTTTGAGTGGAGATCTCAGGGTGTACTTCTCTTTACTCTTGTGTTGCCAGTGAGACTCAACTTTGCGAGCTCCATCATGGCTATCACTGGTGGTGGCCGGGCACCACCTGGTTCTTCAGGTCACAAGTTGATGTGGTTACCCACACACGAGGATCTCTCTGTCTTCTGGGTTGTCTTTCCCCCATGTCATTTTGGTCCTCGGTGAGCATCCGTTCCTGCTGAGTTGGGACCATTTGCTGTACCCTCAGAGGGCAGCTTGGCAGCTTTTAAGACCCCAGACACCACTCACCAATGTGGGGTGCAGAAGGCTCTCTTAGAAAAATGCTAGTTGTGCCAACTTGGCCTCAGTTTCCCCTGAGAGCATAATCCCTGGCCCCCCGCCCCAGCTACTCTGTCCTTTCAATATTCGGTTAACATGGGAGGAGTACTCATTTTATGTTGAAGTCCAGTTAATATTGATCTTGTTTCTAATGTGTGCTGTCACAGATTTCACCCAACCAAATTTCTATCGACTATTTAATCTAAACCCTCCCCCCCTTCACCCTCCCTTCCTCTCCACCCTTGCAGCTGTCAAAGAGTCTTTTTCTATGCATGAGTCTTGTTTTTAAGTTCTTATTGTAGGGGTCTCATACAATATTTGTCCTTTTGTTGCTGGCTACTCTCACTCAGCATAATGTCCTCCAGCTGAAACTAGTTTATAAGACGTTTTCTAAAATCATCACTGTTTTTCATCATTGCATAGTTTTCCGTTGAGTATATATATCATAGTTTACCTATCCATTCCTCTGTTGTTTGGGATCCTCAAATCTTAAACAGGGAAATCACTAAGTTTCTGAAAGACAGAGAACTTCAAGCAATTCAGATTCTACTGAGATGCTACAGTTAATGTGACTTTACACAGGATTGTGACATGGCAGGAAAACCACTCAAAATCAAAGGTGTTTATATACAGAAAAAGAAGACTGCCGAGGGCAGGTGATAAGGAAGAGGGACTGCAGCGTCCTAAGAGAATAAGGTTTGCAGTAGACAATATGCAAGTCAAGAGGAATAGAACTAAGAGAAAACAATATTTAGTCTGTCACGGAGAGTGCTAAAAAAAACTCAGACATGGAAAAAGCAAAAACATGAAAACCTGTGACAGTAGTTGACCAGGATAAGAAAATAAACCAAGGGAATAAGGTATAGAACAATGATCCTATTTTCCCAGAAGCATTATCATTCTCCCCTCAATGCAGAAATTTTATTAGAGCATATTAAATTCTTTACTGGTGAATGTGTCTGTGTGTACAATGTCTCTCTCTCTCTCTCTGTGTGTGTGTGTGTGTGTGTGTGTGTGTGTGTGTGTGTGTGTGTGTGCAGGGAGGATTACAGCATTCCAAAGGGAAGGTCCCTTGGTGGATGCACTATCATTAGCAATATCTGCTGCCCTGTGACTGAAACCATCAGCCCTTACCAGCTTTGAAGCCTGAGTAAGGCTTACAGCCCTTCATTCATCATTCACTCTCACAGCATTTCTAGCAACCCCTGCATTTCACTCCCCAACGATCCTGTTTTGACCTACAGCTCTGGAATAAATGCAGTTATGGTTGCTGCCTAACTCACTGCTTGTTTCTTCCCATCCTTTCTGGTCCAAAGCAGCCTTTGTGTTCAAAACCCAATCTAGCTGTTAAGAGAATCAGCATCACCCTTTGCAGTGGCTGATGATGTCAGTCTAAGAAAAAAAAAGGACTGCAGGGAAAAGAGAAGGCAAGTGACAGTGCAGAATTTCAGAAAAGTTCAGCAGTCTTTCAATTGTCAGCCTCCTTTGCAGAAAATCAAAAATGACAATCAATCCCTAAGAAAGGGTATAATTTCCCAAACCAGGTAAAAAGACAATGCCGAGCTACAGTGAAATCTCAGGAAGATTTTCCTCTCTTTCCTCCTCACCAGTGTGTGTGTGTGTGTGTGTGTGTGTGTGTGTGTGTGTGTGTGTGTGTGTGTGTGTGTGATTTCTCTCTCTTCTCTTCCAAAAAGTTGCTGCCATGGAATGCAAGTCAGTGAGCTGAAAAGCAGCCTTTGATGGAAATGAAAATTAAAAAAGATTTTGCTTGTTGGTTTTTTTTACCCAATCTTTTTGTTTCTCTTAGTTCAGTACTCCCAGTCTGTTAAGATTCAGCTTGGCTGTCAGCCACTCTGGAAAATCTTTGTTAACCACCGTGCACCCCCACAAGCTGGAAAAGTTTCTACGTAGCTACATCATATTATGATAGATTTTATTGCTTTACATCTCCCCCAATGACTCAGAACCAGTGATGATCAGGGACAGGCTTTTATGGCTGTATATCCAGCTTCTAGAACAAGCCTTGGCACAAAGTAAGTGTACAGTAATTATTTCTTGATTAAATATGGATTATATTCTTCATTTAGTGTTTCAGCTTTTATGCTTTGCTATAACCTTACAAAAACAAAAACAAAACCCACTGCCATTGAGTTGATTTTGACCCACAGCAACCCTATAGGACAGAGTAGAACTGCTTCATTGAGTTTCCACGGGAAGCCTAGTGGCTGAAACCTGCTGACCTCTTGGTCAGCATCCTTAGCACTTAACCACGTACCCGCTATACCACCAGGGTCCACTATACCTTAGGTCCAGGAAAAGGATATTTCCAAATTCTCATGGGGAACCAATGGCCAATGATTTCAATCACAGTGCAGCATATTTATTGCTAGATCAGAAAGATATTAAGTAAGCATTTTGAAAATGACGAGAAGGAAACAGGCTTTCCAATCACTCAAGCCTGAGTTCTTAGCCAGGATTCATCAATTATGAACTGGTTCCTGGACAAGTTACTTAATCTCTCAGTCTGAGTCTCTTCACCTGGAAAATGGAGATGATGATACCAAGTCATATGGTGACTGGGAAAATTGGAATAATGATATAAAGCATTCACAAATCAGTCCTTAGCCCATGATAAGCACCACACAAAGGGTATTATCAAAATGCCCAGAACACTGCTGCACACATACGAGGAGCTGAGTAAATGGTAGTTACCTCCCACAGAGTTTTGCTTATTTGCAAAGCACTAGAAGCCCAAGATACTGTCTTTAAATAATGTACATTGTAACAGGGAAATAAACTATTTCCTCAGTAATTCAAGCATAAATTGCAACCGGATGCTGTGATCAGTACAAAGTGGTCCAGGGGTACTGTTTCATCACTTGCTGTCTAGTAAGGTCAGATTTAATTTGATGCACTGAAAGGAATTTTTTTATAACTTGCTTTAGGATATTTTAAGCAAAGATTTAGTGCAAGCCTTAACTCTACTTGTGCCTGTACAGATTTATATTCTGCTTGTAAAGTCAAATTATTTGAAATCAACTCCATAGCATATATTAGGAAATAAATATCCCATAAATATACTTTCACATCTATCCAGCTCCCTGGAAGCTGGAAATAGCCATGAATTTTTGTTGTGCTTTTCATTTTTCAGAAATGGCACATATAATAAAAAAATAAATACTTGAAAGGCAAATCAATACAATATAACCTTGTTATAAGGGACTCTTTCTCTTGCCCATTTTAAATAGGCTGTCATGAATACAGAGTTGCTACTTCCTTCTGCATACCAATGTAAAACCATAACATGATCTATCTCATTACTTCCATTCTTGAAATATAGATCAACAAGGAGCCTCATGATACATCTGATTTGGTTTTTAGATAATCTCCATTATAAAAAATATTACAGTCTCAGTTAGATAGCCCCATGAAAGTATAAAGGATTTACATGCTTATTCTCCATATTGCTAACTTAGAAACAAATTAAAATTTACATAATGCATAAAAGACACATATCAACACACACACAAAAACTATATAGGTTTTATCATCATATTGGTGGTACTGTTTGATATTAGTAGTAGTATCCATGATGGGAGCTTTTAGGGAGTAAGTCTCAGAGGTCAGACTCTGGTTACAGGTTGATTTAATTATTACAACAACCTGGAGAGGTAAGTTCCGTCCTGCTCACTTCACAAATAAGAAAACTGAGACTCTTGGGGATTAGATTACCATATTTCAGTTTGTTGTGCTGTGGGGACTTTCACATTGCTGTGATGCTAAAAGCTATTCCACTGGTATTAAATACCAGCAGGTTCACTCAAAGCAGACAGTTTCTGGCTGAGCTTCCAGAATAAGACAGACTGGAGGTAGCACCTGGAGGTCAACTTTTGAAAAAAATCAGACAATGAAACCTTATGAATAGCAGCAAATCATTATCTGATACTGTGCTGGAAGATAAGCCCCTTAGGTTGGAAGGCATGCAAAATACAACTCTTGAAAGTAGAGTGTAAAGCAGAGGGTCCTTGAAAAAAGAGGGTGAACCTCATTAAGATGGATTGATATGGTGGCTGTGTGGATGACACTGGACCCAGGCAGTGTTTCACTCTATTTTGAGTAGGGTAGCTATGAGTTGGAACTGAGTCTATGGCACCCAACAACAACAACAACAGAGATTAGATAATTTGCTAATGGTCAAAAAGCAAGTGCCTTACTACACAGGATTCAAACCCAGCTCAGGCTGACTCTAAGCTGTAACTCTTTCTGTACTATATTTCTTGCAGAATAATGTTCGTATTCTGGGAAGAAAACTTATTGTTAATATTTGCAAGTCCTTTAAAAATCATAAAAACTTTCTGGTTTTGGTTATGTTTGGTCAGCCAGCAAGGTTTAATATCAAATTGCACAAATTGAGATTCTAGTGTCCCTCTTCTTCACACTGATCAACCTTTATCCCCTTCTTCTTGGGGACGACTTTTATAGAACACTGAGTAAGCTGAGGTCCAAACAAGCCAAACCAAAAATGGAACTCAAAAGTATCTCAGGGAAGGAGTGATTGAATAAGCCAGAACTATTTTGCCACCAACTTACCCCTTCCACCATGAAGATTCAGGAAGAACAAAAAAAGTTATTTTCAAATATCTGACAGTTTGACAACGGAGATAACATTACACATATTCTATGGAGTGCCTAACAGTAAGGCTAAAATCAATGTGTACATGTTCCAGAAAGTTTTAGTCCTTCCCTTCTAAAAATCAGACAAATTAAGTCCTCATCCTGGGTGACTATGAACCAGAATGGACTCAGTGGCATTGCGTTATTCCTGGTAGTTTTAAATCAAGACTGAACACAAACAACAAATAAACAACCACCTGCTCCACTGACAGAATTTGAGTATCAGTTGCAGAGTTCTGTTGGACAGCTTTTAAGGTACGCAGTAGTCTTGAGATTCTTTCTTTTGTACTTTGCAAAGAAGGTTCAGGTGTTATCATGCATGTTAAGTCCATTAAGTTCTCTCTGTTAATTTTTATGAGAATATTCAGAAAAATAAGCAGGATACAAGAAAGTTTGAGAAACAGGTGGCAGTTAGGCCCTGTACCACATGTGATCCATAGAGTTGCAGTATTGTGCCTACCTTGTAACTTGTGTACATCCATCACTTGATTTCACAGATCACATTGCACACACACAGGTTGTCCTAAAGGCTGTCTCCAGATGTACCCACCTGATCATAGGGAAGAGAATTCCACCCAGTGGTATCAACCATTCTATGTGTGCTATATGTATGTACCTTGATTAAGTTATACACAGGACACATGTATATGATGTCAGCAACAGTGAAAACCATTTTAATTGCTGACAGACAACAGATAATGTACAACAGGAAAAGTTCCAGCCGTGACCACCATCCTCCCTGGGTCAAAACTCCCAGCAGGATAGAAAAGCCCATGATTTCTGCTTCTCTCTTGAGTGGGGATGAAGGACCCCATGAAACTTCCTTCACCCATATTTATATTCCAAGCGTTCTGTATTTCACAGTACAAAGCGTAATGCAAGTTTCCCAGCCTGATCATCTAAAGAGGGTGCTAGTCAGACATGGGAGCGCAAGCCCACAAATGTTAGCCCAGAATTGTATCTCTTTAGCTCTGCTGCTTTTATTCTTCCAAGCTGAAAGAACTGAAGGAAAACTTCAGGCCTTGAGTTGCAATGGTGGGGGATTACACGAGTAAACTATTAAACGACTCAGGGAGCATCAAAACAAGACAGAGACAATACACAGAGTCATTATACCAGAAAGAACTAATCGATGTTAAGCCATTTGAAGAGGTAGCATATTATTAGGAACCAATGGTACTGAAGGAAGAAGTCAAAGCTGCCTTGAAGGCATTGGCAAAAAAAAAAAAAAGGCTGCATTGAAGGCACTGGCAAAAAAACAAGGCTCTAGGAATTCATGGAATATCAATTGAGATATTTCAACAAACAGTTACAGTGTTGGAGTGCTCACTCATCTATGCCAAGAAATTTGGAAGACAGCTACATGGCCGACTGACTGGAAGAGACCCACATTTATGCCCATTGCAAAGAAAGCTGATCCAACCAAATGTGGAAATTACCAAACAGTATCACTGATACTACATGCAAAGAAAATGTTGCTCAAGTTCGCTGAAAAGTGACTGCGACTGTATATTGACAAGGAACTGCCAGAAACTCAAGCTGGATTCAGAAGAGGACGTAGAACCAGGGATGTCATTGCTAATGCCAGATGGATCTTGGCTGAAAGTAAAGAACAAGAAGTTGTGTTTACTTGTGTTTCATTGATTATGTGAAAGCTTTCAACTGTGTGGATCATAACAAATTATGGCTAACACTGAAGAGAATGGGAATTCTAGTACATCTAATTGTGCTCTTAAGGAATCTGTATGTGGATCAAGAGGCAGTAGTGTGAACAGAACAAGGGAACACTGCATAGTTTAAAGTCAGGAAAGGTGTGAATCAAAGTTATATCCTTTCACCATACTTTTCAATCAGTATGCCGAGCAAATAATCCAAGAACATAGACTCTGTGAGGAAGAATGAGGCATCAGGATTGGAGGATGACTCATTAACAAACTGTGTTACACAGATGACACCACCTTACTTGCTGGAAGTGAAAAAGATTTGAAACACTTACTGATGGAGATCAAGGACCTCAGCCTTCAGTATGGATTGCATCTCAACATCAAGAAAAAAATCCTCACAACTGTATCAGTAAACAACATCTTTATAAATGGAGAAAAGGTTGAGATTGTCAAAAATTTCATTTTATTTGGATCCACAATAAAAGCCCATGGAAGCAGCAGTCAAGAAATCAAAAGACACATTACATTGGGAAAATCTGCTGCAAAGGACTTCTTTAAAGTATTCAAAAATAAAGATGTCACCTTGAAGACTAAGGTGTGCCTGACCCAAGCCATAATATTTTCATTCGCATTATATGCCTGCAAAAGCTGGGCAATGAACAAAGAAGACAGAAGAATTGAGGCCTTTGAATTGTGGTGTTGAGTAAGAAGGTTGAACATATCAGGAACTGCCAAAAGAACCAACAGATCTGTTCTGGAGGAAGTACAGTCACAGTGCTCCTTGGAAACAAAGACAGTAAGACTACAGGCTACATACTTTGGACATGTGATCAGTATGGATCAGTCCCTGGACAAGGAAATCATGCTTAGTAGAGTGGAGGGTCAGCTAAAAAGAGGAAGACCCTCAGTGAGATTGATTGACACAGTGGCTGCAAAATGGGCTCAAGCATAAAAACTATTGTGGACATGGCACAAGACTGGGAAATGTTTTCTTCTGTTGTTTGTGGGGTTACTGAGTTGGAACTGACTCAATGGCACCTAACAACATTAGGCTTCAGAGAGCAAGGTGCAATAGTTTGCTCGGAAGCCCAAAGATGTTAGTAGGAGGAAGAAACAGAAAATAATTATAGCTGTTTGGACCAGCAAAGGACTGCCCCCTCTCACAGATAATTTGCTGCACATTCTTACATTTCAAATAAGATGAAAGGCTCATTTTCTTTCTGCCCTCATTTCTTCTCCTTCTCTATACTCAAAGCCTATTTTAATAATGTTCTGATTCCATTGGACTTTCTTAAACAGGGCTTCCAAACCGGTTCTTCACAGTTCTGTCATTGCCAAAGATGTGAAATTGGAACAGACTCAAATTTTTAAAATCTGGATAAACTAAAACAACAACTAAAATATGAAAAACTAAGGGTCAAAGTCCTGCTAGAAACCTAATCTCCCTGTTAGAATGCAAGGCCAGTGTTTGTACTGCATAGTAACAAAATCTCTTGACCTCGGGATTTTGAACAAAGTCAGAACGGTCAAGCCCTGCTAAATGATGGCAGCCAAATGCACCACTTTGAATGTGTGTCATTCTCCAAACTCCTGCCAATAATCCAGTCTCATGCATTAGTCCTCTGAAAGGCCTCAGCATGCCTCTTCTGTGCCTCCCATTCCAGGGCTGTGACCTGTAACTTTTCCCATTCCAGTTATAAGTCTAGATCACTCAAATGGTAAAAATTTGAGTCTGTTCTGGTTTTGCTTCATTGTCCATGAAGAATTGGTTTGAAGTGGTTCAAAGCCCTGCCCTGAGTACTTACGGCACATGATCCAACATTTCAAAAGGCTCTTATTTCCAGCTCTACTTCCACAGCCTCATTGTTCATATAATTCACAGCGAATACCTTTGGTAACTCACATGATAATCACTAATGATTATGGTCTGAATCAGCCTATTTTAATGCTGTTGGCTGGTGTTGTTGTTGTTAAGGGCCATCAAGTTGGTTCTGACCCATAGTGACCCTGTGCACAGTAGAATGTAACACTGTCTGGTCCTGTACCATCTTCAAAACTGTTATACTTGAGCCAATTATGTATCATTATTTTTATTTAAAGGAGAGAGAAACAGAACACTGAAGTTACGAGGTGGTTGAACTACATAGGTCTTAAAATCAGTGCTAGAACTAGGGGTTATTCCCCGGGCCAGTGCTTCTTAACTATTGCGTTGCATTGCATCACACTAGGTGCCTTCAGCTTCCCTCTTCTCTGCCTAGAACTCCTTGGTCTTGGTCTTCCCTCTCACTTCTTCTGGCCTCTTCTCTCTTCAAGGCTACTTCCTTCTGTTGTGTTTTTGGTAGCATTTCTCATTTCTGTGTTTTCTCTTTCCATCCATCCTTGACCATTTCCACCTTCAGTTTCAATGCTCTCTTCCTACAAGTTTACATGTTGCTGTTAGGTGCCACTGAGTCATTTTTCACTCATAGAAACCCCACGTAACAGAATAGAATACCCTGTCGTGTTTTCTTGGCTGTAATCTTTAAGGAACTAGATTGCCAAGTTTTTCTTCCATGTAGTTACTGGGTGGATTTACACCGTCAACCTTTTGGTTAGTAATCAAGCACTTAATGGTTGTGTCACGAGTGAATCCTTAAAAGTTTACTTAGGTCATTCTTATTTTCTGCCGAGATCCCTAAAATCATTCTACACTCATTATCTGTTTCTTTATTATTCCCGCTCTTCCTTAACTTATTGCAGTCTAGAATTTGCTTCCTACTTTGCTCACAACACTACTCAATCTACTCTTAACGGATTTGCCTTACGTACCTGGTCTTCTTCATCGCTGCCTTTGTGCCATCAATCCTGTTTCACCCAACTCCTCTGGAAACTCTTTTAGCTCTTTTATTCATTATATCCCTCATTTCTGGTGCCGCTCCTACTTTTCTGATTTGTCCTTCTTTCTCAGGCACTTTGTCTCCTCTCACCATCTAAAAATAAACATTTCCCAAGGCTCTGTCCTTGACTTTCTTGTCTCCTTTCTTTAAATTCTTTCCCTTGGCAGTCTCATCGACTGAAACAGTTTCAGTTCTCTCCTCTATGCCCTGAAATTTCATTTGTGAAGGTTAGAGCCCACTGGGACCCTTTTTCTTAAATGTGAGGTCTTCAAATATCTTCAGCACGGTGAAATGGAAGAGGACATATTTTCTCACTGACAGAAGACCTTCCTTGAACTAAATGGGGGGAAGCATGAGACTGAGAAGAGGAAATGAGAAAGAAGAATAAATGGGCCAAGGGCAGAAGCACAAGGTAAGGAAGCAATGTAGAGTTTGTCTACTTCCCCAATGACTATAATGACCTTACTGTTACACCTCTAGCTAAGCCTTCAGAGATTGCTTTTGAATGTCAAGACAAGTTTAAAGCCCCTTAGCACCTAACGTTCTTAACTTCCTCTTACCCTCACCCTCTCCCTTCCCCACATACCTCTATCACTCCTGCTGTCTTGAATTCTTGGCAATTCTCAGAGTACATCATTCTGTCACATTTTCTGGATCTTTGCACATGATATCATAGAAATACTCTTGATGTATAGCTTGAATGATGTCAGATACTTCCCTGCTAAAAATCTCTGTGAAGTTTTTCACTGACATTTCACATAGCCTAAATTTCTTAATCTGCCAGAGAAAGCCTACTTTTTCAGTCTGTCAGTATCGCGCACATATCAAAACTATGCTTGTTGTCTTCTAAATGTGCTCCAGAATTGCCTACCTCTTGTCATCTAACTCTGTTAGCCTAGAATGTCATTCCTGAAACATATCATATCCTTAGCTGTCAAAATTATACTGTCTTTAAGACTCAGCTCTAAAGCCCAGTGGTTTATGAACTCTATTTATGCTGTCTTCTTCTTCTCTCTCTCTTCCTTTTTTTTCCCCTTGTTCTTTATCCTTTGGCCTTCTACCCCTCATGAGATATGATCTCTCATTCTCCTGAATGCCCTTAGAGTCTTTTTAACCTTGTTTGATAGATCTTTTGTACTATTTATCTAATAACGCATAAGATTAGAAGTTTCTTGAAGTAAAAAAAAGTCTTTTTATTTTTGTATCCCCTGCAGATTTAACATAGTGTTTAATATAAAATAGACATTCAATGAATATGGTAACTTTTAATTTCTTGAGATTCTGAAAGGTAGGTCCTTCATAAAAGCTACTCTGAAGAATGCCTACAATATTTTTTTTTAAGTTCTCCAGAATACTGATTCTGTTCTAATTAAAAATATACTTGTATTGATTAAGTTTTGATCATGAGGCGGGAGAAAAAGCACATCTCTGGAGAGGTAAGAGTTCAACCTCCAAAGGAAAATTTCTTCCTGCTGTTTAACTGTTTTTCATTTTAAATTTCCAACCATTGAAAACAGAGAAGGTCATTTGATGGTGTTTACACCCACAGAAAGGAAAGGATAAGCTGAGATATTTATCCTAAATGTCAAGAAAGCTGAAGTTAAATTGTAATATGTGGAAATTACTATCCTTAAGATAATGCTTGGTAAGATATTTTTCTTAATTAGTTTGCCTGCCCCTTTTTCCCCAATTCATGCTGCTTGAATCATTAGGACTTATCCAGTCTAGAAAATACCAAAAAACATTCTTTATTTGTTACATGAAGTCAATCAAAAATTACTTGGACAATTTTATTTACTTTGAATGAGAATATAAATATCACCAATACCATACTAATTTGCTAACCTTCCAATATGCTTTGGCTAGTTTCAAAACAATTGTGGTATGTTCAAAAATGAAGAAGTAGCTTAAAAGAAAGAGGGAAATTAATTTTTAGAAATAACCTACCAAACAAACATCTCCAAAGTGTATAAAGCCATTGATTGCTTGTCTTCATATTTACATAATCTCTAATATTCCAGGAAAAAAAAATCTATATTTAAAAAGAAAGTTTATTATTATTAACATATACCAACTCTTGGACATATTTCCTTGAGTGTTAAGTTTCTTATACCTAACAATAATATATCCAGGAGGCTCTGATTAAAAACTTGCTTGATGGCACTTGGCTTTTGGCTGTCTTTTTTAAAAATGTATTCTTCTGCAGGGTCTTTATTTTTACTGTCCTAGTTCATTCATGAGCATAGATGCAGATATTCTATACCAAGTTTGATACCAAAAGTTAAAAAGACAATACAAGAGATGAAAGTCTTTCTCATGAAAATAAGTGCAATTATCCTATATCAAATACCATCCAACACAGTAAAGTACAAAAAACATAGTATCTAATAACTAAGATGTGTTTTATTAGTAATGCAAGATTAGTTTAACAATTAAAGTTAACTAACATAATTCATTTATTCAAAGAAAAAATTATGTGATTAAATCAATGGAAGCAGAAAAATATTCAACAAAATTCAATAATAACTGAAAACGTCTTAAGCTTAAAAGCAAAAAGGTGAAAAATTTAAAGCAATCCCTATTAAAATGAGAACAAAACAGGATTTTAATCATCTTTTTCACAACCTTAATTAAACAGAATAGTGGAAATCTAAATCATTCCTGTAAGGCATAAATAAATAGTGTTTTTCTTAATTAATTCAGAGATATACATTTTTACGTAAATAGTGCATTTTAAAACCAAAGACATCTTAAAATCAATGAGGGAGCATGTAACTGTATGTAACTGTGTAGATGTAGCTATATGTAACTGTGTATATGTAACTATGTAATGTAACTATATGTATATGTAACTAAATGTAACTATGTAACATGTAACTATACATACACACACATATATATTTTAATGTGGAAGACACTTAACTAGCCAACTGTCTGGAAGAGATCCATGTTTATGCCCATTTCAAAGAAAGGAGAGCCAATAGAATGCAGAAATGATCTAATAAAATCATTAATATCACATTCAAGTAACATTTTGCTGAAGATCACTCAAATGTGATTGCAGTGGTACACTGACAGAGAACTGCCAGGAATTTAGCCCAGATTCAGAAGAGTACATGGAACCAGGAAATTATTACTGATGACAGATGAACCTTGGCTAAAAGCAGAGAATACCAGAAGGATGGTTACTTATGTTTTATTGACTATGCAAAGGCATTCAAACGTTTAGATCATAAGAAATTATGGATAACATTGCAAAGACTCGGTTCCAAAACACTTAATTGTGCTTATATGGACTTGTACATAGATCAAGGGACAGTCATTCAAACAAATAGATATTGCGTAGTTTAAACATAGGAATGGTATCCTGTTACCACACGTATTCAGCTTGTGTGCTGAGCAAATAATCTGAGGCATCAGGATTGGAGGAAGACTCATTAACTGCCTGTGTTATGAAGATAATTCAACTTTGCTTGCTGAAAGTGAATAGGACTTGAAGTACTAATGACGAAGATCAAACACCACAACTTTCAGTATGGTTTGCAATACAATAAAATTAAAGCAAAAATTGTCATAACAATAAATTGCCATTACAATAAATCAAGAAAAGACTGAAATTTCAAGTATTCTAGTTTACTTGATTCACAATTAACACTCATGGAAGCAGCAGTCAAGAAATCAAAACACACACTGTATTGGACAAATTTTCTGCAAAAGACTTCTTTAAAATGTTGAAAAGCAAAGATGCATCTGATTCAGTTCATGATGTTTTTAATTGCCTCTGAGAAAACTGTGCAATGGATAAGAAAGACTAACGAATTGACACCTTTGAGTTATAGCTTGGTGAAGAATTTGAATATACCATGAAGTGCCAAAAGAACAAACAAGTATAGCCAAAATGATCCTTAGAAGAGAGGATCAAGGAAGCTGGCAGACTAGTCACATGTCTCCTTGATTCCCTCTGAGAACTAAGGCCAAGAAAAATAATAGAATGGAGCAATGTAGAATTCTGGAAGCCCCAAGATCAGGAGTAGGGTTGTGAGATCAGACTGGTGACAGGAAGGGAAAAAGCTCTTTGTTGGCAGGGAGATGGCTGACGCAGTGGCTGAGAGGCTCACAGATACGGACACCATCTTTGTTAGCTAGGAGACTAGGACTGGGACTGCTAGGCCTGAGAGCCCAGCAGGGTCTGTCTGCCATGCTGAGCCAGAGTGCCTAGGTGAACAGCATCTGACGGGCCCCCAAGAGACTCCATAAGTAGGGCACCATCTTTGTCAGACAGGAGGCAGGGCCCAGTGAGGGCCCAGCTGCTGTCAGCTACCACTGGACAGTGCCTCAACAGAAAGCAGTTTTTAAGATAAATGCATCTAGAGAAAGCAGCAGTACCTGGCAGCCAAGCGTGGTGGCATCCTTCCCTTCTCCCTACTCTGAGCTATGTTGTAGTATCAGTTGCTGCGACTGCAGAAAGCCAGCACAAGTAGGTTGGCATCTTTATCAGCCAGAAGTCAGAGCCTGCCACCCCTGAAGTCTCAGCTGGGGCCAGCCACCAAGCTAATCAGCACTGTGGGGCTGGACAGTATCCCTCTCACCAGGGAAGCTGTACATAAGTCAACTGCACCTAGACAATGCAGCGGCAGCTGGTGGCCAAGTCTAGCAGTACCCTCACTCACTCCCTTCTTAAAGCTATGCCACAGCTCCTGTTGGTGCACCATCAGAGAAACTGAACATCTTTTTAATGGCATGAAGACAACAATCCATTTCTACCCATTTAAAGAAGCAGACCACCATGGCTCTGGAAAACTCCAAAAAAAAAAAAAAAAAAATCAAAAAACTTCCCAGATGAAGAAGCCTTCCTGAAATTGTTGGAGATAGACTAAAAAGAATTATGTATAGATCTCTTCTAGAGATTAAACAAAGTGCAGCAGAACAAAATGAAAAATTAAGTAAGCTATATGATCTGCTTGAACATCAATGATCTGAAATTTGACAGATCAATAATAAAACTACAGAGTTAGACAATTCAACACAAAGCCAAAAGAGCAGCACCAAGGAAATGGAATGCAGAATAAGCAAGACTAAAGATAAAGCAACTGACACCACCATTTATGAAGAGAAATCATATAAAAGAAGAAAGAAAAATGAAGAAGAATTAAGAAGCATGTAGTACTCTATCAAGAGGAAGAATCTATGAACAATTGGAATTCCTGAACAGGGAAGGACAGTAGGAAATAGAGAGAATTGTTGAAGATTTGCTGACAGAAAACTTCCCCGACATCATGAAAGAAGAGAATATAGATATTCAAGATGCCTATAGGTCTCCACAAAAGGGAAACCTCAAAGGAAAAACACCAGGACATATTATAATTTAGCTTAATAAAATGAAACATAAGCAAAAGCTCTTAAAGGCAGCTAGGCTTAAATCAAAACTAACGTACAAAGGGAAGCCTTGTAGGCTGTCCTGACTTCTCAGCAGAAATGTTGGCAAGCAGGTAATAGGATGACACCAAACTTGAAAGAAAATAAGGTCCAACCAAGAATTATATATCTTGCAAAACTGTCTCTCTAATACAGTGGTAACAGTAAGACATTCTCAGATAAACAGAAGCATACAGACTTTGCAAAAACCAAACCAAAATTACAAGAAATACTGAAAGAAGCTCTTCATTTAGAAAATCAATAACATCAGATGTATACTCAAGGATATAGCGCAGGACAAAGCATCCAGAGTCTTATTCAGCTAGGGAAGTTACAAAGCTGAACCAAATCTAAAATATTAAAAGCAGAGAAACAGAAATAGTAACATGTAAACTATGACATCATCCTACTATATATATGTGTTACACTATGTATACCCCTTTCAGATGGAGAGGAAGTTAATGAGATATACAGAAGTTAAAGATTAGTTTACACTTAGAACATTAAGAGGGAACAAAGGGTTAGCCACAAAACAAACAATACTACATATCAAAACAAGAAATGTAATACAGGAGTCTCAACAGACAGAAAAACAACATTCAAAAGGATGAAAAGAAAACTCATAAGGGAAAAAAACCCAGAACAGTATATTAAGTGGAACAAAGAAAACATCAGCACCACAAAAATAAAGGCACCAAATGACAGCACTAAATACATATCTATCAATAATTACAACAAATGTAAATGGATTGACTGTTCCAATAAAGAGAAAGAGAATAGCAGTCTGGATCAAAAAACACCATCCATTTATATACTGCTTACAAAAAATACACCTTATACTCAAAGATATGAACAAACTGAAAAAGGATGGGAAAATACACGTCAAGCTAACACCATGCAAAGAAGAAAAAGAGAGGCAAAATTAATCTCAGATAAAATAGATTTTAAAGTAAAATCCACCATCATCTACAAGGAGGGTCACTATTTATTGTTCAAAGGTTCAATACATAAGCAGGATATAACAAGATTAAATATTTATACACCAAATACCAGGGCATGTAAATACATCAAACAAATGCTGACAATATCAGAAAATGAGATGGATCACTACACTATAATAGCAGGAGACTTCAACACTCCACTTTCAGTAATGGACAGATCATCCAGAGAAAAGCTCAGTAAAGATAGCAGAAGATCTTATTGTGACTATTAACCAACTAGATCTCACTGACATACACAGAACTTTTTACCTCAGAACAGATAACTACACATTCTTTTCCAATGTACATAGAACATTCTCCAGAATAGACCATTAGACCATAAAGCAATTCTCAACAAAATCTAAACCACTGAATTATTGCAAAACATCTTCTCAGACCATAAAGCCATAAAAGTTGAAATCAATAGCAGAAAAAAGTGGGTAGAAATTCAAACTCACAGAAACTGAACAACACTTTGCTCTAAAATCCATGGGTTATAGAAGAAATCAAGGACGAAGTTAAGAAATTTACGGAATACAATGAGAATGAAAACACATACTACCAGAACCTATGGGATACAATTTATCTCTATAAAAGCAAACCAAAGAATTAATCTACAACTTCAACAAGTAGAAAGAGAACAACATAAGTACCCCTCAGGCACCAGAAGAAAACAAATCATAAAGATTAGAGAATAACTAAATGAATTAGACAACAGAAAAAAATTGAATTAACAAAACCAAAAGCTTTTTTTTAAAAAAAGATCAACAAAACTGATAAACTATCCGCTAAACTTACGAAAGAAAAACAAGAGAGGAAACAGATAACCCAAGTAAGAAATGAGATGGGAGATTTCACAACAGACCAATGGAAATCAAAAGCATCATAAAAGAATACTATGAAAAATTGTACTCTAGCAGATTTGAAAACCTAGAGGAAATAGACAGATTTCTAGATTCACATTGCCTACTAAAATTATCACAAACAGAAGTGGAACAACTGCCCATCAAAAAACAAGAGATTGAAAACGTAATAAAAAAACTACCGACTGAAAAAAGGCCCGGCCCAAAAGGCTTCACCTGAGAATTCTAACAAACTTTTAGAGAGGAGCTAATTCAAATAGTACTGAAGCTATTTCACAGCATAAAAAAGAATGAAATATTCCCAAATTCATTCTATTAAGCCAGCATAACCCTCATACCAAAGCCAGGGAAAGATTCCACTAAACAAAGAAAATTACAGACCAATATTACTCATGCAAAATTCTTCAGCAAAATTCTAGCCAATAGAATTCAACAACACATCAAAAAAAATAATAATAATAATTCATTATGACTAAGTTGTATTTATACAGGGATGCAGGGCTGGTTCATCATCAGAAAAATGGTTAATGTGATCAACAACATAAATGGCACAAAGGATAAGAATCACTGGATTTTGTCCATTGATGCAGAAAAGGCATTCAACAAAGTTCAACACCCATTCATGTTAAAAACTCTCAGCAAAATAGGAATACAAGACAAACTCCTGAAGGCAATAAGGTGCATCTACACAAAGCCAACCGCCAACATCATCCTGAATGGAGAAGGACTGAAAGAATTCTCCCTGAGAACAGGAACCAGACAAGGATGCCCACTGTCAAAACTTCTATTCAACATTGTGCTAGAGATTCTAGCCAGAGCAGTCAGAAGAGACAAAGAAATAAAGGGCATCTGCATTGGTAAAGAAGAAGTAAAAATACCCCTATTTCCAGATGATATGATCATATGCACAGAGAACCCTAAAGAATCCGTAAATAAACTACTGGAACTAATAAAAAAGTTAGCAAAGTATGAAGATATAAGCTAAACATAAATAAATCAGCAGGATTCCTTTATACCAACAAAGAGATCAACAAAGAGGAAATCACCAAATCATTACCATTTACTACAGCCCCCAAGAAGATAAAATATCCAGGAATAAATTTAATCAGTGAAATAAGAGACCTATACAGAGAAAATTACAAGACTCTACTACAAGAAATCAAAAGAGACTTATGTAAGTGGAGATATCTACCTTATTAGTGGATAGGCAGATTTAATATTGTGACAAATTCCAGCGTTATTTTTTAATGAGATGGAGAAACAAATCACCAACTTTGGAAAGGGAAGAAACTCCACATAAGTAAAGCACTACTGAAGAAGAGGAACACAGTGGAAGGCCTCACACTACCCACACTCAGAACCTACTATACTGCCATGGCAGTCGAAACAGCCTGATATCAGTATAAAAACAGAGATACAGAGCAAAGAAACAGAATAAACCCAGAAATATCACCATCCTCTTATGAGTAGTTGATATTCAACAAAGTCCCAAACATTGTAAACTAGAGTAAAAACAGTCTTTTTAACAAATGGTGTTAGCAACATTGGATATCCAGCTGCAGGAAAAAAAAAAAAAAAAAAAAAAAACTGAAACAAGACCCATATCTCACACCTTATACAAAAACTAACTCAAAATGGATTGAAGGCCTAAATACAAAACCTAAAATGATAAAAATCATGCAAGAAAAAAAGGGACAACAGAAGTTCTAATACATGCCTTAGACTACAAATTCTGACCAACAACACTCAAACAACAGAAAATAGATAAATGGAAACTACTAAAAATCAAACACTTATGCTCATCCGAAGACTTTTTCAACAGAATTAAAAGACCACCTACAGAATGGGAAAAAATATTTGGCAACTGTATGTCACGTCAATGTCTGATTTCTGTAATCTACAAGATACTGCAAAATATCAACAAGAAAAAGGTAAATAACCCAATTAAGCAATGGACAAAGGAGATTGACAGACTTCACTGAAGAAGACATCCAAGTAGCAAAAAGACACATAAGGAAATGTTCACAATGATTAGCTATTAGAGAAATCCAAATCAAAACTACAATGAGATATCACAGCACCGATGAGGTTGGCAGTAATCTAAGAAACATAAAACAACAAATGCTGGAAGGGCTGTAAAGAGTTTGGAACTCTCCCACACAGCTGATGAGAAGGCAGAATGGTACAACCTCTTTGGAAAGCAATTTTGCACTTCCTTAAAAGGCTAGAAATATAAGTACTGTATGATCCAGCAATTCCACTGCTTGGAATATATCCTACAGAAATAAAGGTGGTCATATGAACAGTTAATGCACACAAAGGTTTATTGCAGCACTGTCCACAACAGCAAAAAGATGGAACAAACCTAGGTGCCCATCAACAGGGGAATGGATAAACAAAGTATGGGACATATGCACAACAGGACACTATGCAATGACAAAGAACAATGAGGATTTTAGGAAGCATATCATAACCTGTTTTCAACCAGAAGACATTATGCTGAGTGCAAGTCAGCTGCAAAAGGGCAAGTATTGTATGAGACCTCTGCTATAAGGACTTACAAATAGACTTATGTATGGAAGAAAGGACTCTTTGATGGCTACAGTGGTGGAGAGGGTGAGAGAAGGATGTTCATAGATTAGATAATTGATAGGAATGTGGTTAGATGAAGGTAATTGACAGCACTAAGTAGAGGGTAGATCAGCATAACTGGAGTACACAATAAACTGAAAGTTTTTCTAAATTCAATGCAATATTTCAAAGGATAGAGTAGCAGGGACGGGGCTCTGGGGACAATGTTCTCAGGGGACATTCAGATCAATTGGCATAACTATTTTTTGCTAAGAGAGTTTTCTGCACACCTACTGGTGAGTGGCATCTAGGTTTTTAAAGGCTAGCAAGCTGTCATCTGAGAAGTACCAAATGCTCCCAACACATCTGGAAAAGATGAACATCAAAGACAAAAGGAAAAATGAGCCCGGAAGACAGAAGGACCTTTATGACTGGGAGACTATATCAGAATGAGACCAGAAGAAACATATGGTGCCTTGCCACTACCCAAGGCAGCCGTGAAGGGAGACACAATGTGTGTCCCTGAGGTAACAACAGAAAAAGAGGTGTGCAGTTCAGCAACTTTACTAAAAGACAAGAATTGACGGTCCAACAGCCTAGAGGATCCCCTGGGAATATGACCCCTAGACATGCTGCTAGACCTGACCTGAAACCAGTACTGAGGTCAACTCTTCAGACAAGAATGGACTGGATGCAGGGACACACTATGAACATGTGGTATATGTACTTTATGGTTTTATACATTTGTAGGAGAATGTCCTACTGGTTTCTTTCTAGATAGGAGAGGGTGTAGAGGAGGTGACAGGTGTTCATTCAAATGGTAGTAGAAGCAAAGCGTGAAAAACAGGAATATAGTGTCGCAGAGTGAGAAGAGCAGATGGAGTTGCAGATAAGTAGGCATGCAAAATTTATTTGGAGTGTACAGTTTCATTTAATCATAATAAAAAAATGAAAATAAAGAGAGGATCATGAGACTTCATCTCACATACTTTAGAAATGTTATTAGAAGGGGCCACATGTTGGAAAAAGGCATCATGCTTGGTAAATTAGAGGGTCAACGAAGGGGAAGATAACTCTCAATATGACGGATTGACCCCAAAGCTGCAATGAAGGGCTTAAGCATAACACAATTATGAGAGTGGCGCAGGACTGGGCAGTGTTTCACTCTGCTATACAAGTTCACATGTACGTAGAGTGTGCATGTGTGTGCTCACATGGGCATGTACAAGTTGAAATGTTTCATTACTCTAGCTACATGACACACTACCCCAAAATTCAGTGGGTTAAAATAACAGAAATATTTATTTTATTCATGAATCTAAACTTTAGGAAGGACTCAGTGAAAGCCTCTCATTGCTCCTCAACTCAACATTCAAACATTTGGGACTGATTAAATATGAGTAAGGCAGTAAACTAAGATTTCTTTTATCATGTGTTTGACTGGAGCTGGTTGTTGGAACTTCTGAGATTGGAACAATTGGGTTCTAAGGACACCTTCCTCTATCTCTATGTATTTTTTTTTTCCACGTAATCTTTTTACCAGAGTTGCTTTAAGGTTAGCCAGACACTTTCATATCTATTCAAGGCTCCTGAGGTGCATGTCCCAGGAGAGACATCTAAGTTGAAGCTCTAGCAGCCTTAATGGCTCAGGCTTGGAAGGTTTACGATTCCTTCTACCATAATTACACTGTCACCTAGATTCAAGGGGAGGTAACACAGATCATAGTCTTAAAGAGGAACATCCAGGTCAGACTGTAAAGAGTATGTGGCACAGGATAAACGGATGAAGCCATTTTGAAAAACATAATCTGAAATAAAAGTGTTATAAAACAATTATGCAACTATTATGGAAGACTAAAGATCTATTATTAACCCAAAGAAGAGAAAAACACCAAGACTTATTGTAATAATGTGTGATATTAGCATAAACCCAGTGCAATCAAACTGATTAGTAGCTCACAGTGATACTGACATAGGGACAGATAAATTGACCAGTATAATAATAATGTGTTCCCCTGGGAGCCTGACCCCTAGACCTGAAGCTGCCTCTAATCATAAGTCCGAGGTCAGCTCCTCGGACAGGAATAGACTGGACTCAGTGACACCGAGTGACCATATCATGTGTGCATTTTATGGTTCTGTGAATCTATAGGATGTCACTCACCTGGCCCCTTACTAGAGGGGAGTGGAGAGGGTGGGGAAAAGGGGACAGAGGATTTTTAAGAGGATATGACTTGTATAGGACAGAAAGGAGAAGTGTGCTGTCACCAGGCAAGGAGAGCAGTAGGAGCTGCACATAGGCAGGCATGTGAATTTAAACCGGATTGTACACTGTGAATGAATCACAATAAATGAAAAAATTAAATTAAAAAAAAGTTTTATATAGATTAAACTTGAAAACGTATTGTGATACATCTGTACTTATAAACATAGCTTTCATTTTTCCCTGAATATTAAAAGGGGAAAAAAACTTGAGAGGACTGCAATCAATTTAGTCTTCAATCAGTGTTAATCTCCTTGCTCGTGTTTACTGGTTGCTTATACTAAGGCTATCCATCTTGAATCCCTACTCCCTGTAGAATTGAGATAACTCCAATGTTACGTGAGTTAACTGTCTGAACTATGGCCCTGCCTTCTTCATATTCTCTCTCCTCTCAGGAAGAAACTAAGAATGCATCAAGCCTGTACGTGAAAGGAGTTCCACACTGACAATCCACTACTACTTCATTCACTGGGGAATTTGATTTTGGCTGTCTTTCTTTTCTCAACCAACAATAATCAGAAGGCTTGAGGTAAAAAAAAAAAATTCTTTGCTCACAAAATTACGAAATTTTTTAAGAACTTCTTTGTTTTGGGCAGACATTATTGCCAAATAGGATTGAATACCGAAGCTTCTCAAAACCTATGTTAACTGCTTGAGTTTTTCTAACAAAAGTCACAGATCCCCAAAGTCACCTCATAGCAAAACAACAAATTGGCTCAAAACATAATGAATATAACCCATCAGTACTTTAAAAAATAACCTATATCAAACCAAATGGTCAATAATTGCCTTAGAACAAAAATGAAGATGTAAGGACGCAGGGAAATTAGGTTTATAGAAATAGAACAACCAGAGACGAAATAATGAGAATGTTTGTGTATTGCGAAAAGTATAATCAATGTCACTGAACAACTTGTATAGAAAATGTTGAAAGGGAATTTAAGCTGCCGCGTAAATCTTCACCAAAAGCACAATAAAATGTTATTTTTAGAAAATAAATTATATCTGCCCACTAAGGAATCCTTTGAGAATACATGAGGTGATTAATGTGAAAAAAAGACAAAAGTCACAGACTCATTCTGCCACCTTCATTCGTTCTTGACCCTGTGTTTATGTATTTGTTTACTCATTCATTCTTAATACAGTTTGTATGTTTCTCTACCTCCATCTCATCACCTAGTGTGCAACAGATCGTCTTCCATGATTTGTCTCTTTCATCAGTGAGTAAAAAGACAAAATCTTTCTCTGATGGGATTTAAATTCAAGTGAATGGAAAGAGACAAAAACAAGAAAAAAATTTTTTTCTGTAATAGAAGGAAAGTGTTTTGGGGAGAAAAAAAGAAAATAGTAAAAGGCGCTGGGAGTGAGCTTGGAGTGAGTGAAGATTGTAAAGACAGTGACCAAGGTACGTCTTAGTATGAAGGGGACACTTAAGGAAAGACTTGAAGCAAGTCAGGGAATGAGTAGTATTCTCGACAGACAGCAGTGGTGGTGAAAATCAGTCTACGACAAAAACTTTAAGCTCATCACGATGTTTTCCCTTCTAAAATGTCAAACATCACTTTTTATTGTTCCCAAAGAAAGAATTACATTGGAGTAAAAATAATAAATTCTTTAGAGTTAGAAAGACTTAAGTTCTTGTTCCAGCTTCAAAAGTTACTAGTATACATCTCTAGGCAAGTATCATAACTCTTTTCACTTTATATTAACCACTTACAAAATAAGTAAATAAGTGTAATAAACCTCTTTCATGTGACTGGTGTTTTTGCAAGCTTCAAATGGTGTTAAACAAATGAATAATGCATATAGTTTATCATTCTTTTAAGTACTATGGTTGCTAACCAAAGAGTCTGCAGTTCAAATCTGCTAGGTGCTCTTTGGAAACTCTATGCGGGCAGTTATTATACTCTGTCCTATGGGTGGCTATGAGTTGGAATCAACTTGATGGCACTGTTCTTTTGTTTTTTTTAATTTTTAGGATTAAAAAATATCAAAAACAATAATGATAAAGAAAAGCTACAGGTGAAGGAAATAAATGAAACTAGACTTAAAGTCTGCTTAACTAGACTATAAAAATAATAAGGCTTTCATAATTATCTAATGCATTCACTTAGATTCTAAGCATCTACTATCTATCAGGTGCAATTCTAGATTCTGGAAACACAAAGATAAATCTCTTAAGTTAGTTAGAATCTAGAAAAGTGACAGACCTATACGTGATGACTGCTGAAATGATGTAATACTAAACCTACAATATAAGAGTATAGAACTAATCAAGTTTGCTTGAGAGTTTGGGGAATGTTTCAAAGAAATAATATGAGCTGTGAGATCAGCTGCCTGATATCAAAGTAAATAAATTTTCAAATGAATAGCCAGTGCAATGGAACCAAAGCATGAGACAGTATGACTTTTGGGGAACTCCAAGAAAAAACAAATTTAGAGCAAAAATAGAAAGATCCACAGATGACGACAGCAGAGAAGTCAATTAGGGCCATGTTTAGGCACTACTAACTTTATCTTATATGTAATGTAAGGAAATTATATCAGTTTTGCAATGAAATTCTAATACTCTGGTGACCATTCGAAGATTTATGAAATTGAAAGGAGAGAAATAAACTAGGAGGCTATTGTAATACTGCAAATAAGAATTTATGGAGTTCTGAATTAAGACAGATGCAAGGTTAATGGAAATTCTGGGATGGAAACAAAAGATATTTTAAGAAGTAGATTCAGTGAGTCTGAAATAAGTCTCAGGACTCTGAACAATTTTGGTTGAAATTAATTCAGTTATGATATGCAAGACCTCATTAGGTAAGACAGGAACAGGGAATAATCACAAAGGAAATGAGTATTAAGAGAGAAACAAAAACACTGGGAAGGAGTTTGAGGAAAACAACTAAGAAACTTAGAAGAAATATCAATAGGTAAGTGGTAGCATAATATCCAAAGAAAGAGATATTCAAGAAAACAGAAGGTCAAAAAAGCTCAAATGCAACAGGAAAGCCAAGAAAAACAAGTTACCAAATGTTTTCCTTGAATTTGCTCATTAAGTTGTGTATCAATGAGGCTTTAAGTGGCACAAAACTGAATCAAAAATGGCTTAAGCAAAACCAGTTTAAATCACAAGATTGGTATATCTGGAACTAGTGCTGAAAAGTTAAACAATTTATTCAAGATGATGATTCTCTCTCTCAGTCCTGTCTTTGTTGATTCCATGTCTTGGCCTAACCAAAACAAAAAAAAAGTCCCCTGTCTGCATCCAAATATCTCAGGCTTATACTCTGTCAACTAAAAGTCCATCAGAAGGAGAAATTCAGTTTAACAACAGTACCTACAAATGCCCTATAGTTAAGTGTCATTGATACCAGTTGGCTTGAGTTTTGTTAAAAGCCTATTGCTGAAGAAATCACTTACCACGGAGACATTATTCTGCTTAAGCTGTGATTTGAGGTACATGTTATCCTTGTGATATGTCATCCTTGGGGTGATTGTCCCACATGAATGTAAGCTCCACAAGGAAGAGATTCTGGAACAGATTGCAAAATACATCAGGTTTTTAGTAGATCTGGTCAAAGTGCAAACAAATGAGAAATCAATATCAGCAAGATAACAGAAAAATCAGCAAACATTTGGAAACTAAAAAAACACATTTCCAAGTAATCTGTGAGCATGAAAGATTGTCAAAGAGAAAAAGTTTTCAGGGAAATAAAAAAAATTGAAATAAATGAAAACGAAAATACAACATAGCAACATTTGTAGGATGCCACTAAAGCAGTGCAGACAGGGGAATTTATAGAACTAAGTGCTTATGTTAGAAAAGAAGAAAAGTGTCAAAACAATCATCTAAAATTCTACCTACAGAACTTAGAATAAAAGAGCAAAATAAACCTGAAATGAGCAGAGGAAATAATGACATAATAAAGAGTAAAAATCAATAAAACTGAAATTATAAAAATAATAGAATATATCAATGGAACAAAAACTGGTCCTTAGAAAAGGTGATTAAAACTGACAAACCTCTTATAAGGCCAACAAAAAAGAAAACACTTAAATTGCCAATATAAAGGATCAACAAAATGGGATACACACATACAACGGAATATTACTCATAAAGAGACACACTATAAAATAACAACTTTGAAAACAGTATGTTCAGTGAAATAAGCGAATTACAAAAGGACCGATATTGTATGACTTTGTTTATATTAAATACCTAGAAAATACAAATATATAATGATTCAAGTTCAATAGTGGTTACTACGTGTAAGAAAGAGCCCTGGTTGCTCAGTGGTTACGAACTCAACTGCTAACCTAACCCACCTACTACCCATTGACAGAAAAGACCAGGCAATGTACTCTAGCCAAGACTACAGCCTAGGAAACTCTATGAGGCAACTCTATGCTCCCGCATACAGTCTATATGAGTCAGAATCAATTTTCAAAAAGTATAGCAATGGAGAACAGATTAGTGGTTGCCAGGGTTAAGGAAGAGATGGGGGCAAGACGAAAGGCAGTATGGTTATAAAAGAGCACCATGAGTAATCTTGGTTGTCATAGATGTGTGTTGTATCCTGACTGTAACTATGACAGTGTCCTGGTTGTGCTACTATGAATTACAGTTTTTCAATTTTATCTTTGAGAGAAAATGGATAAAGAATTTACAAGATCTCTCTGCATGTAAATATATAGTCTTCTCCAAATGTCACTGTTTTGTTAGTTATCATCACATAGCAATCCATATTTGTAAAGTAGAACTTCTCCCTAGGTTTTCAAGGCTGTCTCCTTTCAGAAGCAGATTGCCAGGTCTGTCATCTTAGACATCGCTGGTGAGTTTGAACAACTAACTTTTGGGTTAGTAGTCCAGTACTTAATCATTTGTGCTACCCAGGAACTACTTTTTCCAAATAAAAATTAAATTTAGAGTAAATCAACAAATTGCTATTCAATTAATAAATGTGTGGTAGGGCCAATATCCTCAAATCACAGAGACTGAGAGCAAGGGATGAATGATTCTCCAAAGAAATTATGGTAGCATTACCAAAAGAATGGAGAATAAATACTGTGAACAAATACACAAAGGTCCAACAGAGAAAGATATCATTAAATCTACTTACTCTCATTTATTGCTGCTTCATATTTTCATTGCTTATGGTCAAAGATTTAGAAAAACAAATATAATCTGTCCTGATGATGGAAACCCTGGACCTCTCATTTTTTGACCTTGTTCTTAATTATACGTATGTTAAGAGTGGGTACAAGGGGAGTTAACAAATTCACTATTTCTCCTTTATTGAGATTGAAGTCAAGGATTTTGATTTACTTGGATCTGGAATCAGTTCTCACAGAAGCAGCAGTCAGGAAAGCACTGTATTGGCAAATCTGTTGCAAAGACCTTTTCAATCTGTTGAAAAGCAAAGATTTCACCTTAAAGATTCAGGGGCACCTGATCCAAGTCATGGCATTTTCAGTCACCTCATATGCATGGAAAAACTGGACAATGAGAAAGAATTGAAGCCTTTGAATTCTAGTGTTGGCAAAAAATATTGACTATACCATAGACCACCAAAAAAGCCATCAAATCTCTCTTGGAAGGAATACAGCCAGAATGCTCCCAAGGAGCAAGGATGGTAAGACTAGGTCTCATACACTTTGAATATATTATCAAGAAAGATTAGTCCCTGGAGAAGGGCACTGTACTTGGTAAAGTAGAAGATCAGTGAAAAAAACTGGTCAGTGTTTTATTTTGTCATACGCAGGGTTGCTGTGAGTCCGAACTAACAAGACCACACCTACAACTATTGCTATAACAAAGATGAGACTATTTCTTGGAGATAGGATAATATGATAAATGATTTAGGTTTACAAACAACATCTTCCTATTGAATTCAGCTGGTGTATAAATTAGATACTTGCACAAAATATCTGAAACAAAATTCTTATTATACAGTAAGTGGCTTAATGAATCCTTGTGTTTATACTACAGATTGTAAGGTCTTTTTTAAAGCCCTGCTTTCATATACCTCATGTTCAAACTGTAGACAGACATCTGTCTAAACTACACCTGAGAAAGGGTGCACAATAATGGAAAGTAGGCCAAATAGCCCTTAGCATCAATTGGCATCCTCTACATACTCACAAAGGGCCTGGCACTGGACTATTGAGGAAGTAGAGTCTAAAACAGCAGATCTTTCTTGGATGTAGCACAGGCTTTTGAACTGCCTCTAGGAGCTGAAAAGGGGTGCACGGCTTGTTCTCAGTGTGGCATATCTGGCCACTTCACACGACAAGGGTACCAAGTTACACTACAAGGAATCAATATGACTAATCAAACACTATGAAAACCATTGTTAATGAAGCAAATTCAGTGTTGAGAGATAGACAAAGTGACCTGTAAGGTGCCTTTCTTATTGTAACACCCCACAATCTCATAAATGGTACCAAAATGTTAATGATAAAGAGAGGACACACGTATATGGAGAGCTTTTACTTCAAAGAAGTCTTTTCATTATAATAATTGAATTTTATTCTCATAGTCATCTCTGTGAGAAAGTCACTCTCTTTCACAGATGAGACACTGAGGTTGAAGTGATTCCAGAAGATCATACAGCCAGTGAGTGGTGGTGAATGAACTTGAACTAAGATTTAACTGTGGGCAAAGCTCTGGGTCCCAGGAAAGATCACATCCTAGGAGTAACAATAATGTGCCTGCTGCCAGAGCAGCAATGGACATCAACTAATTCTTTCCGAAAAAATCAAATTGGCTCTGAGTTCTCTTATCTACAATCCAATTACATTAAGAAAGTGGCTTTGTTATAAATCTGAGAACTGAAATAGTCTGGGGACGGTAGTCAGAACACCCCAATTCAATTGCCAGAAGTGGCATTACTTCTCTTTATTTGTTACTGATATGCAGTAGAGTCTTTCATAGACCTCAGGCACATTTACACAGCATATTAATAGAAGACAGTCCCTGATACCAAAGATTACAGATTCAGCATGTAAAACAAAAGCAAGCTAAGTGGTTATATCCTCAGACAGAAATCTATATACACACATAGAAAACTGCTGTTCACTGAACGAAATGAAGAAGTAAAGTCTTGCTGCTTAAAACCACTGTTTTAGTCAGCTAGTGCTGCTCTAACAGAAATACCACAGAGTGGATGATTTTAACAAAGGAAAATTTTTTCTTACACAACCTGGTAGGCTACAAGTCCAAATTCAAGATGTCCGCCCCAGGGGAAGGCTTTCCCCCTTGCCAGCTCTGGAGGAAAGTCTGGTATTGCACCAGTCTTGTCCAGGGAGCATCTTGGTGCAGGAACCTCAGGTCTAAAGCACACTCTCTTCTCCCGTTGCCGCTTTCTTGATAATGTGAGGTGCTGAATTCTCTTCTTGCTTCCCTTTCCTTTTTTCTCTTGCAAGATGAAAGGATTAATGGTGGTGTAAGCCATACTGCAGGGAAACTCTCCATACAGTGGAGCAGAGAGGTGAGCTTATAAAGGGATTTATAGTCCCACCCTAATACTTTAACATACAGCACAGGAAAATCACAATATGGAGGACAATCATAGAATACAGGGAATCACAGCCCAGCCATATGGCTACATATATTTTGGGGGGGACACAATAAAATCCATGACAACCAGAATGCAATGGCTAGTAGGTATCATTTGCCTAAATATGCCTGATATCAGATTTGTCAGTGATGAAATGGGTAACATGAGTTGCTTTTCCATAGTCTGCAGGGAACCATTTTTCAAGGCTTTGTAGATTTTTCTATATAAGACTGAATTTTAAAAAAATACTATTATTGATAGCATTTTTTAGTAAATGATACTGAAGAAGAGGCAATTTTTTAGTAAACAGTATTGAAGAAGAGACAACTTAGGTATGCTATAAACCTACTGCCATTGAGTCAATTCCAACTAATAGCGGCCCTATAGCCAGAGTAGAACTGCCCCATAGAGTTTCCAAGTAGTGTCTGGTGGATTTGAACTCCTGACCTTCTGGTTAGCAGTCACAGCACTTAACCATTATGCTACCATGGTTTCCACATATGCTATACATACTTACAAAAATGCTTCACCAAAATACCAAAGCAGTTACTTTTGAGTCTATTCTAATTCCTGGCAACCCCATATGTGCACAGCAGAACTGCATCATAACATTTTCAGTGGTGTGACCTCTTAGAACTAGATTTTCTTCTAAAGTATTTCTGGCTGGGTTTAGATTACCAACTTCTCAGTTAATTGTACAGTGCTTAGTTGATTGTGCCACAAAGGAATGCCCCAAAACATGTTCTACAGGGTAGGTATTTTTATCACCATTTAAGGTAAGAATAGACTAAAACCCAAAGAGGTTTAAATGACATGCCCAACGTGTCACAGCTGGGAATCAAGACTTCAGTCTAGGTTAATCAGACTCCAAAGCACACTTTCTTTCTACGATATCACCTCACCCTCTTTGATTTTATGGATTTAATCATCCATCTTTTCTCCACCTCTTGTCACAGGTAATTGATGGCCATTAGATTTTAGAAAGGTGAGTCTGCCCTGTTATGCCCTTTTTCTGTCATGTTTCCCTAGTTAAACACTATAGCCGGATCTCTAAAAGATCAAATGTTCCACTTCATATAGCTTCTGTTCAAATAAAGCCATGACCCAAACACCAATTTTTACCTAATAAAATAGCCTTATATTCTTGGCCTTTAAGCTCACATATTGTAAAAATTTTGAGTTTTTACCCAAAAGTATCATGAGAAAATCTCTGATAACTGAATCTCATTTAATTGTATCAGAGCATGGAGAAAATGACCATCCTCCCTGAAGAAAAAATATCAATAGCAAGTTGATTTTGGTAGCATTTAAACTACACCACAGGGAGCTAAGTAAACCTAATTTTGATCTGACCAAAACTTTTGCAACTATAAAATAGAATAAAAGGCACAATAAGCAAAACTAGGGAGGAAAGTGTAGAAATATTCATCATCTCTACAAACAGTAGCAACATACCAATATTACATGTCAGTATTAACAGCCACCAAGGAGTACTTAATTTTCACAGGCTGGAAGGTGTGGGGCAGAGCTAAATCTAGCCTTGAAACTAAAAAAAAAAAAAAAAAAGCCCTCTGAAATTCAGGCTATATATGTATGTGTATGTGTACGTGTATGTATAGTATATACATACATAGAGAAATGAGGAGGAGAGAGAGAGCCTGGATTATACATACATATATAAAACATTTAATAAGCTATGTAATTCTCAAAAGATTTCTTCAAGCACAAAATGAGGTCATGTATATGAAAAACTATAATATCGCTTACATGCTATCTCTAAAAACTATTAATGAAAAAATCAACAATTAAAGCAACTGGATCATGTGATGAGATTTTCAACAAGTATATTCTTTTGTTGCAAATTTATTGCATTTACTGTATGGAAGGTACTGTAATAAGCACTAGAGATGAAGCAAGGGAGAAGTCTTTGATGTAAAGATCTTGTTAGTATGACAAATGCTATAACAAAGATGTGAGTCCCTGAGTAGTATAGCTGGTGTTTTGGATTGAACTGTGTCTCTCTAAAATGTGTGTCAACTTGGCTAGGTCATGATTCCCAGTACTGTATAGTTGTCCACCATTTTCTCATCTGACGTGATTTTCATACATGTTGAAAATCCCTTCTCTATTATTCTAATATGGTACGATTAGCAGCAGTTATGTTAATAAGGCAGAACTCAATCTATGAGATTAGATTTTATTTTAAATCAATCTCTTTTGAGATACAGAAGAGAAAAGTAAGCAGAGAGAGACTTCAGGACCTCACACCACCAAGAAACAAGAGCCAGGAGAATAGTATGTCCTTTGAACTCAGGGCTCCTTCTCAGAAGTTTCTTAAATGGGTAAGATTGACTACAAAGTCCTCCCTTCAGAGCCAACAGAGAAAGACTTCTCTTGGAGCTGGCACCTTAATTTGGACTTTGAGTCTCCTAGACTGTGAGAGAATAAATTTGTCTTTGTTAAAGCCATCTATGTGGAGTGTTTCTGCTTCAGCAGTACTAGATAACTGAGATGAAGGGAAGAACTATAAAAACTGAGGTTAAGAAGACCTGAATTCACAATCAAACACAGCCTTCGATCACCTAATCAGCCTCAGGACACGGCACAGAGCTGTTAATTGGGACTTCATACCACTCAGCGAAAAACCTCCTCTCTGTCGCTGACTCCCGCTCCTGGCTAGCCCAGGCTCTCACGGACGGAAGGTAAATGCACCAGTGTGACTCTTTTTTTCCTCTGTCTCGGCTGGCGGGCGGAGCTGGGCCTTGCCTGGCAGCTGGACTCAGACGCGCTGCTGGGGGGATAGGCAGGCGAAATTCCCATATTCTGAGAGCCAGGCTCAGGACTCTGTTAATCTAGACACTTTGGGCCTTTCGATTTGTAGCTGCCTCAGTGGGGATTGTGCGGAGCTCTGTGGTCAGGATGCGGGACGCCATGTTGGTACTGAGATTTTAGTGGACCCTCGTTGTTAGCCTCGGAGCCAGCGCCTCCAAACGGGACAGCGCTTCTCTGACAGAAAAGTAGTGATTTTGCGCAGTGCTGCCTACGTTGGGGGCCCTGCAACAGAAGCAGAGGAATCACTACCTCTCGGCACCTTTAGCCCCCCTGTCTGCTGCCTGTGTGGAGGACGCCATCTTGGATACGGTTGCCACAGCTGGACCTAATTCTTAGCTTGGGAGACAGAGCCTGCCCACAGGAGAGGGCTTTTCTATCACAAAACCAGTACTCGATGCAGTGTTGGATAAGGCTAGGCCCTGTCAGCAGAGGCCTCCACGGCAGTAGCAGTGCTGTATTCTGAACTAGTTTGTTATCATCTGGGGTTGGATACAGTGGCGCTTACTTTGTCAGATGAGAAGAGGGACCTCTACACCTGAAAACTTAACTGACTTGTTAACCGGTCAGATACCTTTTGCTTTACATTTGAAGACAGCCTAGAGAAACATTTGCAATCCATCCTCACAGTACCTCTTCCAGCCTCTATATACTCACATGGGACCCAAAAAGCAACAGACAATTGTGGCATACAAGCAATCACTCATGGCTTCAGAAGGCTCCCAAACAAAGCAACCAAGGAGTTTTCCAGATGAAGAAACTTTTATGAAAACATCAGGAAGTGAATACAAAGTGATTATATACAGGGCCCTGCTAGACCTTATACAAAATGCAGCGGAACAAAATGAAAAATTAAGCAGGTTGTTCGATCTGATGGAACACCAGTACTCTGAAATCCAACAGATCAAGAAGAAAATCAAGGACATAGAAATTTCCATGCAAAGCAAAGAAAACAGAATGGAACAAATGGAAAAAAGAATTTCTGACTTGGAAGACAGAGCTACTGATGCCAGTGTCTATGAGCAGAAATCAGAAAAAAGAAGCAAGAAAAATGGAGAAACATTAAGAAGCATGTGGGACTCTATTAAGAGCAACAACCTTGATTAATTGGAGTCCCTGAACAGGGTGTGACATCTGAGAACACAGAGAGTATTGTTACTGAGCTGCTGAAAGAAAACTTCACAGAAATCATGAAGGAAGAGAATATAGACATTTCAGATGCATATTGTACGCCACCCAATATGGACCTCAAAAGTAAGACTCCAAGACATATTATAATCAAGCTTAACAAAATGAAACATAAGCAGCAACTCTTAAAAGCAGCAAGACTCAAGGCAAAGCTAACATTCAGAGGGAAACCCTGTAGGCTCTCGTCAGATTTCTCAGCAGAAACCATGCTGGCACAGAGACAGTGGCACGACAAATTCAAAATCTTAAAGGAGAAGAACTTCCAATCAAGAATTATATATCCTGCAAAACTATCTTTCAAATACGAACATGAAATTAAGACATTCCCAGATAAACAGAAACTCAGAGACTTTGTAAAAACCAAACCCAAACTACAAGAAATACTGAAAGAAGTTCTTGGCTTTGGTTTAGAAGAACGAAACCACTAACTTTATATTTTATAACGACATACTACTCAATACTCATTTAGGGAAGGCTCCAAAGTAAATGACAGCTTTGATTTGGAAAGAAGCAATCCAGTGATCATTATGAAAACTATGGTGTCATCATAATAAAAGAGGGATGTACTACAGTTGTTATAGTCCTTCCAGATGGAGAGGAAGATGACAAGACTGGTAGTAATTAAAATGGGGTTTATAAATAGTTTATTAAGGGGGTTTATAGGGTCAGCTGTAAAGCACAACAAAGATGTATCATACCATTTCAAGAAATCTAACACACGAGTCTCAATAACTATAAAACCAGCTCTGAAAAAGGTGAAAAATCAACTCACAAAAAAGAGTGTCTCAGAACAGACTAATAAGAACAACAGAGAAAACATCAACATAAAAATAAACATATCACAATGGCAGCAGTGAACACATACCTATCAATAATTACATTGAATGTGAATGGACTGAATGCTCCAGTAAAGAGACACCGAGTGTCATCTTGGATCAAAAGACACGACCCATCCATATGCTGTCTACAAGAAACTCACTTGAGACCTAAAGACAGGAACAAACTGAAAATTAAAGGATGGAAGAATATATATCAAGCTAACAATGAACAAAGAAAAGCAGGGGTGGCAATTCTAATCTCAGACAAAATCAATTTTAATGACAAATCCACCATCTTGGACAAAGATGGACACTATTTATTGCTGAAAGGTTCAGTACACAAGCAAGACTTAATGATATTAAACATTTATGCACCTAATGTCAGAGCACCTAAATATGTCGCAGAAACACAGACTACACTCAAAAGAGAGTTAGATGACTCCACAATAATAGTGGGAGACTTTAACACTCCACTGTCATTACTAGACAGATCATCTAGAAAAAAGCTCACTAAAGATACAGAAGACCTCATTCACACAATAAACCTACTAAACCTCATTGATATATACAGAACTTTCCACCCATCAGCAGACAACTACACTTTCTTCTACAGTGCACATGGGACATTCTCCAGAATTGACCATATGATAGGCCATAATGCAACGCTCAACAAAATCCATAACATTGAATTACTGCAAAGCATCTTCTCAGATCATAAAGCCATAAAAGTTGAAATCAAAAGCAGAAAAAACAGAGATAGAAAGTGGAACTCTTCGAAACTGAACAACAACTTGCTCAAAAAACATGGGTTATAGAGGAAATCAGGGATGAATTAAAGAAATTCATGGATTCCAATGAGAACGAAAACACTTCCTACGAGAACCTATGGGATACAGCCAAAGCAGTGCTCAGAGGTCTGTTTATCTCCATAAATGCACACATCGGGAAGGAAGAAAGAAACCAAATCAAGGAACTAACTCTACAGCTTGAACAAGTAGAAAGAGAACAACAGAGGAACCCCTCGGGCACCGGAAGAAAGGAGATCATAAAGATTAGAGCAGAGCTAAATGAATTAGAGAATAGAAAAACAATTGAAAAAATTGAAAAGACCAAAAGCTGGTTTTTTGAAAAGATCAACAAAATTGATAAATCACTGGCTAAACTTACTAAAGAAAAGCAGGAAAGGAAACAAATAACCCAAATTAGAAACGAGATGGGAGTTGTCACCACAGATGCCACAGAAATCAAAAATATCATAACAGAATACTATGAAAGACTGTACTCCAACAAATTTGAAAACCTAGGGGAAATGGACCAATTCCTTGACTCATACCACCTACCAAATTATCACAACGTGAAGCAGAACAACTTAATAAACCCATCACAAAGGAAGAGATTGAAAAGGTCATCAAAACTCTGCCAGCCAAAAAAAGTCGGGGCCCAGATGGCTTCACGGCAGAATTCTACCAATCATTTAGAAAAGAGTTATCCCCAATACTATTGATAGAATTTCACAGTATAGAAAGGGATGGAGTACTCCCGAACTCATTCTATGAAGCCAGCATAACACTGATACCTAAATCAGGGAAAGATCCAACAAAGACAGAGAACTACAGACTGATATAACTCATGAACCTAGATGCAAAAATCTTCAACAAAATTCCTGCCAACAGAAAACAACAACATATCAAGAAAATAATCCATCATGACCAAGTGGGATTCATACCAGGGATACAAGGCTGGTCCAATATCAGGAAAACAATTAATGTAATTAATCACATAAATAACACAAAAGACAAGGATCACCTGATTTTGTCCATTGATGCCGAAAAGGCATTTGAGAAAGTCCAACACCCATTCATGCTAAAAACTCTTAGCAAAATGGGCATAGACGGCAAATTCCTCAACACAATAAGGGCCATTTATACAAAGCCAATAGCCCACATCATCCTCAATGGAGAGAGACTGAAAGACTCTCCTCTGAGATAAGGAACTATACAAGGATGCCCACTGTCACCTCTCCTATTCAACATTGCGCTAGAAGTTCTAGCCAGAGCAATTAGACAAGACGAACAAATAAAGGGCAAATGCATCGGCAAAGAGGAAGTTAAAATCTCCCTGTTCGCAGACGATATGATTGTATATGCAGAGAACCCCAAAGAATCTATAAGTGAGCTACTCAAACTGATAGAAGACTTCAGCAAAGTTTCAGGATACAAGATAAACATAAGTAAATCAGTAGGTTTCCTTTATACCATCAACAAGACTGTTAAGGAGGAAATTATTAAATCAATACCATTTATGATGGCCCCTAAGAAGATAAAGTACCTAGGAATTAATCTAACCAGAGAAACAACAGACCTTTACAAAGAGAACTACAAGCCCTTACTACAAGAAACTAAGAGAGACTTAGGTAAATGGAAAAACCTACTCTACTCATGGATAGGAAGACTTAACATTGTGAAAATGTCTATTTTGCCCAAAGCAATTTATTTATATAATGTAATCCCAATACAAGTTCCAGCATCTTTTTTTAATGAGATCGAGAAACAAATCACCAATTTTGTTTGGAAAGGGAAGAAGTCCCGGATAAGTAACGTACTACTAAAGAAGAAGAACACACTGGGAGGCCTCTCATTACCCGACCTTAGAACATACTACACTACCACAGTGGTCAAAACAGCCTGCTACTGGTACAAGAATAGACAGATCGATCAATGGAACAGAATTGAGACCCCAGAGATGACACCATCTGCCTATGAACAGTTGATATTCGACAAAGGCCCTAAGACATTAAACGGGGGTAAAAACAGTATCTTCAACAAATGGTGCTGGCAAAATTGGTTATCCATCTGCAATAAACTGAATCAAGATCCATATCTTACACCTTATACAAAAACCAACTCCAACTGGATAAAAGACCTAAACATCAAACCTAAAACGATACAGCTCATCCAAGAAAAGGTAGGAACAACAATGGAAGTTTTAATACACAATGAGGACAGACTCCAAAATCTGTCAAAGAAACCTCAATCAACAGAAGAGAAAATAGATAAATGGGAACTATTAAGAATCAAACACTTTTGCTCATCCAAAGACTTTATTAGTAGAATTAAAAGAACACCCACAGAATGGGAAAAAATATTTGGCAACTCTATGTCAGACTGACGCCTGATCTCCATAATCTATAAGATACTACAAAATATCAATAAGAAGAAGATAAACCATCCAATTAAGCGATGGGCAAAGGAGACGAACAGACACTTCACTAAAGAGGAGATCCAGGCAGCCAAAAAACACATGCGGACATGTTCACGATCTTTAGTTATTAAAGAAATTCAAATCAAGACAACAATGAGATACCATCTCACCCCAATAAGATTGGCCATGATCCAGAAAACAGAAAACAACAAATGCTGGAGAGGCTGTGGAGAAAGTGGAACCCTCCTACACTGTTGGTGGGGTTGCAAAATGGACCAGCCTCTTTGGAAGGCAATCTGGTGCTTCCTTAAAAAAATGGGTATCGATATACCATTTGACCCAGTAATTCCACTACTTGGAATATATCCTACAGATTCAAGGCCTTTCACACCAACGGACACATGCACCAGAATTTTTATTGCAGCACAGTCCACAATAGCAAAAATATGGAATCAACCCAGATGCCCAACAATAGAAGAATGGATAGGTAAACTATGGTACATATACTCAATGGAGTACTATGCAATTATAAAGAATAACGATGATTCCAGGAAACATCTCCTAACCTGGTTTCAACTGGAAGACATTATGTTGAGTGAAAGTAGTCAGCAACAAAAGGACAAATACTGTATGAGACCTCTACGATAAGATCTCAAAAACACACTTGTGTATAGAAGAAAAGACTCTTTGACAGCTGCAAGGAAGGGGAGGGTGGGAGGGCGAGGAGGGGAGGGTTTAGTTTAGAGAGTTACTAGAAATCTAGTTGGGAGAAAGCGGTGACAGCACACATTAGGAACAAGAACAACATTAAGTGGACTTCAGCATAACTTGAGTACTCCTTCCATCTTAACTCAATACTGCAAGGATAGAGTAGCTGGGGCGGGGGGCACCCCATTCTCTTAGGTGAATTCCAGGCCAATTGGCACAACTAGCGTTTTGCTAAGAGAGCTCTCTACACCCCACATGGGTGAGTGGCGTCTAGGGTCTTAAAAGCCGCCAAGCTGCCATCCGAGGACACAGCAAATGGTCCCAACTCAGCAGGAAAGGATGCTCACCGAGGGCCAAAATGGCATGCGGTAATGACAACTGAGAAGACAGAGAGACCCACAAGACTGGGTGCCTACATCGACTTGGGACCAGAAGAACTGGATGGTGCCCGGCCACCACCAGTGATAGCCATGATGGAGCTCACAGAGAGGAGCCTCACTGGCAACACAAGAATAAAAAGAGGTACATCATGAGATTTCCACTAAAAGACCTCAATTGATGGTCCAGCGGTTTTGGGGTTCCTCTGAGAGTATGGCCCCCTTCCCTGATACTGCCCTTTCCCATAAATTATAACAAAGTTCAACTCTTTGGACAGGAATGGATTGGACTTGGCAATGCAGAGTGACCATATATTGGAAGCACTTTATGGTTCTATACATCTATAGGATATCATCTTGCTGAACTCTGGCTGGAGGAAGCGGAGTGGACAGACAGGAGGGGAAAGGAGATGGTTGGGAGGATGAGACATGTATGGAGCAGAGAGGAACGGTGTACAGTCACCGGACAGGGAGAGAATTGGAAGCTGCATATAGGGGGGCATGTAAATTTACATGTGAATGTACATTTTCACTCAGTTATGTTAAATACAAATAAAAAAAAAGAAATCTAACACACGAGTCTCAACAACTATAAAACTAGCTCTGAAAAAGGTGAAGAATCAACTCACGAAAAAGAACGTTCCAGAACAGACTAATAAGAACAACAAAGAAAACATCTACATAAAAATAAACATATCACAATGGCAGCAGTGAACACATACCTATCAATAATTACACTGAATGTGAATGGACTGAATGCTCCAGTAAAGAGACACCGAGTGTCATCTTGGATCAAAAGACATGACCCATCCATATGTTGTCTACAAGAAACTCACTTGAGACCTAAAGATAGGAACAAACTGAAAATTAAAGGATGGAAGAATATATATCAAGCTAACAATGAACAAAGAAGAGCAGGGGTAGCAATTCTAATTTCAGACAAAATCAATTTTAATGTCAAATCCACCATCATGGACAAAGATGGACACTATTTATTGCTGAAAGGTTCAGTACACAAGCAAGACTTAACTATATTAAATATTTATGCGCCTAATGTCAGAGCATCTAATATGTCAAAGAAACACTGACTACGCTCAAAAGAGAGTTATATGACTCCACAATAATAGTGGGAGACTTTAACACTCCACTCTCATTACTAGACAAATCATCTAGAAAACAGCTCAGTAAAGATACAGAAGACCTCATTGACACAATTAACCAACTAAACCTCATTGATATATACAGAACTTTCCACCCATCGGCAGAGAACTCCAGTTCACATGGAACATTCTCCAGAATTGACCACGTGATAGGCCATAATGCAATGCTCAACAAAATCCATACCTTTGAATTACCGCAAAGCATCTTCTCAGATCATAAAGCCATAAAAGTTGAAATCAATAGCAGAAAAAACAGAGATAGAAAGTGGAACTCTTAGAAACTGAACAACATCTTGCTCAAAAAAACATGGGTTATAGAGGAAATCAAGGATGAATTAAAGAAATTCATGGATTCCAATGAGAACAAAAACACTTCTTACCAGAACCTATGGGATACAGCCAAAGCAGTGCTCAGAGGTCTGTTTATCTCCATAAATGCACACATCTGGAAGGAAGAAAGAAACCAAATCAAGGAACTAACCCTACAGCTTGAACAAGTAGAAAGAGAACAACAGAGGAACCCCTCGGGCACCACAAGAAATGAGATCATAAAGATTAGAGCAGAGCTAAATGAATTAGAGAATAGAAAAACAATTGAAAAAATTGAAAAGACCAAAAGCTAGTTTTTTGAAAAGATCAATGAAATTTATAAACCACTGGCTAAACTTACTAAAGAAAAGCAGGAAAGGAAACAAATAACCCAAATTAGAAATGAGAGGGGAGTTGTCACCACAGATGCAACAGAAATCAAAAATATCATAACAGAATACCATGAAAGACTGTACTCTAACAAATTTGAAAACCTAGGGGAAATGGACCAATTCCTTGACTCATACCACCTACCCAAATTATCACAACGTGAAGCAGAACAACTTAATAAACCCATCACAAAGGAGGTGACTGAAAAGGTCATCAAAACACTGACAACCAAAAAAAGTCCAGAATCAGATGCCTTCACAGCAGAATTCTACCAAGCATTTAGAGAAGAGTTATCCCCAATATTACTGAGACTAGTTCACAGTATAGAAAGGGATGGAGTACTCCCAAACTCATTCTATGAAGCCAGCATAACCCTGATACCTAAATCAGGGAAAGATCCAACAAAGACAGAGAACTACAGACGAATATCACTCATGAACCTAGATGCAAAAATCTTCAACAAAATTCCTGCCAACAGAATACAACAACATATCAAGAAAATAATCCATCATGACCAAGTGGGATTCATACCAGGGATGCAAGGCTGGTTCAACATCAGGAAAACAATTAATGTGATTAACCACATAAATAACACAAAAGACAAGGATCACCTGATTTTGTCCATTGATGTCAAAAAGGCATTGGATAAAGTCCAACACCCATTCATGCTAAAAACTCTTAGCAAAATGGGCATAGACGGCAAATTCCTCAACACAATAAGGGCCATTTATACAAAGCCAATTGCCCACATCATCCTCAATGGAGAGAGAGACTGAAAGACTTTCCCTTGAGATCAGGAACTAGACAAGGATGCCCACTGTCACCTCTCCTATTCAACATTGTACTAGAAGTTCTACCCAGAGCAATTAGATAAGACAAAGAAATAAAGGGCATCTGCATCAGCAAAGAGGAAGTTAAAATCTCCCGGTGCATAGATGATATGACTGTATATGCAGAGAACCTCAAGGAATGTATAAGTAAGCTACTCAAACTGATAGAAGAGTTCAGCAAAGTCTCAGGATACAAGAGAAACATAAGTAAATCACTAGGATTCCTTTATACCAACAATGAGACTGTTAAGGAGGATATTATCAAATCAATACCATTTACGATAGCCCTAAGAAGATAAAGTACCTAGGAATTAATCTAACCAGAGAAACAACAGACCTTTACAAAGAGAACTACAAGCCCTTACTACAAGAAACTAAGAGAGACTTAGATAAATGGAAAAACCTACCCAACTCATGGATAGGAAGACTTAATATTGTGAAAATGTCTATAATTTATTTATATAATGCAATCCCAATACAAGTTCCAGCATCATTTTTTAATGAGATGGAGAAATAAATCACCAATTTTGTTTGGAAAGGGAAGATGCCCTGGATAAGTAAGGTACTACTAAAGAAGAACACACTGGGAAGCCTCTCATTACCTGACCTTACAACATACTACACTGCCACAGTGGTCAAAACAGCCTGGTACTGGTACAAGAACAGACAGATGGATCAATGGAACAGAATTGAGACCCCAGAGACGACACCATCTGCCTATGAACAGTTGATATTCGACAAAGGCCCTAAGACATTAAACGGGGGTAAAAACAGTATCTTCAACAAATGGTGCTGGCAAAATTGGTTATCCATCTACAATAAACTGAATCAAGATCCATATCTTACACCTTATACAAAAACCAACTCCAACTGGATAAAAGACCTAAATATCAAACCTAAAACGATAAGGCTCATCTAAGAAAAGGTAGGAACAACAACGGAAGTTTTAATACACAATGAGGACAGACTCCAAAATCTGTCAAAGAAACCTCAATCAACAGAAGAGAAAATAGATAAATGGGAACTATTAAGAATCAAACACTTTTGCTCATCCAAAGACTTTATTAGTAGAATTAAAAGAACACCCACAGAATGGGAAAAAATATTTGGCAACTCTATGTCAGACCGATGCCTGATCTCCATAATCTATAAGATACTACAGAATATCAATAAGAAGAAGATAAATCATCCAGTTAAGCGATGGGCAAAGGAGATGAACAGACACTTCACTAAAGAGGAGATCCAGGCAGCCAAAAAACACATGCAGACATTTTCACAATCTTTAGTTATTAAAGAAATTCAAATCAAGACAACAATGAGATACCATCTCACCCCAATAAGATTGGCCATCATCCAGAAAACACAAAACAACAAATGCTGGAGAGGCTGTGGAGAAAGTGGAACCCTCCTACACTGTTGGTGGGGTTGCAAAATGGTCCAGCCTCTTTGGAAGGCAATCTGGCGCTTCCTTAAAAAAATGGCTATCGATATACCATTTGACCCAGTAATTCCACTACTTGGAATATATCCTACAGAATCAAGGCCTTTCACACCAATGGACACATGCACCAGAATGTTTACCGCAGCACAGTCCACGATAGCAAAAATATGGAATCAACCCAGATGCCCAACAGTAGAAGAATGGATAGGTAAACTATGGTACATATACTCAGTGGAGCACTACGCAATAATAAAGAATAATGATGATTCCAGGAAACATCTCCTAACCTGGTTTCAACTGGAAGACATTATGTTGAGTGAGAGTAGTCAGCGACAAAAGGACAAATACTGTATGAGACCTCTACGATAAGATCTCAAAAACAGACTTGTGTATAGAAGAAAGGACTCTTTGACAGCTGCAAGGGAGGGGAGGGAGGAAGGGTGAGGGGTGGAGGGCTTAGTTTAGATAGTTACTAGAAATCTAGTTGGGAGAAAGCAGTGATAGCACACATTAGAAACAAGAACAACATTAGGTGGACTTCAGCATAGCTTGAGTACTCCTTCCATCTTAACTCAATACTGTAAGGATAGAGTAGCTGGGGTGGGGCGCAGGGGACCATGCTCTTAGGCAAATTCCAGGCCAATAGGCACAACTAGCGTTTTGCTAAGAGAGCTCTCTGCACCCCACATTGGTGAGTGGCATCTGGGGTCTTAAAAGCTGCCAAGCTGCCATCCGAGGATACAGCAAATGGTCCCAACTCAGCAGGAACGGATTCTCACCGAGGACCAAAATGACATGCGGTAAAGACAACCGAGAAGACAGAGAGACCCACAAGAGTGGGTGCCTACATCGACTCGGGACCGGAAGAATCGGATGGTGCCCAGCCACCACCAGTGATAGCCACGATGGAGCTCGCAAAGAGGAGTCTCACTGGCAACACAAGAATAAAAAGGGGTGCATCATGGGATCTCCACTAAAAGACCTCAACTGATTGTCCAGCGGTTTTGGGGTTCCTCTGAGAGCATGGCCCCCGGCCCCGATGCTGCCCTTTCCCATAAATTATAACAAAGGTCCACTCTTTGGACATGAATGGATTTGACTTGGCAATGCAGAGTGACCATATATTGGAAGCACTTTATGGTTCTATACATCTATAGGATATCATCTTGCTGACCTCTGGCTGGAGGAACAGGAGTGGACGGAGTGGAGGGGAAAGGAGGCTGTTGGGAGGATGAAATACGTATGGAGCAGAGAGGAATAGGTTCCAGTCTCCGGACAGGGAGAGCAGTGGAAGCTGCATATAGGTGGGCATGTCAATTTATATGTGAATGTACATTTTCACTCAGTTATGTTAAATAAAAAAAAAAAATTGAGGTTAAAACATAAGTAAGGAGAAAGTTACGAAGCACATCAGGTGCCTTTATAAGAAATACGTCCTTCATTTTGAAGACATTTAGGAAGAATCCAAACATCTTCAGCATGTGCGATACCCCGCAATGTTGGCAGTTGAGTATATAACCTGTACTGCATTGTGAAGCCTAAAATAGAAACACTTCTGTTTATAGCAATATTTGTTGACAAAATGTACAGAAAAATTCCTGTAAGTACCTATATATATATATATATACATATGTATATATTACATTTTTAACAATGACTGAACTGGAAACAGAAACTGTCTGGGGCTCAAAATGTCAAAAGACCATGTTTCCAAAAGATAGGTAAGCCCTGTGGCCTTCATTTCCTAAGTGGTTGGAGGGTAGCTATCAATCTGAAGTCATTAGCAGCCTGGTTGCCAGCAGGTCACTCACAGCTGTCATAACAAGAGAAAGAGCTTGGTGCTCAATCAATGTGGAAAGTCACCAGAAATCTCTGATGAAGCAACAGTCTCAGCAGGGAGACGTCACCATATGTCAACAAGAAAAACACAGAGATAAACAGTAAGGAACACTTCTCAGTTATAGCCTTTATGTAGAGGGGGGATATTTCTCCTAAAATTTCTAACCAATATTCATGCAGTTTTATAGCCTGAGCTCAGATACTACCAGAAAGTCACCTCTTCCCACAAAGACCAAAAATGTACTTTAAAATCAATCTCAGTTAGTTATGCCATCAGACCCAGGAAAGAGAAAAGTCAAATGTGTGTGATGGAATGGATTCTGAAACAAAGTTGGAAGGGTTCTCTCAGATATAGTCCCAATACAATAAATGAATAGTTCCAACAATAAACAAAAGCCACAAAATGTCAAGGAAATAAATCAGTAAAAGTGAGAATCCAACAGAAACAACAAACTGAAGAACCACAGACCAAAAAAAAAAAAAAAAAATCTGATAGATTTGTTACCAGGTACAAGTTACAAAATATATTTAAGAAATAAAATAGGCTATTTATAGTTCAACGGACTAATGGACCATAACTTCCACTATCATCACCAGACTGAACCTAAGAACAACTAGATGATGCCTGGTTACCACCACCTACTGATGTGGCAGAGATCAGATCTGTTGATACAAATGATATATTTTAATACTTTAAACATTACATCAACTAAATTTTTCCTGTGTTTCTTTATCCACATTACATGATTTCCTCTCTTAACTCTTTATTTAGAAATTTATAAAGATTTATTTTGGCACTACTGGTTGTCTTTGTATTCACATAATTTTTAAATGTCTTTGGACTTTTATTTTCTCATTTGATCTTTTACTATTTGGCCTGTAGGCTTTTAATTATATTATTTGACTCCCCCATGTTGCTTATACGATATAACTCTACTTTTCATTTTCTTCTCTTTCTTTAACTTTTAACTGCATTATTTTGGTTTTCTAATATCAAGTAATGTTTATATTTTATTTTTCAACCCTCATCCTCACACTTGTTAACCTTGTATTTACAATTACATGCATTAAATGTTTAGCATCCTTTGACTGGAATTTCTCTAGTTACTTCATAGTTGGATGAAGTTCACCCTTCAGTAGTTTTCCCAGTCTCATGGATACAGTAGTCTGAGTTGTGGCATATTTAAAACTAGTTTCACATAGCCTTGATGCATAAAAGACAACTTGGATGAATACAAAATCTTAGATTACATATTCTTTCTTAGAATTTATTGAGAATGCTTCCCTTTTAATGTTTTGATTTACATGGTGCTTTTCAAGAGGTTTGGGGGAGTTTCTCCTTTATATTTAAAAAATTATATATAGAATATATAACAGAGTAAATCTGGGACAATCTTCCCAGGTATCTAAGAGATCTTTTTAATATGTAGATTTAGGTCTTATTTAACTTCAAAGAAGTTTTCTTGGATTGGAATCTTAAACGCTACTTCTGTTTTTCTGTGTTTAATTTTTTATCTGAAGACATTCCGTTATAAATTTGTTGGATCTTCCTTGACTGTAATCATTTTAAAAAATGTTACCTCTGGATCTGACTCGACAGCACTTAGCTGGCTGGAACTTCTTCACTGTTGTTTTTCAAAGTTATCTTATTTTTTTTTTTTATTAAATCTATTATTTCTTGGAAATTTATAACACAGCTTTTAGTTCTGAAATAATTTTGTCATTTTCTCCTTCTTTTTACCTGATTTCAACTAGTCACAATTCACTTCTTCTTGTTTTGAGTTCATTTCTGTACTTAGTTTTTTTTTCTTTTTTTTAACATCTGATAAAATAGTTTTCCCCATTTGCTTACTTGGTGATACATAATTCAATATGGAGTTCTGTGTTGCAGTTATCTTTTGTGTCCTAGCTGAATTTTTTTAAGAGGTAAGAAGGCTTTCTTGGTCTGAAAAGTCTGTACTCACAAGTTCTGTTTTTTTCTTATAGTAACTTTGTATATACAAAGCTGCTTGCATTTTTGTATTTCTGTGAATGATCTAGCAGTTTAGGGTAGCTCACAAGATTTCTAATTTGAGACCTATCTTTTATATTGGTGATACATGTGGTTTCTTTACTAGACAATTTTTTTTTGTAGGTCAAACGACAGTGTAGGGTTATGCCATCCTTTTCTTTTAATGTTCATGTGTCCTCAAGATCACAAATTTACCCTTCTTGTTATGAAACTTAGCCCCTCACCATGCAGTTTCCAAAAGGCACTTCTTCTTTCCTTTTCACTCATTTCTTCCCAAAGTGTTTCCTTTCCAAGACATCCTCCTAGCATACTTCCTCATCTTTAAATCGCTTTCCTACAGTGTTCAAAATGACCAGAAATCTTTTCCAACATTTTCGTTCACAGATAGGCTTTCTCTTTCTGCAAATGATTTTAGTTCAATTTTAGGCCCTTTATTTTCCTCATCTGTCTTCCACAGTTTTTCCAGAGCTACTTTGTTCTGTGCAAGGACTTGTAGTGGCAACTTAAAAACAGGTTCTCTGGGGATCAGTGTTTATTCTTCTACTTAGGTGTATTTGTGGTTTTCTTATTTTGAAATTATACTAAAGGTATAGGATGTATTGACCTATATTTTTTCTTCTCCCTTAACTCGCTGTCAAGTTGATTCTGACTCATAGTAACGCTATAGGACAGAGTGGAACTGCCCTATGGAGTTTTTAAAGAGCACCTGGTAGACTCAATTTTGGTTAGCAACCTGAGCATTTAACCACTACACCAACAGGGTTTCCACCTTAGAGGTTAGCAAACTATGGCTGCAAGGCCAAGTCTCGCCTGTAGCCTGCTTTTGTAAACACAGCCATTGGCATTTGTTTATGTACACTTTATGGCTGCATTTATACTGTGACGGTAGAGTTTCATAACTGTGTCAATGTTCTGTGGCCCACAAAGATTAAAACATTTACTGTCTCTTTACAGAAAAATGTTGCTGATCCCTGACTTACTAGATTTTCATAGATTATTGAGAATGTGTAGGAATATTCACACTTAGATGCATGCCATTAACTTAATTATTCAGACATCCTCTCTAAGAATTCAGTTGAAGAATTCAGTATCCTAAAAGTCAAACCCTTAAGAGCCTGACAAAGAAGATGCTAAAACAAAATAATACACTTATTTTCCTGGTAGAAAAAGAAAGGTAAGTAATGTTTCTTAATACCTACTATAAGATAGGTACTTAACACATCGCATGCATTATAATGATCCACACAAAATCTCAAGAAAGGACCCATTATCACTCTCTTTCCACAAATAAGAACACCGATTCTCAGACATTGTGTACTTTGTTAAAGGTCTTTTTACTGCCAAATTGAGGAATGCGTTTCCATCTCAAGTCTCTGTAGTTACAAAGTCTGTATTTTACCAGATTGCTTCTGCTAATTCATCAGCAACAATCTGATCAATTGTGCAGCTAATTGAGGTAATTCTCAAGAATGCTGGATACCATTGAAGAATATTATACTTTTATCTTCTAATGAGGTTTGTTTTTATATTTGATTAGTTTAAGCCATACTGCAAATCCTCCAACTCTTTTATTATTCCTGTTCCTAACCTTCGTGAAAGGCAACTGTGCCTACATGAAGGAATGACAAGCCAAACATTCTCATAATACATTGTTAGCTATGTCAGGAAAATAGCTCCTTAGAGACTCACCTATCTTCCTCAGCATAGAACTATCAAGTTCAGCTTCTGCTTTGATCTAAATTCAAGACCTTGAAAGCCAGAAGGATTTTATATTGGAGGTCTTCTTGTTGTGTCATATATTACCAATTCTTACAAATTCATAAGAGTAAAGTGGTGCAGATGAGCACGCACACAGACACTCCAAATGTACAGACTTCCAGAGAAAAAATGTTTGCCCTCCATTCAGGGGGTCCTGGAATTGAGACAATCTAGGTTTAGACTGCACCTTCACAATAAACTAGTAGGAAGTAGATGTCTACCAAGGGTATCCTGAGTTGTCTGCTGTTCTTTAAAGTGTACTTCTTCAAACCTATCAGTCCTTCCATCCCTCACCACAACTCAAAGGCATATTTCCCCAGGCTTTATCCCTTATTATAACCAGTAAGCCAAAGATATATTCTTATTGTACAAAAAGAATTTCAGATGGAAGAGAATGGCATAGAACAATATCTGCTTTTGACACCAGCTAACGACTATACAGTTAAGGACTCTCCGAGAAACAACATTCTTCTGGTTAAAAATTATTATTTTAAAAAGTTGTTTTGCGGGAATTCAGGGGGCCTTCCTAGGATCTTGCTTCCAAGGATCTTCCATGGAAAGTGTTTGAAGCAGTTGCTAAACAGAATATATTTTGGTTAATATGGACAGCAAAGAAATCTACTATGCCAGAAATATAGACATAGTAATTTATTTCAATAATAAAAAGTACAACAAATTAGAAATTTGTGTTTTAAAATTCTGCTTGACACCTGAGGTTTCCCAGGTTACCTACACACACACCATAAAGACCTTGGAAGAGGATGAGTGAAAAAAAGAAGCAATATTAGGCTGTTGAGAAATGAGATACTATATAAACAATATATATCTAGGCATCCTCTTCTGGATTGAAACATTTGTGTTTTCTGTGTGTGTTTTGTTTCTTCCTTTACCATTACAGGCTTACCTTAATCTTATTGTGGGTTTTTCCAGACTATGGAAATAAAGCAATAATAACATAATAAGATAAGTTACAAGATTTCTTTGGTGTCCAGTACATACGAAACTTAGGTTTATACTATACTGTAGCCTATTAAGTGTGCAATAATATTATGTCTTTAAAAAGTACATGCCATAATTAAATCTTATAAATATTTATTTATAAATAAATATTAATAAATATTTTTATAAATATTTATTTTATAAATGCTAAATATCATCTGGGTATTCAGGGAGTTGTAACCTTTTTGCCAATGGAGGGTCTTGCTTTGATGTTGATAGCTGCTGACTGCTAAAGGTGGTGGTTGATAAAGGTTGGTCATATAAGACAACAATGAAATTTGCCATGTAACTGACTCTTTCTTTTGCCAAAAATCTCTTTATAGTATATAATGCTGCTTGGAGGCATTTTATCCACAGAATTTCTATTCAAAACTGGAGTCAATCCTCTCAAAACATGCCATGGTTTTATCAGCTAAGTTTACGTAGCATTCTAAAGCCATTGTCATTTCAACAATATTCACAGCATCTTTACCAGGAGAAGATTCCGTCTCAAGAAACCACTTGCTTTGCTCATCTATAAATAGCTCTTCATTTCTTAAAATTTTATCATAAGCTTGTCGCATTTGTGTCACATCTTCAGGCTTCACTTCTGTCATTCTCTCGCTGTTTCCACTATATCTGCAGTTATTTTGTCCATGAAGACTTGAACTCCTGAAAGTCTTCCCATAAGAGTTGGAGTCAACTGCTTCCAAACTCCTCTTAATGTTGATATTTTGACTTACTCGACAGTACTGGGTTTTTTGGGTTTTTCTTATGAATTACGGAAATTCTTAACATAATCTAGAATGGTGAATCCTGGATGATTCAACATTAGAAAAACAATCAATGTAAACAATCCCATAAGTAAAAGACAAGAATCACATGATCTTATCAGTTGATGCAGAAAAGGCACTTCACAAAGTCTAACACCCATTACTGATAAAAACTCTAGTAAAACAGGATTAGAAGGGAAATTCCTCAACATCATAAAGGGTATTTATACAAAACCAACAGCCAACATTGTCCTAAAGGGACAGAGTCTGAAAACATTCCTCCAAGGATCAGAAACAGACAAGGATGCCCTTTATCAGCACTCATATCCAACATTGTGCTGGTAGTCTTAGCCAAGCGCCGTCGAGTGGTGGTCTTAGCCAGACCAGTTAGGCTAGAAAAGAAATAAATGAAATCTAAATTGGTAAGGGAGAGGTAAAATACCTCCATCTCCAGATGAAATGATATTATACACAAATAAACTCAAAGACACCATGAGAAAACTGTTGAAACTAATAAGAGATTTCAGCAAAGTATCTGGATACAAGACAAACGCAAAAATCGGTTGGATTCTTCTAACACTAGCAAGTAGAATTTCAAAGAAGAAATCACCAAAATATATATATATATATATACACACATAGCATTTACAATACCCACTGCCATCAAGTCCTTGCCGACTCACAGTGACCCTACAGAAAAGGGTAGAACAGCTACACAGAGTTTCCAAGGAGGGTCTTGTGGACTTGAACTGCCAACCTTTTGGTTAGTAGCTGTAGCATTTAACCCACTAGGCCACCAGAGTTTCTGTCCCCACTTACAGCCCCCAAGAAAACAAAGTATTTGGAAATAAAATTAACTACCATAAAAGACCTATACGAAGAAAATTACAAGACACTACTGCAGGAAACAAAAAGAGACTTACATAGGGGGAACCTACATGAGGACAGAAAGACTTTGCATTGTAAAACATCAGTTCTACTCAAAGGCATCTACAGTTGCAATGCAATCTCAATTCAAATTCCACTGGTATTTCTTAAAGAGACAGAGAAACATCACTAACCTTATATAGAAAGGGAAGAGGCCCCAGACGAGTAAAGCATTACTGAAGAAGAAGAACAAAGTAGGAGGCCTCTCATAATCTGATTTTGGAACCTTATACCATCACAGTAGTGAAAACAACACAAAAAGATAGATACATAGACCAGTGGAACAAAATTGAGAATCCAGACGTAAAACCATCCATCTAATGAGTAGCTGATATGTAACTGTTTTAGTCATCTAGTGCTGCTGTAACAGAAATCCCATGAGTAGATGGCTTTAACAAAGGAAAGTTTATTCTTACACAGTCCAGTAGGCTACAAGCCCAATTTCTAGGTGTTCACTCCACAGGAAGGCTTTCCCTCTGTTGGCTCTGGAGAAGAGTCCTTGTGTGATATCAATCTTTGCCCAGGGAGCATCTTGGTGCAGGAACCTCAGGTCTGATGGATGCAGTCTTCTCCTAGTGCTGCTTTCTCTATAGTGTGAGGTTCCCAATTCCCTGCTTGCTTCCTTTTCCTTTCCTCTCTTGTAGGATGAAAAGATAAAGGGTGGTACAAGCCATACTCTTACAGTGTTCTGTGGAAGTGAAGATGGCATGACTGTGTCTCACACAGTTTGGACACACCTTCAGGAAAGATCAGTCCCTGGAGAAGGACATCATGCTTGGTAGACTGGAAGGTCAGTGAAAAAGAGAAAGACCATTGACGAAATGTATCAACACAGTGGCCGCAACAATGAATTTAAGCATTAAAAACAATTGTGGACATGGCGCAAGACCAGGCAGTGTTTTGTTCTGCTGTTCATAGGGTCGCTATGAGTTGGAACTGACTCAACAGCACCTAACAACAACAAGCCCTACTCCATGGAAATTCTCTTTACAGTGGAACAAGGAAGTGATACTGTGAAGACATTTACAGTCCCACCTTAATCCTCTCTAACATAATCCACTCAGTTAACCACAGGCAGAGATTAGGATTTACAGCATCAGAAAATCACAAAATGGAGGGCAATCACAGAATACAGGAAATCCTGGCCCAGCCAAATTGCTACACATGTTTCAGAGGCAAGGAGGACACGATTCAATCCATGACATTAACAAAGGCCCAAAGTCCATTAATTGGAGAAAAAACAGTCTCTTTAATAACTGGAATTGGCATAACCAGATGACCATCCACAAAAACATTAAACAAGACCCATAGCTCATACCATGCACAAAAACTAACTCAAAATAGATCAAAGACCTAAACATAAAATCTAAAACAATAAAGACAGTAAGGGGAAAAAAAAGGCCAATGCTAGGAACCTTAATATATAGCATAATCAGAATATAAAACATTACTAACAGTGCATAAACACCAGAAGAGAAACTAGATAAATGTGAGTTCCTAAAAATCAAACACTTATGTTCATCCAAAGTTTTCATCAAAAACAAACAAACAAACAAACAAACAAAAGACCATTCACAGACTAGGGAAGGAATTCGGGACACAGCAAATCCAATCAGCAATTAATCTCTAAAATCTACAAGAAACTGTAAAACATGAATTAAAAATGGGCAAAGAATATGAATTAAACTCTTCACCAAAGAAGGCATTTGAATGATGAACAGGTACATGAGGAAGTGCTCACAATCATAAGCCATTAGATAAATGTAAATCAAAACTATGAAGAATCCAACTTGGTCATGATGGATTATTTTTTTGATATGTTGTTGTATTCTATTGACAAGAATTTTGTTGAAGGTTTTTGCATCTAGATTCATGAGTGATATCGGTCCGTAGTTCCCCTTTTTTGTTGGGTCTTTCCCTGACTTTGGTATCAGTGTTACGCTGGCTTCACAGAACGAATTTTGGAGTACTCTATCCCTTTCTATACTGTGAAATAGTCTCAGTAGTATTAGAGATAACTCTTCTCTAAAAGCTTGGTAGAATTCTGCAGTGAAGCCATCTGGGCCCAGGCTTTTTTGTTGCCCTTGCCCACAAATCATAACGAAGGTCCACTCTTCGGACACGAATGGATTGGACTTGACGATGCAGAGTGACCATATATTGGATGCACTTTATGGTTCTATGCATCTATAGGATATCATCCTGCTGGCCTCTGGCTGGAGTAAGGGGAGTGGGTGGAGAGGAGGGGAAAGGAGACTGTTGGGGGGATGAGACATGTATGGTGCAGAGAGGAATAGTGTGCTGTCACTGGACAGGGAGAGCAGTGGAAGTTGCATATAGGTGGTCATGTAAATTTATAACGGAATGTACGTTTTCACTCAGTCATAATTAAAAAAAAAATCTACAAAGAGATATTATCTCATCCCAACAAAGCCAGCATTAATCAAAAAGAAAAAAAAGAAACACAAAATAATAAATGTTGGAGAGGTTGAGGAGAGACTTTAACACTTATACACTGTTACTGGGAATGTAAAATGGTACAGTCCCACTGGAAACTCATTTGTCCCTTCCTAAAAAAGCTAGAAATAAAAATACCATATGATCCAGCAATCCTACTCCTTAGAATATATTCTAAAGAAATAAGAGCCTTTACAAGAATAGATATATGCACACTCATGTGCACAAATGCCCCCCCCAAAAGGAAACAAATTATGGTGTATTCACACAATGGAACATTATACGACAATAAAGAACAATGACAAATCTGTAAAACATCTCAGCATGGATGAATCTGAAAGATATTTTGCTGAGTGAAATCAACCAGTCTCAAAAGGACAAATGTTGTATGACATCACTACTCTAAGAACTCAGGAAAAGGTTTAAACAGAGAAAAAACATTTACTGATGGTTCAGGGAGAGGGGTATTCCCTAACTAGACAGGAGACAAGAATTATCCTAGGTTAACGGAAGGACAACATACAATACAGAGGAAGTCAGCATAATTGTGCTAAACCAAAAGCTAGGAAGTTTCCTGAATATAACCAAACACTTTGAGGGACAGAGTAGCAGGTTCATGGTTCTAGGGACCATGATTTCAGGAGATATCTAGGTCAACTGGCATAAAAAAGTTTAATAGGAAAATTGCTGCATTCCACATTGGTAAGTGGAGTCTGCAATCTTAAAAGCTAGTCAGTGGCCCATCTAAGATGCATAAAATGGTCCAAGCTCACCTGGAGCAAAGCAGAATGAAGAACATTAAAGACTCAAAGAACATATCAGCTCAAGAGGTAGATAGAGGCACATAAACCAGAGACGCCTATTAGCCTGAGACTGGAAGAACTAGATGACTGCCCTGACTGGGAACACAATAGAGTCCCTGATGGAGCAGGAGAAAAATGGTGTGCAGAACTCTAGTAAAAAGACCAAACTTAATGGTCTGACTGAGACTGAGGAAACCCCAGGGGACATGGCCCCAGGACTCTCTGTTAGCCCAAAACTGAAACCATTCTCAAAGTCAACTTTTCAAAGATTATACTAAATTATAAGACATCAAATGATGCTTAAGAAGAGTGTGCTTGAGAGGCCTGATGAGAAGGCAGAAAAGGATAGGAGCTGGCTGAAGGGGCACAGGAAATACAAGGTGGAAAGGACGAGGGTGCTGTTACATTATAAGGAAAGTAACTAGGGTCACGTAACAAAGTATGTATACAAGGTCTGACAAGTTCCCAAACCCATCCAAGAAAAAGTGTTATCTACCTCATCACTGCACATCACTACAGTCACCTTTGAAATACTCCCCTTGGAAAGTTATTTACTGATGCCAGTACCTAGTCTACTCTTCAAAGCAATTCTGGAAATTTTTTTCTTGAATGGCCATCAGTGCCCTCATCATGTTACCTTTGACGTCCTGAATGTCCCCAAAATGTCTTCTGTTCAACATTTCCTTTATCTTTGTGATAAGAAAAATGTCCTTGGTGGCCAGATCAGGTGAGTAGGGAGGGTGCTCCAGTGTAGCTAAAAACTCCCTCACAGACAGTGCGGTGTGAGCTGATTAATTGTCATGATGCAAGAGCCATGAGTTGTTGGTGGAGAGGTCAGGTCATTTTCACCAACTTTGTCACACAGCCTTTTTAGCAATTCCAAACAGTAAACTTGGTTAATCAGCTGTCCAGCTGGTACAAATTTATAACAAACAATCCCTCTGAAATCAACAATGTTTTGACTCTTAGACTAGTGGAACTTGTTTGGTTGTGAAAAACTGTCTAACTTGAATTGTGCACTTTGACACTTTGTTTCACGTCATATGGGTACACTCATGTTTTATCACCAGTGATAACATGGCCTAAAATATCATCTTATCTCTCCAAAAGGTCTTGGCAAACTTCAGCTCTCCTTTTCTCTTTGTTCATCTGTGAGCTCCTTTGGTACCATTTGTGCTCACCAGAGTAGTACTTTTAATTTCCCTCAAGAAATTTTCCCCTGCATTCACAGCTTGGATAACTGCTTGGTACAATAGGCCTAGCCTTCAACCTGTCTCAGCTTTCAACATGATTTTCTTACTAAGCTTAATCATATTTAGCTTTTGATTTAAAGTGAGGGACACACGCAACTCTTCTTCTCACCTGAAAACTTGGAGGTCATTGCAGGGTTATTCTAATTTCAATATTGCGATATCTCGGTAAATAGAGAGGCCTGAGAAGTAGGAAAGAGGTGGAGGTAGGGAAGAAGCAACTGGTGATGCAATCATAATATACACATTTATCAGTTAAGTTCACCATCTTATATGAATATGGTTTAAAATAATTACAACAGTAACATCAAAGACTAGTGACAACAGATAACTATAACCCCCTGACACTGAGTGAGGTCTGACTCATATATAACCATAACAGAAACAATAATAATGAAAAAGTTTGAAATATTGTTGGAATTACCAAAATGTGACACAGAGACATGAATTTAGCATATGCTGTTCAAAAACTAGCACTGAAAAACTTGTTCAACACAGATCTTCAATTTGCAAAAAATGCAATATTTCTGAAGTGTAAGAAAATATAGTATGCCTATTTTGTAGAATTATAGAGATTAGGTATCTATCTTACATAAAAGAAAGGCACCTTCACACAAAGACATTAAGTATTTGAGTAACAAATTTATAAATCCTTTTAACAATGACAAGTTCAGTGAGCACATCATAATATTTTATAAATTTATAATTATGTTTATAATAATTCAGTCACATTGCTTTTTTCAAAAGACAGTTGTGATGAGCTCAGCGAAGCATGCTTGAGATTTAATATGTGACATCTCTATTCCTTTTACAGCCAGTAAGCACATCCTTTAAACCATACTTGGCAGTTAACTTTATATCAGTGGTAAATAAAAAAAAGACCTTTGTTTAAAATTGGCAAAACTGTGGCTGACAGGAATTGTAGTATATCTGAATAGCATATTGAAGCTGACAGTCCTATCACGTAAGGAGGTCCCTTGTTGAAAGGTAAGTACTTTGAAAGCTGCTGAAGAACTCCCTGGCCACTGCTAATGAGTACAAAAAAAAAATCTTGAAACAAAACATTAAGCTGTCAGGTCTAAAAGAAGGGCTATAGCCCTCATGAGTGTGTAGTTTTCAATTAGGCAATGGTTAATGCATTTGGAGACTGTGCTTCAGTAAGAATGCTAAGTGGACAATCTATGGGAAAAGGTGAGAAGAAAGGAATTAAGTTAGCTAGTAGGAATAGAGTTTACTAAATCTCTGAGGAAACACTGAGTTCAGTCATGCTTTAGGGAGGTCAGAAACAAAACAAGGAGAGAAAATAGAGTGCATGGTCAAGTGACTTGCATACTTTTAATCACAGGAGTGAGAGCAGCCATAGTATAATGAGCTCTAATCAGAGAGATACAAAGGTATTGGTCAAAGCTGTCCTGAGAACATCCTATTCTCAAACCACCCACAAAAATAAACAAATATATAAATGTTGCCATTGAGTTGATTCTGATTTCAAAATGGGAACCTTGATTTGTGATGATGGATTAAAATTGAGACAAAAATTTCATGCACTTAAAATCATAATCAAAAGTAGGAGGATTTCACGTGGCCAAGTATGCTCCAACAAAGAGAAGGTATGAGAAAGTGTTTGCATTCTTGACAAGGAACAATGTCATCAAAAGAAAGAAGGTGGCCTATGCAAAACAGATGAAGTTTAGCCTTCACACTTGAGAGATTTTCCGATTACTATTGATGTTTTCTTTCTCCTACTTAGAAGAATCAGTGTTAATGATAAACCATAGTTATACATGCATGTGGAAACCCAGGTGGTGTAATGGTTAAGTGCAACATCTGCTAACCAAAAGGTCAGCAGTTCACATCCACCAGGCACTCCTTGGAAACTCTATAGAGCAGTTCTACTCTATTCTATAGGGTCACTATAAGTTGGAATTGACTCTATGGCAGTATGTTTTATTCACGTTTTCCAAGCTGATCTATTTCCACTTCACTACTTGGTAAATAATCAGGAATCTAGGAATGGAAAAAGGTAGACATATATTGTATTGAGACATCAAGTAAGATTGAGGTTATCTCCAGAGCCTGCTGCTGGTACTGTTACCAGCCCTTGCATTCCTTCAGAGATATGGGCAAACCAGAGGTGGAGAATGGACAAGGTCAACAAAATATTACACCCAGTTCAGAGAGTCTTTTTTTGTTGTTATTATTCTTAAACAAAACATGATTCCAAGCCCTGATTCTAATATCTATTCACTCAACCATCTTTGTCTAACTACATCATATCTCTGAGTCTTAGTTCACTTAACTACGTAATCAGTGTGATAATTATATTACCTTGCAAGTGGTTATATGCATACAAGAAAATAACATACTTAAAGTTTCTATAAACTCTATGTAAATTTTGGTTGTTATCATTACAAGTATTAGCACTTACTGCCCATAGCACTCCTTTTGTACTTGAGTTTTATAAACTCCTTCAATGCAGGATCTGCATTTTATTTTTCATTGTCTACACACATAGTTTCTATGCCATGTCAGAGCTAATGATGAAAAAAAAAGGAAGTCAAGGATGCTTTTGACTAATGGCATCAATTCTTGTTGAAGAGACTGATACACTGTCTTCTGGTACTGAGAAATGTGTTATAGTTACACTACTCAGTAATAATGGGAGAGTGAACCAAATATAAGTAAAGGAACTGAAATGGTGCTAAAGGTTTATTACAGTCAAGGAGGATAAGATTACATAAGTGAAAATCCAGATACTCGCCTAGGAATTGGAAGTGATACAGGAGAAGGCAAAATAAATCTGTGGTTAGAATTCACTAGCAGAGAATAACAGTTAGATGGTATAGGAGAATCAAGTAAACAATTTCAGAAGACAAGCAACAGAGTTCTCTAAGATCGTCACAAAATGGAGAAATCAAGTCATTTCATGAAAGTAAAGTACTATTAGTTTGGGAAGAAAAGCCATGGAAAGAGTTCAGGAGAGGGTGTAGATAGAAAACCAGATAAGAAGCTGTAGGCAGAGAGTAAAAGGATAACTGGAGTCTAAATTATAAATGACAAAAAATTCAGGAGGTATTCATGTGAGGAAAGAATAAAGTGAAGGTGAAGGTTACGGTGAATACAATTTAAAAGGTGTGGGAGACTTCCAGTTTCAGCTGCAGCAAGTAAAGATATTGGAAGTTGTTGCTCTTAGTCTTACAACTACAGCCAAAATAAAAAACTAAAAAAAACCTCAATAAAAAAAGTCAATGAGTTTTCTTGGACATGTCGGCGAACTGAGTTTGCAGAGTAAACTCCCAACCTGAAACCTGCAGAAACAAGAGTTGCAGCAGAAGCTATTGAAGCTATAAACCGTAGAAACTCAAATGGTAGAATCCGAAGCAGTTCGAGAGCGAGAAGCTCCTCAAAGGCTGCAGTCTTAGGAAGCACACAACTTTCATGGCTTTACCCTCAAGAAACCCTTCAGGTTCTCATGCTAAAGATTTAAGAAAGATCCTGTGTGGTCAGGAAGAAGGACAGGTAGAGCAATCCTTGTGAAATATGCCCAGAGCTCTCTCACCTACACTTCTGGGGGACTTTACCAGACTTCTTTTAAAAACTTTTTAGTTAATAATAAGATATTAATATTGGTTGATTAACGACAGAAAGGTATCATAGTAATGTAAGATGTTAATAACAGAGAAAACTGAGTATAGGGTATACGTGTACTCTGAACTATCCTTGCAGTAAGTCTATACATACAAAATCATTCTAAAGTAAAATATATATATGTATATGTGTGTGTGAGAAATACGCAAAGTAAAATACTTTTATGTACAAAATACATGTATGTTAAAATATGCTTGTTATTTTGGGGGTAAAATACTTTTATGTACAAAATACATGTATGTTAAAATATGCTTGTTATTTTGGGGGACTAGAAGCCGAGAAGAAAACTCTAAGCAAGGTGCCAAAATCTTCAAAGAACGATGCATCATGGGCCAGTTACTCTGAGATGAAGAGGGTGATAGGGTGCTGTGGCATGATCCATAAAGATGGTAAGTTCATACAGAGTTAAAAAGGAATGGTCTGGAAGAGCTAATGGGGACTGGAATCTTACCAATTTCCAGTCTCTTATAATTTGAAGCTGGAACAAATAGTCTCCCTGGAAAACCATGTAGTGAGGGTAGACACTAGCATGTTAAGAAGACAGGAGATGAACGATGAAAAGGATAAGTTGAAAACTTTCTGTAAGTAGTACAATGAGGGCTTCAAATATTGTCAAGCACAGAATTGTGGGAGAGGTCAAGAGTTGCAGAAGCCAGTATGAGAGAGAATGGGGGTTTTCAGGGAAGGGAAAGTAGCCACAATGGGCAAATCCATTTTTACCTCAGTTACTGCGAATTTCTGATGCAAAGATTCCACAAGTTAAAATGTTTAAAATTGCCAGCAAAATGCCAAGGAATGTATTCACATTATTGTTGTTAGGTGCTATCGAGTTAGTTCTGACTCATAATGACTCTGTGTACAACAGCATAGAACACTACCCAGTCCTGCACCATCTTCATAATCATTGTTTTGCTTGAGCCCATTGTTGTAGTGACAACCAATCCATCTCATCAAGGGTTTTCCTCTTCTTCTCTGACCCTCTACTTTACCAAACATGAGGTCCTTCTCCAGGGACTGATTCCTCCTGATAACATGTCCAAATTATGTAAAATCAAGTCTCTCAATTCTTACTCCTAATGAGCATTCCATCTGTACTTCTTATAAAACAGATTTCTTCATTCTTTTGGCAGTCCATGGAATAGTCAATATTCTTAACTAACACCTCAGTTTGAAGGCATCTTTTTTTTTTTTTTTTGGTCAGACTTCCTTATTCATTGTCCAGCTTTCACAGGCATATGTAGTGATTGAGAATATCATGGCTTGTGTCAGGGTGCACTTTAGTCTTCAAGGTGACATCTTGCTTTTTAACACCTTTAAAAGGTCTTTTGCAGCAGATTTGTCCAGCCAATCAGTTCTTTGATGTCTTACTGCTGCTTCCATGGATGTTAACTGTGGAATTACATAAGAGGAAATCCTTGACAACTTCAAGCTTTTCTCCATTTATCATGTTGTTGCTTATTGATCCCATCGTGAAGATTTTTGTTTTCTTTCTGTTGGGGTGTAATACATCCTGAAGGCTGTGGTCTTTGATCTTTACCAGTAAATGTTTTTAAGTTCTCTTTAATTTTAGCAAACAAGGTTGTGTTATCTGCATATCACAGTTTGTTAATGAGTCTTTCATCTATCCTGATGCTCCATTCTTCTTCATCTAGTCTAGTTTATGCAATTATTTGCTCAGCATAGAGTGAACAAGTATGGTGAAAGAATACAACCCTGGTTCACATTTTTCTTGACTTCAAACCATGCAGTACCCCCTTAGTCTGTTGAAATGACTGTCCCTTGATCTATGGACAGGTTCCTTATGAGCACAGCTCCCATGACCTGGAGTTCCCATTTTTCATAATGTTATCCATAATTTGTTATGATCCATAGAATTGAATGACATGGCATAGTCAACAAAACACTGATAAACATCTTTTTAGGATTCTGTGCTCTCAGCCAGGATCCGTATGACATCAGCAATGATACCCTTTATTCAAAATCTTCTTCTGAACCCTGCCTGAATTTCTGGCACCCCTCTGTTGAGGTACTGCTGCAACCACTCTAGAATAATCTGCAGAAAAATTTTGCTTATGTGTGAAATTAATATTATTCAATTATCTCTGCATTCTGTTGAATCACCTTTCTCTTGAATGAATACAAATGTGAATCTCTTCTAGCTGGTTAACCAGGTAACTGTCTTCTTGGCATGGATGAGTACCTCCAGCACTGTATCCTTTTATGGAAACATCTCAATTGATATTCTGTCAATTCCTGGTATCTTGCTTTTCACCAATGCCATTAGTGCAGTTTTGACTTCTTCTTTCCATACCATCAGTTCCTGATCACGTGCTATCTCCTGAAATGGTTAAATGTCAGCCAATTTTTTTTGGAACAGTGATTCTGTATATTCCTTCTATCTTCTTTTGATGCTTCCTCTGTTGTTTAATATTGTCCCCAGAGAATTCTTTAATATTTCAACACAGAGCTTGAAATTCTTCTTGTTCTTAAGTATGAGAAATGCTGAGTGTGTTCACTCTTTCACGTAAAGCTTTATTTTAAAGGTAAAGCATATGGTGCAGCAAATTAAAGAGAGTATAGACAAGTACTGGGGACTCCATGAGACATTCAAGGTCTGTGTCCCAGGGTTCTACTTATTAAAAGAAGAATGTCTCCAATTGTGCTATGAGTCTTGGCTTTGCACAAGTTTGTGGCAGAACTTATCAAAAGGGCATTTTTAAGACACTACAATCATGGTAGTTAAGCCAGGCCATCAAACCTATTACGTTATGTGAAATACATCAGCAAACAAACTCACTCTGGGTTTTTTCAGGGAATCTTTGAAAGTTAAACAGCCAAGCCAAGCCAAGCCAAGTGCCGTCGAGTCAAATCAAACTACCATTATCTTGTCCCAAGAATAAAAGAGTAAATCCACACATTTCTAGAGATAAGAGTAGACCTGTTCCAGTCCACCAATAAAATAACTCTGCTCCACACAATTAGGCTGAGAAATAACACTGTCATAAGTCATTACCTTATCCCAACTGTTTGAGGAAATAAAAGCCAGAATTACTGATATTGAAGATAAAATACATGATATCAATGTACTGGAGGGAAAATTAGCTAAAATTATTTTGTTAAATGAAGAAACACTAAAAATTACGTGGATTCTATCAAAAGGATTGATCAGAGTATCAGAACAGGGTAGGATAACAGAATGCACAGAGGGAATTGTATAATATTTGTTGACAGAAAACTTCTCTGGTACCGTGAAAGCTGAGACAATATCTATCCAAGGTGCTTAACAGACTCCACACAGGTAGATCCCAAAAGAAAGACATCAAGACATATAATAATCAAACTTACAAAAACTGAAGATAAAGATCAAATATTTAAACAGGTAGGGATAAATGAAAAATAATCTACAAAGTAGAGTCTACAAGATTAAGCTCAGACTACTCAGTAGGAAACATGCAGGTAAGAAGGCAATGGATGACATATGCAAAGCCTCAAAGAAAACAATTGCCAGACAAGAATTAGATATCTAACAAAACTGTCTTTCAAACACATCAGTGAAACTATAACATTTCCAGGTAAACAGAAGTCCAGGGAGTTTGGAAAAACCAAACAAAAATTATGAGAAATACTAAAATCAGTAACATCATCAAATAACAATCTTAGACTGGAACTTGGGATGGAACAACCAGATAACACCTCAGATAGGGAAATCACAAAAATCAAAGCTAAAATACTGAAATTAGGGAAACAACAATGTCATTATGTAAAAGATGACAACATTGTAACAAAAAAGAGATTTAAAAAAGTAGTCATAGATCATTCACATGGAGAGGAAATTAAGGTGGCACAAAGAAAATGTTGGTTTAGGCGGCGGAGTCAAGCTGGCGGACTAAGCCGACGTCTCCTTATATCCGTCTGGAAACCAAGACCTGAATTCACAATCAAAGAGAGCCTTCTGATCACCTAATCAGCCTCAGGACACGGCACAGAGCTGTTAATTGGGACTTCACACCACTCAGCAAAAAACCTCCTCTCTGTCGCTGACTCCCGCTCCTGGCTAGCCCCGGCTCTCACGGACGGAAGGTAAATGCACCATTTTGACTTTTTTTCCTCTGTCTCGGCTGGCAGGTGGAGCTGGGTCTTGCCTGGCGGCGGGACTCAGATGTGCTGCTGGGGGGATAGGCAGGCGAAATTCCCATATTCTGAGAGCCAGGCTCGGGACTCTGTTAATCTAGACACTTTGAGCATTTCGTTTTGGAGCTGCCTCAACGGGGTTTGTGTGGAGCTCCGCGGTCAGGGTGCAGGACGCCATGTTGGTACCGAGATTTTAGCGGGACCTCGTTTGTAGCCTGGGAGCCAGCGCCTGCAAACGGGACAGCGCTTTTCCCAGAGAAAAGTAGTGATTTTGCGCAGTGCTGCCTACGTTGGGGGCCCTACAACACAAGCAGAGGAATCACTACCTCTCGGCACCTTTAGCCAATCTGTCTGCTGCCTGTGTGGAGGACACCGTCGTGGATACGGTGGCCGCAGCTGGACTTAATTCTTAGCTTGGGAGCCAGAGTCTGCCCACAGGAGAGGGCTTTTCTATCACAAAACCAGTACTCAATGCAGTGTTGGCTAAGGCTAGGCCCTGTCAGCAGAGGCCAACAGGGCAGTAGCATTGCGGTATTCTGAACTAGTTTTTTATCATCTGTGATTGGATATAGTGGCGCTTACTTTGTCAGATGAGAAGAGAGACCTCTACACCTGAAAACCTAACTGACTTGTGAACTGGTCAGATATCGTTTGCTTTACATTTGAAGACAGCCTAGAGAAACATTTGCAATCCATCCTCACAGTACCTCTTCCAGCCTCTATATACTCACATGGGACCCAAAAAGCAACAGACAATTGTGGCATACAGGCCTCATGGCTTCAGAAGGCTCCCAAACAAAGCAACCAAGGAGTTTTCCAGATGAAGAAACTTTTATGAAAGCATCAGGAAGTGAATACAAATTGATTATATACAAAGCCCTTCTAGACTTTATAAAAAACGCAGCAGAACAAAATGAAAAATTAAGCAACTTGTTTGATCTGATGGAACACACCAGTACTCTGAAATCCAACAGATCAAGAAGAAAATCAAAGACATAGAAACTTCCATGCAAAGCCAAGAAAACAGAATGGAACAAATGGAAAAAGAATTTCTGACTTGGAAGACAGAGTTACTGATGCCAGCGTCTATGAGCAGAAATCAGAAAAAAGAAACAAGAAAAAGGAAGAAATATTAAGAAGCATGTGGAACTCTATTAAGAGGAACAACCTTCGATTAACTGGAGTCCCTGAACAGGGTGAGACATCTGAGAACACAGAGAGTACTGTTGTTCAGCTGCTGAAAGAAATCTTCCCAGAAATCATGAAGAGCATACAGACATCTCAGATGCATATTGTACGCCACCCAATATAAATCTCAAAAGACTCCAAGACATATTATAATCAAGCTTAGCAAAATGAAACATAGACAGCAACTCTTAAAAGCAGCAAGACTCAAGGCAAACCTAACATTCAGAGGGAAACCCTGTAGGCTCTCGTCAGATTTCTCAGCAGAAACCATGCTGGCACGGAGACAGTGGCATGACACATTCAAAGTCTTGAAGGAGAAGAACTTCCAACAAAGAATTATATAACCTGCAAATCTATCTTTCAAATATGAAAATGTAATTAAGACATTCCCAGATAAACAGCAACTCAGAGACTTTGTAAAAACCAAACCCAAACTACAAGAAATACTGAAAAAAGTTCTTGGCTTTGACTTAGAAGAACGACTCCACTAACTTTATACTTTAGAATGACACATTACTCAATAGTCTACTCATTTAGGGAAGGCCCCAAAGTAAATCACAGCTTTGATATGGAAAGAAGCAATCCAGTGATCATCATGAAAACTATGGTGTCACCATAATAAAAAGAGGGATGCACTACAGTCGTTATAGTCCTTCCAGATGGAGAGGAAGACGACAAGACTGGTAGTAATTAAAATTAGGTTTATAAATAGTTTATTAAGGGGGATCATAGGGGCAGCTATAAAGCACAACAAAGATGTATCATACCATTTCAAGAAATCTAACACACGAGTCTCAACAACTATAAAACCAGCTCTGAAAAAGGTGAAAAATCAACTCACAAAAAAGAACGTTCCAGAACAGACTAATAAGAACAACAGAGAAAACATCAACATGAAAATAAACATATCACAATAGCAGCAGTGAACACATACCTATCAATAAATACATTGAATGTGAATGGACTGAATGCTCCAGTAAAGAGACACCGAGTGTCACCTTGGATCAAAAGACACAACCCATTCATATGTTGTTTACAAGAAACTCACTTGAGACCTAAAGACAGGAACAAACTGAAAATTAAAGGATTGAAGAATATATATCAAGCTAACAATGAACAAAGAAGAGCAGGGATGGCAATTCTAATCTCAGACAAAATAAATTTTAATGTCAAATCCACCATCGGGGACAATGATGGCCACTACTTATTGCTGAAAGGTTCAGTACACAAACAAGACTTAACTATATTAAATATTTATGGACCTAATGTCAGAGCACCTAAATATGTCAAAGAAACACTGACTACGCTCAAAAGAGAGTTAGATGACTCCACAATAATAGTGGGAGACTTTAACACTCCTCTCTCATTACTAGACAGATCATCTAGAAAAAAGCTCAGTAAAGATACAGAAGACCTCATCGACACAATTAGCCAACTAAACTTCACTGATGTATACAGAACTTTCCAACCATCAGCAGACAACTACACCTTCTTCTCCAGTGCACATGGTACATTCTCCAGAATTGACCACGTGATAGGCCATAATGCAATGCTCAACAAAATCCATACCTTTGAATTACTGCAAAGCATCTTCTCAGATCATAAAGCCATAAAAGTTGAAATCAATAGCAGAAAAAAACAGAAAGTGGAACTCTTGGAAACTGAACAACATCTTGCTCAAAAAAAACAGGGATTATAGAGGAAATCAAGGATGAATTAAAGAAATTCATGGATTCCAATGAGAACGAAAACACTTCCTACCAGAACCTGTGGGATACAGCCAAAGCAGTGCTCAGAGGTCTGTTTATCTCCATAAATGCACACATCTGGAAGGAAGAAGGAAACCAAATCAAGGAACTAACTCTACAGCTTGAACAAGTAGAAAGACAAAAACAGAGGAACCCCTTCGGCACCAGAAGAAATGAGATCATAAAGATTAGAGCAGAGCTAAATGAATTAGAGAATAGAAAAACAATTAAAAAAAATTGAAAAGACCAAAACTGGTTTTTTGCAAAGATCAACAAAATTGATAAACCACTGGCTAAACTTACTAAAGAAAAGCAGGAAAGGAAACAAATAACCCAAATTAGAAATGAGAGGGGAATTGTCACCACAGATGCAACAGAAATAAAAAATGTCATAACAGAATACTATGAAAGACTGTACTCTAACAAATTTGAAAACCTAGGGGAAATGGACAAATTCCTTGACTCATACCACCTACCCAAATTATCACAACGTGTAGCAGAACAACTTAATAAACCTATCACAAAGGAAGAGATTGAAAAAGTCATCAAAACACTGCCAGCCAAAAAAAGTCCGGGCCCAGATGGCTTCACGGCAGAGTTCTACCAAGCACATAGAGAAGAGTTATCCCCAATACTACTGAGATTATTTAACAGTATAGAAAGGGATGGAGTACTCCCAAACTCATTCTATGAACCCAGCATAACCCTAATATCTAAGCCACGGAAAGATCCAACAAAGACAGAGAACTACACACCAATATCATTCATGAACCTAGATGCAAAAATTGTCAACAAAATTCTTGCCAACAGAATACAACAACATATCAAGAAAATAATCCATCATGACCAAGTGGGATTCATACCAGGGATGCAAGGCTGGTTCAACATCAGGAAAACAATGTGATTAACCACATAAATAAAACAAAAGACAAGGATCACCTGATTTTATCCATTGATGCCAAAAAATCATTTGAGAAAGTCCAACACCCATTCATGCTAAAAACTCTTAGCAAAATGGGCATAGACGGCAAATTCCTCAACACAATAAGGGCCATTTATACAAAGCCAATTGCCCACATCATCCTCAATGGAGAGAGACTGAAAGACTTTCTCCTGAGATCAGGAACTATACAAGGATGCCCACTGTCACCTCTCCTATTCAACATTGTGCTGGAAGTTCTAGCCAGAGCAATTAGACAAGACGAAGAAATAAAGGGCATCTGCATCAGTAAACAGGAAGTTGAAATCTCCCTGTTCGCAGATGATATGATTGTATATGCACAGAACCTCAAGGAATCTATAAGAAAGCTGCTCAAACTGATAGAAGAGTTCAGCAAAGTCTCAGGATACAAGATAAACATAAGTAAGTCAGTAGGACTCCTTTATACAACAACGAGACTGTTAAGGAGGAAGTTATCAAATCAATACCATTTACAACAGCCTCTTAAAAGATAAAATACCTGGGAATTAATCTAACCAGAGAAACAACAGTACCTTTACAAAGAGAACTACATGCCCTTACTACAAGAAACTAAGAGAGACTTAGATAAATGGAAAAACCTACCCTAATCATGGATAGGAAGACTTAACATTGTGAAAATGTCTATTTTACTCAAAGCAATTTATTTATATAATGCAATCCCAATACAAGTTCCAGCATCATTTTTTAATGAGATGGAGAAACAAATCACCAATTTTGTTTGGAAAAGGAAGAAGCCCCGGATAAGTAAGGTACTACTAAAGAAGAAGAACACACTGGGAGGCCTCTCATTACCCGACCTTAGAACATACTACACTGCCACAGTGGTCAAAACAGCCTGGTACTGTACAAGAACAGACAGATGGATCAATTGAACAGAATTGAGACCCCAGAGATGACACCATCTGCCTATGAACAGCTGATATTCGACAAAGGCCCTAAGACATTAAACTGGGGTAAAAACAGTATCTTCAACAAATGGTTCTGGCAAAATTGGTTATCCATGTGCAATAAACTGAATCAAGATCCTTATCTTACACCTTATACAAAAACCAACTCCAACTGGATAAAAGACCTAAACATCAAACCTGAAACGATAAAGCTCATCCAAGAAAAGGTAGGAAAAACAATGGAAGTTTTAATACACAACAAGGACAGACTCCAAAATCTGTCAAAGAAACCTCAATCAACAGAAGAGAAAGTAGATAAATGGGAACTATTAAGAATCAAACACTTTTGCTCATCCAAAGAATTTATTAATAGAATTAAAAGAACACCCACAGAATGGGAAAAAATATTTGGCAACTCTATGTCAGACGGACGTCTGATCTCCATAATCTATAAGATACTACAAAATATCAATAAGAAGAAGATAAATCATCCAATTAAGCAATGAGCAAAGTAGATGGACAGACATTTCACTAAAGAAGAGATCCAGGCAGCCAAAAAACACATGTGGACACACTCACGATCTTTAGTTATTAAAAAAATTCAAATCAAGATGACAATGAGATACCATCTCACCCCAACAAGATTGGCCATGATCCAGAAAACACAAAACAACAAATGCTGCAGAGGCTGTGGAGAAAGTGGAACCCTCCCACACTATTGGTGGGGTTGCAAAATGGTCCAGCCTCTTTGGAAGGCAATCTGGCGCTTCCTTAAAAAAATGGCTATCGATATACCATTTGACCCAGTAATTCCACTACTTGGAATATATCCTACAGAATCAAGGCCGTTCACACCAACGGACACATGCACCACAATGTTTACTGCAGCACAGTCCACGATAGCAAAAAGTTGGAATCAACCCAGATGCCCAACAATAGAAGAATGGATAGGTAAACTATGGTACATATACTCAGTGGAGCAGTACGTAATGATAAAGAATAATGATGATTCCAGGAAACATCTCCTAACCTGCTTTCAACTGGAAAACATTATGTTGAGTGAAAGTAGTCAGCGACAAAGGGACAAATACTGTATGAGACCTCCACGATAAGATCCCCAAAACAGACCTGTGTATAGAAGAAAAGACTCTTTGACAGCTGCAAGGGAGGGGAGGGAGAGAGGGTGAGGTGGGCAGGGCTTAGTTTAGATAGTTACTAGAAATCTAGTTGGGAGAAAGCAGTGATAGCACACATTAGAAACAAGAACATTAAGTGGACTTCAGCATAACTTGAGTACTCCTTCCATCTTAACTCAATACTGTAAGGATAGAGTAGCTGGGGCAGGGGGTGGGGGACCATACTCTTAGGCGAATTCCAGGCCAATTGGCACAACTAGCATTTTGCTAACAGAGCCCTCTGCACCCCACATTGGTGAATGGCGTCTGGGGTCTTAAAAGCTGCCAAGCTGCCATCCGAGGACACAGCAAATGGTCCCAACTCAGCAGGAATGGATGCTCACCGAGGACCAAAGTGACATGTGGTAAAGACAACCGAGAAGACAGAGAGACCCACAAGACTGGGTGCCTACATCAACTTGGGACCAGAAGAACCGGATGGTGCCCGGCCACTACCAGTGATAGCCACGATGGAGCTCACAGAGAGGAGTCTCACTGGCAATACAAGAATAAAAAGGGGTGCATCATGGGATCTCCACTAAAAGACCTCAACTGATGGTCCAGCGGTTTTGGGGTTCCTCTGAGAGCATGGCCCCTGGTCCTGATGCTGCCCTTTCCCATAAATTATAACAAAGTTCCACTCTTTGGACACGAATGGATTGGACTTGGCAATGCAGAGTGACCATATATTGGAAGTACTTTATGGTTCTATACATCTATAAGATATCATCTTGCTGACCTCTGGCTGGAGGAAGGAGAGTGGACGGAGAGTAGGGGAAAGGAGGCTGTTGGCAGGATGGGACATGTATGGAGCAGAGAGGAATAGTGTGCAGTCACCGGACAGGGAGAGCAGTGGAAGCCGCATATAGGTGGGCATGTAAATTTATATGTGAATGTACATTTTCACTCATTTATGTTAAATAAAAAAGATAAAATAAAAGATTGGTTTAAATTTAGAACAATAGGTGTAACTATTAAGGCAACCACAAATGAAATTAATAGTCATGCACCTCAAAATTGAAAAAACAAGGAAAATGTAAACTCACAGCAAAAACCACCAACAATGAAAAGAAAACACATAAAGAGAAATGACTCAGCACAGAAAATTCAGTGGAACAAAGAAATTCTTAACAACACAGAAAAAAGATATCAAACTACCAGCACTAAACTCATACCTATCAATAATTACACAGGATGTCAATGAGTTAAATGTACCAATGAACACATAGAGCGTGGCAGATTGTGATAAATAAATAAATAAATAAACAAATAAATGGTCTGTACATACAGTGCCTACATGAGACATGCTTTAAACTTAAAGACACAACTACCTTAAAACTTCAAGGATAGGAAAAAATATCAAACAACATTTTAAAAAGAGCAGAAATGGCGACATTAATTTCTGATAAAATAGACTTTAAAGAAAAACCCACCACAATGGATAAGGAAGAACACTAATGATTAAAGTGTCAATACACCAAGGGGACATAACCATATTAAGTATTCATGTACCCAATGATAGAATTCCTAACTACATAAAATGAACTCTAACAGCATTGAAAACAGAAACAGAGAGCTTCGCAATAATGGTTGAAGACCGAACACACCACTTTCAGTGAAGAACAGATTATTCAGAAAGAAGCTCGCTAATGACATGGAAGATTCAACTGCAATAATCAACCAACTTGATCTCATAGACACATAAAGAACACACCACCCAACATCAGCCAAGTACACTTTCTTTTCCAATGCATATGGAACATTCTCCAGGATAGACTACATTGTTAGGTCATAAATCAAACTTTAACAAAATCCAAAGCACCAAATTTTGCAAAACATCTTTTCAAACAGTAAAGCCATAAAAGTATAAGTCAGTAACTGAGAAAGCAAAGAAAAACAATCAAACATATGGAATCTGAATGACATCTCACTAAAACATTACTGTGTTTTAGAAGAAATTCACAAAATCAAATCAGAAAGAAAGTACACCCTATCTGAATCTTGGGAAACAGCAAAAGTTGTACACAGAGGTCAATTTATTTCAATAAATGCATACATCAAAAAAGAAGGGTCCAACAGGGGACAGGGGACCATGCTCTTAGGCGAAATCGAGGCCAATTGGCACAACCAGCATTTTGCTAAGAGAGCTCTCTGCACCCCACATTGGTGAGTGGTGTCTGGGGTCTTCAAAGCTGCCAAGCTGCCATCCGAGGACACAGCAAATGGTCCCAACTCAGCAGGAACGGATGCTCACCGAGGACCAAAATGACATGCAGTAAAGACAACCGAGAAGACAGAGAGACCCACAAGAGTGGGTGACTACATCGACTTGGGACCAGAAGAAACGGATGGTGCCCGGCCACCACCAGTGATAGCCACAATGGAGCTCACAGAGAGGAGTCTCACTGGCAACACAAGAATAAAAAGGGGTGCATCCTGAGTTCTCCACTAAAAGACCTCAGATGATGATCCAGTGGTTTCGGGGTTCCCCTGAGAGCATGGCCCCCGGCCCTGATGCTGCCCTTACCCATAAATCATAACGAAGGTCCACTTCTTTGGACAGGAATGGATTGGACTTGGCAATGCAGAGTGACCATATATTGGATGCATTTTAAGGTTCTATACATCTATAGGATATCATCCTACTGACCTCTGGCTGGAGGAAGGAGAGTGGGTGGAGAGGAGGGGAAAGGAGGCTGTTGGGAGGATGAGACATGTATGGAGCAGAGAGGAATAGTGTGCTGTCACCGGACAGGGAGAGCAGTGGAAGCTGCATATAGGTGGGCATGTAAATTTATACGTGAATGTACATTTTCACTCAGTCATGTTAAATAAAAAAAAAAAAAAAAAGAAGTGCCCAAATCAAAGTACTAACCATATAACTCAAGTAAGTAGGAAAACAGTAACAAAAGAAACCCTCAAACATCAGAAGGAAGCAAATAATAAAAATAAAAATTAGCACACAACTAAATGAACTATATATACCCACTATTGTTGAGTTGATTCAAACTGATAGCAGCCCTATAGGTTAGAGTAAAACTGCCCCATAGAGTTTCCAAGGCATACCTGGCAGATTTGAACTGCCAAATTTTGGTTAGCAAACAGCACTTAACCACTATGTCACCAGGGTTTCCAGTGAATTAGAGAACAGATAAATGACTAAAAGAATTAACAAGACCAACAACTGGTTCTTTGAAAAGATAAGTAAACTATTACCCAAAGCAACAAAAGAAAATCAGGAGAGAAAGCAAATTATGCAAATAGGAAATGAGATGGATGACATCACAACAGACCCCCCAAAATAAAAAAACATCTTAACAGAATACTATGAAAAACTGTATTCCACCAAATTTGAAAATCTAGAGAAAATGGACAAATTTCTAGAAACACACTAGCTACATAAACTAACACAAATAGAGGTAGAATAACTTTAAAAAAAAGAGAGGCAGAGAGCTCTTGGAAAGGTAATTTTAAAATTCCCACCTGAAAAAAATCCCTGGCCCTGATAACTTCACTGGAGAATTTTAATGAACTTTCAGAGAAGAGTTAACATCAGTATCACTAATGGTATTTCAGAGTATGGAAAGTGATAGAACACTCCCAAACTCTTTCAATAAAGCCAACATAACCCTGACAGCAAAACCAGGTAAAAACAGCACAAAAAAGGAAAATTATAGATCAATATCGCTCATGAACTTAGATGCAAAAATATTTAACAAAATTACAGCCAACAGAATTCAACAATATATCAAAAAAAAAAATCACCATGTCCAAGTGGGATTCCTACTTGGTAAGCAGAGGTGGTTTAACATTACAGAAACAATCAATGTAATCAAATACATAAACATGAATAGAACAAAAGACGAGGATCACTTGATTTTGTGAATTGATGCAGAAAAAGCACTTGTAAAGTCGTGGTCAAAACTCTCAGCAAAACAGGAAGGGAAATTCCTCAGTCTAGTAAAAGGCACTTATATATAGCCAACAGATAACTTCATCTTAAATGGAAAGAGTTTGAAAGCATTCTGCTTGAGAATAGGGAACCTGGACATTCTTTGTCAGTACTTTTATTTAACTCTGTGCTGGATGCTCTAGCCCAAGCAATCAGGCCAGAAAAACAAATTAATGGTATCCCAATTCCTAAGGAAGCAGTGAAATTGTCTCTGCAGATGTTATGATCTTACACACTAACGAATACACACACACAAACTACAGAAATTAATAAAAAGAGTTCAGCAAAGTACCAGCTTACAAGATAAACATATAGAAATATTTAGATTCCTTTATACAAACAAAAAGAACAATAAAGAGAAAATGACAAATCAATACCATTTACAATAGCCCACAAGAATATACAATACTTAGGAATAAATCTAACCAGAGATGTAGAAGACCTATGCAAAGATAACTACAAGACACTACGGTGAGAAATTAAAACACATCTATGCAAGTGGCAAAATCTAACTTGTTCACAGATAGCAAGACTCAACATTATGAAATGTCTCTTCTACCCAAAGCAATCTATAGATAGAATGCCATCCTAATTCTTTAATAAGATGGACAGACAAATCACCAACTTCCATGTGGAAAGGGAAGAAGCCCAAAATAAGTTAAGTATTACTAAAGAAAACAAAGTGAGAGGATTGATGGTTTGGCAGACTGGATGATCCCCAGAGCACATGGTCCCCCAACTGTATTAACCCAGAACTGAAACTATTCCCAAACCCAACATTTCCAACAAAGATTAGTATCGACTATAAGATTTAAGATGATACTGGCAAAGAGTGTGCTTCTTGGCTTGAAGTATATATGCAAAGCAACTGCGTAACTCCTGTCCAGAGTTGAGATAAGATGAAAAGGGGTAGAAGCTAGTACAATGAACCTGGGAAATATGGGGTGGAGGGGAGGAGTGTGCTGTCACAGTGTGAGGAGAGCAGCTAGGATTACATGACAGGTAAGCTTTCGTATGAAAAACTGACTCAAATTGTAAACTTTGGCTCAAACCACAATAAAAAGTAAACAAAACTATGTAAGATTGTGTATAATTAATGAGTAACACTGTGATGAAATGGAAATTTTATCTTCTTCATTTCAAAATTAATATGGTGTTCTCAGAGATTTCACTATTATATTTCATTAATAACATGTAATCTTTTCTATACACCCCACATGTAACCCATGCAAGTTCTGAAGCAGGTACTTCTGAAAAGTCACCCCAAAGCTCATCATTCAGTCTCAGATCTGAAACATTATAAATACTGATGAATCTTGCATGAGATCTCCTCTAGCTTACATTCCTTCTCTTTTCACCCCACTCCTACTCGTTACCAAGGAAACAGCTCTCCTGAAGTTTGGGTTCATCACTCCCTTGTGTTTCTACCATAGTTTTATAACAGGTATGTAAACCCTGTGATAAATTATGAGAGTAATTTTCTGTGGTTTTGTACTTAATAAGAGAATCATATGCATTCTTCTGAAGTTTGCTTTTTATACTCCAATATTTTGTGCATTTATTACTACTGATTGATATTCTATCATGTATTTATTCACTGTTCTGTTTATGTAAATTTGGCTTATCTTCTTTGTTTTGTTATCTTACACAATGCTGCCATGAAGACTTCTATAATATCTCTGGTTTATATGTGCAAAACTTTTCTGGGACATTAAAAAAATAGATATAGAATATGGGGTTATACAGAAGGCACTTAATCAATTGCAATAGACAATATAATCTTGTTTCCAAGTTTATTGTATAAGTTTAAAATCCCATCATCAATGCTTCTTACGAACATCAAATATTTCTGGATTTTTACTTTCTTTTTTTTCATTCTATACATGTCATATTTTCTTTTTTTTTATTATGACTGAGTGAAAATGTACATTCTGTATAAATTTGCACGCCCATCTATATGCAGCTTCCACTGCTCTCCCTGCCCGGGGACAGCACACTATTCCTCTCTGCTCCATACATGTCTCATCTTCCCAACAGCCTCCTTCCCCCTACTCTCCACCCACTCTCCTTCCTCCAGCCAGAGGTCAGCAGGATAATATCCTATAGATGCATAGAACCATAAAGTGCTTCCAATATATGGTCACTCTGATTTTTACTTTCTGACAAATTGGTGAGCATGAAATAATATCAGTGCTTTAAATTTGCATTTCTCTGATTACCAGTGAGGTTTAGCCTTTTTTCAGATATTTATGGATCATTTTCATTTCCCCTCCTATAAGTGGTGTTTCATGCATAAGAGATAAGTGAAAGAAGACAGAAACTTCACTAGCTATTTTAAAGAGACAATAATTTATAACAGGAATTTGGCTTTTGAATATTTATGAATAAATGATCTCTAAACTGGACCTCCCTGGATCACTCCCTGGAGAAGGACATCATGCTTGGTAAAGTAGAGAGTCAATGAAAAAGAAGAAGACCCTCAACAAGATGGATAGACTGGCACAGTAGCTGTAACAGTGGCCTCAAGCTTGACAATGATTGTGGGTATGGTACAGGACCAGGCAGTGTTTTATTCTGTTGTGTGTAGGGTTGCTGTGAATCAGAACCAACCCAACAGCACCTAACAACAACAACAAATTGGTCCCCCCCGAGTAATGCTTCCTTCTTCCACATTCAGAAAGTGATAAAAAAGGAAGCCATCCCTGGCATTTTAGACACCAGATGCCTACTACCATAGCTACATCCCACTGTGGAGGAACTAAATGTCTACAACTGTGGGCTCTACAGCAGCTGCTAGATCTATACCTGCAAAGCGTGCATAGTCTGCACACTATCTCTGGAAATGTTAGTAGCTTGACACAGGGAATACTGTCACGGAAGACTCAGTGTTCGCAAAGATGTACATGTTCCCAATGTTTCAGTATCATCTTCTAAACCTCAGACAAATACATATTATTTGCTTAAACTGCATCATATCTGAAATATCAGGTGTAAAGGAGTCAGGGTAATATGGTTTACCTTAGGTCTACGAGAAAGATGCTGGAATGCATGCTGAACATCATTTTAACAGATCCATGACATTCCATTGCATTGTGTTTTCAATATCCCCTACTACTTATGTACTTAAACTCTCAGAAACAATAAAAGAAGTGACAAAAATATCCTGCCTAATATAAAGAATTCATCTCTCATACAAATGAAAATTTACATTCATCTTCTCCCCAGAAAGAGGGAGACAAGTGTTCTACTAGTCACTACTTCCATGCAGTGTAGTTAAATGCAACTAGTCTTGATATCTACAGAAAATAGCAATGGAAAGGAAGAGAGGAAAAATATAGCAAATTCAGTCTATATTTATTGCCTTCACAAATACTATTTAACAAAGGCAAAGCAATGTTCTAATACTAGGGATATAATGTTTCCTACTCTTGGATACTATCTTCTACTGGAGGGGCCATGAAAAGAAGAAAGAAAGGGAAGAAGAGAAGTGGAGGAGGGTGGGAGAAAGAAAGGACGGAGAAAAGAAAAAATATCAGGGCAGGAAAAAAACGTGGGGAAGAGACAAAAGGTACAGAGACTGTGAAGAAAAAAAAACAGAAAAGAAGGACAGAAGCTTAAGGGTGTTGGAATTTTAAATGGGAGTTAGGTAAATTCAAACTGAGAATATGAAATCTAAAGCAAACCTGTAAGAGAAGTAGAGGAGCAAGTCATATAATACCTAGGGGGAAAACACTGGCCAATGAGGAGAGCAAGTGCAAAGACATTGAAAAGGGGATGTTCTAAGAATGGAAGCAGTGGGACTGAAGTAGAAAAGCAAGCTGTTTCATAGATAATGAAATCAGAGAATTAATGAGAGCATTGGATCACACAGGGATTTGTAAGTTCCTTTTGCTTTCAGGACTTACAGGACTTTGGCTTTCTTCTTTGTGAAATAGTAAGTTGTTCTTGTGTTTTTACAGAGAAATGACAGAATTTAACACACTGGTAGCAGGATTACTTCCATTACACGGAAAATGGTCTATAATAGTGAAAAGAATAAAAGCAAAGAGATTAAACCAAAGTGGTAAAAGGGCAGGTGATCTACCATGAGACAGACTTAGACTAAGCCTACATTTATCTCCTGTCTCTGTACAAACCATGCATTACAGATTAAATGTCCTTCCCCAAAATACATGCTGCAAAACTTAACCTCTATGCTTGTAGATGTAATCTCATCTGGGGCAAGGTTTTTTTGGTTCGTTTGTTTTATATACATATATTTATGTAACCTAGCAAGTATTTCTGGTTGTCACTTCTGTTATTGCAAAACTATATATCCCTCAATGAATTTTCTTTACAAATTTCCACACAAATTGTTCAATGACATTAGCTGCATTTATCACAATTTGTTAGCATTCTCTTTCAACTATGTCTATAATACAAATTTAATTAACTCTGGTAATAAAAGATAGAACAAACAAAAAGAGCACAGAGGAAAAATAATCTTTAAATGCATTTAAATCAGTTGAAAGCCAAAGAAAAGTATATGAATATCAGCCCATAGTAATAGACAAATGTCTTAGAGAAGGAATTATATCTTTTGTTGTTGTAAATTGCCATCAAGTGGCTTACAGATAAAAAGGTTTATGAAATAATTTCTTTAGCAATGTGCTCATTTCAATCCCCTTACTCACTCTCATTTTTCTTTATAGCTATACTACATTTTGATGTATTACTTATTTGTATAATTGTATATTGTCTATCCCCTGAAACATGTAAGAACAATGAAAACAAATTCTTCTTGTTCACTAGTGTGTCCTGAAAGACTAGAACAGTGCCTGGAACATGTTAAGACTTCAAACAAACTGTTGAATGACTGAGTAGATAAGTATATACTAGATTTTAGTTTTAGAAGACCATGGCTAGCCCCTGAGCTTTATATGCAAATTGTCACAAGGCAGAAAACAGAGTAACCCTAGCCATTAATCTAAAAGGATGTGAGTTGGAGGCTTATTTAAAGGAAGGAAATAGGAAAGAAGAGATGCAACAGTGAAAACGACCACAGGAAGAGAAGACTGTGGATGGGTAAGGGGGTAGAGAGACATCCATGGAGAATAAAGCTCTACTAGGATAGTTCTATCAATCAGATATTGCCATGATAAAGCCAACTAAGCCAAGTGCCATCGAGTTGCCATGATAAGCTATCCCAAAATACAGCAACATGAAGTCATAAGCATTTATGAATTGCTCATGCGTCTGAAAATTGGCTAAGGTTCAGCCGAACTACTTTGGACTCATCTGAGCCTAGTTCTGGGCTATAGGCTTAGTTCAGGGTTGCTCAATGCATTTCTCATTTTTCTGGGACCAGTGAGTCACCTGGTTCTTCCTTCCCTTGAGTTTTCCTTTCAAATTCTACTGATTAATCTATTAACCAAAAAAAAAGCCAACTGCCATCCAGTCGATCCCAATTCATAGTGAGCCTACAGACAGAGTAGAACTGCCCCATTGAGTTTCCAAGGAGTGCCTTGTGGATTTGAAATGCCAACCTTTTAGTTAGCAGCCATAGCACTTAACCACTACACCACCAGGGTTAATCTATTAGACACCTAATAAAAATAGAAATTCTGTGAAACATCTGGTAATCACAAACAAATTTTGAATTGAAATTTTAATGATATAAAGACATAAAACTCATTAGTCATTGCTGTCCAGTTGGTTCTGATTCTAATGACCCTATAAAACAGTGTAGAAATACCCCATACAGTTTCCAAGGCTGCAAGTCTGTTACAGAAGCAGACTGCCACATCTTAGTCTCATGGAGTGGCTGGTGGTTTCAAATCACTGAACTTTCAACTAGCAGTCAATTGGTCAATCACTGTACCACCAGTCCTATATCTATTAATACATAGAATATATATTTGGTTTGTATTTGCTAATTTTTTTCCAATGATCTTGTACAGGAAAAATCCGCAAAAGCCAGAACTGTGTAAGGTGGAAACCCAAGGGAGATGAAAAACTCACTGGGTGTTTATAAGGTAGGATTCTTAACAGAAAGTGATAGGAAAAAGTGATAAACACAGAGCCAGAGGCAGCAAACTAGTGAGATATGGAAAAACAGGGCAGTGTCATCAAGTTCCAGTTTCTGTGCTTCACTCACTGCATATAAGACTGGTGAGAAGAGTGGGCTATGGAATAGGTGAGTTGTCTATGAGTTTTCAGGAATAGACAGTAGGTAAGTATATGCAATAATCTTGAGTTTGTGAATTGATAACTCAGAGAAAGGTGTGATATCAGCATTCACACAGCTATTCAGAAACATAGCTTCAACAGACTCAAATATCTCTGCTCAGTCAAATACATTGTCTTCTTTGGGGAGCTTCTATAAAGTTTTCTGATTCCCTTGGGGGTGGAATCAAAATGGCAGACTAAACACATATCTACCTAAATGCCTCTGAAAACCAAGGCCTGAATTGACAATTGAATGGAGCCTTTTGGACATCTAGTGAGCCTTAGGACACCGCATAGGGCTATCTATTTGGTCTACATACCACTGAGTGGAAATTTCTCCTTCACTGACCCCTGCTCTTGTTGAGGCACAGCTCTTATGGACTGAAGGTAAATTGCCACTTTGAATTGTTTTCTCTGTCTTGGTCAGCAGGGGGGCTGGTGGAGGTAGCAGGCTCCACCTCTTGATTGACTAAGATACAGCCCCACTTATAGAGTCACTGGGGCCATCAACTTACTCTATAATGTGAGCCAGTAAAGGCTGGAAGAGAAGCTGTCTAGATGCACTGCAGTTATTTCTCTTTTATAAGATAAAAAATATCTGACAGCTTGTAAAATTAGTTAGGCTTTCAGGTGTGCAAGTCCCTCGTCCCAGCTGGCGAAGTCCACACCTCTATATCAAAGATTGCCTTACTTCTGGAAAGGCTAAGATGCACTGCTGATGAGATGAGCGAGCAAAGTCGCCACATTTTAAGAGTCTGGCCTTGGAATCTGCACAACCAAGTATCTCTAACCTCTCTATGTCTTGGGATCTCTGGATCTCTGCCATTGAATAGCCTTTTCCAAGGTGGCCAGGGAAGGTTGTGTGGGAAGCGATCTTGATTCACTGAGAGGCAGATTTTCCTACAAGGAGGCCTCAGCTGGACCTAATTCCCAGGCTGGGAGGCAGTGCCTGCCCAGAGAGTGCTTTTCTGAAAGTAAAGCAGTCTTTGATATAGAGGAGAGGACTTCGCAAGCTGGGAAGACGGACTTGCACACCTCAAAGCCTGACTACTTTTGCAAGCTGTCAGATATTTTTTTATCTTACAAAAGAGAAATAACTGCAGTGCATCCAGGCAGCTTCTCTTCCAGCCTTCACTGGCTCACATTATAAAGTTAGGTGATGGCCTCAGTGACTCTATAAGTGTGGTTGCATCTTAGTCAATCAGGAGGTGGAGCCTGCTACCATAAAGGCTCCACTTAGCTAAGTCACTGGACTACACAGAGGTGTCTGGCGATCAACTTCCTTTACAAACTAAGCTTGAACCCTGTTAAAGTAACACTGGAGAAACAAAGCAACCTCCAGATGCCCCCAAAGCAAAAACTTTTGGACTGGAGCATTAGGAAGAATTCAACTATGGCTTCACAAGGCCCACAAAAGAAAGATCTAAAGAATGTCCCAGACAAAGAAGACTTCTGAAACTATCAGAGGACAAGTACAAAAGGATTCTTTATAGAGCCCTCCTAGACCTTATACAAAATGGAGCAGAGCAAAATGAAAAATTAAGCAACCTGTTTGATCTGATAGAATACCAGTACTCTGAAAAACAACAGATCAATAACAAAATCAAAGAGCTAGAAAATTCAGTTCAAAGCCAAGGAAACAGAGTGGAACAAAAGGAAAATAGACTTTCTGACTTGGAAGACAGAGCTACCGACTCCAGTATCTATGAGGAAAAATCAGAAAAAAGAATCAAGAAAAATGAGGAAACACTAAGAAGCATGAGAGACTCTATTAAGAGGAACAATCTATGATTAATTGGAGTTTCTCAACAGGGTAACACACCTGAGAACACAGAGTATTGATGCTGAGTTGCTGACAGAAAACTTCCCAGAAGTTATGAAAGAAGAGAATATAGATATCCAAGATGCATATCAAATGCCACTCAATAGAGACCCCAAAAGAAAGACTTCAAGACATGCTTTAATCAAGCTTAACAAAATGAAACACAAGCAGAAACTCTTAAAGGCAGCAAGACTCAAAGCAAAGCTAACATTCAGAGGGAAACTCTGTAGGCTTTCATCAGATTTCTCAGCAGAAACGATGCTGGCATGGAGACAATGGGATGACATATTCAAAGCTTTGAAGGAGAAGAACCTCCCACCAAGAATTATATACCCTACAAAACTATCTTTCAAATACAAAACTGAAATCAAGACATTCGCAGATAAACAGAAACTCAGAGACTTTGTGAAAACCAAAACAAAGCTACAAAAAATAATGAAAGAATCTCTTGGCTTAGAAGAACAAAACCATTAATTTTATATTATAGGAGGAAATACAGGACACATCAAAACTCAATCAAAGCTGTAACATTAAAAGAAGTGATCCAGTGATCAGATCATGAAAACTATGATGTTATCATATTAAAAAGAGGGCTGTACTACAGTCGTTATAGTCCTTGCAGATGGAGAGGAAGTTAATAAGACTTGTAGTAGTTAAAATTGGGTTTAAACACAGACTTTTAAGGGGGATCACAGGAGTAGCCACAAATCACAATAAAGTTGCATCATATCAAATCAAGAAATGTAATAAAGGAGTCTCAACAAACACAAAACCAACACTGAAAAGGGTGAAAAATCAACTCACAAGGAAGAATGTTCCAAAACAGAAAAATAACAGCAGGCAAAATATCAACACAAAAATAAACATATCATAATGACAGCACTAAACACATACCTATCAATAATTACATTGAATGTGAATGGACTGAATGCTCCAGTAAAGAGACAATGAGTGGCATCTTGGAATAAAAGACGCAACCTGTCCATATGTTGCTTACAAGAAACTCACCTTAGACTTAAAGATATGAACAAACTGAAAATTAAATGATCAAAGAATATATATCAAGCTACCAATACACAAAGAAGAACAGGTGTGGCAATACTAATCTCAGACAAAATAGATTTCAATGTAAAATCCACCATCATGGACAAGGATGGACACTATTTATTGCTGAAAGGTTCAATACACAAGCAGGATTTAACAATACTAAATAGCTATGCACCCAATACTAGAGCATCTAAATACATCGAAGAAACAGTGACTACACTCAAAAGTGAGACAGATCACTCCACAATAACAGTGGGGGACTTCAACGCTCCACTCTCAATACTTGACAGATCATCTAGAAAAAAGCTCAGTAAAGACACAGAAGATCTTATTGCCACAATTAGCCAATTAGACCTCACTGACACATAGAGAACTTTCTATCCATCAGCAGATAACTACATCTTCTTCTCCAGTGCACATGGAACATTTTCCAGAATAGACCATGTGTTAGGACATAAAACAAATCTCAACAAAATTCATACCACTGAATTATTGCAAAGCATCTTCTGAGATCACAAAGTGATTAAACTTGAAATCAATAGCAAAAGCAACATAGATAGAAAGTGGAACTCATGGAAAGTGAACAACATCATTATCAAAAAGCCATGGGTTATAGAAGAAATCAACAAATTTATAGATTCCAATAAGAATTAAAACACTTCCTACCAGAACCTATGGGATACAGTCAAAGCAGTGCCTAGAGGTCAGTTTATTTCTATAAATGAACACATCCATAAGCCAGAAGGAACCCAAACCAAATATCTAACCCTACAGCTGGAACAAGCTGAGAGAGAGAAACAGAGGAACCCCTCAGGCACCAGATGAAAACAGATCACAAACATTAGAGCAGAATTAAATGAATTAGAGAATACAGGAACAACTGAAAAAAACTGAAAAGACCAAAAGCTGGTTTTTGGAAGAGATCAACAACATGGACAAACCACTGGCTAAACATACTAAAGAAAAACAGGAAAGGAAACAAATAACCCAAATAAGAAATGAGAGGGGAGTCATCACAAGTGATCCATCAAAAATCCAAAATATCTAACAGAATACTATGAAAGGCTGTACTGTAACACATTTGAAAACCTAGAGGAAATGGACAAATTCCTTGATTCATATCACCTACCCAAATTATCACAAGTTGAAGCAGAACAAATCAATAAACCAATAAACGAAGAAAGAGATTGAAAATGTCATCCTAAAACTACCAACCAAAAAAAGCCCTCGCCCAGACGGCTTCACCTCAGAATTCTACCAAGCTTTTAGAGAAGGGTGTCTCCAATACTACTGAGACTATTCCACAGCATATAAACAGATGGAATATTCCCAAATTCATTCTATGAAGCCAGAATAACCCTGATACCAAGGCCAGGGAAAAACCCAACAGAAAAGGAGAAGTAATGACCGACATCACTCATGAATTTAGATGCAAAAATCTTCAACAGAATATAACAACATATCCAAAGAATAATTTATCACGACCAAGTGGGATTCATACCAGGTATGCAAGGCAAGTTCAACATCAGAAAAACAACTAATGTGATCAACTGCATAAATAACGCAAAAGACAAGAATCACCTGATTTTGTCTATTGATGCAGAAAAGCCATTTGATAAAGTCCAACAACCATTCATGCTAAAAACTCACCAAAATAGGAATAGATGGCAAATTCCTCAATGCAATAAGGGCCATTTATACAAAGCCAACTGCCTGCATCATGCTGAATGGAGAGAGGCTAAAACAATTCCCCTTGAGAACGGAAACTAGACATGGTTGCCCACTCTTGCCTATCCTATTCAACACTGTACTAGAACTTCTAGCCAGGGTAATTAGACAAGACCAAGAAATAAAAGGCATCTGAATCAGCAAAAAAGTCAAAATCTCCCTATTTGCATATGACATGATTGTATACACAGAGAATCCCAAATAATCCATAAGTAAACTACTCAGATTAATAGAACAGTTCAGCAGTGTCAGGATACAAGATTTGCATAAGTAAATCTGTAAGATTCCCTTATGTGAAAAATGAGATTATTAAGGAAGAAAGCACCAAATCTATACCATTTAGTATAGCCCCCAAGAAGATCAAATACCTAGTAATAAATCTAGCCAGAGAAATAAGAGGCCTTTCCAAAGAGAATTGTAACACCTTACTACAAGAAACTAAGAGACGTCCATAAATGAAGAAACCTACCCCACTCATGGATAGGGAGATTTAAGATTGTCAAAATGTCTTTTACCCAAAGCAATTTACTTATCTAATGTGATCTGAATACAAATTCCTGTGACATTTTTTAATGAGATGGAGAAACAAATCACCAACTTTGGAAAGGGAAGATGCCCTGGATAAGCAAAACACTTCTGAAAAAGAAGATCACATGGCGAGGCCTTTCACTACCCAACTTTAGAACCTATTACACTGCCACAGTAGTCAAAACAGCCTTGTACTGGTACAAAAAGAGAAAAACAGATCAATGAAACAGAATTGAGACCCCAGAGATGACACCATCCTCCTATAAGCGGCTGATATTCAACAAGCACCCTAAGACATTAAACTGGAGTAAAAGCAACCTCTTCAACAAGTGGTGCTGGCAAAATAGGATATCCATATGCAATAAACTGAAACAAGACCCACATCTTACGCCTTATACAAAAACCAACTCAAACTGGATAAAAGACCTAAATACCAAACCTAAAATGATAAAGCTCATTCAAGAAAAATTAGGATCAACAATGGAAGTTTTAACACACAACATAGACAGACTTCAAAAATCTTGACAAGCAAACCACAATCAACAGAACAGAAAATAGATAAATGGAAACTACTAAGAATCAAACATTTTTGCTCATCCAAAGACTTTATCAATAGAATTAAAAGACCACCTAGAGAATGGGAAAAAATATCTGGCAACTATATGTCAGACTGATGCCTGATCTCCATAATCTATAAGGTACTACAAAATATCAAGAAAAGATAAATCATCCAATTAAGTAACGGGCAACGGAGATGGACAGACATTTCTCTAAAGAGGAGATCCAGGCAGACAAAAAACACATGTGGACGTGCTCACGATCATTAGCTATTAAAGAAATTCAAATCAAAACTACAATGAGATACCATCTCACCCCAACAAGGGTGCCCATGATTCAAAAAACACAAAACAACAAATGCTGGAGAGGCTGTGGTGAAATCGGAACTCTCTCAATTGGGCTTGAAAATGGTACAACCTCTTTGAAAAGCAATCTGATGCTTCCTTAAAAAGCTGGATACAGATATACCATTTGACCCAGTAATTCCATTGCTCAGAATATATCCTACAGAATCAAGGCCATTCACACCAACTGATACATGCACACAAATGTTTATCACAGCACAGTCCACAGTAGCAAAAAGATGGAATCAACTCAGATGCCCAACAACAGAGAAATGGATAGGTAAACTGTGGTACATGTACTCAATGGAACACTATGCAACAATAAAGAACAATGATGATTTTTGTAAACATCTCATAACCCGGTTTCAACTGGAAGACATTATGCTGAGTGAAAGTAGTCAGTGACAAAAGGACAAATATTGAATGAGACCCCTACCATAAGAGCTCAAAAACAGACTGATGCATAGAAGAAAAGACTGTTTGATGGCTGCAAGGGTGGGGAAGAAGTGAAGGCAAGAAGGTGGAGGGTTTAGATTAGATAGTTGAGAGAGATTTGGTTGGGTGAAGTCAGTGACAGCATACATTAGAAAGAAGATCAATTTCAAATGGTCTTCAACATAACATGATACTCCTCCCATCTTAACCCAGTATTGGAAGGACGGAATGGCTGGGGCTGAGGGCCTCAGGAGAAATCAAGGCCAACTGGCACAACTAGTGTTTCACTAAGAGAGTCTTCTGCATCCCAAACTGGTGAGTAGTATTTGGGATCTTAAAAGCTGCTAAGCTGCCATCTGAGGTACACCAAATGCTCCCAACTCAGCAGGAACACATAATCTCCAAGGACCAGAATGACATTGGACAAAAAGAACCCAGAAGACAGAGAGATCCACGTGAGTGGGTGACTACATCGACATGTGACCAGAAGAAACAGACTGTGACCGTGATAGCCATGATGGGGCTCACAAAGTTGAATATCACAGGCAACACGGAAGTAAAAAGTGGTGCACCCTGAAATCTCCACTAAAAGATTACAGTTGATGATCCAGGGGCCTCAGGGATCCCCTGGGAGCATGGTCCCTGGCCCTGATGCTGCCCCTGTCCATAAATCATAATGGAGGTCAATTCTTCGAGCAGAGATGGATTGGACTTGGTCACACAGAGCAACCATATCATGTGTGCATTATATGGTTCTATGCATCTATAGTACGTGATCCCACTGACCTCTTACTGGACGCGGGGGAGAGGGTGGATAGAAGGAGACTGGAGATTGTTAGGAGGTGTCTTAGTCAGCTGGTACTAGTCTAACAGAAAATACCACAAGCGGAAGGACTCAGAAGAAGCCTTACTGACACAGTCCGGTAAGCTACAAATACATTTATAAATTGTAAGTCAGTTCAGTAAGAGAATTTATCACAGTCTGGTAGGCTGAGTCCAAATCCACTGACAGCATTTCATCACAGGAACCTCAGGTCCAAAAGACATGCTCTGCTCTCGGTGCTTCTTTCTTGGTGGTATGAAGTTCCCAGCTTCCTCGGCTCACTTCTCTCTCTTATATTCCACAAGCTTGTGGCTTCGGTCCTGCCTCACTAACACAACTGCAAACTATTCTCCATCACCAATATCACAGAGGCAGGATTCATAACACATGGGAGGAATGGCAGCATATTGGGACTCCTAACCAAGTCAAATCAACACATACATTTTTAGGGGGACACAATTCAATCTATGACCGGAGGATATGACATATATAATCGGAGGAGTGTGCTGTCACTGGGTAGGGAAAACAGCAGGAGCCATTCACTGGTAAGTATGCAAATTTATGTGGGATTGTATATTAACACTCAATCATAATAAAAAATATTTTTTCAAAAAGTTTTCCAGTACTCTTCAAAGAAACATCACTTTACAGTACCTGTTTCAGCAGAGCTTATATTGTGAAGAAATCCTGTGCCTTGTGTGTCTGGAAGTTTGCCCCTGCCTGCTCTGTACTGCTGCCTTGCTGAGTTTTGGAAATAACCTCAAATCATTTATTTTATTTTATGGTGATTTAGGTATGTTTACAATGAAAATTAGCTTCTCATTTAAAAATGTATACACAGATTGTTTTGTGACATTGGTTTAAGTTATTTTTTAATAGCTGGACATGGCCATTAGCAAACGATGCTTATCTCTCAATTAATTTCTTCCCACTTATTCTTTTGAGAAAGGTTTGGTAGCTTTTCTCTTTTTATTAGCTATGTTGATATACATGTAATTGATTGTGATACACAATCTTAACTTCTTCTTTACCCATCTGACTGTTTGATTCAATAAGGAGAATTTTTTCTTTAAACAGACTTATTAGTCTACTTCAAAATAAGTCTATTTGCCGGAATTTTCCTACATGCTAAATGGAGCCTCCATCAAGGATGCCTTCCTTGCCACTATCTAGTCTCCCTTTGCTAGGTAATTGGAAAATTCCATACAAAGAGTACTTGGTGAGCAAGACCCACTGCTTTGCTGTTGGTAAGAAATTATATACATGTATAACCCAGTACTGTTGAGTTAATTCTGACAGCAACCATATAAGACAGAGTAGAACCATCTCACAAAGTTTGCAAGATTGTAACTCTCTGGGGAAGCAGACTGCTAAATCTTTCTCCTGCAGAGTGACTGATGAGTTCCAATCACCAACCTTTCAGTTAGCAGCTGAGAGCTTACCCGCTGCACCACCAGGGCTCCTTACTATGCCAGCAGGGCACCTTATATACCAGAAAATCAAACCAAGCACACTGCCATCAAGTTGATTCTTACTCATAGCAACTGATAGAACAGAGTAGAACTGCTTCATAGAGTTTCTGAAGTATGCCTGTCAGTTTCAAATTGCCAATCATTTGGTTAGCAGCAGTAGCAATTAACCACTACATCAGCAGCGTTTCTTCCTCACATACTGTCTTAGTCACTGGGTACTGCCCTAACAGAAAATACCACGAGTGGAAGGTTTCATGAGGAAAAGCTTTTATTGCCACAGTCCAGTAAGCCACAAATCCATTCCTAAGCTTCAAGTCCATTCAATATAAAAAATCATCACAGTCCAGTAAGCTGAGTCCACATCCAGTAAGAGCATCTCAGCACAAGAACCTCGGGTCCAAAGGACGTGCTCTGCTCTTGGTGCTTCTCTCTCGGTGGTATGAGGTTCCCAACATCCTCAGCTCACTTCTCTCCCTTATATTCCACAAGCTTGTAGCTTGGGTCCTGCCTCACTAACACAACTGCAAACCATTCTCCATCATCAATATCACAGAGGCAGGATTCACAACACATGGGAGAAAGGACACCATATTAGAACTCCTAACCAAGTCAAATCAACACATACATTTTTGGGGGGACACAATTCAATCCATGACATATACATAGAATTTTATATAGATATTTTGGTTAGTATGTATATATAGAATCCCCTGGTGGAGTAGTGGTTAAGTGTTACATCTGATAACCAAAAGGTCAGCAGTTTGAACCTGCCAAGCACTTCTTGGAAACTCTATGGGGCAGTTTGAGTCTGTCCTACTGCATCACTATTAGTCAGCATTGACTTGATGGTAGTATGTTTGGTTTGTTTTGGGGTTTATGTCTACATATTTTTTATTATATCTGTATATCTGTGGAAATCCTGGTGGTCTAGGGGCTAAGTGCTATGTCTGCTAACCCAAAGGTTAGGAGTTCAAATCAGCCAGGTGCTCCTTGGAAACTCTATGGAGCAGTTGTACAGTGCTCTATAGGGTTGCTATGAGTTGGGAACAATTCAAAGACACTAGGTTTTTTTCTAAGTATATCTGCATTATATATGTATGACTACATATATGTACATATATGTACACACATATATACACATGTCCACATATAGACTCAGTTAGGTTCTATTTAATTTATACATAATAAGGAAACAAATTTATACGAAATAGGCCTCATTAATTTTATACTTTGACAAGCATAAAGCTCATAAGTCAGAATATTTTTTCCCCAAAACTCCATGTTACATCTAATACATTAATTATTTTAAGAAATATGTAAGTAGCCATAATGTGTCCAACAGCTGGTTAGACACTGGGGCACAGCAATGAACAAGAAAAATGCATATGTGCCTGTATGAAGTTTATAGTTGTCCTAGTCTCCCGGTACTGCTCTAACAGAAAATACCATGATTGGAAGGCTTCATGAAGAGAAATTTTTATTGTGACAGTCCAGTAAACCACAAATCCATTTATAAGTTACCAGTCCATTCAATAAGAGAAATTATCACAGTCCGGTAGGCTAAGTCCAAATTCAAGGAGAGCACCTCGGCACAGGAACCTCGGGTCCAAAGGGTGTGCTCTGCTCTCAGTGTTGCTTTCTGGGTAGTGTGCGGTTCCCAACTCTCTACGCTCACTTCTCTCCCTTATATCCCACAGCTGGTAACTTAGCCCTACCTCACCAGCACAACTGTTGCCCATTCTCCATCATCAATATCACAGAGGTAGAGTTCACAATACATGGGAGGAATTGCACCATCCTGGGACTCATAGTCAAATCAATACACATATTTTGGGGAGGAAACAATTCAATCCATGACAATAGTCTACTGGAAATAATCAGAAAATTAAACAGTAATTGTAATCAGATGTTACAGTGGGAGCAATGTGCTTCCTAAGGAAAAAATACTCAACACAAAGCCTAAAGAAGCAGCAGTTAAAATATTAAGAGAGTGAGAAAATGTTCTAAGCATAGGCTCAGCATGTGTAAAGGCCCAGGAACAAACAGAACATCTCAGATTCAAGAAGTAAATGAAACATGTTGCAACAGGAGCATGAAGCACAGGGCCAGAGCTGTACAACAGGTATGCACAGTGGAAGCCTGGAGAAGGAATGATTAACTCTGCCTGGGAGCCAAAGACATATAATGACACTTCATGTACAGTTAAGTTTGAGATATGTCTTGACCTAGATGTATTTTTTAGGTAAAGGAAATAATAATAAGAAAAAAGCATTGTGCTTAATGAAATAAGTCAGTCAGAAACATCAAATACTGTACCATTCCATTTGTATAAATATCTGTAATAGGCAAGTGTATAGAAACCAAAGTTTAATAGTGGATGCCAGGCGTGGGAGGGCAGGAAAAAGAAGAAATCATTGCTTGGGGAGACACTGAACTTCTGTGAAGTCGATGGAAAACTTTAGAAGTGGACAGTGGTGATGGTTGTACATGATAAAAGGAATTAACTTCTCTGTATTGTACCTATTAAAAATGTTGAAATGGTAAATTTCTTGTATAAATACCACAGTACAAAAGTAAATAAAACATCTCTATTTAAAAAAAAAAGAAGAAAGGCACATGGATGTTAAATGACAAGTAACACATCCAGATATATCTACCTAGTATGTGTGTTTATAGGAAGAAAAAAAAAAAGTTTATTTATCCTAGCACTCTGGCTGTATTAAAAAGAAAAAGAAAAAATTTAAAGTTACATCAGGAGAGGTAGAGTCAAGATGGCGGATTAAGCATATGTCTCCTCATGTCCCTCTGGAAACCAAGACCTGAACTGATAATGAAATGGAGCCTTCTTGTCACCTAGTGAGCCCCAGGGCACTGCACAGGGCTATTAATTTGGACTTCATACCACTGAATGAAAAACTTCCTCTCTTTTGGTGACTCCCACTCCTGGCTAGCCCTGGCTCTCACGAACTGAAGGTAATGCACCATTTTGACCTTTTTTTCTCTGTCTTGGACTGCAGGCAGAGCTGGGTCTTGCCTATCAGCTAGTCTCAGATGCACTGCTTGTGGGACAGGCAGGCAAAATTGCCATATTTTGAGAGCCAGGCTTAGGACACTGTTCATCTAGCCAATTTGGGCCTGTCTTTTGATCTCTGCCACAGCATGGTTTATACGGAACCGGCGGCGCCTATGAGCAGTACTCCATGTTGGATACAGAGATTTCAGCAGGACCTAGTTCTTAGCATGGGAGCCAGCACCTGCAAACAGGACAGCGCTTCTCTGACAGAAAAGCAGTAGTTGACGGTGCTACCTATGGTGGGGGCCTGGCAACAGAGGCTGGGGAACTCACTACATCTCAGCGCCTTTAGCCCCTCTATCTACCCACCATATGGAGGGCACCATCTTAGATACAGTGGCTGCAGTGGGACCTAATTCTTAGCTTGGGAGCCAAAGCCTGCCCACAGGAGAGGCCTTTTCTGGTAGAAAAGCAGTAGCTTACACAATGTCACCTAAGGCTGGGCCCTGTCAGCAGAGGCCAACAGGGCAGTAGCACTGCTGTATCTTGAACTAGTTTGTATCATCTGGGGTTGGATATAGAGGTACTTACTTTGTCAGTTGGGAAGAGGGACCTCTATACCTGAAAACCTGACTGACTTAGGAAATGGTCAGATACCTTAGGTTTTACATTTTAAGACAGCCTAGAGAAATATCTGCAGTCCATCCTCACAGTATCTCTCCCAGCTTGTACTTACCCACATGAAACCCAAAAAGCAACAGATGCTTGTGGCAAACAAGAAATCACCCATGGCTTCAGAAGGGTTCAAAACTAAACAAACAAGGAGTATTCCAGATGAAGAAACTTTTCAGAAATCATCAGGTGAACACAAAAGGATTATATACAGATCCCTTCCAGAACTTATGCAAAATGCAGGAGAACAAAATGAAAAATTAAGCAAGCTGTTCTGTTCAATATGATGGAACACCAGTACTCTGAAATCCAACAGATCAAGAACAAAATTAAACAGATAGAAACTTCCATTCAAAGCCAAGAAAGCAGAATGTAACAAATGGAAAAAAGAATTTCTGATTTGGAAGACAGAGCTACTGATACCAGCATCTATGAGCAGAAATCAGAAAAAAGCAACAAGAAAAATGAAGAAGCATTAAGAAGCATGTGGGATGCTATTAAGAGGAACAACCGTCAATTAATTGGAGTCCTTGAACAGGATGAGACACCTGAGAACATGGACAGTATTGTTGCTGAGCTGCTAACAGAAAACTTTCCAGAAATCATGAAGGAAGAGAATATAGATATCCCAGATGCATATTGTATGCCACCCAATATAGAGCTCAAAAGAAAGACTCCAAGGCATGTTCTAATCAAGCTTAACAAAATGAAACACAAGCAGCAACTCTTAAAGCAAAGCTAACATTCAGAGGGAAACCCTGTAGGCTTCTGTCAGATTTCTCAGCAGAAACTATGCTGGCATGGAGACAGTGGCATGACACATTCAAAGCCTTGAAGGAGAAGAACTTCCAACCAAGAATTACATATCTGCCAAACTATCTTTCAAATATGAAAATGAAATTAAGACATCCCCAGATAAATAGAAACTCAGAGACTTTGTAAAAACCAAACCCAAACTACAAGAAATACTAAAAGAAGCTCTTGGCTTTGGCTTAGAAGAACAAAACCACTAACTTTATATTTTACAACAACACATCTTCCAGAATTCTACTCAGTGAGGGAAGGCTCCAAACTCAATCACAGCTTTAATACTGAAAGAAACAATCTGGCAATTATCATGAAAACTAGGGTGCCATCATATTAAAAAGAGGGATGTACTACAGTCGTTATAGTACTTCCAGATGGAGAGGAAGTTGACAAGACTGGTAGTAATTAAAATTGGGTTTGTATACAGTTTATTAAGGGGGTTCATAGGGGCAGCTGTGAAGCACAACAAAGATGCAACATATCATATCAAGAAATGTAACACAGGAATCTTAGCAACTACAAAACTAGCTCTGAAAAAGGAGAAAAATCAACTCACAAAAAATATCTCAGAACACACTAATAAGAACAACAGAGAAAACATCAACACAAAAATAAACGTATCACAATGGCAGCAGTGAACACACACCTGTCAATAATTACATTGAATGTGAATGGACTGAATGCTCCAGTAAAGACACACCGAGTGAAATCTTGGATCAAAAGACACGACCCATCCATATGTTGTCTACAAGAAACTCACTTGAGACTTAAAGATAGGAGCAAACTGAAAATTAAAAGATGGAAGAATATATATCAAGCTAACAATGAACAATGAACAGATGTGGCAATTCTAATCTCAGACAAAATAGATTTTAATGTAAAATTCACCATCGTGGACAAAGATGGACACTACTTATTGCTGAAAGGTTCAGTACACAAGCAAGACTTATCTATATTAAATATTTATGCACCTAATAATATCAGAGCACATAAATACATCAAAGAAACACAGACTACACTCAAAAATGAGATAGATCACTCCACAGTAATAGTGGGAGACTTCAACGCTCCACTCTCAATACTGGACAGATGGTTTAGAAAAAGGCTCAGTAAAGATAAGATCTTATTGCTACAATTAACCAACTAAACCTCATTGATATATACAGAATTTTCTACCCATCAGTGGCCAACTACGCCTTCTTCTCTAGTGCATATAGAATATCCTCCAGAATTTACCATGTGTTAAGCCATAATGCAATTCTCAACAAAATCCATACCCCTGAATTACTGCAAAGCATCTTCTCAGATCATAAAGCCATAAAAGTTGAAATCAATAGCAGAAAAAACATAGATAGAAAGTGGAACTCTTGGGAACTGAACATCTTGCTCAGAAAAAACATGGGTTATAAAAGAAATCAAGGATGAATTAAAGAAATTCATGGATTCCAGTGAGAATGAAAACACTTCCAACCAGAACCCATTGGATACAGCCAAAGCAGTACTCAGAGGTCAGCTTATCTCCGTAAGTGCACACATCTGGAAGGAAGAAAGAAACCAAATCAAGGAACTAACCCTACAGCTTGAACAAGTAGAAAGAGAACAACAGAGGAACCCCTCAGGCAACAGAAAAAAACAGATCATAAAGATCAGAGCAGAACTAACTGAACTGGAGAATAGACAAACAATTGAAAAGATCAAAAGCTGGTTTTTAGAAAAGATCAACAAAATTGACAAACCACTCGCTAAACTTACTTAAGAAAAACAAGAAAGGAAACAAATAACACAAATTAGAAATGAGAGGGGAGTTGTCACAACAGATCCAACAGAAATCAAAACTATTAGAGTACTAAAAGAGATGGTACTCTAACAAATTTGAAAATCTAGAGGAAATGGACAAATTCCTGGATTTATACCACCTACCCAAATTATCACAATGTGAAGCAGAACAATTTAATGAACCCATTACAAAGGAAGAGATTGAAAAAGTCATCAGAAAACTGCCAACTAAAAAAGCCCTGGCCCAGATGGCTACACCTCAGAATTCTGCCAAGCTTTTAGAGGAGAGTTATCTCCAATACTTCTGAGACTATTTCACAGTATAGAAAGGGAAAGAGTACTCCCAAACTCATTCCCTGAAGCCAGCATAAACCAAATACCAAAGCCAGGGAAAGACTCAACCAAAAAGGAGAACTACAGACCAATATCACTCATGAATCTAGATGCAAAAATCTTCAACAAAATTCTTGCCAACAGAATACAACAACATATCAAAAAAATAACCCATCATGACCAAATGGATTCATACCAGGGATGCAAGGCTGGTTCAACATCAGAAAAACAATTAATGTGATTAACGACATAAATATCACAAAAGACAAGAATCAACTGATTCTGTCCATTGATGCAGAAAAGGCATTTGATAAAGTCCAACACCTGTTCATGCTAAAAACTCACCAAAATAGGAATAGACAGCAAATTCCTCCAGGCAATAAGGGCCATTTATACAAAGCCAACTGCCTATGTCATCCTGAATGGAGAGAGACTGAAGGAGTTTCCCTTGAGAACAGGAACTTAACAAGGATGCCCACTCTCATGTCTCCTATTCAGCATTGTACTAGAAGTTCTAGCCAGAGCAATCAGACAAGACCAAGAAATAAAGTGCACCTGCATCGGCAAAGAAGAAGTCAAAATCTCCCTGTTTGCTGATGATATGATTGTATATACAGAGAATCACAAAGAATCTATAAGTAAACTACTCAAACTGATAAAAGAATTCAGCAAAGTCTCAGGATACAAGATAAACATAAATAAAACAGTAGAATTCCTTTATACCAACAATGAGACTGTTAATGAAGAAATCATCAAACCAATACCATTTACTATAGCCCCTAAGACGATAAAGTACCTAGGAATTAATCTAACCAGAGAAATAACATACCTTTACAAAGAGGACTTCAAGCCCTTACTACAAGTAACTAAGAGAGACTTAGATAAATGGAGAAACCTATCTTGCTCATGGATACGAAGACTTAACATTGTGAAAATGTCTATTTTACCCAAAGCCATCTACTTATATAACACAATCCCAATACAAGTTCTAGTGTTATTTTTTTAATGAGATGGAGAAAGAACTCACCAATTTTGTTTGGAAAGTGAAGAAGCTCTGGATAAGTAAAGTACACTAAAGAAGAAGAATACACTGGGAGGCCTCTCATTATGCAACTTCAGAACCTATTACACTGCCACAGTGGTCAGAACAGCCTGGCACAGGTACAAGAACAGACAGATCGATCAATGGAACAGAATTGAGACCCCAGAGATGACACCATCTGCCTATGAACTGTTGATATTTAACAAAGGCCCTAAGATATAAAACTGGGGTAAAAATAATCTCTTCAACAAATGGTGCTGGCAAAATTGGATATCCATCTGCAATAAACTGAAACAAGATCCGTATCTTACACCTTATACAAAAACCAACTCCAAATGGATAAAAGACCTGAATGTCAAATCCAAAATGATAAAGCTCATCCAAGAAAAAGTAGGAACAACAATTGAAGTTTTAATACACAACATAGACAGACTTCAAAATCTGTCAAACAAACCACAATCAACAGAAGAGAAAATAGATAAATGGGAACTATTAAGAATCAAACACTTTGGCTCATCCAAAGACTTTATTAATAGAATTAAAAAACCACCTACAGAATGGGAAAAAATATTTGGCAACTCTATGTCAGATCTACGCCTGATCTCCATAATCTATAAGGTACTACAAAATTTCAATAAGAAGATAAATCATCCAATTAAGCGAGACGGGCAAAGGAGATGGACAGACATTTCTCTAAAGAGGAGATCCAGGCAGCCAAAAAACACATGCAGACACATTCACAATCTTTAGTTATTAAAGAAGTTCAAATCAAAACTACAATGAGATAACATCTCACCCAACAAGGTTGGCCATGATCCAAAAAAACACAAAACAACAAATGCTGGAGAGGCTATGGAGAAAGTAGAACCCTCCTACACTGTTGGTGGAGTTGCAAAATGGCCAGCCACTTTGGAAAACAATCTGTTGCTTCCTTAAAAAAAATTGATATAGGTATACCATTTGACCCAGTAATTCCACTACTTGGAATATAGCCTACAGAATCCAGGCCATTCACACCAATGGATACATGCACAAAAATGTTTATCACAGCAAAATCCACGATAGCAAAAAAATGTAATCAACCCAGATGCCCAACAATAGAGGAATGGATAGGTAAACTGTGGTATACATACTCACTGGAGCACTATGCGATGATAAAGAACAATCATAAATCCAGGAAACATTTCATAACCTGGTATCAACTAGAAGACCTTATGTTAAGTGAAAGTAGTCAGTGACAAAATACAAATATTGTATGTGACCCCTAAGATAAGAACTCAAAAACAGACTTATGCATAGAAGAAAAGACTCCTTGACAACTGCAAGGGATGGGAGGGAGGGAAGGCTAGGAGGGGAGGGTTCAGATTAGATAGTTGATAGAAATTTGGTTGGGTGAAATCAGTGATATCACACATTAGAAACAAGAACAATATTAAGTGGACCTCAACTTGAGTACTCCTTCCATCTTAACCCAATATTGCAAGGTCAGAGTAGCTGGGGCACGGCGCGGGGGACCATGCTGTTGGGCAAAATCAAGGCCAATTGGCACAACTAGCATTTTGCTAAGAGGGCTGTCTGCATCCCAACATTGGTGAGTGGCATCTAGGGTCTTAAAAGCTGTCAAGCTGCCATCCGAGGGCACAGCAAATGGTCCCAACTCAGCAGGAACGGATGCTCACTGAGGACCAAAACGACATGGGGTAAAGACAACTCAGAAGACAGAGAGACCCACATGAGTTGATGGATAGATTGACTTGAGACCAGAAGAACCAGATGGTGCCCGGCCACCACCAGTGATAGCTGCAATGGAGCTCACGAAGTTGAGTCTCACTGGCAACACAAGAATATAAAGGGGTGCTCCTGAGGTCTCCACTAAAAGACCACAAATGATGGTCTGGCAGCTTCAGGTTTCCTCTGGGAGCATGGCCCCTGGCCCTGATGCTGCCTTCGCCCATAAATCATAACAAAGGTCCACTCTTCGGACAGGATTGGATTGGACTTGGCGACACAGAGTGACCATATATTGGATGCACTTTATGGTTCTATACATCTACAGGATATCATCCTGCTGACCTCTGGCTTGTGGAAGAGGACTGGGTGTAGTGGCGGGGTAAGGAGACTGTTGGAAGGATGAGATATGTATGGAGCAGAGAGAAACAGTGTGCTGTCACCGGACAGGGAAAACAGTGGAAGCTGCATATAGGTGGGCATGCAAATTTCTATGGAAATGTATGTTTTCACTCAGTCATAATAAAAAAAAAAAGTTACATCAGGTTTTTCAAAGAAGTTAAAGATGACTAGTTATGCTTATAATGTCTCAGAAGAGTACACTGAGGCCTGGCACCCACTGTGTATCTGCTGCTTATTTTTATTATTTGTGATTAGCCAGGTATGCAATCAATAATTTTCAGCAAATACTTATGGTGGCTAGATCACCACGTTAGGAGCAGTGGAGTAGAAAATAACTAACTCACCTGATTCTAGTCAGATACAAAAGTCATTATTCCTCACTAGAGTCATGTAAAGTTCAGTGGAGGAGAGAGGCTATACAAATCACATACATGGAGTATTAGCTATAACAAATAAACATTCAAATTATGGACTCATAGCAGCCAAGTGGGATTAATCTGGTATTATGTAACCAAGAAAACAAATCTTGACTTGACATACTTATTCAGCCCTAATTTACAGATCTGTTCTGGAAGAAGTACAACCAGAGTGCTCTTCAGAAGGAAAGATGTCAAGATTGCATCTCACATACTTTGGACATGTTGTCAGGAAGCATCAGTTCCTGGAGAAGGACATCATGCCTGGTAGAGTAGAGGGTCAGCGAAAAAGAGGAAGACCCTCTACAAGATGGATTGACACAGTGACTACAACAATGGGTTTGTGCATAAAAACAGTTGTGAGCATGGCACAAGACCAGGCAGTGTTTCGTTCTGTTGTGCATAGCATCGCTATGAGTCTGAACTGACTTCACAGCACCCAACAACAACAGCAATAACAATTTATAGATTAATGAAAGGCTATCCAACTCAATGGCACTTGGCTAGTCTCTGGAATACAAAAACTTAAGAGTCTCTGTCACTTAGTAACTTACGCAAAATAAGAATACTAACAATGTCTCCCCTGTGGCTTAAAATTAAATGAAATAATGCACAAAGTACTAAAACCAATGTCTGTCACAAGACAGGTTATCATTATTCTTCATCAAATATTTATTGAGGATTTAATAGGTACCAGATACTCACTATATGACAAGAGTACAAAGAGAAATCAAAGAACATTGGACTGCTAAATTACCTGCCAATAATTCTACCAAAGTAATGTTTAAAGCAGACATAACTTCTACATTCACTTGTAAGTTAATCATGAATTTTGCCAAATCCCTCAAGTTGTGAGAATAAGAATAATTCAATATTGAGAGGACAAGTGAAAGAACAGTCTTAAATTAGACCTTCCAAGGAGAAGAATAGCCTAATTGTTCTTACTAAAAACATAAAGCAATCTCTTGCACCACTCATAAGAAAATTTCTCATACCAGTAGCTCCTAGTTCCTAGAAAATCACTGGTTTAGAGTTTAGACTGTTGAAGCAAGACTAGTCCCTGTGAAGACGTACTCTAACACAGAACAGGAAACCATCTTGGACTGAAAAATGAAATTGTCTTAAGTGCTTCCATGCTACACAGTTCTTTCCTGCAGAAGTAAATCATAATGTACAAAACTGAAAGGTTTTTCTTAGTGGGGAAACAAAACCTGAGTATGAAATATACTAAACCTGCATTTGTAGTCTTTGTCTCTATAGGGAGCACTCCTTGCTGTTAGTGCAGATTTACACAACATCATTGGAAAAACACAGATACAAAAAAATTAAAAAATAACATCTATAATATTAGATCTCAGTACAGACACAAGGAATTTCACATTGGAAAACTGTGCAAAGAAATTTTTTGATAGGCAATTTGATTATCTATCCCTGAACCCCGTCTGAAAAATACCAATCGCATTCTTTGTCAGAAGGTTCAGTATTTTTAACACTACCCCTAGGTATCATTCTAAGCAGTTACAGACTGTTACTGAATCACATGTGTTTACTGGATGAATACAAAAATGATAAATAGCTAACATTTATTACTACATACTATGTGGAGGCACTGTGCTCCATCTCTCATATATATTATTTCATTTAATCCATGCAACCATCCTTTGAATGAGCTTCTATTATTATCTACACTTTATAGACATGAAACAGGCATGGAAAGAATAAGTTATTTGTCAAGGGCCAAAGTTTGGACTTCTGTTTCTTCATTTGTAAGTAATAATGATAATAAACATGCCATCAGTGCTTTAACAGTTTACAATGTGGTATTGTAATTTCTTTTTCATTTTAAGCCTTGATGTAATTTTTTTAAACATGAATGAAGTTATTAGTATGTCTATTTTACAAGTGGAGTCACTTCAGTATTGTCACAACTAGAGCTCAAAGTCAGATTTTTCTAAACACTTTCTTAAATGTACCCTGGTGGTGCAAATGGTTAAGCATTCAGCTGCTAACTAGAAAGTTGGTGGTACAAACCCACCCACCCTCTACCAGAGAGAAATATCTGGCAATCTGCTTCCGTCAAGATTGTTGTTCTTTATGTCTAGTTGATTCCAACTTATAGTGACACTGTGGGACAGAACAGAACTGCCCCATAGGGTTTTCTGAGCTGAAATCCTTTCATATGAGGAGACTGCCCAGTGTCTTATCTCACAGAGCTGCTGGTAGGCTGGAATTGCTGAACTTTTTAGTTACCAAGCTCTAACCATTGCAACACTCAGGGTCCTTCATCCTAGAAAACTCTATGGGGCAGTTCTATGCTGTCACTGTGAGTCTAAAATGATTCCACAGCACCTAACAATAAAAGCATAGTTTGAAAAGGTCTTCTGAGTCTTAATGTTCTATAGTCTTATGAAATCACAGAGCTCTTTCCATATGTAAATGTATAATTTATACAGCACTTAATTCTCTATCAACTACTTTCTAAGGATGTTACCTATCAGCTAACTGACTTAATCCTTAGAATTTCATGGGTAGGCACTATTGCTATCTCTGCTTTACAGATAAGCAAACTGAGGAACTGAGAGATGAATCATTTGTCCAGCAAATGGTAAAGCTAGGATTCAAACCAAGGAGCCGGAGATTGTACTTTGAATCATTAGATTACATAACCTCACCCACCCCCCCCAAAAAATCAATCCTAAATGATATGATTTAAACAACAGACTTAAAAGCATGTTGTTTAAAATACCATTTCTCACTTAAAACACCATTTAGACACAAAGGTTAACAAATCAATAGATAAATGTTTATTGAACATTTGTGTTAGGCAGGCATTTATGCTAACCTGCTGAGAATATAAACAACTATAAGCTATATCTCTGTTCTCAAAAGAAGTCTATGGTCTAGTTGAGGATAATAAATCTATGTACATAAAAGAAGGAATGATTTTCAACAAAATTTGGGCAATCGATGCTTATCGACACAGATACAATGTAAATATCCAATATATGGTACAGATAATACCCACTGCCATTAAGTGTTTATTCCATCTCATAGTAACTGCATAGGACAGAGTAGAACTGCTCCAAGGTTCCCAAGGTTTCCAAGGCATAACTCTTTGTGGGAGCAGATTGTTACATCTTTCTCCCAGGAGCAGCTGATAAGTTTGAGCTGCTGACCTTTTCATTAGCAGCTGATTGCTTAACTACTTTGCCACAAGGGCTCCAGGACATGTAAGAAATGCTATTAAATAAGGCACCAAGATATGGAATATTAGACCCAAACAATGTTAAGCATGAACACAGTCTTACTGTGGCTTTAATCAAAATGAAAATAAAGATGGAGTCTTGGGAAAATTACATACTTTTCAGAGAAATGCTAAAAAGCATGATTTAGAAATACATTTACCCTAAACTTTATTAATCCTTTTCAAGAACATTACTTGGGATTTTGCATTAACATTTGGAGCAGCACAAAAATAAGAGGTGAAAAATGTCTAACTTTTTTTCATAAGTCTAAATTACTTTGAATATTTAATCACTGGTAATCTATCTATACCACTTAATGAAATGTTTAATTGCTGGTTAACACAGTATGCTGCATTATTTCTAGAAGAGATCAACTATTTATATGTGTGCAGCATTGGTGAGAACATAATGTTCTGTGAAATGAAAAAAGGAAGCATGCAACCCTAACCTACTCACTCTCTTCTAGGTAAAGAATATAGGACTCCTCTCCCCATAATCTTTCTTTGATGGAGTTTGGAGTATATGATACACACAAGAACCACTGGCAATGAATATAAAGGTAGGGTGACAACTGGACCACTGAACATCATTAACATCACCCTAATTACTGGTTTTGATATTAGTGCTAACCGTGTTGTCAGTTTGTTGTATTTGGATAAGAAAGCACAGTGCACACACACACACAAATTCTAAATCGTAATAAGAAAAAATTTAAGTAAATCACAACTAGGCATGAAAATCAACTGTAAGGCGTATTGTTGTTCTTAGGTGCCATTCAGTCAGTTCCAATTCATAGCAAGACTATGAACAACAGAACAGAACTCTACTCAGTCCTGCACGATGCCAACAATCGTTTTTTTGCCTAAGCCCATTGTTGCAGCCATTGTGTCAGTCCCTTTCCTTGAGGGTCTTCCTTTTTCATACTGACTCTGTACTTTACCAAGCATGACGTCCTTCTCCAGGGACTGATCCCTCCTGAAAACATGTCCAAAGTATAAAAAACACATGCTCACTTCTCTTGCTTCCAAGCAGCACTACGGTTGTTCTTCTTTTAGAACAGATCTGTTTGTTCTTCTGGCAGTTTACACTATGTTTAATATTCTTCTCCAATACCACAATTCAAAGGTGTCAATTATTCTTCTGTCCTCCTCATTCATTGTCCAGCTTTTGAGTGCTTATGATGTGGCTGAAAATACCATGGCTTGGTCAGATGCACCTTAGTCTTCAACATGATATCTCTACCATTCAACACTTTAAAGAGGTCCTTTGTGGTGTATTTTCCCAATGCAAGGCATCTTTTGATTTCTTGACTGCTGCGTAGATGGATGTTGATTATATAACCAAGTAAAATGAAATCCTTAACAATCTCAATCTTTTTTTTCATTTATCATGATGTCGCGTACTGGTCAAGTTGTGAGGATTTTTTGTCTTCTTGATACTGTAGTATAATTCATATTGAAGGCTGTGGTCTTTGATCTTCATCAGTAAGTATTTCAAATCCTCTTCACTTTCAGCAAGGTTGTATTATCTGCATAGTGTAGGTTGTTCACGAATCTTCCTCCAAACCTAATTCCTCGTTCTTCTTCATACATATAGTACAGCTTCTCAGATTATCTGATCAGTATACAGATTGAAAAGGTACAGTGAAAGGATACAGCCCTGATATACTTCTTTCCTGACTTTAAACCATATAGTGTGTCCTTGTTCTGTTTGCACAGCTGCTTCATGATCCATGTACAGATTCTTCATGAGGACAATTAAGTGTTTGTGAATTTCCATTCTCTGCAATGTTATCCATAATTTATTATGATCCACATAGTCAAATGCTTTTGCATAGTCAATGAAACACAGGTAAACAACTTTCTGGTATTCTCCACTTTCAGCCAAGATCCATCTGACATAAGCAATGATATCCCTGGCTCCACATCCTCTTCTGAATCCAGTTTGAATTTCTGGCAGCTCTCTGTCAGTAAGTTGTTGCAGTTACTTTTGAATGATCTTCAGCACAATTTAACTTGCATGTAAAATCAATGATATTGTTCAATAATTTCTGCATTCAGCTGGATCATCTGTCTTGGGACTAGGCATAAATATGGTGTCTTCTAGTCGACTGGCCAGGCAACTATCTTGGCATAGACAAGCAAGCACTTCCAGCACTGCATACATTTCTTGAAACATCTCAACTGATATTGCGTCAATTCCTGGAACCTTATTTTTTGCCAATTCCTTCAATGCAGCTGGGCTATTTCTTTCAGTACCATTGGTTTCTGATCATACACTACCTCTTGAAATGGTTGAACATCTGCCAGTTCTTTCTGGTATAATGACTGCATAGTTTTTCCATCTTGTTTTGACACTTCCTGAGTCATTTAATATTTTCCCTGTAGAATCCTTCATTATTGCAACTCAAGGCTTTATTTTTTTTTTCTTCATTTCTTTCAGCTTGAGAAAAACAGATGCACATGTCATTATAGCACTTTACTTTGTCTTTTCAAGCCACCCTTTGAATCTTCTGTTCAGTTTTTCTACTTCATCAAGTCTTCCTTTTTCTTCAGCTACTCTAGGCTCAAAAGCAAGTTTCAGAGTCTCTTCTGATATCCAAGTTGGTCTTTCCTTTCTTTCCTGTCTTTTTTATGACCTCTTGCTTTCTCCATGGATGATGCCTTTTATACCATTCTGCAATTTGTCTAGTCTTTGATCATTAGTGTTCAATGCATCAGATCTGTTCTTGAGATGGTCTCTCAGCTCAGGTGGCATATACTCAATATTATACTTTGGCTCTCATAGACTTGCTCTAATTTTCTTCAGTTTGAACTCATGCACAAGAAATTGATGGAGTGTACCACAGTCCTTGGCTTTGTTCCGACACTATTGAGAATTTCTATCTTTCCACAGATGTAGTCAATTTAATTTCTGTGTATTCCACCTGTTGAGGTCCATGTGTACAGTTACCATTTTTGTTGGCAAAAAAAGATATTTGCAATGTCTTGCAAAATTCTGTCATGTAAGCTCAAGCACCATTTCTGTCACCAAGGGCATATATTCCAACTACCAATCCTTCTTAGTTTCCAACTATTGCATTCCTATTGTTTTTTTTTGTTTTGTTTTGTTTTTTTGTAAAAAGGTAAAGTGGTAGAAGTTTATAAAAGAGAGACACTTCTGTATCAGGAAGTAAACCACCTACCACTCGTTTGCACCAAAGAACTTCTTTTGTCACAGTGAGTTGCAATGGACTCCACAGCATCTTGCAACAATAGTAACAGTTAAAAAACACTTACAATGTGCCAATTAAAAAGTGCTTACCAGAGGCAAGGCCAAGATGGCAGAGTAGATGGATGCTTCCCATGACCCTCTAACAATAAAGACTGAAAAGAGCAAATGAATCTAGTATATATGACATCATAAGAGCCCTAAACATCAAAGAGCAAGTTGAAAAATTGGACTGAGCAATGGGAAAAGGAGAGTTGTGCCAGAAGTACATAGAATTCCAAAGACTTGACTTGCCAGGAAACAGGCATAGCCAACTCATGGTGGGCCAATCATGGAGGTGGATGGATGGACCCCCCTCCTCAGTAGGAATATTTCTCTAGAAAATCCACTGAAGCCTCAAGAACAAGTAAGAGACAGCACCAGCTGCTTGAAAGCTAAGTCTTTGCATGAAATCTATTATGTGAGGATACGAATCTTTTCTAAATGCAAGATGAGTCTGTCTCCCTTCTCCCAGTGGTGCCCCCTCCCTTCTCTGCACTACATCTGGTACTAGAGTTGGACACCATTAACTGAGCTGAAAGTGGCACTCCTTAAGCCCACCCTAAGCCATTCTCAGAGACTCACAGAGGGAACAATTTAACACATTCGGGGAAGGGAGCCAAAAAAAAAGAAAAATTCTGTTGACTCTTCTAAGCCAGAAAATCATCCAGATTCAGATACAAGAGGATACCCCAACCTCACATACACTCAAGGATGGCTGTTAATTGCTGCCTGTCTCAGCAGCTGAGCTAGATCCCTGTGCCTATAACAATCATACCTGACCATCTAGGATAGTAGATGAGAGCATGCACCACACACTGGGAAATTGACCATAGGACACCTGAGCTGAATCCACATAAGAAAGTAAACTGTACATTTTGAAACAAGAAGTTAGAACACAGACGGCAAACATCATATTAACAGTTACAGCTCACTGATGGTTTAGAAACAGCAGCCCACACCAAAGCACTTAAAGGGCCAAATAATGATCTCTTCAGAAAGCTCACAAAACAATAATCAAATTTTCCACAGGAAGAGAACTTCCTGGAATTATCAGAGGTAGACTATAAAAGATTAGTATTTAGAACTCTTTACGCTATAAGGAAGGAGACAAGGCAAAGTGTAGCAGAGAAGAATGACAGATTGAACAAGGTGCAAGAAAGCACTGAGTGGCAAGAAATAGAAATTCATAAAATTAATAATAAAAATACAGAATTAGGGAACTCAATGGAATGTCAAAGAAGCAGAACTGTGGCAAAGGAGGAATGAAATAGTGAGATTGGGAGCAAGCACATAACATTTGTGGAAAAATCAGATAAAATAATTTTCTAAAAATGAAGGAACATAAAATTTTGTGGAACTCTGTCAGGAGGAATAATCTACAAATGTGTGGACTACCAGAACCGAGGAGGATAACTGAAAACACCGAGAGAAATGCCAAATATTTGCTGATGCAAAACTTCCCTGATATTATGAAAGATGAGAAGATACTTGCCTAAAACACTCATAGAATTTCACTCAAGGTAGATCCCAAAGGGAAGGTATCAAGGTATGTTATAGTCGAACTTGCCAAAATGAAAGCTAAGGAGACACATTTTAAAATGGCTAGAGACAAATGAAAAATAACCTACAAACGGAGTTAATTAGACTAAAATCAGACTACTCAGCAAAAGCCATGCAGAAAAAAAGACAATGGAATGACATATACAAAGCCTTGAAAGAAAACAATTACCAGCCAACAATTATCTATCCAGCAAAACTGTCTCTCAAATACGGTGGCAAAATTACATTTCCAGATGGACAGAAATTTAGGGAATCTGCAAAAACCTAACCAAAATTACAAAAGATACTAAAGAGAATCCTTTGGTTATAAAACCATTGAAAGAGTTCACAAGACCAAAAGCTGAGTTTTTTTTAAAGATAACAAAACTGATTACCTCCCTGCTGCCATCAAGTCAGATCTCACTCATAGAGATCCTAGAGAACCTTGGGACAAAATGACAAAAGAACAAGAGAGGAAGCAAAGAAGTCAAATAAGAAATGATGTGGGTGATAACAGATCCAGCTGAAATTAAAAAAATCATAACAGAAGACTATGAAAAACTGTATTCTAGTAAATTCAAAAACCTAAAGGAAATGGCCAAATTTCTAGAAACACATCACCTACCAAAACTAGCACAAACAGAAGTAGAACAACTAAATAAACTCATCACAAAATAAGAGATTGAAAAGGTGATTTAAAAACTCCCAATTAAGAAAAGCCCTGGCCTAGAAGCCTTCACTGGAAAATTCTGCCAAACTTTTAGAGAAGCGTTAACACCGCTATTACTAAAGATATTCCAGAGCATAGAAAGGAATGGACTACTCCCAAATTCTGTCTATGAAAACAGGTTAACCCTAATACAAAAACCACATAATGACAGGTAGAAAAGGAAAATTAGAGATCAGTATCTCTCTTGAACTTAGATGCAAAAACTTTCAACAAAATTCTAGCCAATAAAATTCAACAACATATCAAAAAAATAATTCACCATGACCAAGTGGGATTCACACCAGGGATGCAGGGAGGACGCAACATTAGAAAAACAAACATCATCAATTACATAAATAAAACACAAGAACTACTTGATTTTATCAGCTGATGCAGAAAAGGTATCTGGTAAAGTCTAAAACCCATTTTTGTTAAAACCTCTCAACAAATTAGGAATAGAAGGGAAATTCCTCAGCATAATAAAGGACAACAGCCAACATCATCAAAAACAGAGTGAATGTGAAAGCATTCACCTTCAGAACAGGAACCAGACAAGGATGCCAATTTTTACCCTTCTTATTCAACATTGTGCTAAAGTTCTAGCCAGAGTAGTGTGGCAAAACAAAGAAATAAAGAGAATTGACACTGGTAAGAAAGAAGTAAAAGGATTGTTTATTTGCAGATTATAAGATATTATACACAGAAAACCCTAAAGAATTCATAAAAAAAAAAAAAGAAAAAAAAAACTATGGAACTAGTAGAAGAGTTCAGCAAAGTATCAGGATACAAGACAAATATACACAAATCAGTTTGATTCCTTTACACCAACAAAGAGACCATCAAAGAGGAAATCACCAAATCAATACATTTATAATAGCCTTCAAGAAGATAGTATAGTATAGCAAGAATAAATGCTACCAGAGATGTAAAAGACCTATACAAAGAAAATTACAAGATTCTACTGCAAGAAACCAAAAGAGACCTGCATAAGTAGAGAAACTTACCTTACTCATGGACAGGAAGATTTAACATCATGAAAATGTCTATTCTACCCAAAGCAATCTATAGACACAATGCAATCCCAATACAGATTGTTTAATGTTATTTTTTAATGAGCTGGAGAAAAAAAAAATCATCAAATTCATATGAAAAGGAGAGAAGCCCTGGATAAGTGAAAAATTACTGAAAAAGAACAGGGTGCAGAGTGAAGACGGTGGACTAAACACATATCTCCCTAAATCCTTCTGGAAACCAAGACCTCAACTGATAATTAAGCGTAGCCTTCTGGACACCTAGTAATCCCTAGGATGTGGCATGGGGCTATTAATATGGACTTCATGCCACTGGACAGAAAACCTCCTCTCTTTTGCTGATCTCCGCTCTTGCTGAGTGCTGGCTTTCACGGACAGAAGGTAACTCACCATTTTAACTTTTTTTTCTCTGTGTTAGCTACTGGGCAGAAATGGGACTTGACTCACAACTAATCTCAGATACATTGCTGGTAGGATCAGCTGAAGTTGCCATATTTTCAGAGCCTAGCTTTGGACTCTGAGCATCTTGGCACCTTTGGCCTCTCTTTCCACTTCCGTCATAGAGTAGCCTGTATAGAGGCAGGTGGCAAGCTTGTGCAGGACACTATCTTGTTCCACTGGGAGGCAGATATACCCATACGGAGGCCTCAGCTGGACCTAATTCCTAGGCTGGGAGGCAGTGCCTGCCCACAGGAGAGCACTTTTCTGTCAGAAAAGCAGTATTCCACAGTGTTTCCTACAGCTGGGGCCCGACACCAGAGGCCAGCAGGGCAGTAGCTTTCTGTATTTTGAACTAGTTTATAACATCTGGGGTTCAATATAGAGGTGCTTACTTTGTCAGCTGGGAAGAGGGACCTGTATACCTGAAAATCTTTCTGACTTTGGAAGTTGTCAGACACCTTTTACTTTTCATTTTAAGACGGCCTACAGAAACAACTGTGATCCATCCTCACAGCATCTCTCCCAGCCATTATTGGCTCACATGATGCCCCCAAAGCAATAAACTCTCCATACAAGCACAACCAAGAAATCACCCATGGCTTCAGAAGGCCCCCAAATGAAACAACCAAAGAATTTCCGAGATGAACAAACCTTTCTGAAACTATTGGAAGGTGAATACAAAAGGATTATATAGAGAGCTCCTAGACCTCATGCAAAATACAGCAGAGCAAAATGAAAAATCAAACAAGCTGTTTGATCATGAAACAACCAGTACTCTGAAATCCAATAGATCAATAATAAAATCAAAGACATGCAGACTTCAGTTCAAAGCCAAGAAAACAGAATGGAACAAATGGAAAAGAGAATTTCTGACTTGGAAGACAGAGCTACTGACTCCAGCATCTATGAGGAAAAATCTCAAAAAAGAATCAAGAAAAATAAAGAAGCATTAAGAAGCATGTGGGACTCTATTAAGAGGAACAATCTATGATTAATTGGAGTTCCTCAACAGGGTGAGACACCTGAGAACACAGAGAGTATTGTGGCTGAGCTGCTGACAGAAAACTTCCCAGAAATTATGAAACAAGCAAATATAGATATCAAAGATGCATATCAAATGCCACTCAATATAGATCTCAAAAGAAAACAAAGACTCCAAGACATATTCTAATCAAGCTTAACAAAATGAAACACAAGCAGAAACTCTTAAAAGCTCCAAGACTCAAACCAAAGCTATCATTCGGAGGGAAACCCTGTAGGTTTTCGTCACATTTCTCAGAAGAAACAATGCTGGCATGGAGACAGTGGCATGACCCATTCAAACGATGAAAAAGAACTTCCAACTAAGAATTACTTATCCTGCAAAACTATCTTTCAAATAGAAAAATGAAATCAAAACATTCACAAATAAACAGAAACTCAGAGACTTTGTAAAAACCAAAACAGCACTACAAGAAATACTGAAAGAATCTCTTGGCTCAGAAGAACAAAACTACTAACTTTATATTTTAGAAGCAAATACAAGACACATCATCCAGAATCCTACTCAGTTAGGGAAGGCTCCAAACTCAATCAAAGCTATGATAGTGTAAGAAATGATCTAGCAATCATATCATGAAAGCTATGATGTCATCATATTAAAAAGAGGGATGTACTACAGTCATTAAAGTCCTTCCAGATGGAGAGGAAGTTGACAAGGCCGATAATAATTAAAATTGGGTTTATACATAGTTTATTATGGGGGATCATAGGGGTAGCTGTAAAGCACAATAAAGATGCAACATATCAAATCAAGAAACATAATACAGGAGTCTCAACCACCACAAAACCAACCCAGAAAAAGGTGAAAAATCAACTCACAAAGAATGTCCCAGAACAGATTAATAAAAGCAACAGGGAAAACATCAATATTTCAATAAACATATCACAATGGCAGCACTGAACACATGCCTATTAATAATTACACTGAAAAAGAAGAACAAAGTGGAAGGCCTCTCACTAACTGACTTCAGAATCTGTCACACCGCGATGGTAGTCAAAACAGTTTGGTACTGGTACAAAAAAAGAAAAAAAAAAGATACATAGATTGGCCAGCCAGCCAAGTGCCGTCAAGTCACATAATTAATGGAATCAAATTGAGAATACACATATAACATTATCAATGTATGAGCAGCTGATATTTGAGAAAGACTGAGAAACCATAAACTGGGGAAAAGGTAGTATCTCTAACAAATATTGTTGGCATCACCAGATATCCATATGCAAAAAAAAAAAAAAAATGAAGCCAAGACCCATATCTGACAGCATATACAAAAACTGACTCTAAATGGATCAAAGACTGAAATACAAAAACTAAATCAGTAAAGATCCTGGAATCAAAAATAGAGACAATGCTGGGAGCTCTGATGCACAGCATAAACAGACTACAAAATATTTCTAAAAATGCACAAACACCAGAAAAGAAAATAGGTAACCAAGAACTACTAAAAATCAAACACTTACGCTTATCCAAAGGCTTCACCAAAAGAGTAAAAATACTACTTACAAAATGAGAAAAAAAATTGGCTACTATGAATCTGATCAGTGTCTAATCTTCATAATCTACAAGGTGTTGCAAAAACTCAACAAAAAAACGACCAAAGCCAAGCCAAGTGCCAAAAAAAGACAGATAATTCAATTAAAAATTTGGCAAGGGATAGAACAGCCACCTCAGCAAGGAAGACATCTAGAATGCTAACAGATACATGAGGAAATGCTCACAGTCATAAGCCATTAGAAAAATTCAATTCAAAACTACCATGAGAGACCACTTCATCCCAACAGGACCAGCATTATTCCAAAACACAAAATAATAAAAGTTGGAGAGGTTATGGAGAGATTAGAACTCTTCTATACTGCTGGTGGGGATGTACAATGGTACAACCACTTTGGAAACTGATTTGGTACTTTCTGAAAAAAAATTGGGATAGAAATAACCATATTATTCAGCAATCCAACTTCTTGGAATATATTAAAGAGAAATAAGGGCTGTCACACTAACGGATACATGCATGTTGATGTTTACTGCAGCATGATCCACAATACCAAAAAGATGCATTCAACCAAGGTGCCCATCAAAAGAGGAATACGTAAACAAACTACAGTATACGAGGTCTAACAATTAAGTTTGCAAACTCATCCTAGGAAAAGCACTGCATATCTCATTGATTAATATCACTACAGTCACCTTTGAAGTACTCTCCTTAGGAAGCTGTGTGCATACACCTGCACCTAGGCTACTCTTCAAAACAATTTTAGAACTCTTTTTCTGGAATGGCCATCAGACCTGTAGTCATATTACCCTTGATGTCCGGAGTGTCATCAAAATGTCTTCCTTTCAACATTTCCTTTATCTCTGGGTAAAAGACAAAAAGTCAGTAGGAGCCATCAGGGGAGTAGGGAGGGTGATCCAAAACAGTTACTTATTTACTGGCTAAAAACTCCCTCACAGACAGTGCCATGTGAGCTGGTGCACTGTCATGATGCAAGAGCCATGAGTTGCTGACAAAAAGCTTATGTTGTTTTTGTCTAACTTTTTCACACAGCCTTTTCAGCACTTCCAAACAGTAAATTTGGCTAACTGTTTGTCCAGTAGGTACAAATTCATAATGAATAATCTCTCTGATATCAAAAAAGTTAGCAATATCATTTTGACTCTTAATTTGGACAGATGGAACTTTTTTGTTCAGGGAGAATTGGCTGACTTTCACTGTGCTCTTTGATGCTTTCACCAGTGATGGCCCAAAATAACACTTTCCCTCTCCAAAAGGTCTTAGCAAACTTTGAGTCTTTTTTTCTTTTGCTCATTGGTGAGCTCCTTTAGGAACATTTTTGCACACACCTTTCTCATGTCAAAATTTTAAGTTAAGCTTTTCCTGTTTCTCTATTGATACTTGGTCTGCTACGCTTCTGACAGTCAGCTGATGATTTTGACATACAAGTCAATAAATTTTTGCAATATTTTCATTAGTTCTGCTCATTACTGACTACCTTGACCTCTCCTCATCACTGATGCTTTCTCTCCCCACAGAAAAACATTTAATCCATTTTCTTCATGGCATTAACCCCATAAACTTGCACTAACACATCTCTGATTTCACTTCCACTCTTGCTCAAGTTTAACAAGATATTTAGTGCCTGCTCATTGCTCTCATTCGAGCTTGAACATTCTTGTGACAGCACACAAAAACACACAATAATAATAATGAAGACCACTCAGCAGACACTCACATGTTGACATGAACACAGCTGTGAGATACCAGAGTTGTGAAACATTATCAAGTTGTTTGTACAATGCTGCCAACATAAGCACATTGTGGCAAGTTCATCAACCTGACTGTCAAAGCTCCATGTTCATACAATGGAATATTACACAATGATAAAGAATAAAAAATTATATAGGAAACATCTTGTAATATGCAGTCATCAGGAAGACTTTATGCTGAGTTAAATTAATCATATGCAAAAGGACAAATATTGTATGATGCCACTAATATAAGAACTTAAGAAAAGGTTAAAGGACAGAAGAAAATAACCTGTACTTTGCTGGTTACAAGGGGGGAAGGAAGGGAGAGGAATTTTCACAGTTTGGGTGGTCAATAGGAATTTGGTTATGTGAAGGGAGTGACACAGTAGAAAGGAAGTTGGCACAACTGGACTATACCATAAGCTTAAATGTTTTTAAATACAACCCAGCACTTTAAAAGATAGAGCAGCAATGACAGGGGTCTTTGGACTACGGTTTCAGGGGACATTTCGGCTAACCGGCATAAGTAAATGTTTTTTAAGAAACTGTTCTACATCATCATTTTGGTGAGTGGCATCTGGGGTCTTAAAATCTACCAAGTGGCCATCTAACTAACAGCAATAGTCCCAGTCCACCTGGAGCAGAGGAGAATGAAGGACATCAAAGGTATGAGAAAAACATGAGTCCAGGAGACAGAAGGTGTCATAGGATCCAAAGACTACATCAGCATGAGTCCAAACAGAAGTACTAGGTGGTGCCTGATCACCACCAATGACTACCCTGACAAGGAACACAATGTAATTTCCTGATGTAATAGGAGAAAAATGGGTGTGCAGAACTCGAACTCTATTAAAAGCCTACACTTGGTTGCCTGTTGGACTGGAGGATCCCCTAAGGAAGTGGCCCCTGGACTCTCTGTTAGCCCAGAGCTGAAACCAGTACTAAATCCAACTCTTCAGACAAAGACTGGACTGGACTTTAAGATATAGAATGATGCTGGCAAAGAATGTACTTCTTGGCTTAAATATGTGCATGACACTATCTGAGCAGCTGTTCAGAGGTGAAGAGGGTGGAAACAGATAGGCTTTGGTTGAATGGATATAGGAAGTACAGGTGGAAAGGAGTGTCACAGTTGGGGAGGGAGGAGAGCAAGCAGAGTTGCATAGTGGAATGGATGTGGGGTTTCATACAGCAAACTGACTTGGATTGTAAACTTTCACTTAAAGCACAACAAAACATTAAAAAAGGAAAAAGTGCTTGCCACTTTTCTAGGTGCTAGCTATGCAAATATGACAAAGACATAGTTCCTAATATTCAGGTTCAAGTTAATTGAGACAAATCAAACACATTACTACAATATATTGTGTTAACTATAATAGAGATTGGTCTGCCTGGTTGCATAATAGTTAAGAGCTCAGCTGCTATCCAACTGGTCAACAGTTCGAGTCTATCAGCTGCTCTTTGAAAACTCTCTAGGACAGTTCCATTCTGTCCTATAGGGTTTCTATGAGTTGGAATCAACTTGACAGTAATGAGGCTTAGGAAAACATATGGTACCTTAGGTGGAAACAACTAACTCTCTGGGAAAATTAGTTTAAACTTAAGAGAAGACTTAAGTGAAGACAGAGTGTCTTCAAACTTGAGTAAAGAAATGTCTGCATAAGAAGAAGAAAAACAGAGGAAGGGGTAAAAAAGTTGTCATTAAGTCAATTCCAACTCATGGCAACCCCATGTGTTGCAGAGTAGAACTGAGCTCCACCGGGTTTCTGCAGATGTGACCTTTCAGGAGTAGACAGCCAGGTCTGTCTTCCCAAGGTTTCTAGGTAAACTCCAGCCTCCAACGTGTCCATTAATCTCTGTGTGTGCTTAACCACTTGTACTGTCAGGGACATGGGGAAAATAAAACTCTAGAAATAAAACACAAGACTTTTCTCCTGCAAAAGATAAGGCTTATTTCCCTGGTGAGAGACCACAATATATGAGACTTTCTGCTTACTTAACAACACTTCTTGTGGCAAGATGACAAAGCCTGGCTAATATACTAGACTACATTCTGCATTAGCAAAAATCACGATCCTATATCTCAAGAATCCAGAATGGTCAAAAATCTGGTCCATTAAAGAACTAAAACCATTTCCAAAGTCAATTCTTCAGAAAATAGACTGGACTATAAGATAGAAAATGACTGGTGAAAGAATGTGCTGCTTCACTCAAGTAGATGCACTAGACTACGGGGGCTCTTGTCCAGAGGTGAAATGAGAAGGCAGAAGGGAACAGGAGCTGGTTGAATGGACACAGCAAATGCAGGGTGCAGAGGAAGAGTGTGCTGTCAGAATTGGGGACAGCTACTAGGGTCACAGGACAATGGATGTGTACGTTTTTGTATGACAGACTTTAATTGTAAACTTTCACTTACATCAAAATAAATAAATAAAATCTCATCTATTGAGAAGTAAAGACATTGTCCTCATCATAACCACCACTGCTGCCACCACTTACCACCTACAAAAGTGTTCTGCTGACAAAGCTCACAGACAAGTTGATAAAACAGAAATTTAAGATTCAAAAGCACTGATTTTTTTTGCCAGAATTATCTTCAGCAAGTATATTCAGTGCTATTATTTATTATGACATAAGTCACAATATTACCCTTAGTGTAAACAGTGCTATACTTGGACCAGTCCAGAATCTCTTTTTTTTTGATAAATGACATGGCAATCCTCAAGAGAATTGTATTTTTCCTATCACACAAATGCAGAATTATCTTTGCAGAAGAGAGCTGCATGCTTAACCAAAAGGGCTCACAGTCTTCAAAAGCAAAAGAGGTGGCGAGTGTGGAAAGGTTCTCTTGGCCGATTACCCCAGGTGAAGCCAACATTGAAGAATGGAACAAGACTAATACCTTGAGGGCAGTCTCTCAGCTCTAGGGTATGCAAATCTGCTATGGGTGCCATGAATTAAGTGGATATCAGTGATGTAAATGAAATTAATGATCCTTGCAAACCCAATAGAATTGGCCAGTAGGCACTTTATGCCTTGTTTTATGGTGAGCCAGATACCCATAGGCTTACTTGTGCTTACTTAGGAATCTGTAATGAACAGTTTCATAAGGGTATCACCATTTGTGCACTACAGATTAGCAAGTAAGGACAATTAAGGCTGTGGGTAGCTTGCTGATTGTGTGATCCATCCCTGCCTGTGAAGTTCTCAAGCTGTGAGTATTAGTCCCTTCAGCGAATCAGCAGCATTACAAAGGGTATTTATTAAATCCATTTCCAACTGGCCTGATGGCATTACCATGGCCTAATACAGGTGACCTACTGATTTAATACAATTAAAGATACAGAGTTTCTTATATTTTTCTTCTCTTTCCAACCAATTGCCTCTGAAATCCTGTTTGGGGGAATTACGTAAACAAAGACAAAACGGAACAATTGAAGTAGCGGTATTTTGCTGACTCCTAATTTAGACGCTTAACGTCTCTCAGCTGAGCTGTCGTAATGATCTGTGTTCCTTGCAATCAGTTCACTTCGCGTCAGTTCCATAAGCATTTAGTGTTTTAAGCACTTTGCCTATTTTGGAAAAGAAAGTTTTGTTGGAACACAGCTGTAACCAATTTTTTACATATTGTCTATTGTTCCATTCATACTACAATGGCAGAGTGGAATAGTTTCAACAGGCCTGTCGCGTTCTGTCTGTTCTGACTCTCTGCAACCCTGCAGTACAGAGTAGAATTGCCTCATAGGGTTTCCAAGGAGTGGCTGGTGCCTGCAAACTGCTAACTTTTTAGTCAGCTGCTGAGCTCTTAACCATTGTGCCACCAGAGCCCCAGCTGCAACAGAGAATATAATATTTAGTATTTGGTCCTTTATAGAAAAGGTTCATCAACCCCTGGACTAAATTAAGGCAATGATCATAAAAATGAATAAGTAGAATGAATGGGAATAAAATTTAGGAAGCAAACTCAACTGAAGTGTCCATTACTCACTCCTCCTAGTTCTATTTTTGATACCATCCACACATTTGAGATCCATATTTTAAATATGTATAAAAAGCTTTCAAGTGTCCCAAGAGATCTTTTGAAAATTTCTATTTACTGTACGACTCTGAAAATGGACTATCATATCCAAACACTCCTACACTCTCAAGAGCACAAGTGGAGTCCACTCACCACACAACCTATGGATCCAAAGTGAAATCAGTACTCAGTCTGGGCCACTTATATTAAGATAGTCATGCAATAATAGGAGACTATTAGCCCTGGCAACCTTATAAAAATCTGCTGTAATGCTCCTAACTTCTAAATTATTGCTGCTCTCATGTTTTCATTGCTGGCCTTCATGGATGGCCTGAATCTTTTTCATCTCATTAAGCTGCTCTGTATCAGAGTCCTACAAAAACTTGTCATCCAAAAATTCCCCATAAGACCTAAAAACTTCTTTTTCCTTCTCCATGTGGTGGAACATAAAAGACTTCAATTCAAAGAAAAAGTAAAGAACTGTCATGTCCTTTCTGCCAGTGTTAATTTCTGAACAGCAGATTTAGGGCAACCATTTTTTTCCCCCAATATCTGGTTTCCACTTCCTGTTTGAGTATGCACTACAAAGTATCAGTGAAACGATATTTATAGGACACAGTGAATCAGTTGCTAAGTCTTTTGTATTAGAATTTGAAAGGTATGGGCAAGCTCTTTAAGAAAAAAATTAGCTGCTACCATAGAAACATCTGGTTTCAAGCATGGCACGAAGACCTTCAGATGGGTAAAAATGACTGCTTAGATGAAAAGTTGTTTACAATAAACATAAATGGGTTATAAAAAAACCACACTTTGAATAACAAACCAATAAAGAAATCTGTCCTACTTTCCATGCAGTAAATTAAGAAAAACAAAAGAACAAATGGCTTCTTGATGCTTTTATATTTAAAGTTTATTAGCCTCAAACATTTAGTTTATGTTACTGTCTGAAAGAAAGTAAAACTTTAACCCCATCAAAATAAAGTTTCAAATTATGAAAGGTTAAATGTGGAGGCAAGCACCACAAAAAATATAAGAAACAAGAAGCAATTATACACAAATTTTGGGGTTAAGAACTTTTTAAGAATATCAGGAAATACAGAATCTGTGAAAGACAGAATAGAAACTTAAGATTTCTGACATTTTAAAACAAAATGACCAAACTTAAAAAGCAAGTAACTAGTAAGGAAAATATTGCCATGGGTATAACTAGAAGTTTCTTTCATTCCCTTTTTGTTCAAGAAGAAAAACTGGAATAGCCAGTTAAAAAATGAACATAAAATATAAGGATATTCAAAAGAAGGAATACCATATGGGCTGTAATTATTTGAAATTTTTTCAACTTAGCATATAATGAAATAAATATAAACTACAGCAACAACAAGTTATCATTTTTCCTATACATTAGGCAAAGATATTTTTCTTCTTTTTTTTAAACCTGGTATATTAGCTCAATGTCTGCAGAACAGATTAGCTTCTGATTAAACAGTCAGTATACGTATTGATTTGTGACACTGGTTACCAACATGTGATGTATCAACAGTCTTCCCTTCTCAAACTTGGGTTTCCTATTACTAGCTTTCCTGTCTCCTGCTCCCTTCTAGTCCCTGTCCTTGACCTGGTGTCACCCTTTAGTCTTGTTCTGCTTTAATGGGCCAGTTTAACATTTGGCTGAAAGATGAACCTCAGGAGTAAGTTCATTAGCAAGCCTCGTTACAAACTTCCCTACGTTCTTGGGCCGTACTCTTAGGATTTCTTTACTCTCTGTCAGACCAGCAAGTCTCTGTGTGAGAGACAGAGAGAGAGAGAGACAGTGTGTGTGCGTGAGAAAGAGAGAGAGAGAGTTAGAATTTTGTTCTACACTTTTCTACAGCTCTGTCTGGGACCCTCTATTGTGGTTGTCAGAGCAGTCAGTAGTGGTAGCTGGGCACAGTCTAGCTCTGCTGGACTCAGTCTGGTAGAGGCTGCAGCACTTGTGGTCCATTAGTCATTCATACTAATCTTTCCTTCATGTTTTTGATTTACCTTATTCTCCCTTGCTCCCAACAGAGTGAGATCAATGGGGAATATTTTATATGTCTGCTTACAGGCTTTTAAGGCCCTAGATGCTACTCAACAAAGTACAAGTAGAACATTTTCTTCATGAACTACGTTACGTCATTTGAATTAGAGGTTCCCTAAATAGTTTAGCAAAGATATTTTAATTCAAAGTTATTTTGTTACAAATAACAGAAAAAAAATAGCTTAAAGAACAGAATAAATTCACGAGCCTTGAGAACTAAAAATATATATATATATATTTCATGACTCTTTTAATCAGTGAACAAGCTCCAATTCCCCGTAATCGTTTGGATCTATTCAGCTATTTTATCACCACTGTGCTAAAACTGGCTACTTTCATGGAGGAAAATGGCCACCGTAACTCCAGGGCTCAAGAACAAGAGAGATCATTGTTGATGTCAGATGGATCTTGGCTGAAAGCAGAGAATACCAAAAAGATGTTTACCTGTGTTTCATTGACTATGCAAATGTATTCAACTGTGTGGATCATAATAAATTGTGGCTAACACTACAGAGAATGGGAATTCTAGAACACCTAATTGTGCTCTTAAGGAATCCGTATATGGATCAAGTGGTAGCCATGGAAACAGAACAAGGGGACACTGCACGGCTGAAGTCAGAAAGGTGTGTGTCAGTGTTACATCCTTTCACAATGTCTTTTCAATCAGTATGGCAAGCAAATAATCCAAGAAGCTGGATTATACAAAGAAGGCATCAGGATTGGAGGACAAGTCATGAACAATCTGCATTATGCAGACAACACCACCTCACTTGCTGGGTGTGAAGACGATTTGAAACACTTACTGATGAAGATCAAGGACCACAGCCTTCAGTACAGATTGCACCTAAGCACCAAGAAAACAAAAATCCTCACAGCTGGACCAGTAAGCAACATTGTGATAAATGGGGAAAGGATTGAGGTTGTCAAGAATTTCATTTGTCTTGGGTCCACAATCAATGCCCATGAAAGCAACAGTCAAGAAATCAAAAGATGCATTGGGAAAATCTGCTGCAAAGGACCTCTTTCAAATATTGAAAAATAAAGATGTCACCTTGAAGACTAAAGTAAACCTGACTCAAGCTATGGTATTTTCTTTTGTATCATATACAGGTGAAAGATAGACAACAAACAAAGAAGACAGAAGAAGAATTGATGTCTTTGAAATGTGGTTTGAAGAAGAATATTGAATATACCATAGACTGCCAAGAGAACGAATAGATCCATTCTAGAAGAAGTATAACCAGAGTGCCCCTTAGAAGCAAAGACAGCAAAACTGCATCTTACATACTTTGGACATGTTGTCAGGAAGGATCAGTCCCTGGAGAAGGACTTCATGCTTGATAGTGTGGAGGGTTACCAAAAAAGAGGAAGACCCTTGACAAGGTGGAATGACACAGTGGCTGCAACAATGGGCTTAAGCATAAAAACCAGTGTGGACATGGCACGAGACTGGGCAGTGTTTCATTCTGTTCACAGAGTCACTGTGAGTCAGAACTGACTTGACAGCACTTAGCAACAACAGCTTTATACTACACCATTCGGAGAAAAAGAGAGCATCTTTTCTCAAAACCCAAACCCAGTGTCATTGAGTCAAAGCAGAAAGTAAAGAATCACAGAATCCATTTTTGTTGATAAGTTTTAGTCACATGCACACTCACTGATCCATCACCATGACCAGGAAAATGCCACTTACTGATTTGATTAGGCCTGCATTACATGCCCATGCTTTAAGCAACGACTGTGACAAGAGAGACAACAGTTTGATGACTATCCAAAAGCATTTAAGGCCCATCCTTGGAGCTTAACATGTGGTAAATCATAAGTCTTTTGTTGTTGTTGCTAGTTGTCTTTGAGTTTGTTCAGATTCGTGGAAACCTTATTGCATAACGGAACTATGTATTGTCTGATCCTGTGCTATCTTCACGGTTGTTTGTAAGGTTTCACCTTCAGTACCATATGGGAAAATATTCTGTTGTAACTCACAAGATTTTCATTTACTGACTTTCGAGAATAGATTGGTAAATCTTCTTCCTAATCTACTTTAGTCTGCACGTGCTGCTGAAACTTGCTCACTATGGATGACTCTGTTGGTATTTGAACCGATGTTAGCATAGCTTCCAGCATCATCACAATGTGCAAGCCTATACAGTACAACAGACTGACAGGCAGGTGGTCGTTAAGAAATAATGGCAGATGCACAATGGAGAGGGATAGAATAACTGCAGGGGGGCTCCCAACAACTTGGTTGTATGAAGAAGCATGCATATAACTGTTAGGTGAAGCTATAGATTATTTAAATACTTCTGGTAAGTATTTTACTATAAATAAAAAATTCACTCATCACATTTTTTCCAGAAGTACCAGATCTTAAAACTCGTCCTAAGGGAATAATCATTGTTCAGTACAAAGATACACATATTAAAATAGTTTAGGGTAGTCAAAAACTAATACCCAACAATGGAAAATCAGTTAAATAAATTATGACACAAGGGTACAGTGGTATTCAGACTTTCAATATAATGCTGCAGAATATTTATTTACATGTAAAACTGCTCAAGATATATTACGTAACTAAAAGCAGATTATAAGAGATTATTCTATTTTGGTAAAAATAATATGAATATACATGTATTCATTGAAACAGAGCTAAATGTTGTAAATTTTAAAACTTATGAATTACCCTAGTAATGGGGAAAAAATCTTGATTTGTTTTTTAAAACAATAATTAAAAAAATAGAAATATTAAAAAATTAAGGGTGACTGGGACTTCAAGTGAAATCCTGGTAATGTAGTGTTTGAGTACTATGGCTTGCAAATCAAAGGGTTTGGTAGTTGGTATCTACCCGCTGTTCCTTGGAAACTGTATAGGGCAGTTCTCTTATGTCCTTTAGGGTTGCTATGAGTCAGAATCAACTCAAAGCCAATGGGTTTGGTTTGATTTTGGTGACTTTAAGAATGTAGTGGTAAAGAGTTTCAAGAATCCTCAAAGACAGATAAGACAGACCCATTTACAAGCAAAAGTCTAGGAAATAAATTGTTGTGTAACACGCATTTTATCCCTGGATTGCCAAACTCATGGCACCTCTTAGTTATATGGCGTTAGCCTACCTGAGACCTAATATGCTGACTTGATCTATTATGACTCCCCACACTCTGGGGAAGTGCTTAGGATAAATTAAAAAAGAGTAAAATTCCCAACAGGACTGTCCAGCTTCCTGAGGAACTCCCTTTTGAGAATAGGTACAAAAACACGCTCATATTTAGTTATGTGCAAGTGATGGTTAGTGGCCAAATTGTCAATATAAAGCATACAAATGTACACTAACAGCCACTGTGGTGTCCCTGGCTGCTATCTGAAAAGTTAGAAGTGCAAGTCCATACAGAAGCATCTCAGAAGAAAGGCTTGGTGATCTACTTCAAAAAGTTAGCCTTTGAAAACCCTATAGAGCACAATTCTACTCTGAAACACATGCTGTCACCAGGAGTTAGGGTCAACTAGACAACAAATGGTTGTCTTGTTTCTTTTCTCAAACACTGGACTATATATAGCTTCATCTTTCATATGACTGATCCAAGAGCAAAGGTTGGTCTGGCCTGAGTGAAAATGTGTATACACTGGTCTATAGTACTAATCGTTACAATCAAACTGAATACTAAGAAAAAAAAAAGATTAAAAGGTAACATAATGTATTTTGGTTCCATCTCTTGCTTTATCACAACATAGACACATAGAAGCTAGATATCCATCATTCAAAGGAGCGCTGCATAGCTGAAATATGTAAGGCATTGTATAGTGCACCATGATCCCAGTGCTGCCTGCACTTAACTGATCCTAACTCAGTTATGTAGAATGCACTCCATTCATCAGTCACTACAGACTCTGAAACTCGCTCTTGAAAGTCAACCAGCTAAAGCAAAAGGAAGGAATGGTGAAGTAAAAGACTTAGAAGATTTCAAAGAGCAGCTCAAGAAGACGAAAGAAAATATTAGTGGCATGTGCAAAGAGCAGAAAATGGAAAACCAGAAAGGAAGAAGATGTTCTGCATTTCTCAAGAATTGAAGAAAAATTCAAGCCTTGAGTTTCAATAGTGAAGGACTGTACGCCAAGAGCCAGCCAAGTGCCGTCGAGTCGGATCCGACTCATGGCAACCCTAGGGGCCAGGAAAATATTAAATGACTCAGGGAGCATCAAAACAAGATGGAGACAACACACAGAGTCATCATACCAGAAAGAACTGGTCAATGTTGAGCCACTTGAAGAGGTGACATATAATCAGGAACCAATGGAGGAAGAAGTCGAAGCTGCACTGAAGGCATTGGCAAAAAAAAAAAAAAAAAAAAAAGGCTCCAGGAATTGATGGAATATCAACTGAAATATTTCAGCAAACAGATGCAGTGCTGGAAGTGCTCACTCATCTATGCCAAGAAATCTAGAAGACAGCTACCTGGCCAACTAACTGGAAGAGATCCATATTTATGCCCTTTCCAAAGAAAGGTGATGCAGGCAAATGTGGATATTACCAAACAATATTGTTGATATCACATGCAAGCATAATTTTGCTCAAGATCGTTGAAAAGCAACTACGACAATACATTAACAAAGAACTGCCAGAAATTGAAGCTGGATTCAGAAGAGGACATGGAACCAGGGATATCATCACTGATGTCAAATTGATCTTGGCTGAATGAAAGTATACCAGCAAGATGTTTACTTGTGTTTCATTGGCTATGTAAAAAAGTTCATCTCTGTGGATCATACTAAATTATGGCTAACGTGTCAGAGAATGGGAATTCCAGAACACCTAACTATGCTCTTAAGGAATCTGCATATGGATCAAAGGGCAATCACTGCATGGTTCAAAGTCAGTAAAGTCTGTGTCAGGGTTCTATCTTTTCACCATATCTTTTTAATCTGTATGCCAACCAAATAATCCAGGAAGCCGGATTATATGAAGAAGAATGAGGCATCAAGATTTGAGGACAACTCATTAACTACCTGTGTCATGCAGATGACACTATCTTACTTGATGGAAATGAAGATTTGAAACACTTACTGATGAAGATCAAGGACCACAGCCTTCAGTACAGATTGCAACTCAATATCAGGAAAACAAAAAGCCTTACAACTGGACCAGTGAGCAACATTGTCATAAATGGGGAAAGGATTGAGGTTGTCAAGGATTTCATTTGACCTAGGTCCACAATCAATGCCCAGGGAAGCAGCAGTCAAGAAATCAAAAGACACATTGCACTGGGAAACTCTGCTGTGAAGGACCTCTTTAAAGTATTCAAAAGTAAGGATGTCACCTTGAAGACTAAAATGCGCCTGACCCAAGCCATGGTAATTTCATTTGCATCACATGCAGGTGAAAGCTAGACAATGAACAAAAAAGACAGAAGAATTGATGCCTCTGAACTGTGGTGTTAGAGAAGAATGTTGAATGCACCATGGATCACCAAAAGAACAAACAGGTCTGTTCTGAAAGAAGTACAACCAGAGTGCTCCTTGGAAGCAAAGATGGTAAGACTGTATCTTACATGCTTTGGACATGTTGTCAGGAAGGATCAGTCCCTGCAGAAGGACATCATGCTTGGTAGAGTGGAGGGTCAGCAAAAAAGAAGAAGGCCATCAACAAGATGGACTGACACAGTGGCCACAACAATGGGCTTAAGCATAAAAACAATCGTAGGCATGACACAAGAAGGGGTAGTGTTTCATTCTGTTGTTCATAGGGTCACTGTGAGTCGAAAATAACTCAGTGGCACCTAACAACAACAACATAGGGTTACTGCAGCTAGTGAAGAAAACAGAAGAGCACTGGGTATCAGATAAAAATTTACTTTCCTAGTTTTTGATTTGAAAGAGGCCCAAGAGCAGAATTCAAGATATATTCACTTATTCAAATAGTTAGTTAATATTTGTTTAAATAAAACAAAACAAGCAAACAAAAACCACTGCAGTTATGTTGATTCTGATTCATAGCAACCCTATAGGACAGAGTAGAACTGTTCCTTAGTTTCCAGGGAGCAAGTGGTAGATTCAGACTGCTGACTTTTGGGGTTGCAGGCATAGCACTTGACTACTACTCCATCAGAGTTTCTAATATTTGTTTAGATTTTTAGAAATGAATTACATGAACAAAAATTCCTACTTTTATGGAGAATACATTCTATTCCATGTGTGTTGTTGTTGTTAGGTATTTTCAAGTTGATTTTTGACTCATAGTAACCTCATGTGACGAAGCAGAACTATTCTACAGGGTTTGCTACATTGTCAGCTTTCCAGGAAGGAGCCTTGCTGGCCTAATGTTTAAGTAGCCACCCACAAGTGGAAAGATTAGGAGTTTAAACCCAGCCAGAAGGTCCCAAGAAGAAAAAGAGCAGATCTCCATTTCATTCTCCAACAGAGCTGCTGGGTGGATTCAAACTGCCAACTTTTTGGTCAGCAGCCCAGTAAATAAATCACTGTGCCACCAAGGCTGCTCAATGCACATACAGGGATTCTAAACTAGCTGCTTTTCCTTTTTTGCCTTAAGATTCAGGGAAGGTGACGAAAGTCAAGTTGGGTATCTGGAAATGTTTGCCACGGCTAGAAGGATAGATGTCCTTTGCTAAGAGGGAAGTTTCCAGAGCCTATCTCATCTAAATTCTGAGAAGAGCTGGGAAACACAACCCTGTTACCAAAGTCTAACATGAAATTTATTTTTGGTGCTCCCTTCTACCTTGTTGTTGTTTCACTCACCTAATTCCTGAGCCTTTTCTTTCCTACTTTTAAAGTTCAAGCATTCTTTCAGACATCTCTCTACAATAAAGCAACAAGCAATTAGGTATGACCATATGTTTTTTTCTATATGGGTATTGGTGTGCCTGTCAGTGTCTGGCCCATAGTGGACACTACAGAGGGATGATTGGATAGACGGATGGCTGGATACTTAAATGACCTGAATAGCTCAGTAAGTGAAAAGTGAACAAAACAATAAAAAATAAAATGAAAGAGTGAACAAAAGAACAATTGGATGAAGCAGACAAAGAGACTTAAAAATGCCCATGAGAAGCACGTACAGTCCAAAGTAGTAAAACATGGAGAAAAATAAAAAATATCACACATCAAAGATGAGACAGAAGTAACAGAATTCAGGAGCAGGGAAAAGAAGAACAGTAAATAAATCTGTAGAACTAAGTCCTAAGAAAAGAAAGAAAGAAAAAAAAAACACAGCACATTTTAAAGATGGGTAGAAGAACTGAAAAGATGTTAGAGTGGAGTCAGTTCTAACTACAACCTTGAATTCTGATGCACCAAAAACTTCTCTGCTTCTGAAAGAAGCAGGCTCTGGTGGCTTCCCTGAAAGTCATGTTAGACAGACATGCACAGAATTGTGCACAGAAGTATTACAAATTATTGTCAAGGCTCAAACACCAGGCATTCCAAGTTTGGAGATTTGGAAGTTTGGGTCTACTCAGAGAAACAGTCTGGCTTTGGACATTACATCACTGTTATAAACCCCCAGCATCAGAATGGGAACCCTAGTGGCACAGTGGTTAAGTGCTATGGCTACTAATCAAAAGGTCTACAGTTTGGGTACACCAGATGCTCCTTGGAAACACTGTGGGGCAGTTATACTCTGTCCTATAGGGCTGCTATGAGTCAGAATTGACTCAATGGCAGGGACTTTGGCTTGGTTTGTAATATTGGAATTGGTAGGTCAAAAAAACATTTATAATGCCAAGGCTTTTGGTGTATGTGTCCATTAGGGTGTGGGTCTGTCAGTTTGTCCTACTGTAGGGGATTGCATGTTGCTGTGATGCTGAAAGCTATGCCACTAGTATCCAAATATCAGCAGGGTAAATCATGAAGTTATCAAAGATTTCCTTTTACTTGGATCAACACTCATGGAGGCAGCAATCCTTCAGAAACAAAGGCTGTCACATGAACAGACACATGCACAAGAATGTTTACTGCAGCACAGTCCACAACAGCAAAAAGATGGAATCATCCCAGATGCCCATCAACAGATGAATGGATAAACAAACTACGCTACACATGCTCAATGGAACACTATGCTATAACAAAAAACAATGATGATTTCAGAAAACACCTCATAACATGGTTTCATGATTTCAATGAAATCCAGTCAGTGGCAGAAAGACAAATACTATATGAAAACCCTGTTACAAGGACTTAAAAATAGAATTATCTACAAAAGAAAAAATCTCTTTGATGGCTATAAGGGTGGGGAGGAGAGAGAGTTTATCATAGATGAGATAGTTGATAGATGTTAGAAATTTTGTCACTTGCTGTAACAAATAAATAAATAAAATTATTTAATAAAAAAATCAAGACATTGCATTGGGCAAATTTGCTGCAAAAGACCTTTTTCAAGTGTTGAAAAGTAAAGACACCACTTTGAAAAGTAAGGTGCATCTGAGGTAAACCATGGTGTTTTCAAATGCCTCATATGCAAAGTGAAACCTAGATGATGAATAAGGAAGATCAAGGAAAAACTGGTGCCTTGGAGTTACGGTATTGCAGAAGAATACTGAATATACTGACAAAAGATTGAATATACTGACTGAATAGGCTGACAAAAGAACAAACAAGTTTGGTTTTGGAAGAAGTACAAGCAGAGTATTCCTCAGAAGCAAGGATGATGAGACTAAGTCTTATACACTTCCGACATGTTATCAGAGGGGACCAGTCCCTTGAGAAGGACATCATGCTTGGTAAAGTAGAGGTCGATGAAAAAGAGGAAGACCATCAATGAAGCTGATTGACCCAAAGCCTGCAACAATGACTTTAGGCATAGTAACCATTCTGAGAATGACACAGGACTGGGCAGTGTTTCATTGAGAGTTGGAACTGACTCAAAGGCACCTAACAAAAACAAAAGCATCCATTAGGATACCATGAACTGCCAAAAAAATAAATACACAATCAATGAAATAATTTAAATAACAAAAAACAAATCCAGAGACTGTGTCAAGGTTATTCGAACTCATAGTGATACCACATGTGTGAGAGTAAAACTGTGCCATATCAAATTTTCAGTGGCAGATTTTTCAGAAGTAGACTACCAGAAATTTCTTCCAAGACATCCCTGAGGAGACTCCAATATCTAATCTTTTGGTTAGCAGCCAAGTACATTAATCATTTGCACCACTCAAGGACTCCAGCTTAAATAATAAAGGCTATATATTTAATGGACCTCATAAATAGAATCCAGTGATAATTCAGGTGATGCATTGACTTGATTCAGGCTCATCAATGCCACCAAGGATCCTGTCTCCTTTTGTCTCCTGTTTGTCTGCTGGAATGTGAGTCTCATTCCTTCACAAACACAGAATGCTTGTCAATAACACCTGGTTATACATTTTTTCTTTCTCTGGGTTCAGAGAAAGAGTATATCTTCCCTAAACCCTCAAACAAAAGTCTTAAACTTCTCTCTGGATCAGTTTGGGTCATGGATTCCTATCAGAGAATCAGCTGCTTTGAAAAGGAGGATAGTATTATCAATTCACAGTCCCACAAATAGTTCAGTTTTCCTTTAGTCTTCACTAACATTCAGAATTATCTTTTAAAAATCATTGTAAAACAAAAAGATGATAGCTCAACAGGAAAAATGCAAACTCACTGCTCTTGAGTCAATTCCAACTCACAGAAATCATATAAACAGTAGAACTGCCCCATAGAGTTTCCAAGGAGTGTCTGGATGATTTTAACTGCTGACCACTTGGTTAACAGCTGTAACACTTAACCACTAAACCACCAGGGTTTCTTGACAGGTAAAAAGTAGGCCACTATTATTTTGTTTTTGTGTATTGCTCACTACAAATCAGTTTGGGCTTTTTTATGGCTCTAACCTCGATGGTCTATGTTTGCATTTTAGTCCCCTGACTGTATGGACTTGTTTTGTCTTCTGCAAGTCACATGAATTCTCTAGAAATGGGGAAAATAATATACCACTTTCCTTTGGAAAAAAATGAAATGTTTTTAAAATATGAGAAATGGTAAGTCTTATTTATAAATGTTGTGTTATTTATAATGCTTTATGACTAAATTGTTGCAAATTATCTTTTCATCCCCTTTTCTCATTTTTCTAATTGGATAATAACATACAGCTTCCCTCTTGATAGTCATTTTTAATAGCAAAGAAGCAGGCAGTTATTTGGTTTGAAATAATGCATTTCCTATTTAAGGCATGCGTTTGTTGTTGCTGGGTCCTGTTGAGTCAATTTTTCACTCATAGTGACTTCACGTGGCAGTGTAGAACTGCTGTAATCTTTGCTAGAGTTTCCTACGCTACGATCTTTATGGAAGCAGATCACCAGGTCTTTCTCCCAGGGAGCCTCTGGGTGTGTTCAAACCAACAGCCTTGTGATTAAGAAGCAAACACTTATCTAGGTGCTTATATTTTCTTCACTAATTGCGAGACAACACCTATTGGAATCAGCCATGACTATTTAAAGAAGAAGAAAAAGCACTAACTTTAGAAAGACAGAAAAATCAACCACTAAGGAGTGGATGAGAATATGTTGGGTTAAAATATAACCAGGAAACTGCCCTTCATCTCCAAACTGCTGTGCATCTAAGGTACTAGGGTAATCTCTGCTGGCATAGTGGTTAAGTGCTACGTCTGCTAACCAAAAGGTCAGCACTTCGCATCCACCAAGTGCTCTTGGAAACCCTATGGGGTAGTTCTACTCTGTCTTATAGGGCCGCTATGAGTTAGAATCAACTCAACAGCAGTGGGTTTGGTATTTTTGTTTAAGGCAGTGGTGTAAACATTATCACTTCATGATCACTATATAATACTAGATATTTTTCACTACAGCATTTCAGGCAAAAATGCCAGGAAAGATGGTTCATGAAATGACTAAGGCCAAAATGAGTCATCCCAAAGATGCAACTGGAATCACACATGATAAATGTTGTTTGTGAGAGTTTTATGAGTTGGATCTGACTCGACAGCACTTGGCTGTCTGGCGAGAGTTTTTATAAATTCCACAAATAACAAACTATAAATCTTAGCCTACTTATTACTATAAATATTTCTACAAAATCAGGGGGATTTTTCATTTGGGGAGGGAGAAAATATACATAGTGAAAGAAAACTCCCATTCAAAATTAAAGAACATTTCTCTTCTACTGTAGAAATAGCTTAATTCCCTGAAATCTTATATGGAGCTGTTCCCCTAACAAGGACTATAAAAGATATTTTTACATTTGTTTACTGTGCAATGAGATTCCAGTTCTGAGTGGTGTTATTTCCAGCACCCTGGTGAGCCACTGTTAGAACTGGCTGAGAAAGACCCAGGCTCCATTCCTCCCTTTAGTATAATTTCTTTCCACTGACAATGGTTGAGACAGAAACTCTTTTTCTTTCATCCCCAAATTCACCAGATCTCTGATTCCTGAACCAATGAGTTCCAAGGAAACCAAACTTGTTCCACCCAAGCCCCCAAAGCTCTGTACTTAGCCCAACCAATGAGAGGTGGGTAGCTCAGCTTTCATCCTTTCTCATCTCTGGTCACAAATAAAAGGTAATCATGGAGGGCTCTCTGTTATGCAAATAACTTCATTATCTTAAGGTTAAGAAAACACCTTTACAGAAAGTGGGAAAGTGGGCAGTATTTGGTAGTTTTCCTTTTCACCTGAATCACTTGTTAGGGCAAAATTACTGTAACCTGTGATAAATGTTAAGATTGTCTGATGCATACTTGTACTGAATTAATATTTTATAGATCCTCAGCCCTGTGTAGGCTGGCTGTTCTATTGGAATGTTCTAGTACCATGGAAACACTAGGAGATATTTTTTCTTAATTGTAACAATGTTTGACAGATAGCAGTACAGCACCATAGAATTAAACACTATCACTAATGAATTCTAATCAGCTTATAACCTGTTTTCTTCTTTAATTTTGTGGTAATTTTGTTTGTTTTATTTTTAAATATCTGTCATTGCTCACAATCGCTTCTCAAGTCTTAATGTCAGAAAGTATTGTATGATCTATTACCAGAATTATTACCAGAAAGAGGAAGACAGTTTATTTTTCAACTAAAAATTTTTTCCATTTTATGTATGCAATCTGTGAATGATAATTAAAATCGTTTGTGAGGAATGTTTCATTAAAGAAGAAAAAGCTGGCAATGTCTTTCTATTGCTAAACTATAATTTTAATCAAGTTTTAACCAAACTTTTTTTAAAAAAGCACTGCCATTGAATCCCATCTGATACAAACACATTGACATCAATAGCAACCTTACATTCTTATGTTAAAATATATTGATATTTAGAAAATATTATTTGTAATCTTAAAATCAAATTATAAATAATGTGCACTGTGAACTTTTTATGCCTAAGAGACTTGCTATACTTCTATTCTTCCAGTCCAATAAGATACAATAAAATAAAAAAAGCCAAACCTACTGCTATTGAGTCAATTCAAATTTATAGTGACCTTATAGAACAGAGTAGAACCAAATGCCTCAAAAAGTTTCCAAAGAATGCTTGATATATTTGAACACTACACTACCAGGGTTTCCTATAAAGTACAATAGAAAAAAAATTCTTTTTTCTTCTAAGCATAAAACCCTCTGAATCAATTAACTCAGATTTTACCCTAAAACTTCCAGTGGCCCATATGACTCATTTTCATGATGTAGGCTTCCAAATCTCCAAGCAGGGGTTTCCAAAGAAGCAAACTATAGTTCTGCTATTCAGATCCTTCCTGCTAGCTCTGTGATGAACTCTGGGAGTCTCTCAGTTTCCTATTCCAGAAGAATAAACTCTTTCACCTAGCATTTGGCCTCTACCAGGTTGTCAGTCTCTTGGCCGTTTTGTGCATACCAGTCCTCACTCAGGACACTCTGACTCATCATTACCAGGCCTAACTACGCACAAAACCCCTGAGAAGGAAAGCTTACTTTCTGATCTTCTCTTGCAATTCTGCACATGTAACTTGTATCCTTTCTCTCTTTATAGAGCCAAAAAGTGTGTATGGGGGGAAGGGTAACTACTTAAGAAGGTGATATTCAAATGTTCTGCTGAAGAATGGGGGTGGAAACTTGAACACATTAAAAATCCTTCCCCTCTCACAAAATACTTACTGAAGGAAGAGATTATTTCCAGTTGTGGGTGATTGGGAAAGGTTTTATGGTAGAGGGGACATTTAAATAGATGAATGTATATATGTGTTCCTCAGAGGGAAAATAATAGCAACTCGATGTAGAAAGAGGAATTAAGAGTAGTGAGACAAATAATATCCCATTCCCAAGGTGTCTTTGTCCTAAACCACAGAACCTATGAATATGTTACCGTAAGTGGCAAAGGTGATTTAGCAAAGGTAATTACGTTAAGAATCTTCAGGGGGTGGAGACAAGATGGTGGACTAAACACCCGTCTCCCTAAGTACCTCTGGAAACCAAGACCTGAAATGATAATTAAACAGAGCCTTCTGGACACCTAGTGAGCTCTAGGACACAGCATAAGGTTATTAATTTTTACTTCATAATGCTAAATGGAAAACTTCCTCTCTTTCACTGACCCCACTCTTGGGGAGTACAGGCTTTCAAGAACCAAAGCTAACTCACCATTTTAATTTTTTTCCTCTGTCTTAGACAGCAGGTGGAGCTTGGACTTGACTAGCAGCTAATCTCAGATGCACTGCTGGTGGTATTGGCAGGCGAAATTGCCATATTTTGAGAGCCCAGCTTTGGAGTTGGTGGATCTCAGCACCTTCGGACTCTCTTTCCGCCTCCACCAGAGAATAACCTGTATCAAGGCAGGCAGCGAGCTCATGCAAGATGCCATCTTAATTCATTGTGAGGTGGATACACAGAGGCCTCAGCTGGATCTAGTTCCTAGGCTGGGAGGCAGTGCCTGCCTGGACGAGAGCGCCTTTCCAGCAGAAAAACAGCATTTTACACAGTGTCACCTACAGCTGGTGCTCAACAACAGAGGCTGTGGACTCTGTGCATCTCGGCACCTTTGGCCTCTTCCTGGTTTCACCATGGAGTAGCCTGTACCGAGGCAGGCAGCAAGCTTGTGCAGCACACCATCTTGTTCCACCGTGAGGCAGTTATATCTATACAGAGGCCTCAGCTGGACCTCATTCCTGGGCAGGGAGGCAGCACCTGCCCAGGGGAGATTACTGTTCTGGAAGAAAAGCAGTACTCTACACAGTATTGCCTACAGCTGGGGCCATAGAGCAGAAGCCAACAGGACAGTACCCTTTCTGTATTTTGAGCTAGTTTGTAACATCTGCGGTTTGATATAGAGGTGCTTACTTTGCCAGCTGGGAAAAGGCACTGATACACCTGAAAACCTGACTGAATTTGGAAGTTGTCAGACACCTTTTAGCTTTCATTTTAAGACAGCCTAGAGAAAAAAACTGTGGTCCATCCTCACAACATCTCTTCCAGCCTCTATTGACTTACATGATGCCCCAAACACAACAAACCCTGGATAAAAGCATAAACAAGAAGTCACCCAAGGCTTCAGAAGGCCCCAAAAAGAAAGTACCACAGAATTTCCAAAGAAACTTTTCTGAAACTATCAGAAGGTGAATACAAAAGGATTATATACAGAGTTCTCCTCCAACTTATACAAAATGCAGCACAGCAAAATGAAAAGCTAAACAAGCTGTTCAGTCTTACAGAACACCAGTAATCTGAAATCCAACAGATCAAGAACAAAATCAAAGACATTGAAACTTCAATTCAAAGTCAAGAAAACAAAACAGAACAAATGGAAAAGAGACTTTCCGACTTGGAAGACAGAGCTACTGACTCCAGCATCTAAGAGGTGAAACCAGAAGAAAGCAACCAGAAAAATGAAGAAGCAATAAGAAGCATGTGGGACTCTATTAAGAGGAACAATCTATGATTAATTGGAGTTCGTCAACAGGGTGAGATACCTCAGAACACAGAGAGTATTGATGCTGAGCTGCTGACAGAAAGTGTCCAAGAAGCTATGAAAGAAGAGAATATAGATATCCAAGATGCATATCAAATGCCACTCAATATAGATCTCAGAAGAAAGACTCCAAGACTTATCATAATCAAACTTAACAAAATGAAACGTAAGCAGAAACTCTTAAAGGCAGAGAGACTCAAAGCAAACCTAACATTCAGAGGGAAACCCTGTAGGCTTTTGTTGGATTTCTCAGCAGAAACCATGCTGGCAAGGAGACAGTGGAATGACACATTCAAAGTCTTGAAGGAAAACTTCCAACCGAGAATTATATATCCTGCAAAACTCTTTGAAATATGAAAATGAAATCAAGACAGTTTCAGATAAACAGAAACTTAGAGACTTTGTAAAACCCAAACCAAAGCTACAAGAAATACTGAAAGAATCTCTTGGCTTAGAAAAACAAAACCACTAACTTCATATTTTGGAAGCAAATACAGGACACATCACCCAGAATCCCACTCAGTTAGGGAAGGCTCCAAACTCAGTTGAAGCTATAATAGTGAAAGAAATAATCCAGTGATTGTTGGGAGATATTACAACAGACCCATCTGAAATAAAATATATCACAACAGAATACTATAAAAACCTATACTCTGACAGGTTTGAAAACCTGGGGGAAATGGACAAATTTCCAGATTCATATGACTCACCAAGACTATCACAAGGAGAAATGGATCAACTTAATAAATCTATCACAAAGGAAGACATTGAGGAAGTCATCAAAAATCTACCAACCAAAAAAAGTCCTAGTCCAGATGGCTTCACTGAAGAATTCTACCAAACTTTTAGAGAAGAATTAACTCCAATACTAATGAGGCTATTGCACACTATAGAAAGAGATGAAATACTTCCAAATTCCTTCTATGAAGCCAGTATAACCCTGATACCAAAACCAGGGAAAGATCCCACAAAAAAAGAAAATTACAGACCAATATCACTGATGAATCTAGATGCAAAAATCTTCAACAAAATTCTACCCAATAGAATTCAACAACATATAAAAACAATCATTCATCATGATGAAGTTGGTTTCATTCCAGAGATGCAAGGCTGGTTCAACATCATCAGAAAAACAATGAATGTAATCAACCATACTAATAACACAAAAGATAAAAATCATCTGATTTTGTCAATTGACGCAGAAAAGGCATTTGACAAAGTTCAACATCCATTCATGCTTAAAATTCTCAGAAAAATAGGAATAAAAGGGAAATTCCTCAATATAATCAAAAGTATCTATGCAAAGCCAATTGCTTTCATCATCCTGAACAGTGAAAGACTGAAAGAATTTCCTTTGAGAACGGGAACTAAACAAGGATGCCCACTCTCACCACTTCTATTCAACATTGTCCTAGAAGTTCTAGCCAGAGCAATTAGACAAAACGAAGAAATAAAAGGCATCCGTATTGGCACTAAAGAAGTAAAGATTTCCCTCTTTGCAGATGATATGATTGTTATACAGAGAATCCAAAGAAATCCATAAGTAAACTATTAGAGCTAATGGAAGAGTTCAGCAAAGTATCGGGATACAAGATAAACATAACTAAATCAGTGGGATTCCTTTATACCAACAATGAAATTATTAATGAAGAAATCACCAAATCAATTCCATTTACTATAACCCCCAAGAAGATAAAATACCTAGGAATAAATCTAACTAGAGAAATAAGAGATCTTTACAGAGAAAATTACAAGACATCGCTACAAGAAACTAGGAGGGACTTACATAAATGGAATAATCTACCCTGCTCATGGGTAGGAAGACTCAATATTTTGAAAATGTCTATTTTGCCCAGAGCACTCTACTTATATAATGCAATCCCAATACAAACTCCAATGACATTTTTTAATGAGATGGAGAAACAAATTATCATCTTTATTTGGAAAGGGAAGAAACCCCGAACAAGTAAAACACTACTGAAAAAGAAGAACATATTGGGAGGCCTCTCACTACCTGACTTTAAAACCTATTACACTGCCACAGTAGTCAAAACAGCCTGGTATCGGTACAAAAAGAGACATATAGACCAATGGAACAAAGTAGAGACCCTAGAGATGCCACCATCCTCTTATGAACAGCTGATATTTGACAAAGGTCCTAAGATTTTGAACTGGGGTAAGAACAGTCTCTTTAACAAATGGTGCTGGCATAATTGGATATCCATCTGCAAAAAAATGAAACAAGACCCATATCTCACATCTTATACAAAAATCAACTCAAGTTGGATAAAAGACCTGAATATAAAAGCTAAAATGATAAAGCTCATCCAAGATAAGATAGGGTCAAAAACGGATGTTTTAATATGCAATATAGACAGACTTCAAAATCTGACAAACAAAACACATTCATCAGAAGAGAAAATAGATAAATGGGAATTAATAAGAATCAAACACTTCTGCATCCAAAGACTTCCTCAAAAGAATTAAAAGACCACCTATAGAATGGTAAAAAATATTTGGCAACTCTATGTCAGACCGACGCCTGATCTCCATTATCTACAAGGTTTTACAAAATATCAATAAGAAAGAGACAAATCATCCAATTAAGCGATGGGCAAAGAAGATGGGCAGACACCTCTCTAAAGAGGAGATCAAGGCAGCCAAAAAACACATACAGACATGTTCACAATCATTAATTATTAAAGAAATTCAAATCAAAACAATAATGAGATATCACCTCATCCCAATGAGATTGGCCATGATCCAAAAAACACAAAACAATAAATGTTGGAGGGGCTGTGGAGAGATTGGAACTCTCCTTCACTGTTGGTGGGATTGCAGAATGGTGCAACCTCTTTGGAAAGCAATTTGGCATTACCTTAAAATAATGAATGTAGATATACCATTTGACCCAGTTATTCCTCTGCTCGGAATATATCCAACAAAATCAAGGCCATTCACACCAACTGCTACATGCACATGAATATTCATTGCATCACAGTCCACGATAGCAGAAAGTTGGAATCAACCCAAATGCCCAACAACAGAAGAGTGGATAGGTAAACTTTGGTATATGTACTCCATGGAGTACTATACACTGATAAAGAACAACGATGATAGCAGGAAACATCTCTCAGTTTGTTCTCAACTGGAGGACATTATATAGAATGAAACCAGTCAGCGACAGAAGGACAATTATTATATGAGACCCCTAAGATAAAAACTTAAAACCATACTCATACATAATAGAAAAGACTCTTTGACGGCTACAAGGGTGGGGAAGGTGGGAGGACGGGAAGGCAAGGGGCGAGGGTTTAGATTAGTTAATTGTTAGAAATTTGGTAGGGTGAAACTGGCAACAATTCACATTATAAGATCAATATTAATGAGACTTCGACACAATTTGTGTACTCCTCCTCTCTTAACCCAATATTGTAAGCACAGAGTATGTACACTTTCATTTCTTTTATTTAATAAAAAAAAAAAAAAAAGTTAAACCTAAATAGAAATTAAAGTTGATTCTGGAGCATAAAAAAAAAGAAAGAAATAATCCAGTGATCATATCACAAAAACTGTGATGTCATCATATTAAAAACAGGGATGTACTACAGTCATTATAGTCCCTCCAGATACAGAAGAACTTGGTAAGAATGGTAATAATTAAAATTGAGTTTATACATAGTCTATTAAGGGGAATCACAGGTGCAGTCATAAAGCACAATAAAGATCCAACATATTAAATCAAGAAACGTACTACAGGAGTCTCAACAACTGCAAAACCAACACTGAAAAAGGCGAAAAATCAACTCACAAAGAAGAATGTCCTAGATCAGTTTAATAAGAACAACAGAGAAAATATCAACACAAAAATAAACATATCACAACAGCAGCACTGAAAAAATACTTGTCATAATTACATTGAATGTGAATGGGCTGAACACCAGTAAAGAGACACTGAGTGACTTCTTGGATCAAAAGACACAATCCATCCATATGTTGCCTACAAGAAACTCACCTTAGACTTAAAGATACAAACTGAAAATTAAAGGATGAAAGAATATATATCAAGCAAACAATACACAAAGAAGAGCAGATGTAGCAATTCTAATCTCAGATAAAATCGATTACAATGTAAAATCCACCATTGTGGACAAGGATGGACACTATTTATTGCTGAAAAGTTCAATACACAAGCAGGACTTAACAATATTAAATATTTATGCACCTAATATTAGAGCACCTTCATGCATCGAAGAAACACTGACTACACTCAAAAATGAGATAGATCACTCCACAATAATAGTGGGAGACTTCAACATTCCACTCTCAATATTGGACCGATCATCTAGAAAAAATCTCAGTAAAGACACAGAAGAATTTATTGCCACGATTAACCAACTAGACTTGATCAACATATACAGAACTTTGTGTCTATAACCAGACAACTACACCTTCTTCTCCAGTGCACATGGAACATTCTCCAGAATAGACCATGTGTTAGGACATAAAGCAGTTCTGAATAAATCCATACCACTGAATTAACGCAAAGCATCTTCTCAGATAATTATGCCATAAAAGTTGAAATCAGTAGCAGAAAAAACATAGAAAGTGGAACTCATGGAAACTAAACAACATCTTGCTGAAAAAGCCATGGGTTCTAGAAGAAATCAAGGATGAAATCAAGAAATTTATGTATTCCAATGAGAAAGATAACACTTCCTACCAGAACTTACAGGATATAGCCAAAGGAGTGCTCAGAGGTCAGTTTCTCTCCATAAATGCACACATCCGTATGCAAGAAAAAAACCCAAAACAAAGATCTAACACTACAGCTTGAACAAGTAGAGAGAGAGCAACAGAGGAACCCCTGAAGCACCAGAAGAAAACAGATCATAAAGATTAGAGCAGAACTAAATGAATTAGAAAATAGAACAAAAGCTGGTTTTTTGAAAAGATCAACAACATGGACAAACCATTGGCTAAACATACTAAAGAAAAACAGGAAAGGAAACAATAACCCAAATAAGAAATAAGAGGGGAGTCATCACAATTGATCTATCACAAATTCAAAATATCATAACAGAATACTATGAAAGACTGTACCGCAACAAATTTGTAAAACTAGAGGCAACGGACAAACTCCTTGATTCCTATCACCTACCCAAATAACCACAAGGTGAAGCAGAACAATTGAAAAAACCCATCACAAAGGAAGAGATTGAAAAAGTCATCAAAAAAGTACCAACCAAAGAAAGCCTGGACCCAGATAGCTTCATTGCAGAATTCTACCAAGCTTTTAGAGAAGAGTTATCTCCAATACTACTGAGACTATTTCACAGTATAGAAAGGGATGGGAAAGCCAGCATAACCCTTGTTACAAAGCCAGGGAAAGACCCAACGAAAAAGGAGAAGTACAGACCAATATCACTCAAGAATCTAGATGCAAAAATCTTCAACAAAATTCTTGCCAAGAGAATACAACAACATATCAAAAAAATAATCCATCATAACCAAGTTAGATTGACACCAGGGATGCAAGGCTGGTCTACCATCAGAAAAATAGCTAATGTGATCAACCACATAAATAACACAAAAAACAAGAATCATCCAATTTTTGTCTGTCAATGGAGAAAAGGTATTTGATAAAGTCCAACACCCATTCACACTAAAAACTCTCACCAAAATAGGAATAGACAGCAAATTCCTCAATGCAGTAAGGGCCATTTATACAAAGCCAACTGCCTATGTCATCTTGAATGGAGAGAGACTGAAACAGTTTCCTTTGAGAATAGCAACTACACAAGGATGCCCACTCTCACCTGTCCTATTCAACATCATACTAGAAGTTCTAGCCAGAGCAATTAGACAAGACCAACATGCATCAGCAAAGAAGTCAAAATCTCCCTATTTGCAGATGACGTGATGTATAGGCAGAGAATCCTAAAGAAAACATAAGTAAATTACTCAACCTGATAGAAGAGTTCAGCAAAGTCTCAGGATACAAGATAAATATAAGTAAATCCAGAAGATTCCTTTAAACTAACAATGAGATTATTAAGAAAGAAATCACCAAATCAATACCATCTACCATAACCCCCAAGAAAATAAAATAACTTGGAATATATCTACCCAGAGAAATAGCAGACCTTTACAAAAAGAACTACAAGTCCTTACTAAAACAACACTAAGAGAGACTTAACATAAATGGAGAATCTACCATGCTCATGGATAGGAAGACTTAACATTGTGAAAATGTCTATTTTACCCAAAGCAATCTGCTTATGTCATGCAATCCCAATACAAATTGCAGTGACATTTTTTAAAGAGATGGAGAAAAAAATTACCAACTTTGTTTGGAAAGGGAAGAAGTCCCAGATAAGTAAAGCAATACTGAAGAAGACGAACACACTGGGAGGCCTCATACTATCCAACTTTAGAACCTACTGCACTGCCACAGTAGTCAAAACAGCCTGTTACGGGTACAAAAAGAGACAGATAGATCAACAGAACAGAACTGAGACCCAGAGATGACTCCATCTGCCTGTGAATCGTTGATATTCGACAAAGGCCCTAAGACATGAAACTGGGGTAAAAATAATCTCTTCAACAAATGGTGCTGGCAAAATTGGATATCCATCTGCAATAAATGGAAACAAGACACACATCTTACCTTATACAAAAACCAACTCAAATGGGATAAAAATCTAAATATCAAATCTAAAATGATAAAGTTCATTCAAGAAAAAGTAGGAATAACAATGAAAGTTTTAATATACAATATAGACAGACTTCAGAATCTGTCAAACAAACCACAAATAACAGAACAGAAAATAGATAAATGGGAACTATTAAGAATCAAACACTTTTGCTCATCCAAAGACTTTATTTATAGAATTAAAAGACCAACTGCAGAACGGGGAAAAAATTTGGCAACTCGATGTCAGACTGACGTCTGATCTCCATAATCTATAAGGTACTACAAAAAAATCAATAAAAAAAAGGTAAATCACCCTACTGAGTGATTGGCAAAGGAGATGGACAGACACTTTTCTAAAAAGGAGATCCAGGCAGCCGAAAAACACATGCAGACATGCTCACGATCATTAGCTATTAAACAAATTCAAATCAAAGCTACAATGAGAAACCATGTCACCCAACAAGGGTGCCCATGATCCAGAAATCACAAAACAACAAATGCTGAAGAGGCTGTGGAAAAATTGGAAGTCTCCTACACTGTTGGTGGGATTGAAAATTCTGCAACCTCTTTGGAAAGCAATTTTGCACTTCCTTAAAAAGCTGGATCTAGATATTCCATTTGACCCAGTAATTCCACTGCTCGGAGTATATCCGACAGAAGCAAGGCCATTCACACCAACTCATACATGCACACGAATGTTTCTCACAGTACAGTCCACAATAGCAAAAAGATGCAATCAACCCAAATGCCCAACAACAGAGGAATGTATAGGAAAATTACAGTATATATACCCAATGGAACACTTCGCATTGATAAAGAACAACGATGATTTTAGGAAACATCTCATAACCTGGTTTAAACTGGAGGACATTATATTGAGTGAAAGTAGTCAGTGACAAAAGGACAAATATTATACGAGACCCCTGTGATAAGAACTTAAAAACAGACTCATGAATAGAAGAAAAGCCTCTTTGATGGCTGAAAGGAGAGGGAGGGAGGGAGGATGAAGGTGGAGGGTTTAGACAGTTGATAGAAATTTGGCTGGGTGATAACTGTGACAGCACACATTAGAAAGAAGATCAGTATTATCTGGACTTCAACACAACATGATTACTCCTCACATCTTAACCCAATATTGCAAGGACAGAGTAGCTGGGGTGGGGGGCCAGAGACCACGCTCTTAGGGGAAATCAAGGCCAATTGACACAATTAGTGTTTTGCTAAGATAGCCCTTTGCATCCCACATTGGTGAGTGGCATCTGGGGTATTAAAATCTGTCATGCTGCCATCTGAGGGCACAGAAAATGGTCCGAAGTCAGCAGGAACAGATGATCACCAAGGACCAAAATGACATGGGGGAAAGAGAACCCAGAAGACAGGCTCCCATGAGTGGATGACTACATCAACTTGTGACCTGAAGAACTGAATGGTGCCCAGCCACATTCAGTAATAACCATGATGGTGCTCACAAAGTTGAGTCTCAGTGGCAACACAAGAATAAAAAGCAGTGTACCCTGAGATCTCCACTAAAATGCCACAAGTGATGGTCCAGGGACCTCAGAGTTCCTCTGGGAGCATGGCCCCTAGCCCTGATCCTGCCCCTGGCCATAAATCATAATGGAGTTCAACTCTTCGCACACGAGTGGATTGGACTTGGAGACAGAGAATGACTATATCATGTGTGCACTTTATGTTTCTATGCATCTATAAGATGCTGTCCTCCTGACCTCTTACTAGAGGCAGGGGAGTAGGTGGAGAGGAGGGGATAAAAGATTGTTGGGAGGATAAGACATGTATGAAGCAGAGAGGAAGAATGTGCTGTCACTGGGCAGGGAGAGCAGTGGGAGCTGCATATAGGTGGGCATGTAAATGTATATAGGAATGTACGTTTTCATTCAATTATAACTAAAAAAATTAAAAAGAGAGAGAGAATCTTGAGATAAAGAAAGTATCCAGGGCAATCTGGGTGGTGCCAATGAAAGGTTCTTAGAAGAGGAAAGCAGGGGGCTTCGGGTCAGGGAAAGACATTTAACTACAGAAGCAGAGGTGAGAGTCATGAAATTGCTTGAATGCAGGCAGCTTCTAGAAGCTAAAAAAAAGCTCATTCTTCACATATTCTAGCTTCTCAAATTACTTGTTCAACATTCATGTTGAATAAGTATGGTGAAAGGATAGCACACAACTCAGTATCCCCTTGTTCTCTTCAAATGACTACCTCTTGATCTACGTAGAGGTTCCTCTCGGAGTAAATGAAGTGTTCTGGAATTCCCATTCTTTGCAGCATTATCCATAATTTGTTATGATTCACATAGTTGAATGCTTTGCATAGTCAATAAAACTCAGGAAAATGTCTTTCTTGTAGTCTTTGCTTGTATTCTCAGCAATATTCCTCACTACATGTCCTCTTCTGAACCTAACTTGAATTTCTAGTAGTTCCCTGTCTATACACTGTTACAACAGCTTTTGAATGAACTTAAGCAAAATTTTACTTGCATGTGACGTTAATGATATTATTCCATAATTTACACATTCTGTTGGATCATCTCTCTTTGGAATGGACACAAATATGAATCTTTTCCACATTGCTGGCCAGGGAGCTGGCTTTCAAATTTCCTGGCATAGACAAGTAAGCACCTCCAGCACTTCATCCATTTGCTGAAACATCTCAATTGGTATTCTGTCAAATCTTGCTTATTATCAATGCCGTCAGCGCAGCTTGGACTTCTTCTTTCAATACCATCAGTTCTTGATCATATGCCACCTTCTAAAATAGTTGAACATGGTCCAGTTCTTTTTGATAGTGTCTCTATGTATTCCTTCCATCTTTTTTTAATACTTTCTGTTTTATTCAGTATTTTGTCTGTAAAAAACCCAGACTCACTGCCTTTGAGTCATTTCTGATTCATAGAGACCCCTACAGGACAGCAGAACTGCTTCTTAAGAGTTTCAAAGTAGTATCTGGTGGATTTGAACTGCTGACCTTTTAATTAGCAGACAAAGGACTTAACCACTATGCCAACAGGGTTTCCTTTCTGCCCATAGAATCCTTCAGCATTACTACTCGAATCTTGATCTTTTCCTTCAGCTCTTTCAGCCTGAGAATTGCTGAGTGTGTTCTTCCCTTTTTGTTTTCTGAGTCCAGGTCTTTGCATGTTCCGTTATACCTTACTTTGTCTTCTTGAATTATCCTTTGAAATTGTCCATTCACCTCTTTCACTTTCTCATTTCTTCTGTCAGCTTCAGGTACTCCTGTTCCAGAGCAAGTTTCATAGTCTCTGCTGACATCCACTGTAGCCTTTTCTTTCCTGTCTCTTTAATGATCTCTTGGTTTCTTCATGAATGACATCTTTGACATCATTCTACAACTTGTCTGGTCTTCTGTGTTCATTGTGTCAAATCTATTCTTGAGATGGCCTTCAAACCCAGGTGGAATTTACTCAGAGTCACATTTTAGCTCCCATTGACTTCTATTAATTTTCTTCAGCTTCAGCCTGAACTTGCATATGAGCAACTGATAGTCTGTTTTGCAGTCAGCCCTTAGCCATGTTCTGACTGATAATATTGAGCATCTCCAGAGTCTCTTTCCACGGAAAGTTGATCCCTGTGTGTTCCATATGGTGAAGCCTACATGTATACTTGCTGTTTATATTGTTGAAAAAAGGTATTTGCAGTCAATAAGTTATTGGTCTTATAAAAATCTATCATGTAATTTCCATCATCCATTCTGATACTAATGGGGTATTTTCCAACTGCAGATCCTTCTTTGTTTCCAGCTTTCAAAGTTCAATCATGAGTAATTATCAATGCATTTTGACCACATTTTGATCAACTTCAGACTGTAGGAGTTGGTAAAAATCTTCAATTTCCTCATCTTTGGCATTAGTAGTTTGTGTGTAAATTTGAATAATAATCTTATTAACTGGTCTTCCTTGTAGGTATATGAATAATATCCTATCAATGACAGAGTTCTATTCAGGGTAGATCTTGAAATTTTCTTTTTGATAAAGAAGATGACACAATTCCTCTTCAATTTGTCATTTGTGACATGGCAGATTATATGACTGTCTGGTTAAAAATGCTGAATGCCTACCCATTTCAGCTCACTAATGTCTAGTATATCTATCTTTATGTATTCCATTTCATGTTTGATGACTTCCAGATTTATTAGATTTGTACTTTATCCATCCCACATTCTGATTACTAACAAACATTTGCAGTTTTTTTTTTCTCATTTTGAGTTGTGCCACATAAGCTAATGAAAATTTCACTCTATTCGTATCATTAAGGTTCACTGTACTTCGAGGGGGCAACTCTCCTCCAGTTGTGTTCTGAGTGCCTCCAACATGAGAGGCTCATCACTCAGTATCATATTACGCAATGTTCCTCTGCTATTCATTAAAAATGGGATTTCTTGTCCAATTTTTTCAGAAGTAGACTGTCAAGTCTTTCTTCCTAGTTCTGTCTTAATCTGGAAGCTAGGCAAAATATGTCCATCATAAGAGGCCTTGCTGGCATAGCTCTCAGCTTCAGAGAAATATGAAAACTACCAAAGAAAGACATACTGACAGACATACAGAGTTTAGCCTAGGAGACCCATTTTGGATTTCCCATCTCCTGAACTCTGTAATAATAAATTTGTATTCTCTTAAGCAACAACATTGGTGGTTAATTGGTAGAATAACAATAAGGAATTAACACACAATAGCAAATAGGAAACATGCTTGCTATTTGTGAACAATGTGTAGTGATACTCACTGGAGGGAAATATAAGAATAATAATAATAAAAATAATAACATTCTGCATTGTACTTAAATTGTTCTCATATTCATCATTCTAAAAACAAGATTTTCATTACAACATTTTACTCCAGATATTATTTTACTTTCCAATGCAAACTATGAATCATAGAAGTTAATTGTTTTATCGAAGTTCATAGCTCTATGATTACTAGAGATGGGTGGGTGGCAAGTTATGCCATCTCCTCTGTTATTTCTACTGTGCCAGATGACTTAATTCATGCCAGGCCACCTAATTTTAGATGGATTTGAACATCAGGCCAAAGAATACAAATTTCATTCTCCAGTAGTAAATTAAAATTTTGAAGCACAAAGTGGTACAGTCAGTTTATATAACATCATACTATAAAACAGATTATTGTTGAAGGTTAAGTCAGTTACCAACTAATGATGACCCCCTACGTAATTTAACGAAATGTTTCCCAGTCCTATGCCATCCTCCTAATCAGATGCACATCAGACTGCTATGATCCACAGGATTTTCATTGTTTGATTTCCAAAAGTAGATCTCCAGGCCTGTTTCCTAGTCAATCTTAATCTAGAAGCTTTGCTGCAACCTGTTCACAGCATTATAAAAATTCCCAAGATGTGTGGTATCTGCACATGAAGAACACTGGCTGGGAATTGAGCAAAACCCAGGTTCTTCACATGGAAGATGAGAATTTTACTTCTGTACCACCAATGCCCCCAATCTAGAGGTAGTTTAGGCTAACTGAATAGACCAAGAAGCAGGAAACAGAATACCAGTTCAAACGGAGAGATGTGAATAGATATGAGAATATAGAGGTAGAATGAACAGACCCTGTTAATTAATTTAACATGGAAGGTGACAATATCTTTGACAGACATAGACATTACATCATTAAAGACAGCATCAGGTATGAGGACTGACAATTACATTCAGGAACTTATCTTGGAAAAAATGCCATATACAGCTTTGCTGAATGTCAATCAGTACAGTAACCTTTGAAGTACTCCCCCTGGGAAGATATACACTGACACCAGCACCTAATCTATCCCTCAAAGCAATTTTGGAACTCTTTCTGAAATGGCCATCAGAGCTGTTCTATTACCCTTGATGTTCTGAATGTCATCAAAATGTCTTCCTTTCAATATTTCCTTTATCTTCGGATAAAGGAAAAAGGCACTGGGGGCCAGATTGGGTGAATAAGGAGAATGTTCCAATATACCTATTTGTTTACTGGCTAAAAACTCCCTTACTGACATCTATACAACTAAGTTTGAAAACTTGCCACCATGCCACCGGGTGCAATGGCCATTCCAGAAAGAGTTCCAAAATTGCTTTCAAGGGTGGACTAGGTGCTGGTGTCAGTGCCTACTTTCCAAAGGGGAGTATTTCAAAGGTGACTGTAGTGATATTCAGCAATGAGGTATTTGGCACTTAGAACAATTAAGTTTGTGAACTTAATTATCCAACCTCATATAAGCTGATGAGTTCTGCTTTGAACACAACTGGAAGTGCTGTTGCCTCACAAAGACAGATTCGCAGCAGACACTTGGAAATATTCAGATATGGATCTGCCACTTGGATGGCTAAATCTCAAGATAGAGACTTGGAAGTCAGTTCATAAAAGTCACAGACAAAAAGATACATCTAAATTCAGGTCTCACAAGCCCTGGCTACAAATGAAATAGGGCAAATGTCACTAATTAACTGGTGCATATTTCACTGCCTCCTAGCTCCACCGAGGTGATAGATAACGTCAGAAATTTTAAATACCTCCCCTAGATATTTCTGATGATACCCAGGGTCTGTTCACAGTATCTTCTTCACAGTGGCTTTGCTAACTTCCCTTTGGTGTCCACTTCCAAATGAAGCAAGCAGTAGAAAGTGATGCCTCCCTAATCCATTCCCTTGATGTTATTTCCTATGGCATCAAAAAATACTAGCCAGACCATGTTCCTTGACATTCTTACTATGCTAAGTAAGTTTATTCTATTAATAAGTGAAAGAAATGTCTCTTTGTAGGACTGTGTCACCAAGCTGTCAAAGCAAGATCCTATGCCTTCGTGTCATATTGACTGCTACTCGTGAAAATACTTTTGTTTTTTCTTTGCATAGATTACATCTCTGTACTCAGTTCCGCCCAACTATCAAACAAAAAGACCACCTCATACCCAGATTCCTCTGGACCACAATTTTTTGCCTGCCCAGATAATAATAATCACAGTAGTAATGATAAAAGTCATCATTTTACCTCTGCCAAAAATTGTTACACAAATCAAACATACACTAGTTTATCACATATATTCATTCACATCTAAATTCCACTTTAAGCACAAACGAGGATCTGACAACAAAGATTGTCAAGAAAGAAGACTTAAGACATAGATAATAAAGTTGCACAATGGTTAGATGTTTGGCTGCTAACCAAAAGGCTGGCAGTTTGAACTTACTCAGTAGCTCCTTAAGGGACATACCTGGTGAGCTGCTTTTATAAACATCACTACATAAAAATTCCTGAGGCTGTTCTCCTCTGTCATACAAGTTCACTGTGAGTCAGAATGGAGTTGGTATAAACTTGATGGCACAAAACAGCAAGAAGCAGATGGGATAGGGGTTTATATTTAGAGGGAACCCTAGTGGCACAATGGTTAAGTATGTGGCTGCTCACCAAAAAGCTGGCAATTCAAATCCACAAGCTACACCTCAAAAACCCTATGGGGCAGTTCTACTCTGTCCTGTAGGGTAGCTATGAGTTGGAATTGACCAACAGCAATGAGTGTTTATATTTACAAGGGATGGATTGGAAAATAACCAGAAAAAAAGAGAAAGCAAATGAAAAATTCATGGTAGAAGGAGCCATTGAAGTACAGTACATTGAAGCTAGGAAGAGAATACAAATGTAGAGTGTTATTGTTAACAATTTTATTGATTAAAAATTTACTGATTCCAAGCTTCAAATTATATCTGCTGACTCTAGTACTCTAAACTTCTGAAATGCCATCACCTACTTGTCCTGTATGCATGTCCTTTAGGATTTCATAGATTTTAGAATATATCTCCAGGTAAATTTCTTTATAATTCCACTTGATAAAATATACTATGCTTATATGCAAATCCAAGTCAAAACTGAAGAAAATTAGAACAAGGCCACTAGAGACAAAATACAACTTTGAGTACGTGAGGACCGCCGATTACGTTCACAAACTCAACCTAGAAAAAATGCTACATGCCTCATTGCTGAATATCACTACGGTCACTTTCGATGTACTCCCCCTGGAAGGCTATGCACGGACACCAGCACCTAGTCCACCCTTCAAAGCAATTTTGGAACTCTTTCTTGAATGGCCATCATAGCTGTCATCATATTACCCTGGATGTCCTGAATGTCATCCAAATGTCTTCCTTTTAATATTTCCTTTATGCCTGGGTGAAGAAAAAGGTCATTGGGGGTTAGATCAGGTGAGTAGGGAGGGTGTTCCAATACAGTTATTTGTTTACTTTCTAAAAACTACATCATAGACGATACAATCAAGTTGAAGAACTTTCCACCTTGACAGCAAAAGTAATGGCCACTTCAGAAAGTACTAAAATTGCTTCGAAGGATGGACTAGGCACTGTCATTGGTGCATAGCTTCCCAAGCAGAGTACTACGAAGGTGACTGTAGGGACATTCAGCAATGAGGCATATAGTACTTAGAACAATTAGCAGACTTAATTGTCATGCCTTTAATTCCACCTGAATTTAGACATCATCTCAAGAACAGATTTCACTCATGGAATATTAATGACCAAAGACTGCAAGAACTGCAAGGCCTTTGTATACGAAGAAGGCAAAAGATCACTAAAAAGAAAAAAAGATCAAAGTAGATGTCAGAATATACTCTGAAACTTGCTATTAAATGTTCACTAGCTAAAGCAGACAGAAGAATTGATGAAGTAAAAGAGCTGAACAGAAAAATCAAATGGAGGCTGAAGAAGACAAAGTAAAGTGTTATAATGATATGTGCAAAGACCTTGAGATATAAAACCAAAAGGGAAGATCGACTCAACATCTCTCAAGCTGAAAAAACTGAAGAAAAATTCAAGCCTGAGGTTTCAGTACTAATGGATTCTACAGGGAAAATATTAAATGACTCAACAAATATACAAAGAACATGGGAGGAATACACAGAGTCACTACACCATAAATAACTAGTTCATATTCATCCATTTCAGGAAATAGCATATGATCCGAAACCAAAAGTACTGAAGGAAGAAGTTCAAGCTGTACTGAAGGCACTGGAGAAAAACAAGGCTCCAGGAAATTAACAGAATACCAATAGAGATGTTTGAACAAATGGATGCAGCTCTGGAAGTGCTCAGTCATCTATGTTAAGAAATTTGGAAGACAGCTACATGGACAGCCAACCAGAAGAGATCTATATTCATGCTATCCCCAAGAAAGATGACCCAGCCAAATGCATAAATCATCAAACAATTTCATGCACAAGTATAATTTTGCTGAACATCATTCAAAAACAGCTGCAGCATTATATAGACTGGGAACTGCCAGAAATCCAGGTCAAATTCAGAAGGGGATGTGGAACTAGAAATATCATTACTGATGTCAGATCCTGGCTGAAAGCAGAAATAAAACAAAGATGTTTACCAGTGTTTTATTGACTATGTAAGGTATTCAACTGTGTGGATCTTAACAAATTACAGATAATATTATGGTGAATGGGAATTAAAAAAATACTTTATGCTCATGTACAACCTGTAAATAGACAAAGAGGCAGTTGTTTGAACAGAACAAGGGTATTCTACATGATTTAAAATCCGGAAAATTGTGTATCAGAGTTGTATCCCTGTACCATCAGTGTGCTCAGGAAATAAACCAGAAACTGGAGTATACAGAAGAATGCTGTATCAGGAGTAGAAGAGGACTAACAACATATGATATGCAGATGACACAATATTTGCTTTCTGAAAGTGAAGAGGGCTTGAAGCACTTACTGCTGAAGATCAAAGACTGCAGCCTTCCTATGGGTTACATTTCAACATAACCAAAACAAAAATCTTCACACCTGACCAACAAACAACATCATAATAAACAGAGAAAACACTGAAATTGTCATGGGTTTCATTTTACTTGGATCCTCAATCAGTTTCCATGGAAGCAGCAGTCAAGAAATCAAAGGACAAGTTGAACTGGGAAAATCAGCTGCAAAGAATTCTTTTAAAGTGCTGAAAAGCAAAGATTTTTACCTTGAAGCCTAAGGTGCACTTGACCCAAGCCTTCATGTTTTCAATCACCTTGTAAGTACACAAAAGTTGGACAATAAGTAAGGAAGACTGAAGAAGAATTGAAACCTGTGAGTTGTGGTGCTAGAGAACAGCATTGACTGTACCATGGACTGCCAAAAGAAAGAATAAATCTGTTTTAGAAGAAGTACGATTAGAATGCTCATTAAAAGCAAAGATGGTGAGACTATATTTCACATACTTTGGATATGTGAGCAGTCCCTGGAGAAGGATGTAATACTTGGTCAAGCAGTCAAACAGAGAAAGGCCCTCAATAAAATGGATGGACACAGTGGCAGCTACAATGAGCTCAAGCATAATAAAGATTGTGAGGATGGTGCAGGACAACTGGGCAGTGTTTTACTCAGTTGTGCATAGTGTTGCTATGAGACAGAACTCACTTGACAGCACCTAACAACATCATATATACATACCTCTTATCCCACTGGTTTACCTTGATTGTCACACTCCTAATGACAGGCTACACTTCTGCAGCCTACCAAAGTTAATGAGAGGTATAGCTAGTCCTTCCTCTGATGCAAATTCAAACACATAATTGTTTTATATAGGTGGAAGGGGAAAGGAAGAGCAGATAGAGACAGATGCAGCAGAGTCATCTTTCTGTTTTATTACCAAATGAGGAAAGTTGTGATTTTCTAGCACGCATACATCACTGGACACTAAATTAGCATCTACTTAAATAGATTCTGTAGATATAATTGATAGTTTTCCAAAGTAAAAATTCAGTTTTTATGTCCACATCAGATTATCTGACTTCTTAAATTTCTACTTCATAAGGTAGACAAATATTTACTTAAAAATGGATTAACCCCAAAACTTTATACCTTATAATAAAATCTGAGTTCTTTTGGTCTCCTTCAGATCACCAGTGAAGACTGGGGATAGAAAAGCATTGCAATCTATTCTCTAAATTTTCTCCTATTTGATAGCTCTTCCTTGACCCCATCCATCTCTTACTGTATTACCTGTTTTCTATCTCCCTTGTATGCTGTTAGCAAGATACCAAAAATCTTTTGGGGTGGTCACCCTTGTTATACACCTGAAGCATTTCCAGCTGTGTTGTGACAAGCTATTTATTGCTGCTATTCAGCCTGTCAATTTTCATTATGCCTATTTTTCAATATTTGATTTGCTTTTTACGACCTTGATTCCTAAAAGAAAATTTCATCAACTTTTTCCCCCTTTTACCATACAGTTCAGAATTCTGATACTGACTACAGTAAACTGAATCATGGTTTCCCCCAAGACATCCATGTGAACATGTTACCTTACATAGTAAAGACAATTTTGAAAACATGATTAAATTAAAGAGCCTGAAATGGGCAGATTATCCAGGATTATCTGGGCCCAATGCAACGACAAAGATCTTCACAAAAGAGTGCGAAGATGGAGACCACAGAAGCAGAAGTCAGAGAGGAGAGAAGCAGATGGAGGGAAGCACCAATCAGCAGCCTCTGCAGCTGAGAAGAGCAAGAGAACAGATTGTTCTTCCCCTCTCTCTGGAGACTCCAGCCTCCAGAAGAACAAAGTCATGCAGATCCAATTTAGACGAATGACCTCCAGAACTACAAGATAATAAACTTGTGTTGTTTTAGGCCATTGTTTGTGATAATTTGTTACATTAGCTCTAGGAAACAAACACATTGACCGTACAGAAAAAGGAATCCCAAAAGTCTTATCTTTTAGACGCATTCAAATAGAGACAAGAAATTAAAGTACTTCAATTAAAGTAGATTTAAATGGTGTTTCATCATCTTAATTAACTATTATCCATTACTGCTCTTCTACAGTTACTGGAAGAAAGTATTCTGGCCAATTGTTTTATCTTGAAATGTCCGTTTAGAAAACCAAAGATTGTAATCCATCCATAATCACTTGGTGACTAAGTAATCTAAACCTACTCAGCGCTTTATATCATCAGTCTTGTGTGGCTGTAATTCCTTCATAGATCATGATCAGTAAGAGCTATATAGAAGTTTTCTGTGCAAAAAATGTGATGAAACTAAATCGTCTTCCTCACTCAAATGTTATAACTGAAAAAATAACAGAAGATTTAATACTGTAAAAGTAATATATTACATAACCCACAGTTACTTCAATGATACCTAAAATGGAATGTTCTCATCCTTTGATTTCAACTTAAAAGTGCAAGATCTAAATGTTTCTTTGGAATTCTTTATTTAAAAAAAAATATATTGTGCTTTAAGTAAAAGTTTATAATCCAAGTCAATTTGCCATATAAAACCATACATCCATGCCACTATGCAACTCTGGCTGCTCTTCCCATCCTGTGACAGCACGCTCCTAATTTCTACCCTGTAATTCCTGTAACCATTCAACCAGTTCCTATCTCTTTCCACCCTCTCATCTCTTCTGTGAACAAGAGCTGCTCAGGCAGTCTCAAATATATCTTTACACCAAGAAGCTGAGTCTTCATAACCATCACTCTACATCATGTAGTTCACTCCAATCTTTGACTGAAGAGTTGGCTTCAATACCATTTTAAGCTCTAGGCTAACAGAAAATCCACATGCCATGTCCTCTGGGGACCCCTGGTCTAACAGGCCATCAAGTGTGATCTCTTAGTAGAGTTTTGGTTCTGTACACCCGTTTTTTGTCTACTATGTCAGGGACTTCAGCTGGTGTTCCCTGTTTGGGCAGTTGTTGGTGGCTATTTTCTTCTGTGCTTAAACCTTTTCTTAAGTCCTTACAATAGTTGTCTCATACAATACTTTTCCTTTTGCAACTAAGTAATTTCAGTCCACATAATGTCTTCCAGATGAGTCTGTGTTATCAGATGTTTCCCAAGATCATCATCATTCTTTATCATTGCATAATATTCCATTGTGTAAATATACCACAGTTTGTTTACAGAATTCTTTCTGATTTAATTCCTAAGGGAAGAAAAGTAAAAGGGCGAGAAATAGGAAAACAAGCGGGAGGATCATGGATGAGCATGGTGACAGAAATATGTGGAAAGAAGTAATCACATTGAAAATCTCTGGAATAAGCTGATTTGCAAGTAACACCAACTTTTACTTACTTTTATAATTCAGCTAATGGGAGATATGGTCGAGCTAAAGTTATCACAGAACTGAATGTCACCAAAGATAGATGTGCTGAATCTACAGGACACCTAACTTTCTTGTCTCTGATTCTTCACATATCATGCCCAACTTAGGGCAAGGGAGAGTTGGAGATACTCAACGGATTTTAAAGGCTAAAGAAAATTTTCAGCAAAACGTCTTTACCGTCACTTGTATGCCTACATTCTGACAACCTCACCTCTATCTCTCTCCACTTGCCTTATTATTTTGCAGTAAGAGGAAAATGGAAGAGGAAACAAATTAACATTTTATAAGCACCTATTAATGTCAAGCAAAATATGAGAAGCTTTAAATTTGCTACTACATTACATCTTCCTTAAAAGAGCTAATATGGGCCAAGTCATGTGCCTTATACATTATGTCATGCTTACAATGGCTCTCTAAAGTGGGTAATATTGGTATCCCCATTTTATAAATGAAGAAACTGAACCCTAGAGAGGGTAAATAATTTGCCCCAAATCAAACAGATTGTAAATCACAAAGCTGGGATTCAATCTTAAGTCAGCATGATGCTGGAGTCTAATCTCTTAATCATTACTCCACTGTTTCCCTTCAATAGTTGTAAAAAAAAATAGTGTTATCGACTGAACTGTAGCCCCCCAAAATTGTGTATCAATTTGGCTGGGCCATGATTTCTGGTATTGTATGACTTTTCCTATATATTGTAAATCCCGCCTCCAGGATGTTAACAAAGGAGAAAGTGTAGCAGTTGTGTTAGTGAGGCAGGGCTAAATCTTGTTGTTAGGTATCATTGTGTTGGCTCCAACTCATAGTGATCCTGTTCACAACAGAACAAAACACTGCCCAGTCTTGTACCATTTCCACAGTTGTTTTTATGCTTAAGCCCATTGATGTGGCTACTGTGGCTACTGTGGCTACTGTGTCAATCTATCTCTTTGAGTGTCTACCTCTTTTTCACTAACCTTCCACTCTACCAAACATGATGTCCTTCTCCAGGGACTGATTCTTCCTGACAACATGTGCAAAGTATGTAAGACACAGTCTTGCCGTCTTTGCTTCCAAGGAGCACTCTAGTTTTCTTCTTCTAAAACAGATCTGTTTGTTCTTTTGGCAATCCATGGTACATTCAGCATGCTTCTCTAATACACCAAATGTGGAAATTATTGAACAATATCATTAATATCACATGCAAGTAAAATTTTGCTCAAGATCATTAAAAAGTGACTGCAGAGTATGTGGACAAGGAACTGACAAAAATTCAAGCTGGATTCAGAAGAGGACGTGGAACCAGGGATATCAATGCTGATGTCAGATGGATCTTGGATGAAAGCAGAAAGCCTCATTCTTCTTCATATAATCCAGCTTCTCAGATTATTTCCTCAGCATACAGATTGAAAAGGTATGGTGAAAAGATACAGCCTTGACTCACACCTTTCTTGACTTTAAACCATGCAATGTCCCCTTGTTCTGTTCTCACAACTGCTTCTTGACCCATATACAGATCAAGTCCACAATTAAGTGTTCTGGAATTCCCACTTTATGTAATGTTAGCCATAATTTGTTATGATCCATATGGTCGAACACCTTCACATAGTCAATGAAACACAAGTAAACATCTTGCTGGTGTTTTCTGCTTTCAGCCAAGATCCATCTGACATCAGTAATAATATACTGTGCAGTCACTTTTAAATGATCTTGAGCAAAATTTTACTTTCATGTTATATTAATGATACTGTTCAATAATAATGATATTGTTCACCCACACTCCATTGGATGACCTTTCTTTGGAATGCACATAAACATGGATCTTTTCCATCAGTTGGTCAGGAAGCTGTCTTCCAAACTCATTGGCATAGATGAGTGAGTATTTTCAGGCTTACATCAATTTGTTGAAATATCTCAATTGATATTCCATCAGTTCCTGGAGCCTTGGTTTTTGCCCATGCCTTCATTGCAGCTTCGACTTCTTCCATCAGTTCCTGATCATATACTGCCTCTTACAATGGCTGAACATCGACCAGTTCTTTCTGCTACAATGACTTAGTGTATTAGTTGCACTTTCTTTTGATGCTCCCTGAATCATTTGACATTTTCTCTGTAGAATTCTTCACTATTGCAACTCAAGGCTTGAATTTTTTCTTCATTGCTTTCAGCTTGAGAAATGCAGACTGTTCTTCCCTTCTGGTTTTCCCTTTCCAGCTCTTTACAAGTCATTATAATACTTTGTCTTCTTGAGCTACCCTTTGAAATCTTCTGTTTAGGTCTTTTACTTTGCCATTCCTTCCTTTTGCTTTAGCTGTTCCACGTTTGAGAGCAAGTTGCAGAGTGTCTTCTGACATCTGCCTTCGTCTTCTGTTTCTTTTCTGTCTTTTTAATGACCTCTTCATTTCTTCATGGATGATGTCTTTGAAGTTATTCCACAATTCCTCTGTGCTTCATTCATTAGCGATCAACACATCAAATCTGTTCTTGAGGTGGTCTTTAAACTTAGGAGGGATACACTTAAGGTCATACTTTGGCTCTTCAGTACTTGTTCTAATTTTCTTCAGTTTCAATTTGAATTTGCATATGAGCAACTGATGATCTGTGCCATACTCAGCACCGGGTCTTGCTCTGACTGCTGATATGGTGCTTTTCCACCATATTTTTCCACAGCTGTAGTCAATTTGGTTCCTACGTATTCCATCTGGTGAGGTCCATGTGCACCGTACAGGTTTGAGTTTTTTAAAAAAGATATTTGCAATGAAGAAGTCATTACTCTTGTAAAATTCTATCATGTGATCTCTGGTATTATTTCTATCAGCAAGGCTGTATTTTCTTACCACTGATCCTTCCTATTTGTTTCCAACTTTTGTATTCCAGTCACTAGGAATTATCAATGCATGCTGATTCCATGTTACATCAATTTCAGACTGTAGAAGCTGGGAAAAACTTCAGTCTCTTCATTTTGGTCTTAGAGGTTGGTGCGTAAATTTGAATACTAATCGTATTAACTGGCCTTCCTTGTAGGCACATTGATATCTTCCTATCACTGACAGCACTGTACTTCAGGACAGATTTTGAAAAGTTCTTTTTGATGATGAATACAACATTGTTCCTCTTTAAGTTTTTGCTCCCAGCATAGCAGACCATGTAATTATCTGATTCAAAATGGCCCAAACTGGTCCATTTCAGCTCACTAATGCCTAGGATACCAATGTTTATGTGTTCCATTTCATTTTTGATGATTTCCAATTTCCCTAGATTCATACTTTGTACATTCCATGTTCCAATTATTGATGGCTATTTTGCAGCTGTTTGTTCTCATTTTGAGTAGTGCAACATCAGCAAATGAAGATCCTGAAAAGGCTTTACTCCATCCACAACATAAAGGTCAACTCTAATTTGAAGAGGCAGCTCTTTCCCAGTGTCTTCTGAGAGCCTTCCAATTTGAAAAAGCTCATTTTCTGGCTCTATATCTGATATATTCTGCTGCTATTCATAACATTTTCCCCTGACTAATTCTCTTAAGAAGTAAACTAGTGGGTCCTTCTTCCTATTCTGTCTTAGTCTGGAAGCTCAGCTGAAATCTTTCTACCATGAGTGACCCTGCTGATACCTAAATATCAGTGGCATAGGTTCCAGCTTCAGTCTATGAGCTTGAAATTGTGTCTTGTGGAAATTTCTTGGGATACAAAAGAAAGGGAATCAAGCAAAGAGTTGGGGACTTCATACTACCAGGAAAAAAGCACTGGGAACAGAGTGCATCCTCTGGACTCAGAGTCCCTTCTTTGGGTAGGATTGACAACAAGCATCTTCTTCCAGAACTGAGTCTTCCTCTGGAGCTGATATCTTGAATTTGGGCTTTTGGCTTACTTTTCTGAGAAAACAAATTTTTGTTTGTTAAAGCCATCCACTTGTGATATTTCTGTTATGGCAGCACTTAATGACTAAGAGAAGAATCAAAAGGAGACAAAGAAACTTATTCCGTCTCCAAATCAAAATTAGCCAATTTTAACTTCAATATGTTTGTTATACACAAGATAATAAGCTTTACATTTAGCAGGCAGACAGAGTTTTTCAGTGGCATTTGAAACCATAATTTTGTAAAACTTGCCCTCCAAAAATGTACTTGGCAACCATCCCCTTTACTCATACCTGTCAGTATCCACAAATTGATGTTGGAGTTAATCTCAACATTCATATCTGCAAAGTAGGACCTACTGAAGTGGCATCATGAGAAGGGTACATGAAAATGGGTTGGGGGGGTTATGACAGAAATATCACAAGGAGATGACTTTAATATAGAGAAATTTATTCTGTAACAGTCTAGGAGGCTAGAAGTCCAAATTCAGGGTGCCAGCTCCAGGGGAAGAATTTCTCTCTGTGGCTCTGAAACAACACCCTTGTCATCAGTCTTTTCCAGTCAAGAAGCTTCTCAGTATAGGGACCCCAGGTCCAAAGGATATACTATCCTCTCCTGGCTCTTGTTTCTTGATGGTATGAGGTCTTCTGTCTCTCTGCTTGCTTCCCTCTTGTAAATCTCAAAAGGAATTAACTCAAAACACAACCTAATCTTGTAGATTGACACCTACCACATTAACATAACTGCTGCCAATCCCATCTCATTAACATCATAGAGGCAGGATTTACAACACATAGGAAAATCATATCAGGTGCAAAACAGCAGACAATCACACAATACTGAGAACCCTGGCCTTCCCAAGGCAACACACATTTTTTAAGGGGACACAATCCATCAGAAGGAGGTATATCTAAATGACTGTCTATAAAAATATCTCTGTAGCTAGTTATAAGAATAAAAATATTTTTCATAAACCTAGCAATACACCTACATGGCTAAAATTGTAGCTAATCTACTTTTTGAACCTTATGATGAGTTCTAGTCAGAGCTGTCATTACTACCTACTCAAACAATGACACTTTGAATCATGTGATTTCATCTGCATATACTACCAGTACATGCTGTTTTTTCTTTTTATTTCAGTGCCACTAGCATTTTTATAGTCACTTATTTTGCCAAATTTTCTGATGTTTTAGCTACAATATTATGGTAGTATTTGAGAACCTATATCAATAACTTTTTTATTGAGAATGAAGTAGTAGTCAATAGACAAGAAAGATTGATATATAGGAATTACAATTTCCAATTAACATTACCACAAAAAATATTGCTCAGGATTCTGTATGGCCTGGTATGGGAAGAGGTTCACAAGTGAGGGAGATGACACCATGAGCTACTGCACTGGGTGACAGCAACCCTAGTAATACCATTGGCCTAGCAATTCACCCAAGGGCAGAATCCAGGTTTCAAGCAATGGAATCAAAGTCAGAATTTAGAATAATTAAGTCTCTCCAAAACAGCTGCACTTATAATTTTCAAACATAATTGCCTCAGTCATCTAGTGCTGTTATAACAGAACTAGCACAAATCAATGGCTTTAACAATGAGAAATTTGTCTTGTCAGAGTCAGGTAGGCTTGCAAGTCCAAATTCAGGGCCATCAGCTCTGGGGAAAATTTTTCTCTATTGGCTCTGGAGGAAGCTCCTTGTCATGAGGCTTCCCCTGGACTGGTAGGTTTTGACGTACAGGGATCCCATGTCCTTCCCAAAGGGTATACTCTGTTCCTGACACTGCTGCTTGAGTGGTATGAAGTCTCCAAATCTCTTTGCAGGCTTCTTTCTTTTATATCACAAGATCTTGTCTCAAGGCACAACACAAATTTACACACTGAGTCCTGCCCTGCCAACACAACTGTCCCCCATCTACCCTCATTAACATCACAGAGGAAGGATTTACAGCATGGAGGAACATCACACAATACCAGAAGCCCGAGCACAGCAAAATTGCTACACATATTTTTCAGGGAGACACAATTCAATGCATGACAATAATCTTAAGGTAAATTTCATGTGACAATACCCCAACGGTTTATTTCTTTTAGTTCCAATGATGTGTGAGATTCGTAGTAAGAAGTCACTAACAAGACTTAACACAAATCCCTTCTAATAACAGACTCAGGTTTCATGGGGTGCTCCTCCTGTCGCCACAGTACCATGTGATCCATAAGACTCAAATAAAATACGATCCATACTGCCTCTCTCTCCATCAGTTTGCTACAGACAAGCAAGTTCAAATAACAACATCGAAGGCTCTTCTGCATTCCTTTCTTTTGGTTCAGGCATACATTCATGTGCCAATACGCAAAAGCCTATTACGTTTTTGATTAAAGTTTTTAAATTAGGCAAGGCGAAAGCTACACTTGGATGCTGTGGAATGTATCAGTTTTGTTCCTACCATTCCTTTAAAAAGAGTGTTAATTTATCCAGAACTTGCCCCACAGTAAAAATAGCTTCAAATGTACCTGTAATACCTCACAACTCGAGGAATATGAAAACAAAAAGCGCATGATAGTCACATACATTCTGGTGAGAATACAGAAGAAGCTACTAACTAGGGGAAAGAAAACCACCACGGATGGAGCAGCTGCAGTAATTTGCTGTGCCTTCCTGGCAGCATGGGAAACTGCAGGCACTATCAGAGTCGTATTTCACAGCATACAGAGACTTCATTAACTTTTTTTTTCCTTTTCATAAATTTGTCTACATTAGGCTAGAAGAAGTAGTTCACAAACATAAGGTTGAAATACTGAGTTTCAGGAAATAACATTTGAAAACTGGGCTTTAACTGATTTTGGAAACAATTTCTTTGAATAATTTTTAATTAGATTCACAAAGTGTTTAGTTGCAACCTTCCCATTTCCTTGACGAGAATTCAGAAAAACAGTACTTTATTTAAAAGTATTATGAAAGTGTATAGTCCCAGCTGGCAAGCAATAGGAAAGGAAAATAGGCATAAAGTTGGGAAAAGAGAAGAAAATTGAAGTTTCCACCAGAAGAGCAGCAGTGTATATATGATATAATCTGTCCAGAGAGAAATACAGAAACCTAGTCAAAATTCATCAGAACTCAGAATCACATTCCCAAGAGATGAGGGAGTGGTAGGGAGTTGAGAGCACCACATCCTGCAACTCTGTTGATCTCTTCCACATTCTGGTAAGAAGGTGCTCTGGAGTGAATTGCATCACCCCAAAATGTGTATCAACTCACCCAGTCCATGACTCCCAGTGTTGTGGAATTGTCTACCGTTTCCCCACCAGATGTGATTTTTCTGTGCTGTAAATCCTACCTCTATGATATTAATGAGGCGGGGTTGGCCACAGCTATGTTCATGAGGCAGGGCTCACTCTACAAGGTTAGGTTGTGTGTTAAGGTGATCTCTTTTGAGACACAAAAGAGTGACACAAGCAGAGAGACAGGAAGACCTCCTACCAATAAGAATGCAGAACTAGGGGAGAGCACACCTTTGGACTGGGGATCTCTGTGCTAAGAAGACCCTAGGGCAGGGGAAGACTGCTGACAAGAAACTTCTCTCAGAGCCAACAGAGAAAGTCTTCATCTGGAGTGAATTTGGACTTCCCAGCCTCCTAGACAGTGGGAAAACAAATTTCCACTTGTGTTTTTGTTGTAGCAGTACTAGTTAACTAACACAGAAGGTTATTGTGGCTTCAGCCTAAATTGGACAATTTTGAGTGCAGTGCACAAATTTAAACAAGCTCTCCCCATCCCCCACCTTTCCAACTCTGGGCGTATTGAGCTCCCCTCTTTAGACACACCAAACGTAGTATGCTTATAAGCACTGAGATTATTCTAAAAGTCATATGTACTGTATCCAAAGCAGCAAGAGCTCATATTATCCACTATACTGGAAACAGGGATCACTGTGTATACACTATTTTCCTGCTTAAAATGAAATCTTCACGAAATCACAGGGTGTTGCATACATAATTTTAAATAGCCAGCCAATAAAACAAACAAAAAACTTAATATTGTTGAGTCGATTCCAGTTCACAACAACGCTATAGCAGCAATATATTATTTTCCGACTAAAAGAGAGCTGTGGCTTGAGTTTACCCATCTCCCCTCCTTCTCTGGCAGAGAGGTCAAATGGGAAGCAAGTTTTGCCAACTAGTCTTGAAGAGTTGGCATGGAGAAACAGAAGCATGCCCTTCAACAATCTTTCAAGAAATAGTAATTGGAGGAGGCAGTATCACTATAATCTAACCCAAAGATAATAAGGCTGGTAGCTGAATACAGAATAATGAAGTTAGGTTTCAAGGCTAAACCAAATACGCTCCCCCAAAATAGGTAGACAAACAATGGCGGCCTGGGGAGAATACCGGGAACTGAGATACAAGGCTCACGGCAGATAGGAGGCCATGAGCAGAAAGAAGCCCATGTAAATAAGTTTTACAGATAGTTGTTATTGATGGGTTTTCATGTGCTATAGACACATTCCCATAAGTGTATCATTACAACCTGAAGAAGCTGGAATGTGGTAATAAATTACACTATTTTTGAAAACCAATGAGCACAAATAAGCAGCTTATGGCATAGGGTAACAATCTGAGGCCTAATTAACCTATCTGGCTAAGCTAGTTAACACCCTGCCTCCATGACTCAATGTAGTTAGCACCCTACCCGCATTAATCCTCTTTGAAAGGATCAAAGAAACACAAAAATTAAGAAAACAACATCTGTACTAATCATGGGAGTCAGTAGCAGTATCAAGAAATAAGCCTTTTTATTGTAAGCCACTGATAGTTCTGGAGTTTGTTTATTTCAGCGATGCATTGATACATTATTTTTTCTCATTACAAAATTAATACAATAGAACAGTTAATACAAAGGTATAGAAATTGACTGGATGTTTACATATTAATCATAATGGTTATGTCTAGAAAAGTAGAGGACAATAATGCTGAGGATGGTGGATAAAAGGGAATGTTACTTCTATTTTTTTAAGACTTAATGCAATTATAACAATATAGTAATAATTGATAACTTGGTTGTAGATAATACTTTTTTGTGACAGTGTTCTTTGCAATAGCTGTCTTGCTTCCCTAGTGCTGCTGTAACAGAAATATGACATTCTGGTGACTTTAACAAAGAGAAATTTATTCTCTCAGAGTCTATTAAGCTACAAGTCAAATTCAGGGTGCCAGCTTTTGGGGAAGGCTTTCTCTCTCAGCTATGCAGGAAGGTCTGTGTTGTCAATCTACCATTGGTGGAGGAGATTCTATGCATAGGAACCACAGGTCTACAGGGCACTCTGCTCCTGGCATTATTTTTCATTGGCCTAAGGTCCTGATCTTTATGATTGCTTCTCTCTTTTATATCTCAAAACAGACTGGTTTAAGAAACAACCTAGTATTGTAAATTGAGTCCTGTCCAATTAACATAACTGCCAATAAACCCACCTTTTTAAGAGAAAGGATTAACATAGAGAAAGTATTTACAGTGCTTAAGAAAATCCCATCAGATGACAAAGTGGTAGACAATGCTGAAGATCATGACTTAGTCAAGTTAACAGATACTTTAGGGGGACACAGTTCAATCCATGACATGTACTATGTTTTTAATATCTCAAAACTGAAATAAAAGATAAATATACATACATTAACTGAAGATAACTGGCATATGTTAAAAATATAAAGAAAATTTAAGCCGCCCATAATCCTACCGTTGAGAGACAAACATTGGAAATATATATATAGTCATCCTTAGTGACATTATGGATTTTGTTCCAGACTATCCATAAATCAACAAAGCAAATATTGCAATACACAGAATAACACAATGTCTTCTGTGTTTTTTCTTAGTTTCTCTGAGCATATGTAGTTTACATTTACTCTGGTGGTGTAGTGGTGAAGTGCTATAGCTGCTAACCAAAAGGTTGACCCTTCAAATCCACTGGGCACTACATGGAAATTATGGAGCAGTTCTACTCTGTCCAAAAGATTGCTTTGGGTCAGAATCAACTCAGCAGGCAGTGTTTTTTTGTTCTGGGTTTTTTTTTGTTTGTTTGGTTTGTTTTGTTGGTAATCCCTTAAGTGTGAAATAGCCATGGGGTTCATTCCAACTCAGGGTGACCCTCCAGAACAGAGTACAATTCCCAATAGTGTTTCTAAGGAGCAGCTGGCAGATTCAAACTGCTGAGTTTTTCATTAGCAAGTGTGCTCTTAACCACTGAACCATCAGGGCTCCAAGTTGTGTCTAAAACAAAAAATGTTTTATTGCTAAAAGTGCTAACCATCATCTGAGCCTTCGGTGAGTTGTAATCTTTTTGCTGGTAGAGGATCTTGCCTCAGTGTTGATGGTTGCTGACTGATCTCAGGTGGGTGGTTGGGGTGGCTATCTCAATTTCTTAAAATAAAACAACAATGACATTAACTACATTGACTCTTCCTTTCACAAAAGATCTCTCTGTAGCATGTAATGCTGTTTGATAGCATTTTACCCTCAGTAGAACTTCTTTCCAAGTTGGTCCTCAAACTCTCTGACTACTTTATTAACTAAGTTTTTTTTTTTTAATATTCTAAATGCTTTGTTGGCATTTCAGTAATATTTGCAGCATCTTCACTAGGAGTTGATTCCATCCATCTCAAGAAATGATTTTCTTTGCCTATCTGAAAGCAACTCCTCATCCCTTAAATTTTTATACTGAGATAGCAGCAATTCCGTCACATTTTCAGGCTGAATTTCTAATTCTATTTTTCTTGCTGTTTCCATCACATCAGGATTTACTTTCTCCAGTGAAGTCCTAAATCCTTCAGTGTCATCCATGAAGTTTGGAATCAACTTCTTCCAAACTCCTCATGTCGATACTTTGACCTCCTCCCATGAATCTTCTTACTGGCTTCTGGAATAGAAAATCCTTTCAAGGTTTTCAATTTACTTTGCTAAGATACATCAGAGAATTCACCATCTACGGCAGCTATACAGCCTTATGGAATGTATCTCTCTATTAATAAGACTTGAAAGTTGAAATTACTCTTTCATCCATGAGTTGTAGAATGGATGTTGTGTTAGCAGGCATAAAACCAACATAATCTCCTTTTATACCTCCATCAGAGCCCTTGGATGACCAGGTGCATTGTCAATAAGCAGTAGTATTTTGAAAGGAATCTTTTTATCTCCAGAGCAGTAGGTCTCAACAGTAGACTTAAAATATTCAGTAAACCATGTTGTAAACAGATGTGCTACCACCAGGCTTTGTTTTTGCATTTACAGAGCACAGACAGAGTAGATTTAGCATAATTTGTAGTGGCCCTAGGATTTTCAGAATGGTAAATAAGCACTGGCTTCAACTTAAAGTCATCAGCTGAATTAGCCTATAACAAGAGAGTCAGCCCGTTCTTTGAAACTTTGAAGCCAAGTATTCACTTCTCCTCTCTAGCTTTTAAAGTTCTAGATGCCATCTTCTTTTAGTATAAGGCTATTTCACCTACACTGAAAATATTTTGTTGGCTATAGCCATTTTTGTCAATTGTCTTAGCTAGATCTTCTGGAAAAGTTGCTGCAGCTCCTACATCAGTACTTGCTGCTTCGTCTTCCACTTTTATGTTGTGGAGATGGCTTCTTTCCTTAAATCTCGTGAACTAAACTCTGCTAGTTTCAAACTATTGAGGAGAATTAGGCCTTTGCTCTGGACTAGGCTTTAGCTTAAGGGCATATTGTGGCTGTTTTGCTTTCTTACTATTAGTATGTTCACTGGAGCAGCTGATCAAAGACTTCTGACACCCTCCCATTCCAGTATCACTTAATGTTACTATTCTCCTACAGTTAATTTGACAAGTGAAAGCATTCTCTCATACACACTTTGTGTTTCTTTGATTACTATTAAAGTCTGTCAGTAATTAATACTGCCTCTCATGCTCTTTTTGAATGTTTTCTTGATATATTTTTTCCAACCTAGTTTCTTAATTTGTTTGAGGCTTTAAATCTAAGTTATTATCTCTTGTAGGCAGCATATAGACAGACCATGTTTTCTTACCCAATATTAATCTTTTGTATTCTACTGTTAGTGATTCCAGGAAGTTCTCTTCATCTAGAAAATTTCTTGATTCTTTGTTTTAGGAGTTTTCTGAATTCATCATGATCCACATCTTTAAGAGATTTTGACTGTTGTCTCCAAGCCATCAGTAAGTTGTTATATTTATTTTATGTTTGCTTACTGTGTTGTAGCTTCTTGTTTTGTTTCAAAATGTCCAAATAGGCTAGTTGTGTGAGCTAGTTTGATTATTGGCCCCTTTGAGGATCTAATGTCCTATCACCAGATGGTTAGAGCTGTTACTAGGCAAAGGAGCCCAAGCATCCATTTACTTTTTCAATAGTATACAGTGCAGATATCCAGTAGTCAGTTACCAACTGTGTGGTGCAGGCTCTCCCCTACAGTCCTAGACAGACAGGGTGATTGGTATAGATGCAAGTATTTGACTGCATGTGCTGAAAAAGGTAGGGTGCTGACAGTCATCAGTGTCTCTGAGGAAGACATATCCTCTTTATGCCTAAGCCTAGGCAGAGGAATTATTTCTGCCCTGAGATCCTGGCTTAGGAGGCAGCAGTTTATTTACTTATATATTTATTCATACTTATTTGTTCAATTTTTTCCTCTCCAAATCTAAGATAATGACTTAGGGTGTGCACAAGGAATCCTACTTCCAGTCCAGGTAATGGTAGTAGACTCTGAAGTCAGGTGTAGTGCAGGGAAGGGAGGTGAAACACTGGGAAATGGGAGAGAGATTAATCCTGAAGGAAAAATTTAGATCCTTACACGGTAGATTAGACACAGTCTACTTAGGTTCTGGCAATCAGATGCTGTTTTTCACTGATTCATCAGGTATGAGCAGGCTCTCCACCACTTGGTCTCTCCCATTGAGGAAGATGCTTTCCAAAACCACTGCTGTGCTCACCAAGCATTGCTCACCTGTAAGGCACCAACTGTTGCTGAGTCAGGTCTAGCCAGTCCTAGGTACTTCTAGACCTACTTTCCCTTCTCTGTCACTCAGTCTGATCTCTCAACTTTCTCTTTGGTGTGTAGGGATCTCAGAATGTTATATATAATCAATTCATTTGTTTTTCAGGGTCTTTGTTGTTAGAGGGATCACAGAAAGTATCCAATCACTCTGTCATCCTAGCCTCACCTCCTTTTATTACTATTAGATGGTACTTTTTTTTCATGTGTGTATGACACTGTCATACTTTTCTGTACATTTGTAGCAACCATCTGTTTCCCTGGCTAGTATTCCTTTTTCTGAGGAGGGATTGTCCTACTCCTTTCCCAGGTGGTTCTGATGTAACTGACTCTTACATTGCCTTTGGCCATCTCCAGTTACAGAGATGAACATATTGAGCCCAGTTGGAGTCCATGTGAGACCACATTCATGTGAAACCCTCTTCCCTTCCCAACAGTGACTAGTACAAAGCACCAGACATTGTACCATCCAACACCAGTTTGAGGTTTACCGTGAGATTTAAATTTTGGATGCTGGGTGGTGGCAGGGACATGAGTGGTCTTCTTCTTCCTCAGAGATTATGAGCAGTAAAAATTATATAAGCTGGGACTTTTTATAACTACCCTTCCAGACTACATGGAGGAGCACATCTGCACAAAGAGCAAATGAGGCCAACACATAGAGAGAAGCAGAACAAAGAAACAGAAAGGCAAAAAAGCCCTCAAGGCCGCAAAACCCCTTCATCTTACCACAACTTAAGGCAATTTACTCCCGAAATTTCCAGACATTTCTTTCATATGAATACAGATAGAGATGACAGAGAGAAAAAGACAAGAGAGGTAAATTAGTTTTTGTTTTTGTTGTATAAAATAGTTACAAAACATATTATATTTTCCTCCCATGAAGGAGTCAGGCAAAAGAGATGAGTCCACAGAGAGCTACAGATATTTAGGGCATTTGTACTTATTACAACCAAACTGTCAGCAGTTTCACAGGTCTAAGATACCCAAGACACTGCTGAGCACACTGACTCAGACCAATCCCTTTTCTCTATGAGGCAAGACAATTTCCTTATGATCACGTCTTATACTGCATAGACCTTTTCCAAAACACTCCAGATTGCTCCCTTACCCTAATCTAGCAACTAGGCTATACTATATGTTGTTCTGCTCCCAGTTATTATTCAATTCTTACTCTAGTCTTTTTGAATCCTAGTATCATTGCAAGAGATAAGAGACACTTTCAAAGCTGTCTTGTAGAGGTGTATGTTACATATCACTAAGAGATACCATTGTCACAGACCCATGTGAACAGTGCTCTGAGACTGTGCAAGCTCAGCACGTACAACCAGTCACAAACTCCCAGACCTTGTTTGTGAGGCAACTAAGATAGAGACAGGCCCTCTTTATTGTCATTTACCCTTTCACTCCCTTTGTTGAAATGCTGTTTCCTGGTTCAATGCTGTCTTGTACTTACAAGCCTCCAAAAACTCTCATTTTTTTCACCTTGCAGTCCCTGGGTACAAAAAATGGTAAACACACCTGGCTGCTAACCAAAAATTTGAGGTTCAATTCTGCACACAGAAGCTGTTTAGAAGAAAGGCTTAAAGGTCAGATTCTAGAAAATCAGCCACTGGAAACCCTATGGAACACAGTTTGACTCTGACACACATGGGATTGACCCAAATCAAAGTTCACTGAAGGCCAACTAGTTTTCATCCTTTTTTTTTACTTTATCTGTCTCATCATGTTGTCACACTAAAATCTACATGTTCCCCTGAAACTAGCGAGTTAACAATTCCCTTCCTTCTAATAAAATGTAATACATTTAAGGACTTCCGACTATGCAAATTCTTTTGCCTATTTCTCTACTACAATTTGTTAGTATTCTTTATTGCTTAATGGAATTTCTCTTTCTTGCAGACAGCAACTATCTTTTGTTTGCTTTAAATTTTATTTTATTTTATTATTATTATTATTTTTTGGTCAGAGGTTCTTACTTTACATATCATCAAGGTGCTTTCCTGTTAATACTTCTTCCTGAGTTGCTGTGCCTAGACAGGATTTTCTTTCGCTGAAGTTTTATAAATATTTATCAGCATTCTCTGCTAACTGTTCAATGAACATTTGTTTTTGTTGTCTTTTTTTAAACAGTTTAATGCATGCATAATGTAGCTTTTATGCAAAATGTACATGTACCATTGGCTGAGGCTTAATGAGTGGTGCAAATGGCTGACATACTCAGCTATAAACCCAAAAGTTAGAGGTGTAAGTCCACCTAGAAGCACCTCACAATAAAGGCCTGGCAATCTACTTTTAAAAAAAATCAGCCATTGAAAAGTCTATGGAGCACAGTTCTACTCTGACATACATGGGGTCACTAGGGGGTTAGAATTGGCTCACAGCAATTGGTAGCTGGTAATGATGATTGGAGAAGTTAATGTGTTGTAAATAAAGGAGCTTGCAGCTTGATTTCACATTAACTGGCTCAAATCCCTAACTTTAATAAAGCCCTTGAGATTCATGTCTCTATTTCTGGTCCAAAGGATCGCTAAAGATGTAGGATACAGAGAAGACACCCTAATTGTCAGATGTTAGTCATTTCTGTATTCTCTCTCTCCACTGCATCCATGCATTTTCTCTCTTTCGACTCTGGCTATGGCTTAATCCATCTTACACAGGAAGGCTGTTCCATGACTGGTGTCACCTAGACATTAATTATTTTCCATAGACTAATACTATGCTATTATGGTACTTAGAGAGTGCTTCTTATTATTGCAGAATGCATTATTACTCTCAGTAAACTCTGGCTATGGAATTGCTTTATTAATTTTTTCCTCACAGGTGGTGAAAAGGGAAATGCACTACTCAGACGTACATGGCAAGATGTGTGTGTGTGTGCGCACTTACTTGAGAGTCATTACGTAAATATAAAATACAAATATCTAAACACTAGATACTTGTTCTCTGTGCCTCACAGTCTATACTTTCACAGATATGGTTCTAGGGAACCCTGCTGTATTGATCAATCACCAAGATTTATGGAGACCTCCTACCCTGGGATAGACACTGAGGAAAAGGGACAACTGGAGCCTTAGGAGATATAATAGCACAATGGAACAATCAGAACACGAAACAACAGGAGTGGTAAATTTAAGCAACAGAATTTTAAAATAAATATACAAATTATCTATTGTCAACAAGTCGATCTGGATTCATGGCAAACTCACATGTGTCAGAGTGAAATTGTGCTCCATAGGGTTTTCAATCTATTCTGTCACATAGGATAGCTATAAGTTGAAACTGACTCCACAACACCTAACAATAATAACCTTACAGTAATACACTGCCATGACTTGCTCCACTGGGTAAACTTGAACCACCAACCTTTTTTTTTTTTTAATTTTTTTATTTAACATGACTGAGTGAAAATGTACATTCCCATATAAATTTACCCGCCCACCCATATGCAGCTTCCACTGCTCTCCCTGCCCAGTGGCAGCACACTCTTCCTGTCTGCTCCATACATGTCTCATCCTCCCAACAGTCTCCTTTCCCCTCCTTTCCACTCACTCTCCTTCCTCCAGCAAAGTGCATCCAATATATGGTCACTCTTCATTGCCAAGTCCAATCCATTCGTGTCCAAAGAGTGGACCTTCATTGTGATTTATGGACAAGGGCAGCATCAGGGCCAGGGGCCATGCTCCCAGGGGAACCCCGAAACCACTGGACCATCAATTGACCTTTTGATTAGTAACCAATAGCAAACCTTTTACATAGCTAGCTATATTGTAACAAGACACTGATACCAGAATGGTTTTTATAGTTTGTTTTCACTCTAAAATTTTGAGAATTTGTGAATTGATTAGGACTTGAGGACTCTGTGTCTATGTATTAGGATCCTGGTCATGAGATGGTACTATAGTTGGTCTAAATCCTCGTGGCATAGTGTTTAAGTGCTACATCTGCTAACCAAAAGATCAGCAGATCAAATCCACAAGGTATTCCTTGGAAACTCTATGGGGCAGTTCTACTTTGTCCTATAGAGTCACTATGAGTCAAGACTGACTCAATGGCAGTAGGTTTGGGTTTGGGGGGGTTGTAATTGGTCTGTAGCAGAAACTCTGGTAGCATAGCAGTAAAGTGCTCTATGGCTACTAACCAAAAGATCAGCGATTTGAATCTACCAGGCAATCCTTGAAAACTCTATAGGGCAGTTCACCTCTGTCCTGTAGGGTCAATATGAATTAGAATAGATTCAATGTTAAGCAGGTATAGTTGGTCTGAGGCTCATCTTCCAACCTGATATCACACAGAGTTCTGCTGCTAGTCATAAGGTTTTCACTGTCTAATTCTTTTCAGAAATAGATCGCCAGGTCCTTCTCTCTGGTCTTGTATTAAGAATGCTCAGCTGAAACCTGTTTACCATAGGTGATCCTGCTGGTATTTGAATACCAGTGCATAGCTTCCAGCATCACAGCAGTGTACAAGGAGTCTAACCAGAACGCTCCCTGGAAGCAAAGATGGCAAGACAGTATCTCACATACTTGGACATCTTGTCAAAGGGATAAATCCCTGGAGAAAGATGTAATGCTTGGTAAAGTAGAAGGACAGTGAAAAAGTGAAAGACCTTCAATGAGAAAGATGAACAGAGTGGCTGCAACAACAGGCTTATGTATGACAGTGTTTGTGACGATGGTACAGGACCTGACAGTGCTTCATTCTGTTGGACACCTGTGTGTCCACTAAGAGTCAGAACCAACTCGACAGCACCTGACAACAAAAACAATATTGTTGGTCTGAAGAAACAGATTAACTAATATCCTTAAGACTCTATGTTGTTATAAAACGAAGTGTAATTCTCAAAACTTGATAAATTATAAAATGTCTTTGATCTGTCTCACCTTCATGCCTATCTCATCTCTTTCTCCATTAGCATTTATTAACATATGAAAGAAATATTTTTAGCATCTACAATGAAATAGGTTCTGTGTTAATCACTAGAAATACAAAGATGAAAATTTTACCTCCACCCTTACAGCGTTCACAATCTAATGGAGATAGGGGACAAGTCTGGGGGATAGAGAAAAAACTGTGGTACAGTGTGGAAAATGCTACCCGACTGGAGAAAAGAGAACATAAAAAGGACAGGGGAGGCTCCTGAGAGGAGGTACTACATATGGGGAAACTTGAAAGGCAAATAGAAATTAGGGGGTGGGGAGGGAGCGAGTGGTACCCTTGAACTGAGGAAGCAGATCATAGACACTGCGCACCATCACTGAGAGAAGTACTATCAAAATAAAAACAATCTATTATGTCATTATGTTTTTACAGCTCGGTGCAGATTTACAAAACACTTTCTTGTTAGCCACAACCAGTGACAAAAAGAGAGATGAGATGACAGGACCTCAATATCCAGATCTACAACCAGTTACCTGCTGTGGCATCAGTCACTCCAGCAGGCTCCTTAGAAACAGAGATTGTTTAGCACTCATATATCACAAATAAATAATATTTATTGAAAGCTAGTGCTAAGATCCCAGGCCACTGAGTATTTTCCTACCCTAGGGAACTAAACTGAATCACAAAAATTCCTCTGGGTTTCTTACTATGTCCAGTGGAACCAGAAACATCACATAGAGGAGTGTTGAACAGGTAGATGTGCCCATCCTCACTCCAGGTGAACTAGAAAAGCACGCTGATTGCAAAAATCATCATTTTATCTGTTTATGTTTGAGACTTTTGCCTAGGATTTTACTGGAAAAGAGTTATCCTGCTTAAAATAAATAACAACATTTTAGAAACATAGTTCCACTACCCTGTGTGTATATAGACTGCCTGTTTATGGAGGGTAGCATTTGGAATACTCTTGTAGTGACTTTCAGAAAAATGTTAATAGTGAAGCCTCTGGTACTGAGCACTTTCCCAAGACCCTCTTTTTCCCTTGGGCATTCTCTTCATTTATCCAACCCTATAGATCCTCTGAGGAGGCTTCAGTCTCTGGAGAAGAACTCCATGCTTGTTGAAGTAGTGGGTCAAAGAAAAAGAGGAAGACCCTCAATGAGCTGGATGGATGCAGTGACTACAACAAAGGCTTCCAGCATCACAACGAGTATGAAGATGGCCCAGGACTAGGCAGTGTTTTCTTCTATTGTAAATAGAGTCACTAAGAGTCAGAACCAACTTGACAGAACCTAACAACAGCGATGTGAATATCCACTTTGGAATTTAGCTCGTCATTTTAAATATTTGATTATGAGGATGGCACAGGACTGGACAGTGTTTCATTCTATAGTATGTAGGCATCTCTATGAGAACCAACTTGACTGCACATAAGAACAAAAAAGTCCTCATTTCCATATCCCTTTTGATTCTTAATATCCCAATTCTTAACCAAGTGGGGTCCCTTTTCAGGGACAAAGTTGCTATTCTTTCTTGTAACCAGGGAATCTTGTATTTACAACAAGCAACCCTCCACGCAAAGCCTGTGGCTTCGTATAACTCCTATAACCTAAGTCTTCCACTCTTTACTCTGCATTTATCTGACCCTCACAGATTCCCAAGATTTCTGGTTCCATTTGTCCTTATCCTACCAGTACAGCTGCTGTCTCTGCCTCCTCTTCTAGAATTCTGTTGGCCAATAACTCTTGAAAGTAGAGGTCAGCAACGAAGAGGAAGAGCCTCAGCAAGAAGGACTGACACAGCGACTACAACAATGTGATCAAAGACGCAGCAGCAATTTTGAGAACAGACATGGCCAGGCTGTATTACGTTCTATTGTACGCGGATGGGCTAACAGAGTCAGAACCAACTGGACAACACTTAACAACAGAACAACTCTGAAGGCTAGATAAGTTTAGCTGTTGCCACATTTGTACTGACTGATGATTTTTCGTCAAAAGATGTTTAACAGGAATGGCTGCCATCATAATTCATCAGCCAGGATATTCTCTGGTCCAGAGAAAACTAATGTGTACTTGGCCATATGCTCTTCTTCCAAACTTTTTCTCAGCTTTTGACTAACTCAAGGTTATGTACTTGAACAGAGAGCCCCGACTGGATGGTTAGCACTCTGCTGCTAACCAAAAGGTTGGCATTTCAAACCCAGCCTCCCCGTGTGAAAAAGATGAATCAGTTGGCTGCCTTTGCTTCTGTAAAGATTACAGCCTTGGAAACCCTACGGAGCTGTTCTACTCTTTACTATAGGGTCTCTGTGAGTTGGAATCTAGTCATCAGCAATGGTTTTTGTTTTTATGTAGTTTTAACATTAGCATTAAAACTTCCTTTCTGACACTCCTTTTCCTGCCACAGAGATCCTTCCTCTCTGTCACCCTGTACCTTTTATGTGTGTTCAGATGGGTTTTAAAAGCTCCAGTCTGTTTCTTGATTTGCCTCTGCATCTACTCTGAACTCAGCTAGGGTAAAATTCCCTCTCAGCTTTTTAAGTGATAAAAATTGAACTCAAACTTTCATTTGTAAAAATGGGAAGTTCAAAGGTTGTTAACTTCATCCCCACAGCTGAGTCTAGGAGTTCAAAAGATGTTATCAGCTCATTTATCCTCTCTCTCATTCATTCTCCTATTGATATTCTCTCTCCTTTCTTCTCCATTTTTCATCTCATCACTGTCTTGTCATCTTAGTCATGTAGTGCTGCTATAACAGAAATACCACTAGTGGATGACTTCATATAGAGAACTTTATTCTCTCAATCTAAGAGGCCAGAAGTCTGAATTCATGATGCCAGCTCCAAGGGAAAACTTTCTTTCTCTATTGACTCTGGGAGAAGGTCCTTGTTAATCTCCCCCAGTAAAGGAGCTCTTTGGTGCAGGCATATGGAGTCCAAAGGGCATACTCCCCAACTGGTTCTACCTTCTTGGTGGGACGAGGTCCCGCTCTGTCTCGTCTTGCTTCTATTTTTTATATCTCAAAATAGATTAAGACACAGTCTAATATTGTGTATTGTATCCTAGCCTCGCTAACATAACTGCCTCTAATCCTGCCTCATTAACATCACAGAGGCAGGATTTACAACACATAGCAAAATCACATCAGATGACAAAACGGTGGACCACCACACAATACTGGGGATCACGGCCTGGCCAAACTGACACACATTTTGGTTGGTAGAGGAGGGCGGGCCACAATTCAATCTATTAACACTTGTGTTGCCCTCATCAGACAAACACTGTCCATGAGTCAACAAATGTCATCCTTTGCACTTACAATTTAGGAGACACTTCTTTTTCAGTATCCCTATTAGTCTGCAGAAAACAATGCTAATTGACCTTGCCTAGGTCACATGTCCATCCATGGGCCAATCACTGTAAAAGGAAGAACAAATCCTATTGACCAGTCTAGATTTTCTATATGTATCCCCTCCTAGCTCCCAAGTCCCCAGCCCTATCAAAGGGAAGGTAAAGCCCCTTTGACAGTCATCCAACCTGAATGACTTGGCTTGAGCTTGACATAGCTTTCAAATACAAGCAGTGAAAATTAAAGAAACAGATATCTACTGTAAGAATTAACATCATTCATTGTATTTGAGTGTTTTTCTTTCCTTCTTTAATCTTTTCATGATGTTTTATTTTATGAAAAAAGGAAAAACTAATGTCTATGCTGACACATTTCTGCTCTGGGTTTCTGATATTCTCACTTCAAATTTTCAGCAGCAGTTTTTATTCTCATACCAATTCTGAGTCATTTATCTGCTGATTGTACTTTCCTTTTGCCTGGAAGCAAACAATTTTGAAGTCCAAAGTGTCTCAGGCACAAACCTTTTTAAGCTTTCCTGCTTCATCCTTGGGTTTGCAATAAATCTGCTCGATTTTTCTTCACTCAGCCCAAGAAAACAACACGTAACACCCCTATTCTTCTATGTCTTGTCTCTGTTGAATTCTACCACTTACTTATGACTACACCTACATTCTAGGTTCCCTGACATGTATAACTAGAAATATGATAGATTACACACAGACAGAGAGGTAGATACATACATACATACATAAAAGGTAGGTAGGTAGGTAGACAGGTAGATAAAAAGAATGTAGGAGAGTTGAAGTCATCTTACCTACTAGTAGTTGGCAATACCAACCAAAAATCCAGGAGCCTGAAGGATTAGCCAAATCTGGCTCTAAAGCAGTATATTCTCATTCCCTAGAAATACCTTCCAAGACCCCATCCCACTGAGGTACATTTTGTCTCTGAGAAATGTTCTAAGAATCCCCTTAAGCAGACTTTCCCTGAATGGAGAATGGAGAAACAGAAATGATTCCCTATACAAGTCAGTGTCATATTGCTCCAGGTGGGATGCAAATCCTCAGCCTTTGATTTAAATCTCCAAGAAAACAAGCCTTTTCCCCACTAACGCCAAAACAAACAAACAAAAACTTACTGCTGTCAGGTCAACTACAACTCACAGAAACCCTATAGGACAGAGTAGAGCTGCCCCATAGGGTTTCTAAGGCTATTATCTTCATAGAAGCAAATTGTCACATCTTTCTAACACAGAGTAGTGGGTAAATGTTAACTTCTAAACTTTCATTTATCGGTGGAGCATTGAGCCGCTTTGCCACCAGGGCTCTTTCCTACTAATGCCACATCCCTTTATTTAGAGACCTAGTCAAGATCATCTCCCAAGTCAGGACTTATTTTCTCTCCATATAAAATTTAACTCACCAGAATTTCTTTAAGTCTTAACACCCTTAAAAGAACTTGCCTTCCCAAACTCCATGCCTGATGCGTATCCTAACTATCTTCTGTGAAATTATGCAAATGATAGTCGTATCTCTGAGAGGTAAGGGCTAAGCTCAGTCTTATCACATTTTCCTAGAGAATTAAGTGGATGAGGAAGAACATCTTCTTTCCACCCATATCAACCTGCCTAAAACTGCTCCCCAATACCACCTTTCCCCAACTCTATCCTAGTCCTCTTGATCTTTCTAGAACAAAGAGAGACAAACCAGTATGAGATACCACATGGGAATCACAGAGGAAACATCAAGTGGAAGTCATAAAGAGAGTGATCAAAGTGAACACATCACTCAGTAAAGGAAACTCTTCAGAAAGTATTCCATGAGACATCTCAGGAAGAGTATCCCAGTCATGCTGAACTTTTTCTGGCAAAAGCCACTAGCTAACTAGAAGAAAACCTTTTTGCTTTCTTACACAAAATAAACACTTTATGAGAACCCCATATAATAGTAATAAATATATTTCATAAAAGCCTATAGTAATGAGGTAGCTAGTTTAGATATATAATTGAAAGAAATGCATAATCATCTTTTTGTTCTTTACTCAGAATTTTATTTTTGTCTGTAACATGGACATTAGAATTACTGAAGAAGAAAATTTGGGAAATGAAGAGCTCCATGTTCAAAGAATTATTAACGCCCAAGAATTACTGTAGAATGGAGAGCAAAAGTGTGTGCATTCAATCAGAACTTGGTTCAAATCCCAACTTCAAATGGGGAATCTTGGGCCAACTAGTTAATCACCCTAAACCTCAATTTTCTTTTCCGGAAAGTGCAAATTTACCTCTTAAGGTTGTTAAGAGAAATAAATTAGGTATCCGACACAGAGTACCCAATAGGTAATCCAACACCAAATGAGTCACCATCAAGTCGATTCAGGCCCTCAGTAACCCCACGTGTGTCAGCGTAGAACTGTGCTCCATAGGATTGTCTAAGTCTGTGATCTTCCAAAAGGAGACTGACAGGCCTTTCTTCTAAGTAAACTCAAACCACCAACCTTCCAGTTAGTAGCTGAGTACTTAACCATTTGTATCACCTGAGTTCAATATAAAGCTCTCAATAAAACATTAAGAATTCTATTATTAAGCATATTGTAGTTCTTGCTAGACCTAGACAAAAGTCTTAAGAGTTAGAACGAACCATTAGCAATCATTGCATAGTCCACTCCTGAAACAAAATGTCAGATTTAACCAGGCAAGAATTTACCCAGGTCATCTCAGCTCTAGAAATTTATATGGTAATATTTCACAGTTGTGCTAATTTACCCAAGGCCCTATGAGTCAATAACTTTTTACCTTTCCTTAAGCTTAACTAAAAAAGTTGGCAGCTTAGATCTGCCAGACAGTCCTTGGAAATTCCATAGGGCAGTTCTACTCTGACCTATAGGGTCACTCTGAGTTGACTCGACAGCAGTGCCTTCAGATCCCCAAACTTCAGTACTTCAGTAAAATACCTGTTTTCATATCTTCCCTTTAGACTGCAAAATGATAGCAGTAAACAGATGTTTCTGAGTCACTGTAGCATCATACCTTCTTAGTGTATTAGTACTGAAACCTTTGCAAACATAATTGACCTTGAAAGTTCTTTTCTAGGAAAATAATTAGAGCACTTGAGTCCTAATAAATAATCAAAGTTCTTGTAAAGCAAATTCCCAAACACTTTACAATCTTATTTACTGCCTTTCAGGTTTAGGAACCATAAAAATAAAAAGAGACAATAAGTCTCTGAAACATAGTGCTTGTTAAAAGATACTGAAAACATGTCCCATAGCATGAAGAATAAAAATGGAGAGTCAAAAGACCTAGGATTAAATCCTATCTTCACCGCTCATCAGCTTCAAACACTAAAACTCTAAACTTTCATTTTCTCATCTGTACAATGATAACATGTATCACATAGGTTAATGTGAAATGTCTGGTCCAAGACTTTCATGTAATGAGCCTTCAAAATAAGTAGGAAATAGCGAAATATCTCTTTTGGCCTTAGAAAAGAAAAGTAACTCAGCTAATCAAATCATCCATCTACTAGTGGAGCACTAGTTTTTCAATGTTAAGTATGAAGACCCTTTTTTCAAGAAAACTTTTATGTAAAATCATAAAATGTTACATGCAAAGTAGTTAAAAGCAGAGCTGCTTCTTTGAGCTGCTCATCTATTTACCTAGAATAACAACAAGTTCTGTAGGTGTCAGGCATTGTTACCCACTGCCAGCAAGTCAATTCCAACTCAGACCAAACAAACAAACCCCCTGCTGTCTAGTCCATTCCAATTCATAGAGACCCTATAAGACATTGTAGAACTGTCTCATAGTTGTTTTTTTTTTTTTTTTTTTTTATGACTGAGTGAAAATGTACATTCCCATATAGATTTACATGCCCACCTATATGCAGCTTCCACTGCTCTCCCTGTCCGGTGATAGCACACTATTCCTCTCTGCTCCATACATGTCTCGTTCTCCCGACAGTCTCCTTTCCCCTCCTCCCCACCCATTCACCTTACTCCAGCCAGAGGTCAGCAGGATGATATCCTATAGATGCATAGAATCATGAAGTGCATCCAATATATGGTCACACTGCATCGCCAAGTCCAATCCCTTGCTGTCTGAAGAGTGGAACTTCGTTATGATTTATGGACAAGGGCAGCATCAGGGCCAGGGGCCATGCTCCCAGGGGAACCCTGAAACCGCTGGACCATCAACAGCACCTGATGGATTTTAACTGCGAACATTTTTGATGAGCAGTTGTAGCACTTAACCACTACACCAACACGGTACCAGGAAAATAAAGAACAAGGTGTGGCTCCTGCTGTCAAGGACACTGGCATGCAATCACATCCAGCATTTTCTCCTGGGCAAAAATGAATTGTTAATTCGTGCAAAGCAGAGGAGTATGAATGGACACACTGGAGCCAAGGCCAGGTGCAGGGGTATCAGAATGGGCTGCTGGCTGCAAATCTAGCCTAAAGTAAACCAAAGTTGAAGTCTTGAATGAAGCTGTTTAAAAGAAAGGAACTGTCTCAAACATCCTAAATTCACAAGGACAGGTGGAGGACAAGAAGTAATTCCAACTGGAAAGCTCAACACTAAAGCCAAGAAAAGACAAAGGAGCAACTCCAGAGGACAAAATTGTGGAGATCTCAGGCAGGGACAGCATACTGCAAACCAGACTCATTGCCGTCAAGTTGACTCTGACTCACAGCAAAGCTGCAGGAGGGAGTAGAACTGCCCCACAGGGTTTCCAAGGCCGTAACCACATTTTTCTCCCAGAGCGGCCGGTTTATTCCAGTGCCAACCTGTTGCCTAGCAGCTGATAGTTTCACTACTGTGTCGCCAGGGTTCTTTAGTCTACATGAGAGTGATTATAATTCAAGGGGCATATCTGCTAAAGGGCTAGGCAGAAGGATGTAGTAAATGTCATAGAGCCATTCTGAACAGGGAGATTATGAAAACAGCAAGGAAATCAGTTCCATGAAGTAATACTATGTGACATTATAAAAGAATAACTAAGGTTCACTGAGGCACCATATCCTAGGGGAATACTAACAAATTGTAGTGCATTCAGAAGAAGGAAACTATGTGAATCGATAGTACAGACACGATTTCATGCTAGCAATGTCTATTCAGGGTAGAGACAAGAAGGTCTAGTGTTTATTTGTGTCTGTTTGTGCCTTCCGCTTACCCATACTGTAAATATCCTGTCTGATACAAACCACAAATTCAATTCTTCGGGTTCTAAACACTCAGAGCAAGGTCAAATCTCAAGTTAGACGGCATAGTCACTCAGATTGTCAAGTCTGAGCTGCTAATTACAAATTCAGGGTTTAATCACTTCTTAGGTGACTTATAGAACTCAAGAAAGTACTATATTTACTATTACAGTTTTCTTATAGCAAAAAGGATAGAAATAAAGAGACCTTGGGACAAGGTCTTAAAGGGCCTCCAGTATGAAGTTCCTATGTTCCTAAAACACATTATGTATTATTATACATAATGTTTGTCACCAACCAGAAAGCTCATCCAAGCTCCAGTGTCCAGAGTTTTTATTGAGTCTCTTTACATAGGCAGAAGTGATTTGCTCACTGACCATGTGATTGAACTCAATCTCCAGTCCCTCCCTTCTGATACCATGTGGTGTGGCATCTTCATTTATTAGCAAAACGAAGACATTCCTACCACTTGGGAAATTTCAAGAGCTAAGAGGTTTTTGCCCAGGAATCAAGGACAAAGATAAAATTATTTATGCAAAGTAATTGTTCACCTTAAAGAAGGCTTAGGGGTACCTTGATAACCCACCGTTAAATGTCTGAATGGCTGTAGAAGAGAAAGTACATTCTGTATAGCTCTGAAAAAGCTATTCTCAGAGTTTTTACTGTGATCTCCCATTTCTTCTGAGATCCAAACCAACATATCTTAACTGTAACCTAAATACTAGTCTATCCACATGAACCTTCAACACAATTGCCTGAAACTGATTATCTTTCTGAAATTCTTTGTCTTCCTATAACTCATATTCTTCTCCATGTAGTCACCAAGACAGTAACCTGAAAATCATCCAAGTTACTTTCTCATTCTAACACCTCCCTATCAATTTAGTTACTGAATTCTCTCCACTGTGTACCCTTAACATGTCTGCTATTTTCCCCTCTACCCTCACTGGTAATGTCTATGTTCAGCATTTCTTCCTTGTTTTATAGCAATAATCTCCAGTGGAACCCCCCAACACCAGTTCTGTCACCATTCAACTAATCTGTGTACCAAAATCAATTTTCTAAAAAACAATTATGACTATAGTTTAGTTCCCTATTACCTATGCCCAACAGCCCCTCCAGAGATCCTTATTGCCTAGATAGCCTTCTCAATGTGTACAGCACCAAACGCAGTTCTACTAGTGGAGTTGGAAGCAGGGGGTGGGAGATGAGGGGTCAGGGGTGGAGTCTTAGTCATAGAAGTTTGGAAAATAGTTTAATCTAAATCTCTCATAGAGAGTTTAATCTAAACCTCTCATATTAAAGTCTAATGAGACTTTCAGGAAAGAAAACTGTTTAAATTTGCACAGTCAGTGTTTCTTAGAGTTTTCTTAATCATTTATTATCTCTTGACTTTTCATAAGAAACCATGGTGGCATAATTCTTAAGTGTTATAGCTGCTTTGGGAAGTTCCAATCCACCAGGCTCTCCTTGGAAACTCTATGGGGCAGTTCTACACTATCCAATAGTGTCACTGTAAATAGAAATCAACTCAACAGCAGAGGGTTTTGAGTTTTGGAATTTTCCATAGAGTTCCAAAAAAACAAACCAAACCTGCTGTCATAAAGTCAATTCCATCTCACAGCAACCCTATAGGAGTTGAACTGCCCCATAGAGTCTTCAAGAAGTGCCTGGCAGATTCAAACTGCCAACCTTTTGGTTAGTAGCTGTAACATTTAACCACTAACAGCCACAAGAGTTTCCTCCACTGAGATATTGTTGTATAAAATGTATATTCGGTGAATGCTGTACTGTAAGATCAAGTCTCAGCCCATTATTACAGCCTGTAAAATCATTCATAAGAGGTTCTCAACTTTACCTACTAATGTTTCCAATACATTAATGTATCAGTCAATTCAAGAAATATTTGCTGAACTTGTACTGTTTACACTGAGGAGAGCAACTTGACATGGCTTCTGTCCTCAAGGATTTGCTTACAGTTTCCTGAAAGCAACACATCTTTTATTTCTCCAAGCCTTTCCATGTGCTGTGTCTACTGTCTGAGATGCTTCCACAGCACCTTCATCTCACTCCTTCTCATTCTTCCATCACTTACATCCTAAACTTCAAGCTCCCTGACCACAGAGGGTATCTCACTCGTTTTTCTTTTCCTCAGACAGCACTGGATCTGACATAGTTCTGCTCAATGATACATAATAAGTTAACAAATGGATCAATTATTTTGAGAGATATTAAAAATTATCTCATAATATTTTGAGAAATCAGTGTAAAATTTTTAGACTAAAATTTACAGTTTTATAATAGCAAGTCCTTTCAAATTTAAAAATATTAACCTTCTATTACTTTAAGGAAATGCTTATCAGTGTATCTTTAAATTTTATGTTACGACTCACCACAGTTGGGATAAATTACGAGTAAACCTGCCATAGTCTTAATTGTACTCATTTGCAGGAGCTGAAAATTCTGTTACATGTAAATGTAAGTAAAATAGCAATTAAAAGCTGAAGCTAAATTTTAAATGATCTGATCTCAATAAAACACAAATACGCAGTAAAATTGCTTTGCCTTGTCAATAACATAAAATCTAAGAGTCAAAATTGCTCATCTTTTGGTATTTTATAAACTGGATTAGATTAAGTGTAATCAACATGCTCTGTCAATAGACAGAAAGTCAGATCTAAGTTCTTTTCTTAACATTAACAACAATGTTAGTTCTTAGAGGTCATGCATAGTTAAAATATTACCTAATCAATTACAATTAAAAGTCAACAAGTGACTCATTATCATGAATGGGGCCAAAAAAATACTGAAGATTGACAGGGAAATGATTATATGACAGTGAAGTTGAAGAAAAGGACATAGAACAAAGGTCAAAATAAAGTAGAAAAATGGCTAAAAAGCTGGCAACTGTCGGAAGCTGGGGGATAGACACATAAACCCATTGCCTTCTAGTCAATTCTGACCCCTAGTAACATTGTAGGGCAGAGCAGAAGTACCTCATAACGTCCCTAAGGCTGTAAATGTTTACAGACACAGACTGACACGTCTTCCCCAGAAAGGCTGATGGGTTCAAACAGCCAACCTTTCAGTTACTGGCCAAACACTTAGCCACTACACTGTCAGGATTCCTCAATACATAGGGGGTTATTAATATCATTCCTTTTACATTTGTGTATGAAGTTTTCCAAAACGAAAAAGTTAGGAAAAAAGTAAAAGAGACAAGGAAGAGAAAAGAAGAGGCAAGAGAGATGAACCATGTAATGGAAAAGGGAGCAGGGGAAAATAAACAGACAAAAGAAAAGTGAAGCATCTTCTAAACAAACTGAACACATCATAGAAACATTTTGGCTGGTCCATGATTCAGTATGTTTGTTTGGATTCCTTTTAGAGCATAAAGGTGGCTAGCATTTATTGAATGTTTCTTATCTGTATGAATATTTCTTATTTGTTTGCTGAGGCTACTCGTGTATTCTCACACTTAGTCCTTGCAAGAACCTCATGAAATAAATACTGTTACTACCCACACTGACAGAAGAGAAACTCAAGCGTCCAGAGATGTGACTTTCTCATAGTTCATACAAGAGGCAGCGTACAGTTTCAACCCAGAAATGTCTGACTACAAAGGCTGTTTTTGTATGCTACTATGTGCTGCATTCACAGCTCACCTTCCAATCATGTGTTCACTTGTGGCTTGATTTGGGTTGACCCCAGGGTTTCATGGTAAAGTAGTGTGTACTGGTTGGAGTGTCTAAAGCCAGACTATTAACCAAAATATACCTCATAGAAGAAGTCATTTTTATTTTCAAACTAAAATCCATTTATACATTTACATATCCCAGAGGATGTTTTTAAATAGTATTATCTTTAAAAGCTTATTGATATCTGTTGCAGACTGTCTATTTCAAGAGATAAGGGTTTTTGTTTTTCTTTTAATGTATATAAAATGCATATTTCAGTTCACAAATTGAGGTATGCCAGCAATATAGCTTTATTTATATATAAGTGACCTTCAATTACACTTTGAGCTATCATTCCACCATGTTGTTGACACCCTTTTCTTTTTAGCTAATCTCGAGTCTCCTTTGCCCTGTCTTCAAGGCTGCATCTACATTTTATGACATTTCTTTTAAATAAAAAAAAACGAAAGTGTACATACTCTGTGCTTACAATACTGGGTTAAGAGATGAGGAGTACACAAGTTGTGTTGAAGTCCTGTTAATATTGATCTTCTTACTAATGTGTCTTGTCACCAATTTCACCATACCAAATTTCTAACAACAATCTAATCTAAACCCTCGCCCCTTGCCTTCCCACCCTCCCACCTTCCTCACCCTTTTAGCCATCAAAAAGTCTTTTCTATTATGTATGAGTATGCTTTTAAGTTTTTATAGTAGGGGTCTCATATAATAATTATCCTTCTGTCACTGACTAGTTTCCCTCAACATAATGTCCTCCAGTTGAGACCAAATTGAGAGATGTTTCCTGCTATCATCGTTGTTCTTTATCAGTGTATAGTACTCCATCGAGTATATATACCAAAGTTTACCCATCCATTCTTCTGCTGTTGGGCCTCTGGGTTGATTCCAACTTTTTACTATTGTGGATTGTGCTGCAATGAACATTAGTGTGCATGTGTCCATTGGTGTGAATGGCCTTGATTTTTGTAGGATATATTTCGAGCAGAGGAATTACTGGGTCAAATGGTATATCTATATCCATAATTTTAAGGTAACGCCAAATTGCTTTCCAAAGAGGTTACACCATTCTGCAATCCCACCAACAGTGAAGGAGAGTTCCAGTCTCTCCACAGCCTCTCCAACATTTATTGTTTTGCATTTTTTGGATCATGGCCAATCTTGTTGGGTGAGGTGGTATCTCATTGTTGTTTTGATTTGAATTTCTTTAATAATTAATGATCATGAACATGTCTGCATATGTTTTTTGGCTGCCTGGATCTCCTCTTTAGAGAAGTGTCTGTCCGTTTCCTTTGCCCATCACTTAATTGGATGATTTGTCTTTTCTTATAGATATTTTGTAGAACCTTATAGATTATGGAGATCAGGCATTGATCTGACATAGAGTTGCCAAATATTTTTTCCCATTCTGTAGGTAGTCTTTTAATTCTTTTGATGAAGTCTTTGTATGAGCAGACGTGTTTGATTCTTATTAATTTCCATTTATCTATTCTCTCTTCTGATGAATGTGTTTTGTCAGATTTTGAAGTCTGTCTATGTTGCATATTAAAACATCCATTGTTGGCCCTATCTTATCTTGGATGAGCTTTATCGTTTTAGCTTTTATATTCAGGTCTTTTACCCAGTCTGAGTTGATTTTTGTAAACCGTGTGAGTTACAGGTCTTGTTTCAATTTTCTGCAGATGGATATTCAGTTATACCTACATGTATGCATACATACAAAGAAAAACTATAAAGTTTTCAGTGCTATGAACTTTGAGAAGCAGACCACAAGGGTGTGTTCAAACTGCCAACCTTTTGGTTAGTAATCAGGTGCTTAACTGTTTGTGCCACCCATGTATTCCTCCAGAAATCTATTTAAAAAAACAAAGTTGCCATTGAGTCAATCCAGGATAAAGTAGAATTGCCCCATTGGTTTTTCTGGAGTTACTGGTAGAAACAAATTTTTTGGTTAGCAGCCAACCTCTTACCCACTATATCAAGAATTCTATACCCAGTGAAAATATTTTTCAAAGATGAAAGAAAAATGAAGACTTTTTCAGGCAAACAAAAACTGAGGGAAGTCATTCTGAACAGCCTACCTTACCAAAAATGTTTAAGGAATTTCTCTAGGCAGAATGAATATGATATCGTATGAAATTAGATTAACACAAAGAAATAACAGAGCACTGGAAGTAAATAAAAGTAAAGTACCCTTCATACTTCTAGTTGCTCTAAAATTTGTGGTTTACATAAGATGTTAATATAGTGATAAAAACTAAAACTGCCATTAGTGGAGGCAACAAATACTTACTGAGCACCCACCATATACTAAGCACAATTCTAGGTATTAAAGATTGAATGTTGACCCATCAAATAGTAATGACCAAAGACCAGAAGAGTTTGGGGATGACATTATGAAAAATAAATATGAAGAAAGTTAATAGATCACGAAAAAGACCAAAATGGATGTCATAAGACACTCTGAAATTTGTTCTCAAGTACAGAATAGCTAAAGTGAATAGAAGAAATGAAAAGAAAGAGCTGAACACAAGATTTCAAAGGGCAGTTTGAGAAGACATGGTAAAGTGCTATAACAAAATATGCAAAGACTTGGAGTTTGAAAATGAAGAAGGAACAAACAATTTGTATTTCTCAAGAGACGCAAGACTTGAAATGCAGTACTGAAAGATTCTGTGGACAAAATAAAAGGAATGATTTAGGTAGCATCAAAAGAAGATGCAAGGAAGACAGAATCACTGTAGCAAAAATAATCAATTAATGTTCAAAAATTTTAGGAGGTAGCATACGATCAAAAACCACTAGTCTTGAAGGAAGAAGTTTAAGCTTCACTGGAGAATGAAAAACAAGGTAGCTAGGGCAAACATCTTGAAGGACTTCTGCATGTTGTAGTAAGTCAGGCTGTATTCTGAGAGAGAACGAGATTACTGAAAGATTATGAGCATCATTTGGCTTATGTTTTAAAGAACAGTTAGTTTCTGTATTGCAAATCACCTAGATTGTGAAAGGCAGAAAGGACAGAACCAGGAAAACCAATTAGGAGGCTACCACAGTAATTTAAGAAAAATAGTCAAAGAAGGAAGACAAATGGATATATGTTTAAGGTGGAGCCATTAGAATTTTGAGAAATAGTTGGATGTGAGATATGAGAGAAAGGGAAAGATAACTCTGATGTTTCAACCTGAGGAATTGGAAAGACAGAGTTGCTATTTATTGAGACAAAGATGAATACAGACAGAGTAAGTCTGGAGTTTCATATGCTCCACTCTGAGCATGTGAAGTTTGAAATGACTATTAGACATCTAAGTGCACATGTACGTAGATTTACATGTCTAAGATTCTGAGGAGAGATCTGGGTTGGGAACACAAATTGGAGAGATATCAGCATGCAGAATATCCTTAAAACCATGAGTCTGAATGCAATTCACTGAGGGAATAAGAATGGAGTGGATTAACAAACGTCCTATAAAAGGCCAGATAATAAATAGTCCAGGCTTTAAAAGCCATTTAGTCCTCTGCTGCAACTATTCAATGCTATCTGTGTTACTAGAAATTATTTATAGATGACATGTAAACAAACTGGCATGACTACTTTCCAACAAAACTTTATTTCCCAAAATGACAGCAGGCTAGATTTGGTCTACGGTCCCCAGTTTGCCAAGCTCTGATATATGTAGACAAGAAAAAAAGATCGAGTACTGACCCCTGGGACACAAAAAAATCAGAGAGGAAGAATACCAGTAACTAGCACAAGAAATTGAAAAGGAGTAGTCAGGAAGACAGAAGGAAAGCCAAGGAAGTGTGGTGATGTGAACAAGAAGGTATTTGAAAGAAGAAAGAATGATCCAAGTATATCAAATGCAGCTAATGATTCAAGTGAAACAAAGACTGAACATTGTCCATAGGATTCTGCAGTAAGTGGGTCATTGGGACCTTTGTGAAGGTTTGGTAAAGTTAAGGGGACATAAACCTGACTGAAGTGAGTTCAAAAGAGACTGGGAGGAGAGAATAAAAGTATATAAAACTCTTGCTAGTAATTTTTCTGTAAAAGAAGGAAAAAAGAGATCAAGACTTTTTTTGTTGTTGTTATTAAAATAGGAAAAACAGTATATCTTTATGTTAATAGAATGACAAAAATTAATAGAAAGACAAAAATTGTTAGTGCAAGAAAAGAAGCAGAGAACTGTTGGTGCTATGTACTTGAGTGGAGTCCCTGAGTGATGCAAATGGTTAATGCACTCAGCTGTTAACTGAAAGGTTCCAGGTTTAAACCCATGCAGAGGCACCTAGTAAAAAGGCTTGGGGATCCACTTCTGAAAAACCAGCCATTGTAAAATCTAGGGAGAAGAGTTTTACACTGACACAAGTGGAGTTGCCATGAGTCAAAATCAGCTTTACTGCAATTACTGGTATCTCACAAACAGAGATGTCATCCTTAGACAAAAGTGGGACAGTCCACCCATGATAACAGGCAGAAGGCGAAGTATGTGAGTCAAGAAATGTGGCAGGTGGTTAAACTTTGTAACGGGAGTTTGTGAGTCTTCTTCTGCAGCTGAGAATAACAATGGAAGAAGATTTGGAGGTTTGAAGAAAGAGAATGTATGGCATAGTTAAATAAGAAAGTGGGAAAACAACTGGCTAGTAAAGTATAGTAATTGACAGGCAGCTATAAAAGCCTACTTCAGGTTTGTACCATGAGTGTCAAGTGAAAGAAGCTAGATGGGCTATTTGGATTTTTTTTCCCCCTGCCATGTTCTTCTACTATGTAAGATTTCATCATGGTTAGACTATCCCAAAAAAGGGTTACAAAGTGAAGAAAAAAGCAAAAACATTAACTATGTATGCAGGGGTATGACTGTAATTGAAAATAAGAATTAAGCTAGATAAAAATTCATGAAGTCTGAGCAACCATGACGGGCAATTGAGTTAAAGGACTGTAGGTCCCAGGAGGGGCTGAGGAATGGTTACAACTAGAGAATTAGAGGACCTGGAAGGAGAGGAGGTTCTGATCAGAGAGACTATGAAGGGACTGCAAGTACTGGTCCACTCCCCAGTCTGCCAAGTTTTTCATCCTGTGCTGACTGGCATGTTGCTACAAAGCTGGAAGCTATGCCACTTGTATTTCAAATATCATCAGGGTCACCTATGGTGAGCACACTTGAGCAGAACTTCCAGACTGACATACTAGGAAGAAAAGTCTAGTGACCTACTTCCAAATATTAATCAACATAAACCCTATGGATCCTACCAAGGTACTGCCTGATACAGTGCTGGAAGATGAACTTCCCAGTTTAGCAACAACAGTCTTGAGCACACCAAGAATTGTCAGGATGGTGCAGGACCAGCCTTTGCTTCATTCTGTTGTGACGAGGGTCACCACAAGTGGAAGCTGACTCAGTGCAACTAACAAAAGACAAGAGCCATTATTGGCAATAACAAGACCATGGACTGCTCAAGTTCCAAGTGTTATTCAAGGCACTTGATATGTATTTACTCATTTAAATTACATAAGATACTGATGATATACTTAATACCAACAAACATGACAAACCATTCCAACCTTGAGGAAAGAAATAATTAACTTTTCTCCTCTGTAGCAAACAATAGAGTTTTCTTCAGAGGCAGATTACCACGAACTCCCTCCTCATTTAATTTTGGGTAGGTAAAGACACTTTCTGGAGGACTCCTGTGCATCTCCAAATGAGCTTAGCACTTGTGTAGCACTCTGTCTTGAGGACTTCTGTTGTCACCAAGGATTATATTTACAAAGCAATTATAAACAATGAAGGTAAATTCTGAGGCACTTCTACACTAACTATGCAGTGATTTAATGAGTCCTTAAGGAAGGAAGAACTATACTTTAAAACTTGGAGGAAAATACAAAATACAACAAAATAAGCAAAGGGGTTAATTGTGTTTACATAACATGTATAATTAATGAGTCAACCTTCTTTGAATGCACTGTTTTTTCTCTATATGTACCACACTTCAGAAGTGTTTATGCCTCAAGACAGTATCTGCTGTTTTGCTGGAGCTCAAAAAATATGCTTAATGAATGAACAGAAAATGAGATTTCTCTCTTGGAAACTAGTGACCTCCATCCAACATTTAGTTTTTTTAAATTTTCCTTACCATATAAAATCTCTGAGTGAAGTAGGGTGTGTGTGTGTGTGTGTGTGTGTGTTTTCCTCCAGGACTATTTTCCAATTCATGTTAGGTAATAGTCTTGCTTCATAAACATAATGCTAATAAGACTGTACAATTTATAGTTCTTCAGCTTCACGACATTTCTCCCCTCATTAATTTCTCTCCTTTTGGTCCCAAGTCTCATTCTTTATCAGATGTTGTATATCAGGAACATATCTTGCCCTGCTTTACTCATGCTCATGAGGAAGCTGAGAGCCTGGAAAGCAGTACTTCATAAACCAAAATGATGCCAGCTAAGCATCAATCAAGGCAACGATTGAACGATTGAATAGTCTCAGATTAATTTTCATGGCTATTTATTTCACCCCAAAATCATACAAGTACAGGCTTCCAAGTAGAAATGGCATCACTCTGTCCTTGCTGGCCAGGTAAGGGCAGTGAAAAATGACCATATTCCCTACCACTAATGATAAATAATGACTTCCCCCTTCACAACTGCTATGTACTTCACAGCATCATCAGAGAAGTCTAGTTACCAAACAAAACGGTAAGAGATATCAGGACATGCAAGCTTAGATTAAACTCACAAGAAATAGGCATTTGCATCATTGTCATCATTCAGTGTCACTGCAGTAATAGAAAAGTGGCAACAGCAAGGTGCATAATGAATATTCCATTAAGTATTCATTTGGATTGTAAATAACTTAAAAATTTAAACTACCCAGAAAAAGAAGCTAGAGAAGGGTGCAGACGTGTCTGGCAGCTAAAGGAGAACTGACAAGCAGAGCTGGGTGGGTCGGGTAACAGAGGGGAAAGGCAGCAACAACTCTGTAAATAAATGCTGTGGGGCTCATAGGGACAGGAAGAGGAGCAGTCAGTTTTGGAGATTTGGCAAGGCAGACTTGGCTTTCATAATTTTTATCTGTATTTGTCCAGATGGATTAATGTTATTTCTCCTGCAACAGGGCCATTCTTGTAAACACATTTTTTCCCCCTACAGAGGCCCTTAAGCATAAGTGTGGTTTTTAGCACTTGGAGGTTTCCCTGGCTGAGCTTGTTCCTCATTTTCAGGCCTGCTTGGCTCATTGAGCAGGGTACTGATTTGAGACGCTGAATACTCTGTAGATTGTTGTTCCTTGAGCTTGGACTAGTTACTCCATTATCAGGAAAGTGGGAATCACGATTATAATTTTTTATACAAGGAGCAATGAATGGCAAAAAAAGAGTGAAGGGTTGGGTGAGACAGAAGGATAGGATCATAAAAAAAGAAGAGCCAGAACAGGAATGAACATTTACCACCCAAACCAAACCCACTGCCATTGAATCAATTCCAACTCACAGTAACCCTACAGATGGTAGAACTGCCCCATACAGCTTCCAAGGAGCACCTGGCAGATTTGAACTCCTGATCTGGTTAGCAATTAGAACACTATGCCACCAGGGTTTCCTAACATTCACCCAGCACTTGCCAGGAACCAGGCACCATGTAAGTACTTATTAAGTGACATACGTAAGCTTGTTTTATTCTCACAAAAACCCTGCCTGGTTAGTATTAGCAAAACCCATTTTGTAAATGAGGAAAATTAAGTTCAGAGATGTTAAATAACTTGCAAAAACAAAAAAAAGTTACACAGCATAAAAGAAGTATAATCTAAATTTAAACTCAAATCTACTTATAACCACAGATATTATTTCTATTACTACATATAATCTCATCTGTCTCCATAAAAGCCATAATTAATCACAATCAAAAACATAAAAAAATATAAATAGTTTCAAGTTAGGTTTTGTGTACCCATTGCCTCTTAAAGTGTCTGGCATGTAGTACACTCTCTCAGTAAATCCTTGTTGAGAGAAGGAAGAAAAGGGACAGACAGAAAGAGAAGAAGAAACTATCATGCTACTCAATATTGAACTATTTTTAGTAAAGTCATAAATACAGTTAAAGGATAATTTTTGAAGAAGTAAAATACATATAAAATGAATATTTGTGTCAAAGATTTTAACTCACTAAATAATGGGGGAGCCAATAAGATGTTATAGTCAGTCCACAGGGGTGTTGAAATAACCACATATACATATAGACTATCAGGAATGTTGAAATAAATTCACATAATAGATGAAAAAAATGATAATATTCACAGAGCAACAATCAACTGCATTTCCAGGGGACACAGTTTTCATTTATATAGAGAAGAATCATTTATCAGAATTATGAAATTTCTAGAGTCATAAAATAACTCAAAGATAATAAAATGCAGATAATAACCCAGAAAGGAGTACAAGACAGGACATTCAATAATCTTTTTTTCTTTGTTTCCTATTTCAGCCTTTTACAATTTTGTCTGACATACCTTATTTTTAAAAAGGAAGAGGAGGAAGCTCAATATAGAAATAAGATTAACTTCAGTGTTACAAACCAGTGTCTAAAAACGTTTGAATTAATCAAGGGGTAGCAATGTTTTTCTGACTATTATATTGCTATTAACTTGCTAGAAACCATTAAAGATGTATGAAACAGGAATGCTTAAAGCTATTTATGAATGTCTTCATAATGCCATAAGACGTTCGATAAACCATAAAATGGATATTTTTGCAAAAAAAAATTGAACTTATAATTTAAGCAACAGAGAATACTAATGCCAGAGCTAGAATCAGAAGCTATTCTGTGCTTGCCACTGCACATCCATTCTCCTACTCCTATCCTGTGCTTTCTTCTACCACTGCCAAACTACAGATAAAGATACCAACTGTATAGATGCCTCCAGGTTAGCTGGTTGGAGTCTGCCATGCTTAACTCCCTATTGGTTTATTTTGTTTCGCTCTATCACTTCTTTTTCTTATCATCTCTCCCCCTTATTTTCTATAAAGCTGTCTTTCTAATACTGCAAATTAGCACAAATAGATGAATTACACAGGCATGTGCTTTTCTGAAATAAGATTTATGCATAAATTGAGTTACACTTGTTACATTATCTTAACGGCTGAAATTGAACACCTAAGCTTTTGTTGTTTTGTGTTAAGTTAGTTCCAACTCTTAGGCACGCTAGGTACAACAGAACAAAACACTGCCCAATCTTGTGCCATCTTCACAATCATTGCTATGTTACGTTTGAACACACTGTTGCAGTCACTGTGTCAATCCATCTCATCCAAGATCTTTGTCTTTTATGCTGATCCTCTCTCTACCTTACCTAGCATGATGCCCTTCCCCTGGGACTGGTCCCTCCTGATAATGTGTCCAAAGTATATGAGACCAAGTCTCATCAACCTGGCTTCCAAGGAGACTTCTGGCTATATTTTTTTCAAGGCAGACTTGTTTGCTCTTCTGGCTGTCCACAGTATATTCAATATTGTTTGCCAACACGATTACTCAAAGGTATCGGTCTGCTTTGGCCTTCCTTATTCATTGTCCAGGTTTCACATTTATATGAGACAACTGAAAACACCGTGGCTTGGGTGTTGGGGCCACCTCAAAGTGGCTTCTTTGCTGTTCAACTCTTTAAAGAGGTCTTTTGCAGTGGACTTGCCCAGTGCAATCTGTCATTTGATTTCCTGGCTGCTGCTTCCGTAAGTGTTAACTATGGATACAAGTAAAATTAAATCCTTGACAACTTCAGTCTTTTCTCCATTTATCATCACATTGCTTATTGGTCCAGCTGTGAGGGTGTTTTGTTTTGTTTTATCTTTATATTGAAGTGTAATTCACACTGAACACTGTAGTGTTTGATCTTCATCATTAGTGCTTCCAGTCCTATTAGCTTTTGGCAAGCGAGGTTGTGTCATCTCCATACTGCAGGTTGTTAATATTATCTTCCACCAATCCTGATACCAATATTATCCAGCTTCCCAAATTATTTGCTCAGAATACAGACTGAATCAGTACGGCAAAAAAGGTACAGCCTTGATGCACTCCTTTCTCTTCCTTAAACCATGCAGTATCCCCTGGTTGCCTTCTATTAGCTACCTCTTGATCTATGTACAGCTTCCTCATGAGCACAGTTAAATGTTCTGGAGTTTCTATGCTTCTCAATATTATCTATAATTTGTTATGATCCACAGAGTCCACAAATGTCTTTGCACAAAGACCATAAATGCCTTTGCATAGTCAATAAAACATACATAAATATTTCTCTAGTATTCTGTTTTCAGCCAAGATCCACCTGACATCAGCACTGATATCTCTTCTTTCGTGTTTAACAACATCTAAGCTTTTGAATCATTTATTTCTTAAAGGTCATTGCCCCTGGTTTACAGTTTGTTTTCATATACCTTATTTTATAGATGGTGCATTAATCTCCCTGTCCATAATATATTTACAATCCAAAGTGCAACATTATATACTCTGAGTAGCACATTGTATCTTTCAAAGCTGCTTAGTATTTTATTGTCTGAAAACAATGAACACTAGAATGTATCTACTTTAGATCCAAGAAATATCTGGTAGATATAAAACTGGATCAATATGAATGCACATGCTATGGTTGTTTCATTCTTGCCTCCTACTTGAAATGTGAGAATTTTTTATGTAGTGGAGAATCTCAGGGTGATGTCAGCACCTTGTCTTCATTTGAGGCTTTCTACACAGTCTAGAAAGGGACAAAAGATGGCCAGTACCTGTCAGTATACCACTTACAGTTACATATGAGTGGCAATTTATAGACTTTTGTAGCAGCTGCTAGCATGCTTACCAACAAGGATTTTATTATGTTGGTTTTTAAAAGACAGTACTGAATTTTACGCCTGCAGTTACACTAGCTTATTGGCAAACTAGGGTTTATCCTGTCCTCAAAAATAATAGGAATACAATAGGAAAATGCTCTTCTGCCCATCTCACCAGAATGCCCATCTCAGTGTAACAGAACATCTCAACTTTGTTTATTGAAAAGTATCCAGATCTTTGGGAAAAAGATATTTTAAGAGTATTTTAAGTACCTATAACAAATGGAAACAATGGTACTCTGAATAATTGAAAACCTGCATGATAGGAAATAACAGTTTCTGGAACAGCATTTTTATTACCATAAAATTTATATTTAAAAAGGAATTCATGATGGTTAGAAAAATACTAAAAATCCCATACCTGGTGACAGCCACTATGATAAAAGCCAGGGATATAAATATGTTTTACCCTTGAAGAAGCTAGTAGGGAGAACAAGTCATAAACTAAGTTCACAAAGTACCAAGGAAATGGAGAGGACGAGGTGATAATTATGCTTGCAGATAGTCCTGGAGGGCTGCATACAACTGATTCAAACTTTGGAGGATAAAGACAAAGACAAAGAAAGAGGAAGGATCTTCAGGAGTCCCCACATGAAGATGGACATGTTGGAGAGAATTACAAGTCAGTTGTATCTAGAGCCAGCCAAAGCCAAGTAGCCAAGTGGGATACTTAATAAAGAGAGAAGGGAAGGGATGGGGAACAGAATGTAGATTAGGGCAATATTATAAAGGATACTTTATACTAAACAGTTTACATTTAATTTACTGGTAATAGGAAGATACTAGTTTTGAAAGCTGGGAAGTAGAACAGTATAAAAGGATGGATGCAAGCATAAAAAGTCTGTGGACAGAGCTGAAGATACAGAGGCATGAAGTGAGAGGCATAGCAAGATGAGAACCTGAAACAATATATTAACATAGGTAGGGACCAGAAGAAAAAGAGGAAATAGCAGAAGAAAAATAACAAAGCCAATTCTTGACATGCTAAGATCAAGATGAATGCAAAAACATCCACTTTGAGGTACCCCACTGCTTGAGCACGTGAAGTTTCACAGGAAGAGTCACAAAATGCATGGTTGGAAGACCTTTAGGGAAAGGGTAGTTCTCAAAATTGGGAAGGACTAATTAAGGTAAAGAAAACATAGTCCTTCAAAGAAAGGAACCTTGAGAGATTTCACACATTTTAGGATCTATCTATGTGTGAAGAAATGAGACAAAGGGGGAAGAACATGTACCTGCATTATTGCCAAGTGGCGAGAGGTTACGACCATTCAGGACCAAGAAACAGTATCTACTAGGAGTGAGGAAAATGCTTGCTAAATACTCGTAAAGATTACACTGAGGTTAAAAATAAGCAATGATACCAATACCAATCAACATTTTACCAATAATATGGCCACATTCTTCAAAAATAAAGAATCTATGAGCATGATACTGGAACAATCCAGTGAAAGTAACTTTGTAGGAACCTAAGCTGTTGCAGTTTGAGCATAGATATTTCTGGTTAATCTAACTTTTTAGAAGAAAGAATTTTAAACGAATAAATGAATTGTAACTACTTTAGTCTATTTCCTCTTCCTAGAATACCTTTACTGAAACCACCTAGAAAATTCCGATTATTCTCCAAGAATCACTATGTGTGTCTCCCTCTCTAAAGCCTTCCTCCATCCTTTCTAGTTCTTTGTGATACTCTTTACAAGAAATAATTATAATACCATCAGATTATATATCCATACTTAAGCGTGCCTCCCATAGTAGAGCGTGAACTCCCTATAGATAGGTATGACATGTTATTCATGGTTGGAGTACCTCTGTCTACAACAGCACCCAGCATCTAGTTGGAGCTAAACAAATGCCATTTAGATGGAATGATGGATAGATGAATAAGTGGATGAAAGTTTATGTAATATCATTTCTCTTAGTCAAGTTATTGATAGGATCTCATCAAGGCTATGGTCTATCACTTTTGAATTTGAGCACAGACACTTTCTAACTCACTGAAGAAGGAACCATGCTGGTCCAATATTTTGTTCTCTGAAGTTTTAAAAGGTGTAAGCAATAAAGTTTGTTCAGTTAGCTCATGATCAGAGTAAAGAAGAGCTGAATTTTTTTTTAAAAAAATTTTTTTTAATATAACTGAATGAAAATGTACATTCCCATATAAATCTACATACCCACCTATATGCAACTTCCACTGCTCTCCCTGCCTGGTGACAGCACACTATTCCTCTCTGCTCCATACATGTTTCTCCCAACAGTCTCTTTTTTCCCTCCTCTCCACCCACTCTCCTTCCTCCAGCCAGAGGTCAGCAGGATGAAATTCTATAGATATATAGAACCATAAAGTGCATCCAATATATGGTCACTGCATCGCCAAGTCCAATCCATTCCTGTCCGAAGTGTGGACCTTTGTTATGATTTATGGTCAAGGGCAGCATCAGGGCAAGGGGCCATGCTCCTAGGGGAACCCCAAAACGACTGGACCATCAATGGAGGTCTTTTAGTGGGGATCTCAGGGTGCACCCCTTTTCATTCTAGTGTTGTCAGTGAGACTCAACTTAGTGAGCTCCATCGTGGCTATCACTGGTGGTGGCCGGTCACCATCCGGTTCTTCCGGTCCCAAGTCAGTGTAGGCACCCACTGATGTGGGTCTCTTTGTCTTCTGGGTTGTCTTTCCCCCATGTCATTTTGGTCCTCGGTGAGCATCCGTTCCTGCTAAGTTGGTACCATTTGCTGTGCCCTTGGATGGCAGCTTGGTAGCTTTTAAGACCCCAGACGCCACTCACCAACGTGGGGTGAAGACAACCCTCTTAGCAAAACGCTAGTTGTGCCAATTGGCCTCGCTTTCGCCTAAGAGCACGGTCCCTCACCCCCTGCCCCAGCTACTCTATCCTTGCAATATTGAGTTAAGATGGAAGGAGTACTCATGTTATATTTAAGTCCACTTAATATTGTTCTTGTTTCTAATGTATGCTATCACCTATTTCACACAAACAGATACCTAGCAACTATCTAATCTAAACCTTCCCCCCTTCCCATCCTCCATCTCCTCTCTTGCAGCTGTCAAAGAGTCTTTTCTTCTATACACAAGTCTGCTTTTGAGATCTTATCGTAGAGGTCTCATACAATATTTGTCCTTTTGTTGCTGACTACTTTCACTCAACATAATGTCTTCCAGTTGAAACCAGGTCATGAGATATTTCCCGAAGTCATCGTTGTTCTTTATCATTGTGTAGTGCTCCATTGAGTATATACACCATAGTTTATCTATCCATTCTTCTGTTGTTGGGCATCTGGGTTGATTCCATCCTTTTGCTATCGTGGACTGTGCTGCGATAAACATTCTGGCGCATGCGTCCGTTGGTGTGAAAGGCCTTGATTCTGTAGGATATATTCCAAGTAGTGGAATTACTGGGTCAAATGGTATATCAACATCCATTTTTTTACGGAAGCGCCAGATTGCTTTCCAAAGAGGCTGGACCATTTTGCAACCCCACCAACAGTGTAGGAGGGTTCCACTTTCTCCACAGCCTCTCCAGCATTTGTTGTTTTGTGTTTTTGGATCATGCCCAACCTTGTTCTGGTGAGATGGTATCTCATTGTTGTCTTCATTTGAATTTCTTTAACAACTAAAGATCGTGAACATGTCCGCATGTGTTTTTTGGCTGCCTGGATCTCTTCTTTAGTGAAATGTCTGTCCATCTCCTTTGCCCATTGCTTAATTGGATGGTTTATCTTCTTCTTGTTGATATTTTGTAGTATCTTATAGATTATGGAAATCAGGCATCGGTCTGACACAGAGTTTCCAAATATTTTTTCCCATTCTGTAGGTGTTCTTTTAATTCTATTAATAAAGTCTTCAGTTGAGCAAAAATGTTTAATTCTTAATAGATCCCATTTACGTATTTACTCTTCTGATGATTGTGGTTTCTTTGACAGATTTTGGGGTCTGTCCATATCGTGTATTAAAACTTCCATTATTGTTCCTACCTTTTCTTGGATGACCTTTATCGTTTTAGGTTTGATATTTAGGTCTTTTATCCAGTTGGAGTTGGTTTTTGTATAAGGTGTAAGATATGGATCTTGATTCAGTTTCTTGCAGATGGATATCCAATTTTGCCAGCACAATTTGTTGAAGATACTGTTTTTACCCCAGTTTAATGTCTTAGGGTCTTTGTCGAATATCAATTGTTCACAGGTAGATGGTGTCATCTCTGGGGTCTCAGTTCTATTCCACTAATCGATCTGTCTGTTCTTATACCAGTACCAGGCTGTTTTGACCACTGTGGCAGTGTAATATGTTCTAAAGTCAGGTAATGAGAGGCCTCCCACTGTGTTCTTCTTCTTTAGTACTACCTTGCTTAACCGGGGCTTCCTCCCTTTCCAAACAAAATTGGTGATTTGTTTCTCCATCTCATTAGAAAATGTCACTGGAACTTGTATTGGGATTGTATTATATAAATAGATTGCTTTGGGTAAAACAGACATTTTTCACAATGTTAAGTCTTCCTATCCATGAGCAGGGTAGGTTTTTCCATTTATCTAAGTCTCTCTTAGTTTCTTGTAGTAACGTCTTCTAGTTCTCTTTGTAAAGGTCTGCTATTTCTCTGGTTAGATTAATTCCTAGGTAATCTATCTTCTTAGGGGATGTCATAAATGGTATTGATTTGATAATTTCTTCCATAACAGTCTCGTTGTTGGTATAAAGGAATCCCACTGATTTACTTATGTTTATCTTGTAACCTGAGACTTTGCTGAACTCTTCTATCAGTTTGAGTAGTTTATGTATAGATTCCTTGGGGTTCTCTGCATATACAATCATATCATCTGCAAACAGGGAGATTTTAACTTGCTCTTTGCCAATGCAGATGCCCTTATTTCTTGGTTTTGTCTAATTACTCTGGCTAAAACTTCTAGCACAATGTTGAATAGAAGAGGTGAGAGTGGGCATCCTTGTCTAGTTCCTGATCTCAAGGGAAAGTCTTTCAGTCTCTCTCCATTCAGGATGACGTGGGCAATTGGCTTTGTATAAATGTCCGTTATTGTGTTGAGGAATTTGCCATCTATGCCCATTTTGCTAAGAGTTTTTAGCATGAATGGGTGTTGGACTTTATCAAATGCCTTTTCTGCATCAATGGACAAAATCAAGTGATCCTTGTCTTTTGTGTTATTTATGTGGTTAATCACATTGATTGTTCTGATGTGGAACCAGCCTTGCATCCCTGGTATGAATCCCACTTGGTAATGATGGATTATTTTCTTGATATGTTGTTGTATTCTATTGGCAAGAATTTTGTTGAAGATTTTTGCATCTAGATTCATGAGTGATATCGGTCTGTAGTTCTCTTTCTTTGTTGGGTCTTTCCCTGGCTTGGATATCAGTGTTACGCTGGCTTCATAGAATGAGTTTGGGAGTACTCCACCCTTTCTATACTGTGAAATAGTTTCAGAAATATTGGAGATAACTCTTCTCTAAATGCTTGGTAGAATTCTCCAGTGAAGCCATCTGGACCCCAACTTTTTTTGGTTGGCAGTGTTTTGATGACCTTTTCAACTTTTTCCTTTGTAATGGATTTATTAAGTTGTTCTGCTTCACGTTGTGATAATTTGGGTAGGTGGTATGAGTCAAAGAATTGATCCATTTCCCCTAGGTTGTCAAATGTGTGAGTGCACAGTCTTTCATTGTATTCTGTTATGATATTTTTGATTTCTGTTGCATCTGTGATGACAACTCCCCTCTCATTTCTAATTTGGGTTATTTGTTTCCTTTCCTGCTTTTCTTTAGTAAGTTTAGCCAGTGGTTTGTCAATTTTGTTGATCTTTTCAAAAAACCAGCTTTTGGTCTTTTCAATTTTTTCAATTGTTTTTCTATTTTCTAATTCATTTAGCTCTGCTCTAATCTTTATGATCTCGTTTCTTCTGGTGCCCAAGGGGTTCCTCTGTTGTTCTCTTTCTACTTGTTCAAGCTGTAGAGTTAGTTCCTTGATTTGGTTTCTTTCTTCCTTCCAGATGTGTGCATTTATGGAGATAAACAAACCTCTGAACACTGCTTTAGGTGTATCCCATAGGTTCTGGTAGGAAGTGTTTTCGTTCCCATTGGAATCCACGAATTTCTTTAATTCATCCTTGATTTCCTCTATAACTCATGTTTTTTTGAGCAAGATGTTGTTCAGTTTCCAAGAGTTTCACTTTCTATCTATGTTTTTCCTGCTATTGATTTCAACTTTTGTGGCTTTATGATCTGAGACGATGCTTTGCAGTAATTCAAAGGTATGGATTTTGTTGAGCATTGCATTATGGCCTATCACATGCTCAGTTCTGGGGAATGTTCCATGTGCACTGGAGAAGAAGGTATAGCTGTCTGCTGATGGGTGGAAAGTTCTGTATATGTCAATGAAGTTTACTTGGTTAATTGTGGCAATGAGGTCTTCTGTATCTTTACTGAGTTTTTTTCTAGATGATCTGTCCAGTATTGAGAGTGGAGTGTTGAAGTCTCCCACTATTACGGTGGAGTCATCTAACTCTCATTTGAGTGTAGTCAGTGTTTCTTCGACATATTCAGGTGCTCTGATATTAGGTGCATAAATATTTAATATAGTTAAGTCTTGCTTGTGTGCCGAACCTTTCAGCAATAAATAGTGTCCATCTTTGTCCACGATGGTGGATTTAACATTAAAATTGATTTTGTCTGAGATTAGAATTGCCACCCCTGCTCTTCTTTGTTCACTGTTAGCTTGATATATATTCTTCCAACCTTTAATTTTCAGTTTGTTCTAATCTTTAGGTCTCAAGTGAGTTTCTTGTAGACAACATATGGATGGGTCATGTCTTTTGATCCAAGATGTCACTCAATGTCTCTTTACTGGAGCATTCAGTCCATTCACATTCAATGTAATTATTGATAGGTATGTGTTCAGTGCTGCCATTGTGATGTGTTTATTTTTATGTTGATGTTTTCTCTGTTGTTCTTATTAGTCTGTTCTGGGACGTTCTTTTCTGTGAATTGATTTTTCACCTTTTTCAGAGCTGGTTTTGTGGTTGTTGAGACTCCTGTGTTACATTTCTTGAAATGATATGATACATCTTTGTTGTGCTTTACAGCTCCTCTATGATCCCCCTTAATAAACTATATATAAACCCAATTTTAATTACTACCAGTCTTGTCATCTTCCTCTCCATCTGGAAGGACTATAACAACTGTAGTACATCCCTCTTTTTAATATGATGACACCATAGATTTCATGATGATCACTGGATTGCTTCTTTCCTTATCAAAGCTGTGATTGGCTTTGGAGCCTTCCCTAACTGAGTAGAGTTTTGAGTAGTAAAGTCGTTCTAAAATATAAAGTTAGTGTTTTTGTTCTTCTAAGCCAGAGCCAAGAACTTCTTTCAATATTTCTTGTAGTTTGGGTTTGGTTTTTACAAAGTCTCTGAGTTTCTGTTTATCTGGGAATGTCTTAATTTCATTTTCGTATTTGAAAGATAGTTTTGCAGGATATATAACTCTTGGTTGGAAGTTCTTCTCCTTCAAGGCTTTGAATGTGTCATGCCACTGTCTCCGTGCCAGCATGGTTTCTGCTGAGAAATCTGATGAGAGCCTACAGGGTTTCCCTCTGAATTTTAGCTTTGCTTTGAGTCTTGCTGCCTCTAAGAGTTGCTGCTTATGTTTCATTTTGTTGAGCTTGATTACGTCTTGGAGTCTTTTTTTTGAGATCTATATTGGGTGGCATACGATATGCATCTTAGATGTCTATTTTCTCTTCCTTCATGATTTCTGGGAAGTTTTCTTTCAGCAGCTCAGCAACAATACTCTCTGCGTTGTCAGATGTCCCACCCTGTTCAGAGACTCCAACTAATCGAAGGTTGTTCCTCTTAATAGAGTCCCATATGCTTCTTAATGTTTCTTCAATTTTCTCTTTTCTTTTTGCTGATTTCTGCTCATAGACGCTGGCCTCAGTAGCTCTGTCTTCCAAGTCAGGAATTCTTTTTTCTATTTGTTTCATTCTGTTTTCTTGGCTTTGCATGGAAGTTTCTATGTCTTTGATTTTCTTCTTGATCTGTTGGATTTCAGAGTACTGGTGTTCCATCAGATCGAACATCTTACTTAATTTTTCATTTTGTTATCCTGCATTTTCTATAAGGTCTAGAAGGGCTCTGTATACAATCATTTTCTATTCACTTTATGATGCTTTCATAAAAGTTTCTTCATCTCGAAAACTCCTTGGTTGCTTTGTTTGGGAGCCTTCTGAAGCCATGGCTGATTTCTTGTATGCCACAAGTGTCTGTTGCTTTTTGGGACCCATGTGAGTATGTAGAGGCTGGAAGGGGTACTGTGAGGATGGACTGTAGATGTTTCTCTAGGCTGTCTTAAAATGTAAAGCAAAAGATATCTGACCACTTCACAAGTCAGTTAGGTTTTCAGGTGTAGAGGTCCCTCTTCTCAGCTGGTAAAGTAAGCACCACTATATACAACCCCAGATGATATAAACCAGTTCAGAATACAGCAATGCTACTGTCCTGTTGGCCTCTGCTGACAGGGCCTAGCCTTAGAGGACACTGAGTAGAGTACTGCTTTTCTTATAGAAAAGCGCTCTCCTTTGGGCAGGCTCTGGCTCCCAAGCTAAGAATGAGGTCCAGCTGCGGCCACCGTATCCAAGATGGCATCCTCCACACATGCAGCAGATAGAGGGGCTAAAGGTGACAAGAGGTACTGATTCCTCTGATTCTGTTGCAGGACCCCCAATGAAGGTGGCGCTAGGTAAATTACTGCTTTCTGTCGGAGAAGCGCTGTCTTGTTTGCAGGCGCTGGCTCCCAGGCTAAGAATGAGGTCCCACTAGAATCTCCGTATCCAACACGGCATTCCGCACACTGACTGCGAAACTCCGTACAAACGCCGCTGAGGCAGATATAAAACGACAGGCTCAAAGTGGCTAGATTAACAGAGTTCCAAGCCTGGCTCTCAAAATACGGGAATTTCACCTGCCCGTTCTCCCAGCAGTGGGTCTGACTCTAGCCGCTAGGCAAGACCCAGCTCCGCCCAACGGCCAAGAGAGAGGAAAAAAAAGTCAAAATGGTACATTTATCTTCAGTCCGTGAGAGCCGGGACTAGCCAGGCGCTGGAGTCAGCGTAGGAGAGGAGGTTTTTCGCTCAGTAGAATGAAGTCCAAAGTAACAGCCCTGTGTCGTGTCCTGGGGCTGATTACGTGAGCAGAAGGCTCGGTTTGATTGTCAATTCAGGTCTTGCTATCCAGAGGGATATAAGGAGACGTGAGCTTAGTCCGCCATCTTGACTCCGCCACCAAGAAGAGCTGGATTTTAAGTAAGAAATATCATGAATGTGACTCTAAAGTCTTGGAAAATAAATTCTTATGTCACGTGGAAATGTTATATACTCTATTTTTGCTAGGATGGCTCCAGTTTGTTCTGGTTTGAACACCGGCTGATAACTTGCATTTCTAACAAGTCCCAGGAAGTTGTACATAAGAATCACATGGAGATTTTGTTAAAATGTAGATTCCAATTCAGTATACTGGTGTGAAAATGTAGGTTCTTGCAGGAGACTTTTTAGAAATGCAAATTCTCAGCAGGAGTTCAAATCAGAACAAATTGGTTCAAAACCCTCATTCAAAGCCTTTTTTATTCATCAATAAAACTCTTTTTTTTCCTCTTAACAAGGTACCAGATTTTCTTCTCTGATGGTAAGCATTAAAAACATATTTTTGAATGAACAAAAGTTTACAAGGAAAAAGTACACAGACATTAACATTGCTTTTTAAAGTAGATGTACATTATGTGAATCTTTGTTTGACAGTCCAATAGAGACTAAATCAATTATTACATGACTCTGTTTTCTCACGTTACTACTTAGTGTTTTTTCACCCTTTAGGTCTTATTTAATCAGTATCTGCCAAGCCTAATCAAAACTGTAGAAATTTCAGTTTTTTTCCCTTCCTTTCTTGGTCAAAATTCTACATACTAACATGAAGAAAAATCACTATAAACAGTATACATTTCAACAATCTTTGATTCATATTCAATTTCTATGTTTAAACAATTCAAATTTTATGATCATAAAAGTCTCTACAGTTATCACACATAGGTGGCTTCAGGATCTAAATAAGAAATTAGATTCAAGGTCAAAACCATCATCACCTGAAATTATAACCACCAAGAATGAATACAAACTGGAAGAGATTAGCCAGCTACAGAAACAGCAGGTCTCCAAAGGTTCTGATTCACCTCTGTATCTGGCATAGTGCCCCTCAAGGAGATGACACTGTAACACCTGCTAAAACGTCACACCATGAGGCAACTGCCAGCACAGGCTATCTGCCAGGCAAATCTCCTTTAAGTAATGTAATAAGAAGCACTCAGGTTTATGTCTCATTCTCTTCTCAGATAGGTTGGCATGGTAGTTTCCCCCAGAGTGTAATCAGTCCCTTGCTAACTGATAATTGGACATTTTTAAACCTACAAAGCTGAGGAATGCACTCTGGACCCACTGTGACCCTGCTAACATACAGACTTCTGTCGGCTCAGTCTAAAACTTCTCACAAACTTGTCTCTTACTGTCTGACCCTCAATACGCTACTGAATCATGGGATCACGAGGTGAAAAGTTACCTCTGAAAAAAATCACTGGTATCATGGAGCCAAAACCCTGCTGAGACAAGCCTGCCTTTCTCAACACACCATCATATCCTTTGACAAGACGATGGACTTATTTATTTCCTACTCTAAACCTGTTTATTATAAAACTGCTCCTGAAAACTGTTTTTCTGGGAACAGGGTAACCAGAAATCCTAATTGTCTGATTATTTTCAATAAGTCCATTATGGCCATGAGGAAAATAAATGATTTCTGACTTGTTAAACCCAGATTCCCCTGAGTACAAAATGTAGTTTGTTATATTTCTTCAGTATTTTCTGATCTGATGGACAGATTGTGGCTGACTACAACACGCAGCAGACAACCCGCATTTTATAATTTTATCTCATGACTCATTCTTTCAACAAGATGGTTGCCTGTCAGTGAATAAAATGGTTTTGAATTTAAGCAAATAGAGCTGCACAGCTTTCAAGCAATACCACATTAAGTTACGCAAACTAACAAACAAGTTTCTTGTGTAAGGGTCCTGTGATGAAGGGTTTGCTTTGAAGGGCATCCTCTGAAGTATTTGAGAAACTGCCTGGCCATCTGTGCTGGCCGATACAGAAGAAATTACTGCATGTAAGTAGCAGGGCACACTAGACAACCTCTAAATTGTCTTCTAATCCTAAATCTACTGTGAAACATTACATAAAACACCGTCAGTATGTACGTGTCATTTAAAAATGTTTTTTTCCCAAGATAAATATCCCCATCAATTTGTACGGAAACTAATTTATTCGCCAACCCAATAAAAAATGATGATAATTTGAAAAACAATGCCTAAAACAAGATTCTCTTAAGAAGAGGGATGATGAGAACGTTTCTGACATACAGAAGATCTGTTTCCTGAAGAAGCAGTGGCAATTCTCCTTAGAAAACACTGTCACTGATGTCTCCTGCACTTTAAAAATAACATAAATGTGTAGGAGTCTTTTTTCTTTATGAAACTAATGTTTTATTGTTAGGTCTTTCTGGAGAAATATTATTTTTTCATAATTTTAGCTAGCATGCAAAAATCTATTTTCGTGACTTAGCAAAAGAAGCAATACTACCACCATGTGGCAAGAAATTAAATTTATTTTTTAAAAAAATTGTTTCACATAGATGTAATTTAAATACACAAATAAAATTTCTGAACAAATTACATTCATTTTGTGTCATTTGGATAACATTCATGTGTCTCATTAAATATTTCACAACCTAGCCACCTTCATTTTTTAGAGGCAAAATTTATATGTAAAGGGAACACTGTGGCTAATTCTTTCTATTTAAGTTAAAGGTAGTGCCGTGCTTCCTTATGCTTTACCAATAAAACTTTAAGTTTAAAGTCCAGAAAGGTATCAACTAATTTTGCCACAGAAACACAGTCACAGATTTTTAAACAAAGCAAGAACTCCTAAAACAATCAAGAATAAAAGCTAAAAATTTGAATATTACTTCACAGTTACAAGGTACATTGGCATGTGTTATCTTAATTGAGCCTAACAACAATCCTCTGACTGTTGCCATTAATATCCTCATTTTACACCTGAGGGATCTAAGATGCATAGATAATAATTTACTTCCAGTTGAGTTCACTCAGCCAGAAGGTATCATCAGTTTACCTGTCACTGTCTCCATCAAGATTTTCATGACACACTAAGGAAAAATTATACATTTTCTTCTCTAGCCCTGTAATGACTTTGCATGAACTTTTGCAAAGCACTGACCATTGCATTGTAGTCACGTATTTTTTCTCCCCAGATTGGAAGACGTTTTCTTGAACTTGATGTTACGAATTCACTTAACCGGTAAATATGATCTACTCATAATGAATGTCTTTCATTTACATTTCAGATACTGCCTCTGTACAAAAGTGGTTCTCAAAGTGTAGACCCTGGATCAGTGTCTTAGCATCACCTGGGAACTTGTTAGATGTGCAGACATCTCTCCCTGCTCCCCCTCAACCCGTGATCTGCTAGAAGTCCTGGTGGTATAATTCTTAAGAGCTTTGTTGCTAAATGAAAGGTCAATGGTTTGAACCCATTAGCCACTCCCCAGGAGAAAGATGTGGAAGTTTACTTCCGTAAAGATCACAGCCAAGGGAACTCCATGGAACAAATTTGATCCCATCCTATAGGGTCGTTGTGACTCAAGGCCATGGTGTTCTACAGATCTACTAAATCAGAAAATCTGAGGCAGGGCCCAGCAATCAGCATTTTAAAAACTCTCTAGGCAATTCTGATGTAAACTGAGGTTTGAGAATCACTGTTCTTCACTCTAGGTTCTGTGTGTCTCTTCATCCAGTTTTCCTGTCCCTTCTTGCCTCCTGTCTTTGCTTTCGGGCTGGTTTGCCCATCAGTCTCATATACACGATTGAACTATGAAGCATGTATTTTTTAAATTTTATTTATTTTTCCATTAGAATATATACCGCAAAATATAACCAACTCAACAGCTTTTACCTGTACAGTTCAGTAACACTGATTATATTCTTTCAGTTGTATAACCATTCTTATCCTCCTTTTCTGAGCTATTCCTCCTCTGTTTACATAAACTTACCACCTCTTAAGTTTCCTATCTGATGTTTCAAGTTGCTGTTGTGAACTTGTTCCCATAGAAATTGTTCTAGGAACCCTGGTGGTACAGTGGTTAGGAGTTTGGCTGCCAATCAAAAGGTTGGCAGTTCGATCCATCTTCCACATCTTGGAAACCCTATGAGGTAATTCTACTTTTTCCCTATAGGGTCACTACGAGGCAAAGTCACTTTGTTGGTAACAGATTTGGGGTTAATGTTTGGTTTTAAGAAGATCTCAGGGGATATTTTTGGTTTAAGGTTTAAAGATTACCTCATGGCAATAGTTTCAGGGATTCATTCAGCTTCCATGGCTCCAGGACATCAGGAGTCTAAAAGAATTTGGAATTCTGTTCATCATTTTCCTCCTTTTGATCAGATTTCCTCTATAGAATCTTGGATCAAAATGTTCAGCAAAGGCAACTGGACACCTTCCAGATCTGGGTTCATAACAAAAAAGGCAGTTGTCCATGGAGGCAATTATCCATTACTACGTACAATTCCTACTCTCCTTCTTCTGTTGCTCCAGGTGAATAAATACCAATTGTTCTCTGGGTGACTGCTTGCAAGCTTTAAGACCTCAGGAACTACACAAAGAACTAGAAGGTAGAAGAGAAGCATTAAACATATTATTAGGCCAACCAACTGAGCTGTCCCATGAAACCATGAACACAGACCTCCAAACCAAAAAGTTAAATCCCATAGAAGTTTTGATTGTACATAAGCAGCCCCAGCAATTGCTTCTTTTTGTTGTTTTTGTTATTGTTGTAAATATATCTATCACACAGCTTTCACCAATCCAAACCTCGCAGGTGTACAACTTACTGACAGCACTTAAATAACTCTGCTACGCAGTTGTTGAGCTGTGCTATTATGAAGAAGTTTGATCTTAAAAAAAAAAAAGTTTTAGTGGTTGAATCTTTTTATAACTTTATGAATTAGACATTATTATATTTACCCAACATATTTGTCATCTTATTTTTTAAACATTTCTAATCATCTTTCTACATTTTTTTCTCCATTATGACTGAAACTTCTTTTTAAAGCTCTTTAGTAACAGTTCAGTAAGAGTAAATTCTCTCTGGTTTTGTACATGTAAAAATTCTATGGTGACAATTACTTTCTTCTCAGTCTTTAAAGATATTATTCCATTGCTTAATGGCTTTTGTTGTTACAATTGAGAAATCATTTTTTGACCAGTTATAGTTTATTTGTAAGCAACCATTCTTTACTTTTGGTTGCTTAAAAGATCTACTTTTTGTTCTGAAATTTTCAAACACTGATTAGACATACTTTGACTTTGTTTTATTAACCATATCTCTTAATTTGTTTTTACTGTTGTCCATTACTTAATTTCTTTTTGTGTTTTATGCTTTAATTTCTTCAAATCCACCTTAGAGCCCACTAAATTATTAAACTCACCCATTTTATTTCTAGCAATAAATATTCAACTACTGCAAAATTGAATGAGGTGAAGCTAAAATAAGAATCATAAAAATGTGCCATATTTGAAGAAAATACCTAGTAAATGACTGCAGTCAAGATGTTACACAAGGAAGCAGTCATCTGAAGGCCTGAAAAGACCTGGCATATCTATTTGTTGTAAGCTCTCAGCTCATGGGTTGTTTAAATTATTTATTATGTAATATTTGAAAAGTTCAAAAACCAATATGGTTGTTTTAAAATACGAGGCCTGGGAATTAAGTCTGTGAACTTAGGTGTTCTAAGCACTACCTACTTCATTGCTGAATGTCACTGCAGTCCCCTTCGAAGTACGCCCCTTCACAAGCAGCTTGTGAAGAGCTCTATGTGGGAAAAAAACAGCCCTCCTACCAACAACTAGCACCAACTTGCTTGCTATATAAAAGGGCCACCTCAAAAGCAGATTCTCCACCCCATTCAAGCCTTCAGGTGACTGTGATGACAGAGAACACAAGCCAGCTAAGCTACTGAAGAATTCCTGACCACTGAAACCATAGGACAATATGTATGTCTTGTTGCCTTAAGTCAAGGCAACAAGATTTGGGGTAAGTGGTTATGCAGCAATAGATAGCTAAAATATATTTGTAATATATTATAAATTCGGATGCACAACAGTAAAATGGACATTCATGAAGTAACCATCAACTTAAAACCAGAACATTGACCACACCATTGCATTACCCAAACCAAAACCATTGCTCTCAAGTCAACTCTGACTCATACACATCCTACGTGGTAGAGTAGAACTGTCTCCAGGGTTTCCAAGGAGCACCTGGTGGATTCAAACTGCCGGCCTTCTAGTTAGCAGTTGTAGTACTTAACCACGACATCACCAGTGTTTCCCGTTGCACTACAGGTGTTCACAATACAGTCTCAGTCTGCCACATTTACCGAATGTGTTCTTCACATCTCCATGACTCCTTTTTCATCTCTATTTAATGTCGTTCTCTTCTGTGTTATCTAACTCCAGGAAAGCTTCTCGGTCAGCCTGACCATCCTACTTCCTTCATTTAAAACAAGTGGTAGCCGAGATTTCCCCTCGGATTATTCACCAGTTTTGAACGGTGCTCTGTTGTTTTTTATTTTTTTCTTTTGACTTCCTTACTCTCCAGAAACTTAGCTTCTCTAGAAGTTACATGAGACACATGCCCAAAAGGATATGTTCACTTCTCACTTTTAGAGATTTCTAAAATTTCATCCATGCATTAAAACCCTTTTGTAACTTAAGTATTTTTTCCTTTGAATTTTTTGTTCATACTACGTATTTGAGTAATGAAAGACATTCTGAATCATTGAAAGTACCTGAATTTTTAGTAGGTAGTATGGTTTTTATTTTATGCCTCACTCCACAAATCATACCCTTGGAGTACAGAGGGAAAATGTATATACCCCTTGTGAACACCAATTTTACCCTCAGAGTCCAGAAGTATACATGTATACCGAATTAAAAAATTTCAAAATTCATATTTTTCCTAACAAAAATTGACCAATTCAGAACCGCCTCATACAATATGCTGTAAAAACAGAAATTTGCAATAGGAAAATCTGGTGGTATAGTGGTTACTTGCTATGTCTGCTAACTAAAAGGTCAGCAGTTGAAATCTGCCAGGTGCTCCCTGGCAACACTGTGAGGCAGTTCTACTTTGTCCTATAGGATCACTATGAGCTGGATCCACAGCAGTGTGTTTGGGTCTGTTTTGTCCACTTACACTGTTATATAAGGGCCCTATCTGCCAGCAGCATTTACTGTCAGTGAGAAGGTAGCCTCCCAGTGAACCTCATAGGTGCAAAAGAGTAAATGGTAGCTTTATATACCTCTGGTCTTGTAAAAGTTAAGGCAAAGTATTACAAAATTGCATTTCTATACCACTAAATCCCCTGATCACCTGCATCCCATTCATTTACCAGCCACTAACAATTTCTTCACAGATTTGTATGCTCTTAAATTTCATTGCCTTTCACTGCAGGTCATTATGAGAAATACAAACCAGAGAACCATTTTTCCATTTCTTCTAAAATTAGCCACAATTTCATTTTCTATTTCTACTTAATATTCCTTAGGCCAAATACCATTATCAACAAACTTATCATAGGATCTAGGCCTAGGAGGGAAAAATTATTTCATTACGAACTAGTATACTGTCTCCTACTAGTAACTTCAAATTGTACAGCTCAGAGTTTTTCAAAACAAGATTCATGTGCACATTTTTAGTGTCATGATTATATTACTTTCGAGTCAAAGGGAAGTCTTAATGTTAGATGTAATATAAATGATAAAATAGGTCTTCACAAGACACTTATAAGAGATATCCTCTGTCAATTACGATTTTCCAGAACTGTATTCCTTATGAGAGTATACACTCATTTTCGCAGTTAATACTGTTTGTAATGAGGGAGCTATGAAACTTTATTTCCAAACATGTACATCAGACTTTCATTCATTTTATGATCTCTCAGATAAGATACACATTGTAGGACATTTTCACTCAATATATTTTTATCTATTCCTCCACCCCTTTTTTTAAGCATGCCAAAGTCAGAAGAATTTGACATATATCTTATTATTTCCAGGATGTAAATAGTTACTTAACATCGGTAAGCCTCTTCTAAATGCACTTCTTTTGTTGTTTGAACTGTGCTTAGTATATACATTTTATTTAAAGAAGAGAGAAAGGAAAACCAAATCCTTTGCCATCTATTCAATTCTGACTCATAGGGACCCCATAGAGCTAAGTAGAACCGTCCCATCAGGAGCATCTGATGGATTCAGACTTTTGGTTAGTGGCTGTAGCACTTAACCACTATCCCTCCAGGGTCAAAGGTTTCCATATTAATTGGTGTATAATTAGGGTATAGTTTTATTTAGGTACTACTTAGGTAACATGATGAGGCAGGTAATTTAAGTCTACCTTGTGGATCCAACAATATGTTTTCCCTTTTCTTTAAAATGCATGTGATGCTCATTGTTCTTTCCTCTTTGCCCAAGCTGCTAAGAAGCTCAGGTTAAGTTTTGTGATCATCTGCTACTAAAAGCCCCATACGTCTCCAGATAAGTTTTCTTCTTCCTTCCTGTGTCTCTCTGTCTACCAGAAATTGTTTTGGCTTCATCATATTTTCTTTTCATTGTTTGATGTCATCTGGCCTATATATGCCAAATTTGCATATATATGTATATATATATACATATGCCAACTTATCAATAAAACATACATTAAATTTCTGTGTAGAAATGAGTATTTCTATCATAGTCCTGTCCAGTAGAATCTTCTCCAATAATGCATACATTCTGTATCTGCACTTTCCAATACGGTAGCCACTAGCCACATATGCATATTAAGCAACTGAAATGTGGTTACTGTGACTGAGAAAAAGAACTTTCAATTGTATTTTATTTTACTCACTTCAATAGTCACATATCTCCAGTGGCTGCAACATTGGGCCTCACTGCTATAACATTTACATATTTGTACCATAAGATGTAAGCTTTTTGTTGAATTTTTTTTATATTTTACATAATGTCTTATGCACACCAACAAAAACCCACTGCCATCAGTCAGTTCCAACTCATAGGAACCCTACAGAACAGAACTGCACCACAGAGTTTCCAAGGAGCACCTGATAGATTCGAACTGCCAACGTTTTGGTTAGCAGACTTAGCACTTAACCACTATAACACCAGGGTTTCCTAAGCACACCAAGGCAAGGTCATAAAAGTTTAGATTAAAAAAGTCAGGTAACATATTCTTATATTGTGAAGAACCTTTTTAAGGCCTCTGAACATCGTCAGTTATCTTTATACTCAATACAAATCAAATTTCACTACAAATGCCCTCATCTATAAATCACAGACATAATCTTATAGCTGTGACAGCTCACTAGATATTTTAAAAGTGGATACAGTATTTTGTTACTCTGTTGGATACTTAAGAGAAGAAGTAATATTCAGAGAGCAACACTATTGTGCTATGACCTCCCTATTATGAGTGATGAGTTATTTAGTACCCATAATATTAAACAATTTAAATAAAACTTTGGAGTTGGCTAAATTAAATGGTTTAATAGCATAATGTTTAGAGTTAAGCAATTGAATAAAACTGTAGGGAGCATCTGTAATCAAGCTAGATTTAAGTAACATCTGACGCACATTTATGGAATAATAGCCTTGATGATAAGCTAATTTGAGAAAAGTAGGTCCAGCTGTATATGTACTAGAAAGAAAGAAAATGCTCTTTCTAAAACATAAAGCAACACACAAGAGGCAATCTAGTAAAATATCTATTAGCTTAAGGGTATGTATGAGTTCCAACAGCAGTTGTAGTCCCTTCACTGATTAAGCAAGTTCATTTCAGTTCTTTCTTTTATGTCATGGTGCATTAGGAAAAAAGGAATAATAACACTATGGCTTGCATATTTCATGAATACATTGTGAATATAAATGTACTTAAATGGACTCAGGGAACAAGGTAGGTAGCACATTTCAGGAAATACATTTCTGTAATTTATTGGGACAAGAAATTTGGAATCTTTCAAACCATATGCACTTTGAAAGGACAATTTGTTATCATTAAAGGTAATGCTGTTTCTAAGCAGTTTAAACTTATTTGAATTTATTAACTTTAGAGATTGCATGCATCCTACAAAGCTTGAAGTATTTACTATCTGGCCTCAACAGAAAAAAAAAAAAACCTTGCCAATTCCTAGACTGTATCTTTGAAGTCTTTGTGAGTGGAGGCTCTTCTTGTTGTGTGAGAATTCAGCGTAATATTAGTGTAACAACAGGCTCAAGTACAGCAATGATTCTGTGGATGGTACAAGACCAAGCAGTGCATTGTTCTACTTCATGTAGGATTGCTAGGAGCTGAAACTAACTCAGTGGCACGTATCAACAACAGTAATAACCGTGTAAGGAAAATAACTGGGTTTATTAGCAATAAAGAAACCAAAGGAAGACTAAGAGTATAACAAATCCATGATTATTTTTAGATATTAGTAGAAATGATCCTTAGTTACCTAAAGTATGAGTTAAAATTAAACTCATTTGAAATGCTTAAATTACCAGAAAGGCTTTCAACTTTTAAAGCAAAAAGGCTCATTCCAGCATACTTTATTCAAATGTTACAGCTGTGAAAGTTAAAGATGCTTAATTAAAACATCTGAACTGTGATATTAGTAGTTATTTATTGAGCTGTTATTTCATAACTTTGGAGGAAATGCAATTTATATTTTAAATAGACATAAAACAGTAACATGCACATCAAACTTCCAGCTATGTTTTACTCAGAAATTGAACCTTCTTGCCAAACCCATACTGGATATGTCAAAGTTTGAAAGAACAAACTGTGGGCAAGAAATTTAATAAAAATGAGAAATGGGGCCTAAAATATAAGTGGTCTTAAGTAAGGAATCCCAGTGCTCATTGTGTACATACACAAGTGGTCACTGTCTGGCCCCATAGCCCCCTTACTGGAAAACGAATCACCACACACAAGCATGAACTTCCTACAGCCACATTTATTCCACATGATTGTAACAGCCTGGCTGTAACTAACCCAGAGTGACACAAATCTTAGAATTGTGTTTAGGATTCACTAATCAGACTGTTAATTGCTTCAACTTGTGTAGAACCGATAGCCACTTTCAACTATATATATGAAGCAGAACAAATCTTTCAACAGAGAAATACTCAGAAGATTTACAGAGCAATGCAAGGATGGGTCAGGCCATGTTGTATCTAGAGAGGGCCTGTGTCACCTCCTTGCCTCTTGATGGCTTTACTGTAACTTCTTCCCAGCTGATCTTCCAGTTCCCCAGGTATGTAAAATATTATAGATCCATATGTAGTGCTTCTAATTTTGCTCTACAGAACTACTTTCTGAAGTTTCTGATTAGTAGATCTGAGTGACATTCTGTATTTCTAACAAGTTAACATGTGATTCATATGTGTGGAGAGGAGATCATACTCTGAGAACCATTTCCTGTTATGAATTGATTTATGTCCCTCCAAAATATGTGTAATGATTCCTAACCTATGCACCTGTGGTTATAATTCCATTTTAGAATGGGTTTTCTTAAGTTAATGAGGTAGCATTAGTATAAAGTATGTCTTAAAGCAATCTCTTTTTCAACATTAAAAAAAAAGGCAGATTAAGTAAGCAGACATAGGGAAGACATACGCCACATCACATGAAGACTGCCAATGAACAAAGGAACAGAAGGTGAAAAGAGACAAGAACCTTCCACGAGAGAGGAAACATTCCCCAAGAACTAGCATCCTTATTTGGACTTCTAGTCCCCATGCTATCAGAAAGTATTTTTTTCTTTGTTAATGTGACTCCTTAACATTGTGGTATTTGTGTTATGGCAGCACTAGATGACTAAGATACTGCCTTAATGTCATATGAGTTTCGGGATGCAGTGGTGGGATGGCGTAATTACACAGTTCAGCAAATTGGGGAGAAAGGACTTGGCTTTTCAGTTATAGACGATTATTCTGTGACATTAAGTGCCCAGTCATCCATTTAACTGTTTATAGCCTAGCATTTCTAGTGTCTCTATTATAAACTGGGAATACTATTAAGAGTCTCAAACTATAAATTGTAGTGCCAAGATCTATCACCTCTAAGTACTATGGAGATGGGGGACAGGATTCTGGTCTGTATTATCATATTTTTATGTAAATAATCTGGGCCTTCTCTATTTTTTTGCCAACCATGCTCTCCCCCCAGCAAGGTACTTTCATAAGCTATACTTTTTTTTTTAACAATATGTTAAAAAAAAAAAAAAAAAAAAAAACCATGGTATATTGGTGGTTATGAAGAAAAAACTACCTCAAAGAGGGAGGGCATATTTGGCAAATGAACATAGAAATTGTGTATTATCTGTGTAAAAATACAGTGCTCCCAACAGCCTTCCATCATTTGTGACACCCAAACTAATACTCTTGACATTATCTTTTCCAGGGCTTACCACTTCCACTGGAGTCCTTCCCACTCTAAGACAATCTGCTTGCATCACCTTGATGACCCTAGGTTTTCTAAACCAAAGGGCTAATTGCAAACCCATTAGAGTAATAAGGTGGGTGTCTGGAGAAGGAATCTCTGAATTTAGAATGTAGGTTCTTAGGTTTAAGCAGTCATTAGAGTGTTGAACTTCCCAGAAAGTGACCATAAATCATTTAATAAAACAAAGTAAATTTATTGGAACTTACTGTAATAACTGATACTGCTACCTGTAGTCAGTAGTGTTTTCAATGGGGAAATTCAGAGGATGAATTTTTACAGGACTTTAGGGTTTGCTATCAGTTGACTTAAGATAGGTCTTTAAAAGGCAGGGCACTGACTGAGACAGGACAGTTATGGTTGGTTCAACATTGGTGGACACAGACAAGCACGGGTGTTGAAGTGAGTCTTGATAAGCAAACTTATCATTATCAAGTAAGTGAGTCATTTGGCCAGCTGAGCAAGCCATTCTTCCATAAAAATTGATCTGAGATCTCCTAAAATAAACAGTGAAGTTAACTGTAATCTTCCGCATTCAGTGTATGAAACCAGGTTTCTAGCTTAGGGTTTATGTCTTTTCCTCAGTATCCTATTCTGATTTTAAAAAATAAAAATGAAAAGAGTTGGGGGAAAAAAGAAGAGTAGAAGAGGAGAAAATAATATAACACATGAAAAAAGGAGCCTCATCAAAAAATATTCAAATGAGTCCTACCTCTATAAACTAACAAATTGCAACACAATCTTCTTTACAAACTTAAGAGTGATAAGCCATAAGGAAGTGATTATATTCTAAAAATTCTTTCTTCAAATGTCAGGGTTAGGACACAAGGTGCTATCTATGTGACAGAGAGAACAGTTCAGAAATACAATAAATATAATCAATTATTATAGAATAAATATACAACAAATCCAGAGATACAATAAATCTAAATAGAGTACAGACTTCATCAAATACAATGCCTATCTGCCAAGCTGAAGAAAACATTCACTCACAATTCTTTCAGATCAGAAGACTTTTGGTTCCAGCACATGGTTTCTTGTTGCTCTTGTATCAAAACCAGTTCCTGAACACATTTATTCAACAAATAACTGCAGGGCATACATGAGGTATATGGTGCTGCCTGCATTCAACAGACAGGTTTTACATACACTCAGTGGAGGATCCAGGTTTTTTGAGACCTTAATCTTAACCAATTTGGGAGTTAATGAGACTCCTTAAGAAAAGTGATATAAGATCAAAAATACAAAATTAGCTGTGAAAGTACTCATTTGGATGCAGAAACTAAATAAAAACAATTCATAATTTTATTAACCTTTAAATATCAGCAACCAAATTTAAAAACAGCTTAATATTTTTTTGAACTTTCTTTACGAATTAACTCTCAGCTTAACAGTTTGTTAATGGTAATGACAACTACAAATTTGAGATTGTTGTTATATTTGAGAAAATACCAAAAAGAAAACTGTTTTGACTAAGTGTTGATGAAAACTCATTTCTCTTCTTACATTTTGCTCATCTGATATTTGGAGGAATTTTTCACAAGTCAGCTTCCAGCTCTGAATACTTCAAAACTCTGTTCCCTTCGACTAGTCACATATCTAGGTGTTAGGGCTAAAAGAGGAATTCATATCATGAAACAACTACCTACTCTTCACTTTTCTGTCTCAACACTGGTTGAGTCAAGACAGTCAGTTATAGGTGTACAGTAACGTTACTGGAAAAGAACCCTGCATCAGCATATGCTATGACTATACAGGAGAGTGACTGCAAACCCCAGAAATCGAAGCTATCTAAACACCACCCAACACAGTAAGATTAGACAAAGGTGAAGTTGGAATGGAAAGACTGATTGTAGCTTGAATAATTTTACTGTCACTTATTTAAAATATTTTATTGTCCTTTAAGTGAAAGTTTATAATCCAAGCCAATTTGTCATACAAAAAATACTTACATATCCATTGTTACATACTCTACCTGATTTCCCCACACTAAGACAGCATCTTCCTCCTTTCTACACTGTTATTTCCTGTGTCCATTCCACCAGCTGATGCCCCCCTCTGCTCTCTCATCTCACCTCCAGACAGGAATTGCCCAGCTAGTCTCATGCATCTACTTCAGCTAATAAATATACTCTTCAGCAGTGTCATTTGATGTCTTAGAGTCCAGCTCAATATTTATCTGAAGAGTTGACTTTGGGAATGGGTTCAGTTCTGGCCTAACAGAGTGTGGAAGTTATGTCTTCTGGGGATCCTCCAGCCCACTGGACCATCAAGTCCAGTATGTTTAATAATAGAGTTCTAGTTCTGTACCTCTTTTTGTCTCACTGTGTCACAGACTCCTTATCGTGTTCCCTGTCAGAGTAGTCATTAGTGCTGGCTGGGCACCACCCAATTCTGGCTTCTGGCTGATGTAGTCTCTGGATTATGTGCCCCTATCTTACTCTTGGGCTCATATTTCCCTTAGATCTTGATGTCCTTAATTCTCCTCTGCTCTAGGTGGGTTGGGACCAATTCATGATTCTTAGATGGTTACTTGCTTGAAAAAATTTTGTTTTAAAAAAGTTTTAAAATTTTGGAAAACCACATGAGCATTCCTAAGGCCTTTCCTAAGACTTTCAGGTGAGTCCACATAAGCAAGAGGTTCTGAAACTATGTCTATTTTAATTCATGGTAAACCTACCTCTTCATTCCCATTGATAACAGTAGTTAGTTTTACTTTAAAAAGAGGGGAGAGGAGTGTGTAAAGGGCAGAGGCTCTGGAATCAAGGAGTCTAGATACAATCTGCAGGCTCCTCCTTAACCCCTGTGTTGCCTCACTCAGGCAATGCACTTGACTTTAGTTTCCTCACCCCTACAATGAGGCTGATAATAATAATGTGCACCAGAAGATACAATCTGAATGAATACAGTTTTTAAACTATAGAGGGCTTAATAAATGTTTGGAATAATTGTATTAATAATATGAGTATTAATATTATTGTTATTAATAATCAAATTGAAGTTATAAAAAAGTGCTTTCACCCTTCTGTATTCTTAGCATATAGTGTCTAGCATGTTTGCTTCTCAGTGGCTAGCCTAGATGAAATTAAAGCATAGCAAGATTACAGCCTTGCTATGCATGGGCTCCTAGTACACAATTACCCTTTTCCAGTGAGGAAAAGGTTTCCCTGGTAACCTGCCTTGCTAAGTCTACTCCCATAGGTACCTGAAATAGGCAAGCAATCGGTTGAATATGTAAGTCATTTCCTTAGCAATCTCTGTAGGTGTCTAGCAATTTTTTGAAAGTGATTTCTAAAAAGGTTCATGCCCATTTTCCTCTTCAAAACTTTACTGAAATGAGATGGAATAGAGTCATTTGGTTATTTTTATTTGTGTTTTTAACAACAATATGTAGCGATTTGCTTATATCAAATGATTGTGTTAATGTAATTTAACATGACTCATGGCTTATCTTAGGTAAATCCCCTTGGGAACACAGCAATATTCCCAAATTCTCCAGGGAATTCTAAAATAAATCCATATTTTCCATCTTCACTTTCTAATTAATCTCTACTCTGACTTGACGGCACTTGGCTTGGCTGGCTGCATATAATTGAATGAGCTCAAGAATCCAGTCCTGATATTTGTACATGTAAAAGGGTATAAAGTTGGGTCCTTAATAAGTTTTTAATAAATCAAATTGAATTGATGCAAAACTTCAAGCTTTATTTATATTTACTTGACAGACTGAATTTTAATTTTTATTTTATCTCATACTTTGCTTGTAAATCAGATTGTCAGAGAGTAAATGTTAAACGGTACAAAAAGAATTTGGTATTTTAAAATGATTATGAAACTTACAAAAACACAAGTGGAAAGGGAATAATGTTAAAGCAATTTGAAAAAAAAAAAAGATCAAAGATATAAATATTTCCTGGACTGTGCATTTTAATTCTAAGTATGTATGAAATCATTTCTTAGTCATTACAGCAGAAGCTTTCTACAGAAACACAGTAATATTTTAAATTTATTTCCACATCCTTAAAAAGTAATTGCTTAACTAATGTGTAGAAAATGACACCAACATGTAAAAGTATAGAAAGTCACACAATAAATACAATGTTATCAAACAGACCAATTTATGAACTTTAGGTGTAATAACTTAATTAAGAGGATAAAATCTCTGGGTTCCTATAGGATCATTATGAGTCAGAATCAATTTGATGGCAACAGGTTTGGTTTTTTGGTTTGGTCTTTTCTATGCACGGTGTCCAAGAAGAAAGACTATATATTCTTTCTGTTCCAAAAAAGTCCACAGGAATTGTCCTTCCAAAATTCACTGAGCTTGGGGTGCCTCACAGAAATCATTTATACAATAGTTGAATTTCTCCCCAAAAAGGAGAAAAGCAGTTTGTTCCACAGTTGCATGTCTGTGTATCCAGCAGGCTCGCTAATCTTCTCCTGGGTTGCCATGACATGGGCTAGAAGTAAGACTGGGCTGAGACAAAGGGAAGCTGCAAAGGTATCGTTAAGGCTAGGGTAAGCAGACACCTCAGAAGGCACCTGGGCTTGATGTATCCTGTAAGGACTTCTCGTCTTAGCAGCAAGATGCCTCGGGACAAGCCAGGAGCTGAAGATGGGGAGTTAAGAGATACTAAACCAGAGTCAGATTTCCCATATCAAGGAATCAACAGGAAATCCTACCAGATACTTCCTGTGCCTTATAAGAAAAAGTTCCCACAGCCTCATCCAACAAGTAACTTCTTCCCCACCCAATTAGACAAGGAGATGTTTTACTTTTTCACTTTCCTTCCTCTCTACTTCAATGTAACAGAGAAGCTGTCACTTATAAGAGAAAGGAAAGAGTCAAAGTGTGTCCTTGTTAAGCTTTTTTTTTAAAAAAAAAAAAAAAGACAGAGCTTGGAGTTTGAGACAGAAGTCTTAATATGTATACAGCTAGATGTTAAATATTAAAAGGGGACTCTTCTAGAAACTGAAATTGCCTGGAATGTTAGAGAATCTGTTCACAAATCCATTAAGGAAGTTGAATGGCATCACTCTCCCCAGAGTTTGTCCCAAGTCATGAGCAAAGCTAACTGTAATAGAAATGGAATTAAACAGACTTCACTGACAGCTAGATGTGGGGTTTAGGAAAGCCTGAGTCTTAAAACAAGACATATGACCTGAACCTACTGATCTGGAAGCTCTCAGAACTTTTTAATAATATTAAATTTTTAATATTAAGTTTCTAATAATATTGAAAAGTTCTGAGAGCTTCCAAATCAGTATATTCAGTTCAAATAATTTTAAAAATTTCTCAGAAATTTTAATATTAAAAAATTATTATTAATTATAATAACCTGTAGAACTGCCCCATATGGTTTCCATGGCTATAGTTTATGAAAGCAGACTATCACATCTTTCTCCCTCAGAAAGTGATGTGGATTCAAAATGCTGACTTTTCAATGAGCGCCCTACTACTAAATCATGAGCCATCAGTGAGATGATTGAATAAAAAGATTTTTTATTTCTTTTTTCCCCATCAGTGTTGAGGCCTCATTTAGATGAGAGAATATGAATTTACAACAGTACTTACCTTTATCTATGACATCTACAGAGGTAAAATGTGTATTATGCGTGTATGCCAATGTCAAAAAGGCATAACCAGTTGATGTTTAAAAAAATAGCAGTATATTTTATGGAGCACATTCTTTTTGCATGATTAATCGGTAACAGAACATTCTATATTTCCGGTTAGGTACAGGAAACTGAACTGAGACTGCTGAGGTCCATTATGCAGTTAAATATTCTAAGTTATTACAGTTACTGTCCCTCCCAAGTTTTATAGTCACACTTCATTTAGCAGACATTACTCAAGAATATGGAGTACAACATAAATCAATTCTCCAGTTACCTAAAGCTTACCCGCTGTAGTACCCAACTGATTCTATTTTAGTGAATTTGAGGGAAGTCTCAAATACACATTTCTAGTCCTTCTTACAGAAGGTGCATTTGCTAAAATTTAACTTCTCTTGATGGCCTTGAATCAAGCTTAGGAACATTAGTGTTTGTGTTATGCATAACACAGAAATACTTTGAAGAGCTAGTCAAGAGACTTCTTTTCCTTAGACCAAGATCATTTCATTGTTAACATAGTTATTCTGAATTCAGCAAAACACTATGTGCTTTTGATCCAACTGCATTTTGTCCTTCCTACATTAAGAGCTGGTTTACTCCTTAGGTCAGTCACTAACCACTATGACATAAGTCTTAGTTTTCTCAATAGCAAAATGGGGACAAGAATAAGAACTAACACTGAGTATAGACTATACGCCAGGTACTGAGCTATACACAGACTTGACTCCAGTATAAGCCCTAGAGTGCAGTTCAAAACACAGAAATGAAATGTGAAAATACAGAGCACGACTACTTGCTTGTTCTGCGACCTTAGGTAAATTTCTTAACCCTTGGAAAACCTGGGGAAACTCTGGTAACATAATGGTTAAGTGCTATGGATACTAACTAGAAGGTCAGCAGTTCAAATCTACCATGTGCTCCTTGAAAACTGTGGGGCAGTTCTACACTGTCTATAAGGTCACTGAGTCATAATCGACTGAATGGCAGTAGGTTTGTTGTTTTGTTTTTGGTTTATTTTGGTTTGAAAAAACCTGGTAGTATAATGGCCAAGTGCTACAGCTGCTAAGCAAAAGATCAGCAGTTCAGACCCACCAGGTGCTCCTCAGAAACTCTATGGGACAGTTCTACTCTATCCTATTGGGTCACTGTGAGTCGGAATTGACTCACCAGCAGTGAGTCTCCATGCCTTCATTTGCTCGTTGGTAAAAATGGAATCATAAAAATGTCTTCATTATATAGTTATTCAATACACACAAAACATTTAGAAAATATCTGGTAAGCACTGAGTAGGTGATTATTGTGATGATTATTATTATCTCATGGCAACCCTAAGGTTCGACTCGACAACTCGGATCCGACTCAACAACACTTGTCTTGGCTGGCATTATTATCTCAGTTAATCCTCATGGCAGTCCTCAGAGTTGGTTAATATTATCATTCTTTATTCTGCAGGTGAAGAAACTAAGGCTTCTTGTTGTAAAGTTGACACTGAATTAACTCTGACTTATGGCAGCCTTATGTCTACCAGAAAAAAATGTTGCCTGGTCCTGTTTCATCTTCATGATGACTACTGGTATGTTTGTGTCCATGCTGAAGCTATTGTGTCACTCTGTATCATTTAGAATCTCCCTCATTTTGCGGACCATCTAACTTACCATGATAATCTTTTTTAGTCTTTCATGATGACATATCCAAAATAAATCAGCCAAAGTCTCATCATTTTCACGTCCAAGAAGCTTTCTGGTAGCATTTGTTTGAGGACTAATGTGTTTGTTCTTCTTGCATCTGCAGTAAATGAATAATTTCTTTTATAATGATCAGCACAAAACTAGTTCCTAAGAGGCAGAGGTTAAAAATGTCCCAAATGTCCAATTTTTCCAAATTGCTGTAGGAGTCCATCATCTCCAACATCAACTACTTCACCTCCCCTCAATATCTCCTTGCCGTATTTTGGTTTGGTAATTTGCGACAATGTCTCACAGAACTCATGAGCCATACTTACAGTTAAGAGGTTTATTAGGGAAGTAACAGGGTACAACTTGGAATCAAAATCAACTCGGAAGTATTAGGAACAACTCATAGCACAATTTCTTGATTAGGACAGCTTCTGTCCTTGCGGCCACTGGGCCCTGCTGGGGCCTATCTGTCAGGAGGCCCTGCTGGGAGCCTTCTCTAACAAATATTAGCTCTGTGAGTCAGCAAGCCCTACCACAGCTATCTTCCACAAGTCTCTTGGTTTCTGGAAATCTCTTGATCCCTGCCATCTGACACCACTGTTGCTCTTGCTAGTGGTGTACCCTCATTTCTTGCTGTCTTTCACGTTACAGCTCCTCTCTCTCAATGTCTCCTTTTAAGCCTAACAAGATGGCAAAGCTGTCCAATGCCTTGTTAGGATTTTATACAACTTATTTGCATGGCCCAACCCCCACAAGAGTGTCACGCATCTTATTTACACTACTAATCCAATCCTTTGACGGGCCATAAGTACTTCATTTGCATAGTGCCATCCAGTCACTTGGTGGGAGTTACAAGGACTATGGATAGAAGGGCCATATTAAGTAATTAATTTCACCATACACAATATGTACAATACTCTTCCCCAACATCACAATTTGAATGCATTAATTCTTCTGTCAACTAAGCCTTAATTGCTAAAAACCAAACCCATTGCCATCAATTCTAACTCAAAGTGAACATATAAGACAGAGCAGAACTGCCCAATAGGGTTTCTAAGGATAGGGTGGTGGATCTGAAGAGCTGACCCTTTGATTACCAGCTGTAGCTTTTAACCTCTGTATCATTAGGGTTCCAGCTAGAAACCCTAAATAACTTGTCAGAACATGTGGGACTAAGATGGGGGAGTAGTTGGATATTTTCTGTGATCTGTCTAGTAACAAAGACTGCAAAAAACAAATCAGTTATATACATTCTAGAAGCACTGAACATCAAAAGGAAAATTGAGAAACTAGACTGAGCATCAAGGAAGGGACAGCTGGTCCAGAAGTACATAAAACCAGATAGACCTGACCCGATGGGAATCAACTCCCCACAGGCAATCTGTGGCAGTGAGCTTGGTGAGTGGAACAGTGGCTTGCGGAAAGCATCTTCCTCAGTGGAAGAGTATTGGAGAGCTTATACCTCCAGAATCAGTTAAAAGCTGGCTTTCAATTGTCAAAAGCTAAGTATGTTTTGTCTAATCTACCACAAGTATCTAAATCTTTCCTTAGGGATAAACCTTTCTCCATTTTCCCAGAACTTCTCCCTCCCTCCTCTATACTGCACCTGGCTCAAGACACTGATGCCATTACCTGGACCAAAAGCAGAACTCCTTGTGCACCTAACAAAATTCTTTTAGGCTCAGAGAGGAAACAATGTAACAAACAGTGGGAAAATAATAAAATAATCTGTCAACAGCCCTAAGCCAGGAGATCAGGTGAGATATAATTTCTTTGCTTAGACACAAGCAGAAAGACATGTCTTCCTCACAGACAGACACCGACGATGGTCAGTTCCCTGCCTTTCTCAGCACATGTAGCTGGACACCTGTGCCTACACCAATTGCCTTTGCTCATCAGGGACTGCAGGAAAGAGCTTGCACCACCCACTTGTTGACCAAATACCTGGGGAACTAAGCTGAATACTACAAGAAAAGTAAAAGGACATCTGGGCTCACTTCCTAGTAAAAGCTCTAATCACCTGTTGACAGGATGTTAGCTCCTCAAAGGCACCAATAATCAAGCTAGATCACATGACCAGCCTATGTGGGCATTTGAAAACAAAATAGAACCAGAAGCTAGGACATAGTAAACAAACATAAAATAAAAAAATTTCAACTTACTGATGGTTCAGAGACAATAAACAATTCCAACTCCCTTAAATAGACAGATGACAATGGCTTCAGAAAGCTCTCAAAAATAAAGAAACACAAAATTTTCTGATGAAGAGAACTTCCTGGAATCATTGAAAGTAGAATACAAAAGGTTAATATTTATAACACTTCAGGAGATCATGAAAAATGCAGCACAGCCGAACAGCAAACCCAGTAGACTGTAAGAAAACAAAGAGAAACAGTTGCAGAAATTTAGAAGATTAATAATAAAATTATAGAATTAAACCATTCTAGAGCAAGTCAAATGAGCAGAATTGAAGCAATAGAAGACAGTTAGCAATACTGAAGATACAACACTCGCCACCAACATATTTGAGCAAAAAAAACCAAATTTTTTTAAATGAAGAAACACTAAGAATTACGTGGGACTCTATCAAGAGGAATAACTTACAAATGATTGGAGTATGGGAACTATGGTGGGGGGGGGAATCAAATACAGACAGAAGTGTTGAAGATTTGTTGACAGAAAACTTCCTTGATATCATGAAAGATGGGAAGGTACCTATACAAGATTCTCAATAAACTCCATACAAGGTAGATCCCAAACGAAAGACACCAAGATATATTATAATTAAATTTACCAAAACTGAAGATAAGGAGATAATTTTTAAGGTAGGTAGAGATAAATGAAAAATAGTCTACAACAGAAGAGTAAATAAGACTAAGTTTGCACTGCAAACCGTGTAGGCACACCATTACAAGTCAGTGATGCCCCCATTGGCAAGCGGTGTACAACCTGAATGGCTCTGTGTGCAGCTCTGCCATTAAACTAGGCACCTGCCTTTTTTATGCAATGTTTTTTGCAGGTTAAGTAAAACACTATGCACAGAGACACCTAGCACAGCTTCCTGCTCATAGCCTCTCTATAAATGATACATGCTTGTCATCTCTCTACAATTTATTTTATCCCTTTTGGTTGCATACAATCTATCCTCATCTTAACCTACAGAGAAATGAGTTAAGTAAATCTGTCAACTTAATCATTAATTCTAGCCACTTTCTTGCCCTAAGGATACGCTCTTATTTCTTGCTGGGAAAAATTAATGGACTTTGTAACAGATCTTTCATTCTAGGTGTGGTAACTACCTTCTAAGACATCCCCCAACAACCCCCACCTCCCATTCTCATCTTTATGCCTGTGTGTAATCTCTGTCCTTTGAGTGGGTGCTGAACCTAGTAACTTAATTCTAATAAATAGAATACAGCAAAAGTGTCTGGCTGTCACTTCTGAGATTAGGTTATAAAAGACAGTGGTTGCCACTGGTTTGATCTCTTTCCCTTGCTTTCTCCCTTGCTGGCTCTGATGGAAGCCAGATGCCATGCCATGATCTGTCCTATGTGGAGGCCAATAGTGTAAGAAACTGAAGGTGTCCTCTAGGTAATAGCAACAAAGACCTGAGGCCCTCAGTTCAACAACTCACAAAGAATTGAATCTTACCAACAACCTAAGAGACGAGCCTTGAAGCTGACAGTAAAGGCTAGCAACACTATGATTCCAGCCTTGTGAGGGACTGAATGAGATGACCCAGCTCAGACAGGTTCCTGACCCACAGAAGCTATGAGATAATAAATGTTGTTTTAAGACACTGAAATAACTTCCTGGAGTAATTAGCTACATTGCAACAGAAAAGCAATCCACCAGGGCTTCTTCTGTTTACTTTCAAACTTTCCCTTGCATTTTGCACAAATGACCAAGACTACATATAAAAAATAAACCTAGTACTGGCAAAAATTGTAACAAAACTTTTGCAACATGATATTTTCATTTTCAGATTCCATTTTTGCTTGTCCTACTTGATTGTGAGCTCCTTAAGAGCAGGACTGTACCTTTTCTCTTATTTTTCCCAAAACAAGATTCTTGCTGTCTAGTATTTTAAAAAGTCTAGAGGAAATGAGCAAGGTTAAAGTCAAAGAAATGAAAGCCTAGGAGAAGCAAAAATGACAGAAAAATAGGGAAGAGGAAGAGAAGGCTGTGATCAAAGAGAGGATTTCAGTGTTTGAAATTCTATAAATACAACAAATCCAAAGGGTGATAAGGTGTGCAATGTGGCAGGTACTCTGCTTGACACTCAAGCCATTTTTAATTAATACATGAATTGTAGATTGTGAAAGGCAAAAAGCAACTGTAGGAGAACAAATGGTAGGCAATGCTGCCCTCTTTGCTTTTGAGAAAGCAATTTAGAGTGAATTGCTGACAACCTGACTTCCCTCTAACACTACCTGGTTTCAGGAATGAGAACCCTGGACCAGAAAATCACAACCAATTCCAGCTTCAGACACAGTATGACAGAAGGATAAGAGAAGAAACCTTCATGAAGGTTTATAGTAGACTGCTTGGAAAAAAAAAGTTACATGAAGTTACACAAGCAGAACTTCGAAAGATTAATATTACATTGCATTAATAAAAATCAATTGTTTATCTACCTGAATTGCATGCGGATACCAGATCTTAGCTTTTATATTTTTTTCCCAGAGCTATACATTTGTAGATGTCATCTAAATTGAATTACTTGTGCATAATGTTCCTAAAAAGATTTACATCTCCAGATTATTCTTGTTACCATCCTCATCCTTCATGTGGGCAAAATAGAAAATCCTCCTAAAAGCCTTGTAATGAAAACTTTAAGCAATTTTTAAGCATGAGTTTTCAAGGATACTGAATTTACATATATAAGAATAATTTATTCTTTACTATGGCTGTCACAAGAAAATTCTCAAAACACATACATGTCTCAGTGTCAATGTACATTTAGGTTCTAATTTTTCTGACTTCAGTGTTACTTTGTTCAATTGATGTAGTAAGATTCCAATTGATGTAGTAAGATTCCAACTACCTAAAAATAGAAAATCTATTATTTCTCATTTAAAAAACAAATGTGATGTACTACAGAATATGATTGCAAATTATTGTTGGTGCTTGAATAAGCAGTGGCGAGGAAGGAGAAATGCATTACATTTGACATATTAATTATGATTTAAAGAGATAAGTCTTGAAACTAAACAACTGAGTAATTGAGTGACAGAATAAAAATTGTTTTGAGTGAAAAAGCTAGTAATCTCATTTTTTTGTTGTTGTTTTAGACCACTAATCATAGACTATTATTACTTATTGCTTTGCATTAATAATAGCAGGTCTGCTGGTAATAAAATCCACGTAAGTTCAGCTCTTCATAGTGACTCCTGAAGACTCCTTGATGTTAGAACAGTCAAGTTTCCTTATTCTCTAAGATTGCCCACACTCATAAGGACCAATGATTTGCAACAGTATTTGTTTCTCTAACACTGTCCCAAACCACCCACTGGAGCCACAAGCACACATGAAGTACTTCTAGCGTACAACTTTTATTTACTTTATGTGAGAGCTCAATCTGTTCAGAAAGGCTGATAGTTGCATTTTGTGGAAAACTCAGTATCACAGTTTAGACCATGTTTCTTCACTCACTTCTGTCTTCCTTATTCATTGTCCAATTTTCACATGCATGTGATGCATTTGAAAATACTGTGGCTTGAGTCAGATGCACCTTAGTCTTCAAGGTGACACCTTTGCTTTTCAACACTTTAAAGAGGTCTTTTGCAGCAAATTTTTCCAGTACAGTGTGTCTTTTGTCTTCTTGACTGCTGCTTCCATGGGTGTTGATTGTGGAACCAAGTAAAATAAAATCCATGACAACTATAATTCTTTCTCCACCTATAACAATGGTGCTTACTGGTCCAGTTGTGAAAATATTTTGTTTTCTTGATGTTGATGTGCATCCAATACTGAATGCTGTGATCTTTGAACTTCATCAGTATTTCAAGTCCTCTTCACTTTCAACGAGCAAGGTTGTGTCATCTGAATAATGCAAATCCTTAATGAGTCTTCATCTAATCCTGAAGTCTCATTCTTCTTCATAGAGTCCAGCTTCTCAAGGTTATTTGTTCAGCATACACACTGAAAATGTTTGGTCAAAGGATACAACCCTGATGCACATCTTTCCTGACTTTAAAATATGCAGTGTCCTCTTGCAAGTAGGATATTGCTACAGATCATTCAAAAGTGACTGCAGCAGTGTATTGACAGGGAACTGCCAGAAATTCAAGCTGGCTTCAGAAGACACGGAACCAGGGATATCACTGATGTTGTCAAATGGATCTTGGCTGAAAGCAGAGAACACCAGAAAGACATACCTGTGTTTCATTGACTATGCAAAGGCATTTGACTGTGTCGATTATAACAAATTATGGAAAACAGTGAGAACTAAAGAACATTTAATTATATTCATGAGGAATCTGTCCTTGAAAATTACCTGGGAATAATTCATGACCTCCTATGTTGATATTCCAAGGCTATAACAAAATAACATGATGGGTGGCTTATAAGAGCAAAATTTTTATCTGGAGGCTAGAGGTACAAATCAGCCTTGTCAATTACTTCCAAGAGCTCTGAGGGAAAATCTGTTTCATGTCACTCTCCTAGTTTCTGGTAGCTCCGAGAATTCCTTGGCTTGCACCTGTGGTGTCACATGGTGTCCTTCCCCTGTCTCTATGTGCTTCTCTTGTTTTATAGGGATATCAGTCATACGGAATTATGACTTATGACTCAAGTATGATTTCACGTTAGCCTCACTAATGACATCTTCAAAGACTCTATTGTCAAACACATCATGTTCACAAATACAGCAGTTAGGTCATCAATGTATCTTTTGGGAGGACATGATGCAATCCATAACATCTCCCAAAGCATTCTTGTCCACAAAGACAGAAATATTCAGTTTGATCATTGCCTTTCAGTCATGTGCTTTATTTGCTGACAGCTTTGGACTCTATAGCCTGTTCTTCACATCTTTCATTTTTCCATCTATGTTGTCTAATCAAGGAGTGTTGTTTATTTTTCTCTATTATGTTGGAAATTATTGAGAAAATCTAACATGAAGGAACAAACTCAGACACAAAACCTCCAATGACAAAAGAAAAAAAATAAAATAAAGCAAGAGATGTCTGAGAACGATATAGTAGAAACATCAAATTCACACCATATACTTCAAACTCATGATTATTTGTCTAGAAAAAATGCAGATAAAATTAGGTCTACCTCTTATAAAGGTGAGATTAACATCTCACAAGGGCAGAGTGATCTGCAAAGGATAAGAAATTTGGAAGGTGGCTGGAAACAGAACTACAAGGCAAGCAAATAGGTAAGTGGATCTGCGGTCAGATGACATAACAGGGAAAGAAAGTTTTTGGTAGACACCAATAAAAATCACTATAATAAGCTGGTTTATGAGGCTGTAGGTACACAATTAATTATAATTCACAAGAAGTACATGGTATTATTTCTTTGAGATAGCAAACAAAACCAAACCCAGCACTGTTGAGTCGATTCAGACTCACAGAGACCCAATAAGACAGAGTAGAACTGCCCCATACAGTTTCCAAAGAGCACCTGGCAGATTTGAACTGCCGACCTTTTGGTTAGCAGCCATAGAACTTAACCATTGCACCACCAGGGTTTCCTTGTTTGTGACAAATCACAGTTTTTACTGGTATTTGGTCAGAACGGTGTACTAATTAGGTCCTTACCATCTACAGTAGAGAATGTATACACTTTGTTAGGCACTCGGTGTACACTTGGGTCCCCATGAGTCGGAATCAATGCAACAGCAATGAACAGCAACAGTCTTTAGATGATACAAAAGATACTGAAGAAGAAAAATAATGCATTACTAATGACAGACTACATGTTTTGGGAGATCCCTTGTGCAGAGTTATTCACAAGTCAAAGAGAGTTTCTAACAATCTTGACTGATTACTGCCCGGACTTAAATACTACTCTAAGCCTTCATGCATTTGCAAACTCTGGTGGCATAGTGGTTAAGTACTATGGTTGCTAACCAAAAGATCAGTGGTTAGAAACTGCCAGGCATTCCTTGGGAACTCTGTGTAGTGATTCTACTCCTTTCTGTATGGTCACTGTGAGTTGGACTCCACGGCACTGATTTTGGTTTGGGTTTTGGTACTCGGAGTTAGATATTTCCTACAGTATCCTATATTTCTCCTATTACAGCAATAACCAAACCTTATTTTATTGGATTATTTACGTCTATTTCCTGATAGACTGCAAGTAACATACAGTACAATTATGTTTTACTGGCTAATATAGCCCCAGATCTAGCAAAGGTCCTAGAATATAGTAGGCATTAGTAAATATTCACTGAATATATAAATAAATGTATGCTTAGATAGGATTAATGACTTACCAAGTAGTCAGTAATAGTTAGTCTAAAAGAAACTATTTGTCGCTTGCTGATAGGTACTCCTAGAGAATCTTAGAGAGGATGTTCGCATTGAGGCTATGATTAAAAGGATTGTGGCCTCCTACAAAAATGCATGCCTATTAGAAGTTTGGGCTTCTAGGAAGTAACATCCAATCTAATTATACTCTTCTGGTGACAAGGGAAGGCAGATAAGTTAGACCCATTCCTGCCCTAGCTTGATTCTCTGAGTCCAACAGTATATTTTATAGTGTCCACAGTATCATGTTTCCAAATATTTGGAATTCCTTCTACTGAACAAAGCCCAGCATGCTAAAGTATCTCATGTGCAGTTATAACTGAATAACATTAAAGTACCATGAGCTAGTAAGTACCAACTACAATTCTACTGCAACTGCTTTTAACTATCTTATATCCATATTTTGTAAAAGAGCAACACAGAAACAAATCAGATTTTTAGTTTTTATTTGGCACATAGGAATACTTTTTACTTACCATCTATTTGGCACCTGGCTGGCTTGGCTATTCCTTAGTGGGTTAACAACAGCAAACCTATTCCTCAATAGCAGTGGTTTTCTAGCTATAAACCCTTATATTCAATGCAAAATTAAAGCATGATCTTTATTTCTTATGTCAAATTAACATAAATTACATTTTAAATTTCTTTTCCAAGTTATGAGAGTGAAATTGTCTACCTTAAGGCAAAAGAAACCAAGTACAGTAACAGGCAAACTGTTACATATTGCATTTTACATTTTTAAAGAATAAATGCCACTGGAATGATTGAGATTACCTTGACTGATAGGATATTTTGTACTATGGTGGTTGGTTTTGCAAGTGTAACATTCTGATTGTTTTCAAGGAAACCATGAAGGCTTTGTTTCATTTTTAATCACTAGAGCACATAAAGATCTACAAACAAGGATATGCATTTTAAAACAGCAATCAGGCTAAGAAGACACAGAAAACAAATATTTTTTAAAAAAAATAAAAATAGATCACATACTAAGCCTATAGTAAATACTCTAGGAAATGTTTTAGTCATCTGGTACTGTTCCAACAGAAACACCTCAAAGTGGATAGTTTTAGCAAAGAAAAGCTTGTTCTTACACAGTCCAGTAGGCTACAAGTCTGAATTCAGGGCATCTGCTCCAGGGGAAGGCTTTTCAAACTCCGTCGGCCCTGGAAGAAAGTCGTTGGGTGGCATCAGCCTTTGGCCACAGAGGATCTTGGCACAGGAAACTGAGGTCTGAAGGAAGTGCTCTACTCCCAGTGTTGCTTTCTTGATGGAATGAGGTTCTCAACTCTCCACTTGCTTCACTTTCCTTTTATCATTTTTAGGATGAAAAGATAAAGGGTGGTGCAAACCACACTCCAGGGAAACTCCCTTAGCAAGAGTTTTGCAGTCCCACCCTAATCTTTTAATGTAATCATCCTATCTATTAGCGACAGGCAGAAATTAGGATGTACAGCACTGAAAAATTACACAAGATTGGGAATCATGGCCCAGCCAAGTGGCTACACACATTTTTAGGGGGACACAGTTCAACCCATGACAGGGAGTAATGTATCCAACAGCCTGAAGAACAAGAAGCATTTCAGGGTAACGAAAGACAATTAGCTTAATATCTAGAAAAGGAATTGTACAAAAGAGAAATTAAATTTCGCCTCATGAAAGAAAATGAATTGTTTCCAGACTTTTACTTAAAAATTCATAACTTGAGAACCTATGACAACCCCTCATTCATAATAAATCAATCTATTCATTAGTTATTCACTACTGCACCTACTACAGCTATAAAACTTGAACAGAAGGTATGGTGGTAGCTATTTGAGGACTCTGGAAAGTAAACAGTTGCAAGATTAGGAAAGAAAATCAGAAATCCAAGTACCAGTAGAACAGCAATAATTATAACTTTAATTTATCCTGGCCTATGCCCCTTGGAAACTCTACAGGGCAGTTAGAATTGCCCTCTGTCCTATAGGATGGCTATGAGAGGAAACTGACTTGACAGCAATGGGTTTATTTACTACATGTAGACTAAAACCCAAGTGGGCGCTGGTCAAGGACAGTGAGAATGCCAATGGAAGTCTTCTAGTTCTTCCTCAAGGAACTCAAGGATCAGAAAATGAGACGCCTAACATGAAAACAGAGCACAGAAACTCTATTTTTCTTTACTTTTGTCTATTCTTTCATATCCTAGCCTTAAGCAATCTATTGGTGGCAGCAGCAACTACAGAAGAGGTACACTATAAGGCACAAGAAACTAAAATTCTCAGGAATGGCAACTTTCTCCAATAGCAGGAGCTGTGGTCCCGAAGGAGTAAGGCACCCCAAGTCTCTATTCTTGGCACTGGATGTGGAAAGAGTCATGGAAAGTATATGGCAGAGGGGAACAAATAAAGACTTAGCTTTCTGGCCAGAGGACAAAAACTGAGAGTCTTAAGAAACTAGAAAGTACTGGAGGGATCACAGGAAGTGAGAAGTGTATGAAATCAACACCATAAAATTGTTTATGAACTTCTCTTCTTACCTCCCACCTCTGACCCCAGCTATACAAGTGTGTCTTTGACCATAAACAGCATACCAGAGACTCTGAGAAATGAACCATGATTCAGAACACTCGCCAGATTTCATAATCACTGCTATAGATATATAAGAAGGAGCCAAAGAACTACAAAAGCTTTGAAAAGGAAACTAACATTGAAACTGCAACCTGCTGAAGGCTGTTTGGAGTTTGTATCCTGAACTCAACCCAGCCTCTTGCTTTCTAGTACAAAAAACATCAATATTTTCCATAGGATTTAAATGAGACCCAGAGTCTTGTAACATTCAAAACGCACATGACATAATCCAGAATTACTTGGTATATGAGACAAAAAGAATCTCAATTTTCATGAAAAAAAGACAACCAGCAGATCCCAATGGTGAAATAATACAGAGACTGTAATTACATGACAGAGGCTTTAATGCAACAATTGTAAAAACGTTCCCAAAATTGAATGCAAATAATCTTGAAACAAATGGAAAGATTAAAAAAATTCAAGAGAAAGTGTAAATTTTTTAAAATGTCACCGAAATGACCATTTTAAACTAAAACTACAATCAAATTTTGTTTTAAAAACTTATTTGATGGCATCAATAATAAAACAGAGACGACAAAGGAAAGATTAGTGAACCTGAAGACAGAGAAACATAGACAATACAATCTAAGGAGAAATAAAAAAATAAATGGAGCCCAAGGAACCTGCTATACATTCACCAAAGGTCTATCTTTTATGTCATCCAAGTCCCAGAAGAAAATAGTGGTGTTAAAAAGAGTATTGGGGAAATAATGACCAAAAACTATCCAAATCTGGAGTGAGATATAAAACTACAAATACACAAAATTTAGGAGACCCAAAGAAATCCATGCTCAAATCCATCATAATCCAATTGCTGAAAATACCTGAAAAGCAGCAAGACAAAAATCATGCATTACTTACCGGGAAGCAATTATTCAAATAACTGCAGTTGTCTCATTGAGGCCAGAAATAAGTGGAATGTCATCTACAGTGCTGAAAGAAATGAACTGTCAATCCAGAATTTTATTCATGGGGAGAATATCCTCCAAGAGTGAAGGTGCAATAAAGGCATTCTAAGATAAAGGTAAACTAAGAGAATTTGTTGCCAGTACATCTGGTCTAAAATGTTGAAAGAATTTCTTCAGACATACAGGGAATGAAACGCAAAGGATGCCTCTACCATGGGGAATAAAGTAAGAGCCAGAGAACTGGTAAATATCTGGGTAAATACAACAGGCTATTTTTGCCTTCTTGGGTTCATTAAAGTATTTTTGATGTTTGAAAGCAAAAGGTGTAACATATCTAATATTGGGGTTTTCCATAATTATGTAGGTGAAAGACATAAGACAACTACAGTAAAAAGGGAGTAGAAAGATAAGTAGCTACTGTATCTGGATAAGCTACAGGGAGACAAAAATATACAATTCCCCAAAGTATTTATGAACAAATAAGACTTAGAGTTGAACAACATGATGAGCATGATCAATGCCAAAGATGCATAAAGGCTGTTGTAGCATCAAATGTTTGGCTACAGGTACAGTTATCACATTAAAAAAAAAAAAATGAGAATTTTAAGACAAAAATTTAACATAATTTCCACCTTGATCAATAAATAAGACATAAAAATCTTTTAAAATATTCAATATTTGAATAAATATCAGAAAAAGCAAACACACCCATTGCTGTTGAGTTATTTCTGACTCGCAGTGACAGATTAGAACTGCCCTGTAAAGTTTCTAAGAAGCAGCTAGCGGATTTGAACTGCCAACCTTTGGTTAGCAGTCAAGCTCATAACCACTTATTGCAATGAGGCAGTTATCAGGAAAATGACAAGGTGAGATGCAAGACTAATCAGATACAGTTTAGGGAGGTGTGAAGTGAAATCTTTAACAAAGCGTGTGAGCACTCTCATAGTCTGACTCATGTTTAAGTCTCCCATGCTTCTCTCTCCCATGTTTACTCTCCTTCATCTCCCCAAAGGTAATTAATGTTTAGTGTATGTTTTTCCAGTTTTTCTCTATAATACATACACATACTTGCATGTATTTATAGTCACAGACACAAACGGGATAATACTGTATACCTTGTTCTGTCAAGTTCCTTTCCAGATGAAAAGAAGCTCTGCAGAACCATACATGGCAGTACAGGTCCATCTACACCAAAGCACGAACATGGCACACTTTATCTAATCTATTCTCTTTTCAATAAACATTTAATTTACTTTCATATTTTTTTCAGTAAAGAATGCCCAAGTGAAAACCACTGTGCATAAGAACTATGTACACTTGTAAGTTAGGTTTCTAAAAGCAAAGTCTCAAGTCTGAAACACAGACATTTTTCATTTTGCTTGAATTCTACTATTTTGTATTGCAACAGTATTTACTGAGCACTGACTATGTACCCACCACTGCTATAGACACTAAGAATTTAGGGAACATAGATTGTATACAGGAAAACCCTGGTGGCATAGTGGGGTAAGTGCTACAACTACTAACCACACAGTCGGCAGTTCAAGTCCATCAGGTGTTCCTTGGGAACTCTATGGGGCAGTTATTCTCTGACCTATGGGGTCACGATGAGTTGGACCTGACTCGATGGCAGTAGGTTGGTTTTAGATTTTATACAAATAAACATATACTGATGCTAAGATTTAAGAAGAGAAAGAAGGGGACAAAAAAAAGAATAAAAGGACAGGGGACTTCTGAGTTATCATCATTCCAAAACAGTGTCCTTTTTGCTATTACCTTGCCTACAAGTGATATTTTCAATTATCTAATATGCAGACAGATCCGACTCGACGGCACTTGGCTGGCAATATGCAGACATTAGAATATACCATTTAATTAGTGTTCTAGATTGAATGTGGTCCCACAAAATATGCTGGAAATCTTAAACCCTATACATGTAGATATAATATCATTTTATAAGAGGATTTCCTTGAGTATGTTAGTGAGGCCATATCAGTGTAGAGTTGTGTTAAACCAACCACTTTTAAGATATAAAAAGAGTTGATTAGGCACCTGAAGAAACAGCAATGGGGGAAAACAGATGCCAGGCCACAGAAAAGTGGCCAAGTAGCCAAGGAACATACTCTAAAAAGAGACAAGGACCTTCCTCCAGAGCCAGGGAGCAAGCTTTCCCCTAGAGTTGGTTCCTTGAAATCAGACTTGTAGCCTCTTACCTGTGAGAAGATAAATTCCTGTCATCAAAGCCATCCCTTGTGGTATTTGTTATAGCAACATCAAAAAAGTAAGACAATTAAGATTTTCCTTACTATTAGTGAGGTGCGTATCTTGTCATTTGTTGATGGACCGTGCAACTGTCTATTTACCCAATTATTTCCTTCAACATACCATTAGCTCCCTGCAGTCAACAGCTGTGTTTTATACCCCACAGTCCTACTTGGTATAGAGTAGGCTTAATAAATGACAATGTAAGGAGCATTTCATATATATGAATGTTAATTATATGTAATATAAATTATGTAAGGTTATCATATGCACATATAACAAAATCAAATCAAACTTTAACCCTAAATTAAGACAGAGGCACCCAGGCTGCAGAAAATTCTACTGCCTTAAGCTTAAAATCATGGTTCGCTTGCTTGACACACTCTGTAGCTTTACATTAAAGTTCTGGTTACTCTCTCCATAACTGCTATTCCAAATTAGTGAAAATTGCTGGAAACTACTTTAGGCTCCATGCTGACATTCACGATAACCTTTTAGACTTCAAGCATAGTAACTTTCTCATCTGTAGGCAGAATTCAACTGCCCTTATCTGAATAAAAGATGCATGAAGTTATATGTAAGCTCCATACATCTGCATAGTATGATTAAGAACACTGTTTATGTAACTTACACATGAACTTCCTATTTGTAAACTCCCTCACTGAGCAGCCATGGTGCCAGCATACCTGACAGTTTCCTTTCCTTTCACAAGGAAATAAACTCACCTTTCTACTCTCCCACCTGTCTCTAGTTTATTGGTTTAGATGACTTCCACCGCAGCAACAAGATGACCCATGGAACATACAGTATCCTAACCATTTTATGCCTCTGGAGTTCACTGAAAAGGTGATAGTATGATTTAACTCATTTAGCCTCAAGACGGCAGCCTTTAGAAATGCATGAAACTCAAGGGACCTGAGCTACAGTCTCACTATGTATACAACGACCACTGTGTTAGATGATGTCTCCTGGGTGTGTGAGGTCTGTCAATTTTTCACAGGTTTGCATTTATTTCTGTGAGATAAGGCATCATATTATGTTTTCCAGTTACTGTATTCTCATGAAAATGTACTCTCATGAAAAATAAACTACTCCTAACGTGATCCAACAGAATGTGGAAATTATTGAACAATATTATTAACATCATACACAAGTAAAACTTTGCTGAAGATCATTCAAAAGTGATTGTAGCAGTACAACAACAGCAACCCGCCAGAAACGCAAGCCAGATTCATTAGAGGACATGGAACGAAGGGTATCATTGCTGACTGTCAGATGGATCCTGGCTAAGAATACCATAAAGACGTTTAACTGTATTTTACTGACTATACAAGGGAAACCCTGGTGGCATAGTTAGTTAAGCACTACGTTTGCTAACCAAAAGGTCAGCAGTTCAAATCTGCTGGTGCTCCTTCGTAATTCTATGGGGTAGTTCTGCTCCAACCTCTAGGGTCACTATGAGTCAGACCCAACTTGATGGTAGTGGGTTTGGTTTGGCTTACTGACTATGCAAAGGCACTAAACTGTGTGCATCATAATGATCTACGGACATTATGAAGAATGGTAACTCCAGAACACTTAATTGTCCTCATGAGAAGTACAGATCAAGTACAGTCTTTCAAACAGATCAAGAAGATACTGCATGGTTTAAAATCAAGAAAGGTATAGGTCAGGGTTATATTCTTTTACCATACTTATTCAATCTGTGAACTGAGCAAACTGTCTGAGACCCTGAATGTAATAAAGAACACTGGGGTATCAAAACCAGTGGAAGACTCACTTAACAACCTGCAATATGCAGACAAAGCAACCTTGTTTGCTGACAGTAAAGATGACTTGAAGCACTTACTGATGAAGGTCAAAGACTACAGCCCTCAGTACGGTTTACACCTTAACATAACAAAAAACAAAAATTATTACAACTGGACCAATAAGCAACATCATGCTAGATGGATAAAAAAAAGATGAAGTTATAAAGGATTTCATTTTACTTGGATCCATAATCAAGACCCTTGGAGGCAGCAAACAATGTATTGTACCAGGCAAATGTGCTGCAAAAGACATACCTGTTTAAAAAGCTATTATCTTAAGAACTAAAGTACACCTGACTAAAATCAAAGTGTTTTTATCACCTCATATGCATTTGAAAACTGGACAATGAAAAAAAAAAAAGACTGAAGAATTGATGCCATTGAATTATGGTCTTGGAGAAAAATATTGAATGCACCATGGACTGCCAGAAGAGAAAAGGTCTGCCTTGGAAGAAATAAAAGCCAGGGGTCTCCTAGGAAGCAAGGATGGAGAGAATTCATCTCGCATACTTTGGACATGCTATTAGGAGGGGCTGTTACCTGGAAAAGGACTTCTTGGCTGGCAGAGGATCCTGAAAAACAGGAAAACTCTCTACAAGATGGATTGACACTGTGGCTACATTAATGGCCTCAACCATAACAATTGTGAGGATGGTGCAGGAGTGGGCAGTGTCTCATCCTTTTGTGCATAGGTTTACTATGAGTCAGAACCAACTCTGTGGCACTTAACAACAACAGTCTTCATTCAGTTACAGTGGCCATTTTCTCCATATTGTCCACTGTTCCCATGCATTAGTGGCTTCCTGCTCTTTGGCTTCCCGTTCTGCAATATTTCAGGACTGCTTCTCTACTTTCTGAACAGGAACTAATGCTTTTGCAACGAGGAATAAAGCACTGCAGCCCTACTTTTCATGAGGCTCAAAATCCTTTAAATTATGTTTACCTCACGTTCAATCTTGCTTCCAGGTATAACAGGTAGAATGCACTCTATGAATAGGTCTGTAATAGTCCACAGCAGCTGTTTCTTCTGCTTAGCTATTAGTTTGCTTTTTTAACAATGGAAAATGCATAGTGATGACCATTTTTCTAAGATTCAGATTCTGTTAGTCTTTTTTGTTTAGTCTGTAAGTACTGCCTATACAGTAATAAGGAATGCATTGCTATGGTAATTTTCCTAAAAAACACCCCTTGACTTTATTTACTTGGGCTATAAGCACTGCTCTTGCAGTAAGAAAGAATGAATTGTACCGTATTTTGCAACATTTTATGAAAAATAATAAGTCTAGAAAGGAGAGTTGAATAAAATGTAAGTGCAGCCATTGTCAGGTGCTTTCATGATTTGAAAATTTTTAAGAAATTAAAAACAAGAAAAGCCCACTGGATATATGTGATCCCAGAAAATAGATATCAAAATCTATAAATCATAAAAATTTTTGAATTGGTCCCTGTCTTAGTCACCTGTTACTGTTCTAACATAAAATACTACAAGTAGAAGGCTTCATGAAGAGAATTTTTTATTGTCACAGTCCGGTACGCCACAAATCCACTTACAAGTCCATTCAGTATGAGAAATCATCACAGTCCAGTAAGCCAAGAGTCCAAACTTAATGACAGCATCTCTGTACAGGAACCTCAGGTCCAAAGGACCTGCTCTGCTCTTGGTGCTTCTCCCTTGGAGGTGTGAGGTTCCCGACTTCCTCTGCTCACTTCTCTCCCTTATATTCCACAAGCTTGTAGCTTGAGTCCTGCCTCACTAACACAACTGTAGCCCATTCTTCATCATCAATATCACAGAGGCAGGACTCATCACACATGGGAGGAATGGTACCATACTGGGACTCTTAGCCAAGTCAAATCAACACATACATTTCTGGGGGGCTCACGATTCAATCCACGACAGTCCCTTAATCAGCATGCTTTCCATCAGCGAAAACAAAAAGTTGGTATCAACAAAAAATTGAAAGGAGAAAATAATTGAGTCACCAAAAGGTTATATAATGTCATTATATACATGTACAACCAAACAAAAACCCACTGCTGTTCAGTCAATTCTGACACATAGTGCCCCTAAAGGACAGAACTGTCCCATAGAGTTTCCAAGACTGTAAAATCTTTACAGAAGCAGACTGCCACATCTTACTCTCAAAGAGTGGCTGATGTATTTGAAATGCTGGCCTTTGGGTTAGCAGCTGAAAGCTTTAACCATTGTACCACCAGGGACCCTCATATACATGTGTATATGAGTCATATTATTTATTTAAAACTTCTAATGACTATAATAAACTGATAAAGACAGTAGTAACTATTCTGGGAAATAATAAAAGTCCTGTTAAGTGAAAGAATCACAACAAAATTGCAAGAAAAAAGAAGTTTTAAATCATCTAGGATCAGTAAATAAAAAGATGCATTTAGAATTCCCTAGAACACATTATCATATTTAGTTGTACCTTGGTAATATTACTAAAATGATCTTAAGTAATATGTTAGATCAAATTTACAAAATTAAATTAGAAAGATAACTTTCACGAATAATATTTAGTGACCTAGAAGGACCAAATGCAGAAAAATGTTTTTCCAAACTCATTATAAAAACTTGGTATTAAACTCACTATTAAATAAACATGTGCTCTGACATTTGGTAAATTTATCATAAATTACTAGAACTGGAAGAATCTTAGAAATTTACCTTAAGTCCTTCATTTTACAGATAAGGAAATGAAGAACTAGGGAAGCAGCTTGCCAATGGCATAACAAGAGCTAGAATCAATATTGTCTTCCCCCTAGAGCTGTGCTTTTTCTACACTACCAAGCCTCTTGGAAACTTTGATGGTAAAGTTTTTAAGAGCTACAGCTGCTAATCAAAAGGCTAGCAGTTCAAATCAACCAAGTGCTCCTTGGAAACTCTACGGGAAATTTCTATTACATCCTATAGGGTTGCCATGCTTTTTGTTTGTTTAGCACCAAGCATCTCTTATGTACAATAAATTCTAAGCTTTAGAATGAATTGCATTTAAAAATTTGGAAATTTTGTATTAGTACTGGCAATTCATTTTTCCCATAGAAATGATTTTTAAAATTTCGTTGAATGTCTAGATTGGTCCCCAAATATAGGCACTCTGAAGAAAAGTTCTTTAATTCAACAGTCTGAGCAATAAGGAGGAATTAAAGGAAGAGCTATTCTTACAGAAACATAGAGAATTTCAAGGACTGACTCTTTAATCATGCTATTAATGATTTTTGCTGTAGCTGACAATGCAGGATGGCTTTCTAATGAGATATGACTGCAATTCTAGCACATCTCTTGGACTTTCATATTCCAACTTTGTAGAAATTTTATTGAGACTTACTTCCCATTCTCACAGTTATCTGCCAAGTGTTAAGTTGTCACTTGCCATCCTCAGCTGTGTGTCTAATCTGAAGCCATGATCTTCAAAGAAGAGGTAAACTTCTATTTAATATGGCAGTTTCAGCATAGCCATTGGCTTAAGTGCAGCCAGCAGTGACCATATTCAAGGAAATTAAGTGAATGTTATTATTAGCCTAAAGCAATCCAGATCTAACCCAGAGCCAGCCATAGGGTCAGTACCCTTCTAAACTCAGGGACCACTTGTAGCAGTGATGGAAAGTGAAAGAAAAATCTCATTTTTTAAGGGAGGAGGATAAGGGAAATGAATACAGTGTAATCAATCAATAAATGCCCCACTACACTAGAAGGGAAAATCTGGTGTTGCAGTGGTCCGGTGTTATGGTTGCTAACCAACAGATCAGCAGTTCAAATCTACCAGGTGCTCCTTGGAAACCCAGTGAGGCAGTTCTACTCTATCCCATAGGGTTGCAGTGAGTCAAAATCGACTCGATGGTGGGTTTTTTGTTTTGTTTTCTATAGTAAAAGAGAATGCTGTTTATTTACTGAACTGCTAGCCAGATGAAATCATTTCTAGATTCCTATGCAATCTTTTCTCACCGAGATATTCACAAACTGCACTCCCCTCTATAAATCCCTCCTACCAATGTCATTGTCATACCTTGAGTTTACCAGATTTCCCACGCATGTACTATAGATGGTGGTGTAAACAGTTAACACACTCAAATGCTAACTAAAAGGTTGGAAATTAAAGTCCAACCAGACATGCCTCAGAAGAAAAACCTCACAATCTACTTCTGAAAAGCAGCCATTGAAAACCCAGTGAAGCACAGTTCTGTCCTGAAACACCTGGGGTCACTATGAGTCAAAATTGTCTTGACAACAACTGGCTTCAGTCACAGAGCAGTCAGCCAAAAGATTTTTTTTTTCCCCTGATTTGGCAGTTGAGATATGTGTGTGTATCTTAAACAAGTGTAATTGTACAACTAAAGACCAATCAATTTTTAATGAACCACCTTTATTAAAAAGCATTAGAATTACATTAAGCAAAGGCAAGCCCAGACATTTGATGGCTGTATGTTACATTTGCATTTTCCGTGTGTACTGAAATTCCTTAATGAATTTCACTCCCTGCAAGAAAGTGTAAGTCCTGAATAAGCAGAGTTTAAAGAAAATACAGAATTGGCATTAGAGTTCAGAGAATGCTATAAGCCTTTAAAAGGACACACGATGTGAATACTAGAATGTCTTGCAGCTGCCTGCCTTACTGCCTATCCTCCACAAGGAGAAAAATGGAAGAAAGAAAGAAAGAAAAGCACACAAAGTGAAGGAAGATGTAAGAGGAAACTATTTCATGTGAATGGCTGTAGAGAAAAATTAAAGCTCTGCATTAACTGTGGAATACAATTTATAAAACTGCATTATATATCTTTTCATGCACTAAAAATAAATACACAAAAAAGATTAGAATTGTTCATACAGGAGTCCAAGGTAAAGGACCTAAACATAATAATATGCAATCATAGGACCACCCTAGCCAACCAAACTGTTTGCTCACAACTTTTACGTAAATGTTTTTTAAGTATTAACTAAACATTAAAGACAGATGATTCATTTTAGAAAGTTTCAATAATGTTGAAACAACGGTGTTCTAAAGAGAACATTTTAATTAGCTAACATACTATATATATATTTCAGTATAATTTTTATAATCTGAATGTCACTTAAACACACACACACAATACTTAGCATGTTTGAAAAAACTTTAAAATGCAGTATTTTCATTAGAAAAGTTGTTAGATATTGGTATTAGTTACTAATGAGATTTTTAATTCCTTAGCTCTAAAGAGTTTTAAACCTGCTAGAGTTTAGGAGCATCCAGCCTAAATCAGTATTACACACATACTAATAAATGGAAAACAGTAAGGAAAGTCTATTAAGGTCTAATATGTAATTATGTGAAAGTATTTGCATAAACCACAAGGATAAAACTGGAGAGCAATTTATGACCACCTTTTTACTGGGTTCTCACATATAAGCTAAGATGTCACCTTGAGGACTAAAAAGTGAGCCTAACCGAAGCTATGGTGTTTTCAACCACCTTGTATGCATGTAAAAGCTGGACAAGAAGACTGAAGAAAAACTGACACCTTTGAATTGTGGTGTAGGCACACAATACTGAACATACTATGGACTGCTAAAAAGTTAAAGAAAAACGTCTTGGAAGGAGTACAGCCAGAATGTTTCCGAGAAGCAAGGGCAGCAAGACTACACCTCACATAGTTTGGATATTTTATCAGGAGGGATCAGTTCATGCTTGGTGAAGTCGAAGGTCAGGAGAAATGAGGAAGTTCAACAAGATGGATTGACACGGTGACTGCAATAAAGGGCTCAAGTGCATCAACAATTGTGAAGATGGTGCAGGACAGCGCAGTGTCCTGTGTCGTTTGTGAACAGGGTTTCCACGAGTTGAAACTGACTCAACGGAACCCAACTACAAACACACAGGAGTGAGATCTAACCATTTATCAACATTGCTTTTTTCACTATGGTGGCTATCTAATTACTCAGCGGCAATTCCTGCTATCCCCTCCTAGTTTCTGGTAAGCCACCAGAAAGACTTTCCTGTCTCCCCTGAGCAGATGTGGGTCCTCCTTCCTCTTATACCCTCAAGACACTTATACTTCCATTACTGCAATTATTGTTTTTTCATTGCTTATTTGCTTGAACATTTCCCAAGTCAATTTTAATCTCCTAGAGAAAGACATCGTATCATTGCGCCAGTTGGAGAAACTTTCACTTTGCTGAAGTTCAAAAAAGTACTTGCCTAATGACTGAATCAAAACTGAACCAGAGATTAGCCTTTTAATCAATTACACAGGGTAGGGGTTTAGTCTGTATACTTGTCCCATTCCAACAGTCACATTACTATGGAAAAAAAGCCTGTTACTCTCACCAAAGCCCATCATTTCTGCTTGTATTCCATTCCCTCTCAGTTTCTCAGGGAGTTTATTCCTATAATTATTTACTTTCTCATGTATCATAAATTATTCTCTTGAATAATTCTCAGCAACCCTCATAGCCTAGCATCCTATATGTTAAAAACCAAACATGTAAAGAATGTTAAACTAGCAAATATTAGGTTACATATATAATTATACTACAAAAAAAAAGTATCTACCTCTAGCTACATTTATGTTTCTTAACTCCTTTTCACAACAAAATTTCTTAAAGTTGTTAGAAGTTTCTGTCGTCACTTATCACTCCCATTCCATCAAGGATTCCAGTTTGGTTTCATTTTCTTTTTTCACTATACTAAGACTGCTCTCATTAAGGCTGTAATAATCTCCACGTTGTCAACTCTAAGAGACACTACTGTTACCTTTCTCAAGCACTCACTTCAGATGACAAAGAGGATCACTTTTCTTTAATGTTTTTCATCTCTTGATTTCTTTAACCCACCTGCTATTTTCTTTTCCTTCTGTCTCAATGGTTGTTACATCTTTGTCACCTTTGCGATTGTCTCCTTCTCTTTCAGAAGTGGTCCACTGATTAGCTCCATTCTCTCAGTGTAAATCTTGCTCCTGTAGTTTCGCTTAGAATCTATATATTGATGCCTCTCAAACTTCATTCTGTAACTCTGATCTCTCCCTAAAACTCACAAATCTTATGCCCAACTGCATACTTGACATCTGTGCTTGAATTTCTTCTAGGGATCTCATAACATCTCCAAACAGAAATATTGATTTCTTATCTTCAGTCTATAATTTATTCTTCCAATTTCTCTATCACAGTAAACTCTACTACTATTCATTCACCTGACAAAGAAAAAAACTCATACTCCATCCTGACTCCTTTCCCTCCTCCCACATTTAGTCCCTTACAAGATTCATAAACTCTATTACAAAATATAATCTATCTACTTATTTCCTTTTTCACTACTAATACCCTATACAAAGGCCTAAAATATTTCTAGGATCTCATAACTGGTCTCCCTACTTTCATAACCCATACCACTTAATATTCAAAGCAAAATTTTAAAAAAGTAAATAAATTATGCATCCTTCCTTATATAAAACTGTTCAGGAGCTCATCATCTGTTTAGAATAAAATGCAACTTCTAACCACATACAAAAATTTATATAATGTTGTCCTGTTTACCATTTGAACTTCAGCTCAAACTTTCTTCCTTTCACACACTATGCTTCAGGCACAGTGCTCTTCTTTTTGTTTCTCATACATTTCAAGATTATTTTCATCTTAGGACTTTTAACTGTCTTCTCTTCCTGAAACACTTTTCCCAATGAAGTACATATAGCAGGCTTTATGAATTGAATTATATCCCCATGAAATTGTGTATTAATTTGGCTGAGCCATGATTTCCAGTATTGTGTGACTTCTTCCCATGTATGATAAATCTTGCCTCTATGATGTTAATGAAGATGAATGGACAGCAGTTGTATTAGCGTGGCAGGACTCAAGTCTACAAGCTTGGACTGTGTTGAGGCAACCTTTTGGGAGATGAGAGGGAAACAGGCAGAGAGTTGGGGACCTCATAGCACCAGGAAAGAACCACCAGGAGCAGAATGTGTCTTTTGAACACTTGGTCTCTGTGCCTGAGAAGCTCCTGACCAGCAGAAGATTGATGAGAAGGACCTTCCTCCAGAGCTGACAGAGAGAGAAAGTATTCCCCTGGAGATGATGCCCTGAATTTGGACCTTTAGCCTACTTTTCTATGAGAAAATAAGTTTCTCTACGTTAAAGCCATCCACTTGTGGTGTATTGGTGTTATAGCAGTGCCCACACGTCAGTCAGTTTGTTATACTGTGAGGGCTTGCATGGTGCTAAAAGTTATGCTACTGGTATTCAGATACCAGCAGGGTCACCCACAAACGATAGGTTTCAGCTGAGCTTACAGAAGAACACAAGACTAGGAAGAAAGACTCAGCAGTGTACTCCTGAAAATAATCAGCCCATGAAAGAAAACCGTGTAAATAAGGCAGTGTAACATTTTTCAAGACCAACAGCTTCTTCATGGCAAAAAGCTTTTTTCATCAACATAAATGGCAACTACCCATGGACCTCACCAGAAGGAATACACAGGAATCAAAGCGACGATATCTGTGGAAAGAGACAATGGAAAAGCTCAATATCATCAGTCAGAACAAAGCCACAGGCCAATTGTGGAACAGACCATCAGTCTGCAAGTTCAAAACAAAACTGAAGATAAAATTAGAACAAGTCCATGAGAATCAAAGTACCACCCTGAATATATCCCACCTGAGCTTAGAGACCATCTCAAACATAAATTTGATGCATTGAACACTAGTGACAAAAGACCAGAGAAGCTGTGGAATGATATAAAGGACATCATACATGAAGAAAGCAAAAGGTCACTAAAAAGACGGGAAAGACAGAAAAGGTCAAAATGAAGGTCAGAAGAGACTCTGAAACCTGCTCTTGAATAGTGAGTAACTAAAGCAAAAGTGAGAAATGGAGAAATAAAATGATGATTTCAAAAATCAACTCAAGAAAAAGCCAAGCCAACCAAGTGCCATCGAGTCGGGTCCAACTCATGGTGACCCTAGGGGCCAGGGTGGAACTCACCTCCAGAGTATTCGAGGAGCACCTGGTGGATCTGAACTGGCGACCTTGTGGTTAGCAGTGGTAGTACTTACCCCACTACACCACCAGGGTTTAGAGAAGAATTATGACATGTGTGAAGAGCTGGAAATAGAAAACCTAAAGGGAAGAATGCACTCTGAATTTCTCAAGTTGAAAGAAGTGAGGAAAAATTCAAGCCTCAGGTTGTAATAGTGAAGGGTTCTATGGGGAAAATATTAAACACTACAGGAAGCATCAAAAGGAGATGGAAGGAATACACAAGCGCCATTATACCCAAAAGTGGTCAACACTTAACCATTTCAAGAGGTAGCATATGATCAGAAACTACTGAAGGAAGAAATTCAAGCTACACTGAAGGTCTTCATGAAAAATAAGGCTCTGAGAATTGACAGACTATCAACTGAGATGTTTCAACAAACAGATGCAGTGCTGGAAGTGCTCACTCAACTATGCCAAGAAATTTGGCAGACAACTGCCAGGACAACTGACTGTTGTTGCTAGGTGTCGTCAAGTAAGTTCTCACTCATAGCAACCCTATGAACAACAGAAAAAAACACTGTCTGGTGTTGAGCCATCTCCACAATCGTTGTTATGCTTAAGCCCATTGCTGCGGCCACTGTGTCAATCCATCTCCTTAAGGGTTTTCCTCTTTTTCACTGACCCTCCACTCTACTACTAAGCATGATGTCCTTCTCCAGGAACTGATCCTTCCTGACAACATGTCCAAAGTATGTAAGACGCAGTCTTGCCATCTTTGATTCCAAGGAGCACTCTGGTTGTACTTCTTCCAGAACAGATCTGTATGTTCCTTGAGCAGTCCATGTACATTCAACATTCTTCTCCAACACCACAGTTCAAAAGCATCAATCCTTCTCCTGTCTTCTTTGTTCATTGTCCAGCTTTTACATGCATATGATGCGAATGAAAATACCATGGCTTGGGTCAGGTGCATTTTAGTCTTCAAGAGGACACTGTTACTTTCAAATACATTAAAGGGCCTCCATTTGTCAGTGGTGGCTTGCCTGTTGCTGTGATATGGGAAGCTATGCCACCAGTTTTTAGGTACCAGCAGGGTCAATCATGGCAGACAAATTTCAGCTGAGCTTCCAGACTAAGACAGACTAGGAAGTAGGACCTAGCAGTCTACTTCTGAAAGGAATTAGCCAGGGAAAATCTCATGAATAGCCACCGAACATTGTCAGACATGGTGCCAGAAACTGAGCCCCCCAGGTTGGAAGGCACTCAGAAGATGACTGGGGAAGAGCTGCCTCCTCAAAGTAGGGTCAGCCTTAATGATGTGGATGAGGAAGGCCTCCAGGATCTTTGTTTGCTGATGTGGTACAACTCAAAATGAGAAAAAATAGCTGCAAACATCCATTAATAATAGGGACATGCAATATAGAAAGTATGAATCTAGGAAAACTGGAAATCATCAAAAATGAAATGGAAGGCTTAAACATTGATATCCTCGGCATTAGTGAGCTGAAGTGGACCAGTTTTAGCCATTTTGAATCTGACAATCATATAGTCTACTATGCTGGAAACGAAAACTTGACGAGGAACAGTGCTATGTTCATCATCAAAAAGAACAGTTCAAGTTCTGTCCTGAAGTACAATGCTGTCAGTGATAGGATAATATCCATCTGCCTACAAGGAAGGCCAGTTAATGCAACTATTATTCAAATTTATGCACCAATCACTAAGGCTAAAGATGAAGAGGCTGAAGATTTTCACCATTTTCTGCAGTCTGAAGTTGATCAAACATGCAATCAGAATGCAATGATGATTACTGGTGACTGGAATGCAAAAGTTGGAAACAAAGAAGAAGACTGGTAGTCAGAAAATATGGCCTAGGTGATAGAAATAATGCCAGAGATCACATGATAGAATTTTGCAAGACTAATGACTTTTTCATTGCAAGTAGCTTTTTTAACCAAAACAGACAGCGACTGTGCACATGGACCTCACCAGACGGAATACACAAGAATCAAACTGACTACATCTGTGGAAAAAGATGACAGAAGAGCTCCATATCAGCAGTCAGAACAAGACCAGGTGCTGACTGTGGCACAGATCATCAACTGCTCATGCCAAGCCAGACAAGTGCCATTGAGAAAATTAGAACAAGTCCATGAGAGCCAAAGTATGACCTTGAGTATATCCCTCCTGACTTTAAAGACCATTTCAAGAACAGATTTGCTATGCTGATCACTAATGACAGAAGACCAGACAAACTGTGGAATGACATCAAAGACATCATCCATGAAGAAAGCAAGAGGTCATTAAAAAGACAGGAAAGTAAGAAAAGACCAAATCGGATGTCAGAAGAGACTCTGAAACTTGCTCTCGAACATCAAGCAGCTAAAGCAAAAGGAAGGAATGGTGAAGTAAGAGACCTAAACAGAAGATTTCAAAGAGAAGCTCGAGAAGACAAAAGAAAGTATTACAATGACATTTGCAAAGAGCTGGAAATGGAAAACCAGAATGGACAACTCACTGAAAGAGATATTTATACCTATTCCTAACAAAAGTGATTTGACTGAATATGGGTATTATTGAACAATATTGTTAATATCACATGCAAATATAATTTCACTGAAGATCACTCAAAGGTGGTTGCAACCATATATAGACAGGGAACCACCAGAAATTCAGGCCGGATTCAGAAGACAACACGGAACCAGAGATCACTGCTGCTGTCAGGCAGCTTTGGGGTGAAAGCAGAGAATACCAGAAAGATGTTTACCTGTGTTTCATTGTCTATGCAAAGGCATTTGACTGTATGGATCAGAACAAACTATGGATAAAGTTACACAGAAAGGGAATTCCAGATCATTTAATTGTCCTCTTGAGGAATCTGTACATGGACCAAGAGGCAGTTGTGCAAACATAACAAAGAAACACTGCATGATTTAAAGTCAAGAATGGTGTGTCAGGGTTGTACCCTTCACCATACCAATTTAATCTGTATGCTGAATAAATAACCTGAGAAACTAGACTATATAAGAAGAATGGAACATCTGGAGTGCAAGAAGACTCATTAACAACCTGCTTTATGCAGATGATACAACCTTGCTTGCTGAAAATGAAGAAGACTTGAAACATTTACTGATGAAGACAACAATGTTCAGTATGAATTACAGTTCAATATCAAGAAAACAGAAATTCTTATAAGTGAATCAATAAGCAACAACATGATGAATGGAGAAAAGACAGTTTGTCAAGGATTTCGTATTACTTGGATCCACAATCAATGCCCATGGAAATAACAGTCAGGAAATCAAAAGATTCATCACATTGGGCAAATTGGCTGCAAAAGACCTCTTTAAAGTGTCAAATAGCAAAGATGTCACTGTAAAGACTAAGGTACACTTGACCTAAGCCATGTTATTCTCAATTGCATCATGTCATATGAAAGCTGGACAGTGAATAAGCAAAACAGAAGAATGGACACTTTTGAACTGATGTACTAGAAAAGAATATCGAATACATCATGGACTGCCAAAACAATGAACAGATCTGTCTTGCAAGTACAATCAGAGTGCTCCCTAAAAGTAAGGATAGCAAGATTACATCTTACATACTTTGGACACATTGTCAAGAGGGATCAGTCCCTAGAGAAAGACATCATGCTTGGTAGAGTCAGTGAAAAAGAGGAAGACCCTCAATGAGATGGATTGACACAGAGGCTGCAACAATGGGCTCAAGCCTAACAATAATCATGGGCATGGCACAGGACTGAGCAATGTTTCTTTCTGTTATGCACCGGGCCACTATGAACTGGAACCAACTCAAGGGAACCTAACAACAATAATAGCACTAGATTACTAAGACTTCTTTTTCAGATCTGTTTGTAATTTCCTTAGGATGGTCTTTCATTACCTCATCAACAAATCACTCTCTTTCAAATTACTGTTTTAATTGTCTGCATTACACCTAATAATACTTAGTATTTCATCATTATTATCATATTTATTTGTCTGTCTTCACCTACACAAGCTCCAGACCACGTAGAATATAAACTGCATAAGAGCAGCAGACTTCTGTACAGCATCTGGTACCAAGATGTTCAAAAATCATTCATGCTATGTATGAATGACTGACGACATCAGAGCTCCCAGATTAGCACTTCCTTCACTATAGGCATTATAGGATAGTCTGCTATAAACTACATAAAAGTTATGATTTCTGAAGGAATGAAAGATTTAACAAGTAATTTTCTCCCATTTGCTATTCAAATGGGCTACACAATTGTTAAAAATATATGATCTATTGATTTCTTAAGAACAAGACTCTATATTAGTTACTTATTGCTTTTTAACACAGCTCTCAAAACTTCATAGCTTAAAGCTAAATATTTATCATCTCAGTTTCTGTGAATCAGAAATCAGGTGTGGCTTAGTTGGTGGTTCTGGCTCAATGATTCTCATAAGGTTGCAATCAAGATGTTGCCCAGGGCTATTTATTCCGAGGCTTCACTGGGGCTGAAGCATCTGCTCCCAAGGTGGCTCATTCACATGCCTGGCAAGTCACTGTGGTTGTTGACAGAAGGTGAAAAAATGGCACCAACTGTAAAAATGGTATGGAAGCAGTATCAGATTTCCTCTTATTTCACAAGGGGGATGTATTCTGTGTAACATCAGTAGAAAGCTGATTCCTATGAGGTAGAAGTCAAACATAGCTCCACCTTCCAACATTTTTACCGGTTCTGATACCACTCATGGTACTGTCCCATGGTTCTACTTCTTTGCTGGGTTCTGTAATTCATTGCAATGGTCACACAGAACTCACAAACAATACTCACGATTATGGGCTTTATTAGGGAATTAATGGGTTACAATTCAGGATGCAGAACAACTCAGGATACATTTCTTTGATTTCTTTGATCAGGACTGCCACTTCCCAGCTGTGTCCACAAGCAGGCCTCTCTCTGGCCCTCAAACTCTCAGCCTCACCTCTACCTTGCTTGCCAAGCCAAGTGCCAATGAGTTGGATCCAACTCATGGCGACCCTTGCTTAGACGAGTGTTATAAAGCACTTTAGCTCCATTAGTAAGTGCTCAGAGGCACCTCATTCTGCCTGTAAGCCTCAATGTGAAAGTGGCCAGCTCTCTCACCCTATGGGCCAGCAAACCCCCTGTAACTACCTTACTCCATGTGCTAGGAAGCCCACTGTGCTGTCTTGTACCCACCTCCTGACTCAACTGCTAGCGATCCCCTGCTACTGCTTCTTGCTGTCTCACGTTACAGCTCTCTCTCTCATGGTCTAGGAGATTTTCATCTCAGGTACCCAGTCCAAAGGATGCACTCCACTCCTAACTCTTCTTTCTTGGTTGTAGTGAGGTCCCCCTTCTGCTCTGGGATCAGCTCTCTTTTAAGCCTAGTAGGCTAGTCAACAGTGACCAACCCCTTCATTAAGGTTCCAAACACTTTATTTACATGGTCCCACCTCCTCTAAGGTGACATGAACCTTATTTGCATTATTAGAAATGCTGTGCAATCCCCTCGATAGGGCACAGGCACCCAATTTGCATAATCCTACCCAATCATTGTGTGGAATTCACAAAAAGACTATGGCGACAACACCAAAACCAAACCCACTGCCATTGATTCCAAGTCACAGTGACCCTGTGGGACAGAGTAGAACTGCTCCATAGAGTTTCCAAAGAGCCACCTGTTGGATTCAAACTGTTCAATGTTTGGTTAGCAGCCATACTACTTAATCACTATGCCACCAGGGTTTTCAGACTATAATTAGAAGGGCCATGTTATGTGATTCACTGTACCACAGAAGGCCTCAGTTCCTCACCCTAGGGAGTTTTCCAAAAAGCTCTCTAAATCTCATATTATAGCCGCTGCCTCCTCTCAAATAAGAAATCCAAGAGATAGCAAGGCAGAAACAGCTATTTTTTTTATGACCTAGTCTCAGAATTCACACACTGTCATCTCTGCAATATCCTACTGGTTACATAGGTCAACACTATTTGGTTCATGAGAGGATGAGACAAGAGTATAAATACCAGGAAGTAAGAATCACTGAGAGACTTCTTAGAGGATGGCTAACATAATATTGAATGCAAAAAGAAAAAGTTAGAAATCATCTCCTTAAATTCCTGATAACCTTTTTAATTTCAAATGTTTCATTAATAGTAATTGTCCTATGAGGAGTCCCTGGGTGGCATATATAGTTAAATACTTGACTACTAGTCAAAATGTTGTCAGTTCAAACTCACTCAAGGAGCTTTGGAAGACAAGCAGGGCAACCTTTTTCTGAAAGGTCAAAGCCTTGAAAACTTTGTGGAGCAGTTCTACTCTACACACATGGGATTGCCATGAGTCAAAATCAACTTGATAGCAACTAACAGCAAAAATACGTACACGTAACAAAGAAAAGCGCAGACTGTGTCAGCCTGACTACAGATACCTGTCATCCCACCACCACCACCTACCCTACCCCTACCCACTCAAGTCCTATCAGTACTCTTGGATATGATATTTGAGCCTATGTGCTCCACCTGAATCACTGGAAAAGTTAGGGACTTCTAATCTGCTTTGAACTATGATAAAGATAAGAAATTACATATCCTCACTAAAGACAAAAAAAAAAAAAATGGGTCTTTGTTTTAGGTACCCAGTGTTGTTATAACACTAATATCACAAGTAAGTGACTTGAAAAGAACAAAAATTCATTTTCTCAGTCTGGTGGCTGGAAGTCCAAATCAGTAAATCAGCTCTAGGGAAATGTCCTAGCTTCTTTCAGCTTCTACTACCTGTTGGTAATCTTTGGCATTCCCGAACTTGTAGACGCACCTGTATCTATGGTGGCATGGTATCTGTCTTCTCCCTCTGTCTCTGTCTATTCTGTTCTTTATATAAGATACGACTAAAGTAAATAGGTCTAGACACACTTTACCTCATATTATGTCATTAACTTAGCAAAAGAAAACATCTGTTTCCAAATTGAGTCATATTTGCAGGTGTAGAGTTGGACTTTCACATTTCCTTCTGGGGGGACACAATTCAATCCCTAACATCCCAAAGAGAACTCAGCCTTCAAACATGTGGGAAGCTCCTCAGGGAGAGGTAGCACCTGATGTTTGACATCCTGGGAAGCCCTATGTGGTCCTACAGGTTTCAGAAAGTAAGGTAAGCTGAGTTGCTACTAATAATTACAAACAGAAAAGGTTCTGACCTACACTTGACGAGACATAGGAACAGAAAGGCTTCTTCTCAGATCCTCAGCAAAAATGTGAGTCTGTCAGTTCTTTTACTCACTTCCTGGAGAGCTGTTTGGGATGCTGCAGTATGAAGGATCCTAATAATTTGATTTATGAGCATACACTGAGCCATAAAATTGCAGCACACTTAAGGGCAATCAGTAACAAGAAAGAGAAGGAATGAACGAGCAAGGCAACAAGAAGCGGTAAGTCTGGTAGAAAAAAACCTACAGCGTCATAAGACAAATTTAACAAGAGTATGCAGAGCACATAAAGAGACTCGACTAGGATATTAAAGACTAATTCTGGAGCACTGTAAAATGACTTTTGAATTTAACAATTCATTAAATCTGTGGTTCTCGAATTCTAGCATGCATCAAAATCACCTGGAGAGTTTATTAAAAGTTAGATTGTTAGGAGCCACTCCTAGAAGTTCTGATTTAGTAGGCTTGGAATAGGGTCCAAGAGTCTGTATAGCTAGTAATTTCTCAGAAGACTGTATTTTGACAGCAATAATGCAAGATGAACACAAAGAAAGGGTAATCGATGAGGCTATAACTAATTGACTGAATACTAGTAGAAAAACTATGTCAAAAGAAACTAAAAAGACAGAGTTGGAAATCATAAAAGATAAAAACATAGAGGACAGAGATATCTAACACAATCATAGAAGCAACAAAGAAGAAATTTATGGATAGGGTACAATAATTAAACAAACTACAGCAAGATTTTTTCTAACTAAAGATATGACTCCCAGAGAATCCTTCACTGGGTAAAATGGAGTCAAGAAAAGCTTCAAGGAAGGGGCAACATTTGAGGACTCATATTGTCAGAAAAAAAGAACAAAACACTACAACAGAAAGCACTGACAAATCCATGGAGCAAGAAATCTTTGTGGATATTTAGGGGGAAAAAACGACTAGTCCAGGAAAATATACAGAAACAACCCCAAATAAAAGGGGAAAGGTGACTGTGACTACTTCTAAGTAATAAGAGGAAAAGGGAATGAGAAGAGAAGCCAAGAGACTGACCTTTAAAAAGCAACCTCTGCAGGCGCAGGCAACAATAAAAGGCCTCTGAGTCTGAGAATACGATTAACTGTGCTTCTGTGAGACTGGCCTTACTGTTAGGATAATACTAATTAGAATGCAAATATTAGCACATTCATATCCACACTTCAATGACATGTCAGTCAGGAACCCACATTCCAATCATCTTGTAACACTGATCTCTTCAACACGTGACCTCCAGGATTCACCCACTGAAGTGAAAAAGAGAATGTGAACAACCAAACAAGGGTTTTAAGCTCAGGCTTGAAAGGGCATGCGTCTCTCTGTTCACTACTCAGTGCCCAGAATTCAGTTACATGGCACGCAAACTAACAGCAGGGAAGCCTGAAAATGAACTACCTGGTACCCAGAACACAAAGAAACAGGTGTGGTGAACACCTAGTACTGTCTCTGCATATTCATGCTGCCTAAGACAAGCAGATTTTATGAAGTTCAGAAAAAGGAAATAAGTATTCATGTCATGATCTATACAGAAACAACTCAAGTGAATAGGAAAACCTTAATCAAGTCTTAATGTGCAATGCTAATATAAAGGATGTTGTAATTTGCTAATGATGCCATAAACAAAAATATCACAAGTTGGTGCCTCTAAAAGACCCAGAATTTATCATCCTCAGTTTTGGAGGCTAAAAGTCTGGTTTACAGCATCAGCGGGGCTGTGTTCTGTCAACTCTAAGATCACTCATTCTTTCTTTCATCTCTGGGCAGCCCTGAGTGCTTCTTGGCATTCCTTGATTTGTTAGGTAGATTTTCATGTGCTGTCTTCCCCAGCTAGTATCTCCGTCTGTACTCCCTTTTATAAAGCACTCAGAATGGATCAAGTTTAGAACCCACTCAGATGTTACCTCACACACATAACAAAAACCCTGTTTCCAAAGAGTATCACAGGTACATGAGAGTTAAGATTCCAGCATATCTTTTGGAGGTGACACAATTCAAGCCATAACAGATGCTCATAAAAAGGAGAAAGCTGCCTAAAGAAAGCAGAATTGAAGGCCATTATTAAGCTTCTATTTTTTAAGTACACATAAAAATATAGAATAGGAGGTAACTGAAGACAAAGATAAGGAAATATGCATGTGTGCACACACACAAATCCCTCACTATCCAAACTTCTGTTCTATGTAACTCAGGAATATAAATTCAGGATACAAATAGATTTAATTAGCTATGTGTGTGTTTCTACACATGCAAAGCAAGGCGTATGTGATGTGTCCTTGAAACAGACTAAGTGTTTTCCTGAAAACATCCCATGTGGTTATATGAGTCCTCAGTTCTTTATACTGCAGCTGTTGTATATTGATGAGTACAGTATTGTAATGATATAAAATCTCATCAATGAGTTAAACAGCAATCATCCTGAACATTCTTGAAACTTCTATTACTAGTTATCTTTGGATAAGTATCAAAACCTTAACAAAATGTCTTATTTGAAAAATTATACACACACACACACACACATAATCTGCTGCAAAAGACCTCTGTAAAGCATTCAAAAGTAAGGATGTCTCCTTGAAGACTAAAATGCATGTGACCCAAGCTATGGTATTTTAAATCATATCACATGCATGGGAAAGTTGGACAACAATAACGAAGACAGAAGAAGAATCGATGCCTTTGAATTGCAGTGTTGGAGAGGAATATTACATGAAAATGGACTGCCAAAAGAACAAACACATCTGTTCTGTAAGAAGTACAGCCAGAGTGCTTCCTGGAAACAAAGATGGCAAGACTCCATCTTACTTACTTTGGAAATGTTGTCCGGAGGGATCACTTCCTGGAGAAGGACATCATGCTTGGTAGAGTGGAGGGTCAGCAAAAGAAGAGGAAGCCCCTCAACAAGATGGACTGACACAGTGGCTGCAACAATGGACTGAAGTGTAAAGACGATTGTGGACATGGAGCTAGACTGGCAGCGTTTCCATTCTGTCTTGCATGGGGTCGCTATGACTCAGAACTGACTCGGCAGCACCTAATAACAACAACAGATTTAAATTCACTGAATCATGTAATCAAATTGTAGGACTGTAGCGAACTTCAGAAAGACTGAGACTAACACTCTTACTCTCTTTTCTGTTTCTCTTTGGGTAACAGTACATTGTACCTGACCAGAATTTTTCATTCAGCTGATACTACAGCCACCACTTTTCGCTTAGGTCTTCTCAGCTTGGTCATCAGAAAGGTAAGATTCTTCCTTCCTGACCCATATTAAACATTCTCAAAGGCCTCTGACTGACTCCTCTTGAGTGACTGACTTAAGGGAGTAAAATACTCTAGTTCAGCTGGGTCAAATATTCATTCCTAGAAAGCAAAAGGGGAAGTCACATAAAACATGGAAGTGAACCTTTAGAATACAAGTTAGAGTGGGAGGAGTAATTTCCCAAATGGGGAAGTATGAAGGCAGAGGGCTTACCGCCAGACAAAACAATAGATGTCAGCTCTACTTCTAAATCTCCGGTACAGCAGCTGTCTGCATACTTGAGAATACAGGATCTCAGAAGTAAATGTTTGAAAAGTAAAAAAGTAATTATTTGAATATTAATGTGGACTTACCTGATCTTTATTGGGCTTATTAAAAACAAACAAATTAAAAGCCAAATTCTTCCTTAAGAATACATTTAAAAAAAATGCACACAAGGAAGAAGCAGCAGTTCAAAAAAACAGGACCAATTGTGAACATTCTATAATGTGTTACTGTAAAAAGAATGGAAAAGTAAACTGTAACTCATTCCCAGGGCTAAATCAAGAGACAACACAGAAATATAAAATAATCAGAGATTAGACAAGCTTGTTGAATATGAATGAGAGCCTGTGTGTATAAGAAATCAACTAATTTAAGACTAGCAGGAGGAATTTTTTCAGAACTTGAGGAAAGATAGTAATAAAATCACAGGACATCAGAAAAATAAGATAGATCCAAGATATCAAGTCATCAAGAGTTTCTGCAGCAAGAAGGAAAATAGCCCAAAGTACTTTAAAATAGAGGAAATTTTCTCAAACTAGATCAAATACTAGACAAGATTCATGAAATACTTCCCCTGACTAAACTTAGCCTTGTGAAATGGCTAAACTTTAAGGATAAGTATTACGAACATTTAGGCAAATTGTAAAAAAGTTTCCTATGAAGGAAAGAAAACTGGTTTAAATTACCTAAATATAAATTTTCTTTTAAATGATAAGAAAAAAAGTTCACCCATTTGCCAAGTGTTCATTCAGAGTCCATTGTCTGCTACATTAGGATCAGAAAATGCAGTGGTGAAAAAGCTAGATAAAGTCACTGTCACGGAACTTACATTCTACTGGAAACACATGAAATACCAGTGGTCAGAATGGAGAAGCCTCCTGTCTGTGTGGGTACAAAAAATGCTGTGTCTTAAATACCATACAAGTATTTAAGAGATGATACATTCATTTCATTTTCTTGTGTGACAGTTACTGTATCAGTTAGGAGCAGGTGCACCTGGGAGAAAGAGTAAATTAAGAGTTGTATTGGTTTTCTAGGCCTGTGTAACAGAGGACCACAAACCAGGTGGCTTAAAACATCAGGCATTTACTGTCTCACAGTCCTGGAAGCTCGAGGTTTAACTCAGGCTGCCAGTGCAGTCACGTTGTCTTGGAAGGCTCTAGGGGAAGACGGTTCCTTGACTCTTCCAGCTTCTAAGTGCAACAGGCAACGCTTGGCTTCTGCCAGCGTAACTTCGGTTACTGCCTCCACCTTCACAGTCCTCTTCCCTCTCTTGGTCTCTCCATGTCTCTTCTCTTACATAAAGACACTTAGTCACATTGCATTAGGGTCCAACCTACTCCTGTATGACTTCATATTAACTAATTACATCTTCAAAGACTCTAATTTCCAGTAAGATCACATTCACAGGTACTGGGAGTTAGACACTGAACCTATCTTTTGAGGGCACACAAATTAACCCACTAGGGAACCTTATGTTTCTTTCATATATTAAAGCCATAGGTAAGTAGGCTGTGGGTGTTAAGGCATTTCACTTCAGCTTCAAGAAGTCTTCAGAGATCCAGGCTTCTTTATCCCTATAAATGTTCCCTGAATCAGCCCTCCTGCATCACACACACACACACACACACTCCCCACCCCCTCCCCCCACAAACACCATTTAGGATCCCAGGATCCAGCATGTTAAAAGGTACCCCAGGTGTTCTAATGCAGGTGGTTGTTACCCTATCTAAGAAATCTTGGTGTAACAAAATAAGGTAAAGGAAAGAAGTGACTCTCAAAAGTTATGAAATCATTAAATAATGGCTAAGAGCAGAGATATACAAAGTCACCTTAAAGAAACCGAAGGCACCCACATTTGACAAAACATTTGATTCTAGATATTTACTTATCTAAAAGAAATGGTCAAACTGAATAATGCAAAATGAATTCCAGACCCAGTAAAAGCATCTAGAAAACAGCAAGGGTCTCAGAGGCCTTCCTAAGATGCGACCGTATGGCTTCATATAGCTTCTGAAAACATTCCCTTATAAGCTTGAATCTGGATGCATTTTCATAGTTACCCATGCAAATGCAGACTTGGTTGCACAGTGACTGAGAGCTTGGCGCTAACCAAATCCACCAGCCAGCCACTCCCCAGAAGCCTGTAGAGCAGTTGCACTCTGTCCTCTAAGGTTGCTATGAGTTGAAATCAATTGGACAGCACTGAGTTTATTTTTGTGTGTTGGTGAAAATGTTTCAGATGACACTTTGTAATTTTTAATTTAAATTAACTTTGTACCATTAATTGTATTCTCTGTCACCTGAATATCTCTTAGAAACACAGGTTAGGTTAAGCTGTGGCGACTATTTACAACACACCCCATGAATGTCGGTTTGTCACAAATGTGATACATGTCACATTTCCACTGCAGGTCATTCAAAAGCAGCCTCGGGCAGTATGTCAACAGGGGACTGCTCAAAGTTTAAGCCAGATTCAGAAGCGGATGTGGAACGAGGGATACCACTGCGGCTGTAAGATGGATCCTGGCTGGAAACAGAATACTAGAAAGGTGTTTATCTCTCTTTTATCGACTATGCAAAGATATTTGACTGTGTGGATCATAACAAATTATGGATAACAGAAATTCCAGAACACCTAATTGCACCCACGAGGAATCTGTACGTAGACCGAGTTCAAATAGAACTAGGGGATACTGCATGGTTTAAAGGCAGGAAAGGTGTGTGTCAGGGTTGTAACTTTTTACCATACTTATTCAGTCTATATGTAGAGCAAATAATCTGAGAAACAGAAGACTGTATGAAGAACAATAGGGTATCAGGACTGCAGAAAGAGCCATTAACAACCTGTGTTACAGATGACAAAACCTTGCTTTCTGAAAGTGAAGAGGACTTGAAACACTTACTGATGAATATCAAATACCACAGCCTTTGGTACGGATTACACAACAACATAAAGGAAACAAAAATCCTCAAAACTGGGCCAATGATAACATCATGATAAATGGAGAAAAGACTGCTCTGAAGGGTCAAAGATTTCATTTTACTTGGATCTACATTCAACACTCAATGAAAGCAGCAGCCAAGAAATCAAAGAATATATTGCACTCGGCAAACCTACCATAGTAAAGACTTGCTTCAAGTGTTAAAAAGCAAACATGTCACTTCAAGGACTAACGTGCACCTGACCCAAGCCATGCATATGAAAGGTGAACAATGAAAAAACAAGAGATGCCTCTGAATTATGATGTTGGCAAAGAACATTGTCATACCTTGGACTGCCAAAAGAATGAACAAATCTGTCTTGGAAGAAGAACAATTGGAATGCTCCTTAAAAGGATGGTGACATACTTTGGACATGTTCTTAAGAGGGATCAGTCCCTAGAGAAAGACAACATTCTTAGCAAAGCAGAGAGTCAAAAAAAAAAAGAGAGCCTCAACAAGACAGATTGACACAGTGACTGAAACAAGGGCTCAAGCATAGCAAGGACTGTGAGGACAGCTCAGGAGCAGGCAGTGGGTCATTCTTTCGTACACAGGGTCACCATGAGTCAAAACCAACAACTGATAACAACAGCTCCTAACAACAACTGATAACACTGGTTTACACTTGACTATAAGGTAAAATTTGGCAGCTCCAACCTACCCTGCAGTACTGTTTTCTGCAGAAAATCCTTCAGAGCAGTTCTCCTCTATCACGCATGGGTCTGCTGTGTGCCTCAATCAATTCGACAGCAATAGACTTTTTTTTCCCCACATAACACCAAAGCATGCATGTAAAATGATTTTCAACCAGTTGTTCTGAGTTTCCATCAAGTCAATTCTGAACCAGAGAAATGGGCAAAAATACAAAAAAAATCTTGCTTTTTACATTGTCGTCTTCATTTCATCATGAAGGGCAATAGGCTGCAAAAAGAAAAAACATCCTAGGACATTCTATTCTAAAGTCAGATGAAACAAAGGTGAATGCTAGTTTGTAACATCTACTGTTCAGTATCTTTTCGTTAATACATAGTGTCATAGATTGATCTCTGTCCTCCCAAAAATGTGTGCAGCCATTTGGCTGGGCCATCATTCCCAATATTTTGTGATTTTCCTGTGCTATACATCCTAATTTTGGCCTGTGACTAATAGATATGATGATTATGTTAGAAGAGAGGCAGTTTCCCTGCAGTGTGGCTTGTACCACCTTGTATCCTTTCATCATACAGGAGACAAAAAGAGAAGGAAGCAAGCAGAGAATTGGGCATCTCATACCACCGAGAAAGCAGCACCAAGAGCACAGCATGTCCTTTGGACCTGAGGTTCCTGTGCCAAGATGCTTCATTGAACTTAGACTCAGCCTACCAGACTATGACAACTTTTCCTACTGAATGGACTTGTAACTCGTGAATGGATTTGTGGCTTTGATGATAAAATTTCTATTCATGAAGACTGTCACTCATGATATTTCTGTTAGAACGGTACCAGATGACTAAAACACAAAGGCAAAATTTAGTTGACTGTCCATGTTTGTTAAGTGCTTTTACAAAATTCCTAGCTACTGACCCTGCTTGGTAAACAGATGCATCTCCACCTGAACTATTCTTTTAGTTCTACAATGAAGATAAACTCCAGACCGTTACTCAACCAGTCCTTCCTAGAATATTGTCTCTTCTCTCTCCTAAGTCTTATTGTTTAAAATTGCTATTTAATTTCCAAATTAATTCTTCCACAGCTCCACAGCGTTCATGTTATCCATCAGTCGGCTGTAGTAAGAGACTCCTAACATCACGTGTGTGAGACTCACACACGTGACAGCATTTTTAAGACGATCAAGTCGGAGCTCTGCCACTTGGACACAAGACTTCAGGCAAGTCTCTTCAGCGCTATAAACATTTGTAAAACAATGTTTGTTTGCAGACCTGTTTTCCAAGATCCCACCACATTTTTAAGTGTATGGTTATTATGTAAACAAAAGCTGTATTCTTGAAAACATAACCAAAACCCAAACCCACTGCCATTGAAGAGAGTCGATTCTGATTCACAGTGACACTATAGGACAGAGCAGCCCATGGGGTTTTTCCATGGAGCGGCTAATAGATTCAAACAGCCAGCCAGTCTTTTGGTTACCAGACTGAAGTCTTAACCACTGTGCCCACAAAGCCCCCACAAAAAGATATGGCAGTAGATTTTAAATAAAGCTGGCTGGTAAGTTTCACCCCTTTTCCAAGCCTCACATTTCGTACGTATACTTGACGGAAATCTTCTAGTGTTTCATTCTCCAATCAAATTTAAAGGTACTTTTGTTTGCATTGGGGCCCCTGCTGAGACATATAACAGAACACACTGCAAACATCCACTAAGTTTTTATAAAGCAAAACCACTGGTGGCACTGCTTGAAAGGTATGCCGTGTGAGAGCTTTGTTTAAGTGGTGACACTGCTGGAAACTCTTTGAACCCGTTGCCTTCCAGTCCTTTCCGACTAACAGCTACCCTATAGGACAGAGAACTGCCCCATAGAGTTTCCAGGGAGTAGCTGGTGGATTTGAACTGCCAGGGTTTGGGTCAGCAGCTGAGCTTTCTACCACAGAGCTATAAGGAGATCCTACAAAATCTGGTAGAAGTGCCTTTTTTTTTTTTTCCTTCAAACTTCAAACTCCCATAAGCCAAAGGCTGGATTCCAAACAGTCCCGTTTGGGACTAAGAACCATTCCCCCACCCACCTGAGAGAGAGAAGCAGCCTAACTCTACCTCGCCAACGACCGCAAGAGGGCGAGGCAGTGCCAGGGACGCCGGGTGCAGCCCGAGCGTGTCCCCTGGGCCCGGCCCCCCGGAGGAGCGCCACCCGCCGGTTCACGCGCACAGCGCCCAGGACTGCTCGACCAGAGGGTGCCGCGCAGCCTGGCCTCCCGCCGCACGCGGGGCTCGGCGCACGCGGGGCTCGGCGCACCCGCCCCCACGCGGCAGCAGTGACGTCACGGGTGCCGGCGGCCCGGCCAATCAGCGCAGCCCCTCGGCGTGTTCAAATCGGCGGCGGGGCCAACGGCCGTGCCTGCGCACTCCCAGGTCGCTGGTCATGGGGCGCGCCGGGCGCTGACGGACCGCGGGGCCCACCGGGCAGGATGGAGAGTCGCGGTGTGCCTCCTGGGCCTTATCGGGCCACCAAATTGGTAAGTAAGCGCGACGTGACGGGGTCTGCCAGCTGGACTGGGGGCGGACTCCACATTTACAAGGAAAGTTGTTAATTTTACCCTGGTGGGAGCTAAGGGTCGCAGAGTCCGTTGGTTTGTTGCAAAGAAAAAACCAAACCCACTGCCGTGGAGCCCATCCTGACTCATGGCGATCCTTGAGAACAGGGCAGAACTTCCCAGTGGAGTTGACAAAACTAATCTTGAAGGAAGCTGACTGCCCCGTCATTGTCCCGCGGAGCGACCTTACAGTTGGCAGCCCAGCCCTTTAACCCCTGAGCCATCAGGATCCCCTGATGCTAAGCAGGGTGAGGGGGGTAAACGGGCATCCCTCGGCGGAGGCGCCCCTCCCACCTCCTCTGAAGGTGCCGACTTTCTGGGGCGCCAAGTCCGAAGGGAAACGCCCCAGGAAAATCGCATCATACTCCTCGCTTTGTTGGGAAACCCCGGAGTGCCCACAGAGTATTCCAACTTTAGCCACTCTCCATGCCTCTTCTCCTCCGTGAGGTCAGAGAACAATTTGGAATGAGTTTCTGTGCTTTGTAGGATCAAGCCGAGAGCAAGATCTAATATGACAGCGTTGTTTTGCTGAACCTGTCGGACTGGGTGCAAGGTGCATAGATTACATTAGGTCCTGGGCAAATAACAGCTGTCTATTTCAAAAGACAGTAATATTTTGAAGTACCCATCAACAACCACTGGTGGTGATCACTGGGTGTGTGCTGTTATACGGTGTGTTGGGCTTTTGGATCTTCAGTAGCACTGTAGCTTGCACTTGACCCGTACTTTATAGGTTACCATGGCATTTTCACCTATAATATTCCAGTGTCTTTCCAGGAAATCAATTAAGGTGGACATGTATTTATTATTAACCCTACTTTATCTGTGTGGAAACCCTGGCAGCATAGTGGTTAAAAGCTGGCTGCTAACTATCCACCGGACCTTCCTTGAAAACCCTATGGGGCAGTTCTACTCTGTCCTACAGGGTCGCTGTGAGTCACAGTTGACTCAGCAGTGATTGGTTCTGGTTTGGGTTTATCTGTGCGGAAAGCGCAGCTCACAAAAGTTAGGTAACTCTCCTGAAGCAACATTAACCAGTGAGTGCACGTCTGGAAGAACCACATCTTTCTGGTGTGGTTTTCTCATATTTGCTGCTCACCGATTCATTGATTGTGTTTATCCTTATAAAAGATAGAATTTAGTACTGAAGGAACCTTAATCTTAAGTCACATTATTGTAAAACTCATTAAATTAGATGGAAGTAGAGCAAGCACATTGAAAAAGAAAACTAAGTGCTAGTAAATGTATTAAAATCCTTTTACACTTGCGAAGCCAAGCCAAGCGCCGTGGAGTCGGATCCAACTCATGGCGACCCTTACAAGCTTTATTAAACCAAAACCAAACCCACTGCCACTGAGTTGATTTTGACTGATAGTGACCTTACAGACCCTGCACTATTAACCCCATTTTGTGGGTTAGGAGACTGAGGCACACAGAAGACAAAATAACTTGCCTGAAAGGTCATACTAAGCAATAAGTGGTATAGCTATAGCCAGGAAACAAACTATAAGCAGTTTGATCCCAGAGCCCACTGGTAAAACCACTACACTTTCCTCGTCTCAGGGAAAGCTATCCTGTAATTTTAAGGTCAGGGACCCCTTCCATTCCATTATTGTGTTTCTAGGCCAGTACGTAGCAGGCAGCTCATTATATGTTTTTTGAATAAATAAATAATGTGAGAAAAAAAGAATACGATACTATATTGAGTTCTTGGGTGGCTCAAGTAATTAAGCACTTGGCCACCAGCTGAAAGGTTGACAGTTTGAATTTACCCAGAGGCACATCAGATGCAAGCCTGGAGATCACAGCCTTGAAAACCTGGGGAGCAGTTCTACCTTGCACATATGGGTTCACCAAGAGTGAGAATCTGTTCAGTGGCAACTAACAACTGTAGTTTTGCCCCATAAGTTTTGCATTGTTATATTAGAGCCACACAGTAATTTAGATAAAGCTAGCAGTGGCATAACTGAGGTTTTCTAATCAGATTTCTTCACCTGGTAGAATTTTTCACTTAAAAAGAGGTGTGTCCCTTCTGCACCACCTCCGTTTTCCATTGTTAGAGCTATCACAAACCTAAAAATTTAGCTGATTCGGGGACAACTTGGAAAACAATCAGCATCTTTTTAAAATATAAATATGTCACAGTGTCGTTAAACATGCAATGCACTTGCAGTTCACTTATGTTAGTCTGTTGTATGCCCCCTGTAGGCATCTCCACATGACTAAATACATAAATTATAGAAAGTATATAAACTATTTTAATATTAAAGTTACTTTGCAAATAACACTATTGCCTATCTTGAGTTTTGTTTGGTCAGCATGTTATTTGAGAGTTAAGGTTTAGGGTCAGTTTAGCCAGAGTTTGAGGGGCTGGATTAATATTTGGTTGTATGAAGTCAGCCAAGTTGTTAAATTTCTCTGTATTTCATTTTCTTTATAAAATGGGAAATATTAGTACCTGTCATGGAACTGGAAACCCTGGTGGCATAGTAAGTTAAGTGCTATGTCTGCTGACCAAAAAGATCAGCAGTTCAAATTTGCCAGGCCCTCCTCGGAAACTCCTTGGGGCACTTCTACTCTGTGCTATGTATCGGACCCAACTTGACAGCAGTAGGTGTGAACTGTGTGTGTGTGTGTGTGTGTGTGTGTGTGTGTGTGAGAGAGAGAGAGAGAGAGAGAGAGAGAGAGAGAGAATGTCATAGAACTGGGAAACCCTGGTGGCATAATGGGTTAAGTGCTATGGCTGTGTCTTAGTCACCTGGTACTGCTCCAACAGAAAATACCACAAGTGGAAGGCTTCACAAAGAGAAGCTTTTATTGTCACAGTTTGGTAAACCACAAATCCATTCCATATGAGAAATCATCATAGTCTAGTAGGATAAGTACAAATTCAGTGAGAGCATCTTGGCATAGGAACCTTGGGTCCAAAGGACGTGCTCTGCTCTCGGTGCTTCTCTCTCGGTGGTATGAGGTTCCCCACTTCCTCGCCTCACTTCTCTCTCTTATAACCCACAAGCTTGTAGCTTGAGACCTGCCTCAGTAACACAACTATTGCACCATTCTCCGTCATCAGTCTCACAGAGGCAGGACTCACAACACATGAGACAAAGGGCACCATATTGGGACTCACAGCCAAATCAAATCAACACATACATTTTTGGGGGGACAAAATTCAATCCATGACATGCTGCTAACCAAAAGGTTGGCAGTTTGAATCCACCAGGAGCTCCTTAGAAGCCTTATAGAGCAGTTCTACCATACCCTATAGGGCGACTATGAGTGGGTATCGATTAAACCACATCAGTTTTGGATTTTTGCTTGTAGAATTGTGGGAATTACAGTACAGTGGTCAATATGAAGCACATTGCATGACATAAATACTACTAGTATGTTCTTTTTTGTTGCTAATTTTTGTTTTTTCTATTGTGTTATAAGTGAAAGTATACAATTCCAGTCAGTTTCTCATACAAAAACTTAACACATTTTGCCATGTGACCCTAGCTGCTTTACCAGCACCGTGACAGCACGTTCCACATTTCTCCTCTCCCCTCCACTCAGTATTTCCCATGTCTACTTAACCAGCTGCTGTCCCCTTCTGTCTTCTCCCACCTCCAGACAGGAGCTACCTGGTTAGTTTCCTGTATCTACCCAAGCCAAAGAGCATACTCTTCACCAGTATCACTTTATGTCTTATATACCAATTTAATCTTTGAAGAGTTGACTTCTAGAGTGGTTTCAGCTCTGGGCTAACAGAGAATCTGGAGGCCATCACTTCCAAGGATGTTCCAGTCAGTCGACCATCAAGTCAGATCATTTCCCTAGAGTTTGTGTTCTTTACCTCACATTTCTTGTGCCCCATCAGAAACTCTTTGTTAAATTCCCTGTAAGGTCAGTCGTTGGTAGTGGCTGGGCACCAGTCTCATGTTGATGTAGTTGCTACTATGAGTATGTTCTTAATATTCCACCATCACCACCAGTTCATTCTAACTAAAAGGTTGGAGGTTCAAATCTACCCAGAGATTTCTCAGGAGAAAGGCCTGGCAATCTAGCTCCAAAAATAAGTTACAGAAAACCCTATGGAACACAGTTCTACTCTGACATATATGGGGTCACCATAAGTTCTTAATAACAGTTGAGATAAAAGAAACAGGAACAACTGCTTTCTGTACTGAAGACCAAGAAGCAAGTCACTGCAATTCTCCTTCCTTATTCCTAGTCTTCCAAAATGCACTGACCACCCAACAGAAAGTTTTTAGTAATACAAATAAGATGAATAATTTATTAATGAATCTTTACAGTGTAATCAGATACAATAGAAAGATTTCTTGGTCTAATTTATTTCAAATCTTTAAGAGATTTCATTACCCTTCCCCTTCTTTTTTACAGTGGAATGAAGTTACCACATCCTTTCGGGCAGGAATGCCTCTAAGGAAACATAGGCAACACTTTAAAAAAATTGGCAATTGTTTCACAGCAGTTGAAGCAGTGGACTGGCTTTATGATCTATTAAGAAATAATAGCAATTTTGGTCCTGAAGTTACAAGACAACAGACTATACAACTGCTGAGAAAATTTCTTAAGAATCATATAATCGAAGATATCAAAGGCAGATGGGGATCAGAAAATTTTGATGACAACCATCAACTTTTCAGGTACTGAACAGATATGTAACTACAAAACTTGAATTACTTAACAATAAAGTTCTTATTTCACTCTACTTCTATTATACTTTTTCTAAGACAACAGCTTCTACAGGAGAAGTAGTGTGTTCTTTGGGAAACTGCTACTGTTACTAGTATAAAACCATTTGAAAAAACAGTAAGGTTAAAATTAATTCAGCTATAAAACTCAAATTTTTAAAATGTGAAATAGTATATGTATTGGGGAACCAGGTAAACACAGTGAGAAATTATCATTCTATGTGTTTAGAAAGCCCTATCACTGGTTTTTAGTGTCACAGATTTTAGATTTGCAAAGACAAATTTAAATGCCCTCTGTTTCAAGGAACATTTTATCTAAGGATGCACGTGATAAGGTAAATAATAACAGACTTTCTATGATAAATAGCAGAGGAAATATACCACATGGTCTAGAAGTCGTTTATTATGAAGTTATGTACCACAGACACTACTTTGTGACTTAAATAGTTTCTTATATAACTCCTGGGCTAGCCAAGCAGCATTAAGTATTAACCCCTCTTTATAGATGAGGAAGCCAAGGCCATACTTCAACAAATCTTTTTCCCTCTGCCTGAAATATTTTTCCACATTGACATACAGAGCTTGTTTGTCAGACAGGAAAATTTATACATTTCTTCTAATCTTAGGTCCATTGTAGCAGCCTCTGTGCAGCATTTCTGACTCCTTCAGGCCAGCATTGTTTTTTCTGTCACATGCACACTCTGCCCATTGTTATATATCCATCAAACTAGGTCTTTTGGTTCAAACGTCCATGCTTCTTTCTTCTACAGTAGTAGTATTCAACTGAAATGTCTTAGAAACTGATTGTTGCCTACGTGCCAAAAATGATTTATGTCATACAAGTAAGTTACAGTAACAAGCATGTATAGTCTATTTTGTATAACACTACAAAGCTTTTGTCTCTTAACTACTCCTCAGTCAGTCTTTGTGGTTCCTATACTATTGCTTGCCCCTTTAACTATTACTGGTCCTCTAGGTCCTGGATTTGTCTCCATTCACAGCAATCACATGTCAATGTCTTCATTTGTTTCTCTTACAAGTTCCAGACCCACAACCCAAATAGCTCGCCTGAGCTTTAGACCCCATTTATTGAACTGCCTACTGGACAGATACTTCAAATGTGTGATATAGAAAATTACTATCTTCTCCTAACCTAAGTTATATCTTCTTATGTTGCAAGTACAAGTGAATATGGTTGCTTTGATTCTTCTCTTTGGAATTTTCTCTGTGGTTGCTTTGATTCTTGTCTTTTTCCTCTCCTCTTCAAATGTAATTATCAAATCATGTTGGTTGTGCCCATTTCTCTACTATGAATGTAAATTTTTTTAGACCATTATTCTTTCTTATCCAGATTTCTTCAATAACTCTTCATCTAATATCTCTGATCCTAGTCTTTTACAAGGATAATAAAGCTTTAAAATAAGCTAGAAATAAACTTTACCAAAAATGTACAAGTCCTTACTAGGGAAAATTATAAATTATTATTCAAGGGACTAAATGGAAATAGACTCTATTCATAAATGAGACTTATTATTATAGATAAGTTCTTCCCAAATTGATATGTAAATTCAGTGCATTTTCATTCAAATCACTGATAGAATTTCTTATAGATTTTGAGAAACAGATTATAAAATTCATTTGGAGGAGTAAAGTTCTAAGGCAATTTTAAAGAACCTGGAGAGTGAGAATTGCCTTACCTGATAGCTTAAATTAAATATAAAAATATTAGGTATTGAAAAAATAGACCTACGTATATGTGTGAAGTTAGTATACCTTCACAAATCAAGGGGTGAAACATTAAATAAATGTGTTCAGACAATCAGCTGTCTATGAGCAAAAAAATAAAACTAGATCTGTGCCACAAAAATAAATTATATATAAACTAAATGCCTAAATATGAAAAATAACACTCAAAAGAATTTGAAACTAGTTTATGACATTGGAGTAAGAAAGGATTTATAGGAGGAATAAAAGCATATATATAACTCTAATACATGATAAATGATACTGTAAAGTGAACAAAACACCAAACTATATCTTCCTTATGTATATTAAAAGTAAAAAGATGGGCAAGAAGGAAATACCTTGACTAAAGGTATTGATTTCCCTTAGGAAGGGAAGGAATTAAATAGATTAAGCAAAGAATATATAGTACATTTCAATCTATAGTATTTTCTTTCATTAAAAATAAAAAAATATGAGTAGTCCATGGTAAAATGTTAGCAATTATACTGGGTTATGGTTACATATATTCATATTGGCTTGTATTCTCTATACTTTTATGTGGCTTTGAAATACTATATAATAACATGGAATGAATAAGGAATACTATAATCAGCAGGAGTAATATACACTAAAGCCTGGAAATGAGAACTACCACAGTCAAACAAAGGATAGAAAGTACATACAAACTAGACAGCTTATCAAAGGAATTCAGGAAATGTGATAGTCTAGAGCCATATTGAACATCAGCAATAGCTCTCCAACAGAGTTGATCCTAATAGTAACCCTGAGTTATCCAGAAATAAAGCAGTTCTACTCTGACCTCTAGAGTCGCTATGAGTCAGACTTGACTCAATGGCAGTGGGTTGGGTGACACAGCAGTTTAAAGGACTCAGTTACTAACCACAAGACCACAAGGAGGTTCAAACACACCTAGAGGTTCCACTGAAGAAAGATCACTCTGCTCCTGTAACGATGATAGCTTGGAAAACCTTATAAGGCAATTCTACTCTGTCATATGGGGTCACTAGGAGTTAAAATCAACCTAATGGCACCTAACAGCAACAATCCAGAAATACAGTTAAAAGCCGTACAAAATATACTAAAGAAATCAGGAAACTATTAAAACAGTTTAATGGGAAAATGGATTTATGTAGCATCTCCATTTCATGGTAATGTAAAGCAGGTTCTGTGATTTTTTTTTAATGACTCTAAAAGTTTGTTTCTGATCTTACATTATTTAATTCCATATTATTTTTAAACTAGGTTCCCTACAACTTCTCCACTCAAAGCTCTTCCACGAAAGCATCCAGAATTGAGAAAAAACAGCATAGAGAACTTTTCCAAAGAAAAAGATAATATTTTTAGATTACGAAACTTATCTCGTAGAACTCCTAAAAAGCGTGGATTACATTCTTCTCAGGTAAAGGATTCTTTTACTAGTCACTACCCTAGTGGTGTAGCGGTTAAGTGCTACAGCTGCTAACCAAAAGGTCAGCTGTTCAGATCTGCCAGGCACTCCTAGGAAACTCTATGGAGCAGTTGTACTCGGTCCTATACGGTTGTTATGAGTTGGCATGAACTTAACAGCACTGAGTTGAGTTTAAATATAATTGTTGTATGTTCAGTAATAGAATTATTAAGAATAAGTAATTATTTAATATCTGAGGCCAATACTGAAATCTCCCAACCTATGTTTTATTTTAAAACTATTGTGTAAATTTATTTGGAACTCAAAGAATCAACCAATAAAAATGGTAGTAGGGCACACTTGAAACAATATATAATTTAAGCATGTTTTGTTTTACATTTATTTGAATAGTATTATGAGGACAGCTATGAAACCAAAAACTCCATCATTTATTCAGGTGACACCTAGTAACATTTATTCAGGTGATACCTGGTAACTTCACAATAGACTGATATTAATTACTAAATATTGATGGTGATATCTAATATTTCCTTAAGTTAAGCATAACCATGATGTTTTCTTTTTTTGTTGTTTTTAGGAAAACACAGAGGATGTGAAGTGTGAAATAACCAATGAGGATCAAGAAAACTCAGCTGATAACAGAGAAATAAGCCAAGAAGATGTTGAAGAAGTTTGGAGATATGTTATCCTGATCTAGTAAGCTAAAACTAAGCTGTACCAAGTTTCTTGGGGTATTTAGATTGTGAATTTTGATACTTTCATCAAAATAAGCAAATGAGAAAGAACAGATTAGTCCTTAAATCTTAGAATTTAATCAGTATATATGTTTCTTAATAAATGTTCTTGTTATAGCTCTTGGGAAACCCTGGAGGCGTAGTGGCTAAGTGCTACATCTGCTAACCAAAAGGTCAGCAGTTCATATCTGCCAGGCGCTCCTTGGAAACTGTGGGTCAGTTCTACTCTGTTCTATAGGATCACTGTGAATCAGAAGTGACTTGAGTTTGATTATAGCTCTAGGATGGAGAAATAGAACATTTTCCATACAATGTGCTATTAACTTGACTCAAAGCTATAACTGTATATAGGGGTCCATATTGAACTCCTTAGAATTGAGATAAATATATTTGAAAAATGAATGCTAAATATAAGCCTTAGAAGTTTCATTAAAATAAAAACAAAATATTCGGATACTTTTATTTGCTTGTTTTTAAGTCATAGATTTTCACATTTGTATTCTATTCCACTTACTTTGCCTGGGAAGAAGAAAAAAAAAATCTCTGTTCTTTCTTATTTAGCCTACAAACTGCTTTAGGTGTGCCATCCATAGAAGAAGTAATAAATCCAAGACAAGTAATTCCTCAATACATAATGTACAACATGACTAATACCAGTAAACATGGAGTAGTTACACTACAAGACAAATCAGGTCGGTAACACAGCTTACATGATTTAAAAAAATAATAATAATTCATACTTGCTAACAAGGGTGGCAGTAATAGTAAGGATAGCAAGTTGCAAGTTGAATTTTTTTAATTGGAGAAGCATCAAGGGGCTGTTGTTATATCACCACAAAATTATTCATGGTATCATAAGAAATATTTTACCCTTATGGTGAATTTGGAGACTTTGATGGCGTAATGAGTAAAAGCTATAGGTGCTGATCAAAAGGTTGGCAGTTTGAATCTATCTACCAGGTGCTTCTTAGAAACCCTATGGTATAGTTCTATTATGTCCTTCAGGGTTGCTGCAGGTCAGAATCAACTTGATGGCAATTGGTTTGACTTTCAGTCTTTTTGAGGTGAATTTACGTATGTTTTTTAAAAATAAAATAAAAAGACTGTTAAATGCCCCACAGTGTATATAAATACAATAAAAATGATTGAGAAACTATATTTTTTATGGAAGACCTACAATATGCCATGTACTGTGCTAATGATACAATGATGAACAACATAGGATGGTCTATGCCTTCATGGAATCTACACGAATAATTAAATGCCAATTTGAAGGCATCAAAACATATACACAAAACTGTAGTAACACAGAAGACATAAGCCAAAACTCTCAAGTGTTCTAAAAGGCACTGACTTTTTTGCGTTAAGTGTAGTTACACAGGAGCCCTGATGATGCAGTGGTTAAAGTACTAGGCTGCTAACTAGAAGCTCAGTGGTTTGAATCACTAGCTGCTCCACTGCGAAAAGATGTGGCAGTCTGCCTCCGTAAAGATTACAGCTTTGGAAACCTTGTGGGGGTGGTGCATTCTTCCTATAGGGTAACTATGAGTTAGAATTGACTCACTGACAATGGGTTGTTTTTCAATCTTGCTTTTGTTTTGTAGTTCTTAATGTATTGATTTCAAACATAAAAAAAGGACAATAATGTAAGCCAGATGCATTAGAAAATTTAGACTGTAAATAAATGTATTAAGTATTATTTTCAAAACTTTGGCTCATCTTTTTTATAGTGAATTGCTGTTTATAGAATTAATTGATATACATTACTTTGAATTTCTATCTGTGAGCAAAAGCACAAAGTTTTAATAATAGAAACAAAAAGTAAATGTCAAATTTGATGAGTTTTGATTAATTTATAGTGTTGTATATACATGTGGCTTTGGACCAGTCCTGTCTTTCATTACCTAAAATAACATGCTTAATAGTATATACCCTTATTGAAGCTTGCTAGTCTTTTTAACCATGAACTTTTCAAGTCAAATATGCATTGGTTGTTGTATTTGTGTCAAAAAATTGTAAATTTTTGTGTAGCGTATTTCAGTTAATGGCAAGCTTCATTATGAAACACAAAATATTTGGCCATTGGGTTGATTTCAACTCATGACAGCCTTCTGTGTTACAGAGCAGAACTGCTCCATAGAGTTTTCTTGACCATAATCTTCTACAAGGAGCTCTGGTGGTGTGACGGTTCAGAGCTCAGCTGCTAACCAAAACATCAACAGTTCAAGTCCACCAGCAACTCCTTGGAAATTCTGTGGGGCAGTTCTACTCTCTTCTGTAGGGTTGGTATGACCTAAAACTGACTTGACAGCAACACCTTCTTTTTTAATCTCTGTACAAGCAGACTGCTAAGCCTAGCTTCAGCAACACCACTGACTGAGTCTGAACCATCAGTCTCTAGGTTAGTAGTTAAAAGCAAACTGTTTGCCCCACTGAAGATCCTAATATTCAGATATTGCCCTTTTCACTTACATGTTTTACCCAAATCAGTACTATTTAAATGGGATAGCTGTAGGCAGAACAAAAATAGCAGTGAAGACGACATTGGGAGTGGATAAATGTTAGCAGCTTATTTCCAAACATTCCATAAATTAGTCCTTGATTTTGGACTATTTAGTTGTTTTATATGTTGTTGGAAGAACTGAAATTTAAGACTTCTATCTTTGGAAATTTTTTAAGCTATATTTTAAAATAATGACTTTATCTAGTATTAAACATACAGTACTTTTTAACCCTGGTATTTTTGTTGCTGTGTGCATTCTCACTCATAGCAAGCCTATAGGGCAAAGTAGAACTCCCCATATGGTCTCCTTAGTTGTAACCTTTACAGGAACAAATTACCAGGTCTTTTCTCCACTGAGGTAGCTGATAGGTTCAAACCACTGATAAATGTGTGTGTGTGTGTGTGTGTGTGTGTGTGTGTGTGTGTGCGTGTGCGCATAGTGTGTGTGTATTATATGTATATACAATTAGAAATAATTGATGTCAGATTTTAAAATACACTGGTAACAGTAATTTTCGATTTAGTTTAAAATGTTCATTCTTTCTGTACAGATGACCTCCCTCACTGGGTATTATCTGCCATGAAGTGCCTTGCAAACTGTAAGTTAAACAAAGAAATGTTTATATTGATAGTATTTATTAGGAATTATGGAAATTTTCAAAATAGTTTACAGAAACCCAGATAAAATTACACTATATAATTTCTCCTGATATTTAAGTGAAAGTTGAAAGAACTGAAGATATTTCTTTGTATGTGGAATATGTTGGGGAGCCCTTGACGTTTTCTATGCAGAAGGAAATCTAATAATTCAAGCGTGTCATACATAGCCTAACTGCTAATCACAAGATAGGCAGTTCCAGGTTGAATCCACCAGCCCCTCTTTGGAAATTCTATGGGGCAGTTCTACTCTGTCCTATAAGGTTGCCATGAGTCGGAATCAACTTGATGGCAGCAGGGTTTGTTTGTTTTTTTTATGTATATAGCTTAGGTAACACACATCTAAAATCCCGGTCTAGATGGTCTAAAATGACTTTTAAGAATAACCCATACTAGTTGCCTCAGTGAGGCCCACAGAGTTGAAATGGCATATCCAAAGTAAAGCAGCTTGTGAGTGGAAATGATTCAACCAGCAAGGAAGCACAGTAAGCCCACCTCAGTTCCTCTGATGCTGTACTTGATTGCAACATTCAAGTACCTTACAACATTCTACTCCATAAGACTTTCTAACTTTCATAACCTTCTACTACATAATGAGGCTTTTCTGTTTGCAGAAACAGTTATCTGTCACCAATCAGCAGATCTTTTTTTAGCATTCCACTGATCAAACTTTTATCCAGTGATCAGTGATTGTTTATAATTCAATACCCTGACTAAGTATAAAACTTTAATTACTTTCAAAGTAAAAAAAATATTGTACAAGAGTATGTGCTTCTAAATCACCAAAAGTTAAATTCTATTTTAATAATTTTAGTTTAAAAGATTTTTTCTGGTTCTTATAAAATTATTATTACTATTATTTTTAATATAATGGGGTTTTGTTAATGTTCAGGGTAAGTATATATTCCCTTGTTGTCCACTGGGTGTCAATATGACAAAATAACAAGTTGCGATGAAATGACTAAGTTACGGAAATACTTTATAAAATTAAGTTATTGATCATAAACTAGTTTTTTAATTTTTTTTTTTAATATCTTAACTGCCCACTCATCTCTTTCATACCTTGACTCCTGGCGAGCAACTGAGATAAGTATACTTACAGAGATTTTTCTAATGTCTCTTATTTAGAAATTCGTGTCTTCCCTCTGTTCCCAGTCTGTTACACCTGTATGATACCAAACATATAATTTACTGGATTCCAATTTAATAACAATGTATTCATCCAGAGGAAGTATTAATGCTTTACTTATTTAAGTCCACATTAATCCTGTGAGATAGAGAAATCAGTAATCAGTATAACAACCTAGATCCTCCTGCGACCAAGGAAAAAAAGGCTTAGAGAGTCTTCTACTTATTAAACGTAGAAATTCCCACCTTCGTCTCCAAAGATTCTGATCTGGTAGAGGAATCTGTGTTTCTGATAGGCACATCATGGGTGACCCTGATGTGCCTAGTCAGTTATCTGTACTTTAAGTGTTGTTAGATCTTAAGCTCCTGAGCATTGTTCTTAGTTTATGCTGCTCTAAGTTCTAATTCCAGCCTTGTGCCACACTGTGAGGTATTTGCTCTTCGGCAAATTTTCCTGAGTCTCGGTCTCCTCATGTGTGAAATAAGAACAGATCTTATTTTTGAGATAGACGTTGAGAATGCATGATTATCTTAACAGGCATGTTTAGCTTAAAAAAAATGCAGAGTAAAGATTATTTTTAAATGATTAAGGGTATGTTTCATGTGAGGCGAAATTTATCTATGAAAATGTAAATTTACAAAAGATAATTAGAGGAATTATTTGCATTATCCAAAAGGTCTTTACTTTAAAAAAGGAATGGCGATTAGCTCCCTCTAATGCTTTTAAAATATTTTAAAATTTGCTTTATGTATAGCTTTTCAGATATATAAATGTTAAAATAAAATAAAATGCTAGTAATTGCTTACAATAATATACAGTAAAAAGAAAATGAGAAGAAACGAGACATCTATAATCCTGTGAAATTCTTAATTGTGGTAGAATTTGTTGTTAAAGCATAGTTCCTTCATGAAATAATGTTTTTATACTTTTCATAAATAAATTTAAATTTTTAGTTTAAAAATTATCTAAACATGTATACAGAAACCCTGATGGTTGTATATCCTGTTTTCCTTCTATTTCATAGGGCCAAGAAGTAATGATATGAATAACCCAACTTATGTCGGTTTTGAACGAGATGTGTTCAGAACAATTGCAGATTATTTTCTAGATCTCCCTGAACCTCTACTTACCTTTGAATATTATGAATTATTTGTGAATATTTTGGGTATGTATAGATTTTTACTTATTACTTAAATTCATTTTATTAGCATTTTCACACTTCCCACAATTAAAAGGTCTAAAGGTATGTAAACATGAAAATAGTAGACTATGATTATTTTAAAATTCAGTGGTATTATGGTTATCCTGATGCCATAGTAGTTAAGTGCTATGGCTGTTAACAAAAAGGTCCGCAGTTCAAATCCCCTGGGTGCTCCTTGAAACTATGAGACAATTCTACTCTATGCTATAGGGTCACTATAAGTCAACATCTGCTCAAGAGCATTGGGTTTGTTTTCTTTTTTTTTTTAATAATTAAGAGTTATCTGGTTATTACAGACTGAGAGTAAATATGTTTAAATGTATTCTGGTCTAATAAATTGAATTGGATTATTGAAATAATTTTAAAATCATTTATATCACAAATGAAAAAAATCTCTAATCAGTCTTGCACGTTTATAACTGAATGTTTGTTGCATGTGTCTTATTTAAGTGGCTTCTGAATTAAACAGCTGCTATTTTACTGTACTAACAACATATAGTAATGCTTATTTTTTACTTTACTATTGTTTTATTTTTGTCCACTGTCACACAGTTGCATCTTAACTTTTCTTTCATTTTCTGGTAGTTGTTTGTGGCTACATCACAGTTTCAGATAGACCCAGTGGGATATATAAAATCCAAGATGATCCACAGTCTTCAAAACTCCTTCACTTAAACAGTTTGAATTCCTTCAAATCAACTGAGTGTCTTCTTCTCAGTCTGCTTCACAAAGACAAAAACAAAGAAGAATCTGATTCTACTGAGAAACTGCAAATAAGTGATCAAGGATTTCAAGAAAGATGTACAAGGAAAATACAACTACATAATTTAAGAAACAGAAGAGCCAATACTAATGACATAATAGGGGGAAGCTGTCATAATTTAATAGGCTTCAGTACTATGCATGCTCCATCTTCTGACATCAAACTGAGGTCCTGTTCTTTGGAAGGAATTGTAGATACACCAGACAGCTCAAGTGGTAAAGCAGTCTCCAGTGTCTTCCATCAGTCTGGTCTGAATATAGAAGTACAGAGTAATAAACGGTTTTTAGAGTCTAAGCCCACACAGAAATCCTTACTGACCATTCATTCAAAGGAAAGTACTCAAAAGCCACTCTGTGTTGGTTTTAAGAGAACCTCTGCTTCAACTATTCAAGACCAAGAGGAATCATGTAATGTTAAATCCAAGTCAAAGCAGCTTTGTAGATCTCAGAGTTTGCTTTTAAGAAGTAGTACAAGAAAGAATAGTTATATCAATACACCAGTGGCTGAAATTACCATGAAGCCAAATCATATCTGTCATCTTGGACAAGGCAGCACAAGTGTACAGACAGCCCCGGAAAGTCAACCAAGAGAGTCTAGTACCACATTCAGTAAACGACTCTGCAAAAGTTCAATAGAACTTTCAGAAAATTCTTTTTCTCCAGCTTCTGCTATGTTGACTGGCACACAAAGTAAGGTGGATGCTTTCAATGCATGTACTATTAACTTTCCGTGTTTACTAATCCTGTGTTTTACTTACCTGGTTTTTCTTCTCTGAAATTCTTATTTTTTTCCTGTCTAAAAGCAAAGTGTTTCTTATTCTAAAAGACTTTTTTCATGGCATAGCTAAGATTTATTCTATTTACCTAAAGCACTTACTTTCTTTTCCTTCAATTTTACTTATTCTGAATCACTATATTTGTAATAAGTGGAGGACTTTAACACTTAGAAATAGGTTGTGAGAAAAATAATAAAAATCTTACCATGATATGAAGAATGGAAATTTCTAGAAATAGCAAAAGAAATAAAATTCTATTTTGCCTTCTTTGTGTGTTAATTGTATATGCTAGTGGTGTGAATTAGTGGCACTGGTGATTTTGTTTGTTTGTTTCCTATTGGCAACTTTACCTTCTAGGTTTGCTGCAGCCTCATTTAGAGAAGGTTGCCATCGATGCTCTGCAGTTATGTTGCTTGTTACTTCCCCCACCAAATCGTAGAAAACTTCAGCTTTTAATGCGAATGATTTCTCGAATGAGTCAAAATGTTGATATGCCCAAACTTCATGATGCAATGGGTACAAGATCACTGGTAAGTTCATTTCTTGAGGAAAGGATGAACCCTGGTTTATGAGCCAAAAAAAGAAAACTACTACCCTAGTGGTGTCTTGGTCTTGAAGTCCTATGTCTGGGGTTTAGAAAGTCTCTGCATTTGCTAGCAGCAGAATGTTGGTGTAGTAATCTGTTGTGCCCAGTCTGTCACAGTTTCATATCCTGGTCTTTAATTGGACCTTGTATTTTGCTGCTGCACTTACATCACTTCACAGTGACTGACCCAGCCGGTCAGACCACATTATATTGTCTCGCGTCAGTTTTGTTTGGTCGGGAGGGCAGAGGAGATATAGAGGCCCTGTGGAAATCTTACACATCCTGTAATTCTGTGGAAGTAGATAACTAACAGGAAATTCACTTAGAGTAAGTCAAAATGTTTCAGAGAGTGTGATAATAGCAATGTTCTATGTGACTGTGGCAGCAGGTCACTTGGGCAAGAAGTTGAGAGACACTGTTACCAAGCAGTCACACACTTCTGATAAAGATGAAGATGCAAGCATGTATGTGCAGATATTGACTGAAAATTAACTTTGAAACAATAGCTCTGTTCTCTTTTTTTTTTTCTTTAAAGCTGCCACTTCCTCAAATTTTAGCTTCAGTTTGTAAGTGGTTCTCATAGCAGTTAGGATCTGGAGCTAAGCTCTGTTCTTCATCCATCATTACAGATATTTCTTTAGTAACTGCAGACCTAATATGAAAAAGAATTATTCCTGAGTAATTATGGTACCATAAACAGATATAAGGAAATTTGTAGGGGAAGATGTTTTGAGAGATGTGAAAGGAAAGGTGTTAATTTTGGTTTTTCACTTTTCGAGTCTGAGGTTAGCGGACATCTTAGTGAAATTTATCTAGTGAAATGTTAGAAATGTGAACCTGGTGAAGAAAGGTCAGAGCAGAAGTCATATGTTTTTAGTCATCCACATAGAAATAGTAGTGAAAGTTACAAGAAGAGATGAGCTCTTCAAGGCTCTCCAAGAACAAACCCTACGAGGCAGTTCTCCTCGGCCTGTAGGGTCCCTAGGAGTCACAGTAGACTTGTGATGAGTGTGTATGTGTGCATGTGTGTGTGCATGTTTTGTTTTTTGGGTTTTTTTTTTTAGTGGTCTGTGTAAGTATAAGAGAGAGTAAATGTAATGACACAGGAAATTTATCCTGAAATTTGAAGATTCCTTAAAGCCAGCCAGGTGCCGTCGAGTCAGATCAAGATTCCTTATGATACAATTAAAACTCTGGTATGGTGCTGGTTAAGTGCTATGATTACTAGCCAAAAAGGTTAGCAGTTTGAATCTACCAGGCACTCCTTGGAAACTCTATGAGGCAGTTCCACTCTTTCCAGTAGGGTTGCTGTGAGTCAGAATCAACTTAACAACAATGTTTTGTTTTTTCGGTTTTTGTAAATGCGTTATAATGGGAGTAAACAATGTATATATTAAGTATTGTTGTTTAAAAACTGATAGAATCAGCATTAAAAACTAATTTCCAGAGTTTCAAAAGACAAATGATGCCAACCTTGCAATCCATGATGAGTATAAGTAGTTCTATGTTTACATATTCTTCTGCCTTATGTTTTTATGGGTTAATGCATTAAGCTATTGTTCTCTAACAGTCTTCAAATTTAAGCAACTTATATGCATGTGTGTGTGTGTGTTCACAGAATGTCTGGTATTTACTGATAAAATTTGTGACAAAATTAAAGACAAGCCTAAGGCTTTGTATAATCTTTTGGAGTTAAGGAAATAAAAAGTACTTTAAAAAGGGCTAAAGCATAACAGACACTCTTAAACGTCTAAATTTAATAAATTTTTGTCCTGGTTTTTTAATCTGTAATCTGCTTATCACCTTATCTCAGTGCTTCAGCAATAATGAGATCAGAAATATTCTGATTTATATGGAACACTACATTTTAAATTCACATCTTTTAACATGTCTCTAGATGATACACACTTTTTCCCGGTGCGTGCTATGCTGTGCAGAGGAAGTGGATCTTGATGAGCTTCTTGCTGCGAGATTAGTTTCATTCTTAATGGATCATCATCAGGAAATTCTTCAAGTACCATCTTACTTACAGACTGCAGTGGAGAAACATCTTGACTGCTTACGAAAGGGTCATGTAAGTATTGTGCATGTTAAAATTCTCTACATTAGTCATTTTCAAGTAGAAACTCATCTCAAATTAACCTAATCAAAAGGGAAACTTCATCAGCTCACAAAAACAAGCTCTAAAAAGTCAGGAATAGAAACAATTTGGAGACTCTGTTTCCATCCTTCGTTTCATATTTCCACTTTGGTTTTGTGTTTGTCAAATGGCTCCTTCATAGGGAGTATGACTGAGAAAAGTTCTTAACTTACCTACTTGTATTTGAAATCCAGAGGAAAAGAAAGCCATCCAGTCACATCTAATAGTAGAAGTTCTGGGTTTGGACTATGATCGGGCCAGTCTTGGTTAAATGTTCATCCTCTGAGTAGTTGAAAGTGAATGGAATGGAGAGGGAGACATACTCTGATTGGTGGTCCTGTCTGTGTGTATAAATTAAAGGAAAATCTGTTCTTCAAAGAAAGAGGAGATAGTGTGAATATTATGGGAAAAAAACTATTAAAAAAAGGAGTGAAGGAATGCTCGTAAACCCAAAACATAGATGTCTGTTACATTCTGTGTCTGGCTGTCTACCATGTGTATTCATTCTAATATTGCCTTGATTTATCAAAATTATAACCATTCCTTAGTTTCTTTCCTCCATGCTTCAAAAACAGTAGATGAGGAACTATTACTAAGTCAGATCGTTAATATTTTAAAATGAGTTAAGATAGTAGGTTGTTATTATTTTGTAATTACAAGAATAAAACCCATGATTAATACTATTAATAATAATTTAGCTACTTAGTAAATAATTCAATGTGTATTATATGCTTAGCACTTTGTCATCTCATGTCACCCCCATTCTGCAGAGGAGGGAACAGACAAGAGAAATTAAACAGCTTGTTGAAAGTTATAAAGGTAGTAAGTTGCGCAGCTAGGATTTAGATTCTACTGCCTTATCACTATTGTATACTGTTCACTACATCATTTTCTTAATGTGTGTAACATTTGATTGATAGTAAAATAATAGGTGTTAAATTCCATCAAAAGAATCCCAAACAAGAGCATGAAAAGAATGAATGGACTTACACTCTCACTGTGCTCTCTACAGATGGAAGTTCCTGGACATGGGCTGATTGCTCCTTTGCCAACTTACTCATATTGTAAGCAGATTAGTGCTAAAGAGTTTGATGAACAAAAAATTTCTACCTCTCAGGCAGCAATTGCAGAGCTTTTAGAGAACATTATTAAAAATAAGAGTTTACCTCTGAAAGAGAAAAGGAAAAAACTAAAACAGGTAAGAAAACGAAGAGATTCTCAGTCATACAATTATTTTCTAGCATGCTGTTATTGATTGTTATTTGAAAACGTTTAGAGTCAAATTCTCATCTTAAATAGATGTTCTCTTTTACTATCAGTGCCTCCCAAGATTGTATTTGAGTTAGTCTGGAAAAGCAGTTGTAAAATCTGAATTATGATAAATATTTTTGTGTGACAGACTCATTATTATCATTTTCAGCTCTAAACTTGAACTCAATAGCCACATGGTTCTGGCAAGTCCAGTTCCAAGTTTAAGATGCTCAAGGAAATATAAAATAGCAGTTTCAGGGTTCCCCTGGGAGCATGGCCCCTGGCCCTGATGCTGCCCTTGCCCATAAATGATAACGAAGGTCCACTCTTTGGACAGGAATGGATTGGACTTGGCAATACAGAGTGCCCATATATTGGATGCACTTTATGGTTCTATTCATCTATGGGATATCATCCTGCTGACCTCTGGCTGAAGGAAGGGGAATGGGTGGAGAGCAGGGGAAAGGAGACTGTTGGGAGGATGAGACATGTATGGAGCAGAGAGGAATAGTGTGCTGTCACCGGGCAGGAAGAGCAGTGGGAGCTGCATATAGGTGGGCATGTAAATTTGTACGGGAATGTATATTTTCACTCAGTCATAATAAAAAAATAAAATAAAACATTGTAGCCAAGAAAAAAAATAGACCGGTTGATGCTAGATCCCTGCAACCTTTTTAAGTTTTACCAATGAGAAGGAAAAAGGTCTGGATGTAGGGGGTCAGAGCTGCAGCTGCATCAAATCCTAGACTGCTAATACTGAGATTTAAGAGGTCTTCCAGTCTCATTTTCACATAAGAGATAAGAAAAGAAAGACAAAGGACAAAGTGAAAGGAGGCTCATCGTTGTAATACATCTTTGAGAAAGGCAATGAATTTGTTATAAAATGTTGAGCACTGGCTTTAGCTAGGGAAATCGTGTTAAACACCCTCTAAACCCTAATCTCATTTTTAAGTTTCAGAAGGCATATCCCTTGATATATCAGAGAAGATTTCCAACTACAGAGAGTGAAGCAGCACTTTTTGGTGACAAACCTACAATCAAGCAACCAATGCTGATTTTAAGAAAACCAAAGTTTCGTAGTCTAAGATACTAACATAAAAGTTATATAATACTTGTGGGACTTTGATAAATGAAGCCATATCTGAGAATTCAGCTACTAGAAAGGAAGTCTGTTATTAATAACATTTTCCTAAATAAACACACTATGTAAAGATGTGCCAAAATAGTTTCATAAATGTATTTTCAGTGTAAGACTGTTAACAAAATACTGAATCTCAACTGAGAGCAAGTAAAAATGAGCATATGTTATATTAAATATTTTAGCCAGAAACAGTCTTTTTTTTTACAACTATCTGGAACAGTTATAATGTGAGAATTATATCTACCTGAATTTTGGAAATTGATATGTGTTCATCAAGAGGCTGTAATTCTGTTTTTAAATGAAAAGAACTTATCTGCACATGTGCCTATTAGCTAGTTATTTAGGGTTACTTCTTTGTTTCTTAACGTAAGAGTGTAAAAACTATTTGAAAACAAGGAATTCTCAACTGCTAGAGTTGCACTCCTTTATATATTCTTTTTCCAGTTTTGATCTATTTATACATGTGTGTGTTTTTAATCTATGTGTGTGTGTGTATTATAATATCATGGGTTTTGCCTTAAACATTTATCCCGACTACTTCAGTCATTTTTTTCAGTGAATATCTTTTGAATCCTTAGGATCACATATCTACTAAAAGATGGAGATACAAATGAAGTATAAGACCATCACGTATTCATTTAAAAGATATTTATTTAGTAACTTCTGTGTGGTACTAGGCTTGTTTTTGTTTGTTTATTTTTATTTTATTTTACTTTTTTGGTTCATATGCCTTTCATTGTTCCAGATACAGGGAAACAGTGATGAGGAAAACAAAAAATCTCTTTTCTTATGACATTTACTTTCTAATCAAGGGAGATACACCCTTAAAATAGCAATACATTTCCTGTAATTGAAGCAAGCTGAAGACTGGCCTCTATGATTATGGGACAATTCTCTAAGCTAATAGTTTTCAACTGTGCTGCACATGAAAATCACCTTCATAGTTTTAAAACAATCTGTTTGCCTAAGACCTACATTATACCAGTTACATCTGAATTTGGGGAGTGGTGTATAGGTGTTGGAAACCCTGGTGGCACAGTGATTAAGTGCTATAGCTGCTAACCAAAAGGCTGGCAGTTCAATTCACCAGGTTCTCCTTGGAAACTTGATGGGGCAGTTCTACTCTATCCTTTGGGGTCAGATGAGTCAGAATTGACTCAGTGTCAGTGGGTATATAGGCACTGGCATTTGGTTTTAATTTATAGGCAATTCCAGTGGTCAGCTACTTAGGGATTCAGTGCCCCAACTACACTGTATCAGCATTTCAGTTAGTGTGCAGGAGGAGGCACACTGGCTTTACTTTTCACTGGAAAGCATGTCAAATGTCAGCACCTCTCACCCATACAGGGTCCCCAAACCTCTGCTTAATTGACCTGGTACAGGCTTGGAGCTACGCCCTCCCATCATCTACACCAAGGCTGGTCAACAGTCATTGTTTAAGGGTAAAGAAATATGTAGCGCCTGGAATGTAACAGACAGTCAAAGTTCAATGACAATCCTGATTTCTCAGTATAATTCCACACTATGATATATAAAATGGTAATTAACATCCCATTTAGCCTTACTTTTTATTAAAAATTTAGACAAAATTTGGTAAGTGTATCTTTAACCTAGAAGCCCCACCTATAAAGTTATTGGACCAGATTGGAATTCTTTCAAAGGCATTTGTATGCTTAGACTTTTCCTGTTTAAATCTATGTAATAATGTGAATTATGTTGCAAACTGAGATAAAAATGATTGTAGGTTTTGTAACAGTTTAATTTGGGTTTTATATTTATTAAATGGCATTGAATATATAAATATAAAATAACTTTAAACTTTCATCTGCATTAGTGTATATGCAATTGACATTACCAAATGCATAGTGTAACACTTTAAAAATGTGAACTTTAAAAATAAATGTAAAAATAAGTCCATTTGAATCCTACTCTGCTAGTTATTTACTGGTTATGTTACCTTTGACAAGCTACTTCTCTAAGCCTCAATTTTCTTAACAGTAAAATGAAGCTTATAATGGGGATCTAGTGCACAAGTGGAAGTCTTAGCCTTAAAACAACATGAACATCCATTCCAGTTCTAACTTCAAACGTAATGGGTAGATTTGGAGCTGGTTGCATGTAGAAATTCTGATTACCTTTACTTTCTCAGGAAAAAAAGAAGCAAAGCGAACAACTGAAAGTAGAGTAAGGGCAGGGAGCAGGTGGCTGCTGCATGTTTGCAGAGAGACAACATGAAATGGGCTAGCAAACTATGTAAGGCCCAGGTTCTACCGGATCAGAGAATGTCAGGTTGTCTTACAAGTTACAGTTCTGGTCCCAACAGTTGTTGCCACCATCATCTCCTGTAACTTCTGCCCGCTGGTGTCATGTAACATCTCTTCCCCAACATATTGTCCAGGCAGTTATATAGTCATGTAGTAGCAGAAAGTACATGGAATTTCCCACTATCTACTTTTTTGTCCTTAAGCTATTGTCAAGTGTGGAAAATATCCTCCTAACCAAGTTGTTAGAGTGATCAAAGAAGGCAACACATTTAAATCTGGAATTAAGCAAGTCCCATACACTGTTTCTTCTACTAATACTTGCAGTCATGAGGTACATTTTTTAGAACAGATGAAACAAAGTTGAACAATTATCAATTATTAATGTACCTTTTACATTAGGGCTCACTCCTGGTGTTGTACAGTCCAAGGGATTTTGACAGATACATAATATCGTATATCCACTACAGATTAATATCTCTGACTCACTTATCTTCTTTTATATTGAACTTAAGCAGATCTCTGCTAATTAAAACTCCTTTGAGATCTAATCTCTCCCTATCTAGTAATAGATTTTGCTAATACCACTGGTAGTATCTTTGACCTCATGTTTGGTGGAGTTAAGTTCCAGAATTCTGTATCTTAGCTAACTATCTCACCAACAAATGTATTTGAAAGGTAGAGTATGCATGTGTGTTGCTACTGTTGAAATAAAGCATTTCAAGGAGGGAAAAGAAGAATATCTCATTTTAAACTGGCATAAACTTAGTTCTAAATACAATAAATTACAAAGCTGGAACTTTTAATTGAGAATCTTAGTTTCTCAATATTTGAAAACAGGTATGCAGATTGGCTATTTTTGTCTTCTGAAAACAATGTATAACAGACATGCTAAATGTATAAAACAAGAGAAAGCAGTTAGGTATTGTTCATTGTAAAGAAATTTTTGTATCAAAAACTAGCTGCAGATACATTAGTTGACTTCAGAATTTCCCTTCCACCATAAGCAATTAGAAAAAAAAACATGAAATATGTGAAACAACCACTGTCAGATATTGGACTACAGGTAACACAGGACTATGATCCCTCAGAGAAAGGAAAACAAAAGCGGTGGTGTGACTGACCTAGATGACTGCTTGGAGCTACTTTCCGGCACACAGTACAGGGAGAATTAAAACCAAACCCACTGCATCAAGTTGATCCACCCCACTGGGTTTCCAAAACTATAAATCTCTAAGGAAAAAAATTGCCACATCTTTCACCCATAGAGCCACCACTGGTGGTCTCAGACCATCAGCCTTTCAAGTTGCAGTCAATCACTTCAAGCATGATGCCTCCAGGACTCCTTAGTACAGAGAAAGCAAGCCAAAATAGAACCTAGCAGTCTCACTGAATTGAGGTGCCAGAAATGAAGAATTCAAGACAACATAGAGGATTGTGAAAAGAGAGCTCCAGAGATCTGCAGGAGATTCCCCTAGGAGCTTTGTTGAGTCCTATTTGCCATGTTAAGAAAGAAGCCAAGGAAAGAATGACCAGAAAGCAGTAAGTCAAACAATTTATGGACCACACAAAAGTCTAAGAACAGTTAATGTTCCCTCTAGCCAGAGAAATAAATGTAATAAATGGGGCACTGAATAGCATCCTCAGAAGGATCATGTTTTACTAAACCTGTTGTTTTGGAGTTGATTCCGGCTCATGCAACCCTCCAGGACAGAGTAGAACAGCCCATAGGGTTTCCAAAGAGTTGCTGCTGGATTTGAATTATCGACCTCTTGGTTAGCAGCCAAGCTCTTAACCACTGCACCAGGAGGGTTCCTCTATGCTTTACCAGTAAGTTCAAATCAGTCCCTGTAAAAGCTGCTATTGATTCACCCTACCTGTTGCTGTGAAGCAAATTCTGACTCATAGTAACCCTATAGGACACAGTTGAACTGCCCCATAGGATTTCAAGGCTAATATCCTTACAGAAACAGACTGCCGCATCTTTCTCCTAAAGAGCAGCTGTGTGGGTTGGAACCCCCAACCACTCAGTTGACAGCTGAATATTTTAACCACTATGCCAAGCACATCTTAAAAATAAACCTTGAAGTGTTCAAATTGGTTTGCAAGTAATTTAACTGTGTGCCAGACAAATTTCAACACTCCAAAGAAATACAATAAAATTCACAAAAGTTACAAACTTTTAACCAGTTATTATAAATGTTGAAAGTACACTCTACAGTGTATTTGGAATATAGTGGGAGAAATGGAAGATATAGAAAAGATCCAGGTAATTCTAGAGATGATACATAAAATATTTAAAATAAAAATCATGTGGAATTAGATACAACAGAAGAAATGATCAGTGAACCTGAAGACTTAGAAACTATCTAACATAAAGTACAAAAAGGGAACAACAACAAAAAAAAAAATGGAGCCTCAGCAAGTTGAGTAAAAATAAAAAGCTGAGTATCACTTACTCAACTGGAATCTAGGAAGGAGCAAAAGAAAGAGGAAAGACACAACATTGTCAACTGGAAATAAAGGCGTCTTCGTTCTTACTAAATGTGATGACAATCAAAACTCAGGTAACCTCAAGCAGAAGGAACATAAAACCACATCAAGGTACAAACAGTCAAGTTACTAAGACCCAATGATAAAGAGAAAGTTCTTTAAAACAGCAGTCAGAGAAAATATACTTTACACTGAAGAACAAAATTAGGAATGACAGTAGCCTTATTGTCAAAAACTTCTGCAATTCAGAACACAACCAAGTGATACTGTTTTATATTTCAGTCTTGCCTGGGATTGGCAAGGTTCATCACAAAAACTTTCTAGCAGGAACTGTCAGTATTCTTCCATTCACCAGCAATTGTGTCCTTACTGCTAGTCTGCCATCGTGTGATCCAACTTCAAACTTCCACTTTAGTCAGCTTCTTTGCAACCTTCTTAGTTCCGGCTATTTTAGGTCATGTTCCCTAGGATATTGAGACAAATTTTTGTGTGTAGGAGGTTTACCACAGAGTGTACTTGGAAATGATACTTTTTATGAAAGTGATGGAGGTGGAATGAGAAAAAAGAAAAAGTGGAAAATGATATTCTTGCAACAAAGGTGACGAGCTCCGGAGCTAAGGTGACCCTTCAGAGTTGTCTCACATTAAGACAAGGTACTGGGCCTTTGTCCACATGTGTAAACCAGTCACTAGATATGTGCTAATCCTGGAGAGGAGGTGAAACCTTGGATGAGGCAGCTCCTTGCAACTGAGCACAGTTCCTACTCTGTTCTACAGGGATGCAATCAATATTCTTGGTAGCTTGGGGGAATGAATGACTTAGCCTGAATGAGAATCCATGCAGAATACTCCATAGTCACTACAAGGGATCTTTAGCTCTAAAAAAAGAAAAATTACAGGACGATATGTGTGTCTAAGTGTGTGAAACAGAGAGTGGGAATGGTTTTTGTTATTTAAAATTTTTTTTTACTGATCAATTTTTTTATGAAAAGCAAGTATCTATTTGTTAATAATAATCCAGAAACAAAAAAAGGTTTACCACCTATAGTTTAACCATCCATATACAACACTATGAAAATCTTGGACTATTCTGTCTCCAGACGTTTATTCTCTGAACAAAAGACAAAGCAGATCTCTATCTTGTAAAGCTTTGTGATTGGCTAAGGTTAGAGTTCAGCAATGACCTGTGCTCTCAAGTCAGTTCGGACTCACAGTGACTCTAGGAGGCAGAGTAGAACTGCCCCATAGAGTCTGCAAGGAGCTCCTGGTGGATTTGAAACTGCCAACCTTTAGGTTAGCAGCTATAGCACTTTACCACTAAGCCACCAGGGTTCGCAGAGATTAGCAGTAGCTTTCCTTAAAAATTTATGATACAGTTGAAAAGGCAGTGGTAAAATACCTGCCTTCCTTATTTAGTATGTACAGTTTTCAGACTTTTGTACTTGTAAGTTTTCCTCGTCTTTCTGGTTTTTAACTTGGAAATTCTAAAGACTACATCAGTCTGTAGGTCTCAGATTGTCTTTCTGACTCTTCAGTAATTCGTCAAGCAGCATCTGATGCTCAAGCAAATTAGCCAAATCTCTTTCTCTGCCCCACATCAAATCATATTCAAGTGTTTGTCCCGCCAGTGTTAAACAGTACATCTCAGACGTATTTCCACCGGGCACTGGACTAGAACATTGTTAAGCATTATACTAATTGTTTATCACATTGAAAATTAAATTTCCACATTAACCATAAATAGGAAGGAATTACAAATTTCATAAAATTACTCAAATGTTGGTTGAATGTGAACTTTTAAAGTCCATGTCATGTATTCTCTAAAGTGATTTCTAATTTACTGAAGAACTGTGATTTTTTAAAAATGCTGTGAAAACCAGAAAGAAACAAACCTGTTGCTGTTGAATTGATTCCAACTCATGGCAAAGCTGTAGAACAGAGAAGAATTGCTCCATGGCTTTGCCAAGGAGTACCTGGTAGATTTGAAACGCTGACATTTTGATTAGCAGCCATAAGCACTTAACCACCAGACCACCAGTATCTCCAAAAATGTTGTTGATGAGGTAGAACTGGGAGAATCTTAAAGCATCAGCTTTGACTCCTGACCAGCAGTGCCATCTGCAGGCCTGCTCTGATGGCTCTTTTTAGTCTGCATTTCTCTTAAAAGGAAAGTGACTACAATGAATATTTATGACTTCATAAGATCAGATATAAAGAAATATTAATCACCAATTTAAGAATAGTAAATTATGGATACTTTAGTTAGCAAGCTTTTTGTAACTGTTGAGCTGGTATCAATAGTCATATTCATATTTATGATAAAAATATTAAACATAACATATAATCTAGAAATTAGGAATTCTGTTAGCACAGTGGTTAAGCCTTTGGCTGCTAACTGAAAAGTTGGGAGCTTTAACCCACCAGCTATGCCTCAAGAGAAAGATGTAGCAGTCTGCTTCCTTAAAGATTTACAGCCTCAGAAACCCTATGACTCAGCTCTACCTGTTCTATAAAGTTGCTGTGAGTCAGAACTGAGTACACAGCAGCAAGTGTTTGGATTAGAATAGATATAGAATAAGCTTGGATATTGGAATCAGCAAACTGGACTTTTAATTGTGACTCCATCAGTTACCATTAGAAAATGGGACATTAGAAAATTTACTCAGGCTTTTTGAGGCACAGTTTCCTTCCTCGCAAAAGACCCTCAATGAGATGGATGGACATACAGCAGCAGCAACAATGGCCTGAAACTTAACACTGGTTTTGAGGATGGTACAAGACCAGGCAGTATTCCATTCTGATGCCATAGGGTGGGAATCGACTCAGAACCAACTTGACAGCACCTAACAATACTTCCTTCACATCTTTGTGAGTTTGAGGAAATACACGTGAATTTTCTGGCAAAGTACGTGGTACACAGGATGTGATTAATTCCTTTTAAAATTAAAACAAAACAAGTCTCAAAGCAATTTATTGCCCTCATACTCAAATGAGGTTAAGAGTTAGGAAATGTATTTCTAGGAGAAACTGGAGTTTGAAGGAACTGTCCTCCTAAGACTCTGTTCATACCCTGCCCCACGTCTTCTTCTTTCAATATTGTTTAAAATGTAAATAGATAAACTATGTTTGTAAGTCCCTGAATGGCAAAAATTGTTGTGCTAGATTACTAAAAGTCGAAGCCACCTAGCAATGCCATGGAACAAAGGCCTGGTGATATCTTTCTGTAAAGATTACAGACAATAAAACCCACGGAGCTGTTCTACTCTGCAACACATGTGGCACCATGAATTCAAATCAACTTGATGGCAACAGGTTTGATTTTTTATTTATATATATTTTTGTCCCTGTATACAATATTTTCACATGATAATTACAAGAAATTAATAAACTGGTTGTTAAATTTGGGGGACAACAAGGAGTTTTGTTATTTAATGTGCACATTGTTGATAACCGCTTTAATTTTTATCAATCATAACTGTAACATTCATAAATAAACACCGAAAAAGAGAAAAAGAAAACCCTAGCCCATTGTGGTTAAGTCACTTCCAGCTCACAGTGACCCTGTAGGCCAAAGGAGAAGCCTCAGATGATAGGGTTTCCCAGGCTGCAATCCCCACAGAAGCCGGCTGCCCTACCTTTTCTCCCACAGAAAGGCTAATGAGTTCTAACCATTGACCAAGCAGCTGAACACTCAACCACTGTTCCACTAGGCCTTCTTTCTCAAATAAAAACACTGCTAAATAAATAAAAACAACTAGAAAAGGAAAACATCCTTATGTAAAAAATTAACAATAATGACTCAAATCTTTCCTCTAAATTCAACAAGACAGAAAGGAAAAGGTTTTACCGAGCCATTCAGATCCTGGATAAACTTACTGTGAAATCATAAAAGGTACTGTCAAGGGAACGTATACCCAATATTCTCAAAGTTGATAAAAAATAAGACAAACTGTCAAATATCCAGTTCTCTCAGGAAGCAGGAGCAGAACTAGTTATTTATAAGCTGAACTGCTTATAAATTGAGTTCTTAGGTCAGTTCAGACTCGTAGCGAATCTACATGCAACAAAACGAAACACTGCCCAGTCCTGTGGCACCCTCACAATCACCACTGTATTGTGGCACTCTCACCCTCTGGCACCCTCACAGCCACTGTCCATTGTGGCGACTACTGTGTCAGTCTATTTCATTGAGGATCTCTTTCTCACTGGCCCTCTGCTTTACCAAGCACGAAGTCCTTTTCCAGGGACCGGCTCCTCCTTAGGGATCGGCTCCTCCTTATAGCATGTCCAGGGTAACACAAGATGAAATCCCACCATCATCCCTTACAAGGAGTACTCTGGCTATACTTCTTCCAAGACAGACTCGTTCATTCTTCTGGCAGTCCGTGGCATATTCAATACACTTCACCAACCCTCTAATTCAAAGGCATCAGTTCTTCAGTTTTCTGATCAATGGCCCAGCTTTCTCATGCATATGAGGAGATTGGAAACCCTACGGCTTGGGTCAGGTAGATTTTTGTCCTAAAAGTGAAATTGTTGCTTTTCAACACTTTAAAGAGATCTTTTGCTGCAGATTAGCCCAATAAAATACATCATTTGATTTCTTGACTGCTGCTTCCATTGGCATTGGCTATGGATCCAAGCAAAATGAAACCCTTTCACAACTTCATCATTTCCTTCATTTATCATGTTGTTGCTTGTTGATCCAGGTGTGTGGATTTTTTTTTCCTCTTCTTTATTTTGAGGTATAATTCCATACTGAAGGCAGTAGTCTTTGATCTCATTAGTAAGTGCTTCAAGTCCTCTTCACTTTCAGCAAGCAAGACGGTGTCACCACAAGCTGCTAATTTTCTTCCCATCTTAATTCCACATTCCTCTTCATGTAGTCCTGTGTCTCAGAGAATTTTCTCAGCATAAAGACTAAGTATGGTGAAAGCGTATAGCCCTAAAACATACCTTTGCTGATTTTAAGCCACATGGTATCCCTTTCTACTGTTCTATCAGCTGCCTCTTAATCTATATATAGGTTCCACATGAACACAATTAAGTGTTCTGAAATTCCCATTCTTCTTAATGCTGTCCATAATTTGTTGTGATCTGCACAGCTGAATGTCTTTACACCATTAGTGAAACAGAAGTAAACATCTTTCTAGTATTCTGTGCTTTCAGCCAAACTCCATCTGACATCATCAAAGATATATCACTTGTTTCATGTCATCTTCTGAATCCAGCTGAATTTCTGGCAGTTCCCTGTAAATGTGCTGTTGTAACTATTTTGACTGATCATCAACAAAACCCTATTTGCATATTCTACTAATGACATTATTTGATAATTTTTAATTCTTTTGGATCGTCTTTCTTTGGAATGGGCACAGCAGGGAGACATTTCTTCCACTTGACTGTTATTTCAGTTATCTGATACTGCCCTAACAGAGATGCCAAGAGTGAATGCCTTTAGCAAAGAAAAGTTTATTTTTACACAGTCCAGTTGGCAGGAAGTCTGAATTCAGGGTGCTGGCTCCAGGGGAATGCACTATCTATCTCTCTGCGTAGGCTCTGAAGGAAGGTTCTTGTGTTGCATGTGTCTTTCTTTGGTCTGGGAGGATCTTGACACTGGAACTTTAGGCCCAGAAGATGTGCTCTGCTGCTGGTGTTGCTTTCTTGATGGTTTGACATCCCCAACTTTCTGCTTGCTTCCCTTTCCTTTCATCTCTTGTAAGATAAAAGATTGTGCAAGTCACACTCCAGGGAAACCCCTTTTACACTGGAGCAGAGAGGTGACCTTCAGGAAGGGTGTTATAGTCCCACCCTAGCCTTTTTTAACATAATCTAATCTATTAACCAGAGGCAGAGATTAGGATTTCTAGCTTAGGAAAACCATGAAACAGAGAAAAATCACAAAATACTGGAAATCATGGCACAGCCAAATTGTTACACACATTTTGGGGGGAACACAATTCAATCCATGATAGCCGGCCAGAAAGCTGTCTTCCAGATTCCTTGGCATAGACAAGTTAGTGCTTTTAGTGTTGTAACCATTTGTTGAAATATCTCAGTTGATATTCCATCAATTCCTAGAGCCTTGTTTTTTGCCAATGCCTTCAGTGCAGCTTGGATTTATTCATTCAGTAATATCGGTTCTTGATCATATGCTACTTCCTGAAATGGTTAAATGTTGACTAATTCTTTTCAGCACAGTAACTGTGTTTTTCCCATCTTCTTTTGACGCTTCCTGACTTTCAATAGTTTGCCCATAAAATCCCTCATTATTGCCACTTGAGGCTTAATTTGTTTTTCCTCAGTTATTTCAACTTGAGATATGCTCAGTGTCTTTCCTTTTTGGTTTCTTAACTCCAGGTCTTTAGACATTTCATTATAATACTTTGCTTTCTCAAGCCACCCTTTGAGATCTTCCATTCAGCTATTTTGCTTCATCATTTCTTCCTTTTGCTTCAGCAACATTCAAGAGCAAGTTTCAGAGTCTCTACTGGTATTTTTTTTTCTTTCCTCTCTTTTTAATGATTTCTTATTTTCTTTACATATGACATCCTTGAAGTGATCCCACAACTCATCTTGTCTTCACTTATTAGTGTTCAATGCATCAAATCTATTTTTGAGATGGTCTTTAAATTTGGATGAGATATGTTTAATTGCTATCTCTGTGGTTACATAGTAGAAAATATTTGTTTGCAAATGTTTTACAAAGCACTCAGCAAAATCTTGGCCCTGGGGGAATTTATGGTCTATGTGGAAATTAATGTAAGTATAGTTACCTGGATAAGTACCATGTGCACACAAAATCTTTTACCTATCTAAGGAAATGTTTAAGACATGTTGTGATCTTAATTATACAATAATGATCCATAAATTTCAGGTTGAGCTAAGAAGAAATAGCATCAAGTCTCTGCTGTCTCACAGATATAAACTAATCAGTAATTAATCTTTTTTTTCCCTCCCACCAGTTGTCCCTAAACTTCAATTAATTAGCCTTTTATAATAGGCTATCAACAGCCATAGAAGCAGCAGTCAGGAAATCAAAAGGCACGTTACAATGAGAAAATCTGCTGCGAAAGACCTCTTTAAAGAATACAAAAGTAAGGTTATCACCTTAAAGACTAAAATGCACCTGACCCAAGCCACGGTAATCTCAGTTTTTTCATATGCATGTGAAAGCTGGACAATGAACAAAGAAGACAGAAGAATTGATGCCTTTGAATTGTGGTGTTGGAGAAGAATATTGAACTTACTATGGACCGCCAAAAGAACAAACAGATCTGTTCTGGAAGAAGTGAAACTAGAGTGCTCCTTGGAAGCAAAGACGGCAAGACTGTATCTTACATATTTTGGGCATGTTGTCAGGAATGATCAATCCCTGGAGAAGGGCATCATTTTTGGTAGAGTGGAGGGACAGCGAGAAAAAGGAAGACCCTCAATAAGATGGATTGACACAGTGGCCACAACAATGGGCCTAAGCATAAAAACAATTGTGGACTTGGCACAAGACCAGGCAGCATTTCATTGTGTTGTTCATAGGGTCACTATGAGTTGGAACTGACTCGATGGCACCTAACATCATTTTTCATTCATTAATCATAGTAAAAGGCATTCCATCTTTCATCTGGCTAAATCAGACTTATTCCTTAGCACTTACCTGATTCATCACTTCCACTACAAAGTGGTTCTTCTGTGTGTGCTCCCCAAAGACCATGAATCTGTGTCCATCACTGAACTTGCCTTATTACATTGGAATAATTTGTGTAACTATCTGCCTCCTTCCATTAAACCACAAGCTTCTGAAGACTCAGCACTGTCTTGTTCATTTTTATTATCTCCAGGGTATTGTGCTAGTTACCCTCTAATTGATTCTGATGCATGGTGATCTGATGAGAGCAGGACTGCTCCAAGACTATTTATTACCTTTTCCAAAGCAGATCCTTGGGCCTGTGTCTCAAGGTGCCTACTGTCAGATTTGAACTGTCAATTATTTTGATTATTAATCAAGCACTTAACAATTTCCACTGTCCAGGTACATCAACTACCAGGTGTCTGTCAGTTTGTCACACTGTGGTTGCTTGTGTGTTGCTATGATATTGGATATTTTGCCCCTAGTGTTTCAAATACGAGCAGACTCACTCTTGGTCAACAGGTTTCAGTGGAGCTTCCACGTTAAAAAGACTAAGAAGAAGGACCTGGAAATCTAAGAAATTTGTGGCAAAAACTTAACGAATAGCAACTGAACATTGTCTTGTGTAGTGCCACAAGATAAGTCCCTCATGTTGGGAGGCACTCAGAGTATGACTGGGGAAGAGCTGCCTTCTCAAAGCAGAGTCAACCTTACAGTTGCAGATGGAGTCAAGCTTTGGCACCATTTGCTGATGTGGCATAACTCAAAAAAAGGAAGAAATTGCTGCAAACATGCACTAATAGTCAAAATGTAGAATTACATATTATGAATCTAGGAAAACTGGAAGTCATCAAAAATGAAATGGAATGCATCAACATCCATATCCTAGGCATTAGTGAGCTGAAATGGACTAGTGTTGACTATTTTAAATCCAACAATGGTACTGTCTACTATGCACTGGATGACATTCATTGTCATAAAGAGCACTTCAAGTTCTATCCTGAAGTACAATGCTGTCAGTACAAATATTCATATGCCTACAAGGAAGATCAGCTAATAGGACTATTATTCAAATTTACACAAATCACTAAAGCTAAGGTGAAGAATTTGAAAATTTTTACAAACTTCTGCAGTCTGAAAGTAATTACTAGAGTTCACATGACAGAATTTTGCAAGACTAACCACTTCATTCCAAATACCTTTTTTCAACAACATAGATGGCAGCTATGCACATGGATCTCACCAGATGGAATACTGAGAAATTAAATTTACTACATCTTGGAAGGAGACAATGGGAAAGCTCAATTGCATTAGTTCAGAACAAGGCCAAGAGCTGACTATGTAACAGACCATGAATTGCTTATACACAGGTTGAAGTTGAAGCTGAAGATAATCAGAACAAATTCACAACAGCCAAAGTATGGTCTTGAGTGTATCTCATCTGAATTTAGAGATCATGCCAAGAATGGATGTGACACATTTTGGACATTAATGACTGAAGACCAAGTGGATGGTGGGATATCAAAGACATTATACATAAAGAAGTCATTAAAAACACAGGAAAGAAAGAAATGCTCAAAATAAATGTGAGAAGAAACTCTGAAAGTTGCTCTTGAGTACAGAGCACCTAAAGCAAAAGGAAGAAATGATGAACCAAAAGAGTCGAACAAAAGATTCAAAGGTGGCTTGAGAAAGCAATTATAATGAAATATGCAAAGACCTAAAGCTAGAACACCAAAAGGGAGAACATAATTGGCATTTCTCAAGCTGAAAGAATGGAAGAAAAAACTCAATCCTAAGTTTCAATATTGGAGTAATCTACAGGGAAAATATTAAATGATTCAGGAAGCATCAAAAAAAGATGGAAAACATACAGAGGAATTGTACCAAACAGAATTGGTTGACACTCAGCCATTTCAGGAGGTAGCATATAAAAACCAATAATATTTAAGGAAGAGGTACAAGTTACACTGAAGGCACTGGAGAAAAAACAAGGCTCCAGGAACTGACAGAGTATCAACTAAGATGTTTCAACAAACAGATGTAGCACTGGAGATGCTTACTTGTCTATGCCAAGTAATTAGGAAGACAGCTACCTGACCAACCTGCTGGAAAAGATCCATAGTTGTGCCCATTCCAAAGACAGGTGACACAATAGAAAGCAAAAGTTGTTGAACAATATCATTAATGTCACATACAACTAAAATTTAGCTAAAGATAATTCAGAAGCATTTGCAATAGTACATTGACAGGGTTCTACCAAGAAATTCAAGCTGGATTCAGAAGATTACATAGAATGAGGGATATTATTGCTGACATCAGATGGATCCTGGCTGAAAGCAAAGAAAACCATAAAGACGATTATCTGCATTTTACTGACTATGCAAAGGCATTCAACTGTATTTATAACATCACTGATAAAGTTTCAAAGAATAGAAATTTCAGAACATTTAATTATGTTCATGGGGAACCTGTAAATAAACCAAGAGGCAGTCTTTCAGAGCAAGGCGATACTGCATAGTTTAAAGTCAAGAAAGATGTGTTTCAGCATTGTATCTTTTCATCACACTTTTTCATTCTGTATACTGAGCAAATAATTGAGAACCTGGACTGTACAAAGAAGAATGTGGCATCAGGAGGAAGACTAATTAATGAGCTGAGAGGGACTGGCACAGAGGCTTCAACAGTGGGCTCAAGCATAACAAAGTTTGTCAGGATGGTTCAGGACTGAGCGTTGTTTCATTCTGTTGTACCTGGGGCCAGTAGGAGCTTGAACAAACTCAATAGAAGCTAACCACAAGGGTGCCAATATCTATCGCAGGAACAAAATGAAACCTCCTGCTGTCAAATCTGTTCTGATTCACAAGATCCCATGTATTTCGGAGTAGAGCTGCACTCCATAAGGTTTGAATTGCTCCAATCTTATGAAGGATCACTAGCCCTTTCTTACACAGCACAACAGGGTAGATTCAAACTGTCAGTAGCTGAGTCAGTAGCTGAGTATAAATGCATCACCCAGACACTTGATACCTACCATAAACTCCCCGCCCCCCCCCCAAAAAAATCCACTGCCCTCAAGGCAATTCCAACTCATAGTGGCCCTGTAAGACAGAGTAGATCTGCCTCATAGAGTTTCCAGAGAGTGACTAGTGGATTCGAACTGCTCGCCTTTTGTTTAGCAGTAACAGCACGTAACCACTACGCCACTAGGCTTTAGTGCTAGGCATATGTAAACTAGGTGCTCAAGAGATGTTAAATGAAATAAATGAATGGCAACCTGGATGATTCTATCCAATAAGCTCTCTACAAGAGAAAGCTATACAAAGGTTTCTGAAAAGCTCTCTCCAACAATGTCTATGATTTTTACAAAACTGATCAGTATTTTGACTCCTCAAAATGAAATATTGCAGTATGTTTACAGATCAGTGTGAGTATCATGTTTTGGGAAGGTTTTCTCCTCCTATACATTTGTATATTTTCCAAATTTCCTGTCATGAACATGGAGTAATTTTTTAGAAGTAATAATGTTTTTAAAATATATATACATTGTTGGAGATGATGGTACCAGCAAAAGCACAGATTTAGCAGTCAGACCTGTGTTGGAGTCAACACCCTGACATTTACCAGCTATGTAACCTTGGGGAAGGTATACAGCATTTTACAGCCTGTTTCCCCATCTATAAAATAGGATAATACTATTATTACTGGAAGCCCTGGTGGAGTAGTGATTAAGGGCTATGGCTCTTAACCAAAAAATCATCAGTTTGAATTCACTAGGCACTCCTTGGAAACTCTATGGGATGGTTCTACTCTGTCCTATCAGGTCACTGTGAAGTGGAATCAACTGGACAACAATGGGTTTTCTTATTATTGTACTAGAAACACTTTTGGCAGAACAAATCTGCCAGGTGCTCCTTTGAAACTTTGGAACAGTTCTACTCTGTCTATAGGGTGGCTATGAGGCAGAAGTGACTCAGTGGCATTGGTTTGTTTCTGGTTTCTTTTGAGGAGTAATTCAGAGAATTGAAAACAATGTAGCTGAATTATCTAATTCAATACCTGCTAAACAGTGAATACACAATTAAAAAGTGTCTAGCAATATTACATTTCTGCTGGGAGTGATCTTAGAAGGCCAAGTCTCAGAAGTACACAGATCTTTGCAGATTTAGAGGGACAGGCACTCTGGAAATCATGATTCTCATCACAGTTGTCATTCCCACAGGTGAGCGCAGTTTTTATAGATCCAGTTCCTCAGCTTCCCACTCATGTTCATTTTATCAACAACAATTGTTTCTGAGTACCCACAATGTGCAGTGACTGAAACAGGCAGATGTTCTTTCGTTTATTGTGTGAAGTCATAGGATTCAGGCCTTTGCTAAGAAGCTGGTAGTGACTTTGGTTTATCCCATCAAGTATTAGAATGTGGGAGCTGAAACAATTAACCTCAAAATACAACATATTATAGAAAGTTGTTCTTTATTGAATCAAATCTCATAACATGAGTGGCTCCAAGGCAGCCCCAGCTGTTTGTTCGTAAACTCTTTAGTACGTGTAGCATCACAATGCTAGGTTTCCTTCTAACAATACTGTTCAAACCTCTCTCTCTGGGGAGTCAAAATCTCCTTTCTCTCTGCCAAAGTCGCAGTGCATTTTCACGAGGAATCTGAAAGATAGTCAAAAGAGTCTGACAACTGTTTATGTGCAGAAAATCTTCTCAAACGGAAGTCCTATTTTAAACAGTAGTTTCTGAAAGTAACTGAATCCACACCTCACATCTCTTTCATAAGGACGCTTTGTCTTGGACATAGTTAACGATGATGAGTTCACGCTTCTGAAAATGAGCTGCACATATGGGAGCGCATTAGGCCTCCCGCACAGCGAGCGGCAGCAGTGTTTCTCTGTGTTTTTCCCCAGCCATCAACTGTCAGTCTCTCTTTCCCATTTCTCAGAGTAAGGCCCTCTGAAACGTCGCTGTCCATGTTTCCATGTGCTATCCAAGTCAGACAGATTCCTTCCACACAGGGGGCTGGATCCCACTGCTGCCCTTAGTATCGCAGCTTTGCTGACCTTTCCATATGCTGCTGCCCTGGATTCTTCTATCTTGTGTCTACTTTTATGTTATGTTCTGCTTTTCTCTGCTGCATTTTGCGATGTTCCCTTGCTGCACCTTCTCTTCTACTCCTGCTCTCAGTTATATCAAAGGGACTATTTACCTTAGGGAAATGCTTTTATTTTGTCACCAGAGGACCAGTCCCCTCCCTCAAGTGCTTCTTCTCTAGCATACCCAGAATCCCAAGAACAAGAAACAGTGAGTAGTTTTTCTTCATTCCAGAACATCTTGGGCCTGAGCTGCACAGCAGGAATCAAAGCAGGCACACATCAAAAGCACCCCAGCTGGGAGGAGCAGCCCAAAGCTCAGTGCCCCTGGCTCATTACCACCACAGCCTGTGAGTCCTGAATATCTCATCTCGTCCTCCCCCTGGCTGCTGTTTCTCCTCCAGGCTCAGCAGAGAAATCAGCTTTCCCAAAGTTTCATAACTATGCAAGATAAAAACTCTTTCAACTTCTCTTCCTTCCTTCCTTTCTCTCACAGTTGCTTAATTAATAAACAATTTCACTGCTAACACATGTGTCTATTTAACATTTTTTAAGCCTCTACCCTGCCAAGTCCTCCGGTAAATGATAGAGTTAGAAAATACTCCCTGCTTTCAAGAACCTCTTAGACTAATGGAGCGAGACAAGAAACATGTGAATTGATTTATATGGTGTCACGGGTTTACCATGAGTCAGAATCAACTGGATGGCAAATGATTTTTTGTTTGTTTGTTTTTTAACATTATGTGACAAAGTCACTGACAGAGCCATGCATATGGTCTCTGGGAATAACCAGTTAGGAGCAGGACCATTTCTCAGATGATGGAACGCCTCAACTGACTACATGGGCCTGAGGGTAGAGAGAGGGGCTTCTCAAGATATCAGCAGTTCACAGGGGTGAGCAACAGCAGATGCACTCTAGGAGAAAGCATGATAGAAGTAGGTCAGTATCGCTGAGCTGCACAGTTAAGGTAGAGACTTATGGGAGATAAGGCTAGAAAGAAAATTTTATCTAAGTCATGTTTCAGGAATTTGAACTTTATCCTGTAAAGACGATCTTTACTAAAATTTAAGCTCCTTACACTGGGCTGTATAATGCCCTTCCCAAAGATATACATATCCTAGTCCCCCAAAACCTGTGAATGTTACCATACCTGATAAAAATAAAAATGACCTCATGGATGTGATTAAGGTAAGGATCTTGAGAGAGCATTATCCTGCATCAGCTGGGTGAGCTCAGTGGAATCACAAAGGTCTACGTAAGAGACAAGGACAGAAGCAGAGAGAGATAAGATGCAGGAAGAGACTATGAGCCAAGGAATGCAAGTGGCCTCTAGGAATCAAAAAAGATAAGAAAACGATTCTCCCCAGAGAAGAACTAGCCCTGCATATTCATATTTCAGACTCTAAAACCACAAGATAAGAAGTTTGTGTTATGTTAAGCCACTTGGAGAAGAAACTTAAGCAGTTTCAAGCCACTTTGTGTAATTTGTTGCAAGGACAATGAGAAATTAATACATTCCTTGAGAGGTTTTCATTTGTGTTGTCTTCTACTGTGTCATCGCTGTCTAGAATAGCACCTGGTACATGTAAGATGCTCAATAAATATTTATGGAGTGAGCTAGATAGGACTTACAGTTAGGCATATGATAGAACATGAGCTGTTATAAACTTTTACCCCTTAACTGCTATCTTTTCAGTGTATCAAAGATGTTTTTGTTGTTGTTTCATTTTGTTTGTGCTATAATATGTTGATTGAATACGGTTTTCCAACGGGATGCAAGGATATACAAGGTCATACACCAAAGCATAACTGAAACCACAGGGTAAACGGGGTCCATGTTCCTGCAGAATCTATTTGTTACAAAATTTTGAAGGAAAAATATTTATTATTGTACCATGCTATATGGGCAGGGTGAACAAATTTTAAGGAGAGTTCAGAGGAATTCAGTAACTTCAGCCAGTAACCCAGGCTATACCCATAAGCCCCTTGGGTGTGAGTTCACTCTCATCCAATACCAAAAATACTGAGAGTATTTTACTGAAGAAATGTGCAAAGTGCACTCCTGCTGTTCATGATGCAAAACACCCTTGCCATGTGGAACGACTTCCTAAGCTCACTTCCTAGACATCATATCCTCTTCTTTCTCACAGAAGAGTTTCTGAGCACTTTCCTATACCACATTTCAAAAATCAAAATATATATATCCAGGTTTGGCTTTTTTGTTACTGCACTACCACCTTGTAAGTTTAGGTATGCAATGACCTCTGTGACCTTATACAAATCACTTAACCTTTTGAGGCCTCAGTTTCTCCATCTGTAAACTGAGGAGTTCCTACCAAGAAATCTTTAAAGTCAATCTCAAGTCTAAAACTCAAAGATACTATTTTCCCTAGTGTTAGCCAATTGTTAGTAGGTAGCTCAGAGTAGCCAATAAACAAAAATGTATCACTTAATGTCTACCCTTTAGCTATTGTAAGTATCAGGTAGCTATTTTTGCCCTTACTATAACAAAAACCAAACTCATTGTTGTCAAGTTGATTCCTAGCTCTCAGCTACTGTGCTACTAGGGCACCATTTTTGCCTTAATCAATCATTTAAAAAAGAAAAACTAGAGGCTTGAAAAAACAACTATTTATTTAGTTCCTGTTATGGATTGAATTGTGTCGTGGATGTAATGGCATGTAATCTCACTTGAGAATGGAGCTTTCTTTGCCTTGGTAATGAGGCCATGTCAGCGCAGGGTATGTCTTAGTCCAGTCACTTGTAAGATATAAAAGAGTGCATGAGATACAGAACCAGGCAAGCACAGATGAGGACAAGACAGAGGCCCCATGAAGACCTCCAGTAGACAATAAGAAGATCACTAGAGAAACGGAGACAAGGATTTTACCCCAGAGTGAACAGAGAGCCTTCCCCTAGAGCCAACCCTTTGAATTCAGACTTCTAATCTCCTAAACTGTGAGAAAATAAATTTCTGCTTGTTAAAGCCACCCACATGTGGCATTTGTTTCACTAGTACTAGATAACTAAGGCAGCTCCTAATTCTGAAGGTTAGCAATTTCAATCAGGTTCATACAGGTGATTCCTCTGACGTTGGCTAATCTAGGATGACCTCAGCAGACAGGACGCATCACTGTTTCATGTGGTCTCTTGCCTTCCAGCAGGCTACTGTGAGCTTTTTCTTAGGGCAGAGGCAAGGCCTGAAGACACAGAAGCTTCTTTCTAGGGGATTAGGTCTCAAATTGGTATATCATCACTTCTACTGCATTGTGTTTGTCTAAGGAAGTGGCAAGTCAAGCCCAGATTCAAAGAGAAGGCAAATAGACTCCATATCTTCATAGCGGTTGCTGCAAAGACACCTTGCTGATGGCACAGATATGAGGAGGACATATACTGAAGCTATGAGTATGACCAATCTTCCATGTAGTCCAAGGACTCTTTTCTTTCTTACCCCGGCCTCTTAACTACTGTTAGCCTGAAATGACATTAATAATAAGGCCATGGCCATCTAGTGCCACCTAAGCTGTTCTGTCTCATAGTGATGCAATGTACAACAGAAAAAAAAGTGTCTAGTCCCCTATCATTCTCAAAATCATTGCTATGTTTCAGCCCATTGTTTCAGCCATGATGTCAATCCACCTCATTGAAGATCTTCCTCTTTTTTCCGACTCTCTACTTTACCAAGTATGATAACTTCTGTAGGGAATGGTCCCTCCTGATAACATGTCCAAAGTATGTGAGACTAAGTCTAGCTATCCTTACTTCTAAGAAGCATTCTGGCTGTACATCTTCCAAGGCAGATTTATTCCTTCTGTTAGTCCATGGTATATTGAATATTCTTGGCAGCACCTTAATTCAAAAGCAAAGACTCTTCTTCTGACATCTTGATTCATTGTCCAGCTTTCCCATACAATTAAAGTAATTGACAATACCATGGCTTGGGTCAGATGCACTTTTGTTTTCAAAATGACATCTTTGCTTTTTAACACTTTAAGGAGGTTTTTGCAGCAAATTTGCCCAACGCAATAAGTATGCTGCTTGATTTAACTGCTGCTTCCATGGGCATTGATTGTGGATCCAAGTAAAATTAAATCTTTGACAACTTAAGTGCTTTCTTCACTTATCATGATGTTGCTTGGTGGTCCAGTTGTGAGGATTTTTGTATGTGAGGATTTTTTTCTTTGTGTTGAGGTGTATTCCCTACTGAAGGCTGTATGATCTTCATTAGTAAGTGCTTTGAGTTCCCTTCACCTTCAGGAAACAAGGTTGTGTCATCTGCATATCACAAATTATTAATGAGCCTTCAGTCATGTTTTCCACATGCAGTCTAGCTACTCAGATTACTGACTCAGCATACAGATTGAATAAGGATGGTGAAAGGATACAAGCCTAATGAACACGTTTTTGGACTTTAAAACATGTAGCATCCCCTTGTTCTATTCAATTAAGTGTCAACATTTAATTGTCAGAACATCAAGGATAATACAATGACAGCTCTAATGGCCACACTAGAAAAAATTCCAAAACTACTTTGAAGGATGGCCTAGGTGCAGGCGTCAGTGCATAGTTTCCCAAGGGGAATACTTCAAAGTTGACTGCAGTGACTTTCAGCAATGAGGATGAGTTTGTGAACTTAATTGCCAATTAAGTCTCCTGACTCTTAAGTATTCTGAAATTCCCATTTGTTTGTAATATTATCCATCATTTTTTATGATCCACATAGTTGAATACCTTTGCATAGTCAATAAAACTCAGGTAAACATCTTGCTGACACTTTCTACTTTCAGCGAAGATCTATCTGATATTAGCAGTGATAATGCTCATTCCATGTCCTCTTCTGAGTCAAGTTTGAATTTCTGGTAGCTCCCTGTTAATGTACTGCTACAACTACTTTTGAATTATCTTCATCAAAATTTGACTTGCATACAATTTTAATGATACTGTCTATAATTTCAACATTGTATTTGTATCACTTTTCTTCAGAATGAGCACAGATGTGTATCTCTTCTGTTTGGTTGCCCAAGTAGCTGAGCACTTCTAGTGTTTTATCCATTTGTTAAAGTATCTCAGGTGACATTCATTCTGTCAATTCCTAGAGCTTTGGTTTTTGCCAAAGCCTTCAGTGCAGCTGGAACATCTTCCTTCAAGACCATCGCTGCTTCATCTTATGCTGCCTCCTGAAATTCTGTCTTGGTTATTTAGTGCTGCTGTAACAGAAATACTGCAAATGGATGGCTTCAACGAACAGAAACTTATTCTCTCACATGAGTTCTAGCAGTTAAGTTCACAAACTCATCCTCATTGCTGAATGTCGCTACAGTCGCCTTTGAAGTACTCCTCTTAGGAAGCTGTGAACTGACACCAGCATCTAGTCCAACCTTCAAAGCAATTTTGGAACTTTTTCTGGAATGGCTATCAGAACTGTCATCATATTACTTTTGCTGTCCTGAGTATCATCCAAATGTCTTCCTTTCAATATTTCCTTTATCTCCAGGTTAAAAAAAAGTCATTTGGGGGCCAGGTTAGGTGAGTAGGGAGGGTGTTCCAATACAGTTATTTGTTTACTGGCTAAAAAATTACCCACAGACAGTGCTGTGTGAGCTGGTCCACTGTCGTGATGCAAGAGCCATGAACTGTTGGCAAAAAATTCAGGCTGTTTTCATCTGTTTCATGCAGCTTTCTCAGCACTTCCAAATTATAAACTAGGTTCATTGTTTATCCACTTGGCACAAATTTATAATGAACAATCTCTGTGATATGAAGAAAAAAAGTTAGCAATATTGTCTTGACTCTTGATTTGGACTGAAGGAAATTTTGGTCAAGGAGAATTGGCTTACTTCCATTGTGCACTTTGATGCTTTATTTCAAGGTCATATTGGTACACCAATGTTTCATCACCAGTGATAACATGACCTAAAACTTCAACTTGCCTCTTCAAAAGGTCTGGGCAAGCTTCAACTCTCCTTTCCTTTTGTTCATTAGTGAGCTTCTTCAGAATCGTTTTTGCTCATGCCTTTCCCATGCCAAGATTTTTAGTTAAGATTTTCCTAGCTGTTTCTCCATCAAAGTTTACTTGGTCTGCTGTGCTTTTCACAGTCAGCCAAAAATTTTGATGCACAATTTTATGAATTTTTGCAATGTTTTCATCAGTTCTCATTACTGGCTGCCCTGACCTCTCTTCATCAGTGTTGCTTTCTCTCCCCTCAGAAAAACATTTAATCTATTTGTACACTGCTGTTTTCTTTATGACACTATCCCCATAAACTTGGACTACTATGTCTCTGAATTCACTTTCATTTTTGCCACGTTTAACAAGAAATTTAATGTTTGTTCATTGTTCTAATTCAAGATCCAACATTTTCTCGATGGCACACAAAAACATGCAACAACAATAATGAATGCCATTCAACAGTACTCTGCCACACATCAACACAAACACAGCTGTGAGACATTGATATATCAAGGTTATGAAACCTTACTGAGTTATTTGTACAGTGCTACCAACATAAGCAAGCAGTGGCAAGTTGGTGAACTTAATTGTCAGACCTCATAGTTTAATAAGCTAAAAGTCTGAATTCAGGACACCAGGCCCTGGGGAAGACTTTCTCTCTCTGTTGGCTCTGGGGGAAGGTCTTTGTCTCCTTTCAACATCTGTGGGTCCAACATTCCTTAGAGATCTCTACTTATCTTGTAATCAGTGTTACCCTGGGTGCAGGCATTTCTTAGCACAGGGACCCAAAGTTCATAGGCTGTACTCTGCTCCTGTCTCTCTTTTCTTGATGCTAAGATGTCCCTCTCTGTCTGCTCATTTATCTCTCCATTTATCTCTTTTAAGATGAAAGATTTGACTCAAGTCATTAACATAATTTAATTGTTTGTTGTGTTGATAGTAGTTTCGTTGCACTGGTGGGTTAATTCAATAAGGATGAACAAATCTACTTCTCCATGTAGATGCAGCTAATGTTTTCCATTTAATCCATTGCATACAGATAACGGAGAAAGAGAGAACCCCTGTCACTTCATTTCCTTTTTACCTTGTTTCTTCCCAGCCCTTCTGAAAGGGTCCAAAGGTTGTTTAGAATGGTTCTCCCTATTTCCAAAGTATAAAATTCATTTAATGACCTCAGAGAAGAAATGCTAGATCAATTTATTCTTCTACTTCATTTCAAATCCTAACTTTACTGATTCCTTCAAATCCATAATTTAACAGTTATGATATTTCACAATTATAGTAATCTGAAGCGGTTTTTAATGCAACAGCAAAAATATAATTCTGTTGTATATTGAAGCCTTTTTAAACACAGTTGTTCAAAGAAATCTCTAGTTAAATAAAGCATCTCCAATCAGAGAATTCAAAAAAATAACAATACATTAGGCTCTTAAATACGTGTTGCCAAGCAAAAACAACATGGGAAGTTGATTCAACAGGAAATGATTTAGGAAAAAAAAAGTACAAATGTTCTTTCAGAAGTATAAATACTGTAAATCAAAGTGTTTTCAAACCCCAAGATTCTTTAGATACTGGCCTCAATTGCACACAGCCATGGCACTAATGACTAATTTAGCTAAAGAAATATTATGAGGGATTTACAGTGAAAAAGTTGCTAGAAAATACAGTTGACAGTAAATCTCTACATTTATGAATTGATGCCAGGAAAAGACATTATAGCAGTTTCTTGAAATAGTTCACATCTTTAATACACATTTCTGTGACATTATCAAAAAATTGTAAACTAATCAAGAAAAGCTTGTACAGTAAACTTTTACAATCTAATAATCTGTTGTTTCTAATTTTTTTCTTTCAACTTATTTTTCCATAAGCAAGACAAGCAGAGTCTGATAAGAAGTAATTCAATAAGCCAGATTCAGGCATCTCAAATGTATTCATTTCTGATATTTCATCTTCTTACAGTTACATTTGATCTTCTATCTATTGTTTGGCCAAATAATCATAAAATATCATTAAGGTCCTATAATTTGTGCGTGATCTTAACATGTTCTGTCTTATGCCTGTCTTTTTTTCCCTTGTTCTCTTCTATCTGCCCTTATGCTTTTCTGCTGATTATATACAAGGGCCTTCAACTAACTCTGGAAGAGATTTCCATACTGATGTCTCGTTTTGCATTCAGAGTGTTGAATTCAGAGTGTTGAATCATAGTTTGAATAACTCACCCTGAGGTGAATCATTATATTCCACAGATTAGAAAATTAAAAAAAAAATTGCTTGCCCAATTTCTACAGTGCTACAATGCCATTTGGTTATAAAACATATGCTTTATTGGAATGGCACCTTTTAGGGACTTAGAATTCTATTCATAATAACAGCATAGCCCTCATATGTATAAACTGTTGTGAAAGATGGATGTCTTAGGCTGGGTTTTCTAGGGAAGCAAAACCAGTAACACATGTAGGTACAAGGAAAGATTTATAATATATATATATATATAGACAGATAGATAGATACAAATATAGGAAACAGCTCACGTAATCACAGAAGCTGAATGTCCCAAGCTCTGGCACAAGCCTCACGTGTCCACGGAAGCTGAGGAACCCAAGGTCAGCAAGTCAGAGACCAGAGTTGCAGATCACCGGTTGTGTAGGTCAGTGGATCCCAAGCTGGTGGCGAGACGAAGCGACAGAGGCTGGAGGCACAGTGGATCCCAGGAGAACCCAGGATCGGCAGGTCAGGGAGCAGGACTGGGCAGAGGCTGGCGAGCACAGGATTGGCAGGTCGGGGAGCAGGACTCTCAAGTGCCGACTGTAAGGATTGATGAGCCCAACAGCTGCTAGCTCAAGTCTCGGAACCAGATGCTGGAACAAGAGATCAGGAGCTCCTGGCCACGTGAGCGATCAGCAGCCGTAGTCCAGTGTCAGGAGATGAGAGCCGAGGGGCAGGGAGCCAACACAAACCCTGCCCTGCCACTTAATACAGCAGCCAAATAGGTAGTAGCCAAGTTGACATAATCCTGACCACCACAATGGACTTACCTCTTTTTCTTTTACCACATGTTTCCAGAGTTATTTTAATGATAGTAAACTGCTGATAATGACAGTGAAGTGTTATTCATTCCTTTTTTTTCTGTAAAATCATTTGCACACTGTGTTTGACATTCTTCTAGATCCTGAGGATAGATTAAAGGATATTGCTGCCACTCATGGATGTGGTCCACAATTATTGGCTGCCCTGCCTTGCTTCATGTTGTGAGATCACAGAGCTGTTTTTTCTATATTGCAAAGTACTGAGTAACTATCAAATAGACACAAAATTTTCTTCTCTCTTTTTTGCACCTAGGAAGTATGACTGCTCACTTGTTCAAATGTGGAGGCAAAAGAGCCTGAAAAACTTGAAGTTGTCATTAGAAGATTATTATTAAAACTTTAGAAAACAGATATTGAGCACTTAATTTACTTTTACTATTACACACACCCTCACTTTGGCTTGAGAATAAGGGTATGGCCATTCTGATTTATAACTATCTGAAAAGTAACCCAAAAACCCACTTATCCAAAATAACACTCTTGGGGGCGGAGTCAAGATGGCAGACTAAGCCCACGTCTCCTTATATCCCTCTGGAAATCAAGACCTGAACTGACAATCAAACAGAGCCTTCTGGTCACCTAATCAGCCACAGGACACAGCACAGGGCTGTTAACTGGGACTTCATACCACTGAGCGAAAAACCTCCTCTCTTTCGCTGACTCCCGCTCCTGGCTAGCCCTGGCTCTCACGGAAAGAAGGTAAACGCACCAGTTTGACTTTTTTTTCCTCTGTCTCGGCTGGCGGGCAGAGCTGGGTCTTGCCTGGCAGCTGGACTCAGATGCGCTGCTGGGGGGACAGGCAGGTGAAATTCCCATATTCTGAGAGCCAGGCTCGGGACTCTGTTAATCTAGCCACTTTAAATGTGTGGTTTTACATCTGCCTCAGCAGCGTTTGTACGGAGTTTCGTAGTCAGTGTGCGGGACGCCATATTGGGTACGGAGATTCTAGCGGGACCTCATTCGTAGCCTGGGAGCCAGTGCCTGTACACAGTGCAGTGCTTCTCCGACAGAAAAGCAGTAATTAACCAAGTGCCACCTGCTTTGGGGGTCCTGCAACAGAAGCAGAGGAATCACTACCTCTCAGCACCTTTAGCCCCTCTGTCTGCTGCCTGTGTGGAGGACACCATCGTGGATACAATGGCCGCAGCTGGACCTAAGTCTTAGCTCGGGAGCCAGAGCCTGCCCACAAGAGAGCACTTTTCTATCACAAAACCAGTACTCCACGACGCAGTGTCGGCTAGGGCTAGGCCCTGTCAGCAGAGGCCAACAGGGCAGTAGCATTGCTGTATTCTGAACTAGTTTGTATCATCTGGGTTGGATATAGTGGCGCTTACTTTGCCAGTTGAGAAGAGTGACCTCTACACCTGAAAACCTAACTGACTTGTGAAGTGGTCAGATATGTTTTGCTTTACATTTTAAGACACCCTAGAGAAACATCTGTAGTCCATCCTCACAGTACCCCTTCCAGCCTCTACATACTAACATGGGTCCCAAAAAGCAACAGACACTTGTGACATACAAGAAATCAGCCATGGCTTCAGAAGGCTCCCAAACAAAGCAACCAAGGAGTTTTCGAGATGAAGAAACTTTTATGAAAGCATCAGAAAGTGAATACAAAATGATTACATACAGAGCCCTTCTAGACCTTATACAACATGCAGGAGAACAAAATGAAAAATTAACCAAAATAACACTCTTAACAGCCAGAAAATTCACACCAATTTTTTGCCCATCCACTCATTGCCTCACTCAGTCACGTCTCCTACAGGATCTGTACTCTGCTAGACAATGGAGACAAAAGACTAAACAAGACATCCTTGTCCTTACCTTGAGAAACTACAGAGTGGTTGGGGAAAGACATGAATAAATTTCAAATTATAGTAATATCACATAATATATATCATATCTAATATAACAAGTGTTATAAAACAGAGTAATTATAAGGGAACATACTTCATAGGTAGTTTATTTGACTATGTTTTCTGTCTAGAACAAGGCCTACTAGAATGAAATACCATGAAAAAAGAAATTCTGTCTTTTTTATTGTCATGTATAATAGAGTTGTTGTTGGCTGCCACTCAGTCAATTCTGACTCGTAGCAACTCCATGTGACAGAATAGAACTGCCCACAGGGTTTTCTTGTCTGTAATCTTTGTGGAAGCAGACCACCAAGTTTTCCCCACAGAGCCACTGGGTGGATTTGAATCATCACCTTTCAGTTAGCAGCCAAGTGCTTAACCACTGCACTACTAGGCTCCTTGTGCAGCATATGGCACATATTAGATGACTGATTAGTATGTTGAAAAGAAAGAATAAGGAACACCTAACTTAAATTTAGAGGAAGAAAGAGATCCAAACAGAATACTATTTCAAGGTAAAATCTAAGCTGGAATCAAAAGTTGAATTTAGTAAAGCTGAGGTTGTCAAGGAGGAAAACAGAAAAATTTATAGAAAAAGAACTCTACCTCACAAATTACTATAAATTGGGTGACTTAAAACGACAGAAGTGTATCATCTCACAGTTCTGGAGGCTAGATGTCTGAATTTAGGGTTTTAACAGATCCAACCTTACCCTGAAGTCTCAAGGGAAATATCCTTTTTGTCTGTAACAGATTCTGATATCCCCAGAATTTCCTTGACGTGTGGTACCATAAATCTTATTTCTCCCTTGATCTTCACATGGTTTTCCTCTCTATGTGTATTGATGTCTGTGTATGTCTTTTCTCTTTCTATAAAGTCATCAGTCATAAAGAGATTAGGGTCCACTCTAATGACCTCTTCTTAATTTAACTAATATATCTGCAACAATCTTATTTCCAAATAAGGTCACATTAATTGGTGCTCGGAGTTAGGACTTCACTGTATCTTTTTTGTGGATACAATTCAACCCACAATGCTTCCCCTTGAGTATTCAGCTGAACTACTGATCAATTATACAAGTCTAAGAAAGAGGATGAAACACCTGAATGAACTGTAGTTGACAGTGCTAGGCACTCACACAGACAAAACTGGGAACAGTACCTATTCCCACCACCAAAAAAGAAAACCTCACAATTCAAGGAGAATTTAATAGGATGCATAAAAGAATCATATTTCAGTACTGGGGAATAATAATATATAACACAGAGTTGGGAATAATTAATCCTAGGTTGAGCACTGCTTCAGTCCCATCAAACAGATTGAAAAGGTAAGATCCAAAAGAACTAAACTATTTCTGATAACAATCCAACAACCAAGAACAAAGTTCAAAATTATTTATAAAGATGCAAATAAATTGAGTACCCAATGCAGCGACAGTCAAAATGTCTGATGTCTAGTCAAAAATTAGCAAGCATGAAAGAATCAGAAAAATATAACCTATGATGAACAGAAAAGTCAATCAATTGAAACCGACTCAGAACTGATACATATGTTAGAATTAGCAGACAGTTACATTAAAACAGTTACTATGACTGTATCACATATATTCAAAAAGTTAAGCAGAGATATGAGAGGCATAATAAAATAAAAACCCAAATAGAAATTCAAGAGATGAAAACCAAAATGTGTAAGATGAAAAATACACTGAATGGGACTAACCAAAAAAAAAAAAACTCGATTAATCAAAAATAAGATAGGGAAAATGTAAAAAGGAAATGTAAAGGGAGCATAGAAAACAAAATATGAAGATTGATTTTAATTTAATCTAATCAATGATCACATTTAATGTAAATGCTCTACATATTCCAATTAAAATTCACACATTGTCAGGCCATATAAAAAGCAATATCAAACTATATTTGCCTATAAGAAATGCAGTTTAAATCTAAAGATACAGAAAGTTAAAAATAAAAGGATAGGAAAAGATACGCCAGTCTAGCAATAACCAAAAGAAAGCTGGAGTAGTTTTATTAATGTCACACAGAGTAATGTTCATAGAAAAAAAAATTTAAAAAAAAACTAGTAATGACAAAGGGACTCATTCATCAAAAGGACATAATCCTAAATATGTAAGAACCTAATACCACAGCTTCAAAGCCTGTAAGGCAAAAAACTGATAGAACTAAAAGGAGCAATAGAAAATCTACAATTATAGTTGAAGATTTCAGCACCCTCTCTCAATGTTTGAAGGAATAAGTAAATAAATCAATAATACATTAAAGATTTGAACACTGTTGAGTAATTTGACCTCATTGACATTTAGATCCTCAACAGCAGCAAAATTCATCGTCTATTCAAGTGCACACATTATATTTGCCATGGAAATCCATCTTCTAGGCTATAAAAAAGTCTCGATAATGTAAAAGAATTTAAAGCATGCAAAGCACATCCTACAATCACAACAGAATTAGAAATAATGACAAAAAGATCTCCAAAGAAACCTCCAAATATTGAGAAACTAAATAATACCATTCTAAATAAATTATGTACCAAGCAAAATTTAAGAGAACAAGTAGATAGTATTCTAAAGTAAATGAAAATGAAAATACAAGATATAAGAATTTGTGGGGTCCTCTAAGTATCTTTTATAGGAAACATAACATCCAATGCCTATGTTAAAAAATAAGAACAGTCTCATACCAATTATCCTAGCTTTCAACTTAATAAACTAGAAAATTAAGAGCAAATCAAATCCAAAGTAAGAAATGAAAGGATTAGAATGGAAATTAATGGCAAAAAAAAAAATGGTAAATGACAAAAATCAGTAAAGTCAAAAGTTGGCCTTTTGTGAAAAATTGGAAAAGGGTACAAATGACTAATACCAAGAATAAGTGGACATTTCTATAGATTAAATATCTGTATTCTACAGATATTAAATGATAATATGCAATTATTACAAACAAACATGTGACAATATACTCATTAACTTAGACAAAATGAACAAGTTATTTGAAAGGCATGAACTATCAAAACTCACGGACCACCAAAAAAAAATTTTAATGACCTAAAGGTAATAGAGTTTATAGTTTAAAAACCTTCCAAGAAAGAAAACCTCAGGCCAAAATGGCTTCACAGGCCAGTTCTAGCAGACAGTTAAGTAAGAAATAATTCTACATCAGTTTTCTCAAATAACTGAAGAGAAGGTAGCAGCTTCCAAAATCAGATAAAAATATTGCAAGAGAAGCCAGCCAGGCATCAATACCACTACATGAACACACATGCAAATACTCCTGGCAAAACTGTAGCAAATAGAATGCAATAATTTTTTTAAAGATAACATATCTTTCCCACTTATCCTAGAAAAATAAAACTCATTTAAAATGAAAAATCAATGCTATTCACTATATTAACAAACAAAAAAAAGAAATTTGTATGATTATTTCAATGAATATAGAAAAAGTATTTGACATGATTTAGCACTTCTTCCTGATTAAAAAGTCCCAGTAACTATAAACAAAAGGGAATTTCCTCTATTTAATAAAGGGCATCTGTGAAAAACCTACAGCTAACATCATATTTTATTTTGCCCAATCTTTATCCTGAAAATCAGGAAGAAGGCAATGATGGCCTCCCCATCACTTCTTCTGAACAGTGTACTAGAGGTTCAAGCCAGTGCAATACGTCATGAAAAAGAAATAAAAACTATTCAAATTGGAAAGGACAAAGCAAAAACAGTCTTCAATCATGGACAACACTACATTCTATGTAAAAAAGCTGGTAGAATCTACAAAATATTTATTAGAACTAATAAACAAGATTAATAAGATTCAGGACACAAGATCAACACACAAAAATCAAATTTATGCAACAGAGGGTCCCAGACAGTTCAAGAGAAAAACTGTAGAACAAAAAATCAATTTCATGAAACAGGCCAAACGCACTGGTTTGAAAGACTGGAGTAACCTCCAAGATTATTCCTAAGACACATTCTTGAACTGGAACTAAAGCCATTCTTGGAGAACACCTTTGAGCCAAACCATAGACAAGACCATAAGGTAAACAATAACACTGAGAGGAACTTGCTCCTTAGAACAATCAATTACGTGAGGTCAAAAGTAGAACATTTGCCAAAAGTGAAGACGAAAAGACAGGAAGGAATAGCAATTCAAAGCAAAAGGAAAAGGGGAAACTAGGATGGAAACAGGGTTAATGTTGGCTTGCTGCTAGGAGTGCAACCAATGTCACATAATATTTTATGTACAAACTATCAAAGGAGAAACTGATTTGCTTTGTAAACTTTCACCTAACACACAATAAAAAAAAAATTGTAATCAAGTTTCTTTCTCTACCCTAACATCTAGCAAGCAGAAATTGAAATTTAATAAAACATACTATTTGGATACAAAAAGAAGACAAATAGTGGTTTTGATAAATTTTATTTTGACATAAAATATTTAATAATCATTAACTAAGTGCTGGACTTTAAGTTACAGTGTCAAAATAGTCACTAGCTTTCTGTTTAAGTGGAGAACCAAACATAACAATTATATAACACACCCTGATAAATACAGGAATATAGGTAAGTGTGGACATTCTGTTATTACTGGCAACTTTCTCCTGTTAGATAACTTATTTTCTCATTGTTTGAGAATGACTCATCAACAAATCTAATAACTTCACAAACTGTATCAGCATACACAGAATTCCTAATGCTATTCCAAAAGAATAGCTCTTTGTCTGCTGTTCACATGCCTGAAGCTAAGAGGATAAATCATTTCTAATCCATATTTCAGGTTCTTTTGGTTAAATCAGTTCTATGGCTCAGAGGAGGAAAAAAAGATTTCTCTGTTACAAAATATTTCAGCTGCCCCTTTCTCTTTGTATTTGTACAACTGGAAGAACATGAGAACTTACAAGTATACTGTAGGCCTTCAATAGCTGAGGTCCCTCTAATCCAATAGTACTGCTCCAGAATCCTCTTTTGTACTTTTATGTGAATAAGGAGCTAATTAATTAAATCAGAATATAATCAAGATTTTAGGAGCAATATTTCAAATTCTTCAGGAAAAATCAAGCAATTCGAATCCTTAAAAATTACTTTTATAAACAACTTTTTACATTATTCTTGTCTGCTCAGTTCATTAAGACAGTTCTCCTGGTTGTCTCTACTAACTTGGTTCAATAAACAACAAATCATTTCAGTCAAAATGGGCAAAGAGAATAAACAGATAAATCCCCAAATACAGGAAGAGATGCTCACTGTCATTAACTACTAAAAACCAAAAAAAGAAACCCATTACCGTTAAGTCAATTCCAACTCATAATGGTCCTATCAACAGCCATTAAGCCAAAAGCCAAGCCAAGTGCCATCGAGTCGCAACAGCCATTAGAGAGACGCAAATGAAAGCTACAACAAAAAGCATCTTCCTCAGGTGAGAACGGCACTGATTCAAAAATTAGAAAGCAACAAACGCTGGCAAGTTTGCAAGAAAATTAGAATTCTTAAACACTGCTGATGAGAATGTAAATGGTACAACCACTACAGAAAATGGCATGGTACTTCTGTAAAAAGCTATAAACAGAAGTATCATATGCTCCAGCAAGCCTAGGCCTACATATATATCCTGGGGAAATAAGAGCCATGACAAGCATAGACATATACAGACCTATGTTCACCGCACTATTATTCACAATAGTAAAAAGATGGAAACAACCTAAATGCCACCAACAGATAAATGGATTAAAAAAACTGTGGCATACAGTGGAATACCACTTGATAAAGAATCATGACAAATCTGCAAGACATCTCACAACACAAATAAATCAGGAGGACATTATGGGGACTGAAATAAGTCAATCACAAAAAAACAAATATTGTATGAGTCCACTGTATAAAAAGTTTCAAAACATTTTTATACAGAGAAAGTAATATTCTTTGATAGTTATGAGGGATGACAGGGAAGGGAGAGAAAACCACCAACTAGATAGTAGACATACGTCAGCTTTGGTAAGGGACAGGCAATACACAGCATGGGGAAATTCAGCACAACATGACCAAGGCAAAGGGAGACTCTAAGAGGGTTACAAAAATAAAAGGTGACTATGATAAACATTACAACATATACAATCCTGTAAAATAGAAATAATAAAAATAATTTGTGAATGGATACGTAGACAGATATATACACTGAATAGGAATAGGAGGGAATGAATATAGGAGTCCACCCACCTGCAGATGTAGACTGAGATGGGGATATTTCTATGTATCTATTTGTATGTGCTGGATGTATACAATGAAGTACACAGGGAATACAGTCAGGGAAACTTCTTAGACGTAAGCAAACACTTCTTGGGACTGAGTTACTGGGCTTAAGGGCTGGAAACCATAATATCAGGGGACATCTATGTCAACTGGCGTAACATAGCTCATAAAGTCAATGTTCTACATCTTACTTTGGTGAACAGCATCTAGAGTCTTAAAAGCTTGCAGGAGGACCATCTAACATACAACCATTGGTCTTTTCTCACCTAGAATAAAGGAAAATGGAAAGGAAAAAAAAGAAAGATTCAAGGAAGGAGTGAGTCCAAAGGATTAACAGCCTACAGAAATTACAGCTCCCCCATCCTGAGAAATGAAGAACTGGATGACACCTGGCTAACGCTGCCAACCTCTATAACCAGGATCACAAGGAAGGGTCCCAGACAGAGAGAAGGGAAAGTGTAGAGCATAATCTGAATTCATTTTCAAAAACTGATCAGATTTATCGGTCTGACAGAGCCTAGATGAAACCCCAAGACCATGACCCTGAGTCACCCTTCTAACTTGTATCTGAAGCCACTCCCAGAGATTACTTTCAGCCAAATAAAAGATAGGCCTATAAGATAGACAGTATAGTCTTGAAGGAGGTGCTCCTTACAACAATCAACTATACAAGACTAAAAGGGCATCCTTTGCTCAAAAGAAAAAATGAGAGGGCAGGAAGGAGCAGAGGAACTGGACAGACGGGAATAAGCAACTCAGGGTAGACACGGGGAGAATGCTGACACACTGCGGGGACTGCAGTGTTACAGAACACTTTATAAACTATTGAATTGAAAACTAATTTGTTCTGTAAACTTTCACCTAAAGCACACATAAACACACACAGAAATTATTTTTGAATCCCTCTATGGAGTTCCAGGCCCTAAAGGTAACAAAGCATAAACATGAGGTACATCTACAGACTGGCTCTAGCATTTCATGATACCAGACGTCAAAACACATCACACCAAAGCTAGAAATCACAGTAATTTAAATGTTTATTACTCACTCAGACACGTACAATGTAAAGGGAACCTTCCAAGTGAAGAACGGGAACTGCTAGCAAGAGAGCACCCTGATGTCTCTTGCATTGAAAGAGAGGGATCATTCATTCTCAGCGACATATGAACCATACCCGATTCCAACTCACAGTGACCCTGTAAGATCAAGCAGAACCACTCCACAGAGTTCCAAAGGAGTGTCTGGTTGATCTGAACTGTCCACCTTTTGGTTAGCAGCCATAGCACTTCACCACTATACCACCAGGGTTGCTATGTATGTAACACTCATATACACACACACATATGCACACACGCATGCACAAGGTCTGACAACTAAGATCATCAACTCATCCTGGAAAAAGTGCTACATACCTCATTGCTGAATATCACTGCAGTCACCTTCAAAGTACTCCACTTAGGAAGCCATGCTCTGACGCCAGAGCCTAGTCCACCCTTCAAAGCAATTTTGGAACTCTTTTTCTGAAATGGCCACCAGAGCTGTCATCATATTATCCTTGATGTTCTGAATGGCATTAAAATATCTTCCTTTAAATATTTCCTTTATCTTTGGGTAAAGAAAAAGAGTCATTGGGTATCAGATCAGGTGAGTAGGAAGGATGTTCCAATACAGTTAATTTGTTTACTGGCTAAAAACTTCCTCACAGACAGTGCCCTATGCGCTGGTGCATTGTTATGATGCAAGAACCATGAGTTGCTGGTAAAAAGTTTAGATAGTTTTTGTCTAACTTTCTCACGCAGACTTTTCAGCACTTTCCAGTGGTAAACTTGGTTCACTGTTTGTCCAGCTGGTACAAATTTATAACGAACAATCTCTCTGATATCAAAACAGGATAGCAACATCATTTTGATTCTTCATTTGGATTGACAGAATTTTTTGGTCATGGAGAGTTGGCTGACTTCCATTGTGCACCTTGAGCTTTGTTTCAGGGTCATATGGTTACACTCATGTTTCATCATCAATGACAATATGGCCCATGACATTGTCTTACCCCTCCGAGAAAGGTCTTGGCAAGCTTTGACTCTCCTTTGCTTTTGTTCATCAGTGAGTTCTTTCGGGACCATTTTTGCACACACCTTATTCATGTCAAGATTTTCAGTTAAGATTTTTCCATTTCTCTATTGATGTTTACTTGGTTTGCTATGCATCTTACAGTTAGGTGACAATTTTGACATACAATTTGATGAATTTTTGCAGTGTTTTCATCAGTCCTGCTTCTTACTGGCCACCCTGACCACTCATCATCAGTGATCCTTTCTTTCCCGTCAGAAAAACATTTAATCCATTTGTAAACTGCTGCTTTCCTCACGGCATTTTCTCCATAAACTTGGACTAATATGTCCCTGCTTTCACTTCCACTATTGCCAAGTTTAACAAGAAATTTAATGTTTGTTAGTTGCTCTCATTCAAGCACCAGTGTTCTTGCAACAGCACACAAATCATGCAACAATGATAATGAACACCAGTCAGCAAGACACCACCACAGTCAACAAAAACACAGTGGTGAGACACTGATAAACCAAAGTTATGGAACCTTATGGAATTTTTTGTACAGTGCTGCCAATGTAAGTGCATAGTGGCAAGTTCACAAACTTAATTGTCAGACCTCACAGATACACACACACACAACGCACACACATACAATTTACATAGTCCTCTGTCCCTGTGACATTTTTATATGAAGTGCAAGCCTTAAGCACATGTGTTTATTTCCACTTTCTTCCATCTCTAAATATGCCCAGAGTAGCCTACCAGAGGATGAGATGCATATGTAGGCATGTCAAGAAACTCCATTCATGTTGAAGAGGTTGAGCTGTTATGTACCGCTGAAGGGCAGGTTGAGGTGCTATGCACTGCTGATGGAAATGTGAAATGGTACAACTCTTATGGAAAGTGATATTGTGCTTCCTTAAAAAGGTAGAAATAGAAGCAACATGGAATCCAGTAATCCTAATCCTGGCAACACATTCTAGAGGAATAAGAACCATCACACAAAGAGACATACATATCCATGTTCATTGCAGCATTATTCACAATAGCAAAAAAATGGAAACAACGTAAATGCCCATCACAAGATGAACAAATTATAGTGCATACCCACAATGGAATACTACGCAACGATAAGGAACAATGATAAATCCACAAAACATCTCAAATCACAGATAAATCTGGAGGGCATTATGTTGAGTGAAGTAGGTCAATCACAAAAGAACAAATATCATATGAGACCACGATCAAAAACTCAAGAAGAGATTTCCACACAGAAAGAAACCTTTGATTGTTATCTGAGACTGGAAGAGTGAGGAGAAGAAATCACTAACTAGTTAGTAAGTAGATAAACGTTAACTTTGATGAAGGGCAAGACAATACACATTATAGGGGAAGTCAGTACAAAGTGATCAAGGCAAAGTCAAAGAAATTTCATAGACACACCTAAACAACTTGAGGTACCAGGTTACTGGGCTAAAGTGTGGGGATCACGGTTATGGTGGACATCTAGGCCAACTGACAGAACATGGTTTATAAAGAAAATATTCTATGTTCAACTTCAGGAAGTCATGTCTGGGGTCTTAAAGGCTTGACAGTGTCCATCTAAAATACATCTACCGATCCCATCCAATTAAGCAAAGGAGAATGAGGAAAACCAAAGATACATGAGAAATGTTAGTGCTAAGAACTAATGGACTGCAACTACTACAGCCTCCATCAGCCTGAGCCCAGAACTGGTTGGCATCTGGTTAATATCACAGATCACTGTGACAGGGATCATAATACAGAGGCCTGAACAGAGGCACAGAAAAATGTAGAACAAAATTAAAATTCACGAAAAATGACCAGACTTACTGGTTTGACAGAGACTGGAGGAACCTTGAGACTAAGTCCCCCATTCTTTTAACTCAGAACTGAAGTCACTCCCAAAGTTCACCCTTCAGCCAAAGATTACACAGGTCTATAAAACAAATAGCAACAGGTGCAAGGAATTTGCTTCTTAGCGCATTCATGTAAATCAGACTGAATAGGCAAATACCTGGCCAAAAGCAAAGACAAGAAGGCAGGTGGGAACAGGAAAATGGAACTAGTGGGGTGAAGAAGGGAGGAGTGTTCACACACCATGGGAACTGCAACCAGCGTCACAAAACAGTTTGTGTATCAATTGTTGAATGAAAAACGAATTTGCTCTGTAATCTTTCACTAAAGCACAATTCTGAAAAAAAAAAAAACTATGCAAATGAAAAAGGTTCAAAAATTTCTGTTGTAGAAACTAAGGATAACTCTTCTAGAATGTTCACCAGGGACATGGCTACACAATCATTTTAAGGAAAATAAAAAAGAAACCCACTCATCACAGCTGAGAGTAGATCAACAAACAGAGAGGTAGCCTCCAGCCCTGTGACCCCGGCCATTATCAACAGATCTACCTAACCAATCAACTCCAAATACGTGATCCGCAAACTGATCAGTGTAAGACACTGAGCCTTTGTGATTACTTTTTCTGCTACATTATCAGCAAAGGATAATGATATATACCATCATATTGCTTTCTTTACTCATAACACTGAATCTATCACTTCCTTTCATTTCTAGGTATAAAACATATCTTAATCTATTCACCTTTTTTTTTTCCCCCTCCATTTTCATTGCCACCAATCCAGTTCAAAAAACAATGTCACTTTACCTGGACTACAGGTTTCCCTGCTTCCACTTCAATCACTTATAATCCATTCTTTACACAATAGAGAAGGTAGTGGTGGTGGTTTTCTAAAACATGGATCACCTCAGTCATTCCCAAGCTGGAAATCCTTTAGTGTCTCCTCACTCATCTCAGAATACAATCCAAACTCCTCACTATGACCTACAAGGTAGTCTAACACCAGAATAAAAAAAAAAAAGTAACTCTTATTACCCTCTCAAAAAGGATTTCTTTAAAGAAATAATGGAATCAAATCCTATGTAGAAATCTCTGCTTGCAGAAAGGTTGTTTGTCTGTCTGTTTTGATGCATGGGATATTATTTTGGTAAATGTATCAAAATGCATCATGAAATAGGCATTTCGTTTTGCCTTGGTAGGCACAGAAGTTGAGCATAAGATCTGTCTGATTCCAGCAAATGACAAAAACTTAAGGTGAGATATAAGAGACAATGAAAGAAAAACTAATAGTGCATTGAGCACACTGTGGATCACTCTAAAACTACTGTAGCAGAGGTCTGCACTGAGGGCTTCAGGGATCAACAGGTCAAAACATGGGGCCCTGCAAAGACACAGCTGATTTTCAGCCCAACAGTAGAACAGGAGAAATTGGGCTATTCCTGAGGGTAGGAAGAATTAGTGGGAAGACATTATAATCAAACTTTCTGAGAAAAAGGATTGATAAGTATTAATATTTGCATGGTGTGCTATTGGTGAAAAACATGGTTTTGCACAGTTTTCCTGTTTTATAATTGAAGAACTTGATGTTCAGTGAGGTTCAGTACACAGTAATTAGTTTTATTCCTGACTTAAATCAAGCGTACTAATGTGAGGATTCCCATGGTCCAGGAGCCGGTAAGCCTTCTAGGAATGAAGTGTTATGATTTGTACTTAAAAAAAAAAAAATCCCCTAAGGATCTGACAGCCTCATAGGATCTACATAGATTGAAAAGTGAAGGCTACCCAACAGGCAAAACAAAAAGCAAAAGTCACTAAAATTTAAAAAATGTGGCTACAGACCCAAAACAATAAAGTCAATATAGCGATAACTTAAAAAATGCATTTGGTGTGGTCTTAGGCACCAGTGAGATTGGATTTTCTGTATTTCTTTTCTTTTTTTTTTTTTTTCTTTCTTGTGTATGTCTCTCAGGAAGCAGTCTTCATCACAAAATACAGTTTGTTAACTCTCTGTCACTCAGCTACTGTGGGCTTTCTAGCATCTAACTCCTATGAAGTCTTTTCCTTCAACCTCATTTAATGGGAGGTGAGAGTAAAGAAAAGTAACCGAGTCCTGATTTTCACAGAATGTCCAGTCAGTGAACTGACAATGTACTAGAACAACAGTGTCACAGCTCCAGAAACCTACCAAAGACGGTAGGAGACAAAAAAATCCTTCTAACACTTGCCACCCAAAGAGCCCATGCTTCTTTCACTGAACATCCTTCACCAGAAACATCCTCTTCATCATTTCTCTGTTCATACACAGTTCATCTTTCAAACTCTAGCTCACTCTACCTCCCTACAAAGACTCCTGACTATTACAGCACCAATGATTGCTTTCTTTAGCAACCATATTAAAACCAGAATTCATTCTCTCTACATTGCTGAAGCACTATACACACACACATTCCCACAGTATGTGTCAACAAACTGTACCTCAAGTCAAAAAACCCAGTGGTTACCCTTTTTTTTTTTTTTGCCTCTTATTTGCCCAACTCATCCACCAATCACAAAGTCCAGAGAGTCACTCTCTGAAGTATCTCGAATCTGACCAATCTTGCTCTTCCCCCAGTGACTTTTTACATTGGGCTATCTTCGCCTGTTTGATCTCTGGCCCTTCCGCTAACCCTTCTTTCCAAATCTCACATTCCACTGTATTATCTACACTGCAGTTACAATAGTCACAAACAAGTGCAGATTGGATTGTGTCATTCTTCTGAATAAAATAATTGAGTGAATGTCCTCTCATGATATGGGTCTAGATTTCTTTACATACTTTAGAAGACCCTAACAAAGCTCTCCTTAGTTATCTCACTTTTCTCTTACCTGGCTTCTCATGAGCTGTGCCTGAAAACTCTTCTGCCCACTCTTTTCCCTGTTATTTGCCTGATTAACTTTCACATATGCTTCATATCTTAGCTGAGAGACTTTCTCAAAGAGTCTTTCTGGGACTTTCAGATAACAATGGGGCTTTTCCTCCCAGGTCCTACCACAGTTTCCTTAACATGCATCATTTTAGAGACAGTGCTCTTATTAGTGTGGGGGAGGGAGGCAAGCAATTCTAGCCAATTGAAATGAAATATGAATATTTTACATATTAAGTAGATAACTGAATCTCTTGAATGACTACAGGATAGGAGGTGGAGCTTACCCAGTCAATACTAATGTTCTAGGATACGAGGTAGAAAGTCTGCTATGGATACACCACTGCTGACTTTGATGAGCATTGAGATTGCTGATGCTGGGCACTGGGTACAACCACTGGACTTCTGCCACTGACTCTTGTGATTAGCAGAGCCGAGGTCACAGGACTACACACACCCTCACTGCAAGGCAGACTGGGAAAACATGCTCCTGTCTTCCATCCTGGGCAATGTTAGGGTTAACTATTATTCAGTGTTGCTGAAGAGGACAGAAAATGAGATACATGGTTAGGAAAAAAATAATAATGATGAAAATTATTTAAATGATGGTGTTTATTCTTAACTACAGAGGGAAAGCTAGTCATGAGGGTTTACTCCCAGGGCACTGTGTACATTAGAGTTCCACTGCATGTGTTTCTATATATTTACTAGTATTCCTGATCTATGCGCATACATGAAAGATGTATGTGTGTATGCTGAAATCACTCACATTAATGATGTATCTTTCATTTGTCAATGTAATCCTAATCATTTCTGCTCTATCTATTTGAGGCTATGAAATTAGGTGCATAAGAGTTTTGGATTTTCTAGGTGAATATAAAATTTTGTCTTTATGTGGTGATGGTCCCCAATGATGCTTTACAGTCTATTTCAATTTTATTAGTATAGCTCCATAGCTGTCTTTTAGTTAGCAGATGGTAACCAAACCCAAAATCACTGCCATTGAGTGGATTCTGACTCATAGCAACCCTATAAGACAGAGTAGAACTGTCCCACAGTTCTAAGGAGCACTTGTTACAATTCAAAATGCCAACCTTTTGGTTAACAGACATATTTTTCAAGTATTTTACTTTCAACCTTTCTACGTCATATTTTTAAAAGTATATTGATTGTTTGCTTTTATATCTATGCTGGAACAAAATTGAAACACAACTTAAGAGTGTAGAAAAAGTAAGCAAATAGTGCTATACACAATCTAAGTACAGAATACGTACCAAAAAGTAGACAGGTGAATTAGAGTGCAGGCAGACATTAATGTCAAGCAAGGATACAAAAAGATTTTCTTCCCCAGCATGCCGAAAGGACCTAGTTAAGGATCTCAGTCTGGTTTGAAGAACTTGAGCAACAAATGGAGCCAATGAAGGTGATCAGAGAAGGTTAGGATGATACCATGTGCACTCCACAGTATGCCATGCTTTTCCAATCTTACCACTGATCTACTTTTACAGAACACCTTGTTAGTTTTCCATTACCTTTGTGAAGTTACAAGATCTCTGAAGACAGGGGTTACTGCTCCTAAGTACCTGGTCCGTGGATGTTGTGTAATGTATGTTTGGTTTAGGTTTTGCTTTTTTTAAATAAGTGAGTGAATGAATAAAGGTGGAGATGAGGGCACAGAGGTGGGAGAGGGATGTGGGAACCTGAGGATGGTGCCAGGGTGCAGTGCAGTGAACCAGATCAGCTGAGGTCTGACGCTGGCCACTCCCACACAGCCCCATTCTTCTAATCCACTTCTCATTCTCCTAGGGAAGAATTGAGGTTCTGGAAAACTGTCAAAAAGTTGTTATGGGAACGGCAAGCCCAAATAATGCTCCAACACCTGGAAGATCTGGGCACTGAAAGCCACTTCTGTTCTCCCTGTTTCAGCTGAGAGGAGGGGGAGGTCTGCAAAGCTGCAACTCCTTTCGGGGGGGTTAGAAGCCGTATAAAGTACCAGCGCAAGGACTTACTGCCTTAGTCCACGGCTGGTACCAGAACCGTCAGTCTTCCCCGGAGAGAAAATGTCCATCCAGTAAGTGTCTCTTGGAGATTTTGTTGTTGTTGTTGAATGCTGTAGTGGAATTGACGATAAGTGGGATATTTCAAGAGCTCCTGAAGAGGGCCTGGCTGAGGAGGACCTTTTGGTCTTGGTTGGAGAGCTTCTTCCTACCTACAAATGGAAGCAAACATCTAGCATTTAGATCTAAACTACATTGAATTTGAGTAACTTAGAATGAAGTTCAAAAGCTGTTATAACCATGGGGATTTCAGCTAGGCAGGCTCCTGTTCTACTTTTCATATTTCTTAGCTGTGTGACTTTGGGCAAATTATTTACATTCGTTAAAATTCAGATTTTTTTCCCCACATGTACAATGAGCATAACAATAATACCTACTCTATTTTGATTTTGTGAGGTTTAAATGAGCTAATCACATGGAAAGTTCTTCATATGGTGTGTAGCATACAGTAAGGGCTTACTCGAGGGCACAGAATGACAACATTATAATTATGATGTGCGCTCACTAAGAAGCTAAAGAAGTGCTGCGAAATTGAGGAGGAGGTGTGAGAAAACGTGTGAAAGCCGAATCTGCTGATCTTTACACACACACACACACACATTCTTCAAAAGTTACAGTATATATATGTAAACCCTGGTGGCACAGTGTTAAGTGCTAGGCTGTTAACCAGATGGTTGGCAGTTAAAATCTACCAAGTGCTTCTTTGAAGCCCTGTGAGGCAGTTCTACTCTGTCTATAGGGTTCCTGTGAGTTGGAATCGACTCAGTGGCACCGGATTTGGTTTGATTTTTTATATATACACATACACACAGTGGAAAAATGAGATGAGAAGAGATGATAGCATAATACAGACAAATAACAAAGTATGAGATCCCTGACTCTGAAAAGCTGTTGTCCTCCAACCTGTAGGAAAGAGACCCACAATCCTTCTGTGAGACAAGACCAGAAACGATGCAGGAGAGTGAAAGTAGGAATACGGTGGTGGTGGTGGCGGTAGTGATGTGTGATCCAGTCATTTCCAACCCAGAGCAAACTGATCATCAAAAATCCATTGTCATCGAGTCAATTCTGTCTCACAGCAGCCCTGTAGAACAGAATACAAGGCCTGACAAGTCAGCAAACTTAATTGTTCTAAGTGCTGCATACGTCGCTGCTGAATATCACTAGGGTCACTTTCAAAGTACTCCCTTGGAAAGCTGTGCACCAATGCCAGTGCCTAGTCCACCCTTCAAAGCCATTTAGGAACTCTTTTTGTGGAATAGCCATCAGAGCTGTCCTCCTATTACCTTGGATGTCTGAATGTCAACAAAGTGTCTTCCTTTCAATATTTCCTTTATCTTCAGGTTAGAAAAAAAAAAAGTCATCAAGGGCCAGATCAGGCGAGGAGGAAGGGTGTCCCAATACAGTTATTTGTTTACTGGCTAAAAACTCCCTCACAGACAACTTGACAATGAAGGTTGCAAACTTCCCACCGTACCACCGTGCACAATGGTCATTCCAGAAAGAGTTCCAAAATTGCTTTGAAGGATAGACTAGACACTGGCATCTGTGAGTAGCTTCACAAATAAGTACTTTGAAGGTGACCATAGCGAGATTCAGTAAGGAGGAATGCAGCACCTGGAACAGTGAAGTTGGCCAACTTCATGGTCAGACCTCGTACGTAGCACGTTTTCCAAGATGAGTTGGCGAACTTCATCGGCCGTCCTCATAGAAATGCCTCATGGTGTTTCCAAGGTTAATTTGAACTGCAGATCTTTTGGGTGGCAGAGACAATCTTAACCACTGGGCCACCAGGGCTTCAAGCAAAGCCAGAGAACAGAGTACAGTGGCCTCATGGGGTTTCCTAGGCTAAAATCTTTATGGGAGCAGATACCATGTCCTTTCTCCTACAGAGCAGCTGGTGGCTCCAAGACATAGACATTCTGTTAGCAGTCAAATGCTTAACCATTTTGTTACCAGGGCACCGTGAGAGTGAGGATACAGAAAAGAAAAAAAAAAAAACATGCCATGAGTTGATTCTGACTCACAGAGTTTCTGCAGAATTCCAAAGGCTGTAAACCCTTATACAAGCAGACAGCCACACCTTTCTCTGGCAGAGCAGCTGTTGAGGTCCAACCAAGGGTCTTTTAATTAACAGTTGAGCACTCAAGCACTGTGCCACAAAGGCTCCTGAAAGTAGGTTTAGGATAGGATCATTCTGTGGGAAGTTTCAAAGTTCTGGTAGAGAAGTGATAGCAGGATTAGTTGGTTTGTCTTCTCAAACATGAGAAAATACAGTAGGTAAGATTAAGTCCACTATGACCACTGATGTTAAGAGAAGTATTTCCTCCTGCATCAAAAACGAGCTCTGAGCTGGGGTCCCAGGAGTCGGATCCAACTCAACGGCACGTGGCTGACTTGGAGGTGGGGTCCCACCTGCGTGTCTGAGGACTCTGCCATCCTCCCCAGTGCTTCCTAGCTGAGGCTCGCATGGCAATGGGACGATGACCCTGAACCTGACGGCACAGTGTCCTGGAGCTCTGCCTCAGTCTCCATGAGCTTAAGCACCAACACGGGCTGCTTACTATTTTTCCATTTCAGAGTGGAGCATCCTGCTGGTGGTTACAAGAAATTGTTTGAAACTGTAGAGGAACTTTCCTCACCACTAACAGCTCATGTTACAGGTGGGTTTCTCCTATCTTGAAGCCACCTCCTCTTTTCTGTCAAGCCGTCTCTCCTCTGGCTTCTCAGTCACTGGCACCTCTCAGGACTGCTTCAGAGGGTGGGATACAAGGAAGGAAAGCTGTGGACTTTTCACTTAAAAACCCAATTCTCCTCCTTCACCTTTTCTTCACTTCTTTAGTGTAGAAAATCCTACCAGCCTAGAATTCCTTGAAGAATGGGACTACATCTCTGGCATCAGTGACTGTCTATGCCAGGTTCAGTGACTGGTATATAGTAAATGTCCTATAAATATGTATCCTACCACAGTCTTACTAAAGGCCCTGTGACACGCATCTGGGTATTTTATAGGGTGTTGGGTTTCATCCTCATTAAAGTGTGTGAATCTTGTACTATTGTTTTATGAGCTAAAAATTCTATAAGTTACTTAAACTTTCTGAGTTTCAATCCAATCACTTACCAAAACACATATTTTACTTCATAAGGATGTTGTGAAAATTAAATGAAAAAACTTACATTAAATGACTCACCCAGTAGCTAACACAAAATCAACAATAAACCCAAACTCACTGCTTTTGAGTCAATTCCAACTCATGGTAGCCCTATAGGACAGAGAAGAACTGCCTCATAGAGTTTCCAAGGAGGGTCTGCTGGATTCGAACTGCCCACCTTTTAGTTAGCGGACATAGCACTTGACCACTACGCCACCAGGGTTTCCAACTCAACCATAGATGGTAGTTATTATTACCAACATTAGCATTATCCAAAGACACTGTGTGACACATACAGCATTCTTCTACTCTTCATCCCACAAAAAATAGATTAAGAAAGTTTTAAATTATTCTTAAAAGTAAGATGACAAAAAGCCAAATGTAATGGTATCTGAGAGAGGTGGAGAATCCTCCTATAAGGAGGGGACCTCAAGATGATTTTCCTTCTCTTCTTCTAGATCTTTGTCCCTATCCTGAAGCATTGCCACATTTCCTGCCATTTGGCATCCTAGTGAAAAGAGAGACAAATCAGCAGGCATTTACTAAAAACTGGGGTGGAAAAACCACTTGGACATCTTTATGAAGAAGAGGCTATCCAGTCAGGCTACTAATACAATCATCCTAACTTCTCCCAGCCCAACCAGTTAAAATTTTCAACTGCAATCAAATAGACTTGAATTCATAGTGATCTGCATCTATTAGAATAGAACTATGCTCTATAGAGTTTTTAAAGATGAATTTTTCAGAAGTTAGATCACCAGGCCTTTCTTCCAAGGTGTCTCTGGGTAGACTTGACCCTCCACCCTTTTAGTTAGCATGGAAGGACAGGAGTAAAAAGCAATGTTCCATTTCTCGCCCTTATTACAGGCAGAATCCCCCTCTGGCTCACTGGCAGTCTCCTCCGATGTGGACCAGGTCTCTTCGAAGTTGGATCTGAGCCGTTTTACCACCTGTTTGATGGGCAAGCCCTCCTGCACAAGTTTGACTTTAAAGAAGGCCATGTGACATACCATAGAAGGTAAAATAGCACTAGGTCTAGCTTCTCTTCTTGGGGAGTGGAAGTCTAGCCTGTCTGCCCCTCTCAAGTGCTTTTTAACCTCCCAAACCCAGGAGGGAACTTCTGTATCCTTCTTTGTCTCAGAAGCCACCTGGTCTAGTGGGTCTATTTGGATGCTTGGGAGTCATAATATAGGATATAAAAAAAACTAAAAAGTAGAGTTTGGGGATCCAACATGCTTGGCTTCAAATTCTATATCCACCAGACACCATTCGCTTTGGAGGGTGAACTTGAGCGAGATGTCAGCCTCTAATTCTTCATTTGCCATCCATAAAATGGGAGAAATTATTATTTTTACTATTATTATTATTTCTATTACTTATTTAAGTCTATTTCATAGGTTCATTATACGGATTAAAGGAGAACAGTATAGAGCATATAAGAAACACTGAGTAGTAATAACTGTTAATGTTACTGATGTTTTATTATACCTTCGGATATTTTGATTCTTTTCCTCTTTTGTAGTCAGAAAGACCACTGGGAAGGCAGGAGGTGCACCAGCTAAGAAGAAATAGCCAAGTGTGGTACAGTGATGCAAGAAAGAAAGAGTTTCTGAAATGAGAGCTATTACTAAGAGGCTTAAAGGGCTAAGTCATCTCTCCAGGAAGTCTCCATTAACACAATTATAAAGAATTTGTCACATGCTTTAATATTCAGGTTTGTTAGTGGTTTTGCTGATCCAGGTATTCTGAAAAGAGGGAGTGTAAAAGATGCTGGAGTGTAAAAGACCAGAAATATGTCACATAATATTTGAGTCAAGCAAAACTTTGGCTATGCAAGCGTATTTAGGAAGTCAGATGGAGGTTTCACACGCCTTCTAAAGAACTTAACACTTCTTCATGAAAGTGCATCAGATCATAGTTAGCTCATCACATGAGGAAGTCTAGGCAATTTATGGCATTTAGTTTGGGATATGTTTCAGAAGGTCTGCTTGTACAAGAGACTGAATTCAAGAATGTCCATTTTAAAAAGTAACTATAATTTTTTGAATAGCTGAAGAGAAATACAAGAGAGATGGAAGAAGAATAAAAGGAATATATTTTGTATTTCCCTACTGAGTGTAGGTTAAAAAAAAATATGTATTATTGGAAGCCAGAGGTCCTATTTGGACCATCCCTTTGGAGGCATGCTGTAATGTAACACTCTCAGACTTCTAACCTCACTCAGCCACGTATGCCAACCACTTCATTTTTCCGAGCCTCAATTTCCTCATTTGTTATTGTGAGGTTTTTTTTTTTAAGACATAATAAATTTAAGGTCATGACACATCATCCATTTGTCCTTTGGTCACTCCGAGAAAATGACCTAACAGTACTCCATATTCTTCATGTTGTGGATATCTGATCGCACTGAGGACACAGAATGACCATCCTAGGCTCCACATGACTATTCTGATTGTTCCAGTCTAGTACCTTTTCTCATGTCTCAATGTCCTTCAGGTTCATCCGCACTGATGCTTACGTCCGGGCAATGACTGAGAAAAGGATTGTCATAACAGAATTTGGCACCTGTGCTTTCCCAGATCCCTGCAAGAATATATTTTCCAGGTTACTGAAACCAAACCATGTATTATTAACCTTTTCTCGCTCATGGCTTGAAAGTTACTGGACTGAAAAATGCATTTGCTTCTGCAGGTTTTTTTCTTACTTTAAAGGAGTGGAGATTACTGACAATGCTCTCGTAAATATCTACCCCGTGGGGGAAGATTACTATGCCTGCACAGAGACCAACTTCATTACAAAGATTAATCCAGAGACCTTGGAAACAATTAAGCAGGTAGGACACAGTGCTCAAGTGATGTCACTTCAAACGAACTTGTTGCCATGGAGTCAATTCCTACTCATAGCAACTCTAAATAACAGAGTAGAACTGTCACACAGGGTTTCCAAGGAGTGCGTGGTAGCCTCAGACTGCTGACGGTTTGGGTTAGCAAGCAGCCACAGCTATTAATCACTGCATAACCAGGGTTTCCTTAGGAACATACAATTTAGAATAAAATCAGTGTGCAATTTTGTGGGAAAATAAAAACATGAAAGCCAGATAAATCAAGGTTCAAATCCTCATTTTGTGATTAGCTACTAGCCGTGTGACACAGAGCAGGCTTTATGTCTTCATCTATGAAATGGGAAAGTTAAAATTTTTTAGAACATTTAATATATGGGTTAAAGAATGCTATTAAAAACATCTAATATATTCATTTGTTAACACCTCAGATACTTGTGTGCTTTCCTGTACCAGAACTTGTGCTAGATGCAAGAGACACATGAGTGAGTAAGCCAGTGAAGCCCTTGCCTTTCATGCCTTTTGTGACTAGCATAAGACTTAACACAAAAAAGTTACAGCTATTATTATTAATCTCAAAATTTGCAATTAATAGTTCTAGGCAAGTACATTACACTGATTTTACCCTTTCCTGTAGACACTTCTTAGTAGAAATAAAACTATATGTTAAATGAAATCTCATAGAGAAAAGCATCAGTAATACTAGAAAATGACTTCACATATAAATGTAGTTTAAAAAATTTGAGATTTACGGTTTTTTATTCACTTACCATTTTTACTAGTGATGAGAGCTTGGGAAATCTCACTGTAGCATTTTTCATAAGGGATCCACATGATCAACCAACATTAAGAAGTAATTATTTTCAAGGCATTGTCCTTGCTTCCAGGAAAGTTAACATCTAGATGGATAAATCAAGTAAGTTCACAACCTAACTGATAGAAGACAAAATATGATGAGTTCTTTAAGAGAAGGAAAACTATCTATGAAAGCACAGAAAAGAAAGAGGTCCATTCCAGCAGTAGTTAGCGGGATATGAAGTGGGCAGATTAGGAAAATTTCAAAGGGTTTTCATTTGAGCTAGAACTTAAAGTCGAGGTATGCCTTCAGTGAATTCTGGGCAGAGTCATTCCATGTGGAGGGAGCAAGATGATCAAAGGAATACAGCAGGGAAATAGAGGACATGCTCACAGAAACAAAAGAATACTCTCTTTGAGTTGATTGTCAGTATTTCTCAAAGGGGATGCTCATTGTAGTGTCTGTCCTACACATTTCAGAGGTGTGACATACTTGGATCTTTCCAGTAAGTATATATCATGTCCTCAGTCATTTTACACAGGAACCATAAAACCAAATCCACCACCATAGAGTTGATTCCAACTCATAATGACCCTATAGGACAGAGTAGAACCGCTCCATAGAGTTCCCAAGGAGCGCCAGGAGGATTCAAACTGCTGACCTTTTGGTTAGTTGATATAGCACCTAACCACTGGTCACAATATCACACCCAGTTGAGAATTAGTGATCTAGAGTATGTAACATTAAGAGGAATAACTGGTTACACAGTAAAGCAGTCAGTCAACAGCTTGACATCGGCTAAAATTGAGGGATAAATTGTTTAGCTGATGGGAAGCTACTGTAGGTGTTTGCTCAGAGAAGTGCTTTAAACGGAGCTGTAATTTAGGATGATTAATCTGAAAGCCATGGATAAGATATATGGGAGGGAAAAGGAGACAAGGAATAGCTGTGAGACTAGGTATATGGGAATGAAGATCAGAACCACAACTAAGTGATAGGTGGTAGAGTCACTACAGGATGTCTCTGACCCAGAAATGTTAAAGCGTATCGTACTCTCAAAGACTTTTTCTTGATTTTGTTGTATGTGTGTGACTGTATGCGAGTGTGTGGGTAGGTCCATTAAAGCAGAATCAAAGCTGAAATTCTAAACCCTTCATTTGACTCTAATAATGAATGTGTATTCCAGTCCCCACGATATTAGTATTTTCATCTGAAAATCTACGCTGTAGCTCCAGAAAAGTCTTACTAAGGGTGAGGGGTGAAGTTCCATTGTGAGCAGCAGTATACCCTGACTTTGTCAACCAACTGCCATCAGGAAGATGTCTACTCATGGTGACCCCATGTGTGACAGAGTTGTGCTCTACAGAGTTTTCAATGGCTGATTTTTCAAAAGTAGATTGCCAGGACTTTCTTCCAAGGCTTCTCTAGGTAGCCTCAAACCTCCACACTTTTGGCTAGCAGGCAAGTGCCTTAAGCATTTGTTTGCACTACCCAGGGGTGACTCTGACTTCACATACAAATGCAGCTGTAAAAATGGTATTTTTTTTTTTTTTACTATTGTTGAAATAGTCTTTTAACCAGTACTTTTGCTACTGCCACAATCCTCCTTACATACAACTTTCTTCATGCAGCAGAAGGTATTTTTCTAAAATGAAAATTGAATGGGTCACTCCATCTGGGGCACCCAAGAGAAAGTTCAGCCTTTTTCCATGAGCATCCTTCACAGAAATCACATTGAACTATTGGTGATCTCCAAGTAGCTTATATTATTTCACAACTCTATGTCTTTACATTAGGGTTCCCACTCCCTGGAACAGGTGGATAACTCAAGTCATCTTTTAATTGGAGTCATCACCTTCAGAAAGCCCTGTCCCCCGACTCTGGATTAGACGGCTTTTGCTACAGATACTGTTTTGTGCTCATCACACTGACTACCAGCTTAATATTCAAAAGTAATGCTGTATAATAGAACATTTTATAATGATAGAATGCTACATATATGCCTTGTCTAAGTGCTATTGACTACATGGGTAGCACAAATAGTTTGTGCTTGACTACTAACCTAAAAGTTGGCAGTTTGAATCCACCCAGTAGCACCACAGAAGAAAGGCCAGGCAATTTGCTTCTATAAGACTGCAGGCAGGAGAACGCCATGGAGCAGTTCTACTCTGTAACACATGGAGTCTCGGTGAACTGGAATCAGCTCCACAGCAACAGGTTTGTTTTTAGTTGCTGTTAAGTGCTCTTCTCAATGCAACGGAGAAATTTAATTTGAAGTTTTACCTGATTACAATTAATTTACATATAAATTGTTTCATGTGGTTAGCAGCTACCATACTGAGCAGCAGAGGTCTACATTGAAGTTCTTTAAGGCAAGGCTTATCTCCCTTTTCCTAACCTCTAGCACAGTGCCTGGCACATATTCTAGAAGCTCAATGAGTACTTGGTGATAGAATGAATTCATGCTTTGCTTATAACTTCAATATAGGTGCTAAAAACTCCTGTGCTTTAAACATTATTTTATTACATTTTAATAACAGAATTTTGATTAGACAAATACATAATCTATTAATTATTCATTCAGGTAGAAATTCTAGTGCTGATCATGCCAGTGGGTTATCACGTATTACTGAACAAGTCATTTGACTGCTCTGAGACTTCCATACCTTCTACAGATAAAGAGGTTGGCCTAAAGTTTGCGATTCTGAGCTTCTTACAAGACTCTAAATTAAAGCACTGAATCTTCTCTTCAAAAACTTTTGCATTAAATTCCAGGGGATTCATAGTTCCCTTGAAGTCTCTTTGTGCTAAGACTTTTCCTAACAGATAAATCTTGAGGTCCCTTTCAGCTCCAAATTCACACTATGTGCAAGACACTGGGCTTGCTATTTAAGAGGAGGTGTGCTGGTAGAGTAGTTGTTTGGATGCTAATCAAAAGCTTGGCAGTTCAAATCTACCAGCCACCCATTGGAAGCCCTATGGGGCAGTTCTACTCTATTCTCTAGGGTCCCTGCGTGTCAGAATCAATTCAGGGGCAGTGAGTCTGGGTTTTTTAATACAAAATTCCTTTTTATTTTTTTGTTAGATCAAAAAATTATTGGACACCCAAAATTTCATACAGTTCAATCTAGCACAGGAAGGGCAGTATAACAAAAGTCCCAGTCCTTAAATATATCACTGAGGACAATCTGCATGGTAAAATAGAAAAGTAACAGAAGCAGTGCATGGTAGATGCCAAATGAAGAGCTTGGTCAAGAGCTGCAGTATTTCAGAGGCATGAGGGGTCAGCGTGGGGTCAGAGGAGAGTTCTGCATAGGAGGCAAGACTCAAGGAGAACTTGAAAATGGACAAGGCTCAGAGAGAGAGAAAGGAGGAGGAAGTGCATTAGGGCGAAGTGTTAAGGACAGGGGCAGATCTATGGACCCAAGGTGTAGTATAAATGCTTTTCTTTTAATATAGATGACATTCACTCTCCTTCCACAGGTTGATCTTTGCAACTATGTCTCAGTCAATGGAGCTACTGCTCACCCCCACATCGAAAATGACGGAACTGTTTATAACATTGGGAATTGCTTTGGGAAGAATTTTTCAATTGCCTACAATATTGTAAAGATCCCTCCACTGCAAGCAGGTCGGTTTACTAATCATGTCTCTTCTTAAACAAGTATTTCTACTACAACAACGTTTCCGGAGACAGAAGATGTTGGATCAAAATACCACAGTAGCATTATACTCATAGTTAAATTTCTCTCAGACTAGAGCAACAGCCCTCACCCTTTCTCTACCAAGACACCAATGTCCACAGGCTAAACAGTGACAGTTGTTGAGGGAGCACCTTGGTAGGAAATGACAGCTTGAAAATAGAGTCCAAGTTTTATTCTAAAACTTTTGAAATATTTAGGGTACATGTAGGTTTGATTATATAAGATTTAGGTTCACTATAGAGCAAACTGAGTACTTACTTATGTGGCAGGCAAAATTAAGTTAATTAAACAAATGTATGTGTTCCTACTCGACAGCACTTGGCTGACTTGGTATGTGTGCATAACAGCATACACACATAGATGAATGTACCAGTATTCATTTGTGCGTGTTTAATTCCAACAACAACAGACACATCTATTAACTCATAGATGATAGACACAGGACAGTAAAATGGAAAGAACACTCTTTAGAATTCTCCACTCATTCACTGTGAGCTGCCTAGATTTGATAACCATCTTGATGAAAGAATCACTTGAATGCGTATAGATTTTTGGTTAGTATGCTGGACTAGTAGCATCAGCATCAACAGGGAACTTGCTAGAAATGCAAATACTTGGCCCCACCTCAGACAGACTGAATGAGAAACTTGGCGACTGGGGCCTGCAATTTGTGTTGGCAGTTCAAATCCACCAAGTGCTCCTTGGACACTCTATTGGGAAGTTCTACTCTGACCTATATGGTTGCTATGAGTTGGAGACGACTCATTGGCAGTGGGTTTGGTTTTTGGTTTGTTTTTCATGTGATTCTGGAAACTTCAGTGGCATGATGGTTATACTGCTACAGCTGCGAACCACAAATTTGGCAGTTCAAATCCAGCAGGTATTCTTTAGAAACTCTATGGGGTAGTTCTACCCTCTCCTATAGGGTCACTATGAGTCAGAATCTACTTGATGGCAATAGTTTTGGTTTGAATTTCACATGATTCTGATGTGTACTAAGGTTTGAGGACCACTGACTTAGTAGCAAAGTAAATTTTAATGCATGTAACAATTTCCGTAGAGGGCAACTGACTCAACACAATTTAAGGAATTATAAAGTGCCTTTTGACTTCTCAGTTTTTACTTTGCTCACTAGATTAGAACTCACTTCTGGTTGTTTTAAGATGTGACTCCACTGTATCCTGCCTGCCATGACCCTGTTAGAACACACTTTTCCAAATTTGACACTATATAAATTTTCCTGGGTGATTCTAGCTTGACATGAAATTTTGTTAGGAAATGCCAGTGACTGAGAAAATGAAAAAAAAAAAAGCTCTGGACAAAAGTCAAGATCTGTAGATGTATTTCTTTACTATTCTAAATGCTCTGAATTAAAAAAAAAAAAAAAAAAAAAAAAAAGCTATTCCAAAGACTTTTAAACCCACTTTGTTTCAGACAAGCAAGATCCAATAAGCAAGTCAGAGATCGTTGTACAATTCCCCTGCAGTGACCGATTCAAGCCATCTTACGTCCATAGGTAACTTGAAGGCCTACTGTGAATCCTCAGGAAAACTGAAGTTTAAATATCTACTTTGCCTACCTTTGATACTAATCCTGATCATAGTATTGTCTTGCAGAAAACTGAATTTAAATGTAAATGATTCTGGGTAGGCACTGTTGATTCATGTCACTGAGCATACCTCTGTATATATTTGTCTTTGTGGCTTGAGAATCAGCCTCTCCCATTCACAAACTCATTTGTGTTTTTGAACAGTTTTGGTTTGACTCCCAATTACATTGTGTTTGTGGAGACACCAGTCAAAATTAATCTATTCAAGTTTCTTTCATCGTGGACTCTCTGGGGAGCCAACTACATGGATTGTTTCGAATCCAATGAAACCATGGGGGTAGGTATTACATGAAGGGCGAAGGTGGTTCAGTGGTAGAATTCTCACCTCCACACAAGAGAGCTGAATTTGACTCCTGGCCATTGTATCTCAGGTGTAACCACCATCAATCAGCTGTGTATTAGTGGAGGCTCACGTGTTGCTATGTTGCTGGACAGGTTTCAGAAGAGCTTCCAGACTAACACAGATTAGAAACAAAGTTCTGGCAACCTGCATCCAAAAAATCAGCCAGTGAAAACCCTACGGACCATATGTTCCTGTTGCACCCGGGGTCACTGTCAACTGATTGCCAACTCACAGCATCTAAAAACAAGTCTTATATTTATGTGTCAGGCTTGTGGTTCTGAAGAAGGTGTGTTTCAGAATGCACTTTTTCTTTTTTATGTGCATCCAAGTGTTTTTGTCTCTTTTCAAGGTTTGGCTTCATATTGCTGACAAAAAAAAGAGAAAGTACCTCAACAATAAATACAGGACTTCTTCTTTTAACCTCTTCCATCATATCAACACCTATGAAGACAATGGATTTCTGATTGTGGATCTCTGTTGCTGGAAAGGGTAAGAAAGAACACTGGATAAATGATATCTACCCAGCTGTTGCTGAAAATTCTCTCAATATTTAATTTGAATCACATCTACAGAAAGCAATAGGGGTGCTAAAGTTACAAAATGTAATTGAAAAAGCATTAGGGAGTTTAGACAATCAGAAACATAAGTTCAACATCAAAACTTTGGTTAAGGATTGCAAATTGATTGGATTTATGAGTCAGACCTAAAAATAAAAGGGTTTGTGACCTGGGTAGTACAAATAGTTAATATGCTCAGCTACTAAATGAAAGATTGAAGGTTTGAGTCCACTCAGAAACATCTCTGTAGAAAGGCCTGGTAATCCACTTCTGAAAAATCAGCCATTGACAATCCTGTGGCACACAATTCTGCTGTAACATGCAGGGTTCACCACCAGCCAGAAGGAGCTTGACGGTAACGTGTTCTGGGAGAACCTGTTACGTTCATTTAAAGTTGTTGCTGTTGTTGTCCGTTGCTGTTGAGTTGGCTCTACCTCCTGGTGACCTTATGTGTAACGGTAACAGAACCAAATGTCATGCCTATGTCATAGTCATGGCTCCTGGTAAGCGTGAGTTCGTCATTGTAACTATTGTGTTAATCCATCTGATCACGGGTTGCCCTCATTTTTGCTGACCCTGTTTTTTATCAACCATGAACTGAAACTTGCCAAGATTTCTGGGAGCCATTGACGTCCACTGTTTGATTAAGACAGACATGCCTGTTTCAAAATAGCCAAGTTGCTAAAAACACAAAACTCACTGCTGTTGAATTGATTCCAACTCAGAGTGACCGTATGGGACAGGGTGGAACTGCCCCACATGGTTTCCAAGGAGGGTCTGCTGGATTTGAACTGCCCATCTTTTAGTTAGCACCTGTAACTCTTAACTGCTATGCCACCAGGGTTTCCACTAAAAAGACCAAACCCAGCACCTGTCGAGTTGATTCCAACTCAAAGCAACCCTACTGGGCAGAGAGTAAAACTGCTCCATCAAGTTTCCAAGAAGTGGCTGGTGGATTCAAACGGCTGACCTTTCCGTTAGTAGATGTAGCACTTAACTACTACACCACCAGGGTTTCCACTGAAAGGACAGTAGCCTCTAAAAACAGACAAAATGGTAACAAAGCAGCAGAAGGGAAAGTTGTCAATGCTACCAGATTTAAACATAACTATAAAGTTGGCTTCTTTTTGCACCTGAGCGTGGGTATTAGAAATTGGCTCCAGTAATACACCTGGGTCATTAGCAGTTTCTGGGGTGTGGAATAAAGAACAGGCAAGCACCTGGGCTTTCAGAAGGTATGACTCATCTCTCTAAAATTATTTTAATTGTCTGTGCTCGTGTTTGAATTTTTATTTTTGCAGATTTGAATTTGTTTATAATTACTTGTATTTAGCCAATTTACGTGAGAACTGGGAAGAGGTGAAAAAAAATGCCAGAAAAGCTCCCCAACCTGAAGTCAGGAGATATGTACTTCCTTTGAATATTGACAAGGTAACCTTCCTCTACAGAGATTTTAGATGTAACCAGACTGTTTTCATCTCTCTCAGGAATTGTTCTCCTACTTCATGTTTATACATAAAGCCTTGAAATTTCAGAACTGATGAGACCTTAAAAATAAACTAATTCAACCTCCTCATCTTACAAACAAGGAAACTGAAGCTGAGAAGAGTGATTGACTTAGCAAAAGCCAAGCAGCAGCAGAGCCAAGAAGAAAACCAGGGTTTCTTTGAATTCTAAATTGGCTGTTCTTTCACTTACAAAATCCTTTAAAAATATACTGTCTTAGGGACAGATTGAAGAGCTGCCAGTTCCAAGGATATTTTTATCAATAATATAAATAATTTAAATCATTTGAAATTCTAGAGATGCAGCCTTAGAAAGTACCTGCATAGAGAAATCAACCCATTATTTTGGTTTTCTACAAATCTTCTGCAACTATCACTGAAGAATACAAACTGTTAATAGTATTAGATGATCACCTCTTGATTTCTGCTTTTACTTCTTCAGATTGAGTGACTGTCATTTTAGAATATAAAAGTAACACTAAGAATTTTTTTAGTGTGATGAAAATGCTAAAGTCTGCAAAAAATATATATATGCATATATATGTGTGTGTGTGTGTGTGTGTGTGTATAAATGGAAACCCACATGGCTTAGTGATTAAGTGCTATGGCTGCTAACCAAAAGGTCAACAGTTCAAATCTACCAAGCACTCCTTGGAAACTGTATGGGGCAATTCTACTCTGTCCATAGAGTCACTTAACTTAATGAAAGGGGTTGAAACAATAGTTACAAGCAATGTAAAAGCTTATTCTGAGGCTTATATCACTAGATGTGGTGGGATTTAAAACCAGGACTAGGGAAGGGACAAAATAGGGGAGGAGTCTTTGTAAAACAGGTACTTCTTGTCAGAATTCAAGGCCCTTGACAGTGACACTAGGGAGAAGGGTGTAGTGAGTGCACATATACGTATTTATATAGATACCTACAAAAGTACACATGTCTATGCTGAGTATATTATTCATATGATTTTAGATTGGATTGTTTTACTGTTACATCTTAATTTTAAAACCAGACAGTACTGACCTTAAACAAGTTTGTAAGCTCTGTGAAGGATGAAGAAGGGAGTTCAGGTTGTGGTCAGATATCACAGATAGGTAAAACAGCTTCTGCAAAGGCAAGGAAGAGTTCCCAAGGAAAGACAACATGGAAATGCAAAGTAGTTGTTGAGATTGGCTTACTAGGAGGGAGTACAGGGGAGAAGAGTAGCAGACAGAGAGACTGGAAAGACAGGCTGGAGTGATATTATAATTGGTCAACGGCGCTTGGCTTGGCTTGGCTTATAAGCACTTGAGTGCTCTGTATATGATGGGAGGGTTCATTGACATGTTCTAATCGTGTAGACAGTGTGGTAACATGATTGGGTTAGTTTCAGAAAGATCACTCTGGCACCATCACAGAGGACAGATTTGAAGGTGGGAGTCTAGGGGCCTTGTTGGGTGACTGATGCAAAAGTCTGAAAGAGAATAAAGGGCTGAACTCAGACAATGCATCTGGGAGACAGAGGAAGGGACAGAGTCGAGAACATATAGGAGGTGGAATCAACAGGTTGGTTCTAATTGCATCTGAGCAGTAAGGGAGATGGAGGGGCCTAGGACGACTGCCAGATTTCTGTCTTGAGCAGTTGAGTGCAGGGTGGTACAATTAGCTCCACTGGAAACACAGGAGTAGGCAGATCTGGCTGTGAGGAAAAGGAGTAAGATTTATTTTAGACATATTGCATTTATAAAGTTTATAGGTTAGAGATTTCTTGTATCAAAAGCTTATTTAAAAAATTAAGATATAACAGTAAAACAATCCAATCTAAGATCATATGAATAATATACTAAGCACAGACATGTGTCCTTTTATAGGTATCTATATAAATACATATATGTGCACTCACTACACCCTTCTCCCTAGTGTCACTGTTAAGGGCCTTGAAGTCTGACAAAAAGTACCTGTTTCACAAAGTCTCCTCCCCTATTTTGTCCCTTCCCTAGTCCTGAAAATCTTCTACCATTTCCTCTGAATCCATAGACCATCATCAGAAAACCCCTTGTATATTCTTCTCTGAATGCTGCATCTACCTTGATTCCTTCACGTGTTTCTTTTCCAAGGACCCTGCTCTCCCTGGCAGCTCTCTCCAGTGACAGCTCTCTTTTGGAACAGGCTTCCTCCTTTTTCCTCTACACTACTTTGGTATAATTTTTTTCCTCCATTCATGTCTATCACCCCCTAATTTTTAACCTCACTGAATCTCACTTACATATTATTGTTATCATCTACGAATCACCACTCCCTCTCCCTCCCGAATCCCAGCACTCTTCCCTAGCTGTACTCTTTTCTTCTGATTTTTCTTGATTTCAGTATACACATTGTAGGTGATTCCTCCAACAGCTTGGTCTCTCAAATTCCTTGACCTCTCTGATCATCTTACGTTTTACTCTATCTCAGCCACTCACTCCACATAGCCATAGTCTTGATCTTGACAGTACCAATCACTGTGCTTCTTTAACAATTTCAGTTTCATGCATACACGTTCTAACTGCCATTTATTATCTTTCAGAATCACTGGCCCTGCTGCTCTGGTGAGCTATAGCTGCTAACGGGAGGGTTGGCAGTTCAAATCCACTAGCCATTCCTTGGAAACCCTATGGGGAAGTTCCACTCTGTCCTATAGAGTCATTATTAGTTGGTGTCATGGATTGGATTGTGTCCCCCTAAAACTGTATGTGTTGATTTGACTTGGCTAGGAGTCCCAAGATGGTGCCATTCCTCCCATGTGTTGTGAATTCTATTTCCATGATATTGATGATGGAGAATGAGCTACAGTTGTGTTAGTGAGGCAGGATTCAAGCTACAAGCTTGTGGGATATAAGGGAGAGAAGTGAACATAGCGAGTTGGGAACCTCATACCACCAAGACAGCAGCATGACCAAGAGCAGTGATGTCCTTTGGACCTGAGCTTCCTGTGCCAAGATGCTCTCACTGGATTTGGACTTAGCCTACCAGACTGTAACAACTTCTCTTGTTGAATGGACTTGTAACTTGTTAATGGATTTGTGGCTTACCAGACTGCGACAGTAAAGTTTCTCTTCATGAAGCCTTCCACTCGTCGTATTTTCTGTTGGAACACTATCGGGTGACTAAGACAGTTGGAATCAACTTGACAGCAACAGATTTGGTTTTTCTTTTTGCTTTTGGGCACTGTACATCCTACCAAGGAAACTACAATCTGTTGAAACTACTACCTTCTCACTGTCACTACACTGAAGATTTACCTTCTTCCTTAACCATGACCAGTAATTACAACTACCTATGTACATAGACCCTCATTTCTCCTGTCTCTTTATCAGTCTCGCTTGACAAGTCACAAACAACCCTAGTTAAGTTCAGATTTCTACCTACTCCATGCTTGCACTTTTGTGACTGAACTTCAAGTGTTGAAAACATACAATTTCGTTGATTAGCCTAATTTAAAATGCACAAAACTTACTGCTGTTTACCAACTTCATTTACTCTCCCACTTTCCTAATTAAACACTTCATACCATTCTCTCTCCAGACTTCTAAAACCTACCCACACTCATACTCAATTGAAGGCCTTGCTTCCTATTCCTCTGAAAGAAATCAGAAAAAAACACACACTCACATAGATTTCTTCTGCCACATCTACTCACCCACCAGCATCTGTACTGATATACTGAGTTATCCATCCTCCTATCTCTCTTAGTCATCTGATAGTACTATAACAGAAATAAGACAAATGGATGCTTCAACAAAGAGAAATTTCTTTTGTCACAGTCCAGTAGGCTACAAGTCTGAATTCAGGGGCATTAGCTCTAGAAGAAAGCTTTATCAGCTCTGGAGGAAGGTCCTTGGGATATACAAGTTTTTCTTGGTCTAGGAGAATCTCAATGTAGGAACTAGGTCCAGTGTTCCTGGCGCTCCTTTTTTGGTGATATGAGGTCTCCAACTCATTGCTTGTTTCCCTTTCTTTTTACCTCTTGTAGGATAGGACAAAAGGTGATGCAAGGGACACCCCAGGGAAACTCCCTTCACACTGGATCAAGAATGTGACCTTAGTAAGGGTGTTACAGTCTCACCTTAATCCTCTTTAACATAATCCTATCTTGCCCTGTTAACCACAGGCAGATATCAGTATTCACACCATACACAAAATTTACAATCCTGGAAGTAGAGGAAAACTGCACAATACTAGGAATCACAGCCCTACACACTTTTGGAGGAGCATAATTCAATCCACAACAGTATCCAAAGCTAATTCCTTACCTCTCAGGTACTCAAAACATTCCGGCAATTCTTCTCTCTCTGATACCAACCCTCCCCCTCTCTTTCTCATCAGATTGCTCCAATCACGATGTGTTTTACTATCTTACCAAAAGCTTCTCTTCATTCTCCTTGCCCCAGCAGCCACCACTCCACTTGCACTTTGCAGCAATATTCCTTAAAAACATTTTTTCTTTTAGCTATCTGTAATTCCTTTCCTGCCATTCTCTCTAAAATCAGCTCTATTCAGGCTTCTAAAAGTCATCACTCCATAGAAACTGTTCTATATAAGAACAATGTACTCCAGTGGCACTCCTTGAATACTCTGGGGGTCAGTTCTACCCTGGCCCCTAGGGTTGCCATGAGTCGGATCCAACTCGACGCACTTGGTTGGTACTCCAGTGCTCCATTCATAAACTCCATTCTACTTGTCTACCTGCAGCATTTGACACACACTTATCCCCTTCTTTTTGACACAGTCTTAGTTTTCTCTTTATATTATTAGATGTATGTTTTCAGTTCATTTGCTGATTCTTCATCTTGCAGACCTCCTAATGTTTGAGGGCAGCAGAATTCAGTCCTTTGTTCTCCTCTCTTTGATTTGTACACTCACTTCCTTTGTAAAGACTCGAGGTTCAAAGTAGCCTATATTTACAATTCCAACCTTATCTTTTATTCATTATGTCAAGATTCTTTTATCATATTGCAAAATCCATGTTTCCACTTGAATGTCCAAAAGGTATCTCAAGAGCTTCCCATGACAAAATATCAACTTCTTCTCTTTCTCCACCAAAAAAAATTACCTGCACCATCCTAGGTGTGACAACAGCAACCTTTTGACTTCTTAGGTCAAACACTTAAGTCACCATTGACTCCTCACTTAATGCAATACTTCTTCCTTGCTCTATAACTTATTCTTCAGGAAATTTTATTGGCTGTGTTCCACTTCCCATTAGCTCCAATGCTACTCCTCTAGGCTAGACTACTGGTGTTGTTTTTGACTGGACTGTCCAACAAATGCCACTTAACAGGAGTTTCCCTGATCCTACTCCTGTACCCTCCTACTCCCAAGAGTAGGTTCAACCGAACAGCTGAATAAGTTATAAGTTATAACACGATTCCTTTCTGCTTAATACCTTCCAATGACTTCCCATCTCTCACTCAGAGAGAAACACTAAGTCCTCACGACAGCCGCGAGGCTCTGTGCAGTCTGGTTCCTTTACCTCTCTATCCTCCCCTCCTGCTCTTGACTCCTCTTGTTCATTCAGTTCCAGCCACACTGGCCTCTTTGATCTTCCTGAAGCAGCTTCCTACTGCCTCCAGCAGTTCTGCTGCTTGTTCTCTCTGCTTGAATGTTCTTCACCCAGATATCTATCTGTATTGCTAATCCGTAAGACTTATCTAAATGTCATTTTTTCAATGAGGCCAAGACTGAGCACTTACTAAAACACCCACCACCTACCCTTCTCACTTCTGTTCTCCTTTAATTTGTTCTACTGTCTCCCCATATTCATAGCAGAATATATAACTCATTTACTAATTATATTTATAGTGTGTTGGTATCTCCCCCAATAAGAATGCAGTTCCATGATGGCAGGGATTTTGTTCTCTGAAATATACCACATGTCTAGAACAGAGTCTAGCACACAATGTGGACTCAAATATTTGTTGATGGTATTAATAAATGCATGTTTTCTTAGACAGCTCATCATAGTCATTTCTTTCCAAAGCTTATCTGTAAAATCTTGCGTTTATGTGTGCAGAATAAAAGGTCTTAGTAGTTTTTCTACATTCTTGTTCTTTTTGACAATCTAGTTGTGTGTGTGTTTTCAAACAAAACCAAAATATATTCTAAATATAACTGCTTGCTGACTAAAGAAATAAAGAACTCTAAAAACAAAACTTGGGAAGACTGTATATATGGCTATTTGGTTTTCTCTCCTGCTCACTGAACTTTCTGTTATCTTCTTTCCTAGGCTTACACAGGCAAGAATTTAGTCTCACTCCCCAACACAACTGCCACTGCAATTCTATGCAGTGATGAGACCATCTGGTTGGAACCTGAGGTTCTCTTTTCAGGGCCACGCCAAGGTAAGACAATCTACCGAAAATCTTATACAGAAGGAACCAGTTGACTCCATTCGGAGATGAATTAAGTTTTCCTAAGCTTGTGCTCTATTTTGTAGCATTTGAGTTTCCTCAAATCAATTACCAGAAGTATGCTGGGAAACCTTACACTTATGCATATGGACTTGGTTTGAATCACTTTGTTCCAGACAGGGTAATTAAGTGATATTTCTACTACTGGCATAGTACTTTGAGTCATATTCTAGTCAAGTTAAAGCAGATTGATTGATTTGTTTTGTTTTGTTTTTCTTCCTTATGAGCAGCTCTGTAAACTGAATGTCAAAACTAAAGAAACTTGGGTATGGCAAGAACCTGATTCATACCCATCAGAACCCATCTTTGTTTCTCACCCAGATGCCATGGAAGAAGATGATGGTAATGAAAGCAATGGATGTGTCTGAACATTTCCTCTTTTCCAGTCTACTCTATGTTGTCTTCTATATGTAGAGTTAGGTAGATTATGCCCTAATGTTCAGAAATAACCCTTAATCCCCCTGAATGAGACAGCACTAAAGAATTTAAACATGAGATAGATAGGTCACAAGTAAGTTTTGTTTTGTGGTCATTTCTTATTGATTGGTGGTAGTTAGCTTAAGAAGACGGAAGAGTTAGAAAAACTGCTATGGTTGCGATGAATTACCAATGTCTACTCCAGGTACAAGAGAGAAGGAGGAAAACAAGCAGCACAAGTTCTAGGTTTTCATCTTTCCTGATTTAGATGTATTTCTGGGAAAGAATAGATTTCTAAGGAGAAGAATTGAATATCCTAACTAATCAAATTCCGTGGGACAGTTCTATGCTATTCCTTTATTATTGTCACTATTAGTTGGAATCCATTTGTTGATAGCTTTTTTTTTTTAACTAATCAAAGAGAATGACAATGTAGTCTTGTGATTCTCACCTTGTTTTGTTCTTCCAGTAAACTGGGCTAGAAAGGGTTCCAAAGTTACAGCTTCAAATACAAAACATCATCCTGAGTTACTATTGTTTAGCTGGAATCAGGAAGTAGATAAACTCTCTAAAATTATTACATGGAAAATCAGAGACAAATTAATGTAAAACTGTGAAGACTTTCACACTAAGCAAATTTACACAGGCAGCCCATTCAGATTTGTCCTCATTTTGTTTGAAAGATGAAAGACACTAGCTAAGTCTTAGACACTGCAGAAATATGTATCTTACTGTTTTAAAGTCCTTTAATACACATTTTTGTGTGATTAACAAAATATTTTTTGAAGTAGGTACATTCATTCATGCATTCAGTTAAGTCTTCAAATTAGTTACCTAATACTACCATTAAAAAAAAACACAAATAGTTAGCCTGAAAGACCATAAACTTTTTTTCACAGTGCTGCCACCAGAATTTCCAGTCATTTGGCTGCTATCAAAAGTTCAGCAGTTCAAATCCACCAACCACTCATTGGAAACCCTATGGGGCAGTTCTCTGTCCTACAGGGTTTCTATAAGTCAGAATGTTTAGGGATTTTTTCGGCTTACTGGGAAGCAGCAGTGGACAGATGTGGTCATTCCCTTCCTGGAACTTATAGTCTAGGGAATATTAAGAATGTAAAGCACTCCTTCAAGTTGGTCACACAGCCAAGTGGTAGCAAAGCCAAAACAAAATGCCAGTTCACATGGTTTCCCATCGAGTTTTCTTTCTTTGTCAGGATAGTGGCTCCTGTATTCTTCATGACTATTACTCTACAGCGGTGGGCTTTTATACAACTCTGTGTTATCTACTTTTGATTAACAGGTGTGGTTCTGAGCATAGTGGTGAGCCCCGGGGCAGGACAAAAGCCTGCTTATCTGCTGATTCTGAATGCCAAGGACTTAAGTGAAGTAGCCAGGGCTGAAGTGGAGATTAACATCCCTGTCACCTTTCATGGACTGTTCAAAAAATCTTGAGCATGTTCTGGAGTTCCTGATTCACCTTTTTAAACTGGAGAGAAAAACCCAGAAAAACATACTTCTGGTCTGCAATCAAATTCTGTTCAGTTTTAGCCTACAATTTAAACCTGCATATGCACCTAGTTTTGCAATGTATTCTAGAAAGTACTAGAAATTTGTTTGCTAGTTAAGCAATAAATTCCTTTAAAAAAAAAAGAAAAACAGGTACATATTTAGATAACCATACTTTTTCTCTGAAATAGACCATAACTCAAAAACTCTTTTATATATTTGGTGGTTAAATAGGAATTGAATGTGAAATTATTACACTGTTTTATATTCCTGGTATGAAAATGTACTTTAGGTAGTTAGCTACTCCTTTTTTTAAAAACATTTAAAGTCCTCTATAACTGATTTATATGTGGCTTTGCTGAATTAAGTTGGTGTCATACAAAAAGGCTTAGTACCTGAATGTCAAACCAAACTTTTTCTCAAATCAAGGACTATCATCTAAGACAACCACATGCTGAACAGCAATGGCTCAAAGCTCCTCAAACTTTGTGAACTTTAACATTTCCACTTAACATAGGTAGTTATCACTACTTTTGATTTTACACTGAGAAAATCTGTCTAATCAAGTAAAGGATTTTAAATAAATGAAGTCTCAGAGTTAAGTTATATATTAAAAGTTTATGTAATATCATAGCAAATACTAGTGATTGCATTTTTTTCTAAACAGTAAAACTATAAACATAGTTCCTACTTAAAATCAGAATATGGGATATTACTGGGAGGTTATACTTTGTTGCCTCTTGTTTGCTTATATTTAAGCACAGTGTGATCATTTGACTGAAAAGAAAAAGAAAATATTAAATCCTTAATCTTCAGACATTAATACATTTTAAGCACTTTTGTTTTCAAAATTACTTTTCTCTCTTCTGAGCTGCACATTCCAAAAAATTTGGAGATTTGTAAAAAAATTATTCCATCTTAATCTTAGTATTTATTTTATGCTCAGCAGATTATATATTTCTCATATTTAAGATGAACAGCATGGTGTTTGGATAAAAATAATTTGAAGAAACAAGCTAACCGGGGTACTTGATTTTCCTTTTAGTTTATTTAGATAAAATGCAAACTACTTACTTTTCTCATTATAAATACTCATTAATACATGCTTTTTAAAGAAAATCTAAAAATGCAGAAAAGTGACAATTATAAAGTAATATTATACAGAACTCAGTTCAACTACTAGTAAGATTTGGGTACTGATCTTCTGTGTCTTTCTTATCCTGTGGATTTTTCTAAATGTAATCTCAGTTTCTTTGAGGATAATTCCTAAATAGAACTAGAAATCTCAAGACAGGAAAGGGAAAATGTGGGAGAACTTCATGTAACATGTGAAAGCAGATAAACCTCAGAACATTGTTTTTTGTTTTTTTTTTTTGTCTCTAGACATAGACAATTCTACAAAGAAAGCCTCTCATACTTTCTTTAAAAAAAATTGCATAAGATAATTACTGAATAATTACTAATGTTAAGACATAAGAAAGTCTTTAAAGTTAAGAAAATTCCTACAACTGCTATTTAATGAACCTTCCTGCCATATTTTTATTCATTTTCCATGAAGCAGAGTCTCATACTTAGGTGTGCCCGCGTTGCCTCCTGCTTTGGGATCCCACTCTAAGCATGGTGTTCGTGGGTCATTATTCCAGTGTCAAGAAGGAAGAGAGGCAGAGGGGGCTAAAACTAAGTTCCACCAATACCACTGCACTAAAATAGAAGGCTCAGTTACAATAGCAAAGCCAAAAGGCTCAAGCACCACTTTTCAAGTCCTCAGTCAAAATGTGAGCTTTCAAAACTTAAAGCAGAATAAGGGACATTTACATTGTGCAAAAAAGTAACTTAAAATGTTAAATAAATTAAGGAATCTGCTATCCATCTCTAGGCAACCATGTCCCATCTATAAACAAACATCTATTTTGAGTGGGGAAAAAAATGAATTAAGACAAATAAATCTTTTCATAAGTAGTTACTTGTAAAATAACAAATGATTTGGATTTTGATTGTCATGTTAAGTACCTTATGTGTTGATATGGACTGGTCGGCAAAGGCCTATTTATCATAGCCCAGGGGAAACATAATAATATCATTAAGAGCTAACTAATAACTGATAACTGTCTCATGGCAGACAATCCAGATGGAGTCCTGTACTGTACCGTCAACCAGAAAAGACCAACAGACAACAAAGGTAGTCCTCCTTTGAGACTTCGGTGGCGGTATGACGCCATCACCCCACAGTCTGGCAGAGGAAGGACGTTAAGTTCTTTCTTCTGCCAACCTGAGAAAAGAGGGTCAGCAATGAAGGAATATAAACAAGTTACTTTGCTGATGAATACTGAGACACTAACTGAAATCTAAACCCAACAATTTCCCCTCAAAATTTGGTTTGTGATGCCTTCTGAAATATTCCTCCTGACTTAAAACATTGGTTCAAATACAGTCACAATTATACTACTTAGTCACCAAGTCTGGGTACAGCTATAATCTTTGATTGTTCAATAACTTGTACTATTGACTGGTGAGCCAAAATGTTCCTTGAATATAGTACAATTAAGCTGGTTCTGACATAAATCAAAGCTTTTTTTTTTTTTACTTTTTATTACTATTGACTTTTATTGTTATCTTTACATATCTGCTCTGTGTCTTTAGGGATTGGAAGTATTACACATGAATTTACAAATTTATTTTAATCTATACATACAAACATGTAAACCCTGGTAGGATAGTGGCTAAGTGCTGTGTCTGATAAAAACGGTCAGCAGTTCAAATCTACCAGACACTCTTTGGAAGCTCTTTGAGACAGTTCTACTCTGTCTTATAGAGCTGCTTTGAACCAGAATCAACTCAAAGGCAGTGGATTTGGTTTGGTTAGTTTAACATAAAAACCTAACAAAATACACAAATCATTAAAAGGAGAGAGAGAGAGAGACAGTCTTAAGTGCTGTTTCCTGTAACTAGAATACACAGTAAGTCAGGGAATACTTGCAGTTCTCTTGTAGCAAATATTTACTATGCCATGCACTATACTAATAAGTCCCTACAAAATCCTATGTGTAGGTTTGATGATCCTATTTTGCAGGACCTCAGTAAAGTAAAATAACTTGGCCATGTCCCCATGCAAGATTGGAATCTGAATCCAAATGCCATACTCTCAGCCACTATGCAATGTTGCTTCTCTAAAAAATAAAACCCAGGAAAAGTGAAGCTCAGTAAATTTTCTAAAACACAGAAAGTGTCTTTCGAAAGAGCCGTGACTTCATTTTGTAAAATATGGAACAATATCTAAGAATTGATTATATTGATCATTATTACTAACTTGATCATCACGGTCTTCAAGGTTGGCAGTTCTCAACCTGTATGTCTGCCCTGAGACTCCACAGACAACTACACGAGAATCATGGGATAGACTAAATTTTCAAGGGAGGCACAGTGACATGTGCTGGATGTTGTGAGCTACTACCGCAAGGAGATTCATCTCGCACTTTGAATCACTGCATACCTTATGATGACATCCCATCTTTGTAAGGCTGGGTTTCTAATGGTTCCTGTGAAAAAGTGCAAGCACCTTACAAAAATTCATGTGAACAGGAAATAATGGTGGCAGTGTTTAATTTGATTCCAAGGTTTGAGAAATTGTGCAATGCCAAAAAAGGCATGAGGTTTTTAGAACAAAGATATTTCTGATGTCATTTGAGCTTTACCACTTAATAAAAAGAGCTGTTAGATAGTTATTTTGGCCAAGGATATTCAATGGCTAATTTTGGAAGTATATGGCCAGATCTTTCTTTCAAGACATTTCTGGGTAGACTCAAATCTCCAGCCTTTTGGTTATCAGCCATATGTGTTGACCATTTACAGCACCCAGGGACTCCAAATATTGTGGCTACTATTATCTAAGTTCAGTTCTGTATAGAAATAATAACCCCTTTACACTACTGTGGAAACCCTTGGCAGCATAGCAGTTAAGATCTATGGCTGCTAACCAAAAGGTTGGCTGCTTGAATCCACTAAAGGCTCCTTAGAAACCTGATGGGACAGTTCTGCTTTATCATATTGGGTAGCTATGAGTCAGAATTGAGTGGTTGACAGTAGAGTATACATTATCATGAAAACTCTGGTGAAGTAGTGGTTAATTGCTATCACTGCTAACCAAAAGGTTGCCAGTTCAAATCTACCAGTTGGTCTTTGGAAACCCTATAGAGCAGTTCTACTCTTTCCAGCAGGGTCACTGTGAGTCAGAATTGACTTGACAGCAGTGGGTTTGGTTTTCTTGTTTTGCTTTCTTTAGTTTTGCTTATGCACTAGCATCCTATTCAGCAGACAGAAGGCACCATAACCATCATATAGTCCAATCTCATGTGAGGATACTGGAAAACAGAAGTAGCCCTGATGGCACAGTAGTCAATAAACTGGCTGATAACCAGAAGATCAGCAGTTGGCATCTACCAGCTGCCCTTTGGAAGTCTCAAAGGGAAGTTCAACAATGTACTATAGGGCACTATCAGTCAGAACAGACTTGGCAGAAACAGGTGTGTTTTTTTGGTTTGTTGTTTGCTTTTTTTTTTTTTGAGAACAAAGGGATGAATTGTTCATAGTCCTGTGGATAGCAACAGGGCCTTGTCAAAGCACTTTTCACTATACGTCTTGCAAGAATTTTGATCTTCAACATTTATATGACTCAGTCAAGGCTTTCTTATAATTGCATGTCAAAACCCTAGCTATTCATGTTATAGTTTCAATATCCTAATAAACCAAACCTATTGCCATTAAGTCAATTCTTATTCATAGTGTCACAGTGACCCTATACTAACACTTTGCTTAAATGCTAAGTATGGTATTTCAATATGGGTGTCAACATGATCGAGTGGGGGAAAGAATTGTCTTGTCAACAAACAGTGCTGAGATAACTGGATATCCATTCATAAAAGAATGAAATTGAACTCCTGCTTCATACCATATGCTAATACTAGCTTAAAATGGATCACAGTCTTAAATTTAAGAGCTAAAATTACACTCCTAGAAGAAAACATAAGGATAAATCTTCATGACCTTTGTTTAGGTCATACTTCTTAGATGTAATACCACAGTAAAAATGATAAAAGAAAAAATGAATTAACTGGTCTATGTCAAAATTTTAAAATTTTGTGCTTCAATGAACACCATCAAGGAAATGAAAAGACAATTGATACAATAGAGTATACATTACCATGAAAACTCTGGTGATGTAGTGGTTAATTGCTATCACTGCTAACCAACTGATACAAAAAGAGAAAATATTCACAAACCATACAACTGATTAAGGACTTATGTCCACAATACTTTAAAAAATAAAACACAACTCAAGAATAAAACTGCAAATATTCTAACTAGAAGTGATCAAACCATTTCAACAGATATTTTCTCAAAGAAAATATAGAAGTAGACAATAAGCACACAAAAAGATGTGTAACATCTTTAGTCATTAAGGAAATGTCTATCAAAACCATAGTAAGATACCACTTTACACTCAGTAATATAGCTAAGATAAAAAAAGATAGCCACTGATAAGTGTCGACGAGAAGTTGGTAAAGTTGGAATCCTCATTTATTTCTGATGGGATTGTAAAATGCTGCATTCACACTGGAAAGCGTTTTGTCAGTTCTTCAAAATATTAAACATAGAGTTACCATATGACCCAGAAATTCCATTCCTAGGTATTTAACCCCCAAAGAAATGTAAACATATGTCCACACACACCAAAAAAAAAAACAGTACGCAAATGTTTGTGGTAGAATTAGTCATAAATAGCCAAAAACCAGAAAGAACTCAAATGTCCATCAACTGATGAATGGGAAAACAAAATGTAGTGACTCCCTACAACATACTATTTGGCAATAAAAAGGAACAGAGTACTGATACATGTTACAACATTTACATATTTTGAAAACATTATGCTAAGTAAAATATGCCAGTTATAAAAGATGACAAGTACATTTCAATTTATGTGAAATATCTAGAAAATGTAAAGCCATAGAGACAGAAAGTAGATTAGTATTTGCTGTGGACCATGGAAAAGGGGAACAAGTAGTGACTGCTATTGGGTAGGATGTGTCTTTCAGAGTGATGAAAATGTTCTACAATTAGATAGTGGTGATAGTTTCAAACTCTATAAATATGCCAGACCAACGGACTGTACTGGTTAAAAGTTTGGGTATTAAGATATATTTCAATAAAGTTGTTGTTAAAAAAAAAAAGTCACACACTACCGGAAGAGAATTCATTCGTTCATATTCATTAAATACTTAGTTTGTGGTGCTATGCATTGTGCTAACATGTCTTACAAATGTGATTCCATTTAATTCTCATAATATTCCTATGACATGTTTAATAATTACTATTAATTTGTATTTGAAATCTAGTTTTAGCAAAAACTTAGACATTTAAAAATGTATGTGCAGTTAAGTATGCTCACTTCCCAACCAAAACCAACCCATTGCTATGGAGTCTATTTCAACTCACAGACACCCTATAGGACACAGTAGAACTGCCTCATGAGGTTATAAGGCTATAAATCTTTACAAAAGCTGAATGGCACATCTTTCTCTCACAGAGACACTGGTAGGTTTGAAACTCCAACCCCTGGGGGGAGAGATGAAACAGAAAATACAGAGATAACTGTCAAAGATTTATTCACAGAAGACTTCTTGAATATCAGGAAATACGAGAAGATATCTATCCAAGACACTCATTGAACTACACACAAGTTAGATCCCAAAAGGAAGACACCAAGGCATATTATAATCAAACTTGCAAAAACTAAAGATAAGGAGACAATATTAAAAGTGGCTAGGAACAAACAAGAAGTAACCTACAAAGAAGAATCAATTAGATTAAGCATGGACCACTCAACAGAAAACAGGCAAGCAAGAAGGCAATGGTATGACATATACAAAGCTTTGGATGAAAAATTTGCCAACCAGGAATTATATATAAGCAAAACTCTCTCTCAAATACCATGGTGAAATTAGAACATTTCCAGATAAACAGAAATTTAGGTAATTTCCAAAAACCAAACCAAAATTATAAGACATAGTAAAAGAAGTCCTTTTGCTAGAATATCAATAACATCAGGTAACAATCCAAGACTAGAAAACAGAAAAGAGCAAATGGATATCAACCCAAATAGGGAAATCACAAAAACAGGTCAAAGACAAAACACTGAAAACAGGGAAACAAAGATGTCACTATTTAAACATTACAACAAAAAGGAAGGACTTAAAGGAAAATGTAGCCATGGATCTTTCAAATGGAGAAGAAGTCAAGGTGACATAAAGAAATTAAAGACTGGTTTAAATTTAGAAAATATTAAGGTAACCACAAAGCAGACTATCAATCCAAAGCACTAAAATGAAAAACACAAAGTTTCAGCAAATACAAAATGGCCACCATTCAAAAAGATGAAAACACATACAGAAAAAAGACTCAGCACAGAATATTACATGGAACAAAAGAATTGTCTACAACACACAAAAAAGGACATTGAAATAACTAAACTGTCACCGGGCAGGGAGAGCAGTGGAAGCTGTAGATAGGTGGGGATGTAAATTTATATGGGAATGTACATTATCACTCAGTCATAATAAAAAAAAATTGTGAATACAGGGGGAAAAAAAGAGATGCAGGGTGCCAAAAAAGAAAGAAAAAGAAACTATATGCTGCCTACAGGGGGCACACCTTAGATTTAAATACATGAACAAATTAAAACTCAAAGAATGAAAAAAAATATATACTGAGCTGACAACATTCCAAAAACAGCAGGAGTAGCAATGTTAGTCTCTGACAAAACAGACTTTAAAGTAGAATTTGCCACATTGAATAAGGAAAGATATTGCATAACTATTAAAGGCTTAATGTGTTAGGGGAACATAACCATATTTAAATATCTGTACAACCAATGACAGGCTTCCAAAACACACAAAACAAACTATACCTGCATTGAAAAGACAAATAGACAGCTCCACAATAACAGTAGGAGACTTCAACATATCTCTTTCAATTAAGGAGAGACCATCCAGAAAAAAAATCTCAGTGGAAACACAGAAGATCTAAATGGTACAGTCAACCAACTTGACTGCATAGACACATACAGAACATTCCACCCAACACCAACAAAGTACACTTTCTTTTCCAGTGCTCATGGAACTGTCTCCAGAATTGACTACATATTAGGCTACAAAGCAATCCTTAACAAAATTCAAAGTACTGCAATATAGCAAAGCAACTTTTCAGATTATAAAGCCATAAAAGTAGAAATCAATAACAGAAAAATCAAGGAAAAAAAATCAGACACATGGAAACTGAACACCACCTTGCTCAGCAAATATTTGGCTATTGAAGAAATCAAAGACAAAATAAAGAAATTCACAGAACCAAGCAAAAATCAAAACACATCCTACCAGAACCTTTGGAACACAGCAAAAGCAGTGCTCAGAGGTCAATTCATCTTAATAAACGCACATGTCCAAAAACAAGAAGAACCCAAGTCAAAGAATTAACCTTATGACTCAAACAAGTAGAAAGAGAGCAGCAAAGAACTGCTTAGGCACCAAATAATAAAAATTAGAGCAGAACTAAATTATTTAGAGAAGAGAAAAACAAGTGAAGAGTTAACAAGACCAAAGGCTGGTTCTTTGAAATGATCAATAAAATGGATAAACCACTGGTCAAACAGACAAAAGAAAAACAGAAGAGGAAGGAAGTACTCACATAAGAAATGAGATGGGCAATATCATAACAGACCCAACTGAAATTTAAAAACTCATAGCAATACTATGAAAAATTGTACTCCAATAAATTTAAAAACAGAGGGGAAATGGGCAAATTCCTAGAAACAAAACTACCCACCAAAACTAATACAAACACAAGTAGATAAACAAAATAAACACATCACAAAAGAAGAGACTGAAAAGCACTTTAAAAATTTCCAACCAAAAAAAGCCTGATGGCTTCACTGGAGAATTCTCCCATACTTTTAGAGAAGAATTTACATCACTATTACTAAAGGTATTTCAGGACATATAAAAAGATGGAATATTGCCACATTTATTCTACGAAGCCAGCACAACCCTGATGCCAAAACCTGGTAAAGACATCACAAAAAAGAAAAGCTGCAGATGAAAGTCTCTCATGAAATTAGATGCAAAATTCCTCCACAAAATTGTAGGCAATAAAATTCAACAACATATCCAAAAGAAATTCACCATGACCAAGTAAGACTCATACCAGCAACACAGATACAGTTTAACATTACAAAAACAATCAGTGCTATCAATCACATAAACAAAACAAAAGACAAGAATCACTTGATTTTATCAGTGGGTGCAGAAAAGGCGTTTGAAAAAGCTCAATGCCCATTTATGTTAAAAACTCCCAGCAAAACAGGAATGCAAGAGAAATTCCTCCACATAATAAAGAACATTTATACAAAGCCAACAGCCAACATCATCCTAAATCTGAAAGCATTCCTCTTGGGAAAAGGAACCCAACAAGGATGCCCTTTGTCATAGCTTTTATTCAGTATTGTGCTGGAGGTTCTAGCTGGAGGAATCAGGCCAGAAAAAGAAAAATAGGTATCCAAATTCCTAAGGAAGAAATAAAAGTACTTCTATTTGCAGAAGATACGATCTTTCACACAGAAAACCCTAAAGAATCCACCCTCTCCCCAACCCACTTCCCCCAAAAAACTACTGGAACCAGAACTAATAGAAGCACTCACTAAAGAATCAAGATATAAGGTAAACATACAAAAATCAGTTAGATTCCTTTATACCAACAAAGAGAACATCAAAGAAGAAATCACAGAATCAATACCATTTACAATGGTCCCCAAGAAGACAGAATACTTAGGAATAAATTTAACCAGAGATGCAAAAGATCCATACAAAGAAAATCATAAGACACTATTGCAAGAAACCAAAAGAAACCTACATAAGTGGAGAAACCTAACCTTGCTAATGGAGAGTAAGATTCAACATCATGAAAATCTCTACTCTACCAGAAGCAATTTATAGGTACCACATAATCCCAACACAAATCCCAATGACATTTTTTAATGAGATGGAGGAACAAATCTCCATCTTCATACGGAAAGGAAAGAAGCCATGGACAAGTGAAGCATTCATGGATAACAAAGTGGAAGGCCTCATACTACCTGACATTGGAACCTATTAATTAGCTTGCCACAGTAGTCAAAACAGCCTGGAACAGATGCATAAACCAATGGAACAGAATTGAGAATCCAGATACAACTTAATCCACCTGTGAGCCGCTGATATTTGACAAAGGTCCAAAGTCCATAAACTGGGAAAACACAATCTCTTTAACAAATGGTGTTGGCATAACTGGATAGGTATCCACAAAAAAAAAGAAAGAAAGAAAAGAAATTAAGACCCATATCTCACACCATGTATAAAAACTAACTCAAAATGGATCAAAGATCTAAGTATTACATCTAAAATGATAAAGATAATGTAGAAAAAATAAGGACAATGCTGGGAATCCCAGTTTATCACAGAAACAGAACCCAAAACATGGCTAACATCGCATAAATACCAGAAAAGAAAATAGACAACTAGGATCTCCTAGAAATCAAACACTTATGGCTCATCCAAAGACTTCATTAAGTAAAAAAGACAACCTGGGAAAAAAAAGTTGTGGCTATGACAAATCTGACCGATGTCTACTCTCTAAAATCTACAAGATACTATAAAACCTCAACAACAAAAAGACAAATAACCCAATCAAAAAAGGGATGAAGGACATAAATGAGAACTTCACCTAACAGATGAAGTTCTAACAGATCCATGTAGAAATGCTCAGAATCATTAGCTGATAGAGAAATCCAGATATAAAGTATAATGAGATACCATCTCACTTCAGCAAGGCTAGCATTAATCCAAAAGACAGCAAATAATAAATACTGGTGAGGCTGTGGAGAAACTGCAACACTAATATACTGCAGTGGGAATATAAAATGGCACAACCACTTTAGAAATCGATCTCATGCTTTCTTAAAATGTTAGAAATAGAAATATCATGTGATCCAGCATTTCCACTTCTTGAAATGCGTCCTAGAGAAATAACAGCTGCCAGACAAACACACACATTCTCACCAACGTTCTTTGCAACATACATTGTCCACAATAGCAAAAAGATGGAATCAATGTAGGTGCTCATCAGCAGATGAATGGATAAACAAACTATACTGTATTCATACAATGGAATATTACACAATGATAAAGAAGAATGATGAATTTGGGAAACATCTCACAACATGGAGGAATTTGAAAGACACTAAGCTGAGCGACATTAGTCACAAAAGGGTGGTTATGAAGGTGGTGAGGGAAGTAGAGGGGAATTTATTCTTAATAAACAAATAAAAAGTGACGACTCGATGGCACTTGGCTTGGCTGATATATGTAAACATCTTTGATAAAACTGGTAAATTAAAGAGTCAGATCCAAACACAAGACACTTATTTTTTTTTTAATTTAATGGTTATAAGAGTGATAAATGAATTAATATACAGGTAAATATTTTAAAAGTAAGCAACAAATTAAAAGTAGGTACCTAAAAAAGACGTAAGGTCATTACTATGCTTGTTACCAAGCAGCTTTTTGCCATCCACATAGGCTTCTTGGAAAACCGCTAGTAACCAAATGAAACCCACTATCATGGAGTCCACTCCAACTCATAGCAACCCTGTAGGTCAGAGCAGAACTGCTCCAACAGAGTTTCCAAGGAGCACCTAGCAGATTTGCCCTGCTAACCTCTCGGTTAGCAGAGGTAGCACCTGACCACTAAGCCACCAGGACGGCGGCAGATAAACTGCTTGACTCCGAACTCTCCTCACAAACAGTGAAACATATGCAACTTCACACTGTTCCTCTGCACAGACTCGGTTCACAAAATGTTCCTAAAACGCTAAAAAAAAACCGCTATCATCTAGACAATTGCAACTCACAGAGACCCTACAGGTCAGAGTAGAACTGCCCCATGAGTTTTCTAGGAACGCCTGGTGGATTTGAACTGCCAACCTTTTGTTTAACAGAGGTAGCACTTATCCACTGGCCACCAGGGTTCCCAGTGTTCCTCAGGGTAGTTCCAAAAGCACTTTAAATGGAGAATCAAAAGGCTCAGGAACCTCCTGGAAAAAAGGAGAAAGAATAAACAATCATGCAGTTACAACAAGTTCATTTGACTGCTTCCTGCAGTCAAAAAGGCAGATTTGTTGTATGTAGTCGCAATGAAACAGCATTCCTACAATATAACCTACAATAAAATTTCCTTGTGCATCTATAGAACAAAAGGTCCTCCACCGAAGTACCTGGTTGGAAGCCATAATGAAAATAAAAGCTTTACCACATGTGCCCACCAATCTCCATTTGAAAAGAACTTTTGATTCTCATAAAATTCTGTGAGGTAGGCAAGGTGCATTATGGCTTGTTCGTCCCTTTCAACCCTTTCTCTTCATCCTGCTGTTGTTAACCAAAAACAATCAAACCCATTGCTGTCAACTCAGTTCTGACCGATAGAAGCTGTATAGGACAGAATAGAACCGCCCCATAAGTTTCCAAGGAGTATCTGGTAGACATGAACTACAAACTTCTTGGTTAGGAGATGTAGAATTAACCACTATACCACCAGGGTTTCCACTGAGCCACCAGGAGCCATCAAATTTATTTTGACTGAGAGCAATCCCATGTGACAGGATAGAACTTCCCCAGAGGGTTTTCCAGAGTGTCATCTTTACCAGGGCAGGTCACCAGGTATGTCTCCAGTAGAGTATCTGGGTGACTTCATACTGCCAGTCTTCTAGTTAGCAGACAAGTGCTTCACCTCCTGTGCCATCAGGGTTTCTTCCCTTCATACTAGGATGGATTAAATAAGTTAATACATACAAAGAGCTCAGTCCGGGCACATAATAAGCTGGCATGTTGTTGCCATCTTAGTTTAGTAAGCCAAGTGCCATCGAGTCAGAGGCAATTCATATAGTAATCTGAAGGCTCATTTGTAATTTATTCTCATGGTGTTTGGTTCTCCTATTTCCTAGAATACTTGATCAGAAGAAACCTGTTCTTAGTCCAACAGGCTGCGATGTCACTCCAAACTAATAAAAACAGTGAAACATTCATATGAAACCTTCAGACTTTTTACTAGATTTAGTAAGCCAGTTGCTCCCACACCTCTAGAAACTCAAAATTCATGGCTGCACCTGCCCCATTTAAACATATCCAGTGGGTATTCATTAAATACCTGTGATGATGCTACATGATACAGTATAATTTGCCTCCTAATTAAAATGAAAAATTTTAACCCAAGCATCAAACAACAAACTTTCCCTGCAAAACTGAATTTACCTGACATAGGCAAAGTAAAAGCAATTTTAAAGCAACTGACATAGTGCTCATGCAGCCTTATTTTTAATTTGAGCTGTTGGGATTTGGATGGCAAAACAAGTTTCCCACTGTAGAACTCTCTCAGTCTCTAGGGATGGAATTAATGATCACATTATACCATTCTATCCAATGGAACATTAACTTGAAGTGCTGCTTCCCCCATACAGATTCTCATTGTTTTACATTGTTGTTAGAAATGTGGGCTAGGAGGACTAGATATAGGCTACAGGTGAAATAATTAGCCTTGATGAGAAGGAAGAGTGCTTTGCCCTCTCACAGTTGAGCTTTACAAGATAGATATATTCCTGTAAGATAAACTTGACCCGCTCAGGGAGCAAAACCTATTACAAGTGTTCCATCTTCTGCTCTGAATTCACAGAATCAACTTCCATCTGTCTACCGGCTCAAAATCTACAAATGGAATGTGAAATGTAAATGATTCAACTAGTTCCAGTCTCCTTATAATTTACTTTTCAGAATTCATCAGCTATGATTTCTAACACATATGTTTATTTAATTAATGCCCACCCTTTCCATTTCTTAGTATATTCATCTGGTGCACAGTAGGCACTTGATGAATAGTTATTGAATATTGAATGAATGAAGTAACAATTTAAATGTGATTGTAGAACGTGACAAAGATCCCAATAGAGGGCCCCAGACAGAGAGGGAGAAAACTGTACAACAAAATACAAATTCACAAAAAGACCAGACTTGCTGGACTGATGGAGACTGAGGGAAACACAGAGACTACACCCCTTAGGCCCTCCTCTAACCTGGATCTGAAGTTACTCTGGGAGATCACCTTTCAGCCTAACAACGAGCCTATAAAATAACCAGTAGTACCTGCAAGGCAAGTGCTCATCCGAACATCAACTACATGAGACCAAAAAGGCAACATTTGCCCCAAATCAAAGAAGAAACTGCAGGAAGTGACAGGAAAATTGGACAGATGGAAATGGGGAACACAAAGTGGAAACAGGGACACACTGCAGGGATTGTAGTCAATGTCGCAGAACACTTGTGTATAAATTATGGTATAAGAGACTAATTGCTCTGCAAACTCTCGCCTAAAGCACAGTGAAAAAAAAATGAATGATAAGTATTTGACGGAGATACAATAGATATAAATAACTAAAAACAAGTGATTGTGTCCAGATGTTCATTCATTTATTCACTCAATAAATATGTCTCAGCCACTCCAAAAGATACAAATTTTGGTAAAGAAAGCACTAAAATAATGGTCAGACCTTCTGTTTTCTTGGTTTGCCAAGTGACAGCAGATTCTGCCTACTGGAAGAACTTAAGTCTGTGTCAAAATACAACGAATAAATGTGCATAATTAATAATAATGGCTATCATTTTTTATATGCCAGAGAATTTGAATGAATTATTTCACTAAATTTTTACAATAACACTGTAGGTAAGTACTGTTATTATGCTTACTCTGTAGATGAATTGAGACTCAAGGTCAGGTGGCTATAAGTACTTGAAAAGGATTTCAAACTCAAAATCTTTGAATTCCAAAGAGTGTTTTGTGACTAGCATGGTTTCTCCATTTCATAAGCACCTGCCCTTAACTGACAGTCCTTTTACATAGTTTTCCACAATTCAGATATATTTCCAGCCACTATTTCTCTAATTCCATAAGCTATCTTAACTAGATAACTTGAATTTGTCAAGTGTTCTATCCAGGCATTTAAAACACACTAACAGAGTTTAAGGACAAAAATCACGTTTTGTCATCAAGTTGCATGAAGTTAGCAATAGTTTGAAAAAGCACCAGACCTATAACTCATCAGTACTTGGTTGATTAATAAGGGTCAGACTTTCATATGTATCATATTTATTTATAAAAGGGATTATTATTCCTTATCACTAAACTTTAAAAAAAAATTATTGTCATAAGGAGGCATATGACAAAACATTTGCCAGTGGAGCAGTTTTTACATGAACAATTCAGTGACACGGATTATGCTCCTTACGTGCAGCCATTACCACTAACTTTGCAGATTATTCCACCACCATTGACAGAAACTCCCTGTGTAACGATTTCTCCCTCCCATCACTGGCAACCACTAATAAGTCACCTATTTCATTTAAGTGCGAACAAACAATATTTGTCCTTTTGTGACTGCCTTATTTCACTCAGTAGAATGTTTCCAAGGTTCAGACAGGTTATAGCATGTATGAGAACTTTATTTCTCTTGAGGGCTGAGTAATAGTTCATTGTACATAAATACCACAGTTTGTTTATCCATTCCTCTGTTAATGGACATTTAGATTGTTTCCACATTTTAGCTATTGTGAAAAGTACTGCAATAAACATCGGTGAACAGCTTTCTGTTTGTATTTCTGATTTCAACTTTTTTGGTACATACCTAGGATTGAGACTTCTGTATCACATGGTAGTTTTAGTTTAACTTTATGAGGAGCTGCTAAAACTTCCATCCATAACATTGTACCATTTTGCATTCCCACCAACAATAAATGGGGCTTTAATTTCTCCGTATCTTTGCCAATATTGGGATTTTTTTTTACATCATAGCCATTCTCACAGGGGTGAAGTGATATGTCATTGGGGTTTTCATTTTCATCTCCCTGATGATTAGTGGGTGGTGTTAGGGGTTCAGCAGTAGGATTCTCACTTTCAATAAGAGAGACCAGGGTTCAATTCCCAATTAATCTACCTCCTGTGCAGCCACCACCCAACTATTAGGGCATACTTGCATGTTTCTATGACACTAATCAGGGTTTAGTGGCACCTTCAGACTGAGAACAATGAGGAAGAAATATCAGGGGATCTTCTTAGGAAATAAATCGACAAAAACCCTACAGATCACAACTGCCCAATCCACATCTGATAACAGGGACAGTGTAGCACCAGTTGGCAATTTTACTCTGTGGTGCTTGAGATGGCGATGAGTTGGGGCCCACTCAGCAGCAGCTAGGAGGAGGTATTTCTTCCTCAGTCACATTTTGAATGCCTTCCAAGCTAGAGGGCTCATGATACCAAGCACGATGTCAGACAACATTTTGCTGTGATCCATAGGGTTTTCGATGGCTAATATCCAGAAATATATCCCCAGGCCTTTCTTTGTCATCTGTCTTAGTGTGGAAGCTCTATTGAAACTTGCCCACTAGGGGTTACCCTGCTGGTCTTTAAAATAACAGTAGTACAGTGTCCAGCATTACAGCAACATGCGAGCCACTGTAGGATGACAAACTGACAGACACAGAGTAGCAGATGAAGGTAGGTTGCCTTCTTATAAATTCTCATTTCATCCTATAAACTGTATTTCCTTCATTAAACATATTACATTTTCAATTATATAAATATCTGTGCTCAAATCTGTCCACCCAAAGCCCAGCAAAAGAGAAGCCAAAGCCATTTTACTGTTCTGTTCATTCACACTCAATAGAATATGATTGGCAAATGCTCAACGAACACCTATAGAATGAATGAGCACTGTGGGAGACAGCTGCAGATCAAGTATGGTCTCTCCCTCTCAAGAATAGGTAATGCAACTGTGTCCCTCATCTCTGCCATCTTTGGTACTTAATCAAATTCGAAATTCTCTAATCCACAATTTCCCTGTATGCCGTCTTTTCCATATCACCTTGTGTTCATCTTTGATCCTTCTTTTCCTACTCTCCCTCCCAGTGTGCTACAGAACTCTTGATTCCATTGCAACAACTCTCTTTACATCCTGCTTTAGTCATAGAACATTCCTTCACCTTCCTATTTTACCAAAAACCTGGATCCTGCTTAAGACTTTCCTTTCTCTTAGGTTCTCTCAAGTTAAAACTACCCATTCTCCCAAACTTCAAGTACCAAAGGGCTTAAGAGGTTCAGGAAATTCAGGGTAGGATGGTCCTTCTGTATCTTCTGTACACCATTACTTCTCCATACACAGGCTACATTGTTTGCCATCACTATCCCATACAGACACCCAAACTATGCATGTTCATTCACTGACCATTTTGATATTTGGTTCAGGTTTCCTTTTTTATTTAAATTCTGCTTCCCTTTTAAGTGATTTTCAAGGTCCACATATAAAATTTATCTACAAAACAATACTACAGTGTTGGGGACTATCTCTACACCAGTAGTTTTTGTTTACTCTCTAGTCCAGTGAGCCATCTCTAGACCCAAGTATGCAAATACCTGTTAGACATCTCCACTGGGATAGCCACATGTTCAGTCAAGAAATGTTCACTGAGTTCCAGGTTCTGGGGATACAGTGATAAGCAAGACATATAATGTCACGAAGTTTATATTCTGGTAACAATAAGCAAGAAAACAAAATCGTTTTAATTTTCTCAGTGAAATAAGAATTGGGTAAGGGACAGCCTCCCGGTGAAGATGTCTGCATTTTGGAGAGTGTTACAGGGTAACCTGTGACCTACCGAAGGGTGACAGCTCCAGAAATTCTTCACTATCTGGGAGTAACTTGAGTCACTCATGTCCCAACAGCTTGAGATTGTTGCCCTTAGTTCTCGGGATATCCTTCATCTTTCTTTGTGTAAGTATTTAGCTGTAAAAAAAAAAAAAAAAGCAAACAATAGAAAAAAGTCAAATGATATATTTTATTAATTCAGGCATTCACAGAAAAGGGTTCTAGTGGCACAGCATCTAAGCACTTGGGTGCTAACTGAAAAGTTGGTGATTCGAATCTAAGCTGCTCCCTGGAAGAAAGATGCAGCAGTGTGCTTTGGTGAAGATTACAGCCTTGAAAGTCTTGTGGGATTTTTCTACTCTGTCCTATAGGGTACCTGTGAATCAGAATCAACTTGATGGCAATGGGTTTGATTTTACGTGAGTGATGAGTAGGCTCATTTTCTGTCCTCTCATCCCTATCACGGATTTCACCTCCCGAAGTATGTGTCCTCTTGGCTAGACCATGATTCTTAGTATTATGTGATTGTCCTTCATTTTGTGATAGATGGTAATCATACCATGTGTTGTAAATCCTAATCTCTGCCTGTGGCTAATGAGACAAGATTAGATTGTGTTAAAAAGGATTAGGGTAGGATTCAACATGTGCAGTTAGGTCACAGCCTTTAGGCAAGGTAAGGGGAGTTTCCCTGAGGTGTGGCCTGCATCACTTTTTTTTTCTTAAAAGAGACAAAAGAAGACAGAAGCTAGCAGAGATAGCGAGAGAGACTTCCTACCTCCAAGAAGAAGAGCCAAGAGAGGAACACATCTGTCGGGGCTGAGGCCCCTGTGCTAAGAACCTCATAGACCTAGAACACTGTTGCAAACACATGGAGATATCCATGGAATGCCAGGCCGACAGAGGTTCCAATGAGACAAGGACCTTTCCTCAGAGCCAGCAGAGAGAGAAATCCCTCCCCTGACAGCTGGCACGCTGAATTCCAACTTCTAGCCTCCTAAATGGTCAAACAATAAATTTGAGTTTATTAAAGCCATCCACTTGCAGTATTTCTGTTATAGCCAGCACCAAATAACTAAGATAATTCCTTACATTTTGTTTTTAGAAACACCCAACTACTTGTGATTTTGTAGACACAGTATTTTTTTTTTATTTCCAAATCTTTCGTTATCTTCTTTCCTTTGACCAGAAAGCTCCTTCCATCCACTCTTAGTCTCAGTGACTACTACTATTTCATCAAAATGCAGCTCAGCACCACTTAGTCACAAATACTCATGAGCCCCTCTTCTATGCACATCTAAGCTTTCCCCCTTTGTATTAAAATTGTTCCATCTGTAAGACTTTGGGAATTTAATTCACTCATTCAAAAATATTTTGTATCTGCTACTAGACCGGCATTCACTCAATCACGCACATTGTCAACCAACAAATATTTATATGGGCCAGACACTTGGGTTCAGTGCTGAAGACATAACAGTGAGCAGTAAGTTGTCTGCCATCATGAAGGTGCTGGTGTAGTATAATGTCATACAGCAATATGTGTTATAAAGGGGAGTGAGTGTGATACAGTACCGAGTGTGGGTGGGCTGTAACAGAGAGGGTAGTCAGGAAAGGTTCTTTTGAGAAGAAGAAATATTTGAGAAAAGACATCAAGGAAGAGAAAGGAATGCCAGGAAAAGAATCTCGCTGGCCAAAAACACAGCCATTGCCCAACTCCTGAAGCAGGAAGGAGTTGCCATTGTTCTAGGTGCAGCAAAATGGACAAGGAAATCTTGGTGGTGTAGTGGGTAAGAGTTGCGCTGTTAACCAAACGGTCAGCAGACTGAATCCAACAAGTGCTCTGTTGGCTCTTCCCACTCCAACCCCAGAGTAACAGTTTGAGTCTGCAGACTGACCAGGGCTGAGGGACATCCAGGGCACAGGAGGAGGGAGGCAACCAAGCCAGGTAGGTCCAACAGGTACAGGTGAGGTGCACAGCACGGCAAACTCCCGCCCTCATACTCACCACGGAGGGCATTGTCTAACTGGAACACTTTTCTTTTTGGTAAAAAACAACTAAACAAATAAAACCATGTATCTATAAAAAACAAACAAAAATGTCATTCTCCTAAAAAAAAACCTTATGGGGCAGTTCTACTCTGTCCAATGGGTCACTATGAGTTGGAGTCTATTCAACACCAATAGGTTTTTTTGTTTCAAGAAGCATGATGCAGCTGAATGAGAAAGAGGAAGGCATTTGCCAAATCACCTTGTTTAGATTTTCTTCTAAATGAAATGGTGGGATTTGATGAGAAGAGTAACTTAATCTGCTGGTTTTAAAGCACGATTCTGGTATCTGTGTAGAAAACAGACTGAAAGGAGGCTAAGAAGAAAGATTAGCAGCCAAATACCTAGTGCCAGAGATGCAATGAGGGGTAAGAGAGAAAGAATCAGACACAGCAATGACAAGGAACATGAAATTTAGAGTCAGTCCACCTGAGACTGAACCCTAGCTGCCCCCACATCACGCTGTGTGACATGGTCATTTTTATTTAATGCCTCTTGTGCTTCTGTTTCTCTGTATATAAAAATGAGGATAATAATAATACTTACTTCCCAGGGTTATTTTAGTGATTAAATGAGTTATTAATGTATGTCTAGTAGTTAGACACGTGTGTTCAGTGTAAATTTTAGCTATACATTTCACAGATTGGGGAAGGTGGGTACAGACAAATTGAGCAACAGCGACACTGATCATTTAATTTACAAGTGCTACAACAAATGTTAGCACAAGGAGTTAGGAGTTCTTATGTATTCCTGATGGGTCAGTATGGTGCTTGGATACACAGTAGGTACACAAATTAAAATTGATTGTGGTCGAATTGTGTTCTTTCCTTTTTTTTGAGAGGTCTTTTGAATATTGATTTTAACTCTACGTAATTCCATTACCTGTATGTAGGAGTCACTAATCTATGGGTTTGCCATATCATTCATCTTTAGTTTTAAGTAGCTTTTGTTTTCTTACTATTTACTCTTAGTGTTTTGGAGCCCTGTGGTACAGTGGTTAAGAGCTATAGCTGTTAGCTAAAAGGTCATCAGTTCAAACCCACTGGGAGCTCCTTGGAAACCCTATGGGGCAATTCTATTCTGTCTTAGAGGGTCACTGTGAATCCGAGTTGACTCAGTTACAATGCTCATGTTTTTTGTTTTCTTCCCTTAGTAGCTCATAAATTCAGTTAAGCCCAGTTATTCTTCCTAGACAAAAGTTACCCCCTAGTTAACAAATAGATACTGAGAAAGCTACAGCAATTCCCACAGATCACAGAGCAGTGAATCTGCACCCATAGTTGCCTAACATACCTTCGGCTGAAAGCATCTTTGCATTCCCTAATTTATTAGCAGTGAGTCATCACAGTACAAGAGCATTTTATGGATTACAGAAGAAAATAAAATGAGCTAAAGAAAATCTCCTCGTAAAAAGTGTACTGAATGACTGCAATTACTGAAATACCACCACAGGAGGGCCCAGAATCTTTCCTTTAGTGCTGAGTGTTCTTCAGAAGAAAGACCTCTAAGCTTCGTGACTCCCAAGGACAGGCACATAAAGGAGATGAGTCACTTTCCAGTCTTCATCTGTGAATCATGGTTGAGATCACCACTACTTCACTGGAGCTTTTCAGATGTATGAGTCACCACACAAGTCTCTGCATTCTAAATCAGAATGCATACAGATTGCATGATGTTCAGTCAAGCAGCTTCTAAGGGATATTTCTTTCTGGACCCAGGGCAGCTTGTCTGGATGGGAAGAATGGGTGCAATACGTTGATGTATTTCAAATATCTAGCTCTGGCCTAAGGCACTATTCTACACAATTTTTTATAACTGACCCAGAATCACTTTCTCAGTTTAGAGGGTGGAGAGAAATCTGCCAGCAATAGACATGGTGTACACACGCTGCTGCTGGGTGTCTCAAGTTGATTTTCACTCATAGTGACCATCTATGATAAAGTAGAACTGCCCCCATAGAGTTTCCGAGGCTGTAGTTCATATAGGAACATATTATCAGGTCTTTTATCCCCAGGAACTACCATGGGTTCTGACTACCAAGTTTTTATTTATAAGCTAACTGTTGTATCATTGCAGCACCAGGACTCCTTTCTGCCCATACAGCCCGGCTAAAGCCACAGGACCTACAGATGCTCTCAGGCGTGGGAGTCTTACCTGCAAAGTTTCAGGTATTTCCTTCTTTTAGTAAAGACACTGGCACCTACTTATAAATGTTTCCTGTAATTCTCGATATGGTGTCATCCTGGGAAAGCTCCATAGCCGCATGGATGACCCACCCAATTCCCTGGTCTCTTTGTTTCTGACCTCCTCACTGCCAGTGGCCTTCAACTTATGTCTCCCGTTTACATCATCCACACTCCCACTTCCGTCTTAGATTGCTGTACTTGACATTTCTTGAGTTATTCCATTTCACATATCTTTAATTCAAACACCGCATTCGCTAAGGACAACTTTCTTTCTAACTCTCTCATTCAGATACTCCCAAACAAAACCAAACCTGTTGCCACTGAGTTGAGTCCAACTCATAGCAACCACAAAGGACAGAGTAGAACCACCCCATGGATTTTCCAAGGAGCGCCTGATGGATTCAAACTGTGGACATTTTGGTTAGCAGCTGTAGCGCTTAACCACTGTGACACTAGGGTTTCTCAAGTACTCCTATTTTGTTAATGGGATCATCACAAGTCCCTTCATTTATAAAATGTTGGTGATATGGAATTGGTAGTGACTGAGCACTTGGTACATCCTGTTCACTACTACTGCTACTACTGTTATTGTTATTATTTTTATTCAGTTATAAACTTTCATTCACTCAACCAAGATTTATCAAATTCCTAATCTGTGCCAGGTCCTATACTGAACGCTGAATTGAAGTTCCTCATTCTGGGAAAGGAGACTCCTGGAACTCCAAACAATCTGGAAGGTCACCCCAATAGCTCTGTGGTAGGTGGATGACACATTCTACTTCACCAGGAGTTCACAGTAAAATCCCAAAGAGTTTAATTTAAAAAGATAAAAATAAGAAGTGTTTCCATCTCTTTTTGCCCCCAAGTTCTTAATTAGTCTCTGAGAATTTGTAAGCTACAACCACCTCCTCTACAGATCCTTTTAACCTCAAATGAGGCTCCCCAGACAAGGACGTAAGAACCTCACATCCATACAGTTCCTATAGAAATGTTAACTACCATAATACAGCTTTTTCGAAAAATGTAGAACTGTTATTGTTAATCTTGTCCCTCCAGATTTACTCCATGTAGACAAACCAAGAAGACAGCTGTCATCTGCTGCTGACAGGCTACCAAAGTTAGAGTACCTAAAACCTGTTTAATGGCTTGACATTCTCAGTTGGATCAGTTTTAGCGAACACAAACCATCAATATGCTATTTTTTTTTTCATATCTGCATGTTTAGTGCCTTTTATGCTGCCTGGTGTTGAACGTATAAAGGTGCTTTGAAATGTTAAGGCAACATAAAGTAAAATTAGATAAAACAAAACCAAACTTACTGCCTTCAAGTTGGTTCTGACTCAAAGGGACCCTAAAGGACAGTAAAACTGCCCCACGGAGTTTAAAATTAGAGGTGATAAGTTAAGTGAAATAAAGACACTTCCTGCATCAGTTGTTGTTGTTAGGAACCCTCGAGTCAGTTCTGACTCACTGCAACCCTATGTACCACAGAAAGAAACGCTTCCGGACCCTGCATTATGTCCACAGTCGTTTTTATGCTTAAGCCCATCATTGCGGTCACCGTCTCAATCCAACTTGTCGAGGGTCTTCCTCTTTTGCGCCAACCCTCCCCTCTACCAACCATGATGTCCTTCTCCAGTGACCAACCCCTCCTAACAACATGTCCAGAGTATGTAAAACACTTCCAAGAAGGGCTCTAGTTGTACTTCTTCCAGAACAAATCTGTTTGTTCTTTCGGCAGTCCATGGTACGATAATACTGTTCTCCAAAACCACAATGAAAAGGCATCATTTCTTCTTCTGTGTTCCTTGTTCATTGTCCAACTTTCATAGGCATAAGACACAATTGAAAATACCATGGCTTGGGGCAGGTGCACTTCTTGTCTTCAAGGTAACATCCTTACTTTTGTATACTTTAAAGAGGTCCTTTGCAGCACATTTTTCCAACGCAAGTGTCTTTTGATTTCCTGACTGCTGCTTCCACGTGTACTGATTGTGGACCTAAGTAAAATGAAATCCTTGACAACCTCAAACCTTTCTCCATTTATCATGATGTCACTTACCGGTCTAGTTGTGAAGATTTTTTTTTCTTGATGTTGAGGTGCAATCCATACTGAAGGCTGTGGTCTTTGATCTTCACCAGTGTTTCAAATCTTCACTTCCAGCAAGCAATGTAGTGTCATCTGCATAAGGCAGACTATTAATGAGTTGTCCTCCAATCCTTATACCTCATTCTTTTTTATATAATTCAGCTTCTCAGATTATCTGCTTGGCATATAGGTGAAAGGACACAACCCTGACACACATCCTTCCTGACCTTAAACCATGCAGTGTACTCTTTTGTTCTTTTCATGTGACTGCCTCTGGATCCATATACAGATTCCTCGTGAGCACAGTTAAGTGTTCTGGAATTCCCATCCTCCCCAGTGTTAGCCATAATTTGTTATGATCCACACAGTGGAATGCCTTTGCATAGTCAATGAAACACAAGTAAATATTTTTCTGGTATTCTCTGATTTCAGCCAAGAGCCATCTGACATCAGCAAGGATATCTACTCCTGGTTCCACATTCTTTTCTGAATCCAGCTCACATTTCTGGCAGTTCCTTGTCAATATACTGTTGCAGTTGCTTTTGAATGATCTTGAACAAAATTTCACTTTTGTGTGATATTAATGACATTATTCAGTAATTTGCAAATCTGGTTGGATCACCCTTCTTTGGCATGGGCATAAATATGGACCTCTCCCACTCAGTTGGCCAGGTAGCTGTCTTCCAAATTTCTTGGTTTAGATGAGTGATTCTGTCCAGCATTGCATCCGTTCATTGAAGTATCTCAATTGATATTCCATTAATTCCTGGAGCCTTGTGTTGCCCCAGTGCCTTCAGTGCAGCTTCGACTTCTTCCTTCAGTAATGTAAGTTCCTGATCATATGCTGAACCATCTCTTTCTGATATAATGACTCTGTGTATTCCTTCCATCTTTTTTGTTGCTCCCTGAGTCGTTTAATATTTTCCCTGGAGAATCCTTCATTATTGCAACTTGAGGCTTGAATTTTTTCTTCAGTTCTTTCAGCTTGAGAAATACAGAACAAGTTCTTCCCTTTTAGTTTTCTATTGCCAGCTGTTTGCACATGTCATTATACTTTATTTGGTCTTCTTGAGCTGACCTTTGAACTCTTCTCTTCAGTTCTTTAACTTCATCATTCCTTCCTTTTGCTTTAGCTGTTTGATCTTCAATAGCAAATTTCAGGGTCTCCTCTGACCTCCACTTTGGTCTTTTGTTTCTTCCTGTCTTTTTAATGACCTCTTGCTTTCTTCATGGATGATGTCTTTGAAGCGATTCCACAATTATTCCGGTTTTTGGTCATTAGTACTCAACACATCACATCTGTTCTCAAGATGGTCACTAAACTCAGATGAGATATACTCAGGTCATACTATGGCTCTTGTGGACTTGTTCTAATTTTCTTCAGTTTCAATGTGAATTTTCATGGGAGTAATTGGTGATCTGTGCCACAGTCAGCACCTGGTCTTGTTCTAACTGCTGATACGGAGCTTTTCCATCATCTTTTTCCACAGATGTAGTTGATTTGGTTCCTGTGTGTTCCATCTGGTAAGGTCCATGTGTACAGTTGCCATTTTTGTTGGTTAAAAAAGGTATTTGCAATGAAGAAGTTGTTAGTCTTACAAAATTCTGTCATGTGATCTCTGGCATCATTTGTATCACCAAGGCTATATTTTCCACCTACTGATCCTTCTTTGTTTCCAGCTTTTGCTTTCCAATCACCAGTAATTATCAATATATTTTGATTGCTTGCTTGATCAACTTTGGACTGCAGAAGTTGGTAAAAATCTTCAATTTCTTCATCTTTGACCTTAGTGGTTGGTGCATAAATTTGAATAATAGTCATATTAACTGGCCTTATTTGTACACGTATAGGTATTATCCTATCACTGACAACATTATTCTTCAGGATACATTTTAAAATGTTCAGCTAGCTTTATCAGCTAGCTCTTGATAAATAATGGTCACTCTTAAACCTTAATGACACACAACAGTTAGTCCTCTTTTTTCACCTTCTGCAAGTTAGCTGGAAACCCTGGTGGCTACATGGTAAAAATCAGCAGTTGAAATCCACCAGGAGCTCCTTGGAAATTCTATAGATCTGTTTTACACTGTCCTATAGAATCACTATGTGTGGCACAGAAGCGGGTTTGGTTGGGATTTTGGTTTTGGCAGCCTAGCTGGAGATTAGGTGATTTAGATAGGGCTCAGCTGGGTGGCTCTCCCACTAAGTGTTCATTCTGAGTTTCAGTTACAGAAGCAAACATTGCCCAGGGGAAGTTCACATGGTCATGGCAGAAGCACAAGGAGACAAGTTCAACCTTGAAAACACATTTTAGCCCCCTGCTTATGCCACATCTGTTAAGTCTTATTGGGGACAGCAAATCCCATGGCAAAGTGTAGGCTCCGAGAAGTGCAGTCCACCCAGCTAAGGCCCCAGTGAGTCCTGAAAGGCCAAGCCCAACATTAAGTGAGTGGGGAAGGACTCTCTCCTACGCAGTACATAAAGCGTGAACAACAATTACGTAACTTACAACTGTGACAGTTTTGCAGACTTTCGTAGGTCTGATAGCCTTCACAGATTTGAGGAGTACTGGTTAATTATTTTGTAGAGTGTTCCTGAACTAGGATTTGCCTCATCTTTTTCTCATTAATAGCCTTATTTTATGGGTTTTGGAGAAGAAAACTACACAAAAAAGTGCCATTTTCATCATATTTTATCAAGATACATACTATCAACTGGCTTATCACTGTCAGTGATGCTCTTTGTCATAGATTGAATTGTGTCCCTCAGACAATGTGTGTAGCAGTTTGCCTGGGTCATGATTCCCAGTATGGTATGGTTGTCCTCTATTTTGTGATTTTCCTGTGTTATAGATTCTAATCTCTGCCTGTAGTTAATACGACTAGATTGGATCCTATTAAAGAGGATTTATGCATACAAGTACAAACATGTCCAGGGAGATTTATATCAAGGAAATGGGTCACGTGGTTGTAGAGGCAGTAACATCCCAAATCTGTGAGTCAGGAAAGAGACTTCCCCTGACCCATATAGCCACAGGAGCTGGTAAACCCAAGATCAGAAGGCTAAGTGCAGGCCTGTTGTTCACAAGCTGTGAAGATCAACGACTTTCAAAGAATGGCAGGCAAAACGGCAGGTAAGCTGCTAGCTCAAGTCCAAAGGACTGGAGGTCAGATGAGCAGGAGCCAGCTGTCGGATTCAGAACAAGCAAAGTCCCTGGCCAGGAGAGAGAAACTGCTAGGTGGTGGCAGTTGGAGAGATGAAGGCTGAGGTGGTTCTGAGCTGGCACAGGCCCTCTACAGCGTGTGACTCATTTCCTTAATATAAATCTTCCCGGACATGTGTGTATTTATATGCTGTCCTGGAAACCTGGGTGGTGCAGTAGTTAAGAACTATAGCTGCTAACCAAAACACTGGCAGTTCCAGTCTACCAGGTGCTCCTTGGAAACTCTGTGGGCCAATTCTACCCTGTCATGTAGGGCCACTGTGGGTCACAATTAACAGCAAAAGAGGGTTTTATTCCTCCCCCCCTTTTTTTTTTAGGTTTCCTCGTTTTGCTTCTCTAGGGAGCTCAGCCTAAAAAAAAGGCATTCTCTCCTCTACCTTCCTATGATATTACCGTCACATGCGCTACAAGTGCAACAATATAGTTTTATACTTAGTCTCTTATGCAGTTGTCTTACAAAGCAATTAAGAGAAAATGTGTGTGCATGTATAGATATAAATACAATTACAATTAATTCTGTATTTCCTTACAAAGTCACTTTTACTGGACCTCCTTATTTCTCAGCATGGACTCAGTTTACCATCTAGTATCATACCCATTCAGCCTTAATTCCTTTAGTATGTTTTCAAGGTAGATCTGATAGCAGATTCTCTCAGTGTTTATTTATCTAGGTATATATTTTTCTTGTTTCCATTTCTAAAAGATAGTTTTCCTTATAAAGAACTCTTTTAGTGAGAATACAAAACAGTACCACAATTTCAGGAAATGATACGGTGCTTCCTTAAAAGCTAGAAATAGAAACTATACCAATCAGCATTCCCACTGCTAGAGATATCCTAGAAAAATGAGAGCTGTCACATGAATAGGCACATACACATTCATGTTCATTACAGCACTACTTACAATCACAAAAAGACAGAAACAACCTAAGCGCCCACCAACAGATGAATAGTTAAGCAAACTATGGTACATACACATGATGGGATACTACAAAGAGATGACAAATAATGTTGAATCTGGGAAACATTTCACAACATGGATGAATCAGGAGGGCTTTATTCTGAGTGAAATAAGTCAGTCACAAAAGGACATTATTATATGAGACCACCATTACAAAAACACATGAAAATGTTTCCACATAGAAAAAAACAATCTTTGATGTTTATGAGGTAGGGGATGGGTAGAGTGGGAAAAAGGCTAACTAGACAATAAATAAATGTTATCTACGATGAAAGGTAAAACAGTACACAACACTGGGGAGTTCAGCATAATCTGACCAGGACAAAGTATACAAGCTTCAAAGACAGATCCAAACTTCCTGAGGGAGCAAGCTACTGGGCTAAGGAATGGGGACCATGGTCTCAGGGGACATACAGCTCAATTAGCATGACATAGCTTATAAACTGTCCAACTGTGGAGAGTAGCACCTGGGTCTTAAAAGCCTGCATGTGGCCATTTAGGTCCCACCTTAACTGGAGTAAAGGAGAATGAAGTAAGCCAATGACACAAGGGAAAGATTTGTCCAAAGTAATAATGGACTACAACTACCACAACCTCCACTAGACTGAGCCCAGAACAACTAGATGGGACCTGGTTACCACCACTGGCTACTCCAGCAGAGAAATTAATTAATTCCAGACAGAGAAGGAAAGAAGAATGTAGAACAAAATTCAAATTTTCCAAAAAATGAGAGAGAGAGAGAGAGAGACAGAGAGACTTGCTAATCTAACAGATTTGGAGAAACCCCAAGAATGTAGTCTCCCAGACACCCTTTTAACTCAGTGCTGACATCACTTCTGAAGCTCCTCCTCCAGTCAAATATGAGACAGGTTGGTAGGGCCAACAATAACACACGTGAGGGACGTGTTGCACAATTGAATTGTACATATGAGACTAATAGGTACACCAATCTGAAAGCAAAGACAAGAAGGCAGGAAAGGACAGGAAAACTGGATGTATGGAAACAGGGAACCCAGGGAGAAGAAGAGGAAAATGTTGACACATTGGGAGGTTGGCAAGTGATGTAACATAGCAATCTGTGTACTAACTGCTTAATGAGAAACTGATTTGCTCAGTAAACTTAAATCATAATTTAAAAAATTAAAAAGAATTGGTTCACACCTTTGTTTTCACTTTCAGCCTTTTGAATACACCACTGCACTGCCTTTAGGTTCCTGTTGTTCCTGTGGAAAAGTCAGTTGTAAATCTTGCTGTGGTTCTCTTGTACAGGAAAAGCTGTTACCTTTTGATGCTTTCAAAAGTTTCTGTCTTTGGTTTCAACAGTTTGACTATGATCTACGTGTGTGTAAATCCTTTTGAGTCTATCTACTTGGAGTTTGTTGAACTCAGATATGGAGATTAATGTTTCTCATCAAATTTAAGATGTTTTCAGCCTTTTTTTTTTCTTTTTTTACTGTGATTAAGTCACAGTACACAATCCAAATCAATTTTACATGCCCTCCTTCTGCTCTCCTTGCCCGGTCATGGTACACCTCCTTTTCATTCTATACTTGTAGTATCCTCTTAACAAACTCTGTCCCCTACTCTCTACCCTCTTCTCTCCCATCTAGAAAGAGACCAGTAGAACAGTATCCTATAAATGCATAGAACCATGAAGTACATATATCATATGGTCACACTGTGTCCTAAAGACCAGACCATTCTTGTCTGAAGAGTTGACTTCAGTAGCGTGTTCTGGTCAGGGGCAGCAGGAGGTCTCTTGACCACGCTCCCAGGGGATCCTCCAGGTCGTTTGTCCATCAATTATGGTCTTTTAGTAGAGTTCTTGAGCTGCAACCCTCTTTTTCTCACGTTGCCATGGAGACTCTATATTGTGTACCCATCACAGCTTTCCTTGGTAGTAGCTATGCATCATGTGGTTCTTCTCATCACGTGTTAAAACAGTCTCCCATTCACAGGTGTCCTTCTGTCTCCTAGGCTGTTTTTCCTTGTGTCTTTGTTGTTTTCAGTCATCACCTGTTCTGGATGAACTGGGACATTTTGGTATACTTTAGAAGGCAGGCTGCTAGCTTTTAAGACCCCAGACACCACTCACCAATACAGGGTGCAGAAGACTCTCCTAGCAAATAGGCTAGTTATGCCAGTTGGCCTTGATGTCCCCCAGAAGCATGGACCACAGGCTCCCACCCTTGCTACTCAATCCTTGCAATATTGGGTTGAGATTAGAAGAGCATCCAGTTTATTGTGAAGTCCAGTTAAGTTGCTGCACTTTCTACTGTGTGCTGTCATGCTTTCACCTAACCAAATTTCTATCAGCTATCTAATCTATGACCAACACTCGCCCTTCATTCCCACCCTTGTAACTGTCAGAGAGTCTTTTCTTCTATACTTAAGTCTGTATTTAAGTCCCTATAACAAGAGTCTCATACAATGTTTCTCCTTTTGCTGCTAACTGATTTCACTCAGCATACTGTCTTTCAATTGAAACTAGGTATGAGATTCTTCCTAAAATTATCACTGTTCTTTATCATTGCATAATGTTCCATTGAGTATATGTACCATAGTTTCCTTATCTATTCATCTGTTGATGGGTACCTAGGTTGATTCTATCTTTTTGCTATTTTGGACTGTGCTGCAATAAACATTTGTGCACATGTATCTGTTAGTATGACACTCTTTGTTTCTGTAGGATATATGACAAGCAGTGGGATTACTGGATCAAATGTTATATACATTTCTAGCTTTTCAGGAAGCACTAAATTGCTTGCCAATGAGGTTGTACCATTTTGCAATTCCACCAGTAGAGTGTAAGAGATTTCCAATCTCTCCACAGCCTCTCTAGCATTTGTTGTTTTGTGTTTTTTTGAATTATGACCAGCCTTCTTGGAGTGAGATGGTATCTCATCCTAGTTTTTATTTGGATTTCTCTGAGAGTTGATGATCGTGAGCATTTCCTCATATGTTGTTTTGGCTGCCTGGATGTCCTCTTTGGTGAAGCATCTGTCCATCTCCTTTGCCCATCCCTTATTAGGTTATTTACCCTTTTGTTGATGTTTTACAGTACATTGTAGATTATGTAGATCAGATGTCAGTCCAACAGGTAGTTGTCAAATAATTTTTCCCTTTCTGTAGGTAGTCTTTTAACTCTTTTGGTAAAGTCTGCGGATGAGCAAAAGTGTTTGATTCTTAGTAGCTGCCATTTATCTAGTTTCTCTTCTGTTGATCGTGCTTTGTTTCTCAGATTTTGTAGTCTGCCTAAGCCAGAACTTCCATTGTTGACCTTATTTTTTGTTGCATGATATTTATCGTTGTAGGTTTGATATTTAGGTCTTTGATCCATTATGAGTTAGTTTTTGTGTAAGGTGTGGGATGTTGGTCTTGTTTCAGTTTTTTGCATATGACTATCCAATTGTGCCAACACCATTTGTTGAAGAAACTGTTTTTACACTAGTTTACAACCTTAGGGCATCTGTCGAATATCAGCTGTTCATAAGAGGGTGGTGACATCTCTGTAGTCTCAAGTCTGTTCCATTGGTCTATATGTCTCTTTTTGTACTGTACCAGAATGTTTTGACTACTGTGGCAGTGTAACAGTTTCTAAGGTCAGGAAGTGAGGCCTCACAATGTATTCCTCTTCTTCACTAGTGCTTTACTTATCCAGGATTTCTTCCCTTTCCAAACAAAGTTGGTGACTTGTTTCTCCATCTCATTAAAAAGTGTCACTGGAATTTGTATTGGGATTATAATTTATATGTACATTGTTTGGGGTAAAACAGCCATGTTCACAAAGTAAGTCTTCCTGTCCATGAGCTGGGTAGGTTTCTCGCTTATGTAAGTCTATTTTAGTTTCTTGTAGTAAAGTCTTCTAATCCTCTGTATATAGGTCTCTTATTTTTCTGGTTAGATTTAGTTCTAGGTTTCTCATCTTCTTGGGGTCTATAGTAAATAGTATTGGTTTGGTGATTTCTTTAATAATCTCACTGTTGGTATAAAAGAATCCTACTGATTCACTTATGTTTATCTTATATCCTGATACTTTGCTGAACTCTTCTATTAGTTCCAGTAGTTTATATATGGATTCTTTAGGACTATCTGCAAATAGAGAAATTTTTACTTTTTCTTTGCCAATGTGGATGCCCTTTATCTCTTTGCCTTATCTAATTGCTATAGCGAGGACCTCTAGTACAATATTGAATAGAAGTGGTGAGAGTGAGCATTCTTTTCTAGTTCCTGTTCTCAAGGGAGATTCTTTTAGTCTCTCTCTATTCATGATTATGGGTACTGTTGACTTTGCATAAGTGCCCTTTATTACACTGAGGAATTTCCCCTCTATTCCTATTTTTGAGTTTTTAGCATGAATGAGTGTTGGACTTTGTCAAATGCCTTTTCTGCATCAATTGACAAAATCAGGTGATTCTTATCCTTTGTGCTATTTATGTGGTTGATCACATTAATTATTTTTCTGATACTGAACCAGACTTGCATCCCTGGTATGAATCCAGTTTGGCCATGATAAATTACTTTTTCGATATGTTGTTGAATTCCATTGGCTAGGATTTTGTTGAAGATTTGGCATCTAGGTTTATGCTTGATATTGGTCTGTAATTTTCTTTTTCAATGGGGTCTTTTCCTAGCTTTGATATCAGACCTATGCTGGCTTTTAGAATAAATTTGGGAGTATTCCATCTCTTTCTATGCTCTGCAATAGCCTCAGTAATATTGGAATTAACTCCTCACTAACAGTTTAATAGAATTCTCTGGTGAATTCCATCTTGGACAGGACTTTTTATGGTTGGTAGTTTCTTGATGACTTTTTCAGTCTCTTCCTTTGTGATGGGTTTATTAAGTTGTTCTACTTTTCCTTTTGATAATTTTGGTAGGTGACATAGATCTAGAAATTTGTCCATTTCCTCTAGGTTTTCAAATCTGTCAGAGTACAGTCTTTCATAGTATTCTATCATGATACTTTTTATTTCAGTTGCATCTGTTATGACATCTCCCATCTTATTTCTTATTTGGGTTATTTGTTTCCTCTTCTGTTTTTGTTTGTTTAAGTTTAGCCAGTGGTTTATCAATTTTGTTGATATTTTCAAAGAACCAGCTCTTGGTTTTGTTAATTTTTTCAATTGTTCTTCTATTCTCTAATTTATTTAGTTCTGCTCTAATCTTTATTACCTGTTTTCTTCTGGTGCCCAAGGAGTTTCTTTGTTGCTCTCTGTCTACTTGTTCAAGCTGTAGGGTTAATTCTTTGGTTTGGATGCTTCTTTCTGGATGTTTGCATTTACAGAGATAAATGGACCTCTGAGCACTGCTTTGGCTGTATCCCATAGGTTCTGGTAGGATGTGTTTTCATTCTCATTTGATTTCATAAATTTGTTCATTTCATCCTTGATTTCTTCTATAACCCATGGATTTTTGAGCAAGCTGTTGTTCAGTTTCCAAGAGTACAAATTTTTACCTGTGTTTTTTCCATTATTGATTTCAACTTTTATGGCTTTATGTTAGTGTGCTTTGTTTCTACCTCTGTGATCCCCCTAACTATCCTAAGTTTAAACCAGACTTTAACTTCTGCATATCTTTTTAATTCCCTCCCCCTCTGAAAGGATTATAACTACTCTAATATATCCCTCTTTTTAGTGTCATGATGTCATGGTTTTCATGTTAAACTGGTTCCCTTCTTTTAATATTGCAGGTTTTATTGAGCTTGATGATTTCCATGACTGAGTATGAATCTGGATGCTGGGTCTTGCATTGCCCCTTTAAGCATACACTTGATGTTTTTGTTTTTCTAAACAAAGAGCATCTTTCAGTATTTCTTGCAGTTTGGATTTGGTTTTTACAAAGTCTCTAAGCTTCTCTTTATCTGCAAATGTCTTAATCTCACCTTCATATTTGAGACAATTTTGCCAGATATATAATTCTTGGTTGGAAGTTTTTCTCCTTCAAGGCTTTGAATGTGTCATCCCACTGCCTTATTATCAAGATCATTTCTGCTGAGAAGTCAGATGAAAGCCTACAGGGCTTCCTTCTGAATGTTAGCTTTGCTTTAAACCTTGCTGCCTTTAAGATCCTCTGTTTGTGTTTGATTTCTTTAAGGTTGACTATAGTAAATCTTTGTGTCTTTCTTTTGGGGTCTGGTTTTTGTGACATTTGATACACATCTTGGATATCTATGATCTCTTCTTTCATAATTTCAGTGAAGTTTTCTGTCAGCAACTCTACAGCAATACTTTCTGTATTTTCAGCTATCCCTCTCTGTTCAGGAATTTCAAATACTCACAGATTATTTCTCTTGATAGAGTCCCACATATTAATTCTTCTTCATTTTTCTTATTTCTTTTCACTGATTTCTCCTCATGAATGCTGGTGTCAGTTGGTCTATCCTTAAGCTCACTAACTCTGGCGTCTATCTCCTCACCTCTGCTCTTTTAGGTTTGATTAAATTGTCTAATTCTGTAATTTTACTATTGATCTGCTAGATTTCAAATTGTTCATGTTCCATCAGTTCAGATAGCTTACTTAATTTTTCATTGTTCTGCTGCATTTTGTTTAATCTCTAGGAGGGCTCTCTATATAATTCTTTTGTACTCGATCTCCAACAGTTTCATAAAGTATTCTTCATCTGGGAAGTTTTTGATTCTTTATTTTGGTAGTTTTCCAGAGCCATAGTGGACTGCTTCTTTGAGTGGTTAGCTATTGATTGTTGCCTTCGCACCATCTGGAAGTTGTTCAGCCCCAACAGGAGCTGAGGCATAGTTCTAAGAGGGGAGTAAGTGTACCACTAGATTTGGTCACCAGCTGCCTCTGTGTTCTCTAGTGATTGGCCCCAGGTGGACTCTCTTGGATGGCAGGCCCCACCTCCTGGCTGGTAAAGGTGGGAGTTACTTGTGGCAACTCTCTTTCATTACACCATCTCAGCCTTCTCTTCAGCTCAGGGAATGAAGGAGAGAAGGATGTCATCCCACTAAGCTGCCTGGGACTGGGACTGCTGTGCTCTGTGGATGTGTTTAGCTTTAAAATTGTTTATTTGCTGAGAGGGGTGCTATGCAGCATCCATCAACAGCAGCTGGGTCCTCAGGAGGGGCCTGCTCAGCCTCCTGGCTGGCAAAGATGGCACCCTACTTATGAAATTACTGGGGGCCATCAGCTGATGCCATGATGTGGGTCAGTGAAGGGTGGTGGAGATGCTGCCACCCTACACAGCAATCAGTTCTCCAGGTGGTCTTATTTTTCAAAAGTGTTTTACTGCTGAGTGAGGAACTATCCATCAGCTGCTGAAATCATCAGCCCTCAGCTGTGGCAGGCCCTGTCTTCTGGCTGACAGGCAAAGCACCTTATAGGACAGATGCTATTATGTGGTTTAAATAAGGGAAGGGTTAGGGCCTTGGCACCCTCATCTGCCAGGCCCCACCCATCACTCTAATCATGATCATCTTAAACAAAGTTTTTCTGCTGGAGAAGGACTTTCCAGACAGGGACTGCTGCTCATTGTGAGAATTAGCCCCAGCTGAGATCTCCAGCATGGCTGACTCCACCTCTCAGGTGATTAAGATGGCATCCTGCCTTGAGTTTCCCTTTCTTCTATAAGTCAGCAGAATGTATGGTGTAACTCAGAGAAGAGAGGGTAGAGGGCCACTGGTACCCTCAGTTGGCAGCTGGGCTTTCTAGATGTGGCCATCCCAAGCACAGTCTCTCTGTTGTACTATATGCTGTTTACTTAAGTGCTGCAGTTAAGCATATTAGCCAGTTCAAGCCCAGTGCCCACTTCCTAGATAACAAAGAAGGCATTAGTACCTGCAGCCCTCCCAAACAATGCATCGGCAGAAGCAGGACTCAGCAAGCCACTGCCTCGTCTTCGAGAAAGGTAGTTTCCCCCATACTGGCACCTAGCCCAATCTTACAACCCTATGCCAGATCCTAGGACTCCCAGGATGTTCACACTGTTCCATTCAATTGTCATTCCAGGCCTTAGTTCTCTGAAGGAATCATGGAGTTATGAGTCTAGTCTGCATTTTGGCCCCAACCCCAGCTATTATTTTTAAAATATTTTTTCTACTTCTTTCTTTGTCTCCTTGCCTTCTGGGCTATTTATGTTGGTATCTGATGATGTCTCTCACGTCTGGGATTTTGTTCATATTTCTCCACAAATCTTTCTGTAATTCCTTATAATTCTTAATGCACTCTTAAATTTCACTTATTTTATTTTTTGCCAACTTAAAAAAGCTACTGATAGCCTCTAATGAACTTTTCCTTTTGGTTATTATTCAATTCCAGAATTTCTATCTGATTCTTTTTATATATGTATATATATACATATATATATATAAAATCTTTATGTCTTTACTGATATCCTCTATTTGATACATTGTTGTTATACTTTTGTTTAATTCCTTAAATGTGATTTCCTTTATTACTTTAACCACATTTATAGAAACTAGTCTGAAGTCTTCCATGGTGTCTGTCTTGATCATCTAATGCGGCTACAGCAGATATACCACAAGTGGATGGCTTTAACAAAGAGAAGATTATTCTAAGTCCAGAGGCTAAAAGCCCAACTTCAGGGCACCAGCTCCAGGGAAAGACTTTTTCTGTCTGCTCTGGAGAAAAGCCTTTCTGATTCATCAGTCTTCCCTTGGTGGGAGCATCTCAGGGCAGAAGCCTCAGGTCCAAAGGATGTGCTCTGCTTCCAGCACCACTGCTTTCTTGGGGGTAGGAGGCCCCCATGTCTTTCTTCTCACTTCTCTTGTATAACTCAAAAGAGATTGGCTTAAGACACTATCTATACTTGTAGATCCCATCAATATACCTGCAACTAATCCATTGGATTACATCACAATGAGAGACCTCACAACATACAGAGAAATCTTATCAAATGACACAACATTGGACAATCACACAATACTGGAAATTATGGCCTAATCAAGCTGACAGAAAATTCAGTCCATGACATGTGACAAAGTCCAATATGTGTTCCACTTTTAGACACAGTTCCTTTTTTTCCCCCCTGTATATGGTCATACTTGTTTCTTTGCATGTATGCTATTTAATTGGACATTTTAGATAGTATGTTAGCAATTCTACTTTCTTTCCTCCTTTACAGGTAATTTTCATTTGGTTTTGGTTTTGGCGGTTGTTTGTTTATATAATGACCTGCTTGCACTAATTCTGTAAAATCTGGCCTCTTAGCAGTATGTGGTCACTAATGTGTCTGCTCAGATTTTGTTGTTGTTACTGTTGCTTTTATTTTTTAGGCCTGGATCCCTAGGGGCTGCCTCTTACTCAGTGAGCTTAGTCGTAAGCCAATGATTGATTAGAGGTTGGATGTAAACATATTGACCCAGTAAAGCTTCCACTCTTTGCCATGGATTTGTGTAAGTTTAAGGAATATAATCAAACTTCAGGCCATTTTCAAGTCTGTTCTGGATTATACGTTCCACTTATTCAAGGCCTAACATTCACCAGGAACAACTAGACAGTTAAGACCCTATCTGACCTTTCCTTTGCATATGCACATCCTGGAGCATGTGCACAGCCTTACAAATCACCACAGATAAGCAAACATATATTGAGGTTCATTCACTTCCTGAGTCCCTACATTTACCTTTTAAATTTCTGTCTGGTCTGCCAGTCTGTTGCTTGCCTACCCAGTATCGTGTGTCAGGTTAGCTACTGTATCAGTTCTCTCAAATTGTTTGCTAATATTTTTAGATTTTCTCACTATTATTTTTGACAATGCCTCTGGGGATCTGCACTAAAATTCAAAGCAAATTAATTACCTCCCATAAGCAGGCTGCCAATCCCTTCAGCTTTCACTGCCCTAGTAAAATTACAGCACAACAGAGCCGAGGTAAGGGATGGCAGAAGCCTACAATCAAATTTCAGACTCCCAGTGTTTTGCCTGACACTGACCAGTTTTTACTGAATGAATGCTTCTCAATTAAATGAACCCTTTATGTCAATTTCCAAAATTCTGAAGTGATTGTTTCTGACATTTTTTTGTCCAGTTTTATACAGTCATGCATAGCTTAACACCTGTGATATGTTCTGTGAAACAGGACATTCTGTGATTCGGACATTGTATGAACATCACACTATGGATGAAGTTCCTTTCAGCATTTGCTTCCAGAATAAGGAGCTTCCATCCATGTTAAAAATTTGCTGGGGCAAATAACCTGCTTCTACAATTGTTTTTCTAATGTTTCATTGAATTCTGCAGATGCCTTCCCAGCAGCACTCACAGACTCACCAGTTTCACATTATGCAGTGAAAAACATTGTTTGAATTGCTTAAGCCTTCCAGACCTAGCACTAAACTCAATACTATAGTCTGATTCTGCTTTTTCTTCAAGCGTGTTGAACAAGCTTCGTGTCTTAGCAGCAACTGTCAACATACAGAGAGGGATTTGCTTTTGCGTTTAGTCCTCAACCCACATCATCAGCAATTTTTCCATATCTGATACAACTTCCTCTAGCACATTTTCATTAACCTCGTAGCTTTCATTAATCTCTTAACCAATCCTAAAACAGCTTGAACAACTTTGTTTTTGAGGGTCATCATTATTGTCAAGTGATAACATTTCCAAATACTCTAAGTTTTGTTATCTGATGGCGATTTCTCAACTCTGTTATAACCTTATGAGACCACAGATGTGCATGTTGTTGGGTGTTGCCTGAAAGGACATTATGTGGGGCATGACTGCTGGTTTTCTGTGGGGGAATAGGGATAAAAGATTTACCTAAATTCTCACCCAGTCATTCCAGAAGTCCCACCAAAAAAAGTCAAAATTTTTGCTTTGAGTCAGAAACCATTGTAATATTTTATTATGGTGTGTGAAAATGGAAAAAAAAGTATAAGACTACGGACAACTATGGATCAAGAGCAACACCACATTGTTAATAAAAAGATTAAATATGAAGAAGATAAAAGTATAGATCCAACATGATTCCAATTCAAGTATCAATATGAGTTTTGGTGGAACTTGATTAGACAGTGCAGGTGTTGACATAAGGATAAGCCTGTGGTATAGGTTAGAAAGCACACAGACTATGGTCGGCAAAATTCTAAAAATGACTCCCCATGACTCTTATCCTCGTGTACATACCTCTTCCTTTGGGTGGGAGTAGAATGTCATGAAATTTTCTTCCCATGACTATTTTCTCCCATGGCAAGAGGGAGATTATTTGGGTAGCTTTAAACCAATTATAAGAGCCTTTTAAAAGCAAAGATAAGGCAAATGAGAGGGCAGTGAAGAGGCAATCAGGACCTAGATCCTGTGGGGCTTTCTGAACCATGCTGAGGACTCTGGAATTTATGCTGAGAGCGAGGAGAAATGGTATAGCAATACGGGTACATGTCTGTTAATATTCTATAACTTTTTCCTGGTCAGGTTGTTCTGAATGCCCCTAGATTTTTGTTTTTAATATATATTTTAAAGTCAGGATATAGTCTTTTCTTTTATATGCATAACCATTTGTTCCAGAATTACTCACTGGGTCATCTCTCCTTTCACCGAGGATCTACAAAGTCAGCTCTGTTATATATCAAATATCTATGTAAGTATAGGTTGCGGTATTAGTTTTCTATTGCTGCACAATATATTCTCACAATTTGAGCAGCTTAAAACAACATTCATTTGTTATCTCTCATTTACTGTAGATCATAAGTTCAGGCAGGCTTAGCTGGGTTCTCTCAATGCCTCATAAGGCTGAAATCAAGGTGTGATTTAGGCAGGGCTCTTATCTGGAGGCACTGGGGAATAATCTGCTTTCAAGTTCATTCAGGTTTTGGTAAAATTCAGTCCTTTGCAGCTATAGGATTAAGGCCTCTCTTTCCTTGCTGGTTATGAGCTAGGACCCATTTTCAGCAACTCAAGATCACCACATTCTTCAGCAAATGACTTCCCTCCATCATTCCACTTATATTTTGAATCTCCAACTTCCTCTTCTGCCACCAACTAGAGAAAATTCTCTACCACAGAATGATAACATTTCACCGAGTCCAAGGTGGAAAACTTGCAAAATTTAGAAAAACGAGGTAGTCCCTTCAGTTCCAGCTCTCATAGATTTCACTGTACTGCATTTCCTGTCATGCTAAGGAGCATCAAGGGCTGGACATTTGAGGTACAACCAGTCAGGGCTAAAATCCTGAACTTCCCAGACATGTATTCAGCACAAAAACCAACTGAAAGAAATTTCTGTCCCCCTCTGTCTCATCGTTCCTTGTGTAAAAGACCGAAACAGTCTTCTTAACGCCACTTCTGCAAAAAAAATGAAGTCAGGCTAAGGAGGTGCGCATGGGTTAGGACCAGAAGCCTGGTCTTGCATGTCTCTGGGAAGGAGCTATAACTCAGCCTGTGGAATTTTGAAAATATTCCCCAACCTCAGAATTATTCTCTTCCCAACAAAAATAGATGCTAAACTGTAGAAGCTTTGGATATGCTAAAGGATTTCAAATTTTCCCTAATGAAGATCATAATTAAAATATTTAAATGGATTTCTAATTTTCTTTCTGGGCTATGCTATTTCCTAGTCCTTTCAGTAGCTGCTATTGTTCAGTCCTGACAGAATTCTCTGTTAGAAATTATAGCCTGCTGTCTTTCAGCATCTTCATTAAAATGCAATGCTGCCAGATATATCTGCATGCATATGAATGAAGCATCTATAGAATAATTAAGCCATGAATAACACATTGCTGAGCATGGCTTTTCCCCCAAATAGGGAAAGAGTGTTATTTATGAACCTAGAGATTTTACATTCTATTAAAAAATAATTGACAGTAACAAGTATTATTTGAAGACCCATTAATTTAAATTGTGATTGCCCTGTATTATGCTTCATTTTTAATAAAACGATGATTTACATTGGAAAATGGATGTGATCCTAAATGTCATTTTTCTTCGTTGTGCTCAAAAGAGAACCCAAAAGCTTTCAGCAATGGGGCTTGCATAATTTGAGTATCTAATTTTAGATCTATTATAAACAAAAAAGTCATTAGCATCACAGCAACTTAACAACCCTGGGTTCAAACTAATAGTGACATATTAATGGAAAAACACAGATGCCAGTCTAAAGCAGTTCTTAGACATTTTTTTTTTCAGGAATGTTACAGAAGCTTCCTCTGAGCTTAGCCTTCCTCAGAAGTTGGAAGAAAGGCCCTGGCTTAGAATGACCACAGTCTAGAGTTGAACTGCATTGTAGCTACAGCACTGTTTAATATTGAGCTCGGTGCCTCTCTCAGACTTGCAACCAGAGTGTAATATTTGTTGAAATCATGAAAGCAGAGAAAGGATGAGTCACTGAGGGGACAAAGGAAAGGACAGGCGAGGGCAAGGTGAGGCAAGGCTTAAGGTGAGAAGAAAAAGGCAAGAATGTTTCGGTTACTTCTTGGCCTCCCTGATGTCCTTGATTGATTCTCCTTCTTGGTCAAAATGTTCTGTATGTGTGCTTCCTGTCACACTTAGGATCATTTTGTTGTTGCTCTACAGAGATACCACCAGTGGACACACTGTCCCTGAACAAGGGGCAAGAGTCAAATGTCAGCAAAGCAAACAGCATCAGACATCTGACCAGCCAAGGAAACCTTCTTCATGACCCATGATCCCATTTCCTCCTGGCCTTTTTCCCTTCCAGAGACCTTAGTTTCAGCTTTACCTGTCTTTACCTGGATTCCAGCAGCTTCCACTCTGGTGTTTCTACTTGCAGTCTCACATTCCTCCAAACTAACCCCCACCTTTCCATTCTTCACACAACAATGAAAATGCGCCCTAAACTATCTCGGTAGCATATGTCATTCCTCTTAAGAAATTCCACAGGGCTTCGTCTCGCCCTCAGCATAAATTCCAAAGCCCTCAGCAAGGTTCAAACAGCTCCATGGGCTCTGGGTCCAGATTGCCTGTTCCGTGTCTTCTGCCATGTCCCAAATGTCCCTCTGTTTGCCTAGTCTTAACCAAATTGCTCACAGTTCCCTGAGTTCTGAGTTCTCACACATGCCATTTCCCTAACTGATATCTATTCTTTAAACATTCAGTTCAAAGACTAATTTGCCCTAGAAGCCTTTCCTGACCATTCTCTTACTCAGTCTGGTTTTGATACCCTTCAGAACACCTTGGGTACTGCATTTATACTACAATTGTTGATTTGCTTATCTGAATTCCTCCACTAGAGCCAGAGTATAGTCTCTCTGAAAGCCATGTTTTGTTTGACCTTGTATTATTGTCACTTGTCCTCATACACAGCAATAAAACTTCTTGAAAGAATAGACTACCCATTACATGGCAAAATGAGACAGGCACTGTCAGCCTCTGCCTTATATGCCAATGAGTAAAAGCAAAGGCTCTTGGAGACAGAAAGCTTTGAATTGGAACTTCAGATATACTATTTACTGAGATGACAACAGATTATCTTGTTAGTCTAGGCCTCGGTTTCCTAATCAGGAGAGAGAAATCAGTTTCTACTCAGGAAAGAGAATACACATGCTTACACTTTGCAGAGTTGTTGTGATGGTTAAAATAAAGAACGTAAGTGACTAGCATGAAGTTTGGAACGCAGTATGTAACCAGTAACGTTGTCAGTGAAAATCTAAAGCAGTTGCCTTCAAATCTATTCCAAGTCATGGTGACCCCGTGTACTCCAGAGTAGAGCTGTATTCAATAACGCTTTCAATGACTGACTCTTTCCAAAATAGATCACCAGGAGTTTATTCTAAGGAACTTGTGGGTGGATTTGAACAGTCCATCTTTTAGTTAGCAGTCAAACCTTTAATCACTTGGGCCACTCAGACACCAATGTCACTGTTACTCTGCTTATTACCATTAAAGTCTACTCAGCAAAGACTAAAAAGGGCATTTTTGGAATGGATGCATTTTGCATCATTTTAATGACTCATTATGCTATTAAAATAGAATTTGAGACCAGGAATATGCTAAGGACTGCCAGAAGAATGAACAGGCCTGTCTTGAAAGAAGTATAGTCAGAATACTCCTTAGAAATGAGGATAGCTAGACTTCATCTCATGTTCTTGGGACATGATATCAGAAGAGACCATTTGCTAGAGAACAACATCATGCCTGATAAAGTAGAGCATCAGTGCAAAAAAGAAAGACCCTTAAAAAGATGGAATGACCCAGGGACTGCAACGATGGGCTCAAACATGACGGCTATTATGAGGATGGTACCACAGCAGAGTGTGCTTGCAGGTAGCCTTGCTATGACCTGGAACTGACTTGCCAGCACCTAACAACACAGTGGGTAATCCATAATGAAGCAGTATGAGCAAAATAGCACAAGCAGACAGACCTTATTTTACTACTTTATCTAGCATCTCTTTCATAGTGGGAAAAGGAATCCCTACCTTCATTTTAATCATTCAGTTACATCTGTTTTTTTTTTTGTTTTTTTGGTTTTCACATTCATCTAATATGTATTGTGCATTAAACACTGAACTAAGCACTAAGTGAGGAATTTAAATAACAGAGAATACTAGAAGTTACCCTGTTTTCAAGGTCAGATTATCTGGCTTAACTGAGTATCATTAATTGAACTGTATCCCCTAAAATACGTGCTTTAAATCCTGACCTCTAGGCCTGTGGTTAGAATCCCATTTGGGAATGAGTTTTCTGTTGCATTAATGAGGCAGGATTAATGTACAGTATATCCTGATTTCAATCTCTTTTGAGATACAAGAAAGATTAAACAAGCAAGCCAGTAAGAGAGGTGAGATAAAATAGGTACCAAGACACCTGGAGATCTCCAAGGAGCTAGGAAGAAGATGGTACAATGGCAAAGACTTTCCTCCAGAGTTGATAAACAAAGTCTTCCCATAAAGCTGGCACTTTGAATCCAGGCTTCTAGTTTCCTTACCTATGAGAAACTAAATTTCTCTATGTTGAGTTATTCACATGTGGTATTTCTGTTATAGTAGCACCAGATAACTAAGACAGAATTGGGTACTGGAAGAGTGGGGTATTTCTCTAAGAGAGAACTAAACTGTGGAAGCAGTTTTGAAATTGTGTCATGGGTAGAGGCTGGAAGTTTTAAGGTTCCTGATAATGAAAGCCTATACTGCCTTGACGAGACTGTTAGTAGAATTATCGACATCAATGCCAGTTCTAATAAGGTCTCAGAGGGATGTAATGAGAGCTATAGAGAAATTTTCTGTTGTCTCATGTGACGCACAGCACCAGCAAAAGAGTGTGTCCTAGAGACATGGGAGTTAAATATACTTTTGTAAAAGAAAATGATGAACGTGTGGCTGGACAATGGAAGATAGGTGAAACTTTTCAAGCAGTAGCAAAGAACTTGTCTGAATTATGTTCAAATGTTTGGTAAAAGCAGAACTTGCAACTGATGAACTTGGATATCTGGCTGATGAGATTTCTAAGCAAGATCACAGGAGACTATGTAATTTCTCCTTGTCATTTATGATACAATCCAAGAGGAAATCATGGACATAAAAATGAAATATGCAAACTGAAAATAAGAACTGAAAGATCTGGAAATTTCTGTTATACAAGCTAAAGACACATGTCCTAGAATATTCACCAAGGACATGGCTATGCAATACTTTGTTAAAGAGATAAAAGCCTGTGACTGATGGATCTAACCAGCTACCATGGCAGAAAACCCATCATCTTAGACTGAAGAGGACAGAGAAAGAACCAGACGAAAGAATGCTGTTTGCCTCTTGGAGTTCTACAGCAGTAAACAGGCCAAAGGAGCTACATTCACTGTCCTCCAAGAAAGGAAAAGGAGCAACTCAGACATAAGCAGAACTATTAGAAGGAATACAAGAAGATCTTCTCAGTTCCTAAGTGCAGGGTATGGCTTCCCAGATTTCAAAGAATGGGCCACAGCCTCCTAAGTTTCAGAGCAGCTTGCTGTGAAGGTGTACCAGGGGATGGGCTGCCACATAAAGTTGAAAGGGAGGGACTGCCAAGCCCAATGGGCAGAAGAAAAGAGCCTGCTGAGGCCGAGGATGTGGGGTCACCACTCAGGTTAGGAGAACGGGACCACCTAAAGCCAGTGGAGCAGGGGCTATCCCCAACGACCTAGAATGCAAAGCTGAAGCCCAGGGTCAAAGGGCCTCCACCCAGAATCTGGAGGTCATGGCCAACATCTGGAGCCTGGAGGACAGAGCCATTGCCCAGATGGTTTCAGAGAAAACAGGACTATTTCCAAGCCTTGAAAGCTATGTAGTTATTTTTGCTGGGATTTAGATTTGCTTAGTGCATCCTATCCCTTTTTTCCCTCCGGATCCTCCCATTTATAATGAAAATGTCTACCAATGTCATTCTACAATGTTACTTTGGAAACAGGTAATATATTGTAAATTTCACAGGCTCATGAATGAAGTGAATTTTACCCCAGGATGGAACACATTTGAAGTCTCACTTATACTTGACAGAGATGATACCAAAGATGGGATTTGGAACTTGGAGTTCATTTAAGACTTTTGGGATGATGTGGTTAGGTGAATGAGTTTTGCATGTGGCAAGAATGTGAATTTGGGGGGCCAAAGCGTGGTATATTACAGGTTGAACTGTGTCCTCCAAAATATGTGTTGTAAATCCTAATCTCTGAATTTAGACTTTTCACCTCCTAAGCTGCAAGAGAATAAAGTTCTGTTTGTTAAAACCATCTGCTTGTGGTATTTCTTGTTATAGCAGCACTGGATAACTACGAGACTGTGGTGTTGACCAGTGATATAACCAGGGACAAGTCACATCTCTTTAGTCCTCTGGTGTTTCCTCACCTGTGTCATTAGAGATGGAATTACCAATCTGTAAGTTTCCTTCCATCACTAAGATCATAAACACAAGTAAAAGAATGGTCCCAAGCTAGCAAAAATTATCATGGTAAAAGGATAAACTATTAATGTATAAGTGCCCTTAAGTTTCTCCCACTTGGTTTGCTCTCTCGCCTCAACATCTTGATAGTGCCAAAGTATAAAACTTGTATTGTTGGTTTTTAGTTACTGTCAAGTCAACTCTGGCACATGGTGACTCCACAGACAACAGAAGAAAACACTAATCAGTCCTGTGCCATCTTCACAACTGTGTGTGTGCTGTAGTCCATTACAGTGGCCACTGTGTATTTTGAGTACCTTCCCGCCTAGGAGGATCATCTTTCAGCACTACATTTGACAATATTCTATTGTGACCCAAAAGGCTTTCATTGTCTGATTTTCATAGCAGATCACCAGGTCTTTCTTCCTAGTCTGTCTTTATCTGGAAGTGCCACTGAAACCTGCCCACTATGGGTGACTGTATTCTGGGGGTCAAAGCTGGGTATTGATCTACCGGTAACATAGTCTTTAGCAACATACAAACCACCATGTATGGAAAATAGTTTTTTGTCCATAACAATTCTACATTTCATGAAATGAAGTCACAGAATATGAGGGGTATAGAAAGATGACTGGATAGGTTATCTGGAAAAGAGCAGAGAGAGCCCCAAACTATTAGAGCAAGTAGACAGAGAGGAAGAGTTCAGAGCATCACTCAAAGTAAGGGAGCAAGAAGCAAAGTTGGGAGAGGAGGCTGAGAGGGAGGGTAAGGAGGGAGTGGCATACATTAGCTCAAAAGTTACTGGTTGTTAGAGGAACCGGCTGGGGATTTTAGTGAGCTGACATGGAATGTAATCTTTGGCCTTCGTCATGTCTTTTAAGACAGAGAAATGGACAGTGAGATCCCCAAAGCACAGTGTTTCCCTGAATGCTGCACATCCTGAAGGGATGGACCAAAGTGAGGCAAAACATTGGTGGACTCACACCTGCTAATGGGAAGACAGAGAGAAGTATCACCAAGGCACACACACAATTATGTGTAATTTCAACATGGACTTAATAGTCAGAGTATAAACAGATCAGTGAGACACGTTTTGAGGTACTTCAGAACACTTGTTGTCAGGTGCTGAAGAGTAGGTTCAAACTCAGACCAGCCCTGTCCACGCTTTGCACAGCCCCGCGCCACCCTCACAGTCATTGCTGGGTTTGACTCCGTTGTTGCACCCCTGTGTCAGTCTGCCTCTCTCAGGGGCCTCCTCTTTGTCACTGGTCCTCTATACTACCAAGAATGATGTCCTTCTCCAAGGACACTAAGAAGCTAAAATTTTGAAATTTTATAGATAAAAGAAAACTGAATTTCATTATGGTCTCAGGGTAAATGACCAGTCCTAATAAAATCCACTTAAATGGCATAATTGACAAAAGGATGTATTCCAATATTATGGATGGGAAATAATTTTACAACCACGTTAAAATGATTCAGAGTTTCTTTTCTTTTTTTAATAGACGTTACATAAGGCAATAACAGATCACTGTTTTAACAAAGGTAGGGCTGCCCTTCTACTCACTATGACTGACCTTTTCACTGAATTTTTAAGAACAAATGTCAGTTGGGAAACAGTTATGTGGGAAGATGTAGAACCCGATGAATCCAAGAAATCTTAAGTAATTTAGTTAGGCTTAATAGTGGATTATCATGCTTGCAGTGAAGAACATTTGTTCCGGTTGCAGAGTATACAGTGGGGTGAAAAGAAGTGAAACTAGAGGTAGGGTGTCTGGTTAGGAAACTAGAACAATGACCAAAGTGAGAAACAGTAAGACTGAATCAAACAAAACAAGTGAGAGTGAAAGGGGGAAAAAGCTTAGACGTCTCAGTTTTTCTACTTACCGCACACTTGACTTGGAAAAGTTAACTCTTCTAAACCTTAATTTCACTATCTAGCAAATGTGAATAATACTATATAGGATTATTGACGGATTATAAAAAGTCAGGCATATAAAACATTCAGCAATGTTCCTGGCATGAAAATATACAGGCTTGGATGTAATCAACAAATATGTGGGTGTTAAACTACGAAGCTGTTCAAGCATCCAGCAAAACGAATACAGGGCCAAGCTGGTCTCATTCACTACATCTAGGTTAGGAGAGTGGATCTGTGACTCCTTAAACTCTCATCTCCCTGCTCCTGCACAATTCTGCTGCTTCTTTATGTTTCATATAAAAACCCACACCATCCAAATCATGGCCACTGCCTCTACCAACCAGCTATGTGTTTCTTGACACCTCTGTCTATGTCTCATTTTTTAAACCAAAAGTAAGAAACAAGAGAAAGAGGGGGGGAAAAGTATATGAAGGTAGCTGGTCTGTTTTCTTGATAAATTCTACCCTTCCCCATTTGGCCTGATGAAATTGGATGATTTTTTTTTTTTTTTTTAAGCTGCTTAGATGAAATGAAAAAATGAGGTCTGCCTTTTTACTCTGTTTTGATTTTGAGGTTTAATTAGTATTGTTTCTAGGGAATTCAGTGCTTTCATTAATGATGTGCCCTGAATCACTTAAGAGAAGATTGCCACTGAAAATATGAATATGTAATGAGTACAACTTTCTTTATCCCAGCTAAAGTGTGTGACTGTTACCGGGCTATCATCTCTCAGAACAAGTACATGGACCCTCAGGTACTAAAAGGGGCCAGACTGACAAGGTTTTATTTGTGTATCTGTTTTTACAGCCCAAGTGCTTTTTTTAAAAAAAAAAAAAAAAAAAAAACAAAACTTTGAAGCTAGGTCCATTAATGAGAAAGCCAGAGAGAAAAAATAATCAGCTTGTTTTGTTTCACTTTTAAATCTCCTATTCACTGCTTAAGGAGCCGTGGTGGTACAGTGGTTATGAGCTCAGCTGCTAACCACAAGATTGGCAATACAAACCCACCTTGGAAACCTTGGAAACCTCACGTGGAGTGCTGCTCTGTCCTACAGGGTTGCTATGAGCAGAAACAGACTAGATGGCATCCAACAACATCCTCTGCTTATAGATCAATAAGCTAAGGTCTGAACCAGGCTTTCCAACTCTCAACGCATTGTAGACTGTATAATTCTTTGCTGTAAGAAACTGCTGTCCTGCGTAGGGTTTGCAGTAGCATCCCTGGCCTCTGTCCATTAGATACCAGTAACATTTCCCTTTTGGGACAATCAAACACATCTTCAGACATTGGCAAGTGTCCTTTGGAGGCTGAAAATCACACAAAGGGCTTATTTTGCAGGGAAGTCAAGAAAAGGCACATGCCATAAAGGCTGGCTGCAATTCACAGAGATACTACATATACAGAATGAAATGTTGCCCAGTCCTGCACCATCCTCACAATCCTTGCTATGGTTAAGCCCATTGTTTCAGTCATTGTGTCAGTCATCTCACTGAGGATCTCCTTCACTTTCACTGACCCTCTACTTTACCGAGTGTCTTAGCCACCTAGTACTCCTATAACAGAAATATCACAAAAGGATGGCTTTAACAAAAAGAAGTTTATTCTTTTGCAGTTCAGCAGGCTACATGTCCAAATTCCGGGTGCTGGCTACAGGGGAGGACTTTCTGTCAGCTCTGGAGGAAGGCCCTTGTGATGCATCAACCTTCCTTTGGTCTGAGAACATCAGAGCACAGGAACCTCAGGTCCAAAGGATGCATTGTGCTCCTGGTGCTGCCTTTTTGGTGGTATGAAGTTCTCAACTATCTGCTTGCTTCGCTTTCCATTTATCTCTTGTAGGATAAAAGGTGGTACAAGCCATACCCCAGAGATACTCCTTTTACACTGGATCAGGGTGGTGTAGTTAGTAAGGACGTTAGGGTCCTACCCTAAATCTCTTTAATACAGTCTACTCTTGCCCCATTAACTACAGGTAGAGATGAGGATTTACTACACAGGAAAATTACAAAGTGGAGGCAATTATGCAATACTGGGACTCATGGCCCAGCCTGATTGTTACAAGCATTTCAGGGGCGATATTATTCAATCCATGACCACCAAGAATAATGTCTTTCTTCAGCTATTGGTCTCTTCTGACGACATATCCAAAGTTCGGGAAATGAAATCTCACTATCCTTGTTTCTAAGGAACATTCTAACTGTACTTCCTCCAGGACAGATTTGTTCATTCTTCAGCAATCAGTGGCATATTCAGTATTCTTTACCAATGCCGTAATTCAAATGTGTCAGTTTTTCTTTGGTCTTCCTTTTTCATTGTCCACTTTTTACATGCATATGAGATGAGTGAAAGTATCACAGATTGGGTCAGGTGCACCTTAGTCACCAAAGTGACATCCATGCTTTTTAACATGTTAAAGAGGTCTTCTGCAGCAGATTTGCCAAATACAATATGTCATTTGATTTCTTGACTGCTGCTTCCAAGAGCATTAATTGTGGATTCAAGACAAATGGAATCCTTGACAACTTCAATTTCTTCGCTATTTATCTTGATGTTGTTTACTAGTCCATTTGAGAGGCTGTTCATTTTCTTTACACTCAGATGAAATCCCTGTAATCTTTTGCTTTCTGTAGTAAGTCCTTCAAATTGTCTTCACTTTCAACAACTATAATTGTGCCATCTGCATATCATGGGTTGTTAGTGAGTCTTCCTTCAATCCTGATGCCACGTTCTTCTTCACATAGTCCAGTTTCTCAGATATTTGTTTAGCACATATATTGAATAAGTAAGATGTAATAACATAACCCTGCCATATACATTTTCTGATTTTGAAGCACACAGTATTCCCTTGTTTTTGTTCAGATGATTGCCACTTGATCCATGTACATGCTCTACATGAGCACAGCTGAGTGCTCTAGAATTCTCATTCCTTAGAATATTGCATTTATATATTGCACTTATTACATTTATATAATAAATTTGCATTTATTAGTGATTTGAAAAGCACTCTACTTGGTGTCATAGAAAATATAAAAATTCTAAAAGCTTTACTCAACATTGGGTCAGACCTATACCTACTGCTTACTAGCCATGCCTCTTTGGGCATTCCTTTCACCCTTTTTGAGTTTCATCATTTTTCCAGAGAATATGTTTGAGAACTGTAAGGTAAGTGGGTCTGTGTGTTTGCAACCATATGATAATCTTATCTGAAGTTCTCTAAGTGCTGAACAACATGCCTTTGCTTTCTAATCTGACCTAATGTTTTTATTAATGATTTTCAGGAATGAGGACACAACTGACATGTTAATCAAGTGTACATAGGACTTGCAATTGAATGTTCATCTGTTAGATGAAAGCACAAGAATTTAGGATGATTTTAAATTGCAAAAAAGCTGCATCTAAGCAGATGATGTCTGCATAAATAAATGTAAAGTCATGCATGTGGATTCAGGAATTCACACCACATCACAAATAATAGACTGAAAAGACCTTGGTAAACAGCCACTTTATGAAAAAGTTTCTCAAGAATCTGAACAAGTAAATTAGCATCTAAGCTTTAATTGCTAACTTTATATAATAATAAAAGCAACACTGGGTCCATAACAGTATGTATCCTTTCTACTCTGTAATGTTCCTATCTACTCTGCAGAGCTAAGACACAAATATGAAGTATGACATTTAGTTTGAAGCGTAACTCTGTAAATTAAGAAGACATACAATATGCCAGGAAACCTCTGAAACAAAACAACCAAAATAGTTTGTATACATCACAGAACTTTTTCCTTCACCTAGCAGATATTTATTGAATGTCTATTATGAATTAGGTACTGTTTTACCCTCTTAGGCTAAAACAGTGAGCTAAACAGGCAAAATCTCTGTCCTTATGGAGCTTATATTCCATTGGAGGAGGCAGATAACACAATGTTCGGAAAAATAAATGGTATATGAGACAACAATTTTAAAAAAGAAATAAAAATGTACCAGGGTGGGGGCGAGGCCAGGATGGCAGACTAGACACATGTCTCCTCAATTCCCTCTGAGAAATAAGGCCTCGAATGAAAACTGAACTGAGCAGTGTAGACATCTGGAGAGCCCTAGGATCTGGCATAGGGTTCTCAGATTGGACTAGCTGCCACTGGTGGAGTAATACCTCTCTCAAAGACAAGGCAACAGCATGCTGAGTCCTGTTTCTGCTGACTCACCATTTGGGAGGACTACAGTTACTGATGCCTTCTTTGGTTTCTGGAAGGCAAGAACTGGACAGAGGCTGTGCTTGACAGAGCCAAATATTGAGAGCCTGGCTGCTGACTGAGGGCACCACTGCCCCTCCACCTCTCTTTTCTGAGCTGCACCATAGATTCTGCTGTTTCACAGCATGAGGGGCAGCTTGAGTGGGATGCCATCTTTGTCACCTGGGAGGCAGAATCACCCACCCTGAGGCCTTAGCTGGGGCTAATTCTCACACAGAGCAGCAGCCCCTGTCTAGAAATTGCTTCATCAGCATAAAAGCAGTGTTTAGGACACTGGTGCCTAGAGTTACAAGTGGGGCCTGGCAGAGGATGGCAAGAAGACCATAACCCCTTCCTGCTCTGAACCACATCACAGCACCCGGGAATGGTCTATGAGGTGGTTTCATTGTCAGCCAGAAGGCAGGGCCTGCCATTTGAAGAGCTGACAGCCCCTACTTAGCAGTGAAGTACCTTTTTGAAATAAGACCACCTGGAGAAATGACTGCTGAGTGGACCTGCAATATCTCCTCCACCCTTAACTGATCCACATCATAGCATCAGATGACAGACCCCCCAATGACTCCATAAGTAAGGCACTGGCTTTGCCAGCCAGGAGGCAGAGCCTGCCACCCTAGAGAGCCCACCTGGAGTCTGTCACTAAAGTACACATAGGCACCTGGTGACCAACTTCCCTCCTGGAACTACACCTCAGTTCCTGTTGAGGCAACACCAGAGAAAGTAAACAGCTTCTAGGTGGCACATGGACAACAATCAATAGCTATCCCTTTAAAGAAGCAGCCCACTATGGCTCTGGAAAACTCCCAAAATACAGAATCAAAATACTTTCCAGATAAAGAAGCCTTTATGAAACTATCAGAGGTTGAATACAAAAGAATTGTGCATGGCGCCCTCCTAGAGATGAAACAAAAAGCAGCAGAACAAAATGACAAATTAAGTAAACTATTTGAACTGATAGAATATCAACCATCTGAAATCCAGCAGATCCGTATCAAAATCATGGAATTAGACAACTCAATATAAAGCCAAAGAAGTGGAACTGAGAAAGCCAGAGTTAGTAAGCTTGAGGACAGAGCAACTGACACCAGCATTTATAAGGAGGAATCAGAGAAAAGAAATAAGAAAAGTGAAGAAGAGTTAAGAAACATGTGGGACTCCATTAAATCTGTAAATAACTGGAGTTCTTGAACAGGAAAGGGTAGATGAAAATACAGAGAGTACTGCCATAGAGTGGCTGACAGAAAACTTCACTGAAATTATGAAAGAAGAAAACATAGATATCCAAGATGTGTATCAAATGCCACAAAACTATGCCCCAAAAGAAAGACACAAAGACTTATTATAGTCAACTCTAACGAAATGAAATACAAACAGAGGCTCTTAAAGGCAGCGAGGTTTAAAGCAAAGCTACCATTCAGAGGAAAGCCCTGTAGGTTTTCATCTGACTTCTCAGCAGAAATGATCTTGGCAAGAAGGCAGTGGGATGACACATTCAAAGCCTTGAAGGAGAAAAACTTTCAACCAAGAATTACGTAAGCTGCAAAATCGTCTCTCAAATATAAAGATGAAATTAAGACATTTGCAGATAAACAGAAGCTTAGAGACTTTGTAAAAACCAAATCAAACTACAAGAAATACTGAAAGAAGCTCTTTGCTTAGAAAAAGAGAAACATTAAGAGTATATGTAAGAAGACAATGCAGTACACAGCTTCCAAAATCCTATGCAGTTAGGGAAGTGACAAAGCTCAATCAAACCTACAATATTAAAAGAAGGTAAGCAGTGATCATAACACAAAAACTATGACATTATAATACTAAAAAGAGTAGTTATAACCTTTTCAGATGGAGAGGAAATTAAAAAGATATGCAGAAGTTAAAGTCTGGTTTAAACTTAGAGTAGTAAAGGGGATCATAGGTGTAGCCACAAAGCAAAATAACAGTGCAACATATCAAAACAAGAAATATGATACAAGAGTCTCAACAAACGCAAAATCAACAGTGAAAAAGATGAAAAGTTAACCCATAAAAAAGAATGACCCAGAACAAAATATTAAAAGCAACATAGAAAGCATCAACAAAAATAAATAAATAAAGGTATCAAAATGACAGCACTAAATACATACCTATCAATAATTATACTGAATGTAAATGAACAGAAAGGTCCAATAAAGAGACAGAAAGTAATATCCTGGATTGAAAGACACAACCTGTCTTACAAGAAACACAGCTTAGACTGACAGACATGAACAAGCTGAAAATCAAAATGGAAAAATATGTGCCAAGCCAACAACACACAAAGAAGAGCAGGAGTGTCAATACTAATCTCAGATAAAACAGACTTTAATGTAAACAGAACATCATCATTTAATGTAAAACAGAACATCTAAATACATAGAACAAACACTGATAACACTGAAAAATGAGATAGATCACAATAATAGCCAGAGAGTTCAACACTCCACTTTCAGCAATGGACAGGTCATCTAGAAAAAAGCTCAGTGAAGATACAGAAGATCTTATTCAGACAATTGACCAACTACACCTCATCAACATACAAAGAACTTTTTACTCATCAACAGATAAATACACCTTCTTCTCCAATGCACGTGGAACATCTTCCAGAATAGACCATGTATTAGAACACAAAGCAAGTATCAAAAAAATTCAAGCCACTGAATTATTGCAAAGCATCTTCTTAGACCATAAAGTCATAAAAGTTGAAATCAATAGCAGAAAAAACATAGGTAGAAATTTGAACTTTTGGAAACTGAACAACATCTTGCTCAAAAAGCCAGAGCTATAGAAGAAATCAAGGATGAAAGGAAGAAATTTATAGAATCCAATAAGAATGAAAACACATCCTACCAGAACTTACAGCATGCAGCAAAATAGTGCTCAGAGGTCAATTTTTAATGCACACATCCAGAATGAAGAAAGCATCTAAAACAAAAATTAACCCTACAACTTGAACAAGCGGAAAAAGAGCAATAGAGGAACACCTCAGGCACCAGAAGAAAAGGTAAAAAAGATTAGAACAGAATTGAATGAATTAGAGAATAGAAGAACAATTGAAAAAATTAACAAAACCAAAAGCTGGTTCTTTCAAAAGATCAACACAATGGATAAACGACTGACTAAATGCACAAAAGAAAAACAGGAGAGTAAATAAATAACCTGAATAAGAAATGAGATGGGAGATTCCACAAACAGATGTAACTGAAATCAAAGATATCATAACAGAATACTATGAAAGACTGTACTCTTTAACAGATTTGAAAAGCTAGAGGAAATGGACAAATCTCTAGATTCACATAACCTACCAAAATTATCACAAGGAGAAGCAGAAGAATTTAATAAACCCATCACAAAGGAAGAGATTCAAAAAGTCATCAAAAACCTACCAACCAGAAACAATCCTGGCCAAGATGGCTTCACCAGAGAATTCTAACAAACCTTTAGAAAGGAGTTAACTCCAATACTACCGAGGTTATTGCACAGCGTAGAAAGGGATAGAGTATTCCCAAATTCATTCTATGAAGCCAGCATAACCCTGATACCCAAATCAGGGAAAGATCCCACAAAAAAAGAAAACTTACAGACTAGTATCACTCATGAATCCAGATGCAAAAAATCTTCAACAAAATCATAGCCAACAGAATTCAACAATGTATCAAAAAACTAATTCATCATGACCAACTTGGATTCATACCAGGGATGCAAGGCTGGTGCAACATCAGAAAAACAATTAATATGATCAACCTGTAAATAACAAAAGGAATAAGAATCATCTGATTTTGTCAATTGATGCAGAAAGGGCATTTGACAAAGTCCAACACCCATTCATGCTAAAAACTCTCAACAAAGTAGGAATAGAGGGGAAATTCCTCAATGCAATAAGAGGCATCTATACAAAGCCAACTGCCTACATCATCCTTAATGGAGAGAGACTGAAGGAATTCTCCTTGAGAATGGGACTAGACAAGGATATCCACTCTCACCACTTCTATTCAATGTTGTACTAGAGGTACTAGCCGAGCAATTAGACAAGACAAAGAAATAAAGGGCATCTGCATCAGCAAAGAAGAGGTAAAAATCTCCCTATTTGTGGATAATGTAATTGTATATGAAGAGAACCCTAAAGAATCCATAAGTAAACTACTCAAACTAATACAGGAGTTAAGCAAAGTATCAGGATATAAGATAAACATAAGTAAATCAGAAGGATTCCTTTATACCAACAAAGAGATCATCAAAGAAGAAATACCACTGACTATAGCCCCCAGGAAGATTAAATACCTAGAACTAAACCTATCTAGAGAAATAAGAGACCTATACAGAGAGAATTACAAGACCTTACCACAAGATACCAAAAGAGACTTATATAAATGGAGAAACCTACTCTGCTCATGGACAGGAAGACTTAACATTGTGAAAATGTCTATTTTACCCAAAGCAATCTATATATAAAATGCAATACCAGTACAAATTCCGGTGACACTTTTTAATGAGATAGAGAAACAAATCACCAACTTTGTTTGGAAAGGGAAGAAACCCTGGACAAGTAAAGCACTATTGAAGAAGAAGAACACAGTGGGAAACCTCACACTACCCAACCTTAGAACATATTACACTGCCACAGTAGTCAAAACAGCCTGGTACTGGTACAAAAAAAGACATACAAACCAATGGAACAGAGTTGACACCCCAGAGATGCCACCATCCTTATGAACAGTTGATATTCGACAAAGGCCCTAAGCTTGTAAACTGAGGTACAGTCTCCTTAACAAATGATGCTGGCAACACTGGATATCCATGTGCAAAAAAACTGAAACAAGACTTATATCTCACACCTTACACAAAAACTAACTAGAAATGGATCAAAGACCTAAATATCAAACCTAAAACGATAAGGATCATGCAATGAAAAACAGGATCAACAATGGAAGTTCTAATATACAGCTTAGATAGACTTCAAAATCTGACAAACAAAGCATGGTCAACAGAAGAGAAACTAGATAAATGGGAACTACTAAGAATCAAACACTTTTACTCATCCAAAGACTTTATTAAGAGTTAAAACACCACCTACAGAATTGGAAAAAATATTTGGCTGCTACTTATCGGGCTGATATCTGATCTCTAAAATCTACAACATACTATGAAATAACCACAAAAAAAGGTAAATAACCTAATTAAGCGATAGGCAAAGAAGACGGACAGACACTTCACCAAAGAGGACAGCCAGGCAGCCAAAAGACATATGAGGAAATGCTCACGATCATCAGCTATCAGAGAAATCCAAATAAAAACTACAATGAGATATCATCTCACCCCAACAAGGTTGGCCATAATCCAAAAAAAACACAAAACAACAAATGCCAGAGAGGCTATGCAGACATGGGAACTCTCCTACCCTGCTAATGTGATTGCAAAATGGTACAACCTCTTTGGAAAGCAATCTGATACTTCCTTAAAAAGCAGGAAATAGACATACCATTTGATCCAGTAAACTCACTGCTTGGAATATATTCTACAGAAACAAAGGGTATCACATGAGCAAATACATGCACATGAATGTCCATTGCAGCACAGTGCACAATAGCAAAAAGATGACATCAACCTAGATGCCCATCAGCAGATGAATGGATAAAGAAACTATGGTACATATCCTCAGTGGATACCCTGCAATGATAACGAACAACGATGATTTTAGGAAGCATCTCATAACCTGATTTCAACTGCAAGACATTATACTGAGTAAAATAAATTACTGGCAAAAGGACAAATGTTGTATGAGACCCTTACTGTAAGGACTTAAAAATAGACTTATGTACAGAAGAAAAGATTCTTTGATGGCTACAAGAGTAGGGAGGGAGGGAAAAGGTTGGTCATGTATTCTTTGATAGAAATTTGGTTAGGTGAAAGCAGTGACAGCACACAACAGAAAGTAGGTCAACTTAACTGGACTTCACTATGATCTGAAAGCTCCTCTAATCTCAACCCGATATTGCAAGGACAGAGTAGTAGGGGTGAGGCCTGGGTGCCATGCTCTCAGACAGACATTGACGTCAACTGACATAACTAGCCTATTGTTAAGAAAGTCTTCTCCATCCCATATTGGTGTGTGATGTCTGGAGTCGTAAAAGCTAGCAAGCCACTGTCTGAAGTACACCAAATTGTCCCAACTCATCTGGAACAGATAATCCCTGAGAACATCAAAGACAAGAGGAAAAGAGAGTTCAGGAGGCAGAAGAACCCAGGTGAATGTGAAAGTGTATCAACATCTGACCAGAAGAACCAGATGATGCCTGGCTACCACCAAAGACAGCCGTGATGGGACACACAATGGTGAATTCCTGTGGCAACATGAGAAAAAGAGGGATGCTGCTCAAGAACTCCACTCAAAGATCACAATTGTTGGTCCAATGGCCTGGGGGATCCCCCGGGAGCATGACCCCTAGATCTGCTGCTGCTGCTGCTGTCCAGAAAACACTACTGAGGTCAGTTCTTTAGACAAAAATGGACTGGACTCTGGGACACGATGTGACCATATGGTGTGTGTACTTTGTTGTTCTGTACATTTGTAGGATGTTGTCCTACGGGTCTCTTTCTGGATGGAGAAGAAGGTGGAGAGGAGGTGACAGGAGCTTGTTAAGAGGTCATGACAAGTATAGAACGAGAAGGAGGAGTGTGCTATCACTGGGCAAGGAGAGCAGAAGGATTTGTAGATAGGCAGGCATACAAAATTAATTTAGACTGTATGCTTTCACTCAATTACAATAAAAAAAATGTACCAGGAAAAGTGTATAGGGAATATTTACAGAAAGATCACATTAAAAGGTAGCATTGGAGCAAGAACTTGGCAGAAGAGAGGGAGCAGTGAGGCAGAAGAATCTCAAGTACAAAAACACGAGGTAGAAGCCTGCATGATATGTTTGAGGAATAGCCGGAAGGCCCCCATGTTTGTAGATGAACAAGGGGGAGCATGGTAGAAGATGAAACCAGAGACATAGGGATTCAAGTCATATAGGACCTCAGAGTTCATAATAAGAGAAGTTTTCATTCAGTCTGAGTGGGACAGAAAGTCAGTGGAGGATTTGAACAAAGGAGTAACAGATTAGATCAATTTTTTAGTGTTGGGCATAATTAAACGGGAGTAAGGTAAGAAACAGGGAGACAATGAGGCTACTGTAATAAGCCATAAAAGGTTTTACAGGTCTTGGACCACACTGGAGATGGGAAATGTGACAGATTGGGTTTGGGATGTGATGTGACAGTAGGAGAAAGATAAAAATCAATACTGACTCATAATACTTTCAGTCAAAACAAATGAAAAAACAAATCTACCATGAACCAACATGGAGAAGACTGAAAGGAGCAGATACAGAGTATATCCTGGATTGAATTGCATTCCTACCAAGAAATGTGTGTAGTAATTAGACTGGGTCATGATTCCCAGTATAGTTTGATTGTCCTCCGTTTTGTGATCTTCCTGTGCTGTAAATCCTAATGTCTACCTCTCATTAATATACTGGATTACGTTAAAGAGGATTAGAGTGGCATTGTAACACCCTTACTAAGTGAGTTTCCCTGCAGGGTAGCTTGCACCACCACCTTTTATCTTATCAGAGATAAAAGGAAAGGAAAACAAGCCAAAGAGTTGGGGACCTCACAGCATTTAGGAAGCAACACCAAGAACAGAGTGTCCTTCAGAATTAAGGTTCCTGAGCCAAGAGACTTTCTGACCAAAGAGAAACTGATGCAACACAAGGACCTTACTGCAGAGCTGACCGAGAGGAAAAGCCTTTCGTGGAGCAGGTGCCTGAATTCAGACATGCAGCCTACTAGACTGCAAAAGGATAAACTTCTCTTTGTGAAAGGCATCCCCTCGTGGCATTTCTGTTAGAGCAGCACTGGACGACTGCCACAGGGTGAACAGGCAAGTTACATAACCTAAAGATAACATGGAAAGGTTAGAATATTTTAAAGGAGATAATTTAGTTCCTTTTACAAAACTTTAAACCAAAACTAGGAAGTAAAAGTTGTAGTTATAACAATCCAATTCTGGAAAAGAAAGAAATGACACATGCAATGAGCCACCATGTGAGATAGTGACATCAGCATCATAATACAAGATTTAGCTCACACTTCCACTGGGTCATGTATTATCGTGGACTGTAATTCTTACTTCATTTAATTCTCAAATCAACCTGATTTTATAAATGACAAAATCACAGTTTTGAATGTTTTAAATATTCAAATTGTCATCCAGGTTCAGGCTGGCAAAATTGGTAACTCTGTGTCAGCAAAGGTCAGCTTTCCTGTGGTTTAACTGTTGTTTCAACTAGTAAGCGATGCAAAATATATACAGAAAAATAGTCTTAACAACTTAGGTGTGTGAATCTTCTAGGTTAGAAAATCTGTAAAATTGGACTTGTCTTTTATTGCCTTTGGGGCCAGGAGTGAGCCATATAATTTAGACCTGTCTTCAGGCTCTAGGTTCACTTTTGTTGAGCTGCTGTTACCTAATCTAATTATTTCAATATTTTATCTTTGTCTTGGCCTGTTGATCTATTTGAGGCTTCAGTGCAGCAGGTGCGGCCATGGCCTATCACAGTGCTTTGGCTGGGATTTTAACCCAGGTGATCTTACTCTGGAACTTGGTCTTAACCAGAGTTGTGTACTTCCTGCCTATAGATGTGTTCTGGAAGACACTCCACAACCATCTGGAGAGATGTGGTGAAGAAGACTTAAGCTCTCAAATAGGGCTTGGTCTGGTTGATAACAAGGCTACTTCAAAAGTCTAGAGCATCAATTATTAGTCTATCTACCTGTCGGGATGACAAACTCTATGATAAAACATAGGGAAGAATTATAAAGAAAAAAAATACAAATTGTATCATCTATCATTACAGCGTCTATATTACAGCTTTGCTCAAATTCCTTTTTGTCTCCAAATAAGCCATAAGCAGCGGTGGGTTTTGCATTTACTGTTTTGGTGACCAGAATACCTTGTTTTGCCTTTTTAATGTCATAGTAGAATGGATTGCTTTGTATGGCCTTTCTTGCCATGATCTTGAAACTTGCCCTCTCCCTAAGTGACTGAGTGGGACTGTATAAATAAGGTAACTGCAGACCACCAAGATGTTAGTCAGTTTTCCTTTAAAATAGAGCCAATTCTACACTAAAGAGAGGAGTTCTCTACAACCAAGGAAGAACAGCCAGGAGTGGAGAGCACGTCCTTTGGACCTGGGATCTCTGTACTGAGAAGCAGGAGCCACAGAGAGAGCTCTCAGTAACTGGTGGCAGAGAAACAACAGCAGGAAACAGCTAGAGGGCTTCCCAGTACACATAGCGATAAAAGCTGAATAGCTAGGCAGCTTCTTGGGAGTTATTAACAACAACAAAAAAAATCTCTGGCCCGTTGCTGTTGAGTCCATTTCAACTCATAGTAATCCTATAGGACAGGGTAGAACAGCTCCATAGAGTTTCCAAGGGGCAGCTGATGAATTCAAACCGCCAACACTTTTTGGTTAGCGGCAGAGTTCTTGAACACTGTGCCACCAGGGCTCTGGGAACTTATCAGTAGGGGCTAAAGGAGCTTTGCAATACGTGCCTGAGAAGGACAGAAGCCTAGGGCCAGAGAGAAGTGTGCCTGCAAGCAAAGCTGAAAAGAGTCTGTCCTAATGGAAGAACTGTATCCTGAGCCTGAACCTGTTTCTTTCCTAATAAACTCCATAACCATGAGTATTGGGTGTGAGTTCTGCGTGGCTGTTGCACGTAATTACTGAACCCAGCAGAGAAACAGAGAGTGTCATGGCAGCAACAGTGGATGTCATATTTGGTAAAGATGTCAGAGAAAGGAGGTTTGTCTAAATCCTCACAAGAATCAACCTTGAGCTGATGATCTTGATTCTCCTTCTCCTCTTGTAAAGGGACAGGGTGTCTTTTCTGTAAAAACAGCATCCCCATGCTATTTTTACACATCCAGGTAACAATTACTTCAAGACTTGACTGACAGACCATCTTCTCTGGCAAACTATCCAGAATCCTACCCCTAAATCCAGTAATCTTTGTTCTTTTCCTACCTAATGCCCTAATGCCAGAACAGCCCCTTGGACCTAAAGTACAACAGTGCTTATGTAATTCTTTTATATATATTTATTTACTCACTTTTTCCTTCAATAGTGTAATTCCTGGTGACTTTTCCCGAGTTCTTGTGAAAAGACTGAAAATCTGGATCCAAGTAAAAGGAAATGTTTCAGACTGTCAGTCTTTTCTCTAGTTACCATTATGTGGCTTGCTTACTGGCCAGGTGTGAGAAGCTTTGTTTTCTTAGCCTCAGCTTTGTGTTAAAAAGGAAAAATATAATGACAAAGAAAAATAAAAATCTTTCCTGGGAATTCCTAATGCAAGCCTAAATTCTCACGATTTGAGGGCCCAAACCTACTGGGTCTGGAAACTCCAAGCCAAGAGTAGCCTTTGACTGGTAGTGTTTCTAGCAACCTGGAAGAAAAATAAAGTACACTCTTAAAAAACACACAGACTCAGAACATACAGACTCAAACAATTGTTAAAGACTCAGCGCATACTGCTCAATTTCAAAACCAAATTTTCCCTAAATGTGGCCTACCTCTTTGGAAGTACAGGGAAACAAGATCCAGGATCAGGGGGCCATGCTCTCAGGGGACATCCAACTAATTGGCATGCCAGCCAGCCAAGTGCCGTCAAGTCGGATCCGACTCATGGCAACCCTAGCTTTTTCTTTCCCTCTTAAGAAAATGCTCTGCGTACCACCGTGACTGAGTGGTATCTAGGGTCTTAAAAACTAGCAAGGTGCCATCTAAATAGCATCAAATGGTCCCAATTTACCTGGACCAGAGGTAAACAGTAGACATTGAGGATGGGGGAAAATATGAGCCCCCCAGATAGACGGTGCCATAAGAGCCAGAGTCTGCTTCAGCGTGGGACCAGAAGAACTAGATGGTGCCTGGCCCCCATCAATGATTGCCTGGATTGGGTACACTGAACGGAGTTCAGGACATAGCAGGAGAAGGAGTGGAGGGCAGAGCTAGAAACCTACCAAAGACCACATGTGATGGTCCTTCTGACTGGAGGGCACCCTAGGACCATGGACCCCATGGTGCTCAAACCCCATCTAGCACTGGGCCAGCTCCCCAGATACTGAACTGAAGTATACAAAACAGAGAGAGAGGCTAGCTATGAACAACTTTTTAGATTTAAACCTGTACATAGTATTGTCTGAGAGGCTCATTGCTGCAACAGAGATGATTGGGTGAGGTCGGGCAGATCCTGGTGGAATGGTCACGGGAAATCCCAGATGAAATGGGAAGCAAGCTCTCACCGGGGTGGGGGTGGGGGCAGCTAGAATAGACTAGTGATGCAGGTTCTGAGTGTTATGTGGCAACATGATACAGATTGTAAAATTGTTTTTAAATCACAAAATGCATTAGAAAAGAATGGTCAAAGACAATCTTCTAAGAAACATAAGTTCAAATAAAAAATTATCAAACATGAAGGAGGCAAACACTGATGAATGAGAGTTGGCAGGCAGAATAGTAGAATCACATCATAAGACTAGATATGGAAATAAAAACCAAAAACCAAATCCACTGCCTTTGATTCAATTCCAACTCACAGTAACCCTGGCAGATTCACACAGCCAATTTTTGGATTAGTACACATCGCACTTAACCCCTAGCCATCAGGGTTTCCTGACATAGGAATAATCAGACCAAAAATTTTAAATAAGCGTGCCAAAAGCCCAAGTGCCGTCGAGTCGGATCCAACTCATGACGACCCATGAAATAAGTATACTTTATATATTTAAAAATAAAAAATAATACTAAAAATATTATAAAGCACAGAAGACTATTAGAATTGACCAGATAGACATAAAACAGCCAAATAGATATTCTAAGAATAAAAAGGAGAGAGAAAAGAATAATCAGAAAGCAGTAAATTAGATTCAGAAGTTGATAGATTTAGTGAACTGGACTCAGAAGTTGGTAGATTTAGTGACTTTCTTGTTAAAAAGAGAATATGAAGTATAGGTTAAAAAACATAAAAGCAATAGTGAAAAAATCCACCATTCTCAATGAATTGGTAAAGAAATTCTTGAGGAAATATGATCTGTATTAACTGCAGAATTTAGTTAGACTTCAAAAACTACCCCCTGCTATGGCAGACTATTAATATTAAAAAAGTATAGATTATTGCTGAGTCCCAAAGCTGAGAGGGAAGGCTGTCAACTTCAGGCAAAACACAGATGAAAGGGAAACCTGACCATACTTCTAGCACAGTTCTTTCTCTTCTCATTCAAAGTGATAGTGTCATATTAAAATAATCAAAAAGAGAGATGGAGAAGGGAACTGGGGCCTTAAAATCACACGCCTAAGAATGAACTTGTAAGGTGAGAGGAAGGTGTGATAGGATCTCTGGCAACAGTATTGATTGATTCTCATATAACCCCATAGGAATAATCTAGGACATAAATATATCCCTCACATCCTCTCCAGAAGTGACCAAAGAAGCACACCTACTCTGTGTGTCCAGGGCATGGCTGTTCTTCTGCAGAAATAACCACATCGTAAAATCCGTGTCCATGGAAACAGCAGTCAAGAAATCAAATGCATCAGGCAAATCTGCAAACGATTTCTTTAAAGTGTTAATAAGCAAAGACATCACTTTAAGGACTAAGGTACACTTTACCCAAGCCATGGTGTTTTCAGTCACCTCTTATGCATGTGAAAACTGGACAATGAATAAGGAAGACAGAAGAAGAATTGATGCTTTTGAAGGATACTGAATATATCATGGACGGCCAGAAGTACAAACAAATCTGTCTTGGAAGAAGTACAGCCAGAATGCTCATTAGAAGCAAAGATGGTAGACTTTGCCTCACATACTTTGGATATGTTATCAGAAAGGACAGGTCTCTGAAGAGGGACATCGTGTTTAGTACAGAGTCAGCGAAAAAGAGGAAGACCTTTAACGAGATGTGCTGACAGAGGACTGCAACAATGGGCTCAAGCACAATGATTACAAATATGGCACTGAACTGCAGTGCACAGTGTTACTGTGAGGTAGAACTGACTCAGCAGTACCCAATAACAACAAAATGTTAGATGCCATGGTGTCAATTTTGACAGTGACCCTATGACAGAGTCGAGCTGCCCCATAGAGTTTTCTGAACTATAATCATCATGCTGTTAACCTGGTCTTTCTACACTGGAGCTGATGAGTGGGTTCAGCCTGCCACTCTTTTGGAGAGCAGCCAAGCATTTAACCGATATGCCACCGGGGTCCTTCACTATAAATAGCAGTCAGCTAACTCTGTAAAGAACCAGGTAGTAAATATTTTAGGCAGCACAGTATATGCAATCTCTATGGCATCTACTAAACTTGGCCACTGTTGTGTAAAAGCAGCCATAGACAATTCATAAATGAATGAACATGGCTGTATTCCAATAAAACTTCACTTAACAAAAACCAGAGGTAGCAAGATGAAGTTCCCAGGCTTGAAGACAAAGGACTATAGACTCAGGAAACATCTAGGTCAGTCACCACAATAGTTCTTAAAGACAGTGTTCCATATCCTACTTTGCTGAGCAGTGTCTGGGGTCTTAAAAGCTTGTGAGCAGCCATCTAAGAGACAGCTATTAGACTCTTCTAGTATGGAGCAAAGGAGGCTGAAAAAAAACTTAAAGACTCAAAGGAGAAATTAGTTCAAAGGCACAATGGACCACACGATCACAGGCTACTGGGCCTGAGCCCAGAAGAACTAGATGGTGCCCAGTTATCACAGAGCATGCTGGACAGAGTATGATAAATATGCAGGACATAAGACCAAATTCACAAAAAAATATTAGATTTACTGTTCTGCAGGAGGTTGGAGAAACCCCTGAGACTATGGCCCCTAGCCATCCTTCTAACTCAGAATTAAAACCCTCCCAAAGTTCACCTTTTAGCCAAAGATTGGGCAGGTCTATAAAACAGTAACACACATAAGGAACACGCTTCTTAGATCAATCAAGTATATCAGATAAATGGGCAACACCTGCCCAAAAACAAAGACAAGAGGATGAGAAGGGACAGATGAGTGGAACCTGGAAACCTGGAATACAGAGAGAAAGGGGTAGAGGGCTGACACAATGCAGGACTGCAATCAATGCAATAAAATAATTTGTGATAAATTTCTGAATGAGAAACTAATTTGCTCTGTAAACTTCTACCTACAACACAATTTCAAAAAAAAAAAAAAATACAGCCAGTGGGTCAGATCTGTCCCACTAGCTGATTTCTGTCGTAAAAGAAAATTTATCTAAAAGTCCAACTACTGGTAGCATTGGAGAAATGGAACTGCTCTAAAATGACAGGTGGTCTGGCAATTAAGTTCAAGAACTTGACACCATGCACTTACATTGACAACACTGTGCAAACAACTTGGTAAGGTTTCATAATCTTGGTATATTAACATCTCACAGTTGTGTTTGTGTCAATGTGCGGCAGTGTCTCGCTGAGCGGCATTCATTATTGTTGTTGTGTGTTTTTGTGTGCCGATGTGAGAATATTGGACCTTGAATTAGAGCAATGAACAAACATTAAATTTCTTGTTAACTTGGCAAGAGTGGAAGTGAAATCAGGGACATGTTAGTCCAAATTTATGGGGATAATGCCATGAAGAAAATGGTGGTGTACCATAAAAAATTAAGCATTTTTTTCTGAGGGGTGAAAAATCATCATTGATGAAGAGATGTCAGGGCAGCCAGTAACTAGCAGAACTGACGAAAACATTGCAAAAATTCGTTGAATTGTGTGTCAAGGTTATCGGCTGACTGTGGGAAGCATAGCAGACCAAGTAAACATTGATGGAGAAACAGGAAAATCTTAACTGAAAATCTTGGCATGAGAAAGCTGTGTACAAAAATGGCCCCAAAGGAGGTCAACAGCGAACAAAAGCAAAAGGGCTGAAGTTTGCCAAGACCTTTTGCAGAAGCAAGATGATGTTTTGAGCTATGTTATCACTGGTAATGAAACATGGGGGTACCAATACAACCTGAAACAAAACATTAAAGTGCACAATGGAAGTCAGCCAATTCTCCCACAACCCAGGAAGTTCTGTCAGTCAATCAAAAGTCAAAGGGATTTTGCTAACCTTTGTGGATACCAGAGGGATTGTTCATTATGAATTTGTACCAACTGGACAGTTAAGCAAGTTTACTATTTGGAAGTGCTGACAAGGCTGCATGAAAAAGTTAGGTGAAAACAACCTGAACTTTTCACCAACACCTCATAACTGTATTGGAACACCCTCCCTACTCACCTGTCTGGCCCCAAATGACTTTTTTCTTTACTGGAAGATAAAGGAAATATTGAAAGGAAGATATTTGAATGACATTCAAGATATCAAAGATAATACGAGGACAACTCTGATGGCCATTCCAGAAAAAGAGTTCTAAAAAATTGCTGCCTCCTAGTCCTTGCCCCTGGGCTGGCATGTCCCTTTAGTCTTGTTTTGTTTTATGGGCCTGTCCAATCTTCAGCTGAAGGGTGAACCTCAGGGATGACTTCATTTCTGAGCTGAAATGGTGTCTGATGGCTCTACTCACAGGGTTTCTCCACCTTCTATCAGGCCAGCAAGTCAGTTCCCTTATGTGTTAGAATTCTCTCCTACATTTTTTTCCACTTCTGTCAAGGACAATCTATTGTGATCCCTGTCAGAAAAGACAGTGGTGGTAAACTGGGCACCAACACGTTGTACTAGATTTGGTCTCCCAAAGGCCGCTGTAGATGTAGGACATTAGTACTTTGGATTAATCTTTCCTTTGTATCTTTAGTTTTCTTTGTTCTTTCTTGCGCCCAAATCAGAAAGATCTACACAGCTTCTCATAGGCTTTTAAGACCCTTTCTTTATAAGCTATGTTATGCCAATTGTACTAGATGTTCCCAGATACCACGGTTCCCACAGCCCTCAGCCAAGCTATTCGATCTCTCAGGGAGTTCGGATGTGTCTATGGAGTTTCCATGACCTTGCCTCATACAAGTTGTGCTGGCTTTCCCAGTAGTTTGTACTGTTGTACCCTTCATCAAAGTTACCAATTATCTATTGTCTATTTAGTGTTTTTCCATCCTTCCCTGGTAACCATCAAAGACCATTTCTTTGGGTGTAAACCCTCTAGTGAGTTTCTACAGTAGCAGTCTCATACGCCATCTGTTCCTGCATGATTGACCTCCTTCAGTCAGCACAATGCCCCCAGTTTCTACCATGCTGTGAGATGACATCCAGTTTTGCCAGGACCATTTGTTAAAAAGACTGTCTTTTCCCCATTTAGTGGACTTTGGACCCTTGTCAAAGATTAGGTGACCATAGGTGGATGGATTTACATCTGTGTTCTCAATTCTGTTCCACTACTCAATGTATCTGTCATTATACCAATAGTATGCATCTTTGTTCCTAAGGTATGTCTCCTGAAAACAACATATTAACAGGTCCTTTTTTAAAATTCATTCTGTCATTCTCTGTCCCTTTATGGGTGTATTTATGCTATTTAAATTCAGTGTAATTATTGAAAGATGTGAGTTTATTGCTGTCGTTTTATACTGCTTTTTTAGTGGTACTGACATTTTCCTTGTTCATTTTACTCTCCTGTGCTGAATTACTTTGGTTTGCAGATTTCTTATTCATTTCTTTTGTTTCTGTAGATTTTGTTTTTATTGAGACTTTGTGTTTTCCTTCTTTACTATGATGAGTAGGTTTGTTAACTTTCTTTGTGGTTACCATGAAACTTAGCTCCATCTTCTTAAGTTTAAACCATTCTGTTACTACTTGGTACTTCTTTGGCTTTCATTCCCTTAGAAAGTTCTGTACCGGTGACATTTGCTTCATCTTTTATTGTTTTGATGTTGTTGTCATTTACTGATTAATCTCTCTGGTTCCCTGTTGTAATTCCTTTAGCTTTGGATAGTAAATTTATTTGAGAGTTCATTTACTGTGCTCTTACCTGACTGGTACAATCTTGTGTCCTAGATTTATGCTGTGGTCTGATGCTTATTCTCAGACCAGAAGGATATCTTTAATAAGTCTTGTAAGGTTGGTTTGTTTTTCACATATTCCCTTATTATCTGTTTGTCTAGAAATGTCCTAATTTCACCATCATATTTGAACAAGAGTTTTGCAGGATTTATTATTCTTGTGCGGCAATTTTTTTTTTCTTTTAAGGTTTTATGTATATTATCCATTGCCTTCTTGCCCTGCACGGTTTCTGCCAAATAATCAGGGCTCAGTCTTATTGCTTCCCCTCTCTGTGTTATTTTTTGTTTTTGTTGAGCTGCTTTCTGGTTTTAGATAGTGTGATTACAATGTCTTGTTGATTTTCTTTTAAGGTCTATCCTACATGGGGTTCATTAAGTCTTTCGGATGATCAGTTTTTCATCCTTCATGATGTTAGGGAAGTTCTTTGTCAACAATTATTTACTGATCCTCTCTGAATTTTCCATTTTATCCCTCTGTTCTGGAACTCCAATGACTTTTAAATTTTTGCTTTTCATTGTATCCTACATCATTCTTAGGGTTTTTTTATATTCCTTTGTTCTTTTTTCTGATTTTTCCCTTAGAGTTGTATGCAAATATTTGTCTTCAATTTTACTTATCCTGTCTTCTGTCATTTCAAACCTCCTCTTCAGTGCTTCTAGGGCATGGTCTATTTTTGAAATCTTATTGTTTATCTTTTGCATTTCTAGTTGTTGTTTCTGTGTGATTTCTAGTTGTGATTTATTTATTTATTTGTTTGTTTGTTTGTTTTGCATTTAGCTCCTGTGTGATTTTCATGAATTCTTCTATGGGTCTATCTGCCTTTTCCATGAATTTTTCTCTCCCCCCCCCCCTTACTTTTGTCTGCTTTTTGCTTTAACTCTTGGATACCTCTGAATATTAGAGATATGAATTCCCTGTGAGGTGGTTCTAGTGCCTTTGCTTCTATTGTAAAGTCATCTAGTGTTTTCTTTTGGACATCTACTAGAGCCATTCTGTCCTTTTCTTAATATAGTCTGCTGTCTTCAGGGCATTCACTATTTTCTTTGTTTATTGATTTTAGATTTGTTTGTTTCATTTTGTTTTTTAATTTAGTTATGTTAGAGCAGACAGGCTGTGCATTCTTTGTTATTTCCTCACTTGTGGTCACAATACTTTCTATCTCCTTGTCCAATGGGCTGGACCAGCCACTCAGCGATTGTGCAACAGGGCAGGTGCAGCTGAAGGGGAGTGGTGGGATGGGTTCTTTGTGCCATGTTTTAGGGCTGACACAGCAGGCCAGGAGTCCGTGCACAGAAGGATCCTGCAGATCATCCCCATGCTTCTTGATGTATGATGTTCAGCACACAGTGTAGGTAGGCAAAAACGAGCGGGGATATCGTGTTGGGTGGAGCTAAGATGAGTACAGGAAAGAGTTGGGAAAATAGAGAAACAAGAGTGAAAAACAGAGTGCTAAGGGCATTTAATGTTGGAGTGGAGATGAGAAACAAAGAAAAACAAGAGATTATACATGTGTATGCATGTATGTATACACACACCCACACATACACACATATTGAAGGAAAAAATAACAACTAGGTGAAAATTTGGAAAAGAAAAGAAAGGCCCTCGGAGGTCTCACTGGTGCTGCTGTGAACACCATGGAAGTGTCTTGCAGGCTCAGATACTCAAGAAAAGAAAATAAGTATGGAGCAATGAGACCTGGGAAATGAAGATAGACAAGAAGACAAAAAGAGAAAAGTGGGGAGGGAATGTCCCAAGGGATCTCACTGACACAAGTGCGAAGACTAGGGATATGGGTCTTAAGCTGTGTACTGTAGCCCAACTAGAAGACCAAGCCATGAAAAGAAAACACACAAAATGCATTAAAGTAAAACAAAAGAAAACATAGAGAAAAAAAGTCCTCAAGATTCCACCAGCATGGCTTCACAAGTGGGAAAATGGTTCCCCAGTGAAGCAACCCTTCATAATCTTTCAAGAAGAGGCAAAGATATCATATGGAGCCAGATGTCTGAGACAAAGGAGAGGGAGGTGGTAGGAGGCATGAAAAAAATAATAATAATAAATGAAATAAAGCAATACCAGCTACAGACAAATGGCACTCTCAGGGAGCCAGCCAGTAGGGATGGGGGGGTGTGGAATCCAAGCACTGGGGGCCAAAGAAGTTTCCTCCCAGCCGAGAATCTGCAGGCTGTGGGGACCAGAGCAACCTGAGGGGTCGGGTTAGGGGTGAAGTTACTGGGTGATCTGTGTCCTGCTGGAAGTTTCTGAAGGAGTTTTTGAACACTCCCCATCTGCTAATCTCTGATGTGGGTGGGGCAAATTCAAGCAGCAGGAATGCTGCACTTCTCAGCTGGCTTAGCCACCCCAGCTAACCAGGGGCATTGAAGACAGAGCAGCAGAGACAGGATGGGGGTAGGAAAGCATGTCTCACTGGTTACTAGGTTCTCCATCTTCTGCTGAGATTTTCACAAATCTCCTTTCCCATGCTCCCTGTCTGCCATCTCTGATAGTAGTCAAAGATGGGGAATCCTTGCTGGGTAGCCAATAGAGGACTTCCTCTGTTATCTCTTCTCCCTCTCAGATCTCTATCAGATATTTATTACATTTGATGTTTGGCTGAAATCTTTATCTCTTCTTTTGACACTTGTGGTTCCAGGTTTAATGTTTGTCTCTGTTTTACTTAGTTTTGGGGGTATTTGCTGTGGTCAGACCACACTGTGCTTCTGACTATGAAGCCTTGTTAGCTGGAAGGCTCATCTGTGTTTTATTCTACTACTTGCATAGTTTTGGCTTTTGGTCTTTAGTTTTCACAGAGTTCTGTATTATTTGAGATTTATTCCTGCATGTGGTATAAGGAATGAATTTAATCTTTTCCCAAAGCTATGCAACTGTGCCTACACAATTTACTAAAAAGACGATCCTTCCTTTGATGTTTTAAGATACTATCTTTATCATATACTAGATTTTATAAATAGATTTATTTCTGGATCTTAATTCTATTCTTTCTGTTCACATTCTAGTTCTACACTTTTAAAATATAGAGATTCTTCAGCACTTTTAATATCTGATAGAGCTGGTTTCATACCTGATATCATCAGACTCTAGATATCTCTGAAGTTTTACTTTCTGTTGTTCTCCTAGCTATACTTAATAGGATCATTTTGCACGTGAACTTCGGTGTCAACTTGTCCAGCCCCATTAAAAAAAAAAAAAAAAAAAAAAAAAACTCACAAGGATGTCTATTAAGGTTACTTTTATGATGTTGAAGTATCCTAACAAAGAACAGGGAGTATCCTTCCATTTCTTCAAGTCTACTCATGTATCTCTCAGGAGTATTTTTTATTTCTTATCATGCAGGCAGGCTTTGGAAAATTTTTATTCAGTTTATTGCTACATATGTTATGTTTTTAAAGCCCATATTTTAAAGGGAAATTGATATGCTGCTTTATTTTTAACAGACAGTGCTTTCTTGAAAACTGACGACATAGCAGCTAAGAGCTACTGCTGCTAACCAAAAGACAGGCAGTTCAGATCCACCAGGAGCTCCTTGGAAGCCCTGTGGGACAATTCTACTCTGTCCTATAAGGTCACTATGAGTCAGATAGCAATCATTAAAAGAAAATTACTGTGATACCTTTCCTGCATCTTTACACTTCTGTATCCTTCTTGCCTGCCTACAAACACACCGTGATCTTCTTCATCAGGAGAACATAAAAACCAGGAAATGTCAAATTTTCAGTGGACAATTTTGTAAATTTGTTTAAATAAAATATTTCTTTTCTAAAAAGTTGAGAGCTAATCCAAAGAAAATTCCGCAGTGCAATAAATATTTGCAAATTCTGAGAAACTGAATGAAGAACTCTGCTAATTCAGTGAAATATTTTCCAAGCATATTTGATGATGAAATCACTTTTCTGAAGAATATCTGTTAACACCATGAAAAGGTTCACCACAGAAAATTTCTTCAGGCATTATTCATTTGAAACAGGCCTTTTTGAGACCACCATTGATTCCTTATTGTTAAATGAAATGGGTTTTCTACAGGCCTCACTCTCTTTGTCTTATTCCCAAGCATCATATATTGTTAACCAATCCCTTGATTTTAAAGTTCTGATTCTTTGAATTTGGTGACATTACAAGCTCCTGGCTGTCTTTCTATCTAACTGACCTCATCTACTCATTTTTTAAAGTTTTTTTCTGACTCAATATATTTCTATCAATCCCTAAATATGGTTGTTTCACAAAGTTATTAATAATTCTCTGTCATTTCTTTTAGCAAGCAGTTCTCAATATTTGTAAAATGGATGTATATATGTATTTGCATATACATATATACACATACATACAGATATATGGGCCATACTTTCAATTTACTTAGACAGAATTTTCCAGGGTAGAACCCTGACGTTAGGTTGTTTTACTTTTTTTTTAAAGAGTCACTCTCAAATTAAATTCCAGGATGGCATTTTTCACTTATCATATGGCAGAAACCAAAATGTTCAAAAACTACTATATTTTGCTATACCTCACTTATAGTTTCTATCTCTAATAAATTACTGAGAAAGTACTGAGAAACAAGAAATAGAACAATAGTTCTCAACCAGCAGTTCATTTAAGCAGTATCTTTATAAGTGAAAAGGACATACTCTTTGACTCAGAAAATCCACTTTTAAGTATCCTATAAGACATGATTGTTTATGTTTAGACTTACTGATACAATACTGGAGTATTGTTTATAATAATTGTTTCAATAAATCTTACTAAATTATACTGTACCCTGTGAAATTCTCTGCAGTCCTTAAAAAGGAGGCAGTTTTAGCTGTACTATAAGGAAAAAAAAAATTTTTAAGACAAATGGTTATGACTCAAAAGCAAGGAGAGAAGAGTGTACAGTTCACTACCAGGGGATACACCCACTCACTTGAGTCAATTCTGACTCACAGCAACCCATAGGACAGAGCAGAACTGCCCCATAGAGTCTCCAAGGAGCACCTGGTGGATTCAAACTGTCAAACTGGTTAGCAGCTGCAGCACTTAACCACTACGCCATACAGGATTGGTAGCGGTATATGCATGTATATTTGTAAATGTAATATCTCTATAAAAATGTGTTACTAATAGGCTGTTTCCACATAGGGACTGTGCTGCCACTAGCAGATACCAGCTTTTTAGAATACATTTACAAATTTGTCACTTTCACCTGAGCCAGGGCACCCCTCCCTCCCCTACCAACCGTATGTTTATGTAGGGTCCCACTCAGGTGCTCTGGCTCCAAAGCAGAGAGGGGAAGGAAGCTTGCTTTCCACTTTACAAGTTGTACTATATGCCCGAATTAACCACTGGTTGAGAATGATGTTTCTATTCCTTGTCTCTCAGCATCGTCTTGGATAACTCCTATATCTACCTCTCTCACTCCAGACCTTTCAAACTCCATTTCCATTGGCAATATAGTCTCAGACTCATTCATACCTTACAACACAATGAATTATAACCTGCATTTTGATTTTGGCCCAAATGGATCATTTACTGTTTCCTAAACTGTTCCCAAACCTTTGCTCATGTGGTTCATTTGGCTCAGAATGTCTATCATAGGATGACTTGACTTTTGAAGCTCTGTTGTCCCTTAAGGTCCACCTGCAATGCCACATCTTTCATAAGGTATTGTTTTTGCTTTTCCTGTTTAACTTAAGCTGCTTTGAATTATGGTTGGTACACTAGATAGAGAGAAATAAAACCAAACCAAACCCACTGCCGGTTAATTGATGCTGACTCATAGTGACCCTATGGGACAGGGCAGAACTTCCTCACAGGGTTTCTAAGGCTATAATCGTCACAGAAGCAGAATGCCACCTCTTTCTCCTGTGGAGCAGCAGGTGGCTTCCAACCTCTGACCTTCCTGGTTAGCAGCTGAGTCCTTCACCACTCCACCAACAGGGCTCCTTTATGGATACATAAAACCAAAAAGGAACCCCAGACCCATTGCTGTTAAGTCAATTCTGACTTACAGAGATCCTATCAGACGGAGTTGAACTGCCTCATAGAGTTTCAAGGAGCACCTGGTAGATTTGAGCTGCCGAATTTTTTGATTAGTAGTCACAGCACTTAACTCCCATGCCACCAGGGTTTCTATAGATACATAGATATCTCAAAAAGCATTATTGTCTACATATGTTTAAAAGATACATTCTTAATGGGGACTAAAATAACAAGTCTACTAATGCATCATGAGGACTTTATACTTCGGCTTTATGGAAATAAACTTATTGTTTTGAATCCCAATTTCATCACCAAATAGCTATGTGACCTTGAGCAAATAATTTATCTGGGCTTCTATTTTTCATCAATACAATGGACACAGCCTGCATGAACCATGGTCTCCAATACCACGAGACCAGAAAAACAAAACCAGTAACTACCACTACTAAACAATCTGATCAGAATACAATCAAGGAAATCTGATGAAAAGTACAAAAAATGTGGAATAGAACTTCAGATTCTAGAAGAATCTAGACTTACTGAAGCTATTGAGGCTGAAGAAATCCCCAAGACTATAGCCCTAAGTTGTTCTTCAAACTTGAATGAACCCATTCCCTGAAAGCACCTTTGAACTAAGTAAAAGTTTAGCCCCAAAAGTAAAGATTGTCACCCTTGTCTACTGTACTGTGGTTTGTTTCTTTTCATTATCTATATAAGATTAAAGGGTCAACAGTTATTTTAAAGCACAGATGAGGTTGGGGGCAGAGAGATTAAGTATGTAAAAGGGAAATAAGTATAATACAAACCAAAAAGAAAACACTAATCTAGTGCCATCAAGCCCACACTGACTCATAGAGACCCTATGGATTAGAAACAACAAAAATGTTGACACAAGATGAAGAAAGTAACCAATGTTACTGATCATTGTATCTAGAAAACTGTGGGATGGGAGCAGGTTTTGCTATGCATATTTTCACCCAAAGTAAAATTAAACACACACACGCACATAAGATATCTTCTTGCTGGAACTGCTGTGAGAAATAGGAACGATCTTACACATGGCAGCCAAGTTGGTTAAGAAATGTCTGGACTGAATTAGGATCCAAGAGACTGAATTCTAGTTCTGGCTCTGTCACTGCCTGCACACAGCCTCACTTCATCTCTCGAGGCCTTCTTCCCTCACCTAGTGTGTGAAATGAAGTGGTCAAGCATAGATACATCCTTGTGACTTAGTCACCCTCCATATAGTCCCTTGGTGCAACTTTCTGGATAGGTTTAGCCCATACCTGGTGTGGCCACTAGCTGGCAGGATTGCCACATGGTGTGCTTGGCCACTCACCATCTTACAGGCCTATTGGCCTTTGTACAGACTCTGAGGCAAAACAAAGGATGTATTCCAGCCTCCCTGCAGCCAAGACTTCAGAGTGGAGTCTCATCCACTTGTTAACAAAAAAGAGAGAAAGTCCCCAGCACTTCTGTAAGAAGGAGGCACTGATATGTCTCAAGCCTGGGGATAGGCTAGTAATTCCAAGGGACAGCTGATGTTATTTCATCCCACATTCTGTGTTCCGGTAAAGAGCTACTGGAGACCAGGCCAATGTCAGGGCCGTCTCTAAAGAATCTGATGTACCTCTCACCCAGAAACTTGACCAAAATCCTCATGAGATACTGGTAAAAATAGGGAATTGTGACCTGTAACATGTAGGCAAGTCACTTTAAATTTCTCCGATTCTGTTTCCTCCTCTGTAAAACAAGTACAAGCTAGTTCTCTGAACTGCTTAGGCTGCCTCCTAGTCTTACACATTATGGAATCCTGGAAAGAATAAAGGCTTCAGGCCACACAGATCTGCCTTAAATCATATCTTTGTCACACATATGATCCTGAGAACGTTTCATAACCCCTGTTTTCTCAATTTGCTTATCTGCAAAATAGGGATATAAAACCTATTCCATGGTATTCTTCTGAGATGAACTGAAACAGAGTAAGTGGCATATAAAAGTGCTCAATAATGTTAATTCCTTTCCCTGTTTAAAATAATATGAAATGTGTTTTACAGCCATTAAAAATTTGTACATATGCATGCAAAAGACAAGATACATATCAAACTCTTAGTAGTGTTTATGTCAAGGTTACAAGAATTCAGGTAGTTAATATTTTCTTCCTTATACTTCTCTGCCCTTTCCAGGTTCCAAAATGAAACTTAATTTTCAACTTGATCTTTTAAAAACATATTTATGTACAAGCCAGTGCTTCTCTTTAATGTGCGTACGACTCACCTCCAGATCGTGCTAAAATGCAGGTTCTGATTGACTGAGTCTAGGGTGGGTCCTCGATTCTGCACGTCTCACTAGGTCCCCACTGATGCCGACGCTGCTCGTCCTGGCATCACACTTCACGGTGAGGAAAGTAAAGCTTGCCAGGCCTGACCTACGTCAGACTCCATACATCCCAAGGGAAGACAGGGCAGAAGAAACAGGCCATGTGTGTTCTCAAGCTAGGGTATATGTACCAACGAACAATGAAAAATTCAAAGCAAGCTATATAATCTGTATGTTTACACAGTTTCCTTTATGGTGAATAGTTTTAAAAGCATTTTTTCCCCTTCTACTAAACAAATAGTTAAGATACAATGTAACATTTTTCAAACTTTCAAACTAAAACAAGGACTTCAAAGAAATTTCCCACATACCTGGTAAGCAGCTCCCACCTGGACTCACAGACCTGCAGGCATCCTCATCCGTTCTTCTCCACCGTGAAGAGGGAGTTGGAGAGGCCCTAGGACTGAAATCTCCTGAAGCCCGACCCCAGCTTCTGGACCCTGAGTCCACGCGACGGGAAAGGGCTGAAAAGGCCCCAGCCGCCAGACTGTGCAGCATTTAATAACAGATGTTCTCAAGGGACAGCCAGCCCCAAACTTCAATGTAATAGGTTCCATAACTATGTACAGTACTTGGCAGCTACTCTGCATGTGGCAACGATGACTTTACTCCTCATGCAGTGAGTAAAACAGACACGGAACGATTGTTACTAGTCTCGCGAGAATCACCAGTATGGAAGCAAAGAGGACCAGAGAGAGCAGTCAGAGGACTGAGACCAAGGAGTGCAGCAAGGCAGTTAAGATGCTGAGCTAAAATGTCCAGAACTCCAGAAGGAGATGGACCAAGAGCTGAAAACAACACACGGAGCTGTGACTCCCAAACATCTGCCTGTGCACGAAGTTGCAAATGATCTTCAGTAGAATGAAAAAAATTAATAATAACAATAGTCTCATAAAGTTTTCATAAAGCTAAATTTACCCCATATGGGAACTGTCATTGGAGATTAAAATATCCTTTTTTTCATAAAATAAAAAATATTCTTAATAAGCTAAATTAAAAGGTGCATGCCCTACATTGTTTCTCAAAAGTTTTTGTGACCTTTAGCTGATCTGTGGCATTTCAGTACTCTAGGAATTACTAGATAGGGACAAAAAAAAAGGTCATCTAATATGGCAAAACTAACCAGTCAAGGTACATTAAGGACCAGAGAAGCCTTGGTCTAGACTAAAACACATGAACTTCAAACTCTTGCAGAGAAGCTCTTCTATGGCCTGAGATCTACAGCTCAGTGAAGGGGATTCAGAGAGGCAAGAATTTAAAGTGCCTTTTGCACTTGTCTGGCCCTATCTCTAGAGTCGTGGTTAGGTGCTATCAACTTGTTTCGAACTCAGAGCAACAGTCTGTACAACAGCAACAGAACCAAACCCTGCCCAGTCCTGTGCCATCCTCACAATTGTTGCTGTGCTTGAGCCTGTCACTGCAGCCACTGTGTCAGTCCATCTCACTGAGGGTCTTCCTCTCTTTTGCTGGCCCACTACTTTACCACGCATAATGTCCAAGAGGAGTTCTGCCAGACTCTTCTGTAAAGGTCCAGGTAATCAATCATTTAAGTTTTATAGGCGATGGGATCTCTGTTACAGCTATTCAACTCCGCTGTTGTGCCACAAAGCTGCCATAGAGAATATGTAAACAAATGGCTGTGGCTATGTTCCAATAAAACTTTATTTACCAAAACTGGCAGAGGGCTACATGTTGTCCAGGGACCATAGTTTGTCAACCCCTCGAAAGAACACAGATAAGAGCTTCATAATCCCAGATCAGACTCTGCAGTAAAAATAGACCTTGGTCATATTATAGACATGAAAAGTGTGGCACAGAGACACTTGCTTTGAATTCAGCACAAACATTTTTTCTAAGCATCAACATCATAGCTATAACTAGCATTAGTTATATAGCATTAGTATACTGCAGGCATGTCCTAAAGTACATTATACAGATTCTTTTACCTAATTCTTGTAACCACTTCAACTTTGCAACTGGAGGAATTGAGAATCAGTACATTACATAACTTGCCTAGGGGCACACTGCTAGTATCTGGATCATAAAGAAGAGATGTGGACTTCAACTTCCAGCAATGATGGAGTAATAGACTAGATGCACCCTCTCACCTTACATCACTAAATTGCTGAACAAAGTATATGAAACAATGGCATTCAGACTCTGAGTAACAGCATAGATGACAGTGTTCCCCAAAGAAGGGAAACAAATGAGGTGAGCCCTGCATCTCAGCTCTTATCTGGAAAGGGAAGAAGTAGCAAATGAGCCCAGCAGTTTGAGGACAAGAAGTTTGGAGATCAGGAAAGCCAAGGCAACTAAAATTTCTGGTGCAAAGTACTGGAGAAGAGAAAGCTGCACAGGTGAGAGGACCAGAGATATGCAAAGAGACAAAGGGATCTCTCTCAATCTTCAGCCAAGTACCAGCCAGTGCAAAAGTAGAAGGAAACTACCTAGAGCAAAGAAAGAACCACTAGAAAAGAACAATACCCAGAGCTCACAGAGTAAACAAACCTACTATACAGCATATAGAGTAGAATACAAAGAGAGCAAAAACACCTTAGCAGGTGTTCTCAAGCTCGTTCCAACTCACAGTGGCTTGATGTATAACAAAACAAGAGGTTGTCCAGTCCAGCAACGTGTCCACGATCATTGGTACATTTGAGTTCATTGCTGTGGCTACTGTGCAGTGCCTTTCGACCTAGGGAGCTCATCTTCCAGCACTGTGTCAAACAATATTCTGTTGTGATCCATAAGGTTACTTGCTGGCTGTGGATTGCCAGGCCTTTCTTCTTATGTCTTAGTTTGAAAGCTCTACTGAAACAAGTCCAAGCTGAGTGACCCTGTTGGTACTTGAAATACCAATGCCATAGCTCAAGTGTCACAGTAACATGAAGCTATCATAGTACATCCAACTGGCAGATGGGTGGTTGATAATCTTAGTTTGCGAAGGGTACTTTTGAGTTCAATCCAATAGTGACCCTGGTCCTGTAACGTCCCTACAACCATTTCTGTGCTTGAGCCCAGTGTAGTAGACACTGTGTCAATCTATCTCATTACTGACCTTGCTCCTTTTACACTGACCCTTTCTTACCAAGCACGATGTTGAAGTATTAGGAAGTTGGTTGGCTGGTCCTACCTACTTGCATTAGATAAACTGGTGAAAGAAAGAGATGAGCTCAGGGAATTGGAATCAAAGCTCTCATGTCATGTAAGAGACTTCAAAGCTTCCAGCGCCCACTGCCAGTCTGCTCATGTAGCCAGCAGCCCCTGCTCTCTTCTGGCATCTGGTTCCCAGACTTGAGCTAGCAGCTGTTGGATTCATCAGCCCTCACAGCCGGTGCTTGAGTCCCGTTCCCTGACCTGCCGATCTTGGGCTTGCCTGCCTCTGCAGCTCCGTGACTCAGCAGAGGCTTTGCAGTCTCACTGTCAGCTTGGGATCCACTGACCTACACAACCGGTGAACTAGAATTCTGGCCTCTGACCTGCTGACCTTGGGCTCACCAGCTCCCATGGCCACGTGAGGCCTGTGCCAGGACTTGGGAAGTTCAGCTTCTGCAACTGCGTGAGCTGTATCCGTTATATATAAATCTTTCCTTGTACATATATGTGTTACTGGATTAGTTTTGCTAGAAATCCCAGCCTAAGACACCAAGCATGATGTCTTTCTCTACGAACTGGTTCCTCTCGAAAACGTGTGCAATGCATGTGAGACAAGGTCTTGCCATCCTCCCTTCCAAGGAACATTCGGGCTGTACTTCTTCCAAGACAAATTTGTACTTTCTTCACAAAGTTACATGGTGCACTCAGTATTCCTTGCAAATACCATAATTCAATGTATCAGTTCTCCATCAGTCTTCCCTCATCCATTGTCCAGCTTTCACATGCACATGTGGCAATCGAAATTACTAGATTGGGTCAGGCACACGTTAGTCCTCAAAATGGTATCTTTGCTTTTAACACTTTAAAGTGTTCTTTTTGGCAGATTTGCTCGATGAAATATACTGTTGTTTCCATGGGTGCTGATTGTGGATCCAAGTAAAACAAAATTTTTGACAACTTCAGTCTTTTCTCCCTTTATGATGACATTGCTTATTGGTCCAGTTGCGAGGACTTTTCCTTATGCTGAGGCATAATCCATACTGAAGGCTGTGGTCCTTGATCTTCATCAGTGTCGCAAGCCCTCTTTGCTTTTAGCAAGCAAGGTTGTGTCATCTGCACACTGAAAGTTGTTAATGAGTCGTCTTTGAATCCTCATGTTGCATCTTTCTTCAGTGTAGCTTCTTGGATTATTTGCTTAGCATAAAGGCTGAACAAATATGGTAAAAGTATACAACCCCGACACACACCTTTCCTGATTCTAAACTAGGTGGTAGGCCCTCCTTCTCTTCCAAAGACTACGTAGATCTATGTACAGGCTCCTCACCCGTACAGTTAAGTGTTCTTGAATTTCCACTTTTTGTAGTATTAGCCACTATTTGTCACAATTCCCATAGTTGTATGTTTTTCCATTGTCAATAAAACACAGCTAAACATCCTTCTGGTATTCTCTGCTCTCAGCCAGGATCCATCTAGCATCAGCAACAATGCCCCTTGTTCATTCTACCTCCTATTTTAAATCTAGCTTTAATTTCTGGCTAGTGTTTGTGGATGTACAGCTGCAACTGCTTTTGAATGATCTTCAGCAAAATTTTACTTGTGTGTGACATTAATGATATTGCTCAACAATTTCTGCATTGCATGTAACCACCTATCTTTGGAATAGGCACATTGGTTGGCCAGGTAACTGTCTTCCAAATTTCTCGGCATAGATGAGTGAGCACTTTCAGTACTGCATCCTTTTGTTGAGCTATCTCAGTGGGTATTCCGTCAGTTCATGAAGCCTTACTTTTCACCGATGTCTTCCATGCAGCTTGTATTTCATCGGTCAGTACCATCTGTTCTCGTTTATGTACTACCTCCTGAAACGGTGGACCATCACCCAATTTATTTTGGTACCATGGCTATGTGTATCTTTCCGTCTTCTTTTGATGCTTCTGCATTCTTCAGTATTTCATCCATAGGATCCTTCACACTTGCAACTCAGTGTTTGACTGTTTTCTTCAGTTCTTTCAGTTTGAGAAATACCAAGTGTCATGGATTGAATTGTGTTCCAAAAAAAAAAATGTGTGTGGGAGTTTGGAGGCGCCATGATTCCTGGTATTCTGTGATGTTCTTCCATGTTGTGAATCCTGCCTCTGTGCTGTTAACGAGGGTCGATGGGGGGCAGTTGTGTTGGTGGGGCACGATTCAATGTGTAAGAAGCCTGTTTTCTGCCTTGAGGCAGTTTATGGAGATATAAAGATGCTAGCACAGGGAGTCGGGGACCTCATACCAACAAGAAAGTAAACAATGCCAGGAGCTGAGTGGGCGACTGCAAAGGACCGGGATCCCTGCACCCAATCTTCCAGTCCAGGGAAGACTGACAACAAAGACCTGCCTCCAGAGCCAGCTGAGAGAGCCTTCCTCTGGGACTGACACCCTGAATTTGGATGTTTAGCTTACTAGACTATGACAAATAAAATTTCTCTTTTCAAAGCTATCTGCTTGTGGTTTTTCTGTTAAAGCAGTACTGGCTGACTAAGAAACCAAGCATGTTCTTCCCTTTTGGTGTTACAACTTCAGCTTCTTGCACATTTCATTATAATACTTCCTTTGTTTTCTCAGGCTACACTTTGAAATCTTTTCAGCTGTTTTATGTCTTCAATTTAGCTATTTTAAGTTCAAGAGCAAGTTTCAGGGTCTCTTCTGACATTCATTTTGTTCTTTCTGTCTTTTGCTGTCTTCATGCATGATGCCCTTAATGTCATCCTACAATTCATCTGGTCTTTGTTATTAGTGTTCAGGGCATCAAACCTATTACTGAGATAGTCTCTAAATTCAGATGAGACATACTGAAGGTTGCACTTAGAGTCTCGTGGATGTGGTTTAATTTTCTTCAGCTTCAACTCGAACTTGCATATGAGCAACCGATGGTCTGCTCTGCAGTTGGTCCTTGACCTTGTTCTGACTGATGATAGTTAGCTTCTCCCATTATCTGTTTCTACAGATGCAGTTAATCTGATTCCTGAGTATTCCATTTGGCAAGGTTCACTAGTCACCATTTCGGTTGTTAGTCTTGCAAAATTCTAGTACGTGAACTCTAGTAGTGCTTCCACTACCAAGGCTATATTTTCCAAATACTGATTCTGTTTCCAACATTCACAATGCAATCACCAGTAATTACCAATGCATTTTGATTGCATGTTCAATCGGCTTCAGACTGCAGAAGTCGATAAAAATCTTCACTGTCACCTTTGGCATTAGTGATAGGTACATAAATTTGAAGAAGAGTCATATTAACTCGTCTTCCTTGTAGGCATATGGATATTATCCTACCACTGATAGCATTGTACTTCAGGATAAATCTTGAAATGTTCTTTTTGATGCTGAATGTGGTGCCAATTCTCTTCAACTTTTCATTCTCAGCATAGGAGACCATATGTAGTCCAAAATTAGCACTAGACGAAAGGCTATTCTCGAGAACCAGACCAACAAAGCTTGAAAGCAAGTCAAAAGGATAATTCATTTCCAAGCAACTTAACTGCATCCCAAAGTGAAGCTTTAAAGATATTTGAAGATTTACAAAAAGATCTAAACCCATCAGCATAAAATTTCCAGTGTCTGAGATTCAACCAAAAATTAGGAAGAACACAAAGAAGCAAAAAACTGTGACCCAATATCAAGGAGAAAAATATCAGTCAATAGAAACAGACACAGAATGCCACAGATTATAGTATTAATAGACAAGGATGTCAAATTGGCTTCTATAAATACACCATATTTTTTGAAAATATCATATCCACACATATAGCATGCATACATGCCTGAGAAAATAATGTGTGAAGAGGTTGTGCAGTTGGCAAAAAAATGTATAAAGCACACACTACTTACATTTAAAAAATTGGTGCCTTTCTTTGGAATATGCACAAATATGGATCTCTTCTAGTCAGTTAGCCAGGTAGCTGTCTTCCAAATTTTTTGACATAGACAAGTAAGTACCAATGTGCAACCATTTGTTGAAACATCTCTATTGATAGTTCATCAATTGGGATTTCATAATTGGTATTCCATCAGTTGGTATCCATCCTGGAGTCTTGATTTTTACCAGTGACTCCAGTGCAGCTCGGACGTCTTCCTTCAGTACTGTTGGTTCTCGATCACATGCTACCTCCTGAAATGGTTGACCGTCAACCAGTTCTTTTAAATACAGTGACTCTGAGTATTCTTTCCATCCCCTTTTGATACTTCATGCATTCTTTAACTTTTTTTGCCCATATCTGCACATCACACATTGCTAATTATACCTGAGCTTGTCTGTTCAGGTAAAGCAAACTAAGCAAGGCCTTGGGCCCATTGACAAATGCTTCACATCTTAGAATTAGACACTATCTATCTAATTTCACCCCTGTGAATTTACAGAAGAAATCAAAGCCACACACATAGATAATGGCAGAGCTGGAATTAAATCTGTCTGTACTTTTACTCCACCAGGAATGGTAGTCCATGTGGGAAGCAATGTATCTGTCTTTTAAAGGTTGTGGGACAGTGGGGGTAGATCTTTAACCTTTCTAAATAGGAATAGTACATTCTTTGGATTAGATGAAATCATTTATTATGTAACATTAAATATACATTTATTTCAGTGGCTGGCAGAAAAGAAAGGACTCAGTGTCCCAGCACCAGTTGACTAGAATTCTCTGTGAGCTCTAGGGAAATCAACTGGGCTCTACATTAATGGGAAAAAGTTACTCACCCTGAGAGATAGCCTAACACCACTGCTTTCCATGTCTAGTCAAAATAGTTGGATTGGCATCTCAGGAAGTTCTAACGAGAATAAAATTTATGGGGATAAAGATCTGAGGCCTCATGAGTTTTACTGTAATCTTAGTAAAGAGGAGGGGTAATGGAAGGGGAGGCCTGGCCTGAACGGGACCTAGAAAAGGGCAGTGAAAGAGCATTAATCGACCAGGTTGCCCTCACTCTTGCTCAAGGGGGTGAGGCCATGAGCTGGACGGTGGTAGCCGTTAGGTTCCTTCAGGACATTATTTCCTCTTTGACTCAATGTTTTCCAAGCTACTTTGTGAGATTTACATATGTCAGGACAATGTCACTGACTTCTCCATCTCTAGGCCCCATTTTCTTGTATCTACCCAACATGCTTTTGGGTGTCCTCACCTTCACTTTGTGTTTTAGGAAAGACATAACTACTCTCCAGGTCTAAGGGTGGGTTTGCCCCTCAGGCATAACCTAATTAAATGAAATTTCCTCCTGCAGCCACATATTGGGGACAGGCCCAAGAGCTAATCAAGCTAATAAGATAAGTGAAGATGTTTGTTAAAGATTCGTTGGGGAAAAAAGGCAGAAAGCTCACTCACTTCCTCTTCCTACCTCTTGTACTCTCTCTCTCATTCCTGCTTCATTCTGAGTCATGTGGTGTGCAGATGTAAAGTCCATCAGAAATAGTCATTTCATCACCATAAAAGAAATCAGCACTTATGGTGAACCCGGCACTGCAGAAGGCAGAGCTAACGTGCATGCGCGCGCGCGCCACACACACACACACACACACACACACACACACACACGTATATACACATGTACTGTAGTGTACACACACATTAACATATATGCACATATACAAACACATGCAAAATAAAATAAAATAAACCAAAACTTGATGATATGGTTGAGGGTCTAATTCAAATTTCAGGTCTTGCTCTACTTGGGACTTCAGATTATAGAAACTACCAAATCCTCTAATTTGTGTTACCCAGTTTGAATTATGGAAAAGCCTGGTAGTGCAGTGGTTAAATGCTATGGCTGCTAACCAAAAAGTCAGCAGATAGAATCTACCAAGCACTCCTTGGAAATTCTATTGGAGCAGTTCTGACTCAATGGCAGTGAGTGTTTTTGGTTTAGTTTGAATTACAGTTTCTGTCATTTGCACCAAACTGTAACCTCAGGGATCAAAATGGGTTTATCACTAGGACTCTGCTAAATGAAAGATAATCAGGCAGCATATATATTTGGCCCATCCAGAAAATGGCTTTCGAACTAACCAATTTGCATTAAGACTTACACATCAGTCACATATGATTTTGATTAACATGATTCATTTGTTTGCTGCATGCACTGAGACATGTCTTCTGACCTCAGCGAATGGGTCATTCCTAGCAATACCAACAATTCCACATTTCTGGATCTGCAAATCTAAGAACCAGACCTTGAGATGTGGTCACTGTGCTCCAGTGTGTCATCTTGTGCAACCCAGGCTATTCATCTCATTTTTTTTCTTAACAAAGTCCAGCTTGCAAGATTTCCATTCCACTGCTCTTTCTACCATATCACAGCCTTGTTTTCTGGTTAATTACATCATAAGCTTGAAAGTAATAAAATAGCATTTCTTACTTTTTGTTAATTCAGATAGGCCTTCTCTCCAATTAGTGTAAATTATTAAGCTTTTATTATACACAAACATATGTATTTGTGTTTGCAAAGTTTCATAGATGAATAATGACTGTGCTGCCACCCACAGACCAGATGGAAAGAATTGGAGATCATTAAAGAAAACATTGTTAGGTCATTTCCAGCATGTAATCAACAACAATGGCTGTGGTTAGACTTGTTTCATAAACAGATGGAGGAGAAGATGACTCACTAAGTATAAGGATTATAGAGGCCTGAGATATCTCCAGCACAGGACTTCCAAGAAGTAAGCCTGGCTAGGCTGAGCATAGCTTGGGTGGTACCCTAGGTTGAAAGGATACTGAATGGTGCTGAGTCATTGCACACTGAATATTGTCCACTGCTTGAGATTGTCAAAAGACTCTCACTCCCCTCTTTCTTCTTTCCTTTCCTTTCTTCCTTCTTAAAATAATTTATAAATATGAGCCAGGTGTTGTAAATAACATAATCCTAATTACTGCCACTATCTCCTCCTTATTCTACAGCCTTGGCCAAATCAGTTAAGGTCAGCCAAGCCAAGTGCCGTCGAGGTCTGAAATACCAATTTATGCACTTAAAACTTAAGATAAAGATATCCCTTTCGTCTCCACCCAATAGGTGTATTTTAAAGATCAAGTGCAATTAGAGAGGTAGAAGGAAGAAAACCTCCATGAAAAATGCAAATTGTTATTGTCTCTGTTCCATACCCGACACCACTACAACCCTCCAGCAGATAATGCAATTCTTCTGCTTTGTTTCTAAGCATATTTTGACTAATAGATATGTTGCACTTTAAAATAGAAAAGATATAGTTGGTTATCAGAATTGGGTTCAGATCCCATTTCTATCATTTATGCCCAAGCTTACTGCTGTCAGGTCGACTCCGACTCATAGCAACCCTACAGGACAGAGTAGAACTGCCCCATAGAGTTTCCAAGAAGCTCCTGGAGGATTTGAACTGCTGAACTTTCAGTTAGCAGATGTAGCACTTAACCACTACACCACCAAGATTTCCCATTTATAGCTGTGGGATATTAGTCTCTTAAAGTCTCCAAGACTTAAAGGATTGTTGGAAGAAACAAATCAAGTAGAAAAATAAATAACAATTAGAGATTACGCTGTTTTGCATACAACAACCATTTTAAGGAAAAGGGAGTTTATGGTTAGAACCAACACTGTTCTGAGCAGGAACAAGAGGTTATCAGGACCAGCGATCTCTCTGAGGACCCACCCCCTTGAATGCCTTGTCATTACATCTCTATTTCTCTCCACCTGTCTGGTTAATAACCCTTGTATAATATAGATTGAATCCTTCAGCAAAACAGCTAGACTGACAAGCCATAACAGCCTTCTTGAAATACAACCCTCCCACACAAGATCATTACCAGACAACCAGTGGTGGGCTACCTGGAAACCACTAGCCCAATCAGCGGCCACCTCTGCTCAAAGAACAGCCAGGCACTATATTTGTGATTAGGTGGCTGTGGCTGGGCAGAGGGATATTGTATAATGCAGGAAACATCACTAACCATTCCAAAAATAAAACAGGAACATACAAGTATATTGTATACAGAGAGAAAGTAGATCGAAACTCTCTCCTGATTACTCTGACCTGTAAAACTCCTTACCACTAAGTAATCCAATTCTAACTCATAGCAACCCTGTAAAGCAGAGTAAAACTATTCCCCAGAGGGTTTCCTACTTTTCAGTTACCTGCTGTGCCACCAGAGCTCGAAGAAGTATTCAGAGGATAGAGATGCCATGGCTCATGTGGAAGAGATAAGATTCCAATCAGAAAATAATTCCTCACTAGAAGTTCCCCTTCACTGCAGCAAGTAAAGAAGAATAGACAGCAGGTGTAGAGTGTGAGGGAGTGAAGAATGCATAATACTGTATGTAGCTATATGGAAATTTAGGACCCAGAGTGCTGAGGTCAAAAGAGAGAAGCAGACTAAGTGGAAACACCCTGCAATCAACCCCACAGTAAAAAGTAGAGCAACAGCCAACATTCCTCTGTGGATCAAGCCTCCTCAGCAATGTTGGTGATAGAGTTTAAATACTTCAATTCTGAACAACAGCATCAGAGGTTACTACTAAGTGCCCCAATAAATATGGCCAGAGCAACTAGGAACAAAAACAGCTTGGGCGCATATAGAGAATGTTGGTAAAACATGAAAGAAGAAAAATCCCAACTGGATCAGAATCTCACTCACTATTGATCTGTCATGGTTTGAGTTGTGTCCCCCCCCCCCAAAACATGTGTGGAGCCATTTGGCTAGGGCATGATGCCTGGTGTTGCGTGATGTTCCTGTATGCCGTAAACCCTGCCTCTCTGATGGCGATGCTGTGTTGGTGGGGCAGGATTCAATGTGTAAGATTATATTGTGCCTTGAGGATATAGAAAGAAGGGAACCAAGCAGGAGTTGGGGACTTCATACCACCAAGAAAGCAGAGCCAGGAGCAGAGTACATCCTTTAGACCCAGAGTCCCTGTATCTCAGAAGCTCCCAGTCTGAACAAAGATTGACAATAAGGACCTTCCTGCAGAGCAGGCCAAGAAGGAACTCCTTTCTCTGAAGCAGACACTCTCGATTCAGACTTACAGCCTACTGTACTGTGTAAAAATAAACATTTCTCTTTTAAAGCCATCCACTCATGGTATTTCTGTTATAGAGCAGTAGATGACTAACACACCATCGGAGGACGATTACCAGTTCTTAGTGAAAAGAAAAGAAGTAGTCAGTGCCCCACTGATAAACATACACTGTTGTTGCATAAAAAATACCTTACTTCACTGCTTTGGTAAAGTTCTCACTCTGCAGAGTAGGTTCTGTCCTTGAATCATCTCTTTGTTGTCCTGAGTTAGGAAGTTCTCTAGATCTTATTACAAATTTCTGGACATGGTCTATTCTACTTGACCACTGCAGTCAAGATTCTGTTGGATGGTGTCTTAGTCATCTGGTACTGCTCTAACAGAAATACCACAAATGGATGGCTTTAAAAAGAGAAATGTTTCTTCTTACACAGTACATAAGCTCTAAGTCTGAATTCAGGGTGTCTGCTCCAGAGAAAGACTTTTTCCAAAACTCTGTCAGCTCTGGAGGAAGTGCCTTGTGTTGTATCAGTCTTTGGTTGGAGAGCATCTCGGCTGAGGAAGCTCAGGTCTGAAGGACACTTTCTATTCCCAGTACTGCTTTCTTGATGGTATGAAGTTCCCAGCTCACACTCATTCCCTTTCATCTCTTGTAGGATAAAACACAGTGCAAGACACACTCCCAGGAAACTCCCTTTACATTGGATGTGGGAGGTGACCTTAGGAAGGGTGTTACAGTCAGTCTCTAACATAGTCCACTCTGCTAACTGCAGGCAGAGATCAGGATTTACAACATAGGAAAATCACAAAATGTTAGGATGGATGGATGGCCCAGCCAAATGGCTACACATATTTTGGGGAGAAGAGAGTTCAGTCTATGACAGATTGAGTAGTCAAAACCAGATAGATATCCCTTGTGTAAAATGACTCATTAATATGTTCTTTTTTATATATATAGTCTAGCTGTACAAGCTATATGATACAGAAACACATTCTAGCCTGTTAAATACTCTGAAATAACAAAGCCATATATACCACTGACAAAAATATTTTCATTTTAGGTCTCCTTCTTGACAGGACAGATGGATGAAATTCTCATTAAACTTCAAGGAAGCAGTCTCAGAAACAATGGGAAAAAAAATCTTATTGTTCCAGCAGAAAAGCATCAACTATGGCAAAAGTTGAGTCACACCAGAATTCTTATGATAGCTCACAAATCCCTTCTGGGAACTCATCTTCACTCCCTCCTTTACCATCCCTCACAAACATGTAGAATCATGTAGATGAGTAGAGCAGAGTCTTAAGGTGATAAGGTGTCTGGGTTGGTGCAAGCAGTTAACATGTTTGGCTGCCACCTAAAGGGCTGATGGTTCGAGTCCATCCAGAGGTACCTTGGAAGAAGGTACCTGTAGAGCTACCTCTGAAACAGCAACCATTGGGAACCCTGTGGAACACAATTCTAGTCTGACAAACACAGTGTTGCCACGGGTCAGAATACACTTGATGGCAACCAGATGGTAGAAACTGATAAACATCCTTCAGTGTCTGTCATGGGTTAAATTCTGTCCCCCCAAATACGTGCACAGCAATTTGGCTGGGCCATGATTTCCAGTATTGTATGATTGCCTTCTATTTTGTGATTTTCCTATTTTGTAAATACTAATTTCTGCCTGTAGTTAATAGCTAGTACTATGGGTTTTTTTTTTTTTTTAAAAAAAAAAAAAGGATTAGGGTGGGACTACAACACTCTTACTAAAGGAGTTTCCTTGGAGTGTGGCCTGCGCCACCTTTCATCTTTTTATCCTACAAGAGGTGAAAGAAAACGGAAACAAACAGGCAACTGAGGATCTCATAACATCAAGAAAGTAGTACCGAGAGCAAAGGGCATCCTTTGGACTGGGGATTCTTGCACTGAGATGCTTTCAGACCAAAGAAAGACTGAGGCATCATAAGGACCTTCTTCCAGAGCTGAGTGATAGAGACAGAGTGCGTCCCCCTGGAAATGACACCCTGAATTCAGGCTTTTAGCCTACTAGATTGTGTGAGAATAAACTTTTCTTTGTTTAAGCCATCCACTCGTGGTATTTCTGCTAGAGCAGTACCAGATGACCAAAACAGTATCCATCCTCTTCTTTCTTAGTAATAAAACTGAAAATTTGCATTTGGACTCATAGCTATCCAAAGAAAAGAAATTTTTTCCAGACTTCATATGTGTACATTCATGTGATTGAATTCTTACCACAGCATAGATGTAGCAGCGTTTTACATAGTGTCTAAAACCCCAAATCCATTATGATAGAGTCAATTCCAACCCTGTAGGTGGAGTACAACTGTCCCCACAGGGCTGTAAATCTTTACAGAATCAGATTGCCATTCCTTTTCTCCTGCAGAGTGATTGGGAGGTTCAAGTGATTTCAAGAGGCCTCGATGGAAACTGTAAGACTTCTTATGAGCTAGCCTCATAAGCCTCAGAATGTCACTGCTGCCACATTCTATCCATATACCACCATTCAAGAACATCAAAGCCCTCTAAGTCTTGGTGTCTTTCTGCTCTGTTTCACGTCACTCCCCAACTAACACAGTATATTATCCTGCCAAGTTACTGCTGACTCGCTAGAGATGTTCTTCTCCTAATTAAATGCACTGTTTTTTTCTCCTTGGAATACTTTTCTTTGTGTTTATTTTGTTTTTTACCTGTCAAGCTCTTGTTAATCCTCAAAGATTCAATTTAAACCTTATCTGTTTTGGAAAGTCTTTCCAGAGCTCTCAGGTAGAACTAGCTACTCCCTCCTGGATTCCCACGTTAGTTCCCATCATGAAGTGTTCATCACATGGAACAGTAATTAGTGTTTGTACCCTTAATTAGGCTATGAGAACAGAGGAATCAAGAACAGAGAAAATGTTTTGTTTATTTTGTATCCTTAATACCTGGGACAACGCTTGGAGCAAAGTTGGTGCTTAACAAATGTTTCAGGAAAGAACAAAACAAAACAAAACCCACTAGTGCCAGGTCAATTCTGACTCACAGCGACCCTGCAGACAGAGTAGAACTGCCCTATAGAGTTTCCAGGAAGTGCCTGGTGGATTTGAACAGCTGACCTTCCAGTTAGCAGCCATGGCACATAACCACTATACCACCAGTGTTTCCATGTTTAAGAAAGGGAAGAAAGCATTATGTTTTTAGAAGAAAATGTGACCTGTGTTCCAAATGACTGAATTACAAGTGAATGCCAGAATACTCATCATCCACTGGATTTGTTTCAATAATATGTAAATTCAGTTTCCATGTTACTGAACACAGTACAGTGGATAATACAGTATCTGAGTCAAAATGCGGGTTTTAAACTCACTAGCCTTATGACTTGGTTGTTTTCTTATTGTGGCAGATTTTAAATGTCTAAAAATTCCTCGCACCCCTTCTGCTTAGGGTAGATTCTATTCCTTTGTCCTTTAATCATGACTCGTCATAGAGACGTGCCTGATGACAGAATGTGGCAGAAGTCACCTTCAGAGGCTTCTAAGGCCAGCTCCTAAGCTTGCAGCTTCCACCCAGTCCTCCCGAAGACAGTTAGAGCTTCTGAGACACCGCGAAAGAAGTGCAGCTCTGCGAGGCCATCCCACTGTGAGGAAACCCAAGCTATCCTCGTGGAAAAGAACCGTGTGGAGAGAAAGAACTGTCCAACCAGAGCCCAGCTATTCTTGTCAGCCCTGCTATGGTCCTAGATGTCGTGGAACGGAGTAGAATTAACCCTTCTGTGCTCTGTCTGAATTCCAGAATCAAAAAACATAAGACATAGCAACAAATCGTGGCTGTAGGTCAGTACACGTTGGAATAGTTTGTTGAGTGGCAACAGATTACCAACATACTTACCCCACTATGCCTCACTGTCTTTGTTTAAGTATGAGAATATGGACAGTTCCTACCTCTTGAGATTACAGTAAGAGTTAAGTGAGTTAATACTTGTCATTCACTGAAGACAATACCTGGACAAAGGTGCTCATAAATATAAAAAATACAAAACCAAACTCACTGGCATCGAGCTGATTCCAACTCATAGCTACTCCCTAGGACACAGTACAATGTCTCATGAGGTTTCCAAGAAGCAGCTGGAAAGTTAAAGCAGCTGACTTTTTGGGAAGCAGCCAAACTCTTAGCTGTGCTGCCCGTGCTCCTCATGAATATTAGATAATATTATTATTTGAATGTCATTATTTGTGATTCTTGTAGATCAAAACAATTTGGTTTTGGTGAAATTAATGATGGCCCAGAGCTACGATACCTTGGAGTTCCTAATTAACATGTAACTTTGCAATTGCAGTGGCTTGCCTTACCTTAGTTAGAGGACTTGATTCAGGTGCAGTGTAGGTAGGGCAGTCTACGTTTGAGAGGCTATACGCATGAGGGTGAAGGAACAAGTCTCTGCCCTGCTTCCAGCTGACCATCTGCCTTAGACATCAAAGCTATTGCCTGGGCAGAGGAGAAAGGCTTCCTAGTAAACATCTGTCTTTTTACACTACTACAGTTTGGGAAGTGTGGTGGGGTTTTTTGCCATCTGTCGTCTGGATAACTTGATGTTGAAGGGCAAAGTTCTTGAGGATAGCAAATGTTGGTCATTTCTCCCTGTGAGACGGACTCCAGCTTCAAAGGAGGAGAAAGACAAACATGACACTAATGGACTTCCCTTGTTCTCCGTTCTTCTCATTTCAAGACAGCAGCAACCTTGGCTTTAGGACTCCTCACTTCAGATCCATTAGTGCCGGACAAATGAGCCCTGTGGTTTCTCTCATCTCCTGCCTGTAAGCCATCACGTATACCTCTCTTCTGACCCCTCCCTCTAGTTAACATTGTTTAACAGACTCAAGGACACAGTTGTGGTTCCTTCATTCCTAGAAGAGCAAAATGTGCTAATGCTTCCTGTGCTGGTCTTCTGTGTGGCCAATCAAAAGCAAAGCCTCTGGGCAGTTTGATGATGTCTATTTTGGGATGATACTGATAGTCTGTTACCAAGCAGCTTGGTGATCAAAAGGAGGCCAGGACTTCACTGACACTCCTGTGGGCTTCCTCTGAGGTCCCCCTGAATAAGCTAGGCATACACCCTTCTCCAACTTCCTCAGTGTTGTTCTGGTTGCCCTGTCTTTCACAAGAGCAGTGTCAGGCCCTGAAGACCTACACTGAGGGCCCTGGGATGTGGAGGTGAGGGACAGTGAAGATACTCAAAGATTAAGACTCACACAAATGGTACCCTAATTCTGCTGCCCTACAGATAAAAAAGGAAGTGAATTTGTGCACTGGGCTGAAGATTTAACCAACATCTGGCTTGATGGAAGGAGTCTGTGGGTGGCACAAATGGTTAATGCTGTTGGCTGCTAACTGAAACACTAGAGATCCACCCAGAGGAGTCCTGAAACAGTCTTGGCAATCTAATTTTGAAAAGTTAGCCACCAAAAATGCTGTAGAGCACACTCTACTCTGACACACATGAGGTCACCAAGAATTGGAGTCTGCTCCACTGCGTCTGCTGGTGGTGGCCAGGAAAGACCAGGTGATGGAAAGCATGTCACATTCAAAACCACAGACAGGGTGTCAGGTCTTACCCTTCCACCTCATACTGGCTGTCTGACCTTGGTTAACGTCTCTAGGTCTCAGTTGACTTACCTGTGTAAGTTGAAATACAATATTTATCTCAGAGGGCTATATTGATAGTGGGACAAGAAGAAAGTCTAAAACCCTGTCTTAATTCAATAAAGCATCTGGAAGTGCACGCAGGTGTTGTCCATTACCAGAAAGACCTCAGTTTAACTGAGTCACACACACACACACACACACACACACACACACACACACACACACACACACACTACCACTCTACAGGATGGTGAGAACAGTCTAGCTACTGTTTCTACCAGGATTCTTTCGGTCGCCCAAAGTTTGCCCCCATACAGAAGTACCTGCTCCAGGGCCTTTACACTTTCTTTTGCTGTTCTATCCTCTGCCCTGGGTCCCAGCTAAGGCTTGTCTCAGTCCCTGATGCCCAAGCGTGAGAGAAGTCCTGCTCCTCGGGTCACCCTTGCTGAGTCTGACTGCTTGCCTCTGTTAACACAGCTTTGATGTGTAATAGTGAACAGCCTGTCCCTACTATGAGTGAGAATGGGACCTGATTATAGGGACAGAGAACTGCACCCTGACAGACACAGAGAACACCTAGGGTTGTTGTTGCTGTTGAGCTGCCTGTAACTCATTACCACCTCATGTGCAACAGAACAAAACATTCCTCAGTTCAGTGCCATCTTCACAGTCACTGGTGTGCTCAGGACCATTTTTGTAAGGTATTGTGTATTGTGAGTACCTTCCAACTAAGGGGCTCATCTTCAAGCACTATGTGGAACAATATTCTGCTGTGATTCATAAGATTTGCATTTGTCAATTTTCAGAAGATCGCCAGACCTTTCTTCCTAATCTGTAATAGCCCAGAAGCTCAACTGAAGTCCTGGTGGAGTAGCTTCCAGCATCACAGCAAAACACAAGCCCCTACAGTATAGTAAACTGATAGACAGATGGTAGAAGCCTACTACTAGCACATAGTAGGCATTCAATGATCTTATCTTCTCTTAGTAGTTAACTAAATCTTTCTTTAGTTAATATTACCTAAATCGTAACTCTTCAACCTACTTTAAGTGTGACTTCAGCAAGCTGTCCCACCTTGCATACCTCAGGTTCTTCATAAACCAAAAACAACCAAAACCAGAGTCATCAAGTCAAAGTCAATTCCTAGTGATCCTACAGAACAGAGTAGAACTGCCCCACAGAGCTTTCAAGGAGCACTGGGAGGATTTGAACTGCCGACCCGCAGGTTAACAGCCATAGCACTTAGCCACTACACTTGCAGGAAGAAAGGGTAGTAATAAAACATAAAGTCATAGGTTGATTGTGAAAATTAAATGAATTTGTATATATAAAATTCTCAGAACAATGCCTGGTGAACAGTAAATAACATGTAAGTGTTTAATGGTATTACTGTCATTGTTAACTATCTTGGTTGCATTTTTTGAAACAGGCTCTCAAATGTGTTAGCAAATTAAAATTGGAGTCCAAGCAATTCAGTCTCTTCCTTCTCGCTTCTAACTTATTCACAGATTTTCTTTTTTTTTTTATGTTGATTCATACTTGTAAAATTTCCCTTTGTTATGGAGTGGAGAAAGACACCTACAGGTCTGAGGACTCAGGCACCACTACCACATGACATTAGGCGAGGCATGTGACCACTTGCTCCTTGGGTTTTTCCTTGGTCTGGTGAGAGGCTTATACTAGGCGATCCGTGGAGCTGGCCCCTCAGGCCATAAAGGAGAAAGGAGGGGTGGGGAGGAGGGAAGAAAAAGAAAAAAGAATAATAATTATAATTGCCATAGAGTTGATTTCAATTCATTGTGACCCCGTGTGCTGCAAAGAACACCTGAGCTCCAGGGTTTTCTAGGCTGTGACCTTTTGGAAGCAGATGGCCAGACCTTTCTTTCAAGGTCCCAGTGGCCAACCTTTAAGGTTAGTAGTCAAGCATCTAACCATTTGTACCACCTGGGGACTCATAATAGAAACGCAGTGGCCCATCAATTCTGTATCCCTGTGTTTCTCCTTCACCCTGGATTCCAGTCCAGGCTGAAGGCAGCATTTCAAAAAACTCTCAGAAGGAAAATCTACCTGCAAACACAGTTTGCTGTCTTTCCGTAAGATACACAAAACCCTCCTTCCCAAGACTCCCTTATCATCAAACATGTCAGCAGTGCCTAAGAATCCTGCATAAAAAAAGCAAATCAGTCCTCAAGGAAGACCTGAGGGACTGCTTCGAACAAAGTGAAAGGAGCCCTAATGCATAAATGGATACATCCTCATTACGCCTGCCAATGCAGGAAATCACTGGGACAGAGGCACCGGCAGGGCAGCAGGGCACCTCTGCAGGTGGCGGGGTCACCAGTGAGCAGAATTCTCTACCCTCTGCAAAAGAGTCGCCTCCAGTATCTTTATATTCTCACAGAGACAGCTATAGAATTGAGATTTTTATTCCTTTCTTTCCTTTAACCTCTCTTTACAAAGTAATCCCAGGCCCCTGCTATGAGCCAGATACTGTGCTTACTGACAGTTACATAAGGAAGATTAAGACATGCTTCTTGCTTTCAAAAAATTCACACATTTGTAGGAAAAGCTAAAATGCAAAGAACTCTATAATACAATGCCAGGCTAAATTTGGTTCTCCTGTCAACACTCCACAGCATCTAGTAGTTTTCTTAACCTACCTCTTATCATAAGCTGGTGAAATGTACTTGTGAATTTAATTAATTAATGTTTGCCTTTCCTGCAGTTCACTCCACAACTATAGACTGTGACTCTGTGCAGATAATACATGCTGCTGTTACTGGGTGCCACTGAGCTGATTGCATCTCATAGAAACCTTATCTGATGGTGTAGAACTGCCCCACAGCGTATTTCCAAGGCTACAGTCTTAATCGAAAAAGACTGCCATATATCTGTCTCCTGTGGAGTAGCTGGCTGGATTCTAGCGGCTGACCTTTCAGTTAGTAGCTGAGTGCTTAGCCACACTGTGCCACCAACACTTCTTAATACGTTCTGAGTACCTAACTGTACACAAGACACTATTTGAAATGTCTTTCATCTGTCAACTTTTATCCTTCACAGTTAATCTAAGAGGAAGATACTGCTGTTATTCTCATTTTATAAATGAAGAAACTAAGGCATAGAGAAATTAAATAATGTGCCTCAAGTCACCCAGCTCGTATCAGTAAGAGCCAGGACTTGAACCTAGGCAGTCTGGCTTCAAAGCCTCTGCCTCAATTACTAAGCTCTGTATTAAAGAGACCCTGGTGGTACAGTGGCTAAGTGTTACAGCTGCTAACTAGAGGGTCAGCAGTTCAAAGCCTCCAAGCACTCCTTGGCAACTCTATGGAGCAGTTCTACTCTGACTTATAGAGTTGCTATGAGTCAGAATTGACTCGATGGCAGTACTTTTGTTGTTTCCGTGGGTTTGGTATTAAAGAGAAAATACCAAAGCTCTTTATAAAAGCATATATAAGAGTATGACACAACCGAGAAACATTTCCTACTAAAATTATTTAATCTTGATATGATATAAAAATGACAGGAAGGAATAGGAGGAAAATGAGAGCACATAGCTCAGAATCAGAAAAAGTATATTTATTTCAAAACAAGTCTATGTGTGGTACTGAAAAATGTTACTATCCTAAAAGCATTGCCAGATATCTGATTTAATCTGAATTTATAACTACAGAAACCAAGAAAGCTGATCTATTTCTCAAAGGAGACCCAGTTTGACTGGTGCAACAATCTAGTTTGTTAATCCACAAGCAACAGAACTTCTCTAGTAGACTCATTATTTCATCAGTTAAAACAGAAAAATGCACACTAAAAAAAAAGAAAAGGTTAGTTCCTTTATGTGGCCGTGTAGCTTAAAGACTTGTCTAAATTGCTTAATTGCTGTGTGCCTTTTAAAAGTATAACATGCGGACTTTCCGATTTTTTTAAATTGTGTTTCATGTGGAAGCTTACAGTGCAAATTAGTTTCCTATTCAAAAGTTTATACACAGATTGCTTTGAGACATCAGCCGCAGTTGCATGATGGATGCAGCACTCTGCCCCTTTCCTTGACCACCACGCGCTCCCTGCGTCCATTCACCCAGATTTACCGCCCCTTCCTGCCGCCTCTTTGCTTTCACACAGGTGCTGCCCACTTGATCTCGTATACTTGACTGAACTAAGAAGTAAATTCCACACGTGTTATTGTTTTCAGGCCTGTTCAGCCTTTGGTGGAAAGGTGCACTTCAGGACTGGCTTCATTTCTGAGCTAGCAGGGATCTGAGAGCTACCGTCTCAGGGATTCTTCCAGACACTGTCAGACCAGTAAGTCTGGTCTTTTTTTATGAATTTAAATCTTGTTCTGCAATTTTCTCCCACTCTGTCTGGACTCTCTGTAGTGATCCCTGTCAGAGTAACTGGTGATGGTAGCCGGGCTCCATCTGGTTCAGCACTCAGGCTGGTGGAAGCTGTGATTCATGTGGTCCATGAATTCTTTGGATTAATATTTTGCTTGTGTCTTTATTTATTTTTCTCACTCTCCTGTACTCCCAACACAAGATCTACAAGAACTGACAATTAAGTTTGCAAACTCATCCTAGAAAGAGTAATACATACCTCATTGCTGAATATCACTATGGTTACCTTCGAAGTACTTCCCTTGGGAAGCTACGTACCAGTGCCTAGTCCACCCTTCATAGCAATTTTGGAATTCTTTCTGAAACGACCATTGTACACAGTGGCATGATGGCAAGTTTGGGAACTTAACTGTATAGTTGTCTGTGAGGGAGTTTTTAGCCAGTAAACATGACTGTACCATCACACACACATACTTTAGATGGCCGCTTGCATGTCCTTAAGACCCCAGAAGCTATTAACCAAACTAGCATGTAAGACATTTTCTTTATGAACTGTGTTACCCCAGTTGACCTAGATGTCCACAGAAACAACGGTCCCAGTCCTCAGTGCCAGAAAATTGATCTCGCAAAGTATTTAAATGTGACAAGGAAGCTAGTATGGCTTTGCCTTGGTCAAATCATGCTGAGTTCCCCTATATTGTGTGCTGTCTTCCCCTTCACTAAAGCTACCATTCGTCTCCTATCTAGCTAGCAATTTTCCCTCCATATCCCTGCCCTGGAAATCCTGGTGGCGTAGTGGTTAAGTGCTACCTCTGCTAACCAAAAGGTAAGCAGTTCAAATCTGCCAGGTGCTCCCTGGAAACTCTACAGAACAGTTCTACTCTGACCTCTAGGGTCACTATGAATCGGAACTGACTGGACAGCGGTGGGCTTGGTGTTTGGTTTACTCTTCCCCTCCCTCGTAGCCTTTGAAGATTTGGGGGATGTTTATTATTTGGGTCTCTTACAACATTTGATCTTTTGTAACTGACTTATCTCACTCACCATAATGCCCTCCAGATTCATCCATGTCGTGAGATGTTTTCCAGATTCATCATTGTTCTTTATCATTCTATAGTATTTCATTATAAGCATGTACTAAAATTTATTTATAGTGTCTATCTGTTGACAGTCACTTAGATTGTTTTCATCTTTTTGCTTTGTGAATAATGCTGCAATGAATACAAGTATGAGGGGACTTTTTGTCTTGCTGTGTTAGATTCTTGCTGGTAGTTTAAAGCAGGAGCTTACACCAGTTTAGGTTTGAACTCCAGCTCTTTTACTATTATTTATCTATACAGGTTTGAACAACACCATTTAGCCTCTTCTGGTCTCAGTTTACTTAACTACAAAAGTAGAAGACTCAGTGAGACCATTTTAAGACTCCTCCTCTAACATGCTGACATCTGATGCTAGGTTAAACCTTTTTCTTCTTTTAAATGTTTCGTCTTCATTCAGCAATGTTATGAAATAATCATGTTTGAGTCCAGTTCAAATTCCTTCTGTGAGCTTTACTATAACAGAAACCACTGATGTCACTTAGAAACCAAATGTGGAGTTAAGCTCAGTGCTCTGCAAAGCAGTGTAGTTCTCACAGCATCAATAAATAAACAGAATAAGGAAATTTTTTGCAGAATTGCTGCCGCTTACAAATATCTGTGCTCTGTTTTGCTTCCTGGGCACATAGCTGGACCACATCCTGAAGTTAGATGAAGCTATGAGTCTGAGCTTCAGCCAATAGAATGTGAACCCACATGGCATCTGCCACTTCCAGCCTGAATCATTAAAATCTCCTTCATGCATTCTTGTTTCTCTTTCCCATCCACTAGCAAAATGAACAGAGTTCTAATGATGGAGGGACAAGCAGAGGCACAACACAAAAGGAGCCTGGGTCCCTGAACGGCTGCATTGATTAAAACCCTACTGCAGAACTATACTGGATTATGACACAAAAGAAAAATAAATTTTTATTGTGTTAAACTATTGAATTTCAGGCTTATTTATTGTAGTAGCTAGACTACATCAATCAACCCACCATCTTTTTTGATTTTTATCCATGTAAAATTAATTTATAAAGAACAGCTTGTTCAACTTTCAAAGGAGGCAACCTTACAAAATGGTTAGTCTAAGGAATGTGCATGGGAAGGGGAGAGAATTATTTTTGATGGCAATATTTTTTGCAACTTTCTGCCTTGTTCATAATCTAAATCCTGCTCTCTATTACCCAATCCTGCCACCTTACACACTGCTTGCTTTGGTTTTGCCAATGGTCTTGTTGTACTTTTTGCAATCGCAATCCTGAAGCAAATCCCGTATTCACAGAACAACTTCAGAGAAACAAACAACTGAAATGTGTTCTTTAACACACTATTATGAGGTTTTCTGTTTTTTTAATGAAATGTAAATAAATAATCCTGAGTGGCTGGCAAGAGGCCACCTAAAACAGGTAATTCAATCTTTGTCACAAAGGTAGTCCTAGGGCACACATGTCTCAGTGTAGAAAATATTCTGCAGTATGTTGGCTAGGAAATGAAAAATCTTAGTTCAGAGGTTCCTCCTTCTTCCTTCCTCTTAATTTTGTTCATTTTGTTGATGGTGAAAATATATACAATAGAACTTTCAACCATTTCTACATGTACTGTTCAGTGTAGCACTTGATTTCACTCAAGTGTTACAGTCATTTTCACCCTCCTTTTCTGAGTTGTTCCTCCCCCTTTAACATAAAATTTACTGTCCACTAAACTTTCTTTTTAATGTTTCAAGTTGTTATTGTCAATTTGACCTCATACAGGGAGTTTCTGAAACAGCATAATAGTAATAAGTCTCAAGGCCCACTCAACCAAATCTACTGCTGTTGAGTCGATTCCTACTCATAGCAACCCTATGGACAGAGTAGAACTGCACCCAGAGAGTTTCCAAGGAGTGCCCGGTAGATCTGAACCGCTGACTTTGCTGTTAGCAGATGTAACACTTAACCACTATACCACCAGGATTTCCATGCTTAACAGAAATGTTTTATATTAGTTTACCTAAATTATTGTTTGAAGATATTCTTGGTTTAAGATTTAAATATTATCTCAGAGCAGTAGTTTTAGGGGTTCATCTAATCTTCCTGACTCCAAGAACTTTGGAGTCCACGAGATTTTGAAATTCTGTTCTTTCTTTTCCCACCTTTGATCAGAATTTTTCTACAGAATCTTTGATCAAAATGCTCTTTCTTTTAAAGCACCTACACACGTTGTCCGGCACATCACACAAGCCTAAAATATGTGTGTTTCCTTCTCCCCAATCAGAATAAATCAGACCAAACACTGTCCCTATCACAAAGGAAGCAGTGACTCTGGTCTATCCAGGCAATACTTGATGAGAAGGTTTAATTTGTTTTTATCTTACAGATCTTTCCACTGACACTAATTAATCTCTCCCTCAAACTCGGTGACTTAGAGAATCTCTTTTGAAATAGCAGCAATCTAACGCTCCCTAAATGGGATTTTAACTAGTGTATAGTAATTACTCTTATCCCAACAGCATCTCTTCACCGCATTCAGAAGAGAACCTCGCTTGTCTACCGTTAAGTGGTGTTATTAGAGGGAGGAAAGTGTTTTTCCTGTCCATTCATATTCCAGCTGCCATTTAGCTCCATTCTGTGGGGACAATGATCCTTGCCTTTCACAGTACAGATGGAAATGCAGAACTGCAACATTCAGGGAGATTCTGCTGTCTGCCACAGAATTCAGCTCAGCCCGATTACTTTTGAGATGCATAATATTCTAAGTCATGTGAAAACATTTTGAAAAAGAAAACTGCTTTCTGAGTCTACTGAAGCCCAGAGAGGCCAAATATGGTGAGTCAACACAGTAGACCTTTTCCAATTTGTTGAACAGCAAAGAGAATGCACATTGCATTAACGAAAACTTAATTACACAAAATTCTCATTGGAGAGCCAATGGGAGAGCTGCTACACAGTTTCCTAGAGCTTGGGAGTGACACCATCCCTTCTGCAGCAGAGAGCAACTTTCTGTTTAAAAATATCTCCTGGACCCTACTATTGTAGTTAGGCATCACTGAGTCAGATCTGACAGCAACCCTACCAACAACAGAGTAAAACACTTCCCAGTCTTACAACATGACATGCCCGCAGTCAATGTTACATTTAAACTCATTGTTACACCATTGTATCAATCCATCTTATTAAGCATCCTCCTCTTTTTTGCTGACACTCCAAGCATGAAGTCCTTCTCCAAGGACTATGACTCTTGACAATATGTACAAAGTATGTAAGATACAGTCTTACCATCCTTACTTCTAAGGACCATTCTGGCTGTAGTTCTTCCAGGACAGATCTGCTCATTCTGTCAGCAGTCCATGGCACCTTCAACATTCTCCTTCAACACTACAATTAAAAGATGTCAATTTTTCTTCTGTCTTCCTTATTCATTGTCCAGCTTTCATATGCATGTGTTGTGACTGAGAATATCATAGCTTGGGTCAGGCACACCTTAGTTTTCAAGGTGACATATTTACTTTCAATACTTTAAAGAGGATCTTTTGCAGCAGATCTTCCCAGTGAAACATGTCTTGATTTCTTGATGGATGTTTTGATGAGTGTTGATTGTAAAACCCAGTACAGTGAAATCCTGGACAACCACAGTCTTTTCTCTATTTATCATGATGTTGTTTACTGACCTAGATGTGAGGATTTTTGTTTTCTTGATGTTGAGTTGCAATCCATTCTGAAAGCTGGGGTCTCTGATCTTCATCAGTATTTTAAGTCCTTTTTACTCTCAGAAAACAAGGTTGTATCATCTACATAACACAGGTTGTTAATGATTCATACTCCAATCTTGATGCCTCAGTCTTCTTCATACAGTTCAGCTTCTCAGATTAGCTGAATAGGTATGGTGCAAAGATAAAATCATGAAGCACACCTTTCCTGTCTATAAACTATGCAGTGTCTACTTGTTCTGTTCAAATAACTGCCTCTTGATTCATTTACAAATTTCTCATGAGACAATTAAGGTTCTGGAATTCTAATTCGCCACAATGTTATCCATACTTTGTTCAGATTCACATAGTCAAATGCCTTTGCATAGTCAATAAAACATATGTAAACATCTTTTTGGTATTGTCTGCCTTCAGTCAAGATGCATCTGACATTAGCAATGATATCGTTGATTCCCCATCCTCTTCTGAATCCAGTTTGAATTTCTGGTAGTTCCTTGTCAATAAACTGCAGCAGCTGCTTTTGAATGATCGATCTTTAGCAGAAGTTTACTTGTATGTGATATTAATGGTACTGTTCGATAATTTCTGCATTCAGTTGCAACACCTTTCTTGGAAACAGGCATAAATATAGATCTCTTTCCATTGTTTGGCCAGGTAGCTATTCTCCAAATTTCTTGTTGTAAACAAGTGAGCACTTCCAGCAGTGCATCCATTTGTTGAAACATCTCAGTTGATATTCTGACAATTCCTAGAGCCTTGTTTCTAACCAGTATCTTCAGTGCAGCTTCAACTTTGTCCTTCAGTACCATCAGTTCTTAAGCATATACTACTTCTTGAAATGGCTGGATACTGAGCAATTCTTTTTCATATAGTGACTCTGCGCATTCCTTCCATCTTCTTTTGATGCTTCCTGCATGATTTAATATTTTTCCTATAGAATCCTTCACTATTGAATCCGAGGCTTGAATTTTTCTTCAGTTCTTTCAGCTTGAGAAATGTAGAGTTTTCTTCCCTTTTGGTTTTCTATCTCCAGTTCTTCGAATACTTTACTTTGTCTTCTTGAGCTGCCCTTTGAAACCTTCTATTCAGGTTTTTTTTCCTTCATCATGTTTTCCTTTTGCTCTAGCTACTTGACATTCAATAGAAAGTTTCATTTCTGACATCAAATTTGTCTTTTTCTTTCTTTCCTGTCTTTTTAATGACCTATTGCTTTCTTCATAGGTGATATCTTGGAGGTCATTCAACAACATATGTAGTTTTCAGTCACTACTGTTAAATACATCAAATCTATTCTTGAGATGATCTTTAAACTCAGGAGGGATATACTCAAAATCATACTTTGGTTCTCATGGACTTGTTCTACTTTTCTTCAGTTTCAGTTTCAACTTCCATATGAGCAATCGATGACCTGTGTTACAATGGTATCTGGCCTTGTTTTGACTGATGATATTGAGCTTGTCCATTGTTCCTTCCCACAAATACAGTCAATTTAACTCATGTGCATTCCATCCAGTGAGGTCCAAGTATACACTTACCATTTATATTGGTCAAAAAAGGTATTTGCAATGAAGTCACTGGTCTTGCAGAATTCTGTCATGCTGTTTCCAGCATCATTTTCATCACCAAAGTCATGTTTTCCAACTACCACTCCTTCTTGTTTCCTACTTTTGCACGCCAATCACCAGTACTTATAAATGCATCCTGATAGCATGTTCCATCAAGTTCAGACTGTAGAAGCTTGTAAAAATCTTCAATTTCTTCACCTTTGGCCTCAGTGGTTAGTGCCTAATTTGAATAATAGTCATATTCACTAGCCTTCAATGTAGGAATATACATATTATCCTGTCACTGACAGCGTTATACTTCAGGATATATCTTGAAGTGTTCTTTTAGACAATGAATACAACACCAGTCCTCTTCAGGCTGTCATTCCTGGCATAGTATACCATATGATTGTCTGATTCTAAATGGCCAATACCAGTCCATTTTAGCTCACTAATGCCTAGGATATCAATATTTATGAGTTCCATTTCACTTTTCACCATTTCCAATTTTCCTAAATTCATATTTCATACATCCCACATTCTTATTATGTATGAGTGTTTGCAGCTATTTCTCCTCAGTTTGAGTCACGCCACATCAGCAAACGAAGGTCCTGAAAGCTTGACCCCATCCACGGCATTGAGGTTGACTCTGCTTTGAGGAGGTAGCTCTTCCCCAGTCATCTTTTGAGTGACTTTCAACTTGGGGGCTCATCTTCTTGCACAATAGCAGACAACATTCTACTGCTGCTATTCATAAGGTTTTCACTGGTTAATTCTTTTCAGCAGTAGACTTTCAGGTCCTTCTTCCTAGTCTGACATACTCTGGAAGCTCGGATGAAACCTGTCCACCATGGTGACTCTGGTCATATCCGAATACTAGTGGTATAGCTTTCAGCATCACTATAACGTGCAAGCCCCCACAGTATGACAAACTGACAAGCACGTGGGGGTACTGGGCCTTAGGAGACACTAAATCTGACATCAAGGACTACGTAACTCAAGTTGTTCATGATAAGCTGAATATTATTTGTTCCACTGTGTCATAAATTTAAGCAGGTATAATACAATCCATTTTGCTATGAAAATGGCACATTAGAGATTGGCTCAATCCATTCTGTTGAAGGTCTTCCTCTTTTTTTGCTGATCATCAACTTTACAGGCTTAATGTCTTTTTCCAGGGACGTGTCCCTTCTGCTAATATGTCCAAAGTGTGTGAGAAGAAGTCTTGCCATACTTGCCTCAAAGCAATATTCTGGCTGTATTACTTCCAAGACGAATTTGTTCATTCTTCCGGCAGTCCATGGTATATTTAATATTCTTCCTCAACCATGTAGTTCAAAGGGATCAACTCTTTTTTCTGTCTGCATTATTCATTGTCTATCTTTCACATGCATAGAAGGCAACTGAAAACACTATGGCTTGGGCTGGGCACATCTCAGTCCTTAAAGTGACATCTTTGCTTTATAATACTTTAAAGAGGTCTTTTGCAGCAGATTTGCCCAATGCAATGCATCATTTGATTTCTTAACTGCTGCTTCCATGAGAATTGATTGTGGATTCAAGTAAAATGAAGTTCTTGACAAATTCAGGCTTTTCTCTGCTTATCATGATGTGTCTTATTTTTAGTTTCTTTATCTTGTATTGTAATCCATAATGAAGTTCATAGTCTTAGTCTTCATCACTAAGTCCTTCAAGTTTTCTTCACTTTCAGGAACCAGGCTTCTGTCATCTACATAAAACAGATTGTTAATGAGTCTTCTTCTAATCTTAATGCTCCATTCCCCTTCCTATAATCCAGTTTCTCAGATTATTTGTTCAGCATACAAACTGAATAAGCATGATGAAAGGATACAAGCCAGACATACACCTTTCATGACTTCAAATTACACTATATCCCCTTGTGTTCAAACAACTGGCTCTTGATCCATGTACAGATTCCTCATGAGCACAGTTAAGTATTCTGGACTTCCCATTCTTTGCAGTATTATACATAATTTGGATAACACAATTGAGTGCCTTTGCATTGTCAATGAAACACAGGTAAACATCTTTCTGGTTTCAGTTAGGACTCATCTGACATAAAAAATGATATCCCTGATTCCATAGCCTCTTCTGAATTCAACCTGAATTTCTGGTAGTTTCTTGTCACTGTACTGCTGCAATCACTTTGGAGTGAGCGTCAGCAAAATTTTACTTGCTTGTGATATTGATGATATTGTTCATAATTTTTGCTTTCCATTGGATCATCTTTCTTGGGAATAGGCATAAATATTGACCCCTTTCAGTTGTTTAGCCAGGTAGCTGGCTTCCGAACTCTTGGCATAGATGAATGAGTACTTTGAGTACTTCATTTGTTTGTTGAAACTTCTTAGTTGATACTCTGTCAATTCCTGGAGCCTTGTTTCTCACTAATGTCTTCAATATAGCTCAACTTCTTCCTTCAGTACCATCTGTTCTTTATCATATAGTACCTACTGAAATGACTGAAAATTGACCAAGTATATTTTGAATCCTGACTGTGTGTTCACTACATATTCTAGAATTCCCTTACCTCAATCTTTTGATGCTTCCTGTGCTGTTCGGTATTTTGCCCGTCAAACAAACAAGCAAAAAACCAAACTTGCTGTTAGCAAGTTGCTTCTGACTCATAGCACCCTACAGGACAGGGTAGAATAGCGCCTTAGAGTTTCCAAGGAGCATCTGGTAGATTTGAACTGCTGATCTTTTGGTTAGCAGCCATAGCATTTAACCATCACACCACAAGGGTTTTCATTTTGCCCATAGAATCCTTCAATTTCATAACTCAAGGCTTGAATTTTTTCTTCAGTTCTTTCAGCTTGGTAAGTGCTGACTGTGTTCTTCCCTTTTGTCATTCTAACTCCATTGGTGAAAAGAAATTCTCTGAACAAACAAACTAGTAGCAGTAGACTTTGTCATTCAACTCTTATTGAGAGAGATGTGGTATGAGACACAGAACTACACTGATTCCTAGCAAGCAGTGGACGGCTTGCCTAGTTATTGTGGGGCCTACAAGGAACAAAGACGCAGGACTGAGTACATGGCGTTCTAGAGAAGAAGTATTTAAAATGAATCTATAGGAATGGAACAGATTATGCCAAGCTTTATGTCTCATATTAATGTTCATTAAAGGTATTCCTTGCAGAGGAGATTCTCAAGTATTAAGAGAACAGAATGCCTCTTTCTATGATATCTGTCTGCCCTGCCCCTTTCCTTAGCAACCTCAAAACTAAGGAAATGGATTAACAGAACAACAATGTGGTAGTGATGAAGGAAATGGATGGGCCTAAGTCTCACCAAAACTGACATAGGCACTGCCACTGGTGAATGTTCAGTCTCCCAATAAGAGTCCAATTCTGGTCATCATTAGGGCACCATATAAGTACCCTAAATGATGGTAGGTCAATTACAATGGGCCCCTTCCACAATGAAAGGGACTGTAATTTGGTCTCACTGGAGAAGAAACCCACTTGTGATATTATTGTGCCTTTCCTTGGACCTCTCTCAGGACCATCATTTATCAGCTTACAGAATGTCTGATCTATCAGCATTACATGACTCACAATATACCTTTGGAGCAAGGTTCATATTAGTGGCAAAGAAAGCGCTACAATGAATGCATGACTCCAGGTTCCATTGGTCTTCCCATACACTCCCTTCTCAAGAGCAGATGTCTAATAGAACAGTGAAAAGGCCTGTTAAAGATTCTGCTAGTACACCAGCTCAGGACTGGCTGCTGTCCTCTAGGATGCAGATGTGCTCATATACGGCAGGTTCATATAGGGCAGGTACATAATGTGTCCTTAATCTGAAGAACAAGAAGCACTGAGTTTGGGAACAATGGAGTAGAAATAGAACTGGATTCTTTTATTACCATTTCTAAAAGTACAGTAGAATTTGTAGATTCAAACCTCAGGTTCTACAGATTAAAGCTTTTGGTTCCTGGAGGATGAGATGGGCAGCCTGTGATTTGGGGGATATATCTGTCAGATGCGAAAACCTGGTGGCGTACTGGTTAAGAACTATTGCTGCTAACCAAAAGGTCTGCAGTTTGAATATATCTTGAAAATAAATCTTGAATATATCTTGAAAATCCTAGGGAGTAGTTATACTCTGTCCCTTAGGGTCACTATGACTTGGAATTGACTTGTTGGCAGTGGGTTTGGGTTTTTGGGTTTTCTGTTAGATGACACAGAAAAGTTCCTACTGAACTTGAAGCTATGACCACCACTTCAGCACTTTGAGGTCCTCATGCCAGGGAATAACAGGCAAAGGAATACATTACTGTATTGTCAGGAGTTAAAAAAATAATTACCATCTGAAAGAATCTAGAGTTCTCATATGCAACTGGGGCACTATCAGGAGCCTAGAAATTCACTAAGTTGCCTGTTGGTGGTTCCATGGCCCCTAAAAGAGCAACTGTAGCAATCACAGTGTGAGATGTAAGAGGCAGCTATGGATATATAGCCTCAGAGATGAGGATTCATATTCCATCACCAGTGAAGCAACCCAACCAGCTGAAATACTGATTGAGGTGAGGAAATTCTAGAACATACACTGAAAAAGGCAGATGATAGAGGTCTATTTAAGCCTCAAAAACAGTTATAACAATAAGAACAGAGCTTTGTTCACTCTTAAGACTTTTCAGAGATTGTGGCTAGCCACCACCATAAAGGGTACTCTATGGTTTATCAGATCTTCCTCTTCAGAATCAGGTGAGGACATATTGTACACACACATGCACACACACTCACATTCACACTCACTAGAGGTCCTTTAACATATTATGTCATCCACATATCTTGACAGCACATGATTTGATGTGAATAGTGTATAACGGGAACACAGGAGCTAATGTGAATAGTGCAACTGTATCAGAGACCATTATGTGTTGCCTTAGAGTGTTTTGAGCTCACTAAATGTCCGTGTCTTTGGCCACTTGTTCTAGCACCAACAGTCACTGTGTTGACAAACTCTGGTTGGACTCTGACTTACTATAGGTACAAGCTAACACACGCTTATACTAGGCATACCTGTTTCTTGCCCAGGAATGAGATGCCATGAGGCCAGCTAGGTACAACGTATGTACAATTTAGAAGTGTCGAAGAATGAATATCCTAGTGAGCAGTCAACCAATGAAAAGTGGGAGCTGATGAATAAATTCCCCTCCCTTTCTCTCCTGGAGGAATTGCCCTAGGAGGAATTATCTTCATGGTCTTTCAGAAGACAGTCTCATGAGATCAGGTAACAGTATTATTTAATAGTAAGCATGGTCAATCCAATAATGTACCCTTTCGCTGACTTCCCAATTTCCCAACTTTGCTCTTGTTCTTCAATGCTGTCATTTAGGATTAGACCAAGAAAGAATGAAATTACTGAGATTTTTAGTGGGCAGAAGAAACCTAATCAAGGTATATTGAAAGAAGACTATGTTTAAACTTAAGTTCATGTGAATAACAGAGTTAATATACATCTTTCTTCTACTTCCAGAAGTCAGACTTTAACTCTTTTTTGCTAGTTGGCTATTGATTCCAACACATTCATTCTTTAGCACTGGCCCCAGTCTTTCAGACAGCAGTCCTGACAGAAACAGAGACATACAAGAGAAGACCATAAAAAAATAAAATAAAATTTACCCTAAAAAATACTATGCCCTATGCCACATGTGCTCCATATGTTACCTCTTCTAATCTCCACAAGTAAGCATCATTTTCATCTCTATTTACTCAAGAAAGAATGAAAGTTTAGGACAACATCACCCAAAGATTGACCAGGAATGTAACTCATAATTTTTTCCCTAATGTAATTTCCCTAATCTGGATACCTTTATGAGAAACAGAGTAGTGTTTAGACTAGAAGAAGGGAAGTTTGATATCCTGGGTTAGCAAAAACTCCACAGACTATCTTGGCAAAAGCAGGATTTAAATACAGTTATATGTAAAAGAGCGAAATAAACAGGAAAAGAGAAAATCAAAATGAACTTGAGCTGAGTTTGCATATAACGAAAACCAAACGCATCATTATGCAGCCAACTCTGACTCAAGGCAATCCCATATGTTACAGTGTAGAACTGCTCCACAGACTGCTTCTGTGACACTGGACCAGCAATTTACACATAGTGTGACACAGGAGATGTACACACAAAAAGAAGAGAAAACCTTAGATGGATTGAATTGTGTCCTCCAAAAAACGTATGTTGAAGTCCTAATCCCTACTACCTGTGAATATGAACTTTGTCTGAACATACGGTCTTTGAAAATGTTTTCGGCCACATTAACACGGGGTCATATTAGAGTAGTGTGGGTCCTAATCTAATCTGACTGGCGTTCTGTAGAAGTTGAGAAGAGACAATGAGTGGCAGAAGGAAGAAGACCACATGATGATGTCATTAGGCTGCAGCTGCAAGTCAAGCAAAGGATCTTCCCCGAGAGCCTCCAGAGAGTATGTGGCCCTGCCAACACCCTGACTTCTGACTACTAGTCTTCAGAGCTGTAAGACAGTAAATTTCTATTCTTATAAGCTGCTCAACTGATGGTAGTTCCCTGCAGCAGTCCTGGGAAACTACTAGAATGTTTTATATATTTCAGGCAATACAGCCAAGCCAAGTGCCATCGAGTCAGATCATATGCCTGATACATTTTTGCTGTCTTGAGAAACATTCTATTCAACAGTTCTTATGAGATTAACTATTGCTTTCAGTGGGTTGTGCAACATGGTAGGGGAGAGCAAAACTCGCCATGAAGGAGAAGGTGTTATATCACAGTCAAGCAGACACCAAAGAAATAACAAATATGAACTGGATTATTGGAGAACACTGTCTCCTGTACATGTAAGAAAGGATAGTTAGGGTAGTCAATATTTCTATCACACAACAACAGTACTGCTGAGCAACCAAGAGTCTACTGCAACATACAAAAATGTGAGACAGTATTATAATCTACAGGACAGAATGATCAGTAGTGACTGCCAACTTGTTTACTACCGTTATATGAGTCTTAATCTCCTCAAGTTGTACCACTAAAACTTCCATGAGCAAGATAAGTATGAGAACTATTGGTCTAGGAACTATTTACTTGACCAGGCTGGCTAACCTACCTCAATTGAGAAACAAAAGGGAAACTCTGCTTGTTACAGCAATTACCATGTTTAAAAAAAAAAAGCACCTTTTCCTATCAGTGCAACCCAAACAAAAATAAAACTAGTGAGCTGTGGACACACATTCATGGGTCTTCCTATCAGAATTAGTGGCATTTCGTTGGCACACGTGACTTACCTAGGACCAAGCGATCTAGAAACCTTGAACACAAAATGTTATCACTCCTTGAGACTACAGATGGGACACAGAACAGCTAAAAGCAAAATTCCCTGATGCAGAGGCAGCACATGCATTAGAAAGGGTCAGAGGAGGCTTCGATGAAAGAAAGCCAGGATTTTGCTTTGACTTGGTGCTTCTCCTTCCACTTTGCCATAAACCAAAAACCCACAGCTGTCGAGTCAATGCAGACTTACAATGACCCTATAAGGCAGAGTAGAACTGCCCCATGGAGATTCTAAAGAGCACCTGGTGGGTTTGAACCAACGACCTTTTAGCAGACATAGCACCTAACCAACCACACCACCATGGTTCCCCATTTTGCCACACGTAGAGGAAATCGGCCAAGTAGAAAACATTTCTTCAGTCAATGACAGAGCCCACATCTGCTGAAGAGCTGAAGTAGAAGAAGCCACAGAACCCTGCAGAGCAGCTTCGAAACAAGTCATGACTCCTGGCAGGCAGAGAAACCAAGGGAGGAAACTACTGCTGACCTTACAAGTTGGTTGCAGCTCCTTGCAAATTTCCTTTTGAAGACTGGGCCATAACAAGGAGACATAAGGTTCTACAGGATTCATACTGTCCCACTTCATGTTGTCTGTTGATCAAGCTTTAATGCAGTATTGGCATGCATACTTGGTTCCTGATGTCAATCTAAAAATAACAGCCACCACTTGAAGTCAGCCCATGGTGAAAAAGGACATAGATTTAAGTGTCACATGGCATGCGATGAAAGTCTCAACTCCACTACTCAAACCTTGGGTAATTTAACTCTCTGAGCGTCAGGTTTGTCACAGTAAAACAAAGGAAGTGATATCTGTCTTAGAAAGGTATTATGAAAACAATACTATATTAAGAGTTCCATCCATAGAGAGTGTTCAGTAAGTGTTAACTCTCTTGCTCTGATTATGCTTAGATTTAATTTCTTCTTTAATCCTCACACCCAGTCTGTAAGGAATGCAGTCAGGTATTATTACCCTCACGTAATAGGCTGTAATAGCTAAGACCAATAACACATCTAGAGACACACATCTGGTAACTAACGGAATTACGGATTAAGAAATACAATCAGGTTGTACCTTAGAAGTTAGGATGGAGGCACTAAACCTTACTTATTTTGGACACATCATCAGGAAAGGTCAATCCCTAGACAAGGACATCATGCTTGATATAGTAAAGGGTCAACAAAAAGGAGGGGAACCTCAGTGACATGGAACAACACAACAGCCACATGATACATACCAAGGATCGTGAAGCCAGTGCAGGGCTAGGTAAGTGTCACTCTGTTCCACACAGGGACCCCAGTTAACAACAGCAAGAGCTGACTTCATTTCTTTTTAAATTTTTAATGTCTTTGCTCCTTTGCTCTGAAACATCTATTCATTCATTAAAACGTATATTTATTAAGGGAAAAAAATTTATTAAGTGCCTAATATATTCCAGATATTGGAGATTAAGGATTGGCAATAGCACACAAATCACTACTCTCATAGAACTTACATTCCATTGAGTGGAGATTTACAATAGCAGGATATGAAATATGTACACCACCACCTACTGCCATCTAGTCAATTTCAACTCATAGTGACCCTATAGGACAGGGTAGAACTGCTCCATAGGGTTTCCAAGGAGCACCTGGTGGATATGAACTACTGACCTTTTGGTTAGTAGCCATAGCTCTTAACCACTACACTAGCAATGTTTACTGAAATATGCATAAGAGTGGTAAAGGCTGGAAGGAATGTAGGATAGGTACAGGAGTGCTGGGTACGTATATGCAGTTTGAGAGAAACTGGTCAGGAAGGTAAACTAATAAGATAATATCTTAGGAGACTGAAAGCATTGTGGAATGAGTCATGCATGTCTCTGAGAGAAGAGTGCTTCAGGAAGAGAGAACCACCAGTATAAAGGCCCCAAGGAATGTGATGGAATGGAGTGTCTAGAATTCCACTGGCCAGAGTGAAATAGAAGGGAGGAAAATGGTAGGATATGGAATGAGGGAGACTTGGAGGAGGCAAGAAGCTTGGTCAAGGAGTCCCGGAGGTGTTAGTTCTTTGGGTTTTATTCTGAGTAACATAGAAAGCCAATAGAGGTACTGAGCAAAGAGGAAACATGATCCTTATTTATTTCCTTGTTTTAAAAACAAAGGCTGCTTATAAAGAACAGTCTATAACTGGGGTAATGGGTGAAGAAGGAGACCATTTACCAACCTAGGTGAGACATGAATGTGGCTTAACTACAATAGTAGTGGTAGAAGTGATGAAGAAAGTTGGGTTCTGGATATATTTTGAAATAGTTCCAACAAAATTTGGTTATGGATACTTTTGGGTGTGAAAGAAGGAAATAGTCAAGGATAACATCGGGTGTTTTGTTTTGTGAACACTGTAGAAAATCATCCCAAACCAAATCCTTTGCCATAAAGTCTATTCTGACTCATAACAACCCTATAGGATAGAGTAGAACTGCCCCCACAGGGTTTCCAAAGCTGTGAATCTTTCTAGAGGCAGCCTGCAACATCTTTCTCTCATAAAGCGACTGGTGGGTTTGGACCACCAAATCTTTCAGTTGGCAGCCATGCAGTTAACCACTGTACAATCAGAGCTCCTTGGGAAATCACCAGTGATTTTCTACAGGATTAGCCTTTATAAGTGATCCCTGAATGAGCTATTTCACCTAACTATAGTTGTTTCATCCATAAACTCTGTGTACTTGATTCAGAGGCACAACAGTATCCCCTCATTCTTGCATTCCTTTGTGTGCCCATATTTCTTCTACTACTGATATAATTTGAGGATGGTGTTTCTGAGCCCAAATTATAAGAGCACTTCTTCTCTTCATTCTTCATCTATCATTTTGTTTCCATCTGTTTTTATTTTTCTCAGTTCCCTTTACTCTCACTATCTGCTTTTTCCAAACTCAAGGAGAGCCAAGGATACATGGTCATAAGTTGAAAGAGAACCATTTCTCTTCTTTTGACTTATGCTACCTGTGCAGTTTCAGTCCATCAGAGGCTGAACCTTGAACATGAGCTTGGTGTTCCAGGAAAGAGAGCCCATGTTTTCAGGAAGCAGATGCTTCTCTTTCTATAATTGTCTTGATTCTTGTGGATTCCTTCACAAGAAAGTATGTGAAACAATGCTGCAGAGCTGAATCACAAGTATAATTAATTTGGGTCTAGTTAAAAATCTTTGTTTGCTTCCTTCAAACCTACTCCAAAGCACCTAAAGTATACTCAAATGATTTAAAAGATAGACAACTAGACATTCTGTTATACAAATAGAAAGTTCTCACATCTCCTTAGCACTGAATAGCTTACACAGTACTCTCATAGTTACTAAGTCACTTAATCTTTCAGAGAAACTTATGACAAAGGAGAGCAGAACACAAATTATTATCCCAATTTCACAGATAAGTAAATAGAAATTCAAATGGTTATTACTTGCCCAAGGAATTAATTGGTAAATGCAGGACCTGTACTAGAATGTGTGTCTTCTGGTTTCCAAATACAGTACTATTTTATAGTAATAGGCTGGGTTAACACAACGGCTACATGGGCTCAAACATACCTCTTATTGCAAGAATGGTGCCAGACCAGGCAACATTTCTTTCTGTTATACATGGGGCAGCTATGAGTCAGAGCTGCCTCGATGGCACCTAATTACAACAACAGAGTAATAATAGCTGGCTTTATTGAGCACTATGTACTCAACAAGGAGTCCTGTTGATATATTGGCTAAATACTTGACTGCTAACCAATAGGTCAGCAGTTCAAACCCATCAGCCACTGCAAAAGAAAGATGTGCCCACCTGGTTCAGCAGATTACAGCCTTGTGAACCCTATGGGGGCATTTCTTCTCTGTCCTATTGGGTCATTATGAGTTGGGATTGAATAAATGGTACATAACAACATGTGTCTACCATTCTGTGGATACATTCTGTAAAGAATCTTACTCCTTGTTTACAAATACCTATGAAAAACATGTATTGTCACTATTTTACAAATGAGGAAACCAACATTCAAAAGGTTAAATAAGTTGCCCATCTGACCACTCATAAGAGATTTAGCCAAGAATGATCTTGCAAAGCCCTAGTGGAGTTCTTGACTATTATTTTAAGAGGTCTGAGGGTTACACACAGATTCTCAACAGCCTTAGACACAGCTGGCTACTCCCACAACACTCATTTCTCCTACAGTTTTTTGGGTCCCCCCTCCCCCATAGTTATTTCTTCTGACTTTCTTTCTACCTCATGGCCAAGGCCTTTTTTTAAAAAAAAAAAAAAAGGTAAACACACAATTTTTCTATCTGTGATTTGTAAACATTCATTTTATTCTTAAATTTTTATTCAAACTTGTTTATGTGTGTGTCTGTACATTCTCATAGTACTCTTTTTATTGTTGATGTTAGGTGTGGCCAAAGTTTGATCTCCCTTCCTGGTTCTTTCTCTTTACAACCATGTTAAAGGTGGAGTCCCCAAAGGCAGGTCCTGAACTCTTCTTTCCTCTCCCTCTCCCTGTGATTTTATCCATTCACTGGGTTTTCTGAAGATTCTCCAACTGTCCTTTCTACTTCAGCATTCCTCTCTGTACTTAAGACTCCCTTCTGTATCTAACTGCCTTGTTGGCATACCTATTTGCCTGCCTCATTAACATTTCCAATCCAACATTTCCAAAATGGAGCGTTCGATTCTCTCACCCTCACCCTACTCATAAACTGATGCTTTCCTAGTCTTCCCCTTCTCTGAAAACGGTCACTCATCTCGCCTCTGTTCCGCAGCTGCTCTCCCCACACTGCAGCAGCACACTCCTCCCTTCTACCTTGTATTTCCCAGGTCCGTTCTGCCAAGTCCCCCTGTCTTTTCATCTTACCTCTGGACAGACGTTGCCCAGTTAGTCTCATGTAACTACTTAAGCCAAGAAGCACACTCTTCACCAGTAGCATTTTATGTCTTATAGTCCAATCCAGTCTTTGTCTGAAGAGTTGGCTTCAGGAATGGTAACAGATCTGAGCTAACAGAGTCCAGGGGCCATGCCCAGATTTTCAGACCAGAAAGTCTGATCTTTTTAGTAGGGTTGTACTTACTTTCTTAATCACGCTTACACAGTAAACCAAACCAAACCCACTGCTGTTGAGTCAATTCCAACTCACAGCAACCCTATAGAACAGAGTACAGCTGCCCCATAGAGTTTCCAAAGAGCACCTGGTGAATTCAAACTGCCAGTCTCATAGTTAGCAGACACAGCACTTAACTACTGTGCAACCAGGGTTTCCACTTATACAGTAGTTGTTCCTTTACTGCAAGGGATATGTTCCAAGATCCTTGGATGAATGTCTGAAGCCACAGATAGTACAAAGCCATATATATATATATATACACTATGTTTTTTCCTATACATAAATACCTATGGTAAATTCTAAATCATAAATGAGATGCAGGAAGAGACTAACCACAATAGCTAATAATAAAATAGAAACACTTTACCGTTTCTCCTTGACATATCTGAACTTCCAGAATCACTACTCTTACAATTTGCGGCTATGATTAAGTAAAATAAGGGAAAACTGAACACAAACACTGTGGATCACAGTTGCCTATGGACAACTAAAACCATGGGAAAGGCTGCTGTACACACAGGAAGACTACTGTAACAGCAACCTGTAATTACCTTATTTATTGATGCATTTATTTAATTGACTAACACTTCGTGAGGTCACAGATTTGTTTATAACTGTCACAGTACAGTGTGTGTCCATATGTATCCCTCCTACCCAGAGCTCACTAAGTATCTATTGAGTGAATAAAAGCATAAATGAATAAATCAACCTTCATAGTGTTTGGATCCCCAGTACCATAAATATTGCATCTTGGTTATGTTTATCCTCAGTGCTGTTTTGTGGTGCAAACTCAGGGAAGAGTGCCAGTGATGAAGTAATGTAGAAACGAGCAATGGTGCAAACCTAACCTCTGTTAAATTACAACAAGGAAAATAATATTATTGGCCCCAAAGAATCTGGGCTCTTAGGCCAGATGCCAGAAACATTTGGCTTTCTCATTCCCTTAGGTATATGATAGACTAGAATTTCTGAGAAGTCACCCAAAATATGATGATATATTACAAAATCCATTTCATTCAGCCCTAAAGCATGTGTCACGTTCCATTTCCCTACCAGCCAGACCACTCAGCAGCACTGATGTGGATAGAGGCCATCTGTAACCCAGGGCTCCACCTTTGTTACCCAAAGTAGACAAATAGGCCATCACAACACTATGGGTTGAACTGTGTCCCCTGGAAATATACGTGCCATCCTAACTGCTTTGTGTGTGGCCATAATCCTATATAGATAGGGTTTTCTTTGCTGTGTTAATGAGGCCTGATTAGTGTAGGATGTGACCTAAACCTAATCACTTCTGAGTTATTAAGAACAACACAGAGATAAGAAGCACAAAGGGAAGGAGATAGACACACAGAAGGGGGAGATAGATGCCACATGAAGATCGCCAAGGAAACAAGGAACACACCCTACACTGATATGACATTTTTAATATAACCAAAAAAACACATTCCCAAATGGTGTTATAAAAGGTGGGGGGAAGGCTCATTATGATCAACTCAATTCCAATTCATAACAACCCTATAGGACAAAGTAAAACTGCCCTTTAGGGTTTCTTTCAAGGAGCAGCTGGTAGATTCAAACTGCCAGTATTTTTGGTTATCAAAATAACAACAAAGCACTGCCATTCAGCTGATTCTTACTCATACATAGCTATCCTACAGCACAGAATAGAACTGCCCCATAGGGCTTTCAAGGAACAGCTGGTGAATTCAAATTGCCAACCTTTTGTTTAGTAGCCAAGCTCTTAACCTCTGAAATGCCAGGGCTCCTAGTAGTGATACCAAAAGAAGAAGAAGAAAAATATATACATATCATGTTGATTCCAATACTTAATGACCCTGTAGGACAACAGTAGAACTGTCCCATAGGGCTTTCAAGGGGCAACTAGTTGATTTGTACTACCAACCTTTCAAATAGCAACAGAGCTCTTAACCATTGTGCCATCGGGACTCCAACAGTAAGTATAGGTATCTTAACTTCAAATGTTTAAAACAATGTTTCCACTTCCCAATACATGGTCATTCTCCAATTTTGTATCTCAGCAAATGACTACACTAAACACTGCTAAAAATGAAAAACCTTGGAGTCATTCTTGTTTTCTCTTTGGTCTTCACATCCCATATCCAATGATGGCTGTGCCTCCAAAATTTCAAAAACTCAATCACCTCTATCTCTTCTTCTCCTCTAGCCCAAGCCACCATCATTTCTCCCCCAGACCCCTGTACTGGCTTTCCCATTGGTCTCCCTGCAGACGCCCTGGCCCACATACAGTCTTGTCTCTAGACAGCAGTCATAATGGCTTATAAAAACATAAATCAAAAATGTTACTCTTCTCAACAGAGAGACCTATGTGAGTGGGTGACTACATCGAAACATGACCAGAGGAACCAGATGGTGCCTGGCCACCACCAGTGACAGCCATGATGGGTTTCACAGGCCATGATGAGTCTTACTGGCAACACAAGAATAAAAAGGGGTGCACCCTGAGATCTCCACTAAAAGACTGTAATTGATGGCCCAGGGGCCTCAGGGTTCCCCCTGGGGACACGGCCCCTGGCCTGATGCTGCTCCTGTCCATAAACCATAACGGAGGTCAACTCTTTGGATAGGAATGGATTGGACTTGGTGACACAGAGTGGCCTTATTGTGTGTGCACGTTATGTCATCCTGCTGACCTCTTGCTGGAGGCAGAGGAGAGGGTGAAGAGGAGGGGACAGGAGATTGTTAGGAGGATATGACATGCATAGAATAGAGAACAGGAGTGTGCTATCACCAGGCAGGGAGAGCAGTGGAAGCTGCACATAAGCAGAAACGCAAATTTATATGAGATTGTACATTTTCACTCACTCATAATAAAAAAGAAAAAGAATGTTATTCTTCCGCTTATAACTTGCCAAAGATTTCCAATTATACCAGAAATGAAATTCAAACTTTTATTAGCTGGGGACAGAGCTTTACACACCAAGGTCATTTACTAGTTTGTGAAACGAATTTACTGGGTAAAACTAAGCATTTCTATAATAAAATAAAATAGAAACTACTGAGGTTTATTGGAGGTAGTAAGAAAAAACAAAACTCACTGTCATTGCGTAGATTCTGACTCATAGCCTCCCTGTAGGACAGAGTAGAACTGTCCCACAGAGTTTCCAAAAAAGCCCGGTAGATTCAAACTACTGACCTTTCAGTTAGCAGACATTAAGAATGAGAATTATTTCACGAAACTTCTCTTCAGAGATGTCTGAACATGTGTTGAGTGTGTGAGTATGTGCTATACTGAACAGGAAGTAAATTTCTTTCTATGGGTCACTTTAAAAGAGATTGAAAGCCATTAACCTGCAAGATCCTAGTGGTCTCTTCACTTGTGTCCCGTACTAAATCACCCCTTCCACCTCTTCTCACAGAAAATACTTCAGCCCTGCTGGCTGCCTTACTATTTTCCTTCAAGGAAACCAAGCTTCTCCCCACCTCAGGCTCTTGGCACTTGCCTTGAATGCTCTACTTACAACTATTTTCGTGAACAGATCCTTCTTATCATTCAGGCTTCATCTCAAATCACCCTTCTAGAAAGCCCTTTCCCTAACTAATCTCAAGCAGCTCCCTCTACTTCTCTATCACATCACTCTGTATTGTTTCTTTATGCTCTTCACCATGGCCTTGCATGCCAGCCAAGTGCCGTCGAAGACTCACGGCGATATTCATCTGTCATTCCACTGTCTTTCTCAGTCTTCTGGATATAACCACAGAGACCCTGATTGTCCTCCTCGGCGCTGTTCCCCATACACTTATAACACTATTTCAATAAATAGCAGCTGAAGAAATGTTGAGTATTTCACTTCCATATGTCTTTCTCTAAACTGCCAAAAGCCAAGTGCCGTCAAGTCGGCTCGGGGCATCTTATAATCAAATCCTTGAACAGTTAGAGTAGCATTGCTATGAAAACAAGATGTTATTGCTAAAGCTGAAGAGTGACCATTGCCCATGGTGAGCCTGAACAGCTGATCTATGAAATTTAGTGTACAAAAGGTAACTTTCTTGGTGTGCAATATGTGAAAATGCAGATTGGTTGACAATAAGCATCTGATAATAAACAACTTTGTCAATATTTGCCTAGTGTCATGTGACTCCTTACCTTAAGAACCTTTAAAAAACAAAGAGTTCATCTTGAATTCCCTTCAGAAATAGTAAAACCGGAAGTAAAATCTGCATCCAACGCCCACTTCCATCCTGAAGGAAGGAAGGAATATGGACAGAGTGGCTAGTTGGGGGCTGGGTCAGATTGGAAAGTGCCTTCCGGGAGGCGGGTCTAGAAGTAGACGCAAAAAATCTAACGGGCCCTGATTCCCTGTGGAGTTCATCCAGTAAATCCCTCTAGAAAGTTATTAAGAATTATCACTTCAGTGTTTATTTAATTGTTCTCAGATCCTGATCAGACAGTGGCTTGTCTGCTAACAAGTTGGACCATTCTTTGAAGTTGAGTGGAGAATTTTTGAAGGATTTTAAGCAGGGGAGTGATCCATTCCAACGACTCTCTTAGTGAGATGGAGGTGTTTGAGGTCTGCACTGGTAGAAGTAGGAAGCTCCTACTTCCTGTGAGGTGATCCCTGTGAGAAGAAAGGGCTGAAGAGAGCAAAGGTTGTGGGAGGGACCGAGCTATGTTTACATCTGGCTGTCCCTACTTATTCATCACCACTTACGGTCCATGACCCTGTGGCGGCTCCTAAACCGTTGTTTCAACTCTGTAAAATAAAACTGAGGCGTCTGTTGTTTGGTGGTAGAATTCTCACCTTACATACAAAAACCTCAGGTCTCAGTCCCAGCCACTGTATCTCATGTGCAACCAATGCACACCTGGTCAGTGGAGGCTTGGGTGTTACTGTAGGGGTGAACAAGTTCCAACTGGGCTTCCAGACTAAGATGGACTAGGAAGAAAAGCCTGGTGATCTGCTTCCAAAAAATGAGCCAGTGGAAACCCTGTGGATCATAACAATCTAATCCACTAATCCCCAAGCAAACATGGGGATGGTGCAGAACTGGGCAGTGTTTCACTCCATTGTGCATGACTTGGAGGCTTAAATGACTGCAGCTAACAAAATAAAGGTGATCATGGTGCCCACTTCAAAACATTGCTGATACAGTATGATAACATGTATAAGCTTTTAGTACCTAGCACATAGTAAGTGTTCAGTAAAAGTTCTTGTCTTTTTTAGACAGCAACTGGTGCTCTGAAGGCCTGGCGATTCCCCTGGGAGCATGGCCCCTAGACCCGATGCTGCCCCTGATCATAAATCATTACTGATGTCAACTTCTCAGACACGAATGGATTGGACTCAGTGACACAGAGTGACCATATGATGCGTGCACTTTATTATTGTATGCATCTATCGGATGTCGTCCTACTGGCCTCTCAGAAGAGGGGAGTGGAGAGGGTGGAGAAGAGGTGTCAGAGGATTGCTAGGAGGATATGATTTGTATGGAACAGAAAGGAGGAGTGGGCTGTCACTGGGCAAGGAGAACAGTAGGAGCTGCACACAGGCGGGTATCTCCATATAAACCAGATTGTACACTTTCACTCAATCACAGTTAAAAAAAAAAAAAAGTTCTTGTCTTTTTTGGTCATGTGCTGTTGAAGGCACTATAGTGGAGAGAGTTAGAATCCAGTAAAGCAGAACACAAGTTAGCCTGTCACAAACACTTCAAACACACAGAGAAGCCAGTTTATTCTTGCCAATGAAAAGGGTGGAAACTCTGGTGGCATAGTGGTTAAATGTTAACAGTTGCTAACCAAAAGGTCAGCAGTTTGAATCCACTAGGCACTCCTTGGAAAGTCTATGGGGCCGTTCTGTTCTGCACTATGGGGTCACCATGAGTGAGATTTGACTGGACAGCAATGGGTTTTCTGAGGTTGTCTTTAGTGAAGAAGTTTTCACAGTGGTGAGACTGGAGTAACGACTGGAAGAATAAATAGCATTTGGGGAGACAGTAGGCTTGGATTAAAAACTGCAACTCCCTCAAATACAAACCAAAGCAATTGCTATTGACTCCAATTCATACCTAGCAACTCTATAGGTCAGGGTAGAACTGCCCTAGAGAGTTTCCAAGTAGCACCTGGTAAAGTCAAACTGCAAACGTTTATGGTTAACAGCCACATCTCTTAACCACTATACCACCAAAACCAAACCTGCTGCCGCTGAGTTGATTCTGATTTGTAGAAAACCCTATAGGACGGAGTAGAACTGCTCCATAGAGTGTCTAAGGAGCACCTGGTGGATTCAAGCTGTTGAACTTTTGGTCAGCAGCTGTAGCACTAACCATTATACCAGCAGGGTTTCCATATAGAGACAAAGTAGAACTCTAGTCTTGACTGAGGTGAGGTTGACTGCAAGAGGTAGCCAAGAAGGCCAGGCCTGGGCCTGCCGACCTGAGGCTCAGAACCAAGGGTGCTCCTTTTCCAGACCCGTCTTTTTAAGGTCAGGCTGACATCTCAAACTAGCAGAAGAGGAAGCTGCAATCATGGCCCTCAATAGGTTAGGGGTTTGAGGGCCCCTCAGCACAGCTTTTTGTCTACAAACCCAGTTTCTGAGGTGTCTAAAAGTGTACAAATAGTAAACCGGGGTGCCACCAAGCCGATTCATTACGCAGCTTCAGGACTGCAGGCTGATTATTTGCTCTCCATATCAGCTCTCCTCAGGGAGTTCAGAGGAATCAGCAAATCCCTAGAATCAGAGCCATGAATCCCCAGCACAACCCATTCACACATAGCGGGGTGGCTGGGGATTAATTGGAGAAGGAATGTTGTGAATTCCAGAGTTTTTTTCTCTTTACCTCACAGCCGGTGGCCAGGGATATTGCTACATGAAAGCTTCCCTGTCAGTATCAATCATCATTGCAGGGATGCTGCATTCCAGAGAATGAATTGGCCTCATTTGGTAACTCCAGTAAGGGGTGTGTGTGTCTGTGTCTGTATGTGTGTGTGTATTAGGGCAGTGGGGATCAGTTATTCGTGAAGGATCCACATTTTCAGGCCCAAATTCCATAAAGCATTACCCAAGACAAACAAAACCCCAGAGGGCCCAGCTTGCTTTCTCTAGATTCCCCAGTTTAGTGATTGTTGAGGAAGGGTTAAGAGGCCCTGGAGGTGGGGTGGAAAAGGGGTGGGACTTGGGTTAGGGTCTGGGCAGGAAATTAATTGAAGACAAAGTCTTGCCTTGGAGAAGAGAGACTGACAAATAGACCTCCAGGAGTTCTCTTAAGGCTTTGATGCAGAGGACTATCCCTTTCCCTTCCATGCCTCCCCCTCCCCGCAGCCTCCCCAGCAGGAGGACTTCACACTCTCCCTGTGGCTTCCAGTAGGACCCCAGGCCAGGAAGGCCACAAGAGCTCGAACTCCAGTCCTTCACTGCCAGTAGTGCTCTACAAGGCAGATAAAAAGTAACAGAAAAAGTTAAAGGTTTTCCTCAAGGAAGCACTCACTGGGAATCCCAAGACAGGAAAAGAAGGGACTTCTCTCAGGGATCATACCCCTGAAGTCTGCCGAATGTCCAGCCCAAATCTTCAGCTAACATTCATCTTTAAAGGTAAGACTCCCAGACCACCTCCCTATCCCATGCTCTGGCTGAGAGTTTCTTTCTACTTCTCCCAGTCTGCCCCACTGACTGACTCTTAGCAGAATTTCCTGAAACTCTGACTGAGTCCAGGGCCCAGGAAAGGTACCCTGAGGGATCCCCCGGTTCCTCCACCACTCTCTGCCTCAGTCTGCTCCAATACACAATGATATCCCTGCAACATTCCAAGTTACAGAGGCCAAGAGGGTCATACTATCAGAATAGAAATTATTTGAGGTCAACAGTTCATTCTCAGTTCTTTGGTCCAGCAAAGCAAGAGGCAAAACATCAGTCTGAAAGGCAAAAGACTTTACTCTCACTAACCTGCGTAATCTTGATCAAGCTGCCTCCTCACTTTGGGTCTCAGTTTCCTCGTCTCTTACATCTGTGAGTTGGACCAGTCTTCTTTAATATTTTATTCAACCTTTCTGATACCTAAGATAGGCATTCTAACTCAGAAATAGAGTGCCAAACTTATTAAAGAGTTTTACCAATCTTCTTTCTGTGGGGTAAGGACTAAGTGAGTAAAAGATCAAAAGCAATGTCAACCATTTGTCATGTGCCATTGAGTTGATTCCAACTCATAGTGACCCCCAAGGACAGAGTAGAACTGCCCCATAAGGTTTCCAAGCAGCACCTGATAGATTCAAACTGCCAATCTTTTGGATAGCATCCAAGCTCTTAACCAGGGCTCCATCAGCCCTGTAGGACAGAATAAAATTGACTCATAGGATTCTCTAGGCTGTAATTTTTGTGGGAGTAGCTGGCCACGTCTTTTCTTCTGAGGGTAGCTGATAGGTTCATACCTCTGATCCTTTTGGTTAGCAGTCAAGTGCTTAATCATGGTACCAGCAAAGGATCTGCAAGTCACTTAAAAACCAAACCCATTGCTGCACACAGGGTTTCCAAGGAGCAGTTGGTAGATTTGAACTGCTAAAACCAGAGGCCTGTGAGGCACGGTATTGACATAAGCATAGCCATCTTGACAAGAAGCTGAGTTTCTCTTCCAGGAAGCACACTTAAAGAAAAAGCATGTCTATTTAGAAGTACCCTAAAGGTCAGTTTCTATGTCATAAACCACCAGAGCAGTAAGGAATGATAACTGTCTCTCCTCTTGCCACACCTTTACAGGTCACCTGCAAAATGAGATGACGCCAGATAGCACCCGTAGACCTGAATAAGTGACCATACAACTTGGATGGAAAATCAAGATAAAACCACCAGACCTGAATAAGTGACCATATAACTTAGATGGAAAATCAGGATAAAACCACCAGACACCCCCTCAAAGGAACTTCAGAAGAAAGTCATAAATGCTACACAGTCTTTCCACGAGAACCTTTTAAAAACTCCTTCTTGTAGACAAGGCAGGCTTTGGAGGAACGTCATTCCCTGCTGTCTTTTGTGTTGGCAACATGCAATAAACCTGCGATTATTATACCTAACCTCCTGTCTCAGAGATTGGCTTCACAGTAGGGGTCACAAACCTGCAATTTGTCTAGTAACACTGCTGACCTTTGGGTTAGCAGCTATAGCTCTTAAAACAAGCAAAAAAAATAAAGAAAGAAAGAAAGAAAGAAAAAACCTAAACCCACTACTGTTGAGTCAATTCTGACTCACAGTGACCCTGTTGAGTCAATTCTGACTCACAGTGACCCTATAGACAAAGTAGAACTGCCCCATAGATTTTTCCAAGGAGCGCCTGGTAGATTCAAACTTCCAGCTTTTTGGTTAGCAGATACAGCACTTAGTCACTATGCCACCAGGGTTCTGGCTCTTAATACTACTTAATATGGATTTTTCAAGCTTTGAAAATGACTATGGTAAGAAGCACAATTTTTTGTCTTAGAACACACCTGAGGAACTCCTGGACAATTAGTTGTTTCCCTATTCCCAAGTGCTTTAGTATTAAAGGTGCCTTACCTGCTTAATAGTAATAATTAATTGATTAAACAAAGCTATTGCCTTCAGGTCAGTTCCAGCTCACAGGATTCCAGGTGTTAGTGTTTAGAGTGGAGTTACTGACAAATATCCAAGCAATGACAGTTAGAAGCCACACTCCTGGTGTTGCAAGAATCCTAAGAAACAGGAGGTTAGCATTCAACTTCACCAAATTGCATTTCACCAAACCTGAACTCTCATCTGGAGCTTCCCATCCAGGGCCTTTATCTCCAGCTGCACACATCTGCCTAGACAGACTTCTCTTTTCTTCCCAGCTGCTGTCAGCTGGTTTGTCTTCCATGGGAGCCTTCAGGTTCAAGGCTCTGTCTGTGGAGAAGTGCAGATCTCTTACCCTGATGCATTCTTTTAATTCTCCTCATTTTGATCAAGTCAGTTTCCACAACAAACAAGGCTCACCAGAAGCATTCCTGAGATCACATAAGGCAAACACACTTGACTTTGCATCACAGATGCCAGAGGTCAATTTCTTTAGTTTTTCAAGGCTATTTTACCCCTTGACTGTGTAACATTCCCAGATAACGCTTTTTTACCTGCCTCTCCTGATGGGGGAGATGTTAGTTATCCTTTATTCTGTGGCAAAAACAGCTCTGGATAGAGAGTAAGGAGGCTGGAGTTTAAGTTCTGTGACTTGTGGACACCTCAGGAGAGTCAGTTTTCTCTACATCTTGATTTCTTTTCTGTGAAGTAGGCAATAGATTTAAATCAATTTTTTCCCTAGCCTGTCGTTCACTTTGTCCCTTCTTTGTTACTTCTGCTCAATTCCACCAACCTTAGAGCAGAGTCAGGCATCTCCAGAACCGCAGCAGTGGTTTCCAGCCTTTAATTAAGTAAGGAGCCAAGTGGCAGATGCCATTCACACACACACTGGAAGGAAGCCCTGGCTACGAAGATTGTTTCGCTCCAACAGCTCAGCAGTTCACCCAGAGCAACTCCAACTAATGAAAATAGTTCTTTCTGTCTATTGAGCATCAGGAGCTGTTTCAAGCCATTTAAAATACCAACTTATTTAATGCTGGCAAAAGGTTAGGTCGATGACACAGGTATTGCATCTATTTCACAAATTAAGAAATTGGGGTGTTCACTTCCACAACACATATACTAAAACTGAAACAATACAGAGATTAGCATGGCCCCCTGTGAAGCATGACACACAAATTTGTGAAGTGTTCTATATTTTTAATTTATATGTGAATGTACATTTTCATTCAATCAGAATAAAAAAAAGAAATTGAGGATGGTATAAACTAAGCAATGTGCCCAAGAGAATACAGGTCACCTAATGTGATACTGGGCTATAAACCTGGCTTTGTGGGCTCTGAATGGTACAGTGTTAAATGTTAAATGTTAGTGTTCATTATTCTGTAATGAAAACAGCTCTGGATAGAGAGTAAGGAGGCGAGAGTTTACGTTTTATGGCTATGGACCCCCCAGGAGAGTCAATTTTCTCTGTGCCTTGATTTCCTTTCTGTAAATTGGGCAATAGATATAAATAATTTTTTCCCTAGCCTGTCATTTACTTTGTTACTTCTGCTCAATTCCATTGACATTTATGTCTACTCGATAAATATATTTTTTAAATCAGTGCACTTTTTTAAAACCAAATAAAATGCAATTTTAAAATTAAACTTTGTTAAATTAAAAGCCAAGTGACTTGCTCTAAACAGAAGGTAATAGTAAAAATATGTAATGAAAAAACAACATCATTAAATTTTAAATAGATACCCTTGCCTGCCTGAGATTCTATGCCTTGGGCTTCCATTTTAATAAACTGAAAAATACACACAGTAGCTAAAGATATTGCAAGTTCCCTAAAGTATATTAAAGACATAGTAACACAATTTGAGACTTCTTCCTTAGTATAGCCAGGTGAAGAAAATCTAAAAGGAAATAACTTTCTCACTAGGTTCTTTGCTGCTACTTCTTGGCTACATACTGCTTTAAGTAACCTCACTAATTTTTTCTTACTCACTGAAAAGCAGAAGAACTCATCGCCCTGAAGTCAATTCTGACTCACGGTAACCTCCACTGTTACAGAGTAGGATGGCTCTCATTCAGAGACAAAATGTGATATCATTACAAGGAAAATGATGAAGAAATAAAGTAGCTGGGGCCCTCATAGCACAGTGGTTCAGAGTTTGGCTGCTAACCAGAAAGCCGAGCAGTCTGAATCCACCAGGTGTCCCTTGAAAGCCCAAAGGAGCATTCCTGCTCTCTTGTAAGCGGCCACCATGAGTCAGAATCGACTCCAAGGTAACAAGTTTGCAGTGTACTAAACAAGAATTCTGAACCAAACACTGAATTCTAAACTCTGTGATCTCAACAATGTAAAACAGGGTGCTGTTCACAAGGCCTGGAAAGGAATGAGGTGGCAGACGGATACTGTTGTTGGGAAGATTGCGAGTAAGAAATCTTTTTTATTATTTTTCATTTAAAAATTATGTTTATTATTTTACTTTTAACAATGTCTTCTTGTTGGTTATGTAATCACTACTAATTTGTAGTTCGAGTTTAATTTCTCAACAAGTTGCTGGTGAAAAGTTTAGACAAGATAGCCATGGTTTGCTGATCACACACTTGATGAAATCAGCAAGTTGGGTGAATGTATTGTAGTAATTTTAATAGCTGAGTCCCATCAACTATACAATCACAAATTGATTGTGACTGTCAGCTAAGACTGAGACCGAAAAAATATAATTGTCAATTAGTGTGCTTCGTGTAGATAAGGCCAAAGAGTATTGGCATCTGCACTAAATGTCTCACCCTCATTTTGATTCTGAGAGCTCAATTTACAAAGAGAATTAACATTTCTCTTTATTTTAAGTGGTTTCTATGGATACCTTCTAGGAAGCATTTCATTCACATCCATCCAATTTAAGCTTCTCATTTTAATTTAAATACATTTTTCCTTTCCTCAGGAATCTGTATGTGATCCCCACGGTTCATTTTCTCGAAATAAACTGTGAAAAACATTTATGCACACAAATTTTTAAATTAATATTTTTAAAGATTTTTAAAAAGCAAGCAAAAATTCATACAGTACAGAAATTCCTAATTTCAAAGTTGGAAGTCTATTTTTATTTTCATCATAACCACTCAAACCCAGACTGGTAATTAGAGAATCATGCCTTCTGTTTTCAGCTTTTCCCATCATTTGTTTTCTTTCTTGTTACTTATTATATTGAATATTCTTTTAGATAGTAGAGTTGGGATTACAACTTTGGGAGGTCATTGAATTTAAAATCTGCAGTAAAAATTAATAATGTTTCTACTTACTATATACATATTTTAAGGTAAAGAATACAACCCTGGTAGCATAGTGGGTAAGTGCTACAGCTGCTGACCAAAAGGCTGGCAGTTTGAATCCACCAGGAGTTCCTTGGAAACTCTATGGAGCAGTTCTGTTCTGTCCTACAGGATCACTGTGAATCAGCGTTGACTCAACAGCAGTAGGTTTTTTTGGTTTGATATTGCCAGCATTTACTGATCTAATAAAAACTACTTTGAAAAAAAAAATTCCCTTTTCCAAGAAGAGCTATTTGCTAGAGAAAAGATCTGATGTCATCTCAGCTGAAAATATTTTTATCTACTGTGCAAGCTTTCACACTTCTCAGCCTAGAATTCAAGGCTTTCCACCTTATGGCTCTAGATTGGCTGCCAATTTATCCACTACCCCTCACTGTACAAACCTACTATGCCACCAGAAAGGCATTTTCCTTTTCCAGCTGGTGCCCTTGCCCACCAACACTCCTGGCCTTTGCTCACAATTGACTCTCTCCGCTTGAAATATCTCCATCAGACCCCCCAGTATCTGCTAACTGAAATCGAATCCAGGACTCCAGATTGATCATTAATGTCACTTGGAAAACCTTTCCTGTTTTCCCAGACTTGTCCCGCTCCTCTGAATGGCCAAAGCACCCTTCTCATTTCACACAACACTATGTTTTTTAACATTTCTTTGTGTATTTGTTTCACCATTCCTTATAAAATAAAAGCATCTTTCAAGTTTTTGTTATATTCTATTTTAAATAAGCAAGGTATGCATACAATAATTATACAACTCAAGAGGCACCAAAGAATATGCATTGCGCAAATCTGCTGCAAAAGATCTCTTTAACGTATTAAAAAGCAAAAATGTTACCCTAGAGACTAAGGTCCACCTGACCCAACGAATAAGGAATACCAGGGAAGAATTTATTTCTTTGATGTTGTCAAATAATATTTAATATAATTGTTCTGCTGGAAGAACCAACAAATCTGTCTTAGAAAAAGTGCAGCCAACAAACTATGGTATGTATATACACTCAATGGAACACTGCGCAATGATAAAGAACGATGATGATTTTAGGAAGCATCTTATAACCTGGTTTCAACTGCAAGACATTATGCTGAGTGAAATCAGTCAGCAGCCAAAGGACAAATGTTGTACAAGACCCTCTACCATAAGGGCTTAAAAATAGACTCATGTACAGAAGAAAAGACTCTTTAATGGCTACAGGTGTCAGAAGGGAGGATGAGAGTTGGTCATAGATTAGAGAGTTGATAGAAATTTGTTTAGGTAAAAGCAGTGACAGCACACAGTAGAATGGAGATCAACTTAACTGGACTTCAACTGAAAGTTCGTCTAATCATAACCCATTATTGCAATGATAGAGTAGCAGAGGCAGGGTCTGGCAACCACACTCTTGGGGAACATCAAGGCCAACTGGTATAACTAGCCTGTTGCTAAGAGAGACTTCTGCACCCCATATTGGTGAGTGGTGTCTGGGGTCTTAAAAGCTAGCAAGCCACCATCTGAGGTACACCAACTGGTCCCAACTCAGCCAGAATAGATGATCCCTGAGAACAAAGACGTGAGGAAAAAAGAGCTCAGGAGACAGAAGGACCCGTGTGAATGGAAGACTGTATCAATATATGACCAGAAAAACTAGATGGTGCCTGGCCACCACCAAAGGCAGCTGTGATGGAGCACACAGTATTGAGTCCCTGTGGCGACATGAGAAGAATAGGGATGCAGCTCAAGGACTCTACTGAAAGACCACAGTTAATGGTCTGTTGGCCTGGGTGATGCCCTGGGAGCATGGCCTCTAGACCTGCTGCTGCCTCTGACCAGAAAGCACTACTGAGGTCAAATCTGCAGACGAAAATGTACTGGACTCTGGGACACAATGTGACCATATGTCGTGTGTACTTTATGGTTCTATGCATTTATAGGAAGCTGTCCTACTGGTCCCTTTCTAGACGGGAGAGAAGAAGGCAGAGGGGCGCCAACAGGAGCTTGTTGAGAGGAAATGACAAGTAGAACACAAAGAGGAATGTGCTAGTACCAGGCAAGGAAGGCAGAAGGAGCTGCAGACAGGCAGGCAAGTAAAATTAATTTGGATTGTATATTTTCAGTTAATCACAATAAAAAAAGAAGAAAGACAGAGAAAGGTAGAGCCAGAATGTTCCGTACAAACAAGAATGGCCAGACTACATCTCATGTACTTTGGACCTGTTACCAGGAAAACCAGTCCCTGGAAAAGTACATCCTGTTTGGTAAAAAGGAGATCAGTGATAAGAGGAAGACCCTCAATGAGATGGATTAACACAGTAGCTGCAACGAAGGGCTCAAGCATAACAACAATCCTGAGAGTGGCACAGAGCTGGGCATTGTTTTGTCCTATCATACCTAGGGTTGCCATGAGTCAGAACCAACTCTGCAGCAGCTAACATCAACAAGGCCTCTCTGCTTCCCACCTTTCTCACCCAGTCTTACCCAGGTCTCACCCAAGTCTCCTTCACAGAAGTGTCCACTGCTCCTTGTGAATCTTTCCAGAGACAGTCTGTGTTTGTACGTATGTGTGTGTGTGTATTTATACAAATGACAAGATACTTCAGGATATTTGCCTGTTGTCCTGCAGAGCAGCTTCTGTCTATTCAAGGACATCCAGAGGAAGGCATGCCTGGGGACTGAACTCAGCCCACAATTCTCTTGTCACACTGTGTGCTCTGCCACTAGATTACAAACATCCTAAGAAAGAGGCCCTTCTTCAGATTCCCACAAATATACCTTAGAGACTAGCAGTGGCCTCGCTGTGTATTTTCATCTTTCATTTGTTTTCTTCACTTGACATTACTGTAAGAATCCATTTGCATTACAAATTCATGTTTAAATGCTGTCAGTGAAAAAAAGACTAATTTACAAAGGCTGTTTCCAGTACTTGCCTCTTTCTGTAGAATTACCAGTTTACAAATCACCAGTGGCTAAACTAAGTGGAAATTATTGTTTTTAAATGAAAATCTGTGAAAAGTTTTTTCAGAAGTCATGGTAATATTGTAAATAATTTTATTTACAATGGTTATTCTATTTTGAAGCAAGACGCTTAAGAACTTATACTAGGCTAGATTATTTGGATTTTATTAAATCTAAAAACAAAGTTTTAGCACAATGATTACGTCTTCTTTCAGATTACACTAATGCAATTTAACATATGTGCGTATGCCTGCACACATCTGTGTGTGTGTGTGTGTGTGTCTGTGTGTCTGTGTGTCTGTGTGTGCGCGCATGTATCCATTTCTATACCCTAAGGTTTCATTGATGTCAGTTGCAGAAGACGTCAAATCCCAGGCTCTTTTGGTTACAAGAAAAATTCAACTTTAATGCTTCTCACACCAGGAGTCCCCTTTAGATGTATTTCTGCCCTCAAATTCCAATACTTAAATCAAAAACTGCCTGTCTTCTCAGAAAGGATCATTCCATTTTGGTGTATGCAATTTGCTAGTCAGGATTATGGCTCCTGGAAACAAGAACCCAGAAACTCGTCTCAATTTAGTCAACTACGTAACCTGAATAAGTCTATCCAGGTCTCATCCCTCAGAGAGACTTATTTCAAGTAGCCTTGCCATTCAGTTTGGGTATATTATATTAGCATGATAACCTCTGCAGATAGACATTTCTCAACAGCCTATAATTTGGGAACGCAAATATTTTTTCAATACTATAGACATTTAGAATTTGCTCCTACTTTATGACCTAAAAAAACTAAACTTTAAGCCCCAACCCCCCAAAAAATCAGGTAACATACCAATGGCATCCCAGGGTGGTACAAAGTACTGGCATGCTAGGCTTTGAACCAAAATATTGGTGGTTGGTGTCTTTCCACGGCCTCCTTGGAAGAAAAGCCTGGTGATCTGCTTTCAAAAACTAGCCGCTGAAAACACTACAGAGCATAGTTCTATTCTGACCACATGGGGTCCCCATGAGTTGGAATTGATTCATTGACAACTAATTTTTTTGTTGTTGTTTGTTTGTTTACATATACCAATTGCTATTTTCCACCCCAAAGCTGACCCTTATCCATATCCTTCATATTCAGTTCATCCCTGACCTCAGGCTGAGGAGAGAGTAAGCATGATAATAATTAGAAGAAGAAGGAAGAGGAAAAGCAACTACAAATTTAATGGTTGGCTTCTTAGGGTCTCCAAATTCCAGAGAATTGAAATAGCCTTGTCAAAACATCCTGCTTTATGTAAGGTGAAGATCTACTCTCAGCTTACTTTTTAAAAAAAAAAATTTTATTAATTACAGTAAAAGAATAAAATTTCTAACATTGATCAGTTATTTCATCTGATAAACCCTCAGCCCCTCACCCACCCATGTAACCAACACAGTCATTTTCTTCTGTGGATAATTCTCTTGTTAAATCCTTATAACAGAGGTGTCATACAAATTTTGTCCTTTTGACACTGATTGATTTCACCCAGCGTAATCTCTTCCAAATGAGACCATGTTATGAGACATTTTCTAGAATTGTCATTGTTTTTTATCATCGTGTAGTATTCCATAGAGTATATGTATCATAGTTTGCTTATCCATCCATCTGTTGATGGGCATCAGGGTTGATTTCAATTTTTTGCTCTTGTGGACTGTGCTGCAACAAAAATGCATGTACACATGTCTGTTCATGTGACAACCTTTGTTTCTGAAGGACAAATTCCAGGCAGTGGAATTACAGGATCAAATGATGTATATATTTCCAGCTTTTTAAGGAAGTGCCAGATTGCTTTCCAAAGAGGTTGTACCATTTTGCGATCCCATCAACAGTGTAGGAGAGTTCCGATTGTCTCCACAGTCTCTCCAGTATTTGTTGTTTTGTGTTTTTTGGATCATGGACAACTTTGTTGGGGTGAGATGGTATCTCATCATAGTTTTGATTTGAATTTCTTTAATAGCTAATGATCGTGAGCAATTCTACACATGTCTTTCAGCTGCCTGGATATCCTCTTTAGAGAGATGTCTATCTCCTTCACCCATTGCTTAACTGAATTATTTATCCTTTTCTTGCTGATATTTTGTAATACCTTATAGATTATGGAGATCAGATGTTGGTCTGATATATAGTTGCCAGATACTTTTTCCTATTCTGTAGGTGGGCTTTTAATTCTTTTGATGATATCTTTGAATGAGCAAAAGTGTTTGATTCTTAGTAGTTCCCATTTATCTGTTTTCTGTTGATCATGCTTTGTCTGTCAGATTTTGAAGTCTGTCTATACTGTATATTAAAACTTCCATTGTTGATCCTATTTTTTCTTGGATGAGCTTTATTGTTTTAGGTTTTATATTTAGGTCTTTTATCCAATTTGAATTGGGTTTTGTATAAGGTGTGAAATATGGGTCCTGTTTCAAATTTTTGCAGATAGATATCCAGTTTAGCCAGCACCATTTGTTGAAGAGATTGTTTTTACCCCAGTTTAATGTCTTAGAGCCTTTGTCAAATATCAGCTGTTCATAGGAAGATGGTGTCATCTCTGGGGTCTCAATTCCATTCCATTGATCTATCTGTCACTTTTTGCACAAGTACCAGGCTATTCTGACTACTGTGGCAGTGTAATAGGTTCTAAAGTCAGGTAGTAAGAGGCTCCCAGTGTATTCTTCTTCTTCAGTAGTGCTTTACTTATCCAAGGTAGCTTCCCTTTCCAAACAAAGTTGATGATTTGTTTCTCCATCTCATTAAAAAACATCACTGGAATTTGTTTGGGGATTGTATTATATAAGTAGACTGCTTTGGGTAAAATAGACATTTTCACAATGTTGATTCTTCTTATCCATGAGCAATGTAGATTACTCCATTTATGTAAGTCTTCCTTAGTTTCTTGTAGCAAGGTCTTGTAGTTCTCTTTGTGAAGGTCTCTTATTTCTCTAGTTAGGTTTATTCCTAGGTATTTTATCTTCTTGGGTACTATAGTAAATGGAACTGATTTGGTGAATTCTTCTTTAATAATCTCACTGTTGGTATAAAGGAATCCTACTGATTTACTTATGTTTATCTTGTATCCTCGACTCAACGGCACTGGGCTGGTGTGGCATCTTGTATCCTGTTACTTTGCTAAACTCCTCTATTAGTTCCCATAGTTAACTTATCCACATCGGCAATGGAGAAGCAAAAATCTCCCTATTTGTAAATGATATGATTGTTTATACAGAGAATACAAAAGAATTCTGGCTTCTCTTTTGAAAACAAGGCAGTAAGTGTTGAGACATTGTCTTCCTCTGTGTGTCTTCCCTTGGAAATAATACTTAACCATCTCTAATACTCCATTTTTCTTCCAATAGGAAATGCTTTCTCCTTCTATTCTTCCAAGAAAATATTTTTCTTTCTTTTAGGGCATTTTCCCAAATGTCTTATAATGACAGTTGTGTCACTCCCTTTTATCCTAATATGTGGATTTTAAAGATGATGTGTACCATTTTAAATTCCCACCAGTACTAAGCATATTATATGTACATCTATAACAGATGCTGAGTAAACATTCAGTGAAGCAAGAAGAGTAGGAAGAAAGAAAGAAAACATTTAATGAACTTGAATGGTTCCTAATGGTGGTGACTAGGTGTTGTTAGGTGCCATTGAGTTGGTTCTGAATCACAGTGACCCTATGTGCAACAGAATGAAACACTTTCTAGTCTTGTAGCATCCTTATAATGCTTGCTATTGTTGAGCCCATGGTTGCAGCCACTGTGTCAATCCACCCCATTGAGGGTCTCCCTGTTTTTTGCTGACCCTCTACTTTACCAAGTATGATGTTGTTCTCTAGAGATTGGTTCCTACTGATAACATGTTCAAGGTACATGAGATGAAGTCTTGGCATCCACTCTTATAAGGAACATTCTGGGTTGGGCTTCTTCAAAGACAAATTTGTTCATTCTTCTGGTAGCCTCTAGTATTTCCAAAGGTCTTTGCCAACATCGTACTTTAAAAACATCAACCTTCTTTATCCAGCTTTCTTAAGCATATGAAGTGGTTGAAAACACCGTGGCTTGGTTCAAGTACTCCTTAGTTCTCAAAGTGACCAAAAGAACAACAACAACAAAAAAAACCTGTTGCTGCCAAAATGATTCTGTAGATTTCAACTGCCAGCCTTTTGGTTAGCAGCTATAGCTCTTACCCACTATACCACCAGCATTTCCTCAAAGTCACATCTTTGCTTTTTAACATTTGAAACAAGTCTTTTGCAGCAGATTTGCCCAATGCAATACTTCATTTGATTTCTTGACTGCTTATTCTATGGATGTTGATTGTGGATTCAGGTAAAATGAACTCCTTTACATCCTTGGTCTTTTCTCCTTTTACCATGATGTTGCTTACTGGTGCTTTTGGCAGGAGTTTTGTTTTCTTTGTGATGAGGTGTAATCCATAGTGAAGGCTGTGGTCTTTGATCTTCACTATTAAATGCTTCAAGTAGTCCTCTTCCTTTTCTGGAAGTAGTGTTGTGCCATCTGCATATTGAAGATCATTAATGAGTTGCCCTCCCATCGTGATGCAGCATTTGTCATATAGTTCAGCTTCTCAGATTACTTGCTTAGCATGCAGTTTGAATAAGTGCAGTGAAAGGATACAACGCTGGTGCACACACACCTTTCCTAATTTTAAACAACATGATATCCCCTTGTTCTGTCCAAATGATTGCCTCTTGATATGTGCACAGGTGCTTTATGAGCACAGTTAAGTGTTTTGAAATTTTCATTATTCACAGTGTTATCCATAATTTGTTTTGATCCACACCATTGAATGACTTTGCAGAGTCAATAAAACACAGGTAAACATCTTTCTGATGTACTGTGCTTTCAGCCAAGATCTATCATCAGCAATGATATCCTTTGTTCCAGGTTCCCTTCTGAGTCTTGCTTGAATTTCTGAAAGTTCCCTATTGATGTACTACATCAACCATTTTTGGACTATCTTTACCAGCATTTTTTTTGTGTGTAATGTTAATGATTACAAAAAACAACACTGCCATCAAGTCATTTCTGATGCACAGCAACCATATAAGACAAAGTAGAAGTCCCTTATAGAGTTTCCAAGGCTGTAAATCTTTAAGGAAGCAAACTGTCACATCTTTCTTTTGGGGAGGAACTGGTGAGTTTGAACCACTGAACTTTTAGTTAGCAACTGAGCACTTAACCGCTGTGTCACCAGATCTCCTTGTATTTATGATATTGCTCAACAATATCTACATTCTGTTGGAGCATCTCTCTCTTAGCTGCTTAGTCTTAGGCAAGTCACTTCCCATTCTCAGCCCCAGCTTCCTCATTTGCACAATAAGAATAATGGCACCTATGTGGAAACTCCTTTTCATGGTGATTAGATGCTTGTGTAAAGCATCGGGCAGAATGTCTGGGACATCAAAGACCCACTATAAAGTAATTTCCTCGCCTTTCTTCACACCCAATAGGGGCCTGAACTTGAAGGACTCTCAGCAGTCTGCCTGTCTTGATCCTATGTAAAAATTCTTTTCTGCAGCCTGCCACTCTGTCTCCAGGTTAAAATTTCTCAAAGTACGAGTGTCACTTAATGGACAACAAAGACTGGGCAAAATCTCTTCCAGAGTCATGCAGAGTAGAAAAGCCAGGACATGTGAAACTCTATTTGTGCTGGTTTTTCTAGGGGTAAGTTAGGTTAGTGTGTTAGTTTCATCACTATTGTCTGGGGGGTGGGGGCAGTGCTGAAAGAAGGAAGTTTAATGATGCTGGGAGAGGATTAGGATGGTTAAATTGGACTTGGGCAAGAATAGAAAAGGGGGACATGATGGCTAGGCCAAACTCTCTGTGTTGCTCTGGGAATATATCTGAATTTATTTTGTCCTCTCTCTAAATCTCTCTGTCTATGCTTGTATGTGCAGAAGAATCATCAAAGAGAAATCCATCTATTCATTCATTTATTCACTTTATCCAAATTAAATGAGTTTTTTAAAATGTGACAAATACTGGAGGAAAAACAGGTAAATGAAACACTCTGCCTACAGCCGACGCACAGTCTGTTAGAGACAATGAACCCTGGTGACCTACTAGGTAAGAGCTTCACTGCTAACCGAAGTTGTCCCTGGTTTAAACCCATCAGCTGCACTACGGTGGATAATGCCTGTGTCTCCTCCAGTAAAGACTACAGCCTAAGAAACCCAATAGAGTAGTCGTAGCCTATCACATGAGGTTGTTATACATTGGAGTCTACTCAATAGTACACAAGGATGACAATCCTGTGATAGACATTAGCATAGAGAACTAGGAAACAGATGAAAGAAAGGGTACTGGAAAAAAGGAAGGAAGCACGAAGCTGCTCTCTCCCCTCTTCAAATTTCACAGATACGTTTAGCTTCATATCTTGTCCTTCCAAAGATCCACCCCCAACCATGTGAGTTTGTTTGGAAACGTACAGATTTAAGGAGCCATTTCACTTGATGTACTAAAAACCCACTAGTTTGTGTTAGGTAAGTCACTTCCCACTCTCAGCCCCAGCTTCCTCAATTGCACAGTAAGAATAATGACACCTATGTGGAAACTCCTTCTTCTCTGGTGTAGAGATCACTCTTGTTCTCCAGCCACTTCAAGTAAGCAAAATAAAAATGTGGTTTTTCCTCAGAGCCCTTCCCTTTGCTAGTAGCCAGGAGTGTGTCCTGTTCACATGGATACATCCAGAACCAGCATGGCACCCAGTAAATGGGAGAAACTCAATAGATGTTTGTGAATCATGAGTGTGTAAGCGAAAGAATGAAGTCATTTACCATTATTGGTCTCAGTTCTACAACAGAGATTAAAAACAAAAACAAAATAGCTGCCATCAAGTAGTTTTCAATAGTCAGTTTTTCAGGAGTAGACAGCCAGATCTTTCTTCCAAGGTGACTCTGTGAGAACTTGACCCTCCAAACTTTTGATTAGCAGCAAAGCATGTTAACTATTCTTTCTACCACACCAAACCAAAAAAAAAAAAGAAAAAACCCACTGCCATCAAGTTGATTCCAACTCATAGGAAACCCTGGTGATGTGCTGGTTAAGTGCTACAGCTGCTAACCAGAAGTTGGCAGTTCAAATTCACCAGGTGCTCCTTGGAAACTCTATGGGACAGTTCTACTCTGTCACTATAGGATCACTATGAGTTACACCACACAGGGGCTCTAAAACTGTTAAAATCAACAACAGCATAAAGTTGTCATTGATTTCGTTCTGACTCCTAGAAATCTTTAAGACAGAGTGGAACTGTCCCATAGGGTTTCCAAGGAGCAACTGGCACATTTGAACTGCTGACCTTTGGGGTAGCAGCCAATTTCTTTACCACTGCACCATGAGGGTCCCAAAATAGTGATAATAAAACAAACAAATAAAACAAACCCATTGCCATTGAGTAAATTCCAGCTTATAGAGACCCTATAGGGCAGAGTAAAACTGCACCTTAAGAGTTTCCAAGGAGTGCCTGGTGGATTCAAACTGCCAACTTTTGGTTAGCAGATGTAGTTCTTAAATACTTTGCCACCAGATTTTCTAAAACTATCAATATCTCCACCAAATTCTCAGGGTTGTTAAAGTAGCCTGGCTCTGGGTCTGGCCTCTGGGAGGGACTTAATATATGATAACCCACTGCTGTCAAGTGGATTCCCACTCATAGCAACCCTAAAGACAATATTATTACCACTAATATCATCAATGATTATAGTTTAATAACCTATATAAAAAACAGCCATTTATTTTTGCTTTTAAAAAAATGAAGGGAGAAAAAAAAAGCTCAGACCACAATCAACACAATGTAAGCACTTCACAGCTTTGCTTTCCAGATCTCTGCAGGAGCCCACATATTGCTTTCTCTTCTCAGCCAAATTCCAAGATCTAGGAGTGATTCCCCCAGGAGGGAACATGCCATTTCTGCAGTGGCTACTGTCTTGCAGTTCCTGTTACCTAAACAACTCTGTCTCCTTGGCTTCCCTGAAGATAAGATAACCACACCCAAAGACAGCAATCTCTCTGTCATTTGCAATAAGAGCCAAAGTCCTCTGGGGGCACAGCCAGAGGAATCCGCAGGATGCTAGCTCTTCAGACTCATGACTTTTACTCCTTTGCGTCCAGACGTTTGCTGACCACAGAATTCCACAGTCATGACACTTGGAGGAAACCCAGGTTGTGCAGTGATTAAGTGCGACAGCTGCTAACCAAAGGGATGGCGGTTCAAATCTACCAGGTGCTATCTGGAAACTCTTTGTGCCAGTTCTATATTTCCAGATCCAATCCCAAAGCAGCAGCTTGCATGTCCCTTTGCTGAGATCCACACTCTAAAGCCAGAAGAACAAACTCGTTGTCATCAAGTCAGTCCTGACTCATAGTGACCCTGTCACAGATGATTCCAATGCTACCATCCCACTTGTTATTAGTAGGGGAAGGGGATTGTTCAACATCTGGAATGTCTCCTCCAAAGTAATTGATTTAACTCACTAACGGCAGTTGCCAGTCAAGCTGAACTTTTACCTGAAAAGCTGATTTCTGGACCTGATGCTGAAGTTCTGCTCCCTGTTCAGCTGCTAATTATGAACAAATATAAAATGTCTTGACACTTACTGCACAAGAAAAAGTGTTTCGATTAATGAAGAAAATGTCAATTGTGTCTTAAGCTGAATAAAGACATTTACCTGGTGTGGGTTGACTTATGCTTCAGGAGATGGCTAGTCCCTCAGGCTACTCATTAGGCACACTGTCTCTAAGGAAATTAAACCTGACAGACAGTAAAAAAAAAAAAAAAAATCACCTTATGGTAAAACCTAACCAAACCCATGGCTGTCAAGTCAATGTCAACTCTTAACGACCCTATAGGACAGAGTAGAACTGCACCACAGAGGTCCAAGAAACACCTGGCAAATTCAAAGTGCTGTTGGTTGGCAGTCATTGCACTTAACCAGTATGCTACAAGGGTAGTATGGAGGAAAAACAGGAGTATGTATGTGTAATTTGTATAATGAAAAATATATGTTTATACATATAAAAAGATTAAAGCAAATACAACAAAATGGTAATGTTGATTAAATTTCATGTTATGGGAGTATGTATTATGTCTTTGTTCTTTCCTATAGTCTCTTTGTTTCATATATTATTAAATACTGTATATGGCAAGGAAGCACCAGTAGCATAGTAGTTAAGTACTACAGCTACTAACCAAAAGGTCAGCAGTTCAAATCCACCAGGCACTCCTCGAAAATTCTATGATGCAGTTCTATTCTGTCCTATAGGGTCACTACGAGTCAGAATTGACTGGAAGGCAGTGGGTTTGCTTAATTTACAGGTATATCCCAGTGGTTAGAGCATTTGGCTGCTAACCAGGTCAGTGGATTGAATCTACCAGTTTCTCTGCAAGAAAAAGATGTAGCAGTCCACCTCTGTAAAGAGTACAATCTTAGAAACCCTATGGGTCAGTTCTACTCTGTCCTGTAGGGTCAATATGAGTTAGAATTGACATTTGCTTTTGGTTTAGGTATTTCTTAGAGTTTTCAAAATTCTCAGTTAAAAAAAAAAAAATGTGCTTCCTAGATTGAATAGTCTACTGATGATCAAACAAACAGGAAAACCAAAACTAAAGCAGTTGTCACTGAGCTCATTCTGACTCTTAGCAGACGTGTGTATTACAATAACAGAACAGAACAGAGCTCCACAGGGTTTCCAATGGCTGTGACCACTAGGAAGTAGATTATCATGTCTTTCTTCCCAGGCATTTCCGAATGGCTTCAAACCACCAACGTTTCCACTAGTGGTAGAATCCTTAAGCATGTTTGCCACCCAGGAATTCCAGATAAACAAGATAAAGGATAAATAAATCATAAAACACCTAGACATTTTTCACAAAGGCAGAAGTGGCTTCTACTGACTATCTTTTTATGAACCTCACAACATTAAGGGTATGTATTAGAAAACTCATTTTACAGATTTAAAAAAAATGAGGCCTAGAGGAGTTAAACTGTTCAAGATCACACCACTATATATGGCTTCATAGCAGGCAGCCCATCTCCAGAGACCTTCTCTTCAACCGTTGTCATGATGATCCATCTGTATTGCTGTTACAGAGAATGAAGGACCAGGAATACTCCTGTCTCCCGTCTTTTTCCTGGAATCCAAAACTGAGCTAAACCCAAAACCCAAAATAAACTCCGTGCTATCAAGTTGATGTGGACTCATAGCAACCCTATAGGACAGAGTAGGACTGCCCCACAGAGTCTCCAAGGAGCACCTGGCAGCCTTGAACTGCAGGCCTTTAGGTTAGCAGCTATCAAAACCAAACAAACACAGTACTGTAGAGTTAACTCTGACTCACAGGATCCTATACAACAGAGTGGAACTGCCCTATAGAGTTTCCAAGGAGTACATGGCAGATCCCAACTGCCAACCTTTTGGGTAGCAGTCTTAACGCTTAACCACTAGCCACCAGGGAAGCACTTACTAAAGCAGTGGTTCTCAAACTTTTTATTTTATGTTTTTCATTACCACTTCCCAGAAGAACTTTTTAAAAATATTTTTTCCCGGTATCCCTGGCCCCCTAAAATTTTAATACCACAGATGTGTTATCTATATGGAAACCCTGGTAGTGTAGAGGTTAAGTGCTACAGCTACTAACCAAAAAGTCAGCAGTACAAATCCACCAGGCCCTCCTTGCCAACTCTGTGGGGCACTATGAGTTGTGCACTGTGAACAGCCATGAATTATTGAAATATGTAAGATTTTTGTCACCCCCCCACCTACCAAAGAACCCATTTTTGGACCTTTAGGCTATATTACATGTAATACATGTAATAAGGAAACCAATACCAAGGATGCTTGGTATATAGTGTCATTGTTCAGCCACATGCCGCAGAAATACTGTCTGAAACAAAAGCTCCCACGTTGGCTGAAAGGACAGGAAATATGGTAATAGAAGAATTTTGGCTATTTCTCCTCAGTTTCTGAGTTTGTGTGTCTGTGAGGGGCTATTGGTATATATCTGCAAGAATGAGCAGGCCCCAAAGTAACTGCTGCTGAGCTAAAGCTCCTGTTGTCCTCGTTATACGGAATCAGTTTCCAATTATGTGTGCTAATGAGGTCCAGCAACAGGATGGGTAAATGAAACCCACAAAGAATTCAAATCCACAAAGAATTTCCCCAGCCTTATTTGGAAAACTATTTCAAGCTCCTTCTTCAGCCTGTGGACATGTGAGAAGCAGACTGAGGTAGCTGTTCGTTTTCTCCTGTTATTTCCAGCCTCAGGTGGAGCAGGAGTGTCTGTCATTCCAGACTCAACTTGCCTTGACTTAGCCAGGGCCTTTCCTGGGGCAAAACCCTGGTGGCCTAGTGGTTAAGTGCCATGGCTGTTAACCAGAAAGTTGGCAGTTTTAATCCACCAGCAGCTCTTTGGAAACCCTATGGGGCAGTTCTACTCTGTCCTGTAGGGTTGCTATGAGTCAGAATCAACTCTATGGTAGTGGGTTTGGTTTGGGTGTTTTGGGTTTTACTGGGGCAAGGGCTCTAGGTTTCCCTTCCCTGAGGAGTCTACTAAAAAGTTTATAGTCTCCATCTGTGGATGGTATCATTCTTTCCACTTTGCAGATGTGGAAAACAACTTGTTCGATGTAGTAGATTGAACTGGGTCCCCCAAAATGTGTGTCTCACTTCAGCTGGGCCATGATTCCCGGTCTATTACATGATGTTCCAGTCCTTTGTAAATGCTGCATCTGTAACCTCGAGAAGGGAGGGTGGGTGGTGGCTGTCTTAGTAAAGCGGGCTCAGTCCATAAAATTATAGTGTGTTTTCAGGCTACCTCTTGGGATGTAAGAGAAAGACACTAGTAGAGAGATTTGGGGGCCTCAAACCATCAAGAAGCAGTGACAAGAACAGAGCACATCCTTTGGACCTGGGATCACTGTGCCTCAAAAACTCCCACTCCAGGGACAGAGTGACAACAATGAGGGTCCCTCAAAACCACCAGAGAAACAATTCCCCTGCAGCTGATGCCTTGAATTTGGACTTTTAGACCACTTTTCTGTAGGAAAATATATCTCTTTGTTAAAGCCATCCACTTGTATTTCTGCTACAGCAGCATTAGGGAATCAAGACACTCAAAGTTGCTGGAAATAGACTGGCTTGAAACTGGGCAGAGACACACTAGTGCAAGAGTCCAGTGACGTTTATTCGAAGAGAAAAGAAAGTGTGGTCCAAACCAAGATGTGGTTCAGCCCACCCAATAGCTGGTGGGGACAGTGTTTGTAGCTTTCAAGTTCTGAAGAAGAAATGAGGAGAGACTGATGCAAAAGTTATTTATGGTTTTACAAGTAGGTGACTGGGGGGGCATACGTACCAGGCCGTTCTTTTAGCTAGCGGCAGGGTCTGATCACTGGATAAAATGACCTCTCTGAATTCCAGGGACAGAGTTCCCTCAAAAGTGTTACAGGTAAAAATGGTAGACCAGAGTTCAAATTCAGGTGTTTCTATTTCAAATACCTCCTTTGCATTATCCTCAAAGTCTTCTGAAAAGGCTGGAAAACATTCAATTGTAGTGTTGTGATTTGAGTTTTAAAGTTAGACAAACTGGCTTTCTAATGATCATAAGGAAGTTATCTTACCTGCCCTTATATTTCATTCAACATTCTTCACAGTAATGCTGTGTTGTAAGGATTAAATAAAATCATGTTCCCAAGTACCTAATGTACATTGGGAACTCTGGTGGCATTGAGTTTGAGTGCTATGGCTGCTAACCAAAGGTTGGCAGTTTGAATCTACCAGGACCACCCTTAGAAACCCTGTGGGGCAGTTCTATTCTGTCCCGTAGGGTCACGTGAGTCAGATCTACTTGACAGCATCTGGTTTGGTTTTTCTTTAGTACATTATCTACCTCAAAAACTGTTTCCTTCCCCTGCTGTCAGTTTGGTCCTTCTGTCATTTATTGGACCTTTGTCCTATACCACTCTGCACTGTTGCCTGATACTTCACAAGTATTTCTGACCTTCTTATCTGAATTCTAAGAACTTTGGTATCACAAACCATTGTAAAGTTTGTTCTCAAATTTTGAATACATGAAATTGTATACATTCCTAAAATTCCAATTACAAGCTAATTTCACACATCACCCAATGAGCAAGAATTTGAACTCTTAAATGGTGATGCCTCTTGTCCCTGAGAGTTCATTTGTTGTCGCATCACGCCAGTTCTGACTTACAGCAACCCTGTGTCACAGAGTGGAACCACTCCATAGGGTTTCCTGGGCTGTAATCTTTACAAGAGTATATTGCCACATCCTGTCTCCCAAAGAGTAGATGACATCATTATCTTTATGTAGAAATTTGTGTCTGTTCCATTATTTAAAAACTTCATTGTGTTTGCCCTAGTTGCCCCATTTGGAGCTCCAGACGTGTCTATAAAGCTGCGGTGGGCCCTCCAGCCTTGGAGAGGACCCAGGCAAAACAACAGAACTCCAAGAACTGCCAGCCACACCATAAGGAGCAGAGATTAGCTGTACCCATCAAGCCCTATTTACATCATTACAAAAATATGCCTATGGTTGTCTTAAGACAATAATTTTTGAAGGACATCAAAGACATATGGAAAATATGAGCCCAGCAGACAGAACGTGCCATATGATCCAGAGACCATGTGATTGGGAGAGCACTAGATCATGTCCCACCACCAGCAGGGTTTGCTCTGAGAGGGAACACAATGTGAAGTCCCTGTTGTAGAGGGAGAAAAATGGGTGTGCAGAAGTGGAATTCTATTAAAAGACCACACCTGATGGCTGACAGACTGAAGGGTCCCCTAAGGACATGGCCCTCAGACTGTTAGTCCAGAGCTGAAACAGTCATGAAGCCAACTCTTCAGACAAAGATTGGACTGGACACTGAGTGATGCTGCCAAAGAGTGTGCTTCTTGGCTTAACTATATCCATGAGACTGTCTGACAAGCTCTTGTCCAGTGAGGTAAGAGGGCGGAGGGGTACAGGCATTGGCTGAACGGATGCAAGAGGGTATAGGGTAGAAAAGAGGACTGTGCTGTCACAGGGGCGGGGGGCAGGGTGAGAGCAGTTAGGGTTGCATAATGCTGTGCATCCAGGGTTTTGCATGGCCAACTGATTTGGACTGTAAACTTCCACTAGAAGCACAACAAATTTCTATTTTGAAAGACAGTAAGTTTTGGGATGGTTCCATAAGTAGCTGTAGGTAACTGAAATTATTTGCACCTGCTGAAGAAGTGGTTTATCTCGTTCAGTTTGTGTCCGTAACAGCACCTGTCATGCCCCGTCCTGAGCGACTTTCTCTCCATGTTGTCAGTTATCTCTCTATTATCTGACCTCTCCATCCGTGGATTTGCAGGAGCGGTTAGTGGTATTGTGAAAAAGGCTTTGGTTTTGACTGATACACTTAAAGAAAAATACCAACTGGGAATACTTATGAAGCTAATGTTTAAAACTCAGAATTGTTTGCCAGTATGCAAATGGTAATCTGGGCTCTTGATTGACCAAATACCAGAAACCAGAAGTCGAAGCAGCTGGTTGCATTAGGCTAAAAAAAAAAGTCATGTTAGTCAACCCTTCTGAACCTCGACAACACACAAGTACGTACACAGGAAATGCTGCTTCATTTCCTCTGGATAGTGATAAAGAAATTAAAACACATATTCAAACACATGCATCCTTTCTATTTCCAACTTTGATATGTTACACAGTCAACATTTTAATCAAAAGATAAAAGGAAAACAAGTCACAATTTTACAGCCAAAATGCAACTATTTTAATTTTTCCAAGTAACCTTATAGTCTTTTCCATGTGCAAAATGCTGAGGCTTTATCTTCAGTTGGTTTGTTATTCAGATTCTCTTGCCTCAAGTTCAAAGTCACATAGATCCAAACAATGAAGGAAGAAGGAAAGAGGAAATAGGAAATTTGTGTTCCCCATCTCTTCGGAGGTTTAGAGAGAAGGTTGTCAATTTATTTCTTCATTTGCAATAACAAACATTATAAGCATGTGAAGTGTTTTCCATTTATTAACATTCTTCAGAAATGTAATTATTTTCTCATTAGTTTTCTGTCCAATAAGCCTCTAAGGTACACACTAAGCCAAGTATCTGTTTTCTTACCATTCTTTTCCTATTATCTAGTATAATGCCTAGCAGTTAGGAGGCATTAGGAAAATATTTGTTGAACTGAAATAAGAGAATCACAAGTCTAGAGGATATATTTACCAACCTAGAAATAGAAAAGGAGAAACTTGTTAAAATTAAATAGTGGGTGAGAATCTGTATATTAAAAAGAGAGCATGCATATCCTAATGGACTTTATAATAAATGTGGTCTATTCAATTAATGCTGCTAGACAGAATTTGCATCTTCTTTAAAAAGAAGGGGAAAAAAAGATGAAACCACCTCTGGAGACATTGTGTATTCAGTTCATTTAATATTTATGTTGAGCTTCTTAACACAGCATCCTCAAGGAGACCAAAAATGCTAGTTGGAATATGCAGAATGATACTCAGGAGGATGGAGTAAGAGCACTCCCTACTTTCCCAGCCCCAGATCAATCAATATAGATTGAGTTAATTTAAGTATTCTGCTAAAGGGCAGAGGGAGAACTTTAGAATATTTGCAAAGGAAACAGCATCTTTCACTATTTCTTTCCCCCCCCAAATCCTGACAGAGGTTACAAAAGTAGGTTTGCTTTTATAAGATGTCATAGATTGAATTCTGTCCCCCAAAATATGTGTCCACTCAGTTAGAACATGATTCTCAGTATCGCGTGACTGTTTTCTGTTTGGTGGTTTTCCTATGTGTTATAAATCATAATCTCTGCTTGCAGTTAAAGATGATTAGAGTGGGATACAACACCTTTGCTCAGGCCACATCCCTGATCCAATGTAAAGGGAATTTCCCTAGGGTACAGCCTGCACCATCTTTTATCTTACAAGAGATAAAATGAAAAGGAAGCAAGAAGACAGTTGGAAGGCCTCATATTACTACTAAAAGCAAAAGGAAGCAAGCAGAGAGTTAGAGGGTCTCATAGAACCAAGAAAGCAGTGCTGGGAAAACAGTGCATTCTTTGGATCCAGGGTTCCTGTGAAGAGAACGCACTAGTCCAGGGGACGATTGATGCCAAAGATCTTCCTCCAGAGATGACAGAGAAAGCCTTCCCTTGGAGCTGATGCCTTGAATTTGAATTTCTAGCATATTAGGCTATAAAAGAATAAATTTCTCTTTGTTAAATCTATCCACTTGTGGTATTTTGGTTACAGCAGCACTAGATAACCAAGACACAAGGAATAAAAGCCACTTAAGTTAGGGTGAATTTTTAAAAAATGCTGTGGCTTAAATAAGAGAACTTTGTCTCTTTTATCACAACCACAGGTTAGCAGACAATTCTGTTCAATTAAATTAGAAGATTTGGAATTCTTCAATCATGTCAATCCGTCATCCACAACTAAGGCATTACTTCTCAAATGTTAGCATGTAGACAAATACCTGTGGATCTTGTTAAAATGCAGATTCCAATTCAGTAGGCCTGGAATAGGGCTTGAGACTCTGTTTCTAAAGAGTTTTCAGGTTGCTGATGCTGCTGGCTCAAGGACTACACCTTGAATAGCAAGACCCTAGGCCACTGTTATGTGCATGGTCAAAGCTGGGACATTTGTATTCCACATCTCAGGAAAAAGAAAGAAAACAAGCTCAGGGTAAGAAATTACCTTTCAGCAATGTAGAAATAAAGTATGCATCTTTTGCTCACATGCAAGATGCAAAGACTTAGGAAAATGTCAACACCTGGGTTAAAGGAGGCTGGTAAATGTGGTTATTTTCTAGCTCAGCTGCCATGTTTTGAGTAAAAAGGTAGAGGGAAGAGGAAGAGCAACACCATCACAGCAAAGAAGAGAAGAGAAACTGGGGAGTGGATAGTAGTCTGCGCCTCAAAAAACCAAAGAGGCAGAGCTCGTAATTTAACAACAGAGAGGAAATGTAACACTAAGAAATAGGATGCATGATCTGGATATTGTTCTGAAACCTATGAAAACAAACTTTACCAAAAAGCTAGTGGATCAAAAGTCAAGGGTCACTGATAATATTCCATTTTGAATTTTCAATTCCTGGCTTGTTTTCTTGCATCTTCTCTGTGACTTTTTCTTGGGGAGAGCTGGTGATCAGGCAGGTCACTGGGGATGACTCAGAAACAAGTTTAGAGTCACTGAATTCTGAAATCTGTCTATGGATTAAAAAAATAAAGCTAAAGAGAAATCCAAATCATAGCTAAATTTCATTAAGGATAAGCCAAACACTAAGAAAAATAATGCAAGCATAACTTAGAGGTTCTTGACTCACTTAATACAAGGTCTGACAATTAAGTCCATGAACTTAATTGTCCTAAGTGCTACATACCTCATTGGTGAGTATTGCTGACAGTCACCTTCAAAGCACTCCCCTTGGGAAACTAAGCACTGACACCAGCACCTAGTCTACCCTTCAAAGCAGTTTTGGAACTCTTCCTGGAATGGCCATCATGCACAATGGCAAGGTGACAATTTTCAAGCTTACCTGTATAGTTGTCTGTGTTTTAGCCAGTCAACAAATAACTGTATTGAAACATCCTCCCTACTCAGCTGTTCTGGCTCCCAATGACTTTTTTTCTTTACCAAAGATAAAGGAAATATTGAAAGGAAGATATTTCGATGACATTCAGGACACCAAGGACAATATGATAACAGCTCTAATGGCCATTCCAGAAAAAGAGTTCCAAAAGTGCTTTAAAGGGTGGACTGGGCAGCGGCATGGGTGCATAGCTTCCCAAGGGGAGTACTTTAAAGGTGACTATAGTGATATTCAGCAATGAGTCACATAGCATTTTTTTTCTAGGATGAGTTACCAAACTTTATTGTCCTTCTCATATGAATTCGAATCCACATGACCATTAGTTAACTGAGGACTTGCTTTGAAATTTGTCTGCCTTTGACAGTAACAGAAACAAAATCTATTCTCCAAATATTTGGACATGATAAATTTTCTGAAAACATGCACTTGAGTAATAAATTTGAGGAGCTTTCAGTGAGGAAACTTGCATCATCTCTTGTGGTATCCCCACCCCATTTCAACATTTAAGTGTCCTCTACCTTACAGAAGTAACTATTGTATCTAGCTCAGTTCAAGTGACCATTCTAGAAGACCTCTGACAGAGAAAGTGGCATTATAAATAATTGTACCAGAACAACGGATATAAACCAGGACAAGTTTGGGTAACCCAGCATATATGGTCACTGTAGTTCTAGGTAATACTTTTCATATTTTCTTTCTTTTTTAATTCTTGATTTGAAAAGGAAACATTAATTTCTGTATTAGTGAAGTTCTAAAATTGCACAAGTCCCTATGAATTGCAAATGGTTAATGTGCCCAACTATGAATTGAAATATTGGCATTCAGATCCATCTGGAGGCAACAAAGAAGAATGATCTGGCTATCTACTTCTGAAAAATCAGCCATTCAACACCATATGGGTCACAGTTCTACTGTAACACTTATGGGATTGCCTTGAAGTGTACTCAACTCAATGGCAACTGGTTTTAAGATTGCAAGGAGAAGCACACTAGTCAGATGCATCACACGGTCCCTCTTAAAACAAAGAAGACCCAAAGAAACCAGTGAATGGATTATACATGACAATCTAGGAGCCCTGAACATCAAGTGCAAAGTTGAGGAATCAGACTGAGCGACAGAGGGAGTGAGAGACAGTTTAGAAGCAGCAAGGAGTTGTCAGACCTTTCCCAGCAGAAACTACCACCTTGCAGGCTGGAGAGCCTCACTTACACAGTAAGGACACTGGGATGTGTTTTCCACACCTCGACAGACTGAGTAGTGAAGAGTCTACTTAGACCTCTGGAAACAGTGAGAAGATGTATTCAACTGGTAAAAGAAAGTACAAACAACTAGCCTACTGAACAGATCAAAAAACATTCCCTTTGGGAAAAACTTTTCATTAGCCTGTCCCAGGCCGGTTTCAGCAATTGCTATGTCCCTTGTGCTGGAATTAGGTACTGTTATGAACCCTAAGCTGTTCTTCTGAATTTCCAGAAGGAACAAATCAACCAACAGGAAAAAAAGTATCTGCTAGCTCCCCTAAGCCAAGAACTCTGGGTGGGCACAGCCGCTTTGCCTGGGCACAGGCATAATGGATCCACGGACTATTCATCTCTGCATAGACTTGTGTGAGCCCATTTCAACAGTGTAGGCCCTCATTAGCACAGTACAATAGGATGATACTTAGTCTTTTTTTTAACTCTGTCAGCTGTAAGCCTGTTTTCAACTGTATCAGCTATAAGGCAAAGTGGTGGATTCAGGACATTTAACATTGTTCTGCCCATTAAGCAGAGGCCTTACCCACCCATATTAGGGGCTTGAGGACTGGTAGCTTCACCTACACCGCCTGTGACAGGAACCCAACAATAAGTGGTGCTTCCAAGTCTTTATATCCAACAATATTGAGTATTCATAGTCTGGCTGCAAAACCTACCCACCTATGTGCTCTAGGGAATAGGGACAGACTCTCCTCCCAGACGCTCAAGGACAGCAGTCAGTCCTTTGCCTTGCTTAGTGCGTGACCTCCTGCTACGGCCGTACACCTGTGCCTGCTCCAGTCATCCTCGCCGTCCGAATGAGAGCCTGCACCACACACTTGACAACCACCTACCTGGACACCTGAACTGAATCCACACAAGAAAAGTAAACAGACTCCTGGGATCATATACCTAGTGACAGCTCTAACCACTTGGTGACAGAACATGGGAGCTTTAAAGGTGTCCATAATCAAATTAGCTCACACAATCAGCCTATGTGGGCATGTCAAAACAAAAGAAGAAGCTAGGACATAGTAAGTAAACAAAATAAATAAATATAATTACTTATTTGTTGTTCAGAGACAATAAACCAAAAAAAAAAAAAAAAACTCACTGCTGTCAAGTCCATTCCAACTCACAGCTAACCTATAGGTTAGAGTAGAACTGTCTCACAGAATTTCCAAGGAATGCCTGGTGGATTTGAAGTGCTGACCTTTTGGTTAGCAGATGTAGCATTTAACCCCTATGCCACCAGGGTTTCCAGAGGAAGATAGCTGCTTGGAATCACCAGAGTTAGAGCTCAAAAGATTAGTAAGCTCTTCAAGAGCTTAGCAAGGAGGTCAGACAAAATGCAGAACAATCCAAGAAATACATAGACAAAGCAACAGAGGAACATAAGAAGGATATACAAATGTTAAATGTAACAGATATACAGATATAACAGATATACAAATGTTAAGTGTAACAGGCCGCAAGCCATACAAAGAAAGCAGACAGAAACCCAAATGATTAACAATAAATTTCAGAATTAGACTACTCAGTGGACAGTCATAAGGGTAGAACTGAGGCAATGGAAGTCAGAAATAGTGAGACTAAAGATAAAACACTTAACACCAACTTATTTGAAGAAAAAGCAGACAAAAGAATTTTTAAAAATGAAATAAACAGTGAGAATTATGTGGGAATCCATCAAGAAGTGTAACATATGAGTGATTGGAGTATCAGAATACAAGGGGATAACAGAAAATACAGAGAGAATTGCTGAAGACTGCTTGGCAGAAAACTTACCTGGTATCATAAAAGAAAAGGATATGTCTGTCCACAAAGCTCAATGGACCCCACACAAGGTACACCCATAAAGAAAGTCACCAAGACGTATTATTATGCCAGCCAGCCTAGTGCCATCGAGTATTATGAAACTTGCCAAAACCAAAGATAAAGAGAGAATTTTAAAAGGGAGAAACAAAAAGTCACCTACAAAGGAGAGTCAGTAAGAATAAACTCTTTTCAGTCAGCAGAAAGACTGAAGACAAGAAGGCAATGGGATGACATGTATAAAGCCTGGAATGAAAAATTGCTAGCCAAGAATTTTATAAATATATGTGTAACAAAACTGTCTCTTGAATCTCATGGCAAAATTAGGACATTTCCAGGTATACAGAAGTTTAGGTAATTTGCAAAACCCAAACCAAAATTTCAAGAAATATTACATGGAGTCCTCCAATGAGAAAATCAGTGTTATCAGATAACAACCGAAGACTAGAACACAGGACAGGACAATCAGATGTCAACCCAGATAGGGAAGTCACAAATAACATCAAAGCTAAAACTCTGAAAATAAGGAAACGGAGATGTCAATATGTAAAAGATGACAACATTAAAGTAAAAAAAAAAATAATAAAAATATAGCCATAGATGTTTGATATAGAGAGGAAGTCAAGGCTATATCAAAATAGATTGGTTTCAGCTTAGAAAAATAGGGATAAATATTAAGATAACCACAAAAGAAACTAGCAATCCTATACATCAAAATAAAAAAATAAAAACAGAAAGATTTAACAAATACAAAATCAATGATGAAAATAAATAAAAATGACTCAGCACAGAGAATTAAGTGGACTGAAGAAACTATCAACAACATACACAAAAGAAGTCAAAATGGTATCACTAAACTCATGCCTATCAATAATCACACTGAATGAAAACCAACTAAATGTACCAATAAAGAGACAAAGAGTTGCAGAATGGATACAAAAACACAATCCATCTATATGCTACCTATAAGAACTCACCTTAGGCTTAAAGACTCAAATAAACTAAAACTCAAAGGATGGAAAAAATTTATCAAGCAAACAACATTAAAAAAAGAGCAGACATGATGATTTTAATTTCTGACAAAGTCAACTTTAAAGCAGAACCTACCACAAAGGATAACAAATAATATTACCTAATGATTGAAGAGTCAATATACCTAATTAGATAACCATGATAAATATTTATTCCCCAACAACATAGGTCCATAAAATAAAACTAACAGCATTGAAAAGAGAAACAGACAGCCCTCCAAGAATAGCAGGAAACTTCACTATATCACTTATGGTGAAGGACAGAATATCCAGAACAAAGCTCAATAAATACATGGAAAATCTAGATGCCACAATCAACCAATTTGATATCTCAGACATATACAGAACACTCCACCCAACAGCAGCCAAGTATAGTTTCTTTTCCAATACACATGTAACATTCTCTGGAAGATACCACACATTAGGCCATAAAGCAGGCCTCAACAGAATCCAAAGCATCCTTTCAGATAATAAAGCCATAAAAGTATTCAGCAATAACAGAAAAAAGATGGGGAAAAAATTAAATACATAGAAACTAAACAACAATCTGCTCAAAAACTACTGGGTTACAGAAGAACTTAGAGCAAAGTAGAGTTCAGAGAATCAACTGAGAATGAAAATACTCCCTACCAGAATCTTTGGGACACAGCAAAAGCCATGCTAAGAGGTCAATATATTTCACAAAACACACACATCCAAAAAGAAGACCAAAAATCAAATAATTAACCCTACAGCTCAAACAAATAGAAAGAGAGCAGCAATAGAAACTCTCAGGAGAAACAAATAATAAAAATTAGATCAGAATCAAATGTAATTGAGCATAGAAAAACAATTGAAAGTGGGACCTGGACCAAAATCTGGTTCTTTGAAAAGATCAGCAAAATCCATAAACCACTGGTCAAACTGACAAACGAAAAATAAGAGAGGAAGCAAATAACTCAAGTAGGAAATGACATGCATAATAATATCACAACAGAACCAACTGAAATTAAAAAAGAACTATAACAGAATACTTAAAAAAAAAAAAAGACTAACAAATCTGAAAACCTAGAGGAAATGGATAAATATCTAGAAACCTACTACCTACCTAAAGTAACACAGAGGTAGACAACTGAATAAACCCATTAACAAAATAAGAAATTTCAAAAGTAATTAAAAAAATCCCAACAGAAAAAAGCTGTGGCCCTAACAGCTTCTATGGATAAGTCTACCAGACTTGCAGAGAAAAGTTAACATCACTATTACTAAAGATGTTTTAGAGCATGGAAAATGATAGAATACTCTCAAACTCATTCTATGAAGTTTAGTCCTGATACCAAATCAGGTAAAGACAATACAGAAAAATAGAATTACAGAAAAATATCCCTTATGAAAATAGATGCAAATATCCACATTAATTCTAGCCAATAGAATTCAACAGTATATCAAAAAAAAAAAAAATCATCTAGACCAAGTGAGATTCATATCAGGTATGCAGAGATAGGTCAACAATAGAAAAATGATCAATGTAATTGATCACATAAATAAAACAAAAGACGAGAACCACGTGATCCTATCAGTTGATAAAGAAAAGACATTTAACAGAATCCAGCATCCGTTCATGATATCAATCTCTCAGTAAAATAGGAATAGAAGGGAAATTCCTCAACATAATAAAGGCCGTTTATATAAAAGTAACACCCAACATCATCCTAAATGGAGAGAGTGTGAAAGCATTCCTTTTGACAAGAAGGGTAGTTAGACAAGGAAGTCCATTATCACTGTCCTTGTTCAACAAATGTGCTGGAGGTTTCAACCACAGTAATTAGGTCAGAAAAAGAAATAAAATTGATAACAAAGAATTAAAAGTATCTCTATTTGCAGATGATACGATCTTATACACCAAAAACTCTAGCCAGCCAAGTGCCGTCAAGTCAAAATAAAAAGAAAAAACCTACTGGTACTAATAGAAGAGTTCAGCAAAGCATCAGGATACGAGATAAAACATACAAAAATCTGTTCTAGTTCTCTACACCAACAAAGAAACTTGTAAAAGGAAATCAGCAAATCAGTCTTTACAGATGCAGGTCACAAGAGCATTTTCCTGTGTAGCTACTGGGTGAGCCTGAACCTCCAACCCTTTCATTAGCAGCTAAGAGCTTAACTGTTGCAACACTGAGGTTCTGTATTTACACATGTATACACACACATATGCACACAAACACACACTTATATTGTTGCTGTGTGCCATCAAGTTGACTGCAACTTGCACTGATCCCAAAGGATATTGTAGAACTGCCCTGTAGGGTTTCCTAGGCTAAATTTTTTAGGAAGCACATTGTGAGGTCTTTTCAAGGAGCAGCTGCTGGATTTGAACGTTGGTCTTTCAGTTGGCAGCCAAGTGCTTTCACTGTTGCATTACCAGAACTCCTACACATGTGTATAATACACATATATGTATATATACACACATACATGCATGTGTATATATACATTTATATACACATATATACATACATATGTAAGTACAAATATATATAAAAGTTGGTTAGTCTTGACTGAATTATAAGTGTAAATTTATTATAAATATTATGCTTATATCTACTATAGTGTGAGGCTATAGTTTAAATACAAAAAAAAAAAAACAACCATTGCTGTTGAGTCAATTCTGAGTCACAGAGACCCTACAGGACAGAGTAGAACTACTCCATAGAATCTCCAAGGAGTACCTAGCAGATATGAACTGTTGACCTTTTGGTTAGTAGCCACAGCACTTAACCAATATGCCAACAAGGTTTCCAGCAGCAGAGAGATTTGTGTACGTGTTATGTGTGTGCGTGTGCATATGCACACAAAGTTCAAAGTAAGTGTTGGAAGAAAAGTTTGTGATCTGTATATTTAGTTTCCTTTTTCACTTTAAGATAGTGAGTAATAAAATTAATATTTTCCAACTTTTTAAAGCAGATATTAGACAACCTACCCATTTCCTGGCCTCAGATAATTTCCTTTGCATTTATACAATTCAAAGACAAGAAAGCATGGGAAAACCAGTAAATTCAAAATTTGTCTAATGATCCTTGTCTAATGATCCTACTTCTCAAAAGGAATGCTTTCACACTCTCTCCATTTAGGATGATGTTGGGTGTTACCTTTATATAAATGGCCTTTATTATGTTGAGGAATTTCCTTTCTATTCCTATTTTGCTGAGAGATTTGTATCATGAATGGATGTTGGACTCTGTTAAATGCTTTCTCTTCATCGACTGATAGGATCACGTGGCTCTTGTCTTTCATTTTATTTGTGATCGATTACATTGATTGTTTTTGTCTGTCATTTGTATCATGCTAGAATATGAGGAAAACAAGAAAGTCAAATTTGTCAAACAATTCTATCGAGATTAAATCCAAACAGGAAAGTATTTAAGCCACTAACTTTTCAAAACTTCAGCATTCCTTAAATGATTGAAGAATAATAAGGTTTAGATTACCCCAAGTTACCAGATCATTTTCTTATACTTTTCTATAATATACCATAATATGCAGTTGTTATATTTCAGATGTGATATTGTGAGTGATCAATCACTTTCCCTTCAAAAATGTTGAACTACTGGAATTATTATTAATTTAAGAAATCAAACCATTTTAAAATAATATTATATAACTAGAAAGATAATTTATGTGCTAAAATTTTGACCCTATTGCTTTGTGAAGTTTCAAAGGTTTATCACTTTTAAAGAATTAATCATTTTTTGCTTAACTGATATACTCTGACATTCACTACAGCTAATCTTAGAATTTCTTGATGCCATAAATCTAAAGTCAGTGTTAAATTGTATTAAATTGACTTAAAGTTACTTCTGTCATGCAGTTACTTTCAGAGAGGTAATAATAGTGGAATTGCTCCACCTACAAAGAGCCTGAATACAGTTAGAGCTCAAATTTTTAATTTTGTCTAATTTTATCTTATGCCCATCATATGAAGATTAGCCCTACTTAAAGAAGCTTGTGTATGTGATTCGGAGCTAGGAATTGAAATGAAGATTTATGCATACTTGCCTTAAACACCATAAATTTTCAAGTGTTTTAAGGCAATGTAACATGAATATGTATGTTACTTTAAATGTTTAAAACCCACTGCCATTGAGTTGATTCTGACTCATAGCAACCCTATAGGACAGAGTAGAGATACTCCATTAAGTTTCCAAGCAGTGTGTGGTGGATTGAAATTGACAGTGTTTTCGCTAGTGACTGTAGCACTTTACCACTACACCACCAGGCTTTCCTTTGATGTTTAGTAGCTGGATAATTTCTAAAAACAGTAATTTATGACTAACAGACACAGGAATGCTGATATGGTTCGGTGCTATCAAGGGGCTCCCAACTCAGAGACTGTCATGGATGGAACTGTGTTCCCCAAAGGTATTTTTCAACCTGGCTAGGTCATCATTCCCAGTATTGTACGATTGTCTACCATTTTGTCATCTGATGCTACATTCCAACGTGTTGTAAATCTTGTCACTATGACATAATGAGATGGATTAGTGGCAGTGATATCAATAGACAAGATTAGACAGTGTTTTAAGACAATCTCTTTTGACTTAAAAAGCAGCTGGCAGAGAGACATGATGACTTCACACCACCAACAAAGCAGTACTAAGAGCAGAGCACAGCCTTTGGACCTGAGGTTCCTGTGCTGAGATGCTCCCAGTGGAAGGGAAGACAGATGACAAAAACCATTCTGCAGAGTCAACAGAGAGAGAAAGGCTTCCCCCAGAGCTGGCACCCTGGATCTGGACTCTCGACTACTCAACTGTAAGAGAATCAATGTCTCCCTGTTGACAACCTCCATCTGTGGTATTTCTGTTACAGCAGTACTAGATGACCAGTTGAGTGACCCTAAGTGTAATAGCACAAAGCGTGCTGGGTCCTGTACCATTCTCACAGCCTCATTATTATGCTTGGGCCATTTTTGCAACCACTATGACAGTCTGTTTTTCTCACTGACACTCTACTTTATCAAGTACGATGTTCTTCACATACTGGTAACTCCTGTTAACACATCCATATGAAGTGAGAAAAATCTCACCGTGCTCGCCTCCAAAGAGCATTCTGGTGTACTTCCTCCAAGACAGATCTGTCTGTTCTTTTGGCCGTCCATATTCAATATTCTTTGCCTAACATCGTAATTCAGAGGCGTTAATTCTTCAGTCTTCCTTACTCACTGTCTGGTTTTTACATGTGTATGAAATGATAGAAAATAACACGATCCTCAAAGTCACTAATAAGAAAAGAACTGTGATACCCCGTTCGCCAAATTGCCATAGTGTTGATTCCAACTTATAGTGACCCTGTAAGACAGAGTAGATTGCCCCACAGAGCTTCCGTGGGGGGTCTGGTGGATTCAGATTGCCAGCCTTTTGTGCAATAGCTATAGCGCTTAGCCACTACACTATCAGTTCCCGGGACTATGACAATCAACAAAAATCCAAACATGAAAATACAATAACCATCTTTTCAGTTTCATTTATGGAATCAGTCAAGACTGAAAGCCAAACTTTCCTCAACGGAGAAGACAAGTTTATAGAAAAGAAAGAGTTAAAATGCATCACCTTTCACAGCTTTAACGTATTTCCACCATTGAAATGACTGTTTTCAGTGATGGCTGTCCCTTAGTAACCCCGGGGGATTATTTCCATGAACCACGCTAATTGCAGTCAGTATCTGAGGACACTAAGGTTCATTCTATAAAATGCCTTCCTCCAGAGAACCCAGCCTGCCACAGTGCCTGCTCCTGGGTCAAGGCCCCACTCCAGGATGTGTCCCTGCTTTTGCCCTCAGACAGCTGCCTAACTGACAAGCTTCTGGAAAAGAAAAACTAGGAGGTGAAGGTCTGACCATGGAAGGATCCAGATCCCGGGAGGATATAACCCAATAGGTGCATACTGGTGAGGCAAGAGCTCCTGGTAGCCCCGGATGAGGCTGGGTGTGGGCAACTGAAATCGCAGTAGGTGAAACCACAGGTAAGGGTGAACTACTAGTGTTTTCAATCTCAGGTTGCTTGAATTCACAGATGTGGATTTCCCTTACAGCAGAGTCAAGCCAAGTGCATCCCTTCAGATGTTTCTATTAAGAAAAAAAGCCGTAAGTGATTATTTCAGAAAATGCAAACATGCATTAGAAGTTATTAGACTGCTTTTGAAAAACAAAAATAAGCATGATTGCAATGAAATTGTGTTCATTATGTTGCGTACCTTTCCTAAAAATGATTTAATGCCATCTGTGAAAAAGCAACACAGCCTAATATTTAAGCATAGACTTCTGTGTCAAAATCTTGGAATCAAATTTTGTTTTTACCAACTATAAGCAGGGAAAGCTTGGATAAGTTACACAATCCATCTGAGACTCAGTTTCCTCATTGGTACAATGGGGACACCTCATTGTGAAGTCCCACTCTACTACAGCTTTACCACACTCCACCACGGCCTCCTATCTTAGTTCACAGCCCTTCGCAAACTCTGATCTCTGACCACGGTTTGCTCGGAGCCCACCGCAGTCACCAACACCTATTCAGGTTTGGCACGAGGTCTTTGCACATGCTTACAGAAGCCAGGATCTTGGTGCATGTCCAGATCTGAAGAATCATGTCCTTAACCTAACCCCAGACCTGAGCACTGCTGGCTGGGAAGATCTTCTCCAGCACATGGCACCACCGGAGCCCCTTTGTGAAGTGGCAGGTCCACAGTGTGGACTTCCTATACAACATGACTCAGTGTCTGATCTCCAAATTTGAGCAGCGGAGGGCTGGGGCTTCAAAATTTCAGGTACCAGTCCCTGCCATCTGGGGACTTGAGGACATTAAAGCTCCGTATTCCTCTTGGGTGAGAAATGCATGGTCTTTTGGCTTCTAGGCCCCACAGTTGCTCCTAGTCTGCATAGACAATAAATTGCCGCTTTCTATTTCCTTTACAACTAGCATCTAACTTATTTTGATTGGCCAATAAAACAGGTCAAAAATGCAAGGAATTCAGTTACAAATTCTGACTACTCTGCAAAGACAAACAGACCCTAAAACCTGGGCAGTGAGTATCCAGACCCTTGCAACCACCAAAAGCACACCCCAATCTTGTTTGATCAGCAAAGAGTCTCAGATGGCCACTATGATCCCCACTCTGAGGTCTGCAAGATCTTCGTTTCACCTTTAAAACAGAACTGATGGGAGAGAGTTCAACTCCCTTGCCTCAAATTGAGGTAAGTGCACTCAACCAAGTTGTTCCACTGATTTAGGGGGTTAGGGTCCCCCAGGGGTACTAGACAAGAAGAGAGTGACAAAAGCACAGTCTTAAGACTAGCCCCCAAGGATGTGATCCCAACACAGAACAAGGGAAGTAGGGATGATGGCCCCTGGCATCCATCCTTGACTGGTTTGAGTCTCTTGCCTCATTAGTGACCCAAAGGTCCGAGTCCCTTTGAGTCCATCTGTAATCCCTCTATCGGTTACTTCGGGATTTTAAGTCCATCTGGTATTGTGTTGCCTTGCTGTCAGTGACACTTTTGGAATCCTCTTCTCTCTGTGTGTCCTTTATTTTTCTTTGCTTTCCTCTCTAAATGGAAAAGGATGCCTTTTCATTCCTATAACCACAAGAATTACCAACCTTGGCAGTGGGATTGGGTTAGGAATCATGGTAACCAAGACCTCTGTAGTGGTAAAATCTTAAAGTGAGTAGTAACAGAAGTTTGACACCCTGTGACTTCCCTCTGGGATTTTTCTAGGTTGTTATTTTTGGTGATCCATGGCAGGTAAGACTAGACACCTACCTTCTGCTGCGCTGCCCACTGGACTCAGCAGATGCCCTTGTGGTGGGCATGTCTCTGGGTTAAGGAGATGTCCTTCTGTTTGGCCATATTTGGAACTTGTTTTCTTTTTAGCTTGTCTCTTTTGCTTGTCTTCATTTGTGTGTACAGAGCTAAGAACATGGGTGTTACTGAAAGCATTCCAGGATATTCACCCATAGGGTATATTTTAGAGAATTGGGATAAATTTGGTCAGGATCCAAGGAAAAGGAAAAGTACACCATGCTGCTGCCAGTGCTAGTGGGGAATGATCCTCACTTCTTTAATATTAGTATGCTGAGTGTTCTCTCATTTACATCATCTCTTCTTGTAGGCTCTGTGCTGTAGCTTTAGCTTCCAGCTTGGAGCTTAGACTCAGACACTCAGAGCCAGTGGCCTCCTGGACTCTTCTGTCTGGATAAGCACACATACCTCCAGATCAACCAAATACCTTCCTCTCTTCTCTGCTTTACTTCAGTTAATGGCACAATTCTGCAGTCAGTCTTTCAAGTTACATTATCTCAAGGCCATTCATGATTCCTTAAGCCACATCCATCAGTTATCCAGACCAGATTCAAGCTCCCTTGTTCAGAATGCATATGGTTAAGAACTCAGCTGCTAACCAGGAGGTTGCAGTTCAAATCCACCAGGTGCTTCTTGGAAACGCTATGAGGCAAGGCAGTTCTACACTGTCATATAGGGGTGCTATGAGTCAAAATTGACTCTATGGCAGTGGGTTTGGCTTTTCATTTTGTTTACAATGAGCCAGCTTCCCCCTCTCCAGCCTCTCCGCCTCTCTGCCTATTCAGACTCTTCATCTCTCCAACTGAGACTATTGAAGACCTTCTTTATCAGGGCTACAACCTCTGGCTACTTACTGCAGATGATCATGTCTGTACACAGCTTCCAAAAGGTAATTGGTATAAAGTAAAACACTTATTTTCTTATTTTCTGAATATCCAAGCCAGAAAACCCATTACCAGACTTCCACTGGGGAAGGGAGGAGCAGCTTGTGCAAGAAGGAGCCGGCTGCCGGGATGGGGTGGGGTGCGCGGTTCTGCTTCCCTTCTTGGTGACTGATATTTCCTGGCACCAGGGGGAAGGAGTGGAGAATAGAACAAAAAAGCACTGCTGTCACTGCATACAAGGAGGAAACACCTCATTAAGGGACAAATGTGGCCCAGGGTGTCACAGAGGCAGGACAGAGCCAACAGGACAGGGAAGGCCAGCTTCCAACTAGTATTCCCTCCAACAAGTAACTCCTGCAGTGAACAGGATCCTTGTTCAAGTTTAGGTTCCCTTTAATACAGCAGACTCAATTAATTGGAAGAATTACAACCCAGGATATCACAAGAACCCAAAGAAAATGTATGACCTGTTTACTCTTTTGATGCCACATCGGCAGACTTTTAAGCTTCTCTTCCGGAAGAAGAGGCAGATGATCCTGGACAAGACTCGGGAGAAAGCCCAAAGGTGACATGATGGTCAGCCAGCTGAAAATGTAACTGATGACATCTTTCTTCTTTGAGACTCCCAGTAAGATCACAATCACACAGCAGAGTACAGTATGCTCACCTGTTATCAGGACTGTCTCTTAGTGGGTTTTAAAAATGGAGTACCTGAGCCCTTGAATTGGATTAAGGTAGGTGAAACTGAACAGCATAAAGATGAGTTATCTGGCTCAGTGGCACAATGGATAGCACACTGGATTTCTAGATAGATGGAGGTATTCAAAGGTCGTGGGTTCAAGTTCCACCAGAATCACTGAGATGAGGATCCTTCAGCTTTCCTCAAAAGGATGATAAGGATCCAGGATACATAGTCAAGATGGCCTTCAATACCTGCAACAAGAGGAAAGGCAAAGACAGAAAGTGCCGGGTTGTCTTACAAGCACCAGCAGTACAGGATAGGCTCCCTGAGAGGCCCTTGCGAGGCCTGACAGTGACCGCTGATGGGAAAGAGCCAGCATGTTTATTGCAAGAAGGAAGGCCGCTGAAAAAGAGAATGTCCCTCTGTAGTTGCCCTGTCAAAGGTTTGAATCCCTGTGTGTTAGCTTTGTAGTCGTTGTTAGGTGCTGTCGAGTCGGTTCCAACCCTTAGCGATCCTATGAAAATCAGAACAAAACACTGCCTGGTTTTGTGCCATGTCCCCAATTTTTTGATGTTTTAAGCCCATTGTTGCAGCCACTGTGTCAATCCATCTCCTTGAGGGTCTTCCTCTTTTTTGCTTACCTTCCACTCTACCAAGCATAATGTCCTTCTCCAGGGACTGATCCTTCCTGACACCATGTCCAAAGTATGTAAGACACAGTCTTGCCATCTTTGCTTCCAAGGAGCACTCTGGTGGTAGTTCTTCCAGAACAGATCTGTTGGTTCTTTTGGCAGTCCATGGTACATTCAACATTCTTCTCCAACACCACAATTCGAAGGCATCAATTCTTCTGCCTTCTTTATTCATTGTCCAAGCTTCATAGAGGGTAGCCAAAAAAGAGGCTAGCTGCATGGTTCTCCGCGATACTGAGATCTTTAAAGTGAATGCTCTCCCAAAAGGAACCACAGCCCCCTAAAAATCTAGCTGGTTGCAGTGATCCAAGCTTTTGTGGCTGGCCTAGTCCAACCAGGTGACCATTTATACAGATTTGAAGTATGTGTTGTTAGTTTCACACACACACATGAGCTTTGTGCAAGTAGGAGTCTTTTGAATTTGGCAGATAAAGAAATCAAACATGGCCAACAGATTATACTACTCCTTGCGGCAGGGCTTCTTCCCACCACTCCAGCTGTAGTATACTGCAAGGGACATTAGCAGGAAGTTACAGCAGTGGCCCAGCAACCACAGAGCCAACTTAGAGGCCAAACAAGTGGCAAGAACAAATGACCACAGCAGTCCAGTAGTAGTGGCTGCCCTTTTCCCACACCCTAGCTTTGCCACAGCCAAAGAAAACCTTGGCTGCAATGACAAAAGCTTTTACGTGGCCCACTAGTAACAGCTGCAGAAAAAGAATCAGTGACTCTGTACAAGTGATAGGAGGCATCCTGAAGCACCTGCACAAGATCATGGAATATAGGCAGGAAAAGACATATGATGTGATAAAAGACACCTTGTCAGCCAGAAGCTGTGGGCTGTTGTTGGAGATGTTTCTGGACAACATGTGACCTATGAGAAAAACCCAAAACTTTCTCAGCAGTGCCTGAGGTGACCAAGTACTAAGAATATGTTCTGGGAGACTGGCAGGCAGGCTTGACTGAAATGCCCTGGGATCCAGGAAATTAAGTTATCTGCTGGTGCTTACAGCATTTTTTCCAGTTGGATCTAAGCATTCCCCTGCAGGACTGAGAAAGGCATAGAATTCTTCACAGACTGCTGGAAGACATCATCCCCAGGTGTGACCTTCCCCATACCATTAGGAGTGAACATTTATAACACAAAGGCTTCCAGTCCCTCTGTGGCCTGCTCTGTCAGGGGTTCAAATCCGTCCCTGGGCTACTCAGATCACACAGCTTGTTGTCTAACAACTAGGGATTAAAGTTGTGTTCACAGCATCCAGAGACCCTAGTTCCACAGAAAAGCAAAACGAGTGAAACAGACTATTAAAGCTCATCTGGCCAAAGTTTGCCAGAAAGCCTAATTAGCATAGATTGAGGCCCTTCCTTTGTCTTTGCTCAGGATTAGGATTTCACCTCAACCAAATTTAGTGCAAGCTTTTTGGAATTTACCTACATGTGTCCCCTCCTCCACAACTGTTGGGAGGGCTTAAATACTTTGGGGTCCTGAAGACACCCTGGAAGCTAAGAACACACACAAGCAAGGTGAGTTTGCTATTAAACAATATTTATATTCTGTGCAGTGGGGTTTGGGTGACAGGTGTGCTTGTCTCTCTTTACAGATATGCAATCTAGCAGACTCTCCCACAGCTCAAAATCTCTCTCCACGCCAAGACCTGGAACACCACAGAGCTGACAGGAAAAATGGAAGGAGCATTTTGAGGTGTTGATATCAAACATCACTGCAGTCAAGACGGCCCAAAAGGAAGACTGTGGATCCACTGCTCTTGCAGTCAGCTGGCCCCTCCCCCTGGTATCAGCCAACAAACCCTGCAAACAGACCCTTGATCGTGAACACCCTGCTGCTGGAGCTCAGGCCTTGCTTACCTTTTCAGTGGCACTGTTCCTATCTCCACCGTTACAGAAGTTCCACCCTGAAGATGTTACAACAGGGGTATCATCCCATCTCCCTAAACCAGCACCAGCCAGTACCGCTAGTCAGCATGAAGACGCTACAGAAGATTTTTTTGCCCTAAACTCATTTTAAGAATAAAAGAAATCTGTTAGAAGAGGACTGAAAGCGCACTTCACCGCAGCTTCCCCCCACCTTCATTCATGGCCCTTGCAAATTGTCATCTCTAGTAACAGTTTGTATTTGGCCGCAGGTCTTTGCTGGTGCACTAGCCAGGATCCTGGCCCACGTGCGGATCTGGACAATCAGGTCCTTCTCTGACCCAGGTCCTGAGCACTGCTGGAGGGGAAGATATTCTCCAGCACACAGCACCACCTCAGCCCCTTAGCGAAGCCAGAAGTCCCACAATGCAGACTTCCTATGAAAAGTGACTCAACGTGACTCAACACCTAGATCCCTAAATTTGGGCACAGAATGGCTACAGGTATAGGATTTCAAGTTTCAATCCCTGCCCATTAGGGACTTTGGGATATACATGGCCCCCAAGCCCCTTGGGGCCAGGGGAATGAGAGATCTTTTAGCTGATAGGCTCTATGGCTTCCTTGTCTGCTCAGACAAAAACTGTCACTTTCTGTTTCCCTTGCAATTAGCTTCCCTCTTATTTCAGTCAGCTAATACAACAGCACAAGAACCTCAGGAATTCAGTGACAATTAAAGTGTTGTAAGAATATTTAAATACAAGTTTCAAATTTCTTATCTAAAACCCTAAATCTAATTTTTGTATCAGAATCAAAATAGCAAGTTTGCAAAGCATATAGGGTATTCATTCGTACTCTGCGTTGCAACACCCCCAAGAGTTTGGGGCAGCACTCCATAATGAAGTACAGTGTAAACCATCCACTGTTGTTGAGCTGATTCTGACTCAGAGGGATGCTGTATTAGTCAGTTATTATTACAATAATACTTTTTTTCTGTTAACAGTATAGTGGAAGAATATTTATTAAAATATTTTATTGTGCTTGAAGTGAAAGTTTACAATCCAAGTCTATTTGCCATGTAAACCACCACCCCCAACACACACACCTATGCGACTCTGGCTGCTTTCCCTACCCTGTGACACCACACACCTCCTTTCCACTCTGTACTTTCCTCATCCCCTTATTTGTTAAACTGACCCCTGTCCCTCCGTATCCACCACCCCACCTCGCCTCTGACAGGAGCCACTCTGACAGCCTCACATATACATTTAAGCCAAGAAGATTGTACTCTACCAGCGTCACTCTTTGTCTTACAGTCCGGCCCACTCTTTCTCTGTAGAGTTGGCTTCTGTACTGGATTCAACTCTGAACTAGCAGCGAGTCCAGGGCCATATCCTCAGAGGACCCTCCAGAATGTTGAACCATCAAGTCTGATCTTTATTATTAACAGAGTTCTAGATCTGCACTCTCGTTTTTCTTCACCTACATCAGGGACTTTACTTTGTATTCTCTATCAAGGAAGTCACTGGTGGTGGCCAGGCACCATCTAGTTCTTCTGGTCTCATGCTAATGTAGTCTCCTGGTTGTATGGCCCCTTCTTTCTCTCGGGCTCGTATTTTCCTCGTGTCTTTGATGTCCTTTGTTCTTCTCTGTTCCAGGTGGATTGAGACCAACTGATTCTACTTAAATAGTAGCTTGCTAGCTTTTAAGACCCCAGATGCCACTCACTAAAATGACATGCAGAAAATTTTCTTTAAAAGAAACTTAGTTATGCTGATTGAGCCAGATGTCCTGTGAAATCATGGTCCCCAAAGCCCTGCCCCTGCAAATCAGGCCTTCAGAGTGTTGGGTTGTGTTTAGGAAACTTCTCAGCTTTTGGTGTAGTCAAGCAGTGTTAATCTCCCTCATACTGCATGCTGTCACTTCCTTCACTTAACCTGATTCTTATTTCCTATCTTATCTATGAATAACCTTCTCTCTCCCTCTGCTCTTTGGTCACCATCAAAGATTTTTTTTTTCTATGCTTAAACCTTTTCTTGAGTCCTTATAACAGTAGTCTCATACAGTATTTGTCCTTTGTGGCTGACTAATTTCATTCACCATAATGTCTTCCAGGTGACTCCGTGTTATGTTTCCCAAGATCATCATTGTTCTTCATTGTGTGGCATTCTATTGTGTCAGTATATCAGCTTATCCATTCATCTGTTGATGGGCACCTAGGATGAGTCCATCTTTTTGCTGTTGTGGACAGTGCTGCAGTAAACATTGATGTGCACATATCTATATATATGACAGCCCTTATTTCTCTAGAATATATTCCAAGTAGTGGGATTGCTAGATCACATTGTATTTTTATTTCTAGATTTTTAAGAAAGTGCCAAATTGATTTCCACAGTGACTCTATCGTTTTATATTCCCACCAGCTGTGTAGAAAAGTTCCAGTCTCTCCACATCCTCTCCAATATTTATTATTTTATGTACTTTGGATTAACCCCAACCTTGTTGGGATCAGATGGCATCTCATTGTAGTTTTGATTTGGATTTCTCCAGTGGCTGGTGATCATGAACATTTTCTCATTTATCTGTCAGCATCCTGGATGTCTTCTTTGGTGAAGTACCTGTTCATCTCCTTTGCCCATTTTTCAGTTGGGTTATTTGTCTTTTTCTTGTTGAGGTTTTGCAGTACGTTGTAGATATGGAGACTAGATGCTTACCTAAAGTCAAGTAATGTTAGGCCACCCACTTTGTTTTTCTTCAGTAACTTTTGCTTACCCAGGGCTTCTTCCCTTAACATAGGAAGTTGGTTTCTCCATCTCTTTAAAACATGACATTGGAATTTGTGTTGGGATTTCATTGTTTGTATAGATTTCTTTGGGTAGGATAGACATTTTCATGGTGTTAAGTCTTTCTATCCATGAGCAAGGGAGGTTTCTCCACTTCTGTAGGTCTCTTTTGGTTTCTTTCAGTAGAGACCTGTAGTTTTCTTATAGATCTTTTACATCTCTGGTTAAATTTATTCCTAGGTAATTTATCTTCTTATTGGCTATTTTAAATGGTATTGATTTGGCCATTTCCTCTTTGATGTCCTTTTTGTTTGTTTAAAAGAATCCAACTGATTTATTTATGTTTATCTTAAATTCTGGTATTTTGCTGAACTTTTCTATTTGTTCCAGTGGGTTTTTTTTTTGGATTCTTTAGGGTTTTCTGTATATGAGATCATATCATCTGCAAATACAGATACTTCTAATTCTTCCTTACCGGTTTGGATGCCCTTTATTTCTTTCTTCAGTTGCATGCTAGAACCTCCAGCACAATGTTGAATAGAAGTGGTAACAATAGACATCTTTGTCTGATTCACCTTCTAAAGGGGAATACTTTCAGACTCCCTCTATTTAGGATGATGTTGGCTGTTGGCTTTGCGTAGATACCTCTTATTATGTTGAGGAATTTCCATTCTATTATATTCTGCTAAAAGTTTTTAACATGAATGGATGTTGAACTTTGTTAAATATCTTTTCTGCCTCAGTTGACAAAATCAAGTGATTCTTATCTTTTGGTTTATTTATATAGCTGACTCCATTAACTGTTTTTCTAGTATTGGGACAACCCTGCATTCCTCGTATGAATCCTAGCTGGCCGTGGTGAGTTCTTTTTTTGATATACTGTTGAATTCTATTGGCTGAAGTTTTATTTAGGACTTTTTGCATCTAAGTTCATGAGAGATATTGGTCTTCAATTTTCCTTGTTTGTGCTATCTGTATCTCGATTTGGTATCAGGGTCATGTTGGCTTCATAGAATGAATTTGGGAGTATTCCACCTTTTTCTGTGCTGTGAAATACCTTAAGTAATAGTGGCATTAACTCCTCTGAAAGTTCAAGTAGAATTCTCCAGTGAAGCCACCTGAGATGGAAATTGTATTCATTGGGAGTTGTTGTGTTTTTCTTTTAAATTACTTTTCTATCTCTTCTTCTGTGATGGGTTTATTAAAGTTGTTTTACCTCTATTTGTACTAGTTTGGGTAGGTAGTGTGTTTCTGGAAATTTGTTTCCTCTAGGTTTTCAAATTGGTTGGAGTATGATTTTTCACAGTATTCTGTTATGATTCTTTTAATTTCAGTTGAGTCTCTTGTGATATTGCCTATCTCATTTCTTTTTCAAGTTATTTGCTTTCTCTCCTGTTCTTCTTTTGTCAGTTTGGCCAGTGGTTTGTCAGTTTTGTAGATCTTTTCAAAGAACCAGCTTTTAGTCTTGTTGACACTTTTAATCATTTTTCCATTCTCTAATTCATTTAGTTCTGCTCTAATTTTTATTATCTGTTTTCTTCTGGTGCTTAAGGGGTTCTGTTTGTTGCTCTCTGTCTACTTGTTTGAATTATAGGATCGATTCTTTCACTTGATCTATTTCTTCTTTTCAGATGTATGCATTTAATGAGATAAATTGATCTCTGAGCACTGCCTTTACAGTGTTTTATAGGTCCTGCTTGGCCATTCTTTCGTTCTCATTTGATTCTATGAATTTCTGTATTCCATCCATGATTTCTTCCATAACCCAGAAGCTTTTCAATGACACATTGTTCAGCTTCTCTGTGTTTGATTTTTTACCCTTGTTTTCTTTGCTATTGTTTTCAAGTTTCATGGCTTTATGGGCTGAGAAGACAATTTACAATATTTGAGTGATTTGGATTTTAAGGCTTATTTTACAGCCTAATATGTGGTCAATTCTTGAAAATGTTCCATGTGCATTGTACAGGAATGTATACTTGTCTGTTGTTGGGTTCAGCTTCTGTATATGTCTGTAAGATTGAGTTAGTTGATTGTGACATTTAGATCTTCCATGCCTTTGCTGAGCTGCTTTCCAGATGTTCTGTCCATCACCAAAAGCAGTGTATTGAAGTCTCCTACTATTATTGTGGAGTTGTCTATCTCACTTTTCAATGCTCTTAGAGTTTATTTGACATATTTAGAAGCTCTGCTGTTGGGTGTTAGAAACCCTGGTTGCCTAGTTGTTAGGTACTACATCTGCTAACCAAAAGGTCAGCCATTCAAATGCACCAGGCACTCCTTGGCAACTCTATGGAGCAGTTCTACTCTGTCCTATAAGGTCACTATAAGTCAGAATCAAGCAACAGCCGTGGACTTTTTTTCGGTGGGTTACTGGGTACATAAACATTTAATATGGATGTGTCGTCCTGATATATTGACCCTTTAAACAATGTGTAGTGTCATTCCTCACCCACTGTGGTGAATTTTACTTTAAAATATATTTTATCAGAAATTAATATTGTCATTTCTGCTCTTTTGTGAATGTTGTTTGGTATGTACTACTCCATCTTTGTGCTTCAGTTTCTTTGTATATGTAAATCTAAGGTGTGTCTCTTGCAGGCAGCATATAGACTAATCACATTTTTTTAAACCCATTCTGCTACTGACTTTTTATTGGTGCATTTGCCCTATTTACAATCAGTGTAATTACCGATAGGTATGAATTTAGTGATGTCATTTTTGTGCCTTGTTTGTGTGTTGTTGACAGTTTCTTTGTTTCACTTAATTTTCTGTACTGAGTTGTTTTTCTTTATGAGTTTTCTTTTCATCCTTTTCATTGTTGGTTTTATATTTGTTGAGGTTTGATTTTGTTTTTTGTTTTGATGTGTAGGATTCTTAATTTCCTTTGCAGTTACTTTAATATTTACCCGTAGTGTTCTAAGTTTAAACCAGTCTTTAATTTCATTCCCTTGCCTTCACTTCCTCTCCATCCGAAAGATCTCTGAATACATTATTTTAATCTGTCCCTTTTTTTGGTACAGTGTCATCACTTACATACTGAAATCACTTTTTCCCAATTTTAGCGTTTTAGCCTTGATTTATTTTCATGGTTCCTCTACCTATGTTTATATCTGAGCACTTTGTCCTACATTGCAGGTGTCTGATGTTATTGGTTTTATAATCAAAGAATGTTCTTCAGTGAGTGTTTCTGGTAATTTTGGTTTGATTTTTGCAAATTCTCTAAACTTCTGTTTATCCGAGAATGTCCTAATTTCACCATCATGTTTGAGAGCCAGTTTTATAGGATATAATTCTTGGTTGGCAGTTTTTTTCCTTCAAAGATTTGTATATGTCATCCTATCACCTTCTTGATATCATGGCATCTGCTGTGTAATGTGAGCTCAGTCTTAATGATTCCCTTTGTACATTATTTTTGGTTTAAGTCTAGCTACTTTTAAAAACATCTTAGCTTTAATTTTTGTAAGTTTAATTATAGTATGTTTTGGTGTCTTTATTTTGGAATCTATCTTGTGTGGAATTTGATGAGCATCTGGGATCATTATCTTCTCATCTTTCATGATACCATGGAAGTTTTCTGTCAATATATCTTCAACAATTCTCTATTTTCTGTCATCCCTCCTGTTCTGGAACTCCAATCATTCATGAATATTCCTCTTGATAAAGTTCCACAAAACAGTGATTCTTCATTTTTTAAAATTCTTTAGTCTCAGTTTTACTCATATATGCTGGTGTCAGTTGCTTTATCTTCAGTCTCACTCTGTATTCTAATGCTTCAATCCTGCTTCTTTGACTTTCTATTAAATTGTCTAATTCTGTAATTTTATTGTTAATCTGCTGACTTTCAGATCATTGTTGCTCAAGTATTTCTTGCAGCCTGTTTTATTTTTTATTATGCCTGCTGCACTTTGTCTAGTGTTCTTCCTGATGTCTTAAAGAGCTCTAAACCTTACTCTTTGGTATTTTACCTCTGGTAATGGCAGGATTTCTTTGTCTTGAAAAAATCTGATTTCTTGTTTTCAACATTTTCTGGAAAAAAATGATCATTTACTTCTTTAAATGATTAGAAATTGTTGGCTCCAAGCCATCAGAAAGTTTTTGCAATTTACTTATGTTTTGTTCTTGTATTTCAACTTACATACATACATGTATATATATTTACATAGATTTTGCATATCCAAATAGTCTGTTCACTTGAGTTAGTTTGATTATTGGAGCCTTAGAAATTCCAATAGCCTGTCACCAAGCAGTTAGAGGTATAAGTGTGCTGAAAAAGGTATGGAGAGTTCCTGTCTCAGGGAAGCCAGCAGATCATTGTTTCCCTTTCCAATTTCAGTAGAATAGCTCAGGACACACGTATAAGATAACCTACTTCCAGCCCATGTAGAGCATCAGAGTTTTGTGCCTGGTTCAGAGCAAAGAAAGGAGGATATGGTACTGTGGAAAGGTAAAGAAATCAGCATGTAGGGAAGATTTAAATCTGCAAGAGTTTGCAAGCACTTAGCTTATGACACTCAGATGAGAGTCCTCTGTGGTTCTTTAGGTGTGGCCATGCAAAGTTCAGCTTCTCCACTGAGAAAGACATGCTTTGCTCATAGCACTGGTGCTCTGTTCAGTTGCCAGGTACCTCAGTACCACAGCTCCATTTGGCTGGCTAAGATGGGTCCCTCTATGTGGTGTAGACTTAAATCTGGCTGAAGTAGTTGCTTCTGAATCCGCTGTCCTCTCCCTGTCACCCATTCCTGTCTCTCAGCTTTCCCCCCCGATATTGAGGACTGATAGCATAGTGGTTGAGTGCTACAGCTGCTAACCAAAACATCAGAAGTTTGAATCCATCTGGTACTCTTTGGAAATTCTATGGAGCAGTTTTACTCTGCCCTATAGGGTTGCTATGAGTTGGAATCCACTTGACAGCACTGGGTTTAGAAGGACCTATATAATAGATTCAGCTGTTCTTCTGGTTCTTTGTTGTTACAGGGGTCACAGAATAAGTGTGGCTACTACACCATCTTCACCCTGCCTGCATGATAATTCTTCAGAAGCAAATACTCCAAAATTCAATGGTTTATCAAAGTAATCACATATTTTTCTACTATATAGGTATGTGGGCTAGATGGAATGGCCCTGCTTTAGGCTCTGAGCCTTCTAAGCTAAGCTAGGATTGAGGCTGAAATTTGAGGAGATTGTTCTATATTTCTTCCCATGTTTCTTGGATCAGCAGTTAACTAGGGGCAGCCTCTTTTCTGGTGAGTCATAGGAAGGCAAGAGGTCAGCCAAACCCAAACTTCACAAGTACATCTAAAGTCTCGACTGCCGTCATTTCCACTCACATCACATTGGCTAAATCAAGGCTCATGGCCAAGCCCAAAGTCAGGGAAACACACATACTTCTTGCTGAGGAGGAGGAGGAGTTAAACTGAAAGCTGCTGTAAAAACACTCAAATTTATCCCCCCCCAAAAAAGCCATTGCCATCTTTTCAATTCTTACTTATAGCAACCATATAAGACAGAGTAGAACTGCCCCATAGAGTTTGATGTTTATTACCTTAACAGATATTTAATTTTTACAAGGTAAAATCAAAAAACCCAAATCCACTGCCATCAAGTTGATTTTGACTCAGAACAACCCTACAGGTCAGAGTAGAACTGTGCTATAGGGCTTCCAGGAAGTGTCTGACAGATTCAAACTGTCAATCTTTTGGTTAGCAGCAATAGTTCTTAACCATTATGCCACTAAGATCTGATACCTTAAAAGTCTACAGACCCAGGTTCAGGGCACCATCTCTAAGGGAAGGTCCTTGACTCTTTTCAGCTTCTATTCCTTGGAAGTTTTCATGCGATACCTGTATTCCCCCATCTGTGTTTGATTGCATCTGTTTCTTATCTGCTCTCTTTATATCTCGAAAGTGATTGGCTTAAGACACATCCTACACTGATATGACCTCATTAAAGTAACAATGAAAACTCTATGTTCAAGTAGGATTACATCCACAAGTATAGGAGGCATGATTTATAACATCTAATTTGGGAAAATTTAATTAAATCTGTAACAGTGACTCCTGCTGACCTCCATGGGCTACCTTGTGTTCCAAGTTTCATATACTTCTTTTGTTGCCCTCACAGGACCCATAACCCAAACCAAACCTATAGCTGTTGGGTTGATTCTGTGCCACAATGATCATGTAGGATAGAAAAGAATTGCCCCACATGGTGTTCAAGACTGTAATCTTTACAGAAGCAGACTACCACATCTTTCTTCTATGGAGCAGCTAGTAGGTTGGAACCACTTACCTTTGGGTTAGCAGCCAAGTGCTACCAGGGATCCTCTCTAACCTGTAAGAAGTCCATATGAGAAATGAGGTCATCAGGTCAGTGAGGTCCGTAGACAGCAAGCCATTTGTGAGAAGAATTGAGGAGGATAAGCCCCAAGACTCTTCCTGCCTTCCAGCTAGTGAGTCTCATCAACTCTTCCTCTTTAAGCCTCAGCTTAAAAACTTCTCTAAGATTTGCAAGCTTATTAATTAAACTTCACATTATCCATTCATTAAATAATTTATGCCACCATGTTTTTAACCAAAGCAAGATAGTTACTTTGACTTCCATAATATTCCCCTAAAATAAATAAATCAAAATATTGACGTTAGAGTCATACTAACATTTAAGGCTAACTGATAATTAGTGATTATAGTTTTTCTGTTTTTTTAGTTATCTGAGAATCATGTTTCCAAGGAGCTTCAAAGTAGCGCTGTGAGACTGTTTAAAGTGGAACATTGCACAATAACAATGTTGTCTACTATGTATTTATCCCTAACCTTTTTGGTCAAGACTATAATTAAAAGAGTTACCACAACTGCATGGTTATCACTTGCTTCATGTTAGAGTAGATAAGCTGGTGCCTTCTTGAGAAATAAAGAACTCAATTTTAAATGGAAGGATTTTTCTAAATATCTTAAGGTAGTTCTTAAGTGTGCAGGATCATGATGTCTCAAATTTTAGAGGAAAATAAAATAAGTACAAAAACTTATGGAAGAAAATTATTAGATTATTAGCAATTTGAAAAACAAACAAAAAGAATAAAAAGAGTCATGATGCACTTCATTTAAGTCAAATCATGAAGAAATAACAATAACAAATCCAAGACTAAAAATAAATTTCAAAACTTGGTCTCAAAGGAGATTTCTGAGCCCTTTTCTGAACTACAAAAGTTGACATAATTTTTCATTATTTTGTAAAACCAGTTTATTACATCAGTAAAATGGGTTGATGATTTAAACAACAAAAATAGAATAGAAAGATCTAAGGTAAAACAACATTTTACTGTTCTCTCTCCTCCTTAGTCTAATCCCACTCTGTGGAGGAAATGATTGGTGACAGTTTCTCCTATCTATAGCCAACAAATTTTCTTGTTTTGAGTACTTTAAAATATGAATATGGCTCAGTATCTTTTTATTTGTTAATTGTTCACTAATATTTTTATGAATTTTCTTGACTGTTTCTTCTACTGGTTTATTTACCTTTTATTTACGAAAACTTTCTAGATATTAGGATGTTTTGCTTTACCATATGTACTGAAAGAACAGATCCAATCTGTTCTTGTTTTTCTTTTTGCTCCTTTTAGTGCATACAGCCTTAAACTTGATAAACATTTAAAATATTAAAAAGTAAATTTGGGGAATCAAGATGGTAGACAAGGCACATGTCTCCTAACTCCCTCTGAAAACTAAGGCCTGGATTGGTAATTAAACAGAGACTTCTGGACAATCAGTGAGCCTTTGGACATGGCATAGGGTTGTCAATTTGGACTACATGCCACTAAATGGGAAACTTCATCTCTTTCACTGACCCCCACGTGTGTTAAATGCTGGCTCTTGTGGGTGAAAAGTTAACTTTTAACTTTTTCTCTCTGTCTTAGCCAGCAGGCAGGGCTTGGGCTTGGCTGGCAGCAAAGCTCAGCCACACTGCTAATGGGACCAACAGATGGAATAGCCACATTTTGAGTCTGGTTCAGGACCCTGTGCACCACTGCTTCTCCACTCTCTTTCTGAACCTTCACCACAGAATTAGCTATTCCACAGTGGGCAGGAGAGCTTGTGCAGGACACAATCTTGTTCAACTGGGAGGCGGAGTTACCCAAATAGAGGCCTCCACAGGTGCTAATTCCAAGGCTGGGAGGCAGTGCCAGCTGGGGAGCACTTTTCCAACAAAAAAGATGTGTTTATCACAGACTGACCCTGTGGGTGGGGCCCAGCAGCAGACAACAGCAGGGCAGTAGCCTTTCCATACTTTCAACTAGTTTACAACATCTGGGATTGGATATAGAGGTGCTTACTTTGCTAGCTGGTTAGAGGGACTTGAACACCTGACAGTGATTGGAAGCTGTAAGTACCTTCCAATATAAGACTACTTAGAGAACTAACTGCAGTGCATCCTGATGACATCTCTTCCAGCCTTTACTGACCCACATCATAAGGTCAGCTGACGCCTCCCCCAGTGACTGCCGAAGTAGGGCTGTGTCTTTGTCAATCAGGAGGTGGAGCCTGTTACCCTAGAGCTTCTACTGTGTCCAGTCACTGGAGTACATAGAGGTGATTCATGGTCACATTCCTTATCAGCCAGTGCTTTAGATCCTGTTGAGGTAATACCAGAGAAACTAAATAACTTCCAGATGCCCAAAAAGAAACAAACTTTGAACAGGAACTTAAAGAAAAATTCACCTGAATCTCCCAAAAGAAAACTAAAGAACTTCCCAGGTGAAGAAGCCTTTCTGAAACTATCAGAGGTTGAGTACAAAAGAATTATATACAGAACTCTCCTAGACATTATACAAAATGCAGCAGAGCAAAATGAAAAATTAACCAAGTTGTTCAAACTGATGGAACAGCAGTATTCTGAAATCCAACAGATCAATAACAAAATTAAAGAAATAGAAAATTCAAGTCAAACCTAAGAAAACAGAATTGAACAAATGGAAAATAGACTATCTGACTTGGAAGACAGAACTACAGATTCCAACATCTATGAGCAGAAATCTGAGAAAAGAAACAAGAAAAATGAAGAAGCATTAAGAAGCATGTGGGACTCTATTAAGAGAAACAATCGACGATTAATTGTTCCTGAACAGGGAAGGACATCTGAAAACACGGAGAGTATTGTTGTTGAGCTGCTGAAAGAATACTACCCTGAAGTCCTGAAAAAAGAGAGTATAGATATCCAAGATGCATGTCCAATACCACTCAATGTAGATCCCAAGAGAAAGACTCCAGGGCATGTTATAATCAAGCTTAACTAAATGAAACATAAGCAGAAACTCTTAAAGGCAGTGACACTCAAAGCCAAGCTAATATTCAGGATAAAACCCTGTAGAATTCCATCTGACTTCTCAGCAGAAACGATGCTGGCACAGAGGCAATGGGATGACACATTCAGAGCCTTGAAGGAGAAGAACTTCCAACCAAGAATAATATATCCTGCAAAAATCTCAAATACGAAAATGAAATTAAGACATTCGCAGATAAACAGAAGCTTAGAGACTTTGTAAAAACCAAATCTACAAACCAAAGCTACAAGAAATACTGGAAGACGCTCTTGGCTTAGAAGAACAAAACCATTAACTCTGTATTTTAGAAGGCCAGGACACATCATCCAGAAACTTACTCAGTTAGAGAAGCCACAAAACCCAATCAAAGCTATGATATTAAAAGAAGTGATCCAGTGATCATATCGTGAAAACAATGATGCCGTCATATTTAAAAAAGGGATGTACTGTAGTAGTTATAGTCCTTTCAGATGGAGAGGAAGTTAAGACACGTAGAAGTTAAAATTGGGTTTAAACATAGATTATTAAGAGGGATCACAGGGGTAGCCACAAAGCACAATCAAGACGCAATATATCAAATCAAGAAACATAATGCAGGGGTCTCAACAAACACAAAACCAACATTGAAAAGGGTGAAAAATGAACATAAGGAAGAATGTCCCAGAACAGAATAGTAAAATCAACAGAGAAAATATCAGCACAACAATAAACACACCACAATGAAAGCACTGAACACATACCTATCGATAATTACATTGAATGTAAATGGTCTGAACACTCCAGTAAAGAGACAATGAGTGACATCTTAGATCAACTTGAACTTGACCCAAGTTGACCCAACTATATGTTGCTTACAAGAAACTCACCTTAGAATTAAAGATATGAACAGACTGAAAATTAAAGGATTAAAGAATGTACACCAAGCTAATAATGCACAAAGAAGAGCAGGTGTGATAAAATTAATCTCAGATAAAACAGATTTTAATGTAAAATCCACCACTGTGGTCAAGGATGGACACTATTGCTGAAAGATTCAATACACAAGCAGGACTTAGCAATATTAAATATTTATGCAACCAATACTAGAGCATCCAAATACGTAGAAGAAACATTGACCACATTCAAAAATGAGATGGATCACTCCACAATACTACTGGGAGACTTTAACACTCCACTCTCAATATTGGACATACCTTCTAGGAAAAAGCTCAACAAAGACACAGAAGATCTTATTGTCACAATTAACCAACTAGACTTCATCGACATATACAGAACTGTCTATCCAGATAACTACACCTTCTTCTCCAGTGCACATGGAACTTTTTCCGGAATAGACCAGGTGTTGGGGCATAAAGCAAATCTCAACAAAATCCATACCATTGAATTATTGCAAAGCATCTTCTCAGACCATAAAGCCATAAAAGTCAAAATCAATAGCAGAGAAAACATAGACAGAAATTGGAACTCATTGCAACTGAACAATATCTTGCTCAAAAAGCCATGGGTTATAGAAGAAATCAAGGATGAAATAAAGAAAATTATGGAACAAATGAGAATGAAAACACTTCCTACCAGAACCTATGGGATACAGCCAAAGCAGTGCTCAGGGCTCAGTTTCTCTCTATAGATGCACACATCTGGAAGGAAGAAAGAACCCAAACCAAAGAACTAACTCTACAGCTTAAACAAGTAGAAAGAGAGCAACAGAGGAACCACTCAGGCACCAGTAGAAAACAGATCATAAAAATTAAAGCAGAACTCAATGAATTAGAGAACAGAAGAACAACTGAAAAAATTGAGAAGAACAAAGCTGGTTTTTTGAAAAGATCAACAAAATGGACAAACCATTGACTGAATTGACTAAAGAAAAACAAGAAAGAAAACCAATAACCCAAATAAGAAATGAGAGGGGAGATGTCATAACAGATCTAACAGAATTCAAAAATATAACAGAACACTATCAGAGACTGCACTCTAACAAATTTGAAAACCTAGAGGACATGGACAAATTCCTAGATTCATACTACTTATCAAAATTATCACAAAGTGAAGCAGAACAACTGAATAAACCCGTCACAAAATAAGAGATTGAAAAAGTCATCTAACAACTAACACCAAAAAAAGTCCAGGCCCAGATGGCTTCACTGCAGAGTTCTACCAAGCTTTTAGAGAAGAGTTAACTCCAATACTGCTGAGACTATTTCACAGCAATGAAAGGGATGAGATTCTCCCAAATTCATTCTATGAAACCAGCATAGCCCTGATATCAAAGCCAGGGAGAGACCCGACAAAAAAAGAACTACAGATGAACATCACTCATGAACTTAGATGCAAAAATTGTCAATAAAATATGAGCCAATAGGATTCAGCAACATATCAAAAAAATAATTTGTTATGACCAAGTTGGATTCATATCAAGGATGCAAGGTTGGTTGGACATCAGAAAAACAATGTGATCAACCATGTAAATAACATAAAAGACAAGAATCACCTTTGATGCATCACTATTGATTCAGAAAAGGCATTTGATAAAGTCCAACACCCATTCATGCTAAAAACTCTTAGCAAAATAGAAATAGATGGAAAATACTTTAATGCAATAAGGGGCACTTAGACAAAGCCAACTGCCTACATCATCTTGAATGGAGAGAGACTGAAACAACTCCCCTTGAGAACGGGAAGTAGACAAGGATGCCCACTCTCACCTCTCCTATTCAACATTGTACTAAAAGTTCTAGCCAGAGCAATTAGACAAGACCAAGAAATATAGGGCACCTACATAGGCAAAGAAGAAGTAAAAATCTCCCTATTTGCAGATGATGCGATTGTATACATAGAGAATCTTAAAGAATTTGTAAGTAAACTACTCAAATTGATAGTTCAGCAAAGTCTCAGGATACAATATAAACATAAGTAAATCAGTAGCATTGCTTTATACCAAAAATGAAAGAATCAAAGAAGAAATCATCAAATCAATTCCATTTACTATAGCCCCCAAGAAGAGAAAATATCTAGGAATAAATCTAACTAGAGAAATAACATACCTTTACAAAGAGAACTACAAGACCTTACTACAAGAAACTAAGAGAGACTTACATGAATGGAGAAACCTACCCTGGTCATGGATAGGAAGACTTAACATTGTGAAGATGTCTATTTTACCCAAAGCAATCTACTCATATATTGCAATCCCAATACAAATTCCAGTATCATTTTTTAATGAGATAGAGAAACAAATCACCAACTTTGTTTGAAAAGGGAAGAAGCCCCAGATAAGCAAAGCACTACTGAAGAAGAAGAGCATACTGAGAGTCCTCTCACTACCTGACTTTAGAACTTAATACACAACCACAGTTGTCAAAACAGCCTGAGACTGGTACAAAAGGAGACACATGGACCAATGGAGCACAGTTGAGACTCCAGAGATGCCACCATCCTCCTATGAACACTTGATATTTGACAAAGCCCTTAAGACTTTAAACTGGGGTAAAAGCAATCTCTTTAATAAATGGATCTGGCAAAATTGGATACCCATCTGTAAAAATTGAGACAAGATCCATGTCTCACACCTTATACAAAAACCAACTCAAGCTGGATAAAAGACCTAAATTTCAAAACTAAAATGATAAAGCTCATCCAAGAAAAAATAGGATCAATAATGGAAGTTTTAATACAAAACCTAGACAGACTTCAAAATCTGTCAAACAAAGCACAATCAACAGAAGAGAAAAAAGATAAATGAGAACTCCTAAGAATCAAACACTTTTGCTCATTCAAAGACTTTATCAAAAGAATTAGAAGACCACCTACAGAATGGGAAAAAATATTTGGCAACTGTATGTCAGATAGACATCTGATCTCCATAATCTATAAGGTACTACAAGATATCAATAAGAAAAGGATAAATCAATCCAATTAAGTGACTGGCAAAGGAAATAGATAGACACTTCTCTAAAGAGGATATCCAGGCAGCCAAAAGACACATGCAGAAATGCTCACGATCATCAGCTATTAAAGAAATTCAAATCAAAACTATGATGTGGTATCATCTTGCCCCAACAAGGTTGGCCATGATTGAAAAAAACACAAAACAACAAATGCTGGAGAGTCTGTGGAGAAATTGAAACTCTCCTACACTGTTGGTGGGATTGAAAAATGGTACAACCTCTTTGGAAAGCAATCTGGAGCTTCCTTAAAAAGCTGGAAATAGATACACCATTTGGCCCAGTAATTCCTCTGCTTGGAATACATCCTGCAGAATCAAGGGCATTCACACCAACATGCACACGAATGTTAACTGCAGCCCAGTCCACAACAGCAAAAAGTTGGAATCAACCCAGATACCCAACATCAGATGAGTGGATAAATAAGCTATGGTACATATACTCAGTGGAATCCTATGCAATGATAAAGAGCAATGATTCTAGGAAGCATCTCATAACCTGTTTTCAATTGGAAGACATTATGTTCAGTGAAAGCAGTCTGTGGCAAGAAGGACAAATATTGTATGAGACTCCTACTATAAGGCCTTAAAAGCAGACTTGTACAGAAGAAAAGACTCTCTAATGGCTTCAAGGGTGGGAAGGAAGGGAGGGAGAGGGTTGGTTATAGATTAGTTAGTTGGTAGAAATTTGTACGTGGAATCAGCGACAGCACACATTGGAAAAAAGATCATCTTAACTGGACTTTAACATAACGTGATTACTCCTCCAGTCTCAGCCCAATGTTGCTAGAACAGAGTAGCAGGAGCGGGGGTCCAGGGACCATGCTCTCAGCAGGAACTGACAATCACCAAGGACCAAAACGACATGAGGGAAAAAGGACCCAGAAGACAGAGAGACCCACTTGAGAGCGAGACTGTGTCGAGATGTAACCGGAGGAAGCAGATGGTGCCCGGCCACCACTAGTGGTAGCCGTGATAGGGCTCACAAAGTTGAGTCTCATTAGCAACACGAGAATAAAAAGGGGTGCACCCTGAGAACTCCACTAAAAGACTGCAACTGATGGTCCAAGGGCCTTGGGGTTCCCCTGGGAGCATGGCCCCTGGTCCTGATGCTGCTCCTGTCAATAAATCATTACTGAGGTCAGCTCTTTGGACAGGAATGGATTGGACTCAACAACACAGAGTGACCATATCGAGTGTGCTCTTTACGGCTTTGTGTGTTTATAGGATATCACCCTACTGGCCTCTTACTGGAGTGGAGGAGAGGGTAAAGAGGAGGGGACAGGAGATTGTTAGTAGGGTATGACATGTATAGAATGGATAGAAGGAGTGTGCTGTTACTGGGCAGGGAGAGCAGTGGAAGCTGCACATAGGTGGGTATGCAAATTTATATTGGTTGTATACTTTTACTCAATCACAATTTAAAAATAAAAGAATATCCAAAAAAGTAAATTTCAATATTAACATTTTTCTTTATGGTTTGAAGATTCTGAAAGTGATTAAAAGGGTGTTTCTCATGTCAAAATCATTTTCAGATTAGTGTTACTCCATTCTTCTAGTTACTTTATGGTTTCTTTTTTCATGTTTTAATGTAGAAGGGTGTGAGGACATTGATAGTTCAGTGGCAGAATTCTTGCCCTTCACTGAAGAAGACCTGAGTTTGATTTCCACCCAGTGCACCCCATACATAGCCACCACCTGTCTGTCAGTGGAAGCTGGTACATTACATCACGCCAGCAGGTTAACTTCTAGAGTAAGATTAACTAAGAAGAAAGATGTAGCAATCCAGTTCTGAAAATCGGTCAGTGAAAACTCTGTAGGACCATGACAATCGATCTGCAACCAATCACGGAGGTAGCATAGGACTGTGTGGCATTTTTTAAAATTGGCAGTTGGTAGCCAAGAGCTTAACTGTCTGCACCATCCAGGGGTTCAAACCATTTTGATAGGAATTGTTTTGATGGGAATTACATTTTTAAATTGAGTCAAAGATAGCTAATGTTCTTTTCTTTAATTTTTTTTGTTATTGTTTTTACTGATTTTTAAAAAGCACTTATAAAACTTACAAATGAGCTGTCTTTAAAGCACAGTTTGGAATTGGGATTGATGACTGATGGCCATCTCTTTCCAAGACAGTTTAGTGGTTCCTAGAGGAAACACTGAATAATCTCAGAACAGTGAGATTTGTTGCGTATCAGCAGCACTCCCAGCTCCTTGACACTGTGGACCAGAACCTCTCAGAAGCCGCTGGGCATGATGTGCCTCATTTTCTTGTTGCTCCCATAACCGATATTGGGCATCAAGAACAGGGCCTTGATATTCTCTGGACCTGGGTTTCTGTCACTTACAATTAATTTTTTTCTTCTTCTTTTTGTGCTTTAGATGAAAGTTTAAAGAGCAAGTTAGTTTCTCGTGTAACAGTATATTCACAAAATAGTTTGTGATACTGGTTGCAGTAGTGTCAGTTATGCTTAATTTTGATATATCGATCTTTTTGGTGCTAGGTGAACTTCCTGGTTCTCCTCTTGGCAATTATGGGCTTCATGAATGGTCTAAGGGTGGCCATGAGGCCAGGTGGGAAGTGGTTGCTACCTCTGCAGGCAGTATTGAAGAATAGAGGGCTAGTGTATTTTCCAGTATCAAATATTCCTTCCAAAATAAAAGATGTCTTTCCATATATTTGTCTCTTCTTACCTCAATGGACTTTTAAATTCTTGTGCTGTTCTTATTAAGTTCATGCCTAGAATTTCAATTTGTTTGTGATAATTCCAAATGATACATTTTCTCGCATTCTACTTTCTGACAGATAATCATTATTTTAAAGCAACTGACTTGTATGTTTAACTTGTATTAGCTATCTTAATCACTTTCCTTATTGTTTACAATAATTTTTATTTAAATTGTTTGTATACTTTAGGTTTATAATTATGTCCATTACAAATTATTCTCAGGTGGCTTACTTCTTGTTTGTCATTCTGTTTGCTTGTCTGATTGCACTGGCTAGCATTTCCCAAGCATAAACCAAATAATAGTGGTGATTTTTCTACCTTAACCAATATAATAATGCAAGAAAACAAAATAAAAGCTGTGAAATTTGAAAAGAAGGAAGTAAAATTATCTTTATTCACATGACACAATTGTTTATCTAGAAAAAAGAATCCACAAATTATGAAAACTAATTCTCCAAGGTCACAGATTAAAAGGTTGATATTTGAAATGAGTTGTCTTTATGTATATTAGAACCAAACAACTAGAAAATAGAATTAAAAAACAAAACCGTTTGTAACAATAGCACCACAAAAAAAAAAAATCATGTATCTAGGAATAAATCTAACAAAAGAAATGTAAAATCTCTATTGTAAAAATGATAAAATATGGCTGACAAAATTAAAGTAGACCTAAATAAATGGGAAAAAGTTCTATTTTTTATTGATCATAAAACCATATATTAGATGTCAAATCTTACCAAGTTGATCTATAAATTCAACACAATCCTGGTTAAAATCTCAGAAAGTTCCTTTGCAGAGATTAACATCATAATTCTAAAATTTTTATGGAATTCAGAGAACCTAAAATACCAAATCCAAAAAACTTATTATCCCAAAGCTTACTCTGACATATAGCGAATCAACAAGACAGAGTAAAACTGCCTCATAGAGTTTCCAAGGCTGTGAATCTTTTCTTGTGCAGACTGCCACACCCTGCTCTGGCAGAGTAGTTGGTGGCTTGAACCATTCATTGATCTTTTAGTTAGCAGCTGAGCACTTAACCTCAGATTAAGCACTTAACCTTAGGTCAAGGGCTCCTTGAACCTAAAATACTCAGAACAATTTTGAATAAATGTTATAGATTTGATGTGTATTGAGTCTTACTGTAAAGTTGTAATAATTAAAACAGTCTGGTGTTACCACAAGATGAGATAAATATATACTAGTGGAATAAAACAGAGAGTAGAAACAGACCCATATATGTATGGTTACCTGATTTACTACAAAATCACTACTGTAACTCAGTAGGAAGGAAATTAGACTGAGTCAGTTGGATAGCCATAGAAAAAAGATGAATCACATTTGTCCATGTAAAAGTAGTACAGCAAAGCTTCTAGACAAAACCATAGAAGAGTATCTTCAAAGCTTTGAGGTAAAATGTGATTTTTATATAGAAAATCAACACAAACCATAAAAAGAAAGATTGGCATATTGAGCTTAATATAAATTAAGAACATCTATTCATGGAGAAACACCTTTAAAAATGAAAGGACAGGCCCCTAACCAAGCGGTAATATTTGTAAAACAAATCCCAGAAAAGTATCCGTATTCAGCATGTACAGAGAACATTTACAAATAAACAAAAAAAAGACAGTTGACCAATTTAAAATTGGAAAAAAATATTAAAAGGTTTGAAGAGACATTTCATAAGAGAGGATATTCAAATGACGTGTCGATGGTGTTATCAGGGAACTAGAAATTAAAACTCTACTGAGACATGCATACATCTCCATCCAAGCCAAACCCTCTGACATCGAGTCAATTCTGAATCGTAGGGCTCCTAAGGACAGAGTACAACTGCCCCGCAGAGTTTCCAAGGAGCACCTGGGAGATTTGAACTGCTGACCTGTGGCACTTTTAACCACTACGCCTCCAGGTTTTCCACATCCCCATCAGAAAGGCTAAAATTAAAACGACTGCTAATGTGAGCATAATTTGGCATATCTGTTTTGGAAAACATTTCTATAGTATCTACTAATGTTAAAAAGATATGTCTATATCTCAGCAATTTCACTTTTATATATTATATTCAACAAAAATAAATGATTATGTCCACCAAAAGACATGTACAAAAGTCATTACAGCAGTTTTATTCATAAAAGGCAAAAACAGGAAGTATCTCAAATGTCCTGTGGATAAATTGTGACATATTTACACAATGAAATTAAAATACTGCTACGTGTAATAACATGGATGGATATCACAGATGTATTGTTGTATCCCCGCCAAAAAGCCAGTCACAGAAGAATACAAAGACATATGAAGTTCAAAAGTGGGAAATAATAGTGGCGCAGTGGTTCAGAGCTTGGCCATTAACCAAAAGATCAACAGTTCACATTTACTAGATGCTCCTTGGAAACACTATGGGGCAGTTCTACTCTTTTCTATAGGGTCGCTATGAGTTAGAATCAACTCAACTGCAAAGAAATAGTAATGAAAACGAGACCTGTGCTCAGTTGCTAACCCAAAGGTAGCAGACGGACCCCACCAACCGCTCCAAAGGAAAAAAACGTGATAGTCTGTATCCGTAAAGATTCAAATCCATAAAAACCAAACCTGTTGTTATCAAATCAGTTCTGACACATAATGACCCTATTGGACAGAGTAGAGCTGTCCAACAGTTTCCAAGGTGTGTGTAGTGGATTCAAACTGCCAACATTTTGGTTAGAAGCTGTAGCACCTAACCACTGTGACACCAGGGTTTTCTCATAAAATATGATCACAGACTTGGAAATTGTATGATTCAGCTCTTCTCTGTGAGTTGGAATCGACTTGGCTTCAGCAGGTTTGATTTTCTGATAAGGTGAAAAATGTGAAAAGAATGCACACAGCACTGGAGACATAGTTGACTGGTTGGGGGATCAAACGCATTTTGAGATACTAAAATTTTCAGTATCTCGACTCTGGTGATTTTATATCTCATATAGGGATTCCTGTGTTGTAATTCATCAAGAGGTACACCTATGATTTGTGTACTTTGCTATATGTAAGGTATACGTCAGCAAACTTTCCAATCTGTCTCCAATATGTCCATTCTGCTCCTCATCACAAACCTTTCTCATAGTCCATCCACATTTCTGCATGGCTCACCACTGTTTCTGGTTATCTTTTAACATTACTTTAGCTTGTGTAACTATAGCATTTTGCTATATGTTAACAAACACAAGAGAAAGATGAGGAGGGTGCAGAATTAGTGATTTTGTTATTTTGATTACTTAAAAAATATTAAAACCAAACCCAATGCAGTCAAGTCAATGCCAACTCATAGCAACCCTATAGGACAGTGTAGAAGTTTTCAAGGAGTGCCTGGAGGATTTGAACTGCCAGCCTTTTGTGTAGCAGCCATAGTGCTTGACCATTACACCACCAGGGTTTCCTTGGATACTTTAGAGTTCTGCAAACTAGAGTTTTATTTTTGGATCCAGCAATAATTTTTGAAGAACCCTGGATTTCTGCCTTTTCTTCCTTGTACTTTTGTTTTCCTCTCTGAAAACTTGGGATAATTATAATTGGTCAGACCTCCAAGGTTTGTTATGAAGACTATTGAGATAGCATCTAAAAATTGTTCAGAAATGATGTTATACAAATACTGAAGAAAATGTTACTATGCCTAATAATAAACATAGTTTCAAATGATAACTTTCAAAGGTCTGTAATCATAATGAGAATGTTACTTCTCTATCCTTGTTGTGTTCCTGTCTCACATAGCCGTAGATCTCCAAACAAAGATGCTGAAAATATACATGTATGTTATGTACACATATACTAATTATCTGCCCTGATCTTCTGGAGTTACTGTACTGTGATTTTAATCTTACCCATCTATATTTTCCCTTCTGGTCTATCTGGAGAACACCAACTCATCTTTCAAAACTCATGTGGGGTTACTGTTTCTCTAAAGACTGACCTCAACACCTTCTCTTCCTTCACTATAAGGTAACCCACGCCTTTTGATCCTGCTTTCAAAAGCCAGCGTATTCTTCCGTTGATGACTAACATTACTATGCATAGCCACGATGCTGTGGTTAGTTGCTGTAGAGTCAGCTTCCAACTCATGGCGACACCATGTACAGCTAACATGGGTGGTGATTGCACTTCGGGTGCATTGGCCACAAATCCAACCCAGGTCTCTCACACGGAAGGTAGGAATTTTACCACTGAACCACACATTTGGATAAATATGTACCCAAATAAAACCAGCTGACTCCTACTCACAACAGCCTCGTGGGTTGCAGAGTAGCGCTTCAATTCACAGGGTTTTTAAGACTGTAGTCTTTCAGCAGATCACCAGGCTTTTCTTTAGAGGTGCCACTGAGTGGGTTCCAACTGCCAACCTTATGGTTAATAGTTATGTGCTTACTTGTTTGCATCATTCAGGAACTCTATATACTACACATGTTGTTGTTTTGTGATTTTTCAGTTGATTATAATGCTCAGAAACCCTATATGACAGAATAGAACTGTTCCGTAAGCTTTCCTAGGCTGTGGTCTTTACAGATACAGATGGTCAGGTGTTTAACCCTGAGGAGCTGTTGGTGGGATCCAACCACCGACCCTTGAGCTAATTGCTGAGCTCTAACACAAGGTAGTATTTAACTGGCTTTAACAAACAAAAGTTCATTTCTACAAAGTCCAGTAGGCTACAAGTTGTCTCCAGAGAAAAGTCCTTGCATTGCATCAGTCTTTGGTCAGGAAACGCAGGAACCTCTGATCTGAAGGATGCACCCTACTCCAAGTGCTGCTTTCTTGATGGTGTGAGGTTCTCAGCTTACTCGGCTCACTACTTTCCTTTATATTCCACAGCTAGCAACTTGAGTCCTGCCTCACCAACACAACTGCTGCACGTTCTCCATCATCAACAGCACAGAGGTAGGATACACAACACATGGGAGGAATGGCACCATGTTGGGACTCATAGACAAGTCAAATCAACACAGACACTTTGGGGGGCACACAATGCAATCCATGACATGCCACCTTTTGGCCCCCCAAAATCATATCATTAGAACATGTAAAATATATTCATTTATAGCATATAAAAGGTCTTAATTCCAGGTCCAAAAATCCATAAATTTCTCTTCAGCTGTTAAATCTAGAACACATGTTATCTTCCCAAAATACAGTGGTAGACTAGGCAGGCAAAAATTACACATTTTCATCACAAACAGAGAAATTGCAGGGTAAGAAGGCATTAACAGGCAACAAGCAAGTCAGTAGAACACATTACTTTAGCCTGCAAAGCTCTGGAAATAATCCATTGCTCTCTGAGACAGTTTACACATTAGCCTTACCTTCCAGACTATAGGTATTGGTCACACTTTTTGGCTTCTGAGTGAAGATCCCTGGCCCTCAGCTACAACATTGCCTTCTAGGCCCCCTTGGACAGCAACTTTGCCTTCTCAGCTTTAGGTGCACCCTAAGCCCAAATGAATGGCAATTCCACCGTTACAAACACAGGAAGGCACGGCTCCACCCTTTCAAACCCTTGAGTTCAGAGCCATACCTTTTGAGACTAATGCAGCTTAGCTTCTTGTGTTCTTTGTCTCTTCATCTTCTGCTTCATATGGCCTCAGGGCCTCAAGCTCTCATCTGCCCTGCAGAGCCAAATGTTCCAAAGCTCTGTAGCTTTACTGATTGAAGTGCCTTGAGACATCCCACTCTGCTGGGAAGCCTCCTGCACACAGGCACTCAGCCAGTCATGTAGCTCTCTTGTCCATAGATCAGCAGGCCTAGTTCTGCTGGTAAGTGCCCAAAGACACTTCACTCCACCAAGAAGCCTCCTGTGCACAGGCATTCAGCATTTTCACTCCATGGGTAGGCCCCTGGTTTTGCTGTTGCCAATTCACTGCTGCTGCTGCTTTTCTTCACCATCTGCTGCCTTCTCAAGTGTTAGCAGTTCTTTGGGATTCCTTACTCCATTCATTACAGTTTCCAAAAAACTTCCACATTTTAGGTATTTGTTAGAGCAGTACCCTACACCTGGTACCAAATTCTATTTAAGTCATCTAGTACTGCTTTAATAGAAATACCACAAAGTGGATGACTTTAACAAAGGAAAGTTCAATTCTACACAGTCCAGAAGGCTACAAGTCCGAATTCAGGGTGTCTTTGCCTGGGGAAAGCTTTCCCTCTGTCAGCTCTAGAGGAAAGTCGCTGTGTTGTGTCAGTCTTTGGTCAGGCAGCACAGGAACCTCAGATCTGAAGGATGTGTTCTACTCCCAGTGCTGTTTTCTTGAGGATGTGAGGTTCCCAGTATACTCATTTCTCTCCCTTATATCCCATGGCTGGTAACTTGGGTGCTGCCTCTCCAGAACAACTGCTCCTCATTTTCCCTCATCAACATGACAGAGGCAGGATTCACAACACATGGGAGGAACTGCACCATATCGGGACTCATAGCCAAGTCAAATCAATATATACATTTTGGGGAGGACACAATGCTGTCCATGACACAAACCATTGCCACTGAGTTAGTTCCAACTCATAAAGACCCTACAGAATAGGATAGAAATGTCTTATAGAGTTTTCAAAGTGAAAATCTTTATGGAAGCAGACTGCCATATCTTTCTCCCTGTCACACATTGCATTGTTCCCCCACCTCCCCCAAATGTATGTATTGGTTTGACTTGGCTATGAGTCCCAGTACGGTGCAATTCCTCCCATGGGTTGTGAATTTTGCCTCTGTGATGCTGATGATGGAAAATGGACAGCAATTGTGTTGGCGAGGCAGGACTCAAGCTACTGGTCGTGGGATATAAGGGAGAGAAGTGAGCACCGTAAGTCAGAAAACTTACACCATGAAAAAGGCAGCACCAAAAGCAGAGCACATCCTTTGGCTCTGTGGTTCCAATGCCAAGATGCTCTCACAGAATTTGGACTCAGCCCAGCGGACTGTGATAATTTTCCTTATTGAGCCAAGCCAAGTGCCGTCGAGTCGGAATGCACTTATAATTTGTAAATGGATTTGTGGCTTATCAGACTGTAACAATAAAGTTTCTCTTCATGAAACCATCCTTTCATGGTATTTTCTGTTACAGCAGTACCAGGTGACTAATACACTCCCTCAGAGTCACTGGTAGGTTTGAACCATTGATCTTTTGGTTAATAGCCAAGTACTTTAACCACAGTGCCACCAGGGCTTCTATGATACCCCATGGGTGGGAAATCTATTACCATTCAGTCAGTTCCAACTCATAGCAATGCTATAGGACAGAGTAGGACTATCTCATCAGGTTTTCAAAGAGTGGCCAGTAGATTCAGTTTACCAGCCTTTTGGTTAGTAGCCAACTCTTAACCATTGTACCACTATAAACCTGTAAGCCATTTCCATTGAGTCAATTCCAATCATAGCAACCTGAAAAGACAGGGTAAAACTTTTGAAGGAGTACCTAGAGGTCTTGATCCATCGACATTTTGGTTAATAGCTGCAGCTCTTAACCACTATGGCACTAGGGTTTTGTTTTTTTTTTGCCACCTTTATTTAATGTTTACCACGTCCCAGGCAATGATGTCATTCCTTTATATAGTAACACTTACATTGTCAACTGCAATCTTAAATGAGGTAAGTACTGTGAAATAATTGAGACATAAATAGTTCAAGTGTACTTCCTAAGGTCGCATAGCAAGTGGTGAAGTCAGGCTTTCCACAAAGTCTGTCTGGCTCTAGAATCCATTCTGTTAACCTCTCTGCTGCATTACCTGCCATGTTTTATTGTGTTCATTGGTTTCAGTGAACAGTCAATGCTTTTTTTCCCTCTTTTTCTAGCTTTTTATTTTCTTGAGGGTAGAAATATTCTGATTTATCTAACAGCCATCATAAATGTTCCACAAATGTTTATGTGTAAATCTCCAATCAACTGTACTACTGTTGAATAGATTCTGACTTATAATGACCCTATAGGACAAAGCAGAACTTCCTCATAAATCTTTATGGAAGTGGACTGCCACATCTTTCTCCCTAGGAGAGGCTGGTGAGTTTGAACCACCAACCCTTAGGTTAGGAGCTGAGTGCTGTAACCACTCTACCACCCAAAATAAGACCAAAACCACTGCTGTTGAGTCAATTCCAATTCATAATGACCCTACAGGAGAGTAGAACTGCCCCACAGAGTTTCCAAGGAGCACCTGATGAATTCGAACTGCCAACTTTTTGGTGAGCAGCTGTAGCACTTAACCATTACACCTCTGGTGTTCCCACTCTGCCACTAGCCAGCCAAGTGCCTTCTAGTCAGATTTGGGTAGCTGAATGAGTAAAGAAAGGTGACTTTCTCCTCTTAAACTGAAAAGGTGCCTGAAACTTTGTGTTAAATTATCTGAGAATCCATAATTCTAAGGAATCCTGGAACAAGATTCCTAGAAAACTAAAAACATACTCGATGATGATGATAAATTGTTTTGGTTTGGGTATTCAAGAAGTAAGAAAATCAATTTTTGCTTGACAGTGATCACATTTTGGAAGCTGCATGCAGACTTGATTTTTGGAAGTAAGAAACCAGATGTTTTAGAGCTGATAGGGAAAGTCTTCAGTAGTCCAAGTTGAAGAGATGAAGAGAGTCTGGATTGGCAGAGAGGTAAGGAGGATGGACAGGGAAAGTTGGCTAATTATGAAAACAAAAAAACAAATGCATTGCCATCAAGTTGATTTCAACTCACAGCAACACTAGGACAGAGTAGAACTGACCCATAGTGTTTCCACGGAGGACCTGGTGGATTTGAACTGTGACCATTTGGTTAGCAAACTGTGACCACTTGATTAGTAAACAAGATCTTAACCACTGTTCATTACGAAGAAGGGAGGGTGAATCTGACCCAGACAGTTGGTTGGGTGTGTGATTAAGGAATCACGAATGGCCTTGAGATATGTAACTCAGATAACTGGTTAGACAGTTGGGCCACTAACTGAAGTAGGAGACAGAAGAGAGGAAGATAATGTGGCTGATCAGGAAGTATGAGCGCTTATCCAGACAGAGACATCCAGGAGGCAACTGGCTAAGTCTCTAACATTCAAGCTAGAAGCTGAAGATGTAGCACAGAGCCTATGGGAAGAGATGATGTAAAAGACAGAATACTAAGAATAGTAATATTAAAGAAGTGAGCAGAAGAACTAGAACTAGGGAAATCTAGAGAAGGAAATGTTTATGAAATAGGAAGAGAATCAGGAGACAGTAAAGTTACTGAAGCCAAGGTGATGTGAAGGGATTTTTCCAAAAAGAAGAATGTCAATAGCATCAAATTTCAGAGACATCAAATAAGATACGCACCAAAGAGGTCATTGGAGATCTTTGTCAGAGAAAAGAGAGTGGACTGATGGGCCTGAAATCCAGGAGGGAGAGGATGGGAAGTAACTGGTGGTAGTGATTGAAGACAATATTAGTAAAACTTAATTGTTATCATGTGCTAAAAACTCTGGTAAGAATTTCTTCACATATTAGCTCATTTGATGATTAATGTCACCCAAGAAATGTTACTATTGTTATTATCTCATTCTACAGAAGAGAAAACCCAAGTAAAACAGAAGTAATAAGTTGTGCCTGAATCCAAATGAAGATGTTTTCAATGGCCTCACATGCATGAAAAAGCTGGATAATGAATATGGAAGATCAAAGAAGAACTGACGCCTTTGAATTGTGGTGTTGGTGAAAAATACTGAATATACTATGGAATGCCAAAAGAATGAACAAATTTGTCTTGGAAAAACCTCAACCAGAATGCTCCTTCGAAGAACGAATGATGAGACCACGTCTCACATGCTTTGAATGTTTCATCAGGAGGGATCAGTCCCTGAAGAAGAATGCCATGCTTGGTAAGGTAGAGGGTCAGTGGAAAAGACAAAGACCCTCAGTGACATGGATTGACACCATGGCTTAAACCATGGGCTCAAGCATAGCAGCGACGGTGAGGACAGTACAGGACCAGGAACTGTGTCATCTGTTGTGCAGGGGTCGCTGTGTGTTGGAACAAACTTGGTGGCATGTAACAATGACAACAAATTGCTTAAGATTACACAGTCCCTAAACAGCCAAACAAGGAGTCAAAACTGGGCACTCTGATTTCAGAGTGTATGCTCTTAACTGTTGGGCTATAACTGGGCAGCTCTCTCAGATGGATCTAAGAACACAAGTAGAAATATGTGCCTCACACAAGAGATGGTACTTTACTTCTTTAGCAATAAGGCAGGGGAAGTAAAGATCAGTTGGAAGCCAAGCGTATTTATACCTGATAGCGCTTTCTTCCTACCTATCTCACCAGTGAAACAGAACATCTGCTGAGGGAGGGAATTGAAGAGGCAAAGTTCTGGAAGAGTCGTTACAGAATCCAGGATCCTGCTTAAATTTAAGTAAAGAGTCTGAATAACACACAGTCCCTCGATCCCAATAAATTTGTGATCTACTGAAGTGGGTACAACAAAGTATGTGTTACACACACACAAAAAGACTTACTGGCCTGACAGACTGGAGAAATCTTGAGAGTATGGTCTCCAGATACCCTTTTAACTTAGTAATGAAGTCATTCGTGAGGTTCACCCGTTTTCCAAAGATTTCATACGTCCATTAAAAAAAAAAAGACCACAGGGGCACACTTGCCCCAGAGCAAGGACTGCAAGGCTGGAGGGGACAGCAAGGCTGGTAATAGGGAACTCACAGAAAAGAAGGGAGAGTGATGCCACACGGTGGGGTTGTTAACCAGCGACATAAAACAGCATGCGTAAGAATTGTTTAATGAGATGATAGTTGTTCTGTAAACCTTCATCTAAGATACAATAACAACGGAAAACAAAGTATGTGTGATATGTGAAAGATGGTCAGAGTTTCAAGTGCCAGTCCCAGGGACTTGCTAAGCAAGGTTCAGAAAGGGAAAGTTGTCCATGAGGATTCAGGAACTGCGGAACAGAGCATCTCACATGAGAGGACAAAAGAACCGAGAAAAAGGCAATATGGGAGCATGGAGATGGAAGGCACTGGACCTCAGTTATCTAACTAAACGATAGTGTCCAAGATCACCTTATTTCTCTTCTTCCTTCACCTGTTTTATTGTTGTTAGTTGCTGTTGAGGTGTTTCAAACTCACAGCCACCACATGGAGAACTGCCCCGTGGGGTGTTTTGGGGCTGCAATCTTTTTGGAAGCAGACTGCCAGGTCTTTCTGCCTAGCAGCCGCTGGGTGAGTTTGAACCGTCAAGCTTTCAAACAGCGGCCAAGTACTTAACCATTGCACCATCAGTAGTCCTCCTTACCTCTTCTAGTTCCTCTTTACAGGGTGTTTGTCAAATAGCCACTTGGCGAAACTCTTTAAACCCTGAACATAGTGAATCCTTACTACAGTCTTTGTGAAGATAATCGTCCCTCCCATTTTACAGGTAACTCCCAGGTGAGGCTCTGAGAGGTTAAATTCCTTGCCAGGGTCTCAAAGCTGGTCTGTGGTTGTGTTAGAATTCCACCAAGTTGTGTCTGGCCTTAAATTCATGAATTTTATACTGCTTCCCATAGTTATATAACAGCACCTGGCTTACAGGAGATGCTCAATAATAAGAAAGAATAAATAATAATCCCTAAAAGACATATGTCCAACACCAACACCACGTGGTGCTTTGGGATTTCATAGAAATGTTTAAGGGAACAGAATTCAAGATATTCTTATGAAAATGTCTCTCTCTTTCTTTCTCTCTCTCTCTCTCTCTCTGTCTCATACACACACACACACACACACACCCATTGCCTGAGTTGATTCCAGCTCATAGCAATCACTTTGCGGAATAGCTTAATGCAAAGTAATTTTGTGCACTGAATGTCTCTTGCAAACATGTATTCCTCAAGGGGAAACCCTGGCGGTGCGCTGGTTAAGTGTTACGGTGCTAACAAAAAGTGTAGCCCTCTGAGTCCATCAGATACTCCTTGAAAACTCTACGAGACCATTCTACTTTTTCCCCGTAGGATCACTGTGAGTCAGATCTGACCTGAAGGTAGTAGGCATATCTTCAACACGTTCTGAAATTTTCATGAGTCATTGACTTGAAGATTAATCACAGAAACCCTATAAGACAGAGGAGAACGGCCCCAGAGTTTCCAAGGAGCACCTGGTGTATTTGAACTGCTGACCTTTTTGTTAGCAGCTATAGCATTTAACCACTACACAACCAGGGTTTTTGTGCAAGTGGTAGAAAAGTGGGAAAAACCTTACTTTTCAGCAAATACTTAAATTGTACTTACTCAAGCACTGTTTTTAACATTTAATCAGTATTAACTTATTTAATCTTCATAACAATTATATTTGGGAAGGATATTATTATTCCTGTTTCAAAGATGAGGTAACTGAGTCACAAAGCAATCAACTTAACTAGCCCAGGCACGTAACTACTAAGTGCCAAAGAAAATGAAAAACCCACTGCTATCAAGTTGATTCCTACACATAACAACGCTACAGACAGTAGAACCGCCCCGTGGAATTTCCAAGGAGCACCTGGAGAATTTGAACTGCCAATCTTTTGGTTAAGAGCTGCAGCACTTACCTACAGTGCCACCAGGGTTCCCAGGTAGAGGAGGGTGGGGTTCCAATCCTGGGCAGTCAGCCCAGGGCCTGGCTCTAAACCACTATACAGTGCTGTTTCTGTGAAGGTCAAATGCACCCAGAGCATGGAGGAGAACCTTGCACACCAGCCAAAGAGGGCACCCCTGTCAGAGTCGAGGTCTATTCCAAGCTGCTTTGCTGCGTTGTTTTTTTTTTTTTAGGACTTACCCTGTCAGCTCATAGAGTCACTGACTCACCTTGGCTCTTCTGGTTAGATGAGATTAGAAACTTTCTGGGAACCAGGACCTAATCTACATTTTTTATATTTGAATTTCAGCACTTGCAGACATGATAAACACACAATAAATATTTATGAAAGAAATCATCAACAAGTCTCTCAGCCTTCAGGTGTCAACTGTCTCAGGTATTTGAAAACTTTTATCGTACATTGTTACATTATGAGTAATAATATAGAGCAACTTGACTTCTTTGTCAAAGAAGGTCTTTACTGGGACTTTATATCAGGATAAAACAACGTAGCAAATAGAAAAACATTTTTGCAATCAGTTTGCAGAATAGCTAAACCACAATTAATTTTGTGCACTGTTATAGGTTATGTTCCCTAATAAATCTGTAACAACTTAGCTGAGCCACGGTTCCTGGTATTGTATGATATCCCTCCTTGACAGAATTCCTGCCTCTGCGATGTTAACAAGGGTGGATACGCAGCAGTTGAATTGGTCCAGCAAGATTCAAAGTGTAAGTTTGTTTGATGCCTTGAGGCAATCTCTCTTCCTGTGAAGAATTTGGCAGAGAGATTTGGGAACCTCACACCATCAAGAAAGCAGCACCGGGAGTACAGCGTGTCCCTTCCGACTCCAGGTCCTGTGCCAAGGAGCTACCCAACCAAAGACGGATACAACAAAGGACTTCCCTCCACAGCCAAAAGAGGAAAAGTCCTTCCCCTGGAGTAGATACCCTGAATTCGGACTTGTAACCTACTGGGCTGTATAAGAATAAACTTTCCTTTGTGAAAGCCATCCGCTTTGTGGCATTTCTGTTACAGCAGCAGTAACTGACTAAAACATGCACTGAATGTCACCTGTTCTTCAAGAATGTGAACACATCCTGGAGTTATGCTTAACATGAGTCGCTGACTTGAAAATTCATCCTCAACTTGGAGAAGTCATTAGCAGCAAATACCAGCAAGAAGAAGAAGAAGAATTGCCAAGATTTAAATGCTTAATGGGAGGTAGTTGGATGTGAGTGGGAGTAAGGTGCTGAGAGAGAGAACAGAGCTGAATAAAGGATTGACTGGAAAACGCTAAAACAATGCTTGTCTCAGAACTAGTGGGAAACGAACTTCCTGATGAATGCTATCTGAGGACTCATGGGAAAAAGCAAGAATAAAGTGTTTCAGTATGCGGAAGACTTGATTTCTACTCACTCACACAGCCTTGTGGGTTTCATTGGTGAATTCAAAGGGCATGAAAAAAATAATAGTAATAAAGTTACCATCTGGTTAATTTTGATTCATGGAGACCCACATGTGTCAGAGTACAGCTGTGCTCCACAGGGTTTTCAATGCCTGATTTTTTGTTGTTGTTGTTAAATTGACTGCCTTCAAAAGCAAACACCCACTGCCATCCAGTCAATTCTGACTTATAGTGACCCTATAGGACTGAGTAGGACTGCCCCACCAAGTTTCCAAGGAGTACCTGGTAGATTCAAACTGCTGACCTTTTTGGTTAGCAGCCGTAGCACTTAACCACCACACTGCCAGGGTTTTCAGACTGCCTTTAGAGACCTATAAAGTTTCTTACCTGCCCTTCCAGGTTGCCTGGGTTTGATGCAACTTCACAGGAGACTATAGTTAAGAGTTATATAGCTTTTGATCTCTCTCTCTCTTTTTAATTTTTTCTTTTTTTTTTTTTGCTATCTGGGATCAGAAAACATCCTCCCTTGTAATATGCCATGTTTGTTGAAGGCCCACTTCATGTCAGGCATTGTGTAGGCACTTCTTTTTTCTGTCCAACTATTTTTTTTTATTATTATTATACTTTAGATGAAGGTTTACAGAACAAACCAGTTTCTCATTAAACACTTAGTACATACATTCTTTTATGACATTGGTTAACAACCCCACAGCAGGTCAACATTCTCACTTTTTCACCTTGGGTTCACTGTCACCAGCTTTCCTCTTCCCTCCTGCCTCTTAGTCTTTGCTCCTGGGCTGTTGTGCCCCTTTAGTCTCATTTTGTTTTATGGGACTGTCCAAGCTTTGGCTGAAGGGTGAACCTCAGAAGGGCACTTTTGATATTATTTTACTTAATGCTCATAGCAATCTATGAGCTTGGTATTATATTCCTTATTTTTAGAAATGCAGAAAGAAAGGCTCTATAAAGGTAATTTCTCAAGTTTATTTACACAGCTGGCGAGATTTAGAGCTGGAATTGAATATGCCAGCTGTCTGAAGCGCATGTGGAATGTAAAAGAAAAGGTGATATGGAGCTTTGGAGGGAAGGTGGCCATGTACAAAAAGGGAGAGGCTGTGGCGTATTAATAAACAATTTCATGTAAATCATAGAGTAAAACAGTTGTCTTCTGAGCTGTAATCTGAACCGCTCCTACCCAAGGTTAGTATGTGAAAGGAGGGACCAGAAGATGTCTCAAATTTCTATACAAAATAAGACAAAGGGGTCCATAAAGAAAAGAGAGATGATTCTGTTTGGAAAAAAAGAATAAGAAGCTATGACTGTACACTTATAGAAAATGATTGTATGTATAGATATATGCAGAGAAAGAGACAGAGAGAGAGAGGCGTGATACTGAATAACACAGTGTGAACCCACAGTGCCTGCTCGCATTCACAGGCACTGACTATGCAAAAATGTCTACAACCACAGAGCCATAGGGTTGCCATTTATGGATAAAAGCTATTTTTGAGAGCAAGAAGGCTCCTAGTGAGATTATTATTCTTGTTAGGTGCCTCTGGGATGTAAATTAGTTGTTTAAAAGGTATATTCAGTTCTTTAGATTTCTGCATTACGTTTATTGCAATGACAATAATGATATGGTGCCTTGGCTTTGAAAATGAGCTTTCTCAACTCCAGGCACTGAGTTTTCCTTTGTGCAAAGTGTTGCCACGGGGCTGTGAAGGAGACAAAGGCCCAGGTCACGCTTCTTGTCTGTAAGGAACTCTCAAGCAAGCTGAGGAGACAAAACACTAGATAAATTGATAATTAAGTAGATAGGTAGGTAGATAAATAGACAAATAGATACACGGATAAAGACGTATATCAAAACCATGGTGACCTAGGGATTAAGAGCTATGGCTGCTATCCAAAAGGTTAGCTGTTCAAGTACATTAATTGCTCCTGGGAAACCCTGTGGAGCAGTTCTACTCTGTCCTGTTGGGTGGCTATGAGTTGGAACTGGCTCAACAGCAGTGGAGTTTTGGTTCTGGATATGACTATGGGTGTATATATAGATAGATACACAGATTTACCTATGTATAAGGCTGACAATTAAGTTCTTGAACTCATCCTAGAAAAAGTGCTACATACCACATTGCTGAGTATCACCGTGGACACCTTCAAAATACTCCCCTTGGGAAGCTATGCACTGATGCCAGTTCCTAATCCACCCTTCAAAGCAATTTTGGAATTATTTTTCTGGAATGGCCATCACAGCTGTCATTGTATTACCCTTGATGTCCTGAATGTCTACTAAATGTCTTCCTTTCAATATTTCCATTATCTTTGGGGGCCAGATCAGGTGGTTATATAGGTTGTTACAATACAGTTAGTTGTTTATGGGCTAAAAATTCCCTCCTAGATGACTACACACTTAAGTTGTGAACTTGCCACTGTGTACAACGGCCTTTACAGAAAGAATTCCAAAATTGTTTTGAAGGGTGGACTAGGCACTAGCATTGGTGTATAGCTTCCCAAGGGGAGTACTTCAAAGGTGACCACAGTAACATTTGCCAATTAGGTAAGCAGCAACTTAGAACAATTAAGTTCACAAATTTAATTGTTGGATATCCTATATATGCAAAATGCAGTCCAGTATATAGGAGACCCTGGGAGGGGTTAATGGTTGAGCACTTGGCTATTAACTGAAAGATTGGAGGTTCAGATCCATCCAGAGGCATCTCAGAAGAAATGCCTAGTGATTACTTCCAAAAAAATCACAACTATTTAAAACCTTATGTTAAGTTCTGTGCTACTTGCAACTTTGCTCTCAAATGCATGGATTTGTCATGAGTCAGAATCGACTCAAAGGCAAATGGTCCACAGTTTCGCATACATGGCATACAAAATATAGTCAGTAAATATAGGATTGGGGGGAGGCAGCTGTAGTTAATCTACATTCAGTTAGATAGTCATTTATCATACATTCATTCGTTCATCAATTCACAACATATTCATTGTACATCATCACCTTTCTATATGCAAAAGGGAACACTGGTGGTACAATGGTTAAGCACTGGCTGGCTAATTGAAAGACAGGTGGCTCAAAGAAATCCAAAATCCTCTTCTGTCGAGTCGATACTGACTCATAGAGACCCTATAGACAAAGTAGAACTGCCCCGTAGAGTTTCTAAGGCGTACCTGGTGGATTTGCACTGCCAGTCACTTGGTTACCAGCCGTAGCATTTAACCACTCGGCCACCACGGTTTCCTCAAACACATTGGTAGCAGGTATGCGAGGTGAGAAAGACCTGGCGCGCTGCTACCGTAAATATTAGAACCCAGAAAACCCTTTGGGACAGTTCTACTCTGCTATGTTGGGTCACTGTGAGTCAGAATCCACTCAAGAACAAATATGCAAAGTACTGGTAACATAATAATAGGTAAATCAGGATACTCAATCCAAAGCCTAGAGAACAGAAGGTAGAATTATGAGTTTCTGTTGTCAGAGCTGGATTGCATCCTTGGATCATCCCATCTCTAGTGCAATCCACCTGATGACCCTGAACAAGCATTTATGCTGGTGGTTTGAAACAGTTTTAGAACAGAGTTTTTCTATGTTCCAAATTCACTGAATGTTGTAGAGTTTGATACTAGATGCTGACCTTATGAGCAGCACTCTCAAGTAGAGTTAATATACCCAGACTATTCCTAAAATATACTTCAAAAACTAATCATAATATGTTAAAATTTTAGAGCTGAGAAAAAGCCAAGTGCCGTTGAGCTGAGAAAAACACTAAGCAATTATCAGCATTACTAGTTTTTAATATGAATTTGTTCATTTCCCTGAAGAACCCTTAAATATATAATCATCACCACCATCAACATCACATCCTGTGTGCAAACCATGACATAGGTACTATTATTATCTCCACTTTACAGATGAGAAAACTAGATCCCAGAGTGGGTAAATACTAGGTAACCGTGATCCATCACACGTAGTACAGGGCAGAGGCCGGACTTGGTCTTAGATCCAGCTGACTCAAACACTTACGCTCTTTTCTACTTGTCTGTATTGTCCCCTTTAGAAGCCCTAATGTGAAGTAGTTAGCAACTTTGTCGTGGGTTGAACTGCATCCTGCAAAAAATGTGTGTAGCAATTTGAATGGGCCATGACTCCTGGTATTGTGTGATGTTCCTATATGTTGTGAATCCTGTCTCTAAGATATTAATGAAGGAGGATGGACAGTGGTTGTGTTAGTGTTGAAGGGTTTAACATTTAAGATTATATTATGCCTTGAGGCAACCTCTTGGAATATAAAATTAGGAGAAGCTAGAGAGAGTTGGAGACCTCATACCATCAAGAAAGAAACAGTGCTGGTGAGCAGAGCATGTCCATTGGAAAGGACCCAGGGTCCCTGAGCCTAAGAAGTTCCCAGTCCAGGAGAAGATAGATGACAAGGACCTTCCTCCGGAGCCGACAGAGAAAGAGTTCCCCTAGAGCTGGGGCCCTGAATTCGGACTTGTAGTCTGCTGGACTATGAGAGAATAAAAGGTCTCTCCTTAAAGCCAACCACTTGTAGTATTTCTGTTATAGCAGTACTAGATGACTAAGAATTTGGTAACAAGAGTGGGGTGCTGCTTTAACAGATATCTAAAGTATGGAAGCAGTTTTGAAACTGTGAATAGACAGAAGACACAGAAGAGACAGAAGAGAACTTCTAACATCTGAGAAGACACAGATAGTAAGAAGCATACCAGCAGCAGCAGAGCCAGAAGACTAGCATGAAACAGTGCTGGAGCCAACCCACAGAGCCAGACAGCTGAATTCCCGTGCCCAGAAGGCCTCCTGGTGGAGTAGGGTGCTTCTGTGCACTTAAACCAGTGGAGCTATAGAGCTTTGAAACACTTGCAGGGCAGACTCAAGGGTGAGGCACTGGCCAAGAGGCCACAGGAGGCAGAAGCTGAAGAAACAAGGAGCAAAAACAGTTGAGTTGCCTCAGTCTCAAAATGTATGGCTACAACTGCAGGGTCATCAAAAGGTGGAGCCCTGAGCTCTGGTGTTTCTGAGGGCAGAGTTGCCGCTCAGTTGGTGTAGAAAAATGGTGCACCTAGAGCCAAAGGAGCAGAGTTACTGTCCCAGTGGGCCTGGAAGGTGGAGCTGTAGCCTAGGGCCAAAAGGAATCTACACAGAATCCAGAGAATCTAGCCAATATCTAGAGTCCAGAGGGCAAGGCCATTGTGTAAAACATGTCATAGAATGGAGGCACATTTTCAAAGCTTTGAGGGCGAATGTAATGTGCTTGATTGACTTGTTTGGTGCCTGTTATGCCTTCTTACCTGGCAATTTCTCCCATTTGTAATGGAAATGTATAGTTTGTTGTTGCTTGTTCTGCCACTGTATTTTTCAAGCATATAACTTGTATTCTAGTTTTCACAGCTCAAGACAAATTTCTGGATTTTGGACTTAGACTTAAAACTTTTGCTATGATGGGGTGAATATGTTTTGCATGTTGAAGTGATGTAATTTTTTGGGAGCCAAAGTAGAATGTCATGGATTGAATTTTCTATCCCCCCCACCCCACCCTGCCAATGTATGTAGCAGTTTGACTGGGCCATGATTCCTGGTACTGTGTGGTGTTTCTATATTTTCTAAGTCCTACCTCTATGATGTTAATGAGGGAGGCTGGGTGGAAGCTGTGTAGTGAGGCAGGACTCATTGTGCAAGATTGCACTGTGCTTTGAGATAATCTCTTGGGATGCAGAGGAAGTGGAAGCTAGAGAGAGTTGGGTACATCATACCACCAAGAAAGAAGCAGTTCCAGGGAGCAGAGCACATCCTTTGGAAAGGACCCAGGGTCCCTGAGTCTAAGAAGTTCTCAGTTCAGGGGAAGATAGATGACAGGGACCTTCCCCTGAAGTCAACAGAGAAAGACTCCACCTGGAGATGATGCCCTGAATTTGGACTTGTAGCCTACCGGATTATGAAAGAATAAAATGTCTCTTTGTAAAGCCATCCACTTGTGGTATTTCTGTTATAGCAGTACTCAACAACTAAGACAGCTGCCAACAAAAAGACTGGCTGTTCAAACCAATCAGCAGCTCCGTGGGAGAAAAGACTTAGGAGATAGATCTGAGATTTATAGGAGAAAAGATCTCCTCCCATAAAAATTGCAGCCTAAGAAACACTATGAGTGAGGCAGTTCTACTCTGTCCTATAGGGTCACTATGAGTTGGAGTCGACTTGACATCGTACAATGACAGCAATACTTTGTTGCCTTCGGACCACCTTGTTGGAGAACCAATAATTTATTCCAAGCACCTCATTTCCAGATGCAGAAACTAAGACCAAACAAGTTAGGCCAGTCCCTCTGCAATGATGTATTTGGAAGCTGAGGGATGTGTTGTAGAGGCTGATAGAAAAATGAGTTAAGAAACTGATTAATTTTAAATAAGTAACTTAATTCAACTAAACAAGATATTCCTTGTGGAGCCAACTCAAGCCTCAAGTGCACGGAATACCACTTCCGTCTTCAGTGAAATGTGCTACAAATGAAGAGTAAATCTTGGTATTGAATCCTATCAATGTTCCGTTAAAAAAAAAAAAATCCCTTGGTCTTAAAAAGAAATTCTTACCCAAAGGCATCATTATTATTCATATGTGTGGAAGACGGCAGTTTGCTGAAATGAGAACACAGAATGCAGATGTAACTAGCTGTAGAAGTGAGAAGGGTATTCTGCTTCTTTTTATGATGCCCTAGAACCTACTACTGTTAGAAGAAGAAAAAAAAAATGATGTAAGCTTCTAGGAAAGTAGAGGTAAGGCAACTATTCTACAAGATTATCTAAGTTTAGGTTCCATGCCAACACTTCTGACTACTAATGTTGGCAGAGGTTCTGTCCATTTCTTCTCATATGATAGCACCTGGTGTTTTCCAAAATAAAGGTAATTAATCACTATTCTTTACCCGGGCTCCTTCAAGATGGGAACAAATGTCTTGGCATCTTGACACCCTCAAGTGCTCAGAAAAGAAAATCTGGAAAATGTTTAGGGCATAGCTTATGATGGATGGATAAAAAGTTGAATGAAAGAATGAGTAAATATCAGGTTAGCAGCTGTATGCCCAGAGGCTCGTTGAAAGAAAAGTCTGGCCACCTACTTTCAAAAATTCAGTCACTGAAAAAACCTATGGAGCACACTTCTCCTCTGACACCAGGGTGTCCTAAGGTCAGATTGACTTGACAGCAACTGGTTTTTATATCCTCAGAGCTGTTAAGGACTTTGAGATACCAAGGAGATGGAGTTTTACATACATAAAGTTTGGAGCCTCTTCCTTAGTCTAGCTGGGGGTTAGAGATGAACACCACTGTTAAATGTAATCTTCGTGGCATCTTCTGTAAGGGCAGTAGAAGTTCAGGAACAGAGGACGGTGGAGCAGAGCTGGGCTATTCCCCTGGCCTTAAAGAAGGAGGAGGAGTTGGATTGAGAGCAGAGGTGAAGAAATCAGATTGCAGGGTGGTCGTGGTGAAAATTGTGTTGGTGGTAGTACTAGTTATGAAACTAAAGGTCTATTAACTAATGCTAGAAATAAGTTGATTGGCTAGCTAGCTAGTTTACGAAACATGGGAAAACGAGGCGCAGACATTTGCCTCCCCTGCCCACTTTCCCTGAAAATTAACTACAAATATGAACGTATCTTGCCAAAGAAACAAGAAACATTGCAACTGAATATGGTTAGCATCTAAATCAAATAAGGTCTCCCTAGGCTTTTGAATGGAAACCCTGGTAGCCAGTGGGTAAGTGTTACTGCTGCTAACCAAAAGATCAGCAGCAGTGCAAATACAACAGGCCTCCTGGTGCATGCTATTCTATCCTACTGCGGCTAGAAGTAGGAATCCACTCAAAGGCAACAGCTTTGGTTTGGTTTTTTTAGGCTTTTGAAATGCAAACAGTGGGTTTGCTTTCACATTCACTTATTATTCATTCCACAAGAGTTTATGGAGGGCCTACTTGAGCTAGAACTTTGCTAGCACTGTAGGGGGTACAAAGATGAATAACTCCCGGTCCCTATCCCCCAGGAGTTTACAGCTCGGTGGTGAGACAAATGTATATACACAAGTTCTTACAATAGGAGGTAAAAATGCAAAAGCTGGATCCTACGGTTTCGTTTCCGGAGATAGTACATGGAGATAGTGCGGAATTAGCAAGGTTTCTCAGACTTTGAGACCGGGTTTAAAACTTTGATGGCAGTGTGGCACGCTTTCTTTAAGGCATCAACCAGGGTCAAGGCTCTGGAAGCCTATCCGCGTGGGGGATAAAGTGAACCGTGGTCGGATATGGCCCGAGCGCAGGTTCCTCCAGGGGCGCAGTGGGGACGCATTGATGAGTATTTACCCAATAGCCGAGGCTGTGGCCCGACAGAATGACGCCTAGCTGACACTTTATTCTGTATCTTTGCGCTTTGATTGAAACATCTATTGGGTCGCTTTTAAAATGTTCTTCCTTTTTCCTAAAAAGAGTTCTAGCAGTTGAGGGTGGGGATAGGGACCGTGTCCTAAAGTAACTGCGTAAGTTAAAGGTCTGAGAAGCTGTCCACTGCCTATTTAAATCTCGCACTTCGGGAACCAAAAAAGGAAACACGTGAGAGAAGGGTGGAGGAATCCACTTAACACAAAAATCCCTCAACGACATCAGCTCCTGACGGGACAGGCTGCCTGCCAGACCCGGGAGCAGGGCGCTCGCGCAAGCAGCAGCTCGGAGCTGGGAACTGGCCGGCTGTGGGGGAGAGGAAGAGAGGGAGAGAGGGAGGGAGCGAGAGAGTAAGGGTGGAAGCGTGAGAGGGAGGGAGGAAGAAAGGGAGGGAGGCGGCGTCATGTGATCCGCTTCCCTGCTCCTTTAAGCGTCCACAGGCGGCGGAGCGGCCACAATCACAGCTCCGGGCACTGGGGGAACCCGAGCCGGCTGAGCCGGGGGAATCCGTGCGGACGCCTTCCGTCCCGGTCCCATCTTCGCCGCGCTCCCGCACCCCTGAAGTTTTGCGGCGCCAGAAGGGAGGCGAGGGAGGAGGGAGCGTGAGAGGCGAGGGAGCAAAAAGCACACCCTGAGACACTGATTTTAAGGAGAAAAAAAAGGGGGGCGCAAAAAATGGCTGGGGCAATTATAGAAAACATGAGCACCAAGAAGCTGTGCATTGTTGGTGGGATTCTGCTCGTGTTCCAAATCATCGCCTTTCTGGTGGGAGGCTTGATTGGTAAGTGCTAGAGCTGCAAACTTTTCCCCTTTTCTCTCTTTTCGGGCCCCTTCCCTCTTTGCCTCTTGGGCTACTTGTTACAGTATCACTGCCTTGCTTCTATGATCTAATTAGTCCGGCTATTGTGCTTAAGAAAGCAGAGCTCCATGGGGCTCCGTGGGGCACAATCCAGTCTAGTGGCTAAGAGAAAAGGAGGGGAAAAAGTTTTGGCCTAGTTTCAGTATCCACTTGAAAGGAAGGCGGGGGGTAGTGGGGGTGGGAATCTTAAGCATGGCGACGGTTCGCGCGAGGAAGTGCTGGTTGTAAAGTTGTTTGCTCGCCCACCTTTCCCGCCCCCCTCTCCCCCAGCCCTGGTGCATTTTCCCGCGTCCCCCGTTTTTTTGCTCTCCGTTTCCTTCCAGTCAATTCCCGGAGGGCAACGTAATCGACTTTATTAGGAACAACAGAAGAGTTGGGAACTGCTCTCGGTACAAATCCGGAGCCCTATTTCAGGGATGTGGTTGTTGCATGTCTAATGTTGCAATTTGGTCGTCTTGGCTGGGGGGGTGGGGTGGGGCCTTGTATTTGGGGTCGCGACCCGCGCGCCCTCGGATTGTTGGCTGGTTTCTCCCTTCTCCGTGGTCGCGGACAGGTCTGAGTGGTGGGCCCGGAGGCGGGATGGGCTGGGGTAGAGTGGAAGAAAGTCCCTGGTTGGCGCCGCAGGAAGTTGGAGAGGTCGGAAAGGAAAAGCATATCCGAAAGGTGTTGCTTTTGGCCTCCTGCCGTCGTGTGGATAGATCCCCTCCCCCACTTCTTAGAGCCCCTAGGACTGGTGCGTGTAGTCCTTGGTCCTCCTTTGGCTCCAGGCGAGTCCTGTCCCCGTAAGCCACCCCCCTTTCCGCAGGTGACAGCTCTCAGCTTTTGACGATAGCGCCTGCTCAAGGCGTCCTGCCCTGGCGTGCACCGCCAGGACCCCCTCGGAGCCAGACAGGCTTCCGGGTGTAGACGGTTAAATGGACTTTACATTTGGAAAAGCTCGCTGCTTTTTCGTAACTTGTCATCATCCATCCATACACCCGAACTCTGCACTCTTGCGCCTTACCCACCTCCCCCCTCCCCACGCACCCAGGGTTTAGGACATCCCGGCACAAACTTCACCGGAAACTTTGCCCCGGACGCGGGTGGGAGGTTCAGTTTTCGCACTTAACAGCTTTGTTAAACTTCACGGAGTGGAACGCGTCCGCGGAGGGGCTTTCTCTGGCCGCTGCTTCATGAGGGCCCGTGCGGCGTGGGCTGCCGGGGACCGGCTGGGGAGAGGAGGCGAGCGGCATGGAGCTGCACAGGTTTGGGCGTCTCAAGTCGTGTGAGTGGTGTTTTTGTCTCCAGACTTAGGTATGATGGGCAGGAATAAAAGGAAGTATGGTACTGCAATCACTGCAACATCCAAGCTAATTGTTTTAAACAAAGGAGAGTGGGGGAAGCAGCATCACGGAGAAGAGAAATTTCAGGAAATGGTGCCTTTTTCACTGTGTGTGTCTATTCACGAAGCAGAAAGGGATTCAGAGTTTTTGAAGCTTACGTCCTCAATTCAAGCCAAATACCATGGTCTTGTTTTTGTTTCTTTTTTTTTTTTCCTGGAGCTCTCATCCACAGAATACACCGGCTCTCTCACACACGTACACACACACGCACGCAGGCACGCGCGCTTACACACACACACAGATTTAACCTTCGTGTTGCTAGCTCCTGTTCTGCTACGTGCAATCTCCATGTTTCCCTATATTGGATTCTTTCCCGAGGCTCTTAATACCTCCTCTCGCTGGGAGTTGAAGGCAGCCTTCTCTGTGCCCTCGCAGTGATTATGCAGCGGTTACAATTACACCTCTTGTCTCCCTTGATGAGCAGTTGCAGTTAGATGCCATTGGATCTTGTGTGATTTCAGTGGCAGACCATAATTAAAATTTCTTGCACCTTGTGCTTTCAGAATTAAATTGGCCTATTATCCCTGTCTGACCTTCATCCTCTTTGAGGTTTTTGCACAAGCCATGAACCATTATACAGAGTTCCTTGGTGTTTGTTGGTGTGTGTTTCTTTTTCTAAAGCTGATCTAGCCTCGAAGAGCCCATTATTCACTGTTGTAGATTTTCTAGGACACTTCTGGAACTGGTATAATTTCTGTAATTCTAGGACTGTGGCGAAAGTCCGAGGGCACATGTAAATGGTTGTTGGACATTAGAGTTACTACAGGGTCAGCAGAGTTGTTGGTTCAAATGAGGAGTCTCTCTAGAGTCGTTGATGCCCAGAGTTGTTTTTGCAGAGAACCTGGTTAGTGGCCATACTTACTTGACAATGGCCTCAGAAAGTCAGTGACAGGTCCTAAGAGTAACTGTTGTTGTGTGCTATTAATTCCAACTCATGGGCACGCCACGTGAAAGAGTGAGATTGCCCCAAAAGGGATTTTGGGGTTGTTATCTTTACAGAAGCTGATTACCCGGTGTTTTCTCTTGGAGAGTGTGGCTGGGTGTGGTTGAGCTGCCAACTTTTTGGCTAGGAGCTCAGTGCTTAACCATTGGACCACCAGGGTTCTTCAGCTATAACTAGATTGCCCTTAATAAACAAATTAGTTTCAGTATTTCTTGAAAAAGAAAAATACCTTTGTAACGTTTATTGGGGTAGTTCCCTTGCAAAGGTGATGTCCCCAGTTTGGTCTGAAGACTTGGGTAGATGACATCTAGTCCCTGTCACTATAAACAGTGATTGCACCTTTATCTTTTCCATGTAGAGAGTAGCTTTTTTTTTGTTTTTTATAGCAAATCCAGGAGTTTGAGTGTGCTGCGTAGGGAAGAAAAGTCAACAAAGGTTAAGTGAAATGTTTCCCTGCCAAATATCCGTAAAACTGAACAAAGGTAGAGCTTCAACAAAGGGGGCAAGTAGAATCAGTAAGTGGTTGAAGGAGCAGTTTGTAGGTTGGACAGTCAAAGTACAGTTCATGAACCATGTTACCACCTCTCCCCGCTGAAAAGGGAACTCTTCCGTTGATCACTTTGTGGCTGCTTCGGAAGTCAGATGTCAGTGGGTGGGAATTGTCTTTCTAATACTACTCAGTAGGCCTAGTGTGAAGGTGAAATCTTCACTGCAGACTGATGATGTTTCTTTGTCATTACTGTTGTCCCTGATGAAAGTTCATGTGGCAGTTGGGAAGGGCAAGATCTAAGTGGCAAAGCTCCTGTTTTAAGAAATGAGTACTACACATACACAAAGAATAAAAACAACGACTAAACCTGAACAGGAGTGGCACACAATGTGCCCCGAGACCAGGCAAGTCAGTTAACCTAGCAGGCTTCAGCTGCACTGGTTGGTTGAGGAGTTTAAAGTGTATCTAGCTCTAAAGAGCCCTGGTGGCATAGAGGTTAAGAACCTAGCTGCTAACCACAAGGTTGACAGTTCAGACCTACCAGCTGCTCCTTGGAGAACCTATAGGGCAGTTCTACTCTGTCCTGTATGGTTGCTGTGAGTAAGAATGGGTTTGATGGCAGGGGGTTACTGCTAAAATTGTTTGACTCAGTTTTATGTGACATTTAGACTGGTGGTTACTTGCAGCCCTCTGGAATTAATGAGGGAAATTTAAACATGAATTACAAAGCATGTAGGTGTGATTGGTTTTTAGCAAAGCCAAGTTCAATGCCCTTTTATACCAGTAGTCTTCTTAGGAAGCACACCCCCAAACCCATTATGTCCATCATTTCTGTTTTCCTAAACCTGTAGTAATGTTTTACATGAAAGTCTGAAAAGCGGTATCTTATAGGGTAGAATTCGGGTTATTTATTAAGTTCACTGAATTATGGAAGCCATGCTTTTGTTAAAAACATCAAGTGCTTATAAAATCATGCATCTGATTGTTTTCTTGTGTATTTATTGGGAAAGTCTCCTAAGTAACTGACTTCTGTAGGAATTATAATTCACTTAAACATTTGAGAGCCCCTGAAGAAAATAAAATATTTTTAAAGACATATCTTAATATTTATCCTCCTTAAAAATAAGCCTGTGGAAAATTTTTTAAAATGTCCTTTCATTTCACATTTGGCCCATTTATTCATGGAGAGGCAGCTTCAGGGGTAGTGCAGGCGGAGGGGAAAGAGATCATGGGCCTGAAACCACAGTGCAGCTAACTAAAAATCATGAACTTGAATCCCAGGCCCATTATGTGCAGTTTTCACAGCCTCAGATTAGTGATGTCTTGGGGTGGGTGGGTTATAATGGTTGAGAAAGCAGGTCACTGTTTCCACCTGTTCTAAAACTATTAGGGAATGAAGATCAGGAGTGAATGCATTAAAAGAAAAAAAAAGTACGTTATTGTAAGAATACCCATAAAAGAGAAATATTTCATAGCCAGACTCCAAATAAGTGTCAATAAATCACCAATTTTTATTTCTATAGAAATGGTTGCTGATTGTTTTAAAACCTTGCTTATATGAGAGGCCTTTTTTTTAAAAAAAAATACTGAGAAAACTGTGTGGGTATATCTGTGTGTATGAGAAAGACAGAAAGGGAGAGAGAGACAGAGTTTTCCTAATTTGTTTCTAGGATTCATCTACTTTTGATTGTATAGTCCATGGTGTTGTACACGTATTGTTTGATGAGGATATATTATTGGCTTTGATTGTAGTCCATTCCCATGTGAGTTTTTTGCCACTGTTTGGAGAGTTGTAAAATTTTAGGAAGTTAAATTTATGTATAGTGTATTAACACTTTGCTTCCTGATATGTTAGTTTTAAAGCTTATTGTAGTACTTATTTTATTTTGTAATCTTACAGGGCTTGAGAATCTGGTGAGAATTTTAAAAAATACTAATTAATTGTTTTTTGGCTGAACTGGCCCACATTTTCTCTTACTTAATTCTGCTTTTTATTGGACAGAACTTCATATTTCACTCAACTCATGTTCTTTTTTTTTTCTTTGGTAACCACTGCTAATGTAATTTGTAGATGTGCCATGCAACCTTGCATATTCTTATAAAGTTTTGGGAAACATTTAAAGTAATTACAGTCATACTATTTAGCTTTAATAAAGAAAATGAACTATCTACTTGGTTATTGCAACAAAATTGAGTTTGTGGTAGCAGTTTGTAATCAGTCAACTAGTTCATTTAATTGTTCTTTCAGTAAGGGCTGTCTAGTTTGCTATGGGAATTTTCTTTTTCTTTTTTTCCTTATTAAAAGTGAGGAACATTTCCTTCAGGTGATAGTATGATACGTGGCTTTGTGAAGTCCCCCACCTGAACCCCAGCTCTAGGCTCAGAGTCTTCCCTAGCTACTTGGCATTTTACAATAATTTGGCCTTTAGAATTGGTCTTTAATCCATGTAGACTGAGGAAAGATATTCTTAATGTTATCTTCCTAATAAAGATCTTTCTGTGGTGATTTTAGAATTTTTCGGGATCATGCAGAACTCAGATGTGCTATTGCCTAACATGCAGAGTATGCATTTGAGCCTGCTGGGTGCCCCAGATAGGTCAACAGTGCAGACTGGGAGTTGGGAATGAGGAAACTAGGAACCTGGCTAAACTAGGGGATTTGTTTGTAAAGAGCCCCTCTTAATCCAAGTTTTATCAGCAAATGGCTTCCTATGATGAGGTTTTCTAGCATCAAGAAAGGTCTTATTTATGACATGGAAATTGGAGGACATGTGAAGATAGACACAATTCAACCATCAAATAATTGTATTAACATTTCGTATCTTGAAATAAGTTTATTAATAAATGTTTTGAATGTATACTGAGTGTCAGATATTATCTTGTTTAAATTACGCAAAAGCCCTGCCAAATTGGTATTGTACCCATTTTACCCATAAGTAAACTGAGGTGTAGAAAAGTCTATTAAAATTGCCCAAGATTACTTAGCTAGTAAGGATCAAAGCTGGGACTGAACTCTAGTGAATCTGACGTCAGAGTCAGATGTCTCCACCCACCTCCCAAACCTTGAAAATGAGTGTAAGGTGCTTTTAGTTCTAAGTTTTCAATGCAGAAAAACACAACAAAGTGCAGCTTATTTCCTACTTTTGATTATTAAGTAACGTGTCAAAATGAATATATGTATAAATGTCACAAGAGTCTGGCTGTAAATACCAAAGCAGTGCCTCACCAAGGGTAAGAGAGGCCAACTTTAGAAGTCTGCGTATGCCAATCCCACCAACTTCTTACAAGTTCCAGCCAGTACCCGTAATTGTATGAATCATCCATTGACTGAGCAGCCGAATTCATTAACTGTAAAAGTGTTAGCGATTGTGCTACTTTAAGGAAGATTACTTGATTTTATTTTCTCAAGCTAGTGGTTTTAACATAATTACATAGTTATGTTACTCAGAAATTTATCAGAGAAAGCAAGGACAACTAGAGAACTCAAACTGGAGAGGGTTTTAGAAAGCGCTGATAGGCTGCAATGATGGAGTATTAGAAAGAAGAGCCTTTTATTGATTGAAAATTCTGCTTCCCAAAGCATAATTTTTGTTTATATAAACACCCATACACAGTAATGGAAACGCTGTGGCATAGTGGTTAAGAGTTCAGTTGCTAACCAAAAGGTTAGCAGTTCAAATCCACCAGGCACTCTTTGGAAACCCTCTAGGTTGGTTCTGCCGTGTCTGATAGGACAGCCATGAGTCATAATCAACGGCAATGGGTTATTTTTTTATACATAGTAATGAAGGCTTTCCAAACCAAAGGCGCCGATGGACTGCCTTGCTGACAGTGTAAATAGAGCGTTTATTCTTAGGAAAAACATGCTGATAGACTTGCTCTTTCAGAAGATTTGCAGCCTTCAATTTTAGTTGGATTGTGAAGCCATGAAATGATTGTATGTTTTCATTTAGGTTTTATTTCTTACGAAGTGTTGTAATTGTGGCCCAATAGACAGATATGCCAGATATTGACAGTTCTAGAGAAACTGCCCTGATGGAGGTAGGGGTGGACAGAAGGAGCTTAAGGCATTGAAACGCTCCAACTTGACGATGATGTATGTATTTCCATTTCCCTTTTCATAATAGGACTAATGTGAGAGGATCGCTAAACTACAGAAAAGAGTGTCTCATGTATTGTAGAACAGAAAAAGATAGTCAAGTTCTCTAGCCTTTCACCACCACCTCTTCTTTCTTGTGTCTTCCTTCCAGCGCCCCTCTCACTCCCCTCCCAAAACACACACCCAATCATTAATCACATCTTGTAGGGAGAGAAGCAGTAATCAGATTGTTACCTGCCTCGTAGAGAATTACTGGGTTTGCTCCACAAGCTATCCTGGGGATGGTGCAGGACTGGGTAGTGGTTTGTTCATTTGGGCATGGAGTTGCCATGTGGCACGAGCCAACTGGGTGGCAGCTAATGACAGCCAAGAGAATTATTTGGCTTACTAAGATCTATTACTTTTTGAGGACTTACTAGGTGGTTATGGAAAACATTTTACATGTGTCGAATCATTTAATGCTCAGAACAACCCAGAGAAGCAGGTACTGCTACTTTTTGTAATTTGAAGATGACTCTGAGGCCCATTTTAAGGGACTTTTCTGAGATTATGGAGATAGTAAATAAAAGAGCTGGGACTCCAGTCCTTGATGCTTAACCGACTCCTAAGCCGTGCTTTTAAGCCTAATGCTACTGTCGTCCCATTGCCCCTTAAATTTCTATAGGGAACAAAGGATTGAGTGTGATCATACTGATTCTGTGCAGATTTAATGGAAGACCAAAGCTCAGTCTTCCTTCTTCCTGCCTTTACCCCTTCCCCAAATCATTCATCCTCATCACTGGGTTATGAGATCAAAGTTCAGTCTCCTCTCTTTTTGCCATCCCCTCCCCTCCTTTATACCTACTAGCCTTTGTGGTAGTGACTTCTACACCAGCTCCTTGTGTCCTGTCATACTTCATAAATGTTGACCAGGGCTGGAGGCCATGCTGGGGAGGGCTGAACCTGAGAAAATTACATGTCAACTTGTTCCAAAAGAAATTGTCATGGAAGGCAATTTAAAATGAATGTTCTTGGTGAAGAAATCAGCGGAGGACAGCTGATAGCTGTATCTGGAAACTAGTCGAAATGATAGACCCACTGAGTGTCAGCTGGGCTTAGTGTACATAGTGGGTCCTCCACATGCTTGCTCAATGCAGGGGGAGCAGTGAAGCAGAGGGAAACGGATGCACAGTGTGGGCTCGAGGTAGGTAAGAGAGACTAAAGCTTTTTTTTTTTTTTTTTGGTTGACATCATATGAGGCCATCTCTGCAGGACACGACTTGTGCATGGATTTCCAAAATCTATTTCCGGTGCTACCACTTCGCACTTCGCAGACTGAGTTAGTACTTACATTCGATATTCTTGTTTAAATCCTGGGCCTTCAAGTTCAGCTGTTGCTTTCTCCTTATTCCGTTCATATAATGTTCCCTGGCAAGCCAAGCCAAAGCCAAGTGCCGTCGAGTCGGATCCGACTCATGGCGACCCTAAAGGACATGCTTTTTTTCCAGTGATTGACAGGAATTACAGGACCTTTTTAAACTTGTTTTTAACATTCTGGGTTAACTCAGAGGCTTTGTCCACAAATACATATTTCTAAGAAAACAGGTGATTGTGAGAAGAGAGCAACTTATTACACTTGCTTTTTCTTTAGAAGGAAGGCAACAGGTCTGAAAATAGTTGACTCCATTTTATTCAAGCCCCAGATTAATAAAGCCAAATTTATAAGAGCTAGTCAATCAGAGGCTAGTTAACTACTACCTTGATCTTGACTTTCTCCTCCCAAAGATAGAGCTCTTGTTCTCAAGGCAGCATTGTGTCATGGGAAAAACTTGGCTAGGATTCTGCAGATGACCTGTACTCTCAGTGATCCCAAGGAAGTCACAAATGCTCCTCGCCTCCCTCCCTCACCTGTGATTGCGACAGGGTCCTCCTAAAGCTTGAGGGATTGTTGTGAGGATTAAATATCACAGATCTGGAGGACATGATACCTGTGGGGGCCAGGGTGCCTCAGTGGATTTAGCTCCACAGTGGTGTGATTTCCAAATAAAGAAACCATCTACGAAATCCCATACCCATGTTGTAGATTGTCTGTTCTTTGGTCATGGTCCAACACCTCCAGACTCGGGCTTTAGCAGTGAGCTGAGTCCCTGGATCTTTTGGAGCAAGAGGAATGGGAAATGACCCAATTTGAGTTTGAAAGTGCAGCTAGCCTGCTTTCTAAGGCAATTCCCACGTCATAACTGAGGGTCTCATAATAAGCTTTCCAAAGATTGGAGGTGTTTAACACAGTGTTGTTGCCAAGAACTGGTGAATAAAGAACACAGGCCCAAATCATTCTCCTAAAACCAAAAAACCCAGTGCTGTTGAGTTAATTCTGACTCGCAACACTATAGGACAGGGTAGAACTGCTCCATAGAGTTTCCAGGGAGCACCTGGCAAGTTCAAACTGCCAACCTTTTGGTTAACAGGTTAGCACTTAACCACTATGCCACTGTGGTTTCCCATTTTACTTCTGAGAGAATCCCTGGTGCTTTTACTCCAGAACTGATCACTGCTTTCACCTTATTCAGAATTATAACAAAGCTTGGTCATGCCATTTCCTAAGTCCATGGCATTTGGAATGATTTTCTATATGAACTTACTTGCAACAGAGTTCAGAAGTCGGTAGGGTGACAGAAAGACAAAGGAAGAACCAGGGAATTTATTCAGGTTTCCAGCCCAGCCAGAATACTGGAGTCTCTGGATTATAGGAATTTTTTTTTCTTTTTTTTACCTCAGTAACTTTCTTTGGTGGCATCATAGGCTAGGACACTGTGACTCCTCTTTGTTGTTGTTAGGTGCCATAGAGTCAACTCCGACTTAGAGTGACCTCATGTGGTGGAGTAAAGGTACCCCACAGAATTTCGTTGAAGGTAGTCTTGACGACAGACAGATTGCCAGTGTTTCTTTGGCAGAGCATCTGGGTAGATTTGAACTCCCAACGCTTTGGTTAGCGGCCACGTACTTAACTGTTGGCACCACCAAGGTTCCTCCTACTCTGGAGTCCTCTGATTTTACTACCTTCCCTGTGTGCAGCTATTCGAGTCAGCTGTGTCTGTACCCTTTGCTGTTATTTGGCCTGAGTGGAAGCTGTGGAGTTTGTCAGTATTAAACTGTAAAGATGAAAGCACTTGAGAGCCTGTCTTGTTGTACAGCATTTTAGGAGGAATCGGGAAAGAAGTGAGTCAGTTCACACAGTTTGAAGTAGAACTATGGCTTGAACTCGTGTTCTAAAGCCAGTCAGCACTCCAAAGTCATCTTCCAGATGTCAGTCAGAAGATCGCCTAATTTCTGCATGAGGCCATAGAGTTAACGTGCAGAAAATCCCCAACTCCAGCTTCTTATGCCTCTATTAACTTTGTGTTACTTGAAAATTAAAAAGCAGTAACTTCAGTGTCTTCTTGCTTTGTATGCGTAATATTTTTAAGCTATTATCTTGCAGGCTGACAGAATTGTATAGTGTTATTATGCTGTTCCATGTCAATTTGGAAGAACCCACAGAATAAAAAGAAGCAAAAAACACCTAAATTCCTGCCTTGCTTGCTAAGGGTGTGGTACATTCCCTTCCTTTTGCTTGGGGGAAATGTTGTAAATTTAAAACTTCTTTAAAAAAAAAGAAAGAAAAAACCCACACAAAACCAGGAAGGCAGTATAGCCCTCACTTTTCCCACCCAAAGGGCAATTGACATGCTTTTAAGACTTTAGTCTAAGGCTTTCTTTGACTAAGAATCGGTAACTAGCTTGTGTGCTTTATGGAGCTGTTGGGGGCAGGCATAATTCTGAGGCTGTAGTAAGCTCAGTGAAAGCAACATAGTGCTATATGTTCTGGTCTGATTTATGAAAGAAATGACACAATCCCTCATCCTCAGTCTCTACCGTTTCTTTACTTTTACAAGAATTGCAAGCAGAGAATTCATGTTGCCAGAATAGGACCTAGCATGTTGAGAGTCCCAACCTTTCTGATTGAGAAGCATATTTTTGTGATTGTGAGCACAAGTATTATACTGTAAGTTCTTTTTCCCCTGCCTTCCTATATGTTGAAACTAAGCAGAGTGAGTCACCAAGTACTGTTTTTCTGCTCCCTTTGATTGCCAAAAAGTCTGTTGTGCTGTCTTTAGCTATAATGTATCTTGACTTTTAAGTTTCTGTGTAACATGTTTGCCTTCTGGTAATCACAACCAAAAAGTTGGTCTCCATATTTTATTCAATCCAGCTCTCTCTCAGTGCCAGTCCAGCCTGTTTGAGGTCCTGTTCTTTTTACTCTGATTCTCATATGTTTTATCTGCTTTTATTTAGGTTTTAACTCACCCAAGAGCAGAATGCCTCAAATGTGGAAAAGACACGTCCCCACATTCCTTTCGTGTCTATGTTCTGTGTAACCAGTTCTGGCTTGTGTGGAATGAGCTCCAAGTTTAGCCCCTACATGCCTGGGCTTAGGGAGGGTGTTGATAAGATTTTTACTGAAGCCCTGGAAAGCCTGCATGGGGACCTTGCGGACACCTGTAGGGTACACACCTTTGGTTAAAAAAGATCACCTTCTTCAGAACTGTGAAGGGTGTTGGGGCAGGTAGACCCTTGGCTGTGGCAGTATACTCTGGGACTTTGAATGTACTTTTAGTCATCCTCTCCCCACTTATTTTATAGAAATTACTAGATTCCAGAGAGTGCTCTTAAAGCCCCAGCACCGTTCTTTGAGCATGCCCAAACAGAAGAGCAGCACAGAGTAACAACACAGACTTTTTTGCTAATAGTTGGCGAATGAAAAAGAAAAAACGCGACCTGTAGACACCCAAGATTTTTAAAATTGAAAAGACACTAAAATCACCTTTCAATTAGCATTTGTTTCTTGCTTTTAGACATAGAGAATTTCCTAATTACCCTCTTCTCTACCTTTCCACTCCTGTTAGAATAAGAGAGAAAATATGGTTCCGGCAAAAGATGAAGCAGTTATGTTTGGTTTGAAATTTCAACAAAATCAAGATAAGTATACACATGAAACCCGAAAACTGCCTGCTGGTGAGTTGATTTTGACCCATGACGACCCCACGGAGTTTCCAAGGCTGTAAAATTCTATGGAAACAGAAAGCCACATCTTGGGTTTGGATCTCTGACCTTTGAGTCACTAGTCAGTTGTGTTAACCACTGTACCACCAGGGCTCCTTAGTCTGTATGTGAGGCAGTAATGTTTCTGAGCCAGGACTTGGGCTGACATCAGCTCTGTCTAAAGAAATCATTAACTCTCCTTGAGTCTTCATTGTTCGCTAACTCTCCCCACTAAGGAGACTGATAGAGTAATTGTGAAAGTTGGCTTGGCTTGGCTGACTATTGATGATTTGGGCTTATTGTAGGATTCTTAGGAAATAATCTATAAAACATATTGTTAGATCAGAATTTTCCGTATTGTGTTTCTGCTCTGTGGTAAATTGACTGCTCCTTCCATTCAAAGAGGTCATATTTCTAGCTGATGGCATTTGGATTTATGGTTGATGAGTGAGTGTGATGTCATCTGTTTACTGTATTCGAACTAGCTTTGTAGCATGGACACATCATTAATATGTTGTGAGCCTCGTTCTCTTTATTTAAAACCTTTCTGCTTCACTTAGAGGCTATGAGAATATAAGTTATGTGCTTCATGGGCTCCTAAGTCTGGGTGTTAAACTAATGTATGTTAGCCCCCTCCACTACAAATTAATTTACAAAATGTGTGTGTGTGTGTGTGTGTGTGCATGTGCATGTATCATACCTTCAACTGGTTGGGCCCGTGGTAGGTTATTTCTGCCTCTTGTGGGATTAGATAAAATTAGACACTCAGCAACTTGCTTGAGAGCCTTCCTGTTAGGCAGAATCCATGCTAGCCAACAATCCAAGAAACATGTCATCACGTATTGGGTAGAGTGATTAACTTATTTCATGATCCAGTTAGTGGTAGTTTTCCTCATGATTTTAGCTGAATTTTAATAGCTTGTCCGTTAAATTGTGGGCCAGTATTTAGAGGGTCTTTATAGTGTAGATAAGCCCAGGTGAGAGACTTTTCAATGGATATCTCTCATTACATGGGAGAGATATATTCTGTCCATGTTTGTTGCAAAGTAAATCCCATTTGCTGTCTGTTTTGCATTCAGAAATTGGAGCCATCATTCATTGGGAAATTTTTTATGCTTGTAGATGTAACAAATGACAACAACCTTTGAAAGTCAAGCTTCAAGGAAAAAATGATGAAAGGGAAAATGTTTCTTCTTACAAAATGTTAACTACTCCTGAACCATTACCTAAAATTAGAGTGCTGCATTATAAAAATGATAATCAAGCAACAACAAAAAAGTATTGATTGACATATAATCCCAGTAAGGCTGTAAGCTATATGAGAGCGTGACCAAAACCCAATTGCTGTGGAGCCTCTTCTGATTCATGGTTGCCGTATGTGTACTAAGTAGAACGTTGCTTTATAGAGGTTTCTACACTGTGATTTTTCTTAAAGATCTCTCTAGTTTTTCTCACCCTGGCACTACTGGTGGGTTTCAACTGTCAACCTTCTGATTAGTAGTGGAGCACTTCCCTGTTTGCACCACCCAGGGACCACAACATGAGAGCAAGGCTGATCTGGTTTGCTTATGGTACTCTGCATGCTGTGGCCCCACAGTAGTACAGTGTAGGAGCATAGGAATATTTGTTGACTAAATGAATGGATAAATGCCTTAACTTTTGTACCTGTTACAGAGGTAGGAAAGATGGTAGAACTCTAAGGTCTGTGCTGAGATTCTTAACATTATAGTCTGAGTATTTTTGTATAATTAAAATAAGGGGAACTGCTTTTTAATGCTTAATTTAAAAGATTATAGCACCTTCATGGTTTATAGTGTTTTAGAACGAGAGTACATCACTGCTTAGATTTATAAAATTGTACAATATTTGGAGTGAGAAAGGGCCCTTCTCCTACTAATATTATGGAAACTGATGCTCAGAGAAGTAAGAGATTAAGATTTGAACTGAGCCACCAGCCTGAACCCAGAAGAGCTAGATGGTGCCAGGCTACCACCACTGACCACTCTGTCAGGGATCACAACAGAGAGTCCTGGGGAGAACGGGAGAAAAATCTAGAACAGAATTCAAATTCATGAAAAAAGACCCAATGTACTAGTGTGACAGAAACTGGAGGAACTCCTGACTGTGTCCCCTAGACACTGCTAATCGAGAACTGAAGCTACTCACTTTTCAGACAAGGATGAGACAGCCTTCTAAAACAGAAGACAACACTCATGAGGAACATGCTTCTTAATGCAATCAAATATACAAGACTAAATGGGCAGCTCCCATCCAAAAGTAAGACAGGAAGGCTGAATGAGACGGGAACTGGACAGATGGACACAGGGAACCTCAGGGTCAAAGGGGGAGCATATCACCGTGTGGAGGTTGCAACCAGTGTCATAGAGCAATATGTGTATAAATATGTTAATGAGAAGTGAACCTGAACTGTAGGCTTTCACCTAAAACACAATTTAAAAAAAAGAAAAATTGAGCCGAAGCTCCTGCCATTAGTGGAAAGTTTTACAGCTTCCACCTGTTGGTGCACTGAAGAACCCTGGTGGCGCAGTGGGTAACCAGGAAGTCAGCAGCTCAAGTCCACCTGCAGCTCCATGGTGGAAGATGTGGCCTGCTTCTGAAAGGATCAGACCCACCCTGTCGCCATCGAGGTGGTAACTATGGGACACTGTCAGGCTGCCCAGTAGAGTTTCCAAGTCTGTAATCTTGACAGTAAGCAGATGCCGCATCTTTCCTCCCAAAGTGGGTTTGAATTCCTGGCCTTTGGGTTAGCAGCTAAACACTCAACCGGTGTGCCACCAGAGCCCCTTCCTGTAAAGACTACAGCCTTAGATCCTCTGCAGGAACAGTTCTGCTCTGCTTACGGGTCACTGTGAGTCGGGATGGATTAGACAGCAGTGGGTATCTGTGCACTAATTGACCGTGATGTTGTTAGGTGCTGTTAAGTGGATTCTGACTCCTAGGGACCCCATATGACACAGTAAAACTGCCCTATGGGGTTTTTCTAGGTTGTAGTCTTTCACAGGAGCAGATTGCCGGGTCTTTCTCAGGGAGCCGGTGGGTGTGTTCTATATTTTGGTTAGCAACCGAATGCTTAACTGTTGTGGTGTCAGGGCAACTTAGTCCTTTATTTTACCCCAAAGGCAGAGAATTGACTGTGTGTGGTTGTGAAGACTGGCTGGTAAAGCCGGGAAGGAGGGAGTGCACACTCATGTGTGCCCATGCCTGTCCGAAATTTGAAAGTTCGGATAGTCATTGAATGCTGATGGAAATTTTATGGTTGACTGTCTTTAAGGATCAAATGTTTTTTTTTTCTGTTTAATGAGGGCTATTTTGAAAAGTCTTTTTTTAGAAAACCCACATTTAAAAAAACAAATGGTTTCTGCTGTGTCACCTCTGACTCATGTTGACCTTGTGTGTGTCAGAGAACTGTGCTCTAGGGTTTTTGGTGGCTGATTTTTGGGAAGCTGATTGCCTGGCCTTTCTGAGGCATGTCTGGATGAACCTCCAACCTCTTGGTCAGCAGTGTTAACCATTAGCACTTCCAGGGACTCCAGAAGACCACAGAGTTTGTTTCATTTTCTGTAAAGCCTTTAAAGCGGAAAGTCATCTTTCACAGTTTCTCCTCTAAGAATTTTGCAGATTTATTTAAAGCTGTTCTTCGACATCAATAAGGTGTTTATGACATCAGTTTTTATAAGTTCCCTTGACAAGAAGGCATAATAAATGCAAACAGCCACCTCTGCGTTCCATTGTGTTCAGCATGTGGATCTGGTAGGTGGGAATGAATTCATCCACACGTTCTTCCAGGTTCCTGAACGGCACTGCAGCCTGCTGCGCTAAGTGTGTGCCTGCGGGCAAAGAGGCACCAGGCCTGTTGACTCGCATGGGAGCCAGGTGGAGATGCCAGGCGGAGATGCCAGGCGGAGATGCAGGAACAGAGATTTAAGAAGCAGATGTAAGCTGAGAGGGAAGGGGGCTCAAGCCAAGGGGAAAGTGACACAAAAGCTGGACTTGGATTTGCTCAACCAGATGTTCCAGCTGGGGCATGGGAGGAATAACAGGGAGAGGACGCAAGGCTGGCGCAGTGTGAGAGGAGAGGAGGTGGTGGTGATGGAGAGGAAGTAGGCAGGGAGAGGAAGGGGATAGGAATTCTTCCTGGCCTGGGCCAGCATGTCGTCACATAGTCCTTCCTAATATCAAACAAAAAAGCCAAACAGGAAAACATTTGCTGTCCAGTCAGTTCTTACTCACAGTGACCCCGTGAGCTTCCGAATAGCACTATGCGCCACTGGATTTTCAATGGCTGGGACCCTTTGGGAAGTCAATTTTCAGGTGGGCTGAGGCAGCTCTGGGTAGATTTGAGCTGCCAACTTTCGGGTCAACTGTTTGTATATTACCCGAGGAATGTTCTCCTATTAGAATGGCTGTTTCTTTCTTGTGTTTTTTCTTTTTTTGCAATGGACTCATTCACTGCTCAGAAAGCTGGATGAAAGCACATTAGAAATGGCAACTTGCTATTCTACATGTAAAGCTTTGGGATCAGAAAGACACGGTTCAAATCCTGGCTGCATCACTTGCTGGCCGTGTGGGCTTGAACAGGTTACTTAATTGCAGATCCTCAGTTTTCTCATCTCTGAAATGGGTCAATAAAATTCATAATGCTTGCCCGGTCATACTATTTCAAGGGTTAAATAAAAAAGTGTGTGCAGAGGCCTCAGAAGAATACTTTATAAACAGTATATACTTGGAAATGTGAGACATGACTTTATCATTAGTTGTAAATTTTCTTTTATTCCAGGAATGCACTCCTGGAGGTAGTTCACCTCCTCCCCAAGGATCTTGGAGAAACTGACCAGCTCTGAACCTGGCTATTCTGGTTCAGGGAGAGGTAGCCAAGTCCAGAATCCAAGTACATTTTGCTCCAGTGGCATGCTAACATGATTGATGCAACTGATTTTACTGAATTGTGTGTGAAATGGTTGCATTGGCAAGTGTTGTGTTGCGGTTTTTTTATGTTTTTACAATAAAAAAATTTTTAAAAATGGAATGACTAGAAACATGCATTTTCATCCTTAATTTTTTATTTTGAGCAAGCACACAGTGATGTTAAAGGAATTTTTAAAATGAAAAGAAGTCTTCCTGTAATCCACCATTTTAATTACAGTAGTTTTATATTAGTTTTTTCCTTCACTTTTGTGATTCAGTCTTTCTGATATTATATGAAAGGAATGTGAACAGTGGAGTTAGCAGGGTCCAAAAGTTTATTGCTTATGCTTCCTGTACCAAATGTATGTTTATTTTGGATATTTAGAAGTCAGTTCCTCCTCTTCTCCTCCTAAACTTCTCCCTATTACTTAACTCACTATTGCTTGTTGAGCCATTGAACCATGGGAAATTCATTTTCAAACTCTGCTTAATTGCTGTGAGACTTTTAATTTGTTCTGGATGATGGTGCTAATGTCTGGGAACTGGGACTGAAGCCCTCCAGGGTTGTTAATTCAATCAGCTGCTGTGCCCTTGCCATGCCTAATGAAGTAGGGAGGACCAGAGCCCTTGCACAAAGAGGCTGGGTCCCTCCTGACCACCTTGTCAAGGATGAATAAGAGGGGCCCCACGTTGGGTCGCGCACTTGGGGCAAATTACCAGGGTGTCAGGCCACACTATCTAAAGCCTTGGGTTGTGCTGCCCCAAATAATGATTCACTGGGTTTTCTGTGGAACCCCAGAGTTCTGAGGCTGGGTTTTGTTGTGTGTGTGCTCACACCTGCTAATGTGCAAAATTCTTTCATCACTGAAGTTCTGTTGTGGCTCTCTGTCTGTGATGTATAAGATCGTAAACGTCGTGATGTTCCCATTAACCACTGAAGTTTTCCATGGCGAGACTGGTGAAAGCTTGCTCTGTCCTCATGATAAATTAGCTTGTTTATTCCTCTTCTGCTTATTTCTATCCTGCTGTTGGTTAGTGTAATGAAGCAGAAGCCCATTGTGTGTGTTCATTGGGTAGTGATCCTCTGGCACCAAAGGGGGTAATTGAGTAGAAAGGAGGAATGCTGTTGGTGCATGGGAGAACTTAACACCACATGAGGTCACCAGGCTTCAGGCTTTAATCAATGTGGACACAATGCAATTGAGATTTTGAAAAGGGTTTGTTGATAGTGTGAGCGTAAGGGTCAGTAGTTAATTTGAAATGCTGTAGGTGTGTTTTCCTTGAACCAAGAAGGTACAGAGCATGTGTCATAGAGGACTGTAAATATCCTGAAGGGAGGGATGTAATTGGGGTGGGGGTTTAAAGAGAAGGGCACTTAAGAACAGCAGCGTGCAGTACTTACTGTTGGTCTGTGTTTTATTTAAACATTCACCATTCTTTAAAGTGGAGAAAAAAGTTGTCAAAGAAACACTGGGTAAGCCTGTAGTATAACCAAAAAACAAGCCCTCTGACACTGAGTCCATTCCTGCTCGTAGCAACCCTTACAGCCCAGAACAGAACTGCTCTGTAGGGTTTCCAAGGCTGTAAATGTTAGTGGATTCAGACTGCCACGTCTTGCGCCTGTGGAGTGGCTGGTGGGTTTGAACACTGACCTTTTGGTTAGCAGTTGAGCGCTGTAACCACTGAACAGCCGAGCTCTTCTGTCCGTAGTGTAGAGGCTGGAATTTCTTCCGACTAAGGCAGAGCTCTCTTTTTTTTGTCTGAAGCAGTGTTTTCCTTTGGGAAAAATATTTGTAGTGCTACAAATAGTGCTGTTGGCCACGACCGTGTACCAGTTCTAAAAGAGTGTTCACTCTTCTGTTTCCATCTTCTCAGATTTTTAATTGTAGCTTGAATGAGATAATATGAAAACCGCTAACCCCTGCTTGCTCATGGTGCTGCGTGTTTCCACTTCAGGGCTGTTTGTGTCAGGCACGCTTGTTGTCTTTTCTCCGTTATCTTTAGCAGCTTACCCATTATTTGTTACCCTCCAACCCACTATTGGTTACCCTGGTGGTGCAGTGGTTAAGTGTTACAGCTGCTGACCAAAACGTTGTCAGTTTAACCCCTGCCCCCTATTTAATCACCTGTATTTCAGTGGCTAGAAACACTATGGTTTTATAATCACTCTCCACCAGTTGAAAAGAGAGAGGTTAGTGCCCTTTTGCTGTGGGGAAAATTTGCAAGCAGATACTTGGTTTTCAGAAATGACGGCGGAAATAGAACATGGGGGTTATGGAGCAGCCAAAGGGGTGACGTGGTCTCCCCAACGTTGGCTGAGTGTGTGTGAGATCTGGGTAATAGACGAAGTAGTCCCAGGGGCTCATATTTTACAGTTTTACACTTCTTGCAAGTGTTTGCATAGTAATCATCTCATTTGATCACACTGATGACACTGAAATAGGCCAGTCTACCAGGGCTAGTTGCATTGTAAAGTTATGGAAACAAGATGTAAGAATGAAGTTTGTGGTGAGTTTTGTTTGGGAAGGTAGTAAATTGGTTTGCAGTAGGAAGGACTCTGGGGAGATTTAAAGATGAATTGCTAAATGATAGGATGAAGAATGGGAAGAAAGCTTTTAACAGAATTATTATTATTTTTTATTGTAATTGTATGAAAGTTAACAATGCAATTCAAATTTGCATGCCCGCCTATCTGCAGCTCCCTTTGCTCTCCTTGCCTGGTGATAGCACACGCCTCCTTTCCCATCCATACATGCCATATCCTCAGAATTATTTCTTTTAATAGAAGTCACTGTATATTTTCCAAACATTATTTTTTTGAGCTGTTTTCCAGAATAAGTAAATGGCGTCTGTGGTCTGTCTTCTTTACATTCCCCCATGCAGCGCTGACACATTCCTGTACATAATTGTTGGACAGATGTGTGAAGAATATCTCCGTAAAGGAATAACACAAATAATGGAAACTCATTTAATAGGTTTGTATAGCAAATTATGCTAAGGTATCTTTGCCTACTGTACTAACTCTTGTGTGTATGCTATCCCAGTGTAGTGGATATACCTTAATTAAATTACCCAGTGTTTGGAAAGTTACGTATTTCCAGTTTGGGAAATGTTATATACAGTACTAAGGAAGTCTTGCTTTAAATTCCTATGCACATCTTTAATTCTTTCCGTAGCATTTTCACTTCTGTGACTTATTACTAAGGGTGAGCATGTTTTCATATGCTTACTTGGAATCCTGCTGGCCTAGTGGTTAAGAAATAGTTGGCTGCTAACCAGCAGGTCAGCAGTTCAAATCTACCAGCTGCTCCGTGGAAACCTTATGGGGCAGTTCTACCCTGTCCTTTAGGGATGCTGTGAGTCAGAATTGACTGGATAACAGTGGATATTGGCTAGAGTCTTTTGTGACTTGCCTGGTTCTTTCCTTCTTTGAGTATCCTTTTTGCAAAGTTGATCACTGGAAGAGCCCTTCGGGGAGGATGGTGGTTGTTCTTTGGCTGTCCAGTGTTCTTTTGATAGAGGACCTGTATTTCTTTGGTGGCGTTTTCCTTCCTCCTTGCCAGTCCTTGTGGTTCATGAGGAGTTTCATTTATTAAAACCACATGGATTGAGAGTGGGGAGGGTCATGCCACCAAGTCGGATGCCACGACAGTGGACAACTTAGTCTAAGCAGACTGAGCTCTGAGGCCTGTATGGTGGCTACAGGAAGAGATGTCCTGTTTTTATTCTACTCAAGTTGAGCTGGGAAAAGATGAGGCTAGAACTGCCATGGTACTTCAGTGAAGCCTGAGAATGAAATTGACACACTAAGAATGTAAACTCCAGAGACAAAAGGGAACTGAGAATTGATGACATGATTTGATTTCTCAGAATAATCACTATCTGGCTACAGTTCTCTGCTTTAGGACATATTTCAGTTTCACCTTATTAATTGATTGATTAATTTTTGCTCAGGCAGCTTTGATCAGGGTTCCCTGCCTCTTGCAACAAAATGAGACCAGGGTTATACACTTCCTATGTCTTCAGTGTAAGGTAAGTTTTAATGGAGGCCACTACAATGTTGTAAATGGTATATTTGAGGATTTTGTTCATTTTTGATGTAATAGGTCTCCTCTAATGACTAAAAAATAAAATCAGGTCAGAATAACCTGTCAAATACAGCTCTTCCCACTGCAGCGGTTGTTGCAACTCTCTGTGTATGAGTGTGTGTGTTCAGGGACCACTGTTACAAAGCACCAAGTGGCTAGTGAAGATCATTAGTGACAATTTTTGGAACTTGGCCAGGCTGCTGGCTTTGAAGGAAAGCTCATTGCAACATGTGCTCCTGCTGGGCTGGGTGTGTATGTGAAATGGATGGCAACATGATGTCCCAGCAATTGAAATGAGATTCTGGAAGACAGAGGAGAAGCTTTAATGATTGCCCAAGCAGAGCAGGCTTTCTCAGTTGTTTGGGAAACTTTAGTAGATATTACACTGACCTATGGTTTCTTTGGGTTATCTGGGGGGTGAAGGAATGAGCCAGCACATGTTACTGCTGTCTCTGAGTTGGGTTAGCCATGGACTGTGGAAGGAGCACAGATGTGGCACTCATCTTTGAGGAACTTGAATTTGATCAGAGATGTAGGGCTGATAAAATATGACAGTTTGTTGTTAAGGGCTAAATTAAGAGTTCTTTACATTTTTTAAACTGGTTAAAAAAATCTTTTTTCTCCCAAAGAACTAGTGTTTGACCCAGGCCTTGAAGTATGGGACAGTCATTTGAAACCACATTGCATAATCCAAGACAAGCTTTATCTAATTCAATGCATTGGATTAAAAGTGAGTTTAATAGAGAAAACCATGAGATCTGGTTCTAGCTGCACTGGCCTTCTTAGGCGTGTCACTCAGTCTCCTGTCATTACTTATTTGCTAAGTGCACCTGGTAGTGCTTTCCCTACCCACACAGCAGATTTGGTGAGAAGTTTGACTGTGTTGTTATTACTCGTAAATTAGAGTCAATTCTTTTATATTTTAAAATAGATTTTCTTATGATTGTTGTAAACATATACATTTATATGCAACACAGCATTTGCCAATTTAATGTTTCTCGCGTGTACAGTTTAGTGACATCAGTTACATTAATTATGGTGTACAACCGTCACCAGTACCCACTGCCAAATTGCTATCACCATAAACAGAAAGGCAAAGCTTCTTCAACAATGACTGTGTTTTCCCCTTCCATACCTACCCTGGTAACCACTAATAAACTCTGGTTTCTACGCAATTGTCTAGTCTAGCTATTGTGTGTGAGATTGTACATTGTTTTGATTTTACTTTGGCAAATAAAAGGAGACATATCTTTTTCCTCAAAGCCAAATGGAAGGTCTTTCCTTCCATTTCTTTTCTGTTTGTTAAAGGACTAACATTAAATCCTCAGAGTCTTTAGGCTACCTGCAGATTAAAAATTCATTTTAGATGGTGATCAAAGTATATCCTAACACCTTACTAAATTCTGGGGAATTTAAAGAGGCATACAGCGTACTAATCTGCCCATCTGTAGTGTTACAGAAGGAGCGCTCTGGACATGAAATTAGAGTTGGGTTCCCAGTCAGGGTATCAGTACTGTGCGGCTCTGAAACCCAGGCTTACTGCTGGTTTCACGTCTGGAATCCCTGGGTGACAGAAATGATTCACATGCTTAGCTGCAAACTGAGAGGTTTGAGATTGAGTCCACCTAGAGGTACCTTGGAGAAAAATCCTAGATATCTACTCTAAAATCAGCCATTGAAAACTCCATGAAGTGTAATTATACTTTGACTCACATGAGGCCATCATGAGCTGGCACTGACTTGACAGCCCCTAGTTTGGTTTTAACCTATTTGAGAAGTGTAGGAAGGTGCCCTGGGATTACAGTGGTGAAGGGCTCAGTTGCTGACCAAAGGGTCAGGGGCCTGAACCTCACCGACCACTCTGCAGGAGAAAGATGTGATAGTCTGCTTGCATGAGGACGACAGACTTGGAAACCCTGTGACACAGCTCGGCTCTGTTCTACAGGGTGATTGAATCAGACTCAATTCAGTGGCAACAGGTTTAGTGTTTGGTTTAGAACTATAGATTTAAATAATGTGTATGAAGGCATGTATCTTTCTAATATCCCAAAGACAGATAAGGTGGAGATATTTATCTGAAGAAAGTGGCAAGATGTGTTGAAGTATCAGTAATAAAACAGAAGAACACAGAATAAAAAACACTGAAAAAAAATGCAAATAAAGCCAAACTCACTTCCATCCAGCCGATCCTAACTTACAGTGACTCTCTAAACTGAACACCAAACCTGTTGTCATCCAGTTGATCGCAATTGTTAGCGACGCTGTGGGACAGAGGAAAACTGCCCTCGTAGGGTTTCCCAGGCTATAATCTTTACTGAAGCCGACTCCCACAGTTTTCTCTCACAGAGTAGCTGATGAATTTGAACTGCTGACCATTTGGTTAGCAGCTGGTGCTTAACCACCGTGCCGCCTGGGCTCCTGTGTCAGTTAACTTGAACTGAGTACTTACTATGTGCCAGGCAGTGTGCTGAGTGGTTTATCTGCATTATTTCAAACCCCTGAGGTGGGTAAGCTGGAACCCAGCATGGTTTTCTCATGTTTAATGTTCTAGGGAGACTGAAAGATGCTTGAAGCGCAGACCTGGGCTTTGCTCATATTTTTTCCTTTTAAATCTTCATTCTGAAAGAAAAGGAGTTTTCAGAACCAAACCCAGAGGTGACTGTAAATTGACCAGAAGGTTTACAAACACTCCCGGGGATGGGTATTGTGTGATACTGAAGGCACACCCATTCAGCCCATAGCCTCTGTGTTTCGCTTTGTGAGCTCCTTTGCTTCACGTCCCATCCTCCTCGGTGGAAATGAGGTCCTGTTCATCTTGTCTGCATTCATGACATAAATGTTTTAAGGACTCTTTGCAGACTGGCTGGGTTGTGTGTTTGGGCTGTGAACAGATTGTGTGGGTGATGAGACAAGTAGGAAAAGACGCAGCAATCAAAGACTGGGGGCGGAAAGCTCTTTCTGTTGCGCGCAGAATGGAGCCCAGCCACAAAAGGAACTTCGTTAATCATGCCTCCTTTGTAATCAGAGTGGTCGGGGCATTTTTTTAGACCACTCCTGTTTTGTCCTCTGTCTCGTCTGAATAAAACCAACTGTGCAATACCTAATTGAGGGGTTAAAAATTTCCCAGATGCGACCAGGCAGAATTAACTTCATTTGATTGAGGAGTGGGTAGGTATTACTTGGAAAACAGAGTCAAGTGTGGGGCCAGACTTCTCACAGCCACAGCACCTGGTAGGAGTCGCTTGTCTAGGATCTACATGTGGCACACCTGTGCTTAGGTGATGGCAGTTTCACATGTATGTGCAAAATGAGGCAGACGGGGGTAAGACTTGGGGAGGGGGACTCATTGAGTTTAGCTGGGTTCAGCTGCTTGGCATATGTGCCCGAAAACAAGTGCTGAATGGAAAATGCAAGGCATCTTAATTTATTGAGTGACCTTGGACACCGTAGTTGTTTAATCTTTCTGTAGTTGCTTTCTTAGAATTTAAGAGAGGATAATGGTCTTTGGTACCCATTTAACTGGAGTTGGGTGGAATAATGAGGCCATAAACCCTTGGAGTGCATAGGGCATAGGAGATGAAGAGATAGTGAAAATTCTTGTAAGTATTATTCACATTCAATATGGAAAGATAAATCAAAGTGGTTTTTTTTAAAGACATCTTATTATGTGTTTAGCACCTCTCTTTTACAAGGGAGAATGTATGCCTAGGTCGAGACTGACTTTGTGAAACTTTTATTTTCTAGGACAGGTCCTGCAAATTTGTGGTGTGGTTGGATTTCATAGGAGAAGAGATGATTTATAATGAATTGTTGGTTTAGGGCACAGAGAAGGGCAGTAAAAAACCAAAGGTAATGTGAGTGTTTAGAAGGGACCTGAAAAACTGTTACTCTAGCTGTCTCTTAGCTGGGTGATTGTCTGTTTTCTTTTTTAAAAAAAGAAAAAAAGAAATTGAAGTTTTAAGCCAAAATAGTGGCTGAAAAAACAAAAAATTCATTGCTCTTGAGTCATTTCCAACTCACAGCTACTTCATGAAAATCCACTGCCATCGAGTTAGGTCTGACTGATAGCGACCCCAGAGGTTGGAGTAGAACTGCCCCATAGAGTTTCCAAGGATTGCCTGGTGGATTTGAACTGCTGATCTTTTGGTTAGCAGATGTAGCGATTAATACCACCATGGTTTCCATAGGACAGAGCAGAACTGCCCATAAGGTTTCCAAGGCTGTAGGGAAGCAGGCTGCCATACCTTTCTCCCACAAAGCAGCTAGTGGGTTCGAACCACCAGTCACTGTGCAGCTGAGCAACCGCTGCATTACTAGAGCTCCTAAACTATTGGGAACCAAAAACAGCAAACTGGTTACTGTCAAGTTGATTGTGACTCATAGTGACCCTACAGGGTAGAGTAGAAATGTCCCATGGGGTTTCCAAGGAGCTCCCAGGGTATTTGAGCATCTGGTTAGCAGTTGTAGCAGGGTTTCCAAAACAGTGGGAGGTAGCTGTAAACTCAATGGGCGAAGCATCAGAATGTTTCAGATCTGGCAGATAACAGCAGGAGCTGCCTGCATCCTGGTCTCTTTTTAGCCTTACTGCTCTGTCTCTGATCCTCAGTAGAAGGAATCCTTGCATAATTTCTTCCTCTCTTTCGTATGATCTTGTGTAAATTGGTATTTCTCACCAGTCGGAGTTCTCCTCTGCTATTTTGGTGAAGAGCTACTGCTGGTGCATTCTATCCAGTGAGAGCCCCATTTGTCTGTTTTCAGTAGATAATCCGAAATTTACCAGTTCTTTCAAGAAACGGATCTTTCTTTTGGAAGGGGCCTGAGAATTTTATAACCCAACTTCACCCACGTGGGGGCCTCTCTACAGAGAGCACCTGCCTGCCAGCACCTGTCCATTCTAGTGATGGGTTGCTGTCCAGACGGCTTGTTCCGTTTTTCAGTCCAGTTGAAGCACTATGATGGATAAGTGTTCTTCCTTTTCATTCAGTGGAAAATTGACCTCAGTTACCACATTGTAATTTCCACTCATGAATTGTGCATTTTCCTTTTTGGTACATTTTTGAGCATGTTTCACTTTACATGGTAACTTTTCAGATAACTGAAGATGGTTATCATTTTTCTTTCTTGACTTTCTCTTCTCCAAGTAAAACATCCCTTGTCTGGTTTAAGGATCCCTGGTGGAATAGTGGTCGTGTACTATAGCTACTAACCAAAAGGTCAGTAGCTCGAATCCATCAGCCTCAGAAGTCTTCTAGGGCAGCTCTGCTCTGTCCTATAGGTCACTATGAGTCAGGGTAGTCAGGGTTTGGGGTGTCTGGCTTAAATTCCTTACTGTACTTGCTATCCCTTTCTGGTCATTGCATTACCAGTCTACATTAAGTTGAACATTGCTACTATGATAGCCAGCTTCAGCTTTGCCTTCTATTTGGAGGAAACTACCACTTTCCTGCTTTCAGTAGCAAATCCATAACTTAAAAATCAGCTGGTTAGTGTCCTTAGAACAGAGGCATTTACAGTGCTACAGGTCAGCCCACAGCAGAGAACATTGACTCCTCCAGTAGCCTATGCACTGAGTTTGTAGTGCTGTTAATGAAGCACAAGACTGTGTTTCAGGAGCTTTGGTAGTACAGTAGAAACCCTAGTGGGGTAGTGGTTAAGTGCTACGTCTGGTAATCAGAAGGCTGGCAGTTTTAATCCTCCAGGTACTCCTTGGAAACTCTATGAAACAGTTCTACTCTATTCATATAGGATCTCTATGAGTTGGACTCTACTCGATGGCAGTGGGTTTTTTGGGTTTTCGTAGTATAGTGGTTAAGTGCTCTTCTACCAACTGAAAGGTCAGTGGTTCACAGCTACCAGCTGCTTCATGGGAGGAAAGACCTGGTGATCTGTTCTTGTAAAGATAATAGGTTAGGAAATCCTATGATGCATTCTGGTCTGGCCTATAGAGTCACTATGAGTCAAATTGACTCAGTGGCACACAACACAGTTGTGTGTTACCTTCCGGAAGCCCCCCTCCCCCATTTTAACTGAGTAGCTGTGACAGATACATTCTCCATATATCTCTGGTTTGGTTCTTGTCAAGGGAAATAGTACTGTCTAAGACAACAGAATTATGCGTTTGACTGCTAACCACAAGGTCAGCAGTTCAGATCTACCATCTGCTCCTTGAAAAGTGGGACAGTTCTACTCTGTTTTATAGGGTCACTGTGAGTTGGAATCAGTTTGACAGCAACAAGGTTTTATTTTTAAGACAAAGAGAGACTTTAGACTCTTATAGATTTAATGTACCACCTACTACTGTGTATTGAAAATCCAATTAAATTTCCACAGCACAATGCCTAGAACATAAAAAATATCCAGTATTGAAAAAGATGTTAGCTATCATTCTTCTTTATAGATGACAACCTGATGTAGTGAGTTCAACATGTAGATAACTAGAATGGTTATCTGTTGTTGACAACTTGGTGTCCATGTAGCTGTCAGATCTGAAAAGGGAACCTGACAGACTAGCTTAGTGGGACATGAATATTTATTGCTAAATTTATCCCTTTGTGGGGAGAGAAAAGGGGACATTCAACTGCAGTTGATTTTGACCCCTCCCCCAGGCGATGTTTGTTAATATTTGAGGATATGTTGAATTGCTATGACTGGGGTCGGGAGATTGGTAGTGGCACTAGTGAATAGAAGCCAGGGATGCTACTAAACAGCGTGCAGGATAGCCACCTCCTCCATCGACACAAAAATAATTATTGTTATAGAATGTTACTAGTGCTGAGGTTGAGAACCTCTGGGCTAAAGAGATGGGTCAAGGCAGCCAGGAATATGAAGAAAGACTAACAAAGACAACTTCCAGATTTGGTTCTCTGTGAGGAGCCCAGACTTGGGACGAACGGTGGAAATGAGATGATGATTTGGTGTCTCTGTAGCTCCAGCCCCATGTCCTAACATGCCTTTCCAAGATACCGAGCCTTCCTGACATTCTCAGTGTACTTAAATAGAACTTGGAGATAGTTTGTGTAAGATTTTTACACTTGTTATCTTACTTTCTTATGTTACCCTTATTGGAATCTTGGTCATTCTCAATAGGAGACTGTTCCTTGGTCCAGTCTCAAAGTGATGAGTCTGTTAGAGAAATAGGCAGTGAACCAAAAATTAATCTAAGATGACTTTAGTTTTCTGTTTAGACTCTTAAAATACAGTGAAGGGACATATAATCTAAAGCAATACTAATGGAAATCTGTTTTCTTTCCTGTCCACCGTGATGCTTCTAACCTGTCTCTTCCAAAATCCCCCTAAATCTCCTTTGCCAAACCTCCAACCCTGTCTGTTCCAGCTGTCCTCTTTCTCTTAACTATGTGTAATGAAAACCCCAAGAATCTGTCTTAGCAGTAGTTGAACCTTCTCTAGAGGGCAGGTAAGGCGATGAGACAGAAAAGGAAAAATCAGGATTCTCTTTATCTGTGGGGAGGAAAGGAAGGGAAAAGAAAGACTCATGTTAATAATATTTACTCTGCCATAACTATTTTATAATAATTTGTGGAATATTCCAGGCCAATGTCACAGTCACATTTTACTGAAGAGGAAATTGAGAATTAATTGTAGGCTGTTTGCAGCATCCCTGTGATGTTTCTCGGGGAAACATAGCCCTTCAGGTTAGAATTCTTAGAGAGCCATCTCTGATTGTCAGGTTGTTCATTAGAGAGGAGAACTCCTTGTTTTAGTGTTACAACCCCAAACCCAGACCTTCTGGTTCCTTGAATGTTGGAAGGCAGAATAGAAAGGAGTGGGTGTATGATCATCTCCTACTGGGTCATTTACTTCTCCATCTCCTGAAAGCGTTGCTACTATGGATACAAGTTGCTGAAGAGCCAATTCTGACTTATAGCGACCTCACGTGAGTCAGAGTAGAACTGTATTTCACAGGGTTTTTAGTGAAACTAGCCTTCCAGAGATAGATCACCAGACCTTTCTTCTGAGGCACTTCTTGGTGAACTCAAACCTCCAACCTTTCAGGTAGCCGCTAAGCTCCTTAACCATTTGTACTACTCAGGGATATCACTATTAATTAACATTTATCAAGCCTCTGCCTCACTATGTACAAGGTGCTGTAAGGGGCTCTTTCTGTTAGTTATTTTATTCTGACAACTAGCTTAGGAGGTGACTACTGTTAGCACAGTTTTACAGAGGAGGAACTGGCTTTCCATGAGGCTGTGTAAGTTGCCCAACTAACTTTTACTGTACTCTGTTATGATACTTGTGATTTCGGTTGGGTCTGTTGTGACATCTCCCATCTCATTTCTTACTTGGGTTATTTGTTTCCTCTCCTATTTTTGTTTTGTAAGTTTAGACAGTAGTTTATCAATTTTATTGATCTTTTCAAAGAACCAGCTTTTGGTTTTGTTAATTTTTCAATTGTTCTTCTGCTCTGATCTTTATTATCTGTTTTCTTCTGGTGCCTGAGGAGTTCTCTTTTTACTTTTCAAGTTGTAGGGTTAATTCTGTGGTTTGGGCCCTTTCTTCATTCCAGATGTGTACATTTATAGAGGTAAATTGACCTTGGAGCACTCTGTGTTTTCGTTCTCTTTTGATTCCATAAATTTCTTTATTGCATCCTTGATTTCTTCCATAACCTATGGATTTTTGAGCAAGGTGTTGTTCAGCTTCCGTGAGTTCCGATTTCTACCTGTGTTTTTCCTGCTGTTGATTTCAACTTTTATGGCTTTATGATCCAAGAAGATGCTTTGCAATAATTCAGTGGATTGGATTTTGTTGAGACTTGCTGTATGTCCTGATATGTGGAGAATGTTCCATGTGCCCAGCTAAATTACTGTAAATGATAGGGCTAGGATTTGAACTTGCACTCTTCTGAGTCTATAACTGCTGCTGCTTTTAGTTATATCCTGTTTTCACGTATCTCTTCAGCAGCATGAAGTCCTTTCTGTGAAAGCAGTACCCTTGCTGCACTGAGATCATTGTTTTCTCTTTCGACATACTTTCTTGTAGAGGGTAATCTGGATAATTTTTGAAATACATTAAGAACCCAGCAGTTTAAATGAAAATCTAAGTGAATGGTACGAATTGTTGTCTCATTAACAAATTTTGCCAGTGATCTCTTGGCTCCGGGCAGCGTATACCACAACTTCCAGTTCTGTTGAATAATAGACCTAGCTGTGTTTCTGTCATCCTGAAAAATAGAGGTTGGATCTGGTCCAGGTTATTTCATTGTATTGGAATGCTTTTGTGTTGTATTAGACTGTAAGTGTACGGGCCACTGGCTGGAAGCTGGGATGCAGTATTTATTTTCCCCGAAAGCTGCATTATGATTGAACTGCACCCACCTTCCCTTTGCAATATGTTAGGTGGTATATTTCAGCCTGAGAGGAGATCAGTCTGAAGTTTTCCATACTTGTATGCATTGTTTCTGAAACTTGCCTCTGCTTTCTGGAGCAGGTTTTTGGTCTCACCAGTTGTCAGAAGACAGAAAACACCAGAGCCCACTCAGCAGATAGCAACAGGACAGAGTAAGACCATTTAAGTGTCTTTAATACATGTAAAAATACAAGGTAAATGAAAATACAAAAAAAAATCGTGGCCTGTGTTCTTGGTACATAAAATTGACCCTGATTTAAAAGAATATATTTTTTAACCTTAAAAGGAAGGCTTTTACTATGACATGAAGTGTAGAAATACTCTTTTGAACTATAGAATTTCTAAATTAAAAGTATCTAACAGTTAAAATACTACCTTTTACACTTGAAAAAAAAAAACTGAGGCTCAAAATTGGTCTCATACTTTGCCTGAATAATAGCCTATGTGATAATGGTACTGGAAATCAACAATCTTGGTTGCCTGAGACAGTTGCTCTCACCATGATTCTTATCTTCAAACTCATAGTAATTCAGGAACAGCAAACCCATTTGTGGCCCAGAACTGAGGTTGTAACTATATGGTAAGTGGTCATAGAATGCTAATGAAGGTCTTCTGTCCATCCCCATCCAGTGTGTGAATGTTCTCTGCACCTTTGGCACTTGCCAGGTTACCGACAAGGGCACCCCTACTCACGGGCCTGCACAGCTCCTTGTCTTGAAATCGGGGTGGGGGGGTTGCCTTTGGGCCAGTTTGGCTGTTACTGAGCTCAGATTTCCTTCCTTAGAACTTAACAGATAGTAGGGCAACCCCGAAAAAAATCAACTCTACCTCCACATCATAGTCATTTCACATGTTTGACTTTTTGTCTGCTCCCCATTCCTACAGTGAACTCTCTTCTTATCCAGGCTGTACACACCTTCAGCTTCTGAAGCCGTTCTACCTGTGATACCACATTGCTTTCATTTTCCTTTGAGCCTTCTCTCAGCAGATACGTTATCACCACTCTGCTGGGGGGGAGGGGGCAAGGGGCTGGTCCTGCAAGAGACTTGGGGACACTTTGACCCCTGCCCCCTCTTCACATTCTGTATAAATCTATCAAAACAAACCCCAAACAGTTGCTTTCCAGTCAGTTCTGACTTCTGGAGACCCCGTATGTGTCAGAGTAGAATTCTGGTCCTTAGGGTTTTCAGTGGCTGATTTTTTGGAACTAGATCACCAGGCATTTCTTCTGAGGCACTATTGGGTGCTCATGAACCTCCAGCCTTTCATTTATCAGCCGAGTCCATAAACCATGTGTACTATTCAGGGACATAAATTAACAAGGTCTGTAAATTCTTCCTCCTAAATAGCTCCTCCCTCCAGACACAGCTGCACCTACTGGTCACCATTCTGAAGCTACATGTGTCATCTCAAAACTTCCCATGCCCACTCTTGTGTTCCCCAGTTACCTCCCCACAAGAAGTCTTTGGTTCTTCTTAAATAGGTCTTTCAGAACTCTCCTGTGTCGTTCAGTGGGGGCACGGGAGAAACTTAGTTAATGCATGCATACAGCCCAGTGTTTCTTGGCTCAGGCTTCTGTCTGAACTTGTTGAGCAGATATGACCTCAAGAATAAAATGTGTTGCATTTAACAGAGAGTGTTTGCTTTCCTCTTTGGTGAGACTTGCTTGGAAAATGTGCATAAAACTGCTCCAGATTTCTCTGTGTGTTCTTAAGATGTAGATATTTTATAAAATCCTCAAATTATGCAGTCGTTAATTACATACATCTAAGGCTAAAATGTGATCATCCCGTCTTTTTCTCCCATCTACTCTGTCTATCCAGACCTTGATCCCTTCCGGGCAGTACTTGAATAGGATAAATAACTGTAAGTTACGCTTTTGAGAACTTCGGCTTCTCAGAACTCAGCCAGAGAGTGGAGGCCGTGGCGGTTCAGTGGCAGAATCTTTGCCTTCTGTGCAGGACACCTGGTGTGATTTCCAGCCAAGAAACCGTATGCACAACCACCACCTATCTGTCCTGTGGGCTTGCATGTTGCTTTTATGCCTAACAGGTTACAGTGGAGCTTTCATACTAACACAGACTAGGCAGAAAGGTCTGGCTGTCTACTTCCAAAAATTAACAAGTGAAAACCCTGTGAATTGCAGGGTCCAGTCTACAAGTCATCATCTGCTATGCCTGGGGTCCCGGTGAGTTGGGGTCAGATTGAACAGCTGTTAGCAACGCCACTGCCAGAGAGCAGTCACCTGAACATACACCATACTTGTAAGGTTGGCCATAAACCTTTTAGAAACTCTGGTGGCACAGTGGTTAAGTGCTCTGGCTGCTAACCAAAATAGTCAGGAGTTCAAATCCACCAGGCACTTACAGAAACTGGATGGGACAGTTGTACTCTGACCTGTAGGGTTTCTGTAAGTTAGAATTGACTCAATGGAAGTCTTTTTATAAACCCTTTGGGTAAAATTTAAAAAAAATTATCTTATTTAGTATGAATCAGCTTGACAGGAGTGGTGTGTGTGTGTGTGTGTGTGTGTGTGTGTGTGTGTGTGTGTGTGTGTGTGGTTTATCTCATTTCTTTTGACATATAAATTACTTTTCTCCCCACGGATTGTAGTGATAGTGTTTCAGTTTAGGACAATTTCATTTTGATCCTCAAAATTTCAGTACTCATGTATTTGTTAATGCAGATCTGCAAGAGCCTTGTGAGTATTTATAGGAAGTGAGCCTACATTTGGACACATGCTTCCATTGACATCGTGGGAAGTAGCCATGGCTTTTTCCCAAACTGTCTCTGACTGTTGCTCATAATTGTGCTTTCACAGAGGCAAGCCATGTGTTCCTCTAATCCACTGTGGCATTGTTCTGTCTAGTATGATAAAACTTTGGTGGGTAAATACAAACATAAGTTAATGCTGATGTGTTTATTATGACATAAAGATGCAGGAGGGCAATACTGTCAATAGTTCAACACAGGTCTGAAGGACTTACGAGTTCAATTTCTATGCTCACTTGGTGCCGCAGAGATGTGTTCCTTGCCTTTAGGCGGAAATTTGCAATAAAAAAGTAAAATGCCATACCATAGACAGAAACCAGGTAGTACTGACACCAGAATAGATAATAATGCTGGCACGTGGTAAGAATAACCAAACCCGTTGCTGTTGAGCTGGGTCTGACTTATAGCAACTCTAGAGGTCAGAGTAGAACTGCTCTATAGAGTTTCCAAGGAGTGCCTGGTGAGTTTGAACTGTCAACCTTTTGGTCAGCACAATACCGAGGCACATAGTAGGCACACAAAACCTACCGCTGTCAAGTTGATTCATGGCAAACAAGATAAATTTTTAAAATTTTTCCCCAAAGGGTTTATAAAAAGAGCAAACCCACTGCTGTTGAGTCAATTCCAAATTACAGAGACCCTATAGGTCAGAGTTGAATGAAAGATGTGACACTTGAACAGAACCTAGGAGTGATGAAAATATGAAGATATTTTATATTTTCTAGTGATTTTACTTAATTTGGCTATATCACTATTTGAAGAAAAACATTACTTTTGAAGACTGTGAATACTGAAATGGCAGTTACCCTTAAAATTTCTTCCTGTCCCCCAATTCTAACAGTTATACAGGCCTTGCCTTTTGTTGGAATAGTCAAGGAAAGGGATATAGTTATTTTGGGCATCTGTAAAATTCCAGAAAAAGTCATTAATCGACATTGTTCAGCTTGCTTTAACACGATTCGAGTCTTCAGAACACCTGATGGTTTTATCTTGTCAGTAGCTTTTATCTGTTTATCTGAAACTGGTCAGAAAATGGAGAAACATCAGTTAAGCTGCTTACAGCTTTATGGTAGACCTTAAGGCATCCATCCTTAGTCTTTAGCATTGTGCATGAGGAATTTATTATTGAATTCAGGCTCCTATCTATCTGTCACTTCCTGAATGCTTCCCTGGGTGGAAAACTCACCCTTTTCTGAGTCTGTTGACCCATTATTTGCCAACCTGTGTGCCTAAGAGGCCCTGTGGTGTATTGGAAGGAGCACCGGATGTGAAGTCAGACCTGGGTCCTAGTGCTGCCTTGGCCACCTAACAAAAACCAACTAATGTCCTGCCCTATGCAATGGAGTTCATTATGACGACATTATCTGTTTATAATGAGGAATAGATGGGCTGTATCTGTGACAGTGCTACGTAAAGGGAAATATGTGCAACCGGTGTATTGGTTGATCGTTCACGTTTATTATTAGCCTTGATAATAACATTTTTGAAATGTTCTATTGTGCTTTAAGTGAAAGTTGACAGTTCAAGTAAGTTTGTCGTATAAAGCCGTGCCACATACTGGTGTGTGACTCTAGCTACTCCCCTCAGACTGAGACAGTATGCTCCTCCTCTGCACCCCTTATTTCCCATGTTCATTCAACCAACTCCTGTCCCCCCAACTCCTCCACCTTCTCATCTCACCATCTCACCTATGGACAGGAGCTGCCCGGTTAGTGTCATGTATCTGTTTAAGCCACGAAGCACATGCTTCGCCACGTTACTGTGTGTCTTGTAGTCCAGCCCAGTCTTGGTCTGCAGAGTGGGCTTTGGGAGTCCTTACAGTTCTAGGCTAAGAGAGAGTCCAGGGCCTTGTCTTCTGGGGACCCTCCAGTCTGTTACACCAAGTCTGGTCTTTTTTAATAGAGTTCAAGTTCTGCACACCCATTTTTGTCCCACTACATCAGGGAATCTATAACACTGATAATAGTATCAATGGAATAATATCTATAATGTGTTATAAATGCCTGCTACAATGAATTGCAAATAGTAAATGCCTTAAGTTTGTAGACTGTAACAGTTATTTTAGATCTAAATATTTCACCTACACTTTATTTTGGGATTTTCAAGATTCTAATCCATAAGTCTGCCACTGGAGAGCTTGCTCGGGAAATAGAGGTGCTTGTCCAGCTTTTTGTCACCTCCAGCCCCATCAGCTCTGCCAGAGCAGCTTTGGGGGCCTCTGCAGGGGCTCTGAGAGATTTGCCGCATGAGAGCTGGTTTGCCCTCCATGCTGGGTTTATGAGATCATAGCCCAAGGTAGTAAATTATAAGATGCTGTAATTCACTTTCCATAGGTGGTCTTGGCTACTTTCCACAGCTTTTTGGCTGAAAGGTTGCTGACTTTGAAGCACTGGCACCAACTCAAAACTGTAGCCCTCCTGACTTGTTTGAGCAACAGCATTAACAGATGAGCCCTTTGGTTTTCCTGTGACTGTCTGTTGTATTCACGTCATGTGGATTTAGGTTTGGCTGTTTTGAGTATTTCTAGAGAGACCGAGAAGCAGTCGTTGCAGGTGTTATCCAGGAACAGAGGTCAGAATTGGTGATTTAATGTATTTCTGTCAGGCGTCTCCATTTAGCTCTCCTTGCTGTGCGCACCAAAGGCAAGGGTCAGTTTTTAAATTCCAATTTAGGCCACGGGATGCTCTTTCAATTAACATGTCTAATGGTCCACACAGTTTAGTGTCAAATCTCACACAGGTCCTTTATGTGCTCTGTAGTATTAGTCTTTCTTTTTTTAAAAAAAAAAAAAAACTGGCACCAATCTTGAGACTAAAATAATTTCATATTTACCACAGCATTTCAGATACTAAGTTAAGAGTTTGGCTCAGTGTCCTAAAGCACTCTAATTTTTTTTTCCCTGTTGAGTTCCAATGCTCCTCAATTCCATGGGATCCAAGCCAGGCCAGGAATGTAAGCCAAGTGCACTGCTTGTTTGCTGTGTGGATTCTGACAAATACTAAGTAATTCTTCTGTTCTTCAGAGCCGCTGTGTCGTTGGCCTCAGAACAATTGAGGCTGTAGGCCAAGCATTTAAAACTCCTCATTAGCCTAAGCTGAAGACATACATTGTTTGTCAGGTTTTTTTTGAATCAGAATGAACTTACACAAGTATTTGCTATAAATTCTGAGCTCATGCTGTCTACATGTCTCTGTCATGTATTCGTAAGTTTATGTTTAAGGAACTGTTTTGAAATAAGTGGTCAACTATGTGTGTGCAGTACAAATGATTATGTACTGTTGTCTGTTGATAATGTGTGTGTGCATTTGTGTGCCTCAGTGGTAGTGGAGAGGGATGTTCTGCTCTATTTAAAAATTTAGCTTTCCTAGAATAAATATTAACATAAATAACTACTTGCTGGAAGCTGCCAGCAAAAACAAACTACGTTTCACTAAGATTATCCCATTACATGCATTGGAATATAGCTGTGATAATTACCAAAAAATCGTGCCTCCCAGATGGTAGGCCCCACAGACCAGTTTTAAATTCTCGAGTACTTGAGATGGAATTGTGAAATAATACTTTGTTTAGTAATCTACTAAGATTTAATTGGTATGGTTGAAATAGAGGAGAATTTCATCTTCAAAATACAGTGCCTGAGCTTTATGATTTCAAGACCATTTCAGTAATAGATTGACAGGCTGAGTCTTAATCCCTAAGCACTGAATTAATTCAACACAAATATTTGCTCTTGTTTTTAGCTGAAATTTTTGAAGGAGTTGTTACTGTGAGACATTGGACATTTAAATATATGCTGAAGCATATACTAAGAAAACTTTTTAGGAACTGACCTTGACGAATGGTTAGCAGAAGGGACTCCAAGGAGTACTAGTTGTCCAATACCTCGCAATGCTACCCAATAACGTGAACTGGCTGCTTAAGTTCGTGTAAGTGTATTCAACAGGTTTCCTTTAGACCAGGGTAAACCAGAGGCTTTGGAGTTTGAGAAAGGTGCATGCTTCCTGAATGAGGGTGCTCAATCTAGCATATTTAGAAATTAACTTCTCTGTTGAACTGAAGATTTTTTATGATAAATGAGTGTTTGGGGAATGTTTGAATAAAAATTGTAGTTATAGAAATAAGGGAAATTAATCTAGTTTCTACCAATTATGTATCCTTTCCCTCTTCACCACTTCCAGCCGTTTGCATTTCAAGAAATCCTAAGTAAACTCAACTTTTCCAAGGGCCCACGTTCCTAACAACTTTTGTACCCATTTTCATAAAGGGGAAAGCATAGCTTAGAACTAATTTATATATATATACACACACACACACATACATATTTAATTAATTTCCTTATAAAGTACTATTCATGGCATGCAGCGAGGTTGTCTCAGTATTACAAAGTGAAATGAATATTGAACCACTTAGCTTTATATTTCAGATAAAAGTTGTGGGGGCTTAAATTATCAAGATACTGTCTTGTTCTCAACTTTGGTAATAGACCTAGGCCAAGTAAATGTTAGTGCTCCCACAAACATAAATTCCATCCTTTTAAATCTGTCCCAATTATTTTTCCAATGAAGTCTCTTAATACTTTCTAGTAGCCTGAAATCATCTATGAAACAGCTGGAGAGTAAATAAATGGAATGGTAAGATCACAGATAAATATACCAGACCTTTTTTTTTTTTTTAATACTGATGCAGAGGTAGTGAGAGCAGAGTTCTTTCTTTTGATAGCAGGTTTTTAACTGAGACCACATCTCAGAGTTAAATCAGTGTGAGACACAGAACTCTCCACTATCTTCACAATTTTTCTGTAAATCTAAAACTCTCCTAAAAAATAAAAACTGAAAAAAGAAAATTAACCTTTCTCTTTAGTCAGTAGAATACCAGGGAGCAGTTATCTGTATATTTTTAAATGAACATATTTAGTTTTGTTGTCATTTGTGTTAGCTAAATGAGGTGGTAAAAATAAAATTATCTGGAATATTTCTGTCTTAGGCTGTTTTTCCTTAAGAGCATTACTTTTTCAAATTGAGGGGTTCCAATTATTGATGCTCGTAAACTTGAATTCTGCTTTTAACTGGTCTGTTCTCCGCATTCCTTCCTTGCAGCCTGAGTTAGACTAATCTTTAAATATCATCTTTGTTGCAAGGCAGACATTCTTTCTCTAATTTAGGTAAAAGCTATTACCTGATGACTGAGACTTCAAAGGTTCTTTGGAGCCTGGGTTTTGGGAGCAGTAGTAGGTGGAGCCTCTCCCCTTCCACCCTGGCCACCCTCCCACTGCTCCCCTTTTTCCTAGCAAGTATCAGATCTACCCTGTGGGCTGTTGTAAGATAGAGGTAAGTGTTGCTTCTACCTCATAGAAACCCTATAGGACAGAGTAGAACTGCCCCATAGGGTTTCCAGGCAGCAGTTGGTAGAGTTGAACTGCCAACCTTTTGGTTAGCAGCCTGTTTCTTAACTACTATGCCACCAGGGACATTTCCCATGATACAAATTCTTTGTTATTTGTGGGCCCTGGATCTCAAGTGTCTATGTCTTAGTCCTTCTTTAAGTCCCTAGATGATGCAAATGGTTAATACATTCAGCTGCTCACCAAAAGTTAGAGCTTTGGGTCTACCTAGAGATCCCTTGAAAGAAAGGCCTGGCAACCTAGTTCTGAAAAATCAATGATTAAAATCTCCATAGAGCACCTGTGTAGTCAGAGACATGTGGGGTCACATGAGTCAGGATCCATGTGTCATTTGGCTTGCTTTTTATAGAGTAGAGCAGAGACTGTTCAGGATAGAAGCCAAGCCACCCAAATAGAACTGTTGTGCTGGTTGGGGAACGTGAGAGGCAAGCAAAGGTTGGAGCAGTGCTCCACACTCAGCTGTCAAATGATCTCTTTTAAAATTTTAGCACTGAAACACAGTCATCTGCAAAAAGTGATTTTCTAGATACGCTATCATGCAGCACATGCTCTTGCTCAAAGCCTTTATCGTTTGCAGTCATCCTTTCTACCCTGGCCACCCCTGGTCCTCTCTGTTCCTTCAGCATCCAGTGCAAACCTCCAGAGCAGCTTTCAGTCAAGTTGTAATTCTCCACCAACCTGTCAGTTTCCCACACCAGACTGAGTAGTTCAGGGTCTGGAACTGTTGCTTTCTGTCCTTAGCCCAGTAACCACGCAACAGTAATACCAGAAGTCTTTTTGTGTGTGTGTGTGGCTTAAATGTAGACCATGTGCCATGGTCAACATTTTTAGTTTAACCTTTTCAGCAGGCAACCAAGGCTTGCATCTCTGACCAGCTCTTTAATTACAGGTTCTGGAGGAAGTAGGGGCTAATAATTTGTTGTTGAGTCAGCTTTGAGCATGATAGCTGCCAGTGGTTGGCTGGAGAGTAAATTGTGTCTGGACAGCCATTTGAAATGAGGTAACAGGAAGCTGACTGGGCCAGTGACTGTTCCTCGAAAAGAAGTACGTATTTAGTCATCGTTCACTTTTGTTTTTATCTGAGGTTACAGTGTAATCATCACTGGAATTTGGGGACTCATTCTAGTAAATTCATGTCTTCTGCCTCCTATGTATTTGCGTGTGGGCCATTTGGAGATAACATCAGGATAAATAATAACATTTGCCAAAACTGTAGTGTTTCCAGTAATTATTTATTGTCTGATTGTCTCCATTAATTGTACATTCCATGTGACTTCTTTCTATCAGGTTTGCTCCTCTGACACAGTGCCTGGTGTGTAGGACGTACTCAAGATATCTTTGATGAATGTGGCACCGGCTTCAGTGTGCTTGTCCAGTGGTTCATGACTTTGGATTTGCTAGAAGTCTTAGTGATTTATCATTCTAAAATTAAGTGCCGTGTAGTGTCACCTTTCACGATTTTCATTCTCTGTAGTGGAGAGATAGAAGCCCCAAATACTGCATTGAAACATAGGTAGGGAAAGGGAGAAAAAGCCAGTGTTTGACATAGTAAAGAGAACTAAACTCAAGATAGGTTAGTGTTTTCAGGGTGTGGCTCGTGGTTTATAATAATTTCTGTGCGTACTCCAGATGCTTTCTCAACTTACCATAAGTAAACCAATTCCCAGCGACTGTGGGCATATTAATTTTTGACCAGTGTTCTATCTACTAACTTAGACTGATGTGCAAGTAGCTTTTAGCCTGTTTGTTTTAGCAGACGATGTGCTATGGTTGGGTGGTGTGTACAACAGAATAAAACTGTCCAATAGAGTCTCCCAGGCTGCACCTTTTATGGGATCAGGTCCATAGGTCTTTTCTCCTGTGGAGGAGGTGGTGGGCTCAAACTGTTGACCTTTTTAGGATGGGTAAAGGGTACTTCAGGATGTGTGCTGGGGCAGCTGGGGGATAGTGCATTACTGTCCTAGGAATACTGAGGAAGGGTTATTTTTAGCTTTCACCTGAGCAAACATGACTCAGTTTGTTGATCTAAATCCAGCCAGCACCTTCTTAAATACACAAACCCTATTAATCCCTAGAACCACGCTGGTGTCTGAGTAGGACTGTCATTAGCTTTACCTCCCTGTCGGCTAGGCGACTGTGGTTTGTTTAAAGGTTGCAGATAATTTAAAGTTTCTCCAGCTTAGTCTTCCTTATGATAAAACCCTTCTTACTTTTTTTTTTTTTAATTTGAAGACAGAAAAGAAGCTCTTTTGCAATTTAATTTTCTTATTCTAGGAACTGTTTTATGTTCTGTGTTGTAACAATTTTAGCTACAGCTAAAAAAACACTTTCTATGTTAGACAAAGTGGTAAGTGTTGCCTTTAGTTAACTTTGATGTACTTTCTACACAAAGAAACAACTGGAAATTCACTTATAGTTGTTCCTTTATTTGGAAAGTAAGAAGTAGTCTGAAATGGTAGTATATTATTGGGGGAATGTTTACTGTCCCTATGTTACAGTGCCTTGTTTCTCAAACTATACAAGCATCTTGCCTTTTGAGCACTAGAAAGTGTTGAAGAATTATCTTTAGGTTTTTAAGTTAACACAGAAGGTTTTTGACAGTAGAGGATTAATTTATTCAAATAAAGAGAAGTGTTTGTGATACTGTAATACAGCTTGAGATGCTCTCAAGGTTTCTCCAAGTTCACTGTCGTGATGTTTATGAAAATACTAGTATTCCTGGGATTTTTTTCTCTATGCAGAAAACACTAGTAGGTTAATGAAAGAACAAAATAATGCAGGCTGCTACAAAGGCAGGCGTTCAGTCTGTCCATTAAAAGTGCACACTGAGCCTTTGTGCCGTTAAGTGTTCAGCCTCTGTTATTAAGTTTGGAATGTGGTTTTGGAGCTTAGCTGAGGAACTCAGCTAGTTTTTCATTTTGAGCTGAGGAGTAAGAGACTTGTATTTCAAAAGGAAAAAAAAATAAAGAAAAAAGGTTAGGTTCATTTTAGAAGAACAGAAGTTTTAAAATGTACGCACTATTTTCTGCAGCAAATAGCCAGTTTGAGTATGTTAGCCAAAAATAGAATTCATGACTTTTGTCTCACTGTTTATTTCTCCAACCACATTAAACAGGTTTCAGTTAAATGTGCCACTTGGTCTCCCTAATGCCAGGTAGGCGTTTAGCTGAGTCAGGACAACCAACATTTGATTAAATCGTATCTCTAATAATAAGCCAGGTGTCCGACTTCAGATGGATTAAGTGTAAAAGTCTCAGTTTTGAATTCTAAAGAAAACTGCCCAGGCAGGGAGTAGTGATGATTCTGTGTTGTAGCGTTTAGGATGCTGTATTGAAAAGCTCTCAGCTAGAGTTCAGTAAGGCTGAGTTTTTCTGTAAATTTCTGCAAATGTAACATTTTACTGCTCGTTGTAGACTGATGAGGAAGGCCTGGTGGTGCTGTGGTTACGAGCTTGGCTGCTAACCAGACAGTTGGCAAATTAGATCTACTAGCTGCTCCTTGGAAACCCTGTGGGGCAGTTCTGCTCTGTCTTACTGGGTCGCTATGGGTCAGAATCAGCTTGACAGCAGTGGGTTCGGTTTGGTAGCCACGCCATGGAAACCCTCCGTAACATTCTGCTCTGTCCTGTAGGGTCACTGTGCGTCAGAATTGACTCTACACCAGTGGGTTTGGTTTTTGGTTTTTTTGGTATCAGTAATATCCTCAACCTTTACTGTTAGTAGAGAGATTTAGAGATGGAAATTTTTAAAAAGTGTATCTGAGCTTTAGAAGTAGAGTAGAATATTAATAATAAATATTTTTGCCTCCTAAATAACTTTTTTCTTGCTTTTTGCATTCCTCCAGTTACTAGCTGATCACTGTTAAATAAGAAATAGGTTTTGTTCAGGAAATGTCTATAAACAGAGTTTGTTAAGTGTCATATGCATAGAATTAAACATATTTAAAACATACACATAAACCATCATGTATAGCATTTTCCTTTCTCTACCAATTTTCAGAGAAAAGTTCTATAAATATGTTACACAAATTGATTGATTTTACTTGCAGGACTTACACAAAGGAAACTTTAAAAGATTTCTGAGCTGTAACCGTGGACTCTTGTAAAAGGAAAAGCAGTCCCTGTTCTGAGATGGGAAGACTAAATATGGGGAAAAGATGCTGATTCTGCCCTAATTGATTTATAGATTTAATGCAGTTTCAGAAATATCTCAGCAAAAGGGTATAACTTGGAATAGATTAGGAGAGGGAGATTGCTCTGTCAGGTATAAATGTAAGCCATCAATTTACAGGAATCAAAACAGCATTGTGCTGACACACGTATTGATAGCTGAATCCATGGAGTAGGGTTGACTGTCCGGAGTTCTTTTGTTATATGAAAGGTGTTGTTCTTTTTGAATTAGGTGAAAGTTTACAGCTCAAGTTCATTTGTCATATAAAAATTTATATGCATATTGTGTTGTGACATAAGTTAAAATTCCCACAATGTGGCAGCACAGTCCCTCTTTTCACGTCGGGTTCACTGTGTCCATTCAGACAGTTCCTGTCCGTCTCTGCCTTCTCATCATGCCACTGGACAGGAGCCACCCATTTGGTCTCCTGTATCTGATTGAACTAAGAAGCATACTCCTCACTTGCATTATTTTTTTGTTTTTCAGTCCTGTCTAATCTTGAAGGAGTGGACTTTGGAAATGGCTTCATTTCTGGGTTAACGGGATATCCAAGGATCATAGTTCAGGGGTTCCTTCAATCTCTGTCAGACCACTAAGTCTGGTCTTTCTATGTGAAGTTGAGTTCTGTTCCACTCCCTCTGGGACTGTCTGTAGTGTTCCCTCTTGGGGCAGTTATTGGTGGTAGCTGGTTACCAGTATAGTTCTTTCGGTCTCAGGCTGGTAGAGTATCTGGTTTCTGTGGTCTTTTAGTCTTTTAGAGCTAGCATTTTGCTTGTGTCTTTAGTTTTCTGCATTCTACTTTGCTCTAGATGGGAAGGGATCAGTTGATACGTCCTTGATGTCTGCTTACAAGCTTTTAAGACCTCAGTTGCTGCTCACCAAAGTGGAATATGCACTTTTGAGACTAGTTATGTGTTTCTGAGACTACTTATTCAAGTAAACAAAAATATTGGCATACATAAGACAAAAATGATGTCATAATCGACAAGGGAGGATGATCAGTTCAATAAGAGATAATTTAAATATTTAGGAGAAAAAAAGCTAAAATCTCACCTCATCTTCTATCACAGTAAACTCCAGATGTATGAAAGACTTACATACTTAAAAAATGAAGTTATAAGAAGATAATTAAAGTTAATATGTAACTGTTTATCTTGTCAGAAAAGAGGGTTTCCCTTAGCACAAAAGCGTAGGGTATGGGGGAGGGAGGAAAAAAGGAAAAGAGAAATCTTTACAAAATCTGAAACTTCTTTGCATTTTAAAAATTGTACAAGCAAATTTAAATATCATAGCAGAGATGGAAAAATTAGGGTAAGTTACTAAGAAAGTATATTAGACAAGAAATTGTTATTTTTATTTATAGATAGTCTCTATAAACCAATATGGGAGTATTTAGCTTTTACTACTCTGTGGCTGAATATCTGGCAGCCACTAATTGAACATATTAAGTATATAAAAAATATACCTAATGTAACACCTAATATTACTTTCATATATGTCTTGTGCTGAAGCATTGTTCTGAGTACTTTGATACATTAACTTGTTTAATGTACACAGTGACTTGGGCATATAGATACTGTTATTATTATTATCACTTAAGAGATGATAAAAGTAATACACAGACAGGGTTAGTAGCTGGCCCAAAAGTTCTCTAGCATGGATCAGTGGAGTCAAAGCGAAAAATGAGAGAGCAAGGATTTGACACCAATTCAGTTGACTCAAAAACTGATGTTATTTACCACTGTGCTGCTATGTTTCTCAAAGGATGTGAAGACAATAGGCTACCAAACAATATGTGATACTGTTTTGCAAAAATGTGTTAATACTTGTATGTATGCTTACATTATGCATCTTAATTCATTTATAAATCTTATCTAACTGCACACTTACAGAAATGATAACTGTATTTTGACATTTTCCAATAGTGGTTACTTTCCTCTAGTGGGATTTTGGGTATATATTGTTCTTAAATTTTCTGTATTGTGAATATTTTCTAGAGTAACCACTATATGATCAGAAAATAGAGGGTTTTTTGTTTGTTTTTGAGTTAGAGTTTCTTGAAATGAGTCATGTTTTAGTACTCTTTTTGAAGCATTAGTCAGTGTTTGAGTTCCACCTTCTGATGGGGTCAAGCTAAGTGGGGTCCTGAGGTCAGCATCAATCTCTTCTCTCAGTTAAAAGCAGTGTTACAGAATTTGAGAGTGAAGAGAAGTCTTAGACACCAGTCATCCCATTTCTTAGATGGAGGTCCTCAAGCTAGCATAGATTTACCCAAGATTAACTGACAACTGAGTTGTTTAACCAGCCTTCAAACTAAGGTCTTCTGACTTCAGAGACAGCTATTTGGGATGCCAGAGCTTTCCCAAGGCCCAAGGCCAATAGAAACTGTAGCACAGTTGATTTTGTAGCCTTCGTTTGAAACTAGGAGGTAACAGAACCAACGTGGTATGGAGTATTCTTCAAGTAAGAGTCATTGGAAACAAAATTGAAAGACTCTTGGGAATACTTTTATGATACTGCTTGTGGTTGCTGAACGGCCCTGGTGGCACAGCACTGTATGTGTGACTACTAACCTAAGGGTTGGGTGTTAGAACCTGCCAGAAGCATCACAGTAGAAAGGCCTGACAGTCTGTTTCTGTACCGATCACAGCCAGTTCTACTGCGTCACACATGGGCTGCCATCAGTGAATCAGATTGACAGCAGTAGGTGTTTTGTGGTCACTGAATGGCTCTTGCGTGAACTTGGGGTATCTTTGGGTTTTGCTAATTCCAAGTTATTGAAGTATTTTGAGAAAGTGGAAAGAAAATAGTAGTGGAGAAATATTTAAAAAAATGGAAAGAAAATAGTAGTGGAAAGAAGATTAGCCAGAAATGATCATTTCAGTAGTTTTTTTCTAAAACAGAAAAATATTCTCGTTCTAGCTCCTGGGCCCACAACAGCTGTGTCCTACATGTCGGTAAAATGTGTGGATACTCATAAAAACCATCACAAGACAAAATGGCTAATGCCTTGGGGACCCAACCAGTGTGACAAGATTCGAGACTTCAATGAAGCGATTACAAAGGAAATCCAAGCCAATGACATTGTGTTTTCTGTCCACATTCCCCTTCCTGCCATGGAGATGAGTCCCTGGTTCCAGTTCATGCTGTTTATCCTGCAGCTGGACATTGCGTTCAAGCTGAACAACCAGATCCGTAAGTTCACTTTTCTGTCACCCCTCTTCTGGCCTTTAGAAACTTCCCTCCCTGGGTTCTTTCAGAGCCAGTGTCAATAACAATAAAAATGATTGTGATGAGCTGACAGTTACTGCCTGCTTACTACTCAGTAGGTGCTTTTATAAGTTAGGTGTCCCAACCCACTTAATGTTCCTGGCAGTTCTTTCGGGGTAGGTCTGATTGTTATTTCATTTTCTAGACAGACAGCTTAGGCATCAGTGAGGTTGCCCCAGGTCGGAAGGTTAGAGAGTAGAAGAGTTGGGACCAAACTTTGGCAGCCTGGCTTCAGAGTCCTGCCCTAGCTGCCAAGCATATCAACTCTCTAATGAGATCATGCGTAAATGTTTTAAACTAAAATTTCTCCGTACTGCAGATTTTCTGTTATAATGATGTACCCATTTTATAACTATAAAACAATGTATTTTAATGTTACATGCATCAAATTTACTTTTTTTTCAGGGAGTTCACCTCAATACAGCGATTTTTAAGGCTTCTGAAAGATCCCTTGTTTCAAAATATGTTTTCCTGCTGGGCTTTAAACAAAGCCATCACTTTAGAAAAGATTCCTTCAAAATGACAGTGATGACCCCTTTGGGGCACCTAGTATTGTTATGAGTGGACTGGCAACCTCTCTTCACATGGGCTGGGCATGGCTTTGGAAGATGGGAACCCAGAGCAAAATGGGTGTCTGGACACAAAGTCTTGGGTGTCTAAAAAGTATAGAGAATGGGACAAGTAGAGGTCTGTCTGCCACCCCTCATTCCTGGAGAAGTAGCCTGGGAGGACTTTCTCCCATGCTTCACACCATTTACATCACTGGGATATGATGGGGGACTGAGGAACTGACATCACCATGGCAACCAGTCAATGGTATGAAAGTGAAAAGATTATGTGGATACACACCAAAACTCCTAGTAGGAGAATGTCCTTGGGAGCTCCCCCACCCCGAAAGGGACACGGGCTGCTCCACATTCAGCTTGGCCCAGCAGATCACTGTGGAGGTACCCGCCATGGAGCTGGCAAAAACTTGAGGCAATTGGAAGTATGCCCAGGGAGTAAGTTGTGGTCAAGGAACTCATTCATGGCCTCACTCTTTAGGAGGTTCAAGGGAAGAGGGACTGAACGGGGCCAGCTGAGTCAGCTTTACTCTTTTCCCTGGCCTGGCCCAATTGCTGTACTCAGTATTGGGTGGAGGTTGGAAGAAGGTTTGATAAATGATGCCCACAGGTGATGATCTTGTATCTGTGCCTTCAGTAAGTTGGCACACACAGGCATTTTCCAAAAAGGAATTTAAGCAAAACAAATGCTTACACATGTATGGAGAAATACATGGACAAGGAGTATTGGTAGCAAGAAAATAGGAATAACCTAAGTGTCCAACAGAGTATTATAGTAGATTATTCATCATCTTAAAAAAAAAAGGAGGAGCAGCAATTTTTACGCACCTGGTTTTCTGCTAATCCAGGTTATTGTTTTAACTTACCCAGTTGCAGTCCAGGACTTTAAGGGCATAGGACCTAAAAACATTTCATGGGTATGTGGAGATTTCTGGGAGGTAGATCCATGTGTGCTATCTGAGGATAGCGTGGGGAATCTTAGGTAAAGAAGGTAGAAACGACTGTTACTGAAACAGGGCACCAGGGATGAGAGGACTGGAGAAACAAGTGTTTTGAAGAGGTCTCTGCCTGGTACCTGTTGGTATATTAATGTAATTTTTAAAAAGTCTTATTTCCTGTATCTGCAACAATTTTGATACAGAATGATAATAGTTTTGATACAGAATGATAGTAATTAAACTCTGTTTAGAACCTGGTGCTATATGTGTGCCTCACTGACATTTTTTATAGAAGTAACAGAGACTAATTTGCCAGAATACCGAATTTTCCTTTTCCCATTCAGTCAGTCTTCTGGTTATTTTAAACTGTTTTTGAGTGGCGGCTACTCCCAGGCACTGGACTGATGTGGACACAGATGAAGGCACTGGCCTTCAAAGGTCTTGTAATCAAGTGGAATAGATGGACAAACAAATCAATCACTGCAGTACAGTGTACCAGGCGCTGTGACCGAGGTGTACCCGGGGGCTGTGGAAGGTGAAAGAAAAGGCTTCAGAGCTGGAAACAGGAAGGCCTCCCAGGCAGATCTGTGTGTGTGTGCATACACACTTGTTTGCACACTTGTGTGAATTCATAGGGGCTGGTGGAAAATATTTGAGATAAGTATTAAAGGGAGAAAAACCTAGTAAGGAGTTGGGAACAGTGGAAGAACATTCTTGGTAGGAGGAATGGCTCGTAGAGAGGTCCAGACTGTACAGTGGCCCGGCACATTCAACTTCTGTTTTCCGTGTCTCCCATGAAGCTTCCTGTTCTCTTGCCCATCGACTTACTCCCTCATTCACTGATTGGAACTTTATTCAGCACCAGCCGTGGAGTAGTAAGTATTAGGTTCTGAGGATATAAGATTAAGCAAGGCATGGGTCGTTAAACCACCAGCTAAGAAAAAATGTGGTGTGTGCTCTAATAAGAGTCCTTTGCAGTGTAATATATGAACTTCAGGAAAGAAAGAATCTTCTGTGAGGCTAGAACTATTTTATGATTTGCGAGGTTTGAGTTTTAGTATTTTGGGTTCTTGAAGTTTGAAGTTGTCAAGAATTTTGTTTTGCTTGGATTTGCAATCAACACTCAGTGGAAGCAGCATTCAAAAAATCAAAACACACATTGTACAGGATAGATCTGCTGCAAAAGACCTCTGTAATGATTTAAAAAAAAAAAAAGATCTCCCCCCTTGAAGATTAAGTTGTACCTGACTCAAGCTGTGGTGTTTCAGTTGCCTCATATGCATGTAAAAGCTGGACAATGAATAAGAAGACCAAAGAAGAAATGATACTTCCTTAGAAGCAAAGAGGGTGAGACTGCATCTCACATACTTTGGACATGTTATCAGGAGGGATCAGTCCTTGGAGAAGGACATCGTCCTCGGTAAAATAGAGAATCTATGAAAAAGACGAAAACCCTCAACACAGTGGACTGACAGAGCAACTGCAACCATGGGCTCAAGCATAACAGTAATCTTGAGGACAGTATGGTACTGGTCAGTGTTTCTTTCTGTTGTACATAAGGTCACTGGGTTGGAACTGAGTCTGTGGCGGCTAACAACAATAGCATTCTGAGTTCTAAGTGACTTTGAGAAAAGAGCCAGGACAATAAGAGGAGTCATGGGAAGATAGGATAGGTAGGTTGACTTATATTTGGGGGTGAGGTCCAGGGCATATTATTCAGCTCTTTGTGCTGGTTACCAATGTATAATCTCATATATAATTTGATGCGTAATCTCTCCTAGACAGTGTTTTCTCCTAGCTGCAAGCATAAAGGAAAAGATTTACTCTATAATGAGAAATTAAATAATGGTTATATACTACTTGAATTAGTGGTAGGTAGCAAATTACCCACAAATTTAGCAGATTAATCAACAAACCCTTGTTATTTCCCTGTTTGTTTCCATCAGGAATGTGAGCACAGCTTAGTTTGGGAGCCTGTGATTCAACCAAGCAGCTGACCTTGTGTGAAGTGTTATAAATAGGCTTGAAGGATTGACAGAGAGGGAGGGATCCACTCTGAGCCTCATTCCTGTGGTCGTTGGCAGGTCCCTCACAACACAGGCAGCCTCACAGCACAGCAGCTGGCTTCTTCCAGATTGATTAATCTGAAAGAGAGCTAGAGAGTGTGAGTGTCCCAAACAGAAACCACAGTCTCTTTGCATCCCATCACTACGGCTCTATTTTATTCGTTACAAGTGAATCTGTAAGCCTAGCCCACACTCAAGGGGAGGAATATACAAGGGTGTGGAAACAGGAGTGGAGATCGTGGAGGAGCATCTTGGAGGCTGCCTACCCTGCTGACAGATTTTTCAGAGGAGCCACAGTTTGATTTGAAATATGTTCATGGAATTATTTTTATCCAGACAGAGAGGCAGGATAGTAGAATAATCAAGATCACAGGCTTGGGAATTATATAGAAATGGGTTTAGGTCCCTATTTCCTTTCTTATAAGCTCTGTTAACTTGGGCAAGTTACAGAGCCTCTCTTAACCTTAGTTTCCTCTTGGGTAAAATATAGATAGTAATGTATAATTAACCAAATTGCTCTAAGGAATAAATTGAGTCTGTGTAAAACTTTTAGCATGTAGTAAGTACTCTGTAAAAAGTAGCCCTTAGGATTATCCATTCGGACTTCTGAAATTCAGCTTTCTTTTCAATTCCTATTTCTGTGCCGTGGATGGTTCACCCAAGTTAGTAGGATTAGTTCTTTGGAAAAAGTAGAGCTCTAGTTTTAATGGTTCCCCTGCTCAAAACACTTCTAATGACTGAAAAGTAATACTTGTAATTGAGTGACTTCCTTTTGGCCCAGGGCTGCTTTCCAGCCACACCTCTAACTGCTTACCTGCACACGTTCTCTACAGACTCACACAGGAATCAAGTCTTATTTCTTAAACACTCTCAGAGATTCTCTAGTTTTAGACACCTTTGCTCATATGGATCCTATCTGACCAACCCACTTGCCACAAGTAGGAACTAGTCGGAAACCTCCTCAGCCCTGGAGACATCCCACTGGTGACATGCCCCTGGAGCCTTCCCTGGTTGTCTTAGACTGGGTTTTCTAGAGAAACAAAATCAGTAAAGTGTGTAAATATATATAGGAAGAAATTTATATAAAGGAAACAGCTTGTGCCATTGTAAGGACTGAAACATCCTGAGTCCTGGATCAGAGTACAAGCCTCGCGCTGCCACAGGAAGCTGGCAAACCCAACGTTAGTAGATCAGAGTTCAAGTTCCCACTCACAGGCTGTGAATCCCAAGATGGTGAGCAAGACTGCAAGGTTTCTTCTGATTTCACAGAGACAGAGGGGCTGGCGAACCTGGAATGGGCAGGTCGGGGAACAGGATCCTTTTTATCTCGTGGGCTGTGAGGATCAATGAATCCTAAGAACTGCTCGCCGAAGTCCCAAAAATTAGATGTCCCAAAACCTTGGCTAGGTGTACAAACAGAAGTAAGCGACGGAAAATAGAGAGATGAAGGCCGAGGGGTCTGGGAGTGACCCCAGGTGCCACTCCTGCTGGCTCTACAGCACATTCCGTCACAGCCGCCATTACACTGTCCAACTGCCAAAACACAGAACCATGGCCCGGCTAAGTGGACACATGGTTGGAATCATCACACTGGTATTCTCTGTAATTTCCGTCTCTGTTTCCCTTCTGGATATAGTTTATCCTTCCTTGAACACCTTTGGTTTGTTACTAGCCCTGTGAGATTTACCACCCTTGAAGTCTGGAGAACTGGATACTTTTCTAAGACACCTTACTAGACTGTGAACTCTCAGTGGGCAGATTATTCATTATGTTCACACTTAATGGAGTTCACAGCTTTGTATTTGGGAAAATGGGGATGGAAATACTTCTTGGCTTGTGTCATGTTCCCAGAAAAGGAACATAAAACAGATACTTCCCCACCTCACTCTAATTAAGATTTTTGTTATTTTAGTAGCATTTCAATAATCAGTAACACTGACACTCAAACTAAATTCTGGCCCCAGTTGATCACATTTTCGTGTATTGATTAAAACATGGTGCAGATATTCAGGATTGACTGAAGAGTAGTGTGTCTACTTTCTAGTAGTTTATCACTGTGAGGAACTGTTATGGTATATTCTAACATTTGACAGGTATTTGAAGATGGTTCTGTTTTCAGATGTGAGAAAAACCTTGGGTTACCCATCATCTACTGCCTTGGACAGTGCTGAAAGAGATTGGCCTGCAATTCCCTTTCAGAACTTGGTATCAAAATTGTTTAGAAAAATAATTGAGTCAATGTGAAATTTTAGAAGCTGATGTTAAATTCCTAAAATTAAATTATATTACAAAATTTAGGAAAAGATCCTTAGATATGCTCAGTGAATGTTCATGTAATTGAATTTGTGTTCTTAAACAACAATAACAACAAAATCTTCCTGGCAGTGTAAAGTCACTAATACACCTTTTGCTGCGTTTCCTTTTACCAGTTTTGAAGGGAGCTATGTTCATTAGAAATATTGAATATTTTAGCTCTTTTGCTCACCGCTACCCTTGTTGAATGGCTGACTCTCACAGACTGAAGGTAACTACCAGCTTTAACTTTTTTCCTTTTTGTTAGCCTGTGGATGGACAATTGGGCTTAACTGGCAGCAAAGTTCTGCCACACTGCTGGTGTGACCAGCGGGTGGAATAGCCATACTTTGAGAGCCTGGCTGTGGACTCTGAGGACCACGGCCCACCCCGCCCACAAACCTCTTTCTAAACCTCTGCCATTGATTTGGCTATTTCCCAGTGGGCTGGAGAACCTCTGCGGGATGCTGTCTTGTCTGACTGGGAGGCAGGACTACCCAAATGAAGGCCTCAGCGGGGGCTAATTCTCAGGGTAGGAGGCAGTGCCAGCCTAGGGATTGCTTCTCCAGAAGAAAAGCTGTGTTTAGGAGAGTTTACCCTTCAGGTAGAGCCTGGTACCTGATAACAGTAGGGCAATAGCCTGTCCACAGTTTGAACTAGATCATAGCATCTAGGGACGGATACAGCGGTGCTTCCATTGCCAGCTGGAAAGAGGGGCTTGCATGCCTGACTGCTTAACTGTTTTCAGAAGCTGATACCTTTTACCTTTCAAAATAAGACTACCTAGAGAAATAACTATGGTGCAGCCTGATGGCACATCTTCCAATCTTGACTGGCCCACAGTGTAGGGTCAGTTGATGGCCTCCCAGAGCTCCATAAGTAGGGCCAGGTCTTTGCCAACCAGGAGGTAGAGCTTGCTGTCACAGAGATTGCACTGGACCTAGTTGCTGAAGTACATAGAGGTAACTGGTGATCACCTTCTAATTCAGCTCCTATTAAGGCAACACCAGAGAAACAAAACAACCTCTAGATGCCCAAAAAGCAACAGACCTTGGCCTGACACTTATGTAAAAACTCCAACCATGGCTCCAGAAAGCTCCAAAAAAAAAGAACCAAAGAGCTTGCCAGATGAAGAAGCCTTTCTGAAACTTTCAGACGTTGAGTGCAAAAGAATTATATATAGAGCCCTCCTAGACATTATACAAAATTTAGCAAAGCAAAATGAAAAATTAAGCAAACTGTTAAAACTACTGGAACTCCAGCATTCTGAAATCCCAACATATCAATAACAAAATTAAAGAATCAGAAAACTCAATTCAAAGCCAAGAGAACAGAACTGAACAAATGGAAAACAGACTTTCTGACTTGGGAGACAGAACTACGGACACCAGCATTTTTTAGGAGAAATAAGACAAAAGATACAAGTAAAACATGTGGGACTCTTACCAAGAGTAACAGTGTATGATTAATTGGAGTTCCTGAACAGGAAGGGACACCTGAAAACACAGAGAGGATTGTTGCTGACTTGCTGACAGAAAACTTGCCAGAAATTATGAAAGAGAACATAGATATCCAAGATGTGTATCGATCGAAAGACACAGAAGACCTTATTGTGACAATTAACCAACTAGACCTCACTAACATACACAGAACTTTCTACCCATCATATTGAGTGAAATCAGTCAGTGGCACAAGGACAAATATGATATGAGACCCCTACTTTAAGGACTTAAAAACTGACTCATGTACAGAAGATAAGACTCCTTGATGGCTGCAAGGGAAGGGATAGAGGGAAGGAGAGAGCTGGTTGTAGATTAGATAGCTGATAGAAATTTGGTTGGGTGAAATCAGTGACAGCACATGTTAGAAAGAAGATCAATTTAACTGGACTTCAACATAACCTGAAAACTCTTCCAATTTTAACCCAACAGGTAAGGACAGAGTAGCGGGGGTGGGGGGGTGGGGAGTGAAGCGCCAGGGACCATGCTCTCAGAGGACATCGAGGCCAATTGGTATAGCTGTCACACAGCTAAGAGAGTCCTCTCCACCCCATACTGGTGAGTGGTGTCTGGGGTCTTAAAAGCTAGCAAGCTGCCATCTGAGGTACACCAGCTGGTCCCAACTCAGCAGGAACAGATGATCACCAGGGACAAAAATGACATGAGAGAAAGAGAACCCAGAAGACAGAAAGACCCACATGAGTGGCTGACTACATCAACACGCGACCAGAGGAACCAAATGGTGCCTGGCCACCTCCAGTGACAGCTGTGATGGGGCTCACAAAGCTGAGTCCCAGTGGCAACACGAGAACAAGAAGGGGTGCGCCCTCAGAACTCCACTAAAAGACTGCAACTGATGGTCTGAAAGCCTAGGGGTTCTCCTGGGAGCATGGCCCCTAGACCTGAAGCTGCCCCTAATCATTGATCATTACTGAGGTGAACTCTTCGGACAAAAATGAATTGGACTCGGTGACACAGAGTGACCATATTGTGTGTTCACCTTATGGTTCTGTATATCTATAGGATGTTGCCCAGATGGCCTCTTACTAGAGGGGAGTGGAGAGGGTAGAGAAGAGGGGACAGGAAATGGTTAAGAGGATATGACTTGTATAGAACAGGAAGGAGGAGTGTGCTGTTACCAGGCAAGGAGAGCAGTGGGAGCTGCACATAGGCAGGCATACAAATTTAAACCGGATTGTACACTTTCACTCAATCACAATAAATAAAAAAAGAAAAAAAAAAAGGAAAGAAATATTGAATATTTTAGAATTCCCAAAACTGATTTGAAACCTTAGTGTTCACATTTTTCAGCTTTGGCAATAGTAATGAAATGATTTTTAAACTCAAGCCTTGAGTATTTCTCCCAAACTAGAGAAAAGGAAGTATCTTGAATTATGTTAATAACTTTTGAAGATTAATTACTTCCCAGAAAATACTAATCATAACTATTGAAAATGTCCATGTTGGCAAAGCTTTAAGGAAAACATTTCTATATGTAAATCAAATGTGAATATATCTTAGGTTCTCTCTCAAGTAACCTCCTCAAATTTCAAAATATATTTTTTCATCTAGAGAAAGATTATATTAAAGTTTATTTTAGAAAACTTAGAAGTTTCTTGTAGCACCAAGTCTTAATAGGGACATACTGAAAAATTAACAAGATATATGGCTGACCCCAACCAAAACTATTGTCTTCGAGTTGATGCCGACTCATAGCACCTCTATGGAACAGAGTAGAGCTGCCTCATAGGGTTTCCAAGGCTGTAATCTTTATGGAAGCAGACTGCCACATTTTTATCTTGCAGAGGGGCTAGTGGAATCAAATTGCTGGTCTTTGTATTAGTAGCTGAGCACTTAACCACTGCACCACTAGGGCTCTTAAATGATTGACAGTTCATGCAATAAATGTATAAAATACCTGAAACTATGAAACCATCAAATGATCCAATAGCCCCACTCTTAGGAATATACTGTGGAAAATTAAGATCCATCACATGATAGATATATGCCATGTTCACTGCAGCACTATCCACAAAGGCAGAAATGATGGAAATGACCTGAATGCCCATCAACAGATGACTGGATCAACAAATTAAGGTACATAAACACAATGGTATATTACAGAAAGATAAAGAACAATGATGAATCAGCAAAACATCAGATACCATGGATGACCCTGGAGCACATTATGCCAAGAGAAATAAGTTAATCAAAAGAATGAACATGAGACCACTGTTATAAAAACCCAAGAAAAGGTTTACACGCAGAAAACAAAACCACCTTTGGTGGTTACAGGGGAGGAGAAATCACTGTCTATGTAGCAGGCAAATGTTAACTTGGTGAAAGGGGAGACAACACACAATATTGGGCAAGTCAGCATAACTTAAACAGGGCAAAGTCATAGAAGCTTCCTGGACATATCTATACATGTTGAGGGACTGAGGGCTGGGGATCATGCCTTGAGAGACATCTATGTTGATTGACATTGCATGGTTCATAAAGTGTCCTACATCCTACTTCGGTGAGTAGCATTTGGTGTCTTAAAAGTTTGCAAGCAGCCATAGTGATCCCATCTCATTCAAAGCAAAGCAGAATAAAGAAAGCCAAGTATAGAAAGAAAATGTTAGCCCAAAGGGCGAATGAGCCACAGCTTTTACCATCCTGATGTAGAAGAACTAGATGGTACCCAGCTGCCCCCATCAGCTACTCTGACAGGGATCACAGTAGAAAATCTCAGACAGAGTAGAAGAATATAGAACAAAATGCCAAGTCACCAAAAGAAAAAGACCAGACTTACTGATTTAATGGGGACTTTTGACACTATGGCCCCTGGACACCCTGCTAACTCAGAACTGAAGCCACACCCACATCTACCTTTCAGCCACAGGTTAGTTTTATAAAACAAACTAACACACAGGAGAAATGTGCTGCTTATTTCAATCAAGTATACCAGACCAACGTGGTGACAACAGCCCAAAATCCAAGACAAGAAGGCAGGAAGGAGAAGAGAACTGGATGAGTGGACACAGAGAACCCAGGGTATGAAAGAAAAGAGTATGACACATTGGAGAATTGCAACCAATATCACAAAACAAGTGTGTACAAGGTCTGACAGGTAGGTTCATGAACTCATCCTAGAAAAAAATGCTACATACCTCATTGCTGAATGTCACTATGGTCACCTTCAAAGTACTCTCCTTGGGAAGCTATGTATTGACCCCAGCACCTAGTCTACCCTTCAGAGCAGTTTTGGAACTCCTCTTCTGGAATTACCATCAGAGCTGTCTTTGAATTACCCTTGATGTCCTGAAGGTCATCAGAATGTCTTCCTTTCAGTATTTCCTCTCTTTTGGGGTGAAGAAAGTGATTGGGGGCCAGATCAGGTGAGTAAGAAAACTGTTCCAATACAGTTATTTGTTTACTGGCCAGAAACTCCCTCACAGACTACTGTACAATTAAGTTCACAATTTGCCATTCCAGAAAGAGTTCCAGATGACTTTGAAGGGCAAACTAGGCTCTGGTGTTAGTACATATCTTCCCAAGGGAAGTACTTGAAGGTGACTGTAATGATACTCAGCAGTGAGATATGTACTTAGAACAATTAAGTTCACAGACTTAATTGTCAGACCTTGTATAAATGTTTTAGAAACTGATTGTGCTGTAAACTTTGACCTAAAATGCAATAAAATTAAAAAATAAAAAAAGAGAAAACCAGATTAAAAAAAATACTGTTGATGAGCAGGAGCAGTCAGGGAGAGGATGACTTTAGTGTGAGAAATGTGCATCCTGGATTTGTGGCAATAATTATTTCCTAAAATTTATCCTCTGCAAAGTTATCATGGACTCTGGGCAAGGTTTTGATTAAGGACTGATGTTATGTCTTTGCTCTTTAATAGAGATTGACACATGCACATACATATATAACCCACTGGGATGAGTCAATTCCAACTCATAGTGACCCTATAGGAAAGGATGGAACTGCTCCATAGAATTTCCAAGGAACATCTGTCAGATTTCAACTGTCAACCATTTGGTTAGCAGATACAGCAGTTAACCACTATACAACCAGGCTTCCCATATGTATATATGTATTTTGATTGTAGTTATAAAACTCAAAAGGTCTGGGTTTTCTTCTGATCTCTGTATTTACAGATAAAATAAGACTGCCTGCCTGCTTTTAAATTTTGTCTTTATTCTGAGTTTCTTTCTGACAGCAACAAATGAATGGGACGAGGAGAAAAGAGTGTCAGAGTATAGTGAACAAGATCCTGTTTATAGGTAGCTTCCTGTTTATCGAAGATTACATACCAACAATGTGACTTTAAATTTAAGGAAAAGTGATGATTAAGCCTTTTATTTTTCTTCTGTTTTTTTTTTCCAAGTAGGCACTTGGCTTTGGCAGTCTAAGAAATGAGTTTTAGATTTCAAACAGTGCAAAGAGATGTCGCAGAGAGATGGGCTGTGCAATTATGAAATTAAAGCCGATTTCCCAGCACATGTCAGGTCACAGTTTTCCCTTAGCTTTGAAGAGTCCATGAACAGTTGACATAATCTAAAGACTGTGTGATTTTAAATGGCTTCCAATCATTTGGGGTTAAATGTTTATTCCTTTTAAATCCTTTAATTGAAGGTTGATAACCAGTTTCAGCTAACATTTGAGATTTTGACAAATTCTGAGAATATGAGAAGAGCATTGATTCACTGTGTAAAAGCTCATCATTGTTTCATCCCCCCCCAGGGTTTAATCAGGCCAGTGCCTTTGGGTGGGAAAGGATGGCCTTATAGGGCAATTTATAGTAGTAATAGTGGTTGGAGAATGTGTATATTTGATTATTGAGAAAGAAAATATTCCATGCATTTTATATAACTTGGGGTTCATCCTGCTTTGTATGATACTTTTATGGTGGACATTATGCATTTGTCAAAATCTTGTGTGACACAGTGAGCCTTAAGGTAAACTGTGGGCTTTAGTTAATAAGGATAATTACCCATATTGGTTCAGTCAGAACAAGTGTCCCACATGACTGAAATGTAAGATGTCAGTGATGGAAACAGTGGGTGGGGCAGGGGAGAAAAGGAATAGATGGGAACCTTTTGTACATTCTGCATCTTTTCTATAAACCTAATATTACTCTAAAAATTAAAAAATTTTCTAAAGCAATTTTGCAAAACCCCTGCTTTTCATCATTTAAACAAATGTGTCTAAAACGTAAAGTGTCATTCAGTGATGTCTGAAAAGCCACTTTAACTTTTAAATGGTGGTATATTTAAAACAATAGTCTACCAGACCTGGGGAAAGGAGGAAAATTGAAGAGAATGTGGAGACATGGAGATGCTTGGATCGAGGAGTAATTGACCTTTTAGTGAATCCTAATTACAAGTGTGAACAGACCTATCTGTTGAAATCTGTGATTAGATCAGTGCTGGCTTTTTCTGGAACATTTTCAGAGGCATGGAATTAACATGCTTGTCAGGGCACAAGCTCTGGGTATTTCTGTAGGTTGGTAAGGGACACAGGACTTCAGTTTTCAGCTGAAAAGTGTTAGGAACCTAAAGTAGACAGAACAGAAAAAGGTGTCAGAAAAAAGTCAGTACAAACCATTTTCAGAGTTGGTGCTCTGGAGTTTGGAGATAAGGTTAATCATTAGAAAAACATGAATGCTTATCTATGCAATAGGCTTAGATTTTTCTGTAAGGGCACATTCTGTCATTTGGAAAAATGCTCTAGAGTGGATATACCTCATTTTGTGAAAGAGATTCCCTCCTAAAATATTTTCCTAAATATACCATTTCTTCTAAAGTATGTTTTGAGTCACCCCATTTGTGTACAATAGATCAGTGAAAGCTGGAACCTGTATTAAGGTGGAAACCTGTTGGAGAAGGAAAACGCAAATATTTTCCATTAATAGACAGTGAGTAGAAAAGTGGTAAGACTGCACCCTGTCAAAGGTGGAAAACTTTCAAGACCTCAAAAAACAAGGCTGTTCCATAGAGTTCTGGCTCTCACAGGTTTCACTGAATGTATTTGGGAAATACAAGCTTGGGTTTTCTACAGTGGTGTCCACTTCTAATGTAATGTTACTCTAATGCAAATCACATTCTTAGCATACTCCGATATCTGCAAGGGGTTTCTTTTGAGGAATATGGATACAGACGTCAAAGACAGATTTTTCTTTTTGACATCTCTCTCTCTCTTTCTAGCTTTCAAATCCACAGGCTGTTCACATAGATACAATAAGAGCTATGGGCAGAAACCTTGAGATACATTCATCTATCTTGAGTAGCAAACCTAAGATTTTCAGGGGGTTTCACAATCCCTGAGACTGAGGAAATATTGGTAAATATTGTGGAGCTGGGGAAAGCCAGAAGGGTGTTCTATTTTTAACTAGTGAAATCTTCATACTGTGCTTTGCACTCTCCCCAGCACTCCAGTGTTAACTCTTACTTGATTGTTTGACGATTGGAAATAACTAGATGAAGTGGTGGAATTAGTTCTATCAGTCATGAATAATGTTTTTTACCAAACTGAAAGCATTTCTGCAAAATCTCTTTCTTAATAAAAGAAAATAATTATGATGACAGTATTACCTAGTTACTTTTCAAGCCCAGTGGCTGAGTGCAGACAATTAGAAACAAGGAACAATTTGTTGACTGCAGAAAATCAACTGTCCCATTATCCAAAATTAGGAGGAGTAAATTTGTAGAAGGAAAAAAATCAGAGGATCCTGTGATTTAATTATTGGTGATCAGTAAGAGTTGTGGTTCTCTAAATCCAGAATTTCTGCTGCCTCTTTGAGTTAAAGTCCGTGAAGAGAACTTCATGGGGCAAAGGTTTCTGTACACCACCCCAAATTGTGACTGCCCTGATGGAACAGATGTTTGGTTATCTGTCACTTGTTGTTGTGCACTGCTGCAGAATTGGCCTCAGACTCCTGTGGACCCATGCCCAGAGACCAGAAGGCTGCCAGGTCCTGCACCGTCTGCACAATCAGTTGTAGACTGGACTCCTGAGGTCCGTAAGGTTTTCGTTGGCTGATGTTCGGAAGCAAATCACTAGCTTTTCTTCCTGGACTGTCTCAGTTGTCGTTGGGAAGCTCTGTTGAAACTAGTCAGTCTATCAGCCTGGCGATAAACAAGGCTCTGTTGATGGACAGATGAGTAGTAGTTGCCCATAGGTACATTGGCAGGGCACTGAAGGCAGTGTCCTGCATCGAGTGAGAATCACACCCCTGAACCAGTGGTCATTCTGTGTATCACTGGATTGCTGTGTCTCAGCAGGTGGAACACATGAACTAAATGCTTTGAAGCAGCCACTAAGAAGAAATCTATAATTCCCCACCTTCTCATCCCTACCTCTGCTCCCATTTTCTGGGGGAGTAGGGGAGGGCAGGATACGGAAAGAAAAAAATCTTCTTTGACTCATGACTGTGTCACAGTCTCTGTTTATAAGAAACATTTATTTTCTGAGTGGATAGTTTTTTTGTTTTTTTTTTTACTGTGATTGAGTCGAAGTGTACAATCCCGTTTAAATTTGTATGCTCACCTATCTGCGGCTCCTTGTGCTCTCCTTGGCCCATGACAGCACACTCCTCCTTTCCATTCTATATATGTCATATCCTCTTAACAATCTCTTGGCCCTTACTCTCGACCGTCCCCACTTCCGTCTAGTAAGAGGCCAGTAGGATGACATCCTATAGATGCGTAGAACCATAAAGTGCACACACAGTACAGTAACTCTGTCCTGAAGTCCAGTCCGTTCGTGTCCAAAGAGTTGACCTCAGTTATGATTTATGATTGGGGCAGCATGAGGTCTAGGGGCCGTGCTCCCAGGGGAACCCCCAGGCCTTCGGCCCATCAATTACGGTCTTTTAGTGGAGTTCTCAGGTGCCCCTCCCCTCGTTTTTTTTCTTGTTGCCACTGGGATTCAACATTGTGAGCCTCATCCCAGTTGTCATTGGTGGTGGCCAGGCACTTCTGAGTGGGTAGTTTTTATTGTAAGCTGGTATAGCCAAGATTTTTAGTTACCTGTAAAATTTCTTTACGTACCTGATCCAAGTCAATGTCAGCAGAAATAAAAACTTTATACGCTTCCCTCTCTCTACTGTCTATAATTTTTCTTTCCCAACCCCTAAGAAAAATGTAACTAAAAAAGCTCAGAACACAGCAGCGAATTCCAGGAGAGTTAACTGGAGTTGAGCTTGGGGTGTTGTGGGAGGTGGGGAGATTGTCAGTGTTTGACATGGGTTTACATTTTCAGCATCTTTGTTTTTATGGAGCTGTGAGTCCCCTTCAGATCAAGACCTAGAATCCACAGTTTATCAGTGTGAAGAGTCTTACCTACTGACTTGAAATAGAATGAACCTGTAAAATCTTAGGAGAAAACTGTATCTGATGATTAACCCAAAATAGTAAAGGTTGGGGATGTGATGCTTGCTCACTCTCACTCATGAATTGGCTTGCCTTTCAGATAAAGATGCTTCAGGCACATAGGTATGGCTCTTTGGAACTAATGTTGTAAACTTGTTTACATTAGCAGAGCATGGCAACTCTTGGCTTTGTTTAATTTTGGAGTATGATTATTAAGACATAAATTTCTTGGATAGCAATACTCTAAAGATCTTTGAGTCTTTGACTGTAAAGCTTGTGTAATGTCTTTGCAGGTGAAAGAATCCAATCTACAAACAGAGCTGGACTCCCTTAAAACCATCCCAGGATTTTGTATTGATGTTCATAGCTTGATTTATCCAGACTTCATACTTCCTTCCAGTTATCCATTGGCTTACTTGTCAATTTAACATTAGGAAGTATGTTATATTAGACTTATTTCTACTCTTTACAAAACACTGGTTTGTGGTGTTGAGTAATTTGCAAAATAGTCCTGAACATCTACTGTATTACCGTAGACATTTAGCACTTGAAGGGATGTTAGAGTCATGGTGTTGGTCTAAGAATCTTTAACCAGGCAGCCTGGTATGGCGTTCAAAGGCCAGGTGATATTCTTGATAATCTCTGTAAAATTTTTGGTCGTGGTCGTATTTACATAGATGCATATTTCAAGTTAAGAGGGCTTGTGGCTTTTGTAATGTTTTCCAATGAGTGCATGTCCCCAAACCTAAAATGTTAAAAGGTTAGCCCATGAATTGAACAGGTGAAGAACCTTCTTTTAGCTCAGTGATACTTGCCCAGTACATCTCAGTGGGTTTAACACAGAGCAAAATCTCCCTGTTGGTACATGAATAATGTAGGTAGGTGGATGATATGTAACAATAACTACTTTTACAAAAGTGCTTGTTGCACCTTGTACCAAATCAGTGACCTTTAATACTCTGAGACAGGTTGAACGATTCATTCTGAAATGGTGTATTTTCTTCTTAAAAAAAATTTTCCCAATCTGTAGTGCAAGGAATGCAGTGCAGTGTAGAATCTAGTCAAGAGGCAGGCTGGTCCTGTTTATAGTGCTACAGCTGCAGATCACCCACGTGTCTCATTTCCTGCTCTGAGGTTAGAATGTAAATGAGGATATTCTCTTTTGCATCCATAACAAGTATATCCTGGTTGCTAAAATAAAATCCTAGTGACATTGAATAATATATGAACAGCAAAGCAGACAGCAGCCACAGCTTCTGTGAGGGCATTCCGAGTAGACAGAAGGGTATGTAGTGTTCTTACCTCCCCTTCTAAATTTGGGTCTTGTCGGTATTCAAATGCCAGTCAGTCTCTCTTTAGGCAACATGAGCAGCTGACATGAGGAGGCACACCTGGGCTTTGTGTAGCTTACAGAACAACGAGGGAAAGTTGTTGTCTGGATTGTGGTTTTCAAAGCAAAATGAAGTTAGATGTAGGTAGAAAAGTCCTTTTGGTATATCAAGGTAGAATTTCACTTGCAAAAGTACCAGGGACTCTAAATTGGAAAAAACCATTTTTCCCAACATGTACAGTGTATATACAGTGATACTGGAAATGGTTCCATTTCCCCTTTTGGTTTGGTGAGATCATCGTAATAGTCCTAGAATGAGAGGTAGTAGTAATACTTCAAAGGAAGAAAAGATTCTGGCTTCTTAATTGTTTCAGTTTAAGTTGTTTCCTAAAATAATTGTCCAAAGACTCTGTTTTTCATGTTTTGCTTATGATTCATATTATGATTACAAAGGCAAGCCCCAGACATGACAAAAAAGTAAGATCATGCCTTCTTGAATGGTAGGGTTTAGAGAAGATTGAAAATATTTATGTTTATAAAAGTTATTCTCGCATAGGAAAGAAACTTCTGATGTTTGGAGTATTTCAGCATTGAAAAGGCTGTCTCTGCAAGTGGCTAGCAGGCTGTCACTGATAGTCTATCAGTAGCTGGCTGATGGCAATCATAATGGTGGCTGACAACGGTAGCTAGATGGCAACAGGTTTGGTTTAGCTTTTGATTTCTTTACAGGGCACTTGTGTCCCAGAGAAGCTGGTGGTTTTCTTTGCCAGTCATTGGTTTCCGCCCGATATGCTTTTCTTGCAGAATTTGCTAGCCTGCCTTCTTCACGGGTCCGCTTCGGCTTCCACCCCTCCTGCCGGGTGAGCAACTGACCACACACTCAACGCCCCAGTTTTAGCTGATTATATCGGGGGTGGCTTCTGGACCCAAGAGGCTTTCATCATATTCTGTCTCGTGAGGAGCTGTGATCCAGTAATTCTAGGCCCACCTTCATCGCTTGACAGTTAAACTGAGGGTCAGCTAGGCAACTTTCGCTACCCAGGTGTGTGCAGAAGCAGAGAAAGTTAGTTGGCAGAGAGGGAAAAAAAAGAACGAAGAGCAAATCGTGGGTAAAGGATCATACAGTGTGACTGTGCTAGACTGAAAGAGCTTCCCATCGCTTCCTTGAGATACCGTGTATTGTTTAAGCTTGTTTCTGCTTTCCTGCCTAAGCTAGTGTGGCTGAAATCCTTTGGTTACTGGTAACCAGATTTGTTTCCTCTGATGGTCTCAGTAATTCTTCTCCACATGATGAGTCAAACTCCCAGCTGGGAGAGAGTGTGTATACATGTATGTGATCTTTGGACCTCAGGGCACTGATCTCTCTTGAATCTGTTGATGGTACTATGCAGTAGCTCGAGCCCCGAGTGGGAAATTATGCGAGATAACCTCTGAGGTCTCCACACTCCGCCTCTCTGATGCTACGGGTCCATGACTCACTGAGGATTCTTCAGCTCCATAAAAGTCCCTTAAATACCCCTTTGGCTTTGTAAATAGGTGATTTAAGGGACCTTTAAGTGTGAGTACTTTAGAGAGATGCTGGTCAGGTGGCAGGAACCCTTCTTAGTGAGTAAACTTAGTGTTGAGATGAGTGTGTTGTGTTTTACTGTGTTACATGTTACCGCTTGTTCATTTCTGGTCCTTGGGTAGGCAGACAGTGTTGGTGTACTGGAAGTGTATTTTTAGTCTGACATTAAAAAATGTATCATAGACACCAACACAGGAAGCAGTTTGTAGGTGAGTCAGTGTAGAAATAACCTCAAAGAGTTCCATGAGGCATGATACATCTTTTGGTTTGCCAGTCTAGCGTCTGAGGCCCCCAGCTTACTTGCCTTCTCTCTTTCGGCAGTCATTTAGTGGGCTTCTGTGTTTTCACTGTTTGCTCAGGATTGAAGATACAAAGATAAATGTCTGTCCACTGTAATAAGATTTCAGAAGTCCTCATTGCCTTTCTTTGTTTATATCTCTCTGTCCTACAAACTGAATTCTTCAAGGAAGGGACTTCTGTGTTTCCAGTGCTTAACACAGCCCTCAGCCTAGTAAATACTCAGGATGCAGTCCACAACAGACTGGAGAAGAAGAGCCTTGTGACCTGCTTCCATAAAGTGACAGCCATGAAAACACTATGGAGCATTTCTGCTGTGACATACCTGTGGTCACCGTGAGTTGGAACTGAGTCAACAGTAACTGGTTACCTGGTTAGGAATGCCAGATTACATGTTGACCTGCACAATTACTTGGAGAACATCCTACAATAGAAGATGTATGAACTTCTCAATATCCATGGATGGCTGTGCCCACAAGACATGATATAATTATATTTGACCTTATAATGTATTAGCTAACACCACAATTCAAAGGCATCAGTTCTTTTTCAGTCTTGGCAAAGAATATTGAGTATACTACAGACTGCCAAAGGAACAAACAAATCTTGTCTTCGAAGAAGTATAACCAGAATACTCGTTAGAGGAAAGGATAGTGAAACCACATCTCACATACTGTGGACATGTTCTCAGGAGGGATCAGTCCCTGGAGAAGGGCATCCTGCTTGGTAAAGTAGAGGGTCAGCAAAAAAAGAGGAGAACTTTCAGTGAGATGGCCTGACACAGTGGCTGCCACAGTGGACTCAAGCATAGCAACAGTCAGAGGAGGGAGCAGGACTGATAGGGTTTTGCTCTGTTGTACTTAGGGTCTCATGATTCAGAACTGACGTGGCGACACCTATCAACAATAACAGTGTGTTATCATGTAGATTAAAATGTCTCAAAATAGAATAATAATGCAAAAGGGGTCCAGAGATACATAGGAGACAACCTCTTGGAGCCATAAGAGTGCTAAATAAAGAAAGAAAGGGAGGCGAGTCAATGATGAGAAACTCTCCAGGATAAAGATGAAATCGTAAGCAGAGGTGTTAGGGTAGAGGGCAAGGAGTATTTATTGTACATCTGTGATAAGTACTGGTTCCTTGGATAGCACAGTTGGTTAAGTGCTCAGCTAGTAACCAAAAGGTTGGCAGTTCAAATCCATCCACAGGCACCTTGGAAGAAAGCCCAGTGATCTGTTTCCAAAAGGCCACAGCCTTGGAGAGCATATAGGGCAATTCTATTCTTTTAAAGCTCTAGAAGCTGAAATTGTGGCAGTTCAGTGACTTTTCCAAGGTCACCTGGTTTTTAGGTGAGAAAGAAGAAAAACTCATCTTTTTCTACCCTGAAATGTGGAGAAAAAATATGTTGTATGCAAAGGGAAGTATGCCCATTTTTTGACCATAGAAGAATGTCCACATTGGAGAGAAAAAATAAGTTCCTGAGAGACAGAAGGGCCAGCTGATGAGTTGCCTTGATGACTAAGCTAAGAAATTTGAATTTAGATCTTTAAGAAAATGAGTTGAAAATCACCTATCTAATGCTGAAATGAAATACAGAATTCAGGATTCAAGACTCATAGCTTATCCTTTGAATTATACAGCAGCTGGAAATCATATTTCTTTTCTTTTTCCATCTGGATGTCTTGCGTGATAGTATTCCCAATAGGAGGGCATCTCTGCACTTTTTAATGGAAGAAGTCCTACGGCTGGGTTAGGGCCATGTTCCCAGGCTTCGGAGGCAGGTAAAAATCGAACTCTCCTTTTGCTTTTCAGCTGCAGACACAGCCATCACCGCCACCACCAGCTGAGTGCCTCGAATCTTGGGGTTGCCAGTAATTGTGGGTTTAAGGCACAGAGGAAAAGATAAGAGGAGAGCAAGGCTGGTTTTTCCACAATTAAATGCTGCCTCTCAGGCTTCTCTTGTCGATGGGAATCTAAGAGGTCAGGCACCAGCAGCCATGTCATTTTTCTCCCTGCCTGCCCGCTCTCATCTGCATCCCCTCCTCATTCATGGCAGTGAAGAAAAGGTGGGTTGGAAATAAAAAGCTTCTTCTAGCCTACTTTTTACTTGATGAAACTTGTTGGAAACAAAGCTTTTCCTGTGAAACACACAGGGTCCCTTCAGGTAGCTGGCTTTTCCTGTGTGCTCTCTGTCCCTGCTTTTTTTGCCTGGTAGCATAAAGCCTTTTTGTTTTTTTTTTTTGGTAGGGGGGAGCCACTGTTGAATTTTACTTTTGTCTCCTTATCGTTATGATGAAGTATTTTTTCTTAAGGATTACCCTGTACTCTGGTACTCTGGTCTTCTGTATTTGTTACCGCTTAACTCTTGTATTGGTCAAACTCAGTTGTCTATCCTTTGTCATTACAATGCCATTGGAAGTGCCCTCAGGGCAGGGGTTGTCTCAGAGCTCTTTGTTTTTGCTGTAGTACCTTACTGTACAGCTAAACTGGCTCTTAACAGAAAAACCCATTGCCATCGAGTCAGTTCCAACTCTTAGCAACCCTACAGGAAGGATACTGCTGCTCCCCATAGGGTTTTCAGGGAGCTACTGGTAGATTCAAACTGCCTGCCTTTTTGTTAGCAGCTGAGTTCTTAGCCGTTACTCCACCAGCTTGTGGGGTTTCTAGAGTCCTGAAACGTTAGAACTAGAAGGGACCTTAGTAATCATATGATCCAACTCCAGTATTTAAAATGATTAAACATAACAAACAACACATAAAGTGACTTACCGATATTGTACAGTGGTTAGTGGCCTTCTTAGAGTAAGAAAGGGGTCTCTTAACGCCTGATCCCGTGGCATAATGGAAGAGCTTGAGTAATGGAATCAGAGAAACCTGGATTCATGTTTTGCTTTTTTCCCATACTAGCAGTGTGACCCTGGGTCTCAGTTTGCTCATTTTGAGATCAAAGGTGATGGCTTATATCTGGCTGGACTTCTGTCTGTGAGTAAAAATGCCTGTACAAGTAGCCTCTAAAAAACGTAGATCATTGTTTTATTTTACTTTAATATGCTGTACTGTTTTTATAAGAAAAGTATTAGAGAATATAGCCTGCTTGTTCTTGGTATGAAGGACTCAGTAGGAAAGCAGGCTAGCCAGGCTCATGAGTACACAGCCAAGAATGGACGAGAAATAGAACCTCCTCCCGGGACACAAGGGTCACAGATACGGTGCCCAATCTTTTTCCACCACCTCTCAATGTAAGGAGGCTTTGGTTGACTTATTCAGCAGTTAGTGACTGAGTGCCTGCCACAATGAGCAAGGGGCTAGAGATTTGGAGTGGTCGGGGGACAGTTGGACAAGTAAACAGACCCTTGACCTGTTGACTGCAACTCATAGTGATCCCTTGTTTCACTGATGATCTGGAAGTAGATTGCCAGGTCTTTCTTCTGAGGCCCCTCTGAGCCTCACTTGCCTTCTAAGTGATATGAGCACAAGTGATCCTCAGTGCCCGGAGGAAATGGGATGCTAGGAAGCAAGGGGACAGGTACACAGGATCAAGCCTGCCCCAGAGTGCTCAGGGGCAAGTTTGTGGACAGATGCATATTAAGACAGACCAAGGTAAAGAAGCTGCTAACATTACCTGAGAGGAAAAGGAAATTACTTCAAGGGAAAGAATGAAGGAGATGGCTAGAGACAAAGCAGGAAAGGAGAACATCCAGCTTGAGACTCCTGTGGGTTAGTGTGACTGAGGGAGGGACTGTGGAGATCTCATGTTCAGCCCAAGATTTCTGTTGGCAGTGATGCTTCCTTCTCTCTCACGCAGACACATAGACATTCTCCACAGTCTCTGTGGTGTTACGAAGGTACACATCCCCCAGGAGACTGGGGGCTCTTCCATTGCTACAGGAAGCCACCTTCTGCTTCATGCTCTGGCTGATTGATCAAAGCGAGGAACTCATCTGCAAATAGAATCCCAAGTGCAGTAGTTCCCTAACACAAGCTGTATGAAACAAATACTGTGTGTGAATAACACTGGCCCAGCTTCAGCAATAACACAGCTGTTGAAACAGCTTAGTCACCAGGGCGATGGAGGCAGTGCGGTGAGGGAATGCTGGGGTGCCGTGCTCTGACATTCAGCTGGCTGGCAGCGGCCCTGAGAGCCAGCTCAGAACTGTGAGAGAGCCCGAGAGGGGATCTGCCTCCCATCCACAAGCATGCCCTTGTTTCTTTTGAAACCAGTGGTAATCCCCCGCCTGGGCCAGCAGACCGAGGAGGAAAACTGAAAACACTGGACTGAGGGGAGGGAAAGAAATGGTTTGCTTCTTTCAGACACCTGACCCCCCAGCTGTTGTTAATGATTCATGTTTACGTCCAGAACACCATTTAAAAAAAAAGCCCCCAGGCTAAGTGAGGGCATTTAGATGTAGTAAGGGGTTGGGTACTCCCATATCTAGAAAACTAGGGACTCTTCCAAGCTTAAAAGGGTGTCCAGATGATGGTTGCAGAAGTTACAGGGAAAGTGCTAGCCCTTCCTGCTGGTCTTTTTTGGGTCCCTATTGCAGCTCTTTCTGCTGGAGCCCTTCTGAAAGACTCTGGGGCTGATCTGGGTAAAATAGTTAGCTGGTTTCATCAGGATTTGGGGAAGACTAATGAACTGCCACAGGGTGACCCCATTCTTCTTCCAACCCTTTGAAGAACTGACCTTTGTGTTTTCTCTTTATCCTGGACTCCGATTGCACTGTTTGTTTTGGAAGTTGTTAAGCTAAATTAGCCACCCCTTTCCTTTCCTGGTTACTGTATGAGAATGCAGCTGTCAATCTGTGAACTATGCCATCATCTATTTTTAGATGCAGTGTGAATGAACCTCTCGTCTCTAATTGCATTCGGAGAGAGGAGAGTGGCAGGTAGTTTTCCCTAACCATCAAATCAGCTATTCTAATTCTCTCTGCACTGAGATGTCCTGGGGAGTGAGCAGAGAAGCCAAGTGGGTGCTTTCCTTCCTTGACTGTCAAGTTGGTTTTCTCTCCACATTTATGATGATTACGGTCAGACAGGAAAAAGCTGTTGCCACATTTGCTTTCCAGTGTTGTAACATTTGCCAGCTTGAATGGTTGTGATTTTTGTAGCTTTGGTTCGGAAAAAAATGGTTCATCGTTGAGTTCCAATTCCTTGGGTCTTCTGGTGACATATTCTAAGGGATTAAAGAATTGCAGATACGCTGATAACTGTGGAAGTACAGTGCCTCAGTTTCTTCTGGATGTTAGCCCAGCCCCTCCCATTCCGCATCTGTTTGTCACACAGCAGCCGGAATCTACTCTTCAAGTAAACATCCTTCTAAACAAACCCCTGCGGTGTGTAGCCCGGGCATCTTCCATTCATCACAGATCCTTCTTGTTCTCCAGCCGTTCCTGTTTTCTTCACTCTCTCCCCTATTCCCCGCCATGTTAAATTTGTTGATTTCTCTGACTGTTCTATTTTGTGTTTCCGTGACTGTTTTGTATGTGTGTGTCCCTCTAACTCAGATTCCTTCTCTTACCTTGTTAGCCTGCTGAACTCATACTCATCCTGGGATTCATTCTTTTGGAAGTCTTCTGTGCTGACTTTCTTGACTCCTACCCAGCACTCTTGGTCCTGGTGTGCTGACTGAAAATGTCATCTGTTTTTTTATTTGCAGTACTTATTGTGAGCCTTTGAGTCATTTCTGACTCCTAGTGACACTGAAGGATAGAGTAGAACTGCCCCGTACGTTTCCAAGGCTGTAATCTGTTTGGAAGCAGATTGTTGCATCTGTCTCCTGTGGAGCAGCTGGTGAGTTTGAACTGCTGACCATTTGGTTAGCAGCTGAACGTTTAACCACTGCATCACCAAAGCTAGCCACATGAAATTATACTTATTTGTGAATATACTTGCTTTCCCTTCTTTATTATGAAAAAGTAGACCACAGTGATTCTGTCGTATATGTGTGTTTTTAGCCCCACTATTTTTCATGAGGAAACTCAGGTCGTATGGTGGTTAGGAGCTATGGCTGCTAACCAAAAGAATGGCAATTCGAATCCACCAGATGCTCCTTGGAACCCCAATGGGGCAGTTCTTCTCTGTCCTGGAGGGTTGCTGCTATGAGTCAGAATTGACTTGATGGCAGTAGGTTTGATTATTTTATTATTGTACGTGAAAATTTGGTGCTTAAGAATATTTGGTAGAGGAAAATTTGAATTGCTAGAGAAGAAAAGTTACATAGGTCAGATACTTGGATAAAAAAGGAAAAGCATTTAATGAGAACAGATGAAGTAAATATATTATTCCATTTTTTTATTCTTAATTGTTCTAACAGATAACAGTTCATTCAGAGTAACCATAGCAATAAAATGTTAGGTGATTATACCTTATGGGTGGGAAAGATGTATGAGAGCAGTGTTGTAAGGATGGGAGGGATGAATTGGGAAGACTTTCCTCTAAGGTGCTTGTCAACTTTTGAAATAGTATACTGCTGTTTTGAAGGTAGACTTAGATTTATTGTAAACTCGAGGGCAGCCACTCAGAATGTTTTAAAATCAGTGTAATTCATGTGCAAAGAAAGAAAAAACTGAAATCACATAAAAGTAATTACAACCAGAGAAGGCAAACAAAAAGTAAAAGACCAAAACAAAAGTGAAAGACAAGACAATAATAATCAAAACAACAAAGAACAAGGGCAATGGATAGAAAACAGTTACAAATATGGTTGATACTAAACTGACTGTATCAGTAATCAGAAACCCTGGTGGCATAGCAGTTAAGGGCTATGTCTGTGAAGCATGAGGTCCACAGTTTATGTTCTCTAGGCACTCCTTGGAAACTCCATGGAGCAGTTCTGTTCTGTCCTATAGGGTCGCTATGAGTTGGAATTGACTGGATGGTGATGAGTATATAATGTGATTGCTTGTACATGTTGGTTGTCGTGGATCGAATTGTGTCCTCCCAAAAATACGTGTAGCCATGTGTCTGGGCCACCATGAGTCGGATCTGACTCAACGGCACTTGGCTACTTGGCTGGCTATGTGTCTGGGCCATGATTGCCTGTATTCTACGATTGTTCTCCACTTTGTGATTTTGCTGTGCTGTATGTTAAAGGATTAGGATGGGACTGTAAATCCCTTCTGGAGCTCGTCTTCCTGCTCCACTGTAAAGGGAGTTTCCCTGAAGTGTGGCTTGCCCCACCCTTAATCCTTTCATCCTACAAGAGATAAAAGGGAAGCCAGCAGAGAATTGGGAACCTCACACCGTCAAGAAAGCAGCACTGGGGGAAGAACTCGTCCTTCACCAAGACTCTCCTTGGACAAAGACTGATGCAGTACAGGACTTTCCTCCAGAGCCAACAAGGGGGAAAGCCTTCCCCTGGAGTGGACATCCTGAATTTGGACTTGTACATTTTACCAGACTGTGTTAAGAGTAAACTTTCCTTTGCTAAAGCCATCCACTCTGTGGTATTTCTGATTGAGCAGCACTAGCTGACTAAAACACTGATACTCTAAATATAGCAATTAAAAGACAGAGACTATCAAAGTGGATTGAAAAGCAAAACTCAGCTACATACTGTCTTCAAGGAGCCCACTTTAAATATAAAGACGCCCCCAAAAAGCCGTTGCTGTCGAGTTGACTCCAATTCATAGTGACCCGTTTGGACAGGGTAGAACTGCCCCTGAAGAGTTGCTAAGGATCACCTGGTGGATTCGAACTGTGGACTCTTTAGTTAGCAGCCATAGCACTTAGCCACTATGCCAACAGAGCTTTCCATAAAGACACAGACATGTTAAAAGGATGGAGAAAGATTTCCCATGCCAACACTAATAGCTACATTCATTTCAGAAAAGGCAAATTGCACAGCAAGGAAAATTATCAGGGATAAGTAAGGCCATTATGTAATGATAAAAGATTCCGTTCTCTAGAAGATGTAACCATCTTGAATTTATATGTATCTTACAACAGAGCAGTAAAGTACTGAAACAAAAACTGATAGAACCGCAAAGAGAAATAGACAAAGCCGATACTGTAGTTGGAGACTTCAGTACCCCTCAATCGGTAATTGACAGATCTAGCAGGCAGAAAATCTGTAAGAATACAGTTGAACTGAGCAACACCATCAATCAACTGGATCTGACTGACATTTACAGAGTACTGCATCCAACAACAGCAGAACACACATTGTTGTCAAGCATACAGGAGACGTTCACCAAGATAGGCCACTTTCTGAACCAGAAGACTGACCTTCACAAATTAAAAATAAGAAAGGCAGAAATCATGCAAAGTATACTGTCACGCCACTGTGGAATTAGACTAGAAATAAACAACAGAAAGATGACTGGAAAATCTCCAATCAGGGTTGAACAATTGGAATTTTTTTCCTTCTTTTTTTTTTGGATTGCGCTTTAGATAAAGATACACAGAACAAATTAGTTTCTCATTAATTAACACACGTATTGCCTAGGGTCGCCAGGAGTCGGATCTGACTCGATGGCACTTGGCTTGGCATTGCTTTGTGGCATTGTTTGATAACCCACGGCATGTCAACAGTCTCACCTTCTCAATGTTGGGTTCTCTGTTACCAGCCTTCCTGTTGTCTCTTGCGTTCTTTTTCTGGCCCCTGAACTGATGTGTCTGTTTAGTCTCATTTTTTTTTAAATTGTGATTAAGTGAAAGTATGTAATCCAAATCAATTTTCATGCCCATCTGTCTGCATGCCCATCTGCTCTCCTCACCCTTTGACAGCACACTCCTCTTATTCAGTCTATACTTATCCTCTTAATGAGCACCCATCCCCTCCTTTCCACCTTCGTATCTCCCATCTAGAAAGAAAGAACTTTATAAGACAGCCTCCTATAAATATATAAAACCATAAAGTACAAAACCATATACTCACACTGTGCCCCTGAATTCAGTCTGTTCTTGTCTGAAGAGTTGACTGATCTCGGTACTGGTTTCCAGTCAGGTCCGCAAAATTTCTAGTGGTCATGTTCCCAGGGGACCTTCCAGGCTGTTGGACCATCAGTTCTGGTCTTATAGTAGAGTTCTTGAACTACACACCTCTTTTTCTCATGTTGTCTCAGGGACTCTAAATTGTTGCCACTTTGTGGCTGCCTTTGGTGGTAGCTGGGCACCATCTGGTTCTTCTGGTCTCGTGTTGATGCTGTCTCCCATTCATGTGAGTCCTTCTGTCTCCTGAGCTCATTCTGCCTTGTGTCTTTGTTCTCAGTCATTTTCTTTTGATGTTGCCAATACCATTGAATATTTTGCCCATAGAGTCCTTCAGCATTGTAACTCAAGACTTGAGTTTTTTTTTTTTCAGCTCTCTCAGCTTGAGAAATGCTGACCATGTTCTTCGCTTTTGATATTCTGGCTCCAGGTCTTTGTACTTGTCATTATAATATTTTACATTGTCTACTTGAGCCACCCTTGCAAGTCTTCCCCTCATTTCTTTTGCTCCGTTACTGCTTCCATTTGCTGTAACTACTCTGTGTTCACCAGCAGGTTTCTGAATGTCTTTTGACATCCATTTTGGTCTTTTTTTTCTTTGCTGTCTTTTTAGTGACCTTTTCTGTTTTCTCATGTATGACATCCTTGATGTCATCTCACAACTCACCTGATCTTTGGCCATTAGTGTTTAGTGTGTCAGATCTGTCCTTGAGATTGTCACTAAATACAAGTGGGGTATACCAAAGGTCATACTTTGCCTCTCATGGACCTATTTTAATATTCTGTAGCTTCAACTTGAACTTGTGTATAAGCAATTGATAGTTCTGTAGTTAGTCCTTGACCTTGCTCCTGCAGATGATATTGAGTGTCTTCATTGTCCCTTTACACAGATGTAGTCAATTTGATTTCTCTGTATTCTATCTAGTGAAGTTCATGCGCATAGTGTCATGTTGAAAACAGGTATTTGCAATAAATAAGTTGTTTATCTTATAAAATTCTATTGTGTGATCTTTAGTCTTGTTTCTGTCATGTAGGCCATATTTTCCAATTGCTGATCCTTCTTTGTTTCCAGCTTTCACGTTCCAGTCGTTAGTAATTATCAGTGTACTTTGATTGCACGTTTGATCAATTTCAGGCTGCAGAAGTTGATAGAAATCTTAGTGGTTGGTGCATAAATTTGAATATTAGCCATATTGACTGGTCTTCCTTTTAGGGCTATGGATATTATCACTGGACAGCATTGTACTTCAGGATACAGTTTCAAAAGCAAAAACCACAAAAAATATTGATAAGTTGGCCTTCATTAAAATTAGAACTGTGTGCTTTATAAAAATCACTGTTAAGGGAATGGAAAGACAAGCCACAAACTGAGAGAAAAACTTTGTAAAACACATACCTGCTAAAGGACTGTGTCCGATATACAGAGAACACTGAAAATTGAGAAATAAGAACATGAAAACCACAAGTAAAAAGTGAGCAAAAGATCTCAACAGATACTTTAACCAAGAAGATACACAGATGACAAGGATATGCAAAGATTCTCAGCATCATGTGTCGTTAGGGAGTTGCACACTAAACAACAAAGATACCACTGTACGCTTAACCAGAATGGCTAAAGTCCACAGCATTGACAATACCAAATCCTGTTGAGAATGTGGAAACCCTGGTGGCATAGTTGTCACGTGCTATAGCTGCAAACCAAAAAGTTGGCAGTTCGAATCCACTAGGCACTCTTTGGAAACTCTATGCAGCAGTTCTACTCGTCCTATGGGTTTGCTCTGAGTCGGTATTGACTCAACAGCTGTGGGTTGGATTTTCTGTTTTGATGAGAATGTAGAGCCACAGGAACTTGTGTTTACTATTGGTGGGAATGCAAAACAGTACAGCCACTTTGAAAGACAATCTAGCAGTGTCTTACAAAGCTAGCCATAGTCTTACCATATAATTCAACAATTTTGTTCCTAGGTATTTATTTACCCAAGTGAGCTGAAAAGTTATGTTTACGCAAAAACCTCCACCTCAGTGTTTATAGTAGCTCTTTTCGTAATTGCTAGAGAGTAGAAGCAACTGAGATGTCCTTCAATAGGTGGATGGATAAACTGGTGCATCTACTGTATAAAATATTATTCAGTGATAAGAAGACATGTGCTATCGAGCTATGAAAAGACATAGAGGAATCTTAAATGCATCCTGCTAAGTGAAAGAAGACGGTCTGTAAAAGACATATACTGTGTAATTTCAATTATAGTAACTTCTAGAAAAAGAATTATAGAGACAGTAGAAAGATCAGTTGTTGCCATGGATTTAGTGGGATGAAGAGGTCAAGTACAGAGTGTTAGAAGGGCAGTGTGATGGTAGTGACGGTGAAACTTCAACGTGATACTGTGTTGGTGGATGTAGGACATGATGTGTTTGTCAAAACTCACAGGACTGGACAACACAAAGCATGACCTCTAATGCAAACCATAGACTTATTAATAATAGTGCATCAATATTTGTCCATCAATTGTAACTAATATACCACAATAATGTAAGATGTTAACAACAGGAGAACAGGAACAAGGGGAAGAAGGGGTCTTCAGGAACTCACTATACTTTCTGTGCAGTTTTTCTGTAAACATAAAATTGCTGTAAAAACAAAAGCTCATTTTAAAAAAATTGGATAGTCCATCTGGCATAAGGGGTTTCAGAAATAATGCTGACCCCACCTTGGTGGCAGTACTGTTAGAAGTTCTATATTCCTGAGAGGCTTTCTTCCCAAACCTGACAGCTGTGAGTGTTTTACCAGGGCTAGGAGATGAGTCGTGCTGTACCGAAATGAAGGTGGTACGGTTTTTCTTTTCTGTGGTCTCTTCTCAGCAGCCCCATCTATTCTCGTTCCTGTCATTGGACAGGCACGGTGCAGACTTCAGAGACCCATTCTTGTATTGTGTAAGCCTTGAACACTAGACCAGTGTCAGGTCAGAGAACTTTGTGGTTTCTAGGCCCTTGGGCTACATCTTGTCTTCCTCCTGTACCAGTACTAGCCCCATTAAGCATCACACCAGTGAGACAGAAGTAGTGCCGCCCTCAGGACCACTTCCTGAAAAGCTCCCCTGTGTCCGAGAGTGTGAGAGAACAAGCTCATTTTATCTTGTGGGACCACTGGGCCACTTTTAAGGGAGATCCTTTTTCTGAGGAAGCTGTGTGTGTGCGTGCATGTGTGTTTGCATGTGAGGATGAAGGAAGGGTAGTAGACATGATGGAAAGAAAGTGGGAATGCCACCCAAATGGACACAACTGCTTTTGTAGTCTGGGGGTGACAGAGTGAGGGGAAATTTGGGCTTATAGAAGTATTTGGAAAAAGAAGGATGATATTCATTAATTTGACAAATATTTAACAAATTTTTGTTTTGTAAAGACATGAGACAAAGAAAGATTGAGGCAGTCCTTAGCTTCCTGCAATTTTTTAGTCTAAATGGGGAGGTGGATAGGGAGAGAGAAGTTGTCAGGTAGTTTTGCTGCAGTATCGGAAGGGTTAACAGGCTAGATGAACAGGGTGCTGTGGGGGCAAGAGGAGGGACACTTGATAGAGTTTTTGCAAAGGAGGGAAACCTGTTGCTGTCTAGTCAATTCCAACTCAGAGTAACTCTGTAGGACCAAGTGGAAGTGCCCTGAGAGGTTCCAAGGAGCTACTAGTGGACTCAAATGTTTGGTGGACAGCCAGGTTCTTAAAACAATGTACCTCCAGGACCCTAACAATTACCTGGGTCATGCTGATACTGCTGGTTGGGGCAAATTTTGAGAACTACTAGTTGAACTGTGACTCTCAAAATCTATTATGCATAGGAATTGTCTGGGGAATCTTGTTAAGATGAAGCTGCTCATTGAGTGTATCCAGGATGGGAATGCATGTCCTTCACCTAGGCAAGAGATGATGGCAGCCTGACCACGCACAGTGAGAATGAGGGGAGAGGAAGCAGGACGAATCGGACTGACAGCGAGCAGACAGAATTGAGCAGAGCTGGTGGTTTGGCTTTGTGCGCCGTGGAAGGGGAGTTATCCAGTGGGAGGTGAATATGCAGATTTAAACCTCAGGAAGGAAATTTGGACTGGAGATGGTGAGTGATGCCTCAGAAGCAGGTGACATCCCTCAGGGTGAGCGTGATCAGGTAGAAGGGAAAAGAGCAACTGAAGACCCTAGCTAGTGAGCAACGATGGTTCAGTAGCAGAATTCTCAGCTTCCAGCCAGAGACCTGGGTTTGATTTCTGGTCAGTCCACTGCAGGTACAGCCACCATATAATGGTCAGAGTCACAACTGGTTACTGGGATGTGATTCAGGACTAGGCAGCTGTTTATTCCTTCCTGCGTGGGGGTCCCCACGAGTTGGGGGCTGACTCGAGGGTAGCTAACAACAAGTGAACACCCATGCATATATTGTTGTAGCTGACTCATGGCAGCACCATGTGTGTCAGAGTACAGCTGTGCCCCATAGGTTGTCAGTGACTGATGTTTCAGAAGTAGTTTGCCCGATCTTTCTTCCCAGGTACCTTTAGGTAGACATGAACTGCTAACCTTTCGTTAGCATCTGAGTGCTTTACTCTTTGCACTGTTCAGGGACTTGCCAATAGATACAATCTCCATATTCTTTGGAACTTCAGATTCACTTATTCTGAAAAATTTGACACCTCCAGTTACTTTTTCACATGTACAGCCTTTAAACCATATTTACTTTGAGTATAACAGGGCTAAATGGATGTTTTCTGATTGAGAAGATGTCACTTTGCAAAGGATCCGATGCGAGGAATGTCCTTCCTTGTGTTAAGTCATGTGTGATAGACATCTGACATCAACTAGAAGCTGTCACTTCAGAGTACAGAGAGAGATCATTTTGAAGATGCTTGGAAAAAGTCGGCACTTGGCTTGGCTGGAAAAAGTTTTTGTATGTGCAAAGGACTTCTTCACGATTCAAATGCTTGGAATGATAAGGAAAGAGCAGAGAGGTCATGTGGACTAAACTGTTAGGCTGGTTTGTGAAACGATTGTGCTCATTCGTTTTTATAACTGCTCACACCCAGCCCCTTGGGGCATCTTAAGAAAACAGCCAAGGCCAAATTTATAATTAGCCAAGTCCATTTTTGCAAGACCTAACCACGGATGTAGGACAAGGTTGGTTTTGTTATTTCCTTAATTGAAAGCATGGGTTTTTGATTGGGGGAAAGAACGCTGGCATAAATAACCCCCAGATTATATGTCTGCGGAGGACGAGAGGAGGCTCGTCTGCGTGGCCTCCTTCTGAGGTTACCCAAACAAACGCCAGTGACTGGCGGCTCCCCTGTGTAATGTGGGAATACCTGTGAGTATATTGAGAGCTCTTTCATTTTTAACCCCAGGGTGAAGGCGGGCCCAGGACATTCAGGATTTCTGAAGGAACTTAAAAGGTTTTCACAACCATAAAAATAATTATTTCTTCTTAATGTAACTTGCCCCCCTGCCCCACTTTATTTCCAGCTAATGAGTCAACAACATAAGCTGTCAGTCCAGGGGGTGGATGGAAATGAAACCAGGATTCTGAGGGCCAAGTACTTGGGCCTGTCAACACTTTAGGCAGTAGGTACCACCATTTTCATCTTGCAGAGGTGGAAACTGAGGCTTATTCAGGAGTGCTCAGCCAGGAAGACACAGAATTCAAAACCAGGTCTGTTGGGCCCCCAAGTGCCTACTTTTTATACTACCCTGGCTGGCAAATATTGGTTCCAGGCAGAGAAAGGATGTGAACTGCAGATGAGAAGCATTCTAGTAACTTCCCTCAATGAAGCTGCGAGGCGCAGCTTTCATCGTTTTACCCCCAGGTGCTATGCTTGTATCAGACAGCTCCTGGGCCTTCCTAGTGGTGCTTAGCTTTTTTCCTTTTTATTTGTCCCCCTACTTCATTTTGGCTTGCTCGAAGGACTTGCAGCCTTCCCTAGTTTTCCACTTGTCTGCAGCAAGACGCATTGGCAAATAAGAGTTTGGCTGCTAACCACTGACTGTTTCTTAGAAACCTGTAGGGCAGTTCTACTCTAGTCCCGTAGGGTCCCTGAGAGTCAGAATTGCCTCAGTGGCAGTGGGTTTGGTTTGCCTTTGGTTTTTCTCATGAAGGGTGTGATACGGAGATCAGTGCTTTCTAAGGAGGTGATTGCTGAGTGGTTCCCGCTATGGAAAGGCTGAGGTCTTTCTGCCTTTAATGACACCTTGAAGACTAGGTCTGCTCCCACAGAACCCTGGAGCACAGGTGTCCTCATGTCAGCATAACAGGATGGAAACAGCACACGTAACCAGCCACAGTACCTTTCTACACCTACCTTTTCAGTAATTTGGATGAATTTTCCACTTAACCAAAGTATGTCTGCACAGCCATTTGAGAAACGTGAAGGTTGGCCGTGTTGTAGGAGAGCAAAGCTGTTGGTCTGGTAGAGGTGTGGAAAACCATGGATCTCAAATCTGTAGACATGCTGTGCCAATACCTTAACAATTTTACCACATGGAACAGGTTTAACAAGTGGCTTTGTTTTATTGGAAAGATTTTCCAAGTGCCAAATGTACTATTCTCCCAGAGAGTTCTAATTGGATTCTTCACCTTTATAGTCTCTGGGGGGAAGTATTGCCCATGCAGTATCCCAGGAGTCATGAAACCAGTGTTTTATTACATGCAACACAGTCATTAGCTAAACCTTATTTCTGAGTCTATTGGAGGCAGCAGAGAAAATGGTCCAGGTGGCTGGCTTCACACCACTGCTGCTCTGCCAAGAAACTTTCCTGGTTTTGATTTTTTGCTTCAGATTTGGAGAGGGGTTCAGAGTGGGAAGTTACAGCTTCTTGAAACCTAGTGATTATTGTGAATTAAAGGCAGGTATGCTAACAATAACAGCGAATGCTTCTTGCTGGTGCATGTCATGCTTACTGCACTGTTCTAAGCATTTTTTCATACAGTAACTAATTTAATTATCTTAGAATTATTTACGTTCTAGTCCAGCAGGTAAGGAACCAGAGCATTCCAGGGGTGTATTGTAAGGTCTAGTGAACTATAAGAGAGGGGTCACTTGGAACAAACCATTATCTTTTTGGTTCCTGTTATTTGTGTGTAGCATGAAAAACAGCCAAAGATAGTAAGACTACAGGCTGTGAAACTCTGGAAGCTTGAGTCTGTGGTTCTTGGGGTGGAACTTTGTGAACTTTGACTTCTTTAGCTCCATATTTTTAGGAGATTGTGTAAAAAGTAAGTAGACATTATCTGTGGATTAGGCAGAACATGTTAAAAATTTTATGAATAATGGAAAGTTTTAGAAAGAGCTGTATTTACCTATGAAATGGATAGAAATGAGTGGTAGGGTGGTGGTCAGTGTGGACAGATTTAGTATCACCTCCTCAGACGTGATACAGAGGTAGTGTGAGGTTTTGTTAGCTCTTGTTTTGAGTGAATTGTTGTGTGCCATTGAGTTGATGCCTACTCATGGGAACCTCCTACAACAGGGTAGAACTGTCCCACAAGGGTTCCCAGGCTGTAATCTGTACAGAAGGCGATGACCAGTTTTTTTACCCCCATATAGCCACTTGTACGTTCAAACCATTGACCTTTCAGTTAGCAGGCCTGCTCTTAACCGTTGTGTCACCCACGAAGCAACTAAACCCACTACTGTTGAGTAGTTTCTGACTCAGTCTGCCCTATAGGGTTTCTAAGGAGCACCTGGCGATTTGAACTGCTGACCTTTGGGTTAGCAGCTGTAGCACTTAACCACCATATCACCAGGGTTTCCCAGTCAAGGGTCTCTTTGTAATGAGTTAGTTACCACCACCACCCCCCCACCCAAAAAACAAACCCACCTGACATCAAGGCAATTCCAACTCAGCGACTCTATAGGACAGAGTAAAACTACTCCGTAGGGTTTCCAAGGAGTGCCTGGTGGATTCAAACTGCCAGCCTTTTGGTTAGCAGACATAGCAATTAGTTAAAGGCATTTAAAATTGGGAGGTAGCTCATAAAAAATCAGTACTTGTGGTTTTTCTTGAGGAAAAAAATTAGAAAATCTGACGTATAGTGCCTAATGAAAGGTATTGTATGGAGTCAAAAAAGCTGTCTCCTTTAGACAGGAATCATATTCAGTTCCGACTCAGCCTGTTGGTGATCACGTGTGTTGATGGTGACAGACCTAGAACATGAACTTCAGTGATCCCAGTCTTCCAACCTGGTATTCTTGGGACCATGTCACATGTCTCCTGTCCGTTCTCTGAACTAGTGCTGTGTTGGGCTTAGCAAATCACCGTGCCCTTAAATTCCAGATGTGAGCATGAGTCCAGGCACACTGCATCTCTTTTTGCTATAGAAAGCTGGGAAGGGTGTTTGGTCAGAGTTGAGGGGCACCTTCATGCAGTCTGCTGCATGCATCTGTTACTTCTGCTTAGTTCTACTACTTTTCTACCACCAGAGGTAGTTACAGGCAGTGGGATGCTGGGTGCTGCAGACAGAGGTGTAAGTCTAGCTCTGCTATTTAGTGGCCTTGTGTTCTTGGGTAATTTATGTCACCTCAGTCTTATAAATGTCTTGTAATGGTAGGGATTGCTCTTCATAGGGTGAGTGTAAGTATCCAAGGGCACTACACTCACACAGTGCAGACAGGAGGTAGCATCCAAAAAAGGAAAGCACGGCTATAATGAGACACTTAAATAGCCGGAACTTGTGACTAGTTTGGGGTGCTACTTTATCCCAAGTTAGTTAGTTTCCTTTAAGCAACAGGAAGAATGATTGTCGTCTTAAGACATCTCTGACATATTGCCCTCGTCTTATCAACAAGTGTATGACTTTGTCAGATTAGTATCTGAGAACCTCAGTTTTCTCATTAACCAAAAGGAGACACCTCTGTCTACTTCATAACATTGCTTGGAAAATTAAATGAGATAATTTAAGTGAAAGCACCGAAGTCATAAGGTGACATAAATTGCCCAAGCACTAAAGTCGTCAGAGTACACTGAAATGATATTTTAAGTTTTTTGTTTTGTTTTTAGCAGTACATTTCCTAACGGTTTTCCCATTGAGGATCGTCAGCAGAGCTGGGACCAGACAAGGAGGCCTGTCTGGGTGTCTCTCTCTTCTGAGCACCTCTCATGAACTAGGCCTGCTGCTAACATGCGTGGGGTCCAGGAAAGGAGGACCAGTATGTGTAAATATTTGAAAGTAATAAATCAGGCCAACAAACTGTTTAGTTTAAATGTGTTCTTTCCTCCTGTCTTGACAAATTTACTTTCAGCACGAACTTGAAAGCCAAATTTGAGTTTAGGATTGTCGGACTCCTTGGAATTCTGAGCCCAGTTGTGACTGAGAGTGAACAGGGAGTTTGAGCCTTCAGGCCCCGTGTCTCCGGGCTCCCAGCTCCATCTCCCGCAGAAAAAAGCCTGGTATGCTTAGGTGTGGACACGTGGGCTCAGGTTAAGTAATCATTTATCTGGCACCTACTGCATACCGAGAAGCATGCCAGTATTTTAACTGTTTGACCTAGTTTGGAAGTGCTGGTGACATAGTGGTTAAGTGCCATGTCTGCTAACTGAAAGGTTTGCAGTTCAAATCTACCACTTGCTCCTTGGGAACTCCAAGAGGTAGTTCTGCTCTGTCCTATAGGGTCACTATAAGTTAGAATCGACTTGATGGCAGTGGGTTTGGTTTGTTTTTTTTGACCTTAATTCTTACGTTGACCTTGGAGATGCATATTGCTTTACAGATGAGTAACTAAGGTTTATGGGTGTTGCTTCTTACTCAAGGCTGTGTTGGCAGAGCCTAGAACTGAAGCCAGTCTCATAAATCTCGGAGGAGCTGGCTCTGTGATCATTTTGGAAATGTAGTCTTAGACTTTTTTTTCTTTTTCCCATAATACCCCTCTGCTCTTGAGTCTACTTAGCATAATATAAAATGTACAGCATGGATAGATATCTTTATTATTAATCTAATCTCCTCAATGAGTTCTGTGGTATGTTAAACACATTCATGATCCTTACTGATAATGGAAATATATGGGAACATTAATTTGTACCGTTCTGTACTCACTATAGAAACCCTGGCAGCATAGTGCTGCCAGCCAGAAGGGTGGCAGTTCAAATCCCCCAGGTGCTCCCTGGAAACTCGTACCAGACAGTTCTACTCTGTCTGTAGGGTCACTGTGAGAGAGAATTGACGTAACAGCAGTGGGTAGGTACTCATTACTACAGTCCTATCTGTGTATAACTTTTTAATTTTGGAAAGTTTTCTTTAGTTTTATCCAGAATATGAAGAAGAGGTCTAGAGCATTCAGAGATATAAAAGACCCTATAACTGAGAGATTTTAAGAAAGATTTGTTGAGACCTGAACACGCCAGGAGGCAAGTGCCCAAGGGCACTTGAATCATATCCCCAAAGGTGTTTGGAGGATCTGGTCACACTTGGCAGAAGAGAGAAAACACAGGTAGATGAGGTATGGTTTTCAAGTGTCTAGGGTACTTTTTGTAGAAGATGACCCTCATCTTCCATGTGATTCCTGTAGGCAGACTTTGGACCATTGGTGCACATTGCAGGAGAATAAATCCTGCCTTGAGCCAGCATTTGACCATTTGAGCTAAAAGTGGTTGGAACTCCCTTGGAGGAAGTGAGGCCTGTATCTCTGGAGGGAGAACTTCTAGCTCTTTAACTGCTGGCAGGGTGGTTATGGGAGGGGAGCCATCATTGAACCTAGGCTTACATCCTGTGACCTTGAAGCCTTCAGGTTTGGAGTTGTGGACTTGGAGTACAGTAAGATTACATCACTTCTTGTTTGTGTCCATGGCAGAGCTAGTAAGAATTTTTTGCTGTGTTTCCAAAGTATCTTCCCAGAAGCCTTGTCTGAGTTGTGAGACATTTCTGTTGCAGGAGAAAACGCAGAAGTATCCATGGACGTTTCCCTGGCTTACCGTGATGATTCGCTCGCTGAGTGGACGGAAATGGCCCATGAGAGAGTGCCCCGGAAACTCAAATGCACTTTTACATCTCCCAAGGTAGGATACCGTGAAGTGTGTGTTGATGTCATTTCTATTTGGTCCCCAGGTATGTGGAAAGATTCGCTGTTCCTCTTCACAGTGTGCCCTTTCATGTCTTAGCGTGCATCACCCACAAAGATTAGTCATTATCTGTTGTCTTAGTAAAGTTGCTACAGTTATTTCATGCACCTGCTTTAACTGTTTCTTTAAATCCCTCCATAAAGCAACTCTAGGTTCTTTGATAAGTAGCAGAAAGTGTTTGAAGACCCTAGTAAGCTGTTCATAGGTGTGAGAGTCTGTTCATATTAGTTTAATGCTTGTGTCTATTTCTGTGTTTTCTTAGGTGAGGCATCTGTTTGTGATTGGAATTACAGTCTGATGTATGAGGATGTTGTAGATTAAATCATGTCCCCTAAAATGTGTGCAGCAGTGTGGCTGGGCCATGATTCCCAGTCTTGTGTTGTTCTCCCCTTTTGTGTGATTGGAATTTTTGTGTATGTTGTAAATCTGGATCTCTGCCTGTGGTGAGATTGGGTTATATTAAGGAGGATTTAGAGTGGGGCTGTAACATCCTTGCTAAAGTTGCCATTCCTGAGCAGATGTACAAGGAGTTTCACTGGCTTGTGGCCAGCACCACCTTTGATCTCTCAAGAGATAAAATGGAAGAGGAAGTGAGCAGGGAGTTGAGGACCACACAGCACCAAGAACGAAGCACCAGGGGCAGAGTGCATCCTTTGGACCCATGGCCCCTGCACCGGAACAAGCCCATCAAACAGGGGAATCTTGAGTACGAGGACCTCCTTATGGAGCCAACAAAGAGAAAAAGTGTTCCCCTGGAGCTTCCACTGTGAATTAGGACTTCTAGCATACTGGACTGAGAAAATAAACATTTTGTGGTTAAAGCCATCTTCTTGCAGTATTTATTACAGCAGCCCTAGATGAACAAGACCCTGGTGAATTTGAACTGCCAACCTTTTGGTTAGCAGTTATAACACTTACTGACTATTCCATCAAGGTTTCCAGGCATTGAGAGTAGGGAAGAAATTTTCTTTTGGACAAAAGCCTTAAATTTCTCATAAACTAAATGTCAGGGATTAACTCATTGGTGGTATGATTTGATAGCATGAACACCAAACTTAGAATTAGCCAGGGAGCCTTTCCACACACTGTAAATGCTACCCAAGAGTCTGTTTCCCTTGCCCTCTCTCCGCTCACCAGCCATTGAGAGTCTCCGCAGAGGTGCGATGGAGCCGCAGTACTGGTGCTCAGGGTTGCGCATTTTCCTCTAGGGTGTCGGCACCAATATCTGGTTCACTGATGTCTCTTTGGTTATAGGAATGGTCTTACTTTCTTTGTGAGAAGTGGGTAAGAGGCCAGGCTCTCAAATGAGGCACATTCCTGCTTATGTCTTTTGTGATCTGACATCTTTAGATAAGTTGATCCAAAAGAATTTGGACAGCTTTGTAGTACTTGCAAACCCTGGTGGTATTGTGGTTAAGTGCTACAGCTGCTAATCAAAAGGTCGACAGTTCAAATCTACCAAGTGCTCCCGGAAAACTGTATGGGGGCAGTTCTACTCTGTCCCATAGGGTTGCTGTGAATTGGAATTGGTTCGATGGCAATGGATTTTTGTTTTGTTTTGTTTTGTAGTACCTGCTGAGTTGGTCACTTTTGTTCTTTTTCACTCTTAGTATTTCCTAACTTTGTTTTAGGCTCTGCCTGTAACTGCAAAGTTAGGGTTTCTAGTAAAGTAGTAAGAATGACAGGTTGAAGCCCTGAGTACCATACTTAAGCCCTAGCCATCCTTCCCTAAAGGGAAGTCAGGTGGGAGACAGGGCAGGGTCTCACAGTGTTAACCTACATGGAAAGCGTGAATTTGGAGAAACTTTGGTCTCAGTTTCAGGTTTCATCCCTTCCTGACCCTGACCTCAAGCAAGCTCACATACTGCCAGTGCCTCAGTTTCTATTTTGTGAAATGGAATGACAATGTCTTTTTGGGAGTCTTAATAATAATGAGGTCAGATAAGGAACGTAAGCATGGTGACTTTATAATTTACCATCTCACCAGGGCCACGTGTGAGAGTCAAAGGGGATGGTAACCAGAAGGGCCCTGAGGACAAAAGGTGTGAACTAGGGCTGTCGGACAAATTAGTCACCCGGTAATGCAGCGTCTGGCACTTACTAACTCCCTCCCACCCAACCTGGTGCCTTAGACCAGAGCAACAGAAAGTTACAGTCTGTGAATAAACTCAGTAGCAACTGAGTGTTTGTAGGAAATGCAGATTTCCCAGATGTGTTGTTTTTTTGGGCTGCAGTAAACAAGTACCACAAGTGAGTGGCTATAAACAACAGACATTGATTGTCTTGCTATTTTGGAGGTTGGGTGTTTGAACACAGGGTGTTACCAGGGCCATATTCTCTCTGCAGGCTGTAGGGGTGGATCCTTTTTTGTGTGTCTCAACTTCTGTAATGTAGCCTTGGGTGTTCCTCAGCTTTTAGATACATCTTCAGAGGCATTTGTGTGTCAGACATCAGGCTGGAGACTCAGTAGTTGCAAGGGCTGAGGAACCCCAAATCACCAGATCAGACAGTAGGATGCTGCTTCATAGGTTTTGTAAGAGCTGGTGAGTCCCAAAATCTACAGGTCAGGCAGCAGGCTACTGGCTCAAGTGCCAAGAACTAGAGATCAGAGGATAATGAGTTGGTTGGGAATCCAGAGGAAGAGTGGGCCTTGCCGGAATATCCATTTGTGTACTGGAAGCAGGGCACACCTCCACAGAAATTCCCCTTTCAACAGATTGGCTGCTGATAGCAGATCTCACCATGGAGGTGATTACATCATATCAAATCTCATCACAGAGGTGATTACAGCATATCACATCTCTTTATAGAGGAGCCCTGTAGCACAGTGGGTAAGAGCTTGGCTGCTAACCAAAAAGTCAGCCGTTCAAATCCACCAGCCACTCCTTCAGTACCTTAGTGTCTCATTATGGAGTGATTGTATTATGTTATGGAAGAGCAATAAGTGCAGTGACTGTAAAACCACTGCGAATCTTAACCGAGCCAAACTGACGTATAAATTTAAGCATCGTGATGCCAAATCATACCCCAGACATAATGAATTAAAACCTCTGGAGGTAGAATCAAATAATCTGTTTTAACAGGCTACCACTTTATTCTTTTAAGCTTGGTACAGACTCTGCTGAGTGTCAGATGCGGGGTCCTTCCACAAAAGAAGCCACTGGAGTGTTTTGGGCAGGCTGTTGGGGCATCTGTAGTTGAAAATAAATGGTGAAGAGGAACTTTGCCAAGTACAGGAGAGAGAAAGATAGAACATGTGTAGGTCATTATATGCAATCAGGAAAATAATTAAAACTTTCCTGGGTGTCACTGCAAGTCAGTCGCATCTTTCAGCACTGAGACTGGTTGGATTAAGCTAAAGGGGTGTGGACTTGATCCTCAGAAAAGGGAGAAGTTATTTCTCATCTTATTTACCTACTTGGAGGACATTGGGAAGCAGAGTGATAAAGAAGGGTATTTGCCTACAACTACTTCTTAATGACAGTTGCTTAATTATCTTTAGGATGTGTTGATCTCTTTCAAGAAGATATTAAATCTTGAAAGGTGTGAGGGAAATGAATCATCAAATCGGTGCTTTTTGATTGCAGTGAAATTTAGTCTTGAGTCTGAAGATTAAATGAAAAAATGCTTTAAAGCTTTTTAGTCCCCGGTGGATTGTGAAGTTAAAAAAAAAAAAAAAAGTCAAGTTACCACCTGCTGTAATTTGTCCTAATTAGCTAGTTTCTTGGCTGAGCCGGGGGAGGGCCGAGGGGAAGGAGAGAGATGAAAGAAAATGAGAGGGAGGCATCTTGCTTCCTAAATGCCCTAAATACTGGCAGAGGCAGAAACTTAGTGCACAAAGGGTCTCTAATAAGATCCAGTGCATTTGCTTCCCAGATAGGTAGGCCAGGCCAAGACCCCAGAATCTAAGGTAGGTTTGTAAGTTTGTTGAACTTAGGGAAGGAGTCCTGGTGGTACAGTGGTTAAGGTTGGAGGTTCAAACCTACCAGTGGCTCTGTGGAGAAAGACCTGGTGATCTGCTTGCAAAAAAATCAGCCCCTGAAAACCTATGGAGCATGGTTCTTTTGGAATTGACTGGATGGCAACTGGCTTTTCTGGTTTGGTCTTAGAAAAATGATAGTAAAATAAAAACCAGCTGCTACCTTTGCTTTACCCATATATGGCTTCTCTCTCTGTACCAAGGTCTGATTTATTGAGCTTTAACTGCCCACCTATATGTTAAGGAGCCCCTGAAGACCACCAGTGGGGAAGAAACTCTTTACACACAGACCATACATCTTTGTTACCATCTGTCATGGATTGAATTGTGTCCCCCCAAAAAACGTGTGTTGTAATTGGACTGGGCCATGATTCCCAGTATTGTGTAATTGCCCTTCATTTCATGATTTTCTTATGCTGTAAATCTAATCTCTGCCTGTGGTTATTAGACTGGATTATGTTAAAAGAGGATTAGGGAGGGACTATAACACCCTAAGGGAATTTCCCTAGAGTGTGGCGTGCACCACCTTTTATCCTCCAAGAGATAAAAGGAAAGGGAGGCAACCAAGGGAGCAGGAGACCTCATACCATCAAGAAAGCAGCACCTGGAGCAGAGGGTGTTCTTTGGACCTGAGGTTCCCGGCCAAGGTGTTGTCAGAACAAAGAAAGACTGATGCACCTCAAGGACTTTGCTCCAGAACCAACAGAGGGAAAGCCTTCCCCAGGAGCGACATCCTGGATTGGGACTTGTAATCTACGGGCCTATGTAAAAATAAACATCTCTTTGTTAAAGCCATCCACTCGCAGTATTTTTGTTTAGAGCAGTACCAGAGACTGAGACACATTCTTACTTCTAATTTCTCCCTTGAATCTTTTACTTTGGAGACTTAATAACAAATTGTGGTGACCCCAAGAAGTATGTCATTTAGGCTTAATAAGAACAGATGAGGCCTTTCTTCCCTCATGCACAGAACCCTAGTGGCACAGTGGTTAAGAGCTTGGGCTTCTAACCAAAAGGTCAGTAGTTTGTATCCACCAGCAATGACTTGGAAGCCCTGTGAGGCAGTTCTGCTCTGTTCTAGAGGGTCACTTAGGTCAGAGGTGCCTGACAAACATTGCACCAGGCATATAAACCCAACAGTCGTCTGCTTTATCAGGGAGCAGTGTCTGCTACAGCCAGTGAGTCTCCGTGCTCACATTCACCCGGACCACTGCTGCCCCCACCAGCTGCATATGGTCAGGAGTCCCCGTTGAGGTAGAGCAGAATTAATTTTCAAAAGCAAGCTGTGTCCCTCCTCTCCAGTCTCCTACCATCCTGTGCTTAAATTGTTTGGCAGAAAGCCAAAAGAGACTTTTCTAGAAACTGGGTTAAATTTTTGTTTAATTAATTTTTTTTTTCCCTTCCTTGTTTTTCCCATTTTGCCTATTGGGGTGTTCAGAAGCCTTACAGGCAGAAAATTCCAAGTAGTCATTTCTGACAAACCAACCTCATTATTAGCTTTCTTCCTTTTCTGCCTTCCCCAAAGTCCAAGGACTCGGATGTCTTCTTTTGTTGTCAGGTCGATGAAAAGAAGGTATTTTTTTCAGCTTGTTGTAGTTTCTCCTGCAGGCCAGACCATGAACATAATTAGCCATCATAAAGAGAGTAATGAACTTCAGCAAGGGTTTCCTCCTGAACAAATAAGAAGTTGGTTATTGCACAGATCCTTAGAAGTCTCTGATGACATGCTACAAATAAATTATAGCCTGGGTGGACTAGCTTTGTTGGATATGTACCTCTAATGAGGAGTCTCTGGGGGGGAGGGGTGCACTCAGCTAAGCGCTTGACTGTTAACTCTTACAAGTTGACAGTTTGAACCCACCCAAAAGAAAGGCCTGATGATGTGCTTTTGAATGGCCATTACCTTGAAAACCGTACAGAACACAGTCCTGCTCTATAGACATGGTGTCATCATGGGCTGAAATCACTGGACAGCAACTAGATTGTTTCTTTTCTGTGTTTTAATGAGGATGAAAGGTCTGACAAAGGTGTTAAGAGATAAATGAGATTTCTGGTTTTTACCTACAATTTTTGGTTCTGCCTCAATTGTGGCCTTTTTTTGAGAGGGGGTACAGTGAACACAACGCCACGATTGTGCCCTGTTAATCTGTTCCTCTAAGGTGTGTCTTTAAACATGAACTTCTTTTAATTGGTGACACGCGACAAAGGTCTGAGAATTCAGAGATAGTCTGTTGGGAATAATTCACCATGGCCCGAATCCCCTGTTCTTTTTCCAGACCCTTGAACATGAAGGACGTTACTATGAGTGTGATGTGCTTCCATTCATGGAAATCGGGTCCGTAGCTCATAAGTACTACCTCCTAAACATCCGACTGCCCGTGAATGAGAAGAAGAAAATCAACGTTGGGATTGGGGAGATCAAGGATATCCGGCTGGTGGTAAGTGGTGCAAGCAGCAGGGAACACCGGAGGTGTTGCTTCGTGGGCACGTACACTCGAAGGAAGCCTCATCTCACTCTTGGCATCCCTGAGTCTCAGTTGTCTCATGTGAGACCATAAAGTGAATTCATTTATGTGAGAGGTTACAGAAATGAAGAACAATTACTATGCCCACTGAAGATTTTATTACAGTGATCACAATTGCATATTGAATAGCATTAAGATAATAATACTTTGTTGTAAATGTTTGTCTTAAACATGCAAGTGTTAAAGGGAGCAAAAGTGCTTTAGCTGATGAAGTGTTCCCGGTTTATTTAGTAGGGGAACGTGGAGTAATTAAATTTAATTGAATTAAAAAAAAATTATGCCAGAAATACATACTTACTTTGGAAAAATTAGAGAGCACGGGCAAACACAGAGAAGAACGTAAAATTACCTGTAATACCCTACCATCTACAAATATTCATCATTGTTGAGATTGTGATGTATGTTATGAAGATAGGCCAGGAGCAGGCAATGTTCTGTTCTGTTCTGTATGAAGTTTCCATGAGTCAGAACTCAATAGCTTACAACTAACAACAGCAACGTACGTAGAATCCCTCCCTTACGAAAAGGGATTTCACGGAAGGGGACCGGAAGGCTGGTAATGGGGAACCCAACGTTAGGATGAAGAGAGTGTTGACACATCACGTGGGTGGTAACCAAGGTCACAAAACAACATAGATATTGTTTAGTGATAAATTGACTTGCCCTGTAAACCTTCATCTCAAATACAGTAAAAAAGATAAATAAAAACAAGGTGACTTTATAGTGAACGTATTTTGTTCCTTGCTTTTTCATGTAACATTTTATTAATGATATAGTATTATATCTCACAATACTGCTTAGCATTCCATTATATAGGTTTGCTTTAATGTCTCTAACCAGTCTCTCCGCTTTGGGCATCTGGGATAGCTCCATTTTTTTAATGAAAATCCTTAGAGGAAAATCTTTGATCATAATCAGGGATTCTGTTAGCACAGAGGGTCTGTTTTTATACCTTCTGATACATAGTTAGTTCTGCAGTGTCTGAGAAGGAGCCAAGGGTAATATAAGGACAGTCCACGTTGTGAGTATGCAAGTTTTTAGGTTTTGAAAGTGCAGCAGACCAAATCTCTACCCACTCCTCTCAAATGTGTCTTAAAGGTAGAAGATACAAGGACTGACAATTAAGTTCATGAATTCATCTTAGAAAAAGTGCTACATACCTCATTGCAGAATATCACTACAGTCACCTTAAAATACTCCCCTTGGGAAGCTATGCACCAAAGCCAGCGCGTAGTCCACCCTTGAAAGCAATTTTGGAACCTTTTCTAGAATGATTATCAGAGCTGTTGTTGTGTTTCCCTTGGTATCCTGAATGTCATCAAAATGTCTTCCTTTCAATAATCCCTTTATTTTTGGCTATAGAAAACTGTACTTGGGGGCCAGATCAGGTGAGTAGGGAGGGTGTTCTGATACAGTTATTTGTTTATTGGCTAAAAGCTCCCTCACAGACAACTGTGCAGTTAAGTTCGTGAACTTGCCTGTATGTGCAATGGCCATTCCAGAAAGGGTTCCAGAATTGCTTTGAAGGGAGGACTAGGTGCTGGCATTGGTGTGTAGCTTCCCAGGGGTAGTACTTTGAAGGTGACTGTACTGATAGTCAGCAACAAAGTATGTAGCATTTAGAGCAATTAAGTTGGTGGATTCAATTGTCAGACCTGGTAATGCTAAGCTACATTTGACTTCGGAATGATTATTGCTGTCTGTCTAGGGAATCCATCAGAATGGAGGCTTCACCAAGGTGTGGTTTGCCATGAAGACCTTTCTGACGCCCAGCGTCTTCATCATCATGGTGTGGTACTGGAGGAGGATCACCATGATGTCCCGACCCCCCGTGCTTCTGGAGAAGTAAGAGCTGATTGCAGAACACTCATTTCAACCACTGACATCCATGCCTCACCACCTCCTTGCTTTTTAGCTGGTGTCTAACTCAAGCAGTCAGGAAAACCTGGTGGTGTAGTGGTTAAGTGCTACAGCTGTTAACCAAAAGGTCGGCAGTTCAGATCTGCCAGGTGTTCCTTGGAGACTCTATGGGGCGATTCTACTCTGACCTCTAGGCCCACTGTGAGTCAGACCTGCCATGGCAGCAGTGGGGTTTTTTTTTTGGTTTTTGTTTTTCTGGTTAATTCAAGCAATCAGGAAACCCTGTTGGCATAGTGATTAAGTGCTATAGCTGCTAACCAAAAGATAGGCAGTTTGAATCCACCAGGTGCTCCTTGGAAATTCTGTGGAGCAGTTCTACCGTGCACTGTAGGGTAGCTATGAATCGTAATTGACTCAACAGCACCAGGGCTTTGGTTTTTTAATTTAAGCAGTCAGTCTACTTCCTGGGCTGGTGAGTTAACCAGGAGTCATCCTGGACTCCTTTTTCTCCTTCATCTTTCACATGCAAATTATCAGCAAGTCCTAGGGGCTCTTCTTCTCTTATATTTCTGGTTCTTTACCCTGTGTCTGGAAACCCTGGTGTGTAGTGGTTAAGTGCTACAGTTGCTAACCAAAGGGTCCGCAGTTCAAATCCACCAGGTGCTTCTTGGAAACTCGATGGGGACAGTTCTACACTGACCTCTAGGGTTGCAGTGAGTCAGGTCTAACTTGGCGGCAGTGGATTTGCTGTGGTTTGGGTTTATCCTGTATCTGGCACTCTTGTGATGTGGCAGTTAAAAGCTAACCAAAAAATGAGCAGTTCGAATCCACCAGGTGCTCCTTGGTCTCTCTATGGGGCAGTTCTGCACTGTCCTATTAGGATCTCTGTGAGTTGGAACTGACTCAGCAGCACTGGGTTTTATCCTGTATCTGCATTTCATTTTCACTGCTGGAGCCAAATCCTTCTCTCTGTTACAGTGTATGAACTGCCCTGCTCCTAACTAAACCCCATCCTGCTCGCCTACAGAAGGACAGTGCTCCTACAGATACGCCCTCTTTCGCCCCACATCAGTGGCCTTTCCCCTTCTGCTGTATTATTCCCATCAGTATACAAACATGTTATACCATCTCCCACTCTTAAACAGAAGTCCCCCTTTTCCCCACTTCCTCTTCCTGAAGCCACTACACCCTACCCTGCTCCTCAGCAAAACTCCCCAAAACTCTTCCTCCTATTTCTTCTCTTCTTGTTCTCTCTTGAACCCATTCCAGACTGGATTCTTCTACACCATTCCACTGATACTGTCCTTACCCAGGTCACCAGTGACCTCTACATTTCCAAATCCAGTGGTCATTTCTTAGTCCTTGCTTTACTTGACCCCTCACCAACATGTGACATAACCATTCCCTTTTTCTCCGCAGGTCCTTCTCCACCCTTTTCTGGGTTATTCTTGTCTGTTGCTGGCCACCAGCTGGTCTCTATCATTGTTTCTACCCACTTATCCAACCTCGTAAACATCAGAGCAGGGGTTCAGTTCTTGGACTCCTCTTTATTAGCTGCATGGATTTCCCAGATGATTTCATCTAGTCTCATCACTTTAGAAATTATCTGTACTCTGTTGGTTTACACTGTGTCCTCAGCCCAGTCTCTCCCAACTCTACACCCACATATGCAGCTGCTGGCCTAATACCTTCACTTGTCTTGAAAAATGAAACATATTAAGAGAATAACACTGAATTCTTCCCACTTTAAGCCTGCTCTTCCTCCAGGCTTCTGCATCTTTGCATATGGTGACTCCCTCCTTTCAGTTGCTCAGAGTAGCAATTTAGGGGTCATCTTTTGCTCGTCCTCTTTTCATTTCATATCTGCCGTCGAATATACCAGGAAATTACACCATTTGTACTGCTACCAGGTCGCATACTGTGTGGGTTCTATGTCTGCTCACCTAAAAATCAGCAGTTCAAATCGAACAAGTGCTCTTTGCAAACACTATGGGGCCATTCTGCGGTGTTCTGTAGAGTTGCTGCAAGTCAGACTTGACTTGATGGCACTGGGTTTGATTTTATCCTAATACAACCTCCCGTCACTTCACACCTGCTTTATATCTCTGGTGGCATAGTGGTGCGGAGTTTGGCTGCTAACCAAAAGGTCAGCAGTTCAAATCCACCAGCTGTTCTTTGGAAACATATCAAGCAGTTCTGCTGTGTCCTCTGGGGTCACTATGAGTTAGAATTGACTCTACAGCAATGAGTTTGTTTTGCTTTGTTGTTTTTTTGGTTTGTTGGAAATGGCCTTTCAATTTGCTGTCTTTGCTTCCAACATTTTCCACCCTTCCAGTCTATTCATACAACGGCTAGACTATTCTTTTTCAAGTGCAAATCAGATCATGTCACTCCCCTGCTCAAAGCTCTCTCCTGGCTTTTCATCTCCATTGCCCTGGCCTGCCAAGCCCTATGTGATCTGGCCCCATGCCACCTCTGATCTCATCTTCTACCCTCTCCAACCCCCACCAGCCTCCTTGATGGTGTTCAAACATGTCTTGCATGCTCTCACCCCAGGGACTTTGCACTTTCTCTTTTCCTTATCTGAAATGCTCTTTCCCAGATACATTGTGGCTCAATTCCTCATTTCCTTCCCTGCTGCAGTGTCTCATCTCTTAGAGGCTTTTCCAGTGCACCTAAATAAAATCTTATGCCCATTGTTTTCTGTTTCTTTCTTCACAATGCCTATTTTTTATGTACTGTTTTTCCCCTTTGCCCCTTTCTCACCCTACCTGAATACCCTTTAGAAAACAGGATCCTTGCCTGTTTTGTTCACTGCTATACCCTTAGCATTTGGAATGGTAATTGGCACATAGTAGGAGCTCAATAATTATTTGTTGTAGGGTTTAATAGAAGAATCATGTCATTCCATTCTTTAAAGTCGTTACTAGATCCTCAGTCCCATCAAGATAAATTTCAAATTCCGTAAGGAGAAATATGAAGTCCTTCATGAACTTAGCCCTCCTGTATGGTCTCGCTTCCTGTCGTTTTTCTGATGGGCACTACATCCAGATCCTCAGATGCTTTAGGCTGTTCCAGGCCCTTGTGCCTTCATCCACATTCTTCCCATTACTTGGAATGTGTTGTTTCACCTACCTACCTTCAACTCAGAAACCATAGAGGCGTAGTGGTTAAGTGCTGTGGCTGCTAACCAAAAAAATCAGCAGTTGAGATCCACCAGACATTCCTTGGAAACTCTATGGGGCCATTCTGCGTTGTCATACAGGTTCATGGTGAGTCAGACTTGACTTGGCGGCAGTGGGTTTTTAACGTCTACTTGCTACACAGTTCGATTTCTGTCTCTGCAGAGTTAGAGGCCTTGTGTGCACTTCTCTTGTGTTAAGCTCTGTTTCAGTTGTCTGTTAATCTGACTCCCCCACTGAACTGTAACTGCATGAGAGACAGAACAGGTCCTAATCACTTAGGCACCTGTAGCCTGGGACCCTGGTGGTATAGTGGGTTAAGTGCTATGTCTGTGAACCGAAAGGTCGGCAGTTCAAATCTGCTGGGCGCTCCTTGGAAACTCTATGGGGCAGTTCTACTCTGACCTCTAGGGTCACTATGAGTTGGACTCAGCTTGACAGTAGTGGGTTTTCAGAGCCTGGGCACAATGCCTGGTACATGATAAATATGTACTGTATGGGTATAAATTAAAGTAAGAATAAAGTAGTCACATTACAAGTTATAATTTGATAGAAAGTAGTGGCAGTTAATGGTGCGATGGAGGTGGGAGGGAAGAAATCAAAGGTAAGCAACCAGAAGAATTTCTATTTCTTAGACATTTAGCATCATCCATTATTAAAATAAATATGCTGATATAATTCAGAGTTACTGAGGGTATCATGGTAATAGTAATGCATGTTCTTAATGATCAGATTAATGATAACCTGAATCCCTGTGAGAAGATAATTGAACTCACTGAGGTCTGTTGAAGAAGTCAAAGGGGAGCAAACAATATCCTAGGAAGCTCTTAACCAGAAACGATCCCATCAGTAAAGTTTGGGGCACTGAGGGGGTTAGGTTCAATTATACAGAAAGGCTAAAGTAACACTCTTCATTCTGTAGGGGCGCCAGCTAAGTAAAACATTTTCCACCTCTGTGTAGACACTTGTGAGAACTGAGGATACTATGGCTTAGGTCCCAGTGAGTAACATCTCAGTTCCCCAATTTGGCTTCTGGGTGTTAGCATCTTGCCTCCCAGCTTAACACAGCTGAATTATACCAAAAGCTAAGAGGTTTCCTAAATACAAATCAACATTTTAAAGGACAGAGTAGCAGGGCCCAGAGTCTGGGGACCATGGATTCAGGAGACACCTAGGTCAACTGTTGTAACTAAGTTTTAAGAAAATGTTCTGAGTCTCACTTTGCTAAGTGGTGTTTGGGGTCTTAAAAGCTAGCATACAGCTCTCTCAGTAGCATCAATTGGTCCCAGCCACCTGGAGCAGAGGACAATGAAGGATACTGAAGACATGAAGAAACTATGAGCCCAGGAAACAGAAGTGGCCCTATAATCCAGACTTCATCAACATGAGACCAGAAGATCGAGATGGTGTCTGGCCACAACTAATGACTGTCTTGACAGGAAACACATCATAGTCCCTGAAATAGTGGTAGAAAAACAGGTATACAGAACTAGAACTCTTATGAAATGAGACTTGTTGGTTTGACAGACTGGAGGGTCTTCTAAGGACATCCCTCTCGACTTCCTGTTAGCCCACAGCTGAAATCAGTACTGAAGCCAATTCTTCAGACAAAGATTGGAGGACTATAAGACATAGAGTGATGCTGGCAAAGAGTGTGCTTCTTGCTTTAAATATATACAGGAGGCTGTCTGAGCAGCTCCTGCCCAGAGGTGAGATGAAAGGATGGAGGGGGACAGGAGTTGGTTGAATCGGTATGGAAGGACAGGGTGGAAGGTAGGTGTATGGTCTCACAGGGTCAGGAGAGCAGCTGTAGTTGCATAGCGGTGTGGGGGAGTGGGCGGAGGGTATATGGCAAATTGTATTTTACTGTGCTTTGAGTGAAAGTGAGCTTTCACTTAAGGCACAATAAACTATTAAAACAAACAAATAAAATCCTGCCTCCCAGATAAATGAAGAGGTTTTCCTGATACGTTTTCACCATCAGAGTCATCTTCGCCCTGGGGATTTCTATGACCTTTATCAACATCCCAGTGGAATGGTTTTCCATTGGATTTAACTGGACCTGGATGCTGCTGTTTGGTGACATTCGACAGGGCATCTTCTATGCAATGCTGCTGTCCTTCTGGATCATCTTCTGTGGCGAGCACATGATGGTAAGAGCACTCTGGGGAAGGGACAGAATCACACCATGGTTGCTATGTGCAGGTTGCTGGACTGACACCACCCACCCTCTGCCTTCACTCCGCCTGTGGATAAGGTAGGCAAGCTAGTGGTTCCATGCAAGAACTGGAGTCAGACCGCCAGATTCTGTGTCACTGTCTACTAGCTGAGTGACCTTAGGCAAATGACTTAACTGTTCTGAACTCAGGTTCCTCAACTGTACAGTAGGATTGAAAGGCCTGATTTGTAGGGCTTTTGTGAGACTGAAAAACAAGATAAATATAATGGTACCTATCAGAGAGTAAACCTACAAATGGTCACATTAATTTTTATTTCTTTTCCTTTGACTCGGATGGAACTTCAGGTCTACTCATCTCCAGCACTGAATTAGCTTCTAGAGAATGTGGGCATCCATCTTTCCAACTGACAGTTTTGTTGAGCTCGCCTAGTACCCCCCAAAATACAGACTTATCTAGGTTTATCATCATTTTCCACAGATTTCAAAGCATATTTCAAGATGACTGGAGGTACAATGGATTAAAATAATAATGATGCTGTCACCACATTGTGGCTAAAGCAGTATGTCATATAGAGCTTGGTCCTCATGTCAGGCATATGAGTCCTCTAGAAGAATGGACTGCCTTTAAATTCCATTATGGTGTGCCCTGAAGATTTGCTGCCCTCCCTGGAAAGCAGTGTCAAAGAGGAGAGAGCCTGTTGGGCCCCACATGAGGGTCCTTCAACAGTGATGCATTAAGAGTGATCCTTTGCACAGGGACTGGGAGTCGGAGGGGACTGACTCGGCAGCAGGACAGCCAGCCCGGAAGGATCACCCATACGGAGGTGTTGTGCTCTGTCCCACCAGGGCCCAGCCAGGGAGGATCAGCCGCAGGGAGCTGGTGTGGATTGTCCCACCAGGGCCCAGCCTGGAGGTCAAGACGTGTCTTAGGCCTTTTCCAATTTTTTCACTTTATTTACCACTGCTTTTTTTTGTTGCAGTCAGTGGCCTTGTACGTCTATGAAGAGGGATTCTTCTTGGTTTTAAAGATAATAAGGGGAAGTGTATTTATTTTTCTAATCATAGGAGACCTCTCACACTTCACGTGTTTGAAAACCTCAGAGTCTTTATTTGGTCCTATGAGGACCTCCCCACCTTCATATATACTTTTACTTCAAAAGTTAATGTCACTTACGGATTTAATTCTGAGTGAGCTGTGTTGGGACCACAAACTTTCTCTAGCCTAGAGCGCAAGGCCTCTTTTATTCTCATAGCATCCTATTCTTATTTACTGACCTTGCCAGTGGACTTTGTGATTATCTGTTTATGTGACAGAGTTTCCCAAAGAAAGTGAGCTGCTTAAGAAGATGATATTTTTTATTTTACTCAATTGTCGTATGCCTAGAATCTGGCATGAAACCTAATACACAATAAAACAAAACCAAACCCACTGCCATCAAGTGAATTCCAACTCACAGAGACACCATAGGACAGAGCAGAACTGTTCCATAGAGCTTCTGAGGAGCACCTGGTGGGTTTGAACTGCTGACCACATAACCACTACGCCACCAGGATTTCCTAATACACAATAGGTGGTCAGTACGTCTAGTCTGACAAACTCAAACCTGCAGATTTGCTTTGCTCTCCTGCCGTCTTCATATCGTGCATAATTTGGTTTTCCTCAGGATCAGCATGAGCGGAATCACATTGCAGGGTACTGGAAACAAGTCGGCCCCATTGCTGTCGGCTCTTTCTGCCTCTTCATATTTGACATGTGCGAAAGGTGAGCAAGTGCCCGCTCCCGTCTCTTTAGGAAGCATACTCTGAAGAGTGATGACCATCAGTCTTTGCTTTGGTGTGAAGACGTTTGACCTGGTCACATCCACAAATGAGGAACTGTGACTGAATCAAAGCTGCTATAGATACTGTAGACATTTGAGCTGGTTATAGTCCAAAAGCTTTTTTCTTTTTAGGTTCCTTGTCACATTCCTTAGTCTAAATACAGCCCCCAACCCTCAGCTGCAAAAATACAAGGGCCATTCCCCACTTTGCCTTTTTTATTAATTCTGTTTTGCTGTCACATTTCTTTCTGTAGAGGAGTACAGCTCACCAATCCTTTCTACAGTATCTGGACTACAGATGTTGGAACAGAGTTGGCTGTATCCTTCCTTGTCGGTCTTAGAGTTTTATTTCTTCATGTAGCTGTCTAGTCCCCAAGCATTTTCTGTGTCATTGCTGATGCCCTTCTTATGGGCTTAGCCAGAGCTTTGATCCTCAGACCAATGATAACAGCACAATTCAGGCAAATAATGAGAAGAATTAATGTCTGCTTGCAAGCCTGGGTGAGAGTGTGCAGAATGGGAAGGTTGCAGCACTTCCCATGGCAGAGAGTGCAGAGTGGCTGCGGCTTCTGCAGCCTGTCTAAATTAGCTATTATATACTTGTTTACTGCGCACTCAAGCATGACTAGCTTTTCCCTGGAGCCACATAGGCTCATCTCTGGGGCCCTGAGTGAGAGCCTGTTTCTGAAGTCAGCTGCTGGAGGTTCTTAAAGTGAGCTTGGCGTTGTTGGCATGCCACGCCACTGCTGTTCAGGCCTGAGACTGAGTGGAGATAAGGCTAAGGTGATTAGTTCCAGAGCAGTCGCCGAAGCTTCTGGTTGGTGGAAGTCAAGACGGCCTGAGTCATCTTCGTGAAACAGAAGCGACAGTCTTTGCTTATCCCTTTTAGGACGCTGGATTTCAATATTTTATCTCCCTGAATAATATGTTAAATGCTCAGGGAGAAAAAGTACTCTTCTCTGGAGTAGGGAGAAGAGCTTAGGTCTGACTCTTCCCTTGATGGATAATGATAGATTGTCATGTGCTGGCATATATGTGCTTTGTCCAGCCTTGATGATTACACTGATTTTCTTCCTGTTGTGAGAACTGTATGAGGAAAGAAAAGGAGGGCAGTGGCTGTTTTAAAGACAGGGAATTGAAACTCTTCTCCTCCCTGGGTTAAATGCTACCACTGCTAAGCACAAGGTCGGCAGTTCAGATCCACCAGGTGCTCCTTGAATACTCTGGGGGTCAGTTCTAGTCTGGCCCCTAGGGTCGTCACGAGTCGGATCTGACTCCACGGCACTTGGCTGGCTGGCTCCTCCCTTACCACCAAGAATGTTAGCAGAACGCTAAGGGAGTATATATGCAGAGGCTACTTCATCCCTTTTGTTTTAAAGACTGACTCAGGGCGCCTCAGTGTGTGCAGAGTAGAGCTAGTACACAGGGTTTTCAAGGCTGTGACCTTTCCAGAAGCAGATTTCCAGGCCTGTCTCCTGAGGCATACAGCAAACTTTAGACAAGCAGTCAGAGGCTTAACCCTTGACACCGCTCAGGGATTCCTGATGGCAGTGTAGTCGCAGGGAATTGGTCACCTGTCTCCCAAGCCTGTGCACTCTGCCCCAGTGGTTCTCAGGTTGGTTCTCAGCAGATCCGATGGAAGATCTGAGTCTCGCTGATGGATCTTAGAGGGTGCTGCACTCCTGCCATGTGTGACCAAAAGCTACAAACAGTACTTCATCCCTGGTTTTACTTCAGGACCTTCAGTGCCATACACAGGGACCTGGCAGCTGCAGCTGTAACTCCAGCACCAACCTCTCCCCCTGATTGCAGGGCATCTTAATTTTGTAATTATAAAATGCCAGGGACTAGCCCAGTGGTTGGCAAACATAGCTGTACTTGGTTCTCCAGCCCTGGGAAAATCCAGTGCCATATATCAGGGTTGATGCCTGGTAATCTGCATTTTCACTTGTTCTTGCAGTGATTGCAATGCAGTTTTTTACCCGATCAGTGTTTACCGACAGATATCCCCTATCACAGTGTTTTTTCACTCTAAGGTGCATGTGCAGAGTCTGATTCTCTAGGTCTGTAGTGGGGCCTAGATTCTATACTCCTGACCAAGCCAGGCCCTATTCCTTGTCTTACTTGGCATAGAAAGCCAACCTGAAAACTCCTCTCTGTGGTACTTTTGTGTCAGAAAAGCTCTCTCTCTAGCTGCCATTAGAATGTTAGTGTTTAGCATTTTATCTCCGAGAAAAGTGCATGAATATTTGGAAACTGAGCATTGCCAGTAGAGCCGGGGAGAAGTGCCTGTGCCCATTCACTATGTGTCCTTGGCCAGTGTGCCATTTCCTTCACTGGATACCGTCAGATGGCCTTCATCATTGTGGCTGGGATCTGCCTCTGCCTCTACTTCCTGTTTCTGTGCTTCATGGTGTTTCAGGTGTTTCGGAACATCAGTGGGAAGCAGTCCAAACTGCCAGCCATGAGCAGGGCCCGGCGGCTGCACTATGAGGTGAGCAGATCTCTTGGCTCATTCTGAAATGGGTACTCAGTATCCCTTGCTTGATGCATAAACACACACACACACACACACACCTGCTTGTGGCTTTTCCTTCAAATACCTGTTGAGGTTCTCATGTAGGAACTGTGGATAAACTTCAAAGCTAAATCTTACTCTGAGAAGGATCCAACTGGCTGATCTAAATCTTGGAGTTTCTCGTGGTATAAATTTCTGTCTGTCCCAGGTAAAGAGTAAACTTGTTCAGCAGGTTCATCAGCCTTGGGATGGAATGTGGGAGCATACTACCTAGGAGGTCTGACTATGGAAGGGTTGGGACATGGCTTACAGTAACACTTTTATCAAGATTCTGTGCAGAGAATCAGCCTTAAAAACTGGAGATTGATCCAGATGGTCCAATTTCCAGATGCCTGTAGACTAAATATTTCCCCTAACGTATCTAGCAAGTGCTCAGATAGAATTCAAGAATCTCAGTTTACAGACTGACTATGTCATTCAAGAGAAAACACTTAACATCATCAGATCTGCAATGCAGAGAACATACTCTTGATCTATCAAGAATCCCTTGAGCTCATGCCTAAGTGGCTGCCCTTGGACACACTAGCCTAATTACTCTGTGAAAAGGGGAGCAGGAGGTGAAGAACCACAGGAGTTTGTATGCAGTGGGTCTGCTAATGTTGTCATTGGCCATCAAGTCAGCTGCAACTCACAGTGACGCCAGTGATTGTGGAGATGGTGCAGGACCAGACAGCATTTCTTTCTGTTATACATGGGGTATCTGCAAATAAGAGTTCCCAAATAATAATAGGTATTCCTTCCAGAGACCCAGCTTCCCTTAAATCCTGCACTCAGAAAACCACAGGCACTCTCTGAGGCATGCCTGTCTCCAGAGCTAGAGTGACATGTGAGAAAATGCAACCACATCCACTTCATGTTGATTAATATGCACATTTCTTTGTGTGCACTGGAGCAGAATTTTATTACTACTGCAGAAAACTTGGATTTAGTAACTTTGAACCCTTGCAGAGAAGCATAACCAGCTTAGCAGGGAAATTAGCAGCCCCGCAACGTGCTGTGAATGTAATTTCCCGGGCTCAGGGATTGCTGCTTCACAGGAGATAAGAGCATGGGAGATATTTGACCCGAGAAATTTCTCAGCCACATTCAGCTCTGCAGGAGAAATGTTGCTATATGAAATGATTTTACTGGCAGTCATAGGATTTGATTTTATAGACTTAAAGTGAGCTTTTCATAGATTTCTATATTGAGATAAGGATTGATGATAACTGGTGGAATATTAAATTGTCCCTTTCCCTTTTTCCTTTTAGGGGCTAATTTTCAGGTTTAAATTCCTCATGCTTATCACCTTGGCCTGTGCGGCTATGACTGTCGTCTTCTTCATCGTTAGTCAGGTAAGTAGGCCCTGGGGTGCCAGAGTGAGACTGCCCCTGGAAAGATCTCCCTGCCCCACCCGAGAACGTCACGTAGATTACATAGAGTCACTGAGGAAGGAGTCAGAGGGGCTGACATTCTGGGCAGCTGTGGAGCCAGGTTTATTTAGACCATCGTAATCAGGGAGGGACCGGTGGCAGTGGTGGGTCGCTGGTAGAATTGTCTCCTTCCATGCAGGAGACCCAGGTTCAGTTCCCGGCCGGGACGCTGCAAGTGCAGCCACCACCTGTCTGTCAGTGGAGGCTTTTGTGTTGCTGTGATGCTGAATGGGTCTCGGTGGAGCTTCTAGATTAGAGAAAGGCCTGGCAGTCTGCTGAAAGTCAGTGAAAACCCGGTTTGATCGCAATGGCTTGATCCAGTTGCACATGGAGTTGCCATGCTTTGATGACAGCTAATAACAGCAACAGTTGGAGACTTGTTATTAATTGGTCACTGGAGGTGGACTGAACTTCCCTCTCGCTGCACCTCTAGGGCCAGAAACAGTTGCTAAAGAAAAGTCTGAGGCCCTCTTGAAGAGGGCATATTCTGTTTACTTAAGAGAGTAAGCTTTTTAAGCCCTGTAGCACAACGCTAACAAGCAGTGTATTAATTTGATTTGATCCTTATCTAGCCATTAATGTAGATCCTTGGATGACCCATCAGCCATTCTCTGTAGCAATTATGTTGTCTGTTAATCATGAAAAGTACTTCAGAAGTCTCATAATTATATTGCCTGTTAAACGTGAAAAGTCATCCAAGAGTCCACTTTATGTAGATCATGATCTTTCCACACTGGTTATTTCCACAGTCAAAATTCTGCCGCACTTATAATTCTCATTAATGGTAGTAAGAATAGGTTTTAAATATTGGCAACTTGTTTTGAAAAACGAAAAAAACAAAAACAAACCCATTGCCATCAAGTTGATTCAGACTCACAGCAACCCTATAGGACAGAGAAGAACTGCCCCACAGAGTTTCCAGGGGACACCTGGTGGATTTGGACTGCCAGCCTTTTGGTAAGCACTGTAGCTCTTAATCCCTACACCACACAAGGAAAGTGGAACAGTGTAGCTTAAGTGTAATGTGCTACATATCTGCTGTTCCTTTGCAGTTCCCCAAACCCTACGAGGTTAAGTAGGGTAGGAATTGATACCTCAGTTTGCTGAGCATGTGAAATCTGAAGGCTCCAGAGGCATTTCCCAGTTGGGTTGCTTTCCAGCAGAGTGGACCTTTGCATGGACCACTTAACATTTCTGAAGTTTGTTTCCTTGTCTTTAAAATAGATACAACAACACAACCAGCACAGAAAGTGGGTGGAAGGGCCAAATGAAATAATGCTTACACCGTGATTAGCGGAGTGCCTGGTGCATTGTAAGCATGTGAATAACTGTGCTGTTGTGAATACCAAGAAGGTTGAATGTCTTACAGAAGGACACACAATGAGTTTCTGCAACATAGGGGGTTATCCTGAGTCAGAACGACTTGATAGCAACTGGTTAGAGCCCTGGTGACTGTGCCCTAGGAGTCAGGGTTGTTGATTCTGCCAAAGGCTGCCTCAAATAGAAAAAAATACAGCAACTACATGTATGTGTATATACACATGTGAAGTTCTATTCACATCTACTTTGACCTCCAACAGTGCTGTATTTGTATCAGGCTGTTTGTTAATAAAACCTTGGAAACTTTACTCTGTACGCCAAATATAGTAAAAATATTTCAAATTCTGACTGTTTTTATTTAACCAGCTGAGGCTTAGCCACTCAGGCGAGTGTCTGAAGCAGGACCTATCTATTCTTGGCTGATTCCCTCAGGAGAGCAAACTTCCCGTCCCTCTAGCCTCTCAGTACTGTACTGTGACCTTAACACCCCCAGTTCTGCAGGACTGAGAGAGCGTGAACACTGCCTGGACAAACGAAATCTTAAGGAAGATGGGTCCAGGAACAAAGGACAATACCAGTGTAAGTTCTCAGGGAGGCAGGAAACAGGAGATTTCCATCTTAATACATGCTTTTGCCACTATGGGAATCTCAGGCATTCTCCCCACATGCCCATCTGGCCCTTGTCTCATTTGAGAGTGTCTTCCACTTGAAGTCAAAGAAAGATGGTGCTGATCTTCAAGGCTACATGCTGCCAGAATTAACTATGTACGTGCTTAAAACCAGAACACCAAACTTATTGCTGTCAAGTCAGTTCTGAATCATGAATGCCATATTATTCACCAAAACCAAACCCACTGCTCTTGAGTCAGCTCCAACTCATAGTGACTATAGGATGGAGTGAAACTGCGCTACATAGTTTCCAAGGAACGCCTGGTAGATTTGAACTGCCAGCCTTTTGGTTAGCAGCCTTAGCTCTTGGCCACCACGCAACCAGATACCGTATAGGACACAGTAAAACTGCCGCATAGGGTTTCCAAGCCTATAAAAGCTGACTTCCGCATCTGTCTCCTGTGGAGCAGCTGGTTGGTTTGAAGTGCTGACCTTCTGGTTAGCAGCCAAGCCCTTGGAGCCACCAAGGCTCTTTCATGTACAGTATTTAACAGTCTGTATTGAGGCACACACCCAGTATTTGTCATCCAGCTTATTTCTGCTCATGGTAATCCCATGTGTTACAGGGCAGAACTATGCTCCACAGAGTTTTCATCAGCTGATTTTTTAGAAGTAGATCTCCAGACCTTTCATGGTTAATTAGTGTACCTTTAAGAAAACCTTGGTGGTGTAGTGGTTAAGTGCTGCAGCTGCTAAGCAGAAAGTCAACAGTCGGATCTCCCAGGCATTCCTTAGGAGCTCTGCTATCCTGTAGGGTCACACTGGGAATTAACAGCAGTGGGTTTGGGGAATTTTTTTTTAAGCAAATGAGACTAGTCTTCCAAGGAGCCTAGTTCATGAGTTTTCTTTGGAGAAGAAGATGACTATTCCATTGGCCCACTATTTTCTAACATGGTTCCAGCTGGCTTTTTATGTCTGCTGAGACAGTTGGCCCAGGGTGGATTTCAACTCTTAAGGGGGAGCAGTGAGGCCTTTTGGATTCCATTAACTTCTCATTCCTCTGACTGTTTTTTTTTTTTTCTTTTTTAAGGCATATTTATAGACATCTAAGACATTTTCAGGTATAACTCCCAGTGTCCTAGGTACTATATTAATATAGTCATCAGAGGATTTATTTTTTAATGTCATTTTGGAATGTCTCAGCAATGATCTCACCTGAAAGAAAACCTATTGGGTAACTTTTTGAAATGGATCCCAGCCTTGGGTGAAAGGAATGTATTAAAACCCCCATTATCCTCTCGGTCTTGCTGGGAGAGCTTGTATTTAAAGCCCCATGAAATATAATACGAGGGGATCTCGCCAGGATATTGAAGCTCTGAAGCCAGGAATGAAAGGCCGACGGAAGCGGTGGAATGCAGTGACCTTGAGGCTTTGTTGCTGGGCACTGAGGTGCAGTCTTTTAATGCCTACTATTTTAATGGCCTCCGTCATAGCAACCAAGATATGGCACATCACAGTCTGGTATTTCAGCCCCTTCCATTTGGGTGTGGGGGTGGGAAAGGCGTTCCGTTTGGAGGTGGAGGGCATTAGGGAACAGATGTGCAATGCAGAGGGGGACCAGATCGCTGCCCTTCGCTAAGGGAACCCCCAGGTGCCTGACATTCAGGTCAAGTCACGTGCAGCAAACTAGTCTGCAGCTCTTGTGTGTGTGTGTGTGTGTGTGTGTGTGTATGTGTGTGTGATCATTTCATTTCATTTGGGTACAGAGGAAATGTTTCCAGTAAGAGGTCTTGTGTCTGGGATTTGGATATCTTGTTGTGAAGTGGAATGTTGGTTGTCAAGACTACTGAGTGTAAAGGGATTTGACCTTCACTTGGCTCCAGGGGTATAACTGGGTGGTTTCACACAAAAGTAAATTGTTCGAATGTAAAACCAGGAAAAACAGAGACTTTTTGAAATAAGCCTTATGCAAAAGACAAGATTTCTTTCCTTTCTTTCTTTCTTTTTTTTTTTTTTTTTGGAGGGGGAGGGCTGTTGCAGCAGGGTGCTGGTTGGGAGTACCTGGTGTTTCTCTCTGAAAGTCAAAAGTGTTGGTTGGTACCTCTTGCACTGGCATGACTAAAATTTGAATTTACAAAGCCTGCTCTGTTGAGGCTGATTGTTGTGGTACCTATTGGTGGGAAGATGCTCAGAGCTCAGGTTGTCTCAGGCAGGAATAATGGAGCAAGAGGTGTCGGGAAAGCCCAATCCAGTCTCTCAACAGTGGAGTAACACTGTATGCATAGTTCATTTATGCATATTTCTCCCCTCTTTGCCTTCAGCAGGAAATAATACATTTATTTAGAGATTACAAATTACATAGTCTGGATAATTCTGCCCTTCATCCCAAACATGTGTGTCCCAGAGCAGGCATGAGATGGGGGCATGAAGCCACTGTTTCTTGTCAGCCTCAGCGACCTGCCTCTGCAAGCTGAGTATCTTATCGCTGTGGGTCTCCTGTACAATTATGGTTTGCCTATATAATCAATTTATAATATACTGCACATTATTATGATTAGAATGTATATATAGAATATGTATGTTTGCCAAGCCAAGCCACGTGCCGTCGAATCAGATCTGACTCATGGTGACCTTAGGGGCCAGGGTAGAACTGACCCCCAGAGTATTCAAGGAGTGCCCGGTGGATTCGAACTGCCGACCTTGTGGTTAGCAGTGGTAGCACCTAACCCACTTAGAATGTATATATTATTATGTTAGAATATGTAGTGCATTCCCACGTCCAGACTAGGAAGAAGGGCATGGAGATCTAATTTTGAAAATTAGACAGTGAAAGCCGCGTGGGTCACAGTAGCATGTTGTCTGGTGTGCTGCGGCTGAAGGCGTGCAGAATGCGCGGTGGATTCAGGCGTAACCAAGATGGGTTAGGTGTTTAGGTGACACGGGACTAGACAGTGTTTTGTTCTGTTGTATGTGGGGTGCCCTGGTTCAGAACCAACTTGGCAGCAGTTAACTAAAATACATTAGTGTACATTTGTATAGGGATTTCAATACACAAAAATCTGCACATAAATAAACAAAGAAAAATAGCAAACCCATTGACATGAAGTTAGTTCTGCCTCATAGCAAGCCTGTAGGACAGAGTACAACTGCCGGATGGGGTTTCCAAGACTGTAGTCTTCACAGAAACTGAAAATGCCACATCTCTCTCTCTGTCGAGTGGCTGGTAATTTCAAACAACCGACCTTTTGGTGAGCCGTGGAGTGCTTTAACCACCGTGCCACCAGGGCTGCTGGTGTGTTGAAACTGAGCCTTACTACAAGTGGGCTGACTGATCTCCCTGAGAACGCAGCCGGGTAACATACCTGGTACACAGTGGTCCTCAGCAGGTTTTGTTGAATGTGTGGGAGTGAGTGTTTAAGGGTGCCAGTACAGATCCACAGAGGCAGAAAGGGCAACAGCAAGAGCAGTTCCTGAAAACTGCCTGATTGGAAAGCAAAGAGAAAAAAAGGACAGCTCATAGTATGGTAATAATTGCCTTTAAAAACGAGAAGAGATGCCAGTGAATGCCAAGTGTTATTTAAATAGTACTCGCTGTTATGTCCCTTTATTATCACTTAAAACAAGTAGCTAACACAGATGCTAGCAAGGTGGAGATATTTTTGTAATAATAACAAGGATAGCTAACAATAACATTTATTCAACACTAATGATGTGCTAGCCACTAGACTTAGTATTTGACATGCAGTATCTTACTTAGTGTTGGTAACAACTCTGTGAGGTGTGTAGGCAACATTTCAGTTCAACGTATGGGTAACGTATGGCTCAGAGAAGTAAAGTATTTTGCTCAGCATTCCTCAGGTAGTTAATTGCTCTTATTCCAGAGAATGTGTTCTTAACTATTAGACAGCATACAAGTAGGAATGTTATTTTAAATGAAAGCTTTGTCTGCAGTTAGTGTTAGGAGGCAACCATTGTGTAGGTCAAATTTCCTTAGAAAATTCTTATAATTGTCCATGTTGTTATGTATGTCCTTGGGTGCACAAATGGTTAACACACTTAGCTACTGACCTAAAGGCTGAAAGTTCAAGCCTATCCAGAGGAGACTTGGAAGAAAGGCCTGGCTCTGCGCTTCTGAAAACTTGGCCATTGAAAACCCTATGGAGCACACTTTAACTCTGACACTCATGGGGTTGCCATGAGTCAGAATCAACTTGATGACAACTTTTTATTTTTATTTATTTTTTTCACGTAGAAGTAAGAAGAGTGATGTTGGGAGGTATTTGTAGGGAAACCTGAGCAGCTTGAATGCTAGTGGATTGTCCTACAATCAGTAATGGTTACAAAATCGTAGAAACATCATACGAAATAATTTTATAATTATTTTCCAAAGTAAGTCAGAGTTCATGGTGATAGATTGCTTATGAATCATAAAAACAAGGATGTATCAACAAAGCCATCCTGAAGCAGGCACATCTGTATCAGTTAACCTGATTAACTGACACCCTATGTCTTTCAAGAAGAGACGCCTGTACCTTCACCTTTATTATGTCATGGTCCCCAGTGAGTGATAGGTTAAACAGCATGACCAAAATGAATACAAACCTACTGCATCATAATCAGGAAGTGATGCCACCCTTCTTATTAAAGCTATCAACATCTAGAACTAGTGTGACATGTTGTAATTTAGAAGGGGCCCTTGAGATAGCTCATGTAACCTAGCCTCATTAAACTCTCCTGGGAACATTTGTCTGAGACTTTCTTTTCTTTTAAGTTAAAATTTTCTATAGCAAAGAGAAGTCAAAATCATTTCCTTGATCTCAGAGCTGGCACAAATTATTAGTCACAAATTATTAGTCCCTCAGCTCAACAATTTTGTTGACAGTTTTCAGCATAATCCATATGTTATCAGACAGCTCTTAATTCAGTTACCAAGCTGTTAACACAGTTAAAAGGAGCTTTGAAACATAGCTTGTGGAATTGTAAATCATACAGAAGTGTCATAATTACTTTTATGAGTGCCTTCCCTGGAGTGGCACAATACAGAGAACTAAGATTTCTGAAATACTACGTGCAAAGCAATTTCTAGAATTTTTTTTTTTTTTTTTCCCTCAGCTCTTCTTAGTGGACTCGATGGTACTTGGCTGGCTTCTCAGTGGCCTTGAAAAGTTTTAGGTATTGTTTTAGTCATCAGATACTGGCAGGTACTGCTCTAACAGAAATAGCATGAGTGGATAGTTCTAACAAGGAAAAGTTTATTCTTACACAGCCTAGTAGGATAGAGGTCAGAATCCAGGGTGTCTGCTCCAGGGAACGTACTCTGTTGGTTCCGGGGGAAAGTCCTTGTGTTGGACTGGTCTTTCTTGGGTCCAAAAGCAACTTGGCGCAGGAACCTCCGATCTGAAGGACGTGCTGTGGTCCCAGTGCTGCTTTCTTGCTGGTATGAGGTCCCCCCTCCTCTTCTCTGCTGGCTTTCCTTTCCTTTTATCTCTTGTAGGATACAAGATGGTGCAAGCTACACTCCAGGCAAAGAAACTCCCTTTACATCAGAGCAGGAGGTGACCTCAGGAAGGCTGTTAGAGTTCCACCCTTATCCTTTAACATAATCCGGTCTTTTAACCACAGGCAAAGATTAGGGTTTGTGTCCTAGGAAAATCACAAAATGGAGGACATTGACCCAATGCTGGGAATCATGGCCAAGTCAGATTGCTCCACTCATGTTTCCGGGGGGGGGGGGGGGACACAATTCAATCCATGACAGGCATCATTATCTCTCTTTTACTTTTAAAGAAACTGAAGTTCAGGGTTTTCATTTTTGCCTTTCATTAAAGAAAGGGAAGGGTAGAGCCTGAACTGGAAGCCCAGGCCTTCCAGCTACATCACATAGCCCAACTAAGGAAAACTGAGGATCCATTGTTCCTCTGCAGTGTTGGCGTGGTACAAACAGTTAATGCTCTGCTAACTCCAAGTTTGGAGGTTCAGGTCCATCCAGAGGCACTCTAGAAGAAAGACCTGGGCATCTGCTTCTGAGAAATTAGTCACTCTGAACCCCGTGGCATGTGGTTTTACTCCGCCACATGTGAGAGAACTCCGAGTCTGAGTGGATTCAGTGACAGCTGTTTTTCTGTTGTATGTTTTGTTCATCTCTTCACCGAGGGCCTGTGGTACATCAGGCGAGGAAGATACGGCAGTGCAGAAAACAGACTTGTCTTGCTTTGCCCTCAGGGAGTTTACATGTAGCTGGGAAGACAGGGCAGGAGGAATTATAATTATGGATAAGTGCTGGGTTGCAGCACAACTTTTTCTTTTTAACCAGTGCACTGCTGGTTTAAGAAGAGATGAATACCTGTGCTCCGACATTAATGCCTAGAGGGAGAATTAAAAGAGGCCACAAGAAAGAAGAGCTTTCTTGCTGTGGAAATCTCCAGATCACTTGCACAGCCTATTTAAGTCCCCAATTTAAGGGACTGGAGGGTTGAAGCACTTGGTGATTCTGACCCAGTCTCATCAGAATTACTGAAAGAAGTCTTCAAAAAGAAAAGAATGCCTGTATGGAAATACAGAACATCAGGACAGTGTTTCTCAGTTAGTTTTTTCTCCAAGAAGCATATAATCTTAGTTCTGCATGAATCTTAGTTCTGGCATGAATCACTAGTTAGTGAATGAGCACCTACTTTCTGTCCCTTGGCTACTAACCAAAAGGTTGAAAGTGGAAATCAATCCAGAAGCACCTTGGAAGAAAGATGTGGTGATTTGTTCCCAAACATCAGCCATTATGGAGCACAGTTTTACTCTGACACATGTGGGCTGTCATTGGTCACTGTCGATCAGTGGCAACTGGTTTTCCTCTGTGCTCAGACTCGGACAGGCTGTAGCTTACTGTGTGGTTCCCACCATCAAGGAATCTGTGTCTAATGGGGAAGGCACAGTAGGTGACAATTTGTGAGTTTCTCAACATGGTAGATATATGTAATGTAAACTAGATATATAATGAGATTTGGGAGTTGGCTACCTCAGTGTGGCCCCAGATAGTTAGGCATTTGTGGAAGAGTCTGGTGGGATTTTGGCAATGAAGGTGCTGCCCTTGGAATCAAGTGTGAGCAGAGGTACCCAGAAAGAAGAGAACAGTGTGCTGGCACTGAACTAGAAACTGACTGATTTTAATTTCTATTTTAATTCAGTTTAACTTCACCCAATTTTTATTATTCTCACCACTGTGGCTCTGATTTTCCATGTCTTTTTTATTTGTATTATTTTTTTATTGTATAAATAGATATGAACAAGCAGCTTGCTGTATCAGCATTCTTCACCTTTACAAGTCAGTCTGTTGCTTGTGTTGATCATGTTGCTATTACTATCCATTTCTCGATTTTCCCATGACCCTTCACAGAAGCTCAGTGGCCCTGGTTTCTTAGAGCGGTTTTAGGTGTAGAGACTCTTGGTGGGTATTTAGTTGGCTCATTGCTCCTCCACAGGGTATCTTGAAAAGTGTTATCAAGTAATAGATGAGTGTTGGAGCTCCAGAGATGAGACATGAGTTTGCATCCTGGCTTTCCTCCATGACTGCAAAAGTACTTGCCATCTTTGAACCTTGGTTTCCTTGTCCATAAGTGGAGATAATAATAGCAGCTACTTCAGCTTGGTGCAGGACACGAAATGAATTAATGTACGTAAGGCTGCTCATGTGATGTTGTCTAGCTAGCTGGTGGCACACAGTAGTTGCAGAGAAGCTTTAAAAGTATTGATGCCTACAAGCCTCTTATTTAGTAATTCTTGGATATGGACAAAGCATGTGGGATTTTATAAGCTCCCCCAGCTGATTCTAATGTGCAGCCAAGGTGAGAGCCACTGACTTTGTGCCTGATGCTTGGAAGCAAAAGCCAAAGTCCAGTGCCATCAAGTAAGTTCCAACTCATAGTACCCTGGAGGATGGACTAGAACTGCCTCACAGTTTCCAAGCAGACTACTGTCTCTGTCTCCTGTGGAGCAGCTACGAATTCCATCAGCAACCAGGTGCTTACCAGCTATGGTATCAGGCCTCCGGACTTATAAAAAGCCTTCCATTAATCTTAATTCGTACTGGTTTGATTCTTATTAAAAAATGTGAATCTTACATACCCTTTTATTCCTCCCGTATGTAGAAGGAAGAGACCTAGTATCTGACTTGTTTGGTGCCAATGTTGGTATTGTTTTTCTGCTCTGATCCAAATAAGTGTCGCTGTCCTTTTTCCATAGGTGACTGAAGGCCATTGGAAGTGGGGTGGTGTCACAGTCCAAGTGAGCAGTGCCTTTTTCACAGGCATCTATGGGATGTGGAACCTCTATGTCTTTGCTTTGATGTTCTTGTACGCACCATCCCACAAGAACTATGGGGACGACCAGTCCAATGGTAAGTTCTAGTCTCTTAAAAAACAAAAACAAAAAACCAAACCCGTTGTCGTCAGGTGGGTTCGGGTTCTAGTCTCTTTGTTATTGTTGTTGTTCTGTGCTGTCGAGTGGATTCTGACTGATAGCAAAACTGTAGGCCAGGGTGGAACTGCCCCATAGGGCTTCCAGGGAGGAATTGACGGACTGCAGCTGCTGACCTTCTGGCTAGCAGCCTGAGCTCTCTACTCCTTTTGCTACCAGGGCTCTCGCTAGTCCCTGTAGCACAGCTTAATTCAGGAGAGGCAATCTTCTGTCTTTACAAGGTTCAGATAGCTCTGCCATCAAAGTCTACCCCAACCCCCTGACAAGCCTACTCATAATACTGCATGCAATGAATGAGTACTTCTGGGGACTTTGTAGCCATAACCCAGAAGTCAACGTAAGCCCGAGAGGTCTTTAAATCCTTACTTCTTATTTTTAAAATACATTGGAATGATTGTACTGCAATCTAAAGTATGTCACAGTTTTATTACAAAAAATTATATTGGCTTTCCTCAATTTTTGAGCAAAACTGACTCTTGGCAAGTATGCTACATTCATTCTGAGTGTGAGAAGCATGATCCTAAGCCATCGGGGAGGGAGACAGGGTCCCGAGAACTGAAGGCCGAACAGGCTTGCATTCACTCCTGTCCTTTTTTTCTGCAAGCATGTTGGTTGACACACTCCCGAACCAGTGGCTGTTCTCCTGTGCCCATAGCTTACCTGTCCTTTAGGGCTGGTCTTTGTGCCTTTCTGAAAGTCACAGAACCCTGAGCTGTTGATGCTGCAAAGGACCTTAGAGAACTTAGCCAATCATGCCATTTTACAGGTGAGGAAACGGAAGATCAAAGACAGGAAAGTCTTGCCCAAGACTTCTCCACCAGCCGTGGCAGAGGGAACTGTGTATGATGGCCTAGGCCAGTACAACAGCTCCTGGGAAGTCGCCTGGTAAACAACTGATTGGAGAGCTCCTTTTTCTGTAGACGCTTTACCCTACTATGTCTGGTTCCACCTGTATTCTTTCTTCACTTTTTCATCTCTGTCTGACCGTAGCCGGGTTCTTGCTATTCCCCAAATAGATGGTGTACCTTCTCAGATTGGTGCTCTTCACCCTGCCTCAGGCCAGAGACCAGAGCTTTAAGGCCTGTGTACTTCCCAGGTCACTAAGGGTTGGCCTCGTAGTATGTGCTGAGTGTGTGTTGAATGAGTGTGTGTTGAGTCAGGGCTGTATGTCCTGCCTCCGTCTCAGCCTTTTGAAACCCCACCTCTTTTTGGCTCAGATGAAATGTTTCCTTGGCTTAGAAACCTGTCTCTGATCACCCCAATTAGAATCCAGCAAATTATGCTCAATGGAGTGTTGTCACTGTAGGATCTTGATAGGTCTCAATAGTCAAATAAATTTGAGAAGCACTGGGCTAACCAGCATTAATGAAGTTTTTACTGCAAGATATCTTAGTGACTTTAGTGTGTTAATTTTTAATGTGAATCTTAAAAGGGGAGTCTGGTAACAGCATGTCCCCAAATCATTAAATTATTTGGCCTCAGAGCCCTTTTTCTGAACACTGTATTTTTGGGGACTAAGGGAACATGATTGTGTATACTTTCCATGTGACATTTGGTATGTGAGGCCCCTGTAATAGATGAGTTTGCCTAAATCTTCTCTCTCCTGTTAGCACATTAGCGTTATAAGGGCAAGGACTCATTCTTGAAGGTGCTCTAAAACTGATGAGTGAATTAATGCTTTAGAAATAAAGGTTCTAGGTTAGCTTTTGTATTTCATAGATGGCCCAGCAATGTGGAGAGGGGACAGGAAGGCAGAGGGTAAAGACATGAGAGCTGGAGACAGAAAGGCAGGGAGAAGAGGGTGTCTGTATAGAGGGTCCGGAGTGATAGCGTAGTGCTGCCTTTGGCACTTCTGTGCAAAAGCATCTGAACCTCAGCCCTGTTTTCTCCTAATGCTTGATCTCTTTAGGTTAAGGACATCTTGTGCTCGGTGTCAGACTGACCTCTGGTCATAGTAATGACTTTTGGTTCATCTATCCCCTTTCCCAGCACTTGACTTCAGTGACTGTCTTTCTAGAAGGTTGCTAAGCTAGGCTTCTGCCATTTTCAATCTTGGAGGCTCTTCAGCTTACTTTCCTTCCATTCTCAGCTTTTGCTTTCTACATGGAGAGTGAGAACATGCAGCCTCACCGTGGACCTCTGTGACTCCACTAGGAAGGGATGCTGTGCGCTTGTGAATGACAATCTTGATTTCATTTCTTGATCCCTGTTGGGCACTGGAAGAAAGCACGTGAACTTACCATGACTTGAGGTTGAACCCTAGTAGATGGAGTTCCTGATTTTCAGGGAAATACCATGTAATGTCATCTCTAGGCTCCCTGGGATGTGGACATAATAATCCTGATGGGTAATAGTGATTGAATACTGAACATGTGCTGCTGTTGTTAGTTGCCATCAAGTGAATTCAGACTCAGGGCAACCACATGTGTGCAGAATAGAACTGCTTCATGGGCTTTTCAAAGCTCTGACCTTTCTGGTGGCTTGGTGGTTAAGTGTTACGTCTGCTGACCAAAAGGGAGGCAGTTCAAATCTACTAGGTGCTCCTTGGAAACTCTATGGGGTAGTTCTCCTCTGTCCTATAGGGTCACTGTGAGTCAGAATTGACTCGATGGCAGTGGGTTTTTGACCTTTCTAAAGCAGATTGCCAGGCCTGTCATCTGAAGCTCTAGGTAGGTTCAAACCACCAACCTTTCAGCTAGGAGTAGAGCACTTAAGATACATAAACCCTTCTAGTTGTATTTACTCTGTGACCATTAGCAGTTCCCCTAACCTCTCCCTATGGCATTTCTCTCACCTGTGCGTGATCATTCAAAATCCTTTTGAGCCCTGAAATTTTTAGTTCTTTCTTCTGGCTAGCATGGAAGGGACAGTGGAGTACCTCAGTCATTAAGGGGCAGCCCCGGAAGTGACAGCTATCACAGGAAGACAGCTTCCAAATGCTGATAATTTTTTTTTTTTTTTCTAAACTGTAGCATCTCTTGTCAACCCTGCAAAAGTAGGATGACAGGGTACCATCACATGGGGTCAGATTCTAGAATCAGGAGCCAGATGTTAGGCAGCTGTGTTCAGGTCGTCTTCTGCTGCCCAACGTCAGCCCTCCTAGGCTTGAAACCTTGTGATTCAGAGTAGCATTTGAGTGTTATCCCTTCACTATTTTTAGTTGAAGACTGCTTAGTCTGAAGTTTCACAGAAAGCTGAAAACTAGTTCTCACCCAGAGTTCATACCCTGTAAACCCTTTGCCAAGGATTATTTGGAAGCATTCATGGTTATTTAGACACTGTGGCTGAGACATGCCACTGGCCTTTATTCTCCTCTTTCTAGGGATTCTGATATTCTTCAATGAGCAAAAACAGTCCCTTGTAAGAAAGAATTGTCCTATCCAAAAATGCCAAGAGGACTCCCACTGGAAAATAGACTTCTAGCAACTTCTTAGCTAGAATCTTTTCGGACCCGATGCTGATCACAGACACAGATGGCCCATGATTTAGCACCTCTGCAATGACATGATCATCTGTGACCTCATAGCAGCACCCCCTGCCCCTGGCATCTTTCATGCCCTTCAGTTTCCAGTATGGTGCCATGACATTTGGAAGGTGTCTGTTCCACATTGGGCTTTCTGAGCATTTTCCTTCCCTTCTTTCTTTTACTGTTTCTCTTGCCACTTTCTCTCAGACCATGCAGTGTATGTATCCTAGGAACTGTGGAGGCTTTGCCAGGGTTTTGGAACTCCTTGGAAGCAGATTATTTGAAGCACTACATGGAACCTAAAAAATAACTGTCAGGGGTATACACTATATTTTTAATTTCTCTAGGTCTCTGGGTGGAGTTCCCCCTTCTCCCTCAGCCTCCTCAAGTTCTTTATCCTTTCTTGTGGAAAGAGTTTATTTTTAAGCTGACGTGGGCTCCTCCTCCCCCTTGCCTTGAAGGTCCAGAGCCAAGAATTGAGATCTCTTTTTGTGGAGCATGAATCCCAGGTATGGGGGTTTCTTGCCTTGGGAAACAGAGCCTAGAGGGATTGGTGGAAAAAGTCCGTTTCTAGGAACTTGGCACAAAGTCACTGTGGCAGCTGAGGCCGCAGGGGATAAAGAAGGAGAATGAACCATTGGAAAGGGGGTCTTTGTATGGGTGGTGAAAGAGAGCCAGGGGCCCAAGTGTCGGGAAGGCGTGGGTAAGAAGGGAATGGAAACAGACACCATCAATGGTGCTTCTCCATTTTGATCAGGGAAAGGAGGAGAGAGACAAAAAGCAGGCAGCAGGTTCAAGAGAAGGTTTTTGGAAGAACATTGCCTCAAATACATTTCTATTTCTCGTTTATTGTATGAATGGAATATGATAAGTCCATCTAAATAAATGAACCCCTGAGCATCTCAGTACTTAGCACTGTTTGATAAGGTAGCCTAAGGTAAGGCTCTGATGACTTAGAAAAGACATAGCCCCTTGCTGCCAAGGAGCTATTATTCTGCTCTGGGAGACAGGGCTTCGTCATCTGCTGCCTGGACCACAGGATATAGCAGGACAGCTGTGCACAAGAGGGTTTCACCAGCTTGTTGAGTGCTGTAGGACTGCGGAGCTCTGGGCTCCTTCTTGGTTGATTTACCACAGCTAGAGTGGTGGGGCACATATGTTCAAATGAGCGCTTCCAGTGTGTACACACGCACACAAATTTAGTCATTTTTAGTCATTTTTCCTTCTGAGGGCATTCACATTTTCTACCTTGCTGCTGTCATTTCATTAAAGCTCTTCATTTTCCTTCTTTCCATAACCAATTTGTGAATCACTTTGGATGTCTTCCCAGGCAGAGAGAATGTGCAGAAGACAGATACTCACCTTTAGCTCAGAGTGAAAGCATAACCTCCCAGGCTTACAGCAGTGATTTGCTATCTCCCTCTTCACCAGAATAACTAAAAACAATCCAGACCCACTCAGTCACCAGTTGTTTCTTTTTTTTTTGGTTGTTTGTTTTTTAAAGTTAGAGCTACTTAGGAAGTGAGACAACTGTTTAATTATTATTATTTATTGTGACTGAGTGAAAGTGTACAATCCAATGTAAATTTGCATGCCCGCCTATATGCAGCTCCCACTGCTCTCCCTGCCTGGTGACAGCACACTCCTCCTATCCGTTCTATACGTGTTAAATCCTCCTCTAAGAATTTCCTATCCCCTCCTCTTCACCCTCTCCCTCTTCTCCAAAAAGAGGCCAGCAGGATGGCATCCTATAGATGCACAGAACCATAGAGTGCACACATGATATGCTTACTCTGTGTCGTTGAGTCCAATCCATTCCTATGCGAAGAGTTAACCTCAGTAATGATTTATGGACAGGGGCAACGTCAGGACCAGTGGCCTGCTCCCAAGGGAACCCTGAGGTCCATGGACCATCAATTGTGGTCTTTTAGTGGAGTTCTCAGGGTGTACCCTTTTTATTCTCATGTTGCCAGTGAGACTCAACTTTGTGAACCCCATCGTGGCATCACTCGTGGTGACTGGGCGCCATCTGGTTCATCCGGTCACATGTGGATGCCGTCACCCACTCACATGGGTCTCTCTGTCTTGTGAGTTCTCTTTCACCCATGTGATCTTGGTCCTTGGTGATCGTCTGTTCCTGCTGAGTTGGGACCATTTGGTGTGTCTCAGATGGGAACTTGCTAGTTTTTAAGAGTCCAGACACCACTCACCAGTACGGGGTACAGAAGACTCTTAGCAATGTGCTAGTTATGCCAGTTCGCCTTGATGTCCCCTGAGAGCATGGTCCCCGGACTCCCATCCCTGCTACTCTGTCCTTGCAAAATTGCATTAAGATTGGAGGAGTAGTCGTGTTGTGTTGGAGTCCAGTTAAATTGATCTTCTTTCTAATGTGTGCTGTCACGGATTTCAGACAACTCTTGATAATAGTTTATGTTCTTTTGTTTTTCCTATGAAATTCTTCTCCGAAGATTTTAGAAAAAAACCTGGAAAGAGAGTCCTTGACAGGACGACTGTGGTACAGGCTGATATCCTAATTTCCAGCCCAAACAAACAAAAACTCTGCTGCTGTTGAGTCAATTCCAACTCAGAGTGACCTTATAGGACTGAACAGAACTGCTCCACAGGGTACCCAAGGAGAGGCTGGTTAGATTCGAACTGCTGAGCTTTTTGTTAGCAGCCGAGCTCTTCACCACTGCGCTACCAGGGCTCCAATTGCCAGGCAGTTCCTTCTGTCTGCACTAAATGCCTTCTGTCTAAGCACTCAGTCTGCTGGAGGCAACAGCGGCAGTTCTGGGCTTTCACATCTTACTGTCTAGCTCCTGTGTGATGTCAGTTCTACTTCCGGAGGCTTCTGAGGTCTCCTGTCACATGAAATGTAGCTTTAGCTTTTGTTGCCTCAACAAATGTTTGACATGAATCGTGAAGAGTTGGCAGTGACTGGCTTTTGTTGTGGTTGGTCCCCTGATTGCATGTTAGACGGCCTACCCCATGACCACCCTGGTTTCTCCTTGATGTCTGAGCTCTGACAGAAGTTGTCTTATCACCAGGGCCGGACCCAGACTCTGAAATGGGCTGAGAACAGCCTGTCACATTCTCCAGTAAAGACGGGAGCTGCTGCCGTTCGCTCTGCCGTCTGTAGTCGGGCGCGTCTGCAGCCTGTCTCTCCCAGTGCTGTTGTCCTAACACCTTTCCTTGCTCATTCCATTAAAATCTGTTTTCTGATTCTTAAAATGACCATGACTCCCTCATGATAAGGGACACCTTAGTCACCTCAGGAGGACCTTTCTGCCTTGGAAGAGTTTGCTCAAAACTTCCTCTTGGACTTGCCTGGCCTTCCCTCCAAAAACTGCGTTGAAAGTAGATCAGATACGGCTCTCCCAAAGACGCATGTAAACCTTCGCCATGGTTGGCAGGGAATGAGTGATGGCTGAACCCGAGCTTCCCGAATCCAGTCCCAGTGAGACCACTGTGCCCTATCCTCAGGAGGGTCACCAGAGTTAGCTGTCTCAAGGCAGACAACATGGGTATCTGTGCAGTGGTGATGTGTAATTTGCCTTGGTGATTATGAGAATGGGGTTAGTTACACTTACAAATATTAGATGATTTCTGTCTCAAGATTCTGATAGGACCTTGCGATTAGCATAGCAGTTGTTCTTTTTAGGATAATGACTGTAGACACACAAATAGTAATCAAGAAGAGTTGCTGTCAGCCTAAGGATAAACGGGTTTATGCAGCTTCCTTGCTCTTGTGTATGTTTTCCAGGCAGCTAGAATCAAGCAGCAGATGCATTTCCTGGTCTAACATTGTAGATACAGATCCATTCTCTTTTTCACAGAGATTAAATAGATACCAGAGGAAACAAACCAGTTGCTTTGGAGTCTTTTCTGACTGATGGTGACTCTGTGTGTGTCAGAGTAGAACTGTGCTCCCAAACCAGTCCAAACCAAGTCCACTGCCACCAAGTTGATTCTGGCTCATAGCGACCTGATAGGCCGAAGTATAATTGCCCCATGGGATTTCCAGGGAGCAGCTGGTGGGCTTGAACTGCCAGCCTTTTGGCTAGTGGTCAAGCTCTTAACCAGTGTGTTATGAGGGCCCCAGAACTGTCCTCCATAGGTTGATTTTTTGAAACGCAGGTCACCAGGCCTTTCTTCTGAGAAGCCTCAGGGTGGATGTGAACCTCCAAACTCAGCAGGCAGGCTTCAACCCCTTGTACCACCCAGGGACTCTAGGAGGAAGCAAGTCTTTGTTTTATTATTGTTAATTAGCTGAGATGAGGTCACTACAAGGGAGAGAGATCTAGTGTACACTGGAGATGTCTTTTTCTGTCTTAGTGATTTTCCCCTTGTCTGTAAGAAAGATACCACATTTGTGGAAGGAGTTTTTGTTTGTCTTACATGGGAAGAGACTGAGCATCTTTGTGTGCTGAGGAGCAGGCATCACTCTGACTGAGAATTTGCATTTCTAAGAAGTTTCATGATTAGAGACAAATTTTGAAACCACTAGTGTAGCAGTGGTTCTCAAAACTTATTATATGTGAAATCCCATGAGAGTCGTATTACATGTAGATTCTGACTGAGTATATTTAGGGTGGAAATACAGATTATTGGGAGGAGTTAGAAACCATTTGAAGCTGTGAGGAGGGGGAAGGAGGGGAGAAGGGAGAGGGAGAGAAAGAGAATGGCTTATCGGTGAAGCAGTTTGGAGAGAGAAGAGGACCCCTTCACCTGTTGTGTTACCACCTCCACACTACCACATCCATTCCCTAAGGGGATAAATTTGGCCTTTAAAATAGAGTAAAATCACACCCAAGTCATAGATTTTGGTACAGAGTCCCATTGATCTGGGTCCTTGTCTCAGCTTTGCCGTGAGCAGGTAAAGAAGTGAATTGCCTGTTTGAGCCTCAGTGTCTTTGTCTTTAAAGTATCTTTGCCATCTTCTAAAGGAATACAGGGCATGTTACACCCTTCACAGTGCACTGATAATATATGTGCTGTAAATTCTGTTTCATCAATAGCAAAGTTAATACGCTGAACAGTTCATCCAAATTATTGGATGTATATATTTATAACTGTGACACATTGCATGGTGGCTTCACACCTCACTGAAAGTATCATTGGCTGTTAGAAACATGAATGTTTAAGAACAGGCAGCATAGTTTAAACGTTGATATCCTGTATTCTGGAGCCTGACTGCTTGGATTTGAATCCCAAAGTCACTGTTCACCAGCTTGGGTTTTAGGCAAATTATATAACCTCTGGGAGCCTCAGTTTCTTCATCAAAAAAATGGGAATGATGGTAATAGTAGTTCTGTCAGAGGACTGGTACGCTGATTACAAATATGTCGAGTATTTAGAGAGACGTCAGCCATATGGTAAGCTCTTTAAAGAAACACTGAAGTTTATGGCATCTCTTCAGGTGATCTTCAGGTGCACACACATTTTCTAGGATCTGCTTATTGGAAACAGGAATTCCATTTTAAGGCTGAAGGACAAGTGACTTCAGTTCAGAAACTCAATGGAATTACACTCTAGTGTCTGTTTCTAAGTCTTCAGTGAAAGGGATTCCTTAGGTAAAAATAGTTGGAAAAAAAAGTTAGTAAGGTGCCTACTGGGGTGGCCAGGACTCTCTTTGAAATGCTGATGGAGTGCTCTTACATGCATATCATGAAATGGGCTTTGAAATTCTGATGGCTTCTGCAGATATGCAAATCCAGACCTAGCCTTGACCAAGAAATGTCAGATTTTCCTACTTGGGCTCCACCGAAGAGTGACCTGGCCCAAGGGTGCCTGAAACTGGAGCAGCTTAAGGATGACTCCTTGATGCCTGTTAGTACCTTCTCTTCTCTCTGCCTGTGGCTTAGACTTTTACTTCTATAGCCCCAAATGGCATAGCCACCTTCCTCAACAGCTTCTGACCCTGCGGCTGAGGTGAGGGAGCCTTTTGAGTAGCAAGTGGTAAGCCTGCATTTAACAATAGGAGGCTCCTGGGAAGCCACTGAGAAAAGGGTCTCCAGTGATAAACTGTTACCACCTGGTGCATGTGGAAGACAGGCATTAGTCAGTCTGCGGGGTGCCTGTGAAGGATTTGCATTTCTGTGAAGAGTGATCTGTGGGATTCTAAGGCCATCAGGTGTATTGTGCACTGGTTTTAGATGCTTAAAACTAAAAAACGAAAAAACCAAACTGACTGCCGTTGAGTTGGGTCCACCTCACAGTGACCCTAGAGGTCAGGGTAGAACTGCCCCATAGAGTTTCCAAGGAGCACCTGGCAGATTTGAACTGCCAGCCTTTCAGTTCACAGACATAGCACTTAACCCACTATGCCACCAGGACTTCCATGCTTAAAACTAGTGACAGGATATTAGACCAAAGGTTAGGGTCAGTGTTTCCTTCAGAGTCGTGATATGGCATCCTAGCAGAAAACAGTGTCTGTTTATTTAATTCTGTGTTTTGAACTAGGGAAAATTCCAGCCCCGGAAAACATGAGCTCCTATCACATGGGAACAACATAATTATCACAGAGGCAACTTGAACTTCTTACTCCCTAGCACGCCACCCTGCAAGTTTGCACATTTGCATCTGAGGATCCATTGTAGTGATCAGTTCCTCTTCATTTTCCCTTTACATGATCTACATTTGCTACGAGTCAGAACTGCCTCAGTGGCAACGAGTTTGGGGTTTAGTTCTAGAGTCACTTAATTGTTCCATGACAAGTAGTCAGTTTTAAGGATTTAACTTTCAGAAATGGGTGTTTTTTCTGCTAATGGAAAAAAGGCATGTTACTCCATTTTAGCAAAGGAACATCTCTGTCTACTGGTGATCAGTCTGAAACACTGAGGTCATATACAGAATCCTGAAGGGCAGAAGCAGATTCAGAGCACATTTCTAACTTTTTTCCTCAAGAAGAAAAACCCTTAGTTGCTTGCCCAGTCTGTTGGTAAACATACACATCTTGTTTGCCCATATACTGTGTGGCCGCTTTGTGAATGATTCACGGTTGCCTAACTTCCTCATTGACTGGGAAGCATGTTGCACCGGCTTAATCCACAGTGTGGACCTTTGAGTCAGATTGCTTGTCAGTCTTGTCCCCAACTCCAGTGTGGGTCTGCTTCGCTACCATGGAGCTTTACCTCCCAGTTTCTTTGACTGTAATGTCAGGACATTTGCAGGACCTGCCTCAGAGGGTTTTCACATGAAGTAAGATCACACATAAAGCCTTCAGAGCCACGCCAGGCACAGAGTCAGCTCTGACTGAATGTTAATAATGACCACGAATAGTGTCAGCAGTGACTGTTCCCTGGGAGACATGAGAACATCATAAATACGGCAGGGGCCCAGTGGCGAGATGAGATGTTAGCACTTGTTTATGATTTTGTGGGCCCTGGTTTTCTCTCTGACCTCAGAATGGGCTGGTGGTGGGGCGGTTGTAACTGAGATGAATCCTAACTTTCTTCTGCCTTTAGAACACATCTAACATAGACAACTCTGTTTTAGGTGATCTGGCTGTCCACAGCAGGGAAGAACTCCAGCTCTCCACCACTGTCACTCATGTAGACGGACCCACCGAGATCTACAAGCTGACCCGCAAGAAGGCCCAGGAGTAGGAGGAGGGCCGCGGCGCTTAGCTGGGGGTGTCTCCCCAGCCCCAGCCACTCTGGCTAGAGTGGAGAGTGTGCTCCAGAGGGCTCAGTGCACAGACAGATGCCCCGTGTCTTTAGTTGTGGTTTCTCAGACCAGCGACATGAATGTCTGTAGGCTTGTCTTCTGATGGTAGCCCTCGGAGGAAGATTCCTGCAGCCGCTTAGTGCATTGTGTGTGATAACAAAACCTTGGGTATGACGCATTTTGTGTGATCGTTGTTAATTAGTGACATAGTAACAGCTGTAACAGGTGGTTAGCCAATCTCATGTGCTGGGGGTATACTCCTTAGGGGTGGTTTGGGCCAGCTGGGGTCTTTATCCAGTGGAATATTTGACTCTTCTCCCTGTTTTAGATTTTCTAGCATAGATTTAAACATCCTTTGCAGTCCATGATAGACTGGGGTCATGATCTTCTCATTCCTAGTCCAGGACCACTCTTTTCCTAGTTATATCACCAGGTAGCCTATTGAGTTAATATTTAAGTTGCCAATAGATAAGCATCCCTGTTTTTTATGTCATAATGTAAAATAGCTGAATTTCACTAAAAATTTCATTATACCAGGGGCATTTCAGCTTTGAAACCAAATCTTGTGTATCCAGTACTAACCAGTCTGTGGGATATGGGTTAAAAAAAAAAAAAAAAAACAGTTTGCAGAACTATTCAACTAGGATTTGTTGTATTAAATGGCCTTTGGGTCTGAAATGCTTTTTTTAACCTTTTGCTTAAAATGTGTTTTCTTTTGATAAGGTGCTTCAAACAGCCTCCGAACGTGTAGATGTGAACATTGAAATAAACCTGTATGTATATGCATATATGTATATGCAGATGTCCTCTTGCTCAAACCAGTACCCATGCATGACAATTCTTGTTTATGTTGAGTGTACGGGATTGGAAGTGGGTGGATGGGAAAGAGCTGTATAAAAAAATTAAAATATTTTGTCATCAAATCGAAGTGTTTGGGGACAGTATCTGTTTCAGGAAACAAGGTGAATTTTTCTGTACTGGATGCCTGACCTCACTAGGATGGTAGTGGATGCTTATACGCATAGCCACAAGAAAGGGAAACGAAAGTCATGTGCTTTGGAAAAAATCTGCAGCTACTTTTACCCTGCTGTCCCCAAATAGCCTGTTTCACTGTGATTTACATACTACTGTAGGAGAGGCCACATGTGTAACAGACAGCAAGAACACTGAATCTGAGGTTAGAAGGCGCAGTTTCTTGTTGAAGGTCTGTATTTACTGGTTGTGTGACCTGGTCCGAGCCATGTGACTTGGCCATTCCTTCAACTGCACGGGGACACTAACAAACTTTACCTGCTTCAAAAGTTGCAGTGAAAATTAGATTAGTTAATGTATATGGAACTACTTTATAACCTATAAGCCTTCCCCTGCTCCCAGAAAACCAAATGCATTGCCTTCAAGTCAATCCTGAGTCACAGCAACCCTATAGGACAGAGAACTGCCTTGTAGGGTTTCCCAGGCTGTAATCCTTATGGAAGCAGGCTGCGTTATATTTTGCAGAGTGACTGGTGTTTCCAAGCCTCTGAGATTTCAGATAGCAGATGAGTGCTTAACCACTGTGCCACCAAGCCTTCTTTATAAAGCCGTGTAAATGTCCTTCTGGAGCCCCAAACCACAGTTTTATGAGTGTGCTGTTTTTTAGACACTGATGTCTGAAGTTCTGTGGCATAGTCCATTAGAGCACACACTCAGTTCCTGCATCTTTTTTTCCACTTGATTTTGGCAGTAACTGTAGGAGGTGTTGTAAGGTAAGTATGATAGTGGTACCGTACCACTGGGAGCTTAAGGTAAGGAGGGAATAGTAAGCAGTGACCAGTGGAAAATAATTTGGCTTTGGCTATTCTCTCCAGATCTTTTCCTGTTGTGGTAAATAGTTAATGGCATGTGATCCATCACACTCACCATCTACTTCCTGATCAGCTACTGTGATGCCGGAAATCGAATGCAGGACATGTCACAGAATCTAACAGGGAAGAATGAACTTAAAAACCTGGAGAGGGTTCCTGGTCTCAGAGGATGTGACTTAAAGAAGAAGTAAGATCTTTCCAAGGCCAGGGGACAAAGGGAATAGGAGTATGAAGGTCACAGAGGAAATGAAGATGGAGAATGTTTGGATAAGACTGGTCTGGGGCTTAGAAGGAGTGGGAATAGCACAAGCAGAGCCTCATGCACCTGTGAGCCAGAATGAGAAGGTCTTTAATGATGTAAGAGTTAAAAGACCTAGGTTTCAGGCAGAGACACGATATGGCCAGAATAGAACAGGAGTATTAGACAAGTCCAGGAAAGAGATTAGAAGGGCCAGAATCAAGGCAGGAACAGAGTACCTGGAGAGGACAGTATTAAATCAGCAAGGTTTGAGTATTCTGAATATGGGCTCTTTGGAAAGTAAGGGTGGAGTCAAATTGCAAGCCTTTCTGTATGGGACACTTGTTACGGCCCTTAACAGATGTAGAGATTCCTAGAGAAGTGTTTACTTCTATTTTATTGACTGTGCAAAAGGATTTGACTGTGTGGATCATAACAAATTATGGATAACATTGCAGAGAGTGGGAATTCCAGAACACTTAATTGTGCTCTTAAGAAGTCTGTACATGGATTAAGAGGCAATTGTTTGAAACAGAAACTGCGTGATTTAAAGTCAAGAAAGGTGTGCATCAGGGTTGTATCCTTTTACCATACCAATTTAATCTGTATACTGAGCAACTAATCTGAGAAGCTGGATTATATGAAAAAACAGGGCATTAGGATTGGAGGAAGACTCATTAACATCTGTATTATGCAGATGACACAACTTTGCGTGCTGAAGGTGAAGAAGACTTGAAGCACTTCTGGTGAAGATCAGAGATCCCAGCCTTCAATGTGAGTTACACCTCAACATCAACAAAAGCAAAAATCCTCACAACTGGACCAGTAAGCAGTCATGAGTAAATAGAGAAAATAAGAGGTGGTTAAAGATTTCATTTTACTTGGATCCATAATCTACACCAGTGGAAGTAGCAGTCAAGACACCAAAAGACTCATTGCACTGGGAAAGTCTGCTGCAAATGACTGCCTTAAGGTGTTGAAAAGTGAAGATGTCACCTTGAAGACTAAGGTATTTTCATTTGCATCATATGTACAGGAAAGCTGGACAATGACTAAGAAAGACAGAAGAACTGATGCCTTTGAACTGAGGTGTTAGAAGAGAATACTGAATGTACTGTGGACTGCCAAGAGAATGAATGGATTGCTTTGGAAGAAGTACAACCATAGAGCTTCTTAGAAGCAAGGATAGTGAGACTGTCTTACATACTTCAGTCATGTCGTCAGGAGGGACCAATCCCTTGAGACGGTTATCATGCTTGGTAGAGGGTCAGTGAGAGAGAGGAGGACCCTCAACAAGACAGATTGACACAGTGGCTATGCAGCAGTGGGGTCACATATTGTAATGACCGTGGGCATGGTACAGGGCTGGTCAAGATTTCATTCCATTGTACGTAGGGTGGCTATGAGTTGGAACCGACTCAACAACACTGAACAACAGAAGAGAACTGTTGGTGGGACCATTATTTAAAATTCTTTTAGTAGAAAGCAGCCCTAGCAACCCTCGCCCCAAAAGGGGACTTTACTAGAATTTCCTTAAGAGTATGGGTCTACAGAAGAGTTGAACTAACTAGAAAGAGTGGAAATCAGGCCAGCTGTAAGGGACCTCGGCACCCAGAGTTCATAGACCTTTCCCCTCAAGCAGTACCATTTATTTAACTAACATTTTATCCAAGTCTTTGTCTCCCTGACTTCAAAACCAAGAAGGAGTACCTTAATGGCTCAGTCTCCAGTAGGTGTCCACTACTGTGCCAGTAAACGGTGACAAGGGACTCAGTTCACATGGTTGCTAGGGCTCATCATGTGGCTTCGAGACTGTTGCCAAAGGATGGAGACTCCGTTTTGAGCTGGGCAAGCAACTAGAAAAGATCCACCACAACAGGTAGGATGGTGAGTGTGGATTTGCCTGGGCCAGTTTTAAAACCCCTCACTTGGAAGAAGCTATGATTAGAAGCTATGATTGGAAGTGAGAGGGTGAGCAGGGAGATTTGAAAGTTATTAGCACTGGAAACAAGAGGTACAGCTGGTAGAACATCAAAGGATCAAGGGAGATAGGAAGAGTGGAGAGGCAGGGGCAGCCACATTCAGCAGATCAGAGGAAGACAATGAGGTACGTTAAAAATATGGGATGTCAAAGAAGTTAAAGAAGATACGTATGTGTGTATGTATACACACGCATGCATGAATTTTAACAATGTTAAATATTTAAGGATTGGAAAAAACCTGTTGGATTTGGTGCATTGGATGTGTGTGAGCGTCTCAAGTGACAAAGTCAGGAAAGAACTGGCCAGAGGGAGCAGTCATGGGTGGTAGTAACAGGAAGGAAAGAGAGAAAGGTGGAGCAAAGGCTTGTGTTTTTCATTTCCTGCACCGAGTTTGTAACTCTGATGGCTTAGAGCCAGCCAGGAAGGAAAGGAAGCCTAAGGAAAATTAGAGATTTGGGATCCAGGGCACAGGTTGGAAAACAGCCCCAAAGAGATGAAAGGACATTTTCATGCTGAGATAGAAGAGAAAAAACAGACGGAGGGTGGAGAAGAAATTTAAGGTCAAAAAGAGAGAAGCTGCAGCTCGTCTCTGAGTGCCCTGGCTTCTCCACAAACGTGAAATGGGTGTTGGAGTTCAGCTAAAGCATTTCTCAATTTCACTGCTTCAGCCTGAGATGGGAAGAAGTAGACGATACCTGGCTACCACCTATGACTGACCTGAAAGGGAACCCAACTGAGAGTCCCTGATGGAGTGGAAGAAAAGTAGGTCACAGGACTCAAGTTCTAGTACTAAGACCAGACTTAGTGCTCTAACGGAGACTGGAGGGACCCCAGAACACATGGTTCCTGGACTTCCTGTTAGCCCCAAACCAAAACCATTCCTGAAGCCAGTTCTTCAGACAAAGATAAAGCGGGATATGTGTTGACACTGGCGAAGACTGTGCTCCTTAGCTTAACACCTAAGACAAAATAGGCAGCTCCTGTCTGGAGGTGAGATGAGAAGGCGGAGGAGGATAGGGACCGGTGAAGTGGGTACAGGAGATACAGGGTGAAGAGAAGGAATAAGCTGTCACACTGTAGGGAGAGCACTTAGGTCAAATAAGGATGTGTGCGTGAGTCTTTATATGAGAAACTTGACAGCGATTTTCAATCAGTGGAAATTTCAAGAAACTTCAGGAGGTAAGAAAAGGGCTTTCAGCTTTCTCTATTAAAGACCATCATTCTAGAGGGAGAAACTAATTGTTGGCCACATATATACCACTTTTAGAAATCATCAGAAAAATAATACAGCTTTGAAGAATATTATATAAAATAAATGTTCCAATTTTGTTTGAAAAGAAGAAACTTCACTAACAGTCAATAAACAAGATGCAATGACTATTTCAAACAGAAAACAAAACCAGTTTTAGCTAACCCGTTGGAGAACGTCCATACTAGTGAAATCAAGGGTTCCATATTTGACTTTGAGGTAGTTTCAATTATTCTCAGCATTCAATAAAGCACTATAATTCTTGAGTTAAATCAGGAAGTTGCCTGATTCCTGAATCATTCAGCCTAAATGCTCACATCAGGTGCAGCCCTTGGAAGTCAGTCCTGGAGCCCTGGCAGGTGCAACTGAGATGTTAAAAAGCAAAGCAGCTTCAGGGGGACATAGAAGAACTTCAGTGGTGTTATCAACTTGATGAGCAGGCTATCCATGATCTTGAATCTGATCTTAATCTTGGCTTCTAGAAACCTTCATCAACTTAAATTGGAAAAGGCTTTCTGGGGTTACTGGTAAACTTGGGAGAATTTCTATAACTAGAACTTCTCTGGAATAATTAATAATAACCACAAATACATTGCCCCTGAGCCAATTCAGACTCATAGCCAACAGTGTAGAACAGAGTAGAGCTGTCCCATAGGATCTCCAAGGAGTACCTGGTGGGTTCACACTGCCAAACTTTTGGTTAGCAGCCATAGCTTTTAAACCATGGCGCCACCCAAGTTTTCAAAGAATACATGTATCTTGTGGCTTTACCAGCCCAGATACTGTACAACAAAGAGTCAGTGTAAAGGAAAGTGGGTGTCACTGAAAGTCATTTCACCCCACCCAGAGAATACATGAGATTCCAGTAAGTCTGTGAACTTAATTGTTCCAAGTGCTACATACCTCGGTGCTGAATTTCACTATGATCACCTCTGAAGTACTCTCCTTGGGAAGCTGCTCAGTCCACTCTTCAAAGGAATTTTGGAGCTCTTTCTGGAATGGCCATTGCACACAGTGGCAAGGTGGCAAGTCTGCAAACTTAATTGTATCATTGCCTATGAGGGAGTTTTTAGCCAGTAAACAACTATTGGAACACACTCCCTACTCACCTGATGTGGCCCCCAGTGACTTTTTTCTTTACTTGAAGATAAAGGAAATATTGAAAGGAAGACATTTTGATGGCATCCAGCCCATCAAAAGTAACATGATGACAGCTCTGATGACCATTCCAGAAAAAGCATTCCAAAATTGCTTTGAAGGGTGGACTAGGCACTAGCATCAGTGCATAGCTTCTCAAGGGAAGTACTTCAAAGGTGACTGTAATGATATTTAGCAATGAGGTATGCAGCACTTTTTGTAGGATGAGTTAGAGAACTTAATTGGCATCCTTGTATATACACGATTCTGTAAAAAAGCACCAGTTAGGGTGTGTTGGTTTGTGAATGAATGAAAACACACTTTAGCTAATTTCAAATTCTCTCTTATTGCTGAGTAAACAAATTCTGTGTGATACCCTTGTTTCTTGATCGAAAGAAACTTGCCTCCCTCTGATGACAGTCAGGATAACACATCGGATATGTTAGTACAGTTGATTAGGCTCAACGTGTCGGTTCACTCTGACTTGTATGAGACTATACCGTCTGTCCCCTTCATTTAAACGTAGTTTTCATCTGTTGTGCTGTAGAAACCATTAGGACTTATGCAAACTTGCTGACATCCACTGTTTTGAAAGATAACCTATTTCGTTGTATACAGATGACTTGGGTTTTGAGCGTGCATCAGCAGCCCCTGTGCAGCTGACCTCAGAGGAGGACTCCAGCCACTCCTTGAGTTGTCTGGGGTCAGGTGCTGCCTGTCTGCCACGATGGTGCGCTGAGCTCTCAGTTGTTAAGAATGCCCTTTAGCACTGAGTCCAGACCTTTCCTCTGGGAGTCTGACCTTTTCCTGCTGAACCTCGTCACACACACCCTGTCCCACTCAGGTTTGTTCCTCTCTGGGCACAGAATCTCTGTCCCTCAATCCCTTGTCAGCCATGGTTTTCAGACAGTTTCCCATTACTGCTTGTCTGTTAAGTGTCTTCTACTCGCTCATTGTTCGAAAATATAATACCCAGACTGGGGATCAGTGTGAGAATTTTACCTGCTCTGTAAGAGCTCACATATTACCTCCTTGTCTGCCCAACTGCACAGCACACACTCAGGCTATATCTCTGACTTTTAAGCATCAGTGAAACTGCTAGGAATTTGGACTTCACCTCCCGGTATCAAACACTCCATAGGTGTTACAGTCATCCAGTATGACGAAGCAGGACTCACGACACATATACACAGTGTTGGTAAAGTGTTTATAGAAAGCGAACAGGAGGTAGCACAAAGGGGGAAGTCCAGGTGACCCTTCTGCGTATTACTCATGCCCACACGTAAATCACTCAGCAGGCACACTGTGTCTGAGGTCAGATCCACCATTCATGTCACCATTGCCTGTGGCCCCCGTCGTGCTATTTGGGCCCCACATGGCTCTACCCATGCTGCCAAGGCCCACAAGGATTCCGCTGTTGTGCCACCCTGGGGACCTTCCCAGCTTCCCACCACACTCTGCTCTGCCATCAGACCTGGCTGGGATTTTGCCAGGTTTCGCGTTGTCGGCTCCGCTCTGCTGCAGGGCTACCTGTGCTCTGTATCTTCTGAGCCTCTGCAAGCAGCCTCTGCTTGTAGGTACACAGCATCTTCTTCTGGGCTGGCTAATACAACTCAGCCATCTTTCTCCGTAGACCGATGAGCCCACCATCTCTCTCCATCTACAGTGTTAGAGCTGCAACCTGTGTTACAGCTCTTTATTTAGGTCTAGCTGTTACTCAATGCAGGGATTTAGGTCCAAAGGACATGTTCTGCTCTGGGCCCCTTATGGTCATGAGGTTCCCCCCAAACCTCTGAGATTGGCATCTGATGTAAATAATGTCACAGTGTGACACTCCCAGAAAGACTGCAAATCGACCAGTCTGCTAAGTGGACCTAAAGCTGCTCAGTCCTATCAGGTTGATTACAAGCCAATTTTGTGGCCAGTAAACCAACCAATCTCTACAAGCCACTTACGTGGATAGTAGGTAGATCACTCACAACACTGTGGTCTGACCAGCCACTGTGGGAGAGTTACACATTTCAGGGCCACTTCTTGGAAATCCTATGGGGCAGTTCTACGCTGTCCTATTAGGGTCATTAGGAGACAGAATCAACTCAACAGCAATGGGTTTGGTTTTTTTGAAAGACCAGAAAATTCTACCTTGACCTAGTGCTCTCTTTTTGCTAGCTGTCTCCTGCGCACTCACACATGTATGCGAACACACACACACCCGTTGTTCTCATATTTCCTTTATTGTGCATGTACATATTTTTTTAATAGAGAACTTTATAATGTAGAAATTTACTCTTAACAGTACCTCCTGATAGCCAGAATGATCATCGGACTTCGCATATAAACAAAGGTGACTCCGAGAGGGGAAGCGACTTGCCCCAGGTTGTATATTAAAGTGGCAAAGTTGAAACTAAAAAGACTCTCAGTTTCCAAACCACAGACAGCATTATTTGCTGCAAGAGAATCAAGAATTTTGTTTTGAGCTGCAGGTCTCATTACAGCAAGATGACCTTATTAGGAGACGTTATTACAAACAGACAAAAAAAAAGCAGTTAGTACTGTCTCCATCTCCATTGATAGCAAGAGTCTGCCCTCTTCTGGTCACATGGAAAATGGCAACTATTGATGAGCAAATCCTCAGTAACAGACCTCGGAATTTGGGGAACAGAAGAAACACAGCAGTAAAGGTCATGGAAAAAATAATGATCATGGATGCCTTTAAGCATAAAGTGCTCTCTAGAAATAATGTCATCGGATGTAAGGGAGGACCTGTGGCCGCTGCATTGTCACTAATAACGCAGCTTGAAAGGTTTGTACTTTCAGAAACAACCAGCTCACTTTTGCATTTATTTGATTAGCTATGAGACTAAACAGTTCCATATGTTCATGAGTTTTTTTTCTTTTCAGTTTGTCATTTTAGACTATCAATTTTCTTCTCAGAAAGTATATCTCTTACTTATCTGATTTAAAATAGTCATTCTTTGTTATATGTATGGCCCGTATTTTTCCCAACTTGTCACTTGCTTTTTAATTTTGTGTATGATGCATAGTTTTTTAAGTTTTTGAGTGGTCAAAGCCGTGAATCTTTAGAGTTTCTGTCCTAGCATTAACACCTAAGGAAATCTTTCCTAAGCTAACAGAAAATATCACCCAAATGTATTCCCCCTTTTAAAAAATTCCTTTAATTTTTTTTGTTTATTATTTTTAATCATCAATTCATGTTTGTTTTGATTCTTTTTTCAGTTTGGACATCAATGAAATAATCTTTTCCATATAGTTGTCCTGGTATAGTTTGTAGAGTGATGACTGGGAAGGACAGGACTTTAAGCAACTCAGGAGCAAGGCAGTGGTTGGCTGACACCTGAGTGGGAATGCTGGTGGGACTGGCCACGTGGGAAGGACTGCAGGCCAGCAGGCTGACCGGGCTGCAGAGGAGAAGCAGAGCACTGCAGCCTGTACTACCAAAGGAGTCCCCCGACAAACTCATCTTTGACCCAGCTGGTATGGGCTCTTCAACATACAAAATGAAATCCAATGAAACCCATTGCCATCAAGCCAGTTCTGAATCACCACAGCCCTATAGACAGAACTGCTCCAGGAAGTTTCCAAGGAGCGCCTGGCAGAGTTGAACTGCCAGCCTTTGGTTAGCAGCTGCAGCACTTAACCACTATACCACCAAGGTTTCTGTGAGCTCTTCAGGTCAAGCAAATGCACTACCTAGGAAAACACATGTGTCCTGGGTCACAGAGAAATTGTGAGAGATGTGGGCAGGTACTGAGAGAGCTGATGAACCTGTGGAGTCCTGTCCACTGTCCCTGGGCCTCCCAGGGCTGCCCTGCCAAGCAGTCTGCTACTGCTCCACCATGCCAGAGCCCAGGGAAGAGGTACTTGAGGCTCATAACTGACGGCTGTGTTGACTGGATCAATCGATGTGACCATCTGAGCCTGCTTTGTGGGTAAATGAGACAGCGATGACTTTATGTGTGGGACAGAGCTAAGGTCTTGGCTACTGCTCTAATTGTACAACTAACTGGCCATATGCTTCACCAAGTTACAGTGCCTCCCTGGGGGTAGTTTTAGCAAACCAGACGCTGTGTTTACTGTACCACACATGGCAGTGTGAGTTGACGGAAAAAATACTGTGTAAGAAAATTCTTCATGGTTTGGAGTACAAGCTGCAGCTGTGCAGATAAAAGTCAGGAGTATGCATGGGTCACAGTGCTCTGATCTGCGGCCTACCACAGCGGCCAGCCAACACTTCATTCAGTTGTATGTGGCGTCACTGTGAGTCAGGAGCCAACTCTGAATCAGCTAACGACGACATTAATTTAACTGTGTGTATGCGTGCATGTGTGCGTCCTTGCGTGCATGCGCGTGCACACACTGGTAGTGGTGGTGAGGGGAGACAATCAGAGAGAAAGAGTTGGAAGGAGAAAGGGAAGGAGGAAGGAAATTAAAGATAAGCTGGGCCTGTGGAAAGAATGGAAACCCTGGTGGATAGTGGGTAAGCGCTATGTCTGCTAACCAAACGGTTGGCAGTTTGAATCCACCAAGTGCTCCTTAGAAACCCTGTGGAGCAGTTCTTCTCTGGCCTATAGGGTTGCTATGAGTTGGAATCGATTTGAGGGCAGTGGGTTTTTTTGGTTTTGTTTTTTTCTAAGAGAAGTATGAAAACCCTGGTGGCATAGTAGTTAAGAGCTATGGCTACCAACCGAAAGGTCAGCAGTTTGAATCTACCAGGTGCTCCGTGAAACTCTGTCACGGTGCTTCGCTTCTGTTCTATAGGAGTAGAATTGACTATGGCAACAGATTTTTATTTTTTAGATGGGGAGGATTTCTGCCAACATTCTAATGTGAGCGGAAGCGAATGGTGTAGAGACCAGGTAGAGACGCACGGCCATCTTTCAACTCGTCAACCCTCCTGAGGAGGACAGTCCTTCTAGTTTTCCAAATTAAGGTTTAAAACCACCCTTTCCCAAACCCTGGTCTCACAGTGGTGAGGTGCTGTGTCTGCTAACCAAAAGGTCTGCAGTTCAAATCTGCCAGGTGCTCCAGTTCAGTCTGGTTTTTGGTTTTCGTTTCCCAGAACTAGTGTCTGTCGTGGCTATCTTCTGCCCTCTGCAGGCCAAAGTAAATAATGACAAGGGACAGTTTTATCTATTTGAAATACTCATATACTCACCCAACAAATATTTATAAAGTCTGGTGCAGTGGTTAAGTACTATAGCTGCTAATCAAGAGGCTGGCAGTTTGAATCCATCAGGTGCTTTTTGGAAGCAATGTGAGTGGTTCTACTCTGCATTATAGGGTTACTGTAAGTCAGAATTGACTCCATGACATTGGGTTTGGTTCCGGCTTATTAAGTGCCCAGCACTGCCCTAAGCTCTTAAAATGCTCCAGTAACCAAAACAAAGATTCCTGCCTTCATCAGGCATATTTCAATCACAAACAAAAACAACAAAATTGAACCCGTTGCCTTCATGTTGATTCCGTCTCAGAGACACTGAAGGACAGACTGGAACTACCCCACAGGGTTTCCAAGGAGTGCCTGGTCAACCTTCTGGTCAGCAACTGTAGATCATAACCACAGTGCCACCATGGTTTCCATAACAACAGCCATAATGAAACCAAACACTATAGGGTGCTTATTAGACAGTGTTCTGACCATTGTCCTTATGTAGTCCTCAAATCAGTGCTCTGGAGGTAGGTAAAATTATCTTGCCATTTGACAGACGAGGGAAGTGAGGCACACAGAGGTGGCCAAGACCACACAGTTACGAAGAAACTGAGCCTAGTTTGACTTAGACAGCTCCAGAGTCTGCTCAAACCTGTTCATACACTGCTTTTCATGCTGAGGTAGACATCACTCTCTTCCTACAAGACTTGCAGACATCAAACCATTAGGTGGCTTTACGGGGAAAAGGCAAAAGCAGACTCTGCTCTAGGCTCAGCCACTCCTCAGTCTCAACTGCTGTGTGGAATCCAGCCAGTCACCCTGTGTGGTCCTGGAGGATGGACGCATGGTGAGTGTACCTCCTCTCCCCGTCCCCACTGAAGGTCAAAGAAGCCGCAGGAAGGGCTGTATCTCTCAACAGTTGCTGCAGGTCCTGTCTTCTGCCCTTCCTGTGATCCCTGCTTCTCTAGTTCAACATTTAAAGGGCAAGAGATTACCTGGAAGTTAATGAGGCAACTGAACGTCCTTCCCTGTTTAGGTAAAGGGCAAACCACAGGCAGAGGGCATCAGGGGAGAACTGGTGTCTATTGGTCAGAGAGGTAGAGAACTAACATTGGAGAGGGCAGAGTAGTGGAGCACAGGAGGAGCATCTTTCTAGAAGCCTTTGAATACTTTCCCCCCCTTTTTTTTTAATTGTGATGATTAAGTAAAAGTATACAATCCAAATTAAATTTGCCTGTCTACCTATCTGCAGCTCCTTCTGCTTCCTTGATGGTGACACCATGCTCCTCCTTTTCATTCTATGTACGTCCTATCCTCTTAACAATCTCCTGTCCCGTCCTCTCCACCCTTTCCTGTCCTTTCTTGTAAGAGTCCAGTAGGACAGCATTCTGTAAATGCATAGAATCACAAAGTACAAACACCATGTGGTCACATTGTGTCCCTGAATTCAGTCCACTCCTGTCCAAGAGTTGATTTCAGTAATGTTTTCTGGTCAGGGGCAGCAGTGATTCTAGGGGCCATGCTTCCAGAGGAATCTGCAGGCTGCCAGACCACCAACTGCAGTCTTTTAGGAAGTTCTTGAGGTGCATCCCTTTTTTCTCATGTTGCCACTGGGACTCAATATTGTGTGCCCTGTCACGGCCGTCTTTGGTGGTGGCTGTGCACCTTCTGGTTCTTCTGGTCACCAATAGATACAGTCACCCATTCACATGGGTCTGTTTGTCTCCTGGGCTCTTTTTCCCTCATGTCTTTGTTGTTCTTGCTGGTCATCTATTCTGGATGAGTTGGGACCACTTGGTGTACCTCAGACGGCAGCTTGGTAGCTTTTAAGACCCCAGATACTACTCACCAATATGAGATACAGAAGATTCTCTCAGCAATAGGTTAGTTATGCCAACTGGTCTCGATTTCCCCTGAGGGCATGGTCCCCAGGCCCCGGCCCCTGGCTGTTACTCTATCCTTGCAATAGAGTTACGATTAGAAGTTTTCAGTTTATGTTGAAGTCCAGTTAAGTTGATCTCCTTTCTAATGTGTGCTGTCACTGCTTTCACCCAACCAAATGTCATCAACTATCTAATCTATGACCAGTTCTCTTCCTTCCTCCTCACCCTTGCGAATGTTTTCTTCTGTACATAAGTCTATTTCTAAGTCCTTATAGCAGCCGTCTCATACAATATTTGTCCTTTTGCCTCTGACTAATTTCACTCAGTATAACATCTTCCAATTGAAACCAGGTTATGAGATGCTTCCTAAAGGTATCATTGTTCTTGATCATTGCATAACGTCCCATCAAAGCATATGTATCATAGTATGTTTATCCATTCATCTGTTGTTGGGCATCTGGGTTGATTCCATCTTTTTGCTATTGTGGACTGTGCTGCAATAAACATTTGTGTGTATGTATCTGTTCATGTGACTGCCCTTGATTCCACAGGATATATTCTGAGCAGTGGGATTACTGGATCAAATGGCTATTTCCAGCTTTTTAAGGAAGTGCCAAAAATTACATTCCATGGAGGTTGTACATTTTGCAATCCTACCAGCAGTGTAGGAGGGTTCCCATTTCTACATTTGTTGTTTTGTGTTTTGGGGATCACAGCCAATCTTGTTGGGGTAAGATGGTATCTCACTGCAGCTTTGATTTGGATTTCTTTAATAACTAACGGTAACGAGCATTTCCTCATGTGTCTTTTGGCTGCCTGGATATCCTCTTTCGTGAAGTGTCTGTCCATCTCCTTTGCCCATCACCTACTTGGGTTGTTTACCTTTTTCTTGCTGGTATGTTGCAGTATCTTGTAGACTATGGAGATCAGACATCAGTCTGACATGTAGTTGCCAAATATTTTTTCCCATTCTGTAGGTGGTCTTTCAATTCTTTTGATAAAGTCTTTGGATCAAGAAAAGTGTTTGATTCTTAGTAATTCCTATTTATCTATTTTCTGTTGATCATGCTTTGTCAGATTTTGAAGTCTATCTGAACTGTGTATTAAAGCTTTCATTGTTGAGCCTATTTTTTCTTGCATGATTTTTATTGTTTTAGGTTTTATATTTAGGTCTTTCATCCAGTTTAAGTTGGTTTTCGTGTAAGAAGTGAGACCTGAGTCTTTTATCAATTGTTTGCAGATAGATATCTATAATTTTGCCAGCACCATTTGTTAAAGAGACTGTTTTTACTTGTTTACAATCTTAGGGTCTTTGTTGAATATCAACTGTTTGTAAGAGGATGGTGGCATCTCTGGGGTCTCAGCTCTGTTCCATTGGTTTATATGTCTCTTTTTGTACCAGTATCAGGCTGTTTTGAGTATTGTGGCAGTGAGTTTTATCATTTTTTAAAAATTGCCTGGGACTGACCTCCCCCAAAATGATAAACTTTATAAAAGAGGAAGGATGTGTTTTTTCATTCCATCTTTTAAAGGTGACTTCAGAAATTTGTTGACATTTTTAAAAGGCAAAATGTTAAAGTGTTGTGGGGAGTCCAGACGCCTCTCGTGTTAACCAGTGTGCAGACAATAGCTGATTTTTCCTAAGCACTGGTTAGGGAGCAGCACCATGTTAAGGGCTGTTTCTTACCTAATTCTCACAGCATTCCCATGAGGTAGGTAGTTTCACTCACAGTACTTACATATATGTGTGCTGAAGCTCAGTGAGGTTAAGTCACTTACCCTGGGTCACAGAGCTGGCCCTCAGGGCTGTGTCTGGCTAACACCATTATCACCACTCTGTACTGTCTCCCAAAGTGATGAGAAGGGAACGTAAACTGAGGGACTGCCTAGTTAAAGTGGCTGTACTCTAAGATTCTGCTCAAGAAGCAGGTACGGTTGATTCCTGGTTTCATCTGATCACATAGCAGGGGTTCCGGCATCACCGCTGGGGTTCTATCACACGGGCAAGGATGTGATTTGGAGGTAACGGACCCTCAGTGAGTCAGTCTCTCAGAGTTTTCATCTGTTTGCATTGCCAGCTTGCAGCAGCCACCCCCTGAGGGAGACTTGGAAGGACATGGCTCCAGAACCTGTCTGGAAAGGGGTCAGCAACTGGAACCCAGTGCCAGGGACTATTACACATGGTACCTTTCGGCCATCCGAGGAGGAAGGTGTGATTATTCTGACAACTGAAGAGAAGAAATGAGACTAGGGGTGGTGAGAGTGGGCAGAGGAGGCTTGCCAGAGGCCACACACTTCCAGGACTAGAACCCAGGCCTCCCAAATTCAAGTTTAGTCCTACGTAAACTTCAGTACCCCTCCAGCTTTCTAGATGATCCCAGAGCGAACCAGGCTGCCCCTCCCAGCTCCAGAGCAACCACAGAGGCCGCTCCAGCCTGCACCTGTTCCCAAAGAGCTGCCTCACATTGGAAGTGGCACCACAAATGTGGGATGGGATGGACGTTCTCTGAAAGAAGGCTTAACTCGCTTTAAGCTATTCTAGAAGGAATGAGCCCATGTACTATCTCTGGCAGCTTTCCAGGGGCACAAAATTTGAACTGTGCTCACTGCCAGGTTGGGACTCTGGGCCAGGCTGTCAGTACTGGGGGCAGCTCACTGAGGAGACAGAGGGGATCTAGGGACTGCCCCTTCATAGGGCTGGGTTGATCGCTGCCAGTTGTCTGTCACCTAGATCTCAGAAGTCACATTCAGTATATAAGGCAAGTTAGTTCACTTCAGAGACTCAGTTTTCTCATTTGTAAAATGGGAATAATACTATTTGTCTAGTAGCATTATTGAGAGGAATGCATACATTATTAGCCAAAATCCAAGTGCCGTCGAGTCAGATCAAAATGCTTAGGACAGTCCTTGACTTATAACAAGCTCAATAAATGTTAGATGTCATTGTCCTCAGATGGTGTAGTAGTTAAGTGCTGCGTCTGTTGGGGAATAAAGATTGGCAGCTTGTCAGGCCCTTCCTGGACACTCTATGGGGCAGTTCTACTCTGTCCTACAGGATCACTGTGAGTCCGAATTGACTTGACAGCAGTAGGGTTTTTTTTTTAAATCATTGTCATCATAGGTCCTTGAAACCAAGGAGAATACAGTCCAGGACCTTTTCAAATTCCCTAATCACAAATAAAGAATGCTAATATGGACTCCTGACTTTCTTGAAATGACACATGCATCTAGAATTCAGGGCTTTCTACATGTATCCTTACACCACAAGTTAACCAGCAATTTAAAATTGTGGCAGCAAGGGCTTCTTTCTCATGTGGTGGCCATTTTATGTTGAGATTCGATGTTTTTGTTACTCTATGAATCTTGCCATAGACTGAGACAAAAGCCAACTCCCTGGTCTCTATTCCCCAGCCAGCTGACCCCAGAGCTCAGAGCCTGGCCCAGGGCCCCAGCCTGGCAATGGGCACAATTCAATCTGGGCCTGAGCAAAACTGCCAGCCTTCATGCCACAGACTTGAGTCATTTAAACCAAGAAAGTTAAATTTGTATCTTCCAAAGATTCACCACTGTTTTCCCAAGGTGCCAGTCCCATGGGGTGGTGACAGTTGTTGGTCATCGCTCACTGCTAAGCAAGTTTGATGAGCATTCAATCTTTGTTTTGTTTTTACTGCAGTAAACATGTATGTAACATAGCGTCTGTCCTCTTGACATCCGTCACACATGCAGTGCCATGACACTCTGTTCATTATGCTATGCAACCATTATCATTACCAGCCTCCAGATTTTTCCATCAGCCTTCTCTTCTGGAGTGTCTAACAGACTAATCTTGAGAACTTCCAAGAGAAGGACAGAGTGTGTTCTGACCGTTTTGCCCCCCTTTATTTGCGGGGTGCCTGTAGGACATGGTCTTCTATGGTTGTGCTTCTCAATCCTTCTCCTGCACGTAGTTCACCAGGAATCTTGTAAAAATGTAGTTTCTCATTTGAAAGTTGTTGGGAGGAAGCTGAAATTCTGCAAGTCTAACAGGTTCCTGCAAACTCTGGTTGCATAATGGTTAAGGAGCTCCTGGAAAACTCTGTAGGGCAGTTCTAACCTGTCATATTGGGTCACTATGAATCAGAATCAACCCAACAGCACCAGGTTTGGATTTTGGGAACAAGTCCCCAGGTTATGCTAATGCTGCTTGTTCCCAATCCAAACTTTGATCAGTAAGGCTTGAGAAGATACTTTTGGAATATGTGCCTGCTATTGATGGCACTTGGCTTGGCATATTCCCTAGCCCAGGAGTTCCCCATGGCCATCATTTCTACCCTACCACCTTTTGAACTGCTTGCATTGTGTGAAAAACAGACTGTGCAACTAGCTTGAGTGGAAGCTCACCAGTTCAAGGATTTCTGTCTGTTCTCTTCCTAGTTATATGTCCAGAGTCAAGATCTGGACCATAAACACCAAAGAACTCAGTAATTACCTGTGGTGTGTATGCATTACTAGGGAAATTCAGCAAAGGTGCCCTTTTTTAGGTTTACAGAAACATTCGCTGTGCTCAGTCCTTGTGCATTTGTGTTCTTAAGTTGGTCCAGGGCTTCTACAAACTCACCAAAGATTTTAAAATTATTTAAGCTGTCTCTTTTCTTAAACTCATGAATCTGACTCAGCCAGCTTATGTGTAAGGGCCTCCACCTATAGAGACATGGCTGGACTGCGATGGGCTGTGTGTGATTCTCATTGTAACGCGAGACTGAGGACACAGAACAAAGGGGTCCAGAGCCTCAGCCAGTGTGGTCTCAGAGTGACCTATGGAAAGAGAGGGCTTACTGCTACTCAGTATAGGTATACCAGTATCTGCAGAAGGAAACTCTTCTTTCCACACTAAGCTCCCGTGTAACTAAATTTCACAAATTTGGCCCCAGCCTTGTCCTGATGCACCTGTTGCCAGTCTAGCCAAGGGGCTAAGCTACTCACTCATTAATGGTTCTGATCCCAGAGAACAAAAGGAAAAGTATTTGTTACCAGGGCTACTGCTTCCTGTAATTCTTAAGTAGGGGAGCCAAGTTTCAAATTAGGTTCCTTACCTCAAGGAACTTAAAATCTTGTTGGGAAACAAGACATCCAGGACATGACCTGGGCCACCAATGCCCAATGGAGGGACAGTGAATCCTTTTCAGTAACTGTGTGCTGGAACCCAAGACGACTTCCCAGAAGAGCAGAAGTGAGTAGAGCTCTGAAGTTGGGTCAATGGAGAGGAAAAGATAAGAATAGGAGAGAGTAAGAAGATGAAATTCCATCAGAATTATTTTGGAGTCAACAGTTCAAGTAATCTGCCTAAAGAAGACTGTTCACAGTGGGCACAAGAAGAAATTGGCCAGGATAGAGAAGCCCTGAAGGCTGGGTCACAAGGTCTGGGCCCATCCCTTTAGAACCCGAGCCTGGGAAGCAGGCAGAGCCCACCCTGGGGCAGTCACAATGACAGGCTCCTGGTGAAGCCACTGAAGCATCATCAGATTTGGAGGGAGCGAGAGGGTCTGGCCACTAGGTACAGGTGTATGGCTGGGCACTGCATAAAATCGCCTGAGTAAGGGAGCTAACAAGAACTGCACTTTGTTGTCACCTCTCCCGTTTCCAGTGTAGAGCTACCCCCTTCTAGGGGACTCCTCAGTCCAGCAGAGACTCGCATTGGCTGCCTGTGGTCTGGCATGACCAAGCCACGGCCACAGGTGTTTGCTCCTTGCACCCAAGGCATTTTCTTGCAGCAACCTGTCGTGTATATACCCAAAGTATCCAATAGGGGGCACTGCTTACCTTTGCATAGAGTAACAAAGCCCCAAGAGCGCTGTTTTTCTGAGACTGCTATTGGAACCGGAGCAAGCTGGTTTTCTGCTCTGGCTGGGCTGGCTTGACAAGTGAAAAGTTTCTGATTGTCTACTGCAACCAAGTTCAAAGAAATCTTACGGAAAGGATAACTTAACTCCCAAGCAGGAAATAAGTGAGAGGGGAGCATCCACAGCCTTACAGTTCTAAAGGTCGGGGCCAGCAGTTCTGTCCTGCTTTGGGCAGAGAACTGGACGTTTCCTCAAGTATTACCACTGCAGTCAATGCCACCAGCACCCCTGCAGGCTATCTCAGCCCTGCTGTGAGCTTCACACACACAGGAGAGGAAGAGAAAAGCAGACGGTTAGAAGGACTGTTAGAGCCAGCAGTCTCTATAATAGAGGCCTCACTGCTATTTGGGGTAGGAGATTGCCTCACAATGGAGGACATTTAGCACCCCTGGTGCCTGCCACTAAAGGCCAACAAGGTCTTAAAGACAACCAAAATATTTCCCCTACATGTTTCAAATGCATCTTCAGCAGGGTTGCACTGCCCTGATAGCTATGTTTATTCATTTTCACACACTTGTACATATTTTCCAGTGTAGACATACAAGACATTCTATATACATACAAACTGATAGGTCTGGAAATTCTGGTGGCATAGTGGTTGAGTGCTGTGGCTGCTAACCAAAAGGCTGGTGGTTCAAATCCAGCAGTGGAAACTCTATGGGGACAGTTCTACTCTGCCCTGGAGAGTCACTGTGAGCTGGAATTGATTCTGCAGCAATGGCATTGATAGGAACCACCACTTGTCAGTCAGTTTGCCATATTATGGTAGCTTGCATGTTGTTGTGATACTGGAAACTATCCTACAAGTATTTCAAATACTACCAGAGTCACCCATGGATGACAGGTTTCAGTAGAGCCTCCACACTAAGACAGATCTGGAAGAAAGACCTGACAATCTACTCCCCAACCCCCCACTCCCCCGCCCAAAGCTGCAAAAATCCATTAATAATCAGAGCATGGAATACACAAAATATGAATCTAGGAAAATTGAAAGTTGTCAAAAGTGAAATGAAATACTTGAAGATAGATCTCCTAAGCATTGGTGAGCTGAAAGGGATTGGTACTGGCCATTTGGAATCAGACAATCATGTGGTCTGAGAATGACAAATTGAACACGAATGGCATTACATCCATCATCCAAAAGAACATTTCAAGATCTATCTTGAAGCACATCAGTGTTAGGAAAATATCCACATACCTACAGGGAAGACCAGTTACTATGACCATTATTCAAATTTATGAGCCAACCTCTAGGGCCAAAACTGAAGAAATAGAAGGTTTTTATCAACTTCCACTGCCTGAAATCAAACATGCAGTCAAGTTGCATTCCTAATTCCTGGTGATTGGAATGCAAGGTTGGAAACAAAGAAGGATCAGTAGTGAGAAAATATGGCCTTACAGACAGAAAGGACACCAGAAATCTCATGATAAATTTGCAAGACCAACAACATATTCATTGGAAATACCTTTCTTTAACAACATAAACGTCCAGTATACATGTGGAATCAAATCAATTAAGTACTTAGAAAGAAACAACGGACAACTCAACATCAACAGAGAAAACAAGGCCAGAGGCTAACTGCAGGACAAAACATCAATCGCTCACATGTCCATTCAGATTAAAGCTGAAGAAAGTTAAAACAAGTCCATGACAGCCAAAGGACAATCTAGAGTATATCTCACCTGAACTTAAAGACCATTTCAGCAACAGATTTGATGCACTGGACCCTGAAGACCGAAGACCAGATGAACTGTGGAATGATGTCAAGTAGACCACACATGAAGAAAGCAGAAGGTCATTAAAAAGACAGAAAAAAAGAAAAAGCCAAATTAGATGTCAGAAGAGACCCTGAAACTTGCTCATGAGCTTAGAGTAGCTAAAGCAAAATGAAGAAATAGTGAAGTAAAGAGCTAAACAGAAGATTTCAAAGGGTGGCTCAAAAAGACAAAGTACAGTTATTACAAAGAAATGTGCAAAGACCTGGAGTTAGAAAACCAAAAAGTAAGAACATGTTCTGCATATCTCAAGCTGAAAGAACCAAAGGGAAAAAAAAAACCTTAAGTTGCAATATTCAAAGAATTTATGGAGAAAAACTGAGTGGCACCAGAAGCATCAAAAGCAGATGAAGGACTATATAGAGTCACCATACCAAAAAGAACTGGTCTGTGTTCAAATATTTCAGGAGACAGCATATGATGAAGAATTGATGACATTGAAGGAAATAGTCCAAGCCACACTTCAGTCATTGGCAAGGAAAAAAAAGGCTCCAGGAATTGATGGAATACCAATTAAAATATCATTGCTAATGTCAGCTGGATCTTGGCTGAGAGCAGAAAATACTAGAAAAATATTTACCAGTGTTTTATTGACTGTGTAAAGGTATTTGATTGTGTGGATCATAACAATTATGGTAACATTTTAAAGAATGAGAATTCCAGAACACTTCATTGTGCTCATGCTTACTATGTACACCAAGAGGCAATTGTTTGAACAGAACAAGGGGATACTGCAAACGTGTGTGTCAGGGTTTTATTCTTTCACCATACTTACTCAACGTGTATTTTGAGCAAATCGTCAGAAAAACCGGACCGTATGAAGAAGAATGTGGCATCAGGATTGGAAGAAGACTCACTCATGTGACACAACCTTGTTTACTGAAAGGGAAGATGATTTAAATCATTTACTGATGAAGATCAAAGCCTTCAGTATGGATTTATACTTCAATATTAGAAAAACGAAATTCTCAAAACTGACCAATAAACAACAAGTAGAAGATACTGAAGTTGTCAAGGATTTCATTTTACTTGGATGCACAATCACTGTCCATGGAAACAGCAGTCAAGAAATCAAACAATGTCATTTCAGTGAGCAAATCTGCTGCAAAAGACTTCTTGAAAGTGTTGAAAAGCAACGAAATCACTTTGAGGAATAACGTACACCTGACTCAAGCTATGGTATTTTCGATCAGCTAATGTGCATACAAAAGCAGGATGATGAATAAGAAGAACTGATGCCTTTGAATTATAGTGCAAGTGGAGAATATTTAATATACCATAGACTGCCAGAAGAACAAACAAATTCTTCTTGGAAGAATATAGTGAGAATGCTTCTTAGAAGCAAGGATCACAACACTTCATCTCATATACTTTGGACATTTTGTCAGGAGGAACTAGTCCCTGGAAAAGGACATCATTCTTGGTAAAATAAAGATTGAACAAAAAAGAAGACCCTCATGGATGTGGATTGACACAATCTTTGCAACAGTGAGTTCAAACACAACGTAGGACTGCGTAGTGCTCTCTTATACACAGGGTCATCATAAGCTGGCACTGACTGGGCTGCACCTTACAACATCAACAGGGTTGCAAATTTTTAATTAGTAAAAACTGCTTGTAGCGTGAGGGTACAAATTTTACTGCCACCAGCATTGTATGAAAGTTCCTATTGATCCACATTCTCAACACATGGTTTTCTTAATTTTCCCAGTTTAGTGTGTATAAAATAGTATCTTGCTGCTCTGAATTATCATGTCCCTGATTACTAATGACTGTATTTTCATATGTTTGTCATTTGAGTTTCTTCCATGAAAAACTGTTTTCATTTCTCATTGGGTTGTCCTAATTAACTGATAGAATCCAAAAATTGTAATCAGTTGATTAATTTCTCAAAATATATGACTAATTTTGGAACTGTTTCCAGAATGGCCATTGCACATGGTGTCACAGTGTGATATTAGTGAACTTAATTGTAGAGTTGTGAGGATGTTCTTAGCCAGTAAGCAAATAACTGCACAGGAACACCCTCCCTACTCACCTGTTCTGGCCTCCAATGACTTTTTTCTTTACCCAAAGATAAAGGAAATAATGAAAGGAAGATATTTTGATGACATTCAAGACATCCAAGGTAATACGACAATAGCTCTGGATAGCCATTCCAGAAAGAGTTCCAGAATTGCTCTGAAGGGTGGTCTTGGTGCTGGCTTTGGGGCATACCTTCCCAAGGGGACTTTCTGCAGGGTGACCGTAGTGATATTCAGCAGTGAGGTATGTAGCAATTCTTCTAGGATGAGTTTGTGAACCTAACTGGCAGATCTCGTATATGGCCATTCTGACAAAGCCTTCTTGCTTGCTCTGGGTCCTGTTTCTGGCTCGTCATCATCTGACCTCCAGTGCTTGAGCCAGCAGCCTGTTGCCTGATCTGCTGACTTTAGGATTTACCAGCTCCACAGCCCTGAGCCAGCACCCTTCTCTCTGCCCTGCTGGTTCTGGGTTGATCAGCCCTTACAACCGTGTGAGTCAGAAGAAGCCTCCAGCTGTTGCCTTGACCCACAGACTTTTGGATCTGCTAGCCTCCACAGCAGTGTGACCTGTTTCCTTGACATAAGTGTCTCTTTCTCTCTCTTCTGAATGTCTTGGCTTTTCTTGGACATTTGCTCTTTCATCCAATGAGATAATCATGCCCATCAAACTTGAGCTAAGTCCCTCAGCTTCTGCTACTTTCAGTGTTGTGACCATGGTTGGGTAGATTATGCACCTACTTCATTTTCTGCTGTGTAACATGTAGATATTAATAATATCTCCTTAATGGCATTGCCATGAGGATTAGAGAGATAAAGAATGGAAAGCATAACAAAGTGGCTGGTGTGTGACAGGCTCATGTTATGGCTGTTGTGTTGTTGAGTCAATCTCCTAGACTGTTATTTATGGGAGCAGTTCACTGGGTCTTTCTTCCATGGAGCCACTGGCTGGGTTAGAGTCCTGAACCTTTTGATTAGCAGCTGGTTCTTACATAAAGATTATTCACAACATATTAACTAAAAAGAGCTATATAACAACATATTAGGCAGAGTTTGGTCCAATTTTCACAAACTGAGATAATAGTTCAACCTTATATTTAATAAGGGGACTATAGATTATTTTATAATTTTCTTTATGCTAATCTGTTTTCTTAATTTAAGAATTTTTTTTAATTTTAAAGCAGAAATGATTTGGTTTTAATCATTATAAATTATAAATTCCTGAAACTAATTTATAGTGGTATTTGTATCTGTTTTAGGGAAATTCACCTTCTGACAAGATCCAGAGTATAGTGCTTTTGCACTAGAGTTCGTACTGATTGTGAAGGACTGATCTGGTGTGGCAGCACACTGCACATCTGCTGGCAGATCACACACATGTGCATGCACACACACACGCGCACACATAGACACATGCACACACACATGCATGCACTGATAAACCAAACCAACTCCTTATATTTTAGATGTCCCATAGAGGGTGGGGGATGTGTAGTACATAGCATATGTATGAGAAGCACTGATATTCTATAGCGAAAGATCTAGAAGTGTTGACCAGCTAGTGGTAGGTTCCTAAAGTCACCAAGAGACAAGTTTCTGGAATGGGGTTTTGATCAGTTTGCCTCCTGGGTGAATTTCAGTTATGGTGTGTTATCTCAGATCCTGCTTGGAGGACCCTGGGCCTGGGGCTTGACTTCTTTCCCACAGATGCTGTGTTTATCCTCCAAACTGCCTTTTGATGACAGCCAGGCTACAGAGTCACAGAGACTGTGAGCCTGAGGACACTGTCTTTCAGATTTCCTGAGGCTACCCTAGGAGACTTCCCTGCCTCCAAGCCTCAGCCTCTCTCAGGAAGTGCTCCCTGTTCCCTCCCTTCTTGTAGCCATGAGGACAGGCTGCCTTACACTCTCATTCTATCTCCTTATGAATGAGTTCTAAGTGCCTTTTAATAAACCACTCAAGGACATATATATTATTCATGTATCTACATTTTAAATATGGAGCATTGCCATATGAGTGACTATGAATGGGTTTTAGCAGTGATTTTTCCATCACAAATGTGCACTAAGGAATTCTGGAAATTCAGTCATGTTCTTGCTGTTTCACACTAAAACTCTGACCACAGTGGTCAGTGTTACGTTTAAGGTTGTTAGTCTGAAGACAAAAAGTGAACACATATTATCATCTTCTCACTTAGTTCTTGCACCCCATAGATCCAACACGCCTTTCCTGTTTGGGTCTGAGGTCATTCCTTCTTTTTTCTGTTTTCTTAATGAAGTGTCTATGTTCACTCCTCTGACTTTAGGAGTATTACACTGCTATGATTTCCATAAATGCAGCCTCACAACTTAGTCCTATCTTTGTAACTGTTTCCCAGGTCACACTTGTTCTGACTCCCTTAATCTAAGGCTGTAGTTTCATAACCTCCCCCTGACCCCGACTCCAAGAAATCCATCCTTTAAGTACATTCCCAGTTTTATTTGGCAGCTAGTTTTGTGTGAAATCTTGAGCAGAGTCCAGAGTCAAGACTACAACCTCTCTTTCATCTGGGAATTAGTGGTCCTGGAGAGTCAAGGACTTCCTGCAGTGACTTCTGCCATTATTTAATAGCTTGGAATTTTGCCACACAGGTCTTTTTATTTCTTCTGCAATAAGGTGAATCTTGATTGTGGCTTCATGCCGTGCCATATAAAACTAGACTTTCATAAGAATGATTGAACTGAATGAGAATTTAACAAATGTGCCAATTTTTGTGTACTCTGCAACTTTTCATTAAAGCAAAAGAATAAGAACTACCATTAATAACCAACGTAAAATCCTAAACTATTACCACTCACAAGTGTAATATATGCTCTCATAAACTAATTATGATGTTTCAGTGGATGACAGAAAAAGAGCAGAATTCCTCAGCCCTTGTTTTTCCTCTAGGTTTTCTGTTAAGGAATTGGGAAAGGGAGAATAAGCATCGATAAGGAGCAGATTAGATACCGGATTTCATTAAACACACTGGTCTGGACAAATCAGAGTTCAGGGAACTAGACCAAGTGTCTTAGTCATCTATTGTCACTGTATCATTATAAAAGAAATATCACAAGCGGACTCTCCAGCAAACAGAAGTTTATTCACTTACAGTCTAGTAGGTTAGAAGACCAGATTCAGTGTGTCGGCTCCAGGGGTAGGCTTTCTCACTCTCTCAACTCTGGAGGAAGGTCCTTGTCATCAATCTCTTCCTGGTTTAAGAGCTTCTTGGCTCGGGAACCCTGGGTCCAAAGGATGCACTTTGTTCCTGGCACTGCTTTCTTGCTGGTATGAGGTCCCCCTGTCTCTCTGCTTGCTTCTCTCTTTTATAGCTCCAAAGAGATTGCCTCAGAACATAATCTAATTCTGTCTCACTGCTGTAACTCTTGCTAATCCCACCTCATTAACATCATCAAGTAGGATTTACAATGCATAAGAAAATCACATCAGGTGACAAAATGTAGGACAATCACACAATACTGGGAACCATGGACTACACAAGTTGACGCACATTTTCGGGGACACAATTCAATCTGTAGCACCTTATGAAACCAGTGATGCACAGCAGTGACCTCCCAGCATCTTACAGACCAAGAGTGATGCCAAGAAACAAAACCAAAAGGTTTCAATACCTGCAATCCCGAGTTTCAAAATACTCACAGTGATGAACCTGACCTGGTAAAGTAAAACAAGCAAAGAGTGAAAAACAAGCAAAGAGCTAGAGGGTACCGTGGACACCCAGTCTCAAAAGAGCTGGGGTTGAGGCCATGTGGTGTTGCGCTCAACACCTAGCCCAGGTCTAGTCGCTGATTACAAAGCCCAACATGCGTCATCAGCGGGAAGTACCCTCCAAGTTGAGGTTCAGCTGCATTAGCAGAAATACAGTATTGTCAGGAGAGAACAAGGACCCCACTGGGTTTAGCATACCAGTCGACATCTGGAGTCCTGAATTATCACCCACCCATTCTGGTGGGGACGTCAAGACCATTTATTGTATGAGGAAGAGTGTCACGTGAGTATTTATTCCGGGTAACAGGGTCAGCACTTTGATTTTGTCCCTGTCACAGTAAACACTGCAGAGGTGGGTTCTTTTCATTCTTAATCAAATGTTACACCCAGTAGTGTTCTGCTGTTTCCCAGCTGCCTGAAGGCAGAGCTGCTCAATTGTGTGAACAGTCCTGGGCCCGGGGCCGATTTGGCTCACGTGGTGATGGGCATATATGACAGAGGGCATTCTCCAGACCAGTGAGGGAGTCTTTGTGAGCTCAGTCAGTCAGCTACAGGGAGGAAAAGTGCCCCCCTCTCAAAATAAGGCAAATTTCGGATCAGGTTAGGGCTGTTTAAACATCAAACCTGTTGCCTTGGGAAGGAGTGAAGCCTTCATTGCTGGACAGGTTCAAGTACAGTGTGGGTGATGAACACAGATGCGGATCAAGAAAAGACTTGGGAGAAATGATGCTGGGCCCTCTTCTAAATTTGATGCTTAGGATCCTGCACTTAAACCCACCCTGGTTTTTCCTGATGATGACACTTCCCAAATAGCTTGAATTTCCTAATTTGGAATCAGCAGGCACCTAAAAGCTGCAATTTTGGGGTTCTGAATTAACTTTAAAAGAAGTCCCTGCAGGTATTCTCATCTCTCTTCCATTATCCATGCTTTCTCCTGAATTCCTGAGAGGCTCTTTATTATTCTGTTTTTCTAGCTTCCCTAGGACATTACTAGGAAACCATGGTGTTGCCTCTGGCTTGCTCTCATTCCTTCAGCTTTTAGACAAAGAAACCCTGTAGGCGTAGTGATTCAGAGCTATGGCTGCTAACCTAAGGGCCAGCAGTTCAAATCCACCAGGCACTCCTAGGAAACTCGATGGAGCAGTGCTCCTCTGTCTTACAGGGTCACTGTGAGTTGGAATTGACTCAACATCAGTGGGTTCGGTTTTTAGACAAAGTAATGGAAAAGCATCTTGTAAGGAGTGTCAGCATACTGCAATGGATGCCAACCTGTGACCGTTCTTCTTACCTGCTTCACCGTAAACTCAGTTCCAATCCTTTGGAAGCTATAGAAGACATTACTGCTGATTTAGGGCAATTACAGGATTTATAAATTGATCAGATCTCCTTTGGTTTCCCTAGCAACAATCTCTGAATCATATGATGAGATAAAACTATTGTTCTCGTAACAGAGCTGAACAGGAAGAAAAGTCCAGCCAGTGAGCACCCACCCTGGTGTGCGCAGAAGGACCACTAGGGAGGTAAGGAGGCAGGAGAACTGTGTGCAGGGTCAGAGCCAGAACAGGAGCATATCCCCAGGCACCAGTGAGAGTGCCACCAACGTCTAGCGTTCCGAGCAGTGTGAGGAGTGGGGAAGATTCAGCAGGCACGGAAACGCATGACAGGAAGGGTCTAATGAATTCAGACACAGAGAGACCCCCTACAGGGGAGGCTCCTCCAGGTGTGGTCCTTTGAACAGAGATTAAAGCAGCAGGGCCAGCTCAGAAAACAGAGTAGCCTCCTGAGAGATACTTCCTTAACGGGCTGGGAGCTAGGTGGGGTTTGGGAGTGTGGGCCAGTGGAGCAGGAAACATTTTCAGCTTTTTTGGCACTTTGGTGCCATTATGAAAACTTAGGAAGTGCTACCAAGTGAGGGCAGGCTGCAGATGGGGAGGGTGAGAAAGCCCCACAATTTGACTTTGTTGAAGGGGAAGCTTCATTGAGGATGCTGAAAGAACCACACAATCCCCATACATAGAAAATAGAGTTGGGGGGACATGTACCTATTGAGATTTAGTGGGAAGACCATCTGCTTTCTCTAGATTAGTTCTACACTGCAATAATTATCTTTAGCTTCTCCTTTGGAAGTTTTTGGACTTGCCAATAGTGAAGAGAAACCAGGTGATCTTGGGACAGGTGAGCTGAAGATCTGTCATTTCCCAAGCATGTGCCACCAATGCCTGTGGGTTCTCTGCACCCATGCCCTCGGCCAGCTCCAGCCATGGAGTGTTGGGAGGAATGGCTCACATGAGCCAGGAGAGCTTCTCTAGCTTGACCACTGGGCTACGTTTTCTTCCATTGCTGTAAAAAAACCAAACCTGTTGCCACCGAGTCAACTCTGACTTATAGTAGGACAGTGTACAACTGCCCTAGGTGGTTTCCAAGGAACACTTGGTGTATTTGAACTGCTGACCCTTTGGTTAGCACCCATTGTGCTTAATCTCAATGCCACCAGGGTTTCCACTGCAGCACAAACAGGTTGGAATTGGGGATAGTCAAGATTCCTCCCTGTTTCCAAGCTGGGTGACTGATTGAACATCTTCAGTGAAAGAAGCTGCTAGAAAAGCTATGTTTTCTCTGAGCCACTGTTTCTACTTTTTTTTTTTTTTGGCAATTGCTTATAGAACAGTTACAATTAGCTATTGTGTACTGTTCTAAGCACTTTATGTACCTCGATATATTTAATCTTCCCAATAAACATATGCGGTATTACAGGCATTACTGCTACCCTGCTCTACAGGCAAGAGGACTGAGCACAAAATGATTTAGTCAAGGTCCCACAGTTAGTCAAAATGAAGCCAAATTGAATCTATCAAAGCTGTCTAGCCGCAGAGTCCAGGTTCTTACCTTGACAGTAATTTGCTTTTATATTGTCAACAACAGAATTGTGTAACAATCAAGTGCCCCTCTTTAAAATGACGACCCACATTCTTTCTTGTTTTCAACAAGCATACAAGCCATGGGAGCATGCATTTTAGGTACTAAGACCACCTCAGCTTTCTTCTGTCTGGTTTTCTTTATTCCTCACCCAACCAGACATATATTTTTTGTTTGTGTGCATCTCTGTGCAATTCACCAAAAATATTCTTTTTGAAAAAAGGGAACAAGTAAACTCCCATGAAGAGAAATGAAGTTCTAATATATGCTACAACATGGATGAACTTTGAAAACATTAAGCGGAGTAAAATATGTCAGTCACAAAAGGATAAATAATGTATGATCCCACTGACATAAAATATCTAGAGCAATGAGTCGGATCTGACTCGACGGCACTTGGCTTGGCTTGGCAAACAAGCTTGTAGAGACCAAAGCTTACTAGTAGTTATCAGGAGTCAGCAGGAGGAAAGGGGAAAGATAGTGTCACTGCTTAGGGGACACTGAGCTGCTCTTAAGGGTGAAGGGAAAATCAAGAAATGGATAACAGTGATGGTTGTATAACATGATGGACACAATTGATGTCACAGAATTGTGCGTGTGAAGAATGTTGAAATAGCAGATATTTTGCTTCATACGTGTTTATCACAATGATGAAATCAAATAGATACAGTCAGGCAAGTTGGGAATCCTCCTCAGTGAGCTTCTGTACTCTTCAGTGCTCGGCCTGCGCTTTACAGAACTTGGGACGGCAAGTGTTGGAAACCCTGGTAGCTTAGTTGTTAAATGCTCTATCTGCTAACAGTAAGGTCAACAGTCTGAATCTGCCAGGAGCTCCTTGGGAACTCTTTGGAGCAGTTCTACTCTGTCTTACAGGGTCACTATGAGTTGGAATCGACTTGACAACAGTGAGTTTTGACTTTTTCTTTTTTTTTGGTGGGGGTGAAAGAGGCAGCACCAGCTGAAGATGAACTAGGTACAAGTCTAGAGCAATGGTTCTCAGCAAAGACAGCTGTGTTTCCCAGGGGATGTCGGGACATTTGTTGGGTGGTGGATGCACTGCTTGTCACAATTATTGGGAGAAGTAGGGTGCTACTTGGTTTTAGTGGACAAGGCCTGATTCTGCTAAATGTCTGACAGTGAGGGAGACAGTTCCACACAATTCTAAATGTGCCACTGGAAATTTATGTAGGTGAGAAATCTCTGTAGTTATCTGACCTATCACATAACTCCATTTTACATATTTTAAAAAAGATACTTTGTATGGTTTTAATATGTACCAAATTTTTCAAGAATACAACTCTCATGTACATTGAAAGATGATATTTTGTTAGTTTCAGAATTTTGCCAACAACTGTTCACCACTTCAAAATATTCCATCATCAACAACCACACTGCTTCTGTTATTTGAGCAAACAATACAACATGTCTGAATTCTGGATTTGTAGGTATCACAATTCATGGTGATTCTACTTGCATATACACAAATATGCTCACATATCAGTTATTTCAAAATGTTAAATATAAAGTGTTAACAATGAATACTATTTGAGTATTGTCTCACTTCCTTTATATCCAAACTTATCCACTAAAGATAGGAGCAAGCAGCTCAAATTCGTTATGTCTCCACAGTATAGTCCGAGCATTTCCAGACTGAAGTACATATCAACATTTTGCAAACAATATTTCAACACATATAATGTGCATAGCACACCTAGGAAAACAATGCACAAAGGGATTATTTGTAGGTATTATTTGTGACAAAAATACAGTACTATCTTATTATAAGTCATTTCTCATTTATTTTCCTGTCATATAATAGGAAATTACACTACTTTTTTAAGCATTATATTATCTATGAATTTCTTTTCAGGACAGTAAAGGGAGCATTATACATTGATATTGAACTGATTACATTGAGTCTGATGTGGTTGCAAACCACTGGTTAAAGCTTGAAAGTTGTAATTTCCAAGCATGTATAAGGATCTTCTTCAACTGTATGATTCCAGGTTAACACAATAATGTGCAGAATTTGATAGATGTGGCTTCACATATTTATGCTTCACTCAAGTCCATTTATTCATTCATCACACAAATTATTGAATACTACCATGTGGTAGAAAGCCTGGTGGCATAGTGGTTAAGTGTTATGGTGGCTAATCTAAAGGTCAGCTGTTCAAATCTGCCAGGTGTTCCTTGGAAACTCTATGGGGCAGTTCTACTCTGTCCTATACGGTCACTATGAGTCAGCATCGACTTGAAGGCAGTGGGGTTGGGTTTTTGGTTTGACCACGTGGTAGTTCAACAGAAGACTTCTCCCCTTCCACATTGGAGACCTGGTTCGATTCTCAGCCAGTGCATCGGAAGCACAGGTACCTCTTAGCTGTTAGTGGAGGCTTGCATACTCCTGTGAAGCTGAACATATTTCAGTGGAATTTCCAGGCTAAGACAGATTAGAAAGAAAGGGCTGTTGAGGTATGAGCAAAAACATTATAGATCACAATGGTCTGATAGCATTGTCCATGGCGTCACCAAGAGATGACTCAGGTGGCTGACTCACAGGCAGCTGATTACAGCACCACCAGGTGAGAGAAGCTGTGCTGAGTGTTAGAAGGACAGTTTGCCTAAACTGCTTTATAAATATGAATGTACTTGAGAGTGAGGTTCCTCTATAGAACCAATAAAATTAGGTATAATCAATATTTACTTAGAATAAAAATTATAAATGCCATGGAAGAGTACTGTCCAATAAAAATATAATGTTAGCCACATTTATAATTCAAACATTTTCTACCAGTTATGTTACAAAAGAAACAGATAGGATCTAAGCCATGCTGTCTGCATAAAATTCACGAGTCAACATATTACAACGCTAAATTGGCACATTAAAAGAAGTATTCAAACTGAACGAATCCACTAACACTGATTAGATTGGTAACAAATTTATGTGTAAAACTGGAAACAATACTCAAGCTCAACACGCACTACAAAAAAGATATTTTACATAATTCATTGGTTAAAATGAAGTGTTGCCCTTCCAAAACAGTCAAGTTGTTTTTAACAGGCATTACTTTACATAAGTTTGGTTTTAAAATATAAGGTTAGATTAGTTAAGACAAAGTTGAATTAAAAACCAAGTTCCTTACACTAATCTTCAACTACTCTATAACCATATATGGTTGGAGCTACCATACTGGATAGTATGCCTATAAGATATAAAACACAGGGCTACAACTTTACTGTGGTAAAGCAGTGAAAGCAGCTTGCAATCTTGAAAATATGTATCACTAGCTCAACTTGGATCCTCCTGAAAGAGCAATAGATGCAAAAATCAGCAAGAAACTTTCAGAAATGACCATCTGAAAAAGGTAGACCAATCCCTTCTTCAGCATATACCAGATTTTTACACAGACCACACGCACCTTCTACATTTGTTTGCCAGAAACACTCTTGTCTCATGAAGCATTTCCATAAGTGTCACTATGCCAATTTTCTTTTACATCTTGTAAAGAACTATTAGTGCATTATACTATATGAAAATACCTTGCAGAGGAGGATGAGGTTAGCAAACCGTCATAGAAGATACATGGTTATTTGAGTAAAAATAAGGTAACAGGCAGGGGGAAATATGTTTTGAAAATACAAAAGCACATGTTTATGTACACATACACATTAATAAATACACAATATAAAGTTACAGAAGAATATCTATGCACATATAAATATGGATACATACATGTCAGTGGTAACTATCTGAACTAATCTGATAGCTACCAAGGCAGTGCAAAATTAGGAGACCAAAATTACTGGGGAGAAGAAGTAAACCCAGAGAGATAAATAAAGCCTTTGAGGCTGCTTTTTGTGTAAAGGCCAGTTCACATGGAGGCAGCTGAAAGGCTGAGAATATAAACACAGCATTAGAGAGGCTAACGGGGCTAACAAAACCAAAACCAAAACCAAATCTGTATTGTTACTGTGTTGATTTGGACTCAAGGCAACCCTGTAGGACAGAGGAGATCTGCCCCATACACTTTCCAAGGAGCACCTGGTAGATTCAAACTGCCAATCTTTTGGTTAGTAGTAACTTAAGATGCACAGAGACACCTTTTAGTTGGAACGAAAAGGCTAATCCATAGAAGTAAACGTGAAAGGTGAATAGGCTAACTAGGCTAGAGACTAAACTCAGTTTTGAATTATCCTAATTTCTGATCCAAGATTGTAAATTTCAACAGGACAATTTATATACCTGTGAGAGATGTAAACCTGCAAGAAACAAATAAAAATTCACTCTGGAGGAAAGTAACATAATCCTAGGCCTCATAATACCTCTCCATTTTTTTCATATATAATGTATGGTATACAATAAAAATAACAAGGCATATTATGAAATAAGAGATTGTAACAACAAAGAAATAAAATAGATACAGATACAAAAAGGAACCATGATGAAATTATTGAACAGAAACTAATTGCAATTCCTGAGAGAATATAAAACAGCAAATTGAGAATTTTGGCAGAGAATTGGAAATTATCAAAACCAAATGGGTTATTTTAGAGCTCAAAAAGTAAAATAACTGAGATTAAGAACTCGATAGTTTAACGAAAAACAATTGATAAACCAGAAGAAATCAAAATATGAAAAGGATTAATCATGGAGACACACAGGATGGAATATACAGAAGAGCATAAAAGAAACAGAGGCTACAGGCAGAGAAAAAGAGACAAAAAGAAAGACTGCTTTCAAGAAACAACAATAAAACCAGTATCTGAGTTTTCAACAGTTGCAAGAGAATCCAGAGAATAACGAAACAGTGTTTACACAGTGGTGAATAAAAATGAATGCCAACTTTGATTTCTCAGTCTAGCAACCTTATTCTTCAAAAATTAAGGTGCAATCAAGATATTTTTAGCGAAAAAGACTTCCACAAATTAGAAAATTTATCTTGCTGAATACTCAATAAAGACTCCACAATCACATCAGTTTAACATGCCTTCTTCACAAATGAAAATATCCAAGTAGCTAATATACTTATGAGATGTGCTCAGTTGCATTACTGATTACAGATACACAAATTAAAATCAAAGTGATGTGTCACTACATCCTTACCAGAAAGGCTAAAATTGAAGAGACTTACATTACCAAGTGCTGGAAACGAGCAGAGCAACTGAACTCACATATACTATTGTCAGGAGTATGAATTAGTACAACCACTCACCGTATGACATGATTTGTTGAACTTATCCCATGAGCCAGCAATCCCACTCCTAGGTACATATCCAACAGAAGTATAAACATATATATAACAAAACACATTTACAAGAACACTTATTTGCCCCAATCTGAAAGCAACCCAAATGTCCATCCTAGTAGAAATTGTGGCAAACTCATTCAGTGAAATGTCCTACAGCATTACCATTAACAAAGTATAGAAACACACATGATGGGTGTCACACACATCTAAGTGACAGAAATCCAACACAAAAGAATATACACAATTCCACTTATATAAGATCACAATCAAGCAAAACTAAGTTATAGCTGTAGAAGTCTGTGTAATAACTAAGTAGAGAGGGAGTAATTTGGGGAATTGGGCCCTGAGCTTGGCTTTCAGTGTTCTGGAAATGTCATGTTGGTTATGTTAATGCTGTACAGTGAACTATACACTTTAAGGTTTTGTATGTCTGCTACATTTCAATGAATTTTTTAATTCAGCAATGCTTTAATCATAGAATTGTTTCACAAAACTGTTTATCAGTTATAATATTGTAATGGTTGAAGTGACAATTTATAAGACGGATAAACCAAACAAAAGGGGGAAATTATTTATTGTCAATAACTACTAATAAACGAAGCCAAGTTGAACTCACTGAAGAAATGCTACACACAGAATATAACCTGAAATTTTTTAAGAAGGTAACTGAACAAAAACCAACCATGTTGGAAGAAGGCATCTCACCTGACTCAACACTTTGGGTCTTGCTGGCATTCGAGGGCCTTCTATCCTGGTTTATGAGGCTCTAGCTGGTTCCTACCCAACCTACACCTCCTTCTGTTCCTGGTCATGCTTTTGTCTTAATCCTGGGCCAGATGAAGGCAGAGCCCTTTGAGCTTTGACTAGCTAATGGCTGAGTTGAAACATCTACAGCAACAAAAATCTGCAGGTTGCTGTGATTCATCCTGACTGATTGCAGTGCTCAGCGATCTTTATTGTATGAGAAACACACCAGAACTCTTCTGTGTGGATGTAGTGGGATGCTGAGAGTTGGCTCTTAAATTCTGTCTAAAGGTGTGTGCTTAGTAACTGGATTGTTTTTCTCCATGCGGCTTTGTTCTTGTTGCTGTTGCTGTTATTATTGTTATTATTTCAAAACCCATATAATCTCCACCACCACCCCCGCCCCACCCAGCTAAGCTACCTTTTCAAACATATCTCTCACTGATCCCCTAGGTGGTACCTATAGTAACCAAAGGAAAATAACCACTTCAAAATACCATATGCTGCCTGCTTTCACACCTTTTCCCATGCATTCCCCACTCATTTCTACCTGGGTGAATCAACTTCAACTTCCAGGTTAAGTTTAAATGTTACTTCTTGCAAGACCCTGTGGGCGCTCCTTCCTGTGCCCTCCAATGGCCATGTATTGAACCATGTCTTGAGTACCCTACGTCAGAATGTGTGCTCTCACAGAGGACTGGTCTACCACTTATAGACATGAGCATCCAATAGATGTTCTTCGAAGCTGGAAATGATAGATCTTTTTAAGCATGTTAATTGTTTTTCTCTGCTATTACAGTGCACATTTTGTGTGTTAAACACTTCATATACATTAAGTCATTGAATCGTCATGATAATTCCAGCTGTTGTGGTTATTGTTAGTTGCTGATAAATTAGTCCCCAACTCATGGCAACCCCAACCACAAGAAAACCATGCACAGTCATGTGCCATCACCATCTTTGATTACAGTTCAGGCAGATGGCAGACCCATAGAGTTTTCACTGGTTGATCTGTAATAGGTTTTTAAAAAACATAGCTATTGAGTAAATCCTGACTCACGGCGACCCCATGTGTGTCAGAGTAGGACTGTGATTCTTAGGGTTTTTGATGGTTGACTTTTCAGAAGTAGATCATCAGCCTTTTCTTTCAAAGCTCCTCTGGGTAAGCTCAAACCTCTGACCTCTTGGTCACCAGCTGAACGTTAATCATTTATTTACACAGAAACTCCACAGTTGCACGTGAGACAGTAAACTGCAGAGTCAAAATTCAAACTGAGCTCTGTCTGACTCTCAAGGACAAGTACTGCCTCTACTACAGAGCCATTCGCAGAGCAGGAAAGTGGGAAGGGCAGCAGGGTTTAGGTAGGCTGAGGCATCTAATATGTGCTGAGAAAGCCAGCCAGGGAATATTCTTCATGTCAGACCACTGCATTCTGAGCTGGACCTCTCCAGCAGGCAGCAGGAAAACACTGATCTGAGCCAGAGGGCTTCAGAGAGTGACAAGGTAAGACCTTGGGAAGGATGGATCTAGTGGCCCTGTGTCAAGTGGATAAGTCTAGAAGCACAGGGTCATTTGGAAGCTGCTATAATAGTTTGTATGAAAGCTGTTCCACTGTATCTTATTTTAAGAAAAGATGACATAAAACAATTCAGGACGCACAAAACAGGAGGGCATCATTCACTTTTGAAAGGTATTCACCTTTTAGCAAAAACAATTTTGTATTTGCCAAACACACAGATATCTTTGTCTCCTTTTATGATCTCTTAAATATCATCTCCTGAGCTTCAATTAGAAGATCACTACATGTGCCTTTTGGATGCTTTTTTTTCTTCCAGGTGAAATACTTTTAAAGAAAAAAGCAATTCTTGTCTAATTTAAATGTGCTATAGTAAGCACAGAAACCCTGGCACTAGTGGTTAAGTGCTATCATTGATAACCAAAAGGATCAGCAGTTCCAATCCACCAGGTGCTTCCTGGAAACCCTATGCAGTAATTCTACTCTGTTCTTTAAGGTCACTATGAGTTGGAATCAACTCGATGGCAACAGGTTTGGGTTGGTTTATAGTGTGTATAGTATATAGGGTCACCATGAGTCCAAACCAACTCAACAGCAACTCTGTCTGCCTGTCTGTCTGTCTATCTATTTACCTACCTATCTATCTTTCTATTTATTTTTTAATGGTATGTTTCGTGCCAGATTGACTTTGCACTAGCTCAAGTACCATATTGGATCACGTAAGTATTGAGTATTTTCCTCATTACAGCAAGTTCTATTGGTCAGCATTGGTTTGAAGGGTTGGCCTCTAGATAAGAAGCAACTACTTCCAAAGAAAAAAGCCAAGTTCATGTACGAACACAACAAGGAGGTCAGTTTTGGTTCATGATAAGGAAGCATTTTCTAATACTTGTTATGCTATTAATATCTCTTTGAAGAGAGAAACAGGAAGAAGAATAAAGGGAGGTGCTGAGAAGAAAGGCCTTTGCCCTGCCAAGTAGGTCATGTTCGGAAGCCTCAAAGAGATTAAAGTGGAAGCCATTCATTCAGCAAGTATTTATTATTTGTTTACTATATGCCAGGAAGTTAAAGACCTCATAAATGAATCTCTTAGAGAACCTGACTGCAAGCATTGTATCATTGTTCAAAGCTGTAACATATACACACAATTTATATAACAATATATATATAATCTGCTTAGTTTACCCTGTTGATGCAGTAGTTAAGTGCAGTGTCTGCTAACTGGGAGGTCAGTGTTTTGAATCCAGTAGGTGCTCCTTGGAAACTCTATGGAGGAGTTCTACTCTGTCCCATAGGGTTGTTATGAGTCACAATTGATTCAATGGCACTGAGTTTGGTTTGATTTTGCTCTCTTTTCCTGCCCCCAGGAGGCAACCATTCTAATGAGGTTAATACATATCTTGTGTGTATGTATTCTTGCAAAAATGTAAATATTATTTTGTGGGCATATCTAGCTAATTGGGGTTGATTATGTTGTGCCATATACCTCATTCTGTTTCCTTATGTTTTTTCAGAAGCACTGTGTTTGAATATCCATTTATGTTGTTATGGGAACATCCAGTCTGCTACTGCTGATTGCTGCACTACACTCCAAGAAAGAAAGGTGCTCTTTTGTCATTTCCATCATGATGCCTGACACTCTCCTTCTACCCCCTCCCTCCCACTCCCTGCCTCAAGGTGAAAGCTGGCTTCAGTTAGTTAGTGCTGTCCCTTGAGTCCAGGGCATTATTATCCACTTACACAGACCTGATTGTCTAGGAAAGTTTCCAAAGAAGGATTCCAGGTCATTTAATTAAGAAGGCCGTGTTGGCTGCTCTTTAAAGCTGTAATTAGTGCTAGTCTACAAAACCTCTCTGCATTCTGAGAACATATCATTTCTGATTCCCATAGAATCTTTTCTCTTCTTAAGCCCATTGGGCTTTGTCAACTCTGTCACTTTAATTCCCACAGGTTTTCTGAAGCGGTAATTAAATTTCAGAACGTGCACTAGGGGAGAGGGGCAGCAGCAGGGGCTAGGAGATGGGGACGGGAGTAAGTGTCCTGCCAATGTGTCTAACCCTCTGGGCTGCCTCAGGCAGGTCCTAAGCCCATTCTGTGGTTAGAGGAAGGAGTTCTGGAATTATTTTTACTGGACTCAAGTCCTAACTCTGCAACTTTCTAGCTGTATAACCTCAGGCAGACTACTCACCTAAGAAACAAAGTAATTGGACCACAGATGACTTCTAGGATGTATTCCATTTCAACTACTGTCTCACCCATACATGTTTTCTTGGCTTTGTGTCCTCTTGACATTGTTCTTCTGTCAAGAATACCTTTTCCTCCACGTCTTCTCCACCTTCATGGTTCTTTTCAGAAATGATGTCCTCTATAAGGCTCTCCCCTATTCCTCTTTCCATCAAAAAATTGAGAGTAATCTCTTTACGCTTTTTATTTCCCATTACAATAATGTCTATTTGATTGGTAGATGGCACTGACAAAATCTGTTTACTATATAAGAAAAAATAAAAGTAGCTCAATACATGCCACACACAAAGTTGGACTACAGATTTAATTGTCAGTGACACAACTAAACTGGAAAAAAAGCCCAAACCCACTGCCATTAAGTCAATTCTGACTCACAGTGACCCTATAGGACAGAGTAAAACTGCTCCATCAGGTTTCCAGGGAGCACATGGTGGATTTAAACTGCCAACCTTTTGGTAGCAGCTATAGCCCTTAACCACTATGCTACAAATTAATCTAAAACAAGTACGCTTTTAGCCTAAGCGTAGAAAAACAACTTGACTGGAGTTTTGTCTACCTGAAGAAAGAACGATAAACCATTTGTGGGCTCAAATAAGGGGAGAGGTAAAATTATGAAAGTCCAGCTCAGGAGGACAAAAGCCAAAAACCAGTTGCTGTTGAACAGATTCCACCCCATGGCGGCCCCTGGTGTGTGGCGCAGAAGAGCTCCAGGGGGTTTTCATGACTGTGACGTTCCTGGAGCAGGTTACCAGGCCTTTCTTTTGAGGCATCTCTGAGTTGGTTTGAACTGCCAAGCTTCTGGTTAGCTGCCAACTGCTCAACCATTTGTGCCACCAAAGGACTCTCCAGGGACATGGGTCCAGTAAACATCTAAAATTTAATCATAATGTTATAGAAGACTTTCTTTTCTTTATACCTTTCCACCATATCAGTGGGTCTACAGTACAATTAAAGTGAGCTACAGCTGAAAGAACTGCAAAACTATTTATGAAGCTCTTCTTAGGGAAATGCAAAGTCAACAAAAGAGAGAAAAAAACACATTACACTAAGTAAAAATAAACATTGTTTGAGTAGATTTTTAAAAATACACCCAGTTGTATGTTGTTTACAGGAGACTTACTTTAAATATAAAGATAGAGATCGGTTAAAAGCAAGGTGTTGGGGAAAGATGCAGCATGCTAACAGTGACCAAAAGAAAGCAAAGTAGCTGTATGAATTTCAGAGAAATGAGATTTGAAATAAGAAAAATTATCAGTAATCAGGAAAAGCACTAGACGACGACAAAGGGGTCAGTTCTCCAAAAATCATAACCACGCTTAATGTGCACGTAGCTAACAATTAAGCATCAAAAGACATGAAGCCAAAACAGACAGAACCACAAGGGAAAAAAACAGACAAAGTAACTGTCATATTTGGAAATTTCAACATCCTCTATTTTAGTAATTGACAGATCTAGAGGCAGAAAATCAGTAAGTATGTGAAATGCAGACCCTAGGGGGTGACAGTGATTTGTACTCAAATGCCAACCTGAATGCTGGCAGTTCTAAATCACCCAGCAGTATTGTGAAAGTCCTGGTGATCTGCTTCTATTAAGTTACAGTCAAGGTAACAGTATCTAACAGTTCAATTCTGTAACATATTGGGTTGCCATGAACAGGAATTGACTAGACGACAACAGGTTATAGTTGAACTCATAGCACTATTAATCAACTGGATCTAATTGACATTTATAGAATGTTTTACCCAACAACAGCAGAATACACATTTCTCTCAAGATCACATGTAATAGTCACCAAGATAGGTCATACTCTGGGTCATAAAACACACTTTCACAAATTTAAAAGAATAGAAAGTACATTTTCAGAACACAATGCAATTGAGCCAGGAATAAGTAACAGAATGATAGAATATTTTTAAACAACACAATTCTAAATGATACACAAATCAAAGAAGACATCTCAAAATTAAATTGAACCAATTAATTTTGAACCAAATGGAAATCAAAATACAAGTTATCAAAGTATGTATGATACAGCAAAAGTAGTGCTTAGAGTACAGCAAAAGTAGTGCTTAGAGAGACAGTTACAGCATTAAAGGTATATATTATAAAAGAAGAAAGATCTAGAATCAATTACCTATGCCTTCACTTTAGGAAACTAGAGAAAGAAAAGCAATTAAATCTGAAGAAAGAAAACAATAAAAATTAGAACATAAATCAATAAAATTGAAAACAGGAAAACAATAGAGAAAAATCAACTATTCTATGACCACAAATACGATAACTGAGATAAAATGGACCAATTACTCGAAAGACACAAACTAGCAAACTCATACAAGGAGAAACAGATAAACCAGAAAGGTCTTTAACTGTAACTAGAAAAACTGAAGCAATAATTAACAACTTTCCAAAACACAGAATACCAGCCTAGATGGTTTAACTGGCAAATTCTACCAACATTAAATAGAATCATAAGGAATACTCTCTAACTCATCCAATGAGGCCAGCATCAACCCAATACCAAAAACAGATGAAGACATTATCAGAAAGAAAAACTACAAGTAACTATCTCTTAAGAGCATAAATGCCAACACTTTCAACAAAATATTTACAAAGCAAATCCAACAACATATCAAAAGAATTACACACTGTAATCAAGTAGAGTTCATTTCAGGTATATAAACCTGGTTCGACATTAGAAAATCAATTAACGTAATCTGCCATATCAATCAGTTACAGAAGACAAATCACATGACCAAATTGATGGAGAAAAAACATTTTACAAAAGTTAGTATTCATTCATGATAAAAATTCTCAGCACACTTAGGAACACAGGACAACTTCTAAAGCTGGTAAAGAACATCTACCAAAAAACATAAGTTAACACTGTCCTTAAGGACTAGGAACTGAGTGCTTTCCCCTAAGACTGGAAACAAGGCAAGAAGCCCTCATCTCACCGTTGCTGTTCTCCATGGTACTGGAACCCCTAACTAACATAATAAGACAAGAAAACAACCCAAAAGTTGTACAGATTAAGGTAGAAATAAAACTGTCTTTTTTCATAGATGCCATGATCATCCATGCAGAATATACCGAAGAGTATAAACAAAGAAAACTTCTAGAACTCGTAAGTGGCTACAGTAAGGTTGCAGGATACAAGGTTAACACATACAGGTGCTTTTCTTTATATTACCCACACACTGCCCATGACCATCGAATCAGATCCGACTTATAGCAACCCTAGAGGTCAGAGTAGGACTGACCCACAGAGTTTTCAAGGAGCACCTGGCGGACTTGAACTGCTGACCTCTTGGTTAGCAGACACAGCACTTAACCAGCTACACTACCAGGGTTTCCTTCTCTATATTAGCAACTAACAGTTGGAATTTGAAATAAAAATCACAGTGTAATTTCCATTAGTATCAAAATAAAATACTTAGTTATAATATGTATGGGATATGCATGCATAAAACTATAAAACTCTGATGAAAGAAACCAAAGAAAATCTAAATGAATAGAAAATATTTCACAATCATGGATTGGACCCTCAGTATTTTAAAGAAGTCAGTTCTTTCCAATTGCTCAAAGATTCAATACAATCCAAGTAAGTATCTCAGCATGTTATTTTGTGGATATCAACAAATGTATCCCAAACTTTACATGGAAAGATAAAAGCAAAAACAAAAAACCTAGGATACCCAACAATAGCAAAGAAAAACAAAATTGAAAGATTACACTACCCTATTTTATGACTTACTATGCAGCTATAGTGATTAACACAGGACTAGTAAAAGAGGCTCATATTTCAAAAAAATAAAATAGAGGGGCCAGAAGTAGATCCACACGTATGTGGATCTTGGATGAAGGAGTAAAGGCAATTCCATGTAGACAGACTACTCTTTTCAATAAATGGTGCTGGAAAAGGGGACATCCACATGCAAAAGCAAAATAAAACAAAAAGACAGTAAACACAGACTTTATACCTTTCATGAAAATTAATTCAAAATGCATCATAGACCCACATGTAAAATACAAGCCTATGAAACTTGTAGACGATAGCAGAGGAAAAACTGTGAGTGACCTTGGATTTGGCCATGAGCGTTTAGATATAACACACAAAAGTATGATTCATGAAGGAACACTTGGTAACTTAGACTTTATGAAAAATTTTTAAATCTGCTTTCTGTAAGACACTGTTGAAAAAACAAAAAGACTAGCCACAGACTGGGGGAAAATATTTGCAAAACACTTATCTGATACAGAACTTATGTCTAAGATATACACAGAACTCGTAACATGCAATAAGAAATAAATTACAAAATAGACAAAAGATATGAACAGACACCTTACCAAAGAAGATATATAGATGGTAAAGATAGTAAATACACATATGAAAAGATTACCAGCATCATTTGTCATTCAAAACAACAATAACATATACCACATACATTTTCAAATAGCTAAAATCCAAAAAAACTGTGAATACCAAATGCTGGTAAGAGCAACAGGACTTCTCATTCATTGCTAGTTGGAACTCAAAATGGTAAAAACAAAGCAAAAGACACATGGGCAGTTTCTATAAAACTGAACAGTCCTGCCATACAACCCAGAAATCACGCTTCTGGGCATTTACTCAAATGAGCTGAGAACTTATGTCGACATGAATGCCTACATACAAATATTTATAGGAGCTTTATTCACTATTGGCAAATACATAACTGATTAGGTGAGTGGATAAACAAGCTAAGGTATATCCATGCAATGGAATATTATTCAGTAATAAAAGAAATAAGCTGTGAAACCATAAGCTTTAAAACTTAAATGTATGTTAATAAAAGAAACTGGTTTGAAATGGTTACATACTGTGTGATTTTAATTTTAACATTCTGGAAAAGACAAACACCAAGACAGCAAAAAGAGCAGTAACCTATCTTAGATTAATGCACACCTATGTTTATTTGCCAAATGCACCCTCCCCTGGTGAGGAATTTTCATAAGCATTGCTATGACAACATTTTCGCAAAAGTTTTTAGCAAAAATTAGCATAGTATGCTTATGAAAATATTTCATGAGGGGGGTGCAGTTGGCAAACAAGCATAGAAGCCACACATTATTTGTATAAAAATGCAGTAATTGCCAAAGGCTTGACGGAGGGAAAAGTGGTAAGCTGGTGAAACACAGGGGAGTTTTAGGGCAGTGAATCTATTCTGCAGGACATGAGTGGCAGACACTTGACATCATTCATTAATCAAAATGTACAGAACTTTCCATATACAAAGAGTGAACTTTAATGTATGAAAATATGTAAAGTCATTGAAGGAGAGGTCAGGGGATGGCATGAGTGACTGTAGACTGTGACAAGAGAATCTAACTGTACTGCAACTTCGTTGAAAGGGGTTGGAGGAAGGGTATAACTTAAATAACTTTCAAAATAGAGTCTGTAAAAGTAAAGCCAAAGGAATTGCACATAAATACTGTAGTTTAATAGATAAAGATATTTTCCACAGGACTGTGGTTAACAACCGTGATACTGCCATTTATACGGGACCAGAATAACTAAGTAAATGGATGGCAAAGGTCAGGAGCCACAGCACTCACTGTTGGAGTAGAAATTTACAGATCAACAAGCATCTGTAAGTGATTCGTGTGGATCCGTGGATCTGAGTTGAAGACAGGAGTAAGAATTCATGTTTAATAATATAGATACAGATGGTTAATAGAAATAATTACAGATCATTCTTTATGCACAGATTAGTATAAACACATTTCTCTGGCCTGTCAACTGAGAGGATCTAAAAGTAATGACATCTCAGTAGCAACAGTTACATCCAGTGCCCAGATCCTGGTTTCTAATCCCAGTCTCCCAGGGCTCCTTGGAGACATGGCTGATTTCAGGTTCAAGGCAGAAGTAAACAAGATGAGCCTAGAGAATCGTAACATGCCAGAAAGCTAGGAAGTATTTTTTTTTTAAGATATCTAATGATGAGAGTAGCATGTGATCAGGTACTGATGGTACTGACAGAAGAAGTCAAAGCTGCACTGAAGGCATTGGCAAAAAAAAAATCTATGCCAAGAAATTTGGAGAATAGCTTCTTGGCCAACAGACTACAAGAGATCTATATTTAAGTCCATTTCAAAGAAAGGTGATCTGATCAAATGGAGAAATTACTGAACAATATCATTAATATCACATGCAAGTAAACTTTTGCTCAAGATCACTCAAAAGTGACTGCAACAGTATACTGACAAGGAACTCAGAAATTCAAGCTGGATTTAGAAGTGGAATCACAGATATCCTTGCTGATGTCAGATAGATCTTGGCTGAAAGCAGAGAATACCAGAAAGATGTTTACTTATGTTTCATTGGCTATGCAAAGGTATTCAACTCTGTGGATCATAATAAATTATGGCTAACATTTCATAAACTGGGAATTCCACAACACTTAATTGTGCTCTTATGGAATCTGAACATGGATCAAGAGGAAGTTGTGTAAACAGAATAAAAAGACACTGCATGGTTTAAAGTCAGAAAAGGTGTGCATCTGCATTGTATCCTTTCATTATACCTTTTCAATCTGTATGCCAAGCAAATAATCCAAGAAGCTGGATTCTATGAAGAAGAATGAGGTATCAGGATTGGAGGATGGCTCATTAACAACCTGCGTTACACAGATACTACCACCTTACCTGCTGGAAGTGAAGAAGATTTGAAACATGTACTAATGAAGATCAAGGACCACAGCCTTCAGTGTGGACTGAATCTCAACATCAAAAAACAAAAACACTTACAACTGGACCAGTGAGCAACACTGTCATAAATGGAGAAAGGATTGAGGTTGTCATGGATTTCATTTTACTTGGGTCCACAATCAACACCCATGGAAGAAGCAGTCAAGAAATAAAAAGACACAATGTATTGGGGAAATCTGATGGGAAGGATCTCTTTAAAGTACTGAAAAGTAAAGATGTCCTCTTGAAGACTAAAGTGTGCCTGACCCAAGCCATGGTATTTTCAGTCACATCATATGCATACAAAAGCTGGACAATGAACAAAGAAGACAGAAGAATTGATGCCTTTGAATTGTGGTGTTGGAAAAGAATACTCAATGTACCATGGACTACCAAAAGAACAAACAGATCTGTTCTGGAAGAAGTACAGCCAGAGTGCTCCCTGGAAGCAAAGATGGCAAGACTGCATCTTATATACTTTGGACATGTTGTCAGAAAGGATCAGTCCCTGGAGAAGGACATCATGCTTGCTAGATTGGAGGGTCAGCGAAAAAGAGGAAGACTCTCGATGAGATGGACTGACACAGTGGCCGCGAGAATGGGCTTAAGGATAAAAACAATTAACACGGTACAAGACAGGGCAGTGTTTCCTTCTCTTGTTAATAAGGTCACTGAGAGCTGGAACGGACTCAACAGCACCTAACAACAACAACAGTGATGACCGCGTGTTACGGGGCACAGGAGCCAACAGGAAAACTGCCGATGGTCAAACCTGAAACAGTTGGAGCAAAATATACAGTGTTGGGATATTACTCAAAGCATAAATAAAATATCTTTAAGTTTATATTGGTATTAATAAATGATGGAAAAAAATTAATAAAGTAAAGAGACAAATCCCCTGTCTTGAAGGGTTCCAAATAAATTTAAATAATTTCCTACTCCTTGAGTGTGGGATGTGCACACACTTCAAAGAGTACAGTGTGCAAAGGAGAGGGGAGGATGCTTTACAGTGAGAAACCTGGCAAACACCTTTTTCTGCCAACATTAATGTCAACAGTCATATATCATATTGCAAGAATGGACTGTTGATATAATGTGATGAAAATGGTATTTTACCTCTGTGGTTTTCCTCCAGAAAACCCGTAACTCCAGTTTAATCAAGAGAAAAGCATCAAGCAAATTCCAACTGAGTGACATTTTACAAAATACCCAAACAGTACTCCTCAAAACTGGTCATTAAAAACAAGGAAAGCCCAAGAAAGTATCACACCCAAGAGGAGCCTAAGAAGACACAACTTCTAAGTGTCATATGACCCTGGAAAGAAAAATAATATTAGGTAAAAATTAAGAAAATGTGAATAAACCATGGACTTTAGCTAATAAAAAGTTCTAAGAATAGTCATAGCTAGCGCATGTGTAGAACAGAGCCAGTCTTGGGGTGCAGTGGTTAAGCGCTTGGTTGCTACCTAAAGGTTAGTGGTTGGAACTTACCAGCTGCTTCTCAGGAGAAAAATGTGGCAATCTGCTTCTGTAAAGATTACAGCCTAGAAAATCCCACTGGGCAGTTCTGCTCTGGCCTATAGCAGTGCTATGAATCAGAATCAACTAAGCAGTAATGGGTGAGTTTTTATTACTAAGATAGAAGAGATATGAATATACTTGTAGGCCAGGAGAAATGATCTAATGAAGAATGAGAGATGAAAGCTATAACGTAGACAGTGGATGACTGATCAAACAAGACACTAAAGGAATCTTTTCCAGCTTTCCTCTGCATCAGAAGGACCTGAAAGGGCTTGTTTAAATGTTGTCATTAGGCCTCATCTTGAGATTCTGATTGCATAGGCTTGGAGGGGATATTTTCAAAACGCATCTCAGGTGATGCCAATACAACTTGGAAAACACTCCAGGGCTCAGATGAAGCTGTTAAGCTCGGCCAGAGGAAAGAGAAAACCCTGGAGGATGTTAAGTGGGGCAGTAGCTAACAGTTTTGTTCAGTGACTTCTCTTTGAGGCAAGAGATGCTGATCTCTAAGCAAGGGGCTCTTCACAATATATATGCTGGGAGAAAGCAGTAAAGTTTGGGAAAGGAAAAAGATGTTTGGATGGGTTAAGGAAAGGAATGATCAGGCAGCCCTGATCTTGGAAATCAAAAATTGTAAAGAAGAAACTTCTCTCCTGATGAATGATGGGGAACAAACACAGCTGCCGCTAGTTTTTCTACATATTAAAACCATAGAGAGAGACAGCCTGTTGAGACATTCAAAGACAGGAAGGTGAGCATTACTTACAAGTCTCTACTAGTGAGTCCGTTGAAGGCCTGGAGCTAAACTGCCTAGGCTCTACAGCTTAGTTAACTTGTCTACACCTGGTCTCATCTGTCAACTGGAGACAGGCACAGGCCCCACCTCATCGAATTACAGTAAGGTCTAAATGAGTTACCATATTTCTGTTTATGGTGATGGGAAACTTGGCAATGGAAACTGTTGCTGGTTATACAACATGACTGATGTAATTACTGTCACTGAACTGTGCAGGTGAAAGACATTGAATTGGCAATTACCACAAGTTTTAAAAAATTCTTAAAGCCGTACCCGACTAATGGTAGCCACTTTGTACTCCATAGTACTCGGCTTCAGCATGGTGCTTGCACGTTTTTAAAGTGCTTTCACATAAATAACTCCTTGGTCTTATACATAGCTACTATTGTCTACATTTTATAGAGAAACTGAGTGTAAAAAGCAAACAAGTTGTTTGTTTGAGTCCATACCACTAGTATGTGACCAAACAGGACCTGGAGAACAGCCAGCTCTCCAAACCCTAGCTGCAAAACTCTGGTGGTTAAGCGCTACAGCTGCTAACCAAAGGTCAGCAGTTCAAGTCCACCAGGCACTCCTTAAAAACTCTATGGGGCAGTTCTACCCTGTCCTATAGGGTTGCTGTGAGTCAAAAGAAAAGGCAATGGAGTTTTTTGGTTTATGATGTGACAGGGATTGAGGAAAGTTCTTTTTAATATGCCATCACCTACCGTGTGTTACCCCCATTATACAGGTGAGGAAACGAAGAACAGAGTTAACGGTGAAGTCATAAGTGGAACCAGAACTGGAGAGGAAGGCAGGCTGGCTCCACAGCTGGAACTCCTGCCATTGTACCTTCCACCACACCTTTGTGGCCTCCTTTGAGTACTGGTGGCACCTGAGTAGCATTTGTGAGGGAATCCAAGATGAATAAATCGCAGGCCTAAGTAAAGCTCATAGATTCCGCGGGGAATATAAAACTAGCACACGCATAATTGCAATATGAAGTGGGAAGGTGGTGTGCAGGTTCAGAGGAGGAAGGAACTTCTTTCAGCTGGAGACACCGTTTGATGGCAAGTGTTACAAGGCAGGAAGTTTGGGATGTGAGAAGGAAGGGAGAAGAAGGGACAGGGGAGATGTTTAGGGGGCAACAGAAATGGCATAAGCAGCGTGGAGCGGAGACATAGGATAATCCCAGGAATAGCCCCCCCTTTTTTTAAACCGGTTTATGGAAAAGGGGGTTAGAAGAGGAATTTGGAGTCCATTTTACAAGCTGGGGCTGTGAAGTTCACAATTGGACTTTGTTTTGTAGGTCGTGGGGAGCCATGAGAGCTTATTTGTCTGCAAGTGCTTTTATAAAAACAGAGCATAACAAATCAACCTTTTATTCTGAGAAAACTGTACACGCATATGCAGTTGCAAGAAATAGGAGAGGTTCTGTTATCCTTTAACCAGCTTTCCCCAGTGGTCACACTGTGTGTAACTATATAGTGCAGTATCACAAGTAGGACGTTAACACTGATATTTAACAGTCTTAACAGAAGGGACCAGTCCCTGGAGAGGGACATCATACTCAGTAAAGCAGGGTGTCAGCAAAAAAGAGGAAGACCCTCAGCAAGATGGACTGACACAATGTCCGCACCAATGGGCTCAAATACAGCAACAATTCTGAGGTTAGTGAGGAGCAGCAATGTTTTGTTCCATTATACAGAGGGTCCTTATATGTAGGGACCCACAGGACAGCACTTAACAACAACCAGTTTAATGTTGAGTTTTGAGAGTTCTTTATGAATTGAAGATACTAGGTCATACACCGGGTACGGGGTTTTCTCTCATTCTATACTTTGTCATTTCATTATCTTTATAGATTATTTTTCAGAACAAAAAATTTTAATTTTGGTGAGGTCTGGTTTATTAATTTTTTCTTTTATGAAAAAGCCCACTGCCGTTGTGTCAACTTTGACTCATACTGACCCTACAGGATAGAGTAGAACTGCCGCATAAAATTTCTAAGGAGTGCCTGGCAGATTTGAGCTGCTGGCTTTCTGATTAGCAGACATAGCACATAACCACTAAGCCACTAAGTTTTGCTTAACCCTAAATTCTGAAGATCTTCATTTTAAGTCCATGATAAATTGTAAGCTTTTTTTTTAGTTTATTTAGTGTACAGTATGAGGCTTCGCCCTGGTGGTGCAGGGGTTAAGGTTTGACTGCTAACTGAAAGGTTGGTGGTTTGAACCCACCAGCCATTTCTTGGCAGAAAGAGGTGACAGTCAGCTTCCATAAAGATTTACAGTTTCGGAAACACTCTGGGGGAGTTCTACTCTGTCCTATGAGGTTGCTGAGAGTTGGAATCAACTTGACAACAAGAGATTTCTTTTTTAATGAGGTTAGTCATTCATTGATTTATTTATTACCTGTGACATCCAGTTGCACTTTTGTTAATAATCAGGAAGGTCTACTTCTTCTGTGGGTCTGTTTCTGAGTTTACTGTTCTGTTTTGTTGAACTGTAGTCTGCCCTCCACCAATATGACAGTCTTGATTACTGTAGCTATATAGTAAGTCTATCAAGTAGAGTGTTCTCCTACGTTAGTCTTTTTTTTTTTCAAGGTGGTTTTTTGGTTGCCTTCCACTCAGAATTTCCCAAGTCCATTCAGCTAGCTCTTGTCACCTTCTTTCTTCTCATTGCATCTCATTGGTGATAGTCAGGCATCGTCTAGTTCTTCAGGTCTCATCTTCATGTAGTCTTTGGTTTATGCAAACTTTTCCGTCTCCTGGTCTCCCATTTTCCTCATGTCTATAATGTCCTTCATTCTCCACTGCTCTAGGTGGATTGGGACAAACTGATGTTTTTTAGATGGCTGCTTGCTAGCTTTTACGACCCCACACATCACTCACCAAAGTAGAAAGCAGAATATTTTCTTAATAAACTTTGTTTTGTCAATGGACCTAGATATACCCTGAAACCATGGTACCCAGTCCTCTGACCCTGCCATTCTATCCCTCAAAGAGTTACATTGTATTTAGAAAACTTAGCTTTTGATTTATTGTCAGTTGTGCCGACTTCATCTCTACTGTATGTTGTCCTTCCCTTCACCTAAAAATTATTGTCTATATCAGATAGGCGAATACACTCTCCGTCTGTTTCCTACCCTGGTAACCATCAAAGACTGTTTTCTTTTGTGTTACAACCTTTTCTTGAATCCTTATAATATTGATCTCATACAATATTTGTCTTTTTGTGACTGACTACTTCCACTCAGTATAATGCCTTCCATGTTCCTCCATATGGTGAAATGCTTCCCAAATTTATCATTGTTCTTTGTCATTGCATAGTATTTCATTGTGTGAACGAATATAACACAGTTTGTTTATCCATCCATCTGTTGATGGGTACCTTGGTTGATTCCATCTTTTTGCTATTGTGGATAGTGCTAAGATGAACATTGCTGTTCATATATTTATGTGACAGCTCTTCTTTAGGATACATTCTAAGAAGTAGGATTGCTGGATCATATGGTATTTCTGTTTCTAGATATTTAAGAAAGCACCAAATTGATTTCCAAACTGATTGTACCAGTTTACGTTCCCACCAACAGTGTGTAAATGTTCCAGTCTCTCTACAGCCTCTCAAACATTTATTATTTTGTGTGTTTTGGATTAATGGCAGCCTTGTTAGGGTCAGATGTATCTCACTGTAGTTTTGATTTGGATTTCTCTAATGGCTAACGATTGTGAATGTTTCTTCATGCATCTGCTAGCTGCCAGAATGTTTTCTTTGGAGAAGTGCCTGTTCATATCCTTTGCCCATTTTTTAATTGGGTTATTTGTCTCTTTGTTGTTAAGGTTTTACAGCATCTAGAGATTAGACACAGGTCAGGTTTGTCACAGCCAGTTATTTCTCCCCAGTCTGCAGGCTGTCTTTTTACTCATTTGGTGAAGTCTTTGGATGAGCTTAAGTGTTTGGTTTTTAGAAATTCTCTTATGGTGTTTTTTCATTGTTAATAATGTTTTGTATTCTGTTTATGCCATGGTTTAGGGCTCCCAGCATTATCCCTATTTTTTCTTCCACGATCCCTATTGTTTTAGATTTTCTATTTAAGTCTTTGATCAATTTTGAGTTAATTTTTTGTGCATGGTGAAAGATACTAATTTTGTTTCATTTTTTATTTTGCAGATAGAGATCCAGTTTTACCAACATCATTTGTTAAAGAGACTGCTTTTCCAAAATTTTGGGACTTTAGGCTTTAGTCAAATATTAGCTGCTTACAAGCCAAGCCAAGCACCATCAAGTCAGATCCGACTCAGTGGATGATTTTACATCTAGATTCTCAATTCTGTTCCACTGGTCTGTGTATTTATTGTTGCAGTAGTACCAGGCTATTTTGACAACCATGGCAGTGTAGCAGATTTTAAAATCACATAGTATGAGGCCTTCTATTTTATTCTTCCTCTTCAGTAATGCTTTACTTATCAGAGCTTCCTCACTTTATATATGATGGTGGTGATTATCTATCTCATTAAAGAATGCTATTGGAATTTTGATTGGGATTTCATTGTACCTATTGATAACTTTGGTTAGAATACTCATTTTTACAATGTTGAGTCTTCCTATCCATGAGCAAGGTAGGTTTGTGTACTTATGTAGATCTCTTTTGGTTTCTTGCAATAGTGTGTTCTAATTTTGTTTGTATAGGTCTTTTGTGTCTCTGGTTAGATATATTTCCAAGTATTTTATTTTCTTGAGGGCTGTTATAAGTGGTATTGATTCAGTCATTTCCTCTGACATTCTCTTTTTTGGTGTAGAAGAATTCACTGATCTTTGTATGTTCATGTTATATCCTGATACTTTGCTGAACTCTTCTATTAGTTCCAGTAGTTCTGTTGTGAATTCTTTAGGATTTTCTGTGTACAAGATCATATTGTCTACAAATAGAGACATTTTACCTATTTCTTGCCAATTTGGATGCCCTTTATTTCTTTGTCTTGCTGGATTTTTTTGGCTAGTACTTCCAGTGTGATGCTCAATAATGGTGGTGGCAAAGGGCACCCTTATCTGGTTCCTGTTCTCAAGGGAAAGGCTTTCAGACTCTTTCCATTTAGGATGATGTTGGCTGTTGGCTTTGTATCCATGCCCTTTCTTATGCTGAGGAATTTCCTTTCTATTCCTATTTTGCTGACAGTTTTTATCATGAATGGGTGTCGAACTTTGTCAAATGCCTTTTTCTGCATCAATTGATAAAATCCAGTGGTCTTGACCCTTGTTTCTTTATGTGGTTGATTACATTGATTGTTTTTCTAATTCTGAACCACTCCTGCATACCTGGTATAAATCCCACTTGGTCAGGGTGAACTATTTTTTTTGATATGTTGTTGAATTCTATTGGTTTGAATTTTGTTGAATATTTTTGCATCTAAGTTCACAAGAAATTTTAGACTGTAGTTTTCCTTATTTTGTGGTGTCTTTACCTGATTTCGGTATCAGGGTTATGCTGGATTCATAGACTGAATGTGACAGTATACCATTTCTTTTCTATACTCTGAAATACCTTTAGTGATAGCACTATAAACTCTTCTCTAAAAGATTGGTGAGTTCTTTAGGGCCAGGGCTTTTCTTTTGTAGGGAGTATTTTAATTACCTTTTCAGTCTCTTCATTTGTTGTGGATTTATTTAATTGTTCTACCTGTGTTTGGGTTAGTTTAAGTAGGAAGTGTGTTTCTAGAAATTTGTCCATTTCTTCTAGTTTTTCCAGATTGTTAAAGTATAATTTTTCATAGTATTCCATTAAGATTTTTTAAATTTCAGTTGGGTCTGTTGTGATGTCTCATATCTCATTTCCTGCTTGGGTTATTTGCTTTCTCTTCTGTTTCTCTCTTGTCAGTTTGGTCAGTAGTTTATTGATTTTGTTGATCTTTTCAAAGAACAGGATTTTCATATTGTTAATACTTTCAATCATTTTTCTATTCCCTAATTCATTTAGTTCTGCTCTAATTTTTATTACTTGTTTTCTTCTGGTGCCCAAAGGCTTCTTTTACTGCTCTCTTCCTACTTGTTTGAGTTGTATCATTAATCATTTGATTTGAGCACTTTCTTCTTTTCAGATGTGTGCATTTATTGAAATAGTTGACCTCTGAGAACTGCCTTTGCTGTGTCCCAATAGTTCTGATAGGATGAGTTTTCATTCTCATTTGATTCTGTGAATTTCTTTACTCTATCCTTGATTTCTTCCATGACTCAGTAGTTTTTGAGCAAGATGTTGTTGTTCAGTTTCGTGTGTTTGATTTTTTCCCCTCATTTTTTTGTTACTGATTTCTTCTTTTATGGGTTTATGGTCTGAAAAGATGCTTTGCAATATTTTGATGCTTTGGATATTGTTCAGGCTTGCTTTATGGCCTAATGCATAACCTAGTTTTGGAGAATATTCTGTGTGCACTGAAGAAGAAAGTATACTTGGCTGCTACTGGGTAGAGTATACCATGTATGTCTATGAGGCCAAGTTGGTTGATTGCAGCACTTAGATCTTCTGTGTTTTTACTGAGCTGCTTTCTAGATGTTCTGTCCTTCATAAATAGTCAGGTGCTGAAATTTTCTACTGTTATTGTGAAGCTTCTGTTTCTCTTTTCAATGCTTTTAGAGTTTGTTTTACATATTTAGGATCCCTATAATTGGGTGTATAAGTATTTAATCTGACTTCCTGATATATTGGCCCTTTAATCATTGCATAGTGTATATCCTTGCTGTTTGGGGTAGATTTTACTGTAAAGTCTATTTTATCAGAAATTAATATTGCCACTCCTGCTCTTTTTTGAATATTGTTTGCTTGGTGTATATTTTTTCCCCATCCTTTGAGTTTTAGTTTGTTTGTGTCTTTAAGTCTAAGGCATGTCTCTTGTAGGTAGCATGTAGATGGACTGTGCTTTTTGAATCCATTCTGCCACTCTGTCTCTCTTTACTGTGCATTTAATCCATTTCCATGCAGCATAATTATTGATAGATATGAGTTTAAGGATGTCATTTTGATGCCTTTTTGTGCATGTGGTTGACAGTTTTCTTGTTCCACTTATTTTCTGTTCTCAGTTATTTTTCTTTATGTGTTTTCATCTTTTTAACTGTTGGTTTTGTATTTGCTGAGATTTTATGGTTTTCTTTTTTTTTTTTTTCTTTTTTTTGGTGTGTAGGAGTGATCATTTCCTTTGTGATCACTTCAATATTTTCCCATATTTTTCTAAATTTAAATCAATCTTTTATTTCTTTGTATTGCCTTGACTTGTTCCCTATATGAAAGATCAATGACTACACTTTTTTAGTCCTTCCTTTTTGTTATAAAGTTGTCATCTTTTGCATATTTTCATCTCTGTTTTGCTATTTTCAATGTTTTTAGCTTTGATTTATTTTTATGATTTCCCTATCATGGTTTATATGTTTGCTCTGTCCTGCATTCTAGTCTTGGGTTGTTAGCTGATGTTACTGATTTTCTAACTGAATGACCCCCTTCAGTGTTTCTTGCAATTTTAGTTTGGGTTTTGCAAATCCCGTCAATTTCTGTTGATTTGGAATTGTCCTGATTTCACCATAGTATTTGAGAAACATTTTTTTGCTGAATATATAATTCATGGATGGCAATTATTTTCTTTCACTGCTTTGTAAAAGAAACAAAAAAGACTTGGTATATGCCATCTCATTATCTTCTTGCCTGCATGGTTCTGCTCAGTTGTCTGAGCTTAGTTTTACTGATTCTCCTTTGAAGAATATTTTTCATTTATCCCTAGCACCTTTTAAAATTCTCCCGTTAAGTTTTGGGAAATTTAATTACAGTATGTCTTGGTGTCTTTCTTTCATGACCTACTTTTTGTGGAGCTTGATGAGCGCCTAGCATAGATATACTGTCGTCTCTCATGATATAAGAGAAGTATTCTGTCAAAAATCTTCATCAGTTCCCTCTGTATTTTCTCATTCCCACCATCTAGTACTCCAATCACTTGTAGATTATTTTTCTTGATATAGTCCCACATAATCCTTACTGTTTGATTTTTTAAAATTATTTTATGTGAGTTTTTCCCTCAAATATGTTGATGTCAATTGCTTTATCTTTAGTCTCACTAATCTGCCTTCCATTGCCTCAGTTCTTCCCCTTTGACTTTCTATTGAGTTGTTTAAATTCTGTAATTTTATTATTACTCTTCCAAATCTGTTTGCTGTCTCTGTATGCTTTCTTGCAGTGTGTTCAATTTGTCATCATGTGTTCAATCTTTCATTATGCTCTACTGAATTTTGCCTGATCTCCTGTCTGATGTCTTCAAGGGTTTTAATATTAATCTTTTGTATTCTACCTCTGATAATTCCAGGATATTCTCTTTACCTAGGAAAGTTCCTGATTTTTTTTGTTTGGGAGCTTTCTGAAAAGCCATCGTAGTCTGCCTCTTTAAATAATTTGATATTGACTGTTGTCTCTGAGCCATCAGTAAGTTGTCTTATTTATTTATTTTATGTTTGCTTACTGTGTTCTAGCTTCTTGTTTGGTTTTGAAATACATATAGGCCACTTATATGAGCTAGTTTGATAATTGGTGACTTTGAAGCCCCAATGTCTTGTCCTCAGTGGTTAGAGCTGTTACTAACCATGTGAACCCAGGTGTCTGTTTATTTAAGTATTCAGCTCAGGTGCCTGTGTAGTTTGTTACCAAGTGTGTTGTGCAGGCTGTGCTCTATAGTCCTAGATGGGCAGGAGTGATTGGTGTAGGCACAGGTTTCCGTCTGCACATGCTGAGAAAGGCAGGGGGCTGACAACCATCCATGAAGATTGTCTGTGAGAAAGGTGTGTTCCATTATGCCTGAGGCTAGGCAAAGGAATTGTTCTGCCTTGAGTTCCCAGTTCAGGGGAGTCAGCAGATTATTTGCAACCCCACCCCCCCACCTCATTCTCCCTTGTTTGTTCAATTATTTTCTCTCCAAGCCTAGGAGAATGGCTCATGGCATGTGTAAGGAGTCCTTTTTCTGGCCCAGTTAATGTGTTAGTCTTTGGAGCTGGATACAATGCAGAGAAGGAAGGGGACAGTGATGGGAAAAGATAGAAAAGTTTATCCTAAATGAAAGTTTCAGAACCTCATGCAGTAGATTAGATGAATGTTACTTAGCTTTTGATGATTAAGTGCCATTTTTCACTAATTCTGGAGGCATAATTGGGCCCTCTGCTGTTAGGCCTCTTCTGCTGAGGAAGATACTTCCCCAAAGCCACTGCTCTGTTCACCGCTCTCACTGCTACCAATCTATCTGCAGGATTCCAATTCCTGTTGGGTCAGGTATGGCCCATCCTAAGTAGTCATGGACCTTCTCTCCTTTCCATGTTGCTCAGTATGACTTCTCAACTTTTCTTTTGATATTCAGGGTGACTAGAATGTCATATATAATTTATTTATTTATTTTTTATCTTTGTTGTTAGAGAGATCAGAGGAAGTGTGCAACTACCCTGCCATCTTAACCCTGCCTCCTAAGAGTTTAACAGATATTTCATTAAACCTGCAAATCAGTTATTTAGAATTGACATCTCTACTAAGTTTAATGTTCCAATCTGTGAACATGTTATGTCTGTACATTCATATAGGTTTTATTTGATTTCTTTCCTTTGCATTTTATAATTGTAAGCATCCAGATTCTATATATGTTTTGTTAATTAAACATCTGACTTGACAGCACTGGGCTAATTAAACAAATATTTACATGTTTTGTATTCTTTACAATGATTGTAAATGCTTATTAAATGCTTTGAATGTTGATTTCCATATGTTTGATGTTAGTATTAAAACAATTTTCCTTTAGACCTACCTATGTCATTGAATTTGAAGTTTCTTCTCACTTTAGACAACATAATTTCTTTTTCACCTTCTGTCAATCTCCATTTTTTAATTGATGTATTTCTAGCATTTATAATTAAGATCATCCTTTATATTAGAGCTTAAATCTGCCATTATGTTATTCTGTTTTTCTCTGTTTCTCTTTTACTACCCTCACGTGGGTTACTAGAACATTTTCTTTAAGAATTCAGTCTGGATCTGATTTTGGTAATTTTTAGGACATCTCTCTGTATAAAAAGTTGTCCTGGTTTTTGCAATTTTCATTTATAATTTACCAGGATCTATTGACGTTTTATTCCTGTTAGTGAATTGTTGGAAACTGTCACTCTACTTAAGCCCCGTTTCCTTCCCCACTTTTAAATATAATCCTCTTGAGTATGATAACAGTGTTATCAGTTCAACTGTGTCTCCTAAAAAGATGAATTGAGGACCTAATCCATGCATACCTACAAATGTGATTTGCTTTTGAAAATACAGACTTTCTCTGAAGATGTTATCAGTTGAAAAAGCCATAGCAGTGTAGGGTGGCTCCTGGTGTTTTCTGAGTGATATCTTACAAAGCCAAGAACAGACATGGACAGAGTCACATAAATTTTGTGTGTCACATGTCACATTAAGATACACCTGTGTGAAAAATCAAAGGATGGAAAAATGTACACTAAACTAACAACATTCAAAGAAGGGCAGGAGTGGCAATTAATCTCAGATAAAATCTACCATCATGGAAAAGGATTGTCACTCTTTATTGCTTAAAGATTCAACACATAAGCAGGATACAACAGTATTAAATATTTATGCACACAATATCTAAATACATCCAACAAACACTCACAGCATTGAAAAATGAGATAGATCACTCCACAATAATAGCAGGACACTTCAACACTCCACTTTCAATAATGGACAGATCATCCAGAAAAAAATCAGTAAAGATATAGAAGGTCTTATTGTGACAGTCAACCAACTCTACCTCACTGACATATACAGAACTTTTTACCCAACAACAGATAAGTACACCTTCTTTCCCAATGAACATGGAACATTCTTCAGCATAAACCACATATAAGTTCATAAAGAAAGTTTCAGCAAAACTGAAGCCACTGAATTATTGAAAAGCATCTTCTCACACCATAAAGCCATCAAAGTTAAAATTAACAGCAGAAAAAACATGGACAGAAATTTGAACTCAAGGAGACTGAACAATACCTTCCTCAAAAATTCATGGCTTATAGGAGAAATCAAAGATACAATTAAGAAATTCATGGAACCTAATCAGAATGAAAACACATCCTACCAGAACCTATGGGATACAGCAAAAGCAATGCTCAGAGGTCAATTTATCTTTATAAATGCACACATCGGAATGAAGAAAGGGCCCAACTCAAAAATTTAACCCTACAACTTCAACAAGTAGAAAGAGAAAAACAAAGGAACCCCTGGGGCATCAGAAGAAAACAGATAACAAAAATCAGAGCAGAACTGAATGAATTACAGAATAGAATTAACAAAACCAAAAGCTGCTTTTTTTTGTTTTTTTAAAGATCAATAAAATTGATAAATCATTGGCTGAACTCACAAAAGAAAAGCAGGAGAGGGGAAAAACCCAAATAAGAAATGAGATGAAAGATGTCACAACAGACCCAACCAATATTAAAAGTATCATAACAGAATACTATGAATAACTGTACTCCAACAGATTTGAAAATCTACAGAAAATGGACAAATTTCTAGATTCATATCACCTACCAAAATTATCACAAGGAGATGTAGAACAAATTAATAAACCCATCAAAAAGGAAGAGATGGAAAACATAATTAAAAAATTACCAACCAAAAAAAGTCCTGGCCAAAATGGCTTCAACAGAGAATTCTACCAAACTTTAGAGAAGTTAATGTCAATACTATTTCACAACATGGAAAAAGATGGAATATTCCCAAGTTCATTCTATGAAGTTAGCATAACCCTGATACAAAAGCCAGAGAAAAATCCCCCCCCCCCACAAAAAAAGGAGATAACAGATCAATGTCACTCATGAACATGGATGCAAAAATCTTGAACAAAATCCTAGCCAATAGAATTCAACAACATATCAAAACAATAATTCATCATGACCAAGTTGGATTCCTACCAGGGATGCAAGGCCAGTTCATCAGAAGAACAATTAATGCAATCAACCACATAAACAACACAAAGGATGAGAATCACCTGATTTGGACAATAGATGCAGAAAAGGCATCTGACAAAGTCCAGCATCCATTCATGTCAAAAACTCTCAGCAAAATAGAAATAGAGAGGAAATTCCTCAATGCAATAAGGGGCTTCTATTCCAACTGCCTATATCACCCTGAATGGAGAGAGACTGGTAGAATTCCCTCCAAGAATGGGAACTAGACAAGGATGCCCACTGTCACCACTTCTATTTAAAATTGTGCTAGAAATTCTGGCCAGAGCATTCAGACAAGAAAGAGAAAGGTCATCCACATCAGTAAAGAAGAAGTAAAAATATTCCTATTTGCAGATGATATGATCATATACACAGAGAACCCTAAAGAATCCATAAACAAACTATTGAAACTAATAGAAGAGTTCAGCAAAGTATCAGGATATAAGATAAACATAAATAAATCAGTAGGATTCCTTTATACCAACAAAGAGATCTTCAAAGAGGAAATCACTAAATCAATAATATTTACTACAGCCCCCAAGAAGACAAAATATCTAGGAAAAAAATCTAACCAGAGAAGCAAGAGATCCATCAGAGAAAATTATAGGAACCTACTGCAAGAAACCAAAAGAGATTTACATAAGAAACCTACCTTGCTCATGGATAGGAAGATTTAACATTGGGAAAATGTCTATTCTACCCAAAGCAATCTACATATACAATGCAATCCCAATACAAATTCCAGTGACATTTTTGAATGAAATGGAGAAACAAACAGCCAACTTTGTTTGGAAAGGGAAAATACTTTGGACAAGTAAAGTACTACTGAGCAAGAGGAACACAGTGGGAGGCCTCCCACTACCTGATCTGGAACCTACCATACTACCACAGTAGTTAAAACAGCCTGGTACTGGTACAAAAACAGACATATAGATCAAACGAACAAAAAAGAGAACCCAGAAATATCACCCTCCTCCTATGAACAGCTGATATTTCATGAAAGCCCAAAGGTTATAAACTGGGGTAAAAACAGTCTCTTTAATAAACGGTATTGGCAAAATTGGATATCCATCTGTAAAAAACTGAAAGAAGACCCATATCTTCCACCTTACCCCAAAACTAATTAAAAATGGATAAAAAACCTAAGTATCAAACTTAAAACAACAAAGATCATGCAAGAAAAAGTAGAGACAACAATAGAATTTCTAATACACACATTAGACAGATGACAAAATCTGACCAACAATACACAAACAACAGAAGGGAAAATAGATAAATGGGAACAACTAAAAATCAAACACTTATTCTTATTCAAATATTTTATCAATAGTGTTAAGAGACTACCTACAGAATGGGAAAAAATATTTGGCAACTATATATCAGACTGACACCTGATTTCCATAATCTAAAGATACTGCAAAATATCAACAAGAAAAAGGTAAATTACTCAAACAATGGGCAGAGGAGATGGACCAACACTTCATCAAAGAAGACATCCAGGCAGCCAGAAGACACACGAGGAAATGCTCATAATCATTAGTTATCACAGACATCCAAATCAAAACTATGATGAGATACAAATCTCACCCCAACAAGGTTGGCCATAATCCAAAAATCACAAAACAACAATGCTGAAGAGGCTGTGGAGAGACTGGAAGTCTCCTATACTGCTGGTAGGAATGCAAAATGGTACAACCTCTTTGGAAAGCAATTTGGTGCTTTCTTAAAAAGCTAGAAATAGAAATACCATATGATCCAGGAGTCCCACTGCTTGGGACATATCCTACAGAAACAAGAGACACTTGGGGCTACCGGATGCTGGAATAAACAAGGAACTATCTTTCTCTAGAACAGACAGAAAAGGTGTCGTCCTGCTGATGCCCTGAATTCAGAATTCTACCTCCCAGAATTATTGTTGTTGTTAGGTGCTATGGAGTTTGTTCTGACTCATAGCAACCTTATGTACAACAGAATGCAACACTGCCCAGTCCTGCACTATCCTCATAATCATTATTATGCTTGAGCCCATTGTTGCAGCCACTGTGTCAATACATCTCTTCCAGACGATCCCTCCTTTTCACTGACCTACTTTACCAAGCATGACATCCTTGTCTAAGTACTATTCCCTCCTGATAACATGTCCAAAGTATGTAAGATGTATTCTCTCCATCCTTCTAAGAAGCATTCTGGCTGTACTTCTTCCAAAATAGAGTTGTTTGTTCTTTTGACAGTTCATGGTATATTCAATATTCCTTGCCAACAACATAATTCAAAGATGTCAGTTCTTCTTCAATCTTCCTTACTTATTTTCCATGTTTTACAGTGCATATGAGGGTATTGAAAACAGCACGGCTTGAGCCAGGTGCATATTAGTCTTCAAGGTGATATCTCTGTTTTTTTAATGCTTGAAATAGGTCTTTTGCAGCGGGTTTGCTCAGTGACATATATCTTTTGATTTCTTGACTGCTGCTTTCGTGGGTGTTGATTATGAATCCACGTAAAATGAAAGCCTTGACAATTTCAGTCTTTTCTCCATTTATCATGAAGTGGCTTACTGGTCCAGTTGTGAAGATTTTTGTTCATTTGGTGTCGAGGAGTAATCTATACTGAAGGTTGTAGTCTTTCATTCTTATCAGTGTTTCAAGTCCTCTTCACTTTGAGCAAGAGAGGTTGCTGTCTACATAAGGCAGTTGTTGATGAGTCCTTCTCCAGTCCTGATGCCCCATTCTTCTTTGTATAGGGCAGCATCTCAGATTATTTCCTCAGCATACAGACAAAATAGGTATAGTGAAAGGATATAGTCCTGACACACACATTTCCTGACTTGAAACCATTCAGTATCCCCTTGTTCTGTTCAAACGGCTGCCTCTTGAGCTATGTATAGGTTCCAAAATTGTGAGACAATAAAATTCTATTCTTTAAAGTCACTCACTTTGCAATATTTTGCTATGGCAGCCCTAGGAGACTAAGACAGATGGTTTGTTTTTTGTTTTTTGTTATGATTTCTTTTTTGTTTCAATCATCAAATATGATTTAAGAAACTCCTGTGAAGTATAGTCTATCATATTTACCATTCTTTTTGAGTCACGCTGATGCTCTTTTTCCTGTCTGAAAATTCTAAGCCATCTTTTATCATCCTTTCCTTTTTGTTTGTAAAATTTCACTTAGCCATTCTTCAAAGGTGTTAGCAACAAATTCTTTTTCATTTCTCTTTGTCTGAGTATGCATTCTGTCTCCTTCACAAAGATCCAAACACTGAAGGACAGTTTTACAGAATTTACAGTTGACAGTTTCTTGTTTTTTTCTGGAACTTGAAAAATGACATGCCACTTCCTTCTGGCCCTCACAGTTTCAGATGAGAAATCCACTATTAGTGGGTTAGTGTTCCTCTGTAAGTAATGTGTCATTTCTTTCTAGCTGTTTTCAAGACTTTTTCTTTGTTTTTAGTTTCAGACCGTTCAATTTTGATGTATCTTGGAATAGATATCCTTGAAACTATCCTATTTAGGATTTACTTCTGGGTACTGTGGGCTTTTATCTTTAACCAAGTTTCGGAAGTTTTTGGTCATTATTTCTCAAAGACTTTCTCAGCCCCATTTTTTCTCCTCTCCTTTTAAAACTCAAATAGTGTAACTGCTGGCATTTGGCTATTGTCCCACAGACCTTTAGATGGCTCACTTTTTCTTTTTCCGCATCTATTTTCTTTGCTCAGATTGTGTAAATTCTACTGCTCTGTCCTCACATTTGTTGATTCTGTCCCCTGTCATCTCTCCTCTACTACCGACCCTATTTAGGGAGTCCCCCCGATTATTAGAATTTTTAGTTTTATAATGTCCATTTGGATCTTTCATATTATTTCTGTTTATTTGCTGACATTTTCTATTTTTCAAGAAAATGTGCAATTTCTTGTTGAAATAGTCATATATGAGGTCTGCTTTAAAATCCTTGTCAGATGACTCTAAAATCCGATTCATCTGTTCATTGTCTTTTCTTAGTCAAGTGTTGGTTGTCATGGGTTGTTTTGGACTGTATCTTGGGCATTTGGGGCTATTATGTTAGGAAACTGTGGGTCCTAATTAATCTCTTATTTTAGTTAACACATACATCCTAACCCAATTTTGTGGAGTTTGGTTCCAATGGCAATTTAATTTTTGGTGTCATGTGGTGCTGTCTGGGCTCTCTGCTTGGTGTAACTGGTGCAAGTGGCACCACAATAGATTCCTGCTGGTGCTGCTTGGGAGGGCTGAAGGATTATCTATACCCAGCCTCTTGGTTCCCCTAGGTGGGAGAAAGGAATCTGTGGGCTATGGAGAGCAAAAGCATTCCTTGAGCTAGGCTGCTCATGACAGCACCCGTGCTGCGAGTACCATCAGCTACCTGGGGTCTGTCTCTAGGATTCTGTAGCCCAAACCGGCTAAGAAGCTCCCTGGGCCAGGCTCTTATTATAGTAGGATATCCCCTATCACATTAGAGCTTTTTCAGGTAGGAATTTACATCAGACCATGTTTCTGGGGCTAATTTGTTGCATTCAGTGTAATCAGTCTCATATTACGTTGGGTTTGGGCCTAGAGATACCTTCAACTTGTAGACCCTACCTGCCTCAGATTCATGGTCTCACTCACTCAGAGTGACATTGGTTCCCAAAACTAAATCTTTCCCTCAGGCAAAATGTTTCTACTGGTGTTCGTCTTAGTGGCTCAAGGAAATTAAAGCAAGAGTAAGAGGTTTGGGACAGTTCTGATTCTGGATATGGGGAGTGGAGGATTATGGGGAAAATGGCAAACTGCATTAAGAGGTCAAATTGAGTAGGGCTCTGAAAGGAAAAGAGTCAGACAGACTACATGTGATTTGGATATATCTGGGGGAAGGTAGCTGAACAATTCAGTCTAATTTTACAAGGTGCTATTGCTAAAACTTGCCATGTTCATAGTTTCAACTATACTTTATTCTAACAGATGAGAAAAGTCAGTAATTTAATTCAGCAATGGCTACTGCTACTAACCAAAAGGTTAGCAGTTGAAATCCACTAGCTGCTTTTGGGAAACCCTATGAGGCAGTTCTACCTTGTTCTGTAGTGTCATTATGAGTCAGAATTGCCACAATGGCAGGGGAGTTCCACGGGCTTTATTCAATCCTCATCTAAGGTATGAGGCAGGTACTGTGTTAGTCTCATTTCATCAGATTAGAAAACTGAGGCTTAGGGAGATTTGTCAGTGCCTCGAATGCAAGCCCTGTAATTCAAAGCGTAAGTATTTAAATACTGTGTTTACCTTTTAGAGCTTTAGTTTCCTCACATGTATAACTAACAATCATAAAACCTTCCCTTCTTTGTTGTATGGTTTCTGTAAGGAGATTACATGAAACCTCATGTACAAATGGTGCTGTGAATGTGGTAAATGCTTAGTGCACCGGACACTTCTCAACTTCCTCAAGTAAACTTATGTCTAAATCACAGGAATTCCTACCACGAGGCAGGTCTTGAAGGTTCTTCTACCAGAAGTCTTAGTTTGATTTTCTCTGTAAGGGGGTGGGGGCGGGGAAACAAACCCTGGGTTTTGTGCGGGACAAACGTTTACTGAACTCAGTGTAGGGGATTCTTAGTCGTGACTCGCGGCAGTCAGGAGGACACAAACCGGTGAGTCTACAGCGATGCCAGGGGCAACACGATAAGAGAAAGTTAGCAAGTTAACATCGAAGGAGGCAAAGAGCATAGAAGTGGTCAGGGAGGACCCCTGCTAGGTGAGCAAAGCCTACACAGGGCTGAAAATGTAACCCCCCTGAAACATAACCATCTGAGTGGGCTAGGTGGCTGCAAGAAGTGGTGTGTGTGTGTCTGTGTGTCCATCTGTCAGTCCTCCTAATGCTCTAATGTTTGAAGCATAACCATCCCAGACCGATCTCCAAGAAAAGGATCCTCAATGCCACGCAAGCCGACAGAGCTCTGGGTGACGCCCACCACAGACGTAGCGCTTCTGCTCCTCTCTCCAATCTGAGACCCCGCCTTGGGCAGTAGGACCAGCCACTCAGGTGTGGGGGACACCAGGCAGTCTGTGGCTAGGCTCGCCAGCTCCTCAAGTCCAGATTTCCCCCGCGCATTACCAAGTGGAGTCTCCCAGTCTGCGCCCCCTGGATCGGGAGCTACATACAGTCTGAGTCCAACAGTTGTTCTCGCATTTCACTCAGAGCCTCGGAGCTCGCTGGTTCTCCCTGGCTGAGCTCCCGCTGCTGCTCCAAGGAGGACGCGTTGATCGCTGCCTCCTCAACACAGAGTGAATTTGCCCACTAGTTTTCTTGGTTCGCTCCTTGGAGAGAGGTAAAACGGTCTTTCGCCTTTTTTCGGGCACACCAGCGCGAGGTATGGCGGGCGAACCATCGTTCCAGATGCTGCGGGGTGAGAGCCGGCGGCGCGTTGTCGGGGAGTGGGCACCAATCCCTGGGCATCCCGAGGGGACATTCTTGGATAACGGGTTTCCCTTGGCGCAGTTGTTAATGCACCACTAGCCGAGCATTTGGTCCCCTACGGGCTCCCTGGGCGCCCCTTGGCACCCCCCATGACCACACCCTGGATTGCAGTGTCCAACCCTTGCTAGCAGGGATCAACCGGTATCAGTCACACTTGTCGCAGAAATGCGGGCGATTTTTAATACCAAAGGGTTACGACTTATTTGGGGAGGAAAGGTTTGGTAACGGCACGCGCGCTCTGCGCGCGTTTCTGTGTGTTTAAGATTGTGCAAGATGTTAACTGTTACAGCTTCTCACTCCGTAGCCAGTGCTGGGGAAAAAAAAAGTGGAGTAGAGGGCGCGGGTGGTGTGGGGGGGTGGTGGTGGTGGTACTGAAACAGGTGTGTATGAGAGCAAACATCGCCACAGCAAGAGTATCACATCGTCGACGGAAGAGTGGTGGAGTGAGCGTCTTCTGCTCCACGCCAGTACTGCTTGGAGGAGTGTTTGGGGTGAGTAGCACTCTGGTCTCTGCTGTAGTTGAGGGGATAGGGGATCGGGATTGTGGTTGAAACTGAGACTCCACAAACATAAGAAGCTCCGGTCGCACGGGACTCTAAACTGCCCCAGTACGCACCGCATCTCATCAGTTCCAATTTCTAGAACTCTGTAGCCACACTGCCATCTGCGTATCTCACGGCTACTCACAGCCACACACCATCAAAATTTTTGTTTGCCTTGCATTCCTGATCTTGTGAATCTAACCAGAGTGACAGAGTCATTCTAAATTCTTCTTTCCTATTTACCTTCCAAGTATAGACAGTTACTCCCACCCACTTTTCTTCAACTGCGTCCTCTGTTTTGTTGTGTTTTGTTTTCCTTATTTTACAAATCAGAAAACTGTGAGATTATAGTGTTTCTTTAAGGGTTGTAGTATGGATTAAATAAAAATATTAAAAAGAAAAAAAATCTGGATCCATCCAGCTTTCATTAACTCTGGTCTGCAAATCGCCAGGTCTGACGTATATTCTTAGTGCGTACTTTCACTGGCGCAGACTCGCAACTCCACCCCGCCCCCAATGTTTATGTTCTCTCATACATAGCTTATTATTTTTTTCTGTTTCTTGTTTGTATTTCAGAGTGGACCCTTGCGAACATCCTCGCGGTCTCCATCCTTGGAAGCCAGCTGACCAGGTAGATGTCCCGACTCTGTACCAAGCTGGGATCCCATCACTCACTCTCCCTTTCTTCCTTCTTAGGCTATCCCTACCAGAGACTGACTTCTGGAGACGCTGCCGCTCCTGATCAATTGCCGGCAATGGGCCACTGCTGCTTTGGCTTCAAGGATCGTCTGATGCGACGGCTGAGTCCTCTGCCCACCCTGCTGATCATCCGCGCCTTCATGCCTCAGAGGAGGTACAAAGACTACCGCGTGGTGGTGCTCGGCTCTGCAGGCGTGGGTAAGAGCGCGCTCGTGCAGAGGTGGGTGCGCGGCACCTTCCGCGACACCTACCTGCCGACCATCGAAGACACCTACCGCCAGGTGATGAGCTGCAACAACCACGTGGGCGCTCTGCACATCACTGATACCACTGGCAGCAACCGCTACCCGGGCCTGAAGCGCCTTGCCATTGCCAAGGGCCATGCCTTCATCCTGGTCTACTCAGTCACCAAGAAGCAGACCCTGGAGGAGCTGAAGGCCTTCTATGAGCTGATCCGTGAAGTCAAAGGTAACAACGTGCAAAAGTGCCCTATTGTGCTGGTGGGTACCAAGTGTGATGAGAGCCACCGCGAGGTGACCCTGAGAGATGGCGCCATCTACGCGCTGGAATGGAATTGCGCCTTCGTGGAGACCTCCGCCAAGACCGACTTCAACGTGAAGGAGCTGTTTTTCATGCTGCTGAACCACGAGAATAAGCCGGCCTCCTGCCTTCAGATTCAGCGGAAGAAATCCCAGAAGAGCTCCGATAAGCTGCTCGGCAAGTGCATCATCATGTGAGCTGCCAGTCTCACCAGCGCCCCTCGCCCCACCTTACCGTGTGCAGAAACCATGGACTTAGCCTAGCGCAATGCGTCACCTCCCCATGATCGATTTTGTGCTGTGATTTGGACTGTAACAATTAGACGTCAATACATGTCCCTTGTAAGTTAGAAACCTCTCCCCACCCCTAGTAGGAGAATTCAGATTGTTAAAACCTTGCTGTGAGAAAGGAATAAATAAAAAAAATAAAGGAGCAGGATACATTTTCAGAATACGACCTGGACAGACAGACCCCAGATAAACATTTGGAAAAGGAAATACCAAAACGAACTGAAAGATACTACATCCCTTCTTGTAACCCTATTATTGTGTATCTTGAAGCATTTCAAATCCTGTCAGCCTAATTGTACCATTGTGTATTGTTGAAAAATGTGTTCTCGAAACAAAAGCTTTGACAAATTGCTATGAAAACAAATGTATACTAGACAAGAAATTAAATGAATATTCTGTAACTGCTCATGAGGGTGGGGACAGAGAAAATGGTGAAAGTGGAATGTGCTGACCAAAGATGTGCTAGTTGTCTTCGAGTCTTTTAAAAATGTTGGACTGTTCCACATAGCTGCTTAAGCAAAGTGTGTAACAATTCTCTAACTTAATAAAGCTATTCCTGCATGCAATCAACTCTGATTAATTTCTTTTCACCTGACAACAACAACAAAAACTTACCAATTGCTTCACAATTTAAACCACACCTGGTAGAGTTTCTAATAAGAATTTTCACCCAAGAATGACCCAGCCCTCTTGAAATCAGCCAGTGCAAGATTCTTAAGGGTTCCCTTCAATGGAGAGTTGTTTGCATCCATAACTTTCCCTGGACTGACATCCAGAAGACCAGGCATCTTTGAAGAGGGTGTTAACTGTGTTGCTGTCTTGGAGATAGCAGGTGAAAAACAACAAAACCAAATCCATTGCCAGTCGAGTCACAGCAACACTATAGGGCAGAGCAGAACTTCCCCTGTGGGGTTTCTAGGGCTGTTGCCTTTACAGACTCCCATAAAGCACCTGGTAACTTTGAGCCATCAATGTTTCTGCTAGCAGCTGAGCACTTAGCCACTGCACCACCAGAGCTCTGCATGCAGCAGGTAGAAGTCATACCTCAAATTCTGGCAGCCTCAAAACCCTTTCTCAAGAAATAGATGATGAGTGGGGCACAGAGGGCATTCAAGGGAAGGGGAGAAATGGGTGGGATTTGAAATCTGAAAAACAACTCCTTAAGGAGTTTTTAAAAAAGATTAATTTTATGTATTTTTAATATTTGAGCATAGTTTTTTTTAAGTGAAGAAATATACATTTACTCATATCATTTGAATTTTTTTTTTCAATTTTAGAGGGAGATTCTTACTCTTGTAATTTTTCCATAAGACATTCCTTAAAACTATTGAGTAATGTCTGTTTCTTAAGATGATTTGTTATAACCTTATTTAAAGAAGCATCATGTTGAGAAGGAATTATAAACATCTGCTCCACAGTGGTGTAGATGGGCTCCTTTTAAAATACTAACTCATAATGTTCCCTGTGTTGGAAGCAATTATTCTCAATTGTTAGAAAACACCTAAGTGGCTCTACTACATTGCTTTTTATGTATTCTTTTTTAAGAAAATAATTCTTACCCAAAGTTCTTAATGGAGTAATTTCATTTATAAAAGAAAAATATTCTAACTTGGCTATTTTCCAGAATTCTCTGAAAATTGTAACACAGTCATTGTTGTTCCTTTCAGTCAAACAAAAGGATTATTATGAGTTCAGGAAAATATTGATCTCGAAAAAGGGAAAACATTTAATGTTTCAGGTAATGCTTAGTAAAAAGTAAGAACATTGTAAGATAACAGTAGGAGATACATAGTGTATTCACATTATATTATGGCAAACAAAACCTTTCTATATGTCAATGTTCTACATGATATCATTTAATTCTCACAACAATCCAGTGAAGTAGTTATTGTTACACTCATCTTGCAAAGGGGTGTACCGATATGCACTGCAAAAACAGTAAGTGGTAGAACTGGGTGTTCTGCCCCGGAATCCATGCTTTTAACCAATCTGGTATACTACCTTTCTGGGATGACCAGTTAATTACGTGCCTTTCTGTTTTCTCTATTAAACAGAGGTGAAAAGGGAAGCTTCCTCAGGCCTTCCCTAGAATGCAAGATGAGAGTCAAATAAGTAAATCAATGATTACAACAAGTGTAGGGGGTTTTAGTAATAGAGAAGAGCAGCACTTTGCATGGGGAAGCAGTTTTCCTAGCAGACCTCACGTTACTGGGATCTTTTAAGTCTAGTAGGAGTTGGTCTGGGGAGTCTCAGTGGTACAGTGGTTAAGAGCTTAGCTGCTAACTGAAAGAACGGTCAATGGTTCTACCAGCTGCTCTGCAGGAGAAAGATGATACACTCTGCCTCTGTGAAGATTACAGCCTTGGAAACCAGATGGGACAGTTCTACTCACTCCTAGAGGGTCACTGTGAATCAAAATCAACTTAATGGCAACAGGTTTTTTGGGTTTAGGAGTTAGTTTACCTGGGGCAGATTTTGATGCCGGAAGAAGGGAAAGACATTCCAGACAGGGCATTGTGTACAAAGCTATGGACAAAGTATGGAGAGATCACAGGCATGATTCCAGAAATGAATAGAGTAAATTATGGAAGATGAACCTGAAAAGTTAGAGGTTAGAATTCATCCTCTAGAGATAACAGGTCGTTACTAAAAGATTTAGGCAGACTTGATCATACTTGCTTTTAAAATAAATTGTCCTGGAAAATGTACTCAAGAGAGGCAGGTAGACAGATTAGGCAGCTATTTAAAAAGTACAAGAATGAGGTTTTCAGTAAATGCTCTATACATTGTCAGAGGGAATGGAAAGAAACGGTGAGATGTGAGAGACACTCTAGTAGAATGCCCAGAGCTTGGCTCTCTACGAAGTCTGGGAGAGGGAAAAGTTAAAGCAAGTGCCAGGTTTCTCAGCGTGATTCCTGAGTGGGTCATCAGGCATTAGCCAAGTTCAGAAATGCAGAAAGAATGTTCAGTTTAGGGAACTCTTGTTTGTACATATACACGTGGATAACAAGTTATATTTTAGACCATGTGATTATGAGGACAACTAGGTAGAGTTCTCCACAGAAGAACTGGGCTGGGACTGGGGACTTATAACAATGATCTATGAGTTTTCAGCAAATACTGGTGGTGAAGTTGAGGAGGGAGAGATTAGAGGACAAGATAGACAGACTTTGGAGAGAATCCTGGGGAGCACAAGCACTTTAAGGAAGCTGCCGACAAAGGGAAGCTGTGAAGAACTCTTACTTCACAACAACAACAACCTGTTGCCTTTGAGTTGATCCCAACTCATAATGACCCTATAGGACAGAGTAGCTCCACAGTTTTCCAAGTAGCACCTGGTAGTTTCAAACTGCCAACCTTCTGGTTAACAGTGGAGCTTTTAACCACCGCACCCAAAGGACTATTACATGTGACCAGAACACAGAAGGTGATGCAGAATACGCAGTTAGAAATGCTTTACAGGAGAAATGAGTTTTAAGGAAAAGCACACAGTCAATCTGAGCCCCTTCTGCCCCCTGTTGTCTCCCAAAATAGGTAAAAATGAGCATCAGAAAATGTTGCTCAGGTTTTAGCAGTTAGAAGAGATTTCTAGTTATAGCCAAGATGGAGTTTCTCCCAGGTCCTCCCTCTTACTGCTAGAAATCTCTAGACGTGGCACAACGGGAAGCAAAGGAAAATACTTAAAGCTGGGAAAAAGGTGAACTGCCTTGGAACCTCGGGACTTGAGAAAGGATAGGATGGCAAGTTTTCTAGGCTTACTAATTATCTGGCATTTACACTCAGCATGGCTCTATTTTACTTGAATCCACAATCAACACCAACGGAAACAGCAGTCAAGAAATCAAAAGGTGCACGGCACTGAGAAAATCTGCTGCAAAAGACCTCATTCAAGTGCTAAAAAGCAAAGCTGTTACCTTGAAGACTGATGTGTGCCTGACCCAAGCCATTGTGTCTTAATCACCTTATACGCATGCGAAAGCTGGGCCATGAATAAGGAAGACTGAGGAAGAATTGCCTCCTTTGAATTGTAGTATTAGCAAAGAATATTAAATATACCACGGACTACCCTGGTAGCATAGTGGTTAAGACCTAGAGTTGCTAACGAGAAGGTTGGCAGTTTAAATCCTCCAGGGACTCTTTAGAAACCCTATGGGACAGTTGTATTCTGTGCTACAAGGGCAGAATTAACTTGATGGTAACAAGTTTGCTTTTTTCCTTTTTGCTGACAAGAAGAACAAAAAAATTGGTCTTGGAAGAAGTACTACCAGAATGTTCCTGAGGGGCAAGGATGGTGAGATTCCTTCTCACATACTTTGGACATGGTATGGGGGAGGAGGTTAGTTCCTGGTGACTAACGTCTGGCCTGGCAAGGTGGAGGATCAGGAAAAACAACGAAGACCCTCAAAGAGATGGCCTGACACAGTGGGGCCTGCAACAGTGGGCTCAGGCCCGATTGTGAGGGGGCACAGGACTGCGCAGTGTTTGGTTCAGTTGTGTGTGGGCCCGCAGTGAGTTGGAACCACCTCAATGGCACCCAACAACAACAACTTGCTCAGTAGAGAAGCCTCCAGCCCAAACCACCATCAAGTACGAAAACAAGCTCCAAAAAAAGCCCAAATCCAGAGGACCAGGAAACAAGTGACCTAGCAGAGATTCTTTCTGACAACACTGTCCTTACTTCAGACAAATACCAGTGAGGAAAGCCTATAGCCTTGCTCTACAGGGAGCTAAGTTTTCCCACCCACCACACCCTGCCCTTGGAAGCAGGCGGGCTGCAGTGCTCTAATCTCCCTGCCTGGTGCAATAGAGCAGGAGCTAACCCTCTCTCCCATGAAGGAAGACCCCTTCTAGTTGAGTGGGGCCGGTGGAGCTGAGCAGGGAGCTAATGGTCAGATTCCTCTGCCAGAATAGTGTCAGTTCGTGCTCAGTGGGGAATTGAACCTCTATTTCCACCTGGCAGCAAACAGAATGAATGAAGTAGTACAAAGTACAGCAAAAAACCTAGTTCCTTACTCCCCCCCCCCAGTGTTATCAGGGTACAGTGGGGAGTTGAGCCTCCATACACATATGGCATCACTGAAATGGGATGAAGCTGTGCAAGGTAGAGCTAGTTGGTACCCCACTTCTTCTTCTCCTCATCACTGAGGTCCAGTGAAGAAATGATCTTACACCCCAGTGAGACAATGCAAGTCTGTGGCCTATATTTATTGGTAATATGTGAGTGAGGCTAAGGAGAACTGACCTTCCACTCTACCTGCAAAGAGGTAATGTGAATAAGCACTCCACTTTTGCTGGAGTCATATTTTGTAGAGCCCACAAGAAAGCGGAAAGTACACATCCAGCTTGTTTTGGCACTGTCCCTTAATAGGGGAATATCTGCTAAAAAGGAAGAAAAAGAAGATTAACATCCAGAATTTCATAACATAATAATCAAAATGATCAGGATACAAGAGAAAATTACTTGTCAGACCAAGAACCAGGAAAATCACGACTTGAATGAGAAGAGAAAATCAATAGACACCAACACTAAAATGAATCAGAGGTTGGAATTATCTGATGAGTTTTAAATCAACCATCATGAAAATGATTCATCAAGCAATTAAAATACATTCTAGTAAATGAAAATACAGAAACTCTCAACAAAGTAATGGAAGTATTAAAAAAGAATCAAATGGGAATTACAGACCTGAAAAACAAAATATCACTAGATGTTCTCAAAAGCAGAGATGAGAGAACAGAATCAGAGAACTTGAGGATAGATCAATGGAACGTATTCAGTACGAACAACAGAGAGAATATAGACTGAAAAGTAGTGCATACAGTCGCAGGGGCTTGTGCGAAAGTAACTGAAGTTCCAATATTTGTGTTACTGGTGTCCCAGGAAGAGAAGGGGCGCTGAAATAGTATTAAAAGAAAACTTCCCGAATATTCTAAAAGACATACACACATTCAGATTCAAGAAGCTGAGCAAATCCCAAATAAAATAAACCAAAGTCTATATACAGCCACAGCTAGACACATCATATTTAAACTTTTGCAAACTAAAGACAAGGAAGTCCAGAAAAAAGTCAGAGAGCAATGACACATTACTTACAAGGGAACACCAGTCTGAATGACAGCAAACTGCTCATCTGAAACCACAGGAGCCGAGGAGAGGGGCACAACCTTTCACCGGACTGAAAGGAAAAAACAAAACAAAACAAAATAGTCAACCATGAATTCTGCATCCAGAGAACCTACCTTCCAGAAACAATGGGAAAATAAAGACATTCCAAGTCAAAGATAAACTGAGAGAAGTTTTTTTGAAAGAATGGCTGTAGAATGTTTTTCAAACAAAAAGAAAATAAGAACAAAAATGGCTTAGAGCTTCAGAAAGGGGGGGAAAAAAAGGACAAAAATAAGGGTAAAAATAGACGACTATATTTCTCAAAAGATTTTTTCAATAACTAGATTATTGACTAAATTCACATACAATAAAATTCATCTTTTTAGAGTACATCGAGTGATTTCTAATATAGTCAGAGTTGTGTAACCATCACCATTACTAATATTTGAACATTTTAATGACTCTAAAAAAGTCCCCCCAAACAAACCTGTACTCAATAGTAGTCCTCTTCACTCCCCTCTTAGTAAGCAGTGTTTTAAGTCTGATGTCTTTCACTGAGTATGGTGGTTTCAAGTTTCATCCTTTGTATCAGTACTTCATTCCTTTTTATGGCCAAATAGTATTCCGTATGTGAATGTTTCACGTTTGCTTTATCCGTTATTCAGCTGATGGGCAATTGGGTTGTTTACACTTCTTGGCTACTATGAATAATGCTGATACAAACATTCATGCATGTGTTTTTTGCAGAGATGTGTTTAACGTTCCTTGAGTATATAACTAGCAGTGGAATTGCTGGATCATATGATAACTCTATGTTTAACATTTTGAGGAACTGCCAAATTGTTTTCTAAAGTGACTATGCCATTTGACAATTCTTCAAGCAATTTGTCAAGTTTCTAATTCTCTATGTTCCTGTCAACACTTGTTATTTTGTTTTTTTCACCATCTTCGGATGTGTGAAGTGGTATTTCATTATGGTTTTGCCTTGTGGAAACACTGATAGTGTAGTGGTTAAGTGCTACATCTGCAAACCAAAATGTGGGCAGTTCATATCTACCAGGTGCTCCCTGGAAGCCCTATGGGGCAGTTCTATTCTGTCCTATAGGGTTGCTGTGAGTTGAAATTGTCTTGATAGCAGTGGGTTAGGTTTTTTGTATTTGTAAAACTATTGAGAATCATTTCATATATTTTCATTTGTTTGGGTACTTCTGTCTCTTTTTTTAGAGAAATGTCTATTTAAATTTTTTGCCCTGTTTTTTCCAGGTTTTAGTTTAAATTCATCACTTCCTTCCTTATAACAACAAAAAGAAATCTGAAAACACTAAAAATTAGTGATTTTTCTTGGACTCATCAGAGAATTGAGATTCCAAGACAAATTGCAACCCCAAAATCTGGAGAGAAAGGCAAACTCAGGGGATCAAAGCCAAGGTCTGCTTACCTGGAGCAGAAGCCTCTGGAGCCATAAACTGGAAAGAACATGTAAATAGTAATTTCAATGAATTTCTGGAGGCTGATTAATCAGAGAGAAACTCATGGGGGCTGAATCTGAACTGGGCTCTATGGTTCTTACTTTCAGGAAATCCACTAGATTCCAATCCACCAAACTGTGAAAAAAATCATGAAAAAAAAACATGAAAAAACCACTGATTGAATGAAAAAGGAATGAAGTTCTGATACAACAGATGAATCTTGAAATCATCAGAAATCCATCAGATTTAGTATACCAAAACCAAACCCAATCCACTACCATCAAGTTGATTCAGACTCAGAGCAACCCTACAGGACAGAGTAGAACTGTTCCATACAGTTTTCAAGGAGTGCCTGGCAGATGTGACCCATCAACATTTTTGGCTAGCAGACATAACACTTAACCAGTAGGCTGCCAGGGTTTCCTCCTGGTAAACCGCTGAAAACTCCTTCATCTCTCAGGCAAGGGAAGGGGAAATGTATGTGTTGCTTCTGGTAGATTCTAGTGACCCTACAGGACAGAGTGGAACTGCCTCATAGGGTTTTCAAGAGTGGCTGGTGGATTTGAACAGATGACATTTTGCATAGTAGGCAAGCTTTAACCATTATGCAACCAGGGCTCCCAAGAAACTCAAAAGAAGGCGAGAGAGAGAGAGAGAGAGAGACAGAGAGAGAGAAAGAGAAAGAGAGAAAGAGAGAAAGAGAGAAAGAGAGAAAGAGAGAAAGAGAGAAAGGAGCAAGTAGCAGAGGAAACAAAACAAATAATAAGATAGATTTAAACTCCAGTAAACTAATAATTATCTCAAATGCAATGATCTAACCACAGCAGTTACAACACTGAGATGGAAAGTGCATTAAAAACACATGACCCGATAATATGCTTCTTACAAAATAACTCCCTTCAGATTTGGCAGTTAGGAGATTACTGATATCTTAAAGCAATTTCAGTGGTACAGATTGCTGAGAACAGAACAGCGAACAAGGGAAAGATGACACGGAAACAGTGAGTGTGGGCTGAAATTTTAACACCTTACTAGGGAAAGGGGAGAAAGAATGTTATTAGAGGGTGATATAAGATCATAGAAGGGAATTTAATTATTTTTTTCAATTATAAAAGTAATAAAATCACATTACAGTAATTTTGAAAAATAGCTAGAGGAAAAAATTAGTTCAACAGAAACAATTTCTCCTATTGTTCTATTTCTTTATGTCTCATCTCTCCTATTACATTCCACAGGGGTAAGGACTGAATCTTGGGGACTTCATTAAGGCTACATTATTAGATTGATTGACTGAGTGTTTAGAGAAATGTTATTCTATATGACCATCTCATAATCTAGAATGCCACAGGGTGTCTGTGCACCCACAAACACACACATACACGTACATGTGTTCATCATGATGTTTCCTACTATTTTTGTCTATTGTTACCCTTCTTTGTTAGCATGCAAAGTCCATAAAACAAAGGACTTTAGTTTATTCACTGCTGTATTCCAAGCACCTAAATTAGTGCTTTACGCATAGTGAGTACTCAGTATTTCTTGAATTTAGTAAAAAGAGGACCAAAAACAAAAGATGGCTTTCATTAGAAGTTCTTTTGTTAGCACCTGTATCCTTTTCACATACCTCATCATTGTAGAGTTTTTCATTTGTTTTGTTTTGTGTTATTTGTTGTTTTGAACATTTTCTTGTTTTCTGATACCGAAAGAATCATCCCCTAAATAGTCTGTCAGTGTTTCAACGTATTTGCCTCCGTTATACTTCCCTTCGTGTATATGTATATGTGTGTGTGGCATAATTATAGTTATCAAGTACATACTTTAATAATTTGCAAAAGGAAAGTTTTTCAAGGTGGGAGAGATTTGAGCACGCTTATTTGCATCTAGTAGGCACTGATTATAGGACAGATAATGTGCTGTGCACAAAGAGTAAAAGTTAAAAAAAAAAAGAAAAAGAGGGTGGAGGATTGAGTGGAGACAGTCATGGCTCTGGTAGGATATTAGTATAGACAACATACGTGGTGGTTAATGTCATGTGTCAGTTTGCCTAGACCATGATTCTCAGTGATTTGGCAGATATTATCTAGTCACCTTCCATTTCCTGATACGGTGTGAGGAACTAGTCATTTGGAAAGAGAGTTTTGTTGGGGCTAGGCCTGCATTCAAATATATGATAACCTGGTGTAGTGGGTTAAGTGCTACCACTGCTAACCATAAGGTCAGCAGTTCAAATCCACCAGCTGCTCCTTGAATACTCTGGGGGTCAGTTCTACCCTGGCCCCTAGGGTCGCCATGAGTCAGATCTGACTCGATGGCACTTGGCTGGCATTCATTATATCCTTACCATATAAAATGGTATTGCTTGCATGGTCACAAACCAGCTACCTAATGTAGGACCTTTCTTAGCATTAAGTGTAACAGATAGCCGCCATCAAGTCAACTCTACTTCAGAGCAACTTTATGTGCAACAGAAAAAAAACTGTTGCCTGGTCCTGCGTCATCCTTGTGGTTGCTACCACGTTCAAGTACATCTTTGAGGTCACTGTGCTAGTCCATCTCACCAAGGATCTCCCACACCCTCACTGGCCCTCTGCTATGTTAAATAAAATGTTCCTTTCCAGTGACTGTTCCCTCTTAAGGAAGCGTACAATGCAAGAAGTTGAACAGCACTTAGCTGTGATCCATAAGATTTTTACTGGCTAATTTTCAGAAGCCTATCACCAGGCCCTTTTTCCTGGTCTGTCTCAGTCTGGAGGCTCCACCGTAACCTGTCCACCACAGATGACCCTGTTGGCATTTTAATGACTGCTGGAGAACTTCTAGCACCACACAGCAAGTAAGGTGAACTGACAGACAGATAGTGGAGTCAATGAAACAACGTATGTGCAGTGGGCTGTCGATTAGTAATACATTGTAAATAAAGAATATCTACTTGATAACCATAAGAACACAATTTACAGTAAACTGCAGTTGTTTAGTAGGTAGAAAACCCAGGTCTGTCACACGTCATCTAACAGACCCGGGCTGTGAAGGGTGTCCATAGTTGGCACTTTTGTTTCCTGTTTTGAGATCATGGCTCCTTCCAGCTAACTTCCTTCTAATTACAACTAAACCTTCTGAGTTGAGGGGTTAGGAAAAGTAAATCCAGAGGAAAAACTGACTCCATGGGAACGAGGAGGAAGGAGAGGGTAAGATGAAGGAATAACAGATTGTCTTCAGAGAGAAAGCCTCTGTGAAAATTCAGACCTTGGAGTTGGAGAAGGCCTGAGTGGTGATGAGATACACCAGGTCACTGTCTTCAAGTCTGTGGTGTGGTGAAATCAGGAGTGTGACAGACATGACAGAGGTTGGTGCTAAGGAGAGATTAGGGACAACTCCTGAATCTGTCCAAAGCTTTCCTGCTTTCTTTTCCTGGCACTTGGTAGTAACTCTCTCAGCCAAGCCACCAAGCACAATCCAAATTAACATTCAAGTTAATTGAGACACTGCTTGTCTTAGTCATCTAGTGTTGCTTTACCAGTAATATCACGAGTAGATGGATTTAAAAAGAGAAATTGTACTTTGTCACAGTCCAAAAGGATAAAAGTCCAAATTCAGGGTGTCAGCTCCAGGGGAAGGCTTTCTCTGCAGACTCTGGAGGAATGTCCTTGTCATCAAGCTTCTCCTGGACCAGAAGCTTCTGAGGCGCAGGGACCCTGGTCCTTTCCAAAGGACACGCTCAGCTCCAGGCACTGCTTCTTGGTGGTATGAAGTCCCCATGTCTCTCTGCTAGTTTCTTTCCTTTATATCTCAAGAGATAGCTTCAAGGTCATGCACTGAGTCCTGCCCCACCAACACAACTGTGGCGCAACTTCCCTCATGAACACCACAGAGGCAGGGTTGGTAGCAAGGAGGAACATCACACAATACCCAGAATCACTACACACATTTTTGGGGGGACAGAATTCAACCCATGACACTGCTCTGTTTGACCAGGTAACAAGGCTGTACCTTCATTCTATGACTTTTATTACTATTGTCCTATACCAGATGAAACCCCAAGTAATTATAAGACTTACTTCTCATTTTGAAGTAGTATTATCAACCAACAGTCAGAAGATTCGTATTTTATTCCCAGTTCACAATTTTCTAGTTTCATGACTAAATAAGCTACTTCTCCCAGCCTCTGCTTCCTCATTTTTATGGTGGAGGGCAAAAAGTTCTGCTCTGTCTACCATGCCAGCTAGCTGGAAAATGGAACAGGATTGGCATGCGAAAGTACTTTTTAAATATAAGAAAAATTCAAGTAATAAAATTTTAAATCAGGTTATGTGAAGGAGATAAGTGATATTTGTATTTATGGGTGTGTGCAGGTTCTACATGCTTGGATTACAAAGCTGGCAAATCTGAGTTGGGATTTTGGTCAGAGACTTAACAGTCTTGTACAAATCCAACTAAGCAAGCTGACTGAGACTCACAGTCCCCCTAAGGACAGAGTGGAGCTACACCAGAGTATCCAGGGAGCACCTGGTAGATTCCAGTTGCTGACTTTTGGGTTAGCAGCCCCAGCACTTAACCGCTATGCCGCCAGGGCTTCCACATTATTGTATTTAAAAAACTCACTGCCACTGAGTCGATTCCAACTCATAATGATCCACAGAGATTTCAAGGGGGTTCTGGTGGATCTGAACTGCTGACCTTGTGGTTAGCAGAGGTAGCACTTAACCACTATGCCACCAGGGCGGCGACATTCGTGTAGAGGAGTTAGTTAAAACTCTGTAGCATGTACTCCTTTTCAGTCTTGTTATATTGCCATTACATATCAAAATGCTCTCTGACAAGCAGAAAAAACAGTTTTCAATTGTGGTTTACCAAGTCTCTCCCTTAAGAAAGAAAAACTTGTCTCCAGAATTATTTCTGAATGTCCTATTTAGAAACTAAGGATATATTAAGTTCATTTTGTTTATTTTTAAAAGCATTTTATTTTGAGATAATCGTAGATTCACATGTGACTGTAAGAAGTAATACAGAGAGATGCTGTTCATCCTTCACCCATTTTCCAACAATGGTAACATTCTGAATAACTACATAGTACAGTATCACAACCATGAAATTGCCATTGATATAATCCACTGGTCCTATTTTGATTTCATCAGTTTTCTACGTACTCCACATACACATACATGTGTATGTTTAGTTCTGCGCAATTGTACCCCAAGTGTAGATCTGGGTTTGAGACACAGAACAATTCCATCACCCCCAGAATGCGCTGTGCTGCTCTGTCGTAACACACTCACTCCCCATTACCCCTCCTCCCAGCCCTACCTCTGGCAACTGCTAATCTGTTCTCCAACACCATAATCTCATCATTTTGAGAAGGTTACACAATAAAGTTTTTAAAAAAGTTATATAAGTGGAACTATGTAGTAGAACATTTATAGATTGACTTTTTTTCTTGTGATTCATTCAAGTTGTTGTGCCTATCAATAGTTCATTCTTTTTTATTCCTGAATAGCATTCTGTGGTGTGTTTAACCATTCATCTGTTAAAGGACACGTGGGTTATTTTCAGTTTTTCACTATTGTGAACAAAGCTATTATAAATGTTCATGTGCAGTTTTTTTGTGTAAATGTAAGTTTTTATCTCTTTGCTCATGAGCGCAATCGGTGGCTCATGGATAGCTGGAAATTTAATTTTATAACCAACTGCCAAATTGTTTTTTAGAGTGGCTGTACCATTTGCTAGTCCTACCAGCAATGTATGAATGACCCAGTTTTTCAAGCACCAATAGTGGTGCTAGCACTGTTTGTATTTTAACCATTCTGATGGTTGGGCAGTGTTTTTAGTTTTTGTTTCCCTAATGGCTAATGATGCTGAACATTTTGTTTTTCAAGTGCTTGTTCACCATCTGTGTGTAACCTTTTCGGTTAAATGTCTGTTGATGTCTTTTGCCCATTTTCTAATTGGATTTTTGTTTTTTTAACTGAGTTTTGAGAGTTCTTTATGTATTCTGGATGCTAGTTATTTGGCAGATTAAGTGATCTGTAAATATTTCCTCCCAGGCTGCAGGTTTTCTTCTCATCCTATTAACAAGGTCTGCCACAGAACAAATCTTTTAAGTTTTATGGTGTTTAATGTATCAAATTTTTATTTTATGGGTTGCGCTTTTATTTACAAGCCTAAGAATTCTTCACATAGCTGCATGTTCCAAGGGTTTTCTTCTACGATTTTTGGTAAGTGCTACACTTTGCTTTTAAATCTATAATCCCTTTTGAGTTACTTTTTATTAACTCAAAACTATGAGATTTATGTCAAGGTTCTTTTTTTTTTTTTTTGCCTATGGATATACAATAGCTTTACCACCGTTTGTTGAAAAGACTTTATTCTTCCTGCATTGAACTGTTTTCGAATCTTTGTCAAAAATTAGTTGGACACATTTGTGTAGGTCTGTTTCTGCATTCTCTGTTCCGGTTCATTGGTCTATTCGTCTGTCGCTTCACCAATACGACACTGTCTTGATTACTGTGGCCATGTAGTGGGCCTTCATACCATGTAAAGTGATTCTTATCATTCCTATCATTTTGTAGTAGTATGAACAATGTCCCCCAAAGGTATCCAGGCATTAATCTTTGGATCCTTTGGTGTTAACTTCTATGGCAAACATGACTTCGCCGATGTGGTTAAGGATCTTTAAATGGGAAGATCTGGGGGAGCTTTAAACATAATCAACACTGCCTTTCTGAAAGGGAGACAGAGGGAAATTGTCACTACAGAAAAGAAGGCAATGGGACAATGGCAGCAGAGATATGAGTGACACAGCCCCAGACGAGGGAATGGCAGCAGGCTCTAGAAGCCAAAAGATGCAAGGAACAAATTCTCCCCTACAGCCTCCAGAAAGAACCAGCTATGTCAGCACCTTGAAGCTGATTTTGTACTTGATCTTTCAAAACTGTTAAAGAAGATAACTTTGCATTGTTTTAAGTCACCAGATTTGTGATAATTTGTTACAACAGTCATAGGAAATCAACATACACTTTATTACTCAAGGTTGTTTTAGCTATTCTAGGTCCTGTGTCTTTCCATATAAATTTCAGAATAATTGTCTCTGTCTGTGAAAAATCTTGCTGGGATTTTGATAGGAGTGCATTAAATCTGTACATCAGTTTGGGAATACTTGACATCTTTACTACATTAAGTCTTCTGATCTACTAACACAGGCTATGTCCCCATTTATTTACTTCATCTTTGATTTATTTCATTGGCATTTTGTGATTTTCAGGACATAGATCCTGCATATCTTTTGTTAAATTTATACTTGAGTATTTCATTTTCTTTAGCCCCAATGTAAATTGTATTGTGTTTTAGTTTTGGTTTCTAAAATGTTGTGGTTGGTATGTAGACATCCATTTGGTTTTTATGTGCTGATGTCATATGCTATGACCTTGCTAACCTCACTTATTAGTTGTAGAGTTTGTTTTGTTGTGGTTACTGTTTTGTTTTTTTGATATATTTCATGGAATTTTCTACGAACACATTCATTCATGTCATCTGGAGAAGGAGCCAATTTAATTCCTTTTCTAATCTCTATACTTTTTTTTTTTCCTTTTGTTTTCCTGGTGGTTAAAATTTTCAGAACTATAATGAAATTGTAAGAGCACATATCCTTGGTTTTGGAAAGTATTCAGTCTTTCAGCATCACTAGTATCATGTTTAGCTAATAGATCAGTGGGTAAGAGTACAGCTGCTAATCCAAACGGCTGGCCATTCAAACGTACCAGCTACTCCTTGAAAATCCTGTGAGTCAGAATCAAAACAACAGCAACATGTTTGGTGTTTCGGTTCTCTATATCAAGTTGAGCTACTTCCTCTTTATTCTTAATTGACTGAGAATTTTATTATGGCTAGGTGATGGATTTTGTCAAATGCTTTTTCTGTTTCAATTGATATGATTATTTTTCTTCTTTAACTTGTTAATGTGGTAGATTACATTGATTGACTTCTAAGTTATATACATATATATAAAACCTTGCACATTAAGAACAAATTCCATTTGTTTGTGGTATGTAAATTTATTTACAGATTGCTAGATTCCATTTGCTAATATATATATTTTATAGCAGTTTTATGTCTAAGCTAATAAAGGGTATTAGTTGGTGGTTTTCTTTTTCTGTGCTTTCTCTTGTATTATTGCGGAACTACTGGCCTCATAATAAATGAATTGGAGAGTGTTCCTTCCTCTTACATTTTTGTTGGAGATTGTATAAAATGGTATTAATTCTTGAAATATTTGTTACAATTATCCAGTGAAGCTATACGAGCTGGTAGATTTCTTTTTTGGAAAGTTTAAATTACAAATTCAATTTCTCTAATGGGCACAGGACTGGTCAGATTTTATATTTCATCTTGAATGAATTTTGTAGTATAATAATATGTGGTTTTTGAGAAACTGGTCCATTTCTTCTAAGTTAGCAGGTACATACAACTTGTTTGTAATATTCTATTATTCTCCTGTGGTATCTGTAGTGATATGCCCACATTTCATTCTTTATACCATTTTTATCGTCTTTTCTCATCTTTTGACAGCCTTGGTAGAAGTTTATCAATTTCATTGCCAGCCAAGTCAAGTGCCATCGAGTCAGATCCGACTCATCATTGACACTTACAAAAAACCATTTTTTTTGTTTCACTGACTATTATTTCCTGTTTCCAATTTCATTGATTTTTGCTCCTTATTTTTTCCTTCTTTCTACTTTTACTTTATTTTATTCTTTCCCCTCCCCCCCTATTTTCTTGAGATACGAATGTTGGTTATTTATTGAAGGGTTTCCTTTACTATCATATCAGTTTTAATGCTATAAACTTCTCTCTCAGGCCTGGATGGCTACATTCTGCATATTTTGATATATTTTACATAAAATTTCATCATGTTACTTGGATGTTTTTATTTCATCTGAGATTTCTTTTGGACCTATGGGTTATTTAGAAGTGTATTGTTTTATTTCTGAGTGTTTAGATGTTTGCCTGCTTTCTAACTTGATACCTTTATACTCAGAATATACTTTGCATCATTTCAACTCTTTTAAATTTGTTGAATCTTTTTTTTTTTTTTTTTTAATGGCTCATGATATGATCTGTCTTGGTAAATGTTGCATAGGGCTCTTGGAAAAAGAAAAATAAAAAGGCTATTCTGCTGTTGTTGGGTAGAATGTTGTATATACATTAAACACATGCTCTTGGTCGGTTGCGGTATTCACAGTTGTATCCCTTTGCTTATTTTTTGATCTACCAGCTGCTGCGAGTGAGTACAGTAGTCCCCAGTTATAATCATGGATTTTTTTATTCTGTCATTCAGCTTTAACAATTTTTGCTTCAATTATTGTGAGGCTCTGCTGCTTGCTGTAAATATTGGTGATTGCTATTTCTTTCTGATGGTTTGATCAGTTTATCACTATGCAATGCCTCTCTTTTTCTGATAATTTTCTTTGAAATCAAGCCTACTTTATCTGCTATTATCATAACCTTTTCTGCTTTTTAAAAAAAGGCAACAACTGCATGGCATATCTTTTTCTTTACTTTTATTTTTCAATTTATCAATGCCATTATATTTGAAGTGATCTTCTTGTAGATAGCTTATTGGTTCTCAGATTCTTTTCCCTTTCCCTCTTCTTCTCTTTTTAATCCAGACTGCCAATCTTTGCTTTAAGTGGTGTAGTTAAGCCATTTATATTTAATTATTGATATCTTGGAACTTAAGTATGACATTTTATTATCTGTTTACTATTTCTTCTTATTTCTCATTCTTTTGTTTCCTTTTCATTATCTTGCTGTGGGTTACTAAAATATTGTTTAGGATTCCATCTTTACTTATAGTGTTTTCTAGTACATCACTGTCTGCAGTGTTGTTTGCTCGGAGGGTTGTCATACATGCACACAACTTTCTCCATTTGCTGCTGCGGCTGTTTTACCACTGCAGGTGACATGTGGAACCTGACTTCCATTTATGACCCTTCACCCTCCCCTATTACTTAAATGTCATCGTTTTGAGTATTTCTTCTCCATGTATTGAACATTCTATCAGATGATGCTGTATTTTTCACTTCAGCCATTAAATGAGATTTTAAAAACATTTAAAAAATATGATATTTGCTCATAGTTTTGTTCTGTCTGTTGTCCTGTCTTTTTCCTGATATCTTTTTTTTCCAAATGATTTTCTTTCTGCTTGAAGAGCAATCCTTCAGCCATTTTTTTTTTAAGGGGAGGTCTAGCAATAAATCCTCTTATTTTCCCCTTAATTCCTAGAGGATAATTTCTCTGGATACAGAATTCACAGTTGACAGTTGTTTCCTTTCAGTGATTGAAAAATGTTGTACCATGCTTTCTGGCATCCCTAGCTACAGATGAGAAATCCATTGTCATTCAAATTTATATTTCCCTATGCAGGGTCCCTATGAGTCAGAATTGACTCGATGGCACATGATAACAATGACTACATAGGTAATGTAGTTAAGAGCTTAACTGCTAATGAAAAAGTTGACAGGTCAAACCCACTAGCTGTTTCCTGGAAACCCTATGAGGCAGCTCTGCCCTGTCCTCTAGGGTTACCATGAGTTGAAATCAGCTTGATGGCAATAGTTTGCTTTTTTCACCTTATAGGTAATATGGAGCCCGGGTGTTGCAGTGGTTAAGAACTCAGCTGCTAACCAAAAGATCAACAGTTCAAATCCGCCAGCCACTTCTTGGAAAGCCTATGGGGCAGTACTACTCTGCCCTGAATTGGAATCGTCTTGACAGCAGTGGGTTTTGGTAATGTGCTATTTCTTTCTATATGCTTTTAAGAATTTTTCTTTGTTTTCAGCTTCCAAAGGTTTAATTATGATGTGGCTAGGTATAGATTTCTTTGGGTTTATACTATTTGTGATTTGTTCAGTTTCTTGGATCTGTATATTTATGTCTTTTTGCAACTTTGAGAACTATTCAGCCATTGTTTCCTTAAATACTCTTTCATTCCACCTTCTCTTTTTCTTTTCTTTTGGAAACCTTGATTATACAAATGGTGGGTCTTTTGTTATTGCCCTACAGGTTTCTGAGCCTTTGTTCACGTCTTTTTAATCCATTTTCTCTCTGTAAATTCTAATAATGTCCTCAAGTTCACTAATCCTATACTCTGTCATCTTCTTTACTACTGAGCTCATCAAGTAATACACATATACATATATATAAACCAAACCCACTGCCCTTGAGTCAATTCCGACTCATAGCAACTCTATAGGACAGAGTAGAACTGCCTTGTAGAGTTTCCAAGGAGCACCTAGTGGATTTGAACTGCCAGCTTTTTGGTAGCAGCCATAGCACTTAACCACTAGGCCACCAGGGTTTCCATATATAGAGATACATATAGAGAGATATCTCTCTTTATATATCTGTATATATATGTGTGTGTGTATACATATACATACATACACACAGGATTATATATATAATTTCATTTTTATAATCTTCGTTTAGCTTTTTTTAAAAGCCACTTTTTGCTAACATTTTCTACTTTTTCTTCACTTGATTCAAGAGGTTTTGTAATTGCTAGTGGAAATACTTTTTATGATGAATGCTTTTAAAAGCTTTATCAGACAGTTCTAACATCTTATTCTTCTCAGTGCTGAAGTCAATTGATTGTCTTTTCTCATTCAAGTTTTGATTTTCTTGATTCCTGATGATGGGTGATTATCAATTGTATCCTGGACATTTTGGTTGTTATTTAGAAGACTATGGGTCCTATTTATATCTTCCATTTTAGAAGCCATTCTCTCTGTTTAGGTTTAGCTCACTACTCCTGGTCTGCTTTTTAGGGCTTTGGTTCATGATTTAAATTCATAGGCCATGCTGTGCTATTTTGACTTTCTTGGGTCATCTGGTGCTGCTCATACTCTCACCAATCCTTGCTAATGCTACCTGCCAGGGTAGAAGACATGAACATCCCTACCTAGGCTGCCTAAGTGCCTCTTGGTGAGGGAGAGAAATGTCCATCTCATAGGCATGGAGAGCACTTCCCAGGCTGGGTTTCTTCTTGTGGTGAGATTTAGCCCTCCCAATACCCTGGGCCACCAAGCCATATGGTATCTCTAGGTAACCCCCACCCCCTTAAAATCAATGCCATCAAGTAGATTCCAACTCATAGTGACCCTATAGGACAGAGCAGAACTGCTCCATAGAGTTTCCAAGGAACACCTGGTGGATCTGAACTGCTGATCTTTAGGTCAGCAGACGTAGCACTTAACCACTGATGCTAGGGTTTCCATTTCTAGGTAGGAAAAAGTATTTTCTGTCCTACAGGGAAGAAGAGTGCTTCTCAGGCTGAGATACTTGTTTCAGTGGAATTTCTTCCTGCTGGTTCCCTTATCTGCCCAGTTCTTCCACATAGAGAAGGTTTTATTTTGCCTTTTTTTTTTTTTTAATTTTACTTAAGCACTATAGAAGTGGCAGAAATTATTCACCTCCTTTTGTATGTAGGAACCTGAGGCTATCTTTGAACATTCTCTTCCTCCTAGATTCTTACAGAAGAAGTCTTGCACTGGCAGCCTGGATATGTGGGTCTGACATTCCAGGTTGTTATTGGTTAACACTGCAGTGTTTGTGATCTCTGACTAGTTACTTCTTCTTGCTAGACTTTCATGTCATCTAAACTTCAGGGACAACCATCTGTTACCTAAGTCAGTGCATTTAATGGACACTTATTTAAGATTTCTTATACGACAGGTAGAAAACCTGCTGGTGTAGTGATTAAATGCTATATCTGCTAACCAAAAGGTTGGAAGTTTGAATATATCAGGGGCTCCTTGGAAACTCTATGTGGCAGTTCTACTCTGTCCTGTAGGGTCACTATGAGTCAAAATCCACTTGACAGCAGCAGGTTTGAGTTTTGCTTCGTTTCTGCACTCCTGAGTGATGCAACGGTTAAGCACTTGGCTACTAGCCCAAAAGTTGGCAGTTCGAATCCACCTAGACACACCTCAGAAGACAGGGCTGACAATGTGCTTCCAAAACATTAAAGCCTTGAAAATCCAATGTAACAGTTCTGCTCTGCAGGTTTGTGGCAGCCGTGAATCAGATCTATTGGACAGCAACGAACAGTTTGGGGCTGAGCACACAAAGACAAATTTTAGGAGGCTCACAAAAAGACAGGCTGTTGCATGACAGCAGGGACAGCTTTTTCTTTGTTCACTGTTGATTTTGTTCCTCTATAATATGGCATGCAATAAGTGGTATATCAGTCCAGTTTCAATCAGGTAAATGAAAAACTAGATATTTTGAGTCAAGAGAGATTTAGTGCAAGAAATAAAAATCTTACATGCCTGTATGAAAATCTGTAACTATTCAAAAGTCAAGAGGTGACTTTGAGAAAATCCTGAAGGATCATAACTATAGAGATAATTCCAGTTGTCTGTTCTTGGATGCTGCTCTGTTAAATAATGGATTTTCCATCTCTTCCGCCTTCTAAATCTTATGCAAGTGTCTTTATTGCCAGATATCTAAACCAGAATGATTTGTGGAAAGAGATTCTGGGTCATAAAGAAGAATGTATGATGAGCAATGTGAGTAGACAGTGGATAATAGATTATGCTTTATTAAATGTTGCACATTTCACAGAGATAAATACACAGTGCATAAGCAATAAATAAAATGAGAAATGTGCGTCAATATTCAAAATACAATGGGAAGATTTATTATGGAAGTTACACTTAGAGGGGGCTGTGTGAGCGAAGGATAGTGGGATAGGGGAGAATGTGGCACAAGCCAAGGAAGACTTGGAGAGTATCACAAAAGGATGGATGTCATATAAGGATAGATTTAGCTGGGAGGAACAGAAAATTCCAAAATAATAGTAGATTAAACAAGATACAAGTTTATTTCTTATACACTAGTAAAAAAATCTACAGCTATTCAATCTTGGATTGGCATGATGCTCCAGTGTGGCAGGAACCCAGACTCTTTCTATCTTATTTCCCCACCTACTTTGTTTCCTTTCATGATTCTAGATGGTTGCTGTGGTTACAACCATTACTCACACATTCCCATCAGTGAGAAGGAGGAGAGGAGGAAAACCATTGTTCTTCCCCTTTACATACACTTTCTGGAAGACCCCTTCCCCCAAACATCACATTGTCATGACATACCTCCAGTCCTTCCCCTTCATACCTTCAAGGTGCAGAGTTTGCTACTATGGAAGAAGGAGAAATATATGGAGGCAAGAGAACTTTCAGATCTATGTTCCTGAACTGTGTCGAGTCTATTCATTGGAGGGGCCATCGCTTATCACAGTTCTCATCCTAGACCATGTCACATCTTTATATACTGTGGAAATGACACTTGGAGGAGACATTGCTCTAAAACAAGAGATTTAGCTAAACTGTTCAAATCTTTACTGCTGTGGGTCTCTGCTTCTTCCTTGATCACAAAATAAATGCTTTGGAGAAGATGGTCTCTAAGGTCTTTCCCTTCAAAAAAATCCACAGATGAGAGACAAATTTTGCTTTAGTAGTGCTTGAATGGGATAAGGAAATACATAAATCATCCCTTGTAGGAATTAATACAAGGAGTTGGAATCTGTACCTTCTGTATCTGCACTGTCCGATGCGACTACTGTGTACTTGAAAAGTAGGTAATCAGAAACAAAGTGTGCTGTTAGTGAAAAACACACCCTGGAGTTAGTAAGAAAAGAAGTATAGTATCTAATAAATGTGTTTGTTATATACTTAAATAATATTTTAACTACAGAAGACTAAATGATGCCTATTTTAAGTTAGTTTTATCTATTTTTTTAATGTAGCTATCAGAAAAATTAAAATTTTTACGTGTTTTGTCTTTGTGACTCACATATTTCTATTAGTCAGTGCTGGTCTATATTAAGAGTTGGCTACAGGAACCAATTTCTAATTTGAATTTGATTACACACATTAGTCAAGATCAATGATTAAATGCCTTAGAAAAATCAGCGTACACTTAAAATGCTATGTTGCCGGATGTTGAAGTAACTTCTTGGTGTTCAAGATTAATAGAAATAACAAAATCCATGAGACATGCATTTGTGTATAAATGAATTTGATAAGTGAATATAGAAGTTATACATATAAAACCTGAGCCCACAGGCTCAAAGCTTGGAAAAATAAATATATCTGACTTAGCGAATTCAGGATGCTAATGAGGATTAAAATGAGTGAAAACTGAAAATATTCCTAGTGCAGTGACACTGTGTTTTTCCAAGCAACTGACTCCCTCTTGTCATGAGTTTAATACTAAGAAATAAAAAAGGTAAAGGAAAGAAACTTGGAGTATACAGAAATGAATTTTTGCCAACTAAGAGTCAATACATTTAACTATTTGATCCCAGTGTTACAGGTCCACGTGAGTATGTTCACAGATGCTCTTATGCCCTCCAGCCTAACAGATGTGGCCTAGGAAAGATCTGACCAACTCTGAATAGCATACAAATTCCCATGTTCCGGCTCCAAATCTCCTTTGCAGCCTCTTTGATGAGCCTGTCACTCCATGCACCCTTTCTCCAAACAACCTGGGAGATTTATTACTGTTATTGTTAGCTGCTGTGAACTTGCCAGAATGTTAGAATCTCTAATTGCTGCTATTGTGCCAGTCCATCTCATAAGGGTCTCCTTCACTCTCATTGGCTCTATTTCACACTCCCCCAACATCCTACCAGCCTTTCCTCAAGCTGTTCCTTCACACAAAGACACCCTGTCTGACTTTACTACCAATCAAGATCTTACCCCTTAAGACCCAGCTCTAGGACCAAATACAACTTCCCTTGAAGGCTCCCTTTTGTTCCAGTAATTCACTCATAAAAGTTATTAATAGTCTACAAAACGGTAGCCCTATTCCAAGCCCTGGCACATCGAGGTGAAGAATACAGAATCCTTGCCTTCAAATAGTTCATGATCTAGCAAGGGAGATAACAAAGAAAATAAAATTGCACCACAGAGTGTGACACATGCCATGAGATGGTCCATTCCCTACTCTGCTACCATGCTGATCCTTCAAAACTGCAGTTCAATTAGACCACTACTTTTCTTAGACTTATCCTTTGCCAGATATGCTGACAAGTACATGTAAGATCATATGGACAAGGATGTGTGCCCAGCATTAGCCAGACTACCTGGGTATGAATCTTGTCTCTGCCACTTACTAGCTGTGTGCCCTTAGGCAAGTACTGAAGCTTCCTGGGCATTATTTTTCTCTACTGTAAAATGAGGATGATAATAATAATTTATGTCTCAGATTGTTAATTAAAAAAAAAAAGCTAGTGCTGTTGAGTCTATTCCAGCTCATAGCAACCCTATAGGTCAGAATAGAACTGTCCCGTAGAGTTTACAAGGAGTAAGGGTGGACTTGAACTGCCAATCTTCTGATTAGCAGCATGGGACTTAACCGCTATACCACCAGTGTTCTCGTTGGATTTTTACATTAAATAAGATAATATACATAAAGTCATGCAAATTATAAGTACTCCATAAATACTAGCTATTACTATTATTAACAGAAAGGCTACAAATTGCCTAAACAGCCATCAATATGGGTTCAGTTAAAAGACTGAGGTTGTATAGGTCAACACAGAATATCTCCAAGATAATGCTACCCTTTGAGTGTTAGAGAAAGTTTGTGTGTGTGTATTTACATATGCACAATAGAAAGCTTCTAGAAAGATAGCCAAGTAATTTTAACAGGCATTGACTCTGAGGAGGAAACTAGAAGTTTAGAATGGAAGGGAGAACTATTTTACATTTTATACCCTTTAGTACAGTTTGATTTTTTTTACAGGCCTATATTCTCTTCTTAATTATAAAAACAAATCAGATATTTTCCTTGAGATCTTCAGCAGCAAAGGACAGTGAGGACAAAAATACAAATCTTCTGACAGCAACCCCAATGTTTTTCCCAATTTTATTAAATATTAAAGTCATACCAGTAAGGAAATCATAATGGTATAGTTGAAACAAAAGAACTAAAAACATCTTGGGCATACAGCATATGGTATCTAATAGGTGAGCAACAGACTAAGCTCAGAACAGTTAATTAAATAGCACAAGATTACATCGTGGAGATCACTGGAGCTGGAATTCACACCTGGATGCACTTGACGTCAACAAGATGGACTCAGAACAGAAAACTCAAAACATGAAAGCATTATGCACCAAGTCTGGCACTTAATAAGTTCTCAGCGTATTCCTTGAGTTAAATTGCTACCACCTTCTCTCTATTCTCCCTCGATATCACTCCTAGACTAATGTGAATATCATTCCACCCAACAGCCGTTGCCTGTGGACTTTCAGAGATAAGGTTCACCTGATATTTGTAGGAGAAGCACATCTGAAAAATTCCATTTCCGAAAGCTTGCTACACTCAGGTGGAGGAGGTAACCAGCTGGCCACATTAATGCATGTCCTCCTGTGTACTCCCTTCGCTCTGAAAGCTCATATGGCCTCTTTGTAAGGTGGTCATTAATCCAAAGTGGGACAGAAAGGGAGAGACTTAGGGGGAAATTACTCATAATTGCAGTTCTCTATTAGTATGTTTTTCTAGGCAACCTAGAGCTGAACATTGTGAAATGTATTTGTTCCCAGTGCAATTTAAATGTGAATTAAGTAGCACTATAAGGTTGTGTTATTTGAGGACAAGGCTGTACTTCAATTCCTGTGTGGAATTGTTACTTGAAATTGCCCACCTGAGTGAAAATGCCCTCTGCCTTGCTGGTAGGCGCACACCTTAAGGTACTAAGTTTAATATCAGCTCTTTCAATATTAACTATCTCATGGCCTTTGGAAATTTCTATGAACTTCAGTTTTGTTTTGTTTTTTATCTTTAAGATTAGAGAATCTCAAACTCAAAGTCTATAAAAGGCAAGTACACAACAGTAAGAAAAAAAAAAAACTCCACTGTCATCGAGTCACTTCCGACTCATGGAGACCCTATAGCACAGAGTAGTACGGCCCTATGGAGTTTCCAAGGATTGCCTGGTGGATTAGCAGCCTTAGCACTTAACCACTATGCCATCAGGGTTTCCAACAGGCAAGTAGGCAGTCTAAATGGTGAATGACAGGGAATTGATGCCCAGTCTACAGAGGGAAGGCCTTACTTAATTCTATGGAGAGAAGTGAATCTAGTTATTACAGTATTTTTCTGATTTTCATGTGGAATCTAATAGTTTTTAAATGATGGAAGTTAATTAATTTTTTTCTTTTTTTTAGTTCTGTGGCCGTAACTATACAAGGCCTGCAAGCTACCAATTAGAGATCTCAGATTAGAGAATCTGGAAGGTTCCTTACCATTCAGTGATTTAATGATAGCTGTGAGAATAAAAAGTATTATAGTAACTCCCCTGCAGTGGTTCTGATGGCACTGAGTTGTGGAGTGAGGAGCTAGAAGCCCTTGGCTGACCCTAATTTACATCCCACAACTGTGATGTGATTTGGAGCAGGCCCTGTAACCTCTGCTTGTCTGGAAAAATGGCAACAAGAACACCTTTTCATCTCACTGGTCTGTTGTGAAGATTAAGAAAAAAAGAAAACTAAGAAGCATGCTTAAAGTTGTAAAAGTAGTACAGTAGATAGCTAGTGTCTTAGTTTTCTAGTGCTGCTATAACAGATACCACAGTCGATGGCTTTAACAAAGAGAAGTTGATTCTCACAGTCCAGTAATCTAGAAGTCTGAATTCAGGGTGCCAGTTCCAGGGGAAGGCTTTCTGTCTCTGTCATCTCTGGAGGAAGGTCCTTGTGATACACACCAGCAGTCTTCCCTTGGTCTGGAAGCATCTCAGCGCAGGAGTTTCAGGTCCAAAGGCTGCATTCTGCTCCCAGCACTGCCTTCTTAGTAGTATGATATCCCCATCTCTGCTCAGTTCACTTTCCTTTTAACTCACATAAAATTTGCTAGAGGCCACAATCCAGGGACACTCCCTTTACACTGGATCAGGAATGAGACTTAGTAGAGGGTGTTACAGTCTCACCCTTATCCTGTTTAACAAAATCCTATCTTGCTCCATTGACCACAGGAGAGATTAAGATTTATAACATATAGGAGTATTACAACCACAAAATAGAGGACAATTACACAATACTAGGAATCATGGCCCAGCCAAATTGATATGCACATTTAGATAGGTAGGTAGGCAGGTAGGTAGGTAAGTAGGCAGATAGGTAGGCAGATAGACAGGCAGGTAGATAGGTAGGTAGATAGATAGGTAGATAAACTAACAGAGACAGCAGTAGTCAGCTCTGACTCATGGTGACTCATGTACAACAGAAAGAAACATTTCCTGATCTGGCATCATCCTGATAATCACCAGCATGTTTGAGTCCATTATCACAGCTATTGTGTCTTGCCTTAACCCTCACTGTCCCTCTACGGTGCAATTGGAATATGAAATTATTGGGATTATTGTTTCAAGAAAATGCCAAAGACTCAGTGTAAAGAAATTGGTGAAGCTTATGAAGGGAGGAATTCAGAGTCAGAAATACATGAAGTTATTAATTATAGCTAACTTATACTGAGCTTCCCATCCATGCATTCACCTATTCATCCATCCACTCATCCATTCATTCATCCACACATGTATCCATCCATCTACCCCTCCATACATCTACTATATATTTACTAAGAGCCTACAAGGTACTGGGTATTTTTCTAGGCACTAAAGATAACAGCTCTGAATTCAAGAGACTGAGTTCTTATCTCATGGAACATACATTCTAGCGAAGTCAGGATAAGAGAAAGTAGACAAAATAAACAAATACATGAATACTGTATAATATAATGCAGCAAATGGTAAGTATTTTGGAGAAAACTAGAATAAAATGAGTGTACCATCAGTGGCAAAGGGAACAGCTCTGGAGAATATGGCTAAGACATCTTGTTTGCTAAGAAAAGGGTATAAACACAGTTGTATGTAATTCTCACAATCACCAGCTGAAGGGGTTACTAGTGCCCTAAAGAAAAAGAAATGAGAGGTAGGAAATTAATTTAATCATCCAAGAGTTCAACTCAAATTCAAGCCCATCTCACTACACCAAAGCCTAAATTCTTGACACACTCTCCAGTCCCAGGATTTGGGCTGGTCAGAGCTGAGCTAGATAGACCCTGGCTTGTTGCTGATATTTTTTGCCCCAACACAAGCATTTCCAAAGTGCCTGTGATTTATTAAGGAACCCTCATGATACAGTGCTTAAGTGGTGGGCTGCTAATCAAAAGGTCAGCAATTTGAATCTACCCAGGACTATGCAGGAAAAAGATGTCAGCTTCCATAAAGATTACAGTCTTGGAAACTTCATGGGGCAGTTCTAATCTGTCCTATGCAGTCACGATGAGTTGGAATTGACTCACAAGCAATAGCTTTAACATTTAGTACTCTGAACCAAGCTCTGGAAACCCAAGTTGTATAGTGGTTAAGTGCTACATCTGCTAAACAATAGGTCAGCAGTTCAAATTCACCAGGCACTCCTGGGAAACTCTACAGGGCAGTTCCACTCTTATGTATAGGGTGTCTATGAGATGGAATTGACTCAGTGGCAATGGGTTTTTAGTGTGGGGCACTAAGCTCTGGAAATAAGACTTTGTCTCTGCTTTAAAGAAGCATGTAGACTGATATGAGTATAGACAGTGAGGTGATACTTAGACTACAGCTGAGTAAGCCCTAGATCTGTGATAAGGTCCGGTGCAGGTGCAGGAAGGGAGCTCCAGGAGAAGCAGAGCATCTCATCCACATCCCAGGGCCCACACTTTGGATTTCACTTCCTTCCACTCACCCCTCAGCGTGCTCCACCCACCCTGCCCTTCTTGCTGTTCCTCAAGCCCATCCAGCTTGCTCCTCCTGCCTCTGGCTTGTCCTCACCCACTGCACCCTGATCAAGGAGCCTGGTGGTCCACTGTAGTTAAGCACTGAGCTGCTAACTGAAGGGTTGGTGGTTTAAATGTGTCAACCAGTTTCGGAGGCAGTGGAGGAAGAGGGGAGGGGAAGGTGGAATGACACAGCAATGTTTTTGTTCTGTGCCTCTGTAAATATTTATAGCCTTGGAAGTCTTATGGAAGGGAGGTTCTGTTCTTCCAAATGGGGCCACTATGAGTTGGTTTTGATGTAATGTCAATTTGGGGGCACCTGTGTCGTCCTCCCTGTATTTTACTTTCCTAAAAGAGCAACTGCCATCCACAAGTATATTGTGTATTTATTGTTTGCTCGTTAATACAGTTCTCTTGCACTTGAACGTCAGCTCATGGACAGCATAGTCTTTATTTTATTCAGTATTGTCTTCCTAGCACCTTCAAACAGCATCTGGCACAAGTAGGCTCATAATAAATTCAGGTGGAATGTTTGAAGGAAGCAAAGAATGAACAAATTAACCTTTCTGGGCACCACAATATCTGAGGGGCTTGGTAACACCACAAAGGCCTAAGCCCCTTTCCTGGAGAACAAGCTTTAGCTGTTTTTGGAATAGAGCCTGGGGGAATTATAATTTTCAAAAGCTGAACAGTTAAAGTCTGAGCCCAACAAAAGCCAATTGTTAAATATTCAAGAATTCTGTGAGTAAGTTATTAGACACAGTAATTATTAATAATCAAATTATATAAGCTTACAATTAAATAAGCTATATTAAAACCAGAGATAATATATACTCAAAATGCATCACTTCCTAATTATTTTTATTACATTTTACTATTATCCATGCTATTGAGATCATTTATATCAATTGTATCTGCAGGGTAGAAATACTCTATAATGAGGTTCTCCTCCCACACTCCTAACTCTGAGTTCAGTGAGGTAATGCTGATAGCTTCAAACTGACCATTATAGGAATATTTTACATACAGAAATTGCTACCTGTTGCAAACCAGGGTTCTTTATTCCCTCCCAACAGCTGGTTGTTAAGCATTTACCAGCCCGTCAATGGGTACACTACAGTACAGTAATAGCTGACATAGTGAAAAGAGAATGGGTTCACATCAACAGCCCACTTACAAGCTTTGTGATGTGAGTGGTCTGTAAACCTCTCCTTCTGCCTCAGGAGAAGACAACTGTCAGTGCAGTCAGTGAGACAGAAGCCAAATATGCTGACCACGCTATCTGATTTTAACCTAGACTTCTAGGCTAACAGCTATGTTTTCTGAGAAAACATGTTTTTTTTTCTCAGTGGTTGAAGCAGGATGTGAAACCATATGCCCCGAAGGGTCTTAATGAAGTGACCATCTGCACCCCTCAAATAAATGTACTCAGGAGAAGTGCTGCCACCAGGATATTTTTGTGAGATAGACAAGGAAAATACATGTAAGCATCTGTGACCATAATTTAAGCATCCTGTGAAATGATCTGAAATCACTAACTATGATTATTAATAATTAGTTACCAGTCATAGTGTGATTATTGCAATATTCATTAATTTTCCTGTCATTGTCCTCCATATGGCTTGGTTCCTCTTTTTACCCTGTGAGAATAGATGTAAAACTAAACCACCATAGGACTACACGGTTCCATTTCCAGTAGACTGTGTGATACCCCAATTGCAATTGTTTGAAACCCCTAATAAACCTCTCTATTTCAACTCGAAACAGCATGTTTCTCTACAACTTTTCCTCATGTCTAAACTGTTACTTGATTGTGTCTTTTTCCCTCCTTACCCCCAGCCTAACTCTGTTGCTGTTACGTGCCTTCCACTTGGTTCTGACTCATAGATACCCTGTGCATGACAGAATGAAACACTGCTCGGTTCTGCACCGTGCTCACAGTGGTTGCTATGTTTGAGCCCACTGGCAGCCACCACATCAATCCATCTCCTCGAGGATCTTTTTGTATTTTGTTCACCCTCTACTTTACCAACCCTGATCTCTTTCTCCAGGGATTGATCCCTTCTGGTTTGGTAACAAGTCCAAAGCATCTAGCGTACAAGCACCTAGCTTGCAAGGAGCATCTGACTGTCCTTCCTCCCTGACTGATTTCTTTATTCTTCTGGAAGTTCTGGGAATATTAAATACTCTTTGCCAACACTAGAATTCAAATGAATCAATTCTTCTTTGGTCTTCTTTATCCATTGTCCTGCTTTCACATACATAGGAGGCAACTGAAAATACCATGGCTTGGGTCAGGCATACTTTAGTCCTCAAAGTGGTATCTTTGCTTTAAAGAGGTCTTTTGCAGCAGATTTTCCCAGTGTGGGATTATTAAATTGTTTAACTATTGTACCCATGAGTCGGATCCGACTCGACGGCACTTGGCTTGGCTATTGTACCCATGGGTGTTGATTGTGGATCCCAATAAAATGAAATCCCTCACAACTTGAATATTTTGTTTTCAAGTTACTTACTGGTCCAGTTTCGAAGACTTTTGTTTTCTTTGTGTTAAGGTGTAATTCATTTAGAAGGCTGTAACCTAACTTGGAGAGTGGGAAAACAGACACAATTTACATCTATTTAGCATAGAAAAGGCTTTCAATAAATGTTTAGCCTGAAGGAGCTCTGGGGAGATAAAGGGAAGATTCTCCCTGAGGGGTGAATCCTGAAACAATGGAAAGAATTAAACAGACAAAGCAGGAGTGTGGAAAAAGTTCTGATTACCGATAACAGACTCCTGTGAAAGAGAAAAGTTGAAAAGAAGCCCAGGGCGATGGGAGGAGGAGAGGGATGCTAACAGAGAGTGCCACAATGGCCCACATGATTACGACACTTTAGGTACTCTAGGGAATTAGAGATTTCAAGCTTTTTGGCAACAGGACCTCTTTTTACTGCTAAAAACTGTCAAAGTCCCACAAAATATTTTATGTAAGTTTCAATGGCTTAAATCATTAAAAACTGAAATTGTGGCATAAACAGTTTGCAACTGGCTGCTAACTAAAAAGTTGGTGTTTCAAACCCACCCAACAACTCCTTGGAAGAAAAGAGCTGATGGACTAATTCTGTAAAGATGACAAGGAAGAAAAGTCTACAGAGCTGCTCTACTCTGTAACACACTGGGTCACCATGAGTCAGAACTAACTGAACAGCAACTGTATTTTTACCAGTTTATTTAATAATTTATAATAATAACAATTACACCAAGTGCATGCTAATATAAATAACACGCCTTTTAAGAAAATTAGCTGTATTATCCAAAACAAAGCATGCCATAGCTATACATTTGTGTTGATATGTTTAATATCTGGTTTAACAGAACGTAGCTGGATTCCCATACCTGCTTTTGCATTCAGTCTGTTGTGATATCATATATCATGTAGCCTTGGGAAAACTCGAGTGAACACTCACAGGAAAACAAGAGCAAATAAAGCAAACAGTGTTTTTGGTATGTTATAAAAATAGTTTTGATCTTAGGCACACTTTGGAAAGATTTCTGGGAACTTAGAGTTGTGGGACCACACTGTAAACTTCAACCTAAAGTTCAGTGATACGAGGCTTAAGAGAAACACAGAAGCCTGATGGCATTTTATGCAGTTGAGGAAAACATATGAAGGGCTTAAAAGCCAAGGAATGATAAAGCCAGATTTTGGTTTTGTTTTTGAAAGATTATGGACTATAATGAGGAAAATGGATTACTAGGGCAAAGAAGATTGGGTGGAGGATCAATTAGGAAGCTGTTAGCAAAAAATAGGTTACATATGAAAACGACCTGAAGTCCTAGTTGTAAATACGAACAGTAGCTGTATATCAGAGGTGTAGACAGAATAGACAAAGCAACAATCTAGCCTTAGTGGATTCCATTGGTGAAAATCTGTTTTATACCAGAAGAAAACAGATTATAAAGATTAGAGCAGAACTAAATGAATTAGAGAATAGAAAAACAATTGAAAAAAATTAACAAAACCAAAAGCTGGTTCTTCAAAAAGATCAACAGAATTGATAAGCCATTGGCTAAACTTACAAAAGAAAAACAACAGAAGATACAAATAAACTGATTAAGAAATGAGATGGGAGATGTTACAACAGACCCAACTGAAATAAATTATATCATAACAGAATACTATGAAAAGTTATACTCTAACAGATTTGAAAACCTAGGGGAAATGGACAAATTTCTGGATTCATATGACTCACCAAGACTATCACAAGGAAAAATAGATCAACTTAATAAATCTATCACAAAGGAAAAGATTGAAAAAGTCATCAAAAATCTACCAACCAAAAAAAGTCCTGGCCCAGATGGCTTCACCAGAGAATTCTACCAAACTTTTGGAGAAGAATTAACTCCAATACTAATGAGGCTATTTCACACCATAGAAAAAGATGAAATACTTCCAAATTCCTTCTATGAAGCCAGCATAACCCTGATACCAAAACCAGGGAAAGACCCCACAAAAAAAGAAAACTACAGACCAATATCACTCATGAATCTAGATGCAAAAATCTTCAACAAAATTCTAGCTAATAGAATTCAACAACATATAAAAAAAATCATTCATCATGATCAAGTTGGTTTCATTCCAGGGATGCAAGGCTGGTTCAACATCAGAAAAACAATTAATGTAATCAGTTACATTAATAACACAAAAGATAAAAATCACCTGATTTTGTCAACTGATGTAGAAAAGGCATTTGACAAATTTCAATATCCATTCATGCTTAAAACTCTCAGAAAAATAGGAATGAAGGGGAAATTCCTCAATATAATCAGTAGCATCTATGCAGAGCCAACTGCTTTCATCATCCTGAATGGTGAAAGACTGAAAGAATTCCCTTTGAGAACCGGAACTAGACAAGAATGCCCACTCTCACCATTTCTATTCAACATTGTGCTAGAAGTTCTAGCCAGAGCAATCAGACAAGACAAAGAAATAAAAGGCATCTGTATTGGCAATGAAGAAGTATAGCTTTCCCTCTTTGCAGATGATATGATTGTTTATACAGGGAATCCAAAGGAATCCATAAGTAAACTATTAGAGCTAATAGAAGAATTCGGCAAAGTATCGGGATACAAGATAAACATAACTAAATCAATAGGATTCCTTTATACCAACAATGAAATTATTAAAAAAGAAATCACCAAATCAATTTCATTTACTATAGCCCCCAAGAAGACAAAATACCTAGGAATAAATCTAAGTAGAGAAATAAGAGATCTTTACAGAGAAAACTACAAGAGCTTACTACAAAAAACTAGGAGAGACTTACATAAGTGAAATAATCTGCCCTGCTCATAGATAGGAAGACTCAATATTGTGAAAATGTCTATTTTGCCCAAAGCAATCTACTTATATAATGCAATCCCAGTACAAATTCCAGTGACACTTTTTAATGAGATGGAGAAACAAATTATCAGCTTTATTTGGAAAAGGAAGAAACCCTGGATAAGTAAAGCACTACTAACAAAGAAGAACATACTGGGTGGCCTCTCACTACCTGACTTTAAAACCTATTATACTGCCGCAGTAGTCAAAACAGCTTGGTACTGGTACAAAAAGAGACATATAGACCAATGGAACAAAGCAGAGACTCCAGAGACACCACTATCCTCCTATGAACAGCTAATATTTGACAAAGGTCCTAACATCTTAAGCTGGGGTAAGAGCAGTCTCTTTAACAAATGGTGCTGGCATAATTGGATATTCATCTGCAAAAAATTGAAACAAGACCCATATCTCACACCTTATACAAAAATCAACTCAAATTGGATAAAAGAACTAAATATAAAAGCTAAAACAATAAAGCTCACCCAAGATAAAATAGGGTCAACAATGGAAGTTTTAATACAGAATATAGACAGACTTCAAAATCTGACAAACAAAACACATTCATCAGAAGAGAAAAAAGACAAATGGGAACTACAAAGAATTGAACCTTTTTGCTCATCCAAAGACTTTATCAAAAGAATTAAAAGATCACCTACAGAATGGTAAAAAATATTTGGCAACTCTATGTCAGACCAACACCTGATCTCCAAAATCTATAAGGTTCTACAAAATATCAATAAGAAAAAGACAAATCATCCAATTAAGGAATGGGCAAAGGAGATGGACAGACACTTCTGTAAAGAGGAAATCCAGGCAGCCAAAACACACATGCGGAAATGCTCATGATCATTAATTATCAAAGAAATTCAAATCAAAATGACAATGGGATACCATCTCACCCCAACAAGATTGGCCATGATCCAAGAAACGCAAAACGCTAAATGTTGAAGAGGCTGTGGAGAGATTGGAACTCTCCTACAATGTTGCTGGGATTGCAGAACGGTGCAACCTCTGTGGAAAGCAATTTGGCATTACCTTAAAATAAAGGATATAGATATACCATTTGACCCAGTGATTCCTTTGCTTGGAATATATCCTACAGAATCAAGATCATTCACACCAACTGATACATGCACACAAATGTTCGTTGCAGCACAGTCCACGACAGCAAAAAGATGGAATCAACCCAGATGCCGAACAATGGAAGAATGGATGGATAAACTTTGGTATATGTACTCAGTGGAGTACTATGCATTGATAAAGAACAACGATAATAGCAGGAAACACCTATCAGTTTGGTCTCAACTGGAAGACATCATGTTGAGTGAAACTAGTTAGTGACAGAAGCCAGCCAAGTGCCGTCGAGTCGGATCCAACTCATGGTGACCCTAGGCACTCCGTGAATACTCTGGGGGTCAGTTCTACCTTGGCCCTTAGGGTCACCAGGAGCGACAGAAGGACAATTATTATATGAGACCCCTATGATAAAAACTTAAAAGCATACTCATACATAACAGAAAAGACTCTTTGACAGCTACAAGGGTGGGGAGGGTGCGAGGGTGGGAGGGTGAGGGGTGAGGGTTTAGATTAGATAGTTCTTAGAAATTTAGTTGGGTGAAATTGGTGACAATACACATTAGTAAGAAGATCAATATTGATGAGACTTCAGTACAACTTGTGTACTCCTCCTCTCTTAACCCAATGTTATAAGCACAGAGTATGTACACTTTCATTTTTTATTTAATAAAAAAGAAAGAAAGAAAGTCTGTTTTACATGTTTTCTTTTTATCAGGATGCATCTATTATGTCCCCAGTCAAAATGTTCAGCAATGGTAGCTAGGAACCATCCTGTTCTTCTGGTCTCATGTTAGATGAAGCAGTGGTTCCTGGAGGCAATGAGTTTTACAGTCCAGTTTCTTTTATTATTAGGTATTCTTCTTCCTCTGTTTTTCCAGGCAAATGGAGTCAGAAGGTTGTATCTTAGATGGCCACTAGCAAGTGTGATGACTTACTTGTGAGGGAAGAGGAAGGAGGGAAGGATGAGTCCCAGGTTTCTGACTTGGGCCACTAAGTGAATGGATGCTGGGCACACAGAAGAAAGAACAAGTTTGAGGTATAAAACAACCCCACTTTAGACACGCATACAGTTTTCTAGTAGGCAGCTGACCAGACAGGAGAGGTATTTGGACAGGAAATAGTGTGGCCTAGGAAACAAAAGCAAAGTCTTAGAGGGACAGATAAATCTGACTATGGTTACACAGTTTCTAAGTACTTTTTAATATTTTTCACCAAAGTAAATACATGGAAATGGTTATTATACTAACTGGCATATAGTGGTTATTCAAATATGTTGGCTATTCTTTTTACCTTGATTTGTTTATTTTTCTCTAACTCTCATATGAGTTGCAAAGGGCATTTTACCACCCACTCAGTTTGTGACATTCATTTGGAATAATACAATGTGTGGGCTTAACATGAGAAGCTTAATGTAATTTTATTCAGGCCTGTGGCCAGGAAAATTAGTAAGGTTAGAAAACAAAAGGTAGCTATGCTACAATATGGCATTTAGAAAACATGAGAAGAATAGAAAATTGTGAGTAGGATAAACTCTATGGAGCAGTTCTTGTCTGTCCTGTACGGTTTCTATGAGTCAGCATCAACTTGATGGCAATGGATTTGTTTTTTGTTCTTTTATTTTCTAAGTGCTCTGGAACAGGAAATTCAGTGCCAAACTGTACATCTACTATATAAGGTCTATCCATGATCATAATAGTTAGAACTGACATTGTCTCCGTGACCGGTATGGGTATAATTTATAGTTACAGAGTACTGACAAAGGATACAGGGAACGGTCAGTAAAAACTTCACCCTGTAACTGCCCTTTGTTCATATAGACATTCAACAAATACTCATTAGGCACCCAACTAGACACAGAAGTGTTAGGTCTTCTGTGAAGTGTACAGTGGAATGAAACTAGGGTCTTACTTTTGAGAACTTACTAATACTAACAGGGAACAATCCTTGAGCTGTTATGGCACACTTCTAAGCATTTTATGAATTGACAAGGGCTCTGTTTTAGTCATCTGGTACTACTCTAACAGAAATACCACCAGTGGATGGCTTTAGCACAGAAAAGTTTGTTCTTACAAAGCCAAGTGAGCTACAAGTCCAAATTCAGAATGTCTGTTCCTGGGGAAGGCTTTTCCTCTTTGTTGGCTCAGTAGGAAGGTCCCTGTATTGTATCAGTCTGGTCAGGGAGCATCTTGGAGCAGGAACCTCAGGGCTGAAGGTTATGCTCTGCTCTTGGTACTGCTTTCTTGATGGTATGAGGTTCCCAACTCACTTGCTTTCCTTTCATCTCTTGCAGGATAAAAGGATGAAGGGTGGTGCATGCTACATTCCAGGAAAACTCCCTTTACACTGGAGCTGGGAAGTAACCTTAGAAAGGGTGTTACAGTCCCACTTGAATCCTCTTAAACATAATCCACTATATTAACCACAGGCAGAGATTAGAATTTATAGCATAGGAAAAATCACAAAATGGAGGACAATTATGGACTAGCCAAACTGTTATACACATTTTTGGGGAGACACGATTCAATCCATGAAAGGCTCCTTCTGTAATTCTTCTGAATCATACTTGAATTTCTGGCAGTTCCTTGTTGGCATATTGTTGCAATCACTTTTTTTTTTCTAATTGTGATTAAGTGAAAGTACACAATCCATTTCAGTTTTTCATGCACAGCTATCTGTAGCTCCTTCTGCTCTCCCCACCTGGTAACAGCACCCTCCTCCTTTTCACCTTATATATCTAGAATCATCTTAACAAGCATCTACCTAACCCCCTTCACCCTCTTTTCTCCCATCTAGAAACAGAACAGTAGGACAGCCTCCTGTAAACACATAGAATCATAAAGTATGTACACTATGTCCCCAAGTCCAGTCTATTCTTGTCTGAAGAGCTGATCTCATTACTAGTTTCCAGCAGGTCCAGGGCCATGTTCCCAGGTGATCCTCCAGGTTGTTGGACCATCATTTCAGGTCTTTTAGTAGAGTTTTTGGGCTGCACACCTCTTTTTCTCATATTGCCTCCAGGACTCTACATTGTGTCCCCTGTCATGACTGTCTTTGGTGGTGGCCAGGCACCATCTGGTTCTTCTGGTCTCATGTTGATACAGTCTCCCATTCATACAGGTCCTTCTGTCTCCTGGTCTCTTGTTTCCTCATATCTTTGTTGTTCTTGGTGATCACCTGTTCCAGATGAGTGGGAGCTATCTGGTGTACCTTAGATGGCAGCTTGCTAGCTTTTAAGAGTCCAGATGCCACTCACCAATATGGGGTGCAGAAGACTTTTTTTAGCAATAGGTTAGTTACATTGGTTTTGATGTCCCCTGAATACATGATCCCCCAAATCCTGTCCCTGCTACTCTGTCCTTTGAAACATTAGGTTGAGTTTAGAAAACCTTTCAGTTTATGGTGAAGTCCAGTGCAACCACTTTTGAATTATCTTCAGCAAAATTATACTTGCATATTCAGAAGAAGACATGGAAAGGTGGATATTGTTGCTGATGTCAGATGGTTCTTAGCTGAAAGGAGAGAATATCAGAAAGATGTTTACCTGTGTTTTATTGGCTATGCAAATACGTTTGAGTGTGTGGATCATAATAGATTATAGACAACATTGTGAAGAACAGGAATTCCAGAACACTTAATTGTGTTCATAAAGAAGCTGTGCATGGACTAAGAGGTAGTCTTTTCAACAGCACAAGGGGATACTGCGTGGTTCAAAGTCAGGAAATGTGTGTGTCAGGATTGTATCCTTTCACCACATTTATTCAATCTGTATGACAAGCAAATAATCTGAGGAGCTGGAGTGTATGAAGAAGAATGGGGCATCAGGATTGGAAGAAGACTCATCAACAACTTGCATTATGCAGATGACACAACCTTGTTTATTGAAAGTGAAAACAATCAAAGACTACAGTCTTCAGTATGGATTATACCTTCACACAAAGAAAACAAAAGTCTTCACAGCTAGACCAATACGGAACATCATGATAAACTGAGAAAAAATTGAAGCTTCAAGGATTTCATTTTACTTGGATGCACAATGAACAACCATGGAAGCAGTGGTCAAGAAATCAAATGCCATATTGCATTGAGTAAATTTACTGCAAAAGGTCTCTTTAAGGTGTTCAAAAGCAAAGATATCACTTTAAGGTCTAAGGGGAACTGATCGAAGCCATGGTACTTTCAATCACCTTATTGCTCAGTGAAAATACATGAAGAACAATTGAGGAATTTGAGTAAAAATACACAATGAGGAGTTAGTTACGGTTTTAGTTATTTTGTGTTACTTTAACAGAAATACCACAAAGTGGATGGCTTTAACAAAAGAAAGTTGATTCTTACACAGTGCAGTACACTTCAAGTCCAAATTCAGGATGTCCACTCCAAGGGAAGGCTTTCTGCCTTGTCGGCTGTGGAGGAAAGCCCTTGTGTTGCATCAGTCTTTGTTCAGGGAGCATCCGGGCGCAGGAAACTCAGATATGAAGGATGCCCTCTACTCCCAGTGCTGCTTTCTTGATGGTTTGAGATTCCCAACTCTCTGCTTACTTACCTTTCATCTCTTATAGGATAAATGGTGGTGCAAGCCACACTCCAGGGAAATTCCCTTTACAGTGGAGCAGGGAGGTGACCTTAAGAAGGGATTTACAGTCCCACCCCAATCCTCTCTAACACAATCCACTCTGTTAACCACAGGCAGAGATTAAGATTTACAGCAGAAGAAAGTTATGAAATGGAGGGCAATCTCAGAACACAGGGAATCCTGACCCAGCCGAATTACTACAAATACATTTTAGGGGACACAATTCACTCCATGACAGTTATCTAGCTGTTGTAACACAAATACCACAAGTCAGTAGTTTTAAAATCACAAAATGTATTTTTTCAGAGTTCTGGAAGCTAAATGTCTAAATCAGGTATGCTAATTGCTTCTGTGAGCCTCTCTTCTAATTCCAGTGTCTGCTGACAATCCTTACTTTCTTTGTTCAGTGGTGTCACTAGGTTTGGTGTCACCCAGTGTGGTGGCTCATGATGTCATACCTTCCTACACACCCTGACCACCCCCCTCAAACACCTGAGGTGGACAGGGCTGCCTGATGACACTCTATGGTGGACAAAGTGGTCTGGCCCTAGCTAGTGCCACAGGGACCTTGACCTTCCTTGCCGCACCCCCCTTTCCCTACCCACTGCAGCTTCCCACAACTCCTCCTATTTCCCATTGAGGTCTTTCGCTGTGCCCAATGGCAAATGCCTTGGTCAGACTGCCTACACACTCACTGACAGATGAGGATAAGCAGGAATGGAGGGGTGACATCAACCCCAGTGATGTCACTGCCTTGGTAGCATCTCCCCCAGTGGTGCCAGCTCACCCTCTGTCACTACAACTGCTGCTGCAAACCCTGGCATTATTCTGGTGTCACTTCCTCTGAAAGCATCATGGGATGCAATCTGCATCCCCTGCAGCCTCCTAATGATGCCATTGTCTTTACCTGTAGAAAATTCTCACATGTTGTCTTTCTTCCCCTGTTTGTGTATACTTCTGCATCTATTCTGTTTTTATAACTCAGAAGTGATTAGGTTTAGGACCCGCCCTACTCTTCCAGGGTCACTATGAATCAGAATGGACCCATTGGCAATTTTTTTTTGTCTGCTCAGATATGGTCAAATTAATAACAAAGAAAACTGTATCTCCAAACAGAATGGTACTCAGTAGGGGTTAGGAGTCCAATACATATTTTTGTGAAACACAATTTAATCCATAATAGATAGTATGTCAGGACCAGACTGCTGAAGACCCAGAAGCCTGGGCCAAGGAGGTAGGTCATTACTTATGTAGGCAGCAGGGAGTCAGAGAATCATTTAAAGCAAGGAATGATATAATAAAAATAATAGTTGTGAAAAACTGGTGTGGCAGATGGTGTAACGAGAGTTGAGTAGAGGAAGACTGAAGGCAGGGAGAATAAGTAGTTAGAATATTTTTCTAGTCAAAACAGAAGAGATAAGAGTTGTTCACTGTTTCTACAGCATTTATTCTTTATAACTCTACTCACTATAAAATAGCACAGGGTCACTACAGAAAATATGGAGAACACAGAGAAGTATAAGATGAAAAACACCCATGAGACCAATATTGTAAAGTAATTACTGTTATATTTATTTTCAGTCATTTTTTAGGCACATACCTTCTAGGTAGCCTGAGAGATAAAGGACAGATAGACAAATAAATAGTTAAATGAATCAATCAAAATGATTGACAAACTTGGGGTTGTATTGGCTGTAGTTTTGGTTTCTGGGATTGTTTTTTCCTCTTCAGTATCACAGTGTGAAAATTTCCTCATGTTATTAAGCATTCATGAAACGGCTAACAATCTCATTTGATTCACTGAAATAATGACATAATTAATTTAAGCAATTAACTATTGTTGATATTTACTTTGGTTTCTTTTTTATTTTTATAGTTGCAAGCAGTCCTGTAGGGAACAGCCTTGTTCATAAACCTTAGCTTTGTCATTGAATATTTCCTGAGGTTCAATTTCTAGGAGTGAAATTACAGACTTAAAGGCTATGAGCATTTTCAAGATTCATGATCTGTATTTCAGAATTGCTTTCTGGGCAAATTGTAACAATTTGCACATCCACCAGCCCTGAGCAAAATTCTTAACAGTGGGTTGCATCACTTACATTAATTTCTAAGCATGTAGCCCTGAATTGCATGAATTATGCCAGATCACAATTTCAAATTGATTTCAAATATTTTATGTGGGTTCTGTATCCCTACAAAGGCAGTTCTACTCTGTCTTAGAGTCACTATAAGGCAGAATTAACTCAACGACAATGGCTTTGTATGTCAGACTACGACCATTCTTTCTTAAAACCCAGTTTGTTCAGTAGACCTGGAACTAGATAAAAACCTCAAAATCCACCGTTGTCCAGTGGATTCTGACTCAAAGCAATGCTAAAGGACAAAGTAGAACTGCCCCACGGTGTTTCCGAGGCTGTATATCTTTACAGAAGGAGTGGGTGATAGATTTAAACTGCTGATCTTTCAGTCAGCAGCCAAGTGCTGAACCACTTTGCCACCAAGGCTCCTGGGACTGGATAAGTAGCCAATTATGTTGTACCAGTAGAAACAGGGGCTGATGTCACTGAGTTAATTGCCTTACCTAAAGTGTTGAGACTTGGAGAAGGCTCTTGAAAGAAACAAGAGGACTGATATTTCAGACACCTTTTTTTCTTTTAAGTGATTTTCAAAATAAGCAGTCTTGATGATTTCCAGCCTGATGACCCTGAATTTTTCTTCCTTTCTGTCTCCTTCTGACGAGCTAGTGTTTGGCCAATTCACTTTTCATTAACACTTCCACCAGAAGACTGGAACAAGGAATAAGAAGAGAAGAAAATCAAAGCTGCCTAGGCTTCTTTTTGATTGGTAGGAGGATAAAAGTAAAAAGCAAACATAAGTGCTAATGTTCCCTATTCTCTTTGACCCCTAAACTGAAAAAATGCAGAAAATTGAGAGGCTGGTGTATTATCTCAGAAATTATTGGGAAGGTTTTTCTTTTAGTCACAAAAGATCCCTGATTTTCTAGTTTGGGCTATTATATACCTAATCATTATAGAACCTTGAAAACGCAGAAGGTCTTAGGTTTCTTCCGGAGTTTGTAGTATCCCACCCCATTTTTTCCTCACAGCACACTGCAGGTTGCTCAGCCATGTGATGGGAGAGGAGGGAAACAAATGTCACTTTTAGCTCTAATTGTAACGAGTCTGTGATTCAGACATCTTAACCCAAGATGTTGCCTCATAGGAAAGACTTGTTTGGCATATCCTGTAGGCAACCTACAGTTCTTCCCCATAATACCTAGGTTATTTTACATGTGCTACAAATAGTGTCAAGGAACCTTGGTAGCACAAAGGATAAGCACTTGGCTGCTAATCAAAAGTGCTACAGAAAAAAATGTGAAAGTCTGCTCCCATAAAGATTTACAGTCCTGGAAACCCTATGGGGAAGTCCTATTCTGTTGTCAAGTTGACAACAACAGGTTTGGTTTATGGGTACAAATATTATCAAACCTAATATTCACAAGGACAGACATTGTTATTTATCTCGTAATTTATAGACTAGAAACTGGAACACCAAAAGGTTAAGTGATTTGACCAAGGTCTCATACATAAAACTAATAAACGACACAGTCAAGCTTCAAACCAAGGCAGTCTAGCTCCAGACTGAGTGCTGTCAGCTACAGTGCTATGCTGCCTACCATGCTACAGGTATCCACAGGCTCTGGAGGGTTCAAATCCTGCTACCCCCTACTTTACCACACTGATGCATTAAAGAGGTATACATCTCACTTTCTGCAGACCTAAGATGGGAACACAAACATATACCTCATGGTGTTGGTGTGAAGCATATCCATATCTATCTGTCTACATATAGTTTGTATATTTTGCCAAATAACTTTATTTATTATTTATTTGTATTTGCTGGTTGGATGACCTTGGACAAATTATTTTCTCTGTCAGTTTTCACATCTGTAAAATGGATGTGATAATAATATCTAATTCAAAAGGTTATAAAAATCAAAGGAGTTAATACATATAACGTGGGGAGAACAGTATGTGGCACAGAGAAACCCACTCTTTAAGTGTTGTTATTAAGGTTATATGTCAAATAATTTTACAAAATGTTATATTATCTTCAGGAATCCTGGTGGTGCAGTGGTTAACACACTTGATGGCTAACCAAAAGGTCAGTGGTTGAAAACCATCAGCAGTTCTGCAGGAGAAAGATGTGATAGTCTGCTTCTGCAGAGATTTACAGCCCTGGAAGCCCGATGGGGTTGCTATGAGTCAGAAATGACTCAACATCAGTGGGTGGGTTTTTTTTTTTTATGTTATCTTATTATTACATGCCTGGTATGGCACAATGAAGGATATCATTGCTGATGTCAAATGGATCTGGGCAGAAAGCAGAGAATACCAGAAAGATACTTACCTGTGCTTTGTTGACTATGCAAAGGCATTTGACTGTGTGAATCATAACAAATTTGAACAAGGCAAAGGGATAAAATGATGTTTAAAATCAAGAAACATATGTGTCACAGTTGTACCTTTCATCATAATTATTCAGTTGTCTGTGTGTCATAGATTGAATTGTGTCCCCCCAGAAATGTGTGTAGCAATTTGGTTGTGCCATAATTCCCAGTATTTTTTGTGTGATTACTCTCCATTTTATGGTTTCTCTATGCTGTAAATCCTAATCACTGCCTGTGGTTAATATATTGGATTATGTCAAAAGAGGTTTAGGATAGGTCTGCAACACACTTACAAAGGGAGTTTTCCTGGAGTGTGGTTTGCACCACCTTTTATCCTACAAGAGATAAAAGAAAAGGGAAACAAACAGAGAGTGGGAGAACCTCGTACCACCAGGAGTAGAGTGCATCCTTCAAACCTGAGTTACCTGCACCTGGATACCCCTAGACCAAAGAAAGACTCCTACAACATAAGGGACTTCCTCCAGAGACAATAGAATGTGTTCTCCTGAGGCCAGCATCCAGAATTAAGACTTCCAGCTTACTGGACTGTGTAAGAATAAACTTTTGTTTGTTAAAGCTATCCACTCATGGTATTTCTGCTAGAACAATACTGAATGACTAAGGCAGTATGCTTAGAAAATAATACAAGAAAGCTGTACTATACATGAAGAAGAATGTGGCTCAGGGTTGCAGAAAGTCTAATTAACAACCTGTGATACGCAGATAACACAGCACAGCTTGCTGGAAATGAAGAGGACTTGAAACATTTACCGATGAAGATCAAAGACTACATTGTTCAGTAGGCATTACATCTCAACATAATTTTTTGTTTTTAAATCCTGACATTTGGACCAATGAGGAATATTGTGATAAATCAACACAAGATTGAAACTGTCAAGGATTTCATTTTACTTGAATCCACAATCAGTGTCCCTGAAAGCTGCAGTTAAGAAATCAAATGATGTATCACAATGAGAAAAGCTGCTGCAAAAGATCTCTTTTAACTGTTGAAAACCAAAGATACCACTTGGAGAAGTGAGATGTGCCTAAGCTAAGCCATGGTATTTTCAACTTCCTCATATACATGGGAAAGCTGGACAATGAATAAGAAAGACCAACAACAGATTAATTTTGAATTACGGTTTCAGTGAAGAATATTGTATACACTATGGAATACAGGAGAACAAACAAATCCGTCTTGAAAGAAGTATAGCCAGAGGGAGGATGGCGAGACTTCATTTCATGTGTTTTGCACATGTTATTAGGAGGGAATAGTTTCCGGAAAAGGATATCATGCTTGATAAAGTCGTGGGTCATCGAAACAGAAGAAGACCCTCAATGAGATGGACTGAGACAGCAGCTGCAATGATGAGCTCAAATACATCAATGATTACAAGGATGGCACAGGACTGGGTAGGGTTTTGTTCTGCTGCTCATAGGTTTTTATGAGTTGGAACTGACTTGGTGGCACCTAACAACAAAAATAACAATAACACTGTGCAAAAGCACTGGATAAACAGAGTTAAACTAGACAGGTGTTTAAGGTGTCCAAGTGTAGCAGGGAAATTTTTTGGAGAAATGAAAAATGCTAGGCATGGTACAAAGCAGAAGCTGAAGCCACTCTGGGAGCATCTGATGTGATGCTGTAACCAAGAAGTGGGGATCAGGAAAATCTTTGTAAGGAAGTTAATTTAGTAATGCTGAAAGTGTGATTTGGTCTGGGAGTTACCTCTCTCCTCTTCTTTCTTCATCACAGGACAAAGGGCTACCAGAGACTCACATATGCTCTAGTCAGATGTTCTATATCACATGCTCTCTCTTTGCCTCTTCCCATACATCCAGTTGGTAAATAAGATCTACTGGCTCTAATTCAAAATATATCTCACTTCTCCCTCAATTCTTCTGCTAATATCCTCATCATTGCCACCGATGTCGTCCCACCTTGTCTCCTTTAAAAACCTCCCCAAAAGTCTCTGTCCTGGGCTTCCTCCCTGTCACCTCTACCAGCCATACTCCATAGAATACCTAGGGTGATATTTTAAAAACATAAATGTAAATTAAAATTGTTTAGTGGTTTCCATTTGCACCTAGTTTTCTGGGGCCTACGTAACCATAAGATGACCTGGGCTTACCTCTGTGACCTAATATTTCTCTACCCTCTATCACTATTTCTAGGCATACTAGCCTCCTTTCTCCCACTGCCCCCCCCCCCGACCCCTTGACTATACAAAGCTCATTCCTGCCTCTGGGACTTTGCCCTTGCTTTTGCCTAAGCCTCATAGCTCTTAGCACTGAGAGTTGATCCAGTCTAACATTTTCTGTCTCATCCTGTGCTACTGTCATTCTCCCAACTGGCATTCTCTATCCCATTAGCTTTTTATTGCCTTCTCAATCCCTTTCACAATAAGAAATAATCTCACTCATTCATACGTTGCTTATTTACTCTCTATCTCCCTACCACTAACACATGAGATCCACAGGAGCACGGGTTGTGCCTTCCTGCTCACTCCTGTATTCTCAGTGTCTAGATTAATTCCTGGTATATAGCAGAAATTCAATAAATATTTGTGACATGAATGGATAAAGTTAATCTGAATCCTAAAGAAAGCATAATAGTTAACCAAGTAAAGATGAAAAGCAAGAATATTCCAGATAACGGGAATAGTATGATGTAGGGAAGAGCATGGAATTGTTTAAATAAAAAAAAAAAAAAAAAGAGGAAGGCCCACGTAGCTAGGGAAAGCCTAGTGTGTGGTTAACAGCTATAGCTGCTAACCGAAAGGTGGACAGTTTGAATCCACCAGGTGCTCCTTGGAAACTCCAAAGGGGAGTTCTACTCTCTATGGTTGCCATCAACTAGAATTGACTCTACAGCAGCTTGGTTTTGGGTTTATGTTACTGGAGTATGGTGATCAAGGAAGGGCAAGATGAGGCTGCAAATGAGTAGAGCTACAATGTTTTGGGTCTTACAGGTCATGCTGAACATTCCGAATTTTTGTAAACACAGTGGGAAGCTGTATTATGGCTTAAGCACCAGGTTCAGATCTATGTTTTCAAAAGACCCTTTTATAGGGCAGACATGTAACATCATGCCTATCTCCTTAGTTCCCTAGGACTATAATAACAAAATACCACAAACAAAACAGTCCACTGCCATCAAGTCTATTCTGACTCATAGCAACCCCGTAAGTCAGAGTAGAACTGCCCCATAGTTTCCCAGAAGTACCTTGTGGATACGAACTGCTGAGCTTTTCACTAGCAGGTGTAGCTCTTAACCCACTATGCCACTAGAGTTTCCACAAAGTACCACAGGTCACTTAAAACACATTTTCTCACAATTCTGGAAGCCAGAAGCACAAATTCAGGGTATCAGCAGGGCCACACTTTCTCTAAAGGCTCTAGGGAGGATCCCTCTTGTCTCTTCCAGCTTCTGGTTGCCCAGGCATTTCTTGGCTTGGCTTGTGGCAGCATAACTCCTGTCTCTGCCTCTATTTTCAAATGGCCATTGTCTTAGTCGTCTAGTACAGCTATAACAGAAATTCCACAAGTGGATGGCTTCAAGAGAAGTTTATTTTGTCATGCTCTGGTAGGATACAAGTCCAAATTCAGAACACTGTCTCCAGGGGAAGGATTTTTCTCTGTCAGATCTGGAAGAAGCTCTTAGTGTTGCATCAGACTTTCTTTGGTCTGGAAGCACCTTAGCTCAGGAACCCCATGTCCCAAGGATGCAGTCTGCTCTTGGTGCTGTTTTCTTGATGGTATGAGGTCCCCAACTCTTTGTTTGCTTCTCTTTCCCTTTATCTCTTTTAGGATGAAAATCCAGGGAAACTTCCCTTAGATTGGATAAGGGTGGTGACCTTATTAAGGGTGTTACGGTGCTACCCTGATCCTCTTTAACATAATTCAATCTATTAATCATAGGCAGAGAGTAGGATGTACAAGCACAAAATAGTGGGAATTATGGCCCAACCAATCACTATACACATTTTCGGGGGGACACAGTTTAATGCAAGACAGCCATCTTCCCTCCATCTGTGTCTCTTTTTGGTTTTGATCCTTATTGTCCAGTCATGTTGGATTATGGCCCACCCACTCCAGTATGACCTCATGTTAACTTAAGTGACAGCATCTGCAATGACTCTATTTCCAGAGAAGCTGACATACACAGGTACTGGGGGTTAGGACTTCGACATGTCTTTGTGGAAGACAGTTCAACCCATAACAGCACCTTCCTTCTTCCTCTGTCCTAATAACCACCCTGTGGAGTTGACAAGGCAGGTATGATTATTTCTAGTCTGTAGGTAGGGGAGGAAAAAAAACGTTGGTGAAGGTCAGAGTCACTTGCTTCTGGCCTGGCCTGTCTGGCTCAAAGCAGCCAAACAAAAAGAGAGGAGGAGGTATTAAAAGGGATCACACAAGTGAACACCTTGGTGATGCTCAAGCTGTGTCTTTCTCTATGATTCGAGGGAGGGAGGACATCTGGTATACCTACATTAGAATCTTTCCTTGTAATAAATCTACTTCCTTGCAAAAAGACCATCATGAATCTTGTCTCTTAAAGAGCTTTTCTGCTCTGTGAATTTTAACAATCTTCTTTAGTGTAGAAACTTGGCCTCTTGTTGTCCATGGTTAAAATCCAAATCTTGTATGAACAGATTTATTATACTGCTGGGCTGCAAGAGTGATAAAGCCATTCATCCACCTGCCTGGAACAATTCAGGTCAGTTGTTTTCACCTGTGACTGATGCGTCTTCCGCCTGCGTTTGCTTCCCTATCTCTCTTCTCCTGGCTCCTCTCCTTGCAAACAGCAACGGCCTAGAACTGTGGCTGTTGCAGGGGGATAAAAGGAGGCAACAAACAGACCCTGAGGACCCACTATGTGCCATTCTTTAACGCACATATAATAATCCCTTTCCTGTTTCCAGGATGTTGTTGTTATTAGCTGACTTTAAGTTGTCCCCTGAGTCATGGCAACTCCATGCCCAATGAAATCAAAGTCCATTGTGATGCCAAGAGTTTTCATGGATTTATTTTTCAAAAGTTGATTACTAGGCCTTTCTTCCTAGTCATCCTAGTCTCGAAGCACCACTAAAATCTGTTCAACATCATAGCACCATGCAAGCCTCGACTGATAGACAGACAGTGGCTAAATTTGTGGTGAACTTGCCAGGAATAAAACTCATGTCTCTCATGTGGAAGATGAGACTTCTAAGAAACATAAATTCTGTTCTTCACAAAAATCAAACCAAACCCACTGGAATCAAATAAACCACTTGCCTCTGAGTTAATTCTGACTCATGACAACCCCACATGTATCAGAATAGAACTGTGCTCTATAGAGTTTTCAATGGCTGATTTTTAAATTGATCACCAGGCATTTCTTCTGTGGCAGCTCTAGGTGCATTAAAATCTCCAGCCTTTCAGGTACCAGTAAAGCACGTTAACTGTTTGCCCCACCCAGGGACTCTGAAATCAAATTAGACATCCTGTATTCCTGCTGCTTCATCCTAGACTCAACTCTATCACCTCTCACATTGTAAGAACAAGGGACAGGTACCCATCCTGTTTTGTTTTGTTCCCCCCCCCCCCCGCAGCTATATCATCCTCATTATCATCAGATCAATTTGACTGAAGCAAAAATGTGCCCATGTTTTTTTACTGCTCCAGAATACTCATTGGCTCCCCATTACCTGGAGTTTACTACCCAACATGGAAGAAAAGTAATAATGTTCAAAATACAATGATTAAATAAAAAAGAAAACCAAACCCATTGCCATCAAGTCCATCCCAATTCATAGCAACTCTATCTGGAAGAACAGAATTACCTCACAGAGTTTCCAAGGAGTACCTGGTGGGTTCAAACTGCTCACTTTCTGGTTAGCAGCCATAGTACCTAACCACTACACCACCAGGGTTTCCTAATACAATGATAGAGGTGTATTCTTAGGGTATCAAGAGGGAGATACTTCATTACAGTTTCTCTGGGAATAGGGCAGGGCTGGAGGCAGGGAAGCCTTGACAGAGGGCATCTGAGATGGGTTTCATAGCTGATAGTGGGGTTCCCCTAAAAAGAAAGCACCAGTGGGTACAAAGTCACTGAAGAGTGGAAGCAGTGCTGCTGGCTCCCCCAGGGCATATGACTGCTTGTTATTGCATCATGGAATCATTATCTCAGGGCTCTAAGCAGTGGCATAGCAACATGCAATGATGTGTTACAGCTAGGCTGTCAGGCAGCTTATCTGATGTTAGTACTCATGTGAACTGCATGATGATTTATGAAACTCAATTTCTCCACCAGTACGAGCAAATAGATTCAGTTACATAGTCAGCGGAAAGCTTGGGGGAAAGGTAGTCTCTAGAGAAAGAGATGGAGGCTGCTCCTCATCCTCCGATTCTACCTTTATGAGAACAAGCACAGGTTGGGATTAGGGCCTGGCAACTGAAGTCTCTGTGTTATCGGCAGAGCTTCAGGTGATAAGGAGAATGATCAAAAACCCTGGAATTTGAATCCTATGGTATCTTTGGCTTTTCTTTTTTTTCCTTTGCCCTCTGTTTTGGAAAGACTGCTTCTCCTGTCAAGCGAGGGAAGGGGTATTTGTGCTCTGGGAAGGCCAAGTAGATACCTCAAGGAAACCGTAATAAAAAGGGCTGGAGAGGGTGAGACTTCATCTATTTTCTGAGGTATTTCTCAGTCTAGACTTCATGCTAAAAAAGCAAAGGGAGTTCTCAAAATTTTCCTAGCTCTGCTCATTGGGACCAAGAACTCTACAGAGGGCTTCATAGTCAATAAGAAGACTCATTCTCTCTGTATGGTATCCTATTGAGATTTGACAGCCTAAGGTCAATAGCAATTGGAGACTAGGGATCCTAGAAAAGCTTCTCATTCCCTTGACAGTAAATCTGTCCCAAGGCTTACAGACACTGAGTCCCAGGGCTACGTAGAGAAGAAACAAGAGGATTCAAATTCAAGCCTTGTGGCTGTGTTTGCCTGGCACTCTGGCATTGCCAACAAAGGAATCTGTCACAGGTTCTGGACCAAGAGCAGGAACACAGAGTCAGCTTTCACTCCTGCATTTGCTAAGATAAAAATTCCTTCTAGTAATAGCAACCTAACCCAGCCTAGACCACCTTCTCAGGTTGCAGAGTTTCTGCACCCTCTTTCACCTTCTCTTGTGTCTTTCTCTATGACTGTGTCTTGTGCACATGTTCATCCAGTCCGTAAGAATCACTTTCTTGTAGGTAGGTGTTTGCCATGGATTCCGAAATAGAGACACGCTCTGATTCTGCAAGATACCGTACGTCTGTTCCCATGGTCTTCATTTGTGCAGGTATTACCATCTAAAGGGAGGGAAAAGTAGAACGCAAGCTCTACACATGTCTAAGCATAATATTTCTAACATCCCTTTGGTCAGAGTTAGAAAGAAGGCTTCTTTCTTGTTGTGAAGGAGGCACAGAAAATTAAAATTTCAAGAGGATGACAAGACAGCAGACAGAAAAGGAGAAGCAAAGGAAAAGAAGTAACAAAGGGAAGCAGGAAAAGAGGGAGGGATGGAGAGGGAGGGAAGAAGGGAAAGAAGGAAAGGCAGATTTCTTCTCTGACTAAACAAACAACTGGGCAAAAAGTAGCACAGCAGAGACTTAGCAGGGAGACCTATGTCCTGATTCCTACAGGTCATACTAGCATCAGCTTCCTCAGAGCCTGGGTTGGACCTATTGCCCCTGCCCTCCCCCACACCCAGTGCAGCAGCCAGCAGGAGCTGTCCGCAGCGTCAGCAGAGCCAAGGAATGGATCTGTTGCTTCCCAGTGGTAGTGCATCATGGGTGGCATAAGTACCCATCTCTTACTCCACACCAGTCATACCAGCAGGCTCCATCTGCTGGCAGGAGGTCTGGTGTCTCCTGGTCTTCCATCAAGCAACAATTGATGATCTAAGCCCTGTACCTCCTGGATTTCCACCAGTAGCACTGGATGAACCATACCTAGTCATTCCTGAACCTCTCACCCAATGAGCCTTGACCTAGACAGCACCTGCAAGGATGAAGCAGGAGCCACAGTAGCAGAAGAAAAAGACTCAGTCAGAATAGCATTGCAAAATCTCCAGACACTAAAATTCAGTTAGAGCTAGAGCTGACCAAGTAAACCAAGATGAACACACTGAACTTAAATAGAGTTGATTGCCCACTAAAATGGAAAATATAAATAGGAATGAGTATCCTAACGTAATTTTGAAATTGTCCGGGATAATCGAAAATCACTCATCATATCAACAACCAGGAGAAACACAACTTGAATAAAAAGACAATCCATTGAAGCCAATATCAAGATGAATGTGAAGTTAGAATTATCTGAAAAGGACAGCAGAACACATATTCATTTCAAGAGCCCATAGAACATCCACCAAGATAGACCATATCCTGAGTCACATAACAAACCTTAACAGGTTTTGTTAAGTGCCATTAAGTTGGTTCTAATTCACAGCAATACCAGGTACAACAGATCAAATTGTTGCCTAGTCCTGTGCCATCACCACAGTCATTTCTATATTTGAGCATATTGTTGCAGACACTGTGTCAATCATCTTCTTAAAGGTCTTCATCTTTTTTGATCACTCACCAAGCTTGACTTCTTTTTCCAGGGACTGGTTCCTCTCAATAATATTTCGAAAGTCTTGTCATCCTCACTTATAAAGAGCATTCTGGCTGTACTTCTTCCAAGAAAAGATTTGTTCATTCTTTTGGCAGTCTATGTTATAGTCAGTATTCTTCATCAGCACCATAATTCAAAGGCATCAACTCTCCTTTGGTCTTTCTTATTCATCACTCAGCTTCTGCATGAATGTGAGGAGACCGAACATACCATGCCTTGGGTAAGGTACACCTTAGTCCTCAAAGTGACATCTTTGCTTTTTAGTACATTACAGAGGTCTCTTGCAGCAGATTTGCCTAATATAATAGGCAAATGTCCTTTGTTATTTTGACTGCTGCTTCCATGAGCAATGACTGAGGGTCTAAGTAAAATGAAATCCTTGACAACTTTAGTCTTTTCTCTTCAGCCTATCATAATGTTGCTCATTGGTCCCAGTGGTGAAGATTTTTGTTTTCTTTATGCTGAGGTATAACCCATACTGAGGGCTGTGGGCTTTGATCTTCATCACTAAGTGCTTCAAGTTCTCTTCACTTTCAGCAGGCAAGGTTGGGTCCTCTGCATATCACAGGTTGTTAACGAGTTTTCCTCCAACCCAGGTATCTCATTCTTCTTTATGTAATCTAGCTTTTCAAATTATTTGCTCAGCATACACTTTGAATAAGTATGGGGAAAGGCTACAACCCCAACACATACCTTTTTGGATTTTAAACCATACCCCACCACACTGTCGTCGAATCGTGTCCTCCTCGGAGGGACCCTAGGTTGTTCCCTTATTCTGTTAGAATGACTGCCTCTTGGTCTATGCACAGATTCCACATGAGCTACAATTAAGTGTTCTCAAATTTCCATTCTTTGTAACATTACCCACAATTTGTTATGATCCACACAGTTGAATGACTTTGCATAGTCATTAAAACAGAGGGAAGCATCTTTCTGGTATTCTCTGCTTTCTCCCAAGATCCAACTGGCATCAGCAATGATGTCTTTCATTCCACATCCTCTTCTGAATTTGGCTTGAATTTCTTGCCATTTCTTGTTGATGTACTTCTACAAATTTTTAAACCTGGCCCCTAGGGTCGCCATGAGCCGGATCCGACTCGACGGCACTTGGCTTGGCAAGCAAAATTTTACTTGCATGTGATATTAATGATGTTGTTCAATAATTTCAGCATTCTGTTGGATCACCTTTCTTTGAAATGGGCATGGACATAGACCTTTTCCAGTCAGTTGGCCAGGTAGCTGTCTTCAAAATTTTTTGACACATACAAGTGAGTACTTCTAGAGCCGCATCGATTTTTTGAAACATCGCTATGAGTATTCTGTCAGTTCCTGAAGGCTTGCTTTTCACCAGAGCAGCTTGGACCTCTTGATCATATGCTACCTCCTGAAAGGGTTAACTGGTGACCTTTTTTCTTTTTTGTACACTGTCTTCTTTCGATACTTCCTGTGTAGTTCATTTTTTTTTTCCAATAGAAATCTTCAATAGTACTACTCGAGTCTTGAAACTTTTTTCAATTCTTTCAGCTTGAGAAATGCTGAGCATGTTCTTCCTTTCTAGTTTTCTAATACCAGGTCTTTGCACATTTCCTCAAAATACTTTATTGTCTCAGGCTGGCTTTTGAAATCTTCTGTTCAGCTCTTTTACTGAATCCTTTCCTCCTTTCACTTTAGCTACACTAAATACAAGAAGAAGTTTCAGTGTTTGCTAACATTCATTTTGGTCTGTAAATTTTTTTTCTTTCTCTTTCTGTCTTTTTAATGACCATCTACTTTCTTCATGTATAATGCCATTGATGTCATCCTACAACTCATCTGATCTTCAGTCATTAGTGTTCAATGCATCAAATATATTCTTGAGATGGTATTTAAATTCAGATAGGATATAGTTAAGGTTGAATGTTGGCTCTAATGGACTTGATTTAATTTTCTTCAGCCTCAACTTGAACTTGAATATAAGCTATTTGTCATGGATTGCATTGTGTCCCCCCCCGAAATGAATGTATTGATTCGACTTAGCTATGAGTCCGAGTATGGTGCACTTCCTCTCATGTGTTGTGAATCCTGCCACTGTGATACTGATGATGGATAATGGGCAGCAGTTCTGCTGGTAAGGCAGGACTCAAGTTACCAGCTGTGGAGTATCAGGGAGAGAAGTGAGCAAAGAGAGTTCAAACTTCACACCACCAAGACCGAGAGCAGAGCACATCCTTTGGACCTGAGGTTCCTGTGCCAACATGCTCTCATTGGATTTGGACTTAGCCTACTGGATGATGATAAATTCTCTTACTGAATGGACTTACTACTCATAAGTGGATTTGTGGCTTACCAGACCATGTTCAATAAAATTTCTCTTCATAAAGCCTTCCACTCATGGTATTTTCTGTTAGAGTAGTACCAGGTGACTGAAACATTACTCAAGGCTTAAAAGTTTTCAATATAAGCAATTGATGGTCTGTTTCATAGTTGGCCCCTGCCTTTATTCTGTATGTTGATATACTGAGCTACTCCACTGTCTTTTTTCCACAGATGTAATCAATTTGATTCCAGTATACTTTACATAGTGAGGTCTGAGTGTAAAGTCAACATTTATGTTGTTTAGAAAAGTATTTTTAATGAGTAAGTTGTTGGGCTTACAAACTTCTACCACGTGATATCCAGCATCTTTCCTATTACCATGATCATGTTTTTCAATTACTGATCTTTCTTCTTGGGAGCTAACTTTTGGATTCCAGTCACCAGGAATTATCAATGCATCCTGACTGCATTTCAGACTGTACAAGGTGGTAAAAATCTTTGATTTCTCCATCTTTGGTGTTAGTGGTTGGTGTGTAAAGTTGAATAATAGTTAGATTAACTGATATTTGTAGATGTATGGATATTAACCTATCACTGGTAGCACTGTACTTCAGGATAGGTCTTGAGATGCTCTTTTGTAGCAATGAATGTGACACCATTCCTCTTTAATTTGTCATTCCTGGCCTGGTAGACCATATGAATGTCCAATTCAAAATGGCCAATACTAGTCCATTTTAGCTCACAAAAGCCTAGGATACTGATCTTCAAGCCTTTCATTTCACTTTTGACAACTTCCAATATTTCTTGATTTATATTTTGTGCTTTCCATGTTCCACTTACTAATAGATGTTTCAGCTATTTGTTCTCATTTTGAGTTGTGCTACCTCAGTAAATGAAGGTCCCAGAAGCTTTACTTTATCCAAGTCATTATGATCAACTACTTTGAGAAGACAGCTCTTCCCCTTCTGTGTTTTTAGTGCCTCCCAACTCCAAAGGCTAATCTTCCCACACTATTCAGACAATGTTTCAATGTTATCCATAAGCCTTTGCTGCTCAATTCTTTTTGAATTAAATCACCAGGTCCTATCTTCTAGCCTGTCTTAGTCTGAAAGTTCTACTGAAACCCATCCATATGGATGATCCTGCTGGTATCTGAAATACCAGTGACATACTTCCAATATCACAGCAACATGCAACCACCACAGTATAACAGTGACAGATAAGCAAGGTAACAATATAAATGAATTGCACAATTTCTAATCAAAATGGACTCAGACTAGAAATCAATAATAGAAAGATAACAGGGAATTTTGGAAACCCATGGAAATTAAACAACACAGTTCATTTTTCTAAGGAGAGCTCTAAGGAAATTAAAAAATACATAGAACTGAATGAAATTGAAAACATAACATGTCAAAATTTGTGAATAGAGCTAAAGCACAGAGGAAAATTTATTCTGTTAAATGCTTTTAAAAAGAGGAAAACTGTAGTCTTATTTCAAGAAACTAGAAAGATGAGAGTAAAATATATTCGAAGTAAGCAAAAGGCAAGAAATAATAAATGTAAGCGGTTAAATCTGAAATAGGAAAACAGTAGAGAAAAAATTAAGCTAGTCCTTTCAAAATAATTTGTAAAATTGATAAACCTCTAGGAAAAGCTACAAAAAGAGAAAAGACATAAATCACCAATATTAGGAATGAAATAGAGGCCATCACTCAAGATTCTGTATCCATCAAACAATTAATAAGGACATAGTATTAATAATTTTGCAATCATATATTGAACAACCTAGAGAATTGGGCCACTTTCTTCAAATTCAAAAACTTCTAAAACATAGCCAAAATACAGTGGATAGCATAAATAGTCTTATAATCATTAAAAAAACTGCATTCCTTATGTAGAATTTTGCAAAAAGGAAATCTCCAAACCCAGACGGTTTCACAAGAGAACTCTAATAAACAATTTAATAATTGGAGGAAGTTTATACAATCTCTTTGAGAAAATGAAAAACACAGGAATACTCTTCTACTCATTTTATAAGTCTAATATTAGCTTGATTCCAAATTATGTGAACATGACACAAAAAATGAAAACTACAGATCAATAACTCTAGTACAATTAGACATAAAATTTCTTTTAAAATAAAATCCAGCAATGTATAATATGAATAATAAACCATGACCAAGTGAGGTTTACTGCAGGTGTGCAAGGCTAGCTCAGTATTTAAAAATGAACAAATGTAATCCACCATACCAACAAGCTAAAGAAGAAACATAATATTATCACATCTATTGACAGAAAAGAAACAATTGACAAAATTCAACACCCATTCAGGGTAAAAAACAAAAACAATATAACAAAACCAAACCAAACACCTCTTAGCTAACTTGGAATAGAAGGAAACTTCTCTGTCTTATTAAAAAAAGCTTGCAGCTAATATTATACTTATTGTGAAAAACTGAATATTTTCCTTCTAAGGTTAGAAACAAGGGAAAAGAAGTAAAACACAGCCAGACTGAAAAGGACGAAATTAAACCATTTCTATTAGCAAATGTCATGATCACATACATATAGAATCTCAAAGAATTTACCAAAAAAAAAAAAAATCAGTTAACAACTAATAGGTAAGCTTAGCAAGGCTGCAAAATACTCAAAGAACATACAAAAATCAATTGCTTTGCTAGATACAAACATGGGATACATGGAAATCAAAACCAAAAACACAATGATATTTACAATTGCTCCAGAAAAATAAAATACTTATATATAAATTTAGCAATATATATACAGGACCTGTATGCTGACAGTTACAAAATGCTGGTGGAAACAAATCACACAAGATTTGGTCCTGTTTGTTGGACCGTGGGATGCAGCCTGCCCTGTGATTGGTACATACCTTGCAGGGATGGGTCAATAGATTATGCAAATTAAGTATCTATAGCCTATTGTGAAAACGAAGTGTCAGTGACCTACTGGAAAGGGGCTTGGGTAGTTGTGGTCCCCACTGGGAGGGGCTGTGCCTTGAAGTTAACAAGGACTTGCATATATATATATATATATATAAGGATTTGTGTGTGGCTGGCTATATATATAGTGTGTCTATATACATATATATGTATATATATAGTCTATATATATATATATAGACACACACACACACACACAGCTGATCCCACAGTGGTTTTAGAGACAGGAAGAAGCAGAAAGGAGAAAAAGCAAGAGAAAAGAAGCACAGAGAAAGCAGCAAGGGGGCCTCGTAAAAAGACTGTAACATGGATCAAGGGCTATAACACTGAAGACAGAGACATACCCTGAAGTGGGCCAGAGGCAGAATAGGTGGTGATGAATGAGTGGCAGGGCCAAAAGGAGCCTGTCCCGAGAGGGCCAACAGAATCCTGTCCTCAGAGAACTGATTGGAGCCTGTCCTCAGGATGCTGAGAGGAAGCCTGCATGGCCAAGAGCAGCTGAGAAAGGTGTTGTTCTACACCAAAGAAGGGAGACTGCTTATATGCTTTCTGATCCTGAATTGCAGCCTGTTGACCTTGACTGTGAGTTATATCCTGTCACTTTCTTCCTTAATAGACCACTGTACTGTAAACATGGTCTGTGAGTTCTGTCTGGCCACTGCAACATACTACAAACCCAGTAGAGAAGCAGAGAGTGCCAAGGGGAGGGAAGCTGGTGTCAGAATTTGTAAAAAGGTTGGAGAGTTGAAGTGCGGCTGACCTCCACCTCACGGGCTTCAGCTTTGGGCTTATCATGGTCATTATCCCTCCTGAGGTTAGACAGGCACTACTTTTAACTATTTTACATGGATCATTTTAAACTTAACTTACAGAAAATTTAAGAAATGAATATATATTTAAAAAAAAAGCAAAAAACTAAACCCACTGCTGCTGAGTTGATTCCAACTCAGCGAACCTATAGAACAGAGTAGAACTGCCCCATAGCTTTTCTTGTGATTAGTCTAGTTAATATACAGACATAAGTAAAATCTTAAAGATGACTTCTAAATAACAGAAGTTGGGAAGATCCTCCTTGGTATGCTCTGATGTTCTGTTTCACTACAGAAGTTCCTTGATGCTAAGATAATGAGTTGATACATAAATTTATCCTGGAGAATTGTAAATGCAGTGGATCTATTTATGGCCAATTTTATATTCAAATTCTCATGCCTCTATCTTCCAGTGTTGTCATTAATAAAGAAATTATAACTTTTTGGAGAAATTGTACCATGTTAGGGTTTCTATGTTAAATTTACAAATTAGTGCAACTGCAAAGATCAAAAAGGTTCATCTTCTACTGCATGTGTTCTAACTGCACTAGAAAATTTTCACCCAATGCAAAAACTTAGATATAGTTTTACCGTTCTATCCAGGTCTCTGGTATTCTCTAATTTACTTCAAGTTTTGAAAAATACACGGAATAACTGTTTCTTACAATAACTTTGCCAAACAAGAGTATTATGGCGAGGGAGCAACATGTGGTTTGCCGTTATTTGTTTGCTGAAAATATGTTTACTGTAGTAAGACATATTGTCAATATACCAAGATATGGCATCCTTATTTCATTCTTTTAGCTTCCCATCTGTTAAGTGTTCTGCCACTTTTCCTTTTATAGCATGAAAATAATCTAGTCTAAACTGAACTAGAAACTTAGATGTTCCTGTTACGTGTAACAGCTTCAGATGATTTTTTATAATGTAAGGCTTTTTTGCTTTCAATTTTTTATTCTTAAAAGGAGACTTTTCTCTATGGCTATATATGATCTTATATAAAGATATTTGACTACACAATAATCAACTGCAATATAGGCTCTCACTCAAGAGTAATTTGAGGAGTGATAAGGCAGTTAGAATTCTGGTCCTGTCTGTGTCTCACTCATCACCAAAGGCCAGTCACTTGGAACTTTTGGGCCTTCCCTTTCTTATCTTAGAAGTACTGTAAGAGATTTATAGAAGGTTACCTCTACAGAGTCTTCTAGTCTAAAATCTCTAATTCAGAGACAATGCTGTAAAAAAAGTTTTATATTTAACAGACAATTGAACAACAGCTTTCTATGCTACTATGTAGCATCTTGGAAAGGAAATGATCTTTGGAGTCAGAATTCTGCCTCTGCCTCATAAATTTGTGACGTTGGCCTTTTCATCACTCTAAGACTGAATTTCTCTACACTGAAATACGATGGTTAATAATATATATTTCATAGCAGTGGAGTATAGTTTAAGTAAGTCTAATTGCTGCATCAAATAACTCCCCAAGTCTTGTGAGATTTACACAATAGAAGTTTACTTCTTATTCATATACCATTCCAAAGTAGGTGTTTGGTGGGCATCCTTCCACAATGCAGAAAGGAAACACATCTTCTACTTTACGGCTCCATCATTATTAACACATAGGTTTTCAGGTCATTGTGGAAGGGGAAAGGAGGAGTGGAGAAGATACGTATACCTCTTTCTTATAAGAAAGTTTGTGATTATATTGGGCCAACCCAGATAATCCCGGACAATCTTCCCATTGCTAGATCATTAATTTAATCACATCTCAGAATCTTTTTTGCTTTGCAAGGTAAGATATTCACAGGTTCCAGAGACGAGGAGGTAGAGATCTTTGGGGGCTCCATTATTCAGTCTACCACAGACATCAAATGAAAGAGACATTGATTGTAATTTAGGATTTGGGGACTGACACAGACTTCAAAACCAATTCTTTCCCTAGCTAAATGACATTGAACTTTGCCCTAGTTTCTTTCTCTATAAAATTCAGATGACAATATGTAGCCACCTCACAGGGTTATCATAAGGATTTATGAGATTATGTGTGTAAATGAGCATATGGTAGATGCTTAGAACAGTAGAGTCATTATTATTTTACTATTTCATTGTGTAGGCTGCAGCCCATACACATTTAGATTATTCCCCTTTATCATCTTAGACTCCTCTAACATTGCAGTTGATGCAGAAATGAGTGCTGTGAGTTATTGGAGGGTACAAAGAGGCTATCAATCACGTTCAGCATACTGACCTTCTTTTGGCAGGAAAACAGATTAAAGCATTTTAGAGAACTTTGTAATAGCAAAGATTGAACAATATGGTTCTTCTGTTATGTCTAGTAGCTCTTATATTCTAGGACATCATTATGGCCTGAGCTTACTGTGTTTTTAATCACCCAAGAAATCATTTGGCAGGGGCACAAAAGTTGAAATATTTCCCCTATGAAAGAGGTAAGTGATTACACAAGTTGATCACAAAAATTTGGTCACACAGGAACAGGAAAAAAGATCACTTCCTGGGAGGCATTCTCCTTGGATAAGAATACCAGGTCTTTAGGGGTAAATAAAAGCCCCCAGCTCTACTCATCCCACTTTTAGGTTGTTTAGAAATGCCGTTCTTCATTCTTAAGCTATAAAATGTCATTTCCAGTAAGAGAAATCTCCTAGTTGGTATCCCACCACAGAAACCAAAAGATTTATTGGCTTACATCATAATCATATATGATTGTGCATGAAGAACTACGGTTCATAATGGGTTAACTGTTGTGATTGCTGCTGTTAACTACTGCCAAATCAGCCCCAACTCATGGAGATCCCATTTACAATGAACTGTTGTGATCTATAGGGCTTTCATTTGCTGATTGACCAAAGTAGATTGCAGGCCTCTCTTCCTAGTTGGTCTTACTATAAAAGTTCTGGTGAAACCTGTTAAGCATCACAGTAACAAGCAAGACTCCACTCACAGACAAGTGGTGACTATGTATGAGGTATATTGGCTGAAAGTTGAACTACTGTCTCCAGCGTGGAGACACAAATTCTACTGGTTAACTGTTAGGTAGGGACTAATCTAGAATGTGTTTTAAGTTACTCAATTTCCTCATCAGCAAAATGTAGTGGTACATGTAACAGCGACTCCACCATGACATGGGGAAGCTCCCTTCCAAGATTAGGTTTAGATGTTAAACTCATGACAGTAGGTTTTTGGCATGATTAAAGAAAGGCTTATTACTCACATAGGTGGAGAAGTCCCAAGGGGAAGCAGAAGATCTCTTGGAGAAGATTCAGAAGAAAAAGCGCAGTAGGTACCTGGGATTTTACACAGGAGATGTCCTGCCAGTGGGAAGAAAACCGATAGTTATGAAGTTTAAGAGGCAGTAAGAAGGTGGGTGAGTTTAACGGGGAGGTTAAGTGCTACAGCTGCTAACCAAAAGGTCAGCAGTTCAAATCTGCCAGGTGCTTCTTGGAAACTCTATGGGACTGTTATACTCTGTTCTACAGGGTCACTATGGGTTGGAATCAACTGGATGGCAGGGAGCTTTGTAGGAGAGCTGAACCTTATCATGCAGGATTTGATGGACACAGATGGAGATGAGACTTAGAGTTTACAGGTACTAAATCAGATGTCAATTGTGAGTCCAAGTTTCTTTTCTGTTGTCTTTACAATTCACCCACGAGATTTAGATTAGCACAGCAACCACTCAGGTTTCTTGTAAATAAACTTGTACTTGAGAGAGAACAAATTTGTGAAGCCAATACAAAATAATAAGGCTGGCAATTGTTATTATAGCTCCTGGAAAGATAGTGTGTAGTCATTCACCTCAGGTAGACAGAGACAGCTAGGAAAAGAAATCAATGGAATCTAGGGAATCTCTTGGAGTATTAGAATAACACTATTGACTATTTGGGTTTGCTTGTTTTATTTGTTGAACTCTTCAGGAGACTGTTCCTGTATTATTGACCCACATGGAGTAGGAGTTTCTCTTCAAGACACAAACTCCACTTTGAGTTGCCAGTAGATAATCTAAGACAAATCAGTTATCAGCAAACATAGCAGCCAGAGAACCTCATCTCTCATTAGTGGTTTGTAAGACTTGGACTATTGGGCATATGTAGTTCCAGGAGTTGTGACATTGTCTGTGTAGCCTCTGTGAGTTGAGTCTATCTTATATGATTGAAAATACCTAAACTTGTATCTCATGTACCAAAGATTGTCATGAGGCCCAGTAAAATACGTCTGTAATGGCACACTCCTTTGAGGGAAGGCTCTATGAGATAGGTGAATTTTCTACTTGGATATAGTGTGGCTAGGAGTTATATGGAAACTCTGGTGATGTAGTGGTTAAGTGTTATGTCTGCTAACCAAAAAGCTGGCAGTCTGAATCCACCAGGCACTCCTTGGAAACTCTATGGAGCAGTAGTACCCTATCCTATAGAGCTGCCATGAGTTGGCATCAACTAAAGGGTACTTTTTTTTTTTTAGGTGCTATGTGATTATTGGACACAGCCCAGGTTGCATAGATTAGAAGAGGATGGAATGGAGGAGTTGAGTGTTTGTGCACGTTGTTGAGCAGGTATGGTGCTACAGAAGAATCAGTAGCTTAAAAGATCTTAAAATGTTGAGGTTCTAATGGACAAATTTATCCCAATGCAGACAAGTGATGGCCAAATAGTTTTAGTGGTGGATGTGATGGGATGGAGTGAGCATAGCTATTTTAATAAAGAGAAAGAGGTCCACGGTCTATGATGCTGAGGGAGTAGAGGGAGAGGTCCAAAGCCATAGAGTGACCAAAGAGGATGACAAGTAGTTAATATGAATATTGCAGACTTCGAAAGGGGGAGAAATCAGTTGTAGAAGTGGTTGTGCAGGCTGGGCATCTGATCTCAGACCCTACCATTGCTGAAGATTTAGTTGGTGGTACACTCTCTTAGTGTTACATAGATATTGTCCAGCAGCTCAAGGAAAATAGAAAGTAGAAATAACAGAGAATAGTAGAGAATTGATGTGGCCATGAGGTTCACAGTGAGGAACTGAGGCGGGAATAGTGGTAGTTTTGTGATGAGGTACCAACTGTGAAGCATGGTAGGTGATGAAGCTTAGGCTTTTGAGTAAGGATAACAGAGATAAGGTACCTGATTCAGATTTTAGATATCCACAGTGAGAAATTAAGTGATGAGATACCAGAGGGGATAAGTCAGCTGTTTTTCATGGGGCTAGCTTGAACCAAGAGGGCAGCCCATGAAGACAGAAAAGAGTGAATCAAGCACAAATCTAAGTAATCTATAGAGAATTCCTTGATACAATTGTGTAGTTAGCAGGCAAGGGCAGATCTCTATGTAATGTCATTTATTAGGGCTTAGGTGTGATCTAAGCAGAAAAAGGGCCACTGATAGGTCATCATAAGAGTTGCACTGAGCTACTGGGCTGAGGTCATCATTGCTGAAGAGGTAGTCATTTTCTATTATTCAACTGCAATTCACTCATGGATGGTATCTATAAGGACCCTAGTGTAGTAGAGCATGCAGGACTGCTAACCAGAAGGTCCTGACAGAAGCTGACCATTCATCTAACTTCAGGGCTAGTTGAGTTCTCAGACTATTGAAGAGCTGCAGTAATTAATCAGGAAGAAAGCAAGAGCTCATTGAAAAGATAGGAGAGAAATAAAAGATCAAAATGAATGTCAGTGTGTATACATGTTGACTCTGAAACTTGCTCTTGAACACTGAGTAGCTGAAGCAAGTGGAAGAAATGATGACGTAAAAGAGCTAAACAGAAGATTTCAAAGGACTGCTGGAGAAGACAAAATTAAGTATTATACTGACATGTGCACAGACCTGGAGTTATAAAACCAAAAGGGAAGAACACATTCAGCATTTCTCAAACTGAAAGAACTGAAGAAAAATTTTAAGCCTCAAGTTGCAATATTGAAGGATTCTATGGACAAAATACTGAATGACACAGGAAGCATCAAAAGAAGATGGGAGAAATATACAGAATCATGTACCATAAAGAATTAGTTGACATTCAATCATTTCAGGACATAACTTATGATCAAGAACTGATGGTATTGAAGGAAAAAGTCCAAGTTGCACTGAAGGCATTGGCAAAAAAAAAAAAAAAAAAAAAAAGCAAGACTTCAGTAATTGATGAAATACCAGTTAAGATATTTCAGCTCATACGTGCAGTGCTGAAAATGCTCACTTGTCCATATCAAAAGTTTGGAAAACAGTTAGTTGGCTAACCAGTTGGAAGAGATCTATATTTACATCTATTCCCAAGAAAGGTTATCAACTGAATGAAAAAAATCATCAAACACTATCATTAATATCATATGTGAGTAAAATTTTGTTGAAGATCATTCAAAAGTGGCTGTAGCAGTACATTGATAGGGAATTGCCAAAAATTCAGGCCAGATTCAGAAGAAGACGTGAAACCAAGAATATCACTGCTGATGTCAGATGGAACCTGACTGAAAGCAGAGAATAATAAGTAGACGTTTATGTCTGTTGTATTGACTATGCAGAGGTATTTGACTACGTGAGTCACAACAAATTATGGATAACGTTGTGAAGAATGAAAATATTAGAACATATAATTTTGCTTGTGAGGAACATGCACATATATCAAGAGGTAGCCATTGGAACAGCACAAGGGGACAGTGTGTTTTAAAGTCAGGAACGATGTGCATCAGGGTTGTACGCTTTCACCTTATTTATTTGATCTATATGCTGAGCAAAACATCTGAGAAGCTGGAGAAGACAAAGAAGAATGGGACATCAAGATTGGACGAAAACTCATTAACAACCTGTGTTATGCAGATGATACATCTTTGCTTGCTGAAAGCCAAGAGGACTTGAAGCACTTACTGATGAAGACCAAAGACTACAGTCTTCAGCACAGATTGCACCTCAATATAAAGAAAACAAAAATTCTCACAACTGGATCAATAAGCAACACCATGATAAAACAGAAAAGGTTGAAGTTGTCCAGGATTTCATTTTACTTGGATTCACCATCAACACCTATGGAAGCAGCAGTCAAGAACTCAAATGACATATTGCATTGGTAAAGCTGACTGCAAAAGATCTCTTTAAAGTCTTGAAAAGTAAAGATGTCACCTTCAGGACTAAGGTGCACCTGACCCAAGCCATGGTGTTTTCAACTGTCTCATGTGCATGTGAAAGTTGAATAAGGAATAAGGAAGGCTGAAGAAGAATTAACACCTTTGAACTGTGGTGTTGATGAAAAATATTGAATATACTCCGGACTGGCAAAAGAATGAACAAATCTGTCTTAGAAGTCCAAACAGAATCCTCCCTAGAAGAGGGGAAGATTAGAGTTCCTCTCACATATTCTGGACATGTTATCAGGCAGGACTTCTTCCTGGAGAAGGATATCATACCTGGTAAGGTGGAGGGTGAGAGAAAAAGATGACAACTCTCAACAAGATGAATTGAAACAGTGGCTGCAATAAGGGGCTCAGGTGTAACAGTGATCAAGTGGATGGCTCAGGACCCAGCAATGTCTTGTTCTGTTGTACACAGGGTTACTATGGGACAAAACCAACTTGAAGGCACCTAACAACAATAGTCTGCACCTTTTTCATTTTCCTGCTAAGTATAATACTCAAGCAAAAGTTGAATTTCTAAGAAGGTTAAGCTTCTGACCTTATTCTGGATTTTAATTGGTTTTATCAGGTCTTCTAAAGAGCCCTCGGCACTGGTGACACACTGGTTAAGAGCACAGCTGTCACCAAAACATTAGCACTGGTGACACACTGATTAAGAGCACAGTTGTCACCAAAACATTAGCAGTTCAAATCTACCAGTTGCTCGTTGGAAAACCTGTGGAGCAGTTTCACTCTCTTACAGCATTCCTGTGAGTCAGAATTGATGGCATTTTTATTATTTTTTTGGTTTTAGTGGTCCAGCAGTTAACAGTTTGAACCTACCCAGTAACTCCACGGGAGAAAGAGAAATCTGCTCCCACAGAGATTAGAGCCTAGGAAGCACTATGGAACAGTTCTACTCTGTCACATGGGGTCACTATGAATTGGAATAGACTCAACAGCACCTACAAAAGCAACAGGTCTTTTGGGTGGTTATTGGGTATACTTCAACAAATTTATTGGTTTCCTGATGATATTCATAAGCCTTCTTGTGTAGGAAGCCCCAGTCAATATCAATGCTAGGTTGTGATATCATCCTTCATCTTTCCTTTAGAGGTTTCATTAATTTCTGAATTCCCATTTTGAAGGGCTCAGGAGGATTTTAGTACATTAAAATGTCAGGCACTATGAGTCAGAATCAACTCAATAGCAGTGAGTCTTTGGAATGAAGACCCACAATCTTGATCAGTCAGTCTGACATTGACTCAAGAGTCTCTTCATTTCCTTGGGCTCTTTAGGACCAGTTAGTTTTAGAATTAGATACGGGGCACCAAGAGTGAGTCCTTCTGTGACTCTGAGGACAAGGATTTTTGAAGCAGATACAACCACAGCAACAGTAGCAAAGACATTTTAATCTTTTGGGAGTTATAGCTAGCTATTTTCTCCTTGGGGTACATGTCTCAGCATGTCACACAGTGGTAGATCTTCTCTAGAAGTGGTTTACTTCTGTCTCCCACATCTACACAGTTGGCAGCTACATCTTAGGCAGAACAATACTTTACCCTAAACAGAGGCACCTGTCAAGAGGTAACTGACACTTTCACTCTTTCTCACACTCTCTTAGTGTCACTGTGATGCTAAGCAGAAGCTGAAAAACACAACATAAAATGTTACTCAGTTCAGCAGCTTCTTAAGCCATATCCAATACAATTTTTTAGAAACCTAAGCTAGGTTGTTAGCCATAAGCATGAGCAGAAGACTAAAAGGAACTAGAAGATACGGTCTCAACATCTTATTTGTGAGGCTAATCGTGGGAACAACTCCACTACGACACAGGGAAGCTCCCTTCTGAGGTTAGGTTTAGATGTTAAATCTCATGCTAGTAGTCCTTTGGTGTGATCAAAATAAGGCTTACAATTCTAGAGGCAAGGGACAGAGAAGATGGTTCTGTAGGCGAAGGTTTGGAATCGAGAAAGGTGTAGCAAGTGTGTAGGTATTGGAAAATCCCACCAACAGGGAGAGACCAGTGACACGAAGTTTAAACAAAAGAACAGAACAGAAACTGTTAACGGCAAGGGTTAAACAACACGATGATTGTAATTTATGTCACTGAACTGTATATGTAAAGATGGTTGCCATTGTGTTGACTGTGACCCATGGCAACTCCATGTATTGTGCAGTAGAACTGTCCCGGTAGAGCAAGGATTAAGCACTCAACTGCTAACCCATGGCAGGTGGTTGAAATTCACTGAGAAACAACAGAGGAGAAAGACTTGACAATCTACCCCATAAAGAGTTAACAATCAAAAAACCCCAAACCTATTGCTGTGAGTCAATTCTGATCCTATAGGACAGAGTGCAACTGCCCCATGGAGTTGTCAAGGCTATAAATCTTTATAGAAGCAGACTGCCCTGCTCACTGCTGGTGAGCTCACACTGCTGACCTTTCAGTTAGTACTTGAACCACTCACCACCAGGGCTCCTCACATGAAGATTAAAGCCTAGAAAAGAGTATAGGGCAGTTCTTCTGGATCACTGTCAGTCAAAATCAACACAACAATGCCTAACAACAATACAATGATCTTAATGGAAGCAGATAGCACAGGAGGCAACTGACACAGGCAGAGAATTAGATTTAAAAGCTGCTGGACCTAAATCAGGAAACTCTGGTGGTGGTGTAGTTAAGAGATACGACTGCTAGGCAAAAGATTGGCAGTTCAAATCCACCAGGTGCTTCAGAATATATAACTCATTAATGTTATTAAACACACAAAAAAGCAAACCCAGTGCTGTCAAGTCGATTCCAACTAATAGCAGAGTAGAACTGTTCCAAAGGGTTTCTGAGGAGTGGCTGTTATATTTGAATTGCCAGTCTTCTTGGTTAGCAGCTTAAGCACTTAACCACTGCATCTCCAGGGCTCCATTAGTGTCATTATGTCTCTGAAAAGTATATGTAAGACACCTACACCCCCCTGACACAGAGAAACTCAAAAAGTGACACACCGATACCGACGCAGGTATTATTATTACTCTGTAGTCAAGTTATTCAGGTCAATACACATTTATTGAACTGACAACTAGCAAGTTTTAATTACATACTCTGCTTTCTGAAGTGAATAACAGAAAGAAATTTCAAGAGATGAAGTGGGAAAGTTGGCTGCTTGAAGATAATATGATAAATAAGACAGAAGATAGACATGTCTATAACTGTGAAGAGCAAAAAAATAATAGCTGCATAAGAAGAGAGTGAGTCATGTTATTCTCACTGGAATAGAGAAACTAAGGATGCGAGGAGGTGGAAATTCATAACCTTCCCCCTTGTACTTAACTGCTTCTTTTACTGTTTCTTGTTGGTTTTGTCACTTTTTTTTTTTTTGAATTAACTTTTAGTCTTTTAAAAATTCTTGAGATAATCACAGTAATCATTTTGAGGCTGTAATCCACATAATGCATCAGGGCTAGTCAAATGAATTTTAGAGCAGAGTCAAGGTTAGAAATTGAAGCTGTACTTTCTTATTCTTCTAAGGTGGAGGTAAATATCTCCCACTTCTCCATTTTCACAGCAGTCATCTGTTAGGCTTTGTACTTCAGAGTTTGTACAAAGTTTAACCTTGAATAGACCGTGGCTGCCTTTCTTGGTCATCTTTGATCTCCACGGCCTGACACGATGTCTGACTCATGGCAGATGTCATTAAGCATTGTTGAATGGACAGATGGAAGAAAAGAAAATACTTTTAGATGAACTAGGATGTTCCTTGACTTATTACCCCCACTGCAACCTCTGGACATTGCCATCTACCATATAGGTAGATCCTGGAGTGGAAAGTCTACCAGAAAGAAACACCTAAGCAGGAGATATTAGGGAAGAATATTTGGCTACACTGCCGATGTTTTTCGACATCTCATGAAAAACAATAGACAAACTTCACTCAGAGGTACTGGGGTGTTACCCAGACAAGAACACAGTGAAATTTAAGGACTGCTCAGACCTGGGTAGCTTCAAAACCATTTGAAATTTGAGTAAGTTCTTCAGTGTAACCTGGGTATGTATAAACAGGGGAAAGGGGAATAGCTCTGCAAGGATAATGTCTGTCCTTAGGAGAATATACAACTTGTTGGAAAAATAAGATACACATTTAGAATAAGAACAACCTTTAAATCAAAAGCCAGATTGTGATGTCAAGAAGGAGATGAGGTACCTGTGCCCTGAGTAGTGAAAACAGACAGCCTGAGATTGGGCTTAGTGTGAATTAGTTTAAAGTTACTGCCAAAAGCCTCTGGAGTCCCAGTTATGTGAACAAATGACCTGTGTACCTCGGATCTAAGCCTCAGTTGTCTCATCTGTACAAGATGTTAATGTATACCATTTCTACTTCTTTGTAAATCGAACGAGGTCATCTGCGTGAATGCATTTTGTAGGTGAAGTGCAGGGTAAATGACAACATGGACAGGCCTTGAAAGGTGGGTGCATTACAACTGGAGAAAAGGAAGAGAAAGGTGTCCTATAAAGATGAATACCCACTGAGTTTGTGTGTGGAGGTAGAATAATTTGGAAAAGAAAAGTGATAATGGTTGCACAACATGAAGAATGTAATCAATGTTACTGAATAATTCATGTAAAAATTATTGACTTGGTAAATGCTTTGTTATGCATTATCTTACCACAAATTAATTAATAAACAAATAAATAAGTAAGTAATGATGAATAGCATAATCTATGAAGTATGGAAGCATAAAATGACAGGGCAGAGTGACAACTGGGGCCCGACATATAAAGCATTGCAAACAAGTTTTTGTTGTTGTGTGCCTTTCAGTTGATTCTTTTTTATAACAATGCTATAAAACAGAATAGAACTGTCTCACAGGGTCCCATAGCCTGTAATCTAGTGGAAAATCACTAGCTGTTTTCTCCCACAGAGCCAGTGGTGGGTTGAAACTCTTGACCTTTCAGTTCTAGCAGTCGAGTACTTTAACCATTGCATCACCAGGGTATAGTTATACTAAAAATTATTTATTGTTTATCTGAGCTCCGAGTTTAAATGAACATCTTACATGTTTGGTTAATAAGTGGGGGTAATCTTACATAGCCTTATCCATCTTTGCTGTGAAATTCAGCCTATCTCTAAAGGCTCAAATGTTACATCTTCCACAGGGTTCTCTGTTTTGCCTGGGGAGAAGGTGCATGTCCTCAGTGAGGTGGGTTAGGAGTTGTATCATTTAGTATAAGAGATGAGGCACTGGATCAGATGTACAGGATTTAAAGCTCATCTCTCCTGTTGACCATTTGTATGATCCAGGGCAGTTTGTTGTTTTTTCTGAGTCTCAGTTTCCTCTATTGTATAAGGCCCTACTTCACGGGATTGTTTCAAGAATTAACTAAACTCCAAACAGTACTCGTCAGAGAGAAAGTGTTCAATAAATGTTCAATGTTATTATGGCAGTTTTTCCTTTTGAAGCTCTCCTTGCTTATTTTTGGGGATCACCATCTCCCAGTTTTACTCCTCTTTGCCTGTCTTCAGCTCAGCCTGGCTTCTTTCTTCACTCATTATTTAAATGTCACTATTGCCTGAAGTTCAATTCTCTACCCCTGTTACTTAATAAAATTTGCCTCCATCCATCATCCATCTGTCTGTCCATGCATCCATCCTTCCTTCCATCCTCTCATCCTTCCTTCCATCCATCCATAATATTTTTGAGTACATCCATCCATGATACTTTTAAGCTACATGCAGAATGAAAAGATATGGTCTCTGTCCTCAAGGAATTCAACAATCTAGGAGGATATAGAAATTTAGACAATTAAAATAAAACTAAGTTTAGCCCTATTTCCATGTCTTTCCTGGCCTCCATCTGCTAGTGACAAAAATTCTTACGTTCTTCCCAACCATTCTCCTGTATTTCACATCCTACCATCTACTGGACAACCTGCAGAGTCCACATACATGTCAATCTTGGTAAATCCAAAGTGGAGCCTTGGGTGTATTTGTCTTTTTCTACTCTGTATGTTGGTAAAGGTAAGCTAAACCGCCCAGTCACACAAACTACTTAATTTTTTTCCTCTTCTTTTTTCTCATGCAATTCAATGCCAATTTCTATTTAGTTTTTGTGTTTGTCATATTGTACTATCTCTGGTAGACCAATAAAATCCTAATCTGCCATTTCACAGACATACTACTTTCTCTACCTTCTCATGCCTGATTTTTGCTTTATTCCCACATGGACAGCTGCAGCAGCCTCCTGTCCAGTCTCCTTGCCTCCCCTCTCAATTCTTCCTATCCACAGGTGCTAGAATAATCTTTCTAAAATGGAAATCTGCCCATACCACTCCACAGCTTAAAACTTTCTACAGTCCTCAGTTTCTGGATAAATTTCAAAAACATTCTACATGGTTTTAGCATGACTATATTTTGCCTGTGCCCACCTCTGTGACCTCTGCCTTACGCCTTCATATCTGTGTTTTAGATGTGCAGCCCCTCCTGGCTGGGTCACAGCCCTGCTCTCTGCCCTCGCCGTTCCCTCTGGGCACACACTTCTTCACTCTCTGTCTTTTCTAAAGGATATCCTTGTAGAATTAAACTTTTTCCCCTGTATCTTCACAATATCTGATGGAAATTTCTCTTATAACATCTAAAATAGTTTTTTCCACGAGTATTTGTTTATATATCTGTCACCCTGATGGAGAGAAAAGGCTATGCCTGGTTCTTTCCTATAATACCAGGTCCAAACACAATGTCTGGTACATACAGACACTGAAAAAATCTGTGACCAATAAATGTTCACTCAGTGAATAATCAACCACTTATTGTATTCCTACTATGAGTAGACCATGAATCCCCACCAAAATCAAGCTTTGCAAAGATTAGTCCAAAGGACTAATGGACCACAACTACTTCTATCAGACTGAGTCCACCACAACCAGATGGTACCTGGCTATCACCACCAGTTGCTGACAGTCACTCCTGAGGTTTACTCTGCAGCTGAAGACTAGACAGATCCATAAAGCAAGTGATAATACAAGGCACTCAACCACATACATGAGATTAAGTGCGCACACCCACTTGGGGGTGAGGATGAGAGGGTAAGAGGGAACAAGAAAGCTGGATGAACGGAAATAGGGAACCCAAGATAGAGAAAGGGAGAGTACTGACACACTGTGGCCTGGCAACCAATGTCACCAAACAATAAGAGTATTGTTTCATGAGAAACTAATTTGCTCTGTGAACACTCACTTAAAGTGCACACACTAAAAAGGAATCACTAGAGTTTGTGTGGGTGAGGGGGCTATGTCTTTAACACCTACATGACTTACCACTTTCTTGTGTCTTCAGATTCATAAATGTTTGTTTATTAAAATCTAAAATAGTGTGTGTGTGTGAGTGCGAGTGTTGGGTGCGAGCGTTGAGTGTGTATGTGTCTGTGTCTGTGTGTCTTTCTCCTCTGAAATACCAAGACCTGGTGAAGTTCTTCACTAAGTTTTGAATGTGCTCAATTTTGCCTTCATTCTTTCAACAAATATTTAATTAGTTCCTGCCTGAGCTACATACTAATTAAGGAGTTAGCATTTGAGAGTGAATAGCACAGAAATGATTCCATGCCACATGAAACTTACAGACTGGTAGGGGAAACAGACAAAAAAACAATTACACAAATAATTGTTTGATTAAAATTTCAGTAACTATCATAACGGAAATGTAGAGGACACTATGAGAAGTGACACAGAAAATGTCATGGAAATTTCCCCTGAGGGTGGCACTTGATCAATGCTTGAAGGATGAGGAGGAGCAATCATGGTTCAGAATGGAAGAAGGACAGTCAGCACATCTTGTGTAAATGATCTGAGCTAGGAAGGTACTTAGCACATTTACATACCAAATCAAGTAGCCCACTGCTGTTGGGTCAATTCAGACTCATAATGACTCTATCGGACAAAGTAGAACTGCCAAGTAGTGCCTGGTGGATCTGAACAGCCAATCCTTCGGTTAGCAGCTGTAGCACTTAACCGCTGTACCACCAGGGTTTCCACAGAGAAGCACGGTCAATGTGCCTGGAATGCTGATGAGCATGAGAAGCAGCAGAAGAGGTTGGAGGAGACGCAATAAGCACCTCAGGCAGAGCTCAACGGACTGTGATAAGGATCTAAGTGTTGCTCTGTGCAATGGAAAGACTTAGGAGGGTTGCAAATAAAGAAATGAAATGAAAAGACTTGCATTTTTTAAAGATCATTCTGGCTCCTGTTCAGAAAACACAGCGGTGACTGCTATGAGAGGCTCAGTGGCAGATAAGTAAGCAGTAAGAGAAACCTTGGTGGCACAGTGGTTTAAGTGCTATAGCTCCTAACCAAAAGTGGGCAGTTTGAATCTGCCAGGTGCTCCTTGGAAACTGTGCAAGAGTTCTAGCCTGTTCTATAAAGTTGCTGTGAGTCAGAATTGACTTGATGGCACCAGGTTTTAGTTTTTAAGGCCCATAGAGCTTATTGCAGTCCAGGTATAAGATGGCAGTAACTTAACAAGTATGGTGGCATTGGTTTCACGTGTAACTCTTAGGCTCAGATTATATTTTACTGGTAAAGACCAACTGGACTTAATGTTCTACTGGGTGTAGGGGTGGGATGACGTAGAAAGACAACTGTCAAATGGAGAGTGATGCCCTTTCTCAGACAAGACATGGGAAAATGCACAGACTGCGGCAGACAGGATGTGTGAAGTTTGAGGTACCCGTAAAATATCAAAATGATGTGGAGGAAGCTTTGTATATACGTGAGTATATAAATTCAGTATTTAAAACACTATGCATTCTGTTATGATCTCTGGTGAGAGAACACATTCAGTTCCATAAAAATGTAAAGTGACCAGGGACATTGACAACATAACTGAAATACAAATTACAACTGAGCATAAAGATTGACAAAATGTAAGTAAAGGACAAAGTATCCTGAACAGATTTAGAAAAAGAATTCCTCTGAGTGAACAAAGGAAAAGAGAGAGAACTCAATAAAAAATGTACAGAAGATCTGAGTATACAATTCATAGAAAAGGAAAAGCAAATGGCTAATAAACCCATGAAAGGATGGAGAATTCAAGCTTTAAAAAGCACTAGAGATACCATTTTCTTATAAGTCAGATGGGCATAATTATTTAAAGGTGGACATTATCAAGTGTAAGCAACAAAGCCAGAAAACAGTGTACTCTAAAACACTGCTGGCTGGAATGTAAGTTGGTATGACACTTTTGAAAATACTTTAGCATTATTTACTAGCATTACGGTGCATATATTCTCTGAAAAACAGCTCTGCTTTTCAGAAACAGTCAGACATGTGCCCAAAGAGGTTTGTGCAACTATGTCCACTTCTGCATTGTTTATAACAGTGAAGAATGGGAAACAAAACATGTGCTCACCCTTCTGCATTCCATGGATCAACCCAGGGAACCACACTGGGCAAAAATGCCCAATCTCACAGTAATGTTGAGTGCATAAAATAAGCTGCATACAAAATCCCTAACTATGCCTACTTTGGTGAAAAACTGGAGACATGAATGGAGGTCAAAGGGAGCTTTTGTCTTTTTTGGTTTATTGTATTTTTTTAAAGTGGTAGTGTTTAAACATCATTTGTAAAATAAACTTTCTTTTTTTTCATAGTAAAAAAGAAAGATCTGGGATAGCACTATCTTTTGTATATGTATGTATACATATGTATGCATATACATGTGTGTTTAAGGACCCCTTGTGGTGTGGTGGTTAAGGCACTCATCTGCTAACTAAAAATTCAGAGGTTGAAGTTGTGGCTCCAAGGGAGAAAGATGTCTCAGTTGTCACCTACAGAGATTTACAGCCTAGGAAACCCTATGAGGTTGCCATGAGTAGGAAATTTATGCGACAGCACTAGGTTTGAGGTTGTTTTTTGTTTGTTTTAGCTTATTATATATGCAGGAGTGGACGAGATTACCTAGGAATGAAGCCTAGATGTAAGAGAAAAGGAGGCTTAGAAGAAAGATCTAAGGAACTGTAAAATCCGAAGGCCATATGAATGAGGAAGAACTTTAAATACTGTGATAAAATAAAGGAAAATAATTAAAATGGAAAGAACATGTTCTCACAAAAATGAAAAAGTTAAGCAGGAAATAATGCCCCCAAATAAAAAATAGCTACCATTCATGGAACAACTGCCATGTGCTGGACATTGTATTAGGCTCTCTGCATGTGTTAATTTACTGAATTCTGACAACAACCCCAAGCAATAAATAAGGCCCACTTAAGACAAATAAAATAGGCTGTTTATCTACAGCAATAAATAGATAAATAAAATAAGCTGCCTATTTGAGGTTGGCCTTAAATTACATTATTACCGTTTTCTGAAGGTAGTCAGTTGCCTGCACTGTTACTTTGTCTACTATTCCTACAAACACTCATGTATTCAAGGAGTCAAGGTGAAGTTTACAGATTACAAGAGCATCAGTTTCTCTGGCTCCTTCTCTTAGTTTCTCTCTTTACCAACTATGGGTCCAAAAAAAACCAAGCCCACTGCCAAAGAATCAATTCTGATTCATATTGACCCTACAGGACAGAGTAGAACTACCCCATAGGGATGTCAAGAATGACCTGTGGGTGAGCAGTCCAGCTCTTAACCACTGTGCCACCAGGGCTCAAGTATAAAAAAGGAAGATAAACTTAATCAGTCAATATCATTACTTATTAGTGATCTTCCAGAATGATGGAGGAATAAGACATCTTAGAATAATTTGGTCCCAAATCATCACTTAACAGATGAGAAAACAGAACTCTAAAAATATGGTTTCTCCTGCAGAATTTGTAAGTGGCAGGCCCAGAACTAGACTCCACCAGGTCTTTGGAGCCCTAAACCAGCACTGTCACCTTTTGCCACCCCCTGTGAGGTTTCTTGAGTGCAGTTACTTGATCCCAGTAGATGCAGACACTGTTCTAACAAAATGTAGTATGGCAAAGAATACCCAAACTAATGGCTCTGATTAGGTACTTACATATTAAATTAATTTCTTAGTTAATGATATACATATGCATATACACATATATATATATATATATATGTATATATTCTATCACCTAAACAGTTTTTGGGAGTAAAATGAGTTAAGTATCTTTTTCACTGTCTTTTCTAACATTTGAGATCTTCAGTCTGCTTAAATAAAAATTCAGTCTGCTTAAATAAAAAAAGTCAGTAACTTTTTATATTATATTGTAGCATTGATTACTCAAAAAATCATATTCATAATTGCATACACATGCAAAGACTAAAAATAGATATTAATAATCTAACAAGAAATGTGTTAAAGCTATAGGGTAAAAGAGCTATAAAACTTTACTGCTGGTAATACAATAAAAATTTAATAAATCAAGATACATGCCATCTATCTAGATGAGAATATTTAATATGTAAAGATGATGATTTTCTCTAAATTAATCTAGCCAGTTAGCATAATTCTCATTAAATCACAAAAGATTTTGAAAAACTGATTCCAATATTCATCTGAAAAAACAAATAAGCAGGAATAGCCAGAACATTAAAAAAGAAGGATAAGAAGGGCAGATAAACATTTTAATATGGTATAATTTATTCAATCTAAGATGTCTGACTAGAAGACAAACCATCTTATTTATGCACCATTTGGAAATAAAATTGATTAAAGGCTGGCAGTTAACTTGTTGTGTAATGTTTTGTTTTCTATTGTAAGACAGATTATGATTTTAGAGATCTTAAACTGTAAAAAAGAAAAAATTCTGGTGACCAATGAAATATATTAATATAATTTAAAACATATTAAGACTTTTAAACTTTGAACAGAAACTATCCCAAGACCAACTTTTAGCTAAGTAATAGATTGGCTCATAAAAAATATCACCTGTGAGCACTGTATACCTTTAAAAAATCATCTATATGAGACCAGAGGGTCAACAATTATTCTAAAGCAAAGATGGAAGAGTAAGGGGACAGGGAAACTGGATTACTAGAAATGAAACATCCAAACAGGAATTAATGAGAATTTTGACACAATGTGAAAATGTAATCAATGTCACAGAACAATTTAGTAACTGTTAAATGATGATATAATGAGCTACATAAACTATCACTGAAAACACATATTATTTTAAAAATATGCTATGAAGTTGTACCAATTTGAACAATGTAGTACTGATTTCAGAATATTCAGATAGATTATTGAATCATAAATAGATCCATTTGTAGGAATATAATGAATGCAGAATGAAGGTGGACTTTCAGATTATTGGAGAAATAATGGTGCATTTAACTAAAGGTACATATAGTGTTAACTATTTGAAAAGGATAAAATTTGAAACGTCTTTCTTGTACAGTGAAATAAATTATAACTTGGCTAAAATAAAGATAAAAATAAAAGAGCAGAAGTGCTAAAAGCAAATTTAGGTAAATCTTTTAATAATCTAAAGATGACAAGTAACTTGGTAAACTTTGGAAATACTTTGTTTACATCAAAAGCAAAAACAAAGGAAAAGATAAAAGATTTTATTTTATAAAAATATACTCCTGCATGTTTTTTAAAAACACTGTAATTAAAATTGTAAGTGGAAAGATAAATAGGAAAATATCTGCAATAGATGATCTACAAATTTAATAGTAAAAGAAGAATACACAAATAGGAAAAGATGAAAACATAAACCATGCTGCACTGACTCTACATTGCAGTTGCTACGTTTTTATGTCTCTAAAATCAGGAAGGATGTTACAACTGAAAATCAGAAAGAAGCATGTGATAGTTTGGTAGAAGTACTTTTTTTTTTTTTAATTTTTTTTTATTAATTACAATAAAAGAACAAAGTTCCTAACATCTATCAATTAACTCATCTATGATAAGCCCTCAGCCCCCACCCACCTATGTAGCCAACACAGTCATTTTCTTCTATGGATAATTCTCTTGTTAAGTCCTTATAACAGGGGTCTTATACAAAATTTGCCCTTTTGACACTGATTGATTTCACTCAGCATGATCTCTTCCAAATGAGACCATGTTATGAGATGTTTTCTAAAACTGTCATTGTTTTTTTTTTATCATAGCATCGTGTTCCATTGAGTATATGTACCATAGTTTGCTCATCCATTTATCTGCTGATGGCCATCGGGGTTGACTCCAGCTTTTTGCTATTGTGGACTGTGCTGCAACAAACATTCATAAACATGTGTCTGTTCATGTGACAACCTTTGTTACTGAAGGATAAATTCCAAGCAGTGGAATTACAGGATCAAATGGTATATCTAGATCCAGCTTTTTAAGGAAGCACCAGACTGTTTTCCAAAGAGGTTGTACTACTTTGCAATCCTGCCAGCAGCATAGGAGAGTTCTAATTTCTCCACAGCCTCTCCACCTCTCCCCTTTTTTTTTCTGGATCATGTCCAACTTTGTTCGGGTGAGATGATATCTCACTGTAGTTTTGATTTGAATTTCTGTAATAGCTAATGATCGTGAGCAATTTTGCGTGTGTCATTCGGCTGCCTGGATATCCTCTTTAGAGAAATGTCTGTCCATCTCCTTCACCCATCGCTTAATTGGGTTATTTATCCTTTTCTTGCTGGTATTTTGTAATATTTACAGATTATGGAGATCAGACATCGGTCTGACATAGAATTCCCAATATTCTTTCGCATTCTGTAGGTGGTTTTTCAATTCTTTCGATGATGTCTTTGGATGAGCAGAAGTGTTTGATTCTTAGTAATTCCCACTTACCTATTTTTTTCTGCTGGTGAATGTGCTCTGTTTGCCAGATTTTGAAGTCTGTCTATACTGTGTATTAAAACTTCCACTGTTGATCCTATTTTATCTTGGAGGAGCTTTATCATTTTAGATTTTATGTTTAGGTCTTTTATCCAATTTGAGTTGATTTTTGTATAAGGTGTGAGATACGGGTCTTGTTTCAATTTTTTGCCGATGGATATCCAATTTTGCCAGCATCATTTGTTTAAAAGACTGTTCGCTGGAATTTGTATTGGGATTGCATTGTATAAATACATTGCTTTGGGCAAAATAGACATTTTCACAAAGTCTCTCTTAGTTTCTTGTAGTAAGGTCTTGTAGATCTCTTTGCAAAGATCTCTTATTTCTCCAGTTAGATTTATTCCTAGGTATCTTATCTTCTTGGGAGCTACAGTAAATGGAATTAATTTGGTGATTTCTTATTTAATAATCTCAGTGTTGGTGTAAAGGCCTCCTACTGACCTACTTATGTTTATCATGTATCCTGATACTTTGCTGAACTTCTCTATTATTAGTTCCAATAGTTTACTTATGGATTCCTTTGGATTCTCTGTATAAACAATCATATTATCTGCAAAGAGGGAAATCTTTACTTCTTCATTGCCAATATGGATGCCTTTTATTTCTTTGTCTTGTCTGATTGCTCTGGCTAGAACTTCTAGCACAATGTTGAATAGAAGTGGTGAGAGCGGGCATCCTTGTCTAGTTTCCTTTCTCAAAGGAAATTCTTTCAGTCTTTCACCATTCGAGATGATGAAGGCAGTTGGCTTTGCATAGATGCTACTGATTACATTAAGGAATTTCCCCTTTATTCCTATTTTTCTGAGAGTTTTAAGCATGAATAGGTGTTGAAATTTGTCAAATGCATTTTCTGCATCAATTGATAAAATAAGGTGATTCTTACCTTTTGTGTTATTAATGTGGTTGATTATATTAATTGTTTTTCTAATGTTGAACCAGCCTTGCATCCCTGGAATGAAACCAACTTGATCATGATGAATGATTTTTTTATATGCTGTTGAATTCTATTGGCTTCAATTTTGTTGAAGATTTTTGCATCTAGGTTAATGAGTGATATTGGTCTGTAATTTTCTTTTTTTGTGGACTCTTTTGCTGGTTTCGATATCAGGTTTATGCTGGCTTCATAGAATGAATCTGGGAGTATTCCATCCCTTTCTATGGTGTGAAATAGCCTCAATAGTATTGGAGTTAACTCTTCTCTAAAAGTTTGGTAGAATTCTCTGGTGAGGCCACCTGGGCCAGGAAGTTTTTTGGTTGGTAGACTTTTTATGAGTTTTTCAATCTCTTCCTTTGTGATAGATTTATTAAATTGATCTACTTCTCCTTGTGATAATCTTGGTAAGTCATATGAATCTAGAAATTTGTCCATTGCCCCTAGGTTTCCAAACCTGTTACAATACAGCCTTTCATAGTATTCTGTTATGATATTTTTGATTTCAGCTGGTTCTGTTGTAACATCTCCCATCTCATTTCTTAATTGGGTTATTTGTATCTTCTGCTGTTTTTCTTTTGTAAGTTTTACCAATGGCTTATCAACTTTGTCGATCTTCTCAAAAAACCCGCTTTTGGTTTTGTTAATTTTTTCAATTGTTTTCCTATTCTCTAATTCATTTAGTTCTGCTCTAATCCTTATAATCTGTTTTCTTCTGGTGCCTGAGGGGTTCTTCTGTTGCTCTCTTTCTACTTGCTCAAGCTGTAAGTTAATCCTTTAATTTGGCCATTTCTTCTTTCTGGATGTGTGCAGTTATAGAGATAAACTGACCTCCGAGCACTGCTGTTGCTATATCCCATAAATTCTGGTAGGATGTGTTTCATTCTCATTTGAATCCATAAATTTCTTTATTTTGTCCTTAATTTCTTCTATAACCCAAAGCTTTTTGAACAAAGTGTTGTTCTATTTCCATAAGTTTGAATTTCTACCTGTGAATTTTCTGTTATTGATTTCAACTTTTATAGCTCTATGGTCTGAGAAGATACTGTGTGAATCAATGGTTTGGATTTTATAGAGAATTGCTTTATGACCTAACACATGGTCTATTTTGGAGAATTTTCCATGTGCATTGGAGAAGAAGGTGTACTTATCTGCTGATGGATGAAAATATCTGTATATGTCGATGGGTCAAGTTGGTTGATTGTTGCAATAAGATCTTCTGTATCTTTACTGAGCTTTTTCCTGGATGATCTATCCATAACTGAAAGGGGAGTGTTGAAGTCTCCAACTATTATAGTGGAATCATCTATCTCATTTTTCAGTGTTGTCAGTATTTGTTCAATGTATTTAGGTGCTCTGGTGCATAAATATTTAATACTGTTAAGTACTGCTTGAATAGGAAAACAATTGAAAAAATCATGATTCAGTGACCATATCATGAAAACCATGATGTCATCATATGAAAGAGGGATGCACTACAGTCGTTATAGTCCTTCCAGATGGAGAGTAAGTTAATAAGACTGGTAGTAATTGAAATTGGGTTCATACATAGTTTATTAAGGGAGATCCCAGTGCAGCTGCAAAGCACAATAAAGATGCAACATATCAAATCAAGAAATGTAATACAGGAGTCTCAACAAAACCAACCTGGAAAAAGGTGAAAAATCAACTCACAAAGAAGAATGTCGTAGAATAGACTAATAAGAAGAACAGAGTTAAACATCAACACAAAAATAAACATATCACAATGACAGCACTAAACACATAGGTTGGCTCCAACTGGACGGCACTTGGCTTGGCATCAATAATTACACTGAATGTGAGCAGACTGAATGCTCCAGTAAAGAGATATCAAGTGACATCTTGGATCAAAAAATATGACTCATCCATATGCTGCCTACAAGAAATTCACCTTAGACTTAAAGATAGGAACAAACTGAAAATTAAAGGACGGAAGAATATATATCAAGCTAACAATACACAAAGAAGAGCAGGTGTGAAATTTCTAATCTCAGATAAAATAGATTTTAATGTAAAATCCACCATCATGGACAAGGACGGACACTATTGCTGAAAGGTTCAATACACAAACAGGACTTAACAATATTAAATATTTATGCACCTAATATTAGAGCACCTAAATACATCGAAGAAACACTGACTACACTCCAAAATGAGACAGATCACTTGACAGTAATAGTGGGAGACTTCAATACTCCACTCTCAATATTGGACAGACTGTCTAGAAAAAAGCTGAGTAAAGACTCAGAAGACTTTATGGCCACAATTAACCAACTAGACCTCATCAACATATACAGAACTTTCTATCCATCAGCGGACAACTACACCTTCTTCACCAGTGCACATAGAACATACTCCAGAATAGACCATGTGTTAGCACATACAGTAATTCTCAACAAAATCCATACCATTGAATTAATGCAAAGCATCTTCTTAGATCATAAAGCCATAAAAATTGAAATCGATAGCAGAAAAAACATAGATAGAAAGTGGAACTCACAGACACTGAACAACATCTTGCTCAGAAACCCATGGGTTACAGAAGAAATCAAGGATGAAATCAGAAAATTTATGGATTCCAATTGAAAACACTTCCTACCAGGACCTATGGGATACAGCCAAAGCAGTGCTCAGAGGTCAGTTTATTTCCATAAATGCACACATGTAGAAGGAAGAAAGAAAACCAAACCAAAGAACTAACCCTACAGCTTGAACAAGTACAGAGAGAACAACAGGCACCACAAGAAAATAGATCATAAAGATCAGAGCAGAACTAAACGAATTAGAGAATAGAAGAACAATTGAAAAAACTGAAAAGGCCAAAAGCTGGTTTTTTTGAAAGATCAACAAAATTGACAAACCATTGGCTAAGCTTACTAAGGAAAAACAGGAAGCAGGAAAGGAAACAAATAACCCAAATAAGAAATGAGAGGGGAGTTGTCATAACAGATCCAACAGAAATAAAAAATATCATAATAGAATACTATGAAAGACTGTACTCTAACAAAATTGAAAACCTAGAGGAAATGGACAAATTCGTAGATTCATATCACCTACCAAAGTTATCACAAGGAGAAGTAGAACAATTTAATAAACCCATCACAAAGGAAAAGATTGAAAAAGTCACCCAGAAATTACCAACCAAAATAAGTCTGGGCCCAGATGGCTTCACCACAGAATTCTATCAAGCTTTTAGACAAGAGTTATCTCCAGTGCTACTGAGACTGTTTGACAGTATAGAAACAGATGGAATACTCCCAAATTCATTCTATGAAGCCAGCATAACCCTGGTACCAAAGCCAGGGAAAGACTCATCAAAAAAGGAGAACTACAGACCAATATCACTCATGTATCTAGATGCAAAAATCTTCAACAAAATTCTTGCCAACAGAATACAACAACATATCAAAAAAATAATCCATCACGACCAAGTTGGATTCATCCCAGGGATGCAAGGCTGGTTCAACATTAGAAAAACAATTAATGTGATCAACCACATAAATAACACAAAAGACAAGAATCACCTGATTTTGTCTACTGATGCAGAAAGGCCTTTGATAAAGTCCAACACCCATTCATGCTAAAAACTCTCAGCAAAATGGGAATAAATGGCAAATTCCTCAATGCAATAAGGACCATTTATACAAAGCCAACTACCTACTTCATCCTCAATGGAGAGAGACTGAAACAATTTCCCCTGAGAATGGGAACTACACAAGGATGCCTACTCTCAACTTTCCTATTCAACATTGTACTAGAACATCTAGCCAGAGAAATTAGACAACACCAAGGAATAAAGGGCATCTGCATCAGCAAAGAAGATGTAAAAATCTCCCTATTTGCAGATGATGTGATTATATACAGAGAATCCTAAAGAATCGATAAGTAAACTACTCAAACTGATAGAAGAGTTCACTGAAGTCTCAGGTTACAAGATAAACATAAGTAAATCAGTAAGATTCCTTTACACTAACAATGAGATTATTAATGAAGAAATCAATATCATTTACTATAGCCCCTAAGAAGATAAAGTACCTAGGACTAAATCTAACCAGAGAAATAACAGACCTTTACAAAGAGAACTACAAGTCCTTACTATAAAAAACTAAGAGAGATTACATAAATGGAGAAACCTAATCCGCTCACAGATAGGAAGACTTAACATTGTGAAAATGTCTGTTTTACCCAAAGCAATTTGCTTATATAATGTAATCCCAATAAAACTCTAGTGACATTTTTTTAATCAGATGGAAAACCAAATCACCAACTTTGTTTGGAAAGGGAAGAAGCACCAGATAAGTAAAGCACTACTAAAGAGTAGTCAAAACAGTTTGGTACTTGTACAAAAAGAGACAGCTAGATCAGTGGAACAGAACTGAGACCCCAGAGATGACATTATCTTCCTATGAACAGTTGATATTCAACAAAGGCCCTAAGATGTTAAACTGGAGTAAAAACCATCTCTTCAACAAATGGTGCTGGCAAAATTGGATATCCACCTGCAATAAATTGAAACAAGACCCATATCTCACACCTTATACAAAAACCAACTCAAACTTGATAAAAGACCTAAATATCAGATCTAAAATGATGAAGCTCATCCAAGGAAAAGTAGGAACAACAATGGAGAGATTACATAAGTGGAGAAACCTACCCTAATACACAATGCAGACAGATTTCAAAATCTGCCAAACAAACCACAAACAACAGTAGAGAAAATAGATAAATAGGAACTACTAAGAATCAAACACTTTTGCTCATTCAAAGACCCTATTAATAGAATTGAAAGGCTACCTACAGAAAGGGAAAAAATATTTGGCAACTGTATGTCAGACCGATGCCTGATCTCCATAATCTATAACCCAGGGCCACCCCAGTGCAAAATATCAATAAGGAAAAGATAAATAATCGAATTAAATGATGGGCAAAGGAGATGGACAGATACTTCTCTATAGAGGAGATCCAGGCAGTCAAAATACACATGCAGACGTGTTCACAGTCATTAGCTATTAAAGAATTTCAAATCAAAACGACAATGAGATACCACCTCACCCCAACGAGGTTGGCCATGGTCCAAAAAATAAAAAACAACAAATGCTGGAGAGGCTGTGGAGAAACTGGAACTCTCCTACACTGTTGGTGGGATTGCAAAACGGTGCAACCTCTTTGGAAAGCAATCTGGCACTTCCTTAAAAAGCTGGATCTAGATATACCATTTGACCCAGTAATTCCACTGCTCAGAATATGTCCTACAGAATGAAAGCCATTCACACCAACTGATACATGCACACGAATGTTTACTGCAGCACAATCCACAATAGCAAAAAGATGGCATCAACCCAGATGCCCAACAATAGAGGAATGGATAGGTAAACTATGGTATATATACTCAGTGGAACACTACGCATTGATAAAGAACAACGATTTTAGGAAACATCTGATAACCTGGTTTCAACTGGATGACATTATGCTGAGTCAAAGTAGTCAGCCACAAAAGGACAAATATTATATAAGACTCCTAAGATAACAACTTAAAAACAGACTCATGCATAGAAGAAAAGACTCTTTGATGGCTGCAAGGGTGGGAAGGGAGGGAAGAAAAGGAAGGGGTATAGATTAGATAGTTGATAGAAATTTGGTTGGGTGAAATCAATGACAGTACACATTAGAAAGAAGATCAATTTTAACTAGACTTCAAAATAACATGTTTACTTCTCCCATCTTAACCCAATATTGCAAGGACAGAGTAGCTGGGGTGGAGAGCTGAGAACCATGCTCTCAGGGGAAACTGAGGCCAATTGGCACAACTAACATTTTGCTAAGACAGCCTTCTGCACCCCACATTGGTGAGTAGCGTCTGGGGTCTTAAAAGCTGTCAAGTTGCCATCTGAGGGTACAGCAAATGGTCCCAACTCAGCAGGAATGGATAACCACCAAGGACCAAGACAACATGTGGGAAAGAGAACCCAGAAGACAGAGAGACCCACATGAGAGGGTGACTACATTGACTTGTGACCAGAAGAACCAGATGGTGCCCGGCCACCATCAGTGATAGCTGTGATGGAGCTCACCAAGTTGAGTGTCACTGACAACACAAGAATAAAAAGGGGCGCACCCTGAGATCTCCACTAAAAGACCACAACTGATGGTCCAAGGGCCTTGGAGTTCCCCTGGGAGCATGGCTGCTGGCCCTGATACTGCCCCTGTCCAGAACTCATAATGGAGGTCAACTCTTCGGACAGGAACAGATTGGACTTAGCGACACAGAGTGACCATAACATGTGTGTACTTTATGGTTCTATGCATCGATAGGATGTTGTCCTGCTGACCTCTTACTTGAAGGCAGGGGAGTGGGTGGGGAGGAGGGGATAGGAGATTGTTGGGAGGATAAGACATGTACGAGTGGAGAGGAAGTGTGTGCTGTCACTGGACAGGAAGAGCAGTGGAAGCTGCATATAGGTGGGCATGCAAATTTATATGGGAATGTACATGTTCATTCAATCATAATAAAAAGAAAAATGTATCAAGAATTCTAAAAATGAATATTCTCTTTGGAGAAATATCACATCTAAGAAATTAATCAGTAGAACACGTTAATCTGTGGCCATTCAGCACTGTTTCTACTCTACTGTTTTTATTAGTATCTCATATTCCTTTTGTGAAGAGATCCTTTCTCCATTATTGGTCCGTATAATTTAGATGAGAATGACAGCTCTCCAGCTCCATTCAGTGTTTCCTGTCCTCTGGCCACAGCAGTTGACTCAAGGATGGGCTCATGACCAATATGGTCCATCAGGTCATGCGGGCCCAAGCCATTCGTTTAAAGGTTAAGAAAAAGAAACTATTCTTCTTTCGGCTGGACTTGAATCCAAGAGGGCTTGGCTTGGCACTTCTGGCTACCATCTGGCTAGCATGTGAAATCTGAAGCCAGTATGGGGAAGAGTAAGGCTGAGAAGTAGGAAGTCAGTAGACCCAGCTGGAAATATTTAGGTACCTGGACCAATGGTCCCAGTTCTAGCCTTAGATGGTACAATTACGTGAGCTGAGACTTTTATCTATTTATCTATTTCCTTACTTATCTATTTTGCAGATTTCAGTTTGAGTGTGCTTTTTTGTTACTTATAGTCAGAACTGAGTCTTAACTGAAACATGAGTTAGAAATAGAATTAAGGATGTAAACAAATGTTCTGGCTTAAGTAGACACATTGGTTATCATAGAGAGAAACTGGAAATAACTAAAATATTAAACAATAGAGGATAAGATAATAACATCTCACACATTTAAACAGCTGCCACATACCAAGCATTATTCTAGTGTTCTTCACAGATATTAAGTCTTCTAATGCTCCTAAGAGCCCTATGTCATAGGCAATATTATTATTTCTATTTTGTAGTGAAAAAACTGAGGCACAGAGAGATGGACCAAGTTTCTCTATGTTGTGAAGTTAGCTAGCGGTAGAGGTGAGTTTGAATCCAGGAAATCTGACTCCAGAACTGTTGCTCTTTAACATTAAGTTATGCTAGTATTAAATAAGCTACTGTATATCCACACAATGAAATATGTATCCAACTAGTGAAAATATATTTACTGATATCAAATATATGCATAATATATTGTAACAGGAAAAAGTCAAGTTATAAATGGCCAAGTATAGACACGCCAGCATATGTGAATGTCTTTCTCTTTTGGCCTATTTATATTTTCTTTTTCCTTGAAAAACATGTGTTTCTTATGTAATAAACATACATCTATCTTGTCTATTAGTTGTTATCAAGTCAGCTCTGATTCATGGCACTCCACATGTGTCAGTGTAGAACTCTGTCCCATGGGTTTTCAATGCCTTATTTTTGGGAAGTAGGCTACCAGGCTTTTCTTCTGAGGCACCTCTGTGTTCCCCAAACCTCTAATCTTTCCGTAAACAGGCAAAGTGTTAATCATTTGCATCACCCAGGAACTCCCAGTAAAAACATAATAGTAAGTCAGTAATAGTAAATTTTACTTTTTTTTTTTAACTTGGATTGTTGATTGTAGCTATTGTTATCTTGGATAAATATCATTGAAGTATGTAAGTCAGAAAGTCGAGTCAACAATTTTTGTATGTTTCAATGGCATAGCTAACACTCTTTGGCCACTGGAGATAAAGCTTCTTACATTTGCAGACAGCTTCCTCAATTCTTTGCTTTCATTGCCTTCCCACTTCTTTCTTTATTTCCTGCTTCCTAAAGATAATTTACTTCAACCTCACACTCATGAAGCTCCTGTTTAAAAGTGTCGTATTGATTGCCTGTGTGCTTTATATTCCCACCTTCACTTGCCCTGCTGTTAAAAGGTTTAGGCTATACATTTCTCACAGTACTGTGGTGCCTCATAAATCCAGAAGTCAAACAGTAGATTAACTGCCTACTTTCCCAGGAATTAAAACACACACACACACACACACACACACACACACACACACACACACACACACACACACACACAAATGTGTTCTTACACACAGACAGCAATCCTTTTTCTGGCCTCCTGTAACCCATTCTAGAAGACTGCCTTATTGCAGACATCATCAGATAAGCTTCCTTGCCCTCTAACTTCGGATGGGTCTGGCCAGTGGAAGATATCCCAGGAGACTGGGAGTTGGTGCGTGATCTCATTCACTCTGCCAGAGTTCGGGTCACGGATTCTGGTGGTGGCTCCATCCCTCTAGACCACAATTTCCTATTAGACAACCCCTCTGTCATGGACTCAGCTCTCCCTGGGTCCAGTAACATTCTTGCATCTTCTTGTTTTACAGCCCTAAGCATGGTAACATCTTTCTACTACTGATAGACTCGGGGTCTTTCAATATCCCTTGTTAGTTAACATTGCTCTACAAGTAGTCCCTTACTTAACATTTCTTGAGCCCTCTAACTGCACTGTCTCCTCCCAGGGCCCTGACACAGGGCTAACAAAATAATTTACAAGGCCCAGTGCAAATAAAAATGTGAGGCCTTTGTTCAAAAGCAAGGGGGAAAAAGTATTTTTAAAGATACTAAATATAAAAATTTTCCATTTCAAAATATTATTTATAAAAGGTAATCAGGTAATAGTGATATGTGAGTAACAACACAAATTTACAAATTGCAAAATAATAGTTTTGCTTTTATGAAACAATAACTAATAATAATGTATAATGTGACATCTTGATTGATTGTAAGATTTTTCCAGCTCACTATTCTGCAAATTAATTTATTAAGTCATCAAGACTTACACTTTAGCAACTTCATTTTCAATCAATATAATTGAAGTGACATAAATCACTGTTGGGAAATGCAAGGCTGTAAATAATGTTAGATTATTTTTAATTTTGAGGGAATCTTTCTGCTGATAAAGCTGTTTATGAGTTGTTAAGAGGATTTTATGAGACCATAACTACCACAACCTTCACCAGACTGAGTCTACACAACTAGATGGTGCCTGGCTGCCACCACCAAATTTTCTGGCAGGTATTGCAATAGAAAGTCCCAGACAGAGCTGGTGGAAAAAGTAGAAAATTCTAATTCACACACCAAAGATCAGACTCAGTGGTCTGATGGAGACTGTAGAATCTCTGAGATCATGTCCTCTGGACCCTCTTTTAACTGGTCACTCCTGAGGTTCACCTTTCAGCCAAAGATTAGACAAGTCAATAAAACAAACTAAGACTAGAGGGGCAGACTAGCCCTGGGGCACAGATGAGAAGGCAAGAACAGAAAAGAAGTTGCTGACAGAGGACCAAGGTTGAGAAGCAGAGAGTATTGATGTATCTTTCTATTGCAACAATCATCACAAAACAACATGTATGTTAATTGTTCAATAAGAAATAAATTTGCTCTGAAAACTTTTCTCTACTATATGTATATATATAACCATATTCAAGATCAACTAATTGATGAAGTTAAAAATTTAAACTTCAGACTATCTGCATGCCTCCCTTAGGTATATTATTTTAGTTTTATTTAAAAAATAATTCTATTGCAGACCAGTGGATCCCAACTCATAGTGACTCTATAGGACACAGCAGAGCTTCCCCACAGGGTTTCCAAGGCTATATAATCTTCACAGAAGCAGACTACCAAATTTTTCTTCTTCAAAGAGCTAGTGGGTTCAAACTGCTGACCTTCTGGTTAGCAGCCAAGCACTTAACCACTATGCCACCAAGTTTTCTCCAAACACTGCTGGTGGGAATGCAAAATGTTGCAGCTGCTTTAGAAAACAGCTTGAGTGTTCCTTATAAAATTAAGTGTCTATTTGATGCACTGAATGCTAGTGATCAAAGACCAGATGAGTTGTGAGATAACACCAGGGACATCACACATGAATAAACCAAAAGCTCACTGAAAAGGAAAGAAAGAAACAACAAAGATGGATGTCAGAATGGGAAACTTCCTCTTGAGCATAAACTAGTTAAAGCAAAAGGAAGAAATGGTGAAGTAAAAGAGCTGATCTGAAGATTTCAAAGGGTGATTTGAGAAGCTAAAGAATCAAAATGAAATGTGTGAAGATCTGGAGGTAGAAAATCAAAAGGAAAGCACACACTTTACAATTCTCAAGTTGAAAGAACAGAAGAAAAAATTTAAGCCCCAATATTAAGGGGACTTCAACACAACTTGCATACTCCTCTCATCTTAACCCAGTATTGCAAGGACAGAGTAGCTGCAGCGGGGGGCCGGGGACCATGCTCTCAGGGGAAATCGAGGCCAACTGGCACAACTAGCATTTTGCTAATGAGGTTTCTCTGCACCCCACATTGGTGAGTGGCGTCTGGGGTCTTAAAAGCTGCCAAGCTGCCATCTGAGGGTACAGCAAATGGTCCCAACTTAGCAGGAATGGATGATCACCAAGGTCCATAACAACACGTGGGAAAGACAATCCAGAAGACAGAGAGACCCGCGTGAGTGGACGTCTACATCAACTTGTGACCGCAAGAACCAGATGGTGGCTGGCCACCACGGTGGAGCTCTCCAAGTTGAGTCTCACTGGCAACGCAAGTGTAAATAGGGGTGGACCCTGAGATCTTCACTAAAAGACTGCAATTGATGGTCCAGGGGCCTCGAAGTTCTCCTGGGAGCAGGGCCCCTGGCCCTGATGTTGCCCCTGTCCGTAAATCATAATGAAGGTCAACTTTTCAGACAGCAATGGATTGGACTTGGTGACACAGAGTGACCACATTGTGTGGGCACTTTACTGTTCTAGGCATCTATAGGAGGTCGTCCTGTTGACCTCATACTGGAGGAAGGGGAATGGGTGAAGAGGAGAAGATAGGAGACTGTTGGGAAGATAACACATGTATGGAGCAGAGAGGAAGAGTGTGCTGTCACTGTGCAGGGAGAGCAGTGGGAGCTGCATGTAGGTCAATATGCAAATTTATATGGGATTGTACATTTTCATTCAATCATAAAAAAATTAAGCCTCAAACTGCAATTTTGAAGTATTCTATGGGCAAAATACTGAAAGACACAGGAAACATCAAAAGAAGATAGGAGGGCTATTTTTCTTCAGTGAGCTACAAAGATCCTGGTGTCACAACAGGCTCTCCATAAAGTCCTGCTTTTGTTGAGGTATCTGTGGTGCTAAATTCTGCATTTTTGACTTGGGTAGAAGAATGCCAAAGTGAATGAGTTTCCACTCTGAGGCCACATAATATTGGATAAATACAAGCAGCTCTCCTCAGAAGACCTGGAGGCTGCCCACATCTGTGCCAACAACATATAGTGAAAAGTTGTGGCAAAGTGGCTTCCACATCCAAGTTCCACCCTATCGATTCCATTTCAACTGGATCAACAAGATGTTGTCCTGCCATAGGGCTGACAGGTTCCAGACAGGTATGCAAGGTGCCTTTGGAAAATCCAATGATACAGTGGCCAGAGTCCACATCAGTCAAATGATCATGTCCATCTTCATCAAACTTAAAAACAAGGAGTACATCACTGAGGCCCTACTGAGGAACAAGTTCAAGTTCCCTGGGTGCCAGAAGATCTGCTTCTACAACAAATGGGGCTTTACAAAGTTCACTGTTCATGAATTTGAAGACATAGTGACTGAAAATCACGTTATCCCAGATGGCTGTGGAGTCAAATTCACCAACCCCCATGACCCCTTGGACAAGTGGCAGGTCATGAATTCATGAAGGCCTTGGTGGCACTGCCTTACTTAAACTGTGCCCATCTATAAGTTGTCCACTAATAAGTTGAAAAGCAAAAAAGAAGATGGAAGGAACAGACAGGCATTGTACCAAAAAGAGTCGGTTGCTATTCAGTCATTTCAGGAGGTAGCATATGATCAAGAACTGAAGGTACTGAACAAAGAAATCCAAGCTGCACTAAAAGTATTAACAACAACAACAAAATACAAGAATTACCGTGACCCAGTGATTCCACTCCTAGGTATATATCCAAGAGAAATGAAAACATATGTCCACCCAAAAATCTGTATGTAATGTTCATAACAGCATAATAGCCAAAAATGGAGACAACTCAAATGTCCACAGGTTGACGAATGGAAGCAAAATGTATTACAGCCATACAATGGGATATTATTCAACCATAAAAAGTAATGAAGCACTAATTCATCAATGTAATATGATGTAATATGGACGAAGCTTGAAAACATCATGCTAAGATTATGCTAAGTGAAAGAAGGTACCCACAAAAGGCCACACATTGTATGATGTCATTTATATGACATGTTCAGAATAGGCAAATCTATAGATACAGAAAGTAGTCAAGTGGTTGGCAGGATCTGAGGAGAAAAGAGAGTAGGGATAGATGCTAAAGGGCATAGGTTTTCTTCTTGGGGTGATGTAAACATTCTGGAATTATATAGCGGTGATGGCTGCACAACCCTGTGAACATACTAAGAATAAATTCAGAAGCTCATTAAAAATACTTCATAAGCTATGCCAATATTGGGATAAATTTATGACAAATTATCTCAAAGTAAAAATCTTATTAAATCTAGAGCTTATGATTCTTGTGGAACAATTTTTCTAAAGAGATTTAATCCTTCATACAAATGAATTTTATGTAAATGTGAATTTAATTTTAAATGTAAGTTTATACAGTGGCATTTTATTACTTCCTCTGACTTCCTAAAACTTGTAGAGTTCATATAACAAACTGAAAGTGGCTTCATGGTTGGAATATAATTCAAAATACCTGATTATGCTTGCTATCACTGAATCTTCAATTATAAGAAAAAACATAATTTTAAAATTGTCTTCCACATTAATGATTACTTTGACTGAAGCTTCATAAGAAAATGTTCTTTCCCATGGAATGCAATGATCTTTAAATTCAATATCTATTTCTAAGTTTGTGGATATTTACTTTGCAACACTGAAGAGGTTTTCAAAACTAGAGATTCCAAAATTTTATTATTATTCCCTGATACAACTTATTGCAATGTCCACGTGTTAGCTTTTATTTCATAATTGTTTGGTGATGAAGTTTATTGCCTGAGCACTAGTAGTTCCTGTCCCAGCATTTAGAGTGGAGAGTTAATGTTTGTGTAAAAGCTTTTGACATGGTTTCTACAGATGGATAAACAAACCAGGCTCCCACCAGGGTCTTGGAGCTGCACCCATGTGCAGTCTCTCTTCTTTCCTAAACCATGACCATTATGCATCTGCTGCTGCTATTGTCTGTCTCTCCTGTCTGAGCCTAGATACTGCCTTGGGACTCGACAGCACCCTAGCCGTCCCCCAAATATGTGCAGACACACAAGGTCTGCAGGCCAGCTGCATGTGTGAGCACTGTTGCTGGCTTACAACTACCCATTGTAGCCATGAAGCTGGCCTTGCTCTGACATGTACACTTTATGAATGTTACATTCTACTAGATGACACAGAAGATGAATGAACAAAAAAATGTATAATAAAATATCTGGTAATGATAAGTAAGTATTACAGAAGATAAAGTAGGGAAAGGAGATGGGGCATGAGGAGTTGAAAGGTGCCTGGCTCTACGCAGAGTGGTCAAGCAAGGTGTCGGTGATAAGATCACATTTGTAGAAAGATCAGAATGAACAGAGAGAGCCCACCTTGGTAAGGACTGAGGCATAGCATTCCAAGCAGGGGGAACAGCAGCTGTACAATCTCTGATGAGGGAACATGGCGGAAGAGTTCAAGCACATCCCTAGAGAAGAGCCACAATGAGGATAACAGTAAAAGCAGCAGGAAACGAGGTCGAGAGGGGTCAATAGGACCAGATTGGATGCTATGTTTTACTTTAAGTGTGTGGGAAGCCATTGCAAGGTGACAACTCAGAAGCACATAAGGTCAGTCATGGATGGAGGGTAGGAACACGTAGTGTCCTTTCCTTTCCCGTCACTTATGCCACTTTGTCTTTGTTATCCCTCACTGACTTTCTCATCCATATTCCGGAGTCAGGTACCCACACGGTCCTCATGCATGTTGTTTTTCAGCCTGGGTACTCACTCCTCTAATGGAGGGCCCTTTCTTAACCTTTTGATTTCAGTTTAAACTTTACCTCCCCTGAGAGGTGACATCCTATCCTATGTAACTCTCTTATGATTTCAGGTCTCTTTAAGTGTCCTTCATAACATTAACCACAACTTGTTGTTAGCTGCCATCAAGACACCCCCTTCTCCTGGTGACCTCGTGAACAAGAGAATAGAATGTGGTCCAGTACTGCACCGTCTTTCGTGATCAGTGGTATGTTTGAGCCCACTGCTGTGGCTGTTGGGTCAGCTTATCAATAAACTCCTCTTGTTTTCAATTTATGGGGTTTTCATTGGCTGATTTTGGGGCTTTCTCCCTAGTCTATCTTAGTCTAGAAGTTCTGCTGAGACCTGTCCAAATCTAGCTCCTCTTGGTAGTCCTAGGTTCTAGCGCTATCCAAAGGAGTAAAGGTTAAGCATTTGGCTGCTAACTGAAAGGTCAGTGGTTTGAACCTTTCAGCCACTTTATGGGAGAAAAGACCTGGCAAAAAGACTGAGTGATCTGTTCCTATAAAGATTTACAGTCTTGGAAACCTTATGGAATAGTTTTACTCTCTCCTACGGGTGCTATGAGTCATAACTGAGTCAATACCATACGAAAAAGAAAAAAACACTGCCCCGGCATGAGGGTGATTCATATATTTTAGGAAAATCAGTACACACAGTTTAGAAGTTTCTTTATACACTGGTTGCTTCTGTAATCTGAGCTAACATTACTCATATCCCAGAGTTAAATTTACATGGTGTTATTTACATAATTTTATGATTTTTTAAATGAAATTTTAAATGCAATAATATAGACTCTTGTGCTTTTAGAGTCACTGTGCAATTTGATATCCTACCCCACTGAAAATTGTGAAAGAGCATATCTTTGCAAGGCCTCCAGCCCAAAGTGGTACAGTGCTGGTCCACAAAGGCATCACTTTAGCTCTAGGATGTTGTTACTAACCAGCATTTACTGCTGGGCAGAACACAGACCTGCAGTGAGAACGTGAGAAGTCAGAGGTAGAAGAAGGCTCCCCTCGGTGTCACCTTTGAAACTAGGCAGCCCAGTGATTTTTCCATTACAGGTGCACACAGTAATGACAGCCTCCAACTGGCTAGGTGATAATTGCCCTTAGGCTGGCAGCCAAAAAATACTGCTGACTTTGCCCCAGACTGGCAGACGGAGCAGGTGCATCACAGGGTGGGCTTATTAAACTCATTAGAGCTTAGGGCACCTCCTCAGAGTGCTGCTAGCTCAGAACTGAGCTGACGGCTCATTTTAACCCCTCCCTGCTCCATCCTCCTTCTACAAGCACAACACTGGGTTGCCTCTCTTTGGCTCTTACAAAAAAAAACAAAACAAAACAGTAAGCACCTGCCTTGACTCTTTAACTTTTAGCATTTTAAGTGTGAAATTTAAAACCTATAATCATAGACACAATGAATTATGGGGTCAATGTGCCTTTGAGGATTATCTAGCTCATCTTGATCACTAGATAAGAAGGTCACAGGCCAGCTAGTGGTACATTTGGAATAGCCCAGCATTTCTAACATTCAGCTTGTCCCACTCTTTGAATGTCCCTAAAGCAGGAGAGCCCCACTGGCAAGCCCTTTTCTAGTTGTCAGTGTGATTATAACGGTGTCTGATGCGGTCCCGGTTTTCCTGGTTGTTCAGATCCTTTATTAAGTACCTCGGGATGTAACATGAGGACAATAGCATTTGTCCCTACCCCACCACTCCAACCCCAACATGGACATGCTAGCAACATCCTGCTATACCAGATTATAGGCTTAACCTTTAAATTTGCAAGCGTCTTTGAGGTGAAAAATGGATATGCCCTCAGAATGGCTGAGGGTGAAAACATTTTTCATGTCCCAGAGAGCAAAAGGCCAATGTTCTGAAAACCCCATAGGAAACTTTGTTGTTGTTGTTGTGTGCTGTTGAGTCAATGCCTTATAAACCCTGAAAAGCCAAGACAAATCCATTTCATTGTTCCAAGTCACATAAAGAGGGGTTGGTATACAATCACTCAGGACAAAAATAAGCCTCTTGCTCAAATAAATATATTTCATGAGTCTCCAGGGTCACCTGTTTGGCCTGTGGCCTGGACGGTGAGCTTCAAAGTCTGCAGAGGTGGCAAGCAGGCTCAAAGCCCAGAAGTCCACTCTTAACCCCAAGGGGAAGAGGCCTATGCATAATCATAAGCCCAGCTTGTTCTCCACTCACAGAGCTCAATAAGGAGGAGTCCTCAGGGAGCACTCATAGGAGAATGGATACCAGAAACCCATTCTGGGAGTCTGTTTTCCATCAAGCAAAGAAGACTAAACGTGCTTGCCAGCTTACAAGTGAAATGATTGCCTAATCTTTAAGAATCAGCTCAAATTCTACCTCCTCCCCAACGTGTTCCCTAAGCCCCTCAAGCAATATGTGCAGCTCTCCTTTCCATGCCCCTATTTGACTCTTAAAAATATGAGCTTATATGGTTCTGTGGCTCTTTTTCCTATGCCTTTTATGACACAATATGAATGAGTGACTGTCTTCTTTATCTAAAGCTGCTATAACAGAAATAACACAAGCAGATGGCGTTAGCAAAGAGAAATTTATTCTCCCACAGTCTAGAAAGCTAGAATTCTGAATTCAGTGTGCCAGCTTCAGGGGAAGGCTCTCTTTCTCAGCTCTGAGGGTTGGTCCCTGCCATCAGTCTCCCCCTGGTCTAGGAGCTTTTCAGTGTAGGGACCCTAGGTTCAAAGGATGCGCTCTCCTGTTTATTCTTAAGAGGTAGTAATGAGGTCCCCGATCTCTGCAAGCTTCACTCTTCTATACTGTAAAACAGAATGACTTAAAATACGACCTAGCTTTGTAGACTGAGTCCTCCCTCATTAACGTAGCTGCCTCTAATCCTGCCTCATTAACATCACAGAGGCAAGATTGACAACACACAGGAAAATCATATCAGAAGATGAAATGGTGGACAATCACACAATACTGAGAATCAGGACCTCGTCAAACTGACAGATATTTAGGGGGAATACAACTCAGTCCATGAAAACCCTGGTGGAGTAGTGAGTTAACTGCTGTGTCTGCTAACCAAAAGGTTGGCAGTTCAAATCTGCCAGGCACACCTTGGAAACTCTATGGGGCAGTTCTATTCTGACCTCTAGGATTGCTATGAGTTGGACTCAACTCAACAACAGCAAGGTTTTTTTTTTTTTTTTGATTCAGTCCATAATTGCAAAGAACTACATTCATACTCAGATTTTTCTGTCAGTCACTTGTGAATGGTTTGGTACTTACGTCAACATACACACATCAATAGATACGAATTTGAATCTTGGAGCTGCCTCTCACTTATGCAAACTGTTTCACCTAGTGATGGCCCCATTTCCTAATCTGTAAAAATGGAGGTTGCAGTGCCTGCCTCACTGGATTATTGTGAGGGCTAAATAAAATAATGTACATAAAGAGATTTGAATAGTATTTGGTACTCAGTTTGCTTCCCACCCCCACGCCAATCTCTCTATAGAGATAAGTAACCTAGGCACTGAATTCTTGCAGCCCAAAATGTTTTAGAATTCAGCATTTTAGCATTCTTAACACCACTGTGAAATCTGAGACAGTATTCTATAAATTTAAATGTTAATAATGTTCATAGTTAAATGTTAATAGCCTTTAGTGGTATGTCTAAATACATAGCATATGTTTAATAATTAGGATAAAGTCTATGAACAGCTTTGAATCAATTCTGGTCAGGTTTGCTGTCACACAAATGCTGCTAACTTCTGAAATAGCCTTCCATTCATAGATCATCTGAATTTTGGAATTGTGGTAAGAGATTGTGGACCTGTGCTGTGATGATTAAAAAAGTATTGAGATTCCCCACTCAATCTTAAGGTCAAGGTTACATTTGTTGTCCTTAGTGCCTCCTGCATAGTAGAAACTCAATAACCCTCTTTGAATGACTGAGTGAATGAAGAAAGAATACGTAAATCTTAACAAATAGGAGAGTAACCTGGTAGTCATCCTTGACGTCATCCTCACTTCCTAAGGACAATTTGTCTGAACATCCTATCACTTTCATCTCTGAAATAAGCACTACCTTGATATTACTTTAAGCAAAAGCATCATTTTTCTTGCCTTCTCATTCATCTCCTGCTTCTTTTCTTCCAGCTCCACAATCCATTCTCCAGATAGAAGCTATACAGGATTTCCATCAACTTCAGCCATATCATTCTTTGTGGGAGGGGCTGTCTTGTGCACTTTAGAGCATTTATCAGTATCCCTGGCTGTACCCACTAGATGCCAGTAGCATCTTCCCTTATCAGTTGTAACAACGAAACATGTTTCTGTTGTTGTTAGTTGCTGTTGAGTTGGCTCTGACTTGTGGCAACATTTTGTGTAACAGAACCCAATGTTGCTTAGTCCTGCACTACCTTCACGATTGTTAATATGTTTGAGGCCACTGTGGCAACGTCAGCGTCAATCTGTCTCATGGTGGGTTTCTCTTGTTTCCGTTTACCTTCTACTTTACTAAACATAGTGTCTGTAGATGTTGTCAGAACTCCCACGGGTAACTAAACTGCCCTTGGTTCGGAATCACTACCATAGGGAGATGTAAAACAGAAACAAACAAACCCCAAAATGCAGAACATACCAAAAAGCAAACCCACTGCCATCAAGTCAGTTCCGACTCATAGTGACCCTAGAGATCAGAGTAGAACTGCCCCACAGAGTTTCCAAGGAGCGCCTGGAGGATTTGAATTGCCAACCGTTCGTTTAGCAGACACAGCACTTAACCACTAAGCCACTAAAGTTTCGGTAGAACGTACATGTATGACATATCTTGACACAGATAACTTAGTGACTGGCAGAGTCAAATATAGAGTACAGATACCCTAACTCTGATTCTGCTTTTCTCCTTTGTATTTAAGTGAAATACAATTCAACACCAGTATATAATAAACCATATAGGTTCATACATGGCAAAGGGGAATTAAGGGTGCTGTTGAAATTAAGGTTGTAAACCAGTTGACCTAAAAAAAAAAAATTATCCTAGATTATTCATGTGGGCACCATGCAATCTGAAATATCCCTAAAAGTGAAAAACATAGACAAGAGATGTGGTAGTTAAGACTGAGTGCCAGCCTAGCTGGGCCATGGTTCTCAGTGTGTTGCCAGTTACATAAGGTGACCACTTTCCTCTTGAGATTTAACACGTGATCACCCCATGATGGGATCTGCGTGTGAGTAGCCAATCAACTGAAAGGAAGTTTTCTTGGGCATGTTGCTTACATCCAAATACAAGTGGAGATTCTGGCTTTTGCCTGTTCTAGATCTCACAGCTGGCTCCTTTCTGTCTGACTTCTGGTTCTTGGAATTTGAGCTAGCAGCTCATCCGCCCATCTTAAATTCACCAGCCCCTATCAATCTGAGCTGGAACTGACTCAATAGCAATGAGTTTTGTTTTGTTTTGGATCTATTTACATACTTTACTGATTTTGCTTCTCTAGAGAATCCAGTTTAAGACAGAAGAGGAAGGAAGCTACAGTGATATAACGTGAGGTTCTTATCCTGCTGTTGCTGGCTTTGAAGTTGCTAGAAGAGGGCCACAAGCGAAGGAATGTGGGAGGTTTCTAGCAACAGGACCAGACATGGGAGTGAATCTCCCTGAGAGCCTGCAGAAAGGAACACAGCCTCGCCAGCACCTCGATTTTGCCTCAGGGAGACCCACTTTGGACTTCTGAAGTATAAAATAGTAAGATAATAATGAATTTGGGTTGTTTTTAGCCACTAAGTTGGTGGCAATTTGTTATAGAAGCAACAAAAAACTAATACAACCTCTGTTGAGATGTGGAGGCTTAGATTCAGTTCTTTCCGTTCTTTGGACAGCAACGTCCTCAAAACCTAGTAATAATAGTACCGAACCTTAGGCTTGTGAGGGGAGCAAATGAAGATATACAAGTAAAGAATCAGAGCATTATCTGGCCCTATCTGGTGATATCAGACAGTCAATAAATTTGATTTGTGTTATTAGTTGTTCCTTACTTACGAAAATAAAAAGATAATAGGACTTTTCAGGATGATATTAAGGGTAAAAACACACTATGAGAAGTCTAAAGACGGGCTTCCACTTTGGGCTGTAAATCCCTGCAGGGGTCATCTTGTCAAGATGTACGTGTCACGTGTGCTCTACATCTTTTTAGGTCACTGTTTCCTCTCTGGTTAGAGATGGTAGATTGAATATACATGGCTTTTCTCTAATCTTTTCTGAAGCCCTATTAAAAAAAAATCAAGAGATTTTCTTATCAAGATATAAACTTAAAAGAACAACGAGAACATGAGCAGAAAATAAATCAACTAAATGTTGGGAGCTGGACACAAAAAGATGAAAGGGTAACTGACATAGCAGATCCCCAAGCCAAAAACCAAACCCACTGCTGTCAAGTTGATTCTGACTAATAGCAGCTGTACAGACCCCAGAAAGCTGAAATCTAATCTGGATGCGGGAGACTTGAAAAGCCAACTAATATATACCTCCAACCTCTAGAATAACTCAGATTAGCAGCACTAGGAATCTATGAAAGTGGTGGTAAGGATGCCTGAAAACTAGGATACTGATTAAAAATCTATTTACAAAGCAGCTAAGCCCCTAAGTCCCCTTTCTCACCTCTCAAAGCTGACAACTGCCCTCCCCTAGAAGAATATAAAAATTGACTCTTTGGAGAGAGTGAATCTAGGCTGGGAGTGGCCATCAGGGTTGAGAGGAGAGACAGTGTACTAACAAAGGAGAATTCGATGAAAATTCCCGGTGGTTTCACCCTGGGTCAGAAGAAACTGGCTGCAAAGGTTTTGTTTATTTGTTTCCTTTTTCTTCTTAATTGAATTCTGAGAATCTTTTGCCTCCTCTCAGCTAGATTCCCAGAGGAATGGAAGCTAGGTTTATAGTCTCCATGTCAGAGACTAGAAGATTCTTCATTGAATAATCTTGCTAGGCTAAAAGAAAAGACAAGAAGATGCCGTCATTGCTAGTTTTCACTCATCTACCATGAAGTCCCTGGTGGCCTAGTGAGCTAAGTGCTATGTCTGTTAGCCAAAAGGTTGGCAGTTCAAATCTGCCAGGTGCTCTCTGGAAATTCTATGGGGCAGTTCTACTCTGACCTATAGGGCTGCTATAAGTTGGACCCAACTCGATGGCAGTGGGTTTAGTTTTACTGGTTTTTACCATGAAGCCCAGCATCTCTGGGTGGTACAAAGGGTTAATGTCCTTGGCTGCCAACAGAAAGGTTGGAGGTTCACATCTGTCCAGAGGCACTTCAGAAGCAAGTCCTGGTGATCTACTTCTGAAAGATAACAGCCATTGAAAATTCTGAGGAGCATAGTTCTACTCTGATACATGTGAGATCCCTACGACTTAGAATCAAGTGTACAGCAACTGGTACCATGGAGCCTATCCTTCCATCAGTCCTGCTCATGCTCCTCCAAGTTTCCATAAGGCTGTTTTAGTATCCTGCTCTCAAATATGTCCTGGCAGCCCCAAATTGGCAGATACTCAAAGAAAACCTCTAATCTGAATAATACAGACCCAAACTAATAAATCCCAAATTCCCCGAAAAGGGAATTTGCAGACAGCAGAGATAATACAGGGAAGAGAGACTTAAAAGGAAAAACAAAACAAAACAAAAACCTAGTAATAATGTCATCATAGAGAAAGGAGACTTTATCGCATCTACAAAATAAGGACAGGATGTTATTTTTTTTAACAGTCAAGCCAAGTGCCGTTGAGTCAGATCCGAGACCATTCATTAAATCAAAACAACGTAAAAGAGCTTCTAGAAATCTAAAAAATGTATATATATATGACTGTAATGAATAGCTCAAAAGAGCTGGTAGGTACAAGTCAGAAAAGTAGTACAACAGTCACCAACTTATGATGGGGCTTCTGTTTAGACAGAAACTTGTTGTCATAATGTTGAAGTGTAACAGCTGCTAACCAAAAGGCTGGTCCACCGGGTGCTCCTTGGGAACTATATGGGGCAGTTCTACTCTGTCCTATAGGGTCTCTATGAGTCCGAACTGATTTGATGGCAATGAGTTTGGTTTGGGTTTTGGTTTCTGTTCAGACAGCTCTGAGGTAAGATGTTGTGAAGTACGCCAAATAACTCTTTCTTTTTTTTCTTTTTTTAGTGTTTTTTATTATTGCCTTTCGTTATCAGTGTCTTTACAAATCTGATCCTCAAATATCTTCCCGTGAATATCGGAGAATGATAATGTAGCAACATCATATGTAGTACATATTACTAACAATAAGATGTGCACCAACAAAACAAAACAAACAGTCCTTGATAAGTGCAGTGTGTGGTAACTCCAAACATTCCAAGTTGGGCACTACTTGTATGCAAAAGAAGTATATACCTCAAGGCTCACTTACAAATAAAATTTGCCTGCTCATTTTGATGTTACCAGGTATCATCATATGAATATTTTGAAGTTGATGAAGGAATGGAAGTTTGTGGAGTGTGTGTGCATTTTGCAGGGGATGAGTAAGGCAGACGCTCATCTTCTATAGCAGGGAGTAGCATTTCAGACTAAGAAATTGACAAATACAATATAAGCAGGTTATTGAATAATGTGATGCTAAATTAAAAAAAAAAAAACTCTAAAAAGGTCCAAGCAGCTGCCTTTGGTAGGAATGATTTGTTGGGGTGAAGTATGAGTATGGAAAGTCTACAAATTTCCTTTAATAAACTTTATAGAAAAAAAAGACTTTTAAATGATGTACATATAATTTTTTCTTATTATTTCTTTTCTTATGATTGAACAAAAATGTGCATTCCCATATAAATTTGCATGGCCACCTATGTGCAACTCCTATTGCTCTCCTTGCCTGGTGACAGCAGCATCATACAATTTTTTTTTTAATTAAAATTTAAGGAGTTTAAATAAATATAATGTGGTTTACTATGCCAGGAATGTCAAATTGAAGAAGAATGATTTCACAGTCACTGTTAAAAACATTTCAAGATCTATCATAAAGTTTAATGCTGTCAGCAATAGGATAACATCTATATACTTATTCAAATTTACACATCAACCATTACTGCCAAAGATGAAGAAATTGAAGAATTTTATCAACTTCTGCAGTCTGAAATACATCAAATTTGCAATCAAGATGCACTGATAATTACTGGTGATTGGAATGTGAAAGCTGGAAACAAGAAGAAGGATCAGTAAGTAGAAAATAAGGCTTCAGTAACAGAAAAGAGATCACATGATAGGATTTGCATGACCAATAACCTATTCATCAGAAATACCCTTGTCAACACCATGAACGGTGACTTATACACACAGTTCTTGCTGGATGGGATACAAAAGAACCATATTAATTTCATATGTGGAGAGAGACATCAATAGCATCAGTAGAACGAGACAGTGGGTCAAGTGAAAAACAGACCAACTATTTACATACAAGTTCATGTTGAAGCTGAAGAAAATTAAAACAAGTATGTGAGAGGCTGGAGCATATCCTGTCTGAATTTAGAGACCATACCAAGACTAGATTTCATGTATTAAACACTAATAACCAAAATTCAGATTACTTGTGGGATGACATCAAGGACATAATATAAGAAAACAGAAAGTCATTAAATAGACAGGGGGAAAAAAAGAAAGACCTAAATACATGTTATAATAGACTCTAAAACTTGCTCTTGAACACTGATAAGCTAAAGCAAATGCAATAAATAATGAAGTAAAAGGGCTGAACAGATTTCAAATGATAGCAGGAGAAGTCAAAGTAAGGTATTGTAATGAAATGTGTAAAGACCTAGAGCTAGAAAACCAAAAGGAAAGAGCACACTTGGCATTTCTCAAGTCGACAGGACTGAAAAAAAATTCAAGCACCAAGTTGCAATACTGACAAACTCTGCAGGTAAAATGGAAACCCTGGTGGTGTAGGGATTAAGTTCTATGTCTGCTAACCAAAAGGATGGCAGTTCAAATCCCCTAGGCACTCCCTGGAAACTCTATGTGTCAGTTCTATTCTGTACTGAAGGGTCAATATGAGTTAGAATTGACTCAAGGGCAATAGGGTTTTTAGTTTGGTTTATGGGTAAAAAATTAAACAACACAGGAAGCATCAAAACAAGATTGAAAAAACACACAGAATCATTGCAACAAAAAGAACTGGTCAGCATTCATCCATTTCAGGAGGCAACATATGATCAAGAACTGATACTACTGAAGGAAGAAGTCCAAGTTGCACTAAAGGCATTGGTGAAAAATAAGTCTCTAGGAATTAACAGAATACCAATTGAGGTGTTTCAACAAACTGATGCAACTCTGGAAACACTCACTTATCTCTGCCAAGAAATAAGGAAGACAGCTTTCTGGCCATATACACGTCTATATACACGTCCATTCCAAAAAACAGGTGTTCCAAACTAATGTGGAAATTATCAAGCAATATTATTAATATCACATGCAAGTAAAATTTTGCTTAATGGGATTCAGCAATGGTTGCAGAGGTCCATCAATAGGGAGTGGCCAGAAATTCAAGCCAGATTCAGAAGAAGACATGCATATCAGCTGGATTTTGGCTGAAAGATGTTTACTTGTGTTTTAATGACTACAAAAATGTACTTGACTGTGTGGATCATAATGAATTATAGAGAATATTAGAATGTGCTCATGAAGAATTTGTATATAGACCAAGAGGGAGCTGTCTGAATGGAACAAGGGGATAAATACTGTGTGGTTGAAAATCAGGAAAGGTATGTATCAGGGTTAAGTCATTTCACCATACTTATCCAATCTGTCTGTTGAGCAAATAATCTGAGAAGCTGGAGTATGTGAAGAAGAATGTGGCATCAGGATTGGGGGAAGACTCATTAACAATGTGACATATAGACATGACACAACTTTGTTTGCTGAAAGCAAAGAGTACTTAAAATACTTTACTGATGAAGATCAAAGACTATAGCCTACAGCATGGATTACACTTCAACATAATGAAAACAAAAATCCTCACAATAAGCAACATTATGATAAATGAAAAAAACACTGAAGTTGTCAAGGATGTCATTTTGCTTGGATCCACAATCAGTGCATGAATGCAGCAGTCAAGAAATCAAATGACGTATCATTGTGCTGGTCAAATCTGCTGCAAAAGTCATCTTTCAACTGTTAAAACTGAAGACATCACTTTGAGGACTAAGATGCACCTAACCGAAGCCATGGTATTTTCAATCACCTCATATGCATGCAAAAGCTGAACAACCAATAAGGAATACTGAAGAAGAGTTAGTGCCTTTGAATCACCATATTGGTGAAGAATATTGAGTATGTCATGAGCCACAAGAAGAACAAACAAATCTATCTTGGAAGAAGAATTTTCCTCAGAAGGAAGGATAGTGAGATTTCAGCTCATGTGTGAGTTCTGACAATTAAGCCCACAAAGTCATCCCCAAAATTGTGCTACATACCTCGTTGCTGAATATCACTACTAGGCTCACCTTCGAAGTACTCCTCTTGGGAAGCTATGCACCGATGCTGGCACCTAGTCCACCCTTCAAAGCAGTTTTGGAACTCTTTTTCTGTACTGGCCATCAGAGTTGTCATTCTACTACACTTGGTGTCCTGAATGTCATCAAAATGTCTTCCTTTCATTATTTTCTTTACCTTCAAGTAAAGAAAAAAGTCCTTGGGGGCCAGATCAGGTGAGTAAGGAGAGTTTTCCATACAGTTATCTGTTTACTAGCTGAAAACTCCCTCACAGACAGTTCATAAACTTGCAACTGCGCCACCACGTGCAATGGCCATTCCAGAAAGAGTTTCAAAATTGCTCTGAAGGGGAAACTATGTGCTGGTGTTGGTGCATAGCTTCCCAAGGGTAGTACTATGAAGGTGACCATACTGACATTCAGCAGTGAGGTATGTAGCACTTAGAGTAATTGAGTAATTAAGCTTGTGGACTTAATTGTCAGACTTTGTATTATCAGGAAGGACTGGTCCCTGGAGAAGCATATCGTGCTTACTGAAGTTGGGTGTTAGCGAAAAACAGATTGACAAGGTGGTTGCTGCAATGGGCTCAAACATAGCAATGACTGTGAGGATGGTGAGGGACTACTGGACAGTGTTTCGTTCTGTTGTAAATAGGGTTGCTATGAGTGTGAACCAACTCTAGTGCCTCACAACAAATATATATAACAGTTGGCACATTTTATGGCACATAAAAAACAAGAACAAAAATCTCATTGCTGTTGAGTTGATTCTGTAGGACAGAGGAGTACTGTCCCCTTGGTTTTCCAGTGAGCAGCTGGTGGATTCAGACTACTGATCACGTGGATAGCAGCTGTTGCTCTGACACACTGTGCTACCAGGCTGCTCTGGCACATGGTAGATATTATATACTAAGTCATCATTTGCTATTCTTCTTATTAATTTAACTTTCCAAATGTTATTTATGTACTCCAGGAAGTATTTTATTTTTCCACAGCTCTTTTCTGCATACCAGCAAAGATAATCAGAAAGTCTTTAAGGCATGTTTTCCAGTAATAATGTAGTAGGCTTCCTACCCTTCCTGTAACCAACCCACCTTCCTCCATCCCTGTATTAACAACTCATGTACAGGACATATTTGACCCCTATTAGAATGAGACGGAATCTGGAGTGAGGCAGATGCGGCAGACAAGGCAGAAAAATTATTTATGTTATTCACAGGCACTGTCTCAGTTTCTTAGTTCTGCTTTAATAGAAACACCACAAGTAGGTAGCTTTAAAGAAGAAAAATCTACTTTCTCTCAGTTATGGAGGCTAAAAGTCCAAATCAGGGTCTCTGTCACTTCAATTTCTTCTTTGTAGACAGTCCGAGAAGTTCCTTGGTTCCTTGGCTTACAGATAACTCTCCTGTATCATCTGTCTTCCCTTGTGTATACCCCTTTCTGTATCTCTTCCTCTCTTTTTAAAACCTAGAAATGATTAGATTTAGAACCCACCCTACTGGAGTATAATCTAATTAACATAGCAAAGAAAATCCAATTTCCAAATAGGATTACATCTACTGTACAGGGGATCAGATTCCAACACACTTTTTGGGAGGACTCAATTCATTTCCTAAGAGTCCACCAGCTTCAGGTTCTAAATTGAAAGATGAGACAAATAGAGGAGCAGGCCCTGACAGCTCAGTTTCCAGTCAGCACTGGAGAGTCGGCAGCGCTGAGGCTGGGTGCCTACGCACTTAATTTACTCCCCTGGTCCTTCTAAGTGGCAACTCATTAACACCTCAAGGCTGATGGCTCACACTTTGCATTCTGATTCAGCGTACATTTGCATAATACAGTGTGTACTAAGGCAGCTTTTCTGGAAAAAAAAAGGCTCTGTTTTTTCAGCCACTTTAGAGAAAAGGAGATTGTTCCTTCAGAAGAAGAAATACCCACACATTGCTTTTAAACACTTCAGAAGTATCAGGGCTTTAACTTTCAGATATTCAGGTATGCTACCTTGTAACACTGTAGTAATGTTGCAAGGACAGGTATAATTTTTCTAATTTGACATATGAGAAAAGCAAAGTATAGAGGTGTACAGATAATTTGCCTGTGGACACATAGCTCAATAATGACCAGGGGACTTAGGGATCCCACCTTGATTCTAAACCTTGACTTTGGTCTTCCACAGCACAAAAATTGTGTTTGCTTATTTTCACATCTGTCTAACCCAGAAATTAGAATTATCTGAGAAGGATACTAAGATATTATTATATGCTGAGACTCTCTGAAAGAAAGCATCAAAGATGAAGAAGAGGTGAGAGGTATAGCTGATGAGACAAAGCATAAATACTCTATGGGCACACTCACTGTGTGAGTCCAGAGAAGGAGCTCTTCTTGAATGAGAAGCTTGGGTAATCTGAACTTTACTATTGCAAGCTGGATTATAGAAGTGGGTGCTACTGCAAGAGCAAGCCACAGCCTGTGTAGTTCCCTTTATTACAGGCTAGAAATCAGAGAGGGCTGGGACAGAGGAAGATAAAAAGGTTTCATTTCTCATGATAATGTTCATCAAATGACAGTAGCTGAGAAAGATTCTAAGTTGGAGTCCAGGCTCAGCAGGGAAGCTGTCACCAGTCAATTTCAATATCTTCTGAAGGCTCCAGAGAAACTGAAGGCCATGGCTTGGTGTACATTACTCCCAGGCAGGAGTTTCTGACCGATGCTCTCTCCAGGATGAGAGTGTTGCTGTCAACCATCAGTCAGACTGTCAGCTGTCAGTCAGATCATTGGCCATCTGACTGTCCCCCAAACCCAGTGCTGTGGAGTGGATTCTGACTCATAGCAACCCTACAGGTCAGAGTAGAACTGCACATACAGTTTCCAAGACGTACCTGGCGGATTTGAGCTGCCAACCTTTCGGTTAGCAGATGTAGCACTTAACCACTATGCCACCAGGGTTTCTATTCGACTGTCAGCAGGTGATTGTTGAACCACCACCTTGGAGGCACTCAGCCTTGGATGCCATGCAAACTAGAAATGGTACTTTACAAAAGTGTCCATGTCTTGGTGCCACTCCTATCATTCTCATTCAGTGGGTCTGGAATCTGCATATTTAAAGCTCCCAAGTACATTATAGTGCACATCCAAAACTGAGAGCAACTCTGCACCTATTTTGTGTAAGGCACAAAATCACACCCTCTTGGGTATGTACATGAGGGGACACAACTGTGAACATGACAGAAATCACCGCTGGGGGTCTAGTGGAAAATAAAAAAAGGTAAGCAGACCATACTCGACGGCACTTGGCTTCTGCTTGGCAAGCAGACCATAAGTTAGAGGGATAGAGGCAGTACTATGGGGTTAGGTACAGGGTAGCTAAGCTGATCATTCAGTTTTTCTTTTGAAGAGAAGGGAGTCAGGTAAAATACTGGTCAATCAGAGATGTGAAGATAAAGGGGTGTAGGTAGTACACAGGTCTTTCCGACTCCAGAAACCAAACTCCTCTCCCCACTGGGCTGTAATGCCTACTCTTTCAGGATTTAACACAGTTATTAGCACAATGTTTGACACATGGTAGACATTCAGTAAGTACTTTTCACTTGAATTTATTCCTTAGAATAAGTTTAAAGGTATGCGTTAAGGCTCAGTCAAAGGTGAGGTAGATAATATTCAGGATTGTCAGTTAGTTTGAGGAGATACAGGCTTCTAAAACTTTCCAGCTGGGTACCTCCTGTGTATTTGCAGTCAATCACTAGGCACCAGGGATACAAGAAGCAGACATAGTCTCTGGCTCATCAAGGTTATATTCCACTGGGAGATGGAAACGAAAAATAACAGAGAAAACAATTACCAATTGTGACAAGCATGTTAAAGGAAACAAACAAGGCTTAGAATTACAGAAAGCCCAGGGGAGAAAAGAGGAATCTACTTTGGGTAGTGTCATGGGGCTGTGGTAGAGGTTTTTCTGGAAGCTAACATTTGAAGTGACACCTGAAGTATAAGAAAGAGACCAGCAAGCAAAGAGTGAGTGAACCCCTGTTGCAGGCCAAAGTATTGGTAGGTATAAGGTCACTGAGGCAATAAAACTAAGATTGTCTAGGAAAATGAAAGATAAGCCATATCTCAAATACAGAGAGCAAAGGAGAGAAGAGACAAGAAGTCTCAAAAGTCACCCAGATACACACAGACCATGACAAGGAGTTTAGATTTTCTTCTGAATACAGGGTTGATAGATTTTAAGGAGGATTGTGCCACAGTCTAATTTACATTTGAAGATGGCCACTCTGCCTGATATTGTGGCAAACAGACTGGAGGGGTAAGGGGCAAACACAGCAAGCAGTAAGGAAGTTACTAGTTAAGACAAGAGGTGCTGGTAGCCTTGTGAGTACGGAAAACAGGAATCTGAGGAGTCTTCGTTGAGCAATGAGGCCAACGGTGGCACCTTTTCGAGACATAAGGAGTATGGGAGGATGGGGTTTGGTAGGTAAAAATCAAGGGTTCCTAGCCAAGCCAGCGAAGTGCCATCGAGTCGGATCCGACTTAAGGGTTCCTAGGTAACCCAATAATTAGTAACTTGCTTGAGGCCACACTGAGAATGACAGAGCTTAAGTGAGAATCAATCCTATGAGTCCATTGCATTTGTGAGTAAGTCATTACAAATAGCCATAGTCTGATATTGGCAAAACGGGAAATAAATTAATTATGATTTACAGGCATTTACATTATGGTGCAATCAAGTCTTTGCTTTTTTTGGAAATAAACCTAAGGGGGGAAAACAGTGAGGGGATTGCTGGAACAATCTATAAATGTGCACTTTTGTGAGTACCACATGTTGTAGCATTTAGGAGATGCTGATACTGTACTCTGAAGACTTGCCTTCTGCCTTCAAACAGCTCATAGTCTAATTCAGCAATTTCCAAAAGGTTGTGTTCCAAGAAATATTAGTGGTGTTGTCAGCACTCGGCGGCGTATAAGAAAACAATTCTGTGCACAAACAGTGAGACAAAGATTGGCAGACTCCTTTGTTTCACGAATTCTCAGAGGTTTTACTCAATTAACTTACTTTGTGATAACCTGCGGAGCAGGTGGATAAATATTGTTTATAGCACTTTCCAAGTTTATATAACCAAATAATCTTTATTTGAAGATGTTTGTCTGAGAAAACTGAAGCACATTTGTCATTCATAAAACATTTAAGAAATGTTAATCTAGTCAGAAATATAGAAACACAAAGCTTATATACATTATCTTTCTGACAAGCCAAAAGCTTTGTAACCATAGATTAAACTACTGTAAAAGAGCTGTCCATATTACTAACAACAACAATAGTAACAGCTAACATATACTCAGACACTATTTAAAAAATTTAATTGAGCATCAGCCATATGGGGAGACATCTGGAAACAAGACAGACAAGGTCTGTCACTCTCTCAAAGAACTTACAGCCTCATGTAAAGGTGATGTTAAATCAGTGCGCACACAAATAATGCAGTAAGTACTATCTTGAAGTTATTGTAAAGGTTAGTGGTAGGATGGCTCAAACCATACTGTAGGAAGGTCATGGAAGACTTTGCTGAGGAAAAACACCGTAAGTCACCTGCTGGAAATTGAGCAAAAGCCAAGCAAGAAGTTAGAAAAATACCCAAGGCAGTGGGATTAGCTCACAAGGAAGCTCTGAAGAGGAAAGACGCAGGCTTGCTGTGGCCCATTGTGGCTGAAATTTAGCAACTTTCTTAATTACTTGGGGCAGCCATAAGAGACGAAATTCTGGTGGCATAGTGGTTAAGTGCTATGTCTGCTAACCAAAAGGTGTGCAGTTCAAATCTGCCAGGTGTTCCTTGGAAACTCTATAAAGCAGTTCTGCTCTGTCCTGCAGGTTTGCTATGAATTGATAACTTGATGGTAGTGGGACTGGTTTTTGGTTTGCTATAACGGAAATACCACAAGTAGGTGAATTTAAACAACAGAAATTTATTTTCTCTCAGTTCTGGAGGCTAGAAGTGAAGATCAGGGTCAGTCTCCGATGTGCTGATTAATTCCTTGTCAGCAACCTCAAGTGTTCCTTGGTAACTCGACATTCATTGGCTTGTCACAGTCTTCACAGTCCTTATGCTATGTGTATCTCTGTGTCTATTCTGGTCTCGCATAACTCGAAACCATTAGCTTTGGAATCCTCTCTGCACTGGGCTAACCTCAACTAACTGATTAGATTAGATTATGGAAGGTGATTACCACACCTGATATCACATTACATGAGATGTAGGAAGCAGTGGTGATTCAGTGGAAGAATTTTCATTTTCCATGTTGGAGACTCAGGTTTAATGCTCAACCATTGCATCTCTTGTGCAATCATCACTAGACTGGCTTGTGTGTTGCTATGATGCTGAACAGGTATGAACAGAGTTTCCAGACTAACATAGACTGGGAAGAATGATCTGGTGATCTACTTCTGAAAACCAGCCAATGAAGACCTCATGAACTGCAAAGTCTGAGGATCCACAACCAATCATAAGGATAGTACAAGACTGAAAATCATTTTGTTCTACTGTGTTTGGGGTCACCATAAGTCTAGGTCTGACTTGACAGCAGACTAAACAAATATACACAAAACAACAAGATATAGTGCTTACTTTGTGCTGGGCATTGACCTAAACACTCTATGAGTTGCTAACATTATCCCCAGGTTTCAGATGGGAGAATCGAGGTACAGAGAGCTCAATAAACTTTCTAAAGGTGACTCAGCAAGCAAGTGGTGGAACTAGGTCTTGAGCCCAGGAGTCTGCCTCCAGAGTCTCTGCTCTCCACATGCGGCCTCTCCATGCTAAGGAGTACACCCGTTAGAGGCACACTGCTGGGCTCTCATCTTGACTCTACTAGGAAACCTCAAGCATGTCATTTACGTTATTCAAACTTGTTTCCTCAACCACAAAAACTTAACACAAAGAAGTGTCTCCTAGGGCTGTTAGAGGATTAAATAACATAAAATATGGGAAGCCCTGAGCATGATGCCTGACACATCCTACATACACACTATGCTGACAGGTTTCACTAACAAATAGATTTAAGCTCCTAGCAAAAAAAAGACATCATGGTTGATAAAGTAGAGGGTCACCCAAAACAAGGCAAACCCTCAATGACATGTGATTGACACAATGAATGGATTCAAACATATTAAGGATCATTAGGTGGTACAGGACCCGGCAATGTTTTACTCTGTTATGCATAACATTGCTGTCAGAGCCAGCGCAAAGACAACAAATACCAGCAACAATAACAAAAAGACATTTAACAGGCAGCTCTCCCCACGGTGAGTAAATACAACCCAAGAGGTCATCTGTGGACTGGAGAGTGACTAGGTAGAGTGATAGGAAGAGACAAAATGATGGGGAAGAAGAGTAGGGGCAGGAGTAAGAGGGAAGCTTTAGGGGCAGGAATGATAGGAAAGCTTCTACGTGGGCTCTGAGCTCTTCCTCACTGCAGTGTTGCCTGGGAGAACTAATGGAGGTGGAGATCTGAACTCTAGCCCATTTGCCACAGGATCAGAGCCCACCTTTCAGCTTCTGTAGTGACTCTAAGAAGGGACTGCTTGACTTGGACAAGAATAAAGGAGAAAGGAAGTGGACTGAGCTTGAGGGGTGAGGCCAGCTGTGTCCATGATGTGCTCATTACTGTTGGATTCCCTTGGCTCTTCAGGAATCAGTCCTCCCCAGCTGATTCCTTTCAGAGCCTAGTGCTGCATCCCAACAAGGACCCCCACTGAAATGCAGCTCATTGGAAGCCACAGCCTCCAAAGTCTGTGCCAGTCAGTTATGAGCCACCTTCCTCCTGGTTGTCAGGTCTTTGCCCATGGAAACTTCTCTAGGCTTAGCTTTTGCCTACCCTAGAAATTTCTGCTGTGGGAAGCTTCAGATAGCTGTGATTAGGAAGGGGAGCCCACTGATGGCCCGGAGGAGGTGCAAATCTGTGTTCTGTCCATACGATCTTAGTGAGATAACATTTCCCAGAATATTAGAGATCGAAAAACAATTGTCCAAACTCACAGAGTTGGAGGAAGAGCTGAAATTAAAACCTGTAATAGTGTTACAATAATAGCTGCATTTATCTAGCACTTGCCCAGGGCCAGACACAGAACTTTCCCTGTGCTATCTCTTTTAAGCTTCATAACAGCCCTATGAGGCAGGTATAATTAGGATCTCTGTTTTAAGGAGGAAGAAAAAGTCTATAGAGATAAAGTTTCTGCTTTCAAGTCACACAGGCAGGTAATTGCAGAACCAGGACTCCAACACAGGTCCAAGTGAGTCCAGCAACTTTGCTCTCAACCCTGTCTGTGGGCCAAGCCCCTGGCACCGGCCTCATGGTCTCTTCACATGTCTCAATCCTGCCATGGCTACAAGCCAAATATCAAACTTGCCACTCAGATTAACTAGGCAGCAAAATTAATTATCAGTGGTTTTTAAATCAGAAGCAAACACAAAAGATGGAACTTCCCCAAAGGTTAATTAATTCAAGTCCATCCAACAAATACTTTGAGCATCAATTCAGTGACAGGCAACTGTTTAAATACTTTAGGAAATGAGGCTGGGGAGAGGGAAAGAGTAAGACCAGAAAGAGACGGAATAATGGAGGAGACAGTACTTGTTATCGAAAAGCTTTTTATCTCTAGGTGAAAATACCCAGTGATCAGAACAGGAGCTACACATGTTTTGTTTCTTTTAAATGATTTAACTGAAAAGATAGTTGGATAAAAATATTGTCCAAAATGAGCACAAGCCAGGCTGACATTTCCCTGGGCTCAAGTGTCAGAGACAACGCTGCACACGTCAGTCTCTCCAGCTCAGCTCCGCCTCACCATGGTAACCGCCGGCCCTCATCCACCAGATGAGTTTTTATAGCTTCAGAGTGTAGCAGGGGATGAGAATGTAGATGGATCAATGGCTAAAGTCCCCTCACTCTCTGTGGCTCAGCTACCCCAAATACATCTCAAAACAAATCCCTTTGTAAGCAGCATATCTTGAGAAATCTAATTCCTGCTATTGTTATCAGAAGGTGGATGATATCATAAGCAGGCACTGATCAAATCCAAATATTCTTTACAGTCTATGGGCCAAAAGTCAAGTAGGCCACATCTGAATGGGATTCTTATACGAATCCTCCTAGAACACCCACCAGGCAGTGGTTCCTCCCATCATTGTTGGTAAGAATCACTTGAGGGGCACTTGTTAAACACTTGGATTCCAGATGCATTCAGTGGTGTGGGGTAGGGCCCAGGAAGCTGACTAGTTTCTAGGATTTCAGAGATGAGAAGACAAGATCTTTGTTCTCAAGAAGTTTTCATTCAAAAAAGAAGCAGACATGTAAACAGACCATTCCATTACGGGACAGAAAATGCTTTTACTGAAATATAAACTTGATTCAACAAGAGGACTATCTTACAGGAAACCCTTGTTGCCTAGTGGTTAGGTGCTAAGTCTGCTAACCAAAAGGTCAGCAGTTTGAACTTGCCAGGCACTACTTGGAAACTCTATAGGGCAGTTCTATGCTGACCTCTACAGTTGCTATGAGTCAGAATGGACTCCATACCAGTGGGTTTGTTTTTTTGGTTTATTATCTTAAAAGTGGTTAAAACAATCCAGGGTAACCAAAAAAGGGCTTTTCAGGGGTGAAAAAGCTTGTACTACGTCTTGGAGAAAGGGAGGAGCTCGCCAGCAACAAAATAATAAATTTAAAAAAAAAAAGAAGAAGAAGAGCAAGCCCGGAGGCCTGGAGCAGAGAGAAGACTTGGTACATGAGCAGAACAGTAAAAAAATCAGTAGAATTGGATCTCAGAGCAAGGGGATATAGAGAGGGAGGCTGTGGAAACGGAAGTGGTAGAACACTGTAGGAAAGCTAGGAAGACTGGATTATAGGGTGACTTGTGAGTCCAGGCCCTGAAATACTAGCTCTTATAGCAAATAGAGGGCTGCTCGTAAATTTAAACAGAGAAGTGACTGGTCAGATTTGCATTTGAGAAAGATGATCCCATTAAATGTATTTCTCAGCCTCCACACTGGTCCTCCTCAATCCCCCTCACACTGCTGTTCTCAATGACCCTTCTCAAATGTGTATCCCGATGTGGAACCCCTCAAGAGCAAAATCCCTCAAAAATTTCCCCTGGCTAGAAGAGAAAAGGTCTGAGTCCTTCTTGTATCAAAACTTGCATAGCTGGACCTCTTCAGCTTTGCTTCCTACATCAGCTCCACATCTAACTTTCGCTTCATCATCCTGAATCTTTCAAAACTCCAATATGCTATGTGTTCCTTTGCATGCACTGCTCCTTCTGCATGGAATATCTTCTCTCTACCTCTCTACTCTATCTTGCTCTCTCCTAGTCATCTCAGAAACTATCACATATCTCAGACACTCCCACCTCTGAGAAGCTTCCCTTCCTGAAATATGGTTCCCTGAGCAAACTTTGAGTTCCACCCTAGTTATAGGCTTACCAAATGTACTGCATTTTAATCAGTGTGTAATTTATTCCCTTTCCACTGGACCATAAATTCATCCATCATGTAGTTGTCATTATAAGGTGCTGTTGAGTCAATTCTGACTCATAGCAACCTGATGTACAACAGAACAAAACACTGCACAGTCCTGTACCATCCTCACAATCATTGCTATGTTTCAGCCCATTGTTAGTCATGGTATCACTGCATCTCATTTACGGTTTTCCTTTTTATTGCTGGCACAGTAATGATTTTATCGGATATTGGTTCCTCTTGATAACATGCCCAAAGTGCATAAGGTGCAATCTTACCATCTTCCTTTTTAAAGAGCATTTTAGCTGTACTTCCAAGACAGATTGGTTCATTCTTCTAGCAGTCCAATGAATTTTCAATATTCTTCACCAATACTATAATTCAAAAGCATCAAATCTTCTTTGGCCATCAACAGCACTTGGCTTTTTTTTTTTTTGGCTATTATTTGTCCAACTTTCACATATGCAGGAAGCAACTGAAAATACTATGGTTTGGGTCAGGCCTCATTTAGGCCTCACAGTGACATAGTTGTTTTGTAATGCTTCAAAGTGATCTTTTCTAGCAAATTTGCCCAATGCAATATATTATTTAATTTCTTAACTGCTACTTCCATGGCTATTGATTGTAGATCCAAGCAAAACGAAATCCTTGAAAACGTCAGTGTTCTCTCAGTTTATTATGATGTTGCTTAGTTGTCCAGTTGTAAGCATTTTGTTTTGAGATGTAATCCATACCAAAAGCTATAGTCATCGATCTTCAACACTAAGTGGTTCAAGTCCTCTTCACTTTCAGCAATCAAAGTCATATCATCTGCATATCACAGATTGTTAACAAATCTTCCTACAATTCTGATGCCACCTTCTTCTTCACAAAGCCCAGGTTCTTGGATTATTTTCTCAGCACAGAGATTAAATAAATACGACAAAAAGGTACCACTCTGAACATATTTTTCCTACTTTTAAATCACGCTGTATCTATCTCCTTGTGCTATCTGAACTCCTGCCTCATAATCTATGTACAATTCTGCACGAGCCAGGTGCTCTAGAATTCTCCTTTCTTGTAATATTTTCCATAATTTCTTATGATTCAAACAGTCAAATGCTTTTGAATAGTCAAGAAAATGCAGAGAAATGTCTTTCTCATATGCTCTGATTTCCGTCAAGATCCGTCTGACATCAGTATGTCCTCTTCTGAATCCAGCTTGAATTTTTTACCTCCCTATCAATTTACTGCTGCAAATGTTTTTGAATTATCATAGCAAAATTTTACTCACATGTAACATTAACAATACTGTTCAATAACTTCAGTATTTGCTTGGATTACTTTTCTTTGGAATGGTTGGCTAGGTAGCTGTCTTCCAAATTTCTTAGCATGGTTAAGTGAGCACTTTCAGAGTTGCAGTTGTTGCAACAGCTCATTTGGTATTCCATTAGTTCCTGGAGCCTTGTTTTTTGCTAATTCCTTCAGTGAACCTTGGATTCTTCCATCAGGACAATTGGTTCTTGATCATATGCTACCTCCTGAAATGGATAACTGTTGAACAAGTCTTCTTAGTACAATAACTCTATATTCCTTCCATCTTCTTTTGATGCTTCTTGTATCATTACATTTTTGGCCCATAAAATCCTAAATACTGAAATCAAGGCTTGAATTTCCTCTTCAGTTCTTTCAGTTTGAGAAATGCCAAGTGTGTTTTTCCTTTTGGTTTCTAAGTTCAGGTCTTTGAACACTTTATTATAATTCTTTACTTTGTTTTCTTGAGCTTCCTTTAGAAATCTGTTCAGCTCTTTTACTTCATCATTTCTTCTGTTCACTTTAGCTACCCTAAATTCAAGGGCTATTTTCAGAGTCTCTTAAAAAAACAAACAAAAAAATTCATTGCTGTCAAATCGATTCCGACTCATAGTGACCCTATGAGACAATTTCCAAGGAGTGCTTAATGGATTCGAACTGCTGACCTTTTGGTGCTACTATGCATCAGAGGTTCATTTTGTTTCTTTCTCTTCTGCCTCTATTTTTTTTTTTAAGATTTAAAAAATATCTTTTATTTTTACTTTTTATTGTTAAGTAAATACCCCTTTTCCTTTTCTCCAGACCCTTATATTCATCAAAAACTATTTTATTCTGTGTTTAAAACTTTTCTTGAGTCCCTGTAAGAGCGGTCACATACAATATTGTCCTTTCACCACTAGTTTCACTCATCCTGATGTCTTCTAGATTCCTCCATGTTCTGAGATATGCCCCAAATTCATCATTGTTCTTTATCATTGAGTAGTATACTACCATATAAATATACCATAGTTTGTTTATCCCTTTATCCATTGTTGGGTACTGAGGTCAGTTCCATCTTTTTGCTATTGTAGACAGTATTGCTATGAACATTGGTATGCATGTATCTCCTTATTTCTCTAGGATATATTCCAAGAAGTGGAATTCCTGGATCATATGTTATTTTTATATGCAGCTTTTTGAAAAAGGGACAAAGCAATTTCCAAAGTGGTTATACCATTTTACATCCCCACCAGCAGTGAAAAAGTTTTCCAGTCTCCCACAGCCTCTCCAATATTTATTACTTTGTTTTTGGGGGGGGGGGGGGAGGAGATTAGTGCCAGCCTTGTTGGGATGAGATGGTATCTCATTATAGTTTTTATTTGGATTTCTCTAATGGCTAACAATTCTGAGCATTTCCTCATATATCTGCTAGCTGCCTGAATTCTTCTTTGGTGAAGTGCATGTACATGTCCTTTACCCATTTTTTTTTTTTTTTTTTAAATTGGGTTGTCTTTTTGTTGTTGAGTTTTTGCAGTATCTTGTAGATTTTAGAGATTAGACACTGGTCAGATCTTTCACAGCCCCCAAATTTTCCCAGTTTGTAGGTTGTCCTTGGTGAAGTCTTTGGATGAGCATAAGTTTTCGATTTTTAGGAGTTCCCAGTTGTCTGTTTTCTCTTCTGGTGTTTGTGCATTGTTAGAAATGTTTTGTATTCTATTTATGCCATGTACTAGCACCTCCAACATTGTCCATATTTTTCTTCCACAATCTTTATAATTTTAGACTTTATATTTAGATCTTTAATCAATTTTCAGTTAGTTTTTTGTGCATGATGTGTGATATGGATCTTGTTTCTTTCTTTCATTTTTCATTTTTTTTTTTTTTTTTTGCATATAGAAGCCAGCCATACCAACACCCTTTGTTAAAGAGATCGTCTTTCCCCCACTTTACAGATTTGGGGCCTTTGTCAAATATCAGCTGCTCAAATCATCTGGATTCTCAATTCTGTTCCATTGGTCTATGCATCTGTTGTGCCAGTACCAGGCTGTTTTGACTGCAGTGGTGACGTGATAGATTCTAAAGTTAGGTAGTATGAGGCCTCCCACTTTGTTCTTCTTCAGTAATGTTTTGCTTTTCCAAAGCTTTCTCTCTTTCCGTATAAAGTTGGCAGTTTGTTTCTCCATCTCAATAGACAATGCCATTGAAATGTGGAGAGGGACTGCACTGTATCTATAGATTGATTTGGGAACAACAGTCATTTTCATGATATTGAGTCTCTATCCATGAACAGGATAGGTTTCTCCACTTATTTTGGTCTCTTTCGGTTTCTTGCAGTAGTGTCTTATAGTTTTATTAGCACAGTCTTTTACATCTTGAGTTAGATTTATTCCTAGGTATTTTATCTTCTTGGGGGCTACTGTAAATAGTACTGATTTGGTGATTTCCTCTTTGATATTCTCTTTACTAGTGCAGAGTAATCCAACTGGCTTTTGTATATCTGTATTATATCCTGATGCTTTGCTGAATTCTTCTATTAGTTCTGGTAACTTTTTTGTAAATTTTTAAGGGTTTTCTATATATAAGATCATATCATCTGCAAACAGAGATACTTTTATATCTTCTTTATGAATTTGGATGCCATCATTTCCTTTTCTTGCCTGATTGCTCTTGCTAGAACCTACAGCACAATATAGAATAAAACAGGTGACAAAGTGCATTCTTTCTGGTTCCCATTCTCAAGGAAAGTATCTCCAGATTCTCCATTTAGCATCACGTTGGCTGTCGTCTTTGTATACATGCCATTTATTACGCTGAGGAATTTCACTTCTATTCCTATTATGCTGAGGGTTTTTAACATGAGTGTTGGACTTTGTCAAATGCCTTTTCTGCATCAATTGACAAAATTAAGTGGTTGTTTTCATTTGTTTCATTTATGTGGTTGATTACATTCGTTGTTTTCAAATGCTGAAGTATCCCTGCTTATCTAGTATGAATCTCACTTGGTCATGGTGAATTAGTTTCTTGATATTTTATTGAGTTCCATTGGATAATATTTTGTTGAGGATTTTGCATCTAAGTTCATGACAGATAAACCAAAAAAATCAAACTCACTGCCACTGAGTCAATGCTAACTCATAGCAACCCTATAGGGCAGAGTAGAACTGCCCCATAGAACTTCCAGGGAGCACCTGGCAGATTTGAATTGCTAACTAGATACTCATCTGTAATTTTTCTGTTTGTAGTGCCTTTACCTGGTTTTGGTATCACGGTTATTCTGGTTTCATAAAACGAGTTTGGGAGTATTCCACCCTTTTCTATGCTATGAAATATTTCTAAATAACAAAGGTGTTAACTCTTCTCTGAAAGTTTGGTAGAATTTTCCAGTGATGCCATCAGGGCCAGGGCTTTTTTGGGGTTGGGAGTTTTTAAATTATCTTGTCACTGTTTTCTATGGTTATGGGTGTATTTAATTGTTCTATTTCTGTCTGTGTTAGTTCAGGTAGGCAATGTGTTTCTAGAAACTTGTCCATTTCTTCTAGGTTTTCAAACTTGTTACGAGCACAATTTTTCATAACATTCTATTACAGAGTCTGTTGTGATGTCACCCATCTCATTTCTTCTTTGCATAATTTGCTTCCTCTCCTATTTTTGTCAGTTTTATCTTTTCAAAGACACAGCTTTTGGTCTTGTTAACCGTTTGGTCATTTTTCCATTCTCGAATTCACTTAGTTCTGCTACATTTTTTATTATTTTGTTTCTTCTAGTGCCCTAAGTCTTCTTTTGCTGTTATATTTATACTTGTTCAAGTTGTATAGGATTAATGGTTTGATTTGGGCACTTTTTCTTTTTGAATGTGTGCATTTCTTGAAATAAACTGACCTCTGAGCACTGCCTTTGCTATATCCTGAAGATTCTGACAGGATGTATTTTTGTTCTCATTTGATTCTGCGAATTTGTCTTTGATTTCTTCCATAACCCAGTAGCTGTTGAGTAAGGTGTTGTTCAGTTTCTTTGCTTTTTCTGTTATTGATTTCTACTTTTATGGCTTTATTGTTTGAAAACATGCTTTGCAATGTTTTGCTACTTTGGATTTTGTTAAGGCTTGCCTTGCGGCCTAATATGTGGTCTATTCTGGAGAATGTTCCATATGAGTTAGAGAAAAAAGTATACTTAGCTGCTGTTGAGTGGAGTATTCTGCACATGAGGTCTGACAATTAAGTCCACAAACATAATTGTTCTAAGTGCTACATATCTCATGGAGAACATCACTCCAGTCATCTTTGAAATACTCCTCCCGGGAAGCTATGCACTGATGCCAGCACCTAGTCCACCTTTCAAAGCAATTACGGAACTGTTTTTCTGGAATGGCCATTAGAACTGTCATCACATTACCCTTGATGTCCTGAATGTCATCAAAATGCCTTCCTTCCATATTTCCTTTATCTTCAGGTAAAGAAAAAAGTCACTCGGGGCCAGATCAGGTGAGTAGGGAGGGTGTTTCAATACAGTTATTTGTTTACCAGCTAAAAATTCCCTCACGGACAACTATTCAGTTAAGTTTGCAAACTTGCCACCAAGCCACCACGCACAATGGCCATCCCAGAAAGAGTTCCAAATAACTTTGAAGGGTGGACTAGGAACTGGCATCAGTGCATAGCTTCCCAAGGGGAGTACTTCAAAGGCAACTGCAGTGATGTTCAGCAATGAGGTATGTAGCACTTTTTTAGGATGAGTTCATTAACTTAATTGAGTGTTCATATATCTATGAGGTCAAATTGGTTTGATTGTGGCATTTAGCTCTGTGTCTTTATTGAGCTTCTTTCTAGATGTTTTGCTCTTTATCAAAAGTGGTGTGTTGAAAAATCCTACTATCATGGTGGAGCTGTCTCTGTTTTCAGTGCTGTTAGAATTGGTTTAATGTATTTTGGAGCCTTATCATTGGATGAGTAAATATGGATGCTCCTGGTATACTGATCCTTTAATCATTACACAGTGTCCTTTCTCATCCAATGTAGTGAATTTTACTTAAAGTGTATTTCATAAGTAATTAATATTGCCACTCCTGTTCTTTTTTGAATGTTGTTTATGTGATGTATTTTTTCCATCACTTCAATTTTAGTTTATTTCAGTCTGTAAGTATAAGGTGTGTCTCTTGTATAGATGTGTTTTTTCTTACCCATGATGCTACTGTCTGTCTCTTTATTGGTCTGTTTAGTGCATTTACATTCAGTGCAATTATTGATAGATATGGGTTTAGTGCTATCTTTGCCTTTGTGTGTGTGTGTGTTGTTGACAGTTTCTTTGTTTCATTTAAATTTCTGTACTGAGTCATTTTTCTTTCTGTGTTTTCTTTCTCTCTTTCATTGTTGGAGGTTTCATATTTGTTGAGGCTTCATGTTTTTCTTTTGATTTGTGGGATTGTTCATTTCCTTTGTGGTTACGTCAATATTTATCCTATTTTCCTAAACTTAAATGTGTCTTTAATTTCCATGTATCATTGTGACTTCCTCTCCATATGAAAGAACTATGACTACATTTATTGGTCTCTCTATAATACTGGAAACCCTGGTGGCATAGTGGTCATATGCTATGTCTGCTAACTGAAAGGTTAGCAGTTCAAATCTGCCAGACACTCCCTGGAAGCTCTATGAAACATTTCTGCTCTGTCCTATATATTTACTATGAGTCAGAATAAATTCAACAACAATAGGTTTGGTTTTGATGGGCCTATAAAATTGTTATCTTTTATAGAATCATATCTCTGTTCCCCTATTTTCAGTGTTATACCTTTGGTTTATTTTTGTGATTTTCCTATCTCAGTTGATATCCAGCTGCCCTGTCCTGCATTCTAGCCCTGCGTTGTTAACTTAAATCACTGATTTTTCTAACAGAAGGACTCCCTTCAATACTTCTTGTTAGTTTGGTTTGGATTTTTGCAAATTCTCTAAACTTCTGTTCATCTGGAAATGTCTTGATTTCATCATCATATTTAAGAGACAGTTTGTTGGATATATAATTATCAATGAACAGGTCAGTGGTCTTGTAAAACTCTGTTGCACAATCTACATCATTATTTCTATCACTAAAGCCATATTCTCCTGTTTCCAACTTTCACATTCCAATCAATAGTAATCACTAGTGCATCTTGATTTCATTTTTGATCAATTTCAAACTGCAAAAGTTGTTTAAAATCTTCAATTTCTTCATCTTTGGCATTATTGGTTGGTGTATAAATTTGAATAATATTTGTCTTAAATGGTCTTCCTTGCAGGCTTAAGTATATTACCCTGTTGTTGACAGTGCTATACCTCAGGATAGATTTACAAATGTTCCTTTTTAAAATCAATATGACAGCATTTCTCTTCAGTTTGTCATTCATAGCATAGTAGACCATATGACTGTGTGATTCAAAATGGCCAATACCAGTCCATTTCTGATCACTAAAGCTTAGGATATGTTCCATTTCATTTTTTAATTATTACTTATTTTTTTAATTTAATATGGCTGAGTGAAAATGTACATTCTCGTATAAATTTACATGCCCACCTATATGCAGCTTCCACTGCTCTCCCTGTCCAGTGACAGCACACTATTCCTCTCTGCTCCATACATATCTCATCCTCCCCACAGTCTCCTTTCCCCTCCTCTCCACCCACTCTCCTTCCTCCAACCAGAGGTCAGCAGGATGACATCCTATAGATGTACAGAACCATAAAGTACATCCAATATGTGGTCACTCTGCATCGCCAAGTCCAATCCATTCGTGTCCAAAGAGTGGACCTTCTTTATGACTTATGGGCAAGGGCAGCATCAGGGCCAGGGGCCACGCTCCCAGGGGAACACCACTTCATTTTTGACAACTTCAAATTTTACTAGATTCACACTTTTTACATTCCACATTCTGTCTGTACCCATTTCTTCTCATTTCGAGTCATGTCACATTAACAAATGAAGGTCCTGAAGGTTTTGCTCTAACCATATCATTAAGATCATCTCTACTTTAAAGAAGCATCGTTTCTCTAGTTGTGTTTTGAGTGCTGTCTTAGTTACCTAGTGCTGCTATCACAGAAAATACTTCAAGTGGATGACTTTAACAAAGGGAAATTTATTTCTTTACAGTACAGTAGGCATCAGCTCCAGGGGAAGGCTTTTTCCCCCAGACTACGAGCTTCTTTGCACAGGGACACCTCATCCAGAGGACATGCTGTGCTCCCAGCACTGCTTTCTTGGTGGTATGAAGTTCCCAAATCTCTCTACTTGCTTCTTTTATATTCCAAGAGATTGCCTCAATACTATCCAAGCTTGCAGATTGAGTCTTGCCTCACTAACACAGGTCCCACCCATTTTCCCTCATTAACATCATAGAGGTAAGATTTATAATACATAGGGGGAAAAAAGATCACATAATGCTGGAAATCATGGCCAGGCAAAATGGATACACATTTTTGGAGGGACACAGTATAATCCATGAGAAGTGCCTTCTAACCTAAAGGGCTTTTCTTCTAGCACCATATAAGACAGTGTTCCACTGATTTTCATAAGGTTTTCACTGACCAGTTTTTCAGAAGTAAATCAGCAAGTCTTTCTTCCTAGCTTTACTAGCTTGGAAGTTCTGCTGAAACTTGTCCCCATGGGAGAGCCTGGTGGTATTTCAAATACCACAGATGTAGCTTTCAGCATTACAGCAATACACCACAGTACAGCAAACTAACAGACACATGGTGGTCACTGATCTTAGGGACTATGTTTTCATCTCAGGTGCCCGGCACCTTGATTGCAAATCATAGAAGCTCAATAAATGTAATAAATTTCCACACGTACTAGAAGAAAAGAAATAATAAAGATTAAAGCAGAAATAAATGAATTAGAGAACAGAAAAATAATAGAAAGAATTAACAAGACCAAAAGTTGGTTCTTTGAAAAGATCAGTGAAACTAACAAACCAGTGGTCAAACTGACAGTAGAAAAAAAAACAGGAGATCAAGAAAATAACACAAATAATAAATCAGATGATGCCCATTATAACAGACAAAAAATGAAATAAAAAGGATCTTAACAGAATAGTATGGAAAATTGTACTCCAACAAATTTGAGAACCTAGAGGAAATAGACAAATTTCTAGAAACACACTACGTTCATAAGCCAGCACAAGCTGAGGTAGGAAATATGAATAGACCATTACAAGAGATGCTCACAAGGAAATAAAATAAAAAACTTCCAACAACAGAAAAAAAGCCCTGGCCTGTATGGCTTCTCTGGAGAATTCTACCATTCAAAGAAGAGCTCACACCAGCACTACTCAAACTATTACAGAGCATAGAAAAGGAAAGAATATGTGCAAATTCATTCTATGAAGCCAGTACAACAATATCAACAATATCAAAGCCAAGCAAAAACAAAACAAAAAAGAATTACAGACCAGTATCTCTCAGGAATATAGATACAAACATTCTCAACAAAATTCTAGCCATCATATCATAATAATACTCCACGATGAAGTGGGATTCATATCAGGTATGTAGAGATGCTTCAACATTAGAAAATTAATCAACATAATCCACCACATAAAAAGAACAAGAGAAAAAGAATCCTCCAATGATTTTAACTGACACAGAAAACACATTTAATAAAACCCACACCCATTCCTGATAAAAGCCCTCAATAAAATAGAGAAGGGAAATTCCTCAATGTAATAAATCTATACAAAACCAAAAGCCAATATCATTCTCCCATTGTTTGAAAATGTCAATTCTACTCAAAGTGATCTACAGATATAACGCAATCCTGATCCAAATATCAACAGTATTCTCTAATGTAACGAAAAACCTAATCAGCAACTTTATATGGAAAGGAAAAAATACCTAGCTAAGCAAAACATTACTGAAGGAAAAGAACAAATAAGCCTCACTACCTGATCACAGATTCTACTGTACAGTCCTGATAGTCAAAACAGCCTGGTACTGGTAGGATGACTAACACCCAGACCAGCGGAGCAGGATCCAGAACCCAGACAAAATCTACCTACAGGAGGATTATTTTTGACAAGGGACAAAAGCCCATTAAATGGGGGAAAAGACTACTTTTCTTTCTAATTGTACTTTAGGTGAAAGTATACAAAGCAAATTAGTTTCTCATTTAACAATTAATACACAAACTGTTTTCCACACTGGCTGCCAACCCCGCAATGTGGCAACACTCTCCCCTTCTCGACCTTGGATTCTCATTTCCATTCATGCAGTTTTTTTGTTCCTTCCTGCCATTTCATCTTTGCTTTTAGGCTAGTGTGCCATTTAGTTTTATAGGCCTATCTAACTTTTGGCTGAAAGGTAAACTTCAAGGGTGACTTCAGTACTGAGTAAAAAGTGTGTCTGGGGGGCTATACTTGGTGTTTCTCTGTTCTGTGTCAGTCTAGTAAGTTTCATCTTTTTTTTTGTGAGTTTGAATTTTGCTCTACATTTTGCTTCTGCTCTCTCCCTGATCTGCTCCCTGACACAGAAGTTGGTGGTGGTAGCTGGGCACCATCTAGTTCTTCTGGGCTTAGTCTGGTGGAGGCTGCAATTCTTGTGGTCCATTAATCCTTTGGACTAATCTTTCCATTACGTCTGTTTGTTTTTTTTTTTTTTTATTCTCTTTTGCTCTAGATCATGTGGGACCAGTAGACGTACTTTAGGTTGCTTTTCACAAGCTTTTAAGATTCCAGATGCTACTCACCAAAGTAGGATGTAGAACATATTTTTATAAACTGTGTTATGCCAATTGAGCTAGATGTCTCAATACTATGGTACCCAGGCCTCAGTCTAGTATCTCAGGGACTTTGGATGTATTTATGGAGCTTCCAAGACCTTGTCTTGGTCACACTGTGCTGACTTCCCAGTACTGTGTACTGTTTTACCCTTCACTAAAGCTACACTTATATACTGTCTAGTTATTGTTTTCTTTTCTCCCCTTACCCCTCGTCTCATGACCATCAAAGACTTTTTTTCTTTCTGTATGTAAACCTTTTCATGAATTTTTAGAAGTGTCTCATATAACATTTGTCCTTTTGTAATTGACTCATTTCACTTAGCATAATGCTCTCTAGATTCATCTATGTTGTGAGACATTTTGAAGACTTATCACTGTTCTTCATCACTGCATAGTATTCCATTATATGTATGTGCCAGTATTCAGGTGGTTTCCAACTTTTTCCTATTGTGCATAATGCTACAATGAATATGCATGTTCATAAGTCTATTTGTGTAATGGCTCTTATTTCTCGAGGATATGTTCCTAGTAGTGGGATTGCTGGATCCTATGGTGTCTTAGTCATCAAGTGCTACAATAACGGAGATACTACAAGTGGGTGGCTTTAACAGAAGAAGTTTATTCTCTCACAGTTTAATACATTACCAGTCTGAATTCAGGTTGCCAGTTCCAGTGGAAGGCTCTCTTTCTCTGTGGCTCTGAGGGCGAGGTCCTTGTTGTCAATCTTACCTGGTCTAGGAGCTTCTCAGTATGGGAATTCCAGTTCCAAGGATGTGTCTGCTCATGTCACTGTTTTCTTGATAGTATGAGGTCCCCCTGTCTTTTTGATCACTTCTCTCTTTCATATTTCAAAAAAGATTGATTTAAGATACAACCTAATCTTGTCGATTGAGCCCTACCTCAGTAATATAACTGCCTTTAATCCTGCCTCATTAACATCACAGATGCGGGATTTATGGCATATACGAAAACCACATCAGTTGACAAAATGGTGGAAAATCATACAATTACTGGGAATCACAGCCTAGGGAACTTGAAAGATATTTTTGGGACACAATTGAATACATGATATGGTATTTCTATTTCTGGTTTTTTATTTATTTATTACAGTAAATGAGTAAAATTTCTAACATCTATCAACTATCTCATCTATGATAAAGCCTCACTTCCCCTGCCCTGTAGCTATCAAAGAAATCTTTTCTTCTGCAGATAATTCTATTTTTAAGTCCTTATAACAGGGGTCTCATACAAAATTTGTCCTTTTGCCATTGACTGATTTCACTCAGCATAATATCTTCCAATTGAAACCACGTTATGAGATGTTTTCTAAAATCATCAATGATTCCACTGAGTATATGTGTCATAGTTTGTTTATCCATTTGTCTGTTGATGCGCATCTGGGTTGATTCCAGCTTTTAGCTATTGTGGACTGTGCTGCAATAAACATTCGTGCACATGTATCAACTCATATGTCAGCCTTTGTTTTTGAAGGATAAATTCCAAGTGGTGGAATTACTGGGTCAAAGGGTGTATCTATTTCCAGATTTTTAAGGAAGCACCAGATTGCTTTCCAAACAGGTTGTACCAATTTACAATCCCACCAGCTGTGTAGGAAAGTTTCCATCTCTCCACAGCCTCTCCAGCATTTGTTATTTTGTGTTTCTTGGATCAAGGCCAACCTTGTTTGGGTGAGATGGTATCTCTTTGTAGTTCTGATTTGGAATTCTCTGACAGCTAATAGTCCTGAGTGTTTTCTCATGTATCTTTTGGCTGCCTGGATGTCCTCTCTAGTGAAGTATGTGCCCATCTGCTTTATCCATTGCTTAATTGGATTATTTACCTTCTTCTTGTTGATACTTTGCAGAACCTTGTAAATTATGGAGATCAGATGATGGTCCGACACTTTTTCCCATCTGTAGGTGGTCTTTTAACTCTTTTGATAAAGTCTTTGAATGAGCAAACATTTTTCTTAGTAGTTCCCATTTATCTACTTTCTTTTCTGTTAATCGTGGTTTGTTAGATTTTGAAGTCTGTCTAAGCTGTGTATTGGAATATCCATCACCGATCCTATTTTTTCTTGGAAGATTTTTATTGTTTTAGGTTAGATATTTAGGTCTTTGATCCATTTAGAGTTAGTCTTTTGTGTAAGGTGTGAGATATGGGTCTTGTTTCAGTTTTTTTTCCAGATGGATATCTAATTTTGCCAACATCATTTATTGAAGAGACCTTTTTTTGTTTGTTTTTTTAACCCCAGTTTACAATCTTATGGCCTTTGTCAAATATGAACTCTTCATAAGACGACGGTGGCATCTCTGGGGTCTCAGTCTATGTGTCTCTTTTTGTGCCAGTACCAGGCTGTTTTGACTACTATGGCAGTGTAAACACTATTGAGGCTATTTAACAACATAGAAAGGCATGAAATACTCCAAAATTCATTGTATGAAGCCAGCATAACCATGATACCAAAGCCAGCAAAAGATCCCACAGAAGAAGAAAATTATAGACCAAAATCACTCACGAACCTAGATGCAAAAATCTTCAACAAAATCCTAGCCAACAGTATATCAAAAAACTAATTTATCATGACCAACTGGGTCTCATTACATGGATGCAAGGCTGGTTCAACATTAGAAAAACAATTAATGTGACCAACCATTTAAGTAGCACAAAAGATAAGAATCGTCTGATTTTGTCAGCTGATGCAGAAAAGGCATTTGACAAAGTCCAACACCTATTCATACTAAAATCTCTCAGAAAAATAGGAATAGAGGAGAAATTTCTCAATGCAATTAGTGGCATCTACGCAAAGCCAACTGCCTTTATCATCCTGAATGGTGAAAGACTGAAAGAATTTCCCTTGAGAACGGAAACTAGAACAAGGATTCCCACTCTTACCACTTCTGTTCAACATTGTGCTAGAAGTTCTAGCCAGAGCAATTAGACAAGACAAAGAAATAAAGGGCATGAGTATCAACAACGAAGAAGTAAATATCTTCCTATTCACAGATGATATGATTATATATACAGAGAAGCCTAAGGAATCCATAAGTAAACTACTGGAACAAATAGAGGAGTTCAGAAAAGTACTGGGACACAAGACAAACATCCCTTTATGCCAACAAAGAGTTCATCAAAGAAGAAATCACCAAATCAATACCATTTACTAAATCCCCCAAGAAGACAAATATCTAGGGATAAATCTAACTAGAGAAATAAGAGGCCTGTACAGAGAGAACTACAAGGCCTTACAGCAAGAAGCCAAAACAGACTTACAAAATTGGAGAAACCTACCCTGATTATGGTTAGGAAGACTTAACATTGTGAAAATGTCTATTTTACCTAAATTGATCTACTTACACAATGCAATTCCAATACAAATTCCAGTGTCATTTTTTTAATGAGATGGAGAAATGTATCACCAACTTTGTGTGGAAAGGGAAAAAACCCTGTCTTAGTAAAGTACTACTGAAGAAGAGGCACACAATGAGAGGCCTCACACTATTTCTGGCTTTTTAAGGAGACACTGTAATGTTTTCTAAAATGGTTGTACCCTTTTGCATTTGCACTGAGTACAAGGGTTACGTAAGTACAAGAAGTACATAAGGGTTCCAACCTTCCCACAGATCCCCAACATCTATTATTCTCTGCCATTTTTATTATTTTTTAAAATTAGTGCCAGTAATGTTGAAGTGAAATGGTATCTCATTATAGTGTTGATTTGCATTTGTCTCATGGCTAGTAATTGAGAACACTACTTCATGTGTCTGTTAGCCACCTAAATATCTTCTTTCGTGAAGTCTCTATTCATTTCCTTTGCCAACTTTTTTAGTTGAATTATTTTTCTTTTTGTTGTTGAGGTGTTGGAAGTACTCTATAGATTTTAGAGATTAGACTCTTGCCAGATATGTTGTAGCCAAAAATCTGCAGTCTTAAAAGCTTATCTGAAATACATAGTCCCATCCCATCTGGAACAAAGTAGAATGAAGAAAACCAAAGATACAAGTCAAGTATCAGTACAAAGATTAATGGGCCACATGACCCCCCAGTCTCAACCAGTCTGAGGCTAGAAAAAGGTGCCAGGCTATCACCTCTCTTGCCTCTGATAGGGATCATTATAAAGGCTGCTGCTCAAAGTGGGAGAAAAATACAGAATAAAATTCAACTTTAAAACAAAAAAAAAAAAACCAACCTTACTGGTCTGACAGACTGGAAGAGCTTCTGAGATTATGGCCCTTGGACACCTTGTTAACTCAGAATTGAAGCCCTTTCCATAGTCTACTTTTCAGCCAAAGATTAGACAGTCCTGTAAAACAAACACAAACACTAACACATATAAGGAACATGATTCTTAGTTCAATCAAGCATTTGGAACAAATGGACAACACCTGCACCAAAGCAAAGACAAAACAAACAAACAAAAAACCGACTGCCATCAAGTTGATTCCAACTCACAGTGACCTTATAGACAGACTAGAATTGCTGCCTTATCGAGTTTCCAAGGAGTATCTTGCTGATTTGAACTGCCAATCTTCTGGTTAGCAGCCATATCACTTAACCACTACGCTACAGGGTTTCCAGAAGGCAGGAAGAGACAAGAAAATTGGATAAGTGGATAAAGGGAACTAGGACAAGGGAGAGGGAAAAGGGAAAAATTCCAACAAATTCAGGGGTAGCAACCAATGTCACAAAAAATGTGCATAAATTTTTGAACAATAAACTAATTTATTCTGTAAACTTTCACCTAAAGCATATGTACATGCACAGACACACACATTCTTAATGAAACAAACACACGTGAAAACATGAATAAAGGAAGCCAGGGAATAGGAACCCTGTGTTCATCCTGTTTTTCTTACTAGTCTACTACAGGTTCTGGAGAGATCTGTTTTTCTCTAGACTTCAACCTTTTCCAGGCATTAGGAGGGTATCTGTCTAATACTGAATATCCATTCCAACTCTAATATCTTGTGATCCTCACTCAGGGAATGAGAAACTTCTGTTTGCTTGTTTTGTTTTTGTTTTCCTATTTCACAAAAGCTCCACCTTCCTGCTGTTTTTTGGGGTGGGTGAGGGGTGGCAGTGGGGATGGTGGCACTCATCTTTGTTACTTGTCAGCTGTGTCAGTCCCTGAATTGCCACCAACCTATTTCTTTTTTGTCTTTCCCAAATATTTCCTGGCCTATGCTCAAGCCATTGAGTCTGTCTTTCTCAACACATTGTTCGTCACAAGAGTCTCACAGCAATTCTCTTCCTCCTGACACCTTTTCCAGCCACTCTAGCTCCTAGTACTCCCTTCTGTCTCAGCAGAGATCACCATAATACACACTTTGACATTCAGAAAAAAAATTTAAAAATCACTGCTGCAGAGATAAAGGGACAAAGGGGCTATTCATTAATGTTACAAATATTTGTTGAGTATCTTCTGTGTTAGGGATTGAATTGTGTCTCCTAAAGAGATACGCTGAAACCTTAACCCGTGTCCCTGTGAAGCAGCCCTAGTGACACAGTGGTTATGCATTCAGCTGTTAACTGAAAGGCTGACCATTTTAATTCACCAACTGCTCCATGGAAACCCAATGCAAGAAGTTCTACTCTGTCCTATTGGGTCACTGTGAGTCAGAAATAACTTACCAGTAATGAGTTTGGTTTGGGGTTTAGGTGTCTGTGACTGTGCCCTGTTTGAAAATAGAAGTTTTTGTTTTGTCATGTTAAACATAATCAGATCACAGTCAGGTGGGTCCCAAAACTAATCTGTTCTGAGTGGTGTCACAAAAAGAGAAAAGAGACACAAAGACACACTCAGATGTAAGACAGATACCACTTGATGATGGAGGGAGATACATCTTCAACCCAGGAACATAAAGGATTGTCAGCAGCTACTAGAAGCTGAGAGAGACAAAGAAGCACCTTCCTTTAGAACCAAGGCTTTGATTTGGACTTCTAGTCATCAAAACTGTCAGTCAACACATTTCTGCTATTTAAAACTACCCATTTGTGGTATTTTGTGTGGCAGCCCTAGCAAACTAAGACATCCTGTTGTACTGTATTCTACCAGTTGCTGGGCATAATGAAACATACATAGTCTTACCCCGATGGAATATATGTATTTGCACATGCTGGACAATGAAAACAGCAAACACAGGAACATCTCAAACGTCAAACAGTTAGATGGTGGGTAAGAGCGGGAGAGAGAATTTCAAAGGGGCACAAGGAAACTTTTGGGAGTGATGGATATTTTCACCAAAATCTTGATTGTGGTGGTGAGTTCACAGAATATATGTATAAACTCCTTGCCACCAACTTGATTCTGACTCATAGCTGCCCTATAGGATTGCGTAAAGCTGCCTCCATAGGGTTTCCAAAGAGTGGTGGGTGGATTCAAATTGCTTATCTTTTGGTCAGCAGGTGAATTCTTAGCCACTGTACCACCAACGCACAGTGTATGCACTGTATGTATCTATCTATCTATAGGTATATGTATATACTTTTTCCGTTACAATAAAATCCATCATTAATCGATGCCCACAAAGCTTTTTAATTACAGATATAAGGGAAAAATATAATATACATTTTATATTATGAACCATCAGAACTTTGGGGCTGATGAAAATGTATGTATGTGTATGTGTACATGCATATGTATATGTACATATATTTGTATATATAAACCCAAACTTATCAAACTGTACATTTAATATAGGCACATTTTTTTACATGGCAATTATACTTTAATAAAGCTAGTAAAAAAATCAAGTCAATCTGTTCAAGAAGATGAGAAATAAGGGATGTGTGTGTGTGGTACATGTATGTGTGTGGCATGTGTGAATCAGAGGTAGCGAGAAAGGAAATTGGCAAGAGATTTCTTAAACACAGGGGAGGAGATGGACCTGTTAGACATTTTATTATCTTAAATATCAGAGCCTAGAAATCATTTAGACCCATTCTTTCAGTTTCCACTTAGAAATCTGAGGTCCAGAGGGGTATAATGGCTCTCCCAAGGTCCTGGAACTAGTTTCTGGTCATTACTACTATGAATAACAACTACCATCACCAGGCAACCACTAACGACCATGCGGTGTAAGAGGTGCTTGAAGTCCATTATCTCACTGGGTCTTCACAATTTTCCTTCTAAGTAGGCATTATTATCTCCTTTTAAAAATGAGGAGCAGGCTTAGTTAAATGCCTTGCTGACTGAAGCCCATATGGCTAGAAAATTGAAAAGCTGTGACTTGAACCCAGGTCGATTTGAATCCAAAGACAGAACTTTTTCCATTACAATATAATCCATCATTAATCATTGTCCACAAAACCTTTTGATTACAAATATAAGGGAAAAATATAATATACATTTTATATTATAAAATATCAGAAATTTGGGGCTGATCAAAATGTTTTGGAACTAAGAGCTCATGGTTGCACAGTATTGTGATTGTACTAAATGCCATTGAATTTTACATTTTAAAATGCTTTATTTTATTACATGAATTTAAACTTTAGTTTTTTTAAAAAAACATATACCAGACCAACAGGAACAGACTTTAGTTAAACAAGTAACTTTCTTATCAATAAAATGGAACTACTGCGTTTAGTCCTACATTTTATTTACACAACTGCTATTTTGGAATCCTTCTGGAAATATTAGGAAAAAAGCTGCACAATAATGTCATGAACCAGAGCATATTAACAGCACAGGAAATACAACAGCTAGAGAACTAGACGGTAGCCACAGGCATCCATGGAGTAGAGTGGGCCTAGAAATTTGCTCATCATATACTTTAGGTGCAGAAACCCTAGTGGCAAAGAGATTAAGAGCAACTGCTGCTAACCGAAAGATCAGCAGTTTGAATCCACCAGCTGCTCCTTGGAAACCCTATGGTGCAGCTATACTGTGTCCTATAAGCTACTGTGAGTCAGAACCAACTGAACAGCAGCAATTTTTTTTGGTTTGTCTGTTTGCTTTTATACTTTAGGTGAGCATCTTTATTTTTCAAAAGCTTGTTATCAATTGCTGTCGGATCCACCCCAACTCAAGGGAACCCCATGAACAACAGAATAAAAGACCACCCGGTCCTGAACCATGCCCATAGTTGGTTGTGGATCAGATCACTGTGATCCATAGTTTTCACTGGCTAATTTTTCAGAAGCAGATTTCCAGACCTTTCTTCCTAGCCCATCTTAGTCTCGAAGCTCCACCGAAACCTGTTCAGCATTTGAGCAACACACAAGCCTCCACTGACAGTGGTGCCTGCATGTGAGGTGCACTGGCCCGAGGCAAACCTAGGACTCCTGTGTGGAATGCAAGAACTCTTCAAGAAACCACCAAGGCCCATTTTTGAAAGCTCAGTTTCCTTAAAATAAGGATAGGACAACCCACTTTGCTTGCCTCAAAGGCTGATTATGAGGCTCAAATAAGAGAATCAATTGGAAGACCTTGGCAAATCTAAAGAACAAAACAAAACTGAAGCATTATCATTATTGTCCAAAACAAGGTAGTTTCAGGAAGGGAGTCCTCGGTGGCAGGGTCCTAGTAAGAAGCAGTGTCGGTGTTTACAAGAAAGCATCAAATGAGGTGGTAGGAGCTTGATGAATGAAAGTCAGCCACAGGTTCTTTCGTGAGGGCCAATAATTAAGTCCATGAACTTAATTGTTCTAACTGCTACATACCTCATCACTGAATATCACTACACTCACCTCTGAAGTACTACCCTTGGGAAGCTATGCACCGATGCCAGTGTCTAGTCTACTCTTCAAGGCAATTTTGGAACTCTTTCTGGAATGGCCACTGTACACAATGATACAATGGCAAGTTCACAAACTTAATTGTATAGTTGTCTGTGAGGGAGTTTTTAGCCAATAAACAAATAAAGGAAATATTGAAAGGAAAACACTTTGATGATGTTCTGGACATCAAGGGTAACATGACTACAGCTCTGATGGCCATTCCAGAAAAAGAGTTCCAAAATTGCTCTGAAGGGTGCACTAGATGCTGGAGTAAGTGCACAGCTTCCCAGGGGGATTACTTTCAAGGTGATGGTAGTGATATTCAGCAACAAGATATTGTAGCACTTTTTCTAGGATGAGTTCACAAACTTAATTGGCAGTCCTTGTATACTTCTTTCATCAGGAAGTCCTCTTCCCTTGAATATGGACAGATGCTGACTGACTTGGTCAACATAATATGGCAGGAGCAACAGTTCTAGTTCCTGTGCTCCATATTTAAGAAACTGGAAGCTTCTAATTCCTGTTTGTTTCTGTTGGTCTCAAGAAAGCCAGTCACCATGCAAAATGTCTGACTTCTCTGAGACTGCCAGGCTAGGTGGACTCCCAAGCTAGTTACAATAAGAGATAGGGTGGGGAGAGAAAGAGATGTTCTTGTAGCCTTCCAAACCCAGGCACCAAATATGCAAGAGAAGAGACTACTTTAGACATTAGGAGATGTGTGGAGAAAAGATGAGGAGCTCAGCCAAGAGCTGGAATAGAGGTCTCAGACACATGGCTCCAGCAATCTCCCCTTCCTGGGGCTACCCCAGCTAAGGTCCCACTTATCCTGGAGCGCAAATGAGCCATCTGAATCTACCCTGCCAAAATTTTTTACCCACAGAATCATGAATGTAATATAATGGTTATCGTTTACTGCATTAACTTTTTTAACTTAATATGACTGAGTGAAAATGTACATTCCCATATAAATTTACATGCCCACCTATATGCAGCTTCCACCGCTCTCCCTGTGCAGTGACAGCACACTATTCCTCTCTGCTCCATGCATGTCTCATCCTCCCAACTACTGCATTAACTTTTGAGGTGACTTGTTATGCAGCAATAGAGGACTGAAGCATCAAAAGGGGATCACGGCCCAGGGAGTCAAGCTGGATTTGAAACCTAAGCCCTCCACTTACTGGCTGTGTGATTTCAAGTACCTGAATACAGTTTCTTTTATTTCTATAAACTAGGAATAATCACACCTACATTGCAGAGTTATTGTAAGGAATACTAAAAAAAAGTACGCAGAGTTTCAGGCATGTAGTAGTACTTAATAAGTAGAAGCTATTATAGTTATTGTAAACCCTGGTCGTATAGTGGGTAAGTGCTACAGCTGCTAATCAAAACATTTTGACAGTTCAAATCCACCAGGTGATCCTTGGAAACTCTGTGGGGCATTCTACTCTGTCCTGAAGGGGACTATGAGTTGGATTCAACTCAACGGCAATAGGTTTGGTTTTGGTTTTTTATAAAATTATCATGGAACCCAGATGATGCAGTGATTAATCACTTGGCTACTAACTGAAGGGTTAGAGGTTCAAACCCACCGTCTATGTGGTCCACAGGAGAAAGGTATAGCAGTATGCTTCCATAAAGGTTACAGCCTTGGAAACCCTATGGAGCAGTTGTACTCTGTCCTACAGGGTTACTATCAGTCAGAATTGACTCAACAGCAATGATTTCTGTGTTTTGGGTATTATAGTTACCAGCAAGTGCTACTGGCACAATGGTTAAGCACTCAGCTGCTAATTAAAAGGCTGCAGTTCAAACCCTCCCAGTTGCTCTCCAGGAGAAGGACCTGGCAGTCTGCTTCCATGTGGGTCACAGCCTAGAAAATGCTATGGGCAGTTCTACTCTATAATATGATGGAATTATAAGATGGAATTAACTCACCATTACACAACATTTTAGTTATTAATTCTTGCTGCCCTTCCTGTACTCGTACATGAAAAAGTGAAAACCTATTTGGGAACTTTTCTGCAAATCATTTTTCAGTTTGATTCAGCCGAATCCAAGTAGGCTGCTGGATTGCTTTCAGAGCCGGGGGCTGCTTTTTCCTAGAAAAGTACCTTCTGCATTCCAGCAACCTTTCCAGTTCCTCCCTTTCCCATTTCCCTTTGAACATAGGGATCTATATTGGAAATCCAGAGGCTCAAGTGTCATGGAAGGCTTTCAGAGTTAGGAAATAGAGGCTCAGATTTTAGTGTAGGGAATTTGATCTTCTTTCCCCTATTTGCTAACCGGCTGAGGGTCATGCAGGAAGCCATGAGGCTTTGATTTGCAGCCAACTTTAGAGGAACTTTGTCCCACCAACTCTTGTGTTGCAGCTGTCTGTCCTAGAAGGGGTCTGCCTGGATCTTTGCTGGTGATGTGAATGCCAAATAGTCCCTTCAAACTGCCCCCTCCCCACTTCTTCATTTGTTCTTTCTTACCATAATCACTGTCTGCAGTGGGAGCAGAGTGGGAGCCAATGCTGACAGTCTCCCATCCACCCCCAGGCTTTTTAATTTCCTGTCCATCCAAAATCCAAGCTGCCTCTTAGGATCTGTTTAGAAAGACTGATTCATCAGTTCCAATACCAACATTGGATTGCAGGGGATCATGAGCAGCCGGGCTAGAGATTGGAAACGTGGCTTCTTTCTAAATGTTTCAATTAACGAGACAGAATTTTCCCTGCTTCTTTATTTCTTCTCCTGTAACAAAGTACAAGCTGGGAATGATGAGGGCCTGAGAGAAGAGAGAAAATGAGAGACCACTCCCATTGGGCACCGGGCCTGGCTTGCCACAGTCCCTTGAGGAGCCTGGGTGGCTCTGAGCAGTCTGACCTGCTGCCCTCTCTGATAAAGGCGTCATAGCTGGCCTCGACCCTGCAGCTCAGCAGCCGAAGCCCTGCCGTCTTGACATTTATTTCCCGATCTTCCTGTAAACACAGTAGCCCCTTAATTAGTGCCCGGCCATCTCTGACGTCAGAAAGCAGCATCCCGTGGGCAGCAATCCATTGATCACCGGCTAAAACCAGCCGGGTCTCTAGGAGCAATTGGTGCCCCCAGACGGCTTTCTGTGTCTGGAAACAAAGAGTCAGAAGGGAGTTGTGGCAGTAAAAAGAGAAAAATGCTCATACCAACAAACCAGAGCTAATTGTCTCAGGAGCTAGGGGTCAATCGCACAGCCTGACAACAGCAGCAATGTGGGGACAGCATAGCCGTGGAGCCCTCCTCCCCTCTACATCTTCTAGAAGGGAAGATCATTGAGCCCAGAGTTTTGCTGTTGTTGTTGTTAGTTGCTCTCAAGCTGGTTGTAACACACTGCAACCTTACATATCACAGAATGAAACACTGTCCAGTCCTGCACTATCCTCTGACCCCACTGTTGCAACAAGCGTCTCATAGCAGGTTTTTCTCAGTTTTGCCAACCCTTCTTTTACATGTTGGCCTTTATCTTCATTTCATACAAGAATTAACTGAGGATCAGAAGAGGTTTCATCATGCCTAGTGAGTGACGAACCTAAGATTTAACTCAGGTCTGTCTGATTCTGAGGCTGTTGTTCTTTACGCCCAACACTAGTGGTACCAGGAAAGGACTTGGGGGTAGTTGTGTGTGTGTCCCAGGCCAACCTAGAAACTTGGTCCTGGACAATGGTGACACTCTTAGTAGGCACCAGTAGTACAGGTAGGGATATACCACTGCAGCTCATGCCCTAACTGCCCCCTGAGACTTAGGACATGTAGGAGGTCTACTGCAGTGGAGAGGTGGATTCCAAGCAGAGAGATCTGCATGAATTCATGTGAAGGAGAGAGATTAAAGCACATTTGGGGAAGCGTAAGAAGTATAGCATGATTGGAGAAGGACTGCATCATCTTTAGAGTTTTCGTTTCTTCATAGGCTGAATGGCTAACTCATAGAAATACTTGGATAATTAAATGTTAAACACATAAAGCACCTAACACAATCTGTAACATAGATGATATTCAACAAACGTTAGTTTGCTACCAGTTAGCAGTTGCCAATGAGTTGATTCCAACTCATGTGGACCCCACGCATGTCAAAGTAAAGCTGTGCTTCATGGGTTTTCAGTGACTGGCTTTATGGAAGTAGACCTTTCTTTCAAGACTCTCCTGGGTGTACTTAAACCACCAACCTCTGACAAGTTAGCATCGAAGTAATATCATGCACTTCATTTTCTGTGCTGGAACTTTCCTAAAGATTCACCCTGAGCTCATTTGTCCATAGTGTATGTCAACTCTGCTTGATGTCTTCTTGGAAAACCCATTCTTTTATCCTAGACATATTTTTTGAGTAAATGAGTATATGCTTGATTACTAGCCTAAAAGTTAGTGTTTGAACCCACTAAGACACCTTGGGAGACAAGCCTGGTGATCAGCTTCTGAAAGTTCACAGCCTCAGAACCCCATGGAACAGTTTGAGTCTGCCCACATGCGATTGCCACAGTTGGAATTAGCTCAGTGGCAAGGAACAATGAGAACAACATACTAGCTTATAGCACAGACACTGAAGCCAACCTGCCTTGGTTCTGCTTTATGGTAATATATTTAACTCAGGCAAGGTGCTTTGCCTCTATATCACCATCTGTATAATTGGGATAATAACAGCACTTATAGGATTATGGATGGAATTAAATGAATTCATGTCAAATGCTTGGCACAGTATCTAGTACGCAGTAAGCAGAAATATGTTGGCTGTCAATATCTTACAATTTCCATGTAATTCTGAGGGAAGACATTAAGTGCACTCTCCTTGGAGGCTCTTCTCTCATCTTAGCGGGAAGATTCTGACAATAAGCAAATAATAAGTTATATAATTGACACTGTTCATACATTATTAATAAAGAATACTACAACAAAATAAGTTAGAATGATGTGATAGATAGCACCTGGTATGGACTGGGTACAGGTCTTTCTGAGGGTATTTCATCTGAGTCCTGGATGGTAAGAAGGACTTTGGCCAAAACTCACTTCTGGAAATTTTCATCAATGCCCTAAAGTGTGGTTTTTCCCAGCTAGAAAGTCCAGCAGCGAAACATGCTCTTACAGTCTTGGACTTTGGCTCCTGCCAGTGGTATTTTCTCTACCTTTCAGGAACAAGACTGTATTTCTATGTTGACAAGAAACAAGACAACAGTTGAATCTGCTTTCTGCCTTTTGTTAATATTACACTGCCAAGCCCACCTACTGCATTTTATTCTAAAGGCTGATCTATTTAACTACTCTTTTTGGTGTTTTTTACATTTCTTACCTCATTCTGGATTTCACCTTTCTTAGAACTATTTTTCCTACAAATATACTCCTTTGTGTGTTTTCCAGTGGCAGGCCTGGGTCTAGGATGAGGCAAGTGAGGTAAGCAAAGCATTTGCCTGAGGTATAAAATTGAATGAACTGTCAAAAAACCTCAGAAATTTAAATAAATAATATTTTAGTGCAATGTAGTAAAAATCAAAATCAATATTAAAAAGTCCATAATGAACAAAATATTCAACTTTTAAGTAAAGATCAGGATTACTGATTTTTACTTTGGCTTCAGGCTCCAATATGGATTGGCAAGGCACTGTTATTGATCTTACCTTTATTTTAAAAGTTGGTATTATGATCATATTTGCTGGATATTTTATCTACTTCCACCAAAGAAGTAAACAAGTAATTTTAAAAATTAATAAGCATGTACTGGTTAGACATTAATGTTCTTCTCTCTGTCTGGGCATACTTCCTGCTCTGAGGGGTAGATGTGACCACAGGGCGCTTCAGCCAATGTAACGGATGGATACATCTCTCTTCTAGGGGAAAACATTTAAGGGCAGCTCTGCGGAAGTCTGGTGGTGCAGTGGTTAAAAACTACGGCTGCTGACCAAAAGGTCAGTAAGCTGGATCCACCAGGCACTCCTTGGTAACTCTATGGGGGAGTTCTGCTCTGTCCCACAGGGCTACTGTGAGTCGGAATCAACTCAGCGATAGTAGGTCTGCAGATCTCCATCCTTTCTCTTCCTTTGTTGTGGAAATGCGACAGCACACAACAACGTGCCTAAGACTGAAGCAGTCTAAGATGCTGGGCCACCACATGTAGGAGAGCTGCCCTGGAAGGTCACCTGAAACTGCAGAGAAAATTACTTGTGTGACAAATAAACTTTTGTGATGATTTTGGGGATAGATACTAAGTGCAGTTTCCCTTGACTAACATAAAACATTTTTCTTTCTGTTTTTCCGTTTCAAAATAAAAAAGATAATTTCTATTTTCAAGCACGTTCATGTGGTTTTAGGTGTTTCATCTAAGCTCTCTTGGGAGGAAAAGGAATTGCTTGAGTTAATGTTAAAACTATGCCCTGCAACATAAGGTATTTTAATTTATGATATATTATGTAAAGAAGCAGATGTTTTTGCTTCCTGCCAGTCTATCTCACTCATTTGCATTCTTTACCTGTTCCCTGCAGGCATTTCAAGGAACTTAAAATGCATTAAAATATCTGCTTAAAATGCCTTCCATTTTCTTTTCCTGGATACTATACAATTAACTGTATCATCAGAATTATTTACGATAGACTTTCCCTTAGGCAATATTTTTGTCAATAATTTCTAAACAAGCTATAACACTTAGCTGTTCTCTGAAGTTTGTAAAAATAGTGTGGAGCCCCTATCAAGATTTCTTTCCATTTCACTCATGAGCTCCATTGTGACATGGTCATTCAGTTTCAAGATCCTTTTCAGAAGAATTAAGGCACAATAGCTATTTCTCTCATTGTTCTCTCTGTGAGGATTTGAAATTGTAAGGAATTTCTCCACTCATTTATTTAAAGATATTCTAGGAACAGTTTCTATGTTGTTGCTTCCGTTGTTGTTAGGTGCTGACACATGAGTCCCAATATATAACTAACTGATGTTCAGGAGAACAAAACCCTTCCCGGTCTTATTATTCAAATTATCTTCAGCAAAATTTTACTTGCATGTCATACTGACGCTATTGTTCAATAACTTCACATTCCATTGAATCACCTTTCTTTAGAATGAGCATGTATAGAAAACTCTTCCTGTTGGTTGGCCAGGTAACTACCTTCCCAGTTTCTTAGTATAAGCCAGTGAGTGCTCCCAGCATTTCATTCACTTGCTGACGTATCTCAATTGGTTTTTTGTCAGTTCCTACAGCCTCTATTCTCACCATTGCCTTCAGAGTAGCTTGGACCTTTTCGTTCAATACTGTTGGTTCTTGAGCCTGTGCTGCCTCTTGAAATGTCTGAATTTTGACCAGCTCATTTTGGTAAAACAACTCTATGTATGCTTTCAATCTTTTTTTGATGCTTCTTGCATCAGTCAACATTTAGCCCATAAAATTCTTCAATATTGCAACTCAAAGCTTGATTTTTTTTTTCCTCCAGTTCTTTCAGGTTAAGAAATGCTAAGCATGTTCTTTCCTTTTGGTTTTCTAACTCCAGGTCCTTGCACATGTCATTATAATGCTTTACTTTGTGATCTTAAGCTGCACCTTTCAAATCTTCTGTTCAACTCTTTTACTTTATCACTTCTTCCACTCTTTTAGCTACTTAATGTTAAAGAGCAAGTTTCAGAGTCTTTTCTGATATCCATTTTATTCTTTTCTTTCTTTTTAATAACCTGCTTTCTTCATGTTTAATGCCCTTGATATCATCCCACAACTCATCTGGTCTTTGGTCATTAGTGTTCAATGCATCAAATCTCTTCTGGAGATGGTCTCTAAATTCAGGTAGGATACACTCCAGGTTTTGCTTCTTGAGGACTTGCATTAATTTTCTTTAGCTTCAATTTGAACTTATATATAAGCAATTGATAGTCTGTTGGGCAGTTGGCCTCTGGCCTTGTTCTCAAAGACTATATTGCGCTTCTTCATTGTCTTTTTCCACAGATGTAGCTGATTTGATTTCTGTGTATTCCATCTGGTGAGGTCCACATGTAAAGTTAACATTTATGTTGCTGAAGAAAGGTATTTCCAATAAACAGGTTGTTGTTCTTGCCAAATTCCATCCTACAATCTATGGTGTCTTTTCTAACACCAAGGACAGATTTTCCAGTAATTGATTGTTCTTCTTTTTTCCCAAGTTTCCCATTCCAATCACTAGTAATTATCAATGCTTCCTGACTGCTTGTTTGATCCAATTCAAATTGCAGAAATTGTTAAAAATCTTCAGTTTCTTTATCTTTGACAGTGGTTGCTGGGTAAATATGAATAACCGTTGTCTTAACTGGTCCTCATTGTAGGCTTAAGGATATTATCCTATCACTGACAGGGCTATACTTTGGGATAAAACTTGACTCTTTTTTTTTTCTTTTTCTGACAATGAACGTGACACTATTCATCTTCAGTTTGTCTTTTCCAGAATGATAAACCATACGATTGCCTGATTAATAATAGCCAATACCATCCATTTCAGCTCACTAATGTGTGGGATATTTGTCTCCATAGGTTCCATTTCATTTTCAATGACTTTCAATTCTTCTAGATTCATACTTTGTATATTCCATATTCCTATTACTAATGGATATCATTTTGAGTCAAGCCACATCAGCAAATGAAGGTCCTGAATGCTTCACTCCATCTACATCATCAAGGATGACTGTACTTTGTGGAAGAAGCTTTTTACCAGTAGTAGCTCAAGAGTCTTCCAGCATAAGGGGCTCATCTTCTAGCACTAGAGCAATGTTCTGCTGCTATTCATAAGGTTTGCACTGGCCAATTCTTTCAAAAGTAGATTGTCTTTGTCACCAATCTGCATATGTTATAGATTGGATTGTGTCCCCCTAAATTGTGGATGAGCTTGGCTAGGCCATGATTCCCAGTATTATGTGCTTGTCTTTCATTTTGTGATCTGATGTAATTACCCTATGTATTCTAAATCTTAACCTCTATGATGTTAACAAGGCAAGATTAGAGTTATATGTGTAACTTAGATAGAATACAATCTACAAGATTAGGTTGTATCTTGACTCAACCTATTCTGAGATATGAAAGAGAGACAGTAGCAAAGAGGAGACGAATTTCATTACCATCAACAAGAAGACTCAGGCATGGAAAGCATCCTTTGGACCAGGGTCTCTGTGCTGATAAGCTCTTAAACCAGAAGAAGATTGATGACAAGGAACTTATCCCAGAGCTGACAGAGACAGAAAACCTCCCCTGGAGTGAGGACTCTGAATTTTGATTTCTAGCTTACTAAGCTGTGGAAGGGAGCCCTGGTGGTACAATGGTTAAGAGCTACAACATACTATGGCTGCTAACCAAAAGGTAAGCATTTCAAATCCCCTGGAGTTCCTTGGAGATCCTAAGGGGTAGTTCTACTCTCCACCATAGGTTTGCTATGAGTTGGAACAGATTCAGTATCAACAGGTACAGGTAAACTGTGACACAGCACATTTTTGTTTGTCAAAGCCATCCAACTGTGATATTTTTGTTACAGCAGCATTACAAAAGTAAGACAATGCCTATGTGTCCAGATACATGAGAGCATGTAGATGGTGTAGTGTCTTACAGACTTCAGGGCATCTTTTATACTATGGTCTTCCTTCTGTGTCATGCCTGTAGTCAAACCCTAATGGGAAACCTATGGGGAAACAAGTTTTTGTTTCTCACTTTGCAAGGTGAACTCTGTTCTGGCATTTTCTAAGCTAGTGCTTTGTAACTCAGAATACAAATATGCGTTGTTCTTAGAGTAGCTACAATTTTGCTTTTCTAAAAATGATAAATCTGAGATATTTTGGAGGTTTGTCTCTCTACTGAATGTTCCCAATATCAACCTTTACTTACTTTCATAGCTATCACTGCATTTTACTGTAGTTACTTGCTTTTACTTCTGTCTTCCTCAAAAGCGTGGACAAGAACTGCCTTGTTTACCATAGAGTCTCCAGTGCTAAAAACAGTGTCTGGCACATAGTGGAAGCTCAGCAAATACTGACTGAATGAATGAACCCTACAGGCCACCAATATCAGTAAACCAGTCAGAAAAACTAGGCATCATTCTGTAAGGGGACAAAATGAATGCTAGAATGGGCAATCAAAGTACAAGCAGGAGTCCTGGTTCAAATCCTAGCTCTACCGCTGGCTAGCCATCTGATCTTCAGCAAGAAAATTTACTTCCCTGAGCCTTAGCTTCCTCACTATCTCTAAAGTTCTTTGCAGATATAAAATGACATGGGTGAGTACTTGAATTTACTTATCTTGTACAATTCTACTTGAAGAAGAACAGGCGTAATTAGAGAAAGATAGAGAGGTAGAAACTTTCCCGGAGATTTTGAAGGAGACTTCTGAGGACTTTCAAGGACTTTGCGAGTGATAGCACTGTTATTATAATGTCTTCATTTTCCCCGAACACTTACCACTCTCTTTCTTGGCTTTGAGTGTGTCATTAGAGGATCCTTATGCCCATCATTTGCAATTAGGGCCACTTTTGAACTGTGACGAGTCTGAAGAGAAAATATCATGATGTAATTAGGTAAGAAACAGAAAAAGTTTTGCGTAGAGGAGACTCATGTCTTCCTGTGAGAAGGAGATGGCCTGCAAAGAAGTGAACTAGCTTGTAAGCAATGAGTGTCAGGAGAAAAGAAGAATGAGGCGCCTCACACAGTCGAAGAAAGGAAGCAGTGGAGAGAAATGCTGGACAGGACAGTTCTTCACGCTGTGCATCCAAAGACAGTGTCCACCCTGGGCAATTTGGGGAGGGGAAGAGCTTACCTTTCTGTGAAAGAAGGCAACTATTTTCCTGGTTCGATTTTGTTTTGGTTTTTAATGTTTGTTAGCAGAAGACATTTTCTTTTTACTCACATCTCAATTCTTGTGGAACTGGCATACAATTATCATGTCTTAATCTATTAAATATACTTCCCTCCCCCTGGCTTGGCCCCCCACTAAAAAAAAAAAAAATCCCCCAAATTATTTCCCACTGAGCCAATTCCAGCTCATAGTAACCTCTTGTGTGTCAGAATAGAAATGTACTCCATATGTTTTTCAATGACTGTGACTTTTCAAAAGTAGACATCCAGGCCTTTCTGCTTCTGGGTTGATTTAAACCACCAACATTTTGGTTAGTAGCTGAGTACTTTACCATCTGTGCCACCTCTATTCTGTATAAATTTTTTTTAAAAAATTGCCAGGAGTCGATTCTGACTCAAGGCAACCCTATAGGATGGAGAAGGATTGCCCCATAGAGTTTACAAGGAGCATCTGGTAGATCTGAACTGCTGACCATTTGGTTAGCAGCCGTGGCACTGAACTACTATGCTGCCAGGGTCTCCCTATTATATATAACCTCCTGCACATTCCTGACATGCAGACAGATGGTCAGCTCTGGCTAGCTGCCTTTGGGGGTGAATCTGGCATGACTGAATTCAAAATCACATGAGAAGTTCTCCCCAGGATAGCCAATCTGTGCTGGAGATTTATGAATGAAGAAGAATTTCCTCTAGACCAGGAGGCAGACCAGACTGGGTAGGAGGATAAGAATAGAGGTCTATGGCTCCTAGAGCCAAAGGAAACCCAGAAAAGAAGTCACCTGGCCCAGACTCCCTGAAATACTGCAAGGGTAGAGATGCCAGCACTGCAAAATGGTTAGCAGCATGGTGCCTTCGGAAGACCTAACATAATTCCAGCAAAAATTTCTGTATTCCAAGTAGGGCAAGTAATAGTGCCACTAAATCTAAAGGGGGTGATGAAGTTTCAAGGGCTTGTGGAGAGGACGGTGCATCATATTCCACAGTCCCCAGTCCTCAACAAACATACACATCTCGGTACTCTAAAATATCTTGGAACTGTGGCACATGCCAAGGAGGAAAATCTATAAAAGTAAGTAGAAATCTAAAAAACACAAAATTAACTTAAAATTGTCTCTGGGGCCAAAAGGGAAAGAGAATCCCTACCCCTGTTCTTTTTTGTATGTTCTCTGGAAAACTTGAAATTGTTCATGTTTTTTCTGTCTTGTTGAGGTTTATACAATTTTTTAAAAAGCTAAATAAGTCTGCCCAGTTTTGCATCCCAAGAATGCCTTTTTTGGAGGCCCTGGTGCCATTTCTTTGAAATGTGGACACCAAGGAGGACGGTATCTAAACGCTCCACTCCACAATGTCACTTCCTTCTTGTCACAAAGCTACATTTTATTTTTCCTTTTGATGAAGACAGTCAATATATATGTAATGGAGTCGGATCTGACTTGACGGCACTTGGCTTGGCTGGCTATATCTAACTATATTTAAAAAACAAAAAAATCCAATCCCAGTGCCATCCAGTTGATTCTACTCATAGTGAACCTATAGGACAGAGTACAACTGCCCTATAGAGTTTCCAAAGAGTGCCTGGTGGATTTGAATTGCAAGACCTTTTGGTTAGCAGCTGTAGTATTTAATCACTAGGCCACCATGCTTCCTCTGTCTCTATAAAAGAGTTTATTTTTTCTTTCTTTTTACAGTATCCTTAGAGGATTTCCTGTGATGTGCATCAAGGTCTGGTTTAATGCTGAGGATTCACTGAGCTGGCAGGATATTTTACTTTTTAGTTATTGCACCCTAATGCCAAGAAAAACTAACATTACATTTTTTTCAACAGTCCAGTTGAACTGGGTCTTGGAGACAGAAATGAAGTTGAGTTATTAAAAAGTAATTCTCCGTTTCATCAATTTTAACTTCACATATTTTCATATTTTAGTATCTCTGAAAATTGGGATGCATATTACAGCTCATGACATTTTAACTGTTAGTAATTTTTAATTGATATATACAATAATGGAGTGCCAATGGATTTAATAAAATAAGGCATTTCTTACATCCCAATATTAAAGACTGAATTTCTTCCCCACTGTGCTTAGGAAACCACTGGAGTGTTGGGTTAGGCTATCTGGTTATGACTCTCACATCCTCTACTTTACTCACTGCCTACTATGACTACAGGCATACCACTTCTCTTATGCTTAATGTTAACGTTACATGCCTTTTTCAACTGGCCTATCTCTGCGTTATTTGGAGTGTTCAGTTAATTTACAACATATGTAATATTTTATAAGGTAGTGTTTAAATCTGTCATCTTGGTATTTACTGTCTATTTTTCTAATCTGGTTTTTCTTTTTTTGTTTTCTTCTTCTTCTTCTGTCTTTTCCTTTTCTCCCTGCATTCTTTTGGATGAATAAAATACATTTTAGCATTCTATTTTATTTCCTCTATGTTTTTAACTATGTATCTTAGGAGTATTTTTGAGGTTATTACTCAGGTAGTATTTTATTTATCAGAGTCTACCTTCAAATAATAATGGCAAGACAGTAAAATATCAAAACAACAGGCCATATGGCTTTTCAGATAGTAGCTTCCACTGTGGGGGCTAGAAAAACAAAGAGACAAGCCTACATGGGGGACCTAGGACCATGTTATAACGGCCTATTTGATGAGAGCTATGTGGTGGAAAAATCACCCAAAGCAAGGCTGTGGAAATACCGTAAGTTCTTTCTCCCTTTGTTCTAAGATCCATTTGTTTTTTTACCCTTCTTCTACAAACTTCATGTCTCACCTTCCTTGCCAATTGTATTCTAGATAGGTTCTATGTGTGGGAAGCAGTGGTGGGAAGAAAGTCTTCATTATCTGACCGTTAGCTTTTTACCATCATCTGCAATTAATGCTTTGTTAGGAGGATTTTTAACATTTTTACATAATTCTGTGATGTCACATTGAGTGGAAAGTTACAGGGAGTAGAACAACTCAGAAAAGGAGGACGAGAATGGTTATACACCTTGAAGAATGTATTCTATGTGACTGAATTGTACATGTATGGAAAATTGAATTGGTACATGTTTTTACTGTGTATTTTCTCAGCAACAACAACAAAAATGACATAAATTATTTGTATTTTTAAATGAAGCTAGGAAACTTTTCTAGTCTTAGTGAAGCTGTGAATTGTATGACTTCGGACATTTCTTTGGTCTCAGTTTCCTCATGATAAAAAGAGAGCATTGTAAGAAATGGCCTCTAGTGTATACATCATTCACCACTGGAGCATTTCGACTGTGATGTCCTATGATTTTAGCAGAGTCAAATAACTTTTCCTGGTCACAGAGCAACATGATGCCCTAGTATCTTAACTGGATGGTCAAAAACAACTTCCATGTATGCTCCTCTTTCTACTCTCTGAACTGAGGCGGGAACCTCTTATTCTGAGCCAGGATCGACATTCTAATGGTCAGATGGTCCCCTTCACAGCCTTTTCAGCCTTTGACCTACCTTCTCTCCTCTATCCCCATTGCCTTAATCTCTTAGGGAGGGTTAGCTGGAATGTTGTGCATGTACTGGTTTTAAGCCTTGCCTCAGGGAACCAGCTTTAAGGATCTTTATTGACCAGTGCCTAATATCTGAAAATTTAAGGTTAACTAGATGCACTTAGGAGCTCTGTTAGCACAGTGGTTAAGTGCTTGGCTACTAACTGAAAGGTTGGTAGTTCGAGCCCACTACCTGCTCTGTGGGTGAAAGATGTGGCAGTCTACATCCATGAGATTTGTGGCCCTGGGAATAAGGGCTAGTCTGTTGCGTTCTATAGAGTAACTATGAGTCAGAATCTACTTTATGGCAACAGGAGGATGCACCTAGGATCTTGGGTGGCAAAAGTGGTTCTCACTGGATTGATAATCTAAAGCTTTGTGTTGCAGGAAAAAGGCCTGGAGATCTGCTTCTGTGGAGACTACAGCCAAGAAAACCCTATGTAGCAATTCTACTTTATAACTCATAGGGGTTGCTGTGAGTTGGAGTTCACTGAATAGCAATGGGTTGGTATTAAAAATGAGCCCACAGAAGTGAGTCTAGGAAGTCTATTTCTTCTGGGATCAAAATTCCTCAATCAGCTGTACATTCCAACTCATGACTACAGCATTATACATTTAATGATTGCTGATCTTCAACTGTAGCCTGTCTTTATTCAGCTTTGTTAAGTGGTTTCTCTGAAGAGCAAAGTTCAGTGAACCTGAAACCAGACTATTCGTTTTGAGTACCTATAAACCAGATACCATACTGCACATTAGGGATACAAAGGTGAATAAATCAAGTTAGTCAGAGCTTCCCAAGTACAAAGGATCTTCAGGTTTTGTACATTACACAAATGCGGGGAGTACCACTTGCAATGTGAATATGTAAATAGTAACCACCTCTACCAACGACAACTCAAACTGTACAACCCAGTGTCCCTGCTTGATGCTTCTTAACTCTAAACAACATCTAATTTGTTTTAAAAGCATATGATTATCTTTAACTTGAAAAAAGAGCTTAAATATCAAGAACCTCACTAAAAAGGTCTACAAGATTTTCAATTTCTTAGATTTTAGTTTTAAATAATTTCAAAGGAGGGAGCAAAAGTAATTCCTATTTGGGCACATTCTTGTTCTGCTTAATTCACACCAGAACCAACTAATGGCTTCAGATACCTCTAGATGGACATTTCCCAAGTTGTGTTCAAGGAAACATAAATAAAAGAGTTACTAGGTAGAACGGTTTTGTGGTCAAATAAGACCAGAAACATTAGTTAAATAGGAATCTTTGTTGCAGATATGGGAGACATAATTTGCTAAGGAAGAATGTGGATCTATAAGAGAAAGATACACAGTAACAACAACCAGTTGCTATGCATTCATTTGCAACTCATGAGTGTCACAGTGCTCCACAGGGTTTTAAATGGCTTATTTTTCAATAGTAGATAGCCAGGTATTTCTTATGAAGTACCTGTGGGTGGATATGAACTGCCAACCTTTCAGTTAGCATCTAAATGCTTAAACGTTGTGGTACTGAGATACTCCAAAAGAAAGATATAACATGCATTATATCAACAGAACTTTCTCTCTAGGCAGCAGATCACAAATCTGGCCTTATGTTAAAGATGTTTTGGGAAATCTTATCTAAGATGATTCTTTGACCTTAGCCAGGATCACCTGTCAATACTAATATCACTGGGTGATGTAATATATGCCAATAAACAGAACTGGATAGAGGGAAATGCACAGGGGAAAGGTATAATTGAATTTTATGGTATTTTGTGTCACCGGTTTTCAAAGAATAAGAATAAGCTTCGACACTGAATTCCCTGAGGGCAAGCATCAGGTCTTGCCTCCTCAGTGTTTGGGACATGCTTGGCACAAGTATTCAAGAAGTATTTGCTGAAATAATTTTAATGCTTAAGTATACGTACACATTGCTGGTTTTACAAGTGTGTATAGGTTTATATGGTATGTACACATGGGTGGTTTTAGGGATGTGTACATAGCAACTGCATTCACTTAATCCATCATAAACATTTCACCATAATTACCTTTGGCCCTGCATGTAGAAAAAAATGTTATCAGTGAGGCAGAGAATAGAGTACTTCTTGGTTCTAATTTCCTCTGAAAGCCAACAACACTGTAATCAGGAGAAAATCAGCCCTGCAGCCAAGGCTGAGAGCCACTTACAGGTGACCTTTTCATCACGGTATTCATTACCCTCTTGGCTGCACCTGCCCTGAACTTCCCTACCCTGTCCCAGCTCCCTGAACACAGATGGAGAAGCAGTAGATGTTATTCTGGCACTTGGGCTGATTGTGGAGAAGCACAAAAAGCCCCAGAAACAAATAAATAATACTTTCATCCATTGCTTTGAGAAGTAAATCTCAGCAGCCTTGATGGGCTATGGCTCCAATTTTCCAGAAGGTATTATTTTTCTTCTGGATGATTCCATATTCTAAGCAAAAAAGAAAAGATGGTAATGGTAGGTAAGACTCAGGGGAAGGCTGCAGGTTTCCGTATTCTCTCAGTGTGAGCCAGCAGCTAGTCCAGCATGTTAAGTATTTTATGGGGCTATTTTTCTTTTCTAAAATGTCAGCACTGTTATAATCTAAAAGAAGAGCCCAAGTCCCCAGGGGAGAGCTCTGGAGGGAGGCTTAGTCATAAGGACACATGTATTGATTTTACCTGTTATTCCCTGAGCTCTGCAGGACCTAGAGCTTTCAAAGCAACAGTTATTTATTACTTCCATTTTGGGACTAAAACCTTTCTGTTAACAGGGCTAAGTTACCCAAAAGTAAGATAGATAATAGTTAAATAAACCCATATATCTATCTATGCTCCAAATTCAATAATTATCTTTATTTTTTAGACTTAAATCTCTCTACTGGTATGATTGACCTGTGTTGTTCTTCTGTTTGTTTTTGTTTTTAATTTTCTTATTGTGAAATTTTTTAAATGTGCTCAGAAGTAAGAGACTAATAAAAATAAACCCATATATAGCTGTCTGCTGGTACCCTAGTGACCCAGTGGTTAAGATCTCAGGCTGTTAACCAAAAATTCAGCAGTTCAGATCCAACTGCTCCTTTGAAACCCTATGTGGCAGTTTTACTCTGTTCTACCAGGTCATTATTAGTCAGAATTCCCTCAATGGCAACGGATTGGTTTTGTTTTTTTTATTGGTATCTTCTAGATTCCAAAATTATCAAGATCCAGTCACACGTTTTATTTAGCCCCCTTTCTTTCTCTTGCTGACATGTTTTAAAGTAAATCTCAGAATCATGTCTTTTTACTCCTACATATTGAAATATGTATCTTTAAAAAATATAATCAAAATATCATTTTTTTTCATCTGAAGTGTGCTTGGCAACTCACAGTGGGTTCAGGGCAGGGACATTTCAAATGAGGTACAGCCAAGAGATTTCCACATTTAATAACAGGGTTATATTCAAATTCAGCCATTGTCTTTTTGATGATTGTTGTATTCAAGTCAAGATCTAAAAAAAAAGCCACACACATTTGATTTTATGCCTTTTAAGTTTCTTTTGGAAACCCTGGTGACACAGTAGGTTAAGTGCTCCCTCTGCTAACAGGTTGGCAGTTCAAATATGCCAGGTGCTCCTTGGAAACTCTATGACACAGTTCTACTCTGAGCTCTAGGGTCTCTATGAGTCAGACCCGACTCGTCAGTGGTGGTTTTTTTGGTTTTTTGTTTCTTTAGGAAACCCTGTTGGTATGGTGGTTTAGTGCCACATCTGCTAACCAAAAAGGTCTGCAATATGAATCCTCCAGACACTTCTTGGAAACTCTATAGGGCAGTTCCACTCTGTCCTATGGGGCTGCTATGAGTCAGAATCAACTCAATGGCAGTGGGCTTGGTGAATTTTTTTAAGTTTCTTTTAATCTAGGGCAATATCTGCCCCATACGTTTCATGCCACTGGCACATTGAAAAAGAGTTAAGCTACTTTATAGGGAAAAAAAATGTCCCTAATCTCATTCCATTTCCTTCCATCTTCTCCCCTTTATTCAGGAAAAAGGAAGATACAATATCTGTGGCAGAGACAAGCAGTTACTCTCAAATATCATTTCTTTTTCAAAGAAGTGGAATGTGAAGCTGGGTTCATAACTGTCTAATATAAAGACCACATTTCCCAGTGACCTTTACTGTTAGGTGTGGCTATGAGTGCATAAGTGAGGGCAAATTCTGCAAGTTTTGCATTTTATCCTTAAAGGGGAGAAGTATGCTCTCCTTTTTCCCTTCCCCCTTCCCTACTGTCTGAACTACAGACATAGTGCAAACTGCACTCAACCATTCAAATGGGTCAACACCCCAGGGATGGATGAACCACAAAATAGAAGCTATCAGGGTCCCTGACAATTTTGTGGAACAATACTGACAATCTGGCTCAGAATGTTACATGCAAACTAAAAAGTCTACCTTGTTTATACCACTGCTACTTTGGGCCATTCTTATAAGTTAACAAATACAAAATTCATATTCCATATATATTCAGATGAATTTTCTCTTCCTGTGACTTTTGTAAAATATTTTATCTCACTAATTATGGACTTCCTCCAATATTTAAAAAACTATGATAATACCGATCTCATAGTGTTGTTCTAAGAATTAATTCATGAATACTTTTATTCAACTAACAAGTCTGAGTAAGTACCAGAATAAGACACTCTTCCTGTCCTGCACGAGTTTTCAATCAACCAAGGAATACAGCAAGGAAACAATCAGCTCACAGTGTGATGGCTTCACAACAGGAGAAATTAGGCATAGTGGGCTACAGAAACAACATGGAAGGAATATCCAGTTCAGTCTGGAGGGCAGTGAATGACAAGTTCCTGGTGGGCAGTATCCATAAGTCCAAGGCCTGAAGGAAGAGCAGAATTACATCGCACAAGCTGATGTACAATCAAGATCTATTTGTACACTATTGGGAACTAAACAAACTATTTGTTGCCTTTCTTATTCACATGTGTCAATGTTCTATTGTACTAAGCACTGTGCCAGGCAGTGTACTGTATGTACAATGATGTCTAAGACATGGTTTTGGATCTGCTCAGAAAAAGTACACATTCAAATGAGTGTATGAATGTTAAGAGGTAAATTATAGAACACAGTGGAAAGTACATCAACAGTGCCGTAAATGCAGTGTTCAAAAGACAAAAGACAGATAAAAATAATAGTAATTTCAAAAATATATGGAAGTTAAATAGTACACTATTAAACAAACACTGGGTCAATAAAGAAATCAAGACAGAAGTAAATACTTTGACAAAAATAAAAATGAAAACACAACAAAACCGAAACTTATGAGATGCAGTTAAAACAATGCTCAGAGGGAAATTTCTAGCTGTAAAGGCCTACATGAGGAAAAGCCCAACCCCCCAAACCACACTTTGCACCTTCTGTAACTACCAAAAAATAAAAACTAAACAAAGTCCAAACTTGGCAGAATGAAGAAAAACATAGCAACTACATAGAGATATTTATGCTTGTCTGTCAGTTTGTCATACCGTGGGGGCTTGTGTGTTACTGTGATAAGAGAAGCTATGTCACTGGTATTCAGATACCAGCAGGATCACTCATGGTGGACAGGTTTCAGCTGAGCTTCCCAACTAAGACACACTAGGAAAAAGGACCCGACAGTCTATTTCTGAAAAGAATTAGCCAGTGAAAACCTCATGAATAGGAGCAGAACATTGTCTGAACCAATGCCAGAGAATGAGCCTCTCAGGTTGGAAGGCATGCAACAAACGACTGGGAAAGAGCTTCTCAAAGTAGAGTCACCCTTGATGTGGGTGGAGTAAAACATTTGGGACCTTCATTTGTTGACATGGCACAAGTCAAAATGAGAAGAAATAGCTGCAACCATTCATTAATAATAGGAATGTGGAATATACAAAGTATGAATCTATGAAAATCAGAAATTGTCAAAAAATAAATAGAAAATATTAACATAGATATTGTAAGCATTAGTGAGCTGAAATGGATGGATACTGTGCATTTTGAATCAGACAATAGTATGGTCTACTATGCTGGAATGAAAACTTGAAGAAGAACACTGTTGAATTCATAGTCAGAAAGAACCTTTCAAAATCTGTCTTGAAGTACAATGATCTCAGTGACAGGATAATATGCACACGCCCACAAGGCCAGTTAACGTGACTATCATTTAAATTTATGTACCAACCACTAACGCCAAAGATGAAGAAATTGAAGATTTTTACCAGCTTTTGCAGTTCAAAATTGATGAAATATGCAGTCAGGATACACTGATAATTACTGGAGATTGCAATGCCAAAGTCGGAAACAAAAACAAGGATCAGTAATTGGAAAACACAGCCTCAGTGATAGAAATTATGCCAAAAGTCACATGACAGAATTTTGCAAGACCAATGACATCTTCATTGCAAATACTTTTTTTCACCAACATAAATGGTGACTATATACATAGACCTCACCAGATGGAACACACAGGAATGAAATCAACTACATCTGTGGAAAGAGACAAAAGCCCAGCATTAGTAGTCAGAACAAGAATGATTATGGCACAGGCCACCAATTGCTCATATGCAAGTTCAAATTGAAACTAAAGATAATTAGAACAAGTCCACAAGGGCCAATGACCTTGATCATATCCCATCTGAATTTAGAGGTCATATTAAAAACAGGCTTGATGTGCTGAACACTAATGACTGAAGATCAGGTGAGTACGGAATGACATCAAAGACATCATGCATGGAGAAAGAAATAGGTCACCAAACTGACAGGAAAGAAAGAAAAGACCAAATTGGATGTCAGAAGAAACCCTGAAACTTGCTCTTGAATGCCTAGTAACAAAAGTTAAAGGAAGGAATGACAAAGTAAAAGAACTGAAGAGAAGATTTCAAAGGGTGGCTCAAGAAGACAAAGTAAACCATTATAATGACACGCGCAAAGATCTGGAAATACAAAGTCAAAAGGGAAGAATATGTTTTGCGTTTCTCAAGCTGAGGGAACTGAAGACAAAATTCAATAGTGAAGGGTTCTACAGGGAAAATATGAACTGAATTAGGAAGCACCCAATGAAGACAGATGGAATACACAGAGTTATTATACCAGAAAGAACTGATTGACATTCAACCATTTCAAGTAGCAGCATATGATCAGGAACCAGTCAAAGGAAGAAGTGAAAGCTGCACTGAAGGCATTGGCAAAAAGTAAGACTCCAGGAATTGATGGAGTATCAACCGAGATGTTTTACAGCACTGGAAATACTTACTCATCTATGCCAAGAAATTTGGAGGACAGCCACTTGGCCAGTCAACTGGCAGAGATCCATATTTATGTCTGTTGCCAAGAAAGGTGATCCAACCAAATGCAGAAATTATTGAACAATATCATTAATATCACACACAAGTAAAATGTTGCTCAAGATTATTCAAATGTGACTGCAACTGTGGATTGACAGGGAACTTCCAGAAATTCAACTCAGATTCAGAAGAGGATGTGGAACCAGGGATATCATTGCTGATATCAGCTGAATCTTGGTCAAAAGCAGAGAATACCAGAAAGATGTTTACCTGTGTTTCACTGACTATGCAAAGACATTGGACTGTGTAAATCATAACAAATTATGGATAACATTCAGGAGAATGTGAATTCTAGAACATTTGACAGTGCTCATGAGGAATCCATATACAGATAAAGAGGCAGTTGAGTAAACTGAACAAGGAGGCACATCATGGTTTAAAGTCAGGTAAGGTGTATGTCAGGGTTGTATCCTTTCACCATACTTTTTCACTCTGTATGCTGAGCAAATAATTTGAGAAGCTAGACTATATGAAGGAAAATGGGGCACCAGAATTGGAGGAAAACTTGTTAGCAATCTGTGTTATGCAGATGACACAACCTTTCTTGCTGGGTGTGAAGAGGATTTGAAACACTTACTGATGAAGACCAAAGATCACAGCCTTCAGTATGGGTTGCATTTCAACATCAAGACAACAAAAATCCACAAAACTGGACCAGTGAGCAAAATCATGATAAATGGAGAAAGCACTGAGGTTGTCAAGGATTTCATCTTACTTGATTCCACAATCAGTGACCATGGAAGCAGCAGTCAAGAAATTAAAAGTTGCATTGCATTGGGAAAATCTGCTGCAAAGGACTTTTTTAAAGTATTGAAAAGTAAAGATGTCACCTTGAAGACTAAGGTGCACTTGACTCAAGCCATGGTATTTTCAACCACATCATATGCATGTGAAAGCTGGATGATGAATAAAGAAGACAGAAGAGGAACTGATGCCTTCGAATTGTGATATTGGGGGAGAATACTGAATGTACCACAGACTGCCAAAAGAACAAACAGATCTGTTCTGGGAAAAGTACAAACAGAGTGTTCCTTGGATGCAAAGATGGTGAGGCTGCATCTTACATACGAGATCTGACAATTAAGTCCACAAACTTAACTGGTTCTAAGTGCTACATACCACTTGCTGAATAGCACTATGGTTACCTTCAAAGTACTCACCCTTGGCAAGCTATGCACCAATACGAGCACCTAGTCTACCCTTCATGGCAGTTCTGGAGCTCTTTCTGGAATGGCCATTGTGCATGATGGCATAGTGGCAAGTTTGTGAACTTAACTGTATAATTGTCTGTGAGGGAATTTTTAGCCAGTAAACAAATAATTGCATTGGAATATCCTCCCTACTCACCTGACCTTGCCCCTAATGATTTTATTCTTTAACTGAAGATAAAGGAAATATTGAAAGGAAGACATTTTTATGACATTCAGGACACGAAGGGTAGTACAACAATAAGTCTGATGGCCATTCCAAAAAAAGAGTTCCAAAATTGCTTTGAAGGGTGGAGTAGGCACTGACATCAATGCATAGCTTCCCAAGTGGAGTACTTTGAAGATGATTGTGGTGATATTCAGCAATGAGGTATATAGCACTTCTTCTAGGAATCACTTCATGAAATTAATTGTTAGACCTAATACTTTGCATGTATTGTCAGGAGGGATCAATCCCTGGAGAAGGACATCATGCTTGGTAAATTAGAGGGTCAAAAAAGAAGAGGAAGACCCTCAACAAGACGGATTGACACAGTGGCTGCAACAATGGGCTTAAACAGAAAAACAACTGTGGGCACGACGAAGACTGGGCGGTAATTTTTTCAGTCATGCATAGGGCTGCCATGAGTTGGAACCAACTAGATGGCACCTAACAACAACTTCAACAAATAGAGATAAATGAAGTAGAGAATATAAAAACAAAACAGAGAATCAACAAAATGGCAAGTTGGTTTTTTAAAAAGACAGTAAAACTGACAAACCTTTGGCTAGACGGCTAAAAAAACAAAATGAGAGGGCAAGAGGGAAGACATGAATAACTATAATCAGAAAGGAATGTGTGGGCATTATTAGCTGTCATTCAGAAATAAAAAGGATTATCAGAAAATACTATGAACAACTGCATGCCCACAAATTGGATAATCTGGATGAAATGGAGAAATTCCTGTTGTTGTTGTTGTTAGGTGCCATCTAGTCAGTTCTGACTCACAGTGACACCATGTACAATAGAAGGTAACCCTCTTTGGTCTTGCACCATCATCTCAAGGCAGAATATAATCTTACACATTGAGTCTGCCCACTAACATAACTGCTGCCCATCCTCTCATTATCATCATAGTGGCAGAATTTATAACATATAGGAACATCACATAATATCAGGAATCATGGCCTAGCCAAATTGCTACACATCTGTAGACGGGAAGGTGGAGACAATTCAATACATGACAATTACCAACAGCATAATTCAAAAGCAACAACTCTTCTTTATTCACTGACCAGCTTTCACATGCATATGAGGTGAATGAAAATACCATGGTTGGGTCACGTACACTTTGTCCCCAAAGTGACATCTCTGCTTTTGAATACTTCAGAGAGGTCTTCTGCAGCAGATCTGCCCAGTAGAGTATTTGATAACTGTTACTTCCAAGGGGGTTAGCTGTGCATCCAAGTAAAATAAAGTCCTTGACAACTTCAACAGTTCTGAACACATCATTCAGGAGCACTTGCTGCAATCCACCTACGCGAAACTTCCAGAAATCCAAATTGGATTCAGAGGAAGACACAGAAGGAGGGATATCACTGCTCATGTCAGATGGACCTTGGCTGAAAGGACAGAATACCAGAAAGATGTCTATCTGTGCTGTAATGACTATGCAAAGGCAGTCAACTGTGTAGATCATAACGAATTATACATAACTTTGTGAAGAGTCGCAGGTTCAGAACACTTAACTGTGCTCATAAAGAATCTGTACACAGACCAAAAGAAAGTTGTTGAAACAGAACAATGGGTTGTCTCATGGTTTAAAGTCAGGAAAGTTGTACAACAGGGTTTTACTTTTTCATCATATGGAAGATTGAGCCAAACTGTCTTGAAAGAATTAGAGTCAGACAGCTTGTTAGCAAGGATGGCAAGACATCATCTCACATACCTTGAACTTGTTATCATGAAGAACCAGTCCCCAGAGAAGGACATCATGGTTGGTACAGCAGAGGGTCAGTGAAAAAACAGGGATAACTTTGACAAGTTGGATTGATCTAGTAGCGGCAACAATGGGCTCAAACACAGGAAAGGTTGTGAGAAAGGTCCAGGACTGAACACCGTTTTGTTCTGTTGCAACTAGGATCACTATGAGTCACTATAGTGGCACCTGACAGTAACATGAAAACCAGAAACAAGAGAAAGATACCCAATTTCAGCACTGCTCTTCAACATTTTACTGGAAGATCTAGCCAGAGCAGTTAGTTAAGAAAAAGCATCCACACTGGAAAAGAAAAAGTGAGACTATTTCTTTTCACACACTACACGGTCCTGTATAGAGAGCATTTCAAAAGATTCCACAGGAAAGTTAGTAAAACCTTCTAAACGAATTCCATAAAGTTGCAGCATACAAGATCAACACAGAAAAAAGTCAGTTGTTTCTGCATTCCAGTAATGAACAATCTAAAAAAGGAAACTAAGAAAACAATTGCATTTTCAATAGCATCTAAAAAAATAAACTACCAAGGAATATTTAGGAATAAATTTAACAAAATAAGTCAGACTTTTTTGCTGAAAATTCCATTTGTCCACGCATTTCCCTCTTCTAGTTATTCATAATAGTGGGACCACACATTATTTCTGAATTATTTCTTAAAATTATTTTTGAATTTATTTCACTGAGCATAACATTTTCGAGGCTCATCCATATTGCAGTATGTATCAGAACTTCATTTTGTTTATGGCTGAATAATATTCCATTGTATGTGTGTGCCACATTTTATTTATCTGTTGATGAACATTTGGGTTATGTCCACCCTTTAGCTACAGTGACTAACGTTTCAGTGAACCCTGGTGTACAAGTATCTGACTCCTTAGTTCATTTCTTTTGGGTTTATATCTAAGATTAGAATTGCTGGATCATTTGGTAATTCTGTATTTAACTTTTTAAGGAACCAACAAACTGTTTTCCACAGTGACGGAATCATTTTACTTTCCCCCAGTAGTGAAATAGGGTTCCCAATTTTCCAGTCTTGCCAATGCTTGTTATTTTTTGGCTTGTTTTGGAACAGCCATCTCAGTGGGAGTTACGTGATATCTCATTGTGGTTTTGATTTTTGTTTCCCTAATAAGAAACTGAAGGGAGACCTGGTGATGCAATGGTTAAGCACACTGTCAGTAACCAACAGCACAGCAGTTCAAACCCACCAGTAGCTCCAAAGAAGAAAAGAACTAGCGATCTGCTACCATTAAGATTACAGCCTAAGAAACCTACAGGGAAGCTCTACTGTGTCCTATAGGGTTGCAATGAAGAACAATCAACTGTATGGCACACAACCAACAACAACCTAGACAAACTAAATAATCAACATGTATTTTGGTCCTTGCCTCCAGATTATAGGCAATGGGACAAATTTTTTGTATTCACATAAGAATTTAATTCCCACACTCCCCTTTGAGAACAAAGGTATTACCTTCAATTTTGTGTTGCTGTCAGGTGCCTTGAATCAGTACTGACTCAGCTGTCCTATGTACAGCAGAGCCAAACACTGCCTGATCCTGCACCATCCTCACAATCGGTCATTGCTATGCTTGAGCCCATTGTTGAAGCCACTGTATTAATGCAAAATCTTCAATTTTACATATAAACAAGCCTAATTCTCAGGGAGATTAAGTACCTCATTCAAGTACATACTTGTAGTATCTAGTGGAACTTGTATTCAAGCTCAAGTCTGTGTGATTTCCACGCCTGTGTGGCTTGTTTTCTCTCCTGCTTCCTCTTCAGATTTAAATTTTACACCCTATCTTACTCCAAAATGGATTAGAGGAGGCATCTTACAATTATGTTTAACATGAATCAAAACCACTTTTCTCCTTAAGCTCTGTGTTTTAACAAGTTTTGTGTAAATAAAAAGAAGAGAAAGGACCATCCATCATGAAAGCAAATCAGTAAGGAAGTTTTAATGGAGGCAAGTACGGAAACCCTGGTGGTGCAGTGGTTAAGTGCTACAGCCATTAACTAAAACGCTGGGTGTTCAAAGGCACCAGGCACTCCTTGGAAACTCTATAGGGCAGTTCTACTCTGTCCTGTACTTGCTATGAGTTGGAATTATCTTAAAGGCAAAGGGCCTTAGAGCTAGGGAAGGACTAAATGATTTACTGACAAGAGCTATATACATGGCATAACTCCAGGATACGGAATTCGTTTGCCTGCAGTATTAATTACTATTGCTTCTGCAAAAACATACTACAAACTTGGTGGCTTAAAATGATAGAAATTTGTTATCTGACAGTTCTAGAGATAAACAGTCCAAAAGTATAAGCAGAGGTGAGGTCCTTTCTATAAGCTCCAAGAGAGAACCTGTTTCCTTGCTTTTTCTACTTTTTAGAGCCCATCTGCATTCCATAACTAGTGCCCCCCCTTCCTCCATCTTCAAAGAGCATCACTCCTTCCATCATTACTTTTTTTTTTCAGTGTGGCCTTCTTGCTTTCCTCTTATCAGGATCCTTGTGATTACATTGGGCCCAATCCAATCCCAAATCCTAACCATAATCATATCTGCAAAGTCTCTTCTATCATGTAAGGCAACACATTTACATGTCCCAGACTGGCTGTCTAGTAAATAAAGTAGGGGAGAAAATAGCAGTTTAAAAGTTACTAAAGCAGGAGGAAGAGTGGGTAAGCGATATGGGTGTTAATCTAAAGGTCAGCCATTGGAATCAACCAGGTACTCCCTGGTAGTTCTACTCTGCCATAGAGGGTTGCTAGGGGTCAAACTGAATTTGATGGCAGCAGTCCTTTTTTTTTCTTTTTACTTTTCTTTTTTAATAGCAGGTTGCAATTCTCAGCATTTGAAAATTTTTGGAAGGAGGTATTTGGAATGTAAACACTGATAAACCAATTAGCTAGTATTTCTATGTATAATGAAGTGTACAGCATACATAGTGTACCGAATGGGAGCTGATGATGATTGTTCTGAATAACGTACATCTCCAGGCAAAAGATACATGATTCATATTACGTTAATACTGCAGCTCAAATAAAGAACATGAATTACATTCATGATTCACTTCTCTATCTGACGTGTGAAAGGAACAATAATACATTATCATTGCCAAGTATGGAACTTGAATTTCTCTCTATCCCTTATAACAAGAGTGATATTATGCAAGTAAGATGTGCTTCATCATCTGGAGTATTTAAATCATAATAACTTCCTTGTAGGGCTATTTTGAGCTTTGAAAGGGCTGCACTGATTGTGTCGTACAAAAACAAAAAAAAACATAGCTGTGAAGTTGACTCCTGAATTACAGCAACACTATAGCATAGGGTTGAACTGCCCTCATAGGGTTGACAAGACTGTACATTTTTATGGAAACAGCTGCCTCATCTTTATCCCTCAGAATGTTTGGTGGTTTAGGACCATCTACCTTTCAGTTAGCAGCCAAATGCTTATCACTGCACAACCAGAGCTCCTTTAAGGAGGCTATTACGCTCACCAGTATTTTTGGTACTCTCAGACCCACAGGAATATTGCCTTTCCATTGGAAACAGCCATATAGGTGATGTTAGACAATGAAATGAGTCTGAAGACTCTCCAGCAACACTTCTCCTGTAGTGGTAATTGTAGGGACAAGTCCTGGCAGGTACTGTCATGGGCATGCAATGGCCTGAAATTCTGAGCCTACACAGTGGAAAACTGCACTGAAAAGCAGCCAGACTCCAGTAATAAATAGACTCCTGAAAGTCAAAAAAAAGTCTGGTTTTTAATCTATAGATTTAAACAAACTTAATCTAACATTCTACTATAGAAATAAATCTTTCTGGGTAGAAAAATCTACCTCCAGATGATTTTTGAAAATATTTCATTGTGCTTTAAGTGAAACTTTTCAATCAAAGTCAACTTGTCATACAAAAACTTACACACACATCACTGTGTAACTCCAGTTGCTCTCCCCACCCTGTGACAGTACGCTCCCCCACTCCACCCTGTATTTTGCATGTTTTTTCAACCAACTCCTGATCCTTTCTGCCCTCTCGTCTTGCCTCTGGACAGCAGCTGCCCACAGCCTCATGTGTCTTCCTAAGCCAAGCAGCATACCCTTTACTAGTATCATTTTATGTCTTATGTTGTTGTTAGATGCCATCGAGTCAGTTCTTACTCGTAGTGATCCTATGCACAACAGAACAAAACACGTCCTGGTCTTGCACCAGGTCTACGATGGTTTTTAGCTTCAGTCCATCATTAAAGCTACGGTGTCAATCCATCTTATTGAGGGTCTTCCTCTTTTTTGCAGACCTTCCACTCTACCAAGCATGATGTCCTTCTCTAGGGACTGATCCCTCCTAACAACAAGTCCAAAGCATGTAAGACACAGTCTTGCCATCTTTGCATCCAAGGAACACTCTGGTTGTACTTCTTCCAGAACAGATAAGTTTGTTCTTTTGGCTGTCCATGGTATATGGAATATTCCTTTGCAGCACCACAGTTCAAAGGGATCAATTCTTCTCCTGTCTTCTTTATTCATTGTTCAGCTTTCACATGCAAATGATGTGACTGAAAATACCATTGTTTGGGTCAGGTGCACCTTAGTTTTCAAGGTAACATCTTTACTTTTCAATACTTTAAAGAGGTCTTTTACTGCAGATTTTCCCAATGCAATGCATCTTTCGATTTCTTGACTGCTGCTTCAGTGGGTGTTGATCCTGAAAACAAGTAAAATGAAATTCTTAACAACCTCAATCCTTTCTCCATTTATCACAATGTTGCTTACTGGTCCAGTTGTGTGGGTTTTTGTTTTCTTGATGTTGAGGTGTAATCCATACTGAAAGCTGTGGTCTTTGATGTTATCAGTAAGTGTTTCAAATCCTTTTCACCTTCAGGAAGGAAGGTTGTCTTATCTGTGTAATGCAGGTTGTTAATGAGTCTCCCTCCAATCCTGATGTCCATCTTCTTCATATAGTCCATCTTCTCTGATTATCTGCTCAGCATACAGATTGAAAAAGTACAGTGCAAGGATACTACCCTGACACACACCTATCCTGACTTTAAACCATGTAGTGCCCCCTTGTTCTGTTCACACGACTACCTCTTGATCCATATACAGAGCCCTTAAGAACACAAAAAGTGTTTTGGAATTCCCATTCATTGTAATGTTAGCCATCATTTGTTATGATCCACATAGTTGAATGCTTTTGCATAGTCAATGAAACACACATAAACATCGTCTATTCTCTGCTTTCAGCCAAGATTCATCTGACATCAGCAATGATATCCCTGGTTCCAAGTCCTCTTCTGAACCTGGCTTGAATTTCTCACAGTTCCTTGTCAAGGAATGCATTGTTGCAGTCACTTTTGAATGATTTTTAGCAAAATTTTACTTACATGTGATATTAATGATGCCCAAGTGCCGTCGAGTGATACTGTTCAGTAATTCCTGCATTCAGTTGGATCACCTTTCTTGTGAATAGGCATAAATACGGATCTCTTCCAGTCATTTGGCCAGGTAGCTGTCCTCCAAATTTCTTGGCATAGACAAGGGAGCACTTCAAGTACGGGTTCCATTTGGTGGAATGTCTCTGTTGATATTTCATCAATTCCTGGAGCCTTGTTTTTTGGGTTTTTTTCCCAGTGCCTTCAATACATCTTTGACTTCTTCCTTCAGTACCATTGGTTCCTGGTCACACCTACTTTCCATCCAGTACTTCCCATATCCATTCAACCAACTCCTGTCCCCTTTCACCTTCACATCTTGTCCCAGGACACAAGCTGCTCAGATAGCATTATGAATATATTTAAGCCAAGAAGCAATTCTTCACCAGCATCACTCTACGTCTCATAGTCCAGTCCAATCTTTATTTGAAAAGTTGGTTTCAGCAGTTTTAAGCTCTAACGTAAACAGAGTCTGGGGCCACGTTCTCAGGGGACCCTCCAGTCTGAGGGACCATTAAGCGTGGTCTTTTAATAGTGTTCTAGTTTTGCACATCCATTTTTCTCCCACTTTGTCAGGGACTTTATATAGTATTCCCTATCATGGCAGTCATTTGTAGTGGTCAGGAACCATCTAGCTTGTCTGGTCCCATGCTGATATAGTCTCAGATCATAGGGCATCATCTGTCTACTGGGCTCACATTTTCCTCATATCTTTAATGTTCTTCATTTACTGCTCCAGGTGGATTGGGACAAATTGATATACTTAGATGGCCGCTTGCTAGTTTTTAAAACTCCAGATGCCACTTGCCAAATTGGCATGCAGAGCATTTTCTTAAAGAAACAAAACAACAACAAAAAACACCTTCATTATGTCAGTTAGCTTAGATGTCCCCTGGAACCATGGTATTCAAATCCCTGTCCCTGCTACTCTGTCCTTCAAAATGTGGGGTCATATTGAGGAAACCTCTTAGCTTTTGGTATAGTCCAGCTGTCCTCCCTTCTACTGCCTGCTGTCACTCTCCTCACCTAACCTAATCTGGATCTACTATCTAGTTTATGAATACCTCCTCTCCTTCCCTACCCTTTTCATAGCCATAAAAGATTATTTTCTTCTATGTTTAATCTTTTCCTTAAGTCCTTACAAGTGATCTCATATAATATGTCATTTTGCATCTATTTTCACTCAGCATAATGTCTTCAAGATGACTTCATGTTATGTTTCCTAAGATCATTGTTGTTCTCTATCATTGTGCAGTATTCCATTGTGTGACTGTATCATAGTTTGTTTATACATTCATCTGTTGATGGACACACAGATTGAGTTCATTTTTTTGTTATTGTGGACAGTGTTGCAATGAATACTGGTATGCATGTATCTGTTCATATGATAGCCCTTATTTCTCCAGGATATATTCCAAGAAGTGGGACTGTTCGATCATATGGTATTTCTATTTCCAGCTTTTTAAGAAATCACCAAATTGATTTCCAAAGTGGTTGTACCATCTTATATTCTGACCAGCAGTGTGAAGAGTTTCAGTCTCTCCACAGCCTCTCCAACAGTTACCATTTTGAGTTTTCTGGATTAATGCCAGACTTGTTGGGGTGAGATGGTATCTCATTATAGTTTTAATTTGAATTTGTGTAATGGCTAATGATCATGAACAATTTCTTCATGTATCAGTTAACTGTCTGGATGTCTTCCTTGGTGAAGTGCCTGTTCACGTCCTTTGCCCATTGTTTAACTGTGTTATTTGTCTTTTTCCTGTTGAAGGTTTGAAGTACCTTTTAGAGTATGAACATTATACGACAATCAGATTCACAGTAGCCAAAAATTCTTTCCCAGTCTATAGGTGCTCTTTTGGTAAAGTCTTCAGATTAGCATTAAGTGTTTGATCTTTAGGAGTTCCCAGGTAGATATTTTCTCTTCTGGTATATGTAGATTGTTACTAATATTTTGTAGTCTGTTTATGCTGTGTATTAGGACTCCCAGCATTGTCTCTATTTTTTCTTCCATGATCTTTATGGTTTTAGATTTTATATTTAAGTTTTTGATCCATTTTGCATTAGTTTTGTGCATGATGTGAGACATGGGTCTTTTTCATTTCTTTTTTGCATATGGATATCCAGTTGTACCAACACCATTTATTAAAGAGACTGTTTTTCCCAGTTTATGGACTTTGGATCTTTGTTAAATATCAGTTGCTTATAGGTAGGTGATGCTATGTCTGAATTCTTGATTCTATTCCATTGGCCTATATATCTATTTTTGTACCAGTACCAGGCTGTTTTGACTGCCCTGGCAGTGTAACAGATTCTAAAGTTAGGTAGTGTGTGAAGTCTTCCACTTTGTTCTTCTTCAGTACTGCTTTACTTATCCAAGGTTCCTTCCATGAAGTTTTAGGTTTGTTTTTCCATCTCATTAAAATATGCCATTAGAATTTGTATTGGATTGCACTGTAACTACAGATTGATGTGGGCATAACAGAAATTTCTGGTAACAACGGGCATCCTTGTCTGGTTCCCATTCTCAATCGGAATGCTTTCAGATACTCTCCATTTAGGATGACGCTAGCTGTTGACTTTGCATGGATGCCTTTTATTATGTTGAGGATTTTCCCTTCTGTTTCAATTTTCCTAAGAGTTTTTTTTAACATGAATGTTTGGACTTTGTTAAATGCCTTTTCCTGTCCAGCTAATAAAATCAAGTGGTCCTTGTCTTCTGTTTTATTTATGTGGTTGATTGCATTAATTATTTTTCTGATGCTGAACCAAGCCTGCATCTCTGGTATAATTCCCACTTGGTCATAATGGTTTTTTTGATATGTTGTTGAATCAGATTTACCAAGATTTTGCTGAAGATTTTTGCATCTAAGTTCATGAGAGATATTGGTCTGTAATTTTCCTTTTTTGTGCTGTCATTACCAGGTTTGGGTATCAAGGTTTACTGCCTTCATAGATTGACTTTGGGAATATCCCATCCTTTTCTATGCTTTCTAATAACTTTAGTAATAGTGGTGTTACTCTTGTCTAAAAGTTTGGTATACTTCTCCAGTGAAATCATCAGGGCCAGGGCTTTTTTCAGTTGCGAGTTTTTAAATCACCTTCTCAGTCTCTTCTTGTGTGATGGATTTATTTAGTAGTTCTACTTCTGTTTGTGCTAGTTTTGGTAGGTAGTGTGTTTCTAGAAATTTGTCCACTGTCTCTAGGTTTTCAAATTTATTAGAGTACAATTTTCATATTATTGTTATGAACTTTTTTTTTTAAGTTTCAATTGAGTCTGTTGTAATGTGGCCCACCTCATTTCTTATTTATTTTATTCCCCTCCTGTTTTTCTTTTTTCAGTTTCACCAATGGTTTATCAACTTTGTTGATCTTTTCAAAAACTAACTTCTGGTCTTATTAACTCTTTTAATCATTTTTCTATTCTCTAATTCATTTAGTTCTGCTCTAATTTTTATTATTTGCTTTCTGCTGGTGACCCAGGGCTTCTTTTGCTGTTCTTTTTCCAACTGCTCAAATTGTATGGCTAATTTTTTGACTTGGGTCCTTTCTTCTTTTTGGAGGTGTACATTTACTGAGCTAAATGGACCTCTCTGCACTGCTTTTGTTGTGTCCCATGGGTTGTGATAGGATGTGTTTTCATTCTCATTTGGTTCTATGAATTCCTTTATTCCATTCTTTATTTCTTCTATAACCCTGTCATTTTTGAGCCAGGTATTGTTCTATTTCCAAGCATTTGATTTCTTTTTTCCTCTTTTTTTCTGCTGATTTCTACTTTTACGGCATTATGTTCTGAAAAGATGCTCTGCAGTATTTCAGTACTTTGAAGTTTGTTAAGGATTGACTTGTGACCTAATGCACGGTCACTTCTGGAGAATGTTCTGTGTACTTTGGAAGAGAACGTACACTTGGCTGATGCTGAGTATTCTCTATATATCTATGAGATCAAGTTGGTGATTATGGCCTTAGATATTCTGTGTCTTAATTGGTTTTTTCCTGGATGTTCTGTCCTTCACTGAGAGCAGTGTGTGGAAGTCTCTTACTATTATTGTGGAGCTATTTCTCTTTCAATTAAGTTAATGTTTGCTTTATGTATTCTGGAGCTCTGTTGTCGGGAGTATCCATATTTAATAGTTATGTCCTCCTTGAGTATAGATATTTAATACAGTTATGTCCTCCTTGAGTATTAATCATTTAATCATATAATGTCCTTCTTTATGCAATATGGTGGATTTTACTTTAAAGTCGATTTCTTCAGAAATTAATATTGTCACTCTTGTTCTTTTTTGAGTATTGTTAGCTTGATACATTTTTTTTCATCCTTTGAGTTTTAGTTTGTTTGTGTCTTTGAGTCTAAGATGCAGCTCCCATAGGCAGCATATAGATGGGTTTGTGTTTTCTTTTGATCCAATCTGTGACTCTTCATCTCTTTATTGGTGCATTTAGTCTATTTGTATTCAGAGAGATTACTGATAGATAAGTGGTGCTATCATTTTGATGTCTTTGTATGTGTGTTGCAGACAATTCCTTTGTTCCCTCTAATTTTCTATACTGAGTCTATTTTCTTTATGTGTTTTCATGTTTTTCATTGTTGGTGGATTTATATTTGCTGCGACTTCATGTTTTTCATTTTTATGCACAGGAATGTCAGTTTCCTTTGAGGTTACCTTAATATTACTCCTATTTTTTCTAAATTTAATCAGTCTTTAATTTCTTTATATTAGCTTGACTTCCTCTCAATATGAAAGATCTACAACATTTTCGACTCGACGGCACTTGGCTGGCTGTTTTGTTATCATGTTTACATAATAATATCTCTGTTTAACTATTTTCAGTGTTTTGCCTATAACTATTTTTGTGATTCTCCTATTTGAGTTGATATCCAATTGCTCTATTCTGTGTTCTGGTCTTGGGGTATTAACTGGTGTTAACTGATTTTCTAACCAAAGTTCTTCCTTTAGTAGGTCTTGTAATTTTGGTTTGGTTTTTGATAATCCCCTAAATTTCTGTTTATCTGGAAATGTCCTAATTTCACCATCATATTTCAAAGACAATTTTGTGAGACGTCTATTTCTAAATTTTAATATTAACTTTAATATTAATATGAACTAAATATTAACTTTCTGCATTTCTAATTCCTATCTCTGTATGCTTTCTTTCAGCTTGTTCAGTTTGTTACTATGTTCTGCTACATTTTGCTTCAGCTCCTTCCTGATCTCTTGAAGAGTTCTAAATAGTAATCTTTTGTATTCTTCCTCTGACAATTCTAGGAAGTTACCTTCATCTGGAAAATTTCTTGATCTTCTGTTTTGAGAGCTTTCTGAAGCCATCTTAGTCTGCCTCTTTGATTCTGACTGTTGTCAAGGAGATTTAGATGCTAAACAGCTCTAAAGCTTTAACATTTTCAGGCTAAGTACATATAGCAGCAGTAGTAATAGTAATATAAACATTGATGCTTACTGTGGTCAAAGTATTGTATTAAGCACTTTAAATACTTTGTACCTTATCTGTGTTGTTCATGCTGCTATCTGTGGTATGAAGAGTAATGCTGAACACATAGCAAACACTTTTTAAATGACTTGCTGAATTGAAGAATTCCTGTTGTGTACTAGGAAGGAGTAGACATTAAATGAAAGAAAACTAGAGGTTAAGTAAATTATACTTGATAAAAGTTAGGTGAGTAGATTAACTCACTTTACATAGATATCTTAGTTATCTAGTACTGCTCTAAAAGAAATACCAGAAGTAGATGGCTTTAACAAAGAGAAATTTATTCTCTCATAGTCCAGTAGGCTACAAATCTAAACTCAAGGCATCAGGTCCAGGAGAAGGCCTTTTCTTTCTCTTCCTTCTAGGGGAAGGTCCTTGTGATGCATCAGTCTTCTTTGTTTCCCTTTCCTTTAATCTCTTGTAGGATAGAAGATGAATCAAGCCACACTCCAGGGAAACTGCCTTTTCATTGGATCAGGGAAATAATCTTAGTAAGTGTGTTAGAGACCCACCCTAATCCTCTTTAACATAATCCAATCTTGCCCCACGAACCACAGACAGAGATTAAGATTTGCCACAGAGGAAAATCACAAAATGGAGAAAAACACAATAGTGAGAATGATGGCCCAGACAATAGCTATGCATATTTTGGGGAGGACACAACTCAATACATGACAATAGGTGCTCATTTGCTTTTCAGACTTGCTACTAGCACTACCTAATTTTCATCATCAACTAATGTTGAACCCTTACTACTTTAGTCTTTAAGGGTTTTGTTCAGGTGTTTTAAGGCTATTTGTAATAGAGTCAAGGAAATCAAGCAAATATAATTGGTTTCTTTAGAGAGAAAAACATATAATCTTTGTTTTAATTAAGAAATAACAGCACTTGGCTGGCTTTATCCAAAGTTTTTAAAAGTGCATATGCCTATTTGTCTGGTTTAAAGAGCAATAAGGAAAAATCATGTGTGTACTCTCCTAGGGATTCATAAATAGAAATTCCAATACACTTGAAGTCCTCCTTGCCTGCCCTTCTCCACCCACTCACTCTCCTGAATTCTGTGTTAGTCATTCCTTTTTTTCTCTTAAAGTTCTTCTGTCTGTGTTTACACAGTATCCCTAAAGAATACATTTTGAACCTCATATAAATGAATTCATACTGTATGTATTCTTCCATGAGTCATTTTTATTTTGCTTAATAATATGTTTTTGAAATGTATCCATATTGATGTGTATATTAGTTCAATCATTTCCATTACTGTGAAGTTGTGCTATTAAATTACTTCACTGGAAAAAAAAATTGTCTATTTGATTTTTGATGAATATCTGGGCACTTTTTTATTTCCATAATAAACAATTTCTCTATGGATTTTCTTGGATATATGCAAGATTTTCCCTAGGTACTGTTTTAATAGGACTTGGAATCAGCCAAGAGTGACAGAAATTCAAAATAACAGTAGATTAAACCAGATAGAAATTGAATTTCTCTTGCGCATAAATGAAGTGTGGATGAAAATGGTGCAAAGCTGGTATAGTAGCTTTGGTCTTAAGTCCCAGGCCCCTTTTAGCTCACAGCTCTGCCATTCTCAAATTATGGCCTTCATCTTCATGGTCAAAATGGTACTCTGCTGCATTCTAGCAAGTGAGTTGAAGAAAGGTTGAAAAATAAAATGCAAAATACATAATCTGTTAAGAAAGATTCCTGAAAACTGCTATACCCACTGCTGTCAAGTCAATTCCTACTCATGCTGCCCTAGTAGGCAGAGTAGAATTGCCCCATATGGTTTTGAAGGAGCACCTTGTGGATTCAAACCACCAACCTTTTGGTTAGTAGCCAAAGCTCTTACCTACTAAGCTACCAGGGCTTCTGAGAACTGCTATACATTCTACTTATGCCCCACTGCTCATAAATTACTTGGTTACACACAGTTGCAATGTATACTGGTAAGTGAAATCTTTATTCTGAGTAATCCTATTAACAGCTATAAATTTCACTTCCATGGAAGAAGCGTAAATGGAGACTGAGCAATAACTAGCAAACTCCACCACAGGTACATATCCAGGAATGAAACTGCTGGGTGAAGAGGCAGGTATATGCTGAACTGTACAAAAAAAAAAAAAACCCAAAAACAAAAAAAAGCACTGCTGTAGAGTCAAATCCAAGGCATAGCAACCCTACAGTGAACGCTGTAGGACAGGATAGAACTGCCCCATAAAGTTTCCAAGGAGCACTGGGTGGATTCAAACTGTTGATCTTTTGATTAGCAGATGGAGCTCTTAACCACTATGCCTCCAGAGTTTCCAAGATATTGCCAAATCGTTGCCTAAATTGTTTGTACTAGAAGGATGAGTATGAATATACTCTTAAATAGCTATTTATCAAACACATACACACCATGCACCGGCATTTTTCCCAGATCTAGGCTATAGCAGTGAGTTCATAGTCTAGCTCAAATTACTCAAAGAATAAACATGTAAATAGATAAACATTGGAGACCCTGGGTGGAGCAAACACTTAAATCATTTTACTGCTAACTGAAACATTAGAGGTTCAAGCCTACCCAGTGGTACCTCAGAAGAAAGGTTTGGCTATTTGCTTCCAAAAACATCAGTCACTGAAAACCCTACTGATTACAGTTCTACTCTGACACTCACAGGTCACCAAGAGTTAGAATTTGCTCAAAGGCAACTGGTGTTTACTTTAAATGTTATAATTTGAGGAGTACATGAAGTAACACAAAATAGAGCAGAGGCTGTGGGGGCCCTATATTTTAGAAAGTGGCCAAGGAAAAACACTCTCAAGGAAGCCTGAATGAAAAGAGATGAAAAGGCACAAAAACAACTCAATTCAGTTCCCTCAGTGCCTTCTCTTGGCACAAAAGAATTAACTGAAGTCTTCTGACAAGCGGCCGTACTGTTTGGCTCAGCATAAGAACTGATACTACTGGCAATTCATGCCAACTAGCACTACTCTGGTGGGAACCTTTTCCCTGGAATGCACTAGAGCTAGATCCAGAAGTCCTGAGATTCAAGTCCTCGGGATTTCTGGATCACGTGCATCATATCTGCAAAGCATCTCCCAGATGAAATGGATAGCACAAGCGCACAGAGTAAAAGAGCGCAAAGGCGGACGCACAGCCCCAGTGATAACACAACTGGACCACTATTCAGATTGGTACAGAGGAAAGATAACCCGATAGTTGATTAAGGCTGGGCAGATTTCTCCAGAAAGCAAGTCCTGGAGTAGTCCCTCATGTTTAATTTTCTTTAAATACTCTAGTGGACAACTTCTGTATAGCAGTGAAGCTGAGGGTTGGTTGGTTTGTGCTACTGTAGTTATCATTCCAGTATACCTATTCCAGCTCCTCTTGCCTGAGATAAAATACACATGAACCAATATGACTGGAACATTGTATGGATCCCATTCTCTCTCTTTTCAATTATTTGTGAGCTAAAATGGCATTTGGAAAACAGATGTTGTAGTATAAATTAAAACTCTTTATTCTCCACATTTGGCTATTATATCCTTGAATGCAAAATGTTACTTGATGTAACTGTACATTCCTCTCCCCGTCTCTATCACACTATTTGATCACTACCTGCTGAAAGATCTTTTGAAAGAATGGTCAAAGAACAGCATCATGTCAATATATCCGTACCTGGCTTGAACTTGTAGCTTTGTTTTAATCAGACCTCAGTTTCAGGTAACTGAAAGTAACAACCCCAAACAGCAGGGAAGCTGAAAAAAGAAAAGCAGTCACCATTCAACACACAAACACCAAAATTGAATGTACAAAGCATTCTCTGTACAGACATCAAAATGTAGTCTACAGGGACCTATTATTGAGGAGTAAATAGTATTGGGGCAACAGGCCTGTATAGAACTAACATTGTAAAGCAAAATATGAAATTAAGTAAGCTCTGTGCAACCTGATGATGAATAGTGCTTGTCGCAGCCCAATAAAGACGTTTGTGCAAGCTCCATTGTGCTAGTTTGCTACACGGCTGGGACCATCCATTATGCTGAACCAGACAGGGCTCATTTCACCCCACGCACTATATCTTGGATGCAATCTTGGCACAGAGTTGATGCAAAATTTCATCAACCTGAGGTAATCTAAAAACATTAAGCCAGGAAATACAGTAAGATATTGCTAAGACCCTTCCCCAAGCTGCCAAATACTTGATCTTCACAATGTTCTTCACTTTATTTATAAAGTGCAGAACTGCAGTTGAATGCTTAATTTTCAGCTTTTCAGACTGCAGTAGATCATCATATTTTGGGGGCCATGTCTTCAGTGAAGTGTCATCTTCTTGGTTTTGTTGAAACTCAAAGGTCCAGAGTATTTCGGAACTTCAGTGGGAGGAAATGGAGACTTTCTTAGCCAGCTATGCGTCTTTTCTCCGCTGTACTGTGCCCTATCTATCCATCCCCAGAATATCCTTCTTCAATCCACAAAAAAAGTCACACCACTTCCTGTCTTCTCTTGAGTCCTTTAACATGTATCAGTCCATAGACCTTCCCTTCACGTCCAACTCACCGTCATAAAACTTCTGCACTGCTATGGTCAATAGTTGACACATATTAGGCAGTCAATAATTAAATGTTAAATTGAGGTGAAATACATCAGGTTTAATGTCCTACTGCAGCTACCAAAATTCAGAGAAGTAGTTTAGTACTTCCAACTTGGGAAGTCCTCCTAGAGAAGGTGGTGTTTAAGCCATGTCCTGGAGGATGAGTCAATCTTGGTAGGCAAAGAAGGGTACAAAAACATCCATGCTGATGCAACGGCATGAGTAAAGACACTTGTCCTTTAGAAAATCAGTGGGAGACTACTTAGAAGGCTACTGAAACTCACAAAATAAAAGATAATAGAAATTACAGGAGAGAAACGTTGTTGTTAGTTACTATCAGGTTGGCCTCAACTCACGGAGACCCCGTGTACAACAGAACAAAACACTCCCCAGTCCTGCGCCATCTTCACAATCATTGTTATGTTCAAATCATTGTATATTCTGAGTGTCTTCCAGTGTATAGATATTCACCTTTCAGCACTATATTGGATAATATTCTCTTGTAAGCCTTTGAGTTTTCACTGGCTAATTTTTGGAACTAGATTGTTCTAGTTTGTCTTAGTTTGGAAGCTCTCCTGAAACCTGTCTGCATGGGAGACCATGCTGGTATTTGAAATACTGTGGAATAGCTTCCAGTATTATAACAATACACAAGCCATCAGAGTATGACACAAACTGACAGATGAGTGCAGGAAAGATATTGTTGAGTGACGGGGAGTTAATCTCAACTCATAACAACCCTATAGAACACAGTAAGGTGTCCTAGGCTGTAACCTTTATGGAAGTGGGTCCAGTCAGTGTAGCTGTTAAAGAACTCAGGTGCTACATGAATTGCCAGCAGTTTGAACCCACCAGCCCTCCACAGGGAAAAGATGTGGCAGTCTACTTCTGTAAAGATTTACAGCCTTGGAAACCATATGTGGCAGTTCTACTTTGTCTGCTAAGATTGCTATGAGTCAGAATCAACTTTCAACAACAGTGGGTTTGGTTTTTTGTTTTGGAATCTTTATGGGAGTAGATTGCCAGGTGTTTTCTTCTACTGAGCCACTGGTAGGTTTAAACCAACCTAACACTTGCAATGACTGAATCACCAGGGTTCCTTAGGAGAGAAATAAGAACAAAAAACAAACAGAAAAACCTATTGCCGAATCAATTCTGAGTCAGTTTTGACTCATAGCGACTCTATAGGAAAAAGTAGAACTGCCCTACAGAGTCACTAATCCTTCCATTAGCAGCCATAGCACTTAACCACTATACCAGAGAAGTATTAGGACTTAAATGTAGGGGGCAGACTACTGAGTCACTGGGGAAGCCAGGACTTGGGTATATATCAGACTTCAGGCAATTGTCCTTATCCAGGGTACCCTTCCACAAGGTATCCTCAGCCAGCAAGATTCAGTTCCTCTGATACCTTCTCTGAGTCTGCCAGGCAGTCATAATTAATTGTTCCTTCATTAGCATTTCCACTGTCCAGCTGTACAGCCCTCTATTTCCTTTAGTAAATCCAACTCTGAACACTTTCAGTGGTACTGAAATTACAAGAACACCGTAAATTAAAAAATGTTATACAAATGTTTGCAATGTGACGACAGTAGCAATAAGGCCGCTGGCCTTCCTGGGTAGCCTAAAAGACCTCTGAGAACAATGACAGTATATTAAATTTTCTAAATCTGTAGGTCTTAGCTTGGGCAAGTCTTTGTTGCAAGGGTTCTCTTGTGTTGAAGGGACACTGAGACTGATTACAAAGAATTTTAGAGCCAGACAGACATGGGCTTGAATTCCAATCCCTTACTAGGTTTGCAGTATGGAGTACACTTCTCCCTTCATGCTTTGGAGCAATTGGTATATTCCTTACTATCCTTGTTTTCCCAATTCACAAACCGTATTATCTTCAATAAATCTCTTTGCTTTTACTTTAGCATAGTGAGTGTTCTTACTCTAAGACATTTCTTGGTGCCAAAAGTGGTATTTCAAGGACACATTTCCTCAGGCAGCCTCTGGAACATTGAGGACTCAGCTATCTGGTGCTCCAGCTCACTGCCTCTCAGGTTCTTAGAAGTCATTCCAGGTTAATAGTCTCTCGAATCCAAGTTCTATTCGCTGTTTTGAGATTTACTGTTGGACTCTCTCTTTTACTTTCATTTCAGTTTACATTCTAAATATTTTGAACAAGTTTGTTGCCAGATTAAGTCTGGTAGGGCTGTTACTTAAGGAATTCCAAGTCTATTACTCTAGTTTGACTTTGGGAGAACAAAAGGTTTCAGCCCATTAAGCTTGAATTCACATTTTGCATTCTTTTGATTGCTCATTTTAGGTCTAAGCATGCTGTTAGATTTCAGTACACATTCAGGTTCCAGCAGCATGTGTGAATGCATTGTTTTAGTAAAATGGAAAATGCTAGCTCTAAGGACTTGGCAGGACCAACTCTGGTGTTACTCAGGTCACTTATGTGAACAAACACTTCTTTTCTTATACCTACTTATTTGTGGACCATTGGCATGCTTTTAGTAAAGACAGCTGAGAGAATCAGTAGCTATTACAGGGCTCATTTGAGATGTCTAAATTAGTTCTTCTTCACATAAATTGGGAAAGTGAGGCTTCTAACTTGGCAGCTGTAATGGGAGGCCTATTTTGAATGGTATATAGAAGTCTCCAAAAGATGTCAATAAAGTAAAAGTTCCTCTAAGTAGGATGTTATTGCTGTTAGGTGCTAGCAAGTCAGTTCTAACTCATAATGACCGTATGTGCCATGAAACCAAACACTGTCCTGTACTGTACCATCCTCACAATCATTGCTATGTTTGAGTCCATTTTTTATAGCCTCAGCATCAATCCTTCTAATTGAGGGCATTCCATGGAGAAAGATATGACATTCTGTTTTTGAGAGATTTATAGCTTTTGAAACTGCATGAAGTAACTAGAAGCTGGAATCAACTCAGTGGCAGTACCTTTTGCTTTATTATGACAGTAGGCAGGATCTGGGATGCTAAACAAACTGAGGAAGTTACATGAGTCTCAGAAAAGTTGGAAGGCAATGGCTAGTCCCAAGGCAGAGAATTTCTGCAGCTATTCCTGGGAGATGGCAGTTCTGGTATTTTTCCCTCCCTCCCTCACTACACCTCCTTCCCTTTCCAACATGTTTCAGATAACGAGATAAAGTCAAAATGAAGCACAGCAGCAGCTCAACAGCAGAATAAGAAGTCAAAATGCATCCTATGTCAAACTATCTTTCACTACTTAGTTGTGGTATCCACAGAGCCTAGCCCAGGCCATAAGTACTTAAGAAAAAACTTACTGAGTGACCTATTTAGAGAAGAATAATACTATCAGATCTGGAGAGATTCTACCTTCTCAGGGGTGAAGCATATACTCGTTGAGAAATGTTTCCTGGCCCAGCCAAACTACCACACATATTTTGTGGGGGACACAATTCAATTCAATCTATGACACTACTTAATTGTCACAATTAACAAGTAATAGAGGTGACATTTTTTTGTACCCCATGTAGCAGTAAAGTAGTGCAAGAAAAGTTAATTATTTTTCCAGTGATAACAGTACTAATAGCACAGTTGGCTTCTCCATTAGAATGGGTACTTTAGCTATGGTAAATCCAATTACAAAATATTTGTATTATTTTTACAAGAAACTATAGGGCACATCTGTCACATATGTCTGAAGGGTGACCTTGGTTCCTTCTCTTCAACCTCATGACAGTTATACTGAAGAAGACCTCCAAACAAATGAGACAAAAAAAAATCATTAAATGGCAACCTAACCTGGTTGGTCAGATGCTTTGAAGGAGTTTGCATGAATTAGAGCATGGAAGACATGGTTCCCTCAGTGCTGAGATTGGAAACCAAGGTCATTTCGAGTCAAGAAGGTCTAAACATAGGAAATCAACTTATCCTGACTGACAAATACTAATTTTCTACTAATATCCATTTCCACCACCCTATTTATGAGCAGGGCTTACATGCTATTCTGGTGTTGAAGCCCTTCCTCACATGACTCAGAAGAGAAATGCTTATTAGTTCAGCATATGTTTACTGGCTACCTACTAAGTGTCAGATGCTGTTTCAGATCCTGAGAGTTAATTCTAAAGAATATACAGACCCTCTCCTCAGTCTACAGGGGGACAACAATGTAAAATGTTATATCAATAGGAAGGAACACTTTAAATAAAAATGAAGCAGGATGAGAGTTGAGACAGAGTGACAGAGGGTACTATTTTAGAAAAAGTGGTCAGGAAACGCCTTTCTGAGAAGGTAATATTTTAGCAGTGACTTAAATAAAGACAGGTAAGAAAAATTATAAGCGTATTGGTATTAGTATACTAGTATGTACAAGAATACCTCCAGACTATGTATACTTTTTATTTAAGTTCTTTATTAATATTAAACCAGTAACCAGCTGTCAACAAGTTTTTTTCAATTCATGGTGACTTCATGTGTATCACGTGGAACTGTGCTCTACAAAGTTTTCAGTGATTAAGTTTTTGGAAGTGGATCTCCAGGTCTTGCTTCCAAGTACCTCTGCGTGGACTTGAACCTCTAGCCTTTTGGTTAGTAATGGTTTGCATCACCCAGATACTCTTTACTGATAGTAGTCTTCCGGTATTCAGAATGGTGTAGTTCTCTGAAACAGGCACTGTAGGCTATCATTTCAACACACAGAAGAACCCAGAAGAAGATCCAGAGCTAGGTACTAGCCAACAGCTGGTTTTCCATTGCCTCACAAGTACACACTATGTGCATGTACATCTGCTCAATTACTATACTGTAGTAGCCTTGTGGTGCTACACAGATATCTAAGTCAGCAAAGGCTTATGAAACCTGTTCAAGTTCCTCTGAAGTAATGAAAGGAAAGAGTAAGGGCCAGTCTTCATAGATGATACCTCTAGAGACATGACGGAGGCCAATCTACAATCTTATCATTACCAGAACTGTGAGTATATAATAAGCCTAATGGGTTTGTTTAGGGGTAGCCATGGTGTAAAGAGAAGTCTCCTGAAAGTATGTGGTCAAGATTTTCTTGATCTTGAGATACAGGAGCAAGAACAGTCTCTTCTTCCATTAACTCTTGTCATGGCAACAATCCATCTTGTAAAAGAAGAGTCAGATGAGGATGGATGGGTTGGAAGCAGGGCTTCAAACTGGTCCATTCTGGCTCCATAAAGATGGCAGCCTTAGAAACCTTCTGGGGCAGTGGTACTCTGTCCTATAGGGTCACTAGGAGACAGATTTGATTTGACAGTAATGGGTTTGGTTTTGGGATTAGAGCTACCTAAATTTCCTATAGTTTAAGGCTACTGAATTGGGATTTTCTGAATTTACAACCAAAAACATGTTAATTAATTGAATGCACCTCCCATAAATGACACAGAATCAGAGGAAAAAGGGCCAATGACTGGGAAAACCCAAAGCACAAGTCAGTCATTTGTGTGCACCTGCTCCCAGGTAGATGGTACTCAGGACAACATCCACTGGGGAAGACTCTCTTTCTAACATGTCTTCCACTTCTGAGGGAGCCAAGATAAGTCACTGACCTTCTGGAGTCACTCTTCATGTATCCATAAGTGGATATTCCCACACACTAACTTTTTTAAAAATCCCCAGAGAACAGAACTTCAAAGAACTTAGGGGTAAACCAGTCTCAGGCAACACTGGTTCACAGGACACTTATCCTGATTGCCAGCACCTATCTCAGCCAGGCAAGATGTTTACCTGTGTTTGATGAATATGTAAAGGCATTTGTCTGTGTGGATCATGACAAACTACGGATGACATTGTGAGAATGGGAAGTCCAGAAAACGTAATTGTGCTCATGAGGAAACTGTACACAGACCAAGAGACAGTTGTTCAAACAGAACAAAGGAGTACTGCGTGGTTTAAAGCCAGGAAAGGTGCGTGTCAGCGTTACATCCTTTCCCCATACTTGTTCAACCTGCATGCTAAGTAAATAACCTGAGCAGCTGGACTGTATGAAGAAGAGCATGGCATCAGGATCGAAGACATTAACAACTTGCAATATACAGATGACACAATCTTGCTTCTTGAAAGTGAAGAAGATTAGACACACTGATGAAGATCAAAGATCACAGCCTTCAGCAAGAATTACACCTCAACATAAAGAAAACAAGGATGACAGAAGAAGAATCAATGTCTTACAGTGTTGGTGAAGAATGTTGAATATGCTATGGATGGCCAAAAGAAATGAATCAATCTGTCTTGGAAGGAGTACAGCTAAAATGTTCCTAAGAAGCAAGAATGAAGAGACTGTATCTCATATGCTTTTGACAAGTTATCAGAAGGGCCCAGTCACTGAAGAAGGGCATCATGATTGGTAGAGAGTCAGTGAAAAAGAGAAAGATCCTCCATGAGATAGAATGAGGCAGTTAAAGCAACAATGGGCGTAAGCATAACAATTGTGAGAATAGCAGAGGATCAGGCACTGTTTCAAGGAATTCACTTGACAGCACCTAGGAATAACAGTAACAACAAGCTGACCCTCAAGTCCCTAGGCTGCACAAACACTTTGTGTTCAACTGCTAAACCTAAAAATTAACAGTTTGAACCCACCCAGAGGTACCACAAAAGAAAGGCTTGGTGATTTGTTTCCATTAATATTACAACCCTCCTCCCCTCAAAAAAAAAAAACCCATGGAGCATTTCTACTCTGTCTGTTAACACATGGGATTACCATGAGTCAGGATCTACTTGATGGCAATGGGTTTAAGGCTTCTGGTTTTGGCTTTTTCCCACCTCCACTACATATCTTTTGCACATTCTGGGAAAGTTTTCACATATCACATGTGTCTGTTACAACCCCGATATATTCACAACCTAAATGTCACATAAAACTGCACACACAGTTATACATGTATTTTCACTGAATGAATACTTGTTTGTGCTGGGTGCTGTTGTAGCTCTACAATTTGAGGAGTGAAATGAAGTAAAGTTTCACTGCTATGTTGCTGGTGGTAGTTGTCATGAAGTCAACTTTCAACTTACAGCAACCTAAAGTGACAGAGAGGAACTGTTCCATAGAGTTTTTTAGGCTATAATCTTTACAGGAATAGATTGCCAGGTCTTGTCTCCCATGGAACCACTGGCTGGATGGGTTCAGACTGCCCCCACCCCCTTTAGCCCTATGTTCCAGTCTTGGGTTATTATCTAATGTTATTGATTTTCTATCCAGAGGACTCCTTTTAGTATTTCTTGTAATTAGAGGACAGTTGGGCACCTTGTCATCATTTCACAAACTCTATTTTGGAAAAGGTCATCATGGTCTCTCTATTATTGAATCCAGTGACATCTTTTATTTAAACATTGCTTGATCTCTGTGAATTTTGACACTATTCACCACTAACTCCTGGCTCCTATAAATCTCTGGCTGTCCAGTCCATTCTGACTCGTCAACTTCTTGTGTTACAGAGCAGAATTGCTCCATAGGTTTTTCTTGGCTATCATTTGCTTTCATAAAGACTACAGCCAAGAAAATTCTATAGGGTAGTTCTGCTCTGTCACATGGGGTGACCATGAATTGGAATTGACTTGACACAACCCAACAATAACAACAATAATCTGTATGCAAGCAGTGCACCAGCATTTGCTTCTGCAAAGCCACTGGATGGCTCTGAACTGCTAATCTTAGATTAGTAGTCAATTACAAACCACTTCAGCCAGCACTCCATCTTGATTCTTTTTCTGCATCCCAGTTATACCTCCTCAGAGACTCCTTTTTCTCTTTTCTCCACTTAAATGTCATTGCCTGAGGTGTATCCTCAATAGCTTCCCCGGGTGATTTTACTCCCTATGTGACTTCACTTCACATCTCTACTATGAGGACTCACAAATTTGTACCACAGAACCTCTTATATGCTCCATGCCCCTACATTCAGTTCCCCAAGGTGCCTCAAATCAAGATTTTGTGTGTAGGCAGGCAGGCCTGATGAACACATCCTCTTTGCTGGTTGCTGTCTTAACAAAGCTTGTTTATGTCAGGTTGTGAGACAGGTTACATTGGGAGGTACACAAAGATGAAGTACACACACTCTCTAGTTGTAAAGTATTGTGGTCACAGTCTGGTACAGAAGACTGATAGTTTTGCAACTCCCACTAAATCGAGATAGAAATTACTGCAAGTAAGGTCTAACTACAGTGACAGGGAGTTCAGAGGAGCAAAAGTTTGTATCTAACTAGGAAAATTAAGAATGCTTCAAAGATATAGGTATTAAGCTGAGACATAAAGTTAAGAGAGAGGACATGCAATAATTACATGGACATCATTCCACATGACAGGATTTATGCACACAGATACAGAGGCAAGACAGCATGGAAATTCCTTGATGCATCACATTACCTAGGTTGTATATATAGACTGAAGAAGAGGCAAAAAGACAAGAAATGCAGGTAGATGCTAGAAGCTGGAAAAGGCAAGGATCCAAATTCTCCACTGGGGCTTCCAGAAGGAACCAGCCTTACTGACTACTTTAACCCATTAAAACATTTGGCCTTGAGAACTGTATGTAAGGTAATAAATTTGTGCCATTAAAGCCATTGTGTGTATAATGGTTACAGCAACCACAGTAATTCAATACAGTCTCCAAGGGGAGGACACTATAGGAACAGTATTTTCCAGACTTGTTTGATGAACATTCCTCTTTGGAAGGGTGCCTTATGGGATCAGTAGTGTCCTTTGGAATGTCTTCTGTAAACGAACTCCTGGGCATGCTTCTAGAAGCAATGGCTCATCTTGTGGCAACCATAAGACCCTCTCCCCAAGTATGGCACAAGTATAGAACATCGTTCTGTACCCTTCAGTCAGGGTTTGTACTGCAGTTGCTAGTTAGCTAAGCTCATATTTGCTGCCTCATATGAGTCTCCTATACAATACACATACACACACACACACAAATCCTATCAGGTAGATATTAACCTCGTTTTTAGTTAAAGGAAAGGAGATCAAAAAAGTTAAGCAATTTGCCCAAGGATACACAGTTTAGTAAGTGGCTGAGTAGGCTGTCAAACCCTAGTCCACTGGCACTTAATCGGACTCTGTTTCTACTGACCACTCTGTCATTTCAAGCCAAGATAGTTCACAACTTGCTAGCTTTACAAGAGTTCCTCTTAGAGACTGCAGAAAGTCCTTCCAATTCCTAGCCCTTCAGTTGCTCAACCAAGGATAAGTCAACAACAGAGATCAAAAAGCTTGCAACACTAGGCACAGACAAGGTGGTAGAAGCAGCTGTGTTGGTAACATCTCCATAAAAGATGTGAGAGATGGTGTCATGGACTGAATTGTATCTCCCCCAAAATAGGGGTCGCCATGTGGCTGGGCCATGATTCCTTGTATTCTATGATTGTCCTCCATTTTGTGATTTTCCTATCTTGTACATTAAAGGATTGGGGTGGGACTGTAAATCCCTTTATAAGATTACCTCCCTTCTCTACTGTAAAGGGAGTTTCCCTGGAGTATGTCTTACCTAACCCTTAATCCTTTTGTCCTACAAGACATTAAAAAGAAAAGGAGCAAGCAGAGAATCAGGAACTTCACACCATAAAAAAAACAGAATCAGCAGAAAAGCGTGTCCTTCATACCTGAGGTTCCTGCATCAAGATGCTCCCTGGACAAAGACTGATGCAACACAAAGACTTGCCTCCACAGCCGACAAGGGAGAAAGCCTTCCCCTGCAGCAGATATCCTGAATTTGGACTTGTAGTCTATCGGACCCTGTAAGAATAAACTTTCCTTTGTTAAAGCCATCCACTCAGTGGTATTTCTGTTAGAGCCACACTAGCCAACTAAAACAGAGGGCATCACGATGTGGTAGAAAGAGCCCTGGACTGGCAGTCGCAGCACCTCAATAACTCTGGCATTTATAATACAAGACCAGCCAATTAAGTCTGCGAACTCATCGTAGAAAAAGCGCTACTTATGTCATCACTCAATATCACTATGGTCACTGTTAGGCTGAAACCCAAGTCCCCTCCCACAACCATTCCCGGAACAGCTGAGTCAAAACGTCTCATCTGACAGCTATTCCAGAAATTCCATTCAAATGAGACTAGCTGCCTGGGCCAGCTATTCCAGAAATTCCATTCAAATGAAGACTAGCTACCACTTCTTCCCCATAGGCTCATTAGACCTCTTCTCACCTCACCCCACTGAAACAATATCCGCTATGTTAATTAAACAACTCCATTGGCTACTTGCTAGAGGCACTGTCCTCAGCGCTGTCCTCAACAAGGTCTGCTGCCACCCCTTTATAGACCCCCAGCCCCTGGGCCAGCGTGCGGTTCTACAGACTCCCATCCGAGAACTCTGTAAAGCCGCCTGGGACGCAAATAAACTCTTCCTTTTTCTTTATTTTCCTCTCTATGATTTTTCTTTTACTATATAATTTTGATTAAATGAAACCCACTGCATCCAAAAATCTCTAATGGTCACCTTCAAAGTACTCCCCTTGGGAAGTTATGCACTGATGCCAGCACCTAGGCCACCAGTCAAAGCAATTTTGGAACTCTTTTTCTGGAATGGCCATCAGAGCTATTGTCATATTACCCTTGATGTCCTCAATGTTATCAAAATGTCTTCCTTCCAATATTTTCTTTATCTTCTAGTAAAGAAAAAAGTTATAGGGGGACAGATCAGATGAGTAGGGAGTGTGTTCCAACACAGTTATTTGTTTACTAGGTAAGCACTCTCCCACAGACAACTATAAAATTAAGTTCATGAACCTGCCACCTTACCACTGTGTACAATGGCTATTCCAGAAAGAGTTCCAAATTGCTCTGAAGGGTGAACTAGGCAATGGCATCAGTGTGTAAGTTCCTAAGTGGAGTACCTGGAAGGTGACTATAGCGATATTCACCAATGAGATATGTAGCACTCAGAACAATTAAGGTCACCAACTTAATTGTCAGTCCTTGTATGTATAAGCTGTGTGATTTTGGGAAGTTACTTAACTTCTTCAAGATTCTTTCTTCCTTGCTACTATAAGTACTTGCTCTTTGTCTGTTTTATATGTTTGTTCCGAGGATGAAAAGACTTAACGAATGTGAAAGGCTTTTAAAAACCAAAACTGTTACATATCTATTGCTGCTCTTTTTTTTCTATTTTAATGACAAATTTGTCTACAGAGATTGTGACCATTTAAAAGACATTGATTCCCAAGGCAATGAAAAGTATAAAGACACATAGCTATGCAACTGATAGTAGGTTCAGCCAAACTTCCAGACAACTGCAGTGGTATCTACCTGCCTGTGATTCTAATATTAGTGGCAGAAAGCCCCACCCAGAAGAATTAGAATGCTGTGTACACATCCCTAGAAACCCTGGTGGCACCATGGTTTAGTGCTATGTTTTATAACCAAAAGGTTGGCAGTTCAAATCTTCCAGGCACTCCTTGGAAACTCCAGGGAGGCATTTTACTCTGTACTATAGGGTCACTGTGAGTTAGAGTCGACTCACTGGCAGTGGTTTTGGTTTTTTGGCTTCAAACCCTTTGCTTTCCAGATCCTATTCAATGGAGTAGGTACACCCAATGACTAAAAAATTGAGAGCTTTGTTTCATATGCAATGGGGTGCTCCCTACTTTAAGTTTTAAAAAAGAAACTTCATTCTCTTCTTCTTCTTCCCAATTCATGGCATTGTTCCTTATAGCCATCCTCATGGACGGGCCTTCCCACAGGCCACTCACTTCATGGTCATTTCCTGCTCCTTATCATCTTCAGAAATGACTTTTGAAAACTCAAAATCCAAGGACCCATTCCTACCACACTAGCTTCTACCCAGCTCACTTCCTCCAGAACCCCCACTGTATAGTTCTAAGATTTCTACAAGATCCCTAATCCACTCATCCCCTTCATTTTCTTCCTTCTGCAAATTAGATTCAGACGCACTGTGGTCACCACTCCCTGTCAAATATCTGTAACACCCAGTTTTCTCTTCTCTTGGCTCTAAAGTACCTCAGTCTACCTTATCTGTCCTGCATACACCACAGCTGACATATACCTGGGACATTACAGGACAACTGTCCTGGTGCTTATGAGTGGCCTCTGTTTGGAATGATACACAAAAGTAGATTTACTCTAAAGTTGAAAAAGCTTAAGCTTCAGGGCCTCTAATTTTCCTAATACCTTTAAAGAACTCTATTGATGTGTTCACAACGTCATATCCACTGTTTTCACTCTTTTCTCCGTCCTTTTTCTCTTTTCCTTTCTTTCTTTGTTCCTCCATGCCTTCCTTCCTTTTGAACTTTGAGAAGTGACATTTTTAATTCTTTTTTTCTTAAAAGGACTCCAAAATTATATAAGCATCAAGGTTCACCAAACTGAGTTCCACTCCAGCAAGGTGCTGGATATTTTAAATATAATCTCCTAATCATCATCCAAGCAGCTGGACATGACTATACAATAGACAAATCAGTTGTTCTTGAGTTGACTCTAACTCATGGTGACCCCATGTGCGTTAGAGTATAACTATGCTTCATAGTGTTTTCAGAGACTGATTTTTCAGAAGTAGATTATCAGGCCTTTCTAGTCACTCAGGTAACTCCGGGTGGACTAGAAACTCCAACATTTTGATTAGCATCATTGACCATTCATACCACTCAGGAAACACGTTCAGTCAATTCTGACTCATAGCGACTCTATAGGGCAGAACAGACCTGCTCGATAAAGTTTCCACGGAGTGCCTGGTGGATTTAAACTGCCAGCCTTTTGGTTAGCAAACATAGCACTTAACTACTATGCCACCAAGTTTTCCGTACAATAGACAGAATGTAATAATTAATATGGACTGCTCCCTGCCTATGTCTCCAGTGACATCTATTCTTCCACCATTCTTCTCCATACTCACTACTCCAGCCACACGTGCCCGCCTTCACTTCTCTGAACATGCCTACTCCTTTCCCTGTGTCCTCCACGGATTCTAGACCCTCTGGTTAAAGTGCTTTTCTTCAATGTAATTGTTTAGGTCTCCTCCTCGGGCCATTCTCAATCAAGCAGATGCCTCATCACCCATCAATCTCTTTCCAGCCTCTAGGCTGTTTCCATACCACAGCAAAGTTCAATTCATTTTTTCCATTAACTTGCTGTTTACCCATCTCCTCCATTCATCTGTATTCTCCACCAATATAGGGATACATATTCACTATTGTGTCCCCAGAACCTACTGTATAAATATTTTGATTTTGAAATGACACCAGCTTTCTAGGACTGGTAGGATCTGTGGCTGAAGGAAAAATCTCTGTGTTGACCGTTTCTGCCTCCAACAGGCTTCTCTTAAGTTTCTCTGTGGCTAAGACATGAACTGGTCCCCAGGTATGCTCCAGTCACAGGTTGATTTTCCAGATTCTGCAGAATGCTAAATGTTTCCAAAACCTCTGTAAGAAAGCATGACACTTTAAATAAGCCACAGTGCCCCATGGACTGCACCATGGAAGAAAGGTCTCCATTATGGTCCCCGGATGCCTGCTCCCCCTGCCTGGAGCTTCTCTTAGCTCTTTCCCCTTTGTTCAGAGTCACTAAGCCCTGGTGATCATCTTCTATATTAGAATACAATGCAGGGAAAAAGATATCCCCGGCATGACCACCGCAGGGTGCACTACTTTATTAAGTTGGAGACTATTGAGCACAGCATGCAAAATTATATAAATGTTCATGCATATGCATGTGAATGTTAATTATGTAAAATTTATGTTCTGACCTCCTGGGGCTGCCGCTGAAAATATGGTAACCTTAATCAAGGGTTCCCTAAGGGAGGTGATGTTGACAAGTTGCCTGGGATGTGAGGGATTCCAGGTGTGTTTGTGGAGAAACTGTTCTGCAAGAGCAGCTGCTTTTTATTTCCACCATCAATTTCTTTCAATAAACATATCCCAAACCCATTTTACACCATCTGTCTGTCAGTTTGTCACACTCTGGTGGCTTGTGTGTTGCTATGATGCTGGAAGCTATGCCACCAGTATTTCAAATACCAAAAGGATCACCTATAGTGGATAGGTTTCAGCAGAGTTTCCAGACAAAGACAGATTAGAAAGAAAGGCCTGGCAATCAACTTCCAAAAAGTAGCCAGTGAAAACCTTTTGGATCAAAACAGAACACTGTCTGATACAGTGTTGGACGATGAGCCCCCTGAACTGGAAGGCAACAAGAAACTTAAGCACGGTAGAAATCATGAGAATAGGGCAGGACCAGGCAGTCACCAGGCATGGAGTCACCATGAGTCAGTGTAGACTTGATGGCACCTGACAACATCAATACCCCTTTTATGAACAAGGCCCCACACTAAACACTATTGCCTGATTTTACCTTCTCAGTCTCATCACTTCTATCCACACCATATGCATTTTTCATAACACTGTCATACACACATACTCATTCAATGCTCAGAATAACTCAAAGGTGAAAGACAGCAGGAATTACTATGACCCTTTTATAAACAAGGAGGAGACAGTGGTGATTCAGTGGTAGGACTGTCACTTTCCACGCAGGAAACCAAGTTCGATTCCCAGCCAATGCACCTCATGTGCAGCCACTATTACTTTATTGGTGGGAGCTCGAATGTTGCTATTATATTGAACTGGTTTCTGTGGAGCTCCCAGATTACAGTAGGCTAGGAAGAAAGACTTGGAAATCTACCTCCAAAAGTCAGACAATGAAAACCTCATGTGTTGTGGGTTGCAGTGAGTCTCCCTAAAATACCTGTCAACTTGGCCAGGTCATAATTTCTACTATGATGTGATTAGTCACCATTTTTAACTTGATGTGACTTTCCAAGGTGCTGTAAATCCTACTTCTATGATGTTAATGATGCAGGATTAGAGGCAATTGTGTTAATGAGACATGATTCCGTCTGTAACATTAGATTGTGCCTGAAGTTAATCTCTGTCCATGTTTACATTATTGTTGTTAGTGGCTATCATGCTGGACCCTGACTCATGATGACCCCATACACAGTGAAACAATACACTGCCTGGCCCTGTGCCATCCCTGTGGTCAGACACAAAAGAGAGACATGAGCAGAGAGATGGGGGACTTTATACTGCCAAAAATGTTGTTCCTAGAGCAGGGTACCTCCTTTGGACCTTACATCCCTCCCAGTGCTGAGAAGCTACTAGATCAGGGTAAGAGTCATAACAAGGACTTTTCTCTAGAAGTGACAGAAGGAAAAAGCCTTTCCCTGGAGCTGGCATGCTGGATTTAGACTTCTAGTTTCCTAGAGTGTACACCAAAAACCCGTAAAACCATACATTTCCCTTCATTAAAATCATCCTCTGTGGTATTTCTGTTATAGCAGCCCTAGATAACTAAGATACCACGGATCACCAGGTCTGATCATCAACTGATCGTGGAGATGACACAGGAGCAGGCAATGCTTTGTTCAGTTGTACACAGGGTCATTGTAAGCTGGGGCCCAACAAAACAGCCCCTAACAACAACAACAATATAAACAAGGAAAGAGGGCATTCATAACCAGTAAAAAATACAAAGTAGCCTAAAGCTGCCAAAGCCAATGTCCGAGATGTGTGCTCCAGTTAGTCCATACAAACCCAATGACGTGCTGGGGAAAGCAGTGCAGTGCAAAGGGAAAGGTCAGGTCTGGACTTCCAAACACCTGTTTCCTGGTCTCAGATATTCCCCAAACTAACTTGTTTGTTTCTCAGTCTCCCAAATGAAGCTACTGGACTAATTAGTGATTCTCTACTTGGGCTGCACATTAGGATCACCAGGAGAGCTTTTAAAAATCTTACTCAAACCACACCAGGGACTAATTAAATCAGGAACTCTGGGGCTGAGAGACTCCAATTTGTCTTTATTTTCTAATGTTTTCTGACTATTCCAAAATGTAGTGAAGATTAAGAACCACTGAACTCAATGAACTCTTCGATTTTCAACACACTGCAAACTTCCATCTAATGACAACTTACAGTCTCTGGCAAATAATAAATGTTCACTAATTGAGCTTTTTCCCCAAAGAAACTCATTTAACAGTTTTTCAACAAGCCTCTCTCAATCATGTGTGACCACATAACCCTTTTCTCATGTGGAATTAATATACTGTTTACATTTTTTCAATTGTACTTCAGGTCACTGTCAGTCAGAACCAATTTGACAGCACCTAACAACAACAACATTAATATCCAAGAGTACTAATATACCCTGGAAAATATTTCATTCACGTTCATCTTGGGGGGTGGGGAAGGAAGGTGTGATGGTTGAGATTGTGCATCAACTTGACTGGGCCTTGATTCTCACTGGTTTGGCAGTTATGTAATATTGTAGTTGTCCTCCATTTATAATGATCCTCTATTTTGAGATACAACATGATCATCTTCATGATGTGATCTGACATGATAAGTAAATTAGTTGTAAGGTGAGTTTCCTCGGGGGTGTGATTTGCATCCAATATACGTGGACATTATTGCAAACCTTGGTACCTTTTGTTTACTCTGGATCCTGCAGCGAACCCATCATCATCTGACCTCCAGTTCTGTAGCTAGCATCACATTGCCTAATTGCCTGTCAATCTTGGGATTTATTGGCCTTTGTACCCTGTGAGCCAACAGCCTGTTGTCTTACTAAACTTGGATTCACCAGTACTTCACTCACAGACTTGGGACTTCTTGTGTGTCTTAGTCATCCAGTGTTTCTACAACAGAAATACCATAAGTGGATGTCTTCAACAAAGGAATTTATTTTCTCACAGTCTAGTTGTCTAGAAGTCCAAATTCAGGACATCAGCTCCAGGGAAAGGCTTTCTCTCTGCTGGCTTTGGAGGAAGTTCCTTGTCATCAATTTTCCCCTAGACTAGAAGCTTCTCAGTGCAAACCTCAAGTCAAAAGGACATGCTCTGCTTCTGGCACTATTTTCTTGGTGGTATGTGGTCCCTAACTCTCTATTTACTTCCTTTTCCTTTTTTCTCTTGTAAGATCAAAGGTAGTACAGGCATGCCCAAGGGAAACTCCCTTTACATTGCATCAGAGATGTGACCTGAACAAGGGTGTTACATCTCACCCGAATCCTCTTTAATCACAGTCAGACTTTATGATTTATAACACATACAAAAATCATAAAATAGAGGACAACCACACAATACTGAAATGAGTTGAAACATATTTGCTGGGGCACAATTCAATCCATGAGACAGTTACATGCTTCACCGGTTTTGTTTCTCTAGAGAAGCCAGCCTAAGACAGAAGAGTTTGATTCTCTGAGCCTTGGAGGCTGTAGCGGTATGCCTTAAGAAACCTGCAAACTGTCTGTCTCCATCAGCATGTCCTCAAACAGGATGATGGCTACTTTCTTTGCTTTTGTGTTCAACTGTGTAATTAGTATTTTCTTCAGCACTTTTTGTGTCTAGACTGAGAAAGAGAAACTTCTACATACGTTTCTGGTGTTTTAAAGAGTCAAACATGGAAATAAAAATCATAGAAGTATAAAATAAAATACAACAGAATACAAGACACCAAATGCAAAATCAGAAAGATTAATAAACGTGAAACTTTTAAATGGCAGAAGACTCCACATACAAAAATAAAAGGAATTACAGACTGTGAGACAATATTTGCAGCATACATAACAAATCACAAACATATAGAATATACAAAGGAATCTAACTAGTCAGTAAGACAAAGACAAACAACCTCAAAGAAAAGCAAATGAAAATATGAAGAAGTAATTCACAGATGAAAGACAGAGAGCCAATGTGAAAAGATTGCAAAAAGGTACACAGCCTGACTGGTAACAGGGAACAATAAACTGAAAACATCATTTTTCACACACAAAATTGACATAAAATGTGAAAAGATTGATAATGGTAGGTTTTCCTGAGTAGGGAAAAGCATATTCTTGTACACTGTTGATAAGAATGTAATTTGAAAAAGGCTTTTTAAAGGACACTTTAACAGTAGCTAATAAAAACTTCCAAATGCTTGTTTTTTTCCACCTAGCAACTCCTACTTTTTGGTCTCTACTCTGAAGAATCACTTGCAAGAAAACAAACACTGGTATTGTCGGTGATAGGCTGTTTATAGTGGAGGAAAACTGGTCTAAATAGCCACTAATGTAAATGCAAAGAAAAACATCTGGAAGAATAAATCCAGAAATCAGGGGGGACTAGTATAAGATCAACAAAAGGGACTGTTTTTGTATATTCTCTCTCCTTCCTTCTTTTTTCTCTTTTTTCCGTTCTCTCTCCTTCCTTCCTTCTTTTTCTTGGACAAAAAAAATGTCTTGGTGGCAGCCCTCAACTCCTAAGGCTGCTGGCAGAATGAGATGAGTGACTGTATGTAAAGCCTTTAGTGCTTATCCCACAGTAAGTACTCTGGTAAGGGCCTCTGATAGTATACTTCCCTTTTATCTATTTCAAAAGCACTGTTTCCAGCCTTGATATGGCTTTATTATCCCAACTCCCAACTTTGCTGACTTAATTTCTTCTCTACAACTCATCCCCTTAAAGAATCGTATCAAAGTATTTGGACCTGTTTTCCTGTTTTCCTTTTCCTTCATGTTCAAACTTTCATTTCTACTCAGAGGTACATGATCTCAGAGATGCCTTGCAAACTCAGTTCTAGCACATGGCTCTGTCTTTCACAGTTCTCGATCTCTGATTCCATCTACCTGGGGTTCCATAAAAGTTCCAGCTGTGCTATTATGCTCTGAATACTGAAATGTGAAGGAACTTCCTCCCTGTTTCCCTTTGCCAGCATAAATGTCACCAGGTTCTAATCCAAATTCCATTTTTCTAGTGAGTCTTTTAGGACTTCCGCTGCCAAAAGTGATTTCCCCTACTCTGAATTCATACAGCATTTAATATCTATATTGCTTAAAAGCCCCAATCTCTTTGTAGTCTATTAAAAATTTTAAAGAATATAGGAGGCATTTATAGATGAAACAACTCTACCTTCTAGATTTAGTTCCTGGGTGGTACAAACAGCTAACGTGTTTGGTTACAAACAGACAGTTTGGAGGTTCGAGTTCATTCAGACGCACCTCAGAAGAAAAACCTGGTGATCTACTTCCAAAACATCAGCCATTGCAAACCCTCTGGAGCACTGTTCTACTCTGATATGTAGGGAGTTGTCATGAATCAGAATCAGCTCAATGGCAACTCAAAAAAAAGCAAAACACCCATAGGTGCAGTGTTAGTCATACGGATTGCAGAGATTACCAAGAAATAATGCCTCCCTTCATAAGAAGGGAGGTCTATGGTATAAAACGAAAATACAAATGTAGACACATTTTATTCCATTATACATTTTCTCCCTGGCAGAACTGAATAGCCAGTAGTATTATCACGTGATCCTTAGGGAGCTGATCTTACCTAATTCCTAAACTATCCTGTATGACTTGGGACCCCTGATGAGATAATACATACAGAAGAATTTTTGTATTAATTCCTTGAAGGAATTTGTTTCATGAAATAATTCCTCACAGTATATTCTCTATTTTCTTAACACCACAGGAAATATCTGACAGACAGGTCAAAGAAACATCACAAAACCAAACTAACTTAATTGTTCTAAGTGCTACATATCTCACTGCTGAATATCACTACAGTCAAGTATTCCCCTTGGGAAGCTATACATCAAAGACAGCACCTAGTCCACCCTTCAAAGCAATATATACAGTATATACACAAACAGAAGTCTATATAATATACATATCTCATGTTAAATATACAGACAATGTCTGTGACGGTTAAGGTTGTGTGTTGACTTGGTTGGGCTGTGAATCTCAGTGGTTTGGCAGTTACATAATGATGTAGTTTGGCAGTAATGATACCGTTATCCTCCATTTCTTATAAAACATAATGAACTCCACGATGAGCTCTGATGTGGTCAGCCAATCAGCTGTAAGGGGAGTTTCACCAGGGGTGTGGCCTGCATCCAACCTGTGTGGACATTCTGACAAAGTCCACAGGCTCTTGCATGGTCTAGATCTTGGTTCTAGCTTGTCATCATCTGACTGCTGGTTCCTGGAACTTGAGCCAGCAGCCTGTCATTTCCACTGCTAATATTGGATTTCTCAGCCCCTATAGCTATATGGGTCAGAAGAAGCCTCCTAGCTGATGCCTAACCCAAGGACTTAAGACTTGCCAGTCTCTACAATTACATGAGCTAATTATTTGAGAATAATCTCAATCTCTCTCTCTCTCTTCTCCCCACTCCAACCCACAGTCTGACAATCAGGTCCCAAATTTTGTTCTAAGTGCTACATACCTCACTGCTGAATATCACTACAGTCACCTTCCAAGTATTCCCCTTGGGAAGCTATGCACCAAAGACATCACCTAGTCCATCCTTCAAAGCAATTCTGGGACTCTTTCTGGGATAGCTATTGCACATGGTGGCACTGTGGCAATTTCACAAACTCAATTGTGTAGTTGTCTGTAAGGGAGTTTTTAGCTAGTAAACAAATAACTGTACTGGAACACTCAACCTACTCACCAGAGCTGACTCCCAATGACTTTTTTATTTACTGAAAGATAAAGCAAATAGTCAAAGGGACACATGTGGATAACATTCAGGATATGTGGGTAATACAACAACAGCTCTGATAGCCATTCCAGAAAGAGTTCAAAAACTGCTTTGAAGGGTGGGCCAAGGCTGGTGTAAGTCCATAGCTTCCTAAGGGAAGTAGGTCAAAGATGGACATAGAGATATTCAGCAGTGAGGTATGTAGCACTTTTCCTAGGATGAGTTCGTGAACTTAACTGTCATACTTTGTAACTGTAGGACCTCGTACGTGTGTGTGTGTATATACACACCTATACATACATACATATATATATACATATATGTACTTCATTGGATTTGCTTCTCTAGAAAATATAGTCTAAAACAACCTCTCAACACAGAGAATCTGTAGATGATCTCAGTTCCTAAAACTCATTCACTTTGCCTCTCAGAACTATGTCTAACATTTCTAATAGTCCTTAAAAAAGCTTGGGTTTCCAGTTTTCTTAACTATTCACACTCTTCTATATGTATTTATTTAGGTCCTCTCTAAAACCTGTTCTGGCGATATGTATGTAGTTCACATTGCTTTATTCATGGAGAGCTCCAAATATTCAGGCTGGGCAGAAAATACCTTGAGTCTAGGAATATCATTTCTCTCACCATCTAGAACCATATAGATGACACTGATACTTCTCAGGCTCTTTGCCTGAACACCAAATGAAGTGGAAAAAACTTTGGACTTCAGAAGAATGGAGGTCAGATCTGATTCTGCCACATCTCCACCCCCCTGTAATCCTGGCCATCACACTTACGCTCTTTGTGTCTCAATTTCTCCCAAAGGAAAATGATGATATTAACACCCACCCCTTACCCAAGATGCTGAGTGTAACACTTCAAAACTTATGAACATTTTTAAAAGTTAATTTCACTGACGGAATGCCACCATTTCCACTTCCTCTTAAATATGTTCTCTCTGTCTCTTTTCTTAATTTGCTCCCTGAACAGTCCATTTATGTTCCCCTTGGACCATTCCCCAGCCAATCAATCTCAAAAAGCTTCGGTCTACCCATAGCATTCCTATATCTTCCTTCCATGTAATGAGGTTTGATTCATATTTTATTCCTTGTCTCTCAGCTCTAAGTTAACCCCATTCTGATTCTTTCTTACAGCATCTATCACTTTGCCTCTTGCTTTAGCATTACTCTACTCCATAGCTGATATCTCCTGCTGATTCTAAACTCCTTGAGGACAGGATCAAAAACTCCTTGAGGTCAGGATCCATGAATGACTTATGTTGGTATTCTCCATAGTACTTAGTACAATGCCTGTCTCATGATAGGTGCCCCAAAACATTTGTTGAGTAAATTAACGAGTGGATGGAGAATGGGTGGGGGGAGGGAGGGAAGGAGAGATGGATGGACAAATGAACAGGAAAGGCACACCAAATGAAGTGAAAAAACTTCGGACTTCAGAAGAATGGAGGTCAGATCTGGTTCTGCCACATCTCCACCCCCCCCCCCCCCCCCCCCGTAATCCTGGCCATCACACTTAAGCTCTTTGTGTCTCAATTTCTCCAAAAGGAAAATGATGATATTAAAACCCACCCCTTACCCAAGATCGTTCTGAAGATCAAACAAGGTAATTTACGTGAAAGTTCTTCATGAACTGTAAAAAAACTTGAACAGTAAGGAGCCAGGTGGTAATTGGCAGGATTTTTATATGAATTGTATTTGAAAGTATCAGGATAATTTTTTTTCTAGTACCATTACATAAACACAGTTACACTCAGCATTGTATAAATATCCACGGCAAGGCAGGCCAAAAACTAAAGGTACAAAGACAAATAAGTACATTAGCACAAATCACCATTTCAAATATCCTCCCAGTAACAAGTAACACTGCGTTTTGACAGTTAGGTGAGTTTATAGCACCTTTATATTGCAAATTATGAGATTATGTATTGAAAAGCACAAAAAGTTTGTGTGCATTTTACAAACACTGCAATGTTCTTCTCCATCTTCTTTGGGGTTAGTTTGGGGTTTTGGTTGCCTTAGAAAAAGCAACAACATTTCATATTTCCCTGGAACTTACCAGTCTGGACACGTCAGCAGGAGGGATCAATAAGTGGAAGAGATTATCATGTGATGTGAAACAGAGGGCCAGCAAGTGTGAGAGAGACCCTCAGTAAAATTAATTAGGACAATAACCACAACAATAGACTTGAACATGCCTGCAGTGGTGAGGATGATGTAGGACTTGACAGCACTTCATTCTGTTGTCCCTAACGCCTGCATGAGATGGAGTCAACTCAACAGCAGCTCTCTATCCACCTGTCTATCTATGCCTAGATGGAAGGTAGGATCATGTAACCAGACAGTAGTTCTCTAGCACTACCCATGATTGCCCCCTTGAAGGGAACTCTGCATATTCAAGTTTTTCAGACCCCAGTTCTCTGGACCACTGTGCTTCTCTTCATGATAGGAGGGCACAACTAGAGTCCAGACTGATGTATGTCTTTCAAACCTACCAATAACTTCAGTGGTCCCTGTGGCCTTTGTTGCATCTCCTGGGCTTGTGAGGCTTGTGAGGCCTGTGGGCTGCCATGATTCTATCCTATAGCTGCTTCTGAAATGTAGCTGCTTTAAGCTAAATGGGGAAATACTAAACCAAAACCAAACCAAATCTGCTGGCGTTGAGCTGATTCTGACTCACAATGACATTACAGGACAGAGTAGAACTACCATATAAGGTTTCCAGAGGAGTAGCTGGTGGATTTGAACTGCCTGCCTTCTGGTTAGCAGCTGAATACTTAACCATTGTGCCACCAGGGGTCCAAGAAATTACTCACAAAGTAATTCTATTATTGTTTCCATCTCTTTTTACTAGATTTAGCACAAAGGAAAAAAAAAACACAAAACGAGTACGACTATGAGTAGGACATCTTCTATTCCACTTTTTTGCAATAATAATCCTTTATCAACAACTCAAATATGCCTCTTTCAACAGTCTCCTTTCTTAAGTTTCTTCCCAGAGGATGCTTAGGCCAGTGAGCAAAAATCTCACAAAAGCTTATCCTTCCCACTTTCTAAATAAGCATAAATATGTTTTTATACTAAGCTCCCATTATAGAACTTTCAATATAATTTCATATTTTACCTATCCGAAGTACAGGCAATTACTCCATCAGTTTTCATACATACAGTCAACTAAACTGTCAGTTTGTCATACTGTGGTGGCTTCCATGTCGCTGTGATACTAGAAACTCTGCCACAAGTACTTCAGAAATCAAAGGGGTTGCCCTTGGTGGACAGGTTTTAGCAGTGCTTCCAAATTAAGACAGACTAGGAAGAATGAGCTGGCATTCTACTTCTGAAAAAAACTGACCAGTGAACATATTATGACTAGTAGCAGAACATTGTTTGTTATAGTTCTTGAAAATAAACCCATCAGATTGGAGGTGTTTATAATACTACTGGAGAAGAGCTGCCTTCTCAAAGTAGAGTTGACTTTAATGACACAGATGAGGTCAAGTTTATAGGGCCTTCATTTGCTGATGTGGCACAACTGAAAATGAGAAGAAACAACTACAAACACCCATTAATAATAAGAAAGTGGAAAGTATGAAGTATGAATCTGGGAAAATTGAAAATTGTCAAAAATGGAATGGAACATATACACATCACTACACTACTACACATTAGTGAGCTGAAGTGGACTGGTACTGATCTTTTTAAATTAGGCAGTCATATGGTCTACTATACTGGGAACGACAAATTGAAGAGGAATGGCATGGCATTCATAATCAAGAAGAACATTTCAAGATCTAGCCTGAAGTACAATGTTGACAGTGATTGGATAATATCCATACACCTACAAGGAAGATCACTTAATATGACTTCTATTCAAATTTATGCATCAACCACTAAAATCAAAAATGAAGAAATTGAAGATTTTTACCAACATCCACTATCTAAAGTTGACCAAACATGCAATGAAGATGAACTGATAATTACCAGTGACTGGAATGTAAAAGCTGGGAATGAAGCAGCTCAATAGTTGGAAAATATGGCTCTGGTGATAGAAATAATGCTGGAGACCACATGATAGAATTTTGCAAGACTGACAACTTCTTCATTGCAAATACTTTATTTCAACAACATAAATTGCAACTAAATGAGAATCTTGTCAGATGGAATACATACAAACCAAATTGACCACATCTGTGGAAATAGACCATGGAAAAGATGAATATCACCCACTGCAAAAGAGACCCATCAATTATTCACATGCAAATTCAGGATAAGCCAAGCCAGCCAAGTGCTGTCGAATTGGATAATAAAGCTGAAGAAAATTAAAGCAAGCCCATGAGAGCCAAAATACAACCTTGAGTGTGTCTAACCTGAATTTAGAGACTCTTCCAGGAATAGATGTGATGCACTGAACAACAATGGCTGAAGACCAGGCAAGTTGTGCAATGGTATCAAGGACACCATACATGAAGAAAGCAAGAGGTTATTAAAAAAACAGACAAGAAAGAAAATAACCAAAACTCGCCCTTGAACATAGACTTGCTAAAGCCAAATGAGGAAACAGAGAAGTAAAAGAGCTGAGGAAAAGATTTCAAAGGTCAGCTTCAGAGGTCAAAGTATTATAATTAAATGTGCAAACACCTGGAGTTTCTCAAGCTGAGAAAATTGAAGAAAAAAATTCAAGCCTCAAGTTGCAATACTGAAAGATTCTATGGGGAGAATGCTGGACAACACAGAAAGCATGAGACGATGAAAGGAATACATTGTCACTGTACCAAAAAGAAGTGGTCAATGTTCAAACATTTCAGGAGGTAGCACATCATGAAGAACCAATGGTACCGACAGAGAAAGTCCAAGCTATACCAAAGACACTGGAGAAAAATAAGGGTCCAGCAACTGACAAAATATAAATTGAGGTGTTTGAACAAATAGATGCAGCACTGGAAGTGCTCAGTCATCAATTTGGAACACAACCACCTGGCCAACTGAGTGAAAGTGATCCACATTGGTGACCATTCGAAAGATGTAAATTACTGAAACTATAATTAATATCAAGTGCAAGTAAAAAAATAGAATTTTCCTGAAGATCATTCAAAAGTGGCTGCAGCAGTACACTGACAGGGGACTGCCAGAAGTTCAAGCCGAGTCCAGAAAAGGATGCAGAATGAGCGACAGCACTGCTAATGTCAGATGGGTCTTGGCTGAAAGCAGAGAATACCTGAAAGATGTGTACCTGGGTTTTATTGACTGTGCAAAGGCATTTGACAGTGTGCAAATGTGCATCATAACAAATTATGGACAACACTGTGAAGAACTGGAATTCCAGAACACTTAACTCTGCTTCTGAGGAGCCTGTACATAGACCAAGAGGCAGTCATTTGAATAGAACAAAGAGATACTACAGGATTTAAAGTCAGGAAAAGTATGTATCTTTTTACCATATTTGATCTGCATACTGAGCACATAATACAAACACTGGATTGTATGTAGAAGAAGGTGGCATTAGGATTGGAGGAAGACTAACAACCTATGGCATGAAGATGACAGAAACCTTGCTTTTTGAAAGAGGACTTGAAGCACTTACTGATGAAAATCAAAGACTTATAGTCTTCAGTACAGATTGCACCTTAACATACAGGAAACAAAAATCCTCACAACTGGATAGATAAGCAATACCATGATAAATGGAGAAAATATTGAAGCTGTCAAGAATTTCCTTTTACTTTGATCCATGAAAGCAGTAATCAAGAAATCAAATGGGAGATGGAGTCAAGATGGTGGACTAAATGCACCCCTCCCTTGGTTTCCACCCCTCTGGAAACCAAGACCTGAAATGATAATCAAATGGAGCCATGTGGACACATAGTGAGCCCCGGGATGGGCATAGCACTGTTAATTTAGACTTCATACCACTGAACACAAAAACTTCTCTTTCACTGACCCCACTGTCGGCAAGCACATTTCAATCCTTTTTTCCTCATCTTGGCCGGCGGGCAGAACTCGGACTTGACTGGCTGCTGGTCTCGGACACATTGCTGGTAGGACCAGCAAGTGTAATTGCCAGGTTCTGAGAGCCTGGCTTTGGACTCTATACACCTTGGCTCCTCTGGCCTATTGGGAAAAGGAGAAGCCCAGGAAGAGGCCCCGGCCAGACTTGGTTCTTAGGCTGGGAGGTGACTCCTTCCGGGGAAAGAGTACTTTTCTAGCAGGGAGGTGGTGTTTTCCACAGTGTCGCCTGGGGCTAGGGCCAGCAGCAGAGGCTGTGGACTCTGGGCATTTCAGTACTCTTGGCCTCTCTTTCCACCAGGAGCCTGGCCCCAGCCAGCTGGCGAGCTTGTGTGGGACGCCATCTTGTTATGCTGAGAGACAGGGTCATCCATTCAGAAGCCCCAGCTGGACCTAATTGCTGGGCTGGGAGGAAGTGCCTACCCAGAAGAGACAGATTTTCCAACAGAAAAGCAGAATTCTACACAGCATCGCCTACAGCTGGGGCCCGACAGCAGAGGCCAGCAGGCCAGTAGCCTTTCTGTATTTTGAGCTAGTTTATAACATCTGAGGTTCAATATAGAGATGCTTACTTTGCCAGCTGGGAAGAGGGACATATACACCTGAAAGCCTGACTGACTTTGGAAGTTGTCAAATACTTTTTACTTCTCATTTTAAGACGGCCTAGAGAAACAACTGTGGTCCATCTTCACAGCATCTCTCCCAGCCTCTACTGACCCACATGAAGCCCGAAAAGCAACACACATTGGAGAAGACGGTAACCCAGCAGTCACCCATGGCATCAGAAGGCCTCCAAAAGAAACCACCTCAGAACTTCCTAGATGAAGAAGCTTTTCTGAAACTATCAGAAGGTGAATACAAAAGGATTATATACAGAGCTCTCCTAGACTTTATCCAAAATGCAGCAGAGCAAAACGAAAAATTAAGCCAGCTGTTTGATGTGATGGAACATCAGTACTCTGAAATCCAACAGATCAAGAACAAAATCAAAGACATAGAAACTTCAATTCAAAGCCAAGAAAACAAATGGAACAAATGGAAAAGAGAATTTCTGATTTGAAAGACAGAGCCACTGACTCCAGCATCTATGAGGAGAAATCAGAAAAAAGAAACAAGAAAAATGAAGAAGCATTAAGAAGCATGTGGGACTCTATTAAGAAGAACAATCTACGATTAATTGGAGTTTCTGAACTGGGCAAGACACCTGAGAACACAGAGAACATTGTTGCTGAGCTGCTGACAGAAAACTTCCTAGAAATTATGAAAGAAGAGAATATAGATACTGTGGTGGTCAGGATTATGTCAACTTGGCTACTCCATATTTGGCTGCTGTATTAAGTGTCAGGACGGGGTTTGTGGTCACTTCCCGCCCCTCAGCTCTCTCATCTCTCGACATTCCACTACTACTGCTGGTCTGCTCACATAGCCAGGAGCTCCTGCTCTCTTCTTCTGGCATCCAGTTCCTGGATTTGAACTAGTAGCTGTGGATTCATCAGTCCTTACAGTTGGCACTTGAGAGTCCTGCTCCCCGACCTGCTGATCCTGGGTTCGCCAGCCTCTGCCACTTCATTTCACCACCAGCTTGGGACGCACTGAACTACACAACCAGTGATCTAGAACTCTAGTTTCTGACCTGCTGACTTTGGGTTCCTCAGCTTCCATGGCCATGTGAGGCTTGTGCCAGAACTTGGGACATTCAGCTTCTGTGATTGCGTGAGGTGTTTCCTATATCTCTATCTATCTATCTATATGTTATAAATCTTTCCTTGTACTTGTACATGTTACCAGTTTTGCTTCCCTAGAAAACACAGCCTAAGAAAGATACCCAAGATACATATCGAACACCATTCAATATAGATTTTAATAGAAAGACTCCAAGACATATTATAATCAAGCTCAAAAAAATGAAACATACGCAGAAACTCTTTAAGGCAGCAAGAGTTACAGCAAAGCTAACATTCAGAGGGAAACCCTGTAGGCTTTCATCAGATTTCTCAGTAGAAACGATGCTAGCATGGAGACAGCGATATGACACATTCAAAACCTTGAAGGAAAAGAACTTCCAACCAAGAATTATATATCCCGCAAAACTATCTTCCAAATATGAAAATGAAATGAAGATATTCCCAGATAAACAGAAACTCAGAGGCTTTGTAAAAACCAAATGAAAGCTACAAGAAACACTGAAAGAATCTCCTGGCTTGGAAGAACAAAACTGCTAACTTTGTATTTTAGAAGGACACATTATCCGGAATCCTACTGTTAGGGAAGGCTCCAAACACAATCAAAGCTATAATAGTGAAAGAAACAATCTACAAAACCACTAACTTTGTATTTTAGAAGGTCACATTACCCAGAATCCTACTCAGTTAGGATCAAAGCTATAATAGTAAAAGAAACTATCTAGTGATCGTATCATGTAAACTATGATATCATGATATTTAAAAAAGGAGTGTACTACAGTCATCATAGTCCTTCCAGATGGAGAGGAAGTTGACAAGACTGGTAGCAATCAAAATTGCAGTTATATATAGTTTATTAAGCGGGATCATGGGGTAGCTGCAAAGCACAATAAGGAAGGAACATACCATATCAAGTAATGTAATACAGGAGTCTCAACAATCACAGAACCAACCCTGAAAAAGGTGGAAAATCAAGTCACAAAGAAGAAGGCTGCAGAACAGATTAACAAGAACAACAGAGAAAATATCAACACAAAAACAAACAAATCACAATGGCAGCAAGCAACACATACCTATCAATAATTACATCGAATGTGAATGGACTGAATGCTCCAGTAAAGAGACATTGGGTGACATCTTGGATCAAAAGACATGACTCATCTATGTGTTGCCTACAAGAAACTCACCTTAGACTTAAAGATAGGAACAAACTGAAAATAAAAGAATGGAAGAATATATACCAAGCTAATAATGAACAAAGAAGAGCAGGTGTAGCAATTCTAATCTCAGATAAAATCAATTTTAATGTAAAATCCACCATCGTGGACAAGGGTGGACACTATTTATTGCTGAAAGGTTCAATACACAAGCAGGTAACAATATTAAATATTTATGCACCTAATGTTAGAGCACCTAAATATGTCAAAGAAACGAGATAGACCACTTCACAACAATAGTGGGAGAATTCAACACTCCACTCTCAATAATGGACAGATCGTCTAGAAAAAAGCTCAATAAAGACAGAAGACTTTATTGCAATTAACCAACTAGACCTCATCGACACATACAGAACTTTCTATCCATCAGCAGGCAAAAACACCTTCTTCTCTAGCGCACATGGAACATTCTCCAGAATAGATGTATGTTAGGACATAAAGCAATTCTTAACAAAATCCATACTGTAAAGCCATAAAAGTCTAAATCAGTAGGAGAAAAAAATGTAGATAGAAAGCAGAACCCATGGAAATTGAACAACACCTTGCTCAAAAAATCATGGGTTATAGAAGAAATCAAGGATGAAATAAAGAAATTTATCAATTCCAATGAGAATGAAAACACTTCTTACCAGAACCTATGGGATACAGCCAAAGCAGTGCTCAGAGGTCAGTTTATCTCCATAAATGCACACATCTGGAAGGAAGGAAGAAACCAAATCAAAGAACTGACCCTACAACTTGAACAAGTAGACAGAGTACAACAGAGGAAACCACAGAACACCAGAAGAAAACAGATCATCAAGATCAGAGCAGAACTAAACAAATCAGAGAACAGAAGAACAATTGAAAAAATTGAAAAGACCAAAAGCTGGCTTTTTGAAAAGATCAACAAAATTGACAAACCATTGGCTAAACTTACAAAAAAAATACAGGAAAAGAAACAAATAACCCAAAAAGAAATGAGAGGGGAGTTGTCACAACAGATCCAGTAGAAATCAAAAATATCATAGCTGAAGACTACGAAAGACCATATTCTAACAAATTTGAAAACCTAGAGGAAATGGACAAATTCCTTGATTCATATCATCTACCAAAATTTTCACAAGGTGAAGTAGAACAACTTAATAAGCTCATCACAAAGGAAGCCAAGCCAAGTGCCGTCGAGTTCAAAAAGTCATCAAAAACTGCCAACCAAAAAAAGTCCAGGCCAAGATGGCTTCACTGTAGAATTCTACCAAGCTCTTAGAGAAGAGTTATCTCCAATAGTACTGAGACTATTTCACAGTATACAAAGGGGTGGAATACTCACAAATTCATTCTATGAAGTCAACATAACCCTGATACCAAAACCAGGGAAAGACCCAACAAAAAAGGAGAACTACAGACTGATATCACTCATGAATCTACATATAAAAATCTTCAACAAACTTCTTGCCAATAGAATACAACATATCAAAAAAAATAATCCATCAAGACCAAGTTGGATTCATACCAGGGATGCAAGGCTGGTTCAACATCAGAAAAACAATTAATGTGATCAACCACATAAATACCACAAAAGACAAGAATCTCCTGATCTTCTCTATTGATGCAGAAAAGGCATTTGATAAAGTCCAACACCCATTCATGCTAAAAACTCTCAGCAAAATAGAAATAGAGGGCAAATTCCTCAATGCAATAAGGGCCATTTATACAAAGCCAACTGCCTATGTCATCTTAAATGGAAAGAGACTGAAACAATTTCCCTTGAGAACAGGAACTAGACAAGGATGCCCTCTCTCCCCTGTCCTATTCAACATTGTACTAGAAGTTCCAGCCAGAGCAATTAGACAAGACCAAGGAATAAAGGGCATCTACATTGGCAAAGAGGAAGTGAAAATCTCCCTATTTGCAGATGATATGATAGTATGTGTAGAGAATCCCAAAGAATCCATAAGGAAACTACTTAAACCAATAGAAGAGTTTGGCAAAGTCTCAGGGTGCAAGATAGATATGAGTAAATCCAGAAGATTCCTTTATACCAACAAGATTACTAAGGAAGAAATCACCAAGTCAATGCCATTTACTACAGCCCCTAAGAAGATAAAGAACCTAGGTAGGAATAAATCTAACCAGAGAAATAACGGACCTTCACAAAGAGAACTACAAATCCTTACTACAAGAAACTAAGAGAGACTTAGATAAATGGAGAAACCTACCCTGCTCATGGATACAAAGACTTAACATTGCAAAAATGTCTATTTTACCCAAAGCAATCTACTTATGTAATGCAATCCCAATACAAGTTCCAGTGACATTTTTTAATGAGATAGAGGAACAAATTACCAACTTTGTCTGCAAAGGGAAGAAGCCCCGGATAAGTAAAGCATTACTAAAGAAGAACACACTGGAAGGTTTCTCATTATCCAACTTCAGAATCTATTACACTGCCACAGTAGTCAAAACAGCCTGGTACTGGTACAAAAACAGACAGATAGATCAGTGGAACAGAATCGAGACCCCAGAGATGACATCATCTGCCTATCAACAGCTGATATTTGACAAATGCCTAAAGACATTAAACTGGGGTAAAAACAATCTCTTCAACAAATTGTGCTGGCAAAATTGGATATCGATCTGCAATAAATTGAAACAAGACCCATATCTTACACCTTATACAAAAACCAACTCAAACTGGATGCCAGCTAAGCCAAGTGCCATCAAACTGGATAAAAGATCTAAATATCAAATCTAAAATGATAAAGCTCACCCAAGAAAAAGTAGGAACAACAATGAAGGTTTAATACACAACGTAGACAGACTTCAAAATCTGACAAACCAACCACAAACAACAGAAGAGAAAACAGATAAATGGGAACTACTAAGAATCAATCACTTTTGCTCATCCAAAGACTTTATTAATGGAATTAAAAGGCCACCTACAGAACGGGAAAAAATATTTGGCAACTCTATGTCAGACCAATGCCTGATCTCCATAATCTATAAGGTACCACGAAATATCAATAAGAAATAGATAAATCATCCAATTAAGCAATGGCAATGGAGATGGACAGATACTTCTCTAAAGAGGAGATCCAGGCAGCTAAAAGTACACATGCAGACATGCTCACACTCATTAGCTATTAAAGAAATTCAAATCAAAACAACAATGAGATACTATCTAACCCCAGCAAGGTTGGCCATGATCCAAAAAACACACAACAAATGCTGGAGAGGCTGTGGAGAAACTGGAACTCTCCTACACTGTTGGTGGGATTGCAAAATGGTGCAATGTCTTTGGAAAGCAATTTAGTGCTACCTTAAAATAATGGATATAGATATACTATTTGACCCAGTAATTCCACTGCTTGGAATATATGCTACCGAATCAAGGCCATTCACACCATCTGATACATGCACATGAATGTTCACTGCAGCACAGTCCACAATAGAAAATAGATGGAATCAACCCAGATGCCAAATGACAGAAGAATGGATAGGTAAACTATGGTATATATATTCAGTGGTACACTATGCAACTATAAAGAACAATGATGACAGCAGGACACATCTCTTAACCTGGTTTCAACTGGAGGACATTATGTTGAGTGAAAGTAGTCAGCTACAGAAAGACAAATATTGTATGAGACCCTTATTATAAGAACTTAAAAGCAGACTCATGCATAACAGAAAAGACTCTTTGATGGCTGCAAAGGTGGGGAGGGCAAGAGAGTGAGTGGAGCGGGTTTAGATTAGATGTTGGTGACAGCACACATTAGTAAGAAGATCAATATTAACGGGACTTCAACACAACTTGTGTACTCCTCCCATCTTAACCCAATGTTGCCAGGACAGAGTAGCTGGGGTGGGGGCCAGAGACTGTGCTGTCAGGGGAAATCGAGGTCAATTGGCACAACTAGTGTTTTGCTAATGAGGGCTTTCCACACCCCACACTGGTGAGTGGTGTCTGGGGTCTTAAAAGCTCCCAAGCTGCCATCTGAGGGTACAGCAAATGGTCCCAACTTAGCAGGAACGGATGATCACCAAGCTCCATAACAACATGGGGGAAAGAGAATCTAGAAGACAGAGAGACCCACATGAGTGGATGTCTACATCGACTTGTGACCAGAAAAACCAGATGGTGCCCAGCCACCACCAGTGATAGCCATGATGGAGCTCACAAAGTTGAGCCTCACTGGCAACACAAGTATAAATAGTGGTGCATCTTGAGATCTCCACTAAAAGACCACAATTGATGGTCCAGGGACTTTGGGGTTCCCTTTCCATAAATCATAATAAAGCTCAAATTTTCAGACAGCAATGGATTGGACTTGGTGACACAGAGTGATCATACTGTGTGAGCTCTTTGTGGTTCTAGGTATCCCTAAGAATTCATCCTGTTGACCTCACACTGGAGGAAGGTGAATGGGTGGAGAGGAGAAGAAAGGAGACTCTTGGGAAGATAAGGGATATATGGAGCGAAGAGGAAGAGTGTGCCGTCACCATGCAGGGAGAGCAGTGGAAGCTGCATATAGGTCAGCATGCAACTTTATATGGGAATTGACATTTTCATTCAATCATAATAAGAAAAAAAATTTTAAAAAATCAAATGACATATTGCCTTGGGCAAATCTGTTGCAGAAGTTCTTTAAAGCTGTTAGAAAGCAAAAGATGTCATTTTGAAAACTAAGCTGCACCTGATCCAAGCCATAGTATTTTCAGTCATCTCATATTCATGCAAAAGCTGGACAATGAACAAGGAAGGAAGACTAGAGAATTGATGCTTATGGTGCTGGTCAAGAATACTGTATTTAACATGAACTTCCAGAAAATAAATGAATCTGTCTTTTGGAAGAAGTACAGTTGGATTGCTCCTTGGAAGAAAGATGGCAAGACACAGCCTCAAGAATTCTGGACATGTTATTAACAGAGATCAGTCCCTGAAGCAGGGTATCATGCTTGGTAAAGAAATGTGTCAGTGAAAAGGAGGAAGACCCTCAATGAGAATGGATTAATGTAATGGCTGCAACAATGGACTCAAGCATAAAAACAATTGTGAGGGTGCCACACAAGATCAGGTAGTGTTTCATTCTATTGTGTCACTATGAGTCAGAATCAACTCAACAGCAGCTAAAAACAGTAATAAAGATAAGACCAGTCCTCCATTCAGAACAGATATTGTAAGATCTCAGATACAGTGTTTTTTTTGTTGTTTGAGTCTTTTTCCCTCTTGTGGGTAGAGGCAGTGTAGCCTAATGGTTAAGAGGATGGACTTAAGAGTCAGGACAATAGGGATCACACTTCAACCTAATCTTGAGCAAATTTACTTCTTTTGTGCCAGTTTCCTTACCTGTAACATGGGGTGGTAATAATATCTATTTTATAGTGTTGTTGCAAAACCAAACCAAATCAAACCCAGTGCCACTGAGTCAATTCCGACTCATACAAGAATTAACAAAACTGACAACAAGCTGGATCATAAACTAAGCCTCAAAAAATCATGAAGTATGGAAATTATTCAACATATGCTCTCTGGAAATTAAGTTAGCAATGTAAAATAAAAAGTCAACTAGAAAATTCTCAACTACTTGGAAATTAGACAACAAACTTCTATATAACCATAGGGTCAAATCACCTGCTCAAGAGTTGTCTACCTGGCTTTCCCACACTCACTTGTATCCCTAATTATCAGTAAAGCAAAACCCAAGCTTCACAAATAGGCAACTGAACCAAGTCCAACCTAACTGAAAAGTATCCCTTAAGCATCGCATGCAGAAACATAAGACTCTCAGAATCACAATCTTGGGTTTGTGTCATTATGTAGGAGTATACGTTCATGCTAAACACAGGACTATTTCCCCTGAATATATATACTTGGCAAACACAAAGCTAGATGAATTTCTGTAATCACTTCCAATGAAACAGGCACATTTTCCAGATTTCTCTTTCATAGAAGGAAGGAATACTACCCAGTTCATCCTTTTCTGTTCATGAAACCTGGGAATCAGGGAGGACCAAACTGGATATTAAAGATGTTATCTCTGAGAAGCAGAACTCACAGACCGGAAGTTTTGTGGGGTTAGGGTGCTGTTGTCTGACTCACGGTCCAGGACCTGGGTGACTGTATAAATTTTTCCAGCCTGCTAAAGTGACCTGGACATCTCATATTTGCACTCACGCCTAGCATTTCCATTACCATATATGCTAAGGATGTATCTCCTAGGAAACATGAGGGATTAGTGATAAAAAGGCAAGCCATCTCCAAGGTTATAAATTAACCAGTCCTATTCTACTCAACAAACGTTTATAGAGCAAGTATATTTACTTAGCCCCTGGGCTATGGCAACAGTCTCATTAAATGCAAACATCCAGATGGACTTGTAATAGAGAAAACACTGAATCCCCTATGTCAATTCCATAGACATTCTGTTTTAGAAATGAACAATGGTCTTAGACTTGGATGTTTTGCTGTTTAGTCTGAGCTCTGACACATCTTTGCTGTCACACACGGAAAAAAAGAATAAATCATGCCTAATCAGCCCTCCACTCATTTCCAAACAAGATAATGAATGTGAAAGCTTTTTAACACAGCTAGGCAGGCTCTTTCTGTAATGCTGTGGTAATCTCCAAGAAATTGTTGTTAATTAAAAAAAATAACGGTATAGAAGAGTACTGCCATTTTCCTAAAGAAATATATCTATATATGTGCTGTCAAATGCATAAAATAGCTTTGAAGGAATACATAAGAAACTGGTAACAGTGCCGATTTTGGGGGGGGAGGTTACAGAATGTATGATCAATAATGACAAGGAGAAGAACTTTTACTATATATCATTTAGAATCTTTAACTGTGAACAATAGGAACTCATTGACCATTCACGAATGAAATTTTCACTACAAATAAATTTTAATATTAAAGCAGGTTATTCCAAACATGATGACTTTTTCTGTGAAAAACAGCTACTCAATAGTGCATTGTTATCAATGGTATACTATTATGTAAACACACCTTAGTTATTAATGTCAAATCAATATATTAATCATGACAAGAAAACTAGTTTAATAACATGGAAGAATGTCTCAATTCAACAGAATCAAGTATCAGTGGTATAATGTCAGCTCTCAGAAACGGAAAACAGCAGGACAGGCAGATTTTTTGGTCACATTATTTAAAATAAAAACAAAAACAAACTTACATACTTGTGAGAATCATAGCCATGAAGTGATGTTCAGTAGATAGATGTAAGCTCAGGTCTTCTCAGCACTCTCCTTCAAATGAACCTGAAGTGTATTTTGGATAGTTGCTTGGATAAATGGATAAATTGTCCATTCTCAAAGGCCTATGAATTGAAATACATTAGGTTGGAATCCAATTGATGGCAATAGGTGTTAGGCTACACTCTGAAATTAAAATGTGAGTCTGAGATTAGAAGAATTGTGGGACCTATGAGTCCTTAAGGGATTTCCCCCTCCCCAACCCCAGATCACTCTATTAAAAACTTCATAACTCATGAAGTATCTCCTATATATCCCTCAGACAGATACAGATTGTTACTGGAAAATTCCATCTAGCTTCATCCAGTACCTCTCTTTGGTTTCCCACCAGATCTCCAGTGCCATTTATGTTTTGTCACTGGCTGCCATGGAGTCAGCCCTCAACTTGCGATGATCCCACTGACAACAGAAGCTGTACAGAGCTGTGCCATCGACAAGGTAGATTACACATCAGACCATTACGTTCCATAGGGTTTTCAGACTGATTGTCAGAAGTACATTGTCAGGCTTGTCTTCTAGTTCATCGTAGTCTACAAGCTACTCCACTGAAACCTATCAGCATCGTAGCACCACATAAGCCTCCACTGACAAACAGGTGATGGCTGCACACGAAATGCACTGGCCAGAAACTGAATCCAAGTCTCCCATGTGGAAGGCAAGATTCTACCACTGAAACACTAATGCCTCACACTATTTATTTAGGTCTTTTTACATCTCCCTCTGCAGTGTCTTACTGTCCTTATTATATAGGTCTCATACATGTTTCTTAAAATAATTCCTAATATTTTATTCTTTTATGCTATTGTAAATGACATTTTCATTTCATTTTCCAGTTGATTGAAGTTCAATTAATTTTTAAATGATAACCTTATATTCCACTACCTTGCTGAATTCACTTATTACCTCCAATGTTTTCTAATAGAATCCTTTATATTTTTAATGTACACGACCATCTCATTTGTGAACAACACAATTTTATTTTTTCTTTTTCAGTCTTTTGTCTTTGTTTCTGACTTACTGTACTGGCAAGGCTCTTTAGTACAATGTTAAATACAAGTGATGTGAGAGGGCAACCTTTCCTATTTCCTGACATTTAGAGAGAGAATGTTCAATATTCCATTAAGTATAATTTCACTGTTTTTTTTTTAAATGCCTTTTATCAGATTGAGGAAGCTTTCATCTATTCCTAGTTTATTGAAATTTTTAGTCATAAAAAGGTTTTGAATTTTGACAGCAACTTTTAAACAGCTGTTGAAATGATCAAATTATTTTTTCTTTTAATTCTATCAGTGTAGTAGTTCCAGCCAGGGGCAAGTTTGTACCCCTGGGGGCTGGTGGGTACTGACACAGGAGGAATTACTACTGACATCTGGTGGGTAGACACCAGGGATATTGCTAAGTATCCTGTAATACACAGTGCAACAAAGAATTACCCAGGCTAGACTGTTCACAGTCCAAAGGTGGAGAAATTCTGTTAATGTGATTAATTGCACAGATTGATTTTCAAATGGTAAAATAACGTTGAATTACAGGGACAAAACACCCTTCCTGGATTCAACTTGCTAGTATTTTGTTAGGGATTCTGCATCTATGTTCATGAGGGAGATTGCTCTGTAATTCTCTTGTAATAATTCTTGCCAGGGTTATGCTAGTGTCATGAGGTAAACTAGGAAGTATTCACACCTCCTTTATTTTGTGAAAGAATCAGTGTAAGATTGATATTACTCCTTCCCTTAACAGGCAACAGAATCCACCAGTAAAGTCATGTGGGCCAGGTGCTTTCTTTGTAAAAAGATTTTTCATTAAGAATTCACCTTAGTTAGCAGGCACAAGATTGCCTGATTCTTCTTGTGTCAGTTTTGGTAAGTTATATCTAACAAAGAATTGACTATTTTACTAATATTAACAAATTCATTGACATAAGTTGTTCATAATACTCCTTTTGTATTGTTTTTATCTGTACGAACCAGGATTTTTTTTTTTAACTTCTTTCACTGTTGTAAAAATACAAGTAACACAACATTTTCCAATTGTACAACTGAAAGAAAAAAAGTACATTCATATTGTTCCATCATCACCAACATTCATTGCTGTCATCTGAGGTGCCTCTGGGAAGACACAAACTGCCAACTTTTTGGCTAGTTTTCAGGCACTTAAACTTTTAGACCATCCAGGGGCCCCTACTTTGTATTCTTTTAATGTATGTAGACTCTGCAGTGATAACCTCTCTTTCATTCTTGATGTTGCAATTTTTTTTTCTTTTTATAGTCTTGATCAATCCTGCTCAAGTTCATCACATTTATTTTTTTTTTTTCTCAAATAAGAAACTTACATTTGTTGAAACTCTCCCCAATTTATGTTTTCTATGTCTTTGGTTTTTCACTCTTACCTTTATCATTTCTTCTATTTTGACAGCTTTGCTCTTCTTTTTCTAGTTTCTTTAGAAGCTTAGAACATCGATCTTAAACACTGCTTGTTTTGTTCCAGACACAACATTCAAAGCTGAATAGCACCTGTTTAGCTTTACATCACAAATTTGGAAATACTTTTTTATTATCAATCATTTTAATTTTTTTTATAATTTCCATCTTTGGCCCATGAGTTGCCTGAGTTGTAAATATTTGGAGCTTTTTTTATTTTGAGCTCCAACTTAAAGCTTTCGTGATAAGAAAATATTCTTTATATTATTTTACTCCTTTGAAATTTATTGAGACTTATTTTATGGGCCAGCATATGGTCAATTTTTGTAATAGTCCAATGTGCAATTGAAAAGAGTGCATATTCCACAGATTTTGAGGATAGCATTATATAAATATTATTTCAAGTAGGTTAACATTGTTCAAATCCTTCACATACTTACTAAGTTTCTTAAATATTTCTAATTTATTGAAAAACTTACCTCCCACTGTCATTGTACATTGTCATTTTCTAGCTTAAGTTCTGTCCCTTTTTTTTTTTCATTTATTTTTAAGTTTTATTATTAGGTGCAAATGTATTTAGGATTTTTATGTTTTCTTTGGTCCTCTTGCAATTAACGTAACTATCAACAGAGTTGGGTTTGTCATCCTGTCATTGACTTTCTTTTTCTACTTATGCAAATAACATAACCTTGTTTGCTGAAAGTGAATAGGACTTGAAACACTGAGGAAGATCAAAAACCACAGCCTTCAGTATGGATTACACCTCAACATCAAGAAAACAAAATCCTCACAACTAGACCAATAAGCAATATCATGATAAACAGAGAAAGATTCAGGTTGTCAAAGATTTCATGTTACTTGGATCCACAATCAACGTCCACAGAAACAGCAATCCAGAAATGAAAAGACTCATTGTATTGGGCAAATCTGCTGCAAAAGACCCCTTTAAAGTGTTGAAAAGCAAAGATGTTACCTTGAAGACTAAAGTGCATCTGACCCAAGCCATGGTATTTCCTCTTGCATCACATACATGCAAAAATTGGACAATGAATAAGGAAGACAGTAGAAGAATTGACACTTCTGAATTACAGCGTTGGCAAAAAATACTGACTATATCATGGACTGCCAAAAGAACAAACAGAGTTATCTTGGAAGAAGTACAACTGGAGTGCTCCCTAGAAGAAAGGATGGTGAGACTACTTCTACATACTTTGGACATGTTGTCATTAGGGACCTGTCCCCTGGAGGAAGGTATAATACTTAGTAAAGTGAAAGGTCAACAAAAAAAAAGAGAAAAATCCCCAATGAGATGAATTGGCACAGTGGCTACAAACATTGGGTTCACCTGTAACAACGACTGTAAGCACAGAGCAGGAGCAGGCAGTGTTTCATTCTGTGGTACACAGGGTCAGTATGAGTCAGAACAGACTTGGTGGCACCTAACAACAACAGCTACATTATTTTATTGTCTCTACAATATAACATTGCTTTTATTTAAACAATTGTCTTTCTAAATTAATATTTTAATGTGTTCAAGGTGAAAGTTTACACAGCAAAGTAAGTTCCCATTTAGCAATGTCTACATATATTATTCAGTGATATCTGATACATTGTTCACAATATCCCATTCTCATTCATGCTCTTCTGGTTGTACCGTTTCCAGTATTCTAGCTTTCCTGCCCCTTTACCTTCTTATCTTTGCTTTAGAATAATTTTTGACTATTGAGTCTCCTATAGATCTTTTCCTTAAAGAATCTTATTATTCATAGGTGATATTTTTTTTATTTTATGATGCAGTTTGTTATTTAGCTAAAAGGTGACCTCAAAGGATAAGTTTAATTTAAGGTTTAAACAGTATCTCGGGTCATAGTCTCAACTGGTCTAGTAAGTCTGTACTTTTTAAGGTTGAATTTTGTTCCATTTCTATCATTCTATAAGAATCCATCTACTGTGGTCCTGATCAGAATGATTAGTAGTGATAGCTAGGCACCATCTAGTTCTTTTGGTCTCAGGGTAGATGAGTCAGTGGTGGTAACAACTGCTAGTCCTGCAGATTACTTCCCTCTGTCAGTCTTTGGATTCCTTTATTTCCCTTTTGTTCTAGATGAGTAGAGACCAATAGCTGTATCTTAGATAGCTGCTCACAATCTCTTAAGACCTCAGACACTACCCACCACATTAGGATGTAGATCTATACTTTTTGAACTATATTATTTCAATTATCTACGTTGTCCAATAAGACTACAATCCAAAGCCTTCAAATCCAGAAAACCAATCTTAAGGGTCACTTGGTTACATCTAAGGCATATCCACACCTGTGTCCCCTATGTGATTGGTTATATATACGCACATACCTGTATGTATACATGCTTTCAGATACTTACATCTGTGTGTACTTATGTACCCATATATTCATATACTTATATGCCTACACACACACACACACAAACACACATACATTTGTGTAACCAAACATTCGCATAAACAGTCAAGTATCTTTCTAGGAAATTAGGCAACTCTTCTTTTACGAGTCTTTCTTTTTATCCTCTTACCATTTCTAGTTCTCTTCAACCCTTTCCGTATATCTGAGTATGTAATTGTAATTATTTCCCCTTATCTTGAAAACAGTTCTTATCCTGAAAACACATTTGTTATACTTCAGGTCCACTGGTTATGAAGTCTCTCAGATTTGGTTTACCATAAAAGCCTTTATTCTACTTTTGTTGTTAGAGTATATGTTCATTGGATATATTTTAGGGTTGACAAGGTTTTCATTTTGCTTTTTGGTTTTCTTTCAACACTTTAAACATGTCATCCTGTTGTTTTCTGGTAGGCTTTATTTTTAATAAATCAGCTAGAATTTTTATCGTTTCTCTTCAATGTTCTCTGGATTGTTTTTTAAGGATTTTTTTCTTTTTGTATTTTAGCAATTTGACTATGGTGTACATAGGTGTGATTTCCTTTCTATTTATCCTGAATGGCATGAGATTCTTGGTTTGGAAAATTGGGAAGAAACTGTTCATTAATCTTTCTAGTATTTTTGTCCCATATTTTTTCTCCTCTTCATTTTGAAAATGTGATTAACACAGATTAGACCACTTAATATTGTCCTGTATATCTGTACATTGGTACTGTATATTTTTCTCTACTTCTTCATTTTGCATAATTTCCATTGACTTATCTTAAAGTACACTAATTCTTTACAGTGTTCCTTATAAGATTCATTTACTTTTTCAAATACTTGAATCATCTATGGTTCTACCCTGGTGATTAAGAGTTTGTCTGCTAATTAAAAAGGTCAGCAGTTTAAATCTACTAGGTGCTCCTTGGAAATCCTATGGAGCATTTCTACTCTGTCCTATAGGGTCACTATGAGTTAGAATCAACTCTGCAGCAACAATTTGGTTTCACTTTTTGGTATATGTCTACTACTGATATTTTTGCCTAGTTTTTTTCACGTCTTGCATTTTTACGGCATACTGGAAGTATGACATATGTGTAAAATGATATTAGAGATGTTAAGTTTGCTCCCCCTACTTCCCAAGAGCACAAGCTCTTTCCTATCTCTAGCAATTGAAATGAGGACGTGATCATTCAGTATGTACCAAGTGTCAACAGACTAGGTCTTAATTTTAATAACACTGAACTCACCCTTGGTTAGCTCGGCCCCAAACTCTTCTACAGCAACAGCAGCTGCTAGTAAAGCCCTTTGATCTTATTGGCTATGACCCAGCATTGCTGGGTCTCAGTTTCACCTTTGGATTCAGTGGCAGCTAGCCTCTAGTTATAGGAATCATGAAGAGATTTCACGAACTCTATTCTCAGTAATTCAAATGGTGGTTGAGGGCAACTATAAGGAGCACTTCCAGAGTCCAGTGTGTCATGCTTGGCTACTACATCACCAGTAGCTTGATTGCTATGTCTTTTACCTACCAAAGGCAGTTTATCTTTGCAGATTTTCCTGCTTTTCACCCACATTCACACCAGGGTTTGGCTCCAGGAATCTGCAGCAGTTCACTAGTCACCCATGAAGATCTTTTCTCTTTGGAAATCAGTTTTTCTAGGCTTCCTTACATCTACTGCTTGTTGACAGTCTTATATATGATCATTATTTTATACTGGAACTACCATAGGATAGAAAGGCTTCCTTTTTTTTTTTGTTTTAAATATCCTAACCAGTGTCACGGATTGAACTGCATCCCCTCCCAAAATGTGTGTAGCAATTTGGCTGAACCATGATTCCCAGTATTTTGGGACTATCCACCATTTAATGATTTTCCTGTGCTATAAATCTTTATCTCTTCCTGTGGCTAATGGAATGGATTATGTTAAAGAGGACTATGATGGGACTATACCACCCTTCCTAAGGTCACTTCCCTGATCCAATGTAAAGGGAGTTTCCCTGGAGTGTGGCTTGCACTCTTCTATCCTTTTATCCTCTAAGAGACAAAAAAAAAAAAAGGGAAGCAAGTAGAGAGTTGGGGAACTCATACCACCAAGGAAACAGCACTGGGAGCAGAGTAAGTCCTTTGGACCTCGGGTTCCTGTGCCGAGATGCTGTCAGACCAAACAAAGACTGATGCAACACAAGGACATTCCACTACAGCCAACAGAGAGAGAATGCATTCCCCTGGAGTTGGCACCCTGAATTCAGACTTCCAGCCTACCAGACTGTGAGAATAAACTTTCCTTTGTCAAAGACATCCACTTGTGGTATTTACCTGTTAGAGCAGTACCAGATGACTAAGATACCAGGACTTAAAAAAAAAAGTAGAGGATCAGTGAAAAAAAGACACTCAACATGACGGACTGACACAGTGGCTGCAACAATGAGCTTAAGTATAACAACAGTTGTGAGAACTGTGCGGGATAGGACTAGGGAGTGTTTTGTTCTACTGTTGATAGTGCCACTATAAGTTGGAACCACCTGGATAACACCTAACAACAGCAACACTCAGAGGCTGAATTCTCATTATATTTTTTTGATGTTATACATTTTCTCAGCCTAGAGATCCTAATATTCAGTTAATATCACCTTACAATCTATGAAACATTTAGATAGATAAGTAGGTAGATAGGCAAGTTGATAAGACTGAGTACTTATTCTCAGCAATTCAATGAAAGGGGACATTTATTAATCCCCTTCTAGAGATGAAGAAAGTGAAGACTACTGAAGCAAAACCACTTACCCAGGGTCACTTGGTTAATACCAGACAAAGCAGGATTTCAAAGCTAGCAAGTCTGTTTTAAGAATTCACCCTATTACTACCATGCTACACTGATTCCTGATAATTTTGAGTGAAGGATATCCCTGTGCCAGAAAGTTTAAAAGCTGCTGCTTTAAAAATTATGGCTCACTTATTCTACCATCATCTGTAGAATTCAGACTACCAACTTCCCCCTCCCCATTACTCCTAGAGGCCTCTGTGCTACCCCGGGTAAAACTGTGTGTTTCATTTGATTAAGCTTTTTTCTTCCAGTTCTAACACAAAGCCATGATGATTTCTCTAATAAATACATACAGCACTTCTGCCCATGGTCCATTCATTTCTTCTTCAACATCATATCCCTAAGAGCTATAGAAGGAACACTGATTTAAACAGGAATGATCCTCCCTGTATAACACTAATTGAAATGTTTGTGTCAGAGAAAGTCTCTAAGAGAAAATGTGTAATTTAATTTGCTGTTGCCTTTCAAAAAGTCACTATTCACCTCAGGGATCGTTGGCCAGACATCTCTCTGCTTCTTTCACTTAATTGATGATTTATTTGATGTATATTTGTTGTGGTGGTGGTTCACACGTTCCTCCCACCAGGATTCTCTTTTTGTTCTGTTTTTATCACGTACCAGCCCACTTTGGGACTTCTTTGTGAAATACTCTATGTGCCTTTTGACCAGGGTTTCTACCTGCCTGTTTTATGACTAGAGCTGAAGCTGTTGCCTCTGTCTTAGTTATCTCTTAAGGCTTCCCACTGATAGTCTGGGATCACTGGTATAAACAGCATCATCCCCTATTCATATAAGGCCACAATGAGCAGAAAGGTACTTAGATGGTTTTGTGCAAGTCTATCAGAGGCAAAGAAGAGCCTTCTCTAGGCTTTTATATTAATTGGGAGATGAAATATGTGTAGACGTTAAAAAACAAAAAACAAAAACATCTCTCATGACAGGAGACAGTCAGAATCCAGAGCCTGGAAATGTACTGGGAAAGATTCTGCTGTTGTAAATGCTTTAAATATGGGTTACAGGACATTCTGGGGTAGCCCATATTTCCCCTTCTTACCTGCTACACACAGACATCATATACCACACACACACATTACATACCCACCACACATATGCACATACCACATACACTGGTCTCACACACACACGGCACACACAGACACATACATGCCCACATATACTCTACGTATGTACCACCCATATACCATATAGGTGTCACTTACACAGACCCATCCCACATATACCATACATATACCCACCAAACACACATGCTAAATGTGTGCTAAACATAGCAGAGCTATGTTCTCCACAGGCATCAAAATTACCTGTGCAGTTGACTGAAGATGAAGACTTCTGGGTCTTACTCTTAGCCTAATGAATCTGAACCTTACAGATATGGTTGGGGTCCCAGGAGTCCGTTTTACCAAGCCCAAAGGAGATTCTTAAGAAGAATGAAATTGTGGAGCCACTGTAGATGTGACTCAAAGTAAGTGTATTACGTTTTAAAAGATTAAATCTAATGGAACATGCAAAAAGATGAAAAATTTTATTTGCTGCCAATCCAAAAAATGAATTTCAAAAAAAAATGGTCCACCATCCTTTTATGAACAGTTGATACTTGACAAAGGCATAAGATTGTAAACTGGGGTAAAAAAAAAGGCTCTTTAACAAACGGTGCTGGCAAAATTGGATATCCATCTGGAAAAAACTGAAAAAAGACCCATATCTCACACCTTACACAAAATACTAACTCTAAATGGATCAGAGATCTAAGCATTAAACCTAAAACAATAAAAATCATGCAAGAAAAAATAGGATCAGTGATGTATGTTCTAATACACAGCTTAGACAGACTTCAAAAATCTAATAAATCACGATTAACAGAAAAGAAAGTAGATAAATGGGAACTACAAAGAAAAACTTTTGCTCATCCAAAGACTTTATCAAAAGGGTTAAAAGACTACCTACAGAGTGGGGAAAAAATGTAGGACCATCATCTGATCTCCATAATCTATAAGGTTCTGCAAAATATCAACAAGAAGAAGGTAAATAATCCAGTTAAGTGATGGGCTAAGGAGATGGGCACACTTCACTAGAGAGGACATCCAGGCAGCCAAAAGACACATGAAAGAATGCTCACGATCATTAGCTATCACAGAAGTCCAAATCAAAACTACAACGAGATACCATTTCACCCCAACAAGGTTGGCCATGATCCAAAAAACACAAAACAACAAATGCTGGAGAGGCTGTGGAGAGATTGGAACTCTTATACACTGCTGGTGAGACTGCAAGTTGGTACAATCTCTTTGGAAAACAACCTGGAGCTTCCTTAAAAAGCTGGAAATATATATAATATTTGATCCAGTAATTCAACTGCTTGGAATTTATCCTTCAGAAACAAAGGCTGCCACACAAACAGACACGTGTACATGAATGTTTATTGCAGCACAGTCCACAACAGCTAAAAGATGGAATCAACTGAGATGTCCACCAACAGATGAACGGATAAACTATGGTACATATCCTCAATGGAACACTATGCTATGATAAAAAAAAAAAAAAAAAAATGATTTTAGAAACACCTCATAACATGGCTTCAATTAGAAGACATTATGCTGAGTGAAATCAGTCAGCGGCAAAAGGACAACTATTGTATGAGGCCCCTGTTATAAGGACATAAAAATAGAGTTATCCACAGAAGAAAAAAAGTTGGATGACTATAAGGGTAGGGTGGGGGAGAGGGTTTATCTTAGATGAGATAGCTGACAGATGTTAGAAATTGTATTCACTTACTGTAATTAATTAAAAAAAACTGGTACAATAACACATACACAGACTAAGGAAACAGAATAGAGAGTTCAGACAAAATACCATCCACCTAGGACCAGCTGATATTTGACAAAGGCCCAACATTCATGAATAGATTTAAAAAGTCTCTTCAAAAATTGGTGCTGACAAAACTGGATATCCATCTGCAAAAACAAGTAAAAAGGAAACAAGACCCATATCTCACACTACGCACAAAAACTCACTCAAAATGGATCTAAGACCTAAATGTAATATCTAAAACAACAAAAAGAATGGAATAAAAAATAGGAACAACACTAGGGATCTCTAAAACATGGTATAAACAGACTACAACATATTTCTAACAATCTACAAATACCAGACGAGTAAATAAATTAAAGGATAGTCGTCAAAATCAAACACTTATCCTCATCCAAAGACTTCACTAAAATAGTAAAAAGACTGCCTACAGATTGGGAAAGAGTGATGACAAAAGACAATCTTGTCTAGTTCCAGTTATCCAGGAGCATGGTTTCAGACCCATTCTTGATGATATTGGCTGCTGGTTTGGTATTGATGCCTTTTATTATGTTGAAGAATTTCCCTTCTATTCCTATTTTACTAACAGTTTTTAACATAAAAAAAAAAGAAAAGGTCTTTTCCAGTTAATGCAAGTTTAACTGCATAACAGTAAGTCTTTGATTTTCACTTTATAGAAAAGTAACCAAGGTCAAAGGACGATGGAAAACCTATCTATAAAAGGCTGGGTTAGCATCAGGAATCAGGCTAACAACTAAAGATCCTTCTGTTGTTGTCCTTGTCATATTATATTGCTAGGTATTTATTTTCTACATATTTGTCTTCCTACTAGACACTGCATCCTTGAGGGCAAGGATTATGTCTTACTAAGTTCTGTATGCCTAGCACCTAACATGGTCTGTTACAGAGAAATCTGATAAATGTTCGTGGAATTAAATTCAGAATCAAAGCTGCCCCTTAGCCAGTAATGCTTCTGAAGGGGGCTCTTTTGTGCACACGTCAGCTCAGAATGTGGCTGAATAACTTTTTTTCTAAAATCCTCTCACATTTTCTATTACACTGGCCTTTACAACTTTTTCTCTTAATTTTGAGCATTCAAGTGATTAAGCTGATCAATGATGCATTACACATGATATATTGTGTTTATTTCAGAATAATCAAGCAATTGTTATTATAGAAATTGCATTACCCAATTTTATTAAGAAAAGGCCTCCTTTTCCTAAGGCAGTAATATATTCAGATTAAAAAATATTTCAAGGCAAGAACCAGACACAACAAGAATTCAAAAGTGAAAATTCAAAATAAGAAAAAGATTAACCGTGTTCTAAAATGAGATGGACAAAAACAATTTATCAATTTTACTGTTTTAAGGGAGTGGACAAGAGTATGAAAAATGCATTTTAGAACTTTTATTACCATAAAAACTCACATGTAGACTTTTATTTACAGGGAAATAAAATAGAAACATAATGCTGCATGTAAAATAAAAGGGCTGTTATCCCAAAACTAGAGCCATTTTGGAGACATTTTCCAGAAATTAATTTAGAGGTCACACTGAAATCAGTCAGACCCACCACAAAATGGCAACATGATCTTAACTAAGTGGCAAGCTCTATATTTTTATCTTATTTATAAAACAGAAACAATGACATCTACTGTATAGGGCTGGTTATCCAGTGTATTCACTGATTATTTGCCACTTTCTTATTATTTGTAAAAATTGAAGCTACATAATAATACAAATTGGCCCCCTAGAATAGACCTCTCAGTATCTAGCAAATCTTAAGACATCATTTTGCATGCAAAGTGAGCTGCAGAGACCCAAGACAATAAAGGGCATAGATCTGGGATCCACCATGAAGAGACATCAACTGAAGGACTGGAGGAGCACAGAAATGGGGATTTCAAAGTAGAAAACATTCCCAGAGAGAGCAAACAAGGAGCCTGAAATCTGGGTGTTCATCTACAGGAGGTGGTTATAAGATAATGATGAAGAGTAAAGTCTTTTCAGTAATCCTGGGTTTATTGCCTGCTAATCAGATGTGTGGCTAAAGAAAGCTACCTATTATACTCTGTACTTCAGGTTCATCATTTTTAAAAGTGGCATAATAATACCTATCTCAGTAGACAGCCCTTAATAATTATCCATATGACGTGTTTATCAAAATGGTTTGCAAAAAACAAATACTTAAAAAATGCTAACTATATAGTATTGATAGCAGTATCACTTGCTGATGAAGGTCAATCCTCACAACTGGATCAACAAACAAACTGTGATAAATGAGGAAGAAATTAAAACTGTCAATGATTTCATTCTCCTTGGATCACCAATCGACATCCAAAGAAACAACAACCAAGAAATCAAGTGATAACCTAAAAAGACACCCAAGAGGCTAACAGATCCATAAGGAAATACTCACAACCATTAGCCACTGGTGAAACCCAAATCAAAACTACAGTGGGATACCATCTCACCCCAACAAGGCTGGCATTAATCCAAAAAACACAAAATGATAAATGTTGGAGAGTTTGTGGAGAGACTGGAAGTCTTTTACACCGCTGGTGGGAATATAGAGTGGTAAAACCACTTTGCAAATCCACTTGGTGCTTTCTTAAAAAGCTACAAATAGAAATACCATGTGACCCATCAATCTTACTTATTGGAATATATCCTACAGAAATAAGGGCTGCCACATGAACAGCTACATGCACTTGAATGTCTGTTGCAGCACTGACCACAATAGCAAAAAGAATCAACCTAGGTGGCCCATCAACAAATGAATGGATAAACAAACTATGGTATATTCACTCAATGGAATACTATGCAATGATAAAGAACAATGATGATCTTAGGAAACATAACACAGAGTCATTGGAAGGCATTATGCTGAGTGAAATTACTCAACTGCAAAAGGACAAATATTATAAAAAACCACTATTATAAGGACTTAAGAACTGAACACTGAAGAAAATAATCTTTGATGGTTACAAGAGTTGGGAGTGAAAGAGGGGAATATTCATAGATTAAATTGTAGATAGCAATTGGCTCAAGTGAATGGAGTGACAGCATGCACTAGAAGGGAGGTTAGCACAACTACACTACACCAAAAGCACATTTTATAAATACAACCCAATATTTTAAAGAACAGAGTAGCATGGACAGTGGTGTGAGGATTGTGGTTTCTGGGACATCTAGGCTAATTGGTGTAATTAAGGGTTTTTTGTTTTGTTTTGTTTTAAGAAAATGTTCTGCATGCCACTTTGGTGATTGGTGTCTTGGGTATGAAAAGCTAGCAAGCAAGCAGTCACCCAAGCAGCTTCAGTCAAAGCACAGAAGAAAGAAGGACATCAAAGACATGAGGGAAAAGTAAGCCCAGGAAAGAGAAGGTACCATATAATCCAGAGACTACATCAGCATGAGACCAGAAGAAATAAATGTTGTCCAGTCACTACCAGAGACTGCCCTGATAGACAATACAGTATAAGGTCCCTGATGTAGAGGGAGAAAAATGGGCGTGCAGAACTAGAACTCTATTAAAAGATGAGACTCGATGGTCCCTCACACTGGTGGATCCCCTGAGGACATTGTCCCTGGATTCTCTATTAGCCCAGAGCTGGAACCATTCCTGAAGCCAACTCTTCAGACAAAGATTGGACTGGACTATAAGACAGAGTAATGCTGGTAAAGACTGTGTTTCCTGGCCTAAATATACATGAGGCTGTTTGAGCAGCTCTTGTCCGGGGAGGTGAGATGAGACAGTGGATGGGGACAGGAGTTGGTTGAATGGATATGGGAAGCACAGGGTGGAAAAGAGGAGTATGCTGTCATGAGGGGGATGGGAAGAGGGCAGTTAGAGTTGCAGCATGTGTGTGGGGTTTTACATGGAAAATTGATTTGGATTGTAAACTTCCACTTAGAGCACAATAAAATATTTTTTTAAAGAAATCAAATGATGTATTGCTTTGGGTAAATTGAATGTAAAAGACCTTTTAAAGTTTTCAAAAGCAAAGATGTTGCTTGATGACTCAGGTGCACCTGACCCAAGCCATGATCTTTAAAATTGCTTCATATGCATGCAAAAGCTGGGCAATGAAAAGGAAGATAGAAGAAGAATTAATACATTTGAACTGTGGTACTGGCAAAGAATTTTGAATATATTGTGGACTGCCAGAAGAAAGAATGAATCATTTTTTATAAGAAATACAACTAGACTGCTCCTTCAAAGGAAGGATAATGAAACTTGGTCTTGCTTATTTTAAGCACCTCATCGGGAAAGACCAATCACTAGAAAATGACATCCTGTTTGGTAAAAAACACAGCCAACAAAAATAAGGACAACATTCAATGAGGTAGATTTACACAACAGACACGCAATAAACTCAAACACAGCAACTATCATGAAGATCACACAGGACTTGGATAATACCTCTTTCTGATATCAGTGTCACTGAGTCAGAGCTCACTTGGGAAAACCTACCAACAAGAATGTAGTAGTAATAGTAGCAACAAGAGTCCCTGTTTCAGGCTTTGGCTTAGACAAAGAAAAACTGTGCCAACATAATTGAGGGTTGAATAGCAAAAGTTAGAGTTACAGTTCTAGGCAGACTGGTTATCAAGGCAAGTTATCAGTGCATGTATTCAGGGGACTAAGGCAAAGATACAGGTACAGAAAGAAGGTGCCTGTGGGGAACTAGGTCACAGAAACAGATGAAAGTGCACTATTAAACAAATAATCAGCTTTCAATTAGCAGCAAGTATGACATGAAGACGTTGGGTCAAACCTTCTGACAGATACGAAGCTGGTTCAGCTGCTGGTAGAAAGGCAGACAGGCCACTTAGTAACAGCACAATTGAAGAGCAGCGCCTTATTATCCACCCGGGGATCATTTAACCAGCCTTCTCTTTCACTTAATAAGGGAGCAAAATAGCTTCTGAGCAATCTAAATCATTGTCAAGATGATTTAAACCAAGAAAGTATATTACAGTACTAGATGTCATGATGATAATTTTGAGTTCCCACATCTTAACAAATGGTATTATGAACCACCTAGTAGAACAATCATAAACTCTGGTGGCATAGTGATTAAATGCTATATCTGCTAACCAAAAGATTGGCAGTTCAAATCCTCCAGACGCTCCTTGGAAACTCTATGGGGCAGTTCTGCTCTAATCTATAAGGTTGCTATGATTCAGAACCGACTCGATGGCAGTGGGTTTGGTGTGGGGCTTACTGGAAAAACAAAAATAAAAATTAAAAACAAAAGTCACTCTCTTCACTGCATCCTACATATCCAATCCACCAGCAAGTTTTCTCATTCCTTTAAAAAAAAAAAAAACTTTGATGTCAAGTTGATTTTGACTTACAGTAACCCAAGGACAGAGTAGAACTGCCCTATAGGGTTTCCAAGCATCCATGAGTGGATTCAAACTGCCAGTCTTTTTGGTTAGCAGGTGAGCTCTCAATTACTGCACCTGGCCCTCTGAGTTAAAATAGACTTAAGCACTTGTATTTTTTTTCCTAAATTCAAAATAAGTCCTAGATTTCTTCATACATTTCTCTTTACCTCCACTATCTATACTGGGGTCCAAGTCACCACAATCACTTGCCTAGATCATAACTGTACCCTAACAGCCCCTCCACAATAACCCACTCACCTCATAGAAGTCCAAGTGAACTTTTAAGAACAAACATTATATGGAAACTCCCTACCTTATGCTTCTAGTCACTTTCCTACCACCTTAAAAAGAAAATGTAGTATTCCTTTCATGAGACCTAAATCTGATCTGACTACTGTTTCCCTCATAGCCTCATTCACTATCCTCTGACCACATCCTTTTCCTGTCTCTCACATGAATACTCCTAGGCCACCTCTGCTTGAGACCCTTTGCACTTGCTCTTTCCTCATTCTGCAAAGCTTTTTCCCATGATCTTTTCAGGCACCAGCTCAAAAGTCTCCTGTTCCCACAAAATCTCTGACTACTCAGTCCAAAGAAGCCACTCAATTGCTTGATTACTTCAGCCTATTTAAATTTTTTGCACAACACTGATCATCATCTTTAGTTTATCTTTGTCTCCTCATTGGAACGTGATTTTGCATCTCTCATTCACCCTCTGCCCTCAGTATTAAAAACAATGCCAGGTACCTAAGAAATGCTTAATAAATACTTGTAAAATGACTATAAATAAGTTGACTCGATATTTTTAAAAAAGTGAAGTCATCTATAAAGCTGAGAACATTATTACTGAATATTACAATCCCATTGCCATCAAGTTGATTTGGACTCCTAAAAACCCTATAGGAAAGAGTAGAATTAACCCATAGGATTTCCAAGGAGCAGCTGGTGGTCAGTTGCACTACTGACATTTGGGTTAGCAGCTGAGCTCTTAACCACGGTGCCACCAGGGCTGTGGATACATCAAGTCACGTGTAATCTCGCAAACAACTAGGTCTTGCCATTGGCTGAGATCTCTGCTTTACCCAATTACAATAGTTTAAGGTTTTCTCTCAGGCAAATAGCACTGTGGAGAGGATCTTTTGGAGAGATGAGTAAGGAGAACACAACAGAACAAATCAGAAGAGGAAAGGCAAGAGCCAAAGTGACTGGTTAGATGTTTATCCTTTCAAATATACGTAATGAAGCCGCAACTTGTTGGAAACCATCAAGTGGGTCCTAGCTTATGATGACCGCACATGTATAGCATTAAACTGCTCCATAAGATTTTCAATGGTTGCAGTCTTTTGAAAACAGATCCCTAGGTGTTTCATATGAGACTCCTTTGGGTGGCTTTGAACTTCCAGTCCTTCAGCTAGTAATTGAGTGTTTAACTTTTGCACCACCTAGAGAAGCCCAAGCTGGTACCCAGAAAAGGAAGGAACTGATGTGAACACCATTGAAGAAGAAGTAAAAGGATTAGAGGCCGATTAGATTTGTCCAGGGAGCCACAAAGGTGGAATCCTGTGAACTCAGTCTTGGCAACGATCTTCTGAGTCTGCTCCATGTAAATGACATGCTTCTTGATTTAATCAAGAAATATAAATTCATAAATTGATATACAGCAGAATATTCTTTTTAAGTTGGTTGTTCATGTACGTGATAATCATGAAGGTCATTCTTTTTAAAGACTGGGAAGACCAATTAGATAACAATGAACACATCAATTAAAATTTTTAAATTAATTAAGCTAGGTACCAGTTGAATAAATTCAATTAATAGTTTGGTATTTTTAGTCTTTTTACCACTTTGATGAGTTGGCTGAATTTTTCACTTTGTCTATAGTTGACATGTGTATTAATTTTCTATTTCTGTTGCACCAAATTGCCATAAATGTAGCAGCTTAAACATGGTTCCGTAAGTCTGAAGTTCAGCATGAATCTCCCTGGGCTAAAATCAAAGTGTCAGTAGGGCTGCCTTCTTTAACAGAGGCTCTATGGAAAAATCAGATCCCTGGAAAATGCAAACTACTTGCATGCACTAGGCTACTAACCAAAAGGTTGTTAGCTGTCCAGCAGGATCTTGGAAGAAAGGCCCCGCAATCTGCTTCTATACAGATCACAGTCAAGAAAACACTATGGAACTCAGCTCTACTTTGTAACACCTGGGTCACCATGAGTTAGAATTGACAACTATGGGGTAGAAGGGAATCAGTTTCCTTGACTGTTGTGAGTTTCTAGAAGCCACTCACATTTGTTGGCTCATGGACTTTTCCTCTATCTTTAAAGCCAGATATGTCACATCTCTCTAACCCTCCTTCCATCATCAAATCTTTCCCCCTGACTATAAATGGAGAAGGTTCTTTGCTCTCAAGGACCCTTGCAATTCCACTGGGCCCATGCAGAAAATCCAGGATATTCTCTCCATCGTAAGAGCCTCCACTTAATCACATCTGCACCACCTTTTTTTTTCATGTAAGATAACATATTGACAAGAACTGGTGATTTCATTGTGGACATCTTGGGGTGATCATTATTCCACCTACCACATGTGATATCACATCTTCATTATTTCTACCTACAAAATAGGTGTGTTTGATAGCTCCTGTGTTTGATAGCTAGATTCTTCTATTTGCTACTAGAAGCAAATAAAGCAGCTTACTTAATTTTATTTCCGATTTTTTGGAAATGTATATTTAAAATTTTAATTTTGTTGGAAATATGTATGCAAACTATAAGCAAAGTGAAAAATTTAGTAAAATCATAAAGTGTTAAAAAGACAAAAGAAAAGGGACAGAATAGGTCAAGTTTACGTAAGGTGGTCAGGAAAGACCACTAACAAGCAGACAGTGGGAGACGACCTGGAGGAGGTGAAGGAGCCAGCCATGTAGGCCTCTGGGATGGAGCAGCAAGGAGGAGCCAAACCCGATCTGATGTGTTGAACTGTGTCCCGCTAAATATACACTGAATGAAGTCCTAAGCCCTGGGGCCTGTGAACATGAGCTTGCTTTGAAATAGGCTTTGAAGATGTTATCAGTTAACATAAGGCCACACTGGCATAAAACATTTAAGCACTTGGCTGTTAAGCGAAAGGTTGGTGGTTCAAATCTACCTAGAGGTGTCTTGAAAGAAAGGTATTGTACTTAAGAAAGACCACAGTTTTACTCTGATACTCATGGGTTTGCCAAAGTCAGAATCTACTTATTGTCAACTGGTTGGTTAACACTTTTCCTAGCCTGTGCTCAGCACAGTTCACTGAGATCCTTCCAATCACCAGTGACTTTTCCATGATAAGGGTTGCAGTCCTTATCTGAATTTGAAGGGGCTCTAACTCTAGGAGGGTAACCAGTTTGTAATACTGACACGTTGTACCAAAAAGTTATAAAATTTCTACCTGAGTCCCTCTCCCCTCAAACACACACATAATAGTATGTTCTGCCCCTCCAATTCAGTGCCACTGAGCACCATGGCCTACCCAAGCTGACACATAAAATTAACCACCATACTTGCCCTTAGTTTGTGGGATTATTTCCAGTCCCTACCCCCACCCCCCTCTCCCCTCCCCAGCAATGTTACCTAGCCAGAGCACAGGGACCAGAATGCCTTGTGGTCTTGGGCAAATAAATCTTCGTCTATGCCAAAGATCAGTTTTCCGAAGTAGCAGTCTTGCTGGAGTGATAAAGTTCTGACAGCCCCAGAACAATAGGTGTCTGTTACCCCTATATTAAACTACTGAAAGGACCACTCAAAAAAATGGCACAGCAGAGAGGAAATAGAAGATGAGCACCTCTTGATAACACATATACCCAGACATTTCAGATTAAAAAGAAAAGGTGGATGGCAAAATCAGATAATGCAGGGTGGGCTGTTTGTATTTGACATGTTTTTATTTGATCTGTCTGAACATAATAATATATTTCATTAATTTCCTCTTTTGTCTGATACAAGCGAGTCCTGGAAGACTTGAATAATTAAGATGTGCAGACAGCAGTACCGATAGTATAACTCCTCTTTAAGTATGTCAGCTCCTGACAGAGTTTTCAGAAAGATATTCTGATAGGGGAACTCCAATGTCTGCATGCTTAACAACGTTCAGTAAGAGCCCCCTGCCTTAAAGACCCCCCACAGCAAGAAGAAAATGTTGCTGCTGCAGAGTCAAAGCCATTGTGTAGGAAGCAGTGAGTTTCTGTTTACGATGACAGAAAATTTAGCAACAATTCTTGGTGATGGTTGCACAACATGATGAATGTAATTTATCTCACTAAATGGTAGATATAAAATGCACTGAAGTGGCATATTCTGTGTTACGTACATTTTTTTAGCATAATAATAATAAAAATCAACCTGATTTCCAAAGAAATCAACCTGTTTCTTCCTTTGTGTTGAAGAGAAGTGATTGCAGGATGTGTCATTTACTCTTAATTGTGCATTGTAGCTTAGAGACATAATGCTTTCAGACACATGATTTAAATAAGCTAGGAGAAAAAACATTCCACTCACCAGAACTGTTAAACTATTTATGAAGTAACAGTTCAGAAAGAGGCTGATCCCAGCCAGCAACATCCGTGGCTGTCTTAATCTCCAGATCAGTCTCCACAGGTCTTTTAGTCTGGGGCTTATTGAAAAACCTCAATTTCCTCTCAGAAGGGAGAAATGATTAGGTGTCTGTGCTCTCGGACTCTGAATCATGTTTGCCTAAACCAGGGATGGCAAATAGGCTTTCATCTAAAAGACCATCTCTGATTGATAATGATTTCTCCAGCTCATCCAGCTGGGCAAGGACAAATTGGCATCTAAGAGCAATGTCTGCCGGGACATGGGAGGGGCGCAAGCAAGGGTGAGCAACTTGTCTTATTTACTTCAGTATTGCCAATGCCTGGAACAGTGCCTGACTCACAGACTGCACTCAATAAAAACTTGTTGAATTAATGAGTGAATGAACTAATTAATTAATCTATTACCTCTGGCTCGTGCCTTTGGAAAAGTACGGGAGTATGGAATGCATACAAAATTAGGAAATGTTAGTTTCAGGTCTACCAACTCCCTAGTTAAGTTTCTTCACTGCTTACTCTAGATCTCCCTGTCTATAAAATGAATACAGCAATATTCCACTCTGGGTTTTGGATAGTTGAAATAATGTGCTCTATTGAAAACCATGTAGCACCATATAATTTGTCAGACATGAGTCCACCAATTTGCCAGTTTCTCTTCAGCTTTTCCGAATGAAATTGCCTTTCTCATCCTGTCTCAGCCTCAGGACCTCCTAAGGACAGGCCTGATGATTTCACGGGTACAGGTCCCTCGTGTCTAGTGTAGAAACCAGCCTCGGAAGAATGCAGAAAGCAAGAATAACAATCAAGATATCTGAAAAGTAGTCTGCAGTGGATAGACTCATTGGTAATGAAATTGTTAACTCCTGAGCAAAATTACATGGTGAACTTTACAATCACATAATAAAAGGAGAACATGGAAAGTCTAAGTGTTACACAGTGACATTTAGATATAAAAGAAGAGGTTTCCAGAGGTATCTCCTTGACAACCAAAGGCAGAGTGGAAGGAGCATAACCTTCTACAGCCTGTTTCTGTCAAAACAAACCAGCACTTCATTACATCTGCTCTAGGTGGGAAGCCTCTCTGTGTTCCACAGAAAATCATATTTATTCATTAGAATATATTTGCTACTCTGTTTAAATTATTCAGAAATGAAAATCTCAGAACATTGGGGAATCATGCTCAAACTTTTTAGGGCAGCATTCCAGCCCTTCAATGATCAGGCCCCATTCCTCTCTCATCCTCTCTTCCTTTCTACAGACTTCATCCACTTGGAACTAAATATGTATAACAAGATCTGACCCACGATACTTCCCCAAATGCATCTGCTACCACATCATCCCTTGCCCACTATGCTACTATATGATTCCTTAAGTATGCTGAGCATATGCTGGACCATTGCATGTGCTGAGGCCCTCATGCTGAAACACTTGTCACTTAAATATTCACAAGAATCTCTTCTTCACTTCTTTCAGGTTACTGCTCATCAAAGACAACTTCTCTGGCCACACTAGTTGAGTTAGCAGCCTCACCCCTATCACTGTTCAGTCTCTAATCATTTAAAAGCTCTCCTTTATCATGCATATCACTTCTGACTTTTTTTATACATATGCACTGTGTGTGTTAGTCATTTAGTACTGCCTAGGGTCGCCACGAGTTGGATCTGATTCAACGGCACTTGGCTTTTGGCTTGGCATAACAGAAATGCCAAAAATGAAGGCTTTAAAAAAACAAGTTTATTCTTTCACCCTTTAGGAGGCTAGAAGTCTGAAATGATGGTGATAGCACTAAGGAAATTCTTTCTCTCTGTGTCGGTTTCGGGGAAAGGCCCTTGTAGTTTCAGTCTTTCCCTGGTCTAGGAGATTCTCAGCACAAGCACCCCAGGTATAAATGACATGCTCTCCACCTGGCATGAAGTCTGTGGAAAAATCACACAATACTGGAAATGGCTAAGGCACTTGGCTGCTAACTTAAGGCTGGAGATGCAAGTGCCTCAGAATAAAGGCCTGGTAATCTACTTCTGAAAACCCAGCCATTGAAAATCCTATGGAGCACATAGGTCAATGTGAGTCTGGATAACTTTATTTGCTTATAATTTATTTACTTTCTTATGGTTATGTCTCCTTACTACAGTGTAAGCCCTATGTGGACAGGCACTTTGTTTACATTTCACTGCTATATCTTCAAGCCTTAGTGTAGTGCTTGGGATATGGTGTGCATTCAATAAAAATTTGTTGAATGAATGAATGAATCAATCTTTTCTACCTAGTCTGCCCTCCAATTATATTTATCCACTCTGTGTTCCCAAAACACAGTATGCGTCACATCTCTATGCTTCTGCACACAGTAGGTCTGCTATCTGGAATACCCTCTCCCTTGCTTTTTATGATTCCCAGATAGGTTTCTGTCTACCATGTGAAAGAGCAGAACACCCAGGGAGGAAAGGATAGAGGGTAGAAAAAAGGAAATTGTCAGAAAAAAGGTTGAAGTAGAAAAGAATTGTGAGAGGAAGCACAGCAAAAACTGAAAGACTAATTTCTTGTACAGAAGAAAGAAAAGAGGAGAGACACTGAGCAACCATTTTCCCAAACAGTAACTTCATGCCTCAGACACTCTTTTAAGTGTCTGCTTACATAGCCTTTGAGGATCAATTTAAATATCCACTAAGCGACTCCCTGTTCCATTCTCCCAGCGTTCATGCATACCTACAGCCTTGGCTAAGGCCTTCAGTGAGCATTTATTTAATCCTGCTCCACACTAGAGAAGAATCTGTACTTCTTTCTCCAACTAAATAATAAAGACCTTGAAAAGCAAAGGTGTATGGACTTTGCGGATGTCTGAATGCTGGCTCCAATGTTTAGCACTGTATTTCATGAATATAAACTGACATCACTGTAAGGCACATCATTATTTTCTATACCACTAAAAACAGACAAGAAACCCTGGTGGTATAGCGGTTAAATGCTATGGTTGCCATGAGTTGAAGTCAACTAGATGGCAGTGGATTTGGTTTGAAAATCAGACAAAATACTGCTAATTGCCTATAAGGTATTACAAAATTTAAAACCCACCATTATTTCAGAAAGTCTGAAAAAGGTACATCAAAGAATCAATGAAATATCGAATGAGTGTCCTCTTATAGTTAATGGGTGTTTATATTTTGGGACTTCTTGAAAGGAATAGAAACTGGATCTGGTTAACGTAAGCAAAAGGGGATTTCTTGGAAAAATATTAGGATCTCAGAGAAATTACAAGAAGCTGGAGAAATAGACTTAGTGATGGCAGAACTGGAGGAGCACCAAAGGCCTAGGAAACAGGAACCATGGCAACAGTCTCCCCTAGAAGAGTCTGATCAGGACAGAGATGATAGCACTTAATGCTTCCTCAAGAGCCTCTAGTGGATGGAGTCTGACCCCTGGTGTAGGGGTCTGGGGTAACATTTGTCCCTTTGGGTTCCATAAAATTGAAAACCCATTGTTGTTGAGTCACTTGGCTTGGCTGTTGTTGAGTGGATTTTGACTCACAGTGACCCTGCAGGACTGAGAAGAACTACCGTCATGGGGTTTCCAAAGCTGTAAGTCTTCATGAGAGCAGACTGCCACATCTTTCTCCTACCTAGCCAGAGACCTTTCCATTAGCAGTGAGCTGCTCAACCACTGTGCTACCAGAACTTCTTATGGGTTCCACAGCAGAAAACAAGCAATGGCATTTTTCATCCCACCAAGATCATCTACAGCTGGAGAGAGGTAATTCCCCAAAGTGATGTGGGACACTTTTAAGAAGGGGAACACTTAAGAAAAATAAAAAATAAAAAAAATCCACTCTAAGTTCCTAATGTCTGCCAGGTACTATGTCCAAAATAAACATGATCCCTACTCCATCAGTAGTTACTGTCCAGTGAGGAAGACAGAGGTTACTTAAGAAAAAAAAAAAAAAAAAACTACATTACTTTCAGTCAAAAAAAGTATTTTTTTTCCTTTATGACAAAGATACCTTTCCCACTCACTTCTTAGGACCCCTTTATTATCCCTCCCAAATAATCCCACCTGAAATAGAGAGCAGCTGAAAGCACCTTGAAACTAGCGGAAGTGGTAATAGTATAATGGTGAGAATCAGAGACACTCCTAAAAATAGGCTTTTAAAGCACCCAAATATTTTAGGCTTTCATAAAGGAAAATAAAGCATCTGGTAGCTTAAGCTGGTAGGGAAGGGAGGAGCTGAACACAGAGGTGGGAGGTAGCTGACCGCCCCTGTGAATATTCCCCATGGCTGAACCACAAGCACTAGCATCCAGGAGATTTCCAATCAAGGCAAACCTGAGCTACATTCACACCATGTCAGCTGGATCTATCCCACCTGGGAGGCTGGGAATATAAGATCATTAAGTCCACAGATAGTAACTGTACACATTTTGGCAGACTAGGAAAAAATGGTTAAACAGAGAGCAATCACATTCAACCCAGCATACCAGGAAGGGGCTGATTTTCTCACATCAGCTCTTCTTTCAGGTGCTTGCTCTCCACCTTCTTGGCTTGCCTGTCCAGCCAGACACATTAATTGCAGAAGAACTTCATGTGTCTATAACTGCAGCTGGGAGGAGAAGTTATCAAGGAGGAGAATTTTCCAGGCGCCGAGGCTTAAGAGAACCTGAAGGAGAGCTGGCCATCTTGCCATGACATGTGCTTCACCTATGAGATCATGACAGGGAGGCTTCCCACCATAAGGCTGGCAGAGCAGAGCCTTGGAAGAGGGAGACTTGGAATACGGGTCACTGTGGCAATAATACGAATAATAAGAATTACCATACAATTAAGTGCTTACTTTGCACCAAGACCGAGCAAGATAACTTACAGGCATGCACTATCTAACTTGCTTCTTGCATTAACTCCATGAGATCCGTGTTAATATATACAACATAAGACAGTTGAGGAAACAGTTGAACAAGAGTTTGTGTGATGCTTCCAATGTTAGTCAGATGGTAATGTTAAACACTCTTAGGATTATGGGGTTTTCATGATATGAAGCACTCTATGCCCAGATAGCACACATACATGCACACTTACATACATGGACACACACATGCCTTTCTTTGCATCCTTGAAAGAGGCCATGGAAGGATCTTACTGATAAAGGTGCCTACATATATTACTCGAAGAACTCAGCAGGCTGGGCTGCATTTTCCAAGATTTTGACTAAACTCTGGCTGCGTGCCCCTCAAGAATCCACCTTTATGTAACTGAGAAGGTATGGTTTCTAAATATAGGCTTTCATAAAGAAATATTGCCATCTGGTGGACATGTGGTCACACTTTTTAAAAATCTTCATGAAAAAAGTCCTAACGAGGCAAAGTGTGAGGCATTTTGAACTTGAGATGTTCTCTTTTATCCTCGTCTGCTTCATCCTTGGTCGTAGAGCCCTTGTGTGTATTATAGAGTGAAATCAGTTTATTCTTTTTGTAAGCACACATCATGCTTTAATATTTACGTATATTGACATGAGCGCTATTCACTGTCTACCACCCCATACACAACAAAATTACCTCTTGTTTCCCCAATCTTGATAAATGTCACCTCCAACTTGGTTGTTCAGTCAAGAAATGTGGGAGTCATTCTTGATACCTGTCTTTTTCTCACTCATCCCTACATACAGTCCCTCGCCATGTCATATTAATCATATCTCTAAAATATACTCAAAACTATTTCTTTCTCATCTTTTTGGCTTCAATGCTAGCTTAGATAACCATCTCTTGCTTGGATATGGTCACCTCCTAGACGACTTTTCTGCTTTATATCTGGATCCTACCTATCTCGCTAAATTCATTTCACATCATTCTTCCACTATCACTTCATCTTCAACCACACTAGCTGTATTGGTTATCTAGTGCTGCTATAACAGAAATACCACAAGCAGATGGCTTTAACAGCAATGTGTTCTCTCAGCACATGAGGCTACGAATCCAAACTCATGGTGCTGGCTGCTGGGAAAGGCCTTCCCTCTGTGTTGGTTCTAGGGGAAGGTCCTCGTCTTCAATTGTCCCCTGCACAGGGACCCGAAGTCCAAAGGATGCTCTCCACTCCCAAATCTTCTTTCTTGGTAGCATCAGGTCCCTCCCCTCTCTGCTCTGTTCTCTCTTTCACATCTCAAAAGAGATTAACTGAAGATACAACTTCATCCTGTAGGATGAGTTCTGCTTCATTAACATAATAGCCTGTAATCCTATCTTTTTAACATCAGTCTATCTTTTTAACATAGGACCTACAACACACAGGATAATCAGCTCAGATCCCCAAATGGTGGACAACCACACAATACTGGGCATCATAGCCTAGTCAAGTTGACACACATCTTTGGAAGACACAATTGAGTCCCTACCATTAGCCTTCTTTGTGTTTCTTTAACATGTTATGTCTTTCCCTGCCTCAGGGCCCTCACACATACTGTAACCTTGGGCTCTTGCTCCACTACACTTGAATATTTCCCACTTATTTTTCAGTTACAACTTGAAAGTACCTGATTCTCAAAGTAAATTAAGTTTCTATTTTTTTCTTCTGTAATGGCATTTTTCTTCTTTCACAGTGTATCACTTTTTGTAATTATACACATATTTGTGTATATGTATTTCCTTAAAATATTTTCCCACTGCTAATGTACCTTCAGATTATAATTTCCATGGTGGAGAAAGGTATATCTCTTTGGTTTACCTTTGCACTTCTGTTACCTATAATAGGGTTTTATGAATAGAAAGTGTTCAACAAATACATGTAAGGTTAATATAATAAATGAGTAAACGATTCATAGTCTATTACAATATAATCACTGTTATAATGACATTTTACCTTTCTGAAGTTTTTTCCATATCTTTGATCTTATTTATACATGTCTGTACATGCATGTGCATACGCACGTGCGCGCACGCACGCGCGCACACACACACACACACACACACACACACAGCCCAGTCAATAGATAAGTCAATTTCACAGTACGTATCTTACAGTAGAAACCTGATACAATAGTGGTGAATGAAAAATAAATGCTGGGAAAACAGAAAGCTTTCTATTATGATCAATACTACCACTGCTGCTGGTTGTCACCAAATCAACTCCAACTCACAGTGACCCCTAGTCCCTACATTCTTTAGTACATGATTTATTCAAAACATTTCCATTTCATCAGAAAGGATACACATATAGCCAATAAGCACATGGAAAGATGTCTAACATCATTAGCCATTAGGGAAACATGAATTAAAAGCACAATGAAAAGTCTATTACATGTCTATCACAATGGTTAACATAAAAAATAATGATAACACCAAATGCTGGTGAAGATGCAGAAAATCTAGATTACTCACACACTGCTAATGGAGGAAGAAGATGAGTTTGTCTATAAAAGGACAACACTAAGGACCTTTGAAATGATGGAAATCACTCTGCATTTTGGCTGTACCTTTGTCAATATCCTGGCTGCCATATACTACAAACCCACTGCCATCAGTTTGATTCCAGTTCACTCACAATGATCCTATAGGACAGAGTAGATCTGCCCTATAGGGTTTCCCAGGAGCAGCTGATGGATTCAAACTGCTGACCTTTTGGTTAGCACCTAGCTCTTAACCATTGCAATACTGCTACTGGGGGAAACAAGGTAAAGTTCAGAAGCTCTTTATTATTCCTTATACATTATGAAAATAAAAAATTTCATCTCACTAAAAACTGCATTTAAAAAAACTCTAAAGAGGTCCACTAGCCATTGTACCCCTACTTAGTGGTATGATGTGCCAGATGCAGCAATGTGTCTTCTCTGTGGCATGTGTTCTAGCATCCCTTAGTCCCTAGAAATTGCACTGCAAAGGCAGTCTTCTGAATTTTTGTGGAGTTTATTTTCCACCTTCTGGCATTTGTGTCTTACAGAGTCTACAGTATTTATTTATGCCTCCTATAGAGATCCACTGCATTAATGCAATGAGAGGAAAAGTTTGACAAGTTAATAATACATATGTCTATTCTCTCATGTAAGTGTTTCTGCCTTCCAAATACTCTCTTCATGTGGAAGCAGTGCCCATCTGTGGTACTGGCAGTGACACAAGTCACAAATCTTCACAACTTCCATACCTAGTTGCCTTCAGTATTGAGGACACAGGGATGAGATGTGGCGAACCATTTCCATAGTACCAGAACAGTTAAATCATGAGAGAGACCGTTTATGGACACAGGTTGCATTGTGCCAGCAATGAACACTGGATTGGAATAAAAGGGGTAGCCATGTGTTCTTTAACACAGGTTGGATTTATTTATCTGTTCATTCGTTTTGATTAATAGACTGCAAAGTGTGGGCCTCATAGTAGACAGCCACACAGAAGCCCCTTTTGCCTGGGTCTAATGTTAGTATTACTTGTTAGGAAATGGATCATTAGTTTGATGAGGGAGAAGGCACATATTAAGGGAGTCCATTGATATAGTCCATTCAGGGCACGCTTACAGGGAACTGAGCAAGACAGAGAAGGGAGAATGGATTCAGAAGAACAAAGAAAACATACAGCACAATTGATTTGAAACCTAAACTGTATATAAACCAAGCCATTATACCTACGTGACTACAAGAAATCCAGCTACATTGTCCAAAAACTAGTCTGAGAATATCTGGTTAACATATAGAATTCCTGGTAAATACATATATCTTTGCTGGCATCTACCTCATCGTACTCAAGACTAACAATCCTTTCTGCTCTGTTGGCTCTTTCTTACCGTCTCATAACTGTTTCCATAGGTGGCTATTTTGTCTCTGTGTTGCTTTCAAGTATGGACACAATGCTTTCTTCTCTTCCTGAAATCACTAGCCTAACACTGGGTTGTGTATCCTAATCAACTTCATGAGAATCTCCTATAAGAATTAGGATACAGTACATGAAGACTACTTAAAACTCAGCTTTAGATGTTACGACTCCTTGAACCCACAGACCATTCCTGTCACAGTCAGTACTATCCCAGCTCTGATCAATTTGGGCCTATTTACTGTGGCCCCCTCCCACTCAGATCAAAGTCTTTTATCTTCTCTCTTTTCAGAATCTTTGTTATTCCCTTAATACACTTTATGAGGCTCCCTTATCACCTTCTGCTGTCAGGAAAACAAAATATCAGTTAACTTCAAAATAACCTCTCTACTCAAGGAGAATATCTTTTTAATTTTATCACCTTTTTATTTTAGTATATCATTTTGACCACTCCCACACAATCTACGCTATAAATACTATTTTATATATAACCAAAGGGCCCACTGAAGTGTTTCACAAACAAGAGCAGTTTTCCCTCTCTAAAATTATGTCAACAAACTTCCTAGAGAAATGTTTTTCAAATTGAGGGTCTCGTCTCCTGAGTGGGTGAAGAAATCAACTGAGTGGGCTGTAACCAGCACTGACTGAAAAAATACAAGAGAAATAAACAAGAGAGCACCATACATAGTAAAAGCAAAACATGTTCAAAATGTCTATTCTTGTAAGTCGTAGTTTAAAGAAAAGTTTTGAACCCCACTTTTTACCCTAGAATACAGAACTAGCCTTGAGAAATTTTTAAAATATTAACTTATTTTATCTTCACTATTTGGCTTCAGACATATTAAGAAGGGAACTTTTCTTTCCATGTTTCTACTTTAATGTACAGAATAAAGATTATTTCTATCCAGTTTCCAGTCTCTCTCTTGATCCTTTCACAGCTTGACCCAAAGAGGAAGCAGTTGCTAACCCGAGTGGTTGGAGTTTGATTCATGTGGCCACTCCTTCATGGCTCTCTGGTCAAGAGCCCAACCTGCCTCTTTAAGGGATGCCTAGCAATAGTACTCTGTCCAGTTTTCTCGTTTGTAATGGAATGGGTGAGCAACACTAGCCTTTCTCCTTACCCAGCTGGTTGGGTGAGTGGGTTAGAACCTGTTCCACAGGCCTAACTCTTCCAGACTCTGCCAGTTTCCACCTGAAGGGGCAGAAAACCCCATGTTGACTTCTAGACCCAAACTTCAAGTTCCAGCTCACCTGAGAATCCTTACTATTCTATCAAGTAAATCTGTTTTTGCTTTTATTTTCCTTTTCTAATTGGCTATTGATCCTTAGATATGTAGCTCCTTCAGGAGGAGGCCTTGAGAGGTAGGGTCACCAAAATCCTACTCCAAACCCCTAACAAATAATACATATGACTTTGATAATAAAAAAACAGAGTCTACTTTGTAAATATTCTATAATCCAACTTACTCATTTGCAATAAGGACTCTAGGTAAATTTTTAATCTCTATTAGTCTTGCATTTATAAAATAAAGTGGGAAAAGCCTGATAGCTCACCTATAAAACGGGATAATGGCACTGATGTGATAGTGTGGTGGTGTAGATTTTATGATCTAATATGTATACAAATCTTAGGACAGTACTAAGTGCTTAATAAATGTTAGTGGCAAGTCTTCCAATTATTTTCTTCCACCTCTTTAAAGAAAAACCATATTATTTTATAAATGATCATACATAATTACCAAAATTTTAGTCAAAAATACTCTGTAATTCAAAGCATGCTGGTAAATAGTAGGGGTATAATAAAAAAACATATAATTGGAAGGAATGGAAAGTAAAATAAGGCATGTTCTAAGGTCAAATAGAGACAGAATGAGCCAGGATTATGGAGAACCAGAAAACTTGAAGCTTGTGTACCTTTCTATGGTCTCATTCTAAATCCAAGAAATGCAGATTTGTAAAGATGTGACTACCATATAATCAGAACTCAGTACTACGTACATCTGGATTAGCAGTTTTTACCTATCAAGGAAGCAGCTTTGAACTTGTATAAGTATTGCTGGAATGTGATTAAACATAGTTGATTGAACATATCTTTTTCCTTCCTGAAATTCCACTAATATAACATTAAACGAAAAGTAAAAAGTGTACATCCATAAGAACATAAAACATGGGAAAGAAGACTACAGCATACAAGAGATGAGCAAGTGGCAAACTGACTTAGCAGGCCACAGAAAGCTGAAATCCAAAAGTCTGGTAATAAGTAGGGACAAGCCTAACAAAAAGCAAGATGGTTAATTCCACTGAAAGCCATAAAGACTCAGGAACTGGAGACACTGCACAATTCTGAAGGTAGGGATGTATGCTGGGGCTGAAATACAGAAAGACTGATTAAAAGTCTTTGTAAGGAGCAGTTGACCTCCAGATCCCTGTAGCCAGCCACCCAGCCACTCTCCCTCAGTCTGGTGGAAAACTGGAAATTTATTCCAGTTGGAATGTAAACTGTATGAGGGTAGTGGTTTTCATCTGTTTTGATAGCTGGTGGGTTCCCAAGCACCTAGAGTTACACTTGGTATGCAGCTCAAAGCGGCTACTCAATAAATGTTTGTTAAATGAATGAGTTGTCCAGTATTCAGGAAGTTCGAACTCCAGCCACAGTTCAGTGCAGGGTTAAGTACAGATTCAGAAAAAATCTAGATTTAAAAACAAATCAACAAGAAACACTACAATGAGACTTCCAGGCTTCCAGTATGCTGGTAGTCAGACTTGAACACTGTTGTCTGATCCCTCTCTTATCCATAATAAAAGACTTATAGACACAAACAGTCTTGCAGAAAAATGACCAAATCTCTGTTATGTCACCCTATGCCCACCTTGCAGTAAGCTCTGCCCACACATACAGAGGTTCCAGTTATAATCAGCCAAATATTTGCAGTCCTTAGAGGAAAGCTGCTAATGCGAAAGACACAGATAAAAAGAAGCAAACAGAAAAAAAATTAACAAATTAAAAGAAAGTCAAAGGAAACAACAGAGTCAATGCAAAAAACTGAAGAAAATCTCCAAGAAAGGATAATAGCTTTAAGGAGGTGAGAAAATAAAGCATATGTTTAGCTGGAACATTCACTATTTATCAAAAAAAAGGTATATGACGGTGGGGGGGGGAGGCCATTAGAGTGAGAGATCTTTCTAACAATGCCAAGAAGAGACAAACTGTCAATAAAAAGAGACTGCATTAGAATGTACATTTTATATCGTCTGTATGTTTCAGGAAAGGCTCAACTGAGCAATTCATTTCTAATGCACATAGTGTCCAGTTGGGAAGACCTGGGCCAGAGGTTCTACTTTTAAGATATCTGACATCCTGATGCTCTTTGCCTTACCCCACATGCACAGAGACACACACACTTCTGTATTGTTGCTTAGGTTACTTAATACTATCTCCGTAAACCACTCCTAAGGTAAATAACTAAGCACACCTAAAGTTCTCTATCTCCATCATTTCTTCAGTAAATCAGTCTGCTAACATGTATTGACTGAGCCTAAGGAAATATCCACGGCCTTGTAATCATTATCGTGGATCCATACTTTAGTCCCTAAGTGGAGCGATCAGGCTCCATAGAGCAGAATTAAATAGAACAAGCAGACACATGTTCTTCTGAAACCAGATGGTCTATAGACAGAATTCAGTGCATTGTAAAATCATAATGTGCTATGCAAATGTCTGGGGGAGGTGCTTATTAACAGTTGTGGACTGAATACTATGTCTATTTAAACTCCCTTCTTTTCAACTTTGATTTGTTATGAAAGTTGCTTTTTTGTACTAAAGATTTGGTAGATTTTCTAGTTTTTGTTTGTTTTGGCACAGGGGAAGAACACAATCAGAGATGCCTTGTAGGAAGATTAATACGGCCGCACTCAGGGTTAGGTGAGAGACTAGATCTGTGATTTTTAAATACTTACATTGTATACCTCGAAAGTAAAGACTTAGAGCATGCAGTCCCTATGTATGTCCCTTTGTTTATAAAATATACTCCTGAACTACAGTACTCACAAAAGGAAAAGACAAAACATATACCTAGCTATGATTTCTAATATTTTTCTCTTACATGGCTGTGCCCCAGAGGACTGTCTTGGAGGCAACTGCATTAGAGTCACAAAGACCAGTGGGGAGGCTTTTGTAAATCATTAAGTGGGTTTTTATTTATTCACTTAATTGTGACAGTAAATGAATAAAATTTCTAACATATTATCAACCATCTCATCTATGATGAACCCTCATTGCCCCACCCTTGTAGCCGTCAGAGTTTTCTTTTTCTGCAGATAATTCTATTTTTAAGTCCCTATAACAGAGGTCACATAATATTTGTCCTTTTGCCACTGACTGATTTCACTCAGCAAAGTATCTTCCAACTGAAACCATGTTATGTTTTCCAAAATCATCATTGTTTTTTATCATAGCATAGTATTCCACTGAGTATATGGACCATAGTTTGTTTATCCATTCATCTGTTGATGGGCATTATTAGGATACTTCTTAATTAGTTTAAGGATGTTGGTAGAGGTAGGATCTTAACCTTTCTCTCTTAGGTAGGAAGATTAGACACATTGTTTTGTGACAGGAGCACTGAACACTCATCCTACTGTTGCCAGCCTCAGAAAAGAGGTCAGGGTGGCAATTCCACTGTGAGACATAATTAATATTTGTAAAGGGCTTCAAGCCAATCAGATTAAAAGGCAGGGTCAAAGGCAAGATTCATTATGACTGCCAGATTCCTGAATTCCAAGCAGATTCCATATATGTAACCTCAACCTCACAAATAAACCAGAAGTTTTGGCTGCCTTATGGACAAATCTAGTAGCTTCAGTAAAGTCACCACTGTCTTATCACCAGGAGCCTTACACTGCAACTACACAGAACTTGGCCTATATCCTTCTGGTTACAAAACAGGAGCCTCTGCTCTCAGGGGAAAAAAAAAAGTCCAATTTCCTGACTTGGAATTCAAGGTCTTCCGTGATCTGGCCTTGGTCTAGCTTTCATTCATTCATTCAATATTTAATGAACACTACTTTAGGAAATGGTGGTGGCATAGTGGTTAAGTACTACAGCTGCTAACCTAAAGGCTGGCAGTTCAAATCTAGCAGGCACTTCCTGGAAACTCTATGGGGCAGTTCTACTCTGTCCTACAGAGTTGTTGTGAGTCAGAGATGAGTCAACAGCGATGGGCTTCTGGGTACTATGTGTTAAGCGGTGTTATAGGTGCTGGAGACGGCCGTAAACAAAACAGATGGAGCTTACATCTTGATGGGGAAAACAGACAATTACAAATAATGAAGAATAAAGCACAGTTTAGCACGACTGGGAAAACTTGGGCTTCCACTCAACATGAAGTTAAGGGACTGATCTTTACCCTCCCACCAGAAACAACCCAAAACAGACAAAATACAAGAAACAAGAGTTTACATTAGGTAATGAGTGTCAGTGATGAGAGGCGGACAACACACGAGATAATCCTGGCCAGTCCCTCAGTTACTGCGCTGGGGGACTTTCTAGGCCACAGCATAGAGGGAGGAATCTGTTGAACCCTTTCAGTTGAAAAGATACAGTTGAGGGAGCTCAAGGCAGCTAGAATTTGCAAGACACAGTCTGAGTACCACAGGAAAGGAAACCCAGAGACCTTAACTATGATAAAGAGTAGTGATGAACACCTGCATGTGAAGCAATTACCTGAAGCCAGAAATACACGAATCAGCTGAGAGGGAACAGAACCTGATGTTCACACTGGCCAGAAATAGTGCCTGTTTCCACCAGCCAGACTAGAAAAGCTTCAAGATTAATGGAACATTAGATAGAATGCACTGGTCCCTGGTGGCAAAGTGGATAAAGCACATGGCTGTTAACCAAAAAGTCAGCAGTTTAAACCCACTAGTTGCACTATGGGAGAAAGATGTAGCAGTTTGTTTCCATAAAGATATATAGCCTTGGAAACCCTGTGGAAAAGTTATACCTTTTCCTGTAGAGTTGCTGTAAGTTGGAATCAAATCAAAAGCAATGGGATTTGGGGGGAGTAAAATACACACAGGTCTTGGTTTGATTGGGGAAGGTAGCAGCCCTAGAGTAACTGCTCTGATCCTACCCAATAAATCTTAAAATGAGATCTGAAAGAACCAATTAGCTTCCAAGTAACATATTACAGAACAAAGCTTAAATATATTAAGAAACCTCAAGACTTCTGTAGGACTACAGAAATATCTAGCACCGTCATTACCTAATGTAAACTTTTGTTTCTTGTATTTTGTTTGTTCTGGGTTGTTTTTGGTGGGAGGGTAAAGATCAGTCCCTTAACTTCATGTTGAGTGGAAGCCCAAGTTTTCCCAGTCATGCTTTATTCTTCATTATTTGTAATTGTCTGTTTTCCCCATCAAGATGTAAGCTCCATCTGTTTTGTTTATGGCCCTGTCTCCAATACCTGTAACATTTCTTAACACATAGTACCCAGAAGCCCATTGCTGCTATTTTCTGCAAAGAAGCAGAAAATATTACCTATAACTGGGAAATATATCAATCACTTGAAACTAGCCCAGAATTACATAGACGTTAGAATTAGCAGACACTAAAACAGTTATTGTAACCACATCCCACATGTTCAAGTTGCACGGAAATACAGAAAAGAAAGACCCAGATTAAACGTCTAGAGATAAAAAGTGAGACGAAAAATGCACTAGATGGGATTAATGGTAAATTAGACATTACTCAAAGATCAAACCCCATTGCCGCTGAGTCAATTCCAATTCATAGCAACCCTATGAGACACAGTAGAACTGTTTCATAGGTTTTGCACAGAGTGGCTGGTGGATTTGAATTGCCTATCTTTTGGTTAGCAGCTAAACTGTTAATCACTTGCCACTAGGCTCCAAATTAGATATGACAGAAAAATTACTGAACTTGAAGATAACAGTAGAAACTACCCAAATTGAAACACATAGAGAAAATGAGAATTAAAAACCAAACAGGACATATGTGAGCTGTAGGACAATTTGAAGTGGTCTAATATATGTAAAATTACAATCCTAAAATACTAGGAAGGAGGGAAGAACTTATACTGAGGAAATAACGGGCTTTTTTTTTTCAAATTTGACAAGAACTATAAGCTCACAGATCCTAGAAATATAACAAACTCCAAGCACAAGCAACAAGAAAAAAACTACACTAAGCCATATATATACACTTAGATTGCTTAAAAGCAGTGATAAAAGGAAAATCTTAAAAATGACCAGAGGAAAAATATACATCATGAATAGAGGAACAAAAGTAAAGATGACAGTGGTTTCACATTAAAAAAAAAAAAAACAAGTGAGGAGACAATGAAGCAACATCTTTAAAGTAACTAAAAAACCAGAAATGGTTATAAATATTGGCAAAATAAAGACTTTTCAGACATAAAAACTGAAATATTTCCTCACCAGCAGACTGACACTGCAAGGAAATTAAAGTCTATCATGGAGAAGAAAAATAATATCAAAAGGAAATACATATACATAAAAGAACAAGAAATGGTAAATAAACTGTTTATTATGTATCAACTATACCTTAATAGGGAAACCCTGATGGTATTGTGGTTAAGTGCTATGGTTGCTAACTAGAAGGTTAGCAGTTCAAATCCACCAGGCACTCCTTGAAAACTCTATAGGGCAGTTCTGCTCTGTCCTATAGGGTCACTATGAGTCAGAATCAACTTGGCAGCCTTGGCTTTGGGTTTAGTTATACCTTAATAAAGCTACTTAACATAAAAGAGTGACAGAGGACAGTGGGAAAGCGCTACTCTCTACGATTTGGAGTTTCATTCCCTCCTCTCCTCATTCTTCCTCCAAGCTTGGCTTTGTTTCTATCTCTGGAACCTTGCTCCATGGAAGTAATTCAATCTGGTCTGTGCTTCCTGTTGTTGCCCTTGCAGGAATGTGGGCTCAGGACAGGAACTGGACTTGGTATAGAAGCCAGATCACAAACTGCATTTGGCTCACATAAAGTCTACCACGGAAGCTAACTCTGATGGATTGAAATAAACTGAATGGAACTGACTTCCCCAACAAAAAAAGAGAGAACACTTGTATTACAGAGAAAGGGTTGCAGTCCACCTGCCCCTCTACCACTACCAGTTGCATCTCCTCCCACAGCCCTTTATTCTTCATAGCTCTTCCCCACTCTCAGCAAAATATGGTGACTGTTACTGAATGTTTGGAGGAAAGATTACATTATAAAATGTTTTAAAGTAATAATATTAATACTGAAAGTTAATATTTATTGAGACATTATTGTGCTAAGTTTTATTTTTTTATCAGGTTTATTTTATTTAATCCTACCTGTCCTGTAATTTAAACTGTAATAATTACTGTTGGTCTACAGAAGAGAAAACTAAGTATCTACTAATTATGTTCCTCCAGGTTATGTAGACAGCTGGTAGTGGAACCAGAATTAGAACCCAGAGACTCTGCCTAAAAGGGTCACAGTCTTAAGTTAATGAGAATTGAAGGAATTGGGGATATTTAATCTATACAGAGTCAGAGTATGGTAAATAATAATAATGATAATATCAGATAATAACCCCTTCTATTTATTGAAGAATAACTTTATTGAAGGACAAGCTACATATGCATATACATATAGGTACACACACATAGAACATATACTTAGATTGCTTAAAAGCAGTGATATAAACAAAATTCTAAAAGCAACCAAAGGAAAAAAAATACACATTACAGAGGAACAAAAATAAAGATGACAGAAACTTTCACATTTAAAAAAAAGAAAGAAAGCGAGAAGACAATGGAGCAACATCTTTAAAGGGATTAAAACCCCAAAACCTAACCCTATTGAGTCAGTTCAGATTCACAGTAATCCTACAGGACTGAGCAGAGCAGAGCAGAGCAGCTCCACAGGGTTTCCAAGGAATGGCTGGTGGGTCCAAACTGCCTGCCTTTTGTAACAGCCTGAGCTCTTAACCACTGTCCCAATAGAGTCCCAGAGACCTTTTCAAGCATCCTTTCCTCATCTGTAAAATGGGAATCTTAGACTTCCTTCAAGAAACCACTACAGGAATGAGAGATACACACACACACACACATATATATATATATATGTGAATTTATATATACATTATCTCTAATTCCCATAACTGTTTCTTGAGAGAATTGTATATGCCAGCCAAAGCCAAGTGCCATCTATATGTGTATATATATTTCCCACAATGGTTTCCTGAGGCAAGTGTAAAATCCCCATTTTACAGATGAGAAAATGGAAGTTTGGAGAGATTACATAATTTATGCCCAAGTAGCACTGAAATGCCAACCAGGCTTACTTGGCCCTAGAGCCAGTGCTCTGTCCTCTATCCCATGTTGCTATTATAACAAGTGTACTTTGTATGATCTTGGACAAGACATTAAGCCTCACAAATTCTCAGTTTTCTCATCTCTAAACATGAAGTGTAGACCAAGTGACCCTTTAAGATTCTCTAGGACTCTAAATCTAAGGTCATCAATCTACAGAGATAACTTTGCCAGGAAAAAGCAGAGTTACCTGACTACCTAGAAGGTACCTTTCAGAGGAAAAGAATCCCAGAGAATGGTAAAGAAAATATCAAGGAAAATTCATACCTTTCATGTTATTTTCATTAATTACTGTTTCTAACTATACTTATTGGATACTTAACAACGTGCTAGACATTTGCCATGGATTGAATTGTTTCCCTCAGAAATGTGTGCAATAATTTGGCTGGGCCAGTGATTTCCAGTATTGTGTGATTGCCATCCATTTTGCGACTTTCCTATGCTGTAAACCCTAATCTCTGCCTGTGGTTAGTAGTCTGGATTTATGTTAAAGAGGATTAGGTTAGGACTGTAACACCCTCCCTAAAACCACCCCCATGCTCCAATGGAAAGAGAATTTCATGGTGTATAGCCTTCACCACCTTTTATCCTTTTCTTTTACAGGAGATAAAAGGAAACAGAAGCAAGCAGAGTTGGAAACCTCACACCATCAAAAAAGTAGCAGCAGGAGTACAGTGTATCCTTCAGGCCTGAGGTGTCTGTGCCAAGATGCTCCCTGACCAAGACTGATGCAACATAAGGACTTGCCTCCAGAGCTGACAAAGGGAAAGTCCCTCCCCTGGAGCAGACACCCTGAATTCAGACTCAGAGACTACTAGACTGTGTAAGAATAAACTTTTCTTTGTGAAAGCAATCTGCTTTGTAGTATTTCTGTCAGTGCAGTATCAGATGACTAAAACAATATTAAATACATATATTAACTTCTTATCCTCACATAAGTACTACCTCCTCAGCAGGTAGTCAAACTGAAACAAAATGGTTCAAAGTCCTGGTATCGTCATCCCCATTTTACAGATGCAGCTACTATACCTCAGAGAGGTTAAATCGCATGACTGAAACAGCTTGTATGTTGTATGGTTACTATGAGCCTGATCAACTCAATAGCAATGGAAGGATTTTTAGAAATTTTTTTAGACCCGGTATTCAGTGCTAAGCTTCTTGATTCAAAGCCTGTGCTCCAAACCACTATATAACCTGGCTTCAATGACCCCGTGAACCTCTGAATCCCAAACCAACATTTAAATTCTTTCATGCATAGGAACCAGTGATTCTTAAGGTTTTGCAATCAATACTCATAATGGAAAATATTTAAAATTTCTTCTCACTTCCAGATACAAAAATGTGGTTTGGGATATTTCTCCCTCATGGACAGTGCCACTCAGCTTTGCAGAAACCACACAAATAAGGGTAAATAATGCCGCTGTGAACAATGCCAGGCCTTTGCTCATTTCCAGAATGGAACCAGAAGATCTGGATGTGGGCCCTGATATGAGACGTACTTAGAAGCTAAGTAATTAAGTGGTTTGACAAAAATATTCTCATCAGCCATTCATCTCAGAGCTTTCCTGAAGAAAATATAGACCTCTGCTGTGTCAGAAAGAGAAACAGCCCGGTAAATGATGATTAGATTATTGGTCTATCTATAGCTCAGGCTACTGGGCTTTGAGTCATACACAATCAACTATGAGGACTTGTGAGCTAAACTGTGATGAGAATGGAAAGTATTTACTCTGACTCTGGTAACAGACCTGTTAATTTCATTTAGCTCTACATATTGGTGAGAATGGAAAGTGCCAGGCCTGTAACTTCTATGACGAACATTTACACTGTATGGTGCCCAAAATATCTAAAATGTGTTGTCATAGAATCAGAGAATGAGAAAAAGTGATTATAATGCTGTTTTTAGTATCCCAATATTACATGGTATTATGGAGTACTGAAATTACTCTGTTATCTCAGTATTTGTTTAATAAAAATATGAACAATTTCTCTCGAGATTACCTTAAAAAATTATACAGCACACTAGCATTTTGAATCTAACAAATGTGAATTTGTTTACAGAATGCTATGACCATATTCCTTTCCTGTTTAAATCCCTGTCACGTGTTCGATTGCTGTTTTCTACTTCCTGGGTTACTAGGGAGGTTGAACACCTTTTTTTATATTTGTTCAATATTTGTGGTATCAATACGAGTTTGCATATGGATTAATTTCTGGAGGTTTCTGATGGAGTGTGTGAGAAGGGGAGCTCTAAGGAAATTGGAAAGAGGGAGTGATAAAGGAAGAGTAGGAGGAAATTAGAGAAGAGAAAATGTGCCCTGCTCCATCCCAGCTTTTCCTCTAGAGAATGCCACCCTCCCAGCCCCCACATTTCTGTTCCCGAGCTTCTCTGGATTTTCCCTCCAGGTCTAGGTCTGCTCCTTAGAACCTCACCTTTCTTCCCAACCATACTTAGTTTTATCCAGGACTTCCTCAACTGTTCTACCTTGGAAAGACCAGGCCTGAAAGACAGGAAAATCAGTCTTCAACCCTAGCCTTCTCACAACTGGAGGAGTGTTTGAGGAAAACATAAAACACATTGGTGACCTTATTCCATTAGAGCAATGACAAAAGAAAGAGCAATAGCAAGAAATGGAAAAGAGGAGGAAGAACAATATATGGACATTAAGCAACCCAATACGGTATTGGTGTTTTGCTGTTTTGTTAATAATCATTACTCAGAGCTGAAAGGTACCTAAAATACACACACACACACACACACATATATAGTCTTTTAAATAGGGAATTCAGAGATATTGAAATCTGAAGAACTGGGAAATCTAGACTGCAACTAGTGGTACTGAGAAAGTTTTCTATTCCAATTGTCTATAGCAGCGGTTGCTGTACTTTTAAAGGGGCAGATAAGAAGTCGTTTAGGTTTTGTAGGCCATCTAGTCTCCGTTGTAACTATTCAACTCTACTTCTGCAGAGTGAAAGCAGGCACAGGCAACAGGTAAATGAATGTGTGTAGTGAGCCCATAAAACCTTATGTACAAAAATAGGTGTGCAGCAGTCTGGTTCTTTGGCTGCAGTTTGCCAACCTGTAGTCCACACAATGCCTTTTTTCCATCTTTATAACATGAAAAAAGGCACATGGTTTATTAAAAAGCTATATGTTCACTGTAAAAGAAAAAAAAAAAACCACACAGTATAAAAAGTGTTAAGGCACCTAAAATCTCAGCACCCTAGAAATCCACTGCTAATATTTTGTCAAATATTATTTTTGGTACAGTCATACAGAGATCTGGTACAGCAGTATAGAGATTTGTGTCTACATGTGTATATTTGTATGTTTTTTATACATGAATAGAAAATTCCACACATGCTACTCCATAAGTTACATTCAGAACATCTTTTCATATGAATATGTTTAGCACTTTTTAAAAAAAAAAAAAAATTCTACAGGGGTTTTGGATGGAGGTACTATGATTTAGCTAGCTAATTTCCTCTAATGGATACTTGGACTGTTTCCCTGAGTGTCGTGTATGTGTGAGTGTGCTTTAGGTGAAAGTTTACAGTCAAGTTAATTTCTCATACAAAAACTTATATACATATTGTTTTGTGAAATTAGCTGCAAGCTGTACAATCCTGGGTATCCTTTTTATTGCTACTTTCTATTGAGTACTGGTTAAACTCCCCCGTTGATGGGAAATGTACTACCTCATGGGACCATGTACTTGACCTCTAGACATCAATGTCTGGGGACTACACCTCTCCGGGGGCATAACTATGGAATCAATCAGAAAGCTCAGTTGAGTTACTGAGCACCTGATTTAACTTCGTGCCTTAATCTTGGGCCCAGACCTCTGAATGCGTCCACCCATTTAAGGACAGAGCCTTTGTGATCTACAACCACAGTTTTGGTCATAGTTTCTACCTATGGGGATGCATGTTTCAACAGATTACTTGGGGATTTCCAGACTGTGGGTGCTTCTCCCTGACCTAACTTCTGCATACAAATATGGTAGCCTCTGACAGGGCAGAAAAACCAGTTTGTGAAGCACTTACCCAGGTAACGTATTCCAAAGAAGGTAGCTCTCCACAGCTTCTAGGGCAAGTTCAGACAAAGAATGCTGCCATATGCAAGATGCCAAATAAAACCCTTAGGGAGCAAAGCTGATATCTTAAGAAATTTATTTTGAAGTCTGTGGAGACACGGTCACCCACAGGCTGATGAAAAATCTGCCTTCTTTTTCCCCCTCCTCATGTTTCTTCGCTCAACATTTTCTGATTGACCCTCCAGTTAGGATGTTGTTGAATATTGAATAGAAATTCACAGAAGTAGGAATTTGCATATGAATTGCAATTGATTTTAAACATAAGCTCAGCTGAATTCTAAAACCATTTCTTGCTTCATGAGGCATTATACAGCAGAGAAAGCCACTTTTTTAAAAAAATAAAAATTAATTTGAATAGAATTGGGATTTTGAAGATCATTCTCTTACAGTCCCTCAACTTTAAAGATAAGCAGAAAAAGCCAGATACGGTGATGGCCTCAAATATAAACAGCAAAGCCAGGAATGAATCACAAAGATCTAATCTCACAGTGCATAATATTTCACTTCATTACACTGCTACTCTTGCTTGGGCAATTGTTTTATTTTTTTGCCTTGAGTACCACTGAGCAAAAACAAACTAGTTGGGCAAGAACATTAATAGGAAAGGAGAAAAGAGCTGGGGAAAAAAGGAAGTCTAGAGAAATAAAAGAATGGGCAATGAAATATTTCTGTGGCTTTAGATGGTAAACTGCAAGCAGTGACGGCCCCAGTTCTTCATGCCAAACAGAGGGAAGGAGGGAGGGGCCAAGCCCTCCTGCTCTGGCCATTGCTGCTGTGGCTGACTGTAATTGCTGCTTATAGCAGACACTGACTGTGGAGAGTCTCCCAGATTCCCTGTCCAGGGCTGATACACCTTTTCACCAGCCTTTGGGAGTATTTGGCTTCTGGCCACTCTCCACTGCATCCATCACTGGGAATTACACTCAGTCTCAAGGAAATGCTCTGTCCAAGGTTATGCCTTCTTTCGGGAATCTAGGGTGTAGAGATGCAAAGGCCCAGCACCCTTGTCTGGATTTGGAATAACTCTAAAGAGCCATCTCAGATTCTGTTACCCATTCAGCTGAGGCTTCCATTGTAAGCTTAAACAGATCCCCTGCTTGGTTTCAAGTTATGCTGTTGCCATCTTAATTTATAAACAAGAAAGCTCACATTTTGATTTTGCACTGGACCTAAAAAGTATGTAGCCGGTTCTGAGTAGGATGTAGAAAGTGTGACCAGGAAGAGATATGAAACTGGGAAATGAGGCAGGGCAAGCAAGGGTAAAGCATTGAGCACTGCAGACTGTGTAGACCCACCTAAGAGTTGACCCAGTTAGTGATATTTCTCAGTCACTGGTGAAAGCTTAGCAGTAGAGGTAGAGTCATTAATTCCTTCACACTTCCACTTGTCCTGTGTACATCCACATTAATTCCTGCAGCTGAGGGTGGTGCTCTAATCAGATGTAGATAATGTCCAGGGAGAATGAAAGGAAAGGTGCAACATGCACAAAACTAGAAAACGACCTCAGGGAACATAGAGGAACCGTGACAGCCACTACTATAAGTATTTACTGTGAGCTAGTGTAAAAGACTGATACTAAACTATGCAACCCACTATTTCATGAATGTGAAGAACAGCAAAGCCCATCAAAAGTACAACTAAAACTCATATAATCTGCCCACTGCTGACAAGTTGTTTTCATAGCAACCCAACAGACAAAGTAGAACTGCCCCACAGAGTTTCTGAGGAGCTTCTGGCAGACATGAACTGCCTACTTACTAGTTAGCAACTGTAGCATTTAACCACTACACCCAGCGTTTCCAAACAGGAGGTACCAATGTGAAGGTGGAATAGGAATGGCAGAAGTTTGGAAAGCACTAGCCAAGTAGAAAGAACACTGGATCTAGAGCTTCGGGTAGAAGTACAAACTCTGGGGACACCCATGATGAGTTCGAATCCTGTCTCTGCCACTAATGAGCTATGTGGCTTAACTTCCCTGTACCTACATTGGAGACTTATGAGGATGAAAAGGACTAATATATATAAGGTACTTACATCAACATCGGATCCAACTCGACGGCACTTGACTTGGCTTGGGCATCAACATCTGCCACATAGGAAGTACTGTTTAAGTGTTAGTGCTTATTATTTGTGCTGCCCAATTTATTAACTAAATCAGTGCTTCCTAAACTATATGAGCCCCTTTAAATTCAACTTGTTGCAGAATGATACCTACATACAATATAACGATACAAAATGAATAACGAGAAAAACACAAAATGCAAGGCTACATTTTTTATTAAATTCAATAGATATAAAATTGCTGTCAAATGGCTACAAAAGGTTCTACACACTTATCTTTCCTTTCTGTATACATCCCATGATAGACGGGTAACAAACTATCTGGAGACTTGTCACCGCATAGACCACACTGAGTAGCACTTCAACAAGCCACTTAAATTCTTGACACTTAAGTTTCCAGATTTTTGTGAGGGCCTAATAAAGTTACTTGAGAAATGCCAATGTGTTTTTCCCTTTTTGTTTACTACCTCCAGGTCTTCACTTTTCCTTATATGAGGTATGACAATTAAGTTCACAAACTTGCCACCGTGTACTTACATTGGCAGCACCGTACACACAACCCGAACAAGCTTTCATAACCTTGGTGTATCAGTGTCTCACAGATGTTCATGTTGATGTGTGGCATTGTCTTGTTGAGTGGCATTCATTACTGTTGTCATGTGTTTTTGTATGCTGTTGTGAGAATGTCAGAGCTTGAATTACAGCAATGAACAAATGTTAACTTTCTTGTTAAACTTGGCCAAAGTGTAAGTAACATCAGGGATATGTTAGTCCAAGATTATGGGGATAATGCCATGGAGAAAACAGCAGCATACAAACGGATTAAATGTTTTTCTGAGGTGAGAGAAAGCATCACTGGTTAAGAGACGTCAGGGCAGCCAGTAACAAGCAGAACTGATGAAAACATTGTGTGTGAATTGTGTGTGAATATCACTGGCTCACTGTTGTGTGTGAGTATCACTGGCTTACTGTCAGAAACATAGCAGACCAGGTAAACTTCAATAGAGAAACAAGGAAAATCTGAACTGAAAAGCTTGGCATGCGAAAAGGTGTCTGCAAAAATGGTCCCAAAGGAGCTCACAAAAGCAAAGAGTTGAAGTTCACCAAGACCTTCTGGAGAGGCAAGATAATGGTTTGGGCCATGTTATCACTGGTGATAAAACATGGGTGTACCAAGACAACACAGAAACAAAGCACACAAAGGAAGTGAATTCTCCGCAACCAAAAGAGTTCCACCAGTCCAAATCTAGAGTCAAAAAAATGTTGCTAACCCTTTTTGATATCAGAGTGGTTGCTGATTATGAATTGGTACCAACTGGAAAAACCATTAACCAAGTTTACTACTTGGAAATGCCAAAAAGACTAGATGAAAAAGAGCTGAACTTCTTGCCAACAACTCATGGCTCTTGCAACATGACAATGCACTAGCTCACATGGCGCTGTGAGGGAATTTTTAGCTAGTAAACAAATAACTGTATTGGAACACCCTACCTACTCACCTGATCTGGCCCCAGTGACTTTCTTTTTTTTACCCAAAGATAAAGGAAATATTGAAAAGAATACATTTTGATGACATTCAGCACATCAAGAATAATGTAACAACAGCTCTGATGGCCATTCTAGAAAAAGAATTCCAAAATTGCTTTGAAGTGTGGACTAGGTACTGGCATCAGAGCATAGTTTCGCAAAAGGAGTACTTCAAAGGTGGCCATAGTGATATATAGCAATGAGGTATGTAGCACTTCTTCTAGGATAAGTTCATGACGTTAACTGTCAGACCTCGTAATACTTTACTTTGTCTTCATAAGCTGCCCTTTGAAATCTTCTGTTCAGATCTTCTACCTCATAATTTCTTCCCTTTGTTGCAGCTATTTTACACTCAGGAACAAGTTTCAGACTCTCTTCTGACATTCATTTTGGTCTCTCTTACCTGTCTTTTAATGAACTCCCACTTTCTTCAAGCGTGATGCCCTTAATGTCAACCTGCAACTCATCTGATCTTTGATCATTATTGTTTAATACATCAAATCTACTCTCGAGATGGACTTCAAATTCAAGGTTGTACTTTGGCTCTCGTGGACTTGTTTTAATTTTCTCTAGCTTCAACTTGAACTTGCATATGAGCAGTTGACAACATGTTCTGAAGTTGGCTGCTGGCCTTGCTCTGACTGATGATACTGAGCTTCTCCATCACCTCTTTCCACAGATGTATTTGATTTGATTCCTGCGTATTCCATCAGGTAGAGTCCACACATATAGTCTGTTTATGTTGTTGAAAAAGATATTTTCAATGAGTAAGTTGTTTGTCTTATAAAACTCGATCTTTGTTTCATGAAGTATTATAATGAAATGTGTAAAGACTTGGAATTAGAAAACAAAAAGGGATGAACACACTGAAGAAAAAATTCAAATTTCCAGTTGCACTCTATAAGGACTCTATGGGCAAAATGCTGACGGATGCAGGAAGCATCAAAAGAAAATAGAAGTGATACACAGAGTCACTGCACCAAGAAATGGTCAACGTTCAGCCATGTTAAGAGGTAGTATGCGGTTACGAATTGATGATTTCAAAGGAAGAAGCCCAAGCTGCATTAATAACATTGGCAATGAACAACTCTCTAGGAGTTGATGGACTAACAATTGACATGCTTCAACAAACAGATGCAATACGGGAGGTGTTCACTCATCTATGCCAAGAAATCTAGAAAGCAGCCACCTGGCCAGCTGACTGGAAGAGATCCATGTTTGCATCAATTCCATTTAAAGATGATCAACAGAATGCAGAAATTATCAGATATCATTAAATCACATGCAAGTAAAATTTTACGGAAGGTCATTCAAAAATGGTGGCAGTAGCATGTTAACAAAGAACTGCTAGCCATTCAAACTGGACTCGAAAGGGAACATTGAACCAGGGACGTCACTGCTGATGTCAGCTGGCTCTTGTCTGAAAGCAGGGAATACCAAAAAGGTGTTTTTACCTGTGTTTTATTGACTATGCAAAGGGATTTGACTGCGTGGATCATAAAAAATTACGGATAACACTGTGAAGAACTTAATTATGCTCATGCAGAACCCTTACATAGACTGAGGCAGTTGTTCAGATAGAACGAGAAGATACTGTGTGGTTTAAAATCAGGAGAAGTCTGTGTCAGGGTTGGATCTTTTAACCATGCTTATTCAATCTATACACTGGGCAAATAATCCAAGAAGCTGAGCTATGTAAAGAAGAAAGTGACATCAGAATTAGGGACTCATTAACAACCTATGACATGCAGATAATACATTATTTAATGAAAACGAAGGCCTTGAAGCACTTACTGATGAAGACTAAAGGCTATCACTTTCAGTATAAATTACATACCTCAACATAAAGATAACATAATACAACTGGATCAACACCATCATAATAAATGGAGAAAATATTGAAATTGTCAAGAATTTCTATTTACTTGGATCAACAATCAATGCCCATGGAGGCGGCATTCAAGAAATCAAAAAGACATACTGTATTTGGCAAATCTATGGCAAAAGAGCTCTTTACAGTGTTGAAAAGCAGAGATGTTGCTTTGAGCACTAAAATAGGCTTGACCCAAGCCATATTTCCATAGCTTTACATGCATGTGGAAATCTTGGTGGCATAGTAGTTAAGAGCTGCAGCTGCTACTTAAAGGTTGGAAGTTAGAATCCTCCAGGTGCTCCTTGTAAATCCTATGTAGCAGTCCTCTGTCCTTTAGGAGAATAGACTCCTTGGCAATGGCTTTATTTGTTTTGGTTTAAAAACATGCAAAATGTGTACAATAAAAAAGGAAGACCAAAGGATAACTGACATCTTTAAGTCATGATGTTGGTGAAGAATAATGAATATACCATGAACTTCCAGAAAAACCAATAAATCTGTTACAGAAGATGTTCAGCTAGAGGATGAAGAGAAGATGGTGAGACTTCATCTCACATTATTTTGGACATATCAGGAGGGCTCAGTCCCTTAAAGACATCAGACTTGTTACAGTAGAAGGTCACTGTAAGAGAAGACGACTTTCAATGAGATGGATATTGACATAATAGCTGCAACAATGGGCTCAAGTGTAACAAAAATTGTGAGAATGACACAGAACCCGCAGTGTCACATTCTGTGGTACATAGTGTTTCCATGAGCAACACCTAACAGGGAGATTGGAAGAAGTTCTAGTAGCACAGTGGTTATGTGCTCAGCAGCTAACCAAAAGGTCAGTGATTTAAACCCAGCAGCAACTCGGTAAGAAAGAGATGTGGCAACCTGCTTCTATAAAGCCTGCAGACTGGGCTGGAATACTCAGTTATCGAGGTAAGCACGGGTTCACTTGTCCTTACTTACTAATCTGTAGTGACCAAATTCACAGGTGTTCCAGTTTGTCAGCAGTGTGAAACCCATTTGAAATTGACTACTACAGATTAGTAAATAAACTCGTATTTACCTCATTTACTGAGTAATCTGTCCCTATCAGGGATTGTAAATTTGAAAAGCAGCTGTAGGAAGGTGCTGTGGTTTCAGAGAGACAGAAGTGCCAGGCAAACCTAGAAGCAGAATCTCTGATGTGGTGAAAAATGTGAAATAGCTCACCACAGATGAGCTGGTAAGCAAGCTAAGAACTGTGTTTATGTTACCTATTGGGTTATCTGCACCTGATAATCAGGCTTGGAAACCCTATGCAGAAGTTCTATTTTGCCTATTCTGACTCCACAGGAACATTTGTTTGTTATTTAGTAACACTACATAAATGAAAGCACTTGTGATATGGTAGTAGGAATCAATTCTATAGTCTCAGCCCCAAAGACAAAAAATCCAGTAATTGGTCTCAGTCCCGTAGGCATCAGGCTGTTAGCATGTTTAGGGTGTATCCTTTGAACCGTCAGTATCCGTGAGTCAATCAAGCATTTCCTACTACTGTACACAGCAGGAAATAAAGGGCTTCCCTGGGAAGCCATGGCCTATATACGCCCCCCAAACCATTCACCCACAGGTTCCTAAAATCATAGTCCCTGGGCAAGGTACCCCATCACTACCTTCTCTACCCGCAACATCGTTTTCTGCATCCCTCCCTGCTTAAGTGATTTCAGGAAGAATGACACTTGAATAGGGTCACAAGGCAAGAGTGAAAACGTGCTCACTGTAGCCCTTAGCTCCAAGCTTCCCTGAGGACTCGCCTCAGTTGTGAAACTCAACATACAAATATCCTTATTAATGTTTTTAGATGCTATTTCAAGTACAGACTCTACATACACTGGTTCTAAAGTGACCTCGTTTGGCCTCACCTCTTTTATCTCCACCATGCTGCACAGGAAAGCACCGCCTTTGGAAGATGAGAAGTCTGCTGAGTGGCATGATTTCTGCGCATCCATCTTCTTTCCTCACGTTTTCTAGACTCCTAAGCACTTCGAGGGTGAGCCCCACGTCTAGTTCGTCTCTGCATTTTTCCCATTACCTTTAACACTGTGCCTGGCACATACATAGCACGTGCTCACTGAATGTCGAATGACTGTATTAAACAGTTTGAAGTCTGTGGATGCCGATGTGCCGCTCCAAACAAGAAAAGTATGAATCCAATGAACTAATTACGCACCAACTCAAGTCAGGTTCTAGACACTTAGATTTCACCAGGTGGAAGGGAAGAGTTTGAGGAGACACTTGTGGTGGATGTACTTCAAATTCGACAACCCGCCTTTGTATCTCCACTTTCTGGGAAACACGTATCTCTCCGTGGCCCCGGGGCTCTTTAAATTTTACTGTTACTGTGTTCTTAAGAAATTCCTGGAATGGAGCCTAACTTTTGTGTAGGGGGTTGGCAGCGGGTTCCTTCCGCGGCCCAGGGCACTATCGGCATACGGGCTGAGGAGACACTGGCTCGCGAGGAAAACTTCCAGCAAGGAGTCCGAGTAGCCCCGTGCAGAGGCCAGGTCACGGTGTGGGGGACCCACACTGAATTTCAGGTCCTCTGTGAGAATCTGGGGAAAACGGGATGACCACGGGAGCCAGACGTTCGCGGAGCTTAACCACTTCACAACCTCTCCTCTCCGCAGGCGGGAAGACGACTTGGGCTTCACGGCCGAACCGGGGAACCACCCAGGAGCCTGGGCCAGCGGGAGGGCCCGGGCCGAGGAGAGCGTCCTAGGCAGCGAACTGCGCGCCGGGGCGCCGCCACCGCCCCGCCCGTCGGGCGTCCGCCCCGCCCACCCCGAGCGAGGCGGAGCCCCGAGGAGCAGGAGCCGGAGGAGGAGGAGGAGGAGGAGGAGAGGTCGGAGCTGTCTCCAGGAGCCCTTAGAGACCGAGTCACCGGCGGCGGCGGCGGCGGCGGCGGCGGCGGTGACGGGACGGCGCACCGGCAGGCGAGTGTGTACCGAGCGGCGGGCGCGAGTGGCGAGTCGGGCACCCGCGGGGACTTGCGCCCGACGCGGGGCGTCGGCCGGAGAGTTCAGGGGCCGCCTCTGAGTTCCCGGGGCTGGGAAGCGAGATGGAGGGAGGGAACAGAGGAAGGAAGGAAGAAGGAGGGAAGAGTGTCCCGGAGGGCGGGGACTGGTCTGGGCACTGGGCGCCGGAGAGGGGGTGGGGAAGGGAGGGCGAGAGACGCGAACCGGGAATCCGCGAACCGGCGGGTGAGGGCGCTGAGCCGTCGACGGGCGGCAGCCCGAGGGCGCGGGAAGTCAGGGGCCCTCCCGAGCTGGAAACACGGACGTGGACCCTGGGATGGAGGCGTGGACGAAGGAACGGTCTCCTTTCCTCGCGGGCCGGCGGTTTGGTGCCCTGTGCCAGGTTGGAGAGCCCCCCTGTGCTCCCAGCCCTTGGCTGGAGATGTTACCAGGCTTTGGGGGAGCTGGCCAAGGAGTGAAGTCGCGCGGCGGCATCTAGGAACTAGGGAGAACGCCACACCCCACTTGCCTACTTTCCTGCTGTTTCTTCGAACCGACGGGTGGAGCAGCCGCCCTGGAACCCGCTCTGGCTGGGGTCTAGCGGAGAAATAGCGGATCTTAGACGAGAGAAGTCAGATCATACATCCCGCAGGGGACTCTTGGGCAATGACTCGGAGACTGTCGTTTTGCACACTTTATTTGGAGGTGTTAAGTAGAGGCAAAGGCTCAGACGTGAGTTTTAGGTGACAGGTACATGTATTGCAGGGCACTTATTGCGTGAATCGAGGTGTCTTTTTTTTTTTAAATAAGCCATATCAGTTACAGCTAATAAAATCAAAATCTCCCTACATTCACTTGTCCTTTGCGTTGTGTTTGTATCTTGTAATCCATTCATAACTTTGGAAAGGAAGTTGTGGTTTTTGTTCAGCTCAGCTCTGTGGAATGAAACTTTGAACATCTCAAAATCTGAGTGAAGGAACTGCTGAGGCCTGGCACCTCGTCCTCATCCCGGACCGGGTGTGGTTGTATACAAACAAGTGGACAGAGAGAGAAAATGGCCAAAAACCTGAGAGAAGGGAGCTTCCAACCTCCCACGTGTCAAGGCACGTTTAATGGCTGCTCCGGTGGAAACAAACCAGGAATGTATTAGATCTTGTGGAGTTGGATAAACTTCACATGAGTAGCTTCCTTCCCATCAGTTACTTCCTCTCCCGCCTCACCTCCTGTCTTTGCGGACACTGTTTATGTTTCCTGGGGCAGTTGTAGCCTCTCCTGACTGGATTGTCTATAATGAATCTCTTGGATGCTGTCAGAAGCAGGGTCAGTTGTATGTGTGTTTTAAAACCGAGGTTTGGCTTTGCTTTTAAAGTCTAGTCGCCAGACTGCACCACTGCTGGAGCTGTTGGGCCAGTGCAGTCACGGCAGGATCGTGGACCCCGCCTGAGACAGCCGTGAAGACAGGCACTGCTAGAAGGACGGGATTGGATTTTGCTGTAGCTGAAGCCGTCCTTCAAGTCAGTAAAAATTCAGAAAGAAGCAGGTTTTTTTGTTTTATTAGGGGTTTAGCCAAAAGTATATGTTAACAAGATTCTTTTCTAATAAACAGAAATATGTAATTCACACACACGTAATTTCTAAAAAAAAAAAAACATATTTCACATAAATTTCCCTGATGAAAGGACTATAGGATCAAATATTTAGTTCCTTTGCCTTCCCTAACAGCTAACTAGTACCATAAATTACTGGTTTAGGTCCAAAAAAGGCTGAACAGTCTTAATGATCGTAGATTATAAAAATTACTTTAAAAATGGAATAATGTTGTTTACTGTGTTTAACCCAAATAAATTCTATAGGTATTGAACATTGACTGGATTTGTGTAGAAATGTGTAACATGTGAATATGTTTTTCACAAAAAGACTGAAAAGATTAGTATTATAGAAATAATATTTTCTCTGGAAAGCTCCAGTCTTATTCGAGGGACTGGCTCACTAACAGATTTGCGGTGGTGGGCTTGCATTAGAAAATATGTGTGGTTTATCAAGTTAGAAGAGCAAAGAGTTTTACAGTGGAAAAAAAAGTAAGGAAATGGTTGATATCAAATTTATTTTATTTTAAAGTTGTAAACCTTGAGTAAAAAATCAGATTTAGAATATATCATTTATTTTTTATGTTGAAAACTTCTGACAAACTTTTTTTTTTTTTTTTTTTAATTTAGAGTTGTCATTTATGGTGTTGGATTTATACTGGGTAGTTTATGTTTTGTATGTCAGCTTAATCTTAACCAGAGGGTTAAAATATGGAAATCAAGTATACTTTTCTGAGGTTCAACTTGGAAGAGAAGCAGTTTAATGCTGGTTTGGGGTGTATGGGCTTTAATGTCAGAAGACCTGCATGGGAATATTAGTTATTTAACCTTTCTCAGTCTGATCTGTAAGATGAATTATTTTGTTGTTGCAAATACATACAACAAAACGTAGACCACTTTCAGCAGTTTCTGCACATACAACTTAGTGACTTGATTGCATTCTTCAAGTTGTCCAACCATTCTCACTCTCCCTTTCTGGGTTGTTCCTGCCTCGCTGGTGTAAACGCACTGCCCTTTCAGGTTCTGTCTGATGTTTCTAGTTGCTATTGTCAATTGGATCCCATATAGATAGTTTTTTAAAAGATAGTAATTCTCAAGGCAAACCTTTTTCACTAGTGGCAATGTGGAAATAAACTATTGTTTGGTTTTAAGATGACTTCAGGGGATATTTTTGGTTAAAGGTTGAAAGATTGTCTCTGAGCAGTAGTTTCCGGGGTTCATCCACGATCTGTGGCTATCCAAAAAGTCTACAGTCCGTGAAGTCTTGAAATTCTGTTATCTCATAGAGTTTTTATGAAAGAATATAAGGCAAACTTTGAGAAACTACTACAACACGTAGTAAAGGCTTAACATCATTAGGTATTTTACTTATCTGTCTCGTAGCAGCAGCAAGCTATTGGATAAATGATAAGAAAGAAGTTTGATCTTACTGGAAATGCTATATCAATTTTAAATTCCAGAGACAGTCCCTGATATACAAGTAGATCAATATGTAGATATTGTGTGTGTATGTGTATACACCAGTGGTAGTACAGTGCTTAAGCATTTGGCTGTTAACCAGAACATCAGCAGTTGGAATCCACCAGCCACTCCTTGTAATCCCTGTGGGGCAGTTCTTGTCAGTCCCATAGGGTCACTGTGAGGCAGACTTGAATGCAATGAATTTATTTATTTTAATATATATGTATGTCATGCTCCTGTCACAGCATTATAAATATTGTGACTAATGGATTACTAGTTTTAGTATGCTTTTACTGCTGAAGTTTCAGTCATATATTTATTTACAGCCAGGAAATCTAAATATTTTATTGATTATCTTTAAACTTTAAAAGATGGTTTATGTTTCAGTCATGTTTATTAGCCATGAATAGGAGATTATGCCAGAAACAGGGGTGTTTGTCTTTAAGCAAGTCTGATTTTTAATTATAATGTGGGAAAAAAAAATGACTCAAGGGTATCTAGTTATTTACTTGTTCTTGTACTGATGTCTGATGCCATCAGACAAGCCATTAAAGTGTTTAGGACCAAATGTGAGGGAGTTTTATGTGAGAATGAGGGTTCGTTTGTGGGATCTACTCATCACATCAGTGAATCATTTTCAGAATTTAAAAGAATGCTTCCAATTGAACACAAACTCTTTTAGGCTGCTGTTTTTTCTTAATGCATATCAGGTGCACAGAATTGGACTGATTGTAATCTTACCACATGCCATAGATGACTTTTCATTTTACTGATTGTTCCCCAGGAATGCAGAGATGGTGGTTTATAATACTTTAAATAACTCTAAAGGATACTGTGTTATAATGCATGGTTTCTTGCACATGACATTGTACACTGAAATAGCAGAGACTTGATTGGATGAACTATTGATTCTTTTGACTCTTGGGGCATTACAGATGAAACTCTGGCTCATATTTAATATCTCGGTGTCTCAGTGAAGTGTTGTGAGGAATAAGTGAGTATGTAAAGTATTTAGAATGGGGCCTAGCACATCATCCGTGTTCAGTCATTGTTAACTTTAAGTGATCATTTATGAAATGTCTATTTCATTTTTCTAAACTTTACATAATAAACATGTATTTTTGAAATAGGAAAACAAGGCAGAAAATGTTAATACTTCTCAAAAATCTTTAAAGAAAAACAAACAACTTAAAAGTGCTTATAATTAAGAGTACATAATTAGGTAACTGTCATTTTGTCTCCTAGATGTGAAATGTGTTACCTTAATTTGTTCAAACAAAATTATTCTTTTAAATCTCAATCCTATTTTCCTATCTTCTTTTTTTTCTGAATTTTTGTTGTGCATTAGGTAAAAGTTTACAGAGCAAATTGGTTTCCCGTTTGATAAGCCAAGCCAAGTGCTGTCGAGATAGTTTGCACATAAAGTATTGTCTAACATTGGTTTCATTCCCTCAGTGTGAGAGCACTCTCTCCATTTCCATCCTAGGTTCTCCGTTTCCTTTCATCCTAATGTTCCATCACTTCTTGCATTCTCATCTTTGCTTTTTGGCAAACGTCACTTTTGTTCTCATATAATTGATTGCCATTTTCCTTTTTTGTTAGAAACTTAAAAAAAGTGAGTAACTCATGAAGTACACATTATGATAGGGTAAGTAGGAGAAAGGCAGTGTGCACAGTTACAGTGCATCATTACAAGAACAACTAGGTTAAAGGATTTTTTTTTTTAGGAAAAAAAGGCTAGAGAAAATACACATAAATAGATGGTGGTATCAAGGTGCTTTCTCTTGTTTTTTCCCACTTTCCCTGGTGAATATGTATATATATATTATATATATATATATGTATATGTATATACACACGTATATATATACTAAAAAGTAGCAAATGTAATGTTTATCTAATACATATTCTGATTTGTTGACTAAAGTTAGTAGTGTTTTGTTGTTTTGACATATATGTATGTGTACACACACACGTAGATCAAAGCAACAAAACCCTGCGGTGTACACACGCATGCACGCACTTGCCTGGCAGTTAAACATCTTTAAATGTCAAAACCTTTGCAACAATTGCTGATGCTAAACAAGTTTTGGAGGAACTTCTAGAGTAAAGGTGAGCTAGGAAGAATAGCCTGGTGATCTGCTTCTGGAAATTGGACAGTGAAGTCTCTATAGATCACAAGGAACTAGCCTGCAACTGATTGTGGGGATGATACAGGACTGGGTAGTGTTTTGCTCTCTTGTGCTTAGGGTTGTCTTGAGTTGCCAGCTAGATGACCACTAACAGCAATAAAGGCTGGTTAGTTAATATCAAATTTATTTTATTTTAAAGGAGACCTAGGTTTATCTTCATGAAAGATGTTTGAAAAACCCAAGGTCAGTAATTAATGTCTACATATAGACCAAGTCCACCAAGCTTGATTTTATGGAAGTTGTCACTGCCCAGATCCAGGCAGTCTATGAATGAACACACATTTGTACAGCATTTTCATTGTATGAGACACCAAGGAGGTAGTAAGTAGGACATAGGAGCACTTAGTTTCTCAGGAAAGTTTAATGTATACAAAATAATTGTAGGACAGTTGGGTGACCACGTGTGTTGAGCTTTTCTACATCCCAGGCCCTGTTCTAAACCCCTTACATATGTTGATCTTACTTAGTCCTCACGAAAGCCCAGGTGAGCAAGCAAAGATTTTCTGAAGATCTGAATTTTGCTGATATGGTAAGTCGAGAATTTGGCCCAGAGCTGTCCTGATTCACAGCCATGGTGGAGGTACCTCTAGGTAGAGGTAACGGTGAAGGGAATGTTGTGGAGGAAGTTCAATTTAAAAGCTGTCAGTCAAGCCAAGGAAACTATGAGGAGAAAGCTCCCTTCAGTAGCAAGATGATCCACCCGAAGAGAATTTTCCGTGCATCTCATTGGGCTTACCCCTCTCCAGCCATAGAAGTTGAAGCTTCCACAAATGCTACAGAAATCCTGCTGACCTGAAGTGACTATCAGAGACCCATTCCTCAGTGACCTGTGAAGTGCACATCTGAACTCTAGCCAGCTGGGCAGTCTCCTGCCATCTAATAGATTCTGACTCATAGCAACCCTGTAGGACAGAGTAGAACTTCTCCATAGGGTTTCCAAGGAGCACCTGGTGGATTTGAACTGCCAGCCTTTTGGTTAGTAGCTGTAGCACTTAACCACTACGTCATGAGAGTTACCTGAATTCCTAGAGGGGACATTTTATTATCGAGATGGAGAAACTGTCCTGCTGCCGACCTCCCAACATGTCTTCTCTTAGGAGACTAGTGAGCAGGTAGTTTGGATCCAGAGCAGAAAAGGGAGGTGATTTGATTGGAGGTAACTTAAAACTGAAATATTTGGTTTATTGTCAAGTTGCTCTTGAAAATCATTCCTAGTGTCACTTAAATGTTTGGTTTAACATGTCAGGCTTTATTGGGTATCGTAAAAGTGCTTGATGGTGAGTGTCTGGCTGTCGTCCTCTGACAAGAAGGATTTTTGTCTTTTTTTAAATGGGTCTGTATTTCAGAGGATTACTGTACAATAAAAATCACTGTTGCAGACTTAACATTTTTGATACTTGAACTCTGCTGCAGAGTTAGTAACTAAAAGACCATCTAGTTTGGTCTACCATAGGAAATCAGTTGAGAAGTATCTTTTGTGACTCTCACATTTATTGATTGTAGGTGGATGACCTTGGGCCTCAGGGGCAGGAAGCCTTAGATCCTATGTACTTTTTTACAGAATAAGCTACCATTCCTCTTGTAGTCAAGGTCACGTTATTGAGTTAGAGGACCCCTGTTGACTGAGGAGAGAACACAAGCTCTAATTTAACTTGAATTGCCTTGATCAAAAGTACTCAGTGGATGGGCCCTGGATTGGTCATCACTGCCCTTGCATCATGTATATAGAGTATGTATATATTCAGAATGTATGTATGTATTCAGAATGGCTGTGTGCAAACCCACATGAGTCCATTGGGGGTGGAATATTCACTGTATACTATATTGTAATCAGGCTTTTATTTAGCTTCAGGTGCTGCTAGCCAACATGCTAGCTGCTGGACATTAAACCCTTAGCCTGCACTGGGACCCTTTGACTCAGACCCCAAGCTTACAGTGACCTCCCATTTTGTCTGTTTTTCAAGGAGAAATTATTATTGAGGAAGAGAGTAAAGTTTATCCTCAAGTGAAGATTTGAACTGGAATCCATTAAATCTCAGGGTAAGCTGAATCTAAAATCCACAAAACTACTTGGGCCTCATGGATGCTGTCAGAGGACCAAGATAAAACCATCAAAGCTGGTTCAGTCAACTAGAATCTCAGGCAAATTAGAGAAAGTATTGAAACCAGCAAGCTTGTTGTGTGGTCTGTACCTAGCCTAATAAAAGCTTCTGAGGTTTTACATGGATGGGTAAGGTCATGATTGGGTGCTCAGAGAAGTCATCAGGGGTGGTTGGATGTCTGGACAACACATAGAGAAACTGGCTTATGACTTCTTGATAGGACTGCCTTGAACTGTTATGAAGGTTGTTTACTGCACAAGGATGCCTGGCCACAGAGGCAGGTAGGGGCTGAAATGTGCCCATGTCTTGGGTTAGAACTGCCTCTGCCAGAATGAAAGGACACTTCTTCCTGACTCCATCAAGCCAGCAAGACTAGGTGCACGTGGAAGTTGCTGTTTTTCTAACTTACACAAAGGCACTAACAATGTGACCAGCAGTAACTCTGCCACTCAAAGCCTCTTCATCCACACTAAACTTCTAAAGCCATGAGCCAGCAAGGCCTGACACATAGTAAGCACTCAGTAAATGCCACTGAAATGAAAGACTAAAACTGTGTTTTCTGCAGTGTGTGCCACCAAGGCACGTGAGCTGGTATTCCTTTTTAATCAAAAGAGGTAGAGTAGATTACATCTACTCAGAAATTCATTTTCAGTGATGAATATTTGCTCTGATGAGCTTTTTCATTTCAGTCACTTCCTAAGGGGCAGGTAATTATTAAGCACTTGGAATTGTTCAGATTGCTTACTGTTATTTGAACCTCAGTAGCAGAATATTGCCTGATACAGTCTGGGGTCCCTGTACCCCTTAAGCATTCTCACTGGTGATGGAGATGCAATGGTGACTCCTGGGAATGTGAAAATAAATTCACATTATTTATTGGCCAACCATGGGCCTTCTCCTTGGTGACAGGATGCAAACAGTTGAGGCTGTAGGAGCCTTTGCAACTTATGTGCTTACTGTAGAAAGGGACTTCTCTAGTTTGGGGTAATAAGTGGAACAGGGTTAGGGAAGATTTGTGGCCAAAATTCTTAAACTAAGAAAGGGAGTTTGTATTCATGTAGTGCTAGCTGGCAGTTCTGGCATGCTTCCTGTTTTAAGTTGATCTTTTAGAAAGCCTACTATCAGAATTAACTTCCTTTTCCTGGCACCTCTCCTTGCAAGCAATTACATAGCAGGTAGGATTGGTCTTGTTTAGTGAATTCAAGTGCCAAAGCCAAAAAAGCAAAAACAAAACGCAAGTCTGTGGCCATCAAGTTATTCTGACTCACAGTTACTCCATACGTGTCAGAGTAGCACAGTTACTCCATACGTGTCAGAGTAGAACTGCACTGCGTGAGAATTTCGGTGCTGTAATCTTTATAGGGAAACACTGTTGGTGTAGTGGTTAAGTACTACAGCTGCTGACCAAAAGGCTGGCAGTTCAGATTCACCTTAGAAACTCTGTGGGGCAGTTCTCCTCTGTCCTATAGGGTCATTATGGGTGGGAATCAACTCAATAGTAGTGGGTTTGGCTTTGCTATCTTAAATTTTTTATAGAAACCCTGGTGGCGAACTGGTTAAGTACTACATTTGCTAACCAAGGGGTCAGCAGTTCAAATCTGTGAGGCGCTCCTTGGAAACTCTGTAGGGCAGTTCTACTCTGACTTGTAGGGTCACTGGGAGTTGGAGTCAACCCAGCGGCAGGTTCTAATCCTGGTGGAAGTATATTGCCGGACCTTTCTTTGAGATACTGTTGAGTGGATTCAAACCACTAAGGCAGTCTTTCTCAAGCATGTAGCTTGACTAAATTTATCTAAGGATGGATAATGGTGGTAGTTGGTACTTGAGTCCTTGGCCTTCTGTTTTATGGAGAGATTACATTTTATGGAAGAAAAGCTAACTGGTGCAGAAACTTGAAAGCATTTCACATTTCATCTGGCTAAATGCAGCCTTCTTCAGGTAGACTCAAATTCTCCAAACAGAAATACCAGAACATGACCATTCATAGCAAGGATCCATTATAGAATTTTTCTAGATGGCAAATTCACCGGTTGAATTTGATATTACAAAATTCTCAGAGCCTCAACTTTTAGGAATCTCTCCATTGAATTAAGCTGAATACTCCAGCACATGCTTTGTCCTTTTTTTTTAACAGAAATATTTTATGAGCAGCATGCTTCAGCCATTACTGTCTAAATCCTGAAAGTAAATAAAGGCTCCTGGCAAGCAGCCTGTGTGGTAATCCTAGCATTTCTGTCTTTGCTTCCCATTCACCTACAGTTCTGTGACTTCCTTCTGGCTGTAATAAATATCCCACCCACACCCAGCAGGTGATATAAAACAGGTCAGAGGACAGTCTGTCCATGCTCACGTGTGTGTTCACCTCTTGAACTCTGGACTGAGGTTTGTCTGACTTAGTGACAGCCATGTGAGAAATTACCTGCCTGAACCCAGGTTTTTCAAACCCTGTCTCACGAAATGAATTCATTAGCTTTGTTTTTGCCAAGCTGATCTTGTCCTTTTCTTGACAGTTCTGTGAAAAATAACTTTCAGAAACTTGTCATGGGAAAAACAATAATAATTATAAAGTTAAAAAACCCAAACCCAGAATCATATAATACAAAGGTGTTATTGTTGTTAGATGCCCTAATGTTGGGTCCTTGTCCGTGGTGACTCCATGCACAATTGAATGAAATGCTACCCGATCCTGAGCCATCCCTGTGACTGACTGTAAGTCAGACCATTGTGATCTGCAGGATTTTCATTGGCTGCTTCTTGAAAGTAGATAACCAGGTCTTTCTTCCTAGTCTTAGTCTGGAAGCTCCCCTGAAACCTGTTCAGCATCACAGCAACATGCAAGCTTCCATGACAGATGGATGATAATTGTGCATGATGTGTATTGGCCAGGAGTTGTACCCAGATCTCCCACATGGAAGGCAAGGTTCTGCCCTCCAACTGCCAGCATCCCCATATAAAAAGATAAATGCTGAGAAATCTTGCTCCATTTTCATCCCCATCCACACTTATCCATCATTCTCTGCAGGTAGCCATCTTTATTAATTATTTTTTATTCTTTCTGTCACTACAACCAAATATGAATATATTTATTCCCCTCCCTTTCATAAAAGATGGTATGTTACTTGCTTGTGTCACTGATGTCCAGATCTCTCAGGAGAGAACTCCTCTGGGTTCTTTTTCTCTATAAGAGTGTAACAGTTTTCCACTGTGTGTATGTACTATAGTTTATGGAACCACTCCTCTGTTGCTGGAGCTTTGGGTGGTTTCTAGTCTTTAGCTAAACAAACACTGCTGTGGTCAATAAACATCTATTAAGTCATTCTGCTTTTGTGTAGGTACACCTAAAGGATTGATTGCCAGAAGTGAGACTGCTGAATCACTGAGCTAATGTTTTTGTAATTCCCCTCTGAAAGGATAGAGCCATTTTTGCTCACCCATCAGCAATGTCTTGAACTGCCTGTGCCCCCACAGCCCCACCAGGAAAAAGGGTCAGCTCTTTTTATTTTTGCTGATCTAGTTGGTGAGAAATGGTAACTTATAGTCATTTTAATTTTTCTAATTATGAGTGAGGTTGAAGTTTAGGGCCATTTGCATGTCCTTTCCTGGTCACTGTGACCTGTAGATCCTCTGGTAGACATTTATTACCCTTCTTATTTAAGCAAGTCTCTCACATCCATTTCTACTAGAATCTTTTAAATACAGACACAAGAATGTGATGTGTCTTTTGGGCCTGAGGGTAGATTGGGCTGCCAAATTGTCTCTGTCCATGCAAAATCTGGAGAAGTGGAAAGTAGGGTTTTATGCCAGTTGTTAATGTCTGAATTATAAATAGTTTTCAGCTAATGGTATTATTAAACTGGGGCTTCTCCAAAACCATTACGAAGATGATCTTCTAGTCTAGAATTTCTCCCTCCTAAACAAAAACAAATGAGAGAAAGGGGGAGAGAGAGAGAAAGAAAGACAAGCAGAGAGAGGGAGAATATGTAAAATTTGAGTGGTATTTTCTGTGAAATCTTTTAAGAAATCTAGATTTGCCATTTACACTTATCTCCTAAAAGAAGATTGTCTATATCACATTTTTTTGTTTACCTACTGAAGTGGGCTCCTGTTTTCCTTTTGATTCCACTGTCAGAAATATGTCTTCTCTATTTCCAAGGTTTTGAAGGAAAGATGAAGGTAAAAGTACAATTTAAGAAGACATGCCAGAGTTCAGAGTTCTCTGGAGGAAGTGGTGTTAGAGCTGCAGAGAATCCTCATTCTTTCAGAAATGCTTTCTAGTCATTTCTTGGGGATACTGTTTTAATGTAAGATGAATTTTCATCCTTTTAAAAAATGAATTCCATCAAAAGAGAGGGAATTCATGGTTTGGTAACAAGGTTGTTATGGTTTTGTTTGTTTGTAGAAATTTGTGTGAGACAGTTTTGCGTAAATTTGGCCCATATCTCCCTCAAAACAAACAACAGACTCTCAGAATTTCCACATTAACGGTAGCCTATGCAAATCCCCCCAGAAAAGGATCTTTTGGACCAAGCACTCTGTTTCTCTTCAGGTCCTGAAGACGTGGGTTATTTCTTTTGTGAAAATTATTTTGAGACTCTGGTGCTTTGTTTTTCTTCTGTGTCTGCCTGTGGTCGTACTGTTGGTCTTCCCTACTGTACTGTTAGCTCCATAAGGACAGAGTCTTTGCTGCTCTGTCTGTAGCATTTAGAATGGTACCTAGCACCTTTGTGTGCTCATCTGGCTGAGGCCAGGTACCTCTGAATCTGCCACATCTTAGTGGTCAGCTGTATTCAGGATCATAAGAAGGGGGCCTGAGGAGGTCATGTCAGCCGTTCCGTGGCCTTGTAGCAGAAACTGAAATTCTTTCAAGCTCTTTAGCAGCATATGTGATGGTTTAGAGCTAGAGCTTGCAATCTGCATAACCTAGGCAGTTTGGCTACCCTCTCAAATACCCTGACCATTTGTAAATAGATAAGCAAAGCCAGCCAAATGTAATAACACCATACATCATTGAACCTGGATTCCGAGTGGTACAAACAGTTTGCACTCACTACGTAGAGGTTGGCAGTTGGAACCCACCTAGTGGTGCTGTGGAAGAAAGGCCTGGAGATCTGCTTCCGTAAAGATTATAGCCAAGAAAACCCTGTGGAGCAGTTCTCTTCTTTAGCACAAGGAGTCACCGTGAGTAGGAACTGACTCAGTGGCAAAGGGGGCTCATCAGATCTAAAATACAATGCGTATCATTATTTTTTGTACCACTAAGAAAGAATGAAAAAAAAATCTGTCCATTAAATAACCCACATCAATTGTAAGAGTATATTAGTTTGCTATTGCTGCTATAGCAACTTACTACAAATTTAGCAGCTTAAAACAACATACTTTTATTCCTTGCAGTTTAGTAGGTCACAAGTCTAGGTGGGCCTGGCTGGTTTCTCTGTTCTGGATTTTACAAGGTTTAAGTCAAGGTCTTAGTTGGTCTGGGCTGTCGTCAGGAGGACTTGGAAAGAATTGGCTTCCAAGCCCATCCAGGTTCCTTATGGTTATAGGACAGTGGCTCCCATCTCTTGCTGGCTGTCAGCTGAAGACCAGCCCTCAGCTACTAGAGATTCTCTCTTGCCAGTAACAAACCCTTCTTCCACTGGGGCATCTCTCCTGCCGAATCTCCCAGCCTCTAGCCAGAGAAAGTTCTCTGCTGCTTCAGGCTCATGTGATTAAATGAGCCTAGCTGGATGTTTGAGGATAGTGTTATGGTCTGTAACTTTAATAACATGTACAAAGTCTCTTGTCATATAACGTAACTTTTTCACAGGCTCTGGGGACTAGAATGTGGACACTACTTGGGGGACTGTTCTGCCTACCACAAAGAAACATTTTGACTTCAGGAATGCCAAAATGTGTATAAAATATGTTTTTTAGAATTGATGTTATACAGTCTTGGGGTTAGGAATTGTGATGCTAATGTATGTAAAGTTCTCAGCATGGTAATAGTAAGTTCTCGGTGTAACTATTGTGTAATTATAATGATGATTATATAATTCACTATAGTCACTAATCTGTATCATCTTTGTCCTCAATTGAAGTTGAGGGTAGCTGAATACATTTGACGAACACTAAATGAGAGAGTGTAGTCTGCTAATAATTAATTTGATGTGGTAATAGTAGTTACTCTCTGAGCCCCAGCTGTGTACTGCATGTGTTGAGAGCTTCCCATATACTTTTCTTGTTTTCTAACATTGTATGAGGTAGGTAGGTAATAACGGCTCCATTTACAGGTGAGGAAGCTGGTGCAAAGGTACTTGTTTGATGATATCAGTTGAGTACTTTGTTTAGGGTCACAGTAGTGAATCATATATTGATCTGAATCCAGGTCTGCCTGACTCTGAAGTCTATACTGTTTTTGTGGCACCATGTTGCCTCGCTCACAGACCCTAGAAGCACGGGGAGCAGCAGGAAAAGAGCCACAGCAGAGATGTCCACCAGATACATGGGCTGGAGTGGTGGCCTGCTGATGGGGTATAAACATAGAGGAAGTGACATACTGCTCTGTGACATCCCTTTTGTACTTAGGCGTTTCTTTTCTGTGAGCCATTTAGCTTATTGAGGGCAGAGGTCCCATCTGTTCACTGTTTTTCGGTTTTTAGCAAACACCAGAATTATTGTTTTGTTGTTGTAAAAATATATATAACACAATATTTGCCAATGCAGTGTTTTTCACACATACAATTTAGTGACACTAGGTACATTGATTTTGCTGTGAAACTGACACACAAAATTCCTTCAGTCAAAAACGCATTAAGAAGAGAAGTTTAGAAAGGGATAAGCACCTGTGACGGCCCTAAAACAGAGAACAGAGCTTGGGACAGATGATCCGGGGACGTCAGAGGCTGCCTTAGCAAAGGCAGTCAGGGAAGACCACTTTGAGGAGGTCACATTTGAGCTAAATCCTGAGTAATGAGAAGGAGCTAGCCTGGTAAAATCTGGGAGAAGTGAATTCCAGGTAGAGGGGACAACAAGGCCATGTGATAGGAAGGAGCTTTGTGTGTTTAAGGAAAAGAAAAGAGTCCTAGTTGCATAGTGGTTAAAGCACTTGGCTGAAAACTGAATGTTTGACAGTTTAAACCCACTACACTCTGGGAGAAAGATGTGGTAGTCTGCTTCCATAAAGATTTACATCCTTGGGACCCCTGTGGTGCAGTTTTACTCCATCCTGGAATATTGCTATGTATTGGATTTGATTTGGGTTTTTTTTTTTTTTAAATATGGCAGAACCATAAAGGATGAATTCATGGTGGGAGACAAGTTTCCGGAAGTAGGCTGGGGGCCAGATCATGGAGGCCTTTATAGGCCACTGTAAAGAGTCAGGATTAAGTGAAAAGGCAAACAAGCCATGGCAGAGATAGCCAGTGCTTTCTGTTTACAGATAATCTGTAGCAAGCAGAGTGTGGTGTCCTGAATGTATGCTATGTGTTACTTTCATAGGAAGGAATGTCCAGGATTAGGGAACTCCTGCTTTTCAAGTTGTATGCTGTGGGTCACCTTCAGAGGCAGGAAAGTTTAGGACTGGAGAACTCCTACTGTTTTTAAGCTATTGTAAGTGTAACAGGAACAAAGCAGAAGAGAAAAGAGGAGAAAAGTGATTTAGAAAAACTGGGTTAAAAATAATAGCTACCTGAAGTCAATAAACTACTGTAAGATCAAAGTCCCTAGAATTCTCCCAAGACACAAGTATTCCCAACTGGAGATTGTCTGTTTTAGGCTCTTCAGATTCAGGTAGATATTGTCTAAAACATCTCATTGTCTTCTCCTCAAAACCTGTTTTTCTTTCTGCTTTCTCTAAGTCAGTTAAAGACATCTCCATTCACCCAGGATGCCACTCTCTAAACCTCTGACGTATCCCAAACTGCTCCTCCTTCACCTCGACTGTCACCCCTGCCCACATCCAAAGTGCACCACATTTGTTTCCTAGCTAGCCCTAGCCCGCTGGGTGGCCCAAATGGTTATTAAACCCTCAGCTGCTAATTGAAAAGTTGACAATTCAAGTCTACCTAAAGGTATCTTGGGAGAAAGGCCTGGTGATACACTTGTGGAAAAATAGCCGTTGTATATGCTGTGGAGTGTCTTTTTAAAACCAAACAACAATTCAGCATATCTTGGGGCCAGGAAGGGAGTCTACCTTGAGCATTATGCCCTTTGAAGAACTGTTTATATGGGTTCAAATTGGCAACAGCTACTGGAAAGATAAGAACCTTAGAAGGCAGTGAGTTTGTGTTAATGGAAGGAGGACAGCTCAGAAAAGGAGGAGGAGAATAGTTCACAACTCAAAGAATGTAGTCAGTGTCACTGAATTGTACATGTAGAAACTGTTGAAGTGATGTATGTTTTGCTGTGTGTGTTCTCAACAACAACCCAGAAAAAAAAAACCCTATGGAACAGATTTCCTCTGACACATATGGAGTCACCATGATGGCAACTGTTTAAAAAAAATTTAAAAAGTCCACTAGCCACCTCCTCTTCTCAGTCCACATTGTCTCTTCCCTGGTTTGTTGCTGTGGCTTTCCAAACTCAACTCTGTCATCCACACTGCCACCAGGGTGATTTTTCTAATAAGTAGAACTAAATGTTATCACTTCCTGATTAGAAACCATCTGGTGGCTCCCCGAAGGCTCGGAGTCTAGTGGTTAAGAGTTCACACTGCCCGGGTTCAAGGCCTGACTACATTTCTTAACAGCTCTGGAACTTCTGGAAGAGTGCTTCAGTTTTCCTGTTTTTAAAATAGGGGTGATAATAGCATCCACATCATAGATAGGTTGTGAAGATTAAATGAGTTAAAATGTATGAAAAACTTAGAATAGGGCCTGGCACCCAGAAAGTCTTTAGTGAACACTATGATTACCCAGTCCTTCTAGCATGACTTGGGCACATCTTTCCCACTCCCAAGCCAGCTTCTCTCCACACCATCCCTAGCCCTTGCCCGGTGTTGCACAGCAAGCTCAGCAGACAGAATTCTTTCTTAATCTGTAAGGAGGTTAAATACAGAGATTGAGAGTATAGGTCTAGACATTTTTATAGCAATTTGATGATCATTTTGTAACTCTTGAATGCAATAAATACTTGGGTTTATGTTTTATGTGGATTTTTATTTCATTTTTCTAGTGGTTCATTTTTATTGCATTTTACAGAAATATTGGCCCGTGATGAAATGGAAATAAAACAAATGCTGTCAAGTTGACCCACTTACCCAAATTCACTATATAGCCTTAAATCAAAAATAAAAGCCAGCCAAAATCACTGCTGTCAAGTCGACTCCAACTCATAGTAACCGAGTACATCAGAACAGAACTGCCCAATAGAGTTTCCAAGGAGCACCTCCAGGATTTGAACTGCTGCCCTCTTGGTTAGCAGACTGACACTTAACCACTATGCCACCAGGGTTTCTGTTAGCCATGAATTGCTCTGGATTTCTTCATGCCATTTGTCTTACTTGGAGTTTATTCACCACTTTTGAAGTATCTGTATGGCCCTGATGGCACAAACAGTTAAGTGCTTGCCTGCTAACCAACAGATTGGTAATTGGAACCCTTCTGTCAGCTCTTCAGGAGAAAGACCTGATAATCTGCTTCCGTAAAGATTATAGCCAAGAAAACTCTATAGGGCAGTTCTACTGTGTCACATGGGGTCACTGTGAGTTGGAATCCACATGAGGGCATTTAACAACACAACAACATAGTGTCTGAGAAAGATGAGGATGGATAAGATAGTGCCTCTGCTTTTGAGAAAATTTCTCTCAAGCAACTCAGTGGATTCTGCCTGTTTTTTGAAACCTAGCACAGTTTCATCCTTTCTTTCATCCATTAAGAGAACATTTATTAAATACTGTTTACTCGGTACTTGCTGCACCACTCCCTGGTGGTACAGTGGTTAGGCACTCAGTTGCTAATGGAAAGATTTGCAGTGTAAACCCACTAGTTGCTACTTGAGAGAAAGATTTGGCAGTGTGGTTCCATAAAGATTATGGCCTTGGAATCTTGGTGGGGCATTTGTATTCTGTCCTATAGGATCATTATGAGTTGGAAATACCTCTACAACATTGGATTTTGGTTTTGTTTGTTTTGTTTTCTTCTTTCTGTTCTTGACCTTGAAAATCAACAGGCCAAGGAGGGAGACAGACACAGAAACAATTAATGACAATGTGACATGAATGGTAAATGGCAGTGTGATTAGAGAAGTTGGAAGAACAGAGGATAGTGTCATGTGCCTGGCTTTGCCTTGCCTGGGTCAGAAGTCAGAGGTTGAAGAGGTCAGAAATGGTTCCACATTTAAGGTTTGTTGTTGTTGCAGGTGCCATCAGGTTGGTTCCAACTCATAGTGACCCTGTATACAACAGAGCCAAACACTGTGCCAGCCCTGTGCCCTCCTCACAGACACCGCAGTGTTTGAGCCTATTGTTGTAGCCACTCTGTCAGTCTATAACATAGAGGCCGTGTAATCAAGAGGTTAAGAATCCAGGCTTTGACTTAAGGTAGGTGGACTGATCCCATAGCAGCTAGAATGGAGGAGAATGAAGAAGACCAAAGACACAAAGGAAAGATTAATCGAAAACACTAATGGACCACAACTACCACTGTCTCCACCAGACTGAGCTCGGTTATGACCATTCACTGTTTTGACAGGGATCACTATAGAGGGTCCTGGATAGAGCTGGAGAAAATGTAGAACAAAATTCTGATTCATACACATAAAAAATAAGGCTTACTGGTCTAACAGAGGCTAGAGAAACCCCCAGAGTATGGCCTCAGATATCCTTTTAACTCAGTGTTAAAGTCACCCCTGAGTTTGACCCTTCAGCCAAAGATTAGACAGGTGTGTAGGGCCAAGAATGACACTCAAGAGGGTCATGCTTCACAGTTCAATCCTATGCGTGAGACAGGTGGGCCACCAGCCCAAAAGCAAAGACAAGAAGGCAGGAAGAGACAGGAAAACTGTAGGAATGGAATCACCTGGGATGTAGAAGGAAAGGGTGTTGATACATTATGGGGCTGGCAACCAGTTTCATAAGACAATCTGAGTATTAACTGTTCAATAAGAAACTACTTACCTCTATAAATTTTCATCTAAATGACAATTTTTTAAAATTTTTTATTTAATATAACTGAGTGAAAATGTGCATTCCCCTATAAATTTACATACCCACCTATATGCAGCTTCCACTGCTCTCCCTGCGTGGTGACAGCACACTATTCCTCTCTGCTGCATACATGTCTCGTTCTCCCAACAGTCTCTTTTCCCTCCTCTCCACCCACTCTCCATCCTCCAGCCAGAGGTCAGCAAGATGACATCCTATACATGTATAGAACCATAAAGTGCATCCAATATATGGCCACTGAATCGCCAAGTCCAATCCATTCCTGTCCGAAGTGTAGACCTTCGTTATGATTTATGGTCAAGGGCAGCATCAGGGCGAGGGGCCATGCTCCCAGGGGAACCCTGAAACCACTGGACCATCAATCGAGGTCTTTTAGTGGGCATCTCAGGGTGCACCCCTTTTTATTCTTGTGTTGCCAGTGAGACTCAACTTAGTGAGCTCCTTCGTGGCTATCACTGGTGGTGGCCGGCACCATCTGGTTCTTTCGATCCAAAGTCGATGTAGGCACCCACTGATGTGGATCTCTTTGTCTTCTGGGATGTCTTTTCCCCATGTCATTTTGGTCCTCGGTGAGCATCTGTTCCTGCTGAGTTGGGACCATTTGCTGTGCCCTCGGATGGCAGCTTGGCAGCTTTTAATACCCCAGACGCCACTCACCAACGTGGGGTGCAGAGAGCCCTCTTAGCAAAATGCTAGTTGTGCCAATTGGCCTCGCTTTCACCTAAGAGCATGGTCCCCCGCCCCCTGCCCCAGCTACTCTATTCTTGCAATATTGAGTTAAGATGGAAGGAGTACTCATGTTATATTTAAGTCCACTTAATATTGTTCTTGTTTCTAATGTGTGCTATCACCGATTTCACCCAACTAGATACCTAGCAACTATCTAATCTAAAGCCTCATCCCTCCCTCCCTCCCTCCCTCCCTCCCTCCCTCCCTCCCTCCCTCCCTCCCTCCCTCCCTCCCTCCCTCCCTCCCTCCCTCCCTCCCTCCCCTCCCTCTCCTCCCTTGCAGCTGTCAAAGAGTCTTTTCTTCTATACACAAGTCTGTTTTTGAGATCTTATCATAGAGGTCTCATACAATATTGGTCCTTTTGTCGCTGACTACTTTCCCTCAACATAATGTCTTCCAGTTGAAACCAGGTCATGAGATGTTTCCTGAAGTCATCGTTGTTCTTTATCACTGCATAGTGCTCCATTGAGTATATATACCATAGTTTACCTATCCATTCTTCTGTTGTTGGGCATCTGGGTTGATTCCATCTTTTTGCTATCATGGACTGTGCTGCGATAAACATTCTAGTGCATGTGTCCATTGGTGTGAAAGGCCTTCATTTATTCCAAGTAGTGGAATTACTGGGTCAAATGGTATATCGATATCCATTTTTTAAAGGAAGCGCCAGATTGCTTTCCAAAGAGGCTGGACCATTTTACAACCCCACCAACAGTGTAGGAGGGTTCCACTTTCTCCACAGCCTCTCCAGCATTTGTTGTTTTGTGTTTTTTGGATCATGGCCAACCTTGTTGGGGTGAGATGGTATCTCATTGTCATCTTGATTTGAATTTCTTTAATAACTAAAGATCATGAACATGTCCACATGTGTTCTTTGGCTGCCTGGATCTCTTCTTTAGTGAAATGTCTGTCCATCTCCTTTGTCCATCGCTTAATTGGATGGTATATCTTCTTCTTGTTGATATTTTGTAGTATTTTATAGATTATGGAAATCAGGCTTCGGTCTGTCATAGAGTTTCCAAATATTTTTTCCCATTCTGTAGGTGTTCTTTTAATTCTATTAATAAAGTCTTCAGATGAGCAAAAGTGTTTAATTCTTAATAGATCCTATTTATCTATTTTCTCTTCTGATGATTGTGGTTTGTTTGACAGATTTTGGAGTCTGTCCATATTGTGTGTTAAAACTTCCATTGTTGTTCCTACCTTTTCTTGGATGAGCTTTATCGTTTTAGGTTTGATATTTAGGTCTTTTATCCAGTTGGAGTTGGTTTTTGTATAAGGTGTAAGATATGGATCTTGTTTCAGTTTCTTGCAGATGGATATCCAATTTTGCCAGCACCATTTGTTGAAGACACTGTTTTTACCCCAGTTCAATGTCTTAGGGCCTTTGTCGAATATCAGTTGTTCATAGGCAGATGGTGTCATCTCTGGGGTCTCAGTTGTGTTCCACTGATCGATCTGTCTGTTCTTACACCAGTACCAGGCTGTTTTGACCACTGTAGCAGTGTAATATGTTCTAAAGTCAGGTAATGAGAGGCCTCCCAGTGTGTTCTTCTTCTTTACTAGTGCCTTGCTTAACCGGGGCTTCTTCCCTTTCCAAACAAAATTGGTAATTTGTTTCTCCATCTCATTAAAAAATGTCACTGGAAGTTGCATTGGTATTGCATTATGTAAATAGATTGCTTTGGGTAAAATAGACATTTTCACAATGTTAAATCTTCCTATCCATGAGCTGGGTAGGTTTTTCCATTTATCTAAATCTCTCTTAGTTTCTTGTAGTAAGGGCTTGTAGCTCTCTTTGTAAAGGTCTGTTGTTTCTCTGGGTAGATTAATTCCTAGGTACTTTATCTTCTTAGGGGCTATCATAAATGGTATTGATTTGATAATTTCTTCCTTAACAGTCTTGTTGTTGGTATAAAGGAATCCTACCGATTTACTTATGTTTACCTTGTATCCTGAGACTTTGCTGAACTCTTCTATCAGTTTGAGTAGTTTACGTATAGATTCCTTGGGATTCTCTGCATATACAATCGTATCATCTGCAAACAGGGAGATTTTAACTTCCTCTTTGCCAATGCAGATGCCCTTTATTTCTTGGTCTTGTCTAATTGCTCTGGCTAAAACTTTTAGCACAGTGTTGAATAGAAGAGGTGAGAGTGGGCATCCTTGTCTAGTTCCTGATCTCAAAGGAAAGTCTTTCAGTGTCTCTCCATTCAGGATGATGTCGGCAATTGGCTTTTTATAAATGGCCCTTATTGTGTTGAGGAATTTGCCGTCTATGCCCATTTTGCTAAGAGTTTTTAGCATGAATGGGTGTTGGACTTTATCCAATGCCTTTTTGGCATCAATGGACAAAATCAGGTGATCCTTGTCTTTTGTGTTATTTATGTGGTTAATCACATTAATTGTTTTTCTGATGTTGAAACTTGCATCCCTGGTATGAATCCCACTTGGTCATGATGGATTATTTTCTAGATATGTTGTTGTATTCTATTGGCAAGAATTTTGTTGAAGATTTTTGCATCTAGATTCATGAGTGATATTGGTCTGTAGTTCTCTTTCTTTGTTAGGTCTTTCTCTGGCTTAGATATCAGGGTTATGCTGGCTTCATAGAATGAGTTTGGTAGTACTCCATCCCTTTCTGTACTGTGAAATAGTTTCAGTAGTATTGGAGATAACTCTTCTCTAAATGCTTGGTAGAATTCTGCAGTGAAGCCATCTGGACCTGGACTTTTTTTGGTTGGCAGTGTTTTGATGACCTTTTCAATCTCTTCCTTTGTAATGGATTTATTAAGTTGTTCTGCTTCACGTTGTGATAATTTGGGTAGGTAGTATGAGTCAAGGAATTGGTCCATTTCCCCTAGGTTTTTAAATTTGTTAGTGTACAGTCTTTCATAGTATTCTGTTATGATATTTTTTATTTCTGTTGCATCTGTGGTGACAACCCCCCTCTCATTTCTAATTTGGGTTATTTGTTTCCTTTCCTGCTTTTCTTTAGTAAGTTTAGCCAGTGGTTTGTCAATTTTGTTGATCTTCTCAAAAAACCAGCTTTTGGTCTTTTCAATGTTTTCAATTGTTTTTCTATTCTCTAATTCATTTAGCTCTGCTCTAATCTTTATGATCTCTTTTCTTCTGGTGCCTGAGGGGTTCCTCTGTTGTTCTCTTTCTACTTGTTCAAGCTGTAGGGTTAGTTCCTTGATTTGGTTTCTTTCTTCCTTTCAGATGTGTGCATTTATGGAGATAAACAGACCTCTGAGCACTGCTCTGGCTGTATCCCATAGGTTCTGGTAGGAAGTGTTTTTGTTCTCATTGGAATCCATAAATTTCTTTAATTCATCCTTGATTTCCTCTATAACCCATGTTTTTTTGAGGAAGATGTTGTTCAGTTTCCAAGAGTTCCACTTTCTATCTATGTTTTTTCTGCTATTGATTTCAACTTTTATGGCTTTATGATCAGAGAAGATGCTTTGCAGTAATTCACTGGTATGGATTTTGTTCAGCATTGCATTATGGCCTATCACATGGTCAATTCTGGAGAATGTTCTGTGTGCACTGGAGAAGAAGGTGTAGTTGTCTGCTGATGGGTGTAAAGTTCTGTATATATCACTGAGGTTTAGTTAGTTTATTGTAGCAATGAGGTCTTCTGTATCTTTACTGAGTTATTTTCTAGATGATCTGCCTAGTATTGAGAGTGGAGTGTTGAAGTCTCCCACTATTATGGTGGAGTCACCTAACTCTCTTTTGAGTGTAGTCAGTGTTTCTTGGACGTATTTAGGTGCTCTGATATTAGGTGCATAAATATTTAATATAGTTAAGTCTTGCTTGTGTACTGAACCTTTCAGCAATAAATAGTGTCCATCTTTGTCCGTGATGGTGGATTTGACATTAAAATTGATTTTGTCTGATATTAGAATTGCCACCCCTGCTCTTCTTTGTTCATTGTTAGCTTGATGTATATTCTTCCAACTTGTAATTTTCAGTTTGTTTCTATCTTTAGGTCTCAAGTGAGTTTCTTGTAGACAACATATGGATGGGTCATGTCTTTTGATCCAAGATGTCACTCGATGTCTCTTTACTGGAGCATTCAGTCCATTCACATTCAATGTAATTATTGATAGGTATGTGTTCAGTGCTGCCATTGTGGTGTGTTTATTTTTATGTTGATGTTTTCTCTGTTGTTCTTATTAGTCTGTTCTGGGACGTTCTTTTTTGTGAGTTGATTTTTCACCTTTTTCAGAGCTGGTTTTGTGGTTGTTGAGACCCCTGTGTTACATTTCTTGAAATGATATGATACATCTTTGTTGTGCTTTTCAGCTGCCCCTATGATCCCCCTTAATAAATTATGTATAAACCCAATTTTAATTACTACCAATCTTGTCATCTTCCTCTCCATCTGGAAGGACTATAACAACTGTAGTACATCCCTCTTTTTAATGTGATGACACCATAGTTTTCATGATGATCACTGGATTGCTTCTTTGCTTATCAAAGCTGTGATTGGCTTTAGAGCCTTCCCTAAATGAGTAGAGTTTTGAGTAGTAAAGTTGTTCTAAAATATAAAGTTAGTGGTTTCGTTCTTCTAAGCCAGAGCCAAGAACTTCTTTCAATATTTCTTGTAGTTTTGGTTTGGTTTTTACAAAGTCTCTGAGTTTCTGTTTATCTGGGAATGTCTTAAGTACATTTTCGTATTTCAAAGATAGTTTTGCAGGATATATAATTCTTGGTTGGAAGTTCTTCTCCTTCAAGGCTTTGAATTTGTCACGCCACTGTCTCCATGCCAGCATGGTTTCTGCTGAGAAATCTGAAGAGAGCCTACAGGGTTTCCCTCTGAATGTTGGCTTTGCTTTGAGTCTTGCTGCCTTTAAGAGTTGCTGCTTATGTTTCATTTTGTTGAGCTTGATTATAATATGTCTTGGAGTCTTTCTTTTGAGATCTATATTGGATGGCGTACGATATGCATCTGAGATGTCTGTATTCTCTTCCTTCATGATTTCTGGGAAGTTTTCTGTCAGCAGCTCAGCAACAATACTCTCTGTGTTCTCAGATGTCTCACCCTGTTCAGAGACTCCAATTAATTGAAGGCTGTTCCTCTTCATAGAGTCTCACATGGTTCTTAATGTTTCTTCATTTTTCTTGTTTCTTTTTTCTGATTTTTGCTCATAGATGCTGGCCTCAGTAGCTCTGTCTTCCAAGTCAGAAATCCTTTTTTCTGTTTGTTCCATTCTGTTTTCTTGGCTTTGTATTGAAATTTCTGTGTCTTTGATTTTCTTCTTGATCTGTTGGATTTCAGAGTACTGGTGTTCCATCAGATCGAACAAGTTGCTTGATTTTTCATTTTGTTCTGCTGCATTTTGTATAAAGTCTAGAAGGGCTTTGTATATAATCAATTTGTATTCACTTCCTGATGCTTTCATAAAAGTTTCTTCATCTGGAAAACTCCTTGGTTGCTTTGTTTGGGAGCCTTCTGAAGCCATGGCTGATTTCTTATGTGCCACAAGTGTCTGTTGCTTTTTGGGACCCATGTGAGTATGTACAGGCTGGAAGAGGTACTGTGAGGATGGACTGCAGATGTTTCTTTAGGCTGTCTTAAAATGTAAAGCAAAAGATATCTGACCACTTCGCAAGTCAGTTAGGTTTTCAGGTGTAGAGATCCCTCTTCTCAACTGGCAAAGTAAGTGCCACTATATCCAACCCCAGATGATACAAACTAGTTCAGAGTACAGCAATGCTACTGCTCTGTTGGCCTCTGCTGACAGGGCCTAGCCTTAGACGACACTGCGTAGAGTATTGCTTTTCTGATAGAAAAGTGCTCTCCTGTGGGCAGGCTCTGGCTCCCAAGCTAAGGCTCAGGTCCAGCTGTGGCCACAGTATCCACGATGGCGCCCTCCACAGAGGCAGCAGACAGAAGGGCTAAAGGTGTCGAGAGGTAGTGATTTCCTCTGATTCTGTTGCAGGACCCCCAAAGCAGGTGGCACTAGGTTAATTACTGCTTTTCTGTCGGAGAAGCACTGCACTGTGTACAGGCACTGGCTCCCAGGCTAAGAATGAGGTCCCGCTAGAATCTCCGTATCCAACATGGCGTCCCACACACTGAGTACGAAACTCCGTACAAACGCCGCTGAGGCAGATGTAAAACCACACGCTCAGAGTGGCTAGATTAACAGAGTCCCAAGGCTGGCTCTCAAAATATGGGAATTTCGCCTGCCTGTTCCCCCCAGCAGTGTGTCTGAGTCTAGCCGCTAGGCAAGACCTGCTCCACCTGCCTACAGAGACAGAGGAAAAAAAAAGTCAAAATGATGCATTTACCTTCAGTCTGTGGGAGCCAGGGCTAGCTAGATGCGGGAGTCAGCGTAGGAGAGGAGGTTTTTCCCTCAGTAGAATGAAGTCCAAAGTAACAGCCCTGTGCCGTGTCCTGAGGCTGATTAGGTGACCAGAAGACTCCGTTTGATTATCAATTCAGGTCTTGGTTTCTAGAGGGATATAAGGAGATGTGGGCTTAGTCTGCCGTCTTGACTCCGCCTCCTAAATGACAATTTTTTTAAAAAAACAATCCTGGCTTTGGGGTCAAACCCAGGGCTATGGCTCAGCTCTGTCACTTACTAGCTGTGTGATTTCATGTTAGTTGTTGTGCATTTCAGCTGCCTCATCTATAAAATCTCCTTTGAGGACGCAGCTCTTCCCCAGTCATCTTTTGAGTGTCTTCCAACCTGGGGGGGCTCATTTTCTGGCACTAGATTTGACAGTGTTCTGCTGCTTTTCATAAGATTTTCACTGGCTAATTCTTTTCCACAGTGGACTACTGGGTCCTTCTTCCTAGTCTGCCTTTGTCTTGAAGCTCAGCTGACACCCATTTGCCATGGGTATCCCTGCTGGTATCTAAATACCAGTGGCATAGCTTCCAGCATTGCAGTGACACACAGGTCCCCACAGTACAAAACACTGGCAGACAAGCGTGTCAACCTTAATGATATGGATAGAGTAAAGCCTTCAGGGCCTTCATTTGCTGCTGTGGCATGACTAAAAATGAGAAGAAACAGTAAACATCCATTAGTAATTGGAACATGGAATGTATGAAATATGAACATAGGAAAATTAAAATTGTCAAAAATTAAATGCAACATATAAACATTGGTATTCTGGGCATTAGTGAGCTGAAATGGACCAGTATTGGCCATTTTGAATTGGACAATCATGTGGGCTACAATGCCGGAAATGAAAACTTGAAAAGGAGTAGTGTTGCATTACAATGCTGTGAGTGATAGGATAATATCCATAAGCCTACAAGGAAGGCCAGTTAATACAGCTATTATTCAAATTTACTCACCAACCACTAAGGCTAAATAGGAAGAAATTGGAGATTTTTATCAGCTTCTGCAGTCCAAAATTGATCAAACATGCATTCAGGATGCATTGATAATTACTGGTGATTGGAATGCAAAAGTTAGAAGCAAAGAAGGAAAATCAATAGTTGGAAAATATAACCTAGGTGATAGAAATGATGCCAGCGATCACATGTAGAATTGTGGAAGACCAACAACTTCTTCATTGTAAGTAAACCTTTTTTTCACCAGCACAAATGGTGACTATACACATGGACTTCACCAGATGGAATACAGAGGAATCGAATTGACTGGCTGCCTCTGTGGAAAGATAATGGAAAAGCTCAACATCAACAGAACAAGACCAAGTGCTAACTTTGGCACAGACCATCAGTTTCTCATATGCAAGTTCAGATTGAAACTAAAGAAAAGTAGAAGTCCATGAGAGCCAACGTACAATCTTGAATATAGAGAACACGTCAAGAATGGATTTAATCCGTTGAACACTAATGGCCGAATACCAGATGAATTGTGGAATGACATCAAACACCTCATCCGTGAAGAAAGCAAAAAGTCATTAAAAAGACAGGAAAGAAAGAAAATACCAAATTGGACTTCACAGGAGACTCTGTACTGCTCTGGAAGGTCAAGCAGCTAAAGCAAAAGGAAGGAATGATGGAGTAAAAGAACTGAACGGATTTGAAAGGACAACTCAAGGAGACAAAGTATTATAATGACATGTATAAAGAGCTGGAGGTAGGAAGCCAAAAAGGAAGAACATGCTGTGTATTTCTCAAGCTGAGAGAACTGAAGAAAAAATTCAAGTCTGGAGCTGCAGTAGTAAAGGCCTCTACAGGGAAAATATGAAACAATTTAGGAAGCATTCAAAAGAAGATGGAAGGAATACACAGAGTCATTATACCAGAAAGAACTGGTGCACGTTCAGCCATTTTAAGACGTAGCGTATGATAAGAAGCGGATGGTACTGAAGGAAGAAGGTGAAGCTGTATCAAAGGCATTGGTGAAAAGCAAGGCTCCAGGAATTGATGGAATATCAATGGAGATGTTTCAGCAACTGGATGCAGCACTGAAAATGCTGAGTCATCTATGTCAAGAAATTTGGAGGTCAGTTACCTGACCCACAGACAGGAAGACATCCATATTTGTGGTTATTCCCAAGAAAGATGATGCAACTGAATGTGGAAATTATCAAACAATATAGTTAATATCACAAGTAAAATGTTGCTCAGGATCATTCCAAAGCGACTGCAACAGTATATTGACAAGGAACTGCCAGAAATTCAAGTTGGATTCAGAAGAGGACATGGAAACCAGGGATGTCATTGCTGATGTCAGATGGATCATGGCTGAAAGCAGAGAATACCAGAAAGATGTTTACCTATGTTTTATTGACTAAGCAAAGACATTCAACTGTGTGAATCATAATAAGTTGTGGATAATATTGCAGAGAATGGGAATTCCTGGACACTTAACTGTGCTCATGAGGAATCTGTATATGGATCAAGAGGCAATTGGGCAAACAGAACAAGAGGACACTGCATGGTTTAAAGTCAGGAGAAATGTGCAATAGAGTTGTATCCGTTCACCATACCTTTTCAATTTGTATGCAGAACGAAATCTGAGAAGCTGGACTATATGAAGAAGAACAGGGCATCAGGATTGGAAGAAGACTAACAACCTGTGTTATACAGGTGACACAACCTTGCTTGTTGGAGGTCTGGGTTACATCTCGACATCAAGGAAACAGAAATCCTCACAACTAGACCAGTAAGCAACATCATGATAAATGGAGAAAGGACTGAGGTTGTCAAGGATTTTATTTTACTTGGCTGCACAATCACTGCCCATGGAAACAACAGTCAAGAAATCAAAAGATGCATTGCGTTGGGAAAATCTGTTGCAGAGGACCTCTTGAAAGTATTAAAAAAGTAAAGATATCACTAGGAGATTAAGGTGCACCAGACCCAAGCCTTGGTATTTTCAAATTGTGTCATATGCATATGAAATTTGGACAACGAATAAGGAAGACAAAAAATTGATGCCTTTGAATTGTGATGTAAGACAAAAATACTGAATATACCAACAGAACAAGCAGATCTGTTCTGAAAGAAATACGAGAGTGTTCCTTGGAAACAACGGTGGTGAGACTGTTCCTTACAAACTTTGAACATGTTATCAGGAGGGATCAGTCCCTGGGGAAGGACATAATGCTTGGTAGAATAGAGGATCAGTGAAGAAGAGGAAGACTCTCAACAAGGTGGATCGACACAGTGGCTGCAACAATGGGCTTAAGCATAAAAGCAATTGTGGCTGTGGTGCAAGACCAGGCAGTGTTACGTTCACATGAGCATAGGGTTGCTGTGAGTTGGAACCAACTCGATGGCATGTAACAACAATAACATTTGTAAAATGAAGATAATAGTACCTGTATACCTCACAAGGTTGTTTTTGAGGCTTGCTTGAGATTATATATACAACGTGCTTAAAACAGTGTCTCGCCTATAAAACCTCAGAGGTGTTGGCTGGTACTACTCTCAGCATTGTTTACTCAGATATCTGGACATACTTAAATTTTCCCATTTCTGGGTTTCTGCTGGTACTTTATTCAGTCAATATATTATTACATTGAATTATGTAACTTTTCATATGGTACTTAGATCATACCTCTAGAATGTTCTGTACCCATTGAATTCAGTCACTTTTTTTTTAATGTTGCTAGTGACCAGCAGTGTCCAGTGGACAGAAGGCTCAATGTTTTAGAGAATTAATATTGTATAAAAATAATTCAACTCTGAGTATCTTTTACTATTCATAAAGCCTTGTGAGGAGTCTGATCAAACATTAATTTCCATTTTACAGTTGGGTTACACTGAGGCTCTTTTTAGAAAGTTCTGTTACTTACCCAAGGGCATGGAGCTAGCAGACAGTAGTACTAAGATTAGAACCCCACACTATATACTTTTTTCCCTGTTTTGTGCCACCTCTGTCAAATCTTCCCCACGAGTTAGGGTACTGGCCAGGTACAGGCCCAGAACCTCTGATCACTTAGCCCGCTCTCCCTCAGGTGGCTGTGTAGGCAGGAACCAGCACAGAGAGAGCACCTGGAGACACACCCTCTCACCCCGCCTGTCTTGCTCATTGCAGTCTCTCAGGTTTTTATGAGTCACCATTCTCAGCCCTGGGAAGCCATCCAGAAATGTGAGATCAGGGGTAGAGACTGCTAGGCTGTAGAAAGTAGCGGAAGATAGGATGGAAGGACCATCACCTACAAGTGAGTAACTTGTAGTGAAGAGAGTGGAACAGAGTGAGTCAGGGAAGGCCCGGATGAAGCCAGAGGGTTGGAAAGTTGTGCATGCTCTTGGAAATCTTGAAAGAGCAATGAATTTATTATTTTTTCTTCCCCCTCTAGAAACATCCTGATGCATTTCCCTTCCTACCCTCTTTGAAAGTGATCTGTTTGACCCTCAGGAAAATATTATGTACTCTAATCACTTAGGTTGAGTTGTAATCTTTATTATGTAGGTAGGGCAAAGGCATGAATTCACACGAAGGACTCTGACCTCAACGTTTTGTCTTGAAAAAGGCTATCTGTAATCCAATATGTAAAGTCACACATTTCAAACTTTTTCAATAGAAAAGTTTTAAACTCTTTATTGGGGGGGGGGAAAAGAATGTTCAAAGGAAGTAGATCTAGTGGTTAAAGCAGCCTTATTGAAGACAGAAATGACCAGAACTTGTCTGTACATTAGAAGTAGTTGAGAGATTTTGAAAACTCTGACGCCCCTGCTGCGTCCTAGGCCTGTTCAGTCATCCCCTCTGGCATGGGACCCAAATGCCACTCATCTGCAAAGCCCTCAGGTGGCTTCAGTGAGCAGCCAGGGGCACTGGGGACTGGGATGTGGTGGGCTGACCTCCTTACTACAGTGTAGATAATTGACACTTAAGAAAATTGTGATTTGGCACCTATGATTCTTACGAATTCTGGCTCATTTTCTTTATTTAATGAGGGGGTCTGAGAACAGGCTTTAGGTTGTTTTTTTTAAATGTCCTTAGCTCTATCTTTGAGCTATTTAATTCATCCTTAATGGGGGGAAAAAAAGCTCATCCAATTGATGAACAGATGATTGGTGCTTTCTGTTGTGTATGGGAGAAAGAATGCTGTAGAATGGAGAAGGGAATCAATACTGTTTTGACACAATGACCCACAGTGTAACAGAAATAGTTGGAGTAAGATACCTTAGTACAGAAGGATCTTTGACAAAACCACTTTCTCTGTACTAAGTTACACTTTGTGGCCAGTTTTCCTGAGAAAGGTGGATCTTGTGATTCTAAGATATAATGTTACCTCATGACCAGGTTCATTAATTTGCCTGGGAGCAAAATTTTGCTTTTTGAGGAGTCATACATAGGCTAATTTTTGACTCAAAATGATTTTAGTGGTCAATAATATGCTTGTGTGCAGCAGCAAATTTTATTTTTGTCTGGAATTTACAAAAGGGAAAATTACAGGAGAATGAGACCTATATAATTCACATTCACAGAAATGATTTATGGTTTTGTTTTGCTAGATATCAATACAATGTTTTTTGAGAAGTTTTATTTGGATTGAATGTCTGTTCTGTGTAGATGTCCCTGTCCCGCCCTTGAGAGCTAGAAGCGTTCCGCATGGTCACACTTTTCATAAGCACCTGAAAATGGGAGTCTCTTAGGGACTTTTTTGGTCACGAATAGAATAAAAATAAATAAATGAAATCTCAGGCGTGCAGCATGGTTTTAAAACTAACATCACTTTTACTGTTTTTTGAAGATGAGGAGAGGAAAGTAACTTTTTGTGTAGTGTGTGTTCTTGACCAGTTGGTACCCATTTCCATAGAGTAGATTCCAGCTTGTAGTGACCCTGTGGTACAGAGTAGAATTCCACCCTAGGGTTTCCAAGGAGCATCTGGTGGATGAGAACTGTTGACTTTTTGGTTAGCAGCCATTAACCTCGTGCCGCCGGGGTTTCTAAACTGGCTTTACAATCCTATAGAGACACTATCATCAATTGATTTCACAGAAGAGGAAACTGCAGCTTAGAGAGGTTCAATAACTTGGCCAAGGCTCCACTGCTCATGAGTAACAACCCAAATTTAAACGATGGTTAAATACTATAGTTCCTGCCAAAAGGTCGACAGTTTGAATTGGCTAGATTCTCCTTGGAAACTCTATGGGGCAGTTCTACTCTGTCCTCTATCGCTGTGAATCAGAATTGACTTGACAGCAGTGAGTGAGTACCCACATGACTATACCATGCTGACCTCCCAGGACTTAAAAAAACATGTAACTCCATAATTGTGATTTTCTAATGCCTTCAAGAGACATGTTTCTATAGGCACAGAGGATTGTCTGGGTAAGCATTTCATCTGTAGTATTATAAAACCTGAGGCCTAATGGAGTCAACATGTACATGAGGAGAGAAAGTCCAGGGAAGAGAAAGTGGAACTGCTTCCTGGCAAGGTACCATGTTTATAAAGAGGCCAGCAGTCACTCATGGAGATTCATTTTTAAATTGACTCATAATAGCTGCCAAGACTGGAATTATCAGTTCCCAGCTCAACTGTCTTTTTATTGTCAGTGACCCACCCTTGTTAAATAGGAATTGTAATAGATAGGTACAACTTGGCTGATTCTTAATATGCCCTTAGTTGACTGTTACAGTGAATGCAGACTTTTGGGTCATTTCACCAGGAAAAAAAGTGCTGAGAAAGTGTAGAGTAATTATCAGAAAAGTGACAGAATTAAAAGATTGACATTCTCTAAAATTTCTAAACAGGAAGGGCTTGGGTCTGGCACAGTGATTGGAAGGGAGTGGCAGTTTTTGACTTTGTATAGTTTCTGTAATGTTTTCTAGGCATGTTTTTAATATGTACTTTATAAGAAAGTGTTACTGTCCATATTAAAAATGGGATCAATGTAATAGCAAGGAATCTGAGGTGGTACAGTTGGTTAAGTGTTATTAACCGAAAGGGTGGGAGTTTGAAATCATGCAGAGGCACCTCAAGAGACAGGCCTGGTGATCACCTTGAAAACCCTGTGGAGTGCAGTTCCCCTGCAGCACATGAATTGGAATCCACTTGAGAGCATCCAACTGGTTTTTTGTTTTTGTTTTTGTTTTTATTTTTTTGTAGTAGCAAAGAGCATGGACTCTGGACCTGACTGACAGGCTTCAAATTCCACCTTATTTTTTTATGCCCTTGAACGAATTAACTTAACCCTTCTGTGCCTCAGTTTCCTCTCCTGGAAAATGGGTATAATTTTAGCACCTTCCTCCTGGAGTAATTGTAAGGAGTAAGTTCTAAACATGTCACGTATTTAGAACTATACCTGGCATGTATAAACTACAGTAAGTCCCTGGATTATGAACATCCATATCTGACTCAACTTGTACCTGCCCTTTAAAGTTATGTAAATTTGCCCTTGCTTTGAACCAACCACTACTCACCACAAATTCTTCAACACAATATCCTTCACTTGTTGCATGTGTAGCTTTTAAATCGTTGAAAAGGCTTTGAGCTTTGCACTGAAATAAGGCTGAATAACCGTACACACCTGTTCCAACTTACCTACAAATTCAGCTTAAAGACACCCTTAGTAATAGGTAGGATCCCATTTGTAACCCAGGTGCTACCTGTAAGGCACAATAAATACTTGTGTCTGTTATTTAGGGGCAGATTGATAGGAGCTGATGGTGATAATGGGGGGAGGATGCTTAAGTACCCCCAAACCAGCCTTCTATGAATTTCTCCAAGATAAGTAATTCTGCTTCACTCAGTGATTTGAAGTTGATGAGGTTTGTTTTGTTCTCAGAATGCTCTGTATTTCTGTAGTATGCTGTAGTAGAGAAGTTATTATTTTACTTCCACTTCCTAAAGGTATTAAATTCTAGAAAGAGATCAGGAAATGTGGAGATGGGGACACCCATGTTTGTGCATTAACTGATCCTCTGAGGAGCTAGTACTGAAATGCACACGCACGCACACACACACACACACACACACACATAAAAGTTACAGTGAGCTGTGTAGTTTTTGTTCAGTAGTGAAGGGAAATGTATTAGTTCTTCTGGAGAAACATACTTTTTTCCTGGCCCTAACCTCTAATAAGTTCATCATGTGGGTGAGAGACATGGGGAGAGAAGTTCTTCAGTATCCTCAGCAGTCATTCCTGGTAAATATTTAGATTCTCCCTGTGGCTGATTTGTACATTTACTATTGAAGTAATTAGAAGCATGGTATTTGTTATTCAGTGACCTCTTTTCTATATGAAATGATAAAGTTCACTTACATTGCTCGCTCGAGCTGATTGGATCCAGGGCCCCCATGGAAGTCACAGGGAAACAGAGTAAATAAAGTCAGGAGCCCTGGTGGCACAGTGGCTAAAGCACTCACCTACATGCCAAAAGGTGGGTGATTCAAAGTCGCTGCCACTCTGCGAGAGAAAGATGTGACAGTCTGCTTTTGTAAGATTATCACCTTAGAAACCCTGTGGAGCTGTTCTGCTCTGTCCTGTAGGGTTGCCATGAGTCAGAATCGAGTTGATAGTGGATTTGGTGTTTAGAGTCGGGAGTATTGTGCAGAATTATGGGCTGCTGCCCTTTTCCACTGTAACATCCCATAATTCTATACAGTACTCGACTCTAAACACCAAAGCAACCCACCATCAAGTGGATTCTGACTTGTGGCAACCCTATAGGACAGGGCAGAACAGCTCCTCAGGGTTTCCAAGGTGATAATCTTTATCAAAGCAGATTTGGCTTAGTTCACAGAGCTGATTGTTGGTTGCCTCTGGATTTTAGGTCCAGCTTCTTGTTTCACCCAACTACATCCTTGTAAGAGTTGTGCTTTAGGTCAGCACTGTACAGTAGAACTTTCTACAACAATGCAAATGTCTTGTATGGCTGTACAGTGTGGTAGCTACTAACTCATGTGGCTCTTGAGCACTTGAAATGTGATTGTTATAACTGAAAAACTGTATTTTTTGTTTTACTTATTTTTTGCTAATTTAAATTACAGTGGGCATGTGACTAGTGACTACCGTTTAAACAGCCCAGTTTTAGAAACACAGGGGAGGAGTAAGAGGCCCATCCTCACTGCTTACCCCATTCTCACCAGGCAAAGGGGCTCTTTTTTATAGTGTTCAGATTCAGTTGGCCTTGTACCACACTGGGGGAGTCACCCTGGGCCAGTCACCCCACTCTCTAGATGAGAGGGGACTGCTCTCAGGATGAGGGAGGCTGGACTAGGTCTCAGCAGGGGTCCGTTCCACCTCTGAAGCATTCTGATTGTAGATCTGGCTCTCCCTAATCGGCAGTGTAACTTTTAGTGGGTCACTTTCCTCATCTGTGAGCTAAAGTTAACACCTGTCCTGCCACCTCTCAGTGATATTGGGAGGCTAAGATTATGAAAGCAGTAGAAGAAAACTACACATTTTTGTTACTTGTTTTGTTAGTCACTGGTGTTGGGGCATAGTGGTTAAATGCTGTGTTTGCTAACCAAAAGATGGAGTTCAAATCTGCCAGGCACTCCATGGAAACTGCTCTGTGCTATGCGGTTGCTGTGAGTCAGAATGAACTCAACAGCAGTGGGTTTGGTTTTGGTTTTGGTGTCTGGGAGAGGATTTTGCTTGACCACTCAGGCTGCAGTTTGAACCCACCCAGCAGTACTGTAAAGATTATAGCTAGAAAAACCCCGTGGAGCATTTCTAACCTGTAATATCTGCCATGGGTTGCCATGAGTCACAGTTAACTCAATGGCAGTGGATTTTTGATTTGTTTTTTGGTGTCTGGGTAAAGTTTCTATTCATATACCAGTTTTGGGTGGGTTTTCTTTTCTTGAAGGTGCTGCAGTCAGATGAACTTCCTGTGTCAAGGTGATCCTAATCGTTAAAATATAGACAGTAATAACTCACAGCCCATATGAAATATGAGCTGGAAGGCTGGTGCTGATCACAGAGAACTGATTTGATCACTGGGTGCTAGTTTTCAGGATTTTGCTTAACTCTGCATTCCTCAAGTCTGCGGCACCACCTTGAAGTGAAGTATATCACATAGAAAACCAAAGCAGATTCCCATCTGTTGAGAACTGTGGGCTTTCCATTTTGATATTCATTCACCCTTCAGCCTTTGTAAGCCCCATTTTGGATACTTAATAGACTGTGTTCTTAGCAAATAGACAAGCAAAAGCCTGTCATTGTTGTCTTCTTGATTGTAGCTTCTGTATCAGGGATTTCAAACTTTAGTCCTAGGCAGTGCTTCTCAACTGACTGGCCCACAGCACACTGAAATGAAGTCATTTCAAAAGTGTGTCACCAAATTTTGATGGAATCATGGAATGTACTTTTGCTACCACAGAAGAACTGATTCTTTGGCCCTGATATAAGTGGGATACAACCAGCTCCAGGTAGCAAGGAGAATGTACTATCAGACTGGAGCTGAAAACGAATAGACACTTGTAAGAAGTTTGCCCCCCAAGCATGTAGCAGCCGACTGGGGCTAGCAATGCCATACTGGAAGTTGACACAGTGCAAAGTGGCTTAGCTCTAGGAGTCCCTCAAGACCCCAGGAAGCATTATTTTACTGCAGCAGGGTCAGCCTTGTCATTACAGTTAAATGTTTAGTGTTGTATGGAGTCTTAATTCTTTCAGTGATGCCACCAAAAACTGTAATATTTGTGACTTTGTCAGGGACCACTGTCACCTGTCTCTAGGTCCTGCAGGGATGATTTCAGGAAATGAGGTGGGATAGAGAGGATGCATGTTGGGCTTTTCTGCTTAGTTCAGTCAGCTGTTTCAGATCTACATACTTCACAAATCAAGCTTCTTAACAAGATCTCTACAAGAAAAAAAATGTTGAAAATTACTACTGTGGAGCAGAGGTTCTCAAAAACAGCAGGAGCATCAGAATAATCTGGAGGGCTTGTGTAACATTGATTGCTGGACTCACAAGGATTTAGTAGGTCTGGGTTGAGTCGTACAATTTTGCCTTTAAGTACTCAACTGCTAACAGAAGAGGCTGGAGGTTCAACTCTACCCAAAGTCACATCAGAAGAAAGGTTTAGCACTCTACTTTTGAAAAATCAGTCGCTGAAAACTCATAGAGTACAATTCTTCTCTGACACACACAGGGTTACCGTGAGTCTCAGTTGACAAAAAAACAGCAACAAGCCGCCAGTTGCAGGGCTGCAGTCCTGACAGATTCTTTCCACCTGTTTTTCCCTGAAGCCCTGCCATCACCACCTATCCGGGACTCAGAATGGCTTTCTCAGCTTCCTTCCTGTCTCTCCTACTCATGTTCCTATGGAAGCATAGCATGACTGTCTCTTGCCAAGACTAGCCCTTCCTTGTGGAATTTCTGTCCCATCCTGTTGTCTGTATTCCTTGTCCATCAATCATCTCCTCTCCCAGTTGCATTTTTCATTCTCTACCATCTGTAACTATGCAGAGGCATTTGAGTATGTGGACCATGACAAATTATGGATAGCACTGCAAAGAATAGAAATTCTGGAACAGAATTGTGCTTATGTGGAAACAAAGAGATAAACAAAGAGATACTGTGTGATTTGAAATAAGGAAAGGTGTATCCTTTCACCATACGTATTCATTTTGTATGCTGAGCAGATAGTCTGAGAAGCTGGACTGTATGAAGAGGAAGATGTCATCAGGACTGGAGGAAGACTCATTAGCAACTTGTGATACACACATGACACAACCTTCCTACGGAAAGTGAAGAGGACTTGAAGCAGTTACTATGACGATCATACAGCGTTAAGTAGGGGTTACACCTCTAAAGAAAGAAATCAAAATCATGACCAGACCAGCAAGTCATATCGTGATAGTTGGAGAAAATGTTGAGGTTGTCCCAAGGATTTCATTTTGCTTGGATCCACAATCAAAGCCCATGGAAACAGCAGTAAAGAAATCAAGCTGCTTATTGCACTGATCAAATCTGCAGCTACAGACCTCTTTAGAAATATTAAGATATAGACGTTGCTTTGAGGACTAAGGTGCACCTGACCCAAGGCATGGTGTTTTGGCCACCTAGTATGCATATGAAAGCTGGACAGTGAATAAGGAAGACCAAGAAGAACTGATACCTTCAAACTATGGTATTGGCAAATAATATTCAGTATATCATGGACTGCCAGAAGAACAAACGTGTCTATCTCGGAAGAAGTACATGAGGATAGTGAGACATCATCTCACATACTTTGGTCATGTTATCAGGCAGGACCACTCCCCGGAGAGAGACATCATGCTTGGTAAAGTACAGGGTCAGTGAAAGAAAGGAAGACCTTCAGTGAAATGAATTGACACAGTTGGTGTAATGTCTCAAGCATAGCAGTGGTTGTGAGGTAGTACAGGATTGGGCAGTGTTTTGTTGTGTTGTACGTAGTGTGCATAGGGTCACTATGAGTCAGAACACACTCAGCAGCACTTGACAACATCAAGAACCGTCTTACTCAAATAACATTTTAGAGGATATGCTCACCGTGTAGGAGAGACGACTTTTCCCAGGACAGAATCACGTCTAGGGTGGAGATGTACTTTACTTTCCTCCCGCAGGAAGCATACTGAAGAATGATGGACAGAAGGATCAAAGTCTAGTGGAAGCCCTGGAAAAGGTGTAAGCCAATGCTGCTGAGATTAAGAGGGACTGGGGGCACAGGTTGCAGGGCACAGCCACATCTAACATCAGGAGAAAAGAAGGTCAGAAATCCAGCAGGGATGTACACGTTTAAAACCACTTTCTATCATTGGCTGATTTTTCTAAAGTAGATCTCCAGGCATTTCTTCATAGTCTCTCTCTACTGGAATCTCCACTGGAACCTGTTCAGCATTATAGCAACACGCAAGCCTCCACTGACAGACAGGTACTGGCAGCATATGAGGTGTATTGGCCAGCAGTTGAACCTGGTCTCCTACTTGGAAGATAAGAATTTTACTATTGGGCCACCACTGTACCCTGAAACCATTTACCAACCAAAATCCTTGTTGGTAAAACACCTTTAGGTTCTACCACCATCTCAAGCCTGGGGCCCAACCTCTCGAGCTCTGTTCCACAGCACAGACTGCAGTATACGCTGTCCTCGCTGCCTAAAAGGCATTTGCCTTTTTCCCAGAGGCATAGTTTCTCAAAAAGTGGCACTTATTATTTTTAAGGTCACAAGCTAAGTTAGAGGCATCTCAAACTGGTTCCCTTTAAGCTGTGCATCCCCAGATTGTCCCTTTGGGCCTGTCCTGCCTTGGGTTGTCTCTCCCTGATCTTCACGGTGGTGCAAATCCAGCAGACATTCATTGAGCTCTTTGTGCCCTTTGCCTCACTTGTCCATTCTGTCTTTGAGGAGGACCTATAGATCTTTGGGAAACACATTACCAGCCACTTTGAGTCCCTTGACCTGGATGCCCTGCGGACACCTTTATATCAGCTCATTCTTTTGGTCATCCAGCCTTGAGACCTTGGAACGATCTGATGCCTCTTTTGTATCCTTTATTTAAAAACAATGTCCAGGTTTATAAATTTGCTCTCTGTCTGGAACTGCCTGAGTTCACTGAGACATTTAACAAATGTTCCCCTCCCTCCCTCCTTCCCTCCATTCTTCCTTCCTTCTTTGTAACTAATATTTACTGAGTCAAGAACTGGGCTGGTTGCCTTGTGTGTACTTTTTAATTTAATCCTCACAAGAACCCTATGAAGTTACATGTTATCTCATTGTGCAAATAAAGAGAGATTCAAATAAGGTAGTTTGTCTAAACACAGGGTTAAGAATTAGAGTTAAGAGAAATCTGAGTTCTGCGTGACACTGCCCAAATAATGTCTGCACCAACACCATGGAAATGACATCCAGATGGGTCTTCTACTCCTGTCTGCTCCCGGTGATCCAAGATCCAGCCACAGGTTTTTGTTTTTTTTTTTTTTTTTTTTTTAATGCTTCTGAAGCACATATGTGATGGTGTCATTCTCTTACTGAAAATCCTTCATTGGTTCCGTATTATTCACAGGCTACCTATTCTGACATCCAAGCCCCACAGGATGGTTCCAGTTTTTATCAGTTTGAAGACATTAGGGTGTAGTAAACACAGCGTTGAATTTGTTACCAGAAAGCCGTAATGCACTCTGCTTCCTAGGTGTGTGACCTCGAGCTGATAATTAACCTAGTATTTATTCTGTGAAACTTGTATGGCTACTAAGTGCTGCACTGTGGTGGGGGGGCAGTGGTTTGGATATTCAGTGGTGAAGAAAATAGACGTGGTCTTGCCTTCAGAGAGGTTCAGAGAGCTTCTAGATTAACCTCATTTTCATCATCATGTACAACAAGAATGATGTTAATACCTGTCACTGGGATATTGTGGGGAATCACCAGACGTGATGGGAGGAGTCAAAGTATTCATCTGTAAGATGATAGTCACCTGAAGCGTGTTTTCTTCTGCTCCTGCTCCAGAAAAGTTCTTTGCATGCTTGTAGATCTTACTTACTTTTGCTCTGCCTAGCCTCCTCTGCCTCTAAACATCTATGTGGTCTTGATGGCTCGTCTCAAAGGTATCTGATCCATTAAACCTCTCCAGAACCTCCCTGTGTAATTTGATAATTCATTCATTTGTCAAAGGATTCAAGAATATTTATGAAATTCTTTGTAGGACATTGTTTCTTCAAGTGTGTGTTCCCTAGATTTGAAGGGTCTTTGTGACTCTTTCACAGACTCCCTAAGGTCACTCTTGTTTACATAATAACACTAAGATGTTATTTGACTTTTTCAGTGTATTGACAGTTTGAAATAGTGTTTGCAGAAGCAGTTGTGGGCAAGAGTAATCATTGAGCAAGGCAGTGGCAACCAACTCTACCAGGTAGCGTATTCTTCATCTCTACCCACTCATAGTATTAAAACAAAAAAAAAGATGCTTTCACTTAAGAATGTTCTTGAAGCAGTAATGTTTATTAATTTTATTAATAAAATTAGTTGAACACACATTTTTAGTACTCTAACAAAATAGGAAGAAAATTTTCTTGTAATAGTAAGGTGCCATAGCTGTCTTGAGGAAAAAGTGTTTGCTCATTTGAGTTGCATGCTGAGCTGATTTTTTCATCTAACGCCATTTTTGTTTGAAAGAATATCTGACAAACTATGATTATTTCAGACTTGGGTATTTGGCAGACCTTTTCTTGAAAAAAAGTTAAGTGAACTTGTCACTTCAAGAAAAACAACTGTTGGTTTTGTTGCCAATAGTAACATTCTAGCTTTCAAGCAAAAATTAGAATTTTGGGAAGATTGTATGTGCTGCCATGAGCCTGGAAATTTTCCAATTCATATAGACCTTTCTGATAAGGTTAGTTGTGATATCATGAATGTTACTTTTTTGTAATATGTAATGAAATGTGTTGATATTTGGAAAAGTTACGTAATTCCATGAACCAATATTTTTTATGGCCCAGTTTGTGATGTTACAGATGCTACATGGGTGAAAGTTCATTTGAAGGGTTTCAGGTAATCTTTTGGAAACCACCGTTTATCAAGTTTTGGTATAGTATCAAAGAATAATATCCATAATTAACTGAACTGAAGAGGCTGTCAATATATTCCTCTCCTAAAAATACAGAACAGAATTCTAACTCAAAAAGAAAGACTAGACTTGCTGGCTACTAGAAGCTGCAGAAACCCTGAGAATATGCTGCACACCCCCCCGCCGCCACACCCTTTGAACTCAGTAATGAAGTTACTCCTTGAGGTTTACCCCTTCAAAGATTAAGCAGGCCCCTAAAACAAAATGAGATTAAAGGGACACACCAGCCCAGGGGCAAGGACTTGAACACAGTGGAGAACATGAAAGTTGGTAATAGGAAACCCAAGGTTGAGAATGGAGAATGTTGACCTGTTATGGGGTTATTAACCAGTGTCATAAAACAATATATGTACTAACTTTTTAATGAGAAACTAAATTTAATTTCTTCTGTAAACTTTCATTCTAAAGTACAATGTAAAAAAATCCTTTCTATAACATGAGCCTGGACTGTCTTCATATACTGCAACTGAAACAACATATCCTAACAGGTTGAATGTAGGAGCAGAAGTGAATAATAGCCAGTCATCTTCTATTAAACCAAACATGAAAAGGGCTTGCAAAAATGTGTAATTACTCTTCTCACTGAAACATATTTTGTTCTGGAAAAGATAGTTGTTTTGTTGTTGTTGTTGTTGTTGTCGTTTTAAATAAAATCTAGTTTGTGTTAATATCTGATGAGTTTACAGCTGTTAACATTTTTAATTTCCAATAGCATGAGCTTTTGTTAATATGGTCTAATTTATATAGGGTAAATTTTAAAGAGTATCCAGAAGTCTTGGGACCAAAAAGCTTGAGAATTGTCATATTAGAAATAGTATGAATAGTTCTTGTCACTGGTGTACATTGGTTAAAGCCTTCTCTGGTGAACTTTATGCAAGATGAGAATATGATATTACTGTCGTTCTGTGTTCATTAACCCTTAAAAATTAGATGTGAACTCAGGACAAGTAGAAATAGGACTATCGATTGGTATATAACGCTTTGTAGTAAGTGACTCAGCATGGAGGTGCGTATTACTTTAAGTGTAATAGAAATTTGAAGAAGATAGACTCACCAGAAAGATGAGTAAGTCTGCCGTGTCTGTAGCCCTCTGCCAATGGCTAGTTACCATTGAGTCAACTCTGACTTGTGGTAACCACTTGTGTCAGAACAGAACTGTGCTCCAAAAGTTTTCAGAAGTGGATTGCCTGAACTTTCTTCCAAGATGCCTCTGGAAGGACTTGACTCTCCAGCCTTTCAGATTAGCAGCCAAACACATTAATGGACTGCACTGCCTGGGGACTCCTCTAGCTTTTCTAAGGTGGTCCTGTTTCTGCTGAGGAAAGCAAACTGGAGCTGATCCTTAAAAGTGAGAGCCCTACTTCAAGCTAGTGTGACTTCTTTCTCCCCACTTCTCTCTGAGCCACAACAGATATGATTAAGAAGAACCCCTAGACTAAAGCAGCAGTAGGCAGACAGGCAACATGATCTGCAGTGAAAGTATCAGCCCAATTTGAAGGCCTGGTTGGATTCTTTACATGAATTTGTAAATGGAAGACCCCCCGAGGACAGGGCAAATTGGCAAGTGGTATTCTACTGTGCATCTGGAAGGACAGTTACACAGAGGCTATGAGGCAAACTGTGAGTCATCAGAAATTATGAGTAAGCGGAAGCAGAGTGGAGACCCAGAATGCATGGCCAAAGCAGAGAGAGAAAAGCTGAGTCATCCTTAGATGGAGGATCACACACTGACTGACCTGATGAGGAGACCAAAGAATGCTGTCCCTAAAAAACTTCCAAAACAGCTTAAGGTCCTTGAAAGTCAGAGTTGGTGGGAGGATCTTCTGGGAGGAGGTTGTTGGCAAGGCCTGACAGGACTTGAGTGGATGGGGGCATCACAGGCAGGGGTTATTCTGGTACAGATGAGGGGGAACCACAATGGTGAGGGGCAGAAAAAGATGGGAAGGAAGATCACAGAAGTGGAGTAAGGAAGATACTGATCAGACAAGTGGCCTCAGGTTGCCTGGGACATTGGAAACAAAGAGAGAGGGGCAGATTTAGGAAGGAGCCCATGTCAGTTCTTGAGCAGAGGATTGAAAGTAGGGTTTGGGGAAAAGTAGACTGTCCTGGTAAACAGGAATGATCTGAGGAAGGAGCATTGGAGTCTGGCTTCCTTCAAGGCTCTTGCAATAATCCAGTGGCAGCAGAGATGCTCATCACCTCGGCCCTCTCACAATAGAACATGAAGAGCCTGGCTTGCTCAGCTACCTCAGAAAGGTCTTGGCTCTGAGGAAGTGATTTATTAAGTGTTGTGTGGCTGCAGTATGGCACATTACCGAGACAGTGTCCCTGTTGACTGGAATTCCTACCATTTCCCATCCTATTTTCTAGGCCAGAACTTCCTCCAGCAAAGTCTGGCAAGTTTGACCAGGAATCATTCGAATAAAGTAGCTTGAAGCTTTTCCAAAAGTCAGAATGACCACAGTGGGGGACCCATATGCCTAAGCCACATACCTCTGATTGGGCTTCTGTAGCTTTAGGTCTGGAGTGTTAGGTTTTACTTTTCTGTTGTTGATAGTTTTTTTTTTCCATACTTGTTTTAATTTATGGTTTAATGCTTCTTGACTCAACTATGAATTGAGTGTGTGAGCTCAGCAAATAGCTACCAGCTTTCCTCTACATCATCTTGTCTTACTTTTGGCCATATTTTAGGGAGAGAATTCTCATCTTTCAGTGAAATATTAAGGGTAGGGGTCTCTGCCTTCCAAGGGTCTGTATCTTGGTGGCAGGACAAATAAAGTACGAGCAGAGAAATAATTTTAGAAATTATTCTGTTGAGGTTAACTTTTTGTGTTTTATGAGCTAATTTTAAACTCATAAAAAGTGTGATGTCAGGTATGAATGAGCCAGGTATTGAAATAGGATGAGCTGAGGTAGAAGACTGACTAAACCGTTTCTGTTCGTCTTAACAAAATACTGCCCTTAAAGTGGTTGGCTTTACTTCCTGGTGTGACAATTTCTCCATCTGTAAAATCGTAATACTTATAATACATACTTCATACTGTAGATATGCAAGTTAAGTAATACTCAGTAGCATGTTTTTATTGAGTACCTACTATGTATACAACATACTCTGTTTGTCTCTGGGGTTAAAGTGGCAAAAAAAATTACAGTGAGGCTTTATAGAAAAGTACTCACAACTGTGCCTTGTATGCAGTAGTCAATAAAAGGTATTCATTGTTATTGTTATTTGAGGGTAGTGCACTCAAGTTCAGAAATTCTTGAATAAGTCAGATCTAGACAAGAGAAGAAACAAACCAAAAACCCCACTGCCATCAATTTGATTCTGACGCACAGCGACCCTATAAGTCAGAGTAGTAATGCTCCAGAGAGTTTCTGAGGAGCACCTGATGGATTTGAACAACCAGCCTTTTGGGTAGCAGATGTAGCACTTAACCACTTTGCCACCAGGGTTTAAGAGTGTGGAAATACGGTTGGTGCCCACTTTTCAGAAGTTCACTTTAGGCAGCTTCACTTTTATAAAAGACTTACGTTAACACTTCTTTTTGCTAACTGAAAGAAATCTGAAAAGAATTTTCACTTTTACAAAAGAAGTTGAAAAGCAGAAGTAGTGTTCAGTATATGTTTTGCAGCCAGACATTACAAAGGCAGCACACACACCTAGCAACAAAAGTGACATCGCCAGGCTCCTTCCCTGGGAACCATACTGAGCATCTCAGCATCAAACTGCCATAGTCCTGAACTGTGTCTGTGAGCATTTGTGATTATCTTGATTTATTTTATGCATCTGTTATCAAGATGTGTCTTAAGATACCAGGAAATCCAAAGGTAGTATGTATAGCATAAAACTGGACAGAAGTGTTTTGGTCATGATGAGCAAAATAAAGATACTACCTGTGAGTTCAACTTGTCTCCATATCCACCATTTATGCTATATTTACAGAGAGAATCTTGAAATCTGTGGAATGCATTGTAAGTATAGCATATGTTATTTCTGCTTTATGTAGGCTGTGTATTTGTCGTATCATTCCTGCTTTCACTATGCCAGCCAAGTGCCATCGAGCACTATAGTCAAACCCAAACTCATCGTCATCAAGTAGATTAGGACTCATCCTGACCCTGTAAGACGGTAGAACTGCCCCATATCATTTTCAGGGAACATCTGGCAGATTTGAACTGCTGACCTATTGGTTAGCAGCCAAGTTCTTAACCAGTATATCTTAGTGTTATTTTAGATTTTGTGTTTTATTTGATACGGTTTGGCAGATTGGTTTTTGAATTTGGGAACACTCAAAATTTTTTCTCATACAAATTAATGACAATTGCTTCTTTACACTATCTCAGCATACAGGTTTTGCAGAAATGCCTGTTTTTGGATAGTGAGGAAAACCTAGACAGGCTTCAGACAAACAGCATCCTAAGTGTGCCAGTCTCAGCAAGGAATAGATGTCCCTGCAAATCAAAGACTGGGTTATGTGATTGTGCAGTGTGAAAAAAAGTCATGAATTGGGTTTTTCATACATACATACACACACACACACACACACACACACACACACACACAAACTCAGCATTCCACTGTCATGCTGCCTTCAGGCAATAAGGACAGTGTATATATTTAGCCTAGAATATAAATGGATGCCTTTTAGCGGTAGGCCATTCATTTTTATCATAGGCACACAAAAGGCATGCTTTTGAAAACTGATCACTTGCCAAATTGTGATCATTTTTATAAGAATTCTGTAACATTGATCATAAAAAGCTAGTATAAGTGTGGAGATAAATAGCAGACAGAAGAACAATTATCAAAGGATTTTTTTTTTTATTCTGACTTTTTATTACACAGTGAAGATAAGGACTCTTCACCTGAGTCCAAATTTACCTTCTAACACCAGTCAGCTCCCATGTGCGTGTTTTTGCTAGCTGGAGTGAATGTTTACATTCTTTTGGCAGGTCTGCTTTTGCCTCTGACCTTGACTCATGTTGCCCTTTTCCTGTGTCTTCATGCTCCACATCCTCCACCTTATAATGGCAATAAAATAATCCCTACACTGCTAAGTAGCCCTTCGTTTAACTTTTCTTCATATACTGGAGATTTGGATTGTTTCCAGTGTTTCACAGTAAGGAACATATTTGCTATAAACATCATTGTACAGATGAGCTTAGTCAGCAACTTATTAAGCACCTTCTGGAATGGGATTGTCAGCCAAAGTCTCTCAAGTGATGTCAACTCATTAAATTAAGTGTCTAAGAAATGGCATCTAGGATATCCTGAGACAGCACCTTATACTTTGACTTATTTTTCTTCATTCAATCAGCAGATGTGTAGGGAGGACCTATCATGAGCCAGGCAGTATGCCAGGCACTGGAAAGTGAGGGACAAATAGTCCCTGGCTCACAGTACTTCAAGAGGGCTCTTATGGATTAAACTGTATCCCCTCCAATGGCAAAAAACGTTGAAGTCCTAAACCTGGTACCCATGAAGGTGACCTTGTTTGGAAGCAGGGTCTTTGAAAATGTTAACATGAGGTCATACTGGAGTAGGGTGGGTCCTAGTCCAGTGAGTGGTATCCTATGAAAGAGGAAAAGACAGGAAGAGAAATACAGGAAGAATGCCTTGTAATGCTGCAGCTGCAAGCTGAGGAATGCCTGGGGCTACCAAAAGCTAGGACAGGGATGGACAGAATTTCCCTGAAAGCCACAGAAGGAGTCAACACAGCTGATACCTTGATTTAGAATTCTGAGCATTTGGAACTGTGAAACAAACAAAAATGCCTTTGCTGTAAGCCACCCAGTTTGTGGTATTTTGCTATCACTGCCATAGGAAACTAATACAGTAATTTCAAGTAAGAAGGGTGCTATGGAAACAGAAATCATCACGTTGGTATCGTCACCCTGTAGACACGGTGTCAGTCAGACTCCCTGGTAGAAGAAAGTGAGTACTTTTTTGATCTGACTGCAGCAAATGTCCAAATATGGTTCATCATAAGTACACATTAACTGGGACGAGGGAGGGAAGACCACGTTTGGTGTGTTTTTTGTTTTTTTTTATTGTAGTTGAATGAAGGTATACAGTCCGGTTTAAATTCACATGCCTGCCTATGTGCAGCTCCTATTGCTCTCCTTGCCTGGTGACAGCACACTTCTCCATTCTGTTCTATACAAGTGATATCCTCTTAACAGTCTCCTGTCCCCTCTTCTCCACCCTCTCCACTCCCCTCTAGTAAGAGGCCAGTTGGATGACATCCTGTAGGTGCATAGAACCATAAAGTGCCTTTGCTGTAAGCAAAGTGATATAGTCACTCTGTGTCGGTAAGTCCCATCCATTCCTGTTTGAGGAGTTGCCCTCAGTAATCATTTATGATCGGGGCAGCATCAGGTCTAGGAGCCATGGTCCCAGTGACAGCTGTGATGGGGATCACAAAGCTGAGTCCCAGTCTTAACATGAGAATAAGAAGGGGTGCACCCTGAGAACTCCACTAAAAGACTGCAATTGATTTTTTTTTTTTTAATTAGACTAACAAAAGCAATGACTAGTGATTATAGTCACATGGGTTAGTGGAAAGCCTAAAGGCTGTGGAGTCAGATGGTGCTGGGTCATTTTCTACTCTGCCACCAAAGACTGATAACTTTGGCAAAACACTTCAATCGTCTGATTCTCAGTGTTCTTATCTCTAAAATGGGTATAGTGGTTTTTGCCCTTTGAGTCATTTTACATCCCCAGTGCCTGGTGCAGTATGTGGCATAGCGGAGAGGCTCAACAGTTGACTGTTGAGTGTATAGGAAAAAAAATGGATAGGTGGATGGATAAATGCAGTGATTGCTTTGGGCTGAGAAAGATTGAGGGCCTCTGTTAAATATAAATACATCTAGAGCAAATTATTTTTACCATATTAGCTTGATGTTTGCTAAGCAGATTTTCTTAGTTACAGGAAACCAAATTAAGAAATAATAAACTTCTCTTTTGTCAACTGTTGTGTACCAAAGCTGGCAATAACAGAAAACAATCTGATGTTGACTCTAAGAAGTAGGAGGTATTTTCCACAGTTGGTTTCCTTTGTAGACCTGTGCTCTTTTCGTCCTTCTTATCTGCCCTCTTCACGGTGTTGAATATTTCAAATTTAGACTTCTTCCTTGAGGTCATTTAATGACTATCACTGTTCTGTGCCTCATGACCAGTTTCAAAGTCATAATCCAAGGAGACAGCTGGAGAGAGAGATGCTTATCAAGCTGCTCTTGTCTTTTTATGAGGAAGTAGAACCTTCTTACCATTCTGACGGAAAATTTACCATCAGGCCTCTTTGGATTGAACAGGGTGTATATCGACCTTGAGACCAGAGCCTCTCTCCTTTCTTGAGCTCATAGAATCTCGTACCATACACAACAAAGTGGAATTCTCTTAGCAATGAAAATGATGAGACTGTCTGGTAAGTAGACAACCATAGTGTCTGCCACATTTTCACATGAGGAAATGAGCCTACCTAGCTGATGTATGGGAGAAAAGACCTGACATGTGCCTAGTAAGCCCCATGGGGCAATTCTTTATCACGTGGAGTTTCTATGAACTACTTGAGGGCAGCTAGCAACAACAAAACAAAAAGATCCAAGTTCAGGTTCAAGGGAGATGAGCCACTTAGAAGATTTTGTTATTTGCAATAGGAGTTTGGGATTCCAGATCCTCGACTTGGGATTTTAATAATCTTAGAGTGCCTGTGAGTTGGAATTGACTCAATAGCAATGGGTTTGTTTTTGTTTTTGTTTCTTCTCTCTTTCTCTCTCTATTGAGTTTAAGCTATGTAGAAATGTTTTTTGTGTCTTTATGTCTCTTTGTTGCATTTTTTTCTCTTAGTTTTTCAATAATAGGAATAAAAGGGTATAAAAATTAAAATAGAGAAGTATTTTCTGGAATTTGCACCTCTGAAATGCTGAAGCCCTGAGTAATGCCAGAAAGCCTATACTGACACTGGCTAAAGGCCTCTTAACGAAATTCTTCCTCACCTAGACCGAATGAAGAGAAAATAAGTAAAACAGTGTTTGAGAACAGCAAGCAAAGGGGTGAGTGGTGAAGCTGTCTTTGCAAAGAGTGCAGGATTTGGGGTGTTCAGTACATCACCACTATCATAATGTTTATGTGGGCTCTGCTGGTTTTTCTTATTCAGAAAGAAAGGAAGCTGCTTGTGAAGCCTGAATAGGTTGTGAAGACTACAACGTTAATAAGTTCATAGTTTAAATTAGGAGTTCAGGTACATACATACTGTAGAAATCCAGATTTGCAGTTCTTAAAAAGAGAGAGAGAGCTTTTTCTTTGGATGACAAATGCTTTAATAATCAATAACTATCATTTTCCACTTTTGAATAAGCCACCCCAGCAACTTAAATTCCTAAACAGTTGAGTAAGATTCCACATCAGAAGCATCAGAACTCTTAAGCCTTAAAGAAGTAACTTACACATTTAAAAAAACAAAGTTCACCATAACTTGCATATAATTTATTGTACTTCATTTATTGAGGAGGTAAAAGGATAGAACTGATTCTGATCAAAGTTTTGTGTTTATGTAATCTCTAATTTTAGCATTTGACCAAATCCTTGAACTGTATGATGCATGACTTATTTCTCAAGGGATGAGAGATTAGTAATACTTGTTTTTATACAGGAATTTCAAAGTCTGACATACAAAAGCTTCAGAAAGATTATGCCTTAAGAACAGGAGGAAAGGCATAGTAGACAAATGCCAGCTGATTGAACTCTCAGGCTGACTTTTGCTAAGAGGGCAAGCAAGAGACAGAAAGGTGGACTTCCCAGAGAGGGATACAGGTCTCTGCAGGATGGCATTCACTGTCCTGCTGGGAAAATGCCAAAGAGCAGGGAGAATGGCTGTCTCCATGGAGTAAACACTGACCAGTTCGCACATCATGATAAATGGGGCTCATTCATGAAGGAAAACACTGCTCTTCTGAAAAACACCCATACTGGGGAAGCACCCAGAAAACCCAGATGTATTGGAGATGCCTGGCAGGAGGGATCTGTGTTTCCTTCTGGGTGTCCTCTGAAGCATTTTCTTAGCATTCACAGTATTTTCTCTGTGGCAGCTGGGCCCAAACTGCCTGGAAACATACAACAAAAGTAGTGTAGCAAACCCCTTGGAATTGAAAATTGAGCCAGCCCTATTCACAATTAGCTTTAAGAAACACTGAGACTACCATAAATTAGGCAGACAATGTCTTTATTAGTTTAATTTTGTGAACTTTTTTTCTTTTAAGGTATTAAAGCTTTCATAGTGGACACTGTCGGTACAGTGGTAGAATTCTTACCTCATATGAGAGTTGTTAGCTGTGGCGAAGTCGGTGCCAACTCATGGCAACCTCATGTGTTACAGAGAAGAACACTTAAGAGGGTTTTCTTGGCTGTAATGTTTACAGAAGAAGCAATTTAGCAGTTACCAAGGCGGGGCCACTGGATGGGTTGCAACCTTTAGGCTGGCAACTGAATCAGTATAGCTTGTGCCATCCGGGAACCTTCGACACAGGTGACCTGGGTTCAGTTTCTGGCCAGTGCCCCTCATACGCAGCCACCACTCTTGTCAGTGGAAGCTTGTGTGTTGCTATGATGCAGAGCCTTCAGACTAAGATAGGGTAGGAAGAAAGGCATGGTGATCTATTTCTGAAAATCAGCTGTTGAAAACCCTATGGATCACAGCCAATCATGGGATGATAACAAGACCCTGCAGTGTTTTGCTGGTTGTACATGGGTTTGCCCTAAGTCATGGTCCACTCAGTGTCAGCTAAGAGCAACAACAGAGCTTTAAGTATGAGAGACAAAAGACTAGAAAACATGTCAGATAATTTTTAAAGATTCAGCCTCTAATCATGAGTTTCTGTACACTGATTCTTAAGGGGATGGGACACCTAGCCCACCCTCAGTGCAGTGGGGAGAAATATCAAAATCTAAAAGGGGAGACATGTGTAGCTTAAAAATTATCCTTTATATTATTAATCATTTGGGAAAGGGAGAAATGTTTATTTGCAGAATACAAGCATCAGATAATGAAGTTCTGCAGAGTACTTCTGGCTGGTGGAGAAAATGCATTCATTCAGTAACCAAAGAACATCGTGTTGAATGCTTAGTCTGTCAGGCATTGCCTCATTGTCCTTTGGTCATAGAGTTTATATTCCAGTGAGGAAGAGGGCTAACAATTCAACAGATAGAAAATAGAGTGCCCAGAAGCATGAAGTACTTTGAAGAAAAGTAACATAGGGTAAGGGAAGAGAGAAAGGCTTGTCTGAGGTGGTGACACTGGCCTTAGAGGCCTGAAGGAAATATGGCAGTGAGGTGTGCAGATGCCATCTAGAAGGCAGGGTCAGTGTCAAAGACCTGACACAGGAGGTTGCGTGGCATATTTGAGGAGTAAGGGGGTGATTGTGGCTGGGCGAAGTGAGCCGGGTTAGTCAGGTAAGACCTGCTAGGCCAAGGAACGGGCTTCTGCATGTGCACTAAGCATCATAGGAAGTCATTGGAGGGTTTTGAGCAGAGGTATGAAGTGATGTGATTAACAGCCTTCCTACCCAGTGAAGACTCGACTACTGAGGGGAGTAGAGTAAAGCTTAAGTGGTGGTATGGACCAGATGGAAGTGATGGATAAGCCCTGATTTGACTGAATTCTGGAAATATTTTGAAAGTCAGGCTGAAATGATTTGTTGATGGATTGATTGGAACTGGAGTAGATAAATGAAGATTTTGGCTTGAATAAGGATATGAAAGGTGGTGTTTTTCTTGGAAAGGGTAGGGTAGCCTTGGGGAGGAGCACAGTGGGGAAAGTTTAGGAGTTTGGTTTTGGGCCATGGGTAAGTTTGAGATGCTTTTATTAAAGCATCCCAGGAGAGATGTCAGGAAGTCAGATAAATAAGTCTGGTGTACAGAGAAAAGGCTGGGGCTAGAGATAGAGATTTGAGTCATCACACTGGGGAAGAGGAGAGAATCCAGCAAAGGAGAATGAGGAGGTATATCAGGGTTTCTCAAGATGGATAGGGAAGGGCTTTGGAGCATTAGGGAGTGTCGAGTTTTTAGCATTATCAAGGATGAACATGAGCTTAAAAGGGTTTCCACTAACAGTATCTACAGCTGCTCATAGAATTAGGGGAGATATATTTGCCAATAGAAAAACTTGCCTCAGCAAATAGAAGACAACTGAGAACCTAATTTGTGAATAATCTTTTCATGAACCTTCTGCTAGGCCACTGTGAACATTTCCAGTGTAGAAAACTAGATATAAATGTATATATCCCAGAACATTTAACCACCCCCCCTTGAATCTATTGGAAACTTAGAGTGTGTCAAATGAAGAGCTAATTCTTGCCATGAGGAAAATACATACATAGAAGAACAGAGTATGGCCCAAGCAATTAAAGAACCTTATAGATAAGTTTCTGATACAGATAAATTAACAAATAAGGAATTGCAGCCCAAAGGAGACCAACTGAGAATGGAAATGGCTGGCTTTACAGACAGAACACTGTTTACTGCCTTTGATAAATCCCTTCCCAGTGGTATGGTGCATGATAGATATGTTTTCTTGGCTCTGGGATTTTTAAGATGGCCTTTTTTTTTTTTTAACTTCTGGTGTAGTGAATATATGCTGGTGTGTCTCCCAGGGATTGTCAGAAAATTGTCCGCATTGTTCAGAAGTGTGTGAAATGGAAAAATGTGTAAGAATGTATGATAGAGGAGAATGAAAACTAATTTTAAAATATAGACAGCAAAGGTGCTTTATCAGAAAGCAAATGGAAAGTATAAGAACAGGTAGGTTGTATCAGACACCCTGATTCTCTTAGGAGTTGCTTTGTTTCTTGCTGAATTGTGGCTTTGGATGGATCGTGTCCAGTGTAGCTTTTTGCTTTGTTTTTTAATAAGCTGCTGTTCTCATGATAATACAGAAACATGTTCATCTGATGATCCAGATGAACAAGTCCTTCCAATCTGTCTCATCTACTCCTTTGATTGGTTTTCAATGACAAAAGCATTCTTAATGCCCAGCAATGTTTTCTTTGTCCTTTAAAAAAAAAAAAGTTAATATAGGTATAGCAAAAAGCTCGCCATTTTAACCAGTGACATTGGTTACATTCACCATGCTGTTACCACTAAAACATTTTCATCATTTCGAACAGAAGCTTGGTACCCCTTAAGCAATCACTTTGCCACCCATCTTCCTAGTCCCTGGTAACTACTGATGAACTTTTCTCTGTACAGTTGCCTCTTCTAGATACTTCATGTAAGTGGGGTAATACAGTATTTATCCTTTTTAGTTTCTGGCTTATTTCGCTCAGTATCGTGCTTTCAAGGTTCATCTCCATCATAGCATGTATCAGAGTTTCATTTCTGATAATATTCCATTGTGTGGATATACCACATTTTGTTTATCCATTCATTTGTTGGTTACCACTTGAGTTGTTTCCAGCTTTAGCTCTTGTGAAAAGAAATGCTAGAATGAGCATTGGTGTAACCCAATCATGCTTTGGTAGCTTCAGCTTAAACTATACAATGGAAGCAAAGCCTCTAATCATGGTGGGATATTTCAAAGTATACCATTTCCACCTGTCTGAGTGTGTAGGACTTGGAGAAAGCCACTCTTAGCTTCACCTGAGGAGTAATTCTCATTTATTTCTTGTCCTTGATTCCCAAGGCCTGGAGAAAGACACTTATTCACCCCAGAGATTGGACAGGGTACAAGCAGAACCTTCTGTTTCTTAGTTTTCTCATCCAGACTTCAGACACTGCCTTCTGCTACATCCTGCTCTTATTGTGATGCCTGACACACCACAGCGGACATAACCTGAATACTTCTTTGGTGACTGTATTTCAGTGTCTCACTGAAACTGTCTCATGAAAAGAACAATTTGTGGACAGAGTGATTATTTTCAACGTACAGCAGAATCTTAGTCACCCAGAGCGTGCCAGTGAAATTGGAATTTTCAGAGGGAAATGTAGTTATCGCATATGAGTTGCCCTCAAGTGAGTTCCAACTCGTAAGTCAGTTCCAACTCATATTAATCCTATAGCCAGGAGAAAGACACGACAGACTTCTTCCTTAAAAGTTCATAGTCTTGGAAGTCCTATGGGACAGTTCTACACTGTCCTCTAGGCTTGCTGTGAGATGAGTGAATCACGTAAATTACCAGAGAAAAAGTCTTGTAAATTTACTCTTAAAAAATTTACCCCCTGAGGCAAATAACAATTTGATCCTTGTGATTCGTTCATTCTTGAATAGCTCTATTCAGACAACGTTGGATTTTGAAAATACTTTTTACATTGAAAACCAACCCCAAATGTGTGGGAGACCATTGTTTTTTGAAGCGATAGATTCTAAAACCCATATCTTTTTCCATTCCTGAATCAGTAGAGGTGACCAAATATCATTGAGTCTGAAGAACTTGAGCTTAAAGTCTATGGGGAAACCTTTTGAATGAGGATTTAACAGTAGGCCCTTAACACCAGTTTGAAGTCTTTCTGAATCATCTGTTGACTAAAGGCTGCGCTGGCTGCGTATTTTAGTCATCACCCTTGTGAGGAACAGAGTGCCTCTTCAAAAGGGTGTACTTCCTTTTATCAGATGAGAACAATGTGCAGCCGCCACTTGTATTTTCCTCTGCCTTGATCACTAGGTCTGTAGCAAAAGCTTAAGTACAGCCATCATCTCATCTACAACTCTTAGTAATTCTGTTTTCTGTAGTTCTGTACACTGACAGTCACTCAATCAAGATTTATTTACCACTTTCCACCTGTTGGATATCATAGAATAATACCCCATTGTGTCCACTTTTGCTGGAAACTACATCATGTTCTTTCAGTTTGTCTTCTAAACCTTCTTAACTCTGATTGTTGAACAGTGAGACTGTTGTGACTGGATCAGATACTGTAAGATCCCTAGTTAACAAAGAAACATGAAAATGTGTTTCTTGCTCTGTGTAGGTAAGTAGACAGACTTATTTTTAGAAAGATTTTCAACATGAAAAGCTAAAGCCAAAAGATATTTGGCCTGAAATCTCCATTAATGACAAAAAATTAAATTTAGACTAGTGTTCTTGCTAATTACTGGTTTTGGGGGTTTTTTGTGTGTGTATGTGTGTGGCATTATGTAGGTCATTCTTTCCCTTCAGCATGACAAATAGCAATCACTATGTTGTCAGCTAGTCTTTTTGCTTTGCAGATGTTATACAATATTATTTCAAATGATACAGGATCCCCACATAAATCCCAAAAGCATTTCAGAGGGCTGCCTACCTTAAATGAGTCTAGGTTAACTTCTAGGGGTAAGGATACATCCCATATAAAAACCCAGGGTATAAACCCTGTTACCCACTTCTTGCACCTCCCAGGCCCCATCAGAAATAGGATGACCAACTGTCTGTGTTTGTATGGCACGGAGGAAATTTGTGGGTTGTGAAACTTTCAGTGCTTATGCCAGAAAGTGCAGGCAAAATAAGATGAGTATCTTTCGCTAGTCAGAAGGAGGCTCAAGTAACAAAAAGGAGTATAAGTCAGTACTGTTCTAAGACTAGCAACTTATCTGTAACAAGATTATTCTGTCTTCCTCATGGGGTTATAGTAAAGATAAAAAAATTTGGTGTGCAGTAAATGGTCAATGAATAACAGTAGTTACACTTCTTTTTTTCTGGTTGCCATCAAGTCGACTCCAGTTCACGGTCAGCCCATGGGTGTCAGAGTAGAACTGCGCGTTCCACAGGCTTTCAGTGGCTGGAGTTTTGCAGAGAGATTCTTGGGCGTTTCTTCTGAAGTCCCTTCAGCCCTTCTGTTAGCAGCTGAGCATGTTAGGCATTCCCATCACGCTGAAATTCCTACTAGTTGTACTTCACGGCTCACTGTTCTAGTTGATCGGGTTAGGTAGATGGCTCTTGTTTTTTTTCCTTGGAATTGGATACTGTCGTTATCAGCGATGAGGCTGTGTGCATGGGACAGTCTGTCTCGTTATCCCACAAAGGCCTGTTGCCTAGACGGCTCTTGGCTGTTACCTCTGGACCAGTCAGCAGTGCCTCTTTATGACCTTACAGATCCTGAGTAATTTCCATTGACTTTGTTGTTCTGATTGTAGCTCTCATTGTGAATTTTCTTCTCAGCCATCTCTTAGGTAGTAAGCTCTGAAACTCTTTGTTTCAGCACACGGAGCTCTTTGCAGCCCTAGGTCTCATGCGTTCCCTTCCTCTCAGTCCTTTGCCTCTGCCTTGATCATGTTCTGCCTTCCTGTGTTCGTTTTCTGGTTAACTCTGGTCATTCCTAATACTTAAGCTCAGATGCTGCTTCCTCCTGGAAGCCTCCCATGATCATCCCAGGCTCATATAGGTGTGCCTCGTCTATATTCTAGGGTTCATTGTGCTTGCTGCAGTTTATCTGCCTGTAACTGTCTAGTTAGCGGTCTGTCTGCCCCACCATAGACTCCTGGAACAGAAGGACTACGTTTTGTTCTCTGTTGTACCTTCAGCCCCTTCCACATGGCCAAGTGTGTAGTAGGTTCAAGGAGGCTTGTAAGGAACACAGTAGGAAAAAGAACCACCAAGGAGCAAGCTGCCTTTGTCTTGAATTTGATTTAGTGTTGCTGTACTTTGTAGGTCATCATCCTTCCAGTCTTCCTTGAGTCACAAAAGGTACATACAGCTTTCTGAAAAGAGCTACGCCTTCATTCGGGTACCACCTAGAAGAGTAGTTAGTGCTTAGATTAGCCTGTAAGGCACTGGGTATGTCATGAAAATATACACAAAATGACCAACCCAAACTGCCAGGGCTTACATATATATGAATGGGGAACATAGGAGTGGAGAATATGATGTAGAGCCCAGGGGGCATACAGCTTAGTTTTTGTATATACGTGGAACAAAGTATTTCTGCTGTAGCAAGTTTTAATAACATACGAAAACTTCCTGTCAGTTCTGAAGATCTGATGACTCACAGACTGTACTGTATTAAACTGTGGGTTTGGAATATTTTCATTTCAAAATTTGATCCCAGACTATTTTTCTTTCTCCTTAGTTAACATTAATTGTTTCCTGTGAATTTTGTGGTAGTAGAAAACAGATGTTCCTAATTTTTTTCTGAGTTTTTGCCCCAAACACTACATCAGAATGTATTTGCTTGAATGTGCATGTATGTGCATGTCTATGCATACACAATAGATTTTTGAGAAGTGAGTTACATCAGAATTGGCAAATGACAGCATAACAGATATATCAACAGAATTATACAGATTGTGGCCCCAAACATTTTCAGACATTCTGTTTAATGTAATTTGGCATCGTTTGGGAGGCACCCTGGTAGTGCAGTGGTTAAGAGCTTGGCTGCTAATTAGAAGGCTGGCAGTTTGAACCCACCGTCTGCACATTGGCCATCCTGTGTAGCAGTTCTCCTCTGACCTGTAGCGGCGCTCTGAGTCAGGATGGACTCTGTGACAGTGGGTTCTGTTGTTCAGGTAATAGTTTTTGTCCCCAAAGTGGATTTGAATGTCTCATGATGGTATACATACCATAATAACAAGTAGTACGGTAAAAATGCAATTAAAGCAACCTGTTTTCAATGCTCTGACCTTAACCAAACTGATGTTTTGTTTTTTACTGTTGTTTCTTAACTGTAAAAAATTCTTCTCTTTATACAACACTGAAGAGAGCCTCCACTGCACAGAGACAGGTGCTTTGGGAGATACAGACACAAGTAAGATATGAATCCTTGGGAGTATACTGTCATGGATTGAATTGTGTCCCCCCAAAAATATGTGTAGTCATGTGGCTGGGCAATGATTCCCAGTATCTTGTAACTGCCCTCCATTTTGTGGTTTTCCTAAACTTTATGTTAAAAGTTTAGGGTGGGACTGTAAATCCCTTCATAGGATCACCTCCCTGCTCCACTGTAAAGGGAGTTTCCCTGGAGTACGGCTTACCCCACCCTTAATCCTTTTCATCCCCTCGAGAGATAAAAGGACGGAGAAGCAGGCAGAGAATTGGGAACCTTGCACCATCAAGAAAGCAGCACTAGGAGAAGAATGCATCCTTCAGACCTGAGGTTCCTGTTCCAAGATGCTCCCTGGACAAAGACTGATGCAATATCAGACTTTCCTCCTGAGCTGACAAGGGGAAAACCTTCCCCTGGAGTGGACACCCTGAATATGGACTTGTAGCCTACCAGACTATGTAAGAATAAACCTTCCATTCCGACTCGACGGAACTTGGCTGGCTGGCTGGCTAAAGCTGTCCACTCTGTGGTATTTCTGTTAGAGCAGCCCTAGCTGACTAAAACATATACCATGTAGTAGAAGAGGTGAAATGAGTTCTGGAAATACCTGTGATAAAAGGTGTTGTTGGTATTAGTTGTCTTTGAGCTAGCTCTGTTTCATGGCCACCTGATGTATAACAGAAGAAGATGTTGCCAGGTCCTGTCCCATCTTTGTCGTCACTGCTGTGTGTACTGTAGTGTATTGCTTCGGTGTGGCCTTACCCCCACTCAGGTGATTGAGCAGGACCATTTAGATAGGGTAATCATAGCCCACCAAGGGGACTGGTCCATTTGGCCAAACTGCTGGGCTTACAGTGAGCCACCTCAGAGGCAGGCAGGAGAAGAGCCCACTACCATGAAGGAGAGACCCACAGGAGACCGTGCATTGGGCTTCCTGGCCCAGAGAAGGAGAAAACTGGGTGAATTTGGGCAGAGACTGAGGGTCAAGGAGAGGTACACCTGTATGCATGACTGGGAAGAGGCTGTCCTGATAGAAGAACTGCATCCTGAGAATTCCCCAACCTGACTTGCTAATCTGTTTTTTCCCTAGGAAACCCTAGAACTGTGAGTATAGCCTGTGAGTTCCATGCGGCCATCACAATGCATTATCAACCCAGAAGAAAAGTAAAAAGTGCCCCATGGGAGAGATGGTGGGTACCAGAATTGGTCTAGATGGCAGAGAGCAGACATGCCTGACCTCTGCCTTAGGGGAATCAGCCCTAGGCTGTTGTTCTTGATTCCCCTTCCCCCTTGTAAAGTGAGAGGAGGTCAGACCCTGCTGCCACACTGGTTTTTACAGCATAGTTGAGTCCATTGTTGCAGCCTTTGTGTAGTGCCTTTAACTTCAGGGATTCATCGTTAGCACTACATCAGACAATATTTTGTTGCCATCTATAAGGTCTTTATAGCCTAATTTTCAGAAGCAGATTTCCGGGCATGCCTTTCTAGCCTGTTTTGTCAGGAAGTTCCACTGAGTCCTTTCCACTATGGGTAACCCTGCTGGTAATTGAAATACAGGTGGCATAGCTTTTAACATCACAGCAGTGCGTAAGTCACCACTGTACAACAAACTGACAGGTGGATACAGAGGAGTAAAGCTTATAGAAAGGCAGAGACGGAAGTGGTTTCATTGAGCCAGTGATGAAATACTTGGTGCAAAAAATAAAACAAAGTCTAATTTAGGACTAAGTTATTTAAATTATTTTAACTGCATAAAAACTGCATCAAGATAGTCCATTAAGTAAGCCATCATTTTGGTGGGATTTGTGAAATAATAGTAACATTTCTGGAGAGCCACCAGCACAACAGACGCTGTTCACTAATGTTTTCTGTATTGGCTTTCTACAAGAAATGATAGGAAGCTAGTGCTTCATAATAATCCATTTTGGTATTACATTTCTTCTTTTTACCCAAAAGTTTCCTTTACTTGTGAGAAAGAGGGACTCAGAGTCTGGTCTTGGCCAACTCCAGGGTACAGTGACCAAGGGTCAATGGCCTGGTGTCGTGGATTGACTGGTGTCCTCCCAAAAATGTGTATAGCTCTTTGGCTGGGCCGTGATTCCTGGTATTATGTGATGTTCCTCAATGTAACTTTTGCCTCTACGATGAGGGCGGATGGGTGGCAGTTGTGTTGGTGAGGCAGGACTCAATTGTAAGATTGCATTGTGCCTTGAGACAGCCTCTTGAGATATAAAAGAAAGGGAAGCAAGCAGAGAGTTGAAGATCTCATATCATGAGGAAAGAAGTAGTGCTGGGAGCAGGGAGTATCCCTGAGGTCCAGAGTCCATGTGCCTCAGTAGCGCACAGTCCAAGGGAAGATTGACAACAAGGCCTTTCCTCCAGAGCCAGTCCCTGGAACTTGTGTCCTGAATTTGGACTCGTAGCCTACTGGACTGTAACAGAATAAAATTTCACTTTCTAAAATCATCCACTTGTGGTATTTATGTTATGGCAGCACTAGGAAACTAAAACACCTGACTTGTCTTCATTTTCTCTGGTGTACAATGAGAATTATCAGACTCCAGCTCATCGCCCAGGGTTGCTCGGAAGATCAAAAAAGGGATGAATCTAAAGCAATGTTGAAAAGTAGTCAAAAGCCAAACATTTTGTCAAGAAGTTTATACTTGAGGTTCATACAAAATGTGATTATTTTATTATTTATTAAAAAGTATAAATGAAAAAAGGTTATCTAAAAATATGAATGTATTGGGAATGTATTTGCAGCAGCATAGTTTTAACTTGTTTTCTTACAGTTTTGTTGATTGTGGTGTTGAGAATATACACAGCAAAACATACAGTAATTTAACAGTTTCTACATGTAACTTTCAGTGATACTGATTGCATTCTTCCAGTTGGGCAACCACTTTCACCTTCATTTTCTGAGTTGTTCTTCCCCCATTAACATAAGTTAATGCCCCAAACATTCATATCTAAACTCTGTAGTTACCGTTGTCAGTTTGATCCCATATATAGATAGTTCTTAAAACATAATAATACTCAAGGGTGACATTTTTTACTAGTTAAGCTAAACTGTTGTTTGGTTTTAGTAATACTTCAAGGGATAATTTGAGTTTAAGATTTAAAGATTATCTCAGGGCAGTGGTTTTAGGGGTTCCTCCAATCTTTGTGGCTCTAGGAAGTCCGAAGTCCTTGAGAATTTGAAATTCTGCTCTGCGTTTTCCTCCTTAAATAAAAATTCTTTTATCAAAGCTTAGTGATGCTAGTTGGGCACCATCCAGTTCTTCTGGTCTCAGGGCAAAAGAGGCAGTTGTTCCTGGAGACAATTAGCTACACATCTGATATCCTCTGCCTATTCCCGACTCTCCTTCTTCCTTTGTTGTCTGAGGTGAATAGAGACCAGTCATTGTGCATTGGATGGCCATTTGCAAGTTTTTAAGACCTCAGACACTGCATAACTAATTAGGAGGTAGAACAGATGCACTAAACATGTTATTAGACCAATTAAATAGGATGACACATGAGACTGTGAACCTAAACCTCCAAATCAAGAAATTAAATCCTGTAGAACTTTTTGTTTTACATAAGCAGCCTCAGCAGCTACTTTTCTTTTCTCTCTTTGTAAATGTGTCTGTCACACAATGTTTGCCAATCCAACTTCTTACAGGTGTACAACTTACTGAGAGCAATTACAATAATCAGCTGTGCAACCCAACCCTTAATCAATGTGGTATTTCAGTCACTGTTAACTGCCTCCCACACCCCCTGCCCAGCCGTGGTAACCAATAATAAACTTTATTATCTATACATTTGCCTTTTCTAGTGTTTTTATGTAAGTGAGGCTATATGATTTCTGTCCTTCTGTGACTGATTTATTTAACTCAGCATAATGTGTTCGAGCTTCATCCATATTGTATCATGTATGAAGATTTCATTTCTTCTGCTGGTGGAATAGTGGACATTCAAATTGTTTCTGCCTTTTGGCCATTATGAATAGTACTTCAGGGAACACTGATGTACATGTCTCTGAGTTTGCTTTCTTGTCTTTTGGGTATACATGGAGGAGTAGAATTGCTGAGTCACGCTGTAGTTCTATTTTTATTTTTTTTGAGGAACTGCTACACTTTTCCACAATGGCTGTGCCATTTTGCATTCACACCAGCAATGGATAAGGACTCCAATTTCCCCCACATCCTTGCTAACATTTGTTATTTTATGTTGTTGTTTTTCTGAACTGCCAGTCTTTTAATTAGTAGCCGCATTCTTAACCACTGCACCATGAGGGCTCCTTCGCCATCCTAGTTGGAGTGAAATGTGATTTTGATTTTTTCTCTGGTGGCTGATACTGAGCGTCTTTTCATGTGTTTGGTGACTATTTGAATATTGTTTTTGGCAAAATGTTTATTGAGGCCTTTTGCCCACTTTATGCTGGAGTTATTTGTCTTTTCATTGTACAGTATTAACTCTTGTTGTTGGTAGCTGCCACTGTGTCAGTTCTGACTCATAGCGATCCTATGCACAACAGAATGAAATACTGCCCGGTCTTACACCAGGTCCGTAGTCGTTTTTAAGCTTAAGCCCATTTTTGCGGCCACTGTGTAAATCCTTCTTGTCAAGGATCTTCCTCTTTTTCGCTGACCTTCCATTTATTGGATTCCATTCTACTAATCATGATGTCCTTCTCCAGGGATTGATCCCTCCTGATATGTCCAAAGTGTGTAAGATGCAGTCTTGCCATCTTTACTTCCAAGGAGCATTCTGGTTGTACTTCTTCCAGAACAGATCTGTTTGTTCTTTTGGCAATACATGGTATGTTCAGTATTCTTCTCCAGCATAACAATTCAAAAGCATCAATTCTTCTGTCTTCTTTGTTCATTGTCTACCTTTTGAATGCATATGATGAAGTTGAAACTACCATGGCTTGGGTTAGGTGTACCTTAGTCTTCAAGGTGACATCTTTACTTTTCAGTACTTTAAAGAGGTCCCTTGCAGCAGATTTTCCCAATTCAGTGACTATTTGGTTTCTTGACTGGTATTTCCATGGGTGTTGATTGTGGACCCAAGTGAAATAAAGTTCTTGACAACCTCATTCGTTTCTCCATTTATGATGATGTTGTGTACTGGTCCAGTTGTGAGGATTTTTGTTTTCTTTATGTTGAGGTATATTCCATATGAAGGCTGTGTGGTCTTTGATCTTCATCAGTAAGCACTTCAGCAAGCAAGGTTGTATCATCTGTGTATCACAGTTTGTTTATGCATCTTCCTCCAATCCTGATGCCACATTCTTCTTCATGTAATTCAGCTTCTTGATTTATTTACTCAGCATACAGATTGAATAGCTAGGGTGGAAGGATATAACCCAAATGCACACCTTTCCTGAATTTAAATCATGTGTTATCCTCTTGTTCTGTTCCAGTGAATGCCTTTTGGTCTGTCTACAGGTTCTGCGTGAGCACAATTAAGTGTTCTCGAATTTCTGTTCTTCACTATGTTAATCTATAATTCATTATGATCCAGACAACTGAATGCCTCTGCATAGTCAGTGAAATACACGTAAACTTCTCTCTGCTTTCAGGCAGAATCCATCTGACATCAGCAGTGACGTCCTTTGTTCTACATCCGCTTATGAATAGTGATAGTAGTAGTAGTAGTACTGAACTGTCGAATGAATCAACTAAGTCCTACTTCTGTTGCTAAAAGGGATTGTCCCTGAGTCAGCTAGGGAGTTCCCAGAGTCACCTAGAAGTGGTGTAACTTGGCCTGAGATTTGAAGACAGGCTGATACTGTAGGGAAGGGACATGTTTGGCAGCAAGAACAAAAGCATCAAAGGCACAAAGGATTAGAGAACATGAGGCTCTTAGGTCTTTGTGAGTAAAGAACTCTGCCTGTGGGAGAATGCCCAGGAAAGAGGGCAAGTGGGAGATCATGGAAAGCTTTTAGAAAGGACGAAGGAGCTTGGATTTGACCTGAGAAACCTACAGGAAGCCACTGAGAGACATTCAGCAGGCTCAAGGCTTGCCTTGTGAGAATGGGTGACGGTGTCCCACAGTGGCCGCAGCCCAGATAGTTACTGCCCAGCTGCTTCCCTGTGATTTGGGTAGGGAGTTTGAGTGTGTGGGTCTGCCTTTGCTGACTGGGTGTGATTTCTTTGGGGCCCAGGAACTAGTAAATTAAAGATGCTTCTTTTTCTTAATTCCTTTCTATTTGGCAATCCTTGTCTCTCTGCCCCAGTTAAAACAAGTTTAGGGGTGTTTTACAGACCTATTTAAGAATCTAGTGAATGTAGTTGAGTCTTCCCTCAAAAAAAGCACAGAGACTGGATTTTCTACAGACCCCACATTAGTTCTCCCTTCATTCCCACCAGTCATCCAACTGCCTTCTTTCTGACCTCAGGTCTACTTTGGATTTTTGTGTGCCTACCCCAGATGTTTTTTAACCTAATTTGCTAGCACATCCCATAACTTTTCATCTGCCATTACCATTACTACATAACCAGGTATTGCAAGCACAGACTTAAATCATTCAATGGTTATAATTAAAATGGACAGTGAATTATTTTATTTGTGCTGTTTAACTGCGAGTATAGTGGCTGAGAGTATAGGGTCAGAAGACATACTACGTAGATTAGAATCCAGCTGTTTCACTACCTTATAACAGGTGGTAAATTATTTAACTTTTCTGTGCCTCAGAACCCTCATCTACAAAACAGGGGTGATAACATACTTACCTGGTGACATTATTGTGAGAATTAATTGTGATAACCTAAGAAGGTGATGGGGCAATGAACAAAGAAGACCAGAGAATTGATGCCTTTGAATTGTGTTGTTGGAGAAGAATGTTGAATGTACCATGGACTACCAAAAGAACAAACAGATCTGTTCTGGAAGAAGTACAGCCAGAGTGCTCCTTGGAAGCAAAAATGGTAAGACTGCATCTTAGATAATTTGGATATGTTGTCAGGAAGGATCAGTCCCTGGAGGAGGACATCGTGTTTGGTAGAGTAGAGGGTCAGCAAGAAAAAGGAAGACCCTTGATGAAATGGATTGACACAGTGGCCACAAAAATGGCCTTAAGCGTAAAAACAATTGTGGACATGATGCAAGACCAGCCAGTGTTTTGTTCTGTTGTTCAGAGAGTCACTGTGAGCAGGAACCAACTCGACAGCACCTAACAACAGCAACAACAAGAAAGTGATGAGAACAGTTCCTGGCCCATAATAAATTCTGTACAGTGTATGCTGTTTTTACAGTATTTCTGCTAAAATGACATCACCAAATGGTGATGAGGAATTTCATGAGAATGAAAATAGATGTAAATGAAATCTCCTTATGCATTGGACTTGCTTTGGTGCCATGCTGTGCCTAAAAGCCAAAAATAGATTCCCTAGACTTTTGCTGCCCAGTATGCATGACTGTGGGTATGTTATTGTTGTCAGGTGCTAGCAAGTCACTTCTGACTCTTAGCAACCATCTGTTTCACAGAATGAAACACTACCCAGTTCTGTACCATCCTTACAATTATTGTTATGCTTGAACCCATGGTTGGAGCCACTGTGTCAGTTCATCTTCTCGAGAGTCTTGCTCTTTTGCACTGACCCCTACTTTTACAAACATGATATTCTTCTCCAGGAATGGACTGATCCCTCCTGATGACGTATCTAAAGTATATAAGACATAGTCTCATCATCCTTGCATCTAAGGAGCATTCTGGCTGTACTTCTTCTGAAGCAGATTTGTGCATTCTTTTGGCCATCCGTAGTGTATTCAGTATTCTTTACCAACACCATAATTCAGAGTCTTCAATTCTTTAGTCTTCTTTATTCATGTATGACTGTTGAGTACTTGAAGTTTGGGTTGTGATGTACTGGATTTTGATGATTTAGTGCAAAAAGAAAGGTGTAAGATGTCCAGTTCGTAATTTTTAAATATTGATTACATGCTGAAATGATAATATTCTGGATAAATTAGGTTAAATGTATTATGAGAATGAATGTCATCTGTTTCTTTTTACTCTTTGTTGCAACTAGAAATCTTAAAATGAAGTATGTGGCTGGTATTGTGTTTCTGTTGGACAGCACCACTGCAACTCGAAAAAACCTACTGTTCCTTGAGTGGATTCTGACTTATAGCAACCCTATAACATAGTAGAACTGCCCAATACAGTTTTCAAGGAGCACCTGGTGGGTTTGAACTGCCAACATTCTCACTAACAGCTATAACACTTAAACACTGTGCCACCAGGGTTTCTAGCACTGCTCTAGGTTCATCATTATCAGTAAGACAAAATGTGATTTACATGATCCAGTGGCCACTGTTAGAAAGCTTTATGGTCCTGTCCCATCGCCCTTCAAGTTACTTTGTTGCTGTTGCCATTACATGCGTGGAGTCACTTCTGACCCATAGCAACCCTATATAACAGTAGAAGTCCCCAGAGGGTTTCCTAGGCTGTAATCTTTCTAGGAGCAGATTGCCAGGTCTTTTCTGACACTGTAGAAACTCCAGCCTTTTGGTTTGTAGCAGAGTGCTTAACCATTGCACCACCAGAGTACATACAAATTACTCTAGATGTGCAATTTTTAAATTGGTTTCATAGTGGAGGCTATGAGCCAGCCCTGGTAGAAGAGGTTGAGGGGCCAAGGCAGAAGCAGTAAGTAAGGGAAGCTTTGACTGACTTGGATGGATTTGGAAAAAAATACTACCATTTACGGTTACACTGGCCTCAAACTTTGAGCACTCCCTGAAGTAGATGAGAGAATGCTTTTTCTTCAGGAAGTTGAAATATGTAGACAGAAATCTCTCCCTGTTCCATTAGGAGCCAGAAAAGGCGTTGCTAATCTTTTAGGATAAATGCTCAACATTATGGCAGTCATTTGGGATTAAAGCACACCCTTTTCAGACATGATTTACTTACGTAATGTTTGTTTAATTCTATTTCAGATTCATTCCACTTAAAAGCTGACAGCCTTGGGCCACACACACAGTCTCACTGGTAAGTCTGTTTTCATTTTTTAAAACACAGTGACTGTTTGACATTATTTTGAAATGATATTCACACTTCTAAGTTGGATGTACCCCGACCAGTACTATGATTAGATGTCATTTATTCATATTTTTTTCTCTTCAGGATGATTTATGATGTGTCTATGACTTAAAAAAAAAAAAAATCCATGTTCTTTTGCTAAGAACATAGGCAGAAGAAAGATCCATGATAACTTGCTAGATGCTATTGAAAGAAAAACTTTTTTGTGTAATAAAACTATTTCTAGGCCCCTGTTGAGATCTGCTTGTTTTGAGCAGTATCCAAAACAATGAAGCATTTCTTCAGCCAGAGAACTCTAACAGTCCTTTACAACATGATGGGAGGAAAGTTGGCCAGAGCAGCAACATATTAGGGCTTAACCCTTATCTGTTCTCTATCCTATCCCTTATCTAACCTAAATGTGATTGTTGTGAAATAATCATTCTGTGGCAGTAGGAACCTTCCTTTAGAGCTAGGAAAATGCTTTTTTAAGTGAAAAAGGTTCTGAGGCTTCATATGGCATTGTTCCCGGGTATTGTGGTGTTAACGTGATTTGCAGTGTGCATCAGTTAGGTTTTGTTGCATAAAAAAAAACTATCCCACATCTTAGTGGCTCCTAAAATAGAAATTTATTTAATTTATAGTTTGGTGGGCTGATAATTGGCCTGGATGATTCTTCTGGTTTTAGTTAGAGCTATTCCTGTGTCTGCCATCAGTGGAGGGCTTTGTTTCTGGGGATTGTGTGGTAGCAGCTGGGGCTGAGCCTTGTGCCTCATCTATCTTGCAGGCTAACCTGGGCTTGTCCACATCATGATTGGACAGAGTACCAAGAGAGAACTGAAGTGTCATGAGGTGTAGGCTCAAATGTCACCGCAAATCACTTCTACCACGTTGTGTTGGCTAAAGCAAGTTACATGGCTAGCCTAAATTCATATGGTGTAAGATAGATTCCACTTCTTTGATGAGAAAGCTTGCAGTTTCATATTGCAAGGGACATAGATACAGGAAGGGGAAGAATTGTGGCCATTTTTACAGTTTGCCTTGTAGTGTTTATGAGTCCCGTGGAAACAGCTGTGACAGGCTGAAGAGAACATGTAGAGGGAGACGAGTTAGATGAGACTTCCATCTCGTACCTTCCTTTTCTCCCATTCTGGTAGACTGTCCCTTGGAGTTCTAGGCCTAGTCTTTGTCCTCTGGCATCTTGGTCACTTTACCGGGTTCCTGGGTGGGCTTGCCAGTACCAGGTTTTCTACCCACAACCCTTCATTCTACGTAACAGTGCTGCGTCGGTCATCTTTCAGTTTATCTTCCAGGAAGCTACTCCTCTGCTCAAGAACCGCCGGCGCCTCCATCCCACCCGCCCAGACTCCTCTCTGGCTTCTCCACTCACCGGACAGCCCCATCCTCTCATGCTTACTTTCTGCTACCGCCTTGGCTCTGTGCAGACTTGTCTACTCACCATGTCATGCTGCTTACCCCTCTTCTCTGCCTGGAAATTCTTCCTGTTCTGTGAGGCCCTGTGGCATTTCGCCTTGTCTGTAAGTTGGCCTTCTCTGCCTAGGGAAGTATGATCTCCCCTGCTCTGATTCTTCCTGTAAAGCCCAACACTGTCTTCTTTGGTTTACTACTCTTTTCACCTTGGCTGATATTATTTCTGTGGTTACTTTGTAACTGCTCCTTGAGAGCAGGAGTCTACACATAGCTCCCCTGTGGTACTCAGGACAGGACTGAGAGTAAACATGTACTTAGTCAACCAGGAGGCAGTATGGACATGACCCTTTGTTTTTATGCAGCAGCAGTTAGTTCGAATTGCATGAGGCAACTGTGAAAATGTAAATTCATAGTCCTTTCACTGGACAGTCCACATTATTTAGGTATAGGGTGAACCTGAAGAATCTAAAATCACTCAGATGATTCAGATGTGCTTGCCGTGAAGTTGCAACCACTTGTTATGGAAGGAATAAGAGATTTATAAGAGAATTTGTTTGAGTTCTGCCTCTGCTGCTTCCTGACTTAGTGATTTTACAAACTCAGTCTTTCTGAGCATCATTTTTCTGGTGTGTAACATGGGAATAATAATTAACTCAAGGTTCCGGGGAAGATCAAAGAAGATAACATCCATGAAAATGCTTCATAAACTGTAAGCCAGGGTTATTCATGGTGAAAATAGTTATCCATGTGGGTAATCCTGAAGGAGATGGAGTGCTAGTAATGATGATGGTACTGTTACATAATAGCAACAGCAGTAATGGTTAGCATCTGCTGTTTATTGAAGAAGTCTCTAGGTGGCACAGATGGTTAAGCACTTGACTACTAGCTGGAAGGCTGGTGGTTCACACCCACCCTGAGGCACATCAACAGAAAGAGCCAGCAAGCAGCTTCTGAAAGGTCACGGCCTTGCCAAGTCCTGGGAATGCAGTTCTGCTCTGCACACTGCAGCAGCAAACAACTACTGTTTATTGAATGCTGACTGTATGCCAGACAGTGTGCTAACTACTTTACATGTAATTATTGGAGATTTACAGGAAGAGTCCCCTGTTCAGTTGCTTCAGTGTAATTATACTCTTCAGTTCTATCACTAGTGAACTATTCATTTTTTTTCCTTGTCAGAATACCTAGTTAATAAATACCTACTCCTGAGAGAGGGACTACATTAAGCTGATATCACCCAGTGACAACTTAAAGACAAATACAAGGTCCTGTAGCAGTGGGAGGCATTTTGATTTGGTGGAATGAGTTGGGGAAAGGAGTGGAACCAGTAGCACTAAAGAAAAGGTGTGGATGGGCAGCAAGTACTAGAGTGCCCCGCACTGCCCAAGGAAGGATGGTCTGTGAGCGAGCAAGGGGGCAGGAAGGATGGGGGAGAGGACTGAGGAGTCTGCTGACCTGGCAGTTTGGCCCAAGGCCCTAGTCCAAGAGCACTGCCTTCAAAACCTGCTCCCTTGAAGTTTTTCCATAGTGGCTACCACCTTGGGCAGCACTTGAGAAATTGTCCTGCGCTTCCATCTCACTTGTCTTACATTTTATTTTGATTGCTGTTGATCTAGTAATGTGCCTGTTATCTTTTCAAGAATTTGGGGTGGTTTTAAAATACATAAGCAATATAATGAGATTCAGAATAATAAGTTGTTGTTTGGTGCTGTCAGGTTGGTTCCAACTCATAGCAACACTGTCCAGCAGAACAGAGCATTACCGCATCCTGCACCATCTTCACAGTCATTCGTGTATTTGAGTGCATTGTTGCAGCTACTCAGTCAGTCCATCTCATTGAGTCTTCCTCTTTTTTGCTGACCGTCTACTTTACCAAGCATGGTATCCTTAACCAGGGACTGGCTTTCCTGATATCACGTCCAAAGTACGTGAGATAACATCTCACCATCCTCACTTCCAAGGAACATTCTGACTATACTTCTTCCAAGACAGATTTGGTCATTCCTGTGGCAGTTCATGGTATATACAACAGTCTTGACCAGTGCCATAATTCAAAGGCAGCAGTTCTTACTCTGTGATTCACATTTGCTGTCCAGCTTTTGTATGCATTGGTGATTGAAAATACTGTGGCTTGGGTAAGGTGCACCATAGACCTCAAAGTAACATCTTAGGTTTTTAACACTTTAAAGAGGTCTTTTGCAGCAGATTTACCCAATGCAGTATGTCACTTAATTTCTTTAATGTTGCTTCCAGGAGCACTGATTGTGAATCCAACTAAAATCCTTGACCGCTTCAGTATTTTTTCTGTTCATTGATGTTTATTGATCCAGTTTTGAGGATTTTCATTTTCTTCATGTTGAGGTATAATCCATACTGAAGGCTCTAGTCTTTGACTTTCATCAGTAAGTGCTTCAAGTCCTTTTTGCTTTCAGCAAGCAAGGTTGTGTTACCTGCATATCACAGGTTGTTAGTGAGCTGTCCTCCAATCCTGATGTCACCTTTTTGTATAGTCCAGCTTCTCAGATTATTTGCTCAGCATACAAGTTGAATAAATATGGTGAAAGGACACAGCTCTAACACACACCTTATGTTAAACCATGCAGCATCCCCTTGTTCTGTTGAAATACCTCATGGTCTATATATAGGTTCCATGTAAGCAGTATTAACTGTTTTAGAATTTCCCTTTTTCACAGTGTTGTCCATAATTTGTTAAGATGTTTATAATCCACACAGTCAGATACTTTTGCATTGTCAATATCACATGGGTAAACATCTTTCAGATATTCTTTGCTCTCAGTCAAGATCCATCTGACATCAGCAATAATACCCACTCATAAGTAAATGAGGAAGGGAAATTGAGAAAGAAAATGGAAGGTGACATCAGAGATAAGATTGGGCCACCAGTGCAGGTTTGAGATTTCCCATTTGCTAGCAGGCCCTAGGCTTGCCTTTGAGCCTCAGAGCAGTCAGTACCAGAAGGAGAGCACCCTCAGTTAACAGTTCATAGAGGCCAGGGGATAGAAGCATCTGAGGTACTCTGAAGAAGCAAGGCTAACCAGATTCCACACCTAGAAAAATTTCTCCGGAGTATACATATAGAGCATATCGCATGAGATAGCATACAACATCCCAATAATAAATAGAAAAATAAAACTATTCTCAGTGTAAGCAAATGATGTAATGCCTAAGTGCAGTCCAGGAAAAGCCCTTCCAGTCCAGGTAAGCATTCTCTGTTGGCCTTGCCTTTGCCTAATTCTAAGATAAAATTTAATGGTGCTTCAGCTCCAGTGGCAAATACTTTATGTTCATGCTCCCTCCTCTGCCCCCACCTCATGATGAACTTGACGGGTTATCTTGGCTCACTTGATACTGAGCCTTGGCATTTGACTGTGAGACAGATTTGGCACATGAGTTGAAATCTTACCATATCCCTGTTCTGTAGTAATGGTAAATAACTTGTTATAGTCCTCAGTGAATGTTATTTCCTCAGCTCCTGAATAGGCCTAAGCGGTGACTCACTCTGTAGAATGGCTTTTTGCTACAGATTGCACTGGCCCTGTGTACTTTGACCTGTATGATTGTGGACCCCCCGACATATATATCATCCGTCTATTTTGAGCCTTATGACTCATTTCTTATATTAGAGAGTCCAGAACCTCTTGGGAGAAGCAGGGCAGTCTGAGAGGCTCAAGGGTATAGGAGTAGTTGAATTTAATAATAACATAACAGTGACTTTTGTGTTTATTGCAGTAGGGGAGTAATATCCATTTAGTTGGTGGTGGCATTGGTAGGGGCATGGGCAGAGGATTTATGGGGCAATGTTAAGCTTGGACTTGTTGCGGAAGTGCCATAGGATAAAATTTAATTCAGTAAAAACTGTTGTCAGGAGGGTCCAAGAATTCCACAAAGACTATTCATCCATGGGAATGTCCTTTTTGGTTTTATTTTCCTTTAGATTTAAAAAAGACAATCAAGTAAAAGAAAACCAAACCCATTACTATCAAGTCAATTCTGACTCATAGCCACCCTGTAGGACAGAGTAGGACTGCCCCATAAGAATTTCAAGGAGCGTCTAATGCTGACCTTTTTGATTAGCAGCCGTAGCTTTTGGCCACTATGCTGGCAGCGTTTTCTCCTTTAGAATACATTTAGTAATTAGAATTATTTTGTTTGCAAGTAGCAGAAGTCCAACTTACGCTAGTTTTTTGACTGATAAATTTATGGTGGCTCAGGTTTCAGGCACAGCTATATCCAGCAGTTTGAAAGCTGTCATCAGGACATTATCTTTCACACTCGCCATCTGTTGGCTTTGCTTGACTCTGTCAGCTTCACTCTCAGTCACACTCTGACTATGGTGGCAGCAGTAGCCACCAGGTCTAGGTTTCCATCATCTTTGCAAGTGTAGATTCCAGGGAAAAGGGAGTGCCTCTTTTGTCTTAGTTCAAACATGAATACCAAGAGGGCTTTTAAATGGCCAGATCTGAATTGCCTGCCTGAATCATCACGACGAGAAGTAGGCAGTAGACAGTAAGTTTCTCTTCAACCAGAGCTTGTTCATGTGTCCATAGAAAGGGTGAGTCCCCACTGGAATCATGTGGAAAAAGAGGGGATTTTGTATCAGCCATTGAAAACCTTATGGAGCTGGGTTCTAGTCTGGCATACGAAGGGTCTCCAAGAATCAGAGTCAACACAACAGCAACTCATTTGAGTTGGTGTTACACAAAGAGAGGAGGAAGAAAAGAACATAATGTTAATTGGATAAGATTTCTAGGTACCACAGCCTGTTGGTTTAGACATTAGTAATTTAGGGTCTGTTAAAGTTGAAAACCCAACAGGTATGAGGTTTGGTGAACTTGAAAGGTTTACAATTAGATTCAGTTTTGAGTACACTGCTTGTTTCGTGTGTGGTAGCTGGATAGAGACCAGCAAGTAGAAAGTAGTGGGCAAGTAGAAAGGACCAGGATACAGGCCCCCAGTGTGGATCAAATAAGTAGCACTTAACCTGAAAACTTCGTGTCACATCCTCAGGATCCAGAGAAGTTCTTAATCAGGGAACAATGGCTGAGCGTTAATGGATCTGTGAACCTTCTATAGTTATTTGCAGAATTGCATATTCAGTTTTTTACTGGAGAAAGGAACCGTGGTTTCCATTTTGTTATAGGGCTTCATGGACCCAAAGCACTTAAAAGTTGTTGATTTCCAACTTACTCTAAATTGTTTTTGATATGACTGGCTTAATCTTATGGAATCATTTCTTGTCTCAGCTCTGCTAGCAAAGTTTAACATTCATAATAAATACAGCTCCTTATGGAGCAGACACAGTGATGTCAATGGCTGAGTATGTTGTATTAAATTATATGCTGAGGTTTTTAGGCGTATGTGTAAAAGTTTTCAAAATGTAAGTCAACATTTGCCTAATATTTATGCTGGTACAAGGCTCATGCTAAGAGCTTGGTGTGCATTATCTGAACTATGTATTTATATGTGTGAACTATAATTCTGTGAATCTCAGGTCTGTTACAGGACACCTGCTGGAACCTGCTTCTTCACTATTTCCTGCTCTGCCTCTAGGAACCCAGCATGCAAATTCAGATTTTCCTCTCCCCCGTGTCTGCTATTGTGGGCCCTCCTCTCTCCCCCTTCCCACCCTCAGATGATAAAAACACAGGATCCTAGAGTTTGAAGAGATTTCTAAAAGCATGTGGTTTGGCAGTTTTCAAATGCTGCTGTTCAGTGCTGTTCAGGCACCCCCAAGTCCCTGCCCTGCATCAGTCATAGCTCTTCACAGAAAACCACTCATGTGGCAGAAAAGAAGTTCAAGTTAGATGTCAGAAAGGCTTGAGGTTGGGTCTAGGCTGGGATCACTTGACTTAACTACCTGTGTGACCCTGGGCAAGCTGCCTAAGCTCTCTAAGCTACAGTTTCCTTACTTATGAACTGGATAGAGACATTAGGGGGATTGAATGAGGTAATGTCTGTGAAGTTGTTGGCCCCAAGTCTGGCACACAGTTAGTGCTTAGCTGAGGTTAGATGTAACTAGTGCTTTGCACAACAGAACTTGTGAGACGTAAGTAAGACTCAGCTGTGTTCTTGACTCCCACTGTTCCTTAAAAGCTTATTCATTGGGGTAAGTTTTCTCCTACTTCCTGAGGAAAACTTGATCAGGCCCATAACTTTTCCAGGAACTGTCTGGTGATAAAAAAATATTACAACCACTGTAATCCTACATAAACACACAAGTTCATTTTGGAAATTAGAAATGCCTGCTTGAATCTATAAGCAGTATCTATTGATAAAATTCTTGCTTTTCATGCAGGAGACCCACTCTTGATTCCCTGCTAATACACCTCATTTGCAGCCACCACCCATCTATCATTGGAGGCTTGTATGTTGCTATCATGATAAACAGCTTTCAGCAGAACTTCTGAAACTAAGACAAACTAGGAAGAAAGGCCTGGCAACCTCCCAAAAATCAGCCAGTGAAAACCCTATGAATCACAACAGTGCTATATACTGCTAATCATGGAAGTGGTACACAACTGGGCAGTATGTTGTTTTGTAGTACATGGGATTATCATGCATCAGAGGGTAACTCAGCAGCAGCTAACAATAACGAAGATTCATTCCAAAGGCAAGCTTTCCTCGATCCTGCCAGTGATGGCTTCCTACAGCTGCCTCCAGCTGCCTACTGCTTTGGCAGCTCCAGGGGAAATGGGGAAAGAAGGAGAGGACAAAAAAAAGAAAGAAACCCAAACCCATTGCCCTTGAGCTGAATCCAACTCAGTGATCCTATAAGACAGAATAGAATTTCTCCATAGGGTTTCTAAGGAGCACCTGGAATTTGAACTGCCAGCCTTTTTGGTTAGCATCTATAGCTCTTAACCACTAGGCAACCAGGGTAGGGTGCAGGAAAGTTCTTAGCTGACTCCTGCCATCACGCCTGGCACTGAGTGCTCCCAGCCTGGCTGATGGTAAAGAGAATTCTTTTCCCTCTTGGCTTCTTATTCTTCTGTGTCTTATGTGCCCCCACCCCAATGGCTTTCTGTCTGGACCTCCTGGGGCTTAGGCAGTACTTCTCCTGCTGCTGCTCTTGGTTTCTGCTCAGACTCTGTCTTCGGGGATCCCTCATCCTCAAGCCGAAGTGCTCTTTTTAGAGAAACTCAGGTTAGGTGGCCCAGGAATCACATTCCTTTAACCATCTGTGAGGAAACCAAAGCAAAACCAGTTGCCAGCAATTCATTTTCCACTTGTGTCAACCCTATGTGTATATCAGAGTAGAAGTGCTCCATGGGGTTTTCAGTGGCTGATTTTTCAGAAAAACATTGTCAGGCCTTTCTTCTGAAGTGTCTCTGGTATTCCTAGATCACTATCTTTTTGGTTAGCAGCCCACTGTAAACATGGAAGTGGTACACAACTGGACAGTATGTCGTTTTGTTTCCACCTCTCAGGGACTGTCCTTCGGGAAAAGAGAATACATTAACTTTCCTGACACAGCCTTCTGTCTGCCACCTGGGCCACTGAGCTCCTCTTACATTTTGGTTCCTCAGAATGGTGCCAAGCACCAGTCCCTGAAATAGGAGACACATATCACAGTTTCTAGATGTGGCCTATGGAACCCGTTTTTGTCTAGTTGAGATAAAAAGTGTGTCTTTAGGGGCTGGGAGTGTTGCTTTTAAGGGGCACTGATTTCCTGTTAAGGGTGATAGAAGCATCTGGAAGCAGTGGTGATGGTTTCACAACATGATGGATGTCATTGATGTCACTGGATTGCACGTGTGGAGAGTTCTCCTGGTGAATGGTTTGCTCTATATGTTTTACCACAGTTGAAGAATAAATAAAGGCAGCCCCTTCCTCCCCGCCCATGTTGGGGAGAGTAGGAAGCAGAGCATTTCCAAGGAATTTTCCTCATAAACCCCTCTGCCACTTTCGACTGTCCTGAACCCAGTTATGTCCTCCTTACGGTCTGTCAGCCCGCCCGCCAACTTCTCAGAAATTTCCACATAGTGGTCTGGCCCCTTCCTTTGGAATTTCCCATCTGTTGCATCTTGATGCCTCAGTGGAAACTTCCACTTTAGCGTCTTGTTATATTAACTGTTAGCACCTGACCAAAAACAAGAAACCCTTCAGCATACCCCCAAAATGGTTCTTTATCCTGTGCTTGAAACCTATCCAGCAGTGGGGAGCTCACTGCCGTTTTTTCTCCCAAATGATCTCTTTCCGTTGTTCAGAGAACTTGGAATTGTTGGAAAGATGCTCCTCTTACAAAACCAAACCTGACTGTCCCCATAGCATTCCCTTTAATGAAGGGTGAGTCTTAGGGGTTCCTGAGGCATTGGTTCCTGAGCATAGCCTGAGAAAAATCTGTCTGGGAAGCGGGAATTTCAAGTGAGGTGGAAGAGGCTTTCAGGGTACCCTGTTCTCTAATACCCTGGGGAAGCCTTCGATCTGTGTCTTTGGGTGACTTTTCTCTACCTTCCCACAGAGTATACTCTGTAAGTTGGTGGCGTCCACATGGTTCCAGGCTACAAAGTTAGCTCCTGTGTGGTACTCAAACTGTGTGGAGGATAGATGGCCTCTGAAATGGCACCTGGTATGACAATATACCCATGAAATCAGGGCATGCCTCAGGGTCTGGTGAGAAGCTGTGGGTGTAGGCTGGGGCTTGGGTGGCCAGAACACCTCTCTGACTGCCCTGTGCAGGAGCCCAGAAGGCCTGGCTGGGGCCAGAGCCTGCGGGTTCTGCTGTTGGGAAAACATACAAGGAGCTGAACAGAAGGGAGCTGCAGAAGCCCGAGCTCCTGGGGCAGGTGGGACCTGCAGGTTTAGGATCTTGGGAGCATTTGCCCAGGGCCCCTTGGGCTCTCTGGCCCATTACCAGTGCTGTTGCAGCTCTCCCCACTGTCCCTGCTGTCACGTGTCTTAGGTCAGGCTGTTCTTGAACCATACCTGAACTTGGCAGTCCTACAGACTGCCTGTTGGCCAGGGCCTTCCACCTGTTGTTGTCCTGATACCTGTTCTTCTCAAAGTAGTGTCCAGCTCCCACAGCTGCTCCTAGGTATAGACGGGGTGCTCCTGGTGCTTCGTGGGGCCAGGATAAGGGAGGATCCAGTAACTTGGTATGACTCTGACAGAAAGCTAGTATTTGAAGCCTCTGTCTTCAGTCACCATTTCTGTCATTCCTGACCCTGATGTTGTTTCTCTTGATCTGGAGTTGGTAGCTGTGCTGCATGGAGACATTTTGATCAGGGCTCTATCTAAAGTTTGTGAACTCTGCAAACTCTAGCCTTGCAGAATGGGCCCTACCCCCAGCCAGAGACACCCTCATCCCGTTTTTGTAGTTTTTCTATGTTCAGGTATCCCCTGGAATCAGCAGGTTTTTCTACCTTTTCTGGTGCCGTCATTGTGAAGTCAGGAGCTGGACTTTGTGCCAGCGTGTCCCCCTTTGTCATGTGCAAGTCAAGCCCCTGTGAGGCTTGATCCTGTAACAGTTAGGTCACTCCCTGTGTTTACACACCCTACCCGAGGGGGGAGGCAGCACCTCAGATGAACAAACGACAGCATGCTAGTAAGATAGTTGGATCAGCTAAAGTGGGAGTCATTTAGGGGGGGCAGTGGCCTAAGACTTACTAAGTGCATTTTAGGTAGTTCCATCATGGACCGGTTCCCTTGGCAGGAGTCAATATTATGTATCTGGATGTGGACCCAGTTTATGTCCTTGTGCTGTTTTTTCTGGCTGTGTTCAAAGACGGCAGGATATAGCTCCCTCCTTCCCCTTTTTCCATCTGTTGGAATCCAGAGCCTCGTGCCCCAGGTGATACTGGGGACAGAGGCTAAAGAGGACTGAATTAAATGCTCTTAATACTACTTATCTGTCTTCCTGTCTTAGCCCTGAAAAGAGTATGTTGTTTTAGGTGCTGTGTAGTCTATTTTGATTCTTAGCAACCACATGTGACAGGAGGATGTTACTAGGTCTTTCTCCTGTAGTGTAGCTGGGTGAGTTCAAACCACCAACCTTTCAGTTAGCAGCCAAACTCTGCACTACCAGGATTCAAAGGAATGGAACCCAAAAACCCACTGCTGTTGAGTTGAGTAGAACGGCTCCACAGTTTCTAAGGAGCATCTGGAGGGTTTGAACTGCCAGCCTGTGGTTAGCAGACATAGCACTTAACCACTACGTCACCAGGATTTCCTTAAATATGTAGTGATATCTGTTTGACCATTCCAAGGCCTAAACATAGACAGCTAACAAGGTGTTAACAAAAACATGTTTTCTATCTGCATACATTTCATGGTACAGAAGTGGTTTAATATGGGCAGATAAACTAGTGTTCATAACTTTTCTCAGCAACTCAGACATTTTGGACAGAGTTCATTAACCTCTCTTAGCCTCAATTTTCTCATCAGTAAAGTGGGTGTATTAGCATTTGCCTTACAAGATGGCTGTAATAAAGGAAGCAGTGCACATAATGAACTCAGCACAATGGCTTGTTATGTAGTACGCCTTCAGTAAATGATAGTTATCATAATTATTAACCCTTGACTGTTGTGATACTTTCTTACAAGTTTTTAAAGCCTTCAAAAAAGTAGCCCAATTTTTTAGGCTTTTTTTAATCAAGTAGAAATTTAAGAGGAAACTATAACATGCATTATTTGCTTTAAAAAAAATTCTCTTGCAAAGCTTGTTAGTTCCTTAGAGTAGACAAAGTGCTTATGGTTTCAGATGTCACAAGGCTTGAGCCTCAAGTCCCACCATCATTAGCCACCTAGGTAACTCTGGGAAAGTCAGTCACACTTAACTGCTGAAAACTTCAATTTCTAAATCAATAAAATAAGATAATACTGGAAGGAGTTACTGTGAGGACTGGATAATCTGTAAGAAATGTTTAGCACTGGGCTGACACAGTGAGTGCTCAAATAATGATGACCATTGTCTGCCCATCACAGTATTATCTCTATTTTATAGATGAGCATTTACTTGGGAGACTCCTTCATGGTGATGCTTTGATAGGTAAGAGGTTATTCTCACTGTATCCAACAAAAAAGATCATTTAGTAGCTGGTTTTGCTTATGAATATCAGAATGTAACATGCATGGAAAAAAGCTGAATAAACTAAGAAGCTTTCCATTTCTGTAGGTCGTACCTCATTTCATTGTTAGGATTGAGGTAAGTGATTTTGCCCACAGATTAGAAGAAATTTATATATTACTGTTACATGGATTATGAAAATATGCAAACAAAGTTTTATTTGGCTAAGTGCTCTGAATTCATATCAGTTTGTTCACTATCTTTCAGTAAAGTCTGGCATAGTTGGCACCTTTATGCAGCCCAAGAGGTCTGGGAAGGGGAATGACCATCTCATGGGTACAGAAGGAAGAGAAGCAGGACTGAACTGATTGGATGACCCAGACAGAAGACTGAGGCTTGGTCAAGTAGGCGTGGAGAGGTAGCCTGTGGCAGAGTTGGCGTTGCTGCCCAAGGAGATTTGTCCCCTATTATAAGACAACATGGGCCTCTCCTTCAGCAGTTCCTTTTCTAGGAGCTCCTCAAGGGTGGGAAACCTTCACGGCACAATGATTAAAGGCTTCACTGCTAATCGAAAGGTTGGTAGTTTGAATCCACCAGCTGTTCCCTGGAAACCATATGGGACAGTTCTGCTCTGTTTTACAAGATCACAGTTAGTTGGGAGCAAGTTGATGGCAATAGGTATCTCAAGGGACAATGGGCAGTCCACAGCGGGTAGAGCTCCTGTCCACCCATGCCTATGCTGTGACAAATGCAGGGTTTGGTTACAGTGTCGCTGTTGAATTGATCAGGTCTCCTGGCAATCCCTGTGTCAGAGCACTTTTCTTTGAGAGGAAAGGAGACCGTTGGGAGGATGAGACATGTGTGGAGCAGAGAGGAATAGTGTGCTGTCACCGGGCAGGGAGAGCAGTGGAAGCTGCCTATAGGTGGGCATGTAAGTTTATATGGGAATATACATTTTCACTCAGTCATATTAAAGAAATAAAAATATATATATATTTTATTGTGCTTTAAATGAAAGTTTATAACAAATTCAAGTTGATTTCTCATACAAAAACTTGCATACACATTGCTTTGTAACTCTAGCTGCTCTCCCCACACTGTGACAGCACACTCTTTCTTCCACCCTGTATTTCCTGTGTGCATTCAACCAGCTCCTGTCCCTCTCTGCCCTCTCATCTCGCCTCTGGACAGGAGCTGTCCGATTAGCCTCATCCATTTACTTAAGCCAAGAAGCATACTCTTCACCAGTATAGTTTTGTCTTATAGTACAGTCCGGTCTTTGAAGATTTGGCTTTAGTTTGGGGTTAAGAGAGAGTCCAGGGGCCATGTCCTCCAGCCACCCTCCGTTCTGTCAGACCATGAGGTCTGGTCCTGTACCACATTTTTCCCCTGCTACATCACAAGCTGTGTGTTGTATTCCCTGTCTTGGCAGTCACTGGTGGTGGCAACGCAATATTTAGTTCTTCTGGTCTTGTGCTAATGTAGTCTCAGCATTATGTGGTGCTTTCTGTCTCTTGAGCTCATATTTTCTATGATATACTTGATTGTCCTCTGTTCCAGATGGGTAGGGACTAGTTAATGCTATTTAGGTGGCCACTTGCTCACTTGTAAGACCCCCAGATACAACTCATCAAAATGTGATACAGAACAGTTTCTGAAGAATCCTTGTTTTGTCAGTTGATCTAGATGGCCCCTGAAACCATGATCCCCGGGCCCCTACCCTTGCTATTCTGTCCTTTTAAGTGTTAGGTTATATTTAGGAAACGTCTTAGCTTTGGTTTAGTCCAGCTGTGCAGACTTTTTGTCTACTGTGTGTCCCTTCCTTCACCTAACTTAATTCCTGTCTACTGTCTAATGAATACTCCTCTTCCTTCCTCTCTACCCTTTTAACCATGAAAGACAATTTTCTTCTGTGTTTAAACCTTTTCTTGAGTCCTTATAATAGTGGTCTCATACAATATTTATCCTGTTGCAGCTGACTAATTTCACTCAGCATAATGTCTTCCAGGTTCCTCCATGTTTGTGAGATGTTTCCCAAGATCATCATTGTTCTTTATCATCGTGTGATATTCCATTATGTGGATGTAACATAGTCTATCCATTCATCTGTTGATGAACACCTGTTTTACATTCCCACCAGCAGTGTAGAAGAGTTACAGTCTCTTCACTCTCCAACGTTTATTATTTTGTGTCTTTTAGATTAATGCCAGCCTTGTTGGGGTGAGATGGTACCTCATTATAGTTTTGATTTCTGTAATGGCTAATGATCACAAGCATTTCCCCATGTATCTGTTAGCCACATGAGTGTCTTCTTCGGTGTAATGCCCATTTTTTGTTTGGGTTATTTGTCTTTTTGGTGTTGAAGTTTTGCAGTATTGTATAGATTTGGGGGATTAGATGTTGATAGGATTTGTCACAGCCAAAAATTGTTTTCCAATCTGTAGGTTGTCTTCTTACTTTTTTGGTAAAGTCTTTGGATGAGCATAGGTATTTGATTTTTAGGAGTTCCCAGTTATCTGTTTTCTCTTCTGGTGTTTTTACATTGCTAGTAATATTTTGTAATCCATTTATGCCATGTATTAAGGCTTCAAGCATTGCCTCTAGTTTTTCTTCTGTGATCTTTATAACTTTAGATTTTATATTTATGTTCTTGATCCATTTTCAGGTAGTTTTTGTGCATGGTATGAGTTATGGGTCGTTTTTCTTTTTTTTTTTTTTTAACTTTTAAAACTGGATCTTTATCCACCAAAATAGAGATTTACAGTTTTTTTTACTTTTTTATTATGATTGAATGAAAATGTATATTCCCATATAAATTGCATGCCCACCTATGTGCAGCTCCCATTGCTCTCCCTGCCCGGTTCACTTTTCTTGTGTGTGCATGTGGATATCTAGTTATACCAACACTGTTAAAAAGACGGGCTTTTCCCAGTTTATGGACTTTAGGCATTTACCTCTGTCAAATATCAGCTGCTCATAGGTGAAGGACTTTATGTCTGGATTGTCAATTCTGTTCCATTGGTTTATATATGTTTTTGTGCCAGGCTGTTTTGACTACCCTGACAGTGTAATAGGTTCTGGAGCCAGGTAATGTGAGGCTTCCTGCTTTGTTCTGGGGCTTCTTCCCTTTCCGTACAAAGTTGGTGATTTGTTTCTCAGACTCATTAAGAAATGCCATTGGAATTTGGATAGGGATTGTGTTTTCTCAGTAAATTGTTTTGGGTAGAATAGACATTTTCCCAATGTTGACTCTTCCTATCCATCAGCAGGGTAGGTTTCTCCACTTACATAGGTCTCTTTCTGTTTCTTATGATAGTGACTGTAATTCTCTTTATATTTTACATCTCTGGTTAGATTTATTCCTAAGTGTCTTATTTTCTCAGGGGCTATTATAATGGTATTGATTTGGTAATTAATTGGTGTAAAGGAATCCAACTGGTTTTTGTTTGTACACCAACTGGTGTTTATCTTGTACCTGCTGCCTTGCTGACCCTGCTGCTTTGATTTGAGTTTTATGGCCTATTAAGTGATCTATACTGCAGCATGTTCCAGTAGGATTTTTTCTTTTCTTTCCTTTTTTTTTTTTGGTAGATTCTTTAGAGTTTTCTGTGTATAAGATCATATCATCTGCAAGTAGACAAGCTTCTTCCTTCCCAGTTTAGATGCCCTTGAGTTCTTTATCTTGCCTGATTACTCTGGCTAGAACCTTCAACACAGTGCTGAATAAAAATAGTGACAAAGGGTGTCCTTGTGTGATTCCTGTTCTCAGGAGGAATGTTTCCAGACTCTCTCCATTGATTGGCTATTGGCTTTCTGTAAGTGGCCTTTATTATATTTAGAAATTTCCCTCCTATTAAGATTTTGCTGAGAGTTTTTAACATGAATGGGTGTGGACTTTGTTAAATGCCTTTTCTGCATCAGTTGATAAAATCAAGTGGTTCTTTTGTGTTATTTATGTGGTTGATGACATTGATCGTTTGTCTAACATTGAACCATCCCTCCATCCCTACTATGAATCCCACTTGGTCATGGTGAATTATTTGTTTGATACGTTTTCGGATTCAGCTGGCTAGAATTTTGTTGTGGAATTCTGACTCTAAATCCAGGAGTGATACTGGTCTGTAGTTCTTCTTTTTGTAGTGTCTTTACCTGGTTCTGGTATCAGGGTTATACTGGCTTTGTAGAATGAATTTGAGAGTATGTCGTCCTTTTCTATGATCTGAAATACCTTTAGTAATAGTGGCGTTAACTCTTCTCTAAAAATTTGGTAGCATTCTCCGGTGAAGCCATTTTTTGGTTGAGATTTTTTTAATGACCTTTTCAGTCTCTTCTTTTGTGAGGTGTTTATTTAGTTGTTCTACCTCTTAGAAATTTGCCCATTTCCTCCAGGTTTTCAAATTTGTTAATGATTTTTTATACTACCCTGATATGATCTTTTAAATTTCAGTTGTGTCTATTGTGATGTTGCCTGTATCTTTTCTTTTTTGGATTATTTCGTACCTTTCCTGTTTTCCTTTATCCAGTTTGGCCAGTGGTTTATTGATTTTGTTGTTCTTTTCAAACAATCAGCTTTTGAGCTTGATAACTCTTTCTGTTGTTTGTCTGTTCTCTAACTCATTTAATCCTGCCCTAATTTTCTTATTTGCTCTCTTATGGTGCCAGAGGCTTCTTTTGCTGGTCTTTTTCTGGTGGTTCAGGCTATAGAGTTAATGTTTGGATTTGGGCCCTTTCTTCTTTTTGAATGTGTGCATTTATTGAGAAAAATTGAACTCTGAGCACTGCTTTTATTGTGTCCCATGGGTCCTGGTAGAATGTGTTTTCCTTCTCATTTGATTCTGTGGATTTCTTTATTCCGTCTTTGATTTCTACTATAACCCAGTAGTTTCTGAGAAGGTGTTATTCAATTTCCATATGTTTGATTTTTTTCCCTTGCTTTTTCTATTATTGATGTTTACTTTTATGGCTTTATGGTCTAAAATGATTGTATTAATGCTTTGAGTGTGGCCTATTAAGTGGTCTATTCCGGAGAATGTTCCACGTGCTTTAGAAAAGAAAGTATATTTGGCTCCTTCCCTTGAGTTTTCACTGGATGATTTTTTAGAGCTAGATTGCTAGAACTTTCTTCCAAAGAGCATGAATCTACCCAGAGAGGTTCCTGAAGAGAAAAGTCTGGCAGTCTACTTCTGAAAAATCATCCACTAAAATTCCTACAGAGCATAGTTCTACTCTAACCCTCCTGGGTTCCCCGTAAGCTGGAATTGACTCAAAGGCAGCTGTTTGGATATAGTGTGGACTAGTCAATTCCATATTGAGTAGAGTTTGAAGTTTGTATAGCTGCTAGTGCCTGGGCACAGTGGGTGCTCAGAAACCTTTGGTGAATGGATGACCCAAGTGAGTGGGAAGCCTGTTTGTGTGCTGGATCTGGCTTATCCTCCTGCCTGAGCTGATGATAGCTCATGAGAATCCTCTCTGTGGAAGCTTGAAATGTAGCTGGTAAGCCAGAAAGAGATCGAGTAGTGAAGTCTTGAGAGGAGGGGTAAGTGGCAAATCAGTGGAACCACTTTTGTGGTCAATAAGTATTTTTTGAGCATCTGCCATGTGCAGGGGCCAGATGAAGGAAAAGGAGCAGAACTAAAAGGAGATGCTGTTGTCAAGCTGCTCAGGCCACTCCCTGAGGCAGAGGCTGAGCCACATGGCTTTAGTGAAACCATGGGTTGTGATTTGGTAGAGCACAGTTGCCAAAGCCTCTTGCCACCATACTGTTCAACCAGCCAGGGACAATGGAAAAGTTAAAATATGAAGCTTATGTTTCATGACCCCTAACTCTGATGCTATAGCTAAATCTAGTATTCCTTAAAGGCTTTCCCCCCCTCCAAATCATATAAACTTCAGGCCCACAAAACTAGATGTGCCCTGGGTGAGGGAGAATTGGGTACACTCTGGGCCTTCTTCTTCGCCATATGTAGTAGTCACTAATTCACTGAGACTCGAGAAGTGAACCTCTCCCTCAGGCTTTGCCTAGTGTGTAGACCTGAGTTCCCACTGGGAGTCCTAATCTTTTAAATGAGGGGAAGGGTGGCACATTGAGAAACTGCTGTCTGGACACTTTCCTGGCCACCAAATACCCTGAAAGGATGCAAAGATCCCACCATCCCTGCAGGAAGCTGACCTGAGCTGTCAGACCTTCAGCAAGGGACTTTGTGGTTGCTATGAGGGAGGCCCTGGGTGGAAGCCAGGAGAAACCCCAGTGGAGGCTTGTACTGGCTAAGACAGACCCAGTACAAATTCTCCTAAAAACCAAACCCACTGCCATTGAGTCACTTCTGACTCATAGTGACCCGCTAGGTCAGAGTAGAACTTCCCCATAGTTTCCAAGGAGCACTTGGCAGATTTGAACTGCAGATCTTTTGATTAGCAGACATAGCACTTAACTATTATGCCACCAGGATTTCCAAACTCCCCTAAAGAAAAAAAAAGAAGAAATGAAGTGACAAGAATAGACTTGAAACCGTGTCATCTTTGGCAAAACCAAAGCTTTGATCTCAAAGTTTTAGGAGATCATGCTGGCAACCTATGACAGCATTGATAAGTGGCTCCCGTCACCCTCAGACCTTAATTATGACCCTTCTCTCCTCCTGCATAAAAGGGAAGGAGAGCTGTGCTCATCAGACAGAATGAAAAACGTGTTGGGAATAAACAGAGATGGAAAAGACTCTGTTTTGTGGTGTATCTTTTTAGTAGTTTGTGAAAATGCAATCCAAGTTTCAAAGTATAGTTCCTGTCTCAGTGAAATGCTGGGCAAGTTTGCCCCCTAGAGGAGAACTGGAGAATTTGTTCAAAATGAGCCGTCTGAAGCATCTCCATTGTTCTGATTATTGATAATCTGGAAAGAAATTGCGTACCATGAATTCAAACTGTGAAAGGGATATGGCCTACGAATTTTGGGGGCTGTGTACTGGGAGCGTGGTTTGGTTTTGATATTTTGGGTTGTTTATTTTTTTCCTGAAAACACTTTTCTAAATGTGAGGCAGAGTGGCTAAAATGCTACAGGATTTAAGGCTCACACACTATTCAATCTACAGTGGACTTTTTGCTGTACCTCCCCACCAATATAAGTTACAGCAAATCCTTTCCAGTTCTGAGCTTCTTCTTAATCCTTGGGGTTGTGGCCAGAGACAAAATCAACCAGAAAACAGGCATTCTCAGCCACTAACTAGATGTCTATTATGGGTATTAGCTGCTGTTCAGTCATTTCCAACTCATGGTAACCCCATGTCTCTTAAACCCACTATTACTGAGTCAATTCCAGGGGCTCTGGTAGCACAGTGCTTAAGCACTTGGGTGGAAATGGATAGGTTAGCGGTTCAAACCCACCAGTGTCTACAAAGGAGAAAAGACCCAGAAGTCTACTTCTGTAAAAATTACAGCCTAGGAAACCCCATAGGGCAGTTCTCCTTCATCGTATAGGGGTTACTGTGAGTGAGTCAGAATCAACTAAAGGCACACAACAACAACTCAAGTCTGTTAGAGATTCTAAATTACAAACTCCAGCTGCCTACATTTAAATCTTTTCATTTAGTCCCGCTGGTCTAAATTATTTGTATCAGTTCATTTGGGCTTACTGGTAATAACTCCCAAGAAGAAGCTTTCAGTCACATTAGGGTAAGTAGATACTAATTACAGAGGAACCTGTGAAAGTGAGAACTCAGTGAGATTACTGTGTTTTTACAGGTCTTGAAAGTTTTCTGCCTTAGAGTTCAGTCTTAGGCCTTTTCTGTTGCTCTTTATTAGTGGAAAATGAGTTTTCATTCTCACATTTCCACCTAATATAGTTTACAGTTTTTATGATTTTTTTCATAGGTTTAACCAGAGAACAAGGGTTGAAATACAAAAACTTATCCATTTATTTCCCTTCAGTTAAAATATAGTTTTGTTTGATAAATTTATTAATGCCTTGTTAATTAGTCAACTGCTTTTAATTACCAGATCTGACCCAATTATTTAGCTTCTGTTGTGTCCTTTATAACAAGAGCCTTTGTAATAAAATCTCATCTACTGTCTCTTGTTCAACATGCGGTGTTCCATGTCCCTGGATAATTGTGTTTATTTTTCCATTGTTATGGCTCATCATCCCATAAGTGGACGATGCAGTCATATTGTTTATATTAGTAACAGTTTTCATTTTCTGTCTCTACTGTTGAAAACACCAAGAGCACCCTTCACTATTAGGAGACATGACGTTGTTAAAAGGTTATTTGTTGTTCATACGTTAGGTTAATTGCTTCTTGGAGCTGTTTGTCCAAAAGAAGGATACAAAATATAAAAGGTAAAGTGTGAGTAGACCTCTTGTGGCTATTGTGATTTTTTCCCCACTAGGTATTTGAGTCTTGTAGTGTTTGACAATGTGCACATATAGTCGGTCAGCTTACGTTTTTCATCTTGTAGTTTTTATGGAAAAACTGGTGGCATTGTGGCTAAGAGCTATGGCTGCTAAGCAAAAGTTGTGCAGTTCAGATCCACTAGGATTTGGAAACACTGTGAGGCAGTTCTATTCTGTCCTATGTATAGGGTCTGTAAGAGTCAAAATCAACTTGACAGTAACAGGCTTGGTCTCTCTCGGTAGTTTTAACATAAGAAGCATTTTTTTTTTTTTTTTTTTTTTTTTTACAATGTCATCTGTTTTCTTTTTGTTCTGGGTATTTGGAAACCTATTATCCCAAGTGGAGTTCTCAGGTGGTGCAGATTATTAACTTGCTTGGCCGCTGATGGAAAGGTTGACTGTTCAGATCCTTCCAGAAATGTCTCAGAAGGAAGGCCTGGCAATCTACTTCTGAAAAACAGCTATGGGAAACCCTATGGTCCCCAGCTGTACTCAGACATGCATGGAGTCACCTTGAATCAGTCAAGCCTATGGCAATTGGTTTTCTGGATTTCCTTAAGTGCCAAATAGGCTTTATTCGGGGAAGAGGGTATGTTTCTTCCAAGTTTAGTTCCTGGGGAACCCCTTGGTTTTGTTTCTGGCCCTGGATTCACTGTGACAAAGCCTGAAGGAGGGGGTGGAGCCTGGGGAGCTGTGATTCCTGCCGGACCCCATCTGGATGCACAGGGGTTTTTTCTCTTTGTAAGCCGTCACTCTCCTCGCTCCAGCCACAGCTACCACCCCTGTTATTTGGAGGAGAATCCTCCCCCGTCCACAGTCATTAGCACTGTTCTCTCTTCGTGAGTATCCGGCCCCTTTTCCCTGTTGAAAGTAGCTGTTAATCTAATATGGAGATAGCTCAATTCATTAGCAATCCCAGGATGTTCAGGTAATTGGAAGGCTGAACAACATCAGAATGGTAAGTCCCCTCTAATTTAGGGCATTTCCAAGCCTTCATTATTGTTCACATATTGTAACATGCTGAAGTTTAGACTCTGCAGACCAGGATAGCCAGGGAGGAGGACAGGCTCTAGAAATGGATATTTAAATTAAAAAACCAAAAATTCAAAACCATTACCATCAAGTAGATTCTGAATCTGACTCATAGTAACCTACTGGACAGAGTGAACTACCCCATAAAGTTTCCCAGGGGTGCCTGATAGATTCAAACTGCTGCAACCAGAGTTTCCAGTGGATACTTACCAAAACATAAATCTACTGCTATCAAGTCAATTTTGAGTCATATACTTAGGACAGGTCAAAATAAGGATTTATCTTTTTAGTCAAGGACAGTGTTTTGCAGACATGTTTTTTCTTTCAGTGAAAATGTACACAACAAAGACATATACCAGTTGAACATACACGTACAGTTCAGTCATGCTGATTCCGTTCTTCAAGTTGTGCAACCATTGTCTCTGTCCTTGACCAGATTACCCCTATCATTAGCATAAACTCATTGCTCTCTAAAGCAAACCATCCCTTTCTTCTTCTAGCTGCCCATGATAACCAGTAATAACTATTGACTATAGAATATTAGTATGTGTCTGCTTATTACACATGAGATCATACAGAATTTGCCCTTTTTTGACTAACGTATTTTGCTCAGTGTGTGTTCAGCCTTCATCCATGTACTGGCATGCATCAAGACTTCATTTCTGTTTGTGGCTGGGTAGTATGCCATTGTGTGTAAACACCATACTTGGTTTATCCATTCTCCTGTATTGACATTTCAGTTGTTTTCATCTTTTGGCTATTGGGAAAAGTGCTGCAGTGAACATTGGTGTTTTGCTGGCATTTTGAGGAAATTTCATGCTAAGTCCTATGAGATGAAATAAGAAGCAACAGAGGCCCACCTCCCAGCTGTAGGCACAGACCCTCTTTTCTTTTTCTCAAAGCACTGGACTCTTTCACCTCTGTCTGTGACCTTAGGTGGCCTCTCTGCCCCAGGCAGTCCCTCCAGTTACCTGTACGGCACCAATCTATTTTATAATGGTAAAGAATCCCACAACTAGGTTGAAAGTTGTTCCATTTATTTTGGGACATGAACCATTTTAGAGCTATCTTTATAGGTTATTGCAAGGATTTCATGAGCTGCTGTTAGCTCAGTGCATGGCACGTAGTAACCATCCGGTGATGACTAGTTCATTTAATGAACATTGACTGGCATGGTGGAAAGAGCCCTGGTGGCGCAGTGGTTAAGAGCTGAGCTGCAAACTGAAAAGGTCAGCAGTTTGAATGTACCTGCTAGTCCTTGGAAACCACATGGGGCAGTTTTCCTCTGTCCTGCAGGGTCGCTAGCAGTCGGAGTCAGCTCACTAGCAGTGAATTTGATTGGTTTAGCAGTGTTGTGGAGAGAGAGCACTAGATTCTTGCTCAGGAAACCTGGTTTCTAGTCCCAGTTTTTACTTCTAATATCGTGGAAGTGAGATGAAACTGAGCCAGGAAGAGGTCTTTGAAATAATTTTCACATTTAGTCCAACAACCTAATTTTCGGGAACTTAGACCTGGAAAAGGTCTAAGAGCCTTGCATTGTTGATTGCGCATGACAAGTAGTCTCCCACTTATTTTTATAGCAAGAATAATTATGTCACTTCCATCCTAGGACAGGTATGGGAATTAAATGAGTTTCTGGTGGCAGAGTAAGTCCTTAATACGTGTTAGCTTGTGCTGTTGTTGCCAATTTCCTATTTAGTTCTTCCTTCTCCCTTCAATTTCAGGAACAGTGACTTGTCTTCCTTATGGCCACACCCTGGGAGGAAACAGTTGCTCGCTCAATCAATGCTTTTTGAATTGATAAATGAAAATTTCTTGCTGAGGGCAGAATTTAGGCAAAATCTGAGTTACAGCTAATGTGTTAAATCTGAGGTCAGGCTTTCCATTCTGTTCCACTTTGGTTTCCTTGTCTGTTTAGCTTCAGGGAAGACATTTCATTTTTCTGGGCCTCAGTTTCTTCATCTGGTACTTAATTGGTAAGGTTCCTGAGGAGAGCTGTTTGTACTTGACTAGCCACTAGGTGTCGCGGTTGGTTAAATATTAGGACTAGCCAAAAAACAGGCGGGGCAGGGGCGCGGGGAGGGATGGATTGTTTTGAACTGATTGTCTTATCAGAAATGCATGGCCTTTGGATGACTCAGCTGGGTCACATTTGGGAGGGAGGCAGTTGTCTGGAGGCAGTGTGCATGGACTTTGGGGCCAAGCCTGAGTTTGAGCTCCTGTCATCTCAGACATAACTCACCAGCCTGTGAATCTGCACAGGTTCGTTGTTTTGGTGATATGGTGCATGGTCAGTACTTCACCTCTGTGGAGGAAGAGCTCTAGGAAGTTAGCTGCTGTGAATTGTTTGGGGTATTTGATACTATATAACACTGCTTTTCTGTCCCCTGCCAAGCCAAGTAGGTGAACTTCAAAGACAAGCTTTGTGCCATGCTCCCTGCTTTACAAAGCCAGACTGTTAAACCCCCATTGGCAGAGAGAATGGTGCGTGTGCATTAGGTTAAAGGGAAGCCTGGCATGCTTGGCTTGGCATGTTTTGGGGGTATCAGAACCCTTTATAGTAATCAGGCAGCATAGAGCCGTGTTTTGAATATAACTTGGATGCAGAGTGGACAAGGGTGAAGGACATTCTGCCAGATGTCCCTTGCTGGGGCAAGGAAGGCTTTTACTGTTGCATGGACCGTTATTAGATCTAAGTGTCTTTAACCTAATTTGAGGAGGATCGTCTAGGGATAGTAATGAGCAGTATTTATTAGCCAAGTGCTGTTGAGTCGGATATTTATTAGGTACTTACTATGTGCACAGTACTATGTTAAATACCAAGTATGTATGGTTATTATGCTCATTTTATAGATGAGCCAATTGAAGTGCAGAAAGATCATAATAGTAACAGTTATCAGCTACTTACTACAGGTCAGGCATTGCTCTGAGAGATTAAATGTTATTCTCACAATAACACTGTGAAGTAAGTACTCTTATTGCCTTCTGAGGAAATTGAGGCACAGAGAGGTTATATAGCTTTCTCAAGATCACACAGGAAGTTAGTGGAAAAGTCAGAGTACAAACTCAGGACCACCTACTTCCAAAGTCTTTTTTGTCAACCACTGTACTATATTGCTTCCCACAGTCCTTTGTAAATACAGTAGGTAATTGATAAATATTTATTGAGTTGAATAGTCCTCAATCTACAATTAGCCAGTGCGGAGAAAGAACCATGCATGCTTTAAGTCTCTCCCAACCGAAACCCACACCTCTACCGGCCTCCATTGTGGGATACAGCTACTCCACATGCTGGCTTTCACTTTTTTTGTTAGTAATAAGATATTCTTCCATTGGAACACTCAGGAAAAGGCTGTCATCCTGGCAAACAGTTTCAGGAAACATTTCTACAGGGAGCATCTTAGCTAATTTTATTTGCTTCACATTTTTCTGCCAAGACATACCTTGGGTTTGTTTGTTTGGTTGTAGTGGTATCCAGCTGAGTCTTCTGGGCTCATAATAAAAGCTGGGACTGGATTTGCCAGGGTGTCCAGCCCAGCCTTCGGGGTTGCACCATCCATTTAGGCTCCATCATGCTTATGGAGCACACTTAGCCCCAGGGCTGGCACACTCCCCAGGCCTGACACCAGGCTGGTGCCGGCTACGTGAGGAGCTTCAAGATCTATTGTCCACATTAAGAAGCCATCGGTATTACTAGGCAGTGTTAGTTGGTCGTCATGGTGCTGATGAGGTCTGAGGAAAGCAAGCAGGACCCCGACCACATTAATCATTCTCCAGGTGTAATAATTCAAAAGAGGAAAGAATTGGCTGCTTGTTTTTATGTCATTGCAGTAGAAAACCAAAAAGAAGTTCAGTTAAAACCAGGGCTTTGAACTGGTTCATTCCAGTTCTGACAGATATACTCAATCAGAATCTACATTTTAACAGGATCCCTAGATGATTCTCACGTACAGTGAATTTTGAAAACCACTGTTGTACCAGTGATCTTCAGAATGAGTCCCTAACCAGCAGTATTAGCATTGCTCGGGAACTTGTTAGAAATATAAATTCTCAGTAGGAGTCCCAACCATACCAAATTGGTGTAATTTAAAACCTCCTGCTCAGACCTGTGGTTCCCAGTGCTGAAGACTTGCTTTTGTAACAGCCTGCTTCTTGCTACCTTTGCTGTTTAAACCAGTTGAGCTGTCTCACTAATCTTTCTCTGAACTTGTCAGCAATCCTCAGCATTTCTGTATGAACTAGAGGCCTCTTGGTTCAGCCATCTCAAGAAAAACAGTACTTTTCTTTCTGAATTTTTTTTCTCACTCTCTAGTATAAGGTTTTCTCCACAAAATTACACATTCAGAGAAAAAGAGAGAGAATTTGGCACTGTGAGGGGAGAGGTGATAGTTGATGGAACGTTGTCCCCCAAGAAAGCAGAAGCACACAGGAGCAAAGGCTACTGTGTGCACCTGGCCCATTGTCCCTGTTGCTTCTCACCTGCTGGCCATTTTAGTCCTGTGCACACCTTTGCGGTGCACAGCTGGAAGCAGGTTGATGTGTGGCTCATCATGAGTATTGGTGATGGACGCCTGATGGCAGAAGAAGGTATAGGAAGAATACAGAGGAGATTCTGGGCTTGTGTAGATGTTTTTGTTTCTCTTGTCTGAGGTACTGCTCCCTACCTATTTTCTCATAATGGTCCACTTGGAAAAACCCTCCCATAGTGTAGAGGAAGTTGCTCATGGCTGGCAAAAGGCAGTCCCCAGTGCTCTCGACAGCCTAAGCCCTACTGGCCTCCTAAGGGCTGAGGTACCCTCAATCCCATCAGAGGTATCCTGGTTGAGAAGCTTTGACCCAAAGAATTGTAGATCTCAGTGTGCAGATTACTCGTGCATTCCGGTGAGCAAAAACCTTAGTTTACCAAACTGTTTTGCTGCCGAAAGATAGAAATTCAAAGTAGACAGTCATTTTGAAGTTTGTAAGGCCTGTCCTCTGCATGAGCCTGGTGAAAATATTTAGGGTCACAGAGATGTGACCACTTGTAGACTTTTTGGTCAAAGTGGATTTAGTGGCAGTATTGAGACCAGGACTGTCCCTGTGCTCACATAGCCACAGCATTGGGGTGAATGCTGAGGTGGGGCTTCAGCAGTTAACACAAACATGTATGCACATGAGTGCACACCATGTACACAGGTTCAACCAAAGCTACTCTCAATTCATTTAGAGAACTGAAATTTCAAACTTCATTCTGAGTATTGTTTTACAGCTTAAATCATAAACTCTCTGCACTCTACCATGTTGACTGCATAAGTCAAACCTGTTCCCCACTGTGAACCAGAAAGTAGGAGGAGGGGCCTGGTGCCGAGAGCAGTCACCCTTTGAGCGATGGCGACAGCACCCCTGATGTTGGGAGCCCACAGCTGACTTCCTTTGTTACCAGCTTTCTTCCTCATCTGAGAAGCCTCTTATTCCACAATGGATTCCGCTGAAGCCTCCCAGCTGGTCTCTCTGACTCCTGCCTTGTCTCTCCCACCACTTAATGAAGCCAGAAAACTTTTTTAAAATTAACTGTAAACCTGATTGGGCTGTGGTCCTTTTCATTTCCTTTGTTGGTCTCCTTTGCCAACAGCTTAAATGTTCCTCTGGTCAGCCTTCTCTGACTCACCATGTCTGGCCTTGGCATCCCTGACACCACCCTTTACCTTACCTGGTGACATTGGTCACCCTGTTTAGAAGTTGTCTATCCATCTGGAACACCCCCCTCCCCAGTGTAACCCTAAGCTGCTAGTGGGCAGTGTGTCTGCCTTATCAATGGTTGGCCCCCAGGGCCTGGCACATAGTGGGCATTCATAGCACATTTGAAGAATGGTTACTTCTGCTGTTCAGACTCAAGTCATTTTCTTCATTCTACCATGCCCATCTCTACTGGTTGTTCAGTGTTAAAGCTTGAGCATCTTCGTGGTATCAAGACTCTCGTATAGACAAACAAAAACTTAGCAGTAGCAATGTCCCAGGACCAGGATATATTTAGCACAACTTGTTGATAATTACTGTTCATCGTTATGACCCTAGGACATTGTAAAAATCTTAAGTGCCCTTGAGTCATCAGAGGTGGATTAAATTATTCATTTAGCAAGCATTTTGAGTACCTGCTGTGCACAAGGCTTGTTTAGTAAGTTATACCAGGAGGCTTTCTCTCCAAGAGTTGATGATAGAGCATTTGTATTTTGTTCATATTTCTGCTTTTATTAAATGTTAAAAACACAGACAAAAAATACTGAGCCCCATTTTAAGGGCTGTGGGCTTAGAAACCAAACAATGGTGGTACCAATTCATTGAAATGCAGGAAAGAGCTAAGACACCTGGCCTTGGGGAGCTACAAAAACACATCACATACAAACTCTGCTCTTAAAAAGCCTACAGTATGAAGGAAGAAAAGATTTGTTCTAAGTTCCGCTAGACAAAGATAGTGAAAAATGCCCTAAGACGCTGTTTCTATTTGCACTTCCAGTGACAGAAAACCCAACTGGAAATGGCTTAAACCAATTTATTAACTCATTAAAAAAAAAGAAAAGATGTTCGATAGAGGCTGTCCCCATTGACTAATTCAGCAGCTTAATGACAGTATCAAGTTCTGTCCATGCTTCTGCTACGCCATCCTCAGCCCGTCAACTAGCTCTCCTCACAGGTACAGAAAGGTTGTGGGCATCCTATCATCGCATGCCGATGCCAAGGCAGACAAAGAAGCTTTTGTGTGTGTGTGTGTGTGAACCTTTCTTTAAAGTGTGGAGCTTTCCTGGAAACACCCTAGCTAATTCCCCCTCACATCTCCTTGGCTAGAATGGGGCATGTTCTCACCTCTAAACTAATTCCTGTTAAATGGAATGGGACATTTGTGTAGAATAGAACTATCAGAGTTTACTCTAGTCATAGGAGCAAATGGAGAAGTTTTTGTTTTGTTTTTTTTTTTTTAACCAGCAGAAAGGAAGAGGGCGGTGGCTATGAAGTGGCAGGCTAGAGTGCCTGCCACTAAAAAATCGTGATAGAAGTCCTGCAATGCTCAGAAGAGAACCAGTGGACCTTCACCCAGTTTGCTTCTGCTTCTACTGGAGAAAACCAACAAGTGTGCTCCTAAGTAATGCCACTGTTACAGGAGCACTTCTGGAGGCAATGGTACCCGAGTTATAAAGAAGTCTGAAAAGCAGAGGGTTATAATCAGAGCTTTCTTTACAAAAGACCCCTCTGGCTATGAAGCATGGATCAGAGGGCGTGAAGACAGGAGTAGTAATCCAGTCGGGAGCTGCTCATAGCTCCAACTAGACTCAGAAAATAAAGCCATTTGAGAAGAATGGAGGAGGTAAAGTAAGCACGCAGCTCACGTGTGTCAGAGTACAACTGGTGCTGCGTAGGGTTTTCAGTGGTTGAATTTTTAAAAGTAGATCACCAGGCCCATCTTTGAAATGCCTCTGGGTGGATTCAAACCTTTAAACCTTTTGTTAGCAACTGAGCACAGTAACTATTTGCCCCACCCAGAGATGCCATCAGTTAGAATTGATGGCAGCTGGTTTTAACGTAAGCAGGACTTTGAGATAGAAGAGGGGACACAGTGGAGAAGTGGGGGGACCCCTGGATTACTTCAAGATGTGTCTGGTTTGGGCAGCTGCTATTCCTGAACTGGACACCACAGCTTAGGTGGAGGTTTGTGGTAGGGGTGAGAATGATACATTCAGGTGTGACCAGAGCTGAATGTTTGGATGGCAAGTGGGGCAAGAAATAAGCTACAGAGGTAATGAGGACTCAGATCATGCAGAGCTGGTGGGCCATGCTTAGGAGGGTAGATTTGATCCACCTAAGAATTTATGCAGAGAGATTGGTGCCACCTGTAGTCCCTGGGTGGTGCAAGAGGTTAAGTACCCAGCTACTAATTGAAAGGTTAACTGAAAAGCTGGGTCAGATCCACCCAGAGGTACCTCAAAAGAAAGGCCTGGCAATCTATTGCCAAAAAAATCAGCCACTGACAACCCTGTACAGCTGTACTCTACCACACATGGGGTACCCTGAGTCAGAACTGACTTGAAGACAGCTGAGAAAACCCGAGTAGTGAGGAGAGATGGAGGAAAGGAAATGCTGTGCACTAAGTTAAAGATGCCACAAGTCTCAGGGCACATGCAGGTTGACACTGGCAAGTTGTTACATGTGATGGTGAAATGGGGTGCAGAAGATGGACTGGAGGAGAGGAAGGCTGACTGCAAGGGGTGGAGGGACAACACCTGCCTTGTACATAGCAGGCATGAAGAGAAGTGACAACGTGCTTTTAGTTTAGCAGAGTAATTAAATACACTGCCACACTAAATGCTTGCTGCCTTGTCCTGCTGGGACAGGCTGTCTCCCATTAGCAGTGGCAGAACCAACCCCAGAGAGCAGCAGCCCTAGGGAGTCAGAGCCATTCTCAAGCACTCCCGAGTCTCCCCATGCAGGCTAAACATAGAGAGCTTTCCAGCTACTGCCAACCTCATGTTTTTCAGAGTAGGCCTGTGCCTTATAGGGTTTTCTGTGGCTGATTTTTCAAAGTTGATCACTAGAGCTTGCTTCTGAGGGACCTCTCAGTGAACTGCAACCTTTCCATTAGCAGCTGAGTTCATTAACTGTTTGCACCAGGGACGCCCCACTCCAGCCAGTGCTTTAACTACAGTTTCTCCAAGGCTTCTTCATTCACTATTGGCCAGGTCTGGGTAAGTACCAGGGGTATAGAACTGAATAGAACACAGTCCAGTGTTGGAAGCAGGAAAAGGTAGAAAACAGCAGCAAAGTATGGAAGTGGAAACAGAGCTGTGAGTGACCAAGACCCTCCACGTGCTTGCTCAGTGGAGGGAGTGGGTGCTTGATGCAGACTTGTGCATGTCCCTTGGGGCAGCCTTCACCACTACCTCTGTTCTGGCTTGCTGGCCACCCCACCTTGCTTTAATGATGTAAATTACCTCCAGTAGAGGCAGTTGTCCTGGATTATCTTTTTGTTGCATGGGAACATTTAAAAACAGGAGGCTTTTTTAAAAAAACAAAACAAAACATTATTCCAACCTATTTTCTACATCTGCCATATACTCAGAGGAGTCCTGGTGGTGCAAACAGTTGAGTATTCAGTTCTTAGCCAGAAGACTGGCAGTTTATATCCACTTACAGGCTATGTAGAAGAAAGATCTGGCAATCTGCTTCTATAAAGCTTATAGCCAAGAAGTCCCAACGGGGCAGTTTTAATCTGTAACACATGGGGTGGCTCTAAGTCTAAATCGACTTAACAGCACAGTAGTAACTGTGTACTCAGTGGTGTGTCAGGTTCTGAGGATCCAGAGTGAGATGTGAATCTTTGTGTCCTGCAGTTGAGCAGAGAAGACAGCTGTCTGAGCAGGCCATTGTAGTAAGATGACGTGACTGCAGTGATGGCCTGCCAGAGGCCAAAGGGAGGTTGCTCATCTAGCCTGGGAGTCATCAGGGGAAGTTGCTGGATGCTGTACCTTTCCCAGCCTTGGAATTTTTTGTAAAGACACAGGGACAAGAGTTGGCACTTACCATCTGTGTGTGGCACGTTGTAAACCTGCAGTAGATGATAGCTGATATTATTTGTAGCTCAGATTAGCGGAGGGATTGGCTGAGAAGGGTAGAGAGAATGTTGCTAAAATAAAGCGGTAACACTAGTCAAGTGTCAGCTACAGAAAGGTATGAAACTAAATGTACAAAATTGATTTAAACAAGAGTGCCCAATTGTTTTCAACATTTATATACCAGCTAGAGTCAATTGGAGCGAGGTGTTGAAAAGAGGTTTTAATTAACTCATGTCTGGGCTCAACAAGAAAGAGAACTGTGATTCATTAGTGATGTCTGCTGTGGGTGCAGAAGGGAGAAGAGGCAGCTTACATGCCACACAAATGCCCACCGGAAAATTAGAAGGATAGCTCAAATAACTGAGATCTAGCTAAATGGAAACCTGGTAACCCAGAGCCCCAGCACATGATATTTTTCAGAGACAGACAATGATGTGTTCACATGTGAAATTTATTTTCTAAAGTAAACAGTCATACTTTCAAAGTGTCTTTTGAATTACGTGTACACTCAGACCAATCTCTTTTGCTTGTGATAGCTAGACAGCTCCCTTCTAGTCACTGGTCAGACCTGGAAGCAGAGCAACATCCTGAAACACCAGAGAAAGGTGTTTGAAAAACCAAACCCAGTGCTGTCCAATGGATGCCAACTCATAGCAACCCTATAGGACAGAGTAGAGCTGCCCTTAGGGTTTCCAAGGAGCTCCTGGCAGATTTGAACTGTCGTCCTTTTGGCTATCACCCATAGCACTTAAATACTTTGCCACTAGCTTTTCCATTTGCCTTCTAGATTGGTTAAATTATATTCCTTCAAATGCTAAGAGAGTAGAGGAATATATATATGTATATGTATGTAGTAGGTTTTATGTAAGAGTTGAAATAACAAAAAGGCTGCTAATGAGAATAGACAGTTAACTAGAACTTCATTAAAGGGGGGAGTCTCATCACTGAGTTATTCTTCAGCACAGTGAACCCGGGGAGACTTCAGTTACTTTTATCATGGTAATAACTCTTGCTGAAAGACAGATGTTATACAGATTTACTGGTACTTGTCATGCTTCACATTCATTAACTTACTGTCTCTATTATGCTTCATTAAATGCCATTTGGGGTTAGAAAGGCAGCCGGGCACCCCAGAAAATCAGGAGAGGTATGTTTAGTCCATGTATCTAGCATCTTAGGTTTGGGGGACTGTCCTGTTTGCTCACCTTTGGTTTAGCTCTTCTAGACTGTCGAGATGATAACCCTCTCTACAAATCTTAGATACAGCAGAGATCTTATTTTTCCTACTTGGAAATCATTTTGATTGATGTTTTCAGATGCTTCTAAAAGGGAGCAAGGGCCAAGGTACAGCTTTTTAGGTTACATAAGTATCCAGAGAGCTACCATAAGGGAACAGTACAGCAGCAAGCATTTGTATACCCATGGTCCCAAACACAGGCACCTGGACCTACTTGAGGGCCCTACTCGGGGCTGTGAGCAGTATTCTCTGGCAGCTGCCTTTCAGCTGCCACAATGCACAGTCTGCAAGAGGCTTGAGCATAGAGGACCCCAACTGTCCTTGCCATGGGCCAGGCAGCTGAGGGTGTTCCTTCTGAGCCACAGAAAGCTTTTCTCTACCAATATCACGTTATTCTCAGAGGCAGATCACTTTCTCCCTGTACTCAACGGGAAGTGTCTTCTAGACTCTGCCTAACTGTTGAACAGCTGTAACTTTTATTGTAAACATAGTCATTCATTTAGTTGCTAGTATTTTAATGCCCCTAAGAATATGTGTATTTTATATAGATAAACATAAATAGCCATTCCAGGAGGCTATGCTTTTTACTGCAAATCTCTTTTGGAAATAGACTATTAATGAATTTGTGTATGTGGTATATGTGTGTGTGTGTATACACATGTGTGGACCTGTATGTGTGCATGTATAAATGGTTAGGAAAGGAGTCTGGAGTGACCCAGAGTTGACTGTTGCAAAATATTTTAATACCAAAATAAGAACAAAAGTACATCCAACTTTTTAAAATTATGAGCCCAAATGAGGCCTTACCTCTATATTATTTTTTAAGTGTCTGATGTTTCTAGCAGAGCCCTGGTGGCATAGTAGTTAAGAGCTACAATTGCTGACCAAAAGGTTGGTCTTTCAAATGCAGTAGCCACTCCTTGTAACCCTTGTGAGGCAGTTCTACTGTGTCCTGTAGGGTTGCTATGGATCAGAATTGAGTCTCAGTAGCAAAAGTTTTTGTTTTGTTTTTTTTTAACATTCTAATGTGTAGATTGGAAGTCCTGGTAGTGTAGCAGTTAAGTGGTCATTAAGTGGTCATCAATTCAGATCTGCCAGGCGCTTCTTGGAAACTGTGGGGCAGTTCTAATGTGACCTATAGGGTCGCTATGAGTCAGAATTGACTCGACCCCAGTGGGTTTGGTTTTCAACGTGCAGATCCTTATTGGATGCTGTATAAAATGTCATAAAATGTAAACATACAGCTAAAAGGGGGGGAAAGATCTGTGCAGATGCTGCAACAAAAATAAGTCATTCAGGTACAACAAAAGAACTGAAATTTATTCTACATACAGCGTCCCGCCTACCTAATGTTGAGTCAGATAAGTGAAGTCATTTAATAAGAGTGTATGTAAATACGGAGAAGAGAATTCTGAGAATTGAGTTGGCCTGGAAACCTAACCGTCAGTGATAACACTGTTTCTATGGGAAAATATGCCCCATAAGTACAACCTTTGAAACCCTGCTGTTTGATAAGGTGGGGGTTAATGATATAAAATGATCACCTACTGATCTGTAAAATTCTAAACACTAGACCATCATCAAGCATTTATTGAGTCACTGCTGGGTGGATTACTCTGTGATAACCATAGCCAGTGAGACAAAAGAACTAAAGGACCATTTCTACCCTCAAGAAGCTTGTACCTTGTTGAGGAGTAAAACATTCATACAAAGCAACTTGAGAACTTCCACAGTGCCTGAGCTTACAAAGCAGGAATCCTGCGGGCAGTGTCCTGAAGGAGGGGTGTGAGGCAAGTGAAGTTAATCAGGAAAATGTGGGGTTTCACCGGCAGAGCATGTTCCCTATTCATCCCTAAGCCCTGGAGGCTCACCAAAGGCTCTTTCTCCTCCTTCCTGGAGTGCCTCGCACAAGCGTGAAGCAGTGGCTGCAGTAAATGTCATATGATCCCAGCATGCCTCGCAATTCAAAACCACAAATGGCATGTGGCATTACCTTATTAGGAAAGGCTCAAGCTTTTTTCTTTCCTTTTTCTTTTTTCATTTCTTTTTCTGAGGAAGATTGGTTCTCATAGCAGGCTGGGCAGTGGTGTGGCTCCCGCCCCCAGAGTCCCAGCTCAGGAGCACACCCTGGGGAGTAGACAGAGCCTCTCTGAGAGTGCCTGAGATTTGGAGCCTGACTTTGGGTTTTTGTGTAATTTTCTGGGAGCATCTACAGATCAGACGGGTCTGAGATAGCAGAGAGTCTTGCCTTATTTGCCAGGTAGAATTTGCTGCTTTGTATTTCACCATGTCTGGTGATCACTGTTGAGGAGAAGAGAAATGGGGAGGAGGGAGCACGTTGGCTGTAAAATTTCGGAGACCGGGGCTGTATTGTATCCCACTGGGAATGCTGGCAGCCTGCAGAGAAGGATGGGGCAGGGCAAGTCTGCTGGATGAGGCATCCAGATCAACCAGTCTGTCCTGATCGGAAGTTCTTCAAATAAGCCCTTTGCTCCCTGCTGTAGGCTGCCTTTGAGAAAAGCTTCCGGGGCTGTGATCAGCAAACAGCTACATCAGTAACCTTTCTTATGGTACTATTATTTAGCTTTAGGTAAGCACCAAGGCTCTGAGTGGTGCAGACAGTTAATGCTCAGCTAACCGAGGAGACTCCATGGAGCAGTTCTACTCTGATGTATGAGGTCACTATGAGTTGGACACGACTTGATGATACTGGGTTTTAACTGAAAGGTTGGTGGTTTGAGTCCACCCACAGGTACCTTGGAAGGAAAGGGCCCAGTGTTCTGCTTCTGAAAAAACAGCCAAAGAAAACCCTATGGAGGACAATTCTACTGTGAGAAGCATGGGGTCACTATGAGTCAGAAGTGTCTGGTTTTATGTCCTTGTTACTACATGCAAAAGGGGACAGTGCGAGAGAGAACATTCCTCTTCAAGCAGTTTAAGTCGTGATGGTGATGATGATATAGCAGCAAACGTTTACTGTTTCAGGTTCTAGAAATACTCATATCCTGTCTTATTTAAGTCTCTTTATAACCCTAAAATCGCTTTTCACACTATTAATTCCATTTTGCAGATGAGAAAAACTGAGGCTTAGAAAGATTAACCTATCCAAAGCCTCATTGCCAGGAAATGACAAAGCCAGGACACAAACTCACATCTTTCTACCTCCAGTCTTACAGGCAGTTCTTCCTCTCAGCACTTTTTCTTTTTTACTTCTCGTTTGTTATAGATCTTACTGATACTGTATTTTCTTGCATTATTTGGATGGGTTTGCTTTTCCCAAGGAAGTGGGATGGGGGGAGGTGTTGGAAAAATAAGTCAGAGATGAATTTATTTTGAAAAAGAGTTTGTAAGGGAAGTGTCGAGTTGACCAATAGAAAGGGAACAGCTATCCTGGCCTTTGCATGTGTTACAGAAGAATGTGTGGAAATGAGTGGGAGAAACAGAAAGTAAACCGGGACAGGGAAAGATCAAACAGAAGGGAACATGATAGCAAGGAAAAGGGCAGCTCTGCCTTCAAAAGTAGTGTGTTAATGATTAGCACTCTGCAGACTTTGCAGGTCTCAGGGCCCGCAGCGGTATGCAAAACTCCCTTGTTTGGGGGAGAGTTTTGCCTTCCAAAAAACAAAACCATGACATTTAAGTCTGAGTTTCTGCAGAGACTGGATGAAATCACTGCTGGAAAAACAAGAATGGCAGCACATGTTAATTATTTCAGGAACTCGTAAGATGGTGCAAATAAAAACATGTGCCGTCCCTAGGAGAGAGAGACAGATGCCGTGGTCCTTCCTCTGCCTGCTCTTTACCGACCTCCCTCCCCTCCACTAGACCCTGTCAGCCTCCTCCATCCTTGTTGCCTCTGCTGAAGATACCACAGCCCTAGTGTTTCCCTGGATTTACAAAAATAAAGGCATAAAGATTCTTTATAAAGCGGATTGCATCTTTCCAGAAGCCTGTGGTCTAGTTGTTGGGCTACTCTTATCTTCCTGTCTGATGTCTCTTTGATCTGCAGCCTGCCTAACATGCTACCATCGGTGTTTGAAAGCCAGGAATTTCTTTATTGATCTTTACCCAAATTCAAAAATGCCCAAGACTTCCCTCTTCAGAAGAACCATTTTGCAAGTAGAAAAACCCTTCAAAAGTAAATTGTAACGCATATTTACAGGTTTTCTTTTTTTCTCCCCCTTCTTCCCCCAAGAAAGATTCTTTAATCTCATCCTCCTGCCATGCAGATTAACAGTCTCTTGTTCTGCTATAGCAAGTTCTCTAGTTGTTTGTCCTCTGCAGATTAGGATAATGAAATACTCTCTGCTGCTTCCCACTTGGACACAGTAAATTGAGCTCTGCTGCACCCCTCTTGTCCTCAGGGCCAGCAGCCTCAAGTCCCAGGATATCTCTGGCTCAGCACAGGGAGCCAACATTGTTTGCATTGCATACATTCCTGTACTATTGAAATATCCCATTCAAGCTTCAGAACATCCCTGTTGGTTTGTGGGTATTTGTTCCAGGGAGGGGGATGAGATGGTAACTCTCATGATCCACACATGATGCAGCTCACATGCTACAAGCTCCCAATTCTCTCTTCTCTAGAGATTCTGTCTAGAGATTAGATAACATTTGTGTTGCTGAAAGCCACACATGAAATTAAACATTGAAGATACTTCAGTCTTCTTGACAAGAAGGAGATGTACAGTGAAACTTGTAAGAGCCAGAGCTCGATGGAACTTTCTTATCTGTCTAGGCCTTGCAAGGTTTCTGCCTTTGACAGAGTGCAGTCATACCGCTTCTCGACCGCTCTCTACTGGTGGGAAATATTTGAGACTGGTGGTATATTGGTTAAATACTACAGCTGCTAACCAAAAGCTCAGCAGTTCAAATCCACCAGACACTCTTTGGAAACTCTGTGGGGCAGTCATACTCTATTCTGTAGGGTTACTGTGAGTCAGAATTGACTCACAGCGATGGGTTTGGTGCATTCTGGTTATCACTGTGCCTGACAGAACCTTTGAAGTTTTTATCCCCCAACTCAAGCTTTGGACCACCCAGCAGTGAAATTTTTTTATGCCTTTGGAGCTGCTGAAATCTTTGTTAGGGATCATTTGGAGTTTTGTGTATATGAGGGTTGGATCCAGAAAGGACATCAGAAGAAATATGAGAAATATGAACAACCAAGATGATATTCATCAGTTTTTCTTCCATTTATTTTGAATGTATTATAGCCCTCCACCTAAAAATGGTAACTTTTAAAATAATGTGTTATTTAATTTGGTGGTATCTGGCTTCCTTTTGCTTTCAAACTGGCATTTAAGCCTTACATGTCGTTATCACCTATGTTTCTTTTATCTCCTTTCACCTTTGCTTGGGGGCAAAGAGAATATTTTAGAACTGTGAAATCAAAATACAACTGCCGTCTCCCTGAATGACTCCCTGAGCCTTGATGGCACAGTAGTTTAGGACTAGGCTGCTAACCAAAAAGGTCTGCAGTTTGAATCTACCAGCTGCTCCTTGCAAACCCTATAGGGCAGCTCTGCTGTGTCCTGTAGGATTGCTGTGAGTCGATCTCTACCCAAAGGCAGTGAGTCTGAATAACATACTGATAGTCCCTGGGTTTTAAGTGTGACTTTCTCTTTGATGTTTCTCAAAACATCAACTGATGAATTTTAGCCAAACTCATTTTTAGCACAGTATTAAAAAAAAAAAAATGCAGGCTTTATTTTCAGCCACAGGGACCAATGGTAATGGGGGAGGCTTCTGGACACTCTCATCCTTTGGTGCAGAGCTGGTTGACCACCTCCTCCCCAGGGTTGCTGCCTCCCTCGGGATTCTTTTCCCAGCTCAAGCCACTTTGTAGCCTCTGAGTAACAAATTGGTTATTGGGAAGGAGTGTTGAAGATACAGTTTTTAAAAATTTATAGTGTTCTGTAACTTTCATTTTATTTCTGGTGAATTTCAATGCTCACCGAGCTTGGGGGAAAAAGTGAAAAACTTTTTTTTTTTTTAATTAAGAAGGAAGAGAAAAGTTTCCTTATGTATTCTTACAAGAGTTAAGTTAATTATGCCTTTGTCAGCAGGTAGTTTATAGGGGAGTCAATTTTAAAAAAAGGAGAAGGCTCTAGCCTTTAATTATCCCAGTTGGTACTCAACTTTAGAAAGACTGTGTACCTGCTGAGTATGTTAATTTAACCACTTATAGCCAGTATCTTCACGGTGTTTCCCCCTACCCCTACCCTGCCATTCCTCTCAAGGAAGAGAATTCAGAATGCTCAGGTGAGAACAGGGAACTTTATGCCTACCTCATTCCTATTTCTTAGTACTTTGGGTTTTAATAAAGATTTTTAGGTCACTTTGATTTTTTCCTCGTGTAACTTCATTGTCACTTATTCAGGTGTTCATGGTGTTGTTAGCTGCTACGAGTGACCACCAACTCGTGGCAACCCCATGCACGATGGAATGAAATGCTGCAAGCGTCCTGCACTAGTCCCGTAATCAGTTGCAGATCGGACCCTTGTGACCTATATGTATCTGTATTTTCTACAAATGCAATCAATGAGTATTTATTAAGTTTTTGTTGTTGTTGCTTTTTACCAAGTGCAAGGATAGAAACAGATTGTAGGGAAGGTGAGGAGGCAAATAATAAACAGATAAGCAAGTGGTAGTCTTTGCAGACAGTGGTGGTGCTAGGAATCATTTCCACAGATGTTTATTAAGTGCTCTCCTGTTAGGCAGAAAGAGAAGTAAATCTTGTGGGAGTCTGTTTGCAGTGGGGGGGGTCTCACATTTACTTTCTAATTTGCCCTTAACCCTCTGACATCAGTGGACAGTTAGCATTTTTTCCATTTTGTTGTTATGAGCTGCCGTCAAGCCAGCCCCTGACTCAGGGTAACCCTGTGTACATGGAAAGAAATGTGGGCCACTCCTGTGCCATCCCTGTGACCAGCTGTGAATCTGGTCTTTGTGACCCATAAGGGTTTCGTTGGGTGATTTTCAGAACTAGATTGCCAGGCCTCTCTTCCTGCTGCCCTGTCTCAGCCTGAAGCTCTGCTGAAACCTGCTTAGCCAGCATCACGGTAATGCCCAAGCCACCACGACACATGGGTGTTGACTGTGCATGAGGTGTGCTGGCCAGGAATTGAACCTGTGTCTACTGCACAGAAGGTGAGATTCTACCGGTGAACCATCCCTGTCCTCTTGTCTATTCAAAGGAGAGGAAATTGAAATGGAAAGAAATTAAGCAGTTTGTCTAAAGTTACAGAATTCGTATGTGGGAAGACTGGACTCTGGCTCCATTTCCACTTCTTTTCTTTTACTGTGACATGCTGTCTGATCAAGCTGGGCAGCTTTGAAGATCATCTAAACCAAACCACTCATTAAACATGTGAGAAAATGAGACCCAGAAAAATGACATACCTTCTCCAGAACACATGTCTAAGTCATGATAGATTTAGAACTAAAACCTCAGACCCTGCTCCAAATGTCTTCTTTGGTTCAGCAATGTAGGGTAAAGGCTACAGTGGCCCATAACCAGTGTGTGAGGTGGGCTTGCTGTGTCTGCCGTACTGCGAGAGCTGACTTACATAGTTTCTCTTAACTGTTAGTCCATTACCCCAGCTCACTTGTCATCTGTATGTAGGTGCCCACGTAAGAGAGAGATTTACATTTGCATTTATTTATTTAACACTTACGTAAGCTTTTACTATGTGCCAACTGTTCTAAACACTGTACAAATATTAACTAATTCATTTCTTAAGCTGCCCAGTAGGATAAACAAACAAAAAAACTGTTGCCAATGAGTCGATTCCAACTCATAGCAACCCTATAGGACAGAGTAGAACTGCCTCATTGGGTTTCTAAGGAGCACCTGATAGATTGGAACCGCTAGCCTTTTGGTTAGTGGCCATAGCTGTTAACCTCTACACCACCAGGGTTTCCCCAACAGGCTAGGTACAGTTACTATTTTACAGAGGCAGAAAGAGGTAAATTGAAACTAAATGACCTGCTCTTTGTTAAAGGGCTAATGCTATACTTTCTTAATGCTATAAGCTAAGAAGTGGGACAGCCAGGAGTCAAACCCAAAGATCCTGGCTACAGTCTGTGAATTTAGCCACTACTTCCAGTTGTTTTAAATACAACCACATGCTCCTGTGATGTGCTAGAAGAGAACAAGAGATTTGGAACTAGAGAGGGTAAGATTCAAAACACAAATCTTTACCAGCTGTGTGGGCCTCACTCCTCCTGTCTGTAACAAGGGACTAATGCATACTTGGTAAAGTTGTAGTAAGGATGAAGGAGCAGTGATGGTTCAATGATAGAGTTTTCTGCTTCCATCTGGGAGACCCAGGTCTCAACTGCCGATACGGGTCATGCGCAGCCATCTCCTGTCTGCCAGTAGATGTTTATGTGTTACCAAGACAGTGAATAGATTTTAGCAGAGCTTCCAGACTGATGGACCAGGAAGAAAGGCCTGAGATCAGCCTCTGAAAGTCAGCCAGTGAAAACCTTGCAGATTATAATGGTCTGATTTACAGCCAGTCATGGAGGTGGTGCACAGCTGGACAGTGCTTTGTTCCATGTACATGGGATTGCCATGATCAGGGCCAACTGGATGGCCACTGGCAACAGCAAGTGGGAATAAAATGACGTGCCATGTGCTGCCCTTCATAAAAACATCTGACTGCCTCGTGGGTTACACCTTGATAGTCAGTTACATTTCATGATCCTGGAACTATGCCTTACTTCCATCTGTCTGTGTGGGGCTGGACTAAGATATATGAACTCCCTCAGCAGACTATAAGTTGACAGTCCTTCTTACATATATTTTTTACATTATGAAAATTAATTATTAAGAGAGGAGCCTGAGCACTGGCTGGTGCACAGTGGAGACTAAAAACTAGGAGCCACCTCTGCCATCCGTCTGATACCTGAGAATATCAGCTCAAGCCCTGGACTTTCATACGGTTGGCAGTACAGAAATCAATGATATTTAACCCAGAACCATTTTCCTTACAAGGCAGTTGAGGACCCGAGTTAAAGAGCAAAGGCTTGGAGTCAGTCTACCAAGGTTCACCTCCCAGCTTTGGGTCTTGCTGGCTCCAATTTATTTCATTTCTCTGTGCCTTGATTTCCCCACACATCAAGCGGAGTGGATAGTAGTACCCTCTGTAGAGTTAGTGTGAAGATTCACTGAGGCAGACCTAGTATAGCACTGAGCATCATGTACAGTGCCTGGTACATAGTAAGCACTCTGTAAAGAGTTATGATTGTTGTTGTTACTATTGTCACTTGAACAATACCCTTTGGGGTATTGTTCTCAAACACAAATACACACACTAGCATACCATTTCAGTACTTTCCTGACATGCATGTAAATACCATTTTCTACATCTTGGCATATTTCCAGAAAATTATTTCACAGCAAAATGATGTTCCCAAATCTCTTGGGGACCAATGCCCCTGAAACAAAACTGCATAGTTTGCTTCCCTCAAAATTTAACTCCTGTTTCCAGACATGTAGAAACTTCTTAAATATTATGGTAACCTTAAAGAATTGCTCTTCCAAGTTTTAAAAGCATTCAACTACTTGCAGATGTGAGTGAACACAAACTCCCTTACTTGGTACTGGGGCCTCACCTGGGTAAAGGATCCCTGTACTAAAAAGCATTCTAGTCTGTTTTCCTTGTCTAATCCAGCCATATCTGGGTGTCACTCCTTCCTGTTGTTGACTTTCCAGTGACTGTGGCAGCAGCAAATATCTCCATCATTTGCTCTGTAGGAACATTTGTGCCACAGGGTTAGATACGGTTCTTATTATTTGTTAACTTCCCCTCCCCGCATTTTTATTTTTTTAACTGCATTTCGATGTTATTTTGCCTACCTAGCTGACAAGGGAAACCCTAGTGGCACAGTGTTTAAGTGTTATGTCTGCTAACCAAAAAGATCAGCAGTTGGAATCCACCAGGCACTCCTGAGAAAACTCTGTCCTATAGGTTCATTGTGAGTTGGAATTGACTTGATGGCCAGGGAAGTCTGGCTTCTGCTGTAAGACAGTAGTTATGCCAGCCAAGTGCCGTCAAAATATTGATGCTGAGAATCTAAGTTTCAAATTCTAAAAATCCTAAGCAGCATTTAATTCTCCACAGCTTTCCCCACTCCTTCCCTACTAGGCTTCGGATCCTGATATGTGGCATCAGTGATAGATCACCTCCTCCTGTGTTACTATGCAGTTTGCACTAAGCAATCAGAACTCTTTGATCTTCCAGGTTAATAAACAGCTTGCTTCATTTCTTTTCTAATATCCTAAACACTAGTATTTTGCATTCTACCATCAGAGTATTATAGGAACATATCTAGTATCATATATTTACTGGTTTTTTTTAATTGATTTAAATTCATTTTTTAATTTAGCCTTGTCTAAAACAAAACAAAACCAATCCATAAAAATTATTGGTTTGATATATAATTTTTTTTTCTAACTAACAATAAAATATGTGTCAGCTGTTATTAGTCAGAAGTTCCTACATACTACAAATAACTAATGTGCTCAGTACTAACTGACAGGCTGGAGGTTTGAGGTTACTCAGGTGCCTCAGAAGAAAGACCTGATGATCCACTTCCAGAAAATCAGCTGTTGAAAACATTGTGGCACACAGTTCTACTCTGACCCATGTGGGGTCATCATGCGTCAGAGTCAATTCAGTGGCAACGGGTTGGTTTATCATTGTTAAAGTAAAATAAAATAAATCATTATACAGTCCTAAGAGTAGAGACTCATGCTCTTTTAATGTAGAGAACAATTACATGGTGTAATTTGCCGGGAGCCTTTCACTAAAACTTAGTAACTCACCTGTTTAAATAGTGTATGTTACATTGTACATACTGTTGTACACTGGTTATCTTCAACTTTGAGCGGTATCTTCCTTTTAAGACCTCAAAATGTGTTCCTCCTTTGAAATAATAATCATTCTTATAGAGTAATTTGCAGATTAAAGCTCTGAACATAGTGCCTAGCTCATAGTTAAGACTGTTAGCTCTTCTTTGGTTTCCATGGGTATTTTCTTCCCACTTGAACTATAATTCCTGGGGTTAGAGAATTTCTGCAGTTTCTCTGAGTATATAGTACAGTAATTTGTCTCTGAAAGATGCCCAACATATATTTATTGTAGAATAATCTGGGAAAATAAGCAGAGAACTGGGACCCTGAGAAGAAAGCAATTCATGATGTTAATGAGTCATCACACTGTTGTGTTGATTCTTTTCAGTGAACACCCACATTCTTGTGTAGTGGGATCCACTGCCTGTGACCAGTTCTCCAGGCTGAAAGTCAGTCTCAGGACTTTGAAGTTTTTTATTTCTAAACTCATCATCTGTCCCACCATCTGTTTGACATATGGGAACAACTTTCTGGATCACTTACCCCTTGGTCCTGAGCTCAGATGCAGACAGGGCCAGGCAGGTTCGGTACTTGGAGTGAGAAAGCCCAGGCCTCATCCCAAGATGAATCTACTCTGCAGTTCCATGTGAGCAGCCTCGTGGGAAGGTGCTCACTGACTCTGTTTTTTAAGTATTATCTCCGTGGACCATATAAAACAAGTGTACGGGCCAGCCTCTGCCTTTCTGCTGCTAGTTTGTGACTTTTAAGTTACTTTGCATCTTTTGAGTTTCTCCTTAAATATACAGTATTTTAAAGTATTGTAGTCTAGTGTCCAACAGCTTATTTGTTACCAAGTCTAATAATGCTGAAATCGAAGAGCAGTTTGTAACTTGGGTGGTTAGTTTCTGTTTGAAGTATTGTCAGCCTCTCCAAAATCTGAAAATGAGCTGATAAGGTATGAGCTTCAGTCCATCACTTCCTGGCAACAAAAGGAAAAGTGTATGCCGGGCAGCTAGCAATGCTGGCAGTTTGCTAGGGGCTTTGGTCAGCATATGGTGAATTTAATCTCAAAATCAGACCATTTTTATAGAGCAGTAAGAAAAGTCTATATCATCTACACATGTCAGTGATGTAGCACAAAAAAGTGATGGCCTTGAAGACCAGGTGTGGAAACTGTCAAAATAGCCAGCATTCCTGATTTGTTTATTCTCCCTAAAGCTCAAAGGGACTTTAAAAAACAAACTTAAAAATAAAAAGCCTAAATCTTAAGAAAGGGTTTTTAGTTTTCAGCACTCATTTTTAATTAAAAAGACATTTTTCTGTCTCCTTTCCTCACTCTGTATTTTGTATTGAAAACGAACTGATGTTTAAATAGTAATGAGCTATCTGATGCATGTCATAACCTTCAGCTCCAAGTTGGGGTGGAAACAGTAGGGAGAGTGGTTACAACCAAAACCTGTTACTGTTACATCAGTTCAGATTCATGGTGATGCTGTGTGTGCCAGTGTGGAACTGCTCCCTAGTTTTCTTGGCTGTAGTCTTTGTGGAAGCTGATTGCCAGGCCTCTCTTCTGCAGTGCCTTGGGGTAGGTTCAGTCAGTCAGTCTGTAGGTTAGTAGTTGAGAGCGAACTGTTTGTGCCACCTGGGAGTCTTACGCCTATTTCTTTCTTTTTTTAAGAACTAACAGATGAAAATGTAAAACATAGATGATTGTTGATTTATCCATAGTTGTGGAATACCTGCTAAGTTACATGTTAGACACTCTAGTGAACTCTTGGAATGAAAACACGATCTTTCCTTACTTGAGGTCAAAACCAAAAACCAAACCCATTGCTGTCAAGTTGATTCGAACTCATAGCAACCCTATAAACAGTTGAATTGCCCCCCCAAAGGCTTTCTGAGGCTGTAAATCTTTACAGAAGCCAACAGCCATGTTCTTCCACAGAGCAGCTGGTGGATTTGAATGACCCCCCTTTTGGGTAGCAGCTAAGTGATTAGCCTCTGCACTACCAATGCTCCTTTTTTACATTAACAGGGATCTTTAAATTGAAAAAGCTGGGAACTGATTAATGTAAACTCCTAGTTAAACTGATGCAGAAAGGGAAAGAAAACAGGATTCAGTGACTTGCATAAGTGACACAGCTAATTAACGGCTGGTTGAGACAGGTCCTTGGCCTTCTCACTCTGGGCCCAAAGTTCCGTCACCACCTGTGTACCTGTTCTGCGTTTGGCACCAACCTTCTTCAGACCAATAAAGGAGATACTGCCTTAGACAGAACTGAAACTATTTATGTTTGTTATTTTAGTGACTCATTTTACTAATGATTTAACTTAACAATTTTAATTAAATTTTGCTTTAGCAAAATCCATTTGCAACAATCCCCTAAATATGTTCCAGTTGGCAATTCAAAAAATAGGCCCAAGAAAGGTCAATGAAAGGAAAGTTTTTAATTTGCAGTAGATAAATCACCAAGCAAGCAATTCTCAGGTCAAAATTAGGACTTGATTTAGTTGAAACCCTGTGTTTTAGTCAGCTAGCGCTACTCTAACAGAAATACCACAGAGTGGATGGCTTTAACAAAGGAAAGTTTATTCTTACACAGTCTGATAGGCTACAAGTCCAAATTCAGGGTGTCTGCTCCAGAGGAAGGTTTCACCCTTTTCAACTCTGGAGGAAAAGTCCTTGTGTTGCATCCATCTTTGTCCAGGGAGCAACTTGGCTCAGGAACCTCGGATCTGAAGGACACATTCTTCTCCCAGTGCTGCTTTCTTGATGGTGTGAGGTTCCCAGTTTTCTGTTTGCTTCCCTTTCCTTTTATCTCTTGTAGGATGAAAAGATAAAAGGTGGTGCAAGCCACACTCCAGGGAAACTCCCTTTACAGTGGAGCAGGGAGGTGATCTTATGAAGGGATTTGTTAATCCTCTTACCATATAGCATAGGAAAATCACAAAATGGAAGACAATCAAAATATTGGAAATCTTAGCCCAGCCACATGGCTACACGCATGGGGGGTGGGGCGGACACAGTTCAGTCCATGACACGCTAGTGGTCCAGCCACATGGCTACACACAGTTCAATCCATGGCACTCTGGTGGTATAGTGGTTAAGAGTTATGGCTGCTTATCAAAAGATCAGCAGTTCAAACCCACCATGTGCTCCTTGGAAACCATATGGGGAAGTTTTGCTGTCCTATAGAGTAACTAGGAGTAGGAGTCATCTCAGTGGCAATGAATTTTATTTGCAAACATCATTTTAAGACAGCTTAGAATCCTTTATGGAATGTAAAGAGGCCCGTATCCAATGATGCCCAATTCTTAGTTCAAATCCTGACTGTGGTTTCAGTACCTGCATGGACCTCAGCCATGCTAACTCACAACTCCAGTCCTCTGGGTACTTATGTGCAAAATGGTGAATGAGGCATTTCCTTTTTATTGTCATGTGCAGTAAATGTACTCTGCTGCTAACAGAAAAACTGTTGGTTCAGGTCTATCTAGAGGCTCGTAGAAGAAAGGCCTGGCCATCTGCTTCCCCAGAATCAGGTATTGAAAACTCTGTGGAACACAGCTCTCCGAGACACCATGAGGCAGAGCTGACTCAACAGCATCTAGTTGTGAGCATTTGATAAATAACGGCACAGATGAAGCCCTTAGGAAAGAGGTGCAAGCCCTTCATCTTCCACATGAAGAAACTGAACTCTGAGAAGCAGCAGTGACCCAAGAAAACCATTTTGAATTCAGCCTAGAATCCAATCCCCTGTATTTTATTCACCCTGCAACTCAGTCTGCATCTGCCCCTGAACTTTGTCCCTTGCTTGCCTGGAAGTGCTCTGTCCGTATGGCGTGGGTGGTTGCGCTGTCTGAGGCTGTGCCCTTGAGGACAGTATCACAAGTCTGAGTATGAGCCTGCAAGCTGCAGGAGTTCTACTGAGAACACAGTAGTGGCTCCAGTGTTCACACATCCCTGCCACAGAGCACAGCTGGTCCTGAGTGCAAGGCTCGTTTGCATAGCTGCGTCACAGGAAGCAGGTCCGGTGTCTAGCACAGCTCGGCACTGGCCTGGCCGAGGGAGAACAAACTGCTTCAGGCACCCTGGGTCCCGAAGCCATGGGCTGTGCCCTTGGCTCACTCCTGAGCACCAGAGAGCCATAGCCTTCACCTGCAGGCTTCTTCCTGCCTGCTGCTTGAGTTTTTATTATTGCTATTCTTTTTTTGTGATCAATTGTCATGTTTGGCATGCGTGACTGGAAGATCAGGGAGAGAGGGGGCCTTTTGTGGAGTCAGAGTTCCTGATGAACAAAGTCCTCAAGCTCTTCTTCCCCAGTGGTTGCAAGTGAAACGGTAGATGCATGAGTCACTCCCTGAGACGGGAACAGGAACCTGCTGATGCCAAACAACTTGCAGTTCAGCTGTGAGAATCGACCCCCCAGAAAGTCAACGTGTGTCTCCCGCCTTTTCCAAAGCCTAGTGAGCCCGGCACCTGGTCCTTACCCTGGTGAAAGATGTCTCAGCACTCAGGGAGTTGTGTCCTTGATCTGCATCTGTTAACAAATCAGAGGACCCTGTGTGCCAAAGAAGCTTTCTGGCTGAATCTTTTTTTTTCTTTTTCTTTTTTTTTTCCCCCGTTGTTTCTGCTTCCCTTGAAATGGTAATGCACTCTGTGGAGTTTTAGGTTATTTTTTTTGTGTAAACATTATTTGTGTTTTTCTGACAGGAACTTTTATGGGTGAAGATCTTTTAGATTTGGTAGTATTTTCACGAATTCTCTGTTCCTTTTAATTGAATTCTTCAAATTCCTTTGTTTTTCTTTGCTATTCTTCATAATTATTTTAATAGCTCCCATTTGTTGAGTGCTTCCTAAAAGCACAGCCCCACTTTTAAGAACTTTACATATTCATTTAATCTTCACAGCGGCTCCGTGAGGTGTTATTGCTATTAGCTGCCATCCAGACTTCTGACAGCCTAACGTACAATGGAACGTTTGCTCAGTCCTGTGCCATCTTCACAGTCCTTGGTGTGTTTGAGTCCATTCTTGGGGCCACTGTGTATTCTGAGTGCCTTTCAACCTGGGGGGCTCATCTTCCGGCTCTAAGTTGGACAATATTCTGTTGTGATCCAGGGTTTTCACTGGCTGATTTTTAGAATTAGATCACTAGACCTTTACTCTTAGTCTGAAAGCTCTGCTGAAACCATAGGTGACCCTGCTAGTATTTGAAATTCTGGTCGTGTAGCTTCCAGCATCACAGTGTCTTGCAAACTACCACAGGACCACAAACTAACCAACAGGTAGTAGCCTTGAGGTGTAAGGATACTGTTGCTACTATTTTGCAGATGAGGAAACAGGCTTGGTTAAGCAGTTTTTCAAAGTTACACAGTTAGTTAAATAGCAAGAGCCAGAGTTTAAATTCTTACTCCTAACAACTCCCTTCGCTAACATTTCTCCAACTGTGATCAACAAAATAACATTCTCATGAGATGCCCTTATAAAAACGTTTCTACTTTAAGATAGTTTGGAGGAACGCTACACACTGTATGCCTCCTGCAGATGAATGTGCACCTTGGTACAGGCCAGATCCTGAGAAGTGTTATGTGAAAGGAGCCTTCTTGCCTTTGTTAGCTAGGGCTTTCCAAAATTTATGTGGCATGGAATCCTTTTTCCTCATAAGCCTATTAAATTGCAGTACATTGTGAGAAACACTGCACTAGTGTAAGAAGACAGTGTTGTGTAATACTTAAAGTGCTTGAGCTTTTGAACCAAACTTTAAAAAAAAAATTACTGTCAAGTTTATTCCATTTTATGGTGACCCATAGGTTACAGAGTGAAACTTCTCTGTGGGGTTTCTTGGCTATAACCTTTATGGAAGCAGATTGCCAGGCTTTCCTTCTGTGACACCACTGGGGGGGGTTCCAGCCACCAACCTACATGTTAGTAGACAAATGCAAACCACTTGTACCACCAAGAGACTACTTGTGTTCTAATCCAGTGTCTGCTGACCAGTTGTGGTCAGTTGATTCTGACTCATGGTGACACCGTGTGTATCAAACACAGTTCTGCACCATAGGGTTTTCAGTGGCTGGTTTTCAGAAGTAAGTTACCAGGCCTTTCTTCAAAACACCTTTGGGTGGAATTGAACCACCACCTTTTTGGTTAGCAGTGAGGGCATTACCTATGTGCACTATTCAGGGACACCAGGCCTGCTCTTCTCTACAGAAATTGTTTAGCTTCTCAGTGCCTCACTTTCCCCATCTGCAAAATGGAGAAGGTATAATAGCACTTCTGTCTCCATTGATTGTGATGCATCTAGAAACCTTAGAACAGTGCCTTGCACATAGAACAGTGCTCAGTGTACTAAATGTAGCAGAAAGAATCAAAATATTTGCCACCTATAGGGTCTGGCCATAGCTAATATGCTGTTTCATAGGTCTTCAAAAAACATATCTCAGGGAGTACCCGGCTTTCCCCTGGTGACCTCTTCTGTTACCCTGGACTGTCTCTCCCCATCCATCTGGTTGCCCCAGATAGCAGCCCAGACCTGGGCTCTACTCTAGGCAGTAGGTCTTTGCCCTTGAGTCAGGATTAGCATGCACTCTTCTGGGACAGGGAGCAGCTATCAGGGTTAGCCACATGCTTGTGGGTGGCCTGGGCAGAATCTGCAAAGAGAAGGAGCTAGTGAGACAGGAACTCAAGTTCTCTGTGTTTGAGCAAGGCAGCCACCCTTGCAACCATTGGCCCCCTGGGTTTCTAGAAGGGGAAACAACTACAATGTATTGAACTTTCACTGAACTTGCCCTGCCTCCTCCCTCAGCTGTGACATACCCCAACAGGTCCTTTGAGGAGAGTGGCCTGTGTATGGAGAGCCTTGCAGTTCTGCAGGCTAAGCTCCTGGACATTAAAAGGGAAGAACTCTTTGGGTCTCCCAGTGTACACCTACCTGGACCACCAGTTGGAAACTTTTCAGCAGACAGAGTATGGTTGCATTGGGGTTTGCTCTTCCCTCCCTGTGTGTTCTGAAGCTAATCTTTTCCTTGGCTCCCAGGATGATGTGGGAGAAGTCCCTTGGTGGAAAGAGAGCAATTGTAGGAACTTAAATCATTTTCCAAATTGACCCCAGGCATGTGTCATGTTGATCTTTGTATGTTTTCTGTAGATTTTAAATGATTCAAAATGAGGAGTTAAAATTAGAAAAATGCAGCAACTCTCTGTGTGGACAAAGAAGGCTGCCCAAGAAGTGTTAAGTGAAATAATGTACTTTGCAGAACAATATGTAAATATTCCATTTGCTTGAAGACCCATATATATGTGTATAAAGTATGTATAAAGGCCAGAATAAGGTGGAAAGCAAAAGACACCATTAATGGTAGTTATCCCTTAGCAATAAGATGAGAAGAAAAAAATTATTTTATTCACCTGCATATAGCTTATATTTTTTAAGACATTCTTTTCCTTACTAAAAAATAGATAAATAAAAGCCAGCTCCAAAAACAGAGCCAAACTTTAGATGGTAGTGGCTACTGATGGTGGTGTTGCCTCCCTGTCTAGAAGGCTTTTGCAGTAAGAAGGAAGGAAGCCTAATAGAGAAGGAGCCAATTCCAGTTGCAGTCAGCTGCGTACACGCTCAAGTCAGCCGCGCACGGTGTGGCTTTGGAGCCTGTACAGTTGAAAATGGTGCTACATTTTGCTTTTCCTTTCCCACGCCCTCCCTTTGGTAAGCCACACACACTGCTCAGATCCCCCAGAGCTCAGCTCCCCCTCTTTTGCCCTTGGCAGTGATAAAACACTTTACTCACCCTGGCCTGAAAGCAAATGGAGGGATCCTACCCAAGTTCAAACAAAAGTAGACGCAACCACTAGGAGGGAATTGGTTACCGCTGGTTCACCTCTGAGATGTCTTTGCTCCTTCCTCCTGAAAGTTGATTCTCAAGCTCCAAGGCCTTGGCCCATGGAAAAAGTCAGAGACAGAGATGGAGTGAGACAGCCATCTCTCAGAGTAAAGAATCCCAGTCCCTTCCCCAGTTTTGAGGGGCCTTGGTCATGTTGTCAAATTCCATTTTTGCCTTAGTTTTCTCATACGCCAGCTAAAATAAAAACTCAACTGATTGCCGTTGAATCTGTTTTGATTCACAGCGACCCTATAGGACAGAGTAGAGTTGCTCCATAGGGTTCTGCAGAGCAGCAGATAGATTCAAACTGCTGACCTTTTGGTTAGCACGAGAGGTCTTCACCACTGCACCACTGGGATTTCTTGATAGAATACTCCCTTTATTTTGAAGGCACCCCTAGCTGATAATCAATTCTTTATTTAAGAACACAGGATGAGATATCACTTCTCAAATACACCTCTTGGGTAGTCTCTGCTAACCACAGACAGGGCAGTCAGGGAGACCTGGGTGTTGTGGCCCTTAGCTGGGAATGTAGCTCAGAATCACCTGAAGCTTTTTCAGAATACCCGTTTTCCAGGACCTACCCCTGCATGTTCTCATTTCATGGGTGTAGGGTGAGATTAGGACCTGTATGTTTTGAAAGACCTGCCCAGCTAATTCTGAAAGGCAGTTCTATTAGGGATCCATGTTCCTGTCACTTTGTTTATAGTTTACATTTTTCACTTGGCCCTACCTCTTAAGTGTAGATATAATCTGTTTCTAAGAAAAATTTCATTATATGGCTTATACTTAAGAGACAAAAACATTACTTTCTACCATTCAAGAAGCATGTGTGATTATTAAAAGTGAGAATGCACTAAATATCATGAAGGGAAGTCTCATCAGGCATTCTGATCAGTCTCATCAAGGATTCTGATGTTCTTCTATTTACAGAAATAGCTAACTTGTTAATCACATATATTTGTATGCTAAATTCACGAGATTCACTTAACTCTGTAAATAGAATTAAGTGATTAATTGACCTGTCTGATGCTGATGATGCAGAGCCCTGGTGGTGCGGTGGTTAAGAGCTCAGCTGCGCAACAAAAAGGCCAGCAGTTCAAATCTACCAGGTGCTACTTGGAAACCCTGTGGGACTGTTTACTCTGTACTCGGGGATCCCTGTAGGTTGGCATTGGCTGGCAATGGAGAACACAGATGGTGGAGTCCCTGGGTGTTGCCTGTGGTTAATGCACTTCACTGCTAACTAAAAAGGTCACGGCAGCTTGGAAGAAAGGCCTGGCAATCTACTTCTGAAAAGGCAGCCATTAAAAACCTTATGGAGCACAGTTCTGCTCCACACACATGGGATGGCCATGAGTCAGAGTCAGTTTTATGCCAGTTGTTTTTCTAATGTAGATGGCATATGAGAAAGCTCTCTGAATGCAGTCTTTTGATAGCATTCTCGTACAACAGGCTTACCATGTTAGAAACAGTGCTACATTTGTGCATTGGGTAAAGAAGGAAGTGACTTACAGATATGTGGCAGTATCTGCATGTGACATATATGGCTGTTTCCCTAGAAACCATCTGGGGTCGTTTTCATTTATAAATCCCTCCCAAAAGTAAAGGCACAGCATCCAGGGATAATGCAAATGCGAGATCTGTTCGTTTATAAAAGTTGACACTTTCAGGTAATGGCCATTTATAAGAATTATATGTATTGCTGAGTATTTATTTACTCAAGCTATTAATCAGTCTGATGATTTCCACAACATGTAACACAAACAACATGACATTTCTTTTGACTTAATATTGTACATACAAGGGTTTCAAAGAATCTTCTGTGCTTCTGAAAACATGCCACAGAAAGATTTTTGATAGAATCAGCTTCTACCTTCTGAAACACGTTTGATCACAGACCGTTAAATGCCAATCTCAAGAGTTTAATCACTGGATTCAGTAAGTGTTAATGAAGCCTAATTAATTTTTACAATTGATTATGTGAGTAAATGAATGAAAGGCATTAATATTGTCAAAATTAGAATTTATTTGAAAGATATCTTATGCCCAGTGCAGCTAATAAGATGACTACCTTTGGGAAGCAGCCCTCTTCTCTCCACTTTAAGTGCCTGGCCCACGAAGGCAGAGTTAAGCAATAGAACCATTTTAGGCACTTCTTCCTCTTAGAGCTTGCAACATCAGACGTGTATATGTTCCTTTATTTGTCCTTAATACCAGGGGAAAAGTGCCACCAAGGACAGAGACCAGATAAGGGGCAGCTTTGGGAGCTATTATGGATTGAATTGGGGCCTTCAAAAATATATGTTGTGAATTGTAACTTCTGTGCCTGTGGTTAAAATCCCATTTGGGAATGGGACATCTTAATGAGACAGGGTTAGTGTAGGGTATGTTTTAAGTCAATCTCTTGAGCTATAAAACACAGTAAACAGTCCAGCAAAAGAAGCAGAAATGGGGAAAGAAAGATGCTAAGCCGCCACGTGGAAATTACCCAGAAGCAGAGGCTTAAAGAGACAAGGACTTTCCTCCAGAGCCAGAAGAGAAAGAAAGACTTTCCCAAGAGCTGGCACCCTGAATTCAGACTTTCAGCCTCCTAACCTGTGAGAAAATAAGTTTGTTTTTAAAGCCACCCACTTGTGGCATTTCTGTTGGAGCAGCACTAGATGATTAAGACAGGAGCCAAGGGTGGAAACCAAAAAGAAAAATACAAACCTATTCCCTTTGAGTCAATTCCAACTCACAGTGACCCTGTAGGATGGAATAGAACTGTCCCATAAGGTATCCAAGGCTGTAAATCTTTTTGGAAGCAGACTGCCGTATTTTTTCCCACACAGTGGGCTGGTGGATTGAACCCCCAAGCTTTTGATTAGCATCCAAGCATTTAACCACTGCACCACCAGGGATCCTACACATGGTGTAAGGCAACCTAAAGCCATGGCCTGTATCTCCATCCCTTGAAAAAGTATAGACATACATGACAGGATCTTAACTAGTACTGTACTTCAGAAGGAAACCCTGGTGGCATAGTGGGTTAAGTGCTACACCTGCTAACCAAAAGGTCAGCAGTTCAAATCCGCCAGGCACTCTTTGGAAACTCTGTGGGGCAGTTCTCCTCTGAACTATAGGGTCACTATGAGTAGAACTGACAGTGGTGGGTTTGGGTACTTTATAAACTTAAGTAGAAGCATTCTCAAGACACCCAGAAAATTGCATTTAAAAATTATAGTTTATAGAAGTTTGTCATGGTTCCTAATTGATACTTAATGAGAAGCAGAGCTAAACAGTTTCTCTGACTTAACCTCTTTGTTCATTAGACAATGCATTTGGTAAAGTATTATCCATAGGAATCCCTTTGTAACATGACATCATCCCCATTTGTTTCAGAAATGCAGTCATATATTGAGTTGGAATCTTATCAGTCACCTAAAGTACTGTTACAGATCCCCCTGTCATCATTTTACTAGAGTCTCAAGTATTTCTTGAGTTCTTGCTCTGTGCCTAGCCCCAGGAATGCATTGTCACCACTGTTTCTCAAACCATGGAAAGGAAGGATCAAGAAAGCTGTCACTTACTGCCAAAGCTGTATGTGTATCTTTAAACAAATCAAAATCATATGCTTATTCTGTGTTCTTTGCTATAGAAGATATAAGGAACTAGGTAATGTGGAATCCTTGGCCTCCAGGAATCGACCGTCAGATGGAAGATGAGGCTTAAAGAAAATTTCTAGTAGGTGAGGAAAATTTTGATGTTAGTGAAATGTATGATGACCATACTTTTAAATACAGCTATTGGTTCGTGGTCTGGCAAGTTGCAAGTACATCAATGGAAGCAGAATATTTGAAATAAGCCTGGCCCAGAATATCTGGGGCTGCAAGTAGCCATAGCCATTCTTTCTCTGGGCTTACAGACAGGAATCCTCTTACTTCATTCCATGTGATGATCTAATTTGGTGGCATTCTTGAGTTTGAGTGAGACAGAGCTCTTAAACCCATGAAGCAGGTTGTTCGTAATAAAAATGCTGCATATTAAAGTTGATGGCATCTTTCCAATTGCTGTAAGTGGTGTTCTGTTAAGATTTTTTTAAATATATTTTATTTTTTTATTGTGATTGAGTGACAGTGTACAATCCAGTTTAAATTTGCATGCCCGCCTATGTGCAGAGTCAATCCATTCCTGAGTTGATCTCAGTAATGATTTATGAACAGGGGCAGCATCCGGTCTAGGAGCTATGCTTCCAGGGGAACCCCGAGGCCTTCAGACCATCAATTGTGGTCTTTTAGTGGAGTTCTCAGGGTGCACCCCTTTTTACTCTAGTATTGCTACTGGGACTCAACTTTGTGATCCCCATCACAGCTGTCACTGGTGGTGGCCAGGCACCATCTGGTTCTTCTGGTCACATGTTGATGTAGTCACCCATTCACGTGGGTCTGTCTTCTGGATTCTCTTTCCCACATGCCATTTTGGTCCTTGGTGATCATCCATTCCTGATGAGTTGGGACCATTTGGTGTACCTCAGATGGCAGCTTGCTAGCCTGTTAAGACTGAGGATACCACTCACCAGTATGGGGTGGAGAAGAGTCTCTTAGCAATATGCTAGTCATGCCAGTTGGCCTTGATGTCCCCTGAGAGTATAGTCCCTGGACCCCTGCCCCTTCTACTCTGTCCTTGTAGTATTGGGTTAAGATTGGAAGAGTTTTCACTTTATGTTGAAGTCTAGTTAGATTGATCTTCTTTCTGATGTGTGCTGTCACTGTTTTGACCCAACCAAATTTCTATCAACTGTCTAATCTGTAACCAGCCCTCTCCCTCCCTCTCCTCCCTTGCAGCCATAAAGAGTCTTTTCCTCTGTACATGAGTCAGTTTTTAAGTCCTTATAGTAGAGGTCTCATACAATATTTGTCCTTGTGTCACTGACTAATTTCACTCAACATAATGTCTTCCAATTGAAACAAAGTTATGAGATGCTTCCTAAAATCATCATTGTTCTTTATCATTGCATAGTGTTCCATTGAGTATATGTACCATAGTTTATTTATCCATTCATTTGTTGTTGGGCATCTGGGTTGATTCCATCTTTTTGCTTTTGTGGACTGTGCTGCAGTAAACGTTCATGTGCATGTATCTGTTCGTGTGACTGCCCTTGCATCTGTAGGATATACTCCAAGCAGTGGGATTACTGGGTCAAATGGTATATCTATATCCATTATTTTAAGGTAGTGCCAGATTGCTTTCCAAAGAGGTCTGTACCATTTTGCAATCCCATCAGCAGTGTAGGAGAGTTCCAATTTCTCCACAGCCTCTTTAGCATTTGTTGTTTTGTGCTTTTTGGATCATGGCCAATGTTGTTGGGGTGAGATGATATTTCATCATAGTTTTGATTTGAATTTCTTTACTAGCTAATGATCATGAGCATTTCTGCACATGTCTTTTGTCTGTCTGGATCTCCTCTTTAGAGAAGTGTCTGTCCATCTCCTGTGCCCTTCTTTTAATTGGATTGCTTATCTTTTTCTTGTTGATATTTTGTTAAGATTTTTTTTAAATTTGAGTCAGCCCTCTTTGTAAAAAGTGCTATATCTCAGTTAATGAAAAATCAGAATACTTTATTATTTCTGGGAAATCTGTATCTCCTTAAAGTGAACAGGACTTTTGAATGTCAGATAATTTCTGTTGTATTGATATTGCTGATGAGATTCAAACCTTAAATTATTTGGTTTAGTTTCCTGTTCCATGTTTCCTTCATGCAACATTTTTGGGAAGATATTCAACAACTTTGCTTTTAGAGAGAGACTTTTGGACAATTTAAGCAGAGAATGAGTTAGAACTACAGGAACTTCAGAATTCCTTTGTCTTCATTCCTTTTTCCTTTATAAACTTGGACGTATTGTGAGGCCTGGTGCCCTGGTTGCTCGATGGTTAAAAGCTCAGCTGCTAACAAGTGGGTTAATGGTTTGAATCCACAGACCGCTCCTTGAAAATCCTACTTGGAAACTTGACTCACAATGACCAAAAGATTGATTTTAATTTGGGGCTATGAGGCTTAACCTGAGGAGGGGCAATGCAGAATGTTCATCTTACTGTTCACACTAGAAACTTGATGGGTTTTGATTTTTCTCAGAGCAGGTACTAAGTCCAGATAATGTTTGAAAGGAGGTGAGGACATGTTTCCTTAATGTAGTTCATTGAGAGAAGGTAAGACAGAGGAAGAAATAGAAATCATGTATCTGATTTTTCAGTTTTATTTTGAGTTGTGGATATCTGGACTATGTAATGTTGGTCTTTTGTGGGTTTTTGTTTTGTTTTGTTTTGTTTTGGTGAGCTGTCCTACGTCATGATGCTTCCTGAAAAGTTAACTTTGGGGACTGTGACACATGGCCTGAGTATTACTGACATGGACAGAAGGCCCAGACCATGGCTGCTTTCATCCCATCTGTGCTGCCTGAAGAGACAATTACATTTGTGATTTATATGTTGGGCATACTCATTAGATCTTGATGTAGAGAAGGAAATAACTACCTCCTCCTCCAAAAAAAAAAATTCTATGTTGCAATCTAGTAGTGACACTAAAGGATAGAGTGGAACTGCCCCCATAGGGTTTCCAAGGCTGTAATCTTTATGGAAGCAGACTGCCATATCTTTTTCATGCAAGTGCTAGGTGGATTTGAACTGTCAGCCTTTCGCTTGGCATACCTCTTGCCACAGAGTCTGTTTGGGATCACAGCAACCCTACTGGATGGAGGAGAACTGCTCTGTAGGGTTTGAAAAGCTGTAATCTGTATAGAGGCAGAGTGCCACATCTTTCTCCCATAGAACAACTAGTGGGTTCAAACTGCGAACATTTTGTTTAGCAGCCTAGCACTTAACAGCTACACCACCAAGCGTATCAAACCAATACCACACTCACCACCACTGAGTTGATTCTGACTCATAGCGACCCTATACATCAGAGTAGAACTACTCCATATAGTTTTCAGGGAGCTCCTGGTGGATTCAAACAGCCAGCTTTTTAGTTAGCAGATGTAGTACTTAACTACTACACCCACCACCAGGGTTTTCACCAGGCTTATAGAGAGGGGAAAAAAAAAAATTTCTTACCATGAAGTCTGTTTCAACTCCTAATGACCCTATAGGACAGATTAGAAGTGCCCTTTAGGGTTTCCAAGGAGTGGCCGGTAGATTTGCACTGCCAACCTTTTTTGATAGCAGTTGAACTCTTAACCACTGTGCCACCAGAAAAGGAAGGAATAGATGATAATTAATGTTATGTTCCAGTCTTGAATGACAAGTCTCAACTGATAATGTTGCATCAGTAATTATCATGTAATATCGTATGAAGTGGTTAGGATCACAGAGTTCTACTTTTAAGTTTTTATTCTTGCAAATATAAGCATACATAAAAATAGAATAATGAGCCAGGTGTACCTGTCACCCAGCTGCAACAATTAACAACTGACTCATGGCCAGTCTGGCTTCATCTGTATTTCCACCCACTGTCTCATTTTTTAATTTCTATCATAATGAGCTGTATCTGTTCTTGATATCTATATAAATGGATCATACAGCATGTGCTCTTGTGTGCCTGGCTTCTTTCAATCAGTATGGTGTCTGTGAGGTTCATCTCTCCTGTGTGTTTCGATAGTTGATTTCTTTTTACTCCTGACATGTTAGAAAGCTTTAGTCTGAGCTTCTTCGCCCCTCGTTCCCATGCTCTTTGATCCCTACATCTTTCAGGTCTTTTCTCAGCTCCTTCTCTTCTTACAGAAATGCTGGTGCCATAGTGGTTAAGTGTTACAGCTGCTAACTAAAAGTCAGTAGTTCAAGTCTGCCAGGCGCTCCTTGGAACTCTGCGGGGTAGTTCTACTCTATGTACAGGGTCACTGTGTGTAGAGTCAACTCAAGGGCAGTGGGTTTGATTTTTGGATTCCTCTTCCTAATCCCCAGCTCAGTCCTAAGCCCACACTCCTGAGTCCTCGCGGGTAAATCTTCCCACATTCACACTCTTCAGCCCTCCTCCACTTGCAGAAATGCTCAGGTGATGACCTTCTCTTTAAAACAGTCCTTGCCTTCTCTACACTGCCAAGTTTCTCTAAACATTCTCCCACATTTACTGCTGAATTCCCAAATTAATCATTCTTTCTTCAGCCCCTAGTCACTTGGCCTCCATTCACGTCACAGCGTCAGAAACTCTCAAAGGCCCTAGGGAAAAACCAAATCAAACTCATTGCCATTGAGTTGATTCCAACTCACAGCAACCCCACAGGACAATGTAGAACCTCCCCCTAGAACCTCCAAGGAGGAGCTGGTGGATTTGAACTTCTAGTTAGCAGCCAAACACTTAACCACTGCACTGCTAGGGCTCCAGAGGTCGCCAGCAGCTTCCTAATCACCAAGTCCAGTGAGTTATTCTTGTCTACTTCCTATACCCCTATAAAGTAAGTTAACAACCACCCTTCTTCCTACTTTTGTGAGTAACAATTACTGGGAATTTTTTTTTAAGCTCATAAAAGTATTATAAGTGGTTAAGAGGACAGAACGTGGAGCCAGGCAGCCAGGGCTGGAGTGCTGGCCCCTCCACCTACCGTTGCTGTGACCTTGGCCTTTGGTACATTTTCTGAGCATCTCCCTCCTTCTGTCTCCTCATTTCTAACCTGGGAAGAACGGTAGTAACAACCACATAGCATTGTTTTGAGAATGAAGTAAGTTAATATTTATAAAGACCTTAGAACAATGCTTGTCAAGGGTAGATGTTACGTAAGTATTCACTATTACTATCATAAAGATAAAAACTTAGAAACTATGGTACCACCTAAAAAATATTACTAAAAATCCCCTAAAATTCCCACTTCCTGACTTAGCTATGTTTTGGAGTCTATCCCTCCAATATGTTTTCTGGGCATATTATATTCTTAACTGGATAATATCTGTACGTCATCAACTTGCCCTTCTTCCCTAGCCTTCTCTCTCTTCCCCTAGCATTTGTGAAAGGGTTGTCTTGCTTGGGGAGTCCCTGGATGGTGCAGATGGTTAACACACTGAGCTGCTAACCAAACGATTTGAGGTTCAAGTCCACCTCTGCCCAGAGGTAGCTTGGAAGAAAGACCTGGTGATCTACTTTAGAAAAGTCAGCCATTGAAAACCCTATGGAACAGTTTTACTCTGACGTACATGAGGTCACCATGAGTTAAAACTGACTCAACAGCAGCTGGGTTTTGCCCTGTTTGGTGTAGCTTCCTTTGCTTCTCTGATGGCCCCTTCTCTCTTCCTGTAAAAACTGCCCTTCTTGTCCCTGCCCATTTGAAGAAGGCCCAAAGGTGAGCACTATTCTTTTCTTCGCATCCTGTCTCTGAGGTGTAGTGTTAACAGCGCCTGCCCCCTTCAGTCAGCCCCAAGAATTAAGTCTTTTTCATTCGTACATTTTCATATCTTTTGCATCCATCTTTTCCTGTGCATTCCAGTTGCCTTCATCTATTTGAAATGTCATACTCCTAAAAATAATGATGATGCTGAGAATAGATAACACTGGGCAGTTTCTTTGTGCCAGGCACTTTACTAGTTCATTTCATCATTAAATCCTCTAAGTAGACACCTTTGTTCTTCTGTTTTATAGCTAGAAAACCTTGGCATTCAGCAGCAGCAAATGACTTCTTCAGCATCATACAGTACTAAGTAAAAAGAGCCTGGATTGGAACCCAGTTCCGTCTGACCCCAAAGCTTCGATTCTTTACTGTGTTGCCTGCCCCTAGAACTTCCATTAGAGCTTTGGTGTCACAAACAGTTAAGGGTCCAGCTGCTGACCAGAAGGTTGATGGCTCAGATGAACCCATCGGCTCCTCAGGAGGAAGACCTGGTGATATGATTCCATAAAAGTAACTAAACCAAGCCAAGAAAACCCTACAAGGCAGTTCTACTCACACACAGGATTGCTATGAGTCAGAATTGACTCGGCAGCTCATAACAACAGCAGCAGACTTCCTGTGGAAATACTCTAACTTGTGTGTCACTGTCTTCCACCTTTGTTTCGCACCACATAACGCTACTCTATTGTTTTTCCTTTAATACTCCCTCATGCCTGTCACTCTTTGAAAATCCTCAGTGGCTCCCATTTTCACATCATAACATTCAGCTTCAGTCAACTCTGTTGCTCCCCTTACATTTCTGAAATTCTCCCCATTCTGTCCCCCTTCCTATCCAGTTCCCCCTTCAAGGATTCATCCCTTTAAGGCCCGTATCTCTCGTGACTCATTTCTGACCTCTCAAGACCTCAGTGGCCATCCCTTCTCTAAGCCCCTAGAACCTTAATGCTTGCATTTGGCAGGTTTTATTGGCGCATTTATAGACCTTATTTGTCTACCTTCAGGACTTATTTCATTCTGTTGGAATCTAGAGCACTTTAACCACCAGACGGGTGTTCCACAGTTATAGTGGGTGATCCTTAGCCCTGACTGTAGTGTCTGTGATGGTCAGTGTCCATGAACCACATAAACTCTTCTCAGTCCTCTCAGCCTTTCTTCTGTCTTGAACCATTCCTCCTGCCCTGTCAAGCACCACTCAAAGCAGGAAGTAACTACCCAGTTGCTTCCTAATCCAAAAAGGATGCTTTAGCATTTGCTTATTGCTTCATTTTCAAGTCTTCCTCTTATGGGTTTTTTGTTTGTTTTTAATGCCTTCCAGGCAAGTGGGTGAGCACCTGTTTAGCATTGTTAAACAGCATGCCCTCTCCGTAATGTGGATCAGCTACTAGGCCCTTAAGACCAAAATCCTGAATATTTTCATTCTTCTGCTTTGTCAGCCCTTCAGGAACAAGGGGAGAGTGGCGTCACTGTGAATCAGAATCAGCAGCGCTAACAGCACCAACATCTATTTTGTGGAGTCCCTGGTGCTACAAACAGTCACTCAACTGCTAACCTAAAGTTTGATGATTTGAGTCTATCCAGAGGTACTTCAGAAGAAAGGTCTGGCAGTCTGCTTCCCAAAAATCAGTCCCTGAAAACCCCATGGAGCACAGTTCTACTCTCACACCATGGGGTCACCACAAGTCAGAATTGACATAAGGGCAGCTGGTAGCTAATTTGCAGACAACATTCAAGGTAAGGGGCCACACTGCAGACAACCTGCAACCTTGCTTAGCCAGAGGAGGCAGCAGAGGGTGGGACACAGGTCCATCAGGAAGACTAGTGGGCAGGACTCCCAGTTGGTCTCATAGTTAGATAGAAAAGCACAAGTTGTCTGAGTTTAGGTTATTGGTGGAGCCTGAGCATTTGGAATGTTCTTCCTCCATCCTTAGACATTTTGGCCTTATTGCCCTTTGTCAGGAATAACCTCTTCAAGCTACAGGATCAGTGACTTTGTTTCCCCAACTTTTGGATTATTACTATTGTTGTGTGCTGTCAAGTTCATGCTGATTCATAGTGACCCTATAGGACAGAGTAGAATTGCCTTGCAGGGTTTCCAAGGCTGTAATCTAAGCAGATTACCACAACTTTCTCTTTCAAAGAAGCTGATGGATTCGAACTGTGCTGACCTTTCATTCAGTAGCCAGATGCTTAACTACTGTACCACCAGGGATATTTACTCAGCTTAGTCCTAGAATAATGCCAAGAATATGAGTCAAGCTTAGTTTGAATAGACAAATACTAATTCGTATGACAGCTGAATCATCCTTCTATTTAAAAACTCTAATTCAGTAATCACCTCCAATCTAGAAGAGTAGTTCTTAAACTTAAGCAAGGATCAGACTCACCAAAAGGCTTGTGAAAACAGCTATCTGGGGCCTAACTCCCAGAGTTTCTTATGCAGTAGATCTGGAATAAGTTTTGAGAATATGCATGTCTACAAAGTTCCTAGGTGATGCTGATGTATTTGCCACTAATCTGGAGACCACACATTGAAAACCACTGATCTAGAGGACTTTGTAGTAACTGGAACCCCCCGTCAGGTGCTTTCCCTCTGTAAATGCTTAGCACAATAAAACATTATCTTGGGTATGTTCTTACATTGTTCTGAAATCATTCTCTCACTTCTTGTCATTGTTATCCCCAAAAGCAGTGAACTTTTTCTTAGGACAGTTTTGTCTTCTGCTTCTCTGATCATTCCCGTGTCTCTCTAACCTCAGGATGCTCCTGATCTTCAGGACAAGGGAGGCAATGTGGAGTAATGGTTAGGAACGGCAACAACAACAAAAAAAATCCCACTGCATTCCAGTGAATTCCAATTCATAGGGATCCTATGGGACAGAGATGAGTGGTAAGAGACACCAGGGTTAATTTTAGCGCCAGCACTTATTAACTACATGTCTCTGAGACGTTATGAAATAGTTCAGACATTTATGCACTTGGCTACTGAAAGGTTGATGGTTCAAACCCCAAACCCAACAAGTTTGGGAAAATGGCCTGGTGATCTGCTTTCTGAAGATAACAGCCATGAAGACCATGGAGCACAATTGTACTCTGCAACACATGGAGTTGCCATGAGCCATAATTGAGTCAGTGGCAACTGGGTTTTGTTTTGTTTTTCTCTGAGACCTTCAGTTTTCTGATTTAAAAAAAATGAGTTAGTGATAGCACCTTCAGCTTGTTCTCCAGGATGTAAGTTACTGGTTAATTAAAAAAAAGATACAGAACAATGAATATAAGTTAGCCAGTTGACATTGCTACCCGACGTGTATCACACAAGAACTGTGCTCCATACGGTTTTCGACGGCTAATTTTTTAGTAGGAGAGCACCAGACTTCTCTTCCAAGATACCTCTGGGTGGACTCAAATCTCCAGTTTTCTTGGTTAGCAACTGAACACATCAATCATTTGCACCACACAGGGACTTCACATATAATATGCTCCCATAGTATTTTTTAAGACAGATATACATAGACAGATTTTTTATACATGGGATATCTTCAGAAGGAAACATGAGAAATTGGTAACAGTGGTTGCTTCTGGAAGTTGAGAGCAGAAGGAGAGCTAGTGTGGGTGCTGCACCTTTTGGGCTATCTGAGTGTTTTACTGAGAACCCTGGTGGTCTTGTGGTTAAGCACTATGTCTACTAACAGAAAGGGCAGCAGTTCAAATCCAACAGGCAAGTTCTCTCTGTCCTATAAGGTCGCTGTGAGTCAGAATCCACTTGACGGCAGTGGGTTTGGTTTTTGATTTAAAATGCTTGACTGTATGCATACGTCCTGTAAAACTTAAAAGCTAGTTAATAAAGTCAAATTATTTCTTTTTCAGGGATATTGTAAAGAGCAAGTAACTTCACATAAAGCCCTTAACACAGTGCCTGGGACTGCAAAAGCAACATGTAAATGTGCACTTTTGTGTTTAATAATAAAAAGCTGTTGAATTTATTTATTATTGTATTCACTCATTCGTGAATAAGCACATGAGGTGTCCAGTTGTCCTAACCCAGCCATGCAGATAGGAGCAAAACATTTATCGCCAGTCTTTCTGCATCAGGTAGAGATTAAACTTGTCTTTAAACATCATTCTCAGTGTTGACTATAAACACTTTTTTATGCATGACTGGGTCCCTGGGGTCAGTCTGACAGCTTGGTGTACCACAGAGGGGACGAGGTTTGTACCTCCGTGGGTCACCATCAGAGTATACTCTCCAGTGGACTCACCTTCATGGTCTGAGAACACACTTGGGGCACAGGAGGAAGGTGCAATACAATCTGGCCCTTAGGATTTGGGTGTCACACAAGTGGCTGTCCCATGCTGGGGGTGAAAGTTCACAATGCCAGCAGTGGGCCCTAATAAAATGCCCTGATAAACTGGATGGAACTTTAGGCCTTCAGCCAGTTTCTCAGAGCTGTTCAGGGAACCAAGCAAGTGGATAACCTTTGGCTTGGAACAGTCAGTATTTTCTGGGATCCCTGTGGAGGCGGGAGCTTCAGGATGTTTCCTGTTCCTAAGAAAACAAACACTGGGCACACAGTTACAGGTTCGTGCAGCCTGATGCATTGGTTGCTACATAGCATGTCTTAATGTAATCCAGGTATTGAGCCCTTATTCTCTGCTCAGTGCTGTCTTAGTCAGTATGATCAAGAAGATGGCATGGGAGAACTTGTCTGCCTGGTTAAGGTCGTGGCTTTTGAAGTAGAAGAGATCTGTATTCAAATTCTGTTTTTACCACTCTCTAGCTAAATGGTCTTTTAGAGATTAACTCTCCTGAGCTGCAGTCTCAGTGTTCTTGCTGCTGTTGTTAGCAGCCATCCCAGTCCGCCCCCAACTCGTGGCCATCTCATCACGATAGGATCAGACCATTATGATCCATGGATTTTCATTGGCTGATTTTTCAGAAGTAGATAAGTGCCAGGCCTTTCCTCTTTCAGGTCTTAGTAGGTATTATAAATCTGGCCACTTATGGTTGTAGAGAATATTAAATGAACTATCTATAGGGTCAGTATGAGTCAACATTAACTCAGTGGCCCTGGGTTGGGTTTATTTTTTTATCTGTATAAAGTACTTGTCATAGTACTTTTTTGTGTGTATAAAATACTTGCCACAGTTGACCAGCTGCCTTTGTGTCCACTCCAACTCATGGTGGTGACCCCCCAGTGTGTCAAGAATAGAATGGTGCTCCACAGCATTTTTAATGGCTGGTGTTTTCAGAAGTAGAACAGGCTTTTCTCCTCAGGCACTTTTGGGTGGACTCAGACTTCCAGCCTTTGGTTAACAACCAAACAGCTTAACTTTTTTCACCACCCAGGGACTCCAGCTGGGACACGTTATTGATGTTGTCGTGAGTCATCAAGTTGATTCTGGCTCAGAGTGACCCTGTATGACAGAGTAGAACTGCCCATAGGATTTCCAAGGCCATCATCTTGGCAGAAACAGACGGCCACGTCTTTGTCCCATGGAGTGGCTGGTAGGTTTGAACCACCGACCTTTAAGTTGGCAGCCAAGTGCTTCATACGTAACCACTGGGCTGCCAGAGCTCCTTCCACCCAGAACATGGCAAGCAGTAAGTGTAGTGGTTGTTAAGTGTTATTGCACTAACATTAGGCACTGAAATAAATGGCATTACCCTTTTGAGGGCTCAATGACAGCCATCAGTTCTCTCTTCAGAAAAAGTGAACATGGGGACTGTAAAAATGGCATGGAGGTGGTGTCTGGCCTTCTCTAACTTTACATGGGGGAAGGAGAATCTAGATCAACAGCCCAAGGCTGACTCCTGTGAGGTGGAGGTCAGCCATGTCTCGTCTTGCCACAATCTTTACCAATTCTTACACTGACCGTCCCTCCCCTGGTGCTCTCTGCTTCTCTGCTGGGCCCCGTGACTCATTGCAGTGGCTGCACAGAACTCATAGATGTACTCAAGACTATAGGGTTTATTAGGGAAATAACAGGTTACAGTTTAGGCTCAGGAACACTCAGGATGCAGTTTTTCCCTCAGGACCGTCTCTTCCCAGCTCTGGCAAGTATTACAAAGCTCTTTCACTTCTACCAATAGGTGTCCAGAGGTACTCTACTCTGCCAGCAAGATTCCTGTCCCAAACGCACTTTGCTTTGTTGCTTCATGGTCTGGGAACCCTACCATGTCGTTTCCTGCCATGGTTTCTCTGCCAGTATTTCTCAATCTCTTTTTCATCTCTGTCTCCTGATTCGAGGAGCTTCGTGGCTCAGGGATCCTGGAAACAAAGAGCATGCTCTCTACTCCAGGCTGTTCTTCCTTGATAGTTGTTAGAGTCTCTATTTCCCACCTCTGCCATGGCTCATTTTAAGCCCAGCAGGGTGGCAAAACTGACTAGTTCCTTCAGTGGGCTACAGTTACTCTGTTTGTACAGTCTCACCCAACCAGTGGGTGGAAGATACAAGACAGACTACGTCAGGAAAGTCCACACAGAAGTATCCATGACACTGCAGGTACACACACTGAATTTTGCTTATAACTTTGGATTCATATATAACTTTACCCCTCCCCAATTCATGCATGCACCAGCCACTGAGGGTCCTGTGGACCCTGAGCTGTAACCATATAGCAGGATTTCATAAGAGGTGCTAATCGTTGTAAGCCAAAGTACAGAGACCTTGCTAGAAGAAGTAAAAGCTGGGACCTAAAACCAAGGTGCCTTTGAGTCAGTACAGACTCATGGCATCCCCCTGTGTGTTGGAGTAGAGCTGTGTTCCATGGAGCTTTCAGTGGCTAATGTTTCAGAAGCAAATCACCAGGGCTTTCTTCTAACTTGCCTTTGGGTGGACTTGAAACTACAGCCTTTTGGTAGAGAGCCAAGTGCATCTGTACCACTGAGGGACTCCAGGGTGTGTCAAAAGAGAGAATTTAAGGAGGCCAATAGAAGCAGGCAGAGGACTTGAGCAAAGACTTGGAAGCTAGGCTTGTAAACACAGCCCATGTGGTCAAACTTCTCTGTGCTTCAGTCCCTTAATTTCTAAAATGCAGGTGAAAACAGAGCCTACCCCATAGGGTTGTGTGAAGGTTTGATAGGATAAACACCATATACAGTCTGGTGTCTGGCATAAAATAGGCTCTCAGTAGACATAAGTGTCTTTTATAGTTAGGATTCTATTGTAGTTGAGGAAATATTACAGAGAATGGGGCCCAACTAGAGAAAAATCTTAAATACAAGTCTGAGTCCTTTGAACTTGATCCTGTAGGTACTGGGAATCTAAGAATGTTTTTGGAGTCAGAGAGGAATAAGCTGAAAGCAGTACTATATCTGAGCATAAGTAGGATAGATTAGAGGGGAGAAAGACTAAGGGCAGGAGTCCTCTATAAGGCTAAACCAGTAGTACTAACTTTGAAGTGATGCGGGCTCTCCTAGGCTGGGTTCTCAGAGGGGCAAAACCAATGAAGCGTGTGTGTGTGTGTGTGTGTGTGTATGTGTGTGTGTGTGTGTGTGTGTTTGGATGGGTAGGTAGGTAAGTTTAGATATCTATATATGCATATAGACATTTATAGAGATTTATTTCAAGGAAATGGGTTCATACAGTTGTGAAGGCTATCCAAATTCCGAGGGTCAGACATCAGGTTAGAGACTTCTCCAGACTTAACATGGCTGTAGAGACTGATACACCCTAAGCCTGCAGGTCAGATGACAGGCTACTGGCTCATATTCCAAGAGCCAGAGGTCAGGGGATGACTAGTCGGATGCAAGATCCAGAGAGGGTGAGCTTTGCCAGAACAAATATTTATATATGTATACATCAGATGCAGTCCACAACTCCAAGGAAACTCCTCTTTCGGTTGATTGGCTGTGGGTATCAAGTTACAGAATGGAGGATGATTACATTAACATCTGCCAAGCTACTGAGAAATGTGGCCTACCCAAGTTGATAAACCAAAGCCACTGCTGCTGAGACACTTCCAACTCATAGCGACCCTGTAGGACAGAGTAGAACTGCTCCATAGAGTATCCAAGGTGCACGTGGTGGATTTGACCTGCCAACCTTTTGATTGGTAAGTTAGAGGGTATAGAATTGTACTGTCCAATATGGTAGCCACTTGCCACAGGAAATGTAGCTAGTCCAATTGAAATGTACCATGATGAAGGTACACATCAGATTTTGAAGACTTACTATGAGAAAAAGAATGTTGGTCATAATAGTTGAAAATATATTAAAATTAATACTACCTTTTATTTTTCACATGGCTGTTAGAAAATTTGAAGTCTTAGTGATGTGGTGATTAGGAGCTACGAGTGCTATCCAAAAGGTCGGCAGTTTGAATCTACCAGGCACTCCTTGAAAAGTCTGTGGGGCAGTTCTCCTCTGTCCTTTAGGGTTGCCATGAGTCAGAATCAACCCAAAGGCAGTGAGGTTAGTTTTTTATTTATGTGACTCACATTTCTCCTGGACAGCAGTTGAGCTAAGAAATTAGATTGAGGCCTGGATCAAAGGGTGCCTCAGTGACAAAGACAGTGGGGATGTCACTCATTTAGAAAAAGCACACACAGGTGGCAAGGTTACATTGAGTTTTATGTATGTTGTGTTTCGGATCCAACTAGATGGCACTTGGTTTGGCAGTGGACTGTTGGAGTCTCCATTTGAGTAGGCTTTCAGCTAGTCATTAGGGATAAAGTAAAAGGTCAGGGCTCTGTGTGAAGTGTGTTGCCCGTAGGTTAAATCATGATGATCAAGCGTTACCATTGACTGAGGACCAGTATGTGTAAGGCAGGTGCTTAGTCAGTTACATACATTATCTCAGTTTATCGTGATAACAGTCCTGTGAGACAGTACTATCCTCATCCTTCCCGTTTTACATTTATAGCATCCCATTTTAGATGAGGGAACTGGGGTCAGAGAAATGAAGTACCTTAGGGTAATAAGTGGTGAGTCAGGATTCAAATTTTATCTGACAGTAAAAGCCGTTATTCACTCAGCTACTCCAGAGTTCAGGACCAGGCTGTGTGGCAAAGGAAGATCACCAAAGAGGGCAAGAACAGGGTAGTTGAGTATCACTGAAGCCAGGAAGAAGACACTTGCCAGAAAGAAATGGCTGTTAAGAAAACAAATTTAGATTCTCAGAGCAAAAGGGCGTTAGATGATAAGACCAGTATCAAGTTGAAAGAGGTTTTACCTTGTTGTTGTTAGCTGCCGTTGATTACGTGTCATCAAGTTAGTTCTACCTCGTAGCAACTCTGTGTAAAACAGAATAAAACTCTGCCCAGTCCTGTGCCATCTTCACAATTGTACTGTTTGAGCCCACTATTGCAGCTACCACGTTAGGCCATCTCGTTGATGGTCTCTCTGTTTTTCACTGACTGTCTAGCTGACCAAGTATGATGTCTTTCTCTAAGGACTGGTCCCTCCATGTGCAAAGTATATGAGATGAAGTCTCATCATTGTCACTTCTAAGGAGCATTATGTACTTCTTCCAAGGCAGATTTATTTGTTCTTCCGGCAGTCCATGGTATATTTAGGATTCTTTGCTGGAGAGATTCAAGCCCCTACAGTACAACACACTGACCAACAAGTGGTGGTTAATCCTGTAGGTTAAGGTTATTAAGAGGAGTTAGAATTCTGCAGCCCTGATTAAACAGACGTGTTTGAGTTCCTGGGCAGAAGTCACAAGGGCCTGCATTGAGCATCAGGAGGCAGCAGCACTGCAGATCATTGTGTTTCTCAGGAGGAGTCAACAAAGGACCTATGTAAGAATCACCTGGAAAAGTTTTTAAATACAGATACCTAGACACCACTCAAGATCTGCAAAGTATTTTTTCACGAGTGCTCCAGGTGATCTAGATACGCAGTGAGGAACCTCCCACTCAGGCTCTGCAGCATCTTCCCGTTGGGATTTACTCACTAAGATTGGCTCATTGTCCTGGCTGCCTGCCATCGCTGGGGCACAAGAGAAGGATGGGATCATTGTGTGTCTTTAGCAATAGCCTTACCTGGAATCTAGGACAGGCATTGTTTGCATCAACAGCAACCAGTTCTCCATTGCTCATGTCTTCTCCCAAGGTCACTTAGCACCACACTTCTCGCATCCTTGCCCTGGGCACCACCATCTGAATGAGCACCAGCTTCTGAATGGTAGAGAACAGCAGCATTTTCTCTTGTCCAGTCTGACACTTACATTTTCATTCTCTCAATTCCTTCTTGACATCCTTGCTATGCAAAGTCAGGTAGTATAGGCTAATGTTAAGATCTTGGAAGTCATGTGGCTCAGTGGCAGAGACCCAGCTGAGCCATGTCAAGCCTTGTGATCTTAGACTTTTTTCATCTTTATGCTTTTTCTGTAGACTTGTTTTGAGAGGATTAAAGGAAATGATGCATGCAGTTATTTACCTAGCCTATCCTGGTGGCATGGTGATTAAGTGCTACAACTGCTAACAAAAAAGTTGGTCAGTTCAAATCCACCAGGTGCTCCTTGGAAACTTGATGGGCATTTCTACTCTGTCCCATAGGGTCACTGAGTCAGTGTTGGTTTTTGATACAAAAAAAAAGCCAAACCTGTTGCCATGGAGTTGATTCTGCTCATAGCTCATTAGCAGCCAAATTCTCTACCATCAGTCCCATGCCAAGTATTCAAAAAATCATAGTAGTTGTCAAAATTTATTATTATAACTTGTTATCTTTATTATTACTATTCAGGGGAATATGCCCTGGATGACAGGGAAAAGTCAGCCAGAAAATTGAACATGCCAGATGAGGACATAAAAAGGGTTTACTAGGATAAAAACACACTTTTGAGGATGAGTTCTGTAACTCCATTGAGGCTTGTGAAAGAACTGTTCCCATTCTTTTTCATTCTGCTGATTCCAAGGCTACAAAAGTTGCTTTTAGAGGAGCTTTCCTCACTGTCTCCTCGCCATCCCGAGCCACTTTGCACATCGCTCTGTGCTCTACTTTCCTGTCTCTCCTTCTCATTTGCATCCCCCATTAAGCCAGCAGTGTGTTCTTTTTGCCCTTTGCTCAGAGAACTGGATGAGAGCAGAGCAGGGCATGCGGCTGGTCACAGGTTCAACCTCTCTTGACCTTGTGGCCTGCAAGCTGTGGCTGAGGAAAGAATTTTATTTCATAATTACCCCTCCTTCAAGACTTAGATTTTAGTGTGTTCAGCAGTGATGGTATGTTAAAGGTAAATAACCATCATAGAATTTTTAGAGCTCATAACCAGTATTTCTAAGTTATTTGCAGTTTACCAGACACCAAATTAATGATTATTTATCAATCCAGATTCAGTTACAGCAAACAGTAACTTGTGTTCCTGGCAACTTGTGTAAAATGGGGCTTAATACAGGAAACTGGATACTTGTGTACTCTTTGGAGGAGTCACTGGTCAGTGGAAACAGTTAATGTTCTGGGCTGCTAACTAAAAGGTTGGAAGTTCAAGTCCATACAGAAATATCTCAGAAGAAAAGTGTAGAAATACATTTCTGAAAATTCAGCCATTGAAAGCCCGGGAGCACAATTCTGCTCTGACATATAGAGGATTTTCCTGAGTCAGAATTGGCTTGATGGCAACTGGTGATCATTGGAGGGGCTGGAGTGGTGGCTCTAGGTTGAGCCTCCCCAGGAAGGACTCCTAGAATACCACCATGAGAACCAGCCACCGAAGGCCCTCCCTGCTTCTGCAGTACCACAGGAAGTAGAGAAGTGGGCTGCTGCTGTGGCTACCCACTTGTCAGTACCATGTCACAGGGACTGGACATTGGAATGCCACCACCTCCACAGATAGCAGCTTGTGCATCACCCTGCTTGCCAGCAGAAATAAGCTAAGCAGCAGGAACCTGGCCTTCTTCTCATTTCCACCTTCCCTCTCTAGAATGCATAAAATTAGCAGAGCCCTTAGCTGCAAATAACCTGGAAGAAGGAGTTTTTCCAGCCCTGCAGCTCGTCAGAGCACACCAGAAGATAGAATGGCTGTCACGTGCCAACCAGGAGCCACAAACTGCTTGGCATGTGTTGCACAGTGTATGACAAAAGGAGGCAAGGCGTAAAAAGGGAGCAAAGGTGTTCTATGTATTTACTGTACTCATGTACCAATTTTATCAGACACTCAGCAATCCTTTGAGGCAGCAAAGTATTAATGTCCCTATTTTTTTCTATGAGAAAAAATCTGAGGCTTCCTGGATTGTGCAAATGGTTAATGTGCTCAGCCGCTAACCAAAAGTTTGGATGTTCGAGTCTACCAGAAGCACCTGGGAAGAAAGTCCTGGTGGTCTACTTCGAAAAAATTAGCTGTACTCTGATACACAGAGGTCACCATGAATCAGAATCAGCTTGATGGCAACTGGTTTTAGATAGGTGACAAACCCTGTCCTAGAGCTGGGAAGTGGCGGGAGCAGGACAGAGCCCAACTCCTTTGACTTAATCCTTGAGTATACCCTTGTAACACTACAGAGCAGTGTTACAGAGTAAACTGCTTCGTAGGGTTTCTTGGCTGTAATTTTTATAGCACATTGCCAAACCTTTCTTCCATGGTACCACTGAGTAGGTTTGAACCCACAGCCTTCAGGTTAGAAGTCAAGCACATATACTTTGTAACACCCCAGAGACATGTTTTGTTGGATGCCATGAAGTTGATTTTCAACTCAGTGTAGCCCCATGTGACAGAATAGAACTTGCCCCATAGGGTTTTCTGAGCTGTAGTCTTTACTGGAGAAACCCTGGTGGTGCAGTGGTTAAGCACTCAGCTGCTAACTGAAGTTGGCAGTTCAAACCCACCAGCTGCTGCTTCATGGGATAAAGATGTGGCAGTCTGCTTCTATAATGGTTACAGCCTTGGAAACCCTACAGATCAGTTCCATTCTGTCCTTTGGAGTCACTATGAGTTGGAATCAACTATACAGCAATGATCTTTTTAAATCTTTACCAGAGGAGATTTCCAGTTCTTTGTTCCATGGCACCACTGGGTAGATTTGAACCATCAGCCTTTAGGTTAGTAGATGAGCACAAACTATTTTCACCACCCTGCCTTACTGATAGGGGCTCTTTTTGTCTTCCCAGCAACCCTGCAAGGTGGCCATTGCTGTCCCCTTTTTACAGATGAGGAAGCAGACAGAAAGCTCGGTTAAAATGTTGAAAGTCAAAGACAAGATCAGAGGGTGAATAAGTGGAAGCCTGCTTACTGTCTTTTTTTTTTTTTTTTGGTCTACTCTTATTACAGCCATAAGGGTGTGTTTCCTCCTATGCACCTTGGCTCCACTCCAGTGATTCAGTTACTGGCCAGACGGGGGTGACTTGTGATTCAGACCTTGGGACTTCCTGGTGTCTTACTCCCAGAATGTGCTCTGTGACACAGTTTCCATCCCACTTGCCTCTCCCTGCTTTAGGCTCTTCTGGACAAAGATAAAAATGCCCGTATTTCCCTAATGGGACATTCTGTTCCTTGGAATTCCTGGGAACCTGAGGGTTCACATGAACTGTAACATTCAAAAGCAGTGTAAATCATGAGTGGCTCGGTACTACATATTCAAATCTGTTTGCCAAATGCAAAACTGAAAACAAAGCTGCAGAAGCCATAGAGTTGTATCAAAGCTGTGGTCAGGTGCATGCCCAAGCCTTGACCATCTGGGTGGGGTGGAGCCCTGGTGGTTCAGGAATTCTAAATCCTGCCCCAGGCCTGGACCTCTGTTCTTGCCTAGTAGCAGCAGCAGCAAGAGTGTTCCTGCTTAGCTTGCAGATATGAGAAGGGAGGCCTTTTCACCAGGGTACTAGACAGAGAGACAATTCCTTTCCATGCTAGAATGAGTGTTGCCTGAACATGAAGTGATTGCCAAGACCGCAGAAGTCTAGGTCAAAGAATGTTAAGGTCACCTTTGATTAAGAAGCTCACTGTGGGATGGCCTGTGAGGCCCTGAGTATTTGTGAATCATAGTAATTGGAGTCATGTTTCTTCCTTGGTGCAGTGGGGAAGGTGTGGCTTCAGGAGTGGAAAGGCTTACAAGCTGATGCAAAGCTTATAAGCAGGGTAACTCAAAGTGAATGTTTCTAACTTCAGTTGCCTCATCGATGATATGAAGATGGAATAATAATAGACTTCACAGGATCATAGTGGAGCTTCAGAGAACACTATTGTGCAAGCACTGTGTGTGTACTCCGGTTCTGTACAAATACCAGGTATTGTTTGCCTTGGAAGCTATTCTAGGTGTAAGAATAAAGCAAGCCTTTTATCAACCTAGTAGCGCAAACAAACAGCCAAGCACCCCTTGCCATTGGGGGAATACCAAAGACAGTCCTCTAGAGGTGCAGCAGTATTTGGGGATGTCTGTTGGCCACAGCCCAGGAGGTGCAGAGCAGCTGCAAGTGGGGAGACAGTGCTTAACCAGACCCCAGACAGTGCCTCCTACAGCCCTGGAAGCTAGCAGCAAGGCCAGCATGCAGCACCTCAGCTGAGTGAGTTCCTCAGAGAGGCTCTGAGTTAAAACAGTGTAACTGTGATCTGATTTCCCTGTGGAAACGATGTTATAATAACTCAGTACCATCAAGTCAGTTCCAACTCATACTAACCATATAGGACAGAGTAGAACTGCCCCATAGAGCTTTACCAAAGAGTGCCTGGTGGATCGGAGCTGACGATCTCTTGGATAACAGGTCTTCACCACTAGACCACCAGGGTTTCCCGGTGTTATGATATGAGATCATATTCTTTCCAGTGGCCCAGTGTACAACTGTTTCTAGGAGTGACTGCAAAGACCCCATTTACTTGACACCAGTATGAATCCTATGCAATATGCAGTAGAAAGTTGTTGTTTTTTAAACCGGGAAGTTGTGAAGTCTACCTCCTGCGTCAACTTTTTTCTAATTTTCTGGGTGGGGTTATCCATATACCAACAGAAGGGTAGGGACTTCAGAACAGAAATGATATTTGAGTTTCCAGAGGGTCTGGCAAGGCAGGAGTTGCTACGGGAAGAAATTGTCTCATTACTTGTTTAATGTTCATCTTCCGATCAAAAGCTTAGGTTTTGAGAGGGCAGCCGCTGTGTCTGTCTTTTTGCTGTTGGCTGCCATGGAGCCAGCCGCCAGCTCATGGTGATGTCATGCACAGCAGAACCGAGTGCCGCCTGCCCTGTGCTATCCCTGTGGTGGGTTGTGGGTCAGCCTGCTGTTACTCCGTAAGGTCTTCACTGACTGATTTTCAGATGTAAACTGTCAGGCCTGTCTTTGTAGCCCACCTTAGTCTAGAAATTACACTGAAGCCTCTTTAGCATCATAGGAACATGCAAGCCCCCCCCCCCGACAGATAGGTGGTGGCTGTCTATGAGGTGCTCGGGCTGGAAGTGGAACCCAGGTCTTCTGCATGGGAGACGTGAATTCTACCACTGAGCTACTAGTGCCTCCCGTGCCCCACGTTGACTCTGGTACCAAACAGTGCTCAGTAACCTGGGGACTGAGAATGTCCCAGTGGAGGGGAGAAGGAGGCTTCGGGAGTGACATGTAGGAGAGGCTTTCTGTGCAGGAGCAGATTGGAACACAGATACCAGCATGGAGGAAGGATGCAAGAAGCCCTAAGCTAGCAAGCATGAATTGCAAGTTGCTAGCTGTTTTTAATCATGACTCTAATGCAGTCAGGAAGAAAGAAAGTCCTCTGTACTAGATGCAGACTTTCTCGCCAGTTTAGGGGGACATATCCAAGCATTTTATAAACAGCCTGACCGTGGAATGTTTGCTTATCGCCATGCAGTGGGGGCAGTGACTAACGGAGTCCTGAGACTCTGAACTGTTCTGCAGTAACAGGAAAACTTGGTGGGGCCTTGGAAATTTCATGCTGTGGAGGTTGCGAAGGAGAGGAGAATGCTCGGTGTTATTCTCATGCAAGGGAACATTTAGAAAGTCCGTAGGGTGCAGCCTGGAAACCACAGGCTGTGCAGAAAGGGTGTCATGTTCATGTTTTGTAGGCTGAGGGCCGATGCTCAGAACCAGCGCCAGCTGGAAAGGGAGCCCAGTTTAACATGCTACAGGGAACAAAATATGTAACCACTGCTCTGTGAACCCAGGCACTTCACTCTATTCTCAGGAGGGTTCCTAGTGCCCAAGCCCTATTTCAAAGTCTATTAGTAAGTGTGTGCCTAGGTGCACAGATGGAGCTAGGCTGCCTGCTGGGTGTGAGAAAATAGCTCAGGAGGAGGCCCCAGGCATCTTCTTTGGGTGGGGCAGGATGGCAGAGGAATCTGAGGAAGAGCCAGCAGCTCAGAGTTGAAACAAGGTCTCCCAAGGCTTCAGGCAAGGCCACCTTGCCCTGCCACGTATTTACCCCTTCCGGTTTCCCGCAGTGCTAGTGCTTCCGTGTTCCAAGACAACTCTTCTGCTGGCTGTCAGCAATCATTCCATGCTTCTCTGGCCAGTCATCAGCTGCGGTGAAGTTACCCCCAACTCATGGCAGCCCATGCCCAACTGAGCAAAATAGTGTCCAGTCCTGCACATCCCCATCACTGGTCTCCGACGGGACCACTGTGATCACATGAGTTTCATTAGAAGTAGACCACTAGGCCTCTCTTCCTCCTCCTCCTTTGTTTGGAAGCTCTGCTGGAGCTGGTTGATCATCATAACAGCATGCAAGCCTCCACTGACAGAGGGTGGTGGCTGTGCACAAGGCACATTGCCCAGGAGTCGACACTGGGTCTCCCTCACGGAAGGCAAGAGTTTTACCACTGACCCACGGCTGGCCCGCAGAGTAGCTTGTTGTGAGGTGCAGTCAAGTCAGTTCTAACTCATAGTGACCTTGTGTGTAACAGAAGGAAACACTGCCCTAGTCCTGCACCGTCCTCACAATTGTTTAACTCATTGTTGCAGCCACTGTGTCAGTCCAATGCGGGGAGAGTCTTCCTTTTTTCGCCAGTCCTTTACCAAGCCATAGAATATCTTGGGGGCTTCTTTAAAAAAAAAAACAAAGAATTGAGGCCATAACCCATCCAGACCCAGTCCATCAGGGCTCACTGACCCAGGAGGCAGGCAAACAGACAGGTAAACAAGGCATTCCAATACGTTGTGCTATGTGTGACTCTAAAGGATAAGAATTATTACCTGCTACTTAAGGAGTGTCCTTGGTCCTGTGCCAAACACTTGATGTGCACCAGCAAATCAAAAACAGCCTTTTGTGATGGTAATAGTATCCTCATAGTACAACTGAGAAAACTTGGGCTCCTGGAGATTAAGTAGCCTGTTTCACCCGGCTAGTAAGTGGTAGAACCAGGATCCAAACCCAGGAATGTGAAGCTTGCTGTTTAGGCTGTATTTCAAAGTCCTGCATGCTATTAAAAGCACAGTTGGATTTGTGCATTTGACTCAAAGCTGCTGTTGACCCCAGAGAGTGCAAGAAACATCCAAAGTCCTTGAACTCAGGCGTGAGGAGCATTCTAAATCTTGTGGAACTCTGTATGTAGAACACTGTATGTAGTACTTACGGGGTGGACACTGTGGAGGCTGTGGGTTGTTGGTGTTTTTGTCAGCCGTGTCCGGGCTAATCCTTTATGGCAGAATTGCTCTGTGCAGCTGCAGCCCCTCCAGAAGGTTGAGTCAGCCTGAGTTTGTGACTGGCGCCACCATGCCCTGAGACTTTGCTGAGCCCATGCGTAGCACAGGGAGGGCACACCTACTGTCCACCTGCTGCCATGAGTCATAAAACTGCCACACTGCTGCCACTACTGGGTCTGCCAGCTTGGCATTTTCTCCCAGTCACCACCTCATCAAGAGGGAACTTAGCCATATATGGCAGGGCACCAGGCAGTGCCTTTTCCTAGGCCAGCCTTCTCCTTGGAATGTGCAGTTGGAAAACAAGAGCAGTCGAAGCTCAAGGCCCAGGATATTTCCGTTGCTTTTCACCAGGTGGCTGGGGAAAGAGGAAAACAAGGCAGCCTAAAATCCAGGGTCTGAGGCCAGACAAGAGAGTCAGCCGTTGTACAGATTAGAGGGCAGCAGGGAGCGGGGTGAACATATACCCTGGCCACCAGGGTGAGGCCAGAAGGAGATGTGAGGAGGGATACAGTTGTAAATACTCCAGGCTTCCAGGGGCTCATTGTGTCTTACTTGACATTTGCTATAGCTCTGTCATTGAGAGTCTTTCAGTTCAGAGATGCCTAGTTTTTCTGCCTGACATTCTCCAGAAAAACCTGGTGGTATAGTGATTCAGAGCTCCACCTACTAACTAAAAGATCAGCAGTTTGAATCCCCCAGGTGCTCCTTGGAAACTCTGTAGCACAGTTCTTATCCGTTTTACAGGGTTGCTTTGAATCAAAATTGACTTGACAGCAACCGTAACATTCTACAAATGGTTGCACATCTTGATAGCACATTTGTACTCCTTGTACTCCTTGTACTCCTTGTACAAATGTCCTTGGGTGCTCTCTTTAGCTATTTTTGATTGGCAAGACTTGCATACATGTAATAGTTGGCTAAGAGAGCAAAACTGAAATAAAATCAAGCCTACTATTAAATTAGGTAGCAGTACTATTAAACTGAAGGAGCCCTGCTGGTGCAGTGATTTAATACTCAGCCGGTAACCGAAAGGCTGGTAGTTTGAACTTACCTGCTTTGGGAAAAACATGTGACAGTATGCTTCTGTAAAGATTTACAGCACTGGAAACCCTGTGGGGCAGTTCTGCTCTATCCTGTAGGGTTGCTGTGAGTTGGAATTGACTTTTTGTCAGTGGGTCAGTTTAATAGTATACTGAAATGCTGCAAATGGTTAACATGCTTAGCAGCATACCACAAAGTTGGAGGTTCAAGTCTACTCAGAGGCTTTTCCAAAAAAAGGCAGCAGTCTGCTTTTGAACAAAAATCATCTATCAAAAACCCTATGGAATACAGTTTTACTCAGGCACACATGGGGCTGTCACGAGTCAGAATCCATTCCTTAGCAACAGGTTTTTAATATTAAACTGCATGTAAAGCGTGGCCTCTAATTGCACATACCCATGTTTTGCAAGTGTTTATGTGTGTCTTCATTTCCTCCTGAATCCTAGAAAAAAGCAACTTGTGTGCTGTATGTTGGGGTGCACTATCTAAACTGCTAGTATTGGGCTTCTGAAAACCAGAGATCTGTAAAGGCACTCAGAAAGCGAGCAAGCTTGGGCACCTGTGCCACTTCTCAGAATACTGATGGGGCTTTTAGTAAGTGGTTGTGATGACTGGGAAAAGACCTCCTTCCTGTTTAAAGTGATGTAAAGCAATATGGCTGTTCATCCAGTTTAAAGATGACTGTGCCCCACCTTTAAAAAAGTAATTCCTCTTCAGATTTCAGGTAAAAACAATAACTGAAGATGTCCAGCAAAACGGCAAGCACCAACAACATAGCCCAAGCAAGGAGAACTGTGCAGCAGTTAAGATTAGAAGCATCCATTGAAAGAATAAAGGTAAGAAGCCTTAGTTGGATTAGCTGTGCTTTCTGGTCAATTCCAACTGTTCTCCAAAGGCTGGGTTGAATTTTAGAGAAGGTTGTGTCATTTAGGAGCTCAGCATGGTGCAAACAATTAATGCACTCAGCTGTAAACCAGAAGGTTGGAGGTTTGAGTCTACCCAGAGAGGCCTCAGAAGCAAGGCCTGCTGGTCTGCTTCTGAAGGGCCAGCCTTTGAGAACTGTGTGGAGCACGGTTTACTCTGATACACTTGGGGTTGCCGTTGAGACAGAGAAGATTTGACAGCAGCTGGTGGTGTTTAATGCCATTTCACTCAGCTAGGTCCCAGGATTATCCTAGCCAAGGGTCTCCAGATCTTAACTTCCTACCTAGCACAGGCCTCATGTTAAGAGCAGAACAACCGAGTGTCTTGAGTTTCCTTCTCTGTTTGGACAGAAAATCTAAACTCTGGACAGGATTTCCTGAGGAGACCCACCTTCCCTGAATGAACGTGGTCAAGTCCTGTGATCGTGGTGTTGCAAATTGGGATGGTTCCAAATGGACATGTAAACACTTTCATCATTCTGCTGGAATTTATTAAGTATTCTAGAATTATCAGGGCAGCTGAGGTAGCCTTGCATAATAAGTCAACAGGTGGGATCTCCTTTTTTGGAGAATGCAGCTTTTTCAATATGTGGACTTCAGTGACCCCTTTCTGCACTAGCATGAGTAATGCCAGCTGTAGCTGAGAGTCCATAGAGCAACTTAGAGGTGTTTGTCAGGTCACCTGACTTTTTAGCCTTTTCCCCCCAAAACCCAAGGGAGGACTAAGGAGTAAGTACCCTGGAATGTTGTGACTAATGCTGTTTCCTAGAAACTGAAGCAGTCACCTGATAAATTCCACTGGGCCTGGAGATAGTCACCTGTCTTCACAATTTGAGGCAGGCTGTGCTGTGCTTGACACAGCTCAGCTACCCAGTACTTGGCCTCTGGGGACCCTGATCTGATTATTCCCCTGGATCTCCCACTTGGGCTTCTGAAAAAGAGGACAGTGTTTTCCTTTATAACTCCTGCCAGAGTAAGACACTGCATCTTCCCTGCTGGTTTTAGCCCTCCTTTTATTTCCACAAACCCCATCTTGAACAGTAAATCTTGAAGTTTCAGAACTTTGCTCTTTCAGAATTTTGGCTCCAAGCCCATTATTCAGTTCTTAAACTTTGTTCTGGATTCCAAGCCGTTCTTTATTGGCTGGAAACTGAAGATACAGTCTTCCCGTGATTCATATACACTTTTCCTTTTTTATGCGTATATTCCCCACCACGCACACTTGTTGTTTTGAAGAGGTTCACACCCGCACAAGAGTTGTAACAGTAAACACCCATGTACCATTTGTTCTGTTTGCTGGTTGCTCACATGTGCAGAGTGCCCTTTTGGAAGCAGATTATCAGGCCTGTCTTTTGAGGAGCCTTAGGTTAGGTCTGAACTTCTGGCTTAGTAGTGGAGTGCTTTACCCTTTGCACCCCCCAGACTGCCAGTCTACCCTTTACCGAGAGTCATCCAAGTGCTCCCTCACTAATCTTTGGAGACTGGTGGCACAGTGGTTAAGTGCTGCGTCTGCTAACCAAAGGGTTGGCAGTTCAACTCCGCCAGGTGCTCTCAGTCCTGTAGGGTTGCTGTAAGTCAGAATCAACTGAGTGGCAGTGGGTGTGGGTCTTTTTTGTTTGAAAACGATCATTTGTTAAGTTGCCACACTTGCTTTCTCTTTCTCTTGCTGTCCTTCTATGTGTGTCTCTATGCACATGCACACACCACATAAAATTTTCCCTTGAACCATTTGAGAGTTATGTGCAGACATCATGACTCTTCACCCTTAAATACTTCACATGTATCTCACAAACACAGAGGTGCTCTTTCACATAACCATAGTACAATTATCACACTTCAAAAGCGTAACTATTATCTAATGCACAATCCATGTTGGAGAGTCCAGGCCACTTATTTTATAGAATATGCCCCAATTTGGATGTGATTTTTTTGCCCCTGATGATTAGTTGGATGTTCTGTCGGGAATGTTAGCAGGGTGGTGGTGTGCCCTCACTGCTGTCAGCTTGTCTCATTACTGTCAAGTGTGGCCCCCTGGTGAGAGCAGCCCTGGCCGGACTTCTCCGTGGTAAAGGCACCTGGTCCTGTCTTAAAGCGCTGGTGGCACAGTGGGTAAGGGCTCAGCTGCTAACCAGGGAAGTTGGCGGTTCACTTCTACGCAGTGCTCCTTGGAACCCCTGTGGAACATATCTACCTGTCCTATAGGGTCACTATGAATCAGAGTGGACTTGATGGCAATGAGTTTGCTTGGGGTATTTTTTCATTTTTAGTTAATAAGTTATCTGGCGTGGCACTTTGAGACTGTGATTATTTTGTTCTCCAGGAGTATTCTGTTTTCCAGCAGTCATCCACCTGACGGCTTAGCATTCAAATAGACATTTAAAGTTTGGAACTAAAGTCTTTGTTTCATTCTTGTTGGTTTGTCTATATGTCAGGTCTCCAAAGCATCTGCAGACCTCATGTCCTACTGTGAGGAACATGCCAGGAGTGACCCACTGCTGGTCGGGATTCCAACTTCAGAAAACCCTTTCAAGGATAAAAAAACTTGCATCATCTTATAGTGGAAGAGTGAAACCATCCCTCACCTCTTCTCAACAAAGCAAATTATGAGCAGCTCCTTGGAGAGATTTCCCTTCAGCTTGCTTGGTAACCACTGCTAATAACGAAAATGTTCTTTCCTTGGAAAAGGGACTCTGAGGTCTTTATTCTCCAAATTGTCTTTTCTCTGAAACACCCTTTACTGACTTAATAGGTAATAACTATCTTGTTTTCCATTTGATAACTGTGGTGTCATATTGGGTTACTGTTTAAGGCAAGTTGGTCTGGGCCTTTTTAAAAACACGTAGACTTTTAAATATACATGTCATTCAATATGTCAAGTCTGAAATTGCCTAAGCACCTGTCTAGATTAAAATGCCAAGAATTACTTAAATACTGAAACCTTTCAACTCATTTTATGTTCTTAATAGAGTTTGTGCCAACTTAGTACAGTATATAGTAGGGTAGGGGATGGGAAGGTGGTGTTGTGTGTGTGTGTGTGTGTGTGTGTGTGTGTGTGTGTGTGTGTGTGTGTGTGTGTGTGTGTGTATGTCTTTCTTTGTGTATACACATATCAAAGAACTTAATTCCCAGTTAAAACTTTTTCAGTCCACACTATCAACTTTTCCACTCCAAAAGTTATAGATTTTCCATGAGTTCTAGGTAGGTAGAATTAAAACATTATTTTCAGAGAGTTACTGTACAAAAAGGAGAGACCCTCCTAAAGATTGTGTTCATTGTAGATCAAACAAAGAAGACATCTCTCCTTCCCTGAATCGCTGCTGGACTTACTGGGCTACAAAAAACTGTGCCAATTAAATTTTAAAATCTGAAATAAAATGCCTTTTTATAATATGAGGTATTAATCCACAATGGGCCTTTGGGCTTCGTGACTCTAAATCTAGAAAAGGGAGTGAGAGCCTGGATGAGCCCCTCGGACCACCATGCTCCCCAGGCTTATGGTGGATGAGATGTAGACATCTCTGAAACTTCCTCCAGCTGATTAGAATGAGGCCGACTGACTGTGAGCCTGGCCACAAGAGGAGCAGGTCTTTGTAAAAACTGGCTCTTCTTAACCTAGCTTTTCAGTTTAGTCCTCTTTCTCTCTCGGCCTTCCCTTTATCTGTCCTCTCCTGCTAGAGAGCATGTATTTTCAGAGATAGTAATGTCTACCTCCACAGCCCCAGGTGTGTAGAACATGGTGGACTAGAAACACATCCTTAAAAATGTGCAAGTGTGAAAGGACTTCAGCTCTTTGCCAGTGTTTGCAGTTTTCATTACTGCTGTGCCCACAAACTATTCCAAGAGGAATGGTCTCCTGCTTGGGTCCCCCTGTCCCAGCAGCTGGGTATTGAATTCCTCGATTTTCCTCTGGCCATTAATATAGCCCTCACACCCTTGGAATTTGCAGTAGAAATCCCCCCAAAAAGTTGTCTTCCGTGGCCAGAGAGTATTTTGATTTTATCAGAAAGGAAGAGTCCTTTTTTAAATGCTTGCTTAGAAGCCCAAAGCTAAGTCAAGCCTTTGATATTTTGATTCAACTTCAGTTCCTTGAAAGTTAAAGTAAAGCTGCTCCTTGAGTGGCCCACCCTTGTAGCATACTGTGTCCTGCCTGAGGAACTGTGAGTTTAATAACACCTTTGAAACGTCTTACCAAAAAAAGAAAGAAAACTAATAAGGACTAAAAACTGAGTCTTGAAAAGAATTCAGTCCCAAGTGGAAATTATTAACAGTGGTTTTTCCTTATTTTGTACAGTCTGCCCTCTAAGGCAAGCTGCTCTGAAAATCTCATGTTTGGGCTTTTAGTATTATGCTAATTGTGTGTGAGCAAATGCAGTACTACTTTAAACTGCTCAGATTCTGTATTTCTCCAAGTCACCTTTCAGCATTGTGAACTGCCTGCAAGTTTCCAAGACCATGTGAAAATCAAGCCACTGCCCTTAACCTTTTGTCATCTGCTGCTTAGTTCTGCATGTGTGCCCTTTTCCCAAGTCAGTTAGAGGCACCTGTTGCAGAGAGAGAAAAGTTTTATACTTCAAAAGGTGAAATTTGAAATGTACACCAAAAAGACGACTTTACATTTAATGCTTCACTTAACAAGACATTCTTTTTATAAGTATATTTTTCTACTAATAATTTCAAGAACACTAATCATTTCACTCTGATTTTTAACATGTTTCTTTAGGTATTTATAATGCAGCTTATTATAAGATATTTTCATGGAATTACTTTATTATGCCATCATATATACATTATTAGTAGCAAGTATAGTTTATTCTCTAGCACTAAACATTTTCTTTTACCCAACAGAAAACAAATACATTTTGCTCTGTATTTGTTAGAGTGTTTGTAGTGGTAACGAATGGATTTGATGTCCTGGAAGATTTCATTTTATTTTCACTGGCCAGATATAATAAAAGATAAGTGTAAATGTCATGTAACCTACTAACCAGATGTAGGGCAAGTTTAAGGAAAAAATGAATCAAATCCTTTGAAGCTAGACCTAAGGGGAGGGAGAAAATGTAGCTAATTTACTTATAACCAGAAGTCTATGTGGAAAAATATAATATATGTATACATATATATGATTTACAAAGTCACTTTTATTTATCAGGCTATATTCTACTTAGGAAGCCACAGTGTAACTTTTCTGCAGTAGTTGGTTCATAATGCTAGAAAAATGTGCAGTGTGCCATTTTTTTCCAGCTGTTACTATAATGACACACTTACATATACACATGCAACTTGGCTTTATTCCATGAAGCTATGTTTGTATACTGAGTCTTTAGTGCTTCTCCTATTAATGATGATCTCTTTTTTTATTCTAATATCTTCATTAGTTCATCATAATCTGTCCAGTTGATGCCTCAGCACCATGCCAAGATGTGCTAGACAAAATTTTATGATTCCAAAATATTTTAGAGAAACATGTTTTTTTTAAATTGTGGAAACATTTTGTATACTAGTTGGTTCATAAGCTATGTACTGGAACTAAAAAACACTTTTTTTTTTAAATGAGGAACCTGGTTTTTAAATGTCCTTACATAACTAAATTGAAAAGTGCTATACTTATTAAAGACCTGATTTGTTATCTCCATCTGAACTGTTTTTATAATTGGTTAGTCTTTACACTGTCAGAAAAGAAACGTTTATACCAGTGATTTAGTAATTTTGCGGCCTAGGCTAGTTAGGTAGTAGAGAATGTGCCAGACTTTTGCTCACCCTCTTTCTAACAAAGATGGTATAGCTGACTGATTACTCAGCATTGATTTAAGAGATACAGGCCCAAGAATGAATCACAATACACGTCAGTCCTTTATCAGTAAAACAAATAAAATGCCAGAACATGCTATGGATTTATTGATTTCTTGTAGACATATGAGTAGGGAAAAAATTATGTGTATATTAAAATAGAGCACTTAACTTGAAGTGGGTGGCCTGGACATTTGTCCAGTGTTGTTTTCTAGCCAACCCTGTGTCGTGTGACTTTGGACAAGGCACTTCACCTTTCTGGACCTCCATTTCTCTATCTGTGAAATAGGTTTGTAGTAGATGGTGGCTGAGATCCCTTCCTGTTCTTCAATGCAATGGTCCTACCCCTCACTGGTCCTGCCAACATGTTGGTGCTATAAGCTGCTTCAGATATAAAATTGGTGTGTCTGTAATGTATGATCCTTTACTAGCTTGTGAAAGCCTTTGTGTTGTATAGCTTTTTTCCCTAGTGTTATTGACTTGGTTACTGTAATGTCTAATGTCTCAGTAAATTTGCAGTTGATACATAGTTGATGAGGTTTTGTTATTGTATAACATTCTTTAGCTACTCATCTATCCAGCATCTTATTAACCTTACCACTGTGATCGCTGTGTGTAAATCTGTGCTATGGAAAGAATAAAAGCTTTTACTTCACGGATAACTTGTTCACAGATTTGAAAGAAGCTTTGTTAAAACACCAGTGCTTTCTTTACTGAGTCAGTGCCTCATTGTATCATCATACTCACTTTTTGCTCAATAAATTAATAAAAGGCTACGTGTCTCCCCTCTTCTCCTTCATTCACTCAGTTAATGTTTTATGAGCCCCTGCTGAGAGCCAGGTACCCAGAGTCAGGTTCTGGTGACACTCTAATAAACAAGACTCACAGTAGCTTTTGAGGAGCTCGTGGTCTAGAAGGTGAAAGACAAGAGTGACAGATACCTAAACAAACACTTGCAGTGCCATGTGACAAGTGCCATAAGTAAACACTGTGGGAGCCCAGAGGAAAGAAGGACCAGCAGTGCATCAGCAGGGTCTGAGAAGGCTTCAAGGGAGTAATTTTAAGCTGGGTCTTAAAAGAGGAAGAAGCAACTCTGTACATGCTGGAATGGAAACTTGGGGAAAAAATGACTGGAGGAACAGAAAAGTAGGCTCAAAGCTAGTGTGCAAAAGGTCTCCCATACTGCTTGTTTATTCCACAGGCAACAAGGAGGCAGTGTGGTTGTTAAGGAGGGGACTGATGTAATGATTCTCTGTGTGTGGAGGGCTGTTTCCCACCCTTGAGACACAGCTGTGACCATGGAAACAGATAACAAATGGAAGGTCGTTAGACTGGGGGTGACTCAGAGTCACCAACATTTGCTAAAGGTACCCTGCCTACTCCTTTGTCCCTTCTCCCAGGGCTGGGATTCCCACAGATGTGAAGCGAGGTCAGTATCATCCAGAAGAAGAGGGGCAGCCAGCAAACACCTGGTTTAGAGCCAGGAAAGCTGCAGAAACAGTCCTGTCTTCTGAGAACCAGCACTCATACCCAGGACAGGGGACAGGGTCTGAAGTGTTTGACCGGGAAAACAGGCAATGAATGGCAAGCACTTTCATTGTCTCTGACCAAGTTACACCAGACGGTCCTGACTTTCAGTAGGGGGACAGTCGGGGGTGGTAGGTGGGGTTCGGTAGGGGTGAGTTTAAGAAAAGCAAGGAGGGCAAAAACGGAAGAAAACATGAGTAAACACAGAAGCTAAGATACACTGCCTTAATGTTAGGAAGCTACTTATCAACCTTTTCAGGTAAGAATAGGAGGTTAATGTGGAGATTCCTGTCACGCGGCTCTTCTGGACGTGAAGGGTGATCTGTTTGTCCCTGAAAGAGGTTCAGTTGTACATGTACACTAGGATATTGATGAAAGGCCTCCTCCTTTTGATGAAAGACTTCCTCCTTGGTGCTAGATAGAGAGTTAGCTGGGGATGATATCAGCCTTGTGACTTTTGCCTATCCTGGTCCCCAGCAGTCGTCCACCCAGTCGTTTAGCATTCAAATAGAATTCAGACCTGGGCATTTGGTTTACAACATTTTGGCTGATAACCCTGATCATGTTTGTAGAACCTGGTTCTGCCAGCAGTTCTACCTATCCTTGCACAACCTGACACAGGTAGCACCTTTAGCTTGTTTTCAGAGCTTGTCCTAATGTTGTACCCCATAACCACCAAGCAGCACACAGCCTTCACCTGCACAGGAGCATTTCTGTTGCTCCATTTGCTGTCACCTTATCAGAGTCATTCACATCTGTTAGGGCTGTTTAGCTGTTGGCCAGCCCTGGGCAAACATATGCAGTCAGTTTCAGGAATATTCACCTAAATATTATTATTCCCGGAAACTGTTCTCTCTTTGCTGGAGGGAAATGCCGGCCAAACAGATTTATCCTAACAGATTAACAACTTCATATATTGGTCAGCAGAAGGCCACTGTCACTATAAAATAGAACTGTGAGGAGATAGATGAATGCTTTGCACAAAGGAGTGGAAGCTAATAAAGTTTTAGTCATCCTTGAGAATTAATTTTACATATGAATTGTTCCTAAACTCTAAATCCTCATAGACATCTGTTCAATTATGAGCACGAGTAATTGAAATGGTTGAGATACGTAGTGGTAAGATGCCAGGTTTGGGAGTCTAGGGAGTTGGCTCTGGAAACATCTGCGCTGTTTGATCCTTTCGGTCCTCAAACCCAACCACTCCCCATCCCCCACCCCTCCACACACATACCCTGCTTAGGGAGAGAAGTGGGAGGCTAAAGCTGGTCCTAACAGGAAGAGTGTTGACCATGTGACATCATGAGGGCTCCATGATTCAATCCATGCTTGTATGATGGGGCACTGAGCAGACGTGAGTGGTGCTACCCTCTCTGTCCCAGGCACTGCCTGACTTGGTCATTCGTGTCCCCAGGAACCAACAGTAAAGATAACCTGAAGTAAACATTGGTATATGAGATTTAATTGTTACTTTTCAAGTACTAGGTATTTTTTACATGGATTAGGAAAATTATAGCACGAAGTATGAGACATAATTTCCTTCTAATGTAGATGTAAATAAAAAGCCAATTTAAATTTTAGATGTACCTGTATAGGGCCCCTGGCTGGTGCAGATGGTCAAGTGCTGGGCTCCTAACATTAAGTTTGGAAGTTCGTGTCCACCAGCAGCACCGCAGAAGAAAGACCTGACAGCTTCCAAATGGTCACAGCCATGGAAACTATAGACCCCAGTTGCACTTTACATATATGGGATTGTCACGAGTCTCAGTTACCTTGGTGGAAAATGGTAAGTGTAATACCAAAACCAAACCCATTTCCACTGAGTCAGTTCTGACTCATAGTGACTCTATAGACAGTAGAACTGCCTCACAGAGTTTCTGAGGAGTACCTGGTGAATTTGAACTGCCTACCTTCTGGTTAGCAGCCATAGCACTTAACCACTACACCACCAGGGTTTCCAGACTATAGTAGCACGGTTTATATTTGGATAGTACAGAAATTATGAAGAAGCCTTTCTTTCAGTATGTTGGGAGATAAACTGCCCTTTTGAGAACCACGCTTCAGAAGACAGGTTCACGTTTCAACTTTTAACCTTAAAACATTTTCCAGTGGCCAATGCACTCTAGTTGCTTTCTTCTAAATAAACCCTTTTAGGTCCCCCTTCAATAAAGTGGGCCCCTGGTGGCATGGTGGGTTAGGTGCTACATCTGCTAACCGAAAGGTCGGCAGTTAAATCCGCCAGGTGCTCCTTGGGAACTCTATGGGGTAGTTCTGTTCTGATATTTAGGGTTGCTATGAGTCAGACCTGACTCGACGGCAGTGGGTAGTGGGTACCAATGAAGTACACAGAGCGGTCTGTCGATATTTAGGTATTTGTACACTGGGGAGAGGAAGGACCCAGCTTTGAACTCCATACACCAGGTTGAGCTTGTGTTCTCTCATTTAAGCCTCACAACAACCCTTTAAAGGAAAGTAAAAGTTATTTGACCCCATTTTACAGATAAGAAAACTGAGGCTCAGAAAAGTTGAAACAATTGCACAGGATCCTACACCTAAAGAAATGGTAGATTCTAAGTTCATACACCTGGGTCAGCCAGACTCTGGCCCATAAATGTCTTTGTATTTGTAGTATTATTTGAATAGAGAAAAACAAATTTGGGAATTTTTTAATTAAGTAAGACAAAGTAAGTGAAAAAGCTTTTGAGTAATCAATAATGTAATGCTCTGGCCTTAATAATAAGTAGTACCATGTTCCAGGCACGTTGTACGGCCAAGAGCTGTTCTTAGCTTTTCACTTCTACTCATTAAATTCATCTAACAAAGCCCTTGAGTTAGCTACTATTATTATCCTTATTTTACATAAGAGGAAATAAAAGCCTGGAGAGGTCCAAAAGTGTATTTGATACTTTGCCAAAATAAACTTTTTAAAAAATTTCATTTTTAATGAGTAGTAAATATGATAGAGAGCAAAAACGTATGTCTTAGGACCAAGAGACGTAAGTTCTGGACTGAGTGTGCCACTAATTTGATGTTTGACCTTAAAATAAATATGACCTCTCATCTGCTTTCTCATCTGTTTAAAAAAAAAAAATAGGTAATTGCCAATATTTCCTTTAGCTTTCAAATTTTATAGAAGTTTGAGAAAAAGAAAACAACTCATCAGTTGCTTATTGCCATCCCCACCCGAAATCATTTTACATTATCCTCCTTGAATCAGGAGAAGAACCAAAGTTCAGAATATGGGGTCAGAGAAGGACACGTGGGTTTGCTGTGTGTAATTACAGGTATTTAAAAAATATTTAAAGCATCATTTCTTAATATTTCAGTTACTGACTTATCAGCAGGTCTAAAAGTTTTTAAGAAAAATGAATTGTGGGAACAGTTGTATATTGTTTACCAGCAACTCGTAGAATTCAATGAGCCAAGTTCTTCAACAAACTATCACAATACGTAGTGAGTTCACCAAATATAACTACAAAAAGAAAAATAGACCTGGCCATTATCGACTGTGATTATCAAGTTTTTAGAAGCAGGACAAAAAAATTCATTTGCTTAACTTCTCTAGGGGTATCCTAGAATATAACCAGAAAAGGATCCCTAGGATAGTACCCACTACTGTCAAGTTGATTTTGACTTGTAGTGACCCCATAGGACAGAGTAGAACTGCTCCATAGAGTTTCCAAGGAGCACCTGGTGGATTCGAACTGCCAACCTTTTTTGGTGAGCAGCCATAGCACTTAACCACTATGCCACCAAATGTTCCTCCAGGATGGTGGGGCAGGCGTAATGGAAGTGGGCAGTGAGAGGAAAAAGTTTATGCAATGAGGTGAATGCTATTATAATTCTCTCTGCCTGAATGAGTAACAAAAGATGTCACAGAGGAATCAATAATGAGTGTTGAAGCATGAGTAGGAGTTTGTTAGTGAGCATAGAGAAAGGGTATTTGCAGAGCAAAAGCAGCATACGCAACAGTCCTAACTTCTAAGGAATCCAGTGGTTTCAGGTCAACCGAGGTCTTTATGGCAGGATAGGGAAAGGAGAGTGGCAGTTACTGAGGCTTAGAAGGCAGGTTGAGTCAAACCATCAAATATGAAGAGTTTGTGATGCGCTATATAGGCGAAGGAAAGCACTGGTGGACAGTGTTTTTAAGCAAGTTTGCAATATAATCACCTTTGTTTTCATAAAGATATCTGGAATGAACAATGCAAATAAACTGTAGTAAAGAGAACCCGCCGATAGTGTTTCTAGTCTCTGCTGAGCCCCATCAGTATTTTAGCATCTTTTTATTAGTGCTTGTTCAACTCCTCCCAGTCTCAATTTACACCACCCTTCTCAAATTCCTCTATTTGTTTCTGTTGCACATGCAAATAATCATACCTTCTCCTTCATCAAAAAATACTAGTACCATCTGACCTAAATTATTGAAAATTCCCACCTCACCACATCGATATATCTTCATCACATCTGTCAAACATCAGACTCAAACTGAGATGCTACGTCATGTTCGTAGGAAGCTCTCCATCTGCCTCCTTAGCTCATTTATCCTCTTCTTTCTTTTTCAGCACTTTCCAAAGTAGTCTATCATGTTTGTCTCCCATTCCCCACCTCCCATCTTCTCAAGGGACTGCAATCTGGTTTTGACTCCCACTATTGTAATGATGCTGATGTCACCTAATTAAATGACTAGTGGCCTCCTCATTTCCAGATTCAATGAAGCCTTTTCAGTCCCAGGCTCATGGACTTTTCCAACAGCGTGAATCATTCATTTCTGTATCACCAGCGTCTGCGACACTGGGCTCTGCTTTTCTCCTCCCCCGCCTCCTTCGTTTGCTCCTCTTCCTATACTTCTCCTCTAAAGTCCCACTGTCAGCCTCAAACTTTCATTTAGAGCCCACTGGTTGCTCTTCTCACTTAACCTATTCTTTTTGGAGATCTCATCCACGCTTGCGATTTTTGGATGCTGAAGATTTCCAATTCCAGCTCCTATCTCTTCTCCGAGAATCAGACGCCAGCTGCCTACTGAACATTTCCAACAGATGGTGCCACATGAACCTGAAGTATGACGTGTCCAAGACTAGACCCACCGCTCCTGAAAATATCTGTTCTCTGTATTCCGATTGGTAGTATCTTGATCACTAAATGACCTGAAGACTTTTTCCTTGTTCCTTACCTCCAATCGTCAAATCTTGGCTATTGGTTCTTGAATTGATTCCAGCCTTGCCTCCTCAGCCACAAGCTCAGGCCTATATCATATCTTAACTGAACTACAGCAGCAGCTGCCTCCCACCTAGACTCCTGCCTCTGTGTTTGCTCCTGGTGCCAGTCGGGACACGTTGTAGTTACCAAGTATCTTGGTTTACTCAAGACTGTCCTGACACTAGCACTGAACGTTTCACATCACAGGCAGCCTGGATTGGTGGTTTGCCCTACTTTAGGCTGCAAATGAAACCAGCCTAAGTACATAGTTGAAAATCCAAGGCCCTAACTTCAGGTACAGCAGGATTTAGGAGCACTGTTTTCATTTCATCCGTGTCTTCTTTGGCAGGTTAGGATGCTTTCCAGCAGTCACAGACTCACCTCTATCGTTTTGCAGAGATTCTCTATTCTGACACAAGAGCCCCATGAAAATCTCTAATTGGCTCAGTTGATGTCACATATCTATCCCTGAACCAATCACCATGGACAAGAGGCTCGGCCCAGTCTATATTACAAGCCTAAGATCCCAGGGTGGCACCAGAGTTCTGCTACTAACCAAAAGGCTCGTAGCTGGGACCTACCCAGTGCTGTTACAGAAGAAAAGTCTGGTGATAAGTTTCTGTAAATATTACAACCAAGAAAATCTTATGGAGCAGTTCTACTCTGTAACACATGGATTCACCCTCAGATTGAGACAACTGGACATTTTTTTTTTAATATTCATTTACTAACATATATAAACAAGCCTTGGAGTTCTTGGGTAGTGCAAATGGTTAACATGTTTGTCTGCCAGGGGAATGGTTGGAAATTCAAGTCCACCCAGAGGTGCTTTGGAAGAAAGGCCTGGCTGTCCACTTGCAAAAAATCAGCTACTGAATGTGCAGTGGAGCACAATTCTGCTCTGACACACACAGGCAACACATTTGGTTTTGCATCACAAGCTTACCCTTGTGGTAGGAGCACTGGTGGCACCGTAGTTAAGCACTTGGCTGCTAATCAAAAGGGTGGTGGTTGGAACCCATCCAGCAGCTCCAAGGGGGGACAACTTGGTGATCTCGAAGCCCATACTGTCACCATCAACTGGATTCCAACTTACAGTGATCCTATAGGACAATAGAACTGCTCCCATAGAGTTTCTAAGACCATAAATCTTTACTGAAGCAGCTTGCCACAGTCTTTCTCCAACAGAGTGACTGGTGATTTTGAACCACTGACATCTCAATTGGCAGCCTAGTACTTAACTACTGCATCATGAGGGCTTCTCCATAAAGATTAAAAAACCCATTGCACTCTAATCGATGCCAAATCATGGTAACCCTTGAGAGAGAACAGACCTGCCTGGTAGGGTTTCCAATTCTGTGAAGTCTTTATGGAGGCAGACTGCCATATCCTCTTGTGGAACAGCAGCTGTGTTCAAACCACTGAACTTTGGGTTGGCAGCTGAGCAGCTCACCACTGCACCATTAGGGATTGTCTGTAAAGATTAGAGCCCAGAAAACTCAGTGAGGGAGTACTACTCTTTCGCCTGGGGTTGCTAAGAGTCCAAATTGACTCAATGACATCCAGCAACAACCACCACCTCTGTGTCTGGGTTAAGAGGTACATACACCAAAGAAGTCCAGCAGAAGAAGAGCAATAAAATGAAAAAAGTTAACTGCCACATCTTTCTCAAGGAACAGCTGGTGGGTTTGAACTACTGAACTTTAGGTTAGCAGCCAATTGCTTTAACCACTGCACCACAATTTAAAAAAGAAAAACACTATTGTCAAATCAATTCCGACCCGTAGCAACCCTTTAAACCAGTAGAACTGTGCCATACAGTTTCTAAGGAGTGGCCTGGTGGACTCGAACTGCCAGCCTTTTGGTTAGTAGCCATAGCACTTAACCACCACACTACCATAGAACACTCATGTTTGACCCTCTCACTTCTTTGTGTAAGACTCCTCATCATCTGCAGGATCAACTGTATTCCTTAGAAGGGCAAATAAGGCCATCTGTGACCTAGTCTCTATCTTTTCAACTCTGTCATCTCTCCAGTCTCTTCCTTAACACTTAATCCTCTAGCAAACACACAGACTGAAAGAACCCCTCTTGCACCACACACCCTTCTCACCTAACTAGCTCCTAATCACGCTTCAAGACTCAGATTAAGTATCACACTTTCCTGGAAGGCTTTCTGACCACCACCACTACATTGCACACACATCCTCAACACATACATACATATCATTCATGCCCAAACTTGCCATAACATGACACTAGTCTAAAAAAAAAAAAAAAAAAAAACATTGCCTCCAAGTCGACTGACTCATAGCAACCCCATAGGACAGCATAGAACTGCACCATAGACTTTCCAGGGAGCATCTGGTAGATCTGAACTGCTGACCTTTTTGGTAGCAGCTGCAGGTCTTAACCACTATGCCAACCAGGATTTCCCCATGATACTATACTGATTTGAAAATTATCAGTGTATTTGTTCTCTTCCTACATTAGACTGCAGGTAGGAATTCCATCATACTCTTTCTATAGCAAGTTCTAGCATGGTACTGGCAGTCCCGCGGTGACACAAACAGTTAAGCACTCAGCTGCTATCTAAAAGGTTGGCATTCGCGTCTATCTTGAGGTGTCTCAGAAGAAGGTCCTGGGAATTTACTTCTGAAAGATCAATGTTGAAAACCCACGGAGCACAGTTATACTCTGAGACAGAGATCACCAGGAGTTGAAGTCAGTTCAGGGGCAACTGGTGACTTGTTAACACAGTACTTGGAATACATAGGTGTTCACCCTTGATTTTGGATGGAGGATTTTCTGAAAATCCAAATGAGATAACTAAATTAAGATAATAGAAATAGTAAGGGATAATTATATTAAAATTAGCATAATTTAACTGGATAGTGTCTGAGAGTCTGTATTCAGTTATGTTGGGCTGTGCATTTTATTGGGGAGTTTTTTTGCCTATTTAAAAAAAAACAATCCTGTTGCCATCAAGTAGATTCTGACTCATGACAACACTATAGAACTGTCCCATTGTAACTGGACTATTCCAGGTCAGCTTTTTGTGGCCATAGAGACATGAAATGGGACAAGGTGAAAGAAAAGGCCTTACTTGGCTGGTCAGGCAAAGAAGCACACCAGGACTGACCTTGCCAAGATGACTCCCAGAACAATAGCCCAAGGAATTTAAATGGATGAAGTAAATTGGTCCTGAAGTCTTCAGGTATGCCTCAAGGTAGGACCAACTTGCTGACTAGTGTGGCCTTTCTCTGCTTGCTCGCTGAAAAAAAAAGGGAGGGAAGGGGAGGGTCCTCTCAAACCAGATCTTAGGCTGAGATCCTTCACTTCCAAAAGTTACTCCTAATTTGGGGCCACTTGATTCTGTCTGGCAGGAAAAAAGTCCCAGAGTCACCCAGAGGAGGTAGAGCAGTTTTGACGGTACTGCACATATCAGGTGGGCCAGATTTGGTTTCAACTGTTTCTGTGGTCTGCAGATCCCTCCTCCCCCAAAAAAACCCACGGTGGCTGAGTCAGTTCCGACTCCTAGCTACCCTATAGGACAGAATAGAACTGCCCCACAGAGTTTCTAAGTATCACCTGGTGGGTTCGTAGTCCTGAACTTTGGTTAGTAGCTGTAACACTTAACCACTATGCCAGAGTTTCCCTGCAGACTCCAGCCTTCTGTTTTTCTTATATTGGCTAGAAATAGGAAGTATACCTAAATAAAGAGATAGCTTAAGAAGTCAGAGTTCATTTCTGTATCACAGAAGATGGCAGGCATACCCCTTGGCCTATTTAAGATGATGGGAAGATTGGCAGTCTTATTCCTTCTTTCTTTTCAGTATTCAGATGTTCATAGAAAATCTTGACTCTGAATGGGAGTACGGACAAAGATCATTCTTCTGTAACTGCTTCAGGCTGGAGAGGGGCGATGGCAAGAACTACAGTCTGGCTTGTACAGGTCAAGAGGGATAGATGGGTCTATAACCTTGGAGAATATACAGGCCCGAGGCCCTTAACATTTTTCTATAAATTGCATAAGTACTTGTAAGAGACAAGGTCCAAAAAGGCAAATGGCAAAATAATACAGGGGTTATTATTGGCCAAACCCATTTGAGAAAAGTTATTGCCCAACTACTTGCTGTTTCAGTTTGAAATAAGGAGACAAGAGGTTTTGCTTGAGCAGATGTCCCAAGCTGCTGTCACATGGGTTAAAACAAGGGACAAACTAGTAAGACTCACATTTTCTTACTCACAAGGAAAAGCTCTAGCAGCGTTTGAGTCCGCTGAAAAGTAGCTTAAGGCTGCAAGAGTCTATTAAGAGGAGAAAAAGTGAAAAAGTCCCACAGCAGTGGCCCCAGTAAGGAAGGACAAAGGTAAAAGATCAGAATAAAGAGAGCAAGCAGGCTATAACACTTACCTGCCACAGATCAACAATTGGTATGCATCACTTATCTGGCGTGTCTTTCTTTCTCTAGACAACACAACCCTGTTAGCGGCTCAGCTTCCAGTTGCTATTGTACTGTGAGGTCTGTGGTTCAAGGTCAGGTGTCAGTGATTCCAGTGTGGTGAACCTAGGCACTCTTCTCACCGACTGTCTGTTACCCGAATTGGGTCTGTGTCCTGGAGCCGTCTAGCTGATGAAACACACTCCACGTTAGAAAGAGGAAGACGGTTTATTAGGAAGTACACTACCACCGGAAACTCAACAGCAACGCAGGCTGCTCCCCACAGTCTCCAGTGGTATCACACCTCCTAACAAACCTTCCTTTTTCTAACTTGAAGTGTGTTGCATCAGCCAGACTACTCCAGGGTACGGACCCAAATCAGGTAGCACTTCACATCTGTCAGTATGGACGTCAGCACTAAACTTGAACCTATTCTAGATCTTGGCCAAGGTCTTAGCATCCCAGGGTTTAAAAACTATGCAGCTTCTGGGCTTGGTAGTAAAATAGTTTGCCAGGTAGGACTAGCATACCTGTGGAGAAACAGAAGAATTTTTCCTACAAGACACAGTTACTGTTTTTACAAATTTTACCTTGCTTATGAATACTATCAACCCTTAAGTCTCTAATCATATACTGTAAATCTGAGGCAATCTAGTTACAGAGCAAGGGGCACCCATCAGTGTGCTCAAATGAACTTACCTTTAACACAGCTATGAGAGCAACTCTTAGCTTGAACAGGACCACAAGGAGGACTTTAGGTCAACTTGGTCTTTTGACACAACTTAGCTAGACTTTTATTTTTTTTAACATTTTATTGTGTTTTAAGTGAAATTTCACAATCCAAGTCAATTTTTTCATACAAAAGCTTAGGCACACATTGCTCTGTAACTCTAGCTGCTCTCCCCACCCTGTGACAGCACATTCCTCCTTTCCACCCTGCGTTTCCTGTGTCCGTTCAACCAGCTCCTGTTCTCTTCCACCCTCTCATCTCACCTCTGGACAGAACCTGCCCAGTTAGTCTCATGCATCTGCTTAAGTCAAGAAGCACAGTCTCCACCAGGATCATCGTATGTCTTACACTCCAGTCCAATCTTTGTCTGAGTAGCTGACTTTGGGAATGGTTTCAGTTCTAGGCCAACAGACAGTCCAGGGCCATGTCTCCTTGGGGACCTCCAGTCTGTCTGACCATCAAGTCTGCTCTTTTTAATATAGTTTGGGTTCTGCACACTCATTTTTCTTTACATTGTATTCCCTGTCAGGGCAGTCATTGGTAGTGGCCAGCCACCATCTAGTTCTTCTGGTCTCATGCTGATGTAGACTCTGGATTAAGCGACCCTGTCTGTCTCTTGCACTCATATTTTCTTTATGTCTTTGATATCTTTCATTCTCCTCTACTCCAAAAGAGTTGGGATCAACTGATGCTACTTAGATAGCCACTTGCTAACTTTTAAGACCCCAGCCACCTCTCACCAAAGTGGGAGCATAGATGAGCATAAGTGTTTGATTTTCAGGAGTTTCCAGTTATCTGTTTTCTCTTCCGTATTTGCACATTGTTAGTAATGTTTTGTAATCTGTTTGTACCATGTATTAAGGTTTCCAGTGTTGTCCTAATTTTTCTTTCATGATCTTCTTCATTTTAGATTATATATTTAGGTCCCTGATCCATTTTGAGTTAGTTGTGCACAGTGTAAGATATGGCTCTTGTTTCATTTTTTTGAAGATGGATATCCCATTATACCAACACCATTTGTTCAAGAGACTATTTTTCCCCCAGTTTACAAACTTCAGGGCTTTGTCAAATATCAGCTGCTCGTAGGTGGATGATGCAACATCTGTATTCTCAGTTTGGTTCCATTGGTATGTATCTGTTTTTGTACCAGTGCCGGGTTACTTTGACCATCACAGCACTGTAACAAATTCTAAAGTAGGTAGTGTAAAGCCTCCTGCTTTGTTCTACTTATCCAAGGCGTCTTTCCTTTCCATATATAGTTGGTAACTTGTTCCTCCATTTCATTGAAAAATGCATTGGAATTTATATTAGGATTGCTTTGTATCTATAGATTGCCTTAGGTAGAATACACATTTTTACTATGTTGAGTCTATCCTTGAGCAAGGTAGGTTTCTCAGCTTATGTATGTCTCTTAGTTTCTTGCAGTAGAGTCATGTAATTGTCTTTGTATAGGTCTTTTATGACTCTGATTAGATTTATTCATAAGTATTTTGCCCCTAGGGTCGCCATGAGTCGGATCCGACTCGACGGCACTTGGCTTGGCTTCATAAGTATTTTATCTTCTTGGGAGGTATTATAAATGGTGTTGATTCAGTGATTACCTCTTTGATGTTTACTTTGTTGATGTGAAAGAATCCAGCTTCTTTTTGTATGTTTTATCTTGTATCCTGATACTGTGCTGAACTCTTCTATTTGTTCCAGTAATTTTTTGGGGGGTGGATTCTTTAGTGTTTTCTGTATATAAAATCACTTCACCTACAAATAGAGATACTTGCACCTTTTTCCTTACCAATTTCAATGTCCTTTATTTATATTGCCTAATGGCTCTGGCTAGAACTTCCAGCACAATGTTGAATAAAAGTGATAACAAAGGGAATCCTTATCTGGTTGCTGCTCTCAAGGAGAATGCTTTAAGACTGTCTTCATTTAGAAAGATGTTGACTGTTAGCTTTGTATAAATGCCCTTTATTGTGTAGAAGAAATTCCCTTCTATTCATATCTTGCTGAGAGTTTTTAACATGAGTGAGCACTGGACTTTGTCAAGTTTCTTTTCTGCATCAGTTGATAAAATCAAGTGGTTCTTGTCTTTTGTTTTATTTGTGTGAATGATCACATTGATTGTTTTTCTAATGTTGAACCATCCCTGCATCCCAGGTATGAATCCCACTTGGTCATGGGAAATATTTTTTTTTGTACGTTGTTGAATTCTATTGGCTATAATTTTGTTGAGGATTTTTGCATCTAAGTTCATGATATTTTTTGTGTAATTTCCTCTTTTTGTGGTATCTTTACCTGGTTTGGGTGTCAGGGTTATGCTGGCTTCATAAAATGAATTTGTTAATATTCCTTCCTTTTCTGTGCTCTGAAGTACCTTTAGTAATCGTGGTATTAATTCTTCTCTAAAAGTTTGGTAGACTTCTCCAGTGAAACCATCTAGGCCAGGGGTTTTTGGCTGAGATTTTTTTAAATTACCATTTCAATCTCTTCTTTTGTTATGGCCTTATTTATTTGTCCTACCTCTGTTTGTGTTAATTTAGGAAAGTAGTATGTTTCCAGAAATTTGTCCATTTTGTCTAGGTTTTAAAATTTGTTAGAATATAAGTTTTGATAGTGTTCTGTTATGATTTTTTAAATTTCAGTTGGCTCTGTGGTGACATTTCCTATCTCATTTCTTAATCAGCTTATTTACTTCCACTCGATGGCACTTGGCTAGCTGGCTCCTCTTTTCCTCTTGTCAGTTTGGCCAACAGTCTATTGATTTTGCTGATCTTTTCAAAGAACCATATTTTGCTCTTGTTAACTCTTTTGATCATTTTTCTATTCTCTAACTCATTTTGTTCTGCCCTAATTTTTAATATTTGCTTTATTCTGGTGCCTGAGGGTTTCTTTTACTGCACTCTTTCTACTTGTTTGAGTTGTAAGTTTACTGCTTTTCTTTAGGTCCTTTCTTCTTTTTGGATGTGTGTATTTGTTGAGATAAATTGACCTCTGAGCACTGCTTTTGTAGCATATCAAATGTTCTGGTAGGATGTTTTCATTCTCATTTGACTCTGTGAAATTCTTTATTCCATTCTTGATTTCTTCTATAACCTAGTAGGTTTTAAACACAGTGTTGTTCAGTTTCCATGTGTTTGATTTTTTTTCTCCATATGCTTTGTCTGTTATTGATTTCTCCTTTTATGTCTTTATAGTCTGAAATGATGCTTTGTAATATTTTGATGCTTTGAATTTTTAAGACTTTCTTTGTGGCCTAATATGTGGCCAATTCTAGAGGATGTTGTAGGTGCATTAGAAAAGAAAGTATAATTGGCTGCTGTTGTGTGGAGTGTTTTGTGTATGTCTAAGAGGTCAGGTTGGTTGATTGTGGTATTTAGCTCTTCCATGTCCTGAGTCTTTTTCTGAATGTTTTGTCCTTCACTGCAAGTAGTGTATTGAAGTCTCCTACTATTATTGTGAAGTTGTATACTTCTGTTTTCAATGCAGCTGAATTATTATGCACATGTCATTAGGTGAATAAATATTTAATATGGTTATGTCCTGGCATATTAATCCTTTAATCATTATATAGTGTCCTTCTTTATACAGTGTGACAGATATCCCTTTAAATAAATTAATATTGCTTCTTTTTTTTTCAGTGTCGTTTGATCAGTTTTTTCTGTCTTTTGAGTTTTAGCTTGTTCATGTTTTTAAGTCTAAGGTGTGTCTTCTATAGGCGTACAGATGGATGTGTTTTTCTATCCAATCTGTCATTCTCCATCTCTTTGTTGATGCATTTAATCTATTTACATTCAGCATAATTATTGATAGGTATGAACTTAATGCTGTCATTTTGATGTCTTTTTTTGTGCTTTGTAGACAGTTCCTTTGTTCCACTTAATTTTCTGTGCTGAGTCATTTTTATTCTTATGTTTTTCTGTTCATCTTTTTCATTGTTGGTGCTTTCACATTTGCTGAGAATTCATGTTTTTTATGTTGATGGGTGGGATTGATAATTTCCTTTATGGTCACCTTAATATTTACCCTGATTTTTCTAAATTTAAACAAGTCTTTAATTTCTTTATATCATTTTGACTTCTTCTCTGTATGAAAGATCTATCACTACATTTTTTTAAGACTTTTTGTTTTGGAAACCCTGGTGGCATAGTGGTTAAGTGCTATGTCTGCTAACCAAAGCATCAGCAGTTCAAATCCACTGAGCACTCCTTGGAAACTGTATGGGCCATTCTACTCTGCCCTATAAGGTTGCTACGAGCCAGAGTCGACTCAGTGGCATTGACTTTTTTGTTATGATGTTTACATAATGACATCTCTATTTCCCTATTTTCAGTGTTTTGCCTTTGATTTATTTTTGTGATTTCCCCATTAAGGTCGATCTCCAGTTGCTCTGTTCGGCATTCTAGTCTTGAGTTGTTACCTCATGTTATTGGTTTTCTAATCAAAGAACTCTCTTTAATATATCATGTAATTTTGGTTTGGTTTTTGCAAATTTCCTAAATTTCTGTTTGACCCTACTTGCCCTGATTTTACCATATTTGAGAAACCGTTTTGCTGAACATATAATTATTGGATTGCAATTATTTTCTTTCAAGGCTTTGTATGTGTCGTACCAGTTGCCTTCTATCCTGCATGGTTTCTGTCTCATGGTTGAAGTTTAGTCTTATTGATTCTCCTTTGTAGGTGGTTTTTCATTTATCCCTAGCCACATTTAAAAGTTTAATCTGACTCGACAGCACTTGGCTGGCTGGCCTTATCTTTAGTTTTGGTAAGTTTGATTATACTATGCCTTGATATATTTCTTTGAGGATCTACCTTGTGTGGAGTTCGACGATAGTTATCTTCTCAGCCTTCATGATATTAGGGAAGTTTTCTGTTAACAAATCTTTGACAATTCTCTCTGTATTTTCCTGTATCCTGCTCTGTTCTGGTACCCCAAATCACTTGTAGATTATTCTTCTTCACAGAGTCCCACATAATTTTTAGAGTTTCCTGACTTTTAAAAAATTCTTTTTTTTTCCTCAGATACATTGGTGTCATGTGCTTTATCTTCAGTGTCAATAATTTGACCTTCCATTGCCTCAGTTTGGCTTCTTTGTGTTCTACCGAGTTGTCTAATTCTGTAATTTTATTATTAATTTTCTGAACTTCTAATTCCTGTCTCTATATACATTCTTGCAGCCTGTTCAACTTGTCATTATATTCTTCTGCATTTTTCTTATCTCTCTCCAATCTCTTGAAGAGTTCTGTCATGGATTGAAGAGTTCTGTCTTAAAAATGTGTTTAGCAATTTGGCTAGGACTTGATTCTTGGCACTGTGTGATGTTCTTCCCTGTTGTAAATCCTGTTTCTATGATGTTAATGAGGAGAATGGACAGTAGTTGTGTTGGTGAGGCAGGATTCAATGTGTAAGACTGTTTTGTACCTTGAGGCAATGTCTTAGGATATAAAGGAAAGAGAAGCAATCAGAGATTTGGGCACCTCATATCATCAGAAAAGAAGCAGTCCCAGGAGCAGAGTGTGTTCTTTAGAAAGGACCCAGGATCCCTGCACCTCGGAAGATCCCACTCCAGGGGAAGATTAATAACAAGCAGTCCAGAGTTGCCAGAGCCAATAGAAAAAGCCTTCACCTGGAGCTAGCACCCTGAATTTGAACTTTTAGCCTACTGGATTGTGACAAAATAAAATTCCTCTTTTTAAAGACATCCACTTGTGGTATTCCGTTATGGCAGCACTAGATGACTAAGACAAGTTCTAAATATTAATCTTTTGTATTCTGCCTCTGATAATTCCAGGAAGTACTCTTCATCTGGAAAATTTCTTGATTGTTTTGGGAGCTTTCTGAAGCTATCATAATCTTCCTGTTTAAGTGATTTGATATAGACTGTTGTCTCTGAGCCATCAATAAGTTGTTGAATGTATTCATTTTGTGTTTGCTTACCATGTTTTCGCTTCTTGTTTTGTATTATTGTGAAATGTCCAGATAGGCTGGTCATCTGTGCTAATTTGGCTGTTGGTGCCTTTCAGGCAATAATTTTTTGTCACCAGAAAGTTAGAGCTGTTACTAGACACGTGATCCCAAGCCAAAGCTAACACGTGATCCCAGGAGTCTGTTTACTTTTCTTGCACAGATTCATCTCAGGTGTCCAGGTAATCAGTCACTGAGTGTGTGGTGCAGACTGTCCTCCCCAGCAGTCCCTGAGTGTCTGTGACAATAGCATATCCCTTTATGTCTGATTCTAGGTGAAGGAACTGATTCTCTCCTGGATTTCTGGCTTAGGAGAGTCAGTCAACATTTTTCCCCCTTCCCCTGTCTGTTAAATTTTTGTCTCTTCGAGTCTAGGAGAATGGCTCAGGGTGGGCATAAGGAGTTCTACTTTGGGGTCTTCTAATGGCATCAGATTCTGGAGCTGGGTGCAGTGCAGAGAAGGGAGTGGGAAGCAGTGGGAAAACAGAGACGTTTATCCTGAAGGACAGTTTTGGATCTGCAAGTGAGGTAAGTTAGAATGCAATCCACTTAGCTTTTGATGATCTAGTGCCACTTTTCATTAGTTCTGGAGGTGTGAGTGGACTCTCCGCTCAGCCTGTCCTGCTGAGGATGATGCCCTCTGAACACCACTGCTCCATTTGCCACACTGGCTGCAGCTGATTCCCAGTGGGTCAAGACTGGCCAGTCCTAGGTACTCCTGGACCCACTATCTCTTCCCTGTTACTCAGTTGTATGTCTCAACTTTCCCTTTGATGTTCAGGACTAATAGAATGTCATATGTGATTGATTCATTTGTTCTTCTGGGTCTTTATTGTTAAAGGAATCACAGGAACCATCAGATTACTTGGCCATCTTGGCCCTACCTCTTAGCTAGATGCATTTTAAGGAGCCAGTTTATTCTTTGAACTTTTATGTTGGATTGAAGCCTCCGGGCACTATGGAAGCACCACTCGATCCCAGGATGTGTAGTGACTGAGTCACCTAGGCAGTGAAATGTGGCCTGTTGTCACTTTTAATGACTAGGACAAGCCAAACTTTGAAGCAGTATGTACATTTGCCTGTTTTGCTTTTGTAAGTCTCAGAGACTGTGATCATGGCAATCAGCTAAGCCTTCTGAGCTGAGAGGCTGCTGGGGAGAGCGTTTGCCTCTGGAACTGCAATGAGGCTGACTAATGCATAGCCTGCCTCGGGTTATTCTCCCTAAAAAAGGAGGTTGGGGTCTCTCAAACAAAATCTTACGTCTGGAAATAGAAGTATACCTAAAGAAGGCAGTTGCTTAAAGACGGGGAGCGAGTTCCCCTATCACAGCAAATGGCAAACACAGCCCTTTGCCTACTCAAGATGGTAGGCAGACTGCCAGTCTCTCCAAAGTGTTTCCAAGGAATGGCTAGTGGATTCAAACTACCAGCCTTTGGGTTAGCAGCTGTAGCTCTTAACACTGCACCACCAGGGCTCCTTTATTTTACCTATATAACTCTCTTAATTTTCATATAGACATAAAAATTACCAACCCATGGGAGATATCATTGTAAATAGATTTTTTTTTTTTTAATGTTTTATTCGAGGTACTGGGCTATGTGCTTTCTAGGCATTATTTTTTTTAATTTTCAAAACAACGAAAGGATATAATCCCTGTTTATTTTCCCCATTTTATAGGAGAAATAACTGAGGCTTAGAGAAATTACACCAACTTACCCAGGTTCTAGCTATCCAAGATCCCACGGCAGATTGTTATGGCTCAAAAAGCCGGCTATCTTAAGTGCTCTGCTTTTCCTCTTTATCTTTTGCCAGCCCTGTCATCAGTAGTTTACCCAAAAAGGAAAAATGAACTCAGAAGGCTTTTTTCCAGGTGAGCAATTTCTTGCTGAGTGGTTATTTTGATGACTATAATATAATTATAATGTGGTGATATAATCATGTGTTAAGTGATGATACTAAGAAAGTTTGCTGCTTCTCTGCAAAAGGTCCTTCTCAGACAATTCTAGAAAAGATGTTAACATAAAAGCATACAAGGACACCAAGATCACTTTTCCTGTAATGAGGTTCTAAGATGAAAGAGAACAATTCTCTCTTATCTTTTTTTTCCTTTGGTCTCCGTTAGCCTTTGTGAGGCTCTGCCCCATTTATTAGATAAGTAAGTGGTTAAATTCAGAAGATTCATCCTCCCCCAGGCTAACCTCACCTGCCTTGACCTCTGAGAAATAGCTGTGGTATAATATAAAGAAGACTGAATTCACAGTAAAATTCTGATTCTGCCACTTACTTTACCATACGACTTGAAGATGTCTCTTGAGCCTCACTTTCTTCAGCAGGCAATCAAATGAATTAGCAAATGTGGAAGCACATCAAAAACCAGGCATGGAGCGGATGTCAGAAAAAGAGCTCCACTCACTCAGCACCTACTATGTGCCAGACACTGAGCAGCTATTCTTTGTATAACAATAACAGGTATTCTTTGTATAACAAAGGTATCCTTTGTGTAACAATAACAGGGTACTTTTATTGTGCTGGTAAGTTGTTTCTCTGTGTTCTCCAAAGGGCACCCAAGTGCTGTGTCTTGGTCAGTTTAAGGTCCTTCTCTTTGTGGAGTTTCCTGTAACTTCTTCAGTAATCACTGTAATAAATGAATAAATTCTAACTTTGAGTACAGATAGCAAATCAAATTGGCCTGGATGCTTACTAAAAATACAGTGTCCTAGGAGTTTCAGATTAAGTGGGTCTAGGATAAAGGTTCATAATTTTTTTTTAATTGTGTTTTAAGTGGAAGTTTACAATTCACATCAGTTTCTGATACAAAAATTTCTACACACTTTATTACGTGACCCTACCTGCTCTCCCTACACTGTGACAGCACACTCCTCCCCTCCGCCCTGTATTCCCCATGTCCATTCAACAAGCTCCTGTCCTTCTCTGCCCTCTCTTCTCTCGCCTCTGGACAGGAGCTGTCCAGTTAGTCTCCTGTATCTACTTAAACCAAGAAGCACACTCTTCACCAGTATAATTTTACGTCTATCTACAGGTTCAGTCTTTGTCTGAGGAATTGGCTATGGGAATAATTTCACATCTGGACTAATGGAAAGCCCAGAGACCATGTCTTCTGTGGATCCTCTAGCTCGTCAGACTATCGAATCTGGTGTTTTCACTTGAGTTCTGTATCTTGCATTTTCCCACTCCGTCAGGGACTCTATTGAGTTCCCTGTCAGGGAAGTCATTGGAGATAGATGGACACCATCCGGTTCTTCCAATACATGCTGTTGTAGTCTCTGGTTCACGTGGCTCCTTCTGTCTCAGGATCATATATTCCTTATGTCTCTGAAATCCTTCATTTTTCTTTGCTCCAAGTGGGTTGAGATCAATTGATGCTGCTTAGGTGGCTGTTAGCTAGCTTTTATGATCTCAGACACCACTCACCTATGTGGGATGCAGAATTAAAATTAATTTTTTTAGGATACTTCTGGCAATTCTTTTTATCAAGGAAGTTTGAGAAACACTGCATACTCTCTTGGAGTTCTTCCAGCTGAAGAGTCAGCAGAGCCGAATAGAGATGATGCCACTCTACAAATCTCGGGGGTAAAGAAAGGAGAAAAGGCAAAGCTTTTATGTGATCAGTTTCCAGTCTCTTGAGATGTCAGGCCTCCAGGAGCTGAGCAATACACATTTCTTTGCAACAATTGGAGAGATTCCTAAGGAAAAAGGTATGACCAGAACAATTTGCCTCTGCTCTCAGTTTTAATAGTTACTTTAAAATTATTTTAAGCAATTATCACCTAATAGATAAAAGACTGGCTTGTAGTGCTCTTCTTGTCCTGGTTCTTAGAGTCTTTCCCCCTTGAGAATGAGAACGCCTCGATTTGCATCCTAGCCTTGCCATTTACTCACTAATTCTGGGCAAATGAATTAATCTCTCTGTATGCTGGTGTCCTCACCTTCAAAATGGGGACAACAGTACTTACTTCTGTATGGTTGTGGCGAGCACTAATAAGATATATGAGTAGTGTTTAATACAGTGTTGACATGCAGTAAGCTCTGCATAAATGTTGTTCTTGTTGTCCCCCAAGAGGCAGCCCCAAACATCTCTTGAATTCTTACCCTCCAGAACTCCTTTCTGAAATAAATGCCCTCCACATTGCCCAGGCAGGCTCCTCATTCTCAGTTCTCACAAGCATCCTCTGCCCCCAGGGAGCACTTACCAAAACCAAACCCACTGCCATCGAGTCAGTTCTGGCTCACAGTGACCCTATATGAGAGAGTAGGACTGCTTCATAGGGTTTCCCAGTAGCTGCTGGTGGATTCAAACTGGTGACTTTTTGGTTAGCAGCTGTAGGTCTAAACTATTGTGCAACCAAGGCTCCCTGGGAACACTTAGGCCTTGAATATTCCTCATGATCACTTACCACCCTGTATTTCAGGTATCTGACATCATCATTAAATTCACGTGCTTGGAAACCAAGACCTTGCCTTTTTACTATTATGGATGTAGGACCTAACACATAGGGGCACAATAGACATTAATTGTTGTTGTCATGTCGATCCATGAGTAGATTCCTACTCACAGAGACACCAAGTAGAACTGCTCTATAGGGTTTTCTTAGCTGTAATATTTATGGGAAGCAGATCGCCAGGTCTTTCTCCTATGGAGCCATTGGGTAGGTTCGAACTGCTAAACTTTTGGTTAGTGTCTGAATCTTTATCTTTTGTGCTGCCAGGGCTCCTTCAAACATTCAATAATAGTACTAAAGAAATTAAGGAGCTTACCTTGATTTACTTAGTAGACTATTAACTTCTTAAACACCAGTAACCCTATAGGTTTCATTTTACATTCTCCACAGCATCTAGCAGAATTACATTCAATGCTTAGTCAACTAATCAGCACATTTTTTTGTCTGTTTTGCAAAATACAATGCTAATTTCTGACAAGAGAGTTTACAACCTTTTCCTTCATTCACCCCATATTCCCTGTCCAGTTCTACTATAGCAGAAATACCACAAACAGATGGCTTTAACAACAGAAGTTTATTCTCTCTCAGTCTAGGAGACTAGAAGTCCAAATTCAGGGTGCCAGCTCCAGGTGGAAGGTTTCTCCTCCTGTCAGCTCCAGAGGAAAGTCCTTATCAATCTTCCCCTGGTCTAGGAGTTTCTCAGAGAAAAGACTTTGGGTCCAGAGGACACATTCTGTTTCTGGCACTACTTTCTTGGTGGTATGAAGTCCCCGTCTCTCTGCTCACTTCTCTCTATCTCAAGAGATTGACTCAAGATGCAACCTAACCTTGCAGATTGAGTTCTGCATCATCAACATATTTGTCTTTAATCCTGCCTCATTAATAGCATAGAGGTAGGATTTTTAACACATAGGAATGTTGCATCAGATGACAGAATAGTGGACAATCACACTGTACTAGAAATCTTCTTGGCCTAGCCACATTGACACAACTTTTGGGGAGATCACAATTCTGTCCACAGCATCATGCCTTATCAAAGTTTTCTTACCCTTGAACTCCCACAACAGTTCTCTGGGCCATTCATGTGCTGCTTAGTGCCTTCTGCTTTAGACCGTACACTGTATGTATGTTGTTTCTTCCCTAGACTGGAAACTCTTTGAGACTGCACCTATCTCATTGCTTCCCTAGACTGGAAACTCTTTGAAACCACCATACGGGTCTGATTTGTGTCTGTGTGTGTGTGTGTGTGTGTGTGTGTGTGTGTAGACTTCAATCTACCCAATATCCCTTGCCTACAAAAACACTCACTAAATAAATACTTCATGATAGTCTTGATGAATGCATCCTTTTGCCTAAAGATTTTCAACCAAGGATTGTTAAAAAGAGGGTAGGGGAAAGATTCAATTCTTAATTTGAGGAAAATTGGCTTGATGCTGGGAACTCTGGTGGTACAGCAGTTAAGAGCTCTAGCTGCCAGAGAAAGGGTCAGCAGTTTGAATCCACCAGGTACTCCTTAGAAACTCTATGGGAAAGTTCTAGTGTGTCTTGTAGGGTTAGTATGAGTCAGAATCTATTCAACGGCACTGTGATTGTGTTTTGGCTTGATATTGGAGCAGTGGTGATGCAGTGGTTAAGAGATTAGCCACTAAACAAAAAGTCAGCGGTTCAAATCTACCAGCTATTCCTTGGAAATCCTATAGAGCAGTTCTACTTTGTCCTACAAGGCTCTGAACCAACTGAGTTAGAACCAACTCAGCAGCAGTGGGTTGGTTTGTTTGTTTATTTTTGGTTTTGGCTTGACGTTAAATCTTGCCATTGAGAATTGTGTTCATAGGAAGGAAACATACCTTACTGCTTGCAACCTCCAGCCTCCAGCCTCCAGGAATAAAATTTAACTAAAACAACAACAAACTCGCTGCTTTCCAGTCAATTCTAGCTCATGGCAGCCAGCTGAAAATAGAGGAAACGGTGATTTCACGAGGATTATCGTAAGGAATCTCAAAACATGCTTTAGAAATACTCCCACTCCATAGTATGCAGACTGTTCTTTTCTAGAAATGATCCTTTTTTCCTTATTTGGGAAGTGATAGATGTGTTATATGAGATTTGTTATTCTCATGGGTCCCTTCTTAAAAGTTTAATTTACCAAAGGCCTTGATTAATTGTGCAAAGAAAGAGGCAATGTTGTTTATGACATGTAAAGCTGCCAGTGAGAAAAAATTAGGTATTTTCCACCTTTTCAACATAGAACATACCTTAAGTATGTTGTTCTTGTTGTAACATACTACTTAGTTTGCAATAGGAAGACTTAACAGTTTTTAAAGCAACAACCAAAAAGCGTTATCTTAAAGCAAGATGCTCTTCAGGCAATTGTGCATCTGTTTACAATTAACTGTTTCATGACTGGACTTTTTGATGCCATATTGACTGAAATAATTGTAACAGTTAAAACATAAAACAAAATGTGAACAGCAGCACTGCGTTAATTGTTGAGATTTTTCTGAAAGAAAACAATTGAGGAACATACATATTATTATGTACACAAAAACCTGTGAAAGCTGGAACCTGTCAGTGAAGGAAAACAGAAATATTTTCCACTAATAGAAAACAGTGACAAAATGACAAGACTATACCTTGTCAAAGGTAGAAAATTTTGGAGACCTGGAGAAGCATGAAAGTCCCATTGAGTTCTGGCTGTCACAGGTCTCCTGTGTTTTGTATCTACCCCTAAGCATTAGGAATTTAGGCTAGTGATCCAAAACTTCTTTTTTTAAAAGATACATACTGTGTTACAAGCAACAGATCGATCTCTTTGATGCCCTAAAAGTTTCTCTATTGCTATCACTGGGGTTTTAGTAATTAAAAAAAACCCAAAAAACAAAAAAAAACCACTGCTGTCAAGTGATTCTGACTCATAGAGACCCCATAGTGACCTCTGGGACAGAGTAAAGCTGCCCCACGGGGTTTCTAAGAAGCACCTGGTGGATTTGAACTGCTGATTTTTTGATTCACAGCCACAGTTCTGAAATACCACATACATATCATGTGCCTAGTAATTTGCATTCATTATTTCAAATCATCCACTCAGCAAAGACTCTTTCAGCTCCTACCTCTTGCTGGAAAATGTGCCAAGTGTTTGGGCTACAACTATGAAACCGATGTTAGTTCCTCCCTTCAGAGAGGTTATAGTCTTCTATGACAGATGATCAATTTGCAAGATGCGTAATTTTATCTCCATTTTATAGATGAGAAAAATGGGATTAAGATGGTCTACTGGTTACTTGTACTCTTTCCATCATACAAAACTGTTTTTATCCACTCTTTAAAGTTTCAATCGACTCATCTTTGCAGAACTATTTTTATCTAGTAATTGTGGAAAACGGTTGCTCTTAATCTTTTTGTCATATTAAGAAACAAAAATATCAGTTATGTTTTGGATTGGGTCTTGGCTCAAACAAAAGACACAAGCCTGAACAAGGTCTGAAAACCCACATTTCTAATAGATGGGGGAAACAAGCTTGTTTGCAAGATGAAGGGTTTGTTGGTCTATGTTATTTGTAAGATATGCAGAAACTTGGAGACCTTAGTTACTACTGGATTGCTTTTCTCTACTCTTGAGTTCTACTTTTTCCTGATCGGGAAACAGATGACACAGGAGAATTTGGGGTATGGTTGACAAGTAGGCAAAGAAAAATCCTGTGGACTATAGCCTCTGTAAGCATTTTTGCATTCTTGGATATGCCTGATTTGAGGTTGTTGCACTTAATTATCAAGTGACTGTTCCAACTAAAAGATGATTATTCTGCTGAAGCTTTTTGTTTTTTTCTGCCATCTGACCCATCTGGTATAAGTTAACCAGACCCCTCAGAACCATAACAGAAATGTTCAGCTGGAAGACACAGAACTCTAGGAAGAGACAAAAGACCCCAGAAATTGTTGCCAGGCCACTTCCCTGTCCGCTCCCTAAATATAGTTCTGCAGAATACACAGCTCCGAACTGTTACCACCACTTCCTAGTTGGCCTTCTTACCTAGTCTTTCATGCCAATGACCTATCATTCACAGTCCTCAGTGTTATCTTCCTGGAACACTGATCATGTCACTCCCTGTGTGGTGAAGGCTTCTGCTGACTCCCCAAAGTTTACAGAAGAAAGGCCAAATGCTTAAGAGTGACACAGAAGTCCCTTCAAGGCGGGTCCTAATCCTCACCTTCCTTTTCAGCCTTATCACCCCCTTATCCTACATCAGAGCCACACACAGAATTGCTCTTTGTTCCCTGAACAGGTTTTGGTCTTCCAGGCCTCCATACCTTTGCATGAGATAGTACCTTGGCCAGCATTTCTTTTTCTCCTTTCTAGCTGGTAAAATGAAACTCAGTTTGCAAGATTCAAACGAAATAATTCCTCCCCAGTAAATACTTGACTGGTCTTGCAAGCAGCTTTGGTCACTCTTTCTTCTCTGCTTCTTCAACACTTCACATATCATCTTGTTGTGGCACTTAAATTATGAAATTATATTTATTCCACTTTTGTAAGCTCAGTCTCTAACCACTCCTTTTCCCTACCCCCAGCTCCTATTAAGTCACCTTTGTTATTCTGACTTTGGCCTACTGTAGAGCTGGGAGATCCACAAAGTTTCTATTGACTATAGAACAAATTATGCTGCTGCATCCAGCTCAAATGTTTAAAAGTGGAATTAACACAGACACACAACAGACACAATATCATGAGTTTTAATTTTTCCAAATACATATTTTAAATTCTAAGTTAAAAGAAAAAAGCACATATTAAGAAATGATGCAATGAATCCAAAGGAGTTTATTGTAGGTATTGTGTTTCCAAAAAAAAATTTATAGCATAAATAACCTTTCATGTTGTAAAATAACTTAGTACAATTTATAATAAAACTTTGAGAATTTAACATCTCATCAAAATACAATAAAATATGGTTTTAAAATATGATTAACCCTTTCTGCTTTTCTTTTCCATTAGGGCATATAAACCAAAAATATCCAAACTACTGCTGTATTATTTAAACTTCGACAAAGCATATTTGGTTTAATATAACACAACCATCCTAAATTAATACATAGTTTGTCTTCCTTTCTGCATGGTTCTTTGTAATTTTTGTTCCTGTTGACTTGTATATTTGTTTCAACACAGCTTCCTTCTTCATTTTCACCACTTTCCACCTGCAAAGTCACCTAGCTCCGGTCCCCAAGAACATGTAGTTGAACTCATTCAGCCCCTTGACATCAGTTTCTGTAATCCTTGCATCAGTGTAGGGAGTAATTGCTTGAGTAACTACAAAGGTATTTCAAAACTTCAGTGCAATTTGGTTCAGTTATTTTCATTCAGATGCCATCACCGTTCGGGGAGATTAATCACTGGAACCCACTGATCCATGTATCGACTTTCCCGGCAAAAACAAATAAGTTGACTCAAGGCAGGATCCTTCCACTGCGATGAATGTGGATTCTGGGAACAAATTTAGGGAAACAAATTAATTATTTTTTTTTAAAAATCAGCATTTGCTAATAATTACACTACTCTAAGGGGAAGATAAATATTCTATGTCTTCATTTTGTAAAACAGAGAGAACTTACAAACACAAATAATAAAATTTCTAGGTAGCTGGATTTCCTGCAAAATTGTTAATTATCTATTAAACTATATTCTGCAAAGTCTAAGCATATGCAATCCATACACCACATACATTTGTTTACATGTATATTTTGCACGACAACATCATTCAGGGTTTGACCTGCAAAACTACACTCTGGCAGAGACCTGAGTGAAAAGAATTGCAAAAGTATCTCCATCCGTGTGTGCAGGGAGATAAGCTCCGTAGCACTTAAGTACAATTGCCACCTGTTGTCCTCCAAAACATGACAGTATTTTTCATGAGTAGCAAAAAAAATTAGTCTGCCTCTTAACTAGAACCAGTCTGAATATAGTAAAAATTAAAAGACAAAATTATCACATTTACTTCCGAAAACAAGTTTTCTACCTACTGAAGGTTTTTCTTTCTTTTTATCAGGAAAAAAAGGGTCCATTAAAAACATTCAAGGTTGCAAAGAAAAAAATTTCCATTCTATCCTCTTAATGCATTTCCAGGGAATTAATAAGGTCTGTCTCCTACACCACTTCTATTTTTAACTCTGACTGGCAGAGAATGAAGCCGACTCCTTAATGAGGGTGAGCCGGGAATTTATTTGGCTTTATCTAATCTGCCCTGTTAAAGGAATTAGTCACGGGAGGTAGTGCAGATGTAGGTAGGGAGTAGCTGGGCTGACAGTGCTGACTCACAGGGATCTCTTCCGCTGCTGGCAGCCTCCAACATGCTTAGACATGTTCTGTACTAGGGAGAATCCTGATGATGAAACTAGCACATCTCGGATGAAAGTCCGATCACACTCTTCAGTGGGGCAAAGGCAGCCACCCTCTTGACCCCCACCCGTTCCAGATCTGCAGTAGAGGACGCTTAGCCCTTCCCTACTTCCTTTTGGGACTTGAACCCGCGGTCCTGCTACCCCTTCCTCACTTACCGTCACAAGCACACAGTGTAGGTCAGGGGGCTGCTCGGCGCCCTCGCTGGCCGCCCGGCTGGCGTCTGGCTCCAGCAGCAGCAGCTCGGCCAGCCGGCCCGGGTTGCTGACGCGCAGGATGTTGATGTCGTTTTCGCAGCAGAACGCCTGGATCAGGGTGAAGTGGATCTGCAGGGCCACATCCCTGTCGTCGTCCTCGTCGGCCACCAACAGACACAGCACCACGTTATCGGGGTCACTGCGGGCAGCAGGGGACAGTAAGAGTGAAGCCACAACTTATCTGTGCACACGACAGACCCCTGGCCAACCTCCCCCGGCTCCCTGTGGGTCGAGCCACGGTTGCCGCCTGACCCCCGCCCCCCACCCTGGGGCAGCCAGCCACCCAGGTAGGCAGAAAGCAGCAGGAGGTGGCACCGCAAGGCGAGGGGGGCGCGCAAGGGCGACCTTCCCGGGCTGGGCAGGAAGGGGCACTCCGAAAGGACAGGTGAGGGCCCCACTTACACATTGAGCAGCTTGGCCGCCTCGTACACCCCGACGGTGATAGTGCGCTGGCTCAGGGCTTTGCTGAGCACTTCCTCGAGGGCATCTCCCACCTTATCCATCCTAAAGGCGAGCAAGGCCAGAGGAAGGAGTCCCGTCAGTCCAAGTCCCCGCGAGAGTGGTAGCCAACCCTTCGCCCCTTCCTAAATGCAAGCGCCACCGTGCACCGAGCTTTCTGCAACCCAAGACTCCTGAGGTCCCGCCGCCCACATCCCCTCACATTCTCAGGCCGGCGTCCTGTGAGAGTGCCACCCGCCACCCTCTCCAGAGGACACTGCCGGTTCCCAGCGCGGGGCGCAGCCATAGGCTGCCACCCTCAGGAGCTGCGCGGATAGGGACAGTTGCGCTGCCCATTGCAAAGGCCCACAGAGTGACTTGGCTGAGTTGGAAAGGAGGCTGAGGGAGGGTCCCTTTAGGAGTCCCACAGGGAGATGCCTCTGCAAACTTTTACACGCGCTTTGCCGAAGACCTTCCAGAGCCCTCCGCACCTGGGGGACACCAAATAGGCTAGAGGGATTCAGGGAGAGGCTCTGGAGATGGCCACCTGAAAAGTCCACAGGCGTACATACCTTTCGGTCTTCTGCTCTCCGGAGGAGAATTCCTCCAAAGTCATATTGCAACTGCAGGTCCTCCACAAAGAGCCGAGTGCGGGCTGCTCTTGCCACCGTGGGCGCACGGTGGCTGCTCTCTGCACACTCCTCACAGGCGCTGTGCACCGACTCTTGCTCTTTGCGCGTGTGGGCCCCAGCACTGCCCAGCAGCCCCCTGCCAGCCCGGGCTCCTCCTCCAGCGCCCGCCGCTGTCGCGCCCTCAGCCCCTTGCGCCCCGTTCCCTCGATTTTAGGCTCCCCGACCCAAACCACAGCTCACAAAACGACTACGGCAACTGCCCCACAGCTACTGAAGGACAAAGGGCCCGACTCGCCGGTTATCCTACCCACCTCCAGCCAACCACCTTCCGCATCATTTGCATACGACGCAGCCATTGGGCTATGCAAAGAAGCCTGCTCCCGCAATCTGACCCCAACGCTTGGATCCGGGCTGAGAAGAGAGGAAGGAGGAGGAGCTACTCAGGAGGCGGTACTAGGGGCGGAGTCTGTGCGAGGAGAGGGGGAGGGCGGGGTCACGAGGCGGCTCTTGGATCCCGCGGGCAGGCGCATCTGTGGAGAAGGTCCTTGCTGATGAGGGACGCAGAGGGAGGGTTACCTTCAACTTGGGCTGGAGAACACTGCCAAGTGTTTTTCTAGTTGGTGCACATTTTTTTATTATCGTTTCATGTCTTTTGTTTTTAGGGGTTGCTATTAAAATCAATTTCCAGGGTTAGTACACCCAAGTCTCGTAATTACTAGTAAGCAGGTTACATAAAAAGAGTGTGCCCGGACCTCTGGGGCAAAGTTTACTTCAAGTGTTGTTTATGTAAGACTGAGCAAAGCCGCTTATTAGTAGTAGTATTATTTCGGTGCCCTGATGGCTGGTTTGATTTATTTGGGGAAGCTTGCAAGGATTGCAAGCTCAAAAGAGAAAAATCGACACCTTCGGTGTTTGATGGTGGCAGGAAACCAAACTGAAATCTTTTCCACAGAAAAAAACAGGCTGAAACCCTCCCAGGGTAACTCTGGGAAACCATGAGCTGGTGCATGTCGAAAGCTGGTGGCCACATGTGTGAATCCCAGCTGGACAACCCGAGTTCACCTTTCCCAGAGAGTCTTTCTCCAAAGGGGATCCTCTTGCACTGTAAAAGACAAGAAACAAATGTCTGACCCCTTCACGTACCGCAGCCTCAAAACTCGAGTTGGTCTTCGTATGCCCCACGCCTCCTTTCACACGTGCATGAATCTGTCACTGCTTTCCACAGACAACCTGTGATCTCGTGTGAATTAATGACTTTAGATGCTGAATTAGGAAGCTGTAGCCATGACATGTTTCACTTACATGTTAAAATTTCGCCCTTGAGATAATGGCAGCCTATGCGTAGAAAGCAAACCTTTTTAACTTCGAGCAGTAGTCACATATGTTTTAAACACTAACTTTAATGTATAGACTTTCTCTGAATGGTTCAAAAGTCCCTCTTTTGTTTTATTAGTTAATGCAATAAATGCAAAAACATGTCTCGAACCTACTTAAGTCACCAAAAATGGTGAAAAGGCCTCCCACATGCTTACTCAAAACAGTGTTTACATTATTAATATCTCCGCACAGTCAAAGGTCACAGAAATCACTTTTTGCAAAGACACCAGGACCAGGACCAGGATCTAAGCTCCTTTCTCTGAAGCACTTCAGGGTGGACTCAAAGCTGCGTTCTTTCTGTTAGTAGCCAAGTGCTTTACCTTTTTACACCACCTGGGAGGCAATGAGACATAGGAACTTTTGCACCCTTATATTTGCATCAACTTGGTGGCATAACACTAAATGCTTGACTGTTAACCGAAAGGTTGCTGGTTTCAACCCACCAGCCACTCAGGGGTAGAAAGATGCAGCAGTCTGCTTATGTAAAGATTTACAGTCTTGGAAACCTTATGAGGGCAGTTCTGCTCTGTTCTGTAGGGTTGTTATGAGTCTGAACCTATGTGCTAGCAATGGGTTTTGAGGTGTGTGTGTGTGTGTGTGTGTGTGTGTGTGTGTGTGTGTATCTTTGTATCATTCCAGGAGAAATATTTTCCAATTCTCTTGTTCTTAATTTATCCATGGTATCCATGGTTCATTTATTCATGCTGTCATTTTTCACTCAATCCCTAACTCCATTGTTAGCAAAGGAATTTGAAAAATGAAATGGTAATGGTCATTGTTGAATTCACCCAAGAGTACTTGCATATCTCATATCTGTCCTTTAAATTCTAACATGTGGTGTCTTTGTTAAAGAATTCCTCATAATTCTGGGTAGGTGCTGAGGCATGTTCAGTTTTGTAAACAAAACTTGAATTACACAATCTAGCCTGGGTCACTGATGAACTATGTTCCATGGAACTCCAAAATTGTGTACAGTAGATGTTTCTTAGAGGATGTCTGGAAGGAAGTATAGTCACAAGTCACAGCAACGACTGTGATTTTATCAAGTTGATGTCCTTATCATGAAGCAAGGTCTGCATTTAGGAGAAGCACAGGCAATGTTTATTGAGTGAAGTGGAATCCAGAATTGGAACAGGATCTCACAATTCCTTCTTGGGTACTGCATGAATTCCCTCTAAACCAGTTCATATTTATTTAGTTAAAAAAAAAAACCACTAAGAACTGTATATTCTAGATCCTTTGCCTTTAAGGAACTTACAATTTAATGCATATGCCTATGCTTGAACAGGATTTTAGGACAAAATACAATGCACTGTCATCAGCTAGCTATGCTGAAAAAGTCCCATGACTTTAGTCATCTGAATGGAAACTGTAGGACAGTAGAACCCATGTATTGTTTACACCAATTCAAATGAACTGCAGTTGTAATAGTATCCTGTGTACGTCCACTATGAGCAGTAAAAGTATGGCATAAAATGGTTAATTCTTAATATAGTTCTAGTCCCTCACTCAAAAACTATATGACACTCTCTATTTGCCCTCATGGGAAAGATGTTTGTTCAAGCATTGCGGGGTTTTTCTCTGGGAGATAAGCCCAGGCTTCCAGTATTCAAAAATAATCATTTGTCATACTTTCTGACTCAGATGTGTTACATCATATTGCCTTATTGCTGAGTCTACCTAGATGTTATCTTCAAAATATGATTATCTTCAAAATTGGGCCTTGTAGCTGGAAGCAGAAGCTACATGTAGCTGTATTTAGAATGCAGTTATGTGCTGGAATGATCATAGCTTTTTTTTTTTTTTTTCCATAAATGCTTAGTTTGCCGTGGGGAAACCAGAGGGAGTTTGCATCCAACAGTAAATCAGAGGAATTTCTCTAGTTGAATACAGACTGTACATACATTTTATGACCAGTATAAGAACTCCAGTACGTGAAGTCATTTTTAAGACTATTCAGGTAACCCTGAGTACTTCAACTGCACAAGATTAGAACGACCTTTTAGTAGTATTTGAAAGGATACCAAATAGTTATATTTGGAAGTGAGATGGAAATATGTACTCGAGAATTGTGGAATTATTTTAGCACTGCTACCTGCTTTGTGTTTGAAAGATCTTTATGATATTTTCTTCACTTTTATCATATATACATCTCTACCACTGGCTCTACAGTACAGAATTATAACCTTTCCCTTTTAACTAGTAGTCTTTTAACAGCTGAAAGAAATATGATGCTTGTTATTTCAGTATTAGAAAGGTCATTGTTCACAGTAAAGGGGGACACAAGTTAGACAATAACAGATGCATCTGCCAACTACTTAGAATATAGAACTGTATTATTATATTTTATCATGAGAAATTGTAATAACCCTGATGTATTTTTTTTGTACAAATCCAGTGAAGCTAGTTTCTAAATATAGACCTGAAAAGTTCCCCCTTTTTTTTTTTGTGAGATCATTGAAACAAGTTTTACTATCACCTAAAAAATGTTAACATTACTGTTGGATTTTAAGATAAGGTTTGGTTTCTTGGGCCATTGCTGTGATAGGCAGAATTCTCAGATGGCCTCCTAGATTTTTATCTGCTGGTGTTACATTTTGTATAACCCTCTCTCTTTGAGTATGGGCAGAACATGATGGCTTGTTTGTAACCAAAAAATTTAGAAAATATGATGGGCTAACACTTTCATAATTATATCATGCTGTATTGGGAAACCCTGGTGAAGTAGTGGTTAAGTGCTATGATTCCTAACTAAAAGGTTGGTAGCTCAGGTCCACCAGGTGCTCTTTGGAAACTCTGTGGGGCAGTTCTGCTCCGGCCTCTCAGGTTGCTATGAGTTGGAATTGGCACTATGACACTGGGTTTGGTTTCTATTTTAATATGGCAAAAGTAGAAGAATCTTTCGTATGTAATTAAGATCCCTAATCACTGACTTTGAGTTAACCAGAAGGGAGATTTCCTAGGTAGGCCTGACCTAATTGGGTAAGCCCTTCAAAAAAAAAAAATGACTGAAAGTAGCGGACTCTCCACTGTTGGCTTGAAAGAAGTACATACTGTCATAAATTTATAGCTACAAAGAAATAACATATGACAACTAGAACCTGAGGAAACTTGGAAATGGATCCTTCCCTAGTCGGTCCTCCAGATGAGAATGGAAGCTGGGCTAACATCTTCACTGCAACTTTATGAGACTGAGCAGAAAACCCAACTAAGCCATGCTGAAGCTTTTGACCTACTGTGAAATAATAAACGAATGTGGTTTTAGCCATAGCATTTGTGGTTGTTTTTTTACACCATGTCAAAAACAAATACACTTGTCTTAATACCTTCCTGTTGTGTGTTCAATGTATCCTTGTATTGGTAGCCAAGCCAAGTGCCGTCGAGAGGTGCCATCAAGTCAGTGTCCACTCACAGTGACTCTGTGTACAACAGAATGAAATATTGTTTTGTTCTACACTATCCTCACAACCACGGCTGTGTTGGGGCCCATTGTTGCAGCCACTACGTCAGTCTGTCTCACTGAGGGTCTTCCCCTGTTTTGCTGACCCTCTGCTTTACCAACATGATGTCCTCCAGCACTGACCCTTCTTGATAACAGGTCCAAATTAAACCAGAGAAAGTCTTGCTGTCCTTGCTTCCATGAAACAGTCTAGCTGTACTTCTGAGACAAAATTTGTTCATTCTTCTGGAAATTCACAGTGTAGTCCATATTCTACACCAGTCCCATAATTCAAATGCAGCAATTATTCTTTGGTCTCCTGATTCATTTTCCAGCTTTCACATGCATGTGTCTCTACCCTAAGAAAATCCTCTTCATGTTTTAAGAATCATGGTAGTGAAGGCCGGTGTTGTTTTGAGCTTAAGGCTAACCACTTTGTGCTGCCACCAGCTGTTCGAATTTCACTGGTTAAGTCAGGGCGAGCCAGTCCGAGGTGTCAGATGAAGAGATTCCTAGGACATTTTTCAAGAGCTCACACACTCCATTCCCCGCCTCCCTGCTGAGTTAACTATGTGTCAATAGGCTTCTATCACTGTAGGGATGTTTTACGAGTCTGTACTTGTGGGCTGATCACAGCTGAGGAAGGTAGGTGGTCTGAGTTAGTAATTGGTCATTGGTAATTTGTTCTGGTACTGTAAACAGGCTTCCCAGTCTTCTCTGAAATAGAAGAAGTCCCTCTTTTCACCCATCTATTCCATTGCAAAGACTTCTTCTTCCTAACCTCTGAAATTTGGAGTGTCCTAGGGCTCAGTCCTTGGACCTCTTCTCATTCAGCATTCACTCTTTTGGTGACTTCATCCTGTCTCATGGCCTCAAATATTTATGTGCTGATGACTTTCAAATATATTTTCAACCTGATCAGTCGTCTGTCCTGAACCTCGGAGCTTATTTATTATCTTTGTGTCAACATACAATAAGCATCTTAAACTTAACTTGACAAAAGTAACCTGATTGGCCTCCGTAACCTGTTCCCCTGCTATTGGTCAGTGACAACCCCATTCTTTCAATTGTTCAGCTGTAGAACTTCAATACCCTCCTTAACACCATTCTTTCACAGCCCATCAGCAAAACCTAGCGGATATACTTTCAAAATGTAAAATATTTCAACCATTTCCTATCACTGTCATCACTGCCACCATCATTTTCTACCTGGATAAGTGCAACACCTGGTGTCTCTGTGCTTTTACCCTCCTTCCCTGCAACCTCAGCACTCAAAGTGATCCTATAAATAGTCAAGATCCCATCAGTTCACTGACCCAGACTCACCAGTGTTTTCCCTTTTCACTCAGACTAAAAGCCCAAGTCCTTATTATGGCTTAGAAGAACCTGCAAAATGTCTTTCCCATGAGGAAAATGTTCTAAAATTGATTGTGGTGAAGATTGCACAACTCTATGATTACACTAAGTGCCACTGAATAGTACACTTTCATGAGTGAATGGAATGTGCATTATATTTCAATAAAGAAGTTATAAGGATCCTTGGTGATACAGTGGTTAAGTACTCAGCTGCTAACCAAAGGACTGATGGTTGGAACCTATACAGTGACTCTGTGAGAGAAAAACTGGGAGATCCACTTCCATGAAGATTGTAGCCAAGAAAATCCCATTCTGTCACGTATGGTTGCTGTGCATCAGAACCAACTCCATGGTGCACAACAACAACAAAGTTGTTATAAAAAAAATCTGATCCCCATTCTAGTCTCTTCTTCTACCACTCTGTCCCTTGCTCATTACTGTCTAGCCACATTGGCCTTTGTCCTACCTCAAGGCCTTTGTACTGACTATATGCCTGGAATATTCTTTCTCTTGATACCCATGTTGCTCACTCCCTTTAAGTCCACTTCCCAGTAAGGCCCACCACTACTTAAGTTGTAACACCTCAGTGCTCTGGCACTGTTCATCTCCTGTACCTTGTTCTTTTATTTATTTATGTATGTATTTTAAATCATATCCCTTATTACCTTGTAATATATATATTTTTTATGTTATGTATCTATTTTAACATCTACCCTCCTGCTTGCCCTACTCCTCAAGCATCTAATTTCAGTGGGGTAGGATTTTTTTTCCTTGATTGACCTGTAAGTGGTCAGAGCAGAGTGACACAGAGTAGACTGTCAATATTTGTTAAATCAAATATTGTTGAATGAATAAGTTGTATAGATTTAAAGATGTAATTAATTAAGCAGAACGTAAGGCTATATAAAACTTCTGATATCTTTTCATAAGTTGTAAAGTGTGCTGTCTCGACTGAATTCTATGTTTACTAGCTCTGTTTTTGTAATTGCAGAGGGCTGTGCGCTCTTATTTGCATTTTGTGTGTTTGTTTTTGCTCTCTCTTTCTACTCCAGGAAACCCTGGTGGTGTAGTGGTTAAGTGCTATGTCTGCTAATCAGAAGGCCCGCTCTTCAAATCCACCAGACACTACTTAGAAACTCTAGGGGGCAGTTCTACGCTGACCTAGAGGGTCACTATGAATCAGAATCAACTCAATGGCAGCCACTACCTCTACTTCACCTTACATTTCCTTTAACAGCTGTAAACTGGCCCATTTTATAAACTAAGAATTTTATAAACTTAGAATTTACTAGCATATTGTATACACATGTAAAACCCGAGAGATTAAAAGGTGCTTAATTGCCAAGCTTCCAGCGTTATTCTTTAAATGTGGCATAAAGTGATTATAATGATGAGGAAAACAACCTTGAAAGGTTTTATGAAGCTGAGTTTTGAAGTGGGAGATTTAAAAGAGCAAGGATGGGGTGTATTGCCATAGAAGCAGCACGTAAAAAACACAAAAAAGGATAAAGTAAAAGAAACTGAGTAAGTTGACGGAGATTGCAAACAAAAACAATAAGGAATCAAGGAAAATAAAACATTCCTTACTACTATCTGAACTTTTACCTCTCTCTGTGGCTTGAGTGCTTGTAAGCGTTTAATTTTTTTATTCACTAGCGATTTCTGCCAGTATAGTTTATGCTTTGAAATTGCTTGTAAGATTTCTTTTGTTCTGTGAATAAGATGCTTCTTATATTTCTCTTTGGTTCTCCTTTACTCTGGCAAGGAAATGTCATCTCAAGGTCTGGAAGATATTAAATATTAAAACAGGATAATTGAAGATTAAACCTTATAAGACTGTGGTCTTTTGAAGAGGGTTGAGTATACCATCTTTTGGAGCTCCCGTTTCTGGATGGCTGGTCTCAGAGGCTGGCCACAGCCATGGCTCCCTGACAGTGCTGTCTGGCTACCTTATGACTTTATAATGTGGGGGCCCAAAGCAGCCTCACTTTTAGTAACCAAAGAATGCAGGGAGCAGACTGTTATCTGGATGTCCATTATGAACACTTTACTTCTGTGTTTCCCGGGCCGTATCAGTTTGTGGCAAAGTGATGGATTGTGTTTAACATTCAGTTGTTGACCTATAAAGATTTTGCCATATGTTCCAGCTCATTGCCGTAAGTTATAGGAGGGGGAGGGCTTATTAGTATCCCTGGTCACTAAGCAGAAATGTGTCAGGATTTTGCTTTCTCAGCTGGAGCATCAACCTTGGCAAGCCATCCTCCCTATTTTAGGAAGGCACCACCATCGAATACAAGAAGGCCTGTTTATAGACTGGTATGGTTGTTTATAGTTTATATGTGGTTTGTGTTATTGACAGGGTTTTGAAATGATGCTGTAAAATTAAGATCAGTGTAGCTATTTTACATGCACAGTCAGTCAGCTTTGATAAATCTAGTCTGATGGCCCTGCAAGAATGTGACTTGGATGATGTATGAACTCAGACAGGTTGTTCATCCTCTCTGAACCTTAGTTTCCTCACTTGTTAAAAATTTTGAAACTTTCAAAGTTCTTAGCAAGGGAACTCCCTTTCCACGAAAGCAGTAGTAGCCGAACCCCACCTGAGAGACAGGTAAAAGCATAAGTGTTCTGGCTGAAGCAGGCTGACTGGGATGTTGGTGAGGGGCCGTGGTCTGCGGGTCTGGGCCTTTCCCCTTTCCTTCCCCCAAATCAACCTGCAGCCCTGGAGACACACATCCGTTACAGCGGGAAACTGAAAAGTTCGTTCCATAAGAGCCTTGCAGCTCTTACATTCCTTCCTTAATAATTGTGGCAATCTAGAATTACGCTGTCATTTCTAGCAGCCACTGAATGATCAATAATACCTTACCACAAAAAGTTATTTTCTGGGCCTTAAAAATTCAATCACCAGATAATCTGTCTAAAGAATTAAAAACACATTTGTCTTCCCCTGCCTTGATATCAACTCTCAAAATTTTCAATCTATTTCAATTGGTTAGTTGAGATTATGTCACAACTTGCTTTATTAACCATAATATATTGCCTGGTTACCAAGTGCGATGAAGCGATTTGGCACTGTGTCTTAATAAACAGATCGCACCTGGGAGCCGGTGGGAACGCGCCCGTCGGAGAAGAAACAACGACAGATGGTAAAACGCCTGACAACCAGGTGGGGTCATTGTTTAATGACCGTCTGAATTAAGTTTGGTTAATTTGGCGTGTCTCTCATTATTCCTAGCAAATGGACCCACTACTCCATTTTATAAGTTTGAGTTTATATCTTTTACATAAACTATCAAAACAAGTCCATCTGTGATCCTGAAGTTGTGTTTGCCTTAAATCAAACCACAATGTAAATCCTAATTTCTTCATTTCTAGCTATGAGCATCCCTGAAGGGCTGGGAATTAGAAAGTTTTTGCAGCGCTCTGCAATTTATTTTTTCTCGTGTTACTTCTTGTCACCATGACATGGGTAGTTCCCTTTATTCTTTTTCTAAGTCTTTATTAATGAAAAGAACACCCTTTCAGCCTAAAATACCTATTAGTACAGTTTCCAAGAATTAGAGGCATCAAAATTTCAAACCATGTGCGTGGTTTAAAATTTCCAAACCCACTGCCACTGAGTTGATTCAGACTCATAGTGACACTATTAGAGAGAGTAGAATAAAATCTTCATAGAAGAGATCGCCAGGTCTTTTCTCCTATGGAATGACTGGTGGATTCAAACAGCTGACCTTTTGGTTTGCAGCCAAGCACTTAACCGTTGTGCTGCCAAGGCTCCTTCATTTATTAATAAAAACAGCTAATTCATTAAGTGCTATTTAAAATTTTAAATTCGTTTTTTAAAATTTATATGACACCATTTGACTTTGATGACAATAAAGCATATACTATCATCTTCTTTCAATGTGAAGGAATCTGAGACCTAGTAGGAAGGTTAAGCCAGTCACCGGAGCAAAGGACTCATAGCTGCTGCGTGGCAGCATGGGACTCCAAACCTTAACCACTTACTGTCATCCTCTAGAATAACTGTAGCTCATGTGGCATCAGGTCGTGGTGCTCGTCACAGGCTCTGGAGTCAAGTCGGGCAAGCCACCTCTTTTGTCTGTTTCCTGCATGGGAAAAATACTTATCATAAGGTCGTGATAGAGACTGAAGGAGCCGGTACACCTCCAACACCTACAGTGTTTGGTGCAGCGTTTCTGTTGCTGTTGTTAGGTGCCACTGAGTTGGCTCTGACTCATAACAACACTACATAAAATAGAACAAAACACTGCTCTCTGGTCCTGCACCAACCTTGTGCCCATTGTTGTAGACCCTGTGTCAGTCCATGAGGGTCTTGGTGCACAGTAGGACACCATGAATGTTAGTTATATGGTACCTATTCCAATTTCCATTTTAAGTTTCTTGACTCCTTCATCTACATGAAATACTTGTTTTATTTCCATTTTGTCACACACTTGGGGCATCATTGACTGCTGCAAAAAGGCCTGGGCTTTGCCATCCTCACCTGCTGCTGTGAAAATTCCAGTGCATTTTAATGCAGTCACAGATCAAGCCCACATGTGTTCCCTCTCTAGCTAGGAGCGGACTGAGCTTTCCCCATTTTTGCCTCTTAGATCTTCATTCTGTTTTGTTAGCATGAATGGTGTCCTTCTGCCTGCTACTGATCGGGGGGTGGGGGGGGGGCTTGATGTTATTCAAACCCTTCTCGTTTGTTATTTTGTTTTTCATACAGAACAATGAGTTTCTCAAATTCATTGTAGAATACCCTTACCGCTTCTTTTATCTTCTGAAAGCTTCCTGTATTTGTGACCTCCTTTCAAATCAGCAACTGCAGCCTCAACATCTGGATCCTCCCTGCTGTAAGGAACATAAATTAGCTGGTCCCGTCCTCTTACTGTTCTGGGCGGGGAGCTCAGGGCGTGCAGGGAGGCAGGCCAGGGTGCTTTCAGTACCTAGCAGCTGGTCACGATGCAGTGTCTCAGAACTGGTTTTAGCTGACGTCAGATAACGCCGATGTGCGCCAGACTGGCTTGTAGTACCAGTAAAGCTGACCCCTCCCACTTCCCCTGCTGCCCCAATGCCTGCCAGAAGCTGGGGACCATTATGAACTCAGTTGTCATCTGATCTCCATCTGGCTGCTGTCACTAAAGCTGCCTTTTATTGCTTGCCAAAAGTGTAAAGCTAAAGACATTTCTCTTTCTCACAGATCTCTGCTCCTAGTCCTTACTTTTCTAATTTTCTGGATCGTTCCAAATAATTCTCCTTCTGTCTGCATCTGTGTGTCACTGTCAGGAAAGTAACAAAGGACTCACAAGACTGTTTACTCCCTTGTCTCCTTCTTGGTGAACTGGATTTAGCAATGGTTTCTTAGGAAGTATTAGAGATGGGCTTTGGCTTGGTTGATTGAGAATATTATGTCTTAAGTTTCTGGTGAGTTGAAGTTCTGATTTAAATGTGAGACATATGTGTACAATCTCCTGCTATGGGAAGTTTTACAGAGACATAGATTACAACAGTCTAGCCATACAGTTATGTAGGTCCTTGTACTGAATTGGAGTCTACACAAATTAAACCATAAATATAGTAGACACATGCCATAAATTGGATCTTATAGCAGTTTAATAACGTGGGGAGAAAAGAAGAATGAATTCTCAGGTGATGTTGAATGCACTTAATCATTTGAATGTTCTGAGTTAAAGCTGATTGTAAATCTGGTGCCAGCTTAAAGATTTATTATTAGTGGTTCTCTGAACCCAAAATCAAATCCATTGCCATCAAGTTGATTCTGACTCCTAGCAACTCTTTAGGACAGAGTAGAACTGTCACATAGGAGTCCAAGGAGTGATTGGTGATTTTGAACTGCCAGCATTTGGTTAGCAGCCATAGCTCTTAATCACTGTGCTATCAGGGCTTTAGTGATTAACACTTACAATCATTCTTGGTCACTCAAGCTCTTGGGGGATGACATCTCACATTCAGTGGGTATCATTGATGGGTATGATCATGGAAGATCATAAGCTCTGAAAGTTTTGAAGATGAATTTAGGATTCTGATTTGTACTTAGTTTAACAAATTAATTCTTTAAAAGTATGTCCTTGTGTACTGTTAATAGACAAAAACAAATTAGAAGGTGCTACATTCTGTACAAATCCATGTTAGATGTATGTATGTGTAAACAAATTATCTGGAAGGACATATGTCAAAATGTTAACAGTGTTCCTATTTGGACAATGGGATTACAGGTCATTTTGATTTTCTTTCTTTTGTTTGTAATATCTTGTACCTGAAGGCAGTGTGGTAGCTTAGGGTGGTAGAAGCCTCTCCTTTCATGTGGGAGAGTCAGGTTTGACTCTCAGGCAATGCACCTAAAGTGCAGCCACCATCGTCTATCGATGGAGGCTTGAATGTTCCGTGATGCTGAACAGGCTTCAGACATCCAGGCAGAAATAGACTAGGAAGAAAGACCTGGCAAGCTACATCCAAAAGTCAGCCAAGGAAACCTATATTGATCACAATGGTGTGATCCTATTGTGTGTAAGGTTTCCGTGAGTCTGGAGCTGACTTGACTGTGCTAACAGTAAGCAGCAACAGTATCTTATATAACAAGTATGTAGTTGTTTTTAAAACCATTTAAAGATGAAATAAAATTTATGTTTAATGAAATCCATGGATCATAAATGTGCGTTTGATGAGTTTTGACAGATATATACTCAGGTCACCCAGTCAAGGTATTAAGCCCAGTCACGATGTAGCCGTCATAATGACATAACCTCAGCTGAGATATAAGGCATTTGTATCACTCCCAAAAGCTTCCTCCTGACCCCTTACAGTCAATTCACATATCCCGTAAGAAACTACTGTTCTGATTTCTATCATCACAGATTAACATGTATCACTTTTCAATTAAAAACAAACATAATATATATTTTTAAAGAAACTTCTATGTAACCTTAGGTGGGGCAAAACAAAAGTTGAGACAGTTCCCTGACTTTAAAGGAAGTAATATACATGGAAGCTTAAAAAAAAAAAATTGTTGTCCCGTCAATTGTAACTCATAGTGATCCTACAGTACAGAGTAGAACCGCCCCACAGGGTTTCCAAGGAGTGCCTGGTGGACTCCAGTTGCTGACTTTTTGGTTTGTGGTCATAGTTTTTAACTATGGTGCCACCAGGGCTCAGGAGAATACTTTTGAGAACTAAATTATACAGTTCAGAAGAACTCAGAGAAGAGCGAGATACTCACACAAGATTCTATAAGAGCCACAATTTTTTTCTGGTAGAAAAGGGAAAGTCACTAGATTATGTACTCTAAGAGGTCAGGGACTGTGGTTTTTGTTCACTTTATCCTCAGTGTTTGCCACATTGCCTGACAGAGAATATTGGCTCAATAAATACTCGTGAAGTAAGTGAATACTGTTTATTCAGGTACTCAGTCAGCAAATATATATTCAGTCCTCCAATCAATATTTATTGAGCTCTTGCTATGTGCTGGTGATTGTGCTAAACCCCAGGGGATTAGAATGGCAAAACAATAGATAAAGTCCCTAACCCTGTAGGGTTACAACTGTGTCTTGTGGGAAAGACTGATATTAAAAGTAGGATAGCGGCAGATAGAATGGCTTTAGTGAGGGATTAAAGTAGAAGGAGCTTGATGAGCCTGGGAGTGGAGAGAAGCATGGATAAAGGGTGGGAAATGGGGTTGAGAGTCAGACAGGAACTAACTGTACAGACAGGATCTTGTTAACTAAGTTATCATATAGATTTGGGATTTCTAAGAACAATAGGATACCACTGAATAATTTTAAGCAGAAGAGGGCCATAATTAGTTTTATGTCTTTAAAATATCATTCCAGATCTGGACAAAGAATGATTTGGACAAAGGCAAGGCAGACAAAGGGAAGGGTTGAAGGGCCTTAGAAAGAATGTTAATGGGGAGGATGAAAAGAAGTGGACTTTAAGTCAAATTCAGAGGTAGAACTGAGCCTTGGTGAATGACTGTCTTAGTCATCTAGTGCTGCTTTAACAGAAATACCACAAGTGGATGGCTTTAAAAAGAGAAATTTTATCTCGTTACAGTCCATTAAGCTTCAAGTTCAAATTCAGTGTCAGCTCCTGGGGAAGGTTTTCTCTGCTGGCACTGGAGGAAGGTCCTTGTTGTCAGTCTTGCCCTGGACTGTGGCCTCAGATGCAGGGACCTTGGTCTTTTCCAAAGGACGTGCTCAAGTCCCAGCACAGCTTTTTGGTGTTATGAGGTCCCCAAATGTCTTGCTAGCTCCTCTCCTTTATATCTCAAGAGACCACCTCAAGGCACAAAACAAACTCACACAGTGAGTCTTGCTCTACCAACGCAACTGCTGCCCACCCACCCTTGTTAACACCACAGAGGCAGAAATTCCAACGTGAAGGAATATCACACCAGACAAGGAATTATGGCCTAGCCAAATTGCTACAGATTTTCCAGGGAATGCATTTCAATCCATGGCATTGACAATGATGAATAAGTAGCAGAGGCACAACTCCAGGCTGACATGGGCAGTGTGACTGATGACAGAGCAACTTGTTTTCATTCTGCTGAGATCACTGTGCACAGGAGGCCAGGCTCAAGAATTGACTACTGTGAGACCCAGAATTCTACTAGTCAGAAAGGAGACCATGACTCCATAACGTGTTCAGTGCATCCCTCAGGGGTAAAGGCAGTCATTTGGGGTGGCCTGTGCAATACCATAATAAATAGTGAAGAAAATGAAGTTGTCAGGGATTCGTTTCACTTGGACCAACAGTCAACATCTGTGGAAGCAGAGGTCAAGAAATCAAATGATACATCGCGTGGGGTGAATCTGCTTCAAAAGACCTGTAACAATTTCAAAAAGCAAAGATACCGCTTTGATGACTAAGGTGCACCTCAGCAATTCTATGGTGTTTTCTATCACCTAATATGCATGTGAAAGCTGGTCAGTGAAAAAGACCGAAAAGGAAGAAACACATTTGAATTATGGTATGGGTGAAGAATACTGAATATGACATGGACTGCCAGAAAACTAAACAAATCAGTCTTGGAGGAAGGACAGCCAGAACATTCCTTAGACATGAGGATGGTGAGGCTACAGCTTGCTTGCTTTGGACACATAGTCAGGAAAGACCCATCACGAGAAAAAGACATCTTGTCTGGTGGAGTGCCAATGAAAACAAGGGAAAACTTTCATGAGATGTATTGACATGACACTTGCAACAAGGGACTCAAACACAAAAACAGCCATGAAGACTACACAGGACTGGGCAATGATTCACTCTAAGTGAATTGGAGTCTACTTGGCAGTGGTGGGCAAAATGGAGATGTTAGAAACATTTGTATCTGATGCCAATTGCCTCTGGCTCGTGCTCTTGCTTCTCTTCCACCAGCCCTTATGCCCTTTGCAGGTGTCTGATAACTCCTCCCTTATATGATACAGCTGATCACTATGATGCCTAGGGTCGCCATGAGTCAGATCTGATTCTACGGCACTTGGCTTGGCTTTGTGACTGCCTGGTAGAGCTGCCCCGTTCTCACCTCCCCAACCCCAAGACCTGTAGTCTTTGGCTTTTAGGAGGAACTGCATGGATATTAGGGGGATGGGGTAGGTCACAGAATATTTACTGAGATTGTAATTGCTTGCAAAAAGGAGGCTGTCTTTGGACCTCTGTGGCCTGGGCCTGTCCTGATATTCTCTATTTCCTCTATATTTTTTTCCTTCTCCTTTTCCAGTATTCTTTCTGTACTTCCCCCCTATCAGTTACTTGTCTTTAGTTTTGATCCTAGTTCCATGACCATGGAAACTTTACCTAACATTTCTGAACCTCAGTTTTTCAATCATAATTGGACAACGTCTTAGTCATCTAATGCTGTTATAACATAAATATCACAAGTGGAAGACTTTAACAAACAGAAATTTATTCTCAGGTTGTCTAGTAGGTACAAGTCAAAATTCAGATCCAGGGAAAGGCTTTCTCTGTCAGCTCTGAAGGAATGTCCTTGTCATCAATCTTCCCTTGATCTGTGAGTTTCTCCACACAGAAACCTCAGGCCTAGAGGACATGCTCTGCTCCTGGCACTGCTTTTTTGGGGGTAGGAGATCCCCAACTCTCTGCTTGTTTCCCTTTCATTTTCTCTCTTGTAGGATAAAGGGTGTTGCAGGCCACAGCCCATGGAAACTCCCTGCACATTGGATCAGCGATGTGATGTCAGCAAGGGCCTTACATCCCACCCTAATTCTCTTTAACCATAGGCAGTGATTCTGATTGATAACACATATGCCAATACAGAATGAAGGATAACCACACAGTACTGGGCACCATGGCCTAAACAAGCTGACACATACTTTTGGGGAACACAGTTCAACCCCTGGCAGAAGAGAATAGCAGTTTCCATGGATTCTACGTCTCCCACATGGTAGCTTCTCAGCATGAGTTATTTTCCCCACTGCTCGCTCATTGGCTTCATTGCTAGAGTCCTAGGCCCAGGATGTCACCCTAGAGCATGCTCAACCACTGCAGGCAAGCTTAATGATGTCATCAAAGCGAATCCTGCAGGTGTTTCACCTCTATTCTGCTCTTTACCCACCTATTCTGTGAGAGCATGCTAGCTTTAAGAGATGGTAATTGTCTCACCAAGTTCTAAGTGTATGCCATTCATGATAATTAATGTTGTATGTCAGCTTGGCTAGGCCATGATTCTCAGTCTTACATAAACATCCTCCATTTTGTGATGTGATGTAACTATTATTCATTTTTCTGACCTGATGTGATTATCCTCCGTTTTTGAAATAATGTAACATTCCCGTGATATGATCTGATATGATCAGCCAATCAGTTTTAAGGGGAGTTTCCCATGGAGGGGATTTGGCTTGTACACAACATATCTGTGGACATTTTGTCAAAGCTTTCTTGCTTGTTGTGGATCCTGTTTCCAGCCTATCGTTATCTGACGTGGGACTGGAGCCAGCAGCCTGCTACCTGACCTACTGATCTAGGTTCACCAGACGCTGCACCCCCAGGAGGCAAGAGGAGGCGCTAGCCAATGCTTGACCCGTGGACTTTGGGAGTTGCTAGTCTCTAGAACAGCATAAGACATTCCCTTGAGACAAATCTCTGTCTCTCTACATATGTACATGCCTCTCTACATATATATATGCTAAGCATTTGGCTGCTAATCAGCCAAGCCAGCCAAGTGCCGTTGAGCCGGAACCGACTCATGAAGTCAGTAATTAGAATCCACCAGTCACTCCTTGGATATCCTATAGGGCAGTTCAGCTCTATAGGGTCACTATGAGTTGGAATCAACTCAATGGCAACAGGTTTGGTTTTTGGTTACACAAAGTGTGCATGCTTCACTGGTTTTGCTTCTCTAGAGAACCTAGCCTAAGACATTACTGAACACAATATTTAATAAGGGGGAGAGAGTGAGTGGACCTTGATAAATCCAGACCCACCATGAGAAAAGCAATTCAACAAATGTACTGTACCAATTACCAGTCAAAAATGTCTTTGTATATGAAGACTAACCCTCAGTTTGAGAACAACATATATAAGTTAAGCAGACTAACTCATATCATTCATATCTATGAATGCTCATGTAAGAGTTTATCCCAATCCATTAAAAGGACAGAGCATTCATTCATTCATCTAGGGAGACATAGTTGTGAAACACCTACTGTATGCAAGTGAGTGTACCTGGTGCTGGGTCTATAGTGATGAACTAGACAGAGTTCATATTCTGTTGAATGAAGCATACTCGGGACAACTAATTACAGAATTAATTGCTCAATTGTAATTGTGGTAAGTTCTGTAAAGAAACAATTACGAGTTGCTATGCATACTTACAGCAAGGCATGTGATCAGGTAGGGAGGCTGGAGAGGTCAGAAGAGGCTTCTGAGGAAATTAATTGTAAACACTGATATGAAAGCCAAACAGCATTTTGCAGGCAGGAAAGAGAAGGATCCCACAACTGTTCGGAGTACGACAATTCTGACTTTTCCAGTGCAAATGGTATTGCTTCAGGTAGAACAGATTTTAGGCCTCAAGGATTTGCTGTTGTTTCACTCTGGGTCCAAGAAGGATCTTCCCATTTGGTTACACTTAAAAGGAAGAAATCTACCCAAGCACCTGTGGAAGCTAATCAACCAACTAGAAGTTGAAATTATAGAAGTATAAAGTATCGTTTACTTTCCCTTAAAGAGATGTAGGCACTACTCAGCCAACATCATTGAAGGTCTACTTTCTGACAACCAAGGAGCCTTGGTGGCATGGTGGTTAAGCACTCAGCTGCAAACCAGAAGGTAAGTTGTTCAAACCCATCAGCCGCTGCATGTGCCAAAGATGTGACAATCTGCTTTCATGACAACTACAGCTTGGAAACCCCATGGGGCAGTTCTACTCTGTCCTATAGGGTTGCATAGAGTTGAAGGTGACAAGTTTGGTGTTTGTTTTGTGTGTGTGTGTGTGTTAGCAGTTTTAAACATGCAACAGAAGCCCTCTCAGTTCTCCACAAACCTCACAAGGCAGATATAAGCCCCGTTTTAGACACAAGCTGGCTGAAGGGGCAAAAAGTTAGGTAAACTACCCAGGGTCATACCCGGCCAACACTTGCTCGTCTGACTCCACAGTCTAAGATCTTTCAGCTGTGCCAGCAATTGTTAGGTCTATTGTGACATAACTATTGTCTGTATTAGGAACCTTTACCACACTAAAGAAAGGTTTACAAAGTGTCAGCTAGCCCTGGAACCAGAGAGTAAACCCAGGTATAATCTGCAGTGTTCTCATTCTAGAAAATTGTTATTTAGTGAAGATGATGATGAATTATGCACAGGTTCATACTCTGGCTGTTTAAGTTTGTATGTGATGATTGCCTACTTCCCTAAATTTTATCAGCAAAGAGGTAAAAGGGAAGTTAGCATGATGAAGGGAGTTTCCACAAGTGGGCTTCACCTTGAAAAAGGAGGCAGAAAACTACACCACCTGAAGGTTAAAGTAATTGAGTTGTGTGAACCACTCAGTTTCCCAGGACCTAAGTGAATTATTAATTTACTTCATCCTTTCTACTTTTCTTGAAAACCTTGGTGCTGTAGTGGTTAAGTGCTACAGCTACTAACCAAAAGGTCGGAAGTTCGAATCTACCAGGCACTGCTTGGAAACTCTGCAGAGCAGTTCTACTCTGTCAAATAGCATCGGTATGAGTTGGAACTGACTCAGCAGCAGTGGGTTTGGCTTTTTTGGTATTATACTTCTCTTAACCCTCCTGTCTAGTATGTTGGTGTTGCTGTCAGTGCCACAGGTTCTGATTCACAGTAATCCTGTATACAGCAGAACAAAATGCTGCTCAGTTCTGCAGCACCCTCACAATCATTGTTCCTTTGTTATGCTGGAGTGCACTTCACTGAGGGCCTTCCCCTTTTTCACTCAGCTTCTACTTTACCAAGCACGATGTCCTTCTCCAGGGCCTGGTCTCCTCTGATAACATGTCCAAAGTATGATAACAAGCCCCAGAGCACATCCCGCAATGAAACTACACTAACATTTTATAAAGATGAAACTACATCACCTTTCAATAGGAGTAAGCTATGCAAATTACTGAAATACTCTTTTTTCTCTTTCTCTCTTTTCTTCTTTTTAACTGAGAAACTTCATTTGGGATCCCTGTCTCCTAAATGGAGACTAGATCACTTATTTGCCCTTCACTCAAAACAGAAACCGAGATAGAGTAGCGGTTAAGAGCTACAGGTGCTAACCAAAAGGTTGGCAGTTCAAATCTACCAATTGTTCCTTGAAAACCCTATGGGACAGTTCTACTCTATCCCATAGGTCACTGTGAGTCATAAATGACTCAGTGGCAGTGAGTTTTGGTTTTTCTTTCTTTCTTTTGTCTCTCTCTCTTTCTTTCTTTCTTGTCACTCAAAACATCAGATTATCCATGAAGCTAAACTAGAAAGCTTAAAGTATGCCTTTAGAAATGTCCTCATTCCTCATATTCCTTTCAACCTTCTTCTCTTCCTTTGCTCATAAAGTTATTCATTCATTCATTCATTAAGCTTTCTTCAAGCCCCTACAATGTAGTATGCATATACTGTGGCAAGTCCTAGGAATACAAAGATCCAAAAACATGCATCTAGTTTTAAAGTGTTTATTGTTTTCATGTAAGTAAACTGATACTGCTGTATCTGAACTTCCATATCCGAAACACTAACGTGTTATTTTATTTTCTTCTTATTCTTGCTATCACTTTCAAATAGAAAACAGAGTACTCAGGAAACTTCCTGGGAACTGTTTGGTAATTAAGAAATCATATCAGAAGAGTTTAAGCATCATTTCTGTTTCTATTTCATGGGAAAAACTCAAGTGACCCCAAAAGGCATGGTTCCTTGGAAGGAGATCAAGAAAAAAATAAATAGGCTCTTCATGTGCTCCTGGACTTGTGGGAGTTACAGAAGGGTAACTCTGTACAAGGACTTTATTTCTTGTAGTTTAGGCACTGAACCTCTACAAGATGGGGATGTCCTTGATACTGTTGACGGAAACGATGCTAGCTGTCTTTACCAGGCAGCACTGTACGTTAGCACGGCAGCGCTGAGCACAGGGATGGGGTTTTCTCTTGAACTACACAGCATTTCTTGAGCCATTCATTAGCCCATTCCTGTTTCCTCTAGGGCTTCTTGTACACCTTGAGTGTTAAATCCTGCAAGCCATACCTCCTACTCTTTACACTTCTTGGACAGCCCCACAGAAAAGGCCAGGTTCAACCCTTGAGCTTCTCTAACCTGTACTCTAACATGGGCTGTACTGTTCTGCTTTCAAATCCTAACAGAATAGCTGTATATCTTCTGGCACACTAATGCAATCAAGTCACGTCACTGCTGAGAACCCTTCTATGGTTTCTGGTTGCCTATGGGACAAAGTTCAAGCTAGTTAACACAGCATATGATCTGGCCTCTGCTGACCTCACCAATGTCATTTCCTGCCTCATAAAGTAATTCTTCTGCCATACTTCTCATCCTAGCAACGCCAAATCATTTACGATGCCCTGTAGGACTGGCTTCGTGGGTGTGTGGCCTCTGTCTGTGCTAGAATTCATGCTCTATTGAAGTTTTTCTAAAATTCTTAATAACTTATGAACACAGGACTCAAGTTTTTATTTTACACTGTTGCTCCTTTAGTTAGTCTCCATGAAGTCAATTCTGACTCGTGGTGACCCCTATGTGTGCATAGTAGAACTGCTCCTATGGTTTTCAAGGCTGTGACCTTTCAGAAGCTGATTGCCAGGCTTGTCTTCTGACACATCTTTAGTTGAGTTCTAACTGCCGACCTTTCTACTAGTAGTGGAGCACTTAATTATTTGCACCATCTGGCTGGTCCCCACAAATTATTTTGGTAGATGCCACAAATTATGTAGTTGGCATGCTCTTCTGTTTTTGTAATCCTAATTTGAACACCCCTGTTTTATTGAAACTTTCCTTGGGTACTTGTCTCTTCACCCCATACCACATCAATCACTCTTTCCCTGGGACACCCCTTCGTGTGACACATGCTTCTATTATAGTCCTTTTGTACCTAAAAACGGAAGCCTGGGTGGCATAGTAGATAAGTGCTATAGCTGATAACCAAAAGGTTGGCAGTTTAAATCCACCAGCTTCTCCTTGGAAACCCTATGGGACAGCAGTTCTGCTCTATGAGCCATAATTGCTCTTTGTTTTTAACACCTAAAAACAAACACAAATTGTCATGGAGCAGATTCTAACTCACGGCAACCCATTGTGTTTCAGGGAAGAATTGTGCTCCATAAATTTTTCTTATAGCTATGATTTTTTGAAAGTAGATGGTCATAGCTTTCTTCCTGGGTACCTCCGAGTGGACTCCAATTGCTAACCTTTTGGTTAGTGGCTGAGTTCTTAACCAAGGTGCCCCCAAAGCAAACCCATAGCTGTTGAATTACCTCTGACTCATAGAGATCCTATAGGATAAAGCAGAACTGTCCATTAAGGTTTCCAAGAAGTGGTTGGTGGATTTCAACTGCTGACATTTTGGTTAGTAGCCAAATGGCTACCACTGGCACTTAACCATGCCAAGCCCAGTGCCATCGAGTCGGATCTGACATGATTAATTACCTGCTTTTGTCTTTCCCTGTTCCAGACCTTGAACTCCTTGAGACAGGGTTTATGCAGCGGAAGTAATGGAGCACAAAGGTTATGAATTCTGGGACCAGACTAGAGTTGTTTTTATGAAGTTTTAATGACGGAATCAATTGACAGTGCTTACAGCAGTGCCTAGCACATAATAAATGTTCAATAAATACTTCTTGTTCTTATATTTGGCTTTGGCTTGGATTCTACTTCTTTTGTATTCCTGGAACATAGTACAGTGACTAAATATTCTTGAGCACTTATTACATACCTGCTAAATGCCAGGCTCTGTGCTGGCTGCTGGAGGTATACATGTTCTACTGACTGGTTTCAGCTCACTCGGCTGTTATCTGATACAATAAATCATGAATAGGTGAAGTAGGGCTTGCATCAGTTTAATTCAACAGCATTTGTGGAACACCTACAATGTAATCTGACATGGCCTCTGCTCTAAAAGAGTTTAATTGTAGTGCGAGTAAGAGATAAGTGATTAATAACCAAGGTGCACATTATTAAATGCTAGGTGCAAGGTACCCTGATCACCCAGGAGACAGATATCCAAGTCCTGCTGAGGGGCTAGTCAGGCTTTGTGCAGAAGACAAAGCTTGAGCTGAATGGATAGCTAAACACAGAAAAGGAGGATGTTTATGCTAGGGAGAGGGAATAATACTTGCAAAGTCATGCTAGTATGGAGAACATCTCTCATCCTTAGAGAACTGTACATGCTCCATGTGGTTGGAGCAAATGATGTTTGGTGGTATCTGGGGAGGCTAAAATGATTGACAGGCAGGACTGGCAAGTGGACTTACCTTTGCTTTCTTGGTGGTGGCTACCTGAAACGCTGAGTTGAGAAAGATTCTGAGGCTATGTCCAGCTGCAGCAGGAAAGAGTGATGGAATACTTTAGTGCCATTTGACATGGAAGCAGAAGAGGGAAGTGGGAGTCTGCATGTCACATATCTGCCAATGTTTATAGAGTATGTAGAGCCTCATACATTGTATGAAAGGAGTTTGGATTTTATCCTGAAAACTGTAAGGAATAACTGAAGATTTTAAGGCTGGCCTTGGCATAGTCAGATTACATTGTAGGTGTTCCACAAATGCTGTTGAATTAAACTGATGCAAGCCCTACTTCACCTATTCATGATTTATTGTATCAGATAACAGCCGAGTGAGCTGAAACCAGTCAGTAGAACATGTATAACTGAACCTATCATGCTCAGAGGCCCAGTGCTAAGTGCTGAAAGAATTAGAGCAGTATCCAAAGGTGCTTAACATGCTCCCATGGTGTGGCTTACATAGTGAAACAGTCTGGCACACACTGCTGTCTCAAACAGAGGATTAAAGTGGTGTTAATAATTTATGCAGCTATATTATTTCATGCTATGAGCTGGACACATCCCAAAAGAAAGATTTCCAGGGGCCTTTTGAAACTTTTACTATCCTTCCAGTTGCAAATCAAACAGTAAGATTATCAGAAAAAATAAATTATGATGTTGTTAGAAAAACATATTAGTATGTATTTATCTTAATAAATCATTTGTAACTAGGTAGACAGGGCTCTGAAATTAGGCTATTATAAAGAAATAAACTCCCAGAATTACTATTCTTATTTACAAAATGAAAACCCTATAAAACTGGCATTTGTTAGAGAGATCATTGTCTTCTAACCGTCACTGGTCAAAGAGCCTTGTTCTGAGAAAATTTTTGCTTTCCCCAAAAGAACGTAAAAAGGGTGATTGCTTCCTCAATAAATTTAGTATAATAATAGAAAGCATGTCTTTCTGTTTGTTTGTGGATTTTTCATTGATCTGAGAGGCAGTTAAGGTAACAAACAACCATGCAGACAATACAGCAATGTGCCTAAGGACACTCAAGGCAAGCAGTACTCAAGTTCTGATACTCCATGGAAAAGGAAAAGGAATCATTGACATTTCTTTTTTTATTTATTTTTTAAACCAATAGTATATTTTTACAGTAAATGAACAAAATTTCTAATCTCTATCAACTGTCTAATTTATGATAAACACCCACCCCACCCCTCCCCCCATCCTTGTAGCCATCAAACAGTCTTTTCCTCTGTACACGAGTCTATTTTTAATTCCTTATAGCAAGGGTCTTGTCCTTTGGCCACTGACTGATTTCACTCAGCATAATGTCTTCCAACTGAAACCATATTATCTTTCCTAAAATCATCATTGTTCTTTGTCATTGCATAGTGTTTGTTCCACTGAGTATGTGTGCCTTAGTTTGTTTATCCATTCATCAGCTGATGCACATCTAGGGTGATTCCATCTTCTTGCTATTGTGGACTGTTCTGCAATAAACATTCTGGTACATGTGTCTGTTTGTGTGACAGCCTTTGTTTCTGAAGGATAAATTGTAATTATGATAAATACAGAGATTAAAAGCAGAATTTTCAGATACTGTTTGGAAATAATTAGAAGAATCAATGAAGATGCTGAGCTTAAGATAAAATGTGTATAACTTTGAGTAACTATTTGTCTCTTTTTGATGTATCTGTTTTGTCTCTGTAGCTTTCTAACATTTTCCTCTCTTGACTTCCTACAATTACAAAGCCTGACAATGGTCATAGAAGAGCATGAAAGAGTTTTGTCTTTGTGTAAAGATTCTTGTTTGCAGTCACATTGACAGGGAGGGGGCAAGAGGAAAGGATCTGAACTGCAAACAGCTTGAACAGACAATGTTGTGTCTGTGTTAACATAGTATCTAGCACAGTTTACAATGTAGAGTTGCTGCTCAATAATTGTACATTGAAAGAAGAATTACATCTTTATATTTTTGTATGCTGTCTAGTTTATTGCAACTCATAGCAAGCCCATGTGACAGAGTAGAACAATCTTTAAAACCCTGGTAATACAGTGGTTAAGTGCTACAGCTGCTGACCAAAAGGTCAGCAGTTCAAGTCTTCCAGGATCTCCTTGGAAACTCTATAGGACAGTTCTGCTCTGTCCTATAAGGTCACTATGAGTTGGAATAGACTCAGCAGCCACAGGTTTTTTGTTTGTTTTTGTTTTGTTTAATGCATTATAAATCTTTAAGGAAGCAGACTGCCAGATCTTTTCTCCGGCTGCAGGATGGCTGGTGGCTTTTAACCTAATGCTTAGCAAATGACTTTATTAATTTTTATAAAAATGCATAACCATAAAAGGTTTCTTTCAATGTGATGCCCTTACTATAGCTTCCAAATCTGAACTCTTAATCTTCATGTTTCCTGGACCCTTTGTTCTGACAGCATCTAGGCTGCAGTGTAGCCCTAAAAAGAAGGTACGTGAGGACAAGAAATTGAAGTCAAAAGAAAATGAAAGAGAGGGCACACAATTCCTTTTCCTTTGCTGCTCCATTATTTATTGTTTCCTTAATTCATTCTTTTGTAAAAACAGGAAGACCTCTCCTCCAGCGCCTCAGACAAGACTCGCCCACTCCCATCCAGCTGCTCTGACATTTGGGAAGGAAAAAGGAGACCCTGTTCCCCCTCCCCCCAGTGTTTGCTTTGTGCTGGGTGTGCTACTTGGCAATTTAGCAGAGACAGTGTTATCTTTTTCTCAAAGCTGTCAAGAGAAGCAGGTATATTTCTACTTTATAAATGAGAAAACTTGCTCACAAGCTGTCTGTCTTCTAGGATTATAAGTAATGGGACAGAACCAGGACTCAACCACAGGTCTGCCAAGCTTCTTTCGCCATCATTGTGTAAGGGAGTATGCCTCCCACTCTGAAATTTTTTTTTTCTTAGTTGTTAACCAAGAATCTCTATATTCCATGATTATGAGGATTTTAGTTTATATATTCCTCTTCTGGGATGGGCGTTAATGCCATTATGTCATGTCCAGTGCATCTGGCATTAACTGTTAGATCAGTGTAACTGGCCAGGCACTTTATAACAATCAATTATCTGAGTAGAAAAATGAAAATACAGCAAGAATACTTTCTGTACTATCACAAAACATGATGGGTTTGGAGCCTTGGTAGCATAGTGGTTAAGCATTTGGCTGCTAACCAAAAGGTCTGCAGTTTAAATCTACCATCTGCTCCTTGGAAACCCTGTAGGGCAGTTGTACTGTGCCCTACAGTGTCATTGTGAGTCTGACTAACTTGGGGGCAACAGTTTTAGTTCTTGGTAGGTAACCATTTAAGTGTCAGAAGTTTCTCCAATTACAAATATGTTGATGAGAGCTCAAGCCATTGCAGTTGTTGATTGTTCAAGTTGTATGACAATGATGATGAAGAAAGTGGTGACAGTAATAGTCACACAACCCTTTTCTGAACATTCAACATGTACCAGGCACTGTTTCAGACACTTCTACGAGAGCCAACTTGATAGCAACTAACAATGCAACAATGACAATGTGAAGTAGACATTATAGTCCTCATTTTGGTAAGAAAACCAAAAGTCAGAGCCATGATGAGGTTTTGTGGTGCAAAACAGCAAAGCTGAGTCTGAACCCAGGCTTCATACTCATGCCCCTGTTTTAACCTAAGATGCTACAAAAGCCTCTGCAACAACAGCTGACCTTGCGTTGCTATCCCTTAGATTTTAGGTTTGCTTTTAAGATTTTGTGTTTGTGTGCGTGTGTGTGCGGTGTCTGTGTATGTAGCTACGGTTCTTTCTACCATAGAGGAGAGTTCCACAATAACTCCACGGTTTTAACAGAGTGTACTTTACTAGAACATCCTGGTTTGTTATATAAGTTAATTTTACTACAACTTGTAATGCTTATTTTAATAATAGCTTGAGAACACACTATTATTTTGATTCATTTGTATTCATATATAATATTAAAAAAAACATCTTGTCTATGTATTCTCAGTAGTATTATTTTACCTTTCAAGTGAAATGGTATCTCTTCTCAGAACCCACCACTGTCTACCATTTTCGTTCATCTACTGTGTCTGGAGCCCTAGCAGTGTAGTGCTTAGGTGCTACGGTCAGCAGTTGGAATCTACCAGTCACTCCTTGGAAACCCTATGGGGCAGTGCCACTCTGTCCTATGAGTTGGAATCAACTACATGGCAATGGGTTAAGTTTTGATTTTTAATATGATTGGAGCCCTGGTGGAACAGTGGTTAAGAGCTCAGCTGCTAACCAAAAAAAAATTCTGACAGTTCAAATCTACCAGCTATTCCTTGTAATCCTGTGGGGCAGTGCCACTCTGCCCCACAAGGTCACTATGAGTCAGAATTGACTCAACAGTCAATTAAAAAAAAATCTGTATTGAATACCTATTACTATTAGGTACTCTGCTAGATACCTACAATACCAAGGTGTAAGGACATGGCTCCTATACTCAAAGAATCATTCATAATAACATTTTCTAGTTTATGTTCAAACACAGGTGATGTTAATCTCAGGTCAGTAAAACAGTGCAAGTTTAATTGGTAGAAAGTGCCCAAGTAATGTCCTTCCCCACCCTCCATAGAAACTCATATATGATATGACAACAATCTATAAAATATCTATATTTAGCATGCTAGACAATGAGATAGCCAACAGCCTATGGGTGAATTCTACCTAATTTCTTCCAAGGAAGTTCTCCAAAGTCCTGGGATTCTAGATGTTGCAGTGGTCTCTGAAACTAACAGGGAAATCACCCTCGTAGCTTATGGAAGGTTTAGTTATTTTAACTGTTATCTTAAGCTTGAAAAACTTAACCCTATAATGAAGTCCTTAACCCTGTAATCAAATCTTTAGTTACTATCTGTATCATGCTGCCATGTTATATAAACCCTACTGAGTCTTCACATTCTGACTTGAAAAACAGAGATAACTTGTATTGATTTGCTGATTTATTTACTGATCTAGAACATTTTTTAAAATGTCTACAATACCCCAGCTATTGAGCTAGGCACTAGACATACAATGTTTAACAATATGAACACTATCTCTGCCATCCTGCCCCATATATCCTAGTGGCAGAGAGAGACAGTAAACAGACTGGGCATGATGATAGAAAATAAAGCGGGAGTGTGTGGTCAGAGAAAGTCTCTTCAAAAGAATAATATTAAAGAGTGCAGAAGGCAAGCTTTGTAAACAGAAAGTGGGAAAAGTGATTCAGGTAAAGAAGATAATTTATACAAAAAACTCAAGTTGGTAAAGAGTGAACTGAGGAAATGAAAATAGCCTAGTGAAAAGAAGGACATTATCCTATAAAACTGGTATTATCTACCCTAAAACCCAAGAAGCCTTGGTGGCACAACCGAGCACTTTGTTGCTAACTGTGATGGTTAAGCTTGTGTGTCAACTTGGCTGAGCCATGATTATCAGTGGTTTGGCAGTTATGTACTCATCCTCCATTATGTGGTCTGAAGAGATCTGCCGATCACTCATAAAGGGAGCTTCCTTTGGGGTATGGCCTGCATCCAACAGATACATATGGATGTTCTTGAAAAGCTCATTTGCTTACTCTGAATTCTGCTTCAGACTCCTCATGCTCTGACCTCCAGTTCTTGGAATGTGAGCCAGCAGCCTACTGTCTGATTGCTGATTCTGGGATACATCAGCTACTGTAGTTCCGAGGGCCAACAGCATATCATCTGACCTGTTGACCATGAGTTCCTCAGAATGATGCCAGACCCACAGGTTTGGAACTTGCCAGCCTCCATAGCTCCATGAGCCATTTCATTAAGATAAATCTCATTATATATATTCATATATACACTTGACTCCTTTTGCTTCTCTAGAGAACCCAGCCTAAAACACTAATAAAAAGGTTGGCAATTTGAACCACCCATCAGTTCCATGGGAGAAAGACACAGCAATCTGCTCCTGTAAAGATTGCCGTGAATAAAACTCTAAGGGGCATTTCTACTGTGACACATGAGTTCTCTATGAATTAAAATTAACTCACCAGCACCTAACAATGACAACTACATATTAGAGAAATTCTTGCTTGTGTCTACTTGGAGATGTAGATAAGAATATTCCTAGTTGTACTGTGTATGGTAACATAAAACTAATTCAAATGAATATCTTCAACAGAAAGGATAATCAGTCTTGGTATATTCACACAATGGGATGTTATAGAGCACTGAAAATGATTGAACTGTAGTTACTTGTATCAACAATGATGAAACTTAGAAGAATCTCTTTATGTGAAGAAAACAAATATTAAACAAAGAAAAGTACAGTGTTACTTAAAGTAGTCTTGAAACATTCAAAACTTAAATTTTTTTTTTTTTTTTTAGAGAGAGAGGGGGTCAAAATGGTGGACTAGACATGCATCTCCTTCATTCCCTCTAAGAACTAAGGCCTAGAACAGTAATAGAAAGTTGCAGTGTGGACATTCAGGGAACTCCAAGATCAGGCGTAAGATCATGAGACTGAACAGCACAACAGAAAGGGGAAAATACCTTGTTGGTGGTGAGACAGTGGCACAGTGAGTACTGCTTCTGCTGGTAAGACACCTGGGAGGATTGCAGGTATGCAGCCTTCTTTGTTGGGCAGGACTTGGCCTGCCAAGACTGTGACTCTGGCACACCCCAGCTGCCTTGCTGATCTGCAGTGCCTAAGTAAACAGCATATCCTGCAGCAGAGAGATTGTGCTTGGGTCAGCTGCATTTGGAGAACCCAGAGGTGGTGAGTAACTGAGGGTGCCAGTGCCCCTCCCCCATCTCTTCTCTGAGCTCTGCATAGAATCTGCTGACTCATGGTAACAGGCAACTCAGGCAGAACACCATCTTGGTCAGCTGAGAGGTAGAATCAGCCTCACCTGAGGGCTCAGCTGAGGCTAATTCTCATGCTGAGCAACAGTGCCTGTCTGGACAAGTAGCTCACCACCTTTATCAGCCAGTAGGTGGGCCTGCCACCTCTGAGGGACCAGGTGGAGCCATCTACCAAGCCAAGCAGCACCATGGGACTTGACAGAATCTATACTACCAGAGAAGCTATGCGTAAGTCAGCTGCACCTAAAGAACACGGCAGTGGCTAGTGACCAGATCAGCCAGTCCCTGTACTCACTCCCTTCTTAGACCTACACCACAGCTCCCATTGGTGTAACACTGGAGAAACTGAACAGCTTCTGGATGATGCAAGGACAACATTCAATATCTAACCATTTAAAGAACAGACCACCATAGCTCCAGGAAACTTCCAAAATAAGGATTCAAACAACTTCCCAGATGAAGAAGCCTTTCTAAAGTTCTCAGAGGTAGAATAGAAAATAATCATGTCTAGATCCCTCCCAGAAATTAAGGAAAATGCAACAGAACAAAGTGAAAAATTAAGTAAGCTTAATTTATTGATCCAGCAGATCAATAATAAAATCACAGATTTAGACAATCTGATGCAAAGCCAAAAGAGGAGGATTGAAGAGCTGGAAGGCAGAATTAGGAAGCTTGAAGATAAGGCAACTGACAGAGGCATTTGAGAGGAGAATTCAGAGAAAAGAAATAAGATAACTGAGGAAACATTAAGAAATACGTGGGACTCTATAAAGAGGAATAATCTATGAAAAATTGGAATTTCTGAACAGGCAGATATAACCAAAAATACAGAGAGAATTGTTAGAGTTGCTGACAGAAAACTGCCCTGAAATTGTGAAAGAAAAGAACATAGATATCTAAGATGCTTATCAAATGCTACAAAAACTAGACCCCAACAGAAAAATACAGCCAAGCCAAGTGCTGCCAAGTGGGATCCGACTCAGAAAGACACAAGACATATTATAATCAAGCTTAATAAAATTAAACATGAAGAAAGGCTCTTAAAGTCAGTGAGACTTAAAACTAAAGTACAAAGGGCCCTGTAGGCTTTTGTTTGATTTCTTGGCAGAAACTACAGTTTCAAAAAGACAGTGGGATGACACATTCAAAGCCTTGAAGGAAAAGGCTTCCAACCAAGAATTACATATCCTGCAAAATTGTCTCTCATATATGATGGTGAAATTAAGACATTTGCAGATAAACAGAAGCTTAGAGGCTTTGTCAAAACCAAACTAAAGCTACAAGAAATACTGAAAGAAGAGCTTTCTTTAGGAAAACAAAAACTACAAATGTATATTTAGGAATGTAACGCAAGTCACAGTATCCAGAATCCTATTCAACTAGGGAAGTCACAAACTCAATCAAAGCTAAAATATTAAAAGAATGGAATCAATGGTCTTAACTCAAAAAACTTCATCTCAGTATAAAGAAGGATATGTTGCAGTTTTTATAACCCTTTAAGATACAGAGAAAATTAAGAAGATACACAGAAGTTTAAGATTGGTTTAAACTTAGAATATTAAGGGGGATCAAAGTAGTAGCCACAAAGCATACTAACAATGTGACATATCAAAAGAAGAAACAATACAGGAATCTCAGCAAACACAAAACCAGCATGGAAAAAGATGAAAAGTCAACCCATAAAGAAAAAACAACCCAGAAGAGAATATTAAGAGAAACAAAGAAAACATCAACAATACAAAAATAAATGCATCAAAATGACAGCACTAAACACATACCTATCAATAATTACACTGAATGTAAACAGACTGAGTGCTGCAAATAAGAGGCAGAGAGTGACACCGTACATCAAAAGACATGATCTGTCTATATGTGCTTACAAGAAACACACCTTAGACTCAAAGATATGAACAAATTGAAAACCAAATGATAGAAAAACACATACCAAGCTAACAACACACAAAGAAGAATGGGGGTGGCAACACTAATCTCAGATAAAATAGATTTTAATGTAAGCTCCACCATCATGGACAAGGGTGGTCACCATTACTGAAAGTTTCAATACAGAAGCAGGATAACAATATTAAATATTTATGTACCCAATACCAGAGAACATAAATGCATCTAACAAACACTGATACCACTCAAAAATAAGATAGATCGCTCCACAGTAATGGTAGGAGGCTTCAAAACTCCACTTTCAGTAATGAACAGATAATCCAGAAAAAAGCTCAGTAAAGTTACAGAAGATCTTGTTGCAACAATCAACCAACTAGACCTCACTGACTTATACAAAACTTTTCACCCCTCAACAGATAAGTACACTTTCTTTTCCAATGCACATGAAAAATTCTCCAGAATAGACCACATATTAGGACATAAAGCAAGTCTCAACAAAATACAATCCACTGAATTATTGCAAAGCACCTTAGGTAGAAATTTGAACTCATGGAAACTGAACAACACTTTTCTCAAAAATCCATGGGTTATAGAGAAAATCAAAGACACAATAAAGAAATTTATGGAATCAAGTGAGAATGAAAACAAAACCTAATAGAACCTATGAGATACAACAAAAGCAGTGGTCAAAGGTCAATTTACCTCTATCAATGCATACACCTGGAATGAAGACAGCACCCAAACCAAAGAATTAACCCTACGACGTGAAAAAGCAGAAAGAGAGCAACAAAGGAGCCACCCATGCACAAAAGAAAACAGGTAATAAAGATTAGAGCAGAACTAAAGGAATTACAGAACAGAAGAACAATTGAAAAAAATAACAAAACCAAAATCTGGTTCTTTGAAAAAAAAATTGCTAAACCATTGACTAAACTCACAAAAGAAAAACAGGAGAGGAAACAACCCAAATAAGAAATGAGATGGAAGATGTCACCACAGACCCAACCAAAATCAAAAGTATCATAACAGAATACTATGAAAGACTGTACTCTTAACAGATTTGAAAACCTAAAGGAAATGGACAAATTTCTAGATTCACATTACCTACCAAAATTATCACAAGGAGAAGTAGAACAGCTTAATAAACCATCACAAAAGAAGAGATTGAAAAAGTCATCAAAAAGCTACCAACCAAAACAAGTCTTCACTCAGGTGGCTTCACCAGAGAATTCTATCAAGCTTTTAGAGAAGAGTTAATTCCAATACTATTGAGGCTGTTTCACAGCATAGAAAAGGATGGAGTACTCCCAAATTTGTTCTATGAAACCAGTATAACCCTGATACCAAAGCCAGGAAAGGATCCCGCTAAAAAAGAAAATTACAGACTAATATCACTCATGAACCTAGATGCAAAAATCTTCAACAGAATCCTAGCCAATAGACTTCAACAATACATCAAAAAAATAACTTATCATGACCAAGCTGGATTCATACCAGGAGTGCAAAGCTGGTTCAACATCAGAAAAACAGTTAATGTGATCAACCACATAAATAGCACAAAGGCTAAGAACTACTCGATTTTGTCAATTGATTCAGAAAAGGCAGTTGACAAAGTCCAACCCCTTTTCACACTAAAACACTCACAAAATAGTATAGAGAGAAATTCTCAATGCAATAAGGGGCATCTATGCAAAGTCAACCACCTACATCATCCTGAGTGGAGACTGAAAGAATTTCATCTGAGAATGGGAAGTAGACAAGAATACCCACTGTCACCACTTCTATTAAACATTGTTCTAGAGATACTAGCTAGAGCAATTAGACAAGATAAAGAAATAAAAATTATCTGTACTGGCAAAGATGAAGCAAAAATCTCCCTATTTGTAGGTGATGTGATTGTATATGCAAAGACTCCTAAAGAATCTATAAGTAAACTACTGGAACTAATAGTTCAGCAAAGTATCTGGATATAAAATAAACTTGAGTAAATTGGTAGGATTCCTTTACACCACCAAAGAGGAAATCACCAAATTAATACCATTTACTATAGCCCCCAAGAAGAGAAAATACCTAGGAATAAATCTAACCAGAGAGATAAGAGATCTATACAGAGAGAATTACAAGACCTTACTGCAAGAAACCAAAAGAGACATAAGTGGAGAAGCCTACACTGCTTGTGGGTAGGAAGACCTAACATTGTGAAAATGTCTATTTTTCCCAAAGTAGTCTACGTATACAATGTAATCCCAATACAAATTCTAGTGCATTTTTTAATAAGATGGGGAAACAAATTACCAACTTTGTTTGGAAAGAGAAAGAAAACCTAGATAAATAAAGCACTACTGAAGAAGAGGAACACAGTGGGGGCCTCACACTACCAGACCTTAGAAACTATTACACGGCCATGGTAGTTTAAACAGCCTGGTACTGGTACAAAAAGAGACATATAGACCAATGGAACAGAAATGAGACTACAGAGGTACCATGATCCTCTCATGAACAGTGGATATTCAACAAAGGCCCCAAAGTTGTAAACAGGTAAAAACAGTCTCTTTAACAAATAGTGTTGGCAAAACTGGATATCATCTGCAAAAAATTGCAACACAACCCGTGTCTCACACCTTACAAACTGACTTACAAACTAACTCAAAATGAATCAAAGACCTAAATATCAAACTTAAATGATAAAGATCATTCAAGAAAAAATCAGATCAACAATGGAAGTTCTAATATGCAGCTTAGACAGACTGCAAACTCTGACAAAGCATGAACAACAGAAGGGAAAATAGATACAAGGGAACTACTAAAAATTCAACACTTCTGCACATCTGAAGACTTTATCAAGGGAGTTAAAAGACTATCCACAGAATGGGAAAAAAAATCTGGCAACTCTATGTTGGACTGATGTCTGATCTCTATAATCTACAAGGTACTGCAAAGATCAGTAGGAAAAAGGTAAATAATCCAATATAACAATGGGCAAGGGAGATGGACAGACATGTCACCAAAGAAGGCATACAGGCAGCCAAAAAAGGCACACAAGGAAACGCTCACGATCATTAGGTATTAGAGAAATCCAAATCAAAACTACAATGAGATACCATCTTACTCCAGCAAGATTGGCCAGAATCCAAAAAACACAAAACAACAAATACTGGAGAAGCTGCAGAGAGATTGGAACTCTCCTACACTGCTGGTGGGATTACAAAATGGTACAACCTCTTTGGAAAGCAATTTGGAGCTTCCTTAGAAAGCTAGAACTGGAAATACCACTTGATCCAGTAATCTCAGTGCTTGGAATAATATCTTACAGAAATTAAGGCATTCACGCAGATACATGCACACAGATGTTTATTGCAGCACTGTTCACAATAGCAAAAAGATGGTATCAATCTGTATGCCTGTCATGGGTTGAATTGTGTCCCCCGCCCCCCCCAAAAAAATAAATGTAGTAATTTGCCTGGGCCAGGATTTCCTATATTCTATGATTGTTCTCCATTCTGTGATTTTCCTATGCTGTATATTAAAGGATTAGGGTGGGACTGTAAATCCCTTCATAGTATCACCTCCCTGCTCCACCGTAAAGGGAGTTTCTCTAGAGGATGGCTTGCACTAGTCTTAATCCTTTCATCTTACAAGAGAAAAAAGGAAAGGGAAACAAACAGAGAATTGGGAACCTCAGACCTTCAAGAAAGCAGCACCAGGAGAGGAGCATGTCCTTTAGACCTGAGGTTCCTGCGCCAGGATGCTCCCTGGACAAAGATTGATGCCATACCAGACTTTTCTCCAGAGCCAACAAGAGGGAAAGCCTTCCCCTGGAACAGACATCCTGAATTTGGACTTGCAGCCTACCACACTGTGGAAGAATAAACTTTCTTTTCTTAAAGCCATTCACTCTGTGGTGTTTCTGTTAGAGCAGCACTAGCTGACTAAAGCAGAATTTGGTACCAGGAATGGGGTGCTGTTCTAACAAATACCTAAAATGTGGGAGCCATTTTAAAACTGTGAATGGATAGAAGATTCAGAAGGAATTGGAGAAGGCACAGATGGTAAGAAACAAGCAGCAGAGGACTGGCAAGCAGCAGTGGCAGCAGCAGCAGAACTAGAGGCAGTGCTGGAGCTGACTCATGGAGCAGGAGAGCTTAGTGCCTGTGCATAGAGGCTTCCTGGTGGAGTGTGGTGCTTCCAGGCACTTGAATTGGTGAGTGCCTTTGCGCATGAGTCTTCCAAGCAGAGTAGGGTACCTCCGGGCACTTGAATCAGTGGAGGTACAGAGCTTTGCAACATTTGCCCCTACAGAGCAGACGTGGGCCTAAGGCCCAGGCCTTGTGGCCATAGGAAGCAGAAACTGAAGAGACAAAGAGCCTGAGAAGCTGAGCTGCCTCAGTTTCAAAAGATATAGCCATGACCTCAGGGGTCTGAAAGGGTGGAGCCAGGGCTTTTCTGTTTTGTCAGAGTGGAATTGCCACTCGGTTGGGTTTAGGGTGCACCTAAAGCTGATGGGGCAGAGTTTCTGTCCAAGTGAGCCTTGAAGGCAGAGTTGTAGCACAGGGCTGGGAGTCTCCACTCAGAATCCAGAGAGTGTGGCCATTCCTAGAGTCTGGAGGATAGGGGCATTGTGTAGAATATTTCAGAAAATGTAAGAGTATTTTCAAAGCTTTGAGGGCTTATTTAATGTGTTCTCTGTCTCGCTTGTTGCCTTTTAATACTTTCTTTCCCTGTAGTTTTTCCCATTTGTAATGGAATGTCTGACTTGTGCCTGTTCTGCTATTGTACCTCTGGAAGCTGATAGTTTGTGTTCTATGTTTCATAGATGCAAAGACATTTCTGAATTTTGGACTCGAAACTGATTTAAGACTTCTATCACATGGGAAGGATATGATTTTGCTATGATGGGATGCATGTGTTACATGTTTCAAAGATGTAATTTTGGGGGTGCCAACAGGTGGGATGTCATGGATTGGCTTGTGTCCCCCCAAAAATGTGTGTAGAAATTTGCCTGGGCCAGGATTCCCTGTGTTCTATGATTGTCCTCCATTTTGTGACTTCCCTTTGCTGTATGTTAAAGGATTAGGGTGGGACTGTAAATCCCTTCATAGGATCACCTCCCTACTCCACTGTAAAGGGAGTTTCCCTAGAGTATGGCTTGCACCACCCTTAATCCTTTCATCTTATAAGAGATAAAAGGAAAGGGAAACATGCAGAGAATTGGGAACCTCAGACCTTCAAGAAAGCATTACCAGGAGAGGAGCGTGTCCTTCAGACCTGAGGTTCCCTCACCAAGATGCTTCCTGGACAAAGACTGACGCAATACTGGACTTTTCTCCAGAGCCGACAAGGGGGAAAGCCTTCCCCTGGAGCAGACATCCTGAAATTGGACTTGTAGCCTACCAGACTGTGGAAGAATAAACTTTCCTTTGTTAAAGTCATCCACTCTGTGGTATTTCTGTTGCAGCAGCACTAGCTGACTAAAACAATGCCCATCAACAGATGAATGGATAAATAAACTATTGTGCATACACTCAATGGAGCGCTACGCAGTGATAACAGTGATGATTTTAGGAAGCATTTCATAACCAGTTTCAACTCTAAGACATTATGCTGCGTGAAATCAGTCAGCAGCAAGACAAATATTGAATTAGCCCTCTGCTGTAAGTACTTAAAAATAGATTTACACACAGAAGAAAAGACTCTTTGATAGTTACAAGGGTAGCAAGGGAGGAAGAGGGTTAGTCATAGATTAGATAGTTGATCGAAATTTGCTTACATGAAAACAGTGACAGCAGCACACAGTAGAGATTAGAACAACTTAGGTGGACTTCGCCATTAACTGAAAGGTTTTCTCAACTCAGCCCCATATTTCAGAGGATAGAGTAGTAGGGATGGGGGTCTGGGGACCATATATTCTGGGGACATCAAGGCAAATTGGCATAATTAGTTTTTTGCTAAGATAATGTTCCACACTCCATATCGGTGGGTGGCATCTAGTCTTTAAAGCTAACAAGCTGACATCTGAAGTACACCAAATGGGCCCAACTCATCTGGAGCAGATGATCACTGAGAACAACCAGATGTGAGGGGAAAACAGCCCAGGAGACAGAAGGACCCATATGAATGGGAGACTATGAACACGAGACCAGAAGAACCTGATAGCACCCTGCCACCACTAAAGAAAGCCACGACAGGTGACAAAATGTAGAGTCGCTGAGGCAGTATGAGAAGAAGAGGTGTGCAACCTGAGAACTCTACTAAAAGACCTGAGTTGATGGTCTGACAGCCTCGAGGATCCCCTGTGCACGGGGTACCTAGACTGACTACGCTCCCTCACCAGAAACTGGTAATGAGGTCAACTCTTCAAACAAGAATGGACTGCCCTTAGGGACACAGTGTAACCGCAGGGTGTGTATACTTTGTAGTTCTACATATTTACAGGAGACTGTTCTACCGGCCTCTTTCTAGATGGGAAAGAAGAGGATGGAAAGGAGGAAACAGATGCTTGTTAAGAGGATATTAGAAATATAGAGTGAAAAGGAGAAGTGTGCTGTCACCAGAGATAGGTGGGCATGCAAAATCAATCTGAATTGTATACTTTCACTTAATCACTATATATATATATATGTATATATATATTCATAGATACATATTGGAAGACAAAAGAAGAGTTGATGCCTTTGAATTATAGTGTTGGTGAAGAATAGTGAATATACCATGACCTGCCTGAAAAATGAATAAAACTGCCTTAGAAAAAGTACAGTGAGAGCACCCTTTGGAAGTGAGGATGGTAAGACTTCTTCTCACATACCTAGGACATGTTATCAGAAGGGACTAGTCCCTGGAGAAGGACATCATGCTCGGTCAGGCAGAGGGTCAGCAAAAAAGAGAAAGACCCTTGATCAGGCGGGTTCACACAGTGGCAGCAACAGCCGGCTCAGAGAGCAGCGGCTGTGAGGACGGCGCAGGACCGGGAAGTCTTTCGTTCTGCTGTACATCAGATCCCCACGAGTCAGCACTGAGGCTACCGCACCTAACAACAGCAACAATTTTTCCAAATGAAGCAAAAGCTTCAGGTCTAGTTATAGGGACAGAAATTAAATTTACTCTTTTACCTTAAGCAACTAGAAAACTGGGAAAAATACGTGAAATAATGGTTTTCAGGCATTGGACAATAGGCAGCGCAGGATTGTAATGTCTGAGAGAAGAAAAAGAAACAATGAGCTCTGTAATTGCAACAGCTTACTGTGTGAAAGGAGTTTCAGACTATTTCAGAGAAAGAGGAAACCCAAACAGTGGCCAGAGGAGGATGTAAGGTCAAAGCTCTTGTTTGTTTATTTGTTGTTTAATATAGAAGATGCTCAGGGATGTTGTTTTGCCAGTGGAACTGGCTCACAAGAGAGGAAGAGGATGGTGATGGAAGAAAAGCTGAACAATGAACAAGTGAAGCCCTTGGAAGGACAAGAGGCAATGGCTTCTGGGTCCAGGTGGAGGGACTGGCCTTTGATCCTGGGCAGGTCCTTTCCTCCTTGGTGACAAGAGGAAGTAAAGAGAAAATGAGTGCAGACTCAGGTAGGCTTAAGAACTTCGTCATGGGAAGGTGAGGGAATTGCTTTTGAACATTTCTGGCTTTTCAATGAAATGTGAATTAAAGCTATCAGCTGAAGGGGGAAGGTAGGAGGTTTGATAAGGTCATCTGAGCGTAGAGAGAATGCAATCAAGGATGTTTGCTCAGTGCCTGGGGAGAACACCTCTTTCTTTTACATGTTGTACCACGTCAGCGAGGCTGTTGTTTAGCTCCGTGGCTGTGGTCTGGAAGGGAAAAGCTCTCCGTTGGTAGGTAGTGAGTAAGAGTCAGCAGAAGAGACAGCTGTCTTCCTGGCAGTCTCTTTGTCCTGGATCTGAAATTGAAAACTTTGCTAGAGGGCTGTTTACAACATTTTGCAATCCACAAAGGGTGAGATGGCCCTTTTCTGAAAATTTTGCTTGCTACTTGCATGTGTCTAGCTAGACCACTGCTACAAGGAGTAGATTCTCAGGTAGCCTTTCTTTTGAGTGTTTGTACATCATGCTCGTTGATGGGTACTCTCATGGATTGAATTAGTTCCCCCCAAAAGGATCTATCAATTTGCCTAGGCTGTAATTTCCAATGTTGTATAGTTGTCTTACATTTTGTGATTGTAACTGTATGTTAAAAAGAATTAGAGCGGGATTGTAACACCCTTAGCCGGGTCATCTCCTTGGAAGTGTGTAAAGGGAGTTTCCCTGGGATGTAGTCTGCACTACCTTTTATTTTACAAGAGAAACTAGGAAAGGGGAGGGAATAAGAGAGTGGGAAACTCCACACTAAGAAAGCAGCACCAGGAGGAGAGCCCGTCTTTTGGACCTAAGGTTCCTGTGCTGAGCTGCTCCTGGAGCACGGGAAGATGATGACGAGGAGCTTCCTCCAGAGCTGACAGAAAGAGTAAGCCTTCTGCTGTAGCTGATGTCCTGAGTTTGCACTTGTAGCCTCCCAGATGGTAAGAAAGTAAATTTATCTTGGTTAAAGCCATCCCCTGTGGCATTTCTGTTACAATAGCACTAGTCAACTAAGACAGGTACTGAGTTAATCAGTTGATTGCTCTTTTGGGTTAAGCACTCACTCTACTGTATGCTTCTATAATAGTATTAGACACTTATAATTTAACTTTTGCATTACCTATTTATCTGACACATTGGAGGCATTCAATAAATATGGAATACATGAATCAGTCAATCAAATCAATCAGTCAGAATGTATTTACTGAATACTTGTTCATAAAACATGGTGCTTGGGAGGTAGGCTTTAGCAAGAAATGCAGACATAGGCAAGGACCCCACGTCACATACAGTCTGGTTGGTGAGACTATATACCTATTAAGCAGGCGATGTACAGTAACAAACCCTGTTGGTGTGGTGGTTAAATGCTATCCCTGCTAACCGAAAGGTTGGCAGGCAAATCTGCCAGGTACTTCTGGGAAACTCTATGGAGTAGTTCTACCTTGTCTTATATGGTCACTAAGAGTCAGAATCAACTCGATGGCAGTGGGTTTGGTGTTTTGGTTTTGGTTGTACAATAATAACATACAGGATTTGGAGTTGGATTTGAAGTCCACAGAAGCTAGCAGTACAACCTTGAGCAAGTTGATTTTTCTTCTGAGCCTCAGTTTCCTCATTTATTAAAAAAAGAAAAAAGATTCATACATTATGCTATGAAATAATACATGTAAAGTGACTAGCACAGTACTTAAGCATATAACTCAATAAAACTAACCCTGCCACATGAAAACATATTGCTAATTAAATGCCATATATGTAGTGTATAGAGACATTTTCTCATCTGTATAATGGACGCGATAGTAGTACCTACTTCTTAGTGTGGTTACAGAGACTGTGATAGTTACAATACTAAATGGATTACCAGAATTACATTTTGGTTCTTTGTAATAACCCCATGAAGTGGGAAGGATTCTTACCCATATGTTACAGATCAAAAAAATAAAGACAGATACCAAGCTTTTAGGGACACCATACATAATGGAATGTGTAGTGCCATAGATCACTTTTATGTGACTTTTCCAGCTATGGTCTTGTAACTCCCATCCAAGTGACTGGGCAGGACAGCTGTGGCTCACCAAAGGGATTACTTAGTTTTGCCATTCCTCTGGGCTTGATATGAACAACCCCAGAAGTGTCACAGAAGATACCACCACTGCCACCAAGGGAGAAAAGCCAGGACCTGCACATCCTTTGGACCTGGGATCCCTATACTGGGAGATTCCTGGGACCAGGAGACAAAGAGTTGTAACCCTGAAGATGGTGAGAACAATGGCAGGAGAGACCTGACAGCAGGAGATGGTATGTTGGGCTTCCCAGCCCATACAGAGAGAAAGCTGAATGGTTTGGGGCAGAGGCCTAGAGCCAGGGAAAGGTGTACCTGTGAGCATGGCTGGGGAGAGGCTGTCCTGGTGAATGAACTGTATTCTTGAATGTTCCTGAGCCTGACTTGTAACCTGTTGGTTCCATAAATGTGAGTATGGTCTGGGAGTTCTGTGTGGCCATTGTAATGAATTATCAAACTCAGCAAAGAAATAGAGAGTGCCGTGGGAGGGGTAGCTGGTATCTCTATTGGTAAAGCTGGCAGAGAGAGAAGGCGTGTCTGACCTCTGCCTCACAGGAATCAGGCTTGGGCTGTTGATCTGGATTCTCCTCACCCTGTTGTGAAGGTAGAGGACACCAGACACTGTCCCCACAGCAATTTTATGGGGTGAAACACTGCCCAGTTCTGCACCAGCCCCACAATCAGTTGCAGATCACGCTGTAGTGATCCATAGGGTTTTCCCTGGTTGATTTTTGAAAGCAGAGCACCAGTTCTTTCATCCCAGCCTGTCTTAGTCTGGAAGCTGTCCTGAACCTTGGTCAGCTTCATGACAACACTGACAAGTAGCAGCAACGACAGACGGTGGTGCCTGTGCTTGAGGGGCAATGGCTGGGAATCTGAGCCTGGCTCTCTCACATGCAAATCAAGAATTCCGCCAGTGAGCTACCAACTCCCTCAACGGTCACAGCTAGTACACGCTAGTACAAACCCAGGCAGTCTGGCTCCAGGTCGGGTTCTTTTCATAAGATGCTAGTAACAGCAGTGATACCGGTAGTCCTAGTAGTATTGCTGGTACTAATAGTAGAAATAAGAGTAAAGAGAGACTTTGGTGGGGGAAGATAAAACTGGCTTCTTGGCAGTGAAATCTGATTTTAAGAACAGAAAGCATTCTATAGGCAGAGTGGGATGAAAATTTCCCAAAGCAGAGGCAAGTTCTAAGTAAGTTCTCAGAGACCAGGCAGACCTGCTTTGTCCTTGTAGAGGGTCTGCCTCACAGGAAAATGGTAAAAGACGAGACTAGAAACAATGGCTTAGGGATCGATGTTGTTGTTAAGTGCCATCAAGTTGCCTCTGACACATGGCGACACCGTGTGCAGCAGCAGGAAACACTGTCCAGGCCGGCACTGTCCTCACCGCTGCTGTCAGGCTTGAGGCTGTTGTCGCCGCCCGTTACTGTTGATCCTGTTACTGTACCTCGGAATTGGAGGAAGACTTATTAACAATCTGCATTACTCAGATGATACAGCCTTACTTGCCGAAAGAGAAGAGCACTTGAAACACTTACCGATGAAGAGCGAAGACCACAACCTTCAGTATGGATTCTATCTCCAAACCAAGAAAACAAAAGTCCTCACCACTGGACCAATAAGCAACATCATGACAAACTGAGAAAAGATGGAGGTTGTCAAAGAAACCAAACTATCCTCTGAGCTCCCCTTTCAGTGAAATAACAGATTTGTGCATGTCATAAAGGAGATTACTCATGAATACTGTGCTGCATGGAAAAATTAACTATATGAGAACAAAAGGTGAACAATTACTCTAAAGCAAAGATGAGAAGTTAAGGGGGCTGGGAAACTAGAGGAGGGGAAATGAAACAACTAGAACGAAATCAATGAGACTGATGACACAATGCGAAAATGTAACTCACGTCACTGATCAATCTGTGCAGAAATTGTCTAAGGGAAACCTAATTTACTGTGTAAACTTTCACTGAAAAATCAACAATTTTTGTTTTTGTTTATTTATTTTTTTTTAAGAAAGAAAACCCTGTGGAGCACAGTTCTACACTGAACCACGTGGGGTCATCACAAATCAGGATCTACTCACCTGCAAATGGTTTATTTATTTTTTTTAAGATGATAGTGAGTGTATAAGTGTTGTGGAATGGTGTGTCAAGGAGAATGGCTACATGGAGAAGGTGATGTTTGAACTAGGCCATGTATGTAAAGTGTGCTTTCATACATAGTCTGAGTCTCATACCCAGCTCTCCCAGGACATCTAGTGCTAGGCACACGCTGGAACTAGCAAGAATGGGACATTCTCTCCCAAGAGGAGTGACAGAGTCACAGACAGAGCAGATCCATAGATGCAGCAGTCAGGGGCGTGTGCAACTCAGATCTCCCTTCCTGACTGAACTAGACATAAGCAGAGTAGTAGCTGACAAGCTTCCAGCTGCCAGAACTCTGGGATCCAACAAGATGTTCATACTGAGGCAATGCTGTCCCCAGGCTGTTTCTGGTCACTGTCTCAGCGTATCTGCAGAGCCTGGACACCGCTGCCCAGCATGGGACTCCTAACAAGCACTCCCTCTCAGGGCTCAGCAGTCTGGCTGTCTCTCTCAGAGCTGTATGACAGCCCGGGGCTCCTCCCATCCATCCTCTTTTTCCTTCGTCCTTTCGCCATTGTCAAGCTGCTTGGCTATGTGAAACCTCTTTCTACCCGTTCCAGCTCCCTCTTTTATCCTTCATAGTTGTTCCCCACAATAAACCTCTTGTATGGCTAATTCCAGGGAACCCCAGTGGCACTGTGGTTAAGTGCTCAGCTATGAAACCGCAAGTTTGGTGGTTTGTCTTAGTCGTCTAGTTCTGCTTTAACAGAAATACCACAAGTGGATGGCTTTAAACAGAGAAATTTTATTTTGTCACAGTCCAGTAGGCTAAAACCTCAGATTCAGGGTGTCACCTCCAGGAGAAAGCTTTCTTTGTTCACTCTGGAGGAGGTCCTTGCTGTCAACGTTCTCCTAGATGGGAAGCTTCTGAGGTACAGGGACCACAGTCCTTTCCAAAGGATGTCTTCTAGTGCTTGTGCTGTTTTCTTGGTTGGCATGAGGCCCCCCAGCTCTCCACCTACCTCCCTTTCTTTTATATCCCAAGAAACTGCTCCCAAGGCACAACTCACACATGTGGTGTCCTGCCTCCCCAACCCAACTACTGCCCATCCTCCGTCACTAACATCATGAAGGCAGGGTTTACAACATAAAGGAGCATCACACAATACCGGGAATCATGACCCACCCAAATTCCTACACACATTTTTGGGGGAACACAATTCAATCCATGACACAATTCCAACCCACTAGCCACTCTGCAGGAGAAAGCTGTGGCATTCTGCTCCCTTAAAGATGATGGCCTTGGAAATTTTGTGGGGCTGTTCTACTCTGTACTGTAGGGTCACTCAGAGTCTGAATCAACTTCACAACAATGAGTTTATAACTAATTCTCTCTTGGTGTCTACTTTTTGGAGGACCCAACCTGATCGCACAAAATTAGAGTGGGAGAGAAACAACAGGCAAAAATCTTGGGGAGTGTCTTTGCTTTGTATGTGAGGAAAGGAGGAGGATGAAGAAAATCACTGAATTTGGAAGAAACCCAGCAGACAGACATTGGTGGGTTCAAACCGTGAACCTTTTGGTTAGCAGCTATGCTTAACCACTGCTCTACCATGACTGCTTGACCAGGGCCTAGAGAGAGTACATTTCTGGAAGACATTCCCAATCAGACCCTGAAGTGAAAATAGTCATAGTTATTTGCCAGGCAGACAACTAAGGCTAAATAACTGTTGACTGAATGAATAAATAGAAATGGAGACTATCTAGGACACTTTAAAACTAGCAACTGCAGCAGATAACCCCACATTCTTAACTGAATTAATCCAAAGAAGGTTTATTTTTGACTCATATCAAAATCAGTTCTGGTGAGAATTCCTCCCCTACTTTGTGGCTTGTCCACACAAAGCTGTGAAGGTTTCCAGCAGTTTCTGTTGTTTCCAAGGAAGGGCGGACACAAGGCGGCTGGAGGATGGGGAAGGGGTTATTGTTAAGGGTCTGACCTTGAAGTGGCCTGCATCGATCGTTTCTGCATACACAGATTTGCCAGAACACAGTTGCAAGGCCTCAGCTTAATGTGGAGGGAAGTGCAAAGATGTCCTGAGTGCCCAGGAAAAGGAAGATAAAGCAGAACTGGGTACACACAGGAAACCCTGGTGATGTAGTGGTTAAGAGCTATGTCTCCTAACAAAAGATTCAAGTCCTCCAGGTACTCCTTGGAAACTCTGTGGGGACAGTTCTATTGTCATATAGGGTTGCTATGAGTTTGGCATTGTCTCTGCCACATGGAATGGGTTATTATATTTGTTTGTTAAGGTCTCCCTATAAACTTTCAGGTCCCTGGGTAGTGAAAATGGTGTACCATCGCTACTAACCTAAAGGGTGGTGACTTGAACTTACACAGCAGCTCTGTGGAAGACAGGCCTGGTGATCTTTTCTATAAAGATTACAGCCAAGAAAACCCTATGCAGCAGGTCCGCTCTAACACATGGAATCACCCTGAGTCATGGTCTGAATTGCATCATCCAAAAATATGTGCATCAATTTCGCTAGGCCGTGATTCCCAGTACAATGTGATTATCTACCACTGTCATCTGATGGGATTTTTCCTACATGTTACAAATCCTACTTCTATGACGTTAGTGGGAAACCCTGGTGGTGTAATGGTTAATAGCTACGTCTACCAAACAAAAGGCCAGCAGTTTGAATCTACCAGGTGCTACTTGTTAACTCTATGGGGCAGTTCTACTCTGTCCTCCACAGTTCCTATGAGTCAGAATCAACTCCACAACAATGGATTTTGGCTGGTTATAATGTTAGTAATATGGGATAGGCGGCAGTTATGTTAATGAGGCAGGACTCAATTTATGAGATTGGTTTGTGTTTTGAGTCAATCCTTTTGAGATATGAAAGAGAAAAATGAGCAAAGAGACATGGGAACCTCATGCCACCAAAATAGCAGGGCCGAGAGCAAAGTGCTTTCTTGGATTCCGGGGTTCTTGCATACGGAGACACTCCTAGTTCAGAGTAAGATTGATGACAAGGACCTTCCTCCAGAGCCAACAGAAAAAGAAAACCTTCCTCTGGAGCTGATACCCTGAATTTAGACTTGTAGCTTACTAGTCTCTGAGAATAAATTGCCCTTTGTTAAAACCATCTACTTGTGGTATTTCTGTCACAGCAGCACTAGATGACTACCGCACTCAACAGCAACAGGTTTGGTTTATTTTTTATTTGTTCTAAACCTTCAAAAGAATAAATACATGTATCGGACATGGGAGAAGGAATGAGGATGTTTAAGCCCATCAAGCGTTTCAGTAGAGTCAGCAGACAGTCAAATCTCAAGGAATGCGTGACAACAGGTAATTGGGAAGGAAGGTAATTCAGCGCTGCCCCAGGACGTCTTCCGTGATGCTCCTCCCATCTTCTGGCTCTGGTTGGGGGTGAGAACTCTCCTCTCATATCCCCCACATAGCCTTTGTATTTGTCCATTCTGCCAGCTGCATTGAAACTACTTGTTTTCCTCCCCAGGCTCTGAGTTCTGTGGGGGTGAGGATAGCGCTTGTTTCACACCCTGAGCACGGTACCTGCCACCCAGTCACTATCTGCTGATGGACAGAAAATATGCCCCACTACAGTGATTCTGATTTAGGAGACCTGTATGTGAGAAGGGCATACATATTTTTTTCCCTTTAAAACTAGCTTTAAACTAGCTTTCAACTAGCTTTCTGTATTTTTTCCTTAACTTTTTTTTTTTAAATTATTGGGATGAAAACATACACAACAAATCATACAGCAATTCAGTGATTTCTACATGTATGATTCAGTGACACTGATGACATCCTTCGTATTGTGCCACCATTCTCACCACTCTCATCATTTTTTAAAACATCTATATATATATATATATATATATATATTTTAAGACTTTACAGGTAATTTGGAACCAAGCTAGAACTGAAAGCCTCTTTCACTCCAAAGAGAAGGGAAGGCATGAGTTGATGAGAAATGTAGGAGTGGGAGGGAATGAGAGACAGTGGCTCCGGGATGTGGCCCAGATGGCTCCTGGGTCCCGTGGTAGAGGGGCTACCGTGACTAGGATCCTGGGGAGGAGAAGGAAAAGACACAGGACGGCTCTGATGTTGAAGGGATGTTGGATGACCTAATTCCTTATGTAGCTGGTGAGGTCATCAGCTGACCAGAGCAGCAGCTGGGTGAGAGTGAGATTGGAGCTGGGGTAAGAAGATTCACAGCAGTTGTTGAGAGGAAGTCAGCTGGGAGATGATGGGGTGTAGGTGATCCAAGGAGAGAAACGAGTAAAGGACCCAGTGGCACGTTAGTGCTCAGTTGAGTGGCTGGCCGTAGAAGCCACTCCTTTTGATTAAAATCAACCTCACTAAAGTAAACGTTTGTGGCAAGTATCATGGAGGGAATTGTGTCCCACCAAAAATGTGTACCATTTGGTTAGGCCTTGAATCGTGGTGCTGTGTGATCTTCCTATATGCTGTAAACCCTGCCTTTATGACGTTAATGAGGGAGGATTGGGTGGCAGTTGGGTTGATGGGGCAGGACTCAGTGTCTAAAGTTGTACTGGGCCTTGAAGCCATCTCTCGAGATGAATTAATAAAAGAAAGAAGTTAGCAAAGTTGGGGACCTTCTAACACCAAGATGCCGTGCTGGGAATAGCGTGTGCTCTTTGGAAAAGATCTGGGGTCCCCACACCTGAAGAGCTCCGTCCCAGTCCAGAGGAAGGCTGACAACAAGGAGCTTCCTCCAGAGCCAACAGAGAAAGCCTTTCCCTGGAGCTGACGCCCTAAATTTGGACTGGTAACCTCTTTTCAAAGCCATCTACTTGTGATGTTTCTGTTGCCACTGTATTAGATACCTAAAATAGCAAGTGTGTTCAGAAATAGACAGGCAGCCACCAGAAGGCTAGCAGAGTATAGGAGTCACTGGAAGGTGCACACAGCTAAGTGCATGGCAGCTAACCAAAAAGTTAGTGGTTCAAGTCCACCAGTGGTGCCTTAGACCTAGTGGCCTATTTACTAAAAATCAACCCTTAAAAACTCTGTGGTGTACAGTGGTACTCCAACACATATGGGGTTGCCATGAGTAGGAATCGATTCTATAGCAGTGGGTTTAGTGTGCGTGAGGGCCTGGGAACACTGGATGTGTGCTGGGCCAGCCCATGTGTTAGACTCTGGGGCTCTGGTGGAAGGTAGAGAAAGTGGATTGCGGAAATGATCCAGGTTTGGAAATGAGCCAGAGGATGTGGCAGAAGGTCAGGGGAGGAGAGGGAGGCTGAATGCCAAAGAAGCGCTGACTATTGCATACCTAAACAGACGCAGCCAGCACGAGTTTTCCCAGTGACAATAAGGAGAGTGGCTGTTACACAGATAGACACTACGGCCTGACCCCGTCCCCATCAGTCACAACGCCTCCTCTGAGCCTGGAGCTGGCCTTGAGGCCCCACCTTATCTCCAGACTGACCATCTTCTTCCTGGCCAGAGAAACATTTCCTGTAGATCTGCGGGTCTTCCTTGCCTCCTTGGGGACCCAGAGCTCCCTGTCCTCTGCGCGAGTACTCCATCACCGCAGCCAGCAATCCAATCCAGAACCACCAGCAGCACCTAGGACCTCACGGAATCCCTTCCATGAATCCACACAGTGAGTCTGCAGTTCTAGAAGTCCTTGCCCTGCCTACTTCCCTAGTGTGGCTGTAGACTGAAGTGACACTCTCCCCAGTGACACCATTTGGAGCTCGTCTGTATTTAAAATAAATAAATAAGGGCCATCTTTGAGAAGCCAAGCCATGAATCTTCTAAGAAAGTATACTAAAAAATCCATTTTCACCTCACCCCCTTCCTCTGCCTGTCTTCCTCCTAGATGATTCAATATCTTTTTTTGGCCTAGAATTTTCTTTATCTTGTGTCTTACGGCAAATATGAAGCTTTATTCATTTTCCCCTCTGATGCCCCATTTACCACTGTGTCTTTGCTGACATTGTTCAGTCTCTTTTCATTGCTCACTGGGTCTCAGCTTTATCCCTGGATAATTGCTCAGACTACCTCCTGCCTACTCTGAAAACTCTGTCAGTTGCTGCCTGCTGCTTGCTGCCCGTTATCTTTTACTTGCTTCACTGGGCTTTTGGCTACCCTCTGGACATTGCTGCCGATCTAAGTCTAGATACAGATCTGTTTGCTTTTCTAAACAGCCTCTTACACTAGCATTCTGCTGTCCACAGGTGATCAGCTTCCTCTTTTTTTCTCTTTGCCTACTTCCTTATCGGGGGCAGCCATTGTTAGACGTGCTTCTGTCACTTAGGGTTCATGGTGAAAGCGGGCCTGGAAGGGACCTTGATGGGTAGGTAAGACTGCAAAGGAAAAGAAGAGTCATCTTGCTTGTTGCTGTGGTGTGATGTTGAATTGATTTCAACTCCTAACAACCTATGTGACAAAGTAGAACCTCGCTATAAGGTCTCCTAGGCTGGAATCTTCACGGGTACTGGTTGCCAGGTCTTTTCTCTCTCACAGCAGCTGGTGGGTTTGAACCACAGACCTTCCCACTCTGCCACCAGGGCTCCTTATTGTCGTGCTTAGGGATGATTTATTGAGTTCTTTTCACATGTGACAAACTGTAGAACAGGTGTCTAAGGTTAAAATCAGCAAAGGGCATCTTTGCTGTCTTCCAGAACCTGCAATGAGAGAAGGATGAGATGACTCTGGCAAACACACCAAGTATCTGCTAGTTGGAATTGTGGTCAAGCATTGTGTGCTTCAGATGTCATGTAGTATCTGTGTCATGCAACCTGGAGACTGAGGGTACAGGTTAGAATGTACTCAGAAACCGTACTTCCAGTAACAAGAAGTTACAGTGTTCAGAAACAGTACTTCCAGTAACAGGAAGTACTTCCAGAAACAAGAAGCTTGATGAACAGTGTCTTCAGCAACGAAGTTTGCTTATCCACTGTTGTTGCAGCTGCCGGCAGATTTCATCAGGGTCCAGGTGCTTTCTTTCACTCTTTCATCTTGGTAGTGTCCTTAGGCTAATTTCCCGGTGGTCACAGGATGGCAGTTTCAACTCCTCACAGAACTGCATCCAAGCAGGAAGAAAGGAGCAAAGACCAAGAATTTTCTATTTCTGACAGTGTCTCTTTTGGGAAGAAAGTTGGCTAGAGGCACTCAAGCAGAATTCTGCTGAAATTCCATAGGTCAGAACTGAATCACATGCTCACCCTTAGTCAATCATTGGCAAAGGTTTAGGCCAATAGTATTTCATCCCCTAGGGGCTGGGTTAAATTCTAGTTTCCAAGAGATCACTTATGAAGTCTCTACTCACTATCTGAACAAAATCAGAGTTCTCTTTACCAGAAGAAGGCGTGGGGTCGGTGGATGAGTACACAGTCAACAAGGTGGCCAGCGTTTTAAGGGACCCTACTCATGTGGCTCCTCCAGTGTCTATAGGCAACTTCTGGCCTTCATTTACAACTTGGAATCTTCTGACTTGTTGAAAGTTATTTTTCCTGCATAATGGATCCAACTCATGCAAGAGAGTGAGCTCACAACTCTAATCAGTGAACACTTTTTCAGAACAAAAGCCATGACCCTACGTTGTGAGATTAAAAAACGAAATCTATAAATTTCAAGTTGAAAAAATGTTTATGTTAAGGACCATTTTTATGACTCTTCTCTTTAACTAAACTGGCTAAAGATTAACCTAGCAACCTCTGGTCTCAACTGCTTTAGATAAGAAGGCTTTTTATAGCATAATTATTAGTTTCCTTGCTTCAGTTCCCTACTGGATTTAATTCTAAAGGGCAGGGTTCAATGTGTTAAAGGATTGCCTCAGGAGCTCTTGGTAGCATGCTAAGACAGCAGCCACTAGCTGCATGTGGTCACTGAACACTTGAGATGTGGCTAGTGTGACTCAGGAACTGAATTTTTAATTTTATTGAATTCAAATTATCTAAATTTAAAATCTGATTCAGTTAGAGGACAGTATTTAAGTATGCTTCGAGCAACTTGGGTATGCAAATTTACTTTCACAGCTATAGTTTTGTGAAATACAGATCAATTAATTCCAATGACAATTTAGCATCTTAATTGAGATGTGTTGTAAGTGTAAAGGAAAACCCTGGTGGTGTAGGGTTAAGAGCTATTGCTGCTAACCAAAAAGTTAGTGCTTCAAATCTGTCAGGAGCTCTATGGACATTCTATGGGGCAGTTCTACCCTGTTCTATAAGGTTGCTATGAATCAGAATAAACTTGACAACAATGGATTTTTTTTTTTTTTTTTGGTAATAAGTATAAAAGACACACTGAGTCCTAATGAGTTAGTAAGAAATAAAAAGAGAAAAGTTAAAATAATCACCCAAATAATTTTTGGATTGATTATACAATGAAATGATGTTTGGGATTAAATAAAACATACTATTACAATTCATTTCTATTTTACTTTCTCCCACGAGACTACTAGAAAACTCAGAGTTTCCAGATGGTGCAAGCAGTTAAGTACTTGACTACGACAGAAAGATTGGTGGTTTGAATCCACCCAGAGTCATCTGGAAGAAAAGCCTGAAAATCCACTGCAGAAAGTTGGCAGCCACTGAAAGCCCTTTACAAATCTGACACAGTGGGTGGCCATGGGTTAGAACTGGCTGGACGGCAACTGTTTTCTTGAAATTACGTATGTGGTTCACGTATTTTTCTTGGACAGCCCTTCTCTACTACATACTGAGCACGCAAGTGTTCATCGAGTGAACGCATGATCAGGGTCGTTCAGAAAGCCTCAAAATCATATTCCCTTCCCTCTCCTGCCTCCCCTCCCTCGTTCTTCCCACCAAGCCTGGTAGCCTCCTGTATGCCACACCGAGCTTCCTGGTCACGTTCTTATGTCTGCCTGTAGGACAGGAACGTTCCTCCTGGGGGTGAGCTTCATGGACTCTGAGGAGAAGGGACAGCGTCTGTGCTGAGATTCTGTAAAGGCAGTGGTTTGCAGTAAAAACGAAGCCCTTTGTGATGGAAGAGAAGCAAATGGTTTAGGACTCCAAATTTCAAATGGCTCCTTTGTCTCATAATTTGTCATTGCTGGGCCTCTTCCCTGAGAACTCCAGACGTCTCACTGTATGTTTTCAGGAAAGTCCTCTAGTCAGGAAAAGGGAGGGTTCCCACTTCTGGGTGGACTCCTTGCTACCCATGGGGCTCTGGTGACACAAAGCAGACAAGAGCATGAAGGCTGGTTTAGCTCAGCTGGAGGGAGGCCCGGGAGCTGTGGCCACCCACACTGCTTGCCAGAGCAGCTCAGCGCTTCCCTGGCTGGGAGAGCTGTCACTTTGTTAGACCTTACACCGAGAGCTTCGCTCTCAGCCGGCCAAGACCATTCCCCCAGATTGCAGTGATTACAGAACAGCACTTCTCCCCGCTTGCCCATAAAACATGCAGGAGACCATCTGGGCCTGTGAATCTCGCATTTTGATTTCTCAGTCCGCACGCTGCTTTACGTGTGAAGGATTTCATTCAATAAACATTCGTTCCTCAAATATTTATTGTATACCTGCTGTGTGCCAGGCGATGTGAAAGGCTGAGATAGAAAGATACATGTTCGTTTTATTTGTTGATCTGAAATATGACTAAACGATTTCTTTAGCTGAACTATGAATAAATTATTAGGTACTTACGTGAACTCTTGGAGGCAAGGGGAGGCACATGTAATTTTAAAGAGCGTGATCCAAGGATGCAAAAGATAGTCTGCTTGCCACTCAGGTTCAGTACCAGCGTCTGTCTGGGGCAGTAATTTGTTCATGAAGGTAGCATTTCAAGAGTTGGTACTATTTCAGGAATCCATTCTAAAGAAATAATCAAGGAATGTTTACAAAAAGTGTGTATGTATGGATGGTCATTGCAGTGTTATTTAAAAGAGCAAAAAGTCAAAGCCCTCTAAATATTGAGGGAGAGAGGTTTGGTGAAATCCAGGCCTTTGCATGTGATGGCAAATCATTACTAATCAAGTTTTAAATAATATCTAGAGAAGTAAGAAGTTATTTGCCTTATATATTAATGTTCAAAATCCTGGATATAAAAATATCCATGGTATATATTTTCAATCTGGGAAAGGTATGCATAGAAAAAAGACTACAAGTGTACTTACTGAAGTATTAACAGTTTATCATTGGGGTGAGACTATGAATAACTTATTTTCTTTATACTCTGTGATAACATTCTGCTTAATTGCTTATTTTTCTTTTTTCAAAAGAAAGTTGCTGCAAAAATATTATTATCCTCTCAGGAATTAATTTTAAAATATTTTTTAAAGTGTCCCCTGCACATTGTCATGCTGCCTTAAATAGTCATTTTGAATCTCTTTTTTAATCAATTTTTATCTTTTTGTTGATGAAACTTTGTGCCAGGGCAATTAAATCCATAAACTTGCCTCCTAACATAATATTAACCTCTCTGGTTGATACTGGAGATTAACATGCTTGGCTTCTAACCCAGAGTATGGTGGCTTTTGTCCAAGCAGAGGTGCCTTGAAAGAAAGACCTGGTGATCTACTTCTGAAAAACCAGCCGTTGAAAACCCAGTGGAGCATAATTCTAGTCTGAGATATTCCAGGTTGCTATGAGTCAGGGTCTGCTCTACAGGCAACCGTGGTGGTGATTTCTCCAGGTTATCAGAAAGACTGGATGATAGAAAGAACAGGAGGAGCCTAGTTCAGTGCCTTGCCCCTAGTGAGCCTCCATCATTGGTTTCCTGACACTCTGCCAGCCTTCATTCTCCTACTTTTTGCCTTGTATAGTCTTATTTTTATTTACTGTTCCTCTCTCCAAATAGGTTGTTGTCTGTTTGAGATCAACTGCCCTGTGGCTTTCAATTCTGCATTCCTCAGAGTACCCAGAAAATTGCCTCAAGCACCGCAGACCCTCTATAAATACTTGCTGAACAAATTTCTTTGTCGAATTTCAAGAAGCTTGTCCCCACCTTCAGTGTGTTCCTTTTTCTCTTCTTTAAGCTCTCTTATTCTAGAATTTAGTAAAACAGGCAAACAAATAAGCGAAAAATAAAACCACATGGCCATTGAGTCTATTGTGACCCTATGGGACAGAGTAGAACTGCTTCATAGGGTTTCTAAGGAGTGTCTGGTGGATTCAAAATGCAGCTGTAGCTCTTAACCACTACACCACCGGGAGTTTTCTAAGAGCTTTGTTAGTTGTGCCTAGTATATTCAGTGATCTACAGTCTTTATAGTCTTTGTTGATGTAGCTCCTTTTATTGTCACGCAGCTGTTTAAGAGCATGGCTGATAGAGTCCTGAATCTGATACTTACAAGCTGTGTGACCTCAGGTAGCTTCTAACCTCTTGTGTCAAGGATTTATAGAGGCATAAAAAGCCACTCTCAAACTTCATGGCCTGAAACAATAATGATTTTATTTTTCCTTACTATTCTGTGGTAAAGTGTAATGGCTTCCAACCAAGAGATCAGCTGTTCAAATCCAACAGGGACTCACTGGAAACTCTATGGGGCAGTTCTACTCTGACCTATAGGGTTGCTGTGAGTCAGAACTGACTCAACAGTACTTAACAGCAACATTCTGTGGATCAGCTGGATTGATTCGTCCACTCTGCGTGGTTTTGGCTGAGGTTGCTCACAGGGCTGCATGTGCCTGGGAGTAGAGTGAGATTTGGAATGATGAAAAAGGCTACTCACATGCCTGACACCTCAGCTGGGGTGACTAAAACATCTGGAGGCTGGCTTGGCCTTTCCCACTTCCTTCTTAGCCTCTTATAAAACTGAATCTTTTTCTACATGTGACCTCTGTCTCTGGCAGAACAGTCAGACTGCCTTACATGGCAGCTGGTTGCAAGACAGTGAAAAGGAAGTTGCCAGGTCATTTAAGGTCTAGGATGGAATGAGCGTGGTCTCACTTCTAATCTACCCTATTGGTGAAAGTTGTCATAGGCTAGCCAAGATTCCATGGATGGGGATATAGCCTCTAACATCTGGCAGGAAGAGAGACAGTGCATACTGGGATGAGAGAATTAGTGAACTATCTGCAGACAACCCATCTCTAAATCTCAGCTGCCCCATTTGTAAAATTGAAGATGATAATAATGATAACTATCTTCTGGCTTGGCTTCATAAGATTATAATGAAGATTAAATGTGATAATGTTTGTAAAATGTACAGTACAGTATACTCAAACAAAAAATCCCATTGCCATTGAGTCATTTCCAACTCATAGCAACTCAATGGGATAGAGGAGAATTGGCCCATAGGGCTTCCAAGGAGTACCTGGTAGATTCAAACTACCCACCTTTTTGTTCGCAGCCATAGCTCTTAATCACTTTGACACCAGAGTTTCTCCAGTGTGCTTGGTAAGGACTAAATGAATCACAACCAAGACCAAACCTGCTGTTTTCGAGTTGATTCCAACTCATAGTGACCCTATAAGCCATTGCCGTCAAGTCGGATTCAACTTAAAGCAACCCTAGAGGTCAGAGTAGAACTGCCCCATAGAGTTTCCACGGAGCGCCTGGCGGATTTGCACTGCTGACCTTTTTGTTAGCAAATGTAGCACTTAACCCACTATGAAGTGACCCTACAAGATTTCCATGGAACAGGTGGTGGATTCAAACTACCAATCTTTTGTTAGCCTCTGGGCTCTTAACTACAGGGCCACCAGGGCTCCAAATGGATCATAGCTATGTTTCAATCACTATTCCTAGGATTATTATTTTTACTATTAGTATTTTATTCCCATCAAGGTGGAAACTGGTCAGATTCATTCCGAAGTGCTCTTCTCTCTTTCTTCATTCAGTAGGGTCAACTTAGCAGTGATCATTGCTACAGAGAGGACTGGAATGGACACAGGAATCCCTGACATCTCTTGGCACCAGCGAGGGCTGGCCTCCCGGGACTCTCAGGGATTTCTAGTCACTGCACCTGCTCTCTGCTGTCCTCTGAGGTGTTGCTCTTAAGGTAGAAGCCCACCAACTTCTTTAAGAATCGCTTTTAAAATCCAAGAGCTATCTGCAATTTGTTCCTATGAAATCAACATTTTACTTTCTGGAAAATCTTCATGCAGTCTCTTTTTGAACTTTCAGATTTCATATGCATTTCCCTGAGAAAAACATAAAACAGAGAGCAGCAGGATCTCAAAATGCATTCTCTTTAAAACTTGAATATTCAAAGAGCAATGTAATTTCCATGCTGAGCTGTAGTTCCTTGACAAATCACATGCATTGATGAGTGGGAGGAGAGACTAGCTCAGAAGTCAATCTGATTTAAAGAGTAGTCTAATCTAATTACTTAAATCGTCCCTCTTAGATAATTTAGCATGTTTCTTAGGTAAGTGTTCTTCATCTCAGACAGGTTTTCCCTCCTGATTTCCTCCCTAAAATAGTAGCTTGGTGTGCAAGTGGACAGTGTGACTAATGTTGCTTCCTGGTCCAACGGAAGAGCCAGAGTCCTCGGGGCCACATCTTCTTCCTCCTCTGGTCTCCAAGGTAACGGCCCATGTCTCCATGCTTGCTTCTCACCCTGCTAGTTCTGGCACTGAAGTCTGAGGCTGAACATTCAGTGTTTCATCTCTCTTGATTGCCTCCTGCCTGATTCTACCTCACCCTAATCTCTGTGGGTATTGTGGTCTCTCGGAGGCCTGGCCATGTCTCCCAGTCTTTCCAAATCCAGTCAGCTCTGCGTGCCTCTCTCCAGAGCAGTGTCACCACAATACAGTAACCCCGTCTGTCATTCTCCACAGTGGACTCTGACCTACTTCTCTGGCTGACCACACTGCCAGGCCATTTTCTAGTCCTTTCCAAGTTTCAGCTCTTACAAATAATACTTTGGTGAGTGCTGCACACACCGTGTTCACCAGGAACAGACACAGAAGAGTAGAATTGTGGCATTATGGGTAATACACACTTCTATATTTTAAGATGGCTTCATGTTTGCCTTCTTGGTCACTCTCACCAATTTACATGCCATCGTTTATAAGAGAATGTATTTCCTCACACCCTTGCTTATCTTAGAGATTACTAAATTTTATAAAGTTTGCCAATCTGATGGTTGTTAGAAGATGTTTTAGTATTGCTGAGCATGTTTTTCTTATGCTTACCACCCATATCTCTTCTGTGAATATCCTGTTCATGTCTTTCAGTCATCTTTCTTATTGGGCTTTGGTCTTCTTTTTTTCTTATGGATTTATACGTCAAGGGCACTACTCTTTTGCTTGTTACACATGTTGCAAATATTTTCTCGTAGGCCATCACTTGACCTTTAATTTTGCTAATCGTGTCTTTTGTCACAGAGAGGCTTTTAGTTTTGATATGTCAGATTTGTTCATATTTCCTTTATGGCTTTTTGTCTTTATGATTAAAAGCAATTCTATACCATTCAAAGTCATAATCATATATTCTCCATGTTTTATAAACCTTTTAGCCTGATGTTTTTTGCAGAGGCTGAAGGGAGGTAATATTCTAATCAACCATTTAATTTCTGTAGTGATTGATAGTTTATTAATACTTTATAGTTTTTCTTAGACAATTTTTTGCTGTTTGTGTTTTCCTGGAAAACCTTTCATTTTAACCAGGAATCAAATTCAGTGGTAAAAAAAAATTTACATAAAAGGAGGATGAAAAAAACCAAAGACACAAGGGAAACATTAGTTCACAGGACTAATGGACCACAAGTACTGCAGCCTCCACCAGACTGAGTCCAGCAAAACCAGATGATGGCCAGCTACTACCGCTAACTGCCCTGACAGGGATCGTAGTAGAGGGTCCTGAACAGAGATGGAAAAAATGTAGAACGAAATTCTAACTCACAAAAAAAGAACAAGGAAAAAAAAACAGACTTACTGGTCTGGCAAGACTAGAAAAACCCTGCAAGTAAGGCCCGCTGACACCCTTTTAGCTCAGTAATGAAGTCACTCCTGAGGTTCACACATCAGACAGAGATTACACAGGCCCATAAGTACAAAGCAGGTTTAGACGGGTACCCCCGTCTAGGGGGCAAGAACTAGAAGGCAGGAGGGGACATGAAAGCTGGTAACGGGGGTTCTAAGGTCGAGAAGCGGAGGCTTTTGACAGCATTAGGGCTGGTAAGCAACGTAACAAAGCAATATGTGTACCAGTTGTTGGAAGAGAAATTAGTTTGTTCTGTAAACCCTCATCCAAAGTACAACAAAGAAAAAAAACCAAGAGGGGGAAAAGAAGTATTACATAGTCTTCCCTTTAGAAAACACCGTCTGTACCTGTAAGTTTATCCGTTTTAATCCTGAGATGACCTACTAAGCATTCTCTTCGCTCCCCCTCTCTCTCTCACAATCATTTTAGCCAAATAAGTTTTATATTAAAAAAAATTTTTTTTTAATGTGATCTTATGGATCAGTTTTGCTTTTTGTTTATTTTCCCGTTTCGTTAATTTGTGCTTCTATATTAATCAACTCCTTACTATTTTCTTTGACTTCACTTTGTTTTTCTTCTCAATTGGTTTTATGGCCTAATAAATAAATGTAAGCTCAAGTTTTCTTTAGAAAATTGCTCTGGCCATGCTGCATTGGTTTGGATATGCCTGTGCTGCATTTACTGTGGTCCAGTTCCAAATGGCTTATTTCCTCTTTAATTCAAGAGATCTTTAGAAGTATGCTTTTATATTTCACAAATTTAATTTTTTGGGGGGAGCTGCCCGTTCATTAATTTCTAAATTTATTGCATCCTGGTCAATGAATGTTGCCTGGATAATAATAACTTAAAAAAAAAAACTGATGTTATTTCCTTTGGGCATAGAACAGAGCCAAATCTAGTGAACTTTGCATGTGCACTTTTAAATTTAAAAAGAAGAAAAGAAGTTCTAGGGAACCTCATACTACCAAGAAGCAGTGTTCAGAGCAGGACGCATCCTTTGGAAAGGACCTGGGGTCCCTGTACCTCGGAGGCTCCCAGTCCAGGAAAGACTGATGACAAGAACCTTCCTCCAGAGCCAACAGAGAAAGCCTCCCCCTGGAGCTGATGCCCTAAATTTGGACTTATAACCAACTGAACTATGATAGAATAAAACTTCTCTTTGTTAAAGACATCCACTACTGGTATTTCTGTTATAGCAGTACTAGATGACTAAAATGGAATTTGGAACCAAGAGAGTTGGTACTGTTGTAACAGATCCCTTAAATGTGAAAGCAGTTTTGAAACTGTGAAAGATAGAAGACTCAGAAGAAGCTGCTGAGAACTGCTAACACCCGAGAAGGCAATAGATGGTGAGAAAGAAGCAGCAAAGAGCTGACAACACAGCAGAAGACCAGTGCAAGACGGCACTGGAACCGACTCAGCAGAGAGGAGCAATGGAGGTGATTGCTTCTGTACAGGAAGCTTCCCAGAGGAGTGAGATGCCTCCAGGCACTTACTAGGGGAGCTACAGAGCTTTGGCACACTTGCCCCAGAAGGGCACATGTGCCAGGGCAGAGAGGCTGAAGGAAACAGAAGTTGAAGAGGTAAGGAGCTGTCTCAGTTCAAAAGGTATGGCCATGACCTCAGGAATTTTAAGGGAAGGAGCCATGGCCTCTGGTGTTTCTAAGGGTGGAGTTGCCACTCAGATGGACTAGGAAAATGCTGTGCCTAAAGCCAAGGCAGTAGAATTGCTGTCTCAGTGGGCTTAGAAGAAAAAGCTATAGTTCAGGACCAAGGAGTCTCCACTCAGAATTTGCAAAGTGTGGCCACTACCTAGAGTCTAGAGGGCGGGGCTGTTGGGTAACATGCCTTAGAGAATGGAAGATTATTTTCAAAGCCTTGAGGGCTAATGTAATGTGTTCTGCTAACTTGCTTGGGGCCTGTTATGCTTTCTGTGTCAGAAATTTCTCCTATTTGTAATGGAGGTATCTAGCTTATGGTTGTTCTGCCATTGTACCTTTGGGAACAGATAACTTGTATTCTAGATGTCACAGCTGAAGAAGAATTTCTGGATTTTTGACTTCAACTTAAGACCTTTCTGTGATGGGGTAAATATGTTTTGCATATTACAAGGATGTGATTTTCAAGAGCCAAAGGGTGGAATGTCATGAGTCGAATTGTGTCCCCTAAAAAATGAATACAGCAATTTGACTAGGATATGATTCTCAGTGTTGTATGATGTTGCTGTATGTTGTAAATCCTGCTTCTATGATATTAATGAATGAGGATAGGCTGCTGTGCGTTCATGGGTCAGGACTCAATCTGTGAGATCATGTTGTGCCTTGAGGCAATCTCTTGTGATACAAAGGAAAGGAAAGCAAGCAGAGAATAGAGGACCTCGTGTCACCAAGAAGTGGTACCAGGAGCAGAGCGCTTCATTTGGAAAGGATCCAAGGTCCCTGTGCCTCAGAAACTTTCAGTCTAGGAGAAGGTTAATGACAATAACCTTCATCCAGAGCCAACAGAGAAAGACTTCCCCTAAAGGTGATGCCCCAAATTTGGGCTTGTAGCCTAGGGGACTATGACGAATAAAATTTCTCTTTGTTAAAGTCAAAAATAAAGAAAAAATTTTAACATTATTTTGGCTTTCAATGTTGTCAAAACTTGTGAGGCCAACACTAATACAGTTATGTTTGATAGTAAAACTATCACTTAATCAACAACTATTTATTGAGTGGCTACATATTGTACATATAGAGGCCCTATTCCTCTTTTCTCCTCCTTTAAGTGATGTCACCTTCAGGAGAGACACACACAAACACAAAACCACACTAGTGGCTGTTGAGTTGATTCTGACAAATGGCCAGCCCACATGTGAAACAACAGAACTGCGCTCCATAGGGTTTTCAATGGCTGATTTTCAGAAGTAGATGGCTAAGCCTTTCTTCTGAGGCACCTCTGGGTGCACTCCAACCACAAACCTTTTGGTTGGCGACTCAGCATATCAAACACTGGCACCACCAAGGACCACCTCTGGAGGCACAAAGGTGAGCAAAAGCGGACCTCATTCTGCACCTATGGATTTCACAGTCTAGTAGGAGAAGCAAACACAAATCACATAGTGCTATATGTGAAACGAAGTAGGCTAAAGAAAAAGCAGTTGGTTTTGTGAATACGTGTAACAAGCACTTTCCTGATACTTGAACAAAGAGCTGAAGGGCAAGTGGAAATTAACTAGGACAAAGGGGCTTGGGAAGGGAAGAGAAGAGTGTTCTAGGCAGAGCGGTATGTCACAAGGCCCTTTGTGGAATGCGAACAGGTGCGCGGTGTACCGGGAGCAGGCTGGTGTGGCTGCAGCACCCCAAAGCAGGCTCATGGAGCTGGACAAAACTGGGCAGGAGGAGTGTGTGATGAGGGTGTGGGGTTCAGAGCACGTGAGACCTTATAGGCCCCCTGAAGAATCTTTGCCCTTATGTAAGAAAAATTGGAAGCCATTAAAAGGCTATAGATCAGATTACATTTACAGTTTTAACAGATAACTGTAAGAGGAAAAGCTTCATGTTGCTCTAAGGAGTTTTTTTTTATCCCTTGATCTTGTACAGATAGAAGTCATACTCCTCATCTTGCTGCCTGCATTCAGTGAAATTAGATTGATATGTTAACCACCCTGGCAGGGAACAGGGTGCAGAACTCAAATTCTAGTTAAAAAAAGAAGAAAAAAACCAGTCTTCATGGTCCGACTGGCACTGGTGGGCCCCGGCTCTCTGTTAGCCCAGAACTGAAACCGTCCCTGTGGCCAGCTCTTCAGAAAAAGATTAGACTGGACTATAAACCTGAAATGACACCTGTGAAGAGAGGGTTTTTTAGCTCAGGTAAACACGTGAAACTAACGGGCAGGTCCTATCTGGGCGTGAGAGGAGAAGGCAGAATGAGGCAGGAGCTAGGGGAAATCTGGGGTGGAAAGGAGGAACGTGCTGTCACACTATGGGGAGAGCAGCTAGGATTACATAGTATTCATATAAATTTTTGTATGAGAAACTAACTTGAACTGTAAACTTGCACTTAATGCACAATTAAAAAAATAACAACACACTGAAAAAAAAAACCCACCCAATGTATTTTCTATCAATAGCCTACAAGTTACCATACATTTTGGTGACCAAGTCTTTGTATCAATAACAACAAAAAGGCAAAAAAAAAAAAAAAAAAAAACCCCAAAAAACAGAAGCCATTGCTGTTGATTCCAACTCATAGCAACCCTATAGGACAGAGGAGAACTGCCCCATATGGTTTTCAAGAAGTTTCTGGTGGATTTGAACTTCTGACCTTATGGTTAGCAGGCACAGCTCTTAACTGCTATGCCACCAGGGTTTCTATAACAACAATAACAGCAGTTACTACATGCCCTAGTCCTGTGCTAGGTCCTCTGCAAGTATCACCTCATGTAGGCTTTACAACCACCTTGTGAGATAGATTTTTTTTCTTTTAACCAGCCATATTAGTCACAATGTCTACAATTCCCTAAAAGGGTAATTTCCCTGCTACTCTTCAGTTGGATGGGGTTGCCCCCAGTGGCTTGGATTAGTCCAGTCTTATCACCTTCAGACACATACACAGACACACCCAGAAGCACAACACCTCTGATGGGACCAGGGGTGAGCTCTAGACTCAGCAGCAACCAATCCATTGACCAGCCAGCAGCTAATAGACTATCCAATACAGAAGGCATTACCCAAACAGACGCTTGTGCTTAGAAATTTCAAACTGGGACATAGAGAAGAAATTAGTTAACTGTCACAACTCAAGTTGAAAGTTGTGAAGCCAGTGAGGTAGCGAAGGGTCTGGCTGAGTGGAGGGCATGGACAGGTCAAAGTTAAAAGGAAGCAGAAGCTCTGACATAGAGAGAGCAGAAATTGTGACTTACAGAAAAGACACCCAGAGGAGAGGGTGAGAAAACTAGTTCATAGAAGGAAGAGAAGCAGACCCCAGGGAGAACCAGCACCAGAGAGCCACTGAGTCCTGTAAACAGTGAGCTGCCCTGCTCCCTGGGGAAGCCTGAGACCCATTTCTGATCTCTGAATGCCCAGGCACTGAACAGGTCCTGCTCTCGGATTCACGTGGGATGCCTGACTTCATCACCAAGCATTAAGAGATCACCAGTAGTGCAGTCAGAAGAGACTAAGCTTTCCTTCCCCAGAAATCCTGGTGGCATAACGGTGCAGTGCTACGGCTGCTAGCCCGAAGGTCGGCAGTATGAATCCACCGGGCATTCCTTGGAAACTCTTGGGGTGGTTCTACTCTGACCTACAGGGTTGCTATGAGTCAGAATTGACTTGATGGCAGTGTTTTTTTGTTTTGTTTTGTTTCTATTTTTAATCAGCAGATGAAGAAACAAACTCATAGAAGTTCAAGTAACATGCCTAAATTGTCAGAGCAGAGTAAGGATTTGAACTCAAGTTAGTAGTACCAGTTGCCTTCAAGTCCACTGTGATGCGTGGTGAAGCCATGTGCACCTGAGTGTAGAACCATGCCCCATGGAATATCCAGTGGCTGATCTGTGGGAAGTAGATCACCAGATCCTTTTTCCAAGGTGCCTCTGAGGACTTGAACCTCCAAACTTTTGGTTAGCCTCCAACTGCATTAGCTGTTTGCATCACCCAGGAACTCTGAACTCTAAAGTCCCTGTTAAAATTTCAAACGCCAGAAGTAGCTGCTCAAAAATATTTACTCAGGCCTTGAGCTTTTTCTTACCTTGAACACAAGCATAAGTGGCATCCTAAGTTTCAAATTAGCAAGCCAAGTCACTTGGCGTTACAGTCGCCTGTTGTTAAATATTACAGCTTAATCATTATTAACAGAAGGGGGTCTTGGAATTAGAGTAGACTGCTTTAAAACGGTTTTTGACCTAGAGTCAGCACTTTGCAGAGCAGGAATGGGGTTGGGCATGTATTGAAAAGACAAATTTGTGGTTTCTCTTTAAGATCTGGTTAGAGCCTTGCAGTTCCAAGACTTGATCATCCATTTACCCAGAGAACCACTCGTGTAAAAGAAACTTCCAGCCATCACTGAGAGAAATAGATCCCTGCTACTTAGTTGCTGGTAGTGGAGGAACAGAACTGAGTCCGCAGTCAACCTTTACAGTTGTCTGAATCTCAGCCCATGAAAACCTTGTGAGTCACCACAGTCTGATCCACAGCAGACAAGCCGAGGATGAGGCAGTGTTTTGTTCTACTGTGTATGGGGTCACTGTGACATGGGTTAGGGGTCACCTAGATGGCAGCTAGCAACAGCAACAAGTGCAGGTTACCCTCTTCTTCTGGGTCAGAGACAAGGAGAAAGAATTCTGGATGAATGTAACAAGTGCCTTGTAAGCATGAGGCTTTCTGAGCAACCAGAGTTACAGGGTCACCAGGCCTAGAATGCATGCTCTTCACTGTTGATGTAACAGGAAGTGTCTGAGGCTGCAGCTTGCTGGTAAACCCAACCCTTTCCACCCGGAGACTTTCCATTGTGTGTGCACTGACCCACTGTCTCTCCTGACAGAGCCCAGGTTCCTATGGAGGACAGTGTCTTGATTTTCATCTCCCATGTCCCTTCCCAGCAAGTTCTTTGTGTGTCTTGTGCTAATTGCAGCTGAAGACATTTCTTTTCTTGACCTTTCCTAAAATCACCTTTTACCTAATTTCTGGTGCAAATTCTGTGAAAAGGAGGCAGGAGAACAGGCAGACCCACACAGGCTAGACAGATGAGGAAAGACCCAGTGAGCGGGAACAAGCCCGGCTTGCATGTCCCATGAGGGCTGGCAGAGGGACAGTGTCAGGGAGTCCAGTGGCAACGCCAAAACCAAGGTTGAGGCAGCCCCAGGATTCCACAGATGCACTCGGTTGTGTACGTCCTCATTCTTTTTTTCGTATCTGCACACCCACTGTTCTATTACTAACCAGTTTTCTTTCAAAAATTCACTCTTTTAATTTAATTAAATAAAGCATTATATCACTATGGTAAATGAAAAATGAGAATCATTTTTCTAAAATAAGAAGGAATCTTAAAAAGTAGACTTAACTATTCAAGCAAGAATTCCTTGTGCTTGTTTCATCTGAAACCAGTTCATTACCATTGGAATGTGCCTGCGTCCCCTGGGCTGCATCTGACTTGGGACCGGATTTCTAGTCCTCACCTACAGTCAGTCCTGCATAATCCCATTTGCAAGGCTTGAGGTAGCTTGAGCTGGCTGGGCCTCGGCTGCCTTCCCTGTCAGTTGAGGACAATAGTAGTGTCTGCACTATAGAGGTGCTGTGAAGGTTGGATGAAATGACGCATGGAAGCATGTTGCACAAGATCTGGCAGTTATTATGTGCTCCACAAGCTTTGTCTATTTTTGCTCGAGTTCCCCCACCAGTGCCCTTGTGATTTTCAGACCATCCATCACAGTCTTTGGAAAGTACAGTTTTTACATGTAAAGTTGAACTTGAAATAGAAGGCATCTAAGAAACAGGGAAGCGTAATTAAGGTGCTAGCACAGTGAAGCACAAAACCCAGTGAACTAGAGCCATGGTACAGGAGGCAGAGTCTGCCAAGACAAAACTATCTTGATTGACAGGCTGTTGAACAGGTCCTTCTGAGGACAGCCTTTCACCCAAAGGGCCCTGCAGAGGAACCCAACTGCAAATTCTCAGAGGCACACTCTACATGCAAATCAGGTCTGTCAGAGTCCAGAGTCCTGTGCCCTCAGCCCCACTTGGCACAGGCTCAGCCACAGAGCTGGACTGTACAGGCATACCCAGTTCCAGCCAGAAGGGTGGCTTTCTGCAGAGTCAGGTTGCCTTTCAGCCCGGGGTCAAAAAGGCTCACTTTGTGGCCAGTCGTAGCCTCCAGTGCATCAGCTGCCAGACCTTCTGCCACAGAATTTTCCCAAATGAAACTTCCCCTTCCTGTGCAAGTTATTACCCCACCCTGACCTGCTGTCACTTTCAACCGCTTCCTTTCTTTCTCCATACCCAGCTTCCCTCCTCTCCAGGCCTTGTGGCATTTCTCCCTCGTTCCAGGATGCTAGTCTTTGTGTCCTTTGGAGTTCACCCTCCCAGCCCCTTCTCTTCTTTCCTCCTCTCCCTCCCTCCCCGCTCCTTCTTTACCTCCTTCTTCCTCTCGCCTTCCTTTCCCTTCCTCTTCCCCATCCCCCTTCTTCCTACCTCCCCTACTTCCCTCCTTTTCTCTCCTCCCTCCCTCCTTTCCTCCCTCTCTCCCTCCCTCTCTCCCTTTCTCCTTTCTTCCCTTCTTTCATAAAGGTTTATTGGGCAGTTACTACTGGGGGGTTGCCTTGGAGGCATGGTCTGCATTCAATGTATGTGGACGTTTTGGCAAAGCTTGCTGACTTTTGCTCCCTCTGGGTCCTGCATCGGGCTCATCATTATTGGACCTTTGGTTCTTGGAACTTGAGCCAGCAGCCTGCCCCATTGTCTACCAATCTTGGGATTCACTGGCCTCTGCAGTCTGTGAACTAACAGCCTGCCATCTGATCTGCCAATCTTGGATTCATCAGCCTCCACTGGTATGTCAGAAGACTCCAGGCTGATGCCTAACCCACAGGTGTGGGACTTAGCAGCTTTTACAGCCGTTTTCTTAAGACAAACTTCTCTTTCTATCGCTTCCTCTCTATATGTATGTGCACTTCATTGGTTTTACTGCTCTAGAGAACCCCACCTAAGACAACTTGGCAGAACTCACTTAGGTCCCTGGATGGCACAAATGATTTTTACTCAACCACCAACTGAAAGATTAGCAATTCAAATCCACTGTGTGGCACTATATTAGTCAGCTAGCAAGCTCCAACAGAAATACCACAAATGGATGGCTTTTTAAATAAAGGAATTTTATTTGTCACTGCTTAGTAAGTTAAAAGTCCCAATCCACGGGGTCAGCTCCAGGGGAAGTCTTTCTCTGCCAGCACTGGAGGAAGGTCCTTGTCGTCAATCTTCCCCCGGACTAGAAGCTTTTGAGGTGCAAGGACCCCAGTCCTTTCCAAAGGACATGCTCAGCTGCTGCCACCGCTTTTTGGTGGGATGAGCTCCCCAAGTGTCTCTGTTAGCTTCTGTCCTTTGTATCTCACGAGACAGCCTCAAGGCACAAAACAAGCCTACGCACTGAATCTTGCTCTACCAACACAACTGCCGCCCCTCCACCCTCATTAACATCATAGAGGCAGAAATTCTGACACAAAGGAACATCACACAATATCAGGAATCATGGCCCAGCCAAATTACTACAGATTTTTTAGGGAACATAATTCAATCCATGACAGGTACCATGGAAGAAAGTCCTGGCAGTCTTCTTCCATAAGATTACAGCATTTAAAATTCTACGAATCACAGTTCTGCTCTGAAATATGTGACGTCTGTCATGAATTTGAATAAACTAGATGGCAACGGGCTTAATAGTGCTCATTTAGAGAAAGGAGTTGTCATGGATTGTCCTCCCAAACTATCTGACAACTTGGCTGGGTTGTGAGTCTCAGGATTGTATGACTGTCTACCATTTTGTCATCTGATGTGATTTCCTTCTATGTTGTACATACTATCACTAGAACGTTAACAAGATGGATTAGTAGTGGTCATATTGATGAATTCTACAAGATTAGATGGTGTTTTTAGCCAATCTGTTTTGAGATATGAAAGAGAAGAGTAGAGAGACACGGGAACCTCACACCACCAAGAAAGTAGCACTGAGAGCAGAGCACATTCTTTGGACTTGAGGTTTCTATGCGAAGATGCTCCCAGACCAAAGGAAGATTGATGGCATGGACTTTCATTCAGAGCCAACAGAGACAGAAAGGCTTCCCCTGGAGCTGATGTGCTAAATATGGACTTGTAGCCTATTAGACTATGAGAGAATCAACTTCTGTTCGTTAAAAGCATCCACTTGTAGTATTTCTGTTGTGGAGCACTAGATGACTAAGGGTTGTGAAAGAAAGCCAGTGTTCAAGGGGAACTGTGACCAAAGGGGGCATGTCTTCCATTCCTCCATGTTATTCTTTCTCTACCCTTCCAATGGCCAACCAGACATCAAAAGTATGAGGTGACAAAGAACGGATAAGGCCAAGTGTTGTGCTAATTTCTCTGCCCTCAACTCTCTCCCTGATGAAAACCTATCCAAGAAATCCCTTCCAGGAACCCCCAGCTTTAGGTGAACTAAAGGACAATCTGCTTGTCTTCGTGGTTTCCTTAATGTGGACACATTTCAACCACTTTCACCATGGCCAAATAAATGTTTTTGCATTTGCATCCACTTTGAGACTTTTTTTTCCCATCAGTTGTGCAGGAAACAGTAGGCTATTGAAAGCTACGTAAATTGGATAATGTCGGAAAAGTAACTAATCAGAAATAGGGGATGGAGCTTTTAGTGGTAACAGAAATGAGAAAACAGCTGAAATATCTTTATCACAGTTTTACTTTGAACAGACGAATAATAAAGCACTGAAGGATGGGTGCAAACAAACTCACAAATGAAGCAAAGCCCCCGGGATTACAGCTAAGGTACCATCTTAGAGGGAGTGGGATTATGCAGCCTGTGGAATGGGATCATGGTGGGTGGCCGGGGCAGTAAAGGAACAGGACATGAGTCATTCCTTCCTTTGATGCAGGACATTGGGGAAGGTGTGGAGACCTCACAATTAAGAGGCCTGAGGCATCATGTGACATCAGGTCTTGGGTTCAACCTGGATTTGACCTGACTCTGATAAGTATCTGTACCACTGGGTAGTAACGTGATAGTAGGTTCCATGCATTTGAAAGCATAATTCATGCCAAAAAACTTGATTGCTTTTTTGGGCAAGATCACCCTCTTTATTACTGTGTGCAAAAAAGTGCAAGAGATGTGGTGTGTCTCAGTTTCTGGCCCAGGACACAATAAGCCCTTCTCTCCCAGTACATAGGGGAAGTAGGCTGATGTGAGGGCTGCTGAGGTCATCTACAATACACCATGTGCTCCCCAACCGGCACGTCGGGGCAAACGAGAGACAGAGTCTCAGGGACAAGTGATAGCTCAGGGCGTTAGCTTCATAAACTCAGGAATTTATAGTTTATAGCACTGAACCAGTTCAACCCCATTGTTTATAGGGTGAAACTGAGGTTGAGCCATGGGAAATGGTTTACTCAGAGACGATTGCTAAATTAGCAGCAGAGCCACAGTGTGCGCACCGTGTAACTTCTGCTACCGTCACGGTGCGTACTCATTGCCGTCGAGTTCATTCCAACACTTAGCGACCCTGCAGTACAGAGTAGAATGGCCCCACAGAGTCTCCAAGGAGTGCCTGGCAGATTCAAACTGTTGACCTTTTAGCCATCATCATCCTCATCATCACTAAGGGTTGTGAGAGAAAGCCAGTATTCAAAGGGAACTGGGACCAAAAGTGGCATGTCTTCCATTCCACGTGTGTGCACTTCACACACACCCTATGGCTGTTCCACTGCATCTTCTCGCTTACTGAATACAGAAACCAGGAAACTCACCCAGGGCCACATAACTAGCAACTGGCAGAGCAGGCTGACCCCAGGTGTTCCGACTCTACCTCCCGTGCTCTTTCCAGGCCTCATGCTTCTGCTACGCATGCTGCCCGCCCTGTGGTCTGAGCATTGTGAAGTTAACCCAACCAGTTGCTGTTGACTTGTTTCTGACTGATGGGAACCTCATGCAGGTCAGAGCAGAACTGGGCTCTATAGGGTTTTCAATGACTGATTTTTCAGAAGTAGATATCCAGGCCTTTCTTCTGTGTTACCTATGGGTAGACTCAAACGTCTAATCTTTGAATTAACAATAATTAACAATATTGTGTTTACAATATGCACTACCGAGGGACTCCATTGTAAAGCTGTAAGTCTGGAAAAACACTGTGATCTTGAGGATCTGAAGAAGAGCTCTGTCAACTTTATCTACATGGCAGCTGTGCTGTTGGGATATTGCTCTTAAGGGCAAAATGAGAGAGTTCTCCAAGATGAACGTTTCCTTTTTCTCTGGTGAGTGTAAGGCTGGGAACTGCGCAGTTTAGAGACAGTGGTGCTAGAGAAGTAGGCAAAGGCCAGACACAGAGACCCCTCAGTGACGGATTAGATTGCTTCTACTTTTATCCCACCTGTGGCAGGGAGCCGTTGAGCGGCTGTAAGCGAAGAAATACCAGGGCGAGATTCATGCTCAATTTAGGTATTTTATGGCGGCAGTTGGGAACATGGTGGAATTGAAATGATTGGAGCAGAGACCAGGAGGCCTAAAGTAAGCCATTGCAAATGTTTAGGCTAAGACGGTAGGGCTTAAACAATGGTTCCAGGAAGGGAAAGAAGAGGCAGATCTTTAGGACTGACCTGAGATCAAGATGAGACAGGGGAGGAGCTGAGGATGAGCCTCTGAGTTTTAGCTTTAAGGTCTGAAGGGGATAAGACTGCAGGAAGGAGAGTTGGATTGGGAAAAGACCTAAGTTCTCTTTTAGATGTTTTGAGACTGAGGTACTTCGGGCATATCTTTCCAAAGACAGGCCTGTTGACTTGCTTCTGAAAGATCACAGCCACTGAAAATCCCATGCAATGCAGTGCTACTCTGCATACATGAAGTCAACAAGTTAAAAAGAAAAAAGTCATATCTTAGCCTGAATCTCCTCCCAAACCCTGGCTTGGGACAAAGGTTATATGCTGGTCATTTATTTGGGAAGTGACTCCAGAGAGTGGGAGTGGGGAATTAGGGAGCAGGAAGAACAAGGAAGGATGGAAAGCCCATAAAGGATGTATATCAAACTGACCACTGCCACGGACACTGGCAGTGGATTCCCCAAAGAGCATTCAGACTGTGCCTCGGAATGGTCCACCCAAAAGGCAAACAGAAGAAATGTTTATTCACTGTTCCTCAGACACCATCGATCCAGGGCCTATCCTCTGCCTACTCACTTCCCACTTCCTGATTACATTTGCACAAATGTTCAAGGGGCTTCCCCAGGCATCTGGGACATAGCCTCAGAGAAGCCCAAGGCTGGAAGCAAGGCGTATGTCACTTGCTATGGTAACTTACTATCACTGCGAAGTGTCTCATAGCCCACATAGTACAGCTTCCCAGAACGTCTACTGACCTCAGCACTGAGGCCAAGAGGATGTGAGAAGACGCACACAAGGCATCGAGTAGGCAAAACACCAGGAGGGGCTGTCCAGCGGGCAGACAGGTAAATCATCTAAAGCCCAGGAGAGACTGAGGCTGGAGGTAAAGATTTGGGAACCATGAGTCTGCAGGTGGTAACTGAAAACTATGGGAATGCACCTTGAACAATATTTAAGGCATTAGCCGAGGAAGCAGAGCCCATGAAAGAGCAAGAATTGCCAGAGAAAGACAGATAGAACCTGGAGAGTGTGGTGCAGTGGAAGCCATAATTGTAGCAGGAGACAAGGAGATTGAAGGTGTCCCAAACAACACATATTGTAAGAAATCTCCCCAGGTTTGGCAATCAGATCTTGGGTGCCATCAGTAAGAGAAAGTTCAGTAACAACTTGTGGCTAGAAACCAGAAACTAGTGTTCCCATAGTTTTCAGCTACCACATATAGACTCATGGCTCCCAAAACTTCACCTCCAGCCTCAGTCTCTCCTGAGCTTTAGATGACTTACCTGTCTGCCCACTGAAGAGCCCCTCCTGCTGTCTCGCCTATTGTGTATGTCTTCTCACATCCTCTTGGCCACACCCTCAGGTTCCTTGGTTGCTATGGCCCACAACAAGATTATGAATGAGGGGTGAGAAACTCAAAAGAATAGTACAGTTTGCATGATGACAAGCATTCATCTCAATTAGGAAGAAGGCAGCAAAGAGATGAGAACAGATGGGGAGATAGGACAGACTTCAGGTCAGAGAATGAGGAGCTGAGGAAGGTCAAGGAGCACAGCCTGGATTGTCTTGATGACCCAAGATCATCTGCTGAGACTGTAGGGATACACCCACTAGAAGGGGCCATCTTCCTTAGGTTTCATGACCTCACCTAACAGCAAAGGAGGCTGAAAACTTGCTGGGAGAAGATGGAATATTCAGTGAGTGTTATTTTCTCTGCTGGCTTGGCTTATTTTCTCTGCCACATGGAGGAAGACAGCCCATAGGCACAATAAATAAATGTGTTGTATAGTGTGTAATAAGGTGGTAAGTCACATGGGGCAAAGTAGATCAGGGGAAGGGGGTTTGGCAATGCCAAGGAAAGGGGCAGTGTTTTGTTTTGTTTTGTTTTAATTGTACTTTAGATGAAGGTTTATAGAACAGACTAGCTTCTCAAACAATTAGTATACATATTATTTTATGACATTAGTTCTCAACCCACAACACAACAGCACTCTCCACTCTTGACCTTGGGTTTCTGATTACCACTTTCCCGTCCCCTCCTGCATCCTAGTCCTTGCCCCTGGCTGATGTGCTCCTTTGGTCTCATTTAGCTTTATGGGCCTGCCTAATCTTTGTCTGAAGGGTGAACCTCAAGAACCCAGTGCCAGAGTGATGTCATTACTGTGCTAAGGGCCATAACGAGGACCATATCCTTAGGCTTTTTCCAGTCTCTGTTGGGTCAGTAAGTCCGATCAATTTCTGTGAGTTAGAATTTTGTTCTACATTTTTTTTCCAGCTCTGTCTGGGATTCTCTGTCTTGATCGCTGTCAGAATAGCCAGTGGTGGTAGCTGGTCACCACCTAGTTGTACTGGACACAGGCTGCTGAAGGTCATAGCTGTCATAGATGTGGCCCATTAGTCCTTTGGACTAATCTTTCCCTTGTGTCTTTAGTTTTCTTCGTTCTCCCTTGCTCCCTAAGGGGTGACACCAGTGGAATACCTTAGACGGCTGCTCACAGGCTTTTAAGACCCCAAATGCTAGATGCTACTCGCCAAAGTAGAATCTAGAACATTTTCTTCATAAGATACGTTTTGCCAATTGAGCTAAATGTTCCCTGAGACCATAGTCCCTATGGCCTGTGGTCCAGTAATTCAGTCCTTTGGGGGAGTTTGGATGTGTCTATGGAGCTCCCATGACCCTGCCTTGTACCAGCTGTGCTGCTTTTTCCCAGTGTTGTGTACTGTCTTATCCTTCCTCAAAGTTACCACTTATTTATCTGCTTTCTATTTAGTGTTTTCCATCCCTACCCCACCCTTCCCAGCAACCATCAAAGAGTATTTCTTACAGTAGTGGTCTCTTATAATACTTGTCCTTTTGTGATTGACTTGTTATGAGGTGTGACAGTTAATTCTGTAAACTTAGTTGTTCTAAGTGCTACATAGCTCATTGTTGCATATCACTACAGTTACCTTTTAAGTACCCGCCTTGGGAAGCTAGGCACTGACGCCAGCACCTAGTCCACCCTTCAAAGCAATTTTGAAAGTCTTTCTGGAATGGCCATTGTGAACAGTGGCATGGTGGCAAGTTCGCAAACTTAGCTGTATAGTTGTCTGTGGTGGAGTTCTTAGCCAATAAGAAGATAATTGTGTTGGAACACTCTCCCTACTTACCTGATCTGGCTCCAATGACTTTTTTCTTTACTCACAGATAATAGAAATATTGAAAGGAAGACGTTTTGATAACATTCAGGACATCAAGGGTAATACAATGACAGCTCTGATGGCCATTCCAGAAAAAGAGCTCCAAAACTGCTTTGAAGGGTGGACTAGGCTCTGGTATTGACGCATAACTTCCTGAGGGTAGTAGTTCAAGGATGACTGTAGTGACATTCAGCAACAAAGTATGTAGCACTTTTTTCTAGGATGAGTCTGTGAACATAACTGGCAGTCTTCATACATCTGGCATAATCTCCTCCAAATCATGTTCTGAGATGTTTCACAGATTCATCATTTTTATTTATTGCATAGTAGTCCATTGTGTGTGTGTACCACAGTTTGTTTATTGTTCCATCTGTTGATGGGCATTTAGGTTGTTTCTATCTTTTTGCTAGTGTGAACAATGCTACAATGAGCATGGGAATGCATCTGTCTATTCGTGTGATGGTTCTTACTGCCCTAAGATGTATTCCTAGGAGTGTGATTGCTGGAACATAATATTTCTACTTTTAGCTTTCTAAGGAAGCACCATATTTGAGTGTGTGTGTGATTAAGTGTAAGTATACAATCCAAATCAATTTTGCATGCCCACCTATCTATAGCTCCATCTGCACTCCTCACCCAGTAACAGTATAATCCTCCTTTTCACTCTGTATTTCTAGTATCCTCTTTAAGAGCACCTGTCCCCTCCTCTCTTTCCTCTTTTCTCCTAGCTAGAAAGAAACCAGAAGGACAGCCTCCTATAAATGTATAGAACCATAAAGTACACATACCACATGGTCACACTGTGTCCCCAAGTCCAGTCCATTGTATCTGAAGAGTTGATCTCAGTACTGGTTTCCAATCAGGATCAGCAGCAGGTTTAGAGGCCATGTTCTCAGGGGACCCTCCAGGCTGTCAGTCCATCAGATGTAGTCTTTTAGTAGAGTTCTTGAGCTACACACCTCTTTTTCTCGTGTTGCCCCAGGGACTCTACATTGTTTCCCATCACAGCTGCCTTTGGTGGTGGCTGGGCACCATCTGGTTCATCTGGTCTAATGTTGATACAGTCTTCCATTCATGTAGGTCATTCTGCCTCCTGGACTCTTTTTTCTTTGTGTCTTTGTTGTTTTCTATCCTCATCAGTTCCAGATGAGTTGGGACCATTTAGTACACCTCAGATGGCCGCTTGCTAGCTTTTAAGACCCCAAATGCCACTCACCAATATGGGATACAGAAGATGCTCTTAGCAAAAGACTAGGTGTGCCAATTGGCCTCTATGTCCCCTGAAAACATTGTCCTTAGTATCACATCCCTGCTACTCTGTTCTTTGAAATAGTGGGTTGAGTTCAAAAAACTTTCAGTTTATGGTGTAGTCCAGTTATGTTGATCTTCTCTCTACTGCATGCTGCCACTGCTTTCATCTAACCAAATTCCTATCTACCATCTAATCTATGAGCAACTCTCTCCCTTCCTTCCCACCTTTATAGCTGTCAAAGAGTCTTTTCTTCTGCACATAAGGCTATTTTTCAGTCCTTATAGCAGAGGTCTCATACAATACTTGTCTTTTGTCAGTGACTGATTTCACTCAGCATAACGTCTTCTAGTTGAAACTAGGTTATGAGATGCTTCCGAAAATCATCGCTGTTTCTTATCATTTTATTGTTCCATTGAGTAGATGTACCATAGTTTATTTATCCGTTCATCTGTTGATAGGTACCTAGGCTGATTCCATCTTTTGGAAGCACCATTTTTTTTCCAAAATGGTTGCACCATTCTCAGTTCCTACTAGTAGTGAGGTGGTGTAGTGGTTAAGTGCTACATCTGGTGGTGTGGAGGTTAAGTGCTGCATCTGCTAACCAAAAGATTGATAGTTCAAATCTGCCTAGTGCTCCTGGAAACTTTGTGTCTTATAGGGTCTGTCTTATAGGGTCACTATGAGTTGGAATTGATTTGATGGTAGTGGGTCTGGTTTTGGTTTCAGTACCAGTAGTGAGGGGGCCATCATTTTTAAACAGGGTTTTTGCAGTAGACATCACTGGGAAGGTGGCATATTAGCATAGCACAAAAGTTGATGAGAAAGCCATTTGGATATCCTAGAGATGAGGGATCTTGGAAGAGGAAACAGTCAGTGCAAAAGGTTTGAGGCAGAAATATCTCTTAAGGAAGAGAGAGTAGAAGGTGAGACTGGAGCAGCAACCAGGTCAAAATGTATAGGGTGTTACTGGTCACTGTCAAATGTTAGCTTTTACTCTGAGGGGAAAGGAAGCTACTGCAGAGTTGGAACAGAGGAGAGCCAAGAAGCTTTACTGTGACCTATTTGGCAGCTCTGTGAAAAATGGGCAGTAGGGGAAAGGCTGGTTCCTAGGAGAACAGATGGAAGCTATTTAGTAATCTATGTGAGAGATGGTGTTGCCTTGGACCAGGGTAGTGGTAGCAGTGGTGAAGAACAATTGAATTCTGGAAAGTTTTAGAAGTCCATGCCATGGCGTGGAGTACTGGGGACTTCAGTGCAGCATCAGCCTGTTCCAGTTGGCTGTGACAGGACAGAGTACTTGAGATGAAAACATTTCTGAGGCTGTAGTGAGAATCAGGGGAGAAAAGGGACACCACCCACTAGAAGACAACTCTGCAGTCCCTCTGCACTTTCTCGTATGACACAAATGCACACTCAAGAGCGAGGTGAGGAGACTGACTCTGTAGAGGCACAATGACCCCAAAATGCCACAGTGAGAATCAAAAAGTGTACTCAAGCATCCTGATGTCCAGCTTAAAGCTGCTGCTGCTCCTTTCTCTTGCTTGTCTCTGCTGTTACACATTCTTTCAAAGATCGAGACAATCAGGGAAAGGAGGGTGGGACAGGCAGAGCAAGTCCTTCTTATACTTTCACCCCCAATCTACTTCTCCATACTTGGCACAGGCTTTGTGAGATCTCACATTTCAGTAGATGTCAAAGGCCATGAAGGAGGTGAGATATATCAGAAAGTTAGCCAGACAGTTGGCAGACTGCTAGAGTACTTAAAAATTAAAACACAGATTTCAGTATTAGAAGGACAGGTTCAAATCCCAGTTTAGTCACTAAAAAGTTATGGGAACTTGGAAGCCTACCTTAACTTCAGTGAGCCTCAACATCCTTATTTGAAAAATTGGGATACTAATGCCATCTCACAGGGTCATTACAATGCACGTACTATAGGTAAAATGCCTGATTCACACTAAGAGGATGTGACTGATACTGTAAACTGGTTCAGTTAAATATATTCTTAAATATCTTCTTGTTAATATCAACAAGAAAAAGGGAAATAACCCAATTAAGCAATGGGCAAAGGAGATGGACAGACATGTCACTGAATAATACAGGCAGGCAGCCAAAAGACACATGAAGAAATGCTCACTGTCATTAGCTATTAAAGAAATTCAAATCAAAACTACCATGAGATATCATCTCACCCCAACAAGGGTGGTCGTGATCCAAAAAACAAAACAACAAATACTGGAGAGGCTGTGGAGAAACTGGAACTCTCCCACATTGCTGGTGGGATTGCAAAATGGTACAACCTCTTTGGAAAGCAATCTAGCACTTCCTTAAAAAGCTGGATATTGATGTGCATTTGATTCAGTAATCTCACTGCTTGGAATATATCCTACAGAATTAAGGACAGTCACACAAACAGATACATGCACACAAATGTTTACTGCAGTACAGTTCATGATTGCAAACAGATGGAACCAACCCAGATGCCCAACAACAGATGGATAAGCAAACTATGGCACATATACTGAATGGAACACTATGCAATGATAAAGAATAATGAAGATTTCAGGAAGCATCTCATAACCTTGTTTCAACTGGAAGACATTATGTTGAGTAAAATCAGTCAGCAATGAGGTCAAATATTGTACGAGACCCTTACTATAAACACTTAAAAACAGACTCACAAACAGAAGAGAAAACTCTCTAATGGCTATAAAGGAAGGGAGGGAGGGAGGAAGAGAGATGCATATAGATTAGATAGCTGATAGAAATTTGGTTGGGTGAAAGCAGTGACAGCACATACCAGAAAGATGATCATCTTGACTGGACTTCAACATAAACAGAAAATTCTTTGATTCCTAGCCTAATGTCTCAAGGATAGAGTAGCAGGGGTGTGGGTCTGGGAACCATGCTCTCAGGGAACATCAAGGCCAGTTGGCATAACTAGCCTATTGCTAAGCGAGTCTTCTGCACCCCATATTGGTGAGTGGCATCTGGGGTCTTAAAAACTAGCAAGCTGCAATCTGAAGTATACCAAATGATCTCACCTCAGCTGTATCAGATGATCACCAAGGTTAACAAAGACATAAGAGAAAAAGAGCCCAGAGGACAGAAGGACCCACGTGTGTGTATGACTGTACCAACATGTTATCAGAAGAACCAACTGGTGCCTGGCTACCACCAATGACAGCCATGATGTGGCACACAATGTCAGGTTCCAGTGGCAACAGAAATAAAAAGAAGAGTGCACCTCAAGAACTCCACTAAAAGACTGCGATTGGTGGTCTGATGCCCTGGGATCTCCCCTGGGAGCATGGCCCCTAGGCCTGCTGCTGCACCAGATCATTATTCATTACTCAAGTCAACTCTCTGGACAGGAATTGATTAGACCTGGGGACATAGGGTGACCATATGGTATGTCCACTTTATGGTTCTAAGTATCTACAGGATGCCGTCTGTCATGGATTGAATTGTGTCTCTCCCAAACATGTATGTGTTGATTTGATTTAGCTATGAGTCCCAGTATGGTGCCACTCCTCCCATGTGTTGTGACTCCTACCTCTGTGATATTGAGGTGGAAAAAGGGCTGCAGCTGTGTTAATGAGGCAGGACTCAAGCTACAAGCTTGTGGGATATAAGGAGAGAACTGAGCCAAGGAAACTGGGGACCTTACACCACCAAGAAGGCATGACTGAGAGCAGAGCATGAGGTTCCTGTGCTGAGATGCTCACGCTGGATTGGACTCAGCCTACTGGACTGTGATAATTTCTCTTGTCGAATGGCTCACAACTTGCAAATGGATTTGTGGCTTACCGGCCTGTGATAATAAAAATTTCTCTTCACAAAGCCTTCCACTCATGGTATTTTGTGTTAGAGCAGCACCAGGTGACTAAGACACCATCCTACTGGCCTCTTAACAGAAGGCAGAGGAGAGGGTGGAGAGGAGGGATAGGAGATTGTTAGCAGGATATGACACGTATAGAATGGAAAGAAAGAGTGTGCTCTCAGCAGGCAAGGAGACCAGAGGGAGCGGCAGATAGGCGGGAGCACAAATTTGACTTGGATTGTGTACTACTTTCACTCAATCACAATATTAAAAAAAGAAAAGTAATTTGGTTAGTTGAAAGCACTGACAGCACACGGTAGAGAGCAGAACAATTTAACTGGACTCCACCACAAACTGAAAGGTTTTCTAAACTCGACTCAGTATTTCAAAGGATACAGTCACAGGGACAGGGGCCTGGGGACCACATATTCAGGAGATATCAAGGCCAACTGGCATAACTAGTCTATTGCTAAGAGAGTCTTCTGCGTCCCGTATTGGTGAGTAGCATCTGGGGTCTTAAAAGCTAGCAAGCTGCCAACTGAGGTACACCAAATGGTCCCAACTCATCTGGAACAGACGGTCACCCAGAACATCAAAGACACGAGGAAAAAGGAGCCCAAGAGACAGAAGGACCCATGTGAATGGGAGAGTGTAGTAACAAGAGACTGGAAAAACCAGATCGTACCTGGTCATCACCAAAGACAGCCATGACAAGGGACACAGTGTAGAGTCTCTGAGCCAGCATGAGAAAAAGAGGGGTGCAGCCCAAACCTCTTCTAAAAGACCTGTATTGATGGTCCAACAGCTTGGATGCTCCCCTGGGAATATGGCCCCTAGACCTGCAGCTGTCCCTGACCAGGAACCAGTAATGAGGGAAACAGTGTGACCATAAGGCGTACATACTTTGTGGTTCTATACATTTATAGGAGGTTGTCCTACTGGTCTCTTTCTAGATGGGAGAGAAGAGGTGGAGAGGAGGAGACCGAAGCTTGGTGTTGGAATGGAAAGGGGGAGCATGCTGTCACCAGGTGGGGAGAGCAGAAGGAGCCACAGATAGGCGGGCATGCAAAACGGATTTGGATTGTATACATTCACTTAATCACAATAAATAAATAAATAAAACTTCTTGTTTGCCTTCTTCTACCAAAGAGCTCCAGAAAGGAACAACTAGCCCAGGTTCACTGCAGGCAACGTGGCCACACCCAGTTTTCTCTCTCCTTCTCCTTACCTGGAACTCACCAGCAAGGCTGGAGACAGAGCTGCCATGTTGTAGCCAAGAGGTAGCAAGCACAAGGATCACAAGCTAAAGGTGATGGAGCGGCAGGCTATGAAAAGCTGGATCCTTGATAACACTGTTTTGCCACAGTTTTAGTTCAGGCCTACCTGCCCAGAAATTAATTACTGTGGGAGATAACTACTTCCTTACTGGTATTTGCTACAGTTTATTGCTACAATAACAATAGCTATCATCATCATCATCATATCTGATCTACAATTTCAACAACTGTCAGCTCAGAGGTTTACATTTTATTACCTAATAGGGTATAATGCCAAGTGCCGTCGAGTCGGAATGGAGATTTATTAAATGAATCTCTGAGGTATCACTTTCCAAACTCTCCAAGACTTTGGGTCTCTAACACATTAATAAACATTCTGAGGAAAGGAAGAGCTCTATGATTAAATGAGGAAAGCAGCGGTACCTGGTAGAGAGCCATAAGACAATGCTTTTTAAGATGGTATACTTCTTGAGGACTGTCATGGGTGAATTGTGTCCCCCCAAAAATATGTGTAGCCATGTGCCTGGGCCAGGACTCCCAGTGTTTTGTGATAGTCCTCCACTTTGTGATTTCCCTGTGCTGTATGTTAAAGGATTAGAGTGGGACTATAAATCCCTTCACGGGATCACCTTCCTGCTGCACTGTAGAGGGGGTTTCCCTGAAGTACGGCTTGCTCCATCTTTAATCCTTTTGCCCTACAAGATATAAAAGAAAGGGGAAGCAAGCAGAGAATTGGGAACCTCAGGCAGCACCAGGTGAAGATCGTGTCCTTCACACCTGAGGTTCCTGTTCCAAGATGCTCCCTGGACAAAGACTTATGCGATACTGGACTTTCCTTCAGAGCCAGCAAGAGGTAAAACCTTCCCCTGGAGTGGACGCCCTGAATTTGGACTTGTACCCTACCAGATTGTGTAAGAATAAACCTTCCTTTGTTAAAGCCATCCACTCTGTGGTATTTCTGTTAGAGCAGCCCTAGCTGACTAAAGCAAGGACTTTCCAAGAGATATACACAAAAGGCTAAAAAAAAAAATCTATCTAGATCCACAACTTTTATAGGTACTCTCTCCAAAAATTAATATCTGAGGACTCCTCATCACACTTCTCCTCTCCCACCTATGCCCTTTCACCAGGCCCATTTTCTCACCTTACAAAAGAAAGGCATGCCTCTCACCCTCCAAGAACTTGAAGTGCTGCCTCACCCCCGTGCCCAGAAATGTCGGAGCTACAAATCTTAGTCTTTAACTGGATTCAAATGACTTAGTAATACATCCTTGTGTAAGTCAATTCTTTGCTTTCAAAAAATTGAAGGATGTTGTAATTGAATTGTGAGTATATAACCAAACCTACTGCCATCAAGTCAATTCTGACTCACAGCGATCATATAGGACAGAGCAGAACTGCCCCACAGAGTTTCCAAGCAGTTCCTGGTAGATTCCAACTGCTGACCTTTCTGTTAGCAGATGTAGCCCTTAACCTTTATGCCACCAGGGTTTCCCTGTGAGCTGATAGATGCTTTAAAATGTTTTTTATGGTAAACAACTTGCTTTATTCTTTGTCTTACCTCTCTAATAGTTTATACATGAGTAACAATGCTATTAAATCCATTCTCATCTGTTCATGAAGTTTATCAATGAATATATGGAAATTGTAAATAGGACTAGAATTAATACTGTATTCTGTCTCATTTCTGGCAGTAAATAATTCACCCACAATATAAGAAATAATTGAGAAAAAGTCCTGTTCAACTTCTTATGAAATGCAATTCCTGTAAAAATTTATTCTTTATGCTTAATGCATCAACATTTGTAATAGTTTTCCACTGTTGTCTGTTGTTTGCTCTATGCTAATGACAACTAAAACAAAAAGAAAAAATATGAAACACTTGAAATCTTCAACTTACATATGTATCTTTGTGTTCCACGGAGGTGGAGAAGTAGCCTATTGAGATTTCAAGTATTAAACATATTATTTTCAAATAAACTTCTGCTGGAGAAATACAGTGTAAATGCAGATTAAAGAAGGAAAAAACCATGCAAATATCTGACTGTTAATGAAGAGCTTGCTCTGTGTAGTTTTTACCAGATGATGCTGGATATCAAATCACAGTGTCTGATGTCCAATTACTATGGTATTTTAGAATCACTGGGGAAACAATTTAAGAGACAGTAATTCTAAGAGCTTTAATTTTAAGTGGCAGTATTTATAATATGTCAGGAATTATATTCTTGGCAACTACTTACACTACATGAAACTTTTTAGGTGTTTACTTAAAAAAATGGATGAACTGTATGAAGTTTTAAAATTTTGGAGGAGTATACAGTTAGCAACTTCCAGACTGCTGCCTTAGAGGATCTGCTTTCATAAACAGATAAAAAAAAGTCAAGTCACTAGGAATGGTATTGTGAAAATGGTGCTTCTACAAACAACTGTTTGTTCTCCTTTAAAATGCTAATTATAATTGTGACCTTGCACATTGTACCTGGCAAACCTTTATACCTAGATAATGGTAAAGCTAATGTGAACTTCACCTCCTACTTTTCTCCCACTTAATCACAAAAGACAGATGACTGGAATCCAAAATTATTAACAAGGTTTACCTAAACTGTTGATCTTGCAGTGTAAGTAAGATGATAATATAGTTCAGAACTAAATATCTTAAAAGAAAAATATATTTGGAGAACAAACTACACATTAAAAAAAAGTAGAAGAAGACTGGACTTATGAGAAGCAAATTAATTATAGTGTGATGGCTGTAGAGGAAAAATATGTTTTTGTTAGCTTCCATCAGGTCAGCCCCTGACTCATGCCAAGCCCCACCACAGCAGAAGAAGTTGGCCAGGTCCTGCACCGCCCTGTGATGGGTAGGGAACAGATCATTGTAACCTGTAGAGTTTTCACTGACAGATTTTTACAAAGAGATACTCAAGCCTTTTTTCCTAGTCTTTCTTAGCTGAGAAGCTTCACTGAAAGCTGTTCAGCATCACAGCAGTGAACAAGCCTCCACTGACAGATGGTGGTGACACCACATGAGGTACATTTCCTGGGATCACAATGGGATCTCCACCACGGAAGGCAAGGATTCCTCCAAAGACCAACCACTGCCTCAAAAGGAGAAACAGGCAGCACAAACAGATGGTCACTGAACTTTCTAAGCTGTATTTCATAGAATGTATTATTTACTTTCATGGGACACATATGTTGGGGATCCAGAAGTTCTAGAAAGAGATGGAAACAGAAAAGAACAGTAATCAAGAAAAAAGGAAGAGAAGAGCTGATCTTATGGAAAGACCTGGATACATTTTAAGTAGCACATCTATTAAAAGAGTCATGCTTCTGTCTAAACGTAACAGCCAGTCAACTGGTAACTCAGAGATTTTTTAGAGCAAACATCTCTCAGAAGGATGGAATTACTTAGGGTATATTAAGGATACCTCCACCAATCTCTCATTTTGTCTTACTGTGGGTGCTTGCTTGTGGCTGTGATGCTGGAAGCTATGCCACTGGTATTTAGAAACCAACGGGGTCACCCATGGTGGGCAGGTTTCAGCTAGGCTTCTAGACTAAGAAGAAGAACCTTGCTTTCTACTCCCAAAAAGAATTAGCCAGAGAAAACCTCATGAATAGTCATGAAACATAGTCTACTGTAGTGCCAAAAGATGATTCCTTAGGTTAGCAGACACTCAAAATACCTCCTAAAAATAAAGTTGACTTTAATGACATAGATGGAGTCAAACTTTTAGGACCTTCATTTGCTGATGTGGCATAACACAAAGTAAGACAAAACAGCTGCAAGTATTTATTAATAATTGGAACATGGAATATATGAAGTATGAATCTAGGAAAATCAGAAATTATCAAAAATTAAATAGAATGCATAAACATCAATATCTTAAGCATCAGTGAGCTGAAATGGACTGGTACTGGCTGTTTGGAATCAAATAACTTCTATGGCCTTCTATGCCAGAAATGACAAATTGAAGAGAAATGACATCGAGTTCATCATTGAGACGAACATCTCAAGATTTATCCTAAAATACAATGCTGTCAGTGACAGGATAATATCCATACACCCACAAGGAAGACCAGTTAATATGACTGTTATTCAAATTTACCCACCAACCGGGAAGGCCAAAGATGAGCAAATTCAAGATTTTTACCAACTTCTGCATTCTGAAGCTGATCAAACATTTAATCAAGATGCACTGATAATACCTGGTGGTTACTGGTGACTGCAATGTAAAAGTTAGAAACAGAGAAGGATCAGTAGTTGGAAAGTATGACCTTGGTGACAAAATCAGTGCTGGAGATCACATGATAGAATTTTGCAAGATCGATAACTTCTTCACCTCAAGTACTTTTTTTGACGACATCAACAGCCACTATACAGGTGTACCTCACCTGATGAAATACACGGGAATCAAATCAACTGTGGAAAGAGAGGATGCAAAAGCTCAGCATCACCAGTCACAGTAAAGGCAGGGGGCAACTGAGGAACAGACCTTCGTTGCTCATATGCAAGTTCAAGCTGAAGCTGAAGAACATGAAAACAAGTCCACCAGAGCCAAAGTACAATGTGGAGCACATCCAACCTAAATTTAGAGATCATCTCAAGAATACATTTGACACATTGAATGCTAATGACCTAAGACCAGACAAGTTATGGAATGACATTGATGACATCATACATGAAGACAGCCGGAAATCATTAAAAAGCCAGAAAAGATAAGGCTATAAAACCAAAAAAATAATACACCAGAGGAATGTGCTTCTTATTTTAATCAGATACACAAAATCAAATCAGAGGCTTTTGTCCAGAGGCAGGATGAGAAAGCAATAGGGAACAGGAATTGTTTACATGGACACCGAGAACCCAGAGAGGAAAAGGAGAATGTGTGTCACATTGCAGGGACTGTAACTAACATCACAAAAAATATGTGTATAAATTTTTGTATAAGCAATTTTAAAAATGCAGAAAAGAAAAAAAAAAAGACCAATATGGATATCAGAAGAGATTCTGAAAATTGCTCTTGAATTCGGAGTGGCTAAAGTGAACAGACAACAGGATAAAGTAACAAGCTGAACAGATGATTTCAAAGGGCAGCTCAAGAAGACAAAGTATTACAATTACATATACAAAGACCTGGAGTGAGAAAACTGAAAAGGAAGAACATGCTCTGCCTTTCTCAAACTGAAAGAACTGAAGACAAATTCACGATTTGAGTTACAGTTATGTAGGACACTTAGAGGCAAACTATTGAACAATTGCTCAGCTCTAAACCACTAGGCAGAGCTGTCAAAATGGTTTGAAGATGGAAGAGATGTGGTGCAGACCTGAATGACCCACAGGAGGGATACTTGGTGCTTGAAAACAAGGAAGCAATGAAATAGAGCAGGAAAATGGATTTTCTGGTCTTATCAAAAGAAATCAAATGACTAGTTTTTAAGATAACCACAAAAGCAATGAAACGGTTATCTCAGTTTCAGTTCTTTCCAACATCATGTCTCCAGTGTTCTTTAGTGCAGCATCAATAATCAGGCTCTTCCAGCATGGCCCCTGGAAACCCTTTCAGCTCAGTAACAAAGTCACTCCTGAGGTTCACCCTTCTGCCCAAAATTGGACAGGCCCATAAAACAACATGAAACTAAAGAGCACTCCAGTCCAGGGTCAAGGACTAGAAGGCAGGAGGGGACAGGAAAGCTGGTAATAGGGAACCCAAGGTGAGAGGGAGAGTGTTCACCTGTTGTGGGGTTGTTAAGCAGTGTCATAAAACAATACGTGTACAAACTGTTTAATGAGAAATTAGTTTGTTCTGTAAACTTTCATCTACAGTATAATATAAATAAATAAGAGTAAAAAGAATAAGACTCTTCCCCACTGAACCTGCTGCCCCTTCTGCATTGCCTCGCTTGTTGGGAGTCCCTAACCTGCACATTCACAGGTGGCAGCCCTCCTTCGTCATCCACCCACTCATCCTGACTAGAAAACTGGGAATCATCCTGGATTTCCTCTAATATTTCCCTCCACACTTCTCTCTCTGCTGTCTGGTATCTTTTAGTCCCTGAGCTGTTCCTGTGAGTAACACTGTTTGCCTCCTAGCAAAGAACTCAGAAAACACTTGGGGAATGAATAATCTGTTTTGATACAATCTGTGATTGATCTCTCTCCTCTAGGAGTGCTCAATCAACCAAGAGTGAAGATGTACACATTAAAAAAAAATCCTGGTTCTTAGCTGTTAATAGGCACCACTTCTTCCAGGAAGCCTTCTGGATCCTATCCTACCAATCCATTTGGGGTAAGTGCCCCTTGTCTGATCTCCAAAAGTATCCTGTACTTCCCTTTATCAGGAAACTTACAATTCTGTCACTTCACAATTGTTTTACTTGTGTACATTCCCCTCCAGAGAGGGACCTTCACATGTGGATCACCAATGAGAAGCAAATTGAATGTTGTTGCTCGTGTGAATGAATGATCCATGAATGAGTGTACTGATGGAAGTACTTATGAAGTTGTCCTATGAAAACATAGATGAAGGGGTGACAAATTCTGCTATCAGGGTGAGTGAAAGGGAGAATGCGCCTTTCGAGCTAGTGTGAAAGACAAATGGGAGTTTCTGCAGTCATCAAGGTAGGGGAAGTATTCCTGGTAGAAGGAGCAGTGCAAACAAAAGCATATAAGCATGAAAGTACATGCACAACAAGAACCGGGTGAAGCTAGAGAAGTCTTGAGAAGGAAGAAACTGAGGGGAGGGGGTGAATATAGCCAGACTGCTTGTTTTAATAAGTTTTTAATAAGATCTGGAAGTGATACCAAGGAGTATGGAGCTTATAAAGCAGAAAGTCATTGAAGTTTTCAGGCAGAGTAGTAATATGATCAGCTCTTCAAAAGAAAAAACAATATTTTGTTTCCCTTTTGGTATCTAAAAGCCATAGACTTGACTTCCTCCTTTTTAGTATTTCTTGATATATGTTATAGAAATAAAAACACAAAGGCCAGCTGAAGTCATTCTTCTTTCTTTGTCTCGTCTGAACGAGGCTTTTTTTTTTCTTTTCTTTTACTTGTTTTCTGGCCAGTTGCTTGGTGAAGTGAATGCATCACACAGCTGGGAAAACATGAGCTCTCGCATTTGTTTGGCGGCTGAGCTATGTGGGTGAGCGCGAGTCTGGGCAGTGTGTCAGCTCCTTCCTGAAAGTCTGGGTCAAAGAAGTCTGCAGTACAACCTTGTTTACTTCATTCTGCTTTCAGTATCAAGAACACTGGTTCTGATTACTGCAAAGGTGTCCGTGGTCACTGCTGGCTCACAACACAGATGATCTGACTGGGACAACTGTGACCTGATTGTAATACCCCTGTTCCTTTTGAAACACCTAGATGAAAAGTGGTGTGTTATTTTCCCAGTGGCTTTTGTTCCTGGCTAACCAAAATCGTTCGTTGGGTCATGGGGAGTAATTCTGCAGCCCTGAGTCTGCTAGCCTTGAAGATGTGGAGGGGGAGACAGTGAGAGACCATCTGAAGCAAGTTGTCTAGCTCAAACACCGGAAGTTACAGTTAACTGACCAACATTTACTAAATGCCCGCCACGTATCAGGCACTACAGGCCCTAGGGACAATGAGACAAATAAAATAGTTTCTAGTAGAATCGATTAACTAAACTGAAAACTCATCCAAGTCAAAGCCAACTCTTGTTTCTGTTTATATTCCCCAAGGGCCTGGCACAGTATCAGTCTCAAGTCTGAGCTTTGATAGATAAGAGATGTTTAAATAAAAGAGTCTATTTCAACTTAGCCTGCAAAATGTTTACTGCAGACCTACTGTGGGCTGGACTGTGCTAGCAAAGGAATAAAAACCAGTAAGATAGAGCTCCTGCCCTCAAACTGCTCCCAGTCTGGTGGGTGAAGATAGATGTAAACACAGCTATTCAGCTCATGTATATCTGAGCCCTCAAGGAAACTCTCAGCCCCTTAGGAACCTCTTGCCACCCAGGAGTCAGAGAACAATAGCTGGCATAGAAGGTAGAGGCCAGAACATTGCTCCAGCTCTATATTCATTCTGATTGGTTAGGACTTTTGCTTATCGATTGATAGCATCTTAGTATCATTCCTGCAGATGGTAGTAGAGCCACAAGCCATTTGTACACGGGGGACAGAGAAGGGAATAACTTCTTCAGGATCTGAGAAGCAATGATTTCTTCAGGAGACTCAAAGGTTACTGGTTAGATTTAAAAGACAGGTCTGCAGCCTCCAGCAAAACTCAACAGAGCAGATGATAGTTTGTTACTGGCAATCTGCTCAGAACCTCGAATCCAACAAGCAGGAGCCAGGAATCCAGATTCAGAGAATTGGAGTCCAGATACAAGGGAGCACCTGACCATGGTTTCATGATAATAATTCTGGATGCCACACACAGGAAATCATTTTGAAATGGTATCGTAATGCATTTCAGTTTTAAAAGTTAGTTCAAATATGTCTTTATTATTTCCTATCCTGGACCAACCCTTATCCATGTGCGTAGTTTTGTAGTCATCTTGGCTTACATAATCTTTTTACCTACTGAGTCATTAGCCTCAGAGAAGTGATCCAGAGAAACTTAGCAGAACCAGTTTCAGGATCTTCAGGGCTAATGCTCCTGGAAGGAGAAAGGGCAGTGCTCTGGCATTCTTTTCTGAAGCATAGTGCTTAAGAACTACAGCTGCTAACCAAAATGTTGGCAGTTCAGATCCACCAGGTGCTCCTTGACAACTCTGTGGGGCAGTTCTACTCTGTTCTATAGGGTTGCTATGCATCGGAATTGACTCAATGGCATAGGTTTGGTTTTTTTAGTTACAGCTCAAGTTAGGGCCTAAAAATACTGCAGAATCTTCAATGGTCTAAAGAAGAGAGAGAGAGAGAGAAATGAGAAAAGAAGAGAGTGTTCTAGTCAGCTATTGCTGCTCTAACAGAATTACCATGAACGGATGGTTTAACAAAGGAAAGTTTATTCTTAACATAGTCCGATAGGCTAGAAGTCCAAATTCAGGATGTCTGCTTCAGGGGAAGGCTTTTTCCCTCGTCAGCTCTGGAAGAAATTTCTTGTGTTGCATCAGTCCTTGTCCAGGGAGCATCTTGGCACAGGAACCTCACGTCTGAAGGACGCACTCTTCTCCTGGTGCTGCTTTCTGGATGGTGTGAGGTTCCCAAATCTCTGCTTGCTTCTCTTTCCTTTTATCTCTTGTAAGATAGAAGGATTAAGGGCGGGGCAAGCCATACTTCAAGGAAACTCTGTTTGCAGTGGAGCAGGGAATGATCTTAGGAAGGGATTTACAGTCCCACGCTAATCCCCTAACATACAGCCCAGGAAAATCACAAAGTAGAGGACAACCATAAAATACGGGGAATCATAGCCCAGCCACATGACTACACATATTTGGGGGAGCAGGGAACACAATTCAATCTATGACAGGGGGAAGGGAGGCAGTGGGACAGAAGAAAGGAGGAAACAATCAACTAAACAAAAAACATACAATGCTCCCCAAACCTCTCCTCAGATTTTCAAAACAAAGAATCATAAAACTCTAAAGCTGGAAGAACCAATTTTCTACTTATCAACATACCAAATATTACCTGAGCCTGTATTTCTCAATAGGCCCCATGATTATTCCATGGAAGTATGTCAGCTGATTTGCTTCTCACTTTCATGAGTAAAAACAATGAAGCAAATTACACTTGGCTGTGCTCTGTGGGTAGTAGAATTCATTTGGCTTCTTAAAAATCAGGTGTTGGGCTGTTGAAGTCAACACGCTAGTTATTAACTCGCTCTTGTTTTTTACCTCCTTTCACTCAAAGCAACCCAGTACCAGTGCCTCTGAGTCAATTCCAACTCATAGTAACCCTAAAGAGCAGAGTAGAACTGCTCCATAGAGTTTCCAAAGAGCACCTGGTGGATCACTCAAAACAGGATTTCATGATATCAGTTATTTGAAAAGAGATTATTAGTATGAGATTCTGAGTTCTCCAGTCTCATCTTCTTCCCTCGCCTTGCACGTAACCTCTAGTGCTGTATTCCCGCACAGATAGCACATCGTCATTTTGTCTTCGGGCATTACTCACACTGCCTCTCTCCACAGAAGTGCCTCTCCCTTAATTTTTCTGGAAGAATGGTCTTCTCCAAGGAGACTTTTCTTGGCTCTCTTCCTCTTCTGCAGAAGGTGCCCTTTCTGGGCTCGTCTTTCATTAGACTTGCCACACTGTGTTGAAAGCTCCATATTTGCACATACAAGGACTGCCAACTAAGTTCACGAACTCATCCTAGCAAAAGTGCTACATACCACAGTGCTGAATATCACTACAGTCACCTTCAAAGTACTCCCCTCAGGAAGCTATGCATGCGCTGACGCCAGCACCTAGTCCACCCTTCAAAGCAATTTTGGAAGCCTTTTTCTGGAATGGCCATCAGAGCTGTCATCGTATTACCCTTGACGTCCTGAATGTCTTCCTTTCAATATTTTCTTTATCTTCAGGTAAAGAAAAACGTCACTGAGGGCCAAATCAGGCCAGCAGGAAGGGTGTTCTAATACAGTTATTGGTTTACTGGCTAAAAACTCCCTCACAGACAACTATACAATTAAGTGTGTAAACCTGCCACTGTGCCACTATGTGCAATGGCCATTCCAGAAAGAGTTCCAAAATTGCTCTAAAGGGTGGACTAGGTGCTGGCACTGGTGCATTCCTTCCCAAGGGGAACACTTCAAAGGTGAGCACAGTGATATTCAGGAATGAGGAATGTAGCACTTAGAACAATTAAAGTTCACGGACTTCATGGTTGGACCTCGTACAGCTGTCTCCCCCTCTAGACTCCAACACAGTGACTAGGTCTCATCTGGCTTTCACATTCTTATAGCCAAACTTACTGGCTGAAACATAGTAGTTACTAGCTGTAGTATTCTATTGCCGCATGACAAATTACCTCCAAACTTAACAGCTTAAAGCGACATGTGTTATCACACCATTTCCGAGGGTCAGGAATGCAGGTGGCTGTAGATCATGGTCTTGCAAAGGCTGCAATCAGTGTCAGCCTGGCTGCAGGCATCTCAAGCTTCCCCTGGGGAAGGCTCTGCTTTCAATCTTGCACGTGTGGCTGCTGGCAGAAAAATCCACTTGTAGGCTCACTCGAAACTGTTGGTAGGCTTTGGGTCTTTGCTGGATGTTCACATCATATCCTTTGCCACATGAGACTCGCCATAGGGTTACTTCAAACACGGCAGCTGGATTCCCCAAGGGTGAGGGACAAGAGCGAGAGAGAGAAGCAGATAGTATGAGCAAGCCAGAAGTCACAGTCATCGTCTGCTCTAATCTTGAAAGTAACATTCCATCACTTTTGCTGTATCCTATTTGTTAGAAGTAAGTCACTAGGACCAGCCCACAGTCATGAACACTAAGAGGTGGGGGTCATTGAAATTCGTTTCAAAGGCTGCCTACCACAGTGCTCAGTAAATGTGTTGAACAAATGGATGCAACTCTACTCAGAATGATTCCTTCCTTGAAAGTCCATAACGTTTGAACTTCTTTTGGGGAACATAGCACAGTGAGAGCATATGTTCATCTATCAGTGGATTACAAGCAACTACATAAAAACAGAGCAAGACATACAGGTGGCACTCAATAAATATTTGTTAAGAGATCAAGTAAATAAGTGAGAGGAAGGCAGCAGAGCCTTGTGTGTGTCCATTAGTAACTGTTCTTCAATAACAGAATTTTTAATATTTGGCTAGATAAGTAGGTACTCCACAAGAGACCACGTTACCCAACATTCCTTGCATCTATAGTTGACCATATTACCAACTGTTGGCCAATGGAATGGCAATGAAACATTAGGCAGACACTTTCCTTTTTCCTTCCCCACTGGCTAGGGTGCAGAGCTTAAGGTGGGACCCTGAGAAGGAAAATACACTGTGGGACTACCTACCTCTGAACCAGTACGTGAAATAAAAGGAAGTTTCTGAGTTATAGAAGCCACTGACTTTTGGGATCTGGTTACATCATCATAGAGTATAATGTGTCTGATAAAGAATTTAAAAAGTAACCAAGAAAGAAGACTCCCACCACCTCCCAACCCCTTCCCAGAACTAGCCTCATGCCCTCTACTCCCTAGTGGAATATTTGTTTTATTAAATTGTGTCTTCCAGGCCCATCAAGCTGTGTTGGTAGATGAGAAACGAGTAATGAAGTCACTTTTCTAAAGCTTAAAAAGCAAGCACAGTCTTCTTGACTAAATTTTTACAAAAGTCTGGGGCTATGAGGCCCCTCAGAGAAGGAGTCTGTTTTAGTCAGCTAGTGCTGCTCTAACAGAAATACCACAGAGTGGATGGCTTTAACAAAGGAAAGTTTATTCTTCCACAGTCTGGTAAGCTACAAGGCCAAATTCAGGATATCTGCTCCAGGGGAAGGCTTTTTCCCTTGTCGGCTCTGGAGGAAAGTCTGGTATCACATCAGTCTCTGTTCAGGGAGCATCTTGGCACAGAAACCTCAGGTCTGAAGGATGCACTCTTCTCCTGGTGCTGCTTTCTTGACACTGTGAAGTTCTCAATTCTCTGCTTGCTTCCCTTTTCTTTCATCTCTTGCAGGATAAAAGGATTAAGGGTGGGGCAAGCCAAACTCCAGGGAAACTCCCTTTACAGTGGAGCGGGAAGGTGATCCTATGAAGGAACTTACAGGCCCACCCTAATACTTTAACATACAGCATAGGAAAATCACAAAATGGAGGACAATCATAAAATATTGGGAATCATGGCCCAGACACATGGCTACACATATTTTGGGGGGAACACAATTCCATCCATGACAGAGCCCACAGCAGTTTGGAGCAGCCTCAGCTTTCAAAGTTCCAAGTCAGGAAGCCTACCAGCAAGAGGTGTAAGTGAAGATGGACTCTTCTAAAGGAAATTCTGTCAGCACTGAGGTTTCCTCACGGGAGACTGGTCTGCTTTCCCAGAGAAGAGATTTCAGCAAAAAGGGGCCAGGCCAATGACTCCCCCAAATCTCTGCAGCCATCAGGGGCAGCAGGTATCCCACTGAGCAGAAGCAGCTAAGGTGGTCCTCACTCTCCACTGCTCTTTAGTCGGAAGGCCAGCCAGTGCTCGGTCCTGTAGGAGCAGGGCTTCTGCTCTCAGCTGGAGCTGGACTGGATCCATTGCCTGGATCCATGACCTGAAACTGGAAGTTTCTGTTCTGCTTGTGTTCTTTTACAGTGTTGGTTGGACGGAAGTCTCCAACCAACACAGTCCTCAAGTGCCAAAATAAAATACTCAGCCAGACAAATCACCTCTGCTTAAGCTAGCTCTAGGAGATGTCAAAACCTTGTTAAAACACAGGAAGTGGGTAGGAAGGAAGTAGGGTAAGGTTTTCTTGCTCGGATTTAAAATCTGTTAACAGGACAAATATGTGCCAAGTATAAAGAAATTTGAAGTTTTTGGTTTTTGTTTTTTTTTTTCATCAGAGGGTAAATACAAAAAATCAGAAAAGAAAGAAGGATTGGAAAATTCCAGGTTGAAGCCTATACATTCTGTTGTCTTGGAATTGGGGAAGTAAAAAAAAAAACCACTATTCGTAGGCTTTCAAGAAGCATTCAAAGTGCTAGAAAACACAGCTGTGTCCATTAACAACAAAAACCCTAGGGTTTCAGTGCTGTTGATATTAGAGGACAGAGAAGTATGTCGGACTGAAGAGCTGGTTTTCTCGAAGCAAGTGGTGACCCCTGAAGGATGCTTAAGGCTTACCAGGTGGTCACTGACAGACCCTGTAACCCGACTGCTGTAGAGTTCATTCCAACTCATAGCACCCCTATAGGAGGGAAGAGCACTGGCCCACAGGGTTTCCAAGGCGGCCGTCTCTGCAGATGCAGGCTGCCACATCTTTGCCCCATGGAGCACTGGGTGAGTTTGAGCCACCACCACCCTTTTAGTTAACAGCCCCTCACTGTAGCCGCTGCCCCACCAGGGCTCCTCCGCCGACAGACCCTGGAGGGCATTCCAGGCAGGGAACAGCATGAGCCACACTTCTCAGGCCTCAGAGTCCAAAGCATATTTTGAGAATTCCCAGTAACCATCTTAGAAAGCCTGGTGGCGCAGTGGTTGAGGACTATGTCTGCAAACCAAAAGGTTGGCAGTTCAAATCCACCAAGCGCTCCTTGGAAACTATATGGGACAGTTCTCTGACTTATTGGGTCACTGCCAAGCCAAGCCAAGTGCGTCACTAGGAGTCAGAATTGATTAAAACAGCCCCTGGGTTTGTCTGTTGGTTTTCGGTATCTTGCTGCTTTGAATATGTCACCAGGAAAGACCAATTGCTAGAAAAAGACCCAGTGTTTGGTAGAGGGTCAGTGAAAACAAAGCAAACAGTCATTCAGTAAGATGTAGTGACACACTAGCCACAACAATGGACTCACATGCACCAATAATCATGAAGATGGCACAGAATAGGGCAAAGTTTTGTTCTGTTGTACGTAAGGTTGCAATGAGTTGGAACCAATTATGGCAACTAACAATAACAGGGAGGTAGAATCATAGAGTACTCAACTCAGGTCTTTCCTAAGAAAGAGGAGAGATTACCTCAATTAAGGAGAATATGGAGAAAACAGAGCAAAAAAATGGTTGAAGGAGATAAAGGAAGGGTTAAAAACAGCACAGAGCAAAGAGAGACATTCCATTGCACAGAATCCAGCACAGGGTTGAGTGGAGTGGCAGTATAATGTGGTCGTTTAAGTCACACGCTCTTGAGTTAGCCTTTTAGGTTTGAATCCTAGCTCTGCCGCTTACTGTGTGGTCTTGGGAAAATTACTAGCTGTGTGGTCTTGCAAAAACTACTTAATGTCTCTTAGCCCCAGGAACCCGTCTAAAATCCCTGTTGCAAAGATTAGCACAACCTAAGTGCCTCATAAACATCAGTGGTTACTATCACACACACCAGAGAACTGTCTGTGGAAGAGCTTTGCCCTGGCATCACTTCTAACTCAGGAATGTAGACAGAGGGACCACAGGCAAGTCCCTGTTTTACTCATTGCTTTCTTTTCCCCAGGACCTAACTTATTGCCTAGAATCATATGGGCTCAGAAAATACTTCTTGCAATTTGACTCCATAGAACCCAAATCAAACCAGTTGCTGTTGAGCCGATTCCAACTTATTATGTTCCTATATACTTTACAATAGAGTTGTGGTCCTTAGTGCTTTCAAAGCTGGCATCTTTCAGAAGTACCTTGCCAGGCCTTTCTTCCAAGGTACCTCTGGGTGGGTTTCACCTGACAAGCTTTTGGTTAGTAGCCAAGTACTTAACCATTTGTGCCAACCAGGGACTTTTCATGACTTTACAACCCAAATTAATTTTTATTTTGAGCCACTCTGTCTGCAGGGTGACAGACACTGAAACCCTGAATTTGGGATTTCCTTCTCCCCTTTCCCAGGATTTGGGCCTAAATTTCAACAAGCCACATGGTGCCAGGGTTTGGAAGTGGAGACAAGGGGTCTTGTTCTTATCTCACTGGTGTGCCAGGTTCCGCCGTGCTGTCCCAGTTGGACCTGAAGTAGCCATCCCTGGGGTGTGGCAGGCTGTGTACCTCCTTGCCTCAGGGAGGTGGCAGGATCCTCCACTCTCTCTGGACCAGGCTAGAACACTAGAGTGGCTCTTCGGCTCTGTCTCAGACTTCCTCTCTGCAGCCACTCCCTCTTGGGGTCCCCTCATTCCCCCAGGGATCTGGCCATGAGGTAGGTAGAGGGCCCCCCTGTGCCTGGCCCCCATCTCAAAGTTTTTCCTGGAAACACACGGTAGGACCCCTCCTCCTGAGATCCTCTACTCTTCATTTGTTTTCCTCTGTTCCCCCTCTACCTCTTGAATTGGGAAATCTTTCATCTTTACAGTATTTTTTTCCAGACATTTTGGGATGTCCCCATCTTTTCCATTGCCTTAAGGGCTCGGGTTTTAGAAGCCAAGCTGAGACTGGCAGGCACTTCCTGCTTCCTTCCCTAGCACCTCCCTCCACGAGACCTTAGCCTGGACCAGTCTATGGTGTCAAGGGGGAAATACCAGGAGGAGGGAGGGAGGGAAAGTTAATATTTAAAAAATACTATCCCAGTGTGCACCTGTGAATAAATAAATGAATAAATGGCACTGGCTCAGTGCACTTGAGGAAGAGCTTCAGCCAGCTACACAAGGAGGAAAACTGCCTTTCCTGAGATTTCGCTAACACCTAATATTTCCGACACAAGGGCCCAGGCCTCCATGTGCACTTCTACTCAGCAGTCAGGGCCCGCTGTGGCTTCTGCACACCCAAGGGCGGCCCTCTGCAGCCCAGGTGGACTCCCGAGTTTCCCGGTGCCCTGAAGTGTACCTGGCAGTTCTAATGAGCACTTACTCCTACTGCCAGATACTATTATAGTTAATATTTCACACATCTGATCTCCTTTCTACCTGGAACCAGTTCTTAACTCAACAGCAGAGCCAAAGCTTTGCCTCATACTCCCTAGGTGACCTTAGATGACTTACCTAGCCTCTCCCAGACTTCTTTTCTTCTTAGGTAAAATGGGGATAAGAGCACCGACCTGCCAGATGGCTGGGAAGATGAAGTAATGTGTCCTAGGAGAAGCCCCAAGCTCCCAGCCTGATAGGCAGAGGCAGTTGTTGTGAAGAGCTGTGGCGGAGGCTTGCTTGGCCAGGTTCTCGTTTGCTCAGCTGGGCAGAGCAGGGAGATGGTGGCCATGCTAACAAGGCTGCTACAGCGAAGGAACCCTGCGCTGTAGACTTCGTGTGCCTGGAGGGCTAATCACTGAAAACTTCTCCTCTCTGTCTCCCTCAGCATGACACCAGTGTTGAGCCATTCAATAACCAGAAAAACTCCAAACTCATTGCCTTTGAGTGGATTCCCACCCATAATGACCCTATAGGACAGAGTAGAACTGGCCCATAGGGTTTCCAAGAACTGCCTGGTAGATTTGAACTGCTGACCTTTTAATTAGTAGCAGGTAGCTCTTAATCACTGTATCACCAGGGTTTAGGGAACATTAACTATGAGGCAGGAATTTCATACACCTGAAAATGTCTCTGCAGGTTGCTGGGGGAGACAGATATGAACAGAATGACAAAGTGCTATGGAATCATGCAGGAAATGTTGTTGTTAGGTGCTGTTGAGTCATTTCCGACTCATAGCAACCCTGTGAACAACAGAACGAAACACTGCCCGATCTTGCACCATGTCCACAATTGTTTTTACGCTTAAGCCTATTGTTGCGGCCACTGTGTCAATCCATTTTGTCAAGGGTCTTCCTTTTTTTCTCTGACCCTCCACTCTACCAAGCATACTATCCTTCTCCAGGGACTGATCTTTCCTGACAACATGTCCAAAGTCATGCAGGAAAAGCAGCAGCTTATTTGGGTTCTTTCATTCATCCATTCATAACACCTTCGTAACCACTGCATTTCCAGAAAGGATTTCAGGATTTGAGAGAATTAACGAAACTCTGGTGGTGTAGTGGTTAAGTGCTACTGCTGCTAACCATAGGTCAGCAGTTCCAATCCACCAGGTGCTCCTTGGGTACTGCATGAGCCCATTTTGCTGTGCCCTCTAGGGTTGCTGTGAGTTGGAATAGACTTGACAGCAGTGGGTTTGGTTGGGGTTTTGGGGTGTGTCGCAAATGGTTAAGTTTCAGCTACTGACTCAAAATTGGCAGCTGGAACTCACTCTGAGGCTCCTCAGAAGAAAGGCCTGGCTCCAAAAGTTGCAGCCAAGAACACCCTGTGGAGCAGTTCTACTCTGCACACAGGGGTTGCCATGAGTCATAACTGACTTAACAGCTGGTTTGGCTTGGAGTGGTTTGTTTGTTTTTTTTTTTTTTAGTTTGTTTTGAGAGAGAATTAAGGAACTTACCCTGGTAGCGTACTCTGGTGCTAACAAAAGATTGAACAAGTTCAAATCTGCTAGGCGCTCCTTGGAAACTCTATGGGGCAATTCTACTCTGACATCTATAGGGTTGCTATGAGTCAGACCTGACTCGACAGTAGTGGGTTGGATAGATCCCTAGATGGCCTAAAACTGTTTGCTCTCAGTTACTAACCACAAGGTTGGCAGATCAAACCAACCTAGCAGTACTGTGAAAGCACAGCTTGGCAATTTATTTTTATAAAGATTACAGCCAAGGAAACCCCATGGAGCAGCCCTACTCTGTAACACAGGAGGCCACCATGAGCCAGAAACAGCTCAATGGCAATGTTTGTTTTGTTAGCTCACCTGTAATCTTGGTCTTAAAAGTTGTTACTAGGCATCGAAAGACAGAGCCTCTCCAGGTTCAGGGACAAGCATGTGCAAAGACGTGGCTGCTTACAGACATCAGGCCCAGTGTGCTACTTTTCCTCCGGAAGGAAGCAGAGTGCTCTTCCCCTAGGTATCCCCATCATTTACTCCCCTACATCTCTGTTCCAATGTCAGCGAGGCTTTCCCTAACCACCAGTGATGTCCTGGAGCCAGCTAGTACCACCTTACAAGAACTAATAGTTACATTTTCTGGAAATATGCAAGCCATTATGGAAAACTGAATTATTTAAGCTTATAATTAAATAAACTATATTAGAAGCCAAGGTAATAAGTAAACTCATCATTTCTTTCTTTTTTTTAATTGTGGTTGAGTGAAAGTGTACAATCCAGCTTAAATTTGCATGCCCACCTACCTGCAGCTCCTTCTGCTCTCATACAGTAACAGCACACTCCTCCTTTCTGTTCTATACATGTCATATCCTCTTAACAATATCCTGTCCCCTTCTCTCCACTCCCCTCTAGTAACAGGCCAGTAGGATAGCATCCTATAGACAGAAAAAACCATAAAGTGCACACACAGTATTATCGCTGTATGTTGCTGAATCCAACCTATTCCTGTCTAAGGAGTTGACCTCAGTAATGATTTATGAATAGGGGCAGCACTGGTCTAGGGGCCATGCTCTCAGGAACACCACAGGGACTCAACACTCTGAGCCCCATCACGGCTGTCATTGGTGGTGTCTGGGCACCACCTGGTTCTTCTGATCACATGTTGATATAGTCACCCATCTGCACAGGTCTTTCTGTCTTCTGGGTTCTCTTTCCCCGATGTCATTGTTGTCCTTGGTGATCACCTGTTCCAGTTGAGTTAGGACCATTTGGTGTACCTCAGATGGCAGTTTGCTAGCTTTTACGAACCCAGATGCCACTCACCAATATGGGGTGCCAAAAAGTCTCTTAGCAATAGACTAGTTATGCCAGTTGGCCTTGATGTCCCCTGAGAGCAGAGTCCCTGGACCCCCTGCCCCTGCTATTCTGTCCTTGCCATATTGGGTTAAGATCGGAAGAGTTTTCAAGTTGTGTTAAGTCCAGTTAAAATTATCTTCTTTCTAATGTGTGCTGTTTCTGATCTCACCCAACCAAACTTCTGTCAACTATCTAATCTGTAACCAACCTTCTCCCTCCCTCCCTCCCTTCCTCCCCTCCCTTGCAGCTGTCAAAGAGTCTTTTTCTGTACATGAGTGTGTTTTTAAGTCCTTATCATAGGGGTCTTATACAATATTTGTCATTGTGCTCATCATTTCTCAGTTATTCTGCCTTACGCTATTATCTGTACTCTTAGGAGCCATGGTGGTACAGTGGCTAAGACCTTGACTGCTAACCAAAAGATTGGCAGTTCAAATTTATGAGCTGCTCCCTGGAAACCCTATGGGGCAGTTCTATTCTGTCCTGTAGGGTTTCTAAGAGTCAGAACCCTATGGGTGGATTATTTGGTATACTCTAGAGGTTATTTATGTCTGTTTTATCTATACGGTGTACGCCTATATAACTGCTCTACGTGTATTTTGTTCTCAGTCCCATGTTTATGAAGTTGTAGTCTGTAGCAATATTTACATGGAAATTGGCCACTGCTATAAATCAGGGCTTTTTTCTCCACTAGAAAGATAGTTGGAAACCCTGGTAGCATAGTGGTTAAGTACTACAACTGCTAACCAGAAAGCTGACAGTTGGAGTCTACCAGGTGTTACTTGGAAACTCCATGGGCCAGTTCTACTCTGATATAGTATCACTATGAGTTGGAATCAATTTGATGGCAGTGGATGGTATTTGGTAAAAAGCTAGATACTGAACATTTCCCAGAATATCATTGCTAGTGACCTTATTTAAAATTGCAACCACTTTCCTACCTCCAGCCCCCTTTTTTTCCATAGAGCATATTCTTGTCTAACATATTACATAACTTACTTGGTATCAGTATTTTCTCTTACTCCATTAGAATGTAAGCTCCATGAGGATAAGGAGTTCTCTCTGTTCTATCCTTCATGTACATATTCCCAGGACCCAAAAGAGTACTTGGGACCTAGCTGATGATCAATAAATTTTGATTGCATTAATGGAAGTGAATGCTGGGACTCTGTGTGGTTGAGGTGAGGTTGAGGGGGTCACAGGTGGCTCCTCTCACCTCCTTGCTTTTACTAGTGATGCCTTGCCGACTCACAGGCTGACCCAGCTTGAGGTCAGTCTTCTTTCTCTGTAAGCCTCCTTTGCCCTGCAGACTGAAAGAGGCCTTGTGTAAATGTGTGCCTTCAGCGTCCAAGCCTGTGGGATTTCTCTTTACTCTGCCAGCTCTAGTCACAGGCCAACAAGGACTCAGTAAATGTCTTTCAATGAGACAAGAAGACTGTACTCACTGTTGGCCTGTAAGGCAGTGGTTCCCAAGTGGCCCTGGATCAGCAGCACTGTTAGCACTCATGAACTTTTAGAAGTGCAAGCTCTGGGGCCCCAAGCCAGACCTAAATCAAAACGAAGGCAGTTGCCCATCAAGTTGACTGACTCATGGAGAGTCCGTGTGTTACAGAGTAGAACTGTGCTCTATAGGGATTTCATAGCTATGACCCTGGTGGTGTAGTGGTTAAATAGTATATGGCTGAGAACCAAAAAACTAGAAGTTTGAATCCACCAGGTGCTCCTTGGGAACTCTACAGGGGCAGTTCTATTCTATCCTATAGGGTCGCTATGAGTCAGAATTGACTCAATGGCAATGTTGTTATTATTATTATTATTATTAGCTTGGACTTTTCAGAAGCAGATCATCAGGTCTTTCTTCCAAGACACTCCTGGGTGGGTTTAAACCTCCAGTTTTTCAGTTAGCAGTGGCAGAAGACAGACAAGATTGGAATCCAATTTGTGAAACTTTCTGTGCCCTAAGGAATTCAGACACTTAAGTCAACCATTGCAATCCAGTATATTAAGCATTAATGTTTCAGGAAATATCAAAGGGATGCACCTAACCCAAGCTTAGAACATCAGGGAAGGCTTCCTGGAGAAAGTAGCCTCTGTGCTAGACTTCAAGGTGCAGGTGGATTAGTCAGAAAAGGAGTGGGTGGGGAACAGCTTTCATGATTAAGCACCTACAGTGTACCTACCATATTTTCTGCAGGGGAAATATTAAATGACTCAGGAAGCATCAAAAGAAGATGGAAGGAATACAGTTATTAACCCAGAAGGAAATGGTCAATGCTCAACCATTTCAAGAGCTAAAATATGATCAGGAACCGATGTTACTGAAGGAAGATGTTGAAGCTGCGTTGAAAGCACTGGCTAAAAAAAAAAGGCTACTGGAATTGATGGACTATCAATTGAGATGTTTCAGCAAACAGATGTAGCACTGGAAGTGCTTACTCATCTATGCCAAGAAATTTGGAGGACAGCCACCTAGCCAACCTACTGGAATAAATTGATATTTATGCCTATTCTCAGAAAAGGTGATCTCACTGAATGCAGAAATTATCAAACAATATCATTAACATCACATACAAGTAAGATCATTCAAAAGCAACTGCAACAGTATATTGACAGGAAACTGCCAGAAATTCAAGCTGGATTCAGAAGAGGACATAGAACCAGGTAGGTCATTGCTGATGTCAGATGATATTGGCTGAAGGCAGAGAATATTAGAAAGATGTTTACGTATGTTTCACTGACTATGCACAGGTATTCAACTGTGTGGATCATAACAAATTATGGATGACATTGTAGAAAATGGGAATTCCAGAACATTTAATTGTGCTCAGGAGAAATTCGTATATGGATCAAGAGACAGTAGTGAGAACAGAAAAGGGGACACTGCATGGTTTAAAATCAGGAAGAGTGTGCATCAGGTCTGTATCCTTTTACCATGCCTTTTCAATCTGTATGCTGAGAAGCTAGACTATATGAAGAAGAATGAGGCATCGGCATTGGACAAAGACTCATTAACAACCTGAATTACATAGATGACACAACCCTGCTTGCTGGAAGTGAAGAGGATTTGAAATATTTACTGATTCAGATCAAAGTCCTCAGCCTTCAGTATAGATTGCCCTTCAACATCAAGAAAACAAAAATCCTCACAAGTGGACAAGTTAACAACATCGTGATAAATGGAGAAAGGATTGAGGTTGTCAAGGATTTCATTTTAATTGGTTCCACCATCAATACCCATGGGAGCAGCAGTCAGGAAATCAAAAGATGCATTGCATTGGGAAAATCTGCTGCAAAGGACCTCTTCAAGGTGTTGAAAAGTAAGCACGTCACCTTGAAGACCAAGGTGTCTTGACCTTGACCTTGACCTTGACCCAAGCCATGCCATGCAAAAGCTATATAATGAATAAGGAAGACATAAGAATTGACTCCTTTGAATTGTGATGTTGGAGAAGAATACTGAATGTATCATGGACTGCCAAAAGAACAAACAGATCTTTTCTGGAAGAAGTACAACCAGAGTGCTACTTGGAGGCAAAGATGGCAAGATGCGTCTTACATACTTTGGACATGTTGTCACGAAGGATCAGTCCCTGGAGAAGGACATTATGCTTGGTAGAGAGTCAGTGAAAAAGGGGAAGACCCTCAAGGACCTGGGGCATGGCACAGGATCAGGTAATGTTTCGTTCTGTTGTACACAGAAAATTATTATGAGTTGGAACTGACTTGACAGCAGCCAACGACAACACAATCATTATCAGCCTGGAAGCCCTGGTGGTTGTAGTCGTTAAGCGCTACAGCTATTGACCGGATGGATGACGGTTCACATCCACCACGAGCAACTTGGAAACTCTATGGGGCAGATCTGCTCTGCCATATAAGGCTTTCTATGAGTCAAATCCACTTGACAATAGTGGGATTCTTTTTAATGTACCAGCCTGGTGGCGTGGTGGTTAAAAGCTCGGTTGCTAACCAACAGGTTGCCAGTTCGAATTGACCAGCCACTCTTTGGAAACTCTATGGCATGATTCTACTCTGCCCTTATAGAGTTACTTTGAGTCATAATCAACCTGTCAGCAACAAATTTATGGAACAGTCTCTGTGCTGAATGTTTTACCATCTCATCTCATTTAATCCTTGCAACACTTTCTAAGTAAATACTAACGTTGTTTTAATTTCATAACAGGGACATTGAGGATGGGAAACTCTAAATAAGTTGCCTCAGGCCACACAGCTAGGAAATGTTGAGGAAGGATTTGAATCCAGATCTGTAGACTCTAAAGCCTAAAGGAGGTGTTATTGTTTACAGAAGGCAAAGGCAGTAGACCAAAAAATTTTTTTCTGTCCTCTTATAGGACATCGCATTGATGGTGGGATAATTTAAGGGAGGTTAATTGTGTTTCCATTTTGTTTGCTGCCAAATAAAAGAGAAGGATTGACCTGGGTTTTTGTTCCTTTCCCCTGCACACAGACACACATCTATCCCAAGAGGATGCCTAAAAAAATCTAGTTGCCATCGAGTAAATTCGAACTCATGGTGAGCCATTATACACAGCCTAGAACCATTCCATAGGATTTTCAAGACTGTGACCTTTCAGAAATAGATCACCAGGCCTTTGTTCCGAGCCACCACTGGATAGGTTTGAACTACCAATCTTTCAGTTAGTTCATTGTAAATTACCACCCAGGGAATCCAGTGGATGGATAAAATGAGAAATCCAAAGCTACTGCAGTTGAGTCAACTTCAACTCATTGGGATCCTACAGGACTGAGTAGAACTCCCCACTGAATTTCCAAGGAGAAGCTAGTGGATTTGTACTGCTCACCTTTGAGTTTTGCAGCTGAAATCTTAACCTGTGTGCCAGCAGGGTTTCCATGGATGACTAGGCCTCTTCATTTTTCTTGTCTGAGGAAATCCTAGTGGTGTAGTGCGTAAGATCTACCACTGCTAACCGAAAGCTGAGCAATTCAAATCCACCAGGCACTCCTTAGAAACTACACTGGGCAGTTCTACTCTGTCTGAAGGGGTTGCTATGGGCCGGAATCGACTCAACAGCAATGGGTTTGGTTTCTCTGGAGGCATCCACAGACTGAAAACTCCTGGGAGGCAATTTCTCTCCCTAGCTTTTGTAAGAGCCAAAATCTGCGGAGGAGATTGTGCAGTGCAAAAAGTGACATGGAAAGCTGTTAAGTGGTAAAGGTGTGTTTTCTGAGGAGAGGGTCTGAAGAAGCTGCCAGAGGGACCTAAGTCTCAGATCTCCACAGCTCTAGAAAGACACCTGGCATGGCTGACTAGGCCTAACTTCTCCTGGACCTCAGAGCACAGATCATGGTTACCTCAGCAATGGCCAGTACGAGTCCAAGACTACAGGGACTATTAAAATACCTTTCTCTGCGTATGTACTTTGGAACTGATATAGCTTCTGGAGGATCTGAGGGTACACAATGAAAACAGGATGAATCTCTCATCAGCCCAGACAGATGAGGACAGGAGCCGAAGTCAGACTTAGCTAAACTTAAAGTTCCAGATGAAGCAATGTGATGCTTTGGAACACTCAGATTTGTGTATTAGGATTCAAACTAACTACATTTTTGGGGGGAGAGGGACACAAAAAAAGCAGGGCAGAAGTCAACTGAAGGCAAAGCTGAAAACACTTCTTTCAGCAAGAGAGACAATGAGCCAGAAGAGAAGCAGGAGTAAGCTCTCTATAGTGTTTTTCTTCTGGCTCTGCTCCTGTCTCCTGGCTCTGTTTTGTCTCCTGACTAGAACTAATTATGCTTGTCATCTGCATCAGAGGGATGGGGCCAAGTTTAACAAGTTAATGTGGGTAAAAGCTCTTGGAGCTCAATAGATGAAAGGGGATCTAATTAGTAAGGCCAGCAATGACCACAGGCAGGCGGGTGGGCAAGGGCGGACTCTGCCCCTTGTACTCACCACAGAGCTAGTTATAGCTCCTGGGAGAGGCTTTGGCAAATTCCACCCAAGCCTCCAGCACTGAGAAGAGAATATTCCACATTTTCTTCTAGCCCTGGAATTCAGTGATTCTTTTGAGTAAAGGGGGAAAAAAAGTACATGTAGCTCTCTGCATGAACAAGGGTTGATGAAACACAAGGCGGCAAGCAGGGCTTAGAGGTCAAGTGCATCAGGTGTTAGGAGATGAGGTACATGGATTCCAATGCTAACTATGCCATGTACTAGTTAGGAGGACATTGCAGTTGTTAGGTGCCATCAAGTCAGTTCCTACCTGTAGAGACCCCATGAACAACAGAACAAAACACTGCCAGGTCTTGCACCACGTCCACAATTGTTTTTATGCTTAAGCCCGTTGTTGCAGTCACTGTGTCAATCCATCTCGTCGAGGGTCTTCCTCTTTCCCACTGACTCTGCACTCTACCAAGCATGATGTCATTCTCCAGGGACTGATCCTTCCTGACAATATGTCCAATGTACATAAGACACAGTCTTGCCATCTTCGCTTCCAAGGAGCACTCGGACTGTATTTCTTCCAGAACAGATCTGTTTGTTCTTTTGGCAGTCCATCATACATTCAACCTTCTTCTCCAACACTGCAATTCAAAAGAGTCAATTCTTCTTCTGTCTTTGTTCACTGTCCAGCTTTTGCATGCATGTGATGTGAGCCATGCATGGCTTGGGTCATGCACATTTTAGTCTTCGAGGTGACATCCTTACTTTTGAATACTTTAAAGAGGTTCTTTGCAGCAGATTTTCCCAATGCAATGCATCCTTTGATTTCTTGACTGCTGCTTCCGTGGGCATTGATTGTGGACCCAAGTAAAAGGAAATCCTTGACAGCCTCAATCTTTTCTCCGTTTATGACAATGCTGCTTACTGGACCGGTTGGGAGTATTTTTGTTCTCCTGATGTTGAGTTGTAATCCATACTGAAGGTCGCAGTCCTTGATCTTCATGAGTGTCTCAAATCTTCATTTCCACCAAGTAAGGTGGTGTCATCTGCATAATGCAGGTTGTTAATGAGTAGTCCTCCAATCCTGATGCTTCCTTCTTCTTCTTATAGTCCAGTTTCTCAGATTATTTGCTCAGCATATAGATTAAAAAGGTATGGTGAAAGGATACGACCCTGCCACACACCTTTCCTGGCTTTAAACCATTCAATGTCCCCTTGTTCTGTTCACATGACTGCCCCTTGATCCCTATACAGATTCCTTAAGAGCACAATTAGATGCTCTGGAATTCCCACACTCCACAACGTTAGCCATAATTTAGAATGATCCACACAGTTGAATGTTTTTGCATAGTCAATGAAACACGACATCTTTCTGGTATTTGCTTTCAGCTAAGATCCATCTGACAGCAATGATATCCCTGTTAGGAGGACATACACAGAGCATTTAATACCCTTGAGGCTCAACTTCTTCATTTACCTGAATGGTTTTAATACTTCCTACCTCATGAAGTTGAAAGGCTTAGGTTTGTTTATTGCTGGGCACATTTTTCCAATTGCTGTCGTGCTGATTCCCACATATGAGTTCCAGAGTAAAACTGCGCTATGTAGGGTTTTCCAACTGTAATGCTTTAAAAGTAGATTGCCAGGACTTTCTTCTGAGGCATCTCTGGGTGGGCTCAAACAGCAAACCTTTAGTTAGTAATCAAGTGCTTTACCGTTTCATCATCAAGACACTCCTGACACTCACAATAAACCAAAAAAAAAAAAAAAAAAATCTCAAACTCGTTGCTGTCACATCGGTTCTGATTCATAGTGACCCTATAGGACCAAATAGAACTAACCCACAGAGTTGCCAAGGAGCAGCCAAGGGATTTGAGCTGCTGACCTTTTGGTTTGCAGCCAAGTTCTTGACTACTATTTCACCAGGGCTCTGACTGAGTACCTTCCTTAAACAAATACTTACTGAGTTACCTACTATGGGCCAGGGGACGCAGGCACTAGGTATTCTGAACGTATGGCGGTGACTTAGCAGATACTATCCTACCATCCCAGAGCTGGCATGTCTATCATGTGGTGACCTCTAGAACTCCCAAATCTTCCTTTCATGCCTCATTTCTCCTTTTAAAAAGACATCACTTGAGTATTTCTAAAAATGAAGATGATGCTAAAACCTGTTTACAGATGTGTTATCCTGCAAGAAAAGGCAGTTGATTCCACTCTGAGAGTGGAAGGGGATTATTTGTGTGGTGCAGAACTTTAATGCACTCTGCTGCTAACCAAGAGGTTGCAGGTTCAAGTACACCCGGGGGTTCCTCGTAAGAAAGGACGGGTGATTGACTTGCAAAAAATCAGCCACTGAAAATCCTCTGGAGCTCAGTTATACTGTGTTACACATGAATTGGAATCGACATGATGGCAACTCCCCCCCCCCAATACTAATCACAAGTTGAAAATTTCCAAGTGTCAGAGGCAGTGTTTTAACCTATCAGCTTCACCTCCAGGATGTACTATCTAGAACTGCTGGTTTACCTGTTATGTAAATGAAAGGCTGACGGGAAGTGGAAATGGTTTGAGGGAAAGGACCTGCCCTGTTCCTGGAGATTGTGTGAGAGAGCTGGTTTCACAAATCCCTTTCCTTCTCGGCACTTAACCACCGCTGCCGCCAAGCCCTGGTCTGTGTAAATATTTAGTTAATGCCTGTCCCTCAAAGGAGATAATGAGCCTGAGGAGGGCAGGGACCCTGATAGCTGGGCTCCTGGCTGAATCTCCACGTGGATCCTGCTGTGGTCTTCTGCACCTGGGCTCCCAGCAGACAGCATTCACAGCAGCTCTTGGTGAGGCAGCGAATGTACTGCAAACCCACATGAAACCCACTGCCATCAAGTCTACTCCAACTCAAAGCGACCCTATAGGACTGAGTAGAACTGCCCCATAGAGTTTCCAAGGAGCGCCTGGCAAGTTTGAACTGCTGACCTTCTGGTAAGCAACCAGAGCACTTAACCACTACACCACCGGGGAATGCATTCAGCACTTTCTTTACACAGACCCCATCTAGTCTTCACACCAACTCCATGAGGTGTATTCTCTTATCACATACTTTTTACAGGTAAGGAAATGGACATAATGACATTTACCTGATTCTTGTTTCTCACTCTTACAGGTGAGGAATATGAGGCTTTGCAAGCTTTCAGCTAGGTGCTTTGCCATGAGTCTATAGCTAGGAAGTGGCAGAAGAATACCCAGGGTGTATGCAAATAATCAACGTATTCAGTTGATAACTGAAAGGTGAGACAGTTCACTCAGAGATGCCTCAGAAGAAAGGTCTGGCATCAACGTCCAGAAAATCAGCCACTGAAAACGCTGTGGACACAGTTCTCTAACATACATGAGGTTGTAAACAAATGGAGATCAACTCAGCAACAACTGTCTTTCCTGTTTTTTTTTTAGTGGCAGTGTCATACCTTTAGGACACATGTTCAGGCCCCAGAGTCCATACCTCCATCTCCTCCATCATGCTGCCATCACGGGTGTTTGTAGGACAGGCTAGGCTGAGGACCAGCTGGATGGAGAGGCAGGTGAGAGGGTGGTTACATGCAGCCAAGGGCCATGTTCAGATCTGCACACTTTGTCTGCTCTGCTCCAGAGCTTCTCCAACAACAGAATAAGGTGCAGGTTGGTCTCTCTACAGCTTAGCTCAGTAACTTAGGGAAAATTACCACTTTTTCCTAAGCCTCAGTTTCCACTTCTACAAACTGGTATTTAAAAACAAACCATCAAAGAATCCACCTCATAGGATTATTGTGAAGGTCAAATGAGTTGCAGCCTGGCACATAAACTATACAGAGTTAGGGGATAAATGGCTAGAATGTCTCAGGATTTCATCCTCCCCCTGGGACCTCACATTTTAAGACAGAGTTAAAATCAGCCATTGAAAAATTCTGCAGAGAGCATTTCTGCTCTGCCACTCATGGCATCTACTCCATGACAAATGGTTTTACTATACCTTTAGCCTTGAAATGGTGAGTACTGCAAGGCTTGCATCCAGTGTGGCAGGCCACACAGAGAGGTTTATTGTTGGTGGTAGGTTTTTTATTTTTTTATTTTTCTTAAAGCAGAGAGGATTTGGGGTGCAATCTCTGACTTCAAAGCAGACACTCCTCACCACCCACGGGGTGCAGGAGTGTTTGAACCAGCCTCCAGGCAGGGTAGGGCAAGAAGAGGACCTGAAGGGGAGGCCCCATTTTTATGTCTCTGCCAGACACTGGTGCCAGTTTATTACCAGCTGCCAGCCTGTTCCAGGGCTGCCAATAAAAGGTTCAGGAATGCTCACGAAGCCAAGAATGCCAGGCTGCACTCTTAGCTGGCTCCCAGTTCAGTCATCTGGCTAAGGAGGCCCTCTCTGCAGAGCTTCCATGTAGGGAGATGCTGGGGTTTTGCACGTGTTTTCTCATTTAATCCTTACAGCAACCTACTCGAGTGAATGTCATTACACCCATTTTCCAGATGTTAAAACTGAAACTCAGAGAGGCAAATTGACCTGAGCAAAGTGCTTGCAAGTAGAAGAAGCTGGATTTAAATTTAAGTCTACCTAAAGCCTCTCTTTGGTTATCATGGGCTAGAGCTGAATAGTGAGTGAGTGGAAATAGGGGAGATTGTTATATTCAAATGTTCTTCACTTGAAGATGTCAAATCACTTAGCAAGAATTCAATAGTAATGTAAAAATTCATTCACAAAGGTGTGATAACTAGTAACAGCTAACTTTACAAGCGTTGCTGGCCAAGCTTTCATGCATGTAATTTCATTTAATCTGTAACCCCCAACCCTCCTCTCCCCAAAAAGCCTTACAACAGAGGTACTAATATTATCTCCATTTTCCAGATAAGGAAATTGAGGTTTAGACCATTTAAGTACCTACCTACGGTTATGTGGAAACCCTGATGGCTGGCTCGTTAGTTAACAGCTATGGCCACTAACCAAAAGCTCAGTGGTTCCAATCTACCAGGTGATCCTTCAAACCATGTGAGGCAGTTCCACTCCATCCTATAGGGTCACTATCAGTCAGAATAGACTCAAGGGCAACACAATTTTTTTCTAATTGATGCTCATATAATTCAGGGCTACAAGTGTTGCATTTGGATGCAATGCCTTGGAATTAGGCCAAAGCCACTGGGATCAAGTCCATCCTGACTCATAGCGACCTTATAGGTCAGAGTAGAACTGCCCCACAGAACATCTGAGGAGCACCTGAAAGATTCCTTTCTCACTGGTTGACTATAAGATGAGCACAGAAATTGAGAATGTGTTTTGTAGCAAAATGATAGACGAATTTTATGTTGATGTCCTCCCTTTCTTCTCTTATTTATTGATTAATAATTCACCTTATTTTACCAAAATGCTGATCTGCAGTGGCTGTTATTGTTAGGTGCCATCGAGTTGGTTCCAACTCATAGCAACCCTATAGGTCAGAGTAAAACTGCCCCATAGAGTTTCCATGGGGCACCTAGTAGATGTGAACTGCCAACCCCTTAGTTTGCAGCCATAGCACTACACCACTACACCACCAGGGTTTCCTATCTGAGGTAGAGCAGGGAGAAAACAAAAACAAAAGACTGGCCCTTTGCCACAGCTAGTTCGAGAGTCAGTGAAACAGCTAGCAATAGCAGACGTGGGACTTAACCTGGGAGAATTTAACTCCAGAGGCTCGGCTAGTCCTCAGGGTGAAAGACGGCTGCTGCACTGCCAGGTTCTGTCTCTGCATTCCAGTGGGAGGAAAGGAAAGGCACCTACCTACTGGCTAAGTCACGTTGGCCTCCTTCCTGTTTGTCATCATACTAACCTTATTCCCACCTCAGAGCCTTTGTTCTTGGTATTATCTCTTCCCCAGATAGCTACACGCCTTGCTCCCGGGCTTCATTCACATCAGTTACTGCTGTTGTTAGGTACCTTCCAGCCACTCCCAGCTCACAGAGACCCTACACACAACAGAAGGAAACACTGCCTTGTCCTGCCTCGTTCTCACAGCCTTTGCTATGATTGAGCCCACAGTTGCAGCCACTGGGTCCATCTATCTTATTGAGTGTCTTCTTCTTTTTCATTGACTCTCGACCAACTGTGAAGTCCTTCAGGGACTGGTCTGTCCTAACATCATGTCCACCATCCTCCCTTCTAGAAAGCGTTCTGGCTGACCTTCTTCCAAGACAGACTTGTTCTTCTGGCAGTCCACCACGTATTCAATGTGCTTGGCCAAATTAGATCTGTATTTATTTAAATGTTACCTCTTCAAACAGGCAGTCACTGGCCACCCTGTCTAAAGTAGGTCCATTGTCCTTGCATTTCCTAGTCCTGTGCTGTCTAACATACCGTTGTCCATTGCTGTTGAACTGATTTTGAATCACAGTGATCCTATAGGACAGAGCAGAACTGTGTCTGGTTTTCAGGGCTGTAATTTTTACATAAGCAGACTGTCACATCTTTTTTCTGAAGAGCCACTGGTGAGTTTGAACAGCCAGCCTGTTGCTCAGCAGCAGAGCACTTAATCACTGTGCCACCAAACGCCACTGTCCAACATAAACCAGAAAACCAAACTAAGTAACATCAAGTCAATTCCCACTCATAGTGACCCTGTAGGACAGGGTAGCACTGTTCCACAGAGTTTCCAAGAAGTGGCTGTGGGGTTTGAACTGCTGACTCTTTTGGCTAGTAGCCATAGCACTTAACCACTACGCCACCACGATTTCCATACTGTCCAACATAGTAGTCACTTATTACCTGAGTCTATTAAGCATGTGAAACTGAGATGAGACATAAGTAGGAAATGCACACCCAATTGCAAAGACTGAGTTAAGAGAACAAAGAATGTAAGGGATCTCAATAAATTTTATATATATTGCATGTTTAAGTGATGATATTTTAGTTATACTCTATTGGGCCCAATAAATCATATCAATATTAATTTCACCCTTTTTTCCTTATTTTTTAAAATGTAGCTACAAGAAGTTTTGAAATTACGTATGGGGCTTCCATTCTATTTCTATTGGACAGGGCTGCTGTGATACTGTTTTTATTTCCCTTCACAGCAGTTATCATCATTGGACATTAGGTGATATATGTATATTTTATTTGTTTACCATTGGTCTTTACTAATAGGAACTCTGTTATGTCAGGGACTGTCCTTGCTGTTCACCACTCCAGCCCTGGTGCTTTCAATGGCACTGGACATACACCTGTTGCTGTTGATTGCGACTCATAATGATCCTGTACTTGCAGACAAAGTAGAACTGCCCCATAGAATTTCCAAGAAGTTCCTGATGGATTCAAATTGCTACTCTTTTAGTTAGCAGCCATAGCACTTAAATACTACAGCACCAGGGTTTCCATTTGGCATAAAGTGGGTACATATTCATGTAAGCACTGTTGTATGAGTGGATAAAGAATGAACAAAACCAACTAGACTAGATGGCTTCTCATATCCCTTTCATCTTTGTGATATCATTTTATACGTGTGACAATTTTCTTAACAATATTTCTTTGTAAAAAGTGTAATGTATGTTAACATAGGAGGCCCTAGGTGACACAAAGCATTAAGCACTCAACTACTAACCAAAAGGCTGGTAGTTGGAACCTATCCCGAGGTGCCTCAGAAGAAAGTCTTCATGATCTCCTTCCAAAAAGTCACAGCCTTAAAGACCCTGGGAGCAATTCAACTCTGCAGCACATGAGGTCACCATGAGTTGGAATCAGGACGCCAAGTGTATTGTCTTTTCTTTAATTCTTTTTATTAACTTTAATCTAAACCTCCCTCCACCATGGCAGTTAGATAATATTCAGAGTACCCTAAACACACTCTAGAGAAGACTTAAGCTCTTCAAATCCAGAAATCTATACCAGGGGGTTGTTAACTAGCATTAGGAATGTCAAAAATAATAATTCATTGCTGGGGGGTGGAGTCAAGATGGCAGACTAAACACACATCTCCCTAAATCCCTCTGGAAACCCAGACCTGAAATGATAGCTAAACGGAGCCTTCTAGACACCTAGTCAGCCCCGGGATGTGGCATAGGGCTATTAATTTGAACTTCATACCACTGAATGCAAAACCTCCTCTTTTTTCACTGACCATTCTTGGCCAGTGCAGGCTTGCACAGACTGAAGGTAACTCACCAGTTCGATTTTTTTTTCCCTCTGTCTTGGCCAACAGGTGGAACCGGCACTTGACTAGCTGCTGGTCTCAGATAGGAAGCGTAATTGCCAGGTTCTGAGAGCCTGGCTTTGGACTCTATACACCTCGGCTCCTCTGGCCTATCAGGAAACAGAGAAGCACAGGCAGAGGCCCCAGCTGGAGTTGGTTCTTAGGCTGAGAGGTGGCTCCTGCCAGTGGGAGAGTGCTTTTTTAGCAGGGAGGTGGTGTTTTGCACAGTGTCACCTGGGGCCAGGGCCCAGCAGTGGAGGCTGTGGATTCTGGCCATTTCAGCACTGTTGGCCTCTCTTTCTGCCGGGACCTGGTCCTGGCTGGCTGGCAAGCTTATGTGGGATGCCATCTTGTTTTGCTGGGAGGTGGGGGCATCCATACGGAAGCCTCAGGTGAACCCAATTCCTGGGTTGGGAGGCAGTTCCTACGCAGAAGAGACTGCTTTTCCAACAAAAAAGCAGAGTTCTACACAATATTGCCTACAGCTGGGGCCTGAGAGCAGAGGCTAACAGGCCAGTAGCCTTTCTGTATTTTGAGCTAGTTTATAACACTGGGTGTTCAATATAGAGGTGCTTACTTTGCCAGCTGGGAGGAGGGACTTATACACCTGAAAACCTGACTGACATTGGAAGATGCCAAATACTTTTTACTTCTCATCTTAAGACGGCCTAGAGAAACAACTGTGGTCCATCTTCCCAGCAACTCTCCCAGCCTCTGTTGACCCACATGATGCCCCAAAAGTAGCAAATGTTGGAGAGAACGGTAATCTGGAAGTCATCCATGGCATAAGAAGGCCCCCAAAAGAAACCACCTCAGAACTTCCCAGATGAAGAAGTTTTTCTGAAACTATCAGAAGGTGAGTACAAAAGGATTATATAGAGAGCTCTACTAGACCTTATCAAAATACAGCAGAGCAAAGTGAAAAATTAAGCAAGCTGTTTAATCTGATGGAACATCAATAGTCTGAAATCCAACAGATCAAGAACAAAATCAAAGACACAGAAACTTCAATTCAAAGCCAAGAAAACAGAATGGAACAAATGGAAAAGAGAATTCTTGATTTAGAATACAGAGCCACTGACTCCAGCATCTATAAGGAGAAATCAGAAAAAAGAAACAAGAAAAATGAAGAAGCCTTAAGAAGCATGTGGGATTCTATTAAGAAGAACAATCTACGATTAATTGGAGTTCCTGTAAAGGGTGAGATACCTGAGAACACAGAGTATTGTGGCTGAGCTGCTGACGGAAAACTTCCCGGAAATCATGAAAGAAGAGAATATAGATATCCAAGATATGTATCTAACACCACTAAATATAGATCTCAATAGAAAGACTCCAAGACATATTATAATCAAGCTCAACAAAATAAAACATAAGCAGAAACTCTTAAAGGCAGCAAGACTCAAAACAAAGCTAACATTCAGAGGGAAACCCTGTAGGCTGTCATCAGATTTCTCTGCAGAAACGATGCTGGCAAGGAGACAGTGGCATGACACGTTGAAAGCCTTGAAGGAGAAGAACTTCCAACCAAGAATTATATATGCTGCAAAACTATTTTTTAAATATGAAAATGAAATTAAGACATTTGCAGATAAACAGAAACTCAGAGATTTTGTAAAAACCAAACCAAAGCTACAAGAAATACTGAAAGAATCTCTTGGCTTGCAAGAACAAACCTACTGACTTTGTATTTTAGGAGGACTAATTATCCAGAAACCTACTCAGTTAGGGAAGGCTCCAAACACAATCAAAGCTATAATAGTGAAAGAAATGATCTAGTGATCATATCATGTAAACTATGATATCATGATATTAAAAAGAAGGGTGTACTATAGTCATTATAGTCCTTCCAGATGGAGAGGAAGTTGACAAGACTGGTAGCAATCAAAATTGGGGTTATATATATTTTATTAAGTGGGATCACAGGGACAGCTGGAAAGCAAAATAAAGAAGCAACATACCATATCAAGAAAGGTAATACAGGAGTCTCAACAACCACAGAACCAACTCTGAGAAAGGTGAAAAATCAACTCGCAAAGAAGAAGGTTACAGAACAGATTAATAAAAACAACAGAGAAAATATCAACTCAAAAATAAACATATCATAATGGTAGCACTGAACTCATGACTATCAATAATTGCATTGAATGTGAATGGACTGAATACTCCAATAAAGAGACACATGACCTATCTATATGCTGCCTACAAGAAACTCACCTTAGACCTAAAGATATGAACCAACTGAAAATCAAAGGATGGAAGAATATATATCAAGCTAACAATGAACAAAGAAGAGCAGATGTGGCAATTCTAATCTCAGAGAAAATCGACTTTAATGTAAAATCCTCCATCGTGGACAAGGGTGAACACTATTTATTGCTGAAATGTTCAATACACAAGCAGGACTTAACAATATTAAATATTAATGCACCTAATATTAGAGCACCTAAATACATTTAAGAAACACTGACTACACTCAAAAAGGAGATAGATCACTCCACAATAATAGTAGGAGAGTTCAACACTCCACTCTCAATATTGGACAGATCATCTAGAAAAAAGCTCAGTAAAGATACAGAAGACTTTATGGCCACAATTAACCATCTAGACCTCATCGACATATACAGAACTTTCTATCCATCAGCAGACAACTACACCTTCTTCTCCAGTGCACATGGAACATTCTCCAGAATAGACCATGTGTTAGGACATAAAGCAATTCTCAACAAAATCCATACCATTGAATTAATGCGAAGCATCCTCTCAGATCATAAAGCTATAAAAGTCTAAATCAACAGCAGAAAAAACATGGATAGAAAGTGGAACTCATGGAAACTGAACAACATCTTACTCAAAAAGCCATGGGTTATAGAAGAAATGAAAGATGAAATAAAGAAATTTATGAATTCCAACAAGAACAAAAACACTTCCTACCAGAACCTATGGGATACAGCCAAAGCAGTGCTCAGAGGTCAGTTTATCTCCATAAATGCACACATCTGGAAGGAAGAAAGAAACCAAATCAAAGAACTGACACTACAGCTTGAACAAGTAGAGAGATAACAACAGAGGAACCCCTCAGTCACCAGAAGAAAACAGATCATAACGATCAGAGTAGAACTAAATGAATTAGAGAATAGAAGAACAATTGAAAAGACCAAAAGCTGGTTTTTTGAAAAGATCAACAAAATTGACAAACCATTGGCTAAACTTACTAAAGAAAAACAGGAAAGGAAGCAAATAACCCAAATTAGAAATGAGAGGGGGTTGTCACAACAGATCCAGCAGAAATCAAAAATATCATAGCTGAATACTATGAAAGACTGTATTCTAACAAATTCAAAAACCTAGAGAAAAATGCACAAATTCCTTGATTCATATCACCTACCAAAATTACCACAGGGTGACGCAGAACAACTTAATAAACCCATCACATAGGAAGAGATTGAAAAAGTCATCAAAAAAACTGCCAACCGAAAGAAGCCTGGGCCCAGATTGCTTCACCACAGAATTCTACCAAGCTTTTAGAGAAGAGCTATATCCAATACTACTGAGACTATTTCACAGTATAGAAAGGGATGGAATACTCCCAAATTCATTTTATGAAGCCAGCATAACCCTGATACCAAAACCAGGCAAAGACCCAACAAAAAAGGAGAACTACAGACCAATATCACTCATGAATCTAGATGCAAAAATCTTCAAAAAAATTCTTGCCAATAGAATACAACATATCAAAAAAATAATCCATCATGACCAAGTTGGATTCATACCAGGGATGCAAGCCTGGTTCAGCATCTGAAAAAACAATTAATGTGATCAACCACATAAATACCATAAAAGACAAGAATCACCTGATCTTGTCTATTGATGCACAAAAGGCATTTGATAAAGTCCAACACCCATTCATGCTAAAAACTCTCAGTAAAATAGGAATAGATGACCAATTCCTGAATGCAATTAAGGACCATTTACACAAAGCCAACTGCCCACGTCACCTTGAATGGAAAGAGACTGAAACAGTTTCCCTTGAGAACAGGAACTAGACAAGTATGCCCACTCTCACCTCTCCTATTCAACATTGTACTAGAAGTTCTAGCCAGAGCAATTAGACAAGACCAAGGAATAAAGGGTATCTGCATCAACAAAGAAGAACTAAAAATCTCCCTGTTTGCAGATGATATGATTGTATATGCAGAGAATCCTAAAGAATCCATATGGAAACTACTCAAGCTGATAGAGGAGTTCGGGAAAGTCTCAGGATACAAGATAAACATAAGTAAATCAGTAGGATTCCTTTATACAACAATGAGATTCTTAAGGAAGAAATCACCAAGTCAATACCACTTACTATATCCCTAAGAAGATAAAATACCTAGGAATAAATCTAACCAGAGAAATAACAGACCTTTACAAAAAGAACTACAAACCCTTGCTACAAGATACTAAGAGAGCCTTACATAAATAGAGAAACCTACCCTGCTCATGGATAGGCAGACTTAACATTGTAAAAATGTCTGTTTTACCCAAAGCAATCTACTTGTATAATGCAATCCCACTATAAGTTCCAGGGACATTTTTTAATCAGATGGAGGGACAAATTACCAACTTTGTCTGGAAAGGGAAGAAGCCCTGGATAAGTAAAGCATTACTAAAGAAGAAGAACACACTGGGAGGCCTCTCATTACCTGACCATAGAACCTGTTACACTGCCACAGTAGTCAAAACAACCTGGTACTGGTACAAAAACAGACAGATAGATCAGTGGAACAGAATCGAGACCCCAGAGATGACATCATCTGCCTATCAACAGCTGATATTTGACAAACACCTAAAGACATTAAACTAGGGTAAAAACAATCTCTTCAACAAATGGTGCTGGCAAAATTGGATATCCATCTGCACTAAATTAAAATAAGACCCATATCTTACACCTTATACAAAAACCAACTCAAACTGGATAAAAGACCTAAATAACAAGTCTAAAACAATAAAGCTCACCCAAGAAAAAGTAGGAACAACAATGGAAGGTTTAATACACAACATAGACCGACTTCAAAATCTGTCAAACAAACCACAAACAACAGAAGAGAAAATAGATAAATGGGAAGTACTAAGAATCAATCACCTTTGCACATCCAAAGACTTTATTAATAGAGTTAAGAGGCCACCTACAGAATGGGAAAAAATATTTGGCAACTCTATGTCAGACTGATACCTGATCTCCATAATCTATAAGGTACTGCAAAATATCAACAAGAAAAAGATAAATCATCCAATTAAGCCATGGGCAAAGGAGATGGACAGACACTTCTCTAAAGAGTAGATCCAGGCAGCCAAAAAGCACATGCAGACATGCTCACAATCATCAGCTATTAAAGAAATTCAAATCAAAACGACAATGAGATACCATATCACTCCAACAAGGTTGGCCATGATCCAAAAAACACAAAACACTAAATGCTGGAGAGGCTGTGGAGAGACTGGAACGCTCCTACACTGTTGGTGGGATTGCAAAATGGTGCAACCTCTTTGAAAAGCAATCTGGCGCTACCTTAAAATAATGAATATAGATATACTGTTTGACCCAGTAATTCCACTGCTTGGAATATATCCTACAGAATCAAGGCCATTCACACCAACTGATACATGCACACAAATGTTCATCACAGCACAGTCGACAATAGCAAAAAGACGTAATCAACCCAGATGCCCAACAACAGAAGAATGGATAGGTAAACTATGGTATATATACTCAGTGGAACACTATGCAATCATAAAGAACAATGATGATCACAAGAAACATCTCTTAACCTGGTTTCAACTGGAGGACATTATGTTGAGTGAATGTAGTCAGCAACACAAGGACAAATATTGCATGAGACCCCTACAATAAGAACTTAAAAGCAGACTCATGCATAACAGAAAATATTCTTTGATGGCTGCAAGGGTGGGGAGGGCGGGAGGGTAAGGAGGGAGGGTTTAAATTATATAGTTGTTAGAAATTTGGTTGGGTGAAATTAGTGACAGCACATATTAGTAAGAAGATCAATATTAACAGGACTTCAACACAACTTTTGTAGTCCTCCCATCTTAACCCAATATTGCAAGGACAGAGTAGCTGGGGCAAGGGGTCAGGGACTGTACTCTCAGGGGAAATCAAGGCCAACTGGCACAACTAGCATTTTGCTAATGAGGTCTCTCTGCACCCCACATTGGTGAGTGGTGTCTGGGGTCTTAAAAGCTGCCATCTGAGGGTACAGCAAATGGTCCCAACTCAGCAGGAACAGATGATCACCAAAGTCCATAATGACATGGGGGAAAGGGAATGCAGAAGACAGATAGACCCACAGGAGTGGATATCTACATCGACTTGTGACCGGAAGAACCAGATGGTACCCAGCCATCACCAGTGGTAGCCATGATGGAGCTCACAAAGTTGAGTGTCACTGGCAACACAAGTATAAATAGGGGCGCACCCTGAGATCTCCACAAAAAGACTGCAGTTGATGGTCCAGGGGCCTCGGTATTCTCCTAGAAGCAGGGCCCCTAGCCCTGATTCTGCCCCTGTCCGTAAATCATAATGAAGGTCAACTTTCCAGACAGAAATTGATTGGACTTGGTGATGCAAAGTGACCATGTTGTGTGGGCACTGTATGGTTCTAGGCATCTATAGGAGGTCATCCTGTTGACCTCATACTGGAGGAAGGAGAATGGGTGGAGAGGAGAAGATAGGAGACTGTTGGGAAGATAAGTCATGTATGGAACAGAGAGGAAGAGTGTGCTGTCACCGTGCAGGGAGAGCAGTGGAAGCGGCATGTAGGTCAGCATGCAAATTTACATGGGAATGTACATTTTCATTCAATCATAATAAAAAAATAATAATTCATTGCTGATGAAAGAGCAGCTCAGGGTTGTTTAGCTAGAAAGACCCCAGCTCAACTTCCTCTAAAAACAAGGCATAAGATTCAGCAATTTCAGAGGCTTCCTACCTTACTTCACACCTCCAGGGCAGCCCTCAAGGTACAGAGCATCCTGGGCCTCCTCCCTTCACTGAGAACTTTTGTGCTTGACTGCCTATGATGTAGGCAGATATGCCCTGGAGCAAATTTTAACGCACAGTACCTGTGGGACTTGATCCACTCACCTCCAACTGATTCTTCCTTAGAAGGTTTTGTGTCTAACTTGCTAATAATTGAAGTCTGGCAGAATTCTGTCTAAGATCTGCTGTTGCAAAAGCATACCCCCAAGTAGTGAAGTGAGGAGATAGGATGGTATCATCCTTATCCCACCTACTTTTGATCACTGAGGCTCCTGATATTTACCAAAGAAAGCAAATAATTAGTAAACCTACTGATTGATTTAGGCCAATGACTGCTTCACTTGTTCATCCCAGATCTGCTCATTAGCTTATGCTGCATCATCCAAGCTTTCTGTAGTCTTCGCAATAACAGAAACACAAATCTGGCTTAGTGACTGTCTGCACCTTTGGCTGCAGCAGTTCTGATGTTTTCTGTGCCTGTTGCAACAAGCTGCTACCAGGATGACAGGCTGTAGCTACACAGCATCCGAGGTCATGAAGGGTTGTTCACTCTGAGCCAGGATTTTAGAGGCAGCTGCTATTCTCACAGCCTAGCCTCGGGAAGGAGACCTGCGCCTTCATTTCCCGTCTTGGAAGGCAGAAAATTTCAGTTTCCAGTGGAGTGTTGGAGTTTGAGAAGGGTCAGAGGTGGCAGATACCACTCTTCGTGGTCTTAAAGTATTCCAAGCCGACTGTGAATTCCCATGCATGGCAAGCATTATTGTAGGCCGAAAGATAATGCTTTTCACACATACACACTACACCTTATATACCCGAAACCCCATTGCCATTGCTGACTCATAGCGACTCTATAGGATGGAATAGAACTGCCCCATAGGGTTTCCAAGAAGTAACTGTTGGATTCGAACTGCTGACCTTTCAGTTAGCAGATGTAGCTCGCTGTATCTCTTGACTACTGTGCCACCAGGGCTCCCTACAGACACATAAAATTAATTTCATTCTATTACTTAAGAAGAGTTTGTATCAGTATCAGAATCGATAGATCTTGCCAGAACAAATGCTATCTCTCAGGGTCCTCATACTCAAAAACTAGGTACTTCTGAGCTTATTATAAACTTATAAATTGAAAGAGAGTTCAGAGAACAGCAGGATCAATGATTTCCAAATTTTTAGCTGTAACATCTTTTTGTTTTCCAAACTAAAATTTAATTTAAAAAAATAATAAATTTGAGAGCAGTAAAAATCTGAAATCACCCTACACAAGCAAGTTCTGCATGTAGAAGCTGTGTGTACTACTGGAGGAGCAGCAGACGTGGGTGGAGATGTCACATGGCCCATCCTCCACAAACGTCTGCAGGGCCCCAGATCCCCAGCACCGGAAGCTGCTGCCTCTCCCACTGGAGGAGTCATCCATCGGTTTCATCATTCTAAGAGCATTTCAGAGGTAGAATCTACCCAGCAGCACTTTGGAAGAAAGCCTGGAGATCTACTTCTGTGAGAGCTGTTGAGTATGTTTTTGACAGTCGTTAGGTGCTGTTGGGTTGTTTTTTGACTCAAGGTGACTCCATGTGACAGAGTAGAGTTTTTAGGCCATAAGGGTAACCCTGGTGGTGTAGTGGTTAAGTGTTACAGCTACTAACCAAAAGGTTGATAGTTCAAATCTGCCAAGCATTCTTGGAAACTCTATGGGGCAGTTCTACCCCGACCTAGAGTGTTAACATCAGTCAGAATCAACTCGATGGCAGTGGGTCTGAATGTTTACAGGAGTAGATCACCAGGTCTTTCTCCAGTAGAGCACTGTAACAGCCACTGTGAAAACCCTGTGAAGCCAAGTCTACTTTGAAATGCATGGGGTAGCCCTGAGTTGAAATCAGCTCCACAGCAATGACTTTGGTCTGCTTTTTTCCAGTCTTCTTGGCAGAATAGTAGACTCTGAGAAGAGAGTAGCGAACAAACACCAAGGTTAGGTGTCCTGGTGGTGCAAGGGTTAAGAGCTCAGCTATTAACCGATAGGCCAGCAGTTTGACTTCACCAGCCACTTCTCAGAAACCCTAGGGGGGCAGTCCTATTGCATCCTAAAGGATCACTAGGAGTCAGAATCAATTCCATGGCAACAGATTTGGGGTCTGTCCCCTACGGTCACCATGAGTCGGATCTGACTCGATGGCACTTGGCTTGGCTTTGGCCTGTATTCAAGGGCTCACAGGGCAATGGGGAAGTCCAACGAGGGCATGGTGGTTTTACAGTGGTATAAGTGGCACAAGGAGCCCACAGAAGTATAGTGGAGGGGCCTGAGAACCCCACAGGGCACAGGAAAGCTTTCCATAGGAAGTGATGCTTCAGGTGACCTTGAAGGTAGGCATTTGTAAGAAAAAGTAAGGGTAGGAACAGCCAGGGGGATGTGAGAAGTTTAGGGTAAGGGAATTGCATGCCAAGAAGTAATTATAACTAACTTGTATAGAAGAGGCTAAGTGTTTTTACAGACATGAACTATTTCAAATGGCACAAACAGCCCTCTAAGGCAGGTACTATTATTTGCCTCAACTTGCAGATAAGAAAACTGAGGCACACAAAGGTTAAATAACTTGTCCAAGTTACATATCTAATAAATGGTATAAAGCCAGTATCCTAACACTGATTGTCTGGAACCCAAGTCTTTGTGATGAACCACTGTGCTTTACAACCCAAGACATGAAAAGAACAGCAAAAGGAAATTCAGTGGAATTCAGTTCAGTGCCATGGTTGACTGAAAGGTAAGATCGGACAAGTGGAGGGACTGGACCAGGCACAGCCTCATTCACAGAGCTGAGGAGTCTGGACTTGGTCCTGAGAGCAATGAGGTGGTTTCAATCAGAGAAGTGAACAGGTTTCATGAAATTTCCTACTACAAAACCAGATTTTTATGAAATTGTCAACAATCCCTATTGACCTCAGTTACTTACAGAAGGGGAAGCTCTCTTCCTATATCGTCCTTCATCATCCTAATCCTTGGCCCTATAGTGCTCTGCACACCTATTAACCGGCTGCCATTGAATAAATAGACTGACTCCTTGTGACCTTACATGTGTCAGAACTGGACTGTACTCCACAGGGATTTTCAATGGCTGAAGTTTGGAAAGTGACTTACCAGGAGTTTCTTCTGAGGGAACTCTAGGTGGACTTGAACCCACAGCTTTTCAGTTACTATCCTAGCACATTAGATATCTGCACCCCCCAGGAACTCAGCGCACCTCTTCGTTGGACTCAATTCCCCACCCTGCTCTGTGAGGTCTGCCTCAGCCTTCTCTTATATCCTGAGAATGTTTCCTTCCCCTTGGGCCTTGATGAGGGCCAGAATTTTCTCTATAAACTCTGCTTCTGCTGCAGCGATGGCTTTTTCTTTTATTTCATACTTTGTTCAAGCCACATGACCAAGAGGTGAGACAGGTGTCTGCTTTGCTCCCCATTGCCACTGCCAGACCTTTTGACTTTCTCCTTCAAACACCCCCTCTTTTGAAGTTGATGCTGTCCTCCTCAGCCCTCCCAGGTTCACTCCTTTCACTAATGACTTCAGTATTCTCTCATTCCTTCAATTGCCGTCATTCTTGATGACTTCAAAATTTAGATGGCTTGTCTGTCCTATACGTGAGTTTCTTGGTTCTTCAGCCAACACACACAAATGACTTTTTGTCCCTCGCTCCTGTCTCACAGTCATACCCCTCCACATTCGAAACTGTGCTAACAGCACCACCTCTGAAATTTCCAGCCATGCTTCCCACTCACCTTCTGGGATCCTCACAGTGCAGTACGTTTGCAACCTCACCGAGATCTTCAGTTGTTGCTCGCCCTGCCACTTGCTCACCCATCACCACACTCTCATCTGACTCAGCTTACAGTTTTTCTTCTCTTCCCCCCCGCAAACTACTTAACCACTCTCTCCCTCCAGCTGCCTCACCTGCCAAGTGCCAGCTTGCCAACGATCGTGTCTGCACCCAAACAGCTGCATGGTGCTGGAGAATCCGCCGAGGATGATGACTGGCATCTTCTTACACCCACAGACACAAATCTCAAATGGATACTCACTAATGACTGGCAAATACCCCCTGTGTCCTCACTTCCTACTCTATTCAAAACTACTGTTCATACCGTCTCCTCTGGCTCAGACTTCTGACATCTGAGTGTTGGCTTTGACCAGTAGTCAAGAAAAAGAGAAGCGACCACATAGAAACCAGCCCCCACTATTTCACTGACAAAGCTTGCAACTTAACCCGTTCTGTACGTTATCCTAAAACATTGCCCCACAGCTACTACAGTGACCACAGCACACACACTGTTTGCTCTCATAAAAACCCTAAACCAAACCTGTTGCTGTTGAACTGATTTTGACTCATAGCAACCCTATAAGACAGAGTAGAACTGCCCCATGGGGTTTCTAAGAAGTGGCTGGTAGATTCAAACTGCTAATGTTTTGGGTTAGCCACCAAGCTTTGAACCACTAGGCCACCACAAGGGCTATCATACTACCTTGTTAAATTTTCCTCACAGTTGGTGATGAAAACATTACTACCTGGCAATTTCCTATTTATTTGTTTACTTCTTTGGTGTCTGTTTTCACTCCCTCTCGCCTACCTACACACACACACACACACACACACACACACACACACACACAGAGGAAAAGCTAAGCTGTTTTTCCTGTTCACCAGCCTAAAAGAGTACCAGGCACTCTCTTACTAAATGCATGAATTAAGAACTGTGTGTCCCACATCCCAAAGTCCAAAAATGATCCTTGCAGTTAGACTGACTTCCGGTAGAAGCATGAACACTCCCCCAGGAAATATTTGCAGGTGACATACAAAAAGGCTTCACAAGTAGTTGGAGCTAGGCATAGATTGGACACCTGTAAAAAAGGAGAAATTTTCCAGGAACTATTATCAAGTGCCTGATAGTGATAGATAGTGGTTAAGTGCTACATTTGTTAATGGAAACTTTGTGGAGCAGATTTATTGTCCTATAGAGTTGCTATGAGTTGGAATGGACTCGATGGCAGTGGCTTTGGTTTTCTTTTGGTATTCAAAAGGCAGAGCCATGGTGGTGCAGTGGTTAAAAACCCAGGCTGCTAACTAAAAGACTGGCAGCTGGAATCCACCAGCCACTCCTTGGAAACCCTCTGTCTTACAGGGTCACTGTGAGTCAGAGCTGACTTAACAGCAACTGGTTTGGCTTTGGTTTGTTACAAAAGTTGCTTCATTTCAACCTGACAACTGTGCACATTAAGCACCATTACCTTCATTTGCTGATAGAGAAATAGGCTCGGGGAGATTAAGTGGCCCTGAGTCACACAGTGTGAAGCAGAAGCTGAACCAAAGATGCTGAATTCCAGAACCCATGCTTCTGACCACTGAATTAACCTTATCCCAGACTTGACCTCCCCAAGCCTCAGGGTCCTCATCTGCAAAACAACGACGAGAACATATTTCGTGAGGGTTGTTGTGAGGATTGTTGTGAGGATTAAAGGAGATAAGGCATCTAAACGGTGTTTCGCCCAGGGCTTGGCACAGCGGAGTGTACGCATTGCTCTTTCATCGGTATCGGTATTGAAACCCTACTTCCTTCATCCCACTCAGCTGTGGCTTCCCTTCCCTTCATTCTCACTCTTGCAAGCTGTGGCCTCTAACTGGTTGGTATTTGCTGTCAGATCTTTGTGCAGGCGTGGGCCAGGATCTTGACGCATGTGCCAATGTGGACAATTGTGTCCTTGCCCGAGGGCCTGAGCATCACTGATAGATACTCTTGAAAATACAGTCCCACCTGAGCCCCTTTGCAGAGCAAGAAGTCCCACAACACAGACTTCCTGTGAAGAGTGACTTAGCATGTCTTAGCACGCAGATCTCCAAATACAGGCATGGGAGACTGGACATAGGGTTTCAGGCACCAATCCTTGCCCCTGGGGATTTGAGGACCAAAAAGCTGCCCATTGCCCCAAGTGGTGAGTACGTGATCTTTCAGCCATGAGGCTCCCCGATGTTCCCTGCCTGCTCCGACAATACACTGCCACTTTCTGTTTTCTTTGCAGTTGGAATCCATCTTATTTCAGTAAGTTACTAGGACTGGAGGAAGTAGAGTGCATCCTACAGACCTGAGGTTCCTGAGCCAAGGTGCTCCCTGACCAAAGGCTGATGCAACACGAGGGCGTTCCTACAGAGCCGACAGAGGGAAAGCCTTCTCCTGGAGTGGACACCTTGAATTCAGATTTGTAGCCTACAGCACTGTGTAAGAATAAATTTTTCTTTGCTAAAACCATCCACTTTGTAGTATTTCTGTTAGAGCAGGTACCAGATGACTTAAGTACCAACCAAACCAAAGTCACGGCCATCAGGTCAATTCTGACTCATAGCAACTCTTCCACAAAGAGTTTCCAAGGAGCATCTGATGGATTTGACCTGCTGACCTCATGGTTAACAGACAGCGATTAAACACCACGCCACCAGGGTTTCTAGTCATTACTGTCCCTCACAGTTCTGCCTTTCTCTTCATGAGCTGTCATGGATTGAATTGTGTCCCCCCAAAATATGTGTAGCCATGTGGCTGGGCCATGATTCCCAGTGTTTTATGATTGTCCTCCATTTTGTGATTTCCCGGTGCTGTATGTTAAAGTACTGGGGTGGGACTGTAAATCTCTTTATAAGATCACCTCCCTGCTCTACTGTAAAGGGAGTTTCCCTGCAGTATGGCTTGCCCCACCCTTAATCTTTTCATCTTACAAGAGATAAAAGGAAAGAGAAGCAAGCAGAGAACTGGGATCTCACACTCTCAAGAAAGCAGCACCAGGAGAAGATCGTGTCCTTCAGACCTGAGGTTCCTGTGCCAAGAGGCTCCCTGGACAAAGACTGATGTAATACTGGACTTTCCTCCAGAGCCAACAAGGGAGAAAGCCTTCCTCTGGAGCGGACATCCTGAATTTAGACTTGTAGCCTACTGGACTGTGTGAGAATAAACCTTCCTTTGTTAAAGCCATCTGCTCTGTGATATTTCTGTTAGAGCAGCCCTAGGTAACTGAAACATGAGCCAACAATAACTAGCGGTAGGCTGGAACAGAAGATATGCCTTCATTTCCCTTTACTTCTAGGTGGAGCTTCGACTCCTTCGGCTGTGGTATTACTGGAATACAGGTAAGGTAACTTGGCATGATGCTTACTGCTACAGTCAAACGCACCTAGGGTTGGATACCAACCCTGCACCTTTTTGTGTGAGCTCTGGCAAGTTCCTTTATTGGTATCGTTGTTTGGTGCCGTGGAATTTATTTTCGAATCACAGAGACCCAATGTGTCCGAGTAGAATTGCCCCATAGAATTTCTATCTTCCAGTATTTCTAGAAGCAGATCACCACGTCTTTTCTCTCCCAGAGCCACTAGTTGGGTTCAAACCGACAACCCTTCAGGTGGCCACCCAGTTCTTAACCATTGCACCACCAGGGCTCCTTTCTTTATCCATGAAGTGGGAATAATAGCAGGATGTACCCTTGTGGATGACCAGGATTTACAGGGTTGATGCAGAGAGTACCTGTCACGGTGCCCAAAGAGCCCAGCAAATATTAAGAGCAGACTTCCTCTAAATGGTGGTTATGGTTATTATTCTGTCCTGGGAGGCCCCCAAAGTAAGCAGTACATTGTTTAAGGACCCAGGGCAGCTTTGTTTTTCGGACTTCACTTCCTCTGTTAGACCTGTTGGATTTGTAATTGGCCAATTAGAATTTGCTCCACTGTGTTTAAGTGCCAGGACGTGAGAGGGACCGATTCCCTGTGCAGAACATATAATGAGGCAAACAAGTTCTACCGTTCCTGTTTTTGAGCTGCAGGGGAAGACCGAGGGCTATTTTTAGCAGCGGTAAGTTTGGGTTCTGGGGAGGGCATTGGGCTGTGTTTGTTACATTACGTTTCAGTATAATACAGAGTGACCGCTGAAGAGATCTGTTTCAGGTTGTTTTTATTAATCAAAGGTTGTTTTTTTCAAGTTGAGAGATTCAGACTCAATGGGCCACAAGCAAACAGGCCCCCCCAACACAGGGGTTCAATCTAATTTTAACATCTCCTTTGTTCTATCAAGTTTCCATGAAGTAGTGGGGGGGGGGGAGGTCATAAATATAACATTGCTTTCGCTTACTAAGTTTTTCTTTCAGGAAGAAAATATTTAGTGATTATACTACGGTCATATCTCACAAAAATAAACTTTGGAAAAGTGTTCTGTGATTCAGGCACAAAGTATGAGAAGACCTGCCCCTGGAAGATTTGGAGCTCCTTCAGGTGCAGGCAGACATCTGTCTCTGAGATAAAGACCAGCACCAACCAGCTGGGAGGTAAGGAGAAAACCTTGGGAAATAATCACACATTATCTGGGTTTGAGAAATTGAAACACAAAGCATATTCCCAAGATGCAGTAAATGATGTCCTCCAAAATCTCAGTCAGCAAATTCACGTGAGAAGCCTGAGCTAAGCACATACGATGGCCTTGCCTGTGGAGATGCAAAAGGGGACAAGGTACATTTGGTCCTTGTTGCCCTCAGGAATCTTGGTTTCCTGGGGCTGCTGTCCTCCAAAATCTCGGTCAGCAAATTCACGTGAGAAGCCTGAGCTAAGCACATACGATGGCCTTGCCTGTGGAGATGCAAAAGGGGACAAGGTACATTTGGTCCTTGTTGCCCTCAGGAATCTTAGTTTCCTGGGGCTGCTGTAACAAAATATCATAAACAAGTGGCTTGTAAGAAGAGAAATTTGTTGGCCCACTGTTCTAGAGACTGGTAGTACAAATCTTGGGTATCAACAAGGCACTGTTCTCTCTGAGGGTTTTAGGGGAAAAGCTTCTGGCTGTTTGTTTCAGTTTCTGGTTGTCCTAGGCATTCCTGGGCTTGCAGCTGTGGTGTGACTTGGTGGTCACAAGGCTGCTTTTTCCTTTGTTTCTCTGTCCTTTCTGTTTTATAAAAACACCGTTTGGATTGCATTAGAATCCAGTCTATTCCTGTACGACTTCTTGTTAATTTAACTTTACGTCTTCAAAGACCTTATTTCCAGACAGGTTCATATTCCAGGTACCTGGGGTTAGGACTTCAAGGTATCTTTTGGGAGAGAGCTATTCAATCTGTGGAGTCCCTGGTGGTGCGGCAGGTTAACGTGCTCCCACCAATCCAAAAGTTGGTGGTTTCAGTTTATCCAGAGGTACCTTGGAAGAAAGGCCTGGCCATTTACTTCCGAAACATCAGTTATTGAAACCCTGTGGAGTACAGCTCTACTCAGACTCTGCTCGGGTCAGCCTGAGTCAGAGTCCACCCAGCAATAACTGGTTTATTCAACTGGTAACAGGTGCTGACAGGTCACTAGAGAAAGAAGACGAGAAAAGAGTGCAAGGGATGTTCTGACTGGGGAAGGGTCTTACTAGACTAATTCTACAAGTTCCAACCTACTCAGTTTTTGCTGGGTTTCAGTTCCTTCATCTTTAATATGTGGGTAAGAATTCTTGATTAAGATGATGATTTAACCATCTGCAAATATGATCAAAACAACTCCTGGGGATCCCTACTCCAAAGTATAGTAATAATCCTAGGAAGAGGAAAGCAGGGGATCAAGAAATAAGGAGTTGCAACTTGAGAGAGGGATACAGGGAAGCCTCAGGATAAGAAGGGCTCCCAGGTGACAGCTGTGTACCAGGTGTAGAGGCCACCTGTCTAGGTTGGAGCCGGTCAGAAGGGCCCAAGAGAGAATGCTTCAAAAAGATGAAACTGAGAAAAAGCCCAATGTATATGAAAATATTTAGAAAGGATTCCTACAGCAAGGGACAGGATTGAGGTTGAATTAGGGATAAGTACTGAAGAGTAACAGTCAACTTTAAAAAGTAAGTAAATTTCAAGAACAGAAATTGTACAGGAAAAAATAAAATCTAATATACTGGATAACTCAACTATAAAAATACTGATCCGACTAAATGTAAATTCAAATTACTTCTATATAAGGAAGCTAGGAGGACTGGAAAAAAAAAAGTCTGTGTATATGTGTTGCACTTGGGGTGACAGGTTGGTCAGAAAGTCAAAGCCTCGTCTTCCCTGGTGCCGAGGCGACAGCTAACGCCTCAAACAGAACCGCAGTCCATCTGCCAGTTTGTTGTACTGGGGTGTCACGGGTGCTGCTGTGATGCTGGAAGCTATTTCCTGAGTATCACACCTACTGGCACGGTCATCTATGATGGACAGCTCTCAGCAGAGCTTCCTGTCTCCGACAGACTAGAAAAAAAGACCTGGAGGTCTCTTCCTGATACTGGACAATCACAAGTGAATATGGTGTAACGTAGCACTAGGAGATGCGTGCCCTAGTTGGAAGGTACTCACAGTACACAGGGGCCACAAAGATGAACTCAGGCATGTGAGCCATCATGGAGGTGGTGCAGGACTGGGACACATTTTGGTCTGTCTCACATGGGGTCATGATGAGTCCCAGCTGATGTGACAGCAACTAACAAAAATAACAGTAAAACTGAGAAACCCTTAAGTAGTGATGTCAGCACATGTGCAGTAAACAGCAGAAAGAATCTGCTGAAGCTTCAGGAATGGCTGTGTCTAGACCATGGGAAGTGGTTCTGTGTGACCTGGAGGACATAGTGGGAGGCCTGGGAAGGAGTCACTGTCTTTTGTATCAAGGCTTTTAGAACTTATCAACTTTTAAATACATGCACATATAAAGTTTAAAACAAAAAGTGAAATTTAAAAATAATGATATGCAAAAACAAAAAGCTCTGGAATTCCTTGCTGTGTTTGTGAAACATAACAGTACTGTGCAAACTTTTCTGAGAAATATCTATCACATGGTATGCCAGACTTTCATAGTATTTCTCAGAAGTGCAAAGTTGGCTTCTTGATAAGACATCACTAGTTTAAAGAGGCAGAGGAGTGAGAACACTAGCCCCCAGGACGGTTGAAAAAGTCAAATGAAAGAAGACACAGGAAGCACTTGGCACAGTGCTGTATAAACATTAGCTGTTTGTCCCTCACTGTTTGCTCTCCTCTCTAGCGTAGTTACAGATTGCTTGTTTACAGGCAACACCCTTAAAAGGGAGCAGGAAGGGGTGCATCCCATACTGGCTAGATAGTTGGAACGTAGACGTGGTAGGGAGCCATCTGGGACGATGGTGACAAGGACCATGCCCACAAGGTGATGAAACAACAGTATAGAAGGAACAAGAGCTTTCCCTGGCCCTCAACCTCTAGACTGTTGCATGAGAAAGAAATACAGTTCTATCTGGTGTAATCCCCCACTAATACCACTCTTATTGTCATTTCTACTGGTCGTGGTAGTTGTAGTGTTGTTAGGTGCAGCAATCCTAGTGTTGTTGTGCACTGTCAAGTCAGTTCCAACTTACAGTAGGACAGAGCAGAACTGCCCCAAAGGGTTCCCAGGGAGTGGCTGGTGGATTTGAACTGCCAACTTTTTGGTTAGCACCTGAGCTCTTGAACTCTATGCCACAAGGACTAAGGTAGTTCTAGTAGCAGTAGTTATTTATGGAAACCCTGGTGGTGTAGTGGTTAAGTGCTGTGTCTGCTAACCAAAATGTTGGCAGTTCAAATCCACCAGCTACTCGTTAGGAACTGGGGCAGTTCTACTTGGTCTTGCAGTATCACTATGAGTCAGAATTGGCCCGTGGCAAAGAGCTGGTGTCGGTTGGATGAGAGTTGGGGTGGTGGGATGGAGATAAGTGGGCGACAGACTCAAAAAACAGGAGCTAGAGTTAACTGACACACTATGAAGGTGGAGGCAGAAGTGGGAGCCAGGAATTGGGCCAAGATTGCTGACCGTTGCCGTAGAAGGACGACAGCGCCATTTGTCGGGGAGGGAACAATGGGGAGGAACTTGTCCAGGAAGGAGTGTAAAGATGCTGGGCTCAGTTTCAGACTTGCTCAGTTAGAGGAGTCTGCTAAAAATCCATGTGCTACAGTTTAGGAAGCAACCAGATATTCGGGAGAAAATCGGGGGCAATTGTGGATTTGTGCTCAATCCTGACTTGACCTTTTCAAAGACTTTTCCAGAAATGAACTGGGCACACTTTTGAAGACCTGAATAAGCAAGTGATAGTGTAATCATCATTTTATAGCTGAGAAAACCAAGGCCCAGAAAGATCCCAAACCTGCCCTCAGGGATATTAGAAGGTTAATCCCTTAGTTTGTTTAAAAATAAAAATCTACACATACAAGTAAATACACCATCCATCCCTGGTGGTGCTACTCTGCAGCCTCTCACAAAGTCAATCATTTATTTATCAAGCAGTAACTGAGGACATACCTGTCCCATGTACAGTTCTAGGAATTGCAAATAGATCACATGAACAAGACAAAGTCCCACTTAAATGGCTTTTGTTAAAGAAGCTCTCCTGATTGATGAAGATGCAGAGTAAACAAACAAACAACAACCAAAAAAAAAATGAGAATGTCTGGTAGTGAATGATAAATATTGTGAGTCTGTGATGAAAATAAAGCAAGTCAGCTGTGATTGAAAGTGACAGAGGAGAATTAGGTGGTCCAGAAAAGCCCTTTTGCAGATAGATTGTCTGTTAGTTCAGGGTTATGAGTCAACTTGGCTCAGCCATGATTCTCAGTGATTTGGTAGATGTGTTATAATCACCACCTGTAATGTGGTATGTTGTGAGCAGCCAATCAATGAGAGGAGTGTTCCCTTGTGGGCGTGGCCTGCATCCAATAAATACGGATGTTCTGGCAAAGCTCATCCTGTCTCAGTCCTGCATCCAACTTGTCATCCTCCAACTTCCAGTTCTTGGGATGTGAGCCAGCAGCCTGCTGACAAAGCTGGAGACTTCGGGATTCATTAGCTCCTGCAGTCACATGAGACAATAGCATGCTGTATGACCTGCTGATTTTAACTTCATCAGCCCCTGTGACCATGTGAGTCAGGAGGAGCTTCCAGCCTGATGCCTAGCCCATGGATTTGGGACTTGCCAGCCCCCACAACTGCATGAGCCATTTCATTGAAATAAATCTTTGTACATACATTTGGAGCCCTGGTGACACAGTGATTAGGAGCTTAGGTTCCAATTTATACATAAACACACTGGTTTTGCTCCTCTAGAGAGAACAGGTTGTGAACAACAAGAAGTGCTAGTCATGTAAAAAAAAAATCTAAGGAAACAACATTCTTGGAGGAGAAATTGCCAGTGCAAATGCCCTAAGGTGAAACTGAACTTAGTATAAAGGATTGATCAGAGACCAGTGTGACCACAGTGGTATAAGCAATGGGAAAACTCACGGGAGATACAATCGGTGGGGTAGTCACTGGCCAAAGCAGAAGGATCTGGCAGGTTAGAGTTAGAGACAGGAATTTAACAATGGGGTATCACTGGTTTTTTCAGCAGGGAGGTAACCCCAGTCAAGAGTTCCTGGGTGGTGCAAATGGTTAACCAAAAAGTTGGCAGGTCAAGTCCAGAGTTGCCTCAGAAGAGAGGTCTAGGAATCTCTTTGTGGAATACCAGCCATGGAAAACCCTACCAAGCACACAGTTCTTCTCAGACACGTGGGGTAGCTGTGAGTTGAAATTAGCTTGGTAGCCACTGGTCTACCTCATCTTATTTGCATACATAAATAACCAGTCACTCCAGCTGCTTTGTGAAGGGTAGACTAGGCCCCAGGAGAAGGCAGAAGAAGAAGCAGGGTTGGGGAACCTTGGCTGCCTTCTGCTGTAGCTCCGCTTCTAGCTGTGTATCATCCCAACCTCCGCTTCCTCACAAACGTGAGAGGTGGGAATTGTTACCCTCAGTTTTCAATGAAGATTCTATTTTCTATCCTTCCACAAAGCTAAGCACAGTTTGGAGCACGTAGCTGTCCTTTTTAATAAATGTACAATGTTTGACTAATACGTTAAACAACTCACTGATTCACTTAGTCAAAGAATCAGACAAACCAATTAAAAGACCTAAAAACAAAAGCTAGACACGCCAGCTGTGTGCCGGCACTGGTCAGTTGCTTGACGGAGAAGACTTGTCAAGCTCAATCAGCAGTCAGTAGCTCACAGTGTAACACAGTCTGCCATGCCCACCAGTTGTCTCTCTTGCCCGTTTTAAGCTGTGTTTCCGTGGCTCCCTCCAGGCATCTGGAGGAAAACAAAAACATTCTTTTTCAAACCTGATGTTTTTCAGTCTTTGGTTGTTTGTCATCATCTAGCCACACAGGAGCACGCACAAGCTGAGATGTGGATCAGCCAAGCACACAGCAGATTGATATTTATGCTTTATCTGCTTCCTCTCAGGTTCACTGGTTAACACAGGCTTCTTAGGCTTTCCGCACAAACATAGCCCGAATCACTGCAGAAGGCCAGGGAAGGCATGGTCACGCTTCCTGTCCTTAGCAATCCAGAATGGGACAGGCAGAGGCAGGGACGCTGGCCATAGGATCACTGGCCACCTGAGACACCAGCACAGTGTATTCGAGATGCTTGCCTCCCACGGCTCTTCCTGGAGGGAGTCCCCACTGGACCTTGTTCATCAAGAATAAGATTCCATGACCCAAGAGTCCAGTAGTGAGTACCTGACCCCAAGAGTTTCCTGTATTGATTGGCCTTTAACTTGTAGCCTGCTTTGGAAAGATTAATGAGGCCAATCAAATTACTCTCCTAGGATTTGGAACTAAATGCAGAGGCCACGGATAATCAATACTATATGCTGGAGCCGAGAGATCAGGCGGTGGAGACAGAACTAGTAACCGTGCTAGGTTTTGTGCCAAGGAGGAACACAGAGGGAGTCAGTGAGGACAGAGAAAGAGAAGAAAATCTAGAACAGTGCTCTATAGTGGCAGCCAGAGAAAGCTACTTAATTTTATTTAATAATCAAATTAACTTAACTGTGATTAATTTATCGATTTCATTAGTTAATTTAAACATTCAAATAACGTTATGAAACTAAACCAGTTGCTGTCAAGTTGATTCAACTCATAGCAACCCTATAGGACAGAGTAGAACTGCCCTACAAAGTTTCCAAGGAGCAACTGGTAGACTCCAACTCTTTCCCTTTGGTTATCAGCTGAGCTCCTAACCACTATACCACCAGGGCTCCTAAATAACGTCAGAAAGGAAAAATTCAGCTCCTCAGTCGCACTCCTCAGGTATTGAACATTTCTGTAATTGCAAAAACTTCTAAGGGATGACACTGTCTAGAAGAACCACTACAATAGACGATAGAAGCTTTGGTTACAGGTATTCAGGTCTTGATTCTAAGTCACTCGAAGCCCAGTGATACCTCCTGCCCTATGTTTAATGAGATACTCGCATCCTTACAATAAACCACCCCTTTTCTTCTCCTGGCTGGCTTATATGATTTGCTCTCACCTACTGATTGAAAGGTTGGTGGTTTCAATCCCTCCCAGCAGCACTGGGGGAGAAAGGCATGGAGATCCACTTCCTGTAAAGAGTGCATTGACAAAACTTACGGTAAAGATTTTTGTGTCTTTTTTTTTCCTTTGCCATTCTTATCATTACTTTTTTCTTACATTAGTTAGTTCTTATAATCTTTTATATCAAAAGAAACTTAACTAAGAGCATATGCTGACTGACTAATATTAACAGTAAGTAGTAACTACTATTTATTGAGTTGTTCTTCGTCCACGCACAAAACATGCATGTTCTTACTTAATCCGTACAGGATCCTTGTAACATAGGTATTTTATCTTGATTTAACAGCTGAGGAGCCGTGGTGGCACAGTCACTAAGATTTGGTGGCTAACCAAAAGATCAGCAGTTCAAACCTACCAGCTGATCCTTGGAAATCCTTTGACGAAATTGTACTCTGTCCTATAGGATTGCTGTGAGTTGGAATCGACTTGACAGCAACACTTTTTTTTTTTTTTTTAACCAGCTGAAGCAACAAAGGCACAGAAAAGTTAAGCAAGTTGTCCAAGGACACAGAGCTGCCAAGTGTTACAGGAGATATGGGATACCAGGGAAGCAGGATGTGAAAAGTGACAGGCACCTAAGGCTCCATTCTGGCTAGGACAGAGCACTAAGAACTGGAAGTCTGAAAGTTCTTTCCAGAAATCACAGATTCTCAGACACTGTCTTAGGGCAGCCGGTCTGCTTCCAGTCATCTCTGCCTGGCTCATCTTTTCCACTAAACAGGAAGTTTGAGAAGTGACAGCGCTGTGGATTCATACCAGCCCTGCCAAGAAATGGCCCCATCAGGAGCAAACTGCATGTCTCTTGAACTCAGGGACCTGCCAACAAAATTCCCTGATGCCAGAACTTTGATTAGAGAACCCAAGTCGTGTGCTGATCGGCACTGGAAGCCAAACCTGGAGGGAGTGTTGGGGGGGGGCACAGTCAGCACATACTTCTCTGCTAAACTCCCATTTCCCATTTGGTTTGGCAGCTTGTTTTTAAAGAAATGAGGCCAGTCCAGGAATTCCATGTCAACATCATTCCTTTTACTGGAACCGCAAATCCAGCCTCCTGGGACCTGGCTCTATCTCTGGGCAGACATCAAAAACAGCCCCTTACTTTGAAACTCTAGCAGTCTTCTAAGAGTTACCCACTTCCTCACCTTTTTTTTCCCCCTGTAAGGAAGAAAGTGAAGGCCAGGGTTTGTGGGCTGCCGAGACCAGGATTTACTGTTGGCAGAGAAGGCCTCGGGGCTGGCCAGCCTGCAGGGGGTTCTCTTGAACCCTGCTGTTACCTTTCCCTCTCTTGTGCTTGCAGGGCCCCGTGGCTCCTTCCTGTCTGTTTCTCTCCCTTCCGAGACCAGCTTGATGAGTAGGCAAAGCCTTCCACAACCCTCTTACCATGCTGCCACAGCTCACCACACGTTGTGACTTCAGTGGGGGGAAAGCAGAAGGTACTGTCATATCCAAAATTCTCTCTTGATCATCCACTTGAGCCAGATCCATGTCCTCCAAACCTGCAACTCTGCAGTGTTCATTGTGGAGAAGACTCATCTTTTAGCAGCGTCACTGCTGAGATCCTAGTTTGATAGGGGAGGACGTGAAGGTAGAAGACAGCAGGCACCTGTTGGGGGGAAGTGTACAAATGGTTACTGGACAGTTAAAACTGGATTTATGTTAGCAAGTCATATGTATTGATGGGCCCATGGGTGGCAGTGATAGGGCAGTAGTGAACCTGGCACCGTTATAGATTGAATTGTGTCCCCCAAAAAAGATATGTTGAGGGGATGCCTGAGCGATACAGATGGTTCAACTCTTAACTACTAACTAAAAGGCTAGCTGTTCGAACCCACTCAGAAGTGTCTCAGAAGACAGGCCTGGCAATTTCTTTCTGAAAGGTCACAGTTTGAAAACTCTGTGGAGCAATTCTACTCTGCCCACATGTGGTTGCCATGATTCAGAATCGACTCTACAACAATTAACAACAACCACAACAAAAAATATGTTGAAATCTAAGTCCTGGTACCTGTGAGCAAGACTTTGTTTGGAAATAGAGTCTTTGAAGCTGCTTTCAGTTACAGTTGACATGAGGTCATTGTTATGGATTGCTTTGTGTATCAGCAATCCATTTGTGTATCAGCTATGTGTATCAGCTTCGTTAGGCTATGATTCCCAGTACTGTGTAGTTGTCCTCCAAGTTGTGATCTGATGTAATTATGCTATGTGCTGTAAATCCTAATCTCTAGAATGTTAGAGGCATTGAGGATTAGAAGCAGCTATCTTAATGAAGCAGAACATAATATAAAGGATTAAGTTGTATCTTGAGTCAATCTCTTTTGAGATATGAAAGAGATAAGTGAGCAGAGAAGAGGGATTCCTGCAACCAAGAAAGAAGAGCTGGGAGTAGAGTACATCTTTTGGACGTGGGATCCATGTAGTGAGAAACTCCTAGACCCAGGGAAAGCTTAATGGCGAGGCGTTTCCACCAGATCCAACAAAGAAACCCTTCCCTTGGAGCCAGCCCCCTGAATTCAGACTTCTAGTCACTTAAACTGTGAGAGAATAAGTTGTTGTTTGGTAAAGCAATCCACTTGTGGTATTTCTGTTGTAGCAGCAGTAGCTAAGACTGTCATACTAACGTAAGGTGGGTATGATACTGGGTTATTCTGCGTGAAGATGATGCAAAATGAGGCAATGTTTTATTTTGTTGTACAATGTCGCTTATACCCTGTTGTGGCCAACTCCATCTGGGGTCTTAAAAGCTAGCAAGCTGCCTTCTGAGGTACACCAAATGGTCCTAGCTCACCAGGAACAGATGATCACCAGGGACAACAACAACATGGGGGTAAGAGAACCCAGAAGGCAGACCCACATGAGTGGGTGACTACATCAACATGTGACCAGAAGAACTAGATGGTGCCCCACCACCTCCAGTGACATCCATGATGGAACTCACAATGTTGAGTACTAGTGGCAACATGAGAATAAAAGGGGTGCACCCTAAGAACTTCACTAAAAGACCTCAACTGATGGTCCAAAGGCCTGGGGGCTACCCTGGGAACATGGCCAGCCCCTAGATCGACATTGCCCCTGATCATAAATCATTACTGAGGTCAACTCTTCGGACAGGAGTGGATTGGACTCGGGGACACAGAGTGACCATATTGTGTGTGAACTTTATGGTTCTGTGTATCTATAGGATGTCTTCCTACTGGCCTCTTACTAGATGAGAGTGGAGAGCGTGGAGAGGAGGAGACAGGAGATTATTAAGAGGACATGAAATGTAGAACAGGAAGGAGGAGTGTGCTGTCACCAGCCAAGGAGAGCAGAAGGAGCTACAGATAGATGAGAATGCAAATTTAAACTAGATTGCACACTGCTATGCAATCACAATAAAAAAAAAAATATATATATATATGTATAAATAAAGAAAAGAAAATGCCAACCCATAGTGACAAAACAGAACTGTCCTGTAGGGTTTCCTGGGCTGTAATCTTTACAGAATCCAATCATCAAATCTTTTCTCCTGTGGAGACACTGATGAATTCCAGTCGCTGATCTCTCAGTTAGCAGCCAAGCATTTAACCATCGTTGTGGTACAAGGGATTCTTCTCCTTATATCTGGCAGGGGTTGGGAAGGTGGGTAATAAACATTTGTTGAGTGAAGGAATGGAGACTGCTCCTTCAAATGCTAGAGGAGCAGCAGGCCAAGGGAGGCAGGGTCAGTGCTGCCGCATCACACATCTGGGGCACTGTCTTGATTCCTTAGCTCTTCCGGGATAGAAGAACCACAAATGCATGCTTTTAGAAAGTGGAAATTTATTTTCTCACAGTTCAGAAGACTAAAGTTCAAATTCAGGGCATCGCTCTAGAAGGAGATCCTTCCGCATCTATTTCAGCGTCTAGTGGCTGTCAGCAATCCTTGGGGTTCTTGGGCTGCTAGCTGCTTCTGTCCTCCTCTGCCACCCTGCATATCTGTGTCTATTCTGCTGTTTCCATAACTCAGAAGTGATATGATTTAGGCCACACCCTACACTGTTATGACCTCATTAACCTAACAAAAGAAAATCCCTATTTCCAAGCAGAGTTAATTTATAGATGGAAAAAAAAAAAAAGCTTACTGTCAGGTCAGTTCAACTAACTGCAATCCTCTAGGACAGAGCAAAATTGTCCCATAGGATTTGTAAGGCATAATGGTTACAGAAGCAGACTGCCACGTCTTTCTCTTTTGGAATGGCTGGTAGGTTCAAACCACCAGGGTTAGGATTTCAACACATATTTCAACATATGTCAACCCTAACAGACTCTGAACCAAGGACAAAGTAGTGGTTAGGAGTAGGAGTGTGGAGTGTGGATTCAGCTCAGTCACTTACTTAGCTGTATGTTGGGGCAAGCTGTTTAATCTATCTGTCTGTGCTTCGGTTTATTTATTTATAAAATAGAGGCAATAATACACCTTACAGTGTATCATGAGAAATGAACGAGGTAATACAGCTAAAGTCCTCAAAAAAAGTCTGACATACAGTACGCTCTCAATAAACATCAGCTATTAAAACAAGAGGACATCCACCCTGGAGAGGCAGACTATTAAGCTGGCGTCATTTCTTGGAGCCGTTCTTGGCTCCCACTGCCTCGGTCTCCTGCCATGTGTCTGACAGGCAAAACCCGTTCTCGGCTCAGGACCTTTATAACTCTCTTCCCTTTGTCCGGAACATATTCTGCCCTAGAAATTCACACGGCTTTCTCCCTTGTTTCACTGAGGTTTCCACAAAAATCTTACCTCTTTGGAAGCCTTCTTTATAGAACCTCTCTCAAAAAGTACACTCCATCACTCGTCACCCCCTTGCCCTGCTCCAAGGTCCATCATGAAGTGCCCATACAACAGCGCCCCAGCACCTGACCCATATCTGTGCATGCCTTCATTTGATTTTTGTTGCGTGTTCTCCCTAAAATTTAAGTGCCGTGAAGACAGAGACTTTTATTCACTGTATCATCCCCGATGGCGTAGTGGCTAAGTACTACAGCTCCCAAGCAAAAAGCTGGTGATTCGAATCTACCAGGGGCTGCTCAGAAACTCTATACGGCAGTTCTACTCTGTCCTACGGGATTGCGTGAGTCAGAATTGACTCACTGGCAGTGGTTTCTTTCCCTGTTGTTGTTAGTTGCCACTAAGTCAGCTCCAGCTCCTGGTGACCTTGTGTACAACAGGACAAAACACTGTCCAGTCCCATGCCGTCTTCGTGATCATTGATAGGTTTGAGTTTGTGGATGCAGCTGTTGTGTAGTGCCTTCCAGCCTGAGGGCCTTGGCTCCCAGTATTTTCAGATAACATTCTGTTGTGATTCACAGGGTTTTCATTAGCTAATTTTTGGAAGTGGCTTTCTAGACTTTGCCCCTGAGTCTGTTTTAATCTAGAAGCTCCTCTGAAACCTGTCCAACACGGGCGGCCCTGCTGGTATTGGAAACCCCAGTTACATAGCTTCCAGCATCACAGCACCACGCAAGCTACCACAGTATGACAAACCGGCATAATAGGTGTTCAAGAAATAGTTACTGTTGAATGAATCCATTGTTCCTTTTGAGATTCCTCCCTAGCCCTCCCCCGCTCCATCTCCCAATCACGTAGCTTCATATGGAGAATTTTCCCAGCCTTTTCTATGCCCAAATCTGCTTCCTTAGCCCTAGCCCCTGCTGCAGCCATGCCCTGTCTCAGGAAGTGGGTTTCTGTCACAAGCAGTTTGGGACTTGCTGACTAGTCCTAAAAGATCAGCTGCCTCGGTGTCAGCTGTTAAGGGGCCGCAGAGAACAAGACAGGAAGTCCAGTGGGAGAAACAGATGAATAGAGACAGTAACATCTCTGGCTGGGGATGCGTCAGGGGGAAACCCAGAAGTCTGGAGCACAGAGGAACGACCCACTTAGGGCAAAAGTTCCCCTAGACCCCGAGCAAGGCTCCATCACAGAGCCACATCCTAAATATCTGGATGACAGACACATTGCTCATCTGTTGGCTTTATCCTGAGCAGAAAAAGTACCTGGTGAATCAAATGCCCATGAAACTGAAATCATTTCTCAGTCACAGAATTCAGATTTGATACTGTCAGAGAAGTATTTTAAAGACCTCAGGGAAGGTCAGGCAGTGTACCGTAATTAAGAGTGAGAACATTTCCTCCTGCTTGCAAGGGTGTAAGGAATTCAGCTCCAGAGTGGAAGGAGGAGGGGACTCTCAAATCCTTGGCTGTGAAGAGAATGTTTCCCTAGCCTTAGTTTTCTGTCAATCACAGTCCTTAAGTCCTGTCTTGTGTTTTTATTTTTTATAATCCCGGAAGACTCCTCCTGATTATAGCTCCTTCATAGGATTTTAAAAACATGTCTCAGAAAGAGAATAAGCAGAACTCTCCTTAGAGAAAAACAAAAGCCTTCATCCGTATCTTTCCTAATCGTTATATTTCACAAGATAGTTTCTCTACTAGAGTGTATATGATTAATGCATATTCTTTGGAGTCCTAGATGGCACAAATGTCTAAGCACTTGACTACTAGCAGAAGTGGCAATGGTTTGAACTTATCCAGAGCTGGTGGTGCAGTGGTTAAGTGCTACAGCTGCTAACCAGAAGATCACCAGTTTGAATCCACCAGGTACTCTTCACAAACCGTATGGGGCAGTTCTGTTCTGTCCTGTAGGGTCCCTATGGGTTGAAATCGACTCGACACCAATGGGTTTGGGGCTACAGGTGGCTCAGAAGACAAGCTTAGAGATCTACTTCCAGAAGGTCACAGCCTTGAGATCCTCTGGCGTACTCTGCACACATGGGGTCTCTATAAGTCGACATCAGCTTGTGAGCAACTAATAATAATAATGTGTGACTTGGTGAGAGAGATTGATTTTGCACTTTGGATCTCTTGAGGGGCTGGCAGAGTGTTAAATACACAAATTTAACTGACAAATACTTGGAGTCCCTGGGTGTCTCAAACAGTTAAGCTCTCAACTACTAACCAAAAGATTGGCAGTTCAAAACTACCCAGAGGCACCTTGGATGAAGGGCCTGGCTGTCTTCTTCTGAATGTTCACAGCCTTGAAAATTCTGGAAATTGCAGATCTACTCTGCACTCATGGGGTTGCCATGATTTAGAACTGACTTGACAGTGACTTGTTTGGTGGACCATGTGCCAGGTGCTAAGCCGGAGACTCAGAAAGCACAGACCCTGCTTTCAAGGGACTCCCAATCCAGTAGAGAAAGCACTGTGTACAAATAATGAAATTGCAAATGTAGCAGGAGAAAGAAGTAACTACTTCAAGGAAAAGATGCTGGTTTGAGATATCTTCTCAGAAGAGAGTCTGAGCTGAGTTAAATGTGCAATTTTCTAGTTGAGAAACACATACCAGTGCATTGCACTACTATGTTCCACGGGTCTGTGGAGATGTTTTCAGGAACATAAAAATCATTTGTGGATCATTTCAATATTATTTGTAACAGCAAACAAAAGAAACAACCCAAATCTTTATTGCTATAGAGTTATTAAATAAATTATAGTATATTCATACAATGGTCACATTAAGGAATATTATGCAACTGTTAAAAATGGAGTAGACACAGAGAGGAGTCTCACTGGCAACACAAGAATAAAAAGGGGTGCATCATAAGATCTCCACTAAAAGACCTCAATTGATGGTCCAGTGGTTTTGGGGTTCCTCTGAGAGCATGGCCTCCGGCCCTGATGCTGCCCTTTCCCATAAATTATAACAAAGGTCCACTCTTTGGACGGGAATGGATTGGACTTGGCAATGCAGAGTGACCATATATTGGAAGCACTTTATGGTTCTATACATCTATAGGATATCATCTTTCTGACCTCTGGCTGGAGGAAGGGGAGTGGATGGAGAGGAGGCGAAAGGAGGCTGTTGGGAGGATGAGACATGTATGGAGCAAAGAGGAATAGTGTGCAGTCACCGGACAGGGAGAGCAGTGGAAGCTGCATATAGGTGGGCATGTAAATTTATACGTGAATGTATATTTTCACTCAGTCATGTTAAATAAAAATTTTTTTAAAAAATGGAGTAGAGCTGTTTTAGTGTCATGGAGGGATCTCTAAGTCATATTATTAAGTGAATGAACTAAATGGTAGAACAATGAACGTAGTATGATCCCATTAGTGTTGTAAATAGAATATATGAATACTTGAGAAGCCCTGATTGCATTATAGTCAAGCGTTCAACTAGCTGAAGTGTTTGCATTTTGAAACCACTGCTGCTCCTCAGGAGGAAGTTGTCGCAGTCTGCTTCTGTGAAGATGACCACCTTGGAAACCCTATAGGGCAGTTCTGGTCTCCGCTATCCCATAGGGTTGCTATGAGTCAGAATCGATTTGACAGCATGATTATTTATATTCTTAAATGCACAAAAAGAACTCTGGAAAAGTACATGAAAAGTGATAGTATTAATTACCCAGAGGGACGAAGGAGGAGAAGTAAGGATAAGTAGAAACCTTCTGATTTCACTCTGTGTATTTGTATGTCCATTTAATCTTCCGTTGCTGTTTTTAGATGCTGTCACTTCGACTGCAGTGCAGAGTGTCCTGAACCAACCTCTTGGTCATTGTTATGCCCACTGTTGCAGCCTCTGGGTCAGTCTGGCCCCTGAGGGTCTTTTTTGCTGCTCCTCTACCTTACCAGAAAACTCTGGTGGCATGGTGCTTAAGTGCTACAGCTGCTAACCAAAAGATCAGCAGCTGAATCCACTGGGTGCTCCTTGAAAACTCTTTGAGGCAGTTCTACTCAGTCCTATAGGGTTCCTGCGAGTCACAGTCAACTAGATGGCAATAGATTTGTTTTTGTTTTGGGTTTCGGTTTGGGTTTTGTTTTCTACCTTACCAAGCATGATGTTCTTTTCCGGGGACTTGTCCCTGCTGATAACATGTGCGTTACACAAAGTCTTAACCACTGTCACATCTAAGGAACATCTGAACATATTTCTTCCAAGACAGATTGATTTATTTTTCTAGTAGTCCACTATATATTCAATATTCTTTGCCAGTATTATAATTTAAATCCATCAATTCTTCTTTCATCTTCCTTACTCGTTGTCCAACTTTCATATGCCTATGAGGTGACTGAAAATGCCATGGCCTGTGTCAGGAGCACTTATGACCTTAAAGTGACAACTTTGCTTTTTCACACTGTCAAGAGGTCTTTTACAGATTTACCCAATGCAGCACATTGTTCGATTTCTTGACTGCTGTTTCCGTCAGTATTGGTTGTGATTCAAGTAAAATGTAATTCTTGAGATCAAAATTTCTCCATTTATCATGATGTTGCTTGTTGGTCCAGTTGTGAGGATTTTTGTTTTCTTTATGTTGACGTATAATCCACACTGAATGCTGTAGCCTTTAATCTTCATCACTAAGTGCTTCAGTTCCTCTTCATTTTCAGAAGCAAGGTTGTGTCATTTGTGTACGAAACGTTGTTAATGAGACTTCCTGCAATCTTGACGCCACATTCTTCTTCACTAGCCCAACCTCTCCTATGCTTGCTCAGCATACCGACTGAATAAGAATGTCAAAAGGATACAACCTTGATGTACACTTTTCAGGTCTTAAACTATATCGTATCCCCTTGTTCTGTTCAAATGACTGCCTCTTGGTCTATGTACAGTTTCCTCATGAGCACAATTAAGTGTTCTGTAATTCCCAGTCTTCACAATGTTAGCCATAAATTGCTGTGATCCACACAGTCAAATGTCTTTGCATAGTCAGTAAAATTCAGGTAAATATCGAATTAAGGCAAAAATAAACTAATTTAAAAATACGTGTTGTGTGAATGGCTAGTCTATCTTCTGTTTTGAGGCCTTGGGAACCTAATCAGGATAGCTGAGCTGACCGTCGGAAACTCATCTCCCAGTGAGCTCACCTACGCTCTTCATCCTCATACTGTGCCCACCAGCCAGCTTGTCTATTAATGCAGTGGCCCTGTCTCTAGGCTGCACAGTGTTTGCTTAGCTACACTTATAGTTATGAGTGCTGAATTCAAAAGCAGGAATACCTGGCTTCAGATTCCAAAGGGTGCACTTGCTACCTATGTGACCTTAGAGAAGTTACTTATTCTCTGAGCCTCAGGTCTCCAATCATGGGGTGACAGTGGAAACTAAATATAATGCCCATTGCCAGCACCAGTTACCATCAACGTGACTCTAACTCATGGCAACCCATGTGTGTCAGGGTAGAACTGTGCTCCACAGGGTTTGGGCTGGCTAATTTTAGGGAAGTAGCTCACCAGGTCTTTCTTCTGAAGAGCCTTTGCATAGACCTGATCTTCCAATATTTCAGCTAGCAGCCAAGTGCTCTAACCATTTGCACCACCCAGAGATTCCAATGCCCATTCAGTGCACAGCAAAACAAGCTTAAGAAAGATCAGTAACAGGACCAGTAGTTGATTGTGCTCAGATCCCCAGTAAAATCAGACCAGTACCCACAGTACCTTAGCTGTGGCCAGCTGGCCTGTCCGTCTCATCCTACTTGATGGGTTTCTCCAGTTTTAGTGAAAAAAAGATCAAATCATGTTCAAAAAGGAAATAAATCCAGAATTAGTAGATTTAATCAATAATGTTCATTTTTAATAAATCACAGATTCTGTCTTCTCCCTCTATTCTTTCCATGTCCAACAACACAACATGCGTGTGTGCACATGCACATGCATTTGTGCACACATGCGTGCGTACACACACACACACACACACCTAAAAATACCTAGGATTTTCTCAGATTTATTCCCACTGGAAGAATGCCCAATAATAGGATGCCTTCCAAATAAAAAATGGCTATAGTACCTCTTATTATTTTATTATTCTATTTTATTTTTATTTTATTTTTTTATTATTTTATTTTTATTATTTTATTATTATTTTATTATTCCCATTTTATTCATTATATTTTATTCATAAAGAAGTTTCTTTAAATTGATGCTTGTCCTAAGCAGTTAGTAACTGCTTACAGAGTCAATTCAATTGACAAAATATTTACTGAATCATCATCATAATAACAATGACAGTGCAGTGGTCCCTTGTCATTTTCAGCTACTCTGCATCTTAACGCCTTCTAATCTTACAGAATTCCCTAAGTCTGTGGATCTTGGGAAGAGCTGGGGGAACTGCAGACCTCTACAGAAGCTTACAGAAAGCAGACATCTTTTAATCCCACTCCTTGGCAATCAGGGTTCTGGCTTGTAACCTGGGCTCAGCCCCTTGGATGCCTCCATCAGGAGAAAAGTACAAGACACAGGATGGCCAGTGAGGCTCCTAACCACGTGACTTGAACATCTGGTGGCAGCCTCAGCAGTGAGTCTCCTAAGGCAGCGGTGCCAGCTACTGTCCAGACAGTTCTGTGGCAAGTCTTTGGCTGGGTTCTCAGCTGCCCAGTCTATCTTGGTTCCTGCCCATTTTCCACGCCTGGTTCTCTAGCCTTCCTGTTGATTCTTTGAGCTGACATCCTCCCAATAAGTTCCTGTTCTACTGAAGTTAGTCAGAGTCAATTTCTATTTATTTATAATCAGGAACTCCAGCCAGAAGAAATAACTGCAAATTATGGGGCAGTTATAGCCAGCCAGTATTCTAAGCTCTTTACATGAGGTATCATACTTAACCAAAAAAGGTCTGGTGATCTACTTCTGAAATATCAGTCCTTAAAACCCTATGCAGCACAGTTCTGCTCTGACACATATATGGAGTCACCATGGGTTTGATTCCACTCAGGTAACAACTGGTTAAAAAAAAAGTACTAAACTTCAAAACTCTAGGAAGGGAAAAGCCAAAAGCAAAACAACAAACCCACTGCTGTTGTGTCAATTCTGACTCGCAGCAACCATATAAGACCTAGTAGAACTGCCCCATAGAGTTTCCGAGGAGTGTCTGGTAGATTTGAACTGCTGACTTTTTGGACTTTTTGGTTAGTAGCTGTAACACTTAACCACTATGCCACCTAGAGAAGAACCTCTTGTTCCCATTTGACAAATGAAAACATTGAGGCTTGCTGAGGTTAAGGAATTTACTCAGTCAACCTCTAGAAAAGAGGCAGTGTCAGGATTCAAGCACAGATCCATCCAGGCTCTTCGTCCTGCTCAGCTACCCAGGGATTTGGGGACTGGCTTACTAGCTACTACAAGGATCTTATATCTTGTCTCATGTAATCCTCACAACTCCTAGAGATCGGAATTTGTAATCCCTATCATTGAATGTAGAACTTGAGACTCAGAGATATTAAAAGTGATGCATTCTAATATTTATCATAAGTCTTAAAAATGTGCATACACTTTGATCTAACAATTACAGATTTAGGCATTACCCCAAGAAAATAATCACAGATATGACCAAACTGGTTGCCTGGTGGTTAAGTACTATGGCTGCTAACCAAAAAGTTAGCGGTTCAAATGTGCCAGGTGCTCCTTGGAAACTCTATGGAGCAGTTCTGCTCTGTCTTATAGAGTCATTATGAATTGGAATCAACTCAATGGCAGTGGGTTTGGTTTTGGTTTTTTATGACTGAATTGTTCATTGGACTATAATTTGTTTTAGGGAAAAATTAAAAATCATTATGTCCCATAACCAGGTAACAGTTAAACACATTAGGGAATACTGTATGATAGAATCTTGTACAACCAAAAATTTTTTCCCCAGTATGTAGGTCTTCTTTTTACTCTTTTGTTCCAGTGTTTCGATGGACATGTTTAATTTTCAGAAGATCCCAGTTATGTAGCTTATCTTCTGGTATTTACTTATTGTTAGTTATGGTTTGTATCTTATTTATACTTTATATTAGGGCCCCTAGAGTTGACCTTATTTTCTCTTCTATGATCTGTATTAGTTTTTGTGTAAGGTGTGGGGCATGGATTCTGTTTCATTTTTGAAGGTGGAAATCAGATTTTTGCCATGAGCATTTCATAAAATGACTATCGTTTCCCCCATTTAATGGACTTTAGGCCTTTGTCAGAGATCAGGTGACCACAGGTGGATAGATTCACATCTGGGTTCCAGATTCTGTCCTCTCGGTCAATGTGTCTGTTGTTATACCGGTATTGTGCTGTTTTGACTACCATAGGTTCTGTGGTCAGGTAGTGCAAGGTTTGCTACTTTGTTCTTTAAAAATGCTTTTCTGATTTGGGGTATAGAGTCAATTTTAATCATAGTGACTCCTGTGGTGGAGTAGCCACCCCATAGGGTTCCCAGACCATACTCTTTATGGTAGCAGATGACCAGTTCCTTCTCTCACAGAGTCTCTGAGAGGGTTTGAACCAGCAACCTTTTGGTGAGCAGCCAAGGGCTTCCCCTTGGCATCACCAGGGCACTTTGTATGTAAATCATACCTCAATAAATTAAAAAAAAAAAATGTTCTAGAGGAAATATTTTTATCAAGGCAAGTATTCATGAAACAGTAAGTAAAAAAGGCTACATAACACTGTATTCCAGTGTGTGTGATGTGTGTAGAAAAGAGAAAAGGAGGAATTGGACCAAAATAATCATCATTGTTACGGCTGGGTAGTGGAAATTTCAGATGATATACATCTTCTTTATACTTCTCTGTATTTCCAATAAAGAAACATTCTTTAGGAATCATAATAAACAAACACTAAAATTTTCTAAAGAACTTGTCCTACCTCACACATCTGTTAAATGGAGAGAAGGCAACTAGAAATGGGGACGCCCCAGCCAAGTCAGTTAATTGTACCGTCTACGATGTCTCCAAGTTTTTACTCCATGTCAGAAATTGGTGTATTGCACACCTTGGTGATTGCGTACAAAATTTGCTCTCATCTGCCAGGAACTTGAACTCTGGCAGGAAGGGGAAGGAGGAAGTGATTACATCTGGCGGAAGAATTAGGAGAGGCTTCACAGAGGTGGCCTCTGCGATGAGCCAAGAGGGATGAGTCGGACCGCAAGAGGCAGAGATGCGGGGGATGAGCACGGATCAGGAAGCCTCCACTCCAGTTGGGGAGAAGCAGGGAAGTTGTGTGGAGCATGCAGCCCAGTGACAAGCTACAGGGGAGACTGGAGACACCTAAGGAGAACCTTGAAAGAAGCTGCAATAGTTGGGGCCCATCTATTATTTTACAGATGCCAGGACAGATACCTGCGGGTCAGTGGTGCTTAATCCATATTCCCTATAAAGGCTCTCTGAGTAAATTCAAGAGAAAATAAGACACAGTGCAGAAAAATCCAATTTAGCGCCCCTTTGGAAGACACCTATGACAGATATGCCTGTATCATTGGCAGCCCAGACCACAAGCAAGACACCGAGACTGCCACGGTCTCCCTCCAGATCACGGAGACCTTAAGGTTAGGATCAGGGCCTTCTTTGATATGGGATCGCTGGAGCCCATCACACTGTGTTCCTGGGACTCCTACAGAGTAGAGTGATGGGTAGAGAAGCAGCAATAGAGAGTGACGGGTATAGGGTACAGTCCCTGGGGCAGAGATTGGCACAGAGGATAAGTAAATGGCTGTGAAATGAATGAAGGCACTTATATCTCAAAAAAAAAAAAAAAAGGAAGAGAAGAGATGTTGTATAGTGGTTAGAACACAGACTGTAGCATCAGCTTACCTGGCTTTGAATCCAGACTTTGCCAGTTACTGGCTGTGTGATCATGGGAAAGTTACTTAACATTTCTGTGCTTTGATTTCGTTATCTGTAAAATGGGATCACAAGAGACTGCTTCCTCCACTTGCTGCGAGGATTAAGAAGTTAGAACAATGCCTAGCACATAGTAAGCTCTCTATAGGTGTCCTTGTTTTATGTTAGTTGCTGTTGAATCGATTCTGACTCATGGTGACCCCATGTGTGTGAAGCGGAACTGTGCCAGGATTTTCAAGGCTGTGATCTTAAGAAGCAGATCACCGGGCCTGTATTCTGAGGTGCCTCTGGGTGGATTTGAACCACCAAACTTTTGGCTAATAATCTAGCATTTAATTGTGCAACCCAGGAATTGATATAAGTGTTAGGTATTATAAGAGCTTATGCCAGTCCAACATTCTCACTTCAGAGTTGAAGAAACTGAAATGCAAAAAAAGGGAAGTGACTTGCCCAGGATCAGAGCAAGCCGAAGTACAAGCTGGGACTCTGCATATACGAAACAGTGAATCTTTGGCTTGAAAGGACTTACTGATGGGCTGTGGTCATGTGCCTGGTATAGTCCTACACCTTGTCTCAGGACCGTGAGCTACACCTCCACCTCCATGTTGGGATGAAAGGATGTGTACAGAAAAATCAACTAGAGACCAGTGTGATACAGGACACACTTAACCAGGCAGCTGAACAAGCGGCAGGAGGTCAGGAAGTGGGAAGAAGGCAGGAGAGCTCTTGGAGAAGTGGGATTTCAATCCCAGCCTTTAGGGTGGAGAAATCATTAGGATAGTAACATTCTATTTGTGTGTGTGTCACTGGGAAACGTCACACACACTCTAACTCCACAGACTCCACCACATTTCAGTGAATGTACAAGACCTCTGGAATCCAAGAATCTTGATTGGAATGCTGGTTCTGTGCTTGTCAGTTGAGTGTCCTTGGGAAAGTCACTTGCTGTCTCTGAGCCTCACTGTCGCAATCTGCGAAGTGGAGGTAAAAATACCTTGCTCACTGGGCACTGAGCTGTCATGGGACCAAATGAGCTAACGCATAAGAGACACCAGAAAGTCAGTCAAGATCAGGTCTTCCTTCCCTTTCTTCTTTTCTTCTTCTTTTTCTTTTTTTTTTTTTTTTGTTTGTCCCTCTTCTCTGACTTACCAAATTATAGACTCCTTTAATCTTTAATAGCTCTCTAGGGAGGAATGCACTGCAAACTGGATTCAGAAACCAAACTGAATAATTGGAAGTATTTAAACTATCTTCCCTTTAGACTACTTTTGTTTGGCCAAGAATGTAGTAGGGGATGTCGGGGGAAGGGCCTAGAAAGGGGGAGATGAGCACTGAGCATGCTGCATACAACCAGCCCTCAGGAGGGGCTGGACTCACTGTAATAGTAGCTTTCCTTTGGTGGAAAGGGAGGTGCCAACATGTGTCAAGCATGACCAAGTGCCAGGCTCAAGGCTAAATGCCAGGATAGATACAGCCTTGAACTACATGACCCTTGCCCTAAGAAGCTCCAGTCTTTCACAGATAATGGCAGGAAAAGAAATCATTCGAATGCAAATAATTGTGATGAGAATAAAATACAGAGATAGTGCACAAGACAGCATGATTAATGCTACGAGGGAGTTAGGAGGGAAGTGGGTTTCAGGTGGATTTCAAGGCATGAAGAGGAGTTCACCATGGAGGCCACCTAAGAAAGGAGAAATGACAGCAAATTCAGAAATGCCAGAGTGAGAAGTGCTGAGAATGGTGAGAAAGGGTAAGTGTGAAAGATGAGGCTGCAGAGGAACGGAGGAGACAGAAGATGTAAAGAGCATGCTAAGTCGGCATCCTGGAGCAAGGGCCAGGAGAGACTTAGCATTGTCTTTACACCAAAGTTTAAGGAATGGAGGATTATGTCCAATCTTCATGTTAAAAAAAAAAATCCCTCTTTGCAGCAGAATGCAGTGGGAGTGCAGTGAGGTCAAGTCTGGAGGCAGAACCCCAGTTAGGGCACAGTTCAGGCACAGTTCATTATGCTACCAGAGAGAGGCTAAGAGTCTGATGCAGAAGAGCCATGTGGCTGCCTTCTCCCAGGCCCCACAACCACATGTAAGCTTCTCCTCTTCTGAACCCACAGCGAGTGGCTTCCCCCACCACCGCCCCCCCCATAGCCCTGTGACCCTAGGCCACGTTTCCTAATGATCTGTATATTTGTCTTCCCTCTGCAGCCAGGCTGGGAGCATGTGCCCTTCTCTGCATCCCACTGCCCAGTGGCTGGTTCACAGTCGGTATCGTCGATGTATTCCGAGGGTCATGCGGTTAGTGAGAGGCGACCCGGGGTGAGAACAGCACGTGGCCCGGGTCAGTCAGCCAAACAGGCCTCCAGGGCCCCTGCTCACTCAAGTTCCTTCTCTACTTGTCCTTAATCAAACTGTGCAAAGAAATGTCTTAACTGCCTTCTGTATTGTTTTGTGAATCAACAGAGGACTCAAAACCCTTTCTCTTGCGTGTTTACCAACCAGAGCTTGAAGGAAATAACACATAATCAGAGGAGGAACAGACCAGCTGGTAGCAGTTGGAGTTTCCTTGCCCGGTTGTTTTTTCACCCCTCTCCGGCACTAACAGAAAACCTGATAGTGGTTCATAATTTAAGGTAATTTTTCCAGAGGTGAATTTGTTAAACCGCAAACACACTTGACTGCGGTCTGACTCCCTCCCTTGCTTTTCCACGACTTTCCCTTGGCTGCTTTCTGGGCTGCATCTACGTGGGCACAGAAAGGGCGGCGCAGGTTAACTGAGGCCGAAAAGTTGTTATCACCTGACGTCTGCGCTAACCGCTCATGTCCAACAAGCTGATTCCAGCAAGCACACGTCCCGGGCTGGAGCCGCCCCACCGCCGGTGTTGCCAGGCGCCTGGGAGCTGCGCGCTGCCGAGGGGCCCCAGCAAGGCAGGCGAGGGCTGGGGCCGCTCGGGGCACTGGAGGGAACAGCCTCCGGGAAGGGTTGGGACATGTGGGCAGAGGAGAAGTCAAGCAAGAGAGGACTGCGAGTCCCTGGCAGCACCTGTTCCCAGGGAGTAAATAATACTTTGTCCTTGTGTAACAACGCCTGCCTGTCGCCGAGCAGGCATGCAGTTCATCCTTCATGTGGGCCGCCAGCCTCGCACCAGCATGCTGGCTGCTGGTTGGAAATGCGCATTGCAAAAGAAATAGATCCTTTCTGCTCTCTGCTCCCCGTTCAGCTCCATGTCCCTCCCAACCCCCTATTTCACAGCTGCTGCCCAACTGCAGGGCTCCCAGGGCGGGTCTGCCAAGTATTTGAATCTTGGTGCTGCGGCTCCTGACAGAAGCGGGGGAAGGAGGCAGGGACCCTGAGTCCACGTTGGGCTGTGGTCCCAGGAGGACAGGTGCCTGCGGCTGCAGCCTCCTCCTGTTTCCAACCCTTCCTCTCCTCCCCTCCTGCTCGACTCTCTGTTTACAGTCTATTCACAGGACAGTATTTGAAGAATTCTAAATATGGGTGTCATCGCCCAAGCCTGAACACCAGGCGCGTTGTGCGGAAGGAGATTAGTGAGTTCAGAGACACAGTGAAGACCAATTGATCCGTTTGGGGATGAATCAGTGTTCTGTGATTACTTCGTTTGTGAAAGAGTATCCTTTATTGGTTTGAGGAGTGCAACGGTAAAGAGCCCAGACTCGGAGGTTAAACACGGTGGTTTCAAATTCCAGCTCAGCCACTGACCAGCAGCAGGACCCTGGTAAATTCCTCTGTCTCCCTTTGCAGGGTAACTGACTCATGGCGACTTTCTGAGTGCTGAAAATCCCCTCGGCCCCAGGCATACCGTCCTTATAGAAGGGGTAATAGTGCACTCGGCGTTCTGCGCTGTGAGGTCTGACTAAGGCTCAGGCAGTATCTAGTCACAGTGCCTGGCACACAGGGAGCACTCCACCGTGTAAGCTAGGGTGATGCCACCCTGAATACCCAGAAGTCTTGGCTGAACCTGGCATCCCCACTGTGCAGTGCAAGGGACACACCGGCAGACACCGCTGGAGCTGCTCTCACGCTGTAGCCTTTACGAGTGGAGCTACGCCCTATAAAGTAGTTACTCTATTTCACTGATACGGACTAACTGGAAAAGAAAGGACATAGGTAGATCTGGAACCCTGGAATCTAGGTCTTCTACAGCAAGCCTTGAGTCCTCTTCCAGGCCACTTCCTTTAGGCCGCTTATACCGCTTACTAAGTTACATATGACTTAAGCCTTTGCTATAACAGCCCTGGTGGTGCAGCGGTTAAGTGCTCAGCCGCTAACCAAAAAGCGGGTGGTTCGAACCCATCAGCCGCTCCATGGGAGAAAAACATGGCAGTCTGCTTCTGTAAATATTATAACCTTGGGAGCCCTCTGAGGCAGTTCTACTCGGTCCTGTTGGGTCGCTATGAGTTGGAATTGACTTGTTGGCAATGAGTTTAGGTTTTTGGTAACCCTTAGTTTTTCCCTCTTCTGGAATGCTCTTAACTGACTTTTCTGGTCTCCCAGCCCTTCTCCTCTTCACCTAGAAAATTCCTATTCCCTTTTTGATACTCAGCTCAGCAATCACGTTCTCTAGGAACCTAGGCTTGCCTCAGCTTAGTTAGGTGTTGGTGCTCTCCATGGTCTTAATTCTCTTTATGTACCTCTTTTGTAATGATTTGCTAAGAGATGATCTTCGTGAGCTTCTTGAAGGCAAGAACTATATCTTTTGTTTCACCCTTCCTATCCCCAAGCCCAGAACAAGACACAGTTTCTGGCAAATAACCATTCCTGTAAACTGTTCAGTTGTGGAATTGACTTGAATTCATTACGACATGACCTACTTATTTAGCACTTCATAGCTACTGTTACTTGGGCACTTATGATGGCTCAGGCACTACACTAAGTCCGTGTATTATCTCATTGAATCCTCACAAAAAGCTCATGAGATTTGGTATATGACAGAAAGAACACGAGGCTTAGAGGAGTGAAATAACCTACCCCAGGTCACATAGCCAGTGAGCTGCAGATCTAAGGTTTGAGTGCAGGTTGGCCTAACTTGAGAGTCTACACACTTAATCTCTGGGATCTTCCATTATCTGTGGCAGTCCAGTTCCTGGCCCATAGTCAGCACTCATGCTATAGTAAAATCTGTGAAAGATAGGATCTGCGTAAGGTAGAGACCTGTCAGAGAACAAAAACTCAAATCTTTTTCTAAAAGAGAGTGATAGAAAAGTGGTAAGGCTGCAAAGATGGAAAATTTGCAAGACCTACAAAAATAAGAGAGTCCTGTAGAGTTCTGGCTTCCACAGATTTCACTGTAGTTGTCAAGTTGGGTGGATGGTGTGGGGCAAGGGTTGACAAGCTCTTCACGGATGTACAGCACTGGGCACAGGGTCATTTTCCTTGGTCCTCACCAGCCAGCTGTTGTCTTTGGTGCCTTTTCAGGAGCTCCCAGCTCTTCCTAATTCCAGAGTTTATTTTCACCTTCATGCTTTCTTAGTTGGATCCAACTCGACGGCATTTGCCTTGGCTGGCTTATGCCTTCTTGGCTTTGCTATCCTCCCAAGGCAAAGGTGAGGTCTGAGAAAGCTGAGGAATGCAGCTGCACTGTCTTCCACAAATTCTTAATTGATAAGACCCAGAGAAGTTTCCACAAGATGCTTTCCTGAGAGACTTCCAAGTAAGAACACTGGCTGAGCTACAGTGACAGTCCATGGAAAACTAGGGCTACAGAAGCTTCCTGGGAAATCAAGTTGCTATAGATACCTCTTCTTTGAGCCAGAGCCGAAAATCACAGGCAGCCCTAGGTCCTCAGAGCCCACGTATGAAGAGGACAGGCAGAAGGGTGTGAAAAATGAGCTCTGTCACCGGAGTGAGAGAGGCTGGATCTTGAAGTGCCATTTTCTCCTTTTCCCACTAACTCTGAGCTATGTATGACAAGGCTCGGACATGGACACAGAGCACAGTCAAGGGAGGGGTTAGCCAAGGGTCTTGCCTTAGCCAGACTTGGCCCATACTCCACACAGACGCCCAGCAAACTACTTACTCGCTGTGTGACTCAACAAGTGATGCAAGCTGAGCTTCAGCGTCTTCTCTGCAGAAAGGTAATGATGTGAGATTTAAGAAATTAACATTTATGGAGTACAGAGCTCAATTACAACATAGAGTTTGCTGCTCTTAGGTGCTGTAAAGTTGGCTCTAACTCAGAAAAAGGTGTTGTGTCAACCTTACAGTTGTTGTTGAAGCCCATTGTTGCAGACCTGTGTCAATCCATCTCACTGAGGGTCTCTCTCTTTTTTGTTGACCCTCTGCCAAAGATGTCCTCTCCCAGGGGTTGGTCCTTCCTGATAACTTATCCAAAGTATGTGAGATAAGGTCTTGCCATCCTCCCTTCTCAGGAGTGCTCCGGCTGAACTTCCTCCAAAACAGACTTGTTTGTTCTTCCGGCAGTCCAGTTCTTCTCTGGTTTTCCTTTTTCACTGTCCATTAAGTAGATACTTGATAATAGTAGCTATTACTATGTGTCCTCATAATTAATTGCTCCTGTAACAGAATTACCCCGAAGTGGATGCCCTTTAATGAAGATAAATTTATACTCTCATAGTATAGGAGACTAAGTCTGAATTCAGGTGCTAGCTCCAGGGGAAGGCTTTCTCTTGCTGTTGGCTCTAGAGGAAGGTCCTTGTCATCAGTCTACCCTGGTCAAGGAACTTCTCAGTGCAGGGACCATGGGTCCAAAAGAAATGTTCTGCTCCTGGTACTGTTTGCTTGGTGGGATGAGTTTCCCATATGTCTCTGCTCTCTTCACTCCTTTCATATCTCAAAAGAGATTGACTTAAAATGTAGCCTAATCCTGTAGATTGAGTCCTGCCTCATTAGCATAACTGTTGCAAATCCTACCTCACTAGCGTCATAAAGGTAGGATTTGTAACACATGGGAAACCACGTCAGATGACAAAATGGGAGACAATCACGTAATACTAGGAATCATGCCGTAGCCAAGTTGACACACATTTTAGGGGAACAAAATTCAATCTGTAACAGTGAAAGAAGGAAAAAGTAGTGAGTGGAGCTCTCAAAATATGGGACTGTCGGGAGTCTAGCCTGTTCTTCACTGCTCACCAGCTGTATTTGCTGTGACACGTTTGATAGTTCCCGAGTCGAGCAGCACGTACTACATTCCCCTGACCAGCAAGTTCCAAAGTATGTTTTCTGTAGGCTGGTATCTGCAGGAAGGACTCATTTACCCTGAGCCTATTGTGTTTGCAGCATATGTGTTTTGCCTTGGCAAGCTGGAAGTGCATGACCCCATCACATTGTCTCAAGGGGACCTCTCCAGAAGTCAAGCTGGGTCTGCTTTCTTCTCCAGCAAGGACCTCGGTTTTGGCAAATTGCCTCTGGACACGTGGTACAGAGTTTGGCTATCTCTGCTGTGTCCCCCACCCCAAGCTCCCAACACTGAATATATTAGAAAGCAAATTTTTTCCTCTGACCTTGAGGAGGAAACTTGGTGGTGTAGTGGTTAGGTGCTGTGGCTGCTAACCAAAGGACAGTGGTTGAAATTCACCAGGTATTCCTTTGAAACTCTGTGGGGCAGTTCTACTCTGTCCTGTAGGGTCGCCATGAGTCAGAATTGACATGACAGCAGTAGGTTTGGTTTTGGTTTTCAGCTTGAACTGCATCAGGGAAAAGCCAGTGGTTGAAAACTGATGGTAAATAGCTTTTTAAGTGCATTCATGCCTTCTTGTCAAGTCAACAAGTATTGATGAACCTGTGTTTGTAGATTTTGTAGACAGAAATCCTTGATGGTGTAAAGACCTTATTGACAGAAAGGCCTACGGACCTGATCTAACACTGAAGAAATAAAAACCTGGAGGGAAGAAGTGGCATTCTCAAGGTCACCATCCAGTTGTGAGAGAGGTAAGACTTGAATCCAAGACTCTGATATTTGGTTCCCTCCTCCTCCTCCTCCTTCTGGAACCCCGGTAGTGTAGTGGTTAACAGCTCAGGCTGCCGACCAGAAAGCTGGCAATTTGAATCCCCCAGGCACTCCTTGAAAACCCTTTTGGGGCAGTCCTACTCTGTCGCGCAGGGTCTCTATGAGTTGGAGTTGACTTGATGGCAGGTTACAACAGCTTCTTCTAATGGCCACCTCTTAGTGCCACTGGTGTCGTACTAGGAAACATAAGAACTTCAAGATTTAAAAGCAGCCCCTTCTGGCTTGGAGGAGCTTACAGACTAATAGAAAAAAACAGAAGGTTAAGTGATGAGGTCCATGAACTTTGGTAGCATGGCTCAGACGAAAGAAGAAAGGCTTTCATACCAGGCAGACTTGAGTTCACCTCCATGGCCTACCGTGCACCACCTGTAGGACCTGGAATAAATGCCTTAACTTCCTGAAGCCCTGTTTCCTCATAGAGAGAGGCTTACCTGTGAGAGTTGCTATAAAAGCATTTGGAGCTCTGATGGCCTCGTGGTTAAGAGATTGGTCAGCAGTTGGAACCCACCAGCCACTGCTTGGGACCTCTATGGAAGAGTTGTACTGTCTCCTACAGGGTCAATGTCTTAGTCATCTAGTGCTGCTGTAACAGAAATACCACAGTTTGTTTTCTCACAGAAAAGTAGGCTAAAAGTCCAAATTTAGGTATCTGTTCCAGGGGAGGTCTTTCTCTGTTGGCTCTGGAGGAAGGTCCTTGTCTTCAGTCTTCCCCTGGACTGTGACAGCTTCTGAGGCTCAGGGCCTCTGGTTTCAAAGGACATGCTGTGCTGCAGACACTGCTTCTGTCCTGTTGGGGTGAGGTCCCCAGCTCTCTGCTACCTTCCCTTTCCTGTCTATCTCTAGAGATTGCCCCAAGGCACAATATACTCTTATGGATGGAGTCCTCCCATCTTTCTACTTTAATGTCGTAAAAGCAGGAATTACAGCTTATAGGAAAATCACACAGTACTAGGAATCATGGCCTAGCCAAATTGCTACACGTAATTTTTTTTTTTAGGGGACACAATTCAATCCATAGCAGCCACTGTGAGTCACAGTCAGCTCAACTGCAATTGTTTGGTTTTGGGTTTATGAAAGCCCTTAGGAGACTCTGTGGCACAATGGCTAAGGTGCTCAGCTGCTAACCAAACGGTCAGCAATTCAAACTCACCAGCTGTCCTACAGGAAAACAATGTGGCAGTCTGTTTCCATAAAGACTTACAGCCATGGAAACACTATGGGGCAGTTTTACTCTGTCCTGCCAGGTCACTAGGAGTTGGAATCCACTCAACAGCAGTGAGTTTATGAAACCATTACATGTTCTGATAGTGCCATGGTTAAGAGCACAGCTCGTAACCAAAAGGTAGGCATTCTGAACTCACTATCTGGTGGTATAGTGGTTAAGTGCTGTGTCTGCTAGCCTAAAGGTCGGTAGTTCAGGTCCACCAAGTGCTGCTCGGAAACTCTGACCTGTAGGGCTGCTATGAGTTGGAATCCACTCGACAGCAGTGAGTTTGGGTTTCTTATTGGTTTTGTGGGGGGACAGAAGATGTGGCAATTGGCTTCTATAAAGATTTCAGCCTAGGAAACCCTATAGGGTTTATATCTCTACAGATTGTCTCCTCTGTCTTACAGGGTTACTATGAGTCAGAATTGACTGGACAGTGGCATCCAACAATAACATGGCAGCACTTAGGTCCCAGGTGATACAAATGGTGATTGAAAGGCTGGAAGGTGGAATCCATCCAGAGGCACTTCAGATGCAAGGAAGGAAGGCCTAGCAATCGGCTTTTGAAAAAAGTCAGACCCTGAAAACCGTATGAAGCACAGTTCTACTCTGACACACATGGGATCACAGTGAGTCATCTGGACAGCCTGGTACTGGGTTATAGAGCATTTATCACAGAGCCAACTACATCCTAGGTGCTCAGAAAAATGGTAACAAAAATAAATACCTGAGTCCTACAAAAATGCCACCTCTTCCTATTATGTCTCCTTATGGGCACCTTGGAAACCCTGGTGGCATAGTGGTTAAGTGCTACATCTGCTAACCAGAAGGTTGGAAGTTCAAATCTTCCAAAGAGCTCCTTGGAAACTCTGTGGAACAGTTCTACTCTGTCCTATAGGGTCACTATGAGTTGGAATCCACTCGACGGCACTGGGTTTGGTTTTGGTTTTATAGTCACCTTGTCCTTTGCAATGCAGAATTACAGCTTTTTTTTTTTTTAATTTATTTGAGTCTTGATAAAAGCCTTTGAAGATAATCAGGAAAGATTATAAATAAATATACACCATTAATAAATGGTTAAATCAGTGCTTGAATAATAAAACCAACATGCACAGAGCTGTTACTATGTGCCAGGAACTATTTTAAGCACTTTACCTTTCTCAATATAACATATATCTCCATTTTACAGATAAGGAAAATGAGGTCCAGAGACATTAAACAACTTACCTAAGGTCCTACAGGTAATAGGCTGAGCATGACTTCTCCTCTTCTCCCTTCCTCCTGCCCCTGGTGACCACTAATTAACTGTGGTCTCTATACATTTGCCTGTTTTAGATATTTTGCATCAGTGGAATCATACAATCCTGTACACATCTTTTTGTGACTGATTTATGTCACTCACCAGGTTTTCAAGATTCACATATATTGTAGCAAGTATCAGGACTTGATTTCTCTTTATGACTGGGTAATATTTCCCTGTATGTGTATACCATACTTTATTTATTCATACATATGGATAAATATATAGCTTCTTGGAAGATTTGAGCTGCCAACCTTTTGTATATATATTATATGATATATAATAGAATGTATAATATATATTTATACATATAATCATATATAAATATATATTTATATCTTATATATTTTATGCATAATATGAATTCTATATATATTACATGAATTCTCAACCATTCATATATATATATATATATATTACATGTTGCTGTAAAAAATGATTAAAATAGTACACTTAAAAAATACTTCCCAGAGGAAGGGAGCAGTTGGCAAACAAACATAAGGCCAGAGTTGTTTGTGTAAAAGTATGGTACTGCTGCGATGAACACTGGTGTACATGTCTGTGTCACTTCTTTCAGGCCTCTTAGGTATATCCCTAGGAGTGGAATTGCTGGCTTATATGGTAATTCTGTGTTTAATTTTTGAGGAGCTACCAAACTGCCCCCTGTAGCTGTACCATTTTGTATTCCTATGAGCAGTGGATAAGTGTTCTAGTTTTTCTGCTTTTTCACCAGTATTTATTTTCCATTATTTTGATCCTAGCCTTCCTGCTGGTGGTAAAGAGGTGTTTCGTTGTGGTTTTCATTTGTATCTCCGTAACTGCTAATCAGAGCTCTAGTGGCCCAGTGTGTAAGAGCTTAACTGCTTAACCAAAAGGTCACCAGTTCAAATCCACCAGCCACTCCTTGGAAACCCTTGTTGAAAATCAGTTGACCATAGATGTATAGGTTTATTTCTGAACTCTTAATTCTATTCTGTTGGTATAAGTACCTATTCTTAACCTCTCACTCATTGACTGTTTTGTTATCAGACATTTTGCTTTACTACATTAGTGAAAAATCTGCAGTTCAACTACTTGGCACATTAACAATGTACATACAACAGTTATGAATGCTGAAGTGTAAGGCAACAGAAATGCTGGCTGTGATGGTTAAAATTATCTGTCTAATAGACCATGATTCTCAGTGGCTTGGCAGTTATGTAATGAAGCAATTTGGAAGTTCTGCAATGATGTAGTCATCCTCTATTTTGTAATCTGACGTGATCATTCTCCATTTTCACATAATGCCAATTTTTATGTAACAACCTGGTCTTTGGAACCTAACAATGTTGATAAGTGAGCAGAGAGTGTATTTTTATACTAGTACCAGAATGTTTTCATTGCTGTCACTTTATGGTATATTTTTAAATTAGGAAATATGAGTTCTCCTGCTTTGTTATTCCTCTTTAAGATTACTTTAGCTATTTAGGCCCCTTGCAATTTCATATAAACTTGGGAATTTTTTTTCCCTCCATTTCTGCAAAGAAATTTGTTAGAATTTTGACTGGAATTTTTGGTTTTAATACTAAAATTTTAATTTTAGACCAATTTTAGATTTACACCCTTCCTTCACTTGGCAACATGGTTAGGTTCCAAACACCAAATTGTTAGACAAAATTGGTATTATGTGGAAATGGAGGATGACCACACTAGATCATGAAATGGAGGATGACTACATTACTATATAACTACCAAACCACTGAGAATTATGTCCCTGCCAAGATGACACATAACCTTAACCATCACAGCCAATGCTACTCTCACCTCATGCTTCAAGTGATTGGTACTGCAAGACGTACATTGTTAATGCCCAAAGCAGCTGGATAGTAGATTTTTTACAATTGTCAGGAATGCAAAATGTCAGATAACAAGATAGTCAAGTGATGAGAAAGTATAGTAATTATTTCAAAGCTAGTGCAGAGAATTTTTGTATACCCCACAGTTTATTTTCCATTATTAATATCTTAGTATGGTACACGCATCACAACTAACCAGTATTGATACGTTATTATTAACTAAAGTCCATGCTTTGTTCAGATTTCTTCCATTTTCTCTTATTGTCTTTTTCCATTCCAGGATTCTCTCCAAGATACCACATTAAATTTGTCACAACTCCTTAGGGTTCTAGCAAGTGTGAAAGTTTCTTCACTTTTTTTTTTTTTTTTTTTTAAGTTCCCCGGACTCTAATATGAAGGCAGGGCTGAGAACTACAGGTCTAGAGCTAGGCTGTCTGAGGCTGAGATCTGGCTCTGCTGTGTGATGCTGATCAAGTCAGGCAACCCCTTGGGACTTCCATTTTCCACACGTAAAATAGGGATATTAATACTGTCATAAATTGTTGTGAAGATGAAATGAAGACAGTGTTTGCCTACTTTTTCACATATGACACACAGAGAATATGTAGTACTTATAGTTGGTGAAGACTATTGAATATACCGGAAGAATGAACAGATTTGTCCTGGAAGAAGTACAGCCAGAATGCTCCTTAGAGACAAGAATGACTAGGTTTTATCCTACATACTTTGGACAGATTATTAGGCTGGACTAGTCCCTGGAGAAGGACATCATGCGTGGTGAAGTAGATAGTCAGTTAAAAAAGAGGAAGACCCTCATGAGATAGACGGACACAGTGGCAGGAACAATGAATTAAATACAGCAGTGATCATGAGGATGGCGCAGGGGCCAGGCAGTATTTTGTTCTGTTACTTATAGGGTCATGTGAGTCAGAACCAACTCAACACCTAACAGCATTTGTGGTGTGTATTGGTAATGGGAAGCCGGGTGGCATAGTGTTTAAGTGCCATTGCTGCTTACCAAAAGGTTGGTAGTTCAAATTTGCCAGGTGCTCCTTGGAAAATTTGTGGGGCAGTTCTCCTCTGTCATATTCCTATAGGGTTGCTATGAGTCAGAATTGTCTCAACGGCAATAGTTCTTTTTGTTGTTCACTGGTACAATACATAATATAAATTATAATTGTATAAATGGATGGATTATGGCTGGGGATGAGGGGTAAGACATGCTACAAAGGTCTAGGTCAGTTGGACCAGAGTGAGCCCTCCGTAATTATTTACTAGAAATACAGAGGAGACACACCTGTGAGCAGTAACGAGCACCAACAAACAGGCCAGTCGTAGTGGTGAGCGCATGTCCAGGAGGGATCCATTTGCCCGGCTTTGTATGTCTTGTTAAAGGGCATGTGCACATGCTTGTCAGCTGTCCCTGCAGGAGGAGTGACCTACTCTCCCAACCTGATATAGACTCTGACCAGCTCTCGACAAACCCCAGGGCACCTTGTTACACTGTCAGGAACAAACACCGCTAGGTAGCTGACACTGAGGAATGCAGAGCCCATGGAAAGTAAACATTGGCACTTGGAAAAGAAGACTCACTTAGGGAGACTGCATCTGTCAACCGCTTCCGCTGTCTGCCTCTCTGGCGCCACCGTCTGGTGTCTTCCTGGTAGTTCATGACTTGTAGCAGCTGCCAAGAAAGTGGTCATTGGGACCAGATTCAGGTTTATTACCTCCAAGTTGATCTTTAGATCGTGTTCTTGGTTCAAGTGTTCCGGTGCATTTGATGTAACAAAAAGTCTTATTTTCTTAACATTTGCTCGGTGTCTATTTCCTGAGGCTGAAGAACTTAGAAGTATGTTGTGGACTGTTAACTTGATCCTGTCTGTAATTTGCATGTAAATTACACACCATCGCTGTTCAGTTTTTGAGCATGTGAGACCCAGAGAGATTCATGGATAATTTTAAAATACTAATAAATGCTGATAGGCAGAAAATGTTTTTCACTGTTAGAAAGCATTTCTGTATTTCTCACATTGTACCGAAGTGGGTATCTGAGTTTTTGTAGCTGGCCAACCAGTGTAAATACTTTAACCCTGCTGGGTGTCCTTGGAAACTCTGTGGGGGCAGTTCTACTCTCTCCTATAGGGTCACTGTGAGTCAGGATTGACTTGACAGCAGTGGGTTTTGGTTTTGGGGTGAACTTGGGTAAGTTATTTAACTTCTTTTGCCTCAGTTTCCTCATATGCAAAGTCAGGATAAAATACGCCATCCTCACAACATTCTGTTGGGAAGATTTAAAAGCATGTTAAGTGCCAAGCTGAATATCTGGCATGTGGCAAGAACTCAGTCAGCGGCAGCTAGGACTGTGGTCATTGCCACCACAACTCTGAGTGGCAGGGCAGGTATTCTCTACTCTTCCCAGATGAAGAAGTTAGATGAAGTGAGCAGCAGAGCCATTTGGGCTCAAACTCAGGCTGTAGAAGCACTGAATTCAGTGTTGTTTTCACAAATCACCTACGAACCAGCAAAGGCCCGCCTTTCTCCCTGACCCAAGATGATAGACACTGTGAGCCTGTGCCTAGAGAAGCATTCAGTGTCAGAAGAACCAAAGCAAGATGGGGAGGTCCACCTACCGGATGTGAGCTAGATGCTCAGAGGTGTGAGGATGCGGACACAGCGGTGCTGGAGATTGCACACAGTGCCCCCAGCAAGGAGGGCCGAGGCATGCAGGCCAAGGCTCTTGACATTGAAGGATGAAAGGCGTAATGAGCAGCCAGTGAAAGCTGACTCAGAAAGGGACAAGAGTAAAATGAGACTGAGAGACATTCAGACATAGAGGGTGGAAAACTTGACCAGAAAGCTCCAAAATAGCATTAAATGAGGATTAAAAACCAAACAAACCAGTTGTCATGCGGTAGATTCCAATTCACAGTGACCCTGTGTAGAGTGTCCGAGTAGAGCTGTGATCCACAGGGTATTCAGTGACGGACACCTGAAGCAGATCACTAGGACTTCCTTCTCAGGTGCCTGTGAGTTGTCTCAAACTGTCCACCTTTCAGCCAGCAGCCAAGCTGGTTACCTGTTGCATCACCCAGGAACTTTTTGGATGCAGCAGGTAAAAAGTCCCTACCGTGGTAGAATCAGTTAACAGACATTTTTAAAATGCCTTCTAATGACCTACACACCAAAAGTGACTTTCCTTGGCAAACTAAATAACATTGCTCTCACTTTTTCTCACAGTCAGGATCACGTGATTGACTGGGAGGAGTCTGAGTTGATGTGGGATGTTCTGGAGGTCCATATAATGTGTCCACATGATGTCAGCGTGTCTGTTCTACAGAAGTGATCAGAATCTTTTTAAGCTTTGTCTTCCGGAAGTTGTGGAGTCATGGAATCTTAAACTGAAAGGTCTTCCAGCTCAGATGTTCCTGAGCTTCCTTTTCAAGAGTCTTCCAGGGTCTATGTGAATACCTCCAGGGCCGTGGAGCTCATGCTGTTTGTGTATGGACAGCTCCAGATTTTAGAAAACATTTCCTTATTGTATTAGTCAGAATTCTTTTAGTTATGAGAAACAGAAAAGCCCAAATAAAACTGTCTTAAGCCAAAAGTAACAAGTATGGGTACATTGTTAGTGGATCCTTGATGAACCACCCACATCTTCTTCCACTGAAGGACTTTTAGCCCCAGATGCTGGAAATGCTGCCAGCAGAGACAACTTTTACCCATCAGGAATTTCTTAGCTGTACTCACCTTGCCAGTGACCATGCACATTTTTGAGGATACCCACAGCCAGTTAAGGATCACTGCCTGAGAATAAAGGTCTGGCCATCTCTACCCAACTCAGATAAACTGGGAAGACTCTTCTGGCTCCAGGCTTCTCCAGAGAATTGTGTTCAGCTTAAGTGCTCCCCGTGTAGTCTTCTGCTTCCCTCTCCCTTCCCTCAAGTGGTGATTCTCAAAAGTACTCCTTAATAAATATCCTTCACCCTAAACTTTGTCTCTTTCTCCCTTGGATTTGTGGCTTGGAACCACCAACCTTTTGGTTAGCAGCCTGTGTAGGGCAGTTCTACTCTGTCTCTTGGTGTCACTATGAGTCAAAAATCGACACGATGACACCTCATAATAACAAACTCTGAGAATCTATTCCCCAGGAACAGAATCACACAACCTATGACATATTGGCCCAGGCAGGTCTGGGGTTATCAGGCACAGCTGTCTCCAGGGGCTTAGCATGAATGAGTCAGGAATGGTGTGGTCCCTTCTCTTGGCTCTACTCTTCTTGTGTTAATTTTACTCTCAGGCAGGCTTCCACCAGGATGGTCCCTTACTGTATAAGCGCCCATGCTGCTAACCATAAATCAGGCAGAGGGGGCTCTTTTTACCAGTGATTCTACAAAATTTCAAAGCTCCATTTTTACTGAACTGACTTGAGTCACAAGCTGCTTCTTGGACCAATTGCCATAGCCAGTGGTGATGGGATGTGTTGACTGGCTTAGGCTAGGGCCATCTATTCAAATTGGGGTCAAGGATGGAGTCAGCCCACCAAGAGACTACACAGACCAAAGAACATGGAGAAGATGTCCCCTGAGCAAGATGCAGGTTCTATTACGAGAAGAAGGGAAAGCAGAGACCAAGCAAGCAAAACTACAAAGGTTTAACACGGTTATGCCACGTGAAAATTGCTCTCCTTGTTGTTCGCATCCAAGTCTAAGTGCTCTCTGCAGGACAGTGTGTTGCTGGTCCAAAGACCCCAGCTCCTTTCCAGGTCCAGTTTCTCCATCTTTTCTCTTATGTGTGGCCTGGGGCCCTCCCTGCCCTTGGGACATTTTTTTCTGAACACAATCTTTTATTTATTTTTTTTTGCCTTTGGTTTTAAAGTGAGCTTCCCAAATTAAATGCAATACTCTGAGAACAGTACAAGATTATGACTTGCCTCCTTCTAGGTATCCTAGTAATGGAGTCCTAAATCAGAATAGTGAGCTTTCCTGGGCAGTCGCAAAAATTGATGTATCAAATCTATTAACTGATAAAATCCCTAAGCTGCTTATTCAAGTTTTAACGCTATCATACTTCTCCTCATTCCACAGTTGTAAAGTTTGATTTTTGAACATTGTATACAATAAACCACAGTTCTATATATTTTAGCGATTAGATACTGGAACACATTATACTGTGACTCTGTGTGTAAGACTATACATGTGAGGAAGTGTACCAGATGGTAATACTTGGGTTCAGGTCCTGAGCTCCCACACTCAAGAACTGTGTGACCTTTGGCAGGTCACTTGATTGTTCATTCTCCATTTCATTATATCTAAAATGAGTTAGTAGTATCGACTTGTCATGGATTGTGAACATCACACTAAATTTTCATGGATGAAAATGCTTTGAAAGTGAGGTATATATTTGTGTGTCTATATACACTGTGTTCCAGTGTAAATTGTTTTTCTTGCTGTAGGTCACTGTAAAAAAAAAAACTGAAGGAAAAACTACCCCACGCCTTGTCCTCCAAAGTGCCAGAACCTAGGTTGGTCTTATTCATCACTGTACACACACATACCAAACTGAAACAAAAGTTTCATGAAACAATACTCATTATGTATCATTAAACATAAACGTAACAAAGTTAATATCAAACATGATTTTATTAATGTTCAAATACAACATAGAAAAAATATCCTCATACAAAGATCAGAAATGCCGGTCACAGCCTGCTGGAATGATTCTGTAACTCAGCAATGGGCTGCAACTCGCATTCTCAGAAATACCTGTCTGGTAGAAGAGACAGGGTCAACAGCCATTTCAATAGAATGTGCTAAATGCTGTGCTATTTCTGGGAAGTCCACAATGGGGCACCCCACTGAGACCCAGGAAGTTTGGAAGGCTTTCTAGAGAAAGTGGCATTTAAGCTGATAGTTGAAGGATGGACAGGAGTTGCAAAGGCAGAGAGTGAGAGAAGCCTAGACAGGCAGGGAAAGCCACTGGCAGCAGGATCTGCCTGGCAAAGAGAACACAGATACCATCTCTACCATGGCAGAAAAGTAGGAGAAAACAGTGTTTCCTACCTAAAATGTCATAGTGAGAAAGGGCCACTGAACTGAGTGATTACCGATAAAAACATCTTTAAATTATATAAAAATTCTGTATGTACATGTGTATGTATGTACATACAGTATGTGTATAGACACATACACACCGGCTCCTCACATATCGACATGATGAGGTTATAAAGACCAAGGCTTTATGTGAAAAATGGTATTATGTGAAAATGGAAGATGATCACATCAGACCACATCAGATCACATAACTGGCAGATTACATCACAACATAGCTGCCAAACCACTGAGAATCATGGCCTAGCCAGTGTGACACATAATCTGAAAAATCACAGTCAGCATTGCTCTTGCCTCGCACATTAGCATTCATTATTGGCAGACATACATTGTTAGTGTGCAGTATAGTTGGGTAATAGATTTTTTAATGTTGAAAATGTAAAATATTGATAACATGATAGCCAATATTTGAATAGTAGGTGTATATATGTATAATTACTTATGTGTGTATATATACATATACACACACACACATATGTATGTGTATATTTCACATATTCCAAAAAATTAAAAAAGCAAACAAGGTGCCATCAAATTGATTCCAACTCATGGTGACTCTGTGTGTTGTCAGTAGAACTGCCATAGGGTTTTCAAGGCTGTGACCTTTCAGAAGCAGATTACCAGGACTTTCTTCCAAGGGGTCTCTGTGTGGCTAGAACATCCAAACTTTCAGTTCACGGATCAGCACTTAGTCGCTTGCATTGCCCAGGGAATGTGTGTATTGGAACCCTCGTGGCACAGTGGCCAAACATTAGGCTGCTAACCAAAAACTCAACAGTTCAAACCCACCAGTTGCTCCTTGGAACTGACGCCATGGCAATAGGTTTTCTATATTCCAAAACTCTTAATAAATATACAGAGAAGGTAATTATGACCAAGATATTTGATAAGTGGAATGAAGTTCAAGGTTCTTCTCTCTCACGCTTCCATAGGAAGCTATAGATTAGGCACAGTCTATCTAATTGCTTACACATACTTCTAATCTCTGTGGAAATGAAACTACTTAAATTGCAGAAGTGATAAAGCTTTGAAATACGTAGAGTGGTGTGGTTCCCTGGCTCCAGAAAGCTCCCCTTCTCCAATGTGCTCACAGACCCTGTTTAAGATTTGAATTGTATGCCCCTAAAATATGTGTTGTACATCCTAACCTCTGTGTCTGATTATAATTTCATTTGGGAGTGGGTTGTGTTTTTCATGTTAATGAGGCAGGGTTAGTGTGGGGTGTTTCTTGAGCCAATGTCGTCTGAGAGACTGGGGTTGTGGATGCCAAGCCACATGAGGATCACCCAGGAGCAGAGGCTCAGAAAAGAGCAGGATTTTCCTCCAGAGCCTACAGAGAAAGAAATCCTTAGCCTAGAGCTGGCACCCTGAATTTAGACTTCTAGTCTCCTAAACAGTGAGAAAATAAACACCTGTTTACTAAAACCATCCATTTGTGGTATTTCTGTTGCAGCAGCTCTAGATAACTAAGACCTCTGCCTCCCTACCACACACAAGCCATGCGTACACATACACACATATGTACAAACATATACATATACACACATGTATGTCCTGGCCCTACCTACCCACCCACCATTCTAAGCATTACTCACACCTGCAGACAAAACCCTGAGCTGTGGGCTGCAGCTCCCAAGAGAAGTCAGACCAGGACTGTGAAAAGCACCTCAGCCACAGATCAACTGCCTTCCAGCTGAGCTGGCCTCAGACTCCGCTTTCCGGCACTCCAGTAATTGAATCCTTGACTTGACCCATCTCTGGTTCTGGTCCACCTCCCTCATGCCAGGATTTGGCTCCTGGATCTCACCACCACCCCCCCAACCCATGTGGCATTTCAGCAAAGTGTTCTTTCCCCATTTGGCTCAAGCCTGTTTCCTCTCTGCATAATCCCTTCACACACCTGCAACCAAGTTATTGCATGAAAAATTCTGAGAAACCAGGTCATCTGAGAAAAAGCACCCATTGCCATTCATTAGCATCCAGAGCCCTGTGGAAGGAATTAGCTTTTTTTGATTCATTAAGGAAGTTCAAGGGAATCCAAAGAGGCACAGAATATAGGCTTGCTTTAAAGAGCAAAGCAGACCAGGCTGGGTGTGAGGAAGACTGGTGGTCGGAGCAGAAAGAGAGCTCTGGGAGCCCAGCAGGCAGCCTAATGACAGAGAATGTAGAGTGACAGGTTGAGGTACAGAAAGGAAAGATCTCACCAAACAAAACTCCTTCATACATCAAAGTTTTACTACATTTAGAAAAATGCAGCAGGCTTTCAGTTCCTCTGACTCACCAACTCCTTCCTGTCATAAGTAGGGCCCTGTCCCTGGACTGTCTCCCCAACCTGACTCATTCCTGTTCATTTTATTACAGGTTGCCTACTCAGAGAGGCCTCCCTGGATCCTGAGGCTGAGCTAAGGCCTGTGGTAAACTCTCATCCCACTCTTTCTTTTCTTTATTATCTCCTATCGAACCATGATTATTGACTGAACTTACTGTTATCTGTTGAAGGTTTCCCTTCTCCTCTAGATTGTAAGGTCTGTAAAGGCAGGCATCATAGCTAGCTTATCCCTCTATGCCAGTGATGAGTGTCTGGAACCCAGCAGGTACTCAATAAATATTTGTGCAAAAACACACTAACTGGACTTCAACACAATTTGAGTGCTCCTCTCTTCTTAACCCAATACTGCAAGGGCAGAGTGGCTGGGGTGCAGGGCCGGGGGCCATACTCTCAGGTGAAGTTGAGCTCAATTGGCATAGCTAGCATTTTGCTAATGAGGGCTCTCTGCACCCCGCATTGGTGAGTGGCGTCTGGGGTCTTAAAAGCTGCCAGGCTGCCATCTAAGGGTACAGCAAATGGTCCAAACTCAACAGGAATGGATGATCATCGAGGACCAGAACAACTTGGGGGAAAGAGAACTCAGAAAACAGAGAGACCCACATGAGTGGGTCTCTGTATTGACTCGTGACCAGAAGAACCAGATGATGCCTGGCCACCACCAGTGATAGCCACAATGGAGCTCACAAAATTAAGTCTAGCTGGCAACACAAGAATAAATAGGGGTGCACCCTGAGGTCTCCACTAAAAAACTGCAATTGGTGGTCCAGGGGCTTCGGAGTTCCCCTGGGAGCATGGCCCCTGGCCCTGATGCTGCCCCTGTCTATAAATCATAATGAAGGTCAACTTTTCAGACAGCAATGGATAGGACTTGGCGATGCAGAATGACCGTATGTTGTGGGAACTTTATGGTTCTATGCATCTATAGGATGTCATCCTGCTGACCTCTTACTGGAGAAAGGGAGTGAGTGGAGAGGAGGGGATAGGAGACTGTTAGGAGGATAGGACATATATGGAGCAGAGAGGAAGGGTATGCTGCCACCGGGCAGGGAGAGCAGTGGAAGCTGCATATAGGTGAGCATGCAAATTTATATGGGAATGTACATTTTCATGTAATCATAATAAAAAAGTATTTGTGCAAAAAATGGTCAGATGATGGATGAGTGGATGGATAATGGATAAATAAACAAATCCTCCATTTAAGGTCTTCCACTGCCACCTCAGTAGTCATGACCACCAATGAAACTGTCATAGAAAGCGTTTTAATTACCAACTCAACACCATCATAGCCATGAGGAGCCCACTAAGAGCACCACAACGGGGGGTATGGTGAACCATGGTGAGGAGACACTGCTGGGAAAGAAAATCAGGGCACCAAGATGGGGAAAGAATGTAGGAATGAGCAGACTGAACAGTGAGAAAAGGATCACCCAGGCAAATCCCACATCTCTGGCATTAAGTCACAAGAAGGGACAGACTACTAGTGAATATTAAGTAAGGGACACTTCAGTACATTATTCATCTTCCCGATGAGGACAGACATTACTGTCTCATTTTACTAATGAGAAAATTGAACTTCAGAAATTTGATGTAAGCTGCTGAAAATCACACAGCTGGAGTGGGGCCAGTTACAAACCCAGCTCTGCCTGAATTCAGGGCTCATTGTTCAACCTGTTTGCCTAAAGGCCTTAGCTCAGCCCTTGGTGAGAAGCCATAAGCCTGGACGCAAACAGTTTCAATTCAAGTGGGGTTTGTGACAGCCAGAGATATACCATGAAGAGCAGCCAGGCATTTAACAAACTGAGTCTAAGCACCACTGATGCTCTGTGTCTGCTTCCCTTATGAGGAAATCCTAACCTGCTCCCCTGAGTTGATCTGACTCCTGATTACTCTCTTTATTGGATGACTCAGCTCAGTCCTCCTGACCCAGGGTTGGACTTTGGCTCTAATTAGCCTGGCTGCAGCCACAGTGTCTCATCTGAGCGGGCTTGCCACCATTCCTCTGACACGTTGCCTGCTCTGAGATGAGTGATTTCATTGAGCGTAACAGATGTAGGTGTTCTTGTTTCTGTGAATATCCCAAAACCTCCCACTGTCTGAATCCTCCTGTGAAAAGGTAAACTTGGAGCTATCTCCTGTTAACTGCAAAACTCTTTCCAAGCAAGACTGAAGTCTAACTCAACTTTGATTCCTGGCACCCAGTGCATAACCAGGTTAGACTCAAGGGTCATGGCACATGAAAAAGCAAAACTGATAAGTGCGTGGACAATGGGTCAAGCTAGTCTCGCAAAACTAGAATGACACCTGAAAACAATCACTTATTTGTACTATCGTATCAAGAAGACTAGATTTAGAACGTCTTCTGTTCATTTAACAAATATGTATTGAGCACTTGCTAAGGGCCAGATAGGTAGTCCCTAACTTCATGGAACGTGGGGACTAATGAAAGAAACTAATATAAAGGAATTGTTGACCAAATGACTGCCATTATGATGAGCAGTACAGAGAAGTGCTGTTGTTAGCTGCCACAGAGTCTGTTTGAACTCATGGCTGTCTTGCGGATAACAGAATGCGCTGTTGCCTGGTCTGGTGCCGTCCTCACAGTCTTTGGCACAGCAGAGGCCTTTGTTATGGCTGTTATGTCAAGTCATCTCACTGAGGTTTTTGTTGTATTAGGTAGCCCTCTGCTTTACCAAACAGGATGTCTTTTTCTAGGGATTGGTTGTTCTTGATGGCATGTCCAAAGTAAGCAAGATGAAGTTTTACAATCTTACTTCTAAGCAGGTCTTCAAGTCAGTTGAAATAATAAATTTTGAGAATCACTGCTCCACCGGTGCTTCTCAGAACTGATGCCTCACCTGCAGCATTAGTAACACCTGGGAACTTTTGGAAATGTAGATTCTCAGCAAGAGTGCAAATAAAACCTGATTCAAAGCCCTGCTTATAAGGAACATTCTGGTGGTATTTCCTCTAAGACTGATGAGTTCCTTTTGTGGCAGTAGCAATATACTCAGTATTCTTTGCCAGCCCTACAGTTCAAGTACATCGGTTCTTTATCTTCTTCTTTTTCCATTGTCCAGCTTTTGCATGCCTATGAAGTGACTGAAACCATCATGGCTTGTATCAAGTACACATGAATCATCAATGTGACATCATTACTTTTTAGAAATTCAAACAAGTCTTTTGCAATAGATTTTCACAATGCAATGTTGTTTGATTTGGGGGAAATGTATGGTGCTATGCAAATGTATAATTGGGTACTAATCTGGTCTCAAGGGTAGTGGAAGTTTTCCTACACAAAGGGACTCTAAGCTGGAACCTGAAATATTAATGTGAGTTGCCAGATGTCATGGATTGAGTTGTGCCCCTCAAAACTACGTGTATCAGTTTAGTTAGGCCATGATTCCCAGTACTGTGTGATTGTCCACCATTCTGTCATTGGATACGATTTTCTTCTGTGTTATACATCCTGTCTCTACGATGTTAATGAGAGGAGGTTAGTGACAGTTATGTTAATGAAGCAGGGCTCAATGTATAAGATTAGATTGTTCCTTAAGCTAGTCTGTAAGAGATATAAAGGAAGGAAGTGAGCAGAGAGACAGGGGGACTTCGTACTACCAAGACAGCACCACTGGAAGCATAGTGCATCCTTTGGACATGGGGTTCCTGTGCTGAGACGCTCTAGTCTGGAGGAAGACTGGTGACAAGGACTTTCCTCCCGTGCTGAGAGAGAAAGCTTTCCTGTGGAACTGATGCCCTGAATGTGGACTTCTAACCTACCAGTCTAGGAGGGAAGAAACTTTGGATTGTTGAAGTCATCCACTTGTGGAATTTCTGTTGTGGTAGCATTAGATGACCAAGGTACCAGACTGAGAAGAAACCAACTGCTGTCACAGCAGGAAGGAGCTTCATCAACCTGAGACTCTGAGGAACTGGAGAACTCTGGCAAAGGGTCTGAATTTTTTAACAAAGGAAACGGGGAACCACGGATGTGTTTAAGCAGGGGCATGACAAGATCTGCGGGGATGCTGGTTTTGTTTTTTAAATCTGTCTGTCTGGTTGAGAATAGCAAGAAGGGATATCGCCGGCTCTTGTAGCAGTCCAGGCAAGACACTTGGTGTCTTGGAGTGGGGGGGGGGGAGTGGTGCAATGGAGAGGTGTGGACAAATTGAGAACTCTTCAGTAAGTCACTGAATTGGATGGGTGTGGTGATGATTCAATCATTCAGTGGGATGGGGTGCAGGGCAGAGCCTGTGTCCATAAAGACGCCTCTCAGGTTGCTTCTTTGGGTATCTAGGTAACAGGTGGTGTCATCCTCTGGACAGGAAGCCCTAGAGGAGGAGTGAATTTGAGGTGACAGCAGATGAATTCATCTTAAACAGGTTTAATTTGCAATTTCTGCCAGAATCCAGAGGGTGGAGACAAGTAGGTGGCTGAGTACGTGGGTCTGCACTCAGAAGAGAGATCTGCAGTGGAGACAGAAATGTGGGTGTGGCCATGATAGAGGTGGCATCAGAAACTGTGGGACTGATGAGATCACTCGGGGAGAGACAGGAGTGAAAAGAGAAAGTCAAAACTGTCAGGAACCAGAGTCTAGAAGTCTTCACCACACCATCATCAGTAACACCAAGGGTCAGGGAGGCCCCAAGGTCGTCATGTGTGCCCAGCACTGCTGCTTCTCACAGGGTTTAGAGCTCAGGGTGTCAGCAGTGGGTGAAGGCCAGCTGAGCAGTTTGGCGAGGAGCCTCAGGCAGAGGGAAAGAACTGCATGTTTACAACCTGATAACCCTTAAATACTGTATTTTGACTCAAGTAACATGCACCTTCAATGTTTGCTTGACAATCCGACCCCATGAGGTGTTTCCGTAAGTGTAATTGGCTAATTCTTTACAGTAACATGTAAAAAAGAAAATTGGTACAGTAGCACTTAGAAAAATACCTCAAGGAAGGAGAGCACAGTTGGCTAATAAATGTAGACAGCATGCATTGTTTTTATAAAAATACGGTAAGTCAGCTCTCCAAAGGATTATTTGAGTGCTAAACCTCTGTCTGGTAAAAGACTCCATGCACATCTCCTCTCCGTCCTCCTCCTTACCTTTTGTGCAGTTCTGAAGGGATGCCTTTCTACAGATTGACTCCAAAAGCCAATTGCTCAGTTATTAAAGGGAGTTTGGCACCCAAATAGTCATCCTCGGGTGGTACAATCAGCTAAGCACATGTACACTAACTGAAAGGTTCGTGGATCTAAACTACCTGGTGGTACCTCAGAAGAAAGGCCTGGTGATCTACTTCCAAAAGGTCACAGCCATTGTAAACTCTGTGTGTCGTTCTACTCTGAAGCACACGCAGCTGCCCTGAGTCACCGATGACTCACAGAAACTGGTGTTTGTTTGTTTCAGACTGGGGAGGGGGCTTGAATGACTATACTTGCATAACAGAGCTAACCCAGGGAATCAAGTTGTTTAAATATGAACTTGCCCATAACCAGCATCTATCCAGTTGTCAAACCTGTCAGTTCCGATCTGAATTATGTAACCTCAATGAGAGTATTAAGAACTATTTGTGAATTTAATGGCATAAAACCAAGGAGGAGAACCAGATTCTCCACCGAAGCTGGCAGGTTTATGCAGGGCATGACTCAGGTACCTTTTCCCTGAAAGCTCCCTAATAAAATGCCATGGCTGATAGAAACCTATAAATGTTGTAAGAAGATCAGCTTGTATTTTAGAAGTGGCACCTCAAGAAAATAAATTGCAAGAATCTTTATATATACATAAGTAGACATAGACATCGTATGTGTATACAGACATACATTAAAATACAAAGATCCCAGAGGCACTGTAGTGATTGCTCAGCTGCTAATTGAAAGGTTGATAATTTGAATCCACTCTGCTGCTCTGCTGAAGAAAGACCTGGTGATCTGCTCCCACAAAGACTGTGGTTGTTGTTAGACGCCATCAAGTCAGTTCGGACCCATAACAACCTTATGTACAAAAGAACAAACAGTGCCATGCCTGAGCCCATCCTTGGAGCCAGTGTGTCAATCCCTCTCCTTAAGGTCTTTCTCTTTTCCATGACCCTCTACCAAGCACAATGTCCTTCTCCAGGGACTAGTCCCTCTTGATAATGTGTTCAAAGTACACAAGATGAAGTCTTACCTATCCTTTTTTCTAAAAAGCATTCTGGCTGTATTTCTTACAAGACAAATTTGTTTGTTCTTCTGGCAGCCCATGGTATATTCAATATTCTTCACCAATTCCATAATTCAGATGCATCAACGCTGCAGTCTGCCTTCCTCTGTAAAGATGACAGCTGAGAAAATCCTTCGGGCTGATTCTACTCTGTCATATAGGGACACTATGGGTTTAAATCAACTTGACAGAGCCTAAGAACAACAACACACACACACGTGTAGGCGTGTAAGTACACATATATATGTAGTATACAGACACACACCTATGTGGGTATATTTGCTGCTGTTGTTGTTAGCTGCCCCTCCTTAGCCCTGACTAATGGCAATCCCATGCACAATAGAACAAAATGCTACCGAGTCCTATGCTGTTCCCATGATGGGCTACGGACCAGAATGTTGGGATCCACGGGATGTCTGTTGGCAGATCTTCAGAAGTAGATCACCAGATCTCTCTTTCTATGTGGCTAGGTAGATGTGTATAATTCTAAGAAATTAGAAAATCTTTAGCAGGAATGAAATCCTAAATCCTAAGTCTGCACTGTAATTCTTCTCTGTGAGTGGATGGTCTGGTGGATGAGAGGGTGTGTGTATGTGAGTACATGTGTACATACACACGTCTAAAGAAGCAGTGTAAACACTGAAAACAATGCTTTTCTTTTCCTACAAGGATCATAGCACTTGGGTCAGTTCCTAGGCCACTTTATTGGAAAAGAACAAGACTTTCTGAAGAAGGTAACATGTGAGCTCAACCTGGAAGGCAGCCTAGGTGTCAATAGTTGGGAGATGGGTGGGGGTGGCTTTCTAGGTGGAAGAGAATAGGTTGAGCAGAGGTGGGAAAAGATAGTGAGGACCTTGGAGAGCATCGGGTGTTCACTAAAGTACTGAAATTACGAAAGAGGACGGTGGACAAGTATATTGGGGCAGGGTCTTGAATTTCACATGAAATAATTGGAGACATAACCTGTAGAAAATGGAAAGTGAGAAGTATTTCAATACGACAGGGGAGTGACATGATCAGGGCTTTGTTTCAAGAAGACATCTGATTGCAAGTTTGGGAGAAATTGGAAAAGAAAAATAGAAGTGATTGTAACACCAAGTCAAGCCAGAATTGAAAATAGTGATACTGATAAATATCAATTGTCATGGAAAGGTATTTATACTAAATAAATTTCTAAGCTTGTTTAGGAGCCCTGGTTGTACAAGAGTTAAGAACTATGGCTAGTAACCACAAGGCTGACACTTTGGATCTACACTCTGCTCCTCGGAAGGCCTATAGCATAATTCTACTCTATCCTATAGGGTTGCTATGAGTCAGAATCAACTCAAGGGCAATGAGTAAGCTTATTTAAAACACAAACAAACTGAAGCAACCAAATCCATTGCCATCAAGTCAATTCCAACTCACAGGGACCCTGTAGGATAGAGTAGAATTTCCCATAGGGTTTCCAAGAAGCATCTGGTAGATTCAAACTGTGACTTTTTAGGTAGCAGCTGGAACTCTTAACCACTATGCTACCAGGATTACAAATTTGTATTGTATAATTTCATTTTTTAAACATAAAAAAATACCAGTTATATCTATGGGGAAAAGGTATGCAAGGATATACAGCCAAATGTAGACTTTGACTGGCTATCTCTGGTTGCTGAAATTATGCTTGACTTCGATTTTTCATTTTATTGAGGAAATAATACTTTATTTCTGCATTTGAATATTTTATTATTACAAATATTAGTTCATAAATATTATGGATTAATATTTTATTTCATTCATTGGAATGAGGAAATACTATTTTATATTATTTCCTACAACAAGCATTTTATTGTTCTAAAAAAACAAGAGGTGGAATCTGCCTCTATCAACCAAAACTGCCCATCAAAGTATTTTCCTAAACAATAGAATCACCCACCTTGGAGTTTGATTGTGCCTCTCCCTCGTTCAATAGAGGTTATGGTGACCTGAATAAGGGTGGCAGCCACCAGGACAGAGAGGACATAATACTTTCCTTCTGATAGTTCCTAAGCACAGTCAGTTCTGACACTTGAGAGCCATACTGTCTGGCTGGCGTGAAGAGTGCCAACAGCCATGAATCTGGGCTTAAAACCTGGCAGGTCAGTGTTCCACTCACAGGCTGAGAACATTTCATTACCAGAAGAGGTCTTAGGACCATGGAGACCACTTCCAGCAGGGAAAAATACAATTGTGAGGGTTAAATGACGTCATAGTGTGTGTTGTAAACTCAGAAGCACTTTTTAGCAGAGTGGAGGTTAATCCAGGCTGTATCAGAACCACCATACATCACAACAGCACCCGACTTGATGAGTCTAGTTCATTCACAGCAAGTGGTTTATTAAGGTCTTACCATGTATCAAACACAGTTGTTGATGTTGGAGGCCCAGCAATGATCCAAAAGGATTCTGTAGGTCAGACCTTTAAGTGTCACATTCTGGAACACCCCTGCCATGATTATTCCATCTGCAGTTCTATCTATTTGTCTCCTACCATTTTCTGGAATGTTGGCTTCATCATGACTGGAATTTTTATTGGTTGGTTGTTGTATCCTCAGTGCCTGGAACAGTTGCCCGGTGCATAGTAAGTTCTCAATAAATAATTGTTGAATGAATGGTCTTCACACTTTGGGCCCTCTTTGGCGAACCTGCTTCCCCTAACTTTTTGCTTAGCTTACTCCTACAAACGCATCTTTGCTAAGTTCAGACATCACAGTTTCTGAGAAGATTTCTGAGATTAGCCGGACTCCACTGGTCGTGATTCTCCTAGTATCCTGCACCTCTCCTTACCACCCTAGCAATTACGTAGTTACTTAGTTTAATGTCTGTCTCCTCTGTTACCGTAGAAACACCACAAAACTGGAACTGGACTGGTCTCCTTCACCATTGTATCCCTAGTTCCTTAACACAATACCTCGGAGTCTTCCACGAATAATTGTTGGGTCAACAACTTGGTGAATGAGGGCCTTTCGATAGCTGGATGATCACGGAGTCCTGGCTGAAAACGGGATGACTGTCACTGATGCTGTTATTGCTGAAGATTATGAACAGCCACGACAAAGGCAATCACGTAACCAGACTAGACCCTGGCCAGAGCATTTTCCACCACCCTGTGCCATTTCTGATAGCCAGTTCAGCAAACTGGAGGGTGCTCTGCAATCTCTGATTCATTTAGCAAACTGTAAGTGTTGTTAGGTGAGGTATGGAAACCAAACCCTGGTGGTATAGTGCTTAAGTGATAAGTCTGCTAACCCAAAGGTCGGCAATTCAAATCCACCAGACACTCCTTGAAAATTCTATGGAGCAATTCTACTCTGTCCTGTAGGGTCGCTACGAATCTGAATCAGCTTGATGGCTCTGGGTTTGGTTTATGTTTCTTTTAGATGAGATACAGAGACAACTAAGGCAATGTCTGCTTTTGAGGAGCATATAGTTTACTGGAGACGACCTGATGGTACAGAGGTTAAAGCACTCACCTGCTAACGAGGAGGTCAGCATTTCCAACCACCAGGTGGTCCACAGGAGAAAGGTGTGGCAGTCTGCTTCAGTACCAGTTACAGCCTTGGAAACCCTATGGGGCAGCTCTCCTCGGTCCTGTCGTGTATCTCTGAGTCAGAATTTGCTCCATGGCAGCAGGTTAATGGGTTATAGTTTCCCAAGGAGTCATTAGGCAGTGTAAATGATTAATGTTCTCAGCTACAAACCAAAAGGCTAGAGGTTTGAATCCACTCAGAGACACCTTGGAAGAAAGCCTTGATGATTTACTTCTGAAAAATCAGCCACTGAAAATCCTACAGAGCCCTATTTTTCCCTACACACATGGGATCGCCATGAGTCAGAGTCAACTGGACAGTAACTGGTGTTTATAGTTCAGTGGAGGCAAGAGACCTGAAAAGGATAAAGGCACTAATGTGTTGGAGGCACTTTTAGAGAATTCTGTTCACGGTTCAGTGAGACAGTAAGAGGAAACAGTCCCGTCAACAGGGGTGGCCTGAAGGAGGGATGCAGAAAAGACTTCTCAGAGGAGGCACACCCTGGACTGAGTCCTGAAGGGTGAGTGGCTTATTTTCCATGAAGCTGTGGTGAAAGTAGGGTGGACAGACCTATAAGGTGTTTATAGTGTGGAGTGAGGTGGGCAGGAAGCAGATTACGAAAGACTTGACGTAACCGAGGTTGACCCTGGATGTCCCCCAAGTCTTCAGCCTTCTGGAATTATATATGGCATCAATAATCAATGGAAAGATCCCAACTGTGGGAGGCCCAGCATCTCTGAGGACTCACTGTGGTTCTGACGGGGCAGGGAGAGGCCAATTGTTACCCTCTAGCCTGTGACTCCCGTGTCACTGGGAACGCACCACTGCTGTCAGCCTCACTGAGTCAGTCTTTCCTCTGCATCCTCTCCTTCCACTGTGGATGCCAACTTGTTTTCTTGCATTCCCCAAAACACCACTAACCAAGACTGCTGGCACGGCAAGTTGGTACTGCAGGCTTGGAGGAGCCAAAGAAGAATACAGCACATTATTAACACTAGCTGGCTTTGGCCACCTCCATTAAAGGAAATTTCTTACAAGGTTGCTTTGTCTTCTTAGGCTTCTGGACCCTCAGCATCTCGGTCTCACCGGTTAGAATTGCTTAGAAAGCTTTTGAAAAAGATCAATGCCCAGGACCCATCTCAAAGCACGTTAAGTTAGACTCTGTGGGAGTGGGGCCAGATGGGCATATGTTTCACTAACCCTGTGAGTTTCTAAAGTGCTGCTCATGTTGAGAACACTGCTCACATGCACCCCCACTCCACTGTCCCAGCAGCCAAGGAAAGCACCAGTTGTACTCACTTTATGGTACAGAGCGATTCTTCTCTCTCTCTGTCTCTCTTTGCTTCGTCTACTTTCTCCTCCTGTTCTCTCTCCCACTTCCTTTCCTCCATCTCCCTCTTCTTCTTTGCCTTCATCATCTTCATCTTCTTCCTCATCTCTCTCCCCTCCTCCCTCCTTCCTATCTCTTTCTCCCCTGGTCTCCTCTGATCTGCTACCCTGTACCTACCTAAGCTGGTGCACATTTGGTCAGCTCTTCTCAAAGTAAATGTTGTTGTTATTAGGTGTCTTCAAGTTGTGTCTGACTCATAGCAACACTGTGTACAACAGAATAAAACTCTGCCTGGTCCTGAACCATTCTCAAAATTGTTGTTATGCTTGAGCCCCACTTTGCAGTCACTGTGTCAGCCCATCTTATTGAGGGTCTTCCTCTTTTTCTTTGACCCTCTATCGTCCTTCTCTAGGACATCATGCTTGGCAAAGTAGAAGGTGAGGAACTCAACTCTCCTGATAACAACTCCAAAGTATGTGAGGTGTAGTCTCAACATCCTTGTTTCTAAGGATCATTCTGGTTGTACTTTTTTCAAGACACAAGTGTTGGTTCTCTTGGCCATCTATAGTAGTTTAATGTTCTTCCTCACCACCATAGTTGAAAGGTGTCAGCTCTTCCTCAGTCTTTCTCATTCATTATCTAGTTTTCACAAGCATAAGAAGTGATTATAAACACCATGATTGGATCAGATGCACCTTTCAAGGTGACATCTTTACTTTTCAACACTTAAAAGAGGTCTTTTGTAGATAAGTCGCCCAGTGTAATGCATCTTTTGGTTGCTTGACTGCTGATTCCATGGTTGGTTGTAAAATGAGATCCTTGACAATTTTACTCTTTTCTCCATTTATCGGGATGTTGTTTATTGGTCTAGTTGTAAGGATGTTTATTTTATTTATGTTGGGATATAATTCAAACTGAAGGCTGTGGCCTTTAATTTTCATCAGTAGGTATTTCAAGTTCTCTTCACTTTTGGCAAGCAAGGTCGTGTCATCTACCTATTATTACAGGTTGTTAACGAGTCTTCCTCCAATCCTAATACCACTTTCTTCTTCACAGAGTTCAGATTTTTAGATTATTCTTACAGCATACAGAATGAATAGGTATGAGGAAAGGATACCACCCTGACACACATTATTTTCTGACTTTAAACCATGCAGTATCCTCTTGACTGCTCAAACAACTGCCTCTTGATCCACATACAAGTTGCTCATGAGCACAGTTAAATGTTCTGGAATTCCCAGTCTTTGCAATGTTACCCATAATTTGTCATGATCCACACAGTCAAATTCCTTTGCATAGTCATTAAAACACAGGTAAGCATCTTTCTGGTATTCTCTGCTTTCAGCCAGGGTCCACCTGATATCAGCAATGATATTCCTGGTTACATGTCCTCTTCTGAATCAGAATTGATTTTCTGCAATTCCCTGTTGATGTACTGCTGCAGCCACTTTCGAATGGTCTTCAGCAAAATTTTACTTGCATGTGATACTAATGATACTGTTCAGTAATTTTCGTATTCAGTAGGATCACCTTTCTTGGGAATAGGCGTAAGTATGGATCTCTTCCAGTTGGCTGTCCTGGTAGCTGTCTTCCAAATTTCTCGATATAGACAAGTGAGCACTTCCAGGGCTGCATTTCTTTGTTAAAACATCTCAATTAGCCTTCCATCAGTCTAGAGCCTTGGTTTTTGCCAATGTCTTCAGTGCAGCTTGGACTTCTTTCAGAACCATCAGTTCCTGATCTTAGCTACCCCCTGCAATCACTGAACATGCACCAATTCTTTTCGGTACAATGACTATGTATATTCCTTCCATCTCCTTTTGATATTTCCTGCATCATTTAGTATTTTGCCAATGGAATCCTTTAATATTGCAACTTGAGACTTAAATTTTTGTTCAGTTCTTTCAGCTTGAGAAAGACCAAGCATGTTCTTCCCTTTTTGTTTTCTGTCTCCAGCTCTTTGTACACATCATTATAATAGTTTGCCTACATGAGCCACCCTTTGAAATCTTCTATTCAACTGTTTTACTGCATCATTTCATTTCACTGCAAGTACTCAACATTCAAGAGTAAGTTTCATAGTTTCTTTTGACATCCATTTTGGTCTTTTCTTTCCCTCCTGTCTTTTTAATGACTTCTTGCTTTCCTTGTGTGTAACGTCCTTGAAGTCATCCCATGACTTGTCTGGCCTTCAGTCATTAGTGCTCAACAAGTCAAATCTGTTCTTTAGATGATCTCTGAAATTAGCTAGGATGCTCTCAAGGTTGTACTTTGGCTCTTGTGGACTTGTTCTAATTTTCTTCAGCTTCAACTTAAACTTGTATATGAACAGTTGATGGTCTCTTCCACAGTTGGCCCATGGCTTTGTTCTGACCGAAGATATTGAGCTTTTCTCTCACCTCTTTCTACAGATGTAGTTCATTTGATTTCTGTGTATTCTGTCTTCTGAGGTCCATATGTTGCCATTTATGTTCATAAAGACAGGTATTTACAATCAAGAAGTTGTTGGTCTTGCAGAACTCTGTCATGTGATCTCAGAATTGTTCCTATCATTGAGGCCATATTTTCCAACTACTGATCCTTCTTCTTTGTCTCCAACTTTCACATTCCAATCATCAGTAGTTATCAATGTATCCTTGTTGCATGTTTGATCAATTTCAGACTGCAGAAGTTGGTAGAAATCTTCAGTTTCTTCATCTTTGACCTTAGCGGTTGATGTGGTTTTGAATAACATAGGTATTAGCTAGTCTTCCTTGTAGGCATATAGATATCATCCTACCACTGACAGCATTACACTTCTGGATAGATCTTGAAATTTTTGGTGATGAATACAACATATTCCTCTTCAATTTGTCATTCTCAGCATGGTAGACCATATGACTGACCAATTCAGAATGGTCAGTACAGCCCGTTTCGTCTCACTAGTGTCTAGGATGTCAATGTTTATGCATTCCATTTCATTTTTGACAATTTCCACTTTTCTTAGATTCATACATTGTACATTCCAGTTTCTGGTTATTAATGGATGTTTGCAGCTGTTTCTTCTCATTTTGAGTCATGGCGTATCAGAAAATGAAGGTCCCCAAAGCTAGATTACTTCCACATCATTAAGGTCAACTCTACTTTGAAGAGGCAGCTCTTCCCCAGTTATATTTTGAGGACCTTCAAACTACAGGGCTCTCCTTCTAGGACTTTCTCAGTCAGTGCTCTGCTGCCATTCAGAAAGTTTCACTGGCTACTTCTTTTCAGATGTAGACTACTGGGCTTTTCTTTTAGTCTGAAAGCTGGCCAAAACCTTCCAGCACAGGTGACTGTGCTGGTATTTGAATACCAGTAACATAGTTTCCAGCATCACAGCAACATGGAAGCCCTCACAGGATGACACACTAACACAAACAGTGTCATTCACAGGGTTTTCCTAGAGAAGTGGATCCTTTTCTCTAAAATAGACCTCTTTTTTCCTTAGGAGAGAAGAATTGCAACTCTCAGTTTTTGTTTTAATGACCATATTTTAAGACACCAATATTTTTCACATTTTAACATATTTGACATTGAATGTGTCTGATAATTGATAGTGGGTCACAGTTTAGTTGAGTTTTTTTGTTTTGTTTTTGGTATTTTTAAACAATAATATATCTTACAAATCTAAAGATAAGCAATTTGATAAAAAATAATGTAACACTAATCTCTTTACTCCTCTTGCCAAAGAATTTGGACATTATGCCACATGTGGCAGGGAGCCACCAAAGGGTTCTGAGGGGAGGACAAACATGGCAACGTTTTGGTTCCATGGTCTGTGCTAGCGAGAATGAGGCAGGAAGTGCTCCTCAGCTGTACTGGAATAACTAGACCTGCTGAGGGGTGAAGGGATCCAGACGTGGTTCCTTTGCGGTGTGAAGTATTTCAATTCCCTGTGTCAAGGTCACTATAGTACTCAGGGGTGTCCAGAGGGAAGACTAACCAGCTCTCTTCCAAGAGACCCGAGGAGGTAGTATTCATTGCTTCAGTGAATTCTCCATCTATAGGGCCTGCTCTCTAGGCCTGTGGCCCTGGGATCTGCCTTTGTTGGCATTCTCTGCCAGGATCCTTCTTCCACTGGCAGCTGAACATTAACCAAACACACAGAGGCTGATAGCTAAATACAGGATGCCCATTCATTAACAACGAGAAATAAATCTGGCAAGCAGACAGCACACTCTAGTAGCAAGATCAGACCATTCCCTCCTGGAAGGCAAATGATGGTAGAAGCCAAGTTGTAATGAGAAAGCTGATTTATCCATTTATAATGCAAAATCAACTTTCAAGACTCCTGGAAGTTCATGCTGGCCAGAGCAGCTTGTTCTTTCCTTGTTGAAAAGCAAATACCCAAGAAGCCAAATTATCCAGCAGAGGCTTACTGAGCAAGGAATTAGGGCAAGGGTGATGGCTGAACATCAGACATTTCCTTTAGCTGAATGGCCTAAAATGCTCTCACCCACTGCTGTGGATTGAATCGTGTCCCCGAAAATATGTCTGGTAAGCCCTAACCCTTTTACCTGTGGATGTGAAGTCCCTGTGTGGAGCAGTTACATACTTGACTACCAGTCAAATGGTTAGCAGTTCGAAAGTACCCAGAGGCTCCTGGGAAGACTGGTCTGACAATCTGATTCTGAAAGGTCACAGCCTTGAAAACCCAATGGAGCAGTTCTACTCTGAAGCACAGGAGGTCACCATGAATTAAAGGCACCCAAAAATGCAAAAACTTGCCTGTGGATGCAATCCCATCTGGGAATAGTGTTTTCTTTGTGGTGATAAGGAGGCTGTATCAGTGCTCGGTGTGTTTTAAGCTGATCATTGCTGCGATATAAAAGAGCAACTTGGACAGAAGAAAACAAGTTCAGATGGGGGAGTGGGGAAGATAGATGCTAGGCCACATGAGGATCCCCAAGGAGCTCAGAAACAAGCTAAAAAGAGACAAGAACCTTCCCTCAAAGCCATCACAGAAAAGCCTTTCTCTAGTGCCAGTGTCCTGATTTTTGACTTTTCTGTTCTTTCATCCACTTGTGGAATTTCTGTAATAACAGAAGTAGAGTGCATCTCTTCCACAGTCACTGTATAACTAGGGTACCCTCAAGAGGCATTGATTGGCCTAATCAACCTCACAAGTCATGTTTGTTTGGCAAGTATTCCTCTTACTTGGACACGGTCAGCTTTTGCCCTGCATGCTAATCATTTTCTAAGCTTCTGTGGCTGACCGGTCCCTGCTCTTACAATGTGGTCCTCTTGCCCCCAAACCTGGGTGATGAAGCTGGGTGGTAAACACAAAGAAGTTCCTTACACTAATTCTCACTTTCTACTTACCTGGTGCCATAGTGGTTAAATGCTACAGCTGCTAACCAAAAATGTTGGCAGTTCAAATCCACCAGGTGCTCCTTGGAAACTCTGTGGGATAGTTCTACTCTGTCCTATGGAGTTGCTACAAGTCGGAATAGACTCAACAGCACTGGGTCTGGGTTACTGTTACAAACGTGGCAAATTTTCCATATTAAAAACATCTTTACAAGAAAAAAATCATAGATATTAATATGTCACTATACGTTAGACAGCTGAGTGGAAGCTAGTGCTTAATAGAAAACTAAGGCCAGATGCTGCCCTTGAGTTTGGTGGGAGAAATAGACAGGGCAATGGTCATTTCAAGCCAAGCGCTAAGCGCTGCAATGGGTAGGACCTGGCAGGACCTGGGTGAGAGGGAGAATGACTCCATAGCTTCTGCTCCTGCCCTAGACCACAGGACTGACTACACAAATGCCTGGGACAGACAGGAGGCTGTCTGGGAAATAAGGTGCCCTGAGGAACAGGAGCCATTGTTGTGCAATTCCGGCTCTATTTACATATCAGTTCCTCCAAGAATCATATCTTCATCCCTCTCCACCTCAAGCTGGGTTAGTTGCCTTCTTTCCGCTACTTTTATGTTGGCCCTCATCTCACCAACAGAGTGGCCATGTGGGAGAAGGCGGTAGGTGGACCCAGACAACCTCGCATTACATCTAAGCTCCCATAATTTGAGGTCCAGCATAACAAAATGGCACCTCTCCCTGGGGGTGTACTGGTTAAGAGCTACAGCTGTTAACCAAGAGGTCAGCAGTTCAAATCCACCAGGCACTTTTTGGAAACTCTACAGAGCAATTCTACTCTGTCCTAAAGCATCGCTGTCGAGTTGACTCTCTGAACTTTTTTTGGTTGTGTCTCTACCAAGAGTGGTGGCGCCCTCGTGTGGCCTGACTGCTAAAGCTGTCGGGAAATCCCTCAGCCAGTCATGCTTCAAGTTATGCAACTTGACCAAATTGTATTTTGAGGAGGTTCTCATTTTTTCAATACTTGTACATAAATTACACAAGATGACTGTATTGCTACCACATTGCTTCAAATCTGTGGCATAATTTAAATTTGCAAAAAAATTGGTTGCTGGATGCGATTATCTGTATGTTTCACTGACAGCGTCCTCTTCCTGTCACTTCTCCCAGAAGAGTAGAGGGAGGGAGGGAAGGAGGAAGAAAGGCAAAGAAGAGAACATAAGATTAGGCAAAAGGCTGTTTCCTGTTTTTCCTCACGAACCCCCAGTGCTTAACGTGTGGCAGTGAGGATTTAACAGCAGCTGTCACCAATTCCCAGAAATCCTGGTAGCCTAAGGGTTAAGTTCTACAACCGCTAACCAAAATGTTGGCAGTGTGAATCCACCAGGCACTCCTTGGACACTCTATGGAGCAGTTCTACTCTGACTTTCAGACTCGCTATGAGTTAGAATCGACTAGCAGCAGTGACTTTGGGTTTTGGTTATCCTCTCTTTGGAAATCCTGGTGGCAAAATGGTTAAGCACTCAATCGGCTAACCAAAAGGTCAGCAGTTCAAATTCTCCAGGCACTGTTTGGAAAATCTATGGGAAAGTTCTACACTGTTCTATAGGGTCAGCAGGAGTCAGAGTCAGCTTGATGGCAGTAGGTTTGGCTTATCGTCTCTTCTGCACTGTTCAGTAACTGACAGGCAAATATTTTGAAACCCTGCTGCTGACTAGCATCCTTACCCTGTGCTTGTCATTTCGCTTTGAAAAACTGCAATTCGCTCTTCGATGATACAGGGAAAGAACGCTGGTTGTGTAGCAGCTGAGAGCTAAGACTGCTAACCAAAATGCTGGCAGTTTGAATCCGCCAGGCATCCTCAGAAACTCTATGAGACAGTTTTACTCTGTCCTACGAGGTCACTGTAGGGTTGCTGAGAGTCAGAATTAATGCAATGGCAATAGGTTTGGTATTTTATGATGTAGGGATATCAGTGCCTACCTAAAGTTTGGAGAAGGACTATACTAGATAACACAGAGAACGCCCTTTGAACACTGTAAAGCTTTAGATAAATGATAAGGGTGATATCATGACCAGCTGACACAGGGCACCATAGCCTGCTACTTCCAAGTGACTCAGACAGAGCCTCTTACATGTGTCCTCGTCACCAGGAAGCCCTGAGTAGTGCTGAGGTAATGTTTGCACACCACTTTAAAGAGGAGCCTGACTTTAAAGTGGGTTGGATCACTTCCAGTCCGATGACTTCTTTATGAGTATGCAAAGAAGAGCAAATATGGACTTTTCTCTCCCTTTAAATTTTCTTTCTAAAAGAGAGGCCACTAGTTCCATGTTAGTGTACACTGGAGGGTTTGAATTAGGTGAGTCCAGAAGAGGTTGGGGGGAGGGGACAGAAGTATTAAAAATGTTATCATTTTTCTTTTTATAATGGGAAAAGCAGTCTACTTGTTTTAAAAATGCAAACAGGAGGTTAGAAAATACTCTCTGCACCTCAAGTCTGAGGTAATGGTGGTGTTGTTAGCTGCCATCGAATCAGCCCCCAACTCATGCTGACCCAATGGTCAACGGAGTGAAATGTCACCCAGTCCGGTGCCATCATCGTGACTGGTTGTGGATTCATAGGGTTTTGCTTGCTGATTTTCAAAAGTAGATCACCAGGCCTTTCTTCCTAGTCTGTCTTCTTCTGGAAGCTCTGCAGCATCATGGCAACATGCAGGCTTCCAGGACCGATGGGTAGTGACTGCCCAGGAGGTGCACTGGCTGGGAATCCAACCCGGGTTTTCTATATGGTGGGTGGGAATCCTACCGCTGAACACCAAGGCCTTGTAGGCCGAATGCATCTTTTCAGAGGTTAGCTAGAGAGATGAACACGTAGATCCTTCTGTGCCTATCCAACTAATTGCTATTGGGTTGATTCTGACTCATAACAATCTTGTAGGATAGAGCAGAACCGCTCCATAGGGTTTCCAAGGCTATGAATTTTTATGGACTCAGATTGCCATACCTTTCTCCTTTAGAATGGCTGGTGGATTCAAATGGCTTGACCTTTCACTTGGCAGCTGAGCATTTAACCACTGCGCCACCAGGGATCCTTTCATAAAGATTACAGAAAGAAAACCCTACAGAGCAGTTCTACTCCATGACACATGGGGTCGCCATGAGTAGAAGTCATATTGATGGCAACAAGTTTTGTTCAGGGGCTCCCTTCTGTGCTTTATGGCAGCTTGCTATCTTAGCACTTTCACACATGAGCTCATTTTTGTCTCTTAACAGTCCTCTAATGCATGATCCGACTCGACGGCACTTGGCTTGGCTAATGTATGTTGCAGTTGGTATTTTATCTTCCCCTTCTAGGGTTCCCCTTCTAGAGTCAACTTGATGGCCGTGGGTTGGATTTTTGTTGGTTTTTTTTGGGGGGGGGGGGATTTCTCATGTGGAGAACCTGAATCCTAGTGAGGTCACAGAACTGGGCCTGGAACCCAAGTATTTTGCACTGCACTCTAGTCTTCACACCCCCCAATGCCAACCTCTGTCTTGTACAAAGGTCAAAGGAAAACAGAACTAGCTTAATTTCTACACGTTTGTGAGTTCCCCTGGAGGTGGTAAGGACATGAACACGTCTCTTGGGGGCCACCATTCCACTAACTATCCTGTGTTGCACAGCCAGTAAATTACACAGCTGAGATTTGAGCCTGTGTCTAAGGACCCCACGTGTGTCAGAACGAAACTGTGTTCCACAGGGTTTTCCTAGCTCATGAGCGGAAACCTACTTTAGATTCAAGAAGTTCCCTGCTGGATGGTAAACCTTGTGAAGTCCTCCCATTTGCAAATTTAACTTCTGCCCTCTGCTGGATGAATTCAACATTTCATTACTAAACAATAACAACAAAACCGAGTGCCATTACAATTCTGACTCGTGGTAACCCTATAGGACAGAAAAGAACTGCCCCCATAGGTTTTCCAAAGAGAACTAGTAGATTCAAGCTGCTGATGTTTTGTTAGCAGCTGAGTTCTGAACCAGTGTGCACGCAGGGCTCCTCATTAACCATCGTAAGGGAATGTCCATCCATTAAAAACCTACTCAGTGCCATGCAATTTACATACACAATTTCTGTTAGTACTCAAAGCAGTCCTGTGAGATAGGTACTAGTCTTATGCCCATTTTCAGATAAGGCCACTGAGGCTTACAGTGATTAAATAATTCACCCTGCGTGTGTTAGTTTTCTACAACTGCTGTAACAAATTTGGCAACTTAAAACAACAGAGATACATTGTTTCCCAGTTCTGGAGTCCAGAACTCTAAAATCAAGGTGTTGGAAGGACCATGGGTCCTTGCAAAGCCTCAAGGGGAGAATTTGTGCCTTGTTGAGTTTCTGGAGGCCCCAGACTGCCCTGGTTTATGGCTGCCTAACTCTAGTCTCCAGCTGCTGTCATATGACCATCCCCTCCTTATCCCTGTGTATTTCTCCTCATGTGTCTTCTTAAGGACTCTAGCCACTGGATTTAGGGCTCATTTAGATAATCCAGAATGATCTCTTCTCAAGATAACTACATCTGCAAAAACATTTTTACCAAATAGGGTCACATTCCCTGGTTCCAGGGTTTAGGACATGAACATGTCTTTTGGAAGTCACCATTCAACTAACTATTCTGTGTTATACAGTGGATAAGTTACAAAACTGAGATTTGAGCCTGTGCTGGGGACCCTCTGTGTGTCAGAGTAAAACTGTGCTCCTTAGGGTTTTCAAAAGTAGATCACCAGGCATCCCTGAGCAGACTCAAACCACACATGCAAAAACACAGGTGGTGAAAATGGTTTGCACTCAACTAGTGACCTAAGGGTTGATGGCTTGAACCCACCTAAGAGGCACCAAGGAAGAAAGGCCTGGAAATCTTCTTTTGTAAAGATTAGAGCTAAGAAAACCCTGTGGAGGAGTTCTACTGTATAATGCATGGAGTCATCATGAGTCAGAATCAACTCAATAGACAGCCTTCTCTCTCTCTCTCTCTCTCTTTAGTGACACCTACCCCTCAAAAAGCCTGGCAGCTTCAAGCTTCCCTCAAGGCTCACTGTGTAGAATGATCATGTGATTTATCCAAACAAGGACACATTTAAGAATGAATGAGTAAAACAGAATGGCGACAACTGCACTGTGATATAGCCATAAACTAGGGCTGTGCTGGGAACACCGGATGTAGGATATCCCTACCATTACCTCATCACGGGGCCTTCTCCTGCTGACTTCCCAGACTCTGTACAGAGGTGAAACAAACCCCTCCTTCCACAGTGCACCCCTTCTTGGAAGTTGACCAAGGGACCTAGCAGATACCCAGTAAATTACTATTAAATTCATTTAAGAAATATTTGTTGAACATGGATTTTGTGTCCCTAATCACTAGGACACAATCTCTGCCCTCTAGGATTTATAGTCTAGTAAGTTGGGCAAACAGCCAGCTGTTGGACAGGTACAGAAAAAACCTTCACCACCCGCTGAGCAAAGGTCTCTGGGTGCTGCCTGTGGAAGGAAGACTCACTAGGGAAAAGGGAAGGGAAACGGCTGCAGTGCTGTGTGTTCCTGCTGCTGTTCATACATCATCTCATGCCATCTTCACAACCTTGACATAACGTACAGGTCCACAGTCCATTATTCAAAACCTTGGAGCTGGATGTAGCTTTGGAATTCAGAGATTTCTAAATTTTTTGGAAATATTATGATGCAATTACATATCTTACATACTTCCCCCTGCAGGGTCTGGGACAGTATCCCATAACTTTGATAACTCTGTGGCAAAACACACACCACCTTCACACTAAATAAGAAAAGCACAGACCATAAAAAGACTCACATCAGCCCATGGTAGGATTTTACTATCAAATTAATTTAGTTTAATTAGATTTCACTGCCAAATAAGTTCAGAGAAGGAGTTTAGTGTTAGGAGATTTGCGATTTGTAGGTAAGAAGAGATTGTGGAGATAGATAGGTGCTGTTGGCTCAGCTCTGACTCTCGGCAATCATCGGTAGGATAGAATGAACTTCGCCTGGTCCTGTATTACCCTTGTGCTGACCAGTAGGAGTGAGCCTGTCACGGCAGCTCTCGTGTCCTTCCGTCTCACTGAGGGTCTCCCATACCCTCGAAGGCCCTCCATCACTCCTAACAACATCATGTCTTCCTCCAGCAACTGATCCTTCTTGATGGTGTGTCTAAGTCCAAGTAGCTGCACAGTGTTCTGTTGTGATCCATACGGTTTTCACTGGCTAATTTTCAGAAGTAGACCTCCAGGCCTTTCTTCCTCGTCTGTCTTAGGAAGCTCTGCTGAAACCTGTTCACCACGGGCCACCTGGCTGGTGTTTGAAATGCCAGCAGTATGACTTCTAGCATCACAGCAACATATAAGCCACCACAGTACGATGTACTGACAGAGGGGTGATGGAAGAGATGTAAGCTTGTATTACTAGTTCTAACTTGTTAACAAAGATGCTGGGGCTTAGAAAACAGTTAAGAAATGGTGGAAACTAGAGGAACCCCCAAGAGTATCACCCTAACCCAACCAGTCAACCAACCAACCCACTGCTGTCAAGTCGATTCCAACTCATAGTGACCCTACAGAAAGGAGTAGAACTGCTCCACAGTCTCTAAGGAGTGCCTGGTGGATCTGAACTGCTGACCTTTTAGTTAACAGACGTAGCACTTTAACTACTACGCCACCAGAATTTCCAAACCCACTCCTGTTGAGTCAGTTCTGACTCATAGTGACCCTACAGGAAAGAGTGGAACTGCTCCATAGAGTTTCCAAGGAGCACCAGGCCCTTTTAACTAGGAACTGAAGCCACTCCCAGAGGTCACCTCACAGCCAAATAACAGATTGCCCTAAAAAATAAACAATAGTATATGTTTACTCTTTCAAATAATCAAGTCTACAAGACCAACCAATCAACAGTTACCAAAAAGCAAACCTGAGAAGGCAAGAAGGGACAGGGAAACTGGGTGGATGGGAGCGGGGCAGATGCTGGGTGGCAGTGCTGAAAGGGCTGGTGGACTGTGGGGCTAGTCATCAATGTCATGGACAATCTGTGTATGAATTGTTGAGTGGGAAACTCACTGCTATGGAAACTTTCACTTAAAACACAATTAAATAATAAAAAGGAAAAAAAAAGGACCAAAAAAAAATTTAAGAAATTTGTCCAAGACACACAGTAAGTGGTACGGCTAGAAGCGGAACCTGCATCTGTCAGCCAGGCTTATCCCCTGCATCGCTGTGTTTTGACTTTTGATTCAGTGTAGTTGCCTGAACTCTCCCAAGTCCTGAGCAGCAGCATGACTTCTGAAAGAATACTGGCCACCCCAGTCTTGTTGATCTGGTACAAACCCTTGAAGTGAAACAAGTCACATGAACATGCTTAATCTTTTGTCTGCCCATGTTTGTGGCATGCTCTTCTTGAGACATCTGGGAAGTGTGAATAATTCCGTGGTTTCCACAAGGGAGTACAGTTCTTCCCCATGAACTTGGGAGGGGCTTTTAATTAAGAAGTCATGCAGATGACAGTGCAGCAGAGCTGCTTAGACAGCGAAGAGGCAGCTCTTCTTTGCTGACCTACTTCAAACACACACACGACTGCTTAACTTTGTAAAAAGAAATTAAACTCCCCAAGAGAATAATAATTATTCCTAACAAGCACCTTGAAAAGAAATGGCCTGACTAATAAAGAATGAAAATACCCAACAGAGGAGTAATTTGAATTTTTGCTTCCTCATTGATAGTATGGGATCAGCTTTCTTACCACCCCTCCTCCGAACATACAACAGGCACCATATTCACACACTGGTAGGTACATGTACACATTCTCATGAGTCTATGGGTGGTGAAAAAAAATATAAAAAACAAACCCATTGCTGCCAAATCAATCCCCACTCATAGCAACCCTACAGGACGGAGTGGAACTGCCCCATAGAGTTCCCAGGGAGCACCTCGTGGATTTGAACTGCCGAGGTTTTGGTTAGCAGCTGGAGCACTTAACAGTACAGCACTTGCTTCATCTTTACTAGGAGCCAGAGTCCTGGACTCTGCCACACATGACTATCCAGTGTGACAGGGTCGGCATGCTTAGGGTTCTGTCTTCTCAGGTTTAACCACTTACAACATCTCAGGCCTCTGGCAGAGAGAATTCACCCCATGCAAACAGAGATAGCACTTTTCCTTCTACGGTTTAGCTTATCAGTATCTCTCCATTGCTGGGTTTTCATCATATTTTGCCTCTTCATACAAAAGATCTCCTGTTCAGAACATTTCCTAACAGAGAGATGTCATGTTCCTCGCTCTTCTGTAATGAGGAAAGAAATAACAACTTGTCTGAAACAATTCAGGGTTTGTCCATTTCAACCACAACAGCAACAATTATATGGTGGTAACTTTTCTTGAGAAAGTCCTGGGGGGAGGTGCAATTAAATGCAGTTTTATTGTATTTTCACTGAAGCTTTACACAGCAGTTTATGCCCCTATTGAACAGTTCCTACACAAATTTTTCAGTGACATTGGTTACATTCTTCATTCTCATTATTCCCTTTCCAGTTGTTCCATTTCCTTGTACCAGGCAACTCTTAACAAGCTATGTGATTTATCTTGGAGAGAATAGAATTGATCAGAATACAGTTTTAAGGACTGTGGTGTATTGTATGAAACAATAAATGCTTTTACAGTATTTTCATGTACCAGGAACTATTCCAGATTCATTGTATAAACCTCTCAATGGAACCAGTACAACAACTTTAAGATGGAGATATCTATATGCAGATGGGTAAGATACAGATGGGAAAAGTGAGACCCGGAGAAGGTAAGTAAGTTGTGAAGGTCACACAGCTATTAAGTCATAGATCTGGGCTTATGATTGAAATATGCAGACCCTAGAGTCCGTGTTCTTCCCTGCACTAGTGGAAATGCTGTCTCTCTAGGCACTGTGTCCACGTCTTATTTGTCCCTACATCCCAGCACCTAGCCCTGTCCCTGGCAGAATCCCAAACCCAAACCTGTTGCCATATAGTTGATTCCAACTCACAGTGACTGACCCTATAGGAAAGAGAACTATCCCATAGAGTTCCTAAGGAATACTTCGTAGATTTGAATTGCCGGCCCCCCTCCTTCTCCAACCAACAGCAAAACTCTTAACCACAGCTCCAACAGGACTTCATTTCTGGCAAAAGTAGATGTTACACACGTGTTTGAGGAAGAGAAGAAGGGGGAAAGGGAGCCTGGGAAGAGGAAAATGCTGGAGGAAAGCAGGTTCTGAGACAAACCCACAGGGTGTTCCCAGAGCCAGTTTAGTAACTGACTGCATTTTTCTGAGAGAAAAAAATATTCTCACAAATGGATCTGTGAGGGTTGCTGTTTGAACTGTCAGACTCTACTGTAATTTCACAAAAGGAAGACACTCCCCTTTTGCAGCTGCACCAATGGTCCAAATCAGATCCTTTCAGGATCTACCCACGATGCCAACAGGAAGACTCCACGGCCCTGAACAGACTGAGTGCCATCTGAGGGCGCAGGAGGACATGTAGATCTCCAGGTGGGGAATGATCATTCCACTGGACCCGTTCAACAAGTGTGCCATCTTTTCTTGAATATTTTAAAGGAAGTATTGAGACCTGAAGGTCATGAAGACTTTACAAAAAAGGACTTGGAAAAGCTAGATTGTGAGATGTGTAGAGAAAGTGAAGAAAACTACCTCACTTCTTCCTTTCAGCTCCAGAATCTCAACCTACGTGAGCACTACTGGTGTCACCGGGAGCCCTGGGGTACAACAGGTGAGCAATGGGCTATTAACCAAAAGGTGATCTGGACCCACCCAGTGATTCAGAGGGAGAAAGACCTGGTGATCTGTTCCTGTAAAGATTACAGCCTGGAAAACTACAGAGTACTGTACTTCGCTGTGAATCAAAACTTGACAGCATCCAACAACATTTGTTCATCAGGTCCTTGAGTGTCACAAATGGTTTCCATCTGGCTCAGTTCTGCTCTGTAATGCGAACGGTCCCCTTGAGTCAACTTGATGACAACAGGTTGGCTATTTTTCGTTGTTGCTGTTCATATCTATCTCACCTACTAGCTCACATGTTCCTGAGGTTCAGGGACATTGTCACTCACCCCTAGTATGGTGTAAGTGGTTGGACACAAGGCTTGATGGGTTAGACTACCTGAGACAGCATCAAGACCTCATCACTTACGGTGTGACATTTGGCAAGTTACTTAACCTCTCTGAGCCTCTGTTATCTTATTTGTTCAATAGGAGATAATAATGTTTTAAGGAGCTCTGGTGATGCAATGGTTAAACGCTCAGCTGCTAACTGAAAGGCTGGTAGTTTAAACTTGCCCAGTGGATCTGAGGGAGAAAGACCTGATGATCTGTTCCTATGAAGATTACAGCCTGCACAACCCTTTCGGATAGGTCTACTCTGTCACAGGGGTCTCTACAAGTCAGAATCAACTTACTGGCACCTAACAACAGCAACAACATTTGCCATAAGAGAACGATGATGATTAAGGGGAGGATGTATATAAATTGTTTGGTGTGGTATCTCACTCATAGCAAAAATGACAAAGACTGCTACATTTCCCAGTACCTATTTTACCCCTTCTTTCTTTACTAACAGAAGTACTGATGGTGTGGTGGTTAAGTGCCATGGCTACTAACCAGACGGCTGGCAGTTCAATTGGCAGGCACTCCTTGAAGACTCTGAGGGGAAGTTCTACTCTGTCCTATAGGGTTGCTGTAACTTAGAATCAACTCAATGGCAGTGGGCTTGACTGAGTTTCTTTAGTAATAGTGTTCCCGAAGTTGTAAGTGGGTGCGTGGCTGCCCAGCAAAAGACTACATGATCAGATTGAGTATTAGGAAGTTTACTCTGGAGGACTGTAGAGAAAGAGTGGAGTGAGTGTGGCTGGAAACAGGTGTTCACTGGAGGGGGTCATTGCCAAGGCCAGGGGGAGAGGGATGTTGAACAGCCATTGGTGTTGGGTATGGTGAGGACCAGGCACTTCCGTGGCAATCAGATTTTATGAATGACTTGGGGACAAGATAGCAGGCAGGGAGAGATGAGGACAGTTTCATGATGACTAAGTCACAGTGACATAATTCACTGAACCGAAGACTGAAGGAAGAGGAACAGGTGTGGGAGGCAGGTGCTGAGAGTAGTTGAGGACATGTTGGGTGGGGTGGCCTGGGGGACATCCCATCCAGATGTCCTGCCAAGGACCTTTGTTCACAGCCTCTGTGGAGTGGCATTTCATCATCAATACAAGTTCAAAAAAAAACCTTTTGCAAAGAGCACCCACATGTTCTGTGCCTGGAAGATCAAAACAATCTGCAGAGACAGCAGCTTTCTGACATACACAGCCCACAGGACATGCCCACAGCTGGTTTTCCATGCCTACAGCTCTGGCCTACCCCCACACCAGGGTCCCTGGGCAGAAGACAAAAGGTGCGTACTCTCAGCACTGACTGACAGTATCTACCCAGTTAGGGATGGCCTCTGTGAAATGTTTGGTCGTAGTGTGCAAGTTTTTTGTTTTTTGTTTTTTTTTAATCGAAGGGCTGTTTCAGTGAAAATAATGAGTGCGACTGTGTTAATCACCAAGCTGATGATGGAGTCATTTCTCAACTGCAATTCTGCTCTCTATACACATTTCCCTGTAGTTCTGTTTCTCACCAACCCTGTGTGGGTTCTTCCAAGTCTTGTAGAAATCACACAGAGTCTGAAACAACTCAGCCACTCAACCCCTTGACCTTGGAGAAGGGGATGTCGAACTACAAAAACCAATGGGCTGCTTTTTTAGGAGGTAGTTGTAAGACATTAAACCCAGAATGTTGGAGGCTGAGGTTAGCATTTAATCAATGCTTGCTAGTATCTATCACTGTACTAAATTCTCTGCATGTATCATCTCATTTAATCCTTAGGACTAATCAAGGCAGAGAATATGAAGATCAGAGAGGGCAAGAAACTCACCTACCATCACACAACTAGTAAGTGACAGAAATGGGATTCTAATCCAGCTTGTCCTGATGCTTAACCACTAGTCAGAACTGCCCCTCCATCATCAGTTCACGCTGTGACCACACTTTTTACTTCTGTAGTTCAGTTCGGGACCTCTTCCTCATCTTGCCCTATTTCACCTTGACTGTGCTTCACGTAAAGTTTGTCTGTTTTATTGAAAGGAGTGCATGTGATTTCCTGTAATTCACCCAGTGTTAGAATGGGCCGTGCAGAGTTCAGCAGAATGGCTGTGAAGGAGAGAAGTCTTGGGATCTATTTTCTCTACTAGAATGATTAGCAGTGACCACTGTCATTCTGGGTCCAAAAAAATGGCCACAAGTAGGACTGCTCTGGTGAGTGACCATCACACCAGCCAGCAAGTGCTTCCCTAGATGGGGCGTGATGGCCTTAAATTTTGAAAAGCTGTCTATGTAGTTCCACATGAGTGCAATCTTTCTTTTAATGCAGATATTTTGTTGACTAGTAACAATATGTTTTTAATAGATTTTATTTTCTACAACAGTTTCAGATTTACAGAAAATTCACACACAAAGTACAAAGGCGCTCCCGGAGGCCCCCCTCCCACACAGTTTCTCCTACCAGTAGCATCTTGTGTAGCATGGTGCCTTTGTTAGAATGATGACCCAATATGGATACATTATTTTAACTGAAATCTATAGTTTAGGATTTCCTCTCTGGACTGCATGGTTCTATGAGTTTTGACAAATGCATGCTGTCATGCAGCCACCAGTACAGTGTAACAGAGAATAGTTTCACCACTCTTAAAATGTCCTATGTATCACCTTTTCATCCCTCCCTGCCCTACCCTCTGTCAACCACTGGTCTTTTCGTTATCTCTATAGTTTCACCTTTTCCACAGTGTCATGTAGTTTGAATCATACACTATGTAACCTTTGCAGATTGGCTTCTTTTACCTAGTACTATGCATTTAAAGTTTCTCAGTATCGTGGCTTGATAGCTCACTTCTCATTATTGTTAGGTAATACTCCACTGCACATATCACGGTTTGCTTATTATTCACTTACTGAAGAATGTTTTGATTTTTCTTCCAATTTTTTACAATTATAAATAAAATTGCTATAAATATATTTTTATCATACTTTAGATGAAGGCTTATAGAGCAAACTCTTTTCTCATTAAACCATTAGTACATATCTTAGTCAGCTAGTGTTGCTCTAACAGAAATACCGCAAGTGGATGGCTTGAAAAAAAGAAATTTTATTTTGTCACAGTCTGGTATGCTGAAAGTCCAAATTCAGGGTGCCACGTCCAGGGGAAGGCTTTCCCACCAGCTCTGGAGGAAGGTCCTTGTCATCATTCCTCCTAGACTGGAGCTTCTGAGGTGCAGAGACCCCAGTCCTTTCCAAAGGATGTGCTCAGCTCCTGGCACTGCTCTTTGATCATATAAGGTCCCAGATATCTCTGCTGGCTCTTCCTTATATCTTAAGAGACTGCATCAAGGCACAAAACAAACTTACCTATTGAATCTTGCTCTACTAACGTAACCACCATCCATCCACCCTCATTAACATCACAGAGGCAGGAATTGTAACACGGAGGGACATCATACAATACCCAGAATTGTGACCTAGCCAAATTGTTACAGATTTTTTAGGGCACACAACTCAGTACACGTAGTGTTTCATAACATTGGTAGACAACCCCACAACAGGTCTGCACTGCCCCTTCTCTAACTGGGCCTCCCTATTACCGGCTTTCTTGTCCCTTCTAGTCATTGTTCCTGGACTGGCATATATCTTCAGTCTTGTTTCGTTTTATGGACCTGTCCAATCTTTGACTGAAGGGTGAACCTCATGAGACATTGCATTACTGAGCTGAAAAGGTATCTGGGGGCTATACTCTGAGTTCCTACAGTCTGCATCAGGCTAGCAATTCTGGTTTCTCCTTTTTGAGTTAGAATTTTGTTCTACATTTTTCTCCAGCTCTGTCTGGGACCCTCTGTAGTGATCCTTGTCAGTAGTAGTATCCAGACATCATCTAGTTGTACTGGATTCAGTCTGCTGGAGGCCATTGTAGATGTGGTCCATTAGTCCTTTAAACTAATCTTTCCCTTGTGTCTTTAGTTTTCTTCATTCTTCTTGCTCTTAAAGGGGTCAGACCAGTAGAGTATATGAGATGGCCATTTACTGACTTTGAAGACCCCAGACACTACTCATCAAAGTAGAATATAGAAGATTTTCTTTATAAACTATGTATGCCAGTTGAGCTAGATTTTATACAAGATCATGGTCCCCATAGCCCTCAGCCCAGCAATTGGGTCCCCCAGAGAGGTTTCCTATGTTTATTGAGTTTCCAGGACCTTGCCTTGCACAGGTTGTGCTGGCTTCCCCAGTAGTATGTACTGTTTCAACTTTCACCAAAGTTACCACTTATCTATTGTCTCTTACTATAAATATGGATATGCAGCTTTTTGTGGGGACATATGTTTTAAAGTCATCTGGGTGAATTTCCAGGGGTGCAATTACTGGATCATATGGTAAGCCTATGTTTAGTTTTACAAGAAGTTACTAAACTGCCTTCCAAAGTGGTTGTACTATTTTGCATTCCTACCAGCAATGAATGAGAGTTCCTGTTGCTCCACATCCTTGTTAGCATTTGATGTTGTCAGTGTTTTGGATTTTAGCTATTCTAATAAATATGTTGTAGAATTTCATTGTTGTTTTAATTTGCAATTCCCTGATGACAGAACACATTGAGCATCTTTTTGTGTGCTTATTTTCCATCTGTATGTCTTCTTTGGTGAAGTGTCTATTCAAATCTTTTGCTTATTTTTTTATTTGTGTTGCTTGTTTCATTATTATTTAAGAGTTCTTTTATGTCCTAAGGAACCCTGGTAACATAGTGGCTAAGCATTCAGCAGCTAACCAAAAGGTTGACAGTTCAAATCCACCAGTTTTTCCATGGGAGAAAGATGTGGCAAGTCTGCTTCTGTAAAGATTACAACCTTGGAAACCTATGGAGTAGTTCTACTCTGTCTCATAAGGTTGCTGTGAGTTGAATTTCACTCAATGGCAATGGGTTTGTATATTTTAGACACAAATACTTTATCAGTTATGTGTTTTACAGTCACTTTTCCCAGTTCATTACTTGTTTAAAAAATTCTCTTAACATTGTCTACTGAAAAGCAGAAATTTTTAATTTTAGCCAAGTCTAACTTGTCAATTCTTGTTTAATAGATTACACTTCTGCTGTTATGTCTAAAAAAAGTCATTAACAACCTGAGGCCATCTACATTTGTCTTGTTATTTTCTATAATTTGTATAGTTATGCATTTTACATTTAAGTCTATAAACCATTTTGAGCTAATTTTTATGAAAGTTACAAGGTTGTGTCTAGATTTTTTTTTTTGCATGTTCATGTCCAGTTGTTCCAGAACCATTTATTGATAAGACTGTCTTTTATCCATTGAATTTCCTTTGCTCCTCTGTCAAAGATCAATTAGCTATATTTGTATGGTTTTATTTCTGGACTCTGTATTCTGTTCTATTAATATATTTGCCTGTTCTTTTATCAGTACCACACTGTGTGGATCACTGTAACTTTCTAATAAGCTGTGAAGTCAACTAGTGTCTGTTCTCTGACTTTGTGATTCTTTAGCATTCTGTTGGATATTCTGAGTCTTTTGCCTTTACATATAAACTTTACAATCAGTTTGTCAATATCTACTAGGTAACTTGCTAGAATATTGATTACTTTTTCATTGAATCTATAGATCAATTTGAGAAAAATTGATGCTTGATAACATTGAAACTTTCCATAAATGTTCTTCTTTATAAATAAAATCTGGGATATGAGTATTCAGAGTTCCAAGATGGAAGAAATGGGAGAAGGTGCAAATAATTAGAAAATATTTTTCTCATTTTAAAGAAAGAATACATAGTAACGGTGTTTTAAATAACTACTTGTTCTAGAGTATCTGTGTTATGCGCTGTTTACAAAGACAACTCTTAGAGCATCCTGTACAGTAATTTTACCTTAATTTTAATACTAATGGAAAGTGTTTCAGTTACTCTCTAATTTCTTACAAAATAGCAGAAATATGCTTAAATTGGTAGAAATCCATCCTATGTTTACTTCTAGCATTGAAAAGAAACCAATGATACATAATAATTTTGATGAAGATGTGAAAAGATGGTAAAGACTCAGTAATGTGGAGTTAAAAGAAGCAATTAGACATACCTTTCAAAAGAGTAAGAAATACAGACATTAAAAAGTGGCACACACGGAGTCTAACAATGAAATCCACAAAGTCAGTTGTTCTAAGTGCTGCATACTTCATTGCTGAATATCACTGTGGTCAGCTTCTCAGTACTCCCCTTGGGAAGCTATGCACTGATGCCAGCACCTAATCCACCCTTGAAAGCAATTTTGAAAGTCTCTCTGGAATGGCTATCAGAGCTGACATTCAAGACATCAAGGGTAATATGACAACAGCTCTGGTGGCCATTCCAGAAAAAGAGTTCCAAAATTGCCTTAAAGGGTAAAGTAGGCATTGACATGACTGCATAGCTTCCAAAGGGAAGTATTGAGAAGATGATCATAGTGATATTCAGCCATGAGGTATGTAGCACTTTTTGTGGGATGAGTTCACCAACCTAATTGTCAGACCTCATATCTGCAGGGCACTTTCACATATTATGTTTCATTTGCCCTTACTGTGACTTCAAGCAGGTGGAGTAGGCACAATAGTATTATCGTCTTCAAACAACCAAAATTCTCAATGAAGTCATGCTGTAGAGAGAATCCAATAAGGCACTTGGTGGACCCTGCATACCTTAGCTGCCACTGCCCGCAGCTGGCCTTAGACACTGTTTGCTGCCACTGGCCCTTGCTTCAAGGGACATTGGATGTAGATATCACTGCTACTGTCTCAATGAATCCTTCACCATTCCTTTTGTATCCTTTGTTCCAAATTCAAAGTCCCAGTAGTTATATCCACTTGGCTGAGCCTACAACACAACATATGTAGTAGATATGGCTTTTGCCCTTCAACAAATCTCATTCAGTGGGAATATTCCAAATGCAGAAATAAAATTAGATGCTGGGCAGCCAAAACACTGATGAATATTGACTATATATACTTCTCCCACCTTTGTTTATACCTACTTCTATATTTTCTCCTTTTCTCTTGCCTGTCCTAGATCAGGTCCTCTAAAGAGAGATTACAAAGTAGAGGTTTGTGTGCCCTGAGTGTATCGGAGACAGCTCTCAGAACAACACGTTAGAAGGAAGCAGGGCTGAGTGCAGGGAGAAATTGAACAGGTGCAATCACATTAAAGGCAGCTGGCGATCTCACAGGGAGCAGTGGAACTGGAGTAGCCCTACAAAGTTGTTTAAATTAAAGCAAGGAGGTTGAGTCTTTGTACTCCTGCCTGGAGCTGTCCCTGGGTGGGGTCTTCTGTTGAACAATTTTATTAAGGGCAATTTTCCAATGAAGGACTCAGCTATGAGCTGTCAGAAGCCGATGCTCCTGGCAACTAGGAAAATGAGAGCCTCAGTACAAAAGGAGATTCTGGCTAGCATACCACAGTATCTGCTACACTATCTTAGAGGAAAATACCCCACATTTTTCCCAAGTTAACCTCTCCCATCTCAACTTGATGCCACCCTCTTCCAGTTATTTTGGCACCTTCTTTTAAGAAAAATGGGCTTTTTTTTTTTGCATTTTCAATCTCTTTCTGAAAACTTGTTTGTTTGGTCTCAGCCAACCGCACATTGTTCAAATATTTACTCAGAGGGAAAAATGATAATTGTCTTGTTTTTAATTTTCTATATATCACAGAGACCTTCCTCTGATGTCTTCTTGGCCTTAGTTGTTGACTTATAATCAGGGGCAAGGAGAATTCTGGGAAGGTGCAATGGGATGGTGCCATTTTTTCTTTAATTTTATTGATGTTTGATTGACATAGTAGGAAATGTTATAAAATATTCCCTTTTAAATGCACAATTTAATGACTTCCTGTAAGTTCACTAACTTTTATAACTGGGAGATGGTGTAATTTTTTAATCTTCTTGAATCCTTCATTAAAACAATCATAATTAAGTTAACAAAACCAAAAATCCATGGTTGACACCTACAACAAAACCTAGCAATAAGTAGCTCCTTAAACTCCAGCATTTGAGTGAGTTGGACAAATCACCAATAACTGCATGGCCCTCAGGATATTAGCAACTGTACAGAATGAAGAGGTGCATATGTTATACCCTGACAACGGGAGGCCCCAGACCACCAAAGGAGCTCATAGGAAAGTTCAGTGGGCCATTTGGAGAAAAACCATGAAGTTGGCTTAGAGAAAGGACTCTAAAATTTCTAATGCTTTGGTGAGTGCAAGGAGACTATGGAAAGAGTGGCTGAAGAGTCTAGACACTGTGAACTCTCAAGAATAACAAACAAAAACATAGTTCCAGATCAAAAGCCCCACTTGAGGAAAAAAGAATGGCAAAAGAATCCAAACCGAGCAGAATAAGAACAAGGCCAAGAAATAAAATATCAAAATAAAAGGTGAAATAGGGAGGAAAGGAAAAGAAGCTCTAAAGCATAAGATCATTTTATAAAATTATCCCATGAAAGTTACAGAGTGTTCTAGATCTGTGAAACTACAAAAGCACTTTTAGGCCATTCTTTCCTCCTGAAAAAGAGGGAAACTGAAAAGGATTGTGGCCAAATGTAATACAAAGATATTATAAGAAAAAGAAAATAAGGGGCATGATAATAATACATTATAATGAAAGAATACCAAAAGATATACCACAAAATCGATGAAAGCTGTAACCTAATATTTCAAAATAAGTGAAAATAAATTAAGAAAATAATAAGAATTATAATGAGAAATCTGAATCAGAATGAGAAAATTCAAAAATAAGATGAGTCAAGCAAAGGAAAATTTGAAGAGAAGTGAAAAATTCAGAAAATAATTGGAGGTAAAAGAAAAATAATTTTGGAAATAAAGACCAAACTAGAAGGAACAAAAGAATGAACAGACCACATGATAAATGCCTTCAGAAAAGTAAAAGATAGAAAATGGTAAAGATCGTAAAAAACAAAAACAAAGAAAAAAGAAAAGGAAAAAAAGAGACAAAAAGAGCTTGAAGGAAAGTGACAAATACAGAAAATATGCAGAGAACAGCCAATATAAATATAAAAACAAGGCCCAGAGAATAAAATCAAAGCAAGGAAACAAAACAAGCAAAAGTGCTAAAAACTTAAATTCAAGAGAACTTTCTTGAAATTAAAAACAAAAAACTACATGTTGAACAGACACTACATATATTGGAAGAAATCGGCCTGCAACAGTCCCACTCTGAAACTACTGGGTTTTAGATTTAAAAAAAAAAAAAAAAACTATGTGCAGCTAGGCAAAAAGAACCAATATTTTATAAGGGAAAGACAGTCATCCACAAGAAAGCTACTGAAATTAATAGGTGAATTCAGCAAAATGCTGGATATTATAACAACATGCAAAGACCGGTTGGATTCTTAAGTAACAACTTCAAAAACAAAATTAGGAAAGCAATACCACTTATAACAGCCTGCACATAAGATAAAGAATTTAGGAATAAATCTAACCAGGGCATAAAACCTATACAAAGAAAACTACAAGACACTACTGCAAAAAAACAAGAGAGGGGGTGAGCCTCCTACCATCAAGAATGAAGAACCACAAGAAGAGTAGGTCCTTCAAGCTCAGGGTCCCTGTAGAGAGAAGCTCCTAGACCAGGTAAAGCTTGATGACAAGGACTTTCCCCCACAGCTGATGGAGAGAGGAAGCCTTCCCCTGGTGCCAGAACCCTGGATTTGGACTTCTAGACCACTAGACTGTCAGAGGAAAGTTTTTGTTTGTTAAAGCAAAAAAAAAAAAGGAAAGATAAAGAAACCAAACTTAATGGAAAAAATATACCATGCTGTTGGAAAGGAAGACTCAACATTGTTAAAATGTCAATACTACCCAAAATGATCTACAGATGGAATGCAATTCTGATCAAAATTCTGGCAACACTCTTTACCAAGATGTGAAAACTAATAACCAAATTTTTTTTAATTTAACATAACTGAGTAAAAATGTACATTCACATGTAAATTTACATGCCCCCCTATATGCAGCTTCCACTGCTCTCCCTGTCCAGTGACTGCACACTATTCCTCTCTGCTCCATACATGTCTCATCCTCCCAACAGTCTCCTTTCCCCTCCTCTCCGTCCACTCCCCTTCCTCCAGCCAGAGGTCAGGAAGATGATATCCTATAGATGTATAGAACCATAAAGTGCTTCCAACATATGGTTACTCTGCATTGCCAAGTCCATTCCATTCCTGTCCAAAGAGTGGACCTTTGTTATAATTTATGGGAAACGGCAGCGTCAGGGCCAGGGGCCATGCTCTCAGAGGAACCCCAAAACTGCTGGACCATCAATTGAGGTCTTTTAGTAGAGATCTCATGATGCACCTCTTTTTATTCTTGTGTTGCCAGTGAGGCTCCTCTCTGTGAGCTCCGTCATGGCTATCACTGGTGGTGGCCGGGCACCATCCGGTTCTTCCGGTCCCAGGTCGATGTAGGTACCCACTCTTGTGGGTCTCTCTGTCTTCTCGGTTGTCTTTACCGCATGCCATTTTGGCCCTCGGTGAGCATCCGTTCCTGCTGAGTTGGGACCATTTGCTGTGTCCTCGGATGGCAGCTTGGCAGCTTTTAAGACCCCAGACACCACTCACCAATGTGCAGAGAGCTCTCTTAGCAAAATGCTAGTTGTGCCAATTGGCCTGGAATTCGCCTAAGAGCATGGTCCCCCGCCCCCCGCCCCAGCTACTCTATCCTTGCAGTATTGAGTTAAGATGGAAGGAGTACTCAAGTTATGCTGAAGTCCACTTAATGTTGTTCTTGTTCCTAATGTGTGCTGTCACCGCTTTCTCCCAACTAGATTTCTAGTAACTACCCAAACTAAACCCTCCCCCCCTTGTCCTCCCTCCCTTCCTCCCCTCCCTTGCAGCTGTCAAAGAGTCTTTTCTTCTATACACAAGTCTGTTTTTGAGATCTTATCGTAGAGGTCTCGTACAGTATTTGTCCTTTTGTCGCTGACTACTCTCACTCAACATAATGTCTTCCAGTTGAAACCAGGTTAGGAGATGTTTCCTGGAATCATCGTTATTCTTTATCATTGTGTAGTGCTCCATTGAGTATATGTACCACAGTTTACCTATCCATTCTTCTATTGTTGGGCATCTAGGTTGATTCCACCTTTTTGCTATTGTGGACTGTGCCGCGATAAACATTCTGGTGCATGTGTCCGTTGGTGTGAAAGGCCTTGAATCTGTAGGATATATTCCAAGTAGTGGAATTACTGGGTCAAATGGTATATCAATATCCATTTTTTTAAGGAAGCGACAGATTGCCTTCCAAAGAGGCAGGACCATTTTGCAACCCCACCAACAGTGTAGAAGGGTTCCACTTTCTCCACAGCCTCTCCAGCATTTGTTGTTTTGTGTTTTCTGGATCATGGCCAATCTTGTTGGGGTGAGATTGTATCTCATTGTTGTCTTGATTTGAATTTCTTTAATAGCTAAAGATCGTGAACATGTCCGCATGTGTTTTTTGGCTGCCTGGATCTCCTCTTTAGTGAAGTATCTGTCCATCTCCTTTGCCCATCGCTTAATTGGATGGAATAACCAAATTTATATAGAAAGGAAAGAGGCTCTGGATAAACAAATCAATACTGAAGAAGAACAAAGTAGGAGACTTCACATTGCCTGATCTCAGAGCATAATATACAGCCACAGTAATCGAAACAGTCTGGTGCTGGTACAACAGACACATGGGCTAATGGAACAGAACTGAGAAACCAGACATAAAGCTGTTCACTTATGGTTACCTGATCTTCAACAAAGGGCCAGCAACTGTTAAATGCAGAAAAGGCAGTCTCTTCAATTAACGGTGCTGCAAAACTGGATGCCCTCTGTAAAACAATGACACAGAACCCATACCTCACATCGTACCCCAAAATTAACTCAAATTGGATCAAACACTCAACAAACTCCCAAGATCATGAAGAAAGTATAGAAACAATGTTAGGGGCCCTAATATATAGCATAGAGTACCAAAGGTAACTACAAGTGCACACACACCAAGATGAACTACATAAATGAGAACTCCTGAAAAATTAAACACTTAGGCGCAATCAAAGACTTCTTCCAAAAAGTCAAAAGAGAACCTATAGACAGGGGAAGAAATGTTGACTATGACATATCCAAAAGGCACTAATCTTTAAAATTTATGAAAAATCTCAACATCTCACAACAAAAAGTGCCGGGAGCCAGCCCCGACAACTTTTCAGGGTCCCACACGGAGGGAGGGAAGGCGTCGGTGGGAAAATGATTAAGGGAGACAGGAAAGAGTTTTTTGGTTTAAAGGCAGCCCGACCAAGAGAGAGAGCTGTCTTTATTGTTTTTATAGTCAAAGTGACATGAGTTTTACCCTGCCCACTGACCACACAATCTATTGGCTAATTTGAAACCAAAACCTCATGATTGGCTAATTTGAAACCGAAACCTTGTGATCTTGAGGTCATGTGATTTTTACCCTGCCCCCTGACCACATGAGCTATTAGCTAACCTAAACCTTGAAATCCTTTTAATTGTCAAGGCTTTCTAGACAATGGCCCGAAGCTGGTGTGTTGTGGTGATAATTGACATGCCCTGAGCTCAATCAGCCCTACTCATACCTCAAGGTTAAAAGGTACAGGAGGAGGGCTCTAAAGTTTATGATCTCTATTCATTCCTACTTTGCTCTTTATTCCATTTCCTCCTGCGGGGACAGTAAACACCTACCGTCCCCCACCCTATGCCTTTCTTAAGCTGTTCTAAAAAGGATAATTCTTTTCACATGGGTGGGGATGTGCAGTTGGGGGAAGTCAGCAGGGTTGGGCATTCCCGGGCTCAGCGTTTGTCCTTGTGCAGGGAGATGAGGGGGGATTTTGGGGGAGAGTTTAATTGGGGTGAAAAAATATACAGCCAGAAATATATCAGGGGTGAGATGCCTCCGCCCACCATCACAAAGGCTTGTAGCTCTGCTCACAGAGGTCTTTGTGGGTGATGGGCTTCAGCAAAAAAGGCAAGCAATTCAATTAAAACACGGGAACAGACATGAACAGAGAGAAACTTTTCTCCTGGAGCTCTGAATTTGGACTTCTAGGCCACTGGACTGTGAAAGAACAAGAAGACTTTGCTAAATAAGACATTCAGTAGGCTACAAACATATGAAGAAATGCTAGTGGTCGTTAGCTATTAGAAAAATGTAAATCAAAACTGCAGTGAGGTACCATCTCACCTTGACAGTACTAGCTCTCTAAACAAAGCAAGAGAAAATAACAAATGCTGGTGAGCTTGTGGAGAGACTGAGACTATTATACACTGATGGTTAGAATGTAAAATGATAGATAAACACTTTGGAAAACCATAATGCACTTCCTCAAAAATTTAGAAATAGGAAAATCACATGATCCAGCAATCCCACTCCTAGGTGTATACCCTAAAGAAATAAGAACTATGAAGCAAACAGACATATAAACACTTGTATTTACTGCAGGATTATTCACAATAGCAAAAAGATAGAAACAACTTAAATGCCCATTAACAGACGAATGGATTAACAAATCTTGGTACATGCACACAGTGGAACACTAGGCAACAATAAAGAATAATGATGAATCCACAAAACGTATCACAACATGAATGAATTTGGAGTACATTATCCTGAGTAAAATAAGTCACAAAAAAACAGATATAGGGAGATACCAGTGCTGTAAAGTAACAGTACAAAAGGTTTACACACAGGAAGAAAGAAAAAACATTCTTTGATGGTTACAGGGATCAAGGGAGAGGGATGAAAATTGCATTTAGGTAGAAGACATGAGGTGATGTTGGTGAAACCCATTGCCATCCAGTCGATTCCAATCATAGCAATCCTATACGACACAGCAGAACTGCCCCCATAGAGTTTCCAGGAAGCACCTGGTGGATTTGAGCCACCATCCTTTTGATCAGCAGCCATAACACTTAACCATTACACTACCAGAGTTTCCAATATTGATGAAGGAAACCAAAATCAAACTCATTGCCATCCTGTTCATTTCTACTCATAGTGACCCCATAGGACAGAGTCAAACTGCCCCATAGGGTTTCCAAGGAGCAGTTGGTGGATTTGAGCTGCTATCTCTTTGTTCTATTTTAATTGTACTTTAAATGAAGTTCACAGTTCAAGCCAGTTTCTTATACAAAAACCTATACATCCATCACTTTGTGACCCTAGTTGCGAAACTCTTGACTTTTTGGTTGGCAGCCAAGCTCTCTACCACTACGCCACCAGGGCTCCAGTGAAGAGGAAGGCAATCTATAATATGGAAGAAGTCAGAACAACACAGCCAAGAGAAGAGAGAACCCTGAGAGGAAAGCAAGAATAAGCGACAACTGTGGTAACTATTATAGTTCAGACAATCCTACAGCAATAGCAGTAACAATCAAAAATTTCTGAATGGACAGATAGGTAAATAAATACACAAGGAGGTGCAAGATGATGGAAAGGAATACACCCACTGGCGTATAGGCTTGGTAGTTGATATTTCTACAAACATGACTGTAGATGTGACTCGTATAGAGCACACAGGAGTAGAGTCAGGGAAACTTCTTAGACCTAACCAAACACCTTGTGGGATGAACTTCCTCAGCTAGAAGACAAAGGATTATAGACTCGGGAGATATCAACATCAACTGGAACAACATAGTACATAAAGAAAACGTTCTGCATATTACTTTGATGAGTAGTATTTGGAGTCTTAAATGCTTGTGAGTGGCCATCAAAGATACAAAGTTGGTTTCTTAACATTTGGAGCAAGGGAGAATGAAAGACTCAAGGGAACAATTAGCCCAAAGGACTAATGGGCCATATGAGCTACCACCTACACTGCTCTGAGAACAGAAGAACTAGATGGTGCCTGGCTACCACTGCTAACTGCTCTGACTGGGATCACAACAGAGAGTCCCAGACACAGCGAGAAAAAATTTCAGAATAAAAAATCAAATACAAAAACAGTAGGTTTGCAGGTCTGACAGAGACTAGAGGAACCTGCTGGGCTATGGTCCTAAGACAGACACCCTTCTGACTTGGAAACGAATCCATTCCTAGAGACCAGCTGCCAGCCAGACAGTCGACGAGCACATAAGATAACCGATGACCACCTGAGACAAGTGTACTCTTTAGAACAGCTATAAAAGATCAAAAAGCAAAGATGAGAAGACTGGAAGGGATAGAAAATCAAGACAAAAGAAAATGAGGAAACCAGGGCAGCCGTGGGGAGAGTGGGAACCCGTTGTGGGGAATGAAACCAAGATCATGAAACACTTCATGTATAAACTATGGAGTGGAAAAGAATTTGTTTTGTAAACTTTCACCTAAAACATACTTTTTTAAAAAAAGAAAGACAATCAGACTGTCATTAGGCTTTCAACATCAGTGTTTCATGCCAGAAATCAATGGAGTAACTTAAGATACTCCAACAAATGTGAGCCAGAATTTTAAATCCAGTTAAACTGATCTGCAAGCATGAAGGCAGAAAACACATGGTTATAAACATGCAAGAACTTGGCAGAAAGTATTTCTGTGAGTCTTTTCTCAAGAATCTATTAGAGAAAGAGCTTTAGACAACCACAACGCTGAAGAGACAGAAGCATAAGCACTGCTTCGGTATTCAGTTAATAAAAGAAAGTAAATGATAGAATATCATCCTTTTGCAACTTCAAATGAATTAACAGGGCTGATCAGTGCCTGTCCGTGGCTGCTAACATCACAGAGGGAAACGGTCTTAAATGACAGGCCCTCTGGTGGCAGTATGGGATACAGTGTACAAAGCACGTTTGTAAAGAAATGGAAAAAAGAAAGGGAGAAATGAATCAAGCCTCTGGAGCTACCCACCATATATTTCCAATACAAGCTACCAACCTTTTATTTCCAACAGAAAATACAAGGAAATCTGTTAAAAATCACACCCCGAGGATTCAGTCAGTAAAATTCAATCTGAAGGAAACTCTACAGAGCAAATAACCCCATTTCTTTAATAACTCTTTTTCAGTTAAAAAAATGAGAGAAATGAGAGATCAAAAAATAGTGAGAAGCATATTGATCAAGCTGTAAACCTTGTTTTGATCCAAAGTTTGGCTAACAAACTAGGGGAAAAATTATAGGAAAAAATCAAGGAAAAATCAGTTGGCAATGGGTACCTGGGCTTCCTTATACTAGTCTATTTCAGTTTCTTTTTGAAATATTCTATTATAAAGTCATTTTAAAGACAGACCACACACACATGATTAAGAAAGACCAAGAATGAAAGTCAAAGCAATAAAGAGAGAAACTGAAGGAACAAAAATGAATTGAAGGTTCTGTATGGCTTACTAACTTTGGGTTTCCCTATAAAGCAATCTCCCTTGGCCATTTGTTAGGAAACTTCTGATGTCAGTGATTTTAGGTCTTTTTAATCTGAGGTAGTCAGATTAACCAGTATAGATTCTTTCCATTTCTCCTCTACCAGACAGAGATGGTAGAGGACTGACGGCCACCTTTCGGGGAGCTAGGTAAGGAAAGCAGGATGCGGCCTATTTTAGTCATCTAGTGTTGCTGTAACAGAAAAACCACAGGCAGGTGGTTTTAACAAAGAGAAAATTATTTTCCCACAGACTAGCTAAAACAGTAATTCTGACTCATAGCAACCCTATAGGACAGAGTAGAACTGCCTACAGAATTTCCAAGGAGCCCCCGGTGGATTTGAAGTGCCAGAAGTTTGGTTAGCAGCTGTAGCTCTTAACCACTAGGCCACCAAGGTTTCCTCTCACAATCTAGTAGACTACAAATCCAAATTTAGGGCATCAGTTCCAGGAGAAGTATTTCTCTGTCAACTCTTGAGGAAGGCCCTTGTCATCAATCTTCCCCTGGTCGGAGAGCTTCTCTGTGCAGGAACCTTGTGTCTAAAGGATGTACTCTGCTCCTGGCATTGCTATCTTGGTGGTGTGAGGTCTCCCCTTCTCTGCCGGCTTCCCTTTCGTTTCATATCTTGTAAGATAAAAGGAAATGCAGGCCACACACCAGGGAAACTCCCTTTACCTTGGATCAGAGATGTGACCTGAGCCAAGGTGTTAGATCCCACCCTAATTCTTGTTCACATAATCTAATCTTGCTTCTTTAACCACTGGCGCTGATTAGAATTTACAACCTGTAGGAAAATTTCAGCAGTCACAAAATAGAGGACAACCACAAGACACTGGAAATTGTGGCCTAACCAGGTTGACACATATGGGGGGGGGGGGACACATTTCAATCTGTGACAAGGCCTGAGCATTCCATTCAGATAATTCTGTTTGTTATGCTGTCTGCATCCTCAACAGTGCCTAGTGTCCCCTGATCAGAGATCCTGTATTTTGCCTTCTCTGAAGAATAAACCTCTAATCTTCATTTTAAGGAAGAAAGGAGCAGTCATCAATGCCAGATGAGGGAGAGGACCTAGGGACTTAACTATTTTTTAAACCATTATCAAGAAATTCTCCTTATGTTAACTTAAGCATCTTTCTTGTGTTAACTAAAAGATTCAAAGAGCTTCCTATCTTTGAACTTAAATAAAACCAGTCACATACATGATAGCTTTAATTGTCTTACTATTTTGAAGTACATTTGACGGCATCATGTGTGGAAAAGAGCTTCAGGTAAATGGCAGCCACAGCACCTCCCGGTGGGCGCCCAGGCAGTCAGCTCTCATAGCCCGGTATCTTTTGCCATTGACAGTCACAGCCTCTCCCTGTTCATCCTGGAAAAAATGAGGGCTGATGATTCCACTGGACAAAAATCCACACCAAACGGTAACTTTGGGGGGATGAAGAGGATATTCTTGAGTCTCTGCTGGATTCTCATCGCTCCAAGTGCGACAGCTTTGTTAACAAAACCATTCATCCAAAAACCGGCTTCCTTGCTGAGGATGATTTTTCAGCCAGAAGCAGGGTCAAATTCCAACTGCTCTAGAGCCCAGTCAGGAAATCTACAGCACAATCTACAGTCACTGGACTTCAGTTCTTGAGTCAAAAAGACTTTATAGGATATCAGCCTGCCGACCTCTGGTTGGAGGAAGGAGAGTGGTTGGAGAGGAGGGGAAAGGAGACTGTTGGGAGGATGAGACATGTACGGAGCAGAGAGGAATAGTGTGCTGTCACCGGACAGGGAGAGCAGTGGAAGCTGCATATAGGTGGGCATGTACGGGAATGTACATTTTCACTCAATCATATCAAATAAAAAAAAAAAAGATTTTTGCATCTAAAAAGAAAAAAAAAGAGTAAAGCTTCAAGTTCAGGTGCAAAATTCAACAAACTGCAGTCGATAAAAGGCCCATTTCTTGTGCTTGGTGAGAAACTGACTGGGACGCATTCTGGCATACACTGTGACGAACATGGCCATGTTTAATGTGAACGAGAGCTCACTGATGCACAGGCATTGTCTGACTGGCAACAGAGCCTGTTGACTCAACGTTTCTGATTAAATATCAAATTGTTCTGTCAGTAGGACAATTACGTCCATCATAAATTTCACATAATGTACAGAATGCTTGGCAAACTTTATAATAAACTTCAGTAGAAGTTTATAATAAACTTTAATAACGTCTATGCATTATGGAATCATGTAATTTTTCATGGCTATCTGTCGAAACCTATTTTTAAAAAAAGTGGTAAATATGGCCTCTACGGCTTCACAAATATTGCAGCCCTGTGAGCTTTCAAACATAGGACAACCTTACTGGAAGACCCTTTATTTAACACTAGTTCTAGGGATTCCAAGTACCACAAATTCCTAGGTCTTTTGAAGATTCTGTGGTGAAAATCCAGTAACTGTCTGCTTTTCCTATTGCCAGGTTAGGGTTCACCTTCACTAAGTCTGCTGGGCCATTAACAGTTCATCCATCTATTCTCTCCTTTCTTGCTTTCCCCAACTTGGGGAGCTTATAGAAAATATATATACATGCACACAGACACACACATAGACACACACGATGTTTTAACTGAGTTTGGGGACACAGTAGAATTAAAATGTGTGTACTTAACACACCATCTTACCACAGTAGTTCCCCATTTCATCCCTTACCCTCTTTTAGTCATTTAGTGCCATTGTATACCACAAGTGGTAGACCAGAAATACCACAAGAGGATGGCTTTAACATATATATATATATATACATATATATATACATTTTTTTCTTCCCCACACAGAAAAGTAAGTGAAAGTCCAAATTCAGGACTTCAGCTCCAGGGAAAGTTTTGTCTACTGGCTCAGGAGGAGGATCCTTGTTGTCAGTCTTTCCCTGGACTGGGAGCTTCTGAGGCACAGGGACCCCGTGTCCTTTTCCAGGGATGCACTCTACTCCCAGCAGTGCTTCTTCCCTGATGATATGAGGTCCTCAACCCTCTGCTTGCTTCCTTTTCCCTTATATCCCAAGAGACTGCCTCAAGGCACAATATAAGCTTATAGACTGGGTCCTGTCCTGCCAGCACAACTGTCACCCATCCTCCCTTCATTAGCATCACAGAGACAGAGTTCGCAACACACAGGAACTTCACACAATACCAGGAATCATGGCCTAGCTGAATTGCTACACTCATTTTGGGTGTAGCATGACACCCCCTTTACCATTCTTTAATTTTAAAATATCACATAAAATCAGAATAATACATGAAATATGTATGCTGAGTTTAATGAATAATTACAAAACAAGGAGATCCATAGGACCGCTACCTAGATCACAAAATAGAGCACCACCAACACACAAGGAGCCTCAGTGTGTCCGACTCAGATCCCAGCCTATGGCTGGAAGAGATAACTACCATCTTGACTGTTGTAAGAATCCTTCACCAGCTTTTCATTTACTTTTCAGTTTTTACAGTAGTCATCTCTGTACCATACAGAACTTTCTTTGATGCAAATCATACTTTCTGTGTTCTTCTGCATCTAGCCTCTCCTTCAACACAGTGTTTGTGAGATGTGCCCACATTAAGTGTCTCTGTGTTTTGTTCAGTTTCTTTGCTGTGTCATATTCCATTATGAACACATAGGAGGTTACCTCTCTTTTATTTTTTTGTGAACATCTGGGTTGTTGACAGTTTGGGGCTATTTTGAATAGCAGTGCCCTTCACTTTCTTGGACTTGTTCGCTGCTGCACATATGCACACATTTTTCTAGCTATATACCTAACAGTGAAATTGCTGTGTTTTAAGACAGGGGAAGCTTTAACTTAATTAAAATATCCCAGACTGCTTTCCAAAGCAGACTATCTCATTGCGTAACTGGCTGGGACGGAGGGACATGGACCTCATCGTGTTAGATGCCAGTGGATCCTTCTCCAAGCTGAACTGACAGCTTTTGAGCTCTATCAATGAGATTTCATGTATTTATCCCCCTACTAGCGATTTTTGAGAATGATTCTTATTATTTCATAGTTTTGCCAACTCTTAGAATTTCTGGATTTCTTCAGGTTTTCTTTTCAATCTATGGAGCATGTAATTCTATTTCATTGTGGTTTCAAATTGCATGTCTATAATTAGAAGTAAGGCTGAGCATATTTTCATATGTGTATTAGCCTTTTACATTCCCATTCCCTTTTTTAAAAAACTATTTAGAGTATATTATTTGTATCTGTAGTAAAAAGTATGTAGATATGATCTCACATGTTTAATACAGTATATTACCACTATTAAAAATTGAAAAAATAAACTTACTCTTTCTAGGACCCTGCAGGACAGAGTAGAACTAACCCATAGGGTTTCCAAGGAGCGGCTGGTGGATTCAAACTACCAACCGTTGGCTTATCGCTGAGCTATTAACCACTGTAGTTCATCCTATAAGGTCACTGTGAGTTAGAAATGACTCACTGGCAAAGGATTTGGTTTTTGGTTTTAGGCCAATATTATGTTCAGTTTTGAAAAATGTCAATCAACACAGCATCCATGATTCCTTTTCCAAAGTTGGCAGCATAGCTAAAGCTAAGCACTTTCATGTTTATTTAGAAAAATATAGCTAACCCCTTTCTTTATTGTACAGAAATCTGATTTCCTAACCAACTTGTTCCTTAAGGTGCTTTCTGAGAAGTCTTCAGAAACTTTTTGTAATCGTATGGTCTCCGAACTCTACTGTAACTTTTGACCCTGTATGCCCCTCTTTTTCTTTGAATAAGTCTCTTCCCCCTCAGCATCCATGATTTCTGTCTTGGTTTTCCTTCTAAACATCTGGGAGACTCTTTTTCCAATTCCTCCAGCTTTTCTCCAAGAATTGAAAGTGTGTTTCAGCACTTTGTCTTTAGGCCATGAGGTAAACATTATTTAGGATACTTTCCTGGCCCACAAGCCAGCTCCAGTCCCGCTTCTTGAGAATATCCCCTGCCTGCATCCACGGGCCCATAATAGTCTCTTTGTACCACTTGAGTCTGCCTTCCTGGACCCAGGGGTATACAACTGACACATAATGATCCAATCAGATTCTAGCTCCCAGGAATTAGGAATTGAGAGTAGAGTCTTGAACTCATTTTTTGACTCGAACTGTTACAAGAGGACTTGAGGGTCAGAGGCAGTCTCGTACTAATAAGGAAACTAAGTGGAGAAAGCTCACTGCAGGAGGAGGGCAGAATGGAGCACACAAGCTTGGATAACCAAAGTCCAGAGAAAGGGAACTTTCGGGATGATGTTCCAGTTTCCAGGTTCTAGACATTTGTGGAGGCCCATGATATTTCCACCCCAGGGTTCCATGACAGTCAGAGCTCCTTCCTCATTGCAAGTTCCCCTGTTGAGTTTAGGTTTGTTCAAGTGGTCTCTTGATACTCATAATCCAAATCCCAACCAACCTTTTCTCTTCTCCCTCTAGACACTGTCCCTAGTTGATTTTGTTTACACTGGCGATTAATCCATGGTGCTCCACCTTCAATAACCAGGTAATCAAAGCTGGTACCAAAGATGATACCGAATTGCTGTCCCACTACTAGCTTATGTTTGGGTGCTGGTGGTGTGGAAGAATGAGGATACAAAGCATTGGCAAGAAAGATGTGTTTAGAGACAGACTTGGGGAAATCTGTTGGATTCGACTCTCAGCACTTGACCCAATGCCTAATACATACTTCCATGGATACTAGCTCATTATCATTTCTTCAATAAACGAATCAAACATAGAGAAGTTTTTCAGAACTGAACATCCTGATGGACAGAATCAGTGAGCTAGCTCTTCAATTACCCCAGTGGCACAATGGTTAAGAGATTGGAGACCATACAAAAGATGAGAAGCTGAAATTCACCGGGTGCTCTTTGGAAACCCCATGGGGGAGTTCAACTCTGTCTCACAGCATCACTGTGAGTTAGAATTAACTTATGGCAACAGGTTTAGTTTTGAGCTCATCCCAAAGTTAGAGCAAGGCTGAATCTAACTTACACTCCCACGAGTGCCAGGACAGCCCTGAGAGATGTCATCCCCAAGGACTGAACCTGCTCCCAGACATCTGGAACTCGTGTATGTCATGGACACAATTAACACCTACAACTGTAAGTTACTAGAGCTAGAAGGATCTTTGTAGCAGAATCTCTAGGCTGGTTCCTCCCGAGTAGCTGAAACCCAGTGAAGTCAAGTGGCCACCGTGCCACCCCTAGTTGTGGACTAAGCCTGAACCAAGTTTCACCATGGCAATGAGCTGCTTCTCAATTCCTCAGTCGCCCCCATAGTGAAAACAGAGCTTCTGCTTGCTGCCCATCGCCTACTCCAAGGCACAAATGACCCTGAACTTCAATTGCTTCTTTCTGCTAAAAGCTAACAGGAAGATTAAGCAAGAACGGTGTAGAGTCTACCCTCAGCCTGTAGAGGGAGCTCGGAGCACAATCTGCCGCAACCCACTCCTTTCTCAGACGCAAGGGGCAATGCGAAAAAGCCCAAGATCTGGGAGCAAACAAGGCTGTCAGCCCTGATTCTGTTCTTAGAAACTGGGTGTGCTTGTGCTCCTCCCTCACTCCCTGTGTTTCATCTGTCAGCAAACGGGGGTGAGTCACATTGGCTTTGCCCATTTCAGGATTAAAAAGTTTGACGCTGGACAATAGTCTAGAAATTAATCCCAAATCCCAAGTAAATATACAACAGCCGTTCTCAAACTTTTTGACTTTAGGACCCCTTTTTAAACTTAAAAAAAAATGTAGGACCCCCCCAAAGAGCTTTTGTTTATGTGGGTGATACCTATCAATATTTACCATATTAGAAAATAATATTGGGAAATATTTATTCTTCTGAAAATAGCAATCATAAATCATTATACATTAGCACAAATAGCATTTTATGGAAAAAATGTTTTCAAAAAATTACACTTTTTTCCGAATCTCTGTAACATCTGCCTTCGTAGAACTGAATTCTTCTACACTGAATCTGTAGTGATTTCATATGTCACGTATCTTCTGAAAATTCTACTGTCTGCTTGGAGAGAAAGAGAATGAAAATTCGTTTTAATCTTGTGCTTCCCCTCCCCCAAAGACTCTCAAGGGCTTCCCAAAGACCCTTGGGCCACCCTTTGAGAACTTCTGGTGTACAGGAACGTTCAGCTCCATGTGACTCATAGCAGGGACTCTCCTCAGCCTTCTCGCCACTGCCAGTCCAGTTCAGACTTGTATTCTATCGGGCAGGCTACAGCAAAAACCTCAGAACTGGTTTCCTTGCTTCTGTCTTCTACCACTCCCAACCATGGAGAAAATTCTTCATAAAACACTGCGTGATCAAGTCACTCCCTCCTCAAACCTTCTATAGCTCTTCACTGCCTGCTCGCTGACACTTGTAAGTCTAGTAGTCAGGCTCTAGGATCCGACTCCAGCCAGGAGTCACAGCTCTACATCATATTCTGCCCTACTGATACACCTGGTGGTTTTAGCAAACTAGATTTAGCCATCCCCGTATATACCCTATAGGTTCTGCCCCTGTGATTTTTTTTTTCTGTCTCTTGGTTCCTTCACTTAAATGTCTTCTTTCCATTTCCCGCCATCCTCCTTTTGCTTTCAGACTTGTTTCCCCAACTAGAAATCTATTTGTTGTCATTACCTGCTGTCAAAACAGACCCTGACTCAGCAACAGTCTGCACAATGAGATCAGACTGGTGTGATTCACAGGGTTTCACTGGCTCATTTCTTTGGAGGTAGGATGTCAAGCCATTCTTCCTAGTCTAAGTTTGGAAGCTGCACCCAACCTGTTTAGTATCCTAGCGACACTCAACCTTCCACTAATAGATGAGTGATGGCTGCATTTTTGGTACACGTTGACTAGGGGTCAAACCATGATCTCCCACATGGAAGGTGAGAGTTCTACCACTGAAACAGAGATCTATAGGTTTCTAAGATATTTGAGTTGCCTTCATTTATACAAAACAGAATGTTCTGCTGGGGGCTTTTGGATCCACTGTGTGGGGAAGCTACCAAAAAAAAGTGACTGTATTGGTTTCTGGTTGCTATGTAACAAATCGCCACAGCCTTAGTGCCTTAAAACAAGGCAGATTTATTATGTTACGATTCTGGAGGTCAGAGTGCAAAACGATCTTTAGAGGCTAAAGCCAAGCTGTGTCCAGAGCTGTGTCCCTTGTAGAAGCTCTAGGGGAGAAAGTGTTTCCTTGCCTTTTCCCACTTCTTTGGCTCATGGCTCCTTCTTCTATCCTCATAGCACACTGCTACAGCCTCTGCTTTCACGATCACACCTCCGTTCCCTCCAACTCTCTTGTCTCTCCCTTTTGAGGACCTTTGTAACTATACTGGGTCCACCCGGATAATTCCGAATAATCTCTCCATTTCATGGTCTTTAATCCTATCTGCAAAGCCTTGTTTGCCTTGTAAAGTAGCATGTTCACGGGTTCCAGGGGTTAGGACGTGGGTGTCTTTGTGGAAACTTATTCTGCCTACTACAAAATAATGCAAATATCAAAAGGTGAAAGTCAAAATGCCCTCTTCCAACCTCCATACAGACTTTGGAGTCAGACATATATCTCTACATGGAGAGAATATTTACATGGTTGCTTTCAAGATTAAATGGAGTAATACAAACAAAGTACAGTAGCAGCTGAGCAACGATTGTTAGCCATTGGTATTGCATTTTGCTGCCAGCTGGGTTGGCATCCTCTTCATAACGTTCATCATGCTTCATAACTACATATTTGTATTGGGTGACTCTTTACCCATTGCTGTCAAGTCCATTCCAATTTGTAGTGACCCTGCAGGACAAAGTAGAACTGCCCAGTAGAGTTTCCAAAGAGCAGCTGGTAGATGTGAACTGCCAAATTTTGATTACAGTCAAGCTCTTAACCACTGCACCACCAGGGCTCTGGGTGACTGTTTAGTGCATAATTCTTTTCAATTGAATTTTAACTACATAAATATCAAAATACATTCTCCTTGCAAAGATTGGTTTAACTGTCTCATATTAAATCATGAGCTCCATGTGCACAAAAGTAGGTGTTTTACACACCATGTAACTCTCAGAATCTAGCCCAGTGATAAATAAATAGAAATAAATATTTATAGAACTAATTAATTAAACTGAACTTCCCAAATACCTCCCATTGCCTTCCAAATGAAGTTCAGGTTCTTAGCCTGACGAACAAATTTTATCAAGATGTAGTCCCAACTTGCTTCAAATTTTACTCCCCACCACTCACTCCCTGCCTTGTCCCTACCCTCCAGCGATACTGAACTTGCCTGGTACTCTCGAGCCTCCGGTAGACATGCACACACCACCGTCTCCTTCGTGACAATTCCTTCTCACTGCTTCTTAATCTAATATTTCACTCTGGACACCCATTTTTTTTTTTATTTAACATAACTGAGTGAAAATGTACATTCACATGTAAATTTACATGCCCCCCTATATGCAGCTTCCACTGCTCTCCCTGTCCGGTGACTGCACACTGTTCCTCTCTGCTCCATACATGTCTCATCCTCCCAACAGTCTCCTTTCCCCTCCTCTCCGTCCACTCCCCTTCCTCCAGCCAGAGGTCAGCAAGATGATATCCTATAGATGTATAGAACCATAAAGTGCAACCAATATATGGTTACTCTGCATTGCCAAGTCCAATCCATTCCTGTCCAAAGAGTGGACCTTTGTTATAATTTATGGGAATGGGCAGCATCAGGGCCGGGGGCCATGCTCTCAGAGGAACCCCAAAACCGCTAGACCATCAATTGAGGTCTTTTAGTGGAGATCTCATGATGCACCTCTTTTTATTCTTGTGTTGCCAGTGGGGCTCCTCTCTGTGAGCTTCGTCATGGCTATCACTGGTGGTGGCCGGGCACCATCCGGTTCTTCCGGTCCCAGGTCGATGGAGGCACCCACTCTTGTGGGTCTCTCTGTCTTCTCGGCTGTCTTTACCACATGCCATTTTGGCCCTCGGTGAGCATCCGTTCCTGCTGAGTTGGGACCATTTGCTGTGGACACCCATTTTTAACCCCGATTCATGATAAGCAGGCCTCCCAGATCTTCTGTGGCACCGGGAAGCACAACATATTATCCATCTCATACCCTGTTTCCTGCCTCCCTGCACTCCCCGGCCTTTAAGGATGGGGGCAAAGTCTTGCTCACTGTTACAGCCTCCAAGCCTTGCAGGTGCATCAACACAGTATCAGCTGCTGTCAAGTTGATCCCAGCTCATGGTGACCATATATGTTACAGAGTAGAACTGCACTCCATGTGGTTTTCAACAGCTGGTTTTTCTGAAAATAGATTACTTAATCCTTCTTCTGAAGTGCCTCTGATGGACTCAAACCTCCAATATTTTGGTTAACAGTCAAACATGTTTACCAGCTACACCCCCAGGGACCCCAGGAGCATAGCAGGTACTCCATTAGTGATAGGTGTATGCCTAGGTCTGCCTCTCTCTCTCCAGAATGGAAGTTCCTGGGGTGGAATTGATTTTTTATCTTTATATCTTCACACTTGAGCAGGGTGCCTGGCAGAAACATAATGGACACACAATAAATATTCACCATATATTCGATTCTTTCCAAAAAATGTCCTTGTTTACATTAATAATCACCTATGGGTTGTGTGTCAGTCACTGTGAGTCAGTCACCATGCTGGGCTCTGGGAGGGATAAAAAGCAAAACAAAACAAATAACCAAGAGCAAAACAAAAGAAACAGGAGCACGGTCAAGATGGCAGAGTAATCAGATGCCTCCTGTGATCCATCTATCAACAAAGACCCCAAACAACAAATGAATCAACTACATATGACATTCTAGGAACTCAGAACATCAACGGGAAAGCTGAGAAATTGGACTGAGTGACAGGAAGGGAGAGTAGGTCCAAAAGGACCTAGGACTGGTCAGATCTGACCAGCAGGAATTGACTGCTACCAGAATGCTGAGCAAAGCAGTGGCATCTTTGGAGGATGTTCTCCTCAGCAGGAGAGTATACTTGTGCCTCCAGAACCAGTAAAAAGCAGTCTCAGTGGTTAAAAGCTATGTGGCTTGAGTTGACCTACCATGCAGATCTAAATCTTTCCGTAGGGAAGAACTTCCCTCCCATTTCCCAGCACTCCCCCTCCCTTCTCTGCACTGTACCTGGCTCTGGAGTCTGACACCATTAACTGAGCCAGAAGGAGGACTCTTTAAGCCTGCACTGAGCCATTCTCCTAGACTTGGAGAAGAAACCATTTAACAAACTGGAGGAGGAGGAGCAGAAGGAAAAAGAAAAATATCCACCGACTCCTCTGAGCCAGAAACTGTTCCTCCACCTATAATCAACATAAGGAGGACATATCATCCTTCCAGACACTCATGGAGAGTTCTTAGCCTCCTGCCTTTCTCAGCATCTGCAGCCAGATACCTGTGTCAACACCAATCACCACTGCCCATGTAGGATAGTGACGGAGACCCTATAGCACACACTTGGTGACTGACTACTCAGACATCTGAGGTGAATCCATTCAAGGAAATTAAATGGACTCCAGATTCACATGTTTAGTAGCAGCTCTAACCACTTGGTGACAGGGTGTTAGAGCTTCAGAAGCACCAGTAATCAAACTAGCACACATGTTCAGCCTATTTGGACATTCCAAAACAAAACAAGAAGGTAGGAAATAGTAAGCAAACATAAAATAAATAAATTCAACAACTTATCAATGGCTTGGAGAAAATAGTCAATATCAAATCACTTAAAGAGGCAGACCATGATGGTTTCAGAAAGCTCAATAAAGAATCAAGAAATTTTCCAGATTGAGAATATTTACTGGTATTATCAGAGGTAGAATACAAAGGATTAATATTTAGAACTCTGCAAAAGATCAAAAAGGAGACGAGGCAAAATGCAGCAAAGCATGATGACATCTTCTGCCCGTATCTCACTTGGCAGTCCCCCAAAATCCCAAGGTGGTAGTCCTCTTCTGAAGCAGAGCAAACAAGGGCTGTGGTAGCAGAATAAAGGGCAGCTGGTGGTAGGAAAGAGGTGAGAACAGAACACTCTCCAGAGAACCCAGAGAAGCCCACTGATACAACAGACACAGCTTCATTTCCTATATAATAAATAGGGGGAGGTGGAGTGGTCTCCTACTAAGGACCAAGCACCAGGCTGTGTAATTCTATCTTTTACAACTATTCACCTAATTCGTTTCTTGCCAAGCATTCTCACCACCAGCAAGCATACTGAACACCTACTGAGTTGAGGGTTGGGCAGTAACAGAATTCTTAGCTTCTGTGCAAGAGACCAGATTCTGCTCCTGGCCAGTGTACCTCAAATGCAGCCAGCACCCTTCTGTTAGTGGGGACTTGCATGCTGCTATGATGCTGAAAAGATCTGAGCACAGTTTCTAGACTAAGACTAGGAAGAAAGACCTGGTGATCTATTTCTAAATATTAGCCAGTGAAAACCCTATAATTCACAACAGTCTGATCTGCAACTAATCATGTGGATTGCACAGGACTGAGCAGTGTTCCCTTCCATTGTTAATGGGTTCTCCATGAGTAGAAGGCTGGCTACACAAGACCTTCAACCACAACCACTCCAACTATGAGTTAGAGGGGCTAGGAGATAAAGAAGGGACTGACATTTAAGAAGAGCCTGCTCTGTACCTGGCAAACACTATGCTGTTATTTTGTTAGATGCGATCTAGTCAGTTCCAACTCATAGTGACCCTATATACACTGCCTTGTCTGGCACCATCCTTAGAATCATAGCTAGGTCCTTGTACCCAGACACAAACCTTGTGACATAAAGACACTGATGAGTAGCGATCCCAGTGGAGTTACAGGAAATATGGACATGTTGGACTCTGAAGGTCAAGAAAGGATATCTTGTAATATGCCAGGAAATAAATACTATTCCCTTAGGGAAGAATAAAACCAGAGCTGCTTCCTACATTCTGGGTGGGGATGGTGGCAGAGGGAGGGCAGTGCCTTGTACTTACAGAAATGGACATTTCCTAAAGGGCTTCTTCACTGATCAGTCGGCCACTTCCGTTGTTGTTTGTTGCCATACAGTCGATTCTAACGCGTTGAAAAAAAAAGAAAGAAAAAACAAAAAATGTATTGCCATCAAGTCATTTCCACCTCCTAGTGATTCTGCAAGACAGAGGAGACCTGATCCATAGAGCTTCCAAGGCTGAAGCCTTTGTGGAAGATGTCTTTCTCCCAAGGAAAAGATGGTACCTTCTACGTGCGGGAGATGCGCGCTTCATTCCTAGCCAGTAAGCCTCATGCACAACCACCCGTCAGTCAGTGAAGGCTTGCATGTTGCCAGGATGCTCTGTAAGTTTTAGCAGGGCTTCCAGACTAGGATGGACTTGGAAGGTCTGCCGAGCTACTTCCCCAAATCAACCAGTGACAACCGATGGATCAGAACAGATCAGAGAGATGGCACAGGACTGGACATCATTTTGCCCTGTTGTTTATGGGGTTACCATGAGTCAGGAGCTCACACTACAGCAGCTGACAACAGCCACGAGAAAGAGTCAACCCAGTGCCACTCGAGCTCTTGCTGCCTGCTGGTAACTGCTTTCATCCACGTATTAACTTTAATGCAACTTAACCATCTTGTGGGTGGGTTCTATCGCTATTCACATTTTCAGATGAGGCAGCTGAGGCTTGACAAGCCACAGAAACTTGTGCAAGACCTCTCACCTGAGTGGTGGAGGAACAATTTTTGAATAAAGGGCTGGCCATCTGACTGCTGGTCATCGTCCTAGATGTGGCGAGAGCTAGTACCTTGTCCTTGTCCTTTTCCTCTGTCACCTCTCACATTACAATTCAATTGTGTTATTACTAGTTTAATGTCTGCCACCCTGGGCAGATTGTACTTCCAGGAGGGTAAGAGCCCTGCCTGTTTCATTCAAGGCTGTTTCATCCACACCAGCAGATAAGGGACCTGCCACCTAATAGAAGCCCACTTGGGTTCCTTGAAGGAATCTTGAAAAGAGCAAACGGGAGTCACAAACAAAGGTGATCTCACTCTCCACCATGTGGTGACGGTCACATACTAGGCTTTGTAGTGGCTTTCACCTGGACCATTACAGTAAGTTCTTTAAGGTCTCTCTATTGCTGCCCGTTGTTCCATTCCTCCATGCAGGAAATCAGTTTGATCTTTCTTAAAAAGCATCCCCAAGCTCACCACAGTCCTGATGGAAGTCTTCACCAGTGCTTCTGTGGGTGGAGTCTGAGCTCCTGGGGATTGTTACCTAGCCTGTCATGATGGCCTGATCTGCTGTGGGAGCTTAGTCTGCTGCCCTGCAAACTGGGCCCTGGCCCCATACACCACCACCCCCAAAACCCCACATAATTCTGACTATAGCAACCCCATAGGACAGAATAGAACTTGGAGGTTTCCAAGGAATGGCTGCTGGATTCAAACTACTGATCTACTGGATAGAAGCTTAGCTCTTAAGCCTTCCACCACCATAGACCTCAAGACCCTGTAACGCCAACCATTCTGAACTAGTCTACTGTTTTCCAAACTTGATTTCTTTACCTGAAATGCCCTCACCACCTCCAGTCAAACCCCTACCCTGTCCTCTGCTTTGTTTGCCTGATAAAAGCCAATTTATCTTTTTTATTTTGCAATTGAGGTAAAATTTATAAGACAGAAAAATCATCATCTGAACCATTTTAAGGTGGATTCCAGTAAATTCCTGATGTCCAACCATCACCACTATCTAATTCCAGACATTTTTCACTTTGAAAAGAAATCCTGTGCCCATTCAGCAGTCATTTCCCAGTCCCTCCTCTCCTCCACCCACTCTCACCCTTGACAAAAGACACATCTTCACACTGCCTCTGTGGATTTGCCTGTGTATTATGGACAGTCATATGAATGTAGTAGTATAATGTGTGGCTTTTTGTATAGTTCGTCTTTAAAGACTCCATTCAGAGCTCACTTCCTCTACAGTCCTTCCTGCCTTTACTAGATGGCTGTGACCCCCTGGTGCACGATTGCCAAATTCTCCTCCTCCTTCTATCATAGTGCATGTAATACTTAGTCCTCCTACTTATGCCATATCAGTCTCCTCCCATTAGCTTGTGAGTTGCTTGAAGGCTGAGCACGTGCTGTTATTAATCTTTATATGCACAACTGCTCCTGCAGTGCCTGTCACAAAACAGCTGCTTACAAATCTATGTAGAACACATATACAGGGTCGTGGCCATGCATACAGACTCCACAGCCTGACTGTCTGCCTTTCAGCCTGACTCTTCTACTGCCCAGCCGTGTGAACCTGGGTGAATTATTGAAGGTCCTTGCTCCTCAGACTCCTCCGTGGTCCACTGGTGATGATGATAGAATCTACACCAGAGGTTTGTTGGGAAAGCTAGGGGTAGAAAGAAGGGAAAAAGGGGTAGCCACTGCTCAGAGGGCACTGAGCTTCTGTTAATGGTGGAAGAATAGTACAGTAAAGGATACTATTAATGATTACATGATGAATGTACTCAATGTCACTGAACTATGCCATTGAATTGGCAAATGTTTTGCTCCTTATACTTTAGACACAAAAATCAAAGGGGGGAAGGGTACTGTTGTGACAGACAGAGGTACTCAGAATCGTGCCCAGCATATATCCAAGATCAGACAATTAAATCTGTGAACTTAATTGTTCTAAGTGCTACATACCTCACTGCTGAGTCTCACTACAGTCACCTAGGAAGTACTCCACTTGAGAAGCTATGCTCTGGCACCAGCACTTAGTCCACCCTTCAAAGCAATTTTGGAGCTCTTTCTGGAATGGCCATTATACATTCTGGCACAATGGCAAGTTTATGAACTTAATTGTATAGTTGCCTGTGAGAGAGTTTTTAGCCAGTAAACAAATAACTGTATTAGAACACTCGCCTTATTCACCTGATCTGGCTCCCAGTGACTTTTTTCTTAACCCAAAGATAAAGGAAATATTGAAGGGAAGACATTTTGATGACATTCAGGATACCAAGGGTGATATGACGACAACTCTGAAGGCCATTCCAGAAGAAGAGTTCCAAAACTGCTTTGAAGCATAGACCACGTACTGGTGTCAGTGCATAGCTTCTCAAGGGAAGTACTTTAAAGGTGACTATAGTGATATTCAGCAATGAGGTATGTAGCACTTTTTCCAGGATGAGTTCATTAGCTTAACTGTCAGTCCTCATATACAGTTATTGTTAGCTGCAACTGAGTGGCCTCCAACTCCTGGTGATCCCACATACAACAGAACAAAATGTTGCCCGGTTCTGTGCCATTCGTCACAATCATAAGTATGCCCTAGTCCATTGTTGCGGCCACCCTGTATTTAGAGTGACTTCCAAATGAAATGACTCATGGCCATGAGTTGGATTTGACTCGACGGCACTTGCCTGGCTCCAAATGAAAAGATGCCTTTTCCGGCACTATACAGAATAGTTTTATATTGTTTATTAGGCAGTTTTGCTTTTTTTTTTTAACATGCTTTAGGTGACAGTTTATAGCTCAAGTTAATTCTCATTCAAAAACTTCATCACATATTGTTTTGTGACATTGGTTGTAAGCCTTATAATGTAACGGCACATTCTCCCTTTCCACACCAGGTTCTCTGTGTCCATTTGTCCAGTTCCCCCTCCCTTCCTACTTTCTTGTCTTGCTTTTGGGATGTGGTTGCCTATTTGGTCTAGTATACCTGATTGAAATGAGAAGCATGTTCCTCACAGGTTTACTGTCTTTTTCATAGGCCTGTCTAATCTTTGGAAACCCTAGTAGCATAGTGGATTAAGTGCTATGTCTGCTAACCAAAAGATCAGCAGTTAGAATCTGCCAGGTGCTCCTTGGAAACCATGTGGGGCAATTCTACTCTGCCCTATGGGGTCATTATGAGTCAGAAGTGACTTGACAGCACTAGGTTTCGGGTTTTGACTGATCTTTGTTCAAAAGGTGGAATTTGGAAGTGGATTTCAGTTATGAGTAAGCAGAGCGTCAGGGGCCATAGTCTCAAGAGTTCGTCCAATTCCTGCCAAACCAGTAAGTCTGGTCTTCTTTTGTGAATTTGAGTTTTCATCCACTGTTTTCTCCCTTTCTGCCCAGGACTCTCAGACATCATCCCCGTCACAGCTGTCTGTGGTTGTACTTGGGTACCATCTAGGTCTTCGGGACTTAGGCTACTGGAGGCTCTGGTTCAGGGGGACCTTTAGTCTTTGGGGCCAATATTTTCCTTATGTTTTTGATTTCTTTAATTTCCTTTGCTCCAAACAGGATCTTCATAAGGTTTTCTTTGACTAATTTTTAGAAGTAGATTGCCAGGCCATTTTTCCCACTCTGTCTTAGTTTGGAAGCTCCGCTGAAACCTGTCCACTATCAATGATGACTTTTCTGGTACTTGAAATACTGATGACATAACTTCTGGTATCATCACAACAGGCAAGCCACCCCCTTAAGGCAAACTGATGGATAGGTAGCAGTCAGTATACAGTGTTATTGCTGTTGTTAGGTGCCACTGAGTCAGTTCCAACTCATAGCAACTGTATGTACTACAGAATGAGATACTGCCCCGTCCTGTGCCATCCTCACAATTGTTATATTGAGCCCATTGTGCCAGCTACCGTGTCCACCCGTCTCATCGAAGGTCTTCCTCTTTTTTGCTGCCCTACTCCTTTCTCAAGAATGAAGTCCTTCTCAGGAACTCATCCTTCCTGCTAATATGTCCAAAGTATGTGAGAGGAACAGTTGTCATCCTTGCATCCAAGGAGCATTCTGGCAGGACTTCTACCACAAATCTGTTCATTTTTTTGGCAGCCCATGGTATATTCAATGTTCTTCATCAACACTGTAATTCAAAGGCATTGATTCTTCTTCAGTCGTCCACATTCATTTTCCACCTTTCTCATGCATCTGAGGTTACTGAAAATACCATATCTTGGATCAGTGGCACCTTAGTCTTCTAGGTGATATCTTTTCTTTCCAGCACTTTAGAGAGGTCTTTTGCCACAAATTTACCCAGTGGAATGCATCTTTTGATGTCTTGACTGCTGCCTCTATGGGTGTTGATTGTGGGTCTAAGTAAAATAAAATCCTTGACAACTTCCATAGTTAATCTGTTTATCATTATGAAGTTTATTGGACCAGATGTGAGGATTTTTGTTTTCTTTACGCTGAAGTGCAATCCATACTGAAGGCTGTAGTCTGTAGTCTTCATTAGTGAGTTCTGCAAGTTCTCTTCACTCTTGGCAAACAAGATTGTGCCATCTGTGTAATGCAAGTTGTTAAGGAGTCTTCCTCCAGGGCTGATGGCCTGTTCTTCACGCAGTACAGTTTCTTGGGTTATTTGCACAGCATACAGATTGAATAGATTCAATGAAAAAGGTACAAGCCTGAGGCACACTTTCCGTGACTTAAAGCCACACAATATCCCCTTGTTCTTTTCCAACAATTGCTTTTTGACCCATGTGCAGATTTCTGAAGAGCACTATTAAGTGTTCTGAAATTCCCATCTTTGAACTGTTATCCATAATTTGTTATAAGCCACTCAGTCAAATGGATTTGTATAGACAAAATTCAGGTGAACATCTTTCTGGTATTCTTTGCTTTCAGTCAAGACCCATCTGTCATCAGCAGTGGTGATCCTGGTTGCACATCCTCTTCTGAATCAAGCTTAATTTTTTTTCAGTTCCCTGATGCACTTCTGCAATAGCTTTTGAAAGATCTTCAGCACATTTTTACTTGCATGTGATGTTAATGATATTGTTTGATAATTTTCACTTTCAGTTGGATCACTTTTCTTTGGAATAGCCACAATAAGGATCTCTTCCAGTTGATCACCCAAGTAGCCATCTTCCAGATTTCTTAGAATAAATGAATCACTACTTCCAGAGCTAAACAGAAAATTTCAGATAGCAGCCCAAGAAGACAAAATAAAGTATTACAATAACATGTGCAAAGAGCTGGAAAGAGAAAACCAGAGGTGAAGAACGTGTTCTGCGTTTCTCAAGCTGAAGGAATCGAAGAAAAAATTCAAGATTCAAGTTGCAATAGTGAAGAATTCTACAGGGAAAATATTAAACGACTCAGGGGGCATCAAAAGAAGATGGAAGGAATACACAGAGTCATTTTGCCAGAAAGAACTGGTTGAAGTTCAGCCATTTGAAGAGGTAGCATATGATCTGGAACTGATGGTACTGAAGGAATAAGTTAAGCTGCATTGAAGGCACTGGCTAAAAACAAGGCTCCAGGAATTGATGGAATACCAACTGAGATATTTCAATAGATAGATGCAGCGATGAAGTGCTCACTTGTCTATGCCAAGAAATTTGGCGACAGCTACCTGGCCAACTGACTTGAAGAGATCCATATATACGCCCATTCCAAAAGAAGATGTTCCAATCAAATGTGGAAATTTCTGAACAATAACACTAATATCACATGAAAGTAAAATTTGGCTCAAGATCACTCAGAAGTGACTGTAGCAATATATTGACAAGGAACTGCCAGAAATTCAAACTGGATTCAGGAAAGGATGTGGAACCAGGAATATCATTGCTGATGTCAGATGGCCCTTAGCTGAAAGCAGAGAATACTGGAAAGATGTTTACCTGTGTTTTGTTGACTATGCAAAGGCATTTCACTGTGTGGATCATAACAAATTATGGCTAACATTGTGGGGAATGGGAATTACAGAACACCTAATTGTGCTCTTAAGGAACCAGTATATAGATCAGGAGACAGCCATTCAAACAGAACAAGGGGACATTGCACGGTTTACACTCAGGAAACATGTGTGTCAGGGTTGTATCCTTTCATTGTATATTTTCAATTTGTATGCCAAGCAAATAATCCGAGAAGCTGGATTCCATGAAGAAGAAAGAGGCATCAGGATTGGAGGGCAAATCATTAACAACCTGCATTATGCTGGTGACACTACCTTACCTGCTGGAAGTGAAGAAGATTTGAAACACTTAGTGATAAAGATCAAGGACCAAACCTTCAGTATGGATGGTACCCCAACATCAAGACAATAAAAATTGTCACAAGTGGACTAGTAAGCAACACCATCATCAGTAGATGAAGGATTGAGGTTGTGAAGGATTTCATTTTACTTGGGTCCACAATCAATACCCATGGAAGCAGCAGTTAAAAAATCAAAAGACACATTTTATTTGCATGTGATATTAATGATATTGTTTGATAATTTTCACTTTCAGTTGGATCACTTTTCTTTGGAATAGCCACAAATATGGATCTCTTCCAGTCGATTGCCCTGGTAGCCATCTTCCAGATTTCTTAGCAAAAATGAATGACTGCTTCCAGAGCTAAACAGAAAATTTCAAAGAGCAGCTCAACAAGACAAAATAATGTATTACAATAACATGTGCAAAGAGCTGGAAAGAGAAAGCCATAGGGGAAGAACATGTTCTGGGAAAATCTGCTACAAAGGATCTCTTTAAAGTACTGAAAAGTAAAGATGTCACCTTGAAGACTAAAGTGCCCCTGACCCAAGGTGTAGTATTTTCAAGCACATCATATACATGCAAAAGCTGGATAATGAACAACAAAGAGAGAAGAAGGAAGAATTGAGGCCTTTGAATTGTGCTGTTGGAGAAGAATGTTGAGTGCACCACAGACTGCCAAAAGAACAAACAGATCTGCTCTAGAAGTATAACCAGAGTACTCCTTGGAAGCAAAGATGGCAAGACTGCATCTTACATACTTTGGACATGTTGTCAGGAAGGATCAGTCCCTGGAGAAGGACACCACACTTGGTAAAGTACAGGGTCAGAGAAAAAGAAGACCCTCGACGAGACGGATTGACACAGTGACTGCAATAATGGGCTTAAGCTTAAAAACAATTGTGGACATGGTGCAAGACCAGACAGTGAGTGTTTTGTTCTGTTGTTCATAGGGTCACTATGAGTTGGAACTAATTCAATGGCACCTACCAACAACAACAACTTCTAGAGCTGCATCTGTTCGTTGAAACACCTCAACCAGCAATTTACCAGTTCCTGGAGACTTGTTTTGCACTGGTGCCTTCAGTGCAGCATAGACCTCCTCCTGCAGTGCCATTGGTTCCCGATCACATACTACCTCCTCAAATGGATGAACATTGACCAATTTTTGAGGGGTATTGTGACTCTGTGTATTCCTTCCATCCTCTTTTGATGCTATTGAGGCTTAAATTTTTTCTTCAGCTCTTTAAGCTTGAGAAATGCCAAGCATTTTCTTCCCTTTTGGTTTTCTATCTCCAGGTGTTTGCACCTGTCATCATAATACTTTGTGTTTTTGTGCACCCCTTTGAAACCTTCTGTTCAGCTCTTTTACTTCATCATTTCTTCCATTTGCTGCAGCTACTCAACATTCAAGAGAAAGTTTCAGAGTCTCTTTTGATGTCCTTTTTTTCTTTAATGTTTATAAACTTATGATTCAGTCCATTACGGTGGCCAAGTTCCCAGCTAAGTGCACATGTACAAGCAAGGTAATCAAGGTAATCTGGGTTAATGCAGGTTCCAGTGGGTTACACAGGACTGAGCATCAAGGCTGCAGAGAGAGCTCCATGGTTCAGAGTCAGACCTGGCCAGACACCCTGTGCAGAGGACAGTTAATGTCCTGACACTGACAGCTGCTCTGTGCTCTCAGCTGGGCACACTTAAAGGCAAGTCTTCAACATTACATCATTTTAGTGATGCTAGAGGAAGAGATACTAAAGAAATGGATGCTGTATCCTAGTTAACCACAGCTATTCTTGCTTTGTAAGTCACATAATAACATGCACATAAGAATTTTAGAACATTTTAGTAATGACGAATCATGGGGAGGTGAGGCCTCTGTGTGGCTCCCTCATGTACCCTTTCCTTTTTTCCTTCATACTTGCATTCCTGTCCTGAAGCCACATACCCTGAGGCTAGATGTCTCACAGTACACAATAAAGTGTCTCAAGTGGCAGCAGCTATTCCCAAGCAGCAACTTGGGCAAACAGTTTGTGACGTCAGTTTATGACATTGGGTTAACTATCTTCTGTGAAAAATCATCCAGTCCTGACCAATATGTAATTAAAAGCATAATTTAGAAGGCTGACTCAAGGAGTAGAATGCAGAGTAAAAATAGGAAACTCAAAAAACTTACAGTATGAGAGGACTGTGTCAGATAATGATCAAATGCATAGATGGTGTTACTTAAAGCTATAAAAATAGTTTCTTGCATAATTATTAGAAATGTATTGGGGTCCACAGCTGATAATCTGTGAACTTCTGGGTAAAACTCACTATCTCTGAGATGAACACAGCCTGGCACAAGTCTCCTCTAGCCCTTGGGAAAATGCTAAACTGAAAGAGAGTCATATTATCTACAGCATTCTCAAAGCAAGTATGGCCTGCAAAGATGTAGACGGTTCAGCACAATATTACGGTTTTAATTTGAAGGGCACCTTCAGCTCCTTTTGTAACTTTTTTACATTTACCACTCAGAAACAGTGACTGGGGGTTAATATTTTGGCAAAATAGAAATTTTGGTCATAGCGATAGATCAATAGAAACAGTACTTTTAAAGGAGCTATTATCTCTGATTAATATACTATTTTTAGCCAGTTATCCAGAATAATAACAAAAGGTAAACCTCTTCATGTCTGATATAAGAACAAAACTTCTTTACCAGCATCTTATTTTAAATGCAGCCCAAGCACCAGTAGTGCTTATAAAGAAAAATGATTTCTTTCAGAGGAACGGAAAAAAATGATCAGAATAAGGGACAACCTGAAATTGTCCTAGATTTAGGCTAGGCAACAGTGTTCTTTCAGGAAGGCACAAATTGGAAATCTGATTACTCAAATCTTTAAAATGTGGCTGTGAAGACAGTGTCATGTGAAGAGGACTGCTAACTTGAAACAAATTTCCTTAACTGCAATCAACAGCAATTCCTTAGTCACAGCATTTCTTCTAGACTGTAACACTTGGCATCTTTAGAAGTTTTCTTCACCAGCCCTTAATGTAAATTGGTAAAGACACTGCAAAATGTGGACTGGGCTGACCATACTTACAGGGCTGAGTACGTATTATAGACGTCAAACTTTACATCAGCTAACCAAAGACAATGATTTCAGACATAAGAGTAGGTCAACTTGATACTATAGCAGGTTCTAAGTCAAAAGTCTTGGAGAGGCTTCTTGAAGAGCAGGCTTGAGTTTCCCGTGATATGCATGAAGACACACTTCACATCCGATGATGGTGGTGACAATAAGAACAATGCTAATCTCAGTTGCCCATATCTTGCAATTCTTCCACCAATTTTTACTCTCCAGCTTGGCAGTGCTTGTTTCAAACTGGGACTGTCCTGCCTGCCACCCATCTGCATAGTCATCCAGCTCAGGGAGTTTCTGATCTCTTTCTACCACCTTGTCCACGTTGACCTGAGTGATGTTCATCAACTCATTCACCTGGAGCTGTCACTGCTGCAGTCTTTGATTACTGCTAGAGATAAGCCTGGAAAAGGAGATCGCAGCCAAACTTGTACTGTATCTTTAGACAATGAGAAAATATTAACTTTTTAAATTTTTTTTTAAAATATATAACAATGATTCCAGGAAACATCTCATAACCTGGTTTCAATTGGCGTACACTACATTAAGTGAAAGTAGTCAGCGACAAAAGGACAAATATTGTATGAGACCTCTATGATAAGATCTCAAAAACAGACTTGTGTATAGAAGAAAAGACTCTTTGACAGCTGCAAGGGAAGGGAGGGAGGGAAGGTGACTGCGGGGGGAGAGTTTAGATTAGATAGTTGCTAGAAATCTGGTTGGGAGAAATTGGTGATAGCACACATTAGAAACAAGAACAACATTAAGTGGACTTCAGCATAACTTGAGTACTCTTTCCATCTTAACCCAATATTGCAAGGATAGAGTAGCTGGGACAGGGGGCAGGGGACCATGCTCTTAGGCAAAATCGAGGCCAATTGGCACAACTAGCATTTTGCTAAGAGGGCTCTTTGCACCCCACATTGGTGAGTGGCATCTGGGGTCTTAAAAGCTGCCAACCCGCCATCCACGGGCACAGCAAATGGTCCCAACTCAGCAGGAACAGATGCTCACCGAGAACCAAAATGACATGGGGTAAAGACAACCTAGAAGATAGAGAGATCCACATGAGTGGGTGCCTACATCGACTTGGGACCGGAAGGACTGGATGGTGTCCGGCCACCACCAGTGATAGCCACGATGGAGCTCCCTAAGTTGAGTCTCACTGGCAACACAAGAATAAAAAGGGGTGCATCCTGAGATCTCCACTAAAGACCTCAATTGATGGTCCAGCAGTTTCGGGGCTCCCCTGGGAGCATGGCCCCTGGCCCTGATGCTGCCCTTGCCCATAAATCATAATGAAGTTCCACTCTTTGGACACGAATGGATTGGAATTGGTGATGCAGAGTGATCATATATTGGATGCACTTTATGGTTCTGTACATCTATGGGATGTCATCCTGCTGACCTCCGGCTGGAGGAAGGAGAGTGGGTGGAGAGGAGGGGAAAGGAGACTGTTGGGAGGATGAGACATGCATGGAGCAGAGAGGAATAGTGTGCTGTCACCGGACAGGGAGAGTAGTGGAAGCTGCATATAGGTGAGCATGTGAATTTATACGGGAATGTACATTTTTACTCAGTCACATTAAATAAAAAATTTAAAAAAAAAAAAACAAATTTGAAAGTGAAATAATCAGATCACAATTCAGGAAGATGAACTTTAGTGACTATAGGCAGTGGGGATGAACCAGGTCCTTGGCTTGCAAACTTCCATGCCCACAGGGGGCAGGCAAGGAACTTAAATGAGTGAGCAGATCTGGCTGAAAGAAGCAATAGAGACCAGGCTGGCAGACAAGGCGTGTCTTCTCATCGTGGGCAGCTGCAGCCCAATTTCAACCATGTTGCAATGTTAAATTGTAGACTCGGTGTTGCCAGAGTTAGCCGCTTTTCAAGGAAAGCCAGACAATATAGCTTTTTTTTTTTCTTTTGCTGTGACTAGTTGTTTTGTGAAGTAGAACCAAAACTAAATCTGTCGCCATCAAATTACTCCTGATCTCCTAACTACGGCTCCTCCAGGGCAGCTGGTGAACTGGAGGGTCAGTGAAACCAGGGAAACCCTCTAGGACGTGGACTGACACAGTGGCTTTAACAACGGGCTGAAGCACACCGAACATTGTGAGGATGGTGCGGGACGGGCAGTGTTGCGTTCTATTGTACAAGTTTGGCATGAGTGTTGAAAATAGACACTGGACACACAGCATGGGGTCTCTGAGGTAGAAGTAAGCTGTTTAATAGCTCAGAGAGAAAAGATCAAGTGCTTACCTAGGGCAGTGGCTATGGGAACAAAAGTTGAGAACAGACAGATCAGACAGAGTTGAAGTCAGATCAACTAAGTATAATGACTGAGAAGATACTGAAGATGAAAGAAAAGATGTTGAAAAAAGACTCTGATATTTCCAGCCTAAATGACTCACACGAAGGTGATTCCTTCAGCAGCTTCATAAAACAAGAGTGACTCTTAGACAGATCCAAGTTCAAACTCAGCTTTATCATTTGCTGGCTCTGTGACTTTGAACTTGTTACTTAATTTCTCTGAGCTTCCATTTCTTCATCTGTTATGTGTTAATAATAGTAATGCATGTCTCTTATGGTTGTTTCTTCCCCACTGAGGTTTCCCCTAATAGGTGCTTTGTTTTACACTTGAAAATATATGCAGCGTGCATAAACAAGTATATGTATGTGGAGTCCTACTGGTATAGTAGTTGAGAGCTCAGCTGCTGATCAAATCCACCAGCTGCTCCTTGGAAATTCTGGGGGCCAATTCTAGTCTGCCATACAGGATCACTACAAATAGAAGCTGACTTGACAGCAGTGAGTTTTGGCTTTATGTATCTACATAACTGAGCACACATTTTTTAGTTATTATTACCATTGTTGCAGAATTGAGTATCTTCCAGTGCCCAGAAATATCTTGATAGAAATCACATGAGAGGCCCTGAGACGGAACCATCTGGTTAGGCCACTTCTGAATTCTTCACCCACAGAAACAGTGCAACAATAAATCAATAAATATTGGTTGTTTTCAGTAATTAAATTCTAGGGTAATTTGTTATGCTACAACTGTTGTTATTGTTAAATGCCACTGAGTGGATTCCAATTCATGGCAACCCCTTGTGTTACAGACTAGAACTGCCTGCAGTTTTCTTAGCTAAAATTTTAACAAAGAAGCTTATCACCAGGCTTTTTCTCCCACGAGACCACTGGGTAAGTGTGAACAGCCAACCTGTAGGTTAGTAGTTGACAGCAAACCACAGATCACTAATAAAAGAATAAAACTCCATAATCAAGTGTACTGACATTTTTTGCAATGCAATGTATAAACGTTTACTGTTCTGAAAATCCTAAGGCTCTTACAAACTACTCTAAATCTACTCTGCCTGTGCTCTGCAAAGAGAGCAACAAAACCTGGATAAGAGTATATCTGTTTACAGCATGGTTTGTTAAATATTTTAAGGCCACTGTTGAAACACACTGCTCAGGAAAAAAAAAAATTGCTTTCAAAATATTACCACTCATTTACAGTGCATTTGGTACCTCAAGAACTCTGAAAAAAATGTGCAAGAAAATTAATGTTTTCTTGACTGCTAACACAGCATCCGTCCTGTCTACAGCCCAGGGGTCAAGGAGTAATTTCAACTTTCACATCTTATTATTAAATATATACATTTTTGTAAGGCTATAGCTGCCATGGATAGTGATTCCTCTGATAGATCTGGGCAGAGTGAATTGCAAACCTTCTGGAAAGGATTCACCGTTACAGATGCCATTAAGAACACTGCTGATTCATGAGAGGAGGCTAAAATATCAACATTAACAGGAGTTTAGAAGAAGTTGATTCCAACCCTCATCGATGGCTTTGAGGGATTCAAGACTTCAGTGGAAGACATAACTCAGATGTGGTGGAAATAGCGAGAGAACTAGAAGCGGAGTCTGAAAATGTGATGGCATCACTGCAGTCTCATGATAAAACCTGAGTGGATGAAGAGTTGCTTCTTACAGATGAGCAAAGAAAGTGATTTCTTGAGATGGACTCTATTCCTGGTGAAGACACTGTGAACATTGCTGAAATAATAACAAATGATTTACAATATTACATAAACTTAAAAGACAAAATAGTGGCAGGGATTGAGAGGACCTACTCCAATTTTGAAAGAAGTTCTACTGTGGTTACAATGCTATCAAACAAATAGCACCACATGCTGCAGGGTTATTGTTGACACAGAGAAGAGTCTGTCTGTGCAGCAAGCCTCACTGTTGTCTGACTTTAAGAATTTGTCACACCCACCACAGTCTTCAGCAACCACCATCCTGATCAGTCAGCAGCCGTCAGCCTTGAGGCCAAGCGCCTTGACCAGCAAAAAGATGACTACTTACTAAAGGCTCAGTTGAAGGCTAGCATTTTTAGTAATAAAGTATTTTTAAAATAAGTTCTGTTTGTTGTGTCTTTTAGACATGACACTATTATACACTTAACAGGTGGGGGGTGCAGAGGACCATTGCCACCAAGTCAATTCCAACTCCCAGTAACCTTATAGGGCAAAGAAGAACTGCCCCATAGGGTTTCCAAGGAGCACTGGTAGATCTGAACTGCTGACCTTTCAATTAGCAGCCACAGCTCTTAACCACTACACCACCAGGGTTTCATAACAGACTATAGTATAGTGTAAACATCACTTTGGCTTGGCAAACATCACTTTATGTGTAGTGGAAAACAAAAAAATACACGGGACTTGCTTCATTGCAAACCCATAATATCTCTGAAGTATGCCTGTACTTGCTTCTTGGAATAGTTGTGAGGTGCAAAGGAAATAATATATGGAAACTACCTAAGACAGTACCTGGTATAAATATGGTTTCTGAATTGAGTTATAATGAAGACTATACTTTAACTCCAGGGAAAACACTGCCTGAGGAGTGCCTAATTCTGCCTCCACAGCTGTCTAAGGTGTCAGTGGTGTACAGCAGCTTAAAGTGTGACTTTTCCTTAGTGATAATGATAACAACAGCAATTGTTAAATGTTAATGAGCTGTGTGCTATGTACTACTCTAAGCACCTAACAAACATTAGCTCATTGAATTCTAACAATCTTACGAGGTAAGTGCTTTAAAAAAAAAAAAACCTTTATTTTATAGGTGGGAAACTCTTGTGGTACAACGGTTGTCTGGTAACCAAAAAGGTCAGCTGTTCAAATCCACCAGGCACTCCTTGGAAACTCTATGAGGCAGTTCTATGCTGTCCTACAGGGTTACTATGAGCTGGAATCAACCCAGTAGCAACATTTTTTTTTTTTTGACATATGAGAAAACTGAGACACAGAATAATCAAGTAACTTATGAAAAGTTACAGCTTGAGCTTGGCAGAGTCAGGATTTGAACCCAGGCTGTGTGGTCCTGGAGAATCTATGCAACTTCTAACAATGGTAGGCATTACCAAGGCCTGTTCATCCTAACAAAAGCAGAGACGGACCTCTCTAAGTTGTAAAGTGCTCTCCTTTCTTGGTGAAGGCTTACTGCTCTATCTTAGAGCTATAGCTGAGGCAAAGACTCTAGATGAATTATTATTTGCTGTTGTTAACTGTCACCAGTTTGACTCCAACTCATGGTGACCTTATGTATAACAGGGTGAAACACTGCAGGGCCCTGCATCATTGTCACGACACTGGTATGTCCGAGTCCATTGTTGCAGCAGTTTTGTAGTGCCATCCAACTGAAGGGACTTTTGTTCACTCTCAAGCTGGTTTTTGAGCTGTTTTTCAAGCCCTCACAAGGAGCATGTTTGGATGACATAAAAAGAAGCATGGAAAGACACTGGGCTTGGAACACGGAAGATACTTCTTAGGAAAAACAATGCAGACAGGAAGACTGGAACCCCTATCCCTTCCAGCGTAGGTCCGTTTATGTCCCTTTGCTTAGACTGACCTTTGGACCCTGAGGGGCACAAATGGTTCATGCTGGGCTGCTAATCAAAAAGATGGTGGCCCAAATCTACACCACCCCAAAGAAAGGTCCAGGGAGCCGCTTCCACATAGATTACAGCCAAGTAGACTCTACGGAGCTCAGTTATACTCGGTAGCCCTTGGCATCACGAAGACTCAGAATCAACTTGATGGCAAAGGTTTTGTTTTGTTTTGTTTTGGTCTGAGCTTAAGAACCTTCCCACAGGCCATTCTGCTACCTGGAATTCTACCTTGACTTCTTTATCCTTCAAATTTAATCCTTCACCTCCTCAGAGAAGCTTTCACGATCATTCAGGTCAAAATAATTGGTTCATCCCCCACTCCCCATTATTCTAATAAGCCACTCTTCATTTCCTATCAGCTCTTACTGTAATTTGTAATTATCTGCTGGTTGTTTTCTGATATTCTCAACGTTTCAGGAGGGCAGGAATCATGTCCGTCTTTTTCACCACTGTAAATTCTAGAGCTTCATTGTAAACAAGGCCTCGCACATACTGTGGGTTCAATCAGCACTTGCTAAACACGTGGATGAATGTTCTGAAAAACATGAATGAATGCACTGGCCTTCCTCCTCCCAGCACACGCTGACCTCACTCCTCACCACTTCACTTGCCTTTCTCTGTGAAGGGAATTTGCTAAGCTCTTGAGCCAGAGACACATCTGTTTTCAACACCCATCACTGTCTTCGGTAGGATATTTCTGTCTGTCCAGTCTTCACCACAAAGCACCTGTCCCCCCAAAAATGTGTGTATCAATTGGACTAGGCCATGATTCTCAGTATTGTATCCATGTCCACTGCTTTGTCATTTGATGGAATTTTCCTATGTTGTAAATTCTGTTTCCATGGCTTAATAAGACAGATTAGCAGCAGTTATATTGAAGAGGTCTACAGGTTTGTATAGTATTTTAAGCCATTCTCTTTTGAGATATGAAAGAGATACACAGAGGTTACATGCCACCTAGAAAGCAATGCTGTGAGAAGAGTGCACCCACTAGACCTGATGTTCCTGTGCTGAGATGCTCCCAGACCCAGGAAAGACTGATGCGGTGCTAGAACCTTCCTCCAGAGCTGACAGAGAAAGCCATCCCTGGAAGTTGACACCTTGAATTTGGACTTGTATGTTACATTGCTGTGAGAGAATAAATTTCTCTTTGTTAAAGCCATCTGCTGGTGGTATTTCTGTTATAGCAGCACCAGGTGACTAAGACAGCACCCAAACCTTTTGGAGAGAAGACTGAACAAAGCACAAATCAGCCCTCCGAAGAGAGCAAGTGAATGGTTCATATTACCCAGTTCTGATGCCAGAATGGTTACGCCTTACACCCGCTATTCAAAAGGCTGGCAGTTGAAATTCACCAGGCGCTGCTTGGGAACTCTATGAGGCAGCTCTTCTCCGTCCTATAAGGTGCTATGAGTTGGAGTTGACTCAATGGCAATGGGTTGTGGTGCTGATTGGATTGCGGGCAGCCCGTGCGTTCCGTCGAGTCCACCGGCGGTCCCCGCCCTCTTGGGGGGAGGTCCTGGGGGAAGCAGCCAGCTGGGAGGTTGGCAGGGGTCCGAGGGACCTCCTGCCCCTCTTTCTCGGCGCTAGGGGGCTGTGACCGCAGGCCCGGGGGTGGGGTCTCTCCGCTGTTGTCCCTGCGGCTGCGTCCGGGATCGTTCCCGCGGGTGGCTGGACCCTGCTCCCTCAGCTAGCTCTCTGAGCCCCCCGGAAGGGGCCTCTGGGGACGTGCGGGGAGACACAGGCCGGGCTGGCTCTCTCCTTTGGGCCGGGCCGGGCGGGGGGGTCCTCGGGGGACGCCCCGACCGTGGATTGCTTCCAGAGACCGTCGGCTCGCCGCCGAGTGGCGCTCTCCTCGGGGCGGAGCGCTCTTGCGCCCCCGTCGCTGAGCCGCCTGAGGGTCTCCTCGGGGTAGGGGCCTCTTTGGGTCCCCGGGCGCCGTCCTCAGGGGGCTTCCGCACCTGCTGGCCCCGGAGGTGGGGCGCTATGGGGACGATGCTGTGGCAGCCATTTACCCGGAGTTCTTTTCCACACAATGCCATCAAATGTACTTGAAAATAAGAAAACAATTAAAACTATATCATTTACATAACTTGTTTTATCCAAGTTCAAAGATAGGACACCGTTATTGGAAGGCCCTTTATTAGCTCCCTGATCCTTCTGTGGGTCTCGGATCCTTCTGTAGAATGGCACTCATTGTAATACTTACCTCACTGTTGTTAGCTGTGGTCATGTAAGCGCTGACTCATGGCAGCCTTAAGTATGCCAAAATGAACTATTGCCCGGTCCTGTGTTACCTTTGTTATCTTTGGTATGTTTGAATCCAGTACTGAGGCTATTTTGCCACTCCATTTCATTGAGGGTTTCCATCTTTTCTGTGATCTTCTACTTTGCCAAACATGGTTTCCTTTTCTAGTGACTTACCTCAAAGAACTGTCATGATTAAGTGAATTATAATTTGTACATCACATTTTTATGCAAATAATTCACATCTTCTACATTGGTTTCCCATCTGTGCCCTTTGCCCACTAGGTGTTTTCACAAGGGCTGCTACACTAATTTTTTTTTTACATATTGCTATAAAAAAATTAACAGTGTGCTTATGAAAATACCTTGTATGGAGAGGACACGATTGGCAAACAAATGTGGAAGGTGAATGTTATTTGAGTGAAAATATAGAAAATGACTGGCAGAGTGTCTGATAAGTAGAGAATGTTATGAAAATGTTGAAAAGTAATTTTTTTACACACATTACAGTTACAGCAAATATGCTCACACCACAATTTGTACACACTTCCATCACATTTTATCCTGATATCACTTTACTTTCCTGCTTCCATCCTACAGTAACACAACGGCAAAATTCTCTATGTATCCCAGTGTTAGCAAAATACTTGGCAAGTAATAGGCATTCAATACGTTATCTGTAATAAGTAAACACATTGGAGATTGCCCTGAGGCTGTGAAATGAATAAAGCACAATTCTTGTCCTTGAAGAGCCCAGTCCATTAGGGGAGAACGATGGAAAACAAAATCCCATGAGTATCAGAGTTGTGAAAGAGGTATGAAAGAAATCAAAGCTCAGAATGAGAGAAGGATCCTAAATATAGCCCAAACTTTTAAAGGGCAGAGTAGCAGGAGCAGGGGTCTGGGGACATCTAGGCTAACTGGCATGATTAACTTTGTTTTGTTTTAAGAAACTGTTCTGTATCCCACCTTGGTGAGTGGCATCCGGCATTTTAAAAGCCAGCGAGCTGCCATCTAAGTAGCATCAAGTTTTCCCAAACCACCTGGAGCAGAGAAGAACGAAGGACATCAAAGACATGAAGAAAATATGAGCCCAGGAGATGGAAGGGGCCACATGATCCAGGAACTATATCAAAATGCGACCAGAAGAACTAGATGGTGCCTGGCTGCCACCAACGACTGCCCTGGTGGAGAACATAACGTAGACTCCCTGACGCAGTGGGAGAAAAATGGGTGTGCAGAACTAGAACTCTATTAAAAGACCAGACTTAATGGTCCAACAGCTTGGGTGGTCCCCTGAGGACATGGTCCCTGGACTCTGTTAGCCCAGAGCTGAAATGAGTAAGTACTAAAGCCAACTCTTGAGACAAAGATTGGACCGGCCTATAACATACAGAGTGATGCTGGCAAAGAGTATGCTTCTTGGCTTATATATATACATTAGGCTGCCCGAGCAGCTCCTGTCCAGAGGAAAGATGAGAGAATGGAGGGGGACTCCGGTTGGTTGAATGGATATGAGGAGACGGTGGAAAGGAAGAGCGTGCTGTCACAGGATAGGGAGAGCAGCTAGAGTTGCACAGCAATGGGGTGGGGGGAGGTTGTCGTAAGGAAAATTGACTTAGACTGTATCCTTTCAATTAAAGTATAATTTTTTAAAAACAAAAACGATGACAGCAAGTGATATATGAAACACCCTTTACAGAGGAGATGGATTTTCCCAGCCAAAGAAGATGGAAATGAAGAAGGTGACATCTGAATTGGTTTGTAAGGATGAGTAGGAGTTAGCCAGATGAAAAAGGTAGACACAGCTTTCCAGGCAGACGAAAAAGCCATGTGTGAGTTTCAGGCCATTATATGAGGAGGATGCACGTATCTTTTGCATGTGAGAGAGATCTCTCCATCAGTGTGTAAATTTCTGTAGGACAGTGTCTTATAGGATGGTGTCTTGGTCATGTAGTGCTGCTATAAGAGAAATACAAGTGAATGATTTTAACAAAGAGAAGTTTATTCTCTCACAGTCCAGTATGCTAGAAGTCTAAATTCAATGTGCTAGCTCCAGGGGAAGGCTTTCTCTCTCTGTTGGCTCTCAAAGAAAGTCCTTATCATCAGTTTTTCCTCTCTGTTGGCTCTCAAGGAAAGTCCTTATCATCAGTTTTCCCTTTGTCTGGGAGCATCTCAGCACAAGAACCTCAGATCCGAAGGACACGCTCTACCCACAGTGCTTCTTTCTTGGTGGTATGAGGTCCCCACTCTCTGCTTGCTTCCGTTTCCTTTTATCTCTTGTAAGATAAAAGTGGTGCAGGCCACATTCCAGGGAAATCTCTTTACACTGAATCAGGGATGTACCTGAGCAAGAGTTACGTCCCCCCAGAATCTTCTTTAACCACAGGCACAGATCATGGTTTATGACCTGCAGGAAAATCACAAAGTGGAGGACAACACCATAATATTGGGAATCATGGTCTAACCAAGTGGACACATATTTTGGAGGGACACAGTTTAAGCCACAACAGATGGGGCCAGCTTTCTTCTTTTTGTAAACAACTAACTAGTAAATATTTTTGGCTCTGTGAGCCATCCAGTCTCCCTGACAACTACCTTAGCTCTGTTGTTGTCTCAGGAGAGCAGCTGTAGACAACACGGAAACAAGCAGGCAGGCGCAGATTTGGCTCACAGAGGACCGGATTTCACCTGTGGACCATAGCTTGCCAGCTCTTGCTACAGGATAAGAAAACTTTTCAAGGATATGGTACATGAGGGTCCCTGTAGTGATCCTCTTACATAACCAGACGTGTTCTTTTGTATTAACTATCTACTGCTGTGCCACAAACAGTCTCACATCTCAGTGGCTTAAACCAACAATACTTATCCTAGCTTCTGTAGGTAGAGTTTGACTAGCAGTCCTGGCCTAGGTGCTCTCGTGAGGTCAAGGTGTCAGCTGGGCTACAGTCACCTGAGGCCCCACTAGGACCAGTGAATCTCGGGAGGTGGCTCACATATTTCAGTGACAGGTTGGTTCTGGCTGTTGGTAGGAGGTCTCAGCTTCTTGCCACATGGGCCCCTCCACAGGGCTGCTTCAGTGTTGTTCTCAGCAGAGTGGCTGGCTTCCCTTCACACAAGCAGTTCTAGAAACCACAATGGAAGCCATGAAAAGCCTAGGGAGTCACACACTGCCACTTGTGCCATCTTATTGATCACCCAGACATGCATGGATCCAGCCAAAGGATAGACCTTATTCCTGGAGACTCCGATTACTGGAAGCCATTTCCAGGCCGGCTACCACACCCTTCCTTCACAATCAGGTTGTTTCAGATGTGCCTTACTCTTGTCTCACTGTCTCCCCTATTTCAGTCAAAAGGGACCCAACAACATCAGAGGAATCTGAAAGTTCCCTACTCTCCCACATTAGTCATAAAAGGGAATAGGAAGGCCAATGATTAATTAGGAGCCAGTAAAAAGTTGCATGAATTTTTACCTTTGTTCTCCTGAAGAGCACGAGATAGATGGGGGTACGAACATCTCATCTCTGCAATTCTACTTCAGGGAAAGGGTTAAATGAAAAGTATCATTAACTGTTGCCCATCAATAAAACCACCCCTGCCTTCCATCTCCCAGCCTCTTCATCTTGCCCTAAAGTGAGCTGCACTACATTCACAGTTATTTCATCCTTGACATTTCATAAGTGAAGTAGACTCCAGAAATCGCTATTTAAAACTTTACCTAAAAACACAACTTACTCTTCCCTAGACCAATCCAGTGGGGGAACTTTAAGCAAACATATCCTGATCCTACTTTGCTGTATCAAACTATTTGGAACTTGTATTCTAACACTTTAGGATTGAAGGGATCTTACCATCCTTTCAGCCTCCAGCCTGATGCAACATCTGTCTCCTCAGCATCCCTGCCCAGCTGCCCCACTGCTTGTGCTTAAGAGTGTCACAGGTCATTTTGGACTGGGGAGGGGCTGAAGAGAAGTTGGGTCATCTCTTCAGAGTGCCTCTTCCCCTGGTGCAGAGAAGCTCTGTTTTGTGTCTGAGAGAAAAGAGAGAGTTTTTTGTTTTAGTTATTTTGGTTGTCCAAGTAATGGGAGATAGCTGGCAGACTGGTAAAAGTGACAGAGAAGGATAGTATATCATGTGAACCAGGCCCAGCTGTTGCACTGACTTTGAAACTCTATCACCAGGGAGATGAGAGCCAATGGCTGGGAGAGACATCTTGTTGTGGAGAGAGGTGGACTCTGGCCAAGATTATTGTTTTTTGAGACTCAGCTGACGAACTGTGGTCAGAGGTAGGACCATTATCAATAACATTGCTCAGAATTCATTAATGCACCGGCACCATGAAGTCTAAGGACTAGAGTTACATTGAGAGGAAGCCCTCTTGGCACAGATATTGGTGTGCTAACAATAGGCATGATTGTTAGAGGCAGCGACAAAACTGTCTAAGCAGTGTTGACAACAGGGACATCACTCAGGGAGAAGCCGCCGTACATGGCACAGGTATCTATAGCCTACAGACAAGGCTGTAAGGATAAACAGGCATTTCTTGGGGACTCCTAGAAATAATCATGATATTTCTGGGTAAGGATGATACCCCAAACCCTTTTGCTGCCAAGTTGACTCCAACTCATAATGCCCCTACAGAACAGAACAGAATTTCTCCACAGGGTTTCCAGAGAGCACCCAGTAGACTTGAACTTCTGAGCTTTTGGCTGGAAATCACAGTACTTAACCACTATGCAACCAGGGTTTCTGGTACAGATGATAAAATTCTATAATTTGACATACAACGCCCTGCAGTTATATCTTGTAGGATCAAGATACGTGTGACCCCCATACAGTAAAGAACACAGACCTTGGAGCCAGACTGCGTGTGTTTGAATCACAATACAACTCTGGGCAATTACTAAACCTCTCTGAGCCTCAGTTTCCTCATTTATAAATTGAAGATAATAATATACTTATTTTAGAAGGTGATCATGAATAATCAATAATGCAAAGTACTTAGAACAGTGCTGCACACAGTAAGCACTATATAATTATTGAACAGAATTTTTCACTCTCAAGCTAATGATGCCTGAAATATACTTGTTACACTGACATTCTGAAGCTCCTTCTGGAGCTCACACCCTCATCTATGGAGCCTGCTGCATGGTGGAAAACTCTAGTTCTTAAAATTTCTTTCCAACATTAGGCAAATTGCCTCCTTGTAATTTCTTCACATTGGTTCTAATTTTTCTCTCAGGCATTTCAAAATAAACCTTCACCATGGTAAGAGCTCGTTGAGATGGCTCTTGGGATTTCCCTGAGTGTCCTCTTCTGCAAGCTAAGAAGCATGGGATCCTTTAATCATTCCCCCGAGAACTGGTCCTTAGCCCCCGTCCAACTTGGACACTGGGTTCTGAATGTGGTTCAGGTTCTCAGAGTTGGGGAGGTACTGCAATCCTATCAGGCAGCTTGGGGACTGTCTCCAGGGATTCTCTCCCTATCAAATGAACACATGAGCCTCAGAAGAAAAATGTCAGAATAACCCAACCGTTTCAAATTAATTTCGTTAGAGAGAGTAAGGGAAAGGGGATTTCCAAACAGGGCCAAGGACTTTGTCAAAGCTGGTTCTCTAATACAGAGATGGACTACTGGCTGGCCTGGAGAGGGGCCAGCTGGGGAGCAGAATCCTGTCCAGGGGTGTAAGCCCAGCACTGGCTCCTCTTCTCAAGGGGTAAGAAGAAAAAAACTCATTTTTTTTTGTCCAGTACATCAGTTGCCACAGAGCGGACTCTAACTCAGGGCAACCTCATGGGTACCAGAAAAGGGCTGTGATCGACAGGGTTTTCAATAGCTGATTTTTCAGAAGCGGATGGCCAGGACTTTCTTTTGAGCCAATTTTCTGGGGATGCAAACCTCCAAAATCTTTCTGTTTGCAGCTAAGCACCTCAGCTACCGGCACCACCCAAGGACTCCTGCTTTCTTGGCAGAAATACGTGGCAAAAATAAAACCTCACCTTATACCTGGGCTGGGCTGTAATGCAGGTCCCCAGCCATGAGCATATGTATATGCACCCCACCCTCCTGGTTTCCTGTCAGAAGCTCTGGGGGTGGCTTAGCCGCGGCACACCTCCAGGACAGAAGGCTGCCAGATCTAAGCGCAGCGGATTTCCGGTTTCTCTGGCTCAGGACTTTTTTTATGGGACTGAGGAGCGGAGGAACAGGAGGTAGGGAGGTGGGGAAAAGTGCAAACCATCCTTTTTGGTCTCAGTCAGACTTGGCTTTCTGAAAAGTGGCAGTTGAAATATTCAGTTGCTTTCCTTTTGGCAATGTTTAGTGAGTATACTCAGGATTGTTTTGGAGAGGACCTCATGATTTCTTCCCCCCCAAAATTCCGCCCATTATAAAAGTAAAGGCTGCTTACAAAAGAGGAAAAAACAATTAACCATAGTCCACCACCCAAAAAACAACTTACAATACCATGTTAGTGGATTTCTTGGCAGAATTGGTATGAGATTTTTTCCTACCTTCCCTTTTCCCACACAATCATAGTTTATACTAGCCAAATCACATGTACATATTACAAGCATTTATTTCATTAGCATACACTTCAAAAATGTATTTTTAAAGGTTTTATTGAATTAATTCAAGTACAGTTCACTCATTTACAGTGCACAGTTCCACAGTTTTCAGGTCTGACAGTTAAGTCCCCGAACTTTTTTTGTAAGTGCTACATACCTCATTGCTGAATATCACTACGGTAATCTTTGAAGTACTCTCCATGCGAAGTTATATACCAGCTTCAGCACATAGGTCACCCTTTGGAACTGTTTCTGGAATGGCCATTGCACATGGTGGCACGGTGGCAAGTTGACGAACTTAGTAGTCTTGCTGTCTGTGTGGAAGTTTTTAGACAGTAAACAAACAACTGTATTGGAAAACCCTTACTACTTGCCTGACCTGGCCTCCAGTGACATTTTCCTTTACCTGAAGATAAAGGAAATATCGAAAGAAAAACATTTTGATGACATTCAGACATCCAGGGTAATACGACAACAGCTCTGATGGCCATTCCAGAAAAAGAGTTCCAAAATTGCTTTGAAGGGTGAACTAGGCACTAGCGTCCTTGTAGAGTTTCCCAAGGGGAGTGCGTCGAAGATGACCGTGGTGATCTTCATCAGTGAGATGTGTAGCACTTTTTCTAGGACGAGTTCGCAAACTTTCTTGGCAGTCCTCCTATTTATGCAGCTGTATAGCTATCACCACATTCAGTTAGAGAACATTATCATCACACGGTAAAGCACTCCATACCTGTTGGCAGTAACTCCCCGTACCCAACCCTACCCATCTCCAGCCCTAGGCAACTGCTCATCTACTTTCCCTATAGATTTGCTTGTTCTGGACGTTTCATATAGAAGGAATTGTGTAGTAAGTGTTTTTATCCTGACTGGTTTCTTTCATTTAGCATAATATTTTCAAGGTTCATCTATATTGTAGCACGTTGTCCTATTTATCTAGTGCTGCTGTAACAGAAATACCAAAAGTGGATGGCTTTCATAAAGAGAAAGGTATCTTCTCTAGTCTAGGTGGAATTGACTCAGTGGCAATGGGTTTTTTTGTTTGGTTGGTTTCGGATTTAGAAGGATTAGAATCTAAATTCAGTCCATCTGTACCAGGGGAAGCCTTTCTCCCTGTGTTGGTTCCATAGGAAAGTCCTTGTCATCAGTCTTCCCCTGCACAAGATGCTTCTCAGCGTGGGAAGGGTGCGCTATGCTCCTGGTGCTGCCTTCTTAGTGGTATGAGCTCCCCCTGTCTCTCTGCTCTCTTCCATCTTTTATATCTCAAAAGAGATTGGCTCAAGACACCATGCAATCCTGTAGATTGAATCCTGCTTCATTAACATAACGGCTGCCTATCTATCACAGAGGCAGGATTTACAAGACCTAAGAAGTCACATCAGATGACAAAGCGTTGACAATCCCCCAACACTGGGAATTAGGGCCTAGCCAGATTAATGAGCATTTGTATACATGACATACGTATACTTTATATGGTCCATGTTATTCCTTTTTGTTGCTATATAATATGCCATTTAATGGGTATGCCACATTATCTATTCATCAGTTGATGGACCTTGGAATGTTTCTACTTTTTAACTATTAAGCACTATTCACATAAAAGTATATATTTTCACTTCTCTTGAGTACATACCAAAGAGTAGAATTGATGGGTCATATGGTAATAATATGGTGGAACTGCCAAACTATTTTCCAAACTGGCTATACAGTTAGAGTTTCAATTTCTCCATGTTCTCTCCAACACTTGTTAAAATCTCTTGTTTTCAGTATAGCCATCCTAGTGGGTATAAAGCGGTACCTCATTAATGTTTTGATTTGCATTTCTTTAATGGCTAACAAAAACCCTGGTATATAGTGGTGAAGTGCTACAGCTGCTAACCAAGAGGTCAGCAGTTTAAATCCACCAGGCACTCCTTAAAAACTTTAGGGCAATTCGACTCTGTCCTATAGGATTGCTATGAGTTGGAATTGACTCAATGGCAATGGGTTTGATTTCGGGGTTTTTTAAATAGCTAATGATGTTGAGCATGTTTTCACATATTTACTGACCATTTTTACACATGCATTGGTGAAATGTATATTCAGAAACGTTCCTCATCTTTTAATTAGATTATTTGTCTTTTTATTTTGAGTTGTAAGAGTTTTTTTTAAGAAAAAATTCTGAATACAATTCCTGTATCCGATTCATAAATTGCAAATATTCTCTCCCATTCTGTAGATTGTCTTTTCACTATTTTAATAGTGTCCTTCGGAGCACAAAGTTTTTAATATTGGGAAGGTCCAACTAAGGAGCCCTAGTGGTGCAGTGATTAAGTGCACAGCTGCTGAGCTAAAGGTCGGTGGTCCAAACCCATCAGCTGCACAGTGGGAAAAAGGTGCGGCAGTTGGCTTCCTTAAAGATTGACAGTCTTGGAAACCCTGTGGGGTGTACTCCTTTGCCCTGTAGCGTTGCTAGGAGTTAGCATTGACTCTACAGCATACAACACCAACAAGGTTCAATTTGTCTATTTTTTCTTTTGTTGCTTGTGATTTTGGTGTCATATCCAAGAAGACTTTACCTAGCCCAAGGTCACAAAGACTTACTCTTATATTTTCACACAAGAGGGTTATAGTTTTAAGTCTCACCTTCAGGTCTATGATACATTTTGAGTTAATTCTGTGTATGGTGAAGAGAGGGGTCCAAGTTCATTCCTTCATGTGTGGGTATCTTTTTTTAAAAAAAATGGCTACAAAATGTGACTTTTGTCACCACTATTTTAGTCCTTCCCATTTGAGGCTGCTACAATAAATTCCATGAAGACTGTTTTTATATACAATACTTTTCAAATAAAACAGGAAAATGCATAAATGAACCCCAAACCAAATCTGTTGCCACGGAGTCTATTCCAACTTATAGCAACCCTGCAGGACAGAGCAGAACATCACTGTCACGGATTGCATTGTGTCCCCCAAAAATGTATGTATTGATTTGACTATGAGTTCCAGTATGGTGTGATTCCTCCCATATGTTGTCAATCCTGCCTTTGTGATATTGATGATGGAGAATGGGCAGCAGCTGTGCTGGTGAGGCAGGACTCAAGTTACCAGCTGTGGAATATAAGGGAGAGAAGTGAGCATGGAGAGTTGAGAACTTCATACCACCAAGAAGGAAACACTGAGACCACAGCACGTCCTTTGGACCTGAAGTTCCTGTGCGGAGATGCTCTCCTGGAGCTTGGACTCAGCCTACTGGACTGTGACAATTTCTCCTATTGAATTGACCTGTAAGTCATAAATGGATTTGCAGCTTACCAAACCACATCAATAAAGTTTTTCCTTATAAAGCCTTCCATTCGTGGTATTTTCTGTTAGAGCAATACCAAGTGACTAAAACAATCCCCTTAGGACTTCCAAGGCTGTAGCCTTTCCAGAAGTATACTGCCACATCTTTCTCCCTCTGACCAGCTGCTGGGCCCAAACTGCCACCAATCTGTTTAGTTAGCAGCCAAAGGCTTAACCACTGAGCCATCAGGACTTTTTAAATTTTGTAAATAGACATAAAAATCCAGAAATGGAATTATCAAGCCAAAGAAAATTAGTATTTAGAGGTGCTTGATCTCTATCACCACATTGCTTTCTCAATTGTTTTTATTGGTTTACACTTGAACAATGGATAAGTGAGTTCAGTTCTGCCATATGTGCAAGGAAATTAGTATTACTGATTTTTTTTAATCCATGCTAACTTGACTGGCAAACATTCTCTCACTAATTTGTTTTCCATTTGTGTTTCCTACTCTGTATTTTCTGATCCTGCCTTTCCTACTTTTATGTACTTGTTTTGTGGCCGTGTTTGAACTCCTTTTACAGCCCGTCTCACTGTTTCCCTCTGTATCATCCATCACCTTGCAGCATGCTGATGAGAAGTTCTTGCTGGACCACTTACATCATTTGCCTCCATGATGAAAGCTTGCAAAGACTAAGTTAGATTTTTTTTATTAATGTTTTAGTGTCTTTTTTTTTTTTTTTTTTAACCAGGTGTACCCTCTTCTTAAAGTGCTGATCTTACAGTACCTCTCATGGCTGTGCTTAAACAAGTTCAGATCAAATCATGCCTCTTTTGACTACCCAGACCAAAACAGAAGGGCTTCTTCCCCAAGTGCATTCTGACTACATTACTCCTTTTTATGATCTTCTTGGTACTTAGTCCCTGTTTTCTTACTAGAGAACTTGTCACTGTCTGTCTCTCCCCTTAGAAGATTTATTAGGAGCAGGAACAAATTCGTCACGTTCACTGCCTCATCCTCAGTACCTGGCACATAGTAGATGCTCACTAAATAGTTTCTGGTTGAATAACTAAATGAATAACTGACTAAAGGATAAAGAATATTTACAGGTATTTCCTGCTCATTTTATGTAATGCATATGCTTTTGAAAGTTGACTTTATATGCAATTTAAAAAAATCAAGTGTAAAGAAAAATTAAAATACATTTTTAGTTCTCTAGGGTTATGCTACGGCACTTGGCTTTTGGCTAGGGTTATGCTATCCAATATGATAGCCAGTAGTCATCTGTGGTTACTGAACACATGAATAATGGCTAGTCCAAAGTGCCACAATATTCCGTAAATGTAAAACATACACCAGATTTTGAAGTCTTCGTAAAAAAAAAAAGGAATGTGAAATATTACCAATAATTTTCCATACTTATTACATCTTAAAGTGATAATATTTTGGATGTATTGGGTTAAATAAAACATGTTAAGTCTGTTTTGCCTGTTTCATTTTATCTAATAAAACACAGCTTCTAGAAAATGTTTTCATAGGTGGCTCACATTCCATGTCTAATGAACATACCTGCACTGTTGGGTAACTGAAGATTGGAAAGAAATTCTACTCTGACCCTTTTTTGACAAGCAAACTTCTACCTATTTGCTTTTTGTGTGGAAGCAGAATGGAGGCTGGATTTCACACTGGCTTAGAAATAAGGCACGCCAAATTGGGTCCCAGCCACACCACTGTCAATGTTACTGTGAGCAAGTCACTTAACCCAGCTGGGCAGGAAGTTTCTCAGCTGTCCAATGAGGGAACGGAAACAAGTGCCCACTAAAGACTGTTGTCGCAAGCATGACTCCATTCTAAATCTCTGTGGCCACATTCTTTGCCAGGTTGGTTTAAAGCAAGATGCAGCCACACAACTTAGATGAAGACCACCTTCCTTCAGAGAATCAAAGACCTTGTACCATAGTCAGGGACCCAGCTATGGAAACACTATTTTGACAGAAAGGGTCCCTGGTAAAACTGAGAAGCAGACAAGACATTATCTTCTTAATTCTCCCAGCACCCTTTGTCTCTTTCCCTTTACCAGCCTCAAAAGGAGGCTTTCCCCTCCTTTTCAATTCATGTACTTGCTTTTCCTTGGCACCTGCCTTTTTCTGTGCCCAGTAAGATTTTTGCCCGTTGCTTTCTCTTCCAATTAGACCTGTGTTCCACCCTGTATTATGTTCCTAGCGCTTCCATAACGAAGTACCACAAAGTGAGTGGCTCGTAAGAGTGGGAAATTTTGTTTTACAGTTCTGTTGTTCTCATTGTTAGAGGCTGAGGAGTCAGTTCCAACTCTTAGTGACATCATGTACAACAGAACAAAACACTACCTGGTCCTGTGCTATCCCCACACTCATTGTTATGCTTAAGCCCATTGTTGCAGCCACTGTGTCAGTTTATCTCGTAGGGGCTTCCTCTTTTTCACTGTCCCTCTGCTTTACCAAGCATGATGTCTTTCACCAGGGACTGACCCCTCCTGATAACATGTCCAAAGTATGTGAGACCCAGAAGTCTCACCATACTTGTTTTAAAGGAACATTTTTCCAAGACAAATTTGCTCCTTCTTCTGGCAGTCCGTAGTATATTCAATATTCTCCACCAATACCACCATTCAAAGGCATCAATTCTTTGGTCTGTCTTCTTCATCATTCAGTGTTCCCATGCATATGAGGTGACTGAAAACAGCATGGTTGGGTCATGCATGGTTTAGTCTTTAAGGCTTTACCCACCTTGCTACCCCCAACTGCTGCTGAGTCGATTCTGACTCATAGCGACACTAAGGTTCTAGAGGCCAGGAATTAGAAATCAGGCCCTGTCAACAAGACCATGCTCTCTGCAAAGACTCTAGGGAAGACCCTTTCTTGTCTCTCCCAGCTTCTGGTAGCCCAGGCATTCCTTGGTCTATAGCTGCAGCAAACTTCAGTCTCCCTCTGTACTCAGGTGACCATCTTCCCTCTGTGTGTCTCTTCTCTTCTTTAATAAACATTCCATTCATATTAGATTAGGAGCCATGGTCTTCCATTATGACTTCATGTTAACTGATAACAAAGGTCATATTTCCAAACAAGGTCCAATTCCGGGGTACTAGGGTTAGGACTTCAACTCTTTCTGGCAAGAAACAATTCAAGCCATAACACATCCCTTCAAAACTCTTCTGGTTGACTCGTTAATTAACAGTACAAATAGCATATTTAAGCCAGATGAAGCATTTAACATTCCTTATCTCACTTGAGCTCTTATAAACCCTTAGACATAGTTATTATTGTCATCTCTAAGGTACAGATTAAAAAAAAAAAAAACCTAAGGCAATGAGAAGTTAAAAAGAAAAGACTGAGGCAGCAAGAGATTAAGTACATTGCCCACAGCCACACAGAGTAAGAGGTTGAGCTGGACTGTGATACCAGACCACCAGATTCTAGAGCCATTTGGGACCTGGCTAGTCAATCTGATCCATGAAAGATCATCATGGCAAAGGTGGTTAAACAGGACTGATGTTATCATCCCAGGTTAAAATCTGCACTTTTTTATTTAATGGTTGGGAAATATATATATCTCAAAACATTGGCTACTTCAACATTTTTCACATGAACAATGTGGTGACATTAATTACATTTAGCATGTTGTATTATTAGCACTGTTTGCGAGTGTTCCCACTACCCTTAAAAAAAGCTCAGCGCCACTAAGCAATGTGGCCCTCCTTTTCCCTCTCCGAACCCACTTACAATGTGGCATCATCATACAGTATTTGTCCCTTTGTGACTTCTTTCACACAGCATGATGCTTTCCAGGTTCATCCACGTTGTAGCATGCATCAAGACTTCATTCCTACCCTTTACTAGTGACCTTAGCCCAAATTTGTGACGAGTTCTGGGCACCAGAATGAGACTGGTAGAGGGCGGAAGAGCTATTTGGGGATAAAAAAACAAACCAAACCCACTGCTGTCAAGTCAATTCTGACTCCTAGCAACCCTACAGGACAGAGTAGAACTGGCCCATAGAGTTTCCAAGGAGCAGCTGGTGGATTCAAACTGCTGACCTTTAGGTTAGTAGCCATAGCACTTAACCCCTACACCACCAAGGTTTCCTACTTGGGGATAGAAGTCACTTTTCTTTCTTTTCCTCAAATAGCATTACTTTGTTCTAGATCATATCTGAACTAGCTTACTTGTTAGTTGCCTATTTCCACCACAGCAGAAATACCACAAAGGTGGTATAATAGTAACTCTGACTGTAAGAATCAGCTCCAAGGCAGTTCCTATGGGATGGAAGTCAAGTACACCCCTATTCTTTAACTTCTTCATCACTTCTGACACCGGCTATTCCCTCTGATGGCACTCTTTATTGACTGGGTTCAGTAATTCATTGTAACAGTCACAGAACTAATGGAAACAACATGACTGCAATAACAACTTTAAAAATAGAGAAAGATATGAAGGATGTAAACATAAATGAAAATATGTGAAGGGTAAGGTTTGGGTCGAGTCCCTGCCTAAAAGGAGATCCACTCATATCTCAAAGAGAATCCACTTACCCTTCCCCAATACCAATGTTTATTCTCAGGAAACTTTCAAACAGGAAACTCAATAATAGCACTGGGCAGAGTTGGCTTCTGGATGCTCCTTCCAGCTCTTGACCAGGGGTTGGTCTTCACACTGTGCTGCCACCAGCTGGGTCTGCTCGTTTTCTCTGCGTCTTCTGGACCGTCACAGCTGCTGCCTCCATCACTGTTGCAGGTTTACTGGAAGGGTCATAGTGCAGGGACCTGTACAAAGAACACACTCCTCTCCTGACTCTCACTGAGCATAAAGCCCCTAAAGTCTCCGAGATTGGCCATTTACATAGGAACACTGCTTGTTAATTTCAGGGTGTGGCTTTCATCAATAGACTAATCCATTGAAAATGGCTGATAGTAAACTAATCAACTCTATCTGGTAGATTTGCCAACCTCCTACATGGATAGTAAACCAACCAATCACTTGTACAATTGCAGCATGGACAATCATTTTGGGAGAATTACAAATACAGGGCCATAAAGGCCACATAAAGAAGTGCATTGCACAAAAAGTACCTATGAAGAAAAAGAAAACTTTTCTTCTCATAGTTCTGGAGGCTAGAAGTCCAGATTTGGAGCATGGCTCTAGGGGAAGATTCTCTTGGTCTATTTTAGCTTCTAGTAGCTGCCACCCATTCTTGTCATTCCTTGACATCTGTCTTCTTCCCTGTGTGTCTCTGTGTCTACTCCACTCTTTTTATAACTCAGATGATTAAGTTTAGGACCCACCTCACACTGGTAACCTCACTAACACGAGAAAAGAAACACCCAGTTTCCAAACAGGGTCACATGTACAGGACCAGTGTTTAGAATTTCAGCACATACTTTGGTGAACACAATTCAGTCCATAATACCACATATAAGCCTGGCACAGAGGAATTGCTCAATAAATGTTGGTTTCTCCTCCATATTTCTTTGGCCCCTGTCTAATGATTAGTATAGAACCTTGATGATGGCCTGTCAACTTCCCTAGTAAAGTAATAGCAAGAGCTCCCCCTGAGTGAGGTCTGCTGCCAGGACCTGGGCTGACTACTGCACATAGGCTGCTTCGTTAGTTCCCGTGCATCTTGATGCACCCCTGAGAAGTTGGAAACCCTGGGAGCCTAGTGGTTAACTGCTGCAGCTGGTAGCCAAAAGGCCAGCAGATTCGCATCCACCAGGCACTCCTTGCAAATGTTACAGGGTAGTTCTACTCTGTCCTACAGGGTCACTTGGAATTGACTCAATGGCAGTGGCTTTGAGTTTTCTTGGAGTAAAATCTGAAGACTTCACCTGAGCTAAATGTCCCAGCAGCCGCCACAACCATCTTGCTGTTTCTCAAACACTCAAAGCATATCTCATAGCTTACTGTCATTGCACCTGCTGTTTCTACCACCTAGAATCCTCTTCCGCACTCTTAGTCCATATCTCAGCTCAGCTGTCACCTCCTCAGAGGGGCCTTTCCTGACCACGTCGTCTAAATGACCCACCTCTGTTCTTTCTATCTCTCACTCTGCCTTGTTCACTGCACTTGTTACCTGACATCTGTATTTCCTTCTTTCTTTATTGGCTGCTTCCCCCCAGCTAGATTCCTAGGGCCAGGAGAAAAGGAATTCTGTCTTTTTTTTTTCATGTTGTATCTACCCCGAGAGCCTTCAATGGCACAATGAGGTACTCAAAAACTTTTTCTGCAAGGAAGAAAGGGAAGAAAAAAGGAAAAGGGGGAAAAAGAAAGGGAAGGAAGGAAAAAGGAATTTTTGATATCCTCATTTTATAGATGAGGACTCAGAGAGATGAAGTAGCTTGCTCGGTGTCATGCAGCTAATTAGGTGGCAGGGCAGAGTTCTAAGATTTCTGCTCTTTACTGCTGACTACATGGTTCCATTAGTACCATTACCTCACATATACTTGAGCACTGGAAATTTTATCTGCAGTGTTAAGTGAGTTTTAAAATAAAAGAGGCCTGAGTAGATGCCATTTATAGATTACTTGCCTTAAACAAAAAGAGAGAGGGAAGAAAAAATAAAAGGAACTTAAAAACAACACATACTCCATAAATCAAAACACAAACAATTTTATATATACTTAAATACCATAACTGGTTTGAGTTTAGTATCTCATTTTCATTCCTTCTCATATTTACACTTTAAAAGCATCAAAAAAAAAAAAATCTTTTGTCTTTGACACGGAGCAGTCATAGCAAATGCTTGGGCCCAGGGCTCATCTACAAGGCCAGAATCCAGGCCTCCTCTCAGAACAGTGACCTCTTCTGCTTATTCAATCCAAGGTAACATATGATTTTCAACATCCGATTTGTAGGACAGCTCTAACATGGTTGGGTAAATGATGGCTGGGCATTATTACCTTTTTTTCTTTCTTTGCAGTGTGTAGTAAACAAAAAGTTAAATAAAAATGCCCAAAATACATAAAGCAGGGAACACAAGAAACAGAAAGACCCTTAGGGAACACCTGGTCCACCCCCATGTTTTCCAGATGAGGAATGTAAGTCCCTGGGAGGTAAATTTCTCAATATACCGTAATTATGCTTGACATTTGCTTTTAAATTTAGCATGGAGATATGCCAAGTGAACCAAAAAGCTGAGAATATATAGCCAAAAATTCCATATGTTTCCTTAGGAACTGCGTTGAATCATGAGACCATGTTTCTCCTGAAGTCTCTAAAAATTGAGTTTCACTTAAAATTATGACGCACCTAACAGGAACACATCTGAGGGACTGTTGACATCACAGTGTCTAAACTGGCCAAACATTGGCACACTTTGTGGATTCTGGAACCATGTTTCAATGCACTAAATTTTGTTGAGCTCAGGCTTTGTTCAAGGATGCAGACCAGGAGCTGCAGATACAATGACTTGACCTTGAACCACAACTGGAGCCTGAGCCTAGTAAGAGCCTGCAGGGAAATCCTCTGCACAGGAAACTCATTAGCTTGGACAGAGGGGTAAATCTAAACAATTTTGTTTTTCCTTTTTGTTTCCCACTATTCCATCATCCTTTTATTACCTTCTCTCTTTTTTTCTCTTCCTTCTTGGAAGTGAAATCAATACATACTTGTTGCAAAGAATCTGGAAGGAACAACTAGGTACTAACGTTACAATAAATCTCTGATTCTTTCACCCACTGACAAATGTTAACACTTTCATGTGTGACCCTGAAATATCCATTCACTGAGAACCCAAGGTTGTTTGAAAGATTCGGTTTCACTAATCAGACCTTTCTCTTCCACATGTGCCTGAACTAAAACAGACTCTTAGTGTGTGTCGTCAGGCCCACAGTGGAAATTTTTATGTAATTGAGATCTTGAAAGTAAATTGCATCAGAAGGTGGTGACCTCATGATTGAACTCCTGGCAGGACAGAAATGCAGATTAATGCCACAGCCGTGGCTAAACCCTGTGGAGCCTAATGACCTGAGTTTGTATCTAGTCTCTATTGCTTTAAGCAAGTGAGTTTTTTGACTCTGTTGAGCCTCAGCTTTCTCCTCTGTAAAAGTGGAGGGACAATCCTACCTCTCCAAGAATGCTACAAGCACTTAGAGGAATGATCCTCTGGAGATCTCAGCAGGATACTTGACACATAGCCAGTTCCGACTCAGCTTGACCCACTCTTGTGGGATGACCTTCTGTGTAGTGTCATGGCAACCAGAACTGAAGCAAGAGGCAGAAAAGGCTGGCTTCCTGCTCTGAATCATTCGTGAGTATTTATGGAATCCAAGCTGGGACTAGGTACAGCCTGCCTACTGCTCTCGGACTAGGAAACTAGGGCAGCAGCTCCTAGGGTGCAAAAACGTCTCTGCAGACTGCTTTAGACCAGGTCACCCACTCCCTGACTCTAGCATGCTGTCCAGGTGAAGACTGGTGAACAAGAGGAGTCTGGACCACCAGTGGAGCAGGAGGAACGGAGACCACAGAGGGACAATCTGCAGCCTGGGGTGGGTGGTGTGGAGTCAAGGAAGTGACACCCACCTCCACTGCCCTAGGGATGACAGCACAAAAGGAAACCAAGGCTGTCAGCTGGTTCCTCTGCAGGAAAGGACTCCCCAAGCCAGAGCTCTCAGCAATCAGTTTAGGAAGTTAGACCAGGCTTAATTTGTCAAACCACAGGAAGGATAAAGATACTGGGAACAGGGTTCCAGGTACCCGTGGCGGGGAGGTGGCACATCCTCTACAGTGAGAGGTTCGAGTAAATGCACTTCTTTTACTATTATCTGTTTTTCCACGGAAAGGAAAACATACACCCTCTCCTCTGTAATAAGTGCTTTGGTCTGCACCTCCTTGACTTCCTTGCAAACAACCACAGGCAGCAGGCAGACTCCTCAGGTTACTCTTGACCTTGGGAGATGACCTTTGGAAAGGCTTCGGATTCTGAGCTCTGAGAAAACGAAATAAAACCCAACAACCTCTTGTGAAAGATGGTTTATTCTACGTGGGGGCACTGGTTCCCCTTTCTAGTCCATTCTTTACTCCATAGTGATCTATTAAACACGTATACACACATACCCAGAAATACACATGCACATGCCACATCATTCCTCCTCTAATAAAAACCCCTCACAGCTTCCCACTGTCCGTAGATTAAAATCCAAACAGCTAACTCTGGATGGTAGGGTCTCACATGGTTCTGCCATCACCACCTCCCAGACCTCAGTCTGCACTGCTCTCCAGCTTTTCAGTATTTTCCAACCACTCAAGCCTTCTCACTATCCCTTTGTTCCTACTTAGGGCCTTTGTACCAGCTCTTCTCTCACTTTGAAGTGTTCTTCCCCCTGCTTTTTGCAAGGGTCAGTCCTTGATGTTCACAGCCTACTCACATGTTACCTTCTCAGGAATCCCTTTCCTGAATCACCCTGTTACTCTTAGAATGTATCACTCTCCAGCATTTTTTTGCTCTGTGTGTATTTGTCTATTGATTATTGTTTGTTTGACAGAGATATGGGCACCATGATCACAGGAGCTAATCTATTCTGTTCACCACTGTATCCACTGAGGCTAGAGTATTGCCTGATCCATAGCAGAACAGGACACCTATTTCTAGAACAGACGAGTGAAGCTCTTATCTTCCTACTCTTCCTTCACCGCCGGCTTTGATGATTTTATCGTCCACTTGGATGACACCTGATTCCTTAGCCTGTTCTATACTCCATGGCACACAGGTAGCCACACAGCCTTCACCTGGCCTTCCTCATCACACTTTGGGCCTCCCATTGATACACAGCCAGCTGGAAACTACTCTGCTGTCTTCACAACCTTCATATCTTTCAGCCCTCCATTATCTCTCTTTCACTAAGCTAAACAATTCGATTGTTCAACACTTACTAAATCCCCAAGCTCATTAGCTTTCTCTCAACTTCATTCCCTGAAGAGATGTCGTGTCAGTGTCGTAGCTAAGAACAGAGGGTTGCAGTCAAGCCCATGACCAGAGTTTGAGGTTTGTTGGGAGGATTAGAAGAGCTCAGCAAAATGCCTGGCATATTACAAGTGCTCAACAAATGTTAACTATTCTTATTACTATCATTAATTACAATAATTAAAGGCTCTTCTTTTCTTCTGCCTCCTGCTCCTTCTTTTCCTTCCCTCTCCTTTTGTTCACAATTTTCTCTGCTTCTTTCATTTGTGTCTGGTTCAGCTGAGATCATACCAGGTCTGCTTGGTGATGGTACACAGTTCTGACTGGATACAGCCATCTCCATCCAGGTGGGAGAAGAGCTGGTAACTTTCCAGAGGTCCTAGGAAGCTCGTTTACCTGTTTATGGGCTTAGAGCTCCAGATGCCCACCTAACCCTTTCCCCACCTCACCATCAAGTCGATTCTGAACTCATAGCAACCCTATAGGACAGAGTAGAGCTGCTTCATAGAGTTTCCCAGGAGTGCCTGGCAGATTCATACTGCGAACCTTTTGGTTAGCAGATGTAGCACTTGACCACTACATCATCAGGGTTTCCTCTGTTGTCCACAGCAGGCCTCTAAGACTGTCAAGCTGAAAAGAGGTCCCCTCAGTAGAGGGAAGTTGGGTGATGGTCTCCTGAAGTTTCACTTATTGGATGCTCAGTAAGTCAATTTCAGCTTTTGAAGAGAAGTTAACTCAGAGTTTACTAATCCCCTAAGCTTTTATAGCATTTCTCGTTCAAGGTCTCAGGCATCTGGAGAGGCAGTCTTGGAAATGAGTGTGAGTAACTCGTGACCTAGTTCTCTGTAAGGAAGAGGGTAGGGCAAGCACAGGCAAAGGAAGCTGCCTGGGTCTACAGACTGAGGTGCTTCGATCCAGTCAAACTGAAATTGCAAAACCCTTTCTTTGTTCTCCTCAGGTGTGTCTCAGGTCCCACTGTGGGAGATTTTTCAAATAGGAAGCCTGACTTTACTTCAGGATAAACAATATCTATTACATAATAGAGAGGACAGTGGTTGTTTAGGGGTAGGATTCTCGTCTGCCATGAGGGTCACCTGAGTTCGATTCCCAGCTAATGCACCTTAAGCATAGCTGCCAGCCATCTGTCAGTGGAAGCTTGCATGTTGCTATGATGCTGAGCAGGGTTAGAAAGAACGGACTGGAGATCTACTTTTCAAAACCCAACCAATGAAAATCTTTTGGATGACAACAAGTTCAGACCTATTATACACAGGTCTCTTGTTCATCTAGTGCTGCTATTACAGAAATACCACAAGTGGATGGCTTTAACATAAAGAAGTTTATTTCCTAACAGTCAGGTATGCTGAAAGTCCAAATTCAGGGCATCAGCTCCAGGGGAAGACTTTCTTTCTCTGTCAGCTCTCAAGGAAAGTTGTCTTCAATCTTCCCCCTGGTCAAGGAACTTCTCAGGCACAGGAACTCTGGGTCCAAAGGATGCTGTCTTATCCTGGTACTGCTTTCTTGGTGATATGAAGTCCCCAACTCCCTGTTCATTTCCCTTTCCTTTTATCTCATAAGAGGTAAAAGGTGGTACCAGCCACACTCGAGGAAAACTCCCTTTGGATCAGGGATGTAACCAGGGTAAAATTGTTAGGACCCTAACCTAATTCTCTAACATAAAATTACAACCACAAAGTGGAGGACAATCATACAACAGTGAGAATCAGGGCTCAGCCATATTGAAACATACATTTGGGGGAGAACATAATTTAATCCACACCATAAGTTGGGACTGACTCAACAGCAGCTAACGACCACAACAGCACAATAGATCCTCAAATACTTATATAAAGACTTTATGAATAAATGAAGAAACTCAGAAATGGATATGACCAGAGGCCTTGTTACTACGGGTGACTGACAAGAATAGAGTAACCAGAGTAACTTTACAAAATGAGCTAATTATTTCCACAAATGCACTGATGTCCCAGGCACTGTGCTGATGCTGGGGATTCAGTGATGAGCAGGGAGGCCCGGTCCCTACCCTCACAATGGTGGCAGTCTAACCTAGTGTACAGGTTAGTACAATACAGGTGATAGGTGCTACACGGGAAAGCAAAAGTGCAGGGTAATCTATCTTGGAGCAGTGGCAAAAAGAAACTTAACCCAGATGTGGGGCTCAGGCTTGGCTAGCGCTTTCTGGAGGTCAACATGATGCTTTATGTGAAGCTTTAAAGGATAGTGACAGGAGGAGAGGCAAGGTGACATATGAGAATATGTCAAAGGATAAAAGATGAGAGAGGGCCTGGTGCTTTGCAGGAAGAAAGGAGCAATCTAGTATGGCTGTCCCGCCAGAGGTTCTGATTTAATTGGTTTGGGATGGAGCTCAGGCTTTAGTTTGTTTTTATAGCTTCCGAGGTGACTTTAATGTACAGCCAGGATTGAGACTCACTGGTCCAGAACATGGGATGAAGGTGAGGGAGTGGCAAAGCTGGCCCAGTAAGCTCAACCAGATCACGCAGGACCTAGAAGCCAAGTTACAAAGCTGGAGGTTTCTTCTCTGGGCACTGGGAAGCTATTTAAACTTTTAAGCAAGAGAATGAGTGGCCTGGTCAGACTTGCATTTTCAGAACATCACTGCTGGGTTAGAGGGGACAGGAGTAGAAGAAAACCAGGTGAGAGTCTGTTGCAATGACTCAGGCAAAAAAATAATCACTAGCCTGAAACAAGCTGGTAGCAGCAGGAATAGAGAGACCAAGATGAATCCCAGAGATAATTAGGAAGTAGAACTGATAGGGCTTGATGAAAGACTGCCTGTAGGAGGGAGACATCAAGAGTCAACTTTTGTTTAGATAGTTGGGTGGACAGAATGTCATTCGCTGAGATAGAGATCACCAGAAGGTAACCACCAAGAGGAGGAGAAGCCTGGCAGTGGGCGTGTAGATGACGACATCAGCCTGGACATGCTGAGTTTGAGGTGTTGCTGAGATGTTCAAGTGAGACAAGCAACAAGCAGATGGCAGTTTGGCCCTCAGATGAAGCATGTGGGCTCAAGACTAAGATTTAGAAGTTACCCGAAAACAGTGGTATGATGAGATCGCCCAGGGAAGCGTGTACAGTGAGAAGAAGGCAACAAGTAACCTAGACTCTTGCGAGTTGTTCTATCCTCCAGGTGGATAGCCCTAAACCCATTAAGGGTAATCAGCATAAGTGGTGAAGTGACTTGTCCCAACTAGTCCTTCGCAAGTGTGTGAACTGGCTTCCCTAGCCAGCGCAGACCCCTGGCCTCTATTCCGCTGTAGTTGTCAGTGCATTGGGATCAAAGTAATTTGCAATGAAATGTGGCTGGCGGTTATGTCTTGCACCTATGCAACTGGGCTGCAGGAAGCAGCTCCAAATCCCATGACTCTGCTTAGAGGTTTCTAAATACAGCAGCAGTTTCGTGTTAGACTTCTAAGGCATTTTAAAGAAAGTTAGCCTTGACCATCCGATCATGGGAGTGACTGACAACCAACTCAACACAACGGTCCTGGGAAGAACTTGCTGTGGAGAAGAGAAGGACAGGAGAAGAAAAGCAGGTAGTGATGCTTTTATTCTTGGTTCTGTGCAACTGTGAATCTATTTTTGGTTTTCAGGTTACGTGGATGCAAGTATCCTGCTATGTCCACAGACTCCAGATTCAACCTCTGTCGTATTGCACAGAATAACTACAAAGCATTTTTAACCCAAACTACCAGCCTATAAAATAAATAAGGCAGGTGTTAGCCCCATTTTAAAGATGAGGAAACCAAGACCGGAGCTAATTAACTTGCCCAAAGTTAGAGAAAATGAAAACAGGGCAAGGATCTAATCCAGTTAATCCATGGCACCCTCTCAACTCTTAGTACCCATCTCTTTAATAAGAGCCTTTTAACCCACTCCAGAGAAGAGCTATAAAGCGACTGGGGAGAGGATCTGTATAGAAGTTTAGCACACACCTCCTGTCATTATTGTGTTTGTGGCTTTTTCCTTTGCTTTTCACTTCATCCTAGCACAAAACCCACATGACCAGCGCCAGAGAGGTCAAAAAAATCCATCTGGAGTATGCCCAGAGTGGCCAAGGAGCCCAATTCCAAAGGAATTTTAGACCCACAGAATATGGACAATCAGCTTTAATCCCTAATTACAAGCAGGACAAACCAAGGTCCAGAGATCAGTGTCATTTGCCCATGCTCACATAGCTGATGGAGACTTGAACAGTAGCCTGCGGATTTATACTCATATTACAATGTGAAAATAGACTCAGAACATTAAAACAAACAACAACAAAAAACCATCTGGGGAAAGAAAGAGTTGACTTGAAAAAAAGCAGGATACATTCTGCTACCTCATTCCTTTTTCTTAGGAATATGTTTTCCTAGGGCTGTGATGGAGAAAGGTAATTAAAGAAAATTGTTAAGGTAGTCTTTCTCTTGTCTTTTACTAAAGGCATGAGAGGAGGGGGGTGGAAGTGCCTAGAAAGTAGAGTGGGTGGAATTAGGAAATTGCTCTGTAAGATTTAGGTTGGTGACAGTGGGGTTTTTGGTTCCACAAGTTTATTATTCACTAATCACTAGAATTAACCATAATAACAGCTTGTGTTTGTATACCATATTCTAACTTACAAAGAGCTTTTATGACATTATCTCATTTGATCCCCTGACAACCCTGTGAGGTAGACAAGGCAGGTATAATTATCCCACTTTATGGCTGAGAAAGAGGAGACTGACAGAAGTTAAATGACTTGACCAAGTGCCTTCAGTTATTAGAGTCTGTACTAGAAACAAAGAATCCTTCCTTAGAGAGCCTAAAGTTTGTGAAGGTCACAGGACTGAGTAGGTTTTGAATCCCAGAGAAACTGCCTCCAGACCCTGTATTTTAACCGTCGTGCTCCACTAGTTATTCAGCAGACATTTGTTGAGTGTGTCTTGCTTTCTTAGTTCTTTGTCTACTGTAATTAAAACTCACGTGCTCTGGCTGGGAAAGATACTCATTAGTGGAGAAATGCTTGGTAAAGTTTCCAGAACCCTCTCCATACCTCAGGAAGCCACTTGACCAAAGATGAAAACACAAGCTGGTGGCCCAATTCCAGAGTTCCTGCACGCACTAATCGCAGGAAAGATGATCCAAAGGAAGCCTGGCTCACGGCCCAGAGGGAACCACTGGAGTCCTCCTGGCCCTCAGACCTAGGACACTAAGTTCATTTGTGAGGCTCTGGTGTAGGACAGGTCCAGCCTGGGTCTAACTGGAAATTAGGAAGCTTGTCCTTTTCTTTTTTTTCCTCCAGAAGTCTACTGTGTTGCACTCTGCCTCCTCTAGTTAGCATTTCTTCTTAAAAACCGCTGGTGGCTGGTGGCTGGTTTTGAAAATCACCCTGCCCCAGTAGAGCTAGTCATGAAGCACACAAGGCCTCTTTGGGGCCAGAGCCCTAGGACTGGCAGCTCCATAAATAGCACCAGGGATATGTCCAAAGGGAGGTAGGTCAGCAACACATGCTGGTTTTCCTCAGTGACTGTAAATCAGTGAGGCTAAATTGTGCATCTCTGGAGGGAGAAAAAAAAGATAGTTCCTATTACATAGGTGTCAATCATCTTCTAATCTGACAAACACCAAGGGGTCCCTTTAAAAACTAATTTGTCCTTCAGTAGGTAAATGTATAAACTGTAGTAAACAGAAATGAGCTATTATATTACAAGAAAAAAAAAAGACATAAAGGCAATTTAAATGCCTACAGAGTGAAAGACGCCACTCTGAAAAAGCCACATGCTGTATGATTTCAACTACAGGGAATTCTGTGAAAGGTAAAGCGATGGAGATGGTAAGAAGAACAGGGGCTCACGGAGTGGGGAAGGAGGGATAAAAAGGGGAAGCACCGAACGTTTTCTGTCGAACTATTCTGCGTGATCTTGTAATAGGGATACATGCACGTGTGCACTTGTCAAAACCCACAGAAGTATACAACACAAAGAGTGAACACGAAGGTAAACCACAACCACAATTAACAGTGATGTATCAATGTCGTATCATCAATTGTAACAAATGCACCACTCTATTACAAGATGCTACTATTAGAAGAAACACTTTGGAGAGGTGGAATGTGAAAACTCCGTGTTTTCTATAAACTCGAAACTGCTTTAAAAAATAAAATCATTAAAAATATTTTAAACACTGATTTATATTATCGGTTATTTACAACTTTCTTCTTTTCTTCCTTCCTTCCCGTTGCTTCTCTCAGTCTCAACTAACATACCTTTGCATCTTGTCTGTCAGATGATATTTAACAAGAATCCAGACTGAGTTTTTCTGACTCTATTTATAGAAGACAGTTGTGCTGCTTTAGCCACTACTGGAAACAAAATTTGGTTCCACGCTACATTACATGCATAAATTTGTAGAAAATTTGTATTTGTTTTCAAATGTCTCTATCTCACCCACTTCCCATCACACCAAGAGACCTCTTTGAATAACGTACAGTTCTATATGTCCTTTTTTCAATCAACAATATTCCTGATTACAAAAGCTGTACATGCTAGTTAGAAGTTCAAAAGACTGCATACATACATAGCTTATGAGAAAAATAAAGTAATAGTGCCTCTTAATCTCTCATCAGAGATAACTGTTCATGGTTGAGCATCTTTTTTCAGTTTGGAGACTTTTACAATGACAGGATAAGTAAAGAACATTGACGTTAGGTATGGAAAAGAGAGGACAGACACAAGAAATATTTCAAAGCAATGTCAGCAAGATGTGGGAAAAGAGGAAAGTGAAGAAAATTAACACACACCCCCCACCCTGCCACCGGGGGCCTTTCAGCCTGGGTGACTTGGCAGATGGTGTCTCATGGAATAGCCCAGGGGACTCCAAAGGAAGAGCAGAACTAGACGTTTAGTCTGTTAGGCCTGAGGTCACAGTGTGTCAACCATCATCATTATTCAAAGAGTTACAGTTACAAATGTCTTCAAAGTGCACAGTTAGCTTCATAGGTAACTACTGAGTCTTCCAAACTCAGATGACTTTGGCATCTTAAAAGGAATTAGAAACAGGGAGGGAGGGAGAAAATGCAAATGTAGAACCGTACTGATCTACCTGTTTCAGGAACGTTAGTTTCAATCACCGCTTCCAAGAGCTGCTTGCAACACTTCAGCTCTAAGATTCAAATTTTCTATAAACTAGCCCATCCCCTCTCCAGGGATTAAATGCTGCCTAGTTAAAGAGAAAGCAGCTTCAACAAAATAAAGCTGAGAGCTGTAATCTGAGCCAAACATACACCTTGTTGTCACTAGCTGCTACTGGATCTGCTCCAGCTCATGACAGCCTTACAGACGACAGAACAAAATGCTGCCTGGTCCTGTGTCATCTTTACAATCACCAGCTTGTCCAAGTCCATATTGCGGCTATCGCGCCAACCCCTGTCACCAAGGGGGCCCAGGTTGGCCCTCTGCTTCACCAAATACAATGCTCTCCTCCGGTGACGGATCCCGCTTGACAACGTGTCCAAAGCAAGTGAATTCAGCATAGGCCCTGCTGTGATCCATGAGATTTTCATCGGTTAATTCTCAGAAGTAGATCATCAGGACTTTCGTGCTAGCCTCTCTCAGTCTGGTAGCTCTGCTGAAACCTGTCCACCACGGGTAGCCCTGCTAATATTTGAAAGGTCAGTGGTGTAACTCCCAGCATCACAGCAACACATAAGCTATCACAGTATGACAGGCTGACAGGTATGTGATGAAGGTAGGATGTTGAATGTTTCTAAGTTAGAAATATGAATGCCAGTCTACCTGAGGGGGACATTATCCAATACTTACAGCAGATCAAGAGTCAATCGTTTGATCTTGTTATTTCACATCACTGGTGCTCACTGTTGTATTCCTAACCAAGAAAGTTCTAGTTTGGGGACCTTGAAAAACAGGTCCCACTGGTTTTTCTCCTCTTAATTCAGTATGCAGACAGCACGCGCTATTAAGGAGGCTGTGATCGTGCCAGTTCTTGCACACCTTCAAACAGGCTAGTGCGGAGCAGGTACAGCTACTGGCCCCAGTGCCTTCACAGTGGGAGGGTAATTGCTGCTGGCTTGCAGCTCCAGCTCTGAGGAGGCTCTAACTCCCGTGGGCCTGGCCCTCAGGTGAAGCTGGGGATGGGAAGGATGATTCCTGTGTCTATAATTTTCTTCTTTTTAACTATCACAAAAGGAAAACAAAAGTACAGTGATAATGTTTTCATCACTGCTACTTGGTTATGTTATTTCATTTTTTTTACTATTTTAGGTTTTTAATGTTAGTTTAAGTAAACTAAAGCTTAAATTTTCTCAGTATAACCCCAAGCTAGAACTAGGATCAGTGAGAAGAAAAAAAGTTACACCTAAAAAAAAAAAAAGAAAGAAAAAGAAAAAATAGAGGCCACCAAGTTGATTCTCACTTATGACAACTCCATGTATTGTTAGAGTAGGTTTACAGTGTAAAGTAAGTTTTACTTGTTAGAATAAGGTTTACAATGGCTGTTTTTTTTTTTTTTTTTTTTTAAATAGATAGCCAGGTCTTTCTTTTGAGACATCTCTAGGTAAACCAGAAGAGCCAACCTTTTGTTTAGGAGTCAGATGTATTACCCATGTGCACAACCCAAGATGGAATGAGCAACCACTATGACTACTAAGTTACCTCTCTCTGTCTAGCAAGAGTCAAGTATAAGCAACAGTGGCCATTTATTAGATGTTGTCATGTGAATATAAAGGCCTAAGGTAAAGCTAAGTGGTATTTGGGCACAGCAAGCTGGCTGACAATCTAAACAGTTTACCAAAGAGTGGCATTACATACATAGGTGGAGTCATCAGATTTTCAGGAAGGCTTTTCCCCTTTGGAAGCTCGTAAAATTGAATTACAAGCACACTAAAGGATGATTAGATGCTAAAAGTCTAATTGACCAAACTCACAAAAGACATGTATCAAAACTGGAATCACTTATTCACGCCCATTCAGAAATTTATAACTACACAGCATACTGAGTATGCTAGCCAGTTGACTAAACTATCAGTTATGAAGGCAAAGTACAGATGCCAAGAAATACGTTATTGAGACTATATGTGGTTAGAGATTCCATCATACTGTTGGTTCTCTAGGAATAAAATCAGACTTACAAGATGTATGCCTATTGAATGATTTTTGAGCACTCACTTTTGGAATGTGTTTCATACTTCTGACTTTGGCTATGTTTTCAAAAACAGATGTGGCTTTATGTATTTAATAGTTACACTGCTTTAGGAGGTTCACAGATTTCTTAGGTCGTTTCCTCAGTAACTGACCTCACATCTTAGATTCTGATGGCTACTAATGGTGTTAGTAAGCTCAGCCCTGTGCTGACTTGAGAGTATTCAGTTATTAAACGGAAAGCTGTAAGAACTTACCTTTATGGTCCTTAGTTACTCAGAATTTTTGATTCTAAGCATGGAGAAGCAGTGGAGAAATTTGGAGACTTGAGAATAAGGAGAGGATCAGATCTGTTAAATAAAGAAATCCTTTGTACTGAGGACAGAAACCTGGCATTCCACATGTTTCATTTTCTCTATTTTCATTGCTCCTTGGTCACTGCCGCTTTGATCAGCTATAAATTCAAAGAGGTTCTTCTGTGAGACTAGATAGCTGCTTAAAACTGTGCTTATTCTTTGAAGTAGACTGCAGTAAACACCTCTGGCCCCATGCAGGACTTAGTTGGGTTTCATTTCCTCTAAGTAGCTTGCTCTGTCTAGTCATTAATTTATTCAGACAACTTTTACTACGCTCAGTCAGATGCTGGCATGTAAAAATAAGTAAGAGATCCACTCACAGTCTAAGGAAGAAGGAATGTGTAGAAGGAAAGGTTTTGATACATTCAATAAGTGTTTTGTTCAAGAAACATAGAAAAGTCCAAGGGATTCAGAAGGAAGAATTGCCTGGGCAATGGCTGTGAAGCCTACTGCAAAGGTGCGTCTTGACGGGACCCTGAATGCATCCAACAGAGTTTGAGGAGGAGTAGAAACCACATGGTCAATTTTTAGTTAAACACTTTTATTGTCAGAAAGTCGTAGGTTGACATAAAGTTGTAAGGGATAATACCCAAGAGATCAGCTGTGTGGTTTACTCAGTTTCTCCCAGTAGTAACATCTTGCAGAAAGATAGTGCAATATCACCACCGGGGTACTGACATTTATAGTCAAGGGAAAAACTGTTAAGTCACTACAAGGATCCCTCATGTTTTTATAGCAATACCTGCTTTCCTCCCAGGCTTATTTTGTCCACCTCCACTGTCCTTAACCCCTAGCATTTGCTCATCTGTTGTTCATATCTGTAATTCTGCCATTTCAAGAATGCTATATAAAAGATTCATACACTCATATATCTTTGGGGGACTAGCTTTCTTCACTCCATATAATTTTCTCAAGATGCATTTAGGTTATTATATGTAACAATAGTTTGTTCCTTTTTATGACATACTACAATTTGTTTAACCATTTATCCACTGAAGAATATCTCTATTGGTTTCAGCTGGGGACTATTAAGAATAAAACTGCTATAGACACTTGTGTCCAGGTTGGTTTTTTGTTTTGTTTTGTTTTTCTTTTTAATTGTGATTAAGTGAGAGTATATAATGCAATTTAATTTTGCATGCCCGCCTATCTGCAGCTCCTTCTTCTCTCCTCTCCCGGTAACAACATACTCCTCCTTTCCACTCTATACTTGTTGTATCCTCTTAACAATCTCCTGTCCCCTCTTCTCTACCTTCTTCTCTCCCATTTAGAAAGAGACCAGAGGACAGCATCCTATAAATGCATAGAGCCATAAAGTACATAAAACATATGGTTACACCGTGTCCCTAAGTCTAGTCCGTTTTTGTCTGAAGAGTTGACCCCAGTAGTGTTTTCTGGTCCAGGCAGCAACAGGTCTAGGGAACATTCTCCCAGAGGATCCCCCAGGCCATTGGGCCATAAACTGTGGATCTTTCAGCAGAGTTCTTGAGCCTCAGCCGTCCATTTCTCGTGTATCCACAGGGACACAACATTGTGTTCTGCATCATGGCTCTCTTTGGTGGTGGCGGGGCACCATCTGGTTCTTCTGGTCACATGTTAATACAGTCACCAATTCACAGGGGTCCTTTTGTCTCCTGGGCTTCTTTTCCATGATGTCTTTGCTGTTCTTGGTCACCATCTGTTCTGGATGAGTTGGGACCATTTGGTGTACCTCAAATGGTAGCTTGCTGGCTTTTAAGACCCCGGATGCCACTCACCAACATGAGGTACAGAAGACTATCTTAACAGTAAACTAGTTATGCCAATTGGCGTCAATGTCCCCTAACAGCATGATCCCCAGGTCCTGCCCCTGTTTCTCTATCCTTGTAATATTGGGTTGAGATTAGAAGAGTTTTCAATTTATGGTGAAGTCCAGTTAAGTTGACCCACTTTCTACTGTGCACTGTCACTGCTTTCATGCAGCCAAATTTCTATCAGCTATCTGGTATTGTTCAGTTTCCATGAATTCAAATTTCTACCTATGTTTTTTCTGCTACTGATTTCAACTTTCATGGCTTTATGGTCTGAGAAGATGCTTTGCAGTAATTCAGTGGTTTGGATTTTGTTGAGACTTGTTTTGTGTCCTAACACATGATTTGTTCTGGAAAAATGTTCCATGTGCATTGGAGAAGAAGGTGTACTTATCTGTACATGGGTAAAAAGTTCTGTATATGTTGATGAGGTCTAGTTGGTTAATTGTCTCAGAAAGATCTTCTGTGTCTTTACTAGGCTTTCCATTACTGTGTATAGCTTTTTGTGCAAACGTAAGTTTTCATTTCCTTTGGATAAATACCCAAGAATGCAATTATTGGGGCACATGCTAGTTAACATTTTAGCTGTGTAAGAAACTGCCAAACTATTTTTTAGAGTGGCTGTACAATTTTACATTTCCACCACAATGTACAAGTGATCCAGTTTCTCCACATCCTTGCCAAAATTTGGGATTGTCACTATTTCTTGAAGTTATTTTTATAGGTGTGGTGGTATCTCATTGTGGTTTTAATTCGCATTTCCCTAATGAGTAATGATGCTGAGCAACTTTTCATATATTTACTTGCTATCTGTATATCTTTTTTGGTGAAATATTTTTTCATGTGTCTGCCAATTTTCTAAGCAAAATTTTGTATTTAACTGTTGAGTTTTGGGAGTTCATTATATCTTGTAGATACTAGTGCATGTACACGTGCTTTGCAAATATTTTCTCTAGGTCTGTAGCCTTTCTTTTTTTTTTAATTCTTTTAACAGAGTCTTTTACATAGCAAGTTCTCAACTTTGATGACACACCATTCATTTTTCCACTTATGGATCATGCTTTTGGTGTCAGGTCTAAGAACTCTTAGGCCTATGTCTCCAAATTTACTGTTATTTTTTTTCTAGAAGTTTTATAGTTTTTTGGTTAACATTTAACTGCTTAATCCATTTTGAGTACCCCCCAAAAAACAAACCTGCTGCTGTTAAGTAGATTCCCCTGATTTACAACAACCATTTTGATGGAAGGTATGAAATTAGGTCAAGTTTCCTTTATTTTGTTTTTGTTTTTGTTTTTTTTTGACTTTTTGCCAATTGCAAAAATTAGCAACTTTTTAAAACTGATTCAGCACCATTTATTTAAAAGGCCATTTTTCCCTTTGTTGAATTGCTTTTATCTTTGTCACAAAGTCATTTGAACATATTTGTGTAGAGCTGTCTTTGGATTCTATATTTATTAGGGATATTGGCCTGTAATTTTCTTTTCTTTTGGTGTCTGTCTAGCTTTAGTATCAGGGTTACGCTGGCTTAATAGAGTGAGTTCAGGAGTATTCCTTCCTTTTCTATGCATTGAAGTAAGCTGGAGTAGTATTGGTGTGAGCTCTTCTCTGAATGTTTGGTAGAATTCTACAGTAAGGTTTTGTGGACCAATACTATTTTTGTTGTTACAAGTTTTTTTTTTTACTGTATCTATTTAGTTTCTTCTTTTGTTACATATCTGTTTAGTTTTTCTGCCTCAGTTTGTGTTAATTTAGGTAGGTGGTATGCTACTGGAAATTTATCCATTTCCTGTAGATTTTCAATTTTTTTGGAGTACAAATTTTCATAGTATTCTGTTATGTTTTTATTTCAGGTGGTTCTGTTGTGATGTCACCCACCTTATTTCCTGTTCAGGTTATTTGCTTCTTCTCTTGCTTTTCTTTTGTCAACCTGGTCAATGGTTTGTCAGTTTTGGTGACCCTTTCAAAGAACCAGCCTCTATCTTGATTTCTTTCTGTTGTTTTTTTTTTATTTCTGTCAATGGTTTCTCCTCTGATCTTTATTATTTACTTTCTGCTGTTGACTGTGGGCTTAATTTCTACTCCCTTTCTGTTTATTCAAGTTCATTTGGGCCCTTTCTTCTTTTCTGATTTGTACATTTATTGCTATAAATTGATCGCTAAGCACTGCTTTTGTTGTGTTGCAAAGGTTTGGGTAAGATGCATTTTCATTCTCAATTGATTATGGGAAATTTTTTATTTCACCTTTGATCTTTTTTTCTATTATTCAGTAATTTTAAACAAGGTGTTAATTAGTTACCACATAGTTGATTTTTTTTTTTTCTGTGCTATTCTCCTTAATAATTTATTTCTACATTCATGGCATTGGAATTGGAGAAAATGCTTCATAATATTTCAATGTTTAGTTTTTTTTTTTTTTTTAAGGCTTGTTTTGTGACATATGATGTGGTATATTCTGGAGAATGTTCCATATGCATTGGAAAAGAGTATATACTTTGCTGCTTTGGAGTTCAGTATTCCATACATGTCTGTGAGGTTAAGTTGGTTGATTGTGGCATTAGGATCTTCTGTGTTTTAAGTGGGTGTTTTTCTAGATGTTTTGTCCTTCACTGAAAGTAGTATGTTAAAGTTTCCTACTATTACTGTGCAACTGCCTATTTTTCTTTTCAGTGTTGCTAGAGTTTGTTTTATGTATTTTGGAGCCTTCTCTTTGGATGTATACACGAGGTCTGACAATTAAGTCTGAGAACTTAATTGTTTTAAATGCTCCATATCTCATTGCTGAATATCACTGTGGTCACCTTCAAAATACTCCCATCAGGAAGCTATGCACTGATACCAGTGCCTAGTTTACCCTTCAAAGCAATTTTAGAACTCTTTCTGGAGTGCTCATCATGCACAATGGTGAGGTGACAAGTTTGCAAACTTCATTGTATAGTTGTCTGTGAGGGAGTTTTTAACCAGTAAACAAATAGCTGTATTGGAACACATTCCCTACTCACCTGATTTGGCTGCCAATAACTTTTTTCCTTACCTGAAGATAATGGAAATATTGAAACGGAGATATTTTGACGATATTCAAGACGTCAAGGGTAATATGGCAACAGCTCTGGCAGCCATTACAGAAAAGCCAAGCCAAGCCAAGTGCCATTGAGTCGGATCCGACTCATGGTGACACAAGGGCCAGGGTAGAACTGACCCCCAGAGTATTCAAGAATTATAGAAAAAGAGTTACAAAATTGCTTTGAAGTATGGACTAGGTGCTGCCATCAGTGCATAGCTTCCCAAAGGGAGGACTTCGAAGGTGACCACAGTGATAGTCAGCAATGAGGTATATAGCACTTTTTCTAGGAAGAGTTTGTGAACTTAGTTGGCAGTTCTCATATGTCTCTTTACTGGTGTATTTAAGCCATATTCATTCAGTGTGATCATCACTAGGTATGAGTTAACTGCTGCCATTTTTTTGTGTGTGCATAGACAGAGAGAAAGAGAATGTGTGTGTATGTGTGTGTGTGTGTTTATCATGGATGAAACTGTGTCCCCCAAAAAGCTGTGTAACAATTTGGCTAGGCCACGGTTCCTGGTATTGTGTGATGTTCCTCCATGTTGGAATTCCTGCTGCTGTGGTGTTAACGAGGGTGGATGGGCTGCGGTTGACTTGCTGGGGCAGAATTTAATGTGTGGAATTTTGTTGTGGCTTGGAGTAGCCTCTTAGGATATATAAGGGAAGAGGAGGCTGGCTGAGATTTGGGAATCTCATGGCACCAAGAAAGCAGCACCAAGAGCAGAACATGTCCTTTGAAACTGAGTTTCCTACACCAGGATGCTGTCATATTGAATTTAGACTAATAGCCTACCATACTTTGATAATTTCTCATGTTGAATTTAGATTTGTAGCTGACTGGATTGTGCCAAAATAAAATTTCTTTTTAAAATCATCCACTTTTGGTATTTCTGTTGAAGCAGTACTAGATAACTGAAACAGAATTTGGTACTGAGAGTGGGCTGCTGCTCTGACATATATCTAAAATATGGAAGCGGTTTTGAAACCGAAATGAAGGGAAGACTCAGAAGGGACCAAGGAGAACTGTTTACACCAAAGAAGGTGCAGATGGTGAGAAACAAGCAGCAGAGGACCAGCAGCAGCAACAACAACAGTGGACAGGTAGCAGCAGAACCACACCAGCGCAAGAGAGCTTTGGAGCTGATCCATAGAGCAAGAGAGTTGAGTACCTGTGCACAGAGGTTTCCTGGCAGAATGGGGCGCCTCTAAGTACTTGAATCAGTGGAGCTACAGAGCCTTGGAACACTTGCCCATGCAAGGTAGATGTGGACGTGAGGCCCAGGCCATGAGGCCATAAGAAGCAGAAGCTGAAGAAACAAAGAGTGTGAAAAGCAGAGCTACCTCGGTCTCAAAACTCCATGATCTCATGAGTTGGAAAGGGTAGAGCCATGGCTTCCTGTGTTTCTAAAGGTTGAACTACCATTCAGTCGGTCTTAGGGTGCCCCTAAAGCCAAGGGGACAGAACTGCTGTCCCAGTGGGCCTGAAAGGCAGAGCTATAGCACAGGTCTGGGGGTCTTCCAATCAGAATCTGGGGAGTATGACTGATACCCGGAGTCTGGAGGTCAATAGCCATTGTGTGAAACACTTCATAGAATGGGAGATTATTTTCAAAGCTTTGACAGCTAATGTAATGTGTTCTGCTAACTTGCCTGATGTGTTACGCCTTCCTTCCCTGAAGCTTCTCCCATTTGTAATGGAAATGTATAGCTTCTGAGTGCCTGTTCTACTATTCAACTTTGGAAGCAAATAACTTGTACTCTTGATTTCACAGATGCAGAGGCATTTCTGTATTTTGGACTTGAAACTAACTGATTTAAGACTTTTGCTCTCATATGCAATGAATGTGTTTTTGCTATGAATTTTGCTATGATGGGATGAATGTGTTGCATGTTTCAAAGATGTGATTTTGGGGGGAGTCAATGGGTGGAGTATCACCGATTGAACTGTGTCTCCCCAAAAATGTTATAAATCAAGGACCACAGTGTTTAGTATGGATTGCAGCTCAACATCAAGATAACTAAAATCCTCACAACTGGACCATTAAGCAACATTGTCATAAATGGAGAAAGGATTGAGGTTGTCAAGAATTTCATTTTACTTAGGTAAACAGTCAACACCCATGGAAGCAGCATTCAAGAAATCAAAAGATGCATTGCATTGGGAAAATCTGCTGCAAAGGACCTCTTTAAAGTGTTGAAAAATAAAGATGTCATCTTGAAGACTAAAGCGTGCCTGACCCAAGCCATGGTATCCTCAATCACAACATATGCATGTGAAAGCTGGACAATGAACAAAGAAGATGGAAAAAGAATTGATGTCTTTGAATTGTGGTGTTGAAGAAGAATGTTGAATGTACAAAGAACAAACAGATCTGTTCTGGAAGAAGGACAACCAGAGTGCTCCTTGGAAGCAAAGATGGCAAGTCTGTGTCTTACATACTTTGTACATGTTGTCAGGAGGGATCAGTCCCTGGAGAAGGACATCATGCTTGGTGGAGTGGAGGGTCAGCAAAAAAGAGAAACACCCTCAAGGAGACAGATTCACTCAGTGGCTGCTACAATAGGCTTAAAAACAATTGTGAACATGGTGCAAGACTGGACAGTGTTTTTTCTGTTGTGCATAGGATTGCTGGGTCAGAACAATAATTTCCTGGGCCCTGGTACAGGTGACTGTAGGGTGTGTGTGGCACTGTCAATCTCTGAGTCCCTGGCATGGATGGCTAAAGTGCATAGGAGACACCACTAAGCAGGCATCCAGCACAGGCAGCTGGGAGTAGAGGAGGGTACCACCAGCCCTCAGGCCCGCTGCTTGGGTGGCCAGAGAGGGTAGGAGGCACCTCCAATTTTCAGATTTCCAGCACAGATAGCTGGAGAAAGTAGAAGGTGCTGCAATTCCACATGTTCCCTGATGCAAAAGGCTGAGCAAAGGGGCAAGTGTCTCCAGACTATAGGCTCCTGAGTTAGGGTGTGGGATGGTGGTAAGTGCTGCTGCCCTTCAATAATAATAAATAGGGAGGGGGATGGGCAAAGAGGGTAGGAGTGCCCCACAGACCCTTGGATCTCCAGCTGAGGCGGATAAGGTGAGTGGGGTGCATACATGTGACCTGCGCAGGGCTGGAAGCACTCCTGTCTGGCTCTGATCATGAGTGCAAAGTTCTTCCTGCTCAGCTACACCAGGTAATGAAGGTTTCAGCTAAGAACACTGCTTGCTTTGTCACAGTATGGCTGTGTGCTGCAAACTTGGCTAGCAGAGCACAAACACAGGTAACTGCAGGGAGCAGAAGACACTACACGCTGGTGGGCCCCAGAACAAGTGGCTGAATGAAGGGGTGAAGGTATCCAGACTGTGGGCTTCTGGCTTAGAGAACAGGGCAGTTGGGAGTACCACTGGCCTGCAACCATGAAGAGGGAGGAGGGATGGGCATGAAGGATGGGAGTGCTGCACAGGTCTTCAGACTTTGGGCACAAGGGGCTGGGATACATGTGGGGAGTGGGGTGCATGCATTTAACTTTTTTAATGGAGGAAATATTCCTGCCTGGCTCTGGATGTGCCAGCAGCATTGCTTTTGCTTGGTGGTACCAGCTGATGGGAGTTTCAGCTGGGAATGCTGTTTGCTTTGTCTGAATAAGGCCACAATGTGCAGGTTTAGTTAGCAGTATACTAACCAACCAACCCTCTGCCATTGAGTCAATTCTGACTCATAGCAACCCTACAGAATAGAGTAGAACTGCCCCATAGAGTTTCCAAGGAGTGCCTGGTGGATTTGAACTGCTGATCTTTTGGTTAGCAGACACAGCACTTAACCACCATACCACCAAGATTTCCAGCAGTGTACTAGCAATCCGTAATTCTCTGTGTCTGCTGTTTTCTGCATTGTCTATCCTTCTGCTTGGCACTCAGGCTGATTCTTCAGGTGTGTCACTGATGCTTAGGGATCCTAGGTTGTCATATGTATCTGATTTGTTTTGTTGTTTGTAGTTTGTTTGTTTTCCTTCAGTCTTTGTTGTAAGAGGAATATCATGAAGTATTGTCTATTCCATCACCTTGGACTACCTCTCAGGGCTGTAAATCTTCACAGAAGCAAATTGTCACATCTTTCTCCTGCACAGCAGCCAGTAGTTTTGAACCAGCAAACTTTGGGTTAGAAGCCAAGTGCTTTGACCACTATGCTGCCAGGGATAGGGCAATAGTAGCATCATAAAATGGATAGAGAAGTGTTCCCTCTGCTTCGATTTTCTGGAAAAGTTTATACAGCATTAGTGTTAATTCTTTCAACATTGGGTAGTTTTCTCCAATGAAATCATCTGGACTTAGATTTTTCTTTATTTTTAATTCAAATTCGTTAATAGTAATTATTGTTGTGTGTTGTAAAGTGGATTCCAGCTCATACCAACCCTATACGACAGAGTAGAGCTGCCCCACAGAGTTTCCTGGAATGCTGCAGTGGTTAAAACACTCAGCTTCCAACCTAAATGTCAGTAGTTCAAACCCACTAGCAACTCACAGGAAAAAGATACGATGGTCTGCTTCTGTAAAGATTTACAGTCTTGGAAACCCAAAGGAGCAGTTCTACTGTGTCCTATAGGGTCATAATTAAGAGTCAGAGTCAGCCTGACAATGGTACATACATGACAACAGCAGCAATATGAGTTGTGTTTCAAGCAATGAGTTTCTGCTCAAGGCCAAGTACTCAACCATTGCACCAGCAGGGCTACTTTCTATAATTAGAACCCAAAACCAAACTGTTTGCCATTGGGTCAATTCCAACTCACAGCAACAGTGATCCTAAAGGACACAGTAGAACTGCCCCATAAAGTTTCCAAGGAACAGCTGGTATATTCGAACTGCTGACCTTTTAGTTAGTAGCCATACCATTTATTCATTACACCACAAGGGTTTTATTTATAGTTATAAAACCCAAACCAAACCCATTGCTGTTGATGCAATTCCAATTTATAGCAACCCTAAAGGACAGATTAGAACTGCCCCATAGTTTTTCCGAGGAGTGCCTGACGAATTTGAACTGCCATTCTTTTGGTTAGCAGCCATAGCCCTTAACCACTACACCACCAGAGTTTCCTTAATGGTTATAGGGCTACACAAATTATCTGTTTTATAATGGGTAAGTTACAATAGTGTTCTTTAAGAAATAGGTCCACTTAATCTCAATTGTCAGATTTATAAGTGTAGAGTTCTTACTAAGATTCCCTTATTATCCTTTTATTATCTGATCACTGACTACACGATGTACAGAGGGTGGGCAGTGGGACATTTGACACCATGGGATCATTTCAATGCACCCAGCACACCTGAGATCCAGAGAGACAAAGTCAGGTGAAAAGGGAGTTGACTTGAAAATTAAGGGTGACCCCCAGATCTGAGTTTCCAACGTGACTGTTAGACTTTGAAGGAGTTACTTAGCTTCTTTATGCCTCACTTTCCTCATATTTTAAATGGAACTAAACCAATCTTTGAGGAAGTTATGAGGGTGAATTAGGTCATATCTATAAAACACTTGAGGGCTTTGGAAGCCAAGCATTTACAAACCTATGAGTGGCATAATTAATGGCAGCATCATCATATTACTGTTGACGAAGTTTAGTATACATGTGAACTTGAGAGCTGGAAATATTGTTACAGTGTAAGTATTTGTCACCATGTGAGTCTGAAGACTCCACAGGGCATCTGCCTTCTCATTGTCTTCTCTGTTGGCTTAAAACTTCCCACTTCCACAGAAGTACTTTGCTCATAGAATTGGCTTTTTCCTTCCAGCAATAAAATGTATGATAAGAAGCCCTTTGAGCTTTCACCCCTCTTTTTCAAAAGGGTTAAAGTCCCTCAGGAGTGCCTTAGGTAGAACTAGAAAGGTTTTCACCTATCTGTAACCTTTTCTATATAACGCACTGGTGGCTGAGTGGTAGAATTCTTGCCTTCCATGCCAAAGGCCTGGGTTCATTTCCACCCAATGCACCTCACATGCACCCACCACCCATCTGTCAGTGGAAGCTTGTGTGTTATTATGCTGATCAGGCTTCAGTCAGCATTCCAGACTAAGACAGAGTAGGAAGAAAGGCCTGGCAAACTGCTTCTGAAAATGAATATCCTATGGTTTACAACCTCTGATTTGTAACCAGTGGTGGACATGGTGCAGGTGGGCTGTTTCCTTCTGCCATGGGTGAAGGGTTAACTCAACAATACTGACCACAAGAGCCTTGTCTGTAATGCAATGCCTTCTTTACTCATATAAACAGCTGACATTCACAAGGTGTCCAGCATATTTCCAGGTACTATGGTAAGATTTTCCCTGCGCCATCTCATTTAAATCTCACCACAGCCTGAAACACCCCCACTCTCTCACTCTGTCTATTCAGGGGTCACCTAATTATAGAAGCTTTCCAGACCACCCTATATAACCTGTTTGCCCCACCCCTAAAGCTTTACCTGGCTTTGTTTATCCATAGCATTAATCACCATTAATCACATGTTTATATGTTTATTGCTATAATCTTTATCTCTACCACAAGAATGCAATGTTTATAAGGGTGGGAATTCTGTTTTGTTCAGTGTCTATCCCCAGCCTTCTAGTATAGTGCCTAGCACATCATGAGAGTTCAAAAACGTATTTGTGAAGGAATGAATGACCCTATGAGTTATATAGGATTATACTGCTTTGCTGTTGATGAAATGGAAATGCTGAAATTTGCCTAGGGTCACACAGTAAGTCTTAGAGCTGCAACTGGTAGAGCCAGGATTGGAAACTATGTCTACCTGATTCTAGCCTGATCGCTAACCAATGACCTCAGGCTTCACTGCTTTCAGAGGAAATCGCAGAGATGATATACTCCTGCTGTGGCATAATTCTGTCAGAAGCGTCATGAAGACAACAGAAACGAGATTAAGGCAAGAAATGTGTCTAAAGTGTCAGATACACTGGGAGAAATAACTAGATTCTAGTAAATTGTTCTTTTCTCCCCTTTGAATAGCTTTCATATCTAAAAAAATATGTCAGGTTTTTTCTGCAGGTCTAGCTTTTCAACAGCCTCAGAGCTCCCTCTCTTCCCTTGTCTACCTTCTGTAATTTCTCTATAGTTTTCTGGTGCCACAGATTCTTATGGGGGCAGCTAACACTAACACCACCTAGCTATCAGTTTATCACACTGTGGTGGTTTGTATGTTGCTCTGATGCTGGAAGTTATGCCACCGGTATTTCTAACACCAGCAGGGTCACCCATGGGGTACTGGTTTTAGCAGATAGACTAGAAAGGCCTGGTGACCTACTTCTAGAAATTAGCCAATGGAAATCCTTTGGGTGACAATAGAATATCATCTGATACAGTGCTAGAAGATGAACTCCCTAGGTCGGAAGCCACTCAGCAGTGGATTCCGACATACCAGTGATCATGAAGATGCCACAGGACCTGACACGCTTTGTTCTGACGTAAATGGGGTCATCGTAAATCAGCACCAAGTCGACAGCAGCTAACAGCCATGTTAAGGAGCTCTTGACTTTCATTTGGGGATAAAAGGGACCCAGTGAAAGAAAGAGGATGTGAATCAATTTTGTTTTATTTTCTTTGGTTGTTATTGCTGATGAAAACATGCACATCAAAACATACACCAGTCCAGCAGTTTGTACATATGACACCAATGACATTCTTCAAATTGCACAACCATTCTCACCCTCCTGTTCTGAACTGTTCCTCCTCTATTAACATAAACTCACTGTCCCTGAGGTTCCTACCCTTGAAGTCACTGTTCTCAGTTTGATCCTATATAGACAGTTCTTAAAAGACCATAATGCTCAAGGCGGACATTTTTTTCACTACTTAAACTAAACTACTATTGGATTCTAAGAAGACTTCAGAGGATGTTTTTGATTTAAGGTTTAAAGATTAACTCAGGGCAATAAGTGATTCAATTTTTAATCAATAGCGACAACAATGGACAATGGCACAGGGCTGGGCAGCGTTTTGCTCTGTTGTGCATGCATTCACCGTGAGTCAGAGCTGGCCTCATTGCAATGACAGCAGCATTTACAAGCACACTCACATACCATTGCTGCCAAGTCGATTCTGACTCACAGCAGCTCTGTTTAGTAGGCACCTAATATGCCTTGTCTTTGCTTTAGGTAGACTACATTTTTCATCTTTACTACTCACAGATTTGCTAGCAGTCAAATCAAATCACCAAATTCACTGCCACTGAGTCTATTTTGACTCACAGTGACCTTGCAGGACAGAGTAGAAGTGTCCCATAGAGTTTCCAAGGAGTGCCTAGAGGGTTTGAATTGCTGACCTTCTGGTTGGCAGCTGCAGCACTTAAGCACTGCACCACATTAGAAGTAGGTATTTTTAAAGGTTCATTTTATAGATGAGAGAACTAAGAGCCAAGTGGCAAATACCTACTCCAAGGCATCTCGGTCTATTTTCAATGCTTATGCTCTTTATCTATACAGATTAACGAAGATAGCCAAGGAAACTGGGTTTTTCCTAGTGGGTAAACCCACTGAGATTTTCCTACTAGAATCTGTTTAGTCTACTAAGATATTGATGATAATTGCCATTTCTTAAGTACGTTGAATAGTCAAGATTGCAGATATTCCAACACCAGAGTGAACTGACAAAATTTACTCTGTAGTTCATTGACATATGCCATCCTTGTCTTCCACACTTTGTCCTCAGCTGCTTGTCCCCACGGGAAAAGACTACGTCCACATGGGAAGAGACTAAGAACTTAGTCTCCAGGTAGGATGTCAATTCCAAGGAAGAAGGTACTGGTTAAAAGTAAAGTTATCCGGGAATATCGTAGTCTGGCTGTGAGAAAATGGATCTAACTCTGGAAGACAAAAGGGAAGGGGAGTTGAGAGAATGCAGTCCTAAGAAAGGTGGCTAGATTCCAGGAGAAGGACAGGAGATTGACGTTAATACTCTCCTCCATATTTCCTCCTTTCTTGCTGTCTCCTCTTCTAACCCACCCATCTCCCCATTCTCTTTTTTGTCCACCCTCCAGCAGACCCCTGAGCCCCAAATTCTCTCAGGCAGAAACAGGCTTGGGCATGGGGGGCAGGAATACAAATGCCTAATAAACTCAAGAAAAGCCTCCAACCTCTGTGAGAACCTGGGAAATAAGAAATTTAAAATGAAGCTAACAAATCTTGTGGAAGTCTTAAACAGGGGAGGATGTGTCAGGCATTTTTTAATCCCTCTCCTTGGTTTGCCTCAAGTTTTAATGACATGTATAATTCTTTGGGTGTATCTTAAAAACTAATAATTCAAATTCAGGTTATGAACAAGTACAAAGTAAGCTGTAGTTCTGGGACTTGTGTTTGGGTGTTTAAAATTAATGTGGTATCATTGCATATGCAAAATGTAGTTTGTAATAACCAATTAACCTTTCTTTTTCCCTATCTGAAGTTCTTTTACCTTGGGACTTTATAGGAGCAAAACCCACAAAACTGATCAATGAAGAAAAAGCAAAGGGCAAGGCACTTAACGGTTGTATCTAGGCACATTTGGATACATAATAATTGTATTCAGTATGAAGACATAACTTTAGAGCAGTAATGAAGTCAACAACATAACTTAGAAATCTTTGCAGAAGTTCTAAGAAGTGAATCTTTTTTGCCGCTTGTGATTTGTTCCCTGACAAGAGCTAACCTGACTTGAATCCACTTGGTGGCAAAACCTGCACTGTGAACTCACATGTCATGTGGTTATCCATAGTTATTTCCCTTTTAGATGACTACTGATGCACTTTGCCTCAGAAATATTATTTGCTAACAAGGACAATTAGAAGTCTCTTGTAAACCCCATTAGAGTTTGACATAATATACTTTATATGCCTATATTATCTTTCTAAAATCTGAAAAAATTCTAAATTCTGGAAACCTTGGGCCCAAAAGGTTTTGAGTAAGAAACTCAGGACCATCTTTCTAGACTCAGATATTAGTAGCTGCATAAAAATGTTAAAGAAGGAAAATTAAGTCCAATATCTTCTTATCAAAGGGTATGTGGAAGAAGAAAGTAATAGATGTTTTGCTTTGATTTTAAGGTTTTTCTTATTTACAGAACCTAATAAAAAGCCTTCCAGAATCTTCTCTATAGCAATGTAAATTTGTCTTATCTGGCTAAAAAGGGTTGTCAAAAACCATACCTCCTAATTTAAATCTCAAAAAGACTTTTGGCTACAGGTGGGTGACAAGTCAAATTCTTAGCAGCCAGACCAGCAGTACTGAGATCAGTTGATCTCACTAACAGGGAAAGGCAAGACTCAGTCAGTCGGGTTAGCCAATGGTTGATCTTCTGTATTTCTCCCCTCTTCTAATTCCTGTTGTGCCCAGCTTCTTCGAGACCCATTTTTTTTTCTGGAATCAAAATGACCTACCTTTCGGACAGCCATATAAGGAAACCTTTGTGGGGTAGTGGTTAAGTGCTACAGCTGTTAACCAAAAGGTCAGCAGTTCAAATCCACCAGGTGCTCCTTGGAAACTCTATGGGGCAGTTCTACTCTGTCCTATAGGGTTGCTATGAGTCAGAATTGACTTGATGTCAGTGGGTTCGGTTTGGTTTGGGTTATAGGCATATAAGAGCCCTGGTGGTATAATGGTCAGCAGCTGACCCTAGTGACAGTACAATTCCACCAGCTGTGCCTTAAAAACTCTAAGGGGCAGTTCTCCTCTGTCCTATAGAGTTGTTATGAACTCAGGGACAATAGGTTTTACAATGCATATAGAGTAACTGCTCAGAATAACATTCAGATTTGGGTGAGTTTTGATTTTTTTTAACAGGTGAAAACATATGTATAGTAAAAGTCCTTAAGCATACAAATGATTACTCATAAAGCTAGGGCCAGAACCTCTGATGCCGGATACCTTTAGCTTGGGGTAGCATCTATGCTGTTCTGGCCTGAATCACTTTCTTTCTCTGTCACTGTTCTGAATCTGGCTTTCATGCCCCTTCTCTCATACAGTCCTACAGTGTGCGTGTTTTTTTTTTAGTACCTCGACATATACATGTTTTTCAAATTCTAAAATAGGTCTATAAAATTGTGGTAATGCTTACAATAGGTGGTTTTCAGTAAGTTTTGTTAACATATGATAAAAACAATGTATTTGGCTATAATAATAGTTAGCACTTAAATTATTAAAAATATTAATTGATGACACATTGCAGGTGGTTTGGTCCAGTAATGGACATGAGTTTAAAGTTGGATAATGAACATAATCTTCTTCCAGTCCTGTAAGTATGTCTCTAAGATGGATAAACATAACCTCATTGGGAGACAACATCAAAAAATCTAAATTTGAGGGCTTTGAATTTTAGACTCAGGTCAGAGGGTATTTTAGTCAGCTGGTACTGCTCTAACAGAAATACTGCAAGTGAATGGCTTTAGGAAAGTCAAATTTATTCCTACACAGTCCAGTAGGCTCCAAGTCTGAATTCAGGGTGTCCACTCCAGGGGAAGGCTCTCCATCCTTGTCAACTCTGGAAGAAGGTCCTTGTGTTGCATCACTCTTTGTTCAGGGAGCATCTTGGCATAGGAAGCTCAGGTCTGACGAGGTGCTCCATTCCCAGTGCTGCTTGCTTAATAGTATGAGGTTCCCAGCTCTCTGCCTGCTTCCCTTTCCTTTTATCTCTCATGGGATGAAAGGATAAAATGTGGTGCAAGTCACACTCCAGGGAAATTCCCTTTACACTGGAGCAGGGAGGTGACCTCAGGAAAGGTTTTATAATCCCACCTAATCCTCTTTAATGTATTCCCATCTATCAGCCACAGGTGGAGATTAGGATTTACAGCATAGGAAAATCACAAAATGGAGGGCAATCGCACAATCCTGGGACTCATGGCCCCGCCAAATTGCTACACATAGTTTTGGGGGCAACACAATTCAATCCATGACACAGGGCTTGCCTGGCAACACTGTGTCAGGCCTCCTGGGTTGTCTCGGACTGTTTGTTTTTCTTTTTCAATGCTCAAAGCTCTTGGTCACAGAACTGCTATGTTGGATCCTTCAAGGATGAACTTTCCCTGAATTATGTATTTCTGTTATTGAATTTATATTATTCTTAAGTTTTCTGTCCACACCTAATTGTTATACTCAAAGAGGCATGACTCTTCCTCCAGTCAAAATCCCTCCAAAGGGTCGAGAACGTCGATGACTCTCCTCCACAGGGTGGTGCCGGGACAGGCTGTTAGGGTCTTTGTTACTCCAGGCTGTTGAAAAAGGAAGACCCTCTTTTTTCCCCTCTTTGGTTGTTTCCTGCCTCTTACTGATATTGTGTCCCTGACAGAGGAACCACCTGCCTGGTTCTCTGGGGACTGCATGCAGCCAATTGACCTGGAATTTTCTGTTTACCTACTTCAAGCCTATCCCTATATGGGTTATCAGCCCCTATCTTCAGACAAAGAGACTGAACTTGAAAGATGTTATGTAGCTTGTCCAAGATCGTATAGTTAGTCTATAGCAAAGTAATAGTGCCTAAATCTGTTTTATTCCACCATGGTTATAGGCAGGAAACCCTGGCAGCATAATAGTTAAGGGCTACGGCTGCTAATCAAATTAGGTCTACAGTTCAAATCTACAAGCAGCTCCTTGGAAACTCTATGGGACTTTTCTACTGTATCCTACTGAGTCACCATGAATCAGAATCGACTCAACAGCAACGGGTCATATAGGCAAGATGGTCTCACTTTGTTGAGTTCGTTAGAAATCAGCTAACTCTACTCTTTTGTGGCCCACGTTTTTTCTCTCATTTCCTCAAAGAATTCATGCGGTGCTTCTTTAAAGGTCTTGAGTTCCTAACGAAATGTGCAGTAAATGTCAAAATAGAAAAAAGAAACAAGATTGAATCATAGAACAAGAACATCCCAACTCCTTTTGTCTAACATGCTTCATCCTCTTGAATTGGTGTATGATCCTAGTGACCAATTCTTCCTCTTTTAGTAATTTATAAACTCTTTCTTTAACATAGTGTTTCAGAACCCTGCCCAGGAGACGCATCTAAGTCACTAAGCTGTAGTTCATAAAATCCACCTTTTTTTGCCTTTATTTATGCATCTTCAGGAAACATTCTCTTTCACAATGCCTCCCACAGATAAAGTGGTTCAACCCTGTCATTTTTAACTCTTTTCCATGGCTGCAATAAACCTTATCATGGGGTACAACTTCATTCACACTGTGTTTCATTTTTAACAATTGAATGCCTCTTCCTTCAGCTGTTCCTGAGACAGGGATAATGCCTGCCTTCTCCTAGGATCTCCCCAAGTGAGAAAGCAAGCTCTCCCTTCCCAAAGGAAGCTTTACTCTTGAGTCTGGGGTTTATGTGTTTCATTGCACAAAACCACTCTCTGTGTGAATCGGAGCAGGGGGGCCTTTCACAGACTCGCTGCTTTTAGCACTTTTCCAGTTAGCATTGCCTGCAGTGACTTTGTGGGGGATGTTCTAGTTATCTATTTCTGCACAACAAACCACCTGAAAATTCAGTGACTTGATGACTTTTCATCCTGTCTCATGGTGCAGTGAGATGAGTGAGATCACCTGTGATGACCTTACTTGGGGTCTCTCAGCTAGTTGTAGTTGGATGTCAGCATGGGCCATGGTTGCTTTATGGCATGTGACAGTGCAGTTCCACAGGGCACTATGTTTACAAGGGCTTTATGCTTGGTTTACTGTTCTGCTGTTGCTATCTTAAAACCCTTAACACTTTGTGAACAAGGGACCCTGAATTACCATTTTGGGTTGAGTCCCACAAATTATGTAGCTGGTCCTGGCTTTGGCTACAGTCCTCTTAAGGCTTGAGTAGGCTGGACATCCAAGATAGCTTATTCACAAAGCTGACAACTGCTGCTGGCTGTGGACTGTGAGCTCAGGTAGACCTGTCATGTGGAATCTCCACGTGTGACTGCTCTTCCTTCTTCTGAAGTCTTAGACTTTTTTGGGCATCTCGAGTGGTTCAAAGAAACTCAAGCAGAAACTTCAAAATGATTCTTATGATCTAACCTCAGAAGACTCAGATTTTCACTCACAACATATTCTCTTGGTCAAACAAGTCATTAAGACTAGCCTAGGTTAAAAGTAAGGGATTTAGACTCCACCTCCTGATGCAAGATCACGTTGCAGAAGAGTATGTGGGATGGAAGATCTTGTGTTTAACCTTGGAAAACTGCAGTGCATCACGGCTTTGCTTTAGTGTGCTCTCTCAGGCTTCCCTGCAAACTCCACCGTGATGGCAGGGGTTCATTACCAAGTGTAGCTAGACTAGACTGCTTTAGAGTGTCAGCCTGTGTTTTGTTTTTTTTTTTTCTGACACATAACTAAAATAAGCCTGGCTTAGAATCCTTCACACTAAGCATGTGCCTATGAGAAATGTGCTTAAGGAAAATTCTGATCTTGAGGTCAGGTGGGAGGCTGCTGCAAGGAATTATTTTTGAGCTCTTGTCACAAGTTCATGTTCAGTGAAAATACTGAAACTTTCTAGACACATTGTCAAATCTGAAGCTTTCAGCTCCAAGACTTTGTTGTTGTTGCTTGAGTCAATTCCAACTTATAGAGACTCTGCATCAACGAATAGAACTGTCCCATAGGGCTTCCTAGACTGCGATCTTTATGGGAGCAGATCACCAAGTCTTTTCTCCTGCAGTACCACTGGGTGGGTTCAAACTGCTGATCTTTCTTTCAGTTGACAGCCAAGTACTTAACTACTGTTCCACCAGGACTCTTTCTAAGTCCTTAGAGTGGAAACAAAAGAGGAAAAAGTTTGGAGTTTGATAAATCTGAAAATAAATAGCAGTTCCACCACTTACTAGGTGGGTAAGACTTTAAGAGCCAGTTCCACCACTTACTAGATGGGTAAGACTTTAAGAGCCACAGTTTCTCTATCTGTAAATTAGGATTAATGATGCTTACTCCTGTGGGGTGGGCGTGATAAATAAATGAGCTGTTATTAGTAACTGGATTCCTCAGGTGGTGCCAACATTTCACGTCCTCAACTACTAAACAAAAGGTTGGTGATCTGAATGCACTCAGAGGTGCCTCAGAAGAAAGACCTGGCAATATACATTCAAAACATCAATTATTGAAAATCCTATAGAGCACAATTCTACTCCAAGACACATGGGGTCACCATGAGTAATAAGCTACTCAATGACAACTGTAAGAATTATTAACATGTGCATTACCTCCTTGATCCAAGTTACTCTTTTAGGCTTACTTTGACCTATTGAGGTCATAATAAAAATGACCTACATATGGCATGGTTCATAAATTGCTTTGCTAAAGCTGTAGTATGAGGTGTTGGTTTCCACATACACACATTGAGAGCTAGTAAAACTAGTAGCAGTGGTAACTAACATTTACTAAGCAAGGTACTTAATGTGTCTGGAAGCTTTTGATATAGTCTTTGCCACAACCCTGTTTAAATTCTAATTTTAAAGATGAAGAAATAGTAACTTGCTGAGAACGAGCCATTTGTCCAGCTAACAAGGTGTGCAGTACTGCGCCACGACCCAAACCAAGGTCTATGGCCCCACTGCCTCTACCAAACAGTCCTGATACATGACCTCTGGAGAGATGAAAGCCTTCACATTGGTTAATCCTGTGCATGTGACCTGAGATCCCAGGCTCTTGTTTGGTGACTGGTATGGAAGCTAAGGCCTTAACATTTTATCATCAAGTCAGTCTGTAGGACCTTGGTGGGTATTATGGCTTGAATTGGGTCCGCTCAAAACATTTGTCAATCCTAAGCTATATAGTGATGGTTGTTGCTATGAGTCAGAATTGACTGGAGGTGGCAACAGGTTTGCTTTTTTAACCCATATATATACCTGTTCCTGTAATCACATTTGGAAACAGGGTTTTCTTTGGTATGTTGATACAGCTGCAACAGTATAGGCTGTATTTTACACCTATGACATTGGAGACATAAAAGGAGCAGATTAGAAACAGAAGCAAGGAAGCATAAGGGGAAGATACATTGCCAAGGAACCCAGGAACAGAAGCTGAAAAGAGGTGTGGACCTTCCTCCAGAGCCCAGAGAGAAAGAAAGCCCTTCCTAGAGCCAGTACCCTGAATTCAGAAGTCTAGCATTGAAACTGTGAGAAAATAAACTTGTGTTGGTTAAAGCCATGTATTTCTGCTACTTCTGCTAGAGCAGGATGAAGAAAATAAGACATGGAGAAGGGTCTCTGACGTTTACACTGCTGGTGTATATTTTCCCCAAAGGGCTGTCTGGGAGAGGGTGGACCCTGCAGTAGGCCAGTCCCTCAAACATGTGACAGGATGGTTTCCAGGAAAGCCTCTGACATTTGCCATTTTTCTTGGCAGGCAGCCAAGGGGACTGAGTATTTCTCTGTTTTCTTTTTACTTTCATTCTTAACCTTTCCCTCTCAAAACAAACAAAAAGGAACTTAGAATTTTTACAAGCAGACATGCATTTTAAAAGCTGTTTGTGAGGGTGAGTTTGTAGCTGGAAGGGAAGAGGTTGGGGAAAGGTAGTTAAAGGAAAGGAGAAAACAGGACCCTTAAAAACACATTAACAGAACTCAGAGTCCCCTTGAGCTAGAAAGGCTCTGCCTAATTTTAAAAGTTACCTCAATTCCTCAAGAGAGGTCTTCTCTAAGTACAAATACATGGCCAGACAGCTCTATGAGCTGTGGAGAATCATGAGGTTATTTTTGTTGCCGGTCCCATCCCCAGCATTTCCTTCCCGCGAGCATTTGCAATAATTGGGCTGCTCTTTCCTAACGTTTAACTCCCCAACCTCCTGAAAACAGCAGAACTGGTTTGTTTGGACCCTTTCACTTCCTCCTTCTACTCTTTAGAAAACTCGCTAACAACTATTCACAAACCATGAGTCTGACTGCTCTGCTTTGGTCCTCCACCCTGAGGGGGAAATACACACACACACACACACACACACACACACACACACACACACACACACACACACACACACATATATGTACAGGTCTTCATTTTCCTTGTTTTGAGCATGTCGTGTCCCAAGTGTTTTCCTCAGTTAACTCACTGAAAGTATTTAACTTGTTGAATCTACGTACCTCGTGAACCCTAATTGTATGCTTACTTAATAAAGAAATGGAGACTTAGATGCATTAGGAAATGTGCCCTAGTTACATGGGGTGATGGTTTGGTCAAAAAAAAAATTCCCTTGAGTCCATTTTTACCCTACAGGCTGTCCAAAATAGTTTCCAAGGATCGCCTGGTAGATTTGAGCAGCAGACCTTCTGGTTGTCAGTCATAGCACTTAGGCACTGCACCCCCGGAGCTTCCAGTGTTTTGGTGGGAAGGTCTTTCTTTGTACCACAGCAGTAAGGTATAGCAAGTTTACACTGCCAGGGATTGAGATCAGCTTCCCTCCCCTTCCAGCATGATCCTCAGCTGATTCATGGCTGCTTACACAGCCTATAATGTACCTGAAGTTCTCATGCTATTTCAGTCTTTCCCAGTTAAACCTAGGACATTTTTCCTATGAGAAACTTTTCAGTATATTCCAGTTCCTAATGCATCATCCTCCCTCTTTGAAGAGACTCAGGGCTTCTGGGATTCTACTCCTGTAGTGGTTCCAAAGGGTTCCATTTATTCATTCCCTCATTTGTCAGAGAGACAGAGACACACATGCAATATGGTTTAGTGTTAGACGTGCCGACTCTGGAACAGGACTGGACTGCTTTGATTGAATTCCAGCTCTGCCATTTACTTGCTCAAGTTATGCAGCCTGTTCTTCACCATTTCTGCACCCAAGGTCCCCTGTGCAAAATCGGCTCACAGTAACACTGACCTCCCTGAACATTATGAGTTTTAAATAAGTGAATGCCTATTAAGGAGTCCCTGGGTAGCGCAAGTGGTTAAGTGTGCAACCTATTAGCTGCTGGTTGGGCAATTTAAACCCACCCAGATGTGTCTAGGAAGAAAGGCCTAGTGATCTGTTTCTGAAAGGTCACAGCCTTGAAAACTCTATGGAGCAAATCTACTCTGCAAACACAGGGTTGCCATGAATCAGAATTGACTCAATGGTAATTAACAGCAAAAACAAAAATCCATATTAAACACTTAGAAACAGTACCTGGTACATAGTAAGCGCTCAGTACAGATTAGGTGTAATTGAACATGTATTTGGGAAACAGATGCACTTCTGTTAAACAAAAGAAAGAAAATGTACTTGTAATCTAGTGGGAAACACAGAGCACATTTATTCCTTTAGTAGATACTGTTACACGCTAAGCAGTAGGCACTGGGGACAGAATAGTAAAATAAAACACGCCAAACCCAAATATTTGCAAACTATTAGAAAAGGTAGTCAATGGCTTTGCATAGGGCACATGCAGAAGCAGGAAGGCATATTAAGAAATCAGCCCTAACTTACACGGGGTGATGTGTGAGTCCTCTATGGCTTGAAGGCTCTGGTGTAGCACACTGTCAAGAGCCTTAGGTGCTTTGCTCAGAATTTGGACTTAAAAAATCCTGTAGGTAATCGGGAATCATGAAAAGCTGTCAAGGCCAAGAGTGGTACAATCAGATAATTCAGATAAAGTTAGATTCTTAGCCAAGGCTGCCAGATAGGAGGCTACAGTAATAGTCTCAGCCAGAAATGAAGGTTTGCATTGGATGAGAATGGAAATGAGATATTTGTAAGGTAGTAGGAAGGAAAATTAATAAAATGCAGTGGCTGACTAGGCAGTAGAAGGGCAACAATACCCTGCATACCTTCAAAAGTTGTATCTTTCTAATCAATAAGGGTACTTGGTTGGAAAATTTTGAGAAACACTTGTAGCAGAATGGAAAGTTTAGGGAGCTAGATAGAATTGGATTCAAATCCAATCTCTACCAATTTGTTAACTGTATGTTTAGCGTGGATAATAATCCAACTTCATAGTTTGTGAGAATTAATAACATACAAAGCACCTAGCACACAGCATAGCACCTAGTAAGTACTTGGTACATGATAACCCCCCAAACTAAACCCACTGCTGTTGAGTCGATTCTGACTTATAGTGACCCCACAGACAAGTAGAACTGCCCCACAGAGTTTCCAAGGAGTGCCTCTCAGGTTTGAACTGCCAATCTTCTTATAAGTGGAGTATTCTGGGATTAGAGAGTAAGACCATGGTCAGAGGTTCATGGTTGCCAGCAGTGGGTCTTAGTCTTTGGCATATTCTAGATGCTTCACATACCATGTGATCCCCCTTTTAAAGTTTGCAGTTCAATGTTTTTTGGTATTCAGAGTTGTGTAACCATCAACATAATCTAATTTTATAACACTTTTATCACCTCAGAAACTCCATACATGTTAGCAGTCACTGACCATTCTTCCTCATTGCAACCTACCCCAGCCCTACACAGCCACCAGTCTACTTTTGTCTCTAGAGATTTGCTCCTAGCTGCTTTTGAAGAGCTTCTGAAACCTCTACCCTGAAAAAGTAGTCATACGGACAAATGTAGCCTGCAATGTCTATGAAGTCTTAATAAATAGACTAGGACCCAGTCTCTCCAAAGTTGGCACCAAAAGGAGAAACTCCTAGCGCTGCTGGTTGGCGGTCGGCAGTGGCACCTTGTAGCCTCATTCTTGTGTCTGCTTGTACAAAGATCACTATACACACGTACTTTGCTCTAAAATTTCTGCAGATAATCTCAGCTGTGCACGCCAGTCATGAGGCTACAAGTCTTTCCCCTTCCCGTGCTAGTTTTTGTTACAGCAGAAACCTGAGAGATTACAACCAATGACCAAGAACAAGTGTTATATCTAGAGATGGGTGAAAGCTATCAGACAATGGCTGCCATTTATTACGTGTATACTATGGCTAAATATATGAGGCAGAGTTGGCCCAATAGCCATGAGTTTCATTTTAGTTTGGGTTTATGGCTGAGCATGGAACTTATTATTACTCATGTCTCAGTTTTTCAGTTGTAGGGGCACTACCTAGACATCTTCACTCATAGGTCTATGGTAAAAACAAAACAAAGCCAGTTGCAGTCCAGTCAATTCTAACTCACAGTAACCCCTAGGATGTCAGAGAGGATCCATGCTGGAGAGAGTTTTTGGTGGCTGATTTTTTGAAAGCAGGTCACCAGGCCTTTCTTTTCAGGCACCTCTGAATAGACTCAAACCTCCAAACTATCAGTTAAGCAGGTGAGTGCCTTAACTATATGTACTACCCAGGGATTCCGTGTTCTGTAATAGCTACTCATAAATAACACGGGGTCACCTTGAAGAACACTTCTGTTAGCAATTGTTGTTTGTTATTGTTGCCTCTAATTCACCTGGAGGGAAGAATCTTGAGTAGTAGAAAAAGAGTGATGTTTAATCAAGTGGGAGTGTCTGCTCCCTCTTCACGGCTATGGTATCAAGTTAGAACTTGAAGAATGTGTTAAGCTGTGAGTGCAGCACAACCAGATGGTGCCCAGTGACCACCACTGACTTTCTCTGACAGGGATCAAAACAGAGGGTCCCAGACGGAGCTGGAGAAAAAAGCAGAACAAAATTCTAACTCACCAAAAAAGACCAGACTTACTGGCCTGACACAGACTGGAGAAACCCTGAGAGTATGGCCCCTGAAGACCCCTTTAGCTAAGTAATGAAGTCACTCCAGAGATTCATCCTTCAGCCAAAGATTAGATAGACTTATACAATGAAAAGTAACTAAAGAGACAAGCCAGTCCAGGGATAAGGACTAGAAGGCAAGAGGGGACAGGAAAGCTGGTAATACAAAATCCAAGGCTGAGAACAGAGAGTATTGGTATGTCCTGGGCTTGGTAACCAGTGTCACAGACCAATATGTTACTAACTGTTTAATGAGAAAGTAGTTTGTTCTGTAAACCTTCATCTAAAGCATAATTTTAAAAATGTGTTAAATGTGTTGCTTTAAATGTGTCTCTTTTAAAATAATAAGTTTGACTATAAAATAATTCCGTTTCAAATTTTTTTAACTTGGTTATCATGTTAGATGAAGAATACTTCTTTAAGAAGTCAACTGGAAGCAACTGGAAAGCACAAAAGGACTTCATCATCTACACGGTGATTCATCACAGGGTCTGTCTTCCAGTTGCCCACTCCAATCTCATATTAAAGGTTGGCAGTTGAAGTCTGCTAGTGTCTACACAGGAGGAAGGACCTGGCAACATACTTTTGTAAAGATCACAGATTAGGAAACCCTATGGGATAGTTCGTTCCACTTTGTCTTACAGGGTCACTGCGAATTGGAGTTGACTTAATAGCACACAACAACAACAGGCACACAGAGGATGTTCATTTCTTGTGTTGTTTTTTGCCTCAGAAGACACAGCTCCTTCTCATCTCAAGTTCTTGTTTGCCATTCCTTCTGCAATGCCTTCAAGTCTTTGAAAAGTTGGCTTCCCATCATACAGGCTTCAGCTCCGATGAATGTTTCTTTTTTCTTTTATCAGATCTGGATTCTTTTCTTTTCTTTCTTTTTTTTTAATTATGATTGAATGAAAATATGCATTCCCATGTAAATTTGCATACTCACCTATATGCAGCTCCCACTGTTTTCCCTGCCCAGTGACAGCACACTCTTCCTGTCTGCTCCATACATGTCCTATCCTCCCAACAGTCTCCTATCCCCTCCTCTCCACCCATTCCCCTTCCTACAGTAAGAGGTAAGCAGGATGTCATCCTATAGGTGCACAGAACCATAAAGTGCCCACAAGATATGGTCACTCTGTGTTGCCAAGTCCAATCCACTGCTGTCCGAAGAGTTGAACTTCATTATGATTTATGGACAGGTGCAGCATCAGGGCCAGAGGCCATGCTCCCAGGGGAACCCCGAAGCCACTGGACCATCAATTTCGGTCTTTTAGTGGAGATCTCATGGTGTATCCTTCAGATGGATTTTCTGTTTAGCCAGCCAAGAAATACTTCCCTCCTCACATCATACTATCTTCATTCTATGTGTTGGTCTGTGAAAATGCTCTTGGTGATACACTTATTTGTTTATTCTTTGTTTCTTCCCACAAGCATGTAAACTCCATCAAAATAGGTACTTTGCCTAATTCATTCATCACAGACTTTCCAAGGCTCAGAACAGTGTTTGTCACATAAAACCAAAAAACCAAACCCACTGCCACTGAGTTGGTTCCAACTAATAGACACCCTACAGGACAGAGTAGATCTGCTCCATAGAGTTTCCAAGGCACATGTCAAGAATTCAAACTGCTGAACTTTTGGTTAACAGACGTAGCACTTAACCACTACACCACTAGGGTTTCTGTTGCCACATAAAGCCAAAAACATCCACTGCTGCTGGGTTGATTCCAACTCATAGTGACCCTATAGGAAAGAGTAGAACTGCTCCATAGAGTTTCTAAGGAGTGCCTGGCAAATTCAAACTGCCAACCCTCTGGTTAGCAGATGTAGCATTTAACCACTATGCCACCAGGGTTTCCTGTTGTCACACAGGTGGGTGGATATTCAACAAATAGTTGTTGAATTAAATGTTTGTCTCAATGAACAGATAAAATAGTCTTAAGCATGAAATATATTTTTATATCCCAAAGAGTTTATATGGATGCATTTGAAACTTTACGGGATATATTTAAACCTAAAAACATACTACTTTTATAAAGTATAAATTAAGATGTTTTTAAAGAAGAATAAGATGAATAATAACTTTTGTGTGTGTGATTGAGAAGGCTGTATGTCAGCTTGGTAGGACCAGGATTCTCAGAGGTTTGGCTATCACGTGATCACTCCATGATGGGATCTGCTGTGACTAGCTGATCAGCTGAAATGGAGTTTCCTTGGATGTAAGGTTTGTATGCTATTAAGTGGACTCCCTGGCAAGGCTCATGGGCTTTTGCTTGCTCTGGATCCTAAGGTTGGCTCCTGTTCATACAACCACCAGTTCTTCGGACTTGAGCCAGCAGCTTACCTGCTGTCTTGCCTGCCAGTCTTGGGATTTGTTGGTCTTCTTCATAGCCCATGAGCAAGAGTCTTGCTGTCTGCTTTGCTGATCTTGGGTTCCCCAACCCCTGTGACCATCAGTAGAAGCCTCTAGTCTGACTACAAACTTGAGATGTTCCAGCCTCTACAACCACATGAGCCAGTTCCTTCATATAAATCTCTCTACACAGATATTTATACCCTTTACTGTTTTGCTTTTTAAGAGAACTCAGACTAAGACACATTGTTCCTTTAAAGTTTTTCTTTTTGGTTTGAAATACTCAAAATTAAATTAAATGAAAAAGAAGAATATAGCATACACAAAAATTACAATGTATCATAAACCTAAATGTAAGAAACAGTCTAGAAGAAAATACACATATAGGACTTTGGGTTAGGCAAAGGCTTGTTCAGTACAACCTCAAAAGCCCAAGCAACAAAAGACGAGATAAACTGGATTACATCAAAATTTTAAAAACTTTTGTACTGCAATGATCCTGTTAAGAAGAGGAAAAGGCAACCTACTGAACAGAAGGAAATATTTGCATACCATATCTCTGATAAGAAACTTGTATCTAAAACATTTAGAGAACACTTACAACTACATAATAAAATGACAAATAATGTCGTTAAAAACAGGCAAAGGAATTGAAGACATTTTTTTCAAAAAGACATAAAAATGGCCAAGAAGCATGTGAAAAGATGCTCAACATCATTATCCATTAGGGAAATCCAAATCAAAACCACGATGAGATATCATTTCCCAGCCTCTACAACACCTAGTATAAGAGAAATAAAAAAACTAAAAAAGATAGGCATCAGCAAGAACATGAAGAAATGGGAACTCTAGTAATTGTTGTGGGAATGTAGAATGGTACAGCCTGTTTGGAAAACAGCTTGCCAGTTGTTCAAAATGTTAAATAGAAAATTACCACATGATCAGCCATTCTACTCCTTGTTACACATCCAAGAGAACTGAAAATACGTGTCCACACAAACCCTTTACACAATGTTCATGATAGCATCATTCATAACAGCAAAAATTGGAAACAACCAAAATGTCCATCAACCAATGAATATATAAATAAAATTTGTTCCATTCATACAATTCAATATTACTTGACAAGAAAAAAAAGGAAATACACACAACATGCTACATCATGGATCCTCACAGAGTATGCAAAGTGAAAAAATCCAGTCACACAAGACCACATATTGCATGATTCCACTTGTATGAAATGTCTAAAACTGGCAAACTTAAGGTGACAGAAAGTAGATCAGTTATCAGGGGCTGGGCAGCAGAAGGAATGAGGAGTGATTGCTAATGGATAATTTAGTCTAGCATTAGATACTGGTAATATCTACACAATGAAGAACACTGAGCAGTACATTTTAAATGAATGATTTGTATGGCACATGAACTACCACATTGCAGTAAAGCCTTTTTTCTTTTTCCTTTTTTTAAAGAATGTAATATAGGGAGGAGAAATGGAGGGTTAAAATCAAGGAGATCAATCATGAAAATAAATTTGAGGCAGCAAAATACAGAGTACAATTATTTCTATTTTTAACTTTGATATTCTAACTACAGCAGGAGCCTTAGCTTGCAATTAGTATACTGAGCATTCCATCCTCATAGATTTGCCCTTTTCTTCACAAGAACCACCTTTGATTTTGCTTTAAAAATGCATCACAGATTAAGAGCATACTATACCCGACTTGACAGCACTTGGCTTTTGGCATACACTGTATTAGAGGGTCTTCCATACAACCATGTGGTGCCTGTATCAATGTCCCCAGTGTGTGAGGACAGAATCATACTTTCATTTTGCTATATGCCCTAACAGTATAAGGATGAAAGACTTTATTTCTTGCACCACATCTAACAAATACCAACAGGTGTGATCAGAATGTTGGAGCTCCTGTAGGCTCTATGAATTTGGGAGAGAAACTCAACCTCAGTTTCCCATCTGTAATAGGGTGGATAATAAAATTATTTACTTCATAATGTTACTCTCAGAACTGAAGGAAATAACCCACATAAGCTACTCAGCAGAGTGTCTAGCACATAGCAAATGTTCGAATCATACAGGTGTTCACCACCACCAGTTTTTGAGTGAATTCTGGCTCATGGCACCTACATTGGTGTCAGAACAGAACTGTGCTCCAGAGTTTTCAGTGGCTGAATTTTCAGTAGATCTTGAGGCCTTTCTTGGAAAGCACCTTTGGGTAGACTTCAACCTCCAACTTTTTGGTCTGCAGCCAAGTGTATTGTTTGCACTGCCAAGGGCCTATTGAATAATTGTTAGCTATTATTATTTAGATACAGCAATAAGAGATTATTAGTAAGAAGTGTGTGAAAACAGGGTTATCCTGGGGCAGAGGGAGGGTTATCAAGTGGCAGGGGATTGAATGTTAGAATTCTAAAAGCAGGTGAGGGCTGGAAGAGGGTACAACTTCTTGTTTGTTTCAACAATATTAGGCAGCTATACTGGATATTGAATACCCTGGTTTCATAGTGGTTAAGCGCTTTGTCTCCAAAAGATAGGCAAAGATTGTCTGCCAAAAGATAGGCAGTTCAAACCAAACAGGTGCTCCTTGGAAACTCTATGGGGCAGTTTTGCTCCGACCTATAAGGTCACTATGAATCAGAACCAGCTTGATGGCTGTGAGTTCATCCTAACTATTCATCACTGTGACGTAGTGGGTGAAGTGCTATGTCTGCTAACCAAAAGTTCTGCAGTTCAAATCCTCCAGGGGCTCCTTGGAAACTCTATGGGGCAGTTCTACTCTGACCCCTAAGATCACTATGAGTCAGACCCAAGTTGACAGCAGTGGGGGGGTTTTATCCATCACTGTGAGTCAGAACTGACTCAAGGACAACAGGTTTAGTTTTGGTTTATATTGAATATTCAGTCAAGGTATTTGCATAGCTTCAGTACTTACTGCTAGAGGACTCTTTACAGAGTTGGCCATATACAGTAAGACCCATAAAGTTTCCATTTTTTGGAGAACAATAGTGATTTGAGTGTTACTACAGAGATCTGATATCTTTACCTACATTTCTATTTGGTGATATCTTATAACTGACTTATTACTTTGTAACTCATGACTTTAAAGTGAAAATCTGAGGCTGCCAGGGAGTCACTTATGGTTTATTTGGTCAATATTTTTCTGTGGGGAATAGCAGAAATGTATTAGTATTTTTAAAGGCTCTTTTACATCCCTAAGAAACACGTGAAAATAATGAGTTCCAAAATAACAACTGGGTGATGTAAAAGACAATTTTGAGCTCTACTGTACTTTAAAAATGGGCAGTAAGACTTCTGGTGATTAACCAAAATTCCCGAAGGGGGAGAAAGAATTTGGAAGTGTTTACAAGATTCTTTCCTTTCCTCCAAAAGATTATTTGTATTTTTATGTTATCCTAAAAGGTATATTCTCTGAGGGGCATATATGAAACATAAATTTATGGCCATACAGTTCCTTTATGTGTAGTCTATCGTCAAGTATTCTTATTGCAATAACATTTGGTGGTTATGCAGATCTGCTGATGACACCAGGGAGCTGTATGCAGGAGAAACTTGACTAAAGAAAGGCCTGCTCCACTCCCTAGACTGTGATAGGAGTAGGCAAGTTATACAACCTCTCTGTACTCCGCTTACCTTAAATTGAGCATAGTAACACCTTCCTCACAGATTCCATGTGAGGCTAAAATGAAATTATAGATTTACATGTAAAATGCACCAAGCAAGTAGTAAAGTATCAAATTTTAGCTGTTAACATGTTGTGGCATTGACCAGAAATAGGTAAGCAGGGGCACTTTAGCAGATGCTCCAAGGGGGTACATTTTAACAGTCCTGGGTAGTACAAGTGGTTTATAATTGGCTGTTGACCTAAAGACTGATGGTCTGAACTCACCCAGAGGAACCAATAAAGAAAGGCCTGGCCACTTGCTTCCACAAAGATTAAAAACAAAAAACCAAACCCATTGCTATTGAGTCAGAATTCTGACTCATAGTGACCCTACAGCACAGAGTTTAACCACCCAACCCTGGTGGCATAAAAACTGTAGTTAACAAGAGCTATGTTAACAGTTCAAATCCACCAGGCACTCCTTGGAAACTCTGTGCAGTAGTTCTAAAGAGTCAGAATCAACTCAATGGCAATGGGTTTGGTTTTTTAATATATATGTATTTCTGTACCCAAGGCTGTAAATCTTTTAGGAAGCAGACTGTCCTATCTTTCTCCCACAGAGCGGCTGATGAGTTCAAACCACTGACCTCTGGGTTAGCAACCGTGAGCTTAACCACTGCACCACCAGGGACAAGAAGATACAATGGAATAATTCCACTCTATAATGGATGGGGTTGCCATGGGTCAGTATCTACTAGACTGCAGTGGGTTTGGGGGTTTTGTTTCTTTCACTTTTAATGAAAAGAAAGAGTTTGTTCAAGTATGAGGATCTTCCAAATTTCTCTTGAGCTATTTTTAAAGAGGTGGGAAGAGTATGGTTAAAAGGCCCTGTTGTTATCCTGTTAGGAGCAACAGGAGCCAGAGCCTGTGAAGAAGGGGTGAGATGGGGATGCGTGTGGTGGGGACTGAGACACCAGGGAAATAGATGGGCTTGGGGAGGCGCTTTAGAAGCAAGAATTGAGGTCACACACCTGTAACACGACTGTCTTCTATTTTCTTTTTCCCATTTTTCTTTTTTTTATTATGACTGAGCGAAAATGTACATTCCCATATAAATTTACATGCCCACCTATATGCAGCTTCCACTGCTCTCCCTGCCCAGTGACAGCACACTATTCCTCTCTGCTCCATACATGTCTCATCCTCCCAGCAGTCTCCTTTTCACTCCTTTCCACCCACTCTCCTTCCTCCAGCCAGAGGTCAGGAGGATAATATCCTACAGATGCATAGAACCATAAAGCCCATCCAATATATGGTCACTCTGCATTGCCAAGCCCAATCCATTTGTGTCCAAAGAGTGGACCTTCATTATGATTTATGGGCAAGGGCAGCATCAGGGCCAGGGACTATGCTCCCAGGGGAACCCTGAAACCACTGGACCATCAATTGAGGTCTTTTAGTGAAGATCTCAGGGTGCACTCCTTTTTTACTCTTGTGTTGCCAGTGAGACTCAACTTACTGAGCTCCATGGCGGCTATCATTAGTGGTGGCCAGGACCATCCTGTTCTTCCGTTCCCAAGTCTACATAGACACCCACTCATGTGGGTCTCTCTATCTTCTGGGTTGTCTTTACCCCATGTCATTTTGGTCCTCGGTGAGCATCCGTTCCCGCTGAGTTGGGACCATTTGCTGGGTCCTCGGATGGCAGCTTGGCAGTTTTTAAGACCCCAATGTGGGGTGCAGAGAGCCCTCTTAGCAAAACGCTAGTTGTGCCAATTGGTCTCGACTTTGCCTAAGAGCATAGTCCCCTGCCCCCTGCCCCAGCTACTCTATCCTTGCAATATGCGGTTAAGATGGAAGGAGTATTCAATTTATGCTGAAGTCCACTTAATATTGTTCTTGTTTCTAACATGTGCTATCACCTATTTCACCCAAACAGATTTCTAGCAACTATCTAAAGCCTTCCCCCCTTGCCCTCCCTCCACTCCCTTGCAGCTGTCAAAGAGTCTTTTCTTCTATACATAAGTCTGTTTTTGAGATCTTATCATAGGGTCTCATACAATATTTGTCCTTTTGTCGCTAACTACTTTCACTCAACATAATGTCTTCCAGCTGAAAGCAGGTCATGAGATGTTTCCTGGAATCATCATTATTCTTTATCATTGCGTAGTGCTCCATTTAGTATATATACCATAGTTTACCTATCCATTCCTCCGTTGCTGGACATCAGGGTTGATTCCATCATTTTGCTATTGTGGACTGTGCTGCAATAAACATTCTCGTGCATGTGTCCATTGGTATGAAAGGCCTTGATTCTGTAGGATATATTCCAAGTAGTGGAATTACTGGGTCAAATGGTATATCTATATCCATTTTCTTAAGGAAGCGCCAGATTGCTTTCCAAAGAGGCTGGACCATTTTGCAACCCCACCAACAGTGTAGAAGAGTTCCACTTTCTCCACAGCCTCTCCAGCATTTGTTGTTTTATGTTTTTTGCATCATGGCTTCCCATTTTTCTTTATTGTACTTTAGATGGCTACAGAGCCGACCATGTCCTCATTAAAAAATTAGTGCACATGTTGTTTTACAACATTGGTTAACAACCCCACAACAGATCAACACTTTCCCTTCACAACCTTGGGTTCCCTATTACCAGCTTTCTCATCCCCTCCTGTCTTCTAGTCCCTGCCTCTTGGCTGGTGTGCACCTTTACATTCACTTTGTTCTATGAGCCTGGTCAATCTTGGCTGAAATGTGAACCTCAGAAGTGACTTCATTATTGAGCTGAAAAGGTGTCCAGGGGCCATACTCTCCAAGATTCTTCGGTCTTTATGAGGCCAGCAAGTCTTTCTCTTTGAGTTAGAATTTTGTTCTACAATTTTTTCCAGCTCTGCTTGGGATCCTCCAACTGTGATCCCAGTCAGAGCAGTCAGTGGTGGCAGCTGGGTACCACCTGGTTGTACTGGACTGAGTCTGCTGGAGGCTGTTGCAGATGTGGAGTAGTGCACTGGACTAATCTTTCCCTTATAGCTTTAGTCTTCTTCATTTTTCCTAGCTCCTGAAGGGGTGAAACCAGTGGAGTATCCTAGATGGGAGCTCACAAGCTTTAAGACTCCAGACACGCTACTTACCAAGGTAGAACGTAGAACACTTTCTTTATAAACTCTTACGCCAAATAAGGTAGATGTTCCCTGAGACCATAGTCCCCACAGCCCTCAGCCCAGCAATGCGTCGCTCAGAGAGTAAGGATGTACCTATGGAGCGTCCATGGCCTTGCCTTGTACAAATTGGGTTGGCTTCCCCAATAGTGTGTACTGTCCTACCCTCCACCAAAGTTACCACTTACCTATTGCCTCCTCTGTGTTTTACCATCCTTACCCCTCCCCTCCCTCATAACCATCAAAGATTGCTTCTTTTGGTATGTAAACCTTTTCATAAGTTTCCACAGTAGTAGTCTCATGCAGTATTTGTCCTTTTATGACTGACTTATTTCCCTCAGCATAATGCCCTCCAGTTTGCTCCATGTTATGAGATGATTCACAGATTCATCATTGTTTTTTATTGTTGTGTAATACTCCACTGTATGAGTGTACCACAGTGCATTTATCCATTCATCTGTTAATGGGCATCTAGGTTATTTCTATCTTTTTGCTATGGTGAACAATGTTACAATGAACACAAGCATATATATATTTATTCGTATGACAACTCTTACTTCTCCAGTATATGTTCCTAGGAATGAAAATGCTGGATCATATGGTATTTCTATTTCTAGCTGTTTAAGGAAGTGCAATATTGTTTTCCAAAATGGCTATATCATTTTGCATTCCTACCAGCAGTACATAAGAGTTCAGATCTCCCTGATCTCCAGTCTCCCTGATCACCATCTCCCTCTCTGATCTCTCTGCAGCCTCTTCAACATTTATTATTTCTTGTTTTATTTTTTTTATTCCTGACTGTAACACTGGGAGGAGATGTCATCTCACTGTGGTTTTAATTTGCATTTATCAAAAGGCTAGTGATCATGAGCATTCCCTCATGTGTGTGTTGGCTATTTGAATGTCTTCTCTGGTGAAGTGTCTATTTACTTCTTTGACCATTTTTTATCTGTCTTCCATTTTCCCTGTTAAAAAATCAATAAAGTTACATTGAGAACTCTCACCAGCTCTGACCACCATGCAATAATGTTTAAATCCTATTAAGTACTAGAATTTACTAAATAATTGACTAATTTCAAACAGAAGGCAGAATCTGTATTAGAGTTCACGCCTATAATACAGACCAGATCCAAATCCCAACAACATTCCTTAATGAAATGAAAAAGTTGACCTCCAACTTTATACGCAAATGAAAGAAACCTCAAATAGCCAAAGTGCTACTGAAGAACAAAGTAGGACTCCTTAGACTCCTTGTCTCACAATTTAGCATATAGCAATGGTAGTCAGAACAATCCCAGTACCAATAATAATAGACACATAGACTAGTGAGGAACAGAGCTTAGAATTAAATCCAGCTATGAATAGACAGAAACCCTGGTGGTGTAGCAGTTAAGTGCTACAGCTGCTAATCAAAAAGGCAGCATTTCAAGACCCCCAGGTACTCCTTGGGCACTCTGTGGGGCAGTTCTAGCCTGTCCTGTAAGGTTGCTGTGAGTTGCAACTGACTTGACAGCACTGGGTTTGGTTTGGTTTTGGGAACCCTGGTGGAGTAGCTGTTAAATGTTACACACACTAACCAAAAGGTCAGCAGTTTGAATCTGTTGGGTGCTCCTTTGAAACTCTATGGGGCAGTTCTACTCTGTACACGAAGAGTCGGCATCGACTTGATGGCAGTGAGCTTTTTTCGGTTTTACTGACACATGATCTTTGACAGAAGGTTTAAGTCCACTGAATGGGGAAGAAATAGACTCTTCAAAAAAAACTGTGCTGGGAAAACTGGATGTTGATTTGCAGAAAAATTAAGTGGATCATAACTCACACCATACATAAAGAGTAATTTAAAATGGATCAAACACCTAAATGTCGAGCCTAAACCATAAAGTTCCTGGAAGATAACACAAGGCCAAAGTTAGGAATCCTAATTTGTGACATAAATTGACTATCAAACACAACTAAAAATGCCCAAATGACAGAAGATAAACTAGATAATTGGGACCTTCTGAAATTAAATACATATGATCATAAAATGACTTTACCAAAAGAGTAAAAAGAGAACCTGCAGACAAAAAAAGAGCTCTGGCAACTACATGTCTGACAAGGATCTTATCTCTAAAATACACAGAAATCTTAACTACCTCAACAACAAAAAGACAAACAATCCAATCAAAAAACATGCAAAGGACATGAACAGACACTTCACCAAGACAGTCAAGTGGCTAACAAACTCATGAAAAGATGCTCCTGATTAGCCACTAAAAAAAAAGAAAACAAACCAGCTGCCATTTAGTCAATTTTGACTCACAGTGATCCTGTATCACAGAGCAGAACTGTCCAACAGGGTTTCCAAGGAATCCCTGGTAGATTTGAACTGCCAACCTTTTGGTTAGCAATTGTAGCTCTTAACCACTGTGCCACCAGGGATTCCTTAGAATCATTACAGAGCTGCAAATCAAAATACAATGAGATACCATTTTACCCAACAAAAAAAGACACTGACCTAAAAAACAGAACACAATAAATGCTGTTGAGGTCATGGGGAGACTGGAACTCTTACTCACTTCTGGTGGAAATGTAAAATGGTACAACCATTATGGAAAATGGTACAGCGCTTCCTCAAAAAGCTAGAAATAAGAGATATCATACCAAAACTAAAACCACTGCCATCAGAGACAATTCTGACTCATAGTGACCCTATAGGACAGCACAGAACTGCCCCACAGTGTTTCCAAGTAGTACCTGGTGGATTTGAACTGCTGACCTTTTGGTTAGCAGCTGTAGTACTTAAACACTATGCCACCAGGGTTTCCAGAATTAACACACAATACTGGCAATTAAGTTCACAAAATCATCCTAGAAAAAGTGCTATGTACCTCACTGCTGAAAATCATTACTGTCACCTTCAAAGTGCTCCCCTTGGGAAGCTATGCACTGACTCTAGTGCCTAGTCCACCCTTCAAAGCAATTTTGGATCTCTTTTCCTGGAATGGCAATCAGAGCTTTATATCCTGAATGTCATCAAAATGTCTACATATCCTTTATCTTCAGGTAAAGAAAATTTTCAATATTTCAATATTTCCTTTATCTTTGGGTAAAGAAAAAAGTCATTGCGGGTCAGATCAGGTGAGTAGGTAGGGTGTTCCAATACTGTTATTTGTTTACTGGCTAAAAAGTCCCTCACAGACAACTGTACAATTAAGTTCACAAACTTGCCACCATGCCACCTTGCAAAATGGCCATTCCAGAAAGAGTTCCAAAATTGCTCTGAAAGGTGGACCAAGCACTGGCATCAGTGCATAGCTCCCCAAGGGGAGTACTTGGGAGGTGACCAGAGTGATATTCAGCAATGAGCCATGTAGCACTTACAATAAGTTCATGGACTTAATTGTCAGATCTCATATATCTATAAGAGAGCACATAGGGGACACAGTAATGGAAACCTCTTAGAGATATCCAAACAGCTCATAGGACAGAATTACTATGCTTGAAGTTTAAGGAACGTATGTCTTAGGAGACATCTAGCTCAAATGGCATTGCATAATTCTTAAAGACAATGTTCTATATCCCAGTTTGGTGAGTAGTGCCTAGGGTCCCAAAAACTTGTGAGTGGCCATCTAAGATATTACTATTGGTCTCTTCTTGTCTGGAGCAGAGAGTGAAGGAAATTAAAGACCCAAGGAAGAAATTAGTCCAAAGGACTAACGGCCTGTAGGAATCACAGACTCCTCTAGCTAGAGATCAAAAGAAGTAGATGGGGCCTAGCTACCATATCAACGGCTTTGATCAGGGATACACAGAAGGTCTCAGTTACAATGGGAGAACAGTGTAGAACAAAATTCAAATTCATAAAAACCAGACTTACTACAATGACAGAGACTGCAGGAACTGCCAAAACTATCACCCTAAGACATACTTTCAGTCTGGAAATGAAGCCACATCTGGAGGTCTTCCCTCAGCCAAATAATAGACTGGCATATAAAATAAATAATCACACTCATAATGAATGTGCTCCTTAGAAAAATACACTAAGTGAGACCAAACGGGGGACAATCTGCCTAAAAGCAAAGATGGTCAGGGAAACTGGAGGGATGGAAATAAGGCAGGCAGGGGAAATTCAGAAAGTGCTGACCCATTGTTGAGGGAGATGGGGAAATAGTAACTAATACCAGGGAACACTTTGTACACAGGTTGTTGAATGAGAAACTAATTTGCTGTGTAAACCCTCACCTAAAGCACACACACATACAAAAAAAGAGTTGATATCAACATTCTTACTGTGTAAGGACTGGTTAACTCTTGGTACTGCCATTTACTAAAGGCTCAAGATGGTAAGTCATTCCACCTTTCTGAAATGGCTTCATCATCTGTAAAAAGGGGAATGTTACAAGTTGCTGAGATTCAAGTTACTCATGGCACCTGACACATAAAAGATTCATTTTCTGTTACACTGTGTTTTAATGGGATATGATTTTAAAATTACAATGCTATGTTTAAACACAGCGCTAACAAATGTTTTAATATGTTTTGACACTGCATTACCTTAAAAACCAAAACCAAACCCAATGCCTCCAAGTCAATTCCCACTAATAGTGAACTTGTAAGGATAGGGTAGAACTGCGCCATAGGGTTTCCAAGGATGTAAATCCTTCACATCTTTCTCCAGGAAGCGGATGGTGGATTCCACCTGCCGACCTTTTCGTTACCAGCAGAGAGCTTTAACCACCGCGCAACCAGAGCTCCTTTAATATTTTCAACTAGTAGCTACGCTTTTAGTGATGTCAATTTACTGCCACGTTTCCCTCCCCTCAACGCACGTCGAAACACACTGAGATGCTTAATAATTATTGAGCACATTTTACTAACATCACAGCCACTCAACCCTGCTTCCCAAACATTAATGGATAACTAGATTAGCTCTAGAACGTGCTGTTAGAAACAGTGCCATTTCGAGACCTGCCCAGTGTTCAGCGTTGCACTGTCGGGACTAACAGCCCTAAAGCGCCCGTCGCAACACGGCATTTCTTGTCGGGGAAAGGCAGGCAACAGTCTCAAGTGAATTTGTCTTTTTGATTCATTTTGCTACCAGTGTTCAAGTCCCTGCGAGCGGAGGCATACACCGCCTCACATTAAACAGAAAAGCAATTCATTATTAGGGAGTAAAGCAGAACAACTTCAGCAACTGAGCAGCCAGAGACAGGGTTTTGCCTACTGGAGCCTGGCTGGCACCTCCGTAGCCCCCTCTCCCCGAAAGTTTGAGTTTTCAGTTAAAAGATCTGGTAGTCACCTTGACCCTCCAGAAGAGAAGGAGAAAGTTAGCCTTGGAATGGAACGAGAAGAGTAAAACCAAAAACATCACTTTCGCGAGTAAACACGCCGTCACATTTTCCTGTTTTCAGGGTAGCCGCAAAGCTAGCGAGTTTTAAGGATAGCAAGAGCAGGTGGCAGGACTCCGCCCACCACCACGCTTCCCCTCCCTCAGCTCGCAAGCCTCATTCCGTCATGAAGTCCCGCCTCTTAGGCGCGCGCGAAGAATTGTTCGGCGAAGCATTCTGGGAATTGTAGTCCCGATGCCGAGGACCGCCTCTGGAGCTGCTACTCTAGCCTACATAGCCCATGGTGCCGTGCAGAGCAGGCCGCTGCCGGATATGTGCCTGTCGCCGGAAGAGAAGACGGCCCCCCTCTCTCAGCCCGGCCATCTTGTGGGAAGAGCTGAAGCAGGCACTCTTGGCTCGGCGCGGCCCGCTGCAATCCGTGGAGGAACGCGCCGCCGAGCCACCATCATGCCTGGGCACTTACAGGAAGGCTTCGGCTGCGTGGTCACCAACCGATTCGACCAGTTATTTGACGACGAATCGGATCCCTTTGAGGTGTTGAAGGCGGCAGAGAACAAGAAAAAAGAAGCCGGCGGGGGCGGCGTTGGGGGCCCTGGGGCCAAGAGCGCAGCTCAGGCCGCAGCCCAAACCAACTCTAACGCCGCTGGCAAACAGCTGCGTAAAGAGTCCCAGAAAGACCGCAAGAACCCACTGCCCCCCAATGCTGGCGTGGTTGACAAGAAAGAGGAGACGCAGCCACCCGTGGCGCTTAAGAAAGAAGGTAAAGCTTGGGTAGAAGGTGGGAAAGACCGAGAACGGAGGGAAGGAGCGAGGGGAGTTGCGGCTGCTAGTTGCTTCTGAAGCTTCGAGGAGCCGCGGCAGATTTTGCCGCCTGTTTTCTCACGTTTCTCTCACACGAGAGAAGCCAGGTCCTGTAGAGTGCAGGGAGCGTTGTAGCCCCAAGTTTAAGCCACTGTTAGCAGGGATCCCCAGAGCCACCCCCTTCCCGCCTCAGGTTCTGAGCAGGGAAGCGTGGTCCAGAGATAAGCTGATCTTTGATCGTGCGCTGCGTCCTAGGAGGCTGTTACCTTCCCGCCGGATTCCTTGGCGGGCGAGCGTGTGAACTGAGGTGCGGGGCAGCCGGCCGCTTACTGAAGCTTTATTAGTTGTGAAGAAGCTTGGATCAACAGCTTCTCTCCGTATTTCTTTTTCAGCGTGTTCATTTGAGGTGGGGTCTGTGTTAGCTTTTTGTCCTGCCATCTTGTCCCACGATGGCATGGAGCACCCCTGTGAAAAGCTGGGAGTGGGCATTTATAGATACGCTGCGTCTGTGTTGCAGACGATCACATCCAGTGGAGTAGGCTGCTGTTGGGTGTGCCACACGTGCTTCACGTCCCCCTCTTCCAGCGACTATAACTTGCTGGAGTTAGTTACGTTTGTTAGGAGGCTAGGATAGGGATTTGGCTGCTCTCGGTTAAGCAGGAATGCTGAAGACGGTGGTTGTTGCAGGAAATCTTGAGAACCGCCCCAGTATTCGCCTAGCTCCCCGCACTTGGTATTAACTGTGGTGTGGTGTGGCGTGGTCTGCGCCTCGTGGTGTGAAGTGACTGCAGAGGCTGTCACAACATTAGCAGCCTCTGGAGGTCTTTGGAGTCTGCGGCTTTTTCGCCACTTGTGGAAGCACGGTCTGGGTTTTACTGGCTGGGATAGTTGACTGCGGAGCACGGTGAATTTCACAGGATTGTCTTGAGTTGGATTTTTGCATTCTCATTATTGGTGTATGTATTTTGGTGGATGAAAAAGAGCAGAATCAGTGGGAATAAAAGAAAAAAATAGGTGTAGGATCTAAGTTGCCTTTATGTACTGAGCATTAGATTACGCTTGACTGCCACGTGCTCTTGAAGTTAGCCTGAATTAAATTCTGTTAGCCTTGTTAATGGGGGGGAAAAAACAATAAAATTTCACTTGTGCTGAGAGTATTGGAATTTGTTTTAAGAAATTTTTAATTTTCTTTTTATGCTAAATATTTGAGTCTGTTTGGAAAAGGAGCGCTGGTAGTGAAGTGGTAGAGCTCAGTCGGCTAACCTTTTACAAAATCTGTAGTTGGAATCCACCAGCCGGTCCTCGGAAACCCTTTGGACCAGTTCTTTGTCCTGTAGAGTTGCTATGGTCAGAATCAACTCAAAGGCATGCAACAACCGGTGGGAAAACCTAGGTGGCTGATAAAAAGAGTTGGGTAAAATTAAAAGTTGGGGGAAGGTGAAAGCTGATATTTTAGAAAACATGTATATATCATGTAGATCAACTGTTTATTCAGCCGGCTAGACTTTATGGCCACCTGTAGCACAGTGGAATAAAACATTTAATTCCTGTCTTATGGGGTAAACTTTCGAGTAGTTACACTGCTCACATTTGTCTCCTTGATTACATTCATCTCAGGAAAACACATGAAAGAATTGAATATGAAACAAATCAGAAATGTTACCAGGTGGGTGTGTTCTGCGTTTTGATTTTGGAAGCATATAAAGCGTAGTTTAATGCCTCAGTTGTTTTGATTCAAAAGGCCTGTTTCTGAAATAATAAAAAGCCCTTAGCGAGAAACTAACGCTTTGTTATAAATAGACAATTTTCATAAATTTATAACTGGGACTAAGTTCACCATTCTGTAGTCATTTCCCCCCATGGGAAAATTATTCCATATTAATTAAACATTTTCCTTAGCTCAGCATGTCAGAGCACCCTTGAACTTGAATTGCGTAAAGCATGAGCTTACAAATAACAGAAAAAAGTTGAATGAAAACCAACATTGGTAATGAGACCCCACGACTTGTTGGACAGTGTTTGAGCATTGGGGGTAAACCTGTAAATGAAGTCCACCTGTCTTCTTGTAGTGATGGTAACAGGTCCTGGTACAATGCTAGACGTAATTCTGGTAAGTGTTTAGTGTGTGTTATATGAATTAATTGTATAACTTGTCATTTGTCCATTTGAAGAACTTGAAAATTGATACAACAGAATGTTACTGAGCATGTAGACCAGTAAAGGTTTTATTAGAATAATAAAAGCCTAGAATATAGTGAAATGTAGAGAAAATCATCCTAGAAGTATATAGCAGGACAAGCTTGTATTTTTGTGTCAGTAATTTTTTTCCCCCCGGGTGAAATTATTTAGCAAGTTTTTTAGATTCTATAATTAAGCCTAATATTGAGTATTGGGTGGGGAAGCAAGCCATTGTTCATTTGGGTGTGTTTAGTTTGGATATCATTGTTAGGATTAGTTCCATAGCCCCACCCCACACATTGCACCTCTGGAGAAACTTAATGCCTTGGTCTATTCTGAGAGATTACATGGAATGAACTTTAAATTTTTAGTCAATAGTTTGATGTTTACTACTTTGTAGTGAAAATGAACTGAGTAACTGGATGTGTCCTGATGGTGTTCCATGTTCTTAGAAAGAACCAGTGTGAATCCACGTAAGATCTTGTTACAAAACCCTTCCCTCGGCTGCTTTTTGGCTTTGTCAGAAATTGTGGTTTGGGAATTTAGCATACCTGAAATTTTACAGATGAATTTAGGAACTGGTGGATTTACTCATTAATTTAGTTAACCTTTAGGACATCAGTAAAGCATATTGGTTGCCAGTAGTGCATCTCATACTGAAGAAGCAAGGAGTAAGGAGGGAAATCAGTAAATACTTCAGCTATCACTTAGTGTTTCAAATTTACTGTTTCTTAAATATTGTTTAAAAAGGAGTATTTTTAAAAAGTGTGATGGTGTGTGTACGTATACCAAGATCAAACAAACCTACTGCCATTAAGTCGATTTAGACTCATTGTGACCCTAAAGAACAGAGTAGAACTGCCCTATAGAGTTTCCAAGACTGTAAATCTTTACAGGAGCAGACTGCCAGCCACATGATAGATATCCTTAGGAGTGGCTGATGAGTTGAACTCATCAGCAGCTGAGTACTTCAATCAGTCTGCCACCAGGACTCCTTGTGTATGCATATACCCATACATTGATACATGTATGCTACGTAGTAAGGGAAAATAGTACTACTACTACTGCTGATAAAATAGCTATTTTAAGCTATGAGAGTGTACTCTAGTAATAAATGCCATTTGCTTTCCTTTCACACTTAAGAGAATTCCTTCAGATAACATAGAATAAAATATAATATGTTCTTCACTGTTGTTTGAGGGGCCATATCTGCTAAGTGTATTGATTTGATTGTTGATCTATGGCTGCTAACATTGTCTTAGGTATTTTTAAAACTAAAATGTATCATTTACTTTAGTCTTCAAACTTAAATTTATAAATTAAGAAATTGAAAAGTAAAGACTAATGGATCCCTAAATGACTTTCGAGTCAGTTTATAGAGACTACTTCAGAGATAAAAGTTGACTTAGGTGACTAAATAAAAGCTTGAAGCAAGTTTATTGTCTTTAAATTGACAAATTTCCCCGAAGTACTATACTTCAGTGACCTTCACTGTTTGCTTTTTTCAGCGAGAAGTGCCATTTAGTGAACTGAAAGTATGATTTATTAGTAGTTAGGTCTAAAGTTTCTCTGTTACAAAAATAATTTGCTGTTATCATGTTAGGAATTAGACGTGTTGGAAGGCGACCTGATCAGCAGCTTCAGGGTGATGGGAAAATAATTGATAGAAGACCTGAAAGGCGACCACCTCGGGAAAGACGATTTGAAAAACCACTTGAAGAAAAGGGTGATGGAGGAGAATTTTCAGTTGATAGGTAAGGTTGTTTAAATCTCTTCATGTTTTGTCCGTTTATAGTGTCACATATTAACACAAAGCCGGCAGTTGGACATAATTGCCAGTAGCAGCATGGCTGATTATTTTTACCAGTTTTTTGGCAGAGAAGCATACAGTTGTTACACTTAGACCTTTAAGTAACCCTTTTTAGGTTTCTATGAAACACTCCTCAGTTGAATTGATAACTTGATACCCTGGTAGCACAGTGGTTAAGTGCAGATAGGCAGTTGAAAGGTCTGCACTTTGAACTCACCAGTGGCTATGGAAGAAAAGATTTGACTTTCTGCTCTGTAAAGATTTCAGCCTAGGAAACCTTGTGGGCAGATAAACTGGGTATTCTAGGGTTTCTGTGAGTTGGAGTTGATCAAGTAGCCCACATCATCACTGTAGGATCTTTTCTTTGCTCTCTTCATGTGTTGAGTTGAAAGCAGAATCCTTTTAATTAATTGTTTATTTAAAGGTCTTAATGCAGGTTGCATGTATTTCATTTTTAAGTGTGTTGGTCAGCAACCATTTTGTCTAGCTCACAACGTGCCATGATAATTTTTTTAAAAAGCCCATGTGCACCAGTAGTGAAGCTTTTAAAAATGCTGAAATAATTTCCTTAGTTGTTTTAAGAATAAATGTTTTGAATTTTGTAAAACACGTATTTAACTTGAATTATGAGCCAGTAAACAGCTTTTTGTATTTTTACATTCTTGAATGGATTCCTTTATTCCTTATTCTGGAAACCTTGGAAGCATATTTTTTTCGTATTGTAGACCAATTATTGACCGGCCTATCCGGGGCCGTGGACTTGGAAGAGGTCGAGGAGGCCGTGGACGTGGAATGGGCCGAGGAGATGGATTTGATTCTCGTGGGAAACGTGAATTTGATAGGCATAGTGGAAGTGATAGATCGTAAGTCTTATATTGGATATTATATTCTTATATTATAAGCTATTTTTTTAACAAAATGAAATTCAAATTTCTGTAACTGAAGAGTATTATGTTAACTCAGTTTTTTTAGTTCTTTTTCACATTATAGTGGCCTGAAACATGAAGACAAACGTGGAGGTAGCGGATCTCACAACTGGGGGACTGTCAAAGATGAATTAACGTTGGTATTCTGATTTTTTTAAATAAATAATTTTAATTGATTGTGTCTTGTTGGAAGTCAACTAGAAGCTTACACATACTTCTGTTAAGTTTTACTTGTCCTTGAGCTACGTCCTTTCTAGATAATGTTGTTGGATACGTTTGGGTTATAATTTGTTAAATGACCACTATTTTTTGTGTATCAACAAATACATCTGTGTATATATTTTTATGTGGATCTATAGTTTTACCCCAAATCTTCCACATCTTCTGATTATCTTTGTCTTTTTTTTTTTATAGTTCCTATTCTAGGTGTTGTCCTTTTGGTCATTTCCAAATTTTGTAGGTCTCTAAAGCTCTGTTCTAGAACTAACCATCCTGTCACTTTTTGAGTGAAATCTTAAACCAACTTAACTAGTACACCTTTTTAAACTCAGTGGTCTGCTGGACTGCAAATGTAGTAGAAGATTATTGGGGGAACTTGAGATTTTAAGAATATTTTTAGGTTAAAAAGCCCTTTAGCTGCATGTAAATGGACCTTGGTGCCTTTTTCTTTCTTTCCTTAGAGAGTGCCCCAAATACATTCAGAAACAAATATCTTATAATTGCAGTGACTTGGATCAATCAAATGTGACTGAGGAAACACCTGAAGGTGAAGAACATCCAGTGGCAGACACCGAAAATAAGTAAGTGGTTGCATATGTAGTAACATTAGTGTTCTAGCAGTGGAAGCAGTTTAAATTTTTTTAGTGAAATAATAGTAATTTGTAGATTTTAATGCTATTGATTTTTTTGACAGAATTTTAAATGTCAAATCTTGATTTTTAAATGAGTGCTTTGCACATGTGTGCGTGTGTATATGTTTGTGTGTGTTTTATGTATTTATTGCTTTGAAAAATGGAAGGTTTGTGTATATTTTCTTGTGCTTTAAGTGAAAGTTTATGGTTCAGGCCATTTGTCATTTAAAAAACTCACACTGTTTTGTTATGTGACACTAGTTGCTATCCCTACAAGGTAACAACAGCACACCCCTTTCCTGTACTCTGTATTACACATGTTCATTCAACCAGTTCCTGTCCCCTTCTGCCTTTTCATCACATCTCCCAACAAAAGCCCCCCATTTAGTTTCACTTATGTCCTTCAGCTAAGAAGTACGTTGTTTGCTAGTATCATTTTAGGTCTGATCTTTGAAGAGTTGGCTTCAGGAATGATTTCAGTTCAGAAATAGCTTCAGTTACAGGTTAACAGAGTCTTGGGGCCTGTGTATTTCAAGCACCCTCCGGTTTGTGTGACCATCAGGTCTGGTCTTTTTGGTAGAATTAGAGTTCTGCACCCTGCTTTTTCTCTTCTCCATCAGGAATTGTTGGGTCTTTGTCAGGGTAGTTATTGACCGTAGTGGCCAGGCACTGTCTGCTTCTTTTGCTCTCAGGTTGTGGAATCTGGTTTACGTGGCCCTTTCTATGTCTTGGGCTCATAATTTTCATTATGTCTTTGGTGTTCTTTGTTCTCCTTAGTTCAGGAGGGGTTGAGACCAATGGATGGATCTTAGGTGGCTGCTTGCTAGCTTTTTAAGACCCCAGACACCACTCACCAAAGTGGGATGCAGAGCATTTCCTTAATAATGTTTAGTTAAGCAAGTTGACCTAGATGTCTCCTGAAATCATAGGGCCCAGCCCTCTTGTTCCTACTGCTCTGTGCCTCAGTGTTTGGTTGTGTTCAGGAAATGTCTTAGCTTTTGGTTAAGTCCAGCTGTGCTGGCTTTTCCTGTATGTTGTCTTTTCCTGAAAAATGGGAGGTTTTTAATGTGACTGATTCTGTTTTGATCAGTCATTTTTGCATTGTTATACTTGTGCCTAAATAGTTACGGAGTATACATGGATTAGGCATGCTTCAGAGCCCTAAGCGAAACAATTACCTACCTACTATAATCTGAGAATGGAGAATAGGAATAAGATGTGTTCATCCAGACTACCTTACTTGAAGAAATTGTAATGAGTAATTCCATTGATGGTTGTTTTGGGATATTGAATAGATGGGAACTGGAACCTGGGGTTGGGGGTTTCTGAAAGTTAAACAAAATATTTGAAATAAAAGTTTAACTTGTTTTTAGAGTTCATGGCTCAGTGTGCTTTGACTCTTTACAAGTGGACAGTTAGAAACTGGAAAACAAGCCTATTAGTTGTCCATCTCAGGTTTTTTCTATCAACATAGAATGTGGGACATAGCATCCCTGGCATGCTTAAAATGTACAATAAAAGCAAAGACCAGAATATGTTAGATTTCTAGTGTTCGTAATCATTTTCAACGTTTCATTAGAAACTCAGTTTTTAGGTTTTCCTTCTTTTTGGGGTGAGAGAGTTGTATTGAACATGTGGAATATTTAATATTACACAGGAGTTGTTTAACTCACCCATTACAACTTCACTATTGGTCATAACAAAGTTACGATATCACTAGTAATTGTAACAAAAGTATCAGTTCAGCTTTTTAATTTATATCAGTCTTAAATTCAACACCTTACCTAATAACTGTATCCTCTTATCTGTTCCCACCAATGTTAGGGTTATGATGGTGGAAGTAATTTAACGCCTCCCTCTACTTTGTATCAGTCAAAGCAGAAGTTACATGCTAGTCGTTAATTATGATAGTTTGGTTTTAAGTTTTGTATTACAGATTATTTACTAGTGTTTGCAACCAGAGCATATATGTCAGTTGGGGAATGGATACTTTTTCTGAACATTTCTTAAGGGAGAATTGCTCTTACAGGGAATCACTGTTAATAGTGAGAATGTCATATTCCATGAGGTGGTTGAGATAAAGACAAAAGGTTGATTTAATATTGGTGGGAATAGATAAGAGGATATGGCATTAGGTAAGGTGTTCAATTTAAGATTGTGATAGAAATTAAAAAGCTGAAATTATAATTTTATTATGATTACTGGTGACATCATAACTCATAACTTTGTTATGACCAGTAGTGAGGTTGTAATGGATGAGTTAAGTGAACCCTTTGTAATATTAAATGTTCCACATGCTTGGAGTTACCTTTGGAGGTATCTGTAGAGCTTCCACTGTTTACCGGAGGGAAATTCTGGGTTGATAGTGTATTGTAAAGAAATCCCTGGCTGAGGACACAGGAGTAAAATTGGAATACCTGAGCTAAAGAAGATGATGATGATCACATTAGAGAATAGATAATATGCCTGAAGTTGGTAGAGGGGCATTATTGTCAGTATTTTTGTTTGTTTGAGCAGTAAGTTAGGGTACTCATATTTGAGAAATGTTGGTCCCTGGTAGAATTTGCAAAGAAAAAGGGGGGTAAACTACTCACTAGGTGAGTTAGAGCCAGCGTTTATCTGTGTTTACTGGTGTATCCTATCTTCCACTTAGGTAGTCACAGAACCAGGCTCCTTTAATTTTACTTATTTCCTTAATTTTACTAGTAACTATAAGTTACGTTTTTTAGAGATAGGAAAAAGTTAACCTCTCAGATCTTCTCAAGATCACCCAACTGGCATGTAGCTAAGTAGGGGATTTAATCTCTGGCCTAACTGGCTCCAGAGTAGGGGAGAATCTGAGCATAGTGCTATCTTGAATATGGAAATAGAAATTGAAAAAGTACAGTTTTGGTTAACTTTGTTTAGCTGCCTTATACATTGTTTCCACACCTTTTCACTCACTCATACTCCTAGCAGCCCTTTAAGTAGGTTGTGATAAAAAGATACATTGAATTCGTTTCCTGGCTATGTCAAAGTTCGTGAGTAACTAGGTGAACCTCTCTTACTTGAGGTCCTTGGTGTTTTCTGTAGCCTGACAAAATTGAACTTGGTAGCTTACATCATATCAATTCACTGTAAACTTGCTCTAGCGGCTTTAAGATAGAATCTGTCAAATAGTAAAGGGCAGCATCAAAGGGAGATACCTGAGCTGTCAGGCAAACTCAGTCACTTGCTATCTTTGGAAAGAAGCAGTGTTCCCAGAATAGCAGACAACTTGCTTTGGTGACAATTGAAAATTGAGATTAGACTAAAATAATGGGTTTTTGAGGGCTGTGCTTTGTTTCTGTAAAAAAGGGGATAGTATAATATAAAATAGTGATAAGCTGAAAATTACATTTGGAAATCCTTACTGTTAAGTATGGAGACCAGTGTATTTTATGGTACGTTCTAACACAAGTTAGAGTATTTAGACTTTGTAGAAACTTAACAAGCATTTTTGTTCTACCTTAACTGTTCATTGCCAGAATCAAGGATAGAGGCGACAGTGTTTATACTCTAGATGTGAAGCTTGGTTGCTGCTCACAGGTAATCCTAGATGATTGCTGTTGCATGTGTTACCATGAATTATGTATTGTGGGAAATTAAGTGTCTTAGGAGAAGATAGGCCATGGGTTTTAATAACACAAAAAGTATGGCTTTAAGAAATGTGTATTTTAGATTTGGTAAGACCAGTTTAAGACTGTTGTTGATGTGATGGTTTAAGAGTTTATGAAGATAAAACTATGTAACAAACATTGAATTCTTGGTCTTTGACAAGTTGCATAATAGCAGTTGGGTTATAAAGAAAGCTTTGATGCCTCCCCCTTGTGTGTGAACTTCTTTCTTGGAGTCTCAGTCAGTCAAGATTAACTTTTTAACTTAAAGTATCAGTTTGAAATATTTTATGTAAATTGTTAGCCCTCTGTCAGGTGTAAAATTAAAAATCTTTTCACAGGGAGAATGAAGTTGAAGAGGTAAAGGAAGAGGGTCCAAAAGAGATGACATTGGATGAGTGGAAGGCTATTCAAAATAAGGACCGGGCAAAAGTAGAATTTAACATCCGAAAACCAAATGAAGGCGCTGATGGGCAGTGGAAGAAGGGATTTGTTCTTCATAAGTCAAAGAGTGAAGAGGTAAAATTGAATTTTGTGGTAATGGAAAGTATTTAGGTGTGACCTATGTAATTATTGGTAATTTTTATTTTACAGTTTCAGATGATAATTTGATGTATGAAAAAGAACTGTATGTTTAGATTAGGTAGCTTTGGATGGAAAAGAAAGGTAAATTGTATTACCATTACTCTAATTCTTCTGTCCTTAAGTGTATTTATTGTAATGTCTCTTTCTTGAAAAGCAGTTGGTGGTGTATCATACAATTTATTAGTGTTTCCCAAGGTTGTGGTTGCACATATTTCTTAATTTCATTTAACGGAGTCATTAAAGTACAATAAAACCTGCAAAAACTAGAACCTGTGCAACACAGAAATCTGTCAAAGAAGGAAAGCACAAGTATTTTCCACTAAGTTGAGGTGGAAAGTGGTAAGACTACCTTCTCAGAGGTGGGAAACCTGATGGACACAGAAAAACAAGACAGTTCTGTCAGGTTCCAGCTTTCACAGGTTTCAGTGTATAGGTTGACGTATTAGCTTTTTTGTATGGCTTAATTGAAAGTATAACTGGCTTTGTTAGAAATTGCTGACCTATGTCATATGTAATGGTCATACTAAGTAAGTGATGTTCCCTTCTTTACTGAGGAACAATGCCTTGTAAAAACCAGAGAATTAATTTATAGGTTTTTTTTACTGAGGAAGTATGGAAATTTATTAAAATACTTAAGAAAGTCATGTTGATGGCTTTGAGTTTGGTGGCTTTTAGTTTTTAACATTTTGTTGTGCTTTAAGTCAAAGTTTATAATCCGCATTGCTGTGTCACACAAAAGCTTACACTGCTGTGTAACTTGAGCTCCTTGGGGAATGTTTTTAGAGGAAGATTCTAGGGCTACATCCTATGTAAGAATGAGTTTTTAGTCGTAATTTTGCCTTTGCTGTCAGGTTGATGGTGACTGGAAGACTAGTACAGCTGCTTCATAGCGGTTCCAAGGCCGAAATCTTTATGGAAGCTGACTGTCACTTGTTTTCTCCCATGGAACAACTGACTGGTTTGAACTGCTGGCCTTTTGGTTAGCAGCCAGGTGCTTAACCACTGTTAACCACCAGTGCTGCCTGCATATTTTTAGCCAAACCTAAATTATTTCTTCTACTAACTTGTTTTTTCTTTAAACTTTTGACATTTGTGATTTACTCATGCTGAAAGTTAGGCTGTGCTGGAAATCCAGAATGCATATTCTGTCATTCCTAAGATAGATTGAAACATTGAATGAAGGCGTCCTGTAGGTTCTATTTTCACTTTAATATTTTTAACAACAACAGTGACAGAATGGCTGTGAGACAAACCTGGAAGCATTTTAAAGTAACATTGAGGTTGAGACTTTTTTTAGGTTTAGAAAAGAAATGAATTTAACATTGACTTCCAGTTTTATAAATTATGCCTGTGGTTATTTTGAACATAGAACATGATAAACTGGTAGTACGAATTAAGATCAGCCAGCAAGGATATAAAAAAATGAGTACTTATATCATTAAAACATACCTTCAGGGTTAAAAGGAAAAGTAGATATAAAATATTTGAAAGTTTACTGGCATCATCATCTGCATAGTCCCTTTACGGTTTAGCAGCTTTTTTTAAGTCTTTTAAAGTTATTCAAATTACCCATTCTAGTGTGATGAGTCATAATTACAAATTTACTACCTGGTTAAAAGTCTCAGTGTCACTATCTGCTCCATTGGTTTCTATCTATTTTACTTCAGATATATAGCTTTTCATCTACAGCATAAAGTAAGAAATGAGTTCATTGTCTTAAAGTCTCATATAGACAACATGTTTAGTGTTTATGTTATTTTCTTTGCAGCTCCTAGAGATACATTTTTAAGTGTATCAGGGTAAAACAAATGAATTCCTCATTTAGGAACCACGCAAGTTCATTTTACAGGTGATCAGTTAGTTGAATTAATGATTCAGTTGTCTGGACAGTTAATTTATTGTAACTTATAGACAAAGGTCTTAATTATGGGCTCCCCATTTTCCTTGCCCCAACAGGCTATGTACACACAAAACATTTTAGTTATAATTTTAGGTGATTCATTAATATCCTGAAACCTCAATGCATCTTATAGCCATTGGTTCAGGTATACCAAATTTTAAATACTATTTTAGACCCAGCTTTTCAGAAAAAACTATTATGTAAAGCAATGTCTAGGAATAGAAATTTTGGAAAATTAATAAAAATGTGAAAATGGTTATGAGTAACTTTAAATCAAGGACATGTGCATTGTTGAGTCACTTTTCATGTGAGCCTTTTTAGTTTTTGTGCCTTTGTAATGTGGATACTTAACTTGAATCTGACCCTCTTTTGGCATTCACTCTTACTGCTTGACTGTTTCATCAAGTTTATATAGTCAGGTGTTGGTACTGTCCACAGTACATTCTGTGAAATAAGTGCTATGTGATTTAGACATTTTTCAAACACTGTATTATATCCAAGCAGTCCCTGGATTGCAACCTAGTTCTGTCTTTAAGTTGACTGTGTATGTAAGTTGGAACAGTTAGGTATGGTTTGCGTCTAATACCAGTTAGTCAGATGTCTGTCTTAACAAATATTATAGGATATTATAGGATGTACTTTTCTATGCATAAAAAACAAACACTTGCAGGTACATAAAACATCTTCAACATAGTTACACAGTTTGATGTGCCTTGCCAAGTAGCAGGTTTGTTGTTCTGGACCATTGTAATGGGCTTTGCAGGAATTGTTTTGTAACTATGGGTTGTGTGTACAACCTGGGGACTGTCTATACTGACTGAAAGCTAAGGTGCTGCACACATGGGTTAAGTAGTAAATACTGTAGCGCTGTTACAACATTATGGAACCGTGGACATATGTATGGTTGGACATTGCCGAACAGATACTGTGCAGAGCATGGCTGTATGTAACATTTGAAGCACTCAATGTTTTGTCTTCATCCTCATAGCAAATGTAGGGTAGTTAAGGAAAAGATGATTTCCGAAATGAAGAGTTGAGTTACCAAGATATCAGCAGAACAGAGTCTAGAACTCGGCCTCCTGGTTATCATTTGTTGCTGTAAGAGGGAATATTTTGAGGGGTGGAAGCCAGTTTTATCTTTGTAAAAGGTTAGGGATAACTTTGTAAAAGGTTAGGGATACTCAACGTGTCCCCCAAAACCCCAGAACCCTGTTGCTGTCAAGTTGATTCTGGCTCTTCGTGACCTACCATGTACAAGATCTAACAGTTAAGTTATGAACTCATCCTAGAAAAAGGGCTGCATGTGTCACGTTTGAAGTACTCCCCTTGGGAAGCTGTGTGCTGACACCAGTACCTAGTCCACCCTTAAAAGCAGTTTTGCAACAGCCCCCGTAGCTGTCAACATATAGTCCTTGATGTCTTGAATGTCATCAAAATACCTTCCTTTCAATATTTCCTTTCTCTTTAAGTAAACAAAAAAAGTCATTGAGGCCATATCAGATGAATAGGTACGGTGTTCAGTTAATTTGTTTACTGGCTAAAAACTCCTTCACAGACAACCATGCAGTTAGTTTGCTAACTTGCCACCATGTGCAGTAGACATTCCAGAAAGAGTTCCAGAGTTGCTTTGAGGGGTGGACTAGGTACTGGCATCTCAGTGCATAGCTTCCCAAGGAGAGTACTTTAAAGGTGACTGTAGTGATACTCAGCAATGAGGTATGTAGCAATTAAGTTCACTGACTTAGTTGTTGGGCCTTGTATTACAGACTAGAACTATTTTGTAGGGTTTTCATGGCTGTAATTACTACAGAAGCAAATCACCAGACCTTAGACTACTGGGTGAGTTTTAACTGCTGTTTTTAGGTTTAGTCAAGAACAAACTGCCATCCAGGGGCTAAGCATCCAAATTTCTCAATTGTAAGACCTTGCAGATATTTCAGTAGCGTATCAGTTTATGTTTTTTTTTTTCTGCTTCTGTGCCCTACCTAGAAAGTTACAAAACCTAGTCAGTGAGTTGACATTATTGATTTAAAATAGAAAACATTGTAAAATTAGGTGATTAATATGTTGCTGAGTGTTTATAGTTTGTAGTTTTGTAGTTCTACATTTATATATGTTTGTGAGTCTTTAAAATGTAATGGTAATTAAGAACCTTGATTCTCTTGCCCTTAAATTGTGTTGGCATGACACAAAAGAGTGGAGTTTAATTCCATTATAATGTGGATTGTTGTTGAGCTGTATGTAGAGTAGAACTCCATGGCGTTTTCAAGGCTGTGACCTTTTAGAAGGAGATTACCAGGCCTGCCTGTAAAGGTGTATATATGTGTGGATGGATTCAGATGGCAGCCTTTCAGCTAGTACTAATACTTAACCATTTTGTACACCCAGGGACTCCTGTATTACCCTTAACTTGTTGCTGTTGAGTTGATTCTGCCTTACAGTGATCCTGTAGGACAGAGTAGAATTGCCCCCATAGAGTTTCCAAGGAGTGGCTGGTGGATTTGAACTGGAGATCTTTTGGTTAGCAGCAGAATTCTTAACTGCTTTAATAGGACTTCTTAGAGCTTGTAGATACAGTATTCATTCTCAGTGAGTACTAATTGGATTTTTTGGTGTTGTTAAGATAAAGCTAATTATTTAGAAATTCTGCATCGTTATTTTCTTTTAATTATCCAATGCCATTCATTTACATATTTAGGCTCATGCTGAAGATTCAGTTATGGACCATCATTTCCGGAAGCCAGCAAATGATATAACATCTCAGCTGGAAATCAATTTTGGAGACCTTGGCCGCCCAGGACGTGGTGGCAGGGGAGGAAGAGGTGGACGTGGGCGTGGTGGACGTCCCAATCGTGGCAGCAGGACTGACAAGGTAATTTTAAGACTTCTTTTCTCCCTTTTAAGTAACTCGAGTATCTCTTTCAGTAAAGTGCTGGCTGTGTGCTTTTGGGGGATTTTAAAGGAAGATGATGTTGATGGCTTCCAAGAAGCTACATTTTAGGTCCTGTTTTTTGTTTAAAGCTCTTACGTATGATCTATTTTGAAATATTTGCTCAGAACTGTTGTGACTTTATTTTACGTAGAGCTTGTTTTCAGGGGAGTTAGGTTTCTGACCTGTATTGAGTGTTTATTAGGTGCTGTGGTAGGTAGGCATTTCATGTTTTGTCACTAGTACAGTGACATGCCCATTTTACAGAAGAGAAACCTTAGGTACAGGGAACCAAATTTAACACTTGATCTTAGCTAAAGTTTATCTGAAATACCAAGCTGGTCCCTTTATTTGGATGATTTTGATAATTTCTTGCTCCTTTTTACGTCTCAACTTCATGTAGTATTTGTGTCCATCTGTGGTTCCTCTGTGGTAGTCACTTGATGGATGTGGTCACCTTTTTTTTTTTTTTCGCATGTCTAGCTTTCTTAGTAGACTACCCTATGAGGACTGGTACTCATTACTGCCCTACTTTCTACAGAGTCTGCAGTACCATGCATAGTGTGGTACAGAATAAGTTCTTAAAATACTTTTTATAGAGGCTCTTGTGATTAACAGATTTGAACTCTGAACAGGTCAGATGCCAAAGTCTGTGTGTTTAGTAATTGTATGCTGTTGTACTAAAAGACTCAAGTTCATAAACTTCTGTGATATTTCATCATCTCCTAAGGTGTAGCTGGGAAACAACCATAATGTTCTCCTGAAATCTCTGATATGCAGATTTGGGAATATGACCACTTGATTGAATCTGTCATTGCTTTATTTTATAATGTTAATTTAGTATTACAGATTTTATAGCCATTGATGGCAGTGTAGTGATAATTTTGTTTCTCTGTTACTTCTAACAAGTTTTACAGGCTAGTGTTGTGTATGTTTGGCCTTTCGGTGTCTTCAAAAGTTTTATTATTTGTGCTCTAGGCTGTACATGAAACCCTGGTAGTGTAGTTAAGTGCTGTGTCAGCTAACCAAAAGATCAGTAGTTGGAATCTGCTAGGCGCAGCTTGGAGAAACTGTGGGGTATATTTACTGTCCTGTAGGGTCATGATGAGCAGGAATAGACCTGGTGGCAGTTGTGGGATTGGTATGGGTGTAGGCTATATTTAGCCATTGGGCTGTATGCCAGAAGTGGTGAATATGTTGCTTAAATGATTGCTAATTGAGTTCTTACCTGCTTTCAAATCGATGCCAATCGTTAGGGAATGGGCAGGTGTAACAACACTGAACCAAAAATAGGAATCCATGTTCATACTCAGTGTTGAATCTGTTATGATTTATTAGAAAAACAAAAATCCCTTGGTGATACCTATGTGATTTTAATTTTCATAGGTCTAGAAATCTAGGAGAAAGCTCACCCACAAGTATTTATAGTACTACTCTGATCCATCGTTTGTTTTTTGAAGTGAAAGCTTTTATACATTTTATTTTAGTGTTAACAGTGTTGAGATTTTTTAGAGTTCCATATCTGATTCATAGACGCAGGTAATCTATTTTTAAAATTTGAGAATTGTGATTAATTTTGGTATGTTTCTTTTTCAGTCAAGTGCTTCTGCCCCTGATGTAGACGACCCAGAGGCATTCCCAGCTCTGGCCTAACTGGATACCATGAGACAACCCTGGTTCCTTCGTGGCCCCTCCTCTCTGAGGCTTTGCATGCTTAAGGATCCCAAACGACTAAGAAATTTAAAAAAAAAAAAAAAGACTCATTCATACCATTCACACCTAAAGACTGAATTTTATCTGTTTTGAAAATGAACTTCTCTCGCTACACAGAAGTAACAAATATGGTAGTCAGTTTTGTATTTAGAAATGTATTGGTAGCAGGGATGTTTTCATAATTTTCAGAGATTATGCATTCTTCATGAATACTTTTGTATTGCTGCTTGCAAATATGCATTTCCAAACTTGAAATATAGGTGTGAACAGTGTGTACCAGTTTAAAGCTTTCACTTCATTTGTGTTTTTTAATTAAGGGTTTAGATGTTCCCCCAATTATAAAGTGATTTTAAATATTGGGCATAATATCAATTTTAATACCTGCTTTGCATTTTCATACATGGTCAGCTGAGACATGTAAACTTGATTTGTCAAATTTTATGCTGTGTGGAATACTAATTACTTTATGTATTTTAACTTAGTTTTAATATTTTCATTTTTTGGGGGAAAAATCTTTTCAATTCTCATGATAGCTATTATATATGCTAAATCTTTATATACAGAAATGTCAGTACTTGAACAAATTCAAAGCACATTGGTTTATTAACCCTTGCTCCTGAAGTGATGCATGGTTCACTAGGCTAAAATTATACTTGATTTACAGTTTTAACTCGATGATTTTCCCATTTTAAGAAGCAAGTTAGATACATTATTGGTGAAAGTTGTTTTAAGAGTATTGTTGATAGACAAATAAGTGAAGTAGTTTCATGGGTGTGGATTTTTTTCCCTCCAACATTGGGCACGGAATAGGTTGATTTGGCTATGTGTAATATTAACTATGTGAAAATAAGTTTCTGGCCCTTCAGTATGATTTGCATATTTGAAAGGTCTCAAATCAAAATTGTACTTCTGTAAACAGCTCAACCCTCCCGTGTTCTAAAGGAACCAAAGGGCACTGGTTAGTGTGGGATAGGGTAAATTTTAATTTTTGGAATTTGGAAGGCAGGCAGCTTTACTTTATAAGTTTGGAATAGCAGCACTATCCATGAAATACAAACCAAAAATCATACTGTTCCTGAATTTTCTATATTGCTGTTAATTTTGGTCTTCAGTTAATAGATGAATGTTGGCTCCGCAAAAGGTGATGAATAGCATTCTTGGCCATCATTGGAAGATTAGATTAATAATGGATTGCTTGAATGGGAGCATCACTGCTTACTGAAACGCAGTTGGAGAGACTGATAAACAAACAGGTTTTCTAGGGTTTGGGGAGGGGGTGCCATTTATTGATAAGCAGGAAAGAAATACTTTGTTTCAAAAGTTTTTTGTCCTTCGATAATTTTTAGTAATTTTCTGCATATATATGGTAATGTCCAGATTTAAAAATAGGGAATCTTGAATCCTAAAGTTCTGTTTAACTGATTGGTTCCCCATATACTTTTAATAGAAATTGTACAGTATAAGAATTATTTATTTGGTTTAGATTTATTCACCTGATCACTACTCTGACATATTACGGAAGAGGTAATTAATTACTCTTTCATAGTGGATAAAACTTGTGCTGGTGTTTTGGATCTTAAGATGCTGAGCGTGTTCTGCACTGGTGCTAATGTCTAATACAGTTTTATATTTACCAACAAACCAGCTACCCAGAGACAAGTATTATTTTGTCCACACAGACTGTTAAGCCCCCTTGAGAATGCAGCATACACACTCCTAAGTCAGTAGTATGTTTAGATTGGAGCATCTAACTAGATTCTGAACATTTGACATTAGCTTTAAATCTCTTGATTTCTAGCAGCATTACAGGAAACACCTGCTGTTAAGTAAACACTTTGCAAGTTCTGTGCACTGTCAGCCATTGTTGACAGTCTGTCATGAGAACATAGCAATATCTGGTATGTTGCAAGCTTTCAAGATAGCCTGAACTTCTAAGTTGGTCCATTAGTTGTATCTAATGAATATAAATTGCCTCCCAGTTCACCTTGTCAAGAGCTAAAACTGTGAACCATTCTCTGATTGGTGGGTGATAACTGAAAATAAAGATTTATTTTCATGCTCACTTTTTAACAGTTATAAAAACAAATAGGAGCCCATTTATCGTCATGTTTTTCCTGGTTTCTGACCTGTGTTTGTACCCCCAAGATAATGGTCATACTTCATTTTCTCCCCTTATAATTAGTTTTTGTTTATGTGGGGCTTTTGTTAAACCAGGCTGTTGAATCACATTTGGGAATAATGTCTTTATGAGTGTTAAAATTAGAAATGTTAAATTTCTGACTTGTCATGAATTGCAAGGGCTGACACATGACAGTTGGTATGTCTCTAGAGTGAATCACGTTTTGAGCATGCAAGTTCATCATACTGAATGCCAGTTTTTATTGACAGTGAATTTAAATAAGCTTATTGACAAAATCCTTCAATGGACACGTCCTAAGATATAAATGGTGGCTCTGATGGAATGTTTTAGTACACTTTGTGATCCTTTTAAAGTAGAGCTGAAATTTTAATTCAGGTATTTTCAGCTTGAATTGAAATAATTGGGGATAGCTTTCCTTATTAGATAGTGTTTTAGGACCTCTGGAGGATTTTAGGAAGTATCAGGTACTATAAATGTAGCTGTTTTATCAGTTTTACTTTGAATATGGAAGCAGGCCACGTGATCTGTTGGAGCTGTAAATATACTTGGGGCTCACTTTGGGTGTGGCTTTGGAGGGAAGGTGTTAATATTCTGTTCTGATTTTTCTTCTAAGTGCTAGAGATGGTCTTCAGCTGCACTGAAAGAAAAATGTTCTTAATGCTTTGGGGGAATTGTATGCAAAGTCTAAAACTACTATAGATTGCATGTTAAAAATACATCTTTATATGAAAAGAGCTAACAGGTGTTTAAAGATAGAAAAACAGTTTAAGGAGATATATGAAGCTGCTAGAACGCTTGGTGCTGACTTTAAAGGTAATGATATGTTAAGAGATATTAATGAGCTAACTGACAGCAGAGATAGTAGATCTTTTGGGTACATGCTGTTCTTTAATGCTTAGAAAATAGATTTTAGCCCAATTTTTTACAGTTCTACTGAGATTAGCTTAAAGTAAATCTGAACACTTAAAGCCAGATCTCAAGTTAACTGCCAAAAGCCCAGAAAATTTCATTGGTAGTGTGCTTTGCAAGGTATATCTAGTAAAAAGGCAATAAAATTTAGTCCAAGACTAGACTCTAGTAATTGAAATAATTTATAAATATTATATGCTAAATAAAGTGTCCCATTTTATCACTGGGATGAATATTAAGTAGCACATTTTAGAAGCTTGAGTTCAGTTTCTTTTTCTTAGCCTTGGCTGATGTTCTCTCAATTTAAAAATCTTACTTTTGTGTTACATTTGGAAGTTATGTGAGAAATCTTTGAAATAAGTTGGTTTCAGGCCAAGACAAATTCAGTAAAGCAATAGAGAAAGCAAGTTGTAACCTATAGGATGAAAAGCTTAATAATTTTAGAAAGTGGTTGGAATGTAAAAGAAATTTGTTAAAGACTTAAGTATTTTGGTCACAAATGAAAGTGCGAATATTAGAAATGAGCATTATTTCAATGAAGTGTGAGATCTAAGTTGGCAAACTTAATTCCTTGGCCTATTTTTGTAGTCTCTGAGTTAGCACTGGTTTTAATATTTTGAAATGGTTAAAAGAAAAAACCAGTGCTACAGAGATTACTCTCAGCAAAACCTCCTTGCTGATCTGGCCCCTTGAAGAAGAAAAAGGCTGACCTGAACTGAGCTGCCAAAGCATACAAGTTCTTAAGAGAAAAATGTAGGTTCTCACTAATTAGTCTGTCCTAAGGGAAGGTTTGAAGTATAAAGTAATTTTAATTGGAATAAGGGCAAGATAATCTGGTAGCCTTTCAGTAAACATGATAATTGTTAACTACAACGTTACATTGGTGGCTTAAGTACATTCTTCTGAAAACTTTTAAGGAAAGGATAAAGCTGTAAACACATGATAATGTTGCATGCTTAGTGGCATTTCTCAAAAGTACCTGATGAATATTTTGTTATGCTAATTTGTTCCCTCCCTCCTCAGATTTCTGAACATTTTGTTATAGATGAGAAAAACATGTTTTGATAAAGTCAGTAGTAAAAATGACAGGCAAGAAACTCCATCACATTAGGTCATCATGAGTCAGTGGCTGTTGAGAGGGCAGGTAACCAGGCTGAACTGCCAGAGATTAATGGCTTCTGGGGAAAGTATTTTGCAGATGGGGAGAAACCTATTTAGGTTGAGTCAAGCTTTTGAGACATTGGCTACTTCTGTATTAAGTAGTTAGGAGTCAGTTGTTCACTGTGAATTTGGAAGGAAAAGTGAGAAATGGCCTACACAATTTAGAACGTTAGGTGCTGTCGACTCAGTTCTGACTATCCACAGCAGAACACTGCCAGACCCTGGACCATTCCCACAGATATTTTTATGTTTGAGCCCATTGTAATCACTGTGTCAATCCATGGTTTTTTTTCCTGCTGATCCTCTACCAAGAAATGGATGTCCTTCTCCAGGGATTGATCCTCCTGTGACAACATTTGAAGTAATGGAAGCTGGAGTCTTGACATCCTTGTTTCTAAGGAGCATTCTGGTTGTAAGACATTTCTTTTGACAGTCAGTGGTATACTCAGTATTCTTCAGTACCACAATTCAAAGATGAAAATTAATCAGTTATCAAAGTATCTGTTCAAAGTATTGTGTAGGTACTTAAGATTGTAAGTCAGTGATGATCCCTTTTGCTGTGCATTTAGTAGGTTGTGTGAATCCTAGTGGATTTACACTTGCAAGGGTGCTTTCCTAAGCCTTGTGCACTGTAAACGTAAGAGGTACTGTTTTCTGTCTAGCAACTGATCATGGGTTTTTTCAGTTGATTACTGTAACATCATCTTGTGACTTCAGCAATTCTTTGTACAACAGAATGAAACACTGCACGGTCCTGTGCCATCTACACAGATCATTGCTGTGTTTGAACCCATTGTTGCAGCCACTGTCAGTCCGTCTCATTGAAGGTTCTTTTCTTTGACACTGTTGAGTATGATGGTCCTCTAAGAACTTGGTCCTTTCCGTTGTCTAAAGAATGTGGGACAGAGTCTCACCATCCTTGGTTCTAAAGAACATTGTGGCTGTACTTAAAGACAGTTCTGGCTATCTGTTGTACACTCAATAGTCTTTGCTAGAACTGTAATTCAAAGACATCAATTTTTTTTTCCTTGGTCTTTTTCATTGTACAGCTTTTACAAGCTTATCAGGCAATTGAAACTAAGATTTGGGTCAGATGCATCTTAGTTCTCAAAATGACATCTTTGCGTTTTAGTACTTCAAAGAGGTCTTTTGCAGCAGATTTGCCTAGTGCACACAAATGAAATCATTTGACTTGTTGACTCATTTCTATGCATGTTGATTGTGAGTCCAAGTAAAATGAATTCCTTGACAACTTAGTCTACATTTATCATGATGTTGCTTATTGGTCCAGTTGTGAGGATTTTTGTTTTCTTTGCACTGAGGTATAATTTACACTGAAGGCAGTAGTCTTGGGTAAGTACTTAACGCACTCTGTTTTCAGCAAACGAGGTTGTGTCATCTGCAGTCATAATGCCACTTTATGTTGTCTGGCTTCTTAGATTATTTGGTCAGCATACAAGCATACAGTTTAGATTATTTGCTCAGCATACAGACTGATGAAAGGATATGACCCTGATGGGTTTTGTTTTGTTTTGTTTTGCACTTTACACAGAGGTTTACAGAACAAACTAGTTTCTCATTGAACAGTACACATGCTATTTGATGACATTGCTTAACAGTGACACCAGGTCAGCGTTTTCCATCCTCAGTCTTGGTTCCTTACTGTTCTCCTGTCACCTTCTGCTTGCTAGTCTACCCAGAGGTGATGTGCCCCTTGAGTCTACTTCTGTTTAATGGGCCTGTCCAGTGTGGCTAAAGGGTAGACTTCAGGACTGACTTCATTACTGAGCTGACAGAGTGTCCAGGGACTGTACTCTCAGGGTTTATTCTCCATTGGGCCAGCAGTTCTGGCTTTTTTCTGAGTTACAGTTTTGTGCTGTATTTTTCACCAGCTCTGTCCATACCCTCTGTTATGAACCCTGTCAGAGCACTGAGTGGTGGTAGTTGGGCAACATCAAGTTGTACTGGATTCAGTCTGCTGAAGATGGTTCTGGGTGTGGTCCATTACTCTTTTGAACTAATCTTTTCACTTGTTTTTTTAATTTCTTTCATTCTTGGCTTCTGAACAGGTGAGACCAGTGATGTTCTCTAGATGGCCATTCACAGGCTTTTAAGACAACAGACACTACTTGCCAAAATGGAATGTGGAAGATTTTCATTATAAGCTATGTTACATGCCAGTTGAGCTAGGTGTTCCCTGAGACCATGGTCCCCATAGCTCTTGTTCTAGCCATGTGTCTGTCATTGAGTTTGAATGTGTATTTGGAGCCTTCCCTTTGTACATGTTGCTGTGACTTTCCCAGTATTGTCTACTGTCTCACCCTTCACCAAAGTTACCTTTTATCAGTTATTGAGTGTTTCTCCATTCCCACACCTCCCTTCCCTGGTCAGCATTAAAAATTGTATCTTTATGTGTAAGCCTTTTCATTAATTTTTACAGTAGTCTCATATTTGTCCATTTTTGACTGAAGTATTTCACTCAGTATAAGTTTCCTCCATGTTATGAGCTGACTCAAATTCTTCACTGTTCTTTATTGTATAGTACTCCATTGTGTGTATGTGCTGCAGTTTATCCATTCATCCGTTAATGGGCATCTAGGTTGTTGCCAACTGTTTTCTGTTACAATGCTACAGTAAGCATGGGAGTGCGTATGTCTATTTATGTGAAGGCCTTTCTGTAGGATGTATTCCTAGGAGTGGGATTGGTGGATCATGTGTTTCTATTTGTAGCTTTCCATGGAAGTGCCATATTGTTTTCTGAAATGGTTGTATCATGTTGCATTCCCACCAGCAGTGCATAAAAGTTTCAGTCTCCTGCAGCTTCTTCAGCGTTTATTTCCTTCTTTGGTGATTTGTGATGCAAAGCTTTTCTGACTTTAAACCACATTTTCATGACTGCCTCTTGGTCCATTTATAGGTTCCACATCAGCATACTGGTTCGGAATTCTTTTTCTTCACAATGTTATCCATAATCTGTCATGATCCATGCAGTCAGCTGCCTTTGTACAGTCAAAAAACAGGTAGGCATTCTGGTATTCTCTGCTTTCAGCCAAGATCGGTCTGACATCAGCAGTGATAGCCCACATTGAACATCCTCTGCTGAATCCAGCTGGAACTTCTGGCAGTTCTCTACAAACCATTTTTGATTATTTTCAGCAAAACTTGGTGATCCTAATTCTGTGATAACTTCTACATTCTGTTGGATCACCTTTCTTTGGAATGAGCACAAATACAGATCTCTTCCAGTCCGTTGGCCGGGTAGCTGTTTTCCAGATTTATTGGCGTAGATGACTGAGCACCTCCAGCACTGCATCCACTTGTTAAAACAAGTCTATTGGTATTCCATGAGTTCCTGAATCCTTGGTTTTTTGCGCCAGTATCGTCAGTGTGGCTTGAATTTCTTCCTTCAGTACCATTGATTCTTGATCATGTGCTGTATCCTGAAATGGTTAAACATCAACCAGTTCTTTTGGTATGGTGGCTTGTGTAGTCCATCTTTTGACGTTTCCTGCATTGTACAGTATTTTGCCCATAGAATTCATCAGTATTGTAACTCAAGGCTTAATTTTTTGTATTCAGTTCTTTCAGCTTGAGAAATGCCAAGCATGTTCTTTCCTTTGGTTCTCTAAGTCTGCACATTTTAAATACTTCAGTTTTTTGAGCTGTCTTTGAAATCTTCAGCTTTTTTATATCCTCTCTTCCATTTGGTCTTTGTTTCATGTCTTTTTAATGACATTGCTTTCTTCATGTCTGATGTCCTTGATGTCATCTCACAACTTGTCTGGTGTTTAGTCATTAATGTAGAGTGTCAAATCTGTTCTTGAGATGGTCTCTAAATTCCAGTGGAATACCCTCAGGGTTGTACTTCGGCTCTTGTGGACTTGCTCTGGTTTTCTTCAGCTTCAACTTGAACTTGCGTGTGCGCAGTTGGTCTGTTCTAGTCAGCCCCTGGCACTGTTCTCACGGATATTGAGTTTCTTCCAGTGTATTTTTCCGCAGATGCCCATTTGATTCTGGTGTATCCCATCTGGCGAGGTCCAAGTGTATAGTTGCAATTAATATTGTTGAAAAAAAGATTTGGAGTAATAAGTAAATTGGAAAACTACAGACTTTCAGACTAATCAAAAGTTTTGATATGGTTTGGTGAATTGAGTAGGAAAAGTGGAAAGTTACTTGTCTTTCAACAGTTATGTTGTTTGTCTTCACGTCAGTTGCTGTAGTAGTTGATTCATCAAGACTCATGCCAACAGGATCTAAAAGATCTATCATTTGAAGAGATAGCAATTGTTTTTATATTCCTGGAGTGATGATTCTGTAAAGCATTTCATTTTAACTCGGCTCTTCACATGTGCCCAGAATTTTGTCAGATTTAAAATGTAACTAAAATTTTCTGTTAGTTTATGACTATAATCTGAGAAATTTTGTCTTGGGAGCTTTGCATATGAAATTCCTGGTTTCACACCAAGGGTGTAGTAATTCACAGTGAACTGTTGCTTCATTTGGCACTCATTTTGACAATACTTAGACATAGCATGTTTAGACGTTGTGCTACAGTGTTCAGTCTGCTTTGTCTTGGAAAGAAAGCCATGTCTAAACACATCAAAGAAGATTGGTAGGAGATCCACGCTCCCTTGCCTTTTACGTGACTGAACATGTGCCAGCCAACATAATTGGTGAATTGAGCTCAATACTGAGATGCATTTCTGTTCCGAGATACAGAACTTTTTTAATTGCTCATTTTACCTGAAAAATGTCAAGTTCTAGTGTAAAATTTTTTTTTTTTAAACAACAGGACAGCTTTTCTTTAAAATCTACAGGCAGTTTGCTTTCAACTTGATACATGTTCTAGATTCTGTAATCTGCTCTTTACATGTTGGCTAAGGGTTCACTTAGGTGCTAAAGTCTAAAGAGCTTCTGAAGAATGGTGAGATTGGCTTGAATAAAACATCGTAAGGTAGAGGTTGTATTGGGAAAGAAGAAGGTATATTAGCAGTAAATTATGTCTCAGACCACTGTACTTTGTTCATAATGACAGTATCTCTTGAAGACCGAGTGTTGCGTACTTATTTTGTAGTAACAAAATCCGCTAGGTCCAAACATTGCCAGTTGGATGACCCCTTAGATCTCGAGCCCAATACTGGAGGAAGAAGACATTTTGACTGAATTGGTAGAGAAGTGCTTTGAATGCTGTTCAATGCTAAGTGAAAACACTTAGAAATCATGGGAAAAGAAGCTGTCTTCAGCAGGAGTAAACAGCACCTTGGTTACAGGAGAAAAAGGATATTCCTTTTGGGGGGGATCGTCTCTTAATACTTAGGGTTATTAAAGATTACTGCAGGTTTATACAGATAAAAATTTAATTGATTTGAAAGTTGCATCCTTACTGAATTACACTTGGTTATTTATAACTACTACCCTTTTTTTAATCTATTGCAAGCAGGTCAGATGTGGGTGTTATTTAAAAAGGTGTTTCTGCACTTGCTCTGAAAGCTACCTGGCCATTGATCAGAGAGGTCAACTAAAGGGTGATAGTGTTTTCATAGGAATACAAAGGAGTGTAGTCCAGTGGTGTTTTAGTACAAGAGATGGAGAAGAAAGAACCGTAGGAAACAAGTATTTTTTACAGTGCTGTGAAAAGAAGGCAAATGATCTTTTACTCCTTTTGTGATGGAATAAAGTATCATTTCGATTCCTATATGAAATCTTGGGACATCCTCCCTTTCATCTTGGGAGATACTTTCTTCATAGGGTTGTATCTTGGCTTCTTGTTTGGGCCAACACAAGACAAGTGACCTTCATGTTTCACAGGCCACATTCTTAGCAAATTTGCAAGAATACCTAATTGACCTTTTAGCAAGTGGGTTGAGATCTTCCTTAAAGGAACAGGTGTTTTGCTACAAAATAGTTTTAAAATCTAGTGGGTTTTTTTTTTCAGTCAACAAAAAATGTCCTAGACATGTTTGTTTTGGTTTTTTGTCTGGTGAAAATGAAGAGCTTTTAAGATTAGTTTATTCTCTGTGAGAATACAGTGAGTTTTCGTAGTATTTCTTTGGGTCCTGTTACCTACCTGTAGGTGGTAAAATGTGTGAAAGTGAAAGGAGAAAGTGTTCTGAATCTCACTTGACATTGCCCACAGAAAAACAGGATATCTGGAAGAATTCTTCTAAATTTAGTTGTGGAAATTTCAGTGGCCTGAATCAACTTAAAAGCACCCCATAGCATCCTGTGATACTGTTTGTATGTTTCTTAGAGATGTGGTTAAAATCTCAGCAGAACCAGTTTTAGAATGGTTTTGTCCCTTGTAAATGAAGAAAGAAGCAACCATTTTACTTGTAAAGTATGGAGCCAGTTACCATAGGATGTGGAAAAAGTTTTTAATATTTCAAGAATTAATACAAGCAAGATTTGAATTAAATGCAATCATAATACTTAAATAGTCGCTCAGTTGGGTTTGAGTCAGAATGGAATTGACTCCACAGCAGTGGATTTGTTGTGTTGTAGTTATTTTAATTCAGAGGGGAGCATATTGCTCTTGCTGCCTATTTAAAAGGTCTAATGGTTTTATTTATTGTTAGAAGCCATTTATCAATTTTCTTAAAAAAAAAAAAAACTTAGGAGGGAGTGGCCTTCACTTCTGTAGCCTACCTGTGTCATATTACAGGATTTAGAATAACTGGGGAGATTAACACTAAGGAGTGCCCAGTTTGTCCTGGTGGTGTTTGTTTTAAAATTACCTCATTTTTAGATTGTTATTGCAAGAACTGTGGTTGAACTAGAACTTCACAAGGGGAGACCTAAAAATAACTTCACAGAATTTATAATTACAGTAGAACCCTAAGTTATGTAAATCTATCTGGAAAGTTTTCCTTTACACAGAAAGGATTTATAGAATAATTAAAAGAATGCAATCTGAAACCTCTACCTGGTATTAGGTACCATATGTATGACTTGACAAGTTACCTTGGCTATCTCAGTTTCCTCATCTGTATGATGCAGATACCACAGAACTGAGTGGACAGCTGAAAGCTGCCTGCATGTACTAAGTTCTGTGTAGGATGTGTTTAGTAATTATTAACAACTCCTATTAGAATGGGAATTTGGCAAAAATGGGCTTGTTACACAACTCTGAATTTCAAAAATCCACAGCCTCACCTGTTTGTGTCATCTGTTTTGTTTTTTCTGTGTTTGACAGGAGTACAAAAGGGGCAGTGAAAGTGCCAAGCACTGACAGATGAAGGTAGAAGGTGATGGGCCACCAGGAAATGTCTTCAAATTTGTCAGCAGTGTCTGTGTCTAGATCCACTGTTTCAGGGCTTTGAGAAGAAACTGGTGGTGCTGGCTTTTTGTTTAATTATAAAAGTAACATGTATTTGTGATTGGGGGGAAAAGAACAAACTATAGCCTAGAGATAATAACTGTTATATTCTGATGGGTACTCTTGAATTTTTTGGTGCTCTGATAATCTATAAAGTTGTGATGATCCTATTCAGTAGCCTTTTGTAAACAACCCTTTTATGTGTTTAGTGCTATTCTACATTCTTTAAAAAGGCACCGTGATAGAGTATGCTTTTCATCAATTCTGAGATCCATCCCAATTTCTGATTTCTTAAACTCTGGGAGAAAATTGTGTCATATACTTGATGGTATACCACACTTTCATTAATGTTTTTCTACTCAGAGCACAAAGTGGTGGGATGTCTTAAAATTTGTACAGTCCTGTATTTCGTGAAATTCAGTATTTAATTGTACGGATACATCATGTTTTAAGCAAGTCTCTACTGAAGAGTGTTAGGCTTTCCCTATTATTAAATAATCAATGCTGTGATGAATACCTCATCCAGCTTGGAATGTGTATACTGCTCCTTAAGCTACATCGTTGGAACTGAATTTTTTTTACATCTTACTGATTATTACCCAACTGCCCTAAGAAAGGGGCCAGCTAACACTCCTGTTAGTAGATACCAGCTTCCTTTATTAAGACCAGCTGATTTTCTTTAATCTTTGCTAACATGGTAAGTGAAAATGGTATCTTGCTTAATTTCTGTTTCTCTTGCCTGCAGGTGAGTTTTAAATGTGTACTGGACATATGTATTTTATGAGTTGCCCATTCACAGCACGTTTTTCTTTGAGATGTTGGCTTTTTTCCTGTCGATCTGTAAGAGTTCTTTATTAAGAAAGCTGTTTTTGACATGTGTCAGTCTTTTTACCTAAGTCTGTGTGCATGAATTTTGCAAATCTTTCATTTTAATATATTGGAAAATTTCTTCCAGTTTTGATGTAAGGACCTAAACTTGTTCTTATTGGTCAGTTAGCCAATTCACAGAATGAACTATCTTTTTTAGGGGTAAAAAGAGACCTTTCTGATCTCTTATCTGAAACTGGTGCTTCACTCAGTTCACCTTGCAGCCAGGAAAGGGTGGTAACCTGAACTGCGAGTTCTGCCAGCTAGGGAAGGACAGCAGGGCTGCCTGGAGGCTGGAGAGTCATTATTGGGACAGGTGAAAACTGCATCTGGTGAAAGAAGAACCAAGAGTCTCCCACACGAAATGGCAAACAGAATGTTCTTGGCATCTTTTTCACTGGCCTCCAGGTGGAAACCCTGGTGGCACTTAGAGTGGTTAAGTGCTATGGCTGTTAACTAAAAGATTGGCAGTTTGAATCTGTCAGATGCTCCTTGGGAACGCAGAAGCAGTTCCGCTGTGTCCTACAGGGTCACTGTGGCGGTGGACTTGATGGCAGTGGGTTTTTGTTTTGGGGTCCAGGGTATTGGTGACTTGCAGTGCAAGGCTATTAATGAAAGCTGAGAAATTGGGACAGAGTGGAGGAAGATACGTTAGTTTTGACTTTTCCAAACATCCAAAAGGAATCCTAGGGTGGCGCTAGTGTTTAATGCCCAGAGGTGACTCAGAAGAAAGGCCTGGGAACTTACTCCTCAACAGTCAGTCTTGACAACTTCTGGAGCAGAGTTCTACTTTGACACCCATCACGTGCCATGAGTCAGAACTGACTGGTGATGTCAACAAGGAAGACAGGCCAAGGAAATAAAATTTGGCTTCTAGGAAAGAGGTCTTTTCAAGGAACAAAAGAATATGTAAGAAATAGTAGTAAATTCCCATGAACTCACTAAAAATGAACTCAGCAGTAGCATTTCTAGTCATTTAGGTTCCAAGTTTTGGTAGAGCAGAACTTTCTGAGTTGGCCTTGGGATGTGTAACAGGAGGGAGGAACTTAATATCAGTGTTCATTTTCCTGTGAAATGAAAGCTTGGGTGTACCAGTGTTGGTGACCTTCTAGTCTTGGTAACTAGTCTCCAGACCACCTGATTTGGAGAGAAGGAATTGTGAAGGCTACTTGGCAAGGACAAAGCAAGTTTAGTCATCTCATTCACAAAAACAGGACAGTTTATCTGGCAGAATGAGCAGCCAAAGACATGTTCAAATATGCCTTTAAATTACATGTATTACAGCAGTGTCTTCAATGAAAATGTGGAAGAGTGAGTGGGAGCTGGGAATGAAGAATAAATGCAAGCTGTCGGTTGTCTCAGTAAACGGGAGGCAGGCACAGCAAGACCAACTTGAAAACGGAACAAGATGAAAGAGGTGACAAGTGACAGCTTTTACTTTTTACTAAGAGTCTCTTATGCACCAAAGGAGCCCTGGGAGCAGGAATGCTTAAGCACTTGGCTGCCAACTGAAAGGCTCACATTTTGAACCAGCAACACCAGGAGAGAAGAGATTTGGCAATCTGCTCCTTTTAAAGATGATAGCCTAGAAAACCTTATGGAGGGAGTAGCTCTGCTCCATCACATAGGGTTGCTACAAGTGGAAATCAACAACTGAAGTGAGCACAAGACAGGAAATAATTCCATGGTTTCGGCTTTCAAGCTGTGTATAGCCCGTTAGAGGATGTGAAGACCATTCTGGCATGAAGGAGGGGCATCTGCTGCAGCCTGAAGGATCAAGGAGGGCTTCCTGGATGAGGTGATGTGCAACTTTTCTTCTTTTAGAGAGACAAATGACTGCAGTATCACCTGGGACTTGAAGGGAGGGGGAGTGGGGTAAGTGGGAGACTGGGTGTTGGGGACAAGGGACTATGGGGACAGCAACTGAAAAGTTGTCATCACATAATCCAGGAAAACTAAAGGTATGGAAAACAAGTAAAGCACTCAAGATAACTCACTATTAAGAGGTAATTGGTTGGCCTGCTTCCAAAACGGAGGCCTTCTCTGTTTAAGACAAATTGATAGAGGGACATTACATTCTGGGCATAAACAGGCCATGGCAAATGCTGTGATTCAAGGAACCACAACGTCAGGAGCTGCATCAAAGCTAGTTGAAAACTGAAGGACCGTCGGCTTTTTAAAGAAAGCATGTGAGGACTAAAGGTGACGTCTGGGGTGTCAGGAAGCAAAGATGGATAGTTTCAACATGTGCAACCTCTAGAGCTCAGGAAAGACTGGGTAAACCAAAAGGCTGTGAACAATCACTTACACAGGACTAGGTGGTCAGCAGAAACCCTGATGGTGTAGTGGTTAAGTGCAACAGTTGCTAACCAAAATGTCTACAGTTCAAATGCAGCAGGCACTCCTTGGAAACTGAAGCAGTTCTTATCTGTCCTATAGGGTTGCTATGAGTTGGGATCAACTCAGTGACAATTTTTTTTTTTTTTTTTTATGTTTTAGATGGTGAGTCAGTGTAAACACATTTCCAGTTCGGTGGGTTAGGGGAAGAAGTATACATCTGTAACTTTTTTTTTTTTAATGCAAATTCAAAGGATAGTGGATAGTGGAGAAGCTGCGTCACTTCCAGTGTTAGACTTGGGGAATGAGTGGGAGAGGGATTTAAGAAGCAAATCCTTTTTTGTCATACATTCCCTTGGAAAGTATACTACTGTCTGAATGACACTGACCAAAACTTCCCACCAGTCCAGTGGAAGAAATAATAGTGAAGGCATAGAGAGGTGGGAAAGGGGAGGGTGACAAGCCAGCGGCCACAGCCTTGAAGGTGTAAAACATGGGTTATGCTCCCAGTTCATGCCTTGGAAACGAGCATTACCTTCCAGGCTCAACTCTAGCTGTTGGGGGTCAACTTGCAGTCTGCATGAGGAGGCCTTACCCAGAGCCCTGCAGTGGGTTGACAGTAGCACTCTGCAGTGTTCTTGGTGCATTGAAAGAAGGTAAAAGCAAAATAAAACCACAGTACACTAGCAAAACTAGGAAAAATTAGAAAAAAAGATGCATTCGTGGGCTTCAGCAAATAGGACAGTAATTGTCTTGGGGGCTCTTTTACACTGTTTTCACAGAAGTCAAAACTTGTTTTGAAGGCTCCCTGTAGTTCTCAATAGTGTGTTTATTTACCAGAGCTACACTTGTCTAGTGTGCTGGCCACTTGTCACTAGCCATTGTTTTTTTTTTTTTTTATGGTGTTTTAAGTGAAATTTTACAATCCAAGTCAATTTTTTACACAAAAACCTAAATGTACACATTGCTGTGTAACTCTGGGTGCTTTCCCCACCCTGTGACAGCACACTCCTCCTTCCATCCTGTATTTCCTGTGTCCATTCAACCAGCTCCTGTCCCCCTCTGCTCTCTCATCCTACCTCTGGACAGCAGCTGCCTAATTAGTCTCATGTTTCTGCTTAAGAAGCACACTCTTCAAATGTGGGTGTTTTAATTATAATCAGAAGTCTTTCTCAGTCATGCTAGACAGATTCCAAATGGTCAGTAATCATGCTGCTAGTGTCTACAGTACTGGACAGTGCAGATATAAAACATATCTCCCGTCTCAGGATATTCTAGTGAACAATACTGATCCAGAGCATAAGGCCTGATATGTAGGTGTTATATAAATATCTGTTGCATGAGTGGTCCTCTGGACAGCTGGCCCCTACGAGTAGTTTTAGCTTCTCCTCCCCTTTTCCTTTTCTGCCTAATGTAGCCAAGAACATTTCCAGGAACCCAGGCTAAAGTCTGTAGGTCCACATGGTGGTAGATGCAATCAATGTTAAGGCTCTGGAGAGGGCCAGATGAGATACCTGGGTGCAAGCCTATGCTCAGTTCCCAACCCTCACCATAAGCTGGCTTGCCAGCTGTCCAGCAGCACCCAGAGGTGATGGCTACTAGAGTATGCAATTTTATCCCTCTCAGAGAGGGAGCTGAGTAGATGTGGTGTGCTGTGCTGGTTGGGGGCTCACTGACTTCCAGGCTTTGAGCCTTGTCTGTCATAGCACAAGGGAACCGCACCCCATCTTTAACCGATCTAGAGTCAGTTTCTCACCACAGGAGAAGCTGAGTGGGTGAAGGGAACTTGAGAAAACAGAAAGGGATATGTGTTGAGGCTCCAGTTCTTCCAGAGGGTCAGGGACAGGAGCCTCATGCGAAGGGAGATAATCAATGTTGGAGGGCAAGTAACCCTCATGAGTGGAAAGGAAGTCCACCGGGAGGACCGTCAGCGGGCTAACTGGGTTTCTAGGCTTTGTGTCAGGGCCTCCGTGCCCTAGCACCTTGTACAGATCACCAAGTTGCTTCGTCTTGAGGGCTCTTGGAGGGACTATGTCTTCCGAGGTACAAAGACCTTGGACATCTTGTCTCCTTTCTGGCCATGAGAGGCGATGGGGATGTCTGAAGGCTGGAGCCACTTGATGAAGGACCTCACTGATGACCAGTGTCTCAGGGTCTTCAGGAGTGTGTCTGGCTGTCTGGAGCCTGTCCACGAGCAACTGTGTCTTTTCCTGAGAGAAGGAAGGTAGAAGAGGCTCTTGAAGCAGTGTAAGTCACCTTGACACCTGACTTCTCCACTCCTCCCAGATGCCTCACAGCCCGCACTGCCCCCTCAGCTTGGGTGGGACACTGGTCCTTCCTCTAGGCAAGCCAAGGAAGAGAAGTAAACACATCAGGGAGTCTGCGCTGAAGGTAGAGCAGCAGGGGTGGGACTCTCTCCAACTCCCACAACCCAGCTCAGATTTCAGCCAGACTGTTTCTAATGTGAATCAAACTGTACTGTCTGCTTTTCTAGCACAGAAGGCACACTGGGTGAAAAGCTAAGCTAGTCTTAACTCTTTCTGGAGCAGAACCCAGAGGGGAGGCTTTATTGCCACACCTCACAGCTGATGATTTGACACTGACTGAGCTGACTCCTGAAAGAAGTATAGTATTTTCCAGGTAGGAAGATGTGGCAGGCAAGGAGGACTGGTGTATTCTAGAACCTATTAGTTATTTCTTACAACAAGCAGGAGAGGGCTCACCTTATGAAGAGCTGTTTAAGGGCTGCTGATGAGTTTGGCTTTGGTAGAACTAAAAGATTTTACCCAACCCACTGCTGTTTAGTCGATTCTGACTCACAGTGACCCCATAGGACAGAACAGAACTGCCCCAGAGAGTTTTCAAGGAGCACCTGCCAGATTGGAACGGCTGACCTTCTGGTTAGTGGATGCAACACATAACAACTTCACCACTAGGGTTTCTTTAGGCAGAATAATCTTGTCAGATCAGCTTTTAAGAAAGAGTTCTCCAGAATAACACTCTTTTTGGAAGAAATTTTCATCCTTCCTTCTCTATAGTTGGAAACCCTGATGGCTCAGTGGTTAAGTGCTATGGCTGGTAACCAAAAGGTCAGCAATTGGAATCTGCCAGGTGCTGCTTAGAAACTCTATGGGGCAGTTCTATTCTGCCCTATACTGTTGCTGTGAGTGAGAAGTAACTCGATGGCAGTGGGTTTGGCTTGGGTTTTCACTGTAGTTATTTGGTCTGTTAATTCTCTTGCTGACTCTCTTCAGCTGGTTGCTGGCTCCTCAATGTCCTGTCTCTTTCCTTTCTCAACTTATTGCTGGGTCTGAGTCCTCATCCTATTACCAGTTCTTTTGTAATTGTTAGCTCTGAAGTCAGCCACGGATTCAAGGGGCAGGGGAGGAGAGCATCCCATGCACAACAAGATCAGATTGTTACAATCCACAGAGTTTTCGCTGTCTGATTTTCAGAAGCAGATCACCAGGTCTTTTTGCCTAGTTTGTGGAAGCTCCACTGAAACATTGAGCATCAGAGCAGCACACAGGCCTCCACGGACTGGTAAGATGGGTGGTGGCTGTGGGTGAGATGCACTGGCTGGAAGCCAAAGGAGTGGAGGGGATATAATTCTACCACCGAACCATCACTGACCCCAAGGCTTCTCTTAATAGATTCAAATTGGTCTCTCTGCCTCAGTCTGTCCTTACATTTGAGAAACTACCTTACACACTGACTGCCTGATCCTTCTAAAGCAGACCTCCAAACTTTTATGACTTCCACTTAAATGTATGGTTACGTTTTCAAGCCCTTAGCCAGGCAATCAAGCTCCTGCACAACTGCCTGCCTCTGTCTCCTGTGTTTGCCATCAGAAACTTCAGCTTCACTCATGTTGTCCTGGTCTGCACACGTTTTGCCTTCCGTCCCACCACCACACACTCGTGTCCGCTGCCAGTCGCCACTCTCTTTTGTGTGCACCACCGTCTCTTTGGTGAAGACTTCCTCTTTCATACAAGCCCCTGGGAACTGTTCTTCCACTCACCACAGTGAAGAAACTACTGCTAGGTTCTTGATGTGCAACTTCTTCACACTGTCCCTTTTCTTTCACATGTCTCTGTGGCATAGTGGTTATGTGCTACGGCTGCTAAAGGCTGGCAGCTTGAATCTGCCAGGTGCTCCTTGGAACCCTGATGGGGCAGTTGCTCTGTCCTACAGGGCCGCTATGGGTCACAACTGACTCAATGGCAGTGGGTTTGGTTTTGAGTTTTTGTAAGCCCTCTGCATGCAGGGACCACGTCTCCAGGGGCGAGTACACCAAAAACCAAACTCTTTGGACTGTTGGAAACCCCATGTGGCACAGAGTAGAGCTGTACTTATAAGGTTTTTTTGGCTGTAGTCTTCACAGAAGCAGATTGCCAGGCCTTTCTTCAGTGGTGATGAGGGGCCGGTCCAAACTACAAATCTTTTTGATAGTCGATGAGCACCAACTGTTTGTGCCACCCAGTAGGGCCTTATGGGAGGAGTATGATGATCAAAAGCGGTCTGGGAACAGGGAAAGCCCTGGGTACTAGTCCCAACTCTGACATGCTGTGGCCTAGGAAATGTCAGGTGACCTCTAGGCCTCAGCTCCCTCATTTGTCAAATGCAAATCAGACAGGATGGTTTGGTCTGGGTGGGCCTCTGATGTTCCCCAGCTCAGCATCCCCTCCTTTGCCTTGAACTCAACAAATGTCCTGGAAGTGAATCTGCTGTCTCAGGACAGATTGCCAAGAAGGGCCTTGACCAAAGTAGGGGGTTCTGTGTGTATGTTTCTCTTCCGATGGCTGCACAAACTGGCCCTGGGTTGTTGGGGCTAGGAAAAGGCTGGACTCTCTGGGCAGCTGAGCTGTCCGAAATGCTGCTTCCAGAGATGTGAGAGATTACACAGGGTGTGGGGATGGCTTGTTGTTTTCACAAGGTGGGGGGTTTGCTCTGCCTTCTTGATGGCTCTGGCAATATTGACCGGGGGTGCTCCTCAGTGCTTTTAGATAGCAGAGTTTCTGGCTGATGAGTCCCAGAAGGAGCCCTTGTGAAACTACTCTTGGCTCAAGCACTTCGAGGACACTATTTTAAGCATTTAAGAGCTCAAAATGGATAACATCCCAATGATCCCCTTTATGATACGCCCCTTTTCTCCAGAGTTCTAAGTCATGGTTTTTCAGCTGCATTTTACTAAGTGGTAGGGGGTGACAGGCCTGTGAGAGCTGCAACCACCTTGAGCTGAAGATAAAGGAGGATTGACTGTTGTATTTCTATCTTCTGTGTCAGCCTAGCATCACGAGAGTAGCTTGGCTCTTTAAAAATGAACTACCTGAGTCAAGGGTCAGGCCACATGGGTTCCAAGGATGCCTCCAAGGCCTTCATCACAGAGGCTATGTTTAATCTGCTTAATTCTTTTTATTTTCTAACTCACTGGTTATTTTTTGAGAGATAAGTATATGCATAGTTTACTTTTAAGTTCAAGGGGACTGTGTGATGATAGCCTTCATTCCCCTCCAGAGAGGCAAGCACCATTACAAGTTTATACATATGCTTCCAGAAATACCCTGTGTGCTCACGTTGGAGAGATGTATGCATGTGTGTAAAAGTTCCTTCCTTGTGTGCAAAAGCAACCCATTGTACATAACTGTTATTGTGTAAAAATTGTTATTAATGTATTTTGTATTAAAAAACTGGCTTTTTTCACTTGAAATGTCTTGGAGCCATTTCAGAACATATAAATCCAATTCATTCTTTTAAGCAGTTGCATAATGTCCTGTTGTGTGAATGTACTCAGATTTTTTTAAGCTTCTGGTGGACTTTTATGTAATACTCAATTTTTTTGCTTTTATTTATAATGTAATGAACATACTTATATGATGCAACTTTGTGCACCTGTGTGGCAATATCTGGGTTACTGTCTACCTGTGGGACTTTCCCTGGCCCTTTATTTATATATCTTTCTCAGCACCCCTTCTAGGTTTTCTTATGACTCTTCAGTGGCTCTCCAGGCCTCTCTATCGCCTGACAATCAGGCAAAGGCCCCCAGGGCCCATGATGCCAAAGCTACCAGCTCTGGAGCCAGATGTCTGTAACTGAGCCAGAACTGTCTCCCACTGTACTACTTCAGGCTTTTGGGATGTGGAAGTTTGGAATCTCAGTGTTGGGAACTCAACGTGTTCAACTCCTGGTCCTTGCCTCTCCTCTAACACTAGCAGTGGCAGCTTAGAGGGCTTTCTAATAGGGTGATGCAGTATGGCCCCAAGTAAAGGCCCAGTAGGTGGCTACCTCTCTAGTTAGTGTGCTCGTCTTAGAGGTGATGACTGCTAGAAATACTCCCTTCACCCTGTGCTAGAAAATGTTTTAGAATGTGTCGTAGAGTGGTGGGACAGTACATGCTCTGGAGCCAGCCTTCCTGCATGTGAATCTAGGATCCACCATTTATTAGCTGACTAATGTTGGGCAAGTTACTGAGTCTTCAGTACCTCTGTTTCTTCATCTGAAAAATGAGGACAATAGCACAATCTCATAAAGCTGTTCTATACATTAAATGTTAATGTATGCAAAATGCTTCAGTGTCTTGCACAGAGATAGTTATATATATTGTAGTTATTATGATTATTACTCTTCTTGTATCTTAATGGGGACAAAACTCCTCAACAGAGAAGGGAATTAAAGCATGAGATTTTCTGGGAAGAAAGTGAACAATTTTTGCCATTTATGATCCCCTGAAGAATTAATGCCTTCAAATTGTAGTATTGGCAAAGAATATTGAATATACCATAGACTGCGAGAAAAATGAACAAATCTGTCTTAGAAAAAATATGGTTAGAATGCTCCTTAAAAGCAAAAGTGGCAAGACTTTGTCTCATGTATTTTGGACATGTTAACAGGAGGAATCATTCTCTGGAGAAGGACATCATGATTGGCAAAGTAGAGGGTCAGCGAAAGAGAGGAAGACCCTCAAGGACTGACACACTGGCTGCAACAATGGGCTTAAACATAACGATTGTGAGGGTGCTGCTTGACCAAGCAGTACTTTGTTCTGCTGTGCACTGGTACTCTATCAGTCGGCTTGACGGCACGTAACAACAACATGGGCTACATGCTCCACATGACACCTTATTTAAACCTCACAACAATATACAAGGTAGGTGCTGTCAATTTGCATTTTACAGAGGATGAAACTCGAGCATGAGTCATATGTAGTAAGTGGCAGAAGCTGGATTTGCATGCAAGCGTGATTCAAAGGCATGAAACTTCAGTGACTTAAATTCCTATGGAGGCAGATGTGACTGGGACTGTTGGCTTCTGGCCTGGGACCAACAGAATGTCCTGGGTAACTGAAAAGAAGAATCTTGGCAAAGAAAGGCTGTGAAGTTTGAGAAAAGGAGTCTGGGGCTGCCAAGGCCTCTGGCAATGGGATGAATATGAGCATGCATTTCTCCTCCCTAGTGGCTCCCCTTAAATGGATCCATTCTTGCCCTATATTCAGATACCTTCAACTTGCAGCCTTTTATACCCAAGTGAGCACATTCTCACCTTCTGACTGCTCTGCTACAGTTCCTCCTCTTCCTTTACCCTCAGCTGTCTCATCTGTCCCTTCAGTGACCTCTCCTTCTGTTAAAACTGTTTCCTTGCAGGACAGAATGGCTTCCGAGCTTTCTGCCAAGTCCCAAGTAGTCTGGGTCTGTTTTTCTTTTTTTTATGCTCAGAGAAGTGGGAATGTCAGAGTAAAGTTTTGATTTTTCTGCATTTGAATATATCACTGCTCAGGCTGGGGCTCAGTAAATGGCAAAAACGCTTTCTAACTGTATATTGAAATAAGTTAGACAAAGGGAGAATGTCCAGGTTAAACAATTTGGGTACATTCTTACAAGATATACAACAGTGGTATAGATATAAATACAGAGGAACAAAAAGTTATGGGTCTTTTAGTCTCTGCGTCACCAGCTTCAGAAAATTCCTATGCACATGCTTCTGTTAAACCCACAGAGTGATGAATTGGATGGTGACTTAGTACCGGTGACTTCAGCTTATCCGTAGAGTCTAAGGACCCAGCTTTCTAACTGCACAGGCAAATTTAGGGTGGCTGCTAGTACTCCATCTACTAGCCAGTAAGGTTTTATACATTACCTCCACGATGGGGTATTTTTTAGCCCAAGTGCTGTTGGCTGGGTCTGGAATTTTTCTGATGTACCACTGAGGCCGGAGGGCCGAAAGCAGAACAAATACCCTACAGATGAGACACAAACAAAGAAACAAAAAATGGTGACTTCTGGTTAAACGCATATACAATGGCAGAGAAGCACGGGTTCTCAATGCAGTGACTTCAGTGTAGGGTTTGCTTTTGCATGCAAATCAATAAAATAGAAACACAAAAAAGAAATATGATGCATTGTCCAAGGCTGGAGTAGTTTCCTGTGAAGTTTTACCTGGTCAAGAGTTGGGGTTCAGCCAGTTGGGATTTGCTAAGTAAACTATGGAACTTCCCCTCTACTCAATGTTTAACTGTCACCATCTAACCAAGCATGAATTCAGCAAACAATGACTGAAACCTAATATATGATCTATCCATGAGCATGCCACATTCTTCCATTTATGTAGCTCTCTTCTTTCTTTTTTTTCTTCCATTCCCACCCCTTCCTTCCCTTGTAACTATCAAAGATTGTTTCTTTTTGTGTGTAAACTTTTTCATGAGTTTTCATAGTGTGGTTTCACGCAGTATTTGTCCTTTCATGATTGACTTATTTTGGTCAGCACAATGCCCTTCAGGTTTCATCCATCTTGTAAGATGCTTCACAGATTCGTTATTGTTATTTGTCATTGCATTGTAGTCCATTGTGTGTATGTACCATTGTTTGTTTATCCAGTCTTCTACTGATGGGCATCTAGATTGTTTCCATCTTCTTGCTGTTATGAACAGTCTTGCAGTGAGCATGGGTGTGCGTGTGTCTATTCACGTGACAGCTCTTATTTCTCTAGGATATTCTCTTAGGAATTAGATTGCTGGATCATATGGTATTTCTATTTCTAACTTTCTAAGGAAGTGCCATATCATTTTCCAAAATGGTTGTACCATTTGGCATTCTGACTTGTGGTGCATAAGAGTTCTGATTTTCCTGAAGCCTCTTGAGCGTTTGTTATTTTCTGGTTTTTGATTCCTGCCAGTGAGATGGTAGGTATCTCAGTGTGGTTTTGATTTGCATTTCCCTAATGGCTGGTGGTCATGAGCATTTCCTCATGTGTCTGTCTGTTAACTCCTTGAATATCTTTTTTGGTAAAATGTATGTTCACTTCTTTTGCTCACTGTCAGTGACTGAATTGTGTCTTCCAAAAAATGTGCGTGGCAATTTGGCTGGGCCATGATTCCCAGTATTGTGGGATGTTCCTACAGGTTGTAAATCCTGTCTCTGTGATGTTAATGAGGGAGGTTGGGTGGCTGTTGTGTTGGAGGAGCAGGACTCAAAGTGTAAGATTGTACTGTACCTTGAGGCAGTCTCTTGGCATATATTGGAAAGGGAAGCAAACTGAGTTGGGAACCTCATAACATCATGAAGCAGTATGGGGAACAGATCGTGTCCTTTAGACCCTGGGGTCCCTGTGCCTCAGAAGTTCCCAGTTCAGGGGATAATTGATGACAAGGGCCTTCCTCCAGAGCCAACAAAGAAAACCTTCCACAGGAGCTGAATCCCTGAATCTGGACTTTCACCTACTTTCGCATGAGAAAGTAAATTTCTTTCTCCAGAGCCATCCCATTGTGGTATTTCTGTTACAGAAGCACTAGATGCCTAAGGCACTCTTTTTTAAATTGAATTATTTGTCTTTTTGTTGTAAAGGTTTTGTATTTTCCTGTAGATTTTACAGATTAGACCTTGGTCCAATTTGTCACAGCCAAAATGTTTTCCCCAGTCTGTAGGTTCTCTTTTTACTTCTTTTGGTGAAGTCTTTTGATGAGCATAGTGTTTAATTTTTAGAAGATTCATTTATCTAGCTTATCTTCTGGAGTTTGCCTGTTGTAAGTTGTGCTTTATATCCTGGTACTGCTGTGTATTAGGGGCTCTAATATTGATCCTATTATTTCTTGTATGATCTTTATAGTTTTGGGTATTCTATGTTGGTCGCCATAAGTTGGATCCGACTTGATGACACTGGCTTTATGTAGGTCTTTGATCCATTTTGAATTAGTTTCTGTGTATAGTGTGAGGTACGGGTCCTGTTTCATTTTTTTTTTGCAGATAGACATCCACTTCTGCCATACCATTTATTAAAGTCTGACTTTTCCTCATTTGATGAACTTTGGGCCCTTGTCAAAATCAGGTGACTGTAGATGGATGGATTTACTTCTGGGTTCTCAATTTTCTTTCATAGGTCAATGTATCTGGACACCCTGATTGCATAGTGGTTAAGTACTACATCTGCTAACCAAAAGGTTGGCAGTTTGAATCCTCCAGACACTCCTTAGAAACTCTATGGAGCAATTCTACTCTGTCCTTTAGGGTCTCTATGAGTCAGAATAGACTTGATGGCAGTGGGTTTGGTGTGGTCTGGTCAATGTATCTATTGTTGTACCAGTGCCAGGCTGTGTTGACTACTGAAGCTGTATAGTATGTTCTGAGGTTAGGTAGTGTGAGTATTCCTGCTTTCTTCTTCTTCAACAGTAACTTACTTATTTGGGTCCTCTATTGCTTCCATATAAATTTAATGATTAGTTTGTCCAACTCTTTGAAGAATAGTGTTGGTATCTGGATTGGGATTGCGTTGTATTTGTATATTGTTTTGGGTAGAATCATCATGTTCACAATGGTGAGTCTACTTATCTATGAACATCATATGCTTTTCCATTTATTTGAGTCATTTTTGATTTCTTACAGTAGTGTTTTCTTTATGTAGGACTTTTACCTCCCTGGTTAGATTTATTCCTAAGTATTTATTTTTTTAAGGGGCTATTATCAATGGTATTGTTTTCCTGATTTCTTTTTTGTCATTCTCTTTATTGGTATATAGGAATCTAACCAATTTTTATATGTTTATCTTGTATCCTTCTATTCTGCTGAATCTTTTTATAAATCCCAGTAATTGTATTGTGGAGTCTTTTGAGTTTTCTACATATAGTATCCTAACATCCACATGTAGGAGAAAACTGACTTCTTTACCAACTTGGATGCCCTTTATTTCTTTTTTTTGCCTTATTGCTCTAGCTACGACTTCCAGCACAATGTTAAATAGGAATGGTGATAAAGAGCATCCTTGTCTTGTTTCTGTTCTCAAGGGGGATGTTTGCAGTCTCTTTCCTTTAAGAATGATACTGGCTATTGGTTTTGTATATGTCTGCTATTTTGTATGTGTCTTTTATTATGTTGAGGAATTTCCCTTCTATACCTATTCTATTCAGAGTTTTTTAATCAGAAATGGGTGTTGGGCTTTGTCAAATGCCTTTTCTGTATTGACTGAATTGGTCATGTGACTCTTATTTGTGTGGTATAGTACGCTGATTTTTCCAAACATCCTTGCACACCTGGTATGAGTCCCACTTGGTTAGGTGTATTATTTTCTTAAATGCTGAACTCTATTGGCTAGAATTTTGTTGAAAATACCTGCATCTATATTCATGAGTTACTGGTCAGTAATTTTCTTTTTTTCTGGGGACTTGCCTGGCTTTGAAATCAGGGTTATATTGGCATCATAGAATGAATTTGGGAATATCCCTTCCTTTTATGCTCTGAAACAGGTTGCACAGTACTGTATGAGTTCTCTGAGTGTTTGGTAGAATTCTCCAGTGAAGCTATCTGAGCCAGAGAATTTTTTTTTTTTAATTACCTCTTCAATTTCTTCTCTTGTTATGGTTCTGTTCAGATTTTCTATCTCGGCTTATGTTAGTTTAGATAACTGCTGTGTTTCTAGAAATTTGTCCATTTCTTGTAGGATCTCAAATTTGTGCAAGTACAGTTTTTCACAGAATTCTGTTATCATCCTTTTTATTTTAGTTGGGTTTGTTGTAATGTCCACCATCTCATTTCTTATATGGATTATTTGCTTTTTCTCCTGTCTTTCTTTTGTCAATTTGGCCAATGATTGGTCAGTTTTGTTGATCTTTTCAAAGAACCAACTTTTGGTCTTGTTGATTCTTTCTATTGTTGTTTTTGGCTTTTGTTTTTGTTTAAATTTGTTTAATTTATTGTGATTGAGTGAAAGTGTACAACCTGGTTTAAATTTGCATGCCTGCCTATGTGCAGCTTTTACTGCACTCCTCGCCTGGTGACAGCACACTCCTCCTTTCTGTTCTATGCAAGTCATATCCTCTTTACAATCCCCTGTCCCCTCTTCTCCACCCTCTCCACTCCCCCCTAGTAAGAGGCCAGTAGGACAACATCCTATAGATACATAGAACTATCAACTGCACACATGACATGGTCACTCTGTGTCACCAAGTTGAATCCATTCCTGTCCAAGGAGTTGACCTCAGTAATGATTTATTATCAGGGGCAGCTTCAGGTCTGTGGGCCATGCTCCCAAGGGAACCCTTAGGCCTCTGGACCATTAACTGTGGTCTTTTAGTGGCGTTTTCAGGGTGCACCCCTTCTTACTCTCGTATTGCCACTGGGACTCAACTTTGTGAGCCCCATCACTTCTATCACTGGATGTGGCCAGGCACCATCTGGTTCTTCTGATCTCATGTTAATGTAGTCACCCATTCACATGGGTCTTTCTGTCTTCTGGATTCTCTTTCTCCCATGTTGTTTTTGCCTCTGGTGATCATCTGTTCCAGATGAGTTGGGACCATTTGGTGTGCCTCAGATGGCAGCTTGCTAGCTTTTAAGACCCCAGATGCCACTCACCAATATGGGGTGGTGAGGACTCTCTTAGCAATAGGCTAGTTATACCAATTGGCCTCGATGTCCTCTGAGAGCATGGTCCCTAGACCCCCGCCCCTGCTACTCTGTCCTTGCCTATTGGGTTAAGATTGGAAGAGTTTTCAGATTATGTTGAAGTCCAGTTAAATTGTTCGTCTTTCTAATATGTGCTGTCACTGATTTCACCCAACCAAAATTCTATCAACTATCTAATCTGTAACCAGTCCTCTCCCTTCCGTCCTCCCTCCCCTCCCTTGCAGCCATTAAAGAGTCTTTTCTTCTGTACGAGTCAGTTTTCAAGTCCTTAAAGTAGGGGTCTCATACCGTATTTGTTCTTGTGCCACTGACTAATTTCACTCAACATGATGGATAGAAAGTTCTGTATATGTTGATGAGGTCTAATTGGCTAATTGTTGCTATAAGGTCTTCTGTGTCTGTATTGAGCTTTTTTTTTTTTTTAACAGTACAATCTATTTTATCTGAGATTGGTATTGCCACACTTGCTCTTCTTTGTATATTGTTAGCTTGGTATATATTGATCCATCTTTTAATTTTCAGTTTGTTCATATCTTTAAGTCTAAGGTGAGTTTCTTATAAGCAGCATATAGACGGGTTGTGTCCTTTGATCCAAGATGTCACTTGTTGTCTCTTTACTGGATCGTTCAGTCCTTTTACTTTCAATGTGTTTAGTGCTGTCATTTTGCTGTATTTATTTTTGTGTTGATATTTTCTCAGCTGCTCTTATGATTCTGTTCTGGGACATTTTTCTTTATGGGTTGATTTTGTATCCTTTTCAGTGTTGGTTTTGTTGAGACTCTTATATTGCATTTCTTGTTTTGATATGTCACTTCTTCGTTGTACTTTGCTGCTACCCCTATGATCCCCCTTAACAATGTATATTTAAACCTGATTTTAACTTCTAATTATCTTATTAACTTCCTCTCCATCTGGATGGACTATAACTACTGTAATATATCTCTCTTTTTGATGTGATGGTATCATAGTTTTCGTGATATGATGACTGGGTCACTTCTTTTAGTTTTATTGCTTTGGTTGGGGTTTTGTGCCTTCCCTAACTGAGTAGGTTTCTGAATGATGTGTCCTGTCTTTTCTCCTAAAATATAGAGTTATTAGTTTTCTTTGTCTAAGCCAAGAACTTCTTTCAGTATTTCTTATAGCTTTGGTTTGGTTTTTACAGTCTCTGAGTTTCTGTTTATCTGCAAAGGTCTTAATTCCCTTTTCATATTTGAAAGACAGTTTTGCAGGATATGTAATTCTTGGTTGGAAGTTTTTCTCCTTCAAGACTTTGAATGTGCCACCCCACTACCTCCGTGCCAACACAGTTTCTACTGAGAAGTCAGACAAAAGCCTACAGAGCTTCTCTCTGAATGTTAGCTTTGCTTTGAGTCTCACTGCCTTTAAGAGTTTCTGTTTCTGTTTCATTTTGTTAAGCTTGATTATAATATGTCTTGGAGTCTTTCTTTTGGGGTCTATATTGTATGGCAATCAATACACATCTTGGATATCTATGTTCTCTTCTTTCATAATTTCAGGGAAGTTTTCTGTCAGCAAGTCATCAACAGTCCTCTCTGTGTTTTCAGGTGTCCCTTCCTGTTCAGGAACTCCAATTAATCATAAACTGTTCCTCTTCATACAGTCCCATGTGTTTCTTAATGCTTCCTCATTTTTTCTTGTGTCTTTTCTCTGATTTCACCTCATACATGCTGGTGTCAGTAGTTCTGTCTTCCAAGTCAGAAGGTCTGTTTTCCATTTGTTCAATTCTGTTCTCTTGGCTTTGAATTGAGTTTTCTGATTGTTTAATTTTGTTATTGATCTGTTGCATTTCAGAATACTGGAGTTCCATCAGTTCAAACAGCTTGCTTAATTTTTCATTTTGGCCTGCTAAATCTTGTGTAATGTCTAGGAGGGCTCTCTATATAATTCTTCTGTACTAGACCTCCAAAAGTTTCAGAAAGCCTTCTTCATCTGGGAAGTTCTTTCATTCTATCTTTTTGGAGCTTTCTGGAGCCATGGTTGAATTTTTCCTTAAGTGTCAGGCCAAGGTCTGTTTAGTTTCTCTGGTGTTGCCTTTATAGTAACTGAAGTAGAAGTTGATCACCAGTTACCTCTATGTACTCCAGTGACTGGGCCCGGTGGAATCTCTGTGATAGAAGGCTCTACCTCCTGGCTGGCAAAGATATGATCCTATTTACAGAGTCACTAGGAGGCTGCCAAGTGACCCTACATTGTGGGTCAGTCAAGATTGGAAGAGATGTCGTCAGGCTGCACCACAGTTATTTCTCTAGGTAGTTTTATTTTGAAGGGTAAAAGCTATCTGCCAGCTACCAAAAACAGTCAGGCTGTTGTCAACTGTGCAAGCCTCTCTTTCCAGCTGGCAATGGTGGCACCTTTACATCTGTCCCTAGATGCTGTGATCTAGTTCAAAGTACAGACAAGCTATTGCCCTGCTGTCATCAGGTGCTGGGCGCACCCAAAGGGTCAACTGTGCTAAACACAGCTGTTCTTCCAGGGAAGTGCTCCCCAGGCTGGCAATGCCTCCTACCCTGGGAATTAGCCCCCATTTGGGTAGCTCCACCTCCCAGTCTGGCAAGATGGCATCTGGCAGGGGCTCTCCTGCCTGCTGTGAAATAGCCGAATCAATGGCAGAAATTCAGAAGGAGTGGGGGCGGGGGGGCTGTGGTGCTCAGAGTCCAGAGCCAGGCTCTCCAAGTGTGGCTATTCCACCTGCTGGTCACATCAGCAGTGTGGCAGAACTTTGCTGCCAGTTAACCCGAATTGCTGTCACAGGCTAACAAAAAGGAAAAAGCTAAAGCTGGTAGCTACTTTCAGTCTGCGAGACCTGGCCATTCAACAGTGGCGGGGGTCAGCGAAAGAGAAGAAGTTTCTCATTCAGTGGCATGTAGTCCAAAATGACAGCCCTATGCCATGTCCTAGGGCTCACTAGGTATCTAGAAGGCTCCGTTTCATAACCAATCCTGGCCTTAGTTTTCAGAGGGAGTTAAGGAGATGTGTGTCTAGTCCACCCTCTTGACTGCACCCCCCCATTCTATTGTTTTTTATGTTCTCTATTTCATTTATTTCTGCCCTAATCTGTACTGCATTCTTTTTTAGGAGCTCATTTTGTTGTTCTCTTTCTGTTTGTTCAGGTATTCAGGCTAATGTTTTGATTTTGGCCCATTCTTTTTTGACAAATTTAATGACTAGAATGACTTTCAACTAGTTTAATTTGACCTCTTGTGTTACCTTACACAGCATGTGAATAATAAATATGTCATTTAAAAAACTCTGCAAAGTAATGCCTGTTTACAGAAGAAATTTTAGAAAATACAGTTAAATGGGTCTAAAATCATTTATGATCCTATATCCTGATATAATCACGTTAATATTTTGGTATATATGCTTGGAGCAAAAACAGCCAAGCAACCCCATTGCCACTGATTTCAATTCATGGTGACCCTTGTGTTGCCAAGTAGACTGCTTCACAGGGTTTTCTTGGCTGTAATCTTTATGGAAGCAGATCACCAGGCCTCTTTTCCACGGTGTCTCTGGTGAGTTCAAACTGTCAACCTTTAGGTAAGTAATCAAGTGCAAGCCATTCTTACCACCTAGGGACTTGTCCTTGTGGCAGGGAGAACTAATTGCCACCCAGTACCCATTTTCCCCTCTTTTTTAGGAAGATTTTTGAGTGCAATGAGCCTGATTAAAATAATAAACTTTGACCATCCCTTGTCTCACCAAGTGCTGGCCAATGAGATGTAACCCAAAGTGTCATGAGTGACTTCTTGAAACATTCTTACAAGGTATGTGTAAGTGTAGACACCTTATTCCCTTCTTTTTATAGTTGTAGTTCCTATAGCCACTGGACCATGAGGTGAACTTCAGGATGGAGCCAATGTCTGGATGGTGGACCAAGAAAACAGAAGAAGCCTAGATCCCTGATGACTATGGAACTGTTACACCAGCCCTTTAACAGAATTTACTTCCTCTACCTGAATAAGAAAACTGTTAGGTAGTTTGAACCATATTGTTTTGGCTTTTAATTACATACAATCAAATCAGTGCTGACATATCTTGTATATGCATATGTGTATGTGTAAATACACTGTTTTTTAAAAAAATCAAGTACGTATTATTTTGCAGTAGCACAGCAGTTAAAGGCTATGGTTGCCAACCAAAAAGTCAGCAGTTCAGATCCATCAGGCACTCCTTGGACACTATGGGACAGCTCTACTCTGTCTTATATGGTATCTATGACTTAGAATCAACTTGACAGCAATGAGTTTGCTGTTTAATTTTCTTCTACATTATCGTACTGTAAGCCCACTATTGCTATAGTATATGATGCATTATGATTTATTAAACCACTAAGTTTCAATTTTTTTCCTTTTATGAACAATATTTCAGTGAAGATACTTGACACTAAATATATGCTTATATCTATGAAATTCTTATAATAAATTCCTCCTGAGGAACTGTTAGGTCAAAACATATAATAGTTTAAAATTTTTTGTTATCCAGGGAGGCTGAATAAATGTACTTCTTCTACCAGCAATAATTGAGACTGTTCATTTCTCTGACCCTTAGGAGCAATAGCTATTACCTTTTAAAAGCATATATTTACCAAATTGGCAGGTGTAACCAACTCACTTTTGCCGGAAGTAACGCATCGAGAAAATGCCCACCATGATGACAGCAATGCAGATGCTTAGTGCCACAGATGAACTCCATTTAGCTTTACCTGAAAAGTTAGCAAACTCCTTCATTGAGTTCTTTTTTTAGAAAAAAAGAACAACTATATTTTATTGTGAATTAGAACACTTTTACAATCTATATAATGTTGCCATATAACACCCAGAACTTTCACTGCTATTCTATTCTAGCTGCCCCCTGCCCGCATGTGACAGCATGCTTCCCCTTTCATTTGGAACTTCCTATGACCTTTGGACTGAGGTCTGGCCCTCCTCATCCAATCATCTCAGCTCCAGCAAACTCAGACAACTCCCTGTATGTGTTTAAAAGTTTGTTCACCTCCATTCTCACTCTGCTTTGTACAGTCCAGTTCAGTCTTTGGAGAGCTGGCCCTAGGGCTGGATGCAGTTTGGGGATCGACAGTCTGGGGCCACGCTCCCAGAGGCCCTCCATTCAAAAGGACCATCAAATGTGGTCTTTTGGTAGAGTTCTAGCTCTGTTCTCTACTCCATCACCTGCTATATCCAGGGCTCTGTTCCATGTACCCCATCTGGGCTGTCACTGGTGGTGGCCAGGCACCATCTAGTTCTTCTGGTCCCATGCTAAAGCAGACTATGGCTCATGTGGCCTCTCCCATCTGGTGGGCTCCTATTTTCCTCCCGTCCCATTGAGTTCTTTTTAATGAACACTTCAGAAAATGGAATTTTGAATGAATCCTCTGAGGCCTACTCATAGCTCCTGAGTGACTGGGCTTAGGAACAAGGCCAACTAGCTTATGTCTATTCAGCTGGCCCTGAGGGTGCTGATGCTATGATTCTAGGGGAATGGGGACAGAAGAAAATGGGGTGTGGTGTACAATGCACTGGCTGTGAACTGAGAGCCCTGAGTCCCAGTCATGTTTCTACCACTAATGGATGTTTAATATTTGGACCTCAGTTGTATGAGCTATAAAATGTGGATGATGATGTCTATCTTGGAGGGTTGTGAAAACTAAACCCAAAAAACACCCCAAACTCATAGCTGTCGACTCCAACTCACAGTGACCATGTAAGACAGAGAAGAAGTGTCCTGTAGAGTTGCCAGGGAGTGCCTGGTTGATTCAAACTGCTGACCAAATTTTGGTTAGCAGCTGTAGCACTTAATCACTATGCCACCAGGGTTTCCTTGTGTGGATTAGATATGGCATATTTAAAACACACAGTGGAGTATATGAACATAGGAAACAGTAAACTATTAATTTCAGTAAACCATTAGATAGCCCCTCTATCTAAGGTCTTAGAAGTCATACCTGTTCCCTTCTGTCAAAAGAAACACAGCATTTCATCACCTGTCAGAAATCCATTAATTCATTCACCACTTACTGAGCATTCCCCAGCACTGGTTAAGAGTTACAGGTGCTAACTGAAAGGTTAGCAGTTCAAATTTACCAGGTGCTTCTTTGAAACTCTACAGGCAGTTCTTCTCTGTCCCAGAGGGTCACTATGAGTTGGCATTGACTTGACAGCAATGGATTCAGGTTTCGGGTTTGGTTTTACCTAGTCCCATCAGGTGCTGAGGCTAAACAGGACATGAACACTGCTGTCTTAAGAAGTCCTAAAGTTATATGAGAGACAGATATGTAAATGTGCAAACCATAAAACACAATGCCATGGGATACCCGAACAAACAGGGGCATGGACAAGGCAGTGCAACAGAGGACAGCAGGGGAAACTGCCTCATGAGCAGGTCAGGAAGGTTTCACAAAAGACACAATATCAACAGCTGAGAGCTGAAGAATGAATAGAAGTCAGCTAAGTGGGCTAGTTCAGGAAGAGTGGACTAGACAAAGGCAAATAAGCAAAGGCATGGAAGGAGTGCAGCAGGAAACTGCAAGGAGTCTGACCTTGCGTTAGCGCACTGAGTGATGGGGTATGGGCAGGAAATGAAGCCAAGTCACGCAGGGTGCAGTCACTAAAAAGTAAATTCTAGCTGAAGGCACTGGGAACCACTGATGGGTTATAAAAGAGGTGGACTATCAGTGATGGACTTCTTACAGTTGTTTTTGAATGGAGAGGCTGGGATGGAAAGTGAGGTAAAGGAGGTGCTTGAACCAGTGAGCCCCTATGACAGGTGTGTTAATAGGGCCTGAACTGGGGAGGTAATGAAAGGCAGCCTTATTATCACCCCACACAGTCTGCAGCACCTGCCTTCCTTCCTGGGCAGATGGGACAAGTTTGGGGTACCAGTTGCAGAAATATGTCATCATCCCCATAACTACTCATAAATTAATCTTCACAAGAGCACTGGGAAGACAAGAAGACAACATGTCAATTTCTCCAGTGGAGAGGTACCTGGCATACAGCAAGGTCCTGGATGATCAATTTGATGCTGCATGTCACAGAGTAACAATACTTGGTTTATGCTTGGACCAGATGCAAGCAAGCTTTACCACAGAGAGCTGTGCTAATTTATTGGGAAAGAGGATGTTCATGATAGCTGGGCCAATGAGTCAGATACTCAAAGTTAAATTAATTTCCATAACTCATATCTGAGTTTGATTTGTGATTCTGGCCACTTACCACCTCTATGACCTTGGGTGATCATTCTGTACCTTGGTTTCCTCCCTTGTCAAAAGGAATGGTTATCCATCCTTCCTTTATTCATTTCACACTGAGTGCCGGGTAACATGGTCCCGGAACTTTGCATTTTTGTTGTAAGAATGAAATGATCAAAGGTGTACAGAGCACTTTACACAATGGCTGGCACATAACAGCTACCCAATAGGTAACTGCTAGTGTTATTCTCATTATTCACTGAACAGCTATTTTGTGAGCATGTGCTGGGCCCTATTCTAGGCCTTGCGGATAGGGATAAAGAGATGCCAGTCCCTGCCCTACTGGGTTTAGAATCAGGAGTGAAGGGTCAGCTGTGTAGTAAGTACCATAGTGGATTATGAAGGAAGTATGGAGGTGCATTTGGGAAGGCTTCCTGAAGAGGAAATGTTTCTGCTGAGTTCTGAAACAAGCTAACAATTGTCTCTAAGCAGACAGGGAAGTGTTAGAGCACTCTAGGGAGAAAACAGCAAGTACAGATGCGTAGCAGCAAGTCATCACTGAATTAAAGGACATCTGATCATCTGCACGCAGAAGAAAGTGGGAGTATACATTCAGAATCCAGGATGGGCTTGCCATTTTAAAGTAGTCTCTTACCTTGCAGATAAAATTCCCTCTCATTTCCTGGGTGGCTCTCCCCAGCGGCTGTCAGAGCTGTCATCCAAAGGATATATGTCGCTCTGGGCTGCACGCTAGTTACTAGGTGTGAATTTTGAGATACCCTATAGGGAATTTCTGAAAGGAGGTTGTAAAGATAAAGGAAGAAAGACATATTAGAGGAAATGATTGAACGTGGGGCTTATTCATTTTTTAAAAAATGCCTCATATAATTTGAAAGGAAAACAAACGAACAAAAAAACAAAAACACGTTGGTGTTCTACAATAGTTCTAATTCCGCAGTACTTTAAACTTTAGTAGGCCCTAGAGACTTCTGGAAACCCTGATGGCATAGCAGTTCAGTGCTATGGCTACTAACTGAAAGGTCAGCAGTTCGAATCCACCAGGTGATCCTTGGAAACTCTATGGGACAGTTCTGCTCTGTCCTATAGGGTTGTTATGAGTTGGCATCGACTTTGACAACAGTGAGTTTCGTTTTCAATAGATACTCTTACTATGGAGGCCTCATTCCACAGCACATCAGCCAATTAAATATTTTCCCTCTAGTAAAATCTGAAGGAATTTTTATTTTTTGCTTTTGAAATTACTGAGCTGTAGTCAACTCTTATTTCCTGTAACGTATTCTTCACGCATTTGTCAGGTATATTTGAAAATTCTTGGCAAGGGGGATGAAATGTACAAACTGTTTCAAGGTAATGAAATTTTTTTGGACAGCTAAGTTTAACAAGTAATAAGACCACATTTAAGTAACACTTATTAATTTTGACTTAATATGATTGATCTTTTTTAAATGCCATAAAATCATTATGTATTAGAGCAATGGTTCTTAGATTGGATTCATTTTGTCAGATGAAAATTAGTTCCTTATGCTGTCAACACCTCCTGTAGTTTCTCAGCAGGGAAGGCTTGTTTTCTCAGCAATGTGCTGAGTCTGGTTTTCTCCTGGAAGAAACATGAGTGATGGTACCCTTTAGTAAATGAGCAACGTTCTCTTCCAGTGTCCTTCTGGGTGCTGATTTTGGAGTGACATCTCAAAAGCCAATCAAGGCAGATGTGCTCTTGAGCTGGAGATGCCAGTAAAAATTACAGCTCCGCTCTTTGTGCCTGAACACTGTACACTGGCTCATGAACTCCAGGGAAAGTCAAGTGACGAACTTGTTTGCTGAATCTATTTTGATGTTCACAAATAGCTATTGACCATTTTCTTAGATATCAGGTGCTGCTGTAACAGAAAGATCACAAGTGGTTGGCTTGAGGAGAAATTTATTCTCTCACAGTCTAGGAGGCTATAAGTCCATATTGTGGGCACCAGCTTCTGGGGAAGACCTTCTTCTCTGTCAGTTCTGAAGGAAGGTTCTTGTCTTCAATCATCCCCTGATCTAGCAGCTTCTCAGCACAGGGACCTCAGGTCCAAAGGATGCACTCCACCCCCAGTGCTTCTTTCTTAGTGGAATGAGGCCGGAGCCTTCTCCTGACTCACATGGCTACAAGGGTTGGTGAACCCTGACCTAATAAAAGGTCAGACAACAGATCTCTGGTTCACAGGCTGCTCAGGACAGTAAATCCCAAGACTGTCAGGTTAGTTGGCAGGCTGCTGGTTCACAGACTTCAGAAGTTGAAGAATCCCAAGATGGACAGGTCAGCTGCCAGCTCAGATCCCATGAACTGGAGGTCGGGTGGACAGGAGCCAGCTGCAGGATCCAGAGCAAGCAGAAGCCCATGAGCCTTGCTAGAAAGTCCACTATGCAAGCCACAACCCTAAGGAAACTGACTTTCAGCTCACAGGATACTCACAGCAGATCCCATCATGCAGGTGATCACATTATTTCAAATCTCATCGTGGAAGTGATTACGGCTTTATATGACTGTCAGACTACACACGATGACTGTCAAACTACTGAGAATCAAGGTCCAGCCAAGGTGACACACAACCTTAGTGATCACAAGCATCCACTCTGGACAAGGGCCCAAGTATGCGAGAGTACAGAATGCGCCTCAAAGCATTCATGAGTAGAGGTCTCTTCCACTGTCCTGTCCTAGCTTACTCTCTGGTAAGCAGCAAGATAGAGCCCATTAATATTATCTCCACTCTCTCCAAATGGGCTGAGGTCTGAACAGATCACTTAACAGCTGTGTGCCTCGGAGCAATTTCTGCGTTTTATATCCTGTTGAGAAAAGTACCCTGTGGAATATTCCCAAGCCTACTCTAGCCTAATAAAATTGCTTGCACAGATTTAAGCTATATGATTGTGTTTCAAAATCCTTTCCTTTCCTTCCTAAGGCAGGAGATTTAAAAAAAATAATTTTAGAGAGATGTTCTGCTCATTTTGTTGCAGTGAAGCATCAGTCACTGTCAGGGAATCAACTGCCCAACTGCACGTGGGCCTCCTTAGCTGTGGGGGTGAAATGGGATACTGGAACAGAAAAGGGACCTGTAGGGTTTTGCTAGGCTGAAAACGTTTATATACACAAACACACACACACACACAGGTATATTTGAAGCCCACGAGCAGAAATGCTATAGGGGGAGCAGTGAGAAGGGCCATGGTGTCAGTTTGATTGGCAACATAGGGTGAGCTGAGTGGTGAGAGAGGGAAGTCCAACAGGAAAAGCTGGTTCTGTTGCTTTCCGGGCTTTGATCTCCAGGCAGAGAAGAAGAGGGCTGTCCAACCCTTGGCTGGATGAAACCTTAGGCTGAAAAAATTTTTTAAAAAATCCACTGCCTTTGAGTCTTTGAATCTATTGTGGCTCACAGCCACCCTACAGGCAAGGGTTAAATGACAAAGTTACCAGTTTAGGAAGATGAGACATTTGCCAGTCCTCTGAAATCCTGCTGATAGGGAGGACTAGATATATCAGGAAAAACAGCTATATTGTTACTGGAAATGAATGTTTACTTAACAATCTCCAAGTGTGCAAGCAATATTCAAAACCAAACTAAAACAAAAACTCAGTTGCCATCACGTCAGTTCTAACTCATGGTATCCTGTGTGTGTCAGTGATAACTGTGCTTCATGGTGTTTTCAACAGCTGATTTTTTCTGGAAGTGGATCACCAGGCCTTTCTTCCAAGGTGCCTCTGGATGGACTGGTACCTCTAACCTTTTGGCTGGCAGTCAAGCATGTTAACAGTTTGCACCACCCAGAGACTTCACAGGGTTCAATCATTTATTACTCAGTATAGTACTGATTAAGCAATACTGTATGTCTGGCCCTATTGTAGATATAGGGGAGACAATGGCAAAATTGCCATGACTTTGCCTTTGTGATGCCTAGACTCTGTTATTGAAGATAACCAAGCTGTGGTGGTTGGCTGCCATTGAGTTGGTTGCGACTCATAGTGACCCCACGTACAAGAGAACGAAACACTGTCTGGTGCCATCCTCGCCATCATTAATGGTTGAGCCTACTGTGGCACCCACCGTGTCAATCCATTTCCTTGAAGGCAACCAAATAGTAACAAAGTATAATGTGTGTGTCAGTACAGCCCCGCACAAAACAGTACCAACAAACTTCCAGAAGAATGGTTGCACTTTCACTTTATCTGTGGAACCCATAAAATGCAGATGCCTGGTTGTTATTGTCAGCTGCTGTTGAGTTGATTCCGACTCATGGAGACCCCACGTGTGCCAAGTAGAACTGCTCCAAAGAATTTTCAAAGTTGTGACCTTTGGGAAGCAGATCACTGTGCCTGCCTTGCAAGATCCCGCTGGGTGGGTTCCAACCACCAATATTTGGGCTAGGAGGCAGTCACTTAATTGTGTGCGCCACCCGGGAACTTCTTGATGCCTGGGTTTCCTTCGTTTTACACTTCTCTTCTCCTGACCAGGTAGAGCTAACACCCTTCTTTCGTGCAAATTCCGTCAGTACTGCTGCCACCTCGACCATGCCAACAGACTGGTAAGATTGGGCACCTTCTTCCTGGCAGCCCAGTCTTCCTCTGTCTGTTGTGTGCCTCTCCTTCCAGATGTCTTTCTCCTTCATCTTCAACCTGTTGTCCCTGCCCGTCCCGAGACCCTGCCCTGGGATTTCGTTGATGACTTCCGGGTGTGAATAGTTTCTTGCGGGTTCTCGATTACAGCAGTTCCATTGTGTCTATATCTTTTCTATTTCTCTCACTAGATTGTCAGCTCTCTGACAATAGGGAGTGGGTCTTCCTATCCACCAGTGCTAAATGAATTAAATGGAAACTTAATCTAAATTGGTTTAAAATAAAACTGTGACTCTGCAGCCCCTCGTCTTTTAACTTCTTCTAAAATATCCTTACATAGTAGGTTGTAGATTCACTGAATTCATGGCAAAATAATACAGATTAATTTCTTCAGCATCAACAGAAGCTATTTCGAGAACAAACTACCCATGTTGATTTCTTGGCTGTAAACAGGCATCTCTGTTTAAACTATGCCAAACAAAAATTATTTTGGCAGGGGGGTGAATTTATATGAAGAATTCCAAATGGCCCAGAAACCAAGGGACCCAGTGATATGGAGTCGATTGTGACTCACAGTGACCCTACAGGACAGAGCAGAACTGTCCCATAGGATTTCCAAGGCTGTAATCTTTATGGAATCAGAGTGTCACATCTTTCTCCTGTGGAGCAACTGGTGGGTTTGAACTGTCAACTTTTCAGTAGCTGAGCACTTTAATCAGTGTGCCACCAAATGGCCCAAGAGAAGATCAATTCACTCAGCTCTTCTTGGAGTACATTTCAGAACTAACAGACTCTTGAGAGGCCCAGTGGGAAGCAGTTGTGTCCAGTGGTATAAGCTGTTCTTTAACGTGGTCTTGTTGAACACAGGATTGTAAAGCCTTTATATGGGATACCATGGAGCAGTTGAAAAAGAAATAGGCAAATCCATATGGAGTGATGTGTAAAGATCTTCAGTATGTATTACTGAGAGATAAAAGTGATGAGCAGATCACAAGATAGAACAAGAATCCAAATACAGGCTTGTGTATGCAGATGACTAGTGATTACTGAATATTATTATTAATGTATATTATTATAATGTATTAATGTAAATTATTATATACACATGCAGAGCTGCTAACAGTAGTTCACTGTTAGGGGAGTGAGCCTAAGAGTGCAAGAAGGAAGACTTTCCATTTTACGGAATCTTGTAGGCTGCTTGAATGTTTTTACCACGTGCAAGTATTATTTATATAAATTTTCCAGGTAAAAATCCCTCTGGCAGGCAGCTTTCTGTATCTGCATCTCAGAATGGCTTTGCTATATTCTTCTTGGACCTAGTAGCTCTCACAAAAGAATAAAAATGCTGTTTCTTTACGATAAATGCCCCTGAAAGTAACGTTGGCAGCTTATACGGTAAAGAGAAGGTTAAATGAGGGGGTAGAAAAGACAATAAATCTCTGGGTAAATCAGAGACGAGACATCAGATCTGAAAGTAACTTGGAGCTGCTATGCATGTGAGTGATCCAGGAAATCATTTGAGATGATGCTGCAGCCAGAATTTATTTTAACTGCTTTAGTTTTAGACATTGAGTAATTATGGGTCATCAGGGGTTACTTAAATTGTGCTGTATTTTATCATCTCAGGAAGAAAATAATATGCTATGATGGTTGTTACAAATGTGGAGATTTCGAAGTTCTTCAGATGCATTACTTGAGAACCACCCTGGCCTATCTGGTATTGAAGAAAGAGCCTTTGTTGCTTTTTGAAACACTGTATCCCCACATAACTGAGCAACTTGAGAATCTAGTTCATGCTTTTCAAACTTCTGTATCCTTAGCAATTTGTTTGGCATGTAATTTAAGTCAGTAACTTAAGTCAGTGAGTGCGTGTGCACGTGCGTGTGTGTGTGTGTAAACTTGTTGTGAGTTATTGTTGAGCTGGACTCTGACTATGCCATCTCTGTGATCAGTTGTGCGTTGAACTATTGTGATCCACTGAGTTTTCATGGGCTGATTTTCAGAAGTGGATCACCAGGCCTTTCTTCCTGATGCACTTTAGTCTGGAAGCTCTGCAGAAACCTGTTCACCATCATACCAGCAAGCAAGCCTCTGTGAACGACAGGCAGTAACTGCATATGAGGTGCAGTGACTGGGTTTTGAGTCCAGGCCTGAGTTCTATCACTGAACCAACAATGCCTCACTGTGTGTGTGTTTAGATGTCCTTCCTGCCCTCACTCAATTAACTCCACAAATATTGACTGAGTACCTACTAAGCACCAGACACAGTGCTAGCACTTGTGTGCATGTGTGTTAGATGTGTTCCTGATGTCTAAGCAAGAAAGTCCCATGGTGTTTGGGTCTCATACATACCCTGGAGCCTGGGCTGGGAATCAGAGTTCCGTTCCTTCCAATAGATTCGGTAATGCAGGATGCAGCCCATTTGTTCCTGAGCTGGAATTCTGCTCCATGAAATGAAGATGCCTCCCTTTTCCTCTGTGATAACATTAATGTAGGGGCCATTCAGGGGTGCTGTGAAGTAGAACACAGGAGGCTTTTATTACCCTCCAAATCGAAATCATTAAACCAAAGCAAAATTTAGCAAAAGGTCCCAGGACTTACCTTTGTGCTTAGCACTACCCCGAGTGGAGATGCATCCTGCCTGATCCCCCGACAGTGCATACACACGGATTTCATAACAAATGTAGGGCTTTATATTCTCTGCAAGAAAAGAGACCTCTTATTGTAACAGCTGTGACATCCCTGGTGAGTCACTCAAGGCAGCCATTCTACAATCTGATGCCAAAGCTGTGATGGCATTTCCTGCCTGTCTTCTTTTGCAAACAGTTCAACTCCAGACTGAGGATGAAGAGGTAGCCTAAGTTACGATATTTCAGCATCTTTTTGGTCATGTTGCTGGCTTCTGGAAGTCTCTGCTCCCAACTCCCAATATGAAGGGAAAAAAAAAAGAAAACCGGAGTTTCTGCTATAAGCAAATGAGGTCATTGTATGGAGAAGGAAAGACGTATTCAGATTCAAAGAGGAATTTCAATATAACCACACAGACACATGAACACAGACTACTTTTGAAGCAAAACTTGTCTTCAAGAAACAAAACAAAACAAAACAAACACCTTTAACTTCTGCAGGTGCATAGTTTGCTGTTTACAGAAGAGAGAGGCTGGTGTTCTACAGGCCAAGAGCCCCAGCAGATGCTCACTGCAGGGTGACAGTGCAGCACCAGGTTACCCCTTGGGCAGGACTACCCGGGGCACTGTTCCCACCTCCCTTTGCCCACCACATTCCAGTTGGAGCTCAGGTACTTCACAGCCTGGCAGTTCTGGAAGATTTGTGGAAAAGGAGTCAGAAGGAATGCAGCAGAGCATCTGGTACAGTTGAGTATTCTCTTTTTGATAGAGACTATTCTAGTTTCTTAAGAGCCACACTGCAGTTTTCTATTGGCCAAAAATTGTGTTAGCAAGTTACAATTCTTCCCTGACAAATCTCCTTATTTTCTAGAATCTCAGATTTCTACTTCCTATGGAAACCCTGGTGACAAAATGGTTAAGTGCTATGTCTGCTAACTTGGTTAGCAGTTCAGATCTGCCAGACACTCCCTGGAAATTCTATGGGGCAGTTCTACACTGTAGAGTTACTATGAGTCAGAATGGACTCTACAGCAGTGGGCTTGGGTTTTTTGGGTCACAGATACTGCCCTTGATTTATCTTTAAATTTCAAATGACAATTTAAAGGAAAAAGAGAGACAATCCTTATTAGGTACCCATGGTATCATGTACCCAACCCCCAGTACTGTTGAGTACCCTGCCAACAGGTTGATCTGCTCCCTTGTGCTGACAACTGATAAGGTTTCACATTTATTTTCTGGGAAGAGGACTTTCATATCAAAGAATAATTTACTAAATTGAATAAAAATCCATGATTCTTTAAACCTCCCAAAAAGTAGATGGCACATAAAGCTAAGATGTACAGTCAGTACTATTGGAAGAGATAAAAACTCATGCCATAGTGAGTGATTGGCTGTGCCAGATCCAATTTGGGTTCATGGACCAAATGAGATGAAGGAAAAGAAACAGCTCAGTCCTGTAATCTAAAGATTCCTTGTGGATAATATCGAGGCCCAGAAGCCCAAAGGACAGCACAGACTATGGAATCTCATTTGAACTGTGATTGGCCAGTGAGTAGCTGTCTTCTCTTGGTACCTGCTGTTGGGCCTTTTATCAAGGAAGTGGCCACCCAGCCACTGTGCCATGTCAAGGCCTGGGAGTCCCAGATGAGCCCATGAGGCAAATAGTTTAACTGCATTTTGCCAGGCAAAATATGAGTTTCAGGGCTTGGCAAGTGCCACCTCGGGGGCTACAGGCTTCTCATGAAATGCCCACCCTTAGTGGAGGAAGTAAGATACTGTGGCTCCATCCAATTCAGCTGTCATTTTTCTTTCCACAAAAGGTAGTGCCCTTGCAGGTTTATTTCCTGGTTCTAACTTGGTTATTATTAGCTGCTGTGGAGTTAGCTTGGGACTCATGGTGATCTCACGCATAATAGGACGAGATGCTGCCTGATTTAAATGTACAGCTGCTAACCCAGTTGTTGGCAGTTTGAACCTATCCATCGGTCTATATAAGAAAGAGTAATCTCTTTCTGTAAGCACTACAGCCAAGAACAGCTTATAGAGAAATTCTACAGTGTCACACATGGAGTCGCTGGGTCAAAACTGACTGATGGCACCTAACAACAATCACAGAGGAAGGAGGATGGGAGCTGTTGCTCAACTGGCCTAGGCCTCAAGGAAGGTTTTCTAGACACCTTCATGTCAGCACAGTCACAAGAGGAGTGGTTCTGTCTGGTCTGAACGGTTTTCACCCAGACAGGATAGAACTGTCTGTGGCACAGGGCCAAACAATCTATAATCCGACAACTGGATTGTATTCTGGCCCTGCTGTGCCACAGATGATAGAAAAAAGCCAGTGAAGTTCCAATAGCAATAAATCACCTTGCTGACCAGAGAGGGCCATTTGGAATTCATGGTACATGTGAATAAGTTGATTTTTTAAAAGTGTTTGTTTCCAGAATGAAACACCAATGCAAACTACTAGCTAACTAAATATTTTCAAACATGGGAATAAATTTAATCAATAAAGTTATTTTACCCATTAGTATATTAATGCTATTCAATGAATATATCTAAGGTACATAAATACAGTTTATTTTTCTATGTGTGTTAACATTCTTTCATCATCGATTTCATATTTGTGTAGAATTACAGAATTTTTAGAAGGAAGGAATTGTAGGTACTCAATAGTTCTAACTATCCCAAAATGCTAAGTCCTAATGTAGTTTATAATAATTGTTTCCAGTTCTGTTTTGTTTTAGAGTTCAGCAAGTGTGTTTTTGACACTTGTTTTCTGATTTGATGGGCAGAACAGGCCTGAAGGAAAATTGGTTTGAATGCAACACTTCATGGACAGAGAACACAATAACTTGAGAGGAAATCAACGACTTCATTGCAGACCACCAATGCAAAGAAAATTCTTTATCAGACTGAGTTGAAATTTGTCTTCTCATAACTTCCATGTAGTGGTCTTCGTTTTTCTCTCTAGAGCAACAAAGGACTGGTGTTCTCTCACGTGTACCAGTCAAAGGCAGTGACAGCCATCAAGCATCCCCGGTCCCATCTTATGCAGACTTCTACAGCCTAAAGGGTCTCAGATAAAAAGTTCCAGACCCTTTAATGACTCATTCACCTTCTCTGGATGGATGCTAAGCGATTTAAGTTAGTGCTCTCTTTACATATGCAAGGACTGCCAATTAAATTCACAAACTCATCCTAGGAAAAGTGCTACATACCTCATTGCTGAACATCACTGTGGTCACCTTTGAAGTACTCCCCTTGGTAATCTAGGCAATGATGCCAGTGCCTAGTCCCCCATTCAAAACAATTTGAATTGTCATCCAAATGTCTTGAATGTCATCCAAATGTCTTGAATGTCATCCAAATGTCTTCCTTTCAATATTTCCTTTCTCTTCAGGTAAAGAAAAAAGTAATTGGGGGACAGATCAGTTGAGTAGCAAAGTGTTCCAATAAGTTCGCGTACTTGGCACCGTGCCACCACACCACTGAGCACAATGATCATTCCAGAAAGAGTTCCAAAATCGCTGTGAAGGGTGGACTACGGATTGGCATCAATGCATAGCTTCCCAAAGGGAGTACTTTGGAGGTGAGCATAGTGATATTCAGCAATGAGGTACGTAGCACTTAGACTACTAAGTTCGGGGAGTTATTGTCAGACCTTGTAGTGCTTAAAACGGAACACAAGAGCCCCTAGCCATTGCCGGTGGGATTGTACGGCCACCACAGAGAACAGCTTGGTGGTTCCTCAAAAAGTTGAGCAAAGAACTACCATATGACCCAGCAATGCCAATCCTAGGTGTATATACCCAGAAGGCGTGAAGGCAGGAACACAAAGAGAAACTGAACACCAGTGTTCACTACAGTATTACTCACTGCAGTCAAAAGGCAGAAATAACTGAAATGTCCATCAACAGGAGAATAGATAAACAAAATGTGGTATTTACACACAATGCAATACCAGTCAGCCATAAAGAGAAACGAAGTCCTGATGCATGCCACCACATGGATAGAACTCATTAAGTTAGTTGCAAAAGAAAGGAACATTTGTTATGACCTCACATGAATAAGCAAACATATAGTAACTGAAGATCACTACTAGTTACCCAGGGTGGGAGGGAAGCCCTTCCTAGGTGACACCAATGGTTAGGGGCTAGACTGCTGGTCGAAAGACTGGCAGTTCGAACCTGTGGAAGGCGTCTTGGAAGACAGGGCTTGTGATCTGCTTCTGAAAGGTCATAGCACTGAAAAGCCTAAGGAGCAGTTGTATTCCGTGCACATGGTGTTGCCAGGAGTTGGAACTGACTCCATGGTAACTAATTACAAAGGAGGTGGGAGGGGGAAAGGGAGAGTTTCTGCTTATGGGGCACTGAGTTTGTGTAAATAGCAGTGGAGTGATTTGAAAGAGGTGAAGGGGAACGATTGTATAATGAAGAAGATATCAAGGTCACTGAATGGCGCACATTGAAATTGTTGAGATAAGGTATATTTTGTTATAAATATTTTTACCACAATTAAAAAAACGACAGAAGGAAAAAAAAAAAAAACCCTGAACAACCAGCTAGAAGGCTGAGCAACCTGACTGTAAAAGGATGGGTATATGTATTATCAGTATGTGTGCTCTGTTTATTTCACTTGTGCAAGTAGTGTCTCCTTAAACAGATTGTGTTTATTCTCCTGGCCAGGTGAGATGATTGTTGTGGTCTAATGAAAACGTACTCAATTTGTAGCTCTGTCTTACGTGATAATAATAGCTATGATGAACACAGAACTACCATACAACCTAGGAATCCCAATCCTAGCTATATTTAGGAAGTTTATGGAGCACTTAAAATGTGTCAAGCACTGCTCAAAGCATTTTCCATGTATTAATTTTTAGTCTTTAGAATAACTCAAGTGAGGTAGGTCATGCAATTACCCCCATTTTACAGATAACAAAACCAAGGTACAGAGAAGATATTTACTCTAGGCCACACACCTAGTAAGTTACAGAATCTAGACTCCAACCCAAGGAATTTTGCTCCAAAAATGAAGACCTCTAATAACTATGCAGAACTACTTCTTGCTAAAATGATATTAAGTTCTGCCAGATGCTTTTAATATATTTTCAACTACTTTCTCTCATTTGCTTCTAACCATGAACAGATTAGGCAACTGAGGATCAGAGACACTAATCATTACAAAAGTAATACTGGATTTATCCCAACCAGTTGCTTTCGATTTGATTCCAACTCACAGTGATCCTACAGGACAGAACAGAACTGCCCCATAGAGCTTCCAAAGAGGGCTTGGTGGATTTAAACTGCTGACCTTTTGGTTAGCAGAGGTAGCACTTAACCACTACACAACCAGGGTTTTAGTATCACATAAATAAGGGGCAGAATTGTGAATGACACTTAGATCTCTTGGTTTCTTCATCTGTACAATGGATGTAATAGCATGGTTACTCAGAGTGAAACTAGTTTCCAAAAGCGAGGGTGCCTGTAACACTGACTGGCCACTGCCTCCCTCTGCACCGACAGCCGCACTGACCGCCTACCACTTCTGTTCTTTCCGTTCTATTATTCATTCATTTTATTCTGCCCTGTGTGGTAGTGGAAGTTGAGAGTCACCGAGTCAATTCTGACTCACAATGACCCCAGGTAACAGAACACCTGCCGCAGGTTTTTCTACACTGCAGTCTTTATGGGAGTAGATCTCTAGGTCTTTCTCCCAGAGGTCCATTGGGTTGATTAGCAACTGAGTGCTTAACTGCTGCACCACCAGGGCTCACCTGTGCTAGGCACATGGATTTCCCATAAATACTAGATTTGTCAGACTTCCAGTTGGGCTTCTGAGGCTGAAGTGGTGAATTCTGAGATGCTGTCCTGATGGACTCTGGGTCTTCCTGCTGCCCTCTTGACATTGAGGGCAGAGTCCAGCAGTTTCCCCAAACAGATGTGAACTCAGTAACACTCCGGGAAGAAGACGAACAATCAGGTACCTGAAATCACAGCAGACACACTAGAGGATGGTCTCCGCAGCCAGTTTAGAGGGGGCCGGGCGCTGTCCTCTGGATGGAGCTCCTGCCACTCTACCACGTACTCCTGGACAGCCCTCCCAGAAGGCTCCCAAGTCACCACCATGCTGTCCACGCCCTCTGAGGTTGCAGAGACCTGCCTAGGGGCCAGCGACCCTTTAGGGTTGGAAAAGGGGAACAAAAGTGCAATAGGTAAGATCTACAGAAAACAACTCATCCCAGTACAGCTTTAGGAAAAAAGTGATTTTGTTTTTAAAGGACTTCAGTGTCATGCATTGATAAATCCAACCTACTTTTCAGTTCATGACAAACTAGCATCAGTAACTTATATAAGGACCTCATGCAGTGTTATTTTTAGAATGATTTTCCCTTTCATCTTCCATTCCGCTATCCAGTCCAGGGTTTCCATAAGCACCTGCACTAGTGAATGTAACACATCTCTTTGGAATCCGTCTTCCAGGTTTAATTTAACCCCTGGAGGGGAGGAGCAGCTGCAGTGGAATCAACTCCAACCCTGTGTGAGTCACAGCAGCTGCACTCCACTGGGTTTTCAGTGGCTGACTTTTCCGAGGTAGATTGCCACGTCTGTCTTTACAGGTGTTTCTAGGTGGACTCCAATCTCGAACTTTTAGGTCAGTGCTGGTCACGTTAAACTACATGTATCAGCCAGGGATTCCACTGTTTATTTAGACCTGTACAAATCCTTGGAAATGAGTTTTGCTTTCTGCTTGTATTTATTTCCATGAAACATATTGTGAGATCGATCTAGTGCTTTTTCTAAATTTTTTGTTCTGTTTTTGGGCTATCACCCAGCCTGCTGTTAAAGGTAGTGCATTTATTCAAAAAGCTGCCTAAACTAGCCAAGCCAAGTGCCTTCCAGTCAGATCCAACTCAACATTTTCCTTTTCCAGTTTCAAGTTCCTCCCAACCCCTGCTAAAGCCTCCTGTGTGCTAATTGAGAGTGCCTCTGGGCACACTGGCACAGAATTGCTCACTTAGGGAGTAAATGCACATATTATTTCACTAAGTACTGCCAGATGGCTCTTAAAAATAACCAATCAGTTGACCTTCCAACAAGAAAAACAGGAAAGTTTCAGTTTCCCCTGGGTATTTGCTGATTTTTGCCAAGCTGATACTTGTAACAGCCAAAGTGGTATCTAATTGTGGTTTTATTTTCATCTTCTGATTTTTTTAAGTATTACTAGCTTTTTGGTTTCCCCTTCTGTCAACTGCCTAATCAGATACACCACTCACTTTCTCTGCTGAGTGTCCTGTCTTCTCTGAGATTTGCAGAAATGTCTTCCATGTTCTAGACTCAGTTTTCAACGCTAAAAACATTTTACCTGAGTAAGCTCTCTGATAACTTTATGATGTTCCTGTTGCACATAAAGTTACTTTGATCTAGATAAATGTATCTTAAAAACCCAAACCCACTGCCGTCGAGTCAATGCCAACTCACAGGAACCCTATAGACAAGAGTAGAACTGCTGCAGAGTTTCCAAGGAGCACCTCGCAGATCTGAACTGCAGACTGTATGGTTAGCAGCCACAGCTCTTAACCACTACACTGCCAGGATTTCCAAATGTATCTTGAAAAATAAAAAAGAAACCAAACCCAGTGCTGCCAAGTCAATTCTGACACATAACAACCCTATAGGACAGAGTAGAAATGCTCCATAATTTCCAGGTGGAGTGGAACCGCTAAGCTTTCCAGTAGCAGCCCTGGCACTTAACCCGCTATGCCGCCAGGCTTTCCAAATGTACCTTAGGCTTGTTCATTTAGGGTCTCCTGTACAGAATCATCATGCCTCCTGGGCTCACAAAGTTAGTTGTATTTTTCTTCTGTTAGCATTTAGTTTTGCTTTTCACGTTGAGATCTTTAATCCAAACTCATGTGAAAGTTTTGTTTTTGTTAAAAGTGGTATGAGGAAGGAATTAAATTTTCACATAATGAGCCAATCAATTTTTTCCAAACCATTTTTAAGTAATCCCTCCACTCCCTGTGGATTTGTGATGCCATCCCTATCATACAGCAAGTTGCATTTACTCATGGGTCTGATTTGGAGTCGGCCTCTTCGTCAGAACATATGTGTCACTTTATCAGGCTTTGTAATATCTGACTATGATGGCAAAGTCTCTTCCTCTTTTTGCTCTTCTTTTTTCAAAGTGATATTAGATAGATATTCACAAACCTTTATTCTTCCATAGAACTTTTAGAATCAGTTTGTCAGAGCCCCCAAATATTCCAGCTGATATTTTCATTGAAATTAAGTCAAACGTGTAGTTGCATTTAAGGAGAAAATGATATTGTCACAATGTTAAATAGCCCCATTAAAAATGTTTTTTTTATAATTGTTTAATTCTGCTTTTATATCCGTTACAGGAGTTCTAAATTGTTTTCAAAGTGTTCATATATTCTTTGTTTGGTTAATTCCTTAACTCTTAGATGCATCAGCCTTTGCTATCTGAATGGCATCTTATTTTCTACTCCATTGTTTTTAGTTTTTACTGTTAATCTGTGTACGTTGACCTTATTTCTGGTAAACCCGCTAGTTCTGACAATTTGTCTCTTTAATAACCTTTTTGACTTTTTCTAAGTAAACAAACATATGTGCTGCAAATTTAACATTTCTCTTTCCCTAATCTTTGTATTAAACCTCTTCCTTCTCTAATTTTAAAGGGAGTGGGACTGTATCTCTTCACTAAATGAAGTTTGTTGCATGTTTTTGGTACAAAGTCTTCAAAAAGTAATAAATCCTCTTGTATTTCTATTTTTCAGAGTTTTAGTTTTTATAAAGTAGTGCTTAATTCTCTGTGCATCTGTTAAGAACAGCTCTTCTTTTTCTCTACTAGTGGTAATGTGATGAACTTCATAGACACAAATAGCGATCAACACAATTTGATCATTCTGCACTAATTTTTTTGAACATGTTAACATTTTTAATTTTATTTCCATTTCAAAAAATTTAAATAAAGAAGAAAATTACAGAAAACGTTACTTTTTCCCCCTCCATGGGTGATATTATTTATTTTTATGAGCCAGTCCATGATTTAGCTGAAAGGTAACCTCCATGAGTAGCTGCCATTCAGTTTAAAGATTATTTCGGGGTGATAGTCTTGGGGGTGGTCCTTTAGTCTCAACTGCTCCAATAAGTCTGGACATTTTAAGCATTTGAGTCTTGTTTTACATTTTTCTCCTATTCTGTCAGGTTCCATCTACTGTGTCCCGTGATCAGAATGGTGATAGTGGTAGCTGGGAACCATCTAGGTTTTCTGGTCTCAGGGAAGACCAGGTGTAGGCTGGTAGCCCTGAAGACTAGTTTCTGCTTTGAGTCTTCAATTTCCTTCTCTCTTTTGCTTCAGATGAGTAGGGATCAATGGTTGTATTCTATATTAATGTTTAATATGTATATTGGATTCAAGTTGCTGATTTTTACTTAGGTTGTATATCCAAGTTCAAAATGATAGTAACACACAGTTTTTTTTATACTTTCCTTATCTGTTTTAATAGCAAAGTCAAAGTAGTCCCATAAAGTAGACCAGGCAGCTCTTCTTATTTTCTATATTCTGCAACAACTTGAATAACAGAGTTTATCTACATTTTTAGAGTTTAGCTGTAAAACAGTCTGGGCCTGGAACTTTTTCAGGAAGGACATGTTGGGTACAAAAAAGTTTTTGATTCTTATTTCAACATCTTTAATGGCTTTTCTTTTAGTCAATGAAATAATTAATCTTGTGCTAATATTGGCATATTTTCTCAAAATTTATTCAGCTAGATTTTAAAGTTTATTGGGGAAAAGTACTCTTTCTCTATGTTTTTGTTTTTTCCTTTGGTAGTCTGTTTATTTGCATAGTCTCTCTTTTTCCCCATTTGTCTTATCAGAAATTTGTCTACCTTCTCAGGCTTTTCAACAAACCAGCTTTAGAGTTTACCTACCATCTCTATGTCTGAGTTTTAAAAATTTATTGGTTTTGTTAATTTTATTCATTTCTGGCCTTGCCTTTATTATTTCCTTCTCACTTCTCTGAGTTCACTACCTTTGTCTCCTTTATTTTCAAATGATAGTTTGTCAGCATTAAAAAATTCCAGATTCAAAGTTCTTAACTGTCCTGAGTTTGAAAATAAAAGGTCTTCCAGTAAGGGTGTTGTATCTTTGAACTTGAGTAAAACAAGTTGTACAAATGGTACAGTTTAATTACTTTATTATTTTGAAGTACATTCGATGGCATTATGTGTGGAAAAGACCTTTGGGTAAATGGCCGCTGTGGCACCTTCCAAATGGGGCCCAAAATAATCAGTTCTCATAGCCCGCTATCTTTTGCCATTCACAGTCACAGCTTCTCCTCGTTCACCTTGGAAAGATAAGAGCCAGTGATTCTGACAGACCAAAATGCACACCAAATGGTAACTTTTGGGGATGAAGCAGATGTTCTTCCATCTCCACTGGCTTCTCATCACTCCAAATGTGCCAGTTTTGTTTGTTGACTAAACTCTTCATCCAAAAATGGGCCTCGTCGCTGAAGATGATCTTTTAGCCAAAAGCAGGGTCAACTTCCAATGACTTCAGAGCCCAGTCAGCAATGTATGGCACAATCTACAGTTGTTGAACTTCAGTTGGTGAGTTAAAACAATTTTGGAAGGGTAAGGCTTCAAGTCCAGATGCAAAATCCACCTACTTGGGGTTGATGAAAGGCCCAGTTCTTGTGCTGTGCAAGCCACTGATTGGGATGGATTCTGGTGTCCACTCTGACGAACGGTCTTGATGTTCTCATTGCAACAAGCGGTTCATTTATGCACAGGTGTTGTCTGGTTGGCAACAGACTCGGCTGTCTCAATTTTTTTGATTAAACTTTGAATTGTTCTCTTGGTGGGACGATTATACGTATTGTAAATTTCACATAATACACGGAATGTTTGGTGAGTGGAACACCTGTTTTGATACTAAACTTTAATAATTTCTACACGTTGTGAAATCGTGTAAGTCTTCATTGTTATTCGTCAAGACTACTCAAAAAAATGTGGTAAGTATGGCCACTGTAGCTACATAAACATTGCTGCCATGAGCTGTCAAAAATAGGGCATTCTTATTAGAGGAACCTTTATTACTTTGCCATATTTCTATATGCTTTCATGTTTCTGAGAGATCTCTCTGAGGTCCTTCTGGTTCTTATTCCTTTGTAGGCAGTGTGCTTGTTCTCCATGAATGCTTCTAGAATTTTCCTCTTTGAATTTGAGGTCCTTACTGGCCCCTAGGGTTGCCATGAGTCGGATCCGACTCGACGGCACTTGGCTTGGCATACTTCACTATAAAATTAAAAAAAAAAAAGTCCAGATTATTACTGAAAAATATCTTTCAATCTGAGGTTCTTTATTCTGTAATATTCCTGATCACTAGTCTTCAAATATTTTCTCCCTTCCATTTATTTTTCTCTTACTGGGACTCCTTTGAATTGGTTGTTATCACTTCTATTTCTGTTCTTTCATTATTTTAGTTTTTAAGTTTATTTTGTCTTTTTTGATGCTTTCCAGGTGAGTGTGTTCCCCAGTCTTGCACTCACTAATTCAGTCTTCAGATGAGTCTTTTGTGCTGCTTAACCCATTGGCTGAATTAGTTCAACAATATACTTTGAGTACTGAATCTACTGGTGGCTTCATCATATCCATCTGTATCTGATTTATGCTTCAAGTATCTTACTCTTATCTTTATAAGGATATTTGTTATGTTTACTCTAAATTTTTGTTCTTTCTGTTGGTTTGGTTCTGTTCCCTTTCGTACAGATTGTTCTGTCTGCTGCTTCTTTCTCAGCACTTGTGCTTCTCAGATTTTGCCTAATTTTCCCCTTTGGGATTATGTTTTATTTTCTTGGACTGATAAGCAACCTTGGCCTTTATTTTATGGAGGGAGGGGTGAAGGCTTAGCTGTATTTATGCTCTTCTGAGTAAGTTTAGAGCAGGGAAAAGTAGGTTTTTAAGGAGTAAAGGTCCAGTACAGAGAGCCTCTACCTGTTTCTAGGTTCCCTGCAGGCATATCTAGCTTCCCTAGAACCCATCAGTGTCTCCATTGCAGACGCCATTCTTGAGGGAGAAGCCTGCTGTCTCTTTTGTAATTGCCAGGTTCATGGGCACTAGGAGGAAATGCTCAAGGGCCAGCCAGTTCACAGGCATTCTTAGATCTCAGCTCCCCTCCCTCTGTGGGATTCCAGGGCAGCCTTGGAGAATCTCTGCTCTTCCCTCTGCTTTCAGCTGCAGCAGCTGCAGCTCCTTTCCCGGCTCCTGCAGTAGAGGCAGCTGCACAAAGATCTGCCCCGGAACAATGTGGGCAAGAGGAAGGAGCATAACTAGAAAGTGCTGCCTCAGCTCTCCCTGTTTAATGACCCACCCCTGTCCAATCCAGGTACCAGTAAGCAACAACAATACTCTCCAGTGCACAGGGGATCAGGCATCCACTTCCCTGTCTCTCTTAGACCATCTTCAGGGCAATGGTGGTAGGCACCTGTAGCCTGTGTATTGGCTATTTCATCAGTATCCAGAATTCCCCAGTAGCGGTTCTCTTCATTTGCTTTGGTATTTGATGTCCTGGCTATGCCTTGAGACTGTTTGGGGGAATCAAATTTATCTACTCAGCAAGTATTTATTGAGCATCTAAGACTGGAAACCCTGGTGGTGTAGTGGTTGAGTACTAAGTCTGTTAACCAAAAAAGGTTGGAAGTTTGAGTTTGCCAGGTGTTACCTGGAAGTTCTGTTGGGCAGTTCTACTCTGCCCTATAGGGTTGCTATGACTTGGAACTGACTCAACAGCACTGGGTTTGCTTTTTCTGGCAAGATCTGCAAATACCAAGTGGAAACCCTGGTGGTGTAGTGGTTAATAAGTGCTACAACTGCTATCCAGAAGGACAGCAGTATAAATCTGCCAGGCACTCCTTGGAAACACCATGGTCTAGAAGGTCACTGTGAGCAGGAGTTCATGGCAGTGAACTTGGTTTTGGTTTGGTTTTATGCCAAGGGATAAGGAGCCCTAGTGGCACAGTAGTTAAGAGCTTGGCTGCTAACCAAAAGGTGAGCAGTTTAAATCTACCAGCCGCTCCTTGGAAACTCTATAGGACAGTTCTACTTTGTCCTATAGGCTGGCTATGAGCTGGACCCAACTTGACGGCATCTAACAACAGCAATAACATGCCAGGTGATAGACTAGTATTGCCAGAGTGCTTTTCTCACCACTGCTCTTGCTTCCTCTGAAATTAGTCAAGTAACTATGCTTGGCACTGCCAACAGCATCAGCCTCTGTGTCACGACACTTGCCAGGAACGGCCTGAAATGTCCACCTATGATGTTTGTCAGGGTGTGTTTTTCTCCTTCAAAACTATGCTAACAAATCATCTTCTTCCTGTCACCTTTCCAAATTCTTCAGCTTTCAGCATTCAACTTTCGCTTTGTTTTTTCACTGAAAGTTTGTGCATAGAGTTAGTTAAGCAGGTCATAGGGTATTTTAAAAAGTGTCCACCTCGGAAACAAGTGACCTGATTTTCAGTTCAGCTCTGCCACTGACTGAATGTGTTACCATCTTGGGTAAGTTATTTCACCTCTTTGGGGCCTCAGACTCTGATATCTGGCTGGGCCTCTGTCTGGCTTTTGATTCTTCCCATACTTCAAAATTTTTTGAGCACGGGGACTAGGTCAAGCATATTAAATATGCTTTATTGTTGACTAGTGTGCTTAGCATACATTCAAGTTTCATCATAAACCAGCACAATCATGTTTGTGTCTGTTGATATGCAATGCCATGGCAGCTGCCTTTTACCATAAATATGTCCCTAGTTTGTCAAAATCAACATAACTCTCCCTGTCAGGGCATTGTTTTTCCTCTTCTTATAAGGAAAACATGTATGTGAATACTCTGACCATAGAGTGAAAGTCACAGGACTTTATTCCTACAGATGTATGAGGTAAATGTCCTTAAGGATGGAGCCATACAACTTGCCCATTTGTCCTCCAGGTTGCCCGGGGAAGGGTACCTACTTGTACTGGATGGTTCAAATGTGGTCTCGCTGATGCTTATTGTTAAGGTGCCGCTGAGTCAGTTCTGACTTATAGTAACTGTATAGGACAGAGTAGAACTGTGCCATAGGGTCTTGGGAGAACAAAAAGCCTTTGAGATTTCAACACTCCCAGGACCCTACCTCTTAGCTGCAGCTTACTTCTAGAGTATCTGCCTCAATGTCTTAACTTGCCTCACGTTCTCTGTATGGACCCTCATCGTTACTTACACCTGTCCCTTCTTCAGAGGAAGAAGTCTTCTTCCCTTCTTTTGTCACCAAGTCCCATTATCTTCCATCCGCCCCCAGGGACTCTCACCCAAACCAAAATTCACTGCTGTTGAGTGCTGTCTGAGTTATAGCGACCGTAGAGGTCAGAGTAGAACTGCCCTGTAGAGTTTCCAACAAACACCTGGCAGATTTGAACTGCTTGGCTTTTGGTTAGCAGATATAGTGCTTAACCCACTATGTCATGAGGCTTTCCCCAGGAACTCCATTCTTTAGTTATCTCTTCTCTCCTTCACCTTCAAGTTCTTTCTCATTCTGGTTCTTTAACCTTATAGCACCACTCAGCCCTCATCAGATAACACCAACCTGTGTCTCTGTGTCATCTCCTCTCTGAGCCTGCTTTTCAGCTGTTCTGTCTTCCTAGAATTTCCTGTGCTTACCTCTAGCCTCACACTTACTATGTTGTTGTTGTTGGGTGCCGTTAAGTCAGTTCCGACTCATGGAGACCCTATGTACAACATGTTTGTGTACATGTTGTGTACATCAAACATGTACAACATGTTCGATTTGGGACATCTGCACAGTCATTGCTATGCCTGAGCCCATTGTTGCAGCCACTGCGTCAATCATTCTCAATGAGGGTCTTCCTCTTTTTCAGTGACCCTCTACTTTACCAAGCATGATGTCCTTGTCCACAGAGTAGTCCTTCCTGATAATCTGTCCAAACTCCATGAGATGAATTCTCACCATTCTTGTTCCTAAGTAGCACTCTAAGGCTATACTTTTCTAAGACAGATTGTTCTAGTAGTCCATAGTATCTTCGTTTGTCTTCATCAATACCACAGATAGTTCATATGTATCAATTTTTCTTCCTTCTTTCTTATTTATTGTCCAGCTTTTGCAAGCATATGAGGAAACTGAAAATACCTTGGCTTGGGTCAGGCATACCTTCTTGACTGCTGCTTCCACGGACATTTACTGTTGATCCATGTAAAATGAAATCCTTGACAACTTCAATCTTTTCTTCATTTGTCATGATGTTGCCCATTAGTCCAGTTGTGAGGAGTTTTGTTTCCATCATGTTGAACTGTAATCTATGCTGAAGATGGCAGTCTTTGATCTTCAAAAGTGACTGCTTCAAGTCCTCTTCCCTTTCAGTAAGCAAGGTTGTAGCATCGGCATGTTTCAGGTTAACAAGTTTTGCTCAAATCCTGATGCCCCATTCTTCTTCATAACACTACTTAGTTTCTAGAATTTTTTGCTCACTTTATAGATTGAATAAGGGTGGTGAAACAATGCAGCCTGGAAGCACACCTTTTCTGACATTAAACCATGCAGTACTTGCTTCTTCTGCTAGAATGACTACCTCTGGATTTATGCACAGGTTGCTCTTGAGCACAAATAACAGTCCTGAAATTCCTAATCTACACAATGGTATCCAGGACTTTGACTGCAGTTTCTCATATTGCTGAATTACAATTTCCTTATGTAATACAAGCTACGCAAATGATCGTTGAGTGAATAAAGTAGAGATGAACTCTAAAATAGTCAATGTGTTGTTTGAAGACATTTTTTACTAAATCTAAATAAGGAACCTGGAATGCACCCATCAAACTTATGAGGTTTATATTTTCAAGACCCTCTGCAGTGAGATTTTAAGAACAAATGTGTTTTCATAATTTTTAAAGCAGTAAGATATTAACATTGCTGTGATCTCAATTTCTCCCACAGGATGCACTTTATGAAACTAGATATGTAGTACTCAGTCCCTGAAGAAAAAAATTTAAATGTATAAAATGTAAAAAAAGGGGGGGGAGGACAGAGTCAAGCAGCCTAAACACATATCTCCCTAAATCCTTCTGGAAACCAAGACCTGAATTGATAATTAAACAGAGCCTTCTGGACACCTAGTGAGCCCTAAGACACAGCATAGGGCTGTCTATTTGGTCTATATACTACTGAGCAGAAAACTTCTTCTCTTTCACTGACCCCCACCCTTGTTGAGTCCCGGCTCCCATCAACTGAAGGTAAATCACCATTTTGACTTTTCTTTTCTCTGTCTTGGCCAGAGGGAGGGGCTGAGGTGACTGGTAGCAAGCCTCAGACGCCCTGCTGATGAGATCAGCAAGCCGAGTCACCACATTTTGAGAGCCTGACCTTGGAATCTGTGCAACTCAGCAGCTGTGACCTCTCTCTATTGGAATTTTTGGATCTCTGCCATTGAATAGCCTTTGCTGAGGCAAGTGAGGGAGCTTGTGTGGGACGCCATCTTGATTCACTAGGAGGCGGATTTTCTTGTATGGAGGCCTCAGCTTGACCTAATTCCCAGGCTAGGAGGCAGTGCCTGCCTGGAGAGCACTCTTCTGCAGTAAAGCAATCTTTGATATAAAGGGGCTTACTTTGCCTGCTGGGAAGAGGAATTTGCACATCTGAAAGCCTGACTAATTTTGGAAGCTGTCAGATGCCCTTTACCCTTCAATAGAGAAATAACTGTGGTGCATCCAAATGACTTCTCTTCTAGCCTTTACTGTCTCAAATTACAGAGTCAGCTGATGGCTCACCAGTGACTCTATAAGTGGGGCTGTGTCTTAGCCAATCAGGAGGTGGAGCCTGCTACCCCCGAAATTCCTCTGAGCCAAGTCACTGGAGTACATAGAGATGTCTGGTGATCAATTTCCTTTTCAGACTGAGCTGTAGATCCTGTTAAAGTAACACTGGAGAAACAAAACAACCTCCAGATACCCAAAAAGCAACAAACTTTGGACCAGAGCATTAAGAAGAATTCACCTATGGCTTAAAAATGTCCGCGAAAGAAAGCTCCAAAGAACTTCCCAGATGAAGAGGCCTTTCTGAAACTATCAGAGGGTGAGTACGAAAGGATTATTTATAGAGCTCTCCTAGACTTTATACAAAATGAAGTAGAAGCAATATGAAAAGTTAAGTGAGCTGTTTGGTCTGATAGAACACCAGTACTCTGAAATCCAACAGATCAATAACAAAATCAAAGAGACAGAAAATTTAGTTCAAAGACAAGAAAACAGAATGGAACAAATGGAAGATAGACTTTCTCACTTGGAAGACTGAGCTATTGACTCCAGCATAGATGAGCAGAAATCAGAAAAAAGAAACAAGAAAAATGAAGAAGCATTAAGAAGCATGTGGGACTCTATTAAGAGGAACAATCTACGATTAATTGGAGTTCCTGAGCAGGGTGGGACACCTGAGAACACAGACAGTATTGTGGCTGAGCTGCTGACAGAAAACTTCCCAGAAATTATGAAAGAAGAGAATATAGATATCCAAGATGCATATAGAATGCCACTCAATAGAGATCCCAAAAGAAAGACTCCAAGACATATTATAATCAAGCTTAACAAAATGAAACACAAGTAGAAACTCTTGAAGGCTGCAAGACTCAAAGCAAAGCTAACATTCAGATGGAAACCCTGTAGGCTTTCACCTGATTTCTCAGCAGAAACGATACTGGCATGGAGACAATGGGAAGGCACATTCAAAGCCTTGAAGGAGGAGAATTTCCAACCAATAATTACATATCCTGCAAAACTATTTTTCAAATATGAAAACGAACTCAAGACCTTCTCAGATAAACAGAAACTCAGAGATTTTGTAAAAACCAAACCAAAGCTACAAGAAACAGTGAAAGAAGCTCTTGGTTTGGAAGAACAAAACCATTAATTTTATATTTTAGAAGGAAATATAGGACAAATCATCCAGGAACCTACTTGGTTAGGGAAGGCTCCAAATTCAATCAAAACTGTAATATTAAAAAAATGATATAGTGATCATATCATGAAAACTATGATGCCATCATATTAAAAAGAGGGATGTATTACAGTTGTGATAGTCCTTCCAGATGGAGAAGAAGTTAATAAGACTTGTAGTAGTTAAAATTGGGTTTAAACAGGGGGATCACAGGGGCAGCCACAAAGCACAATAAAGATGCAACATATCAAATCAAGAAACGTAATACAAGAGTCTCAACAACCACAAAACCAGCACTGAAAAAGGTGAAAAATAAACTCATAAAGAAGAATGTTCCAGAACAGAATAATAAGAAAAACAGAAAACATCAGCACACAAATAAACATATCACAATGACAGAACACATATCTATCAATAATTACATTGAATGTGAATGGACTGCACACTCCAGTAAAGAGATGAGTGACATCTTGGATCAAAAGACACGACTTGTCCTTGTGTTGCTTACAAGAAACTCACCTTAGACTTAAAGATATGAACAAACTGAAAATTAAAGGATGGAAGAATATATATCAAGCTAACAATAAACAAAGAAGAGCAGGTGTGGCAATTCTAATCTCAGATAAAATAGATTTTAAGGTAAAATCCACCATCGTGGACAAAGATGGACACTATTGCTGAAAGTTTCAATACGCAAGCAGAACTTACCAACATTAAATATTTATGTACCTAGTATTAGAGCATCTAAATGCATTGAAGAAACACTGACTACGCTCAAAAACAAGATAGATCACTCCACAATAATAGTGGGAGACTTCAACATTCCACTCTTGATATTGGACAGATTGTCTAGAAAAATGCTCAATAAAGACACAGAAGATCTTTTTGCCACAATTAACCAACTATATCTGATTGACATATGCAGAACTTTCTATCCATTAGCAGATAACTACACCTTCTTCTCCAGTGCACATGGAATATTTTCCAGAATAGACCATGTGTTAGGACATAAAGCAAATCTCAACAAAATCTATACCATTGAATTATTGCAAAGCATGTTCTCAGACCACAAAGCCATTAAAGTCAAAATAAATAGCAGAAAAAACATAGATAAAAAGTGGAACTCATGGAAACTGAACAATATCTTGCTCAAAAAGCCATGGGTTATAGAAGAAATCAAGGATGAAATAAAGAAATTTATGGATTCCAATGAAAATGAAAACACTTCCTTCCAGAACCCATGGAATACAGCCAAAACAGTGCTCAGAGGTCAGTTTATCTCCATAAATGCACACATCAGAAGCAAGAAAGAAACCAAACCAAAGCTCTAACCCTACCACTTGAACAAGTAAAGAGAGAACAACAGAGGAAACTCTCTCGGGCACCAGAACAAAAGAGATCATAAAGATTAGAGCAGAACCAAATGAATTAGAGAATAGAACAATTGAACAAATTGAAAAAACCAAAAGCTGTTTTTTTAAAAAGATCAACAAAATTGACAAACCATTGGCTAAACCTACTAAAGAAAAATGGGAAAGAAAACAAATTACCCAAATAAGAAATGAGGGGGGAGTTGTCACAACAGATCCAGCAGAAATAAAAAATATCATAACAGAATACTATGAAAGAGTGTACTCTAACAAATTAGAAAACCTAGAGGAAATGGACAAATTCTTAGATTCATATCACCTACCAAAATTATCACAAGGTAAAGCAAAGCAATTTAATAAACCCATCACAATGTAAGAGATTGAAAAAGTCATCCAAAAACTAACACCAGAGAAGCCCTGGCCCAGATGGGTTCACCACAGAATTCTACCAAGCTTTTAGAGAAGAGTGATTTCCAATATTGCTGAGAGTATTTCACAGCATAGAAAGGGATGGAATGCTCCCAAATTCATTCTATGAAGCCAGCATAACACTGGTACCAAATCCAGGGAAAGATCTAACTAAAAAGGAGAACCACAGACCAGTATCACTCATGAATCTAGATGCAAAAATCTTCAACAAAATTCTTGCCAATAGAATACAACAACATATTAAGAAAAATTCATCATGACCAAGTTGGATTCATACTAGGGATGCAAGGCTGGTTCAACATCAGAAAAACAATGTGATCAATCACACAAATAACACAAAATTAATAATCACTTAATTTTGTCTATTGAAGCAGAAAAAGGCATTTGAAAAGTCCAACACCCATTCATGCTAAAAAGTCTCAGCAAAATAGGAATAGATGGTAAATTCCTTGATGCAATAAAGGCCGTGTATACAAAGCCAACTGCCTACATCATCCTGAATTGATACTGAAACAATTCTCTTTGAGAACAAGAGCTAGACAAGGATGCACACTCTCACCTCTCCTATTCGACATTGTGCTAGAAGTTCTAGCCAGAGCAATTAGATAAGACCAAGAAATAAAGGGCAAAGAGGAAGTAAAAATCTCCCTATTTACAGATGATATGACTGTATACACAGAGAATCCTAAAGAAGAATCCATAAGTAAACTACTCCAATTGATAGAAGAGTTCAGCGAAGTGTCAGGACACAAGATTAACATAAGTAAATCAGTAGGATTCCTTTATACCAACAATGAGATTATTAAGGAAGAAATCAGCAAATCAATACCATTTACTACAGCCCCTAAGAAGATAAAATACCTAGGAATAAATCTAACCAGAGAAATAACAGACCTTTACAAAGAGAACTACAGCACCTTACTATAAGAAACTAAAAGAGACTTACATAAATGGAGAAACCCACTTTGCTCATGGATAGGAAGTCTTAACATTGTGAAAATGTCTAGTTTACCCATAGCAATCTACTTATATAATGCAATCCCAATACAAATTCCTGTGACATTTTTTAATGAGATGGAGAAATAAATGACCAACTTTGTTTGGAAAGGGAAGAAGCCCTGGATAAGGAAAACACTTCCGAAGAACACACTGGGAGGCCTTTCACTACCCAACTTTGGAAACTATTACACTAGCAGAGTGGTCAAAACAGGCTGGTACTGGTACAAAAAGAGATAAATAGATGAATGGAACAGAACTGAGACCCCAGAGATGACACCATCCTCCTATGAACAGTTGATATTCGACAAAGGCCCTAAGACATTAAACTGGAGTGAAAGCAACCTTTTCAACAAATGGTGCTGGCAAAATTGGATATCCATCTGCAATAAATTGAAACAAGACCTATATCTCACACCTTATACCAAAACCAACTGAAACTGGATAAAGGACCAAAATATCAAATCTAAAACAATAAAGCTCATTCAAGAAAAATTAGGATCAACAATGGAAGTTCTAATACACAACGTAGACAGACTTCAAAATCTGACAAACAAACCACAATCAACAGAAGAGAAAATAGATAAATGGGAACTACTAAGAATCAAGTACTTTTGCTCATCCAAAGGCTTTATCAATAGAATTAAAAGACCATCTACAGAATGGGAAAAAATATTTGGCAACTATATGTCAGACCGACACCTGATCTCTATAATCTATAAGGTACTACAAGATATCAATAAGAAAAAGACAAATCATAAAATAAGTGATGGGCAAAGGAGATGGACAGACACTTCTCTAAAGAGGAGATCCAGGCAGTCAAAAAACATATGCAGACATGCTCATGATCATTAGCTATTAAAGAAATACAAATCAAAATGACAGTGAGATACCATCTCACCCCAACAATGTTGGCCATGATCCAAGAAACGCAAAACAACAAATGCTGGAGCAGCTATGGAGAAATTGGAACTCTCCTACAGTGTTGTGGTGGGATTGCAAAATGGTGCAAACTCTCTGGAAAGCAATCATCTGGCACTTCCTTAAAAAGATGGAAATATGTATACCATTTGACATAGTAATGCCACTGCTTGGAATATATCCTGCAGAATCAAGGCCATTCACACCAACTGACACATGCACAAGAATGTTTATTGCAGCACAGTTCACAATAGCAGAAAGATGGAACCAATCCAGATGTCCAACAACAGAGGAATGCATAGCTAAGCTATGGTATATATACTCCATGGAACACTATGCAATGATAAAGAACAGCGATGATTGCAGGAAACATCTCATAATGTGGTTTCAACTGGAGGACATTATGCTGAGTCTAAGTAGTGAGCGACAAAAGGACAAATATCATATGAGACCCCTACGATAAGAACTTAAAAACAGACTCATAGATAGAAGACTCTTTGATGGCTGCAAGGGTACGGAGGGAAGGAGGATGAGGGGGAGGGTTTAGATTAGATAGTTGATAGAAATTTGGCTGGGTGAAATCAATGACAGCACACATTAGCAAGAAGATCAATTTTAACTGGACTTCAACATAACATGATTACCCCTCCCATCTTGACCCAATATTGCAAGGACGGAGTAGCTGGGGCAGGAGGCCGGGGACCATGCTCTCAGGGGAAATCAAGGCCAATTGGCAGATCTAGCATTTTGCTAAGATCTAGCATTCTGCACCCCACATCGGTGAGTGGTGTCTGGGGTCTTAAAAGCTGCTAAGCTGCCATCTGAGGTACACAAAATGTTCCCAACTGAGCAGGAACAGATGATCTCCAAGGACCAAAATGACATGGGGCAAAGAGACCCAAAAGACAGAGAGACTCACATGAGTGGGTGACTACAATGACATGTGACTGGAAAAACTGGATGGCACCTGGCCACAACCAGTGATAGCTGTGATGGGGCTCACAGTGTTGAGTCTCACAGACGACACAAAAATTAAAAGGGGTGCATCCTGAGATCTCCACTAAAAGACCACAATTGATAGTCCAGGGGCCTCAGAGTTCCCCTGGGAGCATGGCCCCTGGCCCTGATGCTGCCCCTGTTCATAAATCATAATGGAGGTCAACTCTTCAGACAGAAATGGATTGGACTTAGTGACACAGAGTGACCATATCATGTGTGCACTTTACGGTTCTATGCTTCTATAGGATGTCATCCAGCTGACCTCTTTGTGGATGCAGGGGAGAGGGTGGCAAGGAAGGGACAGGAGATTGTTAGCAGGATATGACATGTACAGAACGGAGAAGAAGAGTATACTGTCACCAGGCAGGGAGAGCAGCGGGAGCCGCTCATTGGTGGGTACGCAAATTTATATGGTATTGTATATTCTCAGTCGTGATAAAAAAAAATATATTCAAAAAACGTAAAAAGGAGCAAAATTACCCATAATCCCATGATGCAGAGATAACCTCTGTTAACACTTCCATGTATATTCTGTTAGACCTTTTCTTTACCATGCGAAAATACATTCTCCTGTAAGTGGTATTGTTGTTAGGTGCTATCAGGTGGGTTCTGAAAGTGACCCTGTGAATGAAAGAATGGAACGCTGCCTGGTCCTGTGCCATTCTCACATCGTTGCTCTGCTTGAGCCCACTGTTGCAGCCACTGTGACAATTCATTACTCTGAGGGTCTTCCTGTTTCTTGCTGATACTCTACCAAGCATGGTGTCCTTCTCCAGAGAGTGGCCTCTTTTGATAGCATGTCCAATGTACGTGAGATGAAATCTCACCCGGTAAGTGGCACCATCCCATGTATGCTTTGGAAAGTGTACTTTTTAACTTGGAGTACTCTATGCATCTTTCCATATTGCTTGTTAGCTATGGTGTGGGATTAAGGCAGGTGAAGATCATGATCTATTTAACCAGTTGGTTTCCTACTTTACACTTTTAAGTATTTTTCTGTTTCATCACTTCAAACAATGTTTCAACAAACATTTTTGTACTTACATTTTTTAGCAGTTATCCCATTATTTGTTGACTATACATTCCTAATGGTAAAGTTTCTTGTCAAAAGATAATGTCAAATTTCAAGTTTGTTACATAGCGTTATGCCAACAGAATGAACAAAAGTACAACCAGCCTGCTCCTCAGAGGCAAGGATGGGGACACTCTGTCTTACATACTTTGGACATGTAGTCCGGAAGGATCAATAGCTGGAGAAGGACATCACGCTTGGTAAAGGGGAGCATCACTGAAAAAGAAGAAGCCCTTCAATGAGATAAACTGACACAGTGGCTGCAACAATAAGCTCAAGAATAATAGCAATTATGGACATGGTGCGAGACTGGACAGTGTTTCCTGTTCTCCACGGGCACTGTGAGTGGGAGCCGACTCTACAGCACCTAACTTTGCTTCCTACAAAGCTCACTGATTTGTGCCCCCACAAGAAAGAGTATCATTTCTCCATACCCTCACATACCCTCACCAATGTGGAGTATATGCTTGACCATTTAGTTTTTGTCCATCTTGAAAATAACTGAAACTCAGAGGATTTGAAACATAAGACTTATTCTGAGCAGTTATTCTATCTGCATATAGGGAGACCATCCTGACATCAAAGAAAAAAAAAAAAAAGCAAATGGCTAGAAGTAGGCTAGTTATAATGAAGCTTATAAAGAGAAGAAAAGAGGTTGGGTAGGGAGAAGAACTGAAGATTAACCACTGGCTGGCTCATCTGAACAGGACTGACTGAGCTGTGCCCTCCCGCTTTTACTGAGATCAACTGATTGCAGATCACAACGTGGTTTCTGGCCTTCTACCCACCTGAAGCCAAGGTACCTCTTGAAATTTAAACTTAGTAAGCCTGGCTTGGAAAACCTGATGGCATAGCGATTAAGTGCTGTGGCTGCTAACCAAAAGGTCAGCGCTCAAATCCACCAGCTGTTTCTTGGAAACAAGATGGGGCAGTTCCATTCTGTCCCCTAAGATCATTGTGAGCAGGCATTGACACAATGGCAACAGGTCTGGCTTGGTTTTGGAAGCCTGATTTAGTAGAGGAAAGAAAAAATTAGCAATTTTGGTGAAAAAACTTGTGACAGAATTAATTTCGGGACAGCATTTTTTAAAAAAAAATATTATTTGGTTTTATGAGTAAGGAGGAAACCCTTAAAATCAAAGTAAGATGGCTGTAAGTAATTTTTCTCTTTTGACAATAATCTGACTTGGATTCTAATGCTTTTTAATTTTTTCATAAATTGTATATCATTGATTGCGTCTTAGGCTGAACATGATTTCATGTCTTTATTGCTCCTTTTATACTTCTTTTTTTGTGTGTTGCTTATTCATACCCTCTGGAAACCCTGGTAGTATAGCAATTCCCTGATGGTGCAGTGGTTAAGAGCTACAGCTGCTAACCAAAAGGTCAGTAGTTCAAATCCTCCAGGTACCCCTTGGAAACCCTGTGGAATAGTTCTACACTCTGTCCTTTAGGGTCACTATGGGTAGAGTTGGTTCAATGGCAGTGACTTTGGGTTATTCATACTGTCTGATTGTGTTCTATTGAAATGTTATTTTTTCTTATTTGAAAATTACATATATATCTATATATACATGAAAATCACAATCTTCTTTCTGCCAAAATGTGGTATACATTTGTCTTAAGTTACTATTTGTGCTTTAAAGCTTTGTTTATGGTGTTTAAAAAATTATTACACACAAAATTTAGCTTTTTTTCTTTTTAATTTAATAGTTAATCCATCCTTTCCTTCAAGGTTTCTGTCTTTGGTGTCTTCCCCACCCGAGGCAGAGATTTCACAGTTTCCTACCAAGTATCTTCTTCCCACCTTCTTTGCTAGCGACCATTGCTGCATGGGAATCCTAGTGGTGCGGTGGTTAAATGTTCAGCTTCTAACCAAATGTCTGCAGTTTGAATCTACCAGCTGCTCCTTGGAAACCCCATGGGGCAGTTCTACCGCATCCTATAGGGTCACTATGAGTTGAGTCAACTCAACGCAACAGAAGTGTTTTTTTATTTTTATTTTTTAGGGACTCTTCCCATTGCCATGGAGTCAATTCCAACCCATAGCACCAATATTGTACTTGTATTTTCTTCACGTGTATTATTTATTTGTTTACAAATACAAGTACAAATACATACAACCAAGATTCAACAGTACACATAAAATGATGATGTTTTGGTAGAAGCTTCTTCAGAATGATGATTGCTAGAGTTTTCGCTAAATTTGAAGGAAGACTGTAATCATAGAGTTTCACTCTATTGCTAAGCCAGCCTATTAGGAAGTCTTTAAATAAAAACAGGCTATTAATCTTGACACGCAATCCCTCTGTAATATAGATCTTGAGAAACAGAACCAATATTCACTTTCTTGGATAATCACAGAGTTTTATCCTGTGAGAGTAGTGAATTATAAGAAGATGGGACTTTGCCTAAAGCATGTGTGACACTACATTTAGTTGGGAGTTTAGAGATACAGGTAATTGGATACATATCCAAATTTGTGTAACGAAGAGCTGTAATGTAGCGGAATTTTACTATAATTTCACTACTACTGGTTTTAAATTGGAAACCCTGGTGGGGTGGTGGTTAAATGTTCCATCTGCTAACAAAAGATCAGCAGTTTGAATTTGCCAGGCGCTCCTTAGAAACTCTGTGGGAAGTTCTACTCTGTCCTATAAGATAATGATAGTCAGAATTGACCCTATGGCAATGGGTTTGGTTTGAGTTTTCGGTTTTAAATTACTTTGATTGTAGGTATAAACATTTTTTCCTAGAACTTGATAACACCTATTATTCCTGCTTCTATCAACATTAGTCAGATGCCAAATATTCAATTTAATGAAACCACTATTTCCTTGACTGACATTTATTAAGGACCTGTTATGTACTCGTCTTTGTATTTACAGTCACAGTGACCCACAAGACAGGAAATATAATCCTTATTTTAAATAGAAGAAAACTGGAGCTCACGAGTGTGAATTCACTTGTCCAAGGCCATTCACAGACTGAGCGGAAAAGACAGCTTGTGAAAGGTGTTAACTCCAAAGCCTCATCTCCTATTCTACTCATGCCGGGTCTTGGGCTGGACCAGCAGAAGATAAAAGATAGGTAAGATAGTCTCCCACAGGCAACATTAAAGAGAAGTTGGCACTTACCTGCCCCACATAGGTCTGTTATATTAACACGAGTGGGCAGCGAACTGCCTTTTGAGTTGGCTGCGGACACAGTCACAGTCCAGTGTCCAGTTCTGGGAACGACCCATGTCCAGGAGTTATGTTCTGTGATGTTCTGTAGGGTAGGCTTTCCTTCTGTTATCTCCCGCAAGGTCACCTGATAGTGGAGGATTTTTCCTCTCGCCGCTGATGTACTCAGATTCTGCAACGAAACACATCCACTTGCTATTTAGTCTCAGACAAGGTTGCCAGATACTCAGTGCCTAGAGCTTGTGGCCACCTGCAGCAGAGGGCTACAATTGAGTGATTTTTTTCCTTTACGTCTTCCCATATCTCCTATCACACACTTTTATGCACTCCTCCAGCTTGGAAATGAATGAGCTAACATTTTCTAAGCATAATTCTTAAAAGCACATTGATTTTCCTTTCTTGCTTACTAAGAATCGCCAGTTGGATCATAGCCGAGAGAACAAGTGTGGAGTTTGAACTCAGATCTGAGTCTGAGTTCCAGCTCTACCAATCCACAGCTGTGTGACCCAGGGAAACGTGCTCAGCCTCTCTGAGTATCCATTTCTAAATATGTGAAACATGTGCACACAGAAGAACTTTTTAAATACAGAAAATGCAGTGCTGCTTATCAACTCAAAAACAAGAAGTTCAAGAGCTAAACTAGTAAAATCCACACGTGGTGAATTAGATTACTGGTTACCTATACTAGGATCCGACTCAACGGCACTTGGCTTGGCATACTAGGAAACTCAGACACTGTTTATAAATGTGAAAACTGAAGAGTTTTAGAGCTGCAAAATTCCACTTGAGATTATTTGGGAGCAATCCTGCAAAGCATGAGGTCTGACAATTAAGTCCACGAACATAATGTTTCTAAGTGCTACTTACCTCATTGCTGAATATCATTATGGTCACCTTCAAAGTACTCCCCTTGGGAAGCTATGCATCAATGCCAGCACCTAGTCTACTCTTTGAAGCAATTATGGAACTCTTTCTAGAGTGGCTGTTGAGCATGTTGGCAAGGTGGCAAGTTTATGAACTTAACTGTATAGTTATCTGTGAGGGAGCTTTTAGCCAGTAAGCAAATAACTGTATTGAAACACTCTCCCTACTCACCTGATCAGGCCCTCAATGACTTTTTTCTTTACCTGAAGACAAAGGAAAGACTGAAAGGAAGACATTTTGATGATATTCAGGACATCAAGGGTAGTACAACAACAACTCTGATGGCCATTCCAGAAAAAGAGTCCCCAAATTGTTTTGAATGGTGAGTGAGGTCCTGGCATCAATGCATAGTTTCCCAAGAGGAGTACTTCATAGGTGACCACAGTGATATTCAGCATTGAGAAGTGGAGCACTTTTTCTAGGATGAGTTCAGGAACTTAATTGGCAGCCCTCATAGGCTAAAAATTAATTATTTGTGTTGTAACCCAGTTTGGACAATGGCCATAGGAGAGAAAAGCACAGAAAACAGAGATTTAGGGGCACAGAAAATTGCTGAGAGCAGCACTGGGAGTGCCCAATCATGCCTTGAGCAGGGAGAAGAAGGCTTGGCTAACCAGACTTCAGTATTACTGTTTTCTTGGCAAGCATATCTCTTCCATGGGAAAGGGGCCTCCATCTGTCTGCTGGAACACACTTTTTTGATCAGTAAATACCTCTCATTCTGGTTTTTTGCTTATCAGAGTCTTCTAATAATGTGGTATCCTGTGTAGTTTATCTATCAAGAGAGGCTGGGCTAATAAGAACATCTGGTCCACTTAAGAGTTGTATTTTCTACTTTGGGTGAGTAAATTGGCCATTTGATTATAATGTGGCTGCTGAGACAATTAGTGTACTAGGAGATACTAGGAGAGAATGTTCTGATCTGACTCAAGCTTTCTGGTTGGCCCCCAAACTGTAATTTTCACTGTAAATTAACCTACGACCATCCAGCTTTTTTATATTTCAGTCACAGAAAGGTGGATTAAGCACTTCTGTCTGGTGGGGTGCACTTCTGGACCAAAGAGGCACAAGACTAGATCTTAGACCACCGTCACTGCACGGACGTGAATTCCAGTTCGCTAGTGATACTCTCTGTAAGATGTCCTTGTGCTTTGGCAAGAGCTCAGAGTATGAATGTTTCAAACCTCCTTCACAGCTGATCTCACACGTTTGTTAAGTGGATTAAAACAAGCAAGTGATGTTCTAAAGTAATAAACAATATGGACTAGGTTTAACTAAAGCAGGAGTTGGCTGGGGAAGATCTTTCCCTCAGGCATCTCTCTCCCTACTGTCTTCAACTCTCTTTTGCAGGCCTGAGGGCAGGGCTATTTGCTTCCCCCACACCCATGCATCCCACCCATGGTCCTCAGTGGTTAATTGAGCTCTCCCATGCCAGGGACCAACAGGGTTTCAGCCTGATTTAGACAATTTAGCAAACAGAGTTCTAACTCGGGGGAGGGAGGGTAAGTGGGGGGAGAAACACCTTGCAAATCATCCATTATGATTTACTTTTCCCTGTCTTTCAAAGAACTCTGTGGGGGCAGTTCTACTCTCTTCTACAGAGTTGCTGTGAGTTAGAATTGACTCCATGGCAGTAGGCTTGGTTTGGTTCTGGTATATCATAGACAGGGAAAACATCTGATGATAAATTGGTAAAAGAAGAGGAAAATGTCAAGTTGTCTTGTTGTTGCTAAGTGCCACTGAGTCAGTTTGACTCATAGCGACTCTTTGTACAACCGAATAAACCACTTCCCATCCTGTGCCATGCCCACAATCATCTTTATGCTTAAATCCATTGTTGCAGCCACCGTGTCAGTCCATGTTGTTGAGGGGCTTCCTCTTTTCCAAGAATCCTCTACTGCACCAAGCATGATGTCCTCCAGGGACAGATCCTCCTTACATGTCCAAAGAATGTAAGATACAGTCTTGCCATCCTCGTTTCCAAAGCACTCCAGTCATACTTCTTCCAGGACTGATCTCTTTGTTCTTCTCCGACACCACAATTCAAAGGTATCAGTTCTTCTGTCTTTCTTATTCACTGTCCAGCTTTAACAAGTGTATAATGTGACTGAAAATATCATGGCTTGGTTCAGGCACACCTTAGTCTTCAAGGCGACATCTTTACTTTTCAACCCTTTAAAGAGGTCTTTTGCAGCAGTTTCTCAAATGCAACATGTCTTTGGATTTCCTGACTGCTGCTCCCATGGACATTGATTGTGGAACCACGTATTTCATGTAAAATGAAATCCTTGACAACCTCAAAGTTGCCTCGGAGCCCGTGAATACAAGAAGCTACTGCTATGGAAATGCGATTGCGTCCCACTGATCTAGTAAACAGAGGCGCGGATCTGAAAGGTAAATGAAGGTTCCCAGAGGGATCTGAAGGCTCAGACCCACAGTTGTGCATTTCGCCCTCCAAAGTCCATGTCTTAGAGTTGAAAGTGTCAGTTAAAAGGCGGTGGGGGGGGGGGGCGGGTGATATGGAAGTAGTTATGCAAACAGCTATGTGATGCGTCTGTGTAAGCTCAAGTTTGGGGACAAAGGTATTGTCTCTCAGGCAACTGCTCTCCTTAACCACATCAGAAAACAAGCTGAACTTGTGCAACAGGGCCCACTAAATGAAAAACAGGCGGATGGTCAGCTGGGCAACAGCAGAATCAGTGTAATTAGTTCGTCGCTGATGAAACAGAATACCATCACAGAACCACAGAACAGGGAGGGATTCTAGAGACAGGGTTAACTCAGTGTTACGTTTTATAAATGGGGACACAAAGGCCCAGAAAGGAGAAGTTACCTCAGGTATAAATCGAGGAGCTGGGAATGTAACACAGGGCTCCTAACTTCTAGACCTTTCTTACAGTGTTTGTTGTTGTGAGCTGCTGGCCTGCTGGCCCCCGCTCAAGGAGACCCGCATGCACAGTGGAACAAAATTCTACTCTATCCTACACCATTCCCCTTATTGGTTGCAGATTGGACCATTATGTCCATAGGTTTTTCATTGGCTGATTGTAGATTGCCAGGCCTTTCTTCCTCATCTGTCTCAGTCTGGAAGCTCCACTGAAACCTGTTCAACATCACAGTCCTGTCCCTTATAACGGCAAGGGTGAGACAATATACTGGTAAGTATCGGCTCCATGATTCGTGGTTGGCATCCCAATCACCTTTCTTGCCAAATGCTGCAAAGCAGCTACTCTAATGGTGAGGTTCCGGTGCATTCTGATGTGGGGCATCAACACCTGACATGTATTAAGCGATCTGGAGAAGACAAGGACACAGAACTCTTCCAGCAGGCCCCAGGTCACAAGGAGGGATACTGTGAGACTAGAGGCACTGCCATCCTGAGGAGCTAGCTGACTCTTCCCAAACCCAGTGCTGCTGAGTTGATTCAGCCCCGTAACAGTTTTCAGTGACAGCCTGGTGGATCTGAACTGCTGACATTTCGGTTATCAGCCATAGCACTTAACTGCTATGCCCAAAAGGGTTTCCTGACTCTTCTCAGATAAGCTTATTTTTATTCTAATGTTACTTTGTTATTTGGGTGGGTGATATGAGAGAAACTAATAGTTACTGAGCACATACACCGTGGGTCATTTGTCACATTTTGCCCTAGTGGCATAGTAGTTAAGTGCGACCACAGCTAGCCACAAGGTCAGCAAACCACATCTGTCAGCCATTCCTTAGGAACTCTATGCTGCAGTTGTACTGTGTCCTATAGGGTCGCCATGAGTCAACATCGACTCAGCGGCCGAGGGTTTGGTTTAACTGTCCATTTTGAGGAGGATGCTGAAGCTTGGAGAAGGGAAGAACTGTGTCCAAGTAGGCTCTTAAGAAAGCAATGTGAGGTTTTTAGTGCGCCCCCTCGTGGACGCTAGGAGGAACTTGAAACCCAGGCTTCCCCGGCAGGCATCCCTGTGAGTATCTGTCCAAGACCAGGGTAACTTGCTGTGCTTTCTCTGGCAGTGCTCCAAGGGGTCTCAAGTCTGCATTCATGGCTTCCCATGGTAAGAACAGGCTAAAAAGGAAATGCTGTCCTATTCGCTGTCTCTTTCGGCTTACTTCTGCTTTTCTCTATGGGAAACAATCTCAACTCAGTATAGGAAACATTTCTAACTTATATTTGTCCAAGAAGCAAAGACCAAACAGTTCCCTAAATAAGCTTATTATAAAAGCCCTGCTGCCTGAAAAAGCTTTCAGCCTCCAAAATAACTTGGTGAGGGTAATCCAGGAAAGGACAAAATCTGGCAGCCACATTTCAGAAGGCACTGCATCTGTTTTCTTTCTTTTTAATTAAAAATAACACAATGGAGTAGGAGTGTTTCTATGAATTGATAAATCATTTCTTCTGAGAACTTACCAAAAGAAAGAAAGAAAAAAAAAAAACCTGCTGTATTACTCAAAAAGTAATATTTTACTTCTCATCTACCTCTGATGCAAATTAAAAGAAACCGTTAGAGCTTAGTCTACACAAAGAAGAGTGTTCACAGTCAAGTCCCTTTAGGGAGCTGGGGGAATTTGAACATTTATTCATCACAGTTTTGATGTCAGGAATTTTTTTGTTTTCATTTTGGAAAGCCACTGACTTAAGTTCTTATTAGGGCAAATCCTTTGCTTACTGTGCCACAGCATAGCAGCTAGATGACCTTGGGCAAGTTATTTTATTTTCTGAGTCTCTATTTCCTTATCTGTAAAATGAGGATAATCTGTAACATGAGAGTTCCATGCACTGCATAGGCTTGTTGGAGCATTCAGTGAGCTGAGGGAAGTAACCATCTCTGAGTGCTTGGCCCATGACAGATGTTGAGACATCTGGTGGGCTCCCTTTTTTAAATTACTCTGAATAATATAAAAATGGTCATGACTGGTACTTATCATATGCAGTTGGCCTTTTCATCTGTCATTGGAGAGCCTTGTGATCTTGACCTTTGGCTTATATAGAAATTTTATCAATGTCATACAATTGATTATAAAATACATAGCTAATGTGTGAGTTGAATCCCAGGTACCTTCATTTTGAGGCACTGATGGTTCAGCAAGGAACCTACGTGATGCGATGGTTACTTGCTTGGCTGTGGATCTAAAGGTCTACTGTCTGAAGTCACCAGCTGCTCCATGGGACAAAGATGTGGCATTCTGTGTCCATAAAGATTACAGCCTTGGAAACTCTACAGGGCAGTTCTACCCTGTCCTGTGGGTCACTGTGAACCAGAATCCGCTCAACAGCAACAGGCTGGGTGGTTCAGAAGCAGAAATTTTGCCTTCCAGGCAGGAAACAGAGTTCTGTTTTCAGGCCAGTGCTTTCTGACCCATGCACCTCATGCAAAGCTATCACCTTCGTGGCAGCAGAGGCTTGCAGGTTGCTACGATGTTGAACAGGTTTCAGCTTCCAGACTCAGAGAGATGAGAATGAAAGGCATCACCATCTATTTCTGAAAATCAGCCAGGGAAAACCCTATGAATCCCAACAGTTTTACCTGCAACCGATCATGGGGGTCACAAGGACCAGACAGCATTTTGTCCACTTATGCATGGAGCCACCATGAGTTAAGGGTCAACTCAATAGCGGCTAGCAACCACACCACTGGGATTTCAGAACTGGTGACTACCTTCAGCAACCCCAGTGTCAAGTGAAGGAGTGACTCCAAGGACAGTTGTCATTTGGAAATTTTAAAAATCACTGCACTGAAAACATCTACTTATGAATCTGTCTCTACTAGACTGGTGGTTCCCTTACTCTTGCACCTTCAGTGCCCATGCATAGTTGTTTCACAAACACTTTTCAGGAATACTGGAAACTCAGGTGGTCTAGCTGTTAAGAGCTACATCTACTAACCAAAATGTCAGCAGTTCAAATCCATTAGGTACTCTTTTAAAACTCTAGGGGGAAGTTCTACTCTGTCCTACAATGTCAGTATGAGTTAGAATCAACTTGACAGCAATTTTTACTCCCCCACCCCAGGGATATCTCATTAATCTTCACAGCAATCTTATGCAGTATATATTATTATTATCTACACTAATGAGGTAAGACACAGAGAAGTCAAGTGTCTTGCTCAAGAGCACCCAGCCAGAAAGCAGTAAAGCTGGAAACTGAATCTAAGCAGCACAACTGTCTTTGGATGATGACCTCTTAGCCTCTGTACCACACACTGGCACATAGTAGACCCTCCCAGGTGTTCCTATAATAATATGAGGACATCAGTCTCCTAGCAGCCAATCCTCCTTGGAAACTTACTTTGTCCTACATCAATATAAATCAGGTGACAAATAATACTTTACTTTTACTGAACCTCTTTCATATGAGAAGGCCAAAGAATGTATCCCTTCAATAGCACCATGTGATGACATAGTTCGCAGTATTACCGTATGAGAAAGAGAAGTTGTAGGAGAAAAACTGAAGATGCTGAAGGAGCTGTCCCCAGTCACAGCAGGTCTCTGTTTCTGTGCTGGGTCATCTCTGAGGGAAGCTTGGTGGTGGGGGCTTGTTATTTTTTCTTCCACCTTCTGTGGTTTGAGGGTAACTATTAAAATGTGTTATCTCATTTAATAAGTGAACAAAACAATAAACCAGTTGCCATATGTTTCAGTCAGCTAGGGCTGCTCTAACAGAAATACCACAGAGTGGATGGCTTTAACAAAGGAACATTTATTCTTACATGGTCTGGTAGGCTACAAGTCCATATTCAGGGTGTCTGCTCCAGGTGAAGGCTTTCCCCTTGTCAGCTCTGGAGGAAAGTCCGGTATTGCATCAGTCTTCATTCAGGGAGTGTCTTGGTGCAGGAACCTCGGGTCTGAAGGATGCGCTCTTCTCCTGGTGCTGCTTTCTTGATGGTGTGAGGTTCCTGATTCTCTGCCTGCTTCTCTTTCTTTTTATCTCGTGCAGGATGAAAGGCTTAAGGGTGGGGCAATCCATACTCCAGGGAAACTCCCTTTACAGTGGAGCAAGGAAGTGATCTTATAAAGGGATTTACAGTCCCACCCTAATCCTTTAACATACAGCATAGGAAAGCCACAAAATGGAGGACAGTCACAAGATTCTGGGAATCATGGCCCAGACACATGGCTACACATATTTTGGGGGGGACACAATTCAACCCATGACATCACAGAATCAGTTTTGACTCATGGTGACCCCTTGTGTGTCAGAGTAGAACTGTGTTCCATGGATACTGTTGACTCACTGTGGAGAAGTGGCTAAGGCGGGACACCATCTTGGTCAGCTGAGAGGTGGAGTCAGCCACCTCCCAGAGCACTGCTGGGGCTTATTCCTATGCTGAGCAACAGTAGCTGTCTGGATAGTGCTTCTCTGCACAGAAAAGCTGTTTTTAAGTCAATCATACTTAGAGAATGTAGTGGCAGCTGGTGGCCAAGTGTGGCAGTGCCCTAACTCCTCCCTTCTTTGAGCCATGTCATAGCTCTGTTACTGGCACCATCTTTGTCAGCCAGGAGGCAGGGCCTGCCACCCCTGAGGGACCAGCTGCTATTGGCTGCCACTGGTCAATGCCCCACTCAGCAGAAAAGCAGTTTTTAAGATAAGCCTATCTACAGAACACAGCAGCTCCTAGTGGCCAAGCATGGAGGCATTCTTCCCTCCTCCCTTCCCTGAAATGCACTATTGTCTCACCTGTCAAGACACTGGAGAATTGGAACAAGTAAGTCGCCATCTTTATCAGCCAGACGGCGTGGCCTGCCACCCTTGAGAAGCCAACTGGAGCCAGCCACAGAGACAAGCAGTATTGTGGGGCTTGACAACCTCTCTATTCCCAGAGAAGTTGTATGTGAGTTAGCTGCACCTTGAGAACACAGCTGATGGCTGGACCAAGTCTAGCAGTACCCTTAATCACTCCCTTCTTAGAGTTTTGCCACAGCTACTACTGGTGTAAAACCAGAGAAACTGAACAGCTTTTTGATGACACAAAGACAACAATCAATATCTGACAGTTTAAAGAAGCAGACCACCATGGCTCCAGAAAACACCCAAAACAAGGAATCAAAAAACTTCCCTGATGAAGAAGCCTTGCTGAAGTTATAGGAGGTAGAATACAAAAGAATCATGTGTAGAGCCCTTCTAGAGATTAAACAAAGTGCAGCACAAAAAAACAAAACATTAAGCAAGCTACATGAACTGCTGGAACATCAACAATTTGAAAGTCAGCAGATTAATAATAAAACTACAGAGTTAGAGAATTCAATGCAAAGCCAAGAGCAAGACGGAGGGAATTGAATGGAGAATTAGTGAGACTGAAGACAAAGCAACTGACACCAGTATTTATGAAGAGAAATCAGAGAAAAGAAACAAGACAAATGAAAAAGCAGTAAGAAGCACATGGGACTCTATAAAGAGGAATAAACTATGATTAATTGGAATTCCTGAACAGGGAGGATAGCAGGAAATACAGGGAGAATTTTTGAAGAGTTGCTGACAGAAAACTCTCCCAACATCACGAAAGAAGAGAAGATAGATATTCAAGATGTTTATTGAACACCACAAAAGGTAGATCTCCCCCACAAAAGACATCAAGACAAATTATAATCAAGCTTAATAAAATGAAACATAAAGAAATGCTCTTAAAGGTAGCTAGGCTTAAAGGAAAACTAATGTAGAAACAGAATCTCTGTAGGCTTTCCTCTGACTTCCTGGCAGAAACCACATTGGCAAGAAGGCAGTGGGATGACACATACCAAGCCTTGAAGGAGAAAAACTTCCTACCAAGAATTATATATCTAGTAAAACTGTCTTTGGAGTATGACAGAGAAATTAAGGCATTCTCAGATAAACAGAAGCTTACAAACTTCACAAAAAACAAACCAAAACTGTAAGAAATACTGAAAGAAGCTCTTTGTTTGCAAAATCAATAATATCAGATGTATACTCAATGATGCAATGCTGGGCACAGCATCCAGAGTCCTCCTCACTTAGGGAAGACACAAAGCTCAATCAAAGCTAAAATATGAAAAGTAGGGATCCAGAGACCTTAACATGAAAACTATGACATCATCATACAATCAAGATGGATATATACAATAGTTATATCCCTTTCAGATGGAGAGGAAGTTAAGGAGATATGCAGAAGTTAAAGGTTGGTTTAAATTTAAAACACTAAGGAAGATGAACAGAATAGCCACAAAGCAAACTAACAATACTACATGTCAAAACAAGAAACATAATACAGGAGTCTCAACAAAGAAAAAACCAACACTGAAAAGGATGAAAAGAAAACCCATAAAGAAAAATGACCTAGAACAGAATATTAAGAGAAACAAAACATCCACAACACAAAAATAAAGGCACCAAAATGACAACACTAAACACATACCTACCAATGATGACACCAAATGCAAATGGATTGAATGCTCCAATTAAGAGGCAGAGAGTAAGAGTTTGGATCAAAAAACATAATCTGTGTATACGCTGCTTACAAGAAACACACCTTAGACTTGACGATATGAACAAACTAAAAATCAAAGGATGGAAAAGTATATACAAAGCTAACAACATGCAAAGACGAGCAGGAGTGACAATACTAATCTCAGATAAAATAGACCTTAATGTAAAATCCACCATTGTGGACAGGGATGGTCACTATTTATTGCCTACAGGTTCAATACATATGCAGGATATAACAATATTAAATATTTATGCACCCAACACCACAGCATCTAAATACATTGAACAAATGCTGACAACACTGAAAAATGAGATTGATCATTCATGAATAGTGGTAGGAGAGTTCAACACTCCACTTTCAGTCAGGGACAGATCATCCAGAAAAAAGCTCAATAAGCATACAGAAGATCTTATTGTGACAATCCACCAACTAGACCTCGTCAACATGTACAGAACTTTTTATCCATCAGTAGACAAGTACACCTTCTGTCCAATGCACATGGAACATTCTCCAGAATAGACCATGTATTAGGTCACAAAGCAAGTCTCAACAAAATCCAAACTATTGAATTATTGCAAAGCATCTTGGGCCATAAAGCCATAAAGGTTGACATCAATAGCAGAAAAAACGTAGGCAGAAATTCTACCTCATGGAAACTGAACACCACCTTGCTCAAAAATCCATAGGTTATAGAAGAAATCAAAGATGCAATAAAGAAATTCACAGAATCAAATGGGAATGAAAATACATCCTACCAGAACCTATGGGATATAGCAAAAGCAGTCTCAGAGGTCAATTTATTTCTATAAATGCACACATCAGAACGAAGAAAGGGCCTAAACCAAAGAATTAACCATACAACTTGAGCAGGAAGAAAGAGAACAACAAAGAACACTTCAGGCACCAGAAGAAAACAGATAATAAAAATTAGAGCAGAACTAATAGAAAAACAATTGAAAAACTTAAAACAAAAGCCGTTTTTTTTTTTTCTGAAAAGATCAACAAAATTGATAAACCATTGGCTAAAGCTACAAAAGAAAAACAGGAGAAGAAACAACCCTAATAAGAAATGAGACGGGAGATGCTACAGCAGACCCAACTGAACTTAAAACTATCATAACAAAATAGTACAAAAAATTGTACTCCAACAGATTTAAAAACCTAGTGGAAACAGACAAATTTCTAGGTTCACATCATCTACTAAAATGATCACATGGGGCTGTAGAACAACTTAATAGACCCATCACAAAAGTAGAGATTGAAAAATTAATAAAGAAAACTATCAACCAAAAAAAGTCTTATCCCAGATGGCTTCACTGGAGAATTCTACCAAACTTTTGAGAGGAGTTAATTCCAATTACTGAGGCTATTTCACAGCATAGAAATGGACAGAATATTCCCAAATTTATTCTGTGAAGCCAGCATAGCCCTGATACTAAAGCCAGGGAAACATCCCATAAAAGAAGAAAATTATAGACCAGCGTCACTAACAAACCTAGATGCAAAAATCTTCAACAAAATTCTAGCCAACAAAATTTAACAACTTATCAAAAAATATACATAATTCATTATGACCAAATTGGATTCATACTAGGGATGCAAGGCTGTTTCAATATTAGAAAAACAATTAATGTGATCAACTACATAAATAACAGAAAGAATAACAATCACTTGATTTTGTCAATTGATGCAGAAAAGGTATTTGATAAAGTCCAACACCCAACCATGTTAAAAACTCTCATCCAAATAGGAATAGAAAGAAAATTCCTCAGTGCAATAAAGAGCATCTATGCAAAACCAACCACTGACGTCACCTGAATGAAGAGAGACTGAAAGAATTCCCCCCTGAGAATGTGAACTAGATGAGGATGCCCACTGTCACCACTTCTATTCAACATTGTGCTAGAGGTTCTGGCCAGAGCAATCAGACAAGACAAAGAAGTAAAAGGTATCTGCATTGGTCAAGAAGAAGTAAAAATATCCCTGCTTGCAGATGATATGATCATACACACACAAAACTCTAAAGAATCCATAAATAAACTACTGGAACTAACAGAAGAGTTCAATACAGTGTCAGGACATAAGCTAAACATAAGTAAATAGGTAGGATTCCTTTACACCAACAAAAATATTATTAAAGAGGAAATCACCAAATCAATACCATTTACTATAGCCTCAAGAAGATAAAATACCTAGGACTAAAGCTAATCAGGGAAGTAACAGACCTATACACAGAAAATTACAAGACCCTACTGCAAGAAACCAAAAGAGACTTACCTAAGTGGAGAACTCTACCTTGCTCATGGATAGGAAGACTTAACATTGTGAAAATGTCTACTTTACCTAAAGTGATCTACATATACAATACAATCCCAATACAAATTCCAGTGTATTTTTTAATGAGATGGAGAAATAAATCATCAACTTTGTTTGGAAAGGGAAGGAACCCTGGATAAGTAAAGCACTACTGAAGAAGAGTATACAGTGGGAGGCCTCACAATAGAACCTACTACACTTCCAAAGTAGTCAAAACAGACTGGTACCAGTACAAAAAGGGAGATATAGACCAATGGAACAGAATAGAGACCCCAGAAATATCACCATCCTCTTGTGAACAGCTGATACTCAACAAATCCTCAAAGGTTGTAAACTGGGATTAAGAGAGTCTCTTTAACAAGCGATGTTGACAAAACTGGATATCCATCTGCAAAAAACCAAAACAAGACCCATATCTCACACCTTACATGAAAACTAACTCAAAATAGATCAAAAAAACCTAAATATCAAACCTAAAATGATAGAGATCATGCAAGCAAGAATTGGGACAACAATGGAAGTTCTAATTCATGGCTTAGACTACAAAATCTGGCCAACAATGCATGAACAACAAAAGAGAAAAAAGATAATGGAAACTATTAAAAATCAAACACACTCATCAGAAGAGTGTATCAAGAGAGCTGAAAGACTACCTACAGAATGGGAAAAAATAATTGGCAAGTACATGTTGGATCGATGTCTGATTTCAGTAATCTTCAAGGTACTGCAAAATATCAACAAGAAAAAGGTAGATAACCCAGTTAAGCAATGGGCAAGGGAGATGGACAGACACTTCATCAAAGAAGATATCCAGGCAGCCAAAAGACACGTGTAGAAATGCTCATGATCATTAGCTATTAGAGAAATCCAAATCAAAAGTACAAGAAGATACCATTTTATCCCAAAGAGGTTGACAATAATCCAAAACACACAAAACAGCACATGCTGGAGAGGCTGTGTAGAGATTGAGCTCTTCTACACTGCTGATGGGATTGCAAAATGGTACAACCTCTTTGGAAAGCAATTTGGCACTTCCTTAAAAAGCTATAAACAGAAATACCATATGACCCAGCAATCCCACAGGATATATTCTACAGAATATATCCTGTAGAAATAAGTGTGGTTACATGAACAGATACATGCACATGAATGTTTATTGCAGCTCAGTCCAAAATAGCAAAAACGTGGAGTCAACCTAGGAGCCCAACCACAGAGAAATGGATAAACAAACTATGGTACATAGGTACAGTGGAACACTATTCAATGATAAAGTTAAGAAGTATTTCATAACCTGATTTCAACTAGAAGACATTATGCTGAGTGAAATCACTCAGCTGCACAAGGACAAGTATTGTATGAGACCTCTGCTGTAAGGACTTGAAAACAGACTCAAGTATGGAAGAAATGACTCTTCGATGGCTACAAGTGTGGGGAGGGATGTTCATCTATTACATAGTCATTAGGAATCTGGTTAGCAAAGGGAATGACAGCATGTGGTAGATACAAGATCAGCATAACTAGACTACACCATAAACTGAAGTTTTCTAAACTCAACCCAATATTTCATAGGATAGAGTAGCAGGGATGGGGGTCTGAGGACCATGTTTACATGGGACACTGAAGTCCATTGGCATAGTTAGTCTTTATCTAAGAGAGTCTTTTGCACCCCACATTGACGAGTGGTGCCTAGGGTCTTAAAAACTAGCAAGCTGTCATCTAAGGTACACTAGTTGGTCCCAACCCACCTGGAACAGATGATTGCCAAAAACAGCAAAGACAGGAGGAAAAATTAGCCCAGTAGGCAGAAGGAGTCATATGAATAGGAGACTGCATCCGCATGAGACCAGAAGGACCAGATGGTGCCCGGCCACCACCAAAGGCAGCTGTTATGGGGGACACAATATAGAGTCCTTGAGGCAACATGAGAAAAAAGGTGTGCAGCTCATGAACTCTTCTAAAAGACCAGAACTGATTGTCTGACAGCCTCGTGGGTCTCTTGGGAACATGACCCCTCGACTTGCTGCTGGCCCTGATCTGAAACCAGTACTGAAGTCAACTCTTCAGACAAGAATAGACTGGATTTAGAGATACACTGTGAGCATATGGTGCGTGTACTTCATGGTTTTATACATTTATAGGAAGCTGTCCTATTGGTTTCTTTCTAGATGGGAGAGAAGAGAGCAAAAAGTAGGGGATGGGTGTTGTTTAAGAGGATACTAGAAGTATAGAGCAAAAAGGAGGAGTGTGCTGTCACAGGGTGAGGAGAGCAGATGGAGTTGCAGATTGGTGGGCATGTGCAATTGATTTGGATTGCATACTTTCACTTAATCACAATAAAAATATGTAAATTTTAAAAAGTAAAGACAACATTGCAACAAATACTACATCCCTGCATCCAGCTGAATTAATTATCACAAATAAAACTGAAAAAAATTGAAATACTACTTATTGAAAGGGTAATATCTCAGATATACTGGTTCAATAAAATATATGATTAAAGGGATCTTTGCCTGTTTCTTTTTACTTTTTTAAACTTGACTATAAGAAGATTTAAAATTATGCACATAGTTCACATTTGTGACTTTTGTTTAATTTCTCTGGGATGGCGAGGGCCTCCTGCTACACACTGTCTCTACCTCTGTCTTGGCCCACCCATTCTTCCAGGGTCAGTCCAGTATTACCTACTCAGAGGCCCTTCTCAGCTTCACTGCTCTTCCCCCGAATCTGCTGGGTGATCCCGACGTTCATTTCCATGGAAATTTCAACTACTCCTCAATGTCATGAGCGCTCTTATCCTGCTCCTTTTTCAGTCCTCCCACTGGACTGTGAGGTCTCCAACAGAAAGGCAGAAATTATCTTGTTCATATCCATGCTCCTGGCACACACCGTAGTGCCTCCTAGCACTAATCAAACCGATTGCCATTGAGTCCATTCTGATTCACAGTGTCATGAATGTGTGTAGTCATTTGGTTAGGCCATGATTCTTGGTACCATGTGATGTTCCTATATGCTGTAAACCCTGCCTATATGAAGTTAATGACATCAATGGTGGCAGTTGTGTTGATGTGGCCGGACTCAATTTGTAAGATTGTATTGTGCCTTGAGGCAATTTTTTGGTATATAAAGGAAACAGAAGTAAACAGAGTCGGGGACCTCAAACCATCAAAGAAAGAAGCAGTGCCAGGAGCAGAGTGCATCCTTTGGAAAGGACACAGGGTTCCTGTGTCTCAGAAGCTCCCAGTCCAGGGGAAAATTGATGACAAGGACCTTCCTCTAGAGCCGAGAGAGAGAGACTCTCCTGGAACTGATGCCCTGAATTTAGACTTGGTAACCTACTGGACTGTGACAGAATAAATTTCTCTTTGTTAAAGCCATCCACTAGTGGTATTTGTACAACAGCAGTAGAAGATGACTAAGACACATAGCAGCCTTACACTACAGAACAGAACTGCCCCATAGGGTTTCCATGGAGCAGCTGGTGGATCTGAACTGCTGACCTTTCCGTTAGCTGCTGAGCTCTGAACCACCGTGCCACCAGTACATTGTCTAGCACTAATGAGGTGCTTAAAAATATTTGCTTGGAGGAATGAATGAATAAACAAATGAGTGAATTCATTTAAACATAGGTCATTTCTCCTCCAGACCCATGGCCTAGACATAATTTCAGAAAGTTTGTGATGCATCATGACCTAACCAATGAGAGGATTTCTAAGATACCAGCAGAGGAACCTGGAAAGATTAGTGTGACAATGACCAGTTGACTTATCTTTTTCACACACTATCCATATATTCAGGGTGGCTTTCTTCTTATAGAATATATACTGTATCAACTAGAAGAGAAGTTGAATCATGGACTGAATTGTTTAATCAAGGCATGGAAAATGACATCAAGTTTTACACCAAAGGAGAAGACAGCATGAATCTGAGGAAAAGAATTATTAAACGTCTTCAGCTATGAAGCTGTCTAAACACAGCAGTAGGGTTGCTTGTGATAAGGCAGTGTATTCTACATGTGGAAGAGTTGCTTTGTGGTTTTGGATTTACTGTTTTAATAGCACCTGGTATTTTGTTTTCTTTCATTGATTAAGTTGTATGCTTTGACTTCAACACACAGTGTATTTCTTTTTCTCTTAAAAGCAACTGTGATAAAAAATAGTACAGGATAGTTTTTGAGGAAATGGAGCTTTCAGAGGAGGAACCAAGGTGTGGGAAATGAGTCAACTATATAGGAACCATGGCAACAAAGCTAAGAGCTCCTTTACTCTGAAAACACACACACACTCATCCATCTGTACACACGCACACACACACTCATCCCTCTGCACACACACATACTTGTAGTTATCAATCCACACACACACTCATCCATCCACATACCCCCACTTGTCTATCTATACACACTGAGACACACACTCACTCATCTGTACACATACACTCATCCATCTTTATACACTCACATACAAAAGGTCCAACAATTAAGTCTGTGAACTTAATTGTTTTATGTGCTACAAACCTCCTTGATGAATATCACAGTGGTCACCTTTGAAGTACTCCCCTTTGGGAAGCTATATACCGATGTCAGTGTCTAGTCCACAATCTTCAGAGCAATTTTGGAACACTGTCTGGAATGGTATTGTGCACAGAGGCAAGTCTCAAACTTAAAAGTATAATTGTCTGTGAGGGAGTTTTTAGCCAGTAAACAAACAGCAGTATTGGAACACTCCCTAATCACCTGATCTGGACTCCTAATGACTTTTTTCTTTACCAAGAGATAAAGGAAATATTCAATGGAAGACATTTGAATGACAGTCAAGGCATTAAAGGTAATACAATGACAGCTCTGATGGTCATTCCAGAAAAAGAGTTCCCAAATTGCTGTCAAGGGTGGACTAGGAGCTCTCCAAGGGGAATACTTTGAAGGTGACCATAGGGATATTCAGCCATGAGGTATGTAGCATTTTTTCTAGGATGAGTCTGTGAACTTAATTGGCAGTCCTTGTATACATCCACACACACTCATTCATACTCATACTACTCACTTAAGTGCACGTACACATTCACACATCTTCCAAAGACACTCATATATTTATTTACAACCCTCATGCTCATATATGCACCTCTCAAGCACTTACATACACTAACTCATATACATATACATTCACACATACATACACACACACAATTCACACCCACATATACTCACAGTACACCTGACACATAATCACATACATACACTGCCCACACATACCCTCATACTCTCACACACATACATGCTTACACATACACAACTCTCATGCACTTACACACCCATACATATATGTGCTCACACTCATGCACTCATGTCATGTTCACACCCATACACCTCACAGTCACACATACACAACTCTCACATACACATCACATGTAGACACATTCACACCTATCATGCTTCCCCACAGAAGCTGCACACACCCATTCATTGTCAAGTTCTCCTCTACGTAGACATCCTACAAAAGTGAAAGGGCATGACAGATGCAAGAAAAGTGTGCTCTCACTTTGTTCACAGGCTAACCAGACTGTAACTGGGGCCAAGACCCAAAACTCCCCTCCCTGCAATGGCTGGGTAACCCTCTCACCTGGTTTCCCATTATTGCTCAGTGGAAAATATATATATATTAAAAAAACCCACCATACGCACATCTTTGCTTCCTTTGTCCACTGAAATGTCATTTGGGCCCCACCACAAAGCAGCTGATCTAATCATCTCATCTGACATTTTGGTCAGTTCCTTGTGCCACTCCCCCAACCCCCCAACCCCCACCCCCCTCCAAGTCCCCTGAGCATGCTGGGAAGTGACATCACGAATCTCCAATTACAGGAGCAGGATAGGCAAGGTTCCAAACACAGGCGGCAGTGATTTCAACCCAAGAAAGGCCCCACAAACAAATGCCATATTACCTGACATTCTCTCACTGGAAATATTTCACATCTCTAGGCCTCAGTTGCCACCTTGGGAAGACGGTTGGACTGGATACCATTTAATATCCTTTTCAATCTGGCCACCTGTGATCCTGCGGCCCACAGCAGGACTAGGCATCTCAGGAACTCTGGCCAGTGTTTTTATTTCCACCCCCTCAGTGAGCAGCCTGCTTGGGGCTGCTAGAAAAGCTCAGATTTGACAGTACAGGACGTAAGCCTGTAACAGCCCTGAAAAGCTTAGGTCTAAGCCTTTTCTTAAGAAGGCTGGTTTGCTGGAGAACTACCGTGGGTTTCGAAGTTTCCCTTTTATGACTATCACCTGGCACCAAGTTGCAGAAGCTTATAACATTTGTGTTTTTTTTGTGTGTGTGAATATATATCCCCTAAACAAGAGAAAACCCACTGCTGTTGAGTCAATTCCAACTCATAGAGACCTTGTAAAGCGAGCAGAACTGTTCCATAGAGTTTCCAAGGAGTGCCTGGTGGATATGAATTGCCAACATTTTGGTTAGTAGACATAGCACTTCACCACTCCGTGTTCCACAAGGCCCTGTCAGAAACATCTACCTATCCTGGCTGGAGCAGGAATGATGTCCAAAATAGAAGAAAGGGTGGGAGCAGTTGTTAGAATTCTCATGGTGACCTGATACACAACTGAACAAAATGTTGCCGAGTTTGGTGCCATCCCGATGATCAGTTGAATCAAGGATGGACTAGAAAGACATTAAACCCAATCTAAACCAAACCGACTGGCTACTGAGTCGATTCTGACTCACGGTGTTCCTATGTGTTGCAGAGTAGAACAGTGCTCCACAGGGTTTTCCTGGCTGTGACCTCTTGGCCAGCCAAGTGCTGTCGAGTCCTCTTAGAAGCATCTTATAAAGCTTTTCTTCCAAAGTACCTCCTGGGAGGGTTTGAACTGCCAACTTTTCAGTTAGTGGCTAAGTGCTTATGTGTCACACAAGGATACCAGAAGAACATTAAGAAGCTTTCTCATTCTAAGATCATTTCACGTGAGTGTTGTAAGAATAAGAACAAGATCAAAATGAGCTGGAGAGAATTTATATATGCATTTTTGCTAGGTATTACCTCTGTCTAATAAATGTATTTATTTTGACTTTACTATGGTACTGGATGCAGAGAGATCACGCCTTTGTATGAACTCTGTAATGTGAGAAGCACTATCAGGCATGGAACTGGGCTTTCATTACTAGAATAAAAATTCATGACGCATTAGCCATTCAACTTTACTTTCGGGGCCCTAGTGACTTTTCTATATTTGTGTCCTTTCAGTTACTGTTCCCTATATAATCTCATTGGAAACTGCACGGGCCTAGTGGTGAAGTACTATGGCTGCTAGCCACAAGGTTAGCGGTTCAAATCCACCAAGTGGAAACTCTGTGGGGCAGTTCTGTTCGGTCCTATAGGGTCACTATGAGTCAGAATACACTCACTGGTAATGGTTTCACACAGTCTCGTCAGCTATGTAGATACTGTTCTCATCACCGGCATTCAGTTCAGAGAAATCCTTGAGTAGAGAGAGTGAATAAGACCAAAAGAATTTATCTTTCAGATCACTGTTGGGGATTTTCTGGGGGGGCGAGGTGGAAGAATATTTATGGGGAAGTTATTTTGTTTTTAACCAGTGTTTACTTGAGAAAATAACCAAGAGCCCAGAAGCAAGCAGAGTTCTGTGATAATATTTACAAATTATGGCTATTCTAAATGTCTTACTGTGAAAACTGTCTTCTCGTTAAATGTGCCTTTATTTGAAAACAATTTTTGAGCTGCAGTTTTAGTTTCAAAGTGAAGAGCTTGGTTATGACTCACCAAGCTATTTATAGGAGATCTCCTTTTATAGTCGACATTTCACGTGTGTGTGTGTGTGAAAGAAAGAGGAAAAGGGAGCAAGAACTCACTCAACACCAAAGAAGACTACGGCCAGCAAAGGCTACACGCTAACCCCATCAGAGGCCTTCAAAGTCATTACCCTGACTCTCGTGATGTGATGCTCATCAGACACGTAATTCCAAAACTATTTATTTAATCTTAACTGGAAGGAGTGTAATGAAAAGGACGGGTTGGGGAAGTAAAAGAGTACAGCTCACCCCCGAAACTCTCCCAAGGAGCCCAATAATCACTGGATCCATTCAACTAGAATTTTCTTTCCACAGAGATGAGTCAGGATGTGGCTGAAAGAGTTCTGGGTGGGGTTTCAGTCCCAGCCCTGCCACATAGTAGCTGGGTGACTTAGAACAAGTATTCACTCTGCTTAACCCCCAATTTTTTTTAACTCTACATAGGGATACTGGTACTTACCTGACAGGGTTTTATGAAGATTAGACAAAGTGACAATGCCAGCTTTCTGTACTTTGTGAAACTTTCACATTCTGTAATAATGTCAGATCTCACCATTTTCTGTAAGATTCCTCAGTTTGCTACTGTTTCGTTTCTATTCCTGAGAAAATATTGATTTCTATACCTATTATTTTCCATTACAACTAGTATTCAGGAGTCCCTTGCTGACACAAATGGTTAATGTGCTCAGCTGCTGACTGAAAGGCTGGTGGTTCTCAGCTACCCAGAAGTGCCTCCTAAGAAAGGCCTGGCTATCTGTTTTTGAAAAATCAGCTGTCAGACACCCTATGGAGCATGGTTCTATTCTGACATACATACACGGGATCAGCATAAGCCAAGAGGACGTGACTACAATTGGTTGTTTATCAATATTCTAGAGGTGGATGTTTGCAGCTGTTTCTTCTCATTTTGACTCATGCCGCATCAGCAACTGAAGGGCAGCATGGCTGCAACAATGGGATTAAGCATAAAAACAATTGTGGGCATGGCACAAGACTGGGCAGTGTTGCATAAGGTCACTATGAGTTGAACCAATACGAAGGCACCTAACAATGACAACATTCTAGAGATGAGATAGCTTCCTTTCCATCTTCTCCCTTTTCAGTGACTATGAAAAAGATATTTCTAAATATCTGCATCCATAGCTTCCCCATTGTTTATTTCCCAAGCAGTAAATAAGAAGACACGGTCACGGCTGGATACCGTGTGTGTGTAGGGGTGATGGGAGTGAGCAGAGTCAGAACTGACAAAGTCTGAAGCGATGGGTAGCCAGGGTCATAGACTGGGAATGCCTTGGGGATGGAAAGAGAGCTTCATTGACTAGGAGGAGATGAAGAAAGGACGTGATTGTGCAGAGGAGGGAACTGGGTCAGAGCTCTCATCCTTAAGTGTCAAAGGCAAAAAACAGTGAACCATGTAAGGGAGGCTACATCTGAGAAGAAGAGCTCCAATCAAGTCGTTGAAGTCTCATTTCAAAGCCACAGTGGAAATGGTAGAAGGCTTCTCCTGCCCTGAAAGGCATCATTTATTGGAATATCTCATTCCTTTGACTTTTAAGTTCACACTGAAAACTTACCTTCCAGAAAAGAGAAATCTGTTGTCTATTGTAGTCGATCTGCTGTTTTGTGTACCAGACATCTAGCAGCCCAGTAGGCTCTGTTTTGAAGAAAAAAACAAAAGGAAACATCCATTTATATATATCTACACAAATTTAAAAGCTAGCTGATTATCCAGTAAATGTTTCTGTGGAAGTAGGGTTATAGGATAACTTCAGTTTTCTGTGTGCACCAGTATTTTCCTTTTGGGAGAAAAAAAAAGGAAAGATGCAGCAGAATGGATGTGTATATCTTGGATCATATAATTCAGAAAAAACAAGGTTGCTTTAAAAACAAAATTTAAAAAATGCAATATGTATTAATAAAATTAATCAAAGAAAATATGTGTGATTATTTTTTTGTTACATTGGACTGGAAAGAGAATCCTCAAAAGAAAAGACATAAATCATAAAGAAAACTGTTCTTTGATCTTCAAAAAAGTCCAGACTTCTGTATGTGTTTCAGTCATCCAGTGCTGTGTAACAGAAATACCACAAGTGGGTGGCTTTAAAAAGAGAAATTTTGTTTTGTCACAGTTCAGTAGGCTGCAAGTCCGAATTTAGGGTGTCAGCTCCAGGGGAAGGCTTTCTTTGCTGGCTCTAGAGGAAGGTCCTTATCATCAATTTTTGCTCCTACAGGGAGCTTCTGAGGCACAGAGACGCCAGTCACATCCAAAGGATGCACTCACGGTGGTAAAAACCCCACTGCCATCAAGTCAGTTCTGACTCATAGCAACCCTAGAGATCACACGAGAACTGCCTCATAGAGTTTCCAAGGAACACCTGGCAGATTTGAACTGCCAACCTTTTGCTTAGCAGACGCAGCCCTTGACCCTCTACAAAACACAGGGTTTTCCTTGGTGGTATGAAGTCCCCAAATCTCTCTGCTAGCTTGTTTCCTGTATAGCCCAAGAAACTGCCCCAAGGCACAAAACAAAATCTTATACACTGAGTCCTGCCCCACCAACACAACTGCTGCCCATTCTCCCTCATTAACATCATAGAGGCAGGATTTACGTCTGGGAGGAACATCACACAATACCAGAAATCACAGCCTAGCTACACAGACTTTTTGAGGAGCACAATTCAATCCATGACCCTGTAGTATGTACAAACCCTCCTTAAGAATAAACAAAATACAAACGGCAAACCTTGTGCTCCTCTCTGTTCCTGAATCTATCAAGTTACATATAATATTTAGTTTCATGATCTTTAGGCAATGAGCTCCTGGAGGCAAGACCTATCCCATTTGTCTTAATACTTACATACTTATTAGCACAGCACTTGGAATGTATTAAGCTCTCCATAACTGCTGAATGATGAAGAAACAAGTGAACAAACCAGGTGATACTACCTACTTGATGCAGAGACCCAGGCTGAACCAACAGAAGAAATGAGCAATAAACTAACAGAATGGTCCAGCATGACCTAACTTAACTTGAGGGAATCAACCAAACATACTTGAAAAGAGATTAAATAATCAATTAATGGTACAGTGGTTAAGAGCTCAGCTGCCAACCAAAAGCTGGCAGTTCGAATCCATCAGCACTCTTTGGAAACCTTCTGGGGCAGTTCTACCCTGTCCTCTAAGGTTGTTAAGAATTAGAATTGACTCAACACCAATGCATTTTTGATTTTATGTGTCACTGTGTGTGTGTGAGAAGATGAGCACAAATGTGTGTGTGTGTGTATCTGTGTGGTTTTCCTCTACTATCAGTTATTTAGGAATCTCTGGGTCATGTAAACAGTTCAGACTCTTGGCTACCATCTTAGTCATCTAGTGCTATAACAGAAATACGAGTAGATGGCTTTAAAAAGAAAAATTTTATTCTGTCACAGTCCATAGGCTACAAGTCTAAATTCAGGGCGTCAGCTCCAGGGGAAGTCTTTCTCTGTTGGTTCTGGAGGAAGGTCCTTGTTGTCAATCTTCCCTTGGACTTGGAGCTACTGAGGCACAGGGACTCTGGGTCCTTCCAAAGGATGCTCGCTGCTCCCAGAACCCCTTCTTTCCTGATAGTATGAGGTTCCCAACTCTCTGCTTGCTTCCCTTTCGTCTAAATCCCAGGAGACTGCCTGAAGGCACAGTAAAATCTTGCACACTGAGTTCTGCCTAGCAACACAACTACAGCCCATCCTCCCACACTAACACCACAGAGGTATGGTTCACAGCGTATACCTGTCATACCAGGAATCATGGCCTAACCAAAGGGCTGCACACATTCTTTTGGAGACACAATTCAACCCATGACAGCCATTGACCAAAAAGTTGCTGGTTCAAGTCTACACAGAGGTACTTCAGAAGAAAGGCCTGAAGTCCTAGTCTAAAAACTCAGCCAGTGAAAACCTTGGGGAACAAAGTTCTACTGTGACATACACAGAGTTGCCCTAAGTCAGCATTCACTTGACAGTAACTTTTGTTTTTAATGTGCTAAACATTTCATCTTTTACTGTGTATTTTTTTTTCTTAATTTAAATTTCTCCCAAAATATTTGAGAGAAGAGGGTGTGAGGCACAACAATTTGGACACGGTATAGAAATGTCAACTTCCAAACTAATCAAGGAAAGAAAATCCAAACAAAAGCCAAAACAATGACAATTAAAAGCCAAAACCTAGATGGTGCTCAGCCACCACCAATGTCTCTCTTGAGGAGGAACACGACATAGAATCCCTGAAGTAATGGGAGAACACGGGGTGTGAAGAACTAGAAGTCTATTAAAAGGCTAGACTTAACAGTCCAACATTCTAGAGGGTCCCAGGAAGATGTGACTCCCGGACTCTCTGCTAGCCCAGAGCTGAGAGCAGTACTGAGGCCAACTCTCCGGCCTCGGCTGGGCTAGAAGACACAGAGTGATGCTGGTGAAGAGGGTGCTTCTTGGCTTGAATATATACATGAAGCTACTGGAGCAGCTCCTCTCTAGAGGTGAGATAGGAGGATAGAGAGGAGGGGACAGGAGGCTTCAACAGCGCCAATCTAACTTATTAAATTTGGTCACTGGACTGTTGTCCATGTAGACCACGGACTTTGCTCTACACCATGTAGTGGTTTGGCTCTCAGCTGACTTTATTTCTCTACAGTATTTCCACCCCCCACCATGTGGGCCTCCTTCTTGTTCTGTTCTCTTCCTTTGTCATTTCCTCTTCCTGCCTCTCTCACCTTCTTCTGGGTTTTTTTTTTTTTTTTTTTTGGTTATTTTTTTTTTAATGCTACTTTTCCTTCCTAAAGCCTTCTTTTCCCTGCCTTTGTGCCAGTGGGAGTATTTACCCTGTGTCAAGGACTTAAAGGTAAAGAAATGTTTACCTAAGACATTCTGAACATGTTTCTAACCTTCCAGCATTATGAAAAATGACCCAGGAATGAAGCCAGGGACTTCTCTCTGCTGGTTCAGATGCAAAAATGAAATAAACAAACCAAACCTTACAAGCAACAAAGGGAAAAAGTGGTCTGTGGTTTTATTGACCACCTATTATGTCCCTGGGTCTTTAAAGTGTACTGGTGGCATAGTAGTTAAGTGCTATGGTTGCTAACCAAAAGGTTGGCAGTTTGAATCTACTGGGTGCTATTTGGAAACTCTATGGTGAAGTTCTCCTCTACCCTACAGGGTCATCCTGAGTTGGAACTGACTCGACAACAAAGGGTTTTGTTTGGCTTATATCCCTGGGTGGTGTAAATGGTTAAGTGCTCCAAGACTAGCTGAAAGGTTGACAACTCCAATCCACTCAGAGGCACTTTGGAAAACAGGCCTGGCCATCTGCCTCTGAAAGGTCACAGCCTTGAAAACCCCATGGAATAGTTCTGCTCTGCACACTTGGGGTTGACACGAGGTGGAATCTGATTTGATGACAAAACAAATGTGCCAGTCAATGCTGGGTACTTTATATACATCATTTCATTTAATCTTTACATGACACAGGAGTACAATTGATTACTTCTCATTTAGAGCAGAGGGCAAGAAGATTGACAAAGGTTAAATGATTTAAGAAAAAACTTAAAGCTGGTAGACAGCCAAGCTGAGAGCTGAGCCCAGGTCTTGCTGCCTCTTAAGGCCCTGCTCTTTCCATTAAAACCAAAACACTAAACCCATTGCCACTGAGTTGCTTTCCACTCATTGATACCATATAGGACAGGGTAGAACTGCCCCATATCGTTTCCAAGGCTGTTCTCTTCACAACAGCAGACGGCCACGTCTTCCTCCTGCAGAGCAGCTGGTAGGTTTGAACTGTTGACTTTTTATTTAGCAGACAAGCACTTTACCACTGTACCACCAGGGTTCCTTTCTCTTACCATTACAGTTTGCTGTACCAAACAAACAACATAATTCAGACAATGACTATGTCATTAGGATTTGGAAGCTTGGGTGTATGGAACCAGAACAATAACAACCTATAATGTCCCCTTGGAATGTACCAATCAAGGAAACCTTGATCACAACCCTTCCTGCTTTCTGGTCAAAGTAATTAAGACAAGAATGTTGAAAACATGAGCTGAAAAATCCCAGGCAGCTCATGCACACATTCACCAGTGTGTGTCCACACGCTTACCCTTTGACGTAGAACAGGTTATTACAATACCCACCAGACAGGGACCCACCTTGCAGTTGCTGATGTCTGTAACAGTGGACCTAAGTGGCAACATGTTGCCACCACCCCCATCAGGCAATCAACCTAACCCTGATTAACACACAACACACCCCTGTGGACCTGAGCCAGTATGACCCAGGGGGAAGGCACATCCATAAAAAAACTTAGCTGCCCCTACCAGAGGTTAACCGCCTGTCCAGCCAGTCGCCACTGGATGTAGCTAGTACTGCTGCCCTGGTTCCTAAGTTTTCCTTGTGATGAATAAACCCATTTGCATTGTTGGGAGTAAATCCTAACAATCCAAACACTGGGTGTGCTTAAACTCAAAGCCAGGTAACTTGTTTCAGAGCATTAAATGCCTCAAGGTAACTACATTTTGATAAATTTAAATGTCACACTTACTGTCTCATTAAAGACCCGCAACCCAAAAGATTATTACAGAGCTAAAAATCAATTCTAGAAGTTTAATTTCTTCAAAGGATACGTTGAAAGTGAAACTTAAATTTTAGTGGTCCCCACCTGCTGTGTAAATCTATGTGGGACAGAAATCATTAGTTGAATCTGTAAGGGTTTCCTGACCAGGGGTGTCAAACCGCTGCAGCTTAAAGCAACACTGGGGCTAAAACTGAAGAGAATCTTTGGTATTTAACTGTCACAAAAATAGATAAAGTTCTAACCTCAGTGTTATCTCCCAAAAGACACTTGTAACTATGACTTTACGGATAGGTGAGAAAGAGAAAGTCAAAAGCCAATTATGTTCAAAACAAAAGAGCACAAATGTTTAAAAATACAAATATGAGAAATGAAAGTTGGGTCTCCCAAGATGAAACTACTACTTTTAAAGGCAAAATTGTAGCATTAAAGAGGAGGAAGACATCAATATGAAAAACAAAAAAATTGTGATTCTAATTTAAACAGGAGATTGGCCTCAGTGACCATGAAGTTTCTTTCAGTTCTAAGATTGTGAGGTTTCAAGATTCTATGAAACAGCATGCTTGCGAAACACGCCAGAAACAAGTCACAATTGCTTCTTCAATAACCACTCAGAGGCCTCTCTTGCTATTTTATTGGACTTCTCAGTAGCATTTGACCCAGCTGACTATTCTCTCCACCTATTTTTAGAAACATAATCTCTTGACATCCAGCTGACAAACGAAAAGACTGTCCTCTGATAGAAGCAGAGATGTTTCCTCCACATTAAAATCAGTGGAAGCATTGTGTGGGCATATTGATGGGAAAAAAGTAAGTTGCAGCAGAATGCAGCTAGTGTGTGATTTTGACACAGCTCAAAAATAAGCAAGGCCAAACACTGTTCGGAGACACACGTATCTGTGAAAACTACAGGAAAAAAATATGTGGGGATGATAAACACAAAATCTAGAATAGTGGAGACCTCTGAGAAAGCATGACAGAAGCAAGCACATGCTGGTAAAGTGGCAGTACGTCAGCCGGGGCATGTGACTTCAAGTCCTCATTTTCTTGGCCATATTGTGTGTAGGACAGCATATTGAAACCTCATTGCAAAGGCACCATGGAAATGGAAGATGTTTTCTTTCTTTCTTTCTTTTTTTCCGGCCTTGAAACTCATCATTTGAATGTTAAGTCTCTTGAATTTTAAGTTGATACTGAAAACCTACCTTGCAGAAAAGAGGAATCTGTAATCTATTGTAGTGAAAGTGTTATTTCACGTACCAGACATCTTTGTAACCAGCTAGCAGCCTGAACTAGGATGGCCATAGTGGCGATGGAGAAAAGTGAAGAGATTTCTGAATATATTTAACAGAGCGTCAGTTGCTCAGATGGGGGAAGAGTAAAACTAACGCTGACTTATAGGATTTTTGACTTGGTTAACTAGGAGGACAGTAGTGTTATTTAATGAGATATGAGAGACTAATGCAGAGCATTTGGGAAGCACTTGGCTTTCAGTGACAAATAAAAATTTTTGTAGGTTGTGTGAGGTTTGGGATGGCTGTTGACATCTAGATGAAAATACCAGATATGCAACTGGAATACAAATCTGAAGTTCCAGAGAGAGGCTAGGCTAATACACACACACACACACACACACACACACACACACACACACACACACACACACACACACACACACACACACACACACACACACACACACACACACTGACAATTAAGTTCCTGAACTTAATTGTTCTAAATGCTGCATATCACTAAGTGTTCTAACTGCTGAATATCGCTATGGTCACCTTTGAAGTACCCCCCTTGGGAAGCTACGCAGTGAGGGCAGTGAGTACCTAGTCTACCCTTTAAAGCAATTTGGGAACTCTTTCTGGAATGGCCATTGCATACAGTGGCATGGTGGCAAGTTTGCACACTTAATTGTATAGTTGTCTGTGAGGGAGTTTCTAGCCAGTAAACAAATAACTGCAATAGACGCTCTGCCTACTCATCTGCTCTGGCTCCCAGTGACTTCTTTACCTGAAGATAAAGGAAATATTGAAAGGAAGACATTTTTATGACATTCAGGACATCAAGGGTAATATGACAACAGCTCTGAAGGCCATTCCAGAAAAAGAGTGATATTCAGCAATGAGGTACATGAGCACTTTTTCTAAAATGAGTTTGTGAATTTAGCTGGTAGTCTTTATATACATACATACACACAATATATGTATATACATATGTATACACACACACACAGACACACATATTTAGAGTCATGGGCTGGATACAGACACCCGAGGAAAAAAGAGGGCCAGTGTAGAATTTTTGGACATCCAACTTCTAAAGACTGCAAAGAGAAAGATAACCAGCAAAAGAAACCAAGGTGAATGGCCAATAGGTAGGGTCAAAAACCAGGAATGTGAGATTTCACCAAAGTCAAGTACTTCAAGGAAAAAATTAGCTCTCTTCCCCTGCGCTTAATGACCTTGGAGATGATATATTCCAGATGGAGGAAGGCTGCCAGATTCCCTTTGGATTTTGCATTTTATCTTGGTGTCCTCTTCTCCAGCAACCTTTCCCTGACCTTCTCAGATAAAGGATAAGCCCTTGGATCTGGGGATCGGATTGTTTATCATAGTGTCTGGATATATGGCATAGTTCCTGATGCATATATTCCTCATAGTCCATAGAGAAGACTTTTGGTTTTTCTTCATAATTCCTCTTTGAAGAAATTCACAGAAGGCATTTCTTCTTATTGGTGAGATCACAATCTTGTCAAATGACTGAGCCCAGGCATTTAGTTCCTCCAGGATGGAAGTAGAGCTTAAACCAAACCACTGCCATTGAGTTGATTCTGACTGTTAGCAACCCTATAGGACAGAGTAGAACTGCTCCACAGAGTTTCCAAGGTGTGCCTGGTGGACTCAAATTGCCAACTGTTTGGTTAGCAGATGTAGCACTTAACTACTACGGCACCAGGAGACCAAAAGGAGGAGGAAAGAGGGGACAGATTGTTAGTCAACCTTGAATATAACATTTTCTCTCTAACGAAATGCTTGCACATGTGTCCTTTTAGATGGGGAAAGAACCATACATTCTCATTTCTTTAAGCCACAGGCAAAAAGTATAACATAAGTAGGATGCTTTCAGGAAGCTATAGTTGTGCAACAATGAAGCACTCTGCTGCTAATCGCAAAGTTGGTGGTTCAAACCTACCCAGAAGTTCTGCAGGAGAAAGACCTGGTTATCTACGCAGGAAAAGATTACAGCCTAGGAAACTCTAAGGGTCCAGCTTTGCTCTGTGTTGTCATGTGCGGCCAATGTGAACGAGACATGACTCCACAGCACACAGCATGAACATGATACTGTCAAGGTTAGTCAGCTTAAGGGCCAACACACTATGGACAGCAAGCCAGGTGTAGCTTGTTGCTTGCTCTTTTCTGCCCGTGAACTAAGACACTTTAAAGACATTTTAAATGGTTAAAAGGAATTTTTCGTATGTGAAAATTATATGAAATTTCCATGTTCATGTGTTCATGTACTGTCTATGAATTTTCATGCTATAAGGGCACATTTTAGCAGTGTGACAGAGACTTCAGGGTCTGCAAAGCCTAAAATACTCTGTGCTCCTTTAAGGAAAATGCCTGCTGACTCCTGAGCTAAATTGTTAAGAAATGCTAGAGACCTGAAATGGTAAAATAACTTCTAGCATTTAATTGTTCACACTTAACCTCCAAGGCAATATTTTAAAATTACCAATGAATGAACAAATTCCTTAGCTTCTCAATGTTGTTGTTGTTAGGTGCTGTCGAGTTGGTTCCAACTCATAGTGACCCTATGAACAACGGAACAAAACACTGCCTGGTCTTGCACCATGTCCACAGTCATTTTTATGCTTAAGCCCATTGTTGCAGCCACTGTGTCGGTCCATCTCGTTGAGGGGCTTCCTCTTTTTTGCTGACCCCCACTCTACCAGGCACGATGTTCTTCTCTTGGGACCGATCTTTCCTGCCAACACTTCCAAGTATGTAAGATGCAGTCTTGCCCTCTTTGCTTCCAAGGAGCACTCTGGTTGTAGTTCTTCCAGAACAGATCTGTTGGTTCTTTTGGTGATCCATGGTACATTCAACATTCTTCTCCAACACCACAATTCACAGGCATTCATTCTTCTACTATCTTCTTCGTTCATGGTCCAGCTTTTGCATGCATATGATGTGACTGAAAATACCCTGGCTTGGGTCAGGTGCATTTTCGTCTTCAAGGAGGCATCCTTACTTTTGAATACTTTGAAGAGGTCTTTTGCAGCAGATCTTCCCAATGCACTGTGTCTTTTGATTTCTCGACTTCTGCTTCCAAGAGCATTGATTGTGGACCTAAATCTTCTCAATGTAGGGAGCTTGTAATCTAGTATTTTCTCTCCCTTTGGGGATCTCTTGCCTATTGCCTGTGCCACCGCTCTGATGGGAAAGGGCTCCTCCTCAACGCTCTGGCCCAAGTATTCTATCCATGCGATGCTTCTTTCATTACTTGTCCAGAATAGTTGAGCAAGACTAAAATAATTAAGTAAGACTTTAAAAGAGGAGAGTGAACAGATAGAAACACCTAAGTGATGATATAGCTGTAAGGACCAGCTTAGTCATCTTTCTTTTGGAGACTGCTCCTGAGTGTTCTGAGTGGCAAAAGATCACCTTATCCCACCACCTGAGCACGTTCTCAGGCAGGAAGTTAAGACTCAAGAATGTTCTCCAGCTAGAAGGAAAATACGGTCTCTGGCTTCCTGGAATAAGGCCCACCTTAGATGGATGAGTGATTGTGAGACTGTGCTCCTAAATACAAGAAAGTGTTTTTTTTTTTAAAAAAACTCCTATCCGTTGCTTAACTAACACCAAACCCATTGCCATCGAGTCAATTCCAACTCATAGGAATCCTAGAGGACAGTGTAGAACTGCTCTATAGAGTTTCCAAGGAGCACCTGGTGGATTTGAACTGTTGACTGTTTAGTTAGCAGACGTAGCACTTATCTACTCTCCCACCATGGATTCCTCCGTTACTTAGTGGTCCTTTAACAACAGTATTTCTCATGACAGCCATGACAGCAGTTGAATTTTATGACACAGCCAAGGGCTACACTGAGTAAATAACACCCTTACTACTCTGCCAGAGAAGGGATTCTGTTCCTCTCAGGTGTGAGCAGCAAAGGCTATCACAAAGACCTCTACCGTAAAACCATTCACAGTTTTAGAGAGTCACTAAAAAAGCTTACTACTAATTTTTTTAAATGCCAAGTTACATATGAGTATACATCTAAAGGGTTAAAAGGAAGATGTGTTAAAAAAAAATTCACACCTTTTAGGTTTACATCAGTTGATATTTCATAAAGAAACTGATGACAGAACTAGTGGTATGAGATAAAAACCATGCAGCCTTGAGTAAGAGCAAAGAGATCCCACGACAACCCACAGAAAGATCAAGCACAAGAAGGGGAGATTTAGATGGTGACAGGAAGCCAGCAGAGCCTGGTACATACGGTGTGTCTCGGAGTACGGGTTTCTCTCTTTATGAATGTCTTACTCTGAATAAGCCACCTTCCTAGGTTCAGCTCATTACCATCCACAAACACAGATGAGTTTTTATACTTATTGTTACGATGGTGGTCTATGTTACAGAATATGAGAAAATAACCATCCTGTCTTGAAGAATTTTATATTCTACTAACAAATGCTGAAAGAACAAACACAAATGAACAAGAAAAGTCACTCACACATCTCTAAACTGGTTATTATCAAATGTGACAGTGACAAGAATTCACAGGCCCGGAGTTTCCCTGGTTTACAGTTTAGACTAACATGACTTAACTTTGATATTCTCCAGCCTGTTTACTACTTTGGATATAGACATAAAATATGGCCTATTTTTAAAAAAAGTTATCTGCACTGTGTACAAGCCAAAGCCAAGTGCCGACGAGTATTAACAAAACCTAAATGTTGCGTTTTTATTAAAAAAATATAGTACTTTGACTATGTGTAGTAAATAAGGATAACAACAGTAAACACTTGCTTCTGAAAATGACAGGCATTTAAACAGAGAGCAAGGGATTTAATACTGAAGAGACTTTATCATAAACTCTGGTGAGATAGTGGTTAAGAGCTACAGCTACGAACCGAAAGGCTGACAGTGCAAATCTGCCAGGCAGTCCTCGGAAACCCTATGGGGCAGTTTTACTCTGTCCTATAGGATTGCTATGACTTGGAACTGAGTCAACAACAATGGGTATCATAAAATGTGAGGGGGTAAATTATAATTTGTTGGGCTTTATTTTCAAACACAATTTTTTTTTAAGTAGAAAAACGTGATTAATAGAAGAAAGGAAGACCAGAAGGTTATTCTACAGTTTAACTATTAGCTGTTGTATTCTGTTTCTAGACTGTTTCGGTCCTTGTCATTGGAGTATCAATTATGAGTGTCATTGGTTACTAAAAATCATCAGTGCCCCACAGAAACTGAATATGAGTCAGTCATGAGGCTGGTTTACATGTACACAAGTCTCACCAGGAAGCATTTAGATTTTCTCACATTAATATTAGAAAAGCTCTGGGTAAAAAAGCAATGGACCATAAGTTACTTTTTCCTCAGAGCCAAATTTATACAAATTTTAAAAAGGTTTGTGCTACAATGCTTTTGAATGTGAAGTCAGATGGCTATTTCCTGTGGCTCTGAAGAGCTTTTAATATTGGCAAAGAGTTATGTGTGCATATTTGCTTCAATAAAATATGTGATTACATTGCAATAAAATTGTTTTCCCAATAATTATAAAAAAGAAAAGTACATCAGACTGACAGATGCTTTTGATATTTTTCATAGCTATAGATAGTCAGTGATGTTCATCTGAGCAATAGCTATCGAAAGATTAAAGAAATATTTAAGATTTAAACCATTTGCCTTTTGAGTTGAGTCAACTCATGGCCCGTGTATATTAGAATAGAACTGTGCCCTGTAGTGTTTTCGGTGGTCAAAATAGATGACCAGGATTTATTTTGGGGGTCCTTGGGTACCTTCAAACCCCCAACATTTTGGTTAGCAGCCTTTGGCCCTACCCAGACACTCCTTGAAGCAGCACCAAAAAAACCCAAACCCAGCGCTGTTGAGTCTATTCTGACTCATAGCAACCACATAGGACAGAGTGGAACTTCCCTCATAGAGTTTCCAAGTAGTGCCTGGTGATTTGAACTGCTGACCTTTTGGTTAGCAGCCATCACTCCTAATCACTATGCCATCAGAGTTTCCTAAACTTCCATAGTCTGCCAATAAAATCACTTACTTGCTCACTTTTCCTCTTCCTACCATTCTCAACCTACCCAAACTACAGATTAAAAATTTGCTTAAACTCAGCTGTGAGCCTAATTCATATCCGCACCCAAGTAGATGCTGGAAAAAAATACACTTAACCATGATCTTAACTGCTTGATCAAAAATCATGCTGCCTGACATTTTAGTCATAATCCCCTAATGCGTTTCTAGACCCTACTTTTCCAGTAAAACCTTTTCTTTTCACTTGAATATCCTATACCCCTGGTGCTTATGATTTTGCCTCATTTTTGAGAGAAAAAAAACAGAAGCAATCAGAAAGAAGTTCCTACACTGTCCTAATCCCAAATAGACCAAGATGTCACATTTGTATCCAGGCTCCCTGCTTTCCTGTCACTGTAAGACGCCTTGTCCCTCCTCCTATCAAAGGCCAACCTCTTCAGTTGCATTTTAGCGCCATCTCCACTTGCCTTATCAAATAACTTGCTCCTTTAATACGCTCATATTAAGCAGACAAACTTGAGAATCTCAAAGCATTAAAAACAAAACCTTCTTTGACCCTATATTTTCTTCCCTCCTCTAGTTCTCTCACCATTTCTCTGGTTTCCTTCAAAACTTCATTAAAGAGTTACCTATAGATGTCTCCTCTTCATCCCCTCACTTGCTGCTCAGTCCAAAGGAGCTTCTTCCTCGTTTCTCCAGTGAGACCCTTCTGGTCATTAGCATTATGGTGTATATGCTGCAGACTTCATGAATGCCTTCTCTGTTACTTGAAACTCAACAGCATCAAACACAGGTGACCACGGTTGCTTGCATATTTTTTCTCAGCTTCCATAGCACCACACTTTTCCAGTTTTCACTCTACCTCAGTAAATGTTCCTTCATAGTCTCCTCTGCCAGCCCTCTCTTCTTCAGCTCAATCCCTAAAGGTAGTGGGGCCTTAAGAGCTTCTTGTACTCATTCTGTCTAGGATATCACATTGAGTCCCAGATCATGAAGTATACCATCTCTATGCTGATGACTCCTCAAACTGCATTTCTGGTTCGAATCCTCCATAGAACTCTAGATATATATATAAAACTACATACTCAATAGTTCCATCAGCTGTCCAGCAGGCATTTTGATAAAGACCTAAGCAGAATTCTTATTTCTCTCCTGCTTTTCTTCTGCAAATCCACTTCAGGAAAAATTATCACTATGTATCGAGTCACTCAAGTCAAAGATCTAGGAGCTATCATTTATCTTCTCCTTCTCTAATCTACTACATCGTATCTATTGGTAAGTTCTGTAACTCTACCCTAAACACATCCAAATCTTTTAATTTCTCTCCATCTCTACTACTACCATGTTAGCCCAAATCACCACTATTCCTTTCTGAAAAACTGCAATAGCCTCTTAAATGATCTTCCTGCTTTTACTCTGGCCCTGAACATCTCATAATTTATGTTCCACTTAATAGCCATGTCTTAGTCATTAGGTGTTGCTGTAACAGAAATACCACAAGTGGATGACTTTAAAAAGAGACATTTTGTTATGTCACAGTCCAGTAGGCTACAAGTCCAAATTCAGGGTACCAGCTCCAGAAGAACAGTTTCTCTGTTGGCTCTGGAGGAAGGTTTTGTTGTCATTCTTACCCTGGACTGGGAGCTTCTCAGGCACAGGGACCCCAGGTCTAAAGGCTGCCCTCAGTTCCCAGTACAGCTTGTTGGTGGTATGAAGTCCCCAATTCTCTGCTTGCTTCCCTTTCCTTCATATCCCAAAAAGCGTGCCTCAAGGCAATTGTACACACTGAGTCCTGCCCCACCAACACAAGTGCCACCCATCCCGCTTCATTAACATCATATGCTCACCACCATCGAGCCAGTCCAACTCATAGAGACCCTAGAGGTCAGAGTAGAACTGCCTCATAGAGTTTCCAAGGAGTGCCCGGTGGATCTGAACTGCAGACATAGCACTTAACCCACTACGCCACCAGGGTTTCCCATTAACATCATAGAGGCAGAATTCACAACATGTAGGAACATTACACAATACCAGGAATCATGGCCTAGCCAAACAGCTGCACAGTTTTTGGAGACACAGTCCAATCCGTAACAAGCCAGCATAAGTTCTTACAGAAAAAAGTCAAACGAAAACTTACTAGTAACTCCCTATTGCACTTCTCCAAAACTAAATCCACTGCTGTTGAGTCAATTCCAAGTCATAGCAACCTGATATAACAGAGTAGAACTGCCCCATAGAGTTTCCAAGGAGTGCCTGGTGGATTCAAACTACTGACATTTTGGCTTAGGGAAACAAGTCAACTCCATCCTCTGGCTTTTACACTTTTTATGATCTGGTCCCTGATTGCTTTCAGCTGTTGTGTCATCTGGTCCCTCTAAGACCTTCAGATCACTGGCATTTTCTTCATTCAAATTCAGCTTTAACATTATCTCTACTGAAACTCTTCCTTGACCTCTCAATAAAGGATAGTATTCCATTGCTATAATATATCCTATTTTAATTTTCTGAATAACACTTACCTAGTATTTTACTTTTTTTTTTTTAATCTGTTTACTTTATCTCTTTGAACTGGAATGTAAGCACTACGATTTCAAAGATTTTATCTATTTTTCTGGTTTTCAGTATTTAATACCCTAGTTGGGATATCCCACATGATTGTAATCAAATATTTACTGGAATGAATGAGATGATATATTTGTCACATATACTAATAAACTGAAGACACTATATGAAATAATGCAATATAAAGAGCACAAAATGAACACAGATATCTATGTAAGCAATAATGCCTTGTTCATGATAAGACTGGAAGTCATGGTCTAATGGAAAAAGCTGAAGTGAAGTAAGTCCTAGATTCATCATTTAGTGCTTAAACTTAGGCAGGTGTCTTAAGCTACTCAATTTCTTTATGCGGCAAATAAGAACAACTCTACTATCCTCACAAGGTAATCACTGTGGTGACACATTACTGTTATTCCATAAACTTGACAACCATTACAGTACACTTGATAGTTTAAATAGCAGAAACCAGTGAGAAAACCAGTATTTTTAGTCATCCCTACTTTAGCTATAAAAATTCATATAGTCTCCTTCCAAAATGCTTTTCCTGTCTCTCCCTTCCTCTCCTCCCCTTCTAGTTTTCTTTTTTTTGACACTGACCTTCTTCTGGTGTTTGTGTCCTTAGTGATTCACTCCAATCACTCCAACTTCCTTTATGAAGATGTAGCTTAGAGGCAATCTGAAATTCATATTCTGTATACGGTTTCATATCAAGCAAATCATGTCTTCCTTTGGCATTTATAACATTAACCTTAAACCAAACAAGATTTTAAAAGGTGTATATTAAATTAATACTAAATTGACTCAAAAGAATCCTAACATAAAGAGAAGAAGTTAGACCGTGTGGCCCATTTCAAATAACTTTTTCAAGTCTATTATTCAATGCAAAGAAATGCCAATGATTGGGTTTCTGACTACAGATGATGCTAATTTGAAGTAATACTACTTCATTAAAAAAAGAGAAAACAAAGAAAGACATAAAAATACTCCCAGACTAAGAATTCAACTACACAGGTTCTAAGAGGTGTTCTGAAGCCAGATTAACAATGAGTAAAGATTGAAACTACTGTTCTCAAACACCTGGAATCGTTTACACTTGAGACTACTTTTTCTTAGGTCACAATTAGAACGTAATAACTGTTTCTACACAGTCATAGAACTGGATTCAAAAAGAAAAATTTAGTTACATCTCTCTCTAGTATTAGCTATATATGGAATCAATCTCCTTTTATTACTGTAAGTCATTATGTTTTACAAAAATACTGGAAAAATCATAATCATATACTTTATAGTATAAAAAAATAATGTCTAATAGTGTATCAAATTGTGGTGCTGTAGCTTTGCAGTATACTCTCTCCTCACTTACTGCCATGATTAGGTTCCAGAGACCAAGTTGTTAAGCAAGATATGTGAAAACAAAGGATAACTACATCAGATCACAAACCAGAGGGGGATTGCCTCATTACACAACTGCCACACCACTGAGAATTATGGTCCAGCCAAGTTGACACAATGCTAGCATGTCTCTTGTTTTGCATCTTGGAGTTCATTACTGTTAGCTGTACATGGTTAGCAGGCAAAACAACCAGATAGTAGATTTTTCACTATTTTTGTAAATGCAAAATATCAGATAACAACATAGTTGGTAAGTGATGACACGGTGTAATCTATTCCATGTAAGCTTCTACAGTTATTCTCTAATATTTCTGTTTCTGGTATGTCAAAAATTGCTACAAAAGTAATAACGGGGGATGGCTATAGTAACAGGCAGAAATGACTCCTATACTAGAAATGAATGATAGGAAATTAATGTTGGTTTACAGAAGCCTGTGGCTTAAAGATTTCAGAATTAGTAAGCAAAATTCAAGATACTTCTTAATAAATGGCAGTGTAGTTGACTTCCTGATACATCTCAAGAATTTTGTGGCTAAAGATTCTTAAACTCCATATTTTGCTTGCTAGAAAAGACAGAGTTCTGTGTCGTAATACTATGGAAGCTTCTCATTTACTCTTAAAGCCTTTACCGTATTCCAGGACCCGTCATTGCCGAATCGATATCTGAGACGATTAAGCAGCACCAGTCCCTCATCTCTCCAATGAAGGGAACATCTTCTCACGGAAGCATCTGGAAATTTGATTCTGATGTCCCACGGAGGAAGAGGCTTCACTAGCAACCAGGGCAAAAAAATGTAATTCAGGCTTCATGTTTGGAAATTGCTTTATGTATTAACCTGAGCTATAAACAGCTGAAAATTTTCATTTCTAAGATATCAACGAATAAATTTGGTAAAAATATGTGAGAGAAGTCTGTGGCTTAAAAAAAAAAAAAGTTTTATTTCAAAATCATTGGAACAATTACCCTTAATCCATCTTAATTTTTTACCAGTAAAATAATACCAACATTCCTGAAGGCTTCAACTCCACTTAATTCAACAACTTAAAGAAAATTAGTATGACCAACCCAAGAGATTCTGAGGGATAAAAGGCAGAGTCTGTTGGTGCGAAGAAATACTGGTAAGACAACTCATAGAAAAGAGGCAGTGAAACAAAGCAGGAGAAAAGAACAAGTGGAAAAGAAGACGGTTTAGGGATGAATAGAAACCCTGGTGGTGTAGTGGTTAAGGGTTACAGTTGCTAACCAGAAGGTCCGTAGTTTAAATGTCCCAGACGCTCCTTGGAAACTCTATGGGGCAGTTCTACTCTGTCTACACGGTTGCTATGAGTTAGAGTCTACTCGATGACAACAGGTTTGGTTTGGAAAGAGGTGGACAGTGGGGTAGGGAGAAGTGTAGCAGGAAGTGTATAGAAAACGCCGATGTTCAGACTCCAAATTAGCAGCACATATGCAAAAAGGTGCTATGAGAAGACAGACACATTCTGTGAGCCTGGAACTTCAGGTACTCTAGAAGCTTACTCACACCTAGGATGCTCAGAACTCAAGGATGCCAGAGGTTGACCTTTGATTTAACTGGGCTCAGTTTATTTGCTCAGAAATGTGTCTGAGCGAGTTCACTCCAGCTCTCATGCTGATAAGAAAGGTGGACGTAAATGTATTTCCAGAAACAGCTGCATCTGTACCTTAATACATTTTACTTATAATTTGTACCCGGATGCTCAAGCCCAGTAAGGCAACATGTAGCCCTGCAAAAACAGTGGGAGCATCAGTGGGAGTAAAAAGACCCCTCCACAAAGAAAAGCCTATAGCAAGCTCCTTGAACGACCTCAGGGTCAAATGGCACTGTGGGCAATTGGTGCCTGCATGAAGTTGATACCTTCATCACTTGATGCCAGGAGTTCTCATTTCTCCAACAGAGAGAATAACATTTAGTATTCCATTTTGTATGGTCATCTCTGAAGAGTTCTAGGTTAGTGCACTCTTTGATTTGCTTTAAAGGAACTTCTACCCTTTGCCTATGCCCATCAGCCGCTTTCATGAACCACTGTCTCTAGTGCAACAACCACATACAGAAGATTTGAGCATATGATGGAAAAAAAAATATTCCATCTATCAATGAATGCTATCTATCAAAAGTGAAATAATGAGTACCTATATCCATGAAAGAGAATACGGATGGAGATGAAGAAGAACTTCCAAGCTTATTGACGGCAGTGACCGTGACTGTGTAACTGGATTCAAGTGATTCAGGGCTTAGGGTTATTCCAAGATCCAAATGGTCACAATAATGATTTGTACACTGCTTCTGCCAAGTGACATTTTTCGGTCCAGTTAGTCTTTAAATAAAAGATACTTGTGTTAAGATGATATTTCATGTTCTTCTTTCTCCTTTAAATACAAAAGAATTATGTGTTCAAATATTTAAAATTCCAGGCTGCTTTTGAAGGTCGTGTTATTACCAGGGGAAATGCCATGGGAATATTTATATTCTATGACCATAAATATGACTATGTCTCTGTCTCTTTTTTCGGGGTAGAATTTAAATTTTTTTTCTTGTTTAATGTTTACATAGATGAATAACTTTCCTGAATACACTACTTGAACTCCCTGGTGGCCATCTTGGCTTCTGAGGGCAATTCCAATTATTACCCAAAGAATCTCTGGCTGTCTTGGCATCAGTTGCACAGAAGAGCCCGCGTTCTAGCACAGAGATGGCAAGACTGGGATCCTGGTCCCACCTCTTTCCCTGCATCTCCTGTTTACTCAGGTGTGGGGCCACCTACTAGAAGCCAGCTGGATCTTTGGGTGGGATCATGGATTTAGCTCTTCAGATCCTCTCTTCTAGTGGACCCTCGTCAGGAATAGGTGCTTTAAAAGGAGACTTCTGCAAGGCTAACAGAGAGGCACTGCAAGGAAGAATCTGTTCACATATCGTGACCCTAGGAGTTTGTGACTGCAAAAGAGGGAAATAATGTTATGTTTTACTCTACTAGACCAGGGAAGAACTTGCAGACCTGCACTCTAGATGTCCTGAAGAGCACTCTGAGTTAGAACACAAGCTGAGAACATTTTCTAAGACACCAACCCTCATACTTTAGGTAAATGAACCACTTTTAACCAAGGAACACTGGATTTCTGTAAAGGATCTAATAGTGTCTGATACTTTTTTTCTTTAGTAAAATAGGCCTCCTAGTTGTTTTTAAAGGTTATTTTAGAAAAATCTTACAAAAGAGTTGCAAAAATACAGCTTCTCACTCACTGTAAAGTGTAGGTAGTATAGACATGGGTGTCTCTTCCTCTGTCCCACGCGCAGGTCACAGTCCCGTGTTCTCCCTTCTGTATGCAAGATACATTCTGAGGCTGTTCTGGAACAACTTAAAGAAGAGAACAAAACTTCATCTTTTAAGTGGTATTTAAATCAGAGTATTGTGTATTTGCCTAACAAGATGACAATATCTACCAACTCAATTCTCTTGTACCCCTGTCTCTGCATCCAGAGAAGCTGGGAGGCATTATAGGTCCATCTAGCTAAAGTTTACTTTCAAGGGATACATTCTTTCCGATAACAGTAATAATAGTAGTCAAATAATAATCGTAAATATGGATCAAGTGCTTAGTATATGTCAAGGTCTAGGGTATTTTGCATGTTGTTTTTCTTCATTAAACATCATAGCAGCCTTATGAGGTAGTGTGATGGTTAACGTTACATGTTAATTTGGCTAGACCATGATTCCCTGTGTGGTGTAATTGTCCTTCACTTTGTGAGAGGATGTAATTGTCCTCCATTTGGTGGTATTGTGTAACTATCCCCCATTTTATGTGTTGTAAATCCTAAACTTCTATGTGATAATAAGGCAAGATTAGTGTAGGGTGTATCTTGAGTCACATTCTATAGGTATACACATAGAGGTCTGATAATTAAGTCCATGAACTTAATTGTTCTAAGTGCTACATAACTCATTGCTGAATATCACTCTGGTCACCTTAGAAGTCCTCCCCTTGGGAAGCTACGCAATGACACCAGTACCTAGTCCACCCTTCAAAGCAATTTTGGAACTCTTTTTGGAATGGTAACTGCTCACAGTGACACAGTGGCAAGTTTGCAAACTTAATTGTATAGTTGTCTGTGAGGGAGTTTCTAGCCAGTAAATACATGACTGTATTGGAATATCCTCCCTACTTGCCTGACCTGGCCCCCAGTGACTTTTTTTTTTTACCCGAAGAGAAAGGAAATATTGAAAGGAAGACTCATTTGGATGACATTCAGGATATCTAGGGTAATATGATGACAGTTCTGATGGCCATTCCAGAAAAAGAGTTCCAAAATTGCCTTGAAGGGTGGACTAGGCACTGGTGTCAGTGCATAGCTTCCCAAAGGGAGTGCTTTGAAGGTGACTGTAGTGATATTCAGCAATGAGGTGTGTAGCACTTTTCCTACAATGAGTTCACAAACTTAATTATCAGACCTCATACATGTTTCACTAGTTTTTGAAGTCAGCCCAAGACAGGTAAATACTATCATTAGCCTCATTCAATCACTAAGGAAACTGAGACTTAGACAGGCCAAGTAGCTTTCTCAGGATGACAAAATTGCGGGGGAAGAATCAGATGCAGCTTCCTTGAGTCCAAGCCTTTCACCACTGCACTGTTCTGTTTCCCCTGAGAGGAACAGAACATCCAGCACCTGCTTAGTGACTTCAGCGGACAGGGAGTTAATTTTCTTAGGATGAAGCCTATTCAAATGTCAAAACCATTTGCCACCAAGTCAACTCAGACTCATGGCAACCCTATGTGTGTCAGAGCAGAACTATGCTCCATAAGGTTTTTAGTGGCTGATATTTTTTTGAAAATTTATCACCAGGCATTTCTTCTAAGTCACTTTTGTACGGACTTGAACCATCAACCTTTCAGTTAGCATCTGAGCATGTTCATTGTTTGTACCACCTAGGGACTCCATTTAAATATTATTGCAGTCAGCCATTCAAATCCACTAGGTACTCCTCAGAAACCCTATGGGGCAGTTCTACACTGTCCTGTAGGATTGCTATGAGTATGAGTGCTGCTGTGAAGTAACATCAAGTCAATTTTGACTTACACTGATCCCATGTAAAACAGTAGAACTTCCCCATAGAGTTTTCTTGGCTGTAATCTTTACAGAAGCAGGATTCGCCGGTCTTTGGAAGACAGTGCTCTGTTGTTGAGATTTCGGACTGCTCTTGAGAAGTTTGAAGTCGTTCTGATTCTTCAACCATTATATGTGGTCTATTTAATGGTTTGAAAAATTGTAGAATCTTCTCTCTGTCCCCCGTATCCTGAATTTTCAGAGAGATGTGCTAAATGAGGACTGATTTTCATCCACTCTAAGGATTTCTCAGAGTTCACACATTCTGCAAACTCTTGGCTTTCAGTTGGAAAATATCTTCTTAAATTATTTCTCTGATGATTCTCTCTCCTCTATATTTCTTTCTAAAAATATTTACTATTTATGAGTTGGATCTCCTTTTAATTTTATCTTTTTTCTCTTATGTTTTTAAACTCTTGGTCTTTTTCCTTTACTATCTGAGAAATGTCCTCAGTTTGCATCTCTGTCCTCCACTGAGTTTTTGATTTCTACTTACCCTCTTTCTCATTTGGGGGCATGTCTTTTATTCTCTGCAAGTTTCCATTTTGTAGTATCCTATTCTTGGAAACTCTGGTGGTGTAGTGGTTAAGCCACATTAGTTACCAAAAGTTCGGCAGTTCAAATCCACCAGGAGCTCTTTGGAAACCCTAGAGGCAGTTCTACCCTGCCCTCTAGGGTTGCTATAAGTCAGAATCAACTGAACAGCACTGAGTTTGGTTTCTGGTTTCTTCTTCTTCTGTATGCGATATTTTTCTCTTGATTCTCTAAGAATATTAAAAATAGTTGTCCCCTCCCCCCATCTTTAATGTTTTCTTCTCCCTGAATACTTTCTGTTTTCTCCACTCTGGTTATTTGCTTTGTTCCATTTTTTTTTTTCTTTTGGTTTACCCCTTTCATATTAGGTAGTTCCCTTAGAACCTTGCATTGTCACGTATCTACAGGAGAGTCCCTGAGTGATGCAAACAGTTAACATGCTTGGTTGCCAACCTAAAAGTTGGAAGTTCAAGTCCATCCAGAGATACCTTGGGAGAAAAGCCTGGTGCTATACCTTGACAAATCAGCCACTGAAAACTCTATGAAGCATAGTTCTACTTTGACACACATTGGGTCACCATGAATGAACTCGATGGCAACTTGTATAGGAATGGGGCACTAAATTACAGATTGGAACTTAGTTTATATGTTGGATGGGGGCATTTGCTAACTCTAGGTTTCACTCCATGGTGACCTGGCAAGGTATATGGCGGAATGCACATTGTCAATATTTTCAGATATTTTCTCTTGGCCTGACCAGATTTCCTAGAAAAGAATTTTCTGATCTTCCGCCTCAAGGGTATAGGCCTGGCTGCCAGCATTCTGGGAGCTGAATAGAGGAAGACAGCTTTATGGAAGGGTTCCCTTAATATTGCTGCTTTTCAGGATGCTATTGACAACTAGGGGACTAAAAAACTCCAAAACCAAACTCACTACTGTTGAGTCAGTTCCCATTCACAGTGGCCCTACAGGACAGAGTAGAACTGTCCCATATGGGTTCCAAGGAGCAGCTGGTAGATTGGAACTGCTGACCTCTTGGTTAGCAGCCAAATGCTTAACCACTGTTGGCATTAGGGCTCCCAAGGAGGAGACTGTTGTTGTTAGGTGCCATAGTTCTGACTCATAGCGACTTTATAAGACAGAGTAGAACTGCCGTAGAAGTGGCTGGTGGATGTGAACTGCTGACCTTTGGTCAGCAGCTGAGCTCCTGCACATTACATCACTAAGGCTCTAGCATTTCCTATTTCAGAGATTCTTTGTGCTAATGTCTAGTCTTACACTGGAATCGGCGAGCAGCACCGGCCCTGTTATATGGAATTCAGAAAGGAGTTTGAGAATCTAACTGCATTTTGAATAGATTTCAATTAAACTTCCTGTTTTAGCCTCACTTTGCCTCCCCTCCCAGAAATACATATTCAAACAACAACAACAACAAACCATTGTCATTGAATAGAGTCGGCCTCATACAATCCTGTAGGATGAGCAGAACTGTTCTGTACAGTTTCCAAGGAGCTGACTTTTTGGTTTAGCAGCTCAGCTCTTGTGATCAAGGTTTCTCAAGAAGTCCATGTCACCATCACTTTCTGAGTTTTCTAGGATGAGGGTTTCAACTTTTCTCACTGTCAGCTACAGACTAAGTCCACCTGCTTTCCAACTTTCAAAATTTTTGATATTTCCTCCTTCTCCCATTGTTGTGATCTTGACCTTACTGAAGGGGAAATGAAGTCAAGACTTCTGTTCAACTCCCATTTTTACCCTAAAACGTTTACAGGGTCTTCTGATAAGCAAATCAGATATAAAGTACTTAAACTGACATTGTGAAGAAGAGTTCTCAGCTCCTCTATACTCTCAAAGTTTTCATTTTAGAAAATGGCAACATTCACCCACAAATCAAGTCGACTTTCTCAATGTGAGTTCCCTGGACCACACCATTAAGGTGTCTATGGGTCTATTTGATGTGGACTTGTTTTGGAAGAGCCTCTCTACCCCAGGAGAAACCAGACATAGTTTTCCTCAGTGTAGCTGATGCCAAGAAAAAATAGCAATCAATAGCCTTGAAAAGTCAAAATAGCTTACAATATAATAAATTGTTATAAGCATTATGAGTTTTTTTTTGAGTTTTACTTATTAAGAGAAATAGGAAGAAGATCTCAGAAAAATAGTTTTCAGAAACATTCACAGTCAAAACATATATCAAAAACCGCTGGGCAGGAATCAATTTATTACCTTGATCATCTAAATGGTTTGTAGCTCAATCTCATGAGGCTAAGCTAGAGGACTGTGCCTAACTGTTCTACAGTTTGGATAAGCTCTCCAGAGGGAGAGCAGCCCAGACTTGGTGAGGGGCCAAGCAGAAAAAAAGCTAAAAGGTGGCCTGCTTATTTCCAGTTCTGAAAAACCAGGCAAATTTATGATCAGCCGTCTCAGGCCATGTGACAGGACTCTGGACTATACACTGATCACTGAAAAGAAAATGAGCTGTTTGTTCCCTCACTGAATAGGACTGAGCATATTACACTGGGTGAAACCAAAATTCATTTCTTGGAATGACTGGCTGTACTCAGAAAAAGGTGTCACTTCTAGTCAGTCCTTCACCTCCGAGGTCTGAACTTGCTCAGAGAGCAGTCATTTGATTGTGTGGTTACCACTTGTTGATGTTGCACAAGCAGTGTTCCGGCAGCGTCACCTAACTCGGCTGCAGCAGGCTAGATAAGCATCATGATCGCCTTAGACCTTCAGATTCTGCTAACTGTCATAAACGCTTCCATGTGCCCTGGATGGAAAGGTAAAAACCTCAGAGGAGATCAGAGGACTCACTGTATCTCAATATAGATATGAAATGGAATAAAAACGCTAGGTGTATCTATCTGCAAGGGAATTGTCGAGGCTGTTGTTAGTCTACTGAAAAAGAAGAAAACTCCAGGGGCACTGCGGGCACCAGGAACTGTTATCTGAGAGGGCTGAGAATATCTTACACAAATATGCAATATTGGTCTAGTGAGACAGCAAATTACCTGACTGAAATATTCAAGTGTTTCGAGGGCAAGGGAAGTTAAGGACCAACGGTGTGCTGTTTGTTTTGACCTTCATTTTGTGGGTAACTGATGCTCCTACTTTCTTTTAAGGAAATACACGCAGGTATCCAGCATGCTGCACACAAGAAGGAAAAAAGTAAACCTGGCTGGAATTGCAATCCTAGCTCTCATTCCCTGAGTGCCTCCTACTATGATTGAGCACTTTGAGTATCATGGATCAATCTAATCACTATTGTTGTCAGGTGCCTTGAAGTTGGGTCCTTCATAGCGACTCAGTGTTCAACAGAACAAAATATTGCTGTCTTACTTGCCCCCAAAATCATTGCTATATTTTAGCCCACGGTTATAGCTGCTATCTCAATCCATCTGTTGTAGGGTCTTGTGCTTTTTTGCTGACCCTCTACTTTAACAATTGTGATGTCTTCTTCAGAGACTGGTAACTCCTGATAATCTGTCTAAAGTACATGAAACGAAGTCTCACCATTCCCTCTTCTAAGGAGCATTCTGGCTGCCTTTCTTCCAAGACAGATTTGTTTGTTCTTCTGACACTCCCTAGTATACTCAGTGTTCTTCACCAACACTATAAATTCAAATGCATCAGTTTTTCTTCCATCTTCCTTATTTATTCATTGTCTAGCTAATCACTATAACCATCTTACGTAGTAGGTGTTCATATCCCTGTAACACAAGTGGAGAAACTGAAGCCCAGTGAATGGAAACTGGCAAGGTTGGGAGTCAATGGCCCAGTTCTTTTTACTCAGCACAGGCAGAGTTAGCTGGTGGCACACAACCCATAAGTGGTGTGAACAGAAGGCCTGAGGAGGAAGAGCAGTACTGGACCTAGTTCATGCCACATCTCATCCTTCTCACCGCTGCTGATATGCTTGGCCATGGTTTTCTCCTCAGTGCTTCCAGTGTCCCTCTAGGAAAACTGACTGGCAGTAACCATATCCTTGTAAGTCACAGAAAAGAGGTTCCTCTCTTTCTTGGAAAGAATCTCATTGAGCCCTGTCTTGGCCACCTAGTACTGCTGTAACAGAAATATTAGACGTGGATGGCTTTAACAGTGAGAAGTTTACTCTCACATTCAAGTAGGCTAGAAGTCCAAGTTCAGAGTGCCAGCTCCAGAAGTCTTTCTTCTTTCTGTAGACCCTGGTGGTAGGTCCTTGTCCTCAGGAGTTTCTCTGCACAGGAACCGTGAGTCCAAAAGGATGTGCTGTGCTCCTGGTGCTGCCTTCTTGGGGCTATGAGGTTTCCATGTCTCTCCGCGTGTTTCTTTCTTTCTTATCTCAAATGAGATTGGCTCAAGACACTAGCTAATCTTGTAGATCTCAACACAACTGCCACTAATTCATCGTATTGCATCATAGTGACAGAATTTACAATACAGAAGGAAATCATATCTGTTGACAAAATGGTAGATAATCATAAAATACTGGGAATCATGATCTAGCCAAGTTGACAGATACTTTGGCATGACACAGATAAATCCATGACAAGTTTCACTTCACAGCTCCTTCAGAGCAGAGACCCCATCCTTGCACGTTGGTCAGCCAACCCGACGCAGCATCTCCCCCTAGTCACCTCATGCTCCTCCTTCTACTCGGGAGCTCCTGGGTCCACTGAGGCACAGGGCACGAGGTGGTCACTAAGAGCTGTGGCTGCTCATTGGCTTGGCTGCCTGTGCCTGTAAGATTGGAGGCTGGAGGCTGGAGGCTGGAGGCTGCAGGCATATGTGATACAGATGCTAATTCTGATATCTGAGTTCATGCTTCTCAGCAGCTGCCTGGAGTGTCCATCAGGGCAACACAGCAGTGTTGGGCTGTTGCACTTGGGAGTGAGTTTAGATCATTGAGAGACAGATAAATTCTTCTCTCTTTCTACTCTCGTTGCATTTCCATATCCTCTTTCTGGGAATGCCCCTACCGGCCAAACAACCAGCTGTGTTTTCCATCACAGTTGTGGCCAGCTAATAACGTAACCACCCTGGACTTGCTTTCCCACTGTCCTGCCTCACTTCCTCACTTTTGCCTTCTGTGAATATATACCTCCCTCCCCCACAAAGCGTTAGCTTGTCAGTCTGTTTCAGGCAGCCTTCTAGAGGATCTGAAAAAGATGGTAAGTATGATGAGGTGCTTGTTGTACAGTGTTGTCAAGCATTATGATAGCTTTTTTAACCTCTGCTAAGTCTGGTAAACAGTGGCCAGGGGTGAACTGCAGTTGGAAAGGAATGAAGAAGACCATGAAAACTGATTAAAAAATATGTCTTAAAACATGATTTGTATCTTTGAGATTGCCTTATTTACTTACTTATGAAAACCACTTTTGGGGGGGGAATGAAATTAGAGAGGGAAAAGGTGTTCAGCATCAGGTAGTTAGCTGGCGCTACCTAAGTAGAGAGCCATCTCTTTCTTTCTCCCTCCCTCCCCCTCCCCCTTTGCATATTGTTCCTCTGAACAAAACTGTGTGTCGAGAGGCAAGAAGACTGAGCTGAAGAAATTCCAATTTCCTGCTGTCTAGAGCCCAAGGAAAACAGGTCAAGGGTCTTAACAGCCAAAAAACCAACCAAACAAAAACACATGAGCCCCCAGTTCTCCTGATCTCTGGACTTCTCGCACTGAGGTCCTCCCATGTTGCTATCAAGATAAAATATTCCCACGTGAAAGGAGGAGAAAGACCACTGCTCCCTAGTTGGGTTTCTGTTTAAGGCACTGCAAGTACCAAAAGCACAGGCATTTTCACAAATTCGGAAGAGAATGTGTACCTCCAACGGAGATTTCTGCCCCACATATTCGAATCTCGTCACTACTGCCACAGGCCAGTTTGCAGACAAACACAGTTGTACCAAGGGGGAGGTCTGTGACTTGATAGCTGAGGGTCAGGCCATGCTGAAAATGTATTTTTCTGTAGAACTTGTAGAGGATTAGCTTATCAGAACTGGAATAGCTTGAGCAGCCTTGTTTGGGCTTCAAAGAACATGAAATGTTGACGGCTGATCCCAATGAAACTACACGGGAAGGTTTCACGGTCACACCTCCTCTCTTGCACACATCTGCAATAAGATACAAATACAATACTCAGCACAGAAGAAACTTATTTCTGAATGAAGGGTTTGTGTAATTCCCAAAGGCAGGGTAAAATGAACCCCATCACATAATGGACATATAATCCATACAGCTCTGACTGTAACTGATGATAAACAAAGAGAAGTCTGTGTTTTGATTCAACTATGCATCCATCTCAAAACAGTAATATTATAAACATGATGATAACAAGAAAGACATGAAAAAACAGAATTGGAAAAATAGGCAGGAACACAGTTGAAGGAAAAAATAACCCCTATTATATGCAAGTCATTCACCAGACTACTAAAGAGGGCTTCTCAGAATAAATCACAGTTGTTTTTATCACCATATATAATCTATAATGCTTACTTTAATACTCATACCAAAAGAAAAAGTTCTAAAAGTCTATTAGAAAATTTAGGGGCAGAGGTAGGAATAATTCCTTCTCTTGCTGTATGTTGGAAACCCTGGTGGCACAGTGGTTAATTGCTATGGCTGCTAACCAAAAGGTCTGCAGTTCAAATCCACCAGGTGCTCCTTGGAAACTCTATGGAGCAGTGCTACGTTGTCCTATAGGGCTGCCATGAGTCAGAATTGACTTGATGGCAGTGGGTGTCTTGCTACACATTACAGACTGCATGCATCCCCCTAAAATGTGTGCAAGATTGGTGAGGCCACGATTCCCAGGATTGTGTATTATGTGTCATTTTGTCATTAGATGTAATTATCCTATGCATTATAAATCCTACTTCTTTGATGTTAATGAGGCAGCATTCGAGGTAGTTATGTTAAGGAGGCAGGGCTCAACCTATAAGATTGCCAGCCAAGTCAAGTGCAGTCAAGTTGGATCCAGTAGGTTGTGTCTTAAATCAGTCTCTTTTGAGATATAAAAGAGAGAGGTGAGCAGAGACAGGGGTTCTCATACCACCAAGAAAGTAGAATCTGAAACAGCACATCCTTTGGACATGGGGTCCCTGTGGCAAGAAGTTTCTAGAGCAGGGGAGGGTTGATGACAACGACCTTCTCACAGAGCTGACAGAGAAACTCTTCCTAGGGAGCTGGCACCCTAAATTCAGACTTCTAGCCTCCTAGAATGTAAGAAATGGCTTTCTGTTTGTTAAAGCCATTCACTTGTGATATTTCTGTTATAGCAGCACTAGATAACCGGGACACTATATTAGTAGTATAAAGTGTGTAAACTGCAAGATTATATTATAGCAAACAGAAATTATTTGAGGTTCTGTGGTGTTTGTAGTTGTCATCAAAGATGGAAATTAGGTCTTATGTTCTGGTAAGACCTTCAAGACATAAGGCCCTAGTCTGGCTGAATCACTACTTAGATAACTAATATGGGATTACATGAAAATATTTCTGTTTTTGAAAAAAAGTTCATACAATTTTCCATATGCCAGATACCACATTAAATTCTCATTTAGAAGAGAGGCTTTTCCTGCTCCTCAGAAGTTCTCATATTAATAAATATGACAACTAATCAGAAATTAACAGTTGTTTGTGGTATTCAGTGATTGCTGATGACAAGCCATTCAGAATTATAGATTAACCCAGCATTTTCCGATGCCCTATACAGTCTCCACCAAAAGTCTTTTTTGCTTAATTGTAAGGTCACTGGATCTTAAACAGGAATTGGCAAAAAGTTACTGAAATTAAATAAAGGAAATAAGGACAATCGTTTGAAATAAAAAAGTTCTCATTTTTTATTTTCAAACCAAGTTTGAAAATAAAGTCTCCTGGTTTCTTATCTCATTTATATATTTGTTTTCTGCTTCCTTGATCTGCTTCCTCTTCTTAAAGGGCCAAAAAGCCAATAACAAGCTCCCAGTAAAAAGCAAAGAAAATGCCAGCCATTATTATCACTTGTATTTAGTATAGTTGAATTCATTTACGAAAACCCCTTTGTTCAAATGCCCACTAATGCAAAACATACATATATGATGCCTAGCCAGGCTACCTAGCCACTTTCTTAAGAGAAAATGATACAATTGAACTCTTACATTATAGCCAAGTGCTGTCGAGTCGGATCTGACTCATGGCGACTAAAAAAGTACATTTAGCTATAGACACAGTACCAAACTTAACCATTTAAATGGTAGAAGATTAAATACAAAAGACCAAATAGCAGAACCTTTACCAGATATGTAGATTATAACTGAGAATTTATATCTCAAATCTTTTCACAGATAAGTTTATAGAAAAATAGCTCACCTATTTTTGCTTTAATCAACAGCCAGGTGGTTATACAAATAAATACCAGTGAGCATCCTCTAACAGAATATGCCATGAACGGTCAACTTCAGAACACACTTCTGTATTCTTCCTTGTAAAAGAGACAAATTCATTCATGTCAAATACATTCAGAAAATACTAAAACCAAAATTGTTCAAAGGAGTTAAAATGTCATTTGATTTTTCCACATTGCTAAGATTTTGTTATTTAAGAAAAATAAAGTACACCTTTACAAGTATTACATTCAAAGTCTTGGCTGCCTCCCTTGCAAGTTATGAGTCTCGAGGTCAGCCCGTGAAAAGGCAGACATGGGCTTTTGTTGCAGTCATTTAGACCCCGGTTTAAGGGCTTCGGTAAGTTACCTCTCCATTTGGAGCTTTAGTCGCTTCATCAAGAAAACAGGACTAAGGAAAATTTCTTTCAGAGTTTTAGACATAGATAAGGCATCTATATATGAACATAGTGCTTGATACACAATAATTATTAGTTCACAAACCACCCCTTTCGTCAGCATTCATCAGTATTATGGTCCAAATACAGACAGGTTTCTCTTGCAGGTAAGACCAATACCAAACCCACTGTTGTTGAGTTGATCCCGACTCACAGTGACAGCATGACCCTATGAGACAGAGTAGAATTGCCTCATGAGGTTCCTAAGGTGATAAATCTTTAGGGAGGCAGACTGCCACAACTTTCTCCTGCAGAGCAGCTGATGGGTTTGAACTGGCAGCCTTCTGGTGGCCAGCAGAGCTCTTTAACCACTGCACCACCATGGCCTTTCTTGCAGGTAAGGCTCTCTTTTGATATCTGTCATCTATAATCAACTAAAATGTCAGTATAATTCTCATCCAAACACGTGTCATTTACCTACGTGATGGCAAACACTGTGCTGAGGGATCTGCAAAAAGTAAGGAAAACGATGTCGTTGCTTTCCTCGGGGGCCTCAAGTCTAAAGCAGAGAATAAATATCAGTAACTATAATGCAATGTGGTATATGACATTCCTGTAATAAAAAGGGACACAGAGCCATCAGAGAACCAAGGAGGGAGCAACTGATACTTGGTGACGTGAGGCAGTAAAGAGACGAAAGATTGTCACAGAAAACCGAAGAAAAATAAATGCCATCTAAACTTAGTTGAGAAGGTGCCTAGTTAGAGAAATGAGAAAAGACTTTTAGAATGTACTATCTATCAGAGAGCCATAACTGAAGTTTTCTCAATGTTGTAAACTAGGTTAACTGTGAGAGTAATTAAAAATATTCTCGGGGTTCAAACACCCAGCTTTGATGCATTAGAATGGCGGGAAATCCTCTCACTGGAGAACCCTGAAGCTACGGTCAGTGATCCAAACAGTTTAGATAGTCAGAAGGTTTCTTCACACTTCTGCGAGAGATGTTAGCACCGTTTCAACTGTTTCATCAAATGGACCCTAACACAAGCAATGGTTACAGTCTGCTCCCAAAGAAGTGTGTGGGTGACATTACACTGTGCTTGCCTGCTATCCTCAGGCTGCCACAAAAATGTCCAAACAAAATGAATTTGATTGCATATTTAGTGTTAAAATTATTCTACACAAAATTTTTCTTCTAAAGAGAGTTGCATCATGATCATCAATCGATGACGTTAACTCCCAAAAGATTTGAAAATTCAAATCTATTTATGTGCTTCTGGAAATAATAGTAGACAAAAATGACTCACAACCCTCCAACATCCCCCTGAAACTAAGAAAAAAATGATCTCAGGCAGTAGGAACAGAATTCCAAGGGTTTTTCTAAAAAACGTTTTGTTTGCTTTCCATAACCATTAAAAAAAAACAACTCATTGCCATCATTTATGACTCATAGTTCCCATATGAGACAAGACAGAACTTTCCCCATACAGTTTCCAAGGAGCACCTGATGGATTCTAACTGCTGACTTCTTAGATTGCAGCTGTAGCACTTAACCACTAAGCCGCCAGGGTTTTTGTGTTTTCCGCAGATGCCCAATTTTATTTGTGTATTTTCTTATTCATTTTACTGAGTATTTTCATCTTGTGAGGTGTGGAAAAAACAAGCTGATGATTTCAGATCTGTTCCGATTTACATCTAAAGAATAAGCCAAGTGCCGTCGAGTCGGGTTCTACTAATTATGAGCAAATTCTCTAAGTCTTATAAAAAGTGGTCCCCAAGTCCATAAATAAGGCTGGAAAGTTATATGATGACAGACCATTGGGAATTAGCCAATACAAATGTTTGCGCCTTGGCCCTGTAACTAGAAATGTTCCAGAAGTGTACAGGAAATCCTTAGGAAAAAATATACCTACTCATTCATCATTGATGGCCATCCTTCATGTGGGAAGTATTATGTTAGGTGCTAGAGACAAGACAGATCTATTCACTGAAGTTCTAGGACAGTGTCCACTTGCCTACCTTTAGCTGGGTCATGACTCAAGGAGGCCCCAAATAATATTAGCATTTCCTCAGTAGTCTTTCCTACTCTCCTCCCTAAATTTTCTATTTTTAAATGCCAAGTATGAACTCGGCATGCTCAAGGCACTGTTTACTCTCTATTTCTACTCTCTCTCTACAGGGCCTCATGTGGTCAGTCATCTGGCTCTAGATATACTCTTATGCTCAAGACTCTGAAATGCACATAAGCAACTCTGTTCTGTCTCAGTGATGGACTCTCTTATTCCCTCAGTTGCTCAAAAACTTAAAACTTGCCGCTGATTCTATTTCTTTCTTACCCCCTACAACCAAACCAGTACTAAGTCTTGTCAATTTTATCTCCAAAGCATACCACAGATCAATCTACTCTTCTCCATTCTATCCTCAACCTAATCCAAACCATTGTCATTTCTCCACTAGACCACCCAAATAGTCCCCTCCCATGTCTCTCCGAAGCTGCCCCTTGCCTCTTTGTAAATTGTCTCACAGTCAACTATCCTTTAAAAACATGCATTAGATCACGTTACCCCAACAGCCAACATTTAAAACTCATCAAGTCCCTAGAGCTGTTAGAACAAAACCCCAAGTCCTTACCGTACACTGTCTCTCAGGCACTATGCAATGTCACTTCACATTTTGCCAAAATCATCAGCACTACTTGTTTGCCTTTTTCACTATACCTCATTGACACTGAATTTCAGATTGTCTCTTGACAAGACAAGCCCTCTGCCACCCACGGAACTTGGAACTTTTTATTTCCTGTGCTAGAACCCTCTTCCCCTGGTTTACTGTGGTTGACTTATTTATACTCTTCAGATCTCAGATGATATGTCACTTCCTGACAGAGCCCCTCTCTGACCACCCAACAAAGTGGTCGTACCCAGTTAGTTTCTATTTATCACCTTCACAGTACAATCTGTAACTACCTTGTTTACCTAATTACTTGTTTGTCATCTACCCTATGTGCCAGCATATAAACCACAGTAAGATAGGAACATTGAATGTCTTGTTGACTGCTGTCTACCAACACTTTGCACTGGGGAAAAGTACTCAATAAGTATCTACTAAAAAAAGAAAGAAAAGGAATAGGTGGAATATGAGCTATAGAAAACTCCCCAGAAACATCCTGTGGCAAGCAGAATAATGGCCCACAAACATATCCATACTTTAATTCCCAGAACCTGTGAAAATGTTACCTTATATGGCAAAAGGTACTTTTGCAGATGTGATTAAAATTAAGGATCTTGAGATCCTGGATTATTCGGCTAGGCCCAGTCTAAGCACTGGGCCTAGTAGAAGAGGAAGGCAGAAGAGTGAGTCAGGGAGATGTTATGTAAACTGACTGTGATCTTCCACTGCTGCCTATCAAGACAGATGAAGGGGGCCCTTAGAAACCGGGGATGGCCCTCGTTTTACAGATAATATAAAATGTGTTTCTTGTGGGCCATGGCTAATAGGTTTGAGAAGCTTTGATCTAAACCAAAATCTGATGGTTTCCCCTCCTTCTAAACTATCAAGTCCAAGGTCATGATGTACAATGATCTTTGTGCGCTAATTCCTGTCCTTACCAGCAGCCACATTTACCACCAGTCTCTGCTGACACCCTGCTGTCTAGTAACACTGAGCTGCTTATAGTTTCTCTGCATATGCTATACCAATTTATGCTTCTGTGCCTTTGCTCATGCTAATCTCTTCGCCTCTGCAGTATTCTTAGGTTGGTTAACTTTCACTAGCAGTCTAAACTTAGATGCCTTTCATTCAGTCCATTTAACATGTATGCATTAAGCATCTATTATGTGCCGGGGACACCAACCATAGCCAGTTTGTTGTACTGTGGTAGCTTGCATATTGCTGTGTTGTTGGAAGCTATGCCACTGATATTTCAAATACTAACAGAGTCACGCATGGGAGACAGGCTTCAGAAAGGCTTTGAGACTAAGATGGATGAGGAAGAAAGGCCTAGTGACTCAATTTCAAAAATTAGCCAATGAAAATTCTATGAATCCCAACAGAATACTATCTAATACAGTGACAGAAGATGAGCCCCCGTGTTGGAAAGCTCTCAGAAAACACAGCAACCACAACAATGGACTTACACATACCAGCAATTATGATGATAACACAGGATTGAACAACATTTTGCTCTGCTATCCATGAGAGTGTTGTGAACTGGTACCAATTCAACAGCAGCTAACAATAACCACAAGTCAAGAGCTCAGCCAGACAGACAAGGTTTCTGCTCTCCTTTCATGAAACTCACATCATAGAGTGGGGAAACAGAAAACAAAGAAATCACAAACTCGTAGATTGACACAACCATAAATGAAGAATATAAGAGACAGTCAGAGGACAGAAAGCTTGAGGGGGAGAAGATCTGGTGAATGAAAGCATTTCTAAGAGGTGATGCTTGAGTTGAGATTCAAATGACCATGAACACCAACCAAAGGAAGACTGGAAGGAGAGTTCTCCAGACCGAAAAAAAGGTGAGGGCAGAGCCTGGAGGCAGAGGGGCAAGCCTGCTGTGGGTAAGGTGCGGAAATAAGATGAATGTGGCTGAAGAAAGTGACTATGAGATGAAATTAAAGCAGAAAGCAGGGACCAGATCAACCATGGGTTTGTTTGCTGTGGAAGGGATCCCAGATTTTACCACTGAATCTATGGAAAATCACTGAAGGATTTTAATTAGAGAGACTCAAATGAAAAACCCAAATCCACTGCTGTCGAGTTGATTACAACTCATAGTGACCCTATAGGAGGGAGGAGAACTGTCCCACAGAGTTTCCAAGGGGTGCCTGGGGGATTTGAACTGCCAACCTTTTTGGCTAGCAGCTGTAGCTCTTAGCCACTACGCCACCCAGGTGTCAGGGGGGCACTAAGAAACAAGAATTACACTGGGTAAAACTAAATAAACAAACAACAGCAATAAAACACTACCCAGAGACCACGGGTATGAGCGCCAGAGCAGAAGCAGGCAGACCAGGAATTGCAGAGGTAGGTGTCAAGGGCCCAAAGTAAAATGACGGAGACTGCAGACTGTGGCTGTAGAAGGAGGAGAAGCAAGAAGCAGTCTGATCCCACCAAGTCTGAGCTAAGTCATTAAGTCAGACTGAAGGCTCCTGCTGGTGTCCTCATAGCGGTATGCTAGCACACCCCTATCTTAACTGGTTGCCAGTGAGTCAGTTTGGACTCGTGGTCAACCCCACGGGTGTCAGAGTAGACCTGAGTTTCCACAGTGTGAATTCATCAGCTGATTTTTTTTTTAAATGGTTGATTGTTTTCTTCCAAAGTGCCTCTGATGGACTTGAACTGCCAATCTTTCAATTAGTAGCCGAGAGCATTAACCATTTTCGAACACGTCATTCCTACCCCTGTTATATGAAATAGAAGTAATCTGTTTGGGTACTCATCTTACTCCTCCCCTAGCCTGTAAGCTCCTCAGGAACAAGGCCTCAATATGCGACACATGGTAAGTACTCAATACACATGTGGACCTGAGAGAATTTCAAGGAGTTTTCTCTGTTGATCTATTGTGTTTCCAGTTCAGTTTAAAATAACCACATTTTAAAATAATCAAAGCTTATTCTGCTACACTGTAGTCAACATCACTAGTAAATTTTGGTGTACAGAGGCTATTTTAGTTGCTACATTGAAATTTAGACATAGAGGAAATTTAGGCATAGAGGAAAAGATAGATTGAACTACAAGATAATTAAATAGAAAAATATACAGGAATTCAATAGGTTTCTGCTTTCTAACTGCAAAAGATGTTTACAGCCACCTTTACAGGAATTTTCAATATATTTGGTAATTTATGAAGCTGTAACATTTCACAAATAACAAAGTACTGCATCAGTCATCCAAAGGAGTTTTAAAATGAAGATACATACAAGAAGTAGATAAAACAGAAGGAAAGTGTGAGTATGTATAGTACATTGATCTAAACACAAACTTGCTCATCGTCTCTGAATACTAGGTAGAAGCAGCTTCTTCATTTATGAGAATCTCAGAACCCCAAAGACCTTCAAGTAAATGAGTTATCTTCTAATAAAATGAAACCTCCTCTCAACTGTAAACATCCTTCATACAGTCTTCTTGGAGGGTCGATATTAAAACTACAACCTTACCTTGAATCAGAAAATCAAAGAGCATGCTATGTCTTTGACTCATCACTCCAGTTGTGACAGTTTCCAGACAGTGAAAACAGTGTCTCAGATGCCAGAAACAATGACTGGCAGAGGGGACAACTTCCTCTCAGTCAGTCTCTTTTCCCACAGCTCCAGAGAGAAGCACAAAACAGGCAGCTCCTTCAAAATCATTTTTTGCTAGGCGAAAGAAATCCTTAAGTTTTCCTCTTCAGATGACCATACCACATAGGTAGCATACTTTCTAGACTTTACCTTTGTTTCTTCTTTCTCAAAGTACTCCACAGTAAGTGCAAGAAACAATACTGTATGGTGGGAAAAGGCTACTGAATCTCAGTTGTACTGGACGAGGACTGCCAGTTACGTTTGTAAACTCATCCTAGAAGAAGTGCTACATACCTCATTGCTGAATATCACTACGGTCACCTTTGAAGCTGTGCACCGATGCCAGTGCCTAGTCCACCCTTCAACGCAATTTTGGAACTGTTTTTCTGCAATGGCCACCACAGCTGTCATCATATTACTCCTGATGTTCTGAATGTCATCAAAATGTCTTCCTTTCAATATTTCCTTTGTCTTCCAGTAAAGAAAACAGTCACTGGGGCCAGACCAGGTGAGTAGGGAGGGTGTTCCAATACAGTTATTTGTTTACTGGCTAACAACTCCATCATAGACAACTATAGAATTCAGTTCATAAATGCACCACCGTGCCGCTGTGTGCAAAAACCATACTGGAAAGCGTTCCAAAATTGCTTTGCAGGGTGGACTAGGCACTGGTGTCGGTCTATAACTTCCCAAGTGGAGGACTTCAAAAGCGACTGTAGTGATATTCCACAGTGAGGTATGTAACACTTAGAACGGTAAAGTCCGTGGACTTGTCAGACCTCATACAAGATTAACTATGAGCGCTCCATGTCCTCACCTGTAACAGAATGAGCCCTGGTTATAAGCACTGGATTATTAACTGAAAGGTTAGCAGTTCGAACCCAGCCAGCCACTCCACAGGAGAAAGACCTGGCAATTTTTCTGTCAAGATTACAGCCCAGAGAACACTACTGGACAGTTTTACCGTGTCACATGCGGTCTCTGAGAGTAGAGATCCACTTGGCAACACACAACAAAAATGACATGGGTGTAGAAATATCTACCTAGATGAAGTCACTGTGAAGAATAAGCGGTAGTGTGAAGGATCCATGAGAATACCTAGCACTAAGTGGGCACCTCACTGGCACTCATTCCCGTATTCCTTTCATTTCTTTCCCAAATCACTTGTGACTTTCACTGTAGTGGAACTATGTACTTGCTAGGCACTACGTTGTGCAATTTTTATTTCTAATCCTGGCTATCAGAGAATTTTTAAAACTCAGAGGAGGAAGGAACCTCCAAGGTTATCTAGCAAGTACCACATCCCTCCTGTCTCCCCTACCCCACCTACCAAAAGCTGGCATTTCATTCAGAGCACATACGGCCAGGTGACTATCCTGAGCACGCAACAGTGTCTCGAGGAAGGAGAGTGCTTCTCATCTTGTGTGTGTGTGAATTACATTTTGTCATGGATTGAACTGTATCAGTATGGCTCAGGCATGATTTTCAGTCTTGTGTGATTATCTACCATTCCATCATCTGACGTGATTCTCCTGTGTATTGTAAATGCTGTCTCTATAACATTGATGAGATGGGATTAGCAGCATTTGTTACTGAGGCAGGACTCAATCAACAAGACTGGATTCTGTCCCGAGCCAATCTCTTCTGAGAGAGACATGTGGACCTCAGAGCACCGAGAAACAAGAGCCAGAAGAAGACACATCCTTTTGGCCCGGGGTCCCTGCACTGAGAAGCTCCTAGATCAGGGGAAGACTGATGACAGGGACCTTCCTTCAAAACCAACAGAGAGAAAGCCTTCCCCTGGAGCTGGCACCCTGAATTTGGACTTGTAGCCTCCCAGGCTGTGAGAGAATAAATTTCTGTTTGTTAAAGCCGTCATTTGTGGTATTTCTGTTATAGAAGCACGAGATAACCAAAACATTTTATTTTAAGGTTTTTAGCCCACCACCTTGACTCCACCCCCTATTCTAAGGTTTTTACATTTAGTAAAAGTTTTTCAGCATTCAAAAGAAATTTGTAGCAATTTACTGGTCTTTTCAATCACAGACACATTCACGAACAAACAATTGCATTGTCCTATCATATAATTATTTTAAATTGGGAGTAATTTAGAATATGCGATATCAAAATATGCAAGAATTTCAAAATTTTGATTAAGTCCTGGAGTTCATTTATCACCTCCATAATGTATCAAATATTGAAAACAAAACATTGAGAAGACATGGCATTAAAGCTGAGAAAGAGTAAACAAGCTGCAGTGCTTAATACATTTGTTAAATTAATTAAATATGAATAATTAAATTAATGCTTTACATTGATAAATATTTAATATACTATATCTTGGTAGGGCAAGCCTTTTAATGTCTTATATTCTTAGCATGACTAATAACTGGTAATTTATATTTGTAGAAGAGGAAACAAAAAAATTTATAATAATCTTACTTTCAGAGTAAATGTTTATTTTCCCAGAGGAAATTATACTTTTGATTATCAATAGTGATTATAGATTATCAATATTAGTGATTTTTAAATATAATGAATCACTGTTTAACTTCATGGGTATCAACTGCACTGTTAATTAAAAGTTTCATAAAATAATTAAAATAATTTTTCTGTATTCATTATACTCATTTCTCCTAAAATTGTTCATTTCTAACATATTGCTGACATTCTCTGTCTCTGAAGAAACTGTCTCAATTTGTTAATTTTATTTTTTCTGAAGTCGGGGCTCATAACTGTCCCTTACCATTTAGAAGGCACACAATAACAAGAGTCAACTAAAGATAGAAACATACCCCCTGATAATCTAGATGAGCTCTATGGAAATTTTGTGGAGCTTTCTTAGCATGATGCCCTAGCAACACTGTTGTCAGTTCACGATCTAATGGGTGATTTATCTTTAGGTGGATGTTTTAGGTTGGCTGTCTTGTACATGTATGTTGTTAATTACCCAATGGGACAGGGTGCAAAATCTTACTGCTGGCACAGCTACTTACAGACATGTCTTCCAGTGGCACATCAGTATCATAATGAATATGTCTATTAAAGATATTTTGGAGGTCACCTTCTGCATTTTACAGATGGATAACCCAAAGTCTAGAAGGAAAGAGGATTTGACCAAGCTTACATTAATAGCAGAATCTAGACAGAACTTAGGTCTCCTGATTCCTAATCCAATATTCTTTCCAGCATGTAAAATTTCTTCTGATCAGTAACAAGAGTAACAACATAATACAAATACCAGGGCCAATGTCAACACTAACACAAAAACTAACACTAATGTTACAGATTTTTTATCACTTATCATGTGCCAGGCAAGATGCTGAGCACCTTATGTTTCATCTATGTGATATCAACCTACTTACAACAAATGTCTAATGCTTTTATCTTCAGATGCTTGAATCATTACTTTTGACACCCACCCCCTGCAAAGAAGATGGAACGACAACAGCAATGACACTTGGAATATATACAATATAGCTACTACTGGTTGGTCCATTTGCTGTACTGTGGTGGCTTTTCTAGGATGATAGGAGCTATGCTACTGGCATTTCAAGCATCAGCAGAGTCACGCATGGTGGACAGGACTCAGTGGAGCTTCCAGATAAAAAAGACTAGCAAGAAAGGCCTGCTCGTCTATTTCTGGATCACAACAGCCCACCGTCCAACTCACTTGCTTTAGACCCATCATTGAAGGAGGTTAACTGTTAAAGGAGGACAGCATGTTTAGTGAAGAAGAGGGCCAAAAAAGGCAAGACCCTCAGTGAGACGGACTGGCACTATCACTGCCATCTACCAGGTAGCTAACTGTCCCCTTAGCCATTGCAAACAACCTCCACTCTATGGCTTTCATGAACTGCAGCATGAGAAACATTCTCCTGGCTCAAGTCTTACTTTTTTCTTCTGAGTCCACCATTGAAGAGAACACCTAATAAGTCATGTCGTTGAACCCATACCAGGCTGTCTGGATTATTGTAGTTGTATAGGAGGTTTCGAATATGGGAGGGGTGATTATTCTCCCAATAATCCAAAGATGGCCTGTCAAACTCCCATCACCAAATCAGCCCCTTTGTAATGGCATGTTAAATGGCTTGATGGAGAAAGAAAGTGACACCACATCAGCTGCCTTTATTTATTTATTTTTTGTTCCTTCTCCTGATAATCCAAACACCTTTTCCAGCAACTGATCCAACACACAGCTTTTTCCCTCTCATGTGCAGATACTGAGGCTTCCTTGAGTTCTCTCTCATCTCACCAGTGTTCGTAGTTGTTGTTTTTTCCTCTAGCTTCAACTGAGTATAGAATCTTGGTTCTCTTGCTTGAATCACAGACTTCTTAACTTTTGTTCTTCTTTTTTTAAATACCAGTCAGGGTGCTTTCTCCTTTCCCTCTTTGTGAACTCCTTACCATTTTTCTAAAAAAAAAAAAAGTGTTCCTTCTGTTTTCCCTCTTCTTCTCTGTTTGCGTGCCAGCTTGGTTTTCTTTATTTTCATCTCAGATTTATCACACTTGACATTATCAGATGGGGTCTGAAAATGTTGTGTGTGAGTGTTTGAAATGCATTCGGGAACCTTATCCACCTTCATGCTTCCGTACTCTGTTTGTGCTGTAAACTATTTTACACATTGGACAAGCATTCCTCCAACATAAAAACAAAAAATAAAAATATATGAATGGAGTTGTGAAGAAATAAAACATTTACAAATCAACTGGATGATACTTGCTGCACTTCCTCTTTTCTGTCTTGATTAGTTCCTACAAGTCTACAATTTTCACGCACTTGTACAATAATCTTAAAAGTCTAACCTTTTCTACTGTGTTCTCTGTGCCCTTTAAGAAGCATAGATGACATAAGCTACCTTCTATTGGGAAGGTTGCCAGACTGGAAAGATTGAGATGTCTGGAGCCAGGAGACCCAAATGCCATCCCAATCCTTCCCCTTCTGACCCTCTCACCATCATACGTGACTTCATGTTTCAAAGCCTTTGCTGATTCATTTCAAAAACGGGAATCGTCCTCTCAAATGATACAAATTCCTAGGAACAAACCTAACCAGGCATGGAAACTATAAAACATAAATACAAGAGGCTAAGAGAGGTCTACATAAATAGAAAGACATGGCCTGCTCATGAATGAAGATTTAGTATTGTGAAAATGTCAATACTACCCAAAACAATCTATAGATATAAGGCAATTCTGATCCAAACCCCAACAACATTCTTAACTGAAATGGAAAACTAATCACCAACTTTACATTATAGAAAGCAAAGGGACCCAAATAGCCAAAGCAATATTGAAAGAGAACAGCAAAGTGCGAGGCCTCACACCCCCTGACTTCAAAACATAGTATACAGCTACAGTAAACAAAACATCATGGTATTGGTTCTATCACGGACACGCAGACCAGAGGGAGAGAATTGAGACCCTAGAAATAAATGCAACCATCTACAGACGACTGATTTTGCCAAAGGATCAAAGGCCATTCAGTGGAGAAAGAACAGTCTCTTCAAAAAAAGGTGCTGGCAAACAGGATAATCCCATGCAGAGAAATGAAGCCGGATCCATACTCCCAAAACAGTCAGAGACTTTATGTTAAAACTAACACCATAAAATTTTTGAAAGAAAACACAGGGAACAAAACTACAGGACTATTTTCTTAAAGATAGATTGTCAAACACAATTATAAATGCAAAGGCAACAGAAGACAAAATTCACAACTGAGATCTTATAAAAATTAAATATAGATGCTCATTAGAAGACTTCATCAAAGAAGTAAAAAGAAAATATCTTCGGGAACAACATATTTGATTAAGATTTCATCTCAGACATATACAGAAAACTCCGACAATTCAACAACCAAAAGACAATCCAATTCAAAAATGAACAAAAGACATGAACAGATTCTTCACCAAAGAGGACATTCAAGCAGCCAACAAACATATGAAAAGATGTCTGCAATCATTAGCCACTCTCCAAACCAAATCAAACCTGTTACGGCTGAGTTGATTTTGAGTCATAGCGACCCTGTAAGATAGAGGAAAATTGCCCCATAGGGTTTACAAGGCTGTGACTTTACAGAAGCAGACTGCCACATCTTTCTGCAGAGGAGTTACCGGTGGGTTCCAACCACTGCTTTTCAGTTAGCTGCTGGGTGCTTAACCACCACACCAACAGGGCTCCTTTAGAGAGATGAAAATCAAAAGTGCAATGAGATGTCATCTAACACCCACTAAAATGGTACTGATTTAAAAACAAACAAAACAAAACAGAAAACAACAAACATGGCAAAGATGTAGGGAGGCTGGAATCCTTATCAATCGCTGGTGGGACTCTAAAGTGTACAGTCACAGTGGAAAACAGTATGCCTCCTCCTCAAAAAACTAGAAATAGAATTATCTTATGACCCAGCAATCCCACTTCTAGGTATGTGCCTTAGAGACCTAACAGAAGTGTAATTGGACATACGTACACCTATGTTCATTTCAGCATTTTTCCAGTAGCAAAAAGATGGAAACAACCTAAGTGCCCACTAACAGATGAATGGATGAACAAAATGTGGTACCTATCTAAAGAGAATAGTATGTAGCTATAAAGAATAATGTTGCATCTTTAAAACATCTTATAAATCTGGAGTACATTATGCTGAGTGAAAGAAGTCATTCTTAAAAGGATAAATACTATATGATCTCCCTTTTATAGAAAAATATACTACATAAAGGAACTACTAGTGTAAGTACTATACAGGCAGAGAAATCTGCAAATTGACCAAGACAATACAGAAGAATCAGAAATAAATCTAGATTGGATTAATGAAAACTACCCTCCACGCTTCCTTATTATTTCATGATCACTGGAGAAACAAAAATCTACTCCTGACGTTCTGCCAGTCTAACTGATTTTTTATCTTTGTTGATGATGACGGCCATCAAGGCAGTTCCCACTCATGGCACCCCATGTCTTACAGAGAAGAACTGCTCCCTAGGTTTTCTTGGCTATCATCTTTACAGAAGCAAATCGCTAGGTCTTTTCTTCTGTGATACTGCTGGGTGGATTAAAATTGCAAATTTTCAAGTTAGCCATTGAGGGGGAAACATTTGTACCATTCAAGAACTGTCCATTTAAATGGATAACGGTCTAGCATAATAATGGATAATTAATAATATTAATCTACCTAAATTATCCATTTAAATTCTGCAGGAACAAGCTTTCATCCCTCATTTATTCTCATCAAGCCTCATCACTTCTGCATTTTGACTCTTAATCCACTCAAAGATGCACTACGTTTACTTGTCATCTCAGCCTCATCTTCTGGAAGAAGCTTCGAGTCACCTGCATAGCTATAAAAGGAGCAATGAACCCAGGTCTCAACTCTACAACTTCTCAGTGTATGACCTATGACAAATCATTCAACTACTCAGCCTAGTTTCGTCACCTGTAAAATGGGAATTAAAACAGCACCTACCTCACAGGATTGTTGTGATGATTAAATGAGAAACTCCTAGCACAGTGCCTGGCATACAGTAAGAGTTCAATAAATACTATCACTTGCTATTAGTACTAGTATGTAAAAAAAGGCAACGTTACTTCATTTTTCAAGGACGTTGTTAGAACTAAGTCGGATAGCCTGGGCTTGACCTCTCTCCTCACCCATTCATCTGGCTCACCACTGAGAGACTAACTCTTTAAAGCAGCATTCCAAACTTCCTGACTTTATACCACTGCTCATTTATGACATATGTACTAAGTGTACAAAATGTCGTTATGAGTTTAATTGACTCGATAGCAACAGGTTTGGGGGTTTTTTTTTGGTAAATGTTCTTATAATTCTTGTCTTCCCAAGAAGTTTTAACTTCTTGAGGACAGGAACTGGATCAACCTTTCTTTACGTTCATGATAGTCTCAAGCATAACAACTTGGACAAAGCTGATGTTCAATATGTTGATTTGTGGGGGGAAAGCATCAATTCCAGTAGCAAAGAGCACCTTAAGATTCCAAGAGTAAAGGAAATTTGGATAAGTTTCCATTTGTAATTTTGCTTTCTTTTCAGGTTATTTTACTTACACACACACAGATATATGGAAGTTGAGAGCAGCCCTGGAGGGTAATTACAAAGATAATGATCTAATTTGCCAGAGAACAAAGACAGTGCAGAAGTACAAAAATAAATTCACAACTGAAAAACAATGTACAACATCCAGTTGAGGACCTTCTTCCATAAGAGTCATACTTGTGTTCTAGATTTTTTTTCCTTACACTAAAACTTATTCTAACAAAGGAAAGCTTCAGAGCTTGCCAAAGTTTGGAGATTTATCATCCAATATAACCACTGTGACGTTCATGAAACGTGTGACACATTAGATGAACCACATTGCAAATATAGAGAGTTCTGCTATGCCTGACAAAGACAGAGCAATGAACTGAGAATTTCCCACAGAAAAATGGAGTGAGGACAGTGTTCATTCTTGGGCACTAAGATCCTTTCAGATACATGTTGGACAGAAAAACGGAGCATGGTACCCTGTTAAAGGAGAATGACCACCGGCTGGTTTGCTCAGGTGGAGATGAACTTATCATTAGGAGCTGGACTTTCCAATGAAAGGATCACAGTTTGGACCCAGAAACTTGCAACTCATTATCCATATTAAGGTGGGCAAGTTTCCACATTTGTAAAACAGAAATATTTATAACCACTTTACTAGGCTTTTTGAAGAGGTAAAGGATCACAGTGTATACCCAAGGGCCAGGAACGTAGTAGGTGCTCAGCAAAGATTTTCACTTACCCAGGACACACAGACACACAGAGTGAGAGAGAGACAGAGACAGAGAGAGAGAGAGGGAGGGAGGGAGGGAGAGAAGCAGAGGATTATCACAGTGTTCAGAGTTAAACAAACAACAACAACAACAAAGCCAAATCAACAACAACAACAACAAAAACTGTTTTCCCCCTATTCTTGAAACAGACTGGAAAAGCCTCTTACCTTTTTGGTTCACTCTTTATAAGGCTTAGGTCCGATTATACAGGTACATAATGCTTGCAATGCCTATAATGAGCGATCTCCAACGAGGTGACCAGGGGCTCTCTAAAGCTGGCAATTCACAGTTGAGAAAAATGGAGCTGTTCCATTGCTCGCCCCCAGCATCCTGCTACCACCTGGCCAGGAGAAACTCCCAGTCTGCCTAAAGAGGCCACAGGAAAGTGCCCTCTGCCTAGAGAGCAGAGGGATCGCTCCCACCCAAACCTATGAAGATCCCTCGATATCTTACACACGGAAGGTTCCTTTTCAAACCCCAACCACGGTCATGGTTCTGGACCACGGCTGGACCCGGACCGGTGCCCTTCTACATTTGCAGACACCGTCCTCTCCCTCTGCGCCCACTACTTTATACTCAGCCTTGGAAACTCCGAGTGTCTCCCTATCTCCACAGGTTCAAAGGCCACCCAGCACCTTCAGGGCAACTTTGGTGCCCAGAACACGGGGACAGCGATGAAGGGAGGCTGACACCGTAGTCCCCAGAGACTCTGCCAACGTACTGGGATCCCGGCGCTCTCGCCGCGTCTGAGCTACACTGGTTACTCACCGCACGTCGCCAGCCCGCGAACCGTGTCCAGGAGCGGCGCGGAGCGGGTGGCCGGGTTGCTCCCGGTCGCACGTGTCGCCCTCGCCGCGGGGGCTCCGGAGTCCCAGGTCCCAGCGCCAGCCGCGCCTGCAGTGCGGAGCCGGGGATGGGCGCCCCGGCGCCGAGGCGCGGACACAGCGGCAGGTGGGGGCCGTGCCGTGGGTCTGGGCGGGGAGAAGCCGGCTTTACCGTTTAGCTGCTTGGCGCTCAGCCAGGCTTAGCACCTGTGGTCTCAGTGTAGCTATTGGAACGGGCCAAGGTCGGGGTCCGCCACATACAGGCTGTGCCTGTGTTACCTTGAGCAAGAGTATCTCTTGCCTCAGTTTCCCTAGACATAAAACGAGGATAACTCAGCGTGTCTTACAAGGTTGAGCGAGGATTGACTGAGAAAATGTGGTGAATTACGCACCAAGGAAGGACAGCATGACAAAGTCGTGGTCTCAGCTTTCACAGCCGCAGAGAAGTGGCATTTTGCTGACGCTCATCGGAGTACTTTCCTCAGAGGTGTTCTTCCTCTGGGCTCTCCGGAGCCCCCAGCTCTTACTACACAGTACGTTAACTGCCTGTGGTCTCCAAAGCAGGCTGTGTGCAACGTAATCCACTGCGGTGCGGGAAGAACGCAAGAGAAATTTCGTATGCGTTTATTATCTAAATTTTTTTTAAATGGCATTTAATAGATGGCATGACACTGGCCTTAAATGGTCACATGCTCTGTAAGTGGGGTTCTGAGGGGGAAGGAAAAATTACTCCACACAGAACAGCACCCTTACTGAAGTAGTGTTTCATTGAATAGAGGAATTCATCAACTAAATTTATAAAAACCATTATTTTTGTACAGGAAATGAAATGACAGGCCCATACACTACTATTACACAATACTTCTTTATCATTTATATTCTTTTAATTATTTATTGAAATATCTTCTTTAGTTTATTTAGACACATTTTTTTTATTACCTATCAAGCTTGTGCATTTCAAAAAAAGAAAAAGTATAAGCAAAACAAATTGGTTAACATATTCCTTAGATGTCTCCACACCCTGCGTCCCGGGCTTCTGATCAGTTTTTTGGTTCTTTTCGTTTGTTTGTTTTGTTTTGTTTCAATCGCTATCATCCTTGTGGCCGTAACAGTGTTGACGATAAAACTGCATCTTAAACGAGCGCTCCACTGTTGTCTCCGGGAAAGTCTTCTGCTCGCTGAATCCCCGTTTTCCTAAGCATTCGCAGACAGCGACAAGTCTATCACATTGCTACAGCAGCATAAGACATCCTGATTTTGGAGATGATAAATATGAAAAATGTACACATTACAATTAGCAACGTATACTAGCTTGCTTTTATGGGCTTGTGACATGCTTCAGCAAGTTATCTGCATGAAGACTTGATAAAAATAACTTTTAAACTGTAGAAGCTTCACATTATTGTGTAATGAGATAGTGAATAATTGGGGAAATAATTTGTAGTTAAATGAAAAGTGCTATCTTTAAAGGATGGGGGAAAAAAACACCTTAAACCCCATAGCTAACTGATACGAAAAGAGTAGAACTTCTCTACAGGGTTTCCAAAGAGTGCTTTGTAGGTCTGAACTTCAGTTCTTCTGGTTAGCAGCCATAGCACTTAACTACCTCTCCACCAAGGTTTCCGTTTAAAGATGAGTTACTTTTTATTTCATTTTTTTGTTTTTACAAAAAACGAATATTCTAAGTTGCTGATCTTTTATATAACGATACACCTGGTGGCATAGTGGTCAAGTGCTATGGCTGCTAACCAAAAGGTTGGTAGTTCAAATCCATAGGTGCTCCTTGGAAACTCTATAGGGCAGTTCTACTGTGTCCTATAGGGCCACTATGGGTCGGCATTGACTTAACAGTGGTGGGTTTTTTGAGTGTATTACCTAATAAATTTTTCTGAAAAAAGAAAAGTCACAGGATTTGTTATTTTCTCAAGGTAAAGCTAACCTTTTTAGAAAGTGCTGTGACGAGAATATTTCAAAGTGAACATTTCCAAATATTGCCATTGCTGTGTTTTGTTGCTGACAGTGATCTAAATTCGCCATCTACAAAAAAATAATTTCTTAAAACATTCAGAAACAATTTGTTATCCTTTCAATCTTTCAGTGGATTTTGAATCAATTTGTTAAAAAATACAAATATACAATATTGGGGGGGATGTCAGGGATAATTTGCCTATGATGGACAAATGTGAGCAACAAGTTTGCAAAGTTTATGAATCAGGTTATTTTATAATAATTGTTAGTGAGAAGAAATGTTTTATCTTGTTAATAAATAAAATAAAATAAATTAATCCAATATACGTATTTTATCCTTCGTCTTATACTAAAAGGAGCACTATTAGTGTAGTGGTTAAGAGCTGGCCTGCTAACGAAAAAGTCAGCAGCTCAAAACCAGCAGCCACTTGGTGAGAGAGATGTGCCAGCCTGCTCCCAGGGGCCTTGAAAACCCTGTGGATGAGTTCTACTTTGTCCTACAGAGTCACTGTGAGCCAGAGTCAAATCAGCTTGATGGCAATGGGATCTCATATTAAAATTTCATGTATTATTTTTTTATATATTTTTGTAAATAAAAACAACAACTGAACATTTAATGAGAGTATATATAGAAACCCTTTTATTTCTCTCCTACAGGAATGTACAATCTAAAATGTGTTCCATCTGCACCTGAGCCATTTTCTTTGGGGGGCTAGGTGAGAGGTGGTGGTCATAGGACTTGAATCTGGCTGTTCAATAAGAGCAAGGAATTACAGAAATATGATAAGATCCAGGCAACTATGATGGCCTTTATTCTTTTATTTCCTCCTCCAGATGCAAATAAAATAGAAGATGCATTGTTAAATAAATACGCATTAAATAAGATGATTGAGCTTATATAAATACTATTTGAGAAATCATCATGCTGTAAGCCCATCAGTGTATCATTCCACTGAAGGTTCAACATCAAGTGAAGACTTGGGTGAGTAGTTACTGATAACAAGAGTTCTCTCACCTTGCATCCTTCGTAGATTGTAAGGTCTGGGAGCACAAGGACCACATCTTTCCTGTTTTTTCACTCCATGTTTTCCAACACCTGATGCAGTGAATGGTACAGGCCCCAACCAAAAAAACAAACCCACTGCCTTCAAACTGCTTTTGACTCATAGTGACCCCATAGGACAGAGTAAAACTGCTCCACAGACTTTTCAAGGAGCACCTGGTAGATTCGAACTGCTGACCTTTTGGTTATTAACCATAGCACTTAACCACTATACCACCAGGGTTTCCAGTACAGGGTAAGTGCTAAATAAATATTATTGAGTTGAACTGACTTATTCTGTGGAAATCTCAGTGTCTTTGGCTAACCAAGGTTGTAAGTATTCTTGAATCATCGATACTTTCAACACAGTCAAAACGCAGTTGGAATATTATGTAGCACTTTTTCTTAGCAAGACAGTGACTCTTCCATGTGAATTTAACACTTCTAGAGAAGTTTCTGTATTTTTTCTTTCTCCCCATCCTCCTCATTCATCTTTTGTTTTCTGGGGAGATTCCCTAGTAGGTGTATAGCTGGTATCAATGATTGTCTAGTTAGGGAAGAATATTCTAGATTCAGTATTTTCAGAAGAGCAAGCCCTCAACAGTGGCGAACACTTGATGAAGTAAGAGCTTACCATACAAACCAAAATGTCAAAACATGATTGTTAGGATAATTACTTTAAGGCCTTACGGTGTGAGATAGCTTTCTGTGTAGTTGTAGCTAGATGAATCAAAAGCTCAGCAGAGCGAATAACCACAGTGACAGTGACAAAGCCTCTTCTAGGAAATAGTAGCTCGGTTTCCATTTCTGGTACTTTTCCATTCCTTTAACTGTCTATTTTGGTTCACTGTTGATAGCAAAAATCCTGAAGATACCTAATCACACTGTTTCTGAGCAATTGAGCTCTGCTCTTTTTTAAGGAACATCTGTTGGAGTAAATATTAGGAGATGGTTGCTAGCATAGCGATGTAGGGCATCAGGCAAATGCTAACACCAGTTAAGTTTGATAAGAAGATTTTGAAGTATAATTTTACATTTTACTCATAGTTAAGGAGACTCAACATCAAAGACTGATTACTAACCCTCACTTTGCCAAGGTTCCATTTTAACAATTTTCATCTAATCATTAGGTTTACACACTTGTCCAGAGTTTTAAATTTATAGGATATCATAGCTCTAAATATGCTTGCTAAGTCACATGCTGAAAAGGCCTATATAAGCAGTGTGATACAAGATTCTTAGATTATGAGCAACCCCCAAAGATGACAATAATGCAGAGTCAGAACGTTTCCAAAGCTGATGTTGAGCAAACACACATTTTGTTTACAGATGAGCAAATCACCTGGAAAATGTCATGGCATAGATGGAAGCAACAGATTTATTTTCAAGAGGACTTTTAAGTTCAAAGAGACCTTGGGTTTTACAACCATGGTTGTTTTATAATAGCAGATAACTTGCTTTTTCTTGTTGATATTGGTTAGAAGACTGGACTACTTTAGAAGAAATTGTTTTTGTAGCTATTGGAGGCAGGAGGATAGGTCTGTTGTTGTTAAGTACCATCGAGTGATTTCCAACACAGAGATCCTATGTACAAGGTCTGCCAACTAAGTTCGTGAATTCATCGTAGAAAAACTGCTACATACCTCATTGCTGAATATCACTACAGTCACCTTTGAAGTACTCCCCTTGAGAAGCTACGCACTGATGCCAGTGCCTAGTCCATTCTTCAAAGCAATTTTGGAACTCTTTCTAGAAGGGTCATCAGAGCTGTCGTTACGTTATTCTTGTCCTGAATGTCAGCCAAATGTGTTCCTTTCAACATTTTCTTTATCTTTGGGTAAAGAAAAAAGTCACTGGGGGCCAGAGCAGATGAGTAGAGAGGGTGCTCCAATACAGTGACTTGTTTACTGGTGCCATGTGAGCTGGTGCTTTGTCTTGATGCAAGAACCGTGAGCTGTTGGTGAAAAGTTCAGGCCATTTTCATCTAACTTTTTCACTCAGCCTTTTCAGCACTTCCAAATAGTAAACTGGGTTAACGCTTTGTCCAGTTGGTACAAATTTATAACGAAAATCCCTTTGATATCAAAAAAGGTTAGCAGCATCATTTTGACCATTGGTTTGAACTGACAAAAAGTTTTTTGGTCATGGAGAATTGGCTGATTTCCGTTGTGTACTTTGATGCTTTGTTTTAGGCTCATACTAGTACAGGCATGTTTTATCACCAGTGATAACATGCCCCAAACATCATCTTTCTTCTCCAAAAGGTCTTGGCAAACTTTGACTCTGCTTTGCTTTTGTGTGTTGGTGAGCTCCTTCAGGACTTTTTTTGCCCACACCTTTCTCATGCCAAGATTTTCAGTTAAGAGTTTCCTGTTTCTGTATCAATGTTTACTTGGTCGGCTATGCATCTCACAGTCAGCTGATGATTTTGATGCACAGTTTGATGAATTTGTGCAATGTTTTCACCAGTTGTTGGCCACCGTGATCTTTTTTCATTGGTGACACTCTCTCTCCTCAGAAAAACATTTAATCCATTTGTACACTGCTGTTTCCTTCATGACATTATAACCATAAACTTGGACTAATTTGTCCCTGATTTCACTTCCACTCTTACCAAGTTTAACAGGAAATTTAATGTTTGTTCATCACTCTAGTTCAAGTTCCAACATTCTTGTGACAGCACACAAAAACAGGCAACAGCAATAATGAATGCCACTCGGGAAGACACAGCTACATGTCAACATAAGCACAGCTATGAGACACCAATAGGCCAAGGTTGTGAAACCTTACCAAGTTATTTGTAGAGTGCTGCCAGCATAAACACGTGGCGGCAAGTTTGCCAGCGTAATTGTCAGACCTGGTACAATGAAACAAAACACTGCCTGGTCCTCTGCCCTCCTCATAACTACTATGTTTGATCCCATTGTTGCAGCCACATCTAGCAGAGAGTCTTCCTGTTTTTGGATAACCTTCCACTTTACCAAGCAGGGTCCTTCCTCAGGGATTGACCCCTCCTGATAACATGTCCAAAGTAAGTTAGACAAAGTCTCTCTATGCTTCCTTCCAAGAAGACCTCTGAGTGTGTTTCTTCCAAAACACACTTGTTCTTTCTTGTGGCAATTCATGGCATATGCAATATTCTTCACCAACACCATAATTCAAAGGCTCTAGTTCTTGTGTTTTCTTTTTTTGCTGTCCAGGTTTTACATTTCTATGAGATGACTGAAAATATCAGGGCTTGGCTCAGGTGAACATTAGTTCTCAAAGTTATGTCTTTACTTTTTGACACTTTAAAGGAGTCTTTGCAGCAGGTTTATGCAGTAAAATACGTCATTTGGTTTTCTAGCTGCTGCTTCTGTAGTCATTGACTGCAGATCCAAGAAAAATGAGATCCTTGACAACTTCAGGCTTTTCTCATTTATCATGATGCTACTTATTGGTCCAGTTATCCATCCAGTGGAATAGGTTGTTTTATGATAAACAGTTTTGCTTTTTTAAAAAAATCATACTTTCTATGAAGGCTTGCAGCTTCTTATTAATCAGTTAGTACACATGCTGTTACACAACATCGGTTAACAACTCTCACAGCAGGTCAGTGTTCTCCTTTCTCGTTTTGAGTTCTCTGTTACCGATGTTCCTGTTCCCTCCTGCCTTCTAGTTCTTGTCTCTGGTCTGGAGTGCCCCTTTAGCCTTGTTTTGTTTTACAGGTGTGTCTAATCTTTGGCTGAAGGGTGAACCTCAAAGGTGACTTCATTACTGAGCTGAAAGGGTGTCCAGGGTCATACTCTCAGGGTTTCTCTAGTCTGTCAGGACTGAAATTTAAGTCTCTCTTTTTGAGTTAGAATTTTGTTCTACATTTTTTCCCAGCTCTTTTTGGGACCCTCTATTGTGATCATTGTCAGAGAAGCCAGTGGTGATAGTTGGGCACCATCTAGCTGTACTGGATTCATTTGATGGGTGTTCTAGATGAGATCCATTAGTCCTTTGGACTGATATTTCCCTTGTTTCTTTAGTTTTCTTCATTATTCCTTGTTCCCAAAGGGATTAGACTAGTAAAATATTCCAGAAGGCTGTTTACAGGCTTTTAAGATCCCACATGCTACTCACCAAAGTTAAATGTATAAGATTTTCTTCATACCAACTGAGCTGAATGTTCCCCAAGACTATGGTCCCCACAGCCCTCAGCTCAGCAGTTTGGTACTTTAGGGAGTTTGGATATGTCTGTGAAGGTCCATGACCTTTCCCTGTACAAGCTGTGCTGCCTTCCCCAATATTGTATACTGGCTCACCCTTCACCAAAGTTACCACTTATTTATTGTTTAATGCAATAAAAAGTTTTAAATGCTGAGTTTTTGTAGACTTTTCTGCCTTCTCTCCCATTTGCCATTTAGTTGACCTGATCCTGACACCAGAACAATGTAAATCTACAAGGTAGATTATTGTTAGCAAGAAGTGGATTCTCTTTAGCAGGATGTTCATTTTCTATAGCTTTCAAGGAATTTACCACTTTCTACTTTCTAAAAAATTATTTTTTTCATTGTGTTTTAAGTGAAAGTTTGTGATAAGTTAGTTTCACATAGAAAAATATACATGCACTTTGTTATGTCTCTTTAGCTGCTCTCCCTACATCGTGACAGCACATTCCTCTTCTCCACCCTGTATTTTCTATGTCTGTTCAACCAAATCCTGTTTCCCTCCCTCTTCTCATTTTGCCTCCAGACAGAAGCTGCCCAGTTAGTCTGCTGTATCTACGTAAGCCAAGAAGCACACTGTTCACCAATACCATTTTATGTTTTTTTATGCCAATTCAATCTTTGTCTGAGGAGTTGGCTTCAGGAATGATTTCATTTCTTGGCTAACAGAAAGTCTGGGGGCCATGTCTTCTTGGGACCCTTCAGTCTGTCAGATGATCAAGTCTGGCCTTTATTCTAGAGTTCAAGATCTGCACCCCCCACTTCTCCCTCTCCTTCAGGGTCTACCGTATGAGGGTAGTCACTGGTGGTAGCTGGACACTATCTAGCTCTTCTGGTATTATGTTGATGTAGTCTCTGTTTTCTGTGTGGCTCTTTCACCACTTTCCACTTTTATGCCACTACCACTTGTTTGTCAATTTGTTGTACGATGGTAGCATATGTGTTGCTATGATGCTGAGAGCTATGCCACTTGTATTTCAAACACCAACCAGGTCACAGCTGATCTTCCAAACTAAGATAGATCAACAACAAAGATTTGGTGATCTACTTCCAAAAATTAGCCAACGAAAATCCTATGGATCACGACAAATTATTGTTTGGTATAGTGCCTCAAAGTGAGCCCCCCAACTTGGAAGTTACTCAAAATACAGGACGGATTCAAGTATACCTACTGTTGTGAAGGTGGTACAGGACAGGGCAACCTTTCCTTCTGTTGTACATGGGGTCGCCATGGGTCACAGCCAACTCATTGATGACTAGTAACAGCTACATTTTCTAGTGCAGTTACTTGCATGCATATCCTCTCTCTTCCACTAGACAAGTGCATACTCTGAGAGGCAGCAGAGTTAGTGGTTTGTGGTACAGTCTTTTTCTTGCCCCTGACTAGATTCTAGATTGAGTACATTAGTTAATCTCTGTTCCTTAGTTTCCTCTTCAGTGAATTTGGCCTGATAGTGGCACCTACCTCACAAGATTATTGCAAGGAGTGAGTTAATTCATCAGTACTTGTCAGGTGTGCCTTTAAAACCTCCATCTGTATTAGACATTGTCATGACTGGATTAGCCGGAACATGTTTGTCTCCAGCAATAGAAACCCAATTTGAAACGTGTAGGCAAAATGGTGAGTTTAATAGGATAATAGATCATTTACTTTTCACAATACGAGGAAGAGGAAGAGTAGGCCTGGTTTCTTTTCCTTAATCTCAGCTCTGGTTCATGATAGTGAACAAAATATTCTAAGACTCTGGGCCCTCACATTTTGTACCTCACCTTCATGGTGGGAAACTTTCCATTCTCTTCAGCCTACAACTGAATGAATGACCAAATACTCTCAATTAGATGGTGAAGACAGAGAGAAATGTAAGATGTGCTATGTCCTTCAATACATTCTGCTTGCCATTTTAAATAGTGATTGAAGTTATATGAAATAATACATATGAAAACTTGTCCCTTACACTGTAAGTGAGACTGCTTGGTTCAGTGCTGCATCTCCAGCCCTAGTGCAGAGTCTGGCACATAGAGTCAGATAGATAGACAGATAGCTGCTGTTGAGTCAGCTCTGCCTCATGGTGACCTTATGTATAACAGGATGAAATGTTACTTTTTCCTGTGTCATCCTCATGCTTGTTAGCAGGTTTCAGAGTCTATCCTTGCGGCTATTGTGCCAGTGCCTCTCACCAAGGGTCTTCCTTTCCATCTCTGGCCTTCTGCTTCACCAAACGTGGTGTCCTCCTCCAGTGATTGATTCCTCTTGATGACATGTCCAAATCAAGCAAGTCAGACAATGCTCTGTTGTAAGCCATAAGGTTTTCTTTGGCTAATTTTTGGAAGTAGATCACCAGGCCTTTCTTCCTCATCTGTCTTAGCCTGGCAGGTCCACTGAAACCGTGGCATTTTGACATACCAGTGGCATAGCTTCTGGAATCCTAGCAACACACAAGCCACCACAGTATGACCAACTTACCTATGATGGGTGGTATGTAGTGGTGCTAAATATGTGTTGAAGTTAATGAACTGTATTAGCTCAATACAATATTAGTTTAATAAATATTAGTTTAATTGTAGTGAAGTCACAGAAGACCAACATGAACAAGTGTGGTTCAACCAGTAAGTTGCTTACTGTCCATTGTTTTCTGCACAGCTGTAGTTACAAAACTGTACTGTTCTGAAGTCCTCAATTCATACCTCCTTCACTTCCCTATCTAATGGAGAAGATACAGATTTTCTGCTATTAACAGTCTTAGGTTTCTTCTCTTCTACCTCAAAATGTGTGTGTTTTATTCTTCATGCCTCTGGGGAAGAATCATCACTCTTAGTCAAGGCCAAAGCCAGGCATGCTGACATTCTCAACTCTGGATCTTGCCTTCATTGTTTTTCTATATTTTTATGCTGTTTCTCCTCACTGTTTCCTTCCACATGCCTTTCAACAGGCTCGTGTATGTCAGTTCTATAAAAGAAAAAATTCAATAACCTTCCCTTTGAGTCTCTCCCCCCTTCAAACTGTAGCCCGTCACCACCCTTATTGCCAAACTTCTTGAAAGAATAAACTGGTTGATGTCTCAATCTTTTTAACCTCATATACTGCGTCTCCATATGTTCTTAAATCAAAAGAATTCCACAGCCTTTGTCCTGAAGCTCATCTCTTAAAAGCTGACAGTGTAAACCAACCAGTAAATCTTGGCTTGTTCTTAATCATTTATTCCCCACAACTGTCGACACTGCTGACCACTTTATTCATGTTAACTCTCTCATCTCACCTGGTTTCTCTAATGTGAATTGATTAGTCTGTTCTTGCCTCTTTGACCACTGTTTCCTCTTCTTCCTTTATCCTCTTGAATAGATTAAACATTCAAATCTTTTCCCAGTGGTCACTTATTATAGTTGTTGGAGTATGAATGTGACCAGTAGTAGCATCTGCTCTCTCAGTAATTAGCTTTCTTCTAAAGTTTATTTTTTTACACTTTGGGTTCATGTCCAATGGGAGTTATTTCTCTGTGGAGTTTCTTCTGCTCTGAGTTGGTGGGAGACCTTTACAGAATGGTTTTACTTTTGCTTGTTCTGGAGGCTTTACAAACTTCACCACGGTATAAACTAGAAAAACCAGTTGCTGTTGAGTTGATTGCAACTTATGGCAATCTGATGTGTGTCAGGAAACCCTGGTGGCATAGTAGTTAAGTGCTACTTCTGCTAACCAAAGGATCTGCAGTTCAAATCTACCAGGAGCTCCTTGGAAACTCTACGACCTAGAGGGTCACTACAAGCTGAAATGGACTCAACAGCAGCGGCTCTTTGACTTTGATGTGTGTCAGCATAGAAACGTGTGCCGTAGGGCTTTCAGTGGATAATTTTTTTTTTTTTTGGAAGCAGATCATCAGGCCTTTCTGCCAAGACATTTCTGAGTGGGCTTGAACTCCTAGTCTGTTGGTTAGCAGTTGAATATGTACCCATTTGCACCACCATACTGGGCTAACTTTCATGATAAATTATGTGCTCTGGGTTCCTGCTTGGGAAGGTGCAATGTGAATTCAGACCTTACCACTATCTGTTGTGCAGTTTGGGGTTAAGATTTCTGCCATTATCTCTTCTCTATCTAGGGCCTCTCATAGCCAGATTCCTTCTGGCTTCCTCAGGCCAGTGGGTAGAGCTTCTTCCCCCCTTTTTATTTAAAGTTATTTGTTTATGTTTTATATCATTCCAAAAAGAAATTTAGACAACTTCTTCTAACACATATGACACCAGAATGTAAAATATACATAGATTTTAAAAAGCAATATTAAATGAAAATGAGAGTTACACAGTAAAATGGGATGAGGTGATTGAAGACACTGTTGGTTACAATGTCCTACACAGTATAAACGTCATTCACTGCCTGGCTCTGCTGTTCTCAGCAGCTAAATGTTAAAGACACAGGAGTTACAGGATCCTCTGAGTCTGTATGGTCATCAGCAATAGAACTTTTGGTGCTCTAAGTGAGTCTTTTGTGGTTTGTTAGAACCTGGATTCCCTGTGAGGTGAAAACTCCTAATGCACTTGGCTGATAACTGAAAGGTTGGCAGTTTAGTCCATTCAGTGGTGCCTCGGAAGAAAGCCTGATGTTTCATTTCCAAAACATCAACTGTTGCAAGCATTATGGAGCATAGTTCTACTCTGACACATGAGATTGCCTTCAATCAGAAATGAGAATAGCTGCAAATATCCACTAGCAATCAGAATGTAGAATGTACAGAGTATGAATCTAGGAAAACTGAAAGTCATCAAAATTAAATGTACTGCATAAACATCTATATCCTAGGTGTTAGTGAGCTGAAATGAAATGATACAGGCTGTCTTAAATCCAAGAATCACATGGTCCTACTGTGCCAGGGTTGATGCCACAAAGAGAAATGGCACTGAATTCATCATCAAAAAGAACATTTCAAGATCTATCCTGAAGTACTGCGCTGTCAATGATAGGTTAGTATCTATATATCTACAAGAAAGACCAGCTAATACGACTATTATTCAAATTCATGTGCCAACCACTAATGACAAAGATGATCAAGTTGAAGATTTTTACCAACTTCTACAATCTGAAATTGATCAAACGTACAATCAAGATGCATTGATAGTTACTGGTGATTGAAATGTGAAAGCTGGAAACAAAGAAGGAACATCAGTTGGAAAATATAGCCTCTGTGATAGAAACATGCTGAAGATTGCATAATAGAATTTTGTAAGACCAAAGTCTTCTCCATTGCACCTATCTTTGTTTCATCATTAATGCTGTCCAGTTTCTGTTTGCGGTGGAAGGACACGTGTAGCACTAGTGACATCATTACAAAGGTCAGAAGAATGGTGAGGACCCACCCACTTTTGCTGTTTGAATTTATTCCGAAAATCAAGATCAAGGGAACTTTTGACTTCTGAGTCTCAGAAGTTTCTGTTCTCTCTGAGCTCCAGTTGAGATGCCTGCATTACCATTTGACTGGTTTATTGCCCCAAACAAATGCCCCACTTGGGGCTGTCCCTAGAGTTTGAGAAGCGAGACCCCCTTTGGCTCTCCCCCACCACCCTAACAGTGGATGAGGAAATGATCAGACAGTAATGGTATTTCACTGGCAGCCCAGAAGGCTGGCTCACCCAGCCCCACTTCTCATGATAGGAGAGGATGCTGGGGGCCTCCCACTTGTTCCACACCTCTCTATCTCCTCATGTTGCAGAGCTAAAGTCAAGCTCAATAGAGTCTTCTTTCCCCAGCCCATTATCTTGGCTGTGGTTTCACTGGATAGTAGGCAGGGACAGTGGGAATCTCATCCATCCATTCACATTACTCATTAATTAGATAACCAGGCACTGGGATGCCTTAAGAGGGCTGTAGTTATTCCATCTACTTACCTATGCTTTGCTGAATGTCTTTATCACTTCGTATCACTCTAATTCTCTTCTGCTTCCCTGCTCCATATTACAAAGCCAAAAAAAACAAATCCATAGACATTTAGTCGATTTCAACCCTTAGTGACCCTGTAACGCAAAATAAACTGCTCCTTAGTGTTTCTAAGGAGTGGCTGGTAGATTGGAACTGCTGAATTTTGGTTAGCAGCTGAACTCTTAACCACTGTACCACCAGAGCTCCTCCATTATAAAACCCAACCCAAATCCACTGCTGTCCAGTTGATTCTGACTCACAGCAACTCTAAAAGGCAAAATAGAACTGCCCCATAGAGTTTCCAAGGAGCGCCTGGTGAATTTGACCTGCCGACTTTTGGGTTAGAAGCCCTAGCATTTAACCTCTATGCCACCAGGGTTTCCTCTTGATTATAAACACTCTTCAAATTATATTTGGCCCATGAGAATGAAGCAGGGTAATCTTCCCATATCAAGGTCATTTTATTAACCATGTAATCTAGCATATTTGTAACTTCCAGGACCCCAAATGTGGGAATATTTGGGGCGCATTTTTCTCTCTAACACCAACTTCCTGATTGTTGCCAATTCGTGAAACAACTCAATGTATCTAAAATGAACAAAAAACTCCTCTAAATTGATAAGAAAAAATATAGAAAGTAATGGATATGCATAGACAATTCTCAAAGGAGAAAACCTAGAAGTCTAATAAACATACAGAGAGATGCTCAACCTCACCCTTAATAGAAATGTAAAGGAAAACTAAACTAAGATCTCTTTTTGTAACAACAACTTTATTCAGATATAATTCACATACTATAAATGTCATCCATTTAAAGTGTGTGATTCAGTGGTTTTTTTTTTTTTTTTTGGTATGCTCACAGTTATGCAACCACCAACACAATTTTAGAACATTTCATGACTTGCAAAGAAACCTCATGCTTTTAACCTATCACCTCCGAAATACCCTAGTGCTCCTCCCCTCACCCATCCAGAGGCAACCGCTGGTCTATTTTCTGTCTCTATAGAGTTGCTTCTTTGGGATGTGAATATGTAGTTAATATAAATGGAATCACGGAATATGTGGTCTTTTGTGATTGCTTTCTTTCACTTAGTATATTTTCAAGATTGCTGCAGCATATATCACTGCTTCATTCCTTTTTGTGATACATCCATTGCATGCTATGTCACAGTTTATTTACCTATTTATTGGTTGATGGACATTTAGATTGTTTTTACATTTTGGCTATTAGAAACAGCTGTGAACATTTGTGTACAAGATTTTATACAGACATATGCTCTCGTTTCTCTTGCAGATATTCCTAAGAGTAGAATTTCTGGGACAAATAGTAACTTGCTGTTAATATTTTTGAGAAACTGCCAGACTGTTTTCCTAAATAGCTGCATCATTTTGTATTCCCATCAGCAATATATGAGAACTTAGATTTCTCTACATCCTGACCAAAATGTGTTAATGTCTTTTGATTATAACTATTCTATTGGGAGTGAAGTGTATCTCATATCTCACTGTGGTTTTGATTTATACGAGACTTCGTTTTTTACTGTAACTTTGGCAAAAACCAGAAAGCAAAGCACAGCGATGGGGAGAGCACTGGGAGAAAAAGAGGCAGTGAGGTACACCGCGCTGAGAATGTCGGCCGGGGCGTTCTCTAAGGAAGACAACTGGGCCTTGCTCTCAACATTTTACTTGCACATATGTCGCTGCCTAACTGTCCACCGGCGGAAAGAAGACAGGACACACGCGGATTCGAGCCACTTTACCGGTTGCTTACTTTATTCTTATTACACTTACTTATGCTACTCCTACCTTACTCCTGCTGCTTACTTTACTCCCACTGCTTACTTTACTGCTACTACTTATTCTACTCCTACTGCTTACTCCACTCCTACTGCTTACTCTACTATTATTGCTTACTCTACGATTATTGCTTACTTTACTATTATTGCTTACTCTACTCCTACTGCCTCCTCGTCCGTCCGTCGGTTCGTCCGTCGGTCCTGTTCCCGGTCCCGGTCTTAGTTCCGGTCTTAGTCTTAGTCCCCGTTACCTGGTGCTTGCTCAATTTATCCTAGATCCCTCCAATCCTCATGTGCCACGCTCTCCCAAGACGGAGGCCCACAATAGGCTAGCGGGAAGCCACTGCCCATAGGCATGCGCCATGAAAGCCCGAGGTCTGGTAAACAAGGGTGTGGCTGGGAAATGACAGCTGTTCCGAATCCTGATGCATGGTAGCAATCAGGAAAAGGCTGGTGTGTTGTTCTGGCGCTGGGCGCCAGCATGTCCCGCTTACCACACACATAGCTTTTGACTCACCAGTTCTACCACTAGCAATCTGAACTAGAAGTGTTCTTGCACATGTAGAAACTGATACATGTACAAGAATTTTCACAGTAGCATTGTTTGTAGCCCTCTTAATTTCCATTTATATTGGATTGCTTCAAACAAATGGAATGCAATTCTGCTCTTAAAAGGAATGAGGCAACTCTAAGTGTACTGATATGAAATTATTCCCAAAATGTATTGGTAGATAGAAAAACGAGGTGTAGAGCAATGTTCTGTTTATTACCCTGTCATTTTTGTAAAAGAAATAAAATGAGGAAAAATATGTATTTGCTTATTTCTGGCTAGGATGTCTCAGAAAGAATGCATGAGAAACTGTGATTGTACCCTGGAGAATGTAACTGTGTGTCTATGGAAGGGTGGGATGGGATATTTTATTTCCTTTTACATTCTGTATTTTTAAATTTTGAATCATATACATATGTTAAAAAAAACCCAAACCCATTGCTATCTAGTGGGTTCTCATTTATAGCAACCCTGTAGAGCAGAGTAGAACTGCCCCATAAAGTTTCCAAGGAGTTGCTTCCTTGGGACATTTAACATAAATGGGGTCACATAATATGTGGTCTTTTGTGACTGATTTCTTTCACTTGCCGTAATGTTTCCAGGATTGCTGTAGCATCTGTCACTGCTTTGTTCTTTTTGTGATGCATCCATTGGTGGATTTGAACTGCTACCCTTTTGGTTAGCAGTTGATCTATTAACTGCTGCACTACTAAGGCTCCATATGTACAGGAGCTTCAGTGGTCCAGTGGTTAAACACTCAGCTGCTAACTGAAAGATAGGAGATTCTAATCACCCAAGCTGATCTGCAGAATCGATGTGCAGTCTGCTTTTGCAAATATTACAGCCTTGGAAATCTGCAATCTTCTACTCTGTCTGATACAGATGTTACGAGCCAGAATCAGCTTGCATATAAAGAAATAATGTATATTTACATTTTCTACGTAAAGGTTTGGCATTATTTATTTTGTCAACTCTAACTTAGTTTATTGCTTGTCATTATTATAAAAGAAGGCTTGGCTTTATTTAAGTTTTCTAATTGGGTATTCCCCCATACACTGAGAAAACAAGAGGCCATTAAAAAGAAAAAAGACCAAAACCGATGTCGTATGAAATGCAGAAGCTTACTCTTGAAAGTGGAGTGGCTAAAATGAACGGAGGAAATGACGAAGAGCTGAACAGAAAATTTTAAAAGGTGGCTCAAGAAGAGAAAGTCAAGTATTATAATGACATGTGCAAAGACCTGGAGTTATGAAACCAAAAAGAAAGCACATTCTCAGCACTTCTCAAGTTGAAATAACAGAAGAAAACATTCAAGCCTCAAGTTATGATGTCTGACAAGTTTTCGAACTTAGTTGTTCTAAGTGCTCCATCGCTCATTGCTGACTATCACTATGGTCACCTTCAAAGCACTCCCTTTGGGAGGCTACACACTGATGCCAGTGCCTGTCCCACCCTTTAAAGCAATTTTTGCAATTCTTTCCGGAATGGCCACTGTGCATGGTGGCACTGTGGCAAGTTCACAAACTTAATTGTCCAGTTGTCTGTGAGGGAGTTTTTAGCCAGTAAACAAATGAGTGTATTGCAACACCCTCCCTACTCACCTGATCTGGCCCCCAGTGACTTTTTTCTTTACCTGAAGATAAAGGAAATGTTGAAAGGTTGACATTCAGGACATCAAGGATAATACAACAATAGCTCTGATGGCTGTTCCAGAAAAAGAGTCCCAAAATTGCTCTGTAGGGTGGACTAGGTGCTGGCATTGGTGTGTAGCTTCCCAAGGAGAGTACTTCGCAGGTGACTGTAGTGATATACAGCAATGAGATACGGAGCACTTTTTTCTAGGATGGGTTTGCAAACTTAATGGCAGTCGTCACATGTCTCATGTTTTCAGTGAATCAGGATTCTGGGCCTGGCTTAGCTGACGCCTCTGCTCAGGGTCTCACAGGCCATAACTATGGTATTGACCTGGTTCAGCCTGAGGCTTGAGCTCCTCTTCCAAGTTCACATGACTGTTGGCAGAATTCGTGTCTTTGTGGACTCATGGAACTTGTTTCTTCAAGGCCAGAAAGAGAATTTCTTTAATCTCAGGAAGGACCTCGGCCCCTCTTTTAAAGGTTTGTTTTATTAGTTCAAAAAATCAAAACCAAACCTGCTGCCACCAAGTCTATTCCAACTCATGGAGTCAAGACCCTGTAGGACAGATTAAAACCGCCCTGTAAGAGTAGATTTGAACAACTGACCTTAGGTAAGTTTCATTTATAATGGTCTTTTTTTTTAATTCATGCAAAGTTAGCTGATTAATGAACCCACCGCTGTTCTGTTGATTCTTGACTCCCAGGGCTGCTGCAGTACAGAGCAGAACTGCCCCAGCGAGTTTGTGAGGTTGCAATCTTTAGAGAAGTAAACTGTCACATCTTTCACCTGTGGAGCAGCCAGTGGGCTCAAACTGCTGACCTTTCAGTTAGCAGCTGAGGGCTTAACCACTGAGCAACCGGGGCTCCGTGTCATCTAGTAAGATAAGTTTTTTAGACGAAGGGGAAAGGTCACTAGTAATGGGAATAATGTGCACTAGTCATCCTTAGATGACAGTTTAGCACTTCCCTTGAGAGTGTGTCTGGCGAGAATTGTAATAAAGGCAGACTCTCTGACTGTACTTCAAGGTTTCCCGGGTGGTGCAAAAGGTTAAGAACTCTACTAGTAGCCAAAAGACTGCTGGCTATGACCCAGGCAGGGGCACTTTGGAAGACAGGCTTGATGATGTGCTTCCAGAAGGAAACCAACCCTACGTAGTGACTCCATTCTGCATGAGTAGAGTACCCAGCAGCTGGATTCTACTCAGCGGTCAGCTAGCCGTGGTGACAACTACAGGTGCCACTCCAGGCCTGCTGAGTTGGAATCTGCCTTTTACCAAGCTCCCCTGGTAATGTGAATGCACACTCCAGTTGGAGAAGAATTATTTGAGAGTGGTTCATTCTCTGCTTGTGCTGAGAGTGAAGCTCACCCCACCCTTGACTCCTCTGGTGGACATCTGTCTTGGCCTAGCCAAGGAAAGCATGACATTTCCCAGGTGACAGTGATTAATCAGCCTAGGGCTAAGTATGTGACCCAGTTTATAGGCAGCAATCTAAACATTTGAATGTGTATAGGAATTACCCAGCTGAGACAACCTCTTTTTCATGAGGACCACTAGCAGTATGGATGATCTGAGTCTGGAGCTGTTGGAGCCACCATAAAATGACGCCAGGTGTTGGCGAGGGCCAAATCTAGAGCTAGGAGAAACGAGGTCTTGATGACTGACATCGCTTCAGCTCCACAGTCAAGCCATAATTGAAGTTAACTCTACCCCTCAACTTTTTTTAGTTTGTCTTTTCAAGGGAAATGTTAAGTTTACCAAAAAATGGTGCAGAGAGCACACAGGGTCCCCACTTTCCGACCTGCCCGTGCACCTCCTTTTCCCTGTCGTAACCTCTTGTATTTGTGTGGTTCCTTTGTTACATCTGATGAACCAGTACTGATCTATTACCGTTAATTCAAAATTCACTTTAGGGTTCAGTGATGTCCAGTGGTGACAAAGGCATAATGTCATGTGCCTACTGTTACAGTATCATATGCAATAGTTTCATTGCCCTAAAAAGGCCCAATGCTCCCCTTGAGCCCCTGGGAACCACTGAGCGTTTTACGGTCTCTGTATTTTTGTCTTTTCCAAAACGTCATATAGTTCTAATCATGCCTAATGCAGTTTTCTCAGACTGACTTCTTTCACTTATTGATGTGTATTTAAGGTTCCTCCATGTCTTTTTGTGGTCTGATAATTCATTTATTTTTTAGCTAAATAATATTCTAAGACTGTAGCACAGTTTATCCAGCCGTAAATTCCAATGTGTAATAACATGTTTCCTTGTGGGGTGTAACTTCCTTAGTCGGTTCACTGAGCTGACAATGCTAAGAATGAAAAGCTCCTGTTTTCACAGCAGAAATATATGGCTAAAAGTGTATCTCTGACCAGCATTCCATAGCCCCTTTGTTGAAAGCTTCCTTTTAATTGTAGCTTCAGTTTTATTAACTCAAAGAAATGATTAACCATGGCTTTAAAAAGGTATGAGTCCTTTTCCCTTGAAAACATTCCAAACCACGTCTTACGTATCTCTGAGTTTGCTGCAGGTAGCTCGGGTTCCTGGGTAGAGAGCTTGCTCCTTGCACGCTGGTTCGGTTCTGTTAAATTAAGTCTACAGACACTCACAGGCAGGCTAAAGGTTATAAAATTTTTTGAACTGCAGACTTAACTTGAATATAAACCATAGCGGCCTGAGACATTCTCTAGCTGAATCCTTTTATTGTAAATTGATTCTCTCTCTCTCTTTCTCATTGTTTTAAAGAAATAAAACCTAGGTACAGCTGAAGCTCTAACCCTACCCAGTTCCTTCTTTCACTTGTCTGCTTACAGGTAAGCTCTATGGCAAAGCTATGTATCAATCTGACGGGTGTTTTTGTATTTAATGAAATGTTTGAAAACTTACATAAATGGAAACATGTTGGTGCATCTTTTTATAGTGAGCTTTTTTTGTTAACTCAACGTAAGTTTTTGAGATTAATCTATGTCACTCAGATGAGTAATGGAAAATCGGAACCTCTGAATCCAGGACTCCTAAGTCTTAACCTAGCATTCTTTATTTACTAACCTTAAGCTTACAGAAAAATTGTAAAAACAATACATGTAAAGAATTCCCACCTTACCTGCTTCTAACATTTTGCCACATTTCTTTCATTCTTCCTTCTTTTCTACTCCCTCTCATTTTATTATAATACATGCAGCCCATGTATACTATGAGCACTTAATACTTCGTGTGATTTCATATTAATGAAGACATGTGCTTAAATTTCGCAGTACAGGTATCAAATTTAGGAAATTTAGCATTTACATATTTACATAAATACGTGCGTGTGTGTGTGTGTGTGTGCGTCATGGGTTGAATTGTGTCCATCTAAAAATGTATGTAGCAACTGGGCTGGACCATCATTCCTTATACTGTGCGATGTTCCTTTACGTTGTGAACCCTGCCTCTATGATGTTGGTGAAGGAGGATGAGTGATGACTGTGTTGATAAGACTGAACTCAATATGTTAAGTTTATATTGTGCCTTAAGGCAGTCTCTTGACATGCAAAGGAAAGCAAGCAGAGAGCTGGGAACTCATAACACTAAGAAGCAGTCCTGGGGGTTGAGCAAGTCTTTTGGTAAGGACCCAGGGTCTCCGTGCCTCAGAAGCTCTCAATCCAGGAGAAGACTGATAACAGGGATCTTCTTTCAGAACCAAAAGAGAAAGACTTCCACTGCAGCTGATACCCTGAATTTGGATTTTAGCCTAGATTTCTGTGAGAAAATGTATTTCTCTTTGTTAAAACCATCTGTCTGCAGTGTTTCTGTTTTAGAAGCACTAGATAACTAAGACTATATATAACTATATATATAAATATATATATTCCCAATATGTAGCCCATACTGAAATTTTGCTGAATGTCAAGAACAGCAGCCTTGATAGCAAGCCCTCCTTCTCACATCCCCCTGCCCCCCACCCCCATCTGGCCGTGGAACTCTGTCCAGGATCCTATGTTGCCTTTGGTAGTCAGGCCTCCTCTTGCATTTATTTATTCTTTGGAATCTGAACACCAGCTTCACAGGTGTGCACTTCACAGCCCTCAACTACACCCACCTGCTGACTTTAATTAGCACCTACTTTCGATGTAATGGCTATATTCTCAGTGCCTCACACATTATTACTGCTCTACTGGTTTCCCAGGGCTGTGCAAACAAATTATTGCAAATTGGGTGACTTTAAACAACAGAACTTCATTGTTTCCCAGCTCTGGTAGCTAGGAGTCCTAATTCAGGGTGTTGGCAGGGCCACGCTCTCTCTGAAGGCTCTAAGGAAAGAGCCTTTGTTGTCCCTCTGGCATCTGGCTTGCAGCTGCAGTGTAACTCCCACTCTGCCTGTGTCCATTATAAGGCAGCCTTTCCACTGTCTCTTTCTATCTCCTCTCTTTGAAGCATACCATTTAGATGGGATTAAGGTTCAACTTACTCCAGTAGGATCTCATGTTATATTAATTATTAATAGCCTCTTCAAAGAACCTATTTCCAAACACAGCCATGTTCAGGGGCACCAAAGGGTAGGACTTAAGATACATATATTTTTTGAGACATGATTCAATTCATAACAACTATCAGAAAAAAGAACCCAGTCTTGAAGGACATATGCTAACCTATGAAAACAATTTATACCAGATGCTCATATTCCTTGAGGAAGTCACAGTACATCACAAGGCTTAGTAGGCACACAGGAGTGGGGTGACCTGTGTTCAAAAGCCAGCTCTACCACTGACCACCTAGGTATACTGGGCAAGATGTGTCTTCTCTCTGACTCAGTTTCCTCAACTATAAAATGGTAATGATAATGTCTACCTCATAGGTTGTAGGAAAAATTAAGTAAAATAATGCATGTGAAGAGGTTTAGTTTGTGCTCATAGAACTTATTTACAGTAGAGACCTTGACTTCAATGTGTGCACTGAGATTTCATTTCTGTGCATGTTACTGGTGATGACACAGAATAGCCTTTAAGCCTGTTCTCAGCAGGCAGTGTAGGAGGTGATGCTGAAGTCATTTCTTTCCCAGTTTGTGACAAGGTCACGTGGCTTCTTCATAAACACAGAGAAGGGTGCTTTCTCTTTTATATGCTATACCACATCAAACTTGATGCTGTGCAAAAGATTTTTGCTTATGTAGTCACAGAAAAGGAAATTTGCATTAGTTTGCGTGAATTCTTTGGTTAGCCATAGTCTATTCACATTCTGAAAGTAGTTACAGAGTTTACAGGGGTTTTCCTCTGCTGAGATGGCCTACAGTGTCTTGATTCAGATGTGACTCTTGAGATGGAAAGATGATAGTGATTAACACCTGGAGAAGTAAGAGCACTACAAGTTTAGTTCTCCTTTAGTCTTCCAAGTAGGATACATAATGAATCGATAATCCAATCCAGAGCTTTTGAAGTGGATCATGTTTTTTTTTCCAACTGAATTGCAAGTATTGCCAATTCTTCTGACTGCAGATGCAAAGAGGTTGTTGTCGGTGGGAGTTGCCAGGATGGCTCAAGAGTTAACTCCAGTAACAATTTACTGCAAATAACATCCAATATTTCTTCATGCAATCATCCTTGTTCCATTTCAGATAAAATAATATATACTTTGAATCATGTGAATAATTATGTTTTTTAAAAAAATTGATGCAGTTTCTAGGAACAAATGCAAAGTGTTTTTAATTCTAGAAGTTGTATTTGTTAGGACTTTCAATTATAAGCAACAGAAACCCAAGTCTGAATTGCTTAAACAAAAAAGTAGGTGACAGTAAAGGCTTCTCAAAAACTGCAAAGCGTAAATGTCATTGAATCTTACTAACACTGAAACCAGGGACACGAGTGCAGTTAGGGTTCTCATTCCATCTGTCAGTTTTAGTTTTTTATTAGTTTGTTCGATAGGTGGGTTGTTTATCTATCCATTCTCCTTGCCGTCCATCTGCAGACCAACCTCCTTTGACTCTGGCCACATGGGGAAAGTCATGGCTGACAACATTTTATGAACTTTTTTTACATACTGTAACTGAAATACATATAACATAACATGTGTCAACTCAGCAATTTCTACCTGCACAATTCAGTGACATTGATTACATTCTTTGAGTTGTGCAACCTTCTGAGATGTACTTTTCCAAATCTTTCCACCACCATTTATATAAAGTCAAGTAAAAATTCTCTCTTTCTCCCTCCCTCCCCCAATAATCACTAGTAATCTTTGGTTTCTATATATTTTATTACTTCACATGAGTGAGATGATACCATATTTGCTGTTTCCTGACTGATTTATTTTGCTTGGGATGATGTTTTTGAGGTTAATCTGTGTAGTGGCTTACATCAGGACTTCAGTTCCCTTTATGGCGTACATACCACATTTTGTTTATCCATCTCCTGTTGGTGGTCATGGGTGGTTCCCTTGGGGAGTATCAACCAGGCTGGCTGAGGCACCCAGTTTAAAAAAGGGGAGGGAGAAGGGTGACTTAGACACAGGCAACAAAAACCAAAACAAACCCAGTTCTGTCAAGCCGATGCCAACACATAGTGACCCTCTATGACAGAGCAGAACTGCACCATAGAGTTTCCAAAGAGCACTTGGAGGATTTGAACCACCAACCTTTTGGTTAGCAGATGTGGCACTTAACCACTACACCACCAAGGTTTCTAACAAAGATGATAATGTATGCAAAAGCCATGAGGCGAGAGAGAATCTTGCCCAGCAGGGAGTTCTAAGAGCGCGGCATGGTTGGAATGTGACATGCAGAGTGGGAAAAGATGAAGCAAGGGAATTCAGGAAATTGTGTGTGAAGCTACTGTCAGGGCTGGCGGTGGAATCTGTGCCTGAAACACCTGTAGGGTTTTAAAGAGGAAAGAAATATGAAAGCAGCATTTAAAAAAGATACACTTTTTTGACTCGATGGCACGTGGCTGGCTTTTAAAGAGATTGCAATATGAGATATTAGTGAACACATGGAGGCTACTGAAAAATCTGTTGAAGCAGTCCAGATGAGAGATCCTGGTAGCCTGAATTAAGGAGTGACAGCAGAAAAGGTGAGAAGGAACAGATTCAAGAGACAATTACGGAGCAGCTGGTCAAGAGGTAACTGTTAACTTGCTGGAGGGGGTGGTAAGGAAAGCGGGGGCTTTGTATGTGGGCGTCTGGAGGATAGTGATTCTCCAACATTGAGAAAAGAAGAGAAATAGGCTTTAGGAGGAATATGATGAGTTTAGTATTGGATGCATGAAGCTTAAAATGCCTTTTAATCATCATTGTTGTAGAGGACAGGAAGGTGGGGCTCTAGAAAAAGACTTGGGCTGGAGGTGTACAACTGACAGTAGCTGAGCTACACAGGGGGTATAATCAAAGGGAAGAGGAAGGGTCACAAGGGGTTGAAACCAAAACTCTTTGGGACATGAATATTTCACAAGTAAGAGGAGGAAGACAAGACCTAAAAGAGAGACTTGGAAGAAGCAACCAGAAAGGTAAGAAGAAAACCAAGAGTGTGGGGAAGAGTCAGCAGAAGAAAGTTTCAAGATGGCAGATGAGTAAAATGCTTCAGAATTGTCAGTCAAGACGAGTCTTCTTGAACCAAACATCAACTGTCCCTTGGCTTTAGCTGAAGGAGGAGGTAGTTGAGCAAAAGAGAAGGGTTGAGAAGAAGCTAGATTGCAATGGGTTAGAAAAGGATTGAAGCAAGGATGGGAGACAAGGGCTTCTCTGTGTATGGTAGAGGTAAAATGTCACTGTCCTTGCCAACCCATACCAGCCCTATGTACAACAGAGCAAGACAAGAGTGAGATAAAAGGGGAATAAAGTAGAGTTTTGAAGGGATTTGAGAATATTTTGAAGCTGATTAGAAAGAAACAAACAGTAAAACGTGAAATGGTAAAAATACTAGAAAGAAAGGGACTCATCAGCATGCTGAACCACTTCCTAAGATGGAACAGGATGATGGGGTCCAGTGCCGGATAGAGAGAATGTCTGACCAGTAGAAACTGATCTTTTTGTTTTGGGGGGGAAGGCAAGAGGATGCTTGAAGGTGTAGGTAAGCTGGTAGACAGGGTGGTAGTGAGGCAGAGAGGTGCCCACTGACTAGCATCTGTGACATTTTCCCTGAGGAGCAGAAGTGATGGGACAACTGGGGGTGCTACCTGATAACTAGCAAAGGTGAAAAGTTCCTTTCCCAAGATCCAGAAGGAACAATTAGGTTGGTGATTCTTAATACTGGGAAACACTTTAAATACCCTCGATGAGCTTTTAAAAAACATGTTTGAGGCTTCAGGTGGGATTCAGACTTTAGGAAGTTTTTTGTTTCCTTTTAAGTCTCCTAGTGATTCTAACATGTTGGCAATCCATTTCCAAAAAGTTAATATGTGGTGAGGTGGGAAAGAACACTGGGTGAGGTGTTAGAAGAGTAGGCTTTGCCCTCAGAACTGTCACTAAGGGCAAATCACCCAGCCAATTCTGCTTCATTGGGAAACATATGGGATTGTATTAGATGGTATTAAAAACAATAATAAATGAACAAATGAAGACATTCAGTGACTATTTCAAGTAGAGTCGTCTTTGTAATTTATATTTGAAATGATACATTTCTTTACAACAAACTTCCTATCAACTATAAGAATCCCTGCTTTTCTTTTGGAATTCAGCTGTTGTTTTTCACTGGTAAGACATTTAATTAAAGTTCTGTATGGTGATTACAAAGGAGACCTGGTGATGCAGTAGTTAACTGCTGGGACGCTGATCGACAGGCCATCAGTTTGAACTCACCAGCACTCTGTGAGGGACAGACACGGCAGTCAGCTTCTGTAAAAGATTTACAGCCTTGGAAACCCCACAGAGCAGTTCTACTCTGTCAAGTTACAGAACTGCTATGAGTCAGATTCAACTAGACAGCAGTGAGTTTTGGATTTCAAGAGTAATTACACCCGGGTTTGTTGCTCATTTTCTCTAACATGCTGCACCACTTGTCTGACCTGATTATCAGCCGGAGAGCTGTCTAATTAGTGTGGAGGCTAGAAGCGTTTCCTCGTGAAGAAATGTATGATGTTTGTTCACTGTGATGTGATTAACAAAGCCACAGGAATCCATTTGAAGACAGGATTTCAGACAGAAGTAGGAAAGATGCTTGAAAACAAGTTGTGTTGAAATGATCCCGAAAATAAAACATACAGAACTGCTCCTATGAAAAGAAAACAAGTATTCATACATTCTTTTTTTCATTGTGATAGAGTAAAAGTATGCAATCAAAATTAAATTTACATGTCTGCCTATCTGTAGCTCCTTCTGCTTTCCTTGCCCAGCAACAGTACATTCTTCCTTTCTGTTCTGTACATGTCATAACCTCTTAACAATCTCTTGTCCCCTCCTCTCCACCCACTCCTGTCCCTTCTAGTAAGATGCCAGTAGGACAGCATCCTACAGACACATAGAGTTGACCTGAGTCAACTCTTCGACCTGAGTCAACAGCAGCAGGTCTAGGGGCCATGCTCTCAGGGGAGCTCCCAGGCCTTTGGACCATTAGCTGCAGTCTCTCAGTGGAGATCTTGAGGTACATTCCTCTTTTTCTAGAGTTGCCACTGGAACTCAACATTGTGTGCCCCATCACAGCTGTCATTGGTGGTGGTCAGGCACCCTCTGGTTCTTCTGGTCACATGTTCATAGAGTCACCAATTCACATGGGTCCTACTGTCTTGTGGGCTCATTTTCCCTCATGTCTTTGTTGCCCTTGGAGATCATCTGTTCCAGCTGAGTTGGGACAATTTGGTGTACCTTGGACAGCAACTTGTTAGCTTTTAAGACCACTGATGCCCCTCACCAATATGGGGTGCAGAACACTCTCTTAGCAATAGGCTGGTTATGCCAATTGGCCTCCATGTTCCCTGAGAGTATGGTCCCAAGACCCCTGCCCCTGCTACTCTATCCTTGCAATATTGGGTTAAGATTAGAAGAGTTTTCGGTTTATGTTGAAGCCCAGTTAAGTTGTTATTTGTACTGTGTGCAGTCACTGCTTTCACTCAACCAAACTTCTATCAACAATCTAATCTGTAAGCAGCCCTCTTCTTCCCTCCCCTCCTTTGCAGCCACCAAAGAGTCTTTTCTTCTGTATATGAATCTGTTTTTATGTCGTTATAGTAGGGGTCTCATACAACATTTGCCCTTGTGCTGCTGATTGACTTCACTTAGCATAACGTCTTCCATTTGAAACTAGGTTATGAGATGCTTCCTAAAATCATCATTGGTCTTTATCATCGCATAGTGTTCCATTGAATATGTGTACCACAGCTTGTTTATCCATTCATCTGTTGTTGGGCATCTGGGTTGATTCCATCTTTTAGCTATTGTGGACTGTGCTGCAATAAACATTCGTGTGCATGTATCTGTTTGTGTGACTGCCCTTGATTCTGCAGGATGTGTTCCAAGCAGTGAGATTACTGGGCCAAATGGTATATTTATTTCCAGCTTTAAGGAAGTGCCAGATTACTTTCCAAAGAGGTTGTACCATTTTGCAATCCCACCAGTGGTGTAGGAGAGTTACAATTTCTCCACAGCCTCTGCAGCATCCGTTGTTTCATGTTTTTTGGATCATGACCAACCTTGTTGGGGAGAGACGGTATCTGCTTGTAGTTTTGATTTGGATTTCTTTAATAGCTTGTGATCGTGAATGTTTCCTGATGTGTCTTTTGGCTGCCTGGATGCCCTCTTTGGTGAACTACCTGTCCATTGCTTTTGCCCATTGCTTAATTGGGTTATTTACCTTTTTCTTGATGATATTTTGCAGTACCTGGTAGATTAGAGCAAGATCAGATGTCAGTCCAACATGTAGTCACCAAAGATTTTTTTCCCATTCTGTAGATGGTCTTTTAATTCTCTTGGTAAAGTCTTGGGGTGAGCAAAAGTGTCTGATTCTTAGTAATTCTCATTTACTATTTTCTCTACTGTTGATCGTGTTTTGTCTGTCAGATTCTGAAATCTGTCTCCATTGTGTATTAAAACTTCCTTTGTTGACCCTATTTTTTCTTGCACGATCTTTATCATTTTTCATTTGATATTTAGGTCTTTTATCCAGTTTAAGTTAGTTTTTGTATAAGGTGTGAGATATGGGTCTTGTTTCAATTTTTTGCAGATGGATATCCAATTTTGCCAGCACCATTTGTTAAAGAGGTTGTTTTTACCCCAGTTTAGAATCTAGGGCCTTTCTTGAATATCAGCTGTTCATAGGAGGCTGGTGGCATCTCTGTTCCTGAACTCTGTTCTGTTGATCTATCTGTCTCTTTTTTGTACCAGCATGAGGCTATTTTGACTATGATGGCACTGTAATAGGTTCTAAGGTCAGGTAGCGTGAGCCCTCTCACTGCATTCTTCTTCAGTAGTGCTTTGCTTATCCGAGGTTTCTTCCCTTTCCAAACAAAGTTGGTGATTTCTTTCTGCATCTCATTAAAAAACACCACTGGAATTTGTGTTGGGATTGCATTGTATATGTAGATCACTTTGGATAAAACAGACATTTTCAAAATGTTAAGTCTTCCTATCCATAAGCAGGGTAGGTTTCTCCATTTATGTAAGTCTCTCTTAGTTTCTTGCAATAAAGTCTTGTAGTTCTCTTTGTACAGGTCTGTTATTTCTTTGGTTTTTGTGTCTTCCATAACTGGGTAGTTTTCTGGATGTTGTGTCCTGCATTACCTCCTTAAACATACACTTAATGGTTTTGTTCTTCTAAGCAAAGAGCTTCTTTAAGTATTTCTTATAGTTTTGGCTTGGTTTTTACAAACCCACTAAGCTTCTGTTTACCTGTGAATGCCTTAATTTCATCTTCGTATTTGCAAGACAGTTTTGCAAGATATATAATTCTTGGTTAGAAATTTTCCTCCTTCAAGGCTTTGAACGTGTCATCTTACTGACTCCTTGCCAACATAATTTCTGCTGAGAAGTCAGACAAAAGCCTACAGGGCTTCCCTCTGAATGTTAGTTTTGTTTTGAGTCTCACTGCCTTTAAGAGTTTCTGCTTATATTTCATTTTATTAAGCTTGATTATAGTATGTGGTGGTGTCTTTCTCTTGGGGTCTAGTTTTTGTGACATTCCATACACGTCTTGGATATCTATGGTCTCTTCTTTCATGGTTTCAGGAAAGTTTTCTGTCGGCAAATCAACAGCAATACTTTCTATGTTTTCAGCTCTCTGTCCCTGTTCAGAAACTCCAATCAATTGTAGATTATTCCTCTTATTAGAATCCCCCGTTTCTTAATGCTTCTTCATTTTTCTTGTTTCTTTTTTCTGATTTCTCCTCATAAATGCTGGTGTCAGTTGTGCTGTCTTCAAGGTCACTTAAGTCTGACTTCTATTTCCTGAATTCTGTTCTTTTGACTTTGGATTGAATTGTGTAATTCTGCAATATTTTTATTGATATGCTGGATTTCAGAAAGTTGATGTTCCATCAATTTGAATAGCTTGCTTAATTTTTAATTTTTCTCAGCTGCATTTTGTTTAATATTTAGGAGGGCTCTCTATATAATTCTTTTGTACTCGACCTCTGATAGTTTCAGGAAGTCTTCATCTGGGAAGCTTTTTGATTCTTTATTTTGGGAGTTTTCTAGAGCCATGATGGGCTGTTTCTTTAAATGATTAGTGATGATCTGTTGCCTTTGGGCCATCTAGAGGCTATTTGATTTCTCTAGTGTTACCTCAACAAGAGCTGAGGTGTAGTCCTGAGAAGGGAGTTGGTCATTAGCTGCCACTGTGTACTCTAGTGACTGGCCCTAGTGGACTCTCTGGGGTGGTAGCCTACACCTCCTGGCTGGAGAAGGCACCGCCTTACTTATGGTGTCACTAGGGGAGCCATCAACCAACCCTATAATGTGGGTCAGTAAAGCCTGAAAAAAATGCTATCAGGTTGTTCAGCAGATACTTCTCTAGGCAGTCTTATTTAAAAAAAATAATGCTATCTGACAGCTTCCAAAATCAGTCAGGCTGTCAGGTGTGACAGGCCCCCACCTTCTGGCTGACAACAGAAGCATGTCTTCAGCTGTACCCAGGTGTTATAACATTGTTTGAAGTAGGAAGGGGCTACAGTCCTGCTGCCATCCTCAGCTGGGCCCTACCTGTAAGATAACATTATGCTAAATACAGCCTTTCTGCCAGACACTTTCTGCCGGGCACTGCCTCCAGCCCAGGAATTAGCTCCTGCTGAGGCCTGTGGTTAGGTAAGTCCACCTAACAGCTGAACAAGATGCTGCCCCAGTCAAACTACCCCTCCCGCTGTGAAACAGCAGAATCTATGGCAGAGCTCAGAAAAGAGTGGGCGGAGGGGCTGTAGTGCCCTTAGTCTACCACCAGTCCCTCAAACCATGGCTATCCCCCACACTGTCTATCTACCAGGCTATTCACTATTCACTTCAGCACTGCAACTCAGTATATCTGCTGACTTTTGCCCATTCCCCACCTACCAGCCAACAAGAGGAAAAAATCAAAAGTACCAGTACCTGGAGTCCGCCCAAGGAGCAAGGCAGCAGGAGCAGGGCTCAGCAAGAGAAAGGAAGTTTTCTGTTTAGTGGCATGTAGTCCAATCTGACAGACCTATTCCATGCCCTAGGGCTCACTGGCTGTCCAGAATGCTCTATTCAATTATTAATCCTGGCCTTAGTTTTTAGAGGGAATTAAGGAGACATGTGTCTAATCCACCATCTTGGCTCCACCCCCCATTTTTACATTCTACCATTGCTTTCTAGTGAGTTTTACAGTGGCAGTTCAAGGAAAAATAGTAAGAACATAATCAGATTTATGGAAGAATCCTAGGAAACACAGCATCTGAAACCCTTTGATACTGTCACATAATATTGTTTTCCCTATCGTGGGAAGCAGATGGAATAACTAGATCAGGCCATTTTCTTCAATTCTTTCATACAAAATACTTACTGAGCATTTACTATGTGCCAGGCACTGTTCTAGACTTTGGAGGTTTTATTTTCTTCAATTTTATTGTTGTGAAAAAATATATAACAAAACGCATGCCACTTCAACACACTCTACATGGATGATTCAATGACATTGATTATATCCTTGCATTAAGGATTTTGAATGAACAAAGCAGAAAAATTTATGTCTTCACAGGTCTTATATTCTAGTATGGATGACAATGAGCAAAATAGATGAGTAAAACAGAGTATGTTCAATTTTAGATAGTAGTGTTACCTTAGATTGCTATGGAAATCCTGGTGGCATGATGGCTAAGTTCTATGGCTGCTAACCAAAAGGTCAGCAGTTCAAATCCACCAGATACTCCTTGGAAACTAAGGGGGCAGTTCTGTTTTGTCCTATATAGTCACTATGAGTCAAAATTGATGTGATGGCAGTGAGTTTCTTAAATGAAGACAGGAAAAACAGGGAAAGAAAACAGAAAGTATTAGACATAGTAGGGAGAGGTTTGTAAATTCAGGCAGAGTAGCCAGGGAAGACTTATGTGAGAGGACAATAGTAACTCCTACAGAATGTGTACTAGTAAGTAATTCCAAATTTGTACAGGAAGAGAATTCCAGGAAGTCACAACAGCATGTGCAAAAGCCCTGAGGTGCTCACAAGGAAGCAACTCTGGAGCTGAGTGATAACAGGGAAGGATACTGGGGCAGAGAGAGGTGAAGGCCAGTGCAAAACAGTTAGGGTATTACGGATCTTTGTAGTGACTTACCTCTGATTGTACATGAAATGGAAAGCCACTGGCAGGTTTCGAAGAGAAAAATATTGTTTTAGCAAAATCATCTTGTTATATCTATCTACTCTATTGAAGATGGACCTTAAGAGGCTTTTGCAATAACAGATGAGAGAGGATGGTGGTTTGGATTAGCATGGCTGAGTTGAGGTGGTAAGAAGTCACTTACTTTCTGAATATATTTTGAAGGTAGGGTGGATGGTATTCCATGATAGAGTGGATGTGAGGAGTAAGAGAAAAAAGTTAAGGATATTTAGGTTACTAAAAAAAGTGATATTACTAAATAGCAATAGTAGTCTCAGTAAATACTGAACGGAGAAGTCCGTGAAAAGAGAAGGTTTGGGAGATCACCTCAGGAGCTTGGAAATATTGGGTGTTATGTCCCTTAATGATCCAACAGTGGAGATGTCAAGCAGACCATTGAAAGTATTAGTCTGTAGCTCAGGTAGGGGTCAGGCTACCCTAAAAACACTAAATCCATTGTTATCAGATGAATTCAGACTCATGGTGAACAGATAAAGACAGGCTAAATCTGAGGGAGAATGAGTGGCAGTTGTGTTGATGGGATGGGGCTTAATGTATGAGATTGTATTGCACCTTGAGGCAACCTCTTGGGACATAAAGCAAAGGGAAGCAAGCAGAGAGGTGAGGACTTCATGTGACCAACAAACAGTGATGCATCATGTAAGACATGAAACCATAAGTATGTGGTGCCCTCTGAGTGAAGTGCTGTGGCTGCCAACCATAAGGTCAGCAGTTCAAATCCACCAGGCACTCCTTGGAAACTCTATGGGGCAGTTCCACTCTGTCCTGTAGGGTCATTATGAATTGGAATCGATCAATGGCAATGGGCTCAGTTTTGGGTTTTTCCAAGTGAAGTGAAGAAAGTGTTTTAAGGAGACAACTGCCAACTCTTCTTAAAAACCAAACCTTCTTCCCAACTAAAAACTGAATCCATGTCATTAAGTCAATTCCAGTTCATAGTGACCTTGTAGGACAGAGTAGAACTACCACATAGACTTTCCACAGAGTGCCTGTTGCATTCAAACTGCCAAAGTTGTGGTCAGCAGCCATAGCACTTAACTAGTATGCCACAAACATTTCCCAGGCCTTCTTAAACCAAATCAAACCACTGCTGTCAAGTTGATTCCAACTCACAGTGACCCTATAGAACAGAGTAGAACTGTTCCATAGAGTTTCCAAGGAGCACCTAGCAGATTTTGTTGGTGAACATAAGAACCTATTAAAAAGGGATGCATCCTGAGAACTCCACTAAAAGACCAAAACTGATGGTCTCAAGACCTGGGGGTTCCCCTAGGAGGATAGTCCCTAGACCTGATGCTGCCCTTGCTCATAAATCATTACTGAGGTCAACTCATTCAGCAGGAATGGATTGGGCTCAGAGATACAGAGTGAACATATCATGTGAGCACTTTATCGTTCTGTGGATCTATAGAATGTCATCCTACTGGCCTCTTACTAGAGGGAAGTGGAAAGGGTGGAAAAGAGGGGACAGAAGATTGTTAAAAGGATATGACAGAACAGAAAGGAGGAGTGTGCTGTCGGTGGGCAAGGAGAGCAGTAGGAGCTGCACATAGGCAGACATGCAAATTTAAACTGGATTGTACACTTTCAATCACAACAAATAAATTTAAAAATAGAATCTAATAAAAGTCACTTAGGTTATTAAACTACACTCCATCCCCTGCTTTAATTATCACCCCAAACCCAATTAACAGGCCTGCATTCCTCTCCCTGTCTCCAGGGTAGAAAGTCAATTATTCCAAAGACCTCAGAGAGATAATGATATTTTGAGAAGTTTATACTGTTCAATAAGATGTAATGGAATCTTGTGACTCCCTGTTATTGTTCTGTCACAATCTTTAGACACTAATCCCTTTGCAATCTGGCTATAAAAACTGCTGAAAATGCAACCTAGGTGAGGTAGTTTTTTTTGGAGAAGCTATTTTCACTACTCCCCCAGGTTTGCTGGCTTATTTGTTAACAAAGCATTCCTTGAATTCTTAGCCATCTCTGAATTTTTGGCTACAGTGACAGGCAGAATGAACTTGCCTTGGTTCAGAAACAATTTGAGCTGCTGACTTTTTGGTTAGCAGATGTAGCACTTAACCACTATGCCACCAGGGTTTCCAAGCCTTCTTAGTAAGGCACAAAGATCTATGCTTCTTTCCCAACAAATGGGACAAGCAACAAAAGTAAAGAAACTCCAGAAGATTGCCCAACATCATACACTTGGCCTGTGACAGATTCAAAATTCAAAAACCCTCCTGATTGTTTAACCTCAATCCAAACTCTTAAAAGAGAAAAAGAAACTTTAGTCCACTGATTTACAGTGTTGGTCATATTTTGTAGTTCTAGTGGTTTCCTGTAAATTGGTTGCTAAATTCAAGTTGCCATTGCTTTCATAAAATAAAACAAGCAAGACAAAACAAAGAACAGAGTTTTAAAGAGCTTTTAAAAAAACTTCCTTGTTTTATTAAAGTGATGAAGATGTGTTGAATCTTTCATCTGTGATTCCAAAACATGTCTTGTTTTATAGATTTCTTTGTATGAGACTTGCTTTTCTTTATTACCCTGGGCTTCCACAAGCTGTCTTCCTTCTCTTGCAGGATTCTGCATGTGCTGCCTTCATTCAGTGGAATGGAATCTCCAAAGTAGCAGATGGGATGGAATGTGCCTGGAATACTTAAAAAGGGAAAACAAACCTGCAAATATTTCATAACTGACAGCTTCTTAAAATCCTCTATATCTTCAAGTTCTGACAATTAGATTCGCTAACTCATCCTAGAAAAAGTGCTACATGCCTTATTGCTGAATATCACAACGGTCACCTTCTAAGCACTCCCCCCTGGGAAGCTATGCACCAACACCAGTACTTAGTCCACCTTTCAAAGTATTTTTGGAACACTTTCTGGAGTGACCATCAGAGCTGTCATGGCACTGAAGCAGGTAAGGGCCTTTAGGTCCCCTATTTTAAAAGGGAAAATTAAAATAGACGGGACTAATTCTCTACCTGTTTATAGAATTGACTTCTTTTACTTGTTTTTCTTAAAATTCCTGACTTCCTAATACTACCTGGCACAGGAAATCACACTCAGCCGGCAGAAGCCAATAAGATAATACCTCTGCAGCTTCTTTATACAGCTTTTTAGGAACATCAAAATGAGTTGGGAGGCAAATGGAGACGCTGAATGGTAGTGCCAAGAGAGCCCGGCGCAGGTTTCGAACCACCACAGGTGACAGCCGAGGGCGTTGGGACCCCAGCCTTCGGTGTGCCTATCCCTCCAGCCTGCGCTTGGACGGAGGCCCTCCCAAACCACTGTCATTGTTCTCCTGAAGCTCCCTGGGCTAGTATGGCACGCAGCTTGTCCTTTAAAACCCCCAATATTGCCTGGACCAATTCCGACAGGCTGTGAGGACTGGAATTTTCCCTGTCCCTTACACGCCAGCATGTAATAAACGTCTCGGACGTCTACTTTTTCCTTGTCTCAGTATTGGCTTTTGTGGCAGGTGACCTAAAGCTCATAACGATTGGGGGGGGAGGGGTTGGGTAACAGTATTACCCTTCACATCCTTTCAATATTTCTTTTATCTTTGGGTAGAGAAAGAAGTCACTGGGGCCAGATCGGGTGAGTAGGTAGCGTGTTCCGATACAGTTTATTTGTTTACTGGTTAAAAACTCCCTCCCAGACAACTATACAATTTAAGACGCAAACTTGCCACAGTGCCACCATGCCACCGTGCACAATGACCATTCCAGAAAGAGTTCCAAAATTGCTTTGAAGAGTGAACTAGGCGCTGGTATCAGTGCACAGCTTCCCCAGGGGAGTACTTTGAAGGTGACAATAGCGATATTCAGCAATGCCATATGTAGCACTTAGAACAATTAAGTTTATGGACTTCATTGTCAGACCTCCTAAGTCTCCTTAGTCTATGAAATATAAGCAATTTCCAGTTTCAGCAACCAGGATACAATAAATCTTCTGCTTTGAATACTCAAGCAAAATGAATGCCGACTTCATGGGCTCTGAGGGGAGGTTCTTGTGGTCAGTCTTCCCCTGGACTGGAAGCTTTTGAGATGCAGGGACCCTGGGTCCAAAGGATGCACTCTGCTCCTGGCACTGCTTCTTGGTGGTATGAGGTCCCCAAGTGTCTGCTTGCCTCTCCTTTATATCCCAAGAGATTCCCTCAAGGCACAACCCAGTCTTAAAGATTGAGTTCTGCCACATCCGTACAGCTGCCACCCATCCTCCCTCACTAACATCACAGAGGCAGGATTTACAGCATCTGGAACATTACAGCAGTACTAGGAATCATGGCCTAGGCAAACGTCTGCACACACTTTTTGTGAGATACAGTTCAATCCATGACAGCTACTACGTGTAAAGCACTATGCCAGGCTACAAATGAATGTTATTTTATTTCACTCTCTTAACAGATGCCCAGAGAAAATTATTAATGTGACTTTTTTTAAAGCAGAAGTAACTGAATTCTAAAGAAGGTAAGAGTTTCTTTGCTAGAAACACATAGCTAAGATATGAGAAAGCAGTATTGAGATCAGATCTGTGAGGTTCTAATGCCCACTGTTTTCCCATTACTTCATGCCAGTTCTAAATATTCTAGCTTAAAAATATATTGTGCTAAATATGATACATGGCCCAGATATCAAAATGAAAAATAGCAACAGACTGACTACCCAAAACTTTAAAACATTTGTGTCTTTTGTCATACAAATGTTTTCAAGTTGTATAACCAATAATGTATTTATGACAGAAAAGATTATAGGTAAAGAACTCTTGCAGTTGTCTCAGAAGATAGACAATAACCTAGTAGAAAAATACCCCAAAAGTAGAATAAAATAAGAAACGCAAAGACCAATAAACACGTGAGAAAATGTTCAAACTTCTTCCAATCCACCCCCACAAAAATACAGATAAGACATCCACCAGATTGGCAAACATTTTAAATACTGAAGACATTCAACACTTCATGAATTGACGGCAGTAAAACATTCATTCTCATATAGAGTTGGCAGGAATGTAAACTGACAACGTCTAAAAAGAATAATTGGTAATACTTACCAAAATGCAAATAGCTTTTATCTGACAGATTTATGTATCAATCCACCCCACTCCCTCCACAATACTCCCCCACAATAACATATCTATATAAAGATATTACAATACATTTGTTACAAGATGGTAATAGAGAAAAATTAGAAACATCTTAGATGTCCATTAATAGAACTTCATGACACATTTATTCTGCAGAATACCATGTAACTGTTTAAAAGAGTAAAATGAATGTATATATCAACATCTGTTGACTTCCCAAATATACTATTAGGTGAAAATATCAAGTCACAGAATATATTATAACTTACCATTTAAGTAAAAAAGGTAAAAAACACTAGGGAAAATCAGAAAACCACTAGCTGGGTGCTAGCCACCTTTGATAACGGGGTGGGGAGTGGGAAGAAAAGGCATGAAGAGAACCCACTACTTTTTACTCTATTTTCATGGATTTTGTTTTGAACAAAGAGCATTTTCATGGATTAATTGTGTAGTTTAAAAATAAAAATGAAAGAACTACTTTCCCTTTATTACGATATTCTTCCTCTTTTTCTGTCTTCTGAGAATGTTCTCAGGCAGGATGTGAAGAGAAAGAAAATGGTCAGGTTCATTGATTTCCGTATCTCACACTTGGGTTCTAGTGTTTGACTGTTTATGTTTCCTTCCTGTACTTCTCACAAACTCACTAGATTTTAGGTATGCTTTTATGGTTAGAAAACAGCATTTTGTTTTACTTGAATTTTTTGAGCCAATGAATCCAGTAGAGAACTATATTTCTGAAACACTACTGTTTGGTTTAGTTTTTTTTCCCCCCTTTTCTCATAAAGCTAGGCCAGAATTCTCCTAAAACCTCAAACAAAAGTAGAATGCTTAAGAATGACTTCTTAATTTGTGGTTAAATGCTAATCATGCAAATTAGATGATAAGCTGTGTTCCTACATATGCATAAAGGAAGTGCATCTCAGAGAATTGATGGAAAGTCTGGATGCAAAAAATGCAGTATACTTTTCTTTAAGCCGAAAAATGAAATTAACAAAATAGCTAAGAGAGTTCCAACATGAAACATTAATTGGGATTTAATAGGGTAATCTTAGCAGTAGGAAAGAGACATAATAATATTCTATCAAATCTTTGTTATACCTCCTTGTAACTATCATAATGGAGAAAATTGCACACAATCCATTCCATGAATCAGAATCCAATTATTTTATATGGGTATTATGCTTCTACCCAAGAGAGATTCATAAATTATTTTTAATCACTTCTTTTATTTTAAATCAATAGTGTCTGCCAAGTGAGTAACATTTCCCATTAAAACACCACCTCCTATAATTGGTATAATTATTTTATAAGGAGACAAACTGCAGCATAATCTGATACTCTTTGGGTTTATGAAACCTAATTATGTTTGTAACATAATATTTTATTCTTAGTCATCTCAAAAAGAATATAAACTTGAACAAAACCCAGGCATTTATGATAAAGTAATTGGAAAGAAACAAGTGAATTAGTGCATAGAGTACTGCCTCTATTTAAAACCTCCAACAGAAACTTACTTTTCACAAAGTCATTAAGAGTACAGGCAGACTTAGGGGAATTCTGTTCTTAGCTTGGGTTGGTAGCCTTGTGGCTGAGGTGGAAAGTGAGATACAATTCTGATGTTCACATCGCCCAAGTAAAGGCATCGCCCTCCTGTCCTAGATATTCATTCTGCACCTATAGCCTGCTTCAGAAGCCACTGCAGAGAAGAGAGAGAGACAGCCTCCAATCTCTGCTGTTTTTTTTTTTTTTTTTTTTTTAATCTGTCTTACACTTTTGATTTGGCAACAAATTTCATCTGGAGAAGGGGGATTCATTGCTAGAATTCATTTTTCTAAAACCTCTGACCTATGCCGCAGACACAGGCCACCTCTGTGTTAAAGGGAGGATGACTGTGCAACCAAAGGAAGCTGGGAACACTCTTTGAACCAGATGGGCCAACCAGCATTACCTGAAAACCACATCCTAAAACCCATAAGCCTACTTGTATCCCTCCCTCCCTCCCTCCCTCCCTCCCTCCCTCCCTCCCTCCCTCCCTCCCTCCCTCCCTCCCTCCCTCCCTCCCTCCCAGTCTGAGAGGGAGGGAGGGATACAAGTAGGCTTATGGGTTTTAGGATGTGGTTTTCAGGTAATGCTGGTTGGCCCATCTGGTTCAAAGAGTGTTCCCTTACGTCTAACTTTGGTAGAACAAAATTTTCTCAGTCTAGAAAAGGTTAAAGGCAAACACAAACCAAGAAAACATCCCAAACTGAGCTTCAGTTGTACATCTCTTTGGTGATCGTGTATAGGAAGACATTAGAAGAGGAGGAAATTAAAGCCGGGTGGGGGGAAAGGCCACTGAGTTCACAGGGAGAGCGAAGAACCTGAAGGCAGAAAGAGAAGGAGGAAGGTAAAGGGAGAGAATGCTAAAAGAATATTTTTAGACTTTCACTATGTGTTATAACACAAACTCTTTCCTTTGTGTCCATGTGAACAAGAGCTACACACTAGCCACTGTCTGTTGCTCAGTTTGTCATACTGTTGTGGCTTGCTGTTATGCTGGAAACTATGGAACCAGTATTTCAAACACCAGCAGTTATCCTTCATAGACAGGTTTCAGTGGAACTTTCAGACTAAGACTAGGAAGAAGGACCCGGCAGTGTACTTCTGAAAAAAATTGGTTAATGAAAACTTTGTGAATGGTAGCAGAACTTTGTCTGATAAGTTTGAACCTACTGACAAATCCATGGCCATCAAGATGATTCTGACTCATAGTGACCCCATAGGACAGATTGGAACTGCCCCACAGAGTTTCCAAGGAGCCCTTCGTGGATTTGAACTGCTAACTTTTGGGTTAGCAGCTGTAGCACTTAACACTATGTCACCAGGGTTTCCTCAGGTTGGAAGATTGCCTCCTTAAAGCAGAGCTGACCTTAATACCATAGGTGGAGTCATGCTTTCAGGACCTTAATTTGCTGTTGAAGCACAACTCAAAATGAGAAGAAATAGCTGCAAAAATCCATTCCATAATCAGAACATGGAATGTATGAAGTATGAATCTAGAAAAGTGGTAATCATCAAAAATGAAGTAGACTGCATGAAGATCTATATCTTAGTGAGCTGAAATGGTCTGGCATTGGCTTCTTTGAATCAATCATATGGGCTACTATTCTGGGAGTGGTGAATAACATCGCAAAGAATAGGAATTCCAGAACATGTCATCGTGCTCATGCAGAACATGTACTTAGACTGAGAGGCAGTCATTTGAACAGAACAAGGGGATACTGGGTGGTTTAAAATTATAAAGTGTATGTCAGGGTTGTATCCTTTCACTATACTTATTCAATCTGTATGCTGAGCAAATAATCTGAAAAACTGGACTTTAAGAAGAAGAATGTGCCATCAGGATTGGAGGAAGGTTCTTTAACAACCTTCAATATGAAGATAACACAAACTTGTTTCCTGAAAGCAAAGAGGCCTTGCAGTACTGTCTCACTTATTTAGTGCTACTGTAACAGAAATACCACAAGTGGATGGCCTTAATAAACAGAAATTTATTGTCTCACAGTATAGGAAACCAGGAGTTCAAATTCAGGGCACCAGATCCCAGGGAAGGCTTTCTCTCTCTGCTGGCTCTAGGGTCAAGTCCTTGTCATCAATCTTCCTCTGGCCTAGGAGTTTCTCAACACAGGAAACTTCAGCCCAAAGGAGGTGCTCTGCACCCAGTACTTTGTTCCTAGTCCCATGAGGTCCCTCTCCTCTCTGCTTGAGTCTTTCTTTTATGTGTCAAATGAAACTGGTTCAAGACACAACCTACTCTTGTAGATTTTACCCTATCTCATTAATATATCTGTATCATTAACATAAGAGAGATTATTACTTATAGCAGGTAGAGTAATCACATCAGATCACAAAATGATAGACAGTCATACAACTCTAGGAATCAGGGCCTAGCCAAGTTGACACAAATTTTGGGTGGACACTATTGAATCCATAACAAGAACTGATGAAGATTGAAGATTACAATCTTGAATATGGATAATACCTCAACCTAAAGAAAACAAAAGTCCTTACAACTAGACCAATAAGCAACAAGGTAATAAACAGAAAATATTAAAGTTGTCAAGGATTTAATTTTGCATAGATCCACAATCAACACCCACGGAAGCAGCAGTCAAGAAATCAAAAGACACATTGCACTGGGCAAATCTATTGCAAAAGACCCCTTGAAGAGGTGCCTGACCCAAGCCAAGGTGTTTTCCATCTCCTCATATGTATGCAAAAGCTGGACAAGAAATAATGTAGACCAGAGAACTGATGATTTGAATTATGGCGGTGGTTAAGAATATTGAACAAATTGTGGACTACAAAAAAATGAAGAGATCTATATTGGTCGAAATTGAGCCAGAACTCTCCTTAGAAGAGAGGCTGGTGAACATTGTCTTACTTGCTTTGGACATTTTATCAGGAGGGACCAGTCCTTAGAGAAGGACATGAAGATGGAGGGTCAGTGAATAAAGGAAGACCCTTAAGGAGGTGGACTGTCACAGTGGCTGCAACAACAGACTCCAACATCAGTGGTTGTGAGGGCGATGTAGGACCAGGTAGGGTTTTGTTCTGTTACGTACACCGACCACGGGGAGTTGCAATAAACTCCACACACCTAAAAGCACTGCTATTGTGTTGGTTCTGACCTCTTCATTTCTTAATGAACACTGGAAACCTTTGTCTGGTTTCCTTGTTATTCAGCAATTCTTCTAATCCAGGCTTCACATAATCGCCCCTGTTCTCTCTCTTATCATTTCTTTTTGGACTCTAAATGCAGAGGGTTGAGTTAATGATAGTCCTCAGTTTATGGTGTATAATTACAATTGGTCTGTTGAATAACTTTCTCTTGTTTTACTTGTTTGTACCTCTCCTTCAGCCCCCATACCCCACCCCACACCATCTCCTGCCACAGGCATACCTGTTACTGTGAGTTGATTTATAGTGACCCTATAGGACAGAGTAGAAGTCATAGGATTCCCAAAGAGTGGCTGGTAGATTTGAACAGTAGGTTTGGTGAGCAGCTCAACTCTTAACCACTGTGCCACCAGGGCTCAAGTATCATTACATTTGCATACATTCTTGGAAAATATGTGTAATTATTTCATGTGTTATATATTTGTCTGTGAAATGGCATTGTTACATATCTTACTCTACTCCTTCCTGTTTATTAAAAACTACATTTTGATGTTTAAAACACATTATTTCTAATACATCTGCACACTGTACTTATATGTTATATATATATCCAGGAGTTCAAGTGCTGGATCATGTTGGTTTTTGTTTGCTATGTGCTATTGAGTCAATTTCAACTCACAGACACCCTAATGCTTTTCTAGGTTATAACCTTACAGGAGCAGATCACTAGGTCTTTTATCCAACAGAGCAGCTGGTGGGTTCAAACCAGACTTTTGGTTAGCAGCTGAGCACTTAACCAGTGTGCCACCAGGGCTCCTTGCTAGATCATATGGTAGATACTTAATATTTAATTTGAGTTAGTAGTACCAGATTGATCTCCAGAATGGCTATACTCTCATCAGCAACGCATACAAATTCCTAGGTCCAGATGTCTTTGCCAGCACTTGATGTGTTGGTCAGTCAAGGATCAATAAGAAACTGTGAACTCACTAGGAATAATAGATACGTTAAAGAGATTTGGCCAGAATGCAATTATGGGAGCTGGTAGAACAGTTTTCTTTGTTTCTTCAGTGTCTGGTGTTCAGACCAAAGTTATAGGGTAGGTTTTCAGGAAAGAAAGATGCTGAAGAGTGCAGGAACAATCAGCATTCACGAGGAATAAGCTAAACTTTCATATATATCTCTCCAGAACTGCACTGATCTCGCTCTGTCTCTAAGCTGTCAATCTTACTGTCATGGGTGACCAGCATGAGACATGTATACTCTTTCCACAGAGCCACTCATGCTCCCAGACTGCTCAGAACTTTGAGAAGGAAAAGGTGATGCAGATTTTGGAAGAATGTTGGGCCTGCCCACTGTCCATGTTAATAAGATGAGCCAGACATTGGATCTAGAAAAACATGTATGAGCTGCAGTGGGATCTGAACTGTACAGACCTTCAGAGCAAACACAGCTACTGCTTCACTTCTGCTTTCCAACTGTCACGTATTTCTTTTGTGGCCAACTCTAATTAGAAACATATAAGGAAGAGAATTTTGGAAAACATGATTCAGCTTAGTCAAGCTGACATATCACAAAGCCACTACAATTAGTGTGATCTGACTTCAGCGTTCTGAAATCTACAGCTCTGTCATAATCCTTTCTGGCTTAAAAATCACCCTGTATGGCTTCCAATGGCTAGAAGAAGGTAAGTGCAAAGTCTTTAGTATGACATACAAAACATTCTTCATAAACAGAATCCACCTACCTGTTCCCGTTTCCTACCCATGTCTTTAGTCACCTAGTGCCACAAGTGGATGGCTCCAAGAAAGAGAAATTTATTTCTTCATAGTCCAGCAGGCTACCAGTCCAAATTCAGGGCATCAGCTCCAAGGGGAGGCTTTTTCTCTCTGTAGGCTCTGGAGGAAGATCCTTGGAATGCATCAGACTTCCACTGGTCTGGGACTATCTCAGCACAGGAACTTCAGGTCCAAAGGATGCACTCTGCTCCCAGTGCTGCTTCTCTTGATGGCATGATGTTCCCAAGTCTCTCTGCTTATGTCTCTTTTTTATCTCATAAGAGATTTGCTTCAGAACACTATCCAGTCTTGCAGAGCTCATCAGTATAATTGCCATTAATCTGTCTTATTCAGTCAGTGATAGGCACACAGGAAAATCCCATCAGATGACAAAATGGTAGACAATCATGTAATACTGGGAATCACAGTCCAGCCAAATTGATACACACAATTTTGGGTGGTAGAAGAAGGTGGTACAATTCAATCCATGACATCCCATGTATACTCCATATTGTGTTCATACTACCTGCAGAAGTCTGAATCCACTATCCTCTTTAGATCTATGAGCTGCTGTTTATGCCATATTCTCTGCCTAAAATAAGATCAAGAATGCAAAATGACTTATCTGGGGCTCAACAAATGTTAGAACCCCTATTTTTGAAGGTAAAGGGTACTGTTCCTCCACTTTAATGTCCTAGAAAATTCCTATCCACAATTCTCCTAAATTAAATGTCCTTCCTCTGAGAGTCAGAAAAAAGAGAAAACACACCAGTAACTTGAACAGGAAAAATTTAACATAAATAACTGTTAAACAGATAAAAGACAATTTGCTGTTATGGCTTGAATTGCACACCACACCTCCCTCAAAAGATACGTTTACATCCTAATCCCTAGTGGCTGTGGATGTCCTATTGTTTAGAAATAGGGTCTTTAAAGATCCTGTGAGTGAACACGAGCCACAGTGGAATGGGATGATTACTAATCCAACCCGAGTGCTGTTCTTATGAAAGAGGAGAACAGAGAGACCAAGGCAGAGACAGACAGATGGAGGAAGACAGCCATATGACGGTGTATCTACAGGCGAAGAAATGCTTGGGGCTTCTGGATGCTCACAGAGGCAAGAAGGGCTCTGTTCTAGAGACACCACAGGCCTGCCAACACCCTGAACTTTGACTACAACCTTCTAGAACTCTGAGAAAATAAGTTTCTGTTGTGTAAAGCCATCTACTCTGTGGCATTTTATTACTGATGCCAAAAGAATGTAATACGACTACTAAAAGAGGTAAAAAGAACTCCAACTGCAGAGAAACGTACTATCCTGAGGCATGGATTTAGAAACCTAAAGAAAAAACATGAAAGAAAGGGTTGAGAAATCTGAAAAGTCCTCTTCAAGACTGAGATTCAGCGCATGCTGTTCCCTAGCTGTGGTGAGGATGGAATTTGCTGGAAAGCACCCACCACTGAGTCATAAAGACTGTCGTGGTAGACAATGTAGGGGCCCTTGCAAATGGACCTAGTCATTTCTGCATAGAAATCCAGAACACTGAAAGAAGAAAACACTCCCTTCTTCCTCTGCCAATGTTGCAGACTCTCCCCAGAATTCTCAGTCTGCAAAATCATATATTCTCATCTTTCAAGAAGCAGACCTAGTTTGATTCCCAGCCAAGCACTTTATACAGAGCCACCTCCCATCTGCAAGTGGTGGCTTGCATGGTGCTATGATGTTAAACATATTGCAGAGGAGTTTCCAGACTAGGACCAAGTAGGAAGAAAGGCCTGGGGATCTATTTCCAAACATCAATCAATAAAATCATGAGGATCACAGCTGTCTGATCCACAAGTGATCACAAGGATGGTCGAAGACCAGGCAGCATCTTGTTTCCTTGTGCACTGGGTCACTGTGAGTCCGGTGACAAATTGTTGGCAGCTAGCATAAGACAGCTTTGAGCCAGCTGGCAAAGAGGTGCCGTCTGTGAGTCAGTTTCAGTATAATGAAGCAGAGGGCAAACAAGTGAGTTTGGAGCTGAGAGGCAATAAATTAATCACAAGTACACACCTCGTACACATCTCTCCCATGTTTTCAGGAAATTAGTTTCTCCTGCTTCTAAATTCTCAGAGATCCTGGTAGGCACTGTTCTTATAGCATCTCTGAAATAGAACAGTAACATCTACCTTGTATAACACCCCCAAACCCTTGAATAGATTTCAATTCATAGCCACCCTGCAGGACAGAGTAGCACTGCCCTATAGGGTTTCCAAGGTATAATGTTTATGAAAGCACACTGCCACATCTTTCTCCCACAGCATGGCTGGTGGCTTCAAACTACTCACCTTTCAGTTAGCAGCTGAGCACTTAACTGTGCCAACACAGCTCCTTCTGCCTCGTATAAACCCACAGCTACTGAATAGACTCACGCAGAGTAGAACTTTTCCATAGGATTTAAAAGGAACGGGTGGTGGATTCAAACTGCTTACCTTTTGGTTACCAGCAGAGCTCTTACCCACTGCACCACCACGGCTCCTGTTACTAAGATCGAGAATGCAAAATGACTCATCTGGGGCTCAACAAATGTTAGGACCCCTATTTTTGAAGATAAAGGGTATTCAAGAAATGCTTGTAAATGAGTAATTACTTAAATACAATGGATACTTTTCACCAATAGACAAACCACAGCTTGTTGTAATTCACTGAAACAAATCAAAAAATAAAAGAAAATCACTTAGGAAGGGGTTTGGCCTCTGAAATCTTAGAGTAGAACAGGAGAGAACTAGAATGCTAATGGACTAGGTTGCTAATCTTGGTTATAGCATTGTCTGTGGATCAGTAGAGGTCATATATATATATATATTTGAGGAGGGTTTGATCAACGCCAAACTGGTCCCTTATTCAGCTTTAGTATTATCGAGGACTATGGCACTCCAATCTGCTCAGCATTCCTGACTATCAATCGTTCTTTTATTTCTTTTCCCAATGGTGCCTTGAGAAGATTTTCATCGCGTTTTTTTCTCCGTCCTTTCCGCTAACCCACAGGGCTAAGCATGACACATTCATGTAGGAAGCAGCAGCAAGATTGTGAGACTCAGAGTAAGAACTAGGCTCAAGGGTTAGGTAGAAATATGAAAAGATACACGCTTGTCCCCGAGTCCACAGAAAATTCTGGCTGAGGAAGGGGAAGGGACAGGTTGTAGGGGCAACTTGGAAAGAAACAGAGACATAAGTCACTTCAGGATTTTTATCTACAAAGGACTTTGAGGTGGCAACCTGATTCTCATGCACTGGTTCCTTCTTGAGGTTCAGATCACCAGGGCAATGCCACCTCCCAGGAGAACCTTCTCTGAGCACCAGTGTAAAGGGGCTACCAAACGTTCTCCACCACATTATCCCATTTGACCTCAGCATGGCACTTAATATTATTTAGCATTTTTCCTTATTTGTTCTGCTTCTCTCATTCCACTCCCCTACTAAGACGTAATTTCGAGAGTATAATGACTGGGTCCCACTTGTCATCTGCTTCCTGCTTCCGGAATATAAGCTCCATGGCAACAGAAACTTGACTGCTGTTGTTAACCATCTTACCCCTCAAAGTGCTTTGTAAACAGAAGGGGCCTACCACACTTAAATACATACTTGTTGATAAAAGAAGTATAGAAAGAACCTCCTTACTTCTTGTTTTACTTGGTGCTACTGTGAAACAGGTATCATAAGTGGGCAAAAATTTATTTTCTCACAGTTCCAAAGACTAGCAGTCCAGATCAGGATCTCAGCCACGTCAGTTCCTTCCTTGTTGGTAGCACCAGGCAGTGACATCACTAGGTGTGGAAGGCTGCAGACTGCACCTGGTGACACTGTCAGAGGAGGTGACGCCAACCTCCCCTCAGCTGGTTGTGGGATGTGTGGGACTCCCCTGAGCCTGGCTTGGTGCCAGTGCATACAAGGGGGTGCCAGGGTGCACACCCAGACTTAATCACCTGCACGCCCCTCGTAAGGAGTACAGGAAAAGAGAACATGGCCTGAAAAGGAAAAACACCCCCCACTACATCCCATGCAGCCTGGCCCTCTGGAGCCCTGGGCTGAGCAGTTCAGCCTGGAGAACAATTCCCCTCTTCCTTCTTTAGTTCACTCCTGTTTTACATTAGGATTGCATTAGCCATTTAAAATATACTCTTTTCAGAATATGTAGATTATAATGAATATAAATGTATTTCAGGATAAGCAGAATAGAATTTATCAGCAGGGCATAAATTTTTTACACCCTGAATAGTAGTGTTCCAATTTTGGAGCAAAATAGTGTTAGTGTTATAAAGTAAAGAAGATTATGAGTGTCAAAAGAAAGAAAAATGAATTACTTATAGAAACCAAAAACCCATTGGTGCTGAATTGATTCGAGCTCATAGCAATGCTATAGGCCAGAGTAGAATTGCCCCATATGGCTTCCAAGGCTGTAATCTTTAGAGGAGCAGACTGGCACATCTTTCTTCAGTGGAGTGGCTGGTGGGTTTGAACTGTCAGCCTTTCAGTTAGCAATAAGTACTTAACCACTGTGCCACCCATCACTAATTGCTGTCCAGACAATTTCAATTCCTAGAGACCCTATAGGGAAGAGTAGAACTGCCCCATAGGATTTCCAAGGAGCAGCTGGTGGCTATGAACTGCTGACCTTTTGGCTAGCAGCAGAGCTTTGAACCACTGTGCTACCAGGGCTCCTGAATTACTTACACATTCAACATTAAATCATCCTCATAGGTAGGGTGACAGGGCATTACTTATCCAAACTGGGTTAATTCCTACTTCTAACAGTAAATGAGGATACTGGTAATAATCACACTGGGACGTCAGACAAAACTAGAGTAGGTGGGGTGTGTGGTCACTCTCCACACAGGGCTTCTTAATAACCGGAAAAAACACTCTCAGTTGTTTTTTAAAGAATATAAAACAAAATAGCTGACTCATGTATTAAATACGTGATAAGTGACAGATCCTTTTTGATTAACTGCTTGATTTCTTATAATAAAATTAAACTAGTAAATCTGAATACAAATTATTACTGTAGACAACTGTTACAGCAGAAAGGGAAATTTCATTGGTTACCTACACTATTCTCAAATTGTTTGATCACTAGAAATTTTTTCTTCTTGATCATAAAAAAATTATAGAATAAAAAAGTATGATGGGTACTTTTTCTCAGTTTAACATGTGCATTTCATACTTTCAGGACCACCTACCTTTCAGTGTTGACATGGTTGGCCGATTTCATCTCCAATCCCAGTCCTCTCTGACTGTGGCCACAGGGAGGTGTGTTTCGCAAGGACTCGAGGCCACTTTGGAGCTCAGTCTTCCCACTGGTGGTGATCAGTTGACAATACCCGCTGAGCACATGGCGGGTTTGACAGCCATCGCAGATATGGTCAAGAATCTGTTGTAAAAGTAATTTTCTGCCATATATCCAATATCTGACAGATCAAAAAAACAAACCACCACCACCACAGCAAAAAAAAAAAAAAAACACCTTGCTGTTCCTGAATCTATTACCTCTGATAAGTTCTACTATATCGTGAATAATATACCAATTACATCACGGAAGACCAAGGCTGTCACTCTTAAAGGAAAACAACAATCTCGTGATTTTTCACATCTCATTGTTTTACAACTGTAAGTCCAAACTCAAAATTAGCAAAGATCGAATCCATGACACTTGAATGGAAAGTAATGTGAAAATAATACAGAAAATATGCTAATTACTCCTCAGTTTCTATCCTTTACTTATTGCTTGGGGCTATGTTTCTACCCACTTAGCAAAATTTTAAGTGATGAAGCAAAAATTAAACTAGTTTTTCTCTCTCTTTGCAAAGAAATGTTAATGAACCAATTTTAAAGAAACGTTCTTAACATTCATTGCACTGCCTGTCTTTGTCTGCTAGAGCTTGTCGTGGTTGTGTGCCACCAAGTCAATTCTGACTATATGACAGAGTAGAGCTGAGCCACAGGATTTCCTAGGCTTGGCTGCCACCCCTAAATGGCAGCAGTTTGAATTCATCAGCTGCTTCTTGGAAACCCTATGGGGCAGCTCTACTTCATTCTATAAGGTCAGTAGGAGTTGGAATGGACTCAACAGCAATGAGTTTTAATCTTTACGTGTGTCCCACAGAGCAACTGGTGTGTTCTACCCACTGCCTTTCCAGCTAGTAGCTGAGCACTTTGTAAAATACCACCATAAGGTAGGTGGCTTTAGAGAAGAGAAATGGCTCTATTCTGCAGGTTAGCGATCTAAACAGTGTATGGGCTATGCTGACTCCTTCTGAGAGCTTTATAGGAGGAGATGTTCCACAACCTTCTCCTAGTTTCTAGCAATTGTTGGCACTTCTTTGCTGGTTATGCATGCATCTGCTTCTGCTATCACATGGCCTATGTCCTCCTCCTGTGTGTATGGCTGTGACTTACTTCTCTGTGTTTCTATAACCACCCAGAAGGGATTAGGATGAGGACACATCCTACTGCACGATGACCTCATTTAATTAAACTAATAATGAAAGAAAAACTCTCTTTCCAAAAAAGGTCACATTCACAGGTTACAGAGTTTAGGACTGCAACATATCTTTTGAGGAGACACAATTCAACCCACAACACCACCACATATTTCAGATCTGAGAGAGCTGTTCTGCCCCTCACAATGGGGAAAAAAATACAGAGAAAAACTGTTGATACCTTAAAAAAATGAAGAACAAGGCACCAGGATTGGAGGAAGACTATTAACAATCTGTGTTATACAGATGACACAACCTTGCTTGCTGAAAGTGAAGATGTCTTGAAGCACTTAATGATGAAGATCAATGACCACGGTATTCAGTATAGATTACACCTCAACATCAATAAAACAAAAATCCTCACAAGTAGACCAATAAGGAAACTCGTGATAAGTTGATAGAAGATTGAAGTCAAGAATTTCATTTTACTCGGATCACAATCAATACCCAAAGAAGCAGCAGCCAAGAAATCAAAAGATGCATTGCACTGGACAAAATCTGTGGCAAAAGATCTTGCTAAAGTTATGTTAAAAAGCATAGATGTCTCCTTGAAGACTAAGGTGCACCCAACTGAGGCCATGGGGTTTTCACTTTCTTCATATGCATGTGAAACATGAATGATGAAAGAGGAAGACTGAAGAAGAATCCATACCTTTGCAATCTGGTGCTGGTGAAGAATACTGAAAATATCATGGACTGTTGAAAGAATGAAAAAATCTGTTTTGGAAGATATACAACCAGAATGCTCCTTAGAAGCGAGGATGATGTGAATATATTTCACATGTTTTGGACATGTTATCAGGAGGGATCAGTCCCCGGAGAAGTACATCACGCTTGGTAAAATAGAGGGTCAGCAAAAAAGAGGAAGATCATCAAAGAGATGGACTGACACAGCGGCCCCAACAATGAGCTTGAGCATAACAGTTGTGAAGATGGTACAAGACCGGGCAGTGTTTCGTTCTGTTGTACATAGGGTTGCTATGAGTTGGAATCAACTGGATGGCATCTAACAAAAACAACCTTAGAAAAAAATACATGAGGAGGGGGATGGAACGGATATTCAGAGATGAGATATTAGACAGGAACTAGGTTAAGTGACGAAGTGACAGCACATACTAGAAAGGCGATCGACACTGCTGGACTACACCAAGGGCCAAAAGATCTCCTACATACAACCTAACACTCTGAAGATCAGACTAGCAGGGTCAGGGGCCTGGGGGCTGTGTTTTCAGGGGACATTTAAGTCAATTGGCACAGCTAAGCTTTTTCTTCTCAAGAAAATGGTCTGCATCTCCACTCTGTGAGTAGTGTCTGGGGTCTTAAAAGCTAGCAAGCTGCCGTCTAAGGAGCGTTAACTGGTCTCAACCCAGCTGGAATAGAATATGAAGGTCATCAAAGACAGGTGGACAGTGTGAGCCCCAGAGATAGATGGGGACAAATGATTTGGAATCTACACCAGCATGAGATCACAAGAACTAGATGGTGGCCGGCCACCTCCAATGTCTGCCTTGAGAGAAAATACAATTTCAGACTCCCTGACATAGCAGGAGAAAAATAGGGGTGCAGAGCTAGAATTCTATTAAAAGAGTAGACTTGATGGTCTGACAACCTGGAGGTTCCCCCGAGAACATGGGCCCTGCTCTCACTCCTACCCTAGAGCCAAAACCAGCACCCAAGACAACTCTTTATCCAAAATTGGACTGGACTGTAAGCCATGAGGCTGTCGGAAAAGCTCTCCTGTAGTGATGAGGTAGGAGGGTAGAGAAGAGGAGACAGGACTTGGTTGACTGAATACGGGAAGTACAGAGTGGAAAGGTGGAATGTGCTGTCACAGGGCTGGGATACCAGGTGGAGTTGCATAGGGGTCTCTGTATGGGCTTGAAATGGCAAATTGACTTCATTTGTAAACTTTCACTTAACCATAATAAAATATATATATATAAAAAAATACATGCGGTATCCCTAATACAGCTGCTTTTTTTTTGTAATCACAAAGCATGTTCCATTTTTAGATCTTAGTACTCTAATTGTTACAAAAGACAGCAGGAATAAATTTATATTGAAGGGAAGATCCAGTTTCAGATGGCAAGGCATTTTTTCCATTGATTTTGGCTATATAAATTTATTTTTCCAAGAGGGAAAACCTATTGAAATGTTCTTCCAAAATATTTTGTGGAAAATAAGGATTAATAGATGGCAGATCCTCATTCATGATCCCTAAACAGGAGACGAATTCATCAGGCAGTAGGGTCTGCTCTGGAATAATTTCACTGGGTGAACTATTTTCCCAAAGTATGGTGGTTTCTCTCTCTATAGAGTTTTGCATGTCATGAGAACTGCATTCTCCTTGATTTAAAATGAGGCTTAATTCTTCAAGAAACAGTGCATTGCCTAGAGAATTCATGTGCGATCCAGAGAAAGCAAAATTTGGATATTTTTTAAATAATGCATTCTTTCCCAGATCCAAGGAATCAACTGATGCCTTAAAAGTTGAAGAATCTGTTTCATCCTTATCAGTAAGAAGACTTCCCCCTGGTAGAAAGCTTGAAATTTGGGGTTTATACCCTGTGTTGGGATCAGGGATGTACACAACCGTAGGACTGCCAAGTAGTGACTCTTGCAGGCACTCTCCCATCTCCTGGGGTCTGGTATTACTTCCTTTCTTGAAGTCTGTGGCTTTATGTTCCTTTGGGAGAAAAATTTCTTCTATCTCTGTAATCACAGGATCATCATATAGGAACTGTTCACTGGAATTATTCATAAAATCACTTTTTTCCTAGGAAGAAAAAAAAACATACATATATATACGTGTGTATGTGTGTGTGTTTTAAACCTAAGACACTTAAAGGAGCCAACCAGACAATAGAAGAAGGGCTGGAATTTTGCTTTCCTTCACCCTTTTCTTTTTTTTATGTTGTTCCAAGTCTCTGTGAAGTTCTTCTATGAGTGGAATTAAAGAAAAGTAGAATAAAAGGAATTCATGTCATAAGTACGTTTCTTGATTTAAAAATTTTAGAGTTTCATATTCATTTGCACATCAATGTGCATATTGTTTCAGGACCTTTTAAAAAGCAGAATTTGAAATATTGTGAAATATTATGGAGCCTTACTGTAAGAGAGTATTGCTTAAATAAAGAGGGAGGAGGGGCATCCTCCTTTGCTTGCATAGTAAGGAGGTTGAAACAGACGCTGTGCCCTGAGGTTCAAGAGGTGTGCAGGGACTTAGAATTCAGCCATATGTGTGACGGTCAGGAGGTGGGCAGGATGGCAAAGGGTTTAATTTGTATAAAAGCCTCATGACTCTTCTGGACAAGAAAGTTTTCCCAGCTGCTGGCTGGCCTCCCACCCAACGCGATTATAAATTTAAAGTAACCCTTGTGTCTCTTTGCTGGAAAACAAAACTTCATTCTGAAGGAGGCCCTGAAATTCAATCCTAATCCAAGAGTGCAGAATTGGAAGGGAGTTTGGTAACGATGGAGGACCTCAAACAAAGCAGCGTTTGGTCTTTCTCCAAGTTTTGTCAGTCCTAGCCTCTCCAGGGTACTTGTCAGGTTCTGGTTGGAAACTCTGGTAACCTAGTAGTTAATAGCTACAGCTGTTGTCCAAAAGGTTGGCAATTCAAATCCACCCACTGCTCCTTGGAAACTCTGTGGGGAAGTTCTACTCTGTCCTATAGGGTCACTATGAGTAGGAATTGACTTGATAGCAATGTTTTTGTTTTGTTTAGTTTTGTTCTGTTTTATGGTTGGGGTGTGTGGACATGTTGAAAGGTGAAACAAAGCAAAGGGTACTAGACATACTTCAGGAAACTGAATGTAGTGTGGCTATGTTCTGAGGAAGCTGTGTCTTCTCCACTTCAGGCTGGCAACTGAGTGGACAGGCATGTTGGAATTGAATCACTCCAGTGAAGAACACAGAAAAGCAAGAGGGACTCTTCCAGCGTCAGGACAACAGAGGAAGAAGAGGATCTCATCACAATGAGGCCAGAGACAGCTCTCTAAAGTCTTCCTTCCCTTAGAACAATTAGTGGGAGATCAACATAGAATTTTTAAATGGCGTTAATATCAAGACTACAGTATTTATTATGTGTAATTTAGTAAATATATATTGGTCCTTAGATTGTTAACTGTATTTCATTACATGTGGGCTCCATCATCCTACATCACCCTCTACTGTTAGTGCTGTTAGTGGCTGTCAAGTTGATTCTAATTGATGGCCCCCCCCCCCATGTGTTACAGAGTAGAAATACTCCACAGGGTTTTCTTGGCCGTAATCATAATAGAAGGAGATCACCAGGCCTTTACTTCTGCTGTACCTCCGGGTGGGTTCAAACCATCAACTTTCAGGTTAACAGGAACATAGAAACCATTTGGACCACTTAAGGACCTTTCCAGTGTCATTAGGCAATATTAAACCAGCTGTTACTAAATAGAGTCCAACTCACCGGTGTCAGGGGAGAACTATACTCTGTGGGGTTTCAATGGTTGGTTTTCAGAAATAACTCACCAAGGCTGTCTTTCAAGGCATCTCTGGGTAGATTCGAACCTGCAAACTTTTGATTAATAGCTGAACCCTTTAACCATTTGCTTCATCCAGAGATTCCTTAGTAGGCAATGTTAACCTCCTCCAGAATCTGTTAGTCACATCCACACACTTCTTCTCCTTCAAGTATCAGGAGTCAAGAGTACCCTTCCGCTCAAGATGAACCTCTCTACCTCACCTCATGAAAACATCCCCTTCCTTTTCTTTGAAGTCTTGTTCAGTCAGTTTTTCTTATCTGTCCTCTGTCTGTCATAGTCCCCCTCAATTCTGCTCAATATAAACAAACACCATCCTGACTCCATGTTGTTCTTGAGCTACTGTTATTCCTTCCTTCCACAAGTAGGTGGCAGCCTACCACGTGTTGACATAGGCCGTCTCTCCACTTCTCTTCTTGTCCAGACTCATCAAAAGATGTCTATTAGTCTTCATTTCTTTTCCTCCTATTCACTTAGCAATTGAACCTCTGATCCAGAATTAGCAGGGATTCCATCCTTGTTACAGTTCAAGGACATGACATCATCACACTTACCTTATAGACCTCTAGAAAGCATCACTACTGCAGACCCTCAACCCCTTGACCCCTTGCCCACAGCACACACTCTCGTGGTTCTGACCTTCCTACGCAGCCTCCTTCCTGGGCCATGTCTATTCCAAGGGAAAGCTCTTCAGTGACTCTTAACTATCTTCAGCAATAGTTGAGCTAGTAGCTGCTAACATTGACTGCAGAGGGGAATCACTTGGGATGTTTTAAAAAATGCTGGTGCCTATGTTCCCCTTTGCTCCTCCCTCAGAGATTCTGGCATGTGATCTGGGCCAGAGATATACAATCAAGGCTGAGAACTGCTATCTTAGGGATTCCACTGGGGCTGGGGAAGGAGGTGGTTAATGGGCTCTTTGTTTTCTCTCACCAGCACTACAAACAAAACAATTTTTGCTTGTTTTACAAATGCTTGGCTTCCTCATTGCATTTGAACAAAAGGTTCCAGGCGAAAAATTAAATTAAGCTTTAAGAAAGAAAGAAAGAAGGAAGAGAGGGGAAGGAAGGAAGGAGAAAGGGAGGGAGGGAGAGAGAGAGGGAGGAGAGAAGAAAGGGAGGAAGGAAGGAAGGGAGGGAGGAAGGAGAGAGAAAGAGAACAGAAAAAAGGAAGGAAACCACTGGTCAACAGAATGAAGTCTGAGTTCCAGAGTAACAAGGGCTTCCATGATCTGGTCCAACATTATTCCAGCAACTGCTCTCATCAAACTTTTCAATAAAGCAACTGCCAACTTGCTGTTCTCACCTCTCTGCCTTTGCTCATGCTGTCTCCTTCTGCTTTGAAAGGTCTCTCATTTTCCTGAGCAATTTTCAGCCTTCATAATGTTTCCTCTGGGCTCCCTTTCCTGTTTGGGCTGATTTCTGTCACTGTCTTTACATCAATGCATTTCAGGGCTTGGATGATGTGTTTGCCGTAATGCCTGGGTTATGAGTCCCTCGAAGGCTGGGTCTAGATGTCAGAAAGTAGCCTACAGACACTTCTCCTGTGTGCTTGGGGACTTCTATATAACCAGCAATTTCCTTTATAACCTCAGGGTCTTCCCCATATGCCCTTGTGTCTTCTTTGCCAAATCGGAAACAGGTCCACTCCTGGGAACATCGTCTCCATGGTACTCTCATATTTATTTTCCCAGGTTGCACTAGACCTTAGGAATGAAGAAGTGAGCTCTTCTAGCTCACTAGTTCTAGCTGCTTCTACAGTCTCATATAAGAAGGAGCTTCTCTGTGTATTTAAGTCTCATTGCACTGATCTTTGTTGCGCTCCCCCTTTGTCCCTGAAGCCATCTACCAATAGCCTGGTCACCAAGTAACCGAGGGCACCCGGTCTATAATCTTTCTCTTTGCATCTCCATTTTAAATAGCACGATTTCTTTCTTGCTTCTTTCTTTTCCTCCCTCTCTCCATCTTCATTCTCTCATATCTTTTAAGTGTTATTTGAAATATGAATAATTGTGTCTATGTGTCTACATATATGTATATATGTACATACATATTCAGCCACTGAAAACTCTTTGCAGCATAGTTCTACTCTGACACACATGAGATCTCTATGAGTCAGAATTGGCTTGGTGGCAATTATTTCTTATGTGCTAATATGTACATACATTTATTCATTTGAATGAAAATTCTACTCTAGTTGTTAGTCTTAGCTGCCACTCAGTTTTTGTTTGACGGTGCTTGGTTACCTGTAGCGTTTTCACAACATTGCTGTTTTCTATATTGGGAACATCTTCATGAAGCCATCTTGGTATTAGCAATAGGATTCTTCTTTTAATTCTAAAACCCAAAAATGACACATTAGAAGTATTTTACTTTAGGATTCATGCAGTTAGTCAATCAAGGAGACTAGGACAGTAGCCAGAATGGAATGCATAATAAAAATCAAACTTCCTGATGCAGGAGCTAAGATTTCTAGCTCATCCTTAAGGAAGTTAAGCATAAAGTTGATTCAGTATCTTTTCAGATTGTACTCTAGTCTTTATCACTTTTTGAAAAGAGGAGGAAAATTCCAACAAACTCATATGAGATTCAATATAGTATTTCTGGTGCTGAAACTGTCCACGTTAAATACAACAAACCATTGTAACAGAAGATATCAGTGTGGAAAAGTGGAAGATTTAAGGAATGTCTTGTAAAACTTTCCAAGGTGATCACAATCAAATATTAAAATACTAACAATAGTAAAGAAGAATTGGTCATACGTAAAACCTTATAATCAGAGCTCCTCTAATTATGAGTTTGTAATAATTCCCAATAGTGATACGATGCCCATGCTGGCTTTAGAATTTCTTTACATGGGTAGAGTACAGGCTGGACTTGTCTTCCAGTTGAGTAACACAGTGGGAATAAAGTCTTTACTTCAACTGTGTCAGTAGTGTTGAGAATCGCTGGAGTGGAGGTGATGGAGTTCTGAACCAGCTCTTGGCATTGTTGGGGTGTTAATCAAAACCATTTCTGTATTTACTGCGTAAGTTTGTTTGAACACACAGTTGTATCAGGAGCTAAAGAGATCACACAGGTTGTAGCAGGAACTGAAGAAACCAAACTGCTTCCAGACACACCTTTATATAATGTATCATTAATGACAAATCAGGTTTTTTTCTCCATTTAAGCTGGCTGTCTTAGTTATCTGGTGCTGCTAAAACAGAAATACCACAAGTAGATGGCTTGAATAAACAGATATTCATACTCTTATGAGCTAGTAGGCTAGACGTCCAAACTATGGATACCAGCTCCAGGCTATCTCTCTCAGTCAGCTCTGGAGAAAGGTTCTTGTCAACAGTCTTTTCCTTGCTCTAGGAGTTTCTCAGTCCAGTAACGCTGGGTCTAAAGGACTACTTCTACTTCTGTCACTGCTTTCTTGGTGGTATGAGGTTCTCATCTCTCTCTGCTTGCATGTCTCTTTTATATCTCAAAAGAGATTGATGTAAAACATAGCTTAAATCTTATAGATTGAGTCCTGCCTCAATACTATAACTGTCTCTGTTCCTGCTTCATTAACATCACAGAGGTAGGATTTATAACACATAGGAAAATCACATTTGATGGTAAAGTGATGGACAGTCACACAATACCAGGAATCATTGCCTAGCTGAGAGACAGACAGTTTTGGAGTATGCAATTCAATCCACAAAACAAGCTCTCAAAGAGCGTCTACTAAGTAACAACTAAAATGGCCTAGTTGATTTTTCTAGCCTAATTTGATTTATAAATTTAGTGTAAAAATATTTCTTTATACATATTTATTCAATATTTTGTGATTCAGACTTTTTGCTAATTTATAGTCTTCTTTTGTACACCTAAAATTAGGCTCCATTAGTGAAGTTCACAATATTGTTAGAAAAATGTTTAGACAACATGCTGATAAGGAAAGAACATATTATGTGTGTTCTACTCACTCTTGGTTTCATTATATTTGAAATATTTTGCTCTCCATTTTCCAGTTCTGTTTCAGAAACCCCGGTGGTGTGGTGGTTAACTGCTGTGTCTGCTAACCAAAAGGTCCGCAGTGTAAATCCACCAGGGGCTCCTTGGAAACTCTATGGAGCAGTTCTACTCTGTCCTGTGGGGTCGCTGGGAGTCAGAATTGACTTCACAGCAGTGGATGGATGGGTTTCTAAAGTAAGACAATCGTAGTTAGATGAAATAACAGCATCTGCTCATATGTAAGAGAGTTACATGGAAATTGTTTGTTTCTTTTATCATTTTAGAAAGAATGCTTACTTAAATAATTAAATGAGAGAACAATTGTTCTCTTTTCCTATCTGTCATTACCAAATGAAAGTTAAGTTTTAGGTTACTTTAGGTAATCAAGTTAGCTTTTTTTTTTCTCTAAGTCAATTAGGACATCTTTGGATAATAACACAATGTTAATATTTTTATGTAGTACTAGCTTAAATATTAAGCTATCTCGGGGGATTTATAATCAAGTATATTCTAAAGCAATCTAAAATAAAGCTCACATTCCTTTGCTCATCTCATAAGGGTATTAGGGACATGTTTATTAAAGCATAATTTAAATTTTGAAGTATTGCTTAGGTTCTGAGGGAAAAGCTACATAAGTAAAAAAAATTATTAGTATGCTTTACATAGAACAGCTCACTTAAATCTACTGCATCTTTTATTATAAATTTAAAGAAAAGAAGGATAATCTCAAGAAACAAACGGTGGCACTAAGATGTAATTCAGGGTCATTTTGGCAAAGAATGTTAATGTGTGTCCAAATTTGTGAATAATTGGATATCCTGGGAGACTGGCCAACCAAACAACTCTGATCTATTAATAGGTTAGAAACACTCTACAAATTTAGAGAAATTTAGAAAAGCAAGGACGTTCCACAAAGCCTCACTTTTCGACAACCAGACAGAGGTCTTGACTAACATCAGGTAGCAAAAAAAGGGACTAAAGGAGGCTGAGGAAGGGCGATTAGGACTGGATGCTAACAGGTTTGGTCACACAATTGGCAACCAAGTGACAAAGCCAGGCATTGCTTTTGCAGCACTTCTGTGCAGAGATTTGATTTAGTTGGATAGAACTGGATTCTGCTGATTTATTCAGGTAAAATTTGAGGCAGGTTGTGACTTAACTACCCTGAAGAATCCTGGCACTAGGGAAAAAACCTGAAGCACAATCGAAAGGCTGTGTAGTAAAGTAGAGAGCCTGGGCTTTGAATCAGATAGCGGCTGAATTCCCCACTAAGTACTTGGTAACCTTAGGCTGAGTACTCATCTTCTCTAAGCTTTGTTTAAATCATCTGTAGAACAGACCATAAAGTTTTCCAGACAGTGTCAATATGAGGATAAAGTGAGTGACATTTCTAGAGTTTGGCAGGGGTACAAAACTCACTGCTGCTGAGTCGATTCCAACTCATAGCAACCCTATAGGACAGAGTAGAACTGCTCCATAGAGTTTCCAGGGAACACCTGGCAGATTTGAACTGCTGACCTTTGGTTAGCAGATGTAGCACTTAGCCACTACACCACAGTGTTTCCCTTGGCAGAGGTAGGTACTCATTAAACTTTTTCCTTTTAACTTTCTCCTGTCTCTGAATAAAAAGGTTAATAGATTTTCCCCCTTTTTCTCCTTAGTGAATAACTGAATCAACTTTACATTTTGATGGCATATGTATATATTCTAAATAACCAAACAGAATTTCTGCAAAAACCTACCCAGTTCGGAGTGATCTGTTAAATATCACAATCAAAGTAAGAATGGACAAGATAATGGCAAAGAAGACCATTCCTGGTAAAAGTCCAAGGTCTTGTTGCTTACTGTCTGAAAGGAAAGAAAAATAATTTTAGCTAAAGCAATAGTACCCACTCGATGCCAGATCATTGCTGTCTCTACTCTGCTCAAAGTAAGGGCCATTGATCTCGAGGACAAAGAGGAGGAGAGAACACAATTAACCTTTACGAGGGGCTGTGAAGTGGCTGCCCTTCTAAACTGCCACACGGAATCGAGGAAACAACCTTTTGTTTGAGAGCGTGGGCCTTCCGTATCTGGTATCAGTGGGTTTCTAGAAGTGCCTCTCCAGCAGATGTGGTCAGCATGCGACATTTTTGCCACACGGAATCGAGGAAACAACCTTTTGTTTGAGAGCGTGGGCCTTCCGTATCTGGTATCAGTGGGTTTCTAGAAGTGCCTCTCCAGCAGATGTGGTCAGCATGCGACATTTTTCTGAGCTTGCACCTGCATATTTTACTTAAGCATGTTTAGTTCTAAACCTCACTTGGTTTGCCAGAGACAGGTGAGAACTCCTAATTGCTGGTCACAGTGTCTAAAGCTGACCACAATCAAAACTATGGTTGTTTTTTTCAAAAACGTCTTCTGTGCTAGACGGAATTTATGTACAACTTCACACTATTCTTCAACATTTCTTGCTTATGAAGTTTTTCCTGCTGAGACAGGACTTTCATCCTACTTAGAACAATATATATAATAAAAAAGAAATAAAATTGCTATTTATCTTGCATTCACATTTTATTTTACACTTTTTTGCGTTTTAAGTTGAATTAATCACTCAACATCTTTAAACAATTATTATAATATAACCTACATATATTACCTACCAGGTTTATCACATTTCCTCCCTAGTATATGATAACCCTATTTTCAAAGCCAAAATTCAACAGAGATATGGCTTACACATTAAAGTTTGTTCCAGAGCTGTGCTGGGGATTCGCTTCTGTGACGGTTAATTTTTGGTGTGTTAGTTTCGCTAGGCTGTGATTCCTAGCTGTTTGGCCAAAGACTAGTCTACTTACTGTCATGAAATAGTTGTATGTGATTAAATCAGCTAGCCTCGGGGAGAGCTGATTACTTTACACAATGGAGTGGAATGGAATCAGTCTTTTGAGATCATATCATTATGGGGCAGATCCTAAACCTAATCATTTCTGAGTTATAAAAAGATCAGAATAGACACAGAGGCAGAAACCCACAGGGGCAGACAGATGAACTGTGAGGAGTGTCACAAGCAGAGGAAGGCCAAGGATCAGGAGCAGACACCAGAACCAGGAGAGAGGCACGCAGAAGGAACTGACACAGCTGAGACCTTAACTTGGACTTCTAGTCTCCATAACTATGAGGAAATAAACATCTGTTCTTTAGAGATACCAGCTAGTGGTATTTCTGTTATAAGAGCGCTAGATAACTAAGATAGTTTCTTGTCCATCTCTCTCCTCCTTTCAGCAAAAGGAATAGCTGTTGGATGCTTACCATACAGCAGGTACTGGATTGGTCCTCCTGTAGTTATTTTCCAATTGCACCTAACACAGACTCGGGTGTCTCCAGGTTGCCTAGCCCCTCTCCTAAAGCCAGTTGGATGGGCAGTACAGCTTTAGCTCTCTCCAAAGTCTCAGTGGAGTACAGAATTAGTTTTTCCTAAGGCTAATGAACTTTTACAGTTCCTGAGTGGCACATAAAGCTTGTGTATGTCTACTAGAGTAATGGTTGGCAGCTGGAACCCACCCTGCAGTGCTATGGAAGCAAGTCCTGGCCATCTTCTTCCATAAAGGTTGGAGCCACATAAATCCTATGGAACAGTTCTACTCTGTAACCTATGGGGTAACCATGAGTCAGAATCAAGTCAGTGGCCATGGGTTTGGTTCTGGTGTTTAATGAGCTATTGTTGAAGATCTCAGGAAATTATTAGGGGCACTGGCTGCCATACAATGTCGGGCATTAGTGCCTAGCAGAGGATAAGGAGTCACCAGGTTAACATGGGGCTGGCAAAGGAGTCTGCGAAGTAGAGCAGAGTGACCAACAGCCCAAATCTAAGGTACTTCGTTCAAACTGAGTTCTGCCACTTACTTGCTCTGTGATTTGTAAAATAGAGGTAATAATAGCTATAGAAGTGCCGTGAATGCCAAGCCTCCATAATGTTCATAGAAAAATTAACAGGCAAATTCTGCATAGACATAGAAAAGTACACATCTGTAGTAGTTAAGAGCTCTCAGCAGCTCCAATCCACCAGCTGCTCCAGTTCTACTCTGTCCTATAGGGTTTCTATGAGTTGGGATCACCTGGCTTTGGGTTTGGTTTGTTTTTACTGAACCCAGGCCCCTGGCTCCTAATTGATGTACATCTCCAAATTCAAAGTCCCGTTATCTTGCTTCTGTTTCTTTATAACAATCACCACTTCACTTCGTTCTTGTTGCTTAATGTTTTTTTCCCTTGTCTATCTAGACCACGGGTTACATGAAGACTTTGTTCATTTTGCTCACTCCTGATTCCCCAGCACCTAGAACTGTTTCTGGCACATAAGAAAGCAAAAAGGGGCGGGGAGGGGGGTGAATCAGCATCTGCCATGAAGCTGATTTAAACTCATGGCAACCTTATAGCACAGAGTAGAACTGCCCTGCAGGGTTTCCAAGGAGTGCCTGGTTTCAAACGGCCGAGCTTTTGGTTAGCAGCTGCAGCTCTTAACCACTGCACCACCAGGGTTTCTACCTGACACACAGTGGTTGCTGAATGAATTTTTGCTGAATAAATAAAGTCCAAAAATTAATATAACCTACAAATATTCTTACACTATTTCTGCCAGGAGGTATACAGTCTACTAGTGACCAGAGGTGAAATAATCATGTTTAAGTTTTTCAATTACAAATTTCTATTTAGTCTACAGGATGGCGTGATCTAACATTTTTTAATGGTGAGTATACAGGTATGCTCATTTTTGGAAAAATACTGATCCATGATAACAAATAAAGTGAAGGTGGTTTGCATAAAGCCAAGAGTACGGACTTCTGGATTAGAAAACAAATAGGATTTGAATTTTAGTTCTATCACTTAGCATCTTTGTGACCCTGGACAAGTTTCTCACCTTCTCTGAACTTGTTTCCTCATCTATGTCAATGATATATAACACCTGCCTCTTAGGGTTGTTTTAAGGATTGAAGAAGGTGATGTGTGCGAACTCAGTACTGGTAGACACAAACAATGTATTCTTAAAAAAAGATGGTACCTTAAACCCCAGCACTTACTGAAATGGAACTATATTTAACCCACTGGAAAAAACTGTCAAAATCCACTGAAACTACTCATTAAACTCATTGTTAAGCAGATCTTTCTGCTTTGTTGATTTTTTTTTCATACAGAAAACATAGGAAATATCTTATTATCCAGAAGCTATTTCCTAACATGTGATTTCTCCATATGGAGAGTGTTATGGATTGAATTTTGTTGCCCCCAAAGCTCTTTTAAAGTCTTAAGTTCTGTACCTGTGAACGTGTGGGGAGAAAACAGGGGGAGATTTCTTAAAGCAGACATGGAGCAAGGGATGCCGTATTAGGAATCTGTCTACAATCCAGGGGACATCTGGAGCTACTGACAAGGAGGCACCCTCCCCTACAGCCCATGCCCAGATTTAGACTTCCAGTTTACAGAACTATGAGAAAATTGTTGTTCTTAAAGCCTAGCTTGTGATATTTGTATTATAGCAGTATTAGGTAACCAAGACCTGTTCCCACTCCTCTTGCCATGGAGTTGATTTTCATAATGACCCTATAGGACAGAGTAGAATTACCCGATAGGGTTTCCTAGGCTCTACCCTTTGCAGAAGCAGAGTGCTCCATCTTTCACCTGTAAAGCTGGAGAATTGAAACCACCGAGTTTTCTTTCAGTTAGCAGCCAAATGCTTAATCACTGCTCCACCAGGGCTGTCTGGTAAATAAGGCAGGGGGTTAAAATAGTAGAATCAGTATAGAGTACTCAAAAGCTAAAGTGTTATCTTCTTACCAGTGGTAAGGTCTCCTTTAAAGATGGAAGCGACTGGAAGTTGAGAATTCTGAGTCCTGTGTTGGGATGATTTCCATGTGATCTGTGGAACTTAAAAAGGAAACAGTGTCAGCTTCCTGTGTTCTGCATGCAGGTTGCCCAGTTTCCTAAAAGAGTTTTTCCACTTGTTTAGAAATGATTAGTGGAAACCAGTAACTTTACTAGACACGAACAATGAAGTAAAGGCAATGGCCTTCAAGTGTGTCTTCTCTTCTTTAATTGGTTAAATCCCTAAGGAGGAATCACAGTGCAGACTACAAAAATACTTAAGATTTGTAAAACTTGAAGGCATGTCTGGTAATTTCATGAAGCTTCTAGGCAACAGACACCTAGAAACTTTTGTTAAGTTGGAAAACTGGCACAAGAGCAGGTCTCTACTTGATTCCTTACAACAGATGATGCAATGAAAAATAGCTTTCCTTAAAAGCCTCTAAGACTTGTCACTTACGCCTTTGCACAGTCTTTGAAATGCTGCTCAGCCTCTCTTGGCTCCACATCAGAAGCCCCACTTTGGGTTGTAACATGCGGCAGAATGTCATTAATGACTTCCCTCGGCAGCCTCCCCGCCGGCACGCATCCCGGCCTGCCTTGTCTACTCATCCAAGTAAAGGCTGTCAGGATACACTCGTGAAAATTTCTGACCAGGGTGAGGCAAGCAGCTCTGGCAGCTACCTCACTTTCAGTCTGAATTCCAATGATCCTGGGGCTGCCTAGCTCATCTCCTCCCTCCTGGTAATTAAAAACTGCCAGAGATGAAGTCAGGAACATAATTCTCCCAGCTGACAGAATACATTCCTGAAGACAGTTCTGGGCTCTGGAGCCCAGAGAGTGCTCATACTTAAGTAGTCAGCCTGATTTCAGTGTTCAAATTCTACTTTAATTTTTTTTTTTTTTTAATTACTGTGGGGGACAGGAAAGAAATCACAACTTGAGCTGTCCTTCACTGCTACCGAGATATCACTGGCTTGTATAATGAGCTTAGTGACCCATGCAGCTCTCTGACAAAAAAGATCAGATCTTCTCCGTTAAAAAGTGCCCTTAGGTCTTCAGAAAGTTTTTGAAAAGGCTGATCTGGGTTCAGGCACTAGCTCAATTAAAAGGTAGTTTTCTAAAAACAATGGGTAGGGGATTGAGGATGAAACCATCAGAAAAAAGACAAAAATTCTTTCTTATGGTTTTATTCTGGCTTCTCTATAGCAAAAGGAAAAGGTTTCATTGTGAACTTGCGACAAAACAGAAATCTTTCTTGGCTTCTCAATGCTTCTCTAATTTTCTTCTGCTCTCTGGGTCTATATTTCCTCCAGATTCTGAGGGAGTACGGTTGTGCCCTCCTGGCCAACAATCAGGTTCATTCATCTACATTGTGTTTTCTAGGCTGCTGTTTGTTCCTGGGAGCTCAGGTAGGAATCTGCATCTACATAATTTTGAAATTTTAAGAATAAAAATATTACATCGTAATGTAACAATTTGCAATTTGACAAAATCTTGGCTTTATTGCTGGATTATTTTTCTTTTCACTTTTATTATTTTTAGATCAGTTTTTACTATCATTATTAAAAGGTATTAGACAATTTGGCATCAAGTCAATGGCGGTGGGTTTGTTTCTTTTAATAGATGATTCTGGTGTTGCAGTGGTTAAATGGTTGGCTGCTAACTGAAAGGTAGGCAGTTGGGACCCACCAGCCTCTCTGTGGGAGAAAGATGTGGCAGTTTGTTTCAGTCCAGATTTACAGCCTTAGAAATCCACGAGGCAGTTCCACTATGTCCTATAGGAAGCTATGAATGAGAATTCACTGATCGGTGGTAGGTTTGGATTTGGTTTATTTGGTTCTGCTGGCTTTTGAAAATGGAAAATAGCAATTGAATGTTTGATCACTGCACCAGTATTAGAAAATCTGCTGTCACTGGGTCAATTCTATAGGTTCATGTGATTTTTTTTGCATAAACTACAGGTAGTTCTTTGTAAGTGAACTTCAGTTACTAACTTGCATCACACAAAATAATTTTCATGTCTGACAAGGGCTTTAATAGCCAGCTTAGGGAATGAACCCAATCTTCCTTTTAGTCTGCTATCATAATTTCATATCTGCCAGGTGTGTTAATTTAAATTGGATTAAATTAAACTCACTTGAAAGAGATGGTTAGTTATCAGAGAGCAATTTCACAAAGAATCAGGTAGGGGAATCATGACAACTTATAAACAAAATTGCCAGAGGAGAAAACAAGTCAGCGACAAACTTTTTAAGCACACGACTGAAGTGAAGCTATAGTCTGCATTCTTCATGGCACACTGCCACCAAGTGGCTAGGTTATTTCTTTTCTTTTCTTATTTATTTATACCGTGATCGTGAAAGTGTACAATCCAGTTTAAATTCGCATGCCCGCCTACGTGCTTCCCCCTCTGCTCCCTCTGCCTGGTGAGAGCACACTCCTTAGGTTATTTCTTTTTAAAGCACATTTAGAATTTTCCATCATAAAAGCAGTAATTATAATAGAGGGGAAGAAAGAGAGAGAAAAAGAACAATCTCAAATCCCATCCCGTTAACTCTTGCACCTAGAAAGAAAGGTCTGGCAAGCTACTTGCACAGCCTATTGAGACCCTATGGGTCGCAATAGCTCAACCTGCAACCAACCGTGGTGATGGAGCAAGACTGGGCAACTTTTCATTTTGTTGTGCATAAGGTTGCCTTGAGTCAGAGGCTGACTCAACAGCTGCTAACAATAACCACCACTACTGACCCGCTATTTTTATTTTTCAAGAAGTATTTTAACATAGAAAAACATTCACAGACACAGAATCTCTGACATACATGGGAGCTTTACCACTGAGAAACATTGTTTAACATCAGCTGTCATCAACAGCAAAACCGTCATGATGTTGTCATTATTTTTTCATGTCTGTAGTGATATGTCCATGATGAGATAATTCTGGTCCTGCAACAGAATGTTATTAAATTTATACCTAGTACCCTCCCCATGGAGCAAGACTCGGAAGTGTTTTGTTCTGCTGTGCATACGGTCGCTGTGAGTCAGAACCGACTGACGGCACCTAACAACAGCAGCACTACTCTCCCAGCACGTAAGTACTTGAGTACAAATCCACACCATCTCTCACTGGGCAAGAACGTTTATAAAACATACACACCCTGACACTGGAGTTGAGAGTTAGCATTAGATAATGTTTGTAGAAGATTAAGATTGGTTTCAAACAAGAATATAGTTTTTTATTCTTGGACAAGCTTAGAACTACAATTTAACTACATTCTTTGGTCCGTTCCAAATGCCAGTTTAATTCAACCACAAAATGCCTAGAAGGTCTTGATTTTAACAGTAATGTGTTCCATCTGTTTCTTAGGGATGGTGCCACATCAGTCTCCTAGACCTCTTCATCTTGTACTTCTCATGGAGCAAAGGGTGCAGCCTTTTTATTTTTTAAATATTTTATTGGGCTTTAAGTGAAAGTTTACAATCCAAGTCAATTTGTCATACATAAACTTAGACACACACTGCTATGTAACTCTAGCTGCTCTCCCCACCTTGTGACAGCATGCTCCTCCTTTCCACCCTGTATTTCCTGTGTGCATTCAACCAGCTCCTGTCCCTCTGTGCCCTCTCATTTCACCTCTGGAGAGGAGCTGCCCAGTTAGTCTCATGTATCTACTTAAGCCAACAAGCACACTCTTCACCAGTATCATTTTATGTCTTATAGTTCAATCCAATCTTTGAAGAATTGGCTTCAGGAATGGTTCCAGCTCTGGGCTAACAGAAAGTTCTGTGTGTTCTAGCTTCTCATTTTGTGTGGTTTTGAAATGTCTCAGTAGGCTGGTTGTGTGTGCTAGCTTGGTTATTGGCTTCTTTGAAGCTCTAACATCCTTTCACCAGCAGTCTGTTTCTTGCATGGATTCAGCTCAGGTATCCAGGTAGTCAGCCACCAAGTGTGTAGTGTAGATTCTCCACTACAGTCCTAGGTGATTGTTACAGGTATTGGTATCTGCCTGCATGCACTGAGACACACAGGGGACTGACTGCCATCTCTAAGTGTCTGTGCAGAAGTTGTGTCCCCTTATGCCTGAACCTAAGCAAAGAAACTATTTCTGTCCCAAGTTTCCAGCTCGGGGGAATCAGTAATTTCTGCCCTTTTCCCTATTTGTGAAATTGTCCTCTCTCCAAGTCTGGGAGAATGGCTTAAGGTTCTCATAACGTATCCTAATTACAACCCAGGAATGGCTCAGTCTACGGAGCCCTGTGCAGTGTAGAGAAGAGAGAGGGAAGTTCTGGGAAAGGGGAGAGAGGTTTATACCACAAGAAAGTTTTTGATCCACAGGTACTCAGTTAGACACAAGCCACTTAGCTTTGAACAATCAAACACCATTTTTCACTGGTTCTGAAGACATGAATGGGCTCTCTGATACTCATTCTCTACTGTTGGGGAAGATATCCTCCAGACACCACTGTTGGCTCACCACAGTGGCTGGAGCCAATTCCTCCAGCTCAGGTGGAAAGCACACAGACAACTTCTGGACCTACTGTCTCTCCTCCATTGCTCAATGCTATTTCTCAAGTTCCTTTTTGATGTTCAGGGCTTCTAGAATGTCGTACACAACTTATTCATTTGTTCTTTGGGGGTCTTGTTGTTACAGAGATCACAGGAAGCAACTGATTAGGCTGCTGTCTTGGCCCTGCCCCTCTGCATTTTCCTTTTTAATCTACCATTTGCAGAGCACCAACTAGGTTCCAGAGCCCGCATAGTACAGTGGTTAAGCACTTGGATGCTAACGGAAACATCCAAGTTTGAACCCACCAGCTGTTTTCCCTAGAGAAAGATGGGGCAGTCCACTTCCATAAAGATTTATGGCATTGGAAACTCTTGGGGTGATTCTTTTCTGTCATACAGGAGCTCTATGAGTTGGAATGGGCTCAAAGGCAACAGTTTTTGTTGTGTTTTGGAACTATGTTCTGGAGTCCCTTGATAGACAAATTGTTGGCACACTCAATCTCTGGAAGAAAGCCCTGTCAATCTACTTCCAAAAAAATCAGTCGTTGAAAACTCTGTGGGCACAGTTCTACTCAGATACATATGGGTTTGCCGTGAGTTAGAGTGGACTTGATGACAACAGGTCTTAACTATGTTGCAGGTAATGTGGTGGATTTATCTGTCTTCTCTCAGTAAATCCTCACAACAGATCACTCCTCCTTTTATAGAAGAAGGAACTAAGACACAGAAAGAATAAATACCTTGCCCAAGGTCATCCAGCTAGGAGGTTGAAGAATGAACATTTCCATCTGGTTCTGACACTTTGTTCTGGCTGCTGGTCCCATTAATTAATAACCTCAGTTCCACACCAGAAAGGCTCAGTTTGGGGCCGCACTGTCAGCCCTATGAAGATCTGCGTTCACACGGAGGCTGAGACCACTGTTACTCTGAGGGTTGGCCATAGAGTATTAGAACAGCCTGACCTGGCAGGGCCCCACTCCGCACCACCACGGGCTGTGGTGGGGCTAGTCTATTTAGGACTGATTCTCAGGCTCTGCCAGCCTGGAGTTGTTTTCCTCTTAAAACAAACTATTTTCCTCAATTATGCAAGCAGTGCATGCTAACTGTATAATGCTTGAAAAGTATAGAAGATTATGGAGAAGAAAACACAGTCTTTTATTTGCAAAGTAGAAAAAAAGTAACTTTTCTCATTTGTTAAGTCTTTTGTGTACTTCTGTACCTTGGGGAAGGTATGTTTTTTTCTTTTGATACTATATGACAAGCGACCTCTCACTTCATCAAAAATTGTTTAAAATCACCATTGTGTTTTTGTTAGGCGTCATAGAGTTTGTTCTGACTCACAGTGACCGTATGTACAACAAAATGAAACACTATCTGGTCCTCCATCATCCTCATAACTGTTGTTATGTTTGAGCCCATTGTTCCAGCCACTGTGTTAATCCATCTCATTGACAGTCTCCCTCTTTTTCCCTGAGTGTCTACTTTACCAAGCATGATGTCTTTTTGGCTTTCTCCAGGCATTGGTCTCCTCTGATGACAAATTCAAAGTGAATGAGATGAGGCTGGCTATCCTTACTTCTAAGGAGAATTACGGCTAGTAAGTATTAGGTGCTACTATTGCTGGACTTTTAGGTTGTTTCCAAAATTTTACTATAAAAATTAACTTTTGGATGAATGTCATGTATATAAATTTCCTATCCACATCTCTGATTATTTCCTAAGATTAGATTTGTAATTAATTAGAAGTGTAATTACTGGGCCATCAGTATAGACTTTTACAAGGCTTCTTTGTTTATTTGTGTCCTTGCCAATCTTGTCAAAGCTGCATTAACCAAAGCCTGCATCATAATGACTTTGATTAGATCTGACACATGAACCTTTCTAGACTCTTCCTTTAGCAGATTCTAGATATTCAAGAAGAGTTATGTTATAGTAGACAAAAGACTTGTTTTACAGCATTGGCTTTTTTTTTTCTATCGCATTTGTCTTAAAACACAAATATCTCCTTTTGGGTTCTCGCTAATCTCCTATCTCTAGCTATTCAGCTGTTTCGCACCATTTAAGGCCAGTTTAGCTCTGTGGTCAGAATGCAACATTTTGGGCCAACAGCAGAGATTTAATCCTAGTCCATGTCAGTTAGCAAGGGCAAAGACAATTACCACACACCTCAGATTGCATCAGGAGCCTCAGGCAGAGGAAAGAATACGTCAGAACAAAATCATTACCACACCTTGAAAAGTCAAAGCATGATTCATTTAGTGGATTATAGCATCATCCTTGTATATTGCTTATATTGTGGATAACAGGATGTGCATAGACATATTCAAGGGATTATTTTCATGCTTGTATTTCTGGTCTGTAAGTACATGGTGATGATAGCGAGAAGAAAATAAGAAATATACTCATGGCTGATATGTTGTTAAGGAGAAAAAGGAAGAAAAGGCAAGAAGCAGCAGCCCAGCCAATCAGGAAATTGTCCTAAGTGACATGTTCCACACAGAAGTGAGGATCTGATGTTGAAGTGCAGCAAAATTTTATATGCAAGAATGAGAACGAACAGCTTCCAAGTTCTGCCTGGAGATCTGGTCTTCTTCGAGAGTGCAAGCTTGCTTTCAAGCATAGAATTCTCCTGCTTCTGTGTCTAAATTATCCAGTGTATGCTTGCTGTCTTTAGCTTCATGGTGCCAGGACATACTTCTTTGTGATTTTCCTAAAACAGGTAAGAGCATGCAGGGTTTCCCTGGGGAAGCCTCAGGGGGTAGATATTCCCTCTGCCCACAGCCCACAACTAACAAGCGGTTGACTTAAGCCTAGCCAATCTGCTTTCTACCCCTCTCCGCTCCCCACTCCCAGACTCTGAATGTGCAGGACACTACACACAGCTTCAGGAAGCCACTTAGACTCTAATATGGCTGTAGTGGGTGCTTCCAGGGTCTGGTAACGGTAGCTCCAGCGGTGGTGTCTGGGGAACACAGTTGGTAATGGCAGTGACCACAGCGCCAGTTGCAAGGTCCTTACCAGACTCTTCTTCAGGTTTGATTTTGGCTCCTTAGCGCCAGGGTGATTCTGGCTCCTGTTCTCTCTTGGAACCTACCTATGCCAGGTTTTCCAAACTTCCTACTGTTTTCAGCTGTGCTTCTAATAGTTCTCTTTCTGCTTAAAATGGCCACATGTGATTTCTGTTGCTCGCACCCAATCACCCTAACTAGTAGAACTTGCAATTGAAGGTGGTAGGAGTAGGGTGGGGGGATGTGGTAGGCTGAATAATGGCCCTCTAAAATGTCCATGTCCTAGTCTCTGGAAAGTGGGAATATATTGTCTCACACAGTGAAAAAGACTTGTAGGTGTGATTCAATTAAAAATCTTCAGATGAGATACATATAGGTGGGCATGTAAATTTATACGTGAATGTACATTTTCACTCAGTTATGTTAAATAAAAATAAAAACAAAATAAAAAAAAATCTTCAGATGAAGAGATTATCCTGGACCGTCTGGTGGACCAAATGAAATCACAAAGGTACTTAAAGGAGGGGAACAAGAGGTTAGAGTCAGACAGAGAGAGAGATTGGAAGGAAATACACTGTTGGCTTTGAAGATAAAGGATGGGGCCACAAGCCAAGAAATGCAGGCACTTTTAAAACCTAGAAAAGGCAAAAAAATAAAATAAAATAAAAATAGATTTTCCTCCACAACTTCCAGAAGGAATGAACCCTGCTAACACTATGGTTTCAGCCCATAGCTGAATTTTTGGATTTCTCACCTCTGGAAGTGCAAAATAATAAATGTATGCTGGTTTTTAAGCCACTAAAACCAGTTGCGGTCAAGCCAGTTTTAACTTATGGAGACTTCATGTGTGTCAGAGCAGAACATGTGACAATTTGTTACAGCAGCAATAGAAAACAAATACAGGACTTTATTTCTTCTTTATGAAAAAACATAATGTTAGCTCCGTTATTAGATTTCAAGCCTCAGAGAAATTGTAAAACTCTTCTGAGTTGTTTTTCTATCTGTATAAGCCTGCTGGGTTATTGGAGACAGAACCTGAAGATGATTAAATAAACCCAATGAAGAGTCTAAAATGAGACTTTCAAAGAACACTGTGTGACTTGTAACCACCTATAACTGTACACCACACCTTACCAGGGGTGAATCACAAATCTCTGATTAACAAATGACAAAATTTTTGAAAAGTGCATTCTTGGTGACACCATCTAATTTGTGCTACATTTTTATATCATTTATATTTAGTTCCATTGACATAATCTTTTTCTTTCTCTTTTAGTCACTACATAAATTTCTAAGCTTAGAAATTTTGAAAACCTATGAGTCGAATCCGACTCGACGGCACTTGGCTTTGGCTTGGCTTAACAAGAATCTGCATTGGTAATGCAGCAACCAGTAGCGTTATGAAATGTTGTTTAATATCTTGCTCATGCTTGCCTGCTTCTGGAGAACTGTCAAAAAAGAATAATGTGGCTTCTGTGGAAAACTTTTCTACTTCAAGTAGCCATTCCAGGAAGTTAATTAGTCATTATGAAATGGAACAGCCCTTCCCTTGGGTCTCTGACTTCTCATTAAAAGGATTAGAGGGCCTGTGCATTTTTCTTATTACAAAGGAACTCATGTTGCAGTGCAGAACTGAAAAACACCCCTGCCTAGAAGTTGCTGTTTTACTTTTCTCACATGGTAGCAGAGAGTCCAGGAAACTGACTTCCTCGTTTTCAATGTCCATTTTCTATACTGATCAACCCTCTTCTCTCCTTTGGGGCTCTTTGGTTACTGCCTGAAGACTCTAGACAGGCTGGCTGTGACTACCAAGGTTGGGAAATCCCTGCCTGGTGCAAACAGTTCAACGGTTGGCTGCGAACCGGAAGGCTGGCAGTTCAAATCCACCCAGAGTCACCTCAGAGGAAAGGCCTGGCGATCTGCTTCCAAAAGGTCACACAGCCTTGAAAGTCCTGTGGCATAGTTCCACTCTGCACACCTGGGGTGGCCGTAAGTCAGGGCCTACTAGAAGGCCACTATCTGGCTTTGCCTTTTATCAAGGTGGATGGGCTAGACCGAAATGTCAGCAGTACCCCGTGGTTCTCAGACTTTCCCCTGAAACCTGACATCCAGGAGCAAGGAGGGCCTGGGCGGGTGGGAGAAATGTGTGATGTGATGGCCTACTGGGCTACAGTCTTGCACCCCTAGCTTCTGGGGATCCTGGGCTATGAGGCAGGCTAGGGTGATCAGTGACTCACAAAGAGGTAGGCAGGAGGAAGAGGAAGCAGACAAGAGACCCAGTAGTACTAGACATAAAAGCCTGATATTCTCACACATCTGGCCATTTCTCCTCAAAAAACTCATTACTAAGAGGATGCCATCAGTGTTTGGGTGAGCAGGCCTCCTCCTCTCTGTCCCCCCTTATTGCCCACACTCTCCGCTGTCCTTCCATGACCCTTGCACCTCCTAAAGGCTCTGTCTGACCTCTGAAGCACTTCGCTTGCAGCAATACTTCCTTTTCAACCAGTACTCAAGTATATCTACCACAGAGGCCCACAGACCCTACTCTGAGAAATCCCTGCTTTCTAGACCTTTTACTACAGGGTAAGCTAGAGAAACACACTATGAATGGACTTGTGGTAGTTCTGTCTTGGGCAAGGCCGTCTTCTCCATCTATACCTTATCCTCACCTCAGGCTGCCCCTTCCCCATCCTATTTCAAGATTTCTGGAGCCCTACCATTGCATCCCCGTTGCCCTAAGCCATGCTGAAGGAGAAATAGTTGATAACATCTTATGGTAATCTGTTTCTCATGGATTTGCATTTTAATAACAAATATCGAATTAAAAAAATGAAATTCTTTCCACATAGATTTATTATTAGCTGATGTGTAGAGGAGAATTTGGTTAGGTGCCCAAGAGGGTGGGGAAGGTCACACGACCCTTTTAGATCTCTTAGGAAGAACACCAGCAGAGCTACAAATAGTGTGAGCGCTGGAGTCTCATGGCCAGGTTTGTAAACCTTTGGCAAAACTGTTTCATCTCCCTGGGCCTTAAATTCTTCATCTACGTGGTGGGAATAATAACTACACTCCTTTTACAGGGCCGCTATGAATCAGACTCAACTCAATGGGAATGAGTTGATAGGTTGTAGTGATGGGTAGAGGATGATTTATGTGTCAAATGCTTATCACTGTGTCCAGTAGGTAGTAAGCAGTCTATAAATGTTAGCTAATATTATTTATGGAGCCTTGGTGGCAAAGTAGTTAAGAGCTACAGCTGGTAACTAAAAGGTTGGCCATTCGAGTCCACTAGCGGCTCCTTGAAAAATGTAGGTGACAGTCCTATTCTGTGTAGTCACTATCAGTCAGTATCAATATGAAGGTGATTGGTTTTGGCTTGGTATAATTTATAAGGAGCCCTGTTGGCACAATAGTCTAAGTGTTTAGGTTTGTGGTTTGAACCCAGTGAGTGTCTCCATAAGAGACAGGCCGGCAATGTGCTCCTGGAAAGCTGGCAGCCTAAACCGTCCCTGTGGACCAGTTCTGCTCTGTCACACGGGGGCAGCTGTGAGTCAGAATTGACCTGATAGCACACAACAACAATCTCCCAGTAGCATTTATCACCCTCGTATGACCCTGGCCTTAGCTCTGTACCTGGCCTCTTGCTGTTATAGCAGGATAGAATGAGTTTCTCACCCTAGAGATATGTGCCCCCCATGTGTTTGCTACAGCTTGACATACTCTGAGAAAAAGAGCCGACACCTAGTCTTGTGAATGAGTATCTCAGTAACGTATTTCTAAGATTTGGGCGTTAGGGGGCGACAAAAGAGCTTTGTATCTAGTCTGGCTCTTCATTTCTTCTACATCTAGCAGGTGTCAACATCTAAAGTGTATGACAAAGTGTTTTGAAAAACTTAAGACACAGTTCCAAGGTGTTACGTTATAATAGTGATGGTATGAAGAATGTCAGCCAAGCCAAGTGCCGTCGAGTCGAGTATGAAGAATACTGTGATTAAAATTATATCCTTCAGTCCTGAAGATTATTTTTTTTAATTAAGTGTATAAATTACCCAGAGGAGGGAGAAATGAGGCTACTGCAGAAGATTGTAACAATTCATTATGTAGTATTGAAGTCTATTTGGCTATGACTGTATAAAATTATACATGTGAATAAATTCCAACTAATAATACTAAAATATTTAACAATAAACAACAGAGCAGCTAGACTGATGTTGAGAGAATTAATCACATGTTTAAGTGTTAATCACATGTTTAAGTGTTTTAACTCTTTCTGATAATTTGCATATGTGGATAACCAATGCTTATTGAAGTGATTGATTTGTTTCTCATTTAGGAGAATATATTTTCACCAGCATGGCCTAAAGGATTTAAGGTAACTCTGCTATGTGCTTTTCCCTCATTAGAATAATGTTATTCAAAGTGAATTCTTCGATTCTAAATGCCCATGCCTCAGATTCATGGAGGATGTTTGTGGAAAATGCTGACTCCTGAGCCATCCCACCCCTTCTGGGCTGTGGGATCAGACCTCTAGGAGCAGGGCCAGGGAACATTTCCCTTAAGCGGTCCCTCCAGGTGGTTTTAACGCCTAAGAAAGTGAGGGTTGTTACTTAGATTGTAGTCAGTCCTAATAAAATCAAAGCAAAGTGACCATTTGAATGTTACTACTTGCCCTGAAATAGCTTTGCCAGTTTTATTAGATAGTCTGGAGAAGAACTACTTAGAAGAGACACAGATGTCAAAATAAAAGCTGAAGGAAATAAAATATATAAACACACTCACCTGTTCTGGATGTTGCATGAAAAAAGGGTGAACTCCATGGCTGCCAGTACCTTTTACCTGTCTCTTGACATCTCACCTGAAACACATACTCAGCGTTTGGCTCCAGGTGGAATTCTGATCGTTGCACAGAAGTGAAATTGGCATCAAATTCTTTAACCTAAAATGGATGGATAACAATAACAAAATGATGCAGTGTGTTGTCAGAATTAACAACATTCCACTCAGCAGAAATCTACGGAGCACCTCCTACATTCTGAGCAGTATTCTTGACTCTAGGAAAACAAAGGGAATTATATACTTTATAGAAAACATGGTCATAAAAAAAATCAAAGTCACATCAATAAACATGAATAATGAAATAAAATTGTTGGTGTTTGATAATTCTTTCCAGTGTTTTAAGTCTCAAAGTCCCAAATGCAATATACCCTTAATTTTGAAAAAGTCGGGGTAGGTGACTTAATATCAGGTGCTTGAATCATTCTCTCTCTGCATTGGATATTTAGATCAGTAATTCTTCCAGTGGTGACTTTTGAAAAACATACTCATAGGCTCAGCTGTTAATGAAAAAAACAAAACAAAACAAAAACCTGTTGCTCTCAAGTTAATTGCGAATCATAACGACCTTGTAAGACAATGTAGAACTACTCCATAAGATTTCCAAAGAGCAGCCAGTGGATTTGAACAGCCAGCCTTTATGATAGCAGTTGAACTCTTAACTACTACACTGTATCAGTCTCCTAAATATATGTAGAACCTACAAGGCTTAGTATAGATTTGTGTGAGAAGGAGAAAAACAAAACAAAATAAAACATTTAAGGATGTTGAAATGTGAAAATTCAACCGAAAAGAAGCAAGAAAATAGATGAGGAGGGAAAAAACAAAATCCTGTGAATCAGTTTTGGGGGGATGAAGTGCTATACAACCTGCTATAAAACGTAATGAGAAGGAAGTCCAAACAAGCTGGTTAGGTGGAGAAAGGGAAACTAAGACATTTGTTCAGCCCCTCCAGTAACTTGCAGCAAGTGATTTACTGAGAAAAGATAAGTGTGACTGGTAAATCAGACATAAAATATGTCTAGAAATGTATTTATGTGACAAACTACCAAGATAAAAAAAAAAGCTATCAACTCATAGAGGAATTCTCCCATTAAAAAGTGAATCTTAATATAAATCTTTAAAATATGTACTGCACTGAAAATATAAAATTCATGTAAATATTTGTATAACCTTTGGAAATGTGACATTTCCTTTTGAAAGATATCATTAAGAGTCCCCATAAGTCACATCTGTGCCTGTAGGGCTCAGAATTTTCTGCTTTGAAGATATGACTGGTCTGTATTTGGAGTCTCCTTGGATCCAGGAGAGTTTTTGCTTATTGTGCCAAAGATTTGACTTTCAAATGCACTCTACTTCATTTTAGCTTTTCTCCTAAGGGAACTGTTGTTAGTCTCCAATGTGACTATTACCATTATGTTTCCAGATAAGCCCTCAATACCCTCAAGTACAGCCAGAATCTCCAAAGAGAAAGAATTCTACAACACTGTTAACAGAGTTGTTTCTACAGACAGACAAAGCAGTTGACTGGTTAGGACCTTGCACACACCGAAAGCCTCGACATGGTACCTTCGGAGAAAAGAATGAACAGTGAGAGAGCTAGAGACCCTTGCATGTGCTTTATTCCCATGAGTGCAATTTCTGTAGTGAGACAAGCAAAACTTCCAAGTGTTTTCCTTGTTTTTAAGAGGGAAACGTATTTGAAGGCATTTCATTAGGAACATCCACTAACCGGACACTATCACTTACCTGGAGTATAAAGTTTTAAAATATGTATCACCTTTGTAAAATGTAACTCATGCCTGTCATTTTCCCTGTGGTGGTTACAAGCACAACCAGCATCACAGGTCAATGCTGGGACAGTCAGGTGACAAATGAGTTCAATCGAACTAAACAACGCAGTATGACACCCTGATCCAGCCAGCTACCAGAGTGCTGTCCTACTGTTGGCTATCAGCCCTGCAGAAAGGAAAATGCAGGAGTCATTGAAAGATGTAACTGAAAAAATAAATTGCCTATGGGTTAATGATTAATGGTGAGTAAAGAGATGTTTTAAAGAAAACACAAATCTTTGCAACTGGACAAATAAGCAACATCACGATAAATGAAGTTATCAAGAATTTCATTTCCCTTAGGTCCACAATCAGCAGTCATGGAAGTAGCAGCCAAGACATCAAATAACATATTTTATTGGGCAAATCTCCTGCAAAAGACCTCTATAAAGTGTTAGAAAGCAAAAATGTCATTTTGAAGACTAAAGTGTCTTCACTGACCCAAGCCATGGTATTTTCAATTACATCTTATGCATGTGAAAGCTGGACAGTGAACGAAGAAGCTCAGAGAAAAATTAACACCTTTGAATTATGGTGTTGGCAAAGAATATTGGTCCATAATAGATTGCCAGAAGAATGAACAAGTCTGTCCTAAAAGAAGTACAGCCAGAATGCACCTTGGAAGCAAGAATGGCAAGACTTCATCCCATATACTGTGGTCATGTTATCAGGAAGGACCAGTTTGTGGAGAAAGACATTGTGCTTGGTAAAGCAGAGGCTCATCAAAAAAGAGCAAGACACTTAATGAGACAGATTAACACAGTGGCTGCAACAACAGGCTCAAACATAGCAAGGACCACGAGGACAGCACAGGACCGGGCAGTGTTGCCTTCTGTTGTACCTAGGGTTGCTGTGAGTTAGAACCAACCCAGTGGCAGCTAACAATAACAACAACAAATGAAGTTGTAGCTGCTCAGTGAGAAAGTCTCTAAGCAGAAGAGAACCACAGCAAGAGCAGAACTTTGGGTCAGATTTTTAAAAGGATAAAAAGTGATGACAATTCATGAGAAGACAAAGTGTGCCTTAAAGCAACCCTCCAGATTCCTATTCACGCTACTTATTTGGGTAAGACAGCAGATGTCAAGATTTCAACCTTGGGTGCCTCATCAATAAGCCCTTATTGAATACCTATGTGGAGAGCATGATTTCAAGAAATAGAACTATCTTTATAGCAGTTAATTTCTGTTTAAAGTTTCAATTCTGAAGACAAGTGGATGTGGAAACTTAATCTGTTAGTTTGAGGTGCCCCTTAGGGTTGCATCTAAGCTCAGGGGAGCACCCTTAGGTGGGGGAAGGAAAATCTCCAACCTATCAAGGGAGTTCTATAATCCCCACTTCCCCCTACTCCCACCCTGGGGACAGACCCAGGGTCAAGGGTCAGTCTCAGTAACCCATCAGTGTCTAAACTCTTTTGGTTGCCCTCCCTCCCCCATCTCTACTTCTTTTGGCCCCAGTAGACTTCGGCTCACTTACTTTGTACATGTCATTAGGAAAGAGCAATCACCAGAAGAGGACACCATGATTGGTAAAGAAGAGGGTCACTGATAACGAGGGAAATCCTGAGACGTGGATTGGCACAATAGCCACAGCAATGAACCCCCTCATACCACAGGTCATGAAGATGGCAAAGGAGAGAGCAACGTTTCATTCAGTCATATACAGGTCATATGACCCAGAGTCATCTCCATAGCAAATAACAACAACAAACTAGTGTTGGGCAGGGGAGAGAAGGGGAGTAGTGAGTGAGGGACTTAGTTGTGACTAAGCATATGTTCTTCCACATATTTTGTCTTAAGCCAATATTTAGACTTTTGTAATGAGGAAAGCAAGGGTTTGATCCTTTGCTATCAGTTGAATGTTCTATTAATCCTTCCTTATAAATGATGGATGCTTCACAGCCTGGTTCAAAGGTCTGAAAATCATAGCCTGTGTAGTGTTCACATTTTTAGACAGTTTGAAGAAAATAATATGTAGTGCCTCAGAATTCATATGAAATTTAGATCTCAGTGTCCAAAATTAAAATTTTATTGGAACACAGTCACACTGATTCATGTACACACTGTATGTGGCTCCTTTCACAGTGCAAACACAGAATTCAATGGCTGAGACCCATGGCCTGAAAGCCCAAAATATTTACTGCTTGGTCATTTCAGAAAATATTTGCTGGTTCCCTGGTCTAGTTTAATTAGAGAAATGAGTTATTATTAATCTACTTACTTGAACCTTCAGCCAAGATTTCCCTGTTATACTATCACTACTGTTGGGCGCCACTAAAGTTAAGTAGTAATAACTCTAACAGATAATATTTCAAAATATTACCTATACTACACCACTTACTGCTCTCAAGTCAATTTCAACTCACAATTAAACCTGTAGGGCAGAGTAGAACTGCCTCATAGGATCTCCAAGTCTGTATACCTTTACAGAAGCAGATGGGCTTGTCTTTTTTCCATGGAGCAACTGGTGAGTTTGAACTAATGACCTCTCAGTAAGTAGCTGAGGATTTAACCATTGTGTCACTGGGGCTCCTTCCTACGTTATCAAGGCACTATAAAAATCAATGGTGGTAAAATACATACACGCATGTATGTGTGTGTAGGGGTGGGTGTGTATCAAATGGGTGTGATCCATAGGGTTTTCAGTGGCTGATTTTAGGCCGATCCTCAGCCCTTTCTTCCTAATCTGTCTTAGTCCAGAAGCTCGGCTGAAACCTGTTCAGCATTGCCACAGCACGTCAATCTCCAGTGACAGATGGGTGGTAGCTGCGCTCAAGGAGGATTGGCCTGGAATTAAACCAAGGCCTTCCTATGAAAATGGAGCATTCTGTCACTGAACTGCCACTACCCCCATGTGAAAATATTTACATAGTGGGCTGCTGCTGTTCCTGAGATAGGGCACCTAGAAGTGGGTATGGATTTCTCCTGGGGATTGTGAGTTCAGCTTTTGATGTGAATTTGAGTGCCAGAGAGACAGCAGGAAGACAGCCAACAAGTAGCTAGAAACACAGGTGTGACTCAGGGAGGGCTGTGAGCGCTCCAAGCAGCAGCTTGCTACTGCAGGTGAGGTGTCAGCAGTAGATGAGAGAATCAATGGAATTGGGAGAGACAGACAGCAGATGTGAAGAGCATAGTCACATTGAAAGATCTGGCAAAGAAGGGCATTTACCAAGCAAAGGGCAACCAGAGATTTGGATAGAGAACAAAGAGATCCATGAATTAAAAACAAAAACAAACAAACAAAAAAGACTTATTTTTCAAGAGCTTTGAGTGTTAGAATAGGATGAGAGCTGCCAGAGTCCTTGTTAATGATACGGCAAGCATCCTTTCTCATGAAGATAATGATATCTTTGAAAGAATTGGTTTCACCCCAGAGGAGACTATCTAGGTTACATTTTGGAGGTAGTTTGCAATAATGTCCCCATTTTTTTTTTCCTGAAAGAGATGCTGCATGGTGTAAATGTTTACCACACTCAATTGCTAACTGAAAGATCAGTGGCTTGAGACAGGGCATTTAGAAATGGGTATGGAGTCCATTCAAAGGCATCTTGGAAGAAAGGCCTGGCAACCTACTTGTGAATAATCAGCCATTGAAAACCCTATGGAGAAAAGTTCTGCCCTGACACACATAAGGTCCCTATGAGTTGGAAGTGACTCTGTGGTAAATGACTATACCCATTCTTCTCTTATTCACATGGTTAGATTTCAAGCACCAGGTTATTATGTGAAAACTGCTGTTACATAAAAATGGAAGATGATCACATCACATCACAAATGGAGGATGGACTACAATACGGTGTAACTGCCTAATTACATCATTGTATAGCTTCCAAACCATTGAGAATCATGGCTCAGCCAAGTTGGCTCAGCCAGAGTTACGCCATAGCCTCTCAACTTGGAATTTTTTACTGCTAGATGTGTGTAGGTAATCTTCAGGTAGTAGATTTTTTACTATTGTTGTAAATTTGAAATGTTGGATACCAACAGATTTGATAGGTAAGGAGTAGGTATATATACATATATACACACACATATATTTCCTGCTTGGTCATTGTTTTTACCATTTAGCTTTGAGTGCCCTTCCACTGACTATGGGTTTGACTATGTGGCTTGCTTTGGGCCAACAGAATGTTGATCAACATGATGTAAATAGAGCCTGAAAGGCACTGGAGGCAGTGGGCATTAGCAGTCTTGCTCACTGCCATCACCAGAGGAAGGATATGCCCAGGCATATCCATTGGTTTCTGGACAAGGACAAAACACATAAAGGATAGCCTACCTTTGTACCTACATAAGCCAGCTCAACTGAAAACCATGTTCGATTCTTTATCAGCTGAACCCCATTAACAGAAATAAGTATTCATTGTTGTATGTCACTGAGTTTTGTGCTGTGCTATATATGACTGTGGTGATAGGTAGCTAATATATGCTTTACTAATGTAATAAACCAAGCAGAAGATTTTAAGTACTAAAACTTCTGTGTATTATGGATGGAAATAAAAGCTACCAAAATTTTGCTACTTAGTATGGAGTCTACTATGAATGCCAGTTGAATAATGGATTTGAGGATGACTTTACTTGACTATAGAATTTATGAAAGGTTTTTTGGTGAGATCAAGATGGCCTTACTGTTACAGTACATGTATTTCTTATGTGAGATGCTCAGGTTTTTTTGTAATGATATTGTGGTCCTGTAGAGGCCCAAGTTTCTTAAGTGGTACAAACAGTTTGTACTGGACTTTTAACCCAAAGGTTGGTGTTTCAGACCCACTTAGTGGCACCACGGAAGAAAATCTTGCCAATCTGCTTCTGTTCAGATAACAGCCAAGAAACCCTAAAGAGCAGTTCTGCTCTATAACATACAGAAGGTTATCAGGTGTTGAAGTCAACTCAGCAGTAAGTTTGGCTTGGTTTTGGCTAAAGCCCCAAGGTAAAATCCACTTGTTTGTCTGTGTGTGTGTGCACAACCATGTAACTTCCCTTAAAGAGGGTGTGCACTCCTGGTATCAATTATTTGTGTAGAAAAAAATGTCCATAGACATGGTTAGAATTTAGAAAGACACAGTTTAAACAGAAGAGGACCTTCTTTCTCTAGGAGAATTGCTATCTTGAGCCTACAGTCTAGAAAGGCAGATACATAAGTGGAAGTTCCTTGTTAGGATTGCTAAAATGATCTCCACCACATAGAAGAAAAGCCTAAATTAGTTGTGGTAGACTCTACTAACTTAGGGGAACAAGTTGTATTGTGTAGCCCAGATTAAGTAGTAGCTTAATTTTCTCTCCCAACATAGTTCAAGATTCACTGTTGGACAACTAAATAGTGAGAGATTTATAAATGTTTCCAAAAGAGAAAATTTAAAGATATGTGTCACGGTTTTATCCTTTCACGGTACTTATTCAATCTGTACACTGAGCTAATAATCCAAGAAGTTGGGCTACATGAAGAAGAACGCGGCATCAGGGATTGGAGGAAGACTCTAGTATCGTCTTGCTGAAAATGTAGAATGCTTGAAGCACTTGCAAATGAAGATCAAAAGCCACAACCTTCAGTATGGATTATACCTCAACATAAAGAAAACAACAATCCTCACAGCAGGGCCAATAACATTAATTTATCATTAACATCATGATAAATGGAGAAAGGATTGAAGTTGTCAAGGATTTCATTTTACTTGGACCAGCAATCAATGCCCATGGAAGCAGCAGTCAAAAACATTAAACGATGTATTGAATTGGATAAATCTGCTACAAAAGACCTCTTTCAAGTACTAAAAAGAGAAGATGTCACTTTGAGGACTAAGGTATGGCTGGCTGACCCAGGCCATGGTGTTTTCTTTTTTGTTTTCATTTTTATTTATTCATTTTTTATTATGATTCAGTGAAAGTATATACTCCAAGGTGATTTTGCCTGCCCACCCCTCTACAACTGTATCTGCTGTCTATCCCTGTGACAGCACACTCCTCCTTTTCACGCTTTGTTAGTAGTATCCTCCCAAGAAACACCCATCCCCTCCTCTCCACCCTCTCCTCTCCACACTGGAAAGAAACCAGTAGGACAGACTTCTATAAATATATAAAAACATAAAGTACACACACCACATGCTCACTCTGTGACACAGTCCAGTCCCTTCTTAGTTTGAAGTGTTGACCTCAGGAGTTGTTTGAGGGCTGGGGCAGCAGCAAGTCTAGTGACTGTGTTCCCAGGAGACTCTCTAGGTTGTTGGACTATCAATTCTGGTCTTTTAGTGGAGTTCTTGATCTGCACACCTCTTTTTCTTTTCTTTTGTGTGTCAGGAATTCCACACTGTATCGTCGTCTATCACGGTTATCCTTGGTGATGGTCGGGCACTATTTGGTTCTTCTGGTCTCATGCTTACGTAGTTTCCCAATCATGTGAATCTTTTTGCCTCCTGGGGTCATTTTTCATCTTGTCTTTGATGTTCTCAGTCATCATCTGTTCCAGGTGAACTGGGACCAATTGATGTTCCTCAGACAGGACTTGCTGACTTTTAAGATCCCAGATGCCACTCACCAATAGGGGGTGCAGAAGACTCTCTGAGCAAAAGACTAGTTATGCCAATTGACCTTGATGTCCCCTGAAAACACAGCCCTCAGGCCCTTGTCCTTTCTACTCTATCCTTTGAAATGTTAGGTTGAATTCAGAAAACATTTCAGTTTATGGTTCTTCTGTGCATCAGTCCTTTTTTTAGTCCTTATAATAGTGGTCTCATACAATACTTGTCCTTTTGCAGCTGACTGATTTCAGCATAATGTTTCCTAGTTGATACTAGGTTATGAGATGCTTCCTAAAACCTTCATTGTTCTTTATCCTTGCATAGTGTTCCATTGTGTATATATACCATAGTTAGTTTATCCATTCATCTGTTGATAGACACCTAGGTTGATTCCATCTTTTTGTTATTGGGGACTGTGCTGCAATAAACATTCGTGTGCATGTATCTGTTCACACAACACCCTTTATTTCTAATGCATATATTCCAAGCAGTGGGATTACTGGATCATATTGTATGTCTATTTCTAGCTTTTTAAGAAAGCGCCAAACTATTCTCCAAAGAGGCTGTACTACCATCTTGCATTCCCATCAGCAGTGTAGGAGAGTTCCAATCCCTCCACAGCCTCTCCAGCATTGTTTTGTGTTTTTTGGATTATTGCCAACCTCACTGGGGTGAGATAGTATCTCCTTGTAGTTTTGATTTGGAATTTTCTGATAAGTAATAATCGTGAGCATTTCCTCATGTGTCTTTTGGCTACCTGGATGTCTTCTTTAGTGAAGTGTCTGTCCATGTCCTTCGCCCATTGTTTAATTGGGTTATTTGTCTTTTTCTTGTTGATATGTTGCAGTACCTTGTAAATTATGGAAATTAGACATCCATCTGATATTTAGTTGCCAAATAGTTTTTCCCATTCTGTAGGGAGTCTTTTAATTCACTTGATAAAGTCTTTGATTCAGTATAAGTGTTTGAGTTTCGGTTTCCCATTTATCTGTTTTCTCTTTTCTTGCTCGTGCATTGTTAGTAAGATTCAGTAGCCTGTCTAAGCCATGTGTTAGAATTTCCATTTTTGTCTGTATTTTTCTTCCATAGTCTTTATCATTTTAGGTTTGATATTTAAGTCTTTGATCCATTTTGAGTTAGTTTTTATGTAAGGTGTGAGATATGGTCTTCTTTCAGTTTTTTGCAGATGGATATCCAATTTTGCCAACATCATTTGTTAAGGAGTCTGTTTTTACCCCAGTTTACAAACTTTGGGCCTTCATCAAGAATCAGTTGTTCATAGGAGGATGGTGATGTTTCTGGGTTCTCTATTCTGTTCCGTTGGTCTATGTACCTGTATTCGTGTCAGTACCAAGTTGTTTTGACTTCTGTGGCAGTGTAGTGGGTTCTGAGGCCTTCCACTGTGCTCCTCTTCTTCACTGTTGTTGTACTTATCCGGGATTTCTTCCCTTTCCAAACAAAGTTGGTGATTTGTTTCTTCATCTCGTTAAAAAAAAAAAAATTACATTGGAATTTGTATTGGGATTGTATCATACATGTAGGATGTTAGCAAGGTAGGTTTCCCTACTTAGGTAAGTCTCTTGGTTTCTTGTAGTAGAGTCTTGTAATTTTCTCTGCATAGGTCTCTTACATCTCTGGTTAGATTTATTCCTGTGTATTTTATCTTCTTGGGGGCTATAGTAAATGGTATTTGTTTTAGTCAGCTAGTGCTACTCTAACAGAAATACCACAGAGTGGGTGGCTTTAACAAAGGAAGGTTTATTCTTACGCAGCCCTGTAGGCTACAAGTCCAAATTCAGGATGTCTGCTCCAGGGGAAGGCTTTCCCCCTTGTCAGCTCTGGAGGAGAGTTCAGTATTACATCAGTCTTTGCACAGGGAGAATCTTGGTGGGGGAACCTCGGGTCTGAAGGACACGCTCTTCTCCCATTGCTGCCTTTCTTAATGGTGTGAGGTTTCCAATTCTCTGGTGGTTTCCTTTTCCTTTTATCTGTTGTAGGATGAAAGGATCAAGGGTGAAGCAATGCTTACTCCAGGGGAACACCCTTTGCAGTGGAGCAGGGAAATGATCTTATAAAGGGACTTACAGTCCCACCCTAATCCTTTAACACAGAACACAGGACAATCGCAAAATGGAAAACAGTCACAGAATACAGGGAATCATGGCCCAGCCACACAGCTACACATATTTTGAGGGGGACACAATTCTATTCATGACAGTGATGATTTGGTGATTTCATCTTTGATGATTTCTTTGTTGGTGTAAAGGAGTCCTACTGATTTACTTATGTTTGTCTTATATCCTGATACTTTGCTGAGCTCTTCTACTAGTTCCAGTAGTTTATTTATGGGTTCTTTAGGGTTTTCTGTGCATACAATTGTATCATCTGTAAATAAGGATACTTTTACTTCTTCTAATACTAATTAGTACTTCTTTGTACTAATACTTTTGCTTCTTCTTTATCAATGCAAATGCCTTTGTTTGTCTTGTCTGATTAGTTTGGCCAGAACCTCTAGCACACTGTTGAATGGAAGTGGTGAGAATGGGCATCCTTGTCTAGTTCCTGTTCTCAGGGAGAATTCTTTCAGTGTCTCCATTCAGGATGATGTTTGTGGTTAGTTTTGCATAGATACCCCTTATTGCATTGAGGAATTTCCTTTCAATTCCTTTTTTGCTGAGACCTTTTTTTTTTTTAACAGTGATGGGTAGTGGACTTTGTCAAATGCCTTTTCTGTGTCCACTGATAGAATCAAGTGATTCTTATATTTTGTGTTATTTATGTGGTTGATCACATTAATTGTTTTTCTTATGTTGAACCAACCCTGAATCCCTGGTATGATTCTTACTTGGTCATGATGAATTATTTTTCTGATATGTTGTTAAATTCTATTGGTTAGGATTTTGGTGAAGATTTTTACATCTAGGTTTGTGAGTGATACTGGTCTGTAGTTTTCTTTTTTTGTGGGATTTTTACTAGGCTTTGGTATCAGGGTTATAGCAGCTTTGTAGAATGAATTTGAGAACATTCTGTCCTTTTCTGTGTTGTGGAATAGCTTCAGTAGTACTGGAATTAACTCCTCTCTAAAAGTTAGGTAGATCCTCTGGTGAAGCTGTCTGGGCCAGGAATTTTTTTGGTTGGTAGTTATTTTATTACTTCTTCAATCTCTTCTTTTGTGATGGGTTTATTAAGTTGTTCTCTTTGTGACAATTTTGGTAGGTAATGTGGATCTAGATATTTGTCCATTTCTTCTCGGTTTAAGCCATGGTGTTGTTAATCATCTCATATGCATGTGAAAGTTAGACAATGAATAAAGAAGGCTAAGAAGAACTGATGTATTTGAGTTATGGCATTGGTAAAGAACACTGAATTTACCAGCTGCCAGAAGAACAAACAGGTCCATCTTGAAAGAAGCACAGCCAGAATGTTCCTTGGAAATGAGGTTGGCAACACTTCATTTCATGTACTTTGGACGTGTTATAAGGAGGGACTGTGCTTGGTGAAGAAGAAGATCAGCCAAAAAGAGGAAGATGCAGAGTTTGCAATAATGAGCTCAAACACAGCAACAAATATGAGGGGGGCGTAGGCCTGGACAGTATTTCATTCTGTTGTACATAAGGTCTCTATAAGTCAGAATCAACTAACAACAAGTTTAATCTCCAGGGACAAAAGCAATGGGCTTGGACCTTGTAACCATTTATCAACAGACAAAAATTCTATTTCCCTTAGATATCCCATAGCACATGTGCAGTTTAACTGAAGAGGTACCATCGGTCCACAGATTCTGATTTTCACGTGTGGAGTCTTTGCACCACTACCCCTGCTCTGTAATTCTCCTTAAGGTTAAGGTACCAGTACCTGTTGCCCTTGAGTCAACTCTGACTCATTGCAACCTCATCTGTAACTGAGCAACAGGTTGTCCAGTCTTGCACTAATACTATATGAGTTTGTAGATATACATTAGACCACACTGTATCAGCTCCTTTCAAATTGACTCTGACTCATTGCAACCCCACACTTATCAAGAGTAGAACTATGTTCCATCTGGTTTTCAATGGCTGACTTATCAAAAATAGATCTCTAGCTCTTTCTTTCAAGGTGCCCCTGGATGGGTTTGATCTATGGCCTTTCAGTTAGCAGCTCAGTGCTGTAACTTTTTGCATCAGCCAAGGACTCCAGAGGTTAAGGTAAAGAATAACATTTACTAGGCATTACCTCTCTTCCAAAGTCCTCAGATGGTATAAATAGTTAACTTGCTCAGCCGCTAACAAAAAGGCTGGTGTTTTGACTCCACTCAAAGGCACCTCAGAGGGGAGGCCTGGTGATCTACTTTGGAAAATCTAGTCACCGAAAATCTGATTGAACACAGTTCTACTGCGACACACTTGAGGCCGACATGAGTTAGAACCGGCTCAACGGCAATTGGTAGATTAATTCTTCTACTCCAGGCATTAGGCTGCTTTACAGCATTTGACTCCTGCCCTTCCTACCATTTATATTTGGGGTATGATGAAGTACAGAAAAGTTAAGGACTTGCCCAAGGTTGCACATCTGGAAAACAGTAGAGGCTGGCTATGAACTCCAGAACCTGTGCTCCTAGCCACCAGACTTTCTTGTTGGTGCCACTTGCCTCTTTGAAGTAAAGGACTGCCCTCCAGCAATATCTGATGGCTATGTGGCAGAGATGCTACCACAGAGCTGAGGAGGAAAAGAGGAGTCAGTAGTCCCTCAGATCTTCCCACTCTTGTCTCTGATTTTCTTCTGTCATTGTAAGGTGACAAAGACAACACTTACTGCACGATCCAATGAAATGGACAGTAGCAAACCCAAAACAAAGCTTCAATCAGGCTATTAGTGACTTGAATAGAGTAACCTGTATAGAAATGATAACTCACCTTCCGTGTTAGTGGCTTTGTTGTGAAGGCACAAGGTTGATGGGTCAGAGTACAAGCTTTGGATGAAGCACTTATTCTATCTATTCTTTCACTTTTCACTCAAATACTTACTGAGTGCCTAAAGTGATATAAACCCATCACTTTAAAGTCAATTCTGACTCATAATGACCTTATAGGGATAGGAGGATTCGAACTGCCAATGTTCTGTTTAGCAGCTATAGCACCTAACTATTACACAACAAGGGTCACTATGAGTCAGAACTGACTTGATGGCAGTGGGTTTGGCTTTTGGTTTTCATTTATAGTGATCTAGGAAACACTGGTGGTGTGGTGGTTAAGTGCTGCAGCTGCTAACCAATGAGGTCAGCCGTTTGAACCCACCAGGCTCTCCTTGGAAACTCTATGAAACAGTTTTTCTCTGTCCTGTAGGGTAGCTATGAGTTGAAACTGACTGGATAGCAGCAAATTTGAACTGCCAACCTTCTGGTTAGCAGCCGTAGAACTCAGCCACTATGCTACCAGAGTTTAACCACGAAGTCAGCAGTTCAAATCCACCATGTATTTCTTGCAAAGTCTGTGAAGCAGTTCTACTCTGTCCTATAGGGTTGCTATGACTTGCAATCTACTTGACAACAAAGAGTTAAAGTGATCTAGGAGCCTTGGTGGTACAGTGGTTAAGAGCTCGGCTGCTAACCAAAAGTCAGCAGTTAGAATTCACCAGCTGCTTCTTGGAAACCTGACATCCTCTGAACTCTATGTTCTCGCTTATATAGTGCAGTTAATACTATCACAAAGATTGTTATAAAGACTAAATGAAATAGCAAATATTTGTTTAGCTCCTTTGTCTGCCTTCTTCCATCAAACCAAACCTGCTGCCATCAAGTCAATCTCAAGTCACGGCTATCCTATAGCATAATAGAACTGCCCCATAGTGTTTCCAAGGAGCAGGTGGTAGATTCAAACTACCAGTCTTTTGATGAGCAGCAAAGCTCTTCACCTCTGTGCCACCGAGGCTCCTGATAAAAAAGAATAAAACAACAACAAAACCCATTGCTGTCTAGTCAAGTCCATTTCATAACGACCCTATAAGGCACAGCAGAATTGCCCAATAGGGTTTCTGAGGAATGCCTGGTGGATTCAGACTACAGACCTTTTGGTTTGAAGTCCAACATTTAAACATTACACCACCAAGGTTTCAGATAAATGGACCAAAACCCCAAATCAAACCCACTGCCATTGAGTCAATCCTGACTCATAACAATCGTCTAGACAGAGTAGAATTGTCCAAAAGAATTTCCAGGGAGTGCTTGGTAGATTTGAACTGCCAGCTTTCTGGTTAGCAGCCACGGAACTCAGCCACTATGCTACCAGGGTTTCTGTAAATAAAGAGAAGGCCTGGAAAAATAAGCTCCGATATCCATTTACCAAGTCTCACAGTGGACCACCTAGCACCACCAGGGGGAGCAGAGAACTAGAATTTCTACCAGAGAACAGTTGGTTTCAATAACCCTCTCAAACACACAAGCAAATGTAATTCTTAACTCATTTTCTAAGCAATCCTCTAGCCTGCTACCTCCTACTATTTATGTCAAGGAAACCCTAGTAGTACAGCAGTTAGTGCTACAGATGGTAACCAAAAAGTCTGCAGTTCTCTTCTGTCCTACAAGGGTCCTACTTCTCTCAAGAAGCCTTAGTGGCACAGTGACTAAGGGCTTGGTTGCCGAACTTGGTCAACAGCTCAAATCTACCAGCTGTTCCTTGGAAACCCTGTGGGAGCAGTTCTACCCTGTTTTATAGGGTCACATGAGTTGGAATCAACTTGGTGGCAATGGGTTTGGTTTGGGGTTTTGCTTATATCAAAATGAATCCTGGTGGCACAGGGGTTGGCTGCTAACCAAAAATAGCTGCAGTTCGAGCCCAACCAGACACCCCTTAGAAGAAAGGTGTGGCAATCTGCTTTTGCACACATTTACTGTCTTAGATACCTCATGGGGAAGTTCTACTCTGTCCTATAAGGTTGCTATGAGTCAGAATTCACAAATGGATTGTTTGTGGCAAAGGAGTCTCTAACACGCGCAGCTGCTGCCCAAAAGTTTGGAAGTTCTAATCTACCCAGAGGTGACTTAGAAGAAAGGCTTGGAGATCTCTTCCAAAAAGTTAGTCACTGAAAACCGCTTGGAGCCCAGCTCTACTCTGACGTGCATGGTACGGCCAAGAGTCAGAGCTATCCGAATGGCAGCTGGTAAGTGGTCGTAGTCATGACACAGGAGAAATTGACTCTTCTCAGCACTGTGCACTGACTATGCCACTAACACCAAAATCCTCAAATGTCCTATGAGAGCAAAACTACATTAGCTCAAAATCCGGTACTCAAGAATTTGACCAGAGTGGTTCTGAAATTTACCATAGATGTGAAAGGGGTGGCGGTGGAGTTTCAATGTGTTTTTCCCCAAGTGTCCTGAGCTTTGAGGGTGGGGCTTCTGTGCACACTGGTACTGTAGTCACTTGTCAAGGGGTTCCTGCAAGAATTGCACTTGGGTGTCAGGCAAGTGACGCTGAATACGGGCTGCCATCTAAGTGTAATCCAGACAACTGTGATGTATACTTTTGTGATTTAAGCAAAAGTAAGTAAACAAGTTCACATCAGGAGTTTACTTCTAAAGAGCAGGCATTAGGGTATGCCGTAAAAGCTAGCTAGTTTTCTCCCCCATCTTCTTGACATTCTTCAAACAACATTAAAAAAAAATTGCTGTTGAACTGGTTTTAACTCATGGTGACCCGATGTGCGCCACCGTAGGACTAGGCTCCAGAGGGTTTCAGTAGCTGGTTTTCCAGAAGCGGTACCTCTGAGTGGACTCAAAAATCCAACCCTTCAGTTAGCAGACAGGCTTTTAATCATTTGCACTGCACAGGGACTCCTCAAGTTGACTCGGACATGTAACTCTATAGCAACACTTGATGCTCAGGATGTTGAGACTGAAGCTTTGGAGTCACACTAGTGACCAAGGAAGATTAAATTATGGTTAGTATATTTTTAGCAATAAATGTATGCTGTTTTATTTTAATTCCCTGAAACTGGTAATCCACACATGATACATAACAATTAAGCAAAGTCAGAAATGCCACTCCTTAATTATTTTGTCCAAATGGCAGTTTATTGTACTTGAAAACAATAAAATGACATTTGTTTTAAAACACTCCAAAAGTGGAAACTTTTCCCAGGTCAGACTAGTGCTATCTCACAGTTCACAATAGTGAGTTTTTATCATATTTTTCACAGGCCCTGTTACGTGATTTGAGGTTAGTAATGAACCTTGTATTTAAATCTTTCCTAAGACACTTGATAACTCAAACATTTAGAATTTGAAGAAAACCTGGTAGTACAGTGGTTATGTGCAACAGCTGCTAACCAAAAGGCCAGCAGTTCAAACCCACCAGGTTTGCCTTGGTAATTCCACTGTGTAGTTTTACTCTGTCTTAAAGGGTAGCTGTGAGTTAGAATTCACTTGACACTGCTTGGTTTATTAGATAATTATGTTTCTAGTGTGTATGTCTGTAGATGTTCACTTTTTACCTTATGTTGATCCAAGTCCCAGATCTGCACTAATAGTAAATCTTAGATTTCAAACTGCAAATTTTTCTTTTAAAATGAGATACCCATGTGTCTAAATTCTTGTTTTTAAACAATTTTTGTCTCCCTAGAAACTCTTCTCGGTATTGCTCAGTGACCATGCCACTAACACCAGGAGCCTCAGTTATCCTACGAGAGCAAAACCACATAGCTTAAATTAGTTAAACTAGCTCCATTAGTTAAATTTCAGCATAGAATGCTCAATGTTTATTTCCATGACCAATGATGCAAGTTTCACCCCAAGAGACCCAGAACTACAAAGAGCTAAAGAGATGGAGTCCCTGAGGGGCTCAAATGGATTAAACACTCAATTCCTGGCTGAAAGTTTAGCTGGTGGACCTACTTAGAGGCACCTTGAAAGATGGGCTTGGCCATCTGCTTCCGAGTGCTCACAATCTTGAAATCCTTGGGGTACTCTGCACACACGCGGGATCACCATGATTCAGAACTGACTCAACAGAACAGAACAACAAACAGATGACTCCCTCCTAGTTGAACAGTTGTCAACTAGCAATTTACAAAAGGCAAGAAGACCATTTCATGAAATAGCTCTTTGTTGGGAAGCATGTGGCCATCATCGCTACAACTTGAATTGCTTGACTATCATGTATCAGTTCAAAAACATGTAAAATGGATCATTGTAAGTGACTGTAACTACAGCCAGTTGGTTGCTCTTCCTTTTAAATCACTCACTTGTATGCTATAGAATAATTAATGATTAACTTACTGTCCAAGTCTTGTTTATTGTAGCCTTGTATCTCATTTCACAGGAAACCTTTTCAATGGCTGTTTGACTATTCCAATAAATGACGGTCTTGGCCTCCGTAGTATTTATATTTTCAGCCCTGGAAATGATGGATGCAGAAGGTATCACTAGGGGCAAAAACAAGCAAACCAGCAGTTTAGAACTTGTTCAGGAAGAAATCAGAATAAAAACGTGTAAAATACTCAGAGTTTGGCTATAGATATAAATTTAAATCTCATTATCTAGTGAACAGCTAATGAGTTTTTCCCTGCTTTGGTGTCTGCTATGTAGGAGAAAGGAGCCCTGGTTGCACAGTGGTTAAATCACCCTGCTGCTAACAAAAAGATTGGTGGTTCATGCCCACCAGCGGCTCGGTGGCAGAAACACATGGCTGCCATAGATTGGATTGGGTCCCCCCAAAAATGTGTGTAGCCATTTGGCTAGGCCCTAATTCCTGGTATTATGTGATGTTCTTCCTTATGTAAATCCTGACTCTATGATGCTAATGAGGGAGGCTGGGTGGTAAGGTAAGACTCATTACCTCAGGTTGTATTGTGCCTTGAGGCATCTCTTTGGATATAAAGGAAAGGGAAGCAAGCAGAGAGTTGGGTACCACATACACAAAGAAAGCAGTGCCAAAACAGAGTGTCTCCTTTGGATCCAGGGTCCCTGTGCCTCAGAAGCTCCTAGTCCAGGGGAAGATTGAGGATAAGGACCTTGTTTCAGAGCCAACAGAGAAAGACTTCCCTTTGAAGAGATGCCCTGAATTTGGACTCTTAGTCTGCTTTTCTGTGGGAAAATAAACTTCTCTTCATTAAAAGCCATCCACTTGTGACATTTCTGTTATGATAGTGCTAGGTAATTAAGATAGTGGTAGTCTGCTTCCATAAAGATTTATAGCTTTGGAAACCCTATGGGGCGGTTTGACTTGATGATAATGGGATTTTTTGTTGTTGTTCTTGTTCTGTTTTGATGTAGGAGGAAACTACTGCTATTAAGATAAAATTCTATTCAGCCCATTCACCATATTTTTTAAAGTGAATGTCAGTGGTCTTGTGCCCTGTTTTTCCACCGTATGAAGACTGAAGATAGGAGACAAGGATATTAGGGTTGGAAGCTGATGATCTCTGTCATCTCAAATTTTTAAATATCATTGAGCCCCGATTTCCTCATGCATATATTATAAACTTCTCTACAAATAAGACTGTTTTGAGAGTTAAATAAGATATTGTATGTCAAAGCAGTTAACACGTAAGACAGTGCTCAATAAATGGTAGCTAACTGAAATTCATCCTTAATAATTATGCTGATAACAATAGGAATAATTAGTGTTAATATTTCTAAATAAAAGTTGATTCATAACTGGTGCTCTTTGGCTGACCTCTGGCTTTAGGACAAGAATGTAATTGGGAAAGGCTCAGGGGCAATTATATATTTTGGACTTTATCTTGAAGAAACAACAAAGAAGTATGCAAAATTTTAGCCATCACCATGGTCACGTCAGTACAGTTCATGATGGTGAAAAACTGAAGACTCTGAATGTCCAGCAGTAAGTGACCGATTAAACCAATATGTATTCAGATAACACTAAAAATAATGTAGGTTCAATTAATGGAAATTAATGAAAATACAGTTTAAGAAAAAAGAAGTTCAAGTCTAAAAATATCAGAAGCAAGAAGTTAACATTTGTTAAATCTGACTTGTGAACATAGAGATGGCTACATAATTCTCTGCTGTTTTCAATGTATTTTGCAAAACTTTTCAAAATAAAAACAAAGCATGGATTCTAAAGTACTGTACATAGTATAGTTCTTTAGTACCCTGTTTCTCACATTATAAGATCCATTAAAATGACAAAGAAAAAACAAAAAACTCATTACTGTTGATTTCGACTCATAGCAACCTTACAGGATAGAGTAGAACCACCTCACAGGGTTTCCAAGGAGTGGTTGGTGGTTTTAAACTGCAACCCATTTGGTTAGCACTGAACTCTTAACCACTGCATCACCAGGCCTCTGTAAGACCCAGTATACCTTTTTATAACACTTGTTTCTATCTTCCCTGGTAGAATGTAGACTATGTTAGGGCAAGTACCTTATTTAGCTTATTCTCCCTAACACTTAGAATAACACTTGGTACATAAAAAGCTCTTTAATAAAATTTGTCTGAATATGCACCTGTGCACAGAAGGAAGATTAGAGAGCGATACATCTAAATGGTAGCAGTAGTTCACTCTAAATTGTATCTGACAGGTATAATTATGGATCTTTTTTGTTTCCCTTGTTATAATCTCTAAAAACTTTAATGGGGCTTCACCATCACCAATTAGATGTTTGTTATTACAGGTGTGTGTAGGCTTTTATTCTTTACCTATATCATCCAGATGAATGTGCAGCGGTTCTGATTCCTCCACACCTAGCACATTTGCAGCTTGGACCCAAACCACATAGTTCTTGCCACCTTGTAATGAGCCAGTGGAGATGTTAACATAGCTTGAAGTGAGATATTGTTGCTCTTCTTGGGTCTCTAAACTTAAAAGAGAGAGACGATGATAAAAAGTTATGTGTAGCTTGAATCAATTATTTGGCTTTTTTAATGTGACTTTTTTTGACGTGCTTTCAGACATGTAACATGTTTCTGAAAGGGAATTGAAATTTATACCATTTTGAACACTTTTTTTAAAGCAAGTTCAAGACCATCCAGGGCTCCTTTGTGACTATCACACTCCCTAAATGCTTTTGCTTTCATGAGCCTCCACTTTGCCAAATATAACATCCCTTTCTAGTGGTTGGTGTTTTCTGATGATGTGTGCAAAGCAAGAGACAGAGTCTCATCATTCCTTCTTCTAAGGAACATTCTGGCTGTGTTTGTTCAAAGACTGATTTGTTCCTTCTTCTGGCAGTGCATGGTATCTTCAATATCCTTCAGCAAGACCACAGCAGTCTAGACCTGATAGTGTGTGTTCATTATACCACTCAAATATTCCTAAGTTAATTGTATTGCACTGTGAAACCTCCCTTGATAAAGATATATTAATTAAGAAGGAAAATATTCTTGAAATTTGAATGGTGGTAGAAAGCCATACACCCTGCGTTATTTGTAATGAATGGAAATGATTCAGAGATTTGCACATCATTCTTGATCAGGGCCCATGTCCATCTGTGTGCTGTCCCAATTACACTGTGATGCTGATGCAAGCAGTGACCTGGTTTCTTCCTCTGAACCCAAGGGGCTGCCTTAATAGCAAAGAAGGAGTTTAAGAATCACTAGCATTTCCATCAGTGGGGCTTTATTTCAGGTCCTATTTCTACTGTGTCCATTCTACTGTGTCCTGAATTCTTTCCTTTTGTCATTGAGTCAATTCCTACTTATATCGACCCTATAGGACAGAGTAGAACTGCTCCATAATGTCCTAGCTAGGATTGTAAGTTGACAGCCACTTTGATCTTCCAGAATCCAGAGACATTCCTGCTAAGAAAAAGAACACTGGAGAAGAAAAGAAGAATCAACTTACAGCTATCAAGCAATAAATGTGTTTAGGAATCAAAATACTACAGAATGATACCCTGTATACATATATTTTAAACTCATTACCACTACCAGAACATGACAGCCTCAGCCAGTGAGTAAGTAATCTCTCTAAGGCTAGTGGGGCAGTGGTAAGAAGAATTACACAGCGTGCAGATAGTAGCAGCTACTTCAGTTCATCTCCGGTTTTAAGTTCCAGTGGTGGTGCAGAGGGTTAATGTGCTTACTTGCTAACCAACAGATGGGAAATTTGAGTCTAGAGATGCCTCAGAAGAAAGTACTGGCAATCCGCTTCTGAAAATTCAGCCACTGAAAATGCCATAGAGCACAGTTCTCCTCTGACATACACAGAATCACCATCAGCGGGAATTGACTCCACAGTATCTGGTTTATTTGTTTGTATCCTTGTACAGTGTTTCCTTCTATTATATATAAGGTTAGTATGAGTTGGAGCCTGCAAAACAGCAGCTTGATAACAACAAGCTGTCCTCATGCCAGCCGCTGACAGCCTTATGAACACCGTGAAGGACAAGGACAGGAGGCAGCACATCACAGAGACAGAAAGCACACTTGTGCTTAGTTGTTGTTGAGTCTGAAAGTGACCTTTGAAAAGCAGATCACCAGGCCTGTCTTCTGAGGGTCCTGTAGGGGGGTGTAAAGCGACAATTTTTAAGCTAGGAGTTGAGCTCTTTTAACTGTTTGTACTACCCAGGGATTCTGGCATTGGATTTGACAGCCAGACTTGTGTTCACTTCTTGGCTCTAACACTTGATGGATTTGGAGCAAGGTACTTAACCTCTGTGCACTTTGGTTTACTCACCTGTGAAACCTGGGAAACAACAACATCGCAGTTATCATAAGCAAACTAAACAAGAAAGGACACAGCATTTGGTTTTATAGAGAACACTGGGCTCAGTGTCATCAACCCAAGAAGCCATTATTAAGAATGAAAAGTATGACATGTGTCTTTAACACACACTAGAGAATACAGACAGAACCTTTAAAATTGTTATATTTTGCCAAGCAGAATTGCCTTTATAGTACCTGTATCTAAAGTTTACTCAGGCTATTAAATTCAGGCCTTTACGTGATTGCCTTATATCCTTTCTGAAATAAGATGGAGCATACGTAAACTGAGAACTTATTAAAGAGTATGTTAACCTTCTGCTGAATAAGAATTTAAATGTGAAGATAAGATAACAGCAACTACTTGTAAGTAGAAAGTAGGACATCGTTGAATATTTTCCAGTCAGAGAAAACCACATAGGTACATGTTCTTATTTGGTTTTGGGGTTGATCCTTGCACAACACACATGGGGACCACAAGTCAAAAATGGAAATATATTCTCAAACCTACATTAACCATAGTTACTGGGGGACTTCATTCTTCTTTTAAAGTTTGCTTTCATATTAGCACCTAGACCACAAAGTACTACTACCTTAGATGAAGAAATGAATAATTGTGACTGACTATACTGCGGGACAATTTTTACATACAATTATATATTATGAGGAGCCTTGGTGGCATAGTAGTTAAGAACTCAGACTCCTAAACAAAACGTCGACAGCTCAAATCCACCAGCCGCTCCTTGGAAACCCTACTGGGCAGTTAAGCTCTGTCCTTTAGGGTTGCTGTAAGTTGGAACTGACTTGATGGCCATGGGTTTGGTTTGGGTATATTACAGTTTTTTGGGTTTGTTTCTTTGTGCATTCTAATATAGAGCAGATTACTTGCTGAAGGGAGTCCACATGGCTTGTGTTTCTCTGATGTTTTCCCTGCACCTACCAGGGTTTCCAAGGAGTGGTTGGTGGATTTGAACTGCTTGGTGCTGAACTCTTACCCATTGTGCAATGAGAATTCCATATACAGACTATAAGAGCTCAGGGTCACTGTTAGTTTACTGAAGACGAAGTAGACAGGCAATGGATCTTAAGACAAAACATCCGAGAAGGTAGGAGGAGAACCAAGAGAATGTAGTGCCCTGGAGGCTAAAAAAGCAAAGGAATAGTTGGATTAAATGCTCCTGATAAGTAAGGATGGAGAATGAATTATTGGAATTAGCAATGGAGAAATTGCTAAAAATCAGTTGCTGGCATGACAGTTCCAGTTCATAGTGATCCTACTGTGTCAAATTAAAACTGTGCTCCATAGGGTTGTCAGTGGCTAATTTTTCTGCAGTAGATGGCCAGGTCTTTCTTCTGAGATACCTCTGGGTGAACTCAAACCATCAACCTTTCAGTTAGCACACAGCATGTTAGCTGTGTACCACCAAGGCGAAGCAACACATCTTGATAAAAGCTGTTTGTTTCAGTGGAGCAGCGAGGGCAAAAGTTTAATTAGACCAAAACGAAGGGAAGATGGGAAGTAAAAACAGAAAGTACAGACAGCTTTTTGGAGGAGGTTTTTACCATATAGGAGAGCAGAGAAATAACAGTGGGAGGTAAGACAGGGATCAAGGAAGACCTGTAATTTTCAAGAGCACAGATGGTATAGTTTGACTGCTGATGGGAAAGATCCAGTAAAGAGAGAGAGGGTGATGATGCAGAAGAAAGGAAAATTGTTTGGGCAAAGTTGAGTAGGCAGGAGGGGTAAGATCTAGAGTCACAAGTAAAAGTTAGTCTCAGGGCAATGGTAGTTCACCTCCAGCAAAGAAGGCAAGAGATGGATATGGGCACAGACATCAAGATGTTAGTAGGTGAGGGAGGTTGTGGTATCTGTGGACTTTCTCTTCTCATTGCTTCTGTTATCTCAGTAAAACAGGAAGCAGTTCATCCACAGAGAGTGAGAAGGAGAAGTGTTGGAGAGCAGAGGAGACAGAATGAAATAACTATCTGAGCTAGTGGGAGAGTGACTTGGCCAATGAGTTACAGTAGGACTCCTGGGCAGCTCTAGTGAGAGTACCCATTGCCATCAAGTCAATTCTAACTCACACTGATTCTATAAGGCAGAATTGAATTGCCCCCTAGCATTTCCAAGGAGTGGCTAGTGGATTCAAATTGCAAACTTTTTGGTTAGCAGCTATAGCTCTTAACCAGTTGATTAACCTTAAAAAAAAAAAAATCCAAACCCACTGTCTCTGAGCTGATGTTGACTCATAGCAACCCTATAAGATAGAGTCGAACTGCCCTATAGGGTTTCCAAGGCTGAAGTCCCTCATGAAGCAGACTGCAACATCTTTCTCTTGCAGAGGGGCTGGTGCCAACTTTTCAGTTAGCAGCTTAACTCAGGGCTCCTTGTGTAGTAAGGTTAGTGGTCATGAAGGCAAAGCAATCTCAGTCAACAGAGGGTGTGTTTATTCCCATCACAGTTAATCTCTAAGTATAGGTACAGTATCAATCAATGGAGAAAGGGATTTTCAAATATGAACATGTTGAGTTCCTAGAAGAATTACTGAAACATAACATCACAGTATTAAAAATATTTGGAGTCATACTATCCAGAAATTTTTCTTGGTTATCACAGATATGCATGTAGAGAAGGTGATGTGGCCCAAACAAGCCAGCTTTATACGTTGGCAGAGTCGGCAACTATTTCAGGGAGATTAAAACTCTATTGGAAACCATGGTGATGTAGTGGTCAAGTGCTACATCCGCTAACCAAAAGGTCAGCAGTTCAAATCTGCCAGGTTCTCCTTGGAAACTCCATGGGGCAGCTCTACTCTGGCCTCTAGGGTCCCTATGAGTTGGAATTGACTGGACGGCATTGATTCGTTTTAGATGATTTTTAAAACTCTTGATTTTCCACAATGCCTGACTGTTGGTATTACTCTAAAAATTAATGAGCTCATCATAGGAATGGTGCCTATTTCTTTAACCTCTAGAGTTTATCATGGTGCCTAGAAGAGAAACCAGTTGCCACAGGCTGATTCTGACTCTTGGCAACCACGTAAGTGTCAGAGTAGAACGATGCTCCATAGCATTTTCAATGACTGACTTTTTGAAAGTACATTGCCAGGTCTTTATTCCAATACACTCATGGGCACACCTAAAACTCTGATCTTTTGGTTAGCAGCTGCACCACCCAGAGATTCCACCTAGCACTAAATGATAAATAATTTCTCAGTGGATGTGAATGGCATAGAATGGAGGCTCATCATTCATTTATTTTTAATCAACAGTATTTATTGTGTAGAAGGCACTGTGCTATATACCCTATCAGTATTTCCAAGACAAAGAACAAGCATATGTGCACATGAATTTGCTGGGGGAGATGACCCACACTGGTAGATGCTTATTAGCAGAGGTTTCATATTATTTTCTATTACACCCTAAGCAGAATACAGAGGAGTAAAGGAAGACATACAAATGACCATGAGGCAGTGTCTGGTGGGTCACCACAAAGATGAAGACAGAAAAACAGGGAGCTCTTGAATCCACAAAGAGACAACTTCTCTACTCTACAACTTCAACTGCCAACCAGAAAGAGGTTCTAATGACTCCTTAGCCGCCATGAGGAAATGGTACCTCACTGCCACCGGTGAAGCAAGTGGGTGGTCTGAGGTAAGTCATCTCGCTGTGTATGTGATTTTACTGGAAAACAGAACCTCATGAGGCAGAAATGAAACCTGCAAGTGCTAATCTCTACCTATTAGCCAGCATGGAAAATACCCTAAAGCCCTACTCAGTCAAGATCTAGAAGAGTTCCTTTAAACCTGATACTTGATACTTTAACCACAAAATTCATTATTATAAGTAATCCCTTTCATGGGGCGGGGGAGATCGTTTTTGGTAGAGTGCTTGACTCTTCTCTAATTCTTTTCAACTCATGAGTGTACTGCTGTGTGTAAGATCAGTCAACATTCGTTTCTCTTTCTAATCTGCCTGTGCTTAGAGGAGCTCGTGTTTTGAATTCGCTGGAGGAGAAAATCCATTCTTATGCTACCATCACATCTTTTATGTCTCCCTTAAAATGCAATAAAATCTCATTAACCTGGACTGTATCCATTCAGAACCTGGATTAAGTTAGTCTGAGTTTGGCTATAATTTATCACTACATTTCAGGGAAGACAGTGGAGAAAAACAATTTTTAAATTATATACAACCTCGTAAATCCCTAGATTGTACAAATCATTAATGCACTTGGTTGCTAACCAAAAGGTTAGAGGTTCAAGTTGACCTGGAAGTTCCTTGCAAGAAAAGTCTGGTGATTTACTTCCAAAATATCATCCACTAAAACCTATGGAGCACAGTTCTACTGACACACATGGGTGTTTTCAGGAGACGGAATCAACTTGACAGCTAGTGGTACTGGTATTAGTTGTGAAGAGACAAGGCAGGGCATGTCATAGGATTACCTCCCTGCTCCACTGTAGTGGAGTATGGCTTGGTCCACCATTAATCCTTTAGTCCTACAAGAGATAAAAGAAAAGAGAAGCAAGCAGAGAATTGGGAACCTCACACCATCAAGAAAGCAGCACCGGGAGAAAAGTATGGTCTTCAGAACTGAGGTTCCTGTGCCAAGATGCTCTCTAGACAAAGACTGATGCAATACCGGACTTGCCTGCAGAGCTGACAAGGGAGAAAGCCCTCCCCTGGAGCAGACACCCTGAATTTGGACTTGTAGCCTATCAGACTGTGTAATAATAAACCTGCCCTGGTTAAAGCCATCCACTCTGTGGCATTTCTATTAGAGCAGCAGTAGCTGACTAAAACACTATAGAACAAATATTTACAGAGGACTGACCATGCGCGTGTCCCTATTCTAAGCTAAAAGGATACAGCAGGGAACAAAACAAACAAAAATCTTTGCCTTTATTGAGATCACCTTCTAGTGCTAAATGAATAAATGAATGAGCTAGCATGTGCTGAATGTTCCCTGGCTGTTCATAATGTTTTCGCTGGTTAATTCTTTTCAAAAGTAGACTGTCCTTCTTCCTGGTCTCCCTTAGTCTGGAAGCTCAGCTGAAACTTGTTCACATGGGTGACTCTGCTAGTATTTGAATACCAGTGGCAGAATTTCCAGCATCACAGCAACACACAAGCCCCTACAGCATGACAGACTGATAGACAATTGGTGGCTTGTCTAGAGTAGCCTGAAAATGAAACTTATTTAATAAAGTACCTTGGGCATCTCTTACTAGCTAGTCCTTAGTCCAGAATTCTTACATCACTTGAAAACAATGCCAATAAACTTATTATTTACATGGCCCAATAAATGATCACTTTTCATAGCTTTATACTAATCTTCCTCACCCAAATTAGTCAAATCTGATGCAAGAACAAGTCTAACTAATCTAAGTCAGTTTCTGTCAAGCTTGTTTAGCTCACCAGGTTGTGAAGCAAAACATAAAAAAAGCTATTGGCTCAGTGCTTGGCAAACATTAAGGGACCAATAAATGAATTTTTAGAGTAGTTTGTGAAAAGCTTTGGGAATTGCCAACAGGAAAAAAAAAGATACTTCATACAGACTACAGAGTTGTTTACAATTCAGTGAACTAAACAGAACAAGAAATGTGGACATAAATAGGGTGACTAGCTTGTCCTAGTTTGCCCAAGACTTTTCTAGTTCTAAAACTAACAGCACTGTATCCTATGATGGTTGGTCTACATAGGCACCAAATTTAAGACTTGGAGTCATTATTGCCAGTTAACAGCTTCCATTGATTCAGTGCCAACTATGAACCTGGTGGAAGCCCTGGTGGCATGATGGTTAAGTGCTATGTTTGCTAACTAAAAGGTCAGCAGTTTGAATCTGTCTGACACTCCATGGGAACACTGTGGGGCAGTTCTGCTCTGTCCTGTAGGGTAGCTATGGGTCAGAATCACCTCTTCAGCAGTGGCTTTGGTTTCTTGATGAACTTGCTAGTGTGAAATACACTTTAAAAGTCAAATTCCACTTAAATAATTAGCAAAAATCTGTGCTTTAGTCTATCTTTAGGCCCTCTTCCAGTATAAAGGATTGTGACTTGCTTAAACACTAGAAGAAAGTTAGAGCCGGGATTCCAGCTAAAATCCTTTTAAGACTGTACCAGGCACTCCTTGAATACTCCGGGGTCAGTCCTACCCTGGCCACTAGGGTGGCCATGAGTCGGATCCGACTCAACGGCACTGGGCTTCGCTTTGGCTATGCTGTGTAGTTGTTAGGGACCTGACTACCACTAAACCTACCAATGCTAAAAAAAAAAAAAACAGTTGCCATCTGGTCGATTCTGACTCACAGCAATTCCATGCATGTCAGAGAAGAACTACATGACACAGGGTTTTCAAGACTGTCTTCTCAGAAGCATAATACCAGCCCTTTCTTCTGAGGTCACCCTCGGTGGCTTTGAACCTCCAGCCTTTCGGTTAGGACTGTACTTTGACACAAACAAAGTGGACCTTCTATGTTTATTTGCCAACTGCATACTCCCTCGCAAAGTATTTTCATAAATACAATATGCAGTTTTTTATTACAGCAACATGTAAATAAATTTTGGCATAGCAGCACTTAGGAAAATACCTCACAGAAGGAGAGTACACTTAATAAGCAAATGGAGAAGGTGCACATTATTTGCATAAGAAAATACAGTAGTCTAGCACTTAACTCCTCACACCATGCGGGGGCTCGACCAATGATATGAAAGATTGAAATAATTTAGAAAGCATTGTCCCATAGAATGAAAACATTAATGGCTCAGAAGGGTAGATATAACTTTGCTGATTACAATTAGGAAGCTGGAGATAATCGGGGTATATGTTTCATGGTTTGAAGTTGATTTCTTGGCTCTTTACTAGATATGAAACACTATGTGAACAAAGGTACAATTACTTACATTAAATCTATTGAAAGAAACCTACCTTTTCACATACACTGTGTATTTTGTGTCAATGTAGGTGAGCTTCCCAGCATTCCAGGTACATGTCATGGTGCCTGAATATTCATAAATGACACAAGTTACATTGGCAGGAACATCTGGTGGATCTGAAACAAAACATATCACTTAAGTGTCACAAACAAAAGGAAAAGAAAAACATCAAATTCTTTACAAAGCACTTAGTTGATAAACTGTCAGGATATTTGGGAAACACCGCCCTGTCCGTTTGTTATACTAAGTAGACTTGCATGTTGCCATGAGGCTGGAAGCTCCATCACCGGAATTTCTAGTACTAACAGAGTGACCCAGGTTCGACAAGTTTCACTGGAGTTTTCAGACCAAGACAGAGGAGGAAGAAAAGTCTGGCAATCTACTTCTGAATATTAGCCAGTGAAAACCCTATGAATCACAATGGAATATGACCTGGTAAAGTGCAGAAAAATGGGTTCCTTAATCTGGAAGACATTCAAAATATACAGTAACTACAACAATGGACTTGAGCACACCAACGATCAAAAAGGTGGTGTAGAACCAGGAAACATTAAGTGTTACACATAAGCCAAAACCAAACCCACTGCCGGTCAGTTGATTCTGACTCATAGCAATCCTATAGGTCAGGATAGAACTGCCCTACAAAGTTACCAAAGAGAGCCTAGTGGATTTGAACTGCCAACTGTTTGGTGAGAAGATGTAGCACTTAACCACTACACCACTAGGGTTTCCATGTTATGCACAAGATACATGTTCTACAACATTGTTCATGAGGTTTCTATGAACCAAGGCCAACTTGATGGCAACTAACAAGAAAAACGTATTTGGGAAACCAGCCTAACTGGCAACTCACAGCTCTGTACTCCATCCTTACCACCTCACCTTGCAAAACATTTTGCTACGAAATATTGTTCCTTTCTTTCATACACTTTACTATGTCTTTCACTCTGTTGCAGATGTTAATCTGACCAAGTTCTTCACAAAAAACAAGCAAGCAAACAAAAAAAATCCTTCTTAAATCTCAGATTATGTCTTGCATCAGGCTGCCTCCTTTCCTTAGTAATAAAGTTTTTTTTAAGAGTCCATTATCTTTTTCTATTTCTTCATCTCCCATTTATTTTTGAACCCCAAACAGTTGATAGTTTGCCCCCTACAGTCCCACAAAACCACTGTTACTTAGGTTGTGAATGACTTTCTCTTCAGCATATCTCATGATCTCTTTTCAGTTTTCACTAAGCTTGACCTCTGCAGCATTTGATATTTTAGTCACTTCCTCCTTAAACCCTTCTGCCTTTCGACCCCTGGGAAATGGCTTCTCGAAGTTTCTTCCCTACTCCCATAAGCACTAACTTTGTAAAAGATCAAATAGACTACTCCATGTACACATGCATGTAAACACAATATTTCTCCATGAAAAGCTATATAAAGATAGAACTGTGAGTAGGGATGAGAGTAATCATAAGACTTCATTACTAAGTGATTCAATATTCAAGAATAAAAGTCTACATACCTGGGTGGTGCATATGGTTTGTGCCTGACTACTAACCTAAAAGTTGGTGCTTGGAACCCACCCAGCAGTGCTGCAGAAGAAAGGCCTGGAGATGGACCATAAAAATTGCAGCTACGGTAACCCTGTAGAACAGTTCTACTCTGTAGCACATACTGTTGCCCTGGGTTGGAATCGACTTGATGACAATGGGTTTAATATTTTGCTTTATACAGTCAGATAGTGAAGAATGCTCTGAAATGTAAAAGGATGCAGCTTAATTTTCTGCTTTTCTCCTACCAATCTCAACCTTTCTCTTTTAACGGACCACTCAATAATCATAGGCCAGGTTTCTCATTAACTCAGAATCCAGCCAGGGATCATTTGCTACTGAGACCTTCTTGAAGGCAGTCTGTGACTCCCTCTTCTTTGCATTTCTAGATTACTGGTGATTGGACTGCAAAAGTTGGAAACAAAGAAAAAGGATGAATGGTTAGGAAATATGGCTTTGGTGAGAGAAATGACACTGTAGAGCATATGATTGAATTTTGGGAGACTGACGACTTATTCACTGCAAATGTTTTTTTCAACATAAATGGTGACTATACACAAGGAGCTTGCTGGATGGAATGCATAGGAATCAAATTGACTACTTCTATGAAAAAGAGACAGTAGAGAAGCTCAGAATCATCAGTCAGAATAATTTCAGGAACCAACTATGGAATGGGCAATCAGTTGCTCATGTGCAAGTTCAAGTTGAAGTGGAGGAAAATTAAAACAAGTTTACAAGAGCCAAATGTGACCTTGAGTGTATACTCCATGAATTTAGAGACCATTTCACAAACAAATTTGGCCCACTGAACACTAATGACTGAACACCAAAGAAGCTGTGGGATGGCCTAAGGACAACACATATAAAGAAATCAAAAGTTCATCAAAAAGGAAAGAAACAAAATACCAAAATGAATGTCAGAAGAGATTCTGAAACTTATCTTTGAATACACAGTAGCTAAAGCGAAAGGAAGAAATGATGGAATAAAAGAATAGAACAGCAGCTTTCAAAGGGCAGCTGGGGACAAAGTATTCTTGGTCATCTGGTGCTGCTATAACAGAAATACCACCAGTGAATGGCTTTAGCGAAGAGGCATTTATTCTCTCACAGTCTGGGAGGCTAGATGTCCCAATTCAGGTTGCCATCTCCAAGGGATGCTTTCTCTGTCAGCTTTGGAGGGGGAGGTCCTTGTCATCAATCTTCTCTAGTCAAGGAGCTTCTCAGCACAGGGACCCCCAGTCTTTTGGACTCTCGGGTCCAAAGGTTGTGTTCTAGTTCTTGCATCCCTGCTCACTTCTCTCTTTTGTGTATCAAGAGAGAGTGCCTTAACACAAAGCCTACTCTTGTAGATTGGGTCCTGCCTCACTAATATAACTGCTTCTAATCCCGTGCTATTAACATCATAGACTGTAGGATTTACAATACATCGGAAAATCACATCAAATGGTGGACCACCACACAATACTGGAAATCACAGCCTAGTTAAGTTGGTACACATTTGGGGCGAACACAATTCACTGGAAAACACATATTACAATGAAATGTGCAAAGACCTAGAGTGAGGAAACCAAAAGGGAAGAACACATTTGGCATTTACTCATGCTGAAATAACTGAAGGAAAAAAATCAAGACTCAAATTGCAATTTTGCAAGTTCTGTGGACAAATACTGAATGATGCAGGCAGCATTAAAAGAAGATGGAAGGAATACACGGAACTGCTATACCAAAGACAAAATTGGCTGACATTCAACCATTTCAGGAGCTGGCATACAATCAAGAACCAATGACATCAAAGAAAGCAGGGCAGTGAAGGTGCTGGCAAAAAACAAGCTTTCAGAAATTGACGGGATACCAATCAAGATATTTCAACAAACTGATGTAGGGCTGGAGGTGCTCACTCGTCTATGCCAAAAAATTTGGAAGACAGCTACTGGGCCAATCAGCTGGAAGAGATCTGTACTGGGAGCCATTCCAAAGAAGGTGATCCAGCAGAATGTGGAAATTATCAAACAGTGTTATTAATACCACAAACAAGTAAAATTTTGCTGAAAACCATGAAAAAACAATTGCAGCCAACTAGAAGGTGCCTGGCTACCACCAGTGACTGTTCTGACAGGCATCACAACAAAGGGTTCCAAACCCAGGCGGGGAAAAAGATAGAACAAAATTCTAATGAACAAAAAACAACCAGACTTACTGGACTGAGAGAAACTGGAGAAACCTCAGGTGTACAACCTCTGGAAACCTTTTAGCTCAGTACTGAAGTCACTCCTGAGGTTTACCTTTCAGCTGAACATTAGACAGGCCTATAAAACAAAATGAGTCTAAATGATCACACCAGTCCAGGAGCAAGGAGGAGAAGGCAGGAGGGCACAGAAAAGCTAGTAATAGGGAACCCAGGGCTTAGAAGGGGAAAGTGTTAACATGTCGTGGGGCTGGCAACCAATGTCATGAAACAAATGTGTTTTGATTGTTTAATAAGAAACTAATTTGCTCTGTAAACCTTCATTTAAAGTACAATTGAAAAAAGGAAAAGAAAAACAGTTACAGCAGTACATCAACAGGAGACGATCAGAAATTTAAGTTGGATTCAGAAGAGGGCATGAAACAAGGGACGTCATTAATGATGTCAGATGGAACTTGGCTAAAATCAGAGCGTGTCAGTAAGTTGTTTACCTGTGCTTTACTGACTACGCAAAGGCATTCAACGATGTGGCTCTTAACAAAACATGGACAACATTGTGATGAATGGGGATTTCAGAACACTTCATTGAACTGGTATGGAATCAGTATGCAGATCATGCAGCAGAACAAGGGGATGTTCTGTGGTTTAAAGTCAATGAAAGTGCGCATTTCAGGGTTGCGTCCTTTCACCGTGGCTATTCAATCATTGCCAGCCAAATATTCTAAAAATCTGCACTACATGAAGAATGTGGCATCAAGGCTGGAAGATCACTCCTTAACAATCTGTGACACACAGACGACACAATCTTGCTTACTGAAAGTGAGGAGGACTTTAACCACTTATCAACAAAGATCAAAGTCTACAGACTTCAGAACAGATTACATCTTGACAAAAAGAAAACAAAAATCCTTACAACTGAGCCGATAAGCAACATCATGATAAGTGGAGAAAAGACTGACTTTATCAAGGATTTCATTTCACTTGGATCCACAGTCAACACCCATGGAAGCAGCAGTCAGGAAATCAAACAATGTATTGCACTGGGCAGATTCACGGCAAAGACCTGTTTAAAGTGTTGAAAAACAACGATGTCGCTTTGAAGATTAAGGAGCACCTAACCTAAGCCATAGTATTTTCTCTTTTTAATTTTTTGAGTCAGATCTGACTCAACAACACTTGGCTGGCTGGCTTTTAATTTTTATTCTGATTCAAGTGAAGGTTTGTGGAGCAAATTAGTTTCTCATCAAAAAGTTAATACACAAATTATTTTGTGATGTTAGTTACCAACCCTGTGATGTGTCAATACTTTCCCCTTCTCCACCTCAGGTTCTCTGCTTCCATTCGTCCAATTTTCCTGTCTCTTTCTGCCTTCTTATCTTTGCTTTTAAGCTGTGGTATTTTTAATCACCTTATGTGCATGTGAAGGCTGGACAATGAATAAGGCACCAAAGAACTGATGCCTTCAAATTATGGTGTTGATGAAGTATATAGAATATTTAGACTGCCAGATGAATGAACAAATGTATCTTGGAAGAAGTACAGCCAGAGTGGTCCTTAGGAGAAAGGACTTTGGGCATGTTATCAGGAGTTACCAGTCCCTGAAGTAGGATATTATGCTTGGTGAAGTAGAGGGTCAGTGAAAAGTGGAAGACCCTCAAAGAGATGGACTGACCCAATGGCTGCAGCAATGGGCTCAAGCATAGCAATGACTGTGAGGATGGCACAGTACTGGGCAGTGTTTTGTTCTGTTATACATCAGGTTGCTATGAGTCAGAAGTGACTCAAATTCATCTAAGAACAACAACAATATCACTTCATTCGTACTTTGTATTCACTCTTTGGGCTTTATTCGAATAACTTATTGCTCAGTTAATGAGATGATAACAAGAAGGATCACTCTGGAGTCTCTTACTTAAAGAGAGCATGCCAAAAAGCCAAGTGCTGTCGAGTCAGAGCCGACTCATGGCGACCCTAGGGGCCAGGGTAGAAATGACCCCCAGAGTATGAGCCAGCCTAATTATGCCAGTAATGATACTTAACAGCAATACTAAAGATAACAAGTCTTATTTCATCACAATAGATAGAGTACACAGCAGGTTAAAGTTTAGTTCAAAGATATTTAAAATTTTAAATAAACTATTATGTGGAAACTTAACTTTTTGTATAGTTTATTTTGCATTTGGTATTTTTAGATGAGTGGAGACATCATATAGTGTTTTATCCTGTGGCTATTGTGGACTTAAAAGAAGAAAAATTACCATAGTATGTGGTAAGAATCTAATAAGTATTTAAAGTAATTGGTAGAGACGGAAGTGTTAAAATAGAATTTTCATTTCACAAGTTACACATTCAAACATAACAGCTTTTACATACTGTTAGATATCTTTTCAGGGAAAGCAACGACTAATTTATCTCCTCTCTCTCCTTTAGGACTTATCTCCAGTACAGAAATACACCACATAATCATTTTGTTCAACAGTGATGATAAATTCACATAGTAAAGCTCACTGGACAAACATCCTGTGATCAAAGACATCCAATGTAACCATCGTGATTTCTAGAGTGTCACGAAAACCCTCAAAAACCATTTCCTGACCTACTTCAGTAGGAAGCTTTGCTTGCTAAGAATGCAAAACCCAAGAACATTGCTCTAGAGTCCAGGGGCGTGAGTAAATTCTCACCTGGCAGTTCTGTTTTCACAATTCATGACCAGAGGTCTACGTAAGGCATTACAACTCACATAGTAAATAAATGGAAAGACTGAGGCTCTTTCTAAACCGCCATCAGCAGACATTATTTCTATGATGTTGTCCCAGAAAGGGAGGAAAGTCTACTTCCTGGCCTTAAACTCAGTGTGGTGTCAGGTTTGAGGGAGAGACACCCGAGCCAGCATGGGGAGACTTGTTGTGCGTCATCAGTTACACCAAGTGCAACCAGGAAAGGAAGGAGACGGTGCTTCTTTGGCCCCTCCCTTCTGCCTCTGAATTAAGCTTGAAAAACAAACAAACAAAAAAAATTAACCTTTTTCCATAATTGTGGAAGCTGCTTATTTACTCTTCCAAGAAATGATACATTATCCTCTACCAAAGGATGACTAATATCTAAGTATTCTAGGTTTCTGTATGTTTCCTGCGGATGTGGACAAGCTAAGGAGTTTTTATATACCAGATACGATGTCCGCTCATGGTTTCAGCTCTCACAATTTAGGACAAGCTTATCATGTTATCATTTGTTTAAAGTATACGTTTTACCAACTTTCTTCTCTGACCTCAAAACTTACAACTTTCCTTCGTTAACTTGGCGCCACCCTTCCCATAGCTCTCTCTTTTGTAAAGTTTGCAAGATCAGGTGACCAGCGATTTAAGAAGGACAAATGGTGTCGTTCTAGAATAAGAAAGCCTCTTGACTATCAGGCACTCTAGGACAGGTGGTAGTGGAGACAAGTGGTCTTACTCTTGTGCTCTGGAGATGAGGATGAAGCAAGGTTATGTAAAAACTCAGGTTTTATTCTCCAGTGTACAGAGGAAGGGGGCATGACCAAGACCTAGAGTCCTCTCGTCTTTCACCAAAAACGGGCCCACGTGCCCACTTTCATAGAGAATCTAGAATTAACTGTATAGTTATCCAAGTCAGCCTGTATTACTGTAGTAACACAACATAAACACCTTAAAATACTATGAAGATAAATTGAATTTCCCATATAGTTTTCAGATACTGACTAAAGTTCTTCTTAACTGATAATTACAGTAACAGAGAAGTTCACACTATGGACAGTGGGATTGCTAGCCAAGAAGACTGTGTCAGAATCTCCTCATATTTTATAAAAAGAATGCATGTTTTCCTTTCAAAGAATTATTGAAACGTGACACACTCTGCAGTTGTGTTATGAGCCTTACTTTACAGACAGGGTCTTGAGATGCAGACTGTTTAAAGCAATTTGTCCAAAGTCACACAGCCAGTCAGAAGAGCAGGGACACAAAGCTAGGTCTGTGACTGTTTTTCTCACTACTTAAAGTCAAAATATCTCAATGGGATTGACTTCAAGATTGATAATATTAATTCAGAAAACAAACAAACAAAAAGCATGAGTGGAAAACAGATGAAAACAGCAACATTTTAAATATGAAAGTACTTGGGGCAGGATCGGATATGCTCTGATTGGCCTGGCGCTTGGCCACCCATTGAAAGGTCTGCAATTCAAATCCTTCAAGCAGCTACTCAGGAGAAAAGACCTGGAGATCTGTAACGGTAATGACTACAGTACTGAGTAAGTATGGTGAAAGCACACAACCCTGATGCACACCTTTCCCGATTTTAAACCACAGAGCAGCCCCTTGTACTGCCTCTTGGTCTATGTACCGGTTCCATATGAGCACACATACATTGGACATGTTATCAGACTGGACCAGTTCCTAGAGAAGGACATCACGCTTGGTAAGGCAGAGGGTCAGCAAAAAAGAGGAAGACTCTCAGTGAGGTGGATGGACACAGTGGCTGCAACAGTGGGCTCAAACACAGCAACGACTGTGAAGATGCACAGGATCGGACAGCGTTATTTTGTGCTGTACATAGGTCACTAGACCCAGAACTGACTCGAAGGCACCTAACTGCAACAAATATTCCAGCTCGTTGCTAACAGGTCAATTCTTACTCATAATGGCCCTGTAGGGCAGAATAGAACTGTTTCCAAGGGTGTAATCTGTACTAACGCAGACTGCTCCATCTTTCTCCTCTGGAGTAAATGGTGGGCTTGGACCGCTGCCCTTCTGGATAGCAGCTGAGTGCTTTAACCACTCCACCACCAGGGCTCCTTCTGTAAGGATTACAACCACCAAACCAAACCCACTGCCATCAAGTGCATTCTGACTCACAGTGATCCTAACCTAGAAAATCCCATGGGACAATTCCACTACGTTACATCGAGTTGCCGTGGGTCAGAATTAACTGGATGTCACACAACAGTAACAGTGTATAAAAACGATATTTTTGAATGCATTGTCAGTATTCTATAAGTTAGTGATTTTATGTCAAAGATTCAGATTTTTCACTTCTTTGAAAGAATACACATATATGCATACACTTAGGAGTAATGGACCCTCATAAATGTTAGGGCTCAATGGTAGACCAGATATATACTTTCCTTTCTGCACCCTTCACCAGCCTTAACTTACCAACTTGGTCCCTGAAGATGTTTGAGTTTGTAGTCCTTATTTCAAACCCTTGACAGCAGTGGGTTTGGTTGTTGTTGTTGTTGTTTTTAATATTTTAAACTGAAAGGAGCACTGGTGGTGCAGTGGTTCAGCCTTCAGCTGCTAACCAAAAAGTCTGCAGTTTCAGCCCATCAATCACTCCATGGGTGAAAGATGTGGCAGCCTGCTTTGAGCCAGACTGGACGGCAATGATTTTTCGTTTTTTCTGGTATTAAACCAATGTAAGAAGTGAACCATAACATTGTTACTCTATTTCAGACAAGACTAATAATTTCCAGCTAATGAATAGAGCCCATTTTATTTGGATTTTGAATGCACTGCGACACTTACATCCAGAAGAAATGTCTTTTCCACATATCAGTGTCTCTTGAAAATACCCAGGACATTCAGCCATGCAGTGTATAGAGGCGCGTGGTTCCAGAAAGTTGTTATATGAGAGCAGAGCTGTTGTTTTATTTATCCTTGTCACTTGAAATCTTTCTTTGATGCCATTCTTATAAAAATAAATTCTCGTCGGTTGGCAGTTCTTAATTGCTGCTTGGCAATATATAGAAATGTTCATGCCTATCTTAAAAATTGTGGCTGGTTCTACCCAGATGTGACCAGAGCAGCTTATATTTGTAATTCCTGGAAATAAAATAACATAATAAATTCTATGTCAAACACTAAAACAGAATATTCAGCAAGAAGATGCTATTGCATTTTAAATGTATTCTTTTCTATTAATTACATGATTTCCATTGAAAGAGGCAGCTTTAGAAGGAAGTGTGTTTTTTCAATCAGTTACTCAATCACAGTGTATTTTTACCATGCATCTGTTGGCTATCAGAAGCATAACACAAGTCCCAACCTTTAAGCTTCTATAATTGTCTAAAGAGCAAGTATAAAAGCTCTTCTATTTTAAAGTGGAAAAGGAAAGCATTATTGGGCTAAACCCTTTCTAAAGGTAAAATTAGAAACAGCCCTGAGAACTGCAGAATCCAAATTTCATTCTACGTGAAATATTTTAAATCCTTAACAAAACACTGATAATTGGAAGTCAGCATTTGATTTAGAAAACGAAGGACCTTGTCTTTGGAATGCGAAGTTTAAAAAATTAACTTGTTGTATAATATAAACATAAACTAAACATTCACATATGAATTACAAACATTTGCACGTTGAGGTAAGAATCCCTGGTGGCACAATGGTCAAGCACTCAGCTGGTAATTGAAAGGTCAGTGGTCTGAACCCACCAGCAACTCTGTGGGAGAAAGACCTGACCATCTGCCTCTGCAACGGTTACAGCCTGCCATACAGGGGCACCATGAGCTGGAATCTTCTCAGCACAACCCAACAACAACAAATGCTGCAACAGTGATCGAAATAATTCTATCCCCAATAGAGAATTGCAGCAATGGACGGAAAAAGAATCTTTAAGAAAGCATCAGGCTATTTCAAATAAGTTCAATCATTCAGGTTTAGATAAACTGCATCTCCAATGCCTTAATGAAATATGTAGACTCTACCATGGAACCACTGTGAGTAGTCTTGGTGAGCACATCAGAAACGGTAAAGATGTCAAAATACCAGACTAGGGCAACTGCCCTGGATTTCAAAAATAAATGAAAGAGGAAACTCTGGACCCACTAAGCTTCACAGCATTCAAGACTGGATTAATAAGTTAATGATTTCTTAACACACAGAAACAAAAAAAACCCACAAGGGCAATAAGGGTCAACATGGATTGTGTAAACTATACCAAATTACACAAATTTTCCTTTATATTAGAATTATTCATTGTACACAGGAAGGCTAAATGTAGTATTTTTTATTGAAAAGGGGTGATATATTCTAATAGAAAGCTTTGGAAAAAATGTAGTCTGAATGATATTAAGAATATTCATAGCAGGTTGAACAACAATGTATAAAATGATTCCTGATGGATACTTGTAAAGTCTCTAATGTCAAATCTCTTTTTCTCTATATCCATCACTTGAATGTATAACAGAATTCCTGTTTATAATTCACAAGTTTCAAGACTCTGGGAAAGGTAGTTGGCATCTTATCTCCCTTGAACCTTCCTGGATAGGTGTCACTCTGATTTAGGAAGTATTCCAGACCATCCTTCTGCAAAAGTCCCAATTCTGATGATGAGGCTACTTCTCTGTTCCAACCTACAACAGATGGTATCGCTTTGGTTACTGTTCTGAATAACTTGAAAGATCTCCAAAACTCTCCTTTAGGTCTGCAACTGTACTTCACTGTTGCTTGTTTCCTAGTGGTTGAGTCCCTGCTTCCTATGAGGGATATTATTTAAAAAAAAAAAAAAAAAAATCAGTTGATGTCCAGTTGACTCCAGCTTGTGATGAACCCAAATGTAGCAGCATAGTACTGTACACCATAGGATTTTCAATGACTGAGTTTTCAGAATTAGATTGCCAGGTCTTTCTTCTGAGACACCTATGGGTGGACTTGTACTTTTCAGTTAGCAGCCAAACATGTTAACTATTTATACCACCCAGAAACTCCTATTAGCCTAGGAAGAAACTCTCAAATGCCAGTTGCTGCCCTGTGATAACTTTGGACGATCCCTTCTCTGGATTCCTCAACGCTCCTTACCCCTGTCTATCTGGACTCTCTGCTACTTCACGGTACCAGATGGTTGTGTGAATTATGAAATAAGAATAATCATGCACATAACAGTATTGCACCACATTGTTGGGAGGAATAAACGGCTTGGCACGATGACAGACAGATAAGCCAAAAAAAAAAAACCCAAACTCACTCACTGCCATTGAGTCCATTCTGACTCATAGAGACCCTAGAGGACAGAGGAGAACTGCCCTCCTGGATTCTAAAGAAGCACCTGGTGAATTTGAATCACCAGCCTTTTGGTTAGCAGCTGTTCAGACAGGTGCATAGTGATCATTCATAAAAGGCCTCATTGAATTAAATCCAAACTTCTGATGGGTTATCTGTTAACCATTAAAATAGCACGAAGATAGAACATAAGAATTCTAAGTAATAAATTCCTTGATGGAAAAGCTCATGTATGGGTAAAAGGGAATGTTTTAGAAAGAAACCTCATGAATGGAACAAAGTCAGACCTCTTTTATCTCCTTTCCAGTATATTTTACATACATACAATTTTCCCACTCTAATCATTTTTGTATTCTTTTGAGATCCTAGCATAACATATTTATGATAATAAATGTACAATATTTTATTTATTGAACAAAAGACAGAAAAACACAGAATGCTATACCTCCATGACACCAGTTGGAGAGAATGTAAAGAGCTATTACCATGTCCCATTGAACTGTGACCTGATTCATGCCTGAAAGTAGAAAAAAAGCCAGTTATGTCTCTCTGAAAAGAAGAGGAAAAAATGTTAAAATTGCATTAATTTAATAGAATAACAATATAATAGTGAAATATTTACATTCTTTTCTGTAAGTTATTATTCTCTTCAGTGAGAACATTTGTTTAGCAAGGAGGAAAGAAGGCAATATCATACCACTAGTGTTTGAGGAAGTATGATAAGAGGTGGATAAATAGAGCAAGAAAATGGAATCTTATACCTTCAAAAACCACTGTGAATTATCTTGCTAGTACATATGGATGTTTGCTGAAATATTTCTCCTAAAAACTAGTCTGTCTCATCAGAAATCCTTTCCTTCTCTACTCCTGATAATGAATTCCTGACCAGATTTATACACATATAACTACACACCTTTGTAGGGTCACTATGAGTTGGAATCACTCCAGAACAGGGGGTTAGGGGATGTGATCTCTCTGAATTGGAATTTACTGGACTGTAACAAGCTTTAGTTTAGAAATATCAGTCTTTGATGAGGGGGAAAAAAAAATTCAGAACTTCCAGAGTGAAAGGACTTAAAATGATAGGAGAGATGAAGTGAGATTAAGTACATAGGTGCTATCAGCAGTTAAATTTACAGAAAGCTCTTTTACCTGTAGACATCTCAAAAGAAACACATTATAGAAATTCAAAATAGTGCCCTTAGCTAACAACTGGAATTACATTACTCAGTTAGTCATGCTATTGAATAATTTGATTATTTAAAAACCTTTTGCCATCAAGTCAATTCTGATTCTTAATGATCTGATGTTTAACAATCAACACTAGTTATACATATCTATTTAATAAACCTGAGCCTGAATTTTTCATATAAAATAATAGCAAGAAAAGAAAACACATGGCTTATCAAATAGCATAAGACATCTGAAAAAAATGTTAGAAAAACTGGGAGCCTCATAGCTTAAGCACACAGGGTTTGCTTGCATCATTTGTTTGCAACAGTAGGTCTTTTTTTTTTTTTTTATAATTACTAGGCAAGGTAAGCCCTAAAATCTTCCCAGTTGGAAGTTAACTACTTAATAGGATACATGCAATGATCTTATTTAAAGGGATGTCAAGCAGTGTTAGAGATTCAGCTGTTAACAGTAGCCCCTGCATGAAGCGTCACTAGAACTTTAAGAGAAAGCAACTTGGCCCACATATTTCCAAAAAGAAACAGCTATCTTTAAGTATTGGATGATCATTGTCTCTTTACCTTTCCACATCCTTGAAGCACATAATTCCTCCTCAGAGCAAGGTGGCCGCTCTCATTGTCTGTGTCACGGTCTTCTTTCCCTCTGTCTGTCTGTCAGTGATTGCTTCAGACTTTCAACTATGAGCAAATGGAAATGTCAGCAGAGCCCTGACCTACATTGCAGATTCTTGAAAAGAAACTCAAACTGTCCAATTTGAAATGACTGGCTCTCAAGTCACTCCTTGGGAAAACCCAGATGACTTAAAATGAACTGCTTTGTCAGTAGTTTCTTCTCAGATTAATTTAAAATTATTTTACTTCTCCAGGAAGTAGAACACATGTGCATACTTTGTCAAAACTCCTAAGACATCATCAAAAATATGATATTTAGTTTTAATTTGTAATCAACGTTAATATGGATTGTAAATCTGTTTTCAAGAAAAGAAAGTTTAAATGCTACTATTCATTCATTCACTTAATCAAACAGCATGTTTTGAGGGTATCTGTTACATGCTAGGTGTCGTTTGGGGCATGATAAAATGGTGATTGATTACAGATCAGCTACTTTTGTTCTATTGATGACAGTGATTAAACAGAGATCAGCTCTTCTAAACTGTTGTTTATGGTTTTGCCAGACTCTGCAAGCAAGTAAAAAAAACAAAAATCAAATATTTGATTCATTTATAGTCGAAACTGAGGCAACAGTGACAAGTGTCCCTGGGGCCTTTCCTGGCATATCACTCCTCCTCTATTTGCTCAATATGCAATTCTTTTCACTCCATGAGCTCTCTTCTAATTGTAAATGAAAAAAAATCCCTTGTCTCCTCTTTAGTGAGCCTCTTCAAGCCAGAAATTTTTATCTCTCTTTTCAATTTTTGTATCTGTGTAGCTAGCCCATTATGACAATTTGGGAGACTCTTTCAAACATTTCTAGACAAAGACTCATTGTAGACAATTCATTTGGAATCTCTGTGCGAGCTGGGTGTTGATTTTTTTTTTAATTCCCAGTTATAAAGGATTGAGAAACATTGAATTATCTGAAGAAGAGTGTCTTCGAAGACCTCAGAGAAGAAATGGCTGTCAGCAGGTTTCAATGATTAGTAAGATGCCACAAGACCAGAAAACATCTCCTGTTAATACACTGAGATTGCCAAGAATTGGGGTCGACAGGTAGCAACAGTAGTAGTCATTTCCTAAGATGTGAAGAAGAAAGCAGAGAATACATCACAGGTAAAGAGAATGGAGTCTGAAAGTAAGCTGGATGTTTTGGGACTGGAAAGTTGTTTCTCAAAGTCGAAGGAAGTAGGATTTGCGTGGGACAATTAGGTCAGTGCCCAAATAAAATAGGCTAAGTGGTTCACTCTTTTTCTTGAAGGTAATGAAGAGGTAGTAAAGATTATGAAGCTGGAAAATAACATCCAACTGGATTTTAGAAAGATAGCTTTGATTATTGTGTGGGGAATTGATGGAACCTGAAGAGCCCACTGATGAAGCTCGAAAAAAGGGCCTGAGGCAGAGTAACCGCAGTGAGGACCGAGGTGAGGAAAGAGAACACTGAGAGCCGCTGTGGTAGCGGTACCAACAGGGGCGGTGTCAGCTCCAACAGGGGTGTCCTCGGGCCTGCGCACTGAACGATCTATGTGGAAGGTTAAGGTTCCAAGAGCACGAAAAAGGATTCCCATGGCTTGTTTTGCTGACTGGGTAAATAATGGTATTAACTGAGCACACAGAAAGAGGAGGAATGTGGGAGTGGGGCAAAAACAAATTGTATTTGGGACACAGTGAGTTGGCGGGCCTCCCAGTACTTCCAGAGAGAACCGTCTTCCAGGCCAGTTGTTGTCAGCTGTCTGCAGGCCAGCCCCCAACTCACATGCAGCAACCGTATCCTGACTCTGCGGGGATCCCACGCGCAACAGAACAAGACTATTGTGATCCAAAGGGATTTCATTGGCTTATTTTTGAAAGTAGATTGACAGACTTTTCTCCTTCGTCTGCAAGCTCTGCTAAAACCTGTCCAACCAAATAGCAACATGCAAGCCTCCACTGACAGACGGGTGGGGGCTGGGCTTGAGGTACACTAATGCAACTGAAACCCTGGTCTCCCCTGGAGAAGGCAAAGAAATCAGCCACTTGCCCTCCCAGGCCACAGCAGACATTGGAAAATAACTTAGAGAAGTTTGAGATGAAGATCTAAATTTGGGAAATTTCAGCATGTCGATAGCATTAAAATGAGGATTAGGGTAGGAGAATTTAGATCATTCAGAGAGATAAGGGCACTAGAAACTGTTGACGTAACAGCTATGAAGGACAAATCCAAGGAGTGTTTGGCCAACGTCCAGTTGGGTTAGAGTTTAGATACAATAAGAAATAAAAAGGTTTTGGTTTGGGCACGAGGTGTTCTTCCCAGAGAATAGTTTTGATTAAGTGGTAGAATTAGACAGGAAATTTTACTGGGTTAGATGATAAAATAAAGGGGACGTTGGTTAATATTTTAGGGATTTGGCCAGAGAAGATGAGGTTGGTGAAAACCTCAGTGCAAATGAGGAAAACTTTTTTAATGGGCAGTGGTAGTAGCAGTTCTTAAGCACCCTTTCCTGTGTTTATTTGTCATGCATACGTCTCCTTTGGAGAGGTGTCCAGATATTTTTGCTTATTTTTATTCAGTTGTTTATTTTCTTATTACTGAGTTCTGAGAGCTCTGTATATAAATTCTGAAAAATCAGTTCCTTGTCAGATAAGTGTTTTGCAAATATTTTCTCCTAGACTGTGGCTTGTCTTTTTGTTTGTTTAGCAGCATCTTTTTTTTTTTTTTTTTTTTTTGGATTGTGATAACACATACATACCTCTTTATCCTTTAAAGCATGCTATTCCATGGCATTAAACAGAGTCACAATACACTCAGGTATCTCAGATGTCCATTAGAACAACTATGCAAGGCAAGTATGTCCGTGGTCCCATACACCTTTGCTAAGTACATAAGGCACATAAGTTAAGTAGACATCCTTGTCTGGATCTAGGAAGAAAGGAGCAGAGGGAAGAGGGAGAGGAAGATGGAAGTCCCTTGCAAAAGTGAGAACATATCATTTGGGGGGTCAGTGGGCCTTGGTAAGTCATGCTGAGTGGTTAAGCAGCTGCAGTGCCTGCTTATACCTCACAGGGAAAAGCCACCCTTCCCAAACAGAATCCCACAAGATCAGGGCTTGGTAAGGCAGTGTGCAGGAGAAAGGACCAAGAGGCAGGTGCTGTGGGAGTGGTTGGGAAAGGCCATTGAGTAAGGGATTTGGGACCAGAAAAGAGAGATCAAAAAGGCACCTGGAAAAGCCACCGAACTGGGGGAACTGGAAAGGGGACAGTGGCTGAGGAAGCATGTACTTTGCTAAGAAACTGGGTGTTTGGACAGGGTGCAGATCACATAGCTTCTTGTTGCACAGAACTTATTGTGGACATTAAGCATTGTATGACTGTGTTGTGCAACCACTACCGTTTTTTAATTTTAGAACTTGTTTGTCACCCCAAAGAGAAAGTCTGTACCCATTTAGCAGTCACAAGTCAATGGGAAAAACACAATTGAAATCTTGCTTACAGCAAACATCTCAGAAATACGTTAATTCTCTATAATGAATTCAACAAAGTCTGAACATTAAATGTGCAGTCAACAAGTTGCAATAATATCTTTCTCATGTTAAATTTTAAAGTATTCATATAAAATCTGAATTGATAACTTGACCTGAGAAAGGTTATGAAATGATTTCTTCAAAATATCTACTTAAGGTCAACGTTTTCTGGTTCAAATTTCTCTCCTAATATTTAGTGAGTGTGCCTTAGTTGTCCTGTCAGATCTTCTTAAGTATATTTTTGAAATCATGTACATTTAATATTGGGCCTTGGCAGAGCAGTGATTAAGAGCTTGGGTGCTAACCAAAGGGTCGGCATTTTGAATTGACCAGCTGCTCCTTGGAAATCCTATGAGGCAGTTCTACTCTGTCCCATAGGGTAGCTATGAGTTGTAATCAAAGACAACAGGCCTGATTTTTTTTTTTTTACATTCAGTATGGGGTGTCACAGCTGGAGGGGGTAGCACCAGATACGCTGCAACAGCCTCTTCACAACCTTAGCACACAGAGACATCACTTTGAGGACTAACGTGTGCCTGACCCACATCACGCTGGGTCATGATGTGGGTCATGTATGTGAAAGCCAGACAATGAACAAGGAAGACAAAAGGAAAATTGACACCTTTGAATTATGGTGTCAGTGAAGAATATTGAATATACTATGGACTGCCAGAAAAACAAACAAATGAAACTGTCTTGAAGAAGTACAACCAGAATACTGCTTAGCAGCAAGGGTGGTGAGACCTCAACTCACATACTTTGTTCCTGTTATCACGAGGGACCAGTCCCTGGAGAAGGACATCGTACTTGTAGAATAGAGACTCAGTGAGAGAGGAAGACCTCCAAGGAGACAGACCGGCACAGTGGTGGCAACATGCTCATGCCTAACAATGATCGAGGAGGTGGCATGGGAACAGGCGGGTATTTCATTCTCTAGCACATAGGTTTGCTGTGAGCTGGAACTGATTTGATGGCATGGAACAACAACAATACTTTGTGTTATTACAATTATGCATATTACTTTTACATGTGTTATAGCTCCACAATATGTTACTATTTTTGTTTTATGTAGTCAGTTATATTTTGTAGAGATTAAGAAAAAAAAACCTTTTGCATTTACTTCAAATTTTTACTATATCTAAGAGTTCTTATCTCTTTAGATAGCTCTTAATTTCTGTCTGGTGTCACATGCCTCCTACAGGTACATTTCTTAAAGCACCAATAAGTTACAACAATTTCTCTATCTTTTTGTTTGTCAGTTTTACCTTTATTTTTGAAACATATTTTACTAGGTGTAGAATTCTGTGTTAATGGTTTTATCTTTTCAAAATTCAACGATACTACTTCACTGTCCTCTTGCTTACTACATAGTTAGTTCCTCATGGAAAGTCTGCTGTAATTATTATCTCTGATATTCTGTATCATGGATTGAATTGTGTCTCCTAAAAATGTGTGTAGCTATTTGGCTAGACCGTGTTTCTTGGTACTGTTTGATGTTTCTGTGTGCTGTGAACCCTGCATCTATGATATTAATGAAGGTGGATGGGCCACAGCTATGGTGGTGAAGCAGGACTCAATGTGTAAGACTGTATTGTGCCTTGATAAAATTTCTTGGGATAGATAGGAAAGGGAAACCGGGAGTTGGGGACCTTGTAGCAGTACAGGGAGCAAAGTGTATCCTTTGGAGAGGACCCAGGGTCCCTGTGCCTCAGAAGCTCCCAATTCAGGTGAAGCTTGATGACAAAGACTTCCTTCTGGAGTCAACAGAGAAACACCACCTCTCGAACTGATGTCCTGAATTTGGACTTGTAACCTGCTGGACTGTGACAGAATAAAATTTCTTGTTGTTAAACCCATCCACTTGTGGTATTTCTGTTATAGCAGCGCTAGATGACTCATTCTATATTTAATCTATCTTTTATCTCTGGCTGTGTTAAAATAGTCCTCTCTATATAATTTTTTTCCCTAATTCATCTGTGACAGGCTTTTTGTATTTCACATTGCTTGGGGTCACCATGAGTCGGATCCAACTCGGTGGCACTTGGCTGGCTGGGGTTTCTGAGATTCTTGCATCTATGGATGTCTGTCTTTCATTATTTCTGGTCATTGTCTCTTAAAATATTACTTGTCCTGTCTTCTCTTCCTTATCTCCTCCTAGGAGTCCAGTTATATGTATGTTATACCATTTGATATTGCTCCATAGTCCCACCATTGATTTATTAGTTATAATTCTTTTGAAATTATGCAAAAAGATGAAATGTTTTCAAATCTCTTTTGTTAGGACATAAAAGGTAGGGAAGGGAGTTGAGCCAGTTTAGTCAAGAATTAATCTAGGTTTGCATTTTATTCTTGCTACAGTTGCCTTCAGCAGAGGTCCCCAAAATGAGTTCAGATTTTTTCCAGTGGAAAGTTACCTTTGCCCTGTACCATGGATGATGGAGAGTTTTTCTCAGTGTTAGTGCTCCATTCCTAGTTTTCTGCTTCTCTGCACATCTTCACTCTAGACTGGGACTCTCTTCATGCTCTTGCTTCTTCCAGAGTGGTAGGTTGCTATTGCTTGTTACCATATACGAGGCTTGTGTAGAGGGAGGGTGAGTTCTCTGTCCTAGTATAGTACAATTCTTAGGGAAGCCTCGTGTGCCTATGTGTCATGGATTGAATTGTGTTCCCCTAAAAATATGTGTAGCCATGATTCCCTGTATTCTACAACTGTCCCTAATTTTGTAATTTTACAGTGCTGTATGTTAAAGGATTAGGGTAGAACTGTAAATCCCTTTATAAGATCACCTTCCTGCTCCACTGCAAAGGGAGTTTCCCTGGAGTATGGCTTGCCCTACCCTTAATCCTTTCATCCTACAAGAGATAAAAGGAAAGAGAAGCAGGCAGAGAATTGAGAATCTCACACCATCAAGAAAGCAGCACCAGGAGAAGAGCACACCCTTCAGACCTGATGTTCCTGTGCCAAGATGCTCCCTGGACAAAGACTGATACAATATCAGACTTTCCTCCAGAGCTGACAAGGGGGAAAGCCTTCCCCTAGAGCAGACATCCTGAATTTGGACTTAGAGCCTACCGAACTGTGTCTAAATAAACATTCCTTTGTTAAAGCTGTCCACTCTGTGATATTTCTGTTAGAGCAGCACTAGCTGACTAAAACACTGTGCTCCAGAAATAACACATTCTCAGCATTTCTGACTCTCCTCACAATGTCAGCCAAACTTGTCATTTGGTCTTGGGCAGAGTTTCCTGTCCACCTCCCACTCAGCAGAAGGAGACTTCTGCATGTGTCAGTGTATAATCCTAGGCTGAAGACAATTTCTACTTTTTGCCTTGGTGTATACAAGAATATAAAATGCCAATGGAAGAATATGAAAATGTTTAAGGGGGACAGAGAGAGAGATCAACAACAACTCCAGATCCATAATCATTCTCTTTTGCAAGTTGCAGCCCTGTATGCCAAATCTTGCTGGCCAAAGCCCATCTAATCTGAATCAATGATTTAGGCTTACTTTCTCATCTGTTTCCTCCAATCAGGACTAGATTGTGACTCTGAACTAGACTTCATGGTACCAAGAACCCTTTTCCAACTTCCTCTCCTGATGAACCAACACACTTGAATGAGTATGTGTGCTGTGGGTTGAGTTATGCCCACCAAAAATATATAGTGAAGTCCTAGTTCCTATACCTGCACATATGATTCTGTTTGGAAATAGTTTTTTTTCTTTTCTGTAGTTGTTATAATAATGAGGTCATGCCAGACTAGGATGAGTCCTAAATCTAATCATTTCCGAGTTATAAAAAGAGCACATATGGGGGAAAGAGACACAAACACACATGAGGGAGTTGGAGAATAGACAAAGGGGACAGGTGCATCTAAAGCTCAGGAATGCCAAGGATTGCTGACAGTCACCAGAAAGTAGAAAAAAGGCCTAGAGAAAGAATCAGCACTGCCAGGACCCTGATTTGGACTTTTAGCTTTCAGAGCTGTGATAAAATGAATTTGTATTCTTTAAAGCCCAGCTATTTGTGGTACTTTTGTTACAGCATCAGTAGGTAACTAGTAAGACACCTACCACATCCATCTGCTTTGCTTTACCAGTGGGTCTCAGCTCACTGCTCTATCTTTCACCACTCTCAACTATGAGTCATTAAACAAAGTACAATTTAAGCTCTGTAGTTTCTACTTAAGAAGGTAACAGAAAATGTTATTCCTTCAGAAAACTTTTTATCAAAAAGATTGAATTATTTTTCTAACTCCATGACCTTGAAGTTAAGCGCTCATTATCTTGATACTCTTACCTGGAAGCATTCATTCTTCATATATGTCAGATAAATGACATATTACTTTACTCCATTAATTTTCTCAGCCTCAGAATTAATAACCCCATCAATCACAAGGAGTTAGACTCTTTGGAGGGAAATAAGTGCCATACATCTTTTGGCTTATCTCAAGGGCGGTAACTTCATGCAGCTCCTTGATTCTTCCCAGCACTGAGGACCTTCGGCTCACTCACTTCTGTTGGAGGACAAGCTGCGACAGTCTGAATCACCATCACTTCCTGTTGCTCCAAGGCAAGTATGAATTATAAGTCAACTTTGCCTTACTTCCTAAGAGCTTTTTAGAGATTAAAGAACACTAAGACATGGAAGTGGATTTGTTGCTGTTAATGTACAACACTAGATCTTGAAGACTTGCATGCATGCTTTTAGAAGAGCCAGTTTCCAGAGTCTCATCTTCTTTATGTGCCTCTCCCTAAAACTAATTTCTCTCAGAATGAGGCTGGGTTCACAGCAGTCATTCTGTCACTTTACAAAGAATGGCACACTCTTCTCCACTTATCCCAAATCTTAATATTATCTTTTACCCAAGCACAGATAGCTCCAAGACACCAAGCAAAGGAATAAATGGAAATACTGGCTTCAGGAAGGTCTTCTTAATAACTAATCAAGGCACTTTAAATGCATAAGGTTCTTAGTTTTCTCTCACCATATATATAGATATGTATGTGTATATATATGTGTGTATGTATAAGTAAAGCTTTCTAAAATATTTCTGTTTTAGCACACATAGGGATATCTAAATCTCAATCAGTTTAGGGATACTGGGCCCAGTTTTCAGAAACAATTTAAGCAAAGAGAGAACAGCAATAGTACAACAAAACTGGAAAAAATATTCCAGCTGAGTCAATTCTCACTCATAGCAACCCTGTAGAACAGAGTAGAACTGACCATAGGGTTTCCAAGGATTGGCTGTTGGTCCTGTCACAGCCTATCCTCATTTATTTTATCCCATAAAATGTTCAACACTATCATGTACTTAAGAAGAAATAAATCTATTAGATTTATGTTGAATATGTTAGATGTCATTTTTTATGATATACAAAGGGGTATATAGTTTTTAAAGCCTCTTTTAAAAACTTCTTTCCTTAAACAGGGAAAACATTTGGAAGACCACTGTACCAGATCATAACTACCCGAGTCAAACAAAATTACACGTAGAAAAAAATACACCAAAATAGTAGATGTGGTTTTTCTTGGATTGGGATTATTTCTTCTTTCTTTTGCTTTTCTGTAACATCCTACTTTTTAGGATGAGTATGTAATAAGTGATCATTTAAAAATACATCAAAAATGCTAAGCACACTGAATAGCAAGGAAACCTTTAAGAAAAGGGGCATAAAATAGGAGGCTTCTTCCAAGTGGTTTCCAGAATTTGAGTGAGTGGGAGGGAATTTTGATAAATCTATTGATGTACACATTTCACTTATGCAAATGGAACTGTAAGTAGAGAGAATATTTATTCCATTTGACCCTCTTCCTTCTTCTTCTTCTATCCCTTTCAAAACAAATCTTGAACCTTCAATGACTATATCAGAAATACAACTAATTAGTAATTATTGTTATTATTTACACAGCCCCAGGGTGGTAAAACTCTTGACTACTAACCAAAAGTTTGGTAGTTAGAACCCACCCAGAGGTGCCTCAGAAGACAGGCCTGGTGATCTTCTGAAAGGTCACAACTCAAAAACCACATGGGGCACAGTTCTACTCTTCATACACAAGTTTGCTATGGTTAAAATGGACTTCACAGCAACTGTTTTTTTTTTTTTTTTTTTTTAACTGGTTTTAACAATTGTTTCAGCTTCTCAAAGTTACATTTCAATTTAGGGCTGAAAAAAATGTAGAGTTAAACATGAAAATTCAGAATATAAAAAAAATACTAGTGAACACCATCATCCATGTTACACGTTTTACGACTAGTTACAGTAGAAGATTCAGTTTCCTGGAGGCTTATGACCATCATAAGCAAGTACTGCTCCTGAGATTTATGTGGTCTATAGGAAACACTGGTGGTGTAGTGGTTAAGTGCTATGGTTGCTAAACAAACGGTCGACAGTTTGAATCCACCAGGTGCTCCTTGGAGACTTAATGGGGCAGTTCTACGCTGTCTTATAGGGTTTCCATCTGCTGGAGTTGACTCCATGGCAATAGTTTGGGTTTTTTTTATAGGCTGCCACAGATTTACCTCCTTTATGCTCATCTAAAGAGGCCACCTCCAGAAAATCACAGTTGTGATATGCTAGTTCTATCTGTTCTAGTACACATTAAAAGAACACTAAACAAGAACAACAAAACAGCTACTGTTGGGAGCATTCCAGCTCCCGGTAACCCCGTGTGTCTCGGAGTTTATTCATGCTCCACAGGTTTTTTATTGCCAGACCTTTTTTCCAAGGCATCTCCGGGGAACTTCAAATGGTCAACCTTATAGTTAGTATCTAACCATTGGCACCACCCAAGGACTCTGTAAAATAGGTGTGTGTTTATTAAAATTAAAATGTTTACCTATACACTATCTAAAAATGTCTCATGTCCTACCAGAGGCATACAAACTGCTCTGCAAGAAACTGGTTTAGAATATCCTTTGGAGCAAACAAATTTTTTGGAGACTAAAATGAACATTTTTTTGGTTTTTGCTTTACTGTGGCATATTTTCTCAGCCATCCTCCCCATACAGTTTTTAAAAATATGTGTACCATATAATCAGTTTTTACCCCTCTATTAACATGCATTGAGAGGTATAACTCAGGTGAAAGGAGAATTATTCTGTATCATTTATTCTGTTCATATTTCCTCTGTCTGACTTTATATACTTTTACCAAATTTCAGAACATTCATTTATTAAAGTGAGTGGAGTACTGACTATGCTCCAGTACTTATTGTAGTGTTGGGGAAAAAGAGGTAAACAAAATAGACAGAAATCCTTCCCCCAGGGACTTAACGTTCTAGTGTGAGGAAATAGACAAAAAGAATACACAGCATTAGGTGATGATAAGTATTTGGAATAAAATACACTGAGAGAGGCAGAGAGAGAGTTCTGCGTGTTCTGAGAAGGCCACACTGGAATATGACGTTTACACAGTGAGTGGGTAGAAGTGAGAAAATGAGCTGCAAGGTTAATTTAGGGAAGAGCATTTCAGGCAGACAGACCAGTGAGGAGGGAGGGGAAGAAAAGGGGTCCTGTGCACATCTGAGGACCATTATGGAAGAAACAATTTAAGCAAGGGGAGAAAAGCAATAGTATAACAAAATTGGGAAAAAAAATCCTGCTGAGTCGATTCTGACTCATAGCAATCCTATAGGATAGAGTAGAACTGCCCCATAGGGTTTCCAAGGAGTGGCCGGTGGAACTGGTGGATTTGAATGGTTTGGTTAGCAGGCATACACTTAACCACTACACTACCACGCCACCAATAGTGTGATGGTGTAAAGTTTGCTTTTTGGCTCTTCTGATGATTGAGACAGGTAGCCACTGGAGGATTTTACACATAGAGATGACAAAAATTGACTCCACTGACTCTAGCTTAAGCAATTAGAAATATTAGATAAAGTCTCCATCTGCTGAGATGGGCAAAACTTTAAGAGGAATGGAAAAGAGAATGTGTTTGAGGACATGTTAGATTGGAGATGCCTGCTACACATATAAGTAGAATGTTGAGTAGAAAGTTAGTTACATGAGGCTGAAATTCAGGGAGAAGATGTAGGCTAGATATATAAACTGCTGGCTCATTGTAAATGGAATTTAAAAGCCATAAGCCCAGCTGCGATTACTAAGAGAGTAGATATAGACAATGGATAGAAAGGAGAAGTCGTCCTAGGGCTGCGTATAGAACATTGCTGTGTAAAGGTATCAGGAAAAGTAAACCAAAGCAACTTTTCTAGCTCTTATTAAGAAGTTTACCAAGAAATTCACTTCCTTATGTAGGACCCGACTCCACGGCACTTGGCACTTGGCTATGACTGGAAAAATAGTTAGCTGTACCTACCACAAAATGATTGAAATTTGAGGCTAAAAGAGACTTTAACTTAGAGGATGATCAGATTCAACCACTCGGCTCTTTGACAACGAATACTTTGACCTTTAAACACCTAACAGGCTGAGTCATTCATTTCATTTCAAATTAGAGATTTAATTTCCGTTGAATGCTACAGTAATGACTGAAAAATGAACCTCTAGTGTAAAGAAGATAATTTAAAGTAAACATGGACTTGTTCAGACAGCAGAGGGCTATCTAGTTCAAAAGTTCAACTCAGGTTTAAGTGGGGAACCATCTCGGTTCCACAAATACTTACTGAGTGAGTGCCTCTTTTATGTAAAACAGTTGATAGGATACTTTGGAAAAGAAAAAGATAATATGACATGACCCTTTTCTTTAGAAAAGTGACAGCAAAAAAGGAGGGTGGGGACAAGTATAACATAACAAAAAATATGATACAAGCCAAAAAAGAAAAAATCCATTGCCATCTATCAATTCCAACTCATAGCAACCGTATAGGACAGAGTAGAACTGGCCCATAGGGGTTCCAAAGAGTACCTGGTGGATTTGACATGCCCACCTTTGATTAGCAGTCAAACACTTACCTACTACCACCACGGTGATAGAAACACGTTACGGAGATTCGAATTAAAGACAGCAATTCTTTGTTGGGGATATCTGGGAAGGTTCCAGAGAGGGTGTGGCATTTAAGGTAGTCTCAAAAACGGGGATAAGAAGGGACTTTGACAGGTTGAGGTAGAATGGGCAAAAGTCCTAGGGTTGAAAGCTCAGGTGTGTGTTTCGCTGGTGCGTGTTCACTCCCCAAGACCGTTGTTATTGCCGTCCACACTCTTATCACTGTCTTCTCTCGAACTGGAGAAGGAGAAATTTATGTAAATAATTATTGGCTTGAATCAATCAAGAAAATCTGTGTGTGTGAACACTAATTCGGTTGTATAGGTACTAAACCCAACCAAACTTAGCTTAGGCAAAATAGGAGCTGGATCTTTAGAGCAAGAAAGTATTCTTGACGACTCTGAATTAGTTTCTTTTTATTGCTGTTTATTTGAGAATAGGTTATGCCTTCAATTTCTAACATTGTTTCCTTATGTATACAAAACAACCAAAAAAACCATAGAGTCGATTCCAATTCCTAGCAACCCTATGAAACCAAGACATCAGTAAATGGGATAAAGTAATGTTCTGGAGCTAGGGAGCCCTGAGTTTAAATTCTAGCTTGGCTGTTTACTAGTTGAAAAACCTTGGACAAGTTACCGACCAATTTTAACATCAGTTTTCTGTGTGAAATATAGATAATAACATAAACACTATCATCGACCGTCTTTCCTCTGGGGTCGCGATGAGTCAGACCTGACTCGCCGGCAGGGCACATCATGGATTGGACAGTGTCCGCCCCAAAAACGGGTGCATCAGTTTGACTGGGTCATGGGTCCCAGTCTGTGCGATTTTTCCCATGTGTCGTGAATGCTGCCTCTACGATGCTAATGAGGGAGAAAGTGTGGCCGCTGTGTTGGTGAGGTGATACTCAGTCTACAAGTTTAGATTGTGGGGAGGTTATCTCCTGGGAGATAAAGGAATGGGAAGTGAGCAGAGCATCCGGAACCTCTTACCACCGAGAAAGCAGCACCTAGAGCAGACTGTGTTGCTTGGACCTAAGATTCCTTCACCAAGATGCTTTCTTATTGAATTTGGCCTCTTAGCTTTCCTGGCTGTGATAATTTCTCATAACAATTTGAACTGGTAGCTTACCAGACTGTGATAATAAAATCTCTCTTTTTAAAGCCATCCACTTGTGGTATTTTCTCTTAGAGTAGCACCAGATGACTAAAACACACACTATATGGTTGGTGTAGGGGAACTGTTTAAAATAGAGTGTGGTTATAAAGTGCACATTGTAGTTTCAGGTATGTAAGTATATAAATGTTATCTGTTTTATATAAATGTTAGTGTCTTGATTATGAGGCTAACAAACAAAGTAAGGCGTAATTCCTATATTGACTTCAGTGCCTTGCTATTTCTGTAATAAAAATCCAATACCATTATAGAATGGAAAAAAAATCATCAAATGAAATGGAGCACAAATTGACATAGAAAAAAAATAAAACATCTAAATCATCAACATTATATTTGAGACCAAAATTTTATTAAAAGATGGATACTATTTTTTTTAAAAAGCATTTGGTTCTATTCCTGAAATCCGAGAATCTGTAAGAATCTCCATTTCATGTTTCAGTAAGTAGTTTATTGTTAAATTCTGTGCAGTAAATTAAATCTGAAGAATTTAACACATATTTCACCATTCTCAATTTGCAGGCATGATTGAATTATTTTAACTAAGAGATGTAAATCTCATTGTCAATAACTATAGTCAATACATTTCTTTTGCAGAATATTTCTCTTTACTTCCCTGTCTTCACATTATTTGTAAATCATTCACACTTATAAACAAGTTGTAAAAACATAATTTACAGTATAAATTACATTGACAAATTTCTACTTTCTCTTTAAACAGAGTAAATCTCAGATGGTGGATGTTATTGTCTTCTTTAGACTCTCCAGTGGCTCAGCGGTCAAGAGCTTGACTGCTAATCACAGGGATGACCATTCAAATCCGGGCAGTTCCATTCTGTCCTTCAGGGTCATTATGAGTCGGAATCAACTTGTTATCACAGTGTTTTTTTTTTTGGTTTTATGGTTTACCTGGAGTCCCTGGGTGGCCCAAATGGCAACATGCTCAACTACTAACTGAAAAGTTGGAAGTTCAAACCCATGTACAGACACCCCAGAAGAAAGGTCTGCTGATCTTTTGAAAGGCCACATCCTTAAAAACCCTATGGAACCCAGTTCTGTTCTGTGATGCATGGGGTTGCCGTGAGTTAAATTCAGCTCCACAGCAGCCAGTGTTAATAGTTTAATACAGTTTTCCTACTTAATCTATGGTTCTGCGTGTGGTCTTATTTATAAGAATCTTTGTATTTTGCTACAGTGTCTTCTTAGTAGTCCATTTTTAAATACAAGAATGACTCAATATGTTAGAGTGAATTTTTTGTCCATGTTTTACATTTAAATCAGTACAAAACTTCATTAAACCCAAAGCATGAGAGTTCCCTCCACCTGAAAATAATCTCAGTCAACAACAGCTGCCTTGTCTTGGGCTTTTACACACCCTTTGGAGCAGTGTCTTTCCTGAGATGAATTACTGCGATCATATAGATTGGAGGGAATTTGAGAACGGAGTTAACAAAATGAATTACTTAAAAGGTGTTAGTAATTGTCCCAGATAGAGAGATGATGTGGGCTTAGACTAAGGCACTGAGGAAAGGACAGAAAAGGAGAAGTGTGGAGGTCTGCCATCAGCCTTGTAGACAAAGTCACGAACCCCTGTAAATGACGGGCTGAAGCATCTCACCTGTGACATGTTTTCTAGCCTACTGCCCTTGATATTATTTGGCTTCCTAATTAAATTTTCTTAAAAAAGATACCCCCTCCTCTCCTGGCACAAGGATCAGGGGAGATGCCTTCTGAGAGGGGCCCTTTACTACCCCCTTGGTTTATGAAATAAGATTGGGAAAACCTGTACAGGAATTTCTGGGGAAAAGAGCTCAGAGGAATGATTTCTAACACAGCCAGCTTGAGAGCAGCGAGGCCGGCCCAACCCCTGCTGACTTCTCCCAGCTGCTCACCCCTCCCTTCTCATGAGATAAGCAAGCTTGCAAGAAGGCCCTGAAGGGCTTTCCAGAGACAACTCCCCTCCCTCTCTTTCTCAGTTCTTAGATAGCAAACATCTTACTTCAGGAAAATAACTAGATTCCCAAGTTTATGACATTTGGTATCGGCAAACAGACAAATACTAAAGAAATGCCTTTCTTAGAGTAGTTTAAGAGAAACTTAGAATGAGGGACGGTGGACACCCATTGTCCTTACAGGAAGAGATAAGGAAGAGCAGAGAAGGAACAAATAGAGACTGTATAACGTTTAAGATGGGTTTGTCTTCTCTTCCTGCTTAGGTAAAGTTAATAGAAGTCTAAGATTAGTTTTGCTCCAGCTGTTAACTATAAATCACAAACATGCCTGTCTCAGACCATTCTTTAGAGGGTCCTAATGGTTAACATAAAAAGGAATAACAAAGTGTTTGCTTTTTACTAACTAACAGAGAAGACCCTAATAATCAACAAGAAAAGAAGACCATTGTCTCTAACCATTGTTTAGAAGATCTTAATAGCTAACATGAAAAGAGACACTAGTCTCAAGCCATTATTCAGAAAACTCTAGTGATTGACATAAAGAGACCACGAGGGATCGGTCGTTGTTAACCAATAATGATGGGTCAGTTTCTTGTTAACCAATAGTCTATATGATGAAGAAAATAGGGTGAACACTACATCACCCCTGTCATAAAAACAATAAAGACTGACAGCCTTCTCTCTTGCTCTCTGGGTCGGGCTGCCTTAAACCAGAAAAGTCTTTCCTGTCTCTCTCTATTCGTTTCCCACCGACGTCTCTCCTTCCCTCCGTGTGTGACCCTGAAAAGTGTCGGGGCTGGCTCCCGGCAGAGGAGGAAGGAGAGAACTTGGTGATTGATTGGATGTTGACAGTGAAAGACAGGGAGGAATTTAGGGGCATATTGCTTGTATTAGTATAGGCTACACAGTGATGAGGAAACCCCGGTGGCATACTGGTTAAGTGCTATGGCCGCTAACCAAAAGGTCAGCGGTTCAAAATCCACCAGGCACTCCTCAGAAACGCTGTGGGGCAGTTCTACTCTGTACTATAGGGTCGCTATGAGTGATACTAACAAACGCTGACATCTACAGAGCTTAGCACAAAGGTTTTTCATGCAGTGGCCTGCATTTTGTAGCTACATCAATCTGGAACTCATGGTCTGCAAGGTTGCCACAGTGGGAAAGAAAATAAAATAAAGAGACTGATAGTAGCATAATTTCTTAAACTCCTTGGTCCTGAAGAATTGTACATCATTTCCGCTTCTATTCCATTGGCCAACTACTCTGTCCCAACCTAAAAGCAAGGGACAGGTTAACCAGTAAGCACTGATTTACAGGAGGCAACATGTTTACCTTCCTTATTGGGTAATCCATCCCTGGCAAGAGAGATTGAAAAATGCATAGAAACTGATGAATGTTTGGTGTCTACTAGTAATCTTTGATAAAAGGAGCTACTAGTGGTACAGTAATTAAGAGCTCAGCTGCTAGCCAAAAAGTCATCAATTCAAATCCACCAGCCACTCCTTGGAAATCCCATGGGGCAGTTCCACTCTGTCTGTAGGGTCACTATGAGTTGGAATTGATTTTACAGCAGTGGGTTATGAGACTTCCAATAGAGACATTTATTAAGCAATCACAAAACAAAATTCAAATTTCACAGACAGAGGTAAGGACAGAAAATATAATAACAGGAATGATAAAAAGTAGACATTTTAATTTCCTGGTGCTGGTGTAACCAAAATATGACAAGTGAAATGGTTTAAAGAAAACTATTTTCTCACAGTTCTAAAGGCTAACATTCCAACCCAGGGTCTCAGTTGTGTCGATTACCTCCTTGTCCTTAGCCCTGGGTATTCCTTGGTTCTTTGACATATTTTGGCTTGGAGATGACTCTCAAATGGTGTCTGTCTTCCCATGTGCGTCTCTCTGTGTCTACTCTACTCTTTCTGTAACTTAGAAGGATTAGATTTGGGATATATCCTACACTGATATAACCTGTTGCCATCAAGTTGATTCTGACTCATAGTGACCCTTCAGGACAGAGTAGAACTGTCCCATAATGTTTCCAAGTAACAGCTGGTAGGTTAGAACTCTAGTGGCTAATGATCATAAGTGTCTTTTCATGTGTTTGTTGGTTTCTTGAATGTCATCAAACTCCCTGCACTGATGTGGCCTTGTCATTATAACAAAGAAAACTTCATTTCCAAATAGGATTATACTCATAGGTACAGGGGTTAGGCTTCTAACACAATTTGGGGATGGATAAACTTCATTTGTAACAGTAGGTAATGATTAAAATTGTGGGTGTGGGGTGCAGTTGTCTAGGGGAGGGAAACAGGTTGAGAAAAAAGTTGGAAGACAAAACCCTGGAGAATACCAATGTCAGAGAAGTGAGAAGAAAGGACAGTCTGTATAGGAGCAACCAGATCAGTATGAAGAAACTAAAAGAGAGTAAAAGAGGGAGCTTGAGAGAGTGTCAGTCTTTTTAAAATTAGCGACAATATTATCACTATTTAGTTTTGCATTTAAAGATAATAACAAAAGAAAACCCACTGTTGTCTGGTCAAATCCAACTCATAGTGACCCCATAGTTTTCAAGGCTGTAAATCTTTAAGAAGCATGCTGCTACATCCTTCTCCCACGAAGTGGCTGATGAGTTAGAACTGCCTTCAGTTAGCAGCTGAGTGCTTTAACCATCATGCCACCAGGGCTCCTCTTTACATATTTTGATTATATTTAATATAAACTTTTAATGAAACTTAGCAGAGTTTTCAAATAAATCTCTGTAAGAGGCTTCAAAAGATATGTGAATATAGCACAGCAAGGAGTATGGAAAAGATGATTATGGTTAGTAGCCTTTATAACACATCTGCTTTGTCAGCTTTGGGGTTAGAAAAAACACCTCGTCTCTTACCGAAGAGAAAGATTTCCCGGCCTCTGTAATACCAATGCAGAAAGGCAAATCAGGCCTCAGAGGCAACAAAAAGTAAAGATGCATAAAAAGTAAGAAAGCTGTTTAAATATTAATTCAGTCCCTGGGCTTCCATCTACTGGCAACCCAATGAACCAGTAATAGGTGCAAAAATGTGCAGGTGTTGTGGGGAAAGAGAAGCTTTGAATAAAGAAACTTTAAAGGACAGAAAACAATACGGTAGCTTAGCCTCCAACTGGAAAAGGGGACATTTTGGGAAGTTGTTTTGCAGCTGTCACATGACAGCTAAATAGTGCCAATTCAAGTATATGCGTCTCCATGTATCTACCAGTATTCAGGAAACCCTGATGGCGTAGTGGTTGACTGCTACGTCTGCTAACCAAAAGGTCAGTTCGTATCCGCCAGGCGCTCCTTGGGAACTCCGGGCAGTTCTACTGTGCCCTGTAGGGTCAGTAAGTCAGAATCGACTCCACAGCAGTGGTGTTTTTTGGTTTGGTGTGTATTTAAGCACTGCCCTTCACCCATCTAAACTTAGCTATGCTGCCACCAAGTGGTAGGAGGGTGTATAAAGGCAAGAGACTCTAGATGGCATTTTCTACATTTTTTTTCTTCTGTTGAAAGGGTTACACACACACACATCTAAAATTATGTATTATTAGCTCCTATGGTAGACTTTTGTTGCCCTGCCTATATCCATTTAGGCCATTCTTGAGGTCACTTGCAGCTTCAAGGAAAATTCCCTTAAGTGCCAATAGTATCTTTCCACAAGTACCCGTGTTTCTCTGCCTAGAGACTTTCCTGGTCTGAAGACAGAACGGAAGCTGGGGGATAAATACTGCCAGCTTCATCACCCTTCAAAGGGATAATTCTGAGGTTTTTTTATGTCACTTTCACAAATTTTCAGATGCTTCTTTCTCCTATAAAGTTTTTGCTTGCATTCTCTGTGTAGGATTGTTATGAATTGAGTTGTGTTACCCCAAAAGTTAGGCTGAAGTCTTAATCCCTGTACCTTTAAATATTATTTTGTTTGGATATAGGGTCTTTCTCTGAAGATGTGATCAGTTAACAAGGTAATACCAGAGTGAAGTAGGACCTGGTCCCTTCCTTCTAAGTGGCATTTTATCAAAGAGGAAAACAAACTCGAAGGCTGAGTCATACCAGAGGGTGAAAGACGCCATGTGAAAATGCAGCTAAAGGTTACGGAAATTCACGTTATGCCCAGAGCCACCAGAAGCTGGACTATACAAGGAAGGACCTTCTCCTAGAGCTGACAGAGAGAGCATAGTCCTACCTATGCTCAGACTTCAGACTCCTAGACTCCAGGGCTGGAAGACAATACATTTCTTTTCTTTAAAGCCACCTGCTTGGTGTTCTTTTATACAGCACAAATAAACTAAGAATAGGACCAAAAAGAAGAAAACAGCAATGGCACTATCTAGGGCTTATCCTTGATTTTTTAAGATCATATTTTATTGTGTTTTTGGTAAAAGTTTACCTAGCAAATTAAGTTTCCATTTAATAATTTCTATGCATATAGTTCCTTAACATTGCTCACATTTATCACAAATTTTCATTGCTATCCTGATCCTTTCATTTCTATTAATTTAGCCTCCCGGAAGCTGTGGATCAGGGTTTCAAACTCCCAGAAACTTCGCTTGCATTTATTGTTTTCTGTTCTGTTTTTTGTTTTTTATCAGTGCCATTTTCTCAAGGATGAGATGTATCCCACTGTAGTTTTGATTTGCCTCTCTCTGGTGGCTAATGATCCTCAGTGTCTTTTCATATGTTTGTTGGTTGCTTGAACATCTTCTTTGGTGAAGTGTCTGTTTCACATCCTTCGCCTATTTTCTAATTGAATTGTCTTGTTAAGTTCTCAACATAATTTACAAATTAAACTCTCATCATATTTGTTGTTCCTAAACTCGAGTATTTTTTCCAAGTCTGTAGAATCTCTTTTTACTCTTTGATAGTTTTTTATGAGCTTAAGTATTTAATGTTTACAACCTCTCAGTTATCTAATTTGTCTTCTCTTGTTTGTAATTGTGATTGATAACGTATATCTAACGAAAATTAGTCCCCACAGTTTTGTCCCTTTATTATCTTCCAGGAAGTTTATTGTTTAGGTCTTTGATCCATTTTGAATTAGTGTTTTTGTCTGGTGTGAGGTATGAATCCTGTTTCATTTCTCTGCAAATTGACATTCAGTTTTGCCAGCACTATTTGTTAGACTGTTTCTTTCCCAGTGAATGAGCTTTGACCCCACGTAGAAAATCAGCTGCCCATAGAGTGGTGGATTTGCTTCTGGATTCTCCATTCTGTTTCATGAGCCATGTGTCTCTCATTAAACCTCTACCAGGCTCTTTTGATTACTGTGAATAGTATATTTTGAAATAGGGAAACGTGAGGTCTCCCGCTTTGTTCTTTTTGTTCAATATGACTTTGGCTGTTTGGGGCCTTTTCCCTTTCCGTATAAAGTTGGTGATTAACTTTTCCATTTCAGTAAAGAATGATGTTGGAATTTGCATCAAGATTGTATTCTAGTATTGACATCTTCACAGAGTTAAGTCTTACAGCCCCTGAGCACACAATGCTCTTTGATTTATATAGGTCTCTTTTAGTTCTTTGCAGTAGTGCTTATAGTTTTCATTGTATAAGTCCTTTACAACTCTGGTTGGGTTTATTTCTAGATATTTTATCCTTTTGGGAGCTAGGCATATTCTTATTTGTACCGTTAAGCCCTCTGTGACAGTTTTTTCTTATTTATAAATAAATTATTTATTTGCTTTTAATACTCTCTTCCTCAGAAGCTTTTCATTATCTCTGGATAGCAAAATAATGTTTTGACTACATTCTAAACCAAATACAGTAAGTGTGTAGCATTGGTCTCACCTAAAGAGAAGTTCTGACCTTTGCCTTAGACTTCTGGAAGGCAGTCTCTGAGCCTTATAATGTTATGCCTGATAAGAGAGTTTTTGCTAGCCAGGAACTCAATCTAACAATGTAATTTAGGGCAACGACTAGTCGCACCTATGTAGTCTTAGGGTAGGGGCTGGCCACTGGAAACACCAACAATGTGATTTAGCATGGGTCATGAAGTATCAGTGAACCTGGACTTTGAGATTAACTATGTGGACCAGCTATCAATCATGCCTATGTGATCACATAACGATAAGTTCACACTGAAGCTCAGATGAGTGTCCTAGTTATCAATACTCATGGTGTTGTCATACACTGATGCCAGAACAGCAACAGGTCCTGACTCCATGGGGAAGATACAACAGAAGCTCTGTGTTTGATACTTGTCCTGGATTCAGCTATAAGGCTTCTTCACTTGGCTGATTTTAGTCTGTATCCTTCGTGTGTAATAAACTGGACCTGTGAGTGTAATAGCTTTCAGTGAGTTTTTCCAGTCCTTCTAGCATATTATCAAATTTGAAGGTAGTTTTGGGAATCCCCCTGTAATTGTTAATTTTCTGTGTCAACTTGTCCGGGTCATGGTACCTAGTGGTCTGCTCAAACATTCGTTCAGATGCTGTTATTGTGACACTTTGTCTCACAAATTTGGACATGTTATCTGGAGAGAACAGTCCCTGGAGAAGGACATCATGTGTGATAAAACTGAGGATCAGCAAAAAAGAGGAAGACCCTCAACAGGACAGACTGATACGTAGCTGCAGCATTGGGCTCACATGGAACTACCGTGCAGACGCCGCAGGACCAGGCAGGGTTTTGTTCTGTTATGCACAGCGTCAGTATGAGTTGGAACCAATTCAGCAACACCTAAGGATGTGTGCTGATTACGTATGATTCAGTTGGTTGGAGTCAGAACCAACTCAGCAGCATCTAAGGATGTACAGTGATTACATACGATTATGTTGGTTGGGTATAGGCTATCCTCCATAATGTGGGTGAGCCAATTACTGGAAGGCCTTAAAAGCAAAAAGGGAGTTTTCCCCAGGTTACATTCTGCCTCTAGACTCTCAACAGACTTCTTGCTAGAATTCCTCTGCTTTTCACTCTTTCTGTTATATGACTTACCAAAAGATTTGGGGATACAAAACTACAGGAATCTCCAGCCTGTTGCCTGACTTACAGAGTATAGACTTATCAGCCCCAACAATCACGTAAGCTAAATCTTTAAAATATATCTCTTTCTCTGTGTACAAAGACAGGTGATAGACAAACAGACATATTCTGTTGTTTTTCTAGAAAGCCTCGATACCCCTGAACTTGCACTTGGTCTCAAAAGTCGGCAGAGTGCTCTTGGGGAACGACCTCTAACTTTGTAGTTAGCTTAAATTCTTCCCAGTGTGGAAAAGTCTGCAAATAATACCTCTTTACTTTCCTGTAAAATTCAATTGTGTGGTATGTTTGATTATTTTTGTGAGAGGCCTTTCTAGCCGTGATTTTGTGATAGGGTAATTGTGGCCTATCAAAAGGACTGGTCAGTTTTACTTAAAAGAGAGCCAATTGCAGAGCAGAAAGGAAGAACCCACCACTGCCAAGGAAGGAGAGACTGGCAGCATGCAATGACGTGATGGAATCACCAGCCCATAGAAAGTAAACGCTGATTGCCTTTGAGCAGCTACAGACGACCAGGGAGAAACATGCTTGTGAGAGCAGCTGAGGAGAGGCTGTCCTGATGGAAGAACTGCATCCTGACTGTTCCTGAACCTGATCTGTGACTGTAACTTCCATGATAAACCCCAGATTTTTGAGTATAGTCTGTGATTTTCATGTGGCCACTACACTGAATTCTCAAACTCAAAAGAGAGTGCTGTGTGAGTGACGGTTGGTGTCAGAATTGGTGTAGAGGGCAGAAAGAGGATGTATGTTTGACCTCCACCTCATAGGAATCAGACTTGGACAGTTAATTCTCCTTCTCCCTTGTCAAGTTGTTTCTATAAGTTGACATTTCAAAATACTGTATTTTTAAAAACAAAACATTCATAAGGTCCGTAATGCAGGATTTATTCATAATAGATTCATGAACCCATTCAGTAAATATCAACTGAATTTAACTGAGAACAATTAGTTAAAAATAATCCATGTAAATTGTTTCTGGTGTTACTTTTACCAAACCTTTTTTATTAAAGAGAGCATGCTTTGTTTCATATTAATACATACTAATCACGTGATAGGAATCAAATCACCCAATGCCTTTGAATTTGAGTCTAGAATTTAATTTGACCATCTCTGAAATTAAAGATAATACCTTTCCCAAAGATACTAATTCAAGAATGAAGGACAGGTAAAATGATACGTTATTTAAAATGTCTAGACTAGTATTTGGCATATAGTATGTGTTCTGCAAATATTAACTAGGACAATGATCATATCTTTAAAATTTTACATAAGGCTTATGCTTTATAAATTTTATTGACTGTAGATTGATGGGCACTCATATTTCTGAAATGAATTCCCCTTCAAAAAGCTAATTTCACCTTTGTACAAATTTCTGAGGCAAAAGCTTTATAATAATCTTAAGCAAATCACTATCATTGGCTAGATTCTGGTTACTAATTCCAAACAAAGTAACTGTACCTGAATGCATAGAGTTTAAAAAAATGATAGATTCAACTACCTTATACTTTTTATTATTGTATACATTATATTTTAAATGATTTAAATGTTTTCATGTCGACTATGAATAGCAATTTCTTGCTGAATTTATTAGTACACAGCTAAATATAACTTTTTTTTGCAAAACTGCTGTCATTGTTGCTGGCATAGACTTATGTTCATGATTAATACTCTTTTTAAAAGATTTTTTCCCCCCTATTTTAATTTGCATTAGATAAGGTACATTTTTGAAATGCTTACCAACATAAGCTTTGACTAACAATTTAATCAGCATTGTAGAAGTTCCCTACCACTATAAGCTTGCTTTCAAGTCAGTTATTTTTGAATCATGATTGTGTGATGTGTGAAGTCATCTGTATCTGGTGGATCTTTGGACGCAAACCTGGGTGGTCTTGTTAGCCATGTGGGTGGTTTCTTGGCCTTGGGAATGAAAAAAGTTTTTTTATTTCATAGTAATGAAAGCAATCTTCCATTAAATAACTTGACTTCTGTTCTGAGCTGTTAGCTTCACGGAGAAAGTTTTGAGTCTCTTTTGAAATTTTGCATTTCCAGGAAAGTACAAAAGGAAGGAAGAATTACAATAAAGGGAAACAAGAGTCACTACTCCCTGGTTCTTTTTACTTGATTGTCGCCTTTCCCTATCCTTTCTTGCCTACCACACCTTCGATTTAATCTGTGTTATACCTTTAAGTGGGAATTCTGGTAGTGTAGTGGAGGGTAAGTGCTATGTCTGCTAACCCAAATGTCAGCAGTTCAGATCTGCCAGGTGCTCTTTAGAAACTCTGTGCAGCAGTTCTACTCTGACCGCTAGGGTCACTGTGAGTTGGACACTACTTGAGGGCAGTGGTTTTTTTTTTTTTTTTTTTTTTTTTTTTTTTTTTTTAGCCTAAGCACTTGATGAGTCACTTTGGTTTTTCTTGACAAAAAGTATGCCGGCAAAGCGTCCCTCCTAGGAGAGAGAACATCTGACTGGAATAAATCCCACTTATCACTGCTCTCAAGGCATTTCCAAGCCAGGGAAAGCTGGGAAAACTATTTTCATGCATGCAGTACGTATAGTTATAAGTTTAAAGGAGAGGGAAAAAACAAAAAAGAAAGCCTACCAGAGCCAAGAGAGAAGTGAAAGAAGTAGAGAGAGGCAGAGGCATTGGAAAAGCTGGAAAGAAAATTGGTACAAGAGTTGGAAATTGGAAAAACATAAACCCAGCTCTTGTCATACAGTCAATTCAGACTCATAGCAACCCTGTAGGTCGGAGTAGAACTGCTCCATAGGGCTTCCAAGGAGCACCTGGCAGATTCAACTGCCAACCTTTTGGTTAGCAGATGTAGCACTTAACCACTATACCACCAGAGTTTCCCCCAGGGAAAACAGTTCTGTTACAACAACCTTTTTATCTTTCCATTTAGTGGAAATGTCTCCACAGTAATCTAGGGTGGAGATGGAGTGTGGGTATGATTCAAGAGGTGTGTTAGGCTGGGCTATTCAGTTGTCCTTCCAGTTCCTCAGGGGAGTGTGAAAAGCAGGTCTAAGGCAGGGCTGAGGGACATTTCCAAGTTCCTTGAAAAAGAAGGGTAAGGGATTCATTGGAGCCCCAGGGGTATAACTTTTAAACACTCAGCTGCTAAGTGGAAGGCTGGTAGTCGGAACCCACACAGTGGCTCTGTAGGAGACAAACCTGGCCAGACCCTATGGGGCAGTTCTGTTCTGTCATGCTGAGTGAGTCTCTATGAATGGACATTCGCTCTGTGGTGAATGAGCACCACGTACTTGATGTAATTAGCTTCCTTAACTGCATTCCCAGTTCTGGTTTCACCTTACAGGAACAGGAGGCCTAGAGTATGTTGGGCTTCCTATTTTTCAAGCTCCCTACCAGGCACATGTCCACTACCCTGGATTGGGGGTGCCACAGGACAGGTAAAGAAGGGGTAGCCCAGATGTGCCAGATGAGCTCAGGGGTGCATGATTAGTACATTTCAAACTTCCTGGAGACAGAACCCGGAATGGGTGGGGCTGTGGAAGGGTTGTTCACTTCTGCACCGACTACAGAAGCCCTGGTGGCTAGTGGTTAAGTGCTGTGTCTGCTAACCAAAAGGTCAGCAGTTTGAATCTGCCAGGCACTCCTTGGAAACTCTATGGAGCAGTTCTACTCTGTTCTATAGAATCGTTACATGTCAGAATTGACTAGGTGGCACTGGGGTTGGCTTAGTTATGGAGTAATTTTGAGTTTGCCAATTGATTCCTAGAGTTCTTTAACACCCTTGATAGTTTTCCTTGAGGGCTTCTCATCCAGCCTCAAGTGATGACTGGCAAATTGTAGTCGAGTTTCAAAATGAAGAGTATTTTAATCTTTTTATCCCTCTCTCTCACAGCAAAAAAGAGGACAAGTATGGAGGCAGGTTTAATAGTTTCATCTCTTAATAATAAGTTTTTAAATCATTTCTCATGGATTTGAAGGCCATTTATTAACATTTTAGTGTTTTTTTTTAAGTACTCCTTTGTGTCTATAGATGGAATGTGAAATGGACATAACCATCCGCTTATCTCATGTTCAGATAAAAATGAATTACTTAACAGTTAAGTGAGAGCTAGCTTTGTGTTCAACACAGTGCTTACCAGACTGAGCAGATTCAAGTGTAAGACTGGTCTTGTCTTCAAGGAGTTGATAACATAAAGACTGGAATTAATAATGAAAAGCTGAACAAATAATAGAAGTGGATTGAAATTTATATCTCCTTTTTTTTTTTTTTAAGGTAATTGCTCGGTCTCTCTTCAGTTTGTGAGTTTTGAAATCTGTTTTCCTTTTCCTGAGTGCTTCCTTTAATAGATATTTGAAACTTGCTGAAGAAAACTCTGTAGAGCCTATCACGTTGGTAACATTCTTTTTCTGAGTCCCCAAAGTGCTAATTATTGAAATAATGCTCTTAAAAGTGACTTTGTAGATATTGTTATTTTAGTAATAAGTCTGCCTCATGTATGTTTATGATATTGGCTCTACAACCCTGAAATTGTTCTTGGATGTGACTTTTCACTGTGGCCTGTGAATGATTTACGGTGAGGGTGACAGGGAATTTTAGTCTGCTTAATTAACAAGTTCTTGATTTCATCATGCTGCTTTTCCCCAAAATCCTGTCATTTTAGAACTTATGAACTGATAATTAAGAACATCAATCTAAGTGTCTTTTGCAAATAATTTTACTGAGATTGGATTTGGTAAGAGCCACATTTTATAATAATTCACTCCACTTTATCATTCGTCCCTCAAGTAAATCATCATGAATTAGTGCCACTTATAATGGTGAATTGGCATTACTTTTCCTAAAATATTATGTTCAGAGACATCTCCAACTGAAGCAGTTATTTTCTGATTTCTGTTAAGTATTGCATACTTTGGCTGGTGCTGAGATTCAGAAGTGGGTTGAGTAAATTCTTGCTTTAAATGAATTTACAACATGTGGAGAAGCCAGATTTGTCAAAGAGCAAATGCCTGTAGCACAATGTAGTATGTGTTAAGTCTGTAATGAAGGACAAAATGCACACAGGATAAGAGACTGTCACTGGGACAAAGGATGTTAGGATGCAGAGGAAAGTTTCACAATAGATGTGCCCTTAAGCCAGGTGTCTTAGTCATCTTGTGCTGTAATAGCATAAATGCTACTAATGGAAGGCTTAAAAAGAGAAATTTTATTCTGTCACAGTCAACAGGCTACAAGTCAAAATTCAGGACCTCAGCCACAAGGGCAATGTTTCTCTGCTGGTTCTTGAGGAAAGTCCTTGTCATTAATCTTTCCTATGGACTGGGAGCTTCTGAGGCATAGGAACCCTCATTCCATGGGGTGTGTTCTTTTCCTGGCAGTGCTTCTTTCCTGATGGTATGAAGTCCCTAACTCTCTGCTTGCTTCTTTTTCTTTTATATCCCAAAAGATTGCCTCAAGGTATGAGATGCTCTTCTAGATGGAGTCTCATCTCACCAACACTGCTGACACCCATCCTCCCACAGTAACATCACACGGGTATCCATACAGTGTATAAGAACATCACACAATATGGGGAATCATGTCCTAGCCAAATAGCTACACACCTATTTTGGGGGGACAAAATTCAATGCATGACATCAGCGTTCAGTAAAGGGTAGGCTTTCTGACTGTTAAATATGCTTGTTGTTGTTGTTGTTAGCTGCTACTGAGTTGATTCTGGCTTATGGCAAACACGTGCATGAAGAGTAGAGGTGTTTCATAGGATGTTCTTGACTATAATCTTCATGGAAGCAGATTGCCAACCTACCTAAGGACCTGTGTTAGACATGAGGAGAGAAAAACAGTGCCTGCAAGTCAATTCTCACTCATAGCAACCCTGTAGGATGGAGTAGAGCTACCCATAGAGTTTCCAAGGAGCTCCTGGTGGATTTGAACTGCTGACCTTTTGGTTAGCAGCCTTAGCATTTAACCACTACACCACCAGGGTTTCCTGTGTTAGACACAAAGGGAGGGCATTTCAAGTGGAAATGAAAAACATGAATGAAGGACATGTTTGAGAAAAGAATGAGATGTGTCCAGGGGATGGAAGTGGCAGAGTCTGGCGAGGGTATGGAGCAGTGCAGTGAGGTATGGTGGGAAATAAACTAGCAAGTTGTATTGAGCCAGATCTTGGACAGTCTTTTCTTTAATGGTCTTGTGTGTCATTTGAAGAGCCTGGGTGTTATTCTGTAGCTGAGGTTTGTGAGGAGGAACTGGACCTGATCAGAGTCCTGTTTAAGGAAAACAGCTCTGATGGCATTGTGAGGAAACAATGAGTGATGAAGAGGAAGCTTAGAGGCAGACAAATTAGGAGGGAGTATAATGTGGCAACCTGCTTGCATAGTGGTTAAGAGGGTTAAGAGCCATACCTGTTAACCAACAGTTTGGCAGTTTGAATCCAGCAGCCACTCCTTGGAAACTCTATGGGGCAGTTCTACTTTGTCCTATGGAGTCTCTGTGAGTGGGAATTGACTGTAAGGGGTTATTATGATTATTATTGTTGTCATAACGTGGTAAAGGTGATTGTGTGTCACAAAGAATTTGCACTCAGCCATTAATGTAAAAGTTGGTGATTTGAACTCATCCAGTGGTGCTGTGGAAGAACAGCCTGTCAACTGGCTTCTGTAAGATTATAGCCAAGAAAACCCCACAGAGAAGTTCTACTCTTTAATACATAGGCAACCACGAATGATAATCAACTCAGTTGCAAGAAGTTTGCCTGTTTAACTAAGAAAGCAGTAAAATGAGGCAACGGTGGTTCAGCGGTAGAATCCTAGCCTTCCATGCAGAAGGCCTAGCCAACACCCGTCTAGAGCAGCCCACTGGCTGTCTACTGGTGGGGGCTTGTGTGTTGCTGTTATGCTGGACAGGTTTCAGTAGAGCTTTCAGACTATGATGAACTAGCTAGAAAGGCCTAGCAATCCACTTCCGAAAATCAGCCAATGAAAACCCTGTTGATCACAGTAGCCTAATTAGCAACCAATCGTTGGAATGGCACAGCACTTCCTTCATTTGTGAAGAGTTCATCATGAGTCAGCGGCTGAACCAACCAGAGATAACCGCCACAATAAAAATTTAATAATATCCACCCCACCTATCCAACAACAACAAAAAAACAGAACCAGTTACCACGGAGTCAATTCAAACTCATGCTGACACCACATGTTTCACAGCAGATCTGCACTCCATAAGGTTTTCAACATCTGTGACCTTTCAAAAAAAGTAAATCATCAGGCCTTTATTCCAAGGAGCATCTGCGTAGATGCAAACTGCTAACCTTTTGATTAGTAATCAAGTGTTAAATCATTTATGCCACTCAGGGACTATATATTAACCCAAGAGACAGAAAATGACAACCTGAAGTTCTGAAGTAGGACAATAACAACGGAAATAAAAACAAAGATCAGAAGCGTCTTGTCCTCTTTGGCTTGCCGTAGCCCCCAGTGCTCGTGGAGTTACCGAAGAGGCTGTTGATCCATTCTAACCCCAAGATTCTATCAGTGAGGGGTTCTTTGATTACATAGGGAACCTACAATCAGATGAGAGAATTTCCACCTAACTGTAAGTACATATAACAAAATATTTGGACATATTTAAACGTATTTAAGAATTAAGATTATCTCTCCCACCTTAGCCAATGTGTCATTTGAAAGAGGGTGGTTATATATATATTTATTCAGGTACAGTGGTGACTTTTTTATGAGACATTAATATGCATAAATAGTGGTGTCTATTGAAGTAGTCTCCATAATATTTATGAGGTATTTAAGGTGTGTGTTAGTGCTTTATAAGACAATGAGTTTCAGTTTCTGTTCACTGAACTCACAATAGAGATTTAACAGAAAATTCAGACTTCAAAATACGAGTAAATTAGAGAGGGAAACAGGATAATCCGATAACATGGTGCAGACAATGCTGAATTGTTTTCCAGGTTCCCAAGTGACTGCATGTAGGCATTACTGAAAAATCCGTATTATGAAGACACTACTAGGCAGTTAGATATTCAAAGACCACTGGCAGCTGTGTGGGGGCAGATATGACAGAAACGAGCAGAGGAGTATAGATGTGGGGGGTGCACACTTTGCGGCATTTACAATCCACACTTTTATCCGTAACTAAAAAGTGTATGTTTACTGAGATTACTTTCCAAACACTTACAGGTCATTTACATTCACTCAGTTAAGCCTGGTTACAACTCCATGAAGTGGGTTCTTTTATTAACCCCATCTAATAGGTGGGACAGCAAGAGACAATAAGCACCTAGTCTGTGGTCGCATGGCTGATAAATGGTAAAGCTGAGGCCTCTCACCTAGGCAGGCTGGTTCTGGAGTCCCTGATCTCAGCCTGTGCATCATGCTGCCTTTCTGAGCCTGGAGTCGGAGAAAGCAACGGTAGTTACATGGAATTTGTTATGGAGTTCTGTGCCTTCACACCAGTTTTCACCTCCTCTTTCTTCTTTTTTTTTTTTTGATGGTGTGGCTTAACCTAGAAAAATCTCAACAGGTCTCTTGAAAATTGATGCATACACTTGAATGTAGATGAAGTCCCAGTACTTCCAGTTGTCCACTTCTTCTGTGGTTGATGGTCCATTCATTCATTCATTCAAGTTGCTAAATATTGGAGTGTAACAATGAATTAGACATGGTTTCTGGGTTCAAGAATCATATAGCACAGAAAGAGAATAAGGCAAATATACCTAATAGTTTAATACAGTATGAGAAGTTTGGGCATAGCAACGTATGTAGAATGCCAAGTAAGCACGGACACCTGGCCCCCATGCCCTGGATCACCTCTTCCCAGCCTGCAGTGTAAGGTTGAGTGGTTTCTAACAACACACATTATCTGCTTGGGCCCCAGAGCCCAGAATCCCTCACCTGAAGCCGTTTTGTCACTTTTGACCACATCATGGGATGGAGGTGGAGTAACTGGATGTTGCAGCGTGGCAGGAAGCATTGTGGGATAGGTGGGCACTATCTGAGTCCTGTGAACTACACTCAGGTTCCTGTACAGTGAATGAAGAGGAGTAGAAAAGAGAGATGAAGGAAACCAACTATGAGATAATGTGAGCTTTTGAGTAGGATCCTGAATCCTTGTCTTTTCATGCATTGTTGCTTCTATGGGCCGTTGACTGAATACTGCACATTAGCGCAGAAATATAGAATTTTTTGAAGATTTTAATGACGACATTAATGCAGAAATATAGACTTTTTTTGAAGATTTTAATGATAACATTAATGTTCTTTAAAAATATTGATAAATTAAATATTTTCTGTACTTAAATTTACAGTTAAATGCCACTGGAGCCCATTCAGTGTATTCATCAAAAAAATATTAAGTGGATAATCATCTACTCCAATTCAAAATAAGAAGCAAATAAATAAAACAGAAGAAGCTTTGCATTAGTATTCTTAGATTTTTGCCACCACTCTTCCCCTAGCTGCTTGTATTGCATTACTAACTTGGCGGCCTTTGGTCTTCTCATCTGAAAACGAAAATCAATTAGACCACCAGGTCCTCATATTCAGCATACAGCTCCCAGAGCCTATTATAAACTGCCTGACCTCAGATGAGATTTTTAGTAATATGCATTAACTAGAAAATATGAATTATGTACAAGGGCAACAGAGCTTAACCGGCTTGGCTACGGCTCCTTCTCTGTGACTAACTGCCTGCTAAGTGCTGTGTAAACAGTGTTGGATTGCCAACCAATTTATTTTGAATGTAATTAATTACATGAATGTGAGCTCTTTGAGTTAACTTCCATTAAAATTGTTTCATAACCAAAGGAAAACAGACACAGATTAAGCCACATGCCAAAGCTGCAAGTATGAGTCATATCTGGCTCTCCAGTAGCCATTTTGAACTTTTTCCAGCTTAACTCAATCATAAGTTTAAAAATTCTTGGGAACCATGCACATGTGGGAATTCTGACCTTTCTGTTGTAAAATTCTACGATTTACCTGAAACAGTAAAGTCAGGGTAGCTCTCCTCTGAATTGATGTCTAAATATTCAGGTGTTTGTTTATATTTGAATTACTTTGGAGATTTCTTCTTTTTCCTCTTTTTTACATAGGAATTTAAGGGCTGACAATGGCAGAACAAATCTTACAGAAGTTAAATATCCTGGAAGATCAAACAAAATTGCTCTTAACCCAAAGAGAAAAGGTTTGTACAGTAAAAGTTAAAATTCAGTTTAATCATTTAAAAATTAACATATCAAATATGGAAATTATTTTTACTTTTTGGTTAATGATGCATTCATGTGAAAGTATAAACTAATTTATAAAAAGAAAATAATTACATTAGTAGACTCATCTACTTAAGTGGATGCTGTGAGGAACTAACATACATAATGTTTACATGGCCATCATGTAAGGTTATCATATGATATGTACCTAAACTACTAAGAAGGAAAAAATCCTAAACAGTCAAATATTAAATGTGACTACTTCTATAGTTCTTACAACTGTGTTATACACATAAAAGATGTTACTCAGCCATTTTATGAAAAAGAAAAAAATTGATACAGTTACCAAATTTGGAATAATTAAAACTCACAGAAATAAGGAAAACTGTAAAAGGCAATACCTCATAAAAGTTAACACAACTATATTAGTAAACAGTCTTCAAAAACCATGTATTTAGTGTATATGAACAATTACTGTATGGCAAACATACAAAGACTTGCAAAATAATATAACCATGTGAATAAATGAGGCATATGTAAGGAATGGAAACCCTGCTGGTGTAGTGGTTAGGTGCCACATCTGTTAACCAAAATGTCAGCAGTTGGAATCTGCCAGGCACTCCTTGGAAGCTCCTATAGGGTCCCTATGAGTCAGATTGACTCCACAGCTGTGGGTAATGGTAACGGGTAATGCAAGGATCAATGGAGTCTAAGAAATCAAGGAAAGAATAATTTGGGGAATGTTACATAAATGGAGTCATTCAACATGTAAACTTTTGAGTTTGACTTTTTCCCTAAGCATAGTACCCTTTTTGCATGAATCAACAGTTTATTACTTCTGTCACTGAGTGTTTTCTATTACACGGATGTACATGGTTTCAGTCATTTACCCATTGAAAGATTTGTGTTGTTTTCAGCATTTGGCTGTTAACAGTGGAACTGCCATGAACACTCATGTATAGGTTTGTGTGAATGTAACTTTTCATTTCTGTGTGATAAATGGCTCAGTGTGTGATTGTTAATGCTAATATTTTTTATGCTGATAAACATTGAAGTTTATGTTTTGCTCTTCGTTTTTAACTCTTCCATTTCTCTCTTCATTATATTTACCTTTTCTTTTATCCATGGGCATATTTACAATATTTGTAACAGCTGTCTTAATGCCCTTATGTCATTAAATTCTATCATCTAGGTCATTTCTCTGTTTTCATTTTTTTCTCCATGTTGTAAGTTGTATTTTCCTGATTTTTTTTTTTTACATGGCCGGTAATTTTTGGTTGACTGTTGGAATCGGTGGGCACGAGATTTTCTTGTGTTCTTTAAGGAGTATTGGACTTGGTACCAGAATGTGCTTAAGTTACTTTGAAGGAATTAGATCCTTCTGAGGCTTCCTATTAAGCTGTATTAGGGTGTGTCCAAAGGAGTCTCTAGGGCTACTTTGGCCCTACTGCTTAGGTGATACCCCTCTGAGTACTCTCCACTCTGGTTGCAGTAGGGCTTTGAACGTGTTCATCATAGTTTCAACCCCTGTTGAAAGTTTGCATTTCCACCTCAGATATACTGAGTCAGAATCTACATTTTAACAAGACCCGAATCTCCTGGTGATCTTGTTGGAAAGTTACCAGCTCAAAGCGCTGAGTTGGACTAAAAGGGAACTCTTGATCTCCAGTGTGGTGTGATTCCCGGGAATTGTTTAGCCTACTGCTTGCCATGGTTTCTTCCCCAGCCTCCAAGTGTGTACAGATCATTACCTAGTGAAATGCTCAAGGAGACCCCTCTTCCAGACTCTCCAGTTCTCTCTCTGCAGTTTGCACTCTTAAGTACTCTGTCCTACAAGTTCTTGCTGCCTTATCCTCGCTGAACTCTAGTTTTAGTCTCTTAGACTCAGCAAGACCAAAACCCACGCCCATGGGGTCCTTCCTGCCTTCTGAATTTTAGATTTAGGAGGGAACCATCTATAGACTAAAAAAGGGGGGAGGGGACTGTTACAGTCAGACAAAGATGGCCTAAAACGGTTGATAGGGCCTCCAACGTCAAGTCTGTAATACTTTTCCATTACAGCCATCCACATAAATTATCTCTCTCTGTGTATAATAAAATGAGGCTAATTTTTATCCTTTCTGCTCAGAATTTTACCTAGTAATGTACTCATTTTTTTTTTCACTGTGTTGTATTTCTGCTTTGTTGCAGGTAAACAGTCTTCTGAATGGGAGAAGGAAAAGATCTTTGATTGCTCCCCTGACATTTGATTTTCAGCTGGAATTTGAACAGCCCAGTGCTCAATCTACACTGAAGACAGTATCAAGCATCACAGAAGACAAATCATGTGACAGTAGAAAACAAAACAGGTTAACTGTCAGAACTACCTCTGGTCTTCAATTTAGAGTTTTAAAGTATTACTGTAGATTTATTTTTGATGCAATCTATATTAAATAGAAGCTTTGTCAAACAAGGGTACATATCATGAGATAAATATACTAAATTGAACTTTTGAGTACATCTAGTTTGTGACATATATAAATAGAAAGATATGTTACAAACTAGATGTACTCAAACTCCAATTCAGAAAAAAACTACATGTACTCAAAATTCCAATTCAGGAGACCACTGGTAAGCAGCAAAGCAGAAGTACACTATAATTTTGCTTGCAAACATTCAGATTGTGGCACAAAACACCGCTTACTCAGGATTTTTTTAATGATAATATACTGAAGTATCTGAATTAGTTTCCATTGTGGGATCAGATGTTAAGAAAACATAGTTTGTTCCTAAGACAAATAACTATTAATGGTTTGCATAATTAAGTTTTATTATATAAACGTCATACATTATTACTTTGTTTTTATCTATGTACATACTGCAATAATTTCAAAAGCATTTAGAGAAATATCCATATTAAAATGAGAGTTAAAAATAATACTGAGAAAAAGTTACATTAAAGGGAACTTGGGGCAATGGCAAAGGTAGAAATATTCACATATGCTTGTAAAGTATCTCCTTATGGAACAGTATAATATAGGTCTCGTGAGCCATTAGATGCATTTAAAGGCAATATATAATATGTTTTATGGTAGTATTTCCTAGGGCCGTGCTGATATTACCCCTTAAGGCTACTTCCTAAGTAGTTTATGAAGGCTTCATTGAACCTGTGTTAGTCACAGTATAACCCCATTAATAGCAGAATAGTGTCCCTGACACTTGGTGTAAGTCTGGTGGACTGTAAAGTGTGAGGCCAGAGGCAAAGTCAGAGTCTAAACTGTAAAACCAAAGAGGCTTGTGTCTCTAAAGAACAAGTAAATTTGAGTTGACAAGCCTTCAGAGAGACAACATCAGCAAAATAAATAAATAAATACAGGAAAAGTTCAAGAATTAGGGTATAACCTAAGACAAAGAAAATAAAATTTGGTTGAAGAAATCAGGAAAAAGTCTGGGCCATGTAGATAAGTCCAAGCAGTAGTGTATCTAGTGTATGATTTTCACATCTAAGATGACTCCTGTCTACCATCTACTTGTCTTAAAGTACTGGTGATTTCGACTAAAGGGGTTCCCTGCTGACACTCATAGTTTTAACATATGTTGTTTAATTTTTCTATAAAACGGAACTGTGTATAATGTTTCTGCAAAACAAAACTATGTATAATCAGAAGGCCAAGCCAAGCGAAGTGCCGTCAAGTCAGAGCCGCCTCATGGCAACCCTAATCACAAAATATGTCTTAATTCCCTGCTATATTTAAAATGAAGGTGCCCTGGTGTAGTGATGTCACCAAAGTTGATGTCACCCAGTGCTATACCTCATAGCGTCAGCCCCCATGGGCTGCTTCCATACCAGACCATACAGAATCCTTTGTATACACACTCCTCATTTATTGATATGGTTAGGTTTCAAAGACCAAGTCATTATATATAAAGAGTTTCCAAGGCTGTAAATCTCCATGGAAGCAGACTGCCACATCCTTCTCCCTCAGAGCTGCTGGTGAGTTCAGACCTCCAGACTTTCAGTGAGTGGTTGATTGCTGCTAGCAGCAGTGAAATACACCTCTGCCATTCAAGTTCAACAGATTATTCAGATAAGCGAATAGGCAAACATCAGTTACTCCAGAGAGTGCTTCTTAACTTGGGACCAGCAGAAGTTAAAGTAGGTGGTGTAAAAGAAATCAACAGGACACACTCCAGTTCTTTCCATGTATACCTAGTTTTCTTAAAGTCCTGGCTTCCTAGCACTACCTAACTCCGGGGAATTTAACTGAGACCAGGAGGAGGGGATGTGTTGTACCAGTTGCAGAGATAAAACCTTGACAGCCCTTTTTCTTAGGGTCATCAAAACAGGTGGAGGCCAGTTTCTGACCTCCTGCCCAGATAACCACCACACCAAGAACCTCTGGAAGGAGGAAGGACCCCCCGTTCCAGATCCATATGCCCATCTCCAGATAGAACCCAACCCTCTTCCCCTCCCCCAGGCTCCAGATGCCTACTTCTGGATAGATCTCGTCTGGGATGCTGCACTGGACCATGTTGGGTCTCTTCCCCAAAAAACTGCCCACATTCTTCCACCCCTCGCACCTAATGTCTACCCTTGGCTACCCAATAAAACCCCCAGCATGACTGAAGAAGTCAGACAGGCTCTGAGGACCTGATTCCCACTGTGCCTTGTGTGTCAATATATGAAATAAACCTTTGATTATCCACCTCACCCTTGTCTCAGTACTGGCTTGGCAGCAGGCGGCATGGACCTATATTTTATGGTAACAAAGTCACTTAGAAGAAGTCTTCGTCATTTACTTGTAGGTGCTGTAACAGAAACACCACAAGCAGATGGCTTAACAAAAAGAAGTTTATTGTCTCACAGAAAACTAGGCTGAAAGTCCACATTCAGGGCATCAGCTCCAAGGGAAGTCTTTCTCTGTTGGCTTTGGAGGAAGGGCCTGAACTGGGAGCTTCTTAGGTGCAGGGACTCCGGGTCCAAAGGACACCCTCTACTCCCAGCGCTGCTTTTTTTCTGGTAGCATGAAGACCCCAACTCTCTGCATACTTCTGTTTTTATATCCCAAGAAAATTCCTCAAGGCACAATACACTCAGACACACGGAGTCCTGCCTCGCTAACACAACCTCCACCCATCCTCCCTCATAAACGTCTTAGAGGCAGGATTTACAGCCGATAAGAACATTGTATAATACCAGGAATCACAGCCTCGTCAAATTGCTACACACATTGTTGGGGGACACAGTTCAGTCCCTGACGAGGACTTTCACTTGAGGAACCGAAAGTATTTCAGTGTTGCTATACTTGAATGTGATGTGAGAGATTGTTGAGTGGATGGCTAGAAATGACACTAATGTGATAAGTAAAGGCCAGGGAACAAAGGCCCTAATCAGCCAGGTAAAGAACTTTGAACTTAGGTTTGTGTTTTAGAAATCTGACAGCCTTGGCAAACACCAATTGCTCCAGGTCCTCTGTAAGCCTGACCTTTTGCTTCAGGTCATAGTATGTCCAGAACCTGCCCTTTCCAGGAAGCAACCCAACTTACAGTTGGACATTTTCTATCTACACGTGGAAGGTTGCTTTAAAAATAGAGCACAGGGCAGAAACTTTCTGTTCTTAGAGCAAAATGGTCTGTTGGTCACACTGTATATATTTAAATTCCTCCAAACTTGAGATGGTGTAGTGGTTAAGAGCTGTGGCTGCTAAACAAATGGTCATCATTTTGAATCTGCCAGGTACTCCTTGGAAGTTCTATGGAGCAGTTCTACTCTGTCCTATAGGGTTGCTGTGAGTCAGAATTGACTCCAAGGCAGTGGGCTTGGGTTTGGATTTGAAACTTGAGACACAACACTTGGTCTTATAAATTATGTTACTTACAACTTAAAGCAGAGTGACTTAAAGTTTGCTTGCAAAACTTACTCCTACACTAAGCCAGCACACCAGATCTCATTCATGCTGACTTCCATTTAGCCTAAACCTTGCATCATAACAGCCACCATCTGACTATAGACTTGCTTCTCTCATTTTGGACCTCTAGCCTCTTGCTATGCAAAGTATAGTCTTCATCCAATGGCACTGGATGCAGACTCTCTGGTGCCATCGCAGATCTCTGAGTCAGAAGCTGCATTTAGTTAGACTCCCCAGGTTATTCATTGGTGTTTGGTGGTGGAACCCTCTCCTTTCATGGAGAAGACCCAGGTTCAAATCCTGCCAATGCACCACATGTGCAGCCACCACCTGTTAGCCTGTGGAAGTTCATGTGTTGCTGTGATGTTGAATGAGTTTCAGCAAGCTGTCATACTAAGATGAACTGGGGAGAAATGCCTGACAACCTACCTGTCAGAATCCAATATGGTTGACAGTGGTCCAGGTCACAACCAATCGTGAGAATGGCTGAGGACCCAGCAGTGTTTCACTCTGTTGTACGGAGTAGTTTAGATGAGAGATGCAGGAGTCTTGGCCTTGGGTGGATGTAACAAACAAAAAGTGGTTAAATTTGGTATTTCAAAGAAAGTCCCAGTGAAATTTGCTGAGCAACTGGAGTGTGGAATGAGAGAAAGAAGAATCCGTGATGACTGAAATTTTTGGCCTAAGCCTATAACTCAGTAGGGATCAGGAAGCCTAACTGAGGAACTGATTGGGAAAGGGATAGAATCAAGATTTGTTTTTTTTACTTATCTATTTTTATTGTGATCGAGTGAAAGTGTACAGTCCAGTTTAAATTCGCGTGCCTACCTATGTGCTGCTCCTACTGCTCTCCTTGCCCAGTGACAGCACACTTCCCCTTTCTGTTCCATACAAGGCATATCCTCCCAACAATCCCCTGTCCTCTATTCTCCACCCTTTCCACTCCTCCTAGTAAGATGCCAGTAGGATGACATACTATAGATGCATAGAACCTTAAAGTGCAGACACGATACTGTCAGTCTGTGTCACCGAGTCCTATCCATTCCTATCTGAGGGGTTGACCTCAGTAATGATTTATGATCAGGGGCAGCATTGGGTCTAGGGGACATGCTTCCAGCAGAACCCCCAGACCTTCAGACCATCAGTTGAGGCCTTTTAGTGGAGTTCTCATGGTGCACCCCTTTTTATATACCACTGGGACTCAACTATGTGAGCCCCATCATGGCTATCAATGGAGGTGGCCAAGAACCATCCGATTCTTCTGGTCACGTGTTGATGTAGTCGCACTTTCAGATGGGTCTTTCTGTCTTCTGAGTTCTCTTTCTGCCATGTTGATTTTGTCCTTGATAATCATCTGTTCCTGCTGAGTTGGGACCATTCGTTGTACCTCGGAAGGCAGCTTAGTAGCTTTAAGACCCCAGATGCCACTCACCAGTATGGGGTGGAGGAGAGTCCCTTAGCAACAGGTAGTTATGCCAACTGGTCACAATGTCCCCTGAGAGCAGGTCCCTGGACCCCACCCCTGCTACTCTGTTCTTACCATATTGGGTTAAGACTGGAAGCGTTTTTCGGTTATATTGAAGTCCAATTAAATTGATCTTCTTTCTAATGTGTGCTGACCCAATCAAACGTCTATCAACTATCTAGTCTCTAACCACTATCTCCCTTCCTCCCACCCCTCCCTTGCAGCCATCAAATAGTCTTTTCTTCTGTATATGAGTCTGTTTTCAAGTCCTTAAGGTAGGGGGTCTCATACAATATTTGTCCTTTTACTGCTAATTTCTTTCAACAAAATGTCTTCCAGTTGAAACCATGTTATGAGATGCTTCCTAAAATCATTGTTCTTTATCATTGCATAATATGCCATAGTTTATTTATCCATTTATCTGTTGTTGGGCATCTGGCTTGATTCTGTCTTTTTGCTGTTGTGGACTGTGCTGCAATAAACATTCATATGCATGTATCTGTTCTTATGAATGCCCTGGCACCTCTAGGATATATTCCAAGCAGTGGGATTACTGGCTCAAATGGTATGTCTATTTCCAGTTTTTTAAGGAAGTGCCCGATAGGTTTCAAAGAGGTTGTACCATTTTGTAATCCCAACAGCAGTGTAGGAGACTTCCAATTTCTCTAAAGCCTCTTTGGATAAATTTGTTGTTTTGTGTTTTTTGGATCATGGTCAACCTTGTTGGGCTGAGACGATATCTCATTGTTGTTTTGATTTGGATTTCTTTAATAGTTAATGATTGTGAACATTTCCACACATGTCTTTTACCTACCTGGGTGTCCTCTTTAGAGAAATGTCTGTCCATCTCTTTCGCCCAGTGCTTATTTGAATTACTTATCCCTCTCGTTGATATTTTACAGTACCTTGTAGATTATGGAGATCAGACATCAGTCTGACATATAGTTGCCAAATATTTTTCCCCATTCTGTAGGTGGTCTTTTAATTCTTTTGATAAAGCCTTTGGATGAACAAAAGTGCTTGATTCTTAGTAGTTCTCATTAATCTGTGTTCTCTTCTGTTGATCACGCTTTGTTTGATAGATTTTGAAGTTTGTCTACGTTGCGTATTAAAACTTCCATTGTTGGTCTTATTTTTTTCTTGGATGAGCTTTAGCATTTTAGTTTTGAAACTTAGAACTTTTATCCAGTTTGAGTTGGGTTTTGTATATGGTGTGAGATATGAGTCTTATTTCAGTTTTTTGCAGATGGATATCCAGTTTTGCCAGCACCATTTTGTTAAAGAGATTGCTTTTACCCTAGTTTAAAGTCTTGGCACTTTGTCAAATATCAACTGTTCATAGGAGGATGGTGACATCTCTGGGGTCTCAACTCTTTTCCACTGATCTATATGTTTCTTTTTATACCAGTACCAGGCTGTTTTGACAACTGTGGTGGTGTAATAGATTCTAAGGTCAGGTAGTGTGTTCTTCAGAAGTGCTTTACTTATCCAGAGCTTCTTCTCTTTCCAAAGTTGGTGATTTGTTTCTCCATCTCATTAAAAAATGTCACAGGCATTTGTACTGGGATTGCATTATACAGGTAGATTGTTTGAGTAAAATAGACATTTTCACAATGTTGAGTCTTCCTATCCATAAGCAGGATAGGTTTCTCCACTTATGTCTCTCTTAGTTTTTTGCAGTAAGGACTTGTAGTTCTCTTTGTAAAGGTCTGTTATTTCGCTAGTTAGATTTATTCCTAGGTATTTTATTTTCTTGGGGGCTATAGTAAATGGAATTGATTTGGTGATTTCTTCTTTAATAATCTCATTGTTGGTATAAAGGAATCCTACTGATTTACTTATGTCTATCTTGTATCTTGTGACTTTGCTGAACTCTTCTATCAGTTTGAGTAGTTTACCTATGGATTCTTTAGGATTCTCTGGGTATACAATCATATCATCTGCAAATAGGGAGATTTTTACTTCTTATCTGCCTATGCAGATGCCCTTTATTTCTTGGTCTTGTCTAATTGCTCTGGCTAGAACTTCTAGTACAGTGTTGAATAGGGGAGGTGAGAGTGGGCATCCTTGTCTAGTTTCCAGTTCTCAAGGGGAATTGTTTCAGTCCCTTTCCATTCAGGATGATGTAAGCAGTTGGCTTTGTATAAATGGCCCTTATTGCATTGAGAAATTTGTTGTCTATTCCTATTTTGCTGAGAGTTTTTAGCATGAATGGGTGTTGGACTTTATCAAATGCCTTTTCTGCATCAGTTGACAAAAATCAGGTGATTCTTGTCTTTTGTGTTACTTATGTGATTGATCACATTTATTGTTTTTCTGATGTTGAACCAGCCTTGCATCCCTGGTATGAATCCAACTTGGTCTTGATGAATTACTTTTTGATATGTTGTTGAATTCTATTGGCTAGTATTTTGTTGAAGATTTTTGCCTCTAGGTTCATGAGTGAGGGGTGGAGTCAAGATGGTGGACTAAGCACATGTCTCCCTACATCCCTCTGGAAACCCAGACCTGAATTGATAATCAAACGGAGCCTTCTGGTCACCTAGTGAGCCCCAGGACACAGCACAGAGCTGTTAACTTGGACTTCATACCACTGAATGAAAAGCCTCCTGTCTTTTGCTGACTCCCACTCCTGGCTAGTCCTGGCTCTCACAGACTGAAGGTAACTCACTATTTTGACTTTTTTTCCTCTGTCTTGGCTGGCAGGTGGAGCTGGGTCATGCCTAGCAGCTAGTCTCAGATGCACTATTGGTGGGACAGGCAGGCAAAATTGCCATATTTTGAAAGCCAGGCTTAGGACTCTGTGCATCCAGCCACTTTTGGCCTGTCTTTCTGCCTCTGCCACAGTGTGGTTTGTACAAAAGTGGCGGCACTCTTTTGCAAGGTGCCATCTTGAATACAGAGATTTTAGCTGGACCTAATTCTTAACCTGGGAGCCAGAGCCTGCCTACAGGAGAGCAGTTTTCTGACAGAAAAGCAGGAGTTTACACAGTGTTGCCTGTGGTTGTGGCCCGGCAACAGAGGCTGTCACAGGCTAGTGTGTAAGGAAGTGGCCACGACCTTGTGCAGGGCACCATCTTAGATAGAGTGGCTGCAGCTGGATCTAATTCTTAGCCTGGGAGCCAGCATCTTCCTACAGGAGAGCACTTTTTTGCCAGAAAAGCAGTAGTTTACACAGTGTCGACTACAGCTGGGGCCTGTCAGCAGAGACCACCAGGGCAGTAGCATTGCTCTGTTTTGAACTAGTTTGTATCATCTGGGGTTGGATCTAGAGGTGCTTACTTTGCCAGTTGGGAAGAGGGACCTCTACACCTGAAAGCCTGACTGACTTGGAAAGTGATCAGATACCTTTTATTTTTCATTTTAAGACGGCCTAGAGAAACATCTGCTGTCCATCCTCACAGTATTTCTCCCAGCTTTTATTGACTCACATGAAGCCCAAAAAGCAACAGACTCTTGAGAAAACGATAAAGAAGAAATCACCCATGGCTTCAGAAGGCCCCTAAATGAAACAAGCAAGGAGCTTTCCATACGAAGAAACTTTTCTGAAATTGTCAGAAGCTGAATACAAAAGGATTATATACAGAGCCCTTTCAGATCTTATACAAAATGCAGCAGAGCAAAATGAAAAATTAAGTAAGCTGTTTGATCTGATGGAACACCAGTACTCTGAAATCCAACAGATCAAGAACAAAATCAAAGACATAGAAACTTCACAAAGCCAAGAATACAGAATGGAACAAATGGAAAAGAGACTTTCTGACTTGGAAGACAGAGCTACTGACTCCAATGTCTATGAGGAGAAATCAGAAAAAAAGAAACAAGAAAAATGGAGAAGCATTAAGAAGCATGTGGAACTCTATTAAGAGGAACAACCTGTGACTAATTGGAGTCCCTGAACAGGGTGAGACACCTGAGAACACAGAGAGTGTTGTTGCTGAGCTGCTGACAGAAAACTTCCCAGAAATCATGAAGGAAGAGAATATAAATATCTAAGATGCATATCATACACCACCCAATATAGATCTCAAAGGAAAGACTCCAAGACATATTATAATCAAGCTTAACAAAATGAAACATAAGCAGAAACTCTTAAAGGCAGCAAGACTCAAAGCAAAGCTAACATTCAGAGGGAAACCCTGTAGGCTTTCTTTGGATTTCTCAGCAGAAACCATGCTGGCACAGAGACAGTGGCATCACACATTCAGAGCCTTGAAGGAGAAGAACTTCTAACCAAGAATGATATACCCTGCAGAACTATCTTTCAAATATGAAAATGAAATTAAGACCTTCTCAGATAAACAGAAACGCAGAGAATTTGTAAAAACCAAACCAAAGCTACAGGAAATACTGAAAGAATCTCTTGGCTTTGGTGTAGAAGAACAAAACCACTAACTTTATGTTTTAGAAGGACACATCATCCAGAATTCTGCTCAGTTAGGGAAGGCTCCAAACTCAATGAAAGCTTTAATACTGAAAGAAATAAGCCAATGATTACCATGAAAACTGTGGTGCCATCATATTAAAAAGAGGGATGTATTACAGTCGTTAGAGTCCTTCCAGATGGAGAGGAAGTCGACAAAGCTGGTAGTAATTAAAATTGGGTTTATACATAGTTTATTAAGGGGGATCATAAGGGCAGCCGTAAAGCACAACAAAGATGCAACATACCATATCAAGAAATGTAACACAGGAATCTCAACAACCACAAAACCAACTCTGAAAAAGGTGAAAAGTCAACTCCCAAAAAAGAATGTCCCAGAACAGATTAATAGGTTCATGAGTGATATTGGCCTATAGTTTTCCTTGTTTTGGGGTCTGTCCCTGGCTTTGGTATCAGGGTTATGCTGGCTTCATAGAATGAATTTGTGAATATTCCATCCTTTCTATTCTGTGAAACAGTCTTAGTAGTATTGGCGTTAACTCTTCTCTAAAAGCTTGGTAGAATTCTGTGGTGAAGCCATCTGGGCCAGGGCTTTTTTTGGTTGGTAGGTTTTGGATGACTTTTTCAATCTCTTCGTTTTGTGATGGGTTTATTAAGCTGTTCTGCTTCATCTTCTGATAATTTTGGTAGATAATATGAATCTAGGAATTTGTCCATTTCCTATAGGATTTCAAATTTGCTAGAGTACAGTCTTTCATAGTGTTATGTTATGATATTTTTTATTTCTGTTGGATCTGTTATGACATCTCCCCTCTCATTTCTTATTTGGGTTATTTGTTTCCTGTTTTTCTTCAGTAAGTTTAGCCAATGGTTTATCAATTTTGTTGATCTTTTCAGAAAACCAGCTTTGGGTCTTGTCATGGGTTGAATTGTGTCCCCCCCAAAATATGTGCAGCTGTGTGGCTGGGACATGATTCCCAGTATCTTGGGACTGTCGTCCATTGTGTGGTTTCGCTAAACTGTATGTTAAAGGGGCTGTAAATTCCTGCATAGAATTACTTCCTTGCTCTGCAATAGGAGGAGTTTCCCTGGAGTGTGGCTTGCCCCACCCTTAATGCTTGCAGCTTGCAAGGGATAAAAGGAAAGGGAAACAAAGAGAATTAGGAGCCTTGCACCATCAAGAAATGTGCACCGGGAGAAGAGTGCGTCCTTGGGACCTGAGGTTCCTGCACCAAGACACTCCCTGGACAAAGACTGATGCAATACTGGACTTTCCTCCAGAGCTGATGAGGGGAAAGCCTTCCCCTGAAGCGGACATCCTGACTATGGACTTGCAACCTACCGGACTGTGTAAGAATAAATCTTCCTTTGTTGAAGCCATCCACTCTGTGGTATTTCTGTTAGAGCGGCACTAGCTGACTAAAACAGGTCTTTTCAGTTTTTTCAATTGTTCTTCCATTCTCTAATTCATTTAGTTCTGCTGTAATCTTTATGATCTGTTTTCTTCTGGTGCATGAGGAGTTCCTCTGTTGCTCTCTTCCTACTTGTTCAAGCTGTAGGGTTAGTTCTTTGGTTTGGGTTCTTTCTTCTTTCCGGATGTGTGTATTTATAGAGATACACTGACCCCTGAGCACTGCTTTGGCTGTGTCCCGTAAGTTCTGGTAGGGAGTGTTTTCATTCTCATTGGAATCCATAAATATCTTTATTTCATCCTTGATTTCTTCTATAATCCATGGCTATTTGAGCAAGATGTTGTTCTGTTTCTATGAGTTCCAATTTCTATCTATATTTTTTCTGCTATTGATTTCTACTTTTATGGCTCTGTTGTCTGAGAAGATGCTTTGCAATAATTTAGTGGTATCAAATTTGTTGAATCTGCCTTATGTCCTAACACATGGTCTATTCTGGAGAAAGTTCCATGTGCACTGGAGAAGGTGTAGTTATCTCCTGATGGGTAGGAAGTTCTGCATATGTTGATGAGGCCTAGTAGGTTAATTGTGGCTATAAAATCCTCTGTGTCTTTACTCAGACTTTTTTCTAGAAGATCTGTCCAGTACTGAGAGAGGAGTGTTGAAGTCTCCCATTATTACTGTGGAGTGATCTATCTCTTTTTTTGAGTGTAGTCAATGTTTCTTTGATATATTTAGATTCTCTAGTATTGTGTGCATACCTATTTAATATTGTTGAGTCCTGCTTGTGTATTGAAACTTTCAGCCATAAATTGTGTCCATCCTTGTTGATGATGGCAGATTTTTACATTAAAATCTATTTTATCTGAGATTAGTATTACCACACCTGCTTTTCTTTGTATATTGTTAGCTTGGTGTTTTAGTCAGTTAGAGGTGCTCCAACAGAGGTACCACAGAGTGGATGGCTTTAACAAAGGAAAGTTTATTCTTACACAGACAGTCTGGTAGGCTACAAGTCCAAATTCAGGATGTCTGCTCCAGGGTAAGGCTTTGCCCCTTGTCAGCTTTGCAGGAAAGTCTGATATTGCATCAGTCTTTGTCCAAGGAGCCTCTTGGTGCAGGAACCTCAGGTCTGAAGGACATGCTCTTCTCCCAGTGCTCCTTTCTTGATGGTGTGAGGTTTCCAATTCTCGGCTTGTTTCTCTTTCCTTTTATCTGTTGTAGGGTAGAAGGATTAAGGGTGGGGCAAGCCATATTCAAGGGAAACTCCATTTACAGTGCACCAGGGAGGTAATCCTATGAAGGGATTTACAGTCCCACCCTAATCCTTTAACATACAGCACAGGAAAATCACAAAATGGAAGACAGTCACAAAATATTGGGATTCATGGCCCAGCCACATGGCTACATGTATTTGGGGGGGCACAATTCAATCCATGACACATGGTATATATCCTTCCATCCTTTAATTTCAGTTTGTTCATATCTTTAACTTAAGGTGAGTTTCTTTCAAGTAACATATAGAAGGGCTATATCTTTTGATCCAAGATGTCACTTGCTGTCTCTTTACATTCAATGTAATTATCGATAGGTACTTGTTTAGGGCTGTCATTGCGATGCGTTTATTTTTGTGTTCATGCTTTCTCTGCTGCTCCTACTATTCTGTCCTAGGACATTCTTCTTTATGTGTTGATTTTTTCCTCCTTTTCAGTGATGGTTTTGTATTTGTTGAAACTGTTGTATTACATTTCTTGATTTGATATACTGCATCTTTATTATGCTTTGCAGCTACCCCTGTTATTCCCCCTTAATGATCTATATTTAAACACAATTTTAACTTCTACATATCTTATTAAGTTCCTCTCCATCTGGAAGGACTATAACTACTATAATACATCGCTCTTTTAAATATTATGATATCATGGTTTTAATGATATGAATACTGGATCACTTCTTTTAATATTATAGCTTTGATTGAGTTTTGTGTCTTCCCTAACTGAGTAGGTTTCTGGGTGGTGTATCCTGTATTGCTTCCTACAATATAGAATTAATGGTTTTGTTCTTCTATGCCGAGAGGTTCTTTCAGTATTTCTTGAAGCTTTGGTTTGGTTTTTACAAAGTCTCTGAGTTTCTGTTTATCTGCAAAGGTCTTAATTTCATTTTGATATTGAGAGATAGTTTTGCAGGATATATAATTCTTGGTTGGAAGATTTTCTCCTTCAGGGCTTTGACTATGTCATCCATTGTCTCCATGCCAGCATCATTTCTGCTGAGAAGTCAGTCAAAAGCCTACAGGGTACCTCTGAATGTTAGCTTTGCTTTGAGTGTTGCTGCCTTTAAGATTTCTGCTTATGTTTCATTTTGTTAAGCTTGATTATAATATGTCTTGGAGTCTTTCTTTTGAGATCTATATTGAGTGGCATTCGATATGCATCTTGGATATCTATATTCTCTTCTTTCATGATTTCTGGGAACTTTTCTTTCAGCAGCTCAACAACAATACTCACTGTGTTTTCAGGTTTCCCTCCGTGTTTGTGAACTCCAATTCATCGTAGTTGTTCCTCTTGATAGAATCCCACATGCTTCTTAACACTTCTTCATTTTGCTTGTTTCTTTTCTCTGATTTCTCCTCATAGATGCTGGAGTCAGTAGTTCTGTCTTCCAAGCCAGAAAATCTCTTTTCCATTTATTCCATTCTGTTTTCTTGGCTTTGAATTGAATTTTCTATTTTTTTTGATTTTGGTATTGATCTGTTGGATTTCAGAATACTGGTATTCCATCAGTTCAAACAACTTAACAACTTAGTTCATTTTTCATTTTGCTCTGCTGTATTTTGTATAAGGCCTAGGAGAGCTGTATATGTAATCCTTTTGTACTCAGCCTCTGATAGTTTCAGAAAGGCTTCTTCATCTGGGAAGTTCTTTGGTTCTTTTGGGCACTTTCTGGAGCCACAGGTGAATTTTTCTTTAAGTTTCTGTCCAAAGTTTGTTTTGGGGGCGGCATCTAGAGGTTGTTTAATTTCTCTAGTGTTGATCTAAAGCACAGTCTGATAAGGAAGGTGATCACCAGACACCTCTATGTACTCCAGTGACTGGGCCCAGTGGAATCTCTCGGGGAGCAGGTTCCACCTCCTGATTGGCGAAGACACAGCCCTACTTATGGAGTCACTAGGGGGCCATCAGCTGACCCTATGATGTGGGTCTGTTAAGGCTGGAAGAGATCCTGTCAGGATGTACTGCAGTTATTTCTCTAGGTAGTCTTCTACTGGAAGGTAAAAGCTGTCTGACAGCTTCCAAAATCAGTGAGATTGTCAGGTATGAAAACTCTTCTTTTCAGCTGGCAAAGTAAGCACCTCTATATCCAACACCAGGTGCTGTAAACTAGTTGAAAGTATAGAAAGGCTACTTCCCTGCTGTCATCTGCTGCTGAGCCCCACCTGTGATGTCACACTGCACTAAACACAGCTTTTGTATTGGGAAAGTGCTCCCCATGCTTGCACTGCCTTCTAGCTTGGGAATTAGTCCCTGTTGAGGCCTCCATTTGAATAACTCTGCCTCCCAGTCTAACAAGATGGTATCCCGCACAAGCTTTCCCGCCTGCTGTGGAGTAGCTGATTCAATAGTGAGGAGCCGTGATGCACAGAAACCAGAGCCAGGCTCTAAAATGTGGTTCTTGCACCTGCTAGTCTCATCAACAGTGTGGCTGAGCTTTGCTTTCAGTTAAGCCCAAGCCCCACCTGCTGATTAAGACAGAGAAAAAAATGGTGGACACTGCCTCCCAGTTAGGAATTAGCCCCTGCTGAGGTCTCTGTTTGGGTAACTCCGCCTCCCAGTCAAACAAGATGGCGTCCTGCACAAGCTCTCCCACTGAGTGTGAAATAGCCAATTGTATGGCTGTGGTTCAGAAAGAGAGGTGGGGGGGCCAGTATGCACAGAGTCCAGAGTTGGGCTCTCAAAACGAGGCTGTTCCAAATGTTGGTCCCGTCAGCAGTATGGCTGAGTTTTGCTTCCATTTAAGCCCGAGTTCTGCCTGCCAGCCAAGAAAGAAAAAAAGTTGAAAAAAGTCCACGAGAGTCAGGATTCAGCAAGGGCGGGGGTCAGTGAAAGAGAAGAAGTTTCCCATTTAGTGGCATGTATTCCAAACTGACAGCCCTATGCTGTGTCCTAGGGCTCACTGGGTGTCCAGAAGCCTCTGTTTAATTATCAATCCAGGTCTTAGTTTTCAGAGTTAATTGAGAAGATGTGTGTCTGGTCCACCATCTTGAGCAAGTTTTGGTTTTGAATATGTCAAGTGAGAGATGCCTATACTACATCTAAATGTATAGATGTATTGATGTTAGGTGCCATCAGATGGGTTCCAACTCATAGCAACCCTATGTACAATAGAACAAAACCCTGCCCAGTCCAATGCCATCTTCACAATCGTTGCTGTCTGTGCTTGAGCCCATATTGCAACCACTGTGTCAATCTATTTTGTTGAAGGTCTTCTTTTCTTTTGTTGACTCTCTACCTTAAGTCATGTAGGCAGTTAGATATATAAATCTGGAGCTAAGAAAAGTTGAGATCTTAACTATGAATCTGTATGACATTAGTATGCAGGTAATATTTAAAAATATGTGACTAAATGATATCAACAAATGGTAAATGTCTTGAGGTCTCAGGACTGAGTCATGGGTGTTTCAGCATTTAGAGGTACATTGTCAGTTGCAGTCTAGTTAACTCCAACTCATGGAGACCTTCTGTTTACCAGAACATAATACTGTCCAGTCCTGTGCCACCTTTGGAAACCCTGGTGGCATACTGCTTAAGTGTTATGTCTGCTAACCAAAACATCAGCAGTTCAAATTTACCAGGCACTCCTTGGAAACTCTATGGGGCAGTTCTACTCTGTCCTGTAGTATCTGTATGAGTTGGAATCAAGTCGATGACAATGGGTTTTTTTGGTGCCTCCTTCAAGATTATTTATGTATTTGAGCCTATTGTTTCAGCCACTGTATCAATCCTTCTCATTATGTGTTCTCTCATTGTCACTGAACCTCTACTTTACGAAACATGATGTCCTTTAAGAGGCATGAACTATCAGTTATATAATACTATTAACTTTCTCACATACCATCGATAGTGAATTAAAGCATTTTATATAGAAAAAATTCTGTTTGTAATCAATAAGTACTGTGATCGTATCTGGTATTGGTATTCTATTCCAGTGTCTCAACTGTCCCTAACTCACTGGCATACTACTTTGCCTCAAGTGTGGAAATATCCTCAATATCTCATTTAATTAATTTCCAGCATATTTTTCTGAAAATGTTAATTACCTTATGAGTGATGGTTTCCTAGATTGTCCTCAATTCTTTCACAAAATAGGTGGTCTCATGTCCCCATACACTTTAAATAATTATTACTAGTATTTCCAGCTTCTACTCAGTCAGTCCCAATCTTTTATGTTTTCTGCTACAGTAATATTAATATAACAGCATCTATACCTGTACAACTGATATTTTACCACATTTCTCCAAACTTATTTTGGGGCTTACTTTTATAAATTATCAGATTATTTTCATTGAGATTAATTTTTATTTCTTCCAGGTATATGTCCTTCAGAAGTGAGCTTGACCATAAAAAGAGTCATTTTGAAAAGTCAAATTTAAGACCACACTTTGTTTCAATGAAAGCAAAAAAACAAGAAAATAAATTAACAGGTAATTCTTTATATAACATAATATTAACTTCAACTTTGAGACTGATATTGAGGTTTACTTTTTTTATTTACTAATGTGCGTCTTTAAAGTTCTGGGAAATTTGGTGTCCCTGTTAAAGGCATTTGCATGAAAGTATATGAGTTATAAGTACAGTATGAAAGATTTCACAACTTATAGTGAAAGAGGAAGAGCCATTAAATACCAAAATGGACAGTTTATATAATTCACAAAATGAGAATACATATTTTATTTTTATAGAATATTTGGGGTTTTTTCCTAAAAAGAAAATTTTTGAGTTCCCTTTCAGCTCATTCCTAAGAGTTTTCTTGTTACTGTTGAAAAAACAAACCTAGAAGAGACATCTTGCAGAATTCTTAATGAATGTTTACTTACCTTTCAGGTTTAGAAATTTAGGAATATGTGAACTAGAAGTTAGCATTATAGATTATCAAATAATTTGATGGGTTTTTATTGTCCTTGTTTTTTATCTTTCTCTGGCATTCTCAGATACAACTTTCAATTACATCATCCTCACCGGCCTCCTTGCCTGAGACTCCTTGACTCCACATGGCCCCATGTTTTCGTTGTTGTCAGGGCCTGCTCATAGTGACCCTATACACAACAGAATGAAACACTGCCTGGCCTTGCACCATGCCCACAATTGTTTTTATATGTAAGTTCATTGTTGCAGCCACTGTGTCAATCCATCTTGTCGAGGATCTTCCTCTTTTTCATTGACCCTCTACTTTGCTAAGCATGATGTCCTTCTCCATGGATTGATTCCCCCTGACAACATGTCCAAAGTATGTGAAGTGCAGTCTCTCCATCTTTGCTTCCTAGGAGCACTCTTGTTGTACTACTTCTAGTCCCATATTGCCTCATTTCTGTTAGTCTTCACAGACTAAAGTCTCTGGAGATTCGTTTATACATGCTAACTCTACTGCTTGACGTTCAATGAAACTTCAACCTACTCTGTAGTCTGGTTTCTGCCCCTACAATTCTACTGAAACTACACAGGTCAAGGTTACCAATTCTATCTGTGTTGCTAGGTCCAAAGGGTATTTTTTCTTTTTCTTTTTTTTACTTCCTAATAATAGCATAATTAGTTGATTGTTTTTCTCTTCTTAAAATTCTCTTGAGGATTTTGGTACCCTTTATCTCCTGTTTTCCTAGCTTACATTTCTTTGTCTTGCCTGATTGAACCTCCAGTGTAATGTTGACTTGAAGTGATGAGTGTGGATCTTCTTGTCTTATTCTTGATCTTAGGGGAAAGCGTACAATCTTCTGCCATTAAGTATGATGTTAGCTGTGAGATTTGTTTTTTGTAGGTGACCTTTATTAGGTTGAGGAAGTTCCCGTCCAATTCTAGTTTATGGTTTTTCTCCTGAGTGTTGAATTTTGTCGAATGCTTTGCGTCTACCAAGATGACTATGTGATTTTGTTTGAATGCTGTTGCCATGATGTATTACATTAATTGATTTTTGAATGCTAAATCAACCTTACATTTCTGGAATAAATCCCATGGATTGTGGTACATAATTTTTCTCATAAATTACTGGATTTGGTTTGTAAGTACTTTGTTGATGGTGTTTGTGTCCGTATTCTTAAGAGAGATATGTAGCTTAATTTTCTTATGATGTCTTCATCTGGTTTGAGTTATCAGGGAAACAACTGGGCTCATAAAATCATTTGGGAAGTGTTCTCTCTTTTGTTTTTTGGAAGAGTTTGTGAAGAGTTAGAATTAACTTTTTAAATGTTTGGTAGAATTTACCAAAGTCACGTGTGCTTGGGCTTTTCTTGTGAATAGTTTTTGAGTAACATATAAACGTTTTCGCTTGTTGTGGATCTACTGAGATTGTTTAATTCTTCCTGAGTCAGTTTCAGCAGCTTATGTCTTTTCAAGAATTGCCCATTTCATCTAAATCATCTAATCTGTTGGTGTATGGCTTAGTTATCTAATGTTGCTGTTACAGAAATACCACAAATGGACAGCTTTAACAAACAAAAGCTTATATTCTCATAGCCCCAATTCAAGGTGCCAGCTCCAGAAGGCTTTTTTTTCAGTGTGGGCTCTGGGGAGGGTCCTGGGCATCAATCTTCCCTTGGTCTAGAAGCTTCTCGATGTGGGGACTCTGGGTTCAAAGGACATGTTCTTGGTAGTATGATGTCCCTTTTCTGTCTGCTCAACTTTTTCTTTTATATCTCAAGAGATGGATTCAAGATACAGCCTAATCCTGTAGACTTGAGTCCCGCCTCATTAATGTAACTATAATCCTGCCTCATTCACGTTATAGAGTTCAGGATTTACAACACATAGGATAATCACATCAGATCACAAAATGGTGTTTTAGGCTGGGTTTTCTAGGGAAGCAAAACCAGTAACACGTGTAGGTACAAGGAAAGATTTATAATATATAGATAGATAGATATAGATATAGGAAACAGCTCACACAATCACAGAAGCTGAATGTCCCAAGTCCTGGCACAAGCCTCATGTGGCAATGGAAGCTGATGAACCCCAAGTCAGCAGGTCAGAGACCAGAGTTCTATATCACCAGTTGTGTAGGTTGGTGGAACCCAAGCTGGCGGCGAGACGGAGCGGCAGAGGTTGGCGAACCCAGAATCGGTAGGTCAGGGAGCAGGACTCTCAAGTGTCGACTATGAGGCTTGGTGAATCCAACAGCTGCTAGTTCAGGTCTAGGAACCAGACGCCGGAAGAAGAGAGCAGGAACTCCTGGCTACGTGAGCAGACCAGCAGTAGTAGTAGGTGGTAGAGCGATGAGAGCTGAGGGGTGAGAAGCCACCACAAACCTCACCCTGCCACTTAATACAGCAGCCAAACACAGGGTAGACAAGTTGATATAATCCTGACCACCACACAGTCTAGACAAGTTGATATACACTATTAGTGAACACAATTCAATCCATAACGGTATACAGTATTCACAGTATTACTTTATAATCCTTTTTATTTCTGTAGGGTCAGATTTCTGATTTGTACTTTCCAGATTTTAGTAAGTTGAGTCGTCTCTCTTTTTTTTCCCTGGTAAACCTAGCTGACAGCTTGACAGCATTGTTGTTCTTCTCAAATAACTAGCTTTCTGTTGGTAACTTCTGCATGATTTATCTATTTCCATGATTTTATTACCAATTTTATATAACACGTGTTCTAGATTTATCTCTTATAAGCATTATATGGTTAGATTTTAAAAATCCAGTCTGATATTCATCTTTGAAATGGGGCATTTATGCCACTTACTCATCAATGTAACTGCTGATATCTTTGGATTAAAATCTTCTATATGATTTGGTTATGAATGTTTGTAATGCTCATTTGATACTTATTTTTTTTCTTGTCTCTCACCTTCTTTAGGATTGATTTTCTTACTTCATTATTTTTCTTTATTAGTTTGGAAATTAAATACTATGTTTCTATTATATAAATTAATAGCTTAAAAATTATCATATACATCCTATCAAAATTTACTATTACCTTCCTCTTGGGCTTGGCTTGGGCAATTCAAGATCTTAGAACACTTAGTGTTTTTACTCCTATATGTTATTAGTATCATGCATTTTCCTATGTATTTTATACTATATCATTTTACTATATATTCGTGTTTAAATACTATAGTGTTTAAACAAAAAAGCCATTACTTTCTTTATACAACCAATGTTTATTTAAATTTTTCACTTCTCTATCTTCACATCTGCGTATTTTCCTTCTGCCTTAAGTGCCTTCTTTAGAATTTTCTTTAGTGTGTATCTTATTCTAGGCCATTTATCCAAAAATTCTTTTATTTCACCTTCACTCTGGACAACTATTTTATCAGATACAGAATTCTAACATGGTAGGTTGTCTGTTTTTTCCAGCACTGAAAATATTCTTCCATTATCTCTTGGCTTCCATTGTTGCAACTGATGTTAGTTTAATTGTCACTTTTTTAAAAGCAATCTTTTCTGGCTGCTTTTAAGATTTTCTTTTACTTTTTGTTTTTATATGTCTAGGGGTAAACTTACTTTAGTCTTGGTTTGGACTCATTAAATTGTTGAATCTGTAGACTGGTATCTTTCATAAGTTTTAGAAAATTCTCAGCCGTATCTGTTTATAAGAAAAGAAATGCCTGTAACTTTTATCTTTGTCTTATATCCATCTGGGGTACTGCTAAAACTCGACTGTTTCTTTTGCCCTCTCTTCTGTGTTTTTTCTTTTTTTCTCTTTCTCTAATGTGTTCATCATTCTTTCTTTGGGCTCATATTCTAGATTTCTTTCTTCTTTTTCTTTTACTGTGTCAAATCTAGAAGTCTCTTTGTGGTACAAATAGTTAACATCCTCAGCTCTGACCATAAGTTTGGAGGTTCAAGTCCACAGAAGATGCCTCAGAAGAAAGACCTGGTGACTTCCAAAAAAATCAGCCACTGAAAACTGTATGGAGCATGAGTATTCTCTGACACACATTGGAGGATCTTCATGAGTTGGTGTTGACTCAGCAACAACTAGTAAACTAGTGTCAAATTTGCAGTTTAAGGTGGAAGGAAAAACATATAGAAAACCAGGCTATATATCAGAAGAAAGAATTCAGAATCTGTTTCAGTCATCTGGTGCTACTTTAACAGAAATACCACAAGTGGATGGCTTTAAAAAGACAGATTTTAGTCTGTCACAGTCCAGTAGGCTAAAAGTCCAAATTCTTGGTGTCAGCTCTGAGGGGAAGGCTTTCTCTGCTGGAGCTAGAGGAATGTCCTTGTCGTCAATCTTTCACTGGACTGGACGCTTCTGAGATGCAGGGACATGGGCCCTTTCCAAAGGATGTGCTCAGCTTCCAGCACTGCTTCTTGGTGGTACGCGGCCACAAATGTCTCTGCTAGCTTCTTTGCTTTGTATCTCAAGTGACTGTCTCACGGCACAAAATAATCTTACACACTGAGTCCTGCTCTGCTAACACAACTGCACCCATTCTCTCTCATTAACATCATAGAGGCAGGATTTACAGCGTGGAGGAACCTCACACAATACCAGGAATCTGGCCCAGCCAAAGTTCTACTACGTTTTTGGAGGAACACAAATCAATCCATGACAGCATGTTTCTCAATATACTTTGTCACTATTTTTTATTTTATTTTATTTTATTCTGATCTTTTCAAGCTAGTCTCATTTCATTAAACATAGACATATGTATCTTTTATAATGCCCAACAAATGTAATATTGAAAATCTTTCTAGGTCTATATTGGCTATTATTTCTGGTGGTTTTATTTTGTAATGTCATACTTCTTCATGCGCCTTATGATCTCTGAATGCATACTGGACCTATTTGAACAACTGTTTGTAGGAACAAGTTGAAGACTTGGGTGATAGTACTGAACTCCAGTTATTTTTCACTTCTTTCAGCTAGGCATGTAGGGATAGCAATTCTGAAAGCTACCTTTGCCCAAGTTAAAGGCTTTTATTTCCCTGGAGCAAGTAGGATAAATGCTGGCTTTAAGTCTACATGCAAGCTGATTTACTTTTACCCTGAAATTGTAAGTATTTGGGATTGCAAATTAAAGTGGCGGGGGCAGGGATGGACAAGCATACTGAACATTTCACTGGTGGTGACTTCTTTATGTTTGTGTCTCTCTCAATCCATGAGGCTGCTAAAATCTGAGTGTCTTTATTTCTCAGTGCTGCTATAACACAAATACTACAGGTGGATGGCTTCAATGAACAGAAATTTATTTTCTCACTTTTCGGGAGGCTAGAGGTCTGGATTCAGTGCCCTAGTTCTAGGGGAAGGCTCTTTCTGTCTGCTGTGGGGAAAAAATCCTTGTCTCTTTCAATTGCTCTTCTTCAGCTCCTTGGTGATCTGGAGGGGGTATTGGTGACTCCTCATTTTTGTGCCTAATCTGCTGGTTTTGCATCTTGAAAGTGGTTGACTTAAAACATACCCTATACTGATATGGCCTCACTAATGTAACTGTCTTAGTCATCTGGTACTGCTCTAACAGAAATACCATGGGCAGATGGCTTTAACAAAGAAAAGTTCATTCCTACACACTCCTGTAGGCTGCAAGGGTGAATGCAGGGTGCCAGCTTCAGGGAAAGGCAATCTCTCTGTACTGGCTCTGCGTCACTCTTTCTTTGGTCCAGGAGCATCTTGGCAGGGGAACCTGAGGTCTGAAGGATGTACTCTGTCTCAGTCCTGCTTTCTTGACGGCATGAGGTTCCCCATTCTCTGCTTGCTTCCATTTCATCTCTTGTAGGATAAAAGGTGGTGTAAGCCACACTCCAGAGAAGATCCTTTTACACTGGAGCAGGGAGGTGACCTTAGGAAAGGTGTTACAGTCCTACCCTATTCTCTTTAACATAATCCAATCTGTTAACCATAGGCAGAAATTAGGATTTACATCATAGGAAAATCACAAAATGGAAGATAATCACAAAAAACTGGGAATCTTGGCTTAGCCAAATTGTTACACACATTTTGGAAGGGATAGAATTCAATCCATAACAGTTTAACATATGTTGCTGTTGTTGTTAGGTGCTGTTGTGGATTGAACCCCCAAATTACGTGTAGCCATCTGGTTAGGCCATGATTCCCAATATTTTAGATTGTCCTCCATGTTGTGATTTTCATAAGTTGTATGTTAAAGAGGATTAGGGTGTGACCGTAAATCCCTTCCTAGGGTCACGTCCTTGCTCCATTGTAAAGGGAGTTTCCCTGGGTTTGTACGACCTTTTATCCTACAAGAGATAAAAGGAAAGGGAAGCAAGAAGAGAGTTGGGAACCTCGCACGGCCAAGAAAGCAGCACCAGGCAGTAGAGGGTGCCCTTCAGATCTCAGGTTCCTCCTCAAAGATGCTCTCTGACCAAAGACTGATCCAACAGAAGGAATTTCCTCTAGAGCCATCAAAGAGGGAAAGCCTCTCCCTGGAGTGGACACCATGAATTCAGACCTGCAGCCTACTGGGCTGTGTAAGAATAAACTCTTCTTTGTTAAAGCGGTCCACTTGGTGGTTAGAGCAGCAACAGCAGACTAAAACAAGTGCCATGGAGTCAAGTCCAGTTTCTACTCACAGTGACTCCATGTGACAGCGTAGAACTGCCCCATACAGTTTTCTAGGCTGTAATTTTTACAGGAGCAGATTGTCAGCTCTTTCTCCGGCAGAGCCACTGGATAAATTCAAACTGCCAGCCTTTCAGTTAGCAGCTAAGTGCTTCGCCGCTGTGCCACCAGCTTGGCGATCCACAAGGATCGCAGTTAGGGTTGACAACACATAGTCAAGGTGGCACAATTCAGTCCCTAACACTGAGCTTATTTTCACATCACACATATCATTAGGGAAAAGGTAGCTATGCATGCTGAGTTTCCGGTCTGAGTTCTTAGACTGTAGACCAGAAATTTCTTTGTTAATAGCCCTTTGGTGCTATTAAAGCTATTATTTCACCGAAGACTTTTTAGTTGTCCTCAGCAGCAGGGCTGGTATTAATTGCCTGGTCTTTTGTGATGGCAACAGAAATTTTACATTCGTTTTATTTCTAAAATGATATTGATCTTTTTTAAAGGAAGTCTTGAATGACTTTCACTGCACTTACTATGAAACCTACCCTCCTTAAGAACACTGTGACGTGGTCTTGTTTATACGTTTAACTTCATCCTCAGCCTATCTGCTTTCCTCTTACAATATATCGGCACTTTCTTTCAATACAGCTGTCTGATATCCTTTCTGCAGAGAACACATTAATGCCTACTGTTTCTCATGTCTCATTTGTTTCAGTTAAATGTTGTCATATGCTTCTATTATTCTCCTGTACCAAAATCTGTTTCTGTCACAGAATGTATCTGAATTTATAATTATTCACTCCCTTGTTTCTTTGCGTATTCATTTTCTATTTTACTCACTGAAATATAATCATCACTTGGCAGGAGTAACAATTCCAAATTCCAGCACCAGTGCCTGGCATATTGCACACGATCAACAAATAATGTTGATTGAATCAGTACCAGTTGCAGTGTTATATTTGCTATGTGTTATGTATTATCTCATTTAATTCCCCCAGCAATCCCATATGCTAAATATTATTATTTCCACTTCACAGAAACTAAGGCTCTAAGTAACTTTCTTAAGGTTATGTAACACACAAATAATGAAATTGAGAGATGAGTCTGAGGTTATTTAAATCCAAAGCCTCTTTAACTGTATCTACTTTCAAAAGATCCATTAAATGATAATTTAGACATATAAAACTCCTAACTGGGGATGACAGAATGGGGTTGGAAAAGATTCTTTTTTTCAAAAAAATTAACCAAAGGAGTCCTTTTGAATATCAAGTATAATTTTCTTTTATTTTAGAAATCTGTTTTTTTTCAGGGAGCTTCAGCTTTAATGTATAGTAGTAAACAATTGAAAGTTATATTCAGTTAATAGAGATCCACTTTCAAAGCAAATTTTTCTAGAATAGATTTAGCTTTTAAAAAGTTAAATCAATGCCTGTGTAAGCAAATATTAGCATCAAACTATGTTTATAAAATTTACTATTTGCAGAGAAAATGTTTCATTGACCTTAATTAGAAGTAGCTTAATGGTATAAACATATCATTTATTTTTGGATTTGTTTCTTTAGAGAGACTACAACCTGTAAATGAAAATCTAAACTCAAGATCTATTAGACCTTTTCTTTATCTTAAGGACACATCTGAGGTAGGTTAAATTGTAGGAGGCTTATAATTACTTAGTAGAAACTAAGATTAGCCCTAATAGCTTCATTTCTATGTCTACAAATCCTAAAATGAAATATGTTTTCAGTGATTTCTTCTTTGATATAATTTATATAAAACTTTATTATATGTGGGGAGAATAGAGAAAATAATACGTTTTTTATTGGGCATATTTCAGCATACCCATTCCTCATCAACCTGGTTAGTTTCCAAAACCTGCATCCTTATGTGAAGATCATCATTATGTGACAGTTTTTGGTCCTGCTGTGCCTCCTACTTCCCCCTCCCTCTCTCTTCCTCCCTACTTCCACCTTCTCCTTCCTTTTTGCCTCCCCTCCCATCTCCCTCTTCCTCTCCTCCTCTCTGCCTGAAACACTCACCATCAATAGGGCAACCTGCCAAATCTCAGGGATACATGTGGTGGGGAGGGGGCTGCCCATCCCTACTACACAGTCTCTGCTGCCATGGAACCCGCAAGGCTTTGCGGTGGTGGTGGTGGTGGTTGGGGCTTGCTGCCTCCAGAGAAGCAGAGGCCCTTCGTTACCTGTGTTTCCAGCCTCCACATGGACTCCCCACACCTTGTTTCTCCACCTTCCTGCTTCACCAGTTTTGTGGTGTTTTTAGTAGTTATGTCCAACATGATTCCAAAAGCCACATACGTAAGACATAATCATAAATTTTTATATAGGTAATACGAGCTAAAATAAAGAGTATGATAAAAATTGAAGCCATCACCAAGAGCTCACCTTCCAAATGGATAAAATGTGAATGATTAGCACACATGAAAAAACAATAAAGTGGTACAGTAATGTCACTAAGAACCAAACTAATCAATACATCTGTAAACATGGAGGAATTCACAAGTGTCGCTACCCTGGTGGCGAGGAAACCCTGTGGGTAAGTGCTACATCTGCTAACGAGAAGAGTGGCAGTTTGAATCTGCCAGGCCCTCCTTGGAAACTCTATGGGGCAATTTTACTCTGTCAATATAGTTGCTATAAGTCAGAATTGACTCAATGGCAGTGGGATTTTTGGACCCCAGTGGCATAGTAGTTAAATGCTACAGCTGCTAACCAAAAGCTTGGCTGTTCAAATCCAGCAGATGCTCCTTGGAATCTCTATGGAGCAGTTCTACTTTGTCCTATAGGGTCACTATTAGTCAGAATTGACTTGATGGCTGTGGGTTTGTTTGGGGTTATTTGACACATCATATGTGAAAACATAATTATGATAACTACATAAAAAGGATGATGAGCAGTATAGGTATAGAGTTTTTGTCTGTTTCTGAGGTTAAGTTTGTATCAATTTAAACTAGTTTGTTGTAAACATAAGATGCTAAATGTAATCTTTATGGTAACTAAGAATATCACAGAAATATACACAAAAGGGAAAAAGGAGGGAAATGGCTCACTACTAAAAATCAACTAAACACAATTGATGGCATTACTGTATGAAATGATAGACAAAAAGGTATAAGACACACAAAAAACAAGTAATACAATGGCAGGAGTTAATCCTTCCTTACTAGTGATTATCTGAAGGTAATTTATATTTAAATATAAATAGATTAAACTCTTTAGTCAAAAGGCAAAGGATAGCAGAATGGATGGAAAGCATGACCCATCTTTTTTAATATCTGTGAGACATATCGTAGATCCAAACACACAAATATGTTGAAAGTGAAAGAATGGGGAAAACCTCATTTAAACAGTAACCAGAGACACGGGTTGCTACACCAAAGTCAGATAAAATGGATTTTAAGTCAGAATCCATTATAAAAGACAAAGAAGGTCATTATATAATGATAAAAGGAACAGTTTATCAAGCAGATATAATAATTATAAAAAATACATGTGCCTAACATCAACCTCTAAGATGTATGAGGCAGACACTGACAGAATTGAAGGAAGAAAGAGAGAATCCAGCAGTACTTGGAGATTTCAATGCACCACTTGGGGTAATGTGCAGAATACTGAGAAAGAAGATCAGTAAAGAAATAAAGGATTTGAGTGACACCATAAAACTAGCACAGACAGACTTAACAGGCAAAATTCAGAACTAGCTCCAACAACAACCCAGGGCATGTCTTTCTCCAGAGACCATGGATCATTCTCCATGTGCACTGGATATACATCCCTGTCTGCTCTAAATATTGAATTTTCCCAACCGGTGAACACTCTAGGCTTATGTTGTTGACCTCTCCTGAAATGCTTTCATCTCCAAATCCTAGCATTAAGTTCTTTCTCTGATATAAAACCTTATCTATTTAACTTTCATTAATATCCCTCACTTCTAGACTCCTCTATGTCTACACTATATTGATTGGTTTGAGTTTCAGTGATATTTCCATACTACACTTATTATTGTTCATGTGTTCATCATTCATATTTATCCAATTAGAATTGAGCTGTTTACAGCCAGATTTTTGTCATATTCTTTATTTTTTATTTTATGTAGAATCAAATAAATATATTCTGCGTCCAGTGTGAGAAGATAATGCCAGCCAAGAAGATAATAGGTGCTAAACAAATATTTGAAGCCCTGCTGAAATGGTTAAGAGTTTCACTGCTAACCACAAGGTCTCAGCTGTTCAAATCTACCAACTGCTCCTTGGGTATCCTATGGGGCAGTTCTACTCTGTCCTACAGTGTTGTTATGAGTTGGAATTGACTCAATGGCAATGGGTTTAGCCAAATATTTATTTGTTTTTTGTTGATGAGAAATCACAAATTATGCAGTCAATACTTAAATATAAGAGTATGTGTGTATTTTTGGTATCTTGATAATTTGTCTTTAAATAAATATGTATGGAACCAAACTCAGACTCTTCACCTAGAAATTGCTGGGTTATTTTTCCAGTTCTTCCCCTTTATTCAGAATTGTTCAGCTATGTGCTATGTTAGAGAGACTAATGTTCCTGTTTAACCTGAGAAGGCTTTTATTCTTCAGTATTTGAACTTAAAACTTTCCCTGAGTTTGTAGAAATAAACTTTGTACGACTATAAAGGCTAACCTTCAGAGAAAGGAAATAAAAGTTTGTAAAAAATGTGAGCATAGGCAAACCTTTTAACATCTATGAGTTTGTTTCCTCTCCCTAAAGGGGTAATAATATCTATCTATATGCTTTTTCTGAGACTAAGTAAAGCATAAAGTCTGAAAGTATTTTAAAAACCAGATAGTTAATAGTTATCATAATTAAATATTGCAAACGTGAACAGCTGAGTATAAATTAAATATTTGTCAATATACACAAGGACAGCAATAATTTGTAAGATAATTTTCCATTTTTCCTCATGTTTAGGAAGAAAATCATTTGTGTGAACTATATTCACATAATGGGCCAGCGGGTAGAAAATCAGGTGGCTCTTCAGTCTTTTCTCCTGCACGCAACTTTCGATCTGATGCTTATAGAAAAGAAAGAGACTCTACTTTATTTAGAGGTATGTAAGTTGTATGTTTATATTGAAATATCTGAACGTTTACTACATCTACCTTTAGGATATACTGTTTTTAAGTGTTGTCACATCGATTCCTACTTAAAACGATCCTGTGTGATACAGTAGAACTTCCCCATAGGGTTCTAAACTGTAATCCACCAAACACTCCTTGGAAACTCTGCACAGCAGTTCTACTCTGTTTTATAAGATTGCTGTGAGTCAGAATCGACTCGACGGCACTGTTTTTTTTGTTTGTTTGTTTTTAATCTTTACAAGAGCAGACCACCAGGTCTTTCTCCCGTGTAGCTGCTGATCAGGTTTGAACTGTTGGTTGACCTTTCATTTAGCAGCTGAGCGATCAATCATTGAACTACCCCATCCCCACCACCCCCCCCCTCACTGCTGCCGAGTCGATTCAGACTCATAGTGACCCTATAAGGCAGAGTAGAGCCACCCCAGAGTTTCCAAGGAGAGCCTGGAGGAACTGAACTGCTGACTTTTTGGTTAGCAGGTATAGCACTTAACTACTACGCCACCAGTGTTTCCATGGCACCACCAGGGCTCCTTAATTTACATGTAAGTATTAAAAAGAAAAATCTTTAACTAAGGAATATCTGATTATGTTAATTTATTCTACTATTTGATAACACATGAAGACACTGTTGGTAAGAAAGGTGAAGTCTTAGTATAGCATACACCGTCTTTCCAGACTTCTGTTACACCTCTTTAATCCATCCACCCTGATTCTAGTCATACAGGGTGTTCCAACTACTGATTTGATTTTGTCTGTTCCCTATGGCCATATGTCTCTATCTGATAGCTATTAATCCTTAATAGCTGGGAGGTTTCCGATACTATTAACAGGAAATTCAACCACATGTGGCTCACATAAGAAGGATATTTATCATCTCAAATAACAAGAAGGCCATTGGTAAGGTAGTTCCAGGGCTGGCTAATTCAGGGACTTAATAATAGCAAATACCAGCAAACAGCCAGTTCCCTCACATTTCCTCAATGGTCTTAGCAAGTAACTTGTCCTCCTAGGCTTGCTGTCTATCATGGTTGACTATGGTCAATGGTAACATATGGGTACCAATAGCTACTCCTTTGCCATTTTATAAAAATGAGAAAAATGTCTCCCTAAAATGTTTTGGCCATCATCATCTTATGGGTCCTTGGCTAGAATAGCTTTCATGTGTCCTTATCTTAACCAATAAATCATTATTGACTGTGTTCAGTTTTTCCAGCTTTTAACATGACCCACAGTAAGAAGTAGTTTTTATACCACAACCTAGTGTACAAATACATGGGAGCATGAATTTCAGCCTCATGGAGCCCTAATTACTTTTTTTCTCTGTTCACTGAACTTGGTCATATTTCTGTGATTTGTATGGTTATTACATAGGACCATAAAACACACTCTGTTATTTTCTATTCTACTTTACTTATTTCTATTCTACCTTTTAAAATGCTAGTTTAGTCAAGGTTGTCTACAGAAACAAAACCAGTGCTAGGGACACAGAGATTTACTTCAAGAAAGTGGCTCATGAGATTGCTGGGGAATGGGGCTGACAAGGCCGAGAACCACAGGTCAGGGGACAGGCTGGAGACTCCTGTAGGCTTGTGTCCCAAAATACACAGGTCAGGTGATGAAAAGAACAAAGAATGAGAATGTTCTACCAAAATGTCTATTTGTGGTCTGGGAAACTTCATTTTTTCTCTTAAGGCCTTGAACTGATTGATTGCAGCCCAGTCACGTTATGGAATGTGATTGCTTTCTTGAGGCCAGTTGATTTAATCACAAGGAAAACCTGGTGGCATAGTGGTTAGGAGCTCAGCTGCTAACCCAAAGGTCAGTAGTTTGAATCCAACAAGCATTCCTTGGAAGTCTTCTGGGGCTCTTCTACTCTGTCCTATGAGGTTGCTATGAGTCAGAACTGACTTGATGGCAAGGGGTTGGGTTTTTTTTAAAAAAAAAACTATAACAAAAACTGTTTTACCAGACAACTGGACAGCATAGCCTAGCCAAGATGGCACATAAAATTAATTATTACAACTGGTGAAAAAACCCACTGCTGTCGGAATCAATTCTGACTCATAGCAAGTAGAAGGACAGAGCAGAACTGCCCCACAGAGTTTCCAAGGACTGCCTGGCACATTTGAATGGCCAGCCTTCTGGTTAGCAGATGTAGCACTTAACCACTATGCCACCAGGCTTTCCTCAAAACTGGTTAGGATGCTGTAAATTCATTTCACAAAACATGAATGGATTATAACAGTTTGAAAACAAAGGCTTAAATCATTTGCTATTTACTCTCGTAAGGAGCCCTGATGGTCCAATCCATTGCTAAAGGAAATCTCAGCAGTTTGTAACTACTGGCCACTCCACAGGAGAAAGATGTGGGTGTCTGCTTCCATAGAAATTTACTGCCTTGGAAACCTATGTGGTTGCTATGAGTTGGAATCAACTTGGTGAAAGCGGGTTTGGTTTTTTGGCTTATTTACTCCCTTTAGCTAGGAACGGCCAAAGTGGCCCCCTGCAGGACAAAGTTGCCTGGAGAAACATGAATGAGATTGGAGTTACATAGAAAAGTAGGGGGAAAGAATGGATGTTAAGAAGGAAATTCTCTATTTACCATATTGTCTTTCAAGGGTCTGCTCAGACACTAATGCCATATCTTCTGTGAAATGTTCTCTGAGAGCTATGTCAGGCTGTTCCACCTCTTCAGAAAAGAAAGCTCCTTTGTAAGATTTCTTGAGTCTCTTTACAGAATAGGTACAGTTCTTCTATCAAAGTCCCTAATGGAAGTCTTCTGGGGAAATTGGCAGCATAAAACAGGTTTATCCTGGTCACATATGAATAACAAAAGGAAGCAAAATAGATAAGGAGAATTTATTAAATTGAAACTAGTCAATTTCACTCCAAATACATGGAAAATTTGCCACATATTACAGTATGAAACAGTCTGAAAGAAGTTTCCAGAAGTCAATGCAAAATTCCATTGTCTGGGAGAGTAAAACAGTATTGAAAGACCCAGTGGAAGATATACTGAAAATAACCCCATTAACCAGTTCTCCATCCCTACGCTGCCCACCACTCCCACACACAACTTAAAGAAAGGAATTTGTTATTAATATTGAGTAGTAGAAATACAGGGAATCCTTTTCTCATTGCAAGTTAACAGCACTCCAAGTCTCTGTTAGCCATCATTTGAGAGGAATGGAGTAACTATGCCTAATTTCTTTTCCTGGTTTCCTGGCATTGCTTCAGATGTGCTCAGAGGTAGTGGGAAAGCCTTGTAACTTGGAGATGCAAGATCTTGCTCAGACTTCAGCTCAAATGTTCTCTCCAGGGAGAGCCTTCCATAGCCATTCTAGTTAGAGTATCTTTTATATTCTTTCACAATACTTACACAGAGTTAAAATGATTTTACATCATGTATTGGTTGATTTGCTTGCTTATTGACTATCCCCTCTCTCTAGAACAGAGCTTACCACTCAGCATACTGTGGAAACTGATGTGCACAGAAGTGGTTACAGATGTGCTGAGATTTGATCTCTTCCCCACCGTGACCGCTGGGTGGGCCCTGTAGTAGCCTGACTGCAAATAAAACTCGAGCATTTCTCTGTGTACTATACAAATAATGACTGGAACATTTGCCACGATGTGAAAAATTTGGGAAGCACTGTATTTAGAATTGAAGCTACCAGAGGATAAGGAAAAAGCTGTATTTGTTGCTAAAAGTCTGTCTGGGAACAGTTTTGAAACAGGATAGTGGCCACCAGACATATCTGGAAGACTTCAACCTTGGTATACTTCCTTCATTCCAGTGGCAGGATTTTCACACCTGCTAACTGACCTTTTCCATACCAACAGTGTTTAACCATCTAAGGCATCCTAGTGGTTAGTGTTGACTTCACATATTAGAAAGATTTTCAAAATTCTAGAATGCTTCTTTACACACACATAAACATCTTCCCAACAGTGTGTACTTGATCTAAGCCTTCATCTATCATTTCTTCTACTGTCTCATTCATTAAACAAGTGTTTATTGAGTGTCTGCTGTGGTGTCAGGCACTATAGACTTGGTGCTTTCCACATGCCATTTTAAAGTCTAAAATTTTTTTATACAAGATATTTTCTAAATATGATATTATATATGTATGTTTTATGAAAACCTTTTAAAATTTCAGCTCCAGCCAAAAATAAACCTACAGTGGCATTTGATGCTGTTGGCCATTTAGAAGATCGTGTAAATAAAAGGTAATTTTAAAACATTTTTAGTATTTTATACTGTTCAACAATGTTTCTAAAAAGATCAGTTCTGCTTTTTTATTTTCTACTAGATCAGAATGAATTTATCCTGGTTTATTGTTACTGTTTAGTCCCATACAACAATCCAATGACTGGCCCTAGGCTGCTTGGCTAGCTGGTTATTTATTACATCCAGCCCTTAAACACGTGCCCTGCCAGCTGCAAGTTGACAGTTTAATGGATAGAAAGATGTGGTAAAAGAAAACTAAGAATACAATTAGGTTTCCTCTGTAGGAACTCAGGTTTAGTTGTACTGTAAAATAGATATTTTAAAAAAGCTTCTTCTACGTAAAGTTCTGCCATTTTTCATAAGCCCCTCAGTCTCTTGTGAAATATTTCTTTCCAAGATGGTACCTCAGAATATGAATAAGGGGCTCGTTGGACATTATGACATTGAAGGAAAACGAATTTCACCAAGGGCAAGGGTCTTAGACCACAGGTCTCGTCCCCAGATGTTCTTTGGCTGCTGATATCTGTGGCTCACTAACTCATGGTCTATTGTCTCTTCCCCTAGACAGGACCCGCCTCCAGCTCTCACTGGGTGGTGGAATCTTGCAGTTGCTGTCATGTCCATTTACCCTTGGACTAGACTATCTGTACCTCACCCACCCAAATCTTTCGCTATAGGTTACCTACCTTACCTCTGCGGTGGTTAACTACCTTAAGAAGCCTAAACTCAGCATCCTTGTCACATGTGAATCAAGGGAGATCTGGAATGAAAAATATATCTTCTCTCTTCTTGTAATTAAGTTAGGTCCATTGTGTGTCGACAGGGAGTTGCTCTGAAAACAGTTTCTCCCTACCCTCTCAACAAAGGAGAAGGCAAATTCCTCCTTACTTGTGGTGTCCCCTCAGTCAATGTGACAAAACCTCCTCCCCACTAAAAAGACAACCAGCCACACATGTCTGTCATGCTCCCACCCCTGACTTTGCCATTTTTTCCTATAAACTAAGCAGGAAGGGCTGGTCTTATCAGGCTGAAAGTCTGTGGCAGAGGTGTTGGCAACAACTGTTAGGGATTAGAAGAAACAGGCAGGAACCTATGAGCTACAAGTAACACTAAAAGCATTTATGCTGAAAACTGGAAGAATGTAAAATCAATGTCACTGAATTGTATGTGTAGAAACCGTTGAATTGGTGTGTTTTGCTGTGTGTAGTCTGAACAACAACACGATAAATAAGAGTTAAAAAAAAATATGCTGAATTTTTGTTCATTTTCAGAAAAACATCTCCCTCCCAGATGAAAGATTTTAATATAAAAGAAAGTAAATCTAGAAATTGTCAATTAAGCAAGCATGGCTCAATAAGAAAACAAAACTTGCTCCCCTTGTGCTTTGAGGATGAATTGAAAAAGTTAAATGCCAAGATAATCAACGTTAATCGACCAAAGACAGCAATTTCTCAAATGGTAATAAAAATATCTACTCTTGTTGAGTAAATATGTATATTAATGTTACTTGTAAGGTGTCCCTGGGTAGCACAAACAGTTACATGCTTGACTACTAGTTTCAGAAGTTGGTGGTTCCAAGTCACTCAGAAGCACCTCGGAAGATAGGTCTGGTTATCTGTTTCTGAAAGGTCACAGCTAACTGCACACAAGGGACTGGCATGAATCAGAACTGACTCCATGGCAACAACATTACTTTTGGGAACCTCCCACATATTGTAGTGACCAGAATCTTTGATAAATACTTCTTACCTCTTGCTTTCATATTTTGATTTGACAATGTCACCTAAATTCTTAACGATTGTCTAGAACCACTACTCTAACAGTGAGGACCCCTTTCTGCCAATGTAATTTATGACGACAATTTGGTCAGATTTGCTTGACTGTAAAATAAAAATAGTATTTTAACAAAATATGACTAGATCACGTGTTTGTTTTGCTAACAATTATTTGAGTTATTTCAACCAAAAAAAGTATTTACTAAAGGCCCATTAGTAGCTCACACAAAATCTCTTGTAAGGCTGGAGAGAGGATCTGGCTTGAAAGCTGTCTCATCAGGAGACACAGCTTTGATACTGACCAGTGGACTATATTTCTAAGACTTTTACCACCCCTGACCTTTAAAACTGGATGTATGATTCATCACTAATGCTCAAATAGTTCTCACGATTTTCACAGTGCTTGCTCTTTCTGAATTGAAGCTTCTCATAAGCCCTGACTGGCAGGGCTTGTGTCACATGTTGTTACGTATCTTCATGTTGATGCCAGTTCAGAGAAACCTTACGTGCAACAGAACAAAGTGCTGCCTGATCCAGGGCCAACTTCATAATCGTTATGTCTGAGCCTGTTGTTGTAGCCACTGTGTCAGTCCTTCTCTTTGAGGCTCTTCCTCTCTTTTGCTGAGACCCTCTACCAAGTCCTTCTCCAGGGGCTGGTCACACCTGGTAGCATATGCAAAGTATGTGAGATGAAGTCTTGCCATTCTTGCTTCCAGGGTGTATTCTTGTACTTCTTCCAAAACAGATCTGTTCATTCTTCTGGAAGCTCATGGTAGGTTCAATTTTCTTTGCCAATACCATAGTTCATTCTCCTTTAGTCTTCCTTATTCATTTTCCAGTATTCACATGTGTATGAGGTGATTGACAATACCATGACTTGGGTTAGGTACATCTTAGTCCACTAAATGATACTTTTGCTTTTAAATACGTGTAAGAGGTTTTTTGCAGCAGATATGCACAATGTAGTACATCTTTGATTTATTAATTGCTGCTCCCATGGATGTTGATTGTAGATCCAAGTGAGGTTAAATTCTTGACAGCTTCATTGTTTTCTCATTTATTATGATGATGCGTACTGGTCTAGTTATGAAGACTTTTCTTTGGATGGCACTGGGTTGCTGTTGTTTTTGTTTTATTTTAAGGTGTAATCCATACCAGAGGCTGTGGTTTTAAATCTTTATCAAGTCCTTATCACTTTCACCAGGTGAAGGTGTCATCTGAATATCACAGGTTGTGTATGAGTTTTCCTCTAGTCCTGGTGCTACATTCTTCTTCATATAGTCTAGTTTCTCAGATCATTTGCTGAGCATACAGACTGAATAGTGTGGTGAGAGGATACAACCCTGACACATACCTTTCCTAACTTTAAACCACTCAGTATACACTTGTTCTCTTTGAACAACTGCTTCTTGCTCTGTACAGGTTCTTCATAAGCACAATTAAGTGTTCTGGAATTCCCATTCTTTGTTGAGATCTATAATTTGTTATGATCCACACAGTGAAATGCTTTCACACAGTTAATAAAAAAATGCGTATAAAATTTTTTTGGTATTACCTACTTACAGCCAAGATTGATCTGATATCAGCAGTGATACTCCTTGTTCCCTGTCTTCTTCTGAACCTGGCTTCAAATTCTGGCAGTTTTCCTCCATCGATGTACTGCTGTAAACACTTTTGAAAGATCTCCAGCAATATTTACTTGGATTTGATAGTGATGATATTGTGTGATAATTTTCACATTCAGTTGGATTACCTTTCTTCAGAATGGGCACAAATATGGATCCCTGATTTGCTTGATTAGCTATCTTCCAAATTTCTTGGAATAGACAAAGACCTCTAGCTTTGCACCTCTCTGTTGAAACATCTCAATTGGTATTCTGTCAATTCCATGAGTCTTGTTTTTTGCCAGTGACTTCATTGCAGCTTGGACTTCTTCCTTCATTACTTTTGGCAATTAACCATATGCTACCTCTTGAAATGGTTGAATGTCAACCAATTATTATTATTATCATTTTTGTGTGAGTGTGCAGTGACTCTCTATTCCTTTCATCTTCCTTTGATGCTTTCTGCATTGCTCATTATTTTGCCCATAAGACCAAAAACCCAAACCAATTCCTATCAGGTCAATTCTGACTCATAGTGACCCTATAGGACAGAGTAGAACTGCCATGAGTTTCCAAGGAGCATCTGGTGCAAACTGCTGACATTTGGGTTAGCAGCTGTAGCTCTTAACTACTACATCACCAGGGTTTCCATTTTGCCCATAGCACTCTTCAGTACTTCAACTCGAGGCTTCATTTTTTTCTTCAATTCTTTCAGCTTGAGAAGAGCAGAGCATGTTTTTACCTTTGGGTTGTCTAGCTCCAATTCTTTGCACAAGTCATCATGATGTTACTTTGTTTTTTTGAACCACATTTTGAAATCTTCTGTTCAGCTGTTTTGCTTGATTATTTCTTCCATTTGCTTCATCTGCACTACAGTCATGAGTAAGTTTGAGAGTCTTTTCTGACATCTGTCTTGGTCTTTTCCCTCTTTCCTGTCTTTTTAGTGATCGTTTGCTTTCTTCATGTGTGATGTTCTTGCTGTCATTCCACAACTTCTCTGATTTTTGGTCAGTAGTGTTCATTACCTCAAACCTATTCTTAAAATGGTCTCTAAATTCAGGGAGGATATACTCAAGGCCATATTTTGGCTTTTGTGGACTTGTTTCAATTTTCTTAAGCTTCAACTAGAACTTTCATACGGGCAACTTATGGTCTGTTCTGCAGCTGATCCTGCCTTTGTTCCGGCTGATGGACATTTTTTCCATCATCGCTCCACAGATGTAGTTGATATGATGCCTGTGTGTTCCATCTTGTGAGGTCTACTTGTATAGTAGTTGTTTACGTTGCTGAAAAAAGGTATTTGCAATGAATAAGTTGTTGGTCTTGCAAAATTCTGTCATAGATTTCTGGCATCATTTGTGTCACCATGGCAATCTTTTCCAACTACCAGTCCTTCTTCTTTGTTTCCAACTTTTGCATTCTAATCATCAGTAATTATTAATGTATTTTGATTTTTATGGTTGATCAATTTCAGACTGTAAGATGTGGTAATCATCTTCAATTTCTTCATCTTTGCCTTTAGTGGTTAGTGGGTAAGTTTTAATAACAGTCACATCAACTGTTCTTATATGTTGGTATATGGATATTATCCTATCACTGACATCATTGTAGTTCAGGCTAAATCTTGAAATGTTCTTTTTGACAATGAACACAATACCGTTCCTCTTCAGTTTGTCATTCCCAAAAGACCATATGATTATCTGATTCAAAATAGCAAATACTAGTACACTTCAGCTCACCAATGACTAGGATATCAGTCTTTATGTAATCTATTTCATTTTTGATGACTTCTACCTTACCTAGGCTTATATTCTGTACATTTCATGTTCTGATTATTAATGGATGTTTATAGCTGTTTCTTCTCATTTTGAGTCATGCCATATCAGGAAATGAAGGTCCTGAAAACTTTACTCCATCTGTATCACTAAGGTCAACTCAGCTTTGAGAGAAGCGTCTCTTCTCCAGTTGTATTTTGACTGCCCTCCAACCTGAGGAGCTCATCTGCTGGCACTACAATCAGATAATGTTTGACTGTTGTTCATAAGGTTTTCACTGACTAGTTTCTTCAGAAGCAGACCACCAGGTCCTTCCTCCTAGTCTGTCTTAGTCTGGAAGCTCCATTGAAACTTGTCTACCCTGGATGGTCATGTTCATATTTGAAATACAGGTGTCATAGCTTCTAGCACCAAAGCAACACTCAAGCTAACACATGCCTGTACTGTTATTCAAGAAATAAACAGTAAAACTGGCAAATGTGAAAGAGTGTTTTCTACCGGGAAACCAATGAACTCACACAAATTTAGTGAGTTCACTGTCAAAAGTTCTTCAAGGCCTTTTAAAAATAATAAATTAAGTACTATGACACCACTGGATGATTTGCTAAACTTGTCAAGTAAAACAAATGCCTGTTTGAAAAAACACGTAACCTCAAGGGTCCTGTCTCTACACTCTAACCTCCAAAGAGGTTGAGAAAACTAGTTTCTGCCTGTCCCTTAAGGTGCATTGACTTGTAAAGCGGAAAATTCCTTAAGATGCTGTACAGATCGAAATATTAAGTGCTGGACTACTAGCCAGTGAGTTGGTGATTTGAATGTACTCAGAGGCACTTTGGAAGACAGGTGACTAACAACAACACTGTGGCTAAATGGGAAAATTCTGCCTTACCCATAGACTGATAATCTTTGATTATCAGCATTTCAGTAATCATAGGCATTGGCAAACCTTTTACATTTAGTGTACTGTGAAATGCAATTTAAAATTTTTTATTTCATTAATTACCTTTTTTAAAGGGCAAGTAGTAATCATTGACTTAAAATTTGCAATACTAGTAGTATGTGTGTGTGTGATCAGTTTCTTTGGGGTTCATCATTTTGGCCTAATGGAAATGTGTGAAAGTGTTTAGTAAACAGCTTATACACACAGACCTTGCTATTATTCTGATAAAGATGGTCTATTTTTAAATAAATCTATTACTTGAGCTCATTTATTCCGAAAATATATACTGAGCTCTTTTTAAAATACAATAGTTGTCGATATTTTTTCTTTTTAAAAATTATCTAGTAGTATATCCGACTCATGGCGACCCTATCCAGACTTGGTAATTTTGGTCTGTGGTCATCATAGGATCTTTGGCTCAATCCATTTGTTGACAGGCTTTTACTTTTGGAGTATGGGAACTTTGTGGATGCCAGAACAATACACCATCCTGTCAATTGCCCTATCTCCCAATGATAACACCTCAAACATTCAAAAAATTTATTTATTTGCTCATAACCAGTTTATTTTCAGAAAGGCTTTAAGGAAGCTAAAAGTTGAGATTTTATACCAAACATCTCTGTAGATTATTGACAGAGAGGTATGTTACCTACAAGTATGTTTGTCTGTGTGTATGTGTATATGTTTGAATGCTCTTATTCATATTAAGTAAGTCTATGTAGTCATTTTAAGGATATTTTACAGTAATTTTACGTTTATGTTTAAAAACATGTAGCTTTCTTGCCTCAACAGATTGAAGACAAATACTCTTTTCTTTTATTCACAGAAACCAAATTACACAGATCCTATAATTTTCCATGAGACAAGAGATGTACAGATGTTACTTTTGACAAAAAACAAGTTTCCTCTTTGTCCTATAGGAAATGAAAACATTTACAAACATAAAAGAAGAAATTTTGTTTTAGAAAGAAATTGTGGAATCTTCAGATCATTAAATAGTGGTCAATGTAGTACTCCTCCCAATCTCAAAAGAACTGTGCTTGTAGCATGGAGGAAAAATGCACAACCACCACCTTCTGAAGTGAAATGCAGGGTTGCAGAGGATAAATCAAAGAGGAAAAATAATGAGCTGGTATCAGAAAATACAAATTGGAACAAACCCTCTAATTTCTCACAGACTTTTTCTAGCCTAACAAAAAATTCTGCTGGTTTCTTTGATAAATCTGTTATTCAAGAAAAAAACACTAAAACGGGCAAATTTGAAAGAGTGTTTTCTACCAGGAAACCAATGAACTCACACAAGTTCAGTGAGTCAACTGTCAAAAGTTCTTCAAGGCCTTTTAAAAATATACTACCAGTACATAAATTAAGTACTATAACACCACTGGATGATTTGTTAAATTTGTCAAGTATAACAAATGCCTGATTAAAAATATAAGAAATGAAAAAACTTCTGTACAACATTATTTGGAAAACAAGAAGGGAACAAGTTCTAAGATGGAAGAAGAAACTCTTGTGCAAATAGAACTTGTCTACTGGGTGGTATAAGAAAGCAAAACATAGAAACTGAAGTTACAGTAAACTGGAGTCTTTTAAAGAACAGTGTACATTTTTAGTGAATAATAGGACAGAATTAGGAAGTAACAACAAATGAACTAGTTTATGAATTTCAGTGATATCAGTTAGTTTACTCAATGTATCTATATTCTAAGATTACAAACTGCTTCAGGCCCAAGGATGGCATAGAGTGACTCTGGAAATTTGCTATTAGAAGGCAAATAATAGCATATATAACATGATCCGACTTCGACGGCACTTGGCTGGCAACATGCTCTGTAATATATAAGTCAAATGTACGATTAATTTAATGCATGTGGGGCTGATTGTATATCAGCATTTGGCTAATTGTTGAAACAAAAGTATTAGCAATCCATGCAGTCAAAAAGCCTTTGTAAAATTTAAAAGCTTTTTGTTAGTTGATGTTAGAAGTTCATTATTATAAAATGATTTTTCCAAGTATAACTTTAATTTTTTTCTGAATTGCTAAATAATTTTAAAAAATAGCAACCTTAATAAGCCAAATAATTTTCGTAGCAAACCCTATAAAGTATTGACATTTTAAAATTACTACATTGCTGTTTAACTGTTTGTCATTAAATTTTCATTAACCCAAACAGTATAAATACAAGCCAGCCAATTCAACTTAAAAAGAAGTTGCATTTGAAAAGTTCATTTTGTAATCTGTCTGTTGGAATTTGAAATGTATTTTACATGGAAATAATCTTAGAAGTGATGAATTCCAGCGAAACTACAAAGCCTACTTTAACTCTCTTTGTCCCAAAAGTTTATGTAAAAAACATTGTGTGTGTAAACATATTTAACATGACAGATATAGTGACCCTATAGGACACAGTAGGTCTGCCCATACAGTTTCCAAGGAGCACCTGGCAGATTCGAACTGCTGACTGTTTGGTTAGCAGCTGTAGTACTTAACCACTATGCCACCAGGGCTTCCATAAAACACATATGCAAGTGCTGGCATACATAATGCTATATAAAAAGCCAAAAAACCAAACCCATTGCTGTTGAGTCAATTCTGACTCATAGTGACTCTACATAAACACATACATACAGACATGTAATTCCAATAACTAAAAGAGAAGCTGAATAAGAAAAGCCAAAAAAGCCAAGTGCCGTCAAGTTGAGTAAGAAAAGAATTTTTAAATCTTGACTGTGCTTTAGAAGAAGCTATTTAATTAGAAGCATTTAAGTTAGAGGAAAGGTGCCCTGGTGGCACAGGACTCGGCTGCTAATCAAAAGGTTGGTGGTTTGAACCCACCAGCCACAGCACAGGACAAAGATGTGGCAGCCTGCTTCTGTAAAGATTGTAGCCTTGGAAACCCTATGGGGGTGGTTCTACTCTGTCCTATATAGTTGCTATAAGTTGGAATTGATAGCAATGAGTTAAGTTAGGGGAAGCTTTGGGGAGTCTTCTGGAAATGTTCAATGGGGAGGAGGCTAGTTTGGATTCCTCTGCTTCCACTTCAGACATAAGGTTTACTTTGATGAGTGTCACTATTGCTACTCTTGGGCAACTCGTAATGGATGGAAGCAGATTTGGGATCTCAGAGTAGAATGAGGGAATAAGTACAGAAGGAAGAGGGAGAAAAGCCTTTCTTCCCTGGATGTAACTGAGACTGTGCGAATGAGGGATAAGAATTAGAAAATGGCTTCAAGAGAAGGTGTTGGGCTTACGTACGTAAGCATTGAGAATGAGAGGAACACCCAAGGTTTCCTGGCTGCTAACTTCTGGCTACTGGCCAGCAGGAAGTAGAAGCAACAGCAACTCAAAGTCATGATGTCATCTGTCTCTGTTCAACAAACAACAGGGCTGACTGTCCTGGTCTCTTCTGGTTCCTGCTGCCCATTCTTCCCCTGTTTTCCCTGTCACTGTAAATCAAGGCAGTTTCCCTAATTACCCTGCTGGCTCAGCAGATAAAACACAAACTCATTTTAGACACTAACAATAAAGATAGTAAGAAGTAGAAAATACACTTAATACTACAAGTAATGATGGTGGCTTTTTGTGATACTCAGTGTTAGAGAAACAAGTAGGAGTCTGAAATTGACTGATATGAGCAATTTTAGGCAAATAAACTATCTGAGCATCACTTTATCTTCCCTTTAAGATGAGACAATAGCTTTTTACAGGGTTATTGTTTTAACAATTAAATAAAACAATGTCTTGAGCCCCATAAGCATTCAATACAACTTTTCTTCCTACTACTACCCTTTTCCCTTCAGGCTTGTTCATAAGGCAAATATACCTGCTGGAAAGATATTCCCAGAAGTCTGTCATTGCTGCCTTCTCGGAACTAAATGATAAACCTGACTATAGTGGGCAGACTTAAACCCAAAGTAGACTTAACTGGACCTGAGAATTTTTGTTTCAGTCAGTTTTGGAAGTTTCTGTGAGAGCCTGTGAGTTCTTTGCTTTTAGGAAGACACTGAAACAACTTAAAAATTCTGTTTGACTGAGGGTTCTTCATTAAAACAGCTGAACAGGTGAGAGCAATAGACTCTGGAAAGATAGCAGCTGAACTCAGCACGATTCCCTTCTCTCTGGTTTAATCTCTCATCTCTGTTGGGGAGAGGGCGGCCGGAAACAGAGGAAGAGACACACCACTCCAAGGGCCCAGTGAAATTTATTGGAAGAGAAAAAGAGTGGGGTCTGAGCTGAGTGGCTCAGCCCAGCCCCTCCCTAGTAGGGCAGGTTTTTATAGTTTTAAAGTTTCAATTAGGTAGTGTAGGGTCCGGGGGGGGGGGGTGTTTATGGTTTGATAAGAAAGGGGTAGCAAGAAATTCTGGTTAGGGGACCTAGCAGTCTGAATAAGGAAGAAGTGCTGATTAGAAGGGGAAGGGTGAAGGTTTGTTTATGGTCAAGATTTTGATAAGGGAAGAACTTTCCAATTAGGAGGGTGGGGGAAGACAGGCTTAAAGTTATTTAGGGTTATACCAGGTGGGGTCTAGCAGGCTGTTTTCAGCTGATGGCGGGTCTGATCATTGGATAAGATGACCTCCCTGAAGGACAGAGTCCTCTCAATGACCTCCCTGAATTTCAGGGACAGAGTTCCCTCAGTCTCCTCAGGCAAACAGCTGCTGGAATCGTTGAGCAGCAGTTTGCAAAGTTAGACCTCGATTCTATTCTGATGCTGAGACGCGAGTGTGATCCTGGAGACCAGTCTTAGGGTCACAGAACAATGACAGGAATTGCACTGTATCCTTGGACTATGTTAGCCAGTGTCCCTTCCCTCCTCTCACCCAGGGAAATGTTACATTTGGCCCGATATAGGCATTTCTGGGCTCACTGGCCTCCAGGAAGCCAAGAAAGAACCACCTGCTCTGTGATAAAACTGAGAAATGAGAGACCTATAAATTTTTCTCGAGACCCTTCATTAAGGTGCTGAGGTTGGCTTGCCTGTAGACACCGTCCCACAGTGGATGCCTTAATTTCCTAGAGCGATCACAATAGCATAACACAAACTGAGTGGCTTCTGAGAACAGAAATTTACCGCCTCAAAGTTCTGAAGGCTGGGTGTCAGAGACCAGCGTGTCCATCATGCTGGTTCCTTCTGAGGCTTTCAAGCAGAATCTATTCCATGCTTCTATTACTTTAGCTCCAGACATTCCTTGGATGCAGCTGTGATGTCCTATGGTGTTCTTCCCTCTGTCTCCAGGTGTCTTCTCTTTTATAAGGACCGTAGTCATACAGGATTTGGACTCACACTATTCAATATAAGGTCACATTTACTGATTATGTCTTCAAAGACTGTTTCTCAACAGAGTCACAGTCACAGGTTAAGGCTTTACTGTTGGAAGACACAATTCAAACCATTATGGTGAAGAAGACCTCTACCTTTCACTGTTTACAAGGCTTTGGTCATCAGTTGCCATCAAGTCAGTTTTGACTCATGGCCACCCCCAATGTGTCAGAGTAGAATTGTGCTCCACGTGGTTCTCAGGGGCTAATTTTTCAGAAGTAAATTATCAGCACCACCTCTGGGTAGACTGTAAATTCAAAGGGAGTGCTTTAACTGATCTGCACCACCCAGGGACTCCTAAGGTATTGAAATAAATAGATCTGAGCTTCACTGAGAAAATGCGAAATGTAAGAGTCTAAAGGGTCCAGTAGTCAGAGAGTGACCTGTCAGGTAAGATGTAATAGGAAAAAGGATACTCTTCATTCATTATCTGACAATGATTATTAATATAATGAAAACTAGCAGAGATTTTGTCCAGAGATGGAGAATAAGTTAGTAATTTTGCAAGGCTAACATTAGAAAAAAAAATTGAACTGGATACGCTTGTTTTCTGCATACCCACTCTACCAAGTCCATCTCACTCAGCAACCAGCTACAGGATAAACAGAGCTCACAGAGGTACCAAGAGGACAATTTCACAAGAAAAACAAAAAGGTTACCAGACAAACTCCCGCTTCTTGTTACCTGCCCCCAAAAGCCAATCTCTGAGACAGCTATTTTAGGTGAGTGATTAAAAAGTTTATTAATCATGTTCTGTTGGCAAGAACAAGTGGGACAGACATATTTGAATCTCCAGGGCTGTCCAAATTGGTCAGGCTGAACCCAGGGTTTATACAGGGAGAAGGGCAGGCACACGGGGATTTGGGGAGAACAATGAGAGCATCTGGGAGGGGCACTCTGTCCCAAGAGCAGGTTGGTGGAATATGCACACCAAAGGTCAGGATCTGGAGGCTTTTGTCTGTCTCTTGGAGAAACCACTGTATCTCCATTTTTCTGACATAACTAAGGCAGTTGTAAAAAGCTACAAAAATTGTTATCTCAGTGGTTCCTGTCAGTTAATGAATGACTTCCTCAGCCCAGCCCCTGGTTGTAGTGAGGAATATCAGGAATCTTTAAGAAAGGAGAAAAGACAAGTTAAAAGGTTTAATCTTGGCTATTTTCTCTTTTAAAATTGAGGTATCTAAAGCTTCTGTTTCAGTACTTTAAAAAGAGGTTCATGTGCAGCGAATACACACACACACACACACACCCCCATGCACATAAAAACATTCTGCATGTTGAATCCTTGATTTCCCATCTTGGTGGTTCAGTATACAAATTAAAAGACAGGGTGGTTACTACTGAAATTAAAATTCATGGCCTAGAACACCAAGTGGAAGAAACAACTGAAGCGCTGGAAATAATGAGAGAAAACAAAAGATCTGTAGAATAGATAAAGGAATTTATACAAAATAATAGTAAGAGTGAAATGCTTAAATAACAGGTAGAATTATCTCTGCGATTTAAAGAAAAAAATGAAAAGGCTCACAGAGATCAGGGAAAGCTGATGAGAAAATTCTAACCAAACCACAAATGAGACAAAACAGTAATGATCAATGTATATCCATAAATAGCTGTGTGTACTTACGGTGACACATAAAGCTACATAGAGATATACATATTTTATGGAACTACTAAGATAACAGCTGGACATAGAGAAACTACAGGAGTTAGTGTAGTGCCCCAGAACTAGTAGCTACCCTCCCTACCCACAAGGCTGAAGGGAAGGAGTAATCAGAGGAATAGAGACATAGAGAACAGCATGTGGTATTACCCATGGCAAAGTCCCACAGAGGACGCTGGAGAAAGGAATAGGACAACCTCACTCTTCTCTTGCTTATTTACATCTTTAGTGCCTCTTATTGGCTGAACTCAGCAAAATGTCAGGGGTTAAGACTGGGCTGAGACTACAGTGAGGCAAGAGAAGCATCTAAACACAAAATTGAAGGAGACATTTATTTCCAGGTTTGTTCAAGTGCAGGATTGGCCTTGAGAGTCAGTGTCTCTGTGATTGTTAATGTTGTGTGTCGAGATGGCTGGGCCATGTTTCCCAGTGGTTTGGCAGTTATGATGTAGTCATGTGATGATGGGATCTCTCCCATGATGAGCAATTTGATGTAATGGGATCTACATGACGGGATCTGCTGTGAGCAGCCAATCACTTGAAAGGGAGTTTGTGGAGGGTGTGGCCTGCACTGATTATAAGTGGACATTTTGGTAAGATTTGGAGGCTTTTGTTTGCTCTGGATCTTGCAGCTTACTCCTGTTTTTCTGACCTCTGGTTCTTGGGACTTAAGCTAGCAGTTTACCTGTGGCCTTGCCTGCCTATCTTGGAACTCCTCAGGCTTTGCCGCCCGTGAGCAAGAGCCCTGCTGTCTGACCTGCCTATCTTGGGTCCCCCAGCCCCTGCAGCTATGTAAATCAGGAGAAGCCTCTAGTCTGACTTATGGATTTGGACATTTCTGCCTCTATAACCACCTGGATCATTTCCCTGATACACATTTCTTGATGTAGATATGTATATGCTTCACCGGTTTTGCTTCTCAGGAGAACGCAGCTTAAGACAGCCTCCTTAAAATTTGTGCCTTAGGCACTTCTTTTACCTCGCGCTAGTTCCAACCCTGAGTTAACAGGCTGTAATCTGTGGAAGTCAACCCTCCATAGCTCAGAGCACAGTAATGAGCCAACGGAAGGCAACTGGAAGGTAGCTGGCAAAAACTGCTAGGAAGTCCTTCCTTACAGTAACTTAAGAATCTGTAGCTGCCCTGCACCCACTTGATCCATTGGATTTCACACAGGAACACTATCTGACCAAGTTAGACTCTTTCTAACTTTCAAAAAGTTAAAAAGCATGACTCTCATAAAAATATAAAATGAATATATGTCAAATATTTTATTCAATGTGCTTATCAGTCGGACATGACTCGACGGCGGTGGCTGTTAATGAGGCAGGAGTAAGTTGTTAAAACAAATTTAAAGGATAATGAAGACAATGATTTATGCAGTTGAGGCAGTCAAAGGAACACTGAAATTAATCTGCTGATAAAAATTTAAGTCATAGTACATTGTAAAATTTGGATTATCTTTTCTACTGGAGGGGAATCAACTGAATGCTGACAGACAAAAATCACTTGCATTGCTATGGAGAAGGATCATATCAGCATTACTATCGGTTTCCTACAAGTTAATCTCTACCCCTAAACTGAAAGTCAGCAAAGGAGCACACCCTGACATAATTAATTAATCTGTTGAGGATTAATTAGAAAATTCCTAGCACTCCACTGAAAGGACATACAAAATCACCTTTTTCATTTCCAAGTAGTAGAAATACTCATGTATGTGTACCCACACACACACATACACATTTACTGGAACCCTTATGGTATAGTGGTGAAGCACTCAACTTTTGACTAAAAGGCTGATGATTCCAACCCACCAGCTGCTCCACAGGACAAAGATGTAGCAGTCAGCTTCCATAAAGATTCACAGCCTTGGAAATCCTATAGGGTCACTATGAATCGGAACTGAGTTGACAGCAGTGAGTCTTTATGTATACTTAATGGTGCTTCTTCCTGGAAGCCATTCACTTCTTTAAAAATACCAGAAGTATCTCTTTTCCAGGAATCAGGTACACAGAATTGGACACAGGTGTGGTCTGAGCTGGATGGTGGTTTATTCTAGTACTCAAAGGGAAAATCATAGTCAGCTATTACTAAAGCTGATGGGATATCAGCTATTGTTAAAGCTGAGGGCATAGTATTAGATGGTAATCCTGTTTGCTGCTTACTTGACTCTAAAGAAAATCTTCATTATGTATTTTCCTTGCCCAGAAAAGAAGTAGGAGTGTGTACTTATAGGATGAAAGCAGCAAGATAACAAGAGGCAAAGGACTGCTCAGGCTAGTAGCGCACAATGGTAAAGAGTCCAAGGTGGTATTTAGTCTGTCAACATGCTTAGGGTGTCAACAATTAATCTGATCTAATAGTACAGTTTTGTGTGAGCAGTAAGTCCAGAATCAAAATATGGGTTACCTGTTTCAGACATTAACTACATATATTTAGTGCCAACAGTGGGTACGTAACTAGATGCCTCTCAAGAGAGTTCTATTTCATTCTTTTTCCTTATTTTTCTCTGAGCATCCTTACTGTTTTGCTCCTTTCCTCTTTTTTTTTCATAGATTTTCTTACACTTCAGAGGTTGAAAGAATCTTGAAGATTTTCTAGACTAGACTAGAACTATCCAACAGAATATTCTGCAATGATGGAAATGTTCTATACTGTTGAGTATGGTGGCTGCTGGTCTCATTGTGGCTGCAGGGCCAACTTAAAGTATTTCTAAGGCACAGTGTCTCATCCTGGACCCTACTGACATCTTGGATGGCATAAGTCTTTGTTATGGGGGCTTTTTTGTGTTCACTAGCATCTCTGGCTTCTACCTCCAACGGTAACCATCAAAAATGTCTCCTGACATTGCCGCATGTCTTCTGGGAGGCAGAATTACTCCTAGTTAAGAACCTGTTCTAAGGTGACCGTAGAAGTGAATTTTGATTTATTACAACAGTCACATATGGTTAGTAGCTACTGAATTGGAGCAAACGGTGCCATCTATACTATCTCTATTCTTCCTCTTCATTCCTAACTCATGCTTGAAATCCCTTAACACAACTTTGAAGTTTGTGGTTTCCTTGTTTATCTGCTACTGTCTACAAAAAAAAAAAGCCTTTTTAAAAGAATTTTGTGCACTCCCATCAGTGTAGTTCTCCCTTTCACTTCTTCCCCTTCACCAATCTTTTGAATTTTTCTTCACGCTCCAGCCTACAAAACAGAAACAAAAAATCCACTGTTGCTATGGAGTCCATTCTGACTACGTATGAAAACCCCAGGTGTCCCATTCTTCACAATGGGTCTCCTTAATTCCCAGTCTATAATCTTTCTAATTGCACTTCGTATTTTTAGCTCTATTGTGCTAAAATGTACACAACAAAAGATCGATCATTTTAACCATTTTTATGTGTACAATTCAGTGGCATTAATTGCATTCACCCTAAACAGAAACTGAAGACTCCTTAAACTATAATCTTACTTGCTTTTAACCAAACCAGACACCACAGTTAGCCATTAGAGTACTGTCCACAGTGGCCCCTAAACTCACTTCCTCGTGGGCCTTATGGCTTGTTCCTTCAAGGGTCTTACCTCTCAAAGTGTGGTCCACAGGCCAGCAGCATTGGCTTCACCTGGGAACTTGTTAGTTATGCAGCATGATACAGGCTCTATCCTAGTAAGACTGAAGCTGTCTTCAGTAAAATCAGTGTTTTAACAAAATCTCAAAGTGGTTTGTTTGCATGGTAAATTTTGAGAGGTACTGCCCTGAACCACACTCCAGCCCTGTGCCCCCGCTACCATCTGCATTCCTCATTCTCACACCGAGACGTTTTTCAGTTATTCATTTAGTGTGTATCATAAAGTGGGTCAACTACTATATCAAGTGATGGAGATACTGACATGGCACCTTACCCTAGAATATTATAGTCTAGGCCAGTGGTTCTCACACTGTTAGTGTATTAGGAATACTTGGAGGATTTGCTAAAACAGATTGCTGGACCCCACAGGCTGCACACTTTGAGGACCACTGGTCTAGAACAGTGTTTTTTTCCAGAGTCGAAAGCTCATGTTGGAAGCTTGCTTTTGATTTGCTAGGCCTGAGATGTGTGGCCCCAGAAATGCACACTTTTAGCAAGCTCCACAGATGATTCTAATCTAAGCGTTCTATGGAACACAATTTTAGAAATGTAGTCTAAGGAGTTGCCAGTATTGCTGAGATAAAACGTCACCCATGATGAATGTTGTTGCTAGGTGCTGTCAAATTGGTTCTGACTCATAGCAACCCTACGCACAGTAGAACAAAATACCACCAGGTCCTGTGCCATCCTCACAATTATAGCTATACTTGAGCTCACTGTTGTAGCCACTGTGTCAGTCTGCTCACTGAGGTCTTCTTTTTTCACTGACCCTTCACCTTACCAAGTATGATGCCCTTCTCCAGGAACTGGTCCCTCCTGACAACATGTCCAAAGAATGTGAGATTTAGTCTCTCACCAGCCTTGTCTCTAAGAAGCACCCTGATTGTACTTCTTCCGGGACAGATTTGTTGGTCCTGTAATGGTTTGTATTCAATACTCTTCACCAATACAATTCAAAGGTGTTGACTGAAAACATCATGTCTTGAGTCAAGAACACCTTACTTCAAAAGTGACATCTTTGCTTTTCAACACTTTAAAGAGGTCTTTCACAGAAGATTTGCCCAAATACAACACATATTTTAATTTCCAGTATTCTGCTTCCATGGGAATTGATTGTGGATCTACGTAAAATGAAATCCTTGACAACCTCAATTTTTTTCTCTATTTATCATGATGTTGCTTATTGGCTTAGTTGTGGGGAGTTTTGTTTTCTTTATGGAAGTGTAAGCTACACTGAAGACTGTAGTCTTTGATCTTCATCAGTGTTTGATGTCCTCTTTACTTTCAGAAAGCAAGGTTGTGTTAACTGCATACCGCAACCAAATACCAAATGAGTCACACATGTAGAATATCATACATGCTTCCTGCACTGTTTTAACATTTTCCCCATAGAAGCCTTCAGTATTGCAACTTGAGACTTAAATTTTTCCTTTAGTTCTTTCAGTTTCAGAAGAGCTGAGTGTGTTCTTCCCTTTTGGTTTCCTATCTCCAGGTCTTTGCACATGTCTTCTTGCACTACTCTTTGAAATTTTCTGTTCAGCTCATCATTTTTTTTCCTTTGCTTTAGCTACTCTCTGTTCCAGAGCAAGTTTCAGAGTCTCTTCTTTCTCCTCTGTCTTTTTAATGATCTCTGGCTTTCTGCATGTATGATATTCTACATGTGTGACTCATTTGGTATTTGGTTGTTAGCATTCAATATGTCAAATTTGCTCTTGATATGGTCTCTAAATTCAAGTGGGATATATGAGGACTGCCAATTAAGTTTGCAAACTCATCCTAGAATAAGTACTGCGTACCTCGCTGCTGAATATCACTACAGTTACCTTCAAAGTACTCCCTTTGGGAAGCTATGCACATGCCAGCACCTAGTATACCCCTCAAAGCAATTTTAGAACTCTTTTTCTGGAATGGTCATCAGAGCTGTCATCGTATTACCCTTGATGTCCTGAATGTCATCAAATTGTATTCCTTTTAAAATTTTCTTTATCTCTGGGTAAAGAACACAGTCACTGGGGGCCAGATCAGGTAAGTAGGGAGGTTGTTCCAATGTAGTTATTTCTTTACTAGCTAAAATACTCCTCACAGATAACTATACAATTAAGTCTGCAAACTTGCCACCATGCCACCGTGCACAATGGCCATTCCTGAAAGAGTTCCAAAATTGCTTTGAAGGGTGGACTAGGTGCTGGCATCACTGTATAGCTTCCCAAGGGAAGTATTTCAAAAGTGACTGCAGAGATATTCAGCAATGAAGTATGTAGCACTTAGAACAATTAAGTTCACAAACTTAATTGTCAGACCTCATGTTCAAGGTTGTACTTGGCCTCTCATGGACTTGTTGTAATATTCTTCAGTTTCATCTTGAACTTGTGTATGAATAATTCATGGTCTGATCCACAGTTGGCACCTGGCCTTGTTCTGACTGACGATATTGAGCTCTTCCTTCATCTTATTCCACAGATGTAGTTGATTTGACGTATTCCATCTGACCAAGTCCATGTGTATGGCTGCCATTTAACATAAATGGTGAAAAGAGACATGAGCAGTGAAGAAGTCATTGGTCTTGGAAAATTCCAATCATGAGATCTCTGGCATTGTTTCTGTTATGAAGGCCATACTTTCCAATGACCAATCCTTCTTCTTTGTTTCCAACTTTCCCATTCCAATCTCAAGTTATTATCAATGTATGTTCAATTAATTACAGACTGTGGAAGCTGGTAAAGGTCTTCAATTTCTTCACCTTTGGCCTTAGTGGTCAGTGTGTAAATCTGAACAACAGTCATGTTAACTAGCCTTCCTTGTAGGCACGTGGATATCATTCTATCATTGACATCATTGTACTTCAGAATAGATCCTGAAATGTTCTTTTTGACAATGAATGCAATGCCATTCTTCTTCAAGTTGTCATTTCCAACATAGTACATCATAAGATTTTCCAATTCATAATGGTCAGTACCAGTCCATTTCAGCTCACTAATGCCTAGGATAGACCTTTATGTGTTCCATTTTGTTTCTGATGACTTCCAATTTTCCTACATTCATATATAGCACATTCCACTTCCCAACTATTAATGGATGTTTGAAACTGTTTCCTCTCATTTTGAGTTATGCCACATCATCAAATAACAGTCCTGAAAGCTGGAGTCTACTCACATCAAATGGCAACTCTACTAAGAGTAAGCAGCCCTTCCCCAGTCATCTTTTGAGGGCCCTTCAATGTTGGGGGCTTGTCTTCTGGCATTATATCAGAAAATGTTCTGCTGCTATTCATAAGATTTACCTTGGCCAGTATGTTCAAAAGTAGACTACTGGGTCCTTCTTCCTAATCTGTCTTAGTCTAGAAGCTCAGCTGACACCTGTCTCCCATGGATGACCCTTCTGGTATCTGAATACCTATGGTATAGCTTCCAGCATCACAGCAACAAGGAAGAGCCCATAATATGACGGACTGACAGATGTGTACAGACAGTGCTGGGTAGGTCTTACAAAATTTCAACTGTTTTCCCAGCCTTCAACAATCTTCTCATTTAACTTCTACTGATTTTCTCTTGTGCACTCCACAGGACCTGTTTCAAACTCCCCCACTGTGCTCAAACTGCTGACCTTACTCTGCCCACCATTTCCAGGAAAAGGAGGAAAGCAAAATTAGTTTCAGTTGGGAAAAGTTGAAAACAAAAACAGTTGCAGCTGCTATATGAGAGTATATCCTCTTGTAACTGGTGTTTATTTAAAAATTTCCAGTTCCCATGTGGTGACCAGGGCATGTTGGTGGCCTCTGAATTCATGCCATGAGAAAGTCAAAGTGACGTTAGTTCTCAGTGTAGGTGAAAACAATACTGGATGAAAACACAAGAAGCCAGGACAGGGCAGATGACCCAGGAAACAAGGGTAAACAGGGGCTTACTTAATGCTTATTTACTAATCTGTAATGAACAGTTTCATCACTTCTTTGGTGTGAACTTATGTGATGTCTGTGGCAAAAACCATGAGAAACAGTTAGCTACAGATTAGTAAATACAAGTAAGCCTATGCTTACCTTGATTACTGAGTCATATACCCCCATCAGGGATGGTAAAATCACAAAGAGGCTTTGATTCTGTAGGAGGGACTGTAGGGTTAGGAGACAGATACCAGACATATCTAGAAGCAGAATCTTTGATGCAGTGAAACAAATGTGAAATTGTTCCCTGCAGATGATCTGGTAAGCACGGAAATCAGTGTGTTAATCTTGCTTATTGGATAATCCACCCCTGGGCTAGGATGCTACCACCACTTCTTTAATGGTTTGAGCATGACTGACCCTCAACTTTCCAGGTCTCAGATTTTCCATCTACAGAAAAGGGAAAACTTTAAAGGATTTTTTCCCCCTAAGATTTCAGATGATCCTATCATATCTGGACCTTTAAAGCCCCCAAATTTACTTTTCCTTACTGTTTCCATTTTTTAATAAGAAATGTTTATTGACTGTTGACTATGTTCCACAACTGTGCTCCTGTTGCCTTGAGTTAATTCCGACACATAGTGACCCTATAGGGCAAAGCAGAATGCCCCATAGAATTTTCAAGAGTGTCTGGTGGATTCAAAGTACTGAACTTTTAGTTAGAAGCTGAGTAATCGCTGTGCCACCAGGGCTCCATATTTTGCCAGGTGCTGGAAATGTGACAGCGACAAGAAATGACTCGTTTTTTGCTGATTCCCTGTGCAATCCTGCACTGTGGGCAGTCTCAACACTAAGAAGAGCTGGAAGAGCATTCAATCTAAACAAAAGGTTGTCTGGATTACTCTATTCTTGGGCTAGCCCACGGGATCTAGCAGAGTGAGACCAGGAGACCAGGCTTCTTCCCAGTTCCCGGTTGCTTCCCTGCTGCAATATTGACTGCTTAATGGAACCATGGGTTAGACTGCAAAAGATTTAACAACAAGCACAGGATCCGACTCAACAGCTCTTGGCTTTGGCTGGCAGAGCACAGGCACTGACTGGTCAGAACAAACTGTAAGGCTGAAATAACTATCATTCTTAGATGTATTCCTTTGGTTGTTAGGTTGTGGGGAAGTTTGGGAATTCTGAAGGTGGGTGTTGGGGCTAGCATAACCATGGCAGAAAGCCAAGTCTTGGGGGACCTGTGGAAGCGATTGTTTACCAATTTCTATAGACATATTTTAATATTCCAACTACAGGATGGCCATACTTGTGTGGTGCTACTGAATATCCAATGAGTAAACGAGGCAATGTGGACATACCTGATTATCAACTGGCCTTTCCAGAGTTACCAGGAGAAACTTGCTTTGATGCTAGCTACAAGGACTGTTATAGAAGCAAGGTGGGAAATTTCACCTATATCACTTCCTTGTTTCCAGTTTCCTTTGTAATGACACTTCCTCTCTGACCGTAACCAACCAGAGTTAGGTCAGATCTCATCCATGGTTACTCAGGTCCAGGTCATTGCTTACCAGCCATACATAGGCTCAAGACTCTAAACAACTCCCTGTACTTCAAATCAGCCCACCCCTCTCCTCCTACCCCCTGGGGCCAGGTCACAAGCTAAAAAAAACCTTTCCATGCAGCCTTCCTCAATCACCAGTCACCAGAGCTGGTGTCTTCACAAGTTATAACTCATCCTCCCAGCTCCTGGTGGTTCATTTTCCCCTGTGGGTTAATTAATTCTTTGTAACATCTCACACAATTCCGAGACTATACCTAAGGAGCCCAGGTTGTGCTGCTAACTGAAAGGGCAGAAGTTTTGAATCCACCAACAGCTCTATGAGAAAAAGATGCAGCAGTCTGCTTCCGTAACAATTATAGCCTTGGAAATTTTATGGGATGGTGGTACCCTGACCTACAGGGTAGCTGGAAACCCTAGTTGGGTAGTGGTTAAGTGCTGCATCTACTAACCAAAGGTTAGCAATCTGAATCTGCCAGGTACTCCTTGGAAACTCTGTGGAGCAGTTCAATTCTGTCCTCTAGGGTCACTATGAGTTGGAATTCACTTGACAGCAGTGAGATATAGGGCAGCTATGATTTGCGGTTAACTTGATGGCTACAGGTTTTTGTTTTTAAACTATATTTGAGGAGTCCTACAGAGTTTCTATGAGTTAGAATTGACAAATTGACAGCAATGAGGTTTTTTTTTTGTTTTTTTTTTTTTTTAAGGAGACCCAGTAATGCAATGGTTGTCAGCTGATAGCCCACCCAGTCTGACCTCTGCCTCAGCTTTGGACTGATCCTAATTCTCATCCCTCCTGTTGAAGTCAGGAGACTTGTGATGCTACTAGATTATAGTACCTCCTTTTGTATTCTTAATTTTGTATTATTTTTCTTAAAAAGGGTTAACAAAAGCTTCAGGACTAGTAAAACCTGGATTTGCCTCTGCTCATGGAGCGAATCTTTGAAGTAAGAAAGACAAGCAAACAGAAAACAGTCAAACCCAACTCAAATTTATCTCTGTTGATTCTGACTCACAGTGACCCATGGAGTTTCCAAAGAGCACCTGGTGGACTTAAACTGCTCAGCTTTTGGTTAGCAGCCATAGGTCTTAACCACCAGGCCACCAGGATGTCCATAAAACAGTCAAGACAGGGCAAAGCTAAGAAGAAATATGAGGCGGGGCTAGAGGAGAAACAGCACAGGAAGTGAGATGTTTTAGATGGGATCTTTAAAGAATGCTATATTTTTTAAAAAATAATCTTTTAATGTAACTAAACTACAGACTTTACCATTTTCTCTGCTAATCCCTATTTCTGTTCCAGGTTCCAATCTGGAATATCACAGTGCATTCAGTCCTCATGGCTTCTTTGTGTACTGTAACCTGTGACAGTTTTTCAGAGGTTTTTTTTTCTGTTTTTTTCATGATCTCGAGGATTTTGAAGAGTAATAGTCATGTATTTTGTACAGTGCTCCTCAACTTGGGTTTCCTTGATGTTTTCTTATGATTTGATTCAGGTTACAGATTTGAGGGAAGAACACTGTAAAAATAAAATGGCTCTCTAACCATATTACATCAGGGAATAAAGATAACAACACAAATTATTATAGGTGGCATTAACTTTGATCACATGGTTAAAGTGGCATGTGCCAGGTTTCTCCACTATAAAATTACTGTGTGGGCACATGTGTGTGTGTTTCTTTTCTATACTCAGTTCACTAGAAGTAAGTCAGTAGGTCCAGCTCACTGAAGGGCAAGAGAATTTAAGCCCTCCCTCCTCAAGAGAAGTGTCAAGAATTTATGGACACGTATTCTAACAGATGTGTAGTGGTTTTAACCTGCTGGAGGCAGGGAATATCTCACTGAAGATCATCTAATTTATTTGAGACTTAAAGACATTAATCAGAGGAAGGAGGAAGAATTGGGGGGAATGGGAGATTAGTCAACAAGAGTGAAGAGCAAATGCAAAGATCTAGAAAAGAGAGGCTGTATTAGAGGAATTAAAAAAAAATCAAGTATGAGAAGAACAGGGAGAGCCAAAAGGAATGTTGTATTATCAGATAAGAGACAGATTTTATCCTGACAATCAGATTCTCAGTTTTATCAATCAGTGTCTGCTGGTTAGAAAATGAATTGGAGTGGCACAGTAATCTAGGCCTTAAGTCTAGTTTGGACATCACTGCAGTAGTCTTGAAGAGGAAACAGGTGTAGTTAAGTCTGTTCAAATTTGAAAGAGATTTAGGAACTTGCATACTGCAGGTGAGAAGATGGCACTGAGGATGGCTGCTAGGTTTCTAAGGTATTAAAGCAGGTGTACCTGTTACTAAGCTGTCATCTGGCAGCTACAACCTACCTTTCTACATTCAACTGTGTGAAGTTGGTGTTTGTAGTTGGCAAACCACATTTCTACTTTGCCGTAGATTATAAGGTTGGAGGAGAAAGGAGATTCCCCTCCTTGACTGCCTTATAGTTGCCATCACCCCAGCAAGCTTCTTCACACCAGCATCCGCAGGTCTTTCCCACAGTAGCAGTCAAATGCAGTTTCCAGTTTTTCCCACATTTGCAGAATTAGCCCCATCACACCTCCTCAGAGCCAACAGCACTAGACAGCTGGTGCTGTTTCTTCCAAGATCTGGACCCCATATCTATGGGATGCTTTCTCTGAACTCAAAAATCCTAGTATCACTCAGCTGATGAATATAATCACTGTCAGTAAGTTGCACACTTGTAAGAAGTTGAACTAGCAAATGTTACGTGACATATAACAGAGTGAGGGGTGGGGAATAGTAGCTGAAGCTGTCTACATGTAACTGCCTCATGGGATTTGGCTCCTTAGTTTGGTAGTTTAGGGTCTTGGTTTCATTTCCCAGCTAATTGGCCTAATAATATCTTTAATACTTTTATTCTACCTCCTAGTTTGTTGTATAGTTCCAGGGTTCTTAAAAGTTCGCAAGTGGTCATTCAAAGCAAAATTATCAGTTTTTATTCACCTGGAGCAACAGAGGAAGAAGGGGGAATCAGGAATTGGAGAAAACAGAATGTGTGGCTAATTGTCTCCATGAACAAATGCCTCCTTTGTCAAAAGACCAGAAGAACTGGATAGTGGTTGCATGACCGTTGTGACCAAAGATTCTTTAGAAAAATTCTGGTAAAGAGGGAAAATGAAGCACAGAATTTCAAATTCTTATGAAACCCATTCTTTCTGGAGTCATGGAGGCTGCATGAATCCTGAAAATATTGCCCTAAGACAGTCTTTAAACTAAAAATATCTCCTGAATTCTTCTTAAAAACCGAACAATAGTTTACCTAGTAAAGAATGTCTTCCTTGAGCATGGTGCTCTTTTAAGATCCATTTGTATGGGATCAAACTGACAACAGCAACTGGACAAATAAGAACTTTAGGGGCAGTAAATTTATATTAATGGAGGAGGAACAACTTACAAAAGGAAGGTGAGAATGGTTATACAACTTGAAGAATATAATCAATGTCACTGAATTGTACATGTATAAATTGATGTATGTTTTGCTGTGTATACTCAGTCACAAAAATTATCATTTCAGAAGCATCTCCTTAAAGGGCCAAGTTTCAACTCTTGGGCCCTCCATAAAAGTTTTATTAATTTCAGCATCTTCTCTTTGTTCTGTCTGTCCTTCCCACCATTTGCTACCTCCATGATACCTTAAGGTGTTATTGTTTTAAACCCTTAGGTCTGACAATTAGGTTCACAAACTCATCCTAGAAAAAAGTGCTACACACCTCATTGCTGAATATCACTATGGTCACCTCTGAAGTAGGCATTGCTTCCGTCTGGGAAGCAATGCACTGATGCCAGTGCCTAGTCCACCATTTGAAGCAATTGTGGAACTCTTTCTGTAATGACCATCAGTGCTGTCGTTGTAGCAACCTTGGTGTCCTCAATGTCATAAAAATGTCTTGCTTTCAATTATTTCCATTATCTTTGGGTAAAGAAAAAAGCCATTGGGGGCCCGATCAGGTGAGTAGGGAAGGTGTTGCAATACAGTGTTTTAATTTACTGGCTAAAAATTCCCTCATAGAGCGTGCTATGTAAGCTGGTAGATTGTCATGATGCTAGAGAGCCATGAGCTGCTGGTGAAAAGTTCAGGTCATTTTCCTCTAGCTTTTTCATGCAGCCTTTTCAGCACTTCCAAACAGTAAACTTGGTTAACTGTCCAGTTGGTGCAAATTCATAATAAACAATCCCTCTGATATCAAAAAGTTTAGTTAACATTGTTTTGACTCTTGATTTGGACTGACTGAACATGCAGAATTGGCTGACTTCCATTGTGCACTTTGATGCTTTGTTACAGGGTCATATTGGTACACCCATTTTCATCACCAGTGATAACACGGCCCAAAGCATTGTCTTGTCCTTCCAAAAGGTCTTGGCAAACTTGGACTCTCCTCTGCTTTTATTCATCAGTGAGCTCCTTTGGGACCGTTTTTGCACACACCTATCTCATTCCAAGATTTTCAGTTAAGATTTTCCTGTTTCTCTATTGATGTTTACTTGGTCTACTATGCTTCTCACAGTCAGCCAATGATTCTGATGCACAATTTGATGAAGTTTTGCAATGTTTTCACCAGTTCTGCTCATTACTGGCCTCCCTGACCTGACTTCATCAGTGACACTTTCTCTCCCCTCAGAAAAACGTTTATTTCATTTGTACACTGCTATTTTCTTCATGGCATCATCTCCACAAACTTGGACTAATATATCCCTGATTTCACTACCATTCTTACTAAGTTTAACAAGAAAGTAACATTTGTTCACTTCTCTAGTTCAAGCTCTGACATTCTCGTGATGACACTGAGAACCACACAATGATGAATGCCCCCAGCAAGACACTGCCACACTCCAACACAAACACAGCTGTGAGACACCAATATACCAAGGTTATGAAACCTTACCAAGTTGTTTGTACAGTGCTGCTAACATACGCACATGGTGGCAAGTTTGCAAACCTGTCAGACCTCGTACATCAGTTCAATTCATTCACTGCCCTGCAAAGTCTCTTATGTTAGGGAAAGATTAGGATTAGGAAGGAGAGGGACCCCTGGAAACTTAAAGTAGGGATCCACCTGGTTAGATTTAGAAGGAGCTGAGAATTCTGAACTCCTGTCATTTTGATCATCCTCTAAGAGTAGAAGCAACCCAATCTCCTGTGTTTGAGGAAATTAGCCTTCTCTTTCTTGCAAATTTACCCGCTGCATCTACAACTAGGGTCAGATATCATCATATTCCAGAGAAGAAAGTACGAAGTCTGACCCAAGAGGAAACACCTTTAAGATTTACCTCATTTGTGCTTGCATAAACCTGCAGAATATGTATTGACATGGATTTTAAGGAAGACTGGAGACTATAACACTGGACTGGGCCAAATGTATTGATTGACATGGATGCACTTATTAGAAATTCTGGATGTCATGTATTAACTCATAAAGGTAGAAACTTTCTAACAATTTAGTGTCAGTTGACTGAAATTTGGACTCAACTGTGGCCTCTCTTTGGTGAGGATGAGATGCCAGAACTTTCCTCGGACAATGTGAAGGAAAGAATTAAAAGATTTAGGGAGACAGGAATATTGAAATATATTATTATGAGTAACCTACATACTCATCCCTCAACTACATCCTTGAGACAGGATCAAGAGTACACTCGTTATCATCAACATGTTGTGAACTACATTTGTGAGGATAAGCCAAGTGCAATGGCAGGAAATCTCACTACTGAGTTGAACTCCCCAATTTAACAATAATGATAGAATTCTTGGATTATTAGAGGCCAAGCAGCAGTGCTTAACCACCAGAAGTGAGGCAGGGCATCTTCACTGTAAAAGCTAAGCAGCAACAATGTGGAATAAGAATATTTTGACCTGAGAGATCTTTGACAGTAGCTGTTTATGACATCACTAAAAATTAACAAATAGGCTGCCTACCGAAAAGATGCTTTATCTACGTAACAGGACAACTTGGTTCTGATGAAATGGACAGTCATGTCTCTCAGTTTCCAGACAATAATCCAATTTATAGAACAAGAATCTCTTAGATTAGAGGGAAGTCAGGTTTCTTTGAGGAAGGTTCATCACTGCTACAAGTATATACCTTCCTCCAAGTCTTCCTCAGTGGTTCCTGTGACTACTTACTAAACTGTGTACTGAGAAAAAAAAGAATACCCAGACCTTTTTGGATTATCAAATACTGGCTAACTGACACTAATTCCTGAGTACCCATATCACTGTGGACTACCACTGACAGTGGGGGACTAAGTGGTTTGCTGGTAAGTGGAGACTTTACCCACATATGGATTGACTCAATGACAACTAACAGCAAGCCCAAGTTTAAAACACAGTGGGCCCTGTAAGTCTGCAGACCCAGCCTAGTTATTTCCCCAGTTCTTCAGTGTATAGTTGGAACAGACATGTTTAGACATCATGTTGTTAGTTACTGGCTCAGACTCCCAAATAAGTTATGTTATCTTCATGATGGCTGGCTACTGTGTCATTCTCTCACTGAGTTTCCCTCATTTGTATTGGCCTCTGGTGGCATATTGGTTAAGTGCTATGGCTGCTAATCAAAAGCTCAGTTTGAATCCACCAGGTTCTCCTTGGAAATTCTGTGGGGCAGTTCTACTCTGTCCTACAAGGTTGCTATGAATCAGAATTGACTCATCAGCAGTCGGTTTCCCAATGATGTACTTTTCTAGTGATGAGTTTTCCTTGAAAATGTGTCCAGTGTACATCAGTGTCCCCATCCTTGCTTCTAAGAAACACTCTGGCTGTATTTAAGATTGATTGGCTCACTCTTCTGTCAGTCCATGGCATTCAATATTCTTTGCCAATATCACAGTTTGAATGTATCAGTTCTTCCTTCTATCTTCCCTTTTTTCATTATCCAACTTTCACACACATATGAGACAATTAAAAATACTGTGGCTTGGATCAGGCACACTTTAGTCTTCAAAATGACATCTTCATCTCTGCTTTTCAAAACTTTAAAAAGGTCTTTCGCAGACTAGACTTGCTGGTCCAGCAGACTGGAGAAACCTGGCCCCTGGACACCTTTTCAACTCAGTAATGAAATCACCCCTGAAGTTCACCCTTCAGGCAAAGATTGGACAGGCCCCATAAAACAAGACTAAATGAGAACACCAGCCTAGGTACATGGACTAGAAGGCAGGAGGGGAGGGGAAAGCTGGTAACAGGGAACCTGAGGTCAAGAAAGGGAGAGTGTTGTCTTCCTGTGAGATTGTTAACCAACATCCTAAAACAAGATAGTGCAGTTTAATGAGACGCTAGTTTGCTCTATAAACTTTCATCTAAAGTACTATTAAAAAAATAAATAGGTCTTTTGCAGCACATTGGTGCAATGCAATATATTGCTTAATTTTGAGACTGCTGCTTTCATGGATATTGATTATTGATCCAAGTAGAATGAAATCCTTGACAACTTCAATTTCTTCTCCATTAATTATGATTTATTTATTAATTCAGCTCTAAGAGGTTTTTTTTTTTTTTTTTTTTTTTTTTTACACTCTGGTGTAGTCCATACTTAAATGTGATAGGCCCCAAATAATACAATAAGGAATTGCTGGGGTTGAGTGAATGAGTTTAGTTTTAGGTATGTTGAGGTGTCCAAGAGAGGCATCCATATAGAAATGTTCAGGATAGAGCGAGGTATATTAATTTGGAGTTGAAGAGAACAACAGTGGTATACAGATTTGGGAAGTATTGACTAAATGAATCCTAATCAAAAACATGGAATGGGATGCAATTATTTCATGAGATATACAGAATGAGAATATCCAGGCTTTGTCTTGAGGAATAGGAAACTTTATAAAGATCTGGTGGGAGAGCAGAACTAGCAAAGAAGAATTAGAAGCAGCAGCCAGAAACCAAAAGGAGTTCTAGAGAATGCGGTGTCACAGAAGTCAAGGGAGGAGAGTGGATCAACAGTATTCTTTTTTTGCTGTACAGCGGTCAAGCACGAGAACTGTCCTCCGGATTTAGTTCCATGGAGGTCATTGGTGACTGAAGGATAAGCAGTTTCAGGGGATTAGAGGGGCAGACTAGCTCACCGTGGGTTGAAGAGTGATTGGGAGTGGTAAAAGAGGCAGCAGTGCTGCAGAGACTGGGTGTAGAGTGCAGTCAATTCACTGAGATCTCCCCAGGTAGAGCAGATGAAATTATTTAAACGGTCTTTCTAATCTTGTACAACTTTTAAAGATATGTTTTAACTTTTACTCAGTTTTCAAATAATGTATAAATCTCCCATATATAATTATGTGATTAATATTACTAGGGTTGGGAATTAGGCCTGAAAGTCTAAGCACCTAAAATATGGGTAAGAGACAAAACACTTCTAAGATACTATGTTTATCTTTATGGGCATCAGTAAGAATGCTTAGCTCCATTTTTAGACTTCACAGCATTTTACAGAGAAGGTCAGTGTTGCTGTTACATGTTGTCAAGCTGGTTCTGATTCACAGTGACCCTAGGTACAACAGAATGAAATACCGCCTGGTTCAACACCATCCTCACAATGTTTATGCTGTACCCATTGTTGCAGCTACTGTATTAATCCATCTGGGTGAAGTCTTCCTCTTCTTTGCTGACTTTCTGTTTCACCAAGCATGATGTCCTTCTCCAGTAATTGATCCCTCCTAATAACATGTTCAAAGTACATGGGAAGTAGTCTCACTATTCTTGCTGCTAAGGAGAATTTTTTTTTTACTCTTCGAAGACAAATTTTTTCATTCTTTTGGTAGTCCAAGGTATATTCGATATTCTTCAGCAACAGCACAATTCAAAGGCATCAATTTTTTTTTGGTCTTCCTTATTCATTGCCTAGCTTTTGCATTCATGAGGTGAATGCAAATGAAAATACCCCTATGGCTCCTGGTCAGGTGCACCTTAGTCATCAAGGTGACATTTTTGTTTCTTAATAATTTTAAAGAGGTCTTTTGCAGTACATGAACAGCAAGCCACAATAGGTGCTGAAAGTATCCAACCTACTTCTTAGCCTGCAGTAGACCTTAAGTATTTGTTAATCAGTAATATAATCATGCTGAGAAAAATATTACTTGCCTGGATCAGTACATTTAAAAGATTATTTTCATTTCATTTTGGATAACTGCAATTGCTCTTCTGCAGAAATGTACATCTGGCATTTCACACCTCCAGAAGATAGTGTCTACTTCAGCTATTACCTGTCTCCTTTCAGTGCCACCCATTGTTAACATCTGATTTTATAAAACCCAGCCCCATTGCTGTCTTGTCAGTTCTAACTCATAGCGACCCTTTAAGACAGAGTAGAACTGCCCCATAGGGTTTCCAAGGCCATAAATCTTTAAGAAAGCAGACTGCCATATCTTTCTCCCACATAGCAGCTGGTGGGTTTAAATCAACAACCTCTGGGTTATCAGACAAGTAATTTAACCACTGTGCCACAAGGGCTCTTTGATTTAATACACAAGGGTTTTGCTTTTACATATTGTAGAGGAAATAAAATTAGTACAACTTTTCTGGAGAGCAACTTGTTAATTCCATTAATTTTTTTTTAAAGTCTTCAACTAAACAATTGCACTTCTAGAGCTTAGAGACATATCTATAGAAGTATACAAAGCTGAATATACAAGAGTATTTAAAGCAGCCTTGTTTACATACATGGAAAAACTTGAAATAAACGAGCATAGGAAAGGATGCATAAATTATACATCAGAAGAGACTCTGAAACTTGCTCTTGAATGTTGAGCAGCTAAAGCAAAGGGAAGGAATGTTGAAGTAAAAGAGCTGAAGATTTCAAATGGCAGCTTGAGAAGACAAAATAAAATATTACAATGACATGTGTAAACAGTTGGAAATAGAAAACCAAAAAGGAAGGACACATTCTGCATTTCTCAAGCTGAAAGAACTGAAGAAAAAATTCAAGCCTCCAGTTGCAATAGTGAAAGATTCTATAGTGAAAATATCAGATGACTTAGGAAGCATCACAAGAAGATGGAAGGAATACACAGTCATTACACCAGAAAGACCTGGTCAATATTCAGCCATCTGAAGTAGTAGCATATGATCAAGAACTGATGGTGCAGAAGCAAGAAGTTGAAGCTTCACTGGCAAAAACAAGACTCAGAAATTCATGGACTATCAATTGAGATCTTTCAACAAACAGATGCAGTGCTGGAAGTGCTTACTTGTCTATACCAAGAAACTTGGAGGACAGTTACTTGGCCAACCCGCTGGAAGAGATCCTCATTTATGCTTGTTCCCAAGTTAGGTGATCAAACTGAATGCAGAAATTATTAAACAGTATAAATGATGATGCATTTAACTAACAGAATACTATGCAGCCATTAAAAAGAATGAGGTAGCGTTTGTCCTACCTGCTGACATAGAAAAACTAAGTAGTAAGCAAAAGAAGGGTTGCATATTACTAATTTAAAAAACTTTGAAAGTGTTTATAAGCATTTTACATTTACTAACTTGATTCATACTACAACCCAATGAAGCTAGTACTATTATTATTGCCAGTTTACAAATGCAGAAACTAAAGGACAGTAACACTGAGTTACTTGTTCAAGGTTACAAAATGAGTCAGGCAGTGTCCAGCTTTAGGGATCAGTGTTCTTACCCAGTTCTATTTCAGGTGTTTCTTTTGTTGTTGTTGTTTATTTTTTAAAGTATAAAAACATATGGGTAGAGATAAATTAGTATATGCACAAAAAATGGCTCTAAGCATTGCCTCCGAACTGTTTCCTCTGGAGTGGTTTAGAGAAAGAGGAACATCAGAAAATACTTTTCATGTGATACAGACCTTTTTTTTTTGGCTTGTTTGCTTTTACTATGGACACATTATTGCTTATAAAAATAAAATTTTTATATACAAGAGGAAATGTCTCAAAACATAACGCCCAGTTATTTTTATTCTGCTACAAGCAGCCATTGAAGAAATCTAGCTGTTTTCATTCTCGTTACAGTTCTTTGCTTTATTCAACAAAAACATCTCAAGCCTGCTATGCGTCCCTGCCTTCCCCTGTCCTTAAAAAGCTTGCCATCTAGTGGAAGAGAATGACATGTAAACATGGAATTCCAAAGCCTCTATAAAGGGGATATAGAAAGATAGGTTACCAAAAAAACAAAGCGACTGTTGGGGAGTTGATTCTGGCTCACAGTCACCCTACAGGTCTAAGTAGAACTGCCCGTCAGAGCTTCCAAGGAGCGCCTGGTGGCTGTGAACTGCTGACCTTTTGGTTAGTAGATGTAGCACTTAACCACTATGCCACCAGGGTTTCCAAAGATGGGTGAGGACAGGACAGACATAAACGAGAGATTTCAATCTGTGGAAGGCAGAGAGGGTAGGGAGGGTACTGTGAGGGAAGGAAGGCCGCCTACAGAAGAAGAAATATTTTCTTTAAATACTGAAGAAAGAGTTAAGAGTTCTTCTGAAAGAGAGAGGTAGCAAGGGAGAGAGAAAACATACTAGATGAGGGGAATAATGGGGGTAAAAACACAAGCATGAATCCATATAGTTCTTATGGGAGCTCAGTGACTGGGTGTAGTCTGAGTTAGCTGCAACTTAGATATGACAGATAGGTGCACTTCAGTTGATTGATGCATGGTGCCCCTTACATAAGGGCAACAAACACATTGTTGGGTGTTACATCATCTCCATGGTTGCCAGCAGCGTTGTAGTTAACATGGCATCCCACGTCACTGAGGATCTGCTTTGCCCTTGCTGGTCTTCTACTTCGTCAAGCTTGATGTCCTCCTCCAGCAACTGATCCACCCCTACTCCCCATGACATCTCCAAAGCAAGGGAGTCAGACAATGTTCTGTTGTGATCAGTAAGGTTTTCCTTGGCTAACTTTTAGAAGTTGACCATCAGGCCTTTCTTCCTACTTGGCTCAATCTGGAAGCTCTGCTGAAATCTGTCTACCATGGCTAAGTCTGCTATTTCTTGCAATATGGGTGGCACAGCTTCCAGCATCACAGCTACACGCAAGTCACTGACAGGGCTGAAGTTTAGGAAAGGAATTTGTGAAGAGTGCCTCTGGATATGTAGACAGGCATCACATCATCCAGCACCTTGTAGGCCACGTTAAAAGCTTTACTGTGTGTGCTAGTTTTTCCTAGAACACATCAGACAGAACACAGGTGTTCTTGGTGTAACCCAAAAGACACATATTAAGCATTTACAGAAATAATGAAAAATTCTATCTTGCTATTAAAATTCTACATGATGTCATTTCTTTGCTTAAACTGACAACAACGAGTTTTGTTGTTAGGTGCCATGGAGTTGGTTCCAACTCATAGGGACCCCCTGTACAACAGAATGGAACACTGTACCACGGAGCACCATCCTCACAATCTTTGACATGCTTTACCCCAGTTGTAGTCAGGGTCAATCCATCTTGCAATCCATCTTGTTGACCCTCTGTTTTACCAAGCATGCTGTTCTTTTCCAGGGACTGGTCCCAGCATATCCAGTATGTGAGGCAAAGTCTCTCTATCCTCGCTTCTGAAGAACATTCTGGTTGTACTCCAAGATAGATGTTTGTTCATTCTTCTAGTAGTTTATGGTATTACACAATACCATCATAAGTCCACAGTAATATGTAATAAAAATTTTCTGTTTAAGAAAAACTAGTTCTATGCTAGTTAATATTCACAGAGATGAGGAGATCCATGCTCAGAGAGATCAGCTAACTGGCCCAAGAGCACACAACTAACCAGAGGCATTTCTGGAAATTCCAGAATTCAAACTCAGCATTTTTTTTTTTTTTTAAATACTCTGCACCTTGCTCTGTCACCCATCCCAAGCAGCTTGCTTATCTTGCTACTGTTGAACGACCCCAGTAAGTTCTGAAGGACTTCAAATGGAATGGATTGCCACTCACAGCTACCCTACAGGACAGAGCAGAACTGCCTCCAAGGAGGGCCTGGCGGATTTGAACTGCCGATCTTTTGGCTAGCAGCCGTAGCCCTTATCCACTACGCGACCAGGGTTACAGACCGTTCAAAAAATACATCCAGAAGCACATACCTCATTAAGTACTCAGCCAGTCACCTGCTACCGGGTTGAGAGATCGTATTTAGTTGCGGCAGTTATCTAGAGAATACGGGTTCCCTATTTCGGTGCAACGCCCCCCTCAGCGCTATGCACCCAGCGAAGAGACCCAGCACGTGCACGCGCACAGGCGTGAGGCCGCTGTGTCTTTCCGTGGTTGTCGTTTGCTGCCCTAGAGCGCCGAGAGGTCCCCCCTAGTGTCTTCTACCCCTCCGCCACGGACGCAGCGTCCCCGGTCGCCCTTCTCCAGAACCCCTGCAACTGCTGCCCAGACCAAGCACGGCGCGGCCCCTACCCTCTGACCCCACGTTGCACAATGCCTGAGCCGAGTCTCCGTGGGTGTGAACACTGGCTTCCCTGCCCCTGGGCGGGGACGGGCGGCGGCCGTGAGCGGAGCAGAGACAGCAAGCGCGCAGCCGGCTCAGTGCACGGGTCCCAGCGCCGCAAATCCCCGCGGAAGCCGCCGCTGCAGCCCCCGCGCCTCTCTGCCCCTCCGTCAGGCCCGCCCGCCGCTCCTCACAGGCCGCCGCCGCAGCCATGGCGGAAGTTCATAGACGTCAGCATGCTCGGGTTAAAGGAGAAGCCCCCGCGAAATCCTCCACACACCGAGATGAGGAGGAGCTGGGGATGGCGTCGGCCGAAACGCTGACGGTGTTCCTGAAGCTGCTGGCCGCCGGTTTTTACGGCGTGAGCTCCTTCCTCATCGTGGTGGTGAACAAGAGCGTGCTCACCAACTACAGGTAGGGCCGAGGCGGCCGAGGCCGCGGAGGAGGAGCGGGAGGCGGCGGCAGCGGTGGGGCGCTGGCTCCGTGGACTTTGGTCGCCAAAGTTAAAGATGAACAAAGTTGGGCGGGAGCGGGCAGAGCGGGCAGTTGACGCGCGGGGCCGGAGCGGTGACCGGGGGCGGCCGGGCGGCGGAGCCGGAGCGGCGTGCCGCGCTCGGGTCCCGCTACCCGCGCTGTCCTCGGTCTGGCCCGGCGCGCTTTCGCGGACGCGCTGAGGGAGCGTCTGCCGTGCCCTTCGTGCAGCGCCCAAGACCCTGCCTTACCGAGTGATGGAGCCAAGTTGCTTCGTGACTTTTTGGCCCCTGTGTTTGCAAGACGGGGAGGAGAACAAGGCGTGTCCTCGGTCTTCCCAGATTGGGGTATGGGACTTCGGTGGTTGCCCGCGTTCTCTGACAGCTTTGGGGATGTGCGTTTCCTCACGCCCATTTACTTACAGTTACTAGGGTGCCGTCCCTGGGTTCTGAGACAGAAATATATACATACACGTGTATGTATATGTTAATTAAAGATGTGAAACCATTGAAGAGATCTGTGTCTTAACTTCTTGAAACATCTGTTAACTGCAGTCAACTGAAATTGTAAAATCAGACAAGATGAGACAAGTGGATGCTCAAGGCTATAAAATCAGCGGGCTTGCCTGCCAATTGGCAGGCGTTTTTCTCACAAGATTTTCATTTGGATTCAATTGCTGACATTGGGGTGGATGGTATCAAATATATTTAAGGTTAACGATTCCCAAAGTGAGTTCATGAGACTATGTTTGGCTTTGCTGACTCTGTGCTCTCTTTTTCCTTTCCCGTTTCTGTAGATTTCCCTCCTCACTATGTGTGGGACTTGGCCAGGTTAGTTGGATTCTTCAGCATTACGTGGTTTATGTTGTTGGAATTTCTCTGTGTGTCTTTATATGTGGAACAGTGAATCTGTGTTCTCTGTTTACAGATGGTGGCCACAGTGGTAGTTCTGTCGGTGGGAAAGGCGCTCAGAGTAGTCAAGTTTCCTGACCTTGACAGAAATGTACCTCGAAAGGTAATTAAAAAAAAAAAATAAGTGAAAATAAATCACTATATGTGTTTTTATCAGTTCTTTGCATACTTCAGAATGACACCTTGAGATCGCCCAATTGAGAGTGGGTGTAGTGGCAGTAAAGAATAAATCTAGTAATACGTTTTTAAAAGTTCCACATTCTTTCAGATTAAACAGATTAGGAAGCTTCTATCTTGTTTTCAGTTAATGCACACGTATTGGGAGAACAACAGTTCTTCTGTTTCTAATTTAATCTAGCCAGTGTATCCTGCATTCATTATTCTTTGGGTTTATTTTCATGTTCTTCTGCTGCCTCTGCTTTCCAGAGGCATGATGGTTAAGAGTTAAAAATAAAAAACCTTTCCTTTTTCCGCTGACATTAGAAAGCTGGACTAATACATTATCTTATTTTAAAGCAGGGCTTCATACTGGTTTGCTCTGGTTGGAACCCGTGCTAATAATTTGCATTTCTAACTAGAGGTGGTGCTAACACTGCTGGATGGAGACCAATTCTGAGAACCACTAGTGGAGCCCTGGAGTCCATTCAGACTCTTAGCCACCCTGTTGGACAAGAGTAGAACTTCCCAGTAGGGTTTCCAAGGAGTGCCTGGTGGATTTGAACTGCTGACCTTTGGGTTAGCAGCCAAACTCTTAACTACAGTACCACCAAGGTTTCCACTAGGAGAGCAGTGGTTATCAAAATTTATTATGCATTAGACTCACTTAGGGAATCTTGTTAATAGATTCCCACTTAGTTTATCTGGGGGTGGAAATGGAGATTTTCACTGGAGCCTCAAACCTTAACGAATTGGTTAGAAGCCCTGTTTTAAAGCAAGTGATGTTTCTCTCTCAGCACAATTTGGTGATATTCTTTCTTCTGTTTCTTTTCCCCTTCTTGTCCTCTCTCTCTTGCTCTCTTTCTGTTGTAGCAAACCTGTTTATCCAAGAAGAGTTAATGTTGTTTGGGTGCTTCGTGGGGGCCAAAACTGTACATGAGAAGGAATTACTGTGTTAAGTGAAAGTGAGAGGAATTTGATGTATAAACAAAACTGTTTGCTTGAGACAAAACTGTTTGCTTGAGAGGACCTTGTTTTAGCTGTCTTTATTATTGAGTTTTGTTATCCCTTTTTAAATTTTCTAGACGTTTCCACTACCTCTACTATATTTTGGGAACCAAATCACGGGACTGTTCAGCACAAAGAAACTGAAGTATGGATAAGTTTATTTTACTAGTGAGGTGTTAATGTATCTTAAAACTGTATTGAATGTCAAATATTTAACATATTGTTATTGAGTGTGAATAAAATGAAAGGACCCAGGAAATTTTTATTACTAAAGAATGAAAAGTACCCCCAAAGATTTTAGATTAACCTTGTTTTATGTAAAGACAGTGATGAGTTTTGTTTATCTTGGGTTTTTTAATTCCATTTTGCTGATAAATGAAAATCCTTCCTTGGGTCGCCATACAATGCTGCAAAATAATGTAATAGAAGATTTTTATTGTTTTTCTAGACCTTTTGTAATGAAGGATATATACTATGCTTCCCAGATTTCAATTCTTTGATATAATTCATAAGTATTATATTTTAGGTAAATTCTGCAAAACAAAATCAGAGAATAGACATGAGAACTTTTGCAGTTTTTCTTTAAACATGTAGCAGTTAAAATCAGCTGGAATCTTGATGCAAATATGATTAATGTCTTTATACATGCCAGTTCAGCTGTGTTGTTGTTGGCTGCCTTCAAGTCACTTATGGCTCATGGCTACCGCTTGTGTGCAGTGTAGAACTGCTCCATAGGGTTTTTAAGACTGTGACCTTTTAGAAGCAGGTGGCCAAGTCTGTCTTTTGAGGTGCCCCTGGGTAGGTTAGAATAGTAGTTGAATGCTTAACAGTTGTACCACCCAGGGACTCTAGTGTAACTGTGTTGTTGTTTAGTGGTATGGAGTTAATTCTGACTTGTCATAACGCCAGTAGGGTTTCTTGACTGTGATCTTCATGAAAGTGGATTGCCAGGTCTGGGAGGGTTCAAATCAGCAGTCTTTTAGCAGCAGAATGCATAACCTTTGCTCCAGAACAACACTGTCTTGTTACTCTACAACCTCCCAATTCCTGTTTTCCACCTAAAAAATGCAGTGTGTATTTGGTAGGTGTGCCACTGAGACGTCACATATAAGGAGGCCATTTGAAATAAACCCTTGGCTCCATTACTTCCACAAGAGATAATGCCCTGGCATGCTGCATGATTGTAAAACACGGTGCGGAGATCTCTGAGGATCTCTAGGGATCACGTCCTCATCCTTCAGACCCGGTAAACCTGACAATGTTACATAGGTAGGGAGAAATTAAGGAGGGGCTTAAAGTCAAATTTAGCATTGATGGGGCATTGTTTTCTATCTCGTTACTCTCTTGGGAAGAAATGCAGGCTGCTGCAAAGTGCAGCTTGTGTAGACTCTGCTCTTTTTCATGCATTGTTACCCATCCATCCATGCATTCATTCATTCAAACCCTGTCTTTGACTGCTAGCTACATATAATGCATTCTCAACTGTACAAGGATCTTATCATTTTCTGAGGGAGATAAGGTATATCTAGAACTTACTGTATCAAAACTATCTATATATTTGATTAGTGTAAGAAAAACACTCAGCATTTAGAAGAAGACAAAATTACCTCTACAAAAGAAAAATCAAGGAATGTTTCAAGGGGTGAAATTTGTATAGACGCTGTTTAGGAGTTTGGAAAGGGATGTCAGTCCAGTGGAGAAAGGAGGAAAAGAATTTTCTCTACTAAGGACTAACATGCTGGCAGTTCCAGAGTATTTTTATCATTAGCCAGATCAAATTGAAAAATAGGTATTATCAGTCTGTGTTGATAGACTTGTAATCTCTACCATTTTATAGTTTGATTTTTCTCACTTGTAGCTTTATAAAAGTCTTTTTACGGTTTCACATAGGAATTATTTCTAGGCAAATGTGAGTGTAATTGCGGTTTAATTAACATGGAATTTCCATTATAGGAGGAAGGAATTAGCATTATTTTAAAGTGCAAATTTGGAAAAACTTACTGTACATAAATAGTTAATCTTTATTTTACCTAGTTTTCTTTTCTTTGCAGCTTGCCAATGTTTACAGTTCTGAGAAGGTTCTCTATCTTGTTTACAATGTTTGCTGAAGGGGTTCTTCTCAAGTAAGTTACATTTCTAGTATATCTAGTTTTTAAATGATTTTAATCACTTTGAAAATGTGCCCAGCATACATTGGATGCTGAAATTATTTGTCTTATTTCTACTTCAGTTTTTAAGAAGTGTAGGCAGTTGTCTCCTTTGCTGTAGGAACTGATAATGTGAGAGCAGAAGTTAAGAAGACCACTGATTGGAGTTTGGAAATCTATCTGAACATTGATTTATTTTCTAAAATTTCTATACCTCCTGTTTCCATTGGGTCAGAATCATAGGTGTAGGTTTTAGACAGTGTTTATGTCTTAGCTACTGTTACTACAGATGTGTGTGATCTTTTCCAACTTAAAGAAATTCTGATTTATAAAATTCAAACTAACTTACAGTAATTGTAAGAAAAAATATGGATATAATTGTATAAATAAAATGAGTTCTACTTCATCAGAGGTTCTTTTAAATACCTAGTTCTTTGAAAACATTTTAAATATGACTGTTTATACCTTTTTAAAGGAAGCAGCAGATATATATGTATATGTATATGTAGTTAGAGTATTTTGGGTTTTTTTTTAAGAAAACTTTTGTTCATCACTTACATTTTATTTTCTGTTGTAAAATTAGTGGGTAACTGAATCCATATAAATATGTATGTATCTATGTGTATTTATAGGAAGACTTTTTCTTGGGGCATCAAGATGACTGTATTTGCAATGATTATTGGTGCATTTGTAGCTGCCAGGTAAGATTTTGTCCCATATAAAACCTATGATAGTACATTGGAAATTATCACTAATTAATTGATGGTAAATTATCAGTCATCAATAAAAAGAATTATCTGTACCCTAAGTAAAACCATGTATTTGGAAAATATCAACAGGCTCTTTGAAAGATTGTATCTTTTTGACTGTACTAAGATCAGGCTGGCACAGGCCAGATTTTGGGGAGTCTTAAAAGGTAAATTCATGGTAGTTGGGATTTGTTACTATCTTCTGCTTGTTGAAAACTTATCATGCACCACATTACATATGGTATTTTACACATATCATTTGTGTATATTCTTCACAGCAACTCAAGTATAATTTCCCTATTTCATAGTTGAGGAACCTGAAGTTTATGTTCAGTAACTTGTTCAAGGTCATGTAGCTAACACACAGCAGAGCTGGAATTTGAATCTGTACCCTATTCTACAGCCTAGGTGCTTTTAGAAGCCCTGCAGCACTCTTGAACTTTGCCTGCTGCTAGAGAACAGTTTCTGCTTTTCTGCAAGGTGAGGTAAATGACAGTGAATCATTTGCCATGTGGTTATGAAATGGTAGCATTGCTTTATTTGTCCTCACTTGAGATACATCACAAATGCCCTAACTTTATTCGATTAGAATACCAAATATCTTACTCAACCCAGGGGATGTATATATGGAATGCTGCTTGACATGTATTTTCCATCTGGAAGTTATAGTGTGCTTCTTGGATTGAATTATGTACCTTCATCACATCCCCATGGTATTAAGAAAAACCTGTTGTCATTGAGTTGATACTGACTCATAGCAACCTTATAGGACAGTAGAACTGCCTTATAGGATTTACAGGGAGAATGCGGTAGATTTGAACTGCTGACCGTTTGATTAGCAGTAGAGCTCTTAACCACTGTACCACCAAGGCTCCCCACGTGGTACAGCCCAAGCCTGCTGCCTTCAGGTCTTTTCCAACTCCTGTTGGTAGCCATGTGACATGGGCAACAGGAAATATTCTAAGTCAAATTCTGTTCATCTTTGAATCTCCAATTTCATCCCAAATAAAAGAGAATGCCATAATTAGAATTTACTTATATAATTATGAATCATATAGGTTTTGTTGCCTCATTGGAGAGAAATTTTATGTTAGCCTCATACCTTTGTTTTTAGAGGAGCTCAGCTAGTCTTTGAAACATTTCCTTGAAGTCGATGAGATCTAAAAGTGAACCAGAGAGGGTTTACTCTAATTTGCAAAAGGTTTCTGAGGAGAATTGCTCTTAGCATCAGCTTTGTCTAAATAGAGCAAAGAGATTTGGGAGGAATCTAAAGTTAGAGTGTTTTCAGGTAGTGGTTGCTTGGAGTGGGAGGTGTGCATTAGATTCCCATTATTGTTGCCGTTGAGTTCTATTCTGACTCATAACCCTATAGAGCAGAGTCCAATTGCTCCGTATGGCTCCCAAGGCTCTAGGCTTTGTGACTGTAGATTGCCAAATCTTTCTTCCAAAGAGCAGCTGTTGGGTTTGAACAGCTGACCTTTCACCTAGCAGTCAAGCACTTAACCACTGGGCAAGCAGGGCTCCTTTTACATTATGCTTGTCCTGCCAAAGGCTGCAGTGGCATATACTCCTCAGCAGTCTAGCTTCTGTGTAGTGTAGTTAGAAGTATATAGTAAAAAACCCAAACCAAACCCACTGCTGTTGAGTCGGATCTGACTCATAGTGACCCCAAAGGTCAGAGTAGAACTGCCCCATAGAGCTTCCAAGGAGCACCTGTCAGATTTGAACTGGTGACTTTTTGGTTAGCAGATGCAGCATTTAACCCACTATTCCACCAGGGTTTCTATAAGTATATAATATCTCTTCAAAATTACAGACTGAGGGGCCACTATGTTAGCTGGAGTGCTAAAGTAGGATGAAGGAATACTTTTTCAGGATTTCATTTGTTCTGTTGAAATTACTGAATTCTCTTTGTATGGCTGGTGCTCTCCTAAAACCCACCAATTGCCATCAAGTCAATTCTGACTCACAGGGACCCTATAGGACGGAGTAGAGTAGAAACCCCGTGGAGTTTCCAAGGAGCGCTTTGTGAGCTTGAACTGCTGACTATTTGGTTAGCAGATGGAGTGCTTAACCACTATACCACTAGGGTTTCTGGTGCTCTACTAGCTATCAGAAATTTTCTGTTTTCCCCAGATCCACTAGTTACACCTCATAAATATACTGACAAATTATTTAAGTATTAGTGCTCTTACTGTGTACTTAGACATTGTTCTAGGTTGCTGCCAGAACTAACCATGATCCATCCTTGGGAAATTCTACTGAGTGTCCTAACCACCTCTACAAGATAGCAGTACCCTTTGTGTGAATCTTTAGAAAATGACACTTTCGTGACTTCATCTTTTTGGTTTCTTTTTCTGTGAAATTGACATCTGATGCCTTCTGCCTGCATCGCAGATGTATTGTAATTGATAATTTGGTTGCTTGTTGTTTTGTGTTTGAATTTGGAGCAAATTAACTGAAATGATTATTGCTAATGATGCATGTAAGTTTTTGTGCTTCTTATTTCTGAACAATCTTTTATTGAGTATGAAATGGTAAACTGTGACCAGGAATGAAGAAATTCTAGTAGCTGGTAAAATGCCTAGTACTCAATTTCTTGGATAAGAATGTGTTCTTGCAAATATAGTTTGGGCACTTTTAAAATTAAATGCATGTTGTTTAAATGTAAGTTGTTATTAAAGTGTTGCTCATGTTTTGCAGCTCCGACTTGGCATTTGATCTGGAAGGATATGTTTTTATCCTGATAAATGATGTCTTGACAGCAGCAAATGGTGCATACGTAAAACAAAAATTAGATTCAAAAGTAGGTAGTCTAAAGCTTCTCTTACAGATATGTACTGATGTTGGGAATAGTAATGTCAGTTCATCATGGAAAAAGCTGAGAATAAAGAAAAATGCTTGGGAAAAAGTAGAAAAGACACAGGGGTCTCCCAGAGGGTAAAAATACCTATATTTTGGTGCTCACATAAAGAACTTTATTGTTTAATTAATTAATTAGTAATTAGATTTTATTGCTAGCTTTTCTGGAAGGAACTGGGTGAATATTGGTCAGGGTGGGTGAGACGATATAAGAAGTGTTCCTTGGCAAAGTGCCATAAATGTTTATGACTGTTCCAGAGGGTTTGGCTGAGGGGCTTGTGATGAGAAAGAGCAGTATCTGGAAAGCCTTGGACAGACTTGAGGGGGAGTGGGGCTCCAGCACAAGGATGGTCTTTGTGTATCTGTGCTGAAGATTATGGGAACCATGAAGGAGCATCAGCATCTGTGTGTCTGGAGCAACACTGGGTTCCTTGGCCTAGATCTCATACACCTAAACTTTGTATGCCCACCTCTTTGCCCACATGTGGCAGCATGTACACAAAGCTTTACAAGGTATTTTTTGTCTGTTTACTATAAACTTTGAAGATGTCGTTGTTGTGTACCACTGAGTCAAAATTTCACTTTTAGAGCAAGCCAGAGCATCAGGAGGCTGAATATTTGAGCCACATTCTGTTACTACATTTTGTTATGAGAGTGTATTATTTTAAGAAGCAACTATATGAAACAGAGCTTTATATCTCCATTAAATTTTTATTGAAGACTTTGTCCTTTACATCATAACGTACCCTGTGTGAAAATCCACACAAACCAAAACCAAATCTACTGCCACTGAGTTGATTCTGTCTTATAGCGACCCTGTGAAACAGAGAACTGTCCTATAGAGTTTCTAATGAGCACCTGGCAAATTTGATCATTCAGCCTTTTAGTTAACAGCTGTAGCACTTAAACACTACACCACCAGAGTTTTTGTGAGAACCCACGAGAGTTATTAATCTGAGATGTCATCATAGTCTTTCCTGAGCAGTTGGTGTTTTTTTATTATCTCGTAGTTAAACCCTGTAACAGACCATGGCTTTGTCTGACTTTCCTATCCATATTTTCTTTTTAGTCAGATGACCTAATTTGCTTGTTTTTGTAGTCTGTTGTATTGTGTGTATAGTATTTCTGAAACTACTTCAGGTCCTTATTTGGTGCTCAGAATCATAGAAATGCCCTACCTGCATGAGAGCAATGTTAATATCCAGGTGCTGTGATATTTGTGTGGGACAGTCTTGAACAAAGGGCTTTGCCTTATCCTCCCGAAAAGAACATGGATTTCATGTTGTGGCCCTCCTACTAGTTTTTAATACCTTTTTGAATCTCAAAAAGAACTAGGGGCAGTGTATAGATCTATTTCTAACAAATTTCCTTTAAACACACCTTCTATGTCTTCCATTTATTTTGCTGTGATGACTGTGTATGATGACTGCATTTTAATAGAAGTGTTTTACTTCCAGAAGATCCCTTTAGTTCTTCACTCAGAAATGACTTAGGACTCACTTGTACTGGTGAGAATTTGTAAGCTTAGTGAGCTGCTTTTCCTAGTACACAATTTAGAAGCAGCAAGCTAGAAGGTAGAATTCTGTGTAGATGTGGAGAGGCTTACCAGCAGTGAAAAAGGAAGAGTACCAATAAGAGAAACAAACAGGAGAACCAGAAAAGACAAGTACTGAAATAATTTCTTGGGGCTATTGAATAGTAGTAAGGGTGGCGCTGCTGAGAACAGTTGTACATGTTGATGCTGGTGCTCCTAAATCCAGTTGTATTTTTTGAGTATTTTGTTTAAGAAGGCAGAGAGAGAGATACTTAAAATAGTCAACATGCAAAGAGAAAAAACAAAAAGCTTCGACATTTGTTAGTTGTGTGCGTATGCGTGCACTCTCTACTCCCTGGATGAGTTTGCACTAACCCTATGCTTCTGGCAGATGAGCACTTGTTATAGGTTGTGTCCAGTATGGCTTTTCTTGATTCAAATGTATTGTTTTCTTAGAAATGAGGCACCCTCTTTCACTGATACTTGTGATGACCATAACCCGTTACTTATTTGATGTATTCTGGAGGCAGTATGACTATGCTGAGATGCTTTTAATAAATTAGTTTCACTATGTATGCTTTTGGGAGTTGTCATAATCTTGGTCTTTTGAGCATGAATTATGTGACATAAAGACTTAGTGACTATTTCAGACTAGATTCAGCTGTTGAATTTAAAACATTTTCAACTTATCTTGAAAAGCAATCATGCAAATAGTGCAAATTTAAGATACAGGTAGAAAACAGATAAGAAGGAAGTAGGACATATAAATCTGCCTTTATCCAGCCATCACTTGAGAAGCACTTCTTTGGTGGGTGTCCTCTTTTGTAGGTGTGAGTACCTGTATGTGGGCATATACACCATACCTAAAATTTTAAGCAAAGAGCAAAGTATCGTATTTTCTAAGCTCTTTTTCACTCAGTACTGTATCATGAACACTGTTCCATGTCTGTCAGCATTATTAGACATTATTACTGGCTGTGTGATACCTTCTTGTATGGATACTTATAGTTTAATCAGCTAGTTTTTCTGTTGTTGGGTATTTGTTCCAGTTTTTCAAAGCTCTTTTGGAGAAGGTAGTTTGAATTTTTTATTACTGTCAGCAATCTTTCAGATCACAGATGTTAGGTAGATGTTATACAGGCATTCTCAACCACTCCTGCCCAACTCTGGCCTCCTTTTTCCGTTGACTGTAATTTCAATAGGATGTCCTGGATGTCTGTGAATCCAGGTAGGCTCAGGGTTCCCCTGAGCTTCCTGTCTTTGAGGATGTTGTCCTTCATTGGTCTTCAGTAGCCAGGGGACAGCAAATCATGCAGTGTTTTGGGAGATTAGCCATAGCCGTCTTAAACTCCATTGTATCTCACATAAACATTTTCAGAAGTACTTCACTAAGAAGTTATGCCTATCTGTGTTGATCTAGGTTTGTCTCTGTGTCTGGATCTATCCATCTTTCTTCTGTGGCCCTCTTTTAGGGTTCTAAAAAGTACAGGGCTAACTCGGTGATTCTTGATTCGATGCTGGAAGAAGTACTTCAGGGATGCATACCTGTGAAAATATGTGTTATGTATTTAACATAATTTCTTTCCTAGTTGCTATTTTGAGGTAGCCAGTTGATGTCACTTTTATCTCTCGCATCATAAACACTTTTATCGTGATAGCTTAAAATATTCTAAGGTTGCTTTCTTTTCCTTTTTGTCTTCTGAAAACTTAGATTATTTCTTAATGTTTCTTTAAGTATACAATCCAAATCAACTTTGCATGCCCACCTATCTACAGCTTCTCTGTTCTGCTTGCCCCATGACAGCACACTTCTCCTTTTCATTGTATACTTTCTGTATCCTTTGAACAAGCTCCTGCCCCCTCCTTTCAACCCTCTTCTCTCCCATCTGGAAACAGACTAGTGGGACAGCCTCTTGTGATAGAACCATAAAGTACACCCACCATATGGTCACATTGTGTTCCCGAGCCTAGTCCATTCCTGTCCAGAGTTGACCTCTATAGTGTTTTCTAGACAGGGGCAGCAGCAGGTCTAGGGGCCATGCTCCCAGGGTATCCCCCGGGCTGTTGGACAGTCAGTTGTGGTCTTTTGGTATAGTTCTTGAGCTGCACCCCTCTTTCTCATGTTGCCACAGGCAACATTGTGTGCCTCATCATGGGTGTCTTTGGTGGTGGCTGGGCACCATCTGGTTCTGGTTACATGTTGATGTATTCTCCCGTTTACATGGGCCCTCCTGTCTCCTAGGCTGTTTTTTCCTTGTGTCTTTGGTGTTCTCAGTGATCATCTGTTCTGGCTGAGTTGGGACCATTTGGTGTAACTCAGATGGCAGCTTGCTAGGTTTCAAGACCCCAGATGCCAGTGACCAATATGGGATGCAGAAGACTCTCTAGCAATAGGCTGGTTATGCCAGTTGGCCTTGATGTCCCTAGACAGCATGGTCTCCAGACGCCGCCCCTGCTACTCTATCCTTGCAATACTGGGTTGAGATTAGAAGAGTTTTCAGTTTATGGTGAAGTTAAGTTGATCTACTTTCTACTGTGTGCTGTCCCTGCTTTCACATAACCACATTTCTAGTAGCTATCTAGTCTGTGACAAACCCTCTCCCTCCCTCCCTACTCTTGTAGCTGTCAGAGTCTTTTCTTCTGTACGTACATCTATTTTTAAGTCCTTATAGTAGGGGTCTCATACAGTATTTATCCTTTTGCTGCTGACTGATTTCACTCAGCGTAGTGTCTTCCAGTTGGAACCAGGTTATGTTTCCTAAAATCATCACTGTTTTTTATCATTGTATAGTGTCCGACTTGACGGCACTTGGCTGCTTGGCTATAGTGTTCCATTTAGTATATGTACCATAATTGGTTTATCCATTCATTGGTTGATGTGCATTTAGGTTGAATCCATCTTTTTGCTATTGTGGACTGTGTTGCAATAAACATTTGTGTACATGTGTCTGTTCGTGTGACAGCCTTTGTTTCTGTAGGATAAATTCTAAGCAGTGGGCTTACTGGGTCACATGGTGTATCTGTGTCCAGCTTTTTAAGGAAGCGCCAGATGGCTCTCCAAAGTGGTTGCACCATTTTGCAGTCCCACCAGCTGTGTAGGAGACCTTCAGTCTCTGCACAGCCTCTCCAGCATTTGTTGTTTTGTGTTTTTTGGATTATGGCCAACCTTACTGGGGCAAGATGTTATGTCATTGTAATTTTGTTTTGGATTTCTCTGATAGCTAATGATTGTGAGCATTTCCTCATGTGTCTTTTGGCTGTCTGGATATCGTCTAGTGAAGTGTCTGCCTATAACTTAATTGGGTTATTTACCTTTCTCTTGTTGATATTTTGCAGTATGTTGTAGATTATGGAGATCAGATGTTGGTCTGCCATGTAGTTGCCGAATATTTTCTCCCATTCTGTAGGTGGTCTTTTAACTCTTTTCATAAAGTCTTTGGATGAACAAAAGTGTTTGATTTTTAGTAGTTCCCATTTATCTATTTTCTGTTGATTGTGCTTTGTCAGATTTTGAAGTCTGTCTAAGCTATGTATTAGAACTTCCATTGTTGACTGTATTTTTTCTTTCAGGATCTTTATTGTTTTAGGTTTGCTATTTAGGTCTTTGATCCATTATGAGTTAGGTTTTGTCTAAGGTGTGAGATACAGGTCTTATTTCAGTTTTTTGCAGATAGTTATCCAATTTTGCCAACACCGTTTGTTAAGGAGATTGTTTCTACACCAGTTTAGAATCTTAGGGCCTTTCTGGAATATCACCTGTTCATAGGAGGATGGTGGCATCTCTGGGGTCTTAACTCTGTTCCATTGGTCTGTGTATCTCTTTTTGTACCAGTACCAGGCTGTTTTGACTACTGTGGGAGTGTAATAGTTTCTAAGATCTGGTAGTGTGATGCCCCCACTGTGTTTCTCTTCTTCAGAAGTGCTTTATTTATCCAGAATTTCTTCCCTTTCCAAGCAAAGTTGGTGATTTGTTTCTCCATCTCATTAAAAAATGACACTGGAATTTGTATTGAGATTGCACTGTATATGTAGATTGCTTTTAGTAAAAGACGTTTTCACAATGTTAAGTCTTCCTATCCACGAGAAGAGTAGGTTTCTCCAATTATGTAAGTCTCTTTTGGTTTCTTGCAGTAGGGTCTTATAGTTCTCTCTGTGTAGGTCTCTTATTTCTCTAGTTAGAATTATTCCTAGGTATTTTATCTTCTTGGGAACTATATAAATGGTATTGATTTGGTGATTTCCTCTTTAATGATCTCTGTTGGTATAAAGGAATCCTGATTTACTTATGTTTATTTTGTATCCTGATACTTTGCTGAACTCCTCTATTAGTTCTAGTAGTTTACGTATGGGTTCTTTGTGTATACAATCACATAATCTGCAGGCAAGGAGACTTTCATTTCTTTTCTGATGTGGGTTCTCTTTATTTCTTTGTCTTGTCTAATTGCTCTGGCTAGAACCTGTAGAACAATGTTGAATAGAAGTGGTGAGAGTGGGCAATCTTTGTCTAGTTCCCGTTCTCAAGGGAAATTCTTTCAGTTTCTGACCTTTCAGGATGATGGAGGTGGTTGGCTTTGCATAGATGCTGTCATGGATTGAATTGTGTCTCCCTAAAGATGTATGTGTTGATACGATTTGGCTATGAGTCCCAATATGGTGCCCTTCCTCCCATGTGTTGTATATCCTGCCTCTGTGAGGTTGATGATGGAGAATGGAGAACAGTTATGTTAGTGAGGCAGGTCTCAAGCTACAAGCTTGTGGTTTATAAGGGAGAGAAGTGAGGCAAGGAAGTTGGGAACCTTGTAGCACCAAAAGAGAAGTACTGAGAGCAGAGCACGTCCTTTGGACCAGAGGTTCTTGTGCTGAGATGCTCTCACTGGATTTGGACTTATCCTACCAGATTGTGATGATTTCTCATATGGAATGGATTTGTAACTTGTTACTGGATTTGCAGCTTACCAGATTGTGACAGTAAAAGGTTCTCTTCATGAAACCTTCCACTCGTGGTATTTTCTGTTAGAGCAGTACCAGGTCGCTAAGACAGATGCCCCTTATTGTGTTGAGGAATTTCTCCTGTATTCCTCTTTTGCTGAGAGTTTTTAGCATGAATGGGTGTTGGACTCGATCAAGTGCCTTTTCTGCATCAGTTGAGAAAATCAGATGATTCTTTTGTGCTATTTATGTGGTTGATCACATTAATTGTTTTTCTAATGTTGACCCAGCCTGGCATGCCTGGTATGAATCCAACTTGATCGTGATTAATTATTTTTTTGGTATGTTGTTGAATTCTGTTGTCTAGGATTTTGTTGAAGATTTTTGCATCTAGGTTCATGAGTGATACTGGTCTGTAATTTTCTTTTTTAGTGGGATCTTTCCCTTGCTTTGGTATCAGGGTTATGTTAGCTTCATAGAATAAATTTGGGAGTATTCCGTCCCTTTCTGTGCTGTGAAATAGCCTCAGTAGCACTGGAGTTAACTCTTCTCTAAAAGTTTGATAGAATTCTCTGGTGAAGCCGTCTGGGCCAGGACTTTTTTTGGTTGGTAGTTTTTTGATGACTTTTTCAGTCTTCTCCTTTGTGATATATTAAGTTGTTGTATTTCTCCTTGTGATAATTTTGGTAGGTGATATGAATCTAGAAATTTGTCCACTTCCTCTAGTTTTTCAAATCTGTTAGAGTACAGACTTTCATAGTATTCTGTTATGATACTTTTGGTTTCATTTGGGTCTGTTGTGACATCTCCCATCTTATTTTTTATTCAGGTTATTTGTTTCTCTCTAAGTTTAGCCAATGGTTTATCAATTTTGTTGATCTTTTTTAAAGAATCAGCTTTTGGTTTTGTTAATTTTTGCATTTGTTCTTCTATTCTCTAATTCATTAGTTCTGCTGTAATCTTTATCATCTTTTTTCCTCTGGTGCCTAAGGGGTTCCTCTGTTGCTCTCTTTCTACTTGTTCAAACTGTAGGGTTACTTCTTTGGTTTGGGTCCTTTCTTCCTTTTGGGTATGTGCATTTATGTAGATAAATTGACCTCTGAGCATTGTTTTGGCTGTATCCTATAGGTTCTGGTAGGATATGTTTTCATTCTCATTTGATTCCATAAATTTCTTTAATTCATCCTTGATTTCTTTCATAGCCCATGAATTTTTGAGCAAAGTGTTGTTCAGTTTCCATGAGTTCAAATTTCTACCTATGATTTTTCTGCTATTGATTTCAGCTTTTATGGCTTTATCATCTGAGAAGATGCTTTGCAATAATTCAGTGGTTTGGATTTTGTTGAGACTTGCTGTATGTCCTAACACATGATCTAGTCCGTAAAATGTTTCATGTGCATTGGAGAAGAAGATGTACTTAGCTGTTGATGGGTAAAAAGTTCTATATGTCTATACGGTCTATTTAGTTAATTGTCACAATAAGATCTTCTGTATCTTCACTAAGCTTTTTTTTAGATGTTCTGTCCATTACTGAAAGTGGAATGTTGAAGACTGTTATCTAACATCGCCCGCCAGCCAAGTGCCATCGAGTTGGATCTAATATTGAGGAGTGGTTTCTTTCATTCTTCGATATTGTCAGTGTTTGTTCTGTATATTTAGATACTGCTTTATTGAGTACATAAATATTTTATATTGTTATGTCCTACTTATGTACTGAACCTTTCAGCAGTAAATAGTGAACGTCCTTGTCCACAATGGGATTTTACATTAAAGTCTGTTTAATCTGAGATTAGTATTGCCACTCCTGCTCTTCTTTGTATGTTGTTGGCTTGGTATATATTTTTCCATCTTGTGATTTTCAGTTTGTTCATATCTTTGAGTCTTAGATGTGTTTCTTGTAAGCAACATAGAGACGGATTGTGTCTTTTGATCCATGATGTCAGTCATTGTCTCTTTATTGGAGCATTCAGTCTGTTTACATTCAGTGTAATTATTGATAGGTATGTGTTTAATGCTGTCATTTTGATATGTTTATTTTTGTGTTATTGATGCTTTCTGTGTTTTTCTTAGTATTATTTTCTGGGTCATTTTTCTTTATAAGTTGACTTTTCATCTTTGTCTGTTTGTTGAGACTCCTGTAGTATGCTTCTTGTTTTGATATGTCACATTATTGTTTTGCTTTGTGGCTACCCCATGACGGCCTTAATTTTCTAAGTTTAAACCAGGCTTTAACTTCTGCATATCTTTTTAATTTCCTCTCCATCTGAAAAGATTATACCTACTGTAACATATCCTCTTTTTAGTGTGATAATGTCACAGCTTTTGTCTTATTATCACTGGTTCCCTTCTTTTAATAATGTAGTTTTGATGGAGCTTATTGACTTCCCTAAGGGAATAAGATGGATACGGTGTCCTGCGTTGCCTCTTGAAGTATATATGTAATGTTTTTGTTTTTCTAAGCAAAGAACTTCTTTTAGTATTTCTTGTAGTTTTGGTTTGGTTTTTACAAAGTCTCTAAGCTTCTGTTTATCTGTAGATGTCTTTGTTTCAGTGTCATATTTAGGAAACAGTTTTGCAGGATATATAATTCTTGGCTTGAGGTTTTTCTCTTTCAGGGCTTTGAGTGTGTCATCTCACTGCTTTCTTGCCAACATCATTTTTGTGAAGAAGTCAGACAAAAGCCCACACGACTTCCCTCTGCATGTTAGCTTTGCTTTGAGCCTTACTGCCTGTAAGAGCCTCTGTTTATGTTTCATTTTTATTAAGTTTGATTATTATGTCTTGGTGTCTTTCTTTTGGGGTCCAGTTTTGGTGGCATTAGGTTTATGTTTTGGATATCTGTGCTCTCTTCTTTCATAATTTCAGGGAAGTTTTCTGTCAGCAACTCTACAGCAATGCTTTCTGTATTTTCATCTCTCCCTCCCTGTTCAGGAACTCCAATTATTTGTAGATTATTCTTCTTAATAGAGTATTTCTTAATGCTTCTACATTTTTATTACTTCTTTTCTCAGATTTCTCCTCATAAATGATAGTGTCAGTTGCTCTGTCCTCAAGGTCACTAAGTCATCATCCATCTCCTCAATTCTGCTCTTTTGGCTTTGGATTGAATTGTGTAATTCTGTAATTTTGTCATTGATCTGCTGGATTTCAGATTGTTGACGTTCCATCAGTTGAAATAGCTTACTTAATTTTTCATTGTGTTCTGCTGCATTTTGTTTAATCTCTAGGAGAGCTCTCTCTATAATTCTTTTGTACTTGACCTCTGATAATTTCAGAAAGTCTTCTTCATCTGGGAAGTTTTTTGATTCCTTATTTTGTGAGTTTTCTGGAGCCGTGGTAGACTGCTTCTTTAAGTGGTTGTCTAGCAACTGTTGTCTGCATGTCATCTAGAAGCTGTTTAGTTTTTCTGGTGTTACCTCAGAAGGAGCTGAGGTGTAGTTTTAAGAGGGAAGTTGGTCACCAGCCACCTCTGTATACTCTAGTGACTGGCCCCAGGTGGAGTCTCTTGGGTGGCAGGCTCTGCTTCCTGGCTGACAAATATGGTGCCCTACTTATGTAGTCACTGGGGGACTGTCAGCCAATGCTGTGTGGTGTGGATCATTGAAGTGTGGAGGAGATGCATCTAGGCCTCTCAGCAGTCACTTCTCCACGTGGTCTCATTTAAAAGGGTACCTTATTTCTAAGCAGAGAGCTGTCCAACAGCTGCTGAAAACAGTCAGGCCCTCAGGTGTGGCAGGCCCTGCCTCCCAGCTGACATCGAAAGTACCTTGTAGGCCATCCCCAGATGCTGTGAAGTGACTCAAAGTAGGGAAAGGTTAGGGCCTTCTTGTCATCCTCTGACAGGCACCACCCATAAGTCTAGACATGAATTGTCTCAAATGCTGCTTTTCAGCTGGAGAAACACTTGCCAGGTGGGCTGCTGCTCTGCTTGAGAATCAGCTGCAGCTAAGGCCCCTGGCTGCATGACTCTGTCTCTCAGCTGACCAAGCTGGTGTCCTGGCCAAGCTGACCTTCCTTCCATAAAAGAGCAGCATCTATGGCACAGCTCAGGAAAGAGAGGGTGGAGGGGCAGTGGTATCCTTGGTCAGCAGCTGGGCTCTCAACATGTGGCTGTGCCATGCACTGCACTGTCTCTCTGCTGCACTATACAGTGTCTAACCTAAGCATCACAGTTTGGTGTATTTGATGATGTATGCCAAGTCCCTGCCTCCTGGATAACAAAGAAGGTGTCAGTACCTGCAGTCCTCTGAAACAGTGAGTCAGCAGGAGCAGGTGTCAGTGGCCCTTGGCTCATCTTTGAGACAGATAGTTTAGTCCATTATTTGTGCCTAGTCAACTTTGACAATACTGTGCCAGATTGAAGGGCTCCCTGGATGTCTACTGCTACATTTAGTCATCATTCCAGGCCTTAGTTCTCAGAGGGAGTTGAAGAGACGTGTTTATTCTGACATCTTGACCCTGCCTATCCTTAACGTTTCTGAAACTTTTGACTTGGTGATTTTCTGTGTATGTTCCAGGAAGATTTTTTTTTCTGTGTGTGTATGTGTGTAATGAGGGTGATTGTAGCATTGTGTATTGAATATATATAGATTTCCAGAAGAATGAACCAATCTGTATTAGAAGAAATACAGCTGGCATGCTCTTTGTAATTGAGGGGACACGTTATGAGAAGGGACTAGTCTCTAGAGAAGACCATCATGCTTGGTAGTGGGTCAACAGAAGATAGGAAGACCTTCAGTAAGGTAGATTGATGCAGTGGCTGCAATAGTGGGCTCAAACACAGCAATGATTGTGAGGATGGCACAGGATTGGGCTGTGTTTTGTTCTGTTGTACATGGGGTCACTATGAGTTGGAACTGACTTGAAAGCATCTAACAACATAGAGTTGTGTATATCTATCTGAAAGATCCAAGTAAAACTCCAAATTATTTCCTGTTCTAGGAGCTGGGAAAATATGGTCTGCTGTATTACAATGCACTGTTCATGATTCTGCCTACACTAGCCATTGCATACTTCACAGGAGATGCACAAAAGGTAAGACCTTCTAATTAGGGTTTAATGGTTTATGTTAATGATTCATAACCAAAAGATAGACTTTATTAAATGACCCAAAACTGAGAGTTTTCTTTTTAGCTTGCTAATGTTATGCTAACCTTTTTTTCTTGGCTTAAATACTGGCTAGTACTGAAATGGCTCAGAATAGCACTGACTGTCAATATAAAAATAGTGCATGTCAACTAGTGTCCTTTTTTATGTGACAGAAGGATAGAGGAGGGGAATTTTTAGATTTCTCCTAAGCTACAAAACAGATATGGTAGAAAAATGTCCTTGAAAAACAGAAAATCCTGAATAACGAAATTCTCCATAGCTTAAACAAAACACAAAACACCAGTCTTCATGAGAAGCTTTGTGTTTCAATTTACAATTGTCATGCTGGCTTACGCCCCAAGCTGTCTTGTCCCCCCACCCTTTTACCCCAAGACACTTAGCACTTTCTGGTCATTTAACCGTATAGCCAGCCAAGCCGCAGTTAATATAATAATTTATCCATTTTCTACAGTATTTACTGTATAAATCCAGAATACAGAAGTAGTGAGGTAAATCCAGAGAAGAATTTTTCCTCTAAAACAAGCCCACATTCATAGGAAAAAAGTGACAACATCTTGTTAAAAGTCCATAATTTTGCAAACTAAACAGAAATATAGACTTCTGCCAAGGATTTCTGTGTCAAGATTCTTTCTAATGATTCTCTTGGCTAGTAACTTCAGAATAAATGTGTTGGTTATTTATTCTAATGACAGTGAGAATTGCTACAAATCGGTAGAAGCCAAAATAAAAGATTTTCTTCTTGAGACCAAAGGCAAAAAGATAAGGCTGCTCATAAAGCTATTTTTTTCCATCAAGAACTGTTTCTTTTAAAGATTCAGCACAGATTATCTTGAATATAGGAATAAATGTTTTTAAAAAACTGTGACCAGCCACCAGCAGCTCTAAAAATGACCCCACGGTGGAAGATGGGGCTATTGCTTTGACTAATAAGCATTGTTGAGTAAGTGTTATGTGGCTGTGGAAGAGTAGAAAGAGAAACTGACACTAAGTTCTGGAAATGATTAAGCATCTAACTATGACCCAAAAGGTTGGCAGTTTGAATCTACCTAATGGTACTTTGGAAGAATGGCCTAATGATCTGCTTCTAAGATCTCAGCTGTTGAAAAACATTGGACAATTCTACTCTGCAACCATATGGGGTCACCATGAATTGGAATCAACTGGATGTCAAAGGGGTGTATGTGTGTGTTTGTTTACACACTTTGTAATATAATCCTCCATAATATCAGGTGTAGTTTACCAATGTGCAAATAGAAGTTTCGAGAAAGTAACATGCCCAAGGTCATACAGTTAGTGGGTGGTGGAGTCAGAATTTACTTAAACCAAAACTTGACTCAAGAGGTCGTGATCTTCCATACCATTTTACCTCTTGCTAGCAGACTGGCAGAAGAGCTGCCCACTTTCCGATTTGGAGCATATATGTGATAAAATTACAAGCCCCTTCATGGCTCCAAATTTTAAGGCCAATCTATACATGAGAAAGTTAGGATTAAAGTGGATAGGTACTAAGGAAGTGATGAAGATGGACTTTGCATTAAGTTAACACTTTGACTAGAAGCTTGTAGCTACTTGAAAGGAGGAGGTATTTCTCCATTTCAAAGTGATGATGATTTACCTTCAATTTATCTCAAGTTTATAGAATCATTTGTGAGGTCGTAGCATAAGTCATACATATTTCAAAATTCATAGTTCATATTCAGTTTGAAATGTTGCAATATAAGAGTGTTAAAGAATTATACAATGGTTAAAATTTGATTTAATCATAGTATGGGAAGGGAGATAATAGATGTAGCTGTAAAGCAAATTACCAATGCTTCATATCAAAACAAGAAACGCAATACAGGAGTCTCAACAAACACAAAACCAACACTGAAAAGACAACCCGTAAGGAAGAATGGCCCAGAACAGAACATTAAGAGCAATATAGAAAATATCAGCATAAAAATAATTACATCAAAATGATGGCAGTAAGGACATACCTATAAATAATTGCACTGACTGTAAATGGACTGGACGCTCCCATAAAGAGACAGCGAGTAATATCCTGGATCAAAACAGACGACCCATCTATATGTTACTTACAAGAAACACACTTTAGACTTAAAGATATGAACAAACTGAAAATTAAAGGATGGAATAATGTATGCCAAGCTAAGAACAAACAAAGAAGAGTGGGTGTGGCAATACTAATCTCAGATAAAATAGATTTTAATGTAAAATCCACTGTTGTGGACAAGGATGGTCACTGTTTGTTACTGAAAGGTTCAATACTCAAGCAGGACTTAACAATATTAAATATTTATGCACCCAATACCAGAGCATCTAAATACGTTGAACAAATACTGACAACGCTGAAAAATTAGATAAATCATTCCACAATAATAGTGGGAGACTTCAGCATTCCCCTTTCAGTTATGGTAGATCATCCAGAAAAAAGCTCAGTAAAGATACAGAAGATCTTATTTCACCCAACTTGACCTTATTGTCATTGTCATATACAGATCTTTTCATCCATCAGCAGATAAGTACACCTTCTCCAGTGCACGTGGAACATCCTCCAGAATAGACCATGTGTTAGGGCATAAAGCAGTTCTCTATAAAATCCAAACCATTGATTTACTGCAAAATATCTTCTTGGACCATAGAGCCATAAAAGTTGAAATCAATAACAGAAACATCATAGGTAGAAATTCAAACTTAGGGAAACTGAACAACACTTTGCTCAAAAAGCCTTGGATTATAGAAGAAATCAAGGACAAAATAAAGAAATTTATGGATTCAAATGACAGTGAAAACACACCCTACCAGAATCTCTGGGATACAGCAGAAGTGGTGCTTAGAGGTCAGTTTATAACTGCACACATCCGGAAAGAAGAAAGGTTCCAAATTAAAGAATTAACCTTACAGCTTCAACTACTAGAAAGAGAGCAACAGAAGAACCCCTCAGGCACCAGAAGAAAACAGATTATAAAACTAGAGCAGAACTAGATGAATTATTAGAGAATAGAAAAACAATTGAAGAAATTAAGAAAACCAAAAGCTGGTTCTTTAAAAAGATCATCAAAATTGATAAACCATTGGCTAAACTTACAAAAGAAAAACAGCAGGAGATACAAATAACCCAATTAAGAAATGAGATGAGATGTTAAAACAGACCCAGCTGAAATAAAAAATATAACAGAACACTATGAAAGGCTGTACTCTAACATGTTTGAAAACCTGGAGGAAATGGACAAATTTCTACATTTATATCACCCACCAAGTTTATTACAAGGAGAAGTAGATCAACTTAATAAATCTATCACAAAGGAAGAGATTGAAAAAGTCATCAAAAATCTACCAACCAAAAAAAGTCCTGGCCCAGATGGTTTCACCAGAGAATTCTGTCAAACTTTTAGAGAAGGATTAACTCTAATATTATTGAGGTTATTTCATAGCTTAGAAAGGGATAGAATACTCCCAAATTCATTCTGTGAGGCCAGCATGACCCTAATACCAAAGCCAGGGTAAGATCCCACAAAAAAGGAAAATTACAGACCAATATCACTTAGGCACCTCCATGCAAAAATCTTCAGTAAAATTCTAGCCAACAGAATTCAACAGCATATAAAAAAACCAGTTCATCGTGATCAAGTTGATTTCATTCCAGGGATGCAGGGCTGCTTCAGCATCAGAAAAACAGTTAATGTGACCAACCACATAAATAACACAAATGATAAGAATCACTTGATTTTGTCAATTATGCAGAAAAGGCATTTGACCAAGTCCAGCACTCATTCATGCTAAAAACTCAGAAAAATAGGAAAAGACAGCAAATTCCTCAGTGCAATCAGTAGTATCTACACAAAGCCAACTGCCTTCATCATCCTGAATAGTGAAAGACTGAAAAAATTCCCTTTGAGAAGGGGAACTAGACAAGGATGCCCACTCTCACTGTTTCTATTCAACATTGTGCTAGAAGTTCTAGACAGAGCAATTAGACAAGACAAAGAAAGAAAGGGTGTCTGTATGGGCAGTGAAGAAGTAAAAATCTCCCTATCTGCAGATGATATGATTGCATATACAGAGAATCCAACGGAATCCATAAGTAAACTGCTGAAACTAATAGAGGAGTTCAGTCAAGTATCGAGATACAAGATAAGCGTAAGTAAATCAGTAGGATTCTTTTATAGAAACAATGAAATTATTAAAGAAGAAATCACCAAATCAGTAACATTTACTATAGTTCCCAAGAAGATAAAATACCTAGTAATAAATCTAACTTGAGAAATAAGAGACCTTTACAAAGAGAACTACAAGACCTTACTACAAGAAACTAAGAGACTTACATAAATGGAGTAGTCTACCTTGCTCGTGGATAGGAAGACTCAACATTGTGAAAATGCCTATTTTGCCCAAAGCAATCTACTTATATAATGCAATGCCAGTACAAATTCCAGGAACATTTTTTGTGAGATGGAGAAATAAATCACCAACTTTGCTTGGAAAGGGAAGAAACCTTGGATAAGTGAAGCACTACTGAAGAAGAACACACTGGCAGGCCTCTTGGTACCTGACTTTAGAACCTATTATACTGCTACAGTTGTCAGAACAGCCTGGTACTGGTACAAAAAGAGACATATAGACCAATGGAACAGAGTTAAGACCCCAGAGATAGCACCATCCTCCTGTGAACAGCTGATATTCAACAAAGTCCCTAAGATTTTAAACTGGGGTAAAAACAGTCTCTTTAACAAATCGTGCTGGCAAAATTGGATACCCATCTGCAAAAAATTGAAACAAGACCCATATCTCACACCTTATACAAAAGCCAACTGAAGTTGGATAAAAGACCTAAATATCAAATCTAAGACGATAAAGCTCATTCAAGAAAAAATAGGATCAACAATGGAAGTTTTAATGCACAATGTAGACAGACTTCAAAATCTGACAAAGCACAATCAACAGAAGAGAAAATAGATAAATGGAAGCTACTGAGAATCAAACACTTTAGCTCATCCAAAGACTGTCAAAAGAATTAAAAGAGCATTTACAGAATGGGAAAAAATACTTGACAACTATATGTCAGACTGACATCCGATCTCCATAATCTACAAAATAACACAAAATTTCAGCAAGAAAAGGATTAATAATCCAATTAAGCAATGGGCAAAGAAGATGGACAGAGACTTTTCTAAAGAGGATATCCAAGCAGCCAAAAGACACATGCGGAGTTGCTCGCAATCATTAGTTACTAAAGAAATTCAGATCAAAACTACAATGATCTACCATCTCACCCCAGCAAGGTTGGCCATGATCCAAAAAACACAAAACAACAAATGCTGGAGAGGCTGTGGAGAAATTGGAAGTCTTCTGCACTGCTGGTGGGATTGCAAAATGGTGCAATCTCTTTGGAAAGCAATCCAGTGCTTCCTTAAAAAGCTGGAAATAGATACAACTTTTGATCCTATAATTCCACCGCTTGGAATTTATCCTTCAGGAACAAAGGTTGGTCACATGAACAGACTCATGTACACGAGTGTTTGTTGCAGCACAGTCCACAATAGCTAAAAGATGGATTCATCCCAGATGCTCATCAGCAGATGAATGGATAAACAAACTGTGGTACTCAGTGGAACACTATACTGTGATAAAAAACAATGATAATTTTAGAAAATGTCTCATAACGTGGTCTCATTTGGTAGAGAAACTGAGTGAAATCAGTCCATGTCAAAAGGACAAATATTATATGAAACCCATTATAAGGACTTAAATGACTGTGTTGGCTACAAGGGGGGTGGTGAGGGTATATCATGCATGACATAATCGATAGATATTAGAAATTTTATTCTTTTACTGTAATTAAATAAAAATAATAAAATTAAATTTTAAAAAAGTGTAAAAAGTTACCGCCTGTATTAGGATGAGATTTAGATTTTCTTAATATTTTTCTTTCCTTCTTTTTTTATGCCATTGAATGAAATTGGAATAATCTATTTGTTCTTCCAGTGAAAGCACCAGGTAAAAGTCAGGAAAGGTTTATTTCGCAATAATTAGTTTATAAAAAATGCCGGAGTTCATCTAAATAGTTGTAAGCTGTAATGATAAGCTAATTATGGAAGCTGAACCCATTTCTTTATAATCACACCTCATCAGCGTTTTGAGTTTTACATAAATGTTTGTTCATCTTCGCTCTTAATGCTAATTAACATGGTTCTTCTAAAACATTAATTGAACAAAAGGACAAATATTGTATGAGACCCCTACAATAAGACCTCAAAAACAGACCTATATATAGAAGAAAAGACTCTTTGACGGCTGCAAGAGAGGGGAGGAAGGGAGGGTGGGGGAAGGGTTTAGGTTAGACAGTTGGTAGAAATCTGGTTGGGTGAAATCAGTGATAGCACACATTAGTTAAGTGGACTTCAACATAACTTGAATACTCCTTCCATCTTAACCCAGTATTGCAAGGACAGAGTAGCTGGGGCAGGGGGGCAAGGGACCATGCTCTTAGACAAAATCGAGGCCAATTGGCACAAGTAGCATTTTGCTAAGAGGGCTCTCTCTACTTCACATTGGTGAGTGGTGTCTGGGTTCTTAAAAGCTGCCAAGCTGCCGTCCGAGGGCACAGCAAATGGTCCCAACTCAGCAGGAATGGATGCTCACCGAGGACCAAAATGACATGGGGTAAAGACAACCCAGAAGATGGAGAGACCCACATGAGTGGGTGCCTACACAGACTTGGGATCGGAAGAACCGGATGGTGCCCAGCCACCACCAGTGATAGCCACGATGGAGCTCACTAAGTTGAGTCTCACTGGCAACACAAGAATAAAAAGGGGTGCATCCTGAGATCTCCACTAAAAGACCGCAATTGATGGTCCAGTGGTTTCGGGCTTCCCCTGGGAGCATGGCCCCTGGCCCTGCTGCTGCCCTCGTCCATAAATAATAACGAAGGTCCACTCTTTGGACACGAATGGATTGGACTTGGTGATGCAGAGTGACCATATATTGGATGCACTTTGTGGTTCTATGTATCTGTAGGTTATCATCCTGCTGATCTCTTACTGGAGTAAGGGGAGTGGGTGGAGAGGAGAGGAGAGTTGGGAGAATGAGACATGTATGGAGCAGAGAGGTGTAGTGTCCTATCACTGGGCAGGGAGAGCAGTGGAAGCGGCATATAGGTGGGCATGTAAATTTATATGGGAATGTACATTTTCACTCAGTCATAATAAAAAAAATCAAAAAAACATTAATAGGAATACAGATGGAAACACTGGCTATTGTGTCTCATGCTCCTCTCTCTCCTTCCAGACATCCTCAAATAGTTGTTAAGTTGTATTGTGTGGTTCATTGCATTAGATTCTGGAGGTGAGTGAAAAATAAATGATGATGAGGTGGTGGTGGTCTTGTCTTTGAGGACCTTACTGTTTACTTGAGAACTAGACCTGTCAAGAGCAAGAAATTGATATAGGTTCTGTGGGGGAAGCATATTTAGGGCATGGTGGGGCATAAAGAGTAAGTAGATCATTTCCATTTCCTTGTTGATGTTGAGAGTGGACTACCTCATGGAGGTTTGCCTGCAGATAAAATATAGATGTGGATTATCCATGTTGTTTTGAAGCTATAGGATGTGAGATATGTAAGTCTGATTCTTTCTAAATCCTTGTGTGCTTACCAGACAGGCCCTACAATTTCAAGTTCTCTTTCATTAGTATTTTGTTTATGAAAAAAGTTACCACAATTGCATTTTATCTTCAGTTAATTTTTTTTTTTCTTAACATCTTCCCTTTGCTAAGTAAGCCTTATACTAAGTTCTCTTGGGGGCATGTGAGAACTATGAGACAGTTCTTGACACACAAGAGAGGCATTTAGCGTAATGCAGAAATGGTGTAAGATCTAACACCAAAGTGCTTCCTTGTCACTAAGTATATCACTGAACATAGAAGTGTTCAGGTTAAGAAGAAATTGGTGTGGATTGAATAAAAAATATACTTTTTGAAGAAGGTAGGGCTTGATGTTCTTATGTATCAAACGCAGTGAGTAATGCTAACCTGTTGGGTGGGGCGGGGCAACAACTAGCCTGGATACAGTGGGTGGAAGCCATAAGTAACCAAAGGTTTTCAGGAGGTTCATAGTATTCTTCAAGAGGCTTGCAGTTTATTTCTTCCACTGGAAGTGTCCAATTTCATAGGAATCAGTAGTCTGTTTGCCCTGGCAAGAAAGGGTTCACATTAAAGTCAAATATGTGGCAGGATTGCAAGTACGAGTTTTCTAGTAAGGCAGGTTCATTTTCATTGTCTATCCTTTAGAACTGTGATTTTCCTCCCAAATATGCATATATAAGTAAGCATACACACATGTTTATATAGTATTTAAAGAATGGATACTTTTTTTTGGTTGTAACATTATATAGAGCTGTTTTCCAGTAAACAGTTTGAGCCTGATTTTGGCCTTTTATGACACTTCACCTGCAGGGTATAAGTCACACTTAGCAGGCTGCTTCCATGTACGTCACTTCCTCTGATCCTCATTATTGACCTGTTAAGTGGGATGCTGTTGTGGACTGTACTGTGTCCCCCCAAAAATATGTGTTGGAATCCTAACCCTGTACCTATGGCTATAGTCACATTTGGGGATAGAGTCTTCTTTGTTATGTCAGTGAGGCTTGTCAGTGTAGAGTGTGCTTGAAACCTTAGCACTTCTAAGACAGAAGTAGATTAGGCACAGAAGCAAACCCGCACAAATGAGGGAAAAAGATCAATTTCCAATGAAGCTGGGAGTGAAGGAACCAGAGAAGCTGAGATGAGGATTTCCCCTGGGCAGGGAAGGGGTGGAGAAGAACCTTCTCTTGGAGTCAGTGCCCTAAATCAGGACTTGTGACCTCCTAAACTGTGGAAAAAAGAGAAAATGATATTTGTTAAAGCTATTCGCTTGTGCTTCTTTTGATAACCACTAAGAAACTAAGACAGTTGCTGTGGTTTATAGAGGTTCAGGGCATGCTCCAGGTTGCCCAGAAATTGGAATTAGAATCTGTCTGTCTGACTCTAGATCCTTTGCTGTTTGCTCAACTACATGTAGGAGGGCTGACAAGTTGGTGAACCCATCATAGAAAAAATGCTGCATACCTCATTGCTGAATGTCACGTGGTCACCTTCAAAGTACTCTTCCTTGGGAAGCTATGCACTGATGCCAGTGCCTAGTCCACCCTTCAAAGCAGTCTTAGAACTCTTTCTCTGCAGTGGCCATCAGAGCTGTCATATTCCCCTGGATGTCCTGAATGTCATCAAAATGTCTTCCAATAGTGCTTTTATCTTTAGGTAAAGGAAAAAGTCACTGGAAGGCAGATTAAGTGAGCAGGGGCAGTGTTCTAGTATAGTTATTAGTTTACTGGCTAAAAACTTCTTCACAAACAACTGTACAGTTAAGTTCTTGAACTTGCCACTGTGCACAATGACTGTTCCAGAAAGAGTTCCAAAATTGCTTTGAATGGTGGACTAGAAGCTGGCATCGCTGCATAGCTTCCAGAGGGAAGTACTTCGAAGGTGACTTTGGTGATACTCAGTGATGAGGTATGTAACACTTAGGACCTTGTATCTCCAAAAGCCATTTGCTGCCTCCCTCACTCTTCCCTCCCCCCAGCCACCCCACATGGGACTGTCAAGCAGGGCTTTCTCATAGGACAACCTATTGAATGTGGAAAATACCCCATTACTAGTATTAGAAGTAGAGTCTCCACAGATTGCCTTTGTTATTTCTTGATTGTTTATAAATAGTTAGATCTCAGATACTTATTGAGTACTTATTATGTGTTAAGCACTGTTGCTTAAAAACAGGAAAAAAAGGGGAAAAATACCTCTGCTTTACTGAACTGAAATTCCAGTGGGTTGAGATAGACTAAACATAAATTATATATTAAGTACTATAGAAGAAAAATAAAACAGGAATAAAGAGTTCTGGGCAAGTGTTATTTTAAATTAAATTGTTAGAGAAGACTTTTTTAATGTAAATTTGAGCAGACACTAAATTGAATGAACTGAGAGCACTCTGGGTGGCTCTGAAGGGAGGACAAAGAGCCCCGGGAGGTGCACTGGTTCAGCAGTTGGCTGCTATCCCAAAGCTTGGCAGTTGAAACTCGTGAGCCTTGCCACTGGAGAAAGATGTGGCACGCTACTTCCACAAAGATTTACAGCCTTAAAAATCCTATGGGCAGTTCTCCTCTTCACTATCGGGTTGCTCTGAGTCAAAATCAACTCCATGGCAGCAACTTTGGTCAGAGGGAGAATAATCTACATTGAGGAAAAGGTCTTGAAGAGTGTATGTTTAGCTTGTTTACAAGAACATTTTCTCAGTAGGTAGGACTATACCAGGAAAAGTTGAGCTGGGCCTAGAAATATGTGGAGAAAGCAACAAATTCACATCTGGGAAGAACTAACCCCATAACACAGGCATAACCGTAAAGATCACACTGTCTTCAGTATGATGAGAAGGTAGAAGTCAGAGACTTTAGAAACCTTAGAAAAGACCTTAGCGTCTGTCTCAAGCCTCTTGTTTTACAGATAAGGAGCCTGGGCCCCCGAAAGATCTGAAATTAGAATGTAGATTTAGACTCTTATTCTTGTTCTTTCCACCATACTACACCTTGCTTTCTTCTAGGTAGGTGCTAGACACGGGAATTTGAAATTTGCTCTGCAGTTAATGACAGATCTGTATAAGCGTGTGACATAGAAGATACAGCGGAAAGAATATGGAGTCAGAATGCAGAAGACCAGCAACTTCCAGTTCTGTCTTTGACTGTCATCAAACTTTGGACAAATTCCTTTTGCTGTGCTCTCTGACTTGCCCTCGTGTATAATGTGAGTGAGTTGGATCAGGTGTTATGTTGGTCCTTTCCAGGGCAGATACACAGCTTCTGAGTCAGAGGCATGGGAGTGTGGAGGCTGCTGTTCTCACCGATGGCGTGAGCTCAACTGCTCCCTGCCTTCTGTAATCGGTGCTACAAACTGCTCTCATCTGTTGGACTTGCTTTTCTGACCCAGAATGGGCTTTAAAAGCCATTTTGTGTGGCAGCTGTCTATGTAGTGAGTGAAAAAGTTGCCAACATAAATTCATAAATGAAAAAACAAAGTGCAAAACTCTTTCCTTTTGTTGGGAACTGGAGAAAAATAATGTATTTTTTTAGTGATATAGTGCTGCTGTAACAGAAATATAACAAGTGGGTGGCTTTAACAAACAGCAGTTTATATCCTCACAATTTAGGAGGCTAGAAGTCCAAATTCAGGGTGCCAGTTCTAGGAAAAGGCTTTCAATCTCTGTCAGCTCTGGAGGAAGGTCCTTGTCTTTTCTGGCATTCTGTTCCTGGAGAGTCTTCATGTGTGTTGGCATCTCTCTCTTCTCAGCTCTGCTTGCCTCATCTGCATTTTTTCTCTCTTGTATAAGATTTGTTCCAGACACACTCTACACTAATCTTGCATCAATTAGCAAAAAAACTGATTTCCTGGGATTATGACTGCCAGCATAAGTGTTACGATTTATGACACATATTTTGAGGGGACACCTCAATCCACAGTATGTATGCATTATCTTCTAATCACATAATGTTTACATAAAAACTGGGAAAATACACATGAAACTAATGAAGTAACTAAAGAAGTAATTTATAAAGATCAGCACAAAGCTGGTTCCTGTAAGGTGGAGATTAGAAATGTCCCACATGTCTAATTTTTCCAGGCTGCTGTACCACTCCATCATCTCTAACTTCAACTGCTTGTTTTCACCTCATTACTCTCCTTTGCTGTCTTTGGCTTCCGTAGTTTGCTAATTCCAGGCACGATCTCACAGAACTGACGAACCATGTAAAGGAAACGGCTTAATGTGGTTGTGGAGGCTGGCAAGTCCCAAGTTTGTGGGTCAGGCATAGACTTTCCTGATCCTCAGTCTCTGCCCAGAGCCATTTGGCTTTGTCACTCCATGGGCTAGGAGTCCACTGTGTGCTGTCCTGCAGGTCTCTCCTTTGGTGGTGGCGAGCTTTCCTTTTTGCTCTGGAATTAGTTCTCTTTTAGGCAAAACTGACTGGTCTCCTTAAACCAAAAGTCAGACCTGTTGCTGTTGTTGATTTCAACTCACAGTGACTCTGTTGGACAGAGTAGAACCACCTCATAGTGTTTCCAAGGAGTACCTGGTGGATTTGAACTGCTGACCTTTTGGTTAACAGCTGATCTCTTAACCACTACACTACCGTGGTTTCTACCAGTCCCCTTGGTAGGACACAACTACACTATCACATAGTCACCTGAGTGGTAGTTATAAGACTATGACTTGAAAGTCCCCAGAAACAAGTAATTAATCCACTGTAGGAACCATCAAGTTTGTTGGTAGGGAGAGGGAACTCAGTCAGTAGCATAGAAATGGTAGGGAGACTTTACACTATCTTTTAATGTTCTTTGATTATAGAATCATGTGAATGTATTTAAAACTATCTTATAAAAGGAATAATACATAAAAATTTTTTCTGTAAAAGGTGACTTTTGTATTGTGATTTAATTACAAGTAAACAATCCGATTTGCCATATAACATTTGGAAATCACACCACTGCTCTACCCTATTTACCCTTCTCTACCCTCCCATAACAACACACTGCCCTTTGTCATCCAGAAATTCTCATGCCCACTTGATCAAGACCTGTCTGCTCTCACTCTGTCTTCTCACCTCCAGCAATGAGCTGCTTGGACAGCTCCCATGTATTTTTTTAAGCCCCAAAGTTTGTTCAGTGCCAGGATCCCTGCATGTCTTGTATACTTCAGTTCAGTCTTTGTCTGGGGAGCTCGTGTTGTTGCCGGATGCTGTTTGGGGTTAGAGAGTCTGGGGGCCACGCTCCCAGGGGGCCCTCCAGACTGAAGGACCATCAATTGTGGTCATTTGGTAGAGTTCTAGTTCTTCACGCTAAACGTTTCTCTTGCCACGTAGGGGGCTCTATATTGGCCTTCTTGGCAGCCATTGATGGTGGCCAGGCACCATCTACTTCTTCTGGTCCCGTGTTAAATTAGTCTCTGAATTATATGACACCTTCCATCAGCTAGGTTTATATTTTCCTCCTGCCCTGGATGTCCTTTTATCTCTGGTGCTACTTAGATGGCAGCTTGTTTTTAAGACCCAGACACCTAAAAAGTGACTATCTTTTGATGACTCTTAAAACCAGCTAGGGCAGGTGGAAGAGCTCTAGTGGTGTGGTGGTTAAATGCTCAGCTGACAGCTGAAAGGTCAGCAGTTCAAACCCATCAGTCACTGTAGGAGAGAGATGTAGCAGTTTGCTTCTGTAAGGATTACAGTGTTGGAAATCCTATGCAGCAGCTCTACTCTGTGCTATAGGTCAGTGTGAGTCAGAATTGACTTGATGGCAATGGGTTAGGGCAAGTGGGACAAACCAGTTTGTTTTCATTATTCATAGTTGCAAACTCTTGATTCAGGATGCAGTTTGAAGCAAATTCACATTCAAATTATGTTTCTCAAAGTCCCTTTGTTAACCACAGTAAGCAAGGGAGTGAAAATTTCCCTCTTTCAGGGTAGGGACCCAACAAGAGTGCTCTGAAAGGTCACCTCTTCAAGGAGGCAGAAATTGGACAGAGCATGTGATGACACTTAGAGTCTTAAAGTAAGAAGTGGAGTCCAGGGACTGAGAAACCAGGCTAGCATCTTTATATATATACACACACATATTTTTATTTTGAGTTTATTCAGGGTTTACAGAGTTCTGGGTTTGCCAGAAATCAGTATATCCAGTACTTAGTATTTAGTTTTGTTTTGATTTTTTTATTTTATTGTGATAAACATATATAACAAAATATTGCTATCTTAACTCTTTTTAAATGTACAATTCAGTGACATTAGTGACATTCATCATGTTGTGCAGCCATCACTGTGGTCATTTCCAAAAGTTTTTCATAGTTCTGAAGAGAAACTTAGTACCCTTTAAGCAGTAACTCTCCATTCCCCCTTCCCCTAACCCTGGTAACCACTCAAACTTTTGTCTCTATGTAGTTTATGTAAATGGCATCATAAAATATTTGTCCTTTGTGTCTGACTTATTTCACTAAGCATAGTGTTTTCAAGGTTCATTCATGCCGTAGTGTATATCAGAACTTCATTTCTCTTTATGGCTGAGTAACACTCCATTTTATGATTATATCACATGTTCAGCTATTCATCTGGTGACAGACTCTTGAGTTGTTATCTTTTGGCTGTTATGAATAATAACTGTAGTGAACACGTGTACGATTATTTGTCTAACTGCTTTTCAAGTCTTTTAGGTACATACCTAGGAGTGGAATTGCTGGGTCATGTAGCACTTCCGTGACACACTCTGAGAAATCACCAGCTGTTTTCCGTAGCAGCTGCACCATTTCACATTCACACTGGCGGTGTACCAGAGTTCCAGTTTTTTTGCATCCTAGCCAAGTACTTGAAATCCTGGGTGTGCAGTGGTTAAGTGCAAGGCTGCTAACCAAAAGGTCAGCAGTTCAGTTTCACCATATGCTCCTTGGAAACTTTATGGGACAGTTATACTGTGTCCTATTAGGGTCTCTGTGAGTTGGCATCAACTCAGCAACAGTGGGTTTGGTTTTTGGTTTCACCAGGTACTTAGTTTTTTGAAACATACGTCTTCTAACTTTAAGACTTTTTTTTTTAACTATGTGTCATGCAAAAGCCAGCTTACTATTAATAAGAGCTACCTAGTTAAACCAGATAAAAGTGGGACAGAATCAGTTGACTCATGACTTTTTAAAGTGCTAGTTGGAGCAAAGTGTGTTTCAATTTAGTTGCTGCTGCTTCCTGAAAGGAACGTGTGTAGCACAAAGCCAGTGATTCACAGCTACAGAAATTGGAGCCTGGCTTTTTGGCAGCACACTCAGCTAGGTGTTCTCACCGAGGGAAGGGAGAACAGACCCCTTGCTGTAGATCTCACAAGGCCACTACTGTACACATTGAGACATTGTATAATGACTTCGTTATATCACTGGTTAAGTTAACATAGCTCAGATGAGTTTTACAGGAAAAGCTAGTCCACAAATCATCTAGCTGGGTGTGTCTGTTACTGGCATATACTGACTAAAATAAAAAAAAAGATCACTGGTTTAGCTGTTTCAAAGTTATTAACTCTTCCTGGGTTGAGCTGTAGGTCATAACAGACTAATTTTCAGATTCTGAATTATTCTCCCCTCTTCTGCTTTCTGAACCTTAGTATTCTTATGTATAAAACAGAGGGGTTGGCTCACTTATTCTTCAGTTACAAGCAAATGAGTTATTCTCTTTGCTTGTATATTCTGTTTGACAAAGTAGCCATTATTATCTTTTAGGCTGCACTTTTAGAAATAGAAACAAGTGATCCAGTTGGTAAGCCTGAGTATATAGTTTTGCCATGATACATATGTTTTACATAGGTGACGAAGCCTGGTAGTAGTGGTAGGTTAAGATATTTGGGTTCTGATTCCATGTCTCAGCTAGGAGCAGGGGCAGAGCAGAAGTTGTGGCAATTGGTTGTAGGAGTACATGTGCTAGAGTGGGCCCCCCAGGACCAGTGGCTCTGGGAAGACAGCCTGATGATGGGGATGAAACCATACAGACCGTCTGCACCACTGCCATTGTCTTCTGTGCTGCAAGTTTTCTAGCACTTTATTTTCTAGGATAAGGATTAAATTCTTTTTCTCAATAGTCTTTTGGGGAAAGAATTCTCAGAATTTCAAAATAGCATAGCATAATCATTCATCACTCTATTACAGGTCCAAAAACTAGGTGGTTGATTTATTTTTAGACTTCGTAGTAAGTGGGTAGATACAAAAACATGAAGAAAATATGTCAGTCATACTTCATATTTTATTTCAGGTCCTTTTAGGGTGATGACTTTCCGCTTAGTAAATTTTCCTGAGAGTGGGAATGGATGCAGCTAAGACTCAATGCAGGCTGGAAATCCATGCTTGTCGCTGGGTTGTTTGTTGTCACCAATCCCAGTTACTGGTAACTCTGTGTATGCAGAGTACAACTGTTCTCTATAGGATTGTTACGGCTGTGACTTTCCAGAAATACATTACCAGGGCTGTCTACTGAGGTGTCTCTAGGTGCGTTAAAATCCTTTCAGCTAATAGTAAAGTGCTTAACTGTTTGCGTCACCTGGGGACTTCTGGCACTAGACTGATGTTGTATGCTGTGGGTTAATTCCAATTCAGTAACCTTACATGATGGAGCAGAACTATTCTCATAGAGTTTCCTTGGCTGTAACCTTTATGGGAGCACATGGAAAACTCTTTGGGAGCTACTAGGTAGGTTTGAATCTCAGACCTTTCAGTTAACATTCAAGCACGTAACTGTTGTACTACCAACGCTTCTTGTCATTAGATTGTTGTTGCTATGTGCCGTTGAGTCAGTTCTAACTCATACCAACCCTGTATGACAGAGGAGAACTGCCCCATTGAATTTCCTAGGCTGCCGTCTTCACAGGAGCAGATCCTCAAGCCTTTTCTCCCACAGAGCCACTTGTGGGTTTGAACCACCAATCTGTTAGTTAGCAGCCCAGCGCTTAAGGTACTAAGTTATTATGCTCTGTTTGTTACAGACATTGCCAAGTAGTCTCATCACTTTCTTGCTAGGCCTGGTCAAGGGGTTGGATTATTTCTAGAGATAGTGGTCCAGAGAGTCACTAGTTTAGCACAGTTAAATAAGATGAAATCTGATTGTATCTGCAGACTAGATTTTAGTGTTGTTATAGATTGTGTGGTCTTAGTGCCTACTATTACTGAGACACTCCTTTTCTGTCTGCATTTCCATAGCCTAACTAAAAATTGAATTAAAACAGTCAAACGAACAAAAACAAGCTTTTTTGATTACTTTTAATTAACTGAAGTCTTATTGAAAACAAATCGCTAGTTTTAGAAAGCAATAACAGGTGCTTATAAGCTTTGCTCACTGGTTATATTACATTCTTTTTACTGTGGTGGTGTGTTGGCCTGCAGTATTATATCACACTGCCAGTAGCCATAGATCCAGAGGCTTTATTCAAAACAGAAGGAAAACTCAAACCAACAGTTTTGTATGTCTAGTCAATAATAACAGCAGCACCACTCAGCCAAAACTGAGTATTGCAGGCTATTGGCAGAAAGTCCCTCTAGTTCTGTGCCACACAGAGAATGACCAGGCAGATAACCCTCCTCATAATGGCTCTAATCAAAACTTTCCCTGGAGACAGAAGTTTCGTTTTGTTTTAAAAATCTGTTTTTCTGTTTGTTTTTTTTTTTTTTTCCTAAACAGCAAAGATTGTGCCTTCTGTGCTTCCTACTTTGGGGCAAATAAAACTGTGCCTTCAAATCTACCACCCAGGTAACAGTGGTAGAAGTTTAAATGAATAATCTCTTCTGTTTATAAATTTTATATAGCACATTTAAAGTATCCATATTTCATTTTTTTCAGCTGATCCTTTGTATGGAATTACAAAGAATTTACAGTAGTCACATCAGTTTTTAAAAGGATAGTCTTGGAAGATTTATCCTACTTGATTCAAGATTTCTAATAAAGCTATAGTAATCAAGACAGTGAGATTTTTGATTAAGCATAGACATTTAGACCAGTGAAATAGGGCACAGAATCTAGAAGTAGAACTAGAGTGATTGTGTTTTGTCCAAGATGTCAAGGTAAGGTAAATAGATCATTACCGTTAGCGAATGATGCGGGAACAATTTGACATGTATATGCAAAAAAAAAAAAAAATTAACCTTGACCTTACCTGATAAAATACACAAAGATAAGCTTGGAAGGGATCATAGACCTAAGGGTAAGAACTAAAACCGTAAAACTCCTAGAAGAAAACAAGAGGGATCTTTGTGACCTTGGATTGCATACAGGTTTCATAGCCAAGCCAACCATAGAGAAGTAATAAAGTGCAAGAATTATAAAAGACAAAACTGATAAATTGAACTATGCCAAAATTTAAAAACATTTGCTTTTGAAAAAAATACTTAAAAATTGAGAAGGCAAGCTGCAGACTGAGAAAGAATACTTGTATAGTATGTATACATGATTAAGAACTTGTATCCAGAATATATGAAGAACTCCTAGTAGGAAGACAAAATTGAAAAAAAATTTGGCAAAAGATCTGAACTGCATGCTTCACCGAAGTGCATTCCAACTTATAGTGACTGTATAGACCATAGGGTTTCCAGTGAGTACCTGATTGATTTGAACTGCTGACCTTTTGATTAATAGTAGTTACTGTAATAGTAGTTACATAATTGTATACATTTATCAATGCTTGTTAAGTTGTACCCTTAAAATTGGTGAATTTTATTTTTTGTAAATCATCCCTTAACAAAGAGGAAAGAAATACATAAATGAAATGCCTGCTGTCTGTTAGTTGTTAGGAATACCATCAGATAAAGGTGATGTAGGTCCTGCCCTCAGAGAGCTTACAGTCTGTATCATGGTAAAGATATATTTGCAATTTAGAACAATAAGAGCCCTAGAGATAAGGAATTTTGAAGCACAAAGGAAGGAGTACTTTGATCAGGAAATGCCCCACAGACTTGTTGCTTGAATTTTGTTTCTCAGAGAGAATCAGGAGTCAGGCAATCACGTGTTGAAGGCAAGGGCATTCCAGGCAAGGGCAGGTGAGTGTGAAACTGCATCTCCTGTCCTAGAAACCACAGGGAGCTGGCTGTGGCTGCAGTCCTTGGAGCAGTGAGAGATGAGAGGTGGAGTATTTCTGAAATTTGCTTTTCAAGCTCATTTTTCAAGAAAAACTATGCATTTAAGAGACATAATCTCTCCTTGGATGAGAGATAAGATGATCAATGCATCCTTTCATTTCTCTGCATTCCTTCCCTTTTGGCTTAAAAGAAAAATTTATGCTCTGAGAATGAAGTGTTTTAAAAGAATAATATTCCCTGTGTGTAAACAGACTTTATCTGAATTTGTAATTAAGGGCATACTTGTACAGTACTGTGTTAAAGGAAGAAGATATGTTTTAGGGTTTGAGAAAACTTTTAATGTAAGCGCCTTAACAGACATCTGTGAGAGTTGTTGAGATTAGGCAGATGTGACTGCTTTCAAGAAAATACTAGTTTCTGTGCACCTATAAGGAGAAGTACAGAATCTCTCCATATTACATTTAGAGAAAGACAAAACCTTCTGTGACTGCTTGTTGGTTCAACTTTTACTTAAATGAAATCCATGAACATCGCTATCTGTGGAGTAACACAAGGGAATGTATTCATGTGCAGGGTAGGGGGTATGCATAGAAAAAAAAGTGATATGAATGGGATAGCTGATTCTGAGTGCCTGCCCTAAAACTGGGTTCTTTCTTGTGTATTACAGGCAATGGATTTTGAAGGCTGGGCAGACACTCTTTTTCTTCTGCAGTTCACCCTCTCCTGTGTGATGGGGTAAGATTTTGCTTGCTATCTTGTTAGCAGATAGTTGTCATAGATACATAGATTACAAAAATTTGTCAGATACCTCCCCATTCTCTCCATCAACTGCCAGGGTGATTTCTTGTAGGGTCCTTCATTTCTTATAGGGTCCTTCTGCCTCTTTTCTCCTCAGTATCCTGTTCATGTCTGCTGAGTATATTTAAAAAAAAAATGTTACCATCAAGTTGATTCCAACTCTTCGTGACCCTGTAGGGCAAGTAAAACTATCCCATAGAGTTTCCAAGGAGCACTTGGTGTATTTGAACTGCCAGCATTTTGGTTAGCAAGTGTAGTTCTTAACCACTACCACCAAGATATTGGCCTAGGATAGTTAAGCCTCCAGATTCAGGTGAGTTTGCTGCACTTAGAAATGTGCCTTCTCAGCTAGTGTTTCGCTAAGATGACTCTCTGTACCCCGCATTGGTGAGTGCCATCTGGGGTCTTAAAAGCTGCCAAGCTACCATCCGAGGGCACAGCAAATGGTCCCAACTCAGCAGGAACGGATACTCACCGAGGACCAAAACAACACGGGAGAAAGACAACCCAGAAGACAGAGAGACCCACGTGAGTGGGTGCCTACATCGACTTGGGACCAAAAGAACCGGATGGTGCTCGGCCACCACCAGTGATAGCCGCGATGGAGCTCACTAAGTTGAGTCTCACTGACAACACAAGAATAAAAAGGAGGTGCACCCTGAGATCTCCACTAAAAGACCGCAACTGATGGTCCAGCGGCTTTAGGGGTTCTCCAGGGATCATGGTCCCTGGCCCTGATGCTCCCCTTGCCCATAAATCATAATGAAGTTCCACATTTTGGACAGGAATGGATTGGACTTGGTGATGCAGAGTGACCATATATTGGATGCACTTTATGGTTCTATGCATCTATAGGATATCATCCTGCTGACCTCTGGCTGGAGGAAGGAGAGTGGGTGGAGAGGAGGGGAAAGGAGACTGTTCGGAGGATGAGACATGTATAGAGCAGAGAAGAATGTGTGCTGTCATCGGGCAGGGAGAGCAGTGGAAGCTGCCTATAGGTGGGCATGCAAATTTATATGGGAATGTACATTTTCACTCAGTCATAATAAAAAAAAAGAAAAAAGAAATGTGCCCTTTGATTCAAGAAGTCATGCTGAGGAAAAGGAAAGAGAAACCAGTATTAGCAATGACCTGCTGTGTGATAAAAAAGCGCTGGTGGTGCAGTGATTAAGTGATCTGCTGCTAACTGAAAGGCTGGTAGTTTGAACCCATCCAGAAGCTTCCCAGGACAAAGACTTGGCAGTAGGCTCCTGTGGAAACTCTGGTGGCATAGTTAATGGTTAAGTGCTATGTCTGTTAACCAAAAGGTTGACAGTTCAAATCTACCAGGCACTCTGTGGAAACTCTATGGGGCAGTTCTAATCTGTCCTGTAGGGTTGCTATGAGTTGGTATCAACATGCCAGTACTGGGTTTTTGGTTATAGGCTCCTGGAACAGCCAAGAACATTCTATGGGGCAATTCTGCTGTGTCACACAGGATTGCTGTGAGTCACAGGTGACTCAGTGGCGCCTAATAACGTCAACTATGTGATAAGCACCGTTTTTTTAAATCACACCTTATTTTATCACTATGCCTGCCCTTTTGACAGATTTTCTTACCCCTTTACCTATGAGGAAGCAGGCCGAGAACTTAAATAAATTGTCTGAGTTTGCACAGTTGTTATGTGGCAGTAGCAGCATTTGAATTTGTGGCTGTTTGACTCCCCTCTACCATGTTGTCTCCCTCTTATGAGAGAATATGTAGTAGGCAAGAGGATTCCCTCAACCTGTCATTTCAGTTGAAATCTGTGAATGAATCTGGCACAGGCTAGCTACATAGTGAGTAGGTGCTTCAAAATATAGTCAATATGGTGCCTTAGTATTGAGTTGGGCTCAGAAGCCTTAGTGCAGATCTGCAAGTTCCAACTGTTGCTGTTTTGTTGTCAAGTGAACCTGTATTGTTTCTTGCTGTTGTTGTTGTTAGTTGATGGAAAATGACCCTGTGTACAACACAGTGAAATGCTGCCTGAGCTTGTACCACCCTCATAGTCATTGTTGTGCTTGAGCTCGTTGTTGCAGCCCCTGTATCAGTCCATCTTGCTGGGGGCCTTCCTGTTTGTCTCCAGGGAGAAGGACATCACTTTTTTTTTCCCTCTGGGTCTTCCTTGTCATTGATGTCTGGCTATAGCAGGGGTCTGGGAGGCCGACGGTAGGGGTGAGTCACTTGCATCTCTGCGCTGTTTGTGGTAGAGTGGAAGGAACAAGTGTCTGGGTCATGGATATGGACTTCACATGAACAGGGCCTACTGTACAAATGCATAGTTGATATTTATAAGAAAGGATGAGGGCAGTCACTTGGATTTCAGCTTTTCCTGGGTAAGGGGGAAAGGAAGGGGAAGTAGGCCTGGCTAGGCTCCATTCAGAAGACATGACAGCAACAGCCCTCAGCCCCTCCTGCATCAGCCCTCCACTAGCCATTTCCTGTTTGCCCTGGAGGAGATGGCTTTTGGTGTCTGCCTCAGGGGCAGATCAGGGGGCTGGGCAAAAGGAAGGATGCTCTTTGTTAGCAACCTCCTGTTACTATGTCCAAAGTACATGAGATGAAGTCTTACCTTCCTTGCTTCTAAGGAGCATTCTGGCCATACTTCTTCCAAGATAGATTCTCTTAAATTAGTTCTAATTTGGCTTTCTTCCATCCTTGAGGATCTTTCTTACTTTTATCTTGGTACAAAGGTCAGGGAAGTATATATCCAAACTGGGGTCTGTGAACACTGAACTTTCTATTTTTTGAATGAATTAGTAGGAAGCATGATCTGAAAAGAGTACTGATGATTATCAATTATTATTTCTAGGATTTGGGTGAGGGTAAGAAAAAATAAAAAACCTCATTGCTGTTGAGTCACTTCTGACTCATAGTGACCCTATAGGACAGAATAGAACAGCCCCATATGGTTTCCAGGGAGTAGCTGGTGGATTCAAACTCCCAGTCTTTTGGTTAGCAGCCATAGCACTTTACTATGCCACTAGTTTCTGCCTGGTCAGAAATTGACATATGTTTATCTTGAATGATTTAAAAAAAAAAAAAAAAAAAATTCTGACAGTCTTAGAAGTTGCAGTACATGTGTCAGGGAGGTGGGGAAAGTTCACAGTTGGTCAGTGACTGGAATGTGCCAGCACTAGCCAGTACTTGTGGGTTTTCTAACCAAAAACTCAGCAATGCAAATCCATCGGTCACTCCCTGATAACCTTCTAGGGTAGTTCCACTCTGTCCTGTAGTGTCACTATGAGCTGGAATCGATTTGACGGCAAAGGGTTTGGTTTGCTTGTTTGTTTTCTTGCTTAGAGATTATTAGAAAGTAAGCCAGTGGATCTTACTTACCTCCTCCTTCATTCCAGATTTATTTTGATGTATGCCACAGTACTGTGTACTCAGTATAATTCTGCTCTTACAACTACAATAGTTGGCTGTATTAAGGTGAGTTGAAAAAATAGTTTTTTGTTTTTTTGGTATGTGGTTTATCTGAAAATTATTTCTCTAATGTAAGAATCTAGCTGTACTTTGAAGCTCCATGATTGTTATTTCCTCTCCAATGTTTTGATAGTTTGACAAATGATGGTGTTACTTTCTGAGACAGTCTTTTTAAGGATTTGAAGGAGGCCCAGACGGTAGTTTCAGGTAGCTTAGCTCTAAGGAGTGTGGGAATAGGAAATTGTGTTATCTGAGAGCAGAAGAGCATTGACATTCAGGCCTGTATCTCCCAGGGCAATGAAGAACTTGGTAGTGATAGGCCCTTTAACCCCCAGTGAGGTGTGTTCTGCTCTCCGCCTCACTGAATTTTGGCTGTTTTGTAGGGAAAGGATGGCTGCTGGAAGCTAATCAAGGGAATTTTTGTATCCCTGAGCCAGATCTTAAATTGCCCACTTTTAAAAGCTGTGTCTGCATTCCCAGTGATCCCATTTCCTCTTGATCTGTTTCATTTGAGGGAGGCTCATTTGTCTCCAGCAGAGACCAAGTCAGTATTGGACTGAAGTTAGAGTCTGGAAGCCTGAGGTCTCTTTCATCTGACTTTATGATTTTATTATTCTAAGATGCAAGAGGCCCCCCATTGCTGAACCAGTTTTGACTCCTAATGACCCTAAGGAACAGAGTATAACTGCCACCATAGGGTTCCCAAGGAGCAGCTGGTAGACTGCACTGCCGACCTTTCGGTTCACAGCTGAGCTCTGGACATTGTGCCACCAGGGCTTCCAAAAGCCTACAGCATGCACCAAATTCACGCAAGCTAGCAGAGTAGGGTTGTTTTCTAAAAAAGGTAAGACAGAGGTCTTTGATCATTTGGGAAAGAGGGTACGGTTGCCCTTGTGGTGTAACTTCTAATGTTCCATCAGTCGGGAGTGAGGGAAGGAGTTGCAGAGGTAGATTTTTTCTGGTCTGCTGTGTTTCTGTCTGCAGTTTCCAAATGGAGTGGTAACCACCTGACCTCATTTTGGAAACCTGATTTGGATTAAAGCTCTAGAAGGTCTGTGACTTCACATCATGGAATTAGAGTGTTTGCTGTGAATAGGATTCTAAATGAAGCTATATTACAAGTCAGTTGTGTGAATTGCCCAGAAAGCTAGAGATAATCTGCAGTCAAGAGACTAGGTTGGCTGAGCCAGTCGTAGCCCCCAAATTAGCTCTCAGCTGTATTTTGGTTTTGCAAAGTGATTGCTTCAAGAGTAAAGTGGATCACATGCATCTTCAGAATAACAGCAGCAGAAACATCAGAGATACCATGTTCTTCAAGGAAGAAGATGGTGCAGGAAAGCCTGTGTTTAGTTCTAACAGCTAAGCCTACTTGCTTGGAATTTGTTAGTGTTCTTACTTTTACCATTATCAGGATTGAGTACAAATGCAGTCATTGTTTTTTTAACATAAAGTCTAGTACTTTTCTTTTGATAAGTTCTCCTCTCTACAGTAGTTTAGGAACTCCAGGGACTGACTTAGTCTAAAGGAATCAATTTTACTTCCAGACTGGAGACAGGGAAAAGACTGTATTGTCTAGTTAACTCACTATTGGCATTGCTTCTCATTAATTAGTATCACTGTTGAATGATGTCTTTTGTCTTAGGACAAATGGGAGTCTTCTTATGTCTTTGCTGTTTCTGATTCTCACAGGTGTTGGTGGAAATTCTTACACTGGCCTCTGTCTTAGTTGTCTAGCACTGCTGTAACAGAAATAACCTCAAGAGGGTGACTTTAACAAATAGATTTATTTTCTACAGTTCAGGAGGCTAGAAGTTGGAATTCAGGGTGCTGACCCCAGGAGAAGACTTTTATTCCTCTGTTGACTCTAGAAGAAGGGCCTTGTCTCTGCTAAACTGCTGCTTCTGTGTGAGCTTCCTGTGGCTTGGCATTTTTCTTCCGCCTTCTCTATTTGCTTGTTTCATCACTTGCTCAAGCTGCTCTTTTCATATCTCAGAAGAGATTGATTGAAAGTATGCTCTACACTAATACTACCTCACTGACATAACACAGACAATCTATTCGTAAATAAGATTGTATCGTAGGTACAACAACCCACTGTCATCAAGTTGGGTCTGACTCATAGTGACCCTAGAGGTCAGAGTAGAAATGCCAAATAGAGTTTCCAAGGGGCCCCTGGCGGATTTAAACTGCCTACCTTTTGGTTAGCAGATGTAGCACTTAACCCACTGCACCACTGGGGTTTCCATATCATAGGTACAGGGGTTAGGATTTATAACAAGGGTGACACAATTCATTCCATAGCAGCCTTCCAGTTACAGTTTTGGTAGACCAGCCGTTGTTCCCCAAGAATCTTTTAGGCTTCCTTCTGTGCTTGAAGATCCCAGTCCCAGAGTCCTGGGCCAGTATTCTTTGTTTCTCTTAAGGGTGGTGGGTAAATATAACGCATTAAAAATGAAATTTCTCGGTTGACCCCAGATACACTGAATCAGAATCTCGAGGTTAGTGTCTAGAATTGTGCATTTTTAGCAAGGTTTCCAGATGGTTTTCAGACTGAAGTTTGAGAATTGTAATCTTAATTTCAAGCTACTAAGTATAGAGTTTTCTTCCTTGGAAATTTCTGCTTTGAGGGGTTGGTGTCCTTTCCTGATATCAAGCCTTGGTTAGATTACTCTGAATATATACACTTTCAGGTTTTCTAACTTCTGATATTGAACAGCAGGGTTTGGGTTCTCTGACTTTTCCCACTCTGAATTTCCTGGGCAGTTTATAGAAATTGGGAGCCCTGGTGGCACAGTGATTAAGAGCTTGGCTGCTAATCAAAAGGTCATCAGTTTAAATCCACCAGCTACCTTTGGAAACCCTATGGAACAGTTCTACTCTATTCTATAAGGTTTCTATGAGATGGAATTAACTTGATGGCAATGGGTTATACAAATTAGTCCAACTTCTCTCTTGATCTCTGCATTCAAAGGAGTGTTAACTTTTTCTCATTATAAGAGAAAATAAAAAAGCAAGAGGTCCTGTTACAGACATTTCCCAGTTGCTTACTGGAATTATTTGTTGTTGCATGATAGTTGATTGAATTTTTTCCCCCTCCAGTAATAAGAAAATATGCTCTAAGAAGCTTGTAGACTCTCTCCTTAGACCTAGAGGAAGCTGATGTGATTTTTGAATGCTCTCAGGGCACCTTATTATAAAATTTTTTTGAAGTTTTTTATTTTGCCCTTTAAAAACACTATAGTACTTTACTTTCTGCCTCATAGATCTAATCTACTGGAGCCCAGGCACTAGAAATGTTTGAGATTTACAATTTATGGCAGTTATAATAGAAAAGAGGGTAGTAACTTACGAGGGGTATCTGGGAAGTAATTGAATAATGGTTCAAACTTAGGAACTTTTTTTTCACTTTTATTGTCTGAAGTTATTCAGAAGGGAGCCTAGTAAGCAGAAGATACTTATACCTGGGAATTGCAAGGAGTCAGACAGGTAGCTTTTTTAGGTATAATGTTTACAGATGATTTCCTGTATATTTTCAAAATACCAAGGAAGATTCTTTGAAAACAGTCTTTGTTCTGGTAAAGCCCCCACAATTTTTCTTCTTTAAAAACAGGGAAAGATGTTTGCATGTGAACAGTCTGTTTTCACTTTCTTGTCACAAATCAACAGTTACTCAGTGTGGGAGAAAAGCATGCTTATCTAAGACTGCCAGATACGCCTTTGTGTGTCCTGCTCCTAAGCACAGCAGTATTTTCTCTGTTAACATTTATAATGTCATTTCAGAAGAGTTTGGTAACTGTTAATATGCTTCTATTGGTGAAAACATTTGCCTTCTGGAAAGATAGCTTGGGAAGAGGCTAATGTCCTTGTTTCCATATTAGAGTTCTGGCCCGTACTAGGGTTTGTTGCTTTTTATTGCTAATGTCTATTTGCTTTTTAATCATGCCTCAAGGGCAAGTTTACAGCTCTAATTTGTCATATAAAAATTTATACACACAGTGTTATGTAACCCTAGTTGTTCTCTCTGTAATCTGACAGCACACTCCACCTTGCCACCCTGGATTTCCTGTGTCTGTTCAGCTAGCTCCTATTGTCTATTTTTGTAATTTAAGGACACATATTAAGGTCATTTAGTGTGGGTGAGTTAATATGTGTACTTAAAAGCTGTTAAACTTATGTAACAATAAAGTGCTATTTTTCTTTTCAGAATATATTGATAACTTATATTGGAATGGTCTTTGGTGGAGATTATATTTTCACATGGACAAACTTCATTGGTTTAAATATCAGGTAAGTGAAAATATTTAAATGTAACCATGTTGACAAGTAGGATTTGAGTGCACAAATAACTGTCATAGTAAAGTTGGGCTACTAATTTAGTGGCAGATTTGTTCACTTATTAAACAGACATTTACAGACTGTGCTAGATAATGTCTCTATATAATGCTTTTTAAGAAGCATTATACTGTTTACAGTATTTAGGGAATGTTTTTCTGGAAGTTGGCTTCTTTTACTAGCCGTCCTTTTATTATCCTAGATGGCAGTGAAATGTTTTTAAGTAAATTCCGGGCTAAAGAAGAATACCAAAACAAAACGAAAAACTAAACTCATTGCTGTTGAGTTCACTCCAAATACCAGCTTTGTTAAAACTGCTATGTGTGTGTCTGACCTTGAATAAATTACTACGTTTCTTTAAACCCTCAGTTCAGAGGTAAATTGTTTTATACTGTAGATCTTTTTCAGTTCTAGAATTTTTGAACAGTATTTAAATGGTCTTAAATAGCCCACTTTGTGCCTGTTTTTCATCCTCTTAACAGTCTTTTATTTTCCCTTCTAATTTAACAATCAGTACATACATTGTCTTAGGACATGGGTTAACAACCCCACTACAGGTCAGCACTCTCTCTTCTGAACCTTGGGTTCCCTATTACCAGCTTTCCTGTCCCCTCTTGCCTTCTAGTCCTTGTCCCTGGGCTGGTGTGCCCCTTCAGTCTCATTTTATGGGCCTGTTCAGTCTTTGACTGAAGGGGGAATCTCAGAAGTGACTTCATTACTGAGCTGAAGGAGTAACCAGGGACCGTACTGTCAGCGTTTCCCTAGTCTCTGTCAGACCAGCAAGTCTGGTCTTTTTTATGAGTCAAAATTTTGTTCTGCATTGCTCTACAGCTAGGACCCTGGGCTGTGATCCCTGTTAGAGTCAGTGGTGGTACCAGGGCGCCACCTAGTTGTACTGAATTCAGTCTGCCGGAGGCCATTGTAGATGTAGACGGCACTTGGCTGGCTTTAGTCCTGTGGACTAATAGTCTTTCCTTTGTTTCTTTAGCTTTTTTCATTCTTCTTTGCTCCCGAAGAGGTAAGACTAGTGGGGTATCCTAATAGATGGCTGCTCACAGGTTTTGAAGCCCTCAGATGCTACTCACCAAAGTGGAATGTAGAACATTTTCTTTATAAACCATGTTAAGCCAATAGAGCTAGATGTTCCCTGAGACTTTTTATGTCTCTGTAGAGCTCCCCATGACCTTTCTTTGTACAAGTTGTGGTACCTTCCCCAGTAGTGTGTGCTGTTTTATCCTTCAGAGTTACCACTTGATCCGACTCGATGGCACTTGGCTTTTGGCATGACCTAGTTAGTGTTTTTCCATACCCCCCCTTCCCCACCTGCTAACCATCAAATACTGTTTCTTTTTACATGTTAACCTTTTCTTAAGTTTTTACAGTAGTGGTCTCATATATATTTGTCCCTCTGTGATTGACTTAGTTCACTTAGCATAATGCCCTCCAGCTTCCTTCATATTATGAGATGACATCCAGTTTTGCCAGCACCATCTGCTAAAACGACTGCTGTCCTTTTCCCGTTCTCAAGATTTCATTTTTCTTTGTTCTTTTTTTTGATTTTTTCCTCAGAGTTGTATCCAAATGTTTGTTTTCAGTTTCATTGATCATGTCTCCCATTATTTGACACCTGCTCCTTAGCCCTACTATGACTCGGTCCGTCTTTTAAATTGTGTTATTTTTTTGAATTCCTAATTATTGTTTTTGTATGGTTTCTGTTTGTGAATTTACTTTTGGTCATGTATTTTCATGAATTCTTCCATGAACTTGTCTGCATTTTGTATGAATTTGTCTGTTTTTTTTCATTTTTGTCTGTTTTTGCTTCAACTATGGGATCACTCTGGATATTAGAGATTTGAGTTTCCTGTCAGCTAAGTCTGGTTCCTTTTCTTCTACTGGAAAGTCACCTGGTGTTTTATTTTGAAAACCTGCTGAGACCATCCTGTCCTGTTTTTTAATATGTTTTGATATCCGACTCGACGGCACTTGGCTTGATATTGTCTGCTGTCTTTGGCATATTCTGTAATTATTTGCTTATTAATTGTAAGTCTGTTTTATCCTGCTTTTTTATTTGGTTGTATCAGAATAGTCAGGCTGTGCATTCTTGGTGGTTTGTTCACCTGGGGTTACTTCCTTGCTTAATGGGCAAATTCAGTTGCTCAGCTGGTACAGCAGGGCAGGTCTAGCAGATGATCTGTGTCCTGCTGGGAGCTCTGAGGGACTTTCAGGTATTCCCCATCTGCTGATCTTTGATGTGAGTGGGGTGAATCCAAGTCGCAGGCCCACTGCACACTGCACTTCTAGCCAGTGAAGCCACCACAGCTAGCCAGGAGGCATAGAGGTAGAACAGCAGCAAGTAGATGAGGTAGCTGGGAAAGCATGTTTTACTGGTTACTGGGTTCTTTCTCTTTTCCTGAGGTTTCTGTGAATTAGATTTCCTGAGCTCCCTGTCTGCCAGTCTCCGACAGGAGTCCAAGTGGCAAATTGGTGCTGGGTTAGCTGATAGGGGACTTCGTCTGGTATCTCTTCTTGTTCTCCGTTCTTTGATAGTTCTTGCTCCATTTGGTGTTTGACTGAGATCTTTATCTTTTCATTTGATACTTTAGATCCCAGGATTGTTGTTTGTTCCTGACTTTGGGGTCTCTGCTGTGGAGAGGTGGTATAGTGTTTCTGTCTGTGATGCTGTGTTGGCCAGAAATCCGTTAAGACTGTTTTGAAAAGCTGAATTTGTAAATTTTGATGGAGTCTGATCTCTCTTTTTTTTAAAAAATGAGTTGTACTCTTTCCGTGTCTTAGCTAAGAAATTTTTGCCTAACCTAAGGTCACAAAGATTTTCTCTTACAAGTTTTTTTGAAATAGTGTTAGGTTTTATAATGGCACTTGGCTGGCTGGCATACAGCCCATAGGGGATTAATTTTTGCACATACTGTGAAGTTTGGATCAGGTTCGTTTGTTTTTAACAGAGATACTCATTCATTCCAGCACTTTTCATTGAAAATTCTATCCTTTTGTAACTAAATTATCTAATTCTTCATTACACTCTTTTGAGGTTCTTTTATTATCACTGTTTTACAAATGAGGAACCTGAGGCATCTGAAGATGTATACTTGAACTGTTTCTGTATGCTGGGTGTCATGCTCTTAAAGAGATACATGCACATCTCTCTAGATCTGCCGTGGTACATAGCCAACAGGTCATGGGTTAGACTCCAAAGCCCAGGTTCTCACCCTCAATATGTTGATGCTAGTAACCATCAAGTCAGTTCCAACTCATGACAATCTTACGTGTAACAGAAAAAAATGTTGCATGGTCCTGTGCCATTTTCATGATCATTGGTACATTTGAGTCCATTTGTGGCCAATGTGTAGTGCATTTCACCTTTCAGCGCTGCCTCAGATAATATTCTGTTATGATCCATAGATTTTTCATTGGCTGATTTTTAAAAGTAGATTTCTTAGTCTGGAAACTTCACTGAAACCCATCTACCAGGAATGATCCTACTAGTATTTGAAATATTGGTGGCATAGCTTCCAGTATCACAGCAACATGTAAGTCACCACAATGTGACAGACTGATAGGCAGATAGTGGCTTAATATGTTAGCATTGCTGACATATTAAATAACTGAGTGAGTATAATGTAGCCAAGTAACTTATATATGTATCCATCCCCACTTTAGATTACCAGCTAATTGTAGAGCAGGAACTGTTTGATTTTTTTTATCATTGTTTTAGTCTATATCGGTGCCTGACCAATAGTAGACATTCAGTAATAGTAATAACAAAATGCTAGCCAACTTTTTTATATTTACTTTGTGGCAGGAATTGTCTTAAGTACTCTGTACTTAATCTTTACAAAAACCGTGAGGGAATACTGGGGATACTCCATTTCACAGAGAGGTTAAGAAATTTGTCACCTTACCTGGCAGGTAAATGGTTAATCTGTGATTTGTTTTTGTGGCTTTCATTCTTAATTGTAGTGCTGTCTAGTAAAGGATAAAGAGATGAATTGATTTTTATGCCCCTTCATGATGTAGCATTACACGGGTTATATACTCTGTAGTCAGCCTCCTTGCATGTAACAGAAACCATTTAACTGCAGCGTCAGAGGCCAGGCCAGGGTGTGTACACAGTCTCTGGGATGGAACATGGTGCAGTTCAGAGTCTAGCTTCAGAGTTGGCTCCTGAGGACTTTGTTGTAATTGCCACTGCCCTGTGACCTGAATCCATGGTTTCTTCATTTGAAATTCCATTGCCTGTTTCCTTAGAAGTAGGTATTCCTTCTTAGTTCTACTCCATTCCTCCTCCTGAATAACCCCATCAGTTTGACTAGGTCAAAGTCTTGCCCACGTTTTCTGTACTAGAAGGTTGTCTTCTAGTTAGTCGTCTTGTGATGTAAGGATCTCTGCTCTCCATTTGTTCCATGGTTCTCTCATGAGAGAAAGAGAAGGAAACATTTTATCAGTTATTTGCTCCTGGTACAATATTTACCAGGCTATTTACAGTGTACAACTGTTATCTCACTGGAATAACCTGTAATTTGAATTGGGTATAGGGAGATTAGCTGGTTCCTTGATGATATAGTAATTATGATACAATCATAAGAGCACTGGACTGGAATGTGGTTAAAAATCTGCATTCTGTTGCTAAGCCTGATGTTAAACCAGCACTAGTTGCCGTTGAGTCTGTTCTGATGGCAGCCCCATGTATGTCACAGAAAAACTGCTCTGTAGATTTATTGGCTGACTTTTCAGAAGTATGTTGTCAGGCCTTTCTTCCAAATTGCCTCTGGGTAGATTCAGACCACCAGCTTTTCAGGTAGCCGCCAGGCACTTAACCATCCGTGCTACCTGGGGACTATACTAGCTATCTGTAATTCACTTTTCACGACCTCAGTTTTCTTGTTTATGTGGTGTTTGAGCTGGAGTTGTCTGTGCTAATTTTGCCACTGAACTTCTCTGATTTACCCCTAGAAAGTCCTATGGAAAGTGTGCCATGTGGTTAGTAGATCTGAGATTATTTTGCAGTTCTATAACAGTTGAAGGAACTTCCTACATGTGTGGAGCACACATAAAATGTGTTTCTCCTTTTAGTTCTGACTAGACTCCTCTAGCTGTAGTTTTTGAAAGACAGAAAAGGAGCTCAGAGGAAGAGGAATAAATGATAGAAATGCTTGAATAGTTTGGACTCAGCCCAGAGTTGAGGAGCAGTATTAGAGATGTTAACAAGAAAAAAGGTACCTCCCCCCTTTCCAAAAAGCTAACAATAAACAGTAAGACTATAGGAAACAAGTTTGGGGTCTTTTTTTAAAAAAAAGTGTATGTGCATGGGCCACACCTGAATTCTGATCTTAGAGTGTTTGTCTGACTCATCAGTTAGTAAAGCAGATGACATTCTTGTCAAGGACCTTGAATTCCAAAGACAACCGTAACAGGATTTGGAAGCCTTTGCCTTTTTTCCGTATTTATTCCTGGGAAATCTCCTAAACCTCCTGGCGGGTAGAATGGTTCATATCCTGGCCAGACTTCTGTAACTAAGCTACTTTCTTAAGAAAAAAAATATGTGAACATACAAAGCAGTCATCATAGGATAAAGATGATATGAAAAACATCTCAGAGGGCAACAGGCAGGGTTCTAATGCTTGTTGAGTATCTAGTGTATGATGGGAACCTTTATAATGTCATTTCATTTAATCATCTTTCAGTTCCTGTGACGACAGAGGCTCAGAGAGGTATAATAACATGCCTGTGGTCACACAGCGACCACAGTAAGAAGCAGAGCTGAGATTCTGAGGTGACTTTAAAAACCTGCCATGTGACGTGAGCTCTTATTTACTGTTGTCTCTTTAGCCATGTGAGTGCATGTGAGATAAGTCTCCTTGCTTTCTGTTTGTCTTTTTCTCCTATTCTCTTGGTAGGTAGGCTGTGCGATAGAGCTGTGAAAACTGATCCAAATCCTTGCGCTAGTGGAGCTGTCCTTCTAGTAGAGGAGAAAGAAAGTAAATGAAGTACTTGTGCTAGCTGGTGATAAATAGAATTGGTATAAAAGAGTATAAGAAGTATTATGGGCAGATAGGACACTTTTTAGAAGACTATGTTTTGTGTAAAAACCTACAGGAGTTGAGCAAATGAGCCTCATTGGTTTCTGGAGCAATGGAAGGGCCTTCAAGTGTGAATGTGCCTGGATATTCAAGGGAATGCAGGAAGGCCAGTGACAGGTAGGGAGCAGATGAGGTAGGACTTTTTGCCCATTAAAATGATTTGAGAAGTAGATGACATTGGATTTTTGAACAAAACAGGGACATGATCAGACTGAGTTTTTTAACAGGGTCAGTCTGGCTGCTGTGTTGAGGGTAGACTGAGGGAAGAGGGCAAGTGTGAAAAGATTGTTTTAATAACAATGGCTTTCATTTGTATAGAAACCACATAATATTTATAATAACATTAAGGACTTATGTGGCATTAATAACAGCAATGACTAGGCATTTTGTAATACATTCTTCCAAAAGAGTTTCAGTAGCTATCATCACTCAGATGTGATGAAGTAGCTCTCCAGACTGGCACAGAGGCCGTGGTAGCTCCAAGAACTGAAATGTGCTTAGGAGACTCCACAAGGGATGGTTGTTTAGGGTGGACCTTGAAGAGTGGTCAGGATTTGGAGAGGTGGAAAGCTGGTGGGTATTCCAGCAGTGAGTACTGCATGAGCAAAAGCACGAGGCTGGCAATGCCGATGTTGGATGAGAGTTGGGGAACACGGATAGGCAGTAAGCATTCCAATATGATTAGAGTAAGAAGGATTTCACAAAGGTAATTCTGGAAAAATAGGTTGAGGTGTGAGGTATGAGGTGCCTCAAACATCTCATAACAGAGGGAAGAGTGAGAACCCAACTGGAAAGACATTCACAGAATTACAAGTAAACCATAGGTATTGCTTGCTTATTTGCAGTACAGTGAAGACCTGACTTGCTATACTTAGGACTCCTCCTTGATTTCTTGGGTGAATGGGATGTGTAGTCATGAGGAAGAGGGTAGCAACTGTCAGAATGCCCTTGTTCTGTCTGCTTCAGCTGTCATCGACTAGGTGTCCCTTAGCATTTTAACTTCTACATCTGTTGGATGACTAAATAAAAACCAAACCAAATCCATTGCTGTCAAGTCAATTGCGACTCACAGTGATTCTGTAGGACAGAGTAGACCTGTCCCATAGGGTTTCTGAGGAACAGCTGGTGGATTCAAACTGCTGACCTTGTTGGTTAGCAGCCAAGCTCCTTAACTACTGCTTCACCAGTGCTTCATTGGATGACTAATGTATGCTAATCAACCGTTTGGAAATAGTACAAATTCTAAATGTATAACTTATATTTGTATTATGTCCAAATACATCTGTAATTTATATATCTTTGTGTAATGTATAAGTATATATAATTTGTATGCTTAAATATTGTATTGAATATGTGATTATAATACGTTACACGTTAAAAAATATCATCAAATCGATTCTGTAAGGGGAGTATTATAATCCCTTACCGTGATTCACAGTGAGAGGAAAGTAGTGCTCAGAGAGGTTAAGGGACTTGCCCTACAGCAGAGTTTCTGAATAGCGGGGTTTGGGTTCCATCCTACAAGTCATTACTCAATCCTGTGTCCCTCTTTGCTCAGCTTGTGAAGTTCTGAGTGGTGATAGATAACAGATGCACACGACTTTGCTTTATTTGGCTGGTAAGAAAGAAAATGAGAAAAAGCTCCCTAGCAGCTATTGTATGGGAAGTTAAGATGGGGTGTCACTGGTCACTTGCAGAAAGAAAGTACCCGAAGTGTGTGTTAGGAATGGGACTGTGACTTGCTTCATTCCAATTGCTGCTGAGACTTTGCATTTCTAACAAGTTTGCTGCTGAGAATTTGCTTTCCCACCCCAGATTTACTGAATCAGTCTACATTTTAACAAATCCCCAGGTGATTCTTATGTATAATTTCCCGGGAGCTTGTTAGAAATGCCAGTTCTCAGCTGGGAGCTTGTTAGAAATGCCAATTCTCAGCTGGCATTTGAACCTGAATGAACTGATTTGAAGCCCTGGTTAGGAAGCAGTAAAAAAACCCCACTAAACTCTCTGTGGAGTCATTCTGACTCCTAGAGACCCTATAGACAAGAGTAGAACTGCTGCATAGTTTCCAAGGAGCACCTGGTGAGTTTGAACTGTTGACCTTTTTTGTTAGCAGCTGTAGCACTTAAACCACAACATCACCAGGATTTCCTAGGAAGTAGTAATGTGAGTCCATCTCTTGGTTCCTGGGTTTCCATGTGATCTGGTATATTTTGCATGTGAAGGCAGCATCTAAGCTGAGAGGCAGAGCTACCAGACTACACTCATCAACAGCGCTAAGGTGAGATGCTGCAGCCTGGACAGTAGTACTCTTGTTTTCTGGCCTGTGGTTGCTGAATTGAAGGTATTTAGTGTATGTTTGTAGCCTGGATGTCTGGTTAGGGCCTGTGAGAATGTAGGTGACTATGGTCCGAGAGACATAGGTTGTTTTTGTGTTGTTTCTGAAGAGCAGATGGAGTGGTATACTGTTCTGCTCTTTTCAGTGATTTAACTGCTGAAGGCCCTGTCTAGTACAAGCTATAACTTTGTCTTTTTCTTTCCTTTGTATACCTCCTGGCTATGTCTGTCATACGAGGTCTCTGATGATTAATAGTTGGTAATACTATGGTCTGAGTGTTAGGCAGGTAGAGAATTGTTTGAAATTTAAAAAAAAAGACATATGATTATTATACATTGTCTCTAATGTGAATGTTTTAATTTTTAAAGAAAAAGTTTATTGACCCGTTCTAATATAAGAAGTTATTTAAAATGGATATTTAGGGAAGTTGAATGTATAAACCCCAGTTCCAGAGTCCCCACAGTTACTGACTTTGATGTGAACATGGTGCCCACAGATTAATTAGAAGTTCACTGTTTAAAATAGTAGAGATCCTGATTGAGAATGATTTGGTGTTAATACGTGAAAACTCAGGGACAGCCCCTCATCTGGTGTTTCCCTGTGTTTTCCCCATCTTTTCGTCCCTTCTTCCCACTGCTCTGCCTCCACAGAGCTTGTAGGAAGCAATTTATAATCCTTTTCCAAAGCATTAACTTATCACTGCTTAACACTGCTTATTGATAAATATTCATTTCTCTTCAGGTAAAGAATTACTATTTCTGGAATTTGAAATATTTGATAATGATCAAGTCAGGAACAAATCTGAGATGAAAAATCTTTTATGGTTGCCTCAAGTTGGAACTTGTGCAAAATCTCAGCCAAGGTGTCTTTTAACCTCCAGAGTTGAGCCCACTCTGTTTTGGTTTATCTCTGGTTGTTTGAACAGCTAGTTGGGAACAGTATGCCCTCTTGCATCGTGTTCAGGATTGCTTATTACACTTCTACCTCTTGGTAGGAGTGGGGCTCCCCTCCGATCTGTGACAATCAGAATGAGTGTCAGGGAAGTGGCACCCACTATGTATCAGGCATAGGGCTAGGTTCTTTATTGTGCATACTGATGAGAATTTAATCCTCAGTGAACCTAGATATTATCCTTACATTATTAATACAAAAACAGAATCTCAGTGATTATGTAATTTGCTCAAGATCACAGAGCAAGCAGCGCACTCAGAATTTGAACCAGGACCTAACTCAAATCCTTGTTTTTTTCATTATATTGACTGTGCTAGGGATATAGGATCATCATGGGAACTGAACTCGGTTTAGAATGTTTCTTGTCTTCTATACGTCACCAGTATTTTTATCCAGGTGAAATTGACTTTTTATGTAGTGCAAAGGTTGTTTTGACAGAAGAAATAAGAGCATATTGTTAAATTTTAAGTTGTTGTGAGGAGGAAGGTAGAGGAGAGTTATATGGAAGAGGGGGAGGACAGGACACATTGAAATGGTCCTCTCCCTTTGTTTTGCGGGCCGGGCTGGAGATAAAGGGAAATTGCCTAGTGTACCAACATACATAGGAACCTCAAGGAACATTTAGCTTCGGTCAGGAAGGCCACAGTAGTCACACTTTGACGATTATGTGCTGTAAGGGTATAGGGAATAAAGGAAGGATCTGGCTGGGAAGGTCAGATTAGACTTCCCACAACATAGTCTGGGGCCTCAGCTGTGAGTAATACTGTGTAAGTGTGTGTGTTGAAGAGCGCGTGCTGGTGGTTGCTCTAACCTCCTTATTGGTGTCGGGGAGCAGGAGGTAGGTGTTGTTTGCCTTGCTGCAGCTGGTCTCAATCTGGAACACCGAAGTCCAGAGAAAAAACAGAACTATTGAAATAATCAGCAGGTTACAAGTCAAGTGGTCAGGCAGAAGATGGGGACCAGTCCCAGGGCAGGGGAATCTGAAGGCAGATCCCAGGATCCTAGGCCCAGCAGCCTGAGGGAGTCATAGGAAAGAGCAGGATGGGCTAGGTGTCCAGGGAGTGTTGGATCTTTGACCTCTTGAGCTTACTGCTGCCAGACTTTTTTTGGAGACAAGAGGCTTTGTATTCAGGTGGGTTTGAAGTCCCCACCGAGAATAGAAAGAGTAATCACCATCCCAAAAGAGTGAACTTTCCTTCTGGTGGATGTGCTGGGTTAGTGAGCAGCCAAATGTCAGAGGCTGAGTGCTCGTCTTATAGGTTCTCTACTGGGAAATTGCCCACAACCAGAGAGACCCAGCCCCGCAAATCTCCCAGGGTTTGCATATTTACTTACTAATTGGAGTGTTTTCCATTCTTATTAAAGATAACTTTTATTCATCTTGAATGTTTTTTGACATGCTGTTGGAATGCTTTTTGAAAAGGTAAGGTAGAGGGGTATGAGAGGCCTTTTTTGGGTGACACAGTTGTTCTCTATTATGTTTATTCTACTAGTTACAAAACTGTATATTTTCCAAAACTCATTCAGATTGAACTCTTAGCATTGGTTTAATTTACTGTCTCTAAATTTATATCTCACTCTATTTAAAGAAATACTTAAGCTAAATACATAACTCTCAATGCCTCAATATTAGACAGCAATCAGTATCTGTATATACACAAAATTTGCACTCTTTATCATGGTCTTATGATCTGAGACCTCTCAAACCTTCAGTCAGTCACACTCTACTGTCCCCTTTGAACATCTTTAAAATCTTAAACCGTAGCATGATTTCTACTGCCACATGCTGTTCCACCTGCCTGAAGCATGCCACTCTCTTGCGTGTTAACTTAGATAACTCCTGTCTATCCTTCACCAGATCCTTTCCACTGCCCTTCCCCAGACATCCTGAGTACCTGGTTAGGTCTGGCTGTTTGTGCCATCAGAGCACTTGGAGCTTCCTTTTCCTCCTCGTCTTCACTGACTCAGTATTTGTCTGTACTTGACTGTTTAATATCTGACTTTGTCCAGCCCTTCCAGTCATGCCACAGTTATCCTCTCTAGGACTATCTTAGTTGTCTAGTGCTGCTGTAACAGAAATACCGCAAGTGGATGCTGAAACAAATAGAAATTTTATTGTGTTACAGTCCAGTAGGCTGCAAGTCCAAATTCAGGGCATCAGCTCCAGGGGAAGTCTTTCTCTGTTAGCTCTGGAGGAACAACCTTGTCTTCAATCTTCCCCTGCTTCTTAAGGTACAGGGATCTGCATTCTTTCCAAAATATATGCTCTTCTCCAGGCACAGCTTTCTTGGTGGTATGAGGTTCCCAACACTGCTTGCTTTCCTTTCCTTTATATCTCAGAAGACTGCCTCTAGGCACAATACAATTGTACACTTCAGTTCTGCTTAATTAACACAACTGCTGGGCATCCTACCTTGTTAGCATCATAGAGAGTTTATAGCTTGTAGGAACAGCATGCAGTACCAGGAATCATAGCTACCCAAACTGCTCCAAACATTTTTTTGGGGGGATACAATTCAATCCATGACAAGGACTGATCACTATTTTAATAGTTTTGTGTTTTCTACACAAAAGTTGACAAAAGTTGGCATAGTATGTGACATACCAGATCTCCTTATTCAATGCTTTTTGGTCGACATGTGACCAGACAATTGGTTAACAGGATGAAAAACTGGTCTTTTAAATCCTTAAAGTTCAAATAACTTTTTTTTTTCCCTTAAAAAAGAAAACAAATTCATTGCCTTCTAGTCTGTTCCCCTGTACTGATGGTGGCTGCATGTGTACTAATGTCCTGTTTAGGGTTTTGCCTCAATAGGGTTGTATCTCGTGGATTTCAACTCGTGGGTAGGGTCATTCACTGAATTGGAATGATTGGCCTCCCCATGAAGCTGAGCACTGTTTGTGCTACGCAGGGACCCACTTCTGCATATATCTGGGAAAGAACGGAAGGGAGCAGTAAATAAAAGAGCTTGTGAAACATTCTGAAAGTTTCTTAGAACTGCTAGAGAAAAAGAGGAAAAATGTTTCAGGGCCAACTTCTGTAATTAATAGGCTTTGGAATGATTAATAAGTGAAGAACATTACTAAAAAAAATGCAGACATATACTTAAAAAAGAAATTACCTGTAATCTAATCTCACCATCCAAATCTAGCCACTATTAATGTTTTTTGTGTGTTTCTTCCAATACATATTTATGTAATGTTCATTTAAGTAAAATGGAACTGGACACTACCTCATGTTTTATGAGACTTTTTTTTTTATCATTGCATATTTTTGGTTTGTATTTTTAATGGTTGTATAGTATTCCACTGAGTGAATTTATGTAATTCCCTACTGTGGGACGTTTACCCTTTTCCTAATTCTTTTGCCATTACACTTTTTGGAATAAACATTTTGTAGCTAAGTCTGTGAAGAACTATATGATTCACCGAGGAAGTAGATTGCTAGGTTAGAGGGTAAGCAAAATTCTAAGGCTTTGATTTCACCAGACTGTCTTCAAGGAGGTTGTGTATAGGTGGCACTCCAGCTAGTAAGTTGTGAAAACATTCATTTTCCTGAAGCCTCAGCAGCACTAGACATACCATGGAGGGTCGGGGCAGAAATGGGGGTGTCTCTGGTAGTTTAGTAGGTGAAAATGCTGTATTGATTTAAAGTTTAGGTGCTGCTTGTTTATAAAGATATTCCCAACTCTTGCAGCAGTCTCTCCTACGTTTGCTGTTCTTTGCTTCTTCCCTGATGGTGGTTTTCTGTTTTGCAGCATTGCTGGGAGCCTGGTATATTCCTACATCACTTTTTCTGAAGAGCAGCTGAGCAAACAGTCAGAGGCCAGTAACAAGCTGGACACTAAGGGAAAAGGAGCAGTATGACCAGAGGGTTGCTTAAACTTCTGGAGGCCCAGGTGTTGGATCAACTTGGCACACTAGCAGTTCTTACACGGATATTGAGATGTCTTGATTGTGGAGGAAATACCATTCTTTTGCACTTGTACTATCTGAGGATTGATTGCTGCCTTTTAAAATTTTATGATGAGAGAAACTTATAATTGACTCTATTTTAACTATGCTGTTTGAATTAATTTATATCAGACTGGAAAATATACTGGGCTATTTATTTTTTTCTTCTGTGCTGACAGTGAAACATCAGTGTTTCAAGTATATTTTATTCTGTAATTGATATTCAGGTGTCCTTGAGAGCTACATGTATGAAGTGTTCTAACAGGAGCCTTGTTACTCTAATCATTGCAGCAAGTTTCTGGAGACAGTTTTCACCTTCATTCTGTTGGAAATGGAGAAATGCTGAGTATCTGAAGTTTGTCTTCTTTGTCTTTTGTTTCTTAGAACGTCATCGTCCTCCTGAGTGTATTATCACTTCATTTGTATAAGGCGACAACTTCGGCACTAAGATTTTATACGGGGCTTTGAAGCATATTGGTTTCCATGTGAGCTTGCGTTAGGACTCATGATGGGAGCAGAGTGCATCCCTTGAATATACATTATTCCATTTTTGTTGTATAGAATAGGATTAGTGAAGGGACGGAACCAGTAGGTTTTTTTTGTTATTTTACTCATTTATCTCACTCATTTATTCTAAAACATATTGTGTGTGAAATATTTGCCAGGTGTCTTTGCTGAGTGCTGGGGATATGGAGATGCTTGTGGAGACGGTTGAAACATGTCACTCCTGCTCTAGTGACTGAGGGTTCAGGAGACATTGGGAGTATGAGCAAGTTGCTTCAGCTCTCAGAAATGTAAATATGTAACTGGGGTGAGAAGCTCCTGCCTACTCCACATCAGTTTGAATCCAAATGTAACGATCTGAGATGAAATGCATTTATAGAGCTGCATTTTAGAAATGAACAGCTCAGTCAGCTTTGATCCCTTCTCTGAGTGAGAATGGCAACCAGGCAAGGTGACCACCGTTATTTCCTCATGCGTCCCTCCTCTGGGTTGCTCCTTTTTTTGTTGCTTCTCTTTAGATTAATATGGCTAGGTCTTACATTTCTGAATTTATTATCATGAGAGGAAAGCCTGGTTAGAAGTTTCTGGGTTGGTGAGTGTCAGGGTTAATACCATCATCTTCCTTTCTCTTTGTGTGGCACGAGTGACTTGTCTCCCTAGAACAGTCTCATTTGCCTCACCCACTTACATCCCAGGGCTCCTGGCTCACTAAATGAGCATGTCAGCTTCTCATAAGACCACTGTTGCCTCCTGGGACAGCAGCAGTGAACAGCAACTTCCTGAACTGCCTCTTGTATGGGGATGTTAAACACAACTGTGGACCTCATCTGAGAGATACCCATTGACTTTGGGGATGAGTGTGTTTGCTGAGGACCACTGTGCAGTCACTACCCAAGAGATTGGGTACTTTCGCACTATATGTACACGGTAGCTTCGGTTTGATTGGGTTTGGAATCAACTGAGCTCTGCTGACCTACACATTTGGTATTTTGGTGTCTCAAGGAAGGTCTTGATTCCACTCCCATTTCATGAGGAATTATATGGAAATCATTTTCATACTCATCTCTCTCTCCAGTTTTGATCTGTGTTTATTAAAGCCTGACCAGTGATGCTATTTTCATAGAATTCATCCCATGACCACCTGCAGGGGAACAAGCTCTAGTTAAGAGGTCCTAGGCTCACTTTTTCTGGTATCATTTAACCTGAGAAAATTCCATTGGAAGAAGTTAATCTGTGTTAGAAGGGTCTTCTTGTTCCTATTTTACCAATGAGAAAAGATTCAAAGAAAGGGGGGGAATTGCCAGTAAGTAAAAACATCCATGGTCTTTTCATTGAATCATGCTACCATTTCATTAAATGATCAAAAGGAGTGAAGGAAAGAGAATACTAGCTGAATGAGCTCTCTTGGAGATGCAAGTGGTTGATTAAGTTGTCATCAAAGAATCGTCTTTGCAGACCTAGCATGGAGGAGAGATCACTGTATCCTGGAGCCTTCATCTACCTTCTGGCCTGGCCTCGGTTGATTAACACACTTCCATAAATGTTACCTGCCCCTGCCTGGTTTTGTCTGAGTATAGTGGAATGGTATAACAACAGCAACAACAACGACAACCCAGTACCATCAAGTCGATTTTGCCTCATAGCGACCCTATAGACAGAGCAGAACTGCCCCATGGGGTTTCCAAAGAGCGCCTGGTAGATTTGAACTGCCGACCTTCTGGTGAGCAGCTGTAGCACCTAACTGCTACGCTACCAGAGGTTCAAATTTTGGTGGTTCTCTTCCTTCTGTTTACCACATGAAGGAGGAAATTTTGATGTTAGAAATTTTGTGCTTAAGTATTTGTAAATACTTGATGTGGAATTTCAACATACTAGGCCTTTGGATGTATGTAGAGGTGATGGGCTAGTGTTCCACCAGGGTTTGAACTACTTTTTGGCAGTAAGGTTCCCAGGGAAGTCTGTCACCTCTCTAGGTTTGAGAAAATTCCACACAGTTAGAACTTCATGAAGTGCACATGACAGGCTTCTGTACCTCACAGCTCCTGGTCTGTACTGAACCTTCTCTTCTGGCTTATCAGAAGCAGTCCAGTGACTTAGAACTCCCAGTTTGTCTGTGTCCTGATTCTTGGAAGTCCCCTTCAGTGCAGTGTCCTGTCTTGTAGTGCAGGAGGCAGTAGCGTCGGGAAGTTGCAGACCCAGTGGACTGGGCAGCTGACTTAGAGTCAGCTCCCAGGTTACAAACGTTTGACTTACAGAGAGCTCTTACTTATGGACAACTTGTAGTTAAGAACAGATTGCCATAAAGCCTATCATATTAAAAATGCAAGTTAAGTTGATGGTTCTTAATAACAAATGCATACATACTTTGTGACACTCATGAAAACTGCACAGTCTGAAAGTGTTTGTTTTATATGCATAGGAAGGTAAAATGTATACTGTGTACTAAGATGAATATTTGACTGGTGCTAAATAAGCAGCATATGTACCTGTTCTGACTTACCCACAAATTCAATTTAAGGACACATTTAGGAACAGATCTCATTCATAACCTAGGGGCTGCCTATGTGTGCTTTTAGTTATGTGTGGGCCAATTATGTATAGATTGTACCTGTACCCTGGCAGTTCCCACAATGTCTGTGTCTCATAAGGCAAAAATTCTTTGGCCTATTTACTACCTCCTAGGATAAAAAGTGGTAGTACAGAGTTAAATATTGAATTTGCCCATTGAGACAGATGAGATGTGCTGAGAATCCTTAAAGTCCAGTTCTATGACTAGTGGCTTCTCTTGAGTTAATGAAAGTGAATGTCCTTTAGGCCACTTTTCTTTCAGTCAGTGCTACCTTGACTCACATAACCCTAGGTGACCACAGGCTACTTGTCACCAGCATGCCAGGTGAGTTTTGTTTGTTTGGTGTGGCTGTTGCCTCCTTTAGTTGTCGGTCATTTGTAGGATCCAGCTTGCGTGCAGCTAAAAAAAACAAAAACAAAAACACATGCATTTGCAGGTCTACTGTAGTTTTGTCAGGAATCCATGGAAGGCTTTGATCATTAAAATTGGTGCAGGATTTTCACAGGCATAGTAGAGCTTTGACTGGTTGGGAATAACAGTACCTAGGACTTTGGACCTACTTTAGCTTTAGTTGGAAACCCTGGTGGCGTAGTGTTTGCTCTTCAAAAAGTCAGCAGTTACAATACACCAGGTGGCCTTTGGAAACTCTATGGGGCAGTTCTGCTCTGTCCTGTTGGGTCGCTTTCAGTCATCGACTCAACAGCACTGGTTTTTCTGGTTTAGCTTTAGCTATTATGGCCCCAGTGAGCCAAGATTTACTGAGCGTCTTTTGTACACCAGGCACCATCTAAGCTCTGGGGAAACTGAGATGAATGTGAAGTGGTTCTTGCCCTAAGTAATGTATAATTCTTTAGCCAGAGGTGGCTGCCTGAACCTTCGTTGAAAGACAGCAGATGAAAGCAGTCAGTGATTTGTATGCAAGAGCTGCCTGTGGAGTTACCAGCATCATTGCTTCTAGAGGGTACCCCATGTGGAGAGAGAAACATTTTTAAAATCTCATAGAATGCTTAAAACTCGTACTAGTCTTCTCATTGTAAGATAGGTGATGTGGACCCTGGAGTTCTGGGAATGGCCTGGTTCCCTTTTCCCTGGTCTGCACGTATTGTTTTCCCAGAACCATGTGATAGTGTTTCCTCCTAATGGGCAAAGCTGTAACAATTTTTCTTCCCTGAGGGACAAGAATCATACTTAGAAGAAATGAGTTAATGGATGTAAAATGACTCAGTACAATGAGTGGTACATATTAGGCACTCCGCAATGTAGTTACTGGCGGTGTTTCATGGTGACACTGTAGGCAAGACAAGATTCTTTATTTCAGCTCTTTAAATGCTAGAGGGCAATATACTTATTGAAAAAATGTGCCCCTGTGTGTACTTCATTGCCTCTAGAACACTTAGATGATGGTTTCTGTTCACTGTCGTCTTTTTTAAAATACCTGCTGGAATAATTGTGGTATTGTGTGATGCAGCTACTTCCATCTGTTTTTAGAAAGGAACAAAATTACTTTTCATCTGGTGATGGTAAATTTTATAAAAAGAAAATTACACCCTAGAGGAAGATAATTACACTTCAAAATGGTACTTCAGTTCAAGCTTTCCCAGTCTATCAGCATAAAGATCGCTCCTGAGCTGGCTGGGCATTCCTTCTTCCTCTTTCCTGATTAGATGCACTAGACTGCATGCTACCACTGCTCTGAGGTGTATCTAAGTAGTCAGGATGTGTGAATGTCTTGCACCATCAGTTTTCCTAAACCTGCCTAATGAGTGCTTACTGTTAGGAGCACACTTCATCATGATATGAGAAGATATTCTGGTTATTTTTCCTTTTTATAAAGAAGTCTGGTTATTTCACAAATGTTTTTAAGTATTTGTAAATATTTCTTTTCTCATGCTGATGATCAACTGATTTTATCTACAAATGTTGGCCTCACAATATTTTTTTAGTATAGATTCTGTTTACCAAAAGACCATTTTAGTGTTTTTGAAAAAGTACTGATAATTGAGAAATGTAAATCAGGTTACATAAAAAATGACAATTATGTGCCTATTTTTATAAAGGCATCAAATAAATACTTTTTCCTGAAATTGTGTATTAAAATCCATTTCTAAATCAAGTGCTTAAACAATCAAGAGCCACAAGTCAACTCACCTTCAAGAGGCTGCATCATTAGTTGAGATACAGTAATAAAGTTTACCATACATTTTGCATAAATAGACCGTAGGAATAAATATCAAATACCTTTGGCATGCTTGTGGTAAACTAGAAGGAAAGAAATGCTAGCCTTTCTGCTTTTGAGATATTTCATGTTCATAATCTACGTTCTAAGCCTCTGAGTAGCATTACTAGGAAATAACTCCAAAATAAAGTATGCTCATCAAAACCAAACCCACTACTGTCATGTCGATTATTTTAATCGACTTCTAAAAATGCTATAAGAGTCTGGATTTTTGTCTAATTGTTAAAAGTATGTGCCCTCTTTTTATTCAGCCCTTGGCTGGTTTCTTGTTTCGCTTGGCTTCCTTGCAGCATGCTGCTGTCATTATTGGGGAAGGCCACAGAAGAGGCAGTGCCTCAGTTATGAAAGCAGAGAGCCTGGCCTTTTGTACCCTCCACAGTTCAGCAGATACCAGGCATCCCAAGTTCTTCATCCCTGTATCTCATTACTTGGGCCCATCTATCATTTATTCATCATCAAGCCACACTGAGCTTACTGGGGACAGCCCTGAACCTCTGGCAAAGCCTGGCACATGTTGTACAGAAGCTCAGTGAGTTCAAACTGCCCAGTGTGGTCATGGAACCCACATTCAGATCCCATTCAGTCTGACTCAGAAGACCCCTGCTCTTAACTGTCCCACTGGGTTCTTCTATCTCCTGTTCTGCTTGTAACAAACTTTTTCCTGCCTGTCAAATGCCATTCTTTACTCAGAGTTCACAAAATCCTGGCTTTAAAGCTTAAGCATAAACGGGTGGCTGGTTCAATCTGAGGTAATGTGGCCCAGCCTTTCCAGCTGTGCTGATGGGGCCCTCCTGTGGCAGCAGGTGCCGATGATAAATACATGGGGCATTTTGCCATGAAAATGCGAACTGACTTTTAGGATAGTGTGGAACTACCCCTTAACTTCTAAGGAACACCTGGTGGATTTGAACTGCTGACCTTTTGGTTAGTAGCCATAGCACTTAACCACTCACTACTAGGGCTTCCATGAGGGAAAGAAGCAGTAGGGTTTTTTGTTTTTAACTGAGGGTGTGCTTATGTCTCTCTCATGGATTTAGACATACTTACTACACTTGACTGATATAGTGGCTTAAGCCAGGCTAAGGGATTTGTCCAACTCATTCAGCTGAGAAATTCAGCTCTGGACTGTGATTCTGAAACATTTTTCATTCCAAAGGATACATTCCAGAGAGCATCCTTGTTAGAACACAGTAGCAGTGTTCCATTAAGAGCTTGTCATAATGTCCACTTATCCTTTGGGTAATTTTTTTTCTTTCAGTGGGTATTTTTGAGAACTATTGTTACGGCACTTGGCTTTATTGTTAACAAAAGTTGACAGAACCATGAAACTAATCACTGAGCTTGGAAGAGGAAATAATTTCAACCTAGGATGACAGCAAAGGCTTTCTTGGAGCAGGGACCATTTGAGCTGGCTTTTTGAAAAGACACTAGATTGGCTGAGATGTTACAGAGAGCCCTCCAAGACTGGCTGAGAAGATGTTAGGGAGAGCCCTCCAACATTTCAGTTTGCCTGGAATGCACAAGACCTCATCTTGAGCCTTCACTGACATTCTGTTTGGAATGGCACTCCGCCCTCACCACACTGTGCCCACTCTCCTTGACCTTCCTAATGTTTTCATATGCTTGTTTTTTACTGATTGCCTCTTCTAGTCAAATCTCAGGCTTTTTGAAGGCAGGGATTTTGATATGTTTTGTTCACTGCAGTATCTTTGGTACTTAAATGGCACGTGGTATACTGTAGGTAAACAATATTTGCTAAATAAATCTGGACCAAGAGTAACCAATTAATAAGCTACTTTAAAACACACCCGCCCACCCAAGAGACATATGACCTTATCCAAACTTAGGATATTATGCTAGGTGCAGTATTTGGATTGTATATTGTAGCCCAACCAAAAAAAAGTATGTTCTCATCGAGTCAATTCCAAGTCATAGCAACCCTACAGGACAGAATAGAACTACCCTGTAGGGTTTCCAGGCCATGGCTAGTCAACTGCCGTTGACCTCTTAAACCACTGTGTCACGAGCGCTCCTACTCTAGGTCAGGGGTTGGCCATTACACATTTCTTACAGGGGCTAGGAAAAGAGTGAATCTTAAGGAATGCAACCAATAAATACAACACTAATTGGTGGGGCTTATGGCATAGGCCTGCCCAAAGGCACTTGAATTAAAACTTGTGTAAAATAAACACATCTGCTGGTCAGATTTGGTGCACTGGCTCTTGAGCTGATCTAAACAGAATCACTTGAGGTGCTGTGTGGATTAATCAAGTGGGGTTCTAGGAAAAGGTAGGGCTGATGGTAGCTCATTGGTTAGACAAGGCTACAGTACAAGTCAAAGAGGAATGATAAGGCCCTAAACTGCAACTGTAGAAACAGTTAACTGAAATCTGTAACAGGTGGTAACAATGTCTTTTTCTTCTTATGCTGTGCTAAAGGTTTTTTTTTTTTTTTGCCTAAATCGACTATCTTCAAGAGACTGAAAGGTGTGAATATTTTTAAGGTCATTAACCTGGGTTCCTGGGTGTTTCTCAAAGGGTTATACTTGAAGTGTAGTAGCAACACAACGCCTGATTTACCACAAGATGAATGTATTGAGTATGCACCACATGATAGGCATTTTTTCCTAAGCCTAATATACAGGGTTCACTGAGTAAGAACTGAATGGATAGCATATAAAGTAACATTTTAATACTGAAAATAATCCTTTAAAGTCAGCCGTAGTTTTTTGTTTGCATGAAACAGGCACAGGCATGTACCACTGTTGGACATTGGTGACCATGAGAAACTTGTTCATGCAAAATACCAATCTGCCTTCCTGTACAGCCCACAATTGCTCCAAGCTCCGCAGCTGTGTAGAACAAGGAGTATGCTGTTTGAATGTGGATTCTGCAGCTGGGCTCTTAGATGTAAATCTACACTTCATCAGATCTGAGCGTAGTGGGTAAGAATTTTCACAAATTCAGTATGGAAGAAATCTCAATTTTTCAATCAAATTAGATTTGAATCCCCATGTTTTTTTTAAAAAATGCAGATAACTTATCTACTAAACAGAAACCCCTGGTGGCCTAATGTTTAAGAGCTGTGGCTGCAAACCAAAAGGTCAGCAGTTTCAGTCTACCAGGTACACTTTGGAAACCCGAAGGGGCAGTTCTGCTCTACCTGGTAGGGTCACTATGCAATGAAATTGACTTACGGTGACAGGTTTTTTTTTTAAACTCTTCTAAACACTGGAGGCAAATACACATAGTAGTGTGGCCAAGCCATACAGTGCACATCCATGAAGTTCACAATGTAGGCTTTATGAGAGCTCAGAACCACCAGATGCTATTGCCAGGTATTTGCATTTAAAAAAACCTACACATAGGTGCCTCAGAGGTGATTAGCAGGGTACTGAGAGAGAAATTTAGGAATGATTAGCAGCACTACTGACTAGTTCCCACCCTGAAACTTGACTTTCTGATAAGGAACCTTAAAAAGGCTGAGGTTACTGTACACTGATGCCATTCTGTTTGATCTTCAGTTTCTGGAGGAAACCACTTCTAAATTTTGAGGACCTACATCTTTGAAAGAATTCCAATTATCCCAAGTTTACCTTTTCAACAGAACCATTTTTTTCAGAACTCACCCACTTCACAAATTTACATTCCAGCTGCAGTACAGAAAGACACATAAAACCACCTCGACATTCAACCATTCACATTACCAATACTGAAAACACCAAATGATGTATGTGTTTTGTTCAGGTCACTAGGTCTCACCCCTTCTAACCTTTAGAATCAGACTCCCTACCATGAAGTATTTCCACGTCACAGTGAATGACAAGAGAAAGGGGGAAGGAGTCCTGAATGAACATCAGTTGTTAGCTCCAATGTAAATTTTAATAATCCATTATTTCTTAGGTGGATCACATACTATTTCCTATTTGTTAATTTCCAAGGGGAATTTTACTTAGCTCGAATTACATGGCCAACAGGCAGGTAAACTCTACACCCCAGAGATCATTCCCATTCATCCTTTTAGTCCTCTCTGTATACTCAACTTCCGGAACCTGACAGTTAAGTGCTTGGCTCCTAACTGAAGCTACTAATTTAAAGGCTAGCAGTTCAAATGCGTATCAGCCACTCTACAGTAAAAGTGATATGGCAGTGTGCTTTCACAAAGATTTACAGCCTTGGAAACCTCAAGGGGCAGTTCTATTGTGTCCTATATGGTCACTATGAGTAAGCACAGACTCAATGGCAACATGTTTGGTTTCAGGTAAACTCAACACACAGCATTGTGCTTATCTGTTAACATATCCTTAGAGTTATGTCACATCTCTGAAGCCACAGGCCAAACTCCCTGGCACAAATACAGGTCTAAGTACTTGCTGGATAATACAGCATAGGCAATAAAGAAAACCTGTCACTATTAGTTACATGTAAAGCAGCTTTTTATCAGTTTAGACAAAGGAGAAACAGAATTCAGTTCCTGTTTATATAGCAGTTCTTCGATGTTCTTCACAGAATAGGAAGACTGAAGCGTTCAAATTCACTGTTTACTTGGAGCAAGCAAAACTGGTATTTCAAGTACATTACACATCCCAAGTTAAGTCACACAAACTTGGATAAAGGTGGAAAATAGCATGTTCATAAAAGCAAGAAATGCATGTCCACACAGTTGTCAAAAGATGCCAGCACACTAAGGGTGTATGGGTCATGGAAAAATAGTATTAGAAGTTAACCCAGATATTCAAATATATGAAATCAGTCTCCAACTTGGGCTAAGGCTTTGCAAAGGACAAACAGGCAAGCTTATTCTTAAAAGCACAGATGTCTTCAGGTAAAAAAAAAAACTGTAAAATCATATGATCCAGAAAGTCATTTTCAGAGATAAAATGTTGAAGCCAGAAATTCTTCATTCCTCCTCATGTTACTCTTTTTCCACAGTGGCAATTTTCACAACTCTATAGGTGGGAAAACTTCCCTCTCTCTGGTATTCTGCCATGCTAGAAACTCTTCAGCACCCGCAGGATCACCAGCACCCATGGAACCACTGCATAGAGCCAAGTGCCTCATTTCCCACTGACAGTGAACAGAATCAATGTGACAGAACAAAGTTCCTGAAAAGTATTGTGTGATATGAACTGCACTGCAAAACAAACACTTTCATTATATCATCCAGAGGGAGAGAAATGAGGTGAACAGTACTCTGGAGACTAAAGGATCTTTCTGGGGGATTAAAAAAAAAAAAACATGTATTATCCAAGGTAAAAGGGACCAGAAATAACTGAAAAAAAAAATTCTCATGCAGTATGTTAGAGTTTTAGAAACAACAGATTATGTATACTTGCGTTATGTTTATCATACACACTAAATCTGTAACTAAAATCTATTAGTAAGGCTAATGAAAATCATTCACACAGCATTATGAAGACCAATCTGTTTAAAAAAATACTTTAATAAGCATATTCAGAATGGCAGAAAGGGAATGGGAGACGGGAATTACTTTACAGTGCAAAATTACTATGCATAAATTTAAAAACATCTAATTCATAGTTTTAAATGCCTATTTAAATATTATTTCAAATATATTTTACAGCTCAACAAACTTGCATTGAACTGAGTTGCAGATTCTGAATTCTCTTCGGAAACACATCGTGAAACAGAATACCATTCCAGATGAAAACGATAGTGCTTTGCTGGGGGTAGGGATGGGATGAGGGAGACTAACTATTAGCAAAGGCTTCTTTTCCCAACGCAGTTTTGTCAAGAGTTCAAGACTTATGATGTGCTAAATCTTAAGCAAATTAAACTTATGATATTACTAAAATTTTATAGTAGTGCAATGACTTATCAAGTTATAGTGGCTGCATTATGAAGAACAATGTACTGTGTGAAATACCTGTATAAACACAAAATACAACTATTTATGAAAAGCGGAGCATTATGTGTTAAAATAGTGGAATGTCTTTCATTAGGCATACTTAAAAAGATGATAAAAAATGTCCAAACATGTATACATGTGCCGTATTTGCAAACATGCCTGAGAATTTACTTGAAAAGTTCTTGTAACAGAAGTTTGCAAGAACTTCACAAACCAGCAAACAAAACACATCCTTTCAAAGAGGTGAAAATGGCATCTCTAAAATTGCAGCAATTTAAATACACAGCACCACCATTCTTCTGAAACATTTCTATAGATCATCTTTGATACAGAGCTACGATACTTTGGACTTTGATAAAATTAGATAATGGATTGTGACCATCTGCTAAAGCTGCTGCCATTCTGGATAAATATTTTAGGTAAAACAAAACAAAAACAATCCAAAACTCAGGCTTCTCAACATTTCCACCCAAAATTCTGATTTTCTTGGAAAAGTCAATGTCCATCATATGAAATCAAGTGTTAGAAAGTGGTGTTTAACACTGTTTGGGGAAGAGTTGTTCACATTGGTGAAGGAAAGCAGTCTGAACATAGATGAGTAGTAATACTTTATGAGGATAAGGCCTAAACGATATTTTCTCAGTGCAAGCCTCTACTCAATTGTATCAGGCAGTTGAGCCATCAAAAACAGACCACAAAAGATTTATTTTTAAAAGGCATTGGCTCTTGAACCGGTGGCAGAAAATGAACTGACAGAAGCATTTGTGTATGCCTGTGTGATAAAAACAATAGTTAATAATAATCTTTTATAAAAGTTTGAGTATAGGCTAGTCTGTCAGCTGTATAAAACTATGTTTTTTAACAAGAATTTTGCGCTAAAAGTAAAATAGCACTCTTGCAAGACTACACTAATGGATAATCCTATCTGTAATCACAAAGAACAATGTGTAACTTATAATAATTTTAAATTTGCATTTATCAAGACTAGGTTTTCATTTTGGAAATCCACCATCAATTTGGAAAAACAGGACTGCAAACAGGCAAGTTTGAAAATGTTTCTTTCTTCACATAAAATCAGTATTGTTGCTTGTCAACAGTTACTGGTGTGTGTGGCAATATAATCAATCACTTGTTTGACCTTTTCCCTTCTATTTAGTGCAAAAATGGGAAATTTTATAATGTATACAAAAATAATGAACAGAATTCTGGTCAGCATGATATAACTGAACACTTAAGCTGGCATTAAACTTTTGACTTGTTTCAAAAATAACTGAACATTGTACCAAATGCAAAGCAAACTCTGCAGTCTAAGTATCATGCTTTATCTCAGAATCCTCAAATTATTTTCCTTAAGTAGAAATTTGAAGAACAAAATTTTCACAATCTTTTATGTATGCTTTTACCACCTGGCTAAGAAACGTGACTTAGTTACTACACAAACACTTAAGAATTCATTAGAAAAACCATAGCAAAATAAAAGGAAAGCTGACAGACTTAGAATATCATTTCCTCCCATAAAAGTTGACCAACTGTACAAGTTAAGAAAAATTATACAAGCTTTTGTATTAAGAAAGGACAGCTCAGTCAAGACATAGGTACTGTAAAAATCTTTCAAAGGCTACAAAGAATCTGGAAAAATACAGAATGTATTTCTTAAGCCCAGATAAGAATATGGAAAGACATCATTGATGTCAACAATTTTACATACACAAACCTGACTTGGTTTATTTTTAAACTTCTATATATAAAAAAAATCATGCTAGCATAACTTTCAGGATTCATAAGGGTTTCCTTAATGACAACACTCAATTTGTATGGAGAGAAAAAGTGTCTGTTACAAAGATAAGACATTTTGAGAAACTCAGAAAAACAGGTGTTAGGCAAAAATTTCAACTTAGTTTTTTTTCCCTTCATCAAACTAAGCAAAAAATACCCTGCAGTGATAATGTGATTAACATATCAAGTGCAAAGGTACCTACATATTTTAGTTCATCCAAATCTAAAATACTTGTTGTATCCTTAGAGGTTTCTGACAGTTTTAAAGTAAAGTATCTGCAAAGGAAACATTATAAAATCTTATCTCCTAAAATTAGGCTTAATTCAAACTTTCAAATTTTAAATAACTGCTTCAAGAAATTAACTTTTAAGGTAACCCATCAACCCTGAAAATTTTTAGTCACACCAAGATTTACTCCAAAGAAAGTAAAATGGATCTAAAACTTAGTCATCTCTGTTTTCAAGTTCCTCAAATTTTCCATGTGAGATTGCATCTTGGAAAAATTCAGAAGAACCTGGACTTTCTTTTCCATTGCTGTTTACCCTTCGCCTTTTAGCAGGTCTCTCACTTTTTTCATCTAAATCATTTTCATTTCTTGCAGTCACGTGGGCAAATTTTGGGTCAGTGGTAAGGTTATCTGCTTCATAACCATTAGTGTCCATATCTGCATGAAGTGGTTTCTTACTTCCACTGGTTGGTCCATTAACATGTAATCCTTCAACTTTCACATCTTCTTTGTTTAGTATTTCTCCTGGCCCATGAGATGACACTCCTAAATGGGGAAAGACATAAATGAAACCGACAAAAATAAAAATGACAAAGTTAAAAAAAAAGCTTTTCATCAAAAAGTGTATATACAGAGTATGAATTCTAGCTGTGACTTTATTTACACTCTCTGTACCTCAGAAGCATGACATGAGAGGATAAGAGATTTCCTTAGCTATTATGAACATTAAATAAGGTAATATAAATAACCAAGAACAGAATTTGGAGTACATTAAGCATTTAGTTCATGTTAGTTACTATGTGACAACAAATTAAACACTAGATCTAGTAGCCCAAATTAAATTAATCAGGGAGGTATGCATAAATTATTTAAAACTTAGCAAAAGGGCCATAACTTTCTAAAATCATGTAAAATCAGAATATTTCTTATAGAAATTATCCAAATTTACTAAAATACTTGTTATATAAAATACTTATTACTTAAAATACTTATTACAGAAGCTTAAATTTTCTATTACCATAAAAAATCAAAACCCCACAACTTTATTTTTTAACATAAATTTATGGGTAATGTGCCTGAAGAGAGGAAACCCTGGTGGCACAGTGGGTAAGGGCTACAGCTGTCAACCAAAAGGTGGGCAGTTCAAATCCACCAGGTACTCCTACTCTGTCACACAGGGTTGTTATGAATTGGAATTGACTTGACAGCAACAGGTACAATGGGTATGGGTGCCTGAAGAGTCACGATCATACACTATTTGTGTAAGTGCACTTAAATAATGTAACAGTTTTAAAGAAATAACAGAAAAGGTCATGCTAGAGCTGACTACAAAATTAAATGGAATACAGACTTAAGGAGCCCTCACAATGCAACCATTAAGAGCTTGGCTGCTAACTGAAAGGTGTGTAGTTCAAACCTCCCCAGCAGTTCCATGGGAGAAAGACCTGGCAATCTGCTCCTGTAAACACCACAGGCAAGAAAACCCTATGGGGCAGCCTACACTTTTCACAGTCACTGTGACCTGGAATGGACTCAAAAGACAGCATACAATGATGTAAAACACAGAAATTAACCACTGAAGATAATTACAATGTAATTATCTGAAACACATTCAGCATTAAAGTGAGCTCCAAATAGACTTTTTGTTAGAGTATGTTATTCTATTTTCCCAAACCCAAAACTCCATACAAATCATGAATGTTCATTGGAATCACTTAGAATCTGAGACTCAAAGAACTATTATTCTGTGATAGTAGGCCTAAAGACCTAGGTTAGACTGTAAGTAGGTGAGGAGTAACTACAAGAGCTCAAGGCTCAAAGTAAAGCACCTTCTAAAATAAATGAAATTAGGTTGAGAGGTTCTTTCCTTTCCTTGCAATACAAATCCTGATTGCAGGCACTTAAAATGAATGGGCTGCAGGCTACTGAGTAATTTACAGCTAACTTTTATAAACACTCTCCTAGCCTACCATCATGTTATCAACAAGTGGTTTTAAAAAATGAAGGATAAAGACAGTGGCTACAACAATGGGGTCTAGCACTTAACACTGCTCAGGATGGCACCAGACCGGACAGTGTTTCCTTCTGCTGTACACAGGATTGCTGTGTGTTGGAACTAACGTGATGGCACCTAACAACAACAAAGAAAGGACTTGACTTCTTTGGTGCTGTGAACAAACAGGAAAAAGCAAGTAGACTGCCTGCCTGCCTTCTTAACTTTCCACCTTTGGTCCAAGGTCAGAATGGCACCATGGATGGATGTGGTCAGCATCAGATGTCATGTTAATGAAATGTTCTTGGACCAGGGCACGGGCACTGCTGCATTGTACTTTTTGTTGTGCCTGTCGGATCCAACTTGACGGCACTTGGCTGGCTTTGGCTGTGCTTACAGGGGAAAAGAGAGGGCTCATCAAATGAATAACGTATACAGGACACTGTAACAGTGTCTGTTTAAGACCAAAGATAGGATCTTGCCTCCTGCTCTTCCAGTTTCTGTTAGTGGGGAAAAAAGCAGAATGCAGGTGGGCAGGGCTCCTGAGGAGGTGTGGGGACTTAGATTTTCTGCTAGGCAGGAAGATCATTTTGATAAAAATAACTCCGTTATCTAGGTCTTGTTGACCAGCATAGTGATCTCTAGTCCACAGTGTATTTCAAATGAGACTACTATCTGAACCTCAGACATTCCACCATGCCATTTTTTATGGATAAAAACATAAGAATATTTCTGTAGAATATCTATAGGCTGATAACCTGCTTTGTTATTTCTCATCTATCAAGAGAAAACTTAAATATTCAGGACAGTGTCCTGTTACCTAGTTCTTCTCATCTATATATTTAAAGCACTTTCCTGACAGTGTCATAACTGTTCAAGGGACTGCAGAAATACCTTTGTATTTTTGATGTGAAATAGCTGGACGGTCAGCATTCAAGGAATGCTGATATCCAGACATCCCATTCAAGTAATAAAATACATGCTACTTAAGAGAAATGATCACTGTTGACTGTACCACACTTTTGTAATTGTACTTCTGAGTGATGTCAGTGGGAATCCTAATTACTTTGTGTTATATTAGTTTACTTGTATGCTTATATTATGTTTAATTTGGTATTTATAATTAGTATTTCGACTTCTGCTTTGAAAGTTTAAAAAAAAACCAAAATGAACTTCTCAGGCCACTGAAAGAAAAGTGTCCTTTGTGTGCAAGAAAGATAAGCATTTCACTGGCTGCTTACCATTTTGATTATTATTGCTTACAGTGCCATCTTCTTTCTCGGATTGGCTGTTACTACTGTTTGAGGCAGTTGGGGGAGGGGACGGTGCGCGACTGGAAGCAGCACTTTCACTTTCATCTAGAAGACGATCCATGTAATCCCTTAAAATTAAGCACAGGAATAAAACTATTTTTCTATCAAACTTGAAAATTATATTACTTAAGGTTAAATTTAAAAAGCTTTATTAACAAGTATATCCTAATTTTCACTCAGATTTTACATCTACTACAAAGCATAAATATTTCTTGGCCAACCCTTCAACTAGAATAAAGGCTCTTTGGTGGGCACACTGGCTCAGAACTGAGCTGCTAAACCAGAGGTCGGTGGCTCAAATGCACTAGCTGCTCTGGGACAGAAACATGGGGTAGTCCATTTCTGTAAAGATTTACAGCCCTGGAAACCCTATCATGGAGCAGTTCTAACCTGTCCTGTAGGATCCCTATGAGTTCTGACTCAATGGTAATGAGAACAGGATCTGCTGAGTTGTGGAGATACATCAAGACATGGTACCTGACCTCAAGAAGCTCCCAATAGCACCCAAGGTACAAAACTAATAAACAGCAAAGAAAAATTATGTAATGCATTGAGTAGTGCATATTATGCATACAAAAACAGACATGAGCATGTTGAGATGCCAAAGGGACTTCAGAAGTTAAGGCTAATGGGAATAGACGATACATGATGAGGAATTTTGGGGAATAAATTTGGTATGTTACGACTAGATAATGGAAAATGCTGAAAACCAAGCAAAGGAAGCTATAATGATGACATATACAAATTACTGTACACTTCTGATATAGCAACAATAACAAGAAAGACACACTAAAAAACAAAAACTATTCACTAACAGCATCCCAAAAGCTTGAAGAAAGTCAGGCTGAGCACCCAAGACGCTGGGGCAGAATCCAGTTGGCTTAATTATTTGGAAGACTATTTTACAGTGAAATGATCTCCAATTTGCACATTATTCTCAATCTTTTCAGGAACAAGAAGAATTCACAGCAGGATCTTTTAGGGTTGTCTGCTGAAGACGCAAAAGTGCTTCATCTGGGTGAACAAATGGAAGGTAACAATTTTACACAAAAAAATGAATGGTTTATGATACTCTACTGATTTTGACCCAAAAAGGGTAAGAACATGTGCTCATATTTTTCACTAAAGGATTAAGTGTGTTTTGTGCAGTCACTTAAAGTTTAACCCTTAACAGAAAAAGATGACCCTAGAAGCAAACCAGACAAATACTATACTGTATTTTTATGTAAATAACTGGTATCTACTGCATTTGTTGCCTCCTCGAGTTTATTTTTATAAACTCATAATCCTTTTTTTTTTTTTTAACAGCAACAATGTGGAAGACAACTGGCATGGTGGCACTTGTGACAGTGCCTCAAAACACACAGAAGGTGTGCATTATTTGCATAAAACATGGTATCGCTATCGCCATGGTTATAGAAAATCAGTTTCTCCCCATCTGGAAAAAACGTACAGTCTGGTTGCTGCTTCTTACAAGAAGACATAAAACAGCTATAAGGCATAAAGTCTTGAGTAAAAAATTACGGTATATTGTTTTAAAACTTTATAAAAGAGCCAGAAGAGCCATACCTGGAACCTTATATAAAACCACGGTAATCCTGCTGGCGGGGAGTGGGAAGGGAGGTGAGGATGGGGCATTTGTTTACTTTATACCAGGAAATCACTGTTACTCTTAAAACCTAACAGAAGATATGGGATGACTTTTAACATAACTATGTCTAGTCCACCTATATAATGCTTTACCCCAAGAATAATCAAGGATATGTGTTTTCAAAATTTATATAAAAATTATTAGAGAAACTAGAATGTTTGGTGGCACATCCCTACCTAACCTGTTGGCGCTTGACATCACAGAGGACCAACTAAGCCAGCCCACAACACTTCCCTTGGTGATGCTTTCTGAAAGAGAAAACTGGATGAAGCGGGTCTGACCCAGCATGGCAATTCTTATTTGATGACAACAAACTGTCGTTCATGTGTGAACATATTTCTGAGATGGGTGAAAAAAATGAAAGATGTTACCACTCCTTTTCTCTACAGAGAATAGCTTGAAAACCATGTCTATTTTAAGATATATTCTGCAGACTGGATAGCTGTATTTAATTCTGTATCGTTACGGCATTTTTTTTTATACTATGTCTTAACAATACATGAACAACTCAAACAAAATTAACAATAAATTTAATAATATTAAGCAACCAGATAAATGAAAGATAACAATTATAAGCAAAAAAAAATGAATGTTTATGATTCTCTACTGCTATATATGAATTCCCACTCTAGCCATCAAGAGACTTTTAAAAATGGAACATGAGGCATACAGATCACTGTCCCATTATTTCCAGGGGCCATCAATCTTACTCATTTATTCCCTTTTAGATTATGTTGCCGGGCTTTAGATGACCAGCAGAGACAACTGTAAATGAACATGACCAAGTAGCAGTCTAGGCCTAGGAGTTTGAAAACCACCATCAAATATGCATACAGGTTTACCTCTTTCAAATGTAGTTATCTGGCCAGCTGTAAGAATGTCTTTATTGGGGCACACTAACAAAGTCAACTTCAATTTTTTTTTTTGTATTATTTTAATCTGTAAGCAACAGGATAATCAAGGACAGTATAGGCAACTCTACCACAACAAAAATTCATGAGCATTTTAAAGCAATTCATGTGTGACAAAGAGCTCACTACTTTATGTATATATAGTAACAAATTACTGGTTGTGGTAGGGGGAGTGTTTTTACCCAAAGTTAAGGCTCCATGAGGCTAAGAGAACTTGGTATCTAAAGAATGGTTTAGGCAGATAAGGCCTTTTGCATAAAAAACCGACTACAGTAAGAACCCATATTTATACCACTGGGAGTAAGTTAAAGTTGCATTATTAATTACTGAATTATTCTGGAGGGAAAAAATTTCAGGAAATCTGGAAAAAGTGAAGTCACTATATGCATGCCCTTCCCTCTATAAAAAGCTTGTAAACAACTAAGAAAATACAATTTGACCTGACTTCTTATAATTCTCTGCCTTTTCCCTTTTATGTCAGCCTATCTCAAAACTTATTTTAGTTCCAAAGATCAAAAGTAGATTGGACAAAGCAAGTGTTCATTTCCTTTCTTTCTGAAGAGGCCTCTACTTACTGGGCATTAGCCCTACAGTTTTAGAAAAGACAATTTCTGTTCTTTCCTCTTTTAACTGCTCTCACTGTGTCAAAAAATACAAATTGTATATGGCTAGGCTAGAATTTAAACAAAATCACATATTCATGCAGCTGAGCTCCATTTCTTCTATCCATTCAATGTATATACTCCAACTTGTGCTTTAATGATATATTTATGTCAAATAATACAAATTGTGGTTTATAATTTTTTTATAAGACTATGTATCAGAGTATATTTGCCCTATGAAAAGAAGGTATGTCAATGTAAGGTAAATTTAAAGTTATATAAATTCCTACCCTACTTAAGACTCAAAATCAGAATTGTTAAAAAAAAAAAAACTTTAACACAAAAACATACAGCTCTAAAAGAAAAACTCACGTTACACCAGGATGAAGATTATACTTCTTTTTTCCAAATCGTGTTTGCTGAGCAAAGAAATCATAGCGTTCAGATTTTTTCCACATGTAGTAGAATGCCACACACTCACCAACTGACCTCGTTCGGACCTGTAACAAACACACAGTCTTTTTTAAGAATCCTTTTTCTTTAAAGCAATTATTTCCTGAGAAACACCTAAAGATTTAAAACAAATTTTAACTGATACATAATATATACAGGTGCTGTGAAGCTGACTCCATGTGACAAATCAGAACTGTCGCATGAAGTTTCTTCTAGGCTACAATCTCTGTCACAGCAGATCACCAGGTCTTTTCTTAGGAGCTGCTGGGTGGGTCTGAACTGCCTATCATTGGCAGCCATATATCTAACACACTGAGCCACCCGAGATCCTTAGATATGTAATAAAAATGCAACACCCCAACAGCTGTTGAAAGCTGTTCTTTCTGGACTCCCATTAACAGAAATAATACAAGGAAGACAAGCGCTCAGATATTATTAAACATTGTTAAAAGACTGCCACCATCCAAATCTCTCTATTGAAAATACTCATCTATTCAAAATGTCTGCAAGTGGCAGTTAGCTTAAAATTAACGTTATAAACAATTTATGAGTACTTTTACCTAAGCTGTCTACCTTCAAAATCACTTTCAAAAGCTTCCCTTACTAGTCCTAACAGCAATCCAGACTTTCAAGAGAGGCTAAAGATTATAATAATGTGAACATTCTGTTTATTAAGTTATCCGTGTGGTTTACTGTGCTGTACCTATTTGTGCAACTGAATGGCTCCCCTCACATAATGTTTGTTATTTATGGGATTAGCTAATGATGTTGACAAAAATTCCCTTTTTTAGCGTTGAGAAATGGATTGGTTGATGTATATAAATAAAATGCTGAACTTTTTTTTTTTTAAAAAAAAGGATCTGCATGAGTATTTGGGATGTAAGAAGACACTGTAACCCATAAATTTCTGATCACGAAGTACGAGTCTTATGGCACCTAAGAACAGTTACTGATGACATATTTCTTTCCACAGTGTATGCTTTTCCTCCTTCTCTCTGCTTGTTCTTTCCAGTTTAGGCCAGGGTGCTCTGAGACTGACTGTTTTAGAGCTTAAAAAAAAAACCACAAAAACTGGTACTCTCAAGCTCTGAAAATTCCATCTTTCTGTATCCTCCAGAAATATTTTTAATAGATTCTTTGATGGTAACTATACTAAAAGAAACAAATGAAAATAACCTTTTGAAGCATACAAAATTAACTATATTATGAAAATTTCTCAATAAAACAACAAAAATCTTCATGCTTTCATTGGGTCATTTTTCTCCCACTTACAAAATTACTGTCCTCTCCTTATTCATTATAGCAACTAGTATATTATTATCTTACAAACTGAGTTCCATCCTACTGTACTGAAATACCACCATCTCAAAATATTTACCCACCTCCCCAAATCAAAGTCCTTAGTTTTAACAGTCTTCTTTTTTTTTTGGCTGGCACTTCCAAGCCCTATGATAAGATTTTACATCCCTAGGTAGTTAGTTCAAACAGTTTGCACTCATCTACTCACCTATAGGTTGATGGTTGAAACTTAACCCAGAGGCAGCATGGAACAAATGCCTGACATAGATTATAGCCAAAAAACGTAAGGAGGAGTTCTGCTGTGTAACACATAGGGTTGCCATGAGTCAGAATCAACTCAATGGCACTTGAGATTAAAAAAAAAAAAAAAATTCTATGGCTGAGGGATTTGAGGTAGCTTCTATTGCTCAGGTTGTTGCTGCCAATTACAGTCACTGATCATTCCTCTCAGTCCTGAAGTCCTGTCCATACTTAGGTAATCCAGCATGATCTGTGTCAATAGTGTCTGAATTTGAACCAGGGTACTAGCAAACTCTTACCTAAAATGTTCAACTATGGAACAATGTTTTTTTGTTTTACAATCAGAAACATACATGACCAGCTGCTGGCATAAGGCACTGCTTGGATGTATCTGAGGTTGCAAAAATGAGAACATGTTATCACTTACTTTATTAGCTTGAATCAAATGAAAATCCTTTCCATAGGCCTTCAAACCTTGTTCAAAATTTCTACACTCTTCCTCTGTCCAAACAGATAATTCCTCTGACAAAAGGGGGAGAAAAAAATGCTCAGCAATATTTCTCTAAATGTTGCATGTAACAAATTATAAACAAACATGTAACTTTCTGGTAAAATGAGGGAAACATTTTAGTCCTGAGCTCTATTACTGATCACTGGAAAGATAAAGTGAGAAATACTCTTAACAAAATATTATATAACCTGGTCTCTATCTGGGTGCCCTCAACTCGGGCTATTTTCTGCTTTATTTTTTATGATCCAAATGTATTAGCCAGCCACTTTTCTTGGGAATAGGCATAAATATGGATCTCTTCCAACTGGTTGGTAGGGTATCGGTCTTCCAAATTCTTGGCACAGACAAGTGAGCACTTTCAGAACCGTATCCATTTGCTGAAACATCTCAAATGATAATTCCTGGAGCCTTATGTTAACACCAATGCTCTTAAATGCAGGTTTTAATTCTTCTTTGAGTACCAACAGTTCTTGTTCATCTGCTACCCTCTTGAAGTGGTTGAACGCTGACCAATTCTTTTTGGTACACTGACTCTGTGTATTCTTTCCATTTTTTCTTGATGCTTCCTCTGTGGTTTAGTATTTTCCCTGTAGGATCCTTCAGTATTGCAACTTGAGGCTTGAATTTTTTCTTCAGTTCTTTCAGCTTGAGAAATGCAGAGTATATGCTTTCCTGTTGGGCATTTTATTTCCAGGTCTTTGCACATGTAATACTTTGTCTTCTTGAGCCATGCGTTGAAATCTTCTGTCCAGTTCTTTTACATGATCATTTCTTCCTTACTTTAGCTATTATTCAATGTTCAAGTTTCAGTCTTTTCTGACATTCATTTTGGTTTTTTTTCTTTCTTTCCTGTATTTTTAATGATGTTATTCCATGACTTGTCTGGTCTTCAGTTATTAGTATTCAATGCATCAGATCTATTCCCGGAATGGTCTCTGAACTCAGGTGAGGTACACTCAAGGTCATACTTTGGCTATTGCTGACTTGCTTTAATTTGTTTCAGTTGCAACTGGCACTTCTGTAACAGCAATTGATGGTCTGTGCCACAACTGGTACCTGACCTTGTAGTGACTGATGATACTGAGCTTTTCCACTGTCTCTTCTATAGATGTAGTCGATTTGATTCCTGTGTTTACATCTGGTGAGGTCCATGTGTACAGTAGTCATTTAAATTGGTGGAAAAAGGTACTTGCAATGAAAAAGTCACTGGTCTTGCAAAATTCTATCATGAGCTATCTGGCACTGTTTCTATCACCAAAGTTGTATCTTCTAACCACTGATTCTTCTTGTTTCCAACTTAGCATTTCAATCACTAGTAATTATCAATGCATCCTGATTGCATGTTCGATCAATTTCAGACTGCAGAAGTTAGTAAACATCTTCCATTTCATCTTTGACCTTAGTGGTTGCCAAAAATCTGAATTACCAGTCATATTAACTGATCTTTTCTGTGGGCATATGGATATTACCCTACCAACAGCACTGTACTTCAGGATAGATCTTAAAATGTTCTTTTTGACAATGAATGCAATGCCATTCCTCTTCAAGCTGTCATTCTCAGCGTAACAGACAACATGACTGTCCAGTTTACTGGTGAATATCAGTACATTTCAGCTCACTAACGCCTACAACAGGGTATCAGTATTTATGTGTTCCATCTTATTTTTTATGATTTCCAATTATATTCATATTTATACATTCCATGTTCTGATCATTAATGGATGTCTGCAGCTGTTTCTTCTGCTTTGAGTCAAGCCACATCAGCAAATGAAGGTCTTAAAGGCCTGACTCCATCCACACTCAGGGCAACTCTACTTTGAGGTGGCAGCTATTTCCCAGTTGCTTTTGAGTGCCTTCCAACTGGGGTGGCTCATATTCTGGCACTGTATCAGTGTGTTCTGCTGCTATCCATAGAGTTTTCACTGGCTAATTCTTTTCAGAAGTAGCCCGCCAGGTTCTTCCTAGTCTTAGTATGCAAGCTCAACTGAAACATATTGCCATGGGTAACCCTGCTGGTACATGAATACTGGTGGCATAGCTTCCAGCATTACAACAACATGCAATCCCTCAAAGTATGAGATCTGACAATTCAGTACATGAACTTAACTGTTTTAAGTGCTATATAACTGCTTGCTGAATATCACTGCAGCCACCTATGAAATACTCCCCTTGGGAAGTTGTGTACCAATGCCAGCACCTAGTCTACCCTTCAGAGCAATTTTGGAAATCTCTTTGATTTGGCGATCATGCATAGTGGTACAGTGGCAAGCTCACAAGCTTAATTATATAGCTGTCTGTGAGGCAGTTTTTAGCCAATTAAAAAATACCTGTATTGAAACACCTTCAATATTCCCCTGATCTAGCCCCCAGTGACTTTTTTCTTTACCTGAAAATAAAAGCAATATGAAAAGAAGACATTTTGATGACACTTAGGACATCAAGCATAACAAAAAGACAGCTATGATGGCCATTCCAGAAAAGGTTTCAAAATTGCTTTGAAGGGTAGACTAGGCGCTGGTGTCGGCGCACAGCTTCCCAAGGGGAGTACTTCGAAGGTGACTGCAGTGATATTCCACAATGACGAGGTCACAAACTTAACTGGCAGTCCTCATACAACAAACCGACAGTCAAGTGAGGAACACCAGCTTAATAGTATTTGCCTTGCCTACTGTATTCTTTTAAAGATTTACCTATATGTGATCAAACTGACAACAGCAACTTGGAAGATTAGATGGGCAGCTTTGGGAGCAATGAGTTTATAAACGGCAGTGAAGTAATTAGATGAGATTATCAACATAGGTCATACAACTTAAGGAATGCATCTAAAAGTCAACAAATTGTAAAGGTGGAAATCAGTGAACCTGTGTATGTGTTGGTATGTTATCTTCAAAATAAAACCTCAGTCAAGAAGAAAGAAAGCAAAGCGTTATTGTACTTTTATTTAAGTGGCCTTAGTTTCCCATTAAAATCTTGCAAAGTGGCAGCCTTGATCCCATTTACTCTCATTTCTTGTATTATACTTAGAGTCGACAAATATTTACTTAATTTAGAAAGATCAGTATTAATAACCTGAAGATATACCCAGATAGACTACAGCTTAGTGTTATATTTCTAACATATCAACAAAACAAATGAAAGCCCTCAGTTCACATCTATACTTACCTCTAGCTGCTTTTACATTAAATCGTAATCTTCTTAATGCTTCTTCTGTATCAAAATTGCATTTAACTAATTCATATAAAGCCTAAAAAAATTTAAAAAAGGCTTCAATACATGACCTTAATGTATTGTATTGTATGAACTCCTTAATACCACAATTTCTCAAATAAAAGGTTTTCCAAAATTCAGTGTTTGTTTTCACCATCTTTTCCATAGGACAAATAATTCTAGTCAATGAAGCTACAGAGCAAGAAAAGTAAATTCAGTTCCGAAAATTAACTATGTCCAGGTGTACAGAAATCAGAATAAGGATTGCCTTAATGGTTATGGCATTTTGAGCATTTACAAATAATAACAAGTCATTTCACAGGAATCATAATCCCTTTATTTGGGCTATTCACTGGTCTGTAATCTGTGATAATTTTAAACAAATCAGAAACTACAGATAAAAAGCTAACCCACAAATAATTCTGGTATCAGGTTTATGGCAGGCACTAGTCAACCTGATGAAAAATATTATGCTAGGTATGTATTCTCAATCTGATGAGGGCCACAGATTCTTAAGGATATCCAAAACATAAAAATCTTTTTCTACTGAGTCAATTCTGACTCAGTGACCCTACAATGCAGAACAGAACCACCTCACACAGTTTCCAAGAAAGCCTGGTGGATCTGAACCACCAGCCTTTTGGTTAGCAGACATAGCTCTTAACCACTATGTCACCAGAAATATTCAAAGAAATTTAAAAAACACTATTAGAAATATATACATGCTACAATGTAACATTAAGTTTTTCTTGCTGGTTTGTTTTAAGCTGAGATCATGTCAACCAAGTAATACAATAACACTGCATTAGTTTATGCCGATGATAAACTGATTCCCTGCTGATATCATCACTGGAATCATCCACTGAGAAGTGGATAGAACAACACTGAAAGTGATAGCATTTAATTTATAAATACATACGATACATTTACTTTGAAAAAAAGTCTTTTTTTTTTTTTACCTGTTCATTATCTTTTATATGAGATCCTTCAGGAATTGCTTCTACACCTTTCTCATCACCGGTTCTCCTAGATGCATCCTTAAGAAATACAATAACTTTATCTTCTGGTAAATACTCTGGGTCCCACAGGAGCTGATCATCATTTTCATACACTAAATAGATAAAATATTTTAAAAAATTGTCAAAATTTATAAAGTTTGTGTTAAAACACAGCATTTAAGAAATAAGTCATACTTAGATCACAATGCTGAAAAATGATAGGTAAAATGTGGTCCTACTACTTCCCTGACTACTATTTATAGCTTAAATGAATTATGCAATTAAACAGAGATGGACATACCACTTTATTTTAGATCCAGGCTGACCTGTGTTTATTAAAGTTCAAAGTCTCTTGGTTTTAATACCAACTCTACTACTTATTACTTGCATGACTTGGGCAATTACTACCCTTCTTTCCGCCTCATCTATAAAATGGGATTAACACTAACACTACTGCATACAAGTTGTAAGGATTTAAGCATTTTAAAACAGTTATGGCACACACAAAGTTTAACAGATGTTAGCTGTAATTTTTTTTTTTTACAAAAACAGTGTTTAGAATAATGCTCACCAAACAGCAGTCACTTTATTTCCAGGAGGTGGGATTTTTTTTAGGTTCCTTTATTTTTCTCTAGTGGTTGAAAAAACAAGCATTTTTATAAAAATATTTTTTCAGAAACTCTTTTAGGTTTCACCTAATCTCCACTTAGTAAGATTAAAGCTTAACTTGCACAAAATTTAAAAAGTAGAAAGGAAGGAAGAGGACCTAAAATAGAGATACATGGTCTTCTAAATGACAGGAAGATGAAAATACACACAAGATTAAGAAGGAAGAGCCACAGACTGAAGAGGTACCAAGAATGGGCATCACAGCTGCTAAGGGAAGAGAGTTTCAAGGAGTAATCAGCTGGAGGAATGCTGTTGTATGACTAGAATGAAAACTGGAAAAAAAAAAATACTAGATTTGCCAATAAGAAGATAAATTATCACAGTCGTCTAGTCCTGCTGAAATACCACAAGTGGACAGCTTTAAGAAAGCCAGCCAAGAAAGCAAAATTTATTTGTTCATAGTCTAGTAGGCTAAAACTCCAACTTCAGGGCATTAACTTCAGGGGAAGGCTTTCTCTCTGTCAGTTTTGGAGAAAAGTCATTGTTCTCAATCTTCCTCTGGTCAAGAGGCTTCTTAGGCACAGAGACCCTGGGTCTGAAGGACATGCTCTGCTCCAGACGTTGCTTCCTTGGTGGTATGAAGTCCCCAATTGTCTGCTCTCTTCTCTTTCATCTCCTGAGAGATCAATGGTGGCCACATTCCAGGGAAACTCCTTTTATAGTCAATCAAGCATGTGACCTGGGTTAAGTGTGTCACAATCCCACCCAAATACTCTTTAACATAAAATTACAATCACAACAATCACATGATGGTGGGAATCACGGCCCATCCAAACTGATAAACACAGTTTTGGGCGAACATAATTCAATCCATGGCATTAATGTTTCAAGAACTGTTTCTGTAGAGAGATGCAAAAAGAAACTCACACTGAAGAAGAATGAAGAGTAAATGGAAAGCGAAAGAATAGTATAGAAAATTATTCTGAAAAATCTGGTTGCAGAGGAGAAAGTACAGTAGCTAGAAAGAAGTATAGCCAAAAAAGATTTTATTTTTAAAAATAGAAAAAACAAGCACTTATGTAAATGGGAAGGAGCCAGTTTAAGACAGACAATGAATTTGAGAAAGAAAAGGAAAACTGACAACTAATTAAGGCTCTCCTATGCACCAGGCACTATATAAGTGTTTTATCACATGCATTACCTTTCCCTCCCACTCTCCCTACATACTTCAAAAACTTCTTCCTCACTGCAGCACTACTCACAATAGCAAAAAGATGGAAACAACTGAAGTGTCCATAACAACTGAGTGGAAACCAACCACAGTACATATGCACAACAGAATTCTGCACAACAGAATACTACACAACAATAAAGAGTAACAGAGCCAAGAAACATCTCCCAGCATGGATGAGTCAATCATAAAAGGGCAAATACTGTAAGATGCTACTATCACAAAAACTCAACAAAACGTTTACAAATGATCTTTGACAGTTACAAGGGAAACAAAGGCTGGGGAGGAAAAATCACTAACTAGATAATAGATAATACTTAAGTTTAGTGAAAGGAAAGACTGTACACAATATAGGGCTCACAACCACATGACAAGGCAAAGTCATAGAAGCTTCACAGACACATTCAAACACCTGAAGGACTGAGTAACCAGGATAGGGACCATGATCACAGGGGTCATTTAGGTCAACTGCCATGCCATCATCATAAAGAAAATATTCTATCTACATCTAACTCTAGTAAGTAGCACTTGGGGTTCTTAAAAGCCCAAGAGAGGCCATCTAAGATACATGTACTACTCTGCTAGTCTCAGCCTATCTGGAGCAAAGATGAATGAAAGAAAACAAAAACACAATGGAAAGTGTCAGTCCAAAAGACTAATGTACCACAAGTACCAAAGCTTCCACCAGCCTGACTCTAGAACAACCAGATGGTGCCAGCTACTAACACAGCTGCTCTCAGTTTTATTACAACAGAGGGCTCTGGAGAGACTGGCAGAAAAATGCAGAATAGAATTCAAATGCACACACACAGAGAGACCAGACTCACTGGTCTGACAGACACAGGCAGGAACTTCCAAGGCTATGGGCATCAAACACCTGTTGAACTCAAAATTGAAGCCATTCCCAGAGATCATCCTTCAGTCAAAGATTACACAGGGCTAGAAAGAAACAGTAACAAATGTAATGTAGTTCTTAGTTCAGTCATGCATATGAGGCCAAATGGGCAATACCTGCCCTAAAACAAATATGAGAAGGCAAAAAAGGACACCAAAACAGGACGAATGGAGACAGAGATCCCAGGGTGGGTAAGGGGAAAGTGCTGACACAGCATAGACTGCAACCAAGGTCATGAAACCAATTTGTCCTGTAAACCTACATCTAAAGGTAATTAAAAAAAAAAAAAAAGATTCTTTTGCCTTCCAAGGACATTCCATCTTTTTCTATTTCCCAAACTGTGTATTATTCTTTAAAGTACAGCTCACAGGAAGACAATGTCTTAGATTTGTTCCTTAGTAAACTTTCTTTTTCCAACCCATTGGTCCAATCCTAGTGAAATTTCTAAAACTTCCATATAAAGCAAATTTGGGTATGCTGCTACCAAGTTCTGTTTTCTGCTCAGCCTCAGTTCACCAAAGGGAAGAGACTGCAGTTCTTACATTATGGCTGTAGGATGTGGGATGAGGAAAAGGCCATATAAGAAAAGCAGAGGGTAGGTCTACAAGGTCCCAGTATTGTCCCAATTAATACCCCATACTGGACTTATAAAACAAGTATAAACTATCCAGGAGATATTTATGGAATCAGTGCCACTGTTTTGAAGTTCTAGGCAGTCACAAAAAATACAGAGACATTCTATTTTAAAGCTGAGCAGACTAACATCACCAGATAGCACCAAAGGACAAAGACAGATCCCTGGAATTGCAATCAGCTACCCATGTAGCCTAACCTTTATTATTTCATTAACCTCAGAATAACGTGACACTTTTTATTTTATACAATTATAACATATTCAATAATGACCATGCAGTGCAATCAATGAGCACTTTCACAAAAAATAAGCCACACTGCCTGTACTGGTTCCAGAAATGACGAAATAATGTTGCACTTAAGATAATACCTACCTAAATTACGTAACTTTTGACTATGAACTAAATATAATATGGAATAAGTTGTTTTTAATTAAATAGTTGTTGCAGAATGACGAAAATGCTGAGGATCAAAAATTTAAAAGAATTCATTATTATGATAAATACCAAAAACAGAAACAGCTGCTATAAATACATCAAGGAAAAAACACTTGTATTATCAATAGAAAAAAGAACTTTCTGATAAATGACATAAACTTGCTAGATTTTGACAGTTAAATCAATTAAACATAATAGAGCTTCTCTAAAACTACTGTAATATAAAGAAATTACCAGCCTTAAATGTTCAGAGGAAAAAAAAAAATCCAAACTCACTGCCATTGAGTTGATTCTGACTCTTAGCAAACCCGTAGAAAAAACAACTTTCCCATAGGACTTCCAAGGCTGTGACCTTTATAAAAGCACACTGTTACATCTTTCTTCCCTGAGGAATGGCAGGTGGGTTTGAACCTTTGACCTGTTAGCAAGCAAGAGCTTTAACCACTGAGACACTGGGCTTCTATACTAAATACTAGAACTCTGACAATTTACATACAATTACATGTGACTAAAAGAAGTGTACAGTGGAACTAAGAGTATCATTGCTGGTGTCAGATGGATAATGGGTGAAACCAAAGAATATCAAAAGATGTTTACCTGTGTTTCACTGACTACGCAAAAGCATTCAGTTGTGTGGATCGTGACAAATTACGGATAACACTGCAAAGAACAGGAATTCCAGAACATTTAATTGTGCTCATGAGGAATCTATACATGGTCAAGAGGCAGCTGTTTGAGGAGAACACATGGTTTAAAGCCAGAAAAGATGTGTGTCAGGGATGCACCCTTTTGCCACACCTTTTCGATATGTATGCTGAGTAAATAATCCAAGAAGCTGGATTATATGAAGAACAATATGGCATCAGGATTGGAGAAAGGCTCATTAACAACCTGCTTTAGGCAGATGACACAAACTTGCTTTCTGTAATTGAAAAGGACTTGAAACATTTACTGATGAAGATCAAAGACCACAGCCTTCATTACAGACTGCACCTTAACATCAAGACAACAAAAATCTTCACAACTGGACCAGTAAGCAACATCATGATAAACGGAAAAAGGACTGAAGTTGACAAGGATTTCATTTTACTCGGTTCCATAATCAATGCCCACAAACACAGCAGTCAAGAAATCAAGACACAAGGCACTGGAAAAAATATGCTGCACAAGACCTCCTAAAGGTTTTGAGAAGTAAAGATGTTACCTGAAGACTATGGTGCGCCTGACCCAAGCCATGATCTTTTCTTTTCAATTGCGTCGTATGAATGTGAAAGCTGTATGGTGAACAAAGATGACAGAAGAACCAGCACCTCCAACTGTGGTGTTGGAGAGTACTCAATATACCACACACTTTCAAAAGCACAAACAGATCTATCCTGGAAGAAGTACAACCAGAGTGCTCTTGGGAAGCAGGATGCCAAGACTTTGTCCTCACATACTTGGGATATGCTGTCAGGAAGGATCAATTCCTGGAGAAGAACATCACGCTTGGTGAAGGGTCAGTGAAAAAGATGAAGAGCCTCAACTAGAGGGACTGACACAGTGGCTACAACAATGGGCTTATGCATAAAAACAAATGTGCTTGTGGTACAGGACTGGGCAATGTTTTGTTTTGTTGCACACAAGGTCACCATGTGTTGGAAATGACTCAGCAGCAGCTAACAACAGAAATGTCGGGAATGCAGGTGTTCGCCTAGTATATTAACAAAAGTCATGTAGAATAATGTTTCTTTAACTTTTAACATGACCACAAACCACCAAAGCATCTTGTTAAAATACAGACTCTGATTCAGCAGGTCTGTGATGGGTCCATAAATTCTATATTTCTCATAAACTAGATGGTAATGGTCTACAAACCACACTTTGAGTGGCAAGGCATTGCCACTGTTTCCTATCAGCTATTTATTAATAGTTGCCATTATCCAGAATTCAGTAAGAAAAATCAAAAGCAATCAAATTAAGCTTATCCATCAGAAAAATGAGTTCTCTAAATAATTTAACGAAGTTCACTGGGTGGGTGCATGAGGGAAGAATGACTTCTGAAAAAAGTTGATGTAGAAAGCTGAGTGGCCACCACCATGACAAAACCATGAACAAACCAACCTCTCTAATCTGGGAAATTAATTCCTAATAAGCAACTGTCTACTGATTTTACTCCAATAGTTTTTCCAATTTTAACCCCAAATCTAAGGAAAATGCTAATCCATAATTAGCATTATGGTATGATAATAGGTTTACAAAAGAAACCGCATACACTGTGACTAATAACAAGAACTTTTAATTGTCTAGCTGAACTTTTCCCATATGTATGTACAAAAAAAAAATATCCATGGCTGCTGAGTTGATGCCACCTCACAGCAACCCTACAGGACAGAGCAGAACTCCCCCATAGTTTCCAAGGACTGCCTACTGGATTCAAACTGCTGACTTTTTGTTTAGCAGCCATAGCACTTAACCACTACATGATCAGGATTTCCTTGATACAACTTTTACAAACTGTCTGTTTTAATAGTATTATTATTATTATCACTAAGGGTACCACATTTGTTCATTTTTCATTAATTTAACTTAAGAATGTCAAAATGTTCACCAGAAATAATGTATATGGTTCTTTTCTATTCACTGCTTCATAATCTCTAGCCATCATTTACTTATTCTAAAACATATACCATGCAAGTATGAAAACCTGACTGGATGGAAACACCTTTAACTGCTAACTTCCCTTGGTATTTTTCTTTTTTCTCATAGCTCATCTACTTTTCAATTAATCTAGTCCAGGGTTCTCAACCTCAACATTTTTGGTTAGACAATTCTTCATGAAGGCAGGGCTATCCTGTTTATTGTGTTTATCAACATGCCTTAGCTAACCACAAAGCTAGTGCTTACTCAATTTAGCACAAAAGATAAACAATAAAATACAAAAAACACACACATAACTTTGAAAACTCACTGTATAAGGTAGTACATTTTTCATTTGCCCAGCACCTCTGAGAATGAAGCCATTTCTCACATGGTCTGCATGGGGCTGACCTAAGACTAGCCAGAAGACTCAACTGGTCTCTTCCATTCATATGATTACTTCTGGCTGAGTATAAATCACGCTAAGTGGTTTATGTATCTTCTAGTACATGCAATCCTTACAACAACAGCTCTGTGAACAAATGCCTCTTTACAAAGGAGAAGAGGTTAAATGTGTCCAAGTTCAGACACCTAGATACTGAACCAGGTTCACTGATCCCAAATCTGTTAACCTAATTCTGTCCCTGCTGATTAACCTAGCCACTGAAGTATTTACTAAATGCCTATGTGGCAAGAATCACACCAAGTATTAAAGGTACTAAGATCAATACACAACAGGTACAAAACACTGTGTTAAACATAAATGAAAATTTACTAATTTTAAGGAAATGTTAATAAATGTGTAGCTAAGGACACTTTTGTAACCAGAATGGATATGGTTTCAAAAAAACATGGTAGAACTGTCATTTTAGCTAAGAAACTTTGGTAACTGTTTCAATTAGGAGTAGTAATTAACAACAGCTACAAAACCTGTATTACAATTAAAAAATGCCATCAATTCCAACTCATGGCAACCCAACAGGACAGAAAAGAACCGCTCCCATAATTTCCACGGAGTGCCTAGTAAATTTGAACTGCCACTCTTTTGGTTAGCAGCTGAAGCACTTAATCACTACACCAGGGGTTCCATAATCTGTATCAAGCCAAAAACCAAACCCACAGCTATCGACTCGATTCCTACCCACAGTGACCCTATATTGTATACCAAGCCTACTAAAAAGTAAATAAAGATGGCAAAGAGAATCTGTCAACATCTCTAAGAAAACTTTGTAAGAAGATTTCTTGATGCCACGGAAAAGAAGAATTCTGACCCACCTGTCAAATAATCTGTACAGCAAAGCTAATCAGGACACCTTAGTTTTGTGAAGCTATATGAAATGAACTCAAATCTTATGTCCTCCCCTTTTGAAGCTGAGTTCACTAAACTTACTGATCAAAATATTCTATTTATTTTTCTCTATAGAAATAAAACTAATTGGCATTATTGCTTTGACAGTTTTATTTCTAACAGTGTGATTCATACAGTAAGTTCACACGTATTTGGTTTGTATACATAAGGCACTCAAAACAGACAACTTCTGTGTATCCTGACCAAAGTATGAATTCCTGGTACAACGGTAAGGAAAGGTCTTACACCACATTAACACCCCTCTACGGGAGGAGGGTTACCCTGCTAAGTCTAGTTTGAGCAACACAACACACTCTTTAATTTTTCAAAGCAAGTAAGCTTCATAAATCACACCTTTCCCTGAGTATGTGTGTGTGGGGGAGATGTTTAACTGCTTTCTAAAATCATGTTAAATTTGGAAATGCTAACAGAATTAAAAATGTTAAAGTTACAGAGTGTGATCATTTATTCACTATAACATATGACAATACAAATATTAAAAGATAAATGTAACACTGAGCTGCTACTAAACTGAGAGGTTTCCCCACCTAAATCCTAAATACAAAATTTCCCAAGACAGACACTATCTTTCAAAAGCTGCAATTTAAAAGAAACAATGTAAACAAATGTCTGAGTTCCTCACTTCTTTGCAGTTAACAACTCAGTGATGACTATGAATACATAATTACCATATCACATCTGAGTAAAGCTAACATTTCAATTCAGTTACAAAAATCAACACAAAAGCCTACGAATAATTTCATTTTGTATACAATTACAAGAAATTCACAGAATATATATGCAGAATGTTAATATATAACAGGATCACTCCATGTTGATAGTTTCTAATGTTACTTTTTGTTGCAGAAATTAACTTTAAGATGGGTACAAGCTGCTACAGCAAACATATTAAAAGGTAATGGCCCTGCTGTTTCCTTGCTGTTACTGAGCTGATTACAACTCATGGGAATGCTTATAGGACACAGCAGAACTGCCCCACCCAGTGTCCAAAGAACCTCTGGTGAATTTGAACTGCTGACCTCTTGGTTAGCAGTTGTGGTACTTAAAAACACTCTGCTAACAGGGATTTCAAGAAGTAATATAAAAAGAAAACAAACTTAACACTGTTACAACTTCAAAGGGCCCTGCATACATAATGCTGAAATGTGGAGAAGAAAACGAAATGAACAAAGAGTTCTAGCTTTGGGTGATGGTATATTTCACAAGAACTCATTACACACTGCACACACCCAGGCACAGAGTATTCTTTCTGAAATTCACCTCAAGCAAATAATCAGAAGCAGACTCTTCTAAAAAACAAAAAAATTCTTTGAACTATTTTCTGTCTTTGGAAGTATTTGTCACTTATCTTTGGACTTTTCGGAAAGAACGATGAAAAAAGTGTCTTGTAAAATTTAACTATGTAAGAGTCCCAAAATATTCTAATAACACAAATACTGATTTTAATGAGTCTATTAAAAGTTTCAGAAGCAAATAAGCGTGCTATGATTAGTTGTTTACTCGAGTCTTTTTTTTAAAAAAACCTTTGAAAAAAGGGACAAAAAAACAGTATGTTCAGAGTATTTAAAACACGAAGAAAAAGACAGTCAACTTTTTAAGACACTTAAAAATACAAATAACATTCACTTTTCCTTTTTTGCTAGTCTAAGGACAAAACTGGAAAAATAGTGAATGTATTTCTTCTTACAGAAATAATGCAGGGTTCTCTGTGACAAATCAATAGGGAATTTTACTAGGCTCTTGTATTCTGATCCCATTCCACATATAAAATAACATTTTATTGCTTTGAAAGCACAAGTTCAAAGTTCAGCTAGGTAACTTTACTTAATACCCACCTTTTTCATTTTCTTTGTATCTACAAATGCCAACTGGAATCTCCGCTTGAAACATGGAGCCCACCATAATCTCCTATTTTAAAAACAACACAAAATATTAGTAAGATCTAATCATACAGATTTTATATCCACCTTCTAGCTTTCACATCTTCTTGGATAAACTCTTCCTGGTTTCTGTGTTTTAAAATACGGATACAACCAGTTAAATACTTCAGAGGAGTATTGTGAGGATGAATGAGTTAATAATAGGTAAGTGCTTGAATCTGATTGGATGAAAATACTAGTACCAATAATGGGGTGATAAATGCAACATGGACAATGAAGATAAACTTACTTTCACAATAGGAAGAAAAAGAAATTCTTATAATCCAGTTAGTAAGATAACGGAAAAATACACTAAAAAATAGGAAGTTAAATTCAGATATTCTAAGAATATCTACCTTCTAAGACAGCAGTTCTTAAAATATGGTCCCTGGACCAAAAGCACCAGTGTAAACCAGGAAACTGTTAAAAATGCAAGCACTCAGACCTCCTGAATCAGAAATTCTGACAATGAGACCAGGCAATCTGTGTCTTAACAAGCCCTCCAGGTGATTTCTGAAGATTTTTAAGACTGAGAGCCAGAGCTTTACAGATAAGGAGTAATAATGAAAAGTGCTTTTATGGAGTTCACGAGGGCTCAGATAGATAACCCTCCAAAGCAAATGGAAAGCAGGGCAGTGCTCAACTTTCAATAAAACAATACAAAATAGACGCAACCTCTCCTAACAAAAACAATTTTTTCTTTTTTTTAAGAAAATTTGGTAATCACGTTTGTATAGTCAAATCACAGGTTTGTGGAAACTGCCTAGAAACGGCCACTGGCAATCAACAGTGATGAAATGTCACAGCAGAGAGGGTCTAAGATTATACGCATTCCCTTTCATCTGCTGGTTAAATACTAAGTGTGCCAGCATTTTGAAAATAAAGATGTGGGCATGAGAGGTTCAAAATCATGTCTAATATGTTTACAGAACTTCAGAATTAATAATGTTATCCTTTACTGATGTTACAATCTCCTTTTATCTAATACAAATTTTAAAAATGGATTTCATGTAGTAGTATTATTGCTATTCCAGAATAACAAATCTTTTTCAAAAAATATCACATACAACAAATTTTATCTAATCTCATATAAGAATTTTCTTTATGACTCCAACTAATTTCTTCACTATAAAAAAGAATACTCTATTGTCATTTTATTACATGGCTTTTATTAGAATTCTGCCAGCTTTAATTCACCTATTACTAGCAGAGAACACACACTGAAGATACCAACTCTGACTGGAGTGCTTCTAAAAATATCAATACTTGCATGCACTCCAGACCAAATACATCCATCTCTGGATGAAGGCCTTAGTAATCACAACTTGTACATGAAGCCAAGGTTGCCAAGCCAAGCCAAGTCAAAACAGCATTTAATGAGCACTGAGCAATAAAGATTTTCTTTCTTTTGGTATACTTAACTATCTTACATGTAATTTTTATTAAAACATTATCAACTTGCACAAGGAAATTGATACAGTGTGTTATTCTCCTACTGTATATGAGATGAAGCTCAAAATTTAATTTACTCAGGACCACACAATTAGTAAGGTTTGGAACTGTAACTTAAACTCAGGTTTCACTTCCTATACCATAGTTTTTATAAAAACTGAATTTCATAAGCCTTAGGAAACAAATGTTTCAATTACGACAATATTTACTCCAACAAAATCATCCTAAAAATAAAATACAGATTTTCTGTGGTCTGCTTTATTACACAATTTTTCCTGAGGAAAGAAATACTAATCTTCACCAAAGGCAGCTTCAGGTTCCCCATGGTCTCCCCTCCTCTAGGTTTTTGTTCCTTCACTTTGAAAATATAAAATTGCTGAACACTTCAACACTCTCCCAGACCCTCCATATACAAAAGCATACTTATTGGAGAACACACATACAAACTTGGATTTGTAGTGAAAAGCAGCAGTTTAAAGGGACTCCCAAGTTTTCCAATTTTTCTATATTAACTTCTACATGGTATAAAAGTTACAAAATAATAATAATAATAAACCTCTACCAAAGAAACAGGAATTAAAAAATAATAATAAAAAAATAAAACTGCACTGGAGAAAATTTTCTCTAATAGGTCACACAATAATTTTTGTTATCCTTCTCTGCAGCTGTCAATCCCACCATTCACTCATCACTCAGTCAAGTTAATGCATACTACACATTATACTAATCTTCCCTTACCACTCTAACCCACACTGATTATCTTTCTCCGCTGGAGCTCTTTTTACTAGTTTCACTTAACTTAGCATCCAAAACTACATTTACTCATGCTATATAACTTCTTTTAAGGGATGTTTCCTTATTCCCTCAGAAAAAACAAGAGCTCCTGGGGAAAATGAATTGTACACCTCATAATAGTTAAGTGACCAGTACACATTCAGTCACTTGCCGAATACTGGAAACTAGGCCTTCCCAACTGTATTTCACAGACTTCTACCACTAATTTTTTTAAAAGTTACCTGGCCTCTAGACTTTTGCTGAGGAACAGAAGGCATATGAATGTCAGCAACATCTCTCTGGAAACCCATAAACAGACCAATTCTGGCTAAAGCCCTGAACCTTTGGGTTGCTCAGTCTGAATTCATTTGAGTACTTTATTCTTCCCAACAGAAAATCTGAACATGAGATGATCCCTCCATCAGCAAGAGCTAGCTCTTTAAGTTTGCCCTAAATATCCTAAACCAGACAACTTTAAACTGACTGAAAAAAATATCACAAGCAAGGCTCTATAGTATTAATTAAGTAACAGTCATGACTTAAGATCCTAGGAAATGCAGAAAGACCACTCAATCTGATGGTCTGGGCTACTCTGAAAACAATGATTATTTATACATTAAATTCAAAAGCTGACACTGGAAAAAGAAACAAAACCTCAGTTGAAAATAATTTTGAGAGGAAAATCAAATGACCTATTAACAAGAATGACATTTTTTCTACATAAATGATTTACTTTAATCAATTTTACAACACATTTCTCTTTCTTAGCTGACAAAACAAAAAATTTATTAATTTTCTTTCCTATTCTTTTCATAATCCAATGAAAACAAAAAGGTTTACACTTGCTGGCTATGGTTAATTGGCACTATCCATTCCCACTTTATTCTGGTGACTGTCTATATTATGATGGAACCCGGAGAGGAAAACTAGAAGTGCATTTCCTAGACTCCCTTGCAGCTAAGGATCTTGATACAAATAAGACTTAATCAATTATTAAAGGCACTTCTGAGATTTAGATGTCAGATGCTTGGATATTTTCTGCTAGCAAGGAAGATTGTGAACAGTTTCTCTTCAGCAGTGTTACAAATTCTAGTCTCTATTTCTGTTTTCAATAAATTATTTTATTGCTGAGAATTCTACAACATATTTTACTGACGGGCCAACTCTTGCAGAAACTTGAAATTATTTTTACAATTTAACTGTACATCTAGAGAAATGAATTATCTAACTTTCTTAACTGAAAAACATGTGAATAAATTATCTATGGATTTATTCTGGAAATTAATGTATTTAATTATTTATAACTACAGAGAAGACCAAATCTGTCTCTTCAAACAATATAGTCATCAATTACATACAGCAACACTACATTCACTCCAAGTTTTTCTCTTATAATATTATGGACAACCTGGTAATCTGAATTACAAAGGCAAATTTATTTAAGTAAGTACTGAAGCCACCACACTTTCCAAAATATAAAAAATTACACAGTGTATTTTTTTTACAAAGCAACAGAAGTTTAATTTAGCACCAGTTTTGGACAAGTTCAGAAATTTGGATTTTAAATCTTTACTGGAGTAATGATTTTCTAAATAAAGTCTAATTTTTTCCATATAATCATTTTACAAAAAGATAAATATTTCTCTCACTTGGCTATATTCAGGGGAAGTCTGTATATTTACCAAGTACTTCAATATTATAAAAAGCCTTACCCCCAACTTAATCAATTTATGTATATATAGTTAGAAAATAATGGCTACATTTGGCTTTTTTGTATTAATTTATCTATGTTTGGGGGAAATATGGTTCAAACTACCTTTTTCCAATCTTCTGATGGGATGTAATCTTCATCTTCTTCAGATTCTTCTTCTATTTCACTATCTAGAATAAGTAAGACGATACTATAAAACGATTGCTTATCCTGTCCACCTCTCTATAGCTATATACTTTTATATCTACCATCAAATACTTAGCTACACTCAAAAGTGTCTGCAGAGTTAGGCCAGTTTGGCCATGACAATTCTTATCATCAATGTATACTATCACTAATGGGAAAATTCTAACCCATTTTCATGTAGTGATTTTCTACAATAATTTTAGGCAAAGAAATTGATTACAATAATGTGTTTCTAATCCTATTTCTACTACTAAAGACCTTCTGATACAACAGGTAACAGGATCTCAATTTCCTCACTTATAAATGAGAAGGAGAAGACAGGTAAGTTTTTAAAGTGTTTCTTGGAACACTATGGAATTTGTATGCACTACTTTTGGGGTAGCATGCAAAGGGAAAGATATATTATCAAGATTTTCATTCTTCTCAGCCCATTTTACTTACAGCAGGCAAGGCACTGTGTGCCTACATTATGGAGTAAAAATGTATTTACACAGAACCAAAGCCAAAGCAAATCTGTTGCCTTTGAGCTGATTCTGACTCACTCTGAAAGGGTGGCAAATCTTAAAATTATTAGACTGTCAGCATCTTCTCAAACTTAAAACACTACTTTCCCACAAAGTTCAAAAAGGTATTACATACCATAAATTCAATCTTTTTTATGGAAAAGCTAAGTATTATATGTATAGCTTTCATGTAAACCATTACAAGTGAAATACCAAATTAAAAGGTTGAAATAAAAATTGTTTCAAAAGTAGTCACTTAGCTTCTTACTTTAATTAAAAAGCAAAAGCTATCTTTGGCAATGGATCTACTCTTCATTCATGGAGAAAAAGGCACTACTTTTCTCCCTAACTTAAAATTAAACGCAATTATTTCAGTAAGTAATCACTCCTGGAACTAATACAATTTTCACATGAACCAGATCTCTGAACAAAACTCACCAACAAAATCATTATTAGCAGCAGAACATTTACTTCTAAACTAAACATATATAACTGTATTATTAAAAGGGGTAATCTTTCTTTAGTGTTTTTCTACATTTTAAGGTATTAAAAAAAGTTAGTCTATAAATTTAAACTAGTGTAACGCTGGTAGTTGACTTGTTCTTATAAAAGAGCTCTCTTATACAGCAATGATTAGAATGAAATATGGAAGAACATGTAAAGAACTCTAATATTTACAATACATACAATAAATGCTGTCTTAACTAACGGCCATCTCAGATTAGATCATAAATGCAGAAAAACCAGGCAGTTCCTTGTCTAGGAGAGAAAGATGAAAACTAAAGAAAAGACTAGGAGAAATAAACACTATGAAACAAACCTTCAAAACAGGGTCATGGAGGAGAAAATACATAAAGTAGTACAGTGATACAACAAACAGTATAGTACATTTAACTGTCAATAGTGTCCAGCATTGCTGAACTAGTAATCAGGAATAAAGTCATTCTACTTTTGACAGAGATTATGCAATAAATGAATTCAAAGTAGCGAAAAAAGTACTAGAATTTTTAGAAATACATAAAATAGGAAACACTGTATTCAAATGACAGCAATCAACAGCACTTACTTGGATCAAAATATTTACACCGTCGTGGGCGTATTATTTCCTGGGCATCTTGAGAAGCAACAGACTGCGAGGGATCATCATTGGAAGACTGAGTTTCATCCTCTTGACCTGATGAATCCTTTATATTCTCTTCCTGTGGAATAAAGAATTAAATTTATTCATGAGATAAAAGAAAACTGGTGTAGTGGAAAGATTACAGTGCTTAAATTTTGTTCCAAATACAACCAGAAGACTAAAATAAATGCATTAAATGCCATGTGGTATACTCTAGATTAGACCTGAAATAGGAAAAATGACATTATCTATGCAGAAAGAAAAAAAACTGGTGAAATGCAAAAGGAGTAGTTTAATAACACAGCGCAACAGTGATTTCATATCTTTGTCAAACATATCATGATTAGGTAAGATGCAAACTTTAAAAGCAGCTGGTTGAAGAGTACAGTCTTTAGAAACTTTGTTTTTTCTCTGCAACTGTTCCATAAACCTAATTATTCTGAATGAAAAGTACAGAACTGCCAGCCTTTATTACTTGAAAACATTAGCACAGTTTTCAAATCAGTATCAATTATCTGTTAAATAGATAGTGAAACGAAACCCACAACAGAGGCCAAATTATAACCTCTTAGGAGTGGGATTACAAGGCACTTAAAATTTTTTTCATTACTTATTTCGGTAATATCTTAATTTTAACATTTAAATATATTATTTTTAAAAATCACTCGACTGTCTATAAAAACTAGTGTAAATGAGTGTATGAATAAATTTAACTTCAACAAGAAAAACATCCATAGCTTTACTTTATTTTCCCCACTACAGCCACTGTTGTCATCATTATCAGCATCTTCATCATCTTCAACTTCTTCCTCCTCTTCCTCTTCCTCCTCATCTTCTTCAGGTAGTCGAACAGTACTATCATAACCATAAAGGCTCAGAAGTTCATGAATTGGCATGTCGCCTTCCTAAAAAGACCACAATAAAAAGTCAAATTTCTAAGCCAGTGATATTACAGTCCTAGGTTATAAATCAAAAAGCTAGAGTATTTGTTCTATACATAGTAATACACACAATCTTAGAATTACTATCAAGCACTCTTCAATTATAAAAATAAAAACTGAAAATGCTTTCAAAACCCAGAAAAATGGCAGTGTTTTTTTAAATATTTAATATTTTAAAATATTTCTATGATAAAAGACTGAACAATTCTAATCACCAATAAAAAAACAATTAAGTACAATGAAAAGTCACACTGGTGTAAAACTTTTTATGATGCTGACTCAATACGCATACATTATTAGTTAACACCATGTCTGGATGCCTCCGCTTAATAAGAAAACCAACCTTAATTGAGGAAGCAGGTAGAATAATTACAAAACCAACAGACTGTAAGCGAAATTTACAAATCCAGAAAAGAAGCTGAAATTCATAGCTCAGCCCAAACACACTAAAAGAAAAACAGTAAAGATATACATATAGCTATGATATTAGATTATATTATCCACATATTCTTATCAAGGGTCATTTCCAACGAAAAGCACCTCATATAATCCTTACTATTTACTTTATGGAAATGTATTTCTCCCAAAATTACACATATTGCTAGTAGTGAGGCCAGATTTGAATAGTCTAACTCCAAAAGGCAAACTCTCATCAGTATATCATGCTGCATTAGCCAGAAACAGCAACCTTCACACAACCAGGAAAAAAAAAATTCTCTGACCAGGGTACGAAAAAATATCTATATTCATAAACCTGTTTCTGCAGAAGGTACCAACTCTAGTCAGTAATCAAATGATGTGAAGTCAGGAAAACATGACACAAAAACTTAGTTCCAATCATCTGAACATAAATAAAAACTGAACAGAAAGAAGAAAGTCAAATTAGAATCTAAAGAGTAATCACAAAGCAAGGCATGTTTTCATTATGCTTCTCCAAATATCTGTGACCTTTACTTGAAAAAAAGTCTAGTTTATAAATTAAATACATTGCTACAGTAGAAACTGGTACACCAGGCTGGATGATATAGCTTGATGACCCTAGCCACTCAGATCACACAATTCTCTCCTCACGGACAAGCTTTGTGTAGGAAGCATTCTATTTATAATTTGGAAAGAGATTTTCTTACAGGAAGAAAATGTTTAATATTTTTAGTTAACTCTGCAAATGGCTATTTTGACAACTTGTGACTCTTTTTCTGAAAGAGAAATCAAGTCTGACAGTCCTGAATAATGGCTCACAGAATCCACAACCTGAAAAGTTCTAACTTTTCACAGGCAAGCCATTACCATTCTAGCTGAATGACCAGCAGGCATACTGAATTTACATTTCATCTTGTGGTTGTCAAAGTCCAACACAGAAGTGCCTGAGGTGTTAACAATCAGGTCCATGCACCCGGTTCAGGAGACAGATATTTGGGAATGAGAAGTCCTTAGCAACTAAAACAGAACTTCAAATCAAGTACAACAAGAAACAAGATTAACAAATGGTTGTCGAAGTTCTTCTACATGCCAAGTATCTGAAATAGGTACTCTGATAACCATTCTTATTCCACCTCATAAGAATAAAAGCAGAGTCAGAATATTACACCATTTCATCAGATCTTTATGTACCACAAAGGAGTGTTTGCTGTCATTATTTGCAAAAAACATCAAGGGGAAAGAAATCCCTTGTACTGATAGGCTTTACTGTAAAACCTAGACCTTCTAAGTCCAGTTTATATATTTTCCATAAAACTGTTATCACCAAACCAAACCAAGCTCCACTGCTTGTGTGCTGATTCCAACTCAAAACAAGCACCAAGCAGAAATGCTGCATAGGGGTTCCTATGCTATACTGTTTATGAAAGCAAATTGCCACCTATTTCTCTCAAGGAGTGGCTGGTGGGTGCAAACTGCCAACCTTCTGGTCAACAGTCAAGTTCTTTAACCACTGTATCACCAGAATTCCTTTTGTTGGCTGCCATACAATCAATTCTGACTTATGATGTTCCCATTATGTGTAAGATGGAACTCACTATATGGTTTTCAAGGCTGTGATCTTTCAGAAGCACAATTTCCGGTCTGTCTTCTGAGGGACCCTCTGGGTAGGTCTGAACTGCCAACTGTTTGGCTAATAGGCCAGTGCTTAACTGTGCCATCCAGAAACTCCTAATGCTTCTAGTATGTATTTATTGTCAAGTTAGCAGATGCACTGAGAAACTATACAGCAATTAAACAACAGCTGCTGTATACCAAGTCAACCACCACACTTGGTCCACCCAAAAAAAAAAAAAACAGGAAGATAATCAAGTAAACAAATGCCCTTTGATTTTTTGCCTCTCTCAAGGACACTGGAATCACCTGTAAGGTTTATTAAAACAACTGCTGGCCCTGCCCCAGAATTTCTAGTAAGTCTGACGTGAGGCCTGAGAATCTGCCTTTTTTTAAAAAAAAAGTTCATGTGATGCTATCTTTGCCCGTATGGGACTCCTCTGAGAACCAACGATCTAATCTCACAGGTCCAAGGACAAGACACCTGTAAAATCAGCCTCTCTAGGGGGAAAATAATAAATTTCAATCCTTTTTAATGAAGCTCATCACTATCACCTAGCTCAGTTATCCGTCAATAGAATAGGTGGCATACTAAGTGTGTAGAAAGAAGGAAAAAATAATAATCTTTACTCACTATCAAGTATGCAGTCAGTGGTTAAGTTAACCATTTGGCTACTAACCAAAAGGCCAGCAGTTCAAATCCACCAGCTGCTTCTCGGGAGTGCTGTGGGACACTTCTACCCTGTCCTGTACAATAGGTTAGATCAAGAATGTGGTATATGTGACATCTGTTATAATACCAAGACTTTTTTCTCACATACACATTTCCAAATTTACAATAGAAAAGTGAATAAAATAAATTTACAATAGAAAGTGAATAAAAATTCACTTCTCAAAGAAAAATTCAAGAATCCCTTCAAACTGACTAACCAAAAAGTGTGCTTAATAGTTGTTGATTAGAGTACATTTGAAGGAGAACTGCTTTAATTTGAAGAAATAGTGATAGGAGTGGCATAGATGGAGAGAAGTACTCAAGTTAGAGGAATAACAAGTGTCCAACACAGAACAAAAATGACTAAGCAGGTTACACTGATCAGATGTTATCTACAGTAACTGAAAAAGAAATACAGTTTAAGAAGGCCAGTCATTATGAATTCAAGTTAGCACTGGCAATTTTAATCTACTTCTCCAAGTTTACCCACTTTTAAAGATATGTTATACTCTAGTTTTGATCTGATTTAACAACAGTTCTTGAGCTGTATGTGACACTAAGGAAGGGCCTGAGGAAAGTCACATACAAAAACTGTACAACACAGACTAAGGTAGGAAGATTTAGTTTGTCAGTGCCACTGAGCTAGGTGGGACTCTCCTGCTATTATTCATGTGTAGTATAATGACAGCTAGATTAAACTAGTGGTTTCAGAAAAGGAAAGTAATGAGATCTTGCAGAAGAAATTAACACGATTAGGAGTAATGAACAGGTGCTGGTGACACTGAATCCCCATGGTTCTAGGCATTACTTTGACCCAGACACACAGCATACACATATAATATGCCTTCTAGTAAAGTTTTCTTTTGGTCAAAGGTAGCTGTAGGTGGGCTCTATCAAGTGTAAGCAAAATACTCTTGATTATATTAAGATAATGTTTATTTAACACTAAAAATAAGTACATGGCATATGCTTTTGCTTAGGTAATGACTTTTAACTTAACCTCTATCACCCAAAATCCATCACTGTTAGTAACCAACAAGGAATAAACAATTATAACCACTGAGGAATCACAGTTAAAGAGTCTAACATCAGTACAAAAGGTCTCTCACTTGTTTTAACAAATAAACATCTTGCAGCAAACACTGGATTACAATAAAAACCAAAATGAATTTTGGTAAGGTATCTTCAGTTTCACAATTAAGTAACATTTACTCTGTCCTTACTGTGGGCAAACTGAAAAATTTCAAGATCTGATTAAGTCTAAATGAATAAGGACCATTTACTGTTGTCTGCCTCGGTCCTTTCCTTCTGTTTGCTCCTTCTGTACACCTCTTTTTCCTTGACACACTCTCTACTCCATTTCAAGCATCTATTTTGACTTACAGCTGACATATTCTTACATACCTCACCTGTTTGCCCCCAACATCTGACTCAACTGGAATTAAATGCATTTTCTGGCAATAGGTTTATAGTTGACACATGACCTAAAATTAGCCAAAGCAAGTTTCCAAAATTTTACCAGTAGCACCTGTAAAAACACAGACTGTTTCAAAGCAGTCAATTTGGGGGACACAGTAACTGACAGCATCACATGATGTAAGCTAGTGTGAGAAAATTAAAAGGAGAAACAGACAACAATGTTCTGGTGGCACTTCAGTCCTTGAGGCTTAGATGTACCCTGTTGTTCATGAAATCGTGTAAACCTTAAATGTTAACCTTCATTTTGCCTAACCTTGTTCAAGACAGACTTTTGTCCCTTGCACTCAGAAATTCTGATAAACAGTAACAGTATCCTATGAATGCAATATTCTTTACTACTTTCCTCTGAAAAAGAGCAAAGACTGAATAAAACTTGGACAATAGTACATTACTATACTTGGGCCGCCTGTTTCACAGAATTTCTCACTAGCTTATACTATGAGTCAGCTTTCTGAGAGCTACTCACTGGCTTCCAGCAACTTCAACTGAAACATCATAATAAAGAGGCACAGTGCTTTATTCTCATTCTTGCAAGTGTTAACAGCATAAAAATGGGATTGGAAAATGAAAGAAAATTATGGGTCAACTACAGTGATTTTGTTATTATTTTTTGGGTCAGGGATCTCTTTCGAGAATCTAATGAATGACACAACTGCTACCAAGATTTACTCACTTAGTTTTATCATGTGCCAAACATAGTGCTGTTTTTACACATATTATACTTACAAAAACAATACAAGCTTAACATTACTTGTTCAAAGTCACACAGTCTAGTACTGCAGGTGAGTTCTGAACCTAGGCAACTCTCACCACTCTACACTGCCCCCACACGCATGTGCATATAGACTGCCTTTCTCGAAATTTAACCAGGTTAAAGGGCACCTCACTGTAATGCAGCGTGAAGTTAAGATGAGCCATGGTGCTCAACTATCAGGAAATAAGAAAAACAAACATAGTACAAGATGAGTAAAAACACAGGAATGTCAATTATACTTGATATTATGCATTAAGAAATAAGCTGCCCAAGATACAACACAAAAACACGGGGGGTGGGAAGTGTCTGTAAAAGGTAAAGGATGCTGGCTGGCTTTGGAAAAAACAGGCTTTTAATACAAAAAACACTGTATCTGAAATTGACTGCTCTCTAACTTCAAGACAACAGGGTAAAGCTACTAAGCACTAGCAGCAGAATTATCACGTAAGTTGAAGGGGTGTCCATCTCCTGGCTGCAGAGGAACGGAGTCTCTCTGTTCTCAGGGGTTAATCACTTAGAAATGAATGCACATGGCAGCATATATTGGTCATTCAAATAATTTGGTGGGTGAACACAGTATTCTTTTTATACCTGTTGTACAAAAATTGACTTATCAGCAAATGTTTATGAACTGGGGAGAAGAGGCTAATTTCCAGCGAATGAGGCCTAAAGCACTAAATGAAGACTACTGGAGAGACTGTCTGTAAGGTAACCAACCTCCTTGAATTGGGGCTTGATTAGATGGTGAACCATGAAGAGGCAGTGAACTCTTCTTTTCAATCCCCATACAGGGTTTCTTCTGCATCTGTATTACTCATGTTAATGTACACTTAAACAATCTTTCACACTCCAGTTCTTGACATTTGAGAAACAGAACTGTCTAGCACTTTATAAAGTGTAAATTAAGTATGGATATTGTTATATTGTGATTTTACTTACACACATTTAAAAATACAGATGATTCTAATTTCTCTCTTTCCAAATGAACTGCCACACCTGTAACCATTCAGAGTGAGTCTTCAAGGGCACAACTGCAATAGCTCAAGTATTGGTACTAATATTTTTAGCAAACAGAAGTGTATTCTCCATTTAAATATTTCTGACACTAAGGTAAATACACCAAAATCTAAACTATGCATCTAATTCTAATAAAACACTTAAATGTTAAAGTTACATAGTAAAACCTGTGGAAGCCATGACTTGTGTAAGGCAGAAACTTGTCAGAGAAGGAAAACTCATTTTCCACTAAAACGAGCAACAGAAAAGTACTTTTAGACTGCACCCTGCCAAAGGTGGAGAACTTCAAGATGCAGAAAAATAAGGCAGTCTTATTAAGTTTTGGCTCACATGGGTTTCACTGTGTAATAAAAATATCTTTTACACTGATAAGACACATGCATGCAAATGGAGATATTTTAGCGGCTTCTTCTACCCAGTTAGCTTTCACTCAACAACTGGTTACAGCCCACCTGGAAAACATCAAAGACAAGGAAAAATAAACCCAGGAGACAGAAGGACCCATATGATTGGGAGACTACATCAGCTGGAAAACATTACTAGATGGTGCTTAGACACTGTGGATTAAGCTAGGCACTTGGCTTTAATCCCTAAGTGATCCAAAATGGTGCCTTCTTATATAAGATTTGACTAAGTATCAATAGGAATCATTTTCAAGCTCTCTAATGTATGCTTTAGAAATTCAAAGTTAAAATTCTGAAATATAAATGACACTTCACTACTAAAAAACCAGAAGCATTCATTTTTCCACATTACATATTCTAATTTCTTAGATGCTGACACTGTATTTTGTTTCTAATGTTCTTTTCACCATGGAGCACAGCAGATCATATGCATAGTGAATTTTATTACAGTGTAACAGATTCATTTCACCCATTTAATCAATGTTTGTTTTTCAGTGACCCCTCTTGTGGAAACCATGAAAAGACTGGATGATTTAAGTCGCTAATTTTCAAATCTGGTGTGCACACAATTCACACTTGCTTAAATGAAGACGTAGATTTGAGCACATCCCTAGAGATTCTGATTCATTACGTCTGGGAATCTGCACTTCTTTGTGAGCCCCAGAGGTGACTCTGCTGCAGGTGATCCTCATAGTACATTCTGAGGAACAGTGATCTGGCAAAAGACAGGATGAGATCCAGAACTCAGAAACGGGAAATTGCAACACGTAGACCTTGAGTAAAAGACAGCTGTGCGGAGGATGACGAACAGGAAAAAGAGGCAAGGAAAGGTAAACAGTGCAGTACTCCTAAACCAAAACCCTACTACTGGCAAGTCAATTCTAACTGACAATGACACTCCAGAAATCAAGAAAAAGAGTGGTGAATTGTATTGAACACTACTGTATATAAAGCAGAAAGAGAGGAAAGTCATCAACAGATGTGCAGTACAGTGAATTACTGAATTTCATGGGTGTTCTAGCCACAACATTGTAAACTGTCACCAATGACCAGGTGCAACTATGAAGGTGACTGGCTAACTTGTTAATAATGTAAATAAGGTGCATGGCATCCTTGTTAGGGTGGGACCATGCAACCCTAAGGAGGGGATTGGTCAGGTTTGCCATTCCACTAAGCTTACAATGAGCTATCCCAAAGGCAAGAAAGCAGAATCCCATCACCACCAAGAAAGAAGAGCCAGAAGTGGGACACGTCCTTTGGACCCAGGACCCCTGCAGTGAGAAGCTCCTGGAACCAGGACTTCAAGCTGTAACACCAAAGACAGCTAGAATGGGTGCAAGAGAAATGGCAACAGGAAAGGCAATAGATGGCACAGTGAGATTCCCAGACAACACAGTGAGAAAGCTGAGTGTCTTTGGGCAAGCTCTGCTGGCACAGTATGGTGCCTCTGGGCACCTGGAGATACTAGGTTTGCCAACCCACAGAGTTAAAGCTAAGCACCTTCGGGCAAGGCTTACTGGTGCAATGAGGTGTCTCCAGATACTCATCAGCAGAACTGAAACAGCTTTTTAAAACTTGCCTGAGCAGCACAGAGGCCATGCCACGGACTAGCAAAGCCTGCCTGCAGGCACAGCTGAGAAGATGTTCTGATCACAGAACTATATCACAAGCACTTCTGAACCTGAGTCGTAAGCTGTGCTGTTAGGTGCTACCACGTGAATTCTGACTCAGAGCAAGCCCACACACAACAGAATGACACACTGCCCATCTACACCATGCCCACAAGCACTGCTATGCTTGAGCCCACTGTTTACATCCTGTTACTTCCCTAATAAATCATAATTGCATATATTGCCTGAGTTCTCTATGGCCACTACAACGAATTACTGAACCCAGCAGAGACGTACAAAGAACTGTGGGTAAACAACTGGTGTCAGAATTGGCAAAAAGTTTTAGGGTAAAGTCACGTCTGATCACTGCCTCACAGAAACCAGCAATGAACTGCTGACCTTAATTCTTCCCTTTTGTCAAGTTAGAAGAAGTGAGATGCCCTGGTGACACCACTTTTACAGGGTGTAACCACAGAAAGCACGGGGCACCTGGAAAGGAGGATGGAAACAATCAAGAATGGTTTTATGGAGTACATGGGAAATGAGAAAGATAATGAACTCAAGAAATTTCTGCTCTTAGTGACCATATACTGGATGCACTTTATGGTTCTATACATCTATAGGATATCATCCTGCTGACCTCTGGCTGGAGGAAGGAGAGCGGGTGGAGACGAGGGGATAGGAGGCTGCAGGGAGGACGAGACATGTAAGGAGCAGAGAGGAACAGTGTGCTGTCACCGGACAGGGAGAGCAGTGGAAGCTGCATATAAAGTTATATGGGAATGTACATTTTCACTCAGTCATGTTAAATAAAAAATAAAAAAAAAAAAAGAAATTTCTGCTCTTAAGTAAACAAAAGGTGCAAAACTGGGGAAGGGCAGAAGATGTGAAACAGAAAATTTTGACCTAGACGTCAGATGTTTTACCAAATTCAATACTTATATTCTGTTGTATTAAATAACTTACTTTTTTTTAAAAGCCCTTCATTTCACATTTTTAATATCCCACCCATAACCCCATAAGCTTTTTTTTCCCCCACTATGGACTATATGTAACCCAAACTGCCCACCACCCCAAATGCAATAAAAAACAAAAATTTCAAGTATTTCTTCTCTCTACAAAAGAGCTATCTAACCTTGTCATTCCACTAGCTCTTAATGTTATTTACCCTCGCAAGATCCTCTATTTCAGAACTGAAGTTTGTTTCTCCTTCCATCATTTCTTCCTCTTCTAATGTTCGTTCATCATCAAAATCATGAACCAGCATGTCAGCTGATGGATCAAATTCATGGTCATCTGATGTTGCTGAACCTCCTGGTAAAGAATATTTTAAAATTATGATAAACCAAATTAAATGTATCTTATTAGTAGTAATGTAATGTATATGCTTTATCTGAAGCTGTTTAAAAACCACAAAAAAAACAGGTATCATTTAATGCGTTCTAAAATTCTTGCCCTTATTCATTTTTTCCCTGTCCCACCACTAAGTATTCAGTTATGACTTTAAAAAGCTGTGAGGCAGAATGTTTATAACTTCTAAAAAATGTGCTGTAATCTTTAAATATACAACATTAAATTGTAAAGATTAAACAATATAAAGAATGACTTTTTTTTGTGGGAAGAATCACAAACTCTCATCATTTGAATGACAGCTGATACACCTCATTGTATGAGTCCCTCTGGCCCCTGAGGACAACACAGTCATGTGAATTATATAATCTATGACTATATAGTCAAGTGACACCACAGCTGCACTCAAATCAACATGCTTTTATCAGTACTTTTATGAAAATGCATTCTAATGTTTTAAGTAGTTGTCTCTAACTTTCTTAGTTGATTGTGATCTGAAATAACTTAAGGATAGTGTAAAAGTACAATCATATACAGAGCTCTTATCAAAGGCATTAAAAATAACCTAGTAGGTAATTGATGAGTAAGCTAATCTATTTTTTTACCTTGTGGTTGAAGAATATTGTTCTACTCAGTACAATCAGACCTTACAATAGCAAACTGTATATACTGGAGATACAAGTATATATATACGTAGGTATGTGTGTAAACACCCAAACACACACATGTATATATATATAAATACTGCAAATCATATATACTGTAAAACAGGCCCACATTTGGCTACTGTTAAATTCCGACTTAATTTTCAAAGAAAGAACCACTATTTGAGTGTTTCCTGTGTGTCATAAACTACATCCTAGTGCTTCTCAAGCACTGTCTTGTTTAATCTTCCAGCAATCCACACTGCATCATCACTCCATTTACAGAAGTTAAAAAAAAAAAAAAAACCAACCCACAAAGCATGAAGCTTAGTGTGTTTAGCAGCATGTCTGAAAACATGGAATCTGAATCCTGGGTCAGTTAATTACACCACCTGTGCTTTTTGTACTTCTAGCTTTCTGTAAATCACAGTCTCAGAAACAGTAGACACCCTGCCTCCCAGAACACTGAAGGAGAATCTTTGTATTTAGGATGAGTGAATTACAAGCAAGGTCAGGTGGCAAAGCTTTTAGAAGTCACCGTGCTCTTTCAAGAGCATAATAAAATACTGAAATAATATAAAATATAAATATAAAATATATACAAAATACAGAATTTTCTCCCAGATACCATCTTACACTAGATTATATAACACACGGTTAACAATTGTCCAAATTTTAGAAAGATTCACAAAAGGAAAACATCTAGAAAAGTTCATTTCATCTGGAAGTTATTAAAACTTGGCATAACTTTAGTAAGGCATCTTGATAATGGCTGAGGAACCACATACAAGGGTTTCATAGGAGCAATCTGAAAACCACTTATTTATTTATCCCTTCCTTAGGAGTTTCAAATGGAAAGCTATCTTTCCCAAAACTTTTCAGTTCACTCAAGAACCTTCTGGGATACTTAGTAGTCAGTGATTATATATTATTCCTACAGCTGATGCTCCGTATTCTGCCCTAGCTGCTTAGTGGTGAGGACCTCAGCTGCTAACCAAAAGGTCAGCAGTTCAAATCCATCAGCTGCTCCTTAGAAACCCTATGGGGAAGTTCTACTCTGAGCAGGAACCAACTCAATGGCACCTAACAACAATAGCTGGTGATATCTATACTTTTCTTCTCCCACATAGGCAGAAATACCCTAAGAAAACAAAACCTTCACACTAACACTTTGTATTATATTGTTATACTAATCATAATTCTTACTTAATGCAAATATTGCTGAGTATGACTATGCTTCATTTCTAATTTACTTATAAACTGATTATCTTTACCAACTAAAAATACCAAACTTGTGAGTAAACAGCACCAGTGTATGGACGCTACACGACTCATCGGAAGTCCATTATTTTGCCACTATTTGTCAAGCCAAGTATACCTGAAGTTTGCCACTTTAACCTCCCATTATATTAAAAAACAAAACGAAAGGGAACTTGTTCTCCTTTCTTATTTCAATTTCTTTCCCTACATATGTACTGCTCTATCCCTATAAGCTTTCAATTTTTTTATGATCTAAGCTAACCTCTTCATTTTATCTGGTCACTTTTCACCTTGTTCTTTAGGACACATCTTTCTATTCCTGTCAGTTGCCAGGCCCATCATTAGGCTGTCTCCTTGGGAAAAACCCAATAAATGATTAGGAGTAGGGAGTCTGGTGCTTTGTGTAAGTAACTGTTTTGCTTCACAGTTACAGCAAATATCGATGTTCTATCATAAAATTTTCTCTTACTAGAATATACTAGAAACTGTATCTTCTCTAACAACACAAAGTTCAGTTTATCACGGACACTCATTTACTCATATTTTTAAGAATCTCCCCCTCCCTAAATTCCTCATCCATAATAACTACTTGTGTACAGGTAATGCCATACTTTTGTACCTCCACTCTCATTTACATGGCGCGAGTTTGCAGACAACCCACTTGGGTATGCCTCCAGCATGGGTCATGACTAGTATCACTAGCATTGATTCCAAGGTACAGATACTACAGAGGGCACAGCATTTCAGCAGAGACCTCCAATTTTTTTTTACATGAAGACTATTTCTAATTTTCCCCACCAAGTTTTCTGTTACAACTAGCATTACTTAAGTGTGATATTAAAAATGCTGTCTTACTCAAAAGATCTTCTGTCAGTCTGAAAACAACTTCAAAAAATATACACATTTATTCATACAGGCATTTAGCAAGTAGTAAGATCATGAACGATGACACTGGCAGTTCACTGACAGAACTCTCGCCTCCATACAGGGGAACATGGTTCAACTCCTGGCCGATGTACCTTATGTGCGGCTGCCACTGACCTGTCAGCAGCAACTTACACGTTGCTGTAGTACTAAAGAAGTGTTAGCAGAGTTTACAGACTAAGACAAAGATGAAAGGCCTGGCAATCTACTTCCAAAAAATCAGCCAATGTAAACCCCTATGAATCACAATGTCCTGATTCACAACTGATACTGGGAAAAGAGCAAGACTTGGCCATGTTTTATTCCCTTATGTACAGAGTTGCCAGGAGTCAGGGGTGGACTCAACAGCAGCTAACAACAACAAAGGACAGAAAAGATATCTGCAACACTGAAGCTCCCTTATTCTCCCAGTGTAGGCTAGCCTGATTCAAATACAGTGGATGCTGAGAAGTCACATAATATCAATTTTGGAGTAATTATTTTTATGCATCACCTAATGTCTCAAAAAGTACACAGAAAAATATCTACAACTTAGTACACATTTGTGAAAACACAAGTTCAGTAACAACACATATAAGTAAAACCTATTTTTCAATGGAAGTGATTAGTGTGTTAAGAGAAAAACACTGGGAGCAATTCCACATCATGAAGAGGGCACAGTAATCAAACACTTATAACTGAGGTCAAATTATGTCCAACTTCAACCATCTAGAACATATTTCTAAACCAGGAAACAAAAAACACTTGAGTTGCATAAATCTCACACAGCCTAACACGCCAGAAGGCATTTTCAACCAAAATAAAGAAAAAAATCAACCATAAATTGAGCATACTAGTCATTTATAAAAGAAATGGAGATAATCTAGTCTAATCTTTGATATGTTACACCAGAGTACAGTAAGTTTTGTTCATGAAAAGGACCGTGAACCAATAAAAAGGACTTACCTTACATAAGCATTTAACAGTTTTCTACTTAAAACACCAGAAAGATAACTGTTTCAATAGTTTGGAAAATCTAGTTACACAGCATATATTATCCCCAAATATTAAATATGTGAGATGTTTTCAAGTGAAGGACTACCATGCCTCAAGGAGCTACTTTTCTCACAATTTTTGAGTTATCTTGGGCTGCTCTTCAACCAGCACGTCCATACAGAATGTGGTCCTCCCTCTTGTGGCAAAGACCACAAACAGGCAGAAAAACTGGTACCTGAGTCTCTCAATGCTATCTGGCTGACTGTCACCACACAGGATGTGGTACTCCCTGAAAACAGATCCTCAGACAAATCAAGAGAAGCCTAAATCTAGACTTTATATAAATATTCTAATTTTTAAGGTCACTGAACTGGCCAAAAAATATATATATTTGTGGCCCATATTTAGTCCAAAGACCACTGGTTTTCAACCTCTAAGTCAAGAAAAAATCAATCTATACTGTATTTAGAAGAGGTGCCCTGATGGTACAGTGGTTAAGTGCTCAGCTGCTAACCAAAAAGTGGGTGGTTTAAATCCACCAGCCATTCTGTGGGAGAAAGATGTGACTCTCTGCTTCTGTGAAGATTTACAACATGTAAACTCTATGAGGCAGTTCCATTCTTTCCTACACAGTTGCCATCAACCAGAATCCTAGATATAAAGTCAGAGAACAAAACTTCACGCTATTCAAATCTTCCTTACTTTATAGCACTAACTATTCAATATTTTATTTTTCCTCTCCTTCACTAAATGTTTTTCAAATAAAACAGTTTGAATTTCCTATATAAGCAAATATTTTTAACCTGTTTACTGTTCAAAAAATAATTTCATATGTATTTTAAGCCAAGTAACTTATTTAAAACTCTTAAGAAATAAGTGTTGCAAATTTGGGGGGGGGGGGAGCCTAAGGATGAATTCACAGCAGCCTCACCTGTACTTTCACTGGCAGTCAAACATTTCATCCATTTCTTTCTCCCCACAGAAAAGAAGCATTCAGAAGAAAGGCAAGTCAGAGAACAGTCTAACTCCTCCAGGTTTTATGCAACTAAAGACAAATGCTATCAAGGAGAAGTGATTAAAAATACAGAAAATACTTACCTGGACTTGAAGACTCAACAGACGGCTACGGGGGAGAGAGAGAGGACATATTAGCATTTTTGTGTAATACATCCTTACAGATGATGTTACATGAGTGATTCAATGACTTAATGTAACACCAAATACTCAGTTTCTTTTGATGTCTTAATTGCCTGAGATAAACTAAAACTGACGGTATAATCCTTTCCCTGATACTATATTAAAGCACAGAGATAAAGTCAAAAACACTCCTGAATTGGGAGAAGGAGGGAGAGGGAGCCATTGTTTAGGAAGTATATGAGTTTCTGTTAATGGTGATGGAAAATTTGGCAAAGGATACTGGTGATGGTTGACTGACGTCAAAAATTGTTACGTGTGGAAAACGTTTAAACTGGCAAAAGCTGTATTACTACACTTTTTACAGAAATGAAAACAAAAATACTTCTGAATCTAGAATCAAATGTGGAATTTATCCAGAAGACAAATATGGATCTCAAAATATGTCATTTAAGGGGTATGATTTTAGTCTTGGAATTTTCTGAAATAGATTTTTTACTTCCAATACAGGGAAAACTATGCATAAAGTTTGGTATTAAGCCGATCTCTGACTTGAAATGTGTGTGTAAAGGGGGGAAGGAAGTAAATTTAAGACACAATTTTAAATAAAAATTAGGTTGTAAGATAGCAGAAGGGAAAATTAAGGTTTTACTAAGCATTTAAGAGTGCACTGGGTAAACTCTACTATTAACATACTTTGAATTAGCACCTTTTCAAGCTAAGTCTAGAAATGCTAAGTCATCTGATGGAAGATCACACACTAGCAATTATAATCTTTTACTGTATCATTCTACCTCTCACAATCACAAGCACCCGGAAAACTTAAAGACATAACTGGTAGCAAATTATCTTAGTCAAGATACCACTAGTTGACAATTTGTGTCTGCTTTACCTGAATTCAGTTAATTAACAATCACAAACAAATCTCCTATAAAAAGTCTTACAATACCAATTCAGTAACAAAAATTCGAAACACGCTTCAAATGACATGTACTTTACACTAAAATTCTGCCTATCCACGCAAAACTATTTTGTGACAATCAGAAAACAGATGGCAGAAGTCTTAACAAAGAGAAAGGAATATTTTCATATTTTCTTTCAGATGAGTAATACAGCAGGCAGTTGAGAACAAAATACTCCATTTTTCAAAAGCTAGGTAGCTACATTATTTTAAAGTATTCGAAGTCCTTCTGAAAACTGTCCTCTTTGTGCTACCACAGTAAGTATACTGTTTCAGATTCTACACAATGACTTATGCTAGGATCTTTTGAGACTCACTTTTTAAGGGTCCTATATCCTTTAAATTCTTATAAGAGAATCATTGTTACTTAAGTATGTACTGTCTAACCACAGCAGCAAAAAAAAAGCCTCACTGCAACCCTACAGGACACAGTAGAACTTCCCTATAGTTTCCAAGTTGCATGTGGTAGATTTGATCTGCTGACCTTCCGGTTACCAGCCACAGCACTTAACCACTACACCACCAGGGTTTCCAAAGAGTGACAGTATCCAGTATCATATATTTGCTAGACACACACACAACATTGCCATGGAGTCGATTCTGACTCATAGCAACCCTACACGACACAGCAAAACTTTCCCATAGGGTTTCCAAGGAGTATGTGGTGGATTCCAACAGCTTGCATTTTTGTTAGCTGCTGAACTCTTAACCACTACATCATCACAGATGGTTTCCTCCAGTGTCACACTACTGTATTATTTGTAAGCTACTCTTCCAAAACAGTCAAAACATTACCGCTGATTTTTAATTTGGCTTCTCCAGTGGGAGTTGGTGGCAACTCTGATAGCGTAATGGTTTAAAGCTTGCTGCTAACCAAAAAGGTTAACAGCGTGAATCCACCAGGCAATCCTTGGAAACTCCATGTGGGCAGTGCTACTCTATCATATAACGCTACTATGAGTCAGAATTGACTCAACAGTAATGATTTTTTTGTTTGACATTTTTTTAAGAGGATGCTGGAGAGTGGATGACATGGATAGGTTTCTTGCTTCTGTAAGAGACTGAGCAGAGCTACACATTGCTGGCTCAAAATGGATTTAACCACCAAATTATTACACTACAAATCAATATTTTTAAAATATTAATCCACTTGTGCTTCATGTAGTTTTATTTCCCAAGTGTAAGCACAACCTCTGTGCAAGGCTATGGCTACGTTAATCACTACCTGTATCTGGTCCTAGGTTCATCATACACAGAGCAGAAAAGTACACTTTTAAAACAGATTTGCATGGCACATACAAGAAAAACCAACATTTATTACAAATTACCTTAAAATAAATGGCTTTTTGAGCACTTACTTCTTTTTCAACATTCTAATAATTATTTTACATGCAAGCTTCTGATAAAAAAGAATTCTTGATATACAAGTTACTCAAGAATAAAAGGTATTACTCTTCACTTATGTTAAATACTGACGGAGATACTGAAGTATGAATGGAGTCTGTGTAGTTTAGTTTGTAAAAGGCCAAAAAAGACTAAATGCAAATAAACACCATATTAATTGTTCTACTGGTACAGAGTTACCACCTCAGCATTCTGAAAAGTTAGACAAATACTTCCCATTCATAAAAATACCAAATGTTCAGAAGACATGTAGCATTTACAAGTTTAAGTGGCATGAAGCTGAACACCTAGTTATGCTGATGATAACATGATGACAGAACTACCAGACTGTTGAAAGGATCATGATTTGGCATGTGGTATATTTAAGTAAGTAGAGGGTGAGGAGAAGTACTTAGGTTCAAAATAAAATTCCACTACATTAGTTTCTGAAATCCATTTTCCAAAGCTAATTATAAGCAATTAAACAAAAAACCAGCTTCTAAAAATCTGGCCTCTGAAAACTGTTCACATTTTAAATACTACTTTGCCCAGCTAATAAACAAAATGATTTCAACTTTCAAGATAAAATGTGAGTTCAGTCTCATAATAGACGAAGTTTCACTGTGCAATGAGAACATTTTTTGTTTATGTACAAAACTATCCTACATACTACACATTTCTAAATTTGCACAGTACTTCCAAATCTAAGACATTATACTTACTTGACGCTTAACTATAAATGTGGCAATAATATCCACCCAACTATCTCAGTTTTATAGACTAATAAATCCATGAAAATCATGCGACTTGACCAAAGTTCCATGATAGGTGACAAAAGCAGAACTGAAATCTACAATCTGACTCCTTAAGTGTTCCTTTTACACCTCTCAAAGAAATTACAACACAAAAAACGTTTTATCTTGCTGTTCGTTTCCTCTTATTCTTTTTTTAAAAATGTTTTTTGTGTATGTTCAAAGCTTGTTTAAAATGACAAGCTCTCATCTACCAGGCCAGAATGTCTGTCTCTTTGTGAACTAGTCTCTACCTATAGCCAGAAACCTGTAACAATTACTTACAGCAAACTGGGAAAAGAGGTAGAAGAAAAAAAGATATATATCCTAAAGCTAAACCAGTACTCATTTACAATAAAACCTGTTTTTACAAAATCTCAAACTATAAAACGTGAGCAGTAAAGAAAATACAGAAGTTGCAATGAATTATACTTAAAGTGCACTCACACGTTACTGGCAGAAATAGGAATATATTTAACCATTCTAGAGACCATTCTGGCAACATAAATTTACCCTACAAATATACCTTAAAAGGTGAATCAAAAGCATATTTTCGTTTTTCTGACAGTCTTTAGCACAATGCTGGTCACAGTAAAAGGCTGGGGAAAATTCAAAACTCCATCATTTAATTAGGAAGAAATGAAATATTGTTCTTCCAAACAAGCAAACACTATAAATTCATTAAGAAGAATTAGGAAGGTCTGTTTGTACTGTCAGAGAAAAAAAAAAAAAAACACTAAAGATACATTAGGAGTTAAAAACAAAAAGCAGTACAAGGAATAAATTTGGCTGGCACATGTATAAAAAATTTTTTTCCCAAAAAGATACACAAGGATTTGTTAACAGTATTTACCAATAGGGAACAACCAGGGGAAGAAGGCAGTCTTCATTTTATGTTTCTGTACTGATGGAATTTTATAACCACTTGCTTGCATGCATCACTCTTCCTTGTTAAAAATAAAGTCACGAGAGGTTAGCATGTGTAATTATGAGCTATTTTGATTTTCTTGCTTTACTTTTTAAGAAAATCTAGCATTTGGTATCATTTTTATGAAAATCTTTCACTTCAAAAACTTATCTAGTTTTCTATTTAAAAAACAAAAACGTTGCTACAGAGTTGATTCCAACTCCAGCAAACTTACAGAACTGAGCAGAACTGTGCCATTGGTTTCCAAGGCTCTAATCTTCCTGGCAAGGAGACCTGGTGGCACAGTAAAGTGCTCAGCTGTTAACTGAAGAGTTGATGACTGGAATACACCAGTAGCTCTGTGTGATAAAGAAGTGTCAGTGTGTTTCCTTACTAAGATTTATAGCCTTGGAAAGGAAACCCTACAGGGCCATTCTCAACTCTGTCCTATAGTCACTACGAGTTAGAATCAACTTGTTGGCTGCGAAGAAGAATCTTGCCAGAAGTAGTCACCCACATCTTTCTCCCAAGGAGCAGCTAGTGGGTTTGAACCACTCACCTTTCGGTGAGCAGTCAAAATTAACCACAGTGCTACAGGGCTCCTAGTTGTCCATTAAAACATAATTATTTTATTTCTGACAGAAAACATTATACTAAACACACACTCTGAGTAGGCAAAATCAAATAAAAACTTACTAACATTTATACCAAGTCATCCTTATTCATGTATTTGTGTCTTAGCTGTCCAAGTTGCTAATAGCTGTAGCACACAAGTATTCTAACGCCACAGGTGTGTTCAAATGTTTTTCTAGAATATTGAGGGAAATGCCTCATACAAAAGAAAGCCATGAACTGGAAGAGAGTAAAAAGGCTAACTGGAATATTGCCTTTATTTTTTCAAAAATAAAAAAAGATGCTAAAAATCCTAAGCAATCATCAGGCACTTTTATTTACGGCACTCAAAAGCATATTTTCAATGACTAAAACTAATTTTTCTCCTTAAACTAATTCCACCATAATTTCCTTAAAGATTACAATCACATAGTTCTGTACACTCAAAATCAAAGACTTTTCCAGAAATGGAGACAGACGCCAGGAAGGAGTTGGGGGCCTCCTTCCGGATGCAGGAGTAATTAAGCCAAGGGCTCACAGTCCCTCTTTACCCACACAAAATAAGTTTCTTAACCTTGAGGTTACTCTCAGGAGTGTTAGGGTGTAAAAATGATTAAGAAATTCTTGGAGTTAAAATTAGTAAATTTACTATAGTAGTCATCATTTAAAGGGCGAAATGTTTATTACTGAAAACAAGGAATTTAGCAGCGTGGATTCCCATCTTCGTTGTACCACAGATTAATTCCATCACCTATGACATAAACTCTCCAGTTTCATTTTATCTCTGATGGATGATAAGACTTAGATTTTTTCATGTTTAGTTACTTTTATTCTGTCTTGCTCCAAAAGCACAACACTAAGAAATATTTAGCTTAACTGGATGGGACCTGTTTACAACTCTCTTGAATTAATTTTTTCTTAAATCTGGCTCTATAAGGAAAAGATTTGCTTGTAAAAAGCATTGTGAAGGTGCTACTTTATGAATTTCCTACCTACATATGCACAATTATAACATATATTCTTTTAAAATCATAGACCAAGTCAAGCAGATTGAGTTCCAGCCTAGGACTGGTACTTGAAACAGTTTAATCACTGCAATGACTTCTGAAATCACTTCTAAATCTTTTAAAATATGCAAGGACTCAATGTGAACTTCAAGTAAGAAATTTTTATATAGCTGATTATTTTACATGAAGACATGAAAGTTTTAATAGCAGTTTTATTTGCAAAACTGCTTAGTCTTACCAAAGTTATCTTACAGCGAGTCACTTCTGTATTTCCCCAGTAAGCCTTTCCCACCTATCAGTGCTTGGAATCTTACTCCCACTCCAATTTTTTACGACTCTCATATGTTGTAGTTCTTCATTAGTTTGAATAAAATCTTAATGGTGCTAAAATACAAAATGCTAAGAAATACTTCATTACCAGAGAATTATGTAAGGCCAAAATTCACTGCAGTTAAGTAAGTTTTGGTAAGAGTGGAACTGAACACTTTCAACAGTAGTCGTCAACATGATGCTACCTTCTTAAAACTCAAAATCCAAATACACTCAAAAAATGCTACGCGAGGACTCTAGGTTTGAGAAATGGACAGATGGGAGACTGAGTAAACCCAGACCATATTATCATGCTTGGAAATACTAAATACTTAAAACTAATACAGAGAAACAAGTCCATTATTTTGTACTTATATCACAGAAATATCAGGGAGTCCTGGTGGTGCAGCAGTTGACCACTAAACAAAAGGCTGGCAGTTCAAATCCACCAGCCACTCTTTAGAAATTCTAGGAGGCAGTTCTACTCTCTCCTACAGGGTTTCTTTCAGTCAGAATCTTCTCAACAATGGGTTAATCGGTAAAACGACAGGACTTGCACTGTATCGTGTTTTACTTTCCCTTAAGAAGAAAGTCCCTTATGGCTACAAACTCCGAAATAAAAGACAAATTGTTAATTCCCAAAGGTTCCTATACTACATTCCTTACAAAACCCCAAGGATCAACTATTTGTTCCTCCTATGTTCTCTGTCTCACTGCCTTCTTAAAACCTCAACTACCCTGTGATCTCCTTCAAGTCAGACTGCAAATGGCTCCTTTTAGGAGGCTGGTAAACGATTTTATGGAGTAAGAAGCTATGAGCAATCTTACAAAAAAGTATGAAAGAGAGCATATGCCACTCTTTTAAGAACATTTTATTTGTTTTTAATGTCACCACGACTGATGAACCATTAAGTACGTTATTTCCTACAACTGACTACAATGACCAGAGGCAAGTATCAAAATTTTTAGTGTATTCACATCTGGAAAGATCCACATTCAAAATTTACCAACTTCTACTAAAACAGGGTACGATCATTATCCTATGTAGGAAACAACCATACAAAACAAACAAACAAACCCAGAAACATAATACTTACATTTTTCTCTGGAGACACTCTCTTTAATAATGTTTTCCCCTCGAGTCGGATCCGACTCGACGGCACTTGGCTGGCTCAGATTTACCAAATAAATCCATCCAGTTGCTTTGCACTTACTATTATTTCACCAGTTAGCCTCATTCTCCACGTCTACTTGATCAAAAGTGCAATGGCTCAGCATTTATTTTACCGCATGCCACTTTACACTAGTATCATAAAGAATTACGGAGAGTTCACACAAGAGCACATAAAAGCATTCTGTAAACCAAGTATTTTCCCTTCATCTAATTTTTTTTAAACCACTCTTTTCACATCATCTTAATTACTAAAGTACTGAGACCACGCAAATCATGTTTTGTTTTTCACCTCTTGCTTCATCTGTTCCTGTTTTTGTTTGTTCGTTTGTTTAGTAGGACAAAGATAAAGCTTCCTTCATTCTTACTCCAAATTCATTTATCAATAGAACCATCTACAAGTATTGCAAGAATATAAACGACCAATCATTCAAATCTTTCAGGTCACCAAATAAATGCACTGAAACAATATTTGGATCCTTTCTTCTTGAAACTGAACCATCTATGTGTTCTTATAGATAATGAGTTATAATCTTCAAGTAATGAAATACTTTAAGAAACCTAAATTATACACTAGAAAACAGTAAGAATCATTAGTGATTAAAAATACTGTTTTATTTCAATCTTGTCCTAAAACACCTATCTTTAATTCCTAAAATAAAATGTTACTATACTTTTGTGTCAAGTTTTCAGTACATGGAGCAGTTTCTGGATATGGCTTTTTAAATCTTAAATGTTGCGTATTTTTTTATTCACGGAACTATTTTCTCACACTACCTTGCCTTAAAAGATGAACACAGAACCCAAAGAGCAAAATCATTTCCCAGACACTCCGAGCAGGTCCACGAGGAAAGAAAGACACCACATTAACTATAACACATTGCTGCTTATCTAAGGAGCATTTACTGAAAGACTGTCCACTTAAGACTAAATATTAGAAAATACAAGTAAATCCAACTACATAATCTCTTTCCCCCCACTGCTCTCTGTAAGAAGAAATTAAACATTAGAGTAAGAATCTCAACAGGAAGAGCTAAAATAGAAAACTGTGTTCTTGAACTCCTATACCTTGAAAATACAATTCTTTAAACATGCAAATGAAACAATAAATCTAAGACTTAAATTTAGTTGTATATCAGAAATAGTCAACGTTTATAAAATCGGCAGCAATCACGGTAAAATCTCCCACTCTGTTAACAGTAAATATGCTAAAAAATATAAAACCATTTTACATAAGGCAAGCAGAAGCAGGTGAGCTTGAGACTGCAAAAAGAAATTCCTAAGAGTCATGCCAGAAAAGTTAACTTTCAGGTCCCCCCACTCAGCAGGTGCATGAAAATGCATATAAATTTTTCCTTCCATAATCTAAGCAGGTATCCCTATTGCAAAGATTAAAAAGAGGCAGGTTAAAGTACCGAAAGAAGTACTCCCTGCTGTCTTCATACAGCAAACAGAAAATAACAAAAATCGGGGGTTGGATGGTACACAAAATTACCTACTTCCCGAACGTGTTTGTGGGTGCCTGAGACCAGGAAAAAGGCAATTCAAACAAGAGAAATGCCTTGCAAATACACTTAGGCTTATCTAAAAAGAGACATAAAAGTCCAGATAAGCTTTTCTTGAACTCCTGGAGTACAGAATAACTAAAACTCTTTAAAAAATAATAATAAAGTCAAACGTTCAAAGGTTTAAATCGGAGGCGAAATTTAAAATTTCCGGTGGCAATACTAAGCTCGAATTAGCCATAAATTTACAACAGTTGTTGACTTGATGCTCCCAATGTAGAATAATCTTCCACCGAAGAAAGAGAACTTTAGGAACTGTTTACTAGGAAAAAAGCAAAACAGCAGTCCCCTAAAAAAAAAAAACGAAACCCAACGGGGGGGAGGGGAACAGAACAGTTAGCAAGGATTTGGAAGGAAAAGGAAAAACAAAAAAGGACTAGAAAGTGCAAGGGGAAAGAAAATAAGCAACTTTCCTGGAACGTATGTAAAAGTAGAAAAAAGGCTGTCCCTTTGAGGACAAAATGGAATTGTTCGGACAAATGTGGAGACTCCCCCAATTAGAAGGCTGGGCTGCGAATAGCCAGGATAATTTCTCCTCGCGCATTTTATCACTAGCCAGAAAAATAAGACTTAACCAAAGGCCGTTTTGCCCAACGTTTTCCCCACGAACACAGACTGGATGTCAGCAGCGAACCGACAAGGCTGACGCGGAAGAACGCAACAGTATCTCGGTTAAGGAGGGAAGAAACTTCGTAAGAGGAAGCAGCAGCTCCGCTCCCGGTCCCTAACACTGGCTAGGGAAGTTGCGCCACTAACGCCCCCTCCCCAACAAGTGCCCCCGCTCCCCGTCCCTCTTAGCTGGCACTGCTACCAGTCCGACCCCTCAAACTGCTCCTGAAGTCCAACTACGCCTCCGCTTCCTCCTTCCCTGCTACCCCGGACCCATCCCAACTAAGTTCCAGGGAAAGCTCCCGCCCAGAGCCGGGCCTGTTCTGGACAACAGGTGGGCAGTAGGGCCGACAGGGCTGGGCCTTTCTAGGCCAGGCCCACTCCACTCCTCCCCGGCCAGGACCTGGGGGCACCCGACTCTGGGACTGGGAGGGGGAGCTCGCTCCCTTACCTCCGCCATATTTGCCGTACTGACGGGTCACATCTCCACGGCGGCCGCAGCTGGGTCACGGCCAGAACCCGGATGTGAGACTCGGCAACGGGACTCCAGCCACCGCCTGTGCCGCTCCCGCCTCGGCGGGAACGCGCAGGAGCCGCCCCAAGCGCGCCCACCACACCCCACTCCGCCCCCTCGCGGCGCCCGGCTGGGCTGGACTGGAGGGAAAAGGCCAGAGCGCGCGGGGGTAGGGATGCGCGTGCACAAGCCGCAGCCAGCCCGCCCTGGGAGGAGGGCGGAGGGGGCGGAGCCAACGTGGGTGTGGGGTAGGTAGCATCTCCACGCAGGGCGCCTTCCCCGCCTCTACAGATGCCTGGTTCTAACTCGGAAGGGGCTCTCAGCGGCAAAGAAGTCAATAAAGGTGGCAAACGAGCCGCGTCCAGCCTTTATATCGCACAGGGGAAAAAACGTTGTTTTTTACATTTTGAAGTGCAGTTGCTGGAAAATGGATGTTGCTGGGATGCAATAGCGGCAAGTACTGAGCTTTGAAAGTGGTTATCCCTTGACAAATATTTCTCTTGGTTGTTTCCTGACAGGAAACATAAAATCCCACATACCTAAATCTTTGGGGAGGTTAAAGCAAAGAGATCAAAAAAGGGAGTGTAATTAAACCCGTAGTAATCCACCATCCCCATTATCTCATTTGCTTGCCTCCTCACTCCACTTTAGTTCTATGACACCGGTAGCAACCGCTTGAATTCTGCAGCAAAGTGAAAAAAAAAAAAAAAAAAAACTGAAAAGCTGTTCTTTGATGGCTATAATCTCCAACTTGTCTGCTTATGGGAGAATCTGCTTATCTGTAATGCCTGAAATTCCTGCAATTTTAATTGCACAGGCCTGAAGCAGCAAATTAGCCTTGATGCCAATTCTGTTGACTACCAGAGCCAATGACTGCAAACAGGTTTCACTTCCACTATTAAGGCAGATACTGGCTAATTCAAAAGTGTTACTAAAATGTGGATAGACACATTTCACTAAATCAAAAAGTTAAAAGGTTCTTATTTCAAAAACCTTTTTTTTCTTAACATTCAAGTTCCTCTTAACATAGTTTCAAAAATAGCTATCAAAATCAACCAGTTAAATGAAAATTAATCATTCCCTCCAATGTGGTGCCAGTGCTTTGATATATTGTACATGATATTCTTCAAGTTAATACAATGCAACATGAGGGAGGCTATTAAATTATGTGCATTCCCTTAAAATTCTAGACTATACCAAGCAGTTTCTTATTTCCAAAGATTCAACATGAACTTGAAACTCTATGCCGAATAATAATTTGTGCACGAATAAACTGCATTTACAGGTATATGAAGTAGCTGCTAAGTGAAAGGACATTACCTGGTAATTTGACAGGAAAAGAGTCCACAGACAGTCTGTAAACCAATTAAACATAAACATCTGATGCACATTTTCTACTGAAAGAAAAGCAAGGGAAAGAAGAGAAAGGAAAACTTTAGGGTTCCCAAACTACAAACAATTTTTACCATTAACTGTACCGTATTGTTTTCAATTTATTTTTTAGAATATATATGTTTTTCAAGATTCCTCAGGGAAACAAATATTTTAGCATCGGTACACAGTTTCTGAGAACTATACTGTTGATCTGTGTTACACCTTTGGACTTGAAATAAAGACTTTTTAAAATGTCAGTTGCTTTTCAAGTAGTTTTTACTGACACAACTGAAGTAACTGAAGGAAAGAAAAATGGATGTGCATGGACCTGAGGTGGGAAAAGATAAAAAGAGTAAGAGGCTGAGAGGTAGAAACTCAGGCTTTTTACCATGGGAATGAAGGAGAACTTTCCATTAAAAAAAAAGCTGATACATGAAATTAAGTGGATACCAAAAGGAAAATGTAAACATGTCAAAATACAAGGAAAAAGAATAACTCACTGGCTCAAGCTCATTTATTTTAGATACTTCAGTTAAACCATCAAAAAACTATGATTTGAGATTACAGTCCCTTATGCTATGAATGAATTCTGAAACTGTTAGGAAAATTGAAGTCCAACATATTTGAATGGGGACATATCTTACTGCTAAATGATTTTTAAGTTTACTCACATGCTTCAATTTTACTAACTTTAAACGGCATCATTCTTTGAGGAAAAAAGTTCCCTCTACACTCTTTTCCCTCTTTTGTGTAAACATGGCTTCAGTTTTGTTTTGTTTTAGATTCAGATATTCTAAAGGTACAGAGAAACAGCTCTAAGTAATAACGTACACATTACATTTTATTGTAGTGAGATCTTTAAAAATCTCAGGAGCACCTTAAGAAAATCAGTCTTTCTCAATCTTGCTTACCCTCTTCAGTATCCAATGTGTAAAACTTAACTACTGATTATATCCCATGGGACCTTAGAGGTCTGAATTCTCACCTGTTGAGGTAGGAACCCCTCGTAATGCTTTCTCACTATATAAGATTTTTAGCCTATACTTAAACAGCAGCACTCATTGCCTCTTTAACAGGCTGCTTCTTTCAAAAAAGCCCTAACGTTTGGAAAATTCTTCCTTTTATTAAACCAAAATTTACTTCCTTGTTACTTACATCCATTGCCCCTAGTTCTTGAGCATTTTCGATTAACTCAATAGATGCCTTCTTTGTATTCAAACGCAACCAGTCAATATTTATACTTAATAACAACAACAAAAAATCTTTAACATCTACTTATATTGTAAGAGCTGAAAGGACATGACAGAGTACAAGTCAGGAGAAAATTCATCATTATCTATAACCTGTTAAAAAATACTAGTTTATTTTACTTATTAATGTGATATCCAAAATGGTAATTTTTAAAAAAATAATTTTGTTGTAAAACGTTTAAATTTTTAAAACTGTAGTTAATTCCAAATTTATCTGAGATTTGTAGCTAATTTAAGAAGTCCCAAAGCAAAAAACAGCTATACAAAGCCTGAATAAATGCCTCTTTAGCTCCCATGCCTTCTCATTTTCAGGCAAACAAGCATTATTTTTACATTAAGCTACTCAAACATACTATTATATTGGGCAATTATTTTTAACCAATTTACTGAACACACTGTTAAAAAGTTATTAAGCAATTTTACATGGGCTATCACACAGAGAAGAATCCCTCAGAGGTATCATTTTGCTATTAATAAAAGCATTTTAAGGTCACAACTTTTACTTCGACCAGTACCTTCAACTAACCAATAAATAATTTACATATACCTAAGAAATACAACCTTTATTTAATACCAACACCGGCTTCAAGTATCATATATACCTGCACTATATAAACATGTTATACAACGCAAAAAGGTATCTCTCAAAATGCACCAGGAAAACACTTGTTAACAGATTCTGGGGCTATCTAACTGAATTAGATGAGTACATCGCATCCAGAAGCCTAAAATAAATTCTGTATCTCAACAATTTTGAGGGTCCTTAAGTCCCTTTGAACTACTTCCTAATTTTTTTGTATTTAAAAGTTACAGCTTATTTCCATGATGTGCAGGTAAACAAAAAGACTTGCTTTGGTTGAAAACACTTAAGTATCAAAACAACTTAACCTTTTTTAAAAAAAATGGCATTTTATAGAAATTGAGAGTTTACTTCTAATTTAGTAGGCAGAATGCAGTCTGCAAAGCACCTTACATTTGAAAGCCCCATGTCTATGCAATAACTGCACATCTTTTTGATTTTTACTACTAATGCCACCGTAAAACATTCATATAGATTTTTAGTTCTTCCACGTATGGTTTCAGCTGGGTTTTCTTTTCATAATTTTTCATGGTGAGTTTTATGCAGTGGTCCTGTATTATCAGATTATTACAAACTAGTATTCTTATATTTCTTACATTGTTGACATGTTACTTTATCTCACCCAAATTCTGGAAACTATTGGCCCATCAGCAGTTGTCATACACTGGAATATACAAGAAGAGTAATACAATATTTACATTACTTGAGGGATTTTGGATTGTCCCTCCCTTAATCTCCAAGTGTGCCCCTGCCTACCAGCATCACATCCGTCTTGTCTGCATTGAACCTCAACCAGTTGGTTCTTAACCACGTCCGAAACTCAGCCAGGCACTGGGAGAATCGAGCCACAACACCATCTGGATCAAAGGAAAGAGAGCCTAAGTAGCAACTAGATAGGGACGCAACCTCATTCACTCTGTTTTACATTTTAAAAGATAGTCGGGAACTAGGGCAAGCATCCCAGGGTAATTTTAGAAAGCTTTAATGGATCTGGAGTCATGCATTGCTAATCAATGGTAAAGGAATAAAAGCAATCCAATAAATAAAGCCCACTGCTGGTGGACAGAGTGCAACTGCCCCATAGGCTTTCCAAGGCTCTATTACATCTTTATCTCACCAAAAGGCTGGTGGATAGTAACCACAGTTCTTATAGTTAGCAGCCAAGCTCTTAACCACTGCGACACAACAGATCTTTGATCCAATCTATAGGTCACCTTATTCCACCCATGACTGAAGAAATAAGGGTTCAATCAACTCAGAGTCGTCTTGGCTAAGCAGCCTCAGTACCCAGCTGGTCTTTTAGTTGCCATTAGCTTTTGTGCAGAATTAAGTTTCAGCTCTGGAGGATTCATTAGAGAAAACTGCGGCCCAGAGAAGGATAATGACTTGCCCAAGGTCACACTGCAAGGGAGAACCAGAGATAGGCTCCAGGCCAGGAACCTTTCCACTACAAGCTGGAAGTAGAACGCCATCCAAAGGGGTGGAATAGGTAGGGAAATTTATCCCAAGGGATCCTCCCATGCGATGGAAGGTGCTCGTTCTCTCATAGTAAAGCCCTTTTTGAATCTGTCTTCCCACCCTCACAACCCTCCGAAAAGGTTCCGTTCACCCAGGACCCTGCTCACCACAAGGGCTGCAGTGCCGGCGAGAGCCAGGGAGATTCTGGGACAAGAACTGGGGAAGACATAAGGAAAATGAGGTGGAGACACAGGAAGGTGGTTAGCTTAGCCCCATCCCTACCAGGATCAGCAACAGAAATGCAAAAGGGGCAAAAGCGAACCAGGCGAGGCGAACTCACGCAGCAGCGGATTCCCAGCGCACAGCGAACGCCAGGGAAGATCCGCACTGCCGCGGTAGCGAAAGAGAAGAGACAGGGCGGGGAGGGGACGGGCGGCGATGAGGAGCTGCGCATGCGCCATCAGCAGCAGGCGCTGCTCCCGGTGAAGAGGCAAACTAGAGGCGTTCTCTCGCAGCCCCTCCCCGGAAGTTCAGGATCTTCCGGGCGGCACTCTGCAGTGGGGGAGGGGAAACAGAGAAAGGGGACCGAGGACACCTCTAGATCCCCTTATCCCAAACAGGAATAGAAGTGGAGGGATGGTTTGTGGAGGCCGCACTTACAGCCGCTGCCGCCGCCGGCGCCACCACCTTCGCTGCTGCCGCCGCTGCCTGAAGAAGCCCCATCCATCCGCCTGCAGTCGGGGACACTCAGAGCCTGGGAGGGGCCTGGGGCCTGGGCCGCCCGCCTCCTTCCTCTAGTCGTCGTCGGGAGCATTCTCCTCCTCCACCAACCCTCGGCCCTCCCCTCCGCCTGTGCCCTCCTCCTCGGCATGTTACTGCCAGCCAACCGCGTGGCTGCTTGTTGAGCTGGGCTCCACCGTCTCCATGACACCCAGCAAACATTCCAGTGGCACTTCCTGAGCCACTAACGCCTAGGTTTGGGGTACACCGTCCCCACAAACAGCAAGGGAAGGAGTTGGTCGACCACTCCCACAGTTAGCCGCCACCATGCCTATCTCTCCGCCAGGTAGCCGCAAACAGCCGCAAACCGTCGTGTTGTAAGTTCCGGCTCCTTTTGGAAAGGGATTGTCCTCAAAGCTTCCACCTGCAATGGTGTCTTCCTCGGTCCAGTATATCCTTTTTATCATATGCCTGTAGCTGCCCTGGTAGCTCATTGGTTAAGACCCTGGCTGCCAACCAAAAGGTCAACTGTTCTAATTCACCAGCCTCTCCTTGGATACCCTGTGGGGCAGTTCTTTACTGTCGTATTGGGTTACTATGAGTTGGTATCGACTCATTGGCCACAGGTTTATAGCTTCTCTTGCCCAATGAGAAAAGGTGTTGTTTGTTTAGAACCACCCTTTCTCAGCTCTTCTGTTTTAGTTTCGGTCTGCAGCCTCTTAAGCTTGGTGCATTCATGCTATGCCCATATGCTGAGGTGTCTCAACTTCTGAGACTCTGGACCACACATTACTATGCACTTTAGTGGAGACCACCCCCACCCCCTTGGCTCTTTCATGACTCTTAATCCTGTTTATAACTTTTGCTGTGCTTGCAGCAGCAATATGGATTTGTAACAGTTAGAACTTTATAGGGACCCTCCTACGGCCCTGTAATTCTACTGTATTTCCCTAGTTCATTCAGTCTTCCACATTCAGATCACTTCTGTTCTTCTGCAACTGAACATCTTATCTCATTCCCGGTAGCCACCCAGCTTAGTTCTTCAGAACGTCTTGAAGTTTTCTTTCTTTCCATTCTCTCTTGAATTTGGGATTTGGGCTTTTGTGCATCCTTCTGTAACCAAGGAAACCCTGGTGGTGTAGCGGTTATGTGTTACGGCTGCTAACCAGAAGGTAAGCATTTGAACCCCACCAGGTGCTCCTTGGAAGCTCTGTGGGGCAGTTCTGCTGTGTCTACAGTGTCCCTATAAGTCAGAATTCTGACTTATAGGGACAGTGGCTCTGGTTTTGGTTACTGTAACCAAACTTGAGTTTTAATCACTTCTGTGTTACTAGCCAATAGAAATAAGATAGCCGCCACACCACCAGTTGCAAAGGAAACAAAGTGAAAATTTATTATTTGTGAAAACAGGGATCCAACTTGGGGCCCAACAGCCCGAAGACCACAAGCTCCTTGTCCCATGGGGGCAGGAAGCTTTTATTTCCTCCAGTTTCCAAATCGTAGGAATTGGCACCTGAAACCTGAAAACCCTTGTAGCCCTCTCTGCCCCTATGTGGAGATTGGGTGCTGGGTCATGGTTGTAAAGGAAGGGCACTGTATCTCTTTGAATGGACCTAAATGGGCAAGGGCATCACTGTGTACTGGAAAACATCTTCCTCTCCAGTGAAATTCACGCCCAAGGTCAAGTTCAGGGCACAGCTCTTTAGATCCTGCATGTATCTTAGGATTCCAGTTCGCAAACTCAGCTGGATTCGGGTGCCACAATTCAAACTGTAGTTAGGACCACAGCTGTGATTAGGCCAAGCTAAGATTAGAAATTAGAAATCTTGGCTTGGCAGCTACCAAGTGGGGAAGAGAGGAAGCCTCACAGCAGCTTCACTACCGCTTCAACAGAACAACTTTGGTGAAGGGCAGCAATAAGTGTCTAGGCAAATGCACTGGTTGTTTCTCAGTTCTGTTCTTAGCTGACCCACCTGCACCTTTGATCAGTTTATCACTACTTAGCATTTTTAAACACTTCATGTAGTGTCTGGGACACCAATTACTCTTCTTTAGTTCTGTCCTTAATCCTTTTCACAATATTTGTTGGTTCCTTTTCATCTCTCCCGCATCTAAAATATTGCAGTATCTTTGGGGTCAGTGCTTTAAACTGTTATTGCATTCAACCTTTAAAAGTCACGTATGCACTGAAGATTCCCAGGTTTATATTCTTGGTCAAGACTTCACCCAAAAAATTATTTTTATTGAAAGCAAAACAGAAAAATCAAACTGATACCTGCACTTGGAAGTTAATTAGGATCTCCAAACTCATACTAAATACTGAATTTATTTCCTCTCCAACTTATGTGAAGTTTTTCCCATTTTAGTAAACACGCAAATTCTTCTAGTTGTTGTTACATGCCATCAAGTAGGTTCAAATTCAGTGAACCTATGTATAACAAAATAAAAATTGCCCTGTCCTGAGCCATCCTCAAAAGCCACACTGTTGCAGTAATGTGCAGGGTCTTCCTGCAGTAATGTGCAGGGTCTCAATGTTTCAAGAGCGCTGATCCTCTTGAACAAGCATGTTGTCCTCCAGGGGACTAGTTCCTCATGATAACACATCCAAAAGACGTGTGTGAGACAAAGTTTCTCTATCCTGGAGTAACTTCCATTACTCAGGTAGTAATCATTGGAGTTACTCTTGACTTCTCTGTTATACCCCACTGCATAAGCAAATTCTATCAATTTACCAAGACCATTAATGTAATGCTGGTCATTGTGTCTTGCACTCAAAAAACGCTCCTCTAGTTTTTCCTGTCTCACTCAGAGTAACAGTTTACATCCTTACAGGGCCCCACAGAATCTGATTTTGGACTCTTACACGTGGCTAATCATTCTCAGTAGTGTCTTTGCATCAGACATACTATATTACCACTCCAGGACCAGTGCATTTGCTGTTCTTCCTGGTTGTAATATTGTGTCTGTAGATAATCTATGACTCAGTTATTCATTCAGTTGTCACTTTATCAAAGAGTGCTCTGACCACCCTATGTAAAATATTACATCTTCCTTCCAGCACTTGAAGTCCTCCAACCTTGTTTTACTGTTCTCCATAAAACTTGTCTCTACCTGATGTATTATGTACCAGTTTGTTAATCTGTCCTCACCCAAGTAATGATACTCTATGAGGGCAGAGTCTTTAGTTTTGTTCACTGTTACATTTCTTTTTATTGCCTAGAATGAAGGCGGCACTCAATATTTGTTAACTGACAGTCTGAAGGGATGTATGTGGCTACTAGGAAAACCCTGGTGGCGTTAATTCCTATAGCTGCTAACCAAAAGATTGGCAGTTCAAGCCACCAGGTGCTTTTTGGAAACTCCAAGGGGTGATTCTTCTCTGTCGCATAGGATCACCGTGAGTTGAAATCAACTCAACAGCAGCCGGTTTGGTTTTGGTTTATATGGTTACTGCTCATCTTGTCTGGATTTTGGTTTTATTTTTAGGTATGGAAATCTCAAAATTGGTTCACATAAATTAAAAGAGTCATACCACTCTTGTAGTAGATGCAAGCGTTAAAAAGAATTTCCCAAGGGACTTTCTCTAATTGACATATTCTTCATAACAAGTTAATTACTGGAAAAAAAAGATTGGGAGTTAGGAAGTTGTATAGCTTTTACTTTTTGAGGCAGCCATGTTATCTATTAAAAACAAAATTTTGTGGACTAAAGTTTACAGCCTGTTGGTTTGACCTCATAAGTTATTTCTCATCTACCTCCTTTTAGGATTTAATCTTGATCTAAGAAAGAATCTCCCAAAACATGTTCATCAACTTTCCACTCTTTAGTTTTTCCTTTATTGTATCCCTCCTGTTAACTATACTGAAAAAATCTCCAACTGTGGTAAAAATAACTACTGATTCTTTTTTCAGTCCAGTTATCAGATATCTCTGTTCAGTTTCTGTGTTCTACTTTCTTATGTATTTACTCCTAACCCTTGCAGTCTCCTTTTTCCATTGTGTACGGAAACTACTCAAAGGTCCATAAGGAACTGCCTAAAAATTTAAGAAATCAACGGCTTTCTTACTCCTACCTTTTGCAACATTTGACAATATTGAGATTATTCCCCTCAAGATTTCCTTAATTGTGAACTTGGCTATTTCACTTGTTACCAGTATGAATATGTCTTTTTTAATTCTTCTGTCTCCATTTTCTGTCTTTGGCCCTGTTGCTATCTCTTGGTATCTTTACCATTTTATTTTGGAACACAGTTTGTTTTTTACTACATCCATGGAAAAATTATGCATTCTGAATCTTCAGCTCTCACTTTCAATCCCTCTCAATGACTTTACTCTTACCTTTTCGTTTGCTAACAGGCAGCTCCACCAGGTTATCTTCTGCTGTCTAAAATTAAATTCTTTATTGTGCCTTAGAAGTAGAGACTAGATCATTGCCCTAACTCAGTGACGTAGGTACTAAAGCCTCAGTTTACAAATAAGAAACAAATTTAAAAATTTGCCCAAGACACCACAGCCTGTGAATGACTGGATAATCTGGGCATGTAAATTGACCTCTTTAAGCATTTTCACTTCTAAAATATGGCTATTAATTATCTCACATTTTATAAGGATTGACTTAGAAATTCTTTGAAGGTTAAATTTTAAGTGGCATTGTTATCACTTACCAAGTCCTGTCAATTCTGTGTCTCTTATATCTTGCGTTTATTTTATTTCTCCATTTGGTACACAAGCTTAGGCCTGAATACTTCTCACCTGGGTGATTTCCATAGTATCTTAGCTAATGAGCTTATTTCTGATCCGCTCTGTCTAGTTAGGAAACCCTGGCGGCATAGTGGGTTAAGTAGTATGTCTGCTAACCAAAAACTTGGCAGTTCAAAGCCACCAAGTACTCCTTGGAAACTCTATGGGTCAGTTCTACTCTGACCTCTAAGGTCACTATGAGTTAAACCTGACTCGACAGTACTGGTTTGGGGCTGTCTAGTTAAATCTTTCTGAAGCACAATTTCAGTCATTTTTGTAATCAGTAACCTTCAAAGATGCTCTTTTCCTAATATAGTAAATTCCAAAGCTTCAGCCTGGCATAAAAGGACTTTATTTTTCGAAGCTTAACATTGTTTTCTTTCATGTATTTAAATGGGTCATTGGGGATTCACTGTACATACAGTGTGCTTTTCTATTACCATTGTTCAAAATGTTTTCTTTTTCCAGGGTATATTTTCTATTCTTCACTAAGACCCCAGCCCCGCCTTGTCTCCAACTGCACCAGACACACCATGCTCACACTTCTTTCATAATCAATCTGTCACTCAAGGTCTAACTCAGTTATCACCTTTATGATATCTATGCTCACTTTTCTGGTCAAAAATATTTTTTACCATAATTTTCATTTTATTTGATGTGCTATTCTTTTGAAACAAATGCAATTTTGTACTCATAGTCATACATAGGCTTATCTCTGTTAATAGGTTATGAACTCTTTAGAGTCCATTTCTAATTCACATTGCAGAGTCTTATGTACAAATAAGCGATCCAGGAGAGAGAAAAGATGGTCTGTACCAAGGTGAGTCATGTGTAAAATGTGACAAATGGCTGGATTTTGAAAGTAGTGACAAATGGTTGGATTTTTAATATATTTTGAAGTCTTTTGGCCTGAGCACTTGGAAGACTAGACTTGCCATTAACAAAAATGAGAAAGAGGAGTAGTTTTCCTGGATAGGGGGAGGGTGGGGTGGTATTGTTGGTAGTAGGGGTTGGTGTCAAGAGCTCCGTTTTGGATATTGTCTTAGTCATTTAGTGCTGCTACAACAGAAATACTACAAGTGGATGGCTTTAACAAAGAGAAATTTATTCTGTCATAGTCTAGTAGGGTAGATGTCCAAACTTACAGTGCTGGCTTCAGGGGACGGCTTTCTGTCTCTGTTAGCTCTGGAAGAAGGTCCTTGTCATGGGTCTTCCCTTGTTCTGGGAGCATCTCAGCCCAGGAAGCTCACATGTAAAGCGTCTGCTCCACTCCTGACACTGCTTTCTTTTTTTTATTATGATTGAATGAAAATGTGCATTCCCATATAAATTTCCATGGTGACCTACGTGCAGCTTCCACTGCTCTCCCTGCACAGTGACAGCACACTCTTCCTCTCTGCTCCATACATGTCTTATCTTCCCCGCAGTCTCCTATCTTCTCCTCTCCATCCATTCCCTTTCCTCCAGTATGAGGTCAACAGGACGACCTCCTGTAGATACCTGGAACCATAAAGTGCCCACACAATATGATTACACTGAATCACCAAGTGCAGTCCATTGCTGTCTGAAAAGTTGACCTTCATTGTGATTTATGGACAGGGGCAGCATCAGGGCTAGGGGCCATGCTCCCATTGGAACTCTGAGGCCCCAGACCATCAATTGCAGTCTTTTAGTGGAGATCTCAGGGTGCACTCTTTTTATTCTTGTGTTGCCAGTGAGACTCAACTTTGGGAGCTCCATCACGGCTATCACTGGTGGTAGCCGGGCACCATCTGGTTCTTCCAGTCACAAGTCGATGTAGACATCCACTCACATGGGTCTCTCTGTCTTCTGGATTCTCTTTCCCCCATGTTGTTATGGATCTTGGCTGGCACTGCTTTCTTGACGGTATGAGATCCCTCTGGCCCCCAGCTTGCTTCTTTCATATCTCAAAAGAGATTGACTAAAGACAATATCTAATATTGTAAATATCATCAGTATAACTGCCACTAATCCATCTCTTTACATCGTTGTTGTTAAGTGTGTCAAGTCATTTCAGACTCATAGCTGTCCTGCACACAGCGGAATGAAACACTGCCCAGTCTTATGGATACTGCTATGTCCATAATCACTTTTATAGTTAAGCCTATCATTGTGGTCACTGGGTCAGTCATCTCGTTGAGGGTCTTCCTCTTTTTTGCAGACCTTCCACTCTGCCAAACAAGATCAGTCTCTAGTGACTGATCCCCCCTAACAACATGTCCAGATATATGAGATGCAGTCTCACCATCTGTGCTTACGAGGAGCACTCTGGTTGTACTTCTTCAAGAACAGATCTGTTTGTTCCTTTGGCAGTCCAGGGTACGTTTAGTATTCTTCTCCAACAGCACAATTCAAAGGCATCAGTTCTTTTGTCTTCCTTGTTCATTATCCCACTTTTGCGTGTGTATGATGCAATTGAATATACTATGGCTTGGGTCAGGCACACCTTGGTATTCAAGGTGACATCTTTATGTTTCAGTAGTTTAAAGAGGTCCTTTCCCCAATGCAGTGCATTGTTTGATTTCTTGACTGCTGCTTCCGTGTGGACCCAAGTAAAATGAAACCCTTCTTGATGGCACTTGGCTTTGGCTGACAACCTCAATCCTTTCTCCATTTATCATCATGTTGCTAACTGGTCCAGTTATGAGGATTTTTGTTTTCTTGATGTTAAGGTGCAATCTGTACTAAAGGCTGTGGTCTTTGATCTTCATCAATAAGTGTTTCAAATTCTTTTCACTTCCAGCAAGCAGGGTTGTGTCATCTGTGTAACACAGGTTGTTAAGAAGTCATCTTAGAATCCTGATGCCTCATTCTTCTTCATATAATGGCATATAGATTGAAAAGGTATGGTGAAAGGATACAACCCTGACTCATACCTTTCTTGACTTTAAAATATACAGTGTCCTTTTGTTCTGCTTGCATGACTGCCTCTTGATACATGTACAGATTCCTTAAGAGCACAATTAAGTGTTCTGGAATTTGCATTCTCCACAGTGTTAACCATAATTTGTTGTGATTCACACAGTCAAGTGCCTTTGCATAGTCAATGAGACATAGATAAACATCTTTCTGGTATTCCCTACCTTTAGCCAAGATCCACCTGACGTCAGCAATAATGTCCCTGGTTTTACTTTATCTTCTGAAATCCAGCTTGAATTTCTGGAAGTTCCTTGTCAATATACTGTTGTAGTTGCTTTTGAATGATCTTGAGAAAAATTTTACTTGTGTGTGATATTAATGATACTGTTCGGTAATTTCCACATTTGGTTTGATCACCTTTCTTTGGAATTGGCATAAATATGGATGTCTTCCAGTCAGTTGGCCAGGCAGCTGCCCTCCAAGTTTCTTGGCATAGCTGAGTGAGCACTTCCAGCACTGCATCTGCTTTTTCAAATATCTCAATTGATATTCCATCAATTCCTGGAGCATTGTTTTTTCCCAGTGCCTTCAGTGAAGCTTAGACTTTTTTCTTCAATACCGTTGGTTCCTGATCGTATGCTACCTCTTCAGATGGCTGAACATCGACCAGTTCTTTTTGGTATAATGTCACTGTGTATTCTTTCCATCTTCTTTTGATGTTCCCTGAGTCATTTAATAGCTTCCCTATAGAATCTTTCCCTACTGCAACTCAAGGCTTGAATATTTTCTTCAATTCTTTCAGCTTGAGAAATGCAGAACCTGTTCTTCTCCTCTGGTTTTCCATTTCCAGCTCTTTGTGCATGTCATTATAATTCTTTTGTCTTCTTGAGCTGCTTTTTGAAATCTTCTGTTTAGGTCTTTTACTTTAGCATTCCTTCCTTTTGTTTGAGCTGCTCGACATTCAAGAGCAAGTTTCAGAGGCTCTTCTGATATCCAGTTGGGTCTTTTCTTTCTCTCCTGTCTTCTTAATGACCTCTTGCTCTCTTCATGAATGATGTCTTTGATGTCATTTCACAGTTAGTGATAAACACATCAAATCTGTTCTTGAGATGGTCTTTAAACTCAGGAGGGGTATACTCAGGGTCATGCTTTGGCTCTCGTGGACTTGTTCTAGTTTTCTTCAGTTTCTATTTGAATTTGCATATGAGCAAGTGATGATCTGTGCCACAGTCAGCATCTGGTCTTGTTCTGAGCGCTGATATGGAGCATTTCCACATCTTTTTTCACAGATGTAGCCCATTTGGTTCCTGTGTGTTCCATTTGGAGAGGTCCGTGTGTACAGTTGCTGTTTGTGTTGGTTAAAAATGGTATTTGCAATGAAGAAGTCGTTAGTCTTGCAAAATTCTGTCATGTGATCTCTGGCATTATTTCTGTCACTGAGGCCGTATTTTCCAACTACTGATCCTTCTATTCTAGCTGTTGCATTCCAGTCACCAGTAATTATCAGTGCATCCTAATGGCATGTGTGATCAATTTTAGACTGCAGAAGCTGATAAAAATCTTCAACCTCTTCATCTTTGGCCTTAGTGGGTGGTGTGTAAATTTGAATAATAGTGTTATTAACTGGCCTTCCTTGTAGGTATATGGATATTATCCTGTCACTGACAGCATTATACTTCAGGACACATGTTGAAGTGTTCTTTTTGATAATAAATGCAACACCGTTCCTCTTCAAGTTTTCATTCTCAGCATGGTAGAGTATGTGATTGTCGGATTCAGAATGGCCCTAACTGGTCCATTTCAGCTCACCAATGCCTAGGATGTCAATGTTTCTGTGTTCCATTTTGTTTTTGACAATGCCCAGTTTTCTTAGATTCATACTTTGTACATTCCATGTCCCGATTATTAGCAGACATATGCAGCTGTTTCTTCTCATTTTGAGTCATGCCACATAAGCAAATGCAGATCCTAGAGACCTTACTCCTTCCACGTCATTAACGTTGACTCAACTTTGAGGAGTCTGCTCTTCCCCAGTCATCTTCTGAGTGCTTTTTAACCTGGGGGACTCACTTTCTGGCACCATATCTGACAATGTTCTGCTGCTATTCATCAGGTTTTCCCTGGTTAACTCCTTTCAGAAGTAGACTGCCAGGTCATCCTTCCTAGTCTGTCTTAGTCTGGAAGCTCAGCTGAAAATTGTCTACCGTGATTGACCCTGCTGGTACCTGATTGCCAGCGGCATAGCTTCCTGCATCATGGCAGTAAGCCAGCCTCCACTGACAACCCGGGGGGCTCATTTTCTGACGCTATATGTGACAATGTTCCGCTACTGTTCCTAAGATTTTCCCTGGCTAGTTTTCTTCAGAAGTAGAATTGCCAGGCCCTTCTTCCTAGTCTGTCTTAGTCTGGAAGTTCAGCTGAAACTTGTCCACCATGGGTGACCCTACTGGTACCGCAATACCAGTGGCATAGCTTCCAACATCACAACAACAAGCTAGCCACCACAGTATAACAAACTGACAGGCAAGTGGGGGCTGCTCACTCTCCCTTAATCTTCCTAGCCTGTCTGTTCTCTTTCTACTCAATTTTCCTAGTCCTCCCATTCTCCGTCTACTCAGTTTTCCTAGTTTGCTCACTGTCCCTCTACCCCGCCTTCCTAGCCTGTTTTCCCTCTCTTTGTACTCAGTTTTCCTAACCTTCTCCCTCTCCCTTTACTCAGTCTTCCTAGTCCTCTCCATTTCCCTTTACTCAGTCTTCCTAGCCTGCTCACTCATGTTTTACTCAATCTTTCTAGCCTGCTCTGTCTCCCTTAGTGTTTCTAACCTGCTCACGTCCTTTTACTCAATCTTCCTAGCCTGCTCCTTCCCCCTTTACTCGGTCTTTCTAGCCTGCTTGTTTTCCCTCTACTCAATCTTCCTAGCCTGTTCACTTTCCCTTTATATCATAGTGATAGAATGTACAATACATAAGGAAAACACATCAGATAACACGATGACACATAGCCACACAGTACTGGGAAGCACAACCTAGCCAAGTTGAGAGATATTTGAGGGGGTATAAAATTCAGTCTGTTACAAACATGGTAAGTTTGAGTTGGAAATGTCAAACAGGCTGATAGATACATGGGTCTAGAGCTCAGAAGAGTGGTCCACTCAGAGAAGTGTGCACATTTGGGGGTCATTATATAGATAGAATTTAAATCATGGAATTGGATGAGTTCATCTAGAGTGTAGATGGGAAAGAAATGAGATTTAACAATGAGCTCTGGGACACTCCCAGCTGCAAGAGACTAGATGTAAGCTACCTAAGAGAGAAGGGGTGGGGGAGGAACACCAGATATTTGAAGAGTCTTGCAATCCAAGTTTTTATTTAAAAAAAAAAAAAGGCAACAGAAAAATGAACAGCTGCATTTCCATCTTGCTTAGCAGTGAAATAATATTGTGGTGGTCATTGCTGACCTTGATTAAGGGTCTGGTGAGATGATAATGGCAAAATTCTGATTGAGTACATTCAAGAGAGACTAGAAAAAGAGATTGAACACTATGAATATAGCCTCTTTGTCAAGAAAGTGCTGTAAAGAATGGATGTTAGCTGTAGGGACAGATGTAGTCATGAGAAGCTTTTTATTTAACTAAGATGGGAGAAAGAAAGCATGTTTATGTGCTGAAGGAAATGACCCAGTAGAAAAATTTACAATGTAGGAGAGAGAATTGCTAGAGCAGTGTCCTTGAATGAGGAAACGGGAATATAGTGCATGTGTAGAGCAATTGACTTAAGCTAGAATCGTAGCTAGTTCACTTTTAGTAACATGAGAGACACAGAACAGCACAGATGCAGGCAGGAGCATATATATAATAGCAATAATATATGGAGGTTACCGGATTGCTTCACTTTCATATTTAATCAGCTGAAAGTAAAGATGGGAGAGGAGGTGTTGATATCTGAGGAAACAGAGTATGAAATTATGGCTTTAGTGTAGTACAAAATGAACCAAGAAAACACAGTATGATTGCTGGCACACTGAAGACCTACTTTAAGTTAGTGATGCATAATTTAAAGCAAGACCAGTTATAGCTGAGTGTTTTTTCTCCAGCTTTGTTTAGGTGCACAGGTACAGGCTCAAAGTTAAAGGAAAATTGGAATTAATCAAGGTTTTGGTTTTGCCCATAAGTACAGTGAACTACGATAAGGGCAAGTGAGGTTAGGGTATAAGTAAGCAGTGGTTATAATAATTAGCTATGAATTATAATAATTGACCTTAAAGTTGAAAGGGAAGAGATGACATGAGAGGCATAAGGGAGTAAAAATTTGATAGAATCAATAAATGGAAGGAATATTATGGTGAAAGGATGGTTGAAGATGGGAATTATAAACCTGTAAGCTACAAAAGTTAAGAAGTGAAGATTGACTTTGTTGGGGATAAGGTCAGCCATGACCATGAGAACAAGTGGTTAAAACAGAGGAGAACAAATCATTCATGTGAAATGAATTCAAGAGACAGCAATAGTATACTACCTTCATAAAATCCTCAAGTGGCACAGACTATTAAGTGCTCAACCACTGGCCAAAAGGTTGGTAGTTCATACCCACCCAGAAGACCTCAGAAGATAGCCCTAGTGATGTTTCCAGAAGATCCAACCTTGAAAACTTTATGGAGCCAATTCTACTTTGCAAACATACAGTCACTGTGAGTCACAATTGACTTGACAGCAGCTACCAAAAACATCATCTGTTCTGAAAGACAACACTGTCAGTAATAGAATAATATCCATACAGCTACAGGGAATACCAGTTAATAGAACTGTTGCTCGAATTTACAAAGCAACCACTAATACCAAAGATGAAAAAACTGAAGATTCTTTCCAACTTCATTCTGAAATCTATCAAATAGCAAATAAAGATGCTTTTGATTAGTACTGGTGCTTAGAATGCACAAGCTGGAAACAAAGATGTATAAGTAGTTGGAAATATGGCCTTGGTCATGGATCCCACTCAGGAGATCACATGATACAATTTTGCAAGACCAATGACTTATCAATTGGAAATATCTTTTTTAAACAGTATAAACAGGTACTATACATGTGGACCTCACAAGATGGAATACACAGGAATCAAATCAACAGTGTTTGTGGAAAGATTATGGAGAAGCTCAATATCATCAGTCAGAACAAAGTGGAACAGAGTCAGCTGTGGAACAGACTATCAGCTGTTTGTATGCAAGTAAATTGAAGGATTCCTGGGCAAAATACTGAATGATACAGAAAGCATCAAAACAAAATAGTAGTATGCAGAATCACTCTACCAAAAAGAGCTAGTTGATGTTCACCATTTTAGGAGCTAACATGTGGTTAGGAACTGATGGTACTGAAAAAAGAAGTCCAGGGTGCACTGAAAGCATTGGTGGAAAACTAGGCTGCAATAATGGATGAAGTATCAATTACGATATTTCAACAAATGCCAGCAACTCTGGAAGTTCTCACTTGTCTATGCCAAGAAATTTTAGAAGACAGCTACCCAGCCAGCCCTCTGGAAGAGATCCATAATTGTGTCCCTTCTAAAGAAAGTTCATCCAATGGAATGTGGAAATTGATGAAGATAATCAAAAAATGGTTGCGGCAGTACGAGGACAAGGAACTACCAGAAATTCAAGCTGTGTTCAGAGAAGGACCTGGAACAAGGGATATTATTGCTGATGTCTGATAGATCTTGGGTCTAGAATACTAGAAAACTGTTTACTTGTGTTTTGTTGACTACACAAGACCTTTATGAATCATAACAAATTATGAATAACATTGCAAAGAGTGAGAATTCTAGAACACTTAATTGTGCTCATGTGGAAACTGTACATCGACCAAGAGGCAGTTTGTTCAGTCAGTGCAAGAGGACACAGCATAGTTGAAAATTAGGAAAGGTGTGCATAAGGATTGGAGGAAGACTTATTAACAACCTTCTGTATGCAAACAACACAACCTTGCTTGTTGGAAATGAAGACTTGACACACTGATGAAGATCAAAGACTTCGGCGTTCAGTATGCATTACACATCGACAAAAAGAAAACAAAAATCCTCAGTATAGAACCAGTAAGAACATATGATAAATGGAGAAAAAATTAAAGTTGTGAAGGATTTCATGTGACTTGGATCTACAATCAAGCACCCATGGAATTAGCAGTCAAGAAATCAAAAGATGTGTCACATTGGACAAATCTGCTACAGAAAGACCTTTGTCAAGAGTTAAAAAGCAAAGATGTCACTTTAAGGACTAAGGTATTTTCAGTCACCATATATGCATGCAAAAGCTGGACAATGAGTAAGGAAGAGTGAAGAATTGATGCCTTTGAATTACGGTGTTGACAAAAAACACTGAATATAACGTGGTCTGCCAAGAAAATAAACAAATCTGTCTTGGAAGAAAGGCATCGAGAACGCTCCGTAGAATCGAGGGCAGGAGGACTGTCTCATATTATCCGATGAGACCAGTCCCTGGAGAAGGACATTATGCTTGATAAAATAGAGGGTCAGCAAAAAAGAGGAAGACACTCAGTGATATGGATAGACACAGTAGCTACAGTTGTGAAGATGGCAAAGGAGTGGGCAATGTTTTGTTCTGTTGTACATAGGGTCACTAAGTTGGAACTAAGTCAACAGCATGTGATGCTGAAATACCCAAGAATGATTCATGACATCTTCAGGGATGGGAGGAGAGAAATGGTAGGCTGCCATAAGTATGTGGAATATAAGTAGTTATTGAAAGCTTGGGATTTGGTAGATTTATTCTGGGAGAATGCACATAGTGATAAAAGCAGATAGCTGAGTTTCAAACCCAACTGCAATCTAAAAGAGCCACTGCCATCAAGTTGCCTCTGACTCATAGTGACCTTCTGGGTCAGAGTAGAACTGTCCTACAGTTTCCAAGGCGTACCTGGCAAATTTGAACTGCTGTCCTTTTTCATTAGCAGATATAGCACTTAACTAATGCTCCACCAGGGTTTCCTGAGGAACCTAATAAAGGACTAACAGAATGAGAGGGTTAGATATTGTAGGAGTAGAAGAGCAAAAGGTCAGTGAGAAAAGTGTGATGGTAAAATCAGAGCGGTGAAGGTAGTGGTGAAAGAATGATGAATTGTGGATAAAGGACCCCCAAAAGCACTGGTTGTTACAAAATTGGTCAGGGGATTGGAGGTCTCAAGGAGATTGAAAGTGGTATCACAGAAACCAAGTTGAAAGTTAAGAGGGAATTCTCAACCATGTCAGATGTTACGATGTATGGTTGTACTTAAAAGTGTCCCTTTATCTGGACAATTTGGAGATCTAGGTGATATTAGTGACGTTAGGTTTGTTCTTTGCTGTAGGAAAGAGAGAATGAAGCTAGTTGTAGCAGATATGCAGCAAATAAGAGTAGAGAAGTAGTTGGTATTACTAATATTCTAAGAAGTTGGACTGTTACTGGAATGAGATAGTAAAACCAATGAAGACATAGCTAAAGAAAAGATTTTTGTTTAAATGACTGACTAGAGCATAATTATATACTCAAGAGGAAAAAACAAAAAAACAAATCTGTTTCCATCAAGATGATTCTGAATGTCTTAGGCATCTAGTGCGGCTGTGTAACAGAAATACAAGTGGATGGCTTAACAAAGAGAAATTTGTTTCTACTGTAAACTAGGCTAAATGTCCAAAGTCAGGACTTCATCTCATGTTCCTCTCTGTCAGCCTTCTTCCCCTGGACAAGGAGCTTCTCTAGACAGCGAACACCAGTCCAAAGGACGTGCTCTGCCCCCAGCACTCCCTTTTCAGTATTATGAGGTCCCCTACTCTTTCTGCTCACTTCTTTGTTTCTTATCCCAAGAGACTGCCTTAAGGCAGAATACAATCTTATAGATTGAGTCTAGCCTCAGGAACACTACTGCCACACATTCTCACTCATTAACATCACAGAGGCTGGATTTACAACACGGGGTAAAAAAAAAAAAAAGTCACACAATGCTGAGAATCCTTGATACACATTTGTAGGGGACACAGCTCAACCTATGACATTCTACTGTTTGGCCCCCCCAAAATCACATCTTTCCAATATGCAAAACATAGCAAAAGTCTAAGTTCAAGTCCAAACTCCAAAAAATTCGTTTTCATCAGTAATATCTAGAATACAGGTTATCCTGCTTCCAAAGGTACAGTGGCAGAACATGCACAAATTAGACATTTCCATTACAAGTGGGTAAGTTATAGTGAATTGGGATAACAAGAAGCCAAGCAAGTCAGCTGAACACATTACATTAGTGCTCAACATTTTGAAAATAAACTTACTCTCTGAGAGATTTTACTCAACAGCCCTGCCATCCAAACTTTAGGTATTGCTGCACTGACCAGATTTTGATGGAAGCCCCTTGGCCTTTGACTTCAGCTTTGCCTTCCAGGCTCACTGGCTCATCAGCTGTGCTTCCTCAGCTTTAGGCATCCCACTCTTTGAAGACCCAGCTCCACCCTTTGAAACCGCTGAGGTCATAGCTGTACCTTTTAAGACTGAGGCAACTCAGCTTCTTGTGCTCTTCATCTATTCAGCTCCTGTGTTCTTTGGGCTCCTCGGACCTCTCACTTGCATCTGCCTTGTGGGGGCAAGTGTTCCCAAAGCTCAGTTGCTCCACTGATAAATGCCTGGAGGCATTCCACTTTGCCAGGAAGCCACCTGCCCACAGGCACTCAGCTGTGCTTCATTGGGTTGGCTCCAGTGCTTTCAGGTGTTGAATTTTGCTGCTGTTCATCCTTTGGTACATTTTTTCACCACCTGTGCCTTCTCTAGTCTTAACAATTCTCCTCAATTCCTCGTGAGTCTTCTATCCATTCAATTTCAAAACCACTTCCACATTTTAGCCATCTGTTAGAGCAGCATCCCGTTTCCAGTACCAAATTCTTAGTCATCTAGTGCTGCTGCAACAGAAACACTGCAAGTGAATGACTCTAACAGAGAATTTTATTTCCTTGCAGTAAAGTGATTAAAAGTCCCAATTCAGGGTGTCAGCTGCAGGAGAAGCTTTCTCTGTGTCAGTCTCCTTCCCCTGAACTAGTCATGCTCTGTTCCTGGGAATGCCTTCGTGGTGTTGTGAGGTCCTCCAATGTCTCTGCATACTTCTTTTCTATCCTAGGAGACTGCCTAAGGAAACTACAGTCTGGTAGATTGAGTCCAGCCTCAGTAACACAACTGCCACCCATTCTCTCTCGTTAACATTATAGAGGCTGGATTTATAACACATGGGAAAAATCACTCAGTGCTAGGAATCATGGCTCAGCCAAAGTGATGCACGTACTTTTGCCAATGCTGAGCTAAGTACCGTCGAGTCGGATCTTTTGGTGGGACATAATTTAATCCATGACACTGACTCATCGACCCGACAGCACAAAGCAGAACTTCTCCATAGAGTTTCGAAGGAGAACCTGGTGTATATAAACTGTTGACCTTTTGGTTAGTAGCTGTAGCTCTTAACCACGATACCACCAGCACTTCCAAGGGGAAATGACAGACAGAAATAAAATACAGTAGAGGAGACAGGAAGATTTAGATGAGTGCCTCAGAAAGTGCTAACAGGGTTCAGAGTACAGATTACAAAGTTTAGCATTAGAGAAGATGAGCAACTCTTCCATTAAGAGAGGAAGAAAAAGAAGTATGGAGTTAGGCTGAATCTCTAGAAGGTAGAAGAAGAATTTGAAGAAGGTGGAAAAATAATTAAAAGGATCTTTTGCTTGACTAATGCTGTTTATTTTCTTAGTGATAATGAGGGTGAAGTCATTTAGAGACCAGAAGAGGGAGGATAAAACCAAAAACTCCTTGCCATCAAGTTGAGTGTGACTCATAAGGACCCTAATATGATAGGTCAGGGCTGCCTCATGGAGTTTCCAAGGAACTCCTGGATTTCAGCTGCTGACTTTTTGGTTAGTAGTTATGATGGTTAACCACTATGCCACAAAAGTTTCTGATGAAGGGAGGATAGGCTAGGGTATTTTAAAATAATGTAAATTTGAAATACAGTGTGAATGAAATCCATTTGTTTATTTTAAAACTAGTGTCAGTAATATAGTGATACAGTAGACACTGTCCTGGATACTTATTAGAGGAGTGAACAAGTACAAACCAAGTGTCAGGTAGTGAGAAGTGCTATGAAGAAAAGTAAATGCAAATAACAGACTGATTTTTGTCACTTAAAGATACTCTTAAATCTGATTTTTTATGATTTGAAAATTTAAAGAATTGTTTTAAATGTTTTCTTTTGAAGTGTACATTCTTATCATGAGGGAAGATCATCCTCATTTTCTAGAAATCTACAGTATAATCATAGCACTAAATGAGTAAATAAGTGGAATTTACAGGTTAAATTCAAAAGTGAAATCCTGTTTTTTCTCAGTATAAATGTTTTTATTTTAACTTTCATTAAAAATGACTGATTTGTTGAGGCAAGAATGTGATATTCTTTCCTAGGTTTTATTAATCAAGTTTAAAATGTGTGCGTAACTGTATTCTACTCTCATTTGTGCTTACTGTGTGCCAGAAACTTTCTAACCATAAAACATGCATTAAATCACTTAATTCTCATAGTAGCTAATAGTTAGATTGTATTGTTACTGTTATTGTTAGGTGCCATCGAGTCAGTACCTCCTCATAACAACCGTATGTACAATGCAACAAAACGCTGCCTGGTCCTACACCATCCTCATAATCACTGTTGTGCGTGAGCAGTGGTTGCAACCACTGTGTCAGTCCATCTCATTGAGGGTCTTCCACTCTTTTGTTGACCTTCTACCAAGTATGATGTCCTTCTCCAGGGACTGGTCCCTAATGATAACATACCCAAAGTATACTTCTAAGGGAACATTCTGGCCCTACTTCTTCCAAGATAGAGTTGTGTGTTTTTCTGGCATGCCATAGTATATTCCATCTTCTTTACCAGCACCCAAATTCAAAGGCATCAATTTTTCCTTGTTCCTTGTCCAGATTTCACATGCGTATGAAGCAGCTGAACATCCATGGCTTCAGTTAGACACACCTTAGTCCTCAGAGTGACATCTTTACTTTTTTACCCTTGAAAGAGGCCTTTTGCAGCAGATTTATCCAATGCAATACATCATTTGATTTCTCGACTGCTGCTTCCGTGGACACAGATTGTAGAGCCCAGTTGTGAAATTTTTGTCAACTTGGGTCTTTTCTGTGTTTATCATGGTGTTGCTTAGTCATCCAGAATTGAGGGTTTTGTTTTCTTTATCCTCAAGTGTAATTCTTATTGAAGGCTATGTAGTCCGTGATCTTCCTGAGTAAGTGCTCAAGTTTTCATCACTTTCAGCAAGCAGAGTTGTGTCATCTGTTGTAACACAGATTGCTAAATGAGTCTTCCTGCAATCTTGATGTCACATTCTTTTCACATAGTCCAGTTTCTCTGGTTATTTGCTCAGCACACAGATTAAATAAATATGGCCAAAGGATACAACCCTGGTGCACACCTTTCCTGACTTTAAACCACATAGTTATCTTCTTGTTTTGTCCAAATGACTGCTTCATGGTCTATGTACAGGTTTCTCAAGAGCATGATTAATGTTCTAGAATTCCCATTCTTTGCAGTATTATTCACAATTTGTTATTATCCACACAGTAAAATGCCTTCACATAGTCAAAACACAGGTAAACACCTTTCTGGTATTTGCTTTTCATCCAAGATCCACCTGACATCAGCAATGATATCCCATGTTCCAGGTCCTTTTCTGAATCTGGCTTGAATTTCCAGCAGTTCCTTGTCAGTGTACTGCTGGAGTCACTTTTGAATAATCTTCAACAAAATTTTACCTGTGTGTGATAATGATGTTGTTTGATGATTTTTATATTTTGTTGGATCACCATTCTTTAGAATAGGCATAAATATGTATCTTTTCCAGTTGGTCAGCCAAGAGGCTGGCTTCCAAGTTTCTTGACACAAATCAGTGGACACTTTCAGCACTGCATCTATTTGTTGAAACGTCTTAACTGGTATTCCTTCAATTCTTGGATCCTTATTTCTCATGAATCTCTTTAGTGTAGCTTGGCCTTGTTTATTGAGTTACATCAGTTCTTAGTTATATGCTACCTCCTGAAATGATTGAACACTGAATAATTCTTTTTGGTACAGTGACTCTGTATGCTGTTCACTTTCTTGATGCTTCCTGCGTCCTTCACTGTTAAGAACTCAAGGCATGGTTTTTCTTACTCAATTCTTTTAGCTTGAGAAACGTCAAGCATTTTAGTACCTTTTGGTTTTCAAACTAGCTCTCGCACATGTCATTATAACGCGTACTTTGTTTCCTCGAACTGCCCTTTGAAATCTGTTTGATCCTTTCACATCATCATTTCTTACATTTGCTTTAGCTATTCCACGTTCAAGAGCAAGTCTCAGGGTCTCTCCTGATATCCATTTGGGTGTTTTCTTTCTTTCCTCTCTTACTTTCTTTATATATGATGTCTTTGATGTTATTCCACAGTTTGGTCTTCTGTCTGTAGCGTTCAGTGTGCTAGGTCTGTTCTTGGAATGGTCTCTAAATTGAGGTAAGATATATTCAGAGTTGTACTTTGGCACCTGTAGACTTGCTTTAATTTTCTTCAGCTTCAGTTTGATCTTGTATATGAGCAGTTGATGGTCTGTTCTACAGTCAGCCCCTGGCCTTGTTCTGACTGATGATATTGAGCTTTCCATCATCTCTTTCCAGAGATGTAATCAATTTAATTCCTGTGTATCCCGCCTAATGAGGCCCACTTGTGTAGTAGCTGTTTTTGGGCATTGAAAGATGTGTTTGCAGTGAAAAAGTAGCATTGGTCTTACAAAATTTTATTGCAATCTCTGGCATAGTTCCTGTCCCCTAGGTGATACTTTACAGTGACCAATCTTTTTTTTGTTTGTTTCCAGCTTTCACATTCCAGTCACCAGTAATTATCAGTGCAAATTGATTGCATGTTTTACCAACTTAGCTACAGAAGCTGGTAAAGATCGTCAGTTTTTTCATCTTTGATATTAGTGGTTGGTGCATAATTTGAATAATAGACATATCAACTAGTCTTTTTTATAGGCATATGGATGTTATCCTGTCACTGACAGCATTGTACTTCAGGGTAGATCTTGAAATGTTCATTTTGACTGTGAATGCAATGCCATTTCCCTTCAATTTGTTGTTCCCAGCATTGTAGACTATAAGATTGTTCAATTCAAAATGCCAGTACCAGTCCATTTCAGCTCACTAATGCCTAGGATATTGATGTTTATGCATTCCATTTTATTTTTGACAGTTTCTAATTTTCCTAGATCGTACTTTATACATTACACTTTCCAATCATTAGTGGATGTTTCCAACTGTTTTTCTCATTTTGAGTCTTGACACATCAGCAAATAAAGATTTTGAAAGCTTGACTCCATCCATGCCATTAAGATCAACTCTACTTTCAGATCCGACTCACTGGCACTTGGCTTGGCTGGCTACTTTGATGAAGCATTTGAGTGCCTTCCAACATGGGAGGCTCATCTTTCAGTACTGCTATTCATGAGGTTTTCACTGGCTAATTTTTTTCAGGTCTTCCTAGTTTGTCTTAATCTCGAAGCTCAGCTGACAGATTTCATGTCTTCCATGAGTGACCCTGCTGTTGTTTGAATACTGGTGGCATAGCTTCCAGCATCACAGCAACACGCAAGCCCACACTGTTCAACAAACTGATAGCATGGGGCACTATTATTCCCATTTTACAAATAAGGAAACTAAGACTCAGAGAAGTACGTGTAGACTTTACAGTCTATCTGAGTTGAAATCTCACTTTAGTAGGTGTGTTTCCCTTTAAGCTTCTGTGACTTTATATAAAACAATACTAACAGCAACTTCCTAGAGTTGCAGTGGGGAAAAATGATGTGCTGCATGTAAACTATAGAACTGTGTTTACACACAGTGAGCTCTAAAATAGTTATTATTATTTCTTGTTTGTATGGTTAGCTTGTTTACATGTTTATAAATGAAGGTCTACTTTTTTATTATTGTCCATTTTTTTGTCTTAATCCTGGACTCTATGTACTGTGTTTTCTCTTCCTGATGCAGGAATGTTGCCCCATCACCAAGGAAGTCTGTTAGTACTGTAAAAGGAACTCAAACAAGAGGATATGCTGGTGCAAACCAAAGCAGAATGGCTGTGTCAAAAGTCATGACAATTGTACCGGAAGTGAAAACAGAAAAAATTAGTATTCCCTCCCCCAGGATGCTCACACAAGTAATATTCTTTAAAATTCTGAGTTTATTTGAAAGTGACAAAATGAAAATCTTGATTGGACTGATAAAAGTACAAAATATGCTGCTTCTAAATAGCCATGTCTAATATTGAAATACTCAGTTTGAGACATATACTTTACGACCTAATATTGACAGTTAGTTCCTACAACTCATTATTGATAATAAGAATATTAAAATGGAAAGAGAAAAGTCTACTTACTACCTCAAGAACTAGTTGCTTATGATTTTAACAATAGCTTATAATGTACAAGTCTCCTGGTAGTACAGATGGTTTACAGTTGGCTGCTAACCTAAAGGCTGGCAGTTCACGCCCACATAGTGGTACTGCAAGAGAAAGGACTGACAGTCTGCTTCTGTAAAGACTACAGCCAAGAAAAGTCTGGAGCGGTTTTACTTTGTGACACATGGAGTCACCATGTTTTATTTTTATTTTAAATACTGTACATTTAGTAGCCACTGTTCAGATCGACGGCACTTGGCTGGCTTGGTTCCTGGCAATGTACACTTGAAAAAATCATAAAGTAAATTGTCATAAAATTGTTTTTTCCCCATTAGAAAATTCATAATTAAGGATTTTTTTGAAATTCTAATTGAAATGTAACATATATGCAGAAATGTATATAACATACAAAATATTTTTTAGATATGTGGTAAAAAGCATAATCCACAGAAGGTAAAATAGGTAAATAGTGCTTCATCAAAATTAAATCATCTATTCATTGCAAGAGTCTGCTAACAGAGTGAAAAGCAAAGCCAGAGGCTGAGAAAATTTATTGTGAAGCATCTGTCAGATGAAGTACATGTATTCAAGATATGGGAATAGCTCTTAAAGCAACCCAATAAAAAAGAGACAAAACTTTTGAAAAATACTTTGCCAGACTACATATGTGGGTGGCCAACAAGCATGTCAAAACTTGTTCCATATCATTATTTGTAAGGGAAATGCAAATTAGAAACAGTGAGATACAGCTGTATGAGGTATCACTATTGCTGTTAGTTGCCGTTGAGTCAATTCTGATTCATGGTGAAACCACTTGTTCTGACTAAAATGGTTCCATAGAGTTTTCAAGTTTGGAAGCAGTTTACCAGACGTGTCTTCCAAAGTGCCTCTAGATGAGTTTGAACCACTAGCTTTTGGCTAGTACACACCTATTAGAATGACTAAAACTAAAAAGAATGGCCATATCAAGTGTTAGGAAGTATGTGGAGGAACTGAACTCTCATTATACTGCTGATGGAAATAGAAAACAATTTGTTAATTAAAACTATTTAAATGTTAAATGTACGTTTACCACATCATCCAGCATTCCACTAATGGGTATTTACTCCATAGTGAAGAATGTTTATAAAAAGACAAGTACATAAATGTTCATAGCATTTTTATTTATGATAGTCGAAAACTGGAAACAGCCCTACTTAAACAAATACAACATTATATAAAAAGAATAATACATTATGACCAAGTTGGAATAATGCATGCAAAGTTGTTCCAACATTCAAAAGTCAAAATTACTAGTCATTTTAAAGGGCTTAAGAAAAAGAAAAATCTTTCAAAACAAAGAAAAAACATTTCACAAAATTCTATATTTATTCAGTTAGAAAATAAAACCTCTCAGCTAACTAGAAATAGGAAAGATTTCCTCAAGGACTTTATGAAAACCTACTGCTAACATCATGTTTAATGGTAAAAAACTATTTTCCACCATTTGACCCAGTAATTCTGCTTGGAATATATCCTACAGAATCAAGGCCATTCACACCAACTGATACATGCACACAAATGTTCATCGCAGCACAGTCTGCAATAGCAAAAAGATGGAATCAACCCAGATGCCCAACAACAGAATAATGGATAGGTAAACTATGGTATATATACTCAGTGGAACACTATGAAATGATAAAGAACAAGGATGATAGCAGGAAACATCTCTTAACCTGGTTTCAACTGGAGGACGTAATGTTGAGTGAAAGTAGTCAGCAACAGAAGAACAGATATTGTATGAGACCCATATGATAAGAACTTAAAAGCAGACTCATGCATAACAGAAAAGACTGTTTAATGGCTGCAAGGGGCAGGAGGGTGAGGGGGGAGGGTTTAGGTTAGATAGTTGTTAGAAGTTTGGCTGGGTGAAATTGGTGACAGCACACATTAGTAAGAAGATCAATATTAATGGGATTTCAACACAACTTGTGTACTCCTCCCATCTTAACCCAATATTGCAAGGACAGAGTAGCTGGGGTGGGTGACTGGGGACCATACTCTCAGGGGAAATCGAGGCCAATTGGCACAAGCAGTATTTTGCTAATGAGGTCTCTCCACACCCCACATTGATGACTGACCCCTGGGGTCTTAAAAGCTGCCAAGGTGCCATCTGAGGGTACAGCACATGGTCCCGACTTAGCAGGAACGGATGATCACCAAGGTCTGTAACAACATGGGGAAAAGAGAATCTAGAAGATAGAGAGACCCACGTGAGTGGATGTCTACATCGACTTGTGACCGGAAGAACTGGATGGTGCCACCAGTGATAGCCACGATGGAGCTCACAAAGTTGAGTCTTACTGGCAACACAAGTATAAATGGGGGTGCACGCTGAGATCTCCACTAAAAGATTGCAATTGATGGTCCAAGGGCTTCAGGGTTCCCCTGGGAGCAGGACTCCTGGCCCTGATGTTGCCCCTGTCCATAAATCATAATGAAGGTCAACTTTTCAGATGGCAATGGATTGGACCTGGTGATATACAGTGACCATATTGTATGGGCACTTTATGGTTCCAGGCATCTATAGGAGGTCATCCTGTTGACCTCATACTGGAGGAAGGGGAATGGGTGGAGAGGAGAAGATTGGAGACTGTTGGGAAGATAAGACATGTATGGAGCAGAGAGGAAGAGTGTGCTGTCACTGTGCAGGAAGAGCAATGGAAGCTGCTAGGTCAGTATGCAAATTTATATGGGAATGCTCATTTTCATTCAATCATAATAGAAAAAAATATACATATATATATAAAACTGCTTTCCCCTGAAGCCTGGGAATAAAGCAAAGTATCTGTTTTTACAACTTCTACTTAACATTGACAGAGAGATCATAACTAGAACAATAATCGACAAAATTGAATACAGACTGGAGAAGAAACAAACTCTTTATAGATGCCATAACTACCTCTGTAGCAGAACAATAACAACAAAAGGATCTGTAAACATGTTACTAAAACTAAGGAATCAATTTAGCAAGATCACAGAACACACACTGAGTGTATAAAAATTAGCATATATGTGTGTGTATATATATATATGTAAGCAATGAAACTACATTGTGAGTTGGAATTGGCAGCATACAACAATAATACCATTTATAACGGCATCAAAACTATGACATACTTTGGGAAAAATCAAATAAAACATGTTGAAAATACTTGTGCTTACAATTTTAAAACATTGCTGAGAGAAAAAGACCAACAGTGCTATAAAGATGCCACATCTCCATTCCCCTCCCCTCCCACTTGACTGTAGGGTCAATACCTTCCCGATTCAAATACCAATAGGACTTGCCTATTTAGCACTTGCCAGTGCTAAAAATTATATAGAAATGGAGAGACTTTATGATAGCCAAAAGAATTTTGAAAAAGGACAAACCTGTAGAACCCAACATCATAAAGATTTACTGTTTAAGACTACAGTAATTAATACTGCGGAACTGGTATAAAGAAAATGGTGCTGAAGCAATTGGAAATTCGTAGACAAAAAAAAAAGAAGAACCTGAACTGTTACCTCACACCATATGCTAAAATGAACTCCAAGTGGAACACAGATGTAACATATAAGCACTGAAAGTACAAAACTTTTGAAAGAACACTTAGAAGACTTTTTTTTTTTAAACCTAGGGTTAGTCAAAAATTTCTTAGCTATGACACAAAAATGCAAACCTCAAAATGAAAACAAAATGACTTCAAAATTTAGAACCTCTGCGTACTTTCCAAAAAATAAAATAAATCTAAGCCACAGGCTAAGAGAAAAAAACATCTATCTGATCATGCCTCATATACAGAATATTTAAGGAATTCTTAAACTTAATAATGGTACAGCAAACAGCCTCCCCCCAAAAGTAAGCAAATGATTTGAATAGATACCTCACCAGAGAAGATATGAGGATGACACTAAGCACAAGGGAAGATGCTCAGCATCCTTAGGAAAATAACGCAAATTAAAACCACAGTGAGATACAGGTGCACACCAATTAGAATGGCTAAAATTTAAAAAGACTCATACTACCATGCACTGGCAAAGATATTCAGCAACAGGAACTCTCATGTACAGCTAGTAGAAATGGACATTGTACAGCTATTTCAGAGAACAGAATGGCAGTTTCCTATAAAAAAGGGAATATACTTAGCATACAGTCTATCATGTAGAGTTTCAGATACTCAGGTTCTCCATGCATAAACCCATTTTATTGCGAGGTGGTCACGGGAAGGCATGCAAGAAAGTCTCAATGACATTCATTTAAAACTGGAAAATCAGAGCTTACAATGCTAGTTAAATACAACCCAAATCTTTAGACTGAACACTTCTATCTTTTTATAAGAGGTTTTAGGAGGAAAGCTTGACCATGGCTCAGACTTATCAGAGGTCCCTCATAGCTAGGGTCTGAAGTTAGTAGAGGTGGGCAGAGTCTCAACAAGCTCTCAGTCAGTCTTCAAAGAGAGTAAGAAACTAGAGAAAGATCCTTTTGACCCCCCCCCCCTTCTATCAGTGAAGGAGCAGAAATTCAGGGTTTATGTGGGAAATTCTCAGCCTCACGAAATAGGAGCCAGGCTAGTATGCCAAAGGCTAATATGGTAAGTCTTTTCTCTAGGGTTAGAGATTAGCTGAATGTCACATTTTTTTTCTTTAAAGTTAAAGATTAAGGTGGTAGTTGAGATTTATGTCTCAAGGATAGTTTACAAAGATTAATGAGGTTAATCACAGCATGTCAGGTCAAAGTCAGCTTAAAGATGGTTCATCACATTTTTCACATACATGCTTCTATATGTAAGATCAGAAGTTTTATCAGTGTAGATGACTTGAAAGAAATGTGTCTTCCTACAGTTTTAAAGGCTTAAGGTCCAAATCAGGGTCTCAGCCTTGTTGATGCCTTTCTTGTAGGCAGGACCAAGCATTCCTAGGTTCCTTGGCTTGTAGACAATCGTCTGGCCTTTACCTGCCTCTGTGTCTGTTGTGGTCATGTTATAACTCAGAAGTAGTTGGTTTTAGCATCCACTCTACAATGCTGTGGCCTTATTAACATAACAAAAGAGAAACTTTTTTCCAAACAAGATCACATCCATGGAGACCAGGAATTCAATATATTTTGGGGAGACACAATTCAATCCATGACAAAAGTTAACAGAAAAGGCTATGTGGAGTATGATTCTACTCAAATGATGTTCTTGAAAAGGTTAAACTATAGGGACAGAAATCAGATCAGTGTTTGCAAAGGAATGGGAAGAAGGGATGTGAATATAGAAGGCCACATGTTTGTTGTGGCAGTTACCACCATGAATTTGTAAAACACACTGAAGTATACAGTTAATGATGAGAGAATTTTACTGTAAATTGTACTTCTGTATTCCTGCATATTAAAATAGAACCTAATGGGATTCAGTTAAAGCAATGCTTAGAGTGAAATGTATAGCCTTGAATCTTCACTGAGAAAAAATGAGACTAAAAATTAATGAACCAAGTGCCCATCTAGAGAAGTTGTAAAAAGAAGAGAAAAATAAATTCAAAGAAATAAGGTAAATAATAGAAGAACAGAAATCAATGAAATGTAAAACAATCATACAATCAAGTTCAAAAATTCAAATTCTGTGAAAAAATTATTAAACTTCTTAAACCTATGGTAATACCAATTTGAAAGAGTGAAAATAACCAGAATCAGAAATGACTAAGAAATTGCAAGTATTGAATGATAATTAGAACATTTTAAATTTAATTTTATTCTAATTGTTAATTTTGAAACTTCAGATGAATGAAAAAATTCTTAAAAAAATTAACTTACCTAATGGGACAAGCAAAATTGAAAATTGGAAATTATTAAATAATTTGATGTGAGTGAAAACTGTCCCTCAAAGATTAACTCCAGGTCCAGATGCTTTTGCTATAGAGATATGCCAAACATATGTAGATGGAAAAAACACAAAAAGCAGTTGTGCTCCAAAACTCATCAAATGAGTTACACACGTGCTGTAAATAGTAAAGGCCTTGGTTGCTAGCCATAAGTTGTGAATGTGAGTCCACCCATAGGCATTCTAGGAGAAAACCCATTGCCATTGTTGATTCTGACTCGTAACAGTGCTGCAGGACAGAGTGAAACTGCCCCATAGAGTTTCCAGGGAGTGTCTGGTGGATTGTAACTATAAACCTTTTGGGAGAAAGGCCTGGCAATCCACTTCTGATAAAAGTCAACTGTCGAAAATCCTATAGAACACAGTTCTCTGGCACACACAGAACTGACATGAGTTGAAATCAACTAGAGGACAGCTGGTTTTTGGTGTTCTCTTGTTTGGTTTTGGTGGCATAACTGTGATACCCAAACCTGCTTAAAACAGTGAGAAAGATTAGAAGTGAGTCTCATTTGGAAACAGAGAACTCATCAGCTAAATATTAGCAAATAAATTTTAATAATAAAAAGAAGACTATATCATGAGGAAGTTGGATTTATACCAAGAAATCAAGATTGGTTTAACATTAAAAATCCATCCAGGAATTCACAACATTTACACTTCTAAGGAAAAAAAGCTTATGAGCATCTAAATACATGCAGGAAGTATTTGATAAGGTTAGGAATTCTTCCCAAACAGAATCAATAGGAACTTCTTTACGATATATATAAAAGTCTTCAGCAGTAATCATAGTGAAGAATGGTGAAGAATGTAAAAGAATACAAGGATGTGTACCATTTCAACTTCTGTTGAACAGTCTTGGAAATCTTATCTACTTCAGTAAGGCAAAAAAAAAAAAAGGTGTAAGAATTAGAAAGGAAAAAGTAAAACTTAATATTTGTGGGTGACTCTTACCTACATGTAAAATCCCAAATCATCTTCTGATTATTTATCAAATTCATAAAAGCATTTAACAGAGTTACCAGATACTAAGTCAAAAAACAAAATGAAATAGTATGTTTATGTACCAGCAAAAAAATAGGTCAAAACTGAGTTTTTCAAATGATGCCCTTTAAAATAGCATTAAAATATATTGAGTATTTGGGGAAAATCTTACAAAAGATGCACAAACTTATTTTGAAAACTAAAACTTTGTTGAGAATCACTTAAGAGTACTCATAAATGTCCATGCATGGAAAGACTCAATATTGCAAGCATACCAGTTCTCCCCACATTTTGATTTATACATTCTATGTAATTTCAGTAAAAATTCTGACAGATTTTTCTCATTATATATTTTTTCCAGGAACTTATCAAGGTAATCCTAGAATTGATTTTAAAAAATGCTAAAGATAGTCAAGATACTCGAGTAAAAACATGATGGAAGGACTTGCTCTTAACAGATTCTAAGTTAGTAAAAGGTGTAGTACTAGACAGGCAGTAGACAGACGGCCTGCCAATGACTCAGACATGAATAAACACTTGGTTTATAACAGTGTGTGCTGCAGAGTAATGAGGAAAGGACAAGGGTTTGTTTTTTTTTTTAAATGATGTTGTGTATCCATATGTAATAAAAGTATACAGGATTCTTTCCTCATACTATATGCAAAATGCAACCCCAGTGTATTATAGTCCTAAACATGAAAAACAATATAATATACCTCAGTAGAAGATGATACAGTATAGAAAATAAGACTTCAGAATTGGGAATGGTTTCTTGAATTAGACACATAAAGCACTGACCATAAAGGAAGAGGTGATAAATTTGACTATACTGAAGCTTCTGCATAAGAACTTTTATATCAAAAGATACTAAAAGAAAATGAAGACAGTGAAGATATTTGCAAGATATAAAATTCATTTTTATATTCAGAGTGCTGAATGAGTTATATTATCAATAGGAAAAAGAACCCAATAGGAAAATGTGCAAAGGACTTGAGTAGGGAATCCTTCCATCAAGAAAAGAAAAAATAGGAAGTATATGAAAAGGAGTCCAACTTCACTGAAACAAAAATAACATACCATTACTCTTAGATTAGCTTAAATTTATAAATCTGACAGCCTGCGTCACAAGAATATGAAGCAGTGACATACTGCTAACTCTCATGGCGATTTTTAATTATCACTTTGGAAAACAGTTTGATACTGTCTAATCAGGTCGATACATCAGTTCCAACTTACACGTTGATGTACACCTGTGTGTCAGTAGGTGCCATCAACTCACTTCCAACTCTTAGCAATCCCTTATACAATGGAACGAAGCACTGCCCAGTCCTGTGCCATGCTAAGAAACATTGCTATGTTTGAGCTTTTTGTGGCAGCAACTGTGTTAATCCATCTCATAGAAGGTCTTCTGTTTTGTTACTCTCTACCAAACATGATGTCCTTCTCCATGAGCTGGTCTCTCCTGATAACATGTCCAAAGTACATGAGACTAAGTCTTACCCTTCTAAGGAGTGTTTTGGCTGTACTTCTTCCAAAACAAATTGGTTCCTTTTTCTGACAGTCTGAGGTATATTCACTATTTTTCACAAACACCGTAATTCAAAGGCATCAGTTCTTTAGGTCTTCTTTATTTCTTGTCCAGCTTTCACATGCATATAAAGTGATTGAAAATATCATGGCTTGAGTCAGACAAACCTCAGTATTTGAAGTGACATCTTTGCTTTTAAAGAAGCCTTTTGTAGCAAATTGCCCAATGCAATGTGCCATTTGATTTCTTGACTCCTAGTTCCATGGGTATTGATTACAGACCCATGTCAAATGAAGTCCTTGACAACTTCAAGATTTTCTCCATTTGTCATGATGTTGCTTGTGTATACTTGTGCGTAATTTATAGCAATATTCGTGATAGCTCCAACTGAAGATACCTAAAATATCCAGTAAAAGTAAAATGTATAAATCATGCTACTTACAATCATGAATAAATAAACTACACACAACCACATGAAAAAATGTAAAAATACTGAACAAAAAATGCTAGGGATGAAGGAGTATATAGCTGTATATTTTGAAAACAGGCAAAACTAAATTACGTGGACACACATGGAAAATACCATGCATTGTGAAAAATGTGGAGCAACTAGATCTCCTACACTGCCGGGAACCAGTTGGGAAAACTCTTCATCAGTTATCTGCTAAAGGTGAACATATGCATAATCCATTACTCAGAAATGTACTCTTAGATATATACCCAACATAAATACAAGGATATTGATAACAGTGCCATTTGTAACAATCTAAAAAAAAAGGAAACTGTAGAAGTGCTTATTAATAGTAAAACAGTTGTTGCTGAGGTAATTCCAATTCCTGGCAATCCCATGTGTGTCAGAGTAGAACTGTGCTTGGTAGTTTTCCATAGCAGCTTTTTCAGAATTAGATTGCCAGGACTTTCTTCTAAGGCACTGTTAAGTAAACTTGAACCTTCAGTATTATACTTAGCAGCCAAAAGCATTTAACCATTTGCAACACCCAAGGACTTCATCAGTAGTAAAGCAGACAAACAAAAATGAGATACATTCACACAGCCAAATGCTGTACAACTATATTAAATATGGATCAATCTCACACATAATGTTGAGAAAACAAGAAACCCAGTACAACAAGAATGCAGGTGTATGATTCCATTTAAATGAAGTTAGTTCAAAAACAGGAAAAACTAATCCTAGATGTCTCGTTACCTTGAGTGGAGGTAGGTAGTGACTCTCATGAAGAAAAATTCTGGGATGCTGCTAGATGTTTCTAAATGTGGGTATTTGTTCAGTTTGTAAAGTTTATCAAGCCGTACATTTATGATATATACATATTTCTGCATATATATTTTAATTAGATACATATTTTTGCAAATTAATCTATTATTTATAGATGCATATTTCATAAAACTGGAAAATAAAAAAGAAATTATTACTTAGTGGCTCTTACAGTTGTTATCAGCATTCTAACTTTTTTACTTTAGCCAAGCCAGTGGTGATTAATAAGAACACTGACTTTATACTGTTGAAGTACAAGATTATGTTTATTACATTGTTAAATTTTATGATTGAAAAGGCTAAAAGTAAGCCCAAATGGAATATACCAAAAACATGTAATAACTTGGGAGAAATTTGCTAGTAAAATGTTAAGTGAAAAAAATTTTTAAAGCTTACACATACAAAATTAAATGCATCAAAATATCAACATTTTAGGTAAATTATCATTATACCTTTCCAAATTTTCCTGAAATAAATACATATTAATGAATATATATTACTTTTTTACAGGTAAAACCTGACTTTAAAAAATGTATGTGTTGTTAAATATTTTAAGCATAGTATCTTATGTCATTCAATTTTTTTATCTTTATCCTATTCTGGGAATATATTTATTTTTTCTATGATATTTATTTTTGTTTCATATGAGCAATTATTTAGAAACTCCATCTTTTTCCTTTCATTTTAAATAACTGTTTTCCACAGGTGTTTGATGTAAATGGAGTTGATGTGACTCCTCGGCCTCTTTACCATCCAGATCCACATGCTGTTGCTTCAAAGTCAAATAAAATACTGACATCACAAGAAGGATCACTTGGATCAGACTTTATATCTTCCTATAGCCTTTATCAGAATACAATAAGTCCTACTTTATTTGGACAGTTTACAAGGTAAAGTATACTGTTCTATAGTTTGTCTTATCATATTTGTGATGTTTACGTGTCTCAGGAAAATAAAGAGATTTCTTAAGCATTAAAAAGCTGTTCAAACTGGAAACTACATGGCTTTTGAAAATGAACATTTAGACAAAAACTGGGGGCTAAAGCATTCTGATAGTTTTTCAGGCAATCAGAGAAGTTAGATGCTGTCTTTTCTGAAAGCTGGGGCTTGTCAGTGATTGCCAGGTAATACCAGTGAACTTTAGTGACTGGTGCCTTATCTTGGATCTCAGGCATACTTGCACGCAGAGGAGCGTGTTGGGGATCACAGGACAATGACAGGACATTCTTTTCTGGAAACTTGTTGTTAAACTGCTTTTTCAAGCCTGTCTTTTCTGGGAGTCTATTGTAAAGGAGATTTTTTTGATAATGCTGTGTCAAGACCCTGTGGGAGTGCTGTGTGTCAAGACCCTGTGGGAACAGGTTGCAACATTTTGCTTCTGCTTGACCATAGAAAAGCATACTTCCTTCAGGATATCTTTTAAAGTGTGACTAAAGGTTGAGCACAAAGGAGAAAAACTTAACTTTAATGTGAGGACATTCTCATGCCTGGGTCAGGGTCCTCTTATACCAAGTACCTCATATAATTTGGGGATTCTTTCCCTTGTTCTCTCTTTTTAATGAAGGATTTTTAGGGAAATCCTTTGATTATTCTTTAGAGAATGTCTTTTTTGTAGGGATATGATGGGTTCTTAGATAATCACTTATTTAAGCTTGGAAACCCTGGTGGTATAGTGGTTAAGTGCTACATCTGCAGTTCAAATCCACCAGGCGTTCCTTGAAAAACTTCTATGGAGCAGTTCTACTGTGTTCCATAGGGTCACTATGAGTTGGAATCGATTAGATAGCAGTGGGTTTGGTTTTGGTTCTTTAAGATTCCAGATACTGCTATTTTTGGTGTCCAGGCACTATTTGAGGGATTTACGATGTCATAGTTTTGGTAATTTTCTTTAGTGGTGCTCTTGGGAAGATGATAAACAGGGCTGAATTAGGAGGAATTGTATGTCATTCAAGGGAATTGGTGTAGGGACTGAGCTTAACTTCGTCTGGAAAAATAGTTTTTGTTAATGTAAATTATTTTTTCGTAGATAAAAGGCTAGTTTTCTGGGTTAAAACATTGGAAGTAAGTTTTATATAGTATTTGATAGTTCTGATAATAATTACAATAGATATCATTAATCTAGTTAATAATAGAAATCTGATGTATGATCCAATCCCTGAGGGTAGCTAGTTGAAAATATTTAGAAAAGGGGAGTCTGACATGGGGGGATGCTTGAAGCCAAATGTCCTTTTGGTGGGCTTGTCTAATATTTTGTTTTACTTCTGTCAAGAGTATCCAAGTGCAATAGGGGGTATTGACAGCTGCACAGACTCTTCCTTCTTGGGTTGGGAGAAAATCAAGGGAAATTCTATCATCCAGTACTGAGATATACTAGATACACAAAGAGCTTAAGGACTTCTATTGGGCATTTATGCTATTAGTAAGCTTAAGAGTTATTTGGACCATAATAGTAGATATACATTATGAATAGATTTTTCAGGAATACCAATATATGGTAGAACTCCTAAAAAGAATGTCCATTTGTTTGTCTCCAAGTCTGTCCATTTTAGGTTTCCATTAGATACTGTAACATATATTCTTTTGTGATGACTGAAGATGTTCATATTATTGGTCTAACATGTTTTTATCATGGGAGTGGATATTTAGAATGATTCCTAAGAGGCTTAATGTACTTTGGTGTATCATATTCTAATTATTTAAATAGGAAAAAGCCCAGGTATAGAACTTGTCATTTGGATTTGGATTGGCAATGGTTGAGTATCTTGATCCTCTACATATGTGGGGCACATATTACATGACCGCAAGTATGTTTATTTGGGAGAGGGATGTTTTAGTTTTTTGTTCAAGCCAGTTGTCTCTCAAGGAGTTACTGTCAATAGGAAGTCATCTTAAATGTAGCCAGTTCTACATTTGAAAACAGAAAAACCTTTTTCCTCTATAAGTATGCTGGGTTCCTAGATGATCATTTATTTAATATAAGTTTGGAAACCCTGGTGGCATAGTAGTTAAGTGCTATGTCTGCTAACCAAAAGGTTACTTTCTAAAGTCTGGTAGGTGCAATATATGAAATTAAGTGTTTATTTTTATAGACAGAAGGATTCCAGTTTACTTCAGAATAATCCTTAACTCTAATACTTAACCTGGAATATGGGGTTGATTTAATAACCCAGAGGGGATGTCACAGTCATAGCCATATGGTTTACCTAAGGGTGATATTAAAATTGAAGGTAGAGATGGGCACAAAATTATACTTCATTATGAGAAGAATTAATGGATCTGAATTCTTGAGGCCAGATTTTGGAATTGAATACAAATCCAACGACCAGACAGGTTACTGCTACTAGTTTCTGACTGGGTTATTTTAATAAAATCATTTTGTGCTATGTGTTAATGGTCGTTGTAGTGGACTTAACAAAAGTTCCATAATGTAAAAATATTAACCAAACATAATATAATAAGGCAAAGATTATAAAAATTGTATGGATTTAAAAATAAATTCCTCTTTTGTTTAAGGGTGTATGTACTATGCGTAATAGGAAAGCAGTGACTTTTATGATTGGAAAACAATGACAATTAATGTAATTTTAATGGACTTTTATAGCTGTTTTCAAGTCATGGCACATCAGCAAATGAAAGTTGCCGAAGCTTGACTCAGTCATCTTTTGAGTGCATGCCAACATGAGGGGCTCATTATCCAGCACTGTATCCGACAGTGTTCCATAAGATTTTTCACTGGCTAATTCTTTTCAGAAGTAGACCATGGCGTCCTTCTCCATACTCTGTCTTTAGTCTGAAAGCTCAGCTCCCATGCGTGACATTACTGGTATTTGAATACTAGTGACATAGCTTCCTGCATCACAGCAATGTGGGAGCCCTCACAGTATGGCAAACTGAGAAACATGTGGTAGACGTATGAAGTGTGAATCTAGGAAAACTGGGAATTATCAAAAATGGAATGGAATTTATAAATGTTGATAGCTGAGGCATTAGTGAGCTGAAATGGACTGGTATTGGCCATTTTCAATAGGTACTCATCTGTGATGCTGGAAAGAATGAAGAAGAGTTGTGTTGCCTTCATCAAAAAGAACATTGCAAGATCTGTTCTGAAGCACAGTGCTGTGAGTGATAGGATAAAATCTATATGTCCATAAGGAAGATAAATATGACTGTTATTCAAATTTATGTACCAACCACTAATACCAAAGATGAAGAAAATTGAAGATTTTTACCAACTTCTGTAATTTGGAACTGTATTGATCATGCAATCAGTAAGCGTTGGTAAATACTAGTGATTGGAATCAAAAAGTGGAAACAAAGAAGGATCCGTAGTTGGAAAACATGGTCTTGGAGATAGAAATGATGCTGGAGATCACATGATAGAACATTGTAAGACCAATGACTTCTTCCTTGCCATTGCCTTTTTCACCAACATAAACAGTGTTTATATACCCATGTGCATAGACCGCACCAGATGGAATACACAGGAATCAAGTTGACAACATCTGTCAAAAGAGTAGATGGAAAGGCTTAATATCATCAGTCAGAAGACAGCCAGAAGTGGGCTGCAGAAAAGACCATCAATTGCTCATATGCAAGTAAGTTGAAACTAAAGAAAATTAGAACAAGTTGATGAGAACCAAAGTACAGTCTTGAGTATATCTCACCTGAATTTAGAGACCATCTCAAGAATCAGTTGGACATGCTGAACACTAATGACTGAAGACCAAATGAGAAAGAGATCAGTAAAAAGACAGGAAAGAAGGAAAAGACTACAATGGATATCTGAAAATATTCTGAAATTTCCTCTTGAATGTCAAATAGCTAAAACGGAAGGATGAAGTAATGAAATCAAAGACAAGAGCTGAAGATTTCAAAGGGCAGCTCAAGAAGACAAAGTAAAGTATTACAATGACAAGTATGAAGACTTGCAGATAGAAAACCAAAAGGGAAGAGCACACTCAGCATTTCTCAAGCTGAAAGAACTGAAGGAAAACTTCAAGCCTCATATTTTAGTAGGGAAGGGTTCTGTGAGGAAAATGTTCAACAATGCAGGAAGCATCACAAGAAGATGGAAGGAACACAGAGTCAGTGTATGAAAATGAGTGGTTGGTATTGGGCTATGTTAGGAGGTAGCATGAGATCAGAAACTGATTGTACTGAAGGAAGAAGTCCAAACTGCACTGAAGGCATTGAGGAGAAACACAACTTGAGGAGTTAACAGGATACCAGTTGAGATGTTTCAGCAAAGGGATGGAGCACTGGAAGTGTTCACTCATATATGCCAAGAAATATGGAAGACAGCTACCTGGCCAACCAACTGGAAGGGATCTGTATTTATGACTAAAAAAGTTCATCCAAACAAATGTGGAAACTTTTGAACCATATCATTAATATCACTTGCAGGTACAGTTTTGTTGAGGATTGTTCAAAAGTGGCTACAGCAATATATCAACAGGGAACTGCCAGAAATTTAAGTCAGATTCAGAAGAGGATGTGGAACCAGGGATACCATTGCTGATACCAGATGGATTCTGACTAAAAGTAGAGAATACCAGAAAGATGATTATCTGAATTTTATTGTCTATGAAAAAACCTTCAACTATATGGATCATAATAAATTATGGATAACATTCCAGAGAATAGGAATTCCTGAAAACTTAATTGGGCTCATAAGGAAACTGTACAAAGATTAAGAGGCAATTGTTTGAACAGAACAAGGGGATACTTACTGATTTAAAGTTGGAAAAGTGTTTTTCAGCATTGTATTCCTTCATCATACAATCTGTATTGTGAGCAAATAGTCTGAGAAACTAGATTATATGACATAAAACAGCTTGGAGGAACACTCATGTTAACAACCTGTTTCGCAGATGACTCAATCTTGCTTGCTGAAAATGAAGTGGATGTGAAGCACCTACTGATGAAGATCAAAGACCACAGTCATCAGTGTGGATTCTACCTCAACTAAAGAAAACAAAAATCCTCACAACTAGATCAATAAGCAACATTTAATAAATACAGAAAAGACTGAAACTGTCAAGGATTTCATTTATTTGAATCAACACTCATGGAAGCAGCAATCAATAAATTGAAAGAAGCATTGTGTTGGGCAAATCTGCTGCAAATGAGTTCTTTCAAGTGTTGAAGAGCAAACATCACCTTGAGGACTAAGGTAGCCTACCCCAAGCCATGGTGTTTTCAGTCATTTCTTATGCATGTAAAAGTTGGAAAAGAAATACTGAGGAAAATTAATACCTTTGAATTGCAGTGTTGGTGGCCAAAGGAACAAACAAATCTGTCCCGGAAGAAGTATGACCAGAATGCTACTTGGAGTGGTGAGACTACATGCCACATACTTTGAACATGTTTTTATGAGGGTGGTCTCTGGAGAAGGATGACATGCTTGGTAGAGTAGAGAATCGGCATAAAAAGGAAGAAATTCAATGAGATGGATTGACAAGATGGCTACAACATATGCTTAAATGTTACAATGATTGTGAGGATGATCCTGGACCAGGTGGTATTTCATTCTGTTGTACATAGGATCATTGTTGAGTTGGAACTGACTTGATATACCTAACAACAGCAACATAATGTTATGTCGTAATTTCAGTAAGAAAACAATTAGTTAAATATTACCATCTTATGAATCTTATAGAATAAGGCAACTTCAGAGGTTATAAGCATTAGACAAGGGGCAGTGCTATCTAATGAGGATGTAAAGTATTAGCACCATAGAGGGAAATACACCATCATGGGGATTAGGCAATGCAAATGTAATTTTATAAGGATCACCCATGCTAGTAGGAACAAAAGTCTTAAGGCTTCCATATGCACGGGAAAGAAGAGACTGGATATGAATCAGGAAGTAACAGTGGTGGTTTACAAATTTATAAATTTCACTTGATAAAACAATGTCACTTTAAAAGTTGTAAGTATTAAACAAAGAACAACTACTTCAGGGATTTGCATATAACTTACTTTATTGAGGGACAATAACAATCTTGTGAAGGATAATCAGATAAACAGGAAAGCAAAGATTTTAAAATATAGTCCAGAATTCATAGGTACTTGCCTGAAATCTTTTCTGTGATCTTGGGTGAAGCTGTTTATTTCTGTCATAGATGTCTATTTCTGTTTACTGGGGCAGCTGAATTTTAGTCCTTAAGTTGGTTGGACAGTCTAGTCAGGACTTGAGGCCTTTTTTAGTTGCGGGGAGATGAATCTAGTCCTTAACACCCTCTAGTTTAGTGGCATAGTGATTAATGAGTAGAACCACGTATTGCTTTACATGATGCTCCAGGGAACTTTTTAGCTGATGCCTTTTGTCATATACACAGTCCCCTGGAACAATGTCACAAAGATTTTGGAATCTTGTTTTTTGGTCATCAAAGGCTCTCTTAACCTATGAAAACATTCCTTAGAATACTGATTAAAAACTGACAATATTTAACAATATTAGAGTAATATATCCTATTGCTGTCAAGTTGTTTCCAACTCTTGGCAACTCTATTGGTCAGAGTAGAACTGCCCCATAGGGTTTCCAAGAAGTAGTTGCTGGGTTTGAACTACTGACCTTTGGGTTAGCAGCTGAGCCCTTAACCATTTACCACTGGGGCTCATACTGTAGAATATGAAAATCTCTGTCCAAACAAATTCACTTTTATTAATTTCTGGAAATGTTGGGACTATTAAACTCATATGCATATATACATAAAACCCAAACCCACTGCCATCAAGTCAATGCTGACTGACAGTGACCCTATAGGACACAGTAGAACTGCCCTCACAGAGTTTCCAAGGAGCACCTGTCAGACTTTTGAACTGATGACATTTTGGTAGTGGACATAGCACTTAACCCCTATGCCACCAGAGTTTCCATTAAATTTACATCAGGAGTTATTATTAAACCAGAATATATTCCTTGAAGAAATATTGAAATCTAATTTAATAATACCATCCAGAGGTAGTAAATTATTATATTTTTATAATCCTATACTCTGCATGTTTTATAGGAACCTTTATAGAAACGATTTTGACTATTTGTTCCTTTTTTAAGTATGTTTTATAATTATAACAATTTATATGAAAAAATTTCAAAGTAGTTATCAGAAGCCTGGGCACATAAGCAGTTTTTCTAATGCTTAAAAGACTGCCTTGTGAGGAATAATAATAACATCAACTGAGTCGGATCCGACTCGACGGCACTTGGCTGGCTAGTCGTAGCTTCCTGAGAAAAGATTAAAAAAAAACTTAGATACAAAGTATGTCAGAAAATTTACATGAAGTTATTGGTCTGTGAGGCCAGCTCAACAAATAGGCTTGTGTAATATCATACCAGATAAGCACGTGGAACATTCTTTTGAACCTGAGTCATTTTGCCAGCTAGTAACATAATCTCTTATTTTATACACAATTTCTCTACTTGGTAAGTACTCTAAGTGTCCCTATTTCCCTAAAACGCCACTGCCATCGAGTCAGTCCTGATTCATAGTGACCTCAGAGATCAGAATAGAAACTGCCCCATAGAGTTTCCAAAGAGCACCTGGCGGCTTTGTACTGCCAACGTTTTGGTTAGCAGATGTAGTACTTAACCCACCAAGTGTCCCTATTAGTATGCATCTTAAAGGGGAGATAAGAGCAGGAACTTTGACATAGTAGTTCCTTGTTTTCAATTGTTAATTTGGATACAGTAACCTATAGTGAAGCAGTACTGCTTTCTTATTGTTTTTTAGATGCTTCTTAATCAAGGAGTCTTTCTGTCCTAATTGTATTGTACAGAATGATTAATTTTGACATGTCAGAAAATACTCATGAGGATTATTGGTCCTCCAGGCTATCCTAGTGATTATATGCCAGTGATCTAAAAGCAAAGAAGTATTGGAGTATAATGTTTATACATATAAGTACACACACACACACACACACACACACACACACACACAAGGGTACCTGTGGGTGATCTGGCTTGATCTTTAGAGCTAATACTACAAGTATGTGTTAAGATAGTAACCACACACATGAAAAACAGTAAAACTTTGCTCCGTAGTCTTTCACAAAGGAGGGAAACACACTTGAAGAAACTTAACAGCCATTAGAGGAATCAAAGCAAGTTCAGATGGCTGGATGAAGCTGTAATTCAAAGAAAGTATGTACAGACTTGTCAAAAGGGCTCAATAGTGAACAGAAAGAGACAAAAAGGCCATTAATAAATCACAGAAGACTTCAAGACAAAGAGAGCAAGGTCTGTTCTGCGATGTCTTATCTAGAGACAACTCCCACAACTGGATAAGTAGATAAAGCACAAAGGTCTTGTGTAGGTACTGATGCTCTGGCTCCCTGGGCCCCTGAGGTTTCGGTAGGCAAGTTATTTTGGGATCCCACTTGTGGCACCCAAAATGCCAACAGGAAGAAAACCTGTAGTCTGATGGAAATTAAGATGTTTATTCAGGGTTAAAATCAGCTCAGACTGGGAACTATGTGGCTCATGAAAATTTAACCACAAACTCTGAGGCACCAGTAATCACACAAACACTTTTTTAGGGCATAGAAAAAGAATAGGGGCTACAACATTCTGGTTGCTTTTCAGGCAACCAGAGAAGTTAGAGGTGGGCTTGTTGGTGATTGAGGGTAACATACAGATGGACTTCAATAATCGATGACATCCTAGGTGCCAGGTGTACGTGCAGGTAGGGGGATACACAGGAGATCACAGGACAGTGACAGGGCATGCTTTTCACGTATCTTGCTATTAAAATACTATTTTAAGAATGTTTTTTTCCGGGAGTTGAGGGTGATGAAAGCTCATCTCACATACTTTGGACGTGTTATTGGGAGGGACCAGTCCCTGGAGGATATCTTGCTTGATGAGGTCAGTGAACAAGAGAAAGACCATCAGTGAGAAAGGCTGACACAGTTGTTTCAACAATGGGCTCAAACATAGCAGTGATTTTGTGAGGATGGCACAGCACCACGCTGTGTTTTATTTTGTTGCACGTATGGTCACTATGAATTGGAACTGACTCAACAACAATTATAGAAGAGATTTTTTGGTACTGTTATGTGCCAAGATCTTCTGGGAACAGGTTGTGACATCCTGCCTGACCACAGAGAAAAATATTTCCTTCAGGGTGTAATTTTAAAAGTTAAGCACAAGAGAGAAAAACTACCTTTTTAAAATGAGGTTTGTTCTCAGCCTTCAGGTAGGACCCTCTTTTTATACCAAATCCCGCACAGCTCCCCTTTGTCATTCTAGTGTGTTATCTCTGTGTTCCTCTCACTTCTTAATTAGATTCAGAGGTCTGCATGGCTTAAAATTCCCTTACACTCACACCAAATTATTTTTGAATAATGTAGATTTTATCAATGATTTCTTGAATAACCAAAAGATTAGGGCTTATATATCTTACAGGTGAGAACTACAAATTTCAATTAGATCCTTCTCCTCAAATTTCTACTGTGCAGCAATTTATAGGGAGGTATGGTTGTCCTCTATTTTCTTAGGCAAAATCCCTATTCTCCTAGGATTAGCTCTATCTTGTTTTATAATATGGAAAAATCATCTATGGTTCTAGAGCCCGCATCTAAATTTACATACACAAGCCATGGGGGTGTTCTCCAAAACAAAGGATCATCCAATAAGCAGAATTCACCCTTTTGAGAAGGCAGTTGGGATTATAAATAGAAAAAATGTGACTATGACTCGACGGCACTTGGCCATGATATTATGGAATAATGTTAAATTCACATTTAAGGAAATTCGTTTTGGCCTCTTCAGTGTGTTGATTTCCTGCTTAGTATATAAATTTATTAAAAACTTAAATCTTGAAAGAAATTTTATAAAATTGATAAAAATGAGATTTCAAGAATGAGCAGAAAACAGATAAAAACTGAAGGGAGAATGTTCTAGCTTCAGTCCTGAAGTAAGAAAGGGAGAGCATCACAAGTTTGAAGAACTTTAAAAAACAAAAGGCAATGTAGTTAGAGCCAAAGAACAAGGAGAACAGTAATGACAGGAAGGGTAGGCAAATGGGCTCTGTTTAGAGTTTATCATAAGATTTCAGATTTTATACTAAATATATTGAAAATCCTTGGAAGGATTCCAATCATAAGTTTGATATGTCTTATCTCTAAAATATATTTAAAATAACTATTTAACTAACATTTAAAAATAAACTCAGTGTTTAGAAAACTGTTTTGATATGGCAGTAGTATATTATCTGGTAGGACAATAGTACTTATTCTGATATGATTGTAGTATATTTGATTTATTCTCCTGAATGTCTTTTAATTTACATTTTTAATTGCCTATAAGGACATCTAAAAAATTGAGTGATGTTATTTATTATTAAAGGTCAGCTTTAGGAAGCAGTACTGTTTCTAAATCAAGTGTATCAACAACTGAATCAATAGCAGAAGACCTAGAGGAACCATCCTATAAACGAGAAAGATTGGCTAGTTTTACAGGTAAGGAAAATACACTCTTATTTTCAGTAACAGTACATTATCTGTTTATAAAATATTATGTATCGGGTACTTAAGATAAAATAATGATGGTAGTGATTTCAAAATATAACCCATGGGGCAGCTACATGAGAATTACCAGGGGAATATGTGAATATCTTTTAAAGTTCCCCAAATGACTCCTTTGGTTTGGGTGCGACCAGCATCAGGAATCACTGACTCTGTTTTAAAAGAGCTCACCTTATAACTAAGGAGACAATTCTGAAACAATATGATCGGTGTTATAATGACATATGCAGGGTGTGTGGGAGCACTTAGAAAAGACTAGTTAGCTCCACTAAACTGGAAAAAGACTTCACAGAGAACATGATTGACTTAAATTAGGTGTTTTAAGATGAACAGGCATTTGTTCTAAGAAGTAGGGGAAGCCCAATATAAGCAGAGACTGAAACGTGAGGCAATGCAGAGGATTGTGAAAGTAAAGAAGCAAGAACAAGGAAATAATGGAGGATCAAAAGTGCTGGGGATTTCAACATTTTTATAGGTACAATTCAGTAATGTTCATCATCTTGCGTAACCATAACCACTATTTGTTGGCAAATGTTGTAAGTATTCTTACCACAATAATAATTAAAAAAAGATGCTGGGGGGCAGAGTCAAGATGGCGGACTAAGCACACGTCTCCCTAATTCCCTCTGGAAACCAAGACCTGAATTCATAATTAAACAGAGCCTTCTGGTCACCTAGTGAGCCCTAGGACATGGCATAGGGCTATTAAGTTGGACTTCATACCACAGAATGGAAAACCTCCTCTCTTTTGCTGGCTCCCATGCCTGGCCAGTCGTGGCTTTCACGGTCCAAAAGTATCTCACCATTTCAACTTTTTTTCCTGTCTTGGCTGGCCAGCAGAGCTGACTCTTGTCTAGTGGTAGGCCTCAGATGCACTGCTGGTGGGACTGGCAGGCAAAATTGCCAAGTTTTGAGAGCCTGGCTTAGGAATCTGTACATTTTGCTACTCTGGGCCTCTGTTTTCACCTCTGCCACAGTGTAGCTTGCATGGATGGCTGCAAGCTTATGTGGGAAACCATCTTGGGTACGGAGCCCGCAACTGGACTTAATTCTTAGCCTGGGAGGCTGCGCCTGCCTGCAGGAGAGCACTTTTCTGGCACAAAAGCAGTAGTTTACACAGTGTCACCTACAGCTGAGGCCCAGCAACAGAGCCTGTGGTCTCTGTGCATCTCGGCACATGTGACCTCTCTTTCCACCTCTGCTATAGTGCAGCTTGTACGGAGATGGTGATGATCTTGTGTGGGATGCCATTTTGATTACGGTGGCCTCAGTGAGACCTAATCATTAAGCTGGGAAGTGGTGCCAGCCAACAGGAGAGCGCTTTGCCAGTAGAAAAGCAGGATTTTTCACAGTGTCGCCTATGGCAGGGGCCTGTCAACAGAGGCCAATAGGGCAGTAGCCTTGCTGTTTTTTGAACTAGTTCATACCATTTGGGGTTGGATAAAGAGGTGTTTACTTTGCCATTTATGAAGAGGGGCCTGTACACCTGAAAACCTGACTGACTTGAAAAGTGGTCAGATACATTTTACCATTTATTTTAAGATTGCCTAGAGCAATATCTGTGGTCCATCCTTATAGCATCTCTCCCAGTCTTCAGTGAGCACATGAAGCCCCAAAAGCAACAGACTCTGGAGAAGGCGGTAACCAGGATATCACTTATGGCTTCAGAAGGCCCCCAAATGAAACAACCAAAGAGCTTTCCAGACTAAGAAACTTTTCTGAAATTATCAGATGAATACAAAAGGACTATATATAGGGCCCTCCTAGACCTTATACAAAGTGAAGCAGAGTAAAATGAAAAATTAAGCAAGCTGTTTGGTCTGATGGGACACCTCTACTCTGAAATCCAATGGATCAAGAACAAAATCAAAGACATAGAAACTTCAAAGCCAAGAAAATGGAATGGAACAAATGGAAAAGAGACTTTATGACTTGGAAGGCAGAGTTACTGAGTCCAGGATCTATGAGGATAAATCAGAAAAAAGAAATAAGAAAAATGAAGAAGCATTAAGAAGCATATGAGACTATGTACAGGAACAACCTATGATTAATTGGAGTTCCTAAACAGGGCGAGACACCTCAGAACACAAAGAGTATTGTTGCTGAGCTGCTGACAGAGAACTTCTCAGAAATCATGAAAGAGAATGTAGAGATCCGAGATGCATATCGTATGCCATTCAATATGGATCTCAAAAGAAAGACTCCAAGACATATTATAATCAAGTTTAGCAAAGTGAAAAATAAGCAGAAATTCTTAAAGGCAGCAAGACTCAAAACAAAGCTAACATTCAGAGGGAAACCCTGTAGGTTTTTGTAGGATTTCTCAGCAGAAACAATGATGACACAGAGGCAGTGGCATGACATATTCAAAGCCTTGAAGGAGAAGAACTTCCAACCAAGAATTATATATTCTGCAAAACTATCTTTCAAATATGAAAATGAAATTAAGATGTTCATAAACAAAAACTCAAGAGATTTTGTGAAAACCAAATCAAAGCTACAGGGAATACTGAAAGAAACTCTTGGCTTTGGCTTACAAGAACAAAATCACTAACTATATATTTTAGAAGGACTTATCTATCATCCAGAATCTTACTCATGGAGGGCTTCAAACTCAATCAAAGTGGTAATAGTGGAAGAAATAATCCAGTGATCATATCCTGAAAACTATGATATTATCATATTAAAAAGAGGGATATACTACAGTCATTATAGTCCTTCCAGGTGGAGAGGAACTTGATAAGACTGATAGCAATTAAAATTGGGTTTATATGTAGTTTATTAAGTGGGATCATGGGGGCAGCTGTAAAGCACAATAAAGATTCAACATAACATATCAAGGAATGTAATATAGGAGTCTTAACATCCACAAAACCAACCATGAAAATGTGAAAAATCAACTCACAAAGAAGAATGTCCCAGAACAGATTAATAAGAACAACAGAGAAAACATCAGCACCAAAATAAACATATCACAATAGCAGCATGGAACACATACCTATCAACAATTATATTGAATGTGAATGGACTGAATGCTCCAGTAAAGAGACATCGAATGGCATCTTCAATCAAAAGACATGACCCATCAATATGTTGCCTAGTAGAAACGCACCTTAGACTTAAAGATATGAACAAACTGAAAATTGAAGGATGGAAGAATATATATCAAGCTAACAATGAGCGAAGAAGAGCAGGTGTGGCAATTCTAATCTCAGATAAAATAGATTTCAATGTAAAATCCACCATCGTGGACAAAGATGGACACTATTTATTGCTGAAAGATTCAATACACAAGCAGGACTTAACAATATTAGATATTTACACACCTAATATTAGAGCACCTAAATATGTCAAAGGAACACTGACTACACTCAGAAAGGAGATAGATCACTCCACAACAATTGTAGGAGGCTTCAACACTCCACTCTCAATACAGGACAGATCATCTAGAAAAAAGCTCAGTAAAGACACAGAAGACTTTATTGCCACATTAACCAACTAGACTTCACTGACATATACAGAACTTTGTGTCTATCAGCAGACAACTACACTTTCTTCTCCAGTGCCTGTGGAACATTCTCCAGAGTAGACCATGTATTAGGACATAAAGCAGTTCTGAGCAAAAACCGTACCACTGAATTAATCCAAAGCATCTTCTCAGATCATAAAGCCATAAAAGTCAAAATCAGTAGCAGAAAAACATAGATGGAAAGTGGAACTCATGAAAACTGAACAATATCTTGCTCAAAAACCCATGGGTTATAGAAGAAATCAAGGATGAAATAAAGAAATTTATGAATTCCAATGAGAACAAAGACACCTCCTAACCAGAACCTGTGGGACACAGCCAAAGCAGTGCTCAGAGGTCAGTTTATTTCCATAAGTACACACATCAGGAAGGAAGAAAGAAACCATACCAAAGAACTAACCCTACAGCTTCAACAAGTAGAGGGAGAACAACAGAGAAACCGCTCAAGCCCTGGAAGAAAACAGGTCATAAAGATTAGAGCAGAACTAAATGAATCAGAGAACAGAAGAACAATTAAAAAAATTGAAAAGACCAAACCTGGTTTTTTGAGAAGATGAACAAAATTGACAAACTGTTGGCTAAACTTACTAAAGAAAACCAGGAAAGGAAACAAATAACCCAAATAAGAAATGAGAGAAGAGTAGTCACAACAGATCCAACAGAAACCAAAAATATCATAGCTGAATACTATGAAAGACTGTACTCGAACAAATTTGAAAACCTAAAGGAAATGGACAAATTCCTTGATTCATATCACCTACCCAAATTATCACAATGTGAAGCAGAACTACTGAATAAACCCATCACAAAGGAAGAGATTGAAAAAGTCATCAAAACACTGCCAACCAAAAGAAAAGACCGGGCCCAGATGGCTTCACCACAGAATTCTATCAAGCTTTTAGAGAAGAGTTATCTCCAATACTACTGAGACGACTTCACAGTATAGAAAGGGATGGAATACTCCCGAATTCATTCTATGAAGCCAGCACCAGCATAACCCTGGTACCAAAGCCAGGGGAAGACCAAACCAAAAAGGGGAACTATGGACGAATATCACTCATGAATCTAGATGCAAAAATCTTCAACAAAATTCTGGCCAACAGAATACAACAAGATATCAAAAAAGTAGTCCATCATGATCAAGTTGGATTCATACCAGGGATGCAAGGCTGGTTCAACATCAGAAAAAGAACAAATGTGATCAATCACATAAATATCAGAAAAGACAAGAATCACATGATCTATTTATGCAGAAAAGACATTTGATAAAGTCCAACACCCATTCATGCTAAAAACTTTCACCAAAAGGAATAGACGGCAAATTCCTCAATACGATAGGGGCCATTTATACAAAGCCTACTGCCTATGTCATCCTGAATGGAAAGAGACTGAAACAGTTTCCCCTGAGGACAGTAACTAGACACAGATGCCCACTCTCACCTCTGTTATTCAACATTGTACTAAAAGTTCTAGCCAGAGCAGTTAGACAAAACCAAGAAATAAAGGGCATCTGCACTGGCAAAAAAGTAGTGAAAATTTCCCTATTTGCAGATGATATGATTGTATATGCAGAGAATCCCAAAGAATCCATCAATAAAGTACTCAAACTGATCGACGAGTTCAGCAAAGTCTCAGGATACAAGAGAAACATAAGTAAATCAATAGGATTCCTTTATACCAACAATGAAATTATTAAGAAAGAATTCAACAAGTCAATACAATTTACTGTAGACCCCAAGAAGATAAAATACCTAGGAATAAATCTAACCAGAGAAATAACAGGCCTTTACAAAGAGAACTGTAAGCCCTTTCTACAAGAAACTAAGACAGACTTACATAAATGGAAAAACCTACCCTGCTCATGGATAGGGAAGACTTAACATTGTGAAAATGTCTATTTTATCCAAAGCAATCTACTTATATAATGCAATCCCAATGCAAGTTCCAGTGACATTTTTTAATGCGATAGAGAAAGAAATTACCAATTTTGTTTGGAAAGGGAAGAAGCCTTAGATAAATAAAACCACTACTAAAGAAGAAGAACACACTGGGAGGCCTCTCAGTACCCGACTTTAGAACCTATTACACTGCCACAGTAGTCAAAACAGCCTGGTACTGGTACAAAAAGAGACAGACACATCAATGGAACAGAATCGAGACCTCAGAGATGACACCATCTGACTATGAACAGCTGATATTCGAAAAAGGCCCTAAGACATTAAACTGGGGTAAAAACAATATCTTCAATCAGTGGAGCTGGCAAAATTGGATATCCATCTGCAGTAAATTGAAACAAGACTCATATTTTGCACCTTATACAAAAACCAACTCGAAGTGGATAAAAGACCTAAATATCAAATCTAAGACTAAAAAGCTCATCCAAGAAAAAGTGGGAATAACAACGGGAGTTTTAATACACAACATAGATAGACTGCAAAATCTGTCAAACAAACCACAAACAACAGAAGAGAAAATAGATGAAGCGGAACTATTAGGAATCAAACACTATTGCTCATCCAAAGACTTCATTAATAGAATTAAAAGGTCACCTACAGAATGGGAAAAAATATTTGGCAACTCTGTCAGACCGACGCCTGATCTCCATGATCTATAAGGTACTACAAAATATCAACAAGAAAAAGATAAATCATCTGTCATGGTTGGAATTGTGTCCCCCCAAAAATGTGTGCAGCCACGTGGCTGGGATATGGTTCTCAGTATCTTGGGACTGTCCTCCATTGTGTGGTTTTGCTAACCTGTATGTTAAAGGATTAGGGTGGGGCTGTGAATTCCTGCTGTGGGGGGAGTTTCCCTGAAGTATGGCTTGTCCCACCCTTAATGCTTTTAGCTTGCAAAGAATAAAAGGAAAAAGAAACAAAGGACGATTTGAGAACCTTGCTACCATCAAGCAAGCAGCACTGGGAGCAGAGCGTGTCCTTCAGACCAGAGGTTCTTGCGTGAGGACGCTCCCTGGACAAAGACTGATGCAATACCGGACTTTCCTCCAGAGCCGACAAGGGGAAAGTCTTTCCCTGGAGCAGACACCCTGAATATGGACTTGCAACCTACCAGACTGTGTAAGAATAAATCTTTCTTTGTTAAAGCCATCCACTCTGTGGTATTTCTATTAGAGCAGCCTAGCTGACTAAAACATCATCCAATTAAGCGATGGGCAAAGGAGATGGACAGATGCTTCCCTAAAGAGGAGATGCAGGCAGCCAAAAAACACATGCAGACATGCTCACGATCATCAGCTATTAAAGAAATTCAAATCAAAACTACAGTGAGATATCATCTCAGCCCAACAAGGTTGGCCATGATCCAAAAAACACAAAACAACAAATGCTGGAGAGGCTGTGGAGAAATTGGAACTCTTCTACACTGTTAGTGGGATTGCAAAATGGTGCAATCTCTTTGGAAGGCAACCTGTCACTCCCTTAAAAAAATGGATATAGATATACCATTTCACTCAGTAACTCCACTGCTTGGAATTTATCCTACAGAATCAAGGTCATTTACACCAACTGATACATGCACACAAAAGTTTATTGCAGCAGAGTCCACAATAGCAAAACGATGAAATCAACCCAGATGCCCAGCCACAGAGGAATGGATAGGTAAACTGTGGTATATATACTTAATGGGACACTATACAGTAATAAAGAACAATGCCGATTTTAGGAAACATCTCATAACCTAGTTTCAACTGGAGGACATTATGTTGAGTGAAAGTAGTCAGCAACAAAAGGGCATATTATATGAGACCCCTATGACAAAAACTTAAAAACAGACTCATGCATAGAAGAAAATACTCTTTGGTGGCGGCAAGGGTAGGGAGGAAGGGAGGATGATGGGCGGAGAGTTTAGCTTAGATAGTTGGTAGAAATTTGGTTGGGTGAAATCAGTGACAGCACATGTTAGAAAGAAGATCAATATTAACTGGACTTCAACATAACTTGAGTACTCCTCCCATCCCAACCCAATACTGCAAGGACAGAGTAGCTGGGCCGGGGACCAGGGACCATGCTGTCAGGTGAAATTGAGGCCAATTGGCACAACTAGTATTTTGCTGAGTGGTCACTGCACCTCATATTGGTGAGTGGCATCTGGGGTCTTAAAGGCTGCCAAGCTGCCATCTGAGGGTACAGCAAATAGTCCCAACTCAACAGGATTGGACGATCTCTGAGGACCAAAACAACATGAGGAAAAAAGAACCCAGAAGACAGAGAGACCTATGTGACTGCATCTCTACATTGACTTGGGACCAGAAGAACCAGAAGGTGCCCGGACACCACCAGTGATGGCCACAATAGAGCTCAGAAAATTGAGTATCACTGGCAACACAAGAATGAATGGGATGCACCCTGAGATCTTCACTAAAAGATCACAATCGATGGTCCAGGGGCCTTGGAGTTCCCCTGGAAGCATGGCCTCTCGCTCTGATGCTGCCCCTGTCCATAAATCATAATGAAGTTCAACTCTTTGGACAGTAATAGAGTGGACTTGGCGATGCAGAGTGACCATACATTGTGGGCACTTTATGTTACTGTGCATCTATAGGATATCATCCTGCTGACCTCTTACTGAAGGAAAGGGAGTGGTTGGAGGGGAGGGGATAGAAGACTATTAGGAGGTTAGGTCATGTATGGAGCAGAGAGGAAGAGTGTGTTGTCGCCAGACAGGGAGAGCATGGTGAGCTGCGTATAGGTGAGCATGCAAATTTATGTGGGAGTGTACATTTTTATTCAATCACACACACACACACACAAAAGATGCTGGAAGAAATGGATAGTTTCTTGAGGATCATTTGGAGTGTTCTAAGGATGTCTTATATTTGAGATAATATTGAGGGACTGGTGAGCACATTGATAAGGTTGGAAAATTGGTACTTGTTGGACTCTTCTTTTTGGTGCTAGGAGATACAACTGATAGGAATGCTTTTGACAAGTAATGGAGTACCCAATTAGTATTAGCTTACACAAGTAAAGACTTAACTTTTCTCAGTTTAAGGAAGTTAAGAAGCAGGCAGTTTGGGGCTTTGATTTTTTTTGTTGACTCAATTATGTCAGGCTCTGGACTTGCAGTTTTCTTTCACCTTTTCTTCTTGCTTCATATTCTCAAAATATCTCAGCTCTGAGAATTATATTAACACTAAAGGCAGAAAGAAGGATAAAGGGTTTAGAACAAGTCACATCCTACTCATTTATGAGGTAAATGAATGCTTTCCCAGAAGACTTCACTGGTCTAAATATTTCCACTTTCATCTTCACTATCCAAAGTCGCATGCAGTGAATGATCTATCATAAATTCCTGTGACTAGGAGAAAAAAGACTAATTGAAAATTAGTAAATGAGTTTTATTAAGTCATGTGTTTTAGATTTACAAGTCGTAAGGACAACATTTGAAAAAGTTGTAACAAAAGAAGATTTGGAGAAGACAATAGACATAATACTCACAGAGACTGAAACCTTGAGACTTTTTGACTTGCCAACAGTCATGATCTCTGTAGAATCTGAAGAAGCTGAGAAAGTAAAGTAAGTATGGCTCAACTGTCTACATTGCTTTTGCAATTTGAATACTGAATCAGGGGTTGTTATTCTTGTTTCTGTGAAAGGTTCTTTGGGACTCCTGGATAAACAATAAAGGTTACAGGCCCAGTGAAAATATATCTAAACTTATGTGTCCATGCTTTGTTGCATTTTTCTAGAGGAAAAGGACATAGTTTTTACATATTCTGAAAAAGGCAGATGAACTAATAAGGCAAATAATGAAAAAAGTAAACTAATGTCTCTGTATAAATTTTAATAATCTTTTATGTATATAAAAAGTGTCAGTTTAAAAATAAAAACTGCCTTTTGTATGTATTAAAACTTAAGAAGGTAAATATGGGGAAATAATTTAATTTACTATTTTATAGCAGATTTTTCTATTTCTATTTACTAATAAATGTAAGCCAAGCCAGCCAAGTGCTGTCTAGTCAGATTATTAATATGTCTTCAGCTTACTTAGCATCAAATATCATTTGAATATGATTCATAGCACTAAGAGTCTATTAAATTTGCAGGCATTATCCCTACCCATGTATAAAATGTGCAGGGTTTGTGTACTCTAAAATGTAAAACAAAAAAAGATACACCGGAGAGCTTGTGTTGGGATAAAATGTTAACATTAACGCAGGTATCTGAAAGCCACTATAAGTCTTGGAGCCCCCACAGGTTGAGAGAGCTGAAAGAGACATTTCTATGTTACAATAGAACCCTCAAAGTGCTTCTAAGTGGTCCTGGTTTAGTAGGGTCTCTGGCTATTAACAGAAACAAATGCAGATCTCTGGAGGAAAACATGCACAGTTGAGGCTGTTAAGATTCCTGCTGGGTGAAAACACACCAAACCGTTAAAGAAGTAAGGCATTAAGAATGAAAGTAAACAGAAATAACAAATCATAGATCTAGACTCTGAGGACTGTGGCCAGTGATACCAGATTTAGAATATAAAATGTGTGTGAAATATTAAAAGAAATTTAATACAACAATATTAAAGAAATGGAGAGGTTAAAAATATGATTAACATTAGAAAAAAACTATCAAAAATAAGAAGCAAGAAGCCTGATTCAGCAGGGGGCAGGGAGGGGAACCTCCTAAAAGTATATGTGTGTGTGTATTTGTTGAAGTTAAAAAGTATACATTAGTTTTAAACATATATGAGATGTAATTGAATAGAGATTTAATGAATTGGAAAATAGATCTGAATAAATTACATCAGAAGGAAGCTTGGAGAGACAAAACCCACTGCCATCGAGTCAGGTTGGAAGACAAGGGGGTATAAAATATGAAAGAGAAGGCAAGAAAGACACTGATAATAGAACAAAGGTCTAATATACATCTAATAGGAACTACAGAAGGGCAGAATAGAATGAATGGAAGAGTGATATTATGCAAAGAGACTGGGTAAACATGATTCCACAGAAATGGAAATAAGTCAAAAGAAATACACACACACACACACACAAAAATTCTGCTTGATGCATTCTGCTGATACTCCGAAACACCAAATATAAAAAGATTGTATGATTAGAAAGAGAGGGAAAAAAGAATGTAAAAAGGCATATCACCTACAGAGAAGCAATTAAGCTGATAAAAAGGATCATTTCCTAATGATAGGAAGGTGTGACAGTTATAAACTTGGATTCTTTTAATAAAATAACCTGAAAATATATGAAGAAAAAATTGGAAACTTAGTAAGACTAAAATCAGAGTTGGCAAACACACCTCTCTCAACTGTGGATAGATCAATCGTACAAAAAAAATTAGTATAAAACCCCATTGCTATTGAGTCAATTCCAACACACAGTGACCCTATAGGACAGAATAAAACTGCCCAATAGAGTTTCCAAGAAGAAGCTGGTGAGTAAGAACTGCTGACCTGTTGGTTTACAGCCGAGCTCTTAACCACTGTACCACCAGAAACCTAGGTTAATCAGACAAAAAATTGCTATAGGTAATGCAAAATTTGAAGAACAAAAAAAAATTTGATAATCATATGTTGAACTCTGTGCTTAATAGGGAACACACATTCTTTTCAAGCAGACATGCACAAGACCATGAAGCAAGTTCTCCAAAAATGTTAGCGGAAGTAATCATATAAACTAAAATCCCTGATCATATGCAATAAAGTTAAAAGTTAGTAACACAAATCTCTACTAAAATATAAACATGTATTCATATACACATTTGGAAATTTAAAAAAGCACATTTATAAATTTCTTCATGGACCAAGAAGAAATCATAATGCAAATGAAAAAAACAACAACAACTGAGAAACACACCACTGAGAATAACATGCATTTTCAGGATGCCACAAAAGTAACACTTTGAGGGAAATGTGTAACACTGAATGTGAGTTTTAAAGTTCATAAAATCAGTGTGAATATAGTGTTAACTTATGATTGATGGGGAATGAAAGTAGTAGGGATGCTGGGAGGTATACTACGAAAGAGTTGTTCGAATGCAAGTCAATGCAAAATCTTTTCTAATAATGTCTTTGAACTCACACTTAACTTTTCAGTGAAAGTAATTTTAAGGGAAACATAATGCTGTATAAAGCATGATGCATGTGGTAATAAGTATTCTTGTTAATGAGTAGAATATGCTTTATTTTTTACAGCCAGAGAAACAGGAATTATGAAACTCTTTGTAAAAATAGAGCAGGCAATGATTTATATGTTGAAAGGATGATGCAGACTTTTAATGGAGCACCAAAGACAAAAGAAGTCCAATGTGACAAAGTCATAAATGAAGACAAAGGTAATTTGTGTTTTAGTCTTCTTAATAAAGACGACAAAGCAAAAAAACAACCATTGCTATTGAGTTGAGTCTGACTTATGACAACCCTGTGGGTTACAGAGAAAAACTGTTCCATAGGGATTTCTTGACTGTAATCTTTATGGAGGAAATAGGCCAGGTGTCTCTCCGGCAGATGTGCTGGCTGTGTCTGACCACCAACATTTAGGTTAGCAGCTGACTGCAAACCACTTGTACCACTAGGCTCCTACAGTCTACTTAACAGTCTACCCTATTTTAATGTATATTTTTTGGATCAGTCAGTTAACAAATGTTGACATATATAGAGCAAAAATAGAAATACAAGAGAAATTTGGCCAAATACAATAGTTGAGAAGTATGCTCTGTTAGATTTTGACAGATAAGTTAACAATTAATAAATAAAGATGTAGAAAACTTGAATAGCATTAATTATCATGCTTGGCTTTTATTAACTACATGATAGAACTTTGTATTCTTGAAAGATTCTCAAGACATTTATAAAAACTGATGAGAAGACTACCATCAGAGTAGGCAACAATTAGTCTTATAAAAATATTTATAAAAAATGAAATAGGAAAGAAATAAACATGATATGTTACAAAAAATGACAGTAATGTAAGAATTGAGAAAAAAGATACGGCTTGTGGAAAATAAACAGCAAAATGACAAAATAAGTCCTTTCTTATCAATAATCACTTTATATTGCAAGAGATTGCCTCAAGGCACAGTGTGCTCTTACAGACTAAGTCCTGAGTCATTAACCACTGCCCATCCTCCCTCATTAACATCATAGAGGTAGGCTTTACAACATAGAGGAATATCACATAATACCAAGAATCATGGCCTATCAAAATTGCTGCACACATTTTTTGGGGAGACAATAAAATCCATGACTGTCGGTAACGTAAAGACATTGAAATTTAAAGTTCTTTCTCTAACCATAGTAGAATGAAACTAGAAATCAGTAATAGATAACTGGAAATATCACAAATATGTGGAAATTAAACAGCACACTCAAAAAAAGCAGTGAATCAAAGAAGAAATTACAAAGGAAATTAAAAGATAATGCAGAATGAATGAAAATGTAACAAAACTTACAAGATGCAATGAAAGGAGTGCATGTTGGTGTTAGGTATTAGCGAGTCAGTTCTGACTCGTAGTGACCCTGTGTACCACAGAACAAAACACTACCTGGTCCTGTGCCGTGCTCACAATTATTATGCTTGATCCCATTATTGAAGCCACCATGTCAGTCCCTTTCATTGAAGGTCTTCCTGTTTTCCGCTGACTTTGTACTTTACCAAGCATAATGTCCTTCTCTAGGGACTGATCCCTCCTGACAACATGTCCAAAGTATGGAAGACATAATCTCACCATCCTTGCTTCAAGGGAACATTCTGGTTGTACTTCTTCCAAGACAGGTCTGCTTGTTCTTTGGGCAGTCTACAGTATATCCAGTATCCTTCTACAACACAATTCAAAATGCACTTTATGGTTCTATGCATCTATATGATATCATGCTGCTGACCTCTGGCTGGAGGAAGGAGAGTGGGTGGAGAGGAACGGAAAGGAGGCTGTTGGGAGGATGAGACATGTATGGAGCAGAGAGGAATAGTGTGCTGTCACTGGACAGGGAGAGCAGTGGAAGCTGCATATAGGTGGGCATGTAAATTTATGCGGGAATGTGCATTCTCACTCAGTCATATTAAATAAAAAATAAAATAAAATAAATGTCAATTCTTCAGTCATCCTTATTCGTTGTCCTGCTTCCGCATGCATGTGTCCCCATTGAAAACACCATGACTTGGATCAGATGTGTCTTGGTCTTCGAAATGACATCTTTGCTTTTCAACACCTTCAAAGAGGTCTTTTACAGCAGATTTGCCCATTGTAATTTGCGTTTTGACTTACTGACTGCTGCTCCATGGATGTTGACTGTGCATTCAAGAAAAATGAAATACTTGACTACCTCAATTTTTTCTCCTTTTTTATGGTGTTGCTTATTAGTTTAGTTGTGAGGATTTTTGTTTCCTTTACGTTGAGTGTGGGAACCAGTGTGTTGCTGTGATGCTAGAAGCTATGCCACTGGTATTCAGACACCAGCAGGGTCACTGTGGTGCGGAGGTTTCAGCTGAACATCCATACTAAGACAGCAAGAAAGAACTGCATCCTGCTTCTGAAAAGAATTAGCCAGTGAAAACCTTATGAACAACAGCAGAATGTTGTCTGAGATAGTACCGGAAGTTGAGCCCCCAGGTTGGAAGGCACTCAAAAGACAACTGAGCGCTGCCTTCTCAAATTAGAGTTGACCTTAATGACATACATGGAGTCAAACTTTTGGAACCTTCGTGTGCTGATACGGCATGACTCAAAATGAAAAGAAACAGTTGCAAACCGTTGTTAATAATAAGAATGTGGACTGTATGAAGTATGAATCCAGGAAAATTAGAAATTGTCAAAAATGAAATGAAATGCATAAAGATCGATATCCCAGGCATTAGTGAACTGAAATGGTCTTGTATTGTCAATTGTGATTCGGTTAATCACACCAGGAATGACAACTTGATGAAGAATTGTGTCATATTCACTGTCAAAAAGATCTATCCTGTTCAGGAAACATTTCATCACCTGGTTTCAACTGGAGGACATTATGTTGAGTGAAAGTAGCCAGCGACAAATGGACAAATACTGTATGAGACCCCTACGATAAAAACTCAAAATCAGACTCATGCATAGAAGACTGTTTGACAGCTGCAAGGGTGGGGAGGGTGGGGGGGGTAGATTAGACAGTTGTTAGAAATTTGGTTGGGTGAAATTGGTGACAGCACACATTAGTAAGAAGATCAATATTAACTGGACTTCAACATAACTTGAGTACTCCTCCCATCTTAACCCAATATTGCAAGGACAGAATAGCTAAGGCTGGGGGGCCAGGGACCATGCTCTCAGGGGAAATCGAGGAGAACTGGCACAAGTAGCATTTTGCTAATGAGGACTCTCTGCACCCCACAGTACTGAGTGGCATCCAGGGTCTTAAAAGCTGCCAAGCTGCCATCTGAGGGTACAGCAAATGGTCCCAACTCAGCAGGAATGATCACGAGGTCCATAACGACTTGGGGTAAAGAGAACCCAGAAGACAGACCCACGTGAGAGGATGGCTACTTCGACTTGTGACTGGAAGAACCGAATGGTGCCCGGCCACCACCAGTGATAGCCACGATGGAGCTCACAAAGTTGGGTATCACTGGCAACACAAGAGTAAATAGGGCTGCACCCTGAGATCTCCACTGAAAGGCCGCAACTGGTGGTCCAGGGGCTTCAGGGTTCCCCTGGGAGCATAGCCCCTGGCCCTGATGCTGCCCCTGTCCACAAATCATAATGAAGGTCAACTCTTCGGGCAGCAGAGGATTGGACTTGGAGACGCAGAGTGACCATATTTTGTGGGCACTTTATAGTTCTAGGCATCTATAGGATATCATCCTGCTGACCTCTTACTGGAAGAAGGAGTGTGGGTGGAGAGGAGGAGATAGGAGACTGTTGGGAGGATAGGACATGTATGGAGCAGAAAGGAAGAGTGTGCTGTCACTGGGCAGGGAGAGCAGTGGGAGCTGCATATAGGTGAGCATGCAAATTTATATGGGAATGTACATTTTCATTCAATCATAATAATAATAAAAAAAGATCTATCCTGAGGTAAACCTAGGTGGCATAGCGGTTAAGAGCTACATCTGCTGTCCAAAAGGTCGGCAGTTCACTAACCTAGTTTACACTGTAAGGAGCTAGGGAAAAAAAGGAGTAAACTAAACACTAAGTCAGCAGAAAGAAGGAAATAATAAAGATTAGAGTGGATATATGCAACAAATAGAGAAAACCAATGATAACAAAAGTTAGTTTTTTGAAAAGATCAATAAAATTCAAAGACCTTCTGTGTTTATAGATTGGAAAACAATGCTGCTATGGTGGGAATACTTACCAATGTGAACTATAAATTTCAATACAATGTCTATCAAAATTCTTGTGGAGATACTGATCCTTAGGTTCACATGGAATTTCAAGGAGCTCCAAATAGCCAAAATGATGTTGAAAAAGAACTTAGAAGACTTACACTTCCCTCTTTTGGGACTTGCTGCAAACATACAGTTAGGAGAACAGTGTGGTGTTCGCATAAGGATAGACATGTAGACTAATAGATAGAATTCAAAGTCTAGAACTAAATCCAAACATCTGTGGCCAGATGACTTTCGATAAAGGACTCTATAAAATCGCCTTTTCTTTAACTGAAAGCTTAGCAAGTTTAGCCTATAGGAGTATGTTGTTACACGTTCACTGATAAAATAATTTCTGTACAAACATTATAAATTAACAGTGGAAAGGATTGTGGACATCGTTTTTTATCTGAAGGTAAACAGCATTGCCAGTTTTAATGTGGAGGCATCTGTTATGGTTGTTCATTTGAATAAGTTTCACTAACCTAAGGAACAAAATTTCTCAACCCAGTTACGTATAGCTTGAGTTTTAAAAGAGATAATAACCCTACTGTTGCACAAGTTTCTTCAGAACAGTCTGTCATTTCCCTGACAAATTCAATCTTCACAAAATAGGTATATTAGAAATATTGCTTGACAAAAATGGAATCATGCAATTCCAAATAAAAAAGATCTGTAGAATATGTTACAGTTACTCATAAGTGAAAACCAAACACGTTGCTATTAAGTCGATTCTCACCCGTAGAGACCCATGTGTTTCACAGTAGAACTGTGCTCCATAGTGTTTTGAATGGCTGTGCTCTTTCAGATCACCAACCCTTTCTTACACTGCCAAGTTTTCACTGATTAGGTGAGCACCTAGCCATTCCACCACACAGAGATCCCCCCAAAGGAATTTAAAAACCTTATTATACATTGATCTGAAACTTGCCCCTGAGGTCGTCTTGTAGCTAACTAACAGATTTAAAAAAAATAAAAAAAAAAACAATGCCATTGAGTCAATTCCAACTCATAGAGACCCTATAGGATGGAGTAGAACTGCCCCAAAGAATTTCCAAGTAGCACCTGGCAGATTTAAACTGCCAACCTTTGGTTAGCAGCCATAGCACTTAACCACTATGCCACCAGGTTTACCAAATAACAGATTAGCTCACAGATCAGTGCACAAAATAAAGAACATCACCCATAAGTACTGTGCTTCTTTAAAACAGTCGTCCATATCAGACCAAATGATCAGCAATTACTCCAAAACTAAGAATGTGAGGGGACAGGCAAACAAAATAAATGGAAATGAAACAACCAGAATGGAAATTAGATTTCCGTCTTAATGAACTTAGTAGTATCTAACAAAGTCATGCACTAAATAAAGACCTATACTTTGAGGGATTAAAATGAGTACAATTCCCATGATTGTGAAGAAAGCTTAGAAAGAAATCATGTCTTTGAATATTGAATTACTTACTGTTTTTCTTTCTTTAACTGAAAGTTTAGTGAGTTTAGTCTACTTACACTTGAATGTTCACCAAGTGTAAAGAATGTAACCAATGTCACTGAACAATTCCTGTATAAATTCTTGAATGGGAACTGTAACTGTTATGTAAACTTTCACTGAGGACACAATCAAATGTTATTTAAGAGTATATGGTCAAAAAATGTGGAAAAATAGAGATTTAACACACAGTTATTTTTTCCGACTTTTATAATGTTTATAGCACTTAGCAGCTTTTTTATATTTATAATTTATCATTTCTTTCCTATCCTAAGTAAATGTTAGTTTCACATCTTATACTGCTCTCCTATTGAGGCAGAAACAAGGAAGATGAGGGTCAAGAAGAATGAGAAGAATGGATTTGAGGTATCCCTGAGGTACCAACATTTGTAGATACTGATAGTCTGATGACTGAGGATCTGTTAATGTGTCCTCATGATTTATTTCTGTATCTGTATTTGCTTGCTGCCGATGTTGTGAAACAATCATTGTTTTTTCCTAAAGAGTCCCTGGTGGCACAAATAATAACATGGTTGGTTAATAACTGACACATCGGAGGTTCCAATTCACCCAGCGAGGTCTCAGAAAAGCACCCAGCAGTCTGCTTCTGAAAAAAAAATCAGTCATTGAAAGCCCTGTGGAGCACTTAATACAACCGTTTACTGGTTTAGATATTCTTCACTGTAAAGATCCCTACTATGACTGGTCATAGATAAGCTAAAATGCTGGAATTTGGTTTAAAATTTTTTTTTCCTTTCTGTCAATGTAGGTGTAATGTCTACAGCTTGGGATTTGTATGATTCTTATAATGTTCTGGAACTACCAGTAACACCATCTGTAGCTGAATCTTGTAAAACAAGTGTACCCGGTAAAGAACGGGACACAAGAGTGCGAGGGAGTACTACAGAAAAAAGTAAGATTTCATTTGTGCAGTGTCTTTGAATGATTGTTTTCCTATGATATTTTTAATAAATTATTTTCTGAGCAGTCACAATGATTTCTTTGTGATGGAACATTAAGAATACAACTTTTACTCAGAAATAGCACTGTTAACTTCTTCACATTGTCTCTGGATTTTGCACTGAAAAAAATTACTTTTTTGAATACCTGTGTAGAGTTTCAAAGCTTCTGTCTTTAGTGATTCTTTACTTGTTCCCAGGCTATCTTTCAAATTTACGTTTGGGGTCTGTAATTTTTGGATAACTCACAGAAAAAGGAATATATAATACTAGATCTGAGACCAAAGAGTGAAAAAAAAATCAGTATTTGGTTTAATAAATGTTTCTATTTCAAAGTTTTAATGTACTCGTTGTATTTTAATCTTCTGTATATCATATTTAGTGGAAAAAAGACTATTTTCATCTTTGAATACAATAATATCTGTTTACAGTGGAAAGATGCATTCTCTCATAGACATTTTTCTTTTGAAGTAAGACTTTAGATTATTTAATAGAATTTTTTAGTACACTTATATATTTACAGAAAAATTGACTAGCTAGTATAGAGAATTCCATATACCCACTCCATCTTTACCCATCTCCCCGGCACACAGTTCTCTCTATTATTAACATTTTACATTAGTTTGATATGTTTGTTACAATTGAAGAATTAATATTGATACAATATTATTAACTAAAACCCACGATTTTCAGTGGGGCTCATTCTTTGTTCTATACAGCTATATGAGCTTTAAGAAGTGCTTAACATCATGTGTCCACCATACAGTTTCATACTGCATAGTTTCACCACTCTAAAAAAATCCACTGTGTTCCACCTACTCTACTCTTCCCCATCTCCATGAGCACCTGCGTCTTCTCTCTTAGATATCAATTGCTAGGAGCTCTGCTGGATCAGAGAAAACACTGGTGGCATACATTCGCTAACCAAAAGGTTGCCAGTTTAGATCTGCCAGGCATTCCTGGAAATCCTGTGGGGGCAGTTCTACTGTGTATATGGAGTCCCTGTGAGTCAGAATCGACTCTACAGCAATGCTAATGGATAGGTTGTACAGTGGTTAAAGCGCTCAGCTGAGGAAAGGTTGACAGTTTACCCTCACCAGCTACTCTGTGGGAAAAAGATGTGGCAGTCTGCTTAAAGATGATAGTGTTGGAAACCCTGTGGATCAGTTCTACTGTGTCTTATAAATTTATATATTGTTTGCCCTAGATTTTGTAATATAGGTAATCTGAATTTACATTCAAACAATAGTGTACTAATTTATGGGTAGCGCAGGTACCTTTTATACCTGAGTTTTCAAATTCATCCCTCCTGTCTCTTGTAACACTGCTACCACTGATTCCACTTATCCATATGCTGTATTCAACAGTTTGTCACTACTGTTACTACTTTGAGTGAACAGTTACCTGTTAGATCAATTTGGAATAAGAAAATAAAATATTTTATTTTATCATTATTCATCCTTTGGCCCTCCTCTTTAAGTGGATTCTAACTTTTGACCTGTATCACTTTCCTTCTCTTGGAAGAACTTCTAACATTTCTTGCAAGGTCTATTAGTGACAAATTTTTTCAGTCTTTAAGAATATCTTTATTTCACTTTCACTTCTGGAGGGTGATGTCACTGGGTACAAGATTATAGTTGGTGTCTCTTTTCTTTCATCACTAAATATTTCCCTCTCTGGTAATTGTTATTCCTGTCTGGATTCTTTTTTGTTTGTTTGTTTGCTGTTAATTGCAGCTACATCTTAGTTCTCCTTTCCCTCTAAGATTTTGGTGATGTGAATGTTAGAACTTTTGTTATTGACCACAAGTCTCTGAGGCTCTGTCGCTCCACCCCCTCCATCTCCTTTTTTGTTTTTCCAAACTGTAGTCTCTGTGTTTTTCAGATTAAGTAATGTTCTTTATCTCTTTTAAGAGTTTCATTGAAATTAAGCAAAAGTTTACAATCCAAGTCAATCTACCGTATAAAACCTCTTATATACACCTCTGTGCTACCCTAGCTGCTCTCCTAATCCTGTGACAGCATACTTCTCCTTTCCACTTTGTACTTCCCACAACCAACTCCTGTTCTGTTCCTTCCTCTCCACTCTCTCATCTCATATCTGCAGAGGAGCTGCTCCGCCAGCCTAATGTTTGATAGTCCAGCCCAGTTTTTGTCTGAAGAGTTGTCTTTGGTACTGATTTTGGCTCTGGGCTAGCAATGAGTCTAGGTGCCATGTTCTCAGGTAACACCCAGGATGTCAGACCATCAATTCTGGGCTTATAATAGAATTCTAGATCTGCACCCTGTTTTTCTCCTGTAACGTCGGGAGTCTACGTTGTTTTCCCTGTCAAGAAGTCATTGGTGATGGCTTGGTACCATCTAGTTCTTCTGGTCTCATGTGGATGTAGTATCTTGATCATATGGCTCCTTCTGTTTCCAGAGCTCGTCTATTCCTCCAGTCTTTGATGTCCTTTGTTCTCCTCTGCTCCAGGTAGACTGGGCCAATTGATGCTCCTTAGCAGCCTACTAGTGGTTAAGACCTCAGACACTGCTCACTAAAATGGAGTATGGAACATTTTCTTAAAAACAAAACTTAGTTATGAGTGTTGTCCTAGGTGGTAGCTGGAAGCATAGTTCCCAGATGCCTGTCCCTGCTACTCTGACATTCAAAATGTTGGGTTGTATTTAGGAAAGCTCTTAGCTCTTGGTATAGTCTATCAATCTTACTGTGTGCTATCACTTCCCTAACAACCCAAGTCCTATCTACTATTTAATCTATAAATACTAGTCTCCTGGTCTCCCCTCCCTGGTAACCATCAAAGAATATTTGGTTCTGTGGTTAGACCTTTTCTTGAGTCCTCATAATAATGGTCTCATACAATATTTGTCCTTTTGCAATTAACTCATCATAGGGTCTTCCTGATGATTCCATGTTATCAGAAGTTTCCCAAGATCATCATTGTTATTTATCATTGTTTGGTATTTTTCTCTTCCTTTTTATGCTATTGATTTTGACTTTCATGTCTTTGTGGTCTGAGAAGATGCTTTGGACTTTGTTAAGACTTGCTTTATGGACTAATATGGGCTCTATTCTGGATAAAGTTCCATGGGTACTGGAAAATAAGGTATACTTGTCATTTGTTGGGTGGAGTGTTCGATATATGTTTATGAGGTCAAGTTGGTTGATTGTGGCATTTAGATCTTCTGTGTCTTCATGGAACTTCTGTCTGGGTGTTCTTTCAATCACTGAAAGGGGTGTGAGAAGTCTCCTACAGTTATTGTGGAGATGTATATCTCCCTTTTCAATGCTGTTAGAGTTCATTTGAAATATTTGGAAACTCTGTCATTGGAGTGCATAAATATTTAATACGATTCTGTCCTCTTGCTATCTTGACTCTTTAAGCAATATATAGTGACTTTCCTTGTCCACTGTGGTGGGTTTTGCTTTAATGTCTATTTTATCTGAAATCAGTATAGGCACTCTTGCTCTTTTGTCTGTATTGTTAGTTTGGTATATATTTTTCTTTTCTTTTTTTTTTCTAATTACTAGATTATTTATTGGGGAAAAGTAAATATGAGACAGTTAGGGCATCGTGACACATCATGACAAAGCCAATACAGTTAGTGGGACAAGATCATTAAATATAGAACATTGTCCTATCGATATAGGATGCCTAGTAACACTGCTTCTTAGTGAATTTTCACCCATGAAATTACAGCTGTACTTACAAGCAGTGCTTTCAGCTAGTTCTAACAGACCAATTTTCCACTCGTATATCAGTTTATTAAATCAGAACTTTATTCAGAAAGTCTAAGTAAGCCTAAGTTCTGTAGTATATTATTCGACAATAATAATACAAAAGTTTAATGCTTCTTTAATTCTTTTTTTTTTCTGTTATGTCCCTTTTTATTTATTTTTGTATTTATTTTTATTATGACTGAGTGAAAATGTACATTTGCGTATAAACTTACATGCCCACCTATATGCAGCTTCCATGCTCTCCCTGCCCAGTGACAGCACACTATTCCTCTCTGCTTCCTACATGTCTTGTCCTCCCAACAGCCTCCTTTCCCCTCCTCTCCATGCACTCTCCTTCCTCCAGCCAGAGGTCAGCAGGATGATATCCTATAGATGCATAGAACCATAAAGTGCATCCAATATATGGTCACTCTGCGTTGCCAAGTGTTTGGTATATGTTTTTCCATTCTTGAGTTTCAGTTTATATCTTTAAGTTTCAGGTGTGTGTCTTGTAAGCAGCATATACATGGACTGTGCTTTTTTTTTTTAAATCCATTCTGCTATTCTTCCTCTCTTTATTGGTGTATTTAGCACCTTTGCATTCAATGTAATTATTGATAGATATGAATATAGTGCTGTCATTCGGTGACTTTTTAGGTGTGTTGTTGGCAGTTTCTTTGTTCCTCTTAATTTTCTGTATTGAGTCATTTTTCTTTATAGCTTTTTTCCCATCCTTTTCATAGTTGTTGATTTTATATCAGCTGAGACTTCTTTATTTTGTTTTTTGTTTTTATGTGCAAGATTGTTGATTTCCTTTGCAGTTACCTTGATATTTACCTCTAATGTGCTAAATTTAAGCCAGTCTTTAATTTCTTTGTATCACCTTGACTTTGTCTCCATCTTAAAGATTTATGAACAAATTAATTTGTTCCTCTTTTGGTATAATGTTGTTGTCACTTGTGTACTGAGATCTCTGTTTTCTTGTTTTTAGTGTTTTAACTTTATTTTTGTGGATTCCCTGCCTATATTGATTCTGGATGGTCTGTCCTCCATTGTATCCTTGAATAAATATCTGATGTTATTGATTTTATAACCAAAGAACTTTCAGTATTTCTTGGTTTGGTTTTTGCAAAATATCTAAACTTCTGCTTATCTAGGAATGTCCTAATTTTGACACCATATTTGGGAGAAAATTTTGCAGGATATATAATTCCTGGTTGCAATTTTTTTTCTTTTAAGGCTTTTATATGTCGTTTCATTGTCTTCTTGCCAACATGGTTTTCACTGAGTAATCCGAACTCAGTCTTAAAGACTCTCCATTCTATGTTATTTTTTGTTTAAGCCCAGCAGCCTTTAAAAGTATCCCCTTTCTTTAGTTTTGTTAATTTTGATGATAATGTATATTTCATTTGGTTTCTACCTTGCGTGTGGAGTTTGATGAACATCTTGGATAGAGATCTTCTCATCTTTCATGGTATCAGAAAGTTTTCTTTTAAGATAGCATCAACAGTTCTCTCTGTGTTTTCTGTTTTGGTCTTCTGTTCTGGTATTCAAATCACTCGTGAATTATTCCTCTTTTAGAATCCCACATAACTGTTAGTGAGTCTTTATTTTTTTAAATTCTTTTATCTGATTTTTCCTCATATATGCTGGTATCAGTTGATTTATCTTCAGTCTTGCTAATTCTCCATTCCATTTCCTTGATTCTGCTCCTTTGATAGTTCTGTAATTCTGTTGTTAATCTGCTGAATTTCAGACTACTGTTGCTCAGGTATTTCTTTCAACCTGTTTAATTTTTCACCATGCTGTGCTACATTGTGCCTAATCATGTTTCTAATGTCTTGCAGAATTTGAAACATTACTTGTTTGTATTCTACCTCTGATAATTGTAGGAAGTCTTCATCTGGAAAATTTTTAATTCTTTGTTTTGGGAGTTTTCTGAGGCCATGGTAGTCTGCTTCTTTAAATGATTAGAAATTGGTTGTTGTTTCTGAGTCATCAGAAAGTTCTTGTATTTATTTGTTTAATTTTGGCTGGCATTGTGTTCTAACTTATACCTATCTTTTGTTTTTTAAATTTTGTTTTTGAGCACCCCAATATTTTGGTTATTTGAGGTATACTGATTATTGCATCCTTAAAAATTCCAGTATTCTGTCACTGGGTGGTTAAATGTGCGAGAGAGCTGAGAAACATTGGGGGAGTTGCCAGTTCAGGGGAATCCACCAGAATCATTCTCTTTCCCTCTCTTTGTTTCCCTCTCCAGTTCTAGGTTATTAACTAAGTGCATGTGCATAAGATGTCCCACTACTGGCTAAGTAGTGCATCACGATGTAGTGCCTGGTGTAGAGCTGAGAAGAGTGGGGAAAGTGCTGGGGAAAGGGAGATAAATCAATACATAGGAAAGATTTTGAGTCTACAGGAGTTCTTAAGTACTTAGCTTATGTATTCCGGTGAAAGTCCTCTGTGGTTCTGTAGGTGTGGCCACCTGAAGGTCTGTTTCTCTGCTGAGAGAGACACTGTGTTCATGGAGTTGCTGGTCTGCTTGGTCTCCCACTGCTGTGCCTCAGCTCCCCCTGGCTGGCTGAATCATGTCCCTCTGTGGGGTGCGCAGATTGAAATCTGGCTGAGGTGATTGTCTCTGGACTTAATTTGTCCTCTCTGTTACCCAGTTCGATCTGTCAGCTTTCTGCCTCATATTCAGGACTCCTCAGCCTGTTCACTGCAGCTGATCCAGCCTAGAATGTGCTGACCAGGGCACATCTGGCAGATCTTCACTGCTTCTGAACTTTCTCTTCCTTCCCCTTCCACTCATTCAGACTCCTCAATTTTGCTTTTGATGTTTAGGGCTCCTAGGATGTCATATATAATAGATTCACCTTTTGGGGGGGTCTTTGTTGTAACAGGGACTACAGGAAGGATGTTCCTACTCTACCATTTTGGTCCAGCCTCCAGATCAAGTAATTTATATTGTTCTATCGTCGGGCCTCTTGATTCTTTTGTACCTTCTATTCTGCTGTTGAGCTCATTCACTGAGGTTTTTATTTTGATTTTTATACTTTTTCAGTCCTAAAATTACCATTTGAATCCAGGAAACATCTCACAACAAGGACTACTCTGGAGGACAGTAAGCTAAGTAAAGTCAGTGAGTCACAAAAGGGCACATATTATATGACAGATCACTATTAAAAAAAACTCAAGAAAAGGTTTAAACATAGAAGAAGGCATTCTTTGATAGTTTATGAGGGTGGGCAGGGAAAGAGAGAGGAATTCATTACCTAGGTAATAGACAAGGACCATCTTTGGGAAGAGAAGGACAACACACAGTACAAGGGATGTCAGGATAACTAGACCAAAACAAAAGATAAGAAATTTCCTGAACACATCCAAACCCTTGGAGGGGATAGAGTAGCTGGGCCTGAAGCCAGGGGTCTATAGTTTCAGAGGACATCTAGGTAAATTGGCATAACAAATTTAAAAAAATGTCCTGCATCCCACTTGGTGAGTACTATATGGGACCTTAAAAGCTAGTGAGTAGCCTTCTAAGATACATTAATTTGTCCAAACACACCTTGGAGCAAAAGAGAATGAAGAATACCAAGTACACTAGGAAAATATTAGCCCAAGAGACTAAAAGTCCATGTAAACCAGATACTCCCCCAGCCTGAGATCAGAATTAGATAATACCCAGCTGCTACCAGTTACCACCGTGGGAGAGAACACTAAAAGTCCTGGAAGGATCAGGAGAACAATATGGAGCAGAACAGAAATTCACGTATAAAGACCAGACTTGATGATCTGACCAAGCTTGGAGGAATCTCTAAAACTATAGTTCCCAGATGCTCTGTTACACAGAACTAAATACATTCTCAGAGCTCACTCTTCCAACAAAGATTACACAGGACTATAAAACAGAAACTGATACACATTAGGAGTGTTCTTCTTAGTTCAATCAGATAGATGAGATTATTGAATATCTTCTGTCTGGAGACAGGATGAGAAGTCAGTAAGTGACAGGGACTGGTTGAATAGACACAAGAAGAGAGAGAGAAAGATGGAAGAAAGGAAGGGAAGAACAGAAGGAGGGAAGAGAAAAAGAGAATGAGAGGAATTATCATTTAGTTCTTCCCTTTGGTGAAGCTTTCTATTTTATACCTTCTGTTTTCTCCTTCCTGGGAAGGAGGAGGGACAAGAGTAGAATTCTAATTCCCAAGTGATCTCTTACTGCAAGTAGGAGGGAATTTTTGTTGTCTAGTAGGAATGAAGGTCCTGGCTGCCTACTGAGCCTTGTCCAGCATCACTCACAAGAGCAGATGGGATGGTTAGTGTGTCTCATGACAGACTAGAAAGAGCAGAAGTTTAAGTTTCCAACTCGGTCTTCACTGGAGGGGGTGAGGGTGGGCCATAGCTTTTTCTGTGGTGTTTGGTTATAGTAGAGTTGTTATTGTCTAAAAGTTTTCTGTCTTTCTAGGCCACCCCTTTCCTGATCCTTTGGCAAGAGAGTAGGATTCTGTTGATGCTTTTTTGTTTGTTTGATTTTTGTCCTTCCAATTGATGTTTCCTGGTTATTGGTTACCTTAGTTCCATGTTTACAATAAATGAGGCTAAACGAAAACTCTGAGAACACATCATTAAGTCATTTCTTTAGATTCTGAGGTCACTAGCTGCTCTACTTTCTTCCGTCCACCCTTTAGAGTCTTCTTATGTTTGTTTTTATATATAGCATCTAGGGTTTTTAGTTATGAAAAGAAGTGGGAAATAAGGAATCTACTCCATAGAAACTAAGTTCCTTTGATTCTGTTTGGAAAATAAGAGTCTACTAAATAGTGTGATAGAATAATGTACCTAAAGATGCTCACATCCCTGTCTCTAGAAACTGTAAATATGTTGCCTTATATGTCAGAAGAGACTTTGGTATGATTACATTAAGGATGTTGAGATAGGTGATTATCACAGATTATCTCAGTGGGCCCAATCTAACCACATAGGTCCTTAAAAGTGGAGAATCTTTCCCAGAGAAGATCACAGTAAGATTTAACTGCAAAAGGGAGGTGAGAGAGAAGAAACACTTCTGGCTTTGAAGATAGAGGAAGGCTATGGACTGATGGAAAAGACAAGGGAAGACATTCTCTTCTAAAGCCTTCAGAAAGGAACATAGCCCTGTTGACTTTAGCTCAGTGATACCTGAATCAGACAGTTAATCTACAGAACTGTAAGATAATAAATTTGTGTTATTTTTAGCCATTGATTTGGTGGTAATTTTTTACAACAGTAATAGAAAATTATTAATATTCTTATAAAACAATCATCAGATTATACCTTTATCTAGAGACCAGTGTCTTAGCTGTTTAGTGCTGCTGTTACAGAAATAGCACAAGCTTTAACAAACAGAAGTTTATTCCCTCATGGGTTAGGGGGCTAGAAGCCTGAAGAAAGCTAGAAGGCTTTCTCACTCTGTCAATTCCTGGGAAGATACTTGTCATCAATCCTCCCTTGGGTTTAAGAGCTTCTCAGCTCAAGGACCTCAAGTCCAAAGGATGCATTCCCCTGATGGTTCTTCATTCTTCATGGCATGAGGTTCCCCTGGCTGTCTGCTGACTTCTCTCTTTTATACCTCCAAAGAGACTGACTCAAGATATAACCTAATATTGTAGATAACATAACTGCATCATTTAACATAACTGCGTTCTAATCCTAGAAGTAAGATTTATAACCATACAGGCAAATCATACCAGATGACAAAATGGTGGACAATCACACAATACTGGGAATCATGGCTTAGCAAAGTTGACATATTTTTGAAGACATAAACTCAATCTATAACATTCCACCCTTTGATCCACCAAAATTCGTGTTTATACCACATGTAAAACATTTACCATATCATATCATAACAAAAGTCTTAAATAAACTCCGTGTCCAAAATCCAAAACTTTCTCTTCACCTGTATAATCTAGAACAGTTGTTGCCTGCTTCCAAAGTGCAGTGATAAAACAGGCACAAGGTAGACGTTTCCATTACAAATGGGAGAAATTGGAGGGATAGGGATAACAGGCATCAAGTCAGCAGAACACATTATATTACCTCTCAAAGCTTTAAAATAATTGTCTGTTCTCTGAGACCATTTAGGCCATGGCCCTTCCCTCTAGGCTCTAGGTGTTGACCATACCCTTTGGATTTTGGATGGAGGCCCATAAGCCCTAGGTTTCCATCTTCCATGCCTGCTTTAAAGGCAACTCTGCTCCCATGAATTTGGGCAGCCCCATTCCCCTAGTCTATCTGGATAGTACTCCATCCTATGAGATCACAGAAGGGCCCTACCCTTTGAGACTTAGGCAGCTGCTTTGTGTGTTCCTTCAGCTTCTGCTTCATCGTTTCTTGGCCTGTCTGCACTGCAGGCCTCATGACCTGCATCTGCCTTGATGGGGCAAGTATTCCAAAACTCCGTAGTGTCACTGATAAGTACCTTTAGGCACTTTAAAACTCTTCTAGCCTCTACCTATTCGGTTTCAAAACCACTTCCACATTTTCGGTATTTGTTAGAGCAGCAACCTATTCTTTTAGTACCCAATTCTATCTTAGTTATCTAGTGTAGTTATCTACTACAAGTGAATGACTTTAACAAATACACTTTATTCCCTCACAGTTTAGGTGACTAGAAATCCAAATTCAGGGTAAAAGCTTCAGGGGAATGCTTCTCTCTTAGTTGGCTCTGGGCAAAAGTCTTTGCCATCAACCTTCCCCAGTCTAGGAGTTTCTCAGCTCAGGGACCTTGGGTCCAAAGGATGCACTGCCCTCCTAGTTCTTCATTCTTGGAGGCATAACATCTCCCTGTCTCTTTTCTTGCTTCTCTTATATCTCAAAAGAGATTGACTCAAGATACATCCTAATCTTGCAGATTGCTTCCTGCCTCATTGTGATTCATTAACGTTATACCAAAAAAAAAAAAAAAAGAAAAAAAAAGCCCAGTGACACTGAGTTGATTCTGACTTATAGTGATCTTGCATAGAGGTACAATTCACATAAAACTACAGAAGATGATAAAATAATGGATACTTACACTATACTGGGAATTACGGCCTAGCCAAGTTGACTCACATTTTGGGGGCAAATAATTGAACCCATAACACTTTTAATAATCTTATTTCAATTTGAATAAAAATTATACAGATTACCTCATGAGGTCTACCCTTGCTTGTCCTCTGAAAACATTGTGCTTTTGAAGGATTAAGAATTTCAAAATGAGACAACTTACGTGTATCTTGCATGTGCTTGACATGTAAAAGATATACAAGACTTATCTGTTGAAGTTGGTGAATACTGAAGTAAAATAAATAGAAATGAGGAAATGCCATATCTTAAATTTTTAGAATGCATAAACCTTGTAATAATAGTTGGATTATTTTATCAGTGTGTATTATCATTGTATTTTACAGCTAGTGAAGCAAGTTCTCTAATGGATATTGAAAGTGTGATTCTTGCTAAACTCCATGAAGATGAAGAAGACCACTCAGATGCAGTATTAAAATCTAGCAAGTTTCATCAAGACTTATTTTTTATGGAACGGGTTTTAATGGAAAATATATTTCAGGCCAAGCTTGCAGCTTATCGTCAGCTTCCTATTTTAAAAGGTATTGAAAAAAATTATAGTTGATAAGCTCAAATATTTTCTAAAAATGGTATTATTACATATTTTTAGTTGTAATCTTCAGACTGGACTATCACTTATTTATATGCTTTTGGTGCCAAACATTGAGTAGCCACAAGTACCAGACCTGGGAGATGATGTATGCTGATGTAATTCATTAGATTCTTTTTTTAGTCATCTAGTGCTGCTGTTACAGAAATACCACAAAGTGGATGGTTTCGTAAGAAAGAAACTTTATTGTCACAATCCGGTAGGCTACAAGTCCGAATTCAGGATGTCCACTCCAGGGGAAGGCTTTCCCCCTTGTAATCTCTAGGGGAAAGTCTTTGTGTCGCATCAGGCTTTGCTCTGGGAGCATCTTGGTGCAGGAACCTCAGGTTTGAAGGATGCAGTCTTCTCCTGGTGCTGCTTGCTTGATGGTGTGAGGCTCCCAATTCTCTGCTTGCTTTTCTCTCTTTTTATCTCCTGTCGAATGAAAGGATAAAGAGTGGTGCAAGCCGCACTCCAGAGAAACTCCCTTTGCAATGGAACAGAAAGGTGATCTTATGAAGGGATTTACAGTACCACCCTAATCCGCTCTAACACAACCCACTTGGCTCACCACAGTCAGAAATTAGGATATACAGCATCAGAAAATCACAAAATGGAGGGAAATCACAAAATACAGGAAATCCTGGCCCGCCAAATTACTACACATATTTTGGGGGGGAAACAATTCAATTCATGACATCCCACCCTTTGATTCTTCCAAAAATCACACCTTTGAAACATGTAACACATTCATTTCATTATAACCAAATCATGTCCATCCTACGTAAGTCTTAAATCAGTTCAAAGTCCAAAATTCAAAAATTCCTTTACATTTATGAAACCTAGAATGTAGGCTGTTTCCAAAGGTACAGTAGCAGAACAGGCACAAGTTACACATTCCATTACAAATGGGAGAAGATTCAGGGAAAGAAGACATTAACAGGAAATAAGCAAGTCGGTAGAACACGTTGCATTAGCCCTCAAAGCTTTGAAAATAATCTTCCATTCTCTGAGACAGTTTATACAATGACCCTGTTCTCCAGCCTCTAGGTATTGGCTATACTCTCTGGATTCTGAGTGGAGATCCCTTGACCCTGTGCTATACCTCTGTCCCCTTTACTTTAGGTGCACCCTCAGCCCAATTGAGTGGCAATTCCACCCTTAGAAACACAGTAAGACGTAGCTCTACCATTTCAAACCCCTGAGGTCATGGCCATACCTTTTGAGACTGAGGAAGCTCTTTGTCACTTCATTGTCTGCTTCCTATGGCCTCATGGCCTGGGCCTCAGACTAGCTTCTGCCCTGCTGGGACAAATGTTCCAAAGCTCTGTAGCTCAACTGTTTCAAGTGCCCAGAGGCACCCTACCCTGCCAGGAAGTCTCCTGCACATAGGCACTCAGCTCCCTCACTGCGTGGCTTAGCAAGCCAAGCTCCAATTCAAGCGCTCACAGGCACCCCACTCCATCAGGAAACTTCTGTGCACTAGCACTCAGCTATCCTACTCCATGGGTCAGCTCCACCACTGTCTCACACTGGTCTGGGTCTGCTGCTGTTGTTTCTTACCATCTGTGCCTTCTTTGGTGTTAATAGTTCTTGATTCCTTCTGAGTCTTCTATACATTCACAGTTTCAAAGCCGCTTCCACATTTCAGGTATTTGTTAGAGCAGCACCATACCCCTGGTAGCAAACTGTCTTACACTGGGTTTTTTAGGGAAGCAAAATGAGTCACATGTATGTGTACAAGGAAAGATTTACCTAAAGGAAACAGCTCACACAACTGTAGAAGCTGAATGTTCCCAAGCCCTGGCACAAGCCTTATGTGGTCAAGGGTCAGAGTTCTAGATTTCCAGCTGTGTAGGTCGTTGGATCCCAAGCTGGCAGGGGAGACTGTGAGGTCTATGTTGACTCATGGAGCTGCAGGGTCTGGTGAACGTGGGATCGGTGAGTCAGGAAACAGGACTCTCACTTGCTGGCTGTAAGGCTTGATGCATTCAGTTGTCCAGAAACCAGATGCAAAATGCAGCAGGAGCTGTCAGCAATGTGAGCACACAGCAAGTGAGTGGTGGAAGGCAGAGATATGAGAGCTGAGGGGCAAGAAGCCACCACAGGACCTGCCCCGCCACTTGGTACAGCAGCCAAACATGGAGTTGACACGCTGACACAGTCTTAACCACCACAGATTCAAAAATTCATAGCCATCTGAAGCTTTTTTCTTCTTTTTATACCTGCATTTAATTCATTGCTTATTTTAATAGTGTCTCTCATATTCAAATTTTTCTTTTAATTTTGTTGTGCTTTAGGTGAACGTTTACAGCTTAAGTTAATTTCTCTTGCAAAAATTTATACGCAATGTGCTAGCACACTCCCCCTTCCCATCTGAGGCTCCCTGTATCTGTTTGTCCAGTTCTTGTATCTTCTTGTCTTACTTTTGGACAGGAGTTGCCAATTCAGTCTAGTATATATGACTGAACTGTTATGTTCCTCACGTGTTATTTTTTATAGGCCTGTCTGATCCTTGTTTGAAAAGTGGGCTTTGGGAACGGTTTCAGTTCTGAGTTAGCAGGGCTGTAGTCTCAAGGATCCCTCCAGCTTCTGTCATACCAAGTAAGTCTGGTCTTTCTTTGTGAATTTGGAATCCTCTTTTATATTTTTCTTCCTGTGTCTCTAGAACTTTCTGCTGTGATCCCTCTCAGAGTGGCTGGTGGTAGGAGACAGGCATCATCTAATTCTTGTCTCAGGCTGGTGGAGTCTCTGGTCCATGTAGACCTTTAGACCTCTGGGTTAATATTTTCCTTGTGTCTTTGGTTTTCTTCCTTCTTTTTTGTTCTGGATGGGATAGGACCAGTAGCTGTACCTTAGATGCTTACGCAAAAGCTTTAAGACCCCAGATGCTACTTACCAACGTAGGATATAGAACATTTTGTTTATGAATGGGACTACGCCAGTTGACCTTGATGTGTCCTGACAGTGTGTTCCCCAGCCTCCAACCCTATCTACTTGGTCTCTGAAATAGTTTGCTTTTGCTGTCAAACTTGTTTGCTTTTGCTTTGGTTCAGTTGTGGTAACTTCCCTTGCATTGCATGTTGTCCTCTCTTTCACCAAAGCTGACACCTATTTACGACCTAGTTAATAGTCCCCAGCCTCTCCAACACTCATTACGATGTGTTTTGGATTAGTGCCAGTATTGTTGCGTTGAGATAATATCTCTTTGTAGTTTCTTGCATTTTTTTTAATGGCTATTTATCCTAAGCATTTTCTCATGTCTCTTGTCTGCCTGAGTGTCAGCTTTGGTGAAGTATCTGTTCATATCCTTTGCACATTTTTTTAACTGAAATATTTGTCTTTTGTTAATTGAGATTTTCTTAGTCATCTAGTACTACTCTCACAGAAACACTACAAGTGGATGGCTTTAACAAAGAAAAATTTATCCTCTGACAGTCTAGGAGGCTAGAACTGTGGGTTCAGAATGCCAGCTCTGGGAACAGCCATTTTCTCTCTGTTAGCTTTGGAGGAAGATGCTTTGAGGGGCTTCTCAGCACAGAGACCCTGGGTCCAAAAGGTAGACTCTTCCCCTGCCTGGCTCTCATTTTTTGTTGGTATGAGGTCCCCATGACTCTCTACTCGCTTCTTTCTTTTGTGTCTCAAAAGGGATTGATTTAAGAAATAACCTAATCTTGGAGATTGAGTCCTACCTCTTGGACATAATGGCTGATAATCATATCTCATTAACATAATATAGATAAGATTTACAACACATAAGAAAATCACATCATGACAAAATGGTGGACAATCACACAACACTGGGAATCACAGCCCAGCCAATTTGAGACACAGCTTGGGGGGACACAATTCAATCCACGACACAGGTGTTTAAGTAATTCTGTATATTTTAGAAACTACATCTTTGTTGCATCTGTTGCAAGAAAAGTTTTTCCTAATCCATAGGTTCTCTTTTTATTCTTTTGGTGGACTCTTTGTTTTTTAAAATGTGCTTTAAGTGAAGGTTTACAATTCAAGTCAGTTCCTCAGGCAAAATCATACACACACATTATTTGTCCTGTGACTCTAGCTGCTCTTCCCACACTGTGACAGCATGCTGCTCCTCTCCACACTGTATTTCCTGTGTTCATTCGTCTGGCTCCTGTCCCACCTGGCTTCTCATCTCTCCTCCAGACAGAAGCTGTCGGGTTAACCTGCTGCATGCACTTTAGCTAAGGAGCACACACTTCACCAGTGTTGTGTTTGATTTGTTTTCCCTTGCACTTCCTGTTTATTCATTTCTAGTTTTATGTACTTGATTTAATTCCTGTGTATTCCATCTGGCAAAGTCCATGTGTGTAGTTGCCATTTATGTTGGTGAAAAATGGTACTTGTCCTTTCTTTCTTTTCTTGCCTTATTGCCCAAGCTAGGACTTTGAGCAGAAAGGTATTTATTTGCAATAAAGAAGTCATTGGTCTTGCAAAATTCTGTCATACAATCTCTAGCATCATTTCTGTCATCAAATCTATATTTTCCAACTACCAATCCTTCTTGTTTCAGACATTTGCACTTCAGTCACCATTAATTATCAATGCATCCTGATTGCATATCTGATCAATTTCAGACTGCAGACACTGGTAAAAATCTTAGGTTTCTTCAACTTTGGTCATGGTGGTGGGTGCATAAATTTGAATAACACTCATGTTAACTTGTCTCCCATGTAGACACATGGATGTTATCACTGACAACTTTGTACTTCAGGATAGATGTTGAAATATTCTTTTTGATAATGAATGCAATGCCATTCCTCTTCAAGTTACCATTTCCAGTATAATAGACTGTATGATTGTCCAATTCTGAATAGCTAATAGCAGTGCATTTCAGCTCAGTAATTTCTAGGGTACTGGTCTTCATGTATTCCATTTCATGTTTGACAAATGCAAATTGTCCTAGATCCAAATTGTGTACATTCCGGGTTCTGATTATTAATGGACATTTGCAGCTTTTTCTTCTCATGTTGAGTCATTCCACATCAGCAAATGAGGGCACCAACAGCTTGATTGCATCCACATAATTAAGGTGGACTCTACTTTGAGGAGGCAGCTCTTCCGCAGTCATCTTTTGAGTGCCTTCCAACCTGGGGGGGCGCTCATCTTCTAGCACTATATCAGGCAGCGTTTCATCACCATTCATAAGGCTTTTACTGGCTAGTTCTTTTCAAAAGTAGACTGCCAGATCCTTCTTCCTAGTCTGTCTTAGCCTGGAAGCTCAGCTGAAGTGTGTCTGCCATGGGGGACCCTGCTAGTATACTGGTGGCATAGCTTCCAGTATCATATCAGCATGTAAGTGCCCACAGTATAACAAACGGACTCATAGGGGATAGGATCTCAAGTAATTCTTAGGCTTTCTTAATTTTTTTAAATTACTTTTTCTCATTTGTTTTCAAACAAATTTATCAAAGGATTTCTCTTTAATCTCACTGATTATGACTCTCATTGTCTCAGTTCTTCTACTATGACCATCTGTTGAATTGTCTAAATCTGAAATTTTACAGTTAATCTCTTGGATTTCTTGTTAGTGTTTTTGTATGACTTCTACTATCCTCTTTATTTCATCATTTTGTTCTTATACTGTTTTTCTGAATTTGTCTATTTCTTTTTCTGTGTGTTACTTGGTTTGGTCTGTGTTTTGCCTAATCTCTTTCTGGATCTCTTACAGAATTCTCTGCATTAGTCTTCTAAATTCTTTATCAGATAGATCCATTGCCTTTTCTTTTCTTAGAAGGTTTTCTGGTTTTTTATTCTGGTTGCTTGTTGGATCTGCCTTGTCCAGTTTCTTTATGTGGATTTGCCATTGACTCTTGTCTCTAAGGCATCAAGTTAATTTATTTATTGAATTTGTGTTTACTGCGTCCTGTATTTTTGTTTTATTTTGATATGTCCAGGTAGGCTGAGTGCATGTACTACTCTTGTCATTAGTGTTGCTGAAGCTCTCACTTCCTGTCTCCACGTGGTCGGAGCAGCTACTAGGTATGCAAGCCTGGGAGTTTTTTCAGTGCTCTTGTGGGGATGCTAAAGACGTAGGTGAAGATTTTTTGCTGAGATGATGAATTGATCCTACTGATCACCTGGACAAGGGTGCAGGAGGCATTCTCCTTGGTCACTGTGTTGATTGTTGTGTGTGTTTTACTGCTTATTGGTTGGTCGGGGAACAGGTGGCCAGGTCATCAATCTCTGAGTTTTTGATGTGGAGATTCTCCCCTATGGTCCTGGGTAAACAGAGCTGTGTGGCCGTGTTCAGATCAGGTATAGGTCTGTGATTGCAGTCAGGGGCAAGACAGGAGCGGTTGGCTGCCTCCAGGTACCCAGATGGAGGGTATTCCCATGTCCACTTGAGGATGTAGTGAAAGGGGCTAGTGCAGCTAGACCTTGGGTGCCTGGTACCATTGGCAGAAGGGATTTGTAGGTGCCACTAATTCTCAAGCCCCTATCATGGATGGCTAGACGGAGTGAGTGGTATCACAGGCCCTCAGGCCCTGAGTGGGGGTAGATGAATCCCCGTCTTAGGGGACAGGGCAGGGCGGTTTACAACAAACCAGTAACTTACTTTGCTGCTATAGGTGAAAATGGGCTTCAGGCAGTTGCCTCTCCTGTTTCATCCTAATGAGTGTATCCTGCACTGGATCAGCCCACAAGGTGCTGGTAACTGTAATTGGTGGGGGACCAATGGTGCTGCAAGACTATGGACATCCTACACCAGTGGCTGCTGAAAGAGTAGTTACCTCCAGACCCAGCCTTGAGTTCCTGGTTTAGGGGCATGGCAGTGTTGAATGCTATAGGACTGGTGTCAGAGTTGGGAGGGGACGAATGATAAGGGACTGCTCTACAGTTGTGGAGCTCTGGTAAGGGGAATGGTAATGGTGTGCATCATGGTTTTGGAGCTTGTACTGAACTTTAGCAGGCCTAATGTTCTCCTGTTTAGTTCCGGAGGTGCCTACAGATTCACTGTTGCTTGGCTTGCACCAGATAAGTTGAGTTTTTGGCTTGGGATGTTGCTGTTTGAATCTGTGTGCTATGCAGATTCACCTAGCATGATGCCGGAATCCCATGATCCTTAATTCCTTGCTTCCACTGTTTTTGAATTGTCTCCCCTTCTACCTGTCACTCGGTCTAATTCTTCAGCTTTGCCTTTGGTAGTTAGAACTCTTAGATTGTCGTATATAGCCAATTCACTTGTTTTCTCAGGTACTTGTAAGAGGGATGAAACAAAGCATGTGACTACTCCATCGTCTTGTCCTGCCCTCCAATTCTTTTCTGTTGCCATTGATACTTTCTGGTTTGGGATTTTTATTGGTTCTCCTATGTTTTATTGCAGGGGCTTTCTTTTTCTGTTTTTGCTACCCAAAGAGTCTATCTTGTGTGTGCCCATAATTTCATGTTAAGTATAAGTACATAGAACATTTTAAAGAATTTTAGTGACTAAGTTAGACTTTTCAATTTATGACTGAAGAAAATGAAGCTTAATGGTAAGGCAGTCTGGAACAAGATGGTTTTGTGAACAACTGCATACTCCTGTTTCCTCACAAAAATACCCCAAGGAAGCAAAAACTGGCGGAACCAACTATAATAGTAATTTGAAAACCAATAAAAGAGTTGTGATAACTAAGTGAACAAATGAATTGAGGAAAAGTGGCATATAAATGTTAGGAAAGTTTTGCTTTTCTACTTATTGGACTCCCATCCCTTTCCCAAATTGGTGTGACCATCTTAAAGTGTCAGTAGCCCACATTACCATACAGGGAGTCTAGGTGGAGCAGAACAGACTGTGTTTGTAAATTGTTGTGTGTATTACTTCTGATACGTATGGGGGCTGCCAAAAATACTGAGGAAAGGTGTTCGTCTCAATTTGGCCTGTCTCAAAGATCAGGTCGGGCTGAGGGGCAGCAGTACGTGACCTACGACTAACTGCCTGCCAGCTGCCTGAGGCTAACAAATGCCTTTAAGGTATACACTAGGCAACTCAAAACTGGAAGGAGAGGCTTGGGATAGTTTCTCTCAGTAAGTAATGCTTTCAGAAGCACAATGTGTATGAGGGGATTGAGAAATCCACACACATGCCCCCAGAAAGATGCATTCCCAGAAAGCTCCTGAGAAGACCCTTTTATATTGACTGATCACTAGGCTTAGTGTAGTCCCCAGGAGGCCCCGGGGAGAGGGTGGGAACTGATTTCCAGAGTTAACACATTTTTAGTATTCAAAAAGTTCAGATGCCATATAAACAACAACAAAAATTATAAGACATACAGAGAAACAGAAAAGCATTTTGCATTCTAAAGAACAAAATAAAGTGACAGAAACTGTCCACGTGGAAGCCTAGTTACTGGATTTTATTAGATGAAAACTTTAAAACAATAATATTAAATATGCTCAAAGAACTAAAGGAAATTAGGAACATTATAAAGGAACAAAATTAGAATATCAGTAGAGAGGGTTAGTTAAAAGAACCAAATATAAATACTGGAGCTGGAAAGTACAACAGTTAAAATAAAAAATTCACTTATGGGTATTTATTTAATAGATCATTTGAGACCGCAGAAGAATCAGTGAACTGAAATTCGGACAACTGATATTATTTAATTGGAAGAGAAAAAAGAGGAAGAATGAAGAAAATCATTCAGAGTCTAAGCGATATTTGTGACACCAACAAGCAGACTAACATTCACCAATGGGAGTCAGAAGGACAGGAAGAGAGAAAGAGAGCAAGAGCCAGAAAGAGCACTTGAAGAATAGTAGCTCGAACTTCCTAAATTTGATAAAAGACATGAATCTACTTATATAAAAGAAGCACGACAAAGTTTGGAGCTGTTTAAGCAAAGGAGCAAGGACTGGTGCCACTTTTGAAGGCTAGAATAGTAGATCCCTAGGCCTGGATGGGGTTGGGGAATGGTTACCAGAACCCTTTTTAGCCCTGGAGTATGACAGCAGCCCTTGTTCCTTTTCTTAAACACATCTGTCAGTAATTCTTGTGGTAAACTATACCATATAACTTCATTTAAGATTTCTGTTTTCTTATGGGACTTAGTTATTATCTTTGGGGAATATGTATTGTTTGAAGGATGTGTATGGATGCTAAGTTGCCAAGGGATGGAGTGCAGTTGTTATTTTTATGTTTCAACTTGGGTAATCTATAACCAAGATCGAACCCATTTGCTGTGTGTCATGAACTGAATTGTATCTCCCCAAAAATATGTGTAGCCGTGTGGCTGGGCCATGATTTCCAGTATCTTGTGACTGTCCTCCATTTTGTGGTTTTCCTATGCTGTATGTTAAAGGATTAGGGTGCGGCTGCAAATCCCTTCATAGGATTACCTCCCTGCTCCACTGTACGGGGAGTTTCCCTGGAGTATGGCTTGCCCCACCCTTAATCCTTTCATCCTACAAGAGATAAAAGGAAAGAGAAGCAAGCAGGGAATGGGGAACCTCACACTATCAAGCAAGCGCAGCACCGGCAGAAGAGGGCATCCTTCAGACACGAGGCTCCTGCACCAAGATGCTTCCTGGACAAAGACTGATGCAATACCGGACTTTGCTCCAGAGCTGACAAGGGGAAAGCCTTCCCCTGGAGCGGACACCCTGAATATGGACTTGTAGCCTACTGGACTGTGTAAGAATAAACTTTCCTTTGTTAAAGCCATCCACTCATGGTATTTCTGTTAGAGCAGACTAGATGGCTAAAACACCATTGAATCAATTCTGGTTTGTAGTGACCCAGAGTAGAACTTCCCCATAGAGTTTTCCAAGGAGCACATGGTGTATTTGAACTGCTGACCTTTTGGTTAGCATCTGACCTCAATTAAAGCACTAATTTAGATGTTACTTTCCAGATATTTTGTAGATGTTGTCAATATTTACGGTGAGTTGACTATAGGGAAATTATCCGTGATAGTGTGGGCAGCTCTCATCCAATCGTTTAAAAGATTTTGAGAGCAAAACTGAGGTTTCCCTGAGGAAGTAGAAGTTCTCAGGAAGAAGAAATTCAGCATTAGCTCCTGCCATGCCCTGTAGATTTCAGACTTGTTACATCCCACAACTGTGTGAGCCAATTTCTTGAAATGTGTGAGTGTGTGTGTGTGTGTGTGTATGAGTGATAGATTGAATTGTGTTCCCTGAAAATATGTGTTAACTTGGTTAGATCACGATTCCCAGTATTCTGGTTGTCTTCCACTCCATTTGGTGATTTTCCTGTGTGTTATAAATCATCATCTGTGCCTGTGGTTAAAGAGGAGTAGGGTGGGATGTAGCATCCTTGCTCAAGGTCACATCCTGATCCAATACGAAGTTTTCTTATGGTATGGCCTGCACCAGCTTTGGTCTTACAAAAGATAAAAGGAAAGAGAAGTGAGGAGAGTTGGGTGGACCTCTTACCCCCAAGAAGGTAGTGCCAGGAGCAGAGCGTGTTTCTTTCTTGCACAGAGAAGCTGGTAGTCCAGGCTAAGATTGACAAGAAGGACCTGCCTTCAGAGCCAATAAAGGGAGAAAGCCTTCCCCTGGAGTTGTTGACCTGAATTTGGACTTGTAGCCCTCTAAACTGGAGGAAATAAATATCTCTTGGTTTAAGCCATCCACTTGTGGGTATTTCTGTTTTAGTGGCCCTAGATGACTAAGACAACACATAAGCCAACTGCTTAAGATACATGCATGTGAGGACTGCCAAATGAGTTCGCAAACTCGTCCTAGAAAAAGTGCTACATACCTCACTGCTGAATATCACTATGGTCCCCTTTGAAGTACTCCCCTTGGGAAGCTATGTACTGATGTCCGTGCCTAGTGCACTCTTCAAAGCAATTTTAGAATTCTTTGTCTGGAATGGCCATCAGAGCTGTCATAGTATTACCATCGATGTCCTGAATGTCATACAAATGTCTTCCTTTCGATATTTCGTTACTCTGCAGGTAAAGAAAAAAGTCATTAGGGGCCAGATCAGGTGAGTAGGGAGGGAATTCTAATGTAGATATTTGTTTACTGGCTAAAACGCCCTCACAGACAGCTACGTACAGTGAAGTTCACGAACTTGCCACCTTGCCACTATGTACAGTGGCCACTCCAGAAAGAGTTCCAAAATTGCTTTGAAGGGTGGACTAGGCACTGGTATCAGTGCATAGCTTCTCAACAGGAGTACTTTGAAGATGACCATAGTGATGCACAGCAATAAGCTATGGAGCACTTGGAACAATTAAGTTTGCACACTTAATTGTCAGACCTCACATGTACTTTGTGTGTGTGTGTGTGTGTGGAGAGACCCTGGTAGTGGTGGTTGTTAGGTGCCATCAAGTCAGTTCCAACTCATGGTGATCCCATACACAACAACCCTACCTGGGCCAGTGCCATGCCCACAACTGTTTTTATGCTACAGCCATTTGTTGCAGCCCCTGTGTCAATCCATTGTGTTGAGGGTCTTCCTTTCTCACTGACCCTCAACTCTACCACTTGTAATGTTCTTCTCCAGGGACTGATCCCTTCTGACAACATGTCCAAAGTATGTGAGATGCAATCTCACTGTCTTTGCTACCAAGGAGCACTCTGATTATACTTCTTCTGGAACAGATGTTTGTTCTTTTGGTAGTCTGTGGTACATTTGATATTCTTCTCCAGCACCACAATTCAATAGCATCAGTTCTTCCTCTGTCTTTCTTATTCATTGTCCAGTTTTTGCAAGCATAAGCTGGATTCAAAATACCAGGTGTACCTTAGGGTTCAAGGTGATATCTTTACTTTTCAGTACTTTGACGAGGTCCTTTGCAGTAGATTTTTCCAATGCAATGCGTCTTTTGATTTCTTGACTGCCGGGGGCCAGCCTAGGCAGGGTCTGGGATCACGAAGGGATGGGTGGTGTTGGTGAAGAAAAAATGAGACTCAGACAACCAGGAATCTGGAGGTCAGCAGCCTGTTAAGGCCTGTCTTTCTATATTTTTTTATATAACCAATGAGGTGACGTGATTTCTCTTTGACCACATAAGGTGTTGGCTGATACCTTGTGGTCTTTTTTCATGTTAATCATTAGGGCCTTCTAGGTAATAGCCCAAGACAAGTATATTGTGGTTATAATCAACAGTGAACACAAAGTTATGCCTTGAGCTCAATCAGCTCTATCTATGCCTTGAGGTCAAAGGTGTAGGAAGAAGGGTAGGCTCATCTAAAGGTTATTATCTGGCTGTCTCTATTTGTTCCTTCTTTGTTCTTATTTTATCTCTTCCTGTGGGGACAGTAAGCGCTTACCGTCCCCCACCCTATGTCTCTCTTAAGCTGTTCTAAGAAGGGTATTTCTTTAGTGTTTACTCATTTGCCATACCATTTATAATAAACTTGGGAGTCTATCCATCTTCCTGATGCAGGGAGTGGGATGTCTATATCTAAGGGCTGTGGGGGGGGTCATCCCTGGGGAGCTTCCCAGGGCCTTCCTGCAATCTTGTATTTCACATGTGGAGGGGGATGTGCAGTTGGGGGAAGCTAGTGGGGCCGGGCTGGCCTTGGCATTCCTGGGATGGGTGTTCCCGGGCTGGGCGTGCCATGTTGGGATTCATTAAGCCGGGGGGGAGGGGTTGTAAAGCCCTTCTTAGAAGGCATCTTCCTTAATCCTTGTGCCAGGAGATGAGAGGGTACTTTTGAGGAAGGCTTAATTAGGATGCAAAATATTATCAGGGAGAGTACAGCCAAAAATATGCCAAAGATGAGATGCGTCTGCTCGCCATCACACAGGTGTGTAGCTTTGCTTACAGGGGCTTCTGTGGGTGACGGGCCTCAGCACTTGACTACAGCTTCCATGAGCGTTGCTTGTGGAACCAAGTAAAATAAAGTCCCTGACAGTCTCAATCCTTTCTCCATTTATCATGATGTTGCTTACTGGCCACTGTGAGGATTTTTGTTTTCTTGATGTTATAGGTGCAGTCCATACTGACACCTGTGGTCTTTGGTCTTCATCAGTAAGTGTTTCAAATTCTCTTCACTTCCAGCAAGGAGGGCTGTATCCTTTGCATAATGCAGGTTGTTAATGAGTTTTCCTCCAGTCCTGATGCCTTGTTTTTCATCTAATCCAGCTTCTCAGATTATTTGCTTGACATACAGATTGAAAAGGTATGGTGAAAGGATACAACACTGTTGCACACCTCTCTTGACTTTATACCATGCAGTGTCCCTTTGTTCTGTTCACATGACTGCCTCTTGATCTATATGCAGATTCTGCAGAACATCCTGTTGGAGTGATAGTTAAGTGCTACATCTGCTAAACAAATAGTTGGCAGTTTAAATCCAGCAGAGGGGCCTTGGAAACTCTATGGAGAGGTTTTGTTATATGTGTATGTGTATATGTGTATGTGTGTGTGTGCATATGTGTGTGTATTTATAGAAAGAGAGAGCCCTGTTGGTGAGCTTTGACTTCTAATCAAAGATTAGCAATTGGAATCTACCAGCCATTCCTTGGAAACCCTATGGGGTACTTCTGCTCTGCCCCATGTTACCGTAAAACATAAGGTACCATAAAGCTCTGTACCTCCTGCTGCAAAACCAATACTGAGACAGGGTAAGGTAAGTGGTCAAGAGGCTTATTGTATATCAATATACAAGGACATAGGGGATCGAGTCTTCAAAATCTGTCTGCCCTCTTCAGTCAGGCTAAAGGTTTTTAGTGAGTAGCTAAGGATAAATACTTAGGCACGGGAGATAGAAGAATGTGGTCAATTCATGGAGGGAGTCTGGAGATGGGCATCTGGAGCCCAGAAGGGATTTATGTAGAAGTAGGCATCAGGGGCCCAGCAGGGATCTATGTAGAGATAGGCATCTGGAGCCCACAGTGGGTCCACCTGGAGTTCTCAGGAGGTAGTTATCCGGGCAGGGGGGGTCTGTGACTGTCACCTCCACCTGTTTGGTGATCTGAAGAAAACTTAAGACAAACCAGCTGTAAAGATTTTATCTGTTGCCTGGTGCATCACCTTCCTTCTTCATACTCTCAGGGGTCACAAGTTAATGTGTAGTCTCCTTAGGGCTAGGTAGTGCCAGGAAGCCAGAACTTGAAGAAAAACAGGTATACTTGGCAAGAAATTACGTGAGTGCTGTTCAGTTCTGTATGCCACTTCTTTCACTTACAGAATCTCTGTGAGTCGGAAGTGACTTGACAGCAGTACGTTTGGGTTTTGGCATATATATATTTAGTAGGGGATATTAGTTCTGTTTCTCTGGGGAAGAATGAGTGATAAAAACATATTAATCACAGTTATTCTTAGTATTTTAAATTTCTTCTTAATCACTGGACATATGGTCCATTATTAAACGGTAGATGCTGAGATAAATATTTTTTATGTTTAGAGACAAATAAATTTTTATTTCTGCTAAGTCTTTAGTGGGAGAGTTATGTTAATCGAGTCAGGAACTTGGCATTTGTTATTATGGTTGCCTTCAGTGCATCAGAGATTTCAAGTTCTTCTAGGAATACTTTGTGTTCGGGGTGCCCTGGTGATGCAGCATTTAAACACTTGGTTTGGTTGACTATTTGAACCCAGTCATTGCTCCATGAGAGGAAAATGTGGCCGTCAGCTTCCATAAAGATTACAGACTAGAAGCTGTATGGAGGCAGTCCCACCCTAACCCACAGGGTTGCTGTGAGTCAGAATTGGTTAGATTTTTTTTTGTTCCCAGCGTTTGCTGGAAGATTTTTGTAAATATCTGTACTCACATATATGTGTATCTGTGCTTCTTTTAGTTTGGGGGCTCCCTGCCTGCTTAGGGAAACCCTGGTGTCATAGTGGTTAAGTTCTACATCTGCTAACCAAAAGGTTGGCAGTTTGAATCTGCCAGGCACTCACTGGAACCTCTGTGGAGCAGTTCTACTTTTTCCTATAGGGTCACTGTGAGTCAAATTGACTTTATGGCACTGGGTTTGGTTTGGTGCCTGCTAAGTGTTGCTTCTTCCCTTTGGACTGCTCTCTAAAGAATCTGGCTTTTGCACTCTACTAGCTGTATTTCATTTTGATTTTTATTCTACATGTGTTAAGGTGGTGATATATTCTGGGTTGTGGAGTATTATCTGACATTCTAATTATCCTTATTTTAGGCCTGGGTTTCAAGGCTGTAGTCTTCTCAGTTGTTTTTTGTCCCTTCTTCAGATGTAATTCTGGGCCTAACAATTATTCCTGCCTCTTCTCCAGATGTAGAAATTTTGTGTTGTAATTGTTACCCTCACCTGTCTGCATTGGGTTTTTACCGTCATCGCTAGGCTGCATTCTTTATTGCTGTTATTCCATGAGTCAGATCCGAATCGATGGCACTTGGTTGGCTTGCCCTTTAAGTGGTGATGTGTCTATGCAGACACTGGGCTGTAGCTGCTACTTCCCTCCAGCAGCCAGTACTAAATAGCAAACTTGCTAAGGATTCTCTTTTATATTCCCTGGTGGGAAGTTGTCGTGAGCACCTAGAAACTGTTGGGAATCTCCAGAGGAAAATAGGTTACTAACAAGGCTTAGGGTCAGTAATGCGCCAAGTGCCGAGTCAGGTCAGTAATAAACTTTATTTAATCAAGCCACACAGTCACAATTAAGCAGTAGGATAGGGGGTGGGGAGGGGAGGTGCTAGCACTGGGACACAGAGCACTCTTACATTATTTAAGAACTCTTATCTACATTTATATTAGTTAGGAACTCTCATTTGCATTACTGAAGACCCTGCAGAGTCCTACTGGGTCCCACAGGGGCTGCAGCAATCAAGTCATGACTAAAGTATATCAACACATTCACTTCCCTAAAACTGAGTTTCACTCTAAGGAACTTAAGGATTGGCTGTGCTCTCACAGTTCTGGTGTCAGGAAAATTAGTAGTAGAATTTTATGATGACAGAACATCTCAGAGGTGAAGCTGGCAGGGACAGCACAGGAGGCTCAGGCACTAACACGCACAGTCACAGGCCTTTGACAATGAAGCCAGCCAAAGCCAAGTGCCGTTGAATTGGATCCCTCATGGTGATGGACAAAGTCTCAGGATCAGGTCACAGCACAGCAGACCTGCAGGCCGACTCTCAGAGGAGGCTGTGTACCCCAAATCCAGAGTGCTAGATTTTTATACAAGTTGTTCACTTTGTTCTGGTCACTATCAGCCAGTACATAAGTCTTCTGGTACCTCAAGTGGTTGGCTTCTTTCTGATTGGTTATTGTCTTTATTGTCTCCCTGACCATCTGCAGCCACGTCCATCTGGCAATTGTTTTTCTCACTTTCACTTCTTCACCATGGCTTTGTGTTTTCTCACCATTTTGCTTGGTTCAAGCAGTCATTTTGTGTTTTAATAGTTTAGCCAATTTTTGCTTATCTTTATGACAAGATTCCACTTTAGTATATATTCTGTTTTGTATATATACTCACACATATACATATGTACATGTGTATATGTGTGTGTATATATATAAATGTATATGTCATACATATCCTCATTTCAGAAGTTTCCTTAAGGAAAATCCTGTAAGAATGTGTGAACACCCCTATGTTTGCAACGTCCAGGGGCTTTATGTTCTCATGTTCACATGTGGCTTTGGGAAGTTCATTAAAATTTTCTAGCTGAATCTTTTTATGGCTTATATGACATTTGGTGGCACCACAGTTGGAAACCCTAATGACATAGTAGTAAGGGTTATGGCAGCTACCCAAAAGGTCTGCAGTTCAAATCCGTGAGGCGCTCCTTGGAAACTCTATGGGGCAGTTCTACTCTGTCTGTAGCATCACTGTGACTTGGAATTGACTCAGTGACAGTGGGTTTGGTTTAGTTTTTTTTTGCCACTGGTAAGCAGATGCTTGGGTCCATATTTCAGCTCCATATTTCACCTTAGTTTGTTTGCTTTGAGACCTTTGTTCTCTGGAAGACTCAAGACAAGCCACTTATTTGCAGTTGCCTAATACTTGTAAGGAGTGGAATTATGCTCTTTTCAGCTCTCTACATATCTGAGCTGAAACCAGAAGTCTAACATGTGCCTTTGAGAAAGAAACATAAAACTTTTATGAAGTCCAGTCTGTGTATATGTGTGTGTTTTAATGAACTGTGCTTTTGGTGTTGTATTTAAGACTTAACTCAAGGTCTTAAATGTTTTCCTCTGGGTGTTTAATAGTATTATGTTTTGCATTTAGGTATAAGACCCATTCTGAGTAAATTTTTGGATATGTTACAAGGTATGAATCCAAATTACATTTTTACACATGGATATACATGAGTCGGATCCGACTTGACGGCACTTGGCTTGGCTGGCATACATTTTCTTCAGGACCTTTGTTGGAACGTTGAAATTTTTCCTCCACTAAAACTGCCTGTGCATCTTAGTAACAAATCAGTCGACCATATATGTGTGGGTCTGTTTCTGGACTCTATTCTGTTTCATTAATCTACTTGTTTATCTTTATGTCAATGCCACACCATCGTGTTACCTGTACCTTTATAACAAGTCCTAGGATCAAGTAGGGTGAGTCCTCCAATGGTGTTCTTTATCAATATTGGCTATTCTTGATTGCTTTAAATTTCCACATGTATTCTGGAATCAGTTTGTCAATTTCTACTAACAAAAAGACTGCTGGAATTTTAAGTGGGATTTTATTGAATCTGTAGGTACATTTGAAGTTTCATCAATCTGTTTACATTTATTTGGGTCTTCCTAACTTCTCTCGTAGTTTCAGTGTTCAGATGTTTCATATCTTTTGTGAGATTTATCTTTGTGTATTTCATATTTTAAATGATATTTTTAAACCTAAATTTCTGATTATTCATTCCTAGTCCATAGAAATACAATTGATTTTTGTATATTGAGCGATTATGCTAAACTTACTAGTTCTAGTGCTAAACTCACTAGTTCTAGTTCTAGTAAGTTTGTAGATTTGCTTGTGTCTTCTATGTAGGCAGTCTTTTCTGTGGTTCATGACCAGCTTTATAGGTTCAGTAAACCTCCTAAATTCATGCGCAGAATTTTAGGTTATATGTGTATGTTAATTGTTCTAAAGTTTTTTTCTAAGTGTGTCATAGTGTTCATAAAATTATCAAAAACAGCCCACTGGTGATGAAGGGGCTCAGAGTCAGACTGCTAACCAAAATAAGTCACCACTAAAACCGCTCCCTAATATCTAGTTGTTCTAAGAAAATATGCATGCTTAAAATGCTTTTTGATTATTTAATCAATAACTTTTTTTGTGTGTTGTTGTTAGCTGCCACCGAGTCAGCCTCTAATTCATGGGTATCCCATGCACAAGTGGATTGTACTGCTGTGATCCATATGGTTTTTACTGACAAATTTTTGGAAGTAGATCACCTTTCTTCCTAATCTGTGTCAGCCTAGAAGCTCCCCTAAAACCTGCTCAGCATTACAGCAACACACAAGACTGAACTGTCAGATAAGTAAAGTACATTGACTGGGACTTAGACTCTGGTTTCGAACATGGAAGGTGAAAATTCTACCACTGAACCACCAGTCTCCTCAAGTGTTTTAGTAGCCTGGGTAATATCCTTTTAAGTTTAATGAAATAAAGACAGATCATCACTTTTTATTAGAGAAGATGTGTGTTTTTAGTGTTTTATCTGAGACATTAAGATATGTGTCAAAAGTGTCATTTTACTAGACGGCAATGATCTTTGTATTTGATTTTATTTTAGAACCTGAACTTGAAGAATCTGAAGACTTTTTACAATCTGTAGAAATTGAAGAGTTAGAGGAAGAAATTAAGAAGGATGAGGAAGAAGAAATAGAAATAGATGCAGGACAATCAACAATTCCAGCAAATTTGGAAAGACTTTGGTCATTTTCCTGTGACTTAACCAAAGGCCTAAATGTGAGCAGCCTTTCCTGGAATAAAGCAAACCCAGTAAGTTACCAAACAGTAAAAAAAAAAAACAAAAAAAAACAAACAAACAAAAAAAAAAACCTGCCTCTAACATTTAAGGGTAGTTGTCAAGTTTTCCCAGGTGATTCTTTGAAACTCTGTGGGACAGTTCTGCTCTGTCCTATAGGGTCAGTATAAGTTGGAATCAACTTAATGGCAATGGGCTTCGTTTGTTTTTTGTCCGGTTTTAATGAAGAATTCTTTTTCTCAGACATTGGGCAAGGGATTTAAATTGACCTAAGCCCTGATTTTAAAACACATCTTAAAGGAAGGTCTCATTTCAAAAAAAAGGCATATGAAAAAGTTATAATATTTTGTCCTTTAGTATAAAAACATCCCATTATTGTTTTAGGATGTGCATGGGACATGGACTTCTCTAAATTCAGATATTTAAAAAATGTACTACTAGAAGACAGTATGTGGCTGATTTGTTTTAACTCATACCCAAAACTCATACATCTAAATTTGTATTCTCCCCAAAGTATTCATTCGTATTCTGAAGTATATACATAATTCATTGATCCTGCAAATGTGTAAAATAAATTTGAGGTTCCTTAAATACCGTTACCACTAACAGCAACAAATACTTAAATAACACTTCAACATACTTAAATACAACACTCAAATACGCCAATAATCATGAAGATGGTGCAGGACTGGCCAGGGTTTTATAAGGCACATCAGTCAGAGCCAGCTTGATGGCAGATAACACCAACAGCTCTATGATGCAGGTACTGTTATTTTCTCCATTGTGTTGATGGAAGCACAGAAAGGATGAATAACTTGCTCCACTAGAAAATGAAACATCCAGAATTCAAACACAGACACCTGGCTCTAGATTTTGTTCCTAATTACTACACTGACAAACGTCATTCTGAGGCAAGTAGGATGAGTACGCAAGCTGGGAGATACTGTGTTTGCTTTTAAAAAAAGATGATTACAGAATGAGACTGGTTCTTCTCTTGGGGTTTAGAAAATGCTCTGAATACATTTCCCAGTTTGCAATTCCAAAAATATTAAGTGTAATGGCGATACTCTAAAAAACATTTTTAAATAGTGTACATGAGTCGGATCCGACTCGACGGCACTTGGCTTGGCTGGCTATTTTTTAAAGAAGTTAAAACTGCTTAATTTATAGTATGTATGTTTAAGAATTAGTCTTATTTTTGATAGTAACACTTTATTGCACAAAAGTGATAATTGTGGTTTTTAAGCAGAAAGTTTATTATGATCTTTCTTGAAACTTAAATAGCACATTATTTTAATTATCTGTGATTATTTTGGAAAACCCTGGTGGCATAGTAGTTAAGAGCTATGGCTGTAGCCAAAAGGTCAACAGTTTGAATCCACTAGGCATTCCATAGAAATTCTATGGGGTGGTTCTATTCTGTCTTATAGGGTTGCTGTGAGTTGGAATGGACTCAATGGCAATAGTTTTGAATTCTGGCCTGGTGATTATTTTTGCATGAATGAAAGTAATTTTAGTATGAATTTGTCTTTATAAAACTATATTTGGGAACATTTTGTAGATAAATGAGGTTTAAATACATACTAATAGTCTATAAATGAAGATAGATCAACCCTTTTGATAAACTGAACATACTAGCATTTTTTAAATTAATATGTTGCTTTGAGGTTGAAATTAAATAATTTTGAGTGAAGATAAATAACAACACCTGGTAAATGGTATCTATATTAATTCATTTTACGAGTATCTATTGACCATTTACCCTAGTGTTAAGCATTACAGATACAATAATAATTGAATAAATATGTCAACCTTGCCCATAAAATAGTTTGTTCTGTGTGTTGATACAGAAAATAAAACAGTGCTACGGTAGCAAAAGATAGGCTCTTGAAGAACTGTCAGAAGAAGTGGTGCCTATGGTAGGTTTAGAAGAGAGGAATCAGAATTTGTTAACATCAGGGCAGAAAGACTAATGGTGAAGAGTATTTTAAGACAGAGGGAATGACTGAGAAATGATAATGTCCTAAGAGTGTGGTGGTTGCAAGAAAATACAATAAATTTTTGTAAAGTTATTCTGATTAAAACCAAAGTACAGGTTAATTTTGGTCAATCATTAAACTTTTGTCTATATGTACTTATAAGTGATTTTCTTGAAATGACCTCCATTTAACTTTAGTGCCTTTTATTTTACATTTGAAATGATTAGGTCATCCTCAAAAACCCACGAATTATTATAATGCAATCATATAATCTTGGAAATTATCTAAACATATTGAAAGAAATTGTTAGTGATTGATTTTTTCTAGGTACTTTTCCTTCAGTCAAAAAGTTGAGATGCATTACACTGTTTATTAGTATTTTGGTTAGGAAAATGGAAATATAGAGTAAGATAGATGACATGCTGGTATTTTTTTCCTGCTTAATTGAAAATTATAACACAGTTCATCAATGTAGATCTTTATATATTTGCCAACATTTTTATGCTGTCTCATTTTAAATGTACACATACACACACACATTTTTTTTTTTCCAGGACCTTTTGGCTGTTGGCTATGGGCATTTTGGATTTAAAGAACAAAAAAAAGGATTGGCTTGCTGCTGGTCCATAAAGAATCCCATGGTAATTGGAACAAGTATAAGACATGTTTTTATTCAGTTAATTAAATGCTGATATAATTATCATAGATTATATGTAATTGTTTGTAATAAATTAGTCATGAGAAGTTAATCAGTCAAGACTTGTTCTTTATTGTCTTCAGTTTATATTCATAAAAAAATTTGTTCTTGATGTAAGGTAAAGGAAATTATTTGCAAATTCATTCAATAAATATTTATGAGCATTTACTATGTGCTGATGATGTAGAGCTGAACTGTTATTGATAATCACAGTGAATTATAAAGCAGAGTAAATTTACAAAGGAAAATTCTTTGAAAATTACATGTGTCTTTTACTACTAGGTTGTTTTTTTAATGTATGAGTCTTTATCACCTAACCTCCGCTACCTTTAGTAGATGTAAAACAAATTAATATAACCGCCTTACTGCCATGCATTTCTCAAGGAGATTGATAAGACTTCTAGTCATCTTTATCACTAAACAACATAAGCCAATCGGTTACTTTTCTGCTTTACATTTTGTTTTAATCCACAACTAAAGGCAAAGTACAAAACAGAGTAAGGCCAGAAGAACATCCAAAAATAGCTCTAGTCTGTTAGTAAGTTAGGTTTATATAGCATGAAAAAAAGGAAGAAGCACTTTTAAACATGGAAGTATTGACATTGGATCCATCATCAGTAAGTCATCTCCTTGCCTTACTTAGGTGGTTAGAAACAGGAAAGGATTTATGTTAGAAATTAAAAGGAAAAAGGTGCAAACACCATGCACACGCATGCGTGTGCATGCGCGCACACCCACACCCCCCCGCCAACACCCACACCTACACCCACACACACTGTAGACTGATTTGTAGGAGTATTGCAGAGAGTTTGGGAGCTTCTGCCCATTGTTTAGAAAGGATCACACAATCTAAACATACGAAACAGGTATTGGAAGGCAATATCATCTATCAGATGGCTTGCAGATCATTATTTGTTTCTCTAAGAAGACAGATCTGTGAAGATCAAACTAATCCTTCTGAAAGATTACCAAACTGTGATAGTTACTGTAGAAGTCCATGCTGTATTTCTTGAAGCTGTGGTGCTCTGAGGAGCCATGGCTTTATGGAAGTAAAGGAAGCTGAAGTATTGTTCTCATCTACTGGAAGTTAGATAAGAGCAACTGTATGTGGACTAGCCTTTCTCAAGGCCCCTCTGCCACCAACCTCGTTTTACCCACAGTCTTACCATACCTAGACTACTACAACACTTCATGGATCATTCTATGTCAAGTTTTGCCCACTATACTTTGTTTTCCACATAGCATCCGGAGTGATTTTTTTTTTTAAAGAACTAGAAATCAAGTCATATTAAATTCCTTCATAAAATTCTTCACCGTATTTTCCATTACAGATGGATTAGTAATGTACTCCCTTATGATGGTCTACAAAAAAAAAGTCAAAAATACAAAATTATTGTTACTGTTATTTTTTTCAGTGGCCAGAACGTATTTATCAGAGTCTATATGGAGTTACTGCTGTGGATTTTTCTATTGGATCACCTAATCTTTTGGCAGTTGCTTATTACAATGGCTCAATTGCAATTTATAATGTACAGATCAACAGTACCACTCCTGTTCTGGATACTAGGTAAGAATCCAAAATCAGATAAATGTTTATTACATGCTGTTTTAGAGAAGAGTTTGCATTAGTTTTGTGTGAGCATTTATGTTGCTATTGAGAATGTACAATGGTACAACAATTTTGGAAAACAGGGCTTCCTTTAAAAACTGAAATTGAAATACCATATGATTCAGTAATCCCACTCCTAAGAATATATTCTAAAGAAATAAGAGCCATCCCATAAACTGACATGTACATTCCGTGCAACACTATTCCCAATAGCAGAAATACGGAAACACCATAAGTACCCATCAACAAATGAAATTATAAACTATGGTGTGCATGCACAATGGAGTATTATGTCTTTTAAATAATTAACAATTATTTATTTTGTTCTCTCTAGCTGAAATGCTCTGACTTAATATCTCCTTCATCTTCTTGTGTGTCCGCTTCACCAACAGACTTTTATTGGCTTCAAAGTTGGTGCTTGTCCTCAAAATAGTTTAAGCATCAGCTCCTTCAAGAAATGTTTCCACTGCTTTTTTAAAAAAGAAAAATTTTAGTGCATCCTACCCAGATAGGCTTTTATGATAGCTCTCATTACACTACATGTAAATTGTTCACATATATGTCTTCCTGAGGAGGCTGAGAGCCCCTTGAGGACAAGGAGTGAGTCTTATTTACCTCCGTATCCTCAGTATGTCATACAATGTCAGACATGTACCAGGAGCACAGTAAATGCTTGATTAATAATGAATGAATAAAATACATGAATGAGTGATTCATATTGAGGAAATCAAAAAGTTAAAGGTGAAAGATACTGAATAAATTAGGTTTGGGAAATAGACCAGATATCTGTGGGGCTAAAATGAGGTGGTATATTTGTGTCAGTGTTGGAATAAACTTAAGTAAAACTGGAAGTTGGCATTGAAGCTGTGTTTCTTAATTTTAACTCTGAAATTATTTGGATAGCTTTATAAACACGGGGCTTTGTGCGTGTTTCTGGGGAGAGGGCTCATAACTGTCACTGAAATACCTGTACATGTCTATGATCTCAAGAAGGTTCATAGCTACTGCATTGGAGGGTTCACATAAAAAAAACAAAGGAGCATCAGTACCAGGAATAAAACATCCCATTAATCTGAGAGGATAATAGGGAGCAATCGGAGAAGTGATTTGGAACTTTTCAGAATAGTTTTAAATCTGAACTATAGTAGAGAATTGAGCAATTTTGAAAGAAAAGAGTAAGAATAATTGCTTACCTGAATAAGATTTAAATGACTGATTGCTTTAGGTCATGCCAAAAAAAAAAAAAAATCTTTTATTATTAGGAAGTCATTGTGCTCTAGGGAGCTTTCATTATTGCTTACACTCTAAGGCCTTTTAAAATTATAATGATTCTATATTTAGTAATTTTCCGTGCTGTAGTGAATCTTCTCAAAAACATTTGGGACCTATATGGCAACTACAGTGGATAGAACAAGATCGAGGGACAACAGGTGATGACAAAAGAGAAATACTAGTTTCAATATCAGCAGATGGAAGAATCTCCAAATGGGTTATACGAAAAGGACTGGATTGCCATGGTAAAAAAATGAATTTATCTTTCTGTTGTTATGTGTGAAACTGAAATTTCTAAATGAAATACTTGTCAAAGGATGATACTTTTTGGTTTGGCCAATAAGAAAAAAGCTGAGCTTGATCACTGTTTCTAAGGATCTAGTTCTTGTGGAGTGGAAGGACATAACTATGACACACACCTTCCCTGATTTTTAAAAAAATTGTGTTTATGTAAAAATTTACATCTCAGATTAGTTTCTTATTCAAAAGTTTACACACAAATTGTTTTGCTGCATTGGTTGCAGTTCCCACAATGTATCAGCAGTCTTGTCGTTTCCCTCTACACTCCCGGTTCCCTATGTCCATTTTGCCAGCCTTATCTTTGCTTTTGGGCAAATGTTGCCCATTAGGGTTCCTATACTTGATTGAACCAAGAAGCACATTCCCTACATGTGTTGTTTAGTTTATAGGCCTGTCTAATCTTTGGCTGAAAGGTGGACTTTGTGAGTGACTTCAGTTCTGAGTTTGCAGGGTGTCCGGGCCCATAGTCTCAGGTGTCTTTCCAGTCTCTGTCAGACCACTAAGTCTATTTTTGTGTGAGTTTGAATTTTTGTCTACATTTTTTCTTACACTCTGTCTGGAGTCCTCTATTGTGATACCCGTCAGAGCAGTTGGTAGTAGTAGCCAGGCACCAACTGTTTCCTCTGGGTGCGGGCTCACGGAGGCTGTAGTTCATGTGATCTACTAGTCATCTGGACTCATATTTTCTCTGTCTTTTATTTTCTTCACTCTCCTTTGCTCCTAACATGATGAGACCAATAGATAGCTGTATTGTAGATGACTGCTTATAAACCTTAAAGACCCCAGATGCTACTCATCAAAATAGGTTGCTAAAAACATTTTCTTTGTGAACTCTGTTATGCCAGTTGACCTGAATGTCCCCCAAGACCATGGTCCCCAGCTCTCAGCCCCAGGATCTCAGTTCGTCAAGGTGTTTGGATGTGTCTAGGAAGCTTGTATGGCTTTGCCTCAGTCAGCCGGTGCTGCCTGCCACTGTATTGTTTGTAGTCTTTCCTTTCACCAAAGTTTAACACTTTTCTAATTTTTAATTTTTTAATTTCCCCTGCACAAACCTCCCTCTTTGTAAACATCAAAGAATGTTTTTTTTTCCCTGTAGGTAAATATTTTCTTGAGTTTTTGTGACAGCAGTCTTATACAATATTTGTCCTTTTGTGATTGAGTTATTTCATTTAGTGTAATCCCCTCCAGATTCATTTGTGTTATGAAATGCTTTGAGGATTCATCACCGTTCTTTATCATTGCTTAGTATTCCATTGTGTGTATGTACCATAATTTGTTCATTGATCTATTGATGGGCACTTAGGTTGTTTCCATCTTTTGCTATTTTGAATCATGCAATGAACATGGGTGTACACATGTCTGTTGAAGTGATGGCTTGTATTTCTCTAGGATATATGCCTAGGAGTAATATTACTGGATTGTATACTGTTTTTGTTTTGCTGTTTTAGGAGGCACCATATCGTTTTCCGCAGTGGTTGTACCATTTTGCATTCCTACCAGCAGTTCTTAAGAGTTCCAATCTCCTCAAAAGTCCTCCAGTATTTAGTATTTTCTGCTTTATATTTTTGATTTGTGCTGATAACATTGGAGTCAGATAGTATCTGATTGTAGCTTTGATTTGCATTTCTTTAATGACTAATGATCATGAGTATTTTCTCATGTGTGTTGTCTGCCCGAGTGGTCTTCTTTGGTGAAGTGTCTGTTCATATCCTTTGAACACTTTTTGATTAGAATATTTGTCTTTCTGTTATTGAAGTGCTGAAGTCTTTTATAAATGTTAGAGATTAGGCCCCAGTTAGACATGTTTTATCCAATTTTTTTCCCCCCAATTTGTGGGTTCCTTTTTTTAATTCTTTTGGTGAAGTCTTTTGATGAATACAAGCATTTAATTTTCAGGAGCTCCTAGTTATCTAGTTTATGTTCTAGTGTGTGCATTATTTGTTATGGTTTGTATTAAAATTGTGCCATGTATTAGAGCCCTTAGCATTGTTCCTAATTTTTTTACCATTATGCTTATCATGAGTCAGATCCAGCTTAATGGCACTTGGCTTGGCCTGACAAGCTTATCATTTTGACTTTTATCTTTAGGTCTTTGATTCCATTTTTAGTTTTTTGTATGATGTAAGGTATGTGTCCTGTTTCATGTTTTTTGCAAATGGTCATTCATTTTCACCAGCACTATTTGTTAAAAAGACTCTCTTGTCCCCATTCAATGGACTTTGGTCCTATGTCCAAGATTAGCTGACCATAGCTGAGTGGATTTACATCTGGGTTCTTGATTCTATTCCACCAGTCTGTGTGTTTGTCATTGTACTAGTAGCAGGCTGTTTTGACTACCATGGCTGGAGACCAGGTTCTGAAATCAGGTGGGGTGAGGCTTCCTACCTTGTTCGTTTTCTTTAGTAATGCTTTGCTTATCTGGAACCTCTTTCCTTTCCATATACAGTTGATGATTAATTTTATGTCTTGATAGAATGCTGTTGGTATTCAGATCACGATTGTTCTGTATCTGTAAGTTGCTTTGGGTAGATTGACATTTTCACAGTGTTGAGTCTTCCTATCATTGAGCATGGTATCTTTTTACATTTATGAAGGTCTCTTTTGGTTTCTTCCAATAGTGTTTTGTATTTTTTTAATCTATTTCGTCCCTAAGTATTCATAAGTATTTTATTGTTCTAGAGGCTACTGTAAGTGGTATTGTTTTCCTGAATTCCTTTTCAGAGTTCTCTTTGGTATTTAGGAACCCAACTGACTTTTGTATTCTACCATTTTGCTGAATCTATTAGTTCCAGCAATTGCCTTGTGGAATCTTTGGGGTTCTTTACATATAGGATGTATCATTTACAAGTAGGGATAGTTTTACTTCTTTTTTCCAATTTGGATGCCCTTTATTCTTTTTCTTGCCTTACTGCACCAGCTAGAACTTCCAGCACAATGTTAAATAGAAGTAGTGATAAAGGGCCCTTTCTTGTTTCCATTTTCAGGAGGAATGCTTTCAGCCTCTCTATGTTGAGGATGATGTTGGCTGTTGGTTTTTTATAGATGACGTTTATTAAACTCCTATCTTACTGAGTTTTTAAAAAAAATATTTTTTATTTTTGGTAATCAGGAATAGCTATTAGACTTTCAAATCCCTTTATTGCATTTATTGAGATGATCATACAATTCTTTTATTTTGTTGTATCTATGTGGTAGACACCTTTTCTGATTTTAAATCACTCGGTGTTCCCTTATTCTACTTGAATGACAGCCTCTTAGCCTATGTACAGGTTCCACATGAACACAACTAAGTATTCCGGAATTTCCACTTTTCACAACACTACTCATAATTTGTTATGACCCACACAGTCAAAGGGTATGTGCTAATTTTAACCTAATCACGTGCAAAATGTGTGGAAATTGTAATTATACACAGTGGACACACATGACGTCTACAATACTTCTTTAAATAAAGATTTTTTCTTTAAATAAAGATTTGATGAAATTAAGGCGGACTACTATTGGCGTCAACAAAAAAGGAGGGGAAAAGGAAAAGAAAGGTGAAGCTTTCATATCTCGACAGGCTCCTGGATTGTGTTTTGCTTTTCATCCCAAGGTATGCTATTTATATCTATTATTTGCTATTGCATGTAATGGCTTCCAACAATTAAAGTGTTTTAAGTTATAAAACAAGGGGGGAGGAGTTAACATGTTAATGCATACTGTCCCTTGAAGGAAACAAATAAACAGACTTAGCTGCCAATCGAAGGCATGATGGCACGTCTCAGTTGGTTACACTGTTTTTCTTGTCTCCTCTTCCTCATATAGGAAAGGCATGTATTTCTGAGAAACTGTAGAATGATTTTCTTCACAACCGTATGCGTAACTTGAATGTGCCCCCTTGCCCCTCTTGGGCCCTCTGCTGCTTTCTCCTACTTACAGAAACCAAATTCACTTTAGCAATCATCTACATTTTATTGTGAATAGTAACACTTAGGATTTGGAGGATCAGGAGGACTACTTAAATTCATGTTCATCAAGACCAGAATCAAAACAGAGCATGGTTCAAGAAGTTCTACTTTTTCTAATTATTTTTATGGGAAGGGGTTTGGAATCAGAAAAATTAGTCACTGTGACAGACTTCTAAGCAAACATATCGTGTATGTTTTCTATAACATGTAGTGGGATCATTTCTTAAGCAATACCATCAACTATCTAATTAAAAACAAAAACTTCCAGACCTGCTGCCTTCAAGTCTACTTAGTTAGCAAACTAAATCCAAGGTTCTTCTCTGTTCCACTCTGTCTTCCAAATGGTATGTCTTATTATCCCATCCCTTCCAGTCCAAGTGTACCACTATTAATGTAGTTCAGCCATTTATTATTTTTTGTTTGTAATACTGCAGCCATCTCCTAATCGCTTTTGTTCTCAAATTCCAATCATCTGCCTTTCATCTTGACTCTAGGATGTGGGTGGGAATGGGGGTCATGGAAAAGGGACATCTCTACCTAGCCCCAGAGAATCTCCAGCAATGCCTGGAGATATTTTTGGATGACTCAGTAACTGAGTCATCCAAAAATATCTCCAGGCATTGTAGGGATGCTATTAAACATCCTATGACACACAAGACAGTCATCTTCCCCCACCCTAAAAAACAATTATCTGGCCCCATTTGTCAATAGGTTTCTCAATCAGGGTCGAGAAACCCTTGTTTGGTGTCCTGGAAAGACTTTCCATATGAGGAATTGAATACAATAATGTCACGTACACATAAAGCTGGTTTTCCTTCTTTTCTAATCTGGTTCTCTTTTCTTTTTCTTGCTTGATTGCAACTAACTAGACATCTCTGTCTTTTTTTCTGGTCTTAGGGAGACCATCCAGTCTATTACCATTAAGTATGATGTTCCTTGAAAGTTGAAAAAAAGTTTTTTTAAAAGACGCTATCAGTTAGGTCAAGGAAGTTCCATTTGTTACATTCCTAGTTTTTTATCAGGATTTTGTCAAATGCTTTTTCTTCATCTATTGAAATGATCATATAGTTTTTTATTTTAAGCTTATTAACAGGGTGAGTTATATTCATTATTTTTGAGTGTTTATTCCTGGAATACTTCTGGCCAAAAAGCTGTGTGTGATATTCTAGGCCTGACCATAGACAGTTACAAAGGCTTTACCTAGCAGGCTTCACGAGGGAAATGTGCTGTCCCTGAAGCAGACTTGATGCACAGCCTGTGCAGTGCAGCCCTAGAGGACCCAGGCCCACTGACCAGCCGTGTTCTTTCACATATCTGCATTCCTAGTCCAGGCACCTCCACTCGGAGGCTTCTGTATTGGAGGTGTTTGGCAGAGGCCTTCCTTAGGTAACTCTGCTGAGACTCCTCATGGGGAGGAGAGTTGGATCTTGAAGACAGTTTCTCATTGTGATTTAATACTTAACTACTTTTCCATTCCTAGCTCTTCTCCACCCCAGCTCCCCGCTGCCCCTTGCAGTCATGGGTCCCTAAAACTTTAGGGAACTTGTGTTTAGGCTGTTTTACTGGTGAGACAAATCCCTGCATCTACACTGATCGCCCTGACAGTTCCATGGGGAAGAAATGCAGGAATCAGCACTTCCTCTGGGTTAGCCTCTTGCTTATGCTTTAGTAAGTACTAAAGTGATTACAGACTTAACTGTTAATTTCTTTTTGGCTTGTTGTCTTAATCAACTACTCTGATACCTAGAAGCTCGACTCTCAGCTTAACTCAATTCTTCACATATCCTTTTAATATTTTTCTGTATTGAATATGCTGATATTTTGTTTAGAGTATTTGCATCTTTGAGATGGCTATTGGTCTGTAGTTTTCTTTTTTTGTAATCTCTTTTTCTGGTTTTTGTATTAGGGTAATGTTGATTTCATAGAATGAGTGGAGAAGTATTTCCTCCTTTTTAGTGTTTTGAAAGGATTTATGTACAGTTAGTGTTAGTTCTTCATTACATGTTTGATAAAACTAGTGAATCTGTCTGGGTGTTGAGATTTCTCTGTAGGAAAGTTTCTAACTACAAATTCAAAATTTTCAATAATACAGGTATACTGAAATTATCCATTTCTTCTTGGGTGACATTTGCTAACTTGTGTTTTCCATGGAATTTGTTTATTTACCTAAGTTGTTGAATTTGTTGGCATAATAATGTTCCTTTATTATCCTGTGATAACTGTGTAATCTATTATGATGTTACTTTTCTCATTCCTCATATTAGTAACTTGTGACTTTTTTTTCCTGACTAGACTCTCTAGAAGATTGTCAATTTTATTAATATTTTCAAAGAACCAGGTTTTTATTTCATTGATTTTAACCCTTGGTTTTCTGTTTTCTGTTTAATTGACTTACACTCTGATCTTTACTGTTTTTGCTTTCTTTGGTTTCAATTTTCTCCTCCTTTCTTAGTTTCTTAAGGTGGAAGCAGAGGTCATTAATTTATGACATTTCTTCCTTTTCTAATATACACTTATGTGCTATAGCTTCCTCTTAAATACTGCTTTAACAGAGTATCACAAATTTCGATATATTGAATCTTCATTTTCTGTTTACAATAATTTCAAATTTCTCATTTGATTTCTTCTTTGATTAATGGGTTATTTATAAGTATGATATTTAGTTTCTGTTTGGGGATTTTTTTCCCAAAGATCTTACTGTTACTATCCCATCGTGGTCAGGAAACCATCCATTATATAGCTTAAATCCTTTTGAATTCATCAGCATTTGTCTTTTAGCCTAGAACATGGTCTATGATAGTAAATGTTCCCTGTGCACTTGAGAAAAATATATATTCTACTCTTTTGGGGGTGTATTCTATAAATTTCAATCCAGTAAAGTTGTTTGATAGTGTTCTTTAAGTCTGCTGTATCCTTGCTGAATCTCTGCCTACTTCTTTGATCAATTATTGAAAGGTATTGAATTCTATGACTGTAAATGCAGATTTACTCATTTTTCCTTGCAGTTCTATGTAGAAGTTTTGCTTTATATATTTTGAAACTTTATTATTAGGTACATAAATGTTTAGTGTTGTTATGACCACTTCATTAATTTACTTCCTTTTCACTATGAGAACTGATAATATTCTTTACTCTGAAATCTACTTAGTCTCATAATAATGTAGCTGCTCCAGCTTTCATTTAACTAACATTATCACAGTTTATCATTTAACCTTTCAAATGGTGAAACAAAACAAAGCAAAAACCCATTGCCATTGAGTTGATTCCAACTTATAGCAGCCCTATAAAACCAAAACCAAACCAACCCTCTGCTGTCAAGTCCAAGTCAATTCCGACTCACATGGAGTAGCTATGAGCAATGCTATACGACAATGTTATACTGCCCCATAGAGTTTCCAAGGAGCAACTGGTGGATTAAAATTGCATACCCTTTGATTAACAGCAGAGCTGCCAAGTCTCCGTTTTTTAGATTGTGTTAAAAAAAAACCAAGCCTACTGCTGTCAAGTCAATTCTGACTCATGGTGGCCCTATAGGACAGAGTAGAACTGCTCCATAGAGTTTCCAAGGAGCACCTGGCGGATATGAACTGTGGACCTCACATTTCGCAGACATAACACTTAACCACTGTGCCGCCAGGGTTTCCTTCAAATGATATTAGGATAATAATTTTCCATATAGAAAAAAAATAAAATCAGATCCCCACATTATCATACATAAAGCCTTTAGAAGAAAGTGTAGGAGAATATCTCTTTGACCTCTAAGTAGGGAAAAAAATTAAGTACAAAAGTACTAATCATAAAATAAAAAAATTGAAAACCTCTGTCTGTCAAAAGACACTACAAAGAAAGAAACAAGATAATCCATACACTGGGATAAGATATTTATAATATGCAATAGACAAAGCAATAGCATTTAGAATATATAAGGAACTTATATAAATGAATATGAAAAAGACAAATTATCAGTAAAATAGAAAGATACAGAAACAGAAAAAGAAACTTAAATGGCCAGTGAACTCAGGAAATGCTCGGCCCCATTAGTATTCATGTAAAAACTTGATTAGTGAGATTAGTGAGTCCGATTAGTGAGAATCAGACTCATAGGAACCCTATAGAAAAGGGTAGAATTGTCCCTAAGGTCTCTGAAGCTATAAATTTTTACAGAAGTAGACTTTTGCATCTTTCTTTTGGATAGTGGCTAGTGGCTTTGAACTGCTGACCTTCCAGTTAGCAGTTAGCTTAACCTCTGGGACTTAATACTGTTGTTGTTACATGCCACTGAGTTGGTTCTGACTTTGCAATGCCATAGGAGAGAGTAGAACTGTCTCCATACAGTTTCCAAGGAGCACCTGGTGGGTTTAAATGCTGACTTTTGGTTAGTAGCCAAGTTTTTTTTTTTTAAATTATGATTGAATGAAAATGTATATTCCCATATAAATTTGCACATCCACCTATATGCAGCTCCCACGGCTCTCCCTGCCCGGTGACAGCACACTCTTCCTCTCTGCTCCATACACGTCTTATCCTCCCAATAATCTCCTATCCCCTCCTCTCTACCCACTCCCCCGCCTCCAATAAGAGGTCAGCAGGACAACATTCTATAGATGCACAGAACCATGAAGTGCACACATGATACAGTCACACTGTGTCACCAAGTCCAATCCATTCCTGTCTGAAGAGTTGACCTCCATTATGATTTATGGACAGGGGCGGCATCAGGGCTAGGGGCTATGCTCCCACTGGAACTCTGAGGCTTCTGGACCATCAGTTGCAGTCTTTTAGTGGAGATCTCAGGGTGCACTCTTTTTATTCTTGTGTTGCCAGTGAGACCCAACTTTGGGAGCTCCATCGTGGCTATCACTGGTGGTGGCCGGGCACCGTCTGGTTCTTCCTGTCACAAGTCGATGTAGTCATCCACTCACGTGGGTCTCTCTGTCTTCTGGATTCTCTTTCCCCCATGTCATTTTGGTCCTTGGTGATCATCTGTTCCTGCTGAGTTGGGACCATTTGCTGTACCCTCAGATGGCAGCTTGTAGTAGCCAAGTTTTTAAACACTGCATCATCAGGGTTTTAGACCCAACAGAATGACAACTTTAAAGATTTTTGTTGTAACTTTTGCAGAGAGTATTAATCAAAGGAAACTTCTGTACATTACTGGTAAGTAATATTACTAGCATCACTTTGTAAAACAATTGAAATTTCTTGAGTAATTTAAAACTGCATGATTTAGTAGTTGTACCCTTAAGTACTGGTATACTCTTGAGCAGTGCTTCCCCAAAGTTTGTGTATACACAGATTGTTTGGGGATCTTGTTGAAATGTACTTCTGCTTCAGTAGGTCTAGGGTAGAGCCTGAAATTCTGCAGTTCCAAAATGCTTCCAGGTAATGCTCCTGCTGCTGGTCGTTTGTGAGTTCAGGGGAGTATGGGGCTGATCAAGAAAAAAGATGCAAACATGAGATGGCAGTGTTGCACAACAATTTATTGGCGCCCATGGCACCTTGACAGGTTGCATGTAAGAGATTCTCTAAAGGCAAGTGGTGCAAAAAGTCACCAAGAGAGGACAAGGGCAAAGGACCTCCCATGGTAAGGGATGAAGCATACAAGGGCTTATGTGTTTAGGTAATGTCACTCAGCAGCAAGATGTGTAGTCTGTGAGTCAAAGAGGCCTGAAGGGCCATAGCAGCTTGAGATTTATCTTATCTAAGACTAGCAGATGTTACACACTTTTATGGGGCATACAAAAGTATACAGGCTCTAAATACCTAAACATTTGCCTATTTGAACTATTTTCAAGCAATTAGATGTATAAAAATTTGAATTCAGCACTCTTTTTGACTACCAGGCCTCAGTGTGTTATGAAGAAATAACCTAGGACCAACACATAAAGTGCCCTGGTAACACAAACATTTAAGCGCTCAGCTGCTAACTAAAAAGTTGGGAGTTCAAACCCACCCAGTGGCTCTGTAGGAGGAAGACCTCATAGTCTCCCTTCATAAAGATTAAAGCCAAGAAAACCCTATGGAACTGTTCTACTGTGTCAAACAGGGCTACTATGAGTCAGGATCAACTTGATGCCAGACAACAGCAGTACATAACAGTGACCAATACTCTATTGTAGCAAGGAAGTAGAACCTTGACTTTCAGGGTTTTTGGCTACAGCCTAAGAGAAGAAACACATTTCAAATCCCTATTTAGTATATGGAAACCCTGGTCATATAGTAGTTAAGTGCTATGGTTGCTAACCAAAAGGTCAGTTCAAATTCACCAGGTGCTCCTTAGAAACTCTATGGGAGCAGTTCTACTCTGTCCACTAGGGTCACTATGAGTTGGAATTGACTTGATAGCAGTGGGTTTTTTTTTTTTTTTTTTTTTGGTTTATTTAGTACATAAGTTTAGAGTTAAAGTGTCTGAGAGACCTTCTAGTCTAATCCTTGCCCTCAGCTCTAATGGTTTCTTCAGCATTACAAACTTACCCGGTTGTTGTTAAGTTATCCATTTTCTCTTCTCTAGTTTCTAGTTCCTAGTTCCATTGTCAGGCAGCTGTAAACAGAGAATCTGTTTCTTATTTTCAGCTTAACTGTATTCATATCCTTTCTAGGTAGGATGTTAACTACTCCAACAAAGTACAAATCTGTATTCTCTTTGCAGAGTAGTCCTTAAGATAGTTTAATTATTGTAAAATCATGATAGAAAAGAGACAACAATCTTCGCGGGTTCAAACATACCAAAAATGAGTGGGAGCTGTTCTGGATGACAACTAACAATATCTTCAAGATAGTATTTTAGTTTTGTTTTCCAAACATAGATCCTGAGTTGCCTAATCTTCTATTTGGAACACTTCTTCATGTATCACAGGCCAATACATCTTGATTTTTGTGTTGCAGGACACAAATATCTATTTGGCTGGCACTGAAGAAGGTCATATTCACAAATGTTCTTGTTCATATAATGAACAGTACCTGGATACCTATCGAGGACATAAGGTTAGTTATAGTAAATATATATAAATTGTCTTGTAATATTTCTACAGAAATATGGTATCATTATTCACAATGTTTTTACATCCAATAAATTTTCAATATCACTGTTAAAAATACCGATTCAAATTAATTGCTCTCTTGCATGTGAGGTATTGTATTTGGCTTCTAGATATCCTTGATTTCTTGAATGTTACATAAATTACATTTTTTGTTTTTTAAAAACTTTGCTTATGATAACATGCTGATCTTAATATAAAATTGTTTGCTGTATATGCCTATCTATAGTTTTATGATTGTAGCATCTGTGTTTTCTCATTTTCCCCTATTTCTGTTTTATTTTCCTGAGCACTCGTTGACTTTTTTAAGAGTAATTAGGAATAATATGTCTTACTATTTAGTGAGTATTGTAGTAACTCTATTTTTTGTTGCTGTATGGAATAATTCAGAGGAGACTGAATTTATAAAATCTTGTTCTTAGTTGAAATAATACTCACACAAATAATACCTATCCAATAATGGATGATGCGTCAATCTTCTTTGAAAGCTAGTGGTTTTTGAGTTTCAAGAATAAGATGTTAGATACTATTTATCCATGTGTTTTGTTTTTCTAATTTTAGGGTCCAGTGTATAAAATAGCATGGAATCCATTCTGTCATGATGTATTCTTAAGTTGTTCTGCAGATTGGGGTGTTATAATATGGCAGCAGGACAATACCAAGCCATTTTTGACATTTTACCCAACTACTTACGTGGTTTATGATGTTGTTTGGTCTCCAAAATCATCCTATATATTTGCAGCTGCCAATGAGACCAGAGTGGAAATTTGGGACCTTCACGTTAGCACGTAAGTGCTAATATTTTTCTTGAGGGTATTTCCAACAGAAGTAGTTTAAACTAAATGATACCTGATAGTTTTGACATTGGTCAGAGAGTACTCTAGTAACTTCAAACAAATAACAGTTTAATCTCTGAAAGCCCTTTCTGAATAAAGATATATATCAGAATGCTACAGTAATATTTGGAAACCCTAGTGATGTGGTTAAGAGCTACGTCTGCTAACCAAAAGGTCAGCAGTTTGAATCCACTGGGTGCTCCTTGGAAACTCCATGAGGCAGTTCTGCTCTGACCTATATGGTGTCTGTAAGTCAGAATTAACTTCACAGCAATAAGTATGGGTTTATTGGTGTTAATTAATGATGCCATGCGTGTTCATAAAAATATCTAAATGAAAATAAGTTACCTTATTCATTTCCTCAGATTTTAATAGGCTGAGTAAAAAAATACCTCAAGACAAAAACCCCTTGCTGCTGACTTGATTCTGATTCATAGTAATGACCCTATAGGACAGAGTAGAAGTGCTCCATAGGGTGTATCCAAGGAGCAGCTGGTGGAGTCTAGCAGCTGATATACTGTGTCATAATTACCTCACATTCTTAGTCATTGATTTGGATTAGATAGAAATTGAGACAGGCATCCAATCATTGGTAACTAGAAACTGTCTATAATAGGATAAAGAAAGTGGAAAAAATAATTTTTTACAGTATTTGCTTATTTTTCTACATTGCTTCAAAAATGTACACAGGAGTATACACTTAACCTAAATTTCAGGGTGTGTAATACAGCAAAGTTATCAGAGTATTAACTTTGAAGTAATAGGAAATTTTTTACCTAATATGAAAATTTCTACAATGCTAGAATTCAGTATTTAATGATCTTCTTTCTTCAGTCAAAAAAAATATCAAAACTTTTTATGTTAGTGATTAGCAGAAGGAGCTGGGAAATACATTCTTGTTCAATGTAAATGATGTGAAATTGAATGGATTTTTTTTGTGCTTTAGGTAAAAGTTTACAGTTCAAGTTAATTTCTCATCTAAAAATTTATACACATATGGTTATGTGTCTATATATAGGGACAGTGTGACCACTTTCTACCCAGCACTTCCCATGTCCATTCAACTAGCTCCTTTCCCTTTCTGATGTTTCATCTCACCTCTGGACAGGAGCTGCCCATTTAGTCTCATGTATATACTTGAACTAGGAAGTACACTATTCATGAGTATTATTTTATGTTTTAAATATAGTCCATTCAATCTTTGTCTCAAGAGTTGGCTTTAGGAATGGCGTTAATTCTGGGTTAACAGAATTAACACTGGGTTATACACACTGGTTTAACAGAATTAATACTTGGTTAACACTGGGGCCATATGTTCTGGGGCTTCTCTAGTTTCAGTCAGACCATTGAGTATGGTCTCTTAATGTGAATTTGATTTTGCATACCACTTTTCTCCTGCTTCATCAAGGACTCTCTGTTATGTTCCTATCAGTACCTTCATTGGTGGTAGCTGGAGGGCACTGTCTAGTTCTTCTGGTCTCAAGCTGATGGCATTACTGGTGTATGTAGCCCTTTTGTCTTTTAGGCTAACATTTTTCTTGTGTTTTTGGTGTACTTTATTCTCCTTTGCTTCATGTAGGTTGCTACCAATTAATGCATCTTACATCACTCACCAAAGTGGTATGCAGAACATTTTCTTAATAAACTTCTTTATACCGGTTTACCTAGATGTCCCCCAAAACCAGGGTCCCCAGACTCCCATTCTTGTTGCTCTGTGCCTGAAAGTATTTGGTTGTATTCAGGAAACTTCTTAGCTTTTGGCTTAGTCCAGTTGTACTGATCTCCCCTGTATTATGTGTTGTATTTTGTTTCACCTAAGGTAAATCTTGTCTGCCGCCTAGTTAGTGACTTCCCTTCTCTCTTCCTCACCACCCTTGTAACCATCAAAGAATACTTCCTTCTGTGATTAAAACTTTTCCTGAGTTCTTATACTAGTGGTCTTGTACAGTACTTATCCTTTTGTGACTGACTAATTTCACTCAGCATAATGCTTTTCAGATTTTTCCATGTTGGGACATGTTTCACAGACTTATCATTATTCTTTAGTGTTGCATAGTATTCCATTGTGTTAACGTACCATAATTTGTTTCCCCATTCATCTGTTGATAGACATCTAGGTTGTTTCCATCATTTGCTATTGTGAATAGTGTTGCAATGAACACGGTAGTACTGTATGTATTTGTGCGATGACTCTTACTTCTCTAGGATGTATTTCAAGAAGTTGGATTTCTTGACTATAGGGTACGTCTGTGTCTAGTTTTTAAGGAAGTGCCAAGTCAGCTTCCAAAGTAGTTGTACCATTTTGCGATTCCACCAGTAGTGTAGAAATATTCCAATATCTTTACAACCTCTCCAACATTTATTATTTTGTGTTTTTTGGATTAATGTTAGCCTTGGTGGAGTGAGATGGTATAGTATTGTAGTTTTGATTTGTATTTCTCTAATGGCTGATGATTGTGAATATTTCCTCATGTATTTGTTAGTTGTCTGAATGTCTTGTTTGAGAAATGCCTGCTCATATCCTTTGCCTATTTTTAAACTGTGTTATTTGTCTTTTTATTGTTGAGGTTTTGCGGCATCGTGATTTTAGAGATTAGACCCTGATCAGATACATCACAGCCAAAGATTTTTTTTCCCAGTCTGTCAGATGTCTTTTACTCTTTTGGCAAAGTCTTTTGATAAGCTTAAGTGTTTGATTTTTAGCAGTTTCAGGTAATCTATTTTCTCATCTGGTGTTTGTGCGTGTTTTGTATTCTGTTTATGCCATATATTAGGGGCCCTAACATTGTCCTTATTTTTTCGTCTATGACGTTTATGGTTTTAGATTTCATATTTAGGTCTTTGATTTATTTTGAGTTAGTTTTTGTATATGGTGTGAGATATGGATATCCAGTTATGCCAACACCATTTGTTAAATAGACTGTTTCACCATTTAATGGACTTTGCATCTTTGTCAAGTATCAGTTGTTCACAGCTGGATTTAACATCTGGATTCTCAGTTTTGTTTCATTGGTCTATATATCTGTTATTGTACCAGTACCAGGCTATTTTGGCTACTGTGGTAGCATAATATGCTCTGAAATCAGGTAGTGTGTGGCCCCCATTTTGTTTTTCTTCAGTAATGCTTTATTTATCTGTGGCCTCTTCTCTTTGCATATGAAGTTGATAATTTATTTCTCCATCTCTTTAAAAACTGTCATTGGAATTTGGATTGGGATCATATTGTATCTGTAAATTGCTTTGGGTAGAACAGACATTTTCACAATGTTGAGTATTCCTATCCATGAACTAGGTGTGTTTTTCCATTTATGTAGGTCTTTTTTGGTTTCTTGGGGTAGTTTCTTGTAGTTTCCTTCATATAGATCTTTCAAGTCTCTGTTTAGATTTATTCCTAAATATTTTATCTTCTTGGTGGTTATTGTAAATGGTATTGATTTGATGATTTCCTCTTAGAAGTTCTCTTTGTTGGTATAGAGGAACCCAGTTAATTTTTGTATGCTTATCTTGTATCCTGATACTTTGCTGAAATCTTCTTTTAGTTCCATTAATTTTCTTGTGGATTTTTTAAGGTTGTATATAAGATCATATCATCTGTCAATAGGGATACTTTTACTTCTTTTCAATCTGGATGCCCTAATTTCTTTTTCTTGCCTCATTAGTCTGGCCAGGACATCCAGCACAACATTAAATAAGTGTGGTGATAAAGGACACCCTTGACTAGTTCCCATTCTCAAGGGGAATGCATTCAGACTCTCACTACTTAGGATGATGTTGGCTGTTGGCTTTGTGTATATGTCCTTTATTCTGTTGAGGAATTTTCTTTCTACTCCTGTTTTGCTAAGAGTTTTTATCATGAATGAGTGTTGGACTTTGTCAGATGTCTTCTCTATGTCAATTACAAGATCATGTGGTTCTTGTCTTTATATATATATACAGGATGGATTACATTGATTGTTTTTCTAGCACTGAGCTATCCCTGCATAAAGCCAAGCCAAGTACCATCGAGTCATACTTAGTATGAATTGCTTGGGTTATTTTCAATTTTTTGTTTGTTTTGTTTTGCTGTGTTGTTGAATTCTATTGACTAGAATTTTGTTGAAGATTTTTGAGTTTGTGTTCATGAAGGATACTGGTCTGTAATTTTCTTTTTTTGTGGTTTCTTTACTTGGTTGTGGTATCAGGGTTATGCTGACTTCACAGAATGGGAGTATTCCATCCTTTTCTATGCTGTGAAATACCTTTTAGTAGTTTTGATGTTAACTTTTCTCTGATAGTTTGGTAGAATTCTTCATTGAAGCTATCAGGGCCAGGGCTTTTGTTGTTGTTGTTGTTGGGAGTTTCATAATTACCTTTTCAATCTCTTCTTTCGTTATAGGTTTATTTAGTTGTTCTACCTCTGTGTTAGTATAGGTACATAGTGTTTTTCTGGAAATTTGTTTCCTCTAGATTTTCAAATTTGTTGCAGTGCAGTTTTTCATAGTATTCTATTATGATTTTTTTTTTAATTTCAGTTGGGTATGTTGTGCTATCACACACCCCTCATTTTTTATTTGCTTTCTCTCAAGCTTTCCTTTTGTCAGTTTTGCCAGTGGCTTGTCAATTTTATTGATCATTTCAAAGAACCAGCTTTTGGTCTTGTTAACTGTTTTAGTTGTTTTCTGTTCTCTTGTTCTGCTCTTGTTTTTATCATTTGCTTTCTTCTGGTATCCAGGGGGTTCTTTTGCTGCTCTCTTTCTACTTGTTTGAATTGTAGTATTAATGTTTTGATTTGGGCCCTTCTTTTTTGGATGTATGCATTTATTGCTATAACTTGACCTCTGAGCACTGCTTTTGCTGTGTCCCAAAGGTTCTGATAGGAGATACTTTCCTTCTGTTTTGATTCTGAATTTCTGTATTCTTCCTTAATTTCTTCTACAATCTAATAGTTTTTGAGCAAGGTAGTATTCTGTTTCCATGTGTTTGATTTTTTTCCCTTGCTTTTTACATTATTGATTTCTACTTTTGTGACTTTATGGTCAGAAAAGATGTTTTGTAATATTTTGATGCTTTGGATTTTAAGTGTTGCTATATGGACTAATGTGTGATCTGTTCTGGAGAATGTTCCATATGCATTGGAAAAGACGTATACTTGGTTGTATGTTCTGTATTTATGTCTATGAGGTCAGGTTAGTTAATTGTGGCATTTAGAGCTTCCATGTTTTCAGTGAGCTTCTTTGTCTATGTTATGCCCTTCACTCAAAGTGGTACATTATTGTGGGACTGCTAGTTTCTCTTATCAGTCCTATTACCAAGCCAAGCCAAGTGCTGATGAGTTGGATCTGACTCATGACGACTTTGTTTTATGTATTTAGGAGCCCTATCATTGGCTTCATAAATATTTAATATGCTTATGTCTTGGTGTATTGACTCTTTAATCATTATATAGTGTCCTTCCTTATCCTGTGTGATGGATTTTTCTTTAAAGTCTGTTTTGTCAGAGACTATTATTACTCGTTTTTTTTTCTTTCTATTGTTGTTTGCTTGATAAACTTTTTTTCTATTTTTTGAGTTTTAGTTTACTTATGTCTTTTAGTCTAAGGTATGTTTCTTTTAGACAGCATACTGACAAATTATATTTTTTAATCTATTCTATTATTCTCTGTCTCTTCATTGGTGCATTTAGTCTAATGGGTTTATTCTTAATGTATAATTCTTTATGGAAAGTTAACAATCAGTGGCTTATAATTTGTTATAAATTGTTTTATAAAATAGTATGAACTAAAAATCCAGGAAATCCAAAACTGTTAATTTTGAATATGAGGAGATTATGATCAAAGTACTTACTTACATTTTTTTGATTTTACCTTTTTGTGTAAAAACTATAGTTTCCAGGGCAACGCTCTTCAGAAGAAGTACACAAAGTTGCTTTCTTTTGTTATTTTTTTCAGGTGGATTGCTTTGGATGGCCAACAGCAGAATACGTTTCTGTTCAAAATGTTCACCTATGTTTCATAGGTTCATTTGGGTCAAAACCCACTTCTGTTAAAGAGTTGAGACTTATAAAAATTCAAATCTTATTTGTTAATTCTTTTCATTTACCTACTTGAAATTAATTTATCAAATCAATGAAAGTTTTGATTGAGGAGTGAAAATCAGTTATATTGAGTATAGAAATACTTTGAAGAGGTTTTGTTATATGACATAACAAAGAATTATTTCAGCCTTTTCTTAGTCTCTATATTAAAAACAACATATCAGCATTATCTGAACTTACAAATAAATATTTCATTATAGTTTGGACCCTCTAATTGTGAATGTTGCTAATCCTGGAATCAAGTTCACAACTGTTTTGTTCGCAAAACAAACAGATTGCCTTCTGGTGGGAGATAGTGATGGACAGGTCTCTGTATATGAACTGAAGAATATGCCCACTGCTGTAGATTCTGGACGGGTAAGACTCCAAAAGTCAAAATCCGATACCATTTTATGGGTATACTCAGTTGCAGTTTTGTAGTATGCAAAGAGTTAACACTTATTAAATATCTTAAATGTGATGCAATGGAAAGAATGTAAATCTCAAGACTTGATACTCATTAGGCATCTTCAGGCAACTTGCTTGCTTTCTTTGAACTTCACTTTCTTTATGTGCAAAATGAGATTAATAATGTCACTGAATGTGTTCAGCATCACCACAGTATGCAAGCTCCACTGACAGACAAGTGGTAGCAGTGCTAGTGGTCCAAAAGACATACCAATGAGAAAAGAATATTTGTAGTTGCATTGTTTTTATGTTTAAAAATTGGGAAGAACCTTATGATCATCAGTAGATGATTAGATGAAAAAATATAACATATGCACATCAGAGACTATGATGCAGAAGTTTAAATGGTAGATGTTTTAATGTGTCAATATTAAAACTTTTGAATAAATCCAAAAATATCACAGTGTTGGATGATAAAAGGCAAATTGCAGGAAGGTAAGTACAATATGCTTCAATTTATGTAATAAATATTAAATATTATGAAATTATATTACATTATTTAAACACAAAAATAAAAATTTTGTTTAGTAGACACATACATAGTTTAGTGGACAGATACTTAGTAAAGTATAAAATACACACTGGAGTGTAGAAGGAAACTGTTTCATTTCATGTTGGGATTTGAATCTACTATAAGCCAAAGCCAATTATAAGCAGTATATCCTGTAAGGCAAAAGCTAAGCTTAGAGAATGTGAAAATTTTGGGCAGTCATGTGTGTGTCTGTGTCTGTGTGTGAGAGAGAGAATCATTTCGAGGATGAGGAGAAAAATTCAGTTTCTTTTAACTAATACATTCTATATATTTTCCACATATAGTACATTTTACATGCTTTTCGGTCATTATATTTTAAAAGTTAAATATTATATTTTAGAGATTAAACAAAAAACTATTAATCAGGTTTTATGTTCCTTACAGCCCAAAACAAGCTTAACTGATATACTTTCTCCTCCTTAGCCTTCCAGTGAATTATCATCATCATCACAATTCGAAGTCTCAAAGTAATTAATGTCAAAACAGTATTTCTTACCAGAATAGCTTACCGAGTAACATTACAATCTGTAATTTCTCTTTTTTAACAAGGGTAAATTACAATTTTAGAAAACTTAAGCTTTTATCCTACGGAAAAGATATACAACAAACTTACGATAAAGGCTGCCTGTAGGAGGTGAGGGGTGAAAGATGATCAGGATGGGGAAGGATTAAAGGAAACTTCGCTAGTAAGGTTGTGTTTCTTCTATTCAAAAATATTCAAGGCAAAGATGACAGTTTTAGATTTGGGCTGTATATGTGTTTTACAAACAAAGGCAAAAGAGTCAGATGACACACACCTGTGTTGCTAGAGCAGGGTTCATTGGAGAAAACCCGTGGAGTCAGGATCAGCAGCAGATTGACGCCACAACCACTTCTTCCCCCTCACACTGCCTATAACGCTATGTGGCAGTACACAGCAGTCTGTCAAACCTTTGATCCTTGGTTGCGTATGGAGTTTTCAAGTGGCATAATTTCTGAAACTCTGTCCTCTCCTTGATGTGATCAAGAACCAAAATACTGTTACCGTATGACGTGGCAGCATGTTGGCTCCAGCCCTATCCTACCAGTCGTGATTAGGGGTAATATATGATCAGGGGCCTGGCTCCAAGCCTTGCACTTGTAACTTTATGAGCAGGTAAAGAGAGGATTTATTGCATTCATGGTTGAGCAAGCACCAGCTCCTCTCCTGGCGTGACGAGGACTGGTTACTGGGAGTCTGAGTCTCGCCAGTTTTACTGGGTCATTATAGGAAGCAGCAGGTTTTCTGAGAGGAACTCCATAGAGAATCACTCCTGAATACTATTTTTACTGGATGTTTCAGTATACAAATATTTGCCATATTTTTGTCTATGCTTTTGGTATTTTGTTTCTTTCCCAGATTAAAAGAAGAATAAAAAGATAAATGTTCAAAATAAGGTTTTAGAAACATAAATATTTTACTATAGATAAATTAATAGTGAGAGAGACACTGAAGGCAGAAAAAATAAATGATCCAATAAATATTTACTGAACATGTGCCACATTCCAGAGATTGTTTTAGGCACTAAGAATATATCACCAAACAAAATACAGTGGTGAGCTATCACAGATGTTCAAGTGTGAGGCTTTATCAGAAAAAGATGCATTTGAGAAGTGTTCAGGTTAAAATTGACAGACCTTGTCAACTAATTTGGTGTGTCAGAGCTTGAAGGATGGAAAGGTGTAAAAGACTGTATAATATAGGCCGAAAGACTGGAACTCACATAATACTGTCTTACATGTTCTATAACTCATGTTCTTTAACTCATTAAACTCTAATAACAATTTTTAGAAGTGAGCACTAATATTCCCATTCCCTGAGGTTCTGTGGTTTTCTGAAGATCACACAGAGAAAATTCTAGGCCTCTGCTTTTAATTCCAATCTTTCACTATTCTTTACTCCTTTACTTTAAAACTTACCTCCCATCTTTGATTTTCATCTCCTTTTAGTATGAAGAATCATCATGATTAAATGCATATACAAAAATTACACAGAAATTGAAAAGTTCTACTCTCAAGATCTAGTACTCACCTCAGGACAGAACTTAAGATATCCTTAGGGGTAACAGTTGCTAAGTTTTAACAATTACGGTTAAATAGGAACTGCTAAAAGTGTCAACAGGGACTTCCCCCTTACTGAGCCCATATAAAGGTATCTACCAAACTTCATCAAAAAAGTCTTTTATAGGAAAGAGCGGGTTTATATGAGGAAGTAACCATTACTGTTTAAACTTACATTGATCTGTTTCCTTTTTTCTGCTTATTGACAGTGCTTTATGTACATTTCACTAACTTACAATTTTTAAATGGAACTTGAAGGACTACTTCATTTCATAATTTGTACTTCACTGCATTGTAATTGGGTGACTTTTGTTTCTCTTTTCAGGAAGATGTGATACATACGTTGCTGGGACCCAAGTCAAACCACTCAGCATAATTCATTATTACTCCAAATAGTTTATAGAAGTATTATATCTTGATTAATAAAAGTTGGAAATTATTAAAACAAGTCATACTGAAATCTGTAAGGCAGGGTTCCCATAGATGTTAATTCTTCAGCCTTCCAAGCTCTGTATTCTTCAGTTTGTAAATTACACAGTTGCTACTATAGTGAGGATATTGGATTCTCATATCCAGCTTTGAAGAAGAATTTTATCCTGTTAGATCTGAGAGCTGAAGTTATAGAACTTTGTTACATTATTTGACTGCAGACAACACAACAGCACATGTCAGAATGTCATTGTCTTTTCCATGAGGCATCACACTCCTAATTCACTGAGACCATTTAGTCTGGTATGCATCAGGATACCTTCTTCAGTATGCCTAGATTTGCTCTGGGTTTTAATTCCAGACTTATGTGGGCTCAGAGATAAAATATAAAGTTTTTGGTCTGTAGTCAGCATCAGGATTGTATATCACATTTCTAGAGCAAGTTTATAGTAACAGGACGAGTAGGGGCAGTAGCTCTCCAGAGACAGAATTCCAACAATCTGTTCCCATAAATGAGGCCATAGGACATCATGGCTTGCTTTGTAAAGCATTCTAAGTGGATAGGAGAGAATAGATCATTTATAACTCATTATATTTAAATTGAGAATGGAATCAGTACAACGGTGGGAACTATCTTTGACAAGTATCCACTGTTTCACATTCTCCATTTCTTTGGAGCCATTCTTTAAACAAAAAGCAAGCTAATTTTCAGGTAGATTGAGATTTCAGGTCAGGTTATAATAACTGTAAATTTTCTACTTGTATAAGTTATTGTGATTCTTTGTCTTTCTGAAAGATTGGATTGTCTAACAAAATAAAAACAATTTAATAGAAGAAAAAGTGTTACTTTTTATTATTTTTGTGATTTAAAAAAAGATTTCACATAGTCTACCCTCATTGGTCATCAAGCCTAGAGAAGAAATAAAGCTGTTCTTCTTGGACCCTTGGCAGCTGATCTTACTGCAACAACCTATCCCATGACATCCCTCTCAGCCCTGAACTGCCAGACTTGAATGATTCTCTTACACTCTGATATTAACATCACAAGTTTTACTTTCAGATCTTTTATGTGGGAGTTTCAGAAGGAAATGCTTTGCTTGCTTTCTAGGCTGGCTTTGAAGCATTATTAGTAAACTGTATTTACTGTACATTTTTAACAATTGAGTGAGAATTCCACTCAGTCATAAGCTATGTTAAATGATATCCCACCTGCAATATGGAATGATGATTGTATTCATGACTGCATAATTGTACATATTTTGAGTACTCATTTGGTTAACCTCATGTAATTATAAATGAGAAGTAGAAGTCAGTATTTGTCATTTGTCTCAGTGAGTCTCTAAAACTCTGCTAACTTTAAATACATATAGTTGTCAACTACATGTAATTATGTACATGTTAAAGTTCTTTACAGTTTACAAACCACTTTTATGTCTATCAGTATTCTCATAACAATCCTATCATACAGGTGGGGCAAGTAGTTACAATATTATCATAATCTCCCTTTTCCAATTAAAGCTGAAAAAAAGTGACATTACTTGCCCAAGACCTTACAACTGGTTAGCTGGCATAGTGTGAACTCAAATCCAAAGCACTGAATAGTTCTACTATTGCATAGTAAATGGTAATACCCTAAGTAGTTTGCTGAGGATTTTGTACACCAAAACGCATGTGTGTATGTTCTGTAATTAAGGTTTAACTGTAAGCCTTAGAAAACATTTTGTAAAGAAGCAAAGAGGATATAAGTCAGTTCCATAACAAAGATCTGAGACTACTGAAATACCAGTTTATGTACAATTTCAAAGGAAAAGTGGAGAGAAGGAGTAAGAGATATGGAGCAATTAGAGTGGAGATCCCAGTTGTAGGTAATAAAGAGCAGAGATAGAAAAGGACACTGGGTTTCCAACAAAATAATCTTTTCAGTGAGTATTCTGGGAAAACAGGGAACTACAACAGTTGCATGTCACTGTAAATTACAAGTAATGTTTTATTGATTATCATATGCCAGATCTTTCCACTTCTAGCATATAACATCCAAGTTTAAAATACTATTACAGGTAATTCCATCTTTGTTCTTTAATAGCACAAAAATAGTTTGAAGCTGTCTACATTTTTGAAATGCCACCTGGCTTCATTTACCAGCTATTATTCTAGCCGCCCCCCAATAAAACATGCATTTTCCACAGATCAAGCCAAAATGAACAATTCTTCTGTTAAAGTGAAGAGAATTTACCAAGTGGAAATGTCCACTAGGCAACTGGAGACAGGAGACTAAAATTCAGAAGACAGGACAGAAATAGAAGACCATGCAGCTGGTAACTGGTCAAGCTTGAACTCAAGTCCAAAGCTTTGAACAATTCTTATACTACTGCATAATAAGTAGTAATGTCCTAAGTAGTTTGCTGAGGATCTCACACACCAGAACAGTGTGTATGTTCTTCTATAATTAAGGTTTTATCTGAAAGCCTTAGAAAACATTTTTTAAAGAAGCCAAGAGAATAACAGTTTTAAGTATTGAATGAGAATTCTGTTCATTCATAAGCTGTAACAGAAGAATACTACTGTCCTTTTAAAAGGTGATCAGTATCAAGTGGAAACCCTGGTGGCATACTGGTTAACAGCTACAGCTGCTAAGCAAAAGGTTGGTAGTTCTAAACCCACCAGGCAATCTTTGGAAACCCTGTGGGACAGTTCTGCCCTGTCCTATAGGGTTACTATGAGTCAGGATCAACTCACCAGTGTTGGGTTTGGATTTTTTTTTTTTTTTTTTTTTTTTGATGTGTATCAAGTTGGGAGCCCCAGTGGCACAGTTATCAAGAGCTTGGGTGCTAGCCCAAAAGTTGGTGGTTTGAATTCACTAGCCATTCCTTGGAAATCCTATGGGGCAGATCTACTCTGTCCAACAGGGTCATTGTGAGTCAGAATCAACCTGGTTTCAATAGGTTTCATATATCAGGTGATTTAAGTGTCACTTACACATCTACTTACAAAGAAAAAATCAATTATTCTGTAGATTCTGGTAGGCTATTGCTTACCTCTCTTAAGTACTTCTTTCGGTCTGCTTTCAGTTAAATTTAGTGGGCCATACAAGATTCTTTTAGGATATTTTAAGTTCCTTGAAAGTGAGCCTCGCTTCAGTATACCTATAACTCCTAATTGAGTGCTTTGTATTATTAAAATACTTAGTGAATATTATCTACAATGAGCCAGGCAAACCAAAAAACAAAACCCACTGCCAGTGAGTCGGGTCTGACTCATAGCGACTCTGGAGCCAGGCAGTGGGCCAGATATTTGTGCAGATGTGCTGTCACTAAATATTGAATCAGTGTTTAAATGATGTGGCAGATCTAAGAAATTTAGAACAAAGACCCTGCCCTCAAGCATAGGTCTCCTCCACAGCACGCTTGAGAAATAGACACAACTTTCTATCTACTTATCTAAAAATAATACATAATGCTTAGAATAGTGCCAGGTAGACAGTAAGTACTAAATAAGTTACAATGTTTATTATTTCTGTCAATTATCTTTTATTGGCTCCCACTGAATATAAAGCATTGTGCTGGGTACACCAAGAGAACATAAAGTATGGTCCCTGTCCTTGACCTGACACATTTGGATAGAAAGTATACATGAAGAAGCATTTTCTGTAAGAGTTTATGTGCTACATGCCATATGATACTTCATATCATATGTGCTATTAGTTACTGAGTGGCAAGCATAGGTCCTTGGGGGAAGGTCATATAGGAAAAATATGCCTGAACCTGGTCTTGAAACAGGGGTGTTGGAAGGCCTTTCCAGGATATTGGCAGGGAAATGTTACACATGTTTGGATTTGGGACCCAATGATGACGACAAGCTACTCATAGTAAGTAACAGAATTTTTATGTGGAGTTAGTTAGTGCATAACCAGATAAGTACTTAGTCCAACAGAGACCTACTCTAAGATCTAGAGAAAGATAAAGAGACTTTCGTAGTTCTAGAATAGCAAAGAACCCTCTCAAAGCTCAGGACCTTCTGTTGTCTTCCATGATATCTGAGAGAAACTCAGTGAAGAGGCAGAATTACAAGGATCACCCGTTTTCTTGCTTTGATCTCTTGCCTCTATTATGATTCTAATTAGTAATTCTATTTCTGCTCTCTCTTCTGAATTTTAGCTTCCTATCTCCAGTTCTTAGTAAACGTTTCCACCTGGTAAACTATCTTCAGTTAACATTTATTATCCACGTTAATCAAATTGAAACTGTCCTCCACTTCTCAGCAACAACAGTCCTATTGTTTTCCAAAGTACACTGTCAGGGACTGTGGAAAACACACTGACCATTGGACTCAGCTTCAGTGTATTGTTGTCTTGAGGGCCATTTATTATAATTTTCCAAGAAAAGCTAGAAATCTGAATTTTTAAATGCATCTAATATGAGTCGAAATTGACACAGTTGCAACAGGATTTGGAGCTAATTCAAAATTTGCTGCCCCATAAATTGTTACTGAGGTCAGTGCCTCAGACAGGATTAAATTGGACTCAGTGACACAGAGTGACGATATTGTATGTGCATTTTATGACTCTATGCATCTGCAGGATGTCGTTCTACTGGCCTCTAACTAGAGGGGAGGAGAGAGGGTGGAGAAGAGGGAATCGGAGATTGTTAAGAGGATATGACTGACAGGTATAGAACAGAAAGGAGGAGTGTGCTGTCACCAGGCAAGGAGAGCAGTAGCAGCTGCACATAGGCGAGCTTGTAAGTTTAAACTGGATTGTATATTTTCACTCAATCACGAAAATAAATAAAATTGAAATTAATTTTTTTGAAAAAGAATATACTTAAATTGGTAGCTCTGGCCTGTAAGTTCAGGGAGGAATGTAGCAGGACATTAAGCCCACTTTTGCTTTATAAAAGCATCAATCCTGGGGAAAAGAATTTGGGGCATAGACCAAGTGTCTTAAAGAAACACGAAGGGATATCCAAAATTTCCTTGAGACTAGAGGGCCTTGGCAAATGAGGAAACCCATACAGCAGAGGGAACCTACATTTTGCTTCTAAAAGGCAATGCCCAAGGTTGCGCTAAGACTAGTCAACTAAAAAAAATTCTTAGGCAAAAAGCAAGTAAAAACAAAACAAAACAAAGAAAAAACAGCAAAGAACCACTGAAGCTGAAGAAGCCAGAGAGATGAGGATAACCAAGAATTCTGCGAGCAGCAACTCTTTGATAATAGAAGTGCCTTGCCACAGAATGGATACTGGAACTGCGTCATAATGCGAGAGGAAGTGAAGGAAAACAACTCTAGAACAGACTAGCTTCAACTCTTCTTTTTTTTCACCCTCTACTGAGTTGAATAGAAACTTGGAGTCAGAAATTAAACTGAGTTACAGAAAATATAGTTATATTTTAATACCTCACTTTTTGAACTAAGATTCATACCTGCTATGCTAAATATTTATTTGTGTAATCACCTGTTTAATGACTGTCCCACCCTCTAGACTGTAAGCTGCTTGAAGAGAGGGACTATGGGAGTTTGCTTATACCTATGTAAAAACCAAAAGCAAACATATGATCATTTTATTTTGGTGAGTGTTGCTGCTACTTTGTAAGATTGTGTCCCTCCTGGGCATTTGGGGGCACACTTTATATCCTATCTGAAACATCTAGAAAAATACCTGCCACAAAACAGGTGCTCAAAAATGATAGCTATTATGCTGATTACCTCAAAACCACATCTCTACTTCCTGGTCTGAGAACCTTTTAGCCTTCTGCAGCCAGCAAGGTCCTTGCCAAGGCCCTGCTCTTCACCCTGGGGAGACATACTCTGCTGATGACCTCATTTGTTCCTTTATACAACATTTGGGCTTTGTGTCCTGTTTGTTCAGGATTTTGTAAAAAGTTCCAGTCTATCCTCAAGTTAAAGAACATTTACTAGGCCATTAGCCCTTCTTAGGTTGGCATACTCAGTTGGTGATAAAACTAAAAGGCTGACGGCTTACATGAAACCGATTCCTGGCTTAAACAGAAAGCAGAACATGTCCATTAAGTTGGAACATATAAAAAGTCATTACAGAGCTCATAAAAATGAGCACTGCGTTTTCTGAATCGACAAGACATTTATGTAGCATTTAGGATAACTCATGGGAAATAGCCTCGTACTTTCACCATATCTGTATTTTCTCTGAATAAGTCAACTAATAAAAAAAGATACAGTGCTAATGAAGCCCTTGTGATGTAGTGGTTAAGAGGTACAGCTGTTTGCTAACCGAAAGGTTGGCAACTCAAACCCACCAACCACTCCTTGAATACACTATGGGGTGGTTCTACTGCATCTTATAGGGTTGCTATGCATTGGAATTGACTTGACAGCTACCAGTTTTATGGTCCTATCGTATCAAGAAGAACTAAGGATCCCAGGCAGTTTTAGAGATCATACATCAGAACTCACTGATAATAATTTAATTGAAATTTTGAAATTGTGAGCTGCAAGGGAAGGTAGGGAGGCAGAGCGATGGGGGGAGGGTTTAGATTAGATAGTTGCTAGAAATCTGGTTGGGTGAAACTGGTGATAGCACACATTAGAAACAAGAACAATATTAAGTGGACTTCAGCATAACTTGAATACTCCTTCCATCTTAACTCAATATTGCAAGGATAGAGTAGCTGGGGCAGGGGGCAGGGGACCATGCTCTTAGGCGAAATTGAGGCCAATTGGCACAACTAGTGTTTTGCTGAGAGCTCTCTGCACCCCACATTGCTGAGTGGCATCTGGGGTCTTAAAAGCTGCCAAGCTGCCATCCGAGGGCACAGCAAATGGTCCCAACTCAGCAGGAATGGATGTTCACTGAGGACCAAAATGACATGGGGTAAAGACAACCCAGAAGATAGACCCACGTGAGCGGGTGCCTACATCGACTTAGGACCGGAAGAACCGGATGGCACCTGGCTGCCACCAGTGATAGCCCTGATAGAGTTCACTAAGTTGAGTCTCACTGGCAACACAAGAATAAAAATGGGTGCTTCCTGAGATCTCCACTAAAAGACCTCAACTGATGGTCCAGCGGTTTTGGGGTTCCCCTGGGAGCATGGCCCCTAGCCCTGATGCTGCCCTTACCCACAAATCATAACGAAGGTCTACTCTTTGGACACGAATGGATTGGACTTGGTGATGCAGAGTGACCATATATTGGATGCACTTTATGGTTCTATGCATCTATAGGATATCATCCTATATAGGATATCATCCTCTGGAGGAAGGAAAGTGGGTGGAGAGGAGGGGAAAGGAGACTGTTGGGAGGATGAGACATGTATGGAGCAGAGAGGAATAGTGTGCTGTCACTGGACAGGGAGAGCAGTGGAAGCTGCATATAGGTGGGCATGTAAATTTATGTGGGAATGTACATTTTCACTCAGTCATATTAAATAAAAAAAAGAAATTGTTATACATATTTTGGTTATCTATCAAGTTGTTACCAATTTCTAAAAGTCAAAGATAATAAGGAATACAATAGAAAAAATCTTTTCTCATACAAATCAATCTTCTAATAAGTAATTACAAAGTATGTGTTAAAAATTTTTACTGGCTCATTTTAGTTCTTGCTGATAGACTTAAAAAGGTGAAAATGAGCAGTAAGAAAGTTTTATCCACAAAGTTATGCCAAATTAATCTAGAGCAATATTATTTAAGTATCCATTCAATGAATATTTGTAGAGTATAAGTTAATCTGATTTAAAGAGGGGAGGAAAAGGAATTCCAGGTTAAGGGGACAGCATGTAGAAAGTACAGGAGAGGGGACAGCATGTGGAAAGTACAGGAGAGAGAAAACACAAAAGCTTTTTTAAAAACCTGAAGTTGTTTGGGATGGTTGGATCATTTAGAGTTCAAGTTTCTCTAAAACAGCCAGCCTTGAAAAGGTAGAATTAGAGCAAGCAAAGTCTTGCAGGGCCTGTTAAAGGAATTCAGACCTTTTTCTTAAAGGAAATGGGAAAACATTGAAGAGCTTTAAAAGTTGGTAATAATCGTATGTATTAGATCATTCTTGCAGCAGTGTGAAGATTGAGTTGGTCAAAGAGAAATAGAGTGAACTAAAGAGTCTGCTACAATATTCCAAAAGACAGTTCAAGTCCTAGGGAGGGTCGAGAGAGAGTGGATGGAACTCAGAGAAATTTAGAAGGCAGAACCAATGGGTTTGAAGATTCAGTGGAATATATGTGATGGAGGAGTGTTCTTCAGCAGAGAGTAGGGAAGATGAGGAGTTGTAAGTGACTCCCAGGGACAGTAAGATAAACAGTGCTGCCATGTAACAGGAACCCCCTTCAAAGCATTAAGTGTGATTATTCCAGGATGAGTTGGCATTAAGTTTGTGATATAATATAATACAAATAAATTGGTGTTTGTTAATTTATATAATGATCTCATTATCATTATCATAAAATAATTATGTATAGTATGGTTTATAATTAATAAGTGCTATCATTAACATAAGGAGTTCTGATGGTGCCGTGGTTAGGAGTTCTCCTTCTAACCAAAAGGCTGGCAGTTCAAACCCACCAGTGGCTCCTAGAGAGAAAGAAGTGGTCTTGGAACATGTGGCCTGAATGGCAAAGAAGATGTGGCCTGAAAGAATATAATCTTGGAAACTCGAAAGGGCAGTTGCACTCTGTCCTACAGGGTTGCTGTATGTCAAAATTGACTCTGTGGGGTTATCATTAACAATACTTTACTTGATTCTGTGATATTTTTCGATGTCACAGATTGTGTTGTTGTTGTTAGGTGCCATCAAGTCGGTTCTGACTCATAGTGACCCTGGGCAGAATGAAACACTGTCCGGGCTTGTGCCATGTCCACAATTGTTTCTATGCTGAAGCCCATTGTTGCGGCCACCATATCAATCCATCCCTTCGAGGCTCTTCCTCTTTTGCACTGATGCTTCACTCTGCCAAGCATGATGTCCTTCTCCAGGGACTGATCCTTGCTGACAACATGTCTGGAGTATATAAGATGCAGTCTTGCCATCTTTGCTTCCAAGGAGTACTCTGGTTGTATGTCTTCCTGAACAGATTTGTGTGTTGTTTTGGCAAGCTGTAGCGTGGTCAACATTCTTCACTAGCACCACAATTCAAAGGCATCAATTCTTCTGTCTTCTTTGTTCATTGCCCAGCTTTCACATGCATATGATGCAAAACTGAAAATACTATAGCTTGGGTCAGTCACATCTTAGTTTTCAAGGCAGTATCTTTACTTTTCAATATTTTAAATAGATTATTTGCTGCAGATTTTCCCAATGCAATGCATCTTTTGACTTCTTGACTGCTGCTTCCATGGGTGTTGATTGTGGACCCAAGTAAAAAGAAATCCTTGACAATCTCAGTCTGTTCTCCATTTATGATGATGTTGTTTAGTGGTCTAGTTGTGAGAATTTTTGATGTTGAGGTGCAATCCATTCTGAAGGCTATGGTCCTTGATCTTCATCAAATGTTTCTTCTTTACTTCCAGCAAGTAAGGTGATATCACCTGCACAACACAGGTTGTTAATGAGTCGTCCTCCAATCCTGATGCCTTACTCTTCTTCATATAATCCATTTTGTCAGATTATTTGCTTGGCATACAGAATGAAAAGGTATGGTGAAAGGATACAACCCTGACACACACCTTTTCTGACTTTGAACCATGCAGTGTCCACTTGTTCTGTTCACACAATTGCCTCTTGATCTATATACAGGTTCCTTAAGAGCACAGTTAGGTGTTCTGGAGTTCCTATTCTCCACAATGTTAGCAATAATTTATTATGATCCACACAGTCGAATGCCTTTGCATAGTCAATGAAACACAGGTAAACATCTTTCTGGTATTCTCTGCTTTCAGCCAAGATCCACCAGACATCAGTAAATATATCCCTGGTTCCATGTCCTCTTCTGAATCCAGCTTGAATTTCTGGAAGTTCCTTGTCAATATACTGTTGCAGTCACTGTTGAATGATCTTGACCAAAATTTTACTTGAGTGTGATATTAATGATGTTGTTTGGTAATTTCTACATTTGGTTGATCACCTTTCTTTGGAATGGGCATAAGTATAGATCTCTTCCAGTCAGCTGGCCAGATAGCTGTCCTCCAAATTTCTTGGCATAGATGAGTGAGCACTTACAGTGCTGCATCTCTTTGTTGAAGTATCTCAACTAATAGTCCATCAATTCCTGGAGGCTTGTTTTTGCCAGTGCCTTCAGTGCAGCTTCAACCTCTTCCTCCAAGACCATTGGCTCCAGATCATATGCTACCTCTTCAGACGGCTGAACATCGACCAGTTCTTTCTGGAGTAATGACTGTGTGTTCCTTCCCTTTCCTTTTGATGCTCTCTGCGTCATTTAATACTTTCCCTGTAGAATCCTTCACTATTGCAACTCTAGGCTTGAATTTTTCATCAGTTCTTTCAGCTTGAGAAATGCAGAACATGTTCTTCCTTTCTGGTTTTCTGTTTCCAACTCTTTGGGCATGTCATTATAATACTTTCTTTTGTCTTCTTGAGCTGTTCTTTGAAATCTTCTGTTTAGGTCTTTTACTTTTCTATTCCTTCCTTTTTCTTTAGTGGCTTGAAGTTCAAGAGCAAGTTTCAGAGTCTCTTCTGACATTCAGTTGGGTCTTTTCTTTCTGTTCTGTCTTTTTAATGACCTCTTGCTCTCTTCATGAATGTCTTTGATGTCATTCCACAGTTCATCTGCTCTTTGGTCATTAGTGGTCAACGCATCAAATCTGTTCTTGAGATGGTCTTTAAACTCAGGAGGGATATACTCAAGGTCATGCTTTGGCTCTTGTAGACTTGTTATAATTTTCTTCAGTTACAGATCAGGAAATCAAATTATATGCTAAATGAGTTTATTGAGATCTCTTAGCTAGAAGCCAGCACAGCATACTAAAACTCTATCATTCCAACACCAAGGCCACCATGGCTAAATGAAATATTTGACAGAGTTACCTTCATCACCATCACCGTAATCATTGTCATCATTAATCCATCAATCCTAAATTTCCTTTATGCTGGTGAGTGTGATCAGTACTCTTTGCATCATTTTGTCTCTGCAACCATCATGTGAATTTGCATTATAATTTCCTGTTGACAATGAAGAACCTGAGGTTTAGAGGCACTAAATACTCCCTAAGATGACTTTCATGTTAAATTGTGGAACTGAGATCTGATTTCCCAAATCCAATGTTACAGATCCTACTTACAACCCTTAGGCCAAATGGTCCCAAACAGCATTTATTAGGCACACTTGTGGCCACAGTTTTGCCATAAATGGCATATAGTTGGGAGGAAAAAATCTAGAAACTGAATCTGTCTCTGGATTTTAACTTCACTTTTATTATAAACCTTCATATAACTGATCATAATGACCATGTGTTAATTCCAACTATTAAAGTCAAATAACTGATCTTACTTGGATTTGATCTGATACACTGCATAAACATTCTCTACATTTACAACTGTAAGATAATTATGCTAATAAGGGTAAGCTAGGTTACCTTGTTGTAATAAAAATCCCCAGATATCAGTGTCTTTAAAATAAGCATTTATTTCTCATTCACATTAGTTGTTCACTACAAGTCCACAGGTGGCCTGGCTTGATCTTGCCCTGACTCAGCAACTAGGTTCCATCATCAGAATGCTGTTGGTCATTAAGGTAGGGAAGAGGGAGAGCTGGATATCATGAACCAATTTTTAAATTCTAGAGAAGTGACACATGTTACTTCCACTTATATTTTACTTGCCCAAAATTATCACCTGGACATGCCTAAGTTAAACAGTACAGAGAAACAAAATTCTACCATGTGCCTGGGAGGAGGACAACCAGAAATATATCTACTCCAGACATTCATAACTTTTACATGTGTTAATCAATTTTCAGGGACAGTTTCCAGGGACAGATTAAATTAGGGTTAAGAGTAAACTACACAGGATTAAAGATGCTTCCTACCTGTAAATCTTTCCTGCACCGTTGCTATATTAATATACATTTTTAATCTCCAAGAAGAGTAACATTATAATGGGATCCTTTTATGTTCCCCCTCAAATTATTTGCCAAGATACATGTTCTGAAGTGTAGACTTTGAGAAACAGAGCCATCTCTGTCTTTCTAGAAATTATTTGTAGAAGAAGAAAAGGAAAGAGGAAAGCAAAAAATGAAGAAAGCAAAAAACAAGACTATAGCAGCACAAATTTATGGCTAGTTATGAAATTACAGAGGGTTGTGTAGAAAAAGGACCCTAGGTAGAGCAGTGGTTAAGAACCTGACTACTAACCAAAAGGTCAGTGTTTTAAATCTATGAGCTACTCCTTGAAAACTGTACAGGGTGGCTCTATTCTGTCCTATAGGGTCAGTATCAGTTCAATTCAACACAATGGATACAGCTTATATACAAAAATCATCCACAGTTGCTAGCTCCAATCAAATTAATATCTAATTCCATGCACCTGACATTGTTAATTTATTAAGCATCATATATTATGCTGATCACTTAAGGTTAACTTTATTCATCTGTACAACAATATTATAAAGCAGATTATCTCTACACACATGGGGAACCCACTTCTCAGACAGGACAATTACATGTTCAAAGCCACACAGACAGTAAATTGAGTTACAGTCTTGGTGAGAAAGGAGAGTTATGTCTATCTCCTAATAGAAAGAATTCAGTGTTCCAGTTAGAGTTGCAAGCAAGAAATATTTTTGATCAAAAGATGGAGAGATTCATTTTGATTTTGATTGTTCTCACACTTTGAGTCTGAAGTAGAAAGATGACAGACTGATATTTGGTGGCCTGAGTAGGGAGCTTTAAATGCCAATCTGGTGGGATTTTATTCTCCAGGTAATAGGTGAGCCACAGAAGACTTTTGAGGTGGGAGCAACTTGATCTGACAACGATAACAAGACTAAGCATTTGAAATTCACCAGAATCTTAAAGCAATTTCACCTAAACCTCATGGTTTACAAACAGGGAAAATTAAGCCCCCCAATTTAAAGCTCCATAGCTAGGTCTTTCATTAATGTTATTAGGTTTGTCTTCTATGTAATTTACTTGACTGATTAGCTTGCCTCTGTTTGGTCACAGTATGCGCTCAGGTCTGGCTGGCCTCTCCTCTGTATTCAAAATTAAGATGAACCCTGATGAGTACTACAGAGCTGGCCAAAGAGGTGACTATTTTGAAGTGAGATGGATCAGATGGATTGATGGCAGGTTCAGAGGTAACGAAGTGAGATGCCTATGTATTTGCTGGGAGGTTCTGTCTGTTAAAAGGCCCAGCATCTTTTCCTTCCACCCTTCTCTGACCCACACTGTAAGGTTGGCTGATAGCCTCCAGTTTCTCCATAAGTAGGGTGGCCTATTTGCCTCCCAATAAGCAGAAACTTTCACCCGAGAGAGTCAACCTGGGGCAAATCACTAGAGTATTAGAGACAGCTGGTGACCAACAATTCTCTTAGATCTAATACCAGCAAAATCAAACTGTGTCTAGATGGCACACAGGCAGCAGACCATAATTAATCATTCAAAGAAGCAGCCTTCAAATGCTCCAGAAAACTCCCAAAATCAAGATTCAAAAAATTTCCCAGATGAAGAAGCCTTTCTGAATCTATCAGAGGTCGAGTACCAAAGATTTATATGTAGAACCTTCCTAGAGATCAAACAAAATGCAGTAGAACAAAATGAAAAATTCAGTAAGCTATTTGAACTGATGGAACATCAATGATCTGAAATACATCAGATCAATAATAAAATTAGAGTTAGATAATTCAATTCAAAGTAAAAATAGTAGGATTGAACAGATAGAAGTTAGATTCAGTGACCCTGAAGACAAAGCAACTGACACCAGCATTTATGAGGTGAAATCAGAGAAAAAAAAATAAGAAGAATGAAGAAGCATTAAGAAACATGTGGACTCCATTAAGAGGAGTAATTTACCTTTAATTGGAGTTCCTGAACAAGGAGGGACTAATGACAATATAGAGAGTATTGCTGTGGAGATGCTGACAGAAACCTTTCCTGAGATTATGTGCAAAGAGAACACATATCCAAGATGTTTATCGAACACCACAAAAGCTAGACCCCACAACAAAGATGCCAACACATATTATAATCAAGTGTAATAAGCTGAAATATAAACAGATGCTTCCGAAGTCAGCAAGGCTCAAAGCAAAGCTAACACTCCAAGAGAAACCCTGTAGGCTTTCATCAGACTTCACTGTGGAAAAAATGCTGGCTAGAAAACAGTGGGCAGACACATTCAAAGCCCTGAAGGAGAAAAACTTCTATCCAAGAATTATTTATCCTGCAAAATTGTCTGTCAAATATAATGGTGAAATTAAGACTTTTGAAGATAAAGAGAAGTTCAGAGACTTCACAAAAACTAAACCAAAATTATATGAAATATTGAAAGAAGCTCTTCTCTTAGAAAAAGAGAACCATTAAATGTATATTTAAGGTGACAATTTAGGATACATCATCCAAAATTCTAATCAGTTAGGGAAGTCACAAAACTTAATCAAAGCCACAGTAGACTAAAAAATCTTCAACAGAATTCTAGCCAATAGAATTCAACAGCATAGAAAAAAAAAATTCATCATGGTCAAGTTTGTTTCATTCCAGGGATGCAAGGCTGGTTAAACATCAGAAAAACAATTAACGTATTCAACCACATTAATAACACAAAAGATAAGAATCACCTGATTTTGTCAAGTGATGCAGAAAAGGCATTTGACAAAGTTGAACACCCATTCACGCTTAAAATTCTCAGAAAAATAAGAATAGAGGGGAAATTCCTTAATGCAGTCAGTAGCATCTATGCACAGCCAACTACCTTCATTGTCCTGAATGGTGAAAGACTTAAAGAATTCTGTTTGAGAATGGGAGCTAGACAAGGATGCCCACTCTCACTGCTTCTATTCAACATTGTGCTAGATGTTCTAGCCAAAGCAATTAGACAAGACAAAGAAATAAAGGGCATCTGTATCTGCAATGAAGAAGTAAAAATCTCCCTATTTGCAGATGATGTGATTGTGTAGACAGAGAATCCAAAGGAATCCGTAAGTAAACTATTGGAACTAATAGAGGAGTTTAGCAAAGTAACGGGATGTAAGATAAACATAAGTAAATCGTAGGATTCCTTTATACCAACAATGAGATTATTAAAGAAGAAATCACCAAATCAATTCTATTTACTATAGCCCCCAAGAAGATAAAATATCTAGGAATAAATCTAACTAGAGAAATAGGCGATCTTTACAAAGACAACTACAAGATCTTACTACAGGAAACTAAGAGAGATTTACATAAATGGAGAAACCTACCCTGCTCATGGATAGGAAGACTTGAGATTCTGAAAATGTCTATTTTACCCAATGCAATCTACTTATGTAATGTAATCCCAGCACAAATTCCAGTGTCACTTTTTAATGAGATGGAGAAACAAATCATCAACTTTGTTTGGAAAGGGAAGAAACCTTGGATAAGTAAAGCACTACTGAAGAAGAAGAACATACTGGGAGGCCTCTCACTACCTGTCTTTAGAACCTGTTTCACTGCCACAGTAGTCAAAACAGCCCAGTACTGGTACAAAAAGAGACAGACAGATCAACAGAACACAGATGAGACCCCAGAGATGCCATCGTCCTCCTATGAACAGGTGATATTTGACAAAGGCCCCAAGATTTTAAACAGGGGTAAGAATGGTCTTTTTAACAATTGGTGCTGGCAAAGTTGGATATCCATCTTCAAAACATTGAAACAAGACCCATATCTCACACTTCATACAAAACCAACTCAAACTGGATAAAAAACCTAAATATCAACTCTAAAATGATGAAGTTTATCCAAGGAAAAATAGGATCAACAATGGAAGTTTTAATACACAATGTAGACAGACTTCAAAATCTGACAAACAAATCACGTTCAACAGAAGACAAAATAGATAAATGGGGACTACTAAGAAGCAAATACTTTTGCTCATCCAAAGACCTCATCAAAAGAATTCAAAGAACCACCTACAGAATGGGAAAAAAAAATTGACAACTATATGCCAGATTGACATTTGATCTTCATAATCTATAAGGTATTACAAAATATCAACAAGAAAAGGGTAAATAATCTAATTAAGCAATGGGCAAAGGAGATAGACATTTCTCTAAAGAGGATATCCAGGCAGCTGAAAGACACATGCAGAATTGCTCATGATCATTAGCTATTGAAGAGATTCAAATCAAAACTACAATGAGATACCATCTCACCCCAGCAAGATTGGCCATGATCCAAAAAACATAAAACAACAAATGCTGGAGAGGCTATGAAGAAATTGGAACTCTCTTACACTGCTGGTGGGATTGCAAAATGGTACAATTGCTTTGGAAAACAATCTGGCACTTCCTTAAAAAGCTGGAAATAGATATACCACTTGATCCTGTAATTCCGCTACTCAGAATTTATCCTTCAGAAACAAAGGTTGTCACATGAACAGACACATGTACACGAATGTTTGTTGCAGCACGGTACACAACAGTGAAAAGTTGGAATCAACCCCACTGCCCATCAACAAATGAATGGATAAGCAAACTGTGGTACATATACTCAATGGAACACTATGCTATGATAAAAACAAGGATAGTTTTAGAAAACATCTCATAACATGGTCTCATTTGGAAGAGATCATGCTAAGTGAAATCAATTAGTGTCAAAAGGACAAATTTTGTATAAAACCCCTGTTATAAGGACTTAACAAGAGAATTGTCCACAGAAGAAAATAATTGTGTTGGCTACATGGGTGAGTGGGGCACTGAGGGTTTATCATAGATGAGATAATTGATAGATGTTAGAAATTTTATTCTTTCACTGCAATTAATAAAAAACAAAAAAGTTGAAAAAAAGTGTATTTGACATACTGGGTAGGTATCACTCCTTGGCTGACTAATTCATTCTTGGTTTATGCAGACGTTTAGCCCACAGCCACTGATACAGTTTTAAGGCAGTGGTGCAAACGGTTAAGCATGTGGTTGCTCACCAAAGTGTTGAAAGTTCAAGCCCATCCAGAGGCATGGTAGAGGAAAGCCCTGGTGATCTACTATGAAGAATCAGCGATTGAAAATCCTATGGAGTACAGTTCCACTTTGATACATCTGGGGTTGCCATGAGTTGAAGTTGACTTGTTGGCAACTTTTTTTTAAAAAAAAAAATTAAGTGGCATTATCACAATGGGTAGTAGAAGTCTCCAAAGAAGAGAAGTTTGTAATAAATGGTGGAATCGTTGCTTATTTTCTGGGTGTGCTAGGCTTGGTCATGCAAATACCCCTCTGGAGTTGTTAAATGATATAGGTTCACCTGTAATTTTGACCCATCAAAAGATGGAGTAGCTTCACCTGACTGTAGAACATTCCTGCTCCTTTGGATTCAACAGAATCAACTAAATGTCTTTTCAGTTGGCTAAAAAATGAGTCAACAGTACTATCTTTAAGATCTCAAACTCCAGAATTATTTGTTTGAATGTTGGAAAAACTGATGGTTTTAGATGGGTTCCCAGAAGAGTTTTTGAGGATTACAGATGAAATTTCTGTTATAGAACATTTCTGTTACAAAAATGTGTGCTGATGAGTCATAGGGTGAAGGATAATCATAAAGATCCCAGAGAAATTCTGAATTTTGAAGGAGAGTTATCTTTTTCAGTCTGTGTTGATGATATGGGAAGAAGGCAGATAATAATTATTGACTGTTGATTGTGTCACAAAGGACATTAGCTCTATGATGTGGTTATTATTATCAGCACGATTTTAGACAGAAGAAAACTTGGGAGGTGAAATATTTGCTTAAGATTCTAGATCTGTTATATGGGAAGTTGGAATTCAAACCTGGACATGAAAACTTGCATTCTGAAGTGTGACTTCCTTTTGCTTTTGATATTCATGAAACCTGTATAACAAAGGTTTCCTAATTCCAGAGATACATCTATTGAGAGTCAAAGAATTTAAAAATTGTCCTACATTTCCCAGTCAGCAAGTAGCAAGTTTGATACTGAAGTTTCTGCTTGGCTACCTCCAAGGTCTCTGTGTTTTCCATGATGCTGTCTTCCCTTCCAAGACTGCCTTCTTTTTATTGTTTCACGGATGCGACTAAAGGCAATCGATGGTGTTAAGAAGTGACTGAATAACTAGCCATAATCATAAAATGCATCATCAAAATTTCATGGTGCAACACATGTGGTTAGCAAATATTGTTAAAATGAGGTTCTGGCCAATAAAGTTCCAGGAAAATTAGTATAAATTGGATAGGAACATGACACTAACTTACAGAACTTGATTTGGCAATACTCACCATTTCAGATCCTCATTTGATCTTCAGCAAAATGAAGATCTCAATTTTTGCTTTATTTCTCTTCTCTTTTCTACTTGCGGTCTCAGAAGTGAAGAGTGAGGAATCCCTGAAGCTCTGCGGGAAGGACTTCATCAGAGCAATCATCTATATCTGTGGTGCCTCCAGGTGGAGGAGGCATCTGGAGGGGAGTCTGCAAGTTCAGCAAGGTAACATGAAGCCGCCACCTTCTTTATTCCTGAAATAATATTTTATTGTCTTTTTCAGTGCAAGTTTACATATCCAGTTAGGTTCCCTTTTGACAGTTTCTGTACAACTTGTTCAGAGACATTAGTTACACTTTTCACGATGTGCCAGTGTTCTCTGTAATTGTGACCTGGTTGTTCTGTTTCCAGTACTCTAGTTTCCCTGCCCTGTTATTGAGTCTTCTTTGCTTTCAAGTAAATGTGGACCCTTTGGTCTCATATAGATGTGTTTTAAATGGCACACTCCTTTAAAATTTCGGATCCGACTCGACGGCACTTGGCTTTTTGGCCTTTAAAATTTTGTGAAGCCAAGTGCTGTCGAGTCAGCTGTTTCCCCAAGTACTGCAAAACTTTTTCTATATCAACTTAAGGGATTAATTATGAAAAAACCAAAACTTTGAATTCAGCTAGGAAAAGAGGTGAGCTTGCTACATTTCAAAATACAAGGACCTTGCTGAGTTTATTCTTCTGGAAATCTACTGATTGTGTAACTATTTGGATGAGCTTGCTTCAGTGGGGTGTGATGGGTGATGGAGAGCATGTGATTTCAAGGGCTTGTTGGGTTAGCAAGGTTTTTACACTTGAATAATATAGAATATAACTGGCAAGTGTTCAGTAAGGACAGAAAACATGTAGTCTACTATTTGTTGTGCATTTATTAAGTGTCAGCTGTTTCATGTGTGCTATCTCATTTGGCCTGCTTATCTAAGCAACATTACCACCATTTACCATTAGACCACAGTCCCTGGGTTGAGCACTGAGCTACTAACCAAAAAGTTCAAGTCTACCCAGAGGCACCTCAGAAGAAAATCCTAGTGATTTACTTTCAAGAGATCACAGATATCGAAAACCCTATCCACAGTTCTACTCCAAAACACATGAGGTTGCCAGGAATTGGAATCAACTCCATGGCAACTGGCTTGGGTTTTGACCATTAGGTAGCAAAGAAAGGTATTGACCCAGCTGGTAAGCAGTGTGGTTAGGAGACGAGTCAGGTGTGTCTGGTTTCAAGACTTGAGGTCTTTCCCTTATTCCAAACTGCTTCTGAGGTGACGAAGAGGAGGTGTCTCAGTGGTAATAAATGACAGCATCTTGGAGGTGGTGGTATTCAAAAGAGGCCCTGATGGATGCATAGTATTTGAGGAATTATGAGGAATGGGGGTGAAGTGTGTGGGCATTCTAGCAAAGGGCATTCTCTGATCCGGAATTTGAAGACAGGACTGGACCTGAAGCATTGCAGAAAGAGTGAGGGACTGACTTCATTACACTCATTTGTTTTTTTTAATTCAAGTAACTTAGAAGTTACTTTGGAATTCTTTCTGCTTTTTCTGTATTAAAGTGTGAAATAAAATTTATTTAAGATTCCATTTTAATAATAAAAACAGTTGTATTTGTTTTTAATAAAAAGTAAAAAAATGCTTTTGTGATAAATATTGCAATCACTTACATGATTGCAAAGGTTTCAGTTTAAATGACTAGTCAACACAATATTTTAGAGAAAGACCCACTGTGTTCATAGTTGAGTACATTAACCTCTTTGGAAAACTTAATGAACTTACCCGGTTCTTTAAAAAGAGAAAAAAATATCATTATCACTTTAATATTGAGAAGTTCATGGTTGGTTACAAGATGGTGACAGAAAGAAAAAGCTTTTCAATCCTAGGCAAGTAAGGATAACTTTTCAGGATTTACACCAACTTTTAGATTAGCAGATCAAAATGCAATGAGAAATAATACATTTGAAATAGCTCTGAAATATATGAATGCACATACCATTAAAATAATAATGCTGTCTGTTTAGCCTTTTACAGTATTTCATAGTGTTTCCTATATATTGCTTTACTGGATCAGTTACTGATTTACCAATCAGCATTCATTCATCTGTTTTTTTCTTGGTACTTGCAAGTGTCTTAAGGCACTGATAAGTTAGTCTGAACTAAAATGGAGAGAAAGAGGCTTATACCCAGATTTTGGTAACAGCACTTGAGTAAAATTACAGTGTGGCCTACCTTTTATTGTCAGGGGTGTGTGTGTGTGTGTGTGTGTGTGTGTAATCCATTTCTGTCAGGTGAATCCTGACTCATAGCAACCCTACAGAACAAGTAGGACTTCTCCATAGGGTTCCTACAGCATCTTCATGGGCAGTGCTTGTAGCACAGTGGTTAAGCATTTTGTTGCCAACTAAAAGGTCAGCAGTTCAAATCCACCAACCACTCTTTGGAAGCCTTATGGGGCAGTTCCACTCTGTTCTGTAGGATCATTATGAATCCTACTCACTGGCAACGGGTTTTTCATTTGTTAGCTTTTTTAATTTTGTTTGTTTAATCTTCAGGGAAGCAGACTGCCACAGTTTTCCCCCATGGAGCAGCTGGTGGATTTGAACTGCTGACCTGTCAGTTACCAGTTGAGCGCTTAACTACTGCACCATCAGGGTTTTGAGGTGTACATGTCCATTCTCTTCCTTCTTGGGGTTCACTGCAGTGGATTCCAGCTCATGGTGGGCAACCCAAGGGTGCCGATAGAACTGCTCCATAGGGGTTTCAAGGCTGTGAGCTTTTAGAAGCAGATCAGCAGGCTTTTCTATGCAGCATTTCTCGGTACGTTGTAACCATCAACCTTTTGGTTAACTGTTCAGTGCTTAATTGTTTGTGCCATTAAGAAGCCTTTTTCTCCTTACTGATCAGCCTCACAGGAAATATACATGGTTGTTGTTTGTTTGTGTTCTGTTTCTAGCATGACTAACACCTTTGGGAGCTGCTGATCATCTTGGAGAAACCAAAAAAACCCTTTGCTGTTGAGCAGATTCTGACTCATAGCAACTCTGTAAACAGAGTAGTGGAACTGCTCCACAGAGTTTCCAAGGAGCACCTAGTGGATTTGAACTCTCGATCTTTTGGTTACTAGCTATTGCACTTTACCACTAGGTCACCAGGGTATCCTCTCAAGCACAGGTAGGCAGTAAAACAGAATTCAAGCCCTGACTTACCTATGACAGGCTGCGTGACATTCCTCTCTCTGCACCCAAGTTTCCTCATCTGTAACGTAAGGAGAGTGCCCATAACTCAGTACTCCACTAAACACCTCATTTCTGTTAAGCCACGTGAACAATTTAGAAAAACTGTGTGCAGGATTCAATTTCCTTTAAAAAATACAACTCATTTTCTCAAGAGTTCAATCTGGTTACTGCCTTTTCAACAGAGCCCTCTAAGAAAATCTCGTTTTCTCCCCTTCTGTACAGCTGAAACAAGAAACTACCTGCATCTCCCAAATGAACACGAGGCTTCCAAGGAAATCACAAAACCCAGCCTTCTGCAGCCTGACTCTTACATAGAGGAGCTTCCTTGGGGTGGACAGCTGCCCAGAGCAGAGCTGTGGGAGGCCAGGAAGCGTCCAGTGAAGTCCAGAAGAGATCTCTCCCTTCTATGCTGCACTGCTGGCTGTAGCATGGCTGATCTGAGCTCTTTTTGTTAAGATGAGAGCAAATACCCAGTGGGAGTGCCTTACACATGTTTAATCACAGTGTCTCACTGCCTGGTACCACAGTTACACAGTGTCATTAAAATGATGGCTTTTGAATAGGCTATACTTCTTTTCAGAAAGTTGTGGATGAATGATGAAAACTACAATGAAGTCTATTTTCTCCTTTTACTGAAATCCTAACGCTTTGAATTTTAAATACTGGAGTATATCCTACCGCTAACCTAGATTTGTGCAAAATTACAATAAAAACTCATAAACTAAACTCGTCATGATATCTTTATTTTAAAATTGTACATCACTTTAAAAATTAAGTGATAAGAAATGCTGATGGGACAAAAACCTTTTTAAAAAAGTCCAAGAAGAAAATAAATATGAACTGTTATCTAACCACCTTGAAATAACTCTTGGCACTCTTATTTAAACACTGACTCATCATTATAAAAATCTAAATAAAGTGATCATCTCAAAGGACCACCGAATGCTTGAGAAATGCTTCCAAATACTATGCAATGTTTTGACATTCTGCTGGACAATAGATGGTGACATGTATTTATCAATGAAGTCTCATAAGTAGCAGAAACCTGGAAGGGCAATCCTGTTCCTGCAATGAAGTCCATTCAGTATTCTGAATGGTGTTGCCTCCCTACTGCTGAGATAAAAGAACATTTTGTTTCCATTTTGGAGGTTAAGAAACTAAGACCCACATAGCCAAATAATGAAATTAGATATCTTCATTGACATAAATAAAAAAATAATATTACAAAACTTTGTTCTAATTTCGAACTCTGTCAGCCCAGTGGTTTGTAACAATCACTAGAAATTTCTGTTCGCCTGAAGTGCTGCTCTGATTCATCCTATAGTCGGTACTAGAAGTCCATCTAATATGTAGCTGGGTACTTACTCTGTGCCAAGGCATCATATGTGGCACTTAGATGTTTTATTTCATGCAGATGTTGAAGGAAGGCTACATGGGTATGATAGTACTTTCACTGCTACTTTTTAAATGGTGAAATTGAGACTCAGTGGAATTAAGTAAACATATCTATCTTTTTTTATTATAGTATTTTAGATGAAGGTTTATAGAGCAAACTAGTTTCTCATTAAACAGTATATATATTGTCTTATGACATGGGTTAACAACCCCACAACAGGTCAACTGTTTCCCTTCTCAATCTTAGGTTCCCTATTACTAGCTTTGCTGTCCCCTCTTGCCTTCTAGTCCTTGTCCCTGGGCTGATGCACCCCCTTAAGTCCCCTATGTCAACGTATCTTGAGTCACACTGCTAAATAGGTGGTATTACTGTGTTCACACTCAGCCTGTAAGTCTCCATGTTAGTGTTTGGACTATGGAGTGACAGCTGTGACCTGGAAGGTGAGTGTGAAGAAGCTGATGGAGTTAGTGGCAACTAGTTTCAGGACTAGATAAGTGCTTGGTTGTTGTTAAATTGATTTCAACTCACTGCAACACATGTAAATGCTGGTGGCATAGTGGTTAAGTAAGTCTGCTAACCAAAAGATTGGCAGTTCAAATCCACCAGGCACTCCTTGAAAACTCTATGGAGCAGTTATGGTCTGTCTATAGGGTTGCTGTGAGTCAGAATCAACTGAATACCAGTAGATTTGGTTTGGTTACCCCTGTGTTGTGGTGTCTTAAATATATTTAAAACTCATTGGTAGGATTATTTGGGGTTTCCCAAACATATAATCAAAACACACTAGAGTGGGATACTGGGCAGAAATTCTAGATAATGTCCAGTCATAGTAGATCTAAAATATACATTGACACAGAGTAATCAAATAATTGGAAAGTATCTCTGTGCATCAGTGCAGAAAGACAGCTTTTCAAGAATGGATGGAAGAGCAGGACTTCTCTTAGGGAGTTGCTCAGAGACTGCACAGGTTAGAAAATGTGGGGACACCTTGGTTGGGATGAGACTTCTACTGGGTTATCTTTATGATTTAATCCAGCCCAAATTCTTTAATATGAAATATGCAGAGAAGTTGATTTATCTTATAGTTTAAGAGTCTTAGTGGCTCAGTTGTTAAGAGCTATGGCTGCTAACTCAAAGGTAAGGAGTTCAAACCTACCAGCCACTCTCTGAAAACGCCCTGGGGCAATTCTCCTCTGTCCAGTATGGTTGCTGTGAGTCAGAATCAACTTGACAGGTTTGGTTGTTGGTTAACCTTATCCTTGTAATGGCCCGACTCATTCCTCAGATGCACCTCCTCAAACCAGCTCACCAGCACTGCATGGCTATAAATGTCCTTTTGGAATCTCTAGTTTATGTATTAATTGTAATCATTTTTCATTTAAATACATATTACAATAGATAAACCAAACCAAGGAATTATAAAGAACACAATCTTTCTTTTTAATTGTGATTAAGTGAAAGTATATAATCCAAATTAATTTTGCATGGCTGCCTAACTGCAGCTCCTTCTGTTCTCCTTGCCCAGTGACAGCACACTCCTCGTTTCCATTCTATACTATCCTCTTAACAAGTTCCTGTCCCTTCGTCTCCACCCTCTTCTTTCCCATCGGGAAAGAAAGCAGTAGGGCAGTGTCCACATAGAACCTTAAAGTACACACACCATACGGTCACATTGTGTCCCCAAGTCCCGTCCATTTTTGTCCAAAGGGTTGACCACAGTGGTGCTTTCTGGACAGAGGCAGCAGTAGGTTGAGGGGCCATGCTCCCAGGGGACCTCCCAGGTCATCAGATCATCAATTGTTGTCTTTTAGTAGAATTCTTGAGTTGCACCCCTTTCTTAATAAAGAACACAATCTTTACACAATCTCTGCCTTGAGATAACCTGTATTAACAGTGTGTGACATGCATCATTCTGTAATGAACCATTGTCTTTTTTCTCACAGCAACCCTGTAGAACAGGGTAGACCTGCCCCACAGGGTTTCCAAGGAGCAGCTGGTGGATTTGAACTGCTGATGTTTTGGTTAGCAGCTGAACGCGTAACTACTGAGCCACTAGGGCATCTTATATACATATACAGATACATATATTTTGTATTTACTTGTCAATTCATGAGTTGGATCTGACTCAACGGCACTCGGCTGGCTGGCTGGCATTTGTCAATTCATCATCTTATTTACAAAAGGGGACCATTTGACACATTACCTAGCAATGTGGATTTCTAGCTTCAAAATAACATTGTAACATCCCTCTAGGTCTACAGATACCTATCCAACTTATTCTTTTAAAATAATATAATATTTTACAGGCTTGAGTCCTAAAGAGTGGCCTGAAGACTGATGAGGATCCCCAAGACAAAGTATGAGAAGGTAATATATTTTTATTATACTAAGACATCATTTGCCTTTTTCCATAAGTTAATATTTGCATAAGCAATGGTGGGAGTTCCCCCATACTCTAGAGATAGTCAGTGTATTCTTTACCACTAGGAACTCTCAGTTTAACTTAAGAGTGTTCATGAGAAAGCAGGAAAAATTATTATACTAAATCTATGTCTACTAAATCTATGTCACTCAGTACATATCTCTTCAATATTCTGGGGGACAGAATGGAAATCTACATGAGGCATTTTGCTACATGTTGAGGATGTGGTGAAGGTTTTAGGGAAAAGCAGTTGTGATTGGTTTGTAAGGTTAAAACTAGCTACTTTTTTCCATGAAGCATCTTTTTTTTTAAAAAAAACTGATAAATCGTAGTTAAGATTTGGTATTTGAAATGAAAGGAAATAAAAAGAAAAAATGAATGAAGTGTCCTGTTACATCAAGAAAAACAAAAGATAGTATTTGTTGTCAGTGTCAGAATGCAAGCTTTCCAGCAGTTTTGGAAAACTTTCATGCACCACCATGAGCACCGGGGGTAATACTAATGAATCTGACATGCTGCATTATGTAACGAAGTGTGTAACATTTGGAAGATGTGCAGAGTTCAGTGAACCAGTATCTGCCAAATGACCAATGAACGGTATCTCACAATCATACGAGGGTCAAGGATCCAGCCAAACTGCAAGATAGAGACTTTTAACAGAGTACATGAATTCACTGATGTGGTTTCAGATCCTATCTTGTACCTATTCACTGACAGATAACTACTTGTTGAGTTTTGGAGGGGATTAAAAAAAAGAATATCCAAAATCATCTGCATAGGTCACTAAAAAAACTCCTGGTCCAACTAAACATGTGAGACTGAACAACTGTCTTTACGTTCTTCAATTAACACAACATACAGCAACACATTGAATGTGAAGGTTGATATGACAATTGAGTTGTCTTATATTGTTTGTCATTAAAGACTTGCACATTATAAAACAATGTCAGTCTTCCCAATGTTATGTTTTAAAATATAGAAACAGTTCATAGAATATTATTGATGTTAACATGCATTGTGTTTATAACTATTTTTAAATTAATTAATATTTTCAAATTTCAAAATTTCTCAGTTTCAAATTCCAACATAACTAAGTACTGATTCAACCTATGTAAGCAAAGGCTTTTTGAAGTTGGTTAATAATTTTGGGAAAGTAAAAGAGCTCAGAGACCACTGCTATTCTGCAGTATGATGTATTGTCACAATTTTGTTTTGAGGTCTGTATTAATATGTACTCAGCATTTGTCATTGCAAAGATGCAATGCAATAAACAGCCTCGTTCACGCATCCTATTTACTGATGCTTTTATTCACATGAGATAGTTTACCAGGTTGTTGAGGGAAAAGATATATGTATTGTTTTTCAGTACAAGAATTCCCTGACTTACAACAGCAAAGTCAGCACTATTGACTGGATCACAAGTTGGTTCTGACATAAACTGAGTACCTTTGCCCTCCCCAGCTCCCTGCATTTTATTGTCAGTGGAAGCCCTGGTAGACGAGTGGTTAAGTGATACGGCTGTTAACCAAAATGTTGGTAGGTCATATCCCCCAGGTGCTCCTTGGGAACTCTATGAGGCAGTTCTCCTTTGTCTATATGGCTGATATGAGCTGGAATTGACTCAACAGGAGTGGCCTTGGGTTTTGTCTTTTTTTATTATCAGTGTCATTATAAATATGATCTTTTTTTTGTCTTTGGTGGTTGGAACAGGGAAGTTGATGTCGAGTCCTAACAATGAAGTTAGAGTCAAAATGTCATCGGGTGCACGTGTAATTCAATTGTCATTTGTTGTTAAAGTTGAACGTTGCCCTTTTTTTTATCCCTAACATCTGCTGACACTGACACCTGACTCTACTGCAGTATAGCACACTTTATGGTGGTGTTTTGAACAGTAATTCATAACACTGAACATCTGAGAATAGTAACATCAACAGCTGACATGCTGTAACACGGCATGTGGTACAATATTACTACTGATGAATCACTCAGACTAAACCATCAAGTTCATTACAGCTCATAGCAACCTGATAGGACAGAGTAGATCAGCTCCATACAGTTCCCAAAGAGCATCTGGTGGATTCAAACAGCCAACCTTTTGGTTAGCAGGCATAGCACTTAACCACTGCCCCACCAGGGTTTCCATTACTAATGGTAAGATGTACTGAAACAACAACAACAACACCACACACACACACACACACACACACACACACACACACACACAAACCAGATGGTTGTAAATGTTGTTCTTTATAATTTGAATACATCTCATAAGTTGGGGCCAACCTGTACATATTTATGATTTGTAATATATATATTTAAGTATGTAGAAAAACATAGAAGAACAGATCCTTGTGTCCTCAGTAAATACTATAGCCACTTTTCTTAAAGGTTGGAAAATGCAAAAAGTGCTGAAAATTATAAAACAAAATAAAAGCTTCACTCCCTTGCATGTTGCTAAAGTAGTAACATAACCTTTGTTAAGAGGTTTTTTTTTTTTTTGTGATTTCTGACAGAAAAAAAATTATGTGTATACTAAATTTATGTAGTATCATTACCAATACAAATAAATAGCTTACTCTATGTAGGAGAAGTGTTGCAGTGGTTAAGAGCTATGGTTGCTAACCAAAAGGTGGGCAGTTTGAACCCATGAGCCACTCGTAAACCCTATGGGGTAGCGCTACTCAGTACTATAGGGTCACTACGGGTTGGAATCGACTTGAAGGTAATGGACTTTATACTCATACCTAAACTTTAACCTATACATCTATCTACACATCTGTCTGTCTATATAACTGTCTATCTGTCCATCCATCCATCTGTCTTAGACACTTTTAACACTTTCTCAAATTCCTTCTTTTCCTCTTGGACACACAGCTGGACTACATTTCCCAGCATCCTTTCCATGACCTATGATCATGTGACTGAGTTCTAGCAATTAAATGTGAATATGTGCCACTCCACTGAGACAGACTCAGGGAGAAAATGTCATGTGAAAATGCTCAAGAAGCCAACAAATACAAAAAGAAAAGCTACTAGGAGCTAGCAGAACCTAGGTGAGAGGAATGTATAGTTTCTCTTTCAGAGCCTTTGGAGGAACCAACAGAGCCATACCCTTATGTGAACTTCCAGCCTTCAGAGCTTTGAAATTAATAAGTTTCTGTGTTTTAAAGCTACTCAGTTTCTGGTATTTTGTTATGGCAGCCCTAGGAAGCTAATACATTGTCCTACATCTCATTGTTTTTTTTTTTGTTTGATATATACAGGAGGACTTCCAAAAATAGCCCCTGACCTTGTTCTGACTAATAATATTGAGCTTTCCTATCATGTCTTTCCACAGGCGTAGTTGGTTTGATTCCTGTGTATTCTATCTGGCAAGAGCCATGTATACAGTTGCCATTTATATTGGTGAAAAAAAGTATTCACTTTGAAAAAGTCATTGGGCTTGCAAAATTCTATCATGTGATTCCAGGCATCATTTCTTTCACTAAGCCCTTACTTTCCAACTACCATCCTTCTTCTTTGTTTCCAACTTTCACATTTCAATCACCAGTAACTACAAGTGCATCCTAGTTGCTTGTTAAATCAATTTATGACTGTGAAAGCTGGTACAAATGCTCAATTTCCTCATCTTTGGCCTTAGTGGTTGTTGCACAAATTTGAGAAATAGTCATATTAACTGGTCTTCCTTGTAGGCATATGATATTATACTATCACTGACAGTAATGTGTTTCAGGATAGATCTTGAAATGTTCTTTTTCGACAAGTAACGACAAAGCCGTTACTCTTCAAGCTGTCATTCCAGATAACATAGACCACATAATTACCTGATTTAAAACAGTCAGTGCTAATCCATTTCAGCTCACTAATGCCTAGGATATTGATGTTTGTTTCATTTTTGACAAATTTTTCTTGATTCATATATTCTACATTCTGATTATTAATGGCTATTTGCAGCTGTTTCTTCTCATTTTGAGTTATGCCACATCAGCAAATGAAGGTCCTGGAAACTTAACTCCAGAGGCATCATTAAGGTTGGCTCTACTTTGAGGAGGCAGCTCTTCCCCAATCCTAGTTTGAGTGCCTTCCAGCTTGGGGTGAGTTCAACTTCTGGCACTATTATCAGACAATGTTATGTTGCTATTCATAAGGCTTTTTCTGGCTAATGCTTTTCATAAGTAGACTGCCAGGTCCTTCTTCCTAGTCTGTCTTACTCTGGAAGCTCAGCTAAAATCTGTCCTCCATAGGTGACTCAATACCAGTGGCATACTTCCAGCATCACAGTAACATGCAAGCCCCACAGTTTGACATAGTGAACAAAGCCAGAGGCCAACTGAAAAACAGGCCATCAATTTCTCATAGGCAAGTTCAAGTTGAAATTGAAGAAAATTAGAACAAGGCCATGAGAACCAAAGTACAACCTTGAGCATATCCTACCTGAACTTAGAGACCATTTGAAGAACAGATTTGATACATTGAAGACTAATGACTAAAGAACAGATGAGTTGCAGAAAGCATGAAGAAAGCAAAATGTCATCAAAGACAGGAGAAAAATAAAAGACCAAAGTAGATGTCAGAAGAGACTCTGAAACTTGCTCTTGAATTTTGAGTAGGTACAGCAAAAGTGAGAAATGATGAAGTAAAATAACTGAACAGAAGATTTCAAAGGGTGGTTAGAAAAGACAAAGTATTATAACGACATGTGCAAAGAGCTGGAGATAGAAAATCAAAAGGAAAGAACATGCTTGGCATTTCTAAAGCGAGAAGAACTGAAGAAAAAATTCAAGTCTTGTATCGTAATAATAAAGAATTCTATGGGGGAAAGGAAACCCTGGTGTTGCAGTGCTTAAGTGCTACATCTGCTAATCAAAGGGTCAGCAGTTCAAATCCGCCAGGTGCTCCTTGGAAACTCTGTGGGGCAGTTCTACACTGTCGTATAGGGTCGCTATGAGTTGGAATTGACTCAATGACAGTGTTGCTTTTTTTTTTAATAGGGGAAAATATTGAACTGCGCAAGTAGCATCAAAAGAAGATGGAAGGCATACACAGCCATTATACCAAAAAAATTGGTCAACATCCATTTTAGAAGTTAGCTTAAGATCAGGAACCAATGGTACTGTATAAAAAATCCAAGCTGCACTAAAATCATTGGTGAAAAACAAAGCTCCAGGAACTGACAGAATATCAATTAAGATGTGTCAACAAATGAATGTAGCAACAACCAACTAGAAGAGATTCATATTTCTGCCTATTCTCAAGAAAAAACGATCCACCTGAATGCAGATATTATTGAGTGATACCGTTAATGTCACATACAAATAAAATGTTGCTGAAGATCATTCAAAAGTGGCTGCCGTAATATATCAACAGGGAACTGTCAGAAGTCAAGCTGGATTCAGAAGAGGATGCAGAACCATGGATAGAAATCATTGCTGATCTCAGAGGGATCTTGGCTGAAAGCAGAGAATACTGGAAAGATGCTTACCTGTGTTTTATTGACTATGCAAAGGCATTTGACTGTGTGCATAACAAATTATGAAGAACATTGTTAAAAATGGAAATTCCAGAACTTTTACTTGTGCTCATAGGAAATATATATGCAGATCAAGAGGCAGTCTTTCATAGTGAACAAAGGAATACTGTGTAGTTTAAAGACAGAAAAGGTGTGTTTCAGGGTTGTATCCTTCCATCACACCCATGCAATCTGTACACTAAGCAAAAATCCAGGAAGCTAGACTATATGATGAAAAACAGAGCATCAAGAGTGAGGGAAGTTGAATTACCAATCTTACACCTCAATATAAAGAAAAAGAAATCCTCATAACTGGACAAATAAGCAACATCACAGTAAGTGGTGAAAAGACGGAGGTTGCAATGGATTTCCTTTACTTGGATCCACAATCAATACACCTGGAAGCAGCAGTCAAGAAATCAAAAAGATGCATTACACTGCATTGGGCAAACCTGCTGCAAAACACCTCTTTAAAGTGTTGAAAAGCAAAGATATCACCTTGAAGACTAAGATGCATGTGACCCAAGCTACCGGTGTTTTCATCACCTCATATTCATCCGAAAGCTGGACAATGAGAGAGGAAGAACAAAGAACTGAAACCTTTGAATTGTGGTGCTGGGCAAGAGTACTGAATATACAGTGGACTACCAAAAGGAGGAACAGATCTCTCTGGAAAGAAGCACAACCAGAATGCTTCTTAAAAGCAAAGACAGCAAAACTTTGTCTCACATATCTTGGACATATTGTCACAAAAGTTCCCTGGAAAAGGACATAATAGTTTTTAAAGTCAGTGTAAAAGGGGAAAACCATCAAGGAGATGCACTGACACAAACGGCCACAACACTGGGCTCTGGTACGACATTTGTTAGGGATGAACAGAACCAGGCTATGTTTTGTTGTGCTGTATGTAGGGTTGCTATGAATCAGAACTGACTCAACAGAACCTAACAACAACAAATAAGTATTTTAAATTTAAACACAAATCAAGATTACTATCTCCAAAGTCCACATTAATCCATATTCTGACCAGAAATGTAGAAGAGTGATTACTTCTTCACATCTTCACCTGTACATACTGATATGCTTGCAAAAACTTGTAGTTCTTGTAAGATAAAATTGAATATCATTATTGGTTTAATTTGCAATGTTTTGACTGTCTTAGAGTGATCAGCCTTTATGTTTATTGCCCATTTGTATCTCCTCTTTCATAAATTAGCCTCTTAATATCCGTTATTTGTAATCTTTCTCTAAATTGGAAGCCTTTTTTCTATTAACAATACTATTGTTTTGACTGTCACTCGAATCACATATTTTCCCTTTGTCTTTTGTATACAAGTTCTGACAATGCAGTCCGCAAACTTAATTGTTTTGTGTCACATACCTCATTGCTGAATATGACTATGGTCATCTTTGAAGTACTCCTCTTGGGAAGCTATGCACCAATGCCAATGCCTAGTCCAACCTGCAAAGCAATTTTGGAACTCTTTCTAGAATGATGGCAAGGTGACAAGTTCATAAACTTAACTATATAGTTGTCTGTGAGGGAGTTTTTGGCCAGCAAAAAATAACTGTATTGGAATACCCTCCCTACTCACCTGATGTGGCCCCCAGTGACTTTTTTCTTTACCCAAAGATAAAGGAAATATTGAAAGGAAGAAATTTTGTTGACATTTATGACATCAAGAGTAATATGATGACAGTTCTGATGGCCATTGCAGAAGAAGAGTTCCAAAATTGCTTCAAAGGGTGGACTAGGCACTGGCATCAGTATATTGCTTCCCAAGAGGAGAGTGTCAAAGGTGACTATAGTCATATTCAGCAACGAAGTATGTAGCACTTTTTCTAGGATGGTTGTGAATTTAACTGGCAGAACTTGTACGTTGACTTCTTTTAGGATGTCTCTGGTCACACAGTGTGTCTTTTCCTTCACAGCCTCTGAATTTTCTTCCTTCTTTCTGAAAGACAATGCAAACATTCTCTTAAACTTTATCCTAATATTTTATTGTTTATCTTTTGCATTTGAATCTCTAATCGATTTTTAATTGTTTTTGTGTAGTGTGGGATCAATGTTTAAGTTTTACTTTCTTCCAGATGGATAGGAAACTTTGTCTGAATCATAGATAAGAAACCATGCTTTCCCCAGTGAAATTTTAGGTATCACCTGTTAAATTTGTGTTAAATTTCCAAGTATATTTGGGAATATTATGGTGTTCTTTATTTTGTTCATCGATTTATTTGTCCTGAATTAACCCCATAATCTGATTGTAGTAGCTTTATGGTAAATTTTAATATCTAATTGCCCTTCCTTATAGCTTTTTTCTAATATTCATCACTATATTAGATCTATACACTTTCATATAGATTTCACAATTATGCTATCCCATTCTAAAAGAATTTCAGTAGTTATAGCTTCAATTGCATTATATTTATATAATAACTTAGAAAATATTTGTATTCTATGACATTAAGAATTCCCATTTAAATATGATACTGTAATAACAAAGTGATATGGTTACTTTAAGAAGCCCTGGTGGCTCAGTGGTTAGGTTCATTTCTAAATGTATGTTGCAGTACAAAGAAAAATCTTAATTTCTGTGTATTCATCTTATCTTCAGCCACCCTGTCATTTTATTAAATGGCTCTTTTACTTGTGTATCTTGGGCTTTCTAGGTATAGAATATCATCACCTACTAAGGAAAACATAACTTTATCTCTTCCAATATATGTTAATTTTGTAATGTTCTTTTCTTTTTACGTTATCTATTATTCTGCATTTATTGACATATAATTTTCTAGGCACTGGCTGGCTGGCCGGCTGGTCTACATACCGATCATGTTGTAATGACTGAAAAAGAGACAAAAGGAGTATATGTTCTGATACAAATCAAATGTAAAGAAGACAAATATTAGATACATGACTGATACTGAGAAGAAAATAAAGCACGGCAGAATAGACAGGGCTGAGAGTTACAGAGAGGAAAAACTTCACATAGAGTGGCCAGGCTAAGGAAGGCCTCACTAGGAAGGTGACCTCTAAAAGAATTCTTAATGATGGTGACGATGGTAAGTGTCTTTCCCACATTCCCAATTTTGGTGGAAATGGCTGCAGCGTTTCGCTATTCTTTAAGACATTTGCTGATAAATAAGTCGCCATGGATTAGAATCAACTTAACAGCAACGGGCAATGGATTTGGTTTTTGGTTTAAAGTGGTTAACATCCTTCATTGTTTAAAAGTTTTCTTCTATTGTTGTGTGCTTACAGACATATTTTATCAAAAAATGACCTCTGCATTTTATCAAACGTCTATTCAGCTTTTAATATGTTATCACATAAAATTTTTCTCTTAGTTTTTTAATGGGATGAAGTATATTCATAGCTTTCCTTTTGTTGAAATCTTCCTGAATTTTCAGAATAAATCAATTTAACCATGGTGTGATATTTTTCTAATACTCAGAAGGACTAAATTTATTAATGTTTTATGTAGAATATTTGTATCTGTATTTATAAGTAATAACTGACCCTATGTGCTTTGGCAATATAGATTAGTCCAGTGTTATAAAACAAAAATATTAACTGTTTTTTCAAAAGTTCAGAAGAAATAAGCTATAGTAGTATCATTGCCTACTGACTTTAAAAAATTATTGAAGTATAATATGCATAATCTAAAATAGGTGGGAAAAAAATAAATGAAATAAATCAAGGAAATGCCAAAGTGAGAGCCAAGACTTCCGAAGGGAAGAAGTGTAAAAATAGGGAGAGATTAGCAAAGAGGGGCCAAATTTGGGAATGAATACAATTTTATATAAATATGGACTTGAAAAGAAGTAATTTGGCATTCAAAGGAGGCAGTAGCAGATGACTAAAAACTCTGAAATCCATGGTACCACATTATGGTGATGAACAGAAATTGAAAAAAACAAACAAAAACCCAGCAAGCAAGGAAACAAACAAGAACAACAACAAACACGTTCAATTCTTCAAGAGAGCAGTTTTGGCAGGAAAAAAATTAGTGGTCAGGTTCGAGATTCTACCACAGGTAAGATATTCTGCCAATGTTTTTCCTTCTAATCCTTGTGACAAGTGCATGAGGAATGGTCATGTTTACCTTTGAGGAAACTGAGGCCCAAGATGTTGACCACCTTTCCCAAAGCCAGGTGTCTACTAAGGGTTGGAAGCTGGAACAGATGTGTTCATGCCAAACATATACCCCTTTAGAAGAATAACTACATCATATTGCCTCTCAAATGAATCCAGAAGAGATCCGAGCTATTGAAATGCTTCCTAGATTTGGCAGTGGCTGTAGGAGGTCCATTTCTGCCCTTTCGTAGAAAGAACACTTTAGTGAGGATGCAAATCAGATTGCATGAGGTAAAAGTGGTGCAGATGAGTTAGTTCCAACTCATAGTGACTCTAAAGAACAGAATAGAACTGTCCCATTCAGTTTCCAAGGAACTCTCGATGGATTTGAACTGCAGACCTCTTGGTTAGCAGCCATAGCTCTTAACCACTGTGCCACCAGGGTTTCCAAAAGTGGTGAGGATAGCAGAGAAAATCAGAGGCAGTGGGTGCAGGACACTCCGTGGAATTTTTGGGAACAAAAAGACAGTAAATTGTCGATAACTATTAAAGTGTTAATTTTTCTTAATGCATTTTTTGAGACTACCTAGAAAGATAGGTCTAATTATGGGCCCAAGGAAAGTGTTTGTTCCCTAAAATAGCTGGATTTAAAAGGTTCTAATTTCTCAACTGCTGTTTTAAAAATCACTCAGATATACTGGATAATTCCCAAGAACTTTAAAAAATGAATGAGTTGAAGTAGTGCTTACTTTTCCAATACATAATCTGCTGAACACTGTTCTAAGGGCTTCCTATTCATTTAATTTTTTCTATAAACAGTGACAGCACCACACAGCATTGGTATTTCCATTCAGGATGTTAGTGTACTTTTGACAGGACCTTTACAGTCCTTATGCTCTCTAACAACAGAAATGGATCAAATAAAAAAAATAAAAATAAAGAAAAGAGAGAAGACATCAGTTAATTTTGGCCTTGTGAAAGAAAATTTTCCCTATTGATTTGGAGGGAGGGTATCCTGTGGACATTGCCAGAGCTAATTGATTTTTCAGTAATTTGCGATTAGTACTAGCTATGCTTGTTGAAAATTCTGCTAACGAATAATTTATAAAGCAGGAAGATGTTAGGTGGCAATTTGGATGACTGCCAAGTCTAAATCTCTCACCTTGATGTTATTTGTGCCTCAGTTACAGTTCCAATTTTTCAGCAGTCTGAGGCTACTTCTATCTGAATTTCCCATTATATACTTAAATTCAATAAGTGAAAAACCACACTTAACATTTTACCCTTCAAACTCTATACTGACTACCTTACTTCTGCTAACACGACCACTGATGTCTTAGTTACCTAGACTCACTCAACTAGAAATCTTTTATTAATTGAGCACTATCAGGCAGTGTCATGGATTGTGTCTCCCAGAAAAATGTGCACAGCAGTTTGGCTGGGCCATGATTCTTGGCTTTGTGTGATGTTCCTGTATTTTGTAAATCCTGCCTTCATGACGTTAAGGAGGAAGACGAGCAGCAGTTTTGCTAGTGAGATGGGACACAATCTACAAGCTTGGACTGAGTCTTGAGACAGTCTCTTGGGATATAAAGGTGTTGAAATGAGGAAGGGCGCAGTAAACATTTGAGGTATTAAAGAAAGCCCCAGGAAACAACTTAATAGCAGAAAATACCATAGAATAATCTCACCTTTGTCTTACAAAACACTGTCAGAAGACAAGCCTGGGGGCGACCTTGCAAGTGACAGCCTGCAAGTGACCCCTAGACCCTGACCACGTTTTACAACTAATGCAGTTAACAATCAATGTAAAGGTCAGTTCACCCTCCCTGCTTTGCAATCTCACGACTTAAATACTGGGCACTGAGGAAACTCGTCGTCACCCCCTGCTCTGTGTAGCTTGGGGTGCATCCCTGGTGCACCAGTATTTTTCCTATTGGGCATACTTTTTTTTAATAAAATTTAACCTTTAAAGTAACAGTGTCACATCTTGAAAATCGTGGACCCTAACAAAGGAAAGGGAAGCAAGCAGAAAATTGGGGACCTCAGACCACCAAGAAGCTGTGCTGGGGGAAAAGTGTATCCTTTGAAAAGGATCCAGTGTCCCTGAGTGTCAGAATCTCACAATTCAGGGGAAGATGGACAAGCACCTTCCGCCAGAGCCAGCAGAGAGAGACTTACTCTGGAGCTGATTGCCCTGAATTTGAATTTGTAGCCTACTGGATTGTGAGAGAATAAAATTTCTCTTTTGAAAGCCATCCCCTTGTGATATTTGTGTTATGGCAGCACTAGATTACCAAGACAGGTGGCATAATGGTTAAGAGCTCAGCTGCTAACTGAAAATGTCTGCAGTTCAAATCCACCAGCTGCATCTTGGAAACCCTATGGGGCAGTTCTACTCTGTCCTATAAGGTAGCTATGAGTTGGAATCAACTCTAAGGCATTCTATAGTTAATGGCTGACCAGACATAAGTATTTAATCCTCCCCTAACCCTATGAGATAATGTCATGGATTGAATTGTGTCCTCCCCCAAATATGTATAGCCATGTGGCTGGGCCAAAATTCACAATATTTTGTGATTGTCTTCCATTTTGTGATTTTCCTGTGCCATATGTTAAAGTATTAGGTTGGGACTGTAAATCCCTTCATGGGATCACCTCCCTGCTCCACTGTAAAGGGAGTTTCCCTGAGTATGGCTTGCCCCACCCTTAATCCTTTTGTCCTACAAGAGATAAAAGGAAAGAGAAGCAAGCAGAGAATTGGGAACCTCACACCATCAAGAAAGCAGCAGCAGAAGAAAAGCATGTCCTTCAGACCTGAGGTTCCTGTGCCAAGATGCTCCCTGGATAAAGACTGATGCAATACCAGACTTTCCTCTAGAGCTGACAAAGGGGAAAGCCTTCCCGTAGGGCAGACATCCTAAATTTGGACTTGTAACCTGGTGGACTATGTAAGAATAAGCTTTGCTTTGTTAAAGCCATCCATTCTGTGGTACTTCTGCCAGAGCAGCACTAGCTGACTAAAATAGGTAGCTACCTGTATAATCCTTACATTATGATGGGAAAACTGAGGCTGAGGTCACAAATTTAAGTTTTCCTAGTTAGTGTGTGGGACCACAGGATTCAGCCCTGTTTTTGTTAGATGTTGTTGAGTTGGTTCTGACTCACAGCAACCCTATGAACAACAGAATGAAACACTACCCAGTCTTGTGCCATGTCCACAGTCGTTCTTATGCTTATGCTCACTGTTGTGGCCACTGTGCAATCCATCTCATCGAGGCTCTTCCTCTTTTTCTTTTTTATTATGATTGAGTGAAGATGTACATTCCCATATAAATTTGCATGCCCGCCTATGTGCAGCTTCTACTGCTCTCCCTGCCTGGTGACAGCACACTCTTCCTCTCCATTCTGTACATGTCATATCCTCCCAACAATCTCCTATTCCCTCCTCTCCACCCTCTCCCCCGCCTCCAGTAAGAGGTCAGCAGGACGACACCTATAGATGCATAGAATCATAAAGTGCACATATGATATGGTCACTCTGGGTTACTGAGTCCAATCCATTCCTGTTCGAAAAGTTGATCTCCATTACAATTTTTCCTCTTTTTCACTGACCCTCCACTCTACCACACATGAAGTCCTTCTTTGGGGACTGATCCTTCCTGACAACATGTCCAAAGTATGTAAGACACAGTCTTGTCATCTTTGCTTCCAAGGAACACTCTGGTTGTACTTCTTCCAGAGCAGACCTGTTCTTTTGGGGGCCATGGTACATTCAACATTCTTCTCCAACACCACAGTCCAAAGGCGTCAATTCTTCTGTCTTCTTTGTTCATTGTCCAGGATTCAGCCCTAGGTCTGCAAATATCCAGAGTTTGTAACTTTCAACTGCCTTGTCATGTTGTCTTAAAGTCACCTCTGACTCTTCCATCCCCTTTACCTAATTGTATCCTTACAGTGTCCTGTGCTATTGTCCTCCCCTTCCCGTTGTCCACGATACAGTCTAGTTCAGCCTCTCATTACCTTGCACCTCTCCAAAGTGGTCTTCCTGTTCTGTCTCCACCTACTCATCTTCTTCAAGAGTCACCTCACTTAGCCAAGTGCCGTCGAGTCGGATCCATGTGACCATGAGTCACCTCACTTACACTATTTAAAAAAGAAACCCACTGCCACTGAGTTGATTCTGACTCATAGCCACCCTATAGGACAGAGGAGAACTGCCTGATAGAGTTTCCAAGGAGCACCTGATGGATTTGAACAGCTGACTTTATGGTTAGCAGCAGTAGCACTTAACCACTACACCACCAAGATTTCCTCCTTTATACTATTTCCCCAGTGAAAACCTTGGATGTGTTACCCATGGTCTGAGAGGGAAATATATAGGAAAATTCAGGGTGTTCCAAAGCAGAACAGTTTAACTTACAGTGTCATTTACTTAAAAATACTCCATCACAAGCATTTTGTGATAACCAGCATTTTTCCAAGTCAGTTGTAATGAAAAAGTTTTTGTTTTTTTTTTACTGTATATTCCTATATGGCTATATAATTGCTCAAATTCACGTACAATCTAAATTACAGTACATGGTAATATCCTGGCAAAGTGTTCCCTTTTTTTTTACTTTATTGCCATCATATTTAAAATTTTGGTTTCTAATATAGTCAAAAACATATGGTAAGAGGTTGTCTCATGGATTTGAGTTTAGAACTCTGAAAATATAACGCCATTTTCATAATGGGTTTTCTCTATACTCACGAAGTGTCCTCATCTGATTTATTCACATGAAACTGTTTTATGATTGCCCCTGCTGTTGTTCCAAGAGGGGAGAAGTTCACAAACGTATAATGAGATCATGACGCTCATCTACTTATTATACTTGTGGTCTAATTCAGATTGAAAACCGGCCTATAGGGACGAACCAGTATTGGTTGTGATAAATTATTCCACAGACATATTCTCACTAAAGCGCTAAGAGGCAAAATAAAGAAAATCGCTTAATTCGTTGTTGAAAGTCACTTTCAAATTTCGTACAAGCAGAAAGAAAGAGATTTAAAAGCTATACATTTTTGACTATGCTGCTTTGGGAGAAAGATAAGACAGCAATAAATTTTATTGATTACAAAACACCGGCCATTTTTACATTTGCTATTTTTTCCCCTTAAGAGTAGAGCTTTGCTAATTTTCTCCATATGTGTGTAATTTGTCTTTGACCTTTAACAAATATCCTTTAAGCAGTCCACTTACCATCTAAGAAGAATGCTACAGCATCATTTTACATGCACACAAAGAGTTGAAAGCTCTATAAAAATAAACGACCCATGATACAAGATACATTAACCAGCAGAATAATAAGCTATTTCAGCCCTGTAAATTTTAGCACCTATCTATTCAAAACCACTGGGTCACTTTAGGATTAAATTCATAGGAACAAGATGGTAAATACACATGTTTTATTTGGTAAGCTGCCAACCACATATTTTGTGTAAAAGTTTGTTAGCCCAGGACAAACCTATCCAAAAGGCACATCAGGCAGTGTATATCGAAAACAGCATCTCTTTCCAGTACATGATTTTATGTGTTACAGATACATTTACTATTAAGCATCATGTATATTTAATGTCACGTCTACTTCAATGCCCTAAAGAGCTTTTGTTCACTTTATAGCTTCCATTACTGAAGAACCAATGTTCAGTTCCCCCACAATCTTGTAAAGTGCAGGCAACCCACCAGAGCTTCTAGATTCAGCCAGCTGCCCCCCGGGACCACAATAATTGTTATGAAGTCATTAATTCTACCTCAGCAGTTTCAACTGTCAGGTACATGTAACAATAATTGCAGTTAATGAATGCTGCTCAATTTATTAAGAGCAAAAATGAAAACCAGTATTCTTTTATATGCAGCACTGAGGCACATTATCATTTATCATTTCTGCATACAGTGTTGAATATTCTACCATCATTTATTGGGCAGGGTACTAGCCATATATATATATATTTAAATATTCATTAATGAATAATGCAGGAAATTCCAACTCTCTAATTAAGGAGTAATTTTAAAAATTAATTCAAAAAGCAGTATTTAATAAGAATCTATGTCTGTGGAAACTAGAAGAATCAAAGCTTATTTCATGCTTTGGATAAGCAAGATTCTTTTCTTTTGCCATGCTTCTCTCCTGCAATCCTTACAAAAATTTGAGAAAGTCCAAAAGCTTCCAATTGTGTAAAATATTTGCATTGTTTCTTTCTCAAAGTTATGGGAAGGAAAATTTGTGTGTACATAGAAACAGCTTATTTTTTGATTAAAAATAAAACAACAACTATGAACTAGATTTCTCTTCAATCATTCAAAGTAAACTACATAGACAATTGCAAGAGCAAAGAGAGAAGAATTTCTGAAAATGTAAGATGAAAAGTCATCACTTTTAGGATCCCAGAGGCATCTGCTTGCCACATGCATACTCTGACTCTTCAACTGTCCAATGTAAACCATCACAACTAGCTTATATCGTGGAATCATCAAGTCCTTGACCCGGGCTTTAATAACCTACCAATTTAAAAGGAAAAAAAAGTCTTCATTTACCATTTAGACACACGGAAACTTAAAAATGTTAATCTATGTCCTGCATAGAAACAGAACACATCACTAAGGAGTCTATTTGGCCTTGCAGCAACCCTATGAGGACAGAGTGGAATGGCTGTACAGGGTTTCCAAGGAGTGGCTGGTAGATTTGAACTGTTGACCTTCTGGTAGGCAGAAAAACTCTTAAAGACTGTACATATAATGGATTTAATTTTTTAAAAATTACAGGTGCATTGTAAGTTTTTTCACTAATTGTAGATTTGTAACTATGATTTTCTGCAACTACTGTCCCCATCAGACTGGACATACAGAAACAAAATGATAGCACTAGCAATAAATCTACTTTTTTCATGGAATATAGACAATTGTAATACAGAGGGCAGAATTTAAAGGATTTATGAAATTTTTAAAAAAATCTGTATTAAGATGGCTTCCTTTCCAAGAATGCTGGCTTAAGAGTTAAATCATCTGATTCAGGGTGTGACCCCTGAATTCATTATGAATGTTTATTAGATAATTTTCTATAAAATAGAGAGAAAAACCTACATAAACTACCAGCTCTTTAGTTTGTAAAAACAGAAATGTATTTAAAGACCACAGTTTCTTCATCTGAAGGCACTCAGAGAGGTAGTTGCTTCCTTGGTGAAGAGGAAGTGACCATTAAAATATCATATGTTCTACAATAAAATTTTTTGTAAATGAGACAGTTTTATACATTTTCTTTAAAAATACGTGCAAATTTTGCACATAACTGTTTTAGCCCAAGGTTTTCTGTCTCTCATACACACATACACACACTACAGAATATGACCTAATTAATAATTTTTTTCATAAAATATAAGTATGTTTTTCCTACTACTGCATGTTGGTTTCCTTCATCAAAAAGTCAGGGGCTGTTATGTCTTCAGCAGGTAGTCTAGACACAGTTAACATTTTGGGACAATCACACACAAACCTCGGAAATTGTTTTAGTCATCTCTCTGCAGAACTCTGGTTCATATTCTTTCTCTTGCAGATAGTTAGTTAACACATCTTTCAAAATATGATTGATGGCAACCACAGGGAAACGTTTTATAGGACCTGAAAACAAACACAATTTCTTTCTGAGAATTTCAAAGCACATCCACCCACCCCATATGCTAATCAAAAGCAAATAGAAACATGAAGGGATATTTAATCTCCTGAATGGTGTTTATTTAAGGAAAAAAGTAGTCCTAATTAGGTTTCCAGTCAAATTCTCTGGAGGGACAAGAAGATAATGGACTGCTACATTTACCAGACTAGCAAAAACATGTGTTCAATACCGCTGAGGTTTGGCACTCAAAGTCTTCTCCTTCCCTGTTCCTACTGTTAGTGACCCACCTCAGAGTCTCAAGCTCTTTCTGAGTGGCTCTCCTGCTTTTATGTCTCCCCTTCACTGCAACTCCCTCTGCACACTGCATCCAGAGTGATTGCGCTAAAACCCAGCCCTGACTGCGTTATTCCTCATCCTATCAACCCTGGTGACACAGTGGTCAAGTGTTATGTCTGCTAACCGAAAGGTCAGCAGTTTGAATCCACCACGTGCTCTTTGGAAACTCTAGGGGGCAGTTCTACTCTGTCCCATAGGGTTTCATGAGTTGGAATTGATGCATTGCATTTGGTTTGGTTTGTTTTTTTAACAAGGTCAAGGATAACCCCCCTACCCAACCCACAGCCTCTTGGCTCCCTGTATATGCTGCACCAGTCTTTTGCATCCCCATGTGCTTTTAAAGACAGATTCCTTGGGTGGTCCAGATGGTTAACGCACTTGGATGCTGAACAAAGTCTGCAGGTTTGAGTTCACCCAGCAGTGCCCCGGAAGAAAGGTTTGGTGATCCACCTCTGAAAATCAGGACTGAATACCTCATGGAGCCCAGGGGTGTCCTGACATCTTTCTGATGTACGGACTTCTATTCATATACACAAAACTGAGACTCAAGGATGTTGATTACTTTGTTCAAGCATAACATACCTAGGAATTCAAACTAGTTCAAACTGAGATTCTTCAAAGCAGTCTGTATTTTCTCCAATATTTTTATTTCCATAAATTATAAGAAAATACAAATGGTATTTAATCACCAGAAACATACTTTTCATTTTAAACTCATTTTTTTCTTTTGCTAATTATATTCATGATGCACCTCAGTTTTGGCGTCTATAATCAACATTATGATTAAAAACACTCATTGCCGGTGTGTCAATTCCACCACTGTGTGAGTTTAGACTCACAGTGACCCTATAGCACAGAATAGGACTATCCTATAGGGTTTCCAAGGAATGGGTGGTGGATCTGAACTGCTGACCTTCTGGTTAGCAGCCATAGCTCTTACCTACTGTGCCACTAGTGCTCCAATAATAAATGGAGAATATTTTGAAGCTGTCAAGGATTTCATTTTACTTGGATCCATAATCAACGTCCATGGAAGTAGCAGTCAAAGAATCAAAAGATGCATGGCACTGGGGAAATCTGCTGCAAAAGACTCCTTTAAAGTATTAAAAAGCAAAGATGTCACATTCAGGTCGAAGGCACACCTTCCTCAAGCCATGATGTTTTCAGTCACCTCACATGTATGTCAAAGGTGGGCAGCAAATAAGTAAGACTGAAGAAGAACTGAGGACACTGAATTATGGTGTTGACAGAAAATACTGAGTCTACCATGGGCTGCCTGAAGAATGACCAAATCTGTCTTGGGAAAAGTACAATCAGAATGTCCTTAGAAGCAAGGATGGTGACACTTTTTCTGGCATAGTTTGCACATGTTATCAAGAGGGGATGGTCTCTGGAGAAGTGCATCACACTTGGCGAAGTGGAAGGTCAGTGAAAAAGACAAAGACTCTCAATGCAATGAATGGATTTATGTGGTGTCTGCAACCATGGGCACAAACACAGAAACTACCGTGAGGATGGTGCTGGGCTGGTTGTCTACAGGGTAGCCGGGAGCTGGAACCAATTTGACAGCAGCTGACAACAACAACATTAGTCATTCAGGTGAAGGCAGGACAAACTCGTTAAACATTTAAGATGTGTTTAAATTATTAGAGAAAACATGAAAATTAGTTAAATATAAGAGTGCTGGTGATCGACTAGTTTTTTTCTTCTTCACTCTGCTGGCTGGTACCGCATTGTGTGGATACAGGAGAATCTAGACCAAAGGCCCACAAAGTACCTTTCACATGTAAAATAAATTCAGAAATAAGTCGAAATGAAAATACATTTCTTAATTAAGCATTAATAAGATGATTAGTTGAATGCTTTAAAAAAAAGGAAATTTTTAGGCATAGGAGACTAATGAAAAAAGAATAACTCACATAAACTTTTTGTAAGAAATTAGATCAGCTTGACAGCAAGGGATTGGTCTCTGGGTATACTATTTCTAAAATTATTTTTCTAACTTGGCTCAATGCTTGATATTTCTAAAAGTGATAAGACAATTTAGTTTGTTTATCTGAGAAACCAGTTTATGAAAATACATTACAGTGAAGAAGAAACACATGGTTTCTCATTTTAACTGCTCTACATTGTTGACATGTGACTCAAATGCTTCTAGCATACGTGGCCAAAGTCATCCACACCAAACAGCTAAGAACTTTGAGCTTCAGTTAGGAGACAACCTGGCCCAAATGTGGCCTGCCTAACCGAAGAGCCTAAGGGTAGCTGGCTGAATTTAGGCCTCAGACAGTTACGTCAGGATTTGGCTGTTTTCCCTTTCCCAGCTCTGCCTTCCCTTACGCTGACTCTCATTTTGGGTTCTACATAGCAGCAGAAATGGCCAAATTCAAAGTTCTTTTAGGTTTCAGAGGCTCATTTGCTTCTCTAACAATCCAGACAACATTACCTGAGTCCAATCTCAAAGGCTTTGATTGGCCTGCCCAGAGTTAAGTGCCATCCCAGAATCAACCACTGTTCCCTTTCTGAAGCCACTTCCATCAGACCAGTACGGACCAAAGGTGGAGACGATGGTGGCAGTGGGGCGTCCTCAGAGGAGACTGGTAAAGCTACCAGAAGGGTTATAGAGGCACATGGGACGGCAGAAATAACAGATGTCCACCACAGGCACTCTGAAAATACCAGTAGGTTGGCTAATTATGGGGCCCTCTAAGCCATGTAGTCCTGGGGATGACTGTTGAAAACTGGCTACAAGGGTTAATGGGATGTGTTGATAGCCTATAATTTTCTCTGGGTTCACTGGCCACAGATGGAACTACCTTGTCCTATGTGATCTGTCTTTGGTCCTTGGTTAGTCTCTGTGGAATTCTATATAGCAGTAATTACATATGCATTCAGATAATAGTGGGCAGGTTTGCATTTACAGAAAACAAGTAGGTCCACAAGGAAACATGAATGGGAAAATCGATCACCACAGACTACCTGGGGTACCGGGGCAGGTGCAAAGGTCTTTGTTTTCAAAAACTCAAGACCTCAGTGGTTAGGGATAAACATCTCTGTTGACAGGGGACCAGGAGTCATTTTCTGTGAAGTTTTTTTTTTTTTTCTCCCTCTACTTAACAATTAAGTTGTTTGGTTTTATTGGGTTGAACTGCAATAAGTATCTCTTTTCTTCAAGTCCAGTATCTGGAATGGCATCAGCCTATCAATTAACTCCACAAAATAATTCATAAATATCCAGTGAAAGTCTTAATTCTGGAATACCTAGTAAATGTCAATATACCCAGGAAACTGCTTGGTATTTATAAAATATTTACAAAGAAAAGTAGTCAGTGTGTGCTGGTCTCATTCGCAGGAGAAGAAACTAGAGCAGGATCAAAATCACCTAGTAAATGATCCCCTACATTGTGGCAGGAGTCCCCGAGTGGTATAAACAGATAAGGGCTTGACTACTAACTAGAAGATTGGTGGTTTGAATCGCCCAAAGGTTTCTCAAAAAAAGGCCAGGAGATCTGCTTCGGAAAAGTCACAGCTTTGAAAATACTAAGGAGTGAAGTGCTCCTCGGCACAGACGGGCTTGCTGTGAGTTGAAATTGACTCAATGGCAACTGCTTTGGTTTTTCAGGGGTTATTTTACACTGAGATTGAAGAGAACGTCAGGTTATGAGACAGTATTTATGTAAGCATCAGTCACTGAGTTAGAAGTTTGAAATGGGTGAGTAATAAAATAACAGACCCAACTGGTAGGTGTTTTCCATCTGAACTGTAAAGCGAGAGGCATCCTTGTGCTGGCTAGGTTCATCCACATGGGACACAGTACTCTGCGAGCTAAAAGCAAAGGAAGACAGAAATCTCAATACTTGTTATAACAATCATAACAAAACGTAATATTGCTTTAAGATAAAATGTTACAAAGTTTTCTGTGGGAAAATTTTGAAGTAAGTCCTGGTAAATTTTCCAGCAACATATTTAAAGTGTAAAACATTTTAGAGATATAAAAATTAAGACAGAGGTAAGTGACTTGGACCAGATCTCAAGGCAGAGGTTGGAGCCCAGTATAGTATCAAAGTCATCTGATTATCCAGAAAGTGTTCTTTGAGCAGCATGTCACATCTGTTAGTGCTTGACTTCTATCCATGGGGTCACAGAATACATATTCCAAAAGCCGTCTCCAGTACTGGCTGTATCATAGATACAAAGGCTCTCAGCAAAGGGGAATGAACCTCACAAAGAGGCCTGTGGAGTGTAAGAGGAAGATTATCACGCTGGGGAAAAACTGCGTATGTTTGGGGGTTTCACAAAAGGTGCACTACAGCATGTGCTTCACAAAAGTCCTAAGTAGAAAAAGAAAATTGAGAAACTCACGTATATGGTGGGAAAAACCTCAATTCACTCACACTATCGTAAATTGATAAGCATCAATCATCATTTCTAACACTAAGAAAAGGGCTTGGTTTGGTTACCAAGGCAATATGAGCTTATCCAGGTGCTCAACAGGAGACCCAAGGAAAAAGGAACCCCTAACGTCCCTCAAGTGCTACTTAATTCAGCTCAATTCAGAGGAAATTCATCTGATCGCTAATGGCAGGCTCAAAGCGCCCCCTCCGAGTTCTCTCCACCTGTGAAAATGGAAGGGAAGTCAGATGTCATTTCAAAGGAGGTGATACAATAGTGTGTGTGTGTGTTTGCAGAGGGGCCACTTCTCTCCATGGGTTATCTTTCTGCTTTAATTTAATGAGAAAAGGAGAATTTGCTCTTAGTCTTTAGAGATTCTTTTCCCCCTCAACAAAGAGTTTAAAATAGTCTCAACCTGTATGGAATTAGTGAATTTCTTACAAACTGATATTCTAAGAAAATCACAAACAATCTATATTAAAGCTTTTCTCAGAATACAAAGCAATTCACGTGAGAAAGTTGACCTGAGCAGCCCAACCCAAGACAGTGATGAAAGAAATTATGGCTACTTTTTTATCATACATTTCTAGCTGAGTGTTTTAGTCTTCATTCTTACAACACCTGCTTTCCTCATAATCTTCTGCTGCCCTTTGAGTAGCAGCCAACCTGTCTGGCCACACTGGCTGCAGGTGCTGCAGACAATACCAAAGATGATAGTGTTCCCTGAGAAAACCCAACGTTGAATTCTAAAACAAGCCAGGCTGCTGCAGGACCATGCATGCTACTTTTAACTTTGTAAAACACTTTCCATCAACAATCTCATTTTACCTGCCAGATATTCTTTGAAGTAAATAAAGAAGTCATTATTCTAGCCATTTCAGAGATAAAGGGCTGTTCAGTATCTTGCTTAACGTCACAATGTAGCAAGGACAGACACAGACATTAAATATCCTCTTTATCACACAGTGGCAAAGTCTCACAGACAGTCACATCTGACAGAATGCCAACATGGGTTGCAACTACCTGAAATAATTCATTACCACAGTTAAAACTTACCTGCACAATGGTATAGAAAATATTGATAAAAATCTTTCAGTTTTTTTCTCGGGAACATCATACTAAAACTGATAGGAAAATAGAGTAGAACTGGCATAAAGTTTGAACTAGCAGGAGCTAGAAGTCTAAGATAAGAATAATAAAGATTTCTGCACTGTTCCTTTGTTCCATGTTACTGAAGATTGGTAATGAACATAATCTACGTCATTATTGCTACAAAATTGGTAACCATCATAGAGTAGCTTAAAAATTCTACCAGTTGAAGAATGGCATACAAATAAAAAATAGGGCAGATTTTTCCTAAATTACTAAAGATGATTTTGCCCAGTGCCTCTTCATTTCCACAGCAATCATATAAGCAATACATACTCATCGTAAAAATTTCAAATTTTACAGAAAGTTATAAAGAAAGCAAAATCACACAAGAGATTAGTAACCACAGTAGCAGAACATGAAACTTGGACTTTGTTTTGCAAAGGAGATTAGACTTTGGGGAGGAAGGTTCAGAAATTTTGTGCTGGAAATCTGGTGACCCCTTATCAGTGCAGGGAGAAAATATTTTGCTAGCCTGTTGCCTTATATACTTTGGAAGACTGACCACTGACCATGTACTGACCAAGGCTAAGGCTTCACGGAAAATGGTAGAAAAATTTCACTTGCTAAACACCTCACTTCATTTTTTGTTTTTTAACAGTGCTTTAATTTTAACTGAGGTCAATGGCAGTTTCTACAACAAAACAGGATGGTCTGGAAAATGGTACAGAGAGAGGAATAAAACAAAAACTAAACTGAAAAGAAAAAAGAAAAACAAAGTATGTCTGAAGAGATGATAAAAGGAAGACACAAAAGATTAAAAATGCTTTCAATAAAGAAAAGTATCAATAAATCAGCAAATGGGCTTGATAAATTTCTAGAAATAAAAAGAGGCCCTGCATTTTTCAGGGGGGAGGAGGAGAATGACCAATGGCATTTCAGCATACAGGCTTAGAAAGACGTGGATATGGTTCCTCATGATAAACAAAGAATATCACATAACACCCTCAAAATCTTCAAAAATCATAAAGTGAGATGCTCAGAAAGTAAATTTATAATTGTGATTTATTGGGCAGCTGTCCCAGCATTACAGGTGGATGAGTTGCAGTTTTCTAGGACCAGACATTCGCAAGCATACAATAACAATTCTTGGGACACATGATCTTTTTACAAAGGTAATGTTGTGGTTATTTTTATCTTTGAAAAGTGAAAAATGCCATTGGTCATTCTCTTCCTCCCCCCCCAAAAATGTTCTCACTGAATATTTGCATCATTAGCTTGTTGCCCTTTCTGGAAAAGCAAATTCCAATTGTCAAAAACGTGTTTAAGAGAGTTGTAAAGTTTTAGGAAAGAAGGTAGACTAAAAGTAAGGAGGGAAAATGAAAAACAAAACAAAACAAGTCTAGTATAAACCACTGGTGAAAACACTAAAGGAATCAACAAATATTCTTCTAGAGAGAAGAGTAACTAAAGGTAATCTAATGTAAAATTCATTTAATACTTGGAATCACCTGTTCTATTGCTGAGGACAGACTTGGAATTAGCAAAGCTAGTGTGCACTGTGTGCAGAAACAGCTGTGCAAAACTGGTCTAAAATAAAAGCAACCCTCCTGGTCTAAAAGCAACCCTCCTTCACTGTACCTGGATGATACCAGAAAGCCATAATAACTTTCAAGAATGAAACTCCCCATGATAACTCAATAGCCTGGGATCTAATTATATAAAATGGAGGCAAAAACAAAAAGAAAAATAGAACAGTTGGAAAATGTTTATTTATGAAATTCAGTTTTCATAGAAACACCTTGCAAATTTGCTTGCTGATCAGTCTGTGAATTACACAGTATCATTACAAGGCATGTGTTATCATCATGACTATTAAAATAGCAATGATAATTTCAATGAAATCTCACTAGTCATCATTGATTAAAAAACAAAAAACAAACAAAAAACTTCATTGCCCTAAAGTCACTTCTAGTTCAAGCAACCCTACAGCAATCCCATCTAATTATTATCAAGAACTCACTTCCAGCCACTTTCATTGCCATTATTAGATGTATTGAAGCTTCAGGAAGAGATAATATTTGAGTGCATGATTGGCATGGGGGCCATTAAGGCAGTGTAGAAAGATGATTAGAATATCATCTTTATGATGATATGAAATGCTGCGAACTATCATATATGAGATGATAGCTTTCACGTTGTTGCTGTTAGATGCCACTGAGTTTCAGTTCCTACTCACAGTGACTCTAAGCACGACAGAACAAAATGTTGCACGGTCCTGGGCCATGACCACTGTCGTTGTTCTACTTAATCCTGTTTCTGCAGGCACTGTGTCAGTCCTTCTTGTTGAAGTTCTTCCTCTTCTTCACTGATCCTCCACTCTACCAAGCATGATGTCCTTCTCCAGGGACTGATCCTTCCTGACAACATGTCCAAAGTATACAGGACACAGTCTCACTATCTTTGCTTCCAAGGAACACTCTGGTTGCACTGCTTCAAGAACAGCTCTGTTTGTTCTTTTGGCAGTCCATGGTACATTCAGGATTCTCCTGCACCACAGTTCAAAGGCATCAGTTCTTCTTCTGTCTTCTTTGTTTTTGGTCCAGCTTTCACATGCATATGACGTGATTGAAAATACCATGGCTTGGGTCAGGCACAGCTTAGTTTTCAAGACAATATCTTTACTTTTCAATACTTTAAAGAGGTCTTTTGCAGTAGATTTTCCCAGTGCAATGTTTCTTTTCATTCCTTGACTGCTGTGTCCACGGGCATTGATTGTTGAACGAAGTAAAATGAAATCCTTGACCACCTCAATCTTTTGTCCATTTGTCACGATGTTGCTTAATGGTCCAGCTGTGAGGATTTTTGTTTTCTGGATGTTGAGGTGCAGTCCATACTGAAGGCTGTGGTCTTTGATCTTCATTAGTGTTTCAAATCCTCTTCACTTCCCAGCAACCGGGGTTGTGTCATGTGCATAAAAGGCTGTTAATGAGACTTCCTTCAACCCTAATGCCTCTTTCTTCTTCATGCAGTCCAGCTTCTCAAAAAACAAATGCAGCACTGGAAGTGCTTTCTCATCTACGCCAAAAAATTTGGAGGACAGCTACCTGGCCAGTGGACTGGAAGAGATCCATATTTATGTCCATTCCCAAGAAAGGTGATCTAACTGAGAGTGGAGGTTACTGAACAATATCATAAATATCACATGTAAGTAAAATTTTGATCACTCGAGATCATTCAAAAGCAATTGCAACAGTACGTTGACAGGGAACTGCCAGAAATTCAGGCTGGATTCAGAAGAGGATGTGGAACCAGGGATATCATTGCTGGTATCAGATGGATCTTGGCTGAAAGCAGAGAATAACACAAAAAATGTTTGTGTTTCACGGACTATGCAAAAGCATTTGACTGTGCGGATCATAACAGAGCATGGTTAACATTGCAGAGAACGGGAATCCTAGAGCACTTAATTGTGCTCTTAGGGAATCTGTACATGGATCAAGAGGCAGTCATGAGAACAGAACAAGGGGACACTGCCAAGGCCAGGCCAAGTGCCGTCGAGTCGATAGTCAGGAAAGGTGTGTGTCAGGGCTGTATCCTTTCACCATACCTCTTCAATCTGCGGGTGTCTTTGACGCATCCTTTTTTTTTTAGAGAACTCTTAACTGAAGTGATGTGCTGCCTCCCAGTGGAAATATTGCAGAACGCGACAGAGGAAAACAGAGTCTTCAGGGTATTAACTCATACATTTGTTCTGTCTTTCTTTTCTTCATTATTTCAGCCTATGTTGCCCACAATGTGGCAGGCAAATGGGAAGTACCGACAATACTAAGAAAAATTACATAGAACCAGTTTGCTCAAAACACATGATACAGAATACAAGATATGATATGCACCTCAACTTCCCTACTTAGGAACTTCCCATCTAAAGATGTCTATAGATATTTTTACAAATGTGATGCTTAAAAGCCAAAGCATACCAACTGATTCTGTCAGAACATACTGCTAGTTGTCTGGTGCGTTAGCTTTGTGTTCGTTTAACTTCCAGTAAGATTTTTATGTATTTTTGAGTATTTTACTCATATTGTAACTCATATTACTAGTGAAAGGAAGCTCACAGTGGAAACAAAAGTCATACTAACTTTCAAAAATGAAAGAGGAAATAAAACGTCAAGTGACGTGTTCTTTTGGGATACATTTTCGAGAGAGGGAGTTAGTTCAAAGGACAAAGAATCAACCATACACAACCTGTGAAAAGTACAAGTGCCACTGGAAACTCTGACAGCTTTGGAGACAGTTGAGGAAAGGTGACTGACAAACTAAGTGTTGAGTGTGTGGACAGAAGATCAGAGTTAGCGTCTAACACCTCTTGAACTAGTCATGCAGAAGAACGAGAGAGGATAGGTCAAAGGCAGCTGATGAAAGTTCTATAGCAGCTCCTAAATGAATAAGTTCAAGGCCACATTAGCCTCAGCAATCCCCAGAGAGGTGAGGCTGTGAGCGTGGGTGCCACAGTAACCTCTACAATGCCGCAGGGATCATGAAGCGGAGGTATGACCTATCTCCCCAGATTTCCAACACAAAGGAAAGTGTTCTTTTTACAAAAAGATGTGCAAGGTTTTATTAAAGAGGCAGAGTGTATCTTGCTTTAAACTTCTGCATATACATTTCTCCATTTGCTGTATATGTGTTTTATGCCTATAATATCAAAGCCCTTAAATCACAGGATACATATAACCTATTAGTCTACTTTCTCTGCATGCAAAGTAAGTTGCTTGTACAGGATTACTATAATATGATAATACATTAATTATTAATTTGACAGTCAACAAATATGTACTGAGTAATTATCATGGGCCAGATATTATTCCAGATCCTCAGGATACAGAAATGAAATAATAGCAAACTATGGTCTGTCCTCACGGAACTTATATTCTGGGGAGAGAAGACAGATACTAGACAACAAGATGCTTAATTAAACCAAACTATCTGTTCTGATATCCCAAAACCAAACTCACTGTTGTCAACTAGATTCTGACTCACTGAGACTCTAGAGGACAGAGTAGAACGGCCCCGTAGAGTTTCCAAGGAGCACCTGGTGGATTTGCACTGCCAGTCGTTCGGTTAGCAGCCACAGCCCTTAACCACTATGCCTCCAGAGTTCCCTTCTGTTGTGATAGAGGATGATTAATGCTAAGGGGCAAAGGAAAAGTGGAACAGGTTAAGGGAGCTTGGAAATGTGTTAGCGGAGAGGGTGTATCGATGAGCAAAGAATCGAAGAATGTGAAGAAGTAAGCTGGGTGAATCTCTGAGAAGTCTGTATTTTAGGAAGATAGAGCAGCACGTGGAAAGCTTTGAGACAGCATCCTGACTGGTGTGTTTAAGGAAGTTCACAGAGGAAAACAAGAAGGGAGCAGAAGAAGATGAGGTTACAAAGCTGTCAGGTAGCTAGTTCATTTAGGGCTTTGAAAGAACTCTGGATTTTGCTCTAGTAAAGTGCTAAACTGTGGAGTTTTGAGAAGAGGAATGGCAGGATCCAACTTCCATTTTATGCTGATCACTTCAACCGGTGTGTTGAGAACAGAGTAGGCAGGCATGGGTAAAGCACGGAGACCAGCTAGAAAGCGACTACAGTAATCCAGGTAAGAGAGGACAGTGGCTTGGACCAAGGTGGTAGAAGGGGGAATGGTGAGAATCTGCCAGATTTTGAATACAAGGTCTGACAGTTCAGTCCAGGAACCTGATCTAAGTGTGACATACCTCATTGCTGAGTATCACTACAGTCACCTTTGAAGTACTCCCCTTGGGAAGCTATACACTGATGGCAGAGCCTAGTCCACCGTGCAAAGCAGTTCTGGAACTCTTTCTGGAATGGCCATTGCACACAGTAGCACACTGGCAAGTTCATGAACTTAACTGGATAGTTGTTTGTGCGGGAACTTTAGCCAGTAAACAAGTAACTGTATTGGAACACCCTCCCTCCTCACCTGATCTGGCCCCCAGTGACTCTTTTCTTTACTTGAATATAAAGGAAATATTGAAAGGAGGACATTTTGATGACATTCAGGACATCAAGGGTAATATGACAACAGCTCTGACGACGATTCCAGAAAAAGAGTTCCAAAATTGCTTTGAAGGGTGGAGCAGGTGCTGGCATCAGTGCATAGCTTTCCAAGGGGAGTACTTCGAAGGTGACCACAGTGATATTCAGCAGCAAGGTATGCAACACTTTTTCTAGGACAAGTTCATGAACTTAATTGTCAGATCTTATATATTTTCAAAGTAGGGTCAACAGAATGTTTTGATGAATGGAAAGGAGGTAATCCAGAGTTATGAGCATGATGAGTTTGAGAGGTATATTAGATGTTCAAAGGAAAGGACAATTTTCCTGTTAGGTGCTATGTGGTCTATTTTGGTTCATAGTGGTTCCATGTGACACGGTAGAATGGTATGCTGCAAACTTTACAGGAGCTACTGGCTAGGGTGAAGTCCACCTTTCAGCTAACAGCCTAGTTCTTAGCCAGGGCTCCTTGAAAGGACAACGGGTAGTTAGATAAATTCATGGTTTAGGAGAGAATTATGGGTTAGAGATGTAAATTGGAGGACAGAGAGCCGTGTCTCAACCACAAGACTGTATGAAATTCCCAAGGGAGTAAGTGTTGGATGAGAAGGGAAGAGGGCAAAGGATTGCTCCCCGAGGCATTCCAACAACAAGGAGCTAGAAGAAGAGGAAGAATCATTAAAGAAAACAAGAAGGACCAGTCAGGCAGAAAGACAACAGAAGAATGTGGTTTCCTAAAGCCAAATGAAGAAAATATTTTCAGGAAAAAGAGCAAACAACGTCATCAAATGTTGTGGAGAGGTCAAATAAGACAAGAACTTAGAATGGCCCACTGGTTTAGCAAGGTGAAAGTCATTGTGACCTTGACAGGGTGACATCATGAGTTCTATTATTATAGAGTCTATTTTATTCACAACTCTACCTCCAGTACCTATCTCAGTGCCTACAACTTGTAGGAGTTCAAATATGTTCAACAAATAAAGGAAATGACCCTGCAGTGCAGTCATTGCTCCCCTTTTGTAGATGAGAATATTCAACCTCAAAGAGAACAGTAGCTGGTGAAGGAGAAGCAGTCCCCAGCTGGTGCAAATAGTTAACTGCTAGATTACTAGCTGGAAAGTTTGTGGTCTGAACCTGCTTAGGGGTGTCTGAGAAGATAGGACTGCCAATCGGCTACCAGAAGGTCACAGTCTTGAAAACTGAGAAGCAGCTCCACCCTGTACACATAGGGTTTCCACGAGCTGGAATCAACTCAGTGGCAACTAGCAACTGTTAAGGGGAAGGTTAGGATTTGAACTCAGGTCTTTTCTGACTACAAAGGTCATGGGTCTAAGCCCCTGTCTATAATAAAAATAATTAATACTTGCTCTGTACTTAAATGTGCCATGCTGTCTTATAGATGTCTTTATGATCAAATCTGCAAGGCACTACTTGGGATCTCTATGGGCAGTTCTATTCTGTCCTATAGGGTCACTGTGAGTTGAAATATACTGGATGGTAAAGGGTCTAGGTTTTTGATTTTTAAGCAATATTTTAATAAATCTTTAGAATATCCCTAAGTGACAATACAAAGCAAAACAAAACAAAAACTAACCTATTTATGGAAGAAGGAGCTGAGATCAAGAGGGCTCAATGACTTATGCAAGGTTGGCAGTTCGTAAGTGCCTGAACTCGAACCTGACCTGAGCCAGGCCACACAGAGCCAGTTCCTGAGCAGTGCCCACCGTGTTTCCTGACTATACAGCAGCTATTTCATTCACTGCCTTACCCATATTGTGATGACTTTCCCACACTGTAGGCTCAGAGAAGTACAGATTGAGTATCTGCTGTCCCGAGGAGTTATGGTAACGTGGGCAACTCACTTTACCACGTGAAGCCTCAGTGCCCTCATCCATACCTGGCAATAACAGGGCATGCCACCTACTTAGTTTTTTTCTAAATCCTGCTAGATTTCTTCTCAGAGTGGACATGTTGGCTGTTATTCTCACTTGGCTTGCCAATATTTGGTATTCATTATTTTGTCATTCTGACGGGTACAAATAGATCTTGTTTTAATTTGCATTGTTCTAATTCCAAGTGATCTTGGGTGTCTCTTTATATTCAGCTTAGCCATTTGGGTTTTACTTCTGTAAACTGCTGTTTATCTCCTTTGACTATTTTTTCAATCATTTTCCTGTTTTCCTTTATTTTTTATTTTTAATATGCAAGACTTTAAGTCTGGTTGTTAAGTGCCGTCGAATCTTCTTCCAATTCTGATGCCCCATTCTGCTTCATGTAGTCCCGCCTCTCACACAGCAGGAGCTCAATAAATTCAGAAGAAATGTAAAAAGTGCACACAGCATGGCCTAATTTGTGGTTTAGATACCATCAGATGCCCACTGAAAATTGTGGCAATATGACATTTGCTCTGTGGTAAAAAACTCTTCAGTCCCCACCCTTAGGCCTGAACTACCGGTTGAATTACTGGTCTCACAGATAATAAACCTGGATACCATGTCACATTATCCTGGGGGAAGTAACTTAACCTCATGGTGTCTGTTTCCATCTTGAGAACGTGAGAGGAGCACATTTGTTTAACACTGTTCAATGTCCACCAAAGGCTGAGCTTCCATCAAGAAAGATGTCATGGTAAACACCTGCTCTTAGCTCATCGATAGGGAACAGGAGGCTCTCATGAATGACGAGAATAGCTTCATCAACATAAGCTACTCACGGATTACCAGTTTTCAGGGAATGAAAATATTTGGTAAACAAGCCCAATTTGCCACTTGCCAATATGCCTCACACTCTAAACTTGTATTTCTTCTTTTATAAAATAAAGATGATAATAGTGTCTATTTATAGAACAGAAGTCAGCAAAATTTTTCTGTAAAAGGCCAAACCACAAATATTTTTGGCTTTGCGGGCAGTCTCATTGCAACTACTCAACTTTGCGGCCGGAGTGTGAAAGCATCCACAGGTTAAGGACACGCATGGCTGTCTTCCAAAGCAATTTTACTGATGGACTCTGAAATTTAATTGTATGATTTTCATAATTCACAAAATATTTTCCTCTTGATTTTTTTCAACCCTGTAAAAACTGTGCTTTTTATTTTCAACTATGTTAAAAAAGTAAGAGGTAGTAGGCTGAATACGGCCTTCGAGCCTCAGCTTGCCGGCCTCTGTGATGGGGCTCGTATGAGCACAACATGAGGTCCACAGTAAAAGGTCAAAAATACTAGCTATTATCAGCACTTGAATACCTGGTATCACAGTGGTTAAGTGCTCCAGCTGCTAACCACAGGGTCGGCAGTTCACATCCACCTGGTGCTCCTTGGAAACACCATCGGGCAGTTCTACTCTGCCCTCTAGGTTTGTTGCAAGTCAGAATGGACTCACTGGCAATGTATTTGGGCTATTATTATAAATTATCTAAGTGAAAGAACCCTCACAATTATACAGTATAATGACAATTACGTGGGTACAGAAAGAAATATGCTACCTGATAATAGTTGTAATGCAACATCCAGCTTGAGATATATCTTTTTTTCTGTAATACAATGTAAAAATCACAGGATAATGAAAACATAATTTAAATAAGAGCAAATCCTGAAAACAGTCAACAATAATTACATTGAATATAAATACATTCTTCCACAATTCAGAAGGTACTTCAGTCATGATACTAAAGTTATACCACACCCAAGAACTGCTTTCAAAGTAAGTCTCTTTTCTACTCTTCCTTGCATTTCTTATTGGTATGCTACTGCCATAAAGGCAAATAATTCCACAGTGTGATGGTGTAGGCAGGGAAGAAGCTAGCCAAAGGCACAGAAAACCAAAACCCACTGCCATCGAGTCAATTCTGACTTATAGTGACCCTATAGACAGAGTAGAACTGCCCCATGTAGTTTCCAAGGAGCTCCTGGCACATTTGAACTGCCAACCTTTTGGTCAGCAGCTATAGCACTTAATCACTATGCCACCAGGGTTTCCAAACAAGTAGAAGGGGGAAGGAAAAGGAAGGGAAATGAAGGGCCTCCAGCCCAGCCTGTAGGTGGAGGTGGTTGTAGTCAAGTAGTTAGTTTCCTGGAGACATGGAGATGGAGTGAAATCCTAAAGGAAGTGATGAAGGAAGCCAACAGGAAGACCATTACAGCAAAGGAGGCAGTATGGGGCAGTGGCTGGGGAGTAAAGCCAGAGCACTGAAGGAAGGCCATGGTTAGAGGTTAGAATGCAAGAGAGTAGTGGGGGAGATGTTGCTAGAGAAGTAGCAGGGGTCTGAGGACACTGCATGCCATACTCCTGATTTGGGACATGATTCCAGTCATTGAATCAAGTTGACTTGTAAGCCTCACTTTTCTCAAGATAAAATGATAAGAATGATGTGTACCTCGTAGGATTAATGCAGATAAAGTTAACATTGTTGTTGTTAGGTGCTTTCAAGTTGGTTCTGACTCATAGCAACCCTATACACAACAGAACAAAACACTGCCCAGTCCTGGGCCATGGCCACAATTGTCTTTCTGATTAAGCCCTTTGTTGCCGCCTGTTGAGAGTCTTCCTTGTTTAAGTTGACTCTCCATTCTACAAAGCATGATGTCCTTCTCCAGGGATTGATCCCTCCTGGCAACATGCCCAAAGTATGTGAGATGCAGTCTCACTATCCTTGCTTCCAAGGGGCACTCTGGTTGTACTTCTCCTAGAACAGATCTGTATTCTTTTGGCAATCCGTGGTACATTCAATATTCTTCTCCAGCACCACAATTCAAAAGCATCAATTCTTCTTCAGTCTTCCTTATTCATTATCCAGCTTTCACAAGCATATGATGTGACTCAAAATACCACGGCTTGGGTCAGGTGCATTTAGTCTTCAAGGTGACATCTTTACATTTCAATACTTTAAAAGAGGCCTTTTGTAGCAGGCTTTTCCAGTCTTCTCATTTTTTGACTGCTGCTTCCATCAGTCTTGATTGTGGAACAAGCAAAGTGAAATCCTTGACAACCACAATCCTTTCTCCACTTATCATGATGTTGCTTAGTGGTCCAGTTGTGAGGATTTTTGTTTTCTTGATGTTCAGGTGCAATCAATACTGAAGGCTGTGGTCTTTGATTTTCATCAGTAAGTGTTTCAGATCCTCTTCACTTCCAGCAAGCAGGGTTGTGTTATTTGCATAATGCAGGTTGTTAATGAGTCTTCCTCCAATCCTGATGTCTCCTTCTCCTTCATATAGTCCAGCTTCTTGGATTATTTGCTCAGCGTACAGATAGAAAAGGTATGGTGAAAAGATATAACCTTGACACACACCTTTCCTGACTAAACCATGCAATGTTCTCTTGTTCTCTTTACATGATTGCCTCTTTACCCATGTAAAGATTCCTCATGAGAGCAATTAAGTGTTTTGGAACTCCCATTCTCTGCAACATTATTCACAACTTTTTATGACTGACACAGTCGAATGCTGTTGCACAGTCAATGAAACACAGTTAAATATCTTTCTGGTATTTTCCGCTTTTAACCAAGATCCATAAGACATCAGAAATGATATCCTCTATTTCACAGTCTCTTCTGAATCTGGCTGGAATTTCTAGCAGTTCCCTGTCAATGTACTGTTGCAGGTGCTTTTGAATGATATTGAGCAAATTTTACTTCCGCGTGACATTAATAATGATGTTTGACAATTTCTGCATTCGGTTGGATCATCTTTCTTGGGAATAGGCATAAACATGAATCTCTTCCAGTAGGATGGCCAGATAGCTGTCCTCCAATATTCTTGGCATAGATGAGTGAGCACTTTCAGAGCTGCATCTCTTTGTTGAAACATCTCATCAATTCCTGGAGCCTTGCTTTTTGCTAACGCCTTCAATGCAGCTTTGACTTCCTCCTTCAGCACTACACGTTCCTGCTCACATGCTACGTCTTAAACAGGTGAACACTGACCAGTTCTTTCTATTATAACGACTCTGTATAGTCTTCCCATCTTCTTTTGATGCTTCCACAGTTGTAAGGTGCTCAAAAGACAACTGGGGAAGAGCTGTCTCCTCAAAGTAGAGTCGCCCTTAGTGATGTGGATGGAGTAAAGCCTTCAGGGCCTTCATTTGCAGATGTGACATGACTTAAAATGAGAAGAAACAGCTGAAAATACCCATTAGTAACTGGAATGTGGCATGTACGAAGTATGAACCTAGGAAAACTGAACATCATAAAAAAATAAATGGAACACATAAACACTGATATCTTAGGCATTAATGAGCTGAAATGGACTGGTACTGGCCATTTTGAATCAATCATATGATCCACTATGCTGGGAATGAAAATATGAAGAGGAATGGTGTTGCATTCAGCATCAAAATGAACATTTCAGGATCTGTCCTGAAGTACACTGCTATCAGTGATAATATCCATATATCTATAAGGAAGGCCAGTTAATAGAATTATTATTCAGATTTATGCACCAACCACTAAGGCCAAAGATGAAGAAGTTGAAGATTTTTACCAGCTTCTGCAATCTGAAATTGATTGAATATGCAATCACGATGCATTGATAATTCCTGGTGAATGGAATGCAAAAGCTGGAAACAAAGAAGGTTAGGTAGTCTGAAAATATGGTGTTGGTGACAGAAATGATGCCAGAGATCAGATGACAGAATTTTGCAAGACTAGCGACTTCTTCATTGCAAATACTTCTTCCAGCAACATAAACTTGTGACTATACACACGGACCTCACCAGACAGAATACAAGAACTGACAATTAAGTTTGCAAACCCATCCTAGAAAAGCTTCTACCTACCTTATTGCTGAATATCACTATGGTTACATTCGAAGCACTCCCCTCAGGAAGCTATGTACCAATGTCAGTGCCTAGTCCACTTTTCAAAGCAATTTTGGAACTCTTTCTGGAATGGTATCAGAGCTGTCATTGTATTACCCTTGATGTCCTGAATGTCATCAAAATGTTTTTCTTTCAATATTTCATTTACCTTTAGATAAACAAAAAAGTCATTGAAGGCCAAAGCAGGTGAGTAGGGAGGGTGTTACACACAGTTATTTGTGTATTAGCTAAAAACTCCCTTACAGACAACTATACAGTTAAGTTTGCATACTTGCCACCTTGCCACTGTACACAATGGCCATTCCAGAAAGAGTCTGAAAATTGCTTTGAAGGATAGCTTAGATGCTGGCGTCACTGTATAGCTTCCCAAGGGGAGTACTTCAAAGGTGACTGTAGTTACATTGTGCAATGAGGTACATAGGACTTAGAACAATAAAGTTCACGGGCTTAATTGTCAACCTCATACACAAGAATGTTTCCACATTACATCTGTGGAAGAGACTGTGGGGAAGCTTAAAATCAGCAGTCATAAGAAGACCCAGTGCCCATCAACTGCTCATATGCAAGTTCAAACTGAAACTGAAGAAAACTAAAACAAGTTCACAGGAGCCAATGTATGCCCTCAAATTATACTCTACCTTAGCTCAGAGACCATCTCAGGAACAGATTTGATGTGTCAATCACTAATTACCAAAGACCAGACAAGACGTGGAATGACATCAAAGATGTCATCCATGAAGAAAGTAAGAAGGTATTAAAAAGACAGGAAAGAAAGAAAAGACTAAATTAGATGTCAGAAGAGACTCTGAAACTTGCTGTTGAATGTTGAATAGTTAAAGCTAAAAGAAGGAATGATGAAGTAAAAGAACTGACCAGATTTCAAAGGGCAGCTTGAGAAGGCAAAGTAAAGTATTATAATGACATGCAAAACCAGGCAATAAGATAATGTAAATATTAGGACCTCAGTGCATTTCAGACACATGCTTTATATTACAGAGAATTATCTTTTCAAAAAATTGTTATTTTCAAATGCAAGGGGTATGTTTTACTGTCAAACACTGAAATTGTAAAATAATATTTACATTTAATAACCAGTAAGTTTCAGAATTTGGAAACCCTGTTGACATAGTGGCTAAGTGCTACATCTACTACCCAAAAGGTCAGTGGTTCAAATCTGCTAGGGGTTTTTTGGAAAGTCTATGGAGCAGTTCTATTCTGTCCCGTAGAGTTGCTATGAGTCAGAATCGACTTGATGGCAGTGAGTTTAGGTTTTTTTTTTTTTAAGTTTCAGAATTAACCCATTAGGTGATGTCTCAATTCATGAAGGAGAATCATCTGTGGAGTTTGATTCTGGACATTAGGAGACAACGGAGAGCAAGTATCGGCTGGAGCTGGGGAGGCAGCGTTGACTGGCCTTTACATTGCTGGGGTAATGAATCTGCTCTTTTTTAACTAGTTAAGAAATAAAGTACAAACAGAGGATTCTGAGGAATCTGAGAGTCCAAATGTTAAACTTGAAAATATATCAAAATAATGGCAACTTATATGTATTTGCTAATAAAAGATACGGTCATGAGAAAAAAAAAAAAAACACCTTAGTGAGTATCTTGTTATTTTTATATTTATATTTTATCATCATTAAGTTGAAAAAGAGCAATCTATTATTCTTCAAATTTTATCTAACTGATTCTATAAGACTGTTCAGTTTGTTTTTGAGAAGGAAGAGGTAAATGAAAGTTATCCAAATAGGCATGATGGTTTAGTTCTTGGATCAGAACTTTTTTTTTTTTAAATCACAGGAATATGATGTATGTCAGATTATTACTACAAATCTTTTCTGGAAAACAGAAGTTGAATTTTCATTAATAATAACTTTAATTTTAAACAGTAACTTTGCATTTAAATAGTGGAAATAGCACCCAGAATGGCTTAGAGTTAGTAACAAAGAAAAATGTTTACAGAGGTTAATTATTTTCCCAGCTATACTTGTGACACACGCTGGTACTGCTACTCATTTCTACTGTGCCTCACTAATAAAAGAGGGAGGTTCTACTCATGACCTACAAACTTCCAGGTTTGGAAAGTATATTTGTTAGTAAACACATTAATAAAATCTGGGACTAGAAAGTTCTGTTTTAGAACTCCACTGTGTATTTCTTTTTCAATCTCTGTCCCACAGAACATACCAGCTCCTGCTTCCCAACCACAGGGAGGAGGCTGCCCCATCCTCCAATTCTGTAGAAACTGTTAAGCAGGAAAATCTGTTACATAAGTTAATTGTCCTGTGTCTCAGACAGTTATTTTGTTCTTTCCAGCAGCTGTCATAAAGAAATGCTATGGACAACAACAAAGACACGAGGAAAAAAGAGTCCAGGAGAGAGAAGGACCCATGTGAATGGGTGACTGCATCAACATGTGACCAGAAGAACCAGGTGATACCTGGCTACCACCAAAGACAGCGTAATGGGGCACACAATGTTGAGTCCCAGTGGCAACATAGGAACTAGAGGGGTGTACCTCAAGAACTCCACTAAAAGACCGCAATTGATAGTCCAGCAGCCTGGGGGTTCCCCTGGGTGCCTGGCCTTGTGTGGCCCCTATCCCTGCTGCTGTCTCTGACCAGAAAACATTATTGAGGTCAACTCTTTGGACAGGAATGGACTGGACACAGGGACACAATGTGACCATAAGGTGCATGTACTTTAGAGTTCTACGCATCTCTAGGATGCTGTCCTACTAGCCTCTTACTAGAAGGCAGAGCAGAGGTGGAAAGGAAGGGACAGAAGTTGTTGAGAGGACACAACATAGAACGAAAAGGAGGAGTGAACTGTCCCTGGGCAAGGAGAGGAGAAGGAGCTGCAGATAGGTTGGCATGCAACTTTAGTTCGGATTATATACTTTCACTCAATTACAATAAAATATTTTTTAAAAAGAAAAAGAAACGGTTTGAGAGTATTAAAAATTGATTAATCTCTTTAGGGCACCAAATGAAATATGTAGCAATAGCCAAAAAAGGTATTTATATCCCTCTCACCTACTAATTAATTATACTTTTAAGAAGCAACCAAGCAGAGACTTATTATTTAATGTAAATCAAATAGACCAACCAACCACTGGAAGCAAACTCAAAATGTCAAAAAATTGGGGAATGGCTAGCTAACTTGTGAATCATAAGTTGACAAAATATGTAGCCACTTAAAGTGATGTTAATAAAGATTTTAAAAACACTAAACTTTCATGAAACAATGGTAAACGCATTGAATATGCATATATTTATTATAAACACAAAAATATGTAATATTAAGGAGAAGAATTCAAGAAACATATAAAGAGTAGCTAGTCTACATTACATGTGACACTTGTTTTCTACTTTTTTTTTGGTGAAGTCTTTGAAATAGTAAATTTCTGCTAGGATCAGCATATCATTTATAAGTTCTTATTCTCTCTCTCTCTCTTTTAATATGGCCCCCAAAACATGATCTGAACCTAGTACTTGTTAATTTTCTTCATTTTTATACCCCAAAGGAAATGATCCATGCATCCCAGTAAACATTATGAAGCAGTTTATTCAATAATTGAATCCAAATCACCAGGCATTCAGCTACTCACTTTTTTGTTCGTCTTTGAAGTTCCTTCTGCCGAAATTCCTGACCACTCAGAGAAGACACACTCCCTCTTTTCTTGAATGAATGGGCTGCTCTGTCTTGGGTGATGTCTGACATTATTACAATCTATAGTAGATTTTTGTAAAATAGTGAAAGACATGAAGACATTTTAGTTTGTATAACAGAGTTGAGTGTCCAAATGAAATACACATACTTTCCCCACCATTTATGAATGTGAAAGTCATTTCCTCAAGAGCTATTTACAGTAAATGTTGTTATTTTGGCCTGTGTAACTGGAAATACAATAACTGATAACTTATTCATACAATTATATACTCAATTCATACAGACAGATATTAAGTTGTAGCAAAAATGTTTAACTGGAAAAGAGGCAGAATGCCATTGAGGAAAAACAGATGTTATCCCACACCAGAAACCAGTATTTTTTATTGGCATCCAATACTTTATAGTGATAAAACTTTTGCTAATCAACAAATGTTGCTGCTTCTTTTAAAAGAAAGTAACATTAAAAGTCTTCCCCAAAGGATATTCCCACCAAATGACAGTATTATTTATAAATAGAAAATAGGATTTTTAAGTAATAATGTATTGGAAAACCGACCTTATCTGACAAACATGTGTTAAAAAGCTGGTAAAACCAAAAAACAAACAAGCCAAACTTGTAGCCCTTTAGTTGATTCTGATTCATAATGACTCTACAGGACAGAGCAGAACTGCGTCACAGGGTTTGCAAGGAGGGCTGGGTGGGTTCACACAGCGAGCCTCTTCTTTAGCAGCGAGCTCTTAACCATTACACTACAAGGGCTCCAGAAAAAAGCCAGGAGTAGGGATAAATTTCACACAATTTAGACTATAGCTTTAATACCCTTTTGTTTACATACAAATTCAGACATTCGTTATTTTATAACTTGTAAGTCTGAGACCCCTACCAAGGAGACACTGCAACCAAATCAAGCCAATTGCCATCAAGTTGATTCCAACTTACAGTGAACCTATAGGACAGAGCAGAACTGCCCCAAAGAATTTCCAAGGTGCACCTGGTAGATTCAAACTCCTGACCTTTTGTTGGCAGGCACAGCGCTTAACTACTATGGCACCAGGGTTTCCTGTGGTAGGCGTTAAAACACAGAGTCCCTGCCCTCAAGGCACTGGCAACTGCATACTAATAGACTAGAGAGGAACACAGTGGTATGATCAGTGTCTTGGCAAAAAGTTCTCAGCTGCCATCAGGTCAGTTGTGACTCATAGTGAACCATGCGTGTCCGAGAACTGTGTGCCAACAGGGTTTTCAATGGCTGATTTTTCAGAAGTAGATCACCAGGCTTTCTGCCAAGGTGCCTGGGTGGACTTGAACCTGTAATCTTCCAGTTAATAGCCAAGCTGCTGCACTATCCAGGCACTCCAGTATATGGCAGAGATAGGCAAAGGGTACTCCAGGACACACAAATGAGACAGAAGATGTGTGTTGGGAAGGTAGGCACTGTTTGTGTGTGTCTGCAGTATGTGAGTGGGAGCATCCATGTGTATGTGTCTGTGAATGTGTATGTCTGTGAGTATGTACATATCTCTATGTGCCTCAGTGACTGTGTGTCTGTGTGCACCTGTTTGCATGATGTGTGTTTGTGTGTGAGCATCTCTGTCTTTGAATACGTGCTTGTGAGCAAGAGTATGTCTGTGTAGGTAAGTATGTGCCTACGTGTTCTTGAGTATAGGAGTGATTGTGTGTGCTTGCGACAGCACTTGGCTGGCCGGTGAGTAGGTTTGTATCTACAGGTGTGCAGCCGCTTAGCTGATGAAGAGGATGCAGAGAGACACACTGCGCCTGATTAAGTGGGTCCTTCAGGTTCTGTTCCAAAGTCACTGAGAGACTGGCCTCCTGAGCTGTTTCCAAAGCAGCTCTGCCCGTCCCTCCTCTCCTTCCGCGGACACCCGCAAGACAGGCCCGGAGCCGGAGCCTGGAGGAACCCAGTGGGCGAGGCGGCTCTGCCGGTGTCAAGGAGGCAGCTCAGAACTTTGGATACCTCTTCGAGGCCAGACTCGCAGGAGGGCAGAAACTCCAAAGAGAAGACTCACTTGTGGTTCCCAAATTTGAGGCTTTTTTTTTTTTTTTTTTTATGTGCTGGGGGGAGGTAAAGAGCGAAGTGTTTGGGGCCAAGGCAGGCCGTTCTCAGGAGGGCCGCTCCCCCCACCCTGCCCCAGCCTCCGGTACCGAGAGTTGGGGTGCAGCCCTGACGCCTTGCGCAGAAGGTGTCCTCCGCTACTCACCGCTGCAGGGAGCCCCGCCCAGACCGCCGGCTCCCCGGTGCCTGCCCAGCTAGCTGCCGCTCTGCGTCCTCCTCCTCCGGCCGCTTTCGCCGGAGCACGACCTCTCCGCTCCGCTGCCCGTCTCCAAGGCGACTTCCTCAAACAGTGCTTCCAGCCAGCCCTGGCTGGACTCGGCCTCTGCGTGGTCCTCTGAGCCGCCCCATCGTCACCGACCAGATGGGTCGCCCTGAGCCCAACTGCGCCCTCGGGTGGCCGCCAGCTAAAGGGGAGTCATTTGTCCTATAGCGGGAGGGCATCCTGAGACTCGAGATGCACCTCCTAGGGACTCCTCATCCGGTCCCCTTTCTGAAGGATGTCTGAGACACAAGTGGCAAATGCTGCAGTATCTTCGGACAAGAAATTCGAGGCAGGGAAAGAAAGCAAAGCAACTTCTCCCTTCCGCATCCGCCTAACTCAGCTTTCCACCACTCCTCTTTAAGGCACAGATGGTTGATAGAGGATAATTTGTTGAGAGTTTACCCGGGAATTCTGGTGGTGTAGTGTAAGACTTTGTTTGCTGACCATAAAGGTGGGCAGTTTGAATTCACCAGCCACTCCTTGGAAACTGTATGGGTCGGTTCTATTTTGTCCTCTAGGTTTGACGTGAGTCAGAATCTACTTGATGGCAGTGGGTTTGGTTTGGTTTTACGTGTACTAGATTCTGACAGTTTTAGTTTCATTTAGTCATCCCAACAACTCTAGAAAGGCTTACTCTCCCTTTACAGATTTAGAAAATTTAGATTTTTTAAAAAGTTAAACAATATACCAGCTTGCCCTTCCGCACCCCTCTCCCCCACACCACGCCCAACTCAGAGTCTCCATTCCTGTACATTACCACCGGGTTTCGTGCCTTTCATAAAGTTTTGTTTAATAAGATTTGGCAACTCATTCAAGTTTAAGCAGCTTTGAAGTGGAAGCTGTTTGAAGTTGTGCACCTACCTGCTGTGACTTATAGGCCCTCCCTCCTCCGTGCTAATGATCCCCTTCCCAGGCCATGAGTCGGATCTGACTGGACGGCACTTGGCTAGCCAGGTCTGTAGCACCTCCCCAAACCCAAAACAAAACTGAACCTTGTAGGGGACCCTACAAGGAGGATAATCCCACTAAGCTCCTAGTCTAGTGCATGGCCCATGATGAGTGCTTTGTGATGGCAGCGAGAGCTAATAATAGCCATACATTAGCCTTACAGTATAGCGTATCTAGTGTTGGGATAATCCCTTGTCAACACTGAGAAGTGTATTCAAGTTTTCTGGACTATCCCAATCCAAATTCACAGTGTGTAAAAAGAGACGTTTGGAATATCTACTGTGCACTAGGTAGGAATTGTTTGGAACTGATCATCTCACTGAATCTGCTCATTGACTATGATACGCAAACCAAACACAAATTCATTGCAGGTGTGTAGATTCTGACGCATGGTGACTCCATGCATTACACGGTATAATTGGTCCACAGGGTGTTCTTAGCTATCATCTTTATGGAAGCAGATTGCCAGGCCTTTCTGCTGAAGTGCCACTGGGTGGATTAGTAGCCAGGTACAAATTGTTTGCATTGCCTTTAAGATTAAAAGAAACAAAAACATAGTCGATTTCAGCTCATCGCTACTTTCCAGGACAGAGTAGAACTGCCCCACACGGTTTCCAAGGCTGTTCAATCTTTAGAGAAGCCGAATGCCACATCTTTCTCCTGTGGAGTAGCTGGTGAATTCCAGCTGCCAACCTTTTTGTTAGCAGCCAGCACCACGGTGTCCCCAGGGCTCCTTTCCCTTTATGATAAAAAACCTGTTGCCATTGAGTTGATTCCATCTCATAATTCTTTTTTGTCAGACACAGAAATGGAGAACAATTGTCATGTTCAGTTCTATAGTGAAATTACGGAGCTGAGATTTGTTTCAATCTAAACCCTTTGGACTCTGCAAACCTTTTGCTCACTCTCCCCACACTAAATAAGTAATTAAGTTTTCCAAAAACTTGTGTAAATTTTAAGGAGCTAGAAAAATAAACAAACAAACGAACAAAAAAAGAGATACCACAGCTCCATTTACTTTTATAGCTCTACTTTATTTTCCAGAAAAAAAAATAACAACTTACTTTGATATTTCATCTTGTTATTGTATGGAATTAACTTTGCTTTGAAACAGGAACCCTTGTTGCAGTAACATGTCATAATACATAATTGCATATTTAGAAGCTTGTGAAATGAGTGATGGAGAAATTAAGAAGAAAAAAAATATATAAAATCATTATTTAACAAAAGTGATATCCAGTTTCTCTAACCTATAAGACAAACAATGTTAAAATGTTGTCATAATTATCTTCAACAAATCAATATTCCACATTCATATCACTGTTGCTCAGTGTAGAGCTTTTTGCTGTAGTCTTGTGAAGGCAACAAATCTTGGTTTCTTTTGCTGGGTTTCTCTTGAGCACAGAAAGGATTCAATGAAGCTTTCATCACAGACGAAGCAGTAATGGCTATCAGAATAAAGTACACGTTGTTGAATTGTACATGGAGGGAAAGTCATTGACATTTTGACTAAAGTGAGTACCTTCCACAATTCCTTTAATAAATATTTTACACTCAAGGTGTTTTGTGAAATTTTATACTTAGTACAAGATGATAAGGAATTTCATTCTGTTTTTGTGTTACATAGATCACTCAAAACCCACTGCCATCCAGTCGTGTCTCACTCATAGCATAGATCACAGAGAACTCTAAATAAATGCTTCCACCAACTCAAATTGAGTAAACACTAACAGCATTTTCCTTAAGAAAGACAATAGACTGAATTTCATTAGAAACACAGCAAAATTGTTCAAGAACAAGCAAAAGTAAATTAAGGCTTACATTACCACTTACTAGGGAGAAGAAAAATTTCAAAAATTTGACCATTTCATTAATACAGACCCTTCGCTAAATAAAGTAAAAGACAATTTTTTCCCCCCACAACTGAAACACAGTGATGTTCAAACAGCCTAAAAAGCCAGCACTATAAATTACTGCTTGATTTGTAATGAAGCCCTGCTCATAGGTAAGATGAGCGTATCTCCACAACAACACTTAAAAAAAAATGACTCAGCAGCAATATTTAGCTCCCTTTGATTAACAGACAGAGGGAAGGAGACAGAGAGAAAGCACACAGGAGCCAGTCTCTCTTGTGCATATCCATTTAGCAAAGCAAGAATGAAATACTGACCTGCAAGATCATCACAGCTCTAAGAATTATCAAATGATCAAGAAAAATCTGGTTTTGGACTTTGGGACAGTGACCCTTTATGATAACCATTTGGTGTATCGTTTAAAGTAGCTTGAAGTGATGACATACGAATAACATTAAGTATCTGTTTTGCCAAAAATGAATTAAAATATCAATGAAGTAAGAATGAGTAAAGAGGAAGATCCACTTGCAAGAGCCACTCACATAATGGACATTTTAAAATTACAAATGGCAGGTGATCTATCAGACTGATTCACGACTCTAAACAATTTACAAATTGAACTATATTTAGAGAAATGTATTAAGAGAAATGCTTTTATAGAAGGGAATTTTTTAAAGGAAACTTACTGATTTTGTATAAAACAACTGATTTGCAAAATAAAAGAAAGCAAAAAAGAACTGTGAAATTCTGATTAAAGGAATGCAGACTCCTACAAAATCCATTTACATTTCTCTTAGCCATCACTAAAATGCTTTTCATATTATATCTAACAAGCTTATTTAAAAATACAGTCAACGCTGCTCTATCAAGGTTCAATTTCTTACAGGTGTTTAATAAAATTATTATCAAACATTATTCACAAACGTTAATTTCAGGCTGCAAAGAATTTGAAACATCTTCAACAGCTAGACACTTTCTGTGTTAGTTATAAGTGCAAGTCTTAAAAATAATAATTAAAAAATTGAAAATAATTTTATTGTTAATTATGGCTATCTTAGGTGGTAATGTTAAATTTACTGACGAAATTTAAAATAGATACCAATTCATTTCATGTAGCAGAAGTGCACGCAAAGTCAAAACAAAAGCCTAAAATCAATTTTCAGAGTATTACTGATTATATGATTTGCAACTATTGAAAGATACATAAATTGGTGTTAAACAAACAAATAAAAAACTTTTCCAAAGTTTTTCAAGGTGTGCTGAGAAAAAAAAATGTCTTTTCCTGATCCAGTAGCTTTCTTAAGCTTAACTAAAATTCTAATATTTATTATCAGTGTCCAGGAGAGAACACTCCTCTGTGTTCTCATCTGTTCTCAGGCCACAACGAAAATGTGTCAGAACTGGTAGATTGAAACACAATTTAGGAAATACTGGAAAATAGGTGAATGCAAAGTATCTCTTTCTTCTTTTCTTTTAAATATTAAGTAATGTTTAAAAATATATTTGCTTTCTCTTGAAACAGTTTTCTAAGAGGTTGAAGATATATTTAGGGCAGGCAATGTACTCTGCTAGGGACAGAGGAAGACATTAGAAATACTATAAATAAAAGGAGAAATCTGAAAAGTTAAACCTAGAGGGACAAAAAATATCCATAGTGAATGTAAATAAGGAGGCACCTTTCTATTATAGGAATACATCTATTTAGGATTTTTAAAAAAAACAACCTTATTGCTGTCGAGTTGATTCTGACTCATAGCAACCCTACAGGACAGAGCAGAACTACCCCATAGGACTTCCAAGGAGTAGCTGGTGGATCTGAACTGCTGCCTTTTTGGTTAGCAGCCGATCTCTTAACCACTGATAGAAGTCAGATATTAAACATGATGAACAATCAAGAGGTGTGATCGTGGTCAACTCAGTAGACTCTAAACCTGAATATTCCTTAAAGAATGTTTAGATTTCAATTAGATATTAAAAACATAGCTATAGCCTGAAGAAGATGAAAGGACATTGAAGCAATGAAGCCATTTAAAAAAATATTTGGAGATTTAAATGGTCTTCCATTACACTTTTTTCTCCATACATTCTACTGACAAAGATTGATGCTCTTCATGTTTAATTCATGAATGAGAGAATTACAATTAAATGCTGCTTGTCAAATGAAAACCTAAGTAGCAAGAAAAATACAATATAGCTTCAACAGAGAAGTGTACATAGGAAAGGCAGGTGGGTTGGTCAGAATTTATTTCAAGGAAACATATTACATTTCTAGGCTGTATTTAGAGATCACACTTTCATTTGGGATATCATGAAAAAAACATATTTCATCTTTTCAAGTTGCTGGTCCGGAAATGGTTTAGCAAAATGAGTACATTTAGACTGAATGGGAATTTGCTCAACTGCACTAATCTTTTGGGAAATAAAAAGCTTCACACACACACACACACACACACACACACACACCCCAGTACATACATATACAATCCTACATACAAATTTATGCATACCATACTGTGTCATTTTATTGACATGGTGAATATTCTGGGGAAAAAAATGCAAAAATAAGTGATCGATGTAACTCTCTTGGAATGGGGCTAGTCCATGCTTGTAAAGCACAGAATTTAAAAGCCTGCAAAATAAATAGGATCAACTCACAAGTTAGAGGTCTGTGTGTTCCTTGCAAGGAAGAAGGCTTTTTTTTTTTTAGTACTGGGTATTTGGAATGAAAGACAACTTACAACGTCTCTACTGCTTAAAGGCTTCTCAGACATTGTAGAAGAGGATGAAAGCGTGAAAATGAGAGAATGCATTTTAGGCTCTTTGAGACTGAGAGAGCTTAATAAACAAATTTCAAGGAAAAGAGGGGAAGTGTCCCAGAAAAAGAGAAAAGCCACTTTTTTTTTCTTTTTATAGATTGAGGAATTTAAGTGGACTGCATAAAAATAAACTAAGAGAAAAATGGTATTCCACTTACAATTTAATGTTTAAATTCTGATATGATGTCAGAACAAAGAAGGAAGGACTTTAGAGATCCATCAGGGCTGTGAGTCTCACACTGTGAGTGCTTGTCAAAACACATACTCCCAAACCCTAACCAGAAATTTATTCATTCTAGACAAATTTATTGATGTACTATCTTCTAGGCTCTGGTGATACAGTGGTGCCTGACACAAATCTCTTTTAATAAATGATGGCGGAAATGGTCCATAAATCATGCTTTGAGAAACACTGATTCCATCTCAACAACTGGATATTAATGTTTTACATTGCCTTTTACCCTGGTATTCAAATAGAATATGTATAGTGAAATACAACACAAAGGACAAAGCAAAAATGTCAAGGGGCTTCCTCTGCAGTCACATAACTGGGCTACTTCTAGCTGTGTCACTCTGGGCAAATTAATCTGACTACACCTCAGTGTTATCATTTGTAAAAACCCAATACGATCAATTCAACTCTGACTTATAGCAATGCTATAGGACAGAGTAGAACTGCTCCATAGAGTTTCCAAGGGACAGCCAGTGGACTTGAACTGCTGACCTTTTGGCTGGAAGCCTGAGCTCAATTACTGTGCCACCAGAGCTCTATCTGTAAAAAACAATTTAAGAGCACCTACAACTTTTAGGTTGATATAATTACAAAATGAGGTATTAAATTATTATCCCTAGTGCTAGGTACATGGGAAGCAGTCAAGTATGTACAAATTTTTATTTTGTGTCAATTTGAGTAATCAGCCTATGGAGCACTGGGTACAGTGATTAAATGTTGGGCTGCTAAACAAAAATCAGTAGTTCTAATCCACCAGCTGCCCCTCGAGTACCCTATGGGGGCAGTTCTACTCTGTCCTAAAGGGTTGCTACTGAGTTGGAATCGACTTGATGAACTCTTTTTATTTTTTTTTGTATCAATCAATCACTATGATTATACAATGTTCAAAGTCTCAAAAGGTGGATCTACCTGAGTGAAGTAGAGTCTTGGAACGGTGGAACTGGAAAAGACTTCACAGACCGTTTGTGCGTTACAGTGGTTTGCAAATGAGGCCCTCGGGAGCTCTAATTTAAACTACTGGAGTCACTTATTCATTGCTTTGATCTGTTTCCTCTCACAGAGTTCCATGTGCAGTTCTACTAAGAAAAAACTCTGCTCTTAAGGAAAGATTGGAAACCATTCCAGTTTCAATCCCTTGTCTAAGTCTGACAAAATCAAAAATGGTGGTGACTTGTCTGAGGTCACACAGCAAGAGCTAATGTAAACTTACAAGCTTCCTTAAAAGGAAGGTTTAGAAATGAAAAGATAGAAAGTTATGATCTGAAACACTTTGCAGATTGAGACTGAGTGAAAACATGTAAAAACAAAAATGAAACATCTTCCAGTTTGACTTTCTGAGGGGTTCCTGTCTATTCACTCATAACCATTTGTCATGTGGACGTTCTTTATTTCCAGGTGAAATATGCTTCCAAATGCCATATACAGAGTTTTCACCTTGCATGTTGGTGTAGAGAATAGAGCTTTAAAAAGAATTAAAAGTTTAATTCTTAGTAATTATAAAGTTAAATTAAGATAAAATTCAGAGTAATTCTTAGTAAGAATTTATTTTTAAAAACGTCATGAAAATATGGAATTTATTTGAAAAGAAAACATACTTTCCATGGTGCTGAAAAAAGCAGCATCATTCATGCTTTCTGCCTTGCTAGAGGAGAATCTTTTTTCAATCATGATGTTCAGGAAACGGCGGTGTTGTTTTAACCCCTGGTACTGGAAACCATCTTCACATGTTCTACTGCCTGTTTTCTGACAGAGGAACTGACAGTGAACCTGACTTAATGTTTCTTTGATTACTGAGACTCTTGCATTGTGTAGGATAATTTTTCTGAACCTGAATTCTCGTTCTACAGTACTCTGGATAGAGGAGATGATAACCTACAAGATTCAAATAAAAAGAACTAACAAAAACTCCAAAATCTAAATCCCTGATATAAACATATTATATTACTCTTTGAAGGGATATATTATTTATTGACATTCTAGTTCTTCAAGGTTCAATAATTTTGACATTACTGACTCTCCCTCTGTTTTCTTCATAAAGACTAATTAAGGAGTCATAGACATTTTCATGGTTTCAAATTTAGTCCTTGGAAATGTTTGAGTAATTTTAGGGGGTATTGTAATCTATGTTTTCAATTACATTTTTACAATACCAACAAAAATTATTCTTTGGGAAAAAACCCTTGTAGTTTAAATACTAATTAATCCTAGAACTACATAAAGTAAAAGAAAATATAAAGACATGAAAACCAGTAATATTTACATATTTTAATATGGTATGCATTAATATTCAATAAGTTGTTCATGAACTGATTATTTAAAAACACATTTTTATATTCATGTGCCAGATAATTCTCAATTTTCTGCAGCTTAATTTCAATGTTCTAAATTTCCCCATGTCTCACAGGGATTTAAAAGTTTGCATCTCCAATTTTGGCTTAAAATCTGAATTGCATATCTTTACTAAAAATGAGTATATTAATTAGTTTGTTCAAAAAAACTTCAACACATACTAGTTTGGGTGCCAATTGAGAGTCTGTTGGAATAGCAAGAATTCTTTCACAGTAAAACAGCATTTTAAGCATATTTTCATGGTAACAACCACTAATTTTGGAGTACAAATATTAATTTAAAAAGTTCTGCTATAAACTAATGCCATTCACAATTTACTTTAAAAGTAAGAGTTATAAAATTTAACGCGATTCTAAAATTTAAAGGGCTAGAGATTTTTTTGTCAAATCTGAATGAATATGAAAGAAAATTTAGCAACTGATGATAAATATAACAACTTAGGGATTACAGCAATTTAATCATATCACCTAATATAGGAATTGGTCTATAATTAAAAGAAGACAAATGCTTTCAAATCTTAACAGCAGAAGGTTTCCCACCTGGGACCTTGGAGAAGCATGTTCTTTTCTGAACTTCCATATTGTAGGGCTAGACAGAGTGATTACAGTTTTTATTATGGTTTGCAACAGTGAAATCACAACATAAGTTTGAGAACTTGCTTCTTGATTCCCCAAGAATGGCAAAGATTTTCAGTTCTAAACAATCACATAATCAAGAATTTTTTTTCTCACTGAATAGGAAGGTTATTGCACAATGCATGTGGCTAGAATGAACTGATAAAGCTTATTGTTTTCCTTTCCAAACGATATAACGGATGACAGTCAAAATTCTGCTTCCGTATCTAAACAGGAGACTGAAATTTTTCTCCTAAGACTCTTAGTCTCACTGTTGTGGTGCCTGTGGAAGATAAGGGAGACACGAGGTACCACTCCGCAGTGTTGGATGAGAAAGGGCATTTATTCAGTGATGGTGCAAAAGTTGTTAACCAGTTCAACTATGGAAAGTCTTGACATCTTAAAATTTCAATTTTGGTGTTAGTCAGACTGACAATTCAGTCATCTCTACATTTGCTAAACTGTAGAGAGGGGTAGAAGTAGTTAAGACTTCGGCATCTTCTTTTCTCTTGATTATAATTTCATATACTTAAACTTTAAATATGAATTGCTTTCCCTTTTTACACAAGTTATAAAAATAAGTGGACTTGTTTACACAGTTTGCATTTTTATGAAATTTGCAGTTTGAAAAAAAAGCTTTTTAAAAAGTGGTAATGCTTTTCTCTGAATATGCTGCAACCTTAGAATTTTTTTTTTCTGAAATAGTTTCTGAATTTAAACCCACTAAACATTTGAAGATAGAATTTTTATTTAGCACTAGTGTAAGACATACTCAGGACTGAATAAAAGTTAATTCTTCTTCTGGTTCCATTTAATTTTTTTTTGTCTGTGGCACCCCCTTTATGACAGCTATCAATAGTATATTTAAATTTTATATATGGACAAAATGCAATCTACCTCTGTAAGCATTGTGCCACTCAACAGTCCTACTATTAAATTTACATACCACAGTTTAAATTACATCCATTTCAGGAAAGGTAAAATGCTAAAACTCAAGTGTCTAACTGCTTTACTGGAATAAGTACAATTTACAAATACAATAATTACATTTTAAAACCATTAACAATATTACACCTAGAAGTAAATACTGTATGACTGGTCATCATGGTACTGTGTGAGGGAAATCAGTGCTGAAAGTCTCTGACATTTCCAGCAGACATATCCCAAGTGCAGATTTTGGTTTGTTCTCATCAAACCGAAATTAAAACCTGGTTCTCAGATGACAGTCCTCTATTACATGAATCCTCCAAATCCTTGCATAAGATTTTTAGTTATCTGCCAAGTATTTTCCTGCAAAACAAAATGATACAATAATGGGTTATCTATTAATTCTACAATTAAATATCACATGAGTAACATATCTATTCCTCCTGTGCTATCCACTGGAACTAAATACTATCTCCTGAGCAACGCAACACTCATATTAAAGACACAAAGTTTTTGAAATATTCAATTTTGCAGACCAGCTAGTTGCCTTTTCACACTTCCATATCTGAATAAATTGCAGAGATTTGGGTTTTAGGTAGAATAGGCTGGGAGATTTATTCTTGAATGTGAGAGTCCAACTTGTCATTGGTAGGGTGACCATATCATTTATTCTTCAATCTGCATCATTTTGGGGAGTAAAAGTGGTATTACTAATAATTGTACCAGAACAGCAGACATAAAATCCAGGAGTTAGTCCAGCAAATCACCCATACGTACAGTCTCTTAGTATTGAAATACGGGGATACGGGGAAGGGGAGTGAGGTGGGGAATAAACTTGTTTTTGTTTTACTTCCAGGAAGAAATTACTGTATGGTGGGCCTTAATTGACCCCAGATTTGGGGAATGTAGCTCTGCAAACATACCTGATTTCTCAGAGTGGTGGTTCTCATAGAGTGACCGCTGGATGGAAACATCAGAGTTACCTGGGAACTTGCCAGAAATGCAAATTCCTGGCCCAGCCTGAGCTGCTGAAGCAGAAACTCTGTAGGTGGTGCCCAGGAACCTGAGTTTTACAAGCCTCCAGGTAACTTTGACACATCCTGAATTTTTCAAAAACACTGCCTGAGAGGCTCAACAGAGTGAAAAAGCAGTTCAGGTGAGGAGCATCGTGAAAGACAGGTGCCATTAACTTGGCTCTGGTGAGGCATGTGGCTCGGGTTTATTTTCAGAAAGCTGAAATGTTTGTTGCTAGAGATTCTGATTTTCAAAAACTGCTGGAAACCTAGATTTTTTGTTTGTTTGTTTGCTTGTTAGATCATCTACTTTTAAAACCTTGGTTTCCATTACTTTGTCTCCTTCTCTTCACTAACCCCTGTCACATGTATCAAATAGAACTTGTCTCAGAGCCACCTCCAGTTTGTGGGCCACCAATTGCTGCCTCTATCATGCTTCTACAGCTGAAGCCCCGTAGGGCTGCTGTAAAGCAAAAATTAGATCCTCTCAATTGTCAGCTATGCCTGACAAGGCTAAGATCTAAAAAGTTCAGTTGCAAAACAAAATGGTTTTAAGTGGGAGATAAAGTGAAAAGGAAATAGCATCCCTCTGGTTTGTCAGTATGAAAAACAGTAGGAATTTACTCCGTTGACCTTAGTACATTATTGTATGCTTTCAAGTGAATTCTGACTCAGAGGAACCCTATAGGACAGAGAACTGCCCCATAGTGTTTCCAAGGCTATAAATCTTTACAGAAGGACATGACCACACCTTTTTCCCAAGCAGTGGTGGGTGGATTCCAACTGCCAACACTCTAATTAGCAGCCAAATGCTTAACCATTGTACCACCAGGTCTCCCTTTTCCTCGATACTAAAACCTGTTGCCTGCTGCTGATTCTGACTCATAGTGACCCTACAGAACAGAGCAGAACTACTACATTGGGCTTTCTAGGCTATAGTTTTTATAGGAGCAGATTACAAGGTGTTTTCTCCTGTGATGCTGTTGATGACTTTAAACTGCTGTTTAACAGCTGAATATTTCATCATTGTTCCAACAGGGCTCCTTTTAACCTCAACATAGCCAGCCAGCCAAGTGCCGTCGAGTCGGAAACCTCAACATACACATCTATAAAATGGGAACAAATGGTCAGCCTCACATAGAAAAAAAAAAAAGTAAGAAAGAAAACAGAGCCAGGGTAGGTGGTCAGAGCCCTCCTGATTTCTAATTTCCAGTTCATTGTTCTACTTTTATCTCATCCAACAATTGACTTCTTTTTAACTGGGATGAAAAGTGGGGATTGGCAGTAGGGAAAAGGAAGTAGAAGATGAGAAAATCAACCTATTTGTTGCTAAGGCAAGACTATTTTCACAAAGAAACCTACAAGATATCTTATTGACTTACCTGCAGCAAACCTTTTCTTGATGAGTGAAAATCGATACCCTGCTCCAACAAGTTCAATGTCACAGCCAGAAAGCGTGCTGCCTTCACTGGTGAACTGCACCACCAATGGGGAAGGCTTGCTTGGACCATCAGATAACTGGAATCTTGCCAGTAAAGAACCTACCCCTAGAAAAGAAAAGGAAAGGTATTATTATAAGATTACAGTTAACATTCTGGAAAAGATCTTAGAAATTGTATTCAAGTGTTAACCTATAAGACCTGACTAATATGTATGTTTCACTGACAAAAACAGTGATGAGGCAAATTTACCATCTGGTGTCCTGAGCAGCTTTGTTTGCTTTCTTGTTTTTGGTGTGCTATTACAAGTGTAATTCAGCACAATGATAATTCAAAATTTGTGGGCATGCTTTTTGGAAGGTTCTGTTATGCTTAAGTTCCAGCAAATGATTAATACCACGGAAAAGTGAAAAGAAGTATAGGATCTGATCTGTGATGAGAAACCACCCCATTAAAGGCTCTTCTCTGCCTAAAGGATGGTCTGTCTCTCTGTCTGATGTGGAGTCCTGCTAATGGACAGAAAAGGAGAAAATGAAGAGGAGACAGTTTGGATTTGGAGGGTTCCTCAAAGAATTATTTGCTTTTATTGGCTGAAATAAGTAAATACAAAAATAAAATGAAATATTCTGCTTGTTTCTAGTGTTAAGTGTAGTTTTGTTCACAGGTGACTAATATCTAAAGCACATTTCAGCTGTATATGTTACATAAAAATACACCTGTGAAAACATTACCTCCATTTTCTGACTTCTGAGAGATATCGGGAATCTTCCACAATATTCTTTGTTGTTCAGCATTCCTAAAAATAAAATAGGTAAAAGATATTTACATATACCAGAGTTTTTGTTTAAAGCATTCTATGTATAGTCTGTATAGTGTCAATTATTCAAAATGGATCTTGAAAAATTTTACAATTTAAAAATCATATACATAACATACATAAATTCTCTTCCTTGTAACTAGCTGTAACACTGACAAACAAACTTTTAAAGGACAACAAAGAATTAAGAAAAATTTGGAACACATCTACTGAAACAATAGGTGGGAAATCTTAGCAAATACGATTTAAGTAATTGGCTGACAATTAACTGTTAAAAATGCTCTACTTTTTTTTGCTTCTGACAATCATAGGTGAAAACTGTAATGTTCTCTCCAGAAGAACAAATTCTTTGTAACAAATGCTATTAGCACCTGTATCTAGTCACCATCTATTGTCATTCTTTCTCTAGTGTGCCTTCTTACAGTCCAGAGGCTAGAGAGCGAAACACTGCTTTTCCCAGACTCCCTTGCAAATTAAGTTCCACCAATGACATGAACTTGAGATTTAGGAGAGGGATGGGAAACAGAGGTTATTTTCCTCCATCTTTTTTTGGCTGTTTTCTGCTGGTCAGCAACCTGAGATGTGAGGGTCTTCTACAGCCATGCTCCAGTTCAGTCTGCAGTTAAAGAAGTCCCGGCAGGAGCTTTCTGACTCTCAGGTACTAGGTAGGATGGTTGGTTCTTGAACTCAAGGGTTCCACTGGCAGCCGTCCAATTTCTCTGCTTCCCAGTTGTAGCAGAGTTGGCAGTTCTCCTGGTGGGCTAGTTCTACAATGTTCTGGAAGCAGTCTTAGAGATCCAGCCTGAAGCCTGTTCTTCCAGCACTTCCACCATGTCTCAAAGCCTGATACACAGACCTGCTGTGATTTCCTCTTGTAGGCAGCCCAAATGCTAAGAAGACTGTGATCTCTTTTACACAGAAAGAGTCCTTTGGGGACGAGAAAGGGAGCTGGTGGTTCCTTACCAGACTGCTGGTGGGAGAACAGCCTGGAGCTTGGTTACTCCTCCATCTATGGGGACGAGAAACTGCACGTTGTTGAGGGCCACAGCGGTTGTCATTGCGTCTGTATTGTATTTATAATCTATGCGTAGGTCTGTGCTTGCAGGCTCGCAGCGCCAATTCACTGCCAGGTTCAAAGGCGTGGACTGGATGCCCTGGGCAGATACCTGGCCAAACGACAGGAGGACATGTAAGTCTGGATCGTTAATCAGAAACAAACCCAGAAGCTATCACCATAGGAATGTTCTGAGATATGGAAAACTCAAAATGTTGTGTTCACCATGAGCTGTTCAGAATCTGTTCACAAATGAGCTCCCAAAGAAAGTCACTGTGAAAGGGCCATAGGAGACAGAGCTGGGGGCCTAAGACAAATCAGCATGTGTTAAAAGTCAGATGTACTGCTAAAACTCTACGGCACCTCACAGCTGAGAATGCACTTTACATCTGTTAGGTAGGTGGGCTAGCACAATCGTTACGAGCTGAGGCTGTGGAGCTGGGGATTTGAATTCTGTTTCCGTCACAAGTGATCTCAGACAAATCAGTAACCCTGCTGAGCTGCAGTTATTTCTGCATCTGCTAAATCTGAGTCGTCATAGTAATGTTTTCCTATAGGGTTGTCAGGACAGCTGAAGATATTTCATGCAAGATGCTCAGAACAGTGTGCCTAGCACATAGTAAATGATTAATATTTTGATAAATGTTACCTAATTTACTATGGGTCAGAACTGACTCTACAGCAGTGGGTTTGGTTTTTGATTTATAAATATTCTTAGGAGTTCCTGGGTGGTGCAAATGGTTAAGCAATGGCTACTGACTTAAAGAGTTGTGGTTTGAACCCACCCAGAAACACCTTGGAAGAAAGGCCTGGCAATCCACTTCCAAAAAAGGTCACAGCTATGAAAATCTTACGGAGCACAGTTCTTCTGAAACAAGTGGCACCTCACAAGTTGGAGCTGACTCAACAGCAATTGGAAAATTAATATTCTTATTATTTTCTATTATTTAATTATTTATTATAAAATTTATTTATTATGAAGTTATTATTTAATAATTTTTATATTATTTCTTCTCATTATTATTACTACCTTGAGGATTGCCAAAGTAAGGACTCAAATGCAGTTCCCTGACTAGAAGTGCTATATTCTGCATCTCCTGTTGATTCTATTTCAAATCAACAGTAGATGGTAGAATGTATTTAGAATTATCAGTGAATTTTACCAAGGAAAACCCAGCCTTGAAGAATCAACAAAAACTGATCTCATCTAAAGACAATCACACAAGTCTCAATCCTGGGTGTCACAGGGAATAGTGGATAATGTTAAAAATCTCTCACTGTGTACTGTGAGGATCAGCGGGTCTCTAGGAGGGTCCCCTTTCACAGCCACATACACACTGCAGGGGCCATGCACGTGGTGTTTGTGCCCTTGGATTTCTGCTCATGGAGTACGAGTTTTGCTGGTTTTGAAGACCAGAAACAACTCTATTGGCTTAGAGATGCCTGCACATGTGGACACCATGAGAAGGGTCCTGAAGGCAGGCTGAACTCATGCAGTAGAAGGGGTTGCCATAGAAACAAGGCCAGAAATGGGACTCTTTTGTGAAATGATAGAAATGGACTTTGATGACAGTTTTAGTTAGGTAACAATTATAGCAGTTTTCAAACTTTAAGTATTTTTAGTGACGTGATCTTCTCTGAAAATGAACTTTTATTTAGGAAGTCATGACCTAAAACAGACTCAAAGCGGAGCTGAATTCATCTTTTTCTGTATTTTAGCCTCAGCCAAGAGTTGATTCTGACTCACAGCAACCCTACAGAACAAAGTAGAAGTGCTCCGTGCATTTCCAAGGAGCTCCTGGCGGATTTCAGCGCAAACCTTTGGTCAGTAGCCATAGCCCTTAACCATTGCACCAGCAGACCTTCCTTATCCTCAGCAGTTCTCCAGTGGACAGTCACTCGCTTTGGATAAGTGAGGGTGTGTTTTAGATTGTTACAATTACTGGGCATTGCTATCAGCCACCATGGATTAAATATGCTAAACAGGAGGACAGTTCCTCCTAGTGCTAGTTGTGTCTCACCTTCAGTTGTTGTAAAACAATAACAAAATCACAACAAAAACAGTAACAAAAGGAATTTCTCAGAGTACAGTTTGAAAATAAGTTCTAGGACTAGTCAGAAACCCTGGTGCGTGGTAGTTAACTGCTACATCCACTAACCAAAAGGTCAGCAGTTCAAATCAATGAGCCCCTCCTTGGAAACTCTGCGGCAGTTCTACTCTGACCTATAGGGTTGCTATGAGTTGCAATCAACTTGACGGCAGCGAGTGAGGGCTACTTACCATTCACAAAGTAGTTTGAACTATATTAGGCTATTAGCACCTGAAGAAGCCCTGGTAGCACAATGATTAAGACATTTGGCTGCTAACCGAGAGATTGGTAGTTTGAACCTATCCATCTGTTCTGAGGAAGAAAAGACCTGGCAATCGGCTCCCTTAAAGCTTATAGCCCAGAAAACCCTATGGGGTAGTTCTACTCGGTCATAGAATCACTGTGAGTTGAAAATGAACTCTATTACACTTCACAACAATATTAGCATCTCACAAGAAGCCCCTGGGGGGTACAACTGGTTAAGTGACACTAGGCTACTGGAAACCCTGGTGGCATAGTGATTAACTGCTACTCTGCTAACCGAAAGGTCAGCAGTTCAAATTCACCAGGCAGTTTCTGGAAACTCCACGATGCAGTTCTGCTCTGTCCTATAGGTTGCTATGAGTCAGGACTGATTCCATAGCAGTGGGTCTCTATTTATTTATTTTATTATTATTATTATTTTTTAGACTACTAGTCAAAAGGTTGGCAGTTCTAGACACCACCAAGAAGTACCTGGGAAGTTAGGTCTGGCAGCCTGCTTCCAAAACGTCACAGCCTTAAAAACCCCATGGAGCAGTTCTGTTCTGTGCACTTGGGGTCCCCATGAGTTGGGACTGACTCAGTGGCGACTGACAACAACAACTAGGGTCTCACAACAACCAAGGAAATATCAGTCTAGGTATGACTGTTACTGACAAATGAGGAAACTGAGGTTCAGGAAGGTTAAGGTAAGGTAATCAAGATCACATGGAGTGTGGGAAGTAAGACCAATTCAGTCTTTCGCCTGCACCTTAGTGCTTTCAATCAAGCTCATACTATAATGGGTGAATTCTGCCTACTCCTTAGGTTTACTTAATAACAAATATGGGAATTAAAAAAATAACAACATATAAACATTTCAACAATTTCTATCTGAAGTGAAAATGTAGATGCGGTGTTTGTAATAAGAATTCAAAAAGGGATTAAGTATGGTTTTATTTTCACCCTTTTGGGGATGAGAATCATTTACATGCTCTGAAATTTAACTTGCCATTCAGAGGAAGAGCACACTGAAGGTTCCCCTCCTTACTCCTCATTTCTCTCAGAAGCTCCAAGGATTTACTAAATATGCTTGAACGTTTTGAGGGACAAAAAAGTCTAAAATTAAGTAAAATGTATTTTTTGCTTTATTTTACATCATATAATTTATTTGGTAGTATTACCTGTGATGTCCAAAGTTTAGATAGTAATATTCACAGAGGAAAAAACATTGTATTTATTTGCATTTTTATAAAATGCACCATCATACAGATAAGTTCCTTTCAGTAATTTCACTAAATAGGTTTCAACCAGAGTGTGTTACAGCTGCTGGAGAGCTTACTAAAAAAAAGTATAGATATTTGGGTTCCATCTTGAACTAATTAAATCAGAATCTGAGTATACAGGGCATAGTAATGATACTTTGATATTATTGGTACCAGTTCAGAACCATCACTCGTTAATAAGGTCCAGAGCGATCACAGGGGACTATGAGGTGTAAGACGCACTGATTTCTATTAAAGGCAGAGCTTTGAAAAAGAATAATTTTGTCTCCTCATTTTATGAAAAAGACATTAAACATTGCAATGCATTAAAAATATTTTTCCCACATGGCTGGGAATCAGTGGGGTACTCTGGTATTAGAACTTGTATGACTTCTTGCCTTTGATGCTTGGTTTGAATAGACACATTTATCAGATCAGTAGTAATCTGAGGTAACAGCAATTCCAAACACAAAAGGAAAATTCTCACATACTGTCTTGTGTTGTATGAAATCTTTCCTTTACATTAAGTGATTCCTTAAATCTTGTTAGAACTGTACCATAAGACTATCATACTTGAAAAAAATGTATTTCTTATATTTAATGATTAAAAATGAAGAATTTAGTTAAGTAATATCCTTAAGGTTACAGTGCTCTAGTTTTCAATATTTATAATTTTAATTGATGCAATTTTCTACAATCTCATTTTTGTGGCACATTCCTGTGATTTTTTTTAAATAAAATATTTCTAGGTAAGTTTAAATGAATAAGGGTAAGTGTAAATTTGGAAACCCTGGTTAGGTGCTATACCTGCTAACCAAAAGGTTTGGCAGTTCACATTTGCCAGGTGTTCCTTGGAAACTCTATGGGGCAGTTCTACTCTGTCCATCAGAATCGACTCAACAACAGTGGGTATAAACACTTTAGTCACTAGTCCTCAATTTTTACTTTCTTATAAATTATAGACTTTAATATTAAAAGAGACATTACCTCACTTACTTTTACTTCATGCTATAGTTTTGAATATAAATTTGTAATATGAAACAGACATCCTAATCATGTAAATAGGCTTACCTGATACTTGAGCATGTCCACATTATAATACGTAGCCTGGGGTTTCTGTTCAGACACTTTCTTTAGGTGAGTCATCAAGTTTGGCATGTTTACCCAGAATTCCTTGGTATTGGCATCATTTTGAGTATTATCACTATTCAGTTGGGAAGGAAAAATGATTAAGTAGCATCTTACAACAAATTGAATACAAACCACACAACAGGCATGCTAGCTAATGGATGTCTAATGTTTAAATACATTTTTAACAATTCTTAGTGATTATTTTATTAACACTAGTGTAGTTTTAGTATAAACACAAGTCTGAATGGTATTGTGCTATGTTAATAGGTTAATACTGATACAGAGCTATTGTAAATCTCAGTGAGTACTCAGTAATACTAACCACTTATAATGATAATTGGTTGATTTACAGCCTGAATTATTTATTAACCCCAGTTTAACAGACTTTCGTACATCATAAAATGTTTCATCTGAACCAGGCATTTAATGTAATCAAAGAACTAAGTACGTTGATTTTCTTCTTAACTGAGTTTACCAGCAGTTTCTTCAAGGTTCCTGAGTTAAATACTTTGGTCAAACATAAGAGTAGTCTTTATCATCAACTGATGAGAAAAGGATAATCCTGAAATTACCAGGGTAACTTTTCAGCATAGACAATACTTTATTTGAGAGCATCTAAATCATAAAAAAAAGGTTACTTCACTTAGAATGTGACCCTGAAATTTAAATGATAATAATCATGGTAATTATAATAGAAAAATAGAGTGTCATCTTGAACTAAGGAGTTTAATATCCCTACAGCCTTCAGTATGGGCTACATCTCAACAAACAGAAAACAAAAATTCTCACAACTGCACCAATAAGCAATTTCACATAGGAGGAGAAAAGACTCAAGTTGTCAAGGATTTCCTTTTACTTGGATCCACAATCAACGCCTACGGAAGCAGCAGTCAAGAAATCCAGTGACCCGTGGCACTGGGCAAATCTGCTGCCAAAGGCTTCTTTAAAGTGTTAAATAGCAAACTTGTCACTTTGAGGACTAAGGTACCCCTGAGCCAAGCTATTGTTTTTTCAATTGCCTCAGGCATGTGAAAACTGGACAATGACTAAGGAAGACTGAAAAAGAATTGATACCTTTGAATTACAGTGTTGGTGAGGAATATTGAATATACCTTAGACTGCAAAAAAAATGAACAAATCTGTCTTGGAAGAAGTAGAGCAGGAAAGCCCCTTAGAAGTAAGGATGGAGAGACTTGGTCTCATATACACTGGATGTGTTATTGGGAGGAGCCAGTCCCTGGAGAAGGACATCACGCTTCTCACAGCAGAGGGTCAGCAACACAGAGGAAAACCCTGACAAGAGGGACTGACACAGTGGGTGCAACGATGGGCTCAAACACAGCAATGATCGTGAGGATGGCACAGGACTGGGCAGTGTTTCATTCTGTTGTACACAGGCTTGCAAGAAGCTGGAATCAACTAATGGTACCTAACAACAAAGAGTCATCCAGCTTTGCTTGAAGACCTGTCCACACACCATTCACACAATCCCTCTTCTGCATGCTTGTCCTCAGTGACAAAAAGCACACCCAAGAGTCCTCACATCTGCTCACTTCCTACATAATGTGGAAACCTAGGTCCCACATGACTGTTTCAACACACAACTATTCACTGATGTTTTATTCCAGAATATCCTATAAAACACAATAATAGTAGCTATGCTCTCTTGAACACCTATTATTACTTGGCACTTAGATTCATTCTAGAGTATTTCATTAAAATATACCCTGCAAAGAAAGAATTATTATCCTCATTTTTAAAGATGAGCAGCCCTCTTATAGAAAGAGAAAATTAGACTTTGAGAAGAAAGAAAGTAGAAAAGTAGAGGGCTCATCAAAAAATAAATTGCTATACTTCAGGCTTTGGAGGTCAAACAAATCCAGAAAGTTCAGTCTCAAAAGCACCAGGGACTTAACACTGCTCCTGGTCTGTTAGGAGAGAGCGGCTGATGGAGGCCAAGTCTCAGCCTGACCTGCATGATTCGGGCTGTGCCTGGGCATAAGGTTACTGAGGACAGAGCAAAGCTCTGTGATTCTTCTCTATGATTCTACTAAGGGAACAGAAAGGACTTCCTGCCCCTGGGACTTTGCCCATGAGTCATGCTGAGCTAGGGATGCTGAGAAGGGCTGCCCAAACTTTATTGTCTCTACGTATCTGAGTTACCCAAGTTTTCAGAGAAAGGAGACAGGAGAAAAGATGATAAAAATTCAGTCACTTACTTAAAGTCACACAGTAATTAAGTAGCAGTCAGTATTCCAGCCCAAGTCAATCTTATTGCAGCTCATATTTTCCCACTATACTAAAACCAAACCAAACCTAATCACCACAACAAAAAATACACACCAAACCAGGTGCTGTGAATTGATTCCAATTCATGGCAACCCCATATGTAGCAGAGGAGAACTGTGCTCCATATGGTTTTCAGTGGCTTATTTTTTGGAGGTAGACTGCCATGCCTTCTTCTAAAGTGCTGCTGGGTGAACTGAAACCTCCAATCTTTTGGTTAACTGTTTGACAGGGGTGCAGAATTAATACCCAGTAACACATCACTGAAGTTCTTAAATGGCACAAATGGCTAACTTTGCTGCTAAACAGTCAAGGAAAAACACTTTCAAAGTAGTATTTAATACAACTCACAAGAAGTCTCAGGGTAGTGCACAGGTTTAGTGTATTTAGTTACTAACTGTAAGGTTGAAACCTCAATCCACCCAGAGGTACCGCAGAAGAAAGGCCTGGTGACCTACTTCTGACAAAAATAAACAATTATAAACCTTATGGAACATAGTTCTATACTGACACACATGACGTCGCCATGAGTTGAGGTTGACTTGATGACAACTGGTTACTGGTTTATATGTTAATACATGTATAAAATTATGTCTTATTTGGCAATGTAACTGCCTCAAAAACCTCAAAGTGCAAAATAACAACAATAACATTTACAGACAAACGGGTGAAGTAGTGGCATACAATTTCTAATTTGTTTTGACAATTAAGTCCACAAATTTAACTGTTCTAAGTGGTACGTACCTTATTACTGAATGTCACTACAGTCATCTTTGAAGTACCCTTGGGAAGCTATGCATGGATGCCAGCACCTAGTCCACACCTCAAAGCCATTTTGGAACTCTTTCTGGGACAGCCATTGTGCACAGTGGCACGGTGGCAAGTACATGAACTTAATTGTCTAGTTGTCTGTAAGGGTGTTTTTAGCTGGTAAACAGATAACTGTATTGGAACACCCTCTCCACTCACCTGATTTGGCCCTTAATGACTTTTTTCTTGACCTGAAGACAAAGGAAATATTAAAAGGAAGACATTTTGATGACATTCAAGACATCAAGTATAATACGACAACAGCTCTGATGGCCATTCCAGAAAAAGAGTTCCAAAACCGCTTTGAAGAGTGGACTAAGTACTGGCAGTGGTGCCTAGCTTTCCAAGGGGAGTACTTTGAGGATGATCATACTGATATTCTGCAGTGAGGTATGTAGCACTTTTTCTAGGATGAGTCCACGAACTTAATTGGTAGTCATACTGAAAAGTAAAATTAACTGACTCAACATGCACATCAAAAATCAGAAAAACAAACCCAATGCTGCTGAGTTGATTTTGACTCACAGTAATCCTACAGACAGAGTAGAACTGACCCACGGAATTTCTATAGAGTGTATAGAGGATTTGAACTGCTGATCTTTTGGTAAGCAGCTACAGCATTCAACTACTATGCCACCAGAGTTTCCACACATCAAGAAGGGGGAGGGAAACTGACATAAAAATTTGTCAGTTTCCAGTAACAATTATTTTGCATCCTAATGGATGATCATTCTTTTTATACTATTAAACCTGGACTCAAGTTGCCAATTAGGCTTTTGCCAAGGCCACAGATGAGAATGTGACCTTTGTAATTGTCTGAAAGACCTATGATTGAATTTTTTACCCTTAGAATTCAAAAGTCTCATTTAGGCAAGAATGTGACTGTGTTGGTCCTTGAATTACAGATACCAACAATGTTTACATTTATAAACATCGTACTGACTAGATTCTTCAATTGCTGATTTATTCAATAAACATTACTCAAGTGGTTACTAGACCCCAGAAACAGTGGGAGGTATGAAGAGACAGGTGTGAACTAACAGAATGGTCCATTCCCTCACGGATCTTACAGTCTAGTGGGGGAGATGCATAAAGGAAGAAACATTAATAGGTTTGTAATTATCAGTTATAGTAAGTGCTACAAAGGAAACAAAAGGGGACTTTGAGAGCCAGTAATGGAACATAATTTAGTTTGAAAATGGTGGGGAATGAGACTTGGTGAAGCTGAATCTGAAAGATGACTAGGAGTCAGGTGAAGGAGGACATGAAGAGGATTCCAGGGCAAGGAAAGAAGCACAAAAGCTTTGGTGTTAAGATGTTTCTGACAATGGCTGGTGTGTCCTGAGCTATAGAGATTCCGAGGCAGAATGGTGAGAGATGAGGATGGAGAGGCAGGGGATGGTAAGGGACTCAGGACCTCCGCGGAAATGGTAACAAGTTTAGGTACCAGGTGCAACATGAAGCCCCTGGAGGATTATGAGCAAAGATGACCTGATTTATCTCATGAAAGACTGACTGGTGTGTGAAAAATTCACTGAAGGGGGGCAAGAATGAGTGCGGGGAAGCAACAAGAGAAGTCATCACAGTGGTCCAGGGCCCTGACCATGGTGATATGGACAAGGGAGGTCTCAGTAAAGGAGAACAACGGCCACTTCAGAGAGGGATTTTTCTAAATGTAACATCAGAATTTACTGAGGAAGAGGAAGTTATTAAGAATGATACCATTGTGTCATCCATTGCAAATAATTAACCTGATACAATTAATTATTTTTAATAGCAAGTATGATTGTACTGGAAACTCTGGTGGTGTAGTGGTTAAGTGCTACACCTACTAACCAAAGGGTTAGCAGTTCAGATCCACCATGTGCTCCTTGGAAACTCTATGGGGCAGTTCTACTCTGTCTTAAAGAGCTGCTATGAGTTGGATTTGACTCGACAGCAAGGGGTTTGGTTTTATGGGTATGTATGTATTGGGTGAATGTGCACATGAGTACACATAATAAAGATGCGATATTCAGGCTTAATACTGTGGATATGTGAAAATTTATATTTATATAAAAATATGTGTCATTTTGTCATACATGTAAAGTTCTATAAAGTTTTATGAATCAGAATAAAATTTTATGTGTAACAGAAAATATTTTCTAGGTCATGTGAAGAGTTGCTCAGAATTCAAATATCATTTGACTTAAAAGGTATTAATTCAACAAAAAGATTTTATGCCTGTTATTGGGCTTATTTTCCATCATTCTCAGCCACTGTTTACCAAGGCAAAGTAAAACACACAATGAGTAACTTGTCCCAATACAGGCTTTATTACTCTAAATGTCTCTTTACCTGCTTCAGATAGTTGGCTACTAAAATACATACATATATACGTGTACATACATATGTATTTTAGAGAATACAGCTATATGTATATACACACAAAAACTTTGACAGCTAGGAAAATTTGCATGTTGAAATCAGTATGTGTGTTTGCTATTGACTCAACAGAACAGTTGTGATTTCTCTGAGAGTGCTACTTCACTACCGAGGTTTATCCCTCCTCTGTGTATAAAGTGCTCAGCCACACACATTTTCAAATATTTGGGCAAAATCATATTTACCAGCAGAGAAGTTGGGGATTTGGCAGGACGTGTTCTAACCTGCTGAAATTCACCACCCGAAAAGTCAGGGCAGCTGGGGACGGGTTGTTGGCAAAGTGTCTGGTGATGCCGGCAGGAAAGGACAGCACCATTTCTCCGGTGATCTTTACGATGCATCTGACATATCAAGACACAGAAGAAAGAGAGAGAACCTCTGGGTCAATATGCTATGAATCAGAAAAGCTGTGAAAAGTAATGACATACGTAACAGTATTAAACAGCAGCAGAGATAAAAGTAAACTCCTACAATCCCATTCTCACTACTAAATAAATTTCTCACTTATCTGAGAAATCAATGGCTTGTCTTAACACTTACGTAAAACAGTGGCTATTTGGTTGAACATATTTTGGACTGCAAGAAGAAAGTGCAGCTTTTTTCCTGTGGAAAAGTCTATATATTCGCTTCACAAGTTGAATTATCTACTCTGGTGGTTTTTGAATTTTTGGCAGAACATTTTAAAATGTTACTTGTACACCATCATCACACTGGGGAACCTACTTTAGTCCTCTGAGTAAGATCATTAATATTTTGAGTGCGTTCCCTTATACTACTCTGGTAAAGCTCATGTGTCCCACTTAGCTGGCTGTTCATTTCATTAACTTGGCTATGTGGTTAAAATGTTCAAATCAGTCATATAAAGTTAACAATAGCAGGATGAGAGTTTAGAAACAAAAATAACTCTTGAAAGACCATTATTGAGGTATAACTGATGTGTAATAAACTGCACTTCTTTTAGCAAAAAATTCCACAGGTTTTGACAGTATCCACCCATGAAAGTATCATATAACCAAGAAAATGAACATATCCTAAAATCACTCCTAAAAGTTTCCTCATGTCTTTTTTGTAATCTCTTTCTCCTGTTCTTTTTCATCTTTCCACTTCCCATCTCCAGGTAATTGCTAATATGTTCTGCCACTATGCATTAATCAATATGTTGCAGAATTGTTTGCAAACAGAATGATATATATCGTATGTCCTTTCTGGATAAGATTTTCTTTCTCCACTTAACATGGCTACATTGAAATTCATCTAAGTAGCTGGGTGTGTCCAGAGTCCATTCCCTTTTACTGCCAAGCAGTAGTGTGGCTATAACAGACTGTTTACTATTCATTTACCTGATGAAGGACATTTGGGATGTTTTCAGCTTTGCTGTTGTTGTTAGGTGCCATCAAGTTGATTCCAACCCATAGCAACCCTATGCACAACAGAATGAACCACTGCTTGGTCTTGTGCTATGTCTACAATCGTTCTTATGCTTAAGCCCATTGTTGCGGCCGCTGTATCAATCCACATTTGAAGGGTCTTCCTCTTTTGTGCTGACCCTCCACTGTACCAAGCATGAAGTCCTTCTCCCGGGACTGATCCTTCCTGACAACAAAGTATGTAAGACACAGTCTTGCCATCTTTGCTTCCAAGGGGTACTCTGGTTGTACTTCTTCCAGAACAGATCTGTTTGTTCTTTTGGTGGTCCATGGTACATTCAACATTCTTCTCCAACTCCACAATTCAAAGACATCAACTCTTCTGTTTTCTTTGTTCATTGTCTAGCTTTTGCATGCATATGATGTGATTGAAAATACCTTGGTGTCATGGATTGAATTGTGTCCTCCCCCAAATAGGTGTAGCCATGTGGCTGGGCCATGATTCCCAATATTTTGTGATTGTCCTCCGTTTTGTGATTTTTCTGTGCTGTATGTTAAAAGGATTAGGGTGGGACTGCAAATCCCTTTATAAGATTACCTCCCTGCTCCACTGTAAAGGGCATTTCCCTGGAGTATGGCTTGCCCTACCCTTAATCCTTTCATCCTACAAGAGATAAAAGGAAAAGGAAGCAAACAGAGAATTGGAAACCTCACACAATCAAGAAAGCCGCACCAGGAGAAAAGTGTGTCCTTCAGACCTGAGGTTCCTGGGCCAAGACGCTCCCTAGATAAAGACTTGATGCAATACCAGACTTCCCTCCAGAGCTGACAAAGGGGAGATCCTTCCCCTGGAGTGGACATCCCAAATTTGGACTTGTAGCCTACCAGACTGTGTAAGAATAAACCTTCTTTTGTTAAAGCCAATCACTCTGTGGTATTTCTGTTAGAGCAGCACTAGCTGACTAAAACACATGGCTTGGATCAGGCATGCGTTGGTCCCCAAGGTGACGTCTTGACTTTTCAATACTCTAAAGAGATCCTTTGCAGCAGATTTTTCCAGTGCACTGCATCTTTTGATTGCTTGACTGCTGCTTCCATGGGTGTTGACTGTGGACCCAGGTAAAATGGAATCCTTGACAACCTCAGTCCTTTCTCCATTTATGATGATGTTGCTTACTGGTTGAGTTGTGAGCATTTTTGTTTTCTTGATGTTTAGATGCAATCCACTCTGAAGGCTGTGGTCCTTGATCTCATCAGTGTCTCAAATCTCCTTCATTTCCAGCAAGTAAGGTGGTGTCATCTGCATAACGTAGGTTGTTAATGAGTCTTCCTCCAATCCTGATGCCTCATTCTTTGTATAATTCAGTTTCTGAGTATTTGCTTGGCATATGGATTGAAAAGGTATGGTGAAGCACACTTTTCCTAACTATAAACCATGTAGTGTCCCCTTATTCTGTTTGTACAACAGCCTCTTAATCTATACACAGATTCCTTAAGAGTACAATTAAGTGTTCCGGAATTCCCATTTTATGCAATGTTAGCCATAATTTGTTATAATCCACACAGTCAAATGTCTTCACCTAGCCAATGAAACACAAGTAAACATCTTTCTGGTATTCTCTGCTTTCAGCCAAGATCCATCTGACATCAGCAACGACATCCCTGGTTTCACATCCTCTTCTCAATCCGGCTTGAATTTCTGGCAGTTTCTTGTCAATATATTGTTGTAGTTGCTTTTGAATGATCTTGAGCAAAATTTTGTGTGTGATATTAACAATATTGTTCAGTAATTTTTGCATTTGATTAGATCATGTTTCTTTGGAATAGGCATAAAAATGGATCTCTTCCAATCAGTTGGCCAGGTAGCTGTCCTTTAAATTTCTTAGCATAGATGAGTGAGCACTTCCAGTGCTGCGTCAGTTTGCTGAAATATCTCAACTGGTATTCCATCAATTCCTGAAGCCTTGTTTTATTGCCATTGCCTTCAATGCAGTTTTGACTTCTTCCTTCAGTACCATGGGTTCCTGATCACATGCTATCTCTTCAAATTGCTGAACATCAACCAGTTCTTTCTGATATGACTGTGTATTCCTTCCACCTTCTTTGGATGCTCCTTGAGTTGTTTAATATTTTCCCTGTAGAAATCTCCACTATTGCATCTTGAGGCTTGATTTTTTCTTCCATTCTTTCAGTTTGAGAAATGCAGAATGTGTTCTTCCCTTCCGGTTTTCCATTTCCAACTTTTTGCATATGTCATTATAATACTTTGCTTTCTCAAGCTGCCCTTTGAAATCTTCTATTTAGGTTTTACTTCATCATTCCTTCCTTTTGCTTTAGGTATTCGACATTCAAGAGCAAGTTTCAGTGTCTCTTCTGACATCCAATTGGGTCTTTTCTTTTTTTCCTATTTTTCAATGACCTCTTGTTCTCTTCCTGGATGATGTCTTCAATGTCATTCCACAGTTCATCAGGTCTTTGGTCATTAGTAGTCAATACATCAACTTTCTCCCTGAGACAGTCTCTAAACTCAGGAGGAATATACTGAAGGTCATACTTTCACTTTTGTGGACTTGTTCTAACTTTCTTCAGTTTCAGTTTGAATTTGCATATGAGTAATTGATGATCTATGCCACAATCAGCACCTACTCTTGTTCTGACTGCTGTTTGGACGTTTCCCATTGTTTTCCACAGACGTCGTCAATTTGGTTCCTGTGTATTCCATCTGGGGAGGTCCATGTGTACAATCACCATTTGTGTTGGTTAGAAAAGGTATTTGCAGTGAAGAAGTCATTAGTCTTTCAAAATTCTATCATATGATTTCAGGCATCATTTCTATCACTGAGGCTATATTTTCTAACCAGTGATCCTTCTTTGTTTTCAACTTTTGTATCCCAGTCAACAGTAATTATCAATGTTTTCCTGACTGCATGTTTGATCAATTTCAGACTGCAGAAGCTGATAAAAATCTTCAATCCCTTCAACTTTGGCTTTAGTGAGTGGTGCATAAATTTGAATAATAGTCATATCAACTTGCCTTCCTTGTAGACGTATGGATATTATCCTATCACTGACAGCATTGTACTTCAGACAGATCTTGAAATGTTCTTTTTGATTATGAATGTAACACCATTCCTCTTCAAGTTTTTGTTGCCAGCATAGTAGGCAAATTGATTGTCAGATTCACAATAGCCAGTACTGGTCCATTTCAGCTCATTAATGCCTAGAATATTGTTGTTTACGTGTTCCATTTCATTTTTGACAATTTCCAGTTTTGCTAGATTCATACATTGTACAGTACATGTTTCCAATCATTCGTAGATGGTTGCAGCTGTTTCTTCTGATTTTGAGCCACGGCATATCAGCAAGCGAAGATCCTGAAGGCTTCACTCCATCTACGACATTAAGGTTGCCTCCACTTTGAGGAGACAGCTCTTCCCCAGTTATCTTCTGAGTGCCTTCTGACCTCGGAGCTCATTTTCTGGGACTATATCTGATAATGTTCTGCTGCTGTTAGCAAGTCAGCAGCCCCCACTTTTCTGTCAGTGGAGGCTTGCTTGTTGCTGTGATGCTGGAAGCTGGAAGGTGTCAGTGGTATTTAGATACCAGCAGGGTGACCCGTGGTAGACAAGTTGCAGGTGAGCTTTCAGAGTAAGACAGACTAAAAAGAAGGACCTAGCAGTCTACTTCTGCAAAGAATTAGCCAGGGTAAATCTTATGAACAGCAGTGGAACAACATTAGCTCAGCTTTGGGTTATTATAAATAAATCTATGCATTTTTGCACAAGTCACCAATACTTGTTAGGGACATTCTTCTAAATTTTAGCTATTCTAGTAGATGTGTAGTGTTAGCTCATTGCTGTTTTAATTTGCATTGTCCTAATTGCTAATTATGGTATGTATTTTCATATGACTATTTTTCATTATCTCTTTTGGTGGAATATGTGCTCAAGTCTGTTAAGTTTTTAAAATGAGTTTTCTGTTTTGTTAAAATTGAGAGTTTTTCATATATTCTGGAAACAAGTTATTTATCAGATAGGTGTTTTGCAGAGATTTTTTTCCCCCTTAAGAGTACTTTTCGAAGAGTCAAGTTTTTTTTCTTCCCAGTCTTGATGGAGTCCAATGCATCCGCTCATTCTTTGACTTATTTTGGGAGCTGTATATCTTTTAACCTATATTTGCTTTTAGAAGCTTTAGAATTTTAAATTCAAGCTTATGATCTATTTTTTAGTTAACTTTTTAAGGTGCAGGGAATGGATCCAAGTGCATTGTTTTTGTTTTCATAGGGGTGTCCAATTGTTATAACAATTTATTTAAAAGACTAGACTCTCTCCACAGCATTACTTTGGCAATTCTGTTGAAAACCAGTTGCCTATATATTTTTGGGTTTATTACTAGGTTTCCTATTCTGTTCCAGCACTTGGCTTGGCTTGGCTTCTCTAATACCACGCTGCCTTGATTTCTGTAGCTTTATGTTATTGTTAGTCGACAGCCCTGAAGTCAAGTAGTAAGAACTCCCCAAAGTTCTCTTCCTTTTTGCATTTGTATGACTATTGTAGGTTCTTTGCTCTTACATATGAGTTTATAATTAATTTCAATGTAAATTCCCACTGAGATTTTATTTAGAGTGTATTAGATGCATAGATTAATTTGGGAAACACAGACATCTTAACAACATTGAGTCTTCTGACCAATGAATGAATACACTTATTGAGGTCTTTGATTTTTCTCAGGTGTGTTTTGTGGTTTTCAGCATAGAGGTATTTCATATCTTTTGTGAGATTTATCCCTAAGTATTTAATATTTTTTGATGTAATGTTAAGTACTTGTGCTCTTTAAATTAAAATCTCCGATTGTTTGTTGGTTATACTTAGAAACAATACTGATGTTGTATATTGATTTTATTTCCTGGAACCTTGCTAAATACACTTATCAGTTCTAGTATTTTTTTTTTTTTGTAAATTCCAACAGATTTTCTGCTTAGACAGTATCATAATCTCTAAATACAGTTTTACGTCATCATTTCCAATTTGAATGTCTGAGTTCTTTTCCTCACCTTCTTGCAATGGCTAGAACTTCCCGTACAATGTCACACAGAAACGGTGAGAGTGGACATCTTGTCTTCTTCTTGATCTTAGACAGAAATTATTCAGTATTTTTCCATTATTTGATAGCTTAGCTGTAAGTTTTTTATAAATGTCACTTATTAGTTGAGAAAATCCCATTCTATTTCTAATTTCTAGCAGTTTGTCAAAATGATGAATTTTTTTCAAATGCTTTTAATACATCTATTAAGATATTCCTATGGTTTTACTTTTTAAATTTGTTAAAAAGTAATGCATTTATTTATTTTGGAATATTAAACCATTTTTTATTTTTGTGATAAACCCTACTTGGCTATTTTGTTATCTATTTTCTCCATCGTTGGATTTGATTTGCTAATAGCTGTTTAAAATTATTACAGTTAAGTTCAGAAGGGTATCAGGCTCTGGGTTTTCTATTCCTGTAGTATTTTTGTCTGGTTTTAATATCAGAGTAATGCTGTCTTCCTGGAATAAGTTGGGAAGTATTCCCTTTGCTTAAGTTTTATGAAACAGTTTCTATAGAATCAGTGTTACTTCTCCCTTGAATGTTTGGTAGAATTTTCCAGTGAAGTTATTTCTTTGGTAAGAAGGTTTTTTAACTATGTATTCAAATTCTTAAACAGATATAGAGTATTCAGGTTCATCTATTTCTCCTTGAGTGAGCATTATTAGCTTTTTCTTCTAAGTCCTTGAATACTCTGGGGGTCAGTTCTACCCTGACCCCTAGGGTCACCATGAGTCGAATCCGACTCGATGTTACTTGGCTTGGCTGGCAATTTATTCATTGTATCTAATGTTTCATTTTTATTGGCTGATAGTTGTTAATATTCCCTTAATATCTTTTTGATATCTGTTGTATAGATGATATCCCCTTTCTCATTTCTGATATTGGTGATTTATGTCTTTATTCTTATTCCAGTCATTCTGGCTAGAGGTTATAAATTTTATTGATCTTTTAAAAAAACAGATTTGGGTTTTATTGATGTTTTCTACTTTCCCTTGTTTTCTGCATTATTTATTTCTGTTCTGATATTTATTATTTCCTTTCTTCTATTTACTTTGGATTTACTTTGCTCTACTTTTTTTTGTGTAATGTGTAAGACAGGATATGAAGTCATTGATTTATTTTTTCTTTTTTAATATAGGCTTTGGTACTATAAATTTACCACAAAGTACTACTGCTGCTGTTTTGGCATCCCACAGATTCTGATGTGTGATACTTTTATTTCAGTTCAGTTAAAAATCTTCCCAATTTCCCTTTTGATTTTATTTGTACCCATGCGTTATTTAGAAGTATATTATTTAATTCCCAGATACAGGAGATTTTTTTTTTTTCCAGAGGTTTCCCTGCTACTAGTTTCTAATGGAATTTGTTGCAGTCAAAGAACATTATTTTGTATGCTTTGAATCCTTTTAAACTTTTTCAGACTTGTTTTATGTCTCAGAACACTTGAAAATAATTTGTATACTGTCACTGTTCAATGAATTTTTCTACAAATATGAATTCAGCTATGTTGGTTGCTAGTGTTCTTTAAGTTTTCTATAAAACCCACTGCCATCGAGTCATGTCCGACTCATAGTGACTCTACAGGTCAGAGTAGAACTGCCCTGTAGAGTTTCCAAGGAGCTTTTGGCAGATTTGAACTGCCCACCTTTTGGTTAGCAGACGTAGCACTTAACCCACTACACCACCAGGGTTTGTCAGTCTTCTATACAACTACTGATTTTCTGTTTACTTTTTCTATCAGTTGTTGACAAAGAGACTGACGCCTCGTACTGTAACTGTGCCTCTACCTATTTCTCCTGGTACTTATATTAGTTTTGTTTCAAGTATTTTTAAGCAGAAATGCTTGCTGTGATTCTGCACAGAAAATACGTGCTCTCTACATTTGTTTGCCAACTACACCCTCCCCCAACTAGGTATTTTCAGAAAGGCACTCCACTAATTTTTCACAGAAACATGTAAAAAAATTGGCATAGCAGCCCTTATGAAAATACCTTAGAGGGGGGAGTGTGCTGTTGGCAAACAAATACTGAAGACATGTGTTATCTATGTGAAAACAGTGTCAGGTGTACTACAAAACTCTTCTATCAAGTGCACAAATATTCAGCATTATTATGTTCTCTTGATGGATTATGTACTTATCATTGTAAAATGATCCTTCTTTATCTCTGGAAGTATTATTTGCTCTGAAATTCACTTTGTCTGATGGTAAAAGAGCCACTCCAGCATTCTTTTGATTATATTGCAACTGGCCACTGCTCCCAAGCTGATTCTGACTCTTAGCAACCCTACAGGACACAGTAGACCTGCTCTGTAGAGTTTCCAAGGAGGGCCCAGTGGATTTGAACTTCTGACCTTTTGGTTAGTAGCCGTAGCACTTAACCACTATGCCACCATGGTTTCCATTTGGTTATATTAGCACGGTATATATATTTTTTCCTATCTTTTTAATCTGTTTGAGACTTTGCCTTTGAAGCACATTTCTTGTGGACAAAATACAGTTGGCTCTTGCGTTATTATATGACCTCTGCCTCCTACTTAATGGCTTCTTTGAACTCATCTTCATTTTTGTATTTCTCTCACTTGTTGTGTTTTCCCTTTTCATCTGTTTCTGCCTTCTTTTAAGTTGATTATTTTTAGGATTGTACCTATATCTTATGCCATTCATCAGTTTATTGCGTCTCAATTCCAGTTCACCCTTTACTGTATCCTGAAAAAATAACAGCCCCTTTATATTTTTTTCCTTTTCTGACAGGCATGATGTTAAGCTTTGTCAATAGAGGACACTGCAGAGAAGTTTTTCCTTACCCTCAGTATGCTTGCTAGGCAGGCTCCTCCAGTACACAGTGTATACTCAGTGTCTAGCTCCTGCAGTACAGGTGACATGCAAGGGCCCAGTAGCACAAACAAGCTTCCTCAGCACCTGGCTTCTATAGCAAACACGGCTTCCCCAGCACAGTTTCTGACACGTAGGTGGGTTTTTCAGATTCAGGCCTCTGCTGTATGTGCAGCCCCTCCAGCACCTGGCTTCTGCAGTGCATGGTGGCCTGCAGCACCCACCAGGATGCTTCTTCTCAGCCTGCTTTCTCTCTTATTGCTTTTAGCAATGTGATTATAATGTGTTTGGTGTATTTTTCTTCATAGTTTTTGGGCTTGGGTTTCCTTGAATTTCTTAGATTTGTAGGTTTAGTGTTTTCGTCAAATTTGGATAAATTTTGTTCTCTCTTTTCTCATAGATTTCATTTACACATATATGAGGCTACTTAAAGTCATTCTCTGGCTCACTGACATTGTAGTTTTTATTCTTTTTTCTCTCTGTGTTTCATTTTGAATAATTTCTATTGGTATACTCCCAAGTTCACTAATTTTTTCTTCTACAGTGTCTAACCTGCCATTATTTCTATCTACCGCATTTTTCATCTCACACATGGTACTTTCCATCTCTCGTTCATTTTTTTTTTTGTTTATTCAAGTATATCTTCCATGTCCTTAGTTAGCTTTACAAACATATGAGATAACTGCAATAACTGTTTTAACATCTTTGCTTGCTAATTCCAATATTTGTGCCATTCCTGGGTCCATTTTTATTGATTGATTCTTGTTATGTACCATGTTTTTCCAAGTCTGAAAATCTTTGCTTGGATGCCAGGCATTGTGATTTTTACCTTGTTGGGTGCCGGATAGTTTTGTATTCCTACAAATATTCTTGAGCATTACACTTTTGGGGAACAGTTAGCTTTTGGGGAAAATTTGCTAGGCAGGAGGCAGAACTAGCACATAATTAGTCTAGGGCTAATTACTCCCCTCTACTGATGTAGGACTACTCTTGTACCCTACCGAATGCTCTACGAATCTTGAGGTTTTCTGCACTGGCCTGTAGGACAAGCCCAATTCCTGGCCCTGTGTGAGTGCTGCACCCTCTACATCTAGTCATTTCATGAAATTCTTTTCCTGGTTTTAGGTGTTTTTCTTACACATATACTGATCAGTTCTCTGCTGAGTGCTTCAGGGCAGCCTCTCCAGACTGTCAGGGTTCTCTTTCTGCATAGCTTTCTTCTCTCTGGAACTTTGTCTTGAGAACTCTAAAAGCCTAGACTCTCAGCTCTGTCTCCTTTACTCGGAGTCTCCTGGGCTCTGGCCGGACTGCACCTCCCTTTGGTGTGGCCTGAAAACTCTTTCATGAACATAAGCAGGGACAATCATATGGTGTATGTCATTATTGCCTGCCTCTCAGGGACCATTGTTCATCACTTGGTGTCTAACTCCTTGCAAATAAGTCACTGTTTCATACTCTTTGTCTATTTTCAGGCTGTTTCAGGTAGAAGGGTCACCTGGTCCTTCTTGCTCCATCTTTGCCAAAAGAAGAACCCTTAAAAAGATTATTTTTCAATGGAAAATACTAAGCACTTAAATTGAGTCCAGTTCCTTACAACTTTCCCATTCAGCTGGAAAAGTGACCTTTGTACCCATCTATAGCTCATAGGTTTCAGTAAGGCACTTGCTAGGGAAATCAAAATTAATATATGATCTCTTCACTCACACTTGAGTATCAGGGACTCTGTTTTGCCCCAAAGTTGCTCGTATACCATGCAACTTTAAGGCTGATGAGACATACCTGTCTCAGGTGAGGCAGTCCCTAGCATGTATCCAAAACAGCTCATGTGAAGAACTGTCATAGCTGTAGATGTATGTATAACACTAGGCTTAGAGCAGAGGTGAAGGCAGCAGAGCTTCCTGAAATTATCAAGAGTCTAGCCCTTGTTCAGATATTTTAATTCATAACTTTGCACTGCTCTAGATGAGAATTTTTGGTTTCTAGAAGTTTGCATCTTCATCTCTTCTGAGGAATATTGCTAATTTTTGAGTTTGGGTGCTAACTCTGTTGTTTTCCCTTTCCACCTTTTAGATCAGCAAACTTTGCTTGACCTACCCAATTGGCGCTAAAAAGCCTAGACTTCCCCTAAACCGTAGTCTATTCTTGATGTTTGTCAATAGGTGGGGGTCATGCTGACTATTATCTTGCAACTGTAGTATGAAACAACATTTAGAATGCTGGTTAAACTAGATTTCAGCATATACCTTCACTCATTATATTGCCATTAGCAGTGGTGGCTCCAGTGTTAACTGGGAAAGCACATCCTTAGTTTCCTACACTTTCAAAAATCAAGTCAGCAAATGTAAAAGAAAAAAAAAGTTATTACCTTCCAACTCAACGAGTTTTTTATTTTTATTTTTTTTTTTTAGTGGGAAGGAAATGAGAAAATGAGCAAAACAGCCCCTGACTTCAAAGAATTTACCGTCAGCTACAGAGTGCGAAAGGATAGATCTGCAGTTGGGATAGTTCACTATGAGAAACACAGAGGCTCCTCCACTGCACTGTGTTCCTGTCCTGCACCCGAACCGCCGGACCTCTGCTGACTTTCAATGCATCCAGTGTCTAAGCTGGGATCAAACTTTCACATAAAAATAAATGTTTTCTGTAGATGCTCACTGGAGGGAAATCTTTGTCAGTCCTATGGACTTTTTTCTACCAGTATGTAATAGATACATTTTATGTGAGTTTGAATGATGTTAATTTAAAATAGTATGATACATAACTATTAATCAGCTTTTACTTTAGGAATACAATCTGAAATCATGTGAATTCCCATAAATGAAAACTGTGTCAGGAATGGAAAAATTTCCAAGTCAGCTGGCCAAATGACTTATAAACTGGGCTCTATTGCCACAGGCAGTACCACATTTGTTAGCTCGTCAGCAGAAGTACTGGCCACTTTTGGTCAGGGAAAATATGGATTTAATTTAGTGAGGTCATTGGGCATGCACACACCCCTTATGTAAAATGTGACTGCTGTGTACTGTCCTACAAATCAACACCACTCCCCTTGTTTTGGGTGTACCTAGGTGCTCATGCCGCTTCCTTTATTTACAATCCCCTTTAATTGGCTCTTCATATTTCAAGCTTAGTTCCGAAAAGACTTCCTTAATATCTTCTCTATCTAGCTTTTCTTATCTTTTCCTTTCTGTATGTTCCCACAGAAACATGTACAGATCTTTGTTGGAAAATTGTTTTGTAGTACATATTGTACATATTTTGTAGTACATTTGTACACATTTTATCTACTACGGTGAATGAAAGAATTGTGTCTGAGATCCTTGGAAAGCCAACATACATAACACAGAATCCAATACAGAATAAGAATGCAATAAAATGTTTTTTTAAAACATAAATTGATAAATTTAACAAATATATTGAGTGCTTATATAATGTATCACACAACAATCTAGGCACTGAATGGCCAGTGAGAAACAGGACAAATCTAGACTTCCAGTTTAAGCAAGCCAGCCAAGCAGGGAGACATACAATAAATAACTTCAAGTATGATAATAGAGAAATGGAACATACCTGAGAAACCTAAGTTTGTCTAGGAAATTAAAGAATTAATCCCAGGCTTTTGTTTCTTGGGACCAACATTGTTTAAAGTAGCTGATAATGGGAAATGTATAACAAAGCCAAGATATTCTCTAACTGTGAGAAATAACTGAAGGTCAGAGTGCCTGTTGCAGGTGTTCTGAATATTTAGATAAAAGCATGAATTATATATCATAATATATAATAATTAACGTGGTATATTTCTTTTTCCAATGTATGGATGGTTCTGAAAACAGATAGGGATGGTTTTGATGCAGAAGGAGAGAGAACCACAGACAAAATGAATCCAAATGCTTTTTCTGCATTGTTTTTAAATTTGGTGTTATGGTTGGCTTTATTGCCACCCGGTGATTGAAGGTGAGTTGTTTCCTTGAAGAAGAATCATAAAAGAAGAGCAGTTGAAATGATTCACTGCCTGGGGATGAAATTAGATATAGAAGAATGTCACTTCAAGATCCATCTGTGATTTTCAATATAAAAATTTCAAAGGAATTTACTGGATTTCTCATCTACCCTCATGCAGGACATACTGGAATTGCTCAAGGCAATACGTTTAAAAAGAATAAATGCAGCTATTCACAAATCAAAGGCTCAGTTGATTTGGAAGAGCATAGCCAAATTAGGTCCAGCTGCCACATCACTGGAATGTAAAGGCCAGGGGTGCCAGGCTCCTTGGTGCCAACTTGCCTACACTCTGCCTTAGCGTGCGGGAGGGTGCAGGGCAGTAAACAGGATGAAGAACCTTGTTCGCATAGTGGCAGGTCCACAGGGACCTCCTCCTCTTCTTAAGATTTACAAAACTTATTTATAAGAGTTTCTCAACTCCCTTTGCACTGTATCTATGCCTCTCTTGTGGTTGATTTTGCAATATACTTACAAGTCTTACTTCCCGTCTCAGCTGTCTTCATCACCTACGTATCCTCCATCTAGCACAAGTACAAGCACATGGTAGATACGCCACAAATGTTAGGTAAGTAATTCAGCTCAACTCATTCAGCAATGTGCATTGAGTACTCTGTGCCAGGTCCTGCTTCAGGTGCTGAGGTTACAGGCATGAACAAAACAGACAGGCCACAGCTCTCGTGGAGCTTACAGTCTTGTGGGGTAGAGACAGACAACTGGATAAACATGCAACATGTTCAGCAGAGAGAAGGGTTACGAGAACGACAAAGTAACTTAAGGAAGGAATGTCAATGGGGTAGAGAGGACTGTTGCAATTTTATACAGGGTGGACAGAGAAGGTCTCTTTAATAAACTTCTTGAAGTAGCATGAAGCAGTGAGTATCATGAACAGATATCTAGATAGAGATTTCATCAAGGCAGAAGGAGGAGCAAAAGAAAAGACCTTGAGGTGGGGGTGGAGCTGGGTGGTAAGAGACAAAACAGGAGGCCAGTCTAGCCAGAGTGGAGAGGATGAGGACGCGTGTGGCAGAGAGGAGACTAGAGATAAGGAGGAGAGGGATAAGGTCAGAGAGCTGGTAACCGGGGCAGGCTGAGGAGTGCTGAGGGACAGACTATGCTGGGCCTTACAGCCAAGCCAAGTGCCGTAGATCAAGGCGGGCCAAAGGGGAAGTAGGGAGACCCATTAGGTCTCTCTGAATAAATTAGTGAATGAATAAAAAAGAACAGATAAAAACTACACAGGCAAAAATAATTTTTGCGTGATTCCCAATGGTTTTCACTCAGCTGCATACAATTCTGTACACACCTGACTACTCTTGTTTTTTTTTTAAAGCATGTTGCTATTCACTTTTCTCAGTTCAAGATAGCGTGAACTTTTTTAAGGTATTGACCGTTCAGTAATAAGCAACCCATAAACTGGCGTGACAGAAAATTATTCAAATTCTTTGTTTAAATAAGATTAAACAGTATGAAGAATATATAAAATCTAAACTAATAGTATTAACTTTCTCTAACAGCTATGTGTATGCTCTGTTTGAGGTAGCTTTTGATTTCTGTTTATACTTGCCTTTAGCTAAATTTCATTCTTTGAAGTTAAAAGTCTTTGAGGGAAACCAGCATCCATAGGGTTTGTCTCTTTACAGTACTTGATGTCTACAGTAAAACCTAGATGTTGTTTAAGGTGACGTGGCATTTAGGGATGTTGGTAAGTCCCAGGGGCTGGGTAGGGCATTAAAAGCTAGCATTATTAGTTTTCCAGCATAATATTGTTAGACTTAGGCTTTAGTAAAATCTATTGCATCTGAAGTATAATGAGGCTTCATGATTAGTCATAGAGAATACCACTTAAAATATATGTTCTAATTATACTTAATTATTGCTGTTTCAACTATTTTAATAAAACAATCTAGCATTTTGTATGCAAGTTTAGTTTTTCCTCTTATTCTTACTGCTATAGTTACTAAGGATTTCCAAGTCCTCATCCTTGTAAGTTAAAAAAGAGAGCGCGATTCTTCTCTCACCTAAGTTTTCCATTTGTTTAACAATAAAATTCACACTTAGAATTATATTAATAGCATATTTGAGAACTGGTTTGAGTTAGGTGTTTAGTTTTCAGTTTAGGCAAGCAATCACTCTCAAACTTTTTAAATCATGAATCCTTTTGTGAAACCAATGAATGCTACAGACTGCCTGTATGGAAACATGTACATTCACACCAACACGTAAGATACACAAGAGAATTTCGGGGAATCTGCAGACTTCCACAGCCATATTCATGGGACTCCTCAGAGAAAAGTATTTAATTTATCACATATATATTCATATTAAGTCCAAAAAGCAAATGCATTCAATGACTGCTACTGAATGCGCTACCTATATAAACTGATAATAATAATAATAATAAAAAACCCAGAAATATATGTGTACTCAGTCTCCTGTAGGAAAACAAAGGTGCATTCTGCTTTTGAATTTTTACTTAGCTGTGAGAATAATGGTTTGTGGCCAGGTTTTTCCTTACTTAGCAAGGGTAACATATGATTCATTCTCTTGCCAACCTGAGTGTTTTTGGAAGGTGTTTTTCCTTCTAGATCCTCATTCCAATGTACTGTTGTTCCAATATATATTTGGGTGACTCCCATCTGAGAAAGACTGAGATAACATCTAGTCTTCCATTTCTGCAAGATAATAAGTTCTCTTATTGTTGACAGAATTGGGCTAGGGTTTTTTGTTACCTGCAGCCAAAAGCTGAATCAGATTTCTGAATAGTAAGATGTTAGGTTGCTAGGGGACTTTGGTGGCTTAGTGGCACAGCTCTCACCCTCCTTGTGGGAGATTTGGTTTTGATTCGCAGTCAATCCACCTCACCTCAAGCTACCACCCTACTGTGGAGGCTTGTGGGTTGCTATCACACTGAACTGATTTCAATAAAATTTCCAGACTAAACCAAATTGGGAAGCAAGACCTGTGACCTACTTCTGACTATCAGCCAATGAAAACCATACAGATCACAAGGGTTCAATCTGTAACCAGTCACAGACGCAATGTAAGACTCAGCAGGGTCTGCTCACTTGTGCTTGGAGTCAACACGAGTATGGGAGTGGCTCAGTGGCAGCTAACAAGGTGTTGTTAGGTGCAGTCAAGTTGGTTCCAACTTATCACAGTGCTTAGGTGCAACAGGACCAAACACTGCCTGGTCCCGCACCATCCTCACAATGGATGTTATGCCCGAGCCCATGGTTGAAGCCACTGGGACAATCCATTTCATTCAGGGCCTTCCCTTCTTTTGGCTAACCCTACGTGTTGTCCTCCTCCAGGGACTGGTCTGTCCTTAATACAAGTCCAAAGTCTATGAGATAAATCTGACCATCCTCACTTACTGGAGCTTTTCGGGACATATACATATATATATGTATATATATATTTTCCCTATACCAGTGAATTAATCTTCCTAATTAAATTTTCTTCTTTATTCTAGGTGTGCCACCTGTTCACCTGTTACTGTCATCTGGATCTGTTTGGTTAGAAGATAAGGTATGACCCATAAATGCTTAGTGTGTCCCTCACTGGATAGCACAGAGCTTGGGGAGTATGTGAATCGCTCCAGGCTTACTTGCTTGGATCTGCTCCTTTGAAGTAGGCATTGACTGTTTCTGTAAATGCTGCTGCAACAGGGAGGGTGTCCTGGGCTCCCATGGTTAGGGGGCTGGGTCCCCTGGAAGAACCTGCATGAGATGAAAAATTTTAATTTATCGTGGCATAGGAGATACCTTAGTATATGTAGAACTAAAAGCCCATTAAAGAATTAAGGAATGATGTCTACAAGGAAAAAAAAAAAAGGTAATGTGCTAAGAACCATCACTCTGCATTTCAACATAGAGCTCAAGTATTTAAAAGGAAATATTTGGCTGGTTTACAAACACACTTGAAATTAATTAAATTATATACTTTACTACAAGAAAAAAATCCAAGCAGAAAAACAAAGTCTTAGGATTTTGAAATGTTCCCTATGCATAAGGCAGTATTTGCATGACAGTTTGTACAGTGGATGGTTAATAAAGAAAGTATTTAGCTTTCTGTTTGAGCACTCAACCTATATACTCACCCACACTCTAAGCTTTTTACATTTCTTCACTTGGAAGAGAGACACAAGCTAAAGGTATTACATTATATTTCATTCTTTCCTTGGATTATTTCAATTTCCATAACCCCAGTTGCTCTCAGATAGAGTAAGCTCAAGTTTACATGTCCAAAACCACACACAACCAAAATGTACACTTTTGTCTTAGCACAAACACACAAATGTATCAATTCATATTACTAAAACCAACAGTGGCTCTCATATATTGAGTGTCTGCCATGTCTAGGCTGCTGAATGAGATGTCTTATGTAAATTACCTCCTTGAAGCCCACATCAACCTTGTGAGACAGGCATTCTTATTCCCATGTTCCAGAAGAAAAAAAACCCAGAAGCTTAAAAAGGTAAGAAATCAATTATTGATGGTTACAAGGGAGAGAGGGAGGGGGATTTCTGTAAATTAGATAGAGGTTAGGACTATGGTTGGGCACAGGGTATGACAGCACATGATCGGAAGGAGGTACCCACCACTGCTCAATTCCCAAACTAAACTATTCCACAAATGCATCCTACTCTGTGAAAGGACAGAATAACAAGAGTCTGGGGTTAGAGGATGACGATCTCACGGGACATCTAGACTAATTAGCATGCCAAGTACATATATATATTTTTTATTTTCACTTTTTCTCTTAAGAAAATGTTCTGCATACCACTTGTGTGAGTGGTGTCTGGGGTCTTAAAAGCTAGCAAGCTGCCATCTAAGAAGCATCAATTGGTCCTAATATATCTGGACCAGAGGTGAACGGTGGACATCAAGGACAGGAAGAAAATACGAACCCACCAGGTGGAATGAGCCATATGAATGAGAGTCTGCCTCAGCAAGGGACCTGAAGAACTAGATGGTGCCCGGTCACCACCAATGAGTGCCCGAAGGGGGAGCATGGAAAGGTTATACATAGCACTTGGGCGAGTGGTCAATGAGGTCTTAAAAGATAACAGGTTGCCATCTAAATATCACCATTTGGTCCCAATTTACCTGGTCCAGAGCTAATTATCAATGACAGGAGGAAAATATGGGCCCAGCTGATGGAAGGTGTCACATAATCCAGAAACTACTCTAACAAGGGACCAGAAGAATCAGATGGTGCCCAACTACCACCAGTGATTACCAGGATGAGGTGTACAACACAGAGTCCTCGGCATAGCAGCAGAAACATAAGCATGCAGAACTATAGTTCCAACAAATGACAACTGATGGTCCCTCAGCCTGGAGGGCTCCCTGAGAGCATGGACCCCCAGACTCTCTAACCCTGAACCACATCCAGCACTTATGCCAGCTCCCCAGACAAAGACTGAACCACAGTATATAACATATGCAGTATCCTGGTGCCAAACAAACTTTCAGACTTAAATAGATACACAGGGGCTGTCCAAGAAGCTCACCACTGGAGATGAGAAGATAGGGTGATGGGGGCCAGGTTTTGGTCAAATGGGCATGAGAATTCCTGGATGATAAGTGGGGGTGTGCTGTCATGAGAAGGTAGGAAAAGGAGAGGAGAACCATTAGAGTAAAACAGTGGTATGAGTTCCACATGTTATATGGCAAATTGATATGGACTGTATAATTGTACTTAAGCCACAATAAAATTTAGTTAAAAAAAATAAATGTAAGCAACTTACCCAAGGTAATAGGTTTAGTTAAATGACAAAACTAAAAATTCATAGCTAGATTTGCTTCCCTCTAAAGTACATGTTTTTCCCATCATAACATACAGTTTGTCTAAGTCAAACATTTTCCTATATTGTTTGGATATAATGTATAGCTTTCAAAAGTTGAGGCTCTGAGCACTATATTATTTTGCCTCTGTAGATAGGGGTAAGCAAACAATTACAGAACCATTGAGTAAGTCTTATGTTGGAATTTGCACCTCTAAGTCTTTGCTCCTCACACGACTGTAAACTTCTAGAAGGAAACAACTATGACATGAAATTCAGTGGAACTTTCATGTTTTGTAAAACAGAGCCAGGTATACACTGACCTCTTTATTAAATAGATGTTGAATTATCTCCACTGTTGTAGCTCTGTAAAGTTTATAAGCAACTAGCAACAATGAAATCATGCACAGTAATCATTTTCTAACAGTGTTGCTTCATTTATTGGTCTAATCACTAGTTTACATATTTACTGAGCAACTACTGGGTCCTAGAGAACAACTTCCCTAACTGTTAGCCAGAGCTGGGCCAGGGTGGTAGGAGTCCTCAACTCTCGCCACTTTATGAGGGTCACAGCCACCATAGGAGCAGGTGGAGGGAGGTACCATCAAATCACTAGAGTAATTTGATAAACAGTTTCAGGATGGTATGAGCAAAGCTCTACAAAAGCTCACAGGAAGAGGCATTTTTGCTGCTTGGAAAGTTCAGGGAACACTAAGAATGTGACACTGAAGCTGAGGTTTGAGGCTGGATTGAATCTCATAAGGAGGAGAAGGCCCAGCATGTACATATATGTGGAGCTAAGCAAACACATGGCAATTTGACATATCACAGCAAGTGTGGCATTGCTGTATTTGTGAATGTGGTGAATATGGAGGGTGACACATGGAAGGAGATAACGTTGGGGGTTTAGGAATTAGGTTCTAAAGAGCTATGTGTTAAAATATTTAGGACGCTTTGTCTTTATAAGTGATTCATAAGCATTAAAATTATAATTCCATTTTGATAATCAATACAAACCTCTGGATATTTTTCTGGGCAAACTATACCTACATAGAACATACTATACACAATTTGAAATAGAATAATTAATTTCTTAAAGACCTTGATGGCCCTGGGACTAAGGTTCAGAATACCCTCCACAGAAGACGAGAGGCCTTTAAGGATTTGAAACACAGACTCACAGTCGGACTTGAATTTAATTCACTCCAGCTATATTGCAGAGGATAAATTATTAAAGAAGACAATAATGTAGATGAGAACTCAAAAGAAACAACTGATGGTCAACTGGTAAGAAATGAAGATATTAGTAAATAAAGGGGATGTCATAGGTATATTTCTTTTTATGGTTTTTGTGTGCTTTTTATAATTCTGTGAAGCATTTAATAGTCCTCCAAGACATTCTTATGAATAAAATGGTGAAAGCTGGTTGGATAATAGTCTCACCAAGTGAACTGTCGAATGAATCACATCATCCCAAAAAGCATGAATCCGTGGTTCTAGTGGTTAAAACCTTGACTGTTTGAATCCACCAGCTGTTCCTTGGAAACTATAAGGGAATGATTCTATTTATTCTATACGGTCACTGTGAGTCAGAATCAACTTGATGGCAATTATTATTATTTATTTTTAGTAGAATACTCTAGAAATCCATCATTAATCTGGGTTCTTCAGTGCCTTAGACAAAACCAGATGGCATGTTATAGCAGCTAAGAGCTTGGGACTTGGCATCAGATACATTCGGCTGGGATTGAGTCCTATCTCTGAAATGCTAATTATCTATACAACCTTTGGCAGGGATGCTATAATGTTTTTCTCATAGGCCTATTCTGAAGACAAAATGAAGTAAAGCATTTAGGACAGTGCTTGCTATATAATAAACACTCAGTAGCTATTAAGTATGATTATCACCACAGTTTAAGATAACGCAAAAATTATCTGAAATAACAACATACTCATTGGAAGTGCTAAAACTGATCCCGCAATTTTGGAATACTGAGTTGGAATGGATAAAAAAAAGATCTACAAAAATAAATAAGAAAATTTTATATATCAAGATTAAAAATTAATTAAATAGCTGTGATTTAGGGAAAAAAAAACCCATCTTGGTGGAAGAATATATTCAAAGGACATGGGAGTTTTAGGTGATGATCACCTCTCTGTTGGATTGCAAACATTTCACTTAGCTTGGGCTGCATCAGTGGATGGGGAATGAATGGATAGATCACCAGAAATGTAGGCTTTATTGTTTTCTATTTGTGTGCTTCAAAAAAAAAAAAAAAAAAAAGCTTATTAGAGGGCAATCAGAACACTTATCCTCATGCTAAAGACGAATCTCTTCTGTGTAATGAAGTACAAAGACCATCTGTGATCTGACCCAGATCTCTCTCTCACAACTTGCCTCTTTTCACTCCTTTCAACACACCCCACAGTTAGCTGTGTTCAACTCAGAGCACCAAAGCCCTTGCTTTAGATTCAGTCAACAATGCCAGGGAGGAGAAATGCATAAAAATAACACAAAATGACAAAGAACTCTTTTATCTTAACCAACAAAACAAAAACGTATTGTCATTGACTTGATTCTGACTCATTATGATCCCACATGTTACAGAACAGAACTCAGCTCCATTAGGATTTTCCTGGCTGTCATCCTTAAGAAGCAGATGGCCAGGTCTTTCTTTTGTGGTGCTGCCACATCAGTATCGACCACCAAACTCTCAGCAGCCCAGAGCAAACCATTTGTGTCGCAGCAGTATCTTTTTATCTTGTCACCAAACCCACTGCTGTTGAGTCAATTCCTGCTCATAGCCATCCCATATGATGGAACAGAACTGCCCCATCGAGTTTCCATTGAGCACCTGGCAGATCTGAACTGCTGACCTTATGGTCAGCAGCTGTAGTACTTAACCACTACACTACCAGGGTTTCCTTTTATCTTAAAGCATCTTCTATTTACATCTTTAATTTTTTTTCACGTCCGTGTGTTGCAAGGAAACCCTGGTGGTGCAGTTGTTAAGTGCTTGGCTGCTAACCAAAAGATTGGTGGTTCAAACCCATTAGCCACCCTGCAAGAAAAAAGACCTGGCAATTTATTCCCATAAAGATTACAGCCTAGGAAACCCTATGTGGCAGTTCTCTGCCCTACAAGGTCACTATGAATAGGTACTGACTTGTTGGCACACAACAGTATGTTGCAATTAACATGTGCTTTGTATTTTACCTTTTAAAATGTATTTCATGATTTTCCTTATTGTTATTTGTTCTACATAATGATCATTTGCAACAACTACATATGACTCTATAATCATTTTCCACATGTTGGCCTTGGAGTCATTTCTAGGTAGTAATTTTTCTAAATCCTCCTTTGCGTTCATTGGTCTTATTTTCCTTTTTAATTACTTCATTAGGACTTAACTTTATTTCTACAAAATACCACTGTTTGACTGCCAAGAATTCCATATTCTACATAAAGATTATACTCCATTAGAATGCTATTAGTAATGAATGATTGATTCTTTTTCCCCCTACTCCCCAGTAGGTTAGAGAGTCTTTGTTTAATAAGATTATTGGACAACCAGGCTAAAACAAGAAGAATGATTAAGATGGGGAGAAATTTGAACATTACATCCTAAGAGGACCAAGAGGGATCTGGGAACTGCTTTCAAGTGTCTAAAGTGGTACTGCTCAGAGTACCAGGGTTCAGTATCATGTATCTGCAAGTTAATAGCTTTGTGACCTTGGGCAACTCAATTCAACTTAGGGTCTGTCAACCATAAAATGAAATTTCTGTTTCAGGATTCTATGATTTTACCTTGTTTAGAGACACTTAAAATTTTTTTAAGTATTAGGAAAAACTTTCTAACAGAAATGAACTGTCTTAAAACCATATCCTTTCACTGACGGCTATGGGAAATATATATATTTTTTCTTGGTCTCTACTACATACAAGATAGAGAAAGGGACAGAAATAAGTAATCTTCGAGAAAATAAAATACAAACATACGGAAAACTAAACAGCAACACAATTACGTAAACATGAATTTAAGTTACTGCATGAGGAGATTAGTTGACTATGAAATTAGTTGCCAAATGAGTGTCATAGGGGATAAATCAAACCCACTGCTGCTGAGTCAATTCTGATTCACAGCGACCCTATAGGACATGGTAGAACTGCTCCATGAAGTTTCCAAAGAGGTCCTGCTAGATTTGAACTGCCAACATTTTGGTTAGCAGACATGGCACTTAACCACTATGCCACCAGGGTTTCCAGTCATAACAGATGCTGTTACATACTTTAATGAAAGAAAGCTTGGGCTTTTTAGTTAAACATGCCTAGCTCCTCCCCTTCCATGCTCTAGTACCATGGGTAAGTTTCTGGACTCAGTTTCCTTAGCCTTAACTTGTAGATAATAATAAATTTATTTCTGACCTCAGAGGCTTGTCATAAACATCACCTGGGATTAACGTTTGTAGAGTCCTTAACATAGTGTGCACTTAAAAATCTTTTTTTTTTTTTTACTTCTAATTGTAATTTTTTACTTCTAATACTGTAATTTTGTCATAGGGTGACTTTATTGAGGCTGTTGAATTAGTTGGTGCTTTGAATTTGAATAGGTTTTTAGGTAAAAAAGGGAGGGAGATGATACCACAAACAGAATTTTTTGCTAAGCATAGAGACAGACTAGACTTTTTAGTTGCCTTCCATCAGTAAAGTTCTGTTATCACATAAACAATGGATTCTATGTACACATTCCTAGTATTTCAGGGGTGACACAGGTAGTTTCTGTTGTTGTTTTTGTTGGCAGCCATTGAGTAAGCCATCGAGTATGCCCTGACCCCTGATGACCTTGCATACAGTGAAACTAAATATTGCCTGGTCCTGTGCCATGCCAACTGGTTGTTGATCAGATCATTGTGATCCCCAAGGTTTTCATTAGCTGGTTTTCAGAAGTAGATTGCCAACTTTTTCTTCCTCATCTTAGTCTTCAAGCTTCACTGAAACCTGTTTAGCATTATACCAACATGCCTTCATTGAGTGGGGTGGTAACTATGCATAACGTGTATTGGTCAGGAATCAAACCTAGGCCTTCCACATGGAGGGAGAGAATTCTGCCACTGAATCATCATGGTCCTCACAGGAAGCTACTATACCCGTTAAAACTGTTTGATATAATACTTGGATGAAAAAGGGATGAAAGGTGGTTGAACGGATGCTTGTTTTGGGATTTATTCAGATGTGAGTTCTCATTATGATAAGCATTATGCTTGGGCCTGAGGAATACACAGAAATGTATGATACATGTTCCTTATTTCACAGAGTTATAGTATGGAAGAGGATATAATATTAACTACAAATGAAAAAGAAAATACCATATGAAGTCAGAAAATGTTTAATATCATTATATCATTACTGCTAATAATTACTTGCAAAGGGTTCAAAGTAGAGATTACATTTATAAACTGTGGCTTTTATGTTTGTCTTCCAAAAAATCTCATAGTAAGTATTAACATGGCTTTATGTTTTTCATAAGTTGAAAGGATAAACAGGATCAGTGTAATTACTGCTATTTCACTAGCCCAGGTCACAGGGACAAAGTTGAAATTCAGTCCTAGGTATCTAAAGTCAACAACACATTGCCATCAAGTTGGGTCAGACTCATGGTGACCCTAGAGATCAGAGTAGGATTGCACCCTAGAGTTTCCAAGGAGTGTCTGGCAGACTTGAACTGCCAATCTTTTGGTTAGTAGAAGCAGCACTTAACCCACCACGCTACCAGGTTTCCAAACTCAACAAGAGTTACCAAAAAAACCCAAACCCACTGCCATCAATTTGATTCTGACTCACAGTGGTCCTATAGGACACAGTAGAACTGTCTCATATAGTTTTCAAGGAACAGCTAGTGGATTTGGACTGTCACCCTTTAAGTTGGCAGCTGAACTCCTAACCACTGTACAACCAGGGTGCTGTAGCAGCCATAACAGCAACTAAAACATCTAAAGTTTTTACTGCAAACCAAGAATGATTCAAAGAGCTATACTCATATTAACTCTTAATTATTATAGCAGCCCTATATGGTAAGTGCTATTATTAGCCCTGTTTTATAGATGAGAAAACAGTTTCTGTCAGCAGCCTTGCCCACAGTTACCCAGCTAGTAAATCCTAAGAGCAGAACTGAGATGCAGACCCAGGGTGGTCTGCCATCAGAAACCACACTCTTACACGCCCTGCTCCGGAAGCACACGTCAGAACTGATCCATGCTGGACATCTGATAGCATGTATGTGGTACCCACCCCCAAACAATGAGCTGCTGCCAAATATAATTTCAGGTTTCTGGGAAGCAACCAGAAGTACACAACAGGGAGTTGTGGGGAATCCCAAAAGGAACACAGAGTCACTATTGAGTAGTTTAATGCTTTCTGAAAGGCACTTTTCTGTGACTCTAATTACCAAGCAAGGAGCCCTGATAACCTAAGGGCTGTGGTTCACACCCACCCAGTGGCCCCACGGGGAAAAGACCAGGTGATCTGCTTGCTTAAAGGTGTCAGCCAAGAAAATCCTACTGGGCAGCTGTACTCTGTCACATGGGTTACTGAGTTGAGATCAACTTAATGGCACCCAACTACAACAACAATAAATACCAAGCAAAGTCATAAAAACCCACATACACAACTTGAGGCTAAAAACATTTAAATCCTCAATAATAGTATGACATCTTTTAAAGGAAAGCTCCTTAGTTTATGGAAACATTTCATGATCAGTCAGCTGAAATACAAATGCAGGCATAGAGTACAGATAGGTAACGCTTGTATGTGTGTAATATTTGAAGGAAAAAAAGAAAGTGAGAGAGAGGTTTTAGAAGACAAATGGAAAGAGGAAGAAGAGGAGAAAAGACCTGGTGATCTGCTTCCATAAACTTTATAGCCTATTAAACTCTATGGGGCCGTTCTACTCTGTCCTAGAGGGTCACTATGAGTTGGAATCAGCTCAATGGCCATGGGTTGAATAGCTATTAATTATTGTATCCTAAATTTGTGCCAGACCCTATGCAATGCTTTATATTGTATTATTTTCTGTAATTCTCAGTCTCACCAAGTAAATGCTACTTTTAGCCCTCCTTTCTTTCTAATGAGAATCTTAGAGATCTTAAGAAACTTGCTCAAATTCAAGATAGCAAGTAACCCATAGTTTTAATTATTTTGTTCTGCTGTTACAGGAAAGAATCCAGGACTGGATCATAAGGTATGGGCTTCAGTTATAACTGCTTCTTATCTAACACCTGACCTACAGCAAGTCAGTTATTCTAGCTGCATCCACATAACATTTGGGCAACAATATGAGTGCTACTGACCTTTATCAGCCTACAGGCATGACCTGTATTTACTAAGGGAAGGTGTCAGGAGAGCTACATTTTTTACTTTCTGTTCAACTGGGGTTAAAAATGGAATCTGAAGTATAAACAGCAAGAGAGAAAAACCCTATTTGTTTAGAAAACCATTTCTACTTTTTGTCGGCTCAGGCAACTGCCTACGCCACCAGGCCTAATACAGGTGGGATGCCCATGACGAAATGTAAGAGATGGAACTAACAAATGGAAGCAACAGAATGTCTCAGAATGCATAAAAAAGAGAGAATCCAATCAGTTAATTGAAGCAGCAGAAAGTGGATATCAAGTTAGCTTTTTCTTAAAAAGCTTAATCATACAAGTTAAAACTACTGAAAAGATGAGTTAATCCTGGAATTATTTATGATGTATACTTTGTATAATGTAGTGATAAGGAATTTTGGAGACTAGATTGAATTAATTTGAATCCTGGTCTATCACTTACAGCATGACCTTGGGTAAATTACCTAACTTTGAGTTTCAGCTTCATCACTTATAAAACTAAGACAGTACCTTCGACAGATGTTTTGAGGATGAAACAAGATGATACAGGAGGCTCCTATTACCTAAAGATAATCACTACCAGAAAAGAGTCACATAAAAAGAATGTATTTTAAGTAGGTACTAAAATTTCATAGTATAGAGTGATAAAAAGGTTTGGTTGGAAATCTAACTTGTCGTCAACTAAACCTATAAACAAAATTTAGGTGACAATCACAGTAATCTAATGAGTTATTAGAGTGATAAAAGTAATGTATGTTGCTCTTTGGTGGAAGGACACATTTTACCACCAAAATTGTATATTCAATCACACACCATCCTTGGTTTACGTTTAGCTTTGAATCATGATCATAAAGTAGGACATTACTGCAGAATGGAGAGTTTTATAAATTTTTCTGAGGGTCTCACAGTTTCCAGATTTCCTTTTGAAGTGGCTGTGAGGTAAGCTTTGTTTTTTGTCTCCTTTAGTGTCATTTTTGTTAAGCCGTTCACTGACAAGACTGAGACTGTCACTGTGACTGAAGCAGCTTCACGTCATTACTTTCACTGATTCCATGGAGTGCCATCACCTTTCTAATGTTGCCAGTTTCACCTTGCAAAAAACATGGACTGTATTTGTACCAGAAACCCTAGTGGTATAATAGTTAAGGGCTATGGCTGCTAAGAAAAGGGTTGACAGTTCATATCCACCAGGTGCTCCTGGGAGACTCTAGGAGGCAGTTCCACTTTGTCCTATAGGGTCATTATGGTCAGAACCATCTTGGTGGCAGTGTGTTTGACTTGGTTTTCAGTATCTGCACTGTACATGTCCATTGTTTGTAAAATCAGATGTTTATGGAGAAACTGACTGATCTAAGGTAATGGATGGGATACATATTAGTGTTAACTTGGGAAGAGCAGTGTTAGAACGAAGTATTTTCATGTCATCTTGGACTTTTCTTTCATACTGAATCAATAATTGCAAGGGTGCTGACAATAAAGGAGAAATGCCAGTATATGTAAATTACAGTGCCTGGCACATAGTCAACACTCAATAATAAATGGTAGCCATTGTCATTAAGAGAGAAGATGAATTTGTTAGTCATTGTATTTCATATATTTTTAGATGGCTCTCAACACCATATGCATTTAGTATAGTACATGGAGGAAGCATAAAGAGGACATTAAAAGATCTTCCTAAGTCAGCAGAAAGAATGGTATCATAAGGGTTTAACTGGAGAAGGTGAGGTACACTCCTATGATCTTCTGAATCTTATCTTCATAAAGTGATGCTTAATAAAGTAACCTTTTTTTAGAGTCATAACTTTGTTTAAAACACTTTTTAGAATAGGTTTTTAAGAAAACATTACATATTACAAAGAAAGCTATTACATATAAAATTTTCTATTTTTCTCTACATTTTAGAATGCTACAATTTTGTATAAAATAGTCATTATAAGGTACACAAAATATAGCACATGTATTCGACAGCACTTGGCTTGGCTGGCTATGCATCTGTACGTAGATGTGCATATACATATACATACACATACACTATATATAAATTACAGTACTGCATATACAAATCTATGAATACAATATTGTATGGGGTTGTTAGTCTAATGCTACAGCATAATCTAATAAACAATAGTGCTGTCAGGAGTGCTAAAGTCAGCACACACTTCTTGTAGGCCAGCAACTATCTAAATGTTTCACCTGCGTCACCTTATAAAATCCTCAAAATTTTAAGAAAAAAGAAATATTATTACCATTTTAAGGAGCCCTGGTGGTGCAACAGTTAAGCTAGCTGGAAAACTGGTGGTTCAAACCCTCCCAGCATTTCCATGGAGGAGACCTGGTAATCTACTCCCCCAAAGATTACAGCCTTGAAAATTCCATGGGGCAGTTATGCTCTCTCATGTGGAGCTGCTGTGAGTCAAAATCGACTGGATGGCAGCTACCAATAACACGGTCAATTTACAGATGACAAAACTGAGGCTTAGAAAACTTGAGAAGCTTCTCCAAATGCTGCTTTGACATCTTACTTCTTTAGACAAATAGCATCAGCTGATCTGGTACACATCACTAAGGAGCAAAACAGGCAAATCTCAGAGGGATGGTGGTGGGAGAATACTGCCGGGGCTCCTTTGATGAGCTAGACACTGTCTTTTATGATTTATGCAGAGTGTATCAACTATCACTGGAACCCTGGGCCCAAATAAGCATTATCACATATTATAGACCAACAAACTGCATCTGAGAAAGGCTAGTGATTTGTCAACTTCCTACAGAGAGTAAATAGTGGAGTCGAGGTTCAAAATGAGGACCTCTTGATTCCATGTTTTTTTGAAAATAATGAGCCACATAGGCTTATCCCAACTTACAGCTGTATTCAGTGACATCACCCAGAGTGGTGGGGGGTACAGATAGCACTGGGAACACTCTCAGAGGGGTGACACCAAAATAACCATCTATAAAATCTGTCTCTGGTATTTCAGCAGAAATGCGATATTTTTTTAATAAAAATACCTGTGAATTTAGTTATAAAAAAAAAAAGTGTTTGTAAGTCCAGCTCACATGGATCAATATACCTACAAGGTTAAGATTCTATGCTAATTTACTTTTAAAATCTTCTCATGTGCTCTGATCAGAGTTGTCATGATCCCTCGTTTACAATGGAGGCTTTTAAACCACATCCTTTTGTGTGCATGCATTACCAGCACCTGCTGTTGTTTGGGGGGCTGCTGGTGTTTTTATCATGGCTGATTTTAAATTTTCTGGTGTTTCACCTACCACATGGTAACAACTAGCAATGAGGGATGGCAGAACCATGAGATACTGCTCTGGGTGTCACCAACTTCAGTGATACCGCTGATTGTATTGGCTGAGTTATTCCTTTTATGAAGTGCTTTTCAGTGTACCAGGCATTCCCTTTACAAGAGTAAGGAGGGTGTACTTAAGAAAGTCAGTATCATAGAGTAGAATCAAGGACACTGACATTCTGAGTAAGCACATAAGATTACAGGTAATTTCTGTCTTTCTCTTCACAAACCCCTGCTTGTACGTCATGGTCACATATATATTTCTATTCAGTCCAGAAACATTGTCAGTGGACATTTTTCATCATGGTTTATAGAAATCTTTCTTCAAACTGGCTCTTTGCTAACAATTCCTAAACCATTATTTACAATTAATGGCCTATTTAACTAGTTCTGTAAATGATATGGTTGACTCGGAAAATGGGAAAATTATCCTTTGTTTTCATCATTCTAGTCTGACTGGGCAAAATATACATAAGGATTATCCTCATTAAAACCAGACTAAAGCTGGAGACAGAATGCTAATAAAAATGAATATATACCTGCTGAATTGATTTCCCAGTTAGTGTAAACCTTTGGTGACTTGTCTTTATTATGAGCACTCACACAGGCAAATCCTAGGCGTTTTCACAGAGACAGAGCTCAGGGTTCCACCCGAAATCGGAAGCTGAGCCAGCTATGCCATCTTACTAGGAGGAACAAGCAACAACAATAACTGCTAATTTATACAGAGCACATTTACGGGATGGTCACTCTGCTCGTTACTTACATGCATTGTGTTTTCTAACCTCTAAATATCTTTCTGAGGTATATGCCATTATTATCTCTATTTTACCACTGAGGAAACAGCAGACTTGAGAAACTGAGTAACTTGCTCAAGGTATGCTGCTCTACAGTACGTAGAGCAGCCAGCACTGAAAACCAGTTCTGGCTCCCATTGTACTTTTATACCCTACCTGTATTAGCATCATTCGCCTCACTGGAGTTAGTAAGTGATACTCTGAAAGCTAGAAGGATCTGCAGCATTGGTCCCAAACAGGTCAGAACCATCCTAAAGCGGGTTAAACTGGTTCTTGTAGGAGGCAAAAAACATGCATAAAGTACAAAGACATACATAGTACATAACAAGATTTACAATATATCCATATGTCCATGATATTAAAATTCCATGTGGGAGGGTATCTTAATTATTTAGTGCTGCTGTAACAGAAAAGTGGGATAGTGGTTAAGTGCTGCATCTGCTAACCAGAAGGTCGGCAATTCAAACCCACCAGGCACTCCACCAGGAAACTCTATGGGGCAGTTCTACTCTGTGTACAGGGTAACTATGAACTGGAATTGACTCGATGGCAGTGGGATGGGCTTTATAACAGAAATATCACGGGTGGGTGGCTTTAACAAACAGAAAGCCGTTTTCTCACAGATGAGGAGACTGGAAGTCTGAATTTAGGTCCTGGCTCTAGGATATGGTTCTCTCTGTTGGCTCAGGGTGGACTTCTTGTCTTAGCTTCTCTAGGTGCCAATCCTTGCAGTTCCTTGGTTTGTAGACTGGTCTCCCTCATTTGTCTTCAGACAGCTTGGTCTTCTCCCTGTGGCTACCTTTTCATGTGCCTAAGCTGTTCTTTTATATCCAAGAAATGACTGATTGATTTATAAACACACCCTATACTGATGGGGTCTCAACATAACAAATATCACATTTTCAAATGGGATCATATCAATAAGTATAGTGGTCAGGACTTACAGAATATATTTTTAGTGGATACAATTCAATCTATAATGAGGTGAGGGAAAAACTTCTAAAAAGACTCTCTGAGTGACGGGAGGAAGAACAACGGAAAAACACATTTAGAAATACTGATGTACAGGTATAAAAGGGCCCAGCACAACTGTATCCCAGTATATCTAATCTCAGCCAATGTACCATTAAACCTCATTAACTGTCTTTGAAGAAAATTTAAGCATTTGTCATGCTGAAGGATACTTGTCCCTTCAGACTTACACAGAGTGAATCATATAATCATCTGTAGCATAATTACCTGTGGTCTAATTGAGATCCTTAGAAAAAATCTAGTAAAACATAGTGAACTAAATTTACTATGTTGACTAAATATAGTAAATGTAGTAATATCATTAAAAAACTGGTAATACAGTAAACATAAACTAAACAACCAAAGTCATTCCATCAAGTGGATTCCCACTCATAGTGACCCTTGTAGGACACAGCAGAACTGCCCCCACAGAGTTGCCACGGAATGGCTGGTGGAGTCAAATTGCCAACCTTTTGGTTAGCAGCAAAGTGCTTAACCACTGTGCTATAAAGGAAAAGAGTACAACACAGGGAAACTTTAGAACTTGGTCAAGCCAGGAGAGATGCTCTTCAATGAACAGTTTTGGGATTCCATGAGCCCAGGCAGTGAAGACAAGAATACAGTTAGGGAATTCAAGTAAGAAACTGAAAAGAATCTGGGCAAGACTACAAACCAAGAAGAGGCAAGGCCAGGTACCATGGTATAGTAACAGTCATATGGGTCCAGGAGCATCAAGAAAAGAAGTGACAAATTAAAGATGAACCATACTGGAGGTTCAGGGAAAGACACAGAACAATGTCGGGCAGCTGAAACATGCTCTTTTGTGGAGAGAGACTTGGGTGCATTTCCAGAAAAGTGGTGGTTACTTATGCACATAGCCTCGGGGTTGACAAAACCAATAGAGTCTCAAGCAGAAGTGGGGAAACTTAAGACTTTGAAAGGGAGACAAAAATTATTCACTGAAGAGTCATAAAAGGCTTAAAAAGTATGCCAAATGTTCAGACTCATAAAGTAATCAAAAACTGCAATAGTAGGATAACTATTTTTTACCTTTTCATATTAGAAAAGATCTGAAAAAAATAACATTCTGTGCTTGTGAGGGTAGAATGAAACAAGCAATTTCATATAATGCTGGTGGGAATAGAAATCAGTCTACCCTTTCTAGAAAACTGTTTAGCAGTATGTACCATGAGCCTCAAAAAACTGCAAAATTTTAGCCCAATTTAATGTATTCTGAGAAAAAAGCCTAAGGCCAAAGAATTATGTGCAAAGTTTATTGCATATGGGAAGACTTGTTAGAAGTGCAAATTCTCAGCAAGAGTTTGAATGAGATTAAATGGGTTCAAAGCTCTGTGTGAGACGCACACAGACACACACAGAGAGACACACAGAAACACACAGACAGTATAACAAATTTAAATGACTACTGTTGAAAGTTATAGAACAGCTAGCATATTCTATTTTCATAAAATTGTACACAACATATTTCCTGGATTATAAGACACATACTTGTAAAGACATTTCAACATTTGTAAAATGTGATGCATCTTGTAATTGATGGGGAAAAACACCTGGCATCTGCTAAGAGAGCGTGGGCCATGGCTGTCTTTGCTTGTTCCTGCGGGAGTAAAAACCTAAGTGCAAGTTATCAGCCCATCTCACGGTCTTCTCAGTTAAGTTACTTGCATTGACAGTGCCTCATATAGTTGAACTTTAACTTATATTTGGACTGTTAATGTCTCCTTAATTTTGTTCTTTTTTAGATTCCATTTTGTTGTAATGAAAATGTGAAGAGTTATTTACACACAGAAGATGAATGGTCACATGTCAGGATACACAACTGCAGGCAGATGAAATGGTCACATTTCTTAGAATCTAAACCATAAAAAATTAAAAGATGGGACAAGTAGGTCATGCCTGACTTTTACATCATGGTAGGATACATAATTTAGGTGCCAAAACTTGAACTGTCATAACTGTTCACTTACCTTCCAATAAAGTTATTTTTTAACTCGTGGCACTATACAAATGAACTTAGATAACTAATACAGTTAAAATTCTGAAATCTTTGACATGTCTCAAAATTAAACTATCAATGTAACAGAATAAAGAGGTTCAAGTCACCAACACGGGCTGTCATCATGGTGACAGTAAACACAGCTGCTGAGCATCAGAAGGAATTTAGACGTAGTCTGTGTTTTTGTATTTGCTGGCTAGAGAATAAGAGGATTTTCTACACACTAGGAAGTTTATTTTGCCCCTGAAAAATCATTATGAAGCCAGTGGAGCATATCCCAATGGACAGCTTCTTGGAAGTCAAGTGGTTGTATCATACATATTCTTGTATACATGTGTATATGTGTTTGCCAATACACGTACAGAGACACGTTTCTTCTATAATTTTCATAAAAATGTTAATAATGTTACCTCCAATAATCTCTAAATAGTGTGATTTGGGGACTATATTTACCATTGTAATTATACTCTCCTGTATTGTTTGAATTTTTAAAAGTAATGTGTTAAATCAGTATCATGATCAGAACAAAGCAAACTATAAAGTATTTTAAAGTAGTTTTTGATGGCATGAAGAAATTATCATACATTAAATAAGAAAGAGCGTATAACTACAAGCTGTGTGAAAACAAATTACCAAAAACCAAAACCAAACCCAGTGCTGCTGAGTCAGGTCTGACTCATAGTGACCCTAGAGGTCAGAGTAGAACTGCCTCATGGAGTTTCCAAGGAGTGCCTCGTGGATTTGAACCGCCGACCTTTCAGTTAGCAGACATACCATTTCACCAGTACACCACCAGGGTTTCCAAAATAAATTACATACACATGAAAACATCAAAATGTAATAGCAGTTATCCATGGTTATTAGACTGTGGATTATTGCATTTTCAATATATTTTATTTTTAAGTTTCCTATAATAAGTATATATTTCTTTTATATTGTGGCAATAATTTACTGCAAATAGGAATTGGGAATTACATTGGGATTTTAAATAGCACTGAGGTTTCTATGTTTCCCTTTTACTTACTCTTGAACAATTCCTGTTATTACAGTTGGAAAGAAAATGTCAGTAATTTTGGATGCACCTCAAAGTTACGGCCCTAGGTGGCTGACATTTATAAATAGAAAAGCATGAAGAATGTCATGTTCTGATTGCCTGAATGCCTGCTATTTGATCTTCCCATTTCAGGGGGTATGGAATATATGCTAAGGCCCAAAAAGGCAAAATCTAAAGAAAGAAATGACCAATATTTTAGAACTCATTGTTCCCCTTCCTGGCCTCACCCACCACAGTGATGACTGCAACTTCTGAGACACCTTTGAAAGTCTGCTATAACCTTTGCTCCCCTGTCAAACTTCTCCAGAACAATCATTGGTATTTTCTCAGAGGTTTATTTCAAGCTGCTAAGTCAGATCTTAGGGGAAGTCATCCTGTGATTTTTCTGAATCCAGAAACACATAAACACAAATAGTACACACTGCCTGAGCTAAGGTGTGCCAGGAGAAAAAGATGCTCATAATTACTGGTAGCTTATACTACAGCAGAGCCCACACAAGAGGAGAAAAAGTCCATGAAAACTCCTGTCTGCTGGAAGCCAATGATTACTGCCACACAGGTATTGCAGAGTACCCTAAGATATAAAAAAGTTAAAATTTTAAGAAGGGCAATCACTTATTTTAATACTCTCAAATCAATCTGTAACAAATGAAGCAAGACTCGACAGAACTTGGCCAATATAAAGTTCCTAGCACACAGCCACCACATATTAAAGTCATTACATACTTATTAGTCTAAAATATTATTAAATTTTGTAGTACTTTATAGTTAAAGCTCTTTCATAAGTAACTGTGGAAAATCCGTTAGGGTAAATACGGTCTTGATTACACACATTCATTTCAGATAAACAAAGAGGATTAGAAATGGGAGCATCTCCCGAAGCCTGACATCACGTCTGTCAATCACTAGTAGATCTTCATTTATTTTTGACAGGTTTCCTCTCTGACTGGGGTAGCTGTTGTTGTTAGTTGTCAGGTGCCATTGAGTCAGTTCAGATTAATAGCAACCCTATGCACAACAGAATGAAACACTGCCTGGTCTTGTGCCATGTTCACAATTATTTCTATGCTTAAGCCCGTTGTTGCAGCCACTATGTCAGTCCAGCTCTGTGACAGTCTTCCCCTTTTTCACTGACTATCTATTTTACCAAGCATGATGTCCTTCCCCACAGATTGATCCTTCCTGAAAAGAAATTCAAATTAGGTAAGACACAGTCTTTCCATCTTTGCTTCCAAGAGGCACTCTGGTTAACTTCTAGAACAGATCTGTTTGTTCTTTTGGCAGTCCATGGTACATTCAACATTCTTCTCCAACACCACAATTCAAAGGCATCAATTCTTCTGTCTTCTTTGTTCATTGTCCAGTTTCCACAAGCGTATGATGTGACTGAAAATATCACAGCTTGGGTCAGGCACTCTCCATTCTTCAAGGTGAGATCTTTACTTTTCGCCTGGGGTAGACTGACATTCATAAAAGAAGTACAGTGGGATGGGCAGACTAACTCTGTGAACATCACCTTTCAGAAGGCTACAGTGCCACAGATTACTGTTGTGTGTGGCTTTTTTAGTCATGGTCTTATAATTACCATCCAGGTGACTGGGTGAGATTGTGGGACAGGGCAATTGTGGCCCGATGAAGGTACCTTCAAAGCATCCTATTGCCTTAGTTACAACATTTCTTATGTATTATTCTCATTACTTGTTAACATCTTGCTGTTCTGCTCCAGCAAGGCAGGGACATGTCATTCCTATTCACTGCTGTAACCTCGATGTCTAGAATACTACTATGTACATAATAGGAAGTCAATAAACACTTGCTGATTGAATTAATATGGATAATAACAATCTGTCCCTATAGCAATGTTATCAACTATTTTACAAGTTTGTTAACTATTTTCCCTATCAAATATTTACCTACTACAGAATTAATAAACAATCTTAGCATGTTGCTCCATAATCAACTTTGTACATATGTAGAGATATAAAGACAGTCCTGACTACTGCTAAAGAACATCAACTGTGAGCATATGCATAAGGTAGCATGAGGAGTATTTCAAGTACAATGCTGTCACATCATAACAGGACAACAAATTTCCTTTCTTTGAATGTGATTTATATATCTGACAGTTTACTGCAAGGGTATGTAGAGAAACTTAAAATTTTTCTCTAAAGCTCCTACTACATGAAAAAAGAAGAATGACACAAAAATAACTTTTTCTCTTCCTAAGCAAAAAAATTAAAAATTTACTATATATTTCTAATGTTTATGTCATTGCACTTTCATCTGATGTACAAAACAATATTAAAAATTTCTTCCATTTCATGTTCAATTTTAATCTCTCATGTCTGTGTGTCAGGAGTAGGAAAAATGGGAAAAAAACAAAGATTGCAGGAGCAAAGAGAAAGAGAGGAATGAACACATACTCACACATACAAACACTAGAAGCGGAGAGAGAGAAAACACAAAAGCAGCACTTCAGGAAGAGTGGCAGTGCGTCATCTATGTGCTAGCTTGTATTTGCAATAGCAGCTAACCAGAAGTTGGCACTTTTCTTCTAGACATGATGTCTACAATTTTCCTAGCTGGCACTCAGGTTAACTGTCATTCTGGAAGGGCAACGAGTCAGCTCGCTTGGCGTTCATCAGGCATGAACAGTTAACAGACAAGAGATCAGCAGCAAATCTAGACAATTAACAAATTTCATGGAATTATAACCATTAAAATACTGTGCATTCAAAGTTGTTCACTAATATCTGTGTCCTTGTTTAAAGAAAAATACAACAGAGAAGATTCCACGCTAACAGTGAGCTCTTTATTCACCGTGGCTCCCGAACACAAGCAAAGTTAAATCCTCACCTCTGTCCCCAGTCCATTTACTGCTGGACTCATACATAGAAGCTGTGCAGGCACCTCAAATAAGAAAGGTGCCAAGTGAAACTCATTATCTTCCTAACCAAATCTCTCACTCCTGGGGACTCCTTTCTGCCTTCTCCCTGTGTCTCAGGATATTTCTACCACAATGGTGTTTTTGAATACCTCCGACAGCAGTACTAAGTCAGTCTGTTATTACTTCACTTAACTTGTTTCAGTAATTCCTTGAATTTCTCCTTGCTTCTCGTCTTAAAAATCCAACATGCTCACAGAGTAGAACTGCTGACGTTCGCAGACATAGTACTTAACTACAATGCCACCAGGATTTCCAAGATGCTCATACTACTTCCTTTATCAAAGGACATCAAAATTCTTAATTCCACATTGTACAGGGATTGACATTTATATTCCTTCCATTGGCAATTAAAGCCCTTTAGCATACAGTCCCTATTTGACCTTTCAGGATCATTTGAAACTTCCCTTACCACTCCCAGTGTTGCCTATCCGTGAATACAACTAGATTTTGTATTCTAATGACTTTGCTCAAGTTATTCCTTCAAACTGGAACTCTGTTTGCTGTGTGAGGTCCTCTCTGTCTTTTAATGTTAGGCAGCCAAGTCTGTTTTCCTACAAAAAGATAGATTCTTCCACCTACCACTCATACTTTCCCAGCACATTTTTCATAAGTGTATTATGGCATTCAATCCAGTAAGCATGTTACAGGAAGGACCTGTCTCCTCTATTTCTTCTGAGTTTCCAGATGGCAGAAGTCATATAAATTTACCTACACAGTTCCTATAGTGGGGTTTGTAGCTAGGAAGAGCTCAGGGAGAAGGACAGTACATTTCTGCAAACATCGTGATGTGAGAACACTCTAGGAAGTTGTTCAAATATCTAAAAGTCACATCTTATACTTGTCATAGAAATATCTTTTCCTCCCACCTACCTCAGAAGAATACCTGATGATGTCAACAGGATATTTTCTTGGTTCAATTACAAAATCATTACCAGTGTTCGCTTTTATTTTTCTTTTAACTCAACTTAAAATAAATCAGTTAGCCCTTTAATTATCAAATTTTGATCTTTTTAAATATTTTTGATGGCATGTATTTTCAGTACAGGAATGCATGCTTACTAATTGTGTTTAAATTTTTGGCTGTTAATGTGGATTTTGAGAAATATAATCTCAGTCCACCAATGAGGCTACTGGGATGTTAGTGCCACTGCCCTGTTGTAAGATAACATAACAATAAAAACTAAACAGAAAATTTATTGTGAGTATCCTCCTATTAGGTCACATGGGGAACCTCTGGTTTTCCAAATATGACACTGAAAAATGAAATGAAATCCATCAGGGATCCCTAACTATCACAAGGAAAGCCTGGATTATGCTTTCAAGCCTTATCTCATAGAAATAAAGGAAAATAAGGACAAAAGCTTACAAAATAACATATCCAGGAAGTTATCCTCTGGTAGAATGCTCAGCCCACATAACAATGAAGCTGCACTCCATTCTGCTGAGCTTCATGCATTTCAAAAGGGACCCATGTTGACACTAAATGTGTTAAAAAAAAAATGAAATAAAATAAACCCTATTGCTGTTAAGCAGATTCCAACTCACAGGGACCATAAAGGACAGGGTAGAACTGTCCCACAGGTATCCCAAGGAGTGCCTGGCAGATTTGAACTGCCAGCCTTTTGGTTAGCAACTGTAGCATTTAGCCACTAAATAAATTAGGACAAAAATAAAATCACCTATGAGATCCAGAGTGCTGGTGTACTGTTATACCAATGGTTAAAAAAAGGTTTAAGAATATCTGCAAACATGAGGTTATTTATAAAAGTAAAACACATAAAAAAAGCTATGGAACTTCTGTGGGTTATAACCACTGACTAACACATTTCTGTCTCTCTTGTTATACCACATTTGGAAGTTTGAAACACCTTGCATTGTCTTCAAATAAACTCGTAAGCCAAATGTTCATTATTCAGTTGGTTGGATAGTCAGTGGCTCATACATTAACGAGTAACTACAAAGTTTAAGGACACCCTGGTGGCATAGTGGTTAAGTGTTACATCTGCTAACCAAAAGGTCAGTAGTTCAAATCCTCCAGGACTCCTTGGAAACTCTGTAGGGCAGTTCTATTCCATCTTATAGGGTCACTGTGACTCAGAATTGGCTGGACAGCAGTGAATTTGAATTTACAATGACTACACTATTGCAAGGCTGAAGTAATGAGTAAGACAGGCTATAGCTTTGAGTACTATCACCACTTGTAAATTAATAAATAACCATTTAAAAGTTATTTGTAACAGGTAAATAGATATGAGTATCCTCCTTTTCTAGTTTTCCATGAATGAATAATTGAAAATAATAATGAACATCAATAATAATATAGATAAAATTGAAGAACCCTAGAAGAGTACATTAGAAGTGCTATTCAACCAAATATATGAACAATTTTTTTAATCTAAAAATATGGGGAGGGGGCAGTATTAGCAACTTAGTTTAAAATGTCATTACTTCCGTGTCATTTTATCATTACAGAGGAAAATGAAAAATTCCTCCAAATTGCACTAGTTAATAATACCTGCACTGATGCACATAAACTTTGCAAACAAACCTTCTCCATTGTTAACACATAGCAATCCTTATGTAGGTGACAGTTTCCTTTTTAATTTTTCTGAACTTTTGAACTTTATTTTAGTATACTCTGGTAACCACATTGGTGAAATAAGCAGGGATATCTATTCATTTTTTGTTTGACTTCTCTTAGCCTAAATTGAGATGATTAGTGCAATTTAGTTCTTACTAATAAGAATGGTAGATCAAAACCAAACCCATTGCCATCGAGTCAATTCTGACTCACAGCGACTGTTTAAGACAGAGTAGGACTGCCCCATAGAGTGTCCAAGGACAGCCTGGTGGATGTGAACTGCCAACTTTTTGCTCAGCAGCTGTAGCACTTAACCACTATGCCACCAGGGTCTCCACATGCTTCCAATATTACAAAAAACAGTTGCTGTCTAGCCCACTGACTCATGGTGACCTCCTGTGTGTCAGAGCAGAGCTGTGCTCCAGCGGGCATTCAATGGCCAATTTTTCCGAAGTAAATTGTTACTACTATTGTCCAAGGCATTCCTGAATGGACTCGCACCATTCACCTACTGGTTAACAGCCAAGGGTGTTAACTGTTTGGACCACCCAGGGAATCTTTTACCAGAAACCTATTAACAAATAAAATATTTTCCTAAAGTGAAAAAAAATTGTTTATATGACATGTTATTACATACATTTTAAAAATATTTATGCTTGTCTGATACTATATAGGAAACTCTGGTGGTGTAGTGGGTTAAATACTACATCTGCTAACTGAAAGGTGGGCAGTTCAAATCTTCCAGGTGCTCCTTGCAAACTCTATGGGGCAGTTCTACTCTGACCCTTAGGGTCACCATGAGTTGGACCCAACTCAACGGCAGTGGGTTTGGTTTCTTGTTTTTTGATAATATACATTTGAAAAACAAAGAACACCCAACGTTGACTTCATATAGGTATCTTCAAAGAAGTCCAGCTTTTTCTATGGAAACAGACCCTCACTACAACATAAGCAAACAAATACTCCAAAAGCCCAAACAGCAACAGCAAAAAACCTGCCAGAACTGCTTCTTAATGTCCCAGGTAATTATTTGAGGGTTGACCCAGAGCACTGTTCATTTAATTTCCCACAAAAACAGGGTAAACTGCAGCTTCTGCTGAGGTCAGGCTAAAGCACAGAATGGGCCCTTACCTACATAACCATCTGTCTGCTGTGCTTCAGGGTACTCTGCTACTCGGCTGCAGCATCATCGCCTTTTGAGATATGCTGACCTGTAGAAGGACACGTGGGTGCCCTCTAATTCTATCTGATTCACAGAAAACCTTAGAAGGTCACAAGTTTGTAGAATTTACATTTTGGTTATAACAAAATTAATGTCTTAGGGTAATGAAGGCTTTAACATTATGCAGAAAATATGCTTCCTTTCCTGCAAACTACCAACCCACCTGCCTTTCTACCCAAGCTAGGCTAACACATCAGAGAATCTGGAAAACTCTAATTAGACTATCATTTCTGCTGCTGTCCAAGTCACTCCAAGGTAAGAAGGTCCATCAATCTTATAAACAAATTCACTGTTACCAGAAAACAAGCAAAACCCTTCAAACAACAACAAAACACAACCACACAAGCTACTTAAAAAATATCTATTAGTCATTCTAAATTTTTTAAAATTGTGTTAAGATACACATATGTTAGGATGATTCTTTTTTGTTATGAAGAAATACAAAGATTCAATTTTGGAGTATAATTTTTTCTTGGGCAACTTTTGATCCCAGGGATAATTTAGAATCTTCAAAAGTAGAACCTTAGGTCACAAATATTTATAAGATGTCTCATTACTTAAACACATATTTTTTCCCCATCATTGTTTCAAATGAGTACTTCAACAAAAGTCTGATGTGCTCAAAATGATTTAGAAGGGAACTATGAATGACAGGAGTGTCACTCCTAGATGCAGAATATAACAATCAAACACTGAAGTTAGATATTTGACATTAGATAGGCAGTTCCCAGGTTAGGAACATCTGACTTACAGACAACGGATGACTGTAATTGCCTTTTTATGTCACGTACATTTGCCCTCACTTTGACATGATTGAACCAAACCCTGCTTACAACAAATTCATTGTCACAAGCACATTTACTTGTTGTGTGTGAAGTTTCAAATCATTGAAAAGATTTCCACATTTTCTTGCCCTAAAGTAAGGCTAAATTCGAATGATATGCACTTGTTCTAACTTCCCTACAAGTTCAACTTAAAGACACAATCAGCACTGATCTCGTTCAGTACCCGCAGACCGCTTGTATTTATGTATATTTTCTTTAATCTTCTAAAATGGCAAGCCTGACAATTGTTGTCCATTTTCCTGCAGTAATCCCAATGGCAACTTCAGGAAGTGCAGATAGAACTTACTAAAACACTCCTTTTTATTTTTTTCCATTTTTCTGGCCTTCTGTGCTGCATTCTTTGTTATAAGAGTATACACAAGTATTAATATTTGACAATAACTGATGCTGTACCTGAAAGACTAATTATCCAAAAGAAAGTTAAATACCAACACCAACCAAAAAAGGTCATTCTATTGGTGACATTACACTTGCAGAAAAGTTAGGCAAGAGCCCTGGTTGACAGAGTTAAGTTCCTTGGTCAGAAAAGGTGTTTTGTTTTTCCATTAACTACAGCTTATTAATTTATATTAACTAAGATTAGCTTTCATTTTTTTTCCCATAGGAAAAATTGAAGATCACATACAAACCAAATTCATGTAATACTTTCCTTAATATTCAGTATTTTCTAAGTAGCCATAGCATTTTCATATAGAAAAGTGAGACTGGGTCTTTTGAAGAGAATGAAGGTTTTGAAATGCAGATGGGAGAAAAATGACGGGGAGTGAATAAATCAGAATCTGGTATGCTATGTACTACTTACCTTCAAAAGTCAAATAAAACTTTCCTCTGTCAAACCAAACGAGGGAAGGCTGTTCATTCTCTGTATGGCCAGGAGTTGAAGCGGGATGGGAAAGGTTAAGGAGAGGGAGAGAGAAGGACACAGTATGAGTTAAAAGAGCAGGTCGTTAATCTCTCTACGCGGTCAGGTGGAGGCACGGCATGCCATTAACGTGCAGGGGAGAAAACAAAGGAAGGCTGGAAATCTATGTTTTGTTTTAGTTCAGGAAAGCAAAAGCAAAGCTATGGAGGCCTAAAGGGATGGGCACATGTTGCTGGCGGCTGGGTACGTGGTGTTGTGTGCATGGAGCGGAAGTCTTCCTGGCCATGCAGGGCGTCAGCATACTTTAACTGCACTAGTTTGGGCAAACTGTCACCCAGCAATTGCTGTATCCATTTCACCATCAATGTCATCCCCTTCTATGATTTCACAAAAAAATAAACTTGGAGTTCCGGGTTATATAAAACATTAACTTCAGTTTTAAACGACAACAACATTGCATATTGACTTAAAGTCCCTAGAAGATGCCACATGTCTTCCAAATCCTCCCCTGGAATCACCTTAGGCACCCAGACACAAACATCCTTTACCTACATACCAAAGAGAAAACAAGGTTACTAATACTGCTCTCCTTCTTTTTTTAATTAAAAAGCAATCATTGGACATGTAATTCTGAGCAGTTAAATTATTCTTTCTGTTGAAAATCCACAAGGCAATAATAGCATCTCACCTTTTTATGAACCCTTTCACTGAGAAACTGTCATGCAACCTGCTGCTTTGTAATAACGTCACTTGAACAAACTTCAGTGGCATGAGTTCCCTGATGGATAGAGAAGATACTGGGTGCATCTGAGAAGCACTGAACACTTGTGAGGTGAGAAGCATGTCCATGAAGTTTGTAGCATTCAGATGGAGTAATGGCTTGGATTTTTGAAGTCTAAGTATCTAGAGATCACTCGGCTAGCACCATACCTGCAGGCGTTTCACAGCGCCTTTCAAACGAGGGCAGTTTGTCACAAAAAACATCATCTTCTGACACTACAAACCAAAGAAACATAAACGAATGGAAAACAAAAACACAAATACAAATCCCAAATGAAATCAGGCAGGACACTTTACTGATTGAAACACAAGAAATGATTTTAGTGGAGAAAACTAAAACTTAAGTCACTGGGATTATTATATGATATGATAATGATGAGTCTATGAGAAGAAATTAAAAAGCAACAATTAAAAAAATAACAACAAAAACAAAGGCCAAGTTTGAGCATCTGTGAATTTGGCTGAAGTCAGCCCTGTGGTGGAGGTCACACTCCATCTTCTCAGGGAGTTGTTAAAGGCATTATCATTAATAATTGACTTGTGTGAGTGTATTTCTCTCCCACGCAATTCTCAAGAGGCCAGACAGATGTCCATCACCAAGAACCTCCTGACAGAGCAGTAAGAGCTCAACACGATTACCCGGATGCACCCTTCCCCTATGGGGAAGAAGCAGCTTTTAACATGATCATAAAAAACAAAACAGTACAGATCTGAGGTCCTTGCATGAACCATCTCATTTTAGCCTCATCATTATCCAGATTCAATTTGTCTTGCACCTGCCTTTGGTAGTCATGGACTGTTAATTCTGAACAGCACTATTGTATTTGTCTCTTTAGCTATGAACTCTGGTTGCAGCCAAATGTCTTTGTAAGCTGGACACAACATCATGCTCAGGACTCCATTTCAGCTCTTGACACAGTCTCCCTCCTTACTAACACATAGAGGCAGTTGGGATTTTTCCACCACGTGATTTACAAAAAAGTACTCAATGCCACAGGTCCTATGGATATTATTGCAATTTTAATAGAAAACAGAATAAAATCTGGGTATAGGCCAGTAGAGGAAAATCCTATCTACACGGTAGAGACGTAAGATAAGGAAATGAAGGATAGTAAAATTATCCATGAAGAGGAATATTCCTTGGAAAACATTCTATTAGCTTGCCTCCTAGACTTAGGCAGTAAGGCCGAGAAGCTACTTCTTTTTCCATTCTTAAGGCCTTAGGACATCACTTATCTGTTATAATTTTGACTATACTTATTGCATCTTTGATAGCTAGAACAAGTTATTGTAACTTTTATATGTCTGCAGCAGAGGACCAGGACAAACAGAAACTGGCAGTAAAGGGTACACAACTATGTTTCTAGACAACAGGAAGCAAAACATTTGCAATGGCAGCGACCAGATGTAAAGGTGCTGTCCTGGATCGCACTGTATTCCCCCGTAAGTGTGTATTAATTCGGCTCAGTGAGTCCGTGTTTGGTGTGATTTTTTCCCATGTGTTGGGAATGCTGCCTCTCTGATGTTAATGAGGTAGGATGGCCGCTGGCTGTGTTAGTAACACAATCTACCAACTTCTATTCTGTTAAAATCTTGTGAGAGATAAAAGGAAAGGGATGTGAGCAGAGTGTTGGAGACCTCATGTCACCAGAAAAGCAGCACCGACAGTAGAACATATACTGTGGACTTGAGTTCCTGTGCCAGTAGGCTCTCATACTGAATTTGGACTCAGTCTACAGGACTGTGACACAATAAAATTTCTCTTTTTAAAGCCATCCACTTGTGGTATTCCTGTTAGAGCAGCACTAGATGACTAAGACAGGTGCCTTCCAGACTCACTAGTGTGCAATGGCAGAGGGTATACTCTGCTGTTGGAGAACTTATTTCCTACATATAATATCCGTAAAACTATGAGCCTTCAACTTGGCTACCTGCCTTGAGCTGAAGTTAAAATTGAATAGTTTCATAACAGTTGCTTATGATTTTCTTTATGGGGGTTATAGACTTTGAGGGCTTCAGAAAAAAACATCATAAATAAATTAGAACTTAAGAAACCAATCAATCAATCACTGGATAGCTCTAAGCTTTGCTTAAAGAAGAGCAATGACCAAATTAAACGCAGTAGAGACAGTTTCCTTAAGGGCCAACCGTGGAAACAGCCTCAAGTCAATCTGCAGTGAGGAAGCTAATACTGGATATACATCTTTCCAAAATAATAGTATCACAGGAAAAAAGAAGACTAAAATCAAATGTAAGAAATTTTGGGGGTGGGGTTTTATAAATATTCACTTCCAAAAATCTGTCTTTATTTTTGCATAGGATAATTGGCAGCTAATACAGGGTATTTTTTTTTTTCTTTAAACTTCTTTAATTCAGAAAACTTAGAAAGATAAAGACTCAGAGGAAATATTTCAAGTGTTAGATACTGTGGTTAATATTCCAGTACTGAATTGAATATCTTTCTGCTCAAAGTCTATATTATGCTTCCGTTGGTACCCATAAATGATCACTGTTCAATCACTGCAGATTGCTGGGACGTTCAAGATGCTATTTAAAATGTATAATTAACAGTGAAAGAACACATAGAACAGTCAATAAAAATTGCCTTTATGGTGATCTTTCTGTGGTGGGGTCTTAAAGGGAGAGACTACAAACATAAAAAAGAAACCTGCCATCAAATACAAAAATAAACAAGTAAAAAAAATGGATATTTGCAAATAGAGATGATGCCCTGTTTTAAACAGGGAGTTACATGTCAAAGAGTGTTTCTTATAACAGAATAACTTTTAACACTTCCTCTAGCTCCAAAATATTAGTAGAAATTTTTCCTGAGGTCAAAGAATATAGGTCCTGTGAGTTTTTTGATAGTGTAAACAGTCTACTGTATTTCATTGACTTTTTTTGAGCATTTTTCCCCATATTTTAGTATTTCTGAAGTTAGGGTAGACTTTACAATCATTGACATAAGAATGCATTACATCTTTGCTTAATCAACATCTTTCCCCCTTTTTTCTTAGTCTTATACAAAATAATGGTGTGTATTCGAGGGTATCTTTAATTCAATAAAATAGAACCACATATGAGCTCTTCATTATTGCAGTGTGATTATATACAAAGGCACTATTTTCAGCTGTGGCCCTGGACTAACTCCTTTATAATCACAGCTCTCATTAGAGCCCTTATACCCAAAGTCCTCTAGAGAGATTTTCTTACATGAGTTGTTGCATAAGAAGACACACTAGACTTACTCATAAAAATTTAGCCCTTGAATTACTTTAAAATTTGCCTATTTTGTTCCTATCACACTTGCCCCAAGCAAGGGAAGTGACTTTTAATCAAGGACTGTCAAAGAGGCAGAGTTCAAACGTAAATCTGGGATGTCACAGAAAAAAAAGACAGTGAGAGAAATGGCCAGTAGACATCTACAAGGATTGTGGTGGTGGTAGCAGGAAATTGTGGAGCCACCAGTGTCAGGGACTTTGCTGCTGAAATTCTCTACATGAAGGCAAGTTGTTTGTTCACATTAAATTGACAGTCCACATCACCCATGGAGACACCCTCAGTGCTAAACAGCCAAAGCGTATCCTCTCCAGAAAAAGGAAACAGTGATATTCAAGAAGCTAGTGACAGTCAATTATTTGACAATGTACTAACTTCAGAGAGAAGTGGCTGTCAGGTGACCCACCACAGCAGATAGAAATAAAGAACAGGAGGGTGAAAAGTGCAGTGGAAGATAAAAGCAAATAAAAATAACAGAACAGAAAAGATTAATGATGCAATGTGACTACCCTCTCAAATGACTATATTTTCTTTTTAACTCCTCTTTGGTTCATCTTGAAAATACGTAAGTGAGGTATGATAAGAATCAATAGAACCACAACATACAAAACATGGACATAGTGAAAGTACCCTGTATGTGTAATTTTCTCATGAATCTGACTAAACTGAAAGAACGTGTTTGGGTGTTTCACCTGAGGTCACTTGGGGTTGACTTTGTAAGTGATGGTTTACTCTTCTTCCTTTGCTCTCTGACCAGTAAGGTGACTCACACAAAGTGTGTAGAACACATGATTTTGGTGATTAAAAAAAAAGCAGGGAAAGTGACTTTTAATCAGCCAGCCAAGTGCCATCGAACAGAAAAAACAACAGTGAGAGAAATGGCCAATAGACATCTACAAATAGGAAGTCCTGAGCTCCCCAGTTAATGATGCAGATAAGTAGGAGACTTGGCTATATAAATAATGGTAAATATATGTCTATTAATGAATCATTTCAAACTGGTAACTGGCTATATTTTGTCTATATTTAGTGGGGATGTTTGGGATCATATGATTAAAAATACAGTGCATGTGATAGTGTAGAATCTCACTTTAGGGGCTCTAAAGGGTATACCTTAAAGACAGGTGGTTTTTCTCCAGAAGAGCTTCAGGCTTTGACCAAGCTACTTCTCACATGAGCAACTCCACACTATGCTCTTCATTAAGTGGCAACAAGAATTTATCTAACTGTGGTTAATGATTCTCCCAAGCAAAGCATAATAGCTCAGCTAGTTTTTAAACACAGATACCTGAGAGGGGAGTTCCAGACAATAAAGGAAGAGACTGGGGAATGAGGTTGCATGGGAAAGACGGAATGGGCAAGCCCTACGTTAGACAAGAGAGACGCCGTGCAACAAGAAAGGCAGTGGAAGCCTGTGGAGAGGTGAGTGAAGTGGTATAGTGAGAGAGACCAGCTTTGGGAAGACAGGAACCACTTCAGGCAAAAGTAAGCATTTAGACCTGGGAAAACCATCCAGCTGAGCAGCCATTCTCAACTCTTCACTTTCATTACACCGTGATGAAAAGAGGCACAAAAGCATTTGTTGAAAATGCCAGTAATGAATTATTACTTTGTGAAAATTTATCATACATCACTGAAAAGTACTAAAAACCAAACAAACAAAAAAGGGTTTCAAAAACTTTGCTCAAGTCCCACAATACCAATGTTTATGCCATCTGTCAATATAAGGCCAGTCAACAGTAATAAAGAAATGAAAGATTCAAGAAATAAAAATTCTAAATTTTGTAATCTCTAGTGTATTACACTGTCGGAATTTAAATAAACTTCCCTCCTCAAAGGAGACTATTTTTACTACAAGAAACAACTTCTAAATCACAGGACCTTATTTGGCTTTTTTTTTTTATCTTTATGATGAGCTTTTTGTATGTAACACCTTAAGAAAAATCCTGCAAAACACAGGGGTTAACGTTCCTTCATTTATTTATTTACTTATTCTGCCTCCTTTGCTGAGAAGGTGCTTTTAAAAGAAGAGTCAGATGATAGTAGCAAAACACACAGCAAAACAATTCTGACCAGAAACTTAGGGCCTTGGGGGTATCAGATCACAGAATATAGCCAGTCAAAACCACAAGTGGATTTAAAGAGAGAAGATAATTTTTACCAACTGTGGGAGTGGTAGCTGCACTCAAGGAATTGGTGGACGATATTGAGGAAGTGCTTTCCGCCCGGGCTAGAGGTGCTATCGGAGGAGGGCTAGAAGAGTGTATGGGAGGGCTAAAAGGTCTGGACTGCAGGTAAGAAGAAAAGAGATGCCAAGTTAGATACACAAGTTGTAGTACTTTCATATTTTTAATGTCTCTCAGCCACAGATGTGACAACTCTGGCTATTAAAGGAGTATAAGTGAAATCATTTTTACACCGGAATTGATTCAATACACCTACACAGGAGCTTGTGGAACGCAGCTAGAGGAATCCTGAATCATAAACATGCTAAACTTGACAGGGATACCCAGGTTTAGAGAAGCTGGGATCTGTGATGTGGTCATTAGTTGTTTTCAGGTCTGTGAACTCACACATCCTCATGTACTAAGCAGGTAATATAAGGTGATTACTTGTAGTCATCTAAAGAGACTCAAATACAGAACACTGTATCGTGCTAATGAAACCAAAAATCATGGGCATCGTCAGTTGGTAACTTCTGTGTGCAGATAACAAAGAAATTTGCCTTGACCGTAAGTCTCTTAACAAAAGAGCAAACAGAATGCTTTTCTTTCACCCTACTCTTAAAACACAAGGTAAAAAACTTCTGGAACAACTCATAGGGGCCACAATTCTCCTTTTAAAATTTACATAGTGTGCCTACCACCAATAACTTTTCTGTAGTTTGTAATCAGCAATAAGGATTTGTCATCCAGAATCAGATAAATATTATGAAAGGAAATACCTCCCTTTTAAAAGAATTTAGCATAATTGAACATTATTATCTTAAATGTCATCAACCTTATCTCTGCCTCCCTCCTCCACCCCATAGAAGAGCAGAGCTCAAATATGCATCCGTTCTGCATGATTCTATTTCAGATGTAGTCTCTAAGGTTCATTTGTACTTGTGCTCTAATGCTTAGACCTTAAGGCAAGTTACCCTGTGTACAGGCATTCTTGAGTTTCTGCGTGTCATTTTTGCTACCTGCTTCTGAGCAAGTCAGGGCAGAGAAGTACATACCACATCTCCAACTCCAGGCTTTCCTGGAGGTAGCTTTGGCCGAGACGGAGGGCGGGGAGGAGGTGGAGGTGGGGTAGTGCTGCTGCAAGGAGCCAAGGGAGTGGCTGGTCGAGCAGGGGAGGATGCACCTGAAAAACAAACTGACATTAAAAGTGTCTGGAAACACCTGTGGCCAAAGCACTGCCATTGCTTGATCCCTCCTTCCCTGTTCCCACCGCAGCAACATCAGTTCTGCTTCATGTTAGCAGTTACTGTACCAAACACTATAGCATGTGGTAATTTTTTTTTTAAGAAAAATAAAAACCACTCAGTTCAACGGTGTTGAAAACAGAAGCTGAAGCCCACTGCCTTTCCTTGTCATATAGCACCCAGTGAAAGGTAAATCCTTTTTTTGCTCTGTTTGTGAAAGAAAATACATTCTTAAGAATCTCAGGACCACATGGTGGAGATCTTTTATTTTGACCACATACATACAAAACTCATGGTATGTTTTCTTTTCTTTTTTTTTTTTGCACATATTCAGAATTTACTTGTATTCAGGATTATTGCACGCAAATTAGAACTTGAAGGAAAATGAATGATTTTCCATATTAGGCTGTTTTGTAAACATGAGTAAGAAAATTACCCTCTTTACTATGCTTCAAAACAGTGCTCAGACTTTCTCAAACACCTGATAGCAAGCAAAAGAAAAGACATAATAAATCAGGTGTTGCTTGAATGCTTTGTGTCTAGAATCTTAATCAACACATTAAACTTAGAGGCTTTTTTTGATGGAGGCTGTTTTGGAATCTGCCTATGTAGACTTTATCCATGATACTTTTTGTATGATTCTTGAAAGGGCCACTTGGATTTATCTTTCTGGCTGTCAATGACAAGCATATGAAACAAAGAAGACACACAGAGGCTAGCATGCAGAGGGCAGGACACCAGCGGGGTCTCCTGTACACAGGAGCCTGAGCTTCGGTCATACATCTAGGATATGGGGGGAAACCACTTAGTTAGACACCTCAAGAAAGTCACATCAGTATTCGAACAGGTCTTGTTCAGAAAGATTCCAACTACCTCCAAATGCCTGTTACATTGGAGACAAATACAGTCATAAAATCATCCCAAGAAAATTCAATGAAATTCTGCCCCAGAAAAATCTTCCGCCTTCACCTGAACACCCACCCAAACACATGCATATGTAAATGCTCTCTGGAGAGTCTTAGTTCAATTTTAGTCTCTGTATTTTCATATTCTCAGAGATCTTTGAAATAGAGTGCCCCAAACCATCATTTCAGAACTTACTTCTCAGGAGAGTCCATGGGAGTAAACCCTGCTCCTCTTGTTTAAAGAATCAGAAATTTTAGCTGTGCTTTTCTGTGCTATTTATTCTAAATATAATAATGTCAGTGGGAAACACTGTTAATTATTAATGTCATCCCCAGCCTACTCCCTCCACCGTTCCCTCCCTGTCTCTATGTCTACCTCCTCGCTACCACCACCACTTTATTGTGTTCTCAATATTTTTATTGTGCTAGGTTCTAGTCTATGCACTTGCTATGCATTATCAATGTAATCCTCACAATAAGTTTCTAAGGTAGGTATTGCTATTATCTCAGTATTTGGAGGAAGAAATTAGAGCTCAGAGAATCAATCACTTGTCCAAGGTCACACAGCTCAAATGGGGGCAGTTGAGAAGGCTGGGGAGAAGTGTAGAGGCACAGGCTATGGAAAGCAATAGAGCTAATGTCAGATCTTGGCTCTGCTATTTATTAGCTTTGTGGTCATAGCCAAGTTACCTCTCTGAGCTTTTCTTTATTTGCAAAAGGAGCCTAAAGTACCACAAGATTGTTCACAGAAGCAAGTGACTTGTCCACACTCTTTGAAATACATAAAGAACTAAGAGGGTTTCTCACATTGTGTTCTTTAGAACTTAATTACACCATTTCTCTGGGAAAAAAATATGACATATGTCTCTTTTTGGAGATGAGCTCATTAAAAGTCCTAAAACAGTGCTGTCCAACAGAGTTTCCTGTGATGATGGCGATTTCCTATAGTCATGCTGTCCCATAAGATAGCCATTTGCCACATTTGGCCACTGAACACTTGAAGTATGGCTAGGGTGACTGAGGAAATGCGTTTTTACTTTAATTCATTACAGTGACAAAATAGCCACATGTGGCTGGTGGCTACAGTACTGGACAGAGCAGCTCAATAAAACTTTAGTTAGAAAACTGTTGTTGTTGCTGTTTATTGCCGACCAGTCAGTTCTGACTCATGGGGACCCCATGGGTCAAAGTAGAATTGTGCCACGCTGTCTTTAAGGCTGTGACTTTGTGGAAGCAGATCAGCAGGTATGTCTTCGGAGTTGCCTGTGGCTGGGCTTATCTGGCTAATTCTACCCCGTATAGCTCAAGCTTATTTGTGTATGAGTGAAAATGTGTGTATATAACATCTATTAATACTGTTTTATTTTCCCACACTTGAAAATGCTGCACTGAACACTCTATTATCAACATATCTCTCCTTGCCGCCAAACCTGTTGCAAACCAATAAAATTCTCTTTCTCACTGCTGACACAATAACCACATAGGAAAAGCAGTAGCCTTTGTCAAGAATTAGAGTCTGCATTCCAGTAAAGCAACATTCTGGCCAAACAAGGTTTGTAACATTTCGCCCTAATAAAATGGAAGTTCTTAAGCACAAATTCAGAACTTCTGATTGTCTTTTAGCAGTGGCTGGACTCTTTTGATTCACAAGGCTGTAGCTACTGTCGACACTTGGTCAGTGACAGTCACCTTGCTCTGAATGAAATTTGAAAAATAAGCACAATGGTATCCAGTTAAATATCACTTGAAAAGTACAGCAAAATGAGTCCTAACAGGCTACCTATTACAAAAAGCAGACAGCAAAAGGTACTGCTAATTGTTTTGGGTTGAGCTGTGTCTCCCGCAAAATAAGTGGTAGCCTCTATGCCTGTGTTTATAATCCCATTTGGGACTAGGTTGTCTTTGCTATGTTAATGAGACAGTGTAGGGTATCCTGAGTCAATCTCTTCTGAGATATAAAAGAGATTAACAAACAAGGCAAACAGGCAGGGTAGGGAAGAAATACGCCAAGCTGTGTGAAGATTGTCCAGAAGCAGAAGTTCAGAAGAGTCAAGGACTTTTTCCAGAGCCAACAGGGAAAGAAACTCTTCCTCCAGAGCCAGCATCCTGAATTCAGACTTCTAAGCCTTCTAAATGCTGAAAAAATACTCTTCTGTTGAAGCCATCTGCTTATGGCATTTCTGTCATAGTGGCAACAGATAACTGAGACACTAATCCATAGAACATGAGGCCATCTCTCATTGTTTCAGTCCTGAATTTACATTTTTGCCAGTCTGTGTATGTTTCATCACTAAAAGACTAAGCAGCAAATAAACTAGGATTTAATTAGGGAGATAATGGTGCAAAGCTTTATTTATTCATGGGCTTCACTGGCCTAGTTCAAAATCCTACTTAGAAATTCAGTCCTTTAACACCAGCAAAATACAGCTTTTCCCAGCTCAATTATTAAGTACCAAGAGTTTTCACTGGTAACATTTTAAAATAATTTCAAATAAGCATATGGTAACTAAAAATTAAAACCAGAAAGCCAAAGCTCCTCTCTTCAATCACTGGATCAGAGATCAATTCACCTGCGGACGGTGACAGAGGATGCACAAAGGAATAGCAAAGCCCACACCCCACAGATGGTGTTGACTTTGAGAAGAGCATCAAGCACTGTTGGAGGCGGGTAAGCATTCCTGGCATAGCCTAGCCCAGCACAGAAAGCAGCACAGAAAACACAGGTAGCACATTACTCTCTTACAGAAGGAAAGTTAGCTTTCTTTTTGAACGTAGGGTAGCCAGTTGGAGGTCTGAAGCTTCACACAGGGTCTCTTTACTACCTCCACAAAGGAAAAACGAACATTGTGTACCCAAGAAGACCTAAAAAAGCAACAGAGTTCTAACTATCTGTGGCTATAGAGCGTAGCACAGAGAAGTACACTGGAGAGAGGAATTTGGTGATCTTGCTGATAACATTACTACAGGACAGGTGGGTGTCAGTGGTCAACAAGCTGGAGACGCTGTGTAACTAAACCTTATAAGGGTCCTTGGAGAGTAGTCATTAAGAACATGCACTGAGAACCAGAGTCTGAATCCCAGGTCTATCACCTCTAGCTCTGCAGACTTGCGAAAATTAGTGGACATACTTGTGCCTCAGTTTTCCTTGTAATATAGGGGGAAATAACAGTTATCTACCATGTGGGGTTGTGAAGATGAAATAATACGGGCATAGCACTTAGCACTGTATCTAGGATATGAAACTGGAACTGTTGCTTTTATTGGCAAAATATTGGCCCTGAGAGGTCTTGTGGTAAAGAAACAAGCTAACATTGTTTACGTAATACTTTCCGAACATTTCAGTGTTGAATAGTTCTCTGTCTTTTTGTGGGCAGATGGGGTTCAGGGTACAGGAGCCCAGCGACGGATGTAAAAGTTTGGTTCTGTGTGCACTACAGAGTGAACACTCTAAGAGGCTCCATGGAAACAGGCAGTGATGACAGCTGAACATAGAGGTAAATACCTTTCCTTCTCTTACCACATCTAAGTGACAAACCTGGTTACCTCTTTCAAAGCAAATAAAAAACAGATAGTGGTTGTGACCACATGGATCGTGTCTAAATTGAACCCCCAGGCACAGCAGTGAGAACACTTGAGGATCTAGCCAGGTAAACTGGAGTAACACTGCAAAAAATGAGATAGAAGAGGACGCACTGAAAAAAATCTTGCTATTACTGTGGTATGCATAGTAGGTGTTTCCACTATTTCCTATAATATAGAAGACACAAAATGAAGGTTCACACAAGGAAAAACAAAAAATCAAATTCAATGTCAAAATTTGCATATGGAGCTCCAAAAGGTACATTTTTGGTAGTCTTTTCCATCCCGTGACCCCATACTTAGTGTTGACATCACAGGTTGATAAGTGTGCCAAATGTTCAAATCAAGAGAGTTTTTTTGGTAACAGCTTGATTAGGTTGGGGATAACATAAGGCATCCTCCTTTTGCTTTCCCTTCAAATCTGCTTTTCAAATCCTGCTTTTCATTCAGAAGAAATCTGTGAGGTCATCATGACTTTCCCTACTCCTCTGATTCCCCCTACAAAGATCTAGGATCCTTGTGAAGGCATCTGATAAATCAGAAGTTTAACAGGAGACCCACACATTGTGAAACCCAACTTTCTAGAACTTTCTTGAATTTCAAACAGTGACACCACAGCTTGCTTTACAAAGACACACTTCCTAACTACAGGGTGGGGGCAAGGCACTCCTAAGGGCTGGCTGGGAGTGCAGGGCGGAAAACATCCACAGACTTGCACCAGGACTACGAGCACTTGATGAACTACCACATGCCACACGGCCACAGGACACCCACTCAAAGGAGGGACAGCTGAAGCTCTAAAGCCAACTGCCAGGCAGGAGGAGAGGATTGCTCACGCTGCAGCAGCCACGGCCATTCCCTGTCACACGAAGCACACCAAACAGTGAGACCTACCACTGGCAGTCCCCGTACCGCTGCCGGAGCCGGGTCCAGGGGACGAAACCACAGTCCTGTAGGTGGGCGGTGGTGGGGGAGGTGGAGTTGCTCTCTGGCCCAACCCAAAATCTTTAGGAGATGAGATTGTTTCTAAGTAATCGTCTTTAATGAAGGTCTGCTCAGCAACTTTCTTCTGAACTTCTTCTAAATTGAGTGGCGACGGTACATTTCGAGAAGGACCCGGAGGCCCTGGGAGGGCTGGGGGGCCAGGAGGGCCTGAAGCTGGGGACTCAGCTGAGTTGTCTGATGTCACTGCTGGGGACACCACCTTTTCCCTTGGAGTCAACTCTGGAGTTACATGTTCCGGGGATGTATCGGAAAAATGGACCCACTTTTCTTCAGCATTAACAGCAACAGACTTGGGGGACAGTACTGGGCCAAAAATGCTGTCCAAATCATTGATTGAAGGTAGTTTTTCAATTTTGACCTCTGTGGCTGACTGGTCATTTCCTGTGGTTAAAGTAGTTGATTTTAAACTTCATTTGACTTTATTAATGTTCTCTGAATGAGGGGGAGGAGGCATGATCGCTACCAACATGAGGTAAAAGACTGGCAAATATATGCCTCAGTGGATATGTTTTCTGATACAAAAATAACTACACTGTATTCATTGCTGAAGATGGGGGAAGATTTCCATTTTTCTGTTTCCATTAAAAGAACACTGTTGTTTTATGCTTTTAGCTATCCTTTTGCAAGGTACCAACAGTTAGCTACCTTTATCATCATTAAAGTGATGAGCATGATATAGCTCTCAAAGGCTGCTCACAAGTGACAAGGGTGGCAGTGTCAGGCTCACAGAAAAACACAGGCTCTGCAACTGCAAATTCTAGAAGGGCGGTCACTTTTGAAAATCTGTCCCACAGAAATAGGTACAGCATGGTGTTTTTATTTTTACTATTTTGAATAGTATTCTATAAAAATTGTCTACCCTAGAATATTAAATGAAAAGGTTTGATAAATCAATCATAGAATCTGCTGGTTAAAAATTACCACATCATAACGAGTTGTATATACAAGAAAAAAAACACAAAGTTCATTTAGAGAGACACACATGTATTTATAAACATACACATACAACCCCCACGCACAACACACACAGGTTATTGATAAGGCATTTGGTACTTATTTGAGTTGTGATCTATCTACTTATTTAACAGGGAAGAAAATTATAAAAGCATCTTTATAAATTCTCTTCAAGTCTAACCTCTTAACACCAGCACCATGGCTGTGGCATAGATCTGTTGGAAGTCAACAGGAAATTAAGTCTGTTTTGCCTGGACATTAGACTCAGCTGCTCTTAATAAATGTCAGGAACAAGAGGGAAAAAAGTAAGAACACATCTACCGCTTGGAATAAAATATTTGATGACAAGTGGCCTGTGAGGAACTATATGTACATATTTTAATGGTGACTATTCAAAGTATTGAAACCCTAGTAGTGAAGTGGTACAAAGCTAGGCTGCAAACTAAAAGGTTGGCAATTGGAATCCACCAGACACTCCTTGGAAACCCTATGCAGTGCTCCTGGGTCCAGCAGGGTCTCTATGAGTAGAAATTTGGCAATAGATTTTTTTTTTTTTAATTCAAATTAGAAATTGTTACCCAGTTAACTGGAGGGCATGGACAGATGCTCAGAGAAACAGTAGCCACTTCACTGTTAACAACATTTAGCTTTAAGAACTGCCTTTAGCATTCCCATATTTCTAGTTTGAGAGGAATCAACCTTCATGGCTCCAGGGTTACAGAGAAGTGGGGTAAGTACTTTGCATGACTCACAACACTTATAATTTTTTTGGCTGGTAGAATTATTTGTGTCTAACATAATTTACAAGAATGAAAGAAGCCATAAATGGCTTATAATTGTGAGCAGCATGATTTCCTTATGAGACTTGGTGATGACTTTCTATTGGATTTGACTCAATATAAATTTCTAAGATGACTATACTTGCATTTGCCTTTGCTGATAAATACCTTACTCTATAGCTATGAAACTCACTGGGCTGTATAAAATAGCAAAGGATGAAGCTGAAATAGAATTCCAAAGGTAATAACCACATTCTACATTCTACGAGTCCAGACACATAAAGTACCTATTACCATGATGGCATGCCAGTTTAATGAGACTAGGCAGATTACAAATTATATGAACACATGGTATTGATTTTAACACATGATAAAGATATGTCTCAGAGAAAAATGATCCGCTTAAACACCTGTAGCAGTTCCTTGCTATATTTCATAATCGTTACACATCTCCTTGCCATGAGATGATAAACAATTAGATAACTTTTGGAAGAAAATTCCCGCCACCCAAATATACTGTGTATCTTGGGAAACACTGTGTTTCTTTAAAGACTAAACAGTTGTAATCTTAGTAAATTTTTTATTGTTCCTTGGAAAAATAATAATGTGCCTTGAGACTTCATTGATTTAGAAATTGTTAAAAGAAGATTCAAAGAAGATACTAACTGAAATAAATTTTCACATGAAGTTTTTTTTTACTTTCATTTTTCATGTAAACAGGGCCTTCAACAAAATTAAAGAGAAGAAAAATTCATTGAAAACTTGACTCCTTTGTGAAACTTGAGATATTTTACAATAAGGCTGCCCAGTAAATTGTAATGGAAGGAAAGATAAAAACAAACATTTAATATTTAGTCTAGCTAATAGCTTCTGACACTTCAAGGGCATCCTCAGGGCTGGGCTTCCTGCAGTGATCCCATATCATCCCAGAGTAGAAAAGACTAAAGCTCACCTGGTCCAACAGTTAAGGGAGAGCCTGTTCGGGGTGGGGTGGCTGGTATATTTTTAGGAGGCAGTGGTGGAGGTGCTGCAAAGACAACGCAAGCCCAGTATTATCGATCACTTTATTCCTAAATTACATCATAACTTTAGATAAGCACGAGTTGAGCTTTCATTCAGATTCCTGCTGTTAAAACTAGACTATCCATTAATGGTCTAAATCTTTTAAGCTCAAAGGCAAGGGGCTGAAACAAGACCCATTCATATTCTTCTGTTTTATAAGAACTGTTTTATAAGAATATCAAGTAGTAACAACACCATTACCATTTTATTAATGCATTCAATTCATTTATTCAGTAAACTTTATATGCCAACCAAGTTCCATGTCCTGTACTAAGAACTGGAGACACAGGAATGAATAAAAACAGCTTCTGCCCTCAAGGAGTTCATGTTTGTGCAATAAATGTCAAGTAAAGAGATAATTTCAAAGCAGGATATAATGAAGGAAATACATACATTCCTCATTTTATTGTGCTTTAATTTATTATGCTTTGCAGATATTGCATTTTTTACAGTTGAGGGTTAGTGGCAACCCCGCATCGAGCAAGCCTATCAGCACCATTTTTCCAGCAACATGTGCTCATTTAGGGTCTCTGTGTCACATTTTGGTAATTCAATATTTCAAACTTTTTCATTATTATATCCATTATGGTGATCTGTGATCAGTGAGTATAGATATCACTATTGTAATTGTTTGGGGGCACCATGAACTGTGCCCATATAAAACAGCAAGTTTAACTGATACGTGTGTGTGTTTTAACTGTTCTACCAACTAGCAGTTCTCGTATCTCTCTCTCTCTCCTTAAGCCTCTCTATTTCCTGAGACATGAAAATACTGAAATCAGGCCAATGAATGACCTTACAATGGCCCCTAAGTGTCTGAGAGAGGAAGAGTCACATTGTGTACTGAATATTTTAAGCTCACTGCTGAGACCTACAGAAACCCTGGTGACATGTTGGTTCAGTGTGACGGCTGCTAACCAAAGGGCTGGCAGTTCAAATCCTCCAGGCATTCCTTCGAAACTCTGTGGGCAGTTCTACTCTGTTTATAGGGGCACTTTGAGTCGGAACCAACCCACTGGCAGTGGGTTTGGTTTTTGAGTTTGTTTGAGACCTCTTGCTCAGAAAAAAGATTCCTTTCAAAATACCCCTGCTCATCAACAATGCACCTGGTGGAGATGTACAAGGCTATTAATGAAAAACAGCTTCTGCCCTCAAGGAGTTCATGTTTGTGCAATAAATGTCAAGTAAATAGATAATTTCAAAGCAGGATTATAATGAAGGAAATACATACATATCTAATTTTATTGTGCTTTAATTTATTATGCTTTGCATAATAATTAATGTTGTTTTTACACCTAGTAGCACAACACCCTCAAAGACCACTGCCTTCAGTGTGGATTGCACCTCAACATCAAGAAAATGAAACCCCTCATAACTGGGCCAGTAAGCAACATTGAAATAAATGGAGAAAGCATTGAGGTTGTCAAGGATTTCATTTTACTTGGTTCCACAATCAACGCCCATGGACCCAGCAGTCAAGAAATCAAAAGACACATTGCATTGGTAAAATCTGCTGCAGAAGACCTCTTTAAAGTACTGGAAAGTAAAGATGTCACCTTGAAGACTTGGGTGTGGATGACCCAAGTCATGGTATTTCCAATCGCATCATATGCACGTGAAAACCAGACAACAAATAAGAAGACAGAAGAAGAGTTGAGGCATTTGAGTTCTATGTTAAAGAATACTGAATGTACTATGGAAATGTCAAAAGAACAGATCTACTCTGGAAGAAGTACAACCAGAGTGCTCTTTGGAAGCAAAGATGGCGAGACTGCATCTTACATACCAATATTTGAAAATACCAATAGTTGGACTTTTAATCAATACATCATTTATGTTATCATTTCATTTACGTTCTTGGCATTTAGGAAGGGTTTCTACAAATAACTTGGATATCCCAGGTCTCTAAAGAAAGTTTTTCAAGGAAGTTAGAGCTTTTCCCCTTGCTTTGTTTCGCAGTAGCAAAGAGAATCATTCACATCATTAAGAGTGAGTTGCAAGTGCTATCAAAACTCATCTTTGAAGGGTTAAAATAAAAAAAAGTGTTGTTAATACTGCTTTTTGTATCCTACTTTATGGGGGAAATATCCTTGGGAAGGCTAGACCACACGATTTTATAGCAATAACATTTCTTAAGTTCTTGGCCTTTGATTATGAATCCCATGGTTAATTTCTGTGATTTTTTTTTTTTCTTGGCAGGGGCAAACCCACTGCCATCGAGTCAGGTCTGACTCATAAGGCAAGGGAGTGGTAATATCAAAATGCAAAATTCTGGGGTTGCTGACTGGGAAAAAGTGTTATTTGGTCTATATGTGAGTCTTAAACACTCTGGATGGTGCAAATTGTTAATGTTCTTGGCTGCTAACTGAAGAGTTAGAAGTTTGAATCCATATGAATGTGCCTTCAAAGAAAGGCCTGAGGAACTGCTTTAGATAAGGGAGGTATCAGTCTGTGTGATCACAGTTACACAGTCTTCTTTTTGCTGGTAAATTTATTTATATCTAACATAATTTATAGGCATGTGAAGGCTCCATTTGTACACACTTGGGGTCACCATGAGTCAGAGCTTACTAAGTGGTAACTGGTATGTGACTCTCATCTAGTAAAAATACCCTTCACCCCCAAACACCCTTTCTCTGAGATCTTAATCTTTCATGGACATTTTAAGGAGTGCACATCTGCTAGGCTGGTCTACTAAAACGAGATTCAATAACTCCATCAAACTGGTGGCTTGATGGAAACCCTCGTGGCATAGTGATAAAGTGCTGTGGCTGCTGACCAAACAGTTTGCAGATGAAATCCACCAGGTGCTCCTTGGAAACTATGGGGCAGTTCTACTCTGTCCTATTGGGTTGTTATGAGCTAGAATTGACTCAACAGCAATGGGTTTGATTTGGGGTTTGGTGGCTTGACCAAAATGAGCAATCTATTTGGTCCAAATAGTCCAACTCACTATAGGGGAAGGACTTTAAAGGTCTTCAGGACCTCTTTTCCCAGCCACATGGAGTGGTGGGCATGAGAGAATACTGCCAGTCCTGCATTGAGATAAATTTGCTATGATCTTGTCTCAGTTTCCTTTTACCATTGAGCCTTGTTTCGTTTGCTCTCCAGTTATTCCTCTTTACTCTCAAAGTGGCTATTTCATCCAATTTAGCAACACTCTACAGAATAGGGACAGCGTCTGACTTGGTTCTTTAGCTCATTTGCATCTCACTCTCTGCATTGTATGTGTGTATATATATATACACACACACACACACATATATACATATATACAATGAATGAATGACCGAACAGAAATGGGGCATGTGGAATCATGAACTATGAGCCAAAATTAATAATTTTACTTTATTTTCTTATTCCTGCATTGGCAACCTTCTCTAGGCCCCTTTAACTCTAAAGCCTGTTAGAATAACAACATGTATTCTTAGTATTATGCAGTTCATATGTTGCTTAAGCAGACTTTCTGAGAGTTGTCTAATTTCACTATGCAGACAGACAGTAAAATGACTCATTTATTTTTCCAGACAGAACAGACATATAACTTACTGCCAGTGGGAAATGGTCTTGTTAACTTTGGCGACTCAATGCTTGGATTGATTTGTTGGCCTGGACCCCATATCTCAGGCTGATCTAAAAGCACTGGAAACACAGAAAGAAAATTTCCTGGGGTGAGTTTAAAACTGGACACTCCCTAGATTTTAGAACATAAAATTTCAATTTAAAGTGGAGCATCACAAGATTATTTCCCCCGCCTCTGCACTGACAAAATAATTTTAGAATGTGCTCTCCTAATTCTACTTAGAGAATGAAAATAGCAGTGATGTGTGTGTGTAGATGGTGTCTGTGTATACAAATATAGCTAAACAAAAGCTTTCATAATACAGATTTTACATTTTCTTCCTGGTTGATCATTTAAGGGTATTTAAAGCAATGATTGTAGTATCTCAGTTTCTGACACTCATTTGAAATTTAGAGATTAATCTCAGGGGCATTTGTTTTGGTGTAAGTTGATATGTTTAAATTTTGCTATGAATACACAGTGCTAATAGAAATGTCTGAGTTATAGGTAGTGATTTGTATCTTTAAAGGGTCTTCTAGGATTTTTAAATGACACATTTAGAGCATCATAAAGAGAAATTAAATTATTTTAAATATTCTTGGTGAATATCTTAAGAGAATAATAGAAAAATGAACAAGTTCTGAGATATCTAAAAGGAATCAGGGCATGCATAAAGGTAATTATGTACTGGGGCTAAAGACACTCAATTGAACATTTCTCCTATTTTTTTTTCTCCTTGTTTTGAGTTCATTATTGTTATGGTAGCAATGTAAATAATTACTTCTTAGCAGCTGTCATATGTCAGGTCCTATGCAAATAATCGTTTTCACTTTGGTTAATTATATACAATGTATAATTTGCCCTTATAAGCAGCTTTAAATGTCTAATTCAGTGATATTAATTATGTTCACACTATTGTATAATCATAACCACTATTAGTTCCAAAACTCTTTATTAAGCGCAAACAGAAACTCAGAACCTATTCAATAATAATTCTCCATTACTCCTTTCCCCATCCTCTGGTATTCACTGATTTACTTTGGTTTCTATGCATCTACCTATTCTAGATATTTCATAAAATTGTATAACATTTGTTCCCTCTCCTCTCATGTCTGACATTTCAATCAGCACATGATTTCAAGTTTCAGCCATGTTATAGCATATATGGCTGAATAAAAAATATGGTATGCACATACCATATTTTTGTATATCCATTGATCTGCTGATGGACATTTGGATTTGTTCCCACGTTTTGGCTGTTGTGACTAACGCTACAATGAACAGTGGTGTACAAACATCTGAGTCCCTGCTTTCAATTGTTTTGTGTATATACCTAGATGTGGAATTGACGGTTATATGATAATTCTGTGTTTAATTCTTTGAGGAACTTCCAAACTGTCTTCCACAGAGGCTGAAATATTTTATACTCCCTCCAGCAATGGATGAGGGTTTCATCTTCTCCACAATCTTTATCAACACTTGTTATTTTATTTTTTTATATAATAGCTACCTGAATGGGTATGAAGTAGTATCTTATCATGATTTTGATTTGCATTTCCCTAATGGCTAATGATGCTGAGTGTCTTTTCATGTGCTTATGGGCCATTAGTGCACCTTCTTTGGAAAAATCACTATTTAAAATCTTTGCCCATTTTTTTTTTTTTTTTTAAATTGGGTTTTTGACTTTTTGTTGCTGGGTTGTACAAAGACTTCTTTGCATTCATTGCAATGGAGCGCATAGTGCTAGGAAGTCAGTCAGATATCGGCTTCTACTCCTTTGGGTTTAATACAAGGATAAGAAAAATTTCAGAGTTGGAGGAGGAGGATTAAAAAAAGATAATGAATAAAAATATGCTACATAAAGAACAGTTAGTAAAAAATTGGTTATTATTTTTAGGTATTTTCATCCTCACAATACCACCACGTGGTTGACAAAAGTACCATTCTTGGGAGAGAAAACTGGATTTGAATGGTTAAAGGATTTAAACAACAGCTAAGATCTGATCCAAATATATCTGACTCCAAAACATTTTTCCCAGGACTTTTAAACTAATGGCTGAAGAATCAATTTAAAGGAAAAAAGTAAGAGTGGGTAGACATGACAGGGAAGTGTAGGCTCAGGAAGAGCTAGACTGGTTGGTGCCAATGCTGAGACTTCACAGAATATCAGGGGCTGAAAGCACAGAAAAAACAGTCAAGTTAGCCTCACTGACAAATCCAGGTATATATGTCACTTCTCAAACACAAACCTCAAAGAGGCCTTAACTCTAACATGAACTCAAACATTCTCCAAGATGTGAAATAGTAGCTTTTAAAAATCCATTGAATGTAGGACACTGGCACATAAAGTTATAGAATATCTTAAATAATACCTTAAATTTGATGGAGGAAGTCAAATCCCATTTTCAGTTCTTCTACAGTTATGTCAGTAAATGTGTGACTGTAGGTGAGCTTATAACAAAGCTGAAGGCTTTACTGAAGGGCTACCTTTATATAGGGATTCTAAATTACAGGTACTTAAATAGCTGCAGTATTCAGGAATTCTCCTTATATCTTTTCTTAAGTATACTATTTCAAATATTTCAGGTGTGGCTAACTGCTAGCTGCCTCCTTACATCAATTTTCTACATTTATAGTTTGAGTTTAGCTGGTCCTATGGCACTATATTTGCTCTGGGGCACGAGGGGGTGGAGAGGGAAGTGGTTCCAGGTGAAAGGGACATGTCTTCCAAATTTTGCCCTAACAAGAACTGGTAATTAGTTCCGTTGGCCCTTTTCCCCTGGTGATCATTAAGGTTCATTCCTCCAGGTGATCATCCAGCAATCTGCTGGCAGGTTCATTACACTGGGCCACTTCCATCATGGAAAAGGCAGCATTCTGTTCTTACTGGAATAGACACTCTGGATATGGATTTGCCTTCCCTGCATGCAAAGCTTCTGCCAAACTGTGATCTATGAGCTTACAGAATGTCTTATCTACCATCATGGCATCTCACATAGCATTTTCTCAGATCAAAGGATTCACTTCATAGCAAATTAAGAGCCATAATGGGGCCAGGCTCATGGAATTCAGTGGTCTTACTATGTTTCCCATAATCCTGAAGCAGCTGGCTTGACAGAATGATGGAATGGCCTTCTGAAGACACAATTATTTGCACCAATTAGGTGGCAATGCCTTTCAGGGCTTTTATCAATGCTCTCCAGGAACACTGTATATGCTCTAAGCCAGAGTCATTATATGGTGCAGTTTCTCCCACAGCCGAGTCATGGGCCCAGGAATCAAGAGGTAGAAATAGGAGTGGCACCACTTATTACTACCCACAGTGACCCACTCATAATTTTTTTTCTTTCATTCTTCTGATCATATTCTCTGTGGGCCTAGAGATCTTAGTTCCGAAGGGAGGAATCCCACTTGGATATATGTCACTGTTTCCTTTAAGCTGGAAGTGGAGAATGCCACCTGGCCACTTTAAGACTCCTTATGTCTCTGGATCAACAAGCAAAGAAAGGAATTACCATATTGGCTGGTGTGATTGATTTTGATTATCAAGAGGATAGTGGAGTGATATTATATAACAGACTTAAAGAACAGTATGTCTGGAATGCAAGAGATCCCTTAGGATATCTCTGGGTACTATCATTCCCTGTGGTTAAAGTCAATTGAAAACTACTTTAATTAATTCTGACATACTACTAATGGCCCAGATCCTTCAGGAATGAAAGTTTGGGTCACCCCACCAGGCAAAGACCATGACCAGCTGAGGTGCTTGTTGAGGACAAAGAGAATACAGAATAGGTGGTGGAAGAAGGTAGCTCTAAATGCCAGTTATGGTCATAGGACCAGTTGCAGAAAGAAAGACTGTGATTGTTACTTGTATTTCTTCCTTGTATGTATGTATATTTTTTTCTTCACTTATTAAACATATGATATAAACGAGGTTAATGCAGTTTCAGTTACATGTGTGTTGTATCGTGTTAGAGGTATGACTTTGTGTCGTACGTATGGTTTAAGGAGATGTATACTGGTGTCAAGTAGACAAGAGTTTGGACAGTGATTGTTAAGGTTATATGTTAACTTGGCTGAGCCATGATTCATGGTGTTTTGGTAGTTAGAACGCTGTTTGGCAGCCATATAATAACATGATCACTTCCATGATGGAATATGTTGTGAACAGCTAATCAGTCAAAACTGAATTTCCTTGGGGGTGTGGCCTGCATAGAACATAGATGGACTTCCAAGGTTTGAGAGATTTTGCTTGCTCTGGATCCTGCAGATGGTTCCTGTTCATCTAACCGCTGATTCTTGGGACTTGAGTAGCAGCTTGCCTGCTGGTCTTGAGATCTGTCAGCCTCCATGGTCTAGATCATGTATTTGCCAACCCCTGTAACTACATGAGGTAGGGGAATTCTCCAGCTTGATCAATGGACTTGGGGCTTTCCAATCTATATAATAACTTGAGCCATTTCCTTGATAAATCTTGTTCTCTTGAATATAACTAATACAGGTCAGTGGTTCAAATTCACCAGCCACTCTGTAGGAGAAAAGACCAGCAATATGTTCTTGTAAGAATTACAGCCTAGAAAACTCTATGGGGGTGGTATCACTCTGTCATAGAGGGTCACTATTAATGTCAGAATAGACTCAATGGCACACAACAACAGTAGGGTACTTCTACCATCCTCAGCATGTGACCTTCATCTCTGGGCCCAAGGTAGATATTCCACATCTAATTATTCCTCAGTCAGAAGAATGGGGGTGTGTTAGGCTGAGTTCTCTAGTGAGGCAAAACCAGTGAAATGTGTGTGTGTGTGTACACTGTGCCACTGTGTACAATGGCCATTCCAGAAAAAGAGTTCCAAAGTTGCCTTGAAGGGTATACTAAGTGCAGAGGTCAGTGCATAGCTTCCCAAGGGGAAGCTTTGAAGAGGACCATAGTAATATTCAGCAATGAGGTATGTAGCACTAGAACAATTAAGTTCATGGACTTCATTGTCAGAACTTGTGTGTGTGTGTGTGTGTGTTTTTACATAAGTATACACACACACACACCCCTACATACATAAAGAGTTGAGGGCCACATGTTGAGGACCATAGGGCCAACCTATTGTTGCTGTGTGTCATTAAGTCTATTCTGACTTACAGGGATCCTCTACGACAGATAGAATGGGTCCACAGGGTTTCCTAGACTATCATCCTTACAGGAACATATTGTCAGGTCCTTCCTCCCACAGAGCAGCCAGTGGACTTAAACCACCGACTTTCAGTTACCAACTCACTGCTTATCCACTGCACTACCAGGGCTCCTTAGGGGTACCTTATCAGTCTTATATTACTTATTTCTAGACTGCTAACATGAACAGAAATAAAATGCTATCTTGTTAAATTCACCCTGCTTCAAGTTTCTCTGCTATTGTGTGGTTTAGCCTATTTATTATGCTTCCAAGTATTGTTGTCCTAACACATTTAATTTCCTTCATCAATAGATCCTGCAAACATAACACTGTATGTAATGCTCTTAAGTCATGATATATGAGGCCTGACTTTAAATCTGCAAACTTAATTGTTCTAAGTGCTACATACCTCACATGGTTACCTTTCAAGTATTCACTTGGGAAGCTATGCACTGACACAGCACCTAGTCCACCCTTTAGAGCAATTTTGGAATTTTTTCTGGAATGGCTATTGTGCACAGTGGTAAGGTCAAAAGTTCACGAACTAAATTGTCTAGTTGTCTGTGAGGGAGTATTTAGTTAGTAAACAAATAACTAGATTGGAACAGCCTCCCTGCTCTACTGATCTGGCCCCCGATGACTTTTTTCTTTACCCCCAAATAAAGGGAATATTGAAAGGAAGACATTTTGATGACATTCAGGACATCAAGGGTAATAGGACAATAGCTCTGATGGCCATTCCAGAAAAAGAGTTTCAAAATTGCTTTGAAGGGCAGACTACGCACTGGCATCAGTGCATAGCTTCCCAAGGGGAGTACTTCGAAGGTGACTCTAGGGATATTTAGCAATGAGGTATGTAGCATTTTTCTAGGATGAATTTGCAAACTTAATTGTCAGACCTCATATATTACCCAACACAGCTACTGAGGAAATGTATATTGGACGTGAGCACAACTCAGGAACAGCTCAGCTAGTTTACACAGAGATCATTTTTTTTTATATCAGTGAGGTATATGCTATTTACAGCCATTAAAAAATGAAATTTAACTGTATGAATATTTAATAGGTAAGTGCAATAATGATGACAGAAATGAATGCATTCTTTTTCTTTCACTACATATTACTTCTAAATTGCTAAATGATGCAACGCCATTTCTGGGTTGTGGTTCCACAAATAATGTCATTTGAAAGCAGTCCAGCTGACACTTCCATTGATGAGGTGAAACAGTAAATACGGCCAGAGGTGCCTGACTGCAATGACAGTATCTATGATGGGATGCAGGAGGAGCTGGCTCTCTTGTGCTTCTGGTGATACCTCCAGTACCTCAAGTGCTAGCTGTTTAGCTTTAGCTCACAGTGCATTTACTCCCTGGCCACTGATTTGAATAGATTTGCAATAAGTCTTTGTGAGTTCTTTTGAGGAGTGAATTTGTGGTATATTTATTTACTTTTTGGAGGTAAAATTTCAAATCCTTAAATAACAGAGGTTTGTGAGCTAAACTCCTATGCTTTATAAAACACCTAGATCTGAAGTTTTCTTTTACATGAGATACGGATGATACATTAAAATCCAGGCATTCTGGAGCCACTGAGGCTAAATGAACTTCTGAAGCTACTGTGCTGAGATAACCTTTAAATCTAAAATCTCAAACCAAAACTACTTCCCTAAAATCTTCTTTGAACCAAAAGATAGTTCAGCTTAATTCATAAAGTATATCTGCTTTGAGCTTTGTGCTATTTTAAAGATCCATCTATATGCGATCAAACTAACAACAGCAACTCGAAAGGTTAGATGAGAGGCATAGTGGGCAGTGATTTTATTTTCATCATGGTGGAATAATTTGGAAAAAGTGAGAACAGTTGCACAACTTGAAAAATGTAATCAGTATCACTGAATCGTACATGTAGAAAGTGCTTAATAAATTCACCAGAATTCAAAAAACCTCAAAACACATTTACTCTAGCTAAGTTATACTTCACTGAAAAGAAAAAAAAAATCTACAGGTACATAGAGTTCTTTTTACCTTCTGTCTTCTGTTCATCAAAAGCTGACTCTAATGGTGGGCCAAAGAGGGGAGCAAGGGCCATAGTGTCATCTGGAGGCTTTTTGCTAAACCATATACATTAAAGCAAAACAGAGAGAAAGACAGGGATTATTAATGCTAAAAAAGACACACCAAGCTTTCAAATATTTGTCTAGGTGAGACACGTGCGTGTGCCAATATGTGCACTCTTAGAAGCATGCCTGCAAGAATGTGTATACAAAGCCCTTAGAGGGTTAGAAAACACTCCAAAGATGACTAATATATAATTATGTTATAGGATAAGAGAGGTGGCAGAAGAGAAGATCCCTGCCTCTCAGTGGGCTACCAGGGCTGTGATCTGACAGAAATAGTAAGACAGAAAGTTTTTTCTAAGCATTATGATTATTTATATTCACATGAGATGTTGCTAGAGATAAGAGATTATTACAAAGTACATTTTCTCCCCTAAGATCTCAAAAGACTTTTAAATTTCTCTTCACCATACCTTTCTGTATTAGCTAGTACAATTTAGGCATAGAAAGGTAAGGGGATGGTCCACCACCTAGGAATTCAGTGTTTGCATTTGAATAGGAAACAGGGTCTTCTAGCTTCTAATTTTATTTCTCCTCACCAAATAGACTAGCCATAGCCTCCTAAACCTTAGCATAGCACAGCTCCAAAACAGTGATATGATATAAAGAGATCAGAAGGCAGCAAAGAAACAATAAGCTAAACTCTCAGTATTTCTTCTAATTATTACTCTAAATAATTACTAAAGGGCTGCATGATCTTCTTTATTTCTTTTTGAGTGCTGATTCCCCTTATGAGTCCTAACTAGTTTTTTCTCTCTCTCTTTGTGCATGTGTGTGTATGGCATGGGGTGAAGGGGTGAAAAGGAGAGGGGAAAGATTGGGTACAGAGGGAAAAATGTAACATAATCCAGCTTTTATATAGTAATAATAGTCTTTTCAAAAACAAAGCCTGTTTGTACAATACTTAACCTAATCTAAATAATACACAGTGTAAAAATACAGTCCTCTACCCAAACCCAAAATATCTAGGAAGATTCCTTTGGTGTGTGGCAGGTAGAATGAATGTATCAAGAAACTGTAACTGTTTTTATAACAAAACAAAACAACAAAAAACCATTGCCATTGAGTCAATTCTGACTCACAGCAATCCTATAGAGTCACTGCCCCATAAATTTTCCAAGGACTGAATTTCTACTGCTACTCTTTTGGTTAGCTGCCATAGCACTTAACCACTATGCCAACTAGGATTTCTGATAGGGTAATATAATCACATTTTAGTTCAGCATCCCAGACACCAAAAGATCTTTCCCATGAGTGAGCAGACCAACCATTCTGATGGGTTGTTTATTTCAGATGATCTCAGAACACTTCTCCAAAGGTCTCCCTGGGGATGCAGTTATGAGAAATGATAGCATATTTGGACCATGCTATGGACTTGTACCTCTCAGCAGCCCCCTTGTTCACAGGCAGTCAGGAGATTAGCCCAGAAGAGTTTTGCTTAAAGGTTAACAGGGCACAATGCCTTGCATAAAGCATGACCAATGCTTCCATGCTCACCTGACAAGTTCTGGAGTTGGTGTGGAACGCCGGGGTCTTGCCACTTCTTCACCTGATTGGTGCACAGGACAAAGGGTCTTTTTAGGCCTTTATCTTTTTTAAATCATTCTTTCCTGACATTTTTTATGGGTTATATTTGGAAACAGTGAGGGTTTTAAATCCCATCAACAAGCAATTCAATGTTAATATTTTATAAAGCAAACCCAGAAAACAAGCCCTCTTTCCTGGCAATGCAACAGCCATATATTACGCATATATCGTGGCATTTTCTTTGGCATCTGTAAAATTTCATTCACCAAGGAACTTCCCTGATAAGTGATTAAATAGATTTGTGAATTGCAGAGCTTCACAGAACAGTCTACCATTTTTCAAATGTCTGCTGTGTTGATCAGTTCTGCTACTCAGTATGAGATCACAAACCAGGCCATATGTACACAGTACATGAATCCAGCATTCTATGTCTGCTCTTTTCCTTAAATGCCAAGAAAATGTCATACTTTGAACTATATACTATGAATTTGAATTTCCTGATATGTGTTGTATGCAGCAGAAGAAAACTGTACTCCATGCCTACGATAACCTGTATCACATCATGCGGGTTGACTACGTTTTCCTATCAAATAACACAAAAATGGCTAAATTGCATATACTTTCAGTTCTCTCTAATCTCCTCCTCTCCCCATCCCCATCAAGAAACACATACCTGATTAAACTCATCTCTAAAGTTAAATGATACATCAAGAGTTGACAAATTAAGGAAGAAAATGGTAATGTTTTTCCAAAAGTACATTCAATTTAAGAGTTTGAACGTTAATTGTGAACCTACAGAACTCCTCTATCATTATGTCTTTTCTGTAAAAGTAAAAACCAATGTAAACCTTAATAATTAGGCCAAGTTTACATAATTCAAATGTATATGCCCTCTGAGATCCAAGGAGCTGTTCCTTCTGTTAAGTGATACTCTACTTCTTGTAGCTAAAATATACTTACTGGATAAGTTCCTTTTAATTGCACCCTAGAATTAGAAATAGACACTATAAGGTTTAAGACCACATAGATGTTATGTACAATATGTATATTTTTGTTATTGCATCAAACCGAACTAAGAAATGTAGATGACGAAAATCAAATTTTTCTTAAACTGCATTCAAGTTGAGAATCGCAAACACACACACATACAGATCAAATCTCCATTTGATTGATTCAGTAGTTATAGACAGAAAGAGAGGATACAGAAGTCTTTTGAGCCAGAAAAAACCCTTATGTGGGAGAATTGGTAAATTAAAGACAAATAATGAAGAGCCCATTAACGGCAAAACCAAACCCAAAGCTTGAAGTTTAGCAGTCAAGATAGTACATTTAATGCTACTATAACGCATGACCCAGTTTGATGTCTGAAAATTATAGAATGTATTCGGGTACTATTTGCTGCTAGGAAGATAGGAGCCACAAGTTGCTTGTATAAACAGCCATCAGTTCACTAATGCATTTTTTTAAAGCTATAAATGGCAAATATTTAAAGAGAAGGGAAATTTGGAGGCATTGCACTGAGCGGTCTACTTTATTCAGCAAACCAGACAATCCTACCTGCCTGTAAAGAGCCCACAGTTTCACTTACTGGGATCCATTCTTTTTGCTCAAGATATTGTGATCTTACTGGAATGCAATTAGCTCTGTTAGGAATAATTTGAAAAAGCCATCTCTGGCCCTTACAGCAACTGTAACACCTTAAGAGTAAGTTTATTTAGATAATACAAGCTTCTACTTTGACTAGATATAAAATGCTAACTTCAAATCTGCAGTGAAAAGTTTTGAAAACTAGAACAATAGACTGCTAGAAAGCTGGCATCATGGGATGGGACATGAGGTTGGCATGGCCAGCCTTGGGAGGGACAAGGAGAGTGGCACTATAAGAAAGTATCAACATCAATGACTAGTAGAATGGCCATCAAAGACACAGTTTCCCTACTTTCTAACTTTGGTGAAGGCTCAACCCAGTGACCACAGATGTTTTCTTTTCTCGTTGCAATTTTAACAACCCAGCATCAGATCTCAGTAACAGACCTGTGAGAAGCTTCTTTGTCTCTTTCCTATCCTTATCAGAATTTTCTACCCTACTGTGATCTCATTTAGGAGAGAGGATCAGTTTTTATGTGAACTAGGGCCCACTAGATGTGTTTCTTTAAGAAGTGATTTCTCCTCATTAGGTGGGTGGTTTAAATCTTTCCAGCTGTATTTTCAGGCTTGTTTTGCCTAATAATACAATCTGTTTCTGCCTATTACATGTGCATACAGAGGATTAGTACATTATTAGTAAAATACTTTTTAACCAATACATTCATTTAAATCTGCTAAGGCCACTATGGGGTTTGAATAATATATTTGCATTTGGAAAATAAGACCACGTGGAGAGAAATAATTTCAGAAAGAAACTGTTTAAGGGAGCTATAATGGAGCTAAAATGTTTTTTTATTGCAGTTATGAAGCCTCAGATAATCAATTATCTATTAATAAAGTCTGAAAGAAAAGATACAGGGGTCTAGCTCTGAGTAGTCAAACACAAGGTTAATAACCCGGCATTGTGTGAACAGGGGCCCCTCAGTATTACGGTCCAGGAGTCCCAGAGGCTGCAGTGAAGACTATTTGGCCTTTCTGTACTGCTGCTTTTATTAACAATGTAAAATGCCCATGAAACTAAGAAAGGTACTAAGCTTCTTTTGTACTCATCAGTTCCCAGGTGTACTAACTCATTCAAGACATTTACTGTTGAAGCCCTAAAGATGAAGCCCTTGTAACCTTTTTATTAAATTGCCCTCATGAATGAACAATCCTCAGTTAAGGGAGAGTAAGCCAGGCAGAAAGATGCAAGAGAACCCTATTGTTTAAAAATTAGAAGGAATAAGAATAATATCATTTATAAAGAATGGATATTCCAATGAACAACAGCAAATCTGCAGCAACAGAAAGCCCCACGGTCCGCTGCACCCAGCATAAGGACCTTTGATGACCTTGATGCTGTCAGTGTGATACAGCTGGAACAAGGTTAACACGATGTCCGGCACACATGCCACATTCAGGCAAAACACCCTTCATTTCAAACTTTTACCTTCTCACCATGTGAACACATTTTCCCCTTTTCAATGACTGTGATATATATATATACATATGCATATGTATACACATACACATACACACACATATACACATGTAGGATAATTTTCCTTCATTTTTGAATTAGTAAACTCACTCTTTCCTTTAAACAAAAATAAATAAAGAATTTTTCCTACTTTGAAATATCGCCTAACCACAGGCTTGCAATCATCCATAACCTAAAAGCAGCCCCTGAAAACATTTAAATCTGGGCCCCGGCTCTGAAGTTTAAATAAATTACCACCAAGCCTTCTAGGGTAGGATATGTGCCTCAAACACTTATGGATTAATTGAATTGGCACAGACTCAAGGGTATTTCAGAGAGGGTCACTTTCAGTCCCATTTCCTCTCTCAAAGGCCTGACTAGGTATGAAGCAGTCACGTCAAAAATGGCAAAGACCCTTCTTTTTATTGCTTTAAATTCAGATTTAAATTCAATTTGAGGAAAGTGACTCTACTTTGAACACCACAGCCTAATACTGGTTTCCCCTTTTGAAGTTTGTTTTTAGTGATGAAATTCAGAATTACACAACAGCCTAAAGCATGCTTCTTCTTCCCAAACTGAAACGAGTCTTTACAACAGGATACACCAGCTAGCATAAACTGTAGTCCAGTAACATGTTTTGAATTCAGGATTAAATACAGTTTGGCTTAAAAATGGTTTCTTTACTTTCTGGTTTTTGGTTTTCTTATTCTTTATTATTACTTGGCCTACCACTTGTGTGTTTTAGTCAGTTTCAACCCCTTGCATTTACACACACACACACACACACACACACACACACATACACACATACACATACATTTACTTGCGTGCACATTTATCACATTTAGCTCTAGGAGTTCAAATTCCTGTGGAGGAATTTATTTCATCATGGACAAGTGCTCTGATAATTAAACTATGCCCTGGACATTTCAAGGACTGGAGTCTTCCAATCAGTAAGCCTAATGCATCTGCCTCAGTCACACTGGGTTATCACAAGTTTAATGGTAAACCAACCTGGCCACCATGCCTTGGCAGTAATTTTCTCTATACATGTTTAAGGTAAAAATGTGGAGAGTTCTTACCGGGCTGCGCCTCTGTGATCAGCAAAAAGGAAGAGAGAACAGACACCTAGTCAGAGAACGATGGATCAGTCAACAGGCTTGGGCAATAGTGGACTTCATAAACAGCTAACCAAACATACACACCAAATAGTCAGGCCAAAGCCAGACAAGCTGTCATTGTGTTTGGGGCTAATTTAAACCATAAGGAGACTGCAGAAAACCTTAAAGAGAGATGATTTTATAATAAAGCTTTGCTAATAGAGAGGTACTATTTGTAGTTATGTATACACAAGAACAGAGCAGAAATGTACAAGAAAACTTCACTGACAGTTTTTAATGTCTTGTTAGAAATTTTCCTCCAGAATAATCAGGCTGAAGGGACAACGACTGGGAATAGGTAGTACAAGGCACACTGTTTACCCCCAAAAGGTATTAGAAAACATCATAAACACAGTACATTTCCTACATACTTTGGGCTTAAAGGAAGCCCCAAGAAAACCAGAGAGCAGGAGTTAAGGAGGCCTCTTCTTTATTTCCCTGCTGTCAGTTTGTCATACTGTGGTGGCTTCTCTGTTGCTACAATGTCACTGGTATTTGGAATACCAGCAGGGTCACCCATGGTGGGAATATTTCAACAGAGCTTCCAGACTTAGATAGTCTCAGAAGAAAGATCTAGAGATCTATTTCCAAAAGTTAGTCAATGAAAACTCTATGAATTACAATACATTATTGTTCATTATAGTGCTGGGAGATGAGCTGCATAAGTTGGAAGGCACTACGCAATAACGATGGCAATGGATTCAAACACCAGTGATCATGAAGATGACATTCTCATTCTGTTGTACACAAGGTCACCATGAGCTGGAGTGGACTGGATGGCAATTAACAACTTTCTTTGCTGGCTTTCTTTTTCACCTGCCATGAAATGTATGTTTATGAGAATATTTTTTGAAGGTATTATTTCTAGTGATTTGGGCAGCCTGTGCCAACAGGCAGGAAAGTAACAAGGAAGATGAGCAGCTGCTAATAAACACAGGTAGGAATGATAAAAAGTAGTTCATTACCCATAGGACACTAGGAGACCAGCTGATGTCTGGAAAAACAAAACAAAGCAGACACATTTCTTTCACTCCTCAAGCCTTAACTATGGCTTATGTATCAGCTTATTTAAACAATCTCTATCCTTCTTTAGCACACTTTCATGGAATGAAGGTACCTATGATGTGAGAGCAGGAAGCAACACTGTACAGAGTGTCACTTTCAGGATATGGGATAGCCCATAAGCTCACCAGAAGCTGCATGGAACCCAGTAGAGACCACATCTTACAGCACAAAACATAAAAGTAGCTGCTAAGAGGTCACTCAAATGAAGAGGCTGGTTCCACCTTCCAGAATATAGATAGGAAACAAAATACTATAGCCTTTTATACCTGAGAGACCTCCACAGATATCAAGCCTAACTCCCTTTATGAGACAAAAAGAAACTCCATTGCTGTTTAGTCAATTCTGACTAATAGTAACCCTATAGGAGAAAGAAAAACTGCCCCATAGAATTTCAAAGGATAGCCTGGTGGGTCTGAACTGATGGCCTTTTGGTTAGCAGTTCTAACACTTAACTAATACACCACTAGGGTTTCCCCGTTTATGATACAGAGAAGACAGTGAGGCTCTGGGACATACAGAGGGTAAATCAGCAAACCAGATAGAGAACATAGATCCATGGTCTTCTATTCTCATGTTCGTTCTATGGCACTGAACATGACATTGTTGGAGAAATCCTAAACTAGAGAACAACTGTAGCTAACATCCAGGAATGGTTACTTTCTAGTTTCATGTTAGGACTCTAGACTTGTCTACTCTGGCCCATCTAATTTGTAATATTTGACTTTATTGTTTCCCATATTTTCCATATACTAGTCCATACCATTCTCATCTTTCTTAAAAATCTGCCTATATGTAAGCATGAAATTTAAATAAAATTAGAAAGAAAATAAAAGACATCTGTACATATGTATTTCTGAGCTTAAAATCTTTAACTACACTGTTTTCAAAGAAAAAGCTGTTCTTTTACAAGAAGATTTAGATTATATTTTTCTGTAGTACTCAGACTCAATTTCTTTTCAATGAAGGAAGCATGAGAATTTATGATTTTACATTGAATTTCATGGCACATAATTACACTTTAAAAGTAGCACAAAATATAACAGAGATTAAAAGTCACACACCAAGATGAAATTGTAAGAACTAATGCAAAATAAAATGCTAATTGCAACCACATAGAGGCAGAATCTTAGATTCCGGATCATTTATTAAGATATGGGAAAAAAATACAATTTCAATTATATTAATCTACCCAAATTCATCTTAACTTTCAATGACAGTGAAACCTAGACTGTTTAGTCAATAGTTAATGTTTATATTTTTCTAGTAAAGAACACGCTCATAGGATAGAACTTTGAAAACTCCACTTGCAAATGCCATCATCATCACACTTTTTTGAGGGAATAGCTGTTCAAATTCATATAGTTACAGGTTGATTAACCAGAATCCAGAAGACCCAGCTAGAAGCTATGGAAAGTACAAATCTGGAAGACTTCAAGATCTCTAATTAAAAGCTGAGTGAGACCCTTAAAAGCAAAAGAACCCTGGAAGTCAATCTGACAACTTGATGGCAATTTATTTATTTTTTTAAATAGATACTAACTGGAGTTCTTGGGGTGGGTTTGCTATGAGTTAAAAGGGACTTGATGACAATGAATTTTTTATGGGTGGTACAAACTGCTAAGGAGCCTGACTGCTCACTGAAATGTTGGAGGTTTGGGTTCACTAGGAGGCATCTAGCAAGAAGGACCTGACAACCTGCTGAGTACTCAGCCACTGAAAACCTCAGAGTACAGTTGTACTCTGACATACCTGGGGTCCTCATGAGCTGAAGTCAACTTCAAGGCAACTGGTAACTGTCCATCATAGAGGAGATTCTGACTCACAGTAGCCTTGTAGGGACAGAGGAGAACTGCCGCACAGGGTGTCTATGGGGTGATTTTTATTGGGAGCAGACTGCCAGGTCTTTCTCCTGTGGTGTTATCGGTGAGTTCCAAGTACGGACTTCTTCTTCAGCAGCCAAGTGGTCACCACTGTACTGGCAGCCACCAGCTTTGCCAGACTCCCAGGACAGCAGGATCAGGATCAGTCAGGTGGGGAGGGTCTTGGCTTGTTGAATTTTATTTTACCTTTTCTCTGTCATTTCCTGAGAACTTCAATGCCTTTAGTATTGTTTGTTCTGCCAATTTATAAAATTTGCTTCAGAGGTGCAAGGAAGAGGCTTCAGTATCGGTCTTGATGATTTTATAAGCTAAAAGATCTATTTCCAGAGTTGCAAAGTCAAGTGCTTAGAGGAGCAAGCGGGAAGTGGGTGTGTGGAGTTAGGAAGCTCTGGGCACGGTGCAGGCATCAGGGACTGCGGTGCAGGACTAGGGAGCTAGGGGTGCCAGGTACTTAGAGGCATTGAAGAAGATGAACCCCCAGATTTTTTCATTTGAAGTCTCCTGGTTTTTGAATGTGTGCTAAAGTAAAACAGCTTTTAAGCCTACAACCAAACAAAACACCTATGGAGCTGTTCAGAGTCTGCAGGTGGCCAATTTGTGTCTGATTGCAGGCATTTGTGTCAAACACAATAAGCTCTCCATAAATTTTAGAAGCTGTTCTTATCACTTCATCTCTGACCCTGATTAACAGTAATTTTCCAATTGGTCTATTCATTTTCTAAATAAATATTTCATGTTCCTAATTAAACAGCATATGCTCGATTCCTGATTTCTCTTGGTCTTCTGATGCATTTTGGAGAAGGTTTTGGAGAGTTATATTTATTTTGGTATTCAACTTGGATTTTGAGGTTACTTTCAAAGCAAGAAAAGTAATTTATAATTTGGTTACTAGACTAAAGATCTTTTGTTAGAGCATGTTGTATGTTTAAACTTTAAATAAATTGTAATATAAGTATGCCTCCCTAAAAGAAAGCAATTGCAGCAGTCCCCCCAGTATCCTCAGACTGCATCAGAATTTTGTTTTGTTTGCATAAAAGGATTAACATAAATTTGGTCACAGTCAATATTAGTGTTTTTAAATAGTTATAAAAGGAATAGCCAAGTGCCGTCAAGTTGGATCCTTGCCAAACTTAATTTTTCTTGTTTGCCAAATTCACTACATAACCAGTCTCAGATCTTGAAGTTGACAATATCCTTATTTGCTAAATCCAGTACAATGGGGAAGTGCAGAGGAAAATGCTAGGTAAGTTACAAAATACTAAACAAATAATATTTTTATATGGCTTAATCATAACAAATTCAGTGATTCATGATAGAAAATTTTTAGGAAAGCATTTAGAATATATGATCTTTATGCTTATCATTATGATGTAAACAAACATTTGCTTTCAAATACATTAGTGAGAAAGCAATTTGACAAGAAAAGCAAAATTAACTAACTCATTCACACATATAAGGAAAGCATATCTTCTAACCTGAGAGAATATAATTTATTTTTCTTCTTGCCTTCTGACTCAGCTTCCCAGGAAGAGAAGCATCTATTTGTCTCAATATTGTAGATGTTTGCCTATGTTTAAACTTGTTTCTATATATATTACAAATGAATTACTGTGAACATCCATCGTATCGAATCAGAGACATGGTCAAGGTGATCTTCTGAAACTCCACTTGAGAAGAGAAAGAATCTATTGCTAATCAGTGCATTCTTAAGACTTGATGAAAATGAGGAAATCAACAGAACAGTTCTAACAAAGAATAAAGCAAGAAAGTGAGGAAAAGACCTACACCTGAAGACACAAAGTAATAAAGAAGAGACCTCCTTGTGACTAGAATGGCTGTGAGGGTGACAGGAATAAATCATGAGGAATAGAGAATTATGAAATGTTATAGCCAAACTTCAGGCCACGCAGTCCCTCCAACGTTAGAAGTGGCAAAAATTAGATAAGAGAATGATTCCAATGAAATTGGTACAATTTAAGCCAAAGGTTACTAAAGGCACCAATGATACTGTACTGCAATACACAGCAACCTCCCAAATACTCACAAGTGGGCTGTTTAGCCATATTAAGTGTCTATTTTGGGGGGGGGCGGGGAATACCAGGGACCCACATTTTGAGAAACTATTAGCATTCTGAGTCTATATTTTTGATTCTTCCTGTGCCTTTCACTTCCCCATCCTTACCCCATGGGCTTTCTAGGAGTCGAGTATCCAACATGCAGTACAGAGGGCCAGGTTTGGGCGGAAGGATGGGGACTATGAGGTTTTAGTGCTTCTTGCAGCATCCACTTACAGTAAGGGAAACAGCAAACCAACAACTTCTTGCTGCTTGTTAATATAGAAACACAATATTTTCATATTTCTCTAAGATGCTGTCACCTGTGTCAGCCATGTATTGGCATCTCAGGAACATTTCCCTGCAAAATAGGCCACCAAGGAGGAATTTTGAGTAGAACGGTTTTAATATTGCTAAAAAGTAAAACTATGTAGGTCCACCACACAAGGTTTGTGCTGCACTGAAAATCACCCACTGATGCCGAGAAGCAGTGGGCAAGTTATTTTTACTTTATAAAAATTCTCTGTTCCAGTCTCTGACAATTCTACAACAGGATGGAACATTTCAAAAACCAGTGGAGGGAGGAGGTATCTTTCTAGTTTATCACCAAGAAAAAAAAAAAGAAGAAACTCTTCTAGGCCAGCTTCACAAGCATGCATGGTGTCATCAGGCTATACATTAAATAACACATTTTTTTGTTATTTGTTTTTGCCTAGCTCATAGTACGTATGTGTAGCTTGACTAATTCAAGTGGAAGCTATAATAAATAAAATTTATTACCTACAATATTTGATCATATGCCTGTGGTTGAGACAGAGGTGAATCTTTACAAAATTACCCCGTGCCCCTTAGTAACAGGGTTGCAAAATCACTTAGCAACTGACTTCCTCTTGCTCCCATATGGCGTAATTAGAAATTTCCCTGGTTCCCTAAGATTTGTTTTTAAAAATCAAAACCTTGTTTAGATGTGAAACACAGTCATTAGATATGCAGAGATTAAAAGTGAACAGAATAACATTGGGCCCAAACATGGAAAGGATTTATGTTTCTTACCGGACTTTTCCTCTAGAAGCGTAAGCATAGGGAGGAAAAATAAAGAGACAATGAGAGAGGAGAAATATATTCTGAAACAGAAATGGATCAAGACTCAAGAGAACTACTTATGGCGGCTCTCTAAGGCTCCGCTATAACGATGTTTCCTATGCGGGCCAGATATGCTCATTCCCAGGCTGCCAGCTATAGCGGGCATAGATGTGGTCTCCATCTGAATTCATCCTAAAGGTGTTTTTTGAATGGTTTAATTTTCTCAGAGTTCTGCCCTGACAATAGAAAATAATGCCTCATGATATTGAAAGGAGTTAACACATCTGCCATTAACACATTTCAGCCACACAGAGCCATGAAAGTAAAACCTGAAACTTTCCTGAAATTCCAGTCTTGTCAGGAAATGAGGTGCTTATTAGCTTCTTCCAAGTCATCTTGGCCAGAATCAGCAATTCTTCTTTGACTTCACTCTTCCATTCTCCTCAGCTTCTTGTAAACAACTCATTGACAAATTCTCCTGGTGAGCAGCCTTTGGCCCCTCAGGATGCACCTTGATTTTGTCAGCAACTGTTTTCCAGCAAGAGCTCATCATCTCTTGCTGACAGCAGTACTCCACAAGGTCTGTATATGAGCTTCTGACCACGTGGTCATATTTCCGGTTTTATCTCCTAAGTCCATCCTTCAAATTATCCCCAGAAATATTCTCTACAGCCAGTCATTCAAAAACCTATTTTTCAGAAAATAGAATTCCAACTCTATTCTGTGGCATTTAATTCCTTCATGACTGGCTCCAGCTTACTGTCATGTCTTCTTTTACTGTTCTCTCCTATGAAAACTGCACTTAGCTGCAAACTCTTCTTGACACCCCCTGAATGCGTAGTGCACTCACACACGTCTCTGCCCTCTGCTCAAGCTGCTTCTTCACACTTTGATGATCTCTCCCTTTCCACTCATCAAAATTATACACCTTCTTCAAGGCCAATGACATTGCCTCCATGAGGTCTTCTCCAAACTTTCCTGTCAGCATAAACTGTTGCTTTCTCTTGTTTGATCACACGTATTTCCTTTGCTCAAAATAATAAACAAATGTGGAAAATCTTGTATTTGTCTAATATTTATTTGGCTCAGGGAAAACAAAGGTACCATGTTGTCAGCATGTTTACTGCAGTGCTTTTGCTCCGTATTAGTTAGACATCTGCCTCCACTAGATGGTTAGCTCACTGTGATGGTTGTGAATGGCCTCTAGGCTCACAGTGCTAGACACATAGCTCTCAAAACATGTTTATGAACTCTCTTTTTGGAGGTTATCAAAAAACACAATTGCTTTTGAAGTACGGAAGGATCAATTGCTCTCTGAAATAAAACTGTACATAACCCAAGGGATGGGGTCCCACTTGTTCCTTCACCAGCTCCTATAAATATTTCACTTAGACCTTATTTAATTGTGGATCTCTCTGCCCATCAATGACCTTAGGTACTAACACATGCTACAAAGGTCCCAGAAGTGGCACCACTTTCTGAAAACATTACTGTGGAGGTATGTGATCAGAGTTCCAGGACAGAACTTCTTCTTATAGCAAAAATATAATGCTTCAGAATAACTTGAGGGTCCAGGACCAGACAGGCACTGCATCCTTGGTGCTGCTTTCACACCCAGACACTTCAGCAAGTAACCCAAAGAGAAATTATTAACAAGGTCCAGGTTTTTAATGAATTGACAAAATATTATTTGAAAATATTTCTTTATTGTAATTAAGTGAAAGCTTACAATCTAAGTCAATTTGCCATATAAAATCACTAGCACTCGCCTTTCTGCAACTCTGTCTGCTCCCCTCCCCCATGACAGCACACATTTCTTTTCCACTCTTTATTTCTAGTATCCACTCAACCAATACTGTGCCCTCCTCTCCACCCTCTCCTCTCCCCTCTGAAAAGAAACCAGTTGGACAGCCTCATGTATGTGCTGAACCATGAAGCACACACAGCACCTGTATCGTTCTGTGTCCCCAGGTCCAGGAATGCACAAGAAAATTATTCTTGAGTTCAAATCACAGAGCTTTAAAGAGGTTGTCAAGACAGAAGGAAAATCATGAAATTCTGTATGTTCAAATTTGTTCAATCCTTATTTTCTGTATGTCTTTGGATAAGTTACACCGTGCTTCAATTCCACAATTTATAAAGGAAGGATAACCACTACCTTGTAGGGTTGTTATGAGGTCTAAAAGATGAGGATGATTCATAGCTAACATTTATCGAGGAATTAGTATTATTGTACCTTATGTGGGTGGTACCTTTGTTATCTCTAACTTAGCAATGAAGAAATGGAGGCTCAGCTGAGTTCCAAGGTCAAATGGTTACTAAGGAGCAGAGCAGGATGGGACCTAGCCTGGTCAAGGGGAGGCTCTTAAAACAGCCCAAATCCCCTAAGCACATTGAACCCACTCTTAGTGTCTTATTGACATCTGAATCTAGATACAACGGAGTTAAGAGCTTACACATCATAGCCAGCCAAGTGCCGTCGGCCTGGGAAATAATCCTGGATCTTTCCAATGGAAACAGGTAAACAGATAATATCCATCTCTCTAAGTAGCACAAGGGAAGCAGTCTCTATCCAGTTCTGGGTCCTCAGTTATTCTGAAGCACCAGGTTTTTGCTATAAGAGAGAATTCCATCCTGAAAATGTGATCACTATGCTTGTGTTTCTAGGCATAGTTACAGTCCTTAGAATTAAACTGATTATAAAATAAAATTCTTTGTTTTTTTTTCTTTAGAATTAAATGCATTTTATTGAACTAAAATCAGCAGACTAAAGATAAGCATGCAAATGATAAGGATTATTCCTCTCCTTTTGATATTCCTTCCTATACAGGCTACATGATACATTAAACCATCTTCATTCAATATGTTGTTTTGTTTTCATTGTTAAGAGCTACTAACACCTGGACTATGACCTCCTGGCTTAATGGTTTCTTTACAATGCTAAACAAACAAACTATAGAAATGAGATATTTCTCTTTCAGTAACAAAGATATTTTTTGATTTAAAATTAATTCATTGCATTAGGGTTGATTTTTAATTATGAAGAGAAGTGAGGTAAATGGAAAAAGATCTGTACCTGTAGGCTCACTTGGAAATAGAAATAGAGCAAGTGAATTTTTGGACTGTGCAAGGCACCTAAAATACAATCAGTGCATTATTCCTAAGTAAGGGATTTTTTTTTTTTCCTGTTCTGTGGCTTGCAAAATACAGTTCTCTGACTTACAAGCCTCATTTGAAAGGCAGTTTGTCTTTATCAACAACATCTTTCCAAGAATCCCACAGACCTTGTGCTTGATGCAGATGAGGAATGATTCTTGGCTTTCATTACTGCAAATCACTTTATAACACAAATGTTCATCCAAGTTAGGTCTTGTTGAAACTGACTTTTCTACATGAAGGGGCTAGAAATCAACATTAGATATTGAAATCTCTTTAAGACTCAGAACCAAAACAAACAGAGGTAAATGGAGAAAAGAAACACTAGAGTTTCAATTATATTTTCTTGGAGATTTCCTTCTTCTAGCAAGGAACTGAATTGCCATGGGAATTTTTGACATCTGGCTTAATATAGTAGAACAGAGAAATAGAAAGCCAGGTCTAATTTACACATCTTTTAAGAGTCTACAATTGGTTTAACTATAAAATTAGACTTGCTGTATTCTGAATCTTTATATTTTAACTGAGGTTTATTGTACACATACTGTAACCACTTTTTGTCAGTTATTTATCACTGATCAGGCATTCACAAGGAAGAAAAGAATTATTCACTTATTAAGCCATTGACAGACATTTATTGAGCACCTGATAGATGTCAGACACTATTGTAGGCACCAGGATACATTAGTGAACAATGGCAACAACAGACAAAAAGGCTCTAGTCATTTTGCTCTTGGAGCAGAGGGGGCAGATAATAAATAACAAATGTAAGAAATAACCAAAGTATATAGTATTTTGGAAATCCTGGTGGTATAGCAGATTAGGTGCTATGTCTGCTGATCAAATGGTTGGCAGTTCAAATCCACCAAGCACCCCCTTGGAAACTGTATGGGGCAGTTCTACTCTGACCTATGGGGTTGCTAAGAGTTGGACCCAACTCGAAGGCAGTTAGTTATTTTTTATACAGTATTTTAGAAGGTGAAAAATGCAATTAAAAATTAAAGCGAATACAGGTGGCTATGAGTGTGGCGATAGAGGGTTTTGTGACTCTAAATGAAATGGGAAGTTTTACAGGGAAAGTGACCTGAAGTTGGTGAAAGAACTCATCATGCAACTAGCTGGTGGAACAGTGCGCAACCAAAGAGCCAGGAGCAGTAGAATGAGATGCCAAAGGAGGAGGTGTGAGTTTAGGTAGTGATAGGGAGAGGCTGACCATGAGGACCTCGAAGGCCCGGTTCACCTTCACTCTGTTCCACTGCAGTTCTGCTGTCACACACACCAGGCTCTGTAGGTGTGGATGTTTGGTAACTTCCGTTAGTTGAGAACAGGTATAGATGAAACAAGGCCAGAGAGTGTCCAAATATCACATAGCCTTCATTTTCCTCACTCTCTGGAAGCTCAGTTTGATTCCCCATATACCATGTCAAAACCCATTACCCATTACTGTTGAGCTGATTCTAATTCATAGTCCCCCTATAGGAAATAGTAGAACTGTCCCAGAAGAGTTTCCAAAGAAGAACTGATGGATTTGAACTGCTGGCCTTTTACTTAAAAGTCACAGCTCTTACTTACAACACCAGGGTTTTCAGTTTCCAAGTACCTGCCCCCCTCAACACAAACACATACACACACTATTAAAAGTGGGCTTCAAATATGTTCAGAAGTGAATAGGGAGTTTCAATTGGGCAAAACAGAATGAAGCCAATCCATCTTGCCTTCCCTCTCTGTTCAGGCTGGTGTGCACAATCATGTCCCTCGTTGTGATGGTAGATGACTCAAAACAATCATTTCTGAGGTTCATGGGCAGTTAATGGTTTTCTTTTATCAGATATGAGACAGAAAGAAAATTCACTTTCATTCTGTTTAGAAATGAGACTTTACCCAAGTCCCTGAAGAGTCATCTTTCAGCATAATTATTATGCAGATGATTCATATTTTAAAACTTTTCCTATAAATGGATGAATAGTAGTATAAAAATAAGAAAGATAATTGGAGGCTCTTTACCCTTTGGGTCCAAAGACAGCTAAGTGACAAACTGAGACCTTAGGTGAGAAAACGGACACCTGAATGGGGGTGTAGAGTAAAAGAGAATTATGATAATAGACCAGTGCTCATGGAAAGGAACACATTAATACATTTTTAAAAGATCTCAAACTGTAAGAATCATGGAGTTATTGCTCATCAAGCAACAGAAAAAGAAACTTGAGAGGGAAAAGATCATAAGAAACTGAGAACCATGTTTGTTTCTATCACAAGACAATGTGAAGAACATAAATTGCATTATATTACAGCTAAGCTCAACCGTAAAGGCCATCCAACCACCTAGACACTCACCCACCCACCCACCCACCCACCCACCCACCCATCCACCCATCCAGCAAGTATTTTCTGAGTACTTACTATGTGTCGTGCACTGCTGTAGAATCTAAAGGAATGCACCTCTAGGTCTTAGAAGAGTTAGAACTTAACAGCCTTTGGGTGTATCAGAAGTGTAATATTTAGTGAGTTGTTCACAGATTATGTTAAAGTTAAAAACTTATTTTTCCCAAGTTGACTGCCCTTTACCAAGTCCATTCTATGTTAAATATAGCTATTATCCAATCCATCCATTACTGTCTAGTCGATCTGGATTCAGAGTGACTCCGTATGTCAGAGCAGAGCTGCACCGCAGGGTTTTTGAGGAACACCTGGCAGATTTGAACAGCTGATCTTCTGCTTAACAGATGTAGCACTTAACCACTATGTCTCCAGGGTTTTCTTACAGCTATTAGTTAATAAAATTTACTTTTAAACCAATCCTAAACTCTATACCAGTAGGGCTAACACTAGGGTACAATATCATTAATACCACAGGCAAGTAAAATTTTGCTAAAGATCATTCAAAAGCAACTGCAGCAGTGGATTGATGGTGAACTGCCAGAAATTCAAGCCAGATTCAGGAGCGGATGTAGAACCACAGAGATCACTGCTGATGTCAGACAGATCTTGGATGAAAGCAGGGAAAACCAGAAAAATGTTTCACTGTGTTTCATTGCCTATGCAAAGGTGTTACAGGAAATCAACCAACACCCAAGGAGAGAAGAAGCAGCCATTTATTGAAGTCACTCTAGTGGTTCAGCAGAGACTTACAGAACTCCAACGACTGGCCCTGATGGGGAAGTGGAAAAGGCTTGTATGGCTGAGGCAGGGTGAGGCATGGTGAGAGGCTGTGTGCAGAGCAGAGGGTCGTGAGCAGAGGGGCCAGGTGCAGAGCAGAGCATCATGAACAGAATGGGGCAGAATAAAACAAGGAAAAGGTGTAAGACGGGGTTGTGGGCAGAACAGGGCAGGATTAGGTAAGGGGAAGTTTCTTTCAGGGTTTTTTTCCTTCACAAAGGCATTCCACTGCGTGGATCATATCAAGTTATGGATAACACTGTGGTGAATAGAAATTCCAGAACACATAATTGTGCACATGAAGAATCTGTATATGGATCAAGAGGCAGTTGTGTGAACAGAACATGGGGACACTGCATGGTTTAAAGTTGGGAAAGGTATGCATCAGGGTTGTGTGCCTTCACCATACCTATTCAATCTGTATGTTGAGTAAATAACCTGAGAAGCTGGACTATATGAAGAAGAACAAGGCATCACGATTGCAGAAAAACTTATTAACATTCTGCATTATGCAGATGACACAACTCTGCTTGCTGGAAGTGAAGAGGGATTTGAAAAACTTACTGATAATCAAAGACCACAGCCTTCAGTATGGATTGTACCTCAACATCAAGCAAACAAAAATCCTCACGACTGGACCTGTAAGCAACATCACGCTAAATGGAGAAAGGATTCAGTTTGTTGAGGATTTCATTTTACTTGGTTCCACAATCAACATCCATGGAAACAGCAATCAAAAGACACCTTGCATTGGGAAAAATCTGTTACAAAGGATCTCTTTAAAGTATTGAAAAATAAAGATGTCACCCTGAAGACTAAAGTGTGCCTGACCCAAGCCATGGTATGTTCAATTGCATCATACTCATGTGAAAGCTGGACAATGAATAAGGAAGACAGAATAAGAATTGATGCCTTTGAAATCTGGTGTTGGAGATGAATATTGAATGCACCATGGGCTGCCAAAAGAACAAAGAGATCTGTTCTGGAAGAAATACAACCAGAGTGTTCCTTACAAGCAAGGATAGTGAGACTGTCTCACATACTTGGGACATGTCGTCAGGAGGGATCAGTCTTCGGAGAAGCGCATCATGCTTGGTAGAGTTGAAGGTCAGAGAAAAAGAGAAAGACCATCAACAAGACAGACTGACACAGCGGCTGCAACAATGGGCTTAAGCATAAAAACAATGGTGGGAATGGTGCAGGAACAGGCAGTATTTCATTCTGTTACATACAGGGTTGCTATGGGTCCAAATTGACTTGATGGTACCTAACAATGACAGGGCTAACACTTATGACTAAGGCAGAAATCATCAAAGATATTTTTTTTTAAAAAGTCTTTTTTAAATTAATTACAGATGGCTTTATAATCAAAAGCACAGGATTGAAGAATTTTCTGAGTGTAGGGAGGACATCTTAAGATATTTACATCTGTCAGTATTGTAAGTCTATTGTCTCATTCCATTAAACTTTGAGTTGATAACAGAAGTGGAGTGTTGGTTCTCTCTGATCACAGGGATCATGTTTGGTAACCAGCAAATAAGATACTGTTTCTTGAGTCAGTATAATACAACGTAAAAATTTGAAATCATGCAAGGAATTTTAACTCATACCTCTCAAGAGGAAGAAAAATACCATGTACTCAAAAGGTACAACCAACATTAAAAAAATACCCCACAGTATTTGAGTTGGGTCCAACTCATAGCAACCCTAGAGGTCAGAGTAGAACTGCCCTATACAGTTTCCAAGGAGTGCCTGGCGGATTTGAACTGCCGACCTTTTGGTTAGTAGCCATAGCATTTAACCCACTATGTCACCAGTGTTTCCCAACCAACATTACTTTGAGAAATAATATCAAGGGGCTCCAAATTGAATTCACATTTTGCCCATCCTCAAGGAGACCAAATCCCAGAGAAATTTCACAATTTCTTCTTACTAGAGTAGTTGGGGGCATGAAAGGTTCAGAAAATGCTATTTCTATTTTAAAGACGAAGATAACAGGAAGCAACAGAGAATCCCTAGGAAGAACTTCAGCAAAGAACACACACAGATCAGATAAGAAACCAATTCTTCTGAGGATGTCCACGGTTTTTTAAAATGTAGGGGAGAGAACAACATAGTTTGAAAGAGAGAAGTCCCCCCTATATTCTCCATCTTCTGAGTAAGTCCTGGATAATAAGTTTCACTTCCTGTACCAACTCTGCCTACATCTTTCTTTAGTCAGGATTCTCAGGCTACGTCTTGACTGGTTGCAAAGTCTGCTGAGGTGTTAGAAGGGGGAACTGGTAATTTACATGCTCCCTGTTTGATAACCTGGTCTGGGCCCACCTTACATCTCGCTTATGCTATAAAGCTTTTCTGCATGAGAAGAGCCCAAGCTGAGGCCCTTCCACCTTCTCCCTGCACTGAGGTCTGGGCTGCACCCTTCGCACAGGCCGGCATGCAGCCTCAGTCTCTCCTTGTAAGATGCAGCCTTTGCAGGGGACAGAATACTGGTGTGTAGGAGACTGCAGCTCTCCTCCCCTACTGATGACTCTCTGTTTTTACTGAACTCAACGGGGTGCTGAACCTTCTGCCTAAGTGAGGACAGAGAGGGGGTGGTGTTACCAAGCAGCAGCAATTTTGCGGATTTTGCTCTCAGGCAGGCTAATTTGGGGGTGGTAGGGTGGGTGGGCCACCTGGAATAAGCAAAACAACGCCAGAACATCTCCAGTTCAAAACCCCACATTTTTTGAATTAAATAGCTCCTTTACGGGTTGCAAATCTCAAGGAGCAGGATTAAACTAATTGCTCCTTCAGAGCTCAATAGCAAATTCTTGAATTCCTGAATCACTCCATTTTACAAGGGAAGGGGAGGAGGTATTAGCATACATGCCAAGATAAATTGGCTTCTGCATTCAGATCACTTCCGTCAGTGCTCTCCTAGATTTTCTGAAGTCTACCCCTGCTCTCTTTATTTCCTTTTTGTTTTCCACCAGACGCTTCTTAGAAACTGTGAGACAGTTTTACTGTGTCCTGTAGGGTCACTATGAGTCAGAACCTGATGGCAGTGGGTTTGGCCTTTTTTATTTTCATGAGGCATCTAACTTAAGGCAAAGGAAGGAAGAGCTGGGAAGGAAACTGGTATGTACTGGGTGACAGGCACCAAACTAGGCATTTTACAGTTATCTCACCTCATCTTGACAACAATCCTAAAAAGGTAGGTATCATTGTTCCTATTTCACAGATTTGAGATCTGAGATGTAGAGTTAGGGAACCTGCCCAAGGACACACAAACAAGACAACAACTCAAAACCTTCAAGATGTTCTTTCTCTGGTTCCCTTGCTACAGCTCCAAGCTGTCCCCTAAAATGGAGAGTTTCCCACAGAGACTAGAAGTCAGAAGATAGAGCAGAGTAAAAAGCTGAGAAGACTCTAAAAGATAGCTGAATTGACTTAGACTTCTACTTTGAAGATGAGAAAATATTTTGTGCTTTTACCTGGGCAGAAAGGAGGCTGAATGCTGGAGTCTGAGCCTTGGCCTCCTGACCTTCAGCAGACTCTTGATCTTTCTGAGTTGGTTTCTTCTGTAAAACAATGTGATCACTACCTGCCTGCCTGTTTAGTAGTGTTGCTACTAATTTCATCCATCTGATTATGACTGAGCAATTAAAACATGCAAAGCATTATTCTAATATGCCATAAACCAGCCAACCAAACAAACAAAAAAGGTTTTTGCTGTTAATTCAGACTCACAGCAACCCTATGGACAGAGGATAACTGCCCCATAGAGCTTACAAGGGGCAGCTGGTAGATTTGAACTGCCAACCTTTGGTTTGCAGCCAAGCTCTTAACCACTGCCACTAAGGCTTCATTATATACTACAGACATAATAAATACGTGTTGATTGATTGAGGCAAGGAACTGAGGTGTGTGAATCACACAAAATGAGATGCCAAAGGTCGCCATGAGTCGGATCTGACTCAACGGCACTTGGCTGGCTGGCTTTTCCTTAACACTTAAAACAAAGGTAGCTCTGTGTGTGAAGTCTTAATATAAAATCAGAGAATGTTAACAAACTAGAAACCACCATGAAACAGTAATTATCAAAACTGACCTGACAAAATGTTGCTGTCATGTCACGTGGGATGACATATGAAGAATCATGGGAAGGACTTGCCTGTGGTTTGACTAACTGGTAGGCAAACTTCTGAAATGGGCTCATGTAGTCTTTGAACACCAACAAAAAGCTTGAGAGTACTCAGAAACTGTATGCAAAAGGTTTTGTTTTTTTTTTAAATTTTTTTATTTAATATAATTGAGTGAAAATGTACATTCCCATATAAATCTACATACCCACCTATATGCAGCTTCCACTGCTCTCCCTGCCTGGTGACAGCACACTATTCCTCTCTGCTCCATACATGTCTCGTTCTCCCAACAGTCTCTTTTTTCCCTCCTCTCCACCCACTCTCCTTCCTCCAGCCAGAGGTCAGCAGGATGACATCCTACAGATGTATAGAACCATAAAGTGCATCCAATATATGGTCACTGCATCGCCAAGTCCAATCCACTCCTGTCCGAAGCATGGACCTTCGTTATGATTTATGGTCAAGGGCAGCATCAGGGTGAGGGGCCATGCTCCCAGGAGAACCCTGAAACCACTGGACCATCAATTGAGGTCTTTTAGTGGGTGTTTCAGGGTGCACCCCTTTTTATTCTTGTGTTGACAGTGAGACTCAACTTAGTGAGCTCCATTGCGGCTATCACTGGTGGTGGCTGAGCACCATCTGGTTCTTCCAGTCCCAAGTCGATGTAGGCACCTACTCATGTGGGTCTCTTTGTCTTCAGGGTTGTCTTTCCCCCATGTCATTTTGGTCCTCGGTGAGCATCTGTTCCTGCTGAGTTGGGACCATTTGCTGTGCCCTCGGATGGCAGCTTGGCAGTTTTTAAGACCCCAGACACCACTCACCAATGTCGGGTGCAGAGAGCCCTCTTAGCAAAACGCTAGTTGTGCCAATTGGCCTTGATTTCACCTAAGAGCATGGTTCCCCGCCACCCGCCCCAGCTACTCTATCCTTGCAATATTGGTTTAAGATGGAAGGAGTATTCATGTTATGTTTAAGTCCACTTAATATTGTTCTTGTTTCTAATGTGTGCTATCACCGATTTCACCCAACCAGATACCTAGCAACTATCTAATCTAAACTTCTCCCCCGCATCCCTCGCCTCCACTGCAGCTGTCAAAGAGTCTTTCCTTCTATACACAAGTCTGTTTTTGAGATCTTATCGTAGATGTCTCATACAATATTTGTCCTTTTGTCGCTGACTACTTTCACTCAACATAATGTCTTCCAGTTGAAACCAGGTCATGAGATGTTTCCTGAAGTCATTGTTGTTCTTTATCATTGCGTAGTGCTCCATGGAGTATATATACCATAATTTACCTATCTATTCTTCTGTTGTTGGGCATCTGGGTTGATTCCATCTTTTTGCTATCGTGGACTGTGCTGCGATAAACATTCTGGTGCATGTGTTCATTGGTGTGAAAGGCCTTGATTCTGTAGGATACATTCCAAGTAGTGGAATTACTTGGTCAAATGGTATATCAATATTCGCTTTTTTAAGGAAGTGCCAGATTGCTTTCCAAAGAGGCTGGACCATTTTGCAACCCCACCAACAGTGTAGGAGGGTTCCACTTTCTCCACAGCCTCCCCAGCATTTGTTGTTTTGTGTTTTTTGGATCATGGCCAATCTTGTTGGGGTTAGATGGTATCTCACTGTCGTCTTGATCTGAATTTCTTTAATAACTAAAAATCGTGAACATGTCCGCATGTGTCTTTTGGCTGCCTGGATCTCTTCTTTAGTGAAATGTCTGTCCATCTCCTTTGCCCATCGCTTAATTGGATGGTTTATCTTCTTCTTGTTGATATTTTGTAGTATTTTATAGATTATGGAAATCAGGCGTCGGTCTGACATAGAGTTTCCAAATATTTTTTCCCATTCTGTAGGTGTTCTTTTAATTCTACTAATAAAGTCTTCAGATGAACAAAAGTGTTTAATTCTTAATAGACCCCATTTATCTATTTTCTTTTCTGATGATTATGGTTTGTTTGATAGATTTTGGAGTCTGTCCATATTGTGTATTAAAACTTCCATTGTTGTTCCTACCTTTTCTTGGATGAGCTTTATATTTTAGGTTTGATATTTAGCTCTTTCATCCAGTTGGAGTTGGTTTTTGTATAAGGTGTAAGATATGGATCTTGTTTCAGTTTCTTGCAGATGGAGATCCAATTTTGCAAGCACCATTTGTTGAAGATACTGTTTTTACCCCAGTTTAATGTCTTAGGGCGTTTGTCGAATATCAACTGTTCATAGGTAGATGGTGTCATCTCTGGGGTCTCAGTTCTGTTTCACTGATCGATCTGTCTGTTCTTATACCAGTACCAGGCTGTTTTGACCACTGTGGCAGTGTAATATGTTCTAAAGTCAGGTAACGAGAGGCCTCCCAGTGTGTTCTTCTTTTTTAGTAGTACCTTGCTTAACTGGCGCTTCTTCCCTTTCCAAACAAAATTGGTGATTTGTTTCTCCATCTCATTAAAAAATGTCACTGGAACTTGTATTGGGATTGCATTATATAAATAGATTGCTTTGGGTAAAATAGACATTTTCACAATGTTAAGTCTTCCTATCCATGAGCAGGGTAGGTTTTTCCATTTATCTAAGTCTCTCTTAGTTTCTTGTAGTAAGGGCTTGTAGTTCTCTTTGTAAAGGTCTGTTACTTTTCTGGTTAGATTGCAAAAGGTTTTAAGGGAAATGATGAACTTTGTTTCCCAATTCAGAAAGAGGGACAATAGCCTTCATTAGAGGCAGTACGATATAGAGATAATACACAAACAAAAACCACTAAACTCCCTGCTCCAAGTCAATTCTGACCCATAGCAATCCCCAGGAGTGGAACTGCTCCACAGAGTTTTCAAGGAGCTCTTGGAGGATTTGAACTGCCAACATTTTAGTTAAGAACCCTAGCACTTAACCACTATGCCACCTGGGATAACAAGCTCAAAATTAAGAACTAGACTTCATAGATTTAAATTCCAGCAAATTCACTTATCAGCTGTGGCACCTTAGGTTGAGTTAGTTAATCTGTCAATGTCTCAATTTTCTTATTTATAAAATGGGAATAATGATAGTACCTATCTCATAGGGAGGAAACCCTCGTGGCACAGTGGGTTAAGTGTTATATCTGCTAATCAAAATGTCAGCAGTTCAAATCCGTCAGGCACTCCTTGGAAACTCCATGGGGAAGTTCTCCTCTGTCTTATAGGGTTGCTACAAGTCAGGCCCGACTCAATGGCAGTGGGTTTGGTTTTGGGTATCTCATAGGGAAACTGTGAGGATAAACAAGGTAATATATGTGAAACACCTGAAACACAATCTTCAGCATGCTGGACCCACTACTGCCACCAGCACCACCACGTCCCTCAGTGTCAGCACTACCATCACCACCGTCACCACCACTGTCACCACCATCCATCATCACTAGGATCACTACCATCACCATCAGCAAGTTCTCACAGTTGCCGGGTACTTTAAAGGACAATTAAGACACTCTATAATGGGTCAAACTAACAATAGCTTTCATGGTTAATTGCTGTGATTGATAACCAGAGGTTAGTGGTTGGAATCTACCAGGATCTCCTTGGAAACCCTATGGGCAGTTTTACTCTGTCCTATAGGGTCTCTCTGAGTCAGAATCAACTCAATGGCATTTCTTTTTTTAACGATTTACTTTGGAAACCTTGTGGGTGCGGGGTGGGTAGTGGTTAAGTGCTATGTCTGCTAAGCAAGACGTCAGAAGTTTGTATCCACCAGGCACTCCTTGGAAACTCCACGGGGGTAGTCTCACTCTGTCCTACAAGATCTCTATGAGTCAGAATTAACTGGACAGCAATGAGTTTTATTACTTTTTTTACCATTTACTTGGTGCTTCCACTGGGCTTTACTTACATCAATTCACTTACAAAGTATTAAGTACTTAAAACACTTCCTTAATCTTCACAAGGATTCTATGAGATGAGTAGTATTATCAACCTCATTTTTACATGTGATTAAACTGAAGTATTAAGAGTTAAGCTACCTGTTCAGGGGTATATGTCTAGTGAGTGGCAGAGCCAGCATACAAGGCTAGTTCTGTATTATGGCAGAACAAAAATTCTCAGAAGAATAGGATAACATACCTGCAGTTAAGGACAACTTCTCAAGGTATGACAGCAGTGGTTCTTGGTTCACCAAAAGAAAAGCAGAGGAATCAATAGTAGTATATAAGAAAAGAAAAAAAAAAAAAAGCTACTGTACCAAGAAGTAAGCCAATGCATTTGTCTTCTTGCTTTCATTAAAGCTCCAGAAGACATAGATTTCAAAGTATCTAGGGAGCAAAGCACATGAGTACAGGTATATCAGAGACAATGTTCCTTCTAGGTTTCTAGCAGAAACGGAGGGACATCCACATCTGAGATCCTTTGGAGGATAAGGATCAGGAGACCCTGAACTGGAAGCCAGAGATGAAGCCACTGGAGGAGACCACATCTTCAATTAGGGGACTTGAAATGAAGACAGACTGAGGTTTGGACCCAAAGGAAAATTTCAATTTCCAGGTGCTTTCAGCAACAAACGGCTATATTCTTTTCTGATAAATTTTTTGTCAGTGTATTAGCAAGAAGATCAGATAGACCAAGCCTGGTTGAAATTTTTGTGTCTGTTACTTGGAAAACTCCCAAACCCACTGTTGTCAGGTCGATTCTGACTCAAGGCAACCACATAGGTCAGAGCAGATCTGCTCCATAGAGTTTCCAAGGACCACCTGAGGATTTGAACTGTTGACTTTTTGGTTAGCAGATGTAGCTCTTAACCACTATGACAGCAGAGTTATACAGAGGGTGTTCAACAAATATTTGGTGAAAAGATTGCAGGGAGGAGTCAAGTCGATATTCCATGACACCAGATGGAGAACTCACAATACTGTGTACAATTATGGTTGTTACACAGGCAGGCAAATGAATATTACTCTTCAATTTTGTCTCCTGAAGAGGCACTGTATTTAAGCCATTACTCAAAGTAATTTAGAAATGCTTTTGGAATTACCTTCAAAACCTGTTCATAGGCCTCACAAGAAAAATTCTTTCACTAACACATTTTTCCCAGAGTAATTGCTTGGGTAAATACTGGTGATCCTAGATATAAATGACTTGTAGCTATTTGCATTTCCTGATTTATCACTGTTAATGATGTTCTTAAAAAAAATGTGTCTAAGCAGAAGGATCTGTATGAATAGAAGACTGCAACAACATCAGAGCAGAAAAACCAGATGGGGCCTGGCAACAATCAAATGCAGCCGTAATGGGGACACCATGTAGAGTCTTGGAGGCAACATGAGAAAAAGAGGTGTGCAGCTCAAGAACACTATAAGAGACCAGCACTGATAGTCCGACAGCCTGGAGGGTCCCCAGGGAACATGGCCTCTAGACCTGCTGCTGGCCCTAACTGGAAACCAGTACTGAGGTCAACTCTTCAGACAAGAATGGACTGGACTCAGTGGTGCAACCTCTTTGGAAAGCAATCTGGTGCTTCCTTAAAAAGCCAGATATAGATATACCATTTGACCCTGTAATTCCACTGCTTGGAATATAATCTACAGAATGAAGCCCATTCACACCAACTGATACATGCACATGAATGTTTACTGCAGCACAATCCATACTAGCAAAAAGATGGAATCAACCCAGATGCTCAACAACAGAGGAATGGACAGGAAAACTATGGTATATATACTCAATGCAACACTATGCAATGATAAAGAATAATGATGATTTTAGGAAACATAACCTGGTTTCAATTGGAGGACATTATGCTGAGTGAAAGTAGTCAGCAACAAAAGGACAAATATTGTATGAGACCCCTACAATAAGAACTTAAAAACAGACTCATGCATAGAAGAAAAGACTCTTTGATAGCTGCAAGGGTGGGAGGGAGGGAGAGCAAGAGAAGGAGGGTTTAGATTAGATAATTGATAGAAATTTGGTTGGGTGAAATCTGTGACAGCACACATTAGAAAGAAGATCAATATTAACTGGACTTCAACATACATGATTATTCCTCCCGTCTTAACCCAATATTGAAAGAGCAGGTTAGCTGGGGCAGGGGGCCGGGATCATGCTGTCAGGGGAAAGTGAGGCCAAATTGGCACAACTAGTATTTTGCTAAAAGAGCCTTCTGCACTCCACATTGGTGAGTGGTGTCTGGGGTCTTAAAAGCTGCCAAGCTGCCATCTGAGGGTATAGCAAATGGTCCTAACTCAGCAGGAACGGATGCTCACCGAGGACCAAAACAACACTGGGGAAAGAGAACCCAGAAGGCAGACAGACCCATGTGAGTGGGTGACTACATCGACTTGTGACTGGAAGAACCAGATGGTGCCTGGCCACCACCAGTGATAGCTGTCATGGAGCTCACTAAGTTGAGTCTCACAGACAACACAAGAATAAAAAGGAGTGCACCTTGATATCTCCACTAAAAGACTGCAATTGATGGCCTCAGAGTTCCAGTGGGAGCATGGCCCCTGCCCTGATGCTGCCCCTGTCCATAAATCATAATGGAGGTCAACTCTTCAGACAGGAATGGATCAGACTTGGCAACACAAAGTGACCACATCATGTGTGCACTTTATGGTTCTGTGCATCCATAGATGTCATCCCGCTAACCTCTTACTGGAGGTGGGAGAGTGGGTGGAGAGGAGAGGATATGAGATTGCTGGGAGGATAAGACATATATGGAGTGGAGAGGAAGAGTGTGCTGTCACCAGGCAGGGAGAGCAGTGGGAGCTGCATATAGGTAGGCATGCAAATTTATATGGGAATGTATATTTTTACTCAATCATAATTTTTTTAAAAAAGAAAAAAGAATGGACTGGACTCGGGGATACAGTGTGACTATATAAGGTGTGTGTACTTTATGGTTTTATACATTAATAGGAGGCTGCTCTACTGGTTTCTTGCTATATGGGAGAGAAGAGGGTAGAAAGGAGGGGACAGGTACTCATTAAGAGGATACTAGAAGTATAGAGTAAAAAGGAAGAATGTGCGGTCACTGGGTGAGGAGAGCACATGGAGCTGCAGATAGGCATGCACACAGAATTGACTTGGATTGTGTATTATCACTTAATCACAACAGAAAAAAAAAGTAAAAATGTGCCTAAGGCTCTGCAGACAGTCTAACAACAACAACGATAATCTCTGAACATAGTAACTACTGCATTTTATATGTATTAACCCATTCAATCTTCACAACAGCCTTACGGAGTATGCATGGGAATTATCTCCATTTACTGATGAAGAAATAAAGCCATAGTCTTTGTAACCTTCCCAAGACCACCTGGCTAAGAAGAGGTAGAGCCCAGTTGTGTGAGTAATTATGGCATCACTGGAGTAAGCATCTATTTCCCTATCCCTCAGATTTCCTTAAAAGATAATTAAATTTCATTGTATGTTTAAACCCTGGTGGTGTAGTGGTTAAATGCTATGTCTGCTAACCAAAAGGTCAGGAGTTCAAATCTATCAGGCACTCCTTGTATGAAGGCAGTTCTACTCTCTCTAGAGGGTTGCTATGAGTTAGAATCAACTCAACAGCAGTGGGTATATTTAAATACTGATCTTCCTGTTTTTTGTGAATGCATTTTTATTCATAGTTCAATCTTGTACTCAATGTTTTATTGTGTCTGTTTCAGAAACAGTTTACACTTTAAGAGCAAAGCCATTTCTTGAATGATGTAATAAAAGTTTGCTTCTACCCCGAAAGCAGGGAGAGTCAAATAAATAGAACAAACAGTGAAACTATTCACCTGCTGTCTGTTTATACTTCCTCCCTTGGGGAATGGTCTCTAAATTGTGCCATCAAAAAGAGATGGACATCTCAGCAAACATCCTCCAGAAGAGGTGCACATTATTCCCATTTTATATAAAAACTGAAAGTCAACTAGTAGATATAAATAATCTGCCCAAGCACTGCTAGTAAGCAGTTGAGTTCAGCTCTGTCAGCCTTCAACACCTTTTCTACTGTATCTAGGGTTCTTCTGGGGATAAGTACAGAGCTTCCATTTGGATTTAAAGAAAAATCATTTGAAAGTTTCCTGTATGAGAAAAACTGACTTAAAAGCAGTCCTATGAAAAGATAGATCAGATGTCACTTAGAATTGAAGTCCAATGCAGGCAAGAGAGTCCTAAACCCCTGGAAACACAGCATGTTCTCAAGGATCTTTCACAAAAGCTGGAGAACAGGGCAGGAAACTGAAAACGGGAAAAGAGAGCTATGATTCTCAAAAGGGAAGAAAAAATAGATTAAAACATATTTATCTACCTCTCCATCCATCCACCATCCATCCATTTCTCCCTTCCTCCCTCTATCCATCCCTCTATCCCAGCAATGAAGAAAAAGACATTAGCAGATATTATGTATCAGGCACTATTGTTAGGAGTCTCTGTAATTTTCACTCAATAGCTACCTAAGCACCTAATATGTGCTATGTATTATGTTAAGCATGGGGGACAAAAGTGAAATAAAATTTGATACCACCAGAGACCAACAGTGGTCTGCACAAAAATTCCATAAGGGCCAATTATTATTCTCATTGTACAGGTGAGGAAACAGAGGCTCAGAATAGCTATGGCGTTTGTCCAAGAGTACACTCTCTCTGATATGGTTTCTAGTCTACTAGAGTGGAACAAGGCCGTAGACATGCTGTGACTGTCAATTCAATGTTATTTTTGATGAAGTTTCCATCACTGGTTTGAACAAAATGGAAACATGGTACTGTGATAAGGTCATAGTTAGGTGTATCATCACATGATGGGATGTTTTCAGAAAACCTGGTGGCCTGCTAGTTAAGTGCTACAGCTACTAACCAGAAGGTTGGCAGTTCAAATCAGCCAGGAGGCTTTGATGTGTGTTTGGAAACTCTGCTGGCCTAACGGTTAGGTGCTACAGCTGCTAACCACGATGTCAGCAGTTCAAATCCGCCAGGCACTCCTTGGAAACTCTAGGGGGCTGTTCGTTCTACTCTGTCTATATGGTGGCTATGAGTCAAAATCGACTTGATGGCAGTGTGTTTGGTGTGTTTTTGGTGGAAGCATGTAAAACTGGACAGCTCTGTTGCAGTGCTCTCTACTTCACTTGGTCCTGCTCCCGTATTTTTGCTTACTCACTCGTTTACTTACTCACAGACTCAAAAGCACTCAATGAACGTCAATGGTATAGTCAGCCCTATGTCAGGCACAGGGGAGTTACGGTATATGTCAAACAGTAGAGCCCTCTGGGAGTGGCACTGGCAGACAGCTTTCAGCTGTCAACACCTCAGGGTCTGCTTCAGCTGCAGCAAGCCACCTCACTCAAAGCCATGTCCCTCCCTAATATGGCTCACTTTCATTTACTGATTGATACAGTGGTATAAAGGCCAGACCCAGGACAACTTTGATGGGCCATTCTAGTTTCATAGTTCCCCATGGGATCAGCTCAACCTGTTATTAGGGGTATAAAACAGTTCAACTTATCTCTAGGCCCACTTCACCCCACAAGTGTTGACTTCGAGTACACTCCTTGATAAAAGTGCTGTATACCACATTTTGGGACAAGGTCAGTCCACTTCTTGGAGAACCTATCAGTAAGGGAAGGGCTTTGTCCTTTGTTCATCCTCTGAAGTGCAGGAAAACCACCAAGGCTGAGAGTTACACAGTGACAGCACTGGGGTTTTATAAAAGGAAGATTTTACTTTCAACAGCCAAACAGCCTAATTCAAGAAGCAGTGAACTTTGTAAGACAATGGAGCACTTTCTTTATCGGAGGAGTCTACTCAACCAAACTGAGTTAGTGTTTTATTGAAATTTGTTTCTGTTTCTTCTGTTGCTGGCTAACATGTAGCACAGCATCACTTGTATTTAGAAATTAGTGATTGGCGGTTTTAAAAAGGGAATGTTCTGTATTCAATAGGTGGTAGAAATAGTTTTGAAGGCATATGGAAACAAACAAAAATATCCCACCTCTTACAGGAAGTCCCCAAAGTAATCTGAGATTATTTACAATGCTGTAGCAGAAATTCTAATATCAAATATCCATCTACTTCTTTGTCCTCTGATAATCAAAAAAAAAAAAGCAAATCTACTGCCATTATTCTGACTCATAGTGATCCTACAGACAGAGTAGAACTGCCCCACAGAGTTTCTAAGGAGAGCCTGGTTGATTTGAACTGCTGACCTGTTGGGTAGCGGACATAACACCTGACCACTACACCACTACGGTTTCCCTTTTGGTAACAGAACCCTGCATTTTAGCACATTACATGGTTATGCAGCCCAAAACTCCCAGACTCCTTTGCAGCTAATGCTGCTCTGTGACTAAATTATGGCCAGTCAAATCAGAGTGGTGGCGACATGTGCAAATTCAGAGTCAAACCTTTAGAAAGAAACAACTTGTCTTAACATTTTCTGCCACAAGTAGCTTCTGAATTCCCATGAAGCTTCTTACATGCTATAGAGCAATTGGTATAAACTACTATGAGGCATTTTAGTAGGTATCTTCAATTACTATAAAAATTATTTGAAAGATGTCAGAACAACCAGAATGGAAATATGAACAATTTGTACAGGAGTTACTGAATGAGAACTTAAACTACCATGTAAAACTTCACTGAAAATCCAATAAAATATTTAAAACATATATCCCTATTATTATAAATCATTGGCATCACAGATCAAGATGTGAGCTTCAGATCTATACGTTCCATTGTAAAAGGGAAAGAAAACTAATATATTTTATGTACCCACTTTCTGAAGTATCATTTCTTACAGTTGTTCATTATTAGAAATCATTTTAATTGTTACCAACAATACTGGCAAAGGTTTTATAAACACTAAACTCTAAGAAAAGCATCATCATGGACTTTTTTCATCCTAGGATAATTACAACTCCTTCAGCTAAGTTAGCTGAGGTATTTCCAGCAGCATCTTTAAAGCTGTTCAACATTTATAAATAACTTTGTCTAGTGACCTTGTTCAACCTTGTTCAGGGGAAATGCTGTAGGGAGATTACACACCTTTCAAGACTATGCCAAGAATATAGTAGCTGCTAGTTCGACAGCTTTCATTTGCTCTTGATAGCTATTGTTAGAAAACAATGGTGGCATTTACCAAATACCATAGAGAAAATCCTGTAAATACCAGAACTCAGAATTTAGCAATTAAAGAAATTTAGTAAATGGAAACTGGAGGAAAGAAATACAAATTGTAGAAAACTACAAATGTGAATAATACCAATTAAAGAATACCTACATCCTGAGGTGCATTAAGGGTGGGGACCTTTAAGACAATGTGATAATAAAATACAACGGTTATGAGTTCTATTTTAGTTAAACTATAGCTTTAGAGATGTTTCATTTCAGAACATAACAACAAAAAGCTTTTTTTTAAAAGAAAGTGATTATCTTTGTATTCTCACCACCTATTTTTCTGTGATATAAAAAGAAAAATAGGATTTTTTAAAAATGACTGCTAGCAAATGTGTGAACTTCACAGCATTTTTCATTGCTCAGTGAAAAGCAAGCCTGGATTATCTTTTTGTTATTTTTTTCTTCTTAAAATAATTTCAAGAAAATAAGTGAAAGGAAATGCCATTCCATGTGCTTTTAGCATGTTGAAAAGCACAGGAACTGCAGTATAAAACAAGTATAATTTCCTAAAGCTAGAAGGAGTTATTTAAGGTTTACAGAGTTAATAAAAACAGTGACCACATGAAGCCTTCAATTTAGGAAGCATCTCACCTACCTAGTGAGCATGAGCAGAACCCAACTCTCTGTCCAACCTCACCATAGGCTGATATAAGAAAGCACTCACCACTGGTGATGGAGAGAGTGCAATGTTGCCTATCGATGCCTTCAGTTCATCTACCGTTGCAACACTCCTAAGAATGTCTTTAGATTGCAATGGCTTAATCTTTATATTAAATTTCTTGTGAGATTCTTCTTCTTCTTCTGATTCACTCGAAGAATAAAAGTGCTTTCCTTTGGTAGGTAAAACACAGTTAAAGACATAATAACTCTTTCTTCTGCTGTGAGGCAACAAGAAGCGTAAGACAAGAGTAATTGTACGTGAAGACACAGCAAAAGTATCCATAGATAGCAGAGCATCAAAACTAACAAAAAAAGTAAAGGAGGAAAAGAGTAGGATTTGGTCACCATTCCTCAGGATATGACTGATTTAAGGCTAAGAATTTGAAGAAGCAACAGTGATAATGTCCTACATTTTTATTGCAGTTGGCCATCTGTTATGTCAGTATACACAGAAACAAGCTCATGTGAGCTTACTGGTCTACCAAAACATGGAGGCCAGTTTATGGATGTTATGTAATGAGTGTAAGTGTTTCAGAATATAATGCTCTTCCAAGAATGCATTATGGGGAGAGAACAAGTCAAGAGCTATTTTACAGTCATGATAAATGACAGTCATATTAGGTCTTAGCAGAGAACCTACTACCCACAATAGCTTTTCTGCATATTTTTCTTTATCTTTTTCTCTTTTCTATGAATAGATCAAGGCAAAATGCCTGCTTGTTAAAGATCAGGCTGTTTTGGGTGCTGTTTATTCATCTCTAATATTAGGAATAACAGAGCTTGTGAGGCACGGGTTATTTCAGCACCTTTACAAAACCTGAATTTATTTTCCTGCTTGCTGAGAGAGAATAAAAATTAAAGGGGGGGGGAAATAAAGAAAGGATATAGCCAGGTTCTTCAGGTCTGATGCTGTAGCCTTCTTCATCCAGTTCAGGTGAGTTCTACAAAATACAAGTGCACATTGAACAATTACGATTTTACGGTAATAAAAGAATTATTCACTTGCCTTCCAGAGCCTTCTCTTTAAATACGGAGGCATCCTTTTTATTTGAGACATTGAGATGTTAACTTTTTAAAGTAAATGCTGAGAAATATAGTGTACATTTTAATCAAGGATGCTTGGGGAGTCTTTGTATTGGGTAAATTAGCTAGGAATCAACTGCCAGTGAACCAAAGCATTCAAAGAGAATTGATCATACATTCCCTCTACACCAGGACTGCACTAAGCAACACAGGGGATACAAAATGGAAATTATTTGTCTCCATAAAATTGAGATATATTTGCTAAAAATGAAAAGAATGTAATGTAAATCATTAAATAATGTAGGACAGGAGTTTGACGGAAGACAGAATTAGTGAAGTTTGGAAGAATCAGGAAAGTCTACATATGCCTTTCAGAACAGATAGCAGAGGGTAGGGTGGTGTCTCTGCTAGGTGGCAGGGAAGAACCTGGCTGATATGTCAAGGCTGGAATGGACACCATATGAGTCAGGGGGGAGAGAGACAACAACAGGGATGACACGACTGGAACAGAAGCGGTATTCCGGGTGATGTAGAACATAATACTAGAGAGGTCTAGGGTGTGGCGAGGCCACAGGTGGCCAACATACACAGGGTAGAGTTTAGATTTGATGCAGCTACTGCAGTGTCTCAGTTAAATTACAACCTGTTGAAAGCAAAGTTTTAAAGTCTTCCCGAAGTATGTGTCAGGATAGATTGTAGACAGAAGAAAGTGAATTCAAAATACCCACATCAATTCAGATGAAAGTCCTAAGAATACGGGTCAAGTTGTTGGTGGAGGGAACAAATGAATCAACAGCATTTGGAAGGCCTGTTCTTGGTAGCATGTTGCCAAGCCAGGTAGCATGTTAGTAGGAGAAAAAAGACGATTCAGGAAGACTCCAAGGTTTCTATTTTCAAATCCTGAGAAACTGCTGGTACTCCTGGCTAGGCTAATTTTAACAACAGAAAACTAATATATTTAGGGAAAAGAAGCAGAAATGATAAAATTCAGTTTGCATTATTAAAACAAAACAAAATTCACTGTCACTGAGTTGATTTTGACTCACAGCAACCCCATACAACAGAGTAGAACTGCTCTATAGGGTTTCCAAGGAGTAGCTGGTGGATCTGAACCGCCACCGTTTTTGGTTAGCAGCTGAGCTCCCAGCCATTATGCCACCAGGCCTCCATTTATTAGGATTAATATAATCATATTTGAGTTCCCATTATATGGTGAGAACAGTGACCCACACTTAATCTCTGTAAACCCTCATAACACCCATAAACAAAACCAAAAGAAACCCATTGCTGTCAAGTCAATCCCTACCCATACTAACTCTATATGACAGAGGAGAACTGCCCAATGGGGTTTCCAAGGAAAACCTGGTTGATTTGAACTGCCAATCTTTTGGTTAGTAGCCATAGCTCTTCATCACTATGCTACCAGGGTTTCTGCAGGTGGTGAGAATTTATCCCATCTATCAAGGAGTAAACTATGAGAAACCGGGTAGCAATTATTAAGGAAACACATCCCACAAATGACAAACCTGGACTTGGACCTGAGTCATTGGGAGACTATACCCCATGCACTAAAGGAGAGGAAGAGGAAGAATCCAGGGTTATATACCAGGAAGAGAGAAAGGACAGCCTTAGGAGGATAGACTTAGGAGTCTTTTAAGCAGTAAAAATGTCATGGTTATGGAGAGGAAGCAGGGCTGAATGCTGTAGAAAAAGCCACCATTTTTGAGCCCTGCACTTATTGAGCACTTACTGTAATCTCCTGCTCATCCTTTTTCAGCACATAGAATTAATTTCGTTTAAACACAAGTGCACTGAGGTCCTTCTGTGCCAAACACCTGTCCCTGGCTTCTCACTGTGCTTACAAAAAAGAGCTCAAGGCCCTTCAAGTCCTCTGTGACCTGGCTCACGTCCTGTCTCCAGCCTCATCTCTGTGATTCTCTTCCCTAACCACAGCTCAGCCAGCAGACTTCTTCTCATCATTAACTTTTATGATTCATGCACTGTAAGCTCAATTTCCATTTCAGGTTCCTCGTATCATAAATGCCATCGTCTCTGCCTGGAATTCTCTTCTCTCAAATGTTCACGCATGTAACCCTTCTTAAACCTTTGTTTTTTGCTAAAATTTTACATTCTCAGATGGCTTTCCTGCTGTTTCTCCTTCCCTGCCAAAATCATAATAATATAATCAATTAACAGTAAAATGCTTCTTACTACCACTTAGAAAATTAATGCTTAATGTATAACTACAAGAGCAATTCTTATGTGATCTGATTAGCTTTTAGTCTTAAATGTGAGGAAAGTTATGCTTTATTTGCAGGAATCATGGTGGTGCAATGGTTAAGCATATGGCTGTTGACCTAAAAGTTGCTAGTTCAAACCCACTCAGCAGCTCTGTGGCAGAAAGACCTGGTGATCTGCTCCCACAAAAATTATAGCCTAGGATATCTTATATAGCAGTTCTACTCTAAATCAATTCAGGAGCACACAATAACAATAAAAGGCCTCATTTAGCTTCCCTGGGTAGCACAGTTTGTATGCAACTAGTAACTTAAAGGTTGGGGTTCAACCCACCTAGAAATGGCATGGAAGAAAGGCCTGGTGCTCTGCTTCCAAAAAGATTAAAAGCCAAAAAACAAATCCACTTCTGTCAAGTCACGTCCGATGCATAACAACTATATAGGGCACAGTGGAACTGCCTCATCATGTTTCCAAGAAGCACCTGCTGGATTCCAACTGCCAATCTCTTGGTTAGCAGCTGTAACACTTAACCACTACACCACTAGGGTTTTCCCATAAAGTTTACAGCCAGAAAAACACTGTCATCTAGCACACAAACTGTAATCTTTGTGGCTGAGAAAACCCTACAGAGCAGTTCTACTCTGTAACACGTGGGGTCGCCATGAGCTGGAACTGACTTGATGGCCCTGGGTTTTATGCATCATTTCAGTAACCACATGTTGGCCAAGGACACCAGAGGTTAAAGTTAGTGTGCCAGATGACATTCAGTGTATAGTTGTTGATGAATAACTTGGTATTTTAATTGTCACATCAGTTATTTGGTTAGAATCTTTTATTCCTGTGTGTTACAGAACGCTACAAAACATTAAAAAGACAAACCCCTCCAGGAAAAAAATAAGAACTATTTAGGAGGAGATAACCATTTTTTAATGTCTACCAGCTTTGCTTATAATATTATCCCTAAACAATTTGGATTTAGCGTGGCACAATGGTTAGTGGCTCTCACAGATTTGAGGGAATTTAATTGCTAAAAATACCAGAAAGAACTCCATGCTGGCAAACAGATATAGGAGAGGATCAGGTAGTGTGGTTGGCAAAGTGGCATGATTAGCTCATCATCAGTTTCAGAGTGTAAGGGTGGGAAGTATGCAGAATTATACCTCTCAAAGCCTCAGGAATTTTTCTAGATGCAGATAAGGTTGTATTGTTCATTTTGGGTGGTAAGAATTCAATAGCCTCTAATAAGAAACCCGGGTGGTATAGTGGTTAAGTGCTACAGCTGCTAACCAGAAGTCTGGCAGTTCAAATCTGCCAGATGCTCCCTGGAAACTCTATGGGGCAGTTTTACTCTGTCCAATACGGTCACTATAAGTTAAACCCGACTCAACGCTGTTTTTTTTTTTTTTTTTTTTTTGGCAGTATTATCCCTGATAAACACTAAGTATTCAATAAAAATGGTAGTATTATTATTAAAATAAAGTTTTTATTGCTATTATTAACAAATATATAAAATCTTTAATGCTTACTTAGCTTTTATGAAAGGGGTATATGGGCCAGGACAGTCAGCTAAAGAAGAAGTACAGAGGCATTTCACAGGAATCGTGAATCTGGGTGCTTACTATGCAAAAGAAATTATCTTGGATGGAAATATGGTCTGTTCTGCATGATTAGAAATTCAAGAGCAGTTGTAACCATCCTGTTGCGGTTGGCTGAAGTTCATGGTAATGATGCTAATCGGTTACTGGAGGAATTCTTAGGAGAGTCTAGGCATCAGCTAGGATTTGTGCTCACTCTCTGAGAAGTAACAGTGATTGCCATTTGACTTGGAAAAAAGTCTGTACTATGAGGCTATAATAACTGTTACAAAACCAAGGCCTAGAGACATTCGCTAACTTGCCTTGATTGTCAAATCTACTTAGAAAAAAGAACCAGAGCTGGAATTAATATTAAAAAACAATGTATTTTTAATTAACAATTTAATATTTAAGAAAAGAAAACATAGCATACAGACTAGGGAGGCTCCTGGAATGTTTTCTGAATAATTAATTCATTGAATCTTTGCAATAGTGCTCTACCATGACCAAAGCCACTGCCTTTGATTTGATTCCGACTCAGTGACTTTACAGGACAAAGCAGAACTGCCTCACAGAATTTCTAAGGCTGTAAATCTTCATAGAAGTAAACTGCCACATGTTTCTCCTGCAGGGTTGCTGGTGGGTTCAGTCCACCAACATCTGGGTTAACAGCCAGGTGCTTAACCTCTGTGCCATCAAGACTCCTAAGGATCCCAAAGAGATGCACAGCTGATTTGCCGAAGAGTCAGGTCTTGAACTCAGGTGAGACAGGTTACTTTGGTCTGCTTAACTTCTATACCACTCTAAATGTGCCAAGTACTTTCTAGTTAGATGGAGAGTATTTCACTTATTTCTAAGTCCTGGCAGTAAATACAGGAATGTCTTAACTTGCTTTTAAGGTATGAAATACTTAATAAAGAAACAAAGATTCTGATACTCACGTATCTTTCCCAATCAATTTCTGCATAAAATCCATTTGGTGCTCCATTGCTTTTCTTCTGTAACAAATTTGAAAATAAACTTAGAAGGCAAATATTTAATTGGAAAAAAGGCATTTAACTCCTATCTGTATTTAGCAAGAGCTCTCAGAATCCAGCACTGAAAAATCAAATTAGAGGAGCCTATTATGGAACCATATTGGTGCTTTCGAATGGTAGAGTTAGCTAGCATGACGCTACTTGAAAGAATGTACATATTTATTTCAAAAAAGACTGGAGGATAACTAAAGATAGGCACGTTAACAACTAAACGTTCAAATTTATTTCATTCTCTGAAGAATTAGCAGTACCTACGTTACAATTTGTAGACCCTGGTGGTGTATTAATGCTTTATATCTTCATGTGATGTAAGCAGGTATTTTTCAAAACATAGACACATTTTGACTTCTATGGTGCTTTCCTATCACATTAGTTCTCTTGTATCTAAATGTTATTCATTCATGCCACTCATTAATCTTCTCTTAGCTATTCTGACATTGACTCAAACTTTTTTCCTAACGACTTCATTAACAGAAATATAGGGAATAATCCAGCCCTAAATTAGTCAAATCAACTCTTAGTTGTTAAAAAATAGCACTGATATTATTTTAGAGTGGCTTTATTTATTTTTTTAATCATATCATTAAAACAGGATTTAGTGATTAACTGTGGGTTTCAGTCATCTATATGTCCACTTCAACTTTACAAGCTGAAATAATGTTAGCATTATTCTTTCTTGAATGTTTTAATTTTCTGCTTTGGCCTCCAGTACAATCCTGACATAAGGCCACTAGCACCCCCCAAAAGATGTGGCATCATTCAGATGGTTATGGCTGAGATTCTCTACTTGTTGTGAGCAAAGGACAAAAACATAGATCAGGTCAACAGTGGGGAGTTCGTACAACAACATTCCTGTGTTTTGCACATAGAGCGATGGTGTATCACTAGCATAGCAGGACTTAGAGGAGCACATGTTAAATGGTGAGGCACGAGGCTTGAAGACAGGACCGCTAATTTTGCAATCACAAATACAGACCACTTAAATGACAAGGTGAATAGCTAACACCCAATTTGACAAATAGGTAGGAAAAGTAACTTTTTCATTCATACATGTAAGATCACTAGATAAACAAACTGGAAGCAACCCTGAATAAACATTATCATTGAGTAACATTTACTGAATGCTAACTGGACATTCTAAGACCTCGCCGTGGTTTAGCAAGGTGAAACACCGCACAGTGGATAGATGATATGCCTAGGTCTTCGCTCTTTCTTGGTATGACAGTGCACTAGAACTTATAAATACGAGAACTTTGCCAAGCCTCTGCAGTCCAGCACCTAGAGACATGGGGCCTGTGCCTTTTCCGCTTTTGGTCTTGCTCCAAAGATTATATAATCAGACTATAAACTCATCCCATAGAATTTCCTTCACTGAATAAATGCTTCAGTGTTGTTTTCACTTTGAATAAAGGTTGTTTTAAAAACCAGTTATATCAACTCTGTACCTACACACCCCATGACACTATGTGCTACCTAACGATGCAACAAAACAAAGCAAAACACAAACATATACAAAAACAAATTTCTTTTTCCTGGGATGGACATGTTTTCTATTTTCTTTCTGTCATAATTGATATCTTTTATTCCTTCTTTACCAAGCTGTTTGCAAATGTATCTCTAAAAAATGATCCAAATCCTTCTTAGAAAGCACAAATAATAAACAAGTTTAATATACATTTAGCTTCTCAGTTTTAATAATGGGAAATAAAATGGACTAACTTGATTCCAAAGAATTAAGCTTATGAATCTTTTGATCAGTAACTACTGCTATTAATATACCTATTAATTCTTAAGTAATTCCTCAGTACAGAAGAAGTTTTTCAGTTGTCATTTAAATACCAAAGAGACTAGATAAATTGCTGAGTTTAAAATTTTCAAAGTTGTTGAGTTTGTTTCTGTGATAATCTCACCTCTATAACCAAAGCCCTTCAAAATTAAGGAAGGTTAAATGTGCAGAGGAACCTCTGTCTCTCTATATATTCTGTTTTTCTTCCTGACAACATGAATCTAACATTTTAGATAAAAAATTTCTGATTTTTCTGGATTCTGGCTGACTGAAAAATTTCCTAGTTTCCATAGAAACCAATGGAAGATTGAAATGAAGAGAAAGCAAATCCTACTTTTTTTTTTTTTTAACTTACATATAGGACTATTTTTTTAAAGAAAATGAAACATAAATACCAAATTACAACAATACATTGTTTTGGTCAAGTTTACAACATGCATACACACACACACACGTGTGTGCATGCACACTTGGCTTTATTAGAGGAATTAGAATTTGGCTTCTTCATTCATGCCAGTGCAGTCTTAAAAATATCTTTTAGTTTTTAATGAGCGAAAGGTATCAAGTTAAAGCTATGCCAGAGCCTGGGTGGAATTCTTCAGTCAAACCCCCACAAAAACCAGAAACAACTGTCGTAGTCAAAACTATATAAGCAAAATACAGTTCATGAAAGTGGTACTAGTGAAAGGAATGGCTTTATTAATTTTCAAATGGAAAACTCTGAAGACGCAAGAAGATTATAAACCAAGTAGGGAAGCATCAGCTAAAAACTAGGCTAAACAGTGAAAGTAGTATTGGCTATTCAACAACAGAGAGTGATTTTTCTCTTGGCGTTGGGGTTATGTATATTTTTACTTATTTTTTTCCTGTGTTTTCTAAAATGTTCCCCCTTAGCTTAAGTAATTTTATAACCAGAACATGTGACTGTTATTTAAAGATAAAAGACATGCATTGGTATCCATCCTGTTTTAAAGGGCATTCTGACCAAACATGATAGGTTAAATTATTAATGTAACAAAAATTGTGTTCAATTATACTTCCATCAAAATTTGCAGTTTCCATCATGCTTCCTTTTCCCAGTGTTGGTTTATGACCACAGAGTAGTCCTTGGTGAGAAGTAGGAGAGACACACATTATACTATCTCGAAACTACATATTTTTAAATTGCTGAGGCAGACTTGACTCACTTTGTAAATAATCTGATGTAACAACATTGTCCAATAAAATTGTCTGGGAAGATGGAAATATTTTATATCTGTTTTGTCCGACATAGTAGCCATTATCCATAAGTGGCTACTGAGCATTTGAGCATTTGAAATGTTAAGTGTGACTGAGGAACTGTATAGTCATTAAGTTTAAATAGCTACATGTGGCTACCACACAGCTTGCACCACACTGGTACCACACATGTACTACATAGCTATAAATGTTTGCACAGCCTGGGCTGGAATAGCATCCTTGACTTGACATCCATTCATTAAGAACACTGTTTCCCACAGACCAAGCCTGCAAATATCTGATATTAGAGATGATACTTAACCCAGCAAACTACTACTCAGTTTTCAGGGTGACATTTGTATTATAGCTAAAGCTTTCTTTATAGATACCTTTTTAAACATGAATTATTGTCCTTGGTCTAGGACACATACATCTTTTATGCCTGATAACTCTTCATAAAAGTATACTTAAATGCCACTACATGCGAGGTCCAACAATTAAGCCTGCAAACTTAATTGTTCTAAGTGCTATATACTTCATTACTGAATATCACTATGGTCACCTTTGAAGTCCTCCCTTGGGAAGCTGTGCACTGATGCCAGAACCTAGTTCGCGCTTCACAGCAATCTTGGAATTCTTTCTGGAATGGCCATTATATACAGTAGCACAGTGGCAAGTTCACGAACTAAATTGTATAGTTGTCTGTGAGGCAATTTTTAGCCAGTAAACAAATAATTGTATTGGAACACCCTCCCTACTCACCTGATCTGGTCCCCAGTGACTTTTTTCTTTACCTGAAGACAAAGGAAATACTGAAAGGAAGACATTTGGATGACATTCAGGACATCAAGAGTAATACGATGACAGCTCTGATGGCCATTCTAGAAGAAGAGTTCCAAAATTGCTTTAAAGGGTGGATTAGGCACTGGGGTCAGTGCATAGCTTCCCAAGAGGAGTGCTTCTAAGGTGACCACACATAGCACTTTGTCTGGAATGAGTTCATGAGCTTAACTGTCAGAACTCATATTCAATATGTGTGGTTTAAAAATTGGCTCCAGGTATTCAATAACTAACTGTGATTAGCTAGACAAGTCTTCTTAAATGGAGTAAATAAAATTGCTTTATTTTCTTCCAAATTTTGAGTTGGGATTTTTTTACTCACTGTTTCTACAACCCCTTGGAAATTTTAAACTAAAATCTGTTTCCTTACCGAAACTTTTTTTCCTCCTTCACGCGCACACTCTGCTTTGTTATTGTAGGGTAGTTCATGTGGGCTGGGCTGCTGGAATTGATTGTTTTAATGTAGAAAAAAGTTGTTAAAGGATCTGTCTGTTCTTTAAGACACATATAAAGCATCACATGGAGTCAGCAAACATATTTTAGAAGAAACAATTTCTAGGCCAAACTGTAGGGCCTCCTAATCTTGGCAGGATTACTTAAGTGGAGTGGACTTTGGGGCCCATAATGAGGCTCTATTCAGCAGGCCAGCTTAGCTAGGCCAGGAGAAGGGAGAAGGAGGAAGATGAGTCCCAGGCTCTAGGGACCGTGTGAATCTATTCCTCATTGAGCCAGCACTTAATTTATAGGTAGAGAACAGACACCAGGACACGCCAGAAAATAACTGAAGAATACAGCTGTATTTCTAACCTAAGTGTGAAAGGGTAGCCCCACCGTCTTTTTCCCTGGAACAAAGCTTTCCCGAGGGCCAACAACACACATAGCACATGCCGCTGACAGCTCCTTTTCTGGACCCTCTCCTGCACACCTGTTCAGGTGAAGCGGAGCAGATGGACTCACAGTGGTGGCTGGGACCTCCGAGGCGCCTTGTCTTGGCTATAAGTCCGAACCACTTAGGAAAACGTTGTGCTTTGCCCTGCACAAACTAGTGCTGGTCTGGCTGAGGGTGCACTGTTGTACATGACTCATATCATAGACACCATGATCAACGGCTCTGCCAGTGACTGGGACACCCAGCTGGTAGACAGCAAGGCAAGGTAACTGCTATTATGTGGCACTGCCGAGAAGTCTCCCTCCACGGAGTAGAAAGCAAAGGCACTGTCCCCAGAGAAGGGCTTCACTGTATTTTGAGAAGCCACAGTTAAACACCAGGATGCTAATGTTATTGTCTAGACTCTGCATTCAGAGCAGTTTCTAAATATCAAGAGGGTGCATCACCACTGGGAGCTTGTGGAACCAAACTACTCAGAGCATAAATATCAGCTGCAGACATTCCAGAGGAAAACATTTGGAAGCTACACCACCCACGCCAAAGGACCTGGGTCCACAGACACAGAGTCTTAGAGAAATCAGCCTGAGTTTCAAAGAAGTTCAGGTTGACATCTGGAAGGGACTGTAAACAGAAACTAGGGCTCATAGAGGACTGGAACGACAAAGAGTTCTAACAACTGGGTAACAGCGGTAAGAAGGGGAGGTGGGAGGCGACTGAGGAATGTTTCCTAATGGTACAACTTGCAGCTGGCTAATGAGTTCCAGCAATCTAGGAAGTTGTATGCTCCATTCTGAGAAAATGCATTTATTTCAAATGTCACCTATTCCAGAAGGCATTTGTGTTTTTTCTTGAGAAATCAGAGTTAAATAATTCCTCTTTTCTAATAATCATGACCAGTGATATTTACGGTATTTGCAATTAAATGGAGGGCAGAATGACTCATAAATGACCTTATATATGCCATAAATTGTAGAAGTAGAGGACGATTCAGGCAATTGGTACATGAAGTGTTGAACCTAGGATGGAGAACCCCTGGCAACATCACTGGGGTCATTCACGCAGCAAATACTTTTGCTGCCTGCATATGCCAGCCATTGACTCAGGCTCCGTGGCACACATAGATTATTCTACCCAGAGATTTAAACTGGTGGTCCCCAGAGAAGCATGGAACGGTGAGTTAGCAATGGAGTTGCAGAGACAATGAGCCGAGTGAGGAGTGGGTTCAGAGAAGGCAAAAAGGACAAGACCAGGGCTGGGAAAGGGCAAGAAGCAAGAAATCGCAATCAGCCTGTGAACAGCAGAGACAGAAAGCAGAGAATTGCTTTGGAAAAAAAAAAAAGCTTGCAAAGGTCAGAATGGAGGAGACAAGAGAATCCAGGGAGGGGACCAAGACAGAAGCAGAGAGAAGACACAGAAGCAGAGAGTACCTGAGACAGAGTTAAGAAGAAGGCTCTGAGCCAGAAGCAAGAGGTGAGGAGAAGGTGAGTCTTCTGGGTCTTTTTTTTCCCCTGCTGAATAGAGCCTTGATTACAGTGTTACCCAAGGTCTGAGGAATTTCAGTCTATTTTCTTAACGCTTCACAATGAGAAGTACATGATGAGAAGTACACGAACGCAAAGGTACCCCCAAGCTAAGAACCTTGAGTCAAGTGTGGGAGAAAAACTCCTGCTATACTGGCAATTATCATCCAGTTATGTACTATATTATAAAGGGTGATGTGTCAAAAAATATTTTTAACCTCCAGGCTTATTCTAGCTCCCACGCCAGCCCAATGAGCTTTATGTGAGCTCCCCCTTTTCTTTCCCCCACTAACAGCTGTTCTTTTGAGCCTTCTGAATAGGCATCTGATTTTGATTTGAAGGAAGTCATTTTAGAAGTTGGTACAGACTCCCAGTAAGCACAACTGGGATAAATCCAAGCCCATGCTCCACAGATTTCTTTAAAAAAAAAAAAACAAAACCAAGAAATCTGATGGCCAGCAAAGGGTCAGAGTTACTATTATATATAAACCCAGTCGACACATTTTCCTTCTTCAGGCAGTAAATTCATGCATAAGTGGTTTCCAGACCATTCTCTACTTTTGAATTTAATATAGAAAATGTATCTGTAGTTCAATTACTAAAGAGGAAAGGCTTCTTCCAATTTTATTGAATCTCAGCTCCATTATGACTTTGTAGCCCCTGTTAGAGAAAAACATTCTCACATAATGAGCTTTTACATCATTACATTGAAAATGAAATCGCAGTTGATGGTAGTAGCCTCAGTATGATCTGTCTGGCTTCTGACTCACTATATTGATGATTGGTTTGATTTCCTACTCTGGGGCCAGAGTTTTAGTTGAACACAATATATAAGTTTAACTGGACCAAGGCTGCATTTATTTCCCATGTGACTACTATAGAAAATTATAACAACAGTCTAACAAGTCACTTCAGTTACTTTTTTTCCCTACAGAAAACGTGGGACTTAAAAAAAATTTAAAAATAGCATACACTCAAATGTTGGGTAAAATGATTTCAATACTTACAATTGCGTCTCTGTCTGGTGAACCCCTGCAACAAAAAGAAATTAGTAGCCATTAGAAAAAAATGAATCGTTTTGATATGTAGACTAAAGTACAATAATAGGAATCATTAACTATACCCACCCTATGCTCTATCTCCTTCCAAAAAACCAGGCTCATGAAATCTAAACCAAACCAAACAGGTGGAGAGTGCTCTTTGAATGTGGGGTATATGTATGTGTGGGAGAGGTAGATGGTCATCCAAGCCCAAAGCTCAAAAAGCAAAATTTCTGCTTTGGAAAGAAGACCTCATTAAAAAAAACCTGTTCCACTTCAGCTGCTCAATCTGACACCACCAGGAGGAATGTAAACAGAGTTACTGTCATCCTTTCCCTGACAATGGTCTTGAATTTTCTCTTATAAGAAGAAACTTCTATGGTATTTTTTAACTGATTTTGAAGACCTGTACTTTCTTCAAGATTTCTGAATTTAATATGCCATTTGATTATAGGACAGTAGTCAGTGGAAGTCAATGCTATTTAAATGGTTCATCCTGCCAACTGAAATCCACGGATGCTATGTTTTGGTGACACTGGGTTGCAGTAGCTAATGGCAGGGCACTGCAGTAAGAGGAGACTGGATTCTATCTCTCATTAGCTCTGTTCCCTTCAACAAAATAATCATTATGGATTGAATTATGTCCCCTTCCAAATGCGTATTAACTTGGCTAGGCCACAAATCCCAGTATTATATGGTTGTCTACCACCTTGTGACCTGATATGATTTTTCTACATGTTATAAATTCTATCTCTCTGATAATGAGGCAGGATTAGAAGCAGTTATGTTAATGAGCCAGGACACAATTTAGAGGATTAGATTGTATCTTAATGTAACTTCTTTTAATGTACAAGACAAAAGGGAGCAGAGAGGAAAGGGACTTTGTTACCAGGAAGCCAGAAGAGTCATGAGTGGAGTTTGTTCTTTGGACTAGGGGTCCCTGCACCGAGAAACTCCTAGAACCAGGGGAAGATTGATCACAATGACCTCCCCTGAGATATGACAAACAGAGAAAGCCTTTGCTGGAGCTGACTCTCTGAATCTGGACTTTTAGCCTCTTAGGCTGTGAGAAAATAAATTTCTGCTTGTTACAGTAAGTACTCAGAAGTGTTATTTTATTCTGATCTTTGTCCTCTCTCCTAGTCTAGTGTCTCTTCATTTCAATGTAGCCACACTGAAATTTACAGCAAAAAAGAGGGATATTTTTGTTACTTTGGTAAACTGAGCTGGATGAAGCAAGGGAAGAGGAAAGAGGGTAATCACCGTAATTTTATAACTTCTTATTTTCACCCACTTGATAAGGAGTTAGATAAATGTCATTCTATTAACATGGGGGCCAACACTATGCTCAGAAAGGAAATGGAAATGGAAGGCAATGTTTTGTTAAATGGCTCAGAAAGGGACTTAACCTTGTTTGGAAGAAAATTTTAATAAGTGCTTGGGTATACCATGAAATTCTGAGAAGTTTGGTTGAAAATAGTCTTTAGGAAGTGGGATTTATTACTTCATGGGATTAGGGCAGATGGGAGGATCTCTATCTTTGGGTAAATCATATCTATCCACCTATCAGCCTATTTAGCTATCTATTTAGAGAGTAGAAAATGCAGAGGTGAGACACTGTACTTGGAATCCAAGATGTAATTCCCCATCCCTATTAACACCGCCTCCAAAACGAGAAGCATAATCTATTTGGAACACAAGACCCTTGATTGGAGTGCATTTCTCAAGACAACCAGTGAAGAGACTGAGTTCTGTATGCAGATGTGTGGTATTAGCAGAGGCAAGAAGCAGAAATCTCTGAGACTGAAAGACCATGGGAGTTGGTAGGAACCTTGGAGACTTTGGATTTTCCCTGGTCATAAATATTAGATTGTTCAAAGAAATCTCATCTAAAATAGAAGAAGATGAAAACTCTGCAAACAAAAAAGTCACAATTCATTCAACCAGTATTGAGGCCCTCTAGTAAGCCAGGCACTGGACTAGGAATGGCAGATAGAAATGGTGAACAAGTGATGCTTATCAGAAAGGATACAGCAGGCAAGTAAATCCAGTAAATTGTCATGGGAATAACACAGGTATTACACATTGCAAAAAAAAAAGGGGGAGGGGGGACATTTTTTAACTGGCTTTCAAGCCCTGTTAAAGAAGTTGGGAGAAGAGGTAGTTCTAATCACTTTGGGGTAGGTATGTTAGGGGCACAAGCCCTGGTGGGAGTGCCTCTGGGTTGGTAAGCAATAGATACGGAAAACAGAACTCTCTGGAGACCGACGTGGCTGCTGTATTGCCCACAGTTGGTCCAAGGGCATATTCATAGGTCATTTTAATGGAAAGTCAACTGATGTCATGCATATTGCAGCTACTGGAATGGTATTTCAAAAATTTAATCAGAAAAGCTGTAGCTGTGCATACCAGCATTGGTATCCTATTCTGATCCTCTGACTTATTCCCTGGTAGAAACGGATCTGCATTTCATGGTATGGTGATACTAAGCAGGACAGGTGAGAACAAACCAGCTCCACCAGCAGGCTTCCTGCCTTCAGTAAACTTAAGTTTCCTAGCTGCAAACCTTGGGCAAGTTACTTCACTTTTTGTGCCTGTTTCCTCATTTACAAAATAGCAATGATAGTAGCATACACCGAGTAGGGTTGTTAGAGGATTAAATTAATACAAATAAGGAACCTGGAATAGTTCTATGGCATAGTAAACACTCTTTGTCACCTAAAATAATAATTACTTTACAATATGCCCTAAGATGGGGTAGTGAGGAGATTTTAGCAGCTGTAGACACTTGGGTGTGGGTGTGGGGTCTATATTCATTTTATAATGCTCTCTCATCAGCTTTCAGGATTTTTTTTTTCCTTTTCAACAGTATAGCCATTATATTGATTGTCTTCTAGTTTAAAACTAATCATCTACCATGGAAGCTTTGCCTCTGTTGTTTTAAGTTTCAGCTACCTCTTGTAACTATGACCTTTTCCCCTCTTCCTGCTGATTTGCCTGGGTTATAATTTTGCATATCTATACTTTCATTCTAGGTAATAAAACCTAGGCATTAGACTCTGGACTAGAATACTGAATCTAAGTCTTATATTTTGGGTACTCTTCACTGAGTTACTTAGATATAGTTAGTACTAATTTCTCATCTGTAAAATTCAGATATTACTGTTAACCTTATTTAAATCCCCCCCAAAAACACTGTGAAAAATATCTCCTTTAGTGTGATCATTGAAAAGGATATCAGTACATACAAATACACTACACAAGGCCTGAAAACTAGCACAGCCTCTCTCCCTTCCTTGTTTATCAGCCACTACAATGATGGTGAAATCAGGAAGCTCTGGCCCTAACCATACTTTTTATCAAGGGAGGTTCAGTCAGCTGGAGCTAGTGCTCCAGTCTCTCCAAGCTAGCAACCCTGAACCACTTGCAACAGTTCAGAAAAGTTTCCATCGAGAAGGTTTCAAGGATTCCCTGCTCAAGGTGAGCACTACAGAAAGCCGAAGGGACAACGAACTGCCACAGCATTTTTCCATTCCTTTTGCAAAAATGATATGTGGCCCAATTAGAGTGCAGGTGTTTGTGACAAATGATTAGACTAAACTGCCTGTCCTTCAACTATCTGCTGACTGTGGAACCAGTCTAGGGCCAATTTGCTGTCAGGTGAGTAACGTAGGGGTACTCAAATGCTAAGAAGAAGGGAGTTGGGATTCTACAAGCAAATGTCCCATTAGAGTTCCTCAGAGCTTTTGAACATACAACCCAAACCATGAGGAACAACTTAGGAATTTTTGTACCTTCAGAAACGGGGATGAAGGAACAGAGTTTGGCCAGAGCAAATTAGCTCAGCAAGCCATGGGGAAGTTATTTAACCTCTATTCCCTTCCCTTCCTAGAGAGTTTTTTTTGTTCCTCATTTTCAACAGTCTTCGCACATCAGAGATTATGTGTAGTCAGCTTTAGATGTTGTTCTTGTAGGAAAATGGGTTTAGTCTCTGCTTATGATGCTCACCTGAGCTGCATCTCAGAGTGTCATATATGATACCTGGCACATTGTAGGTGTCAACAGATGTTGCTGATAAACTGTCCAGTACAGTATCTGGCACTTCAGGGAAATTAGTTCCATCTAGTGTAAACTTTGGAAACACTGGTGGTGTAGCAGTTAACTGTCACAGCTGCTAACTGAAAGGTTGGCAGTTCAAATCTACCAGGTGCTCCTTCAAAATTCTATGGGGCAGTTCTACTCTGTCCTAAAAGGTTGCTATGAATTGGAATCAACTTGATGGCAGTGAACTTGTTTTTTCAGTTTAGTGTAAACTTGCACTTTCACAGATGAGAACACTGAAGCCTAGCAAATTAAAAGTGCAGTTCGGAAGGCCATGGAGCAACTGGCAGTACTGAGACTAGAGCCCAGGTCTTCTGACTCCAGTGAAAAATCACCACCAATTCTTGGTAGGTAACATCTGGAGAATGGTAGTTTCTTAAGAAACAGTATGAATTACACAATCCTCAGAAAAATCTTAATTCAATAATTCAGAAAATTTTGCAGGACTATAATAAATGTATTTCCATGAAATAATTATTCCCCCCCCCAAAACAACAAAAACACACACACACAAAGAAAGTATGAGAATGGGAGACTTAAGGTTGTGTTTATAGATCACAAGTAACTTCTCTCCCAATTCTTTACACTCCCTGGCTCAACAGCCTTTAAGGCTTCAAGACTGCCCACTAACAAAGGAACCTCAGAAATCTCAGCCTGGAAGTGACATCTCCCCGTCTGGTCCCGACCTCCTTTCCAGCTTTGCTTTTCATTATCACACTGGGTAGGTGGACACAATAGGTAGACCCACTGCCCATTTACCTCCTGAATGCCTGCTAGACTTTTCCGCCTCTCTCATTTTGCTTTTGTTGTTCCCTTAGCATGAATGCATGTCCTTGCCCTCTTAAAAGTCAACATCAAGATTCCTTCCTTCCTGAAGCTTCACTAATAATCTGTCCAAATATGAGCTTTCCCACTCTAAAGCGCCAATGAAATTTTATTTTCAATTGCTCGTAAGGAACTTGCCATGCCTTACTTTGTATTAGTAATAATAAAGTTGCATGAGCTACCATTTATTGGACATTTGCTAAATACAAGTCACCCTATTTCTTGTTGTGGAGCGCTGATGAGTCGATTCTGACTCACAGTACCCAGTGTGACAGAGCAGAACGGCCCTACAGGGTTTTCTAGGCTGGAATCTTTCCTACCATGGAGCCACCAGTGATTTTAAAGTGCCAACCTTTCAGTTAGCAGCTGTCCCCATCTTAACCACTGTACCACCAGGGCTCCAAGGTACCATATAATGTGTTTTAAATATGTTATCTCATTTAATTATATAAAAGATGATTTAATTAATATGGTAGATATTTTATCTCATGAATTTTTAAATAAATTATTGGAGGAGAAGGAAACAGGGCAATGTTTAGCACCTTGTAATAAAAGTTTCACACAATAAAAATGTACAGAATGAAGAACTAAAGGTGAGAATAAATGCAGCCTCTTTGCTCTTCACCTGTGCTCAAACAACCATCAACTTATTTGTTTCCTAACTTACTTCCAGGGATCCTCACCAAAAGAGAGATTTACTCAACTCGGTTCTGATATATAATGGACCACATCACATCTGTATGTTTATATGGTAACAACCAGATGCAGCTGAGGAGTGGTGCCCTCTTAACTCTGGTCTGGGGCTGAAATCTGAAGTTCCTGGGCTGCTTGTGTATTTAAGTAACCTGCCTGGATGGAAAAGCACCTGAGTTCCTAGCTTAGTGCTAAATACTTCTGAAAGAGGATCCAAGATGGTCTAAGAAGTGGAATGAAATGGTTATATGCTTGAACATTTTTCACAAGTGTCTGTGAGTGTCCACGGGCAACTGATTCCCTTGAGTGTGATAATTTAAACATGTGAAAGTCTCCACCCTGTTGTTTCTGGCATTGGTTGCTATTAGCAGCCAAATCATCAACCTTGTGAATTCTGTTAACTGATTTACAATTACATTTATATAAAATTTTGGTATCACAACTAAGAGATTTGGAATGTTACCTAGTCTATCTTTTTCTTTCTTGCTAGGCCTAATCAATCTAACAGGTATTTGTTTACTCAATTCAGTTTCCAAGGTCAATCTTTAGTTGGAAACACATGTTTTTCATTACCCACAAAGGTAAGAGTACCCTTTGCCCCTCTTAGGACTGATGGGAAGTGGGTCTATCAACACTACTGAGAAATAAGGTGTGAAGAAAAATTAAATGCATGATGAAAAGTCTGCATCTATACAGCACGAAACTAAGAATCGTTTCTACCTAGCAATTATGATTAACCCAGAAATGGGGAGAGTAACTAAATAGTACTGAATATCCAAGAAAACTCTGTGGGAATTTGAAAGTAACAGTGACATTACTTATTTAAACAGTTTCTCTGAGGAGGCTAATTTTTAAAGTACATACGTAGAATCAGTGTCCTTTTCTTTCTTCCGTATTCCAAAGGCCTTCCTTGTACGTTTTTTCAATCCTGTGGGAAAAAGAGAAAAGCGCCAAGGAAATAATATCAACAATGTTCAAGTGAAGACAACAATCCACATAAATTTGAATGTCCAAATACCTGTGAAAGTTTTTCAAGTGTGTGTGTGCATGTGGACAGGATTCTTTATTATAGTTTCTAATGCATGTTTACCAAAAACTCCGCACTATAGATTCTTAACACCATAAGCAACACAAGGATGTACAAGGAAGATTGTAGCTTTTCTTAAGACTATTTTTGTTCATCATTCAAACTGGTGCTCTGCCAAGAAACAGAATCACAGATGTAAAAGAAATCTCCGGTTAGATATATTCTTGCAACTAGGATAACACCAAGACATAGATCATGGAAAGCATACTAAGAGAAATATTGTTCTGACAAATCTTTGTGTCCCATATTCACTCTCATCCATTTCTACTTCTTCAGCTCTGTGGCCAGGCTGGATTAGTAACCGTTCTATAAAGATAACTGGGAGTCTCTGGGTGGTGCAGTAGTTAAAGTGCTCAACTGCATACTAAAAACTTGGAGGTTTGAGATCACCTTGAGACACCTTGGAACAAAAGTCTAGTGATCTGCTTCAAAATATCAAGCACTGAAAAGCCTAAAAAAAAAGAAAACACGACTGTGGAGTCAAATTCTGACTCATAGCAACCCTAGAGACAGAGTAGAACTGCCCCATAGAGTTGCCAAAGAGCACCTGTAGGATTTGAACTGCCAACCTTATGGTTAGCAGCCATAGCACTTAACCACTACACCACCAAGGTTTCCAACAAAAACCCTACGGAGCACAATTCTATTCTGACACACATGGGGTCACCATGAACGGACTGCAGTTACTTTTCTCTGAACATACCCCAGCCTTTGTACTCTAGCATATGTAGTCCTTACCTCTGATTGAAACGTTTTTCTTATGTTGTTAATATTCTGAATTTCAGTTCATCCTCCAAGGTCCAGATCAAAGTCCTCTTCCTCTGTGGGGCCTACTCAATCCTAGTTGTGTTAAGACGCAAACTGCTCTGTGCTCCCCACGAAATGCTGTCCTTAAGTGTATTTTAATACATCAGACTGCATCACACTTGTTTCCCCTGCTAGTTTCTTCTGTTAGACTGTGAGCTTTTCCTGGACAGAGGCCAACGTGTACTTGGGTACACATCCTAGACACCTACTGCTGACCCTCTGCACTAGAGGTCTTTTGCCCTCAGGCAAACTAGCAACTTGATATGACCTTGCATATATTATGCAAGTTCCTTACAGCTACTTTAAAATGATTTTATACCAAACAAATGTATACAAATATTTCCCATTGAGATCTATATAGAGTGGTGTTTGATACATATCTTGGATATCTATAGTCTCTTCTTTCCTAATTTCTGGGAAGTTTTCTGACAGCAGCTCAGCCACAATACTCTCTGTGTTCTCAGGTGTCTCGCCCTGTTCAGGAACTCCAATTAATCATAGATTGTTCTTCTTAATAGAGTCCCACATGCTTCTTAATTCTTCTTCATGTTTCTTGTTTCTTTTTCCTGATTTCTTCTCATAGATGCTGGAGTCAGTGGCTCTGTCTTCCCAATCAGAAATTCTTTTTTCCATTTGTTCCATTCTGTTTTCTTAGCTTTGAATTGAAATTTCTATGTCTTTGATTTTGTTCTTGATCTGTTGGATTTCAGAGTTCTGATGTTCCATCAGATCGAACAGCTTGCTTAATTTTTCTTTTTGCTCTGTTGTATTTTGTATAAGGTCTAGCAGGGCTCTCTATATAATCCTTTTGTATTCACCTTCTGGTAGTTTCAGAAAAGCTTCTTGTTTGGGAAGTTCTGAGGTGGTTTCTTTTGGGGGCCTTCTGATGCCGTTGCTGACTTCTGGGTTACTGTCCTCTCCAACGTCTGCTGCTTTTTGGGCATCATGTGAGTCAGTAGAGGCTGGGAGAAATGCTGTGACGATGGACCACAGTTGTTTCTCTGGGCTACCTTAAGATGAGAAGTAAAAAGTATGTGGCACCTTCCAAAGTCAGTTAGGTTTTCAGGTGTCTATGTCCCTCTTCCCAGCTGGCAAAGTAAGTACCTCTGTATTGAACACCCGATGTTATAAACTAGCTCAAAATACAGAAAGGCTACTGGCCTGCTGGCCTCTGCTGTCGGGCCCCAGCTGTAGGCGAAACTATGTAGAATTCTGCTCTTCTGTTGGAAAAGCAGTCTCTTCTGGGTAGGCACTGCCTCTCAGCCCAGGAATTAGGTCCAGCTGAGACTTCCGTATTGATGACCCCGCCTCCCAGCAAAATGAGATGGCGTCCTGCATGAGCTTGCCAGCCGGCCAGGACCAGGCTCGCAGCGGATGGAGAGGCCAAGAGTGCCGAGATGCCCAGGGGCCACAGCCTCTGCTGCTGGGCCCCGGCCCCAGGCGACACTGCAAAACACTGACCCCTGCTAGAAAAGTGCTCTCCCCCCCGGCAGGTGCCACCTCCCAGCCTAAGAACCAAGTCCGCCGGGCCTCTGCCTGGGCTTCTCCGCTTCCGATAGGCCAGAGGAGCCGAGGTGTACAGAGTCCAAAGCCAGGCTCTCAGAACCCGGCAATTACGCTCGCCGTTCCCATCAGCAGGGCGTCGAAGACCAGCACTAGTCGAGTCCCAGTTCTGCCCTCTGGCCAAGACAGAGGAAAAAACAACTGAAACGGTGAGTTACCTTCGGTCTGTGCAAGCCTGTGCTTCCCAAGAGTGGGGTCAGTGAAAAGAGGAGATTTTGCGTTCACTGGTATGAAGTCCCAATTAACAGCCCTGTGCCGCATCCAGGGCTCACCAGGTGTCCAGAAGGCTCCATTTAACTATCATATCAGGTCTTGGTTTCCAGAGGGATTTAGGGAGACACGCGTTTAGTTGCCTTCTTGACTTCGCCCCCGAATTCTGTACACAAATATTTTAACATTTTGTATATTTCTACATCTTACAAAACAAAATCTTTGAAATATTATGCTCTGTAATTGTTCTTTTGTATGATATTTCACGAAACAGTCCCCAGGGCACATCCTTGGTTTGTCAGGGCATGTATCACAATAAAAAACACATGGCATTAGCCTTCCAAGCTTTGAAAATACTCTTACATTTTCTGAGACATTCTATATAATGGCCCCACCCTCCAGACTCTAGGTATAGGCCACACTCTGGATTCTGAGTGGAGACCCCTGCCCCTGTGCTACAACTCTGCCTAGACAGGCTCACTTGGACTGTAACTCTGCCCTCTCAGCGTTAGGTGCACTCTAAGTCTGAGTGGCAGTTCCACCCTTACAAACACAGAAAGCCCTGGCTCCACCCTTTCAAATTCCTGAGGTCACAGCGACACCCTTTGGGACTGAGGCAACTCAGCTTCTCAGGTTTTTGGTCTCTTCAGCTTCTGATTCCTATGACCACATGGCCTGGGGTCTCAGGCCCACATCTGGCCTGTTGTGGCAAGTGTTCCAAAGCTCTGTAGCTCTATTGCTAGAAAGCCTCCTGCACAAAAGCACTTAAAGACTTTCACAGAAAACAATATGTCGAGGGATACTGATCTGATCGATCAATGCCACCCATATATATATTTTATGGAATTTATTATAATATTAGGTTTCAAGATGTTGACTTCCATACCACCTTCTAAAATCCTTCTTATGGTAGTCAGTCCTGTGTTATCCCAAGTGGTCAAACAAGTGATGGTCCTTTCTTTTCCACACTAGAAGTAGAGTGTTATGTTTTCAATATGCTACCATGGATTTTTTTTTTCTTTTTTAGCAATTTTGGGTTTTTCATTTCGCTTGGTAATTCCTTTCTATTTGCTAAGATCATTCGGTTGTCACTGCTCAGTCACCTGAGACGCGCCTCCTGAGTTATTGCATGAAATGCCAGGGCACCCAAGAGGTGCCTCTCGAGTTATCACATGAAACGCTGTGGTGCCTGAGAGGAGCCTCTCGAGGGCAAACAGATGATACCAGACACTTGTTGATTTAAAATATCTTCTAAGAAGCATCATTATTCCTTTTTATCATTCTGAACTAACCAAGCCTAGTCTTTATTCTTTCCTTCTTATCCTGTCAAGGTTCTGGATTTCTCCTCCTTTATGCATTTCATAAGGAGTCCTGGTGATACGACAGTTAAGCATTTGCCAGCTAACAAAAGGTTGGTGGTTCAGACCTATCCAGTGGCTCTGTGTAAAGAGACCTGGTGAAATGTTTGTATAAAGATTACAGTCCACAAAACTGCTGAGCAGTTCTACTGTGTCACATGGAGTTGCTGTAACTTAAAATCAACTTGATGGCACCCAACTAAACAACAAAATGTTTCATAGTCACACATTCAGCTTCTGTTTCTTGTGTTAAGATAACTTTGACATATTAAATATTCAGAACTGTAGAAGACTTGTTAGTGGTGCTTTGGAAGATGCTTCTCGACATGTTAGAGCTGGAAAAGTCTTTGACATTACAGCATTTGTATTTTGCACTACCAGGTGGAATAAAAGGAAAAACATTGATGGCATCGGTGATTCGATGACACCTTCTTCCAAAACATGAGTCAGCCCGAACCACTCAGATTATCTGAGTCATTCATTATCTGGGTTTAGGTTACTACTCCAATATCATCTCCAAAATGCCTCTGTTCCATCTAATTTTGCATTTTAATAGTCATTCTATTTAAGAAGCTTAGATTTTTCAAATGTCAGTGTTTGTTTTTTGTTTTTCTCTTTTTAAATTTCTTCCTACATAAAACTATTTTCCACTACTCTCCACATGGGGAATTTATAGGACAACTGACTGACATTTAAAACTGCCCACCTATAATATTTAGAAAAATCTTCCCTCTTTTCATTTTTATGTTAACTGTTTTCTTCCTTCTCATCTCTAACTGCCTTTTTCCTTTATGTGTGCAAAGAATAATAGTCATATAATAATTTAATCCTATAATGTTTCTTGGGCCTTATGTCTCTTTTAAAATATATATATTTTATTATTTTTCTTAGGCATCATGTCTCTTAAGTGACTTTCCTATGCTTCTCATTTAGCCTTTGGGCTGCTGACAAATGCTACAGTTGCCAGTCACTATTGGGTTTTATAGCACCATAAAACCAATACTATTAATATCTTAATGTTTGCAAAGTACTTGTTTCCATAAACTCAACCATGAGATAAGAGACAGCACGTCCTACCAAACATGTGAAAAATACACAGATTCCAGTAATTCTTATGTTAAGTTAATAACAGAGTAGACAACTGTAATTTTCCACAGCCTCTGTCCTGTTTTTGATGATCAAAAGTGGATAACAGCCAACATGACCTAGGTCATGAAAGTCACAAGTTGTCTAGTTTCCAGAGGAAAATGCACTGTAATAGGAGTCAGGAGATGCAGGGTCCATTCTCAGCTTTATTTCTGATTGCTTAGCTTAGTTCAACTTATATTCTCTTATATTTCAATCTCTCAGTCAATTAATAATAAGGAAATCAACTAATAATAATGAAAGGCAGAATATACACATGTTTACAAAATATTAAGCCAATCCACAAGTTTAGTTTAGCTACAGGTCCTGTTTCTAATGAACCAGGGATATGCCATCAATCTGACATTCCAAGGAAAAAAAACATCAAATTGCTGAATAAGAAAAACACTTGACTACCTTTTTTCCCAGGCAAAGGGGAAAGATTTCAGCAGTTTAGAAGAGTATGAAGATTCTGAAAGGATACAGCAAAAGTTATAAAAAATAAAGCCACTTATATCTTGATAGCTGTTGGAGAAGATCCAAGAAGAAAATAATCATACCAGGTACATTTAAAGTCAGTAGAGTGGCACAGTCATATCTTCTGAGAGTTTATTTTAAAATATCCATAAAAAAAAACCACAGAAAAACCTCTTCAAAGGAAAGTATGTCAGTTGAGGGCCTTATAGGAATTACAAGTATGAGACACAATAGTTGATAATCTGATAAACTTAAAAAAAATATGCAAAAATCCTCCACTTCTGTTTCTAAAATTTCATGAAGGTTTTTTAAAAAAAGTCAATTTCTAATTATCTCTAGGCTGGGTGATGAGTTTGTAACAACTATCCTTTACCAAAGGATAGCTTGAGAAGATAAAGTACTATAACAAAATGTAAAAAGACTTGAAGATAGAAAACCAAAGGGAAAGACATATTTGGCATTTCTCAGGCTGAACGAACTAAATAAAAAATTCTAGCCACCAGCAGCAATGTTGATGAAATGTAAGGGGAAAATACTAACCAATGCAGGAAGCATCAAAAGAAGGGGTTAGTGTATCAAAAAAACTGGCCAACATTCAATCATTTCAGAAGGACGCATATGATCGAGAACCAACGTCACTGAAGGAAGAAGTCTAAGCTGAACCGAAGGCACTGGCGAAAAACAAGTCTTCGGGATTGATGGAATACCAGTCAAGATGTTTCAATGAAGTAGAAGCAGTGCTAGAAGTGCTCACTGATCTCTGTCAATGACTTTGGTAGACAGCTACCTGGGCAACCTACGGAAAGAGATCCATATGTGCACTCATTCCAATGATCCAACCAAATGCAGAAATTATTGAACAATAGCACTGATTTCATACCCAAGGAAAACTTCGCTAAAGATTATTCAAAAGCCACTGCAGCAGTACCTCAACAGGGAACTGCCAGAAATTCAAGCCACCTTTCAAAGAGGATTTGGAACAATGGATATCACTGCTGAAATCAAATGGATCCTGACTAAAAGCAGAAAGGTGTCTAACTGTGCTTTACTGACTATGCAAGCACCTTCACCTGTGTGGATCATAACTAATTATGGATAATGTTGCAAAGAATGGGAATTTCAAAACACTTAATTGTGCTCACAAGGAACCTGCACGTAGACTAAGAAGCAGTTGTGGCAACAGAACAAGGGGATATGGCATGGTTTAAAGTCAAGACAGATGTGTGTCAAGGTTGTATCCTTTCACCACACCGCATGCTGAGCAAACAACCAGAGAAGCTGGATTATAAGAAGATTGGAGGAAGATTCACTGAAAATTTGTGATATGTAGATGGCACAACCTTACTTGCTGAAGGTGAAGTGCTTACTGATGAGCATCAAAGATTGGAGCCTTCACAGTGGATTACACCTCAGCATAAAGAAAACAAATCTTAACATCATGATTCACGGTGAAACGACTGAAGAGTCAAAGATTTCATTTTGGGGATGGCAATCAATGCCTGTGAAAGCAGAAGTTAAGTAATCAAAGGACACATTGTTTGGACAAATCTGCTGCAAAAGATCTCTTTAAAGGGTTAAAAAGTTCAGGTGTCAATTTAAAGAGTAACGTTAGCCTGACCCAAGCCATGTTATTTTTAACTGCCTCCATATGCATGTAAAAGCTGGACAATGAATAAAAAGACCAATAATGGTGTTGGTGAAGAATATTGAATACACCATGGACTACCAGATGACAGAAGAAATCTGTCTACAAAAAGAACAGCCAGAATGCTCATTAGAAGTGAGGAGGGTGAGACTAGGTCTCACAGGCTTTGGACATGTTACCCGGAGGGACCAGTCCCTGGAGAAGGACATCACGTCTGGTAGAGGATCGGATGGATCCTGACTGTGAGACAGACGGTGTCTGCAACAACGGTCTCAAGTGTGATAACAATGGTGCGGATGGCACAAGACTGAACAGAGCTCCATTCAGTTGTAACAGTGCTGCTATGAGTCCGAACCAACTCCACGACATCTAACAGTAACAACAATCCCGCACCCAAAATAGCCAAACCCACTGCTGTCAAGTCAATTCTGACACTCCAGGACAGAGCAGAACTGCCTCATAGAGCTTCCCAGGAGGGGCTGGTAGATTCAAAGCACCACCTTTGAGTTAGCCACTGTAGCTTCTAACCACTGTACAACCAGGGTTTCCTTACCAAAAACAGGAGGGCAAAAATCAAGGAATTTCAATGAAATGACTTTTACTTTGTCAACATGTTAAAAAAAGAGACAATTAATAGGAAAGAATTGTATTGTTCTGATGATCAGGTTCTAGCAAAATGCTTTATCCCAAGCTGTGAAACAGAGAACACCTTCTTGTGCTATGGAGTCCCTGGGTGTTGACAGTTACTGTGCTTGGCTGCTAACTGATGGCCTTGGATGAAAGTCCTGGTGATCAACTTCTGAAAAATCAGCCATTGAAAACTGTGATGCACGGTTCTATTTTGATACCCATGAGGCTGCCGTGAATCAGAATCAACTGAGTGGCTGCTGCTATCTCGTGCTGCATGGAGCCCAGGATTGTCATCCAGATTAGCTACGTAAAGAGCCCGGCCTGTGCCTCTAGCTTCTCTCCACCAGTTTCAGATTTCTTTAGTTTCCTTTTGTGTTATGAGAGATGTTAGTTAAGTTTGTGAACAATAAAAAAATTGAGAAAAAACTAAAAATGAGATTTTTTTTGGCACACAGGAACACACATGGAGTCTCCATGAGTCGAGTGTGACAGGTAACAATAAGCTTATTTTATTCTAGGCAAGTTCGGATACAGCATTACAAGACAATAAAATACAGCAACAGGCACAGAAAGCAATGATAGTGATAGAGCAAAAAGTACTCTGAGTGGAAGATCCATCTGTTAACAGCTGCCAATATTAAAGTTCTTCCTGTGACAGCACCAGGTTATTCGTCTCTGTAGCTTCATTTTATCATCTAACAAACCTTGCATGAAAGTAAGCTGTGTTTTTTCCTCAAGTGATAAGCCTGAGGGTTTGTCTAGATTAAATTTGGTAATCATCATTCCTGAGAAACTGGGGGCTACTCTTCCTCTACTACTTCCCAACTGTGGGGAAACCAACTAGGTGCCTCTATACCTCCTCCTCAGGACATCTCATCTACTCACATGTTTCTCATTTAGCATTGTATGTGAATAAATCCTGAATCTCTCTAGGTCAGACCCAGCACTATCTCAGGAGCTTCCGAAATATGCAGACTTTCTTCCCATAGTTGGAGTTCTACAAAGAGACTAGAGTACATCTTCAGGATTCACTTGCAATATATGTGAAGTCAAATCTGTGATGGCATGGTCAATGATCTAATTTAAAATTACTTTGCTGAATAAGCTGTACCTTAAAATGAAATAGTTCTCCATCCACTGATAAATGAATAAACAATATATATCTACACAATGGAGAAATATTCAGTCACAAAAAAAAATGAAGGACTGATATATGCTACAGTATAAACCTTGAAAACATGAGGCTAAGTCAAAGAGGCCAAAAAAAAGGTCACATATTGTGTGACTGAATTTATGTGAAATACTCTGAGTAGGCAAATTCATAGATACAGAAAACAGATCAGGGGCTTTGGGGAGGGTGGAATAGGGAGTGACTGCTTAATTGGTAATATGTTTTCTTTTGCAGTGATGAAAATGGTCTGGAAATACTGTTGATAATTACCTAACATTCTGAATGTACTAAATGCATTAAACTGCACATTTTAAAATGGTTCAAATGGTAATATTTACCTTATGTGTGTTCTACCACAATAGAAGAGAAAAGCAATAGTTTGAATTACTCTATGACCAGGGAAAGCAAGAGAGGAGAGATTATGAGAGGAAAGAAACAAGGCAGACTGGTTTACAAGCTTAGAGCCTATCATTTGTTTCCAAAGTTGTCATGTAAAGCAATACAGGTCTATGCAGCTAAAAATCTATGTTCACAGTGACCTTCCTTTTGTAAAGCACCAATTCTATGAGAAGTTACAACAGAACCTCCCGATTTTCCATACAGCCTGTCTCTCTAACTTGGCAGATGTTTACAAGTTTTTCATAAACAAACACATTTTTATTACGTTGTTTATTCCTTTGATGTTTTCTCATAAGATCACCATGTCACATTCATTCCTGCTGGACAATAAGCTCCAGGGAGTCAGCCACTCTATCCACCCATGTGTATCGTTCATTAGCGTGTGATAGATGAGACAAACATGAAAAGTAGTGGCTGAATTGGATGTACATACAGACAACGGAATATTACTCAGCAATAAAGAAAAAGATCCTGATGACACGCTACAACATGGATAAACCTTGAAAACATTATGCTGAGTGAAATAAATCAATCATGAGGAGGACAAATACATGATATGACTTAAATATCTAGAATAAGCAAGTGTATAAAGACTAAAATTTATTAGTGGCTGCCAAGGACAGGCAGAAGTCTGGGGAAAGGAGGACTCAGTGCTTAGGGAACACTGTGCTTCTGTTGGGGGTAACAGTGTAATATGGAAATAGGGTGATGGTTGAAAACATGATGAACATAGTAACAACATCACTGAACTGTACATGTGAAGAATGTTGACAAGTCAAATGTTTTGTAATATTTATTTACCACACTAAGCCAACCAACAAACAAGATACTAGTTCTCACGTCCTTTTCAAACTGGAAGTCATGCTGCACTGGTAGTTTATGAAATCAATTTGGTAGGAAGAAGCCTCTATTTAAAAAAATGAAATAGAAGAGAAAAAGTAAATGTATTGTCCACAGAAAGAATAAATACTACCTTACGAAGCAGTGTGTGTGTGCTATCTGCAAACTGACGGCCAATGTAAAATAGGTTTCTTACAACAGGTTACAAGCAAAAAATTCAAAAATATTATCATTTGGAAAAAGTCTTTCACAGACAGCTTCTTAAATCTGAAATACAAAGTACTGTATTTGCTGGTGGTTTTCTCTCCTTTTTTTGTGGAATTAACTTAAAAAATAAGAGGCTTAACGGATCCTACTCAATGGCACTTGGCTTCACTGGCGAGGACATCCTGGCTTTGTGAGTACACAACACTGCAAGTGAAGAAGAAACAGTTGAGAGGAAAGCATAACTTCTATCCATTTTCTTTTCTCCTGGGTGCAAATGTTCGACGGGGATTCATTATGCAAATACCAGATTCTTAATCTGAGCCATTAAATGTTACACTGAAAGTAAAATTATTTAGAGGAAATATCCAAAAAGGAAATTGGACTCTACAATAATTTTAGGTAAAACACGGACATCTAACACTCAAAAGAGCCTATAGGGTTTTTGTTTGGTTGGTTTAGTGTTTTTAATTTCGACTTATTTATTTATTTAATCTCATTAACACTCCTGGAGCTGAGACCTGAACAGAAGAAACCGAAGTGTTAGCACCCTGTGTCCCGGAGCTGGGCACCCGCCACACACAGATGCCTTCGCCATCCTTAGCCAGGGTTCCTGTCCTGCTGCCTAGGAGAGCAAGTGGGGAATCTTAACAGAAACATCTCCTTTCCTTCCCCATCCTGGGATTCCTACCACTCCACTGCTGGCTGATAAGCCAACAATGAGAAGTAGCCAAACACAGAATGGTAGCCTCCCTGATGACATCTTCACAATTTGTGTGATTGCTTTAACCTCACCTGAGCTAGCTTAAAGGGGCTGTGGGGGGAAGAGATACAGGGTAGGTACAACTAGGGGAGCAGAGCCCAAGCCAAGTTTTAACACTGGGGTAGGGAGTAGGGTGGGAATACTCTGAGCCTTTGTTACAAGAGGAGCTTCTCCCTCTGAAGGCACCACTTTTTGATTATCTTCGTTATTCACCTTGCTTTCTCTATGATGTCAAGACCTTCACGTAAGCATGTGTTTAAAATGGTTGAAAAGACACCACTGTAGGATATCCTGTCATTGGGACACACTTGCCCTTCCAGCCTCCCACTCCACCCAAACTGTACTCTTCAGCAGGACCTGAACAAGGCAAGGTTGACCCAAACTAGGGACAGAGCCAACTCTAGAAGTGACAGGGGAACTTTAGGAGAAAGAAGAGGAGGATAAGGAGGGTAAGGAGGAGGAGAGGATGGCAGGGACAACTATTTAGGGTGACTATGTAAAACACAGAAACCCCGGTGGCATAGTGGCTAAGTGCTACAGCTGCTAACCAAAAGGTTGGCAGTTTGAATTTGCCAGGTGCTCCTTGGAAACTATGAGGCAGTTCTACTTTGAGCTATAGTACAGGGTTACTATGGGTCAGAATCAGGTAGATGGCAATGGGTTTTTGGTTAGTTTTCATGTAAAACACTGAAAACAGAGAAACTCCAATGATTCCCTTATGCCTTTCTAATGCAAATTAGCAAATTCCCCCATCCCAGAAACAGAAACAGGGGGAGAGAGCAGTATGCATGTTCTTCTTTGGAATTCAAAGATGTGGGTCCAAATCCCAATTATGGACTGTCATTTACAGTGTCTAAGACATGCTGTATTATGTTCAATGCAACATTCATACCCTTGCAGGACACGAAATCTGTAGGGACATGCTTGTCCCTCCTTCTCTAATTATTAGGAGTGGGAGAAAGGCAGATCTTGATTCAGTATCTAACTGGGCTAGGCACTATACCAATCACTTGACACAAACTGATCCTCCCAACAACTTCAGAAGTATCATGAACTCCTTATTTAAAGAGTGAAGAAACAGACTCAAAGTAATTAAATTATTCTTGCAAGGTCATTCACCAAGCAAGTGACATGACTCAGATTTTGAGCCAGCTCTTCTGACTCTAAAGCCCAGGAGCTTCTTACAGAGTTTGCTCAGTTCATGATGATTATTGTAATACCCAGAACAACACCTGCTAAATAGACGACACACTATCAAAGCTTAACAATGAAATAAAACAGGTGCTCATTCCAGGTCTGTGAAGTAATTAAAAAAAAAAAACGAATAGCTTTTCCTGGTGCTTTCAGTCTACATTCCACTAGTGTTCAGTTTTTTGATGTTCATTTGCGTATATAGAATTATTTGTGAACAAGAAGGGGCCCAACTTGTGGACCTGAGTATATGAGTGTTGTATATTTGTCATGGGCTGGACCCATCTGAATGCATTAGGTATCAAGCCAAAGAGACTTAGGGTAAAGGCTGTTCTGTGTCTTTCGTCACATTTTTGGGGTAGACAATGTGCACAGTGACACTCTGGAAAATTCAGTTCAGCCAAAGACACGTGTTATTAATAAAAATAGCAGCCATCATTTATAATATTTCTAATATTCTAGGAAATATGTCAAGAACTTCTATAGCTTACCTCCACATAACCACATAAAGTGGGAGCTATAGCTCACTGGCAACATACTGTGGGGCCTAGAGAAGTCACTAGGGTCAGGTCATATGGGTGGTGAGTGGTAGTCTACATTCCCAAACTCCCTCTGTCTGATCCTAGAGGCCTGTGTTCTTCATATATATGTATGTGTGTGTGAGTACATACATATATTTGTTGTTAGTCATCAGAGTCCATCTAGGCTTCGTATAAAAATATTTTTTTAAATGGAAAAAAACATTGGGCGAATTAGACTGTACATTTCTTACACAGACAGTATTTTGTACATCTACATCTTGTACACTGCCCAGTGAATATAAGGAGATTTAATAAGTGTTTGCTAAGTGGATTATTTCTGTAATACATATATATTTCCAGTTTAAGTATTCATCAGCTTGAAGGGTTACTCAAAGGTGAACCACATGTAATGGAATTACTTATTTTCTGCAGGAACTCAGGCCAAACATTGGGTCTCTGTAACATAAAACAGGCAAATTTAATTGCCCTGGGCATAATGCCATGCATTGACAGCAGCTCCAAACTGACAATGTCTCTTCAGTATGATGTTCACTACATTTCTGTGATAAAAGATTAAGATGCTTTGGATATCAGCTCTTCCTCTAAGTTTTAAATATAGGTACTATAATCTGATTCAGAGTTTTTCTCATAATAAGGTCTTACAGAAACACAGAAGACCAGTAAACATGGAGGCCAGTCACTCTCAGGATGTTTTAGGATATTTATGAATTTAACTGCCTAGAGCACTACTAAACATTATGTTGTGTGCCACTGGAACTCCCCTTTAGGAGTTCTTAGGCTGTAATCTTTATGGGATCAAACTGTCAGGTCTTTTCTCTTACAAAGCCACTGATAGGTTTAAACTGCTGACTTTTGGTTAGCAGCCAAGTGCTTAACCATTGCACCACTAGGACTCCTTAGTCTAGTAGATTTTGTTTAAAAAAAAAACCCACTGCCATCAAGTCAATTTCAACTCATAGCAACTCTAGAGGTCAGAGTAGAACTGCCCCATAGAGTAACCAAGGAGAGCCTGGTGGATTTGAACTGCTGAGCATTTGGTTAGCAAAAATGGCATTTAACCCACCACACCACCAGGGTTTTCAGTAGATGTTGTTAGGTGCCATCAAGTCAATTATGACTCACAGGGAGCCTCTGCAGAACAAAACACTACCCAGTCCTGCACCATCCACACATCTTAGTAGATACCAAACTCACTTCCATGAGTCAACTCTGATTGATAGAGAAGAGATGCTTAAAAAAGTGAATGCCAGGAAACAGGAAAGCCGAAGTTCAGTTGCTAGCACAGTGGCTGGTACAAGGTAGTCAATAAATATTTGTTGGTGGTTGCTCTACATATTTACAGTTCTAACCAAAAAGATGGCCATGTGCTTGATGGTATGAATAATTTACCTTCTTTTTTATGTGAATCAAAGGAAATGCAACTGATCTTTGTACTTCATAAACACAAAGCCTCTCTGCAGGATGATACCTCATCACTTTGAGCCGAGCTTGTTGCAGAAAACTGCAGTGACACACTCCATTACCACTGGATTGCAAAAGGATCTGATATGGATGGCACCTTGGGGCTCAGATGTGAGACATGGAAATTTACACTGGGAGACTAAAATGGAAATAAATAAATGGCAATTAAGATCTTTGTGGAACTAATAATAGCTTTAAAAAAAATACGTATTTGACCTGTTGGTGACATGGAAGAAAATGTTGACAAGAAAATGACTATGAAATAGGTCTGTCAGTTAAAAGGATTTGGTTTTCCTCATACCAAAACTAACACAATGTTGGAACTAAAAAGATTAAGTATTTTAAATAGGTGAACCACTTCCAGAAGCTGAATGTACAGCAGTGGGAGCTAACGGAAGCAATCCTTAGCTGCAAACGAAGTAGGAGCTTTCAGATGCCACATACTTGGGTTCAGATCTCATCTTCACTACCTCCTGGGGTGAGTTACCTAACCTCTCTGGGTGTCACTTTTCTCAGTTATCTATCAGAAAAGCTTTTAGTAAGGTTTCAGTGAGTGTACAAGTACTTGCATACCACCCAAAATAAATTGTGCATCACTTTATGAAGATTTCTCTTGCTTTTCTTGGAATCTTGATATTTATAAAACAACCATAAATCAGCTATTTTAACTGATTACATCAGAGTAACTAATGGCTTGATTTCAGCACTTATAGCAGCCTCATATCTCTATTCTTTTAGAAGAAAAATACAGCATCAAAGTTTGAAAATAATAAAATTTTCAAAATCTCACTTTCCTCAGCTATAGCAATAATAACAAAATCTAACTTGGTCTCAGAAATGAATTGACTATCATCTGTCATAAATGATATGAGGATTAAAAGACTCACACCAAGAAATTCCACTTTCTCATGCAGTAGGAAAATAAAGCACTTATGAAGCCTCTTTTATGTCTAAGTCTATTACAAATTTCAGCTAGTAAGCTAGTGTTTCTAGTGTTACCTGAAAGCTTGCTAGTGCCATTTCTACCTGGATCAGTGGTATGTAAAAGTCAGAGTTTGCTGATGCCAGCCTGGTGGGGAGACACAAAGCTCTCCCCAGACAGTAATACACAGAACACCAGTGAAATTAATTTGACATGTTTTATGATGATCTTGTGCTGTAACAGAGTATCCTTCTCATTCTTTCTCTTCCTCTTCCACCTTTCTCTTCACAGTCATACATTCTCTCTGTTCCCTCTCATTTCCAGTCCCTCCCCAGTCAGACACTTATAAAGGGTCTTCCAATAGGGATGTCCTATTTTTGACAGCTCATGGCGGCGATAATTATGAAGCTACAGCAGCCATATTTATCACTTATTTTTTTGAGTAGTCTTGATGAGTAGTCATGAAAAGTTACACAGTTTCACAAAGCAGTAGAATTTATTAAAGTTTATTATGAAAATAGGTGTACCGTTCACCAAACATTTCATGCATTATGTGAAATTTATGATGGGCATAATCATCCCATTGAGAGAACAATTTGACCTCTAATCCAAAAATGTGAATCAATTTAACTGGACTTCAACATAACCTGAAAACTCTTCCAATCTTAACACAATAATGCAAGAATAGAGCAGCAGGGCGGGGGTCTGGGGACCATGCTCTCAGGGGACATCGAGGCCAATTGGCATAGCTAGCCTATCACTAAGAGAGTCTTCTGCACCCCATATAGGTGAGTGGCATCTGGATTCTTAAAAGCCAGCAAGGTGCCATCTATAGGTGAGTGGCATCTGGGTTCTTAAAAGCCAGCAAGCTGCCATCTGAGGTATGCCAAATGGTCCTAGAACAGCTGGAACAGATGATCACCAAGGACAACAACATAAGGAAAAAGACTCCAGAAGACAGAAAGACCCATGTAATGGATGACTATATCAATATGTAACCAGAAGAACCAGATGGTGCATGGCCACCACCAATGACAGCTGTGATATGGCTCATAATGTTGAGTCCCAGCGGCAACACGAGAGAAAAAGGGGTGCACCATATGGTTTCCACTAAAAGATGGCAATTGATGGTGGAAGGATTGAGAGTTCACCTGGGAGCATGGCCCCTAGACCTGATGCTCCCCAGATCATAGATCATTAATGAGTTCAACTCCTTGGATAAGAATGGAATGGACTTGGGGACACAAAGTGAACATATCATGTGTCCACTTTATGGTTCTATGCATCTATAGGATGTCATCCTATAGATGAGGGGAGTGGAGAGAGTGGAGAGGAGGGAACAGGAGATTGTTAAGAGGATACGAATGCATGCAACAGAAAGGAGGAGTGTGCTGTCACTGGGCAAAGAGAGCAGAGGGAGCGACAGATAGGCGGGCACGCAAATTTGAACTGTATTGTAAACTTTCATTCAATCACAATAAAAAAAATTGATAAAACCAGTCTGGTGCCAATCAGACAATGCCTGTGCATCAACAAACCATGCTATCCAATGAAAACATGGCCACCATTCATCAGAGAAGATGCAAGCATCCATCCCAATCAATTTCTTCCCAAGCATAAGAACTGGACATTTTGCTGACCACAATTTGGCATATTTTACATCTAGACTTGAAGCTTTACCCTTAAAAAATTGTTCTTACTCAAGAACTGAAGTCTAATGACCATAGATTGTGTCACACATTTGCTGAGTGGGCTCTGGAGCAATTGCAAGTCGACTCCGCTTTGGGCCAAAAAAATCATCTTCAGCAACAAGGCCCATTTTTGGATGAATGGTTTTGTTGACAACCAAAACTTTTGGAGCAATCAGAATCCAATGGAGATTCAAGAATGGCCACATCATCTCAAAAAAGTTACCATTTGGTATGGATTTTGGTCCAACAGAATCACTGGCCCTTATTTTTTCCAAGATGAATGACGAGAAACTGACTGTCAATGGCAAAAGATATCAGACTACGATAACTGATTGTGTCTGGCCGCATTTGGAAGGTGCCATGGTAGTCATTTACCTGAAGTTCTCGTCTACACAGAATGCTATCATTGTACTTCAAAATACTAAAAATGTATCATTTACACAACTTGTTTTATTCACATTCAAATATAGGACACACTTTACATACACAGAAGTTGGTGACACTGTTCAGAGAGACTCTGATTGTTAAGCATACACAGAAAAAGAATTAAATTGTAATTCACCAAATCTCATTTTCATAAACACCATTTTCAACAAGAAAATAAACCTCAAAGAAAGCAAACTGGACAATAACAGAAATGCTTTCCATAGGCCCTTGCCTTTTTATGGTTATTCAGGGAAGAAGGAGAGTGTACTTGTATGAAATTTCTAGATTGTCATTGCATGTACCATATAGTGCTTTGAGCTGAATTCTTTCAAGGTGAATTAAAAAAGAAAGCTGGAACACATCCTACACAGAATTATTTTGGTTTAATTAGAATCTACATTGAAGCTGTGAGATGGCCAAGGGGACTTAGAGGGCACTGACAATTCAACGCAACCCAAGACCATGAACCAAATCTATTTGGAAAGGATTTATGAAGTCTACATCCTAAAGGAAATGGAAATGACTTGGAAAGTTAAAAATATATAAAAGTGGAATTGTTTTTTGAAAGATCAGCTACCCAAAAAAAAAAATCAGCTATCAAATGGACATGCATGTAAACAAAAGATTTCAAAAGGAACTAGATACAGAATTTAGCTCCAAGTTCTCTTGTGATGTATGTAGATTAATCTGTAAGATTTAGTATAATTACGATCATCCATTCATCCTCCAGTCTGTGTACCTATCTATCCATCCGTCTATAAATGAATTCATTTTTTGGCTATAAATACTAGTAGAGTAAGAAAGTTCACTGTCTTGAAACTTTTCCTTTTAGATAACATAAATTTATCAAGTTGCAATGAGAACCTGGCTTTCCTTAGTCTATCCTTATTAGAGGCAGAAAATATTAAGTCAACACTTTTGGAAAATTAACCGTTTGTAGACTTACAGATTTATTAAGCCACCATCTTGGCATCTTTTTAGTCTAAATGATTGTATTCTTATTCTCTTTACTTTTAGCTCCTTTATATTCCAAACATTTAATTTTTTTTGTGTTGCAGTACTATCATGGACTCTGCTTTGGGGTCCTTGAGTTTACCTGGCAAGCTGAGAATAGCAGTTTTTTTTCCCCCATAACTGGTCAGTATTCTCTTCACCAATCTTCCAGAATTGGGAGGGATATAATTAAAGCTTTTTATTCAATGCCTAGAATTAAGCAAGCTCTGGAGTATGTGCACCACTATCAGATCTCTTCATCTTCTCATTCAGTGGTTGACTGAACAAGAACCTATTAAGTGTGTGACAAGGACACTTGTAGCTAGAGACACGGTTAGTGAATGTTACACTTTAGTAGTGCTCAGTTACTAAAACGATAAAACAACCCTTCAATTAAGCAGCTGCCACCAATTCTAGCACCTTCTAATGTCTACAAGTTAAAGAGGATATACGCATACATGTGTGATATTTTGATATTTGAGATGAAGAGTGATATGAGATAAGAGCGTCAAGAGCCAGATCACACAAATATTTGAAGGCAAAGTTCAGGACACTCAATTTTTTTTTTAAGTGCAGTTGTCACTGAAAGTATTGGAAGGGGTAAATAACATCTTTTTATTATTATTTTTTCTACTGGCAGTATCTATTAAACAGTGAATACATGTATTAGAAAGCTTTCATGGAAATTTTTAAGACATAAAAAAATAAGTCAATTTTCAGAGGTAAAAATTATGCTGCCACTATTCTCCTACCACAGTATCATGGTCTCAAATTCATATCACTTATTGTAAGAAAACAACGTTAGAAAAATCACCAAATATTAGAAGATATGAGTTATATCATTAGTTTCTGCCACCGAAAAAAACCAATCCAGTGCCATCGAGCTGATTCCGACTCATAGTGACACCACAGAACAAAGGAGAACCGCCCCATAGTGTTTCCAAGGAGCACCTGGTGGATTTACACCGCTGACCTTTCTGGTTAGCCGCCATAGCACTTAACCACCGTGCCGGCACATTTTCCAGCAGACTACCAAGGAAGTCTTGATGACTAAAGAGTGAAATGTAAATTCATATAAAGTTACATAGTGCGATACTAGTTCATTTGTACAAAAGACACTATGATGTACTAAATAAATAGTTAGAGTGTCTTCTAGACCACTAAAAGATAAAATTGTATTGACTGTTGCTTTGGTGTTAAAAGTACTCTGTTGGACTAATTATCGGAATACTAGCATGCAAGTCATCATCCGTATCAAAGCCTCCTGTGACTAGAATACTTCATTTACCAGAGTGGCTGAAGGCCTAGGAGTTTCTTACTATTTAAGAGTTCACCAGTGTGACAGCATGTAAATATACCAACTTTGACAATCTTAACTGAAATTCAAATTGACTGAAGGCCTTCTATTTAAACTCTCGTAACTTCCCAAATCACATCCCTCACAGTTTTCTTATATTTGCATCAAATCTAAAATCAAATCTCGCTTTAGCACTAACCAGTTGTGTGATGCTGAGAAAATTATTTAATCTCTGAGGAATTTAGTTTTATGAGCTGCAAACACCCCTTCACGTGATTACCGTATTAAATGAGAAAATGGATTTGGATACGCAAATAAAATGCTACCCATCCAAAAGGTATTCATATTACTTATTTATATAATTAGTATCATTTTAATTGAACACTGAAAAATAGCAAACTGTAGCAGTACATACATAAGAGTAAAGAATATAACCTAATACCAATAGTAAGATGACTTTCTTCTCTTGTTAACATGAAATCAAAATCCAAACTCTGCTGTGGTTGATTCTGACTTAAATAGCCTCTATAGGACAGAGTAGAACTGCCCTATATGGTTCTAATGATTTAAATCTTTAGAAACAGACCATCACATCTTTCTCCATGTGTTAATATAAAAAGGGGAGAGATTTATTTACTCTTCATGGCAATCCTAAGATAAGATCTATTTTATGGATATGAAAACTGAATCTGATAAAGGTATAAATTTAATCACAATTACAGAAGTGGTAAACGGCAGAAGCAGTTAATTATGTGATATTATAGCTCAAGGGTACAGAGAAATGGTAATAGGAGCTAAAGATCGTCAATTAAGGACTTGAAAGACACCTGGTTGACCTCCAGAAATCCAGAAACCATCTAAGAATATGCTTTCCAATTCCCTCAGTTGAATAATATGAACTCTAACATCCCACAAAACCTTGTTTAATTGTCAATAATCTAGAAAAATAATCATAGGTATTCACATCAGGGGTATATACTCTAAAGCTGAACTCATCACAGTTCCTATTGCAGGCCTTTTCTTCCAAGGAAAACAGTGCCTTCATCCCCAAGATGCTCTATCAAGAAATTAAAGAAGCACCTTTGGCTTCTCCTGTCTCAGCCTTCTGTCCACAGCCAGGAAGTACAGTTAAATCTACGAGCTCTTATGTACACGTAATATGTTCACTCATGCTCCTTCTATCTCATGAAGCCATCACCCTCAACACTTAGCCTCTACGACTGCCAGGAAGAGGTACCACTTCAGTCAGAAAGATAAATAGATATGCTTATACAGTATTGAGCCAGAAGAGCCACATTCCCTCACCAAGATGCAAGGGAATCTGGGATATGAAGTTATAGGCTATGAAGCAGCTTCCTAGCAATGGCTCTGCACTGTGGAATGGGGGCCTGGATTTCTGGAGGTCAACCAGGTGTCTCTTTCAAGTCCTTAACTGATGATCCTTAGCTCCTATTACCATTTCTCTGTACTCTTGAGCTATAATATCACATAATTAACTGCTTCTGCCATGTACCACTTCTGTAATTGTGATGGCGATGCAGAGTGACCATATATTGGATGTATTTTATGGTTCTATACATCTATAGGATATCATCCTGCTGACCTCTGGCTGGAGGAAGGCGAGTGGGTGGAGAGGAGGGGAAAGGAGACTGTTGGGAGGATGAGACATGTATGGAGCAGAGAGGAATAGTGTGCTGTCACCGAACAGGGAGAGCAGTGGAAGCTGCATAGAGGTGGGCATGTAATTTTATACGGGAATGTACATTTTCACTCAGTCATATTAAAAAAAAATGTATACCTTTATCAGATTCAGTTTTCATATCCATAAAATAGATCTTAGGATTGCTACGAAGAGTAAACAAATCATGCATGCAGTGTGCTTAGTGCATTCAATGGCTTAGCGAAATCAGTGTTTTCTAGAAGTCCAGTTTAAATATAAAACTGACCCCAGGGTAAATCTTCAAAACTATTGAAATTATAAAAAATTACATCTATACTATTATTTTCTGCTATCAAAGCCCACGGAAGCAGCAGTCAAGAAATCAAAAGACGCCTTGCATTCGGAAAATCTGCTGCAAAAGATCTCTTTAAAGTATTGAAAAGTAAAGATGTTACCTTGAGACTAAAAGTACACTTGACCCAAGCCATGTTATTTTCAATGGCATAATATGCATATGAAAGCTGAACAATGAACAAATAAGACAGAAGAAGAACTGATGCCTTTGAATTGTGGTATTGGAGAAGAATGTTGAATGTACCATGGACAATCAAAGGAACAAACAGATCTGTTCTGGAAGTACAACCAGAGTGTTCCTTGGAAGCAAAGATGGTTAAGACTGTGTCTTACACACTTTGGATATATTGTCAGGAGGAATCAGTCCCTGAAGAGGGACATCATGCTTGGTAGAGTGGAGGGTCAGAAAAACAGGAAGACCCTCGATGAGATAGACTGATACAGAGGCTACAACAAGGGCAAGGCTGCACAGTGTCTCGTTCTGCTGTGGATGGCCAAGTGCCGTCGAGTCGGATCCGACTCGGGTTGCTATAAGTCGGAACCTACTCAACAGCACCTAACAACAACAACATACTATTATTTGCTGACTACTATTTTTGCTTTAAAAGTGGTGCTTGAGGAAGACATCAAAGGTTTTTCTCTTTTATCTCCTCCAAAATAAAAATTTTAAGAAAAAAAATCCTTGTTCATGGGAACTTGGCACTTCATCAGCTTCCATTAAAGGACAAAACAAAGAAGAAATAACATGGAACAATAGCTACGCAATTAGATAACATATATGAAAATAAAGATCAATATTTGGTTTAGTTTTTGTAAGTAGTAGATGAATAAAACTGAAGTACAGAGAGATTGAGAGATTAAAAGAACAGACGGGTTTACAGTCACCAGAAAATTATAGAGAAACCTAGACTCAAATTGTCATCCTTTATTTTGGTCCAGAACATTTGACCATACTGTTTTATTAAAACAGCGTGCGTCTGTGTGTGCAGACAGATGACAGATGGAAAGAACATAAACTATATTTGTCTCTCCTGTAGTACATTGGCATATTGTATATAGTTTAAGGTTTGAGTATGGCTTTTGTTTATACTCTATGCTTACTACATCCCATTACTTTTTAAATGCCTAGAACAGTGTAACAAAGCCCTATTTGGCCAAACAGTATAACCTAGACCATTAGAATCATATTTCCAATGATGATAATACCTTGTTAGCTGAAATATGGTTTAGGATTTTGATTAAATTTCCTGTTAAGTACTCTGAATATACCTTTTACTTTATGAGATTATGACTTGAAACACAAGAAGAAAATAAAAAAGTTATTCTAACAACGATTAAGAAAAACTAAAACTAAAAAAGGTCATTTAGAAATGAGGTTGCTGAAAAGGCCAACATCTAAACGCTGAATCTGAATTATGCTAATTACATGGTATTTTCACAAATGGGAAACCCTGGTGGTATGGTGGTTAAGTGTTATGGCTGTTAAACAAAGTGTCAGCAGTTTACATCCACCAGGTGCTTCTTGGAATCTCTGTGGGGCAGTTCTAGTCTGTCTTATGGGGTTCCTATGAATTGGAATTAACTTGACAGCACTTCCTGGAACAATCACATTTATGAGATCAACTGCATGCTTAATCCACAAGTTTGTCAGCATCCTGTCAAGCTGACCCAGATAATTCTCTTCTGAAACTTATTTAAAACTCAAGGCTTAACCTAGTTTCTAGTGGTTTTTTGTTGCTACTGTTCGTTTTGTTTTGTTTTTTTAAATAGCCACCTAAATATACATATGATGGAGTCCTCAGGTAACACAAATGGTGAAGCACTTGACTGCTAACTGAAATGTTGGTGATTTGAATCCACCCAGAGACATGTTGGAAGAAAGGTCTGGCATTCTGTTTCCAAAAAGTCATAGCCTTGAAAACCCTATGGAATGCATTTCCAACCTGCAACAACTCAAGTTGCCATGAGTCAGAATCAGCTCAACAGCAACAGGTTTGGTTTGTATTTAAATACATGTATATGCCTTGCTCACCTTTCTCATCTAGTTTAATTAGAGCCTACTTCAGTGATTTTAGTGGAATTCGATCTGCTCTGAATTTCCCAGAACATGGAACTCCTTAGTTCAAGGCACTCAAAGCCCTGATTTACTGTATGCCTCCAGTTTTATATGTTACTATTGTATTTTAAAAACCTGGATCTGTAAACAACTGAGTATTCTCTCCACTCCCTAAATAAGTCTGCACATTTGTGCCTAATATATTTGTCCATTTGGAGGATTCTTTTTTTGGACTGTCTTTCCTTCCACCTGTAACTGTGGAAACCCTGCCATCTTCAAGCTGACTCAAAAATATCCCATCACACCTGCAGAAGTTTTTCTTCACAATATATTTTCCCTCCCAGGTTCTACTGAATTTAAGGTTTTATTACAGAATTTATCAACTGTTGCTTTGCTGTACTGTCTAGATTGCCTTCACTATTAGATTTTAAACTGCTTGAAGGCAGGTTCTACTTCTTATTCATCTTGTCTCTTACCAGTGAACCTAGTTCAGTACTCCACACGTGGCCAGTATTAACATTCAATCAAAGAGAAAGGGTTTCCAAGCCAGAGTTTCCAAGTCAGGCATCGAAAAATGACCTTCTCCAATGCTGCTGGGTGCAAGTACCAAACCAGGAGCTTCTAAGTCAAGACTTTTACCATCACTTAACAAAGAACCTCTACTAAATACTTCCTTGCTAAACTTTCTTATAAATACAGCTAACATACTAAAAAATACTGAAAAAATGCAGAAAAGTGACTAAAGACATTAGGCCAAGTGCCACCGAGTCGGATCCATTAGCTGACGTGAAACAAAATCCATTGCTGTCAAGTTGATTCCAATTCATAGTGATCCCATAGGACAGAGTAGAGCTGCCCCTCAGATCTCTAAGGGGCAGGTGGTGGATTCAAACTGCTGACCTTTTGATTAACAGCCACAACACTTAACTACTGTGCCACCAGGGCTCCAAAGAAGGAAAAGTGAAAGAATGTGTTCCAAGTCTAGGCCCTAACACTTGTTTACACAACACAAAAGAGAGCTCCCTGAGACTCACTTGTGACTGACGGTTCGCTCTTGCCTTATAGATAGTGATAACAGCCTTGTTAACACTTCTTTCCAGACCAGAAACGGCAACAGAAAATTAGACTGAGTCAAAGAGATAAAGGTAAACAAAGGTAGTAATGGCAGCTTCCCATAAGGAAGAGAAACAACACTTGAGAAAACCAGTACAGTCTGAGGTCTTTTAGGTAGCCCTGTCGGATTGTAGCACAAGACATTAGCTGGTATTCTAAACAAGGATAAAACACACAAGGGAAGGTTTTACATTGTTATTTATGTTACAATCTTAAGTGTAAATGTTAAAGGTTTGATGACTTGTGCTTAAGAAATATATATACACACATATATGTATATACAATATATATTATACATTGTTAATGTATAATATATATTACATATATAATATATATTATTACATATATATAATATTTTATATATATACATATATACATGTTTTAAAAAAAGCATCACTGCTGTCAAGTTGATTCCAACTCACAGCAACCCTATAGGACAGAGTAGCACTGCCCCATAGAGTTTCCAAGGAGTGGCTGGTGGATTTGAACTGTTGACCTTTTTGGTACCAGATGTAGCCCTTAACCATTACACCACCAGAGTTTCCTTAAGAAATATAAGGAAATACACACACACACACACACACACACACACACACACACACACACACACACACACACACACACACACACACACACACACACACACACACATACCTAACCTCTCTCTCTCTCTCTTTCTCTATGGATAGATGGATGTTTTACATTTTAAAAATACTGCCATCAAAAGTGAGCTTTTATCATTCCTGAAGCCAACTCTTCAGACAAAGATTGGACTGGAATGTAGATATAAAATGATACTGGCAGTGTTTCTTGGCTTAAGTATATACATGAGGCTAACTGAACAGCTTTTGTCCAAAAGTGAGATGAGTGGGTAGAGGGGGACAGGAGCTAGACAAATGGACACAGGAAATACACCCAGAAAAGGAGGAGTGTGCTGTCACAGCCTGGGGAGAGCAGCCAGAGTTACATAGCACTGTGTGTGCCAGTTTTTGTGTGACAAATTGGGTTGGAAGCTTCCACATCTCAGTTTCTCAGACAATTAAATTACGTGGAGCATCAGCAGCCTTCAGCTGTCATTTATCAAATACCTGCCATGTACTTAGAAACCCTGGTGGTGTAGTGGTGAAGTGCTACATATGCTAATCAAAAGGTGGGCAGTTCAAATCTGCCAGGCACTCCTCGGAAACTCTATGGGACAGTTCTACTCTGCTTTATAGGGTCACTATGAGTTGGAACCAAACTCAACAGTTCTGGGTTTGGGTGATATAATAACCTCTGCTTTGTAGATGAGGAAACCATCTCAGGGAAACTAGGCAGTTTGCCAAGATGGCATGGGTGTGAGTAGTAAGTGATGGTGCCAGAGGTCACATTGGGGCTTTTTGGAACCACTGACCTGTGCTCTTGACATTGTATACACTGGCTGATGATGCTGGCTGACTTTTAGGGTTTGAACTGTGTATCCCCCCAAAAAGATATGTTGAAGTCCTAGCCCCAAGTATCTGTGAATGGGACCTTGTTTGGAAATAGGTCCTTGCAGATGTTTTCTAGTTAAGATGAGGCCATACGAGATTAGGATTGGCCCCAGTCCATTATAACTGGCGTCCTTACAAAGCGAGAAAAATTTGCACACAGGCACACAGGGGAAGACAGCATGTGAAGACAGTGGAAGAGATTGAAGTAACGTGTCTACACAGCAAGTAATACCAAGGAATTCTGGTAACCATCAGAAGTTAGGAAGAAGTGAGGAAGGATTCTCTCCTAGAACCTTCAGGGAGAGTATAGCCCTGCTGACGTCTTGATTTTGAATTTCTAACCTCCAGAACCGTGAAACAATATATTTTCAGTTATTTTAAGGTGCCTAGTCTGGAAACCCTGGTGGCATGCTGATTAACAGCTATGGCTGCTAACCAAAAGGTCAGCAGTTTGAATCCAGCAGGTGGTCTTTGGAAATCCTCTGGAGCAGCTCTACTTTGTGCTGTATCGTTGCTTTGAGTCAGAGTTGACTGAACAGCAGTGGCAGCGTTTGTAGTTTACAATTTTAAGTTTAAAATTTTAAGCTGTCTAGTTTGTCATAAGGAACCCTGGTGGTACAGTGCTTAAAACACTTGGCTGCTAACTAAAAAGTGGGTGATTCGAAGCTACCAGCTGTGCCAGGAGAGAAAGGTGTGGCAATTTGCTTCAATGAAGATTTACGGTTTTAGAAATCCTGTAGGGCAGCTCTGTTGTGTCCTACAGGGTAGCTATGAGTTGCTATCAACTGCATGGCAGTCAGTGGGTTTCATTTAGGTAAATTTGCTAATCTTTGTTATGGAAGTCTCAAACTAATTCAGTGACTGAGGAGAGTGGCTCTGGAAATTTCAAGATTCTCCTACTACAGATTAGATTCAGCCACACAATCAGGAGGCAAAGGGGGAAAGAATGTATCCTTTCTGTTTTGGCACTGTCAGATTTTTAAAAAATTATTCTTATTTGAATGATGGAGACAGTGGTTTTAGCTTTTTCCCACTGATACACTCAGCTATCATTCACCAGTAAAGCCTGTGGTGCAGCTAATGTCCCGTGGTAGTCCATGTCTGAAAAAGAAAAGGTGGTGCTGTCGTGTCTGACTATGGGTGCTCCCCAGTATGAAGCTGGTTTTACTTGTAAGTAATGTACATGCAAGGATGCAGGGCTTCATCCCTCCTCCTTAAGGAACTTGTCATTTCAGATAACCAGACAGTTAATATGTTCTTTCTGAGAATTAAGACTGTGATGGGGAAAGTTCATAGTTAGGAGACAATCACTAGTATAACTCAAGCATGTTTTACCAATTAAAAGGGAGAGTATGAATTCTGTATGGAGAAACAAATGTAATAAAGACCCCCACTACAGGTCACAAACACAATGAATGGCTCCAATCCTGTTTCCATCAGGGCACATATTTTGGGATTCCGAGAAAAATAAACTGTTGGAAATGGTTTCTCTAGCTGTAAAAATAAAATCTTTCATTATGTTGTAGTGGTTCTTAACCTCTTATGGTCATAGAATACAATACCCTGATAATTTAATAAAAGCTATGGATCCTCTCCCTGTAAAATACTGGCATGCACATCTATATATCTCTACCTGGGAGTACAATTACCTTAAGTTTAAGGAATTTTAAATCTATTCACAAATTTCAAGTTAAGTCTCTTACTCTGGAGGAACTAGATGTTTTTTACACTATTGTATAATACTGGTACACAATACATGACCTTAGTGGAGACAACCCGGCTAATCTGGTCATTACGGTGAAACTTTGTCAGACATTAAATGAGTTGCATTTAACACCTCAGAGGGAATCACAGCCTAAGTCAGGCTGAGAACTCACAGAATCTATCCCTGGACTCATGGTGATGGATGCTCTCAATTCCAGTCAATCAGACAAGTTCTCTGTCATTTCTGGCTCATGGAACATCCCTATTTTAACCCTGACTGGTCTAGTCATTCATCTGTTTCTATACGAAACAGCCACATTGCTTTTGCTGGACCTGAATCTTTTACAGTGGAGTAGGAGGAGGCGAAAAACAGTTATTTCAGAAGGATAAATAAAAACTAGAGTTAGGTCATTAGTAAGGAAGGAGAAGAAAACAATGTTACTTCTGTGTGCTAATTACAAAGCCTGAACTAAAAAGCCAAACCCACTGCCACTGAGTCTATTCCAAATCATAGCAACCCTATGTGACAGACCAGAACCTTCCCACAGAGTTTCTAAGGAATGCCTAGTAGATTCAGAATAAAAGCCCTTTAGTTTGCAGCTGTAGCACTTAACAATGGTAGGCCTTCTCAAAGACCTTATCTTATTTAGTCCTTAAATCAATCCTTCCAGGTAGATATCATCTACATGCTTGTTATGTGAGTAGCCAGAGGCGCTAAGCAATTACATGACTCATATAACACTCAGTGGTTAACACACAGCCCTAAGATACAAATACGTGTGTGTTCAACTGCAGCTGTAGCATCTTCGTCTGCTACATTATGCTTTTAATAGTACTCATTTAAAAAATAAAATCTGAAATTTAACTCCATGCTTCCTGTATTCCTGTTACCTTGAAATTATCTCCATGTAAGAAATCTTCTCAAAGCTTAGAGAGTCCCCAGATTCAAAGATCTGCATGGAAGAATAAGAGAGTGACCTATATACCTAGAAGACACAGGTGAATGCCAACAGGAAGGTCACATTGTTCTGGCTGAGCCACAAAGCAATGGAAACCTTACCTGGACAACTGGGCTTCCATCCAGGAGCACTGAGACTCCTGTGGCCTTTTCTAGGATGTGGCTAACTGAACCACAGAGACAGTCAGTTGTACTGGGCTGGAATGATGAAACTTCATCTCTTCTCCCCATTCACCCTCAAATACCAAATTAGCCTTCACCTGTATTTCCTTCTGGACCAAAAGTAAAAACATTTATTAACTGTCATGATAAAGCTATCAGCTCATCTGTGGACATAAGGAGGTCATGAGTCATTGTTTGGGCTACATTTACTAAGGGCTTTGGGACACCAAAGCTGACACAGCAATCTTGTCATATGGAGACTGATTTTCTCCTCCAGGTCCCCTTAATATACAGTCTGCTACAATGACCATGACTCTAGTCTCCCTAAAGTCATTCCTAGTATCCAGCTTGAATACAAAACCATACTACAATTCTTTAGGGAGATGTCTTGGGTTTGCCACTTCACTTCCATCTTCTTCAACAACTTCCCATTCCCACATCTCCTGTCACTCCTTTACCTTTTGGTAGAGGTAGCTGAGGTGAGATAAGTAGCCAGTGTAGAGGCCAAGGTGTCAAGAAAACTGTCCATCAGGCTTTGCCTGGGGAGTTAGTGCCACTGGGTAATTGCCCGGTCAGGTAAGAAAGCCTTTCACATCTGCCCAAATGATGTCTGAAGCGATGCTCAGAATTAACCATCTTTTCTGCCTTGATACCTCTCTTCTAAAGGAGTCCTGGTAGTACAGTAGTTCAGCACTTGCCTGCCAACCGAAAGGTTGTTGATTTGAACCTACCAACCATTCCATGGGAGAAGGATCGGGCAGTCTACTTCTGTAAAGACTTACACCTTGGAAACTCTATACGGCAGTTCTACTCTGTCCGATAGTGTTGTTGTAAGTCAAAATCTGACTTTGATACTTGATACTTAGACCTGCCTTCCTGTAACCACTGAAAAATTCATTTTGTCAAAAATTTATTAATTACATACTATGTCGTAGACATTATTCTAGATTTCTGAGGACAGAGATAAATAAAACAGAACCTCTTCCTTCTAGGAGGAGTGCTGAGTTGGGAAGAGAAAGACCATAAATATACACTGTCAATATAGCACAGTAGTAGGGTACACTTAGATGTAGTAACTAGGGGCTATGAGAGCAGAGAGGAAAGACACTCACCCTAACTTACAAAAGGGTTTCATCTAAAATGCATAAATGAGTATCAAAAGAGGAGTAAGAGCATGGTGGGAAAAAAAAAGTGGGGCAAGAATTCCAGACTGAGGAAGCCATATGAACATAGGTACAGAATGGTGAAGAAATTCTGGTGGTATAGTGGGTTAAGTGCTACATCTGTTAACTCAAAGGTTGGCAGTTCAAATCCACTAGGTGCTCCTCGGAAACTCTATGGGGGCAGTTCTACTCTGATCTCTAGGGTCACTATGAGTCAGACTCAACTGAAAGACAGTGAGTTTTTATAGAATGATGAAATGGATAACATGTGGATATACTGATGGAGAACAATCAATCTGATATTTATTATTTAAAACTATGTACAAAGGAGAGACGGGAGATGGGACTCAAAAAGTAGATCTCTTAAACTCATGGCAATTAAGTTGATTCTGACTCACAGAGACATTATAGGTCAGAGTAGGACTGTCCCATAGGGTTTCTAAGGAGTGGCTGGTGGATTTGAACTGAAAGCTTATTGAGTAGCAGCCGTAGCACTTAGCCACTACACCAACAGGGGAGTTAAATATTATGAGAGTTCTTTACATACGTGGAAACCTTGTTGGCACAGTGGTTAAAAGGTCAGCAGTTCAAATCCACCAGGCACTCTTTGGAAACTCTATAGGACATTTCTACTCTGATCTATAGAGTCACTATGAGTCAGAATGATCTTAAGAGTTTTTTGGCTATGTCATGCAAAGTGACTTGGAAAGCAATTTAGATGTAGGTCAATTGGAGAATAATCTCACACCTCTTTGGTATTGTTTTATATGCCTTTTATTTTTCCTTCCCTCTGTAGGTTATTGAGAAGAAAAATACACTTTAAAGCAAAGCATTGACATGGTTAGACCTACGGCAACATGGAAGGTGGATTGAGGAGTAAAGGCTAGAAGCAGCAAGACAGTTTAGAGACTGCTGCAACACTCTAGTCAAGAGATGTAATGGGCAGGCTGAAACAGCAGTCTTACAGAAATGGAGAGGAAAAGTATGGATTAAGGGTTGGGTGATAAACCAGGAAAAATACAGTGAATGACTGGATGTAAGATTGAAAGGTTGGGAAGAACCCAAGATAACTCACGGTCAGAAGTAAGAGAGAACTCGCTCAGATTTACAGACAATCAGTCAACCCACTGCCAGTCCAACACAACAATCTGACTTATAGTTACATGATGGGAATAGTTGATGAAATGGATATTCATCACATCACATATTTTGATCTTTCCAACTGTCCTATGAGATAAGTAGTAATTTCTGTTTCATAGATAATGGACTCCAAAAAAACAAAACAAAACAAAACAAACCCACTGCCATTGAGTTTGACTCATAGCAACCAGAGGTCAGAGTAGAATTGCCCCATAGAGTTTCCAAGGAGCACCTAGCAGATTTGAACTACCAACCTTTTGATTAGCAGATGTAGCACTTAACCCACCGCACTACTAGGGTTTCTGATAATGGACTCAGGAGAAGCTAAATGGACTTGAAGAAGGTACAGAAGAAAGCAGTGGTAGAGGAGGGTCTCAGACTCAGGTTCTACATGATTAAATCTAGAAAATAATTTTAAGGTAAATCATATTAAATTGTCAATATTTGATCACTTGAATATTTGATATGGTTCAACATAATACTGTGCTCTATTGTTCTTCAGTGAATTCTCATTGTCCAAGATCTTTATGAGGGAAACGAAATGCAGATGTCTTCATTCACCTTTTCAGAACTGTTCTGTTTCTGGTGGTTTCTTGATTAAAATATTTTGCTACATTATGAGATGAAACCTAGAGCCCTAGAAATAAATCTAAGAAGTGAGCTTTAAAGTACCAGTAACATCTTGGATCAGTAAGAGTAGCTTCCTTTCCCCATGATGTTGCCTTAAAGATATGTGTCTACAAACAGAACTACCTACCTCACCAGGTTATCATGAAGGCCAAATAAAATCACACATATGAAAGGAATTCATAAACTATAAAGTGTTGCCCAGCACATATTACTGTGCTGTTATTCTTCTACCAGTAATGAAAAAAAGGGGAGGAGGGGAAAAAAAAGCTTTAGCACAATGTCCTCCAGACTCCTTTCAGCTTCTTCAGATATTCCCTACATCAGCACATTCCAATGTGCATCTGAGGTTGACAGAACAGCTATGCGTTAATTATACCTAGCTATTAAAAATGAAAAAAAAAAAGGCTCCATAGCAACTTTACTTATTAAAACACTGAGGGGAGTTGGAAAGTAATTGTTTAGACAGGTCAGTTGGAGAATAATCTCAGCTATCTTTGGTATTTTCTTTTTCTATTTTATTTTCCCTCTGTTACACGTTGTTGTTGTTAACTGCCACCTAGCTCTAACAGCAACCTCTGTACAACAGAACAAAACACTGCCTGGTTCTGTGCCATCCTCACAATGGTTGCTATGCTTGAGCCGACTGGTGCAGCCACTGTGTCCCTCACTGAGGGTCATCTTTGCTGATTCTCTATTTTGCCAAGCACAATGTGTTTTTGCAAGGGCTGTTTCCTCCTGATTATATGTCCAACTATGTGAGATGTAGTTTTCCCATCCTTGCTTCTAAGGAGCATTCTGGTTGCTCTTTTTCCAGGACAGGTTTGCTCACTCTTCTGGCAGCCCACAGTATATTCAACGTTCTTCATCAGTGTCATAATTCAAAGGCACCAATTTCTCTTCTGTCTGCCTTATTCAGTATCCAGCTTTCACATGCGTATGAGGTAATCAATTGTAAACACCATGGCTTCAGTCAGCCATACTTTACTCTTCAAGTGACACCTTTGCTTTTCAACACTTTGAAGAGGTCTTTTGGAGAAGATTTGCTCAATGCAATGCGTCTTTTGATTTCCTGACTGCTGCTTCCATGGATGTTGATTGTAGATTCAGGCAAAATGAAACTTATATATCTTATCTTAAATATTTTGCCTAAGAAGATTAAGTTTCCCTATCCTGAAAATTTACATCAAGCTTTTAATAAAGATCTCTGTTTTGTAGATATACTATAGTGTAATCTGCGTGACTGATCTTATTCTTTTTTATATATAAATTTACACTTCTAGTTTTCTGTTAGAAGCCACACAAATGAACATTAGAATTCCAATCCTTTAGTTTCAGTTTTAGAAATTTCCTTAACACATATTAAATCATAACCTCATACCAAACCTGTGGCCATCAAGTCAATTCCAACTCATAGCTACTCTACAGGACAGAGGAGAACTGCTCCACAGGGTTTTCAAAGAGAGGCTAATGGACTCCAACTTTGGGGTAAGAGACAATTGCTTAACAACAGCTCCATATTAAACCACAGAAAAAGGAGTATTTGTTCAGTTTTAAACAAAAAATCATCTCACGCGGGCCCCTAAACATAGTGTTTTGAGTTATTCATTCAGATACCATGAAAGTATGTGATTTGATATATAAATCCTACATAGCATGAGATTTGATATATGTATCTTATTATAGAAACAATTAGATAAAAATCTTTACTTGAGAAGATTATGAGTGGACTGAAATTTTTTTTTTCCACAAACAACCTCAAAGACTGAACACTATTCCTATCTCTTTTCCAAGACAAACTTTTGTCATAAACTCAACATTTTTTGTCCATTTTAGGACTGTTTCATTTAAACTTTGTTTAGACTTCCTAGGTGGTGGAAATAGTTAAGACACTCAGCTGCTAACCGACAGGCTGGAAGTTGGAGTCACCCAGAGAGATCTCAGAAGAAAGACTTGTCAACTTACTTATGAAAAATCAACATTAAAAACCCTCTAGAGCACAGTTCTCCTCTGACACACATGGGGTCACGGTGAGTCACAGTAGACTCTAGGGCAGAGCAGCCACTCTGGTAGAGGCACAAGACGTGGGTGAGCTTTCTCAGGTCTTTCTTCCAATGCACATTTATCAAAGGGGAGGAAACAACTACACATACATTGTTTTCTATAGACAATAACAATAGCTTATCAGGTTATTTCAGAGAGACCAATGATTTAATAGAGAGAACTGGTAATCAAAAGTTTGGAGTACAACTTGATCACACATTTTAAATAAGAAGAGGCTACATGAATGAGGCTTTACTTTGCAAATAGTGTTTACCAAACAGTTGTATACTGGTTAAGTACTACATCTGCTAACCAAAAGGTTGACAGTTCAAATCCAGCCAGAATCTCCTTGGAAAGTCTATGGGGCAGTTCTGCTCTGTCTTACGGGGTTGCTACAAATTGGAATCAGCTCGAGGATACTGGTCTTTTGTCATAGGAAGCTAGGTGATGGAGGAGACCTTTAGAAAGCCATGCCATTTAAATGATTCCTGCTTAAAAAAAATAATTGAAAATACCAAGCAAATGCCAGTGGCACTAACAATGATCAGCACAACCATCAGCATAGGAGGAATTTAGCGAGGGCCAGTTCCTGTTGCCTGGACTTGGGAAGGTAGAGTCTGGGAAGAGAGATGTAAGTAGATCTTGCCCTTACCACCTTGTACTATATTTAGAAATGTTCCTTATCCAGGTCTTCCAGGGTGGTGGTGGTGGTGGTGATAAACTGAATAGTAGTTAATGAGGGGAAAAATGAGGAGATGGTATAACAGGCAGAGAGGAAAGCAGGAACAAAGACATGGAGGTGAAAAATGGCATAGTGTGTCGAAGAACCGAAAAGCAATTCAGAGCAGCTGGATGCAAAGAAAAAAAAACAGTAACATTAGGATGACAAAAATTATCAAGGAAATGGTAACTTTCATGTTATTTTTCAGGTAGTTAGAATTTTATGCCTACAGGCTGTGCTGAAATCACTAAAGAGTTTTGGTCAAGCACTGACATCATCAGAAGAGCTGTTCAGATGGAAAACTCTGGTGACCACATGGAAGAAGAAACTGATGGGGGAAATGTGGGAGGCAGGGGACCAGAGGACTGAAGATCAGTTTAAAAGGATTTACAATGATCCAAGGGAGAGCTGATGATGTCAGTGATGGCTGAAATGGAGATGAGGAGGATAGACTCAAAACCAAAAAAATCAAGAGCTAAAATTGGCAGGCCTTATAATTTAATGGAGATATGAGAGACTCTAAAATTTCTACATTAATGCTATTTATGGAGCTGGTGAATATAGGAATGCGGGAAACAAGATTAAGAGGAAATTGCATTCATAAATGTGGATTTTGAGATGTCAGTGGGATATACAACTAGAAATATCCAGTAGACATTCAATTATATCACTCTATGACTCAGGGGCAAAAAAGTCAAAATATTATAGCATGTCAACCATCATGGGGAAATGAGTACTTGTTAGTCCTCCCAATGATCTATGAGATAGGTAGTATAACCCTATTTAAGAGTAAAAAAGCAGAAACCCAGGCTGGTCTCATAGTAAGTAGCAGAGCCGAATCCCAATCCAAGTCTGACTCCCATATATAAACTCTTTCCTCTTTGCTATGCTATTCTAGAGAAGAGAATTGGGAAGATCTGAACCCTGATGGATGTTGATATGCAAAGCAGTGTACACACAAGGAAGAGCTATTTAGCCTGTCACACTGAAAATCTGTATGCATTCCTGAAGCTATACAAAAGAGAACACTGCATGGGAAATCTTACAAATGTAGGAATACACACCTGGATATCTTAGCATAACATCTGAGATTATGATTTGTGTTAAGGTGTAGTAAGAGAACTAATTCTTACTGAGCTACTACTGTATGCTAGGCATTGTGCTCTCTAGGAGATCAAATAGCTTCAGGAAATCTTCATGACTATAAAGCAGGATTTATTGTTATTGATTTTTACAGACAACAGCAGCTAAGAGGAGCTTGACAGCTCACCCATGGAAACACAGACAGGCAGTATCTGGGCTCACGACTCAGGCTATCCAAGTGAGACATCAGTGAAGGGACCAGCCACCAGTCATTCAGAGCATGGTTGCTGAGGTCTAGACAAGAAAAAACCTTAAGCAAGTTTAGGATGGTGAGTCTGGTCTATAATGTCCTTCTAAAAATTACTGTTAATAACATACACATTTTTTAGAGACATATTTTAAAATTAATTTACAGTAAGGCCCTAGTATAAATCCAGCCCAGTTATTCCCAACTTTTGTTCATGTCCATTCAGTGACAACTGCTACTCATGGTTATCGCCCTGAGGGGCAGCAAGGTCCTGGAGTAGTTTTTTCTGCTTTCAGTTTCTTACCTACTCCAAGCTATGCTCTACATTGTTAGCAGAATGATCTTTGAGATATATAAACCTGGTCATGTTATACTCCTGCCTAAAATCCTTGAGCTCTTTTCCTTAAAAAATCCATGCTATTGCATGGCCTACATACAAGACCATTTACCATCACAACCTAATCAATCAGCTTTATCTCCGTGATACTCTCTGGTCCTGAAATACTCAACCACTCACATCCCTCGTACTGTCCCCCCATCTTAGGCTTCCAGTGTGGCTATACCAGAAATACAAGTGGATGGCTTTAGCAAAGAGAAATTTATTTCCTGTCACAGTCTAGTAGCAGGCTACAAGTCCAAACTCAGGGCATCATCTCCACAAGAAGGCTTTCTCGGCTCTGGAGGAAGGTCCTTGTCTTCAGACTTCCCTTGGACTGGGAGCTTCTGAGGCACAGGGACCCCGAGTCCAAAGAACGTACTCAGTTCCCAGCATTGCTTCTGCCTTGATGGTATGAGGTCCCCTAACTCTGTTTGCTTCTTTTTCCTTTATATCCCAAGAGATTACTTCAAGACACAAAACAATCTTATAGACTGAGTCCTAGTTCACTAACACAACCATGATTAGTCCTCCTTCTTTAACATCATAGAGGCAGCAGCACTTATAACTAGACGAACATCCCACAATACCAGAGATCATGGCTAGCCAAATTGCTACATGCATTTTTGAGGGGACACAACTCAGTCCATGCCCCCCATTTCAGCTTCTGATTTGTAAGCATATTCTTTCTCCTTTGAATACCTTTTCTCAACATGTTCACCTAGCAAAACTCCTACTGCAAGTTTTAGGGTAAAATTTAATCATCAGCTCCTCTATGAAGGTCCCCTTGGTAGAATCATTTAGGTAGACCTGGTTATTCCTTCCTTGTTGCAAGCATCAGAGCTTATAAATGCATTATTATTGCAACTATCACATGAAGATAACTTTATTTGCATGATTTCCACTTACAGGCGAGAGACCTCCTGTCTGAATCTCCACTTCATAGTGCAATAGTTGGCAAATAGCATTCAATAAATATTTGAACCAAAGAAAACAATTCAAATCAAAGGTTAAATCACACACACACACATGAGGACTGCCAATTAAGTTCACAAACTCAGATACAGTGCTAGAAAAAGCCCTACATACTTTATTGCCGAATATCACTATGGTCACCTTCGAATTAATCCCCCTGGGAAGCTCTGCACTGACATCAGCCAGCACTTAGTCCACTCTTCAGAGCAATTATTGGAACTCTCTTTCACGAATAGCCATCAGAGCTGTTGTTGTACTTACTTGATGTTCTGAATCTCATCCAAATGTCTTCCTTTCAATATGTCCCTTATCTCTGAGTAAAGAAAAAAGTCATTGGGGGCCAGATCAGGTGAGTAGGGAGGGTGTTTCAATACAGATATTTGTTTACCGGCTAAAAACTCTTTCACAGACAACTAACTATACAATTAAGTTTATGAACTTATCACCATGGAATGCGCGCAATGACTATTCCAGAAAGAGTTCCAAAATTGCTTTGAAGGGTGGACTAGCCTCTGGCATCAGTGCATAACTTCCCAAGGGGAGTACTTTGGAGGTGACCATAGTGATATTCAGCTATGAGGTATGTAGCACTTATAACAATTAAGTTCGTGAACTTAACTGTCAGATCTCATATTATACATATACATAATATATATTTATTATCAGTTTATATATAAAGTATATGTATAATATATATATAATAAATTGATTAAATTAAAATAAAAACACTGCCATTGAGTTGGGTCTGAATCATAGCGACCCTAGAGTTTGGAGTAGAACTGCCCCATAGAGTTTCCAAGGAGCACCTGGCGGATCTGCACTGCTGATGTTTTGGTTAGCATATATGTACACATGTATGGAAAACCTGGTGGCATACTGGGTAAGAGTTACAGCCATTAACTAAAAGGTCAGCCATTAAATCTGCCAAGTACTCCTTGGAAACTCTATGGGGCACCTCTATTCTGTCCTGTAGGGTTGCTATGAGTAGGACCTGACTCGATGGAAGTGGGTTTGATCTTTTTGGTTTATATATGTATACATTTATAAATATTGGTTTATATGTATTACATATAGTTACAAAACCCATATATATATATGGTGAAAACGTGAGTCACAGTGACAGTTAGGTAGTCCAAAGGTACCAAGACTGACTAACGTGCCGTTTATAAGATTGCTTGTTAAATGCCAACGAGCAAAAGCAAAGCAAAAACTCACTGAAGCTGGGGAAAGCTATGTCTTAAAAATACTCATTATGATAGAAGCCAACTTGTCACATCTTATAAAGCTTCCATCAGCATTCATTAGACCCTGGGCTTTAATACACCTGCCTCTCTTGACTAAAAAGATGATTTCGGGGATAGTCACTGCGAGGACTGAGGGAAAATACAGATGCTCTTCAGTGTTAAATTGGAGCTCTCCAGGTTGAAAATTGATCCCAAGTGTCCAATTCCCTGAAAGACAGTATCAGCCACTTCGCTACAGGACACCTGAGGAGAGGACCATGTCCTTTGAAAGACCTCAGAGTCTCCTTGGTTATGGGAGCTAAAAGTGGCTTTAATATTGTTTTAGTGTCTATTCAGACTCAACACAAATCCCAGTGATATAACATCTCATGCATTTTCTTCACATACTCAAAATCAAGAGAAGTAGGTACTAAACTGGCATGACTCCTCCTGTATTGGTGAGACACATGAACGGGAAGCCTACCTCTCTATATGTAAATTCACACTCCAAAGCAAGAAGTCTAGTAAAGCTTTGGAAAGAAAGGGTGGCCCTGTTAAAGGAGTCCTGTGAGCGGAATCCGGATACCACCATTTAAATTTAGTTCTGCCTCTCATTTGCTCTGCAGTTTGAGACAAGTCACTTAGCTCTTGAAGCCTCAGTCGCTCCTAGCAAGACTGACTTGAACTACTCAGACTTCCTAAGTCTCAATTTCTTCAGGTTTAAAAGTCAGCTGATGATACCTACCTTATGAGATTTTATAAGAAACAAATAAGAAAATCTGGATAAAACACATTCCTCAACGCCTCAGAGAAGGGGCTCTCAGACTTACTTGATGTCTAGGTAATATCTTCATGGTGCTCTACTCCAAATGAAACGCCCAAGGGCTCCATTCATTAATAAGTTAGGTCCAAATAACATGATGAGTATTTATGTCATTAACAACTTAGTAAAACCCAACGAATTGATTTCAACACATAGTGATCTTATAAAACAAAACTGTCCCATAGGGTTTCCAACATTATAATCTTCATGGAAAAAGGCTGCCACATTTTTCTCCTGTAGAGAAGCTCGTGGTTAGCAGCTGAGCACTTTGTCACTGTGCCACCAGGGTGCCTTAGTAGTTGCTGGACAAAAAATGGTACACATAAATTAAAAGAAAAATATTTTTATTTTATTCTTAAATAGCCACAATTACTTATTAATAGAATGTGTGTGCTTGCTGAACACTGTACACAAAGCTGCTTCCTTCATTGCCTCTTCCACATTGACTCTCGTGTTCTTCTTGCTTTTCATAGCAATCTAAATGTGTATCTGTCTGCCAATTTATTATACTGTAGTACACTGGGTGTCCTGCTACGATGCAGGAATAAGCCACGCCACCAGTATTTCAACTACCAGCAGGGTCACCCACGGTGGACAAGTTTCAGTGGGGCTTCACAACTAAGACAGATCAGGAAAAAGGACTTGGCGATCTGCTTCTGAAAATTAACCAGTGAAAATCCTGTGGCTCACAACACAGTGCTGGCACATGAGCTCCCCTAGGTTGGACAGGAATATATAATAGATGCAACAACCGTCTCAAGCATACCAACCATCACAAGGCTAACACAGGACCAGGCCATGCTCCCTCCTGTTACACAGAAAGCTGACATAACTTGGAGCTATCTTGACAAAAACTAATAACCTTAACAAAGTAAGACTCAGTTTTGCGAAGGTATGATGAATTCATCCAAAGGATGAAACTGCAAAGTACCTCTCCACTCTACCAAGCATGATGTCCTGGTCTCCAGGGACTGATTCTTCCTCACAACATGTCCAAAGTGTGTAAGATGTAGTCTTGCCATCTTTGCTACCAAGGAGCATTCTGCTTGTACTTCTTCCAGAAAAGATCCATTTGCTATTTTGGCGGTCCATGGTATATTCATGTTAATAGCTGACAGATACCACTGTTTCCCTCACAAATTTAAATTATCCCATGATATAACCTGTGCTGCTCCAGGGCACAGTTTGGGAACTATGGCCCAAGCATATGGCAAGCATTCAAGAGGGATCTGAACTAGATGGTTCATCTCTTTCAGGTAAATCAATTAAAAAACAAACTAAGATTTGCTGGTTTTTAGTGCTTTTGTTACCCTAGTCTGGCTAGAACATGGGTAAAGAAAACAAGTTTAAAAAAATCATTCATCTTTTCCTTTCCTCTAGTTTGAAAGGTACTTTTGTCACCAAGAGAAATTACCAGTGCCAGTATCCAGAGACTGATAATCTTTAATACTTAAGGTTGTGATACACATTAATTATTGCAAAAAGGAGAAACAGCTAAAATACAATGACTATTCACATGCCTAGGAGAACTAGCCGGATCTGACTTGACGGCACTTGGCTGGCAAGAGAACAAATTTTCTTCCACACCAGCCAATTGTTCTCTCTTTCTACTTGAACTACAAAGAAATTTAAAATCTCTTGATCATATACCAGCTGCATATGACACTACCTTTTCAGGAATGTTGAATTTAAGTGTAAATTTTAAATTTACAGTGAAATCCTCATGGACCTCCTCCTGTACTACACCACATGGAATATTTAGCAATGTTTCCTGTACTAATGTTACTTGTAAACTATAATTCGTGTATATTACTATTACTCTTCTTTTAATTACTACTCATTTTCAAAAAAGTTTCTGATGCAGGTTCACAAACACTGATGACCACAATCTTGTAGCTAAAAACCAGAACACTAGATAAATCAGCAACTATAAAAAACACTGGCAGCAACAACAACAACAAATAGCATGTGCTTGCAGCACATGCAGACAAAACCACATGATTCAGAGCATCATCACAATTGGGTAATAATGACAGCTCTGACTGGAGTGCATTAAAAGGTTGAAAAAGTAAATTAACGTTTTAGCCTTGTAGGTATACATGTAAGCTGGCCTTGTGAAAAATGTTGTTGCTGTTATAACTATGTTGTGCTGCTGTTAGGTGCCATCAAGTCAGTTCTGATTCACAGTGACCCTCTGCACAACAGACTGAAATACTGCCCAGTCTTGCACCATGTCCACAATTATTTTTATGTTTAAGCCCATTATTGCGGTTACTGTTTCAATCCATCTCGTCAAGGGTCTTCCTCTTTTTTTGCTGACTCTCCACTCTACCAAGCATGATGTCCTGGTCTCCAGGGAATGATTATTCCTCACAACTTGTCCAAAGTGTGTAAGATGTAGTCTTGCCATCTTTGTTACCAAGGAGCACTCTGGTTGTACTTCCAGAAAAGATCCATTTGCTATTTTGGCGGTCCATGGTATATTCAACATTCTTTTCCAACACCACAATTCAAAGGCATCAATGCTTATTCTGTCTTCTTTGTTCATTGTCAGCTTTTGCATGTGTATGATCCAGCTGAGAATACCAAGGCTTGGGTCAGGCACACTTCAGTCTTCAAGCTGGTATCTCTACTTTTCAATACTTTACAGAGATCCTTTGCAGCAGATTTTCACAAATGCAATGTGTCTTTTGATTTCTTGACTCTGATTTCCATGGCATTGATTGTGGACTCACGTAAAATGACATCATTGACAACCTCAATCCTTTCTCCATTTATGACAATGTTGCTTACTGGTCCAGTTGTGAGGATTTTTGTTTTCTTGATGTTGAGGTACAATCCCAACTGAAGGCTGTGGTCCTTGATCTTCATCAGTAAGTGTTTCAAATTGTCTTCACTTCCATCAAGTAAGGCGGTGTCATCTGCGTAAGACAGGTTGTTAATGAGTCATTCACTAATCCTGATGCCTTGTTCTTCTTCATATAATTCAGCTTTTCAGATTATTTGCTTGACACACAAATTGAAAAGGTATGTTGAAACGATACAACCCTGATGCTCACCTTTCCTGACTTTAAACCATGCAGTGTCCCTTTGTTCTGTTTACATGACTATCTCTTGATCCATACACAAATTCCTTAAGAGCACAGTTAAGGGTTCTGGAATTGCCATTTTATGCAATGTTAGCCATAATTTGCTTTGATACACACAGTGGAATGCCTTTTCATAGTCAATGAAACACAGGTAAACATCTTTCTGGTATTCTCTGCTTTCAGCCAGGATCCATCTGACATCAGCAATGATACCCCTGATTCTACTTCCTCTTCTGAATGTTCTGAATGCAGCTTAAATTTCTGGCAGTTTCTTGTCAATATGCTGTTGTAGTCACTTTTGAATGATCTTGAGCAAAATTTTACTTGTGTCTGACATTAATGATATTGTTCAGTAATTTCCACATTTGGTTGGATTATCTTTCTTTGGAATGGGCATAAATATGGATTTCTTCCAGTCAGTTGGCCAGGTAGCTGTCCTCCAAATTTCTTGGCATAGACGAGTGAGGACTTCTAGCACTGCATCTGTTTGTTGAAATTCTCATTTGATATTCTATCAATTTCTGGAGCCTTGTTTTCGGCCAATGCCTTCAATGCAGCTTTGACTTCTTCCTTCAGTACCACTGGTTCCTGATCGTATGCTAACTCTTCAACTGGCTGAATATCGACCAGTTCTTTCTGGTATAATGACTCTGCGTATTCTTTCCATCTGCTTTTGATGCTTCCTAAGTCGTTTAATATCCTTTGCTATTGCAACTCAAGGCTTGAATTTTTTTCTCCAGTACTTTCAGCTTGAGAAATACAGAACTTGTTTTTTCCTCTGGTTTTCTACTTCCAGTTCTCTACACATTTCATTATAATACTTTATACTGTCTTCTTGAGCTGCCCTTTGAAATCTTCTGTGTAGGTCTTTTACTTCACCATTCCTTGCTTTAGCTGGTCGACACTCAACAGCAAGTTTCAGAGCCTCTTGTGATATCCAGCTTGGTCTTTTCTTTCTTTCTTGTCTTTTTAATGACCTCTTGCTCTCTTCATCGATGATATCTTTGATGTCATTCCACAATTCGTCCAGTCTTCGGTCATTAGTGGTCAACACATCAAACCTGTTCTTGAGATGGTCTTTAAACTCAGGAGGGATATACTCAAGGTCAAACTTTGGCTCTTGTGGACCTGTTCTAATTTTTTTCAGTTTCAATTTGAATTTGCATATGGGCAATTGACGATGTGTGTCACAGTCAGTACCTGGTCTTGTTCTGACCGTGGAAATGGAGATTTTCCCATCATCTTTTTCCACAGATGTAGTCAATTTGGTTCCTGTGTATTCCATCAGGTGAGGTCTGTGTCAATCACCATTTGTGTTGGTTAAAAAATGTATTTGCAATGAAGAAGTCATTAGTCTTGCAAAATTCTAACACATGATCTCTGGAATTATTTCTATCTCCAAGGCCATATTTTCTAACTACTGATTCTTCTTCTTTGTTTACTTTTTTCACATTCCAGTCACCAGTAATAATCAATGCATCCTGATTGCACGTTTGATCAATTTCAGACTGCTAAAGGTGGTAAAAATCTTTAATCTCTTCATCTTTGGCCTTAGTAGTTGGTGTGTAAATATGAATAATAGTTGTATTAACTAACCTTCCTTATAAATGTGTGGATGTTACCCTGTCATTGACATCATTGTACTTTAGGACAGATCTTGAAATGTTATTTTTGATGATAAATGCAACACTCTTCCTCTTCAAGTGTTCATTCCCAGCAAGGTAGACCATATGATTGCTGGATTGAAAATGGCCAGTACTGGTCCATTTCAGCTCACTAATGTGGAGGATATTGATGTTTAAGCCTTCCCTTTCATTTGTGATGATTACCAATTTCCCTAAAGTCATAGTTCATACATTCCATGTTCCAATCATTAATGGATGTTTGCAGCTATTTCTTTTCATTTGTCTCATGCCACATCAGCAGATAAAGATCCTGAAGACTTTACTCCATCCACATTATTAAGATTAACTCTACTTTGAGGAGGCAGCTCTTCTCTATCTTCTCAGTGCCTTCCAATCTGGGGGCTCATTTTCTGGCATCATATCTGATAACATTCTGGTGCTACTCATAAGGTTTTTCCTGGCTAATTCTTTTCAGAAGTAGACTTCTGGGTCCTTCTTCCTTAGTCTGGAAGCTCAGCTGAAACCTGTCTATGATGGGAGGCCTTGCTGGTACCTAAAACCAGTGGCATAGCTTCCAGCATCACAGCAACAAGCAAGTCTCCACTGACAGACAAGTAGGGGCTGCTCACTGTATCTTTGCTCCTCCTATCAGGTAAGATATCCAATCAACACAATCAGCTCAGAACTCTGCAGAGCAGGACAGCCTCCTACCAGCCCAGGCACTCAATCAATCTAATCTTGTATATCTCATCAATATAACCACCACTAATAATCCACCAGGCGCTCCGTGAATACTCTGGGGGTCAGTTCTACCCTGGCCCGTAGGGTCGCCATGAGTCAGATCTGACTTGACGGCGCTTGGCTGGCTGGCAATCCATCTCATTACGTCGTAGTGATAGCATTTCTAACACATAGGTTAATCACACCAGATTAAAAAATGGTAGGCAATCATACAATACTGGGAAGCACAAACTAGCCACATTGACAGACATTTTAGAGGGATACAATTCAGTCCATGACACTGTTGAATATAACCCTGTAACTATAAAGGAAATTAAATTAATAATTTTAAAACTCCCCCAAAATTACTGAAGTCAACTCTTTGGACAGGAATGGATTGGACATGGAGTCACAATGTGACCATAAGGTGCATGTACTTCATTGTTCTATGTATCTATAGGATGCTGCCCTACTGGCTTCTTACTAGAAGAGAGAGGAGAGGATGAAAAAGAGGGGACAGGAGATTGTTAAGAGGATATGACATACATAGAATGAAAAGGAGGAGTGTGCTGTCACTGGGAAAGGAAAGCAGAAGGAGCCGCAGACAGGCAGGCATGCAAATTTAATTTGGATTGTATACTGTCACTCAATCATAAGAAAATATAATTTTTTTAAAAAAAAGCTCTCCAAAAAAGAAACCTCCAGATCCAGATGATTTCACCAGAGCCAAGCCAAGTGCTGCCAAGTCAGATCCAAGAATTCTGCCAAATATTTAAAGAATAATGAATATTAATTCTATACAATCTCTTCCAGAAAACGGAAGAGAAGGAAACATTTCCTAATTTTATAAAGGTATTACTCTCATACAAAAATCAAAGAAAGTGCAAAAGAAAAATGAAATCTATAGGTCAATATCCTCCATCAACATAGATACAGAAATATTTAATAAAATACTAGCAAACAGAATTAATTCCTCTCCCCCCAAACCTGCTGCTATCAAGTCAGTTCTGACTCATAATGACCCTATGAGACAGAGTAGAACTTCCTCAAGAGAGTTTCCATTTGGATTGTATACTGTCACTCAATCGTAATAAAATATTATCAAAAAAAAAAAAAAAAAACAACAACAAAACAAAACTCTCCAAAAAAGAAACCTCAAACTATTAGGTTTGAACTGCCAGTCTTTTGGTTAGTAGCCATAGCACCTAACCACTCTGCCACCAAGGTTTCCTAGGTAACATGTAATAATAATTATGTATCATTTTAGATGCAGACCACCAGGCCTGTCCTCCAAGGTGCTCCTAGCTACTATAGGGATATTTTTATAGACAGTCATTTTGATGTCACTCCTCTGACAATGTCACTCAGTGCCATGCACACCCCCACATTCTCCTAAGTGACACGATGCTAATGCAAATCATGTGGTAGATTGGGATGGCAGTGTCCACCTCATATGAAACAACAACAACAAACCCACAGCCATCAAGTCACTTGCAACTCATAGAACAGAACTGCCCAATCGGGTTTCCAAGGAGCAGTGAGTGGGTTCAAACTGACCACCTTTTGGTCAGCTGCGAAGCTCTTAACTACTGCTCCACCAAGCCTCAGTATAAGGGCAACATAAACGGTAACTCGGGGGCTCCAAACTTGTGTCAATGGTGACTTGCTGGTAATAGCTGGTCATAGCTACCTTCCTTAAGGATTCTGAGGAAATGACCAACTTTCTAAGGGATGAAAAAGTACACAGACTCACGCATGGAGACATGCAGCATGCAGGTAGCATTTATGTCATCTCTTGCTGAAATATGAAGCACTCTAGAACACTCCTCCCTTTCCTATTTTTCAAGGTGAGAAAAAAAAGACAGATCTCATTTTTGCTTCTTGGTTTACTACCTAATATTTAAAACAAAACATTTAAGTAAAAATCTATATAATCCTAAGTTTTAAAATAAGGTTCTCCGACTGACAGAATGTTATGCTAACTTTCTACTATCTAATATAGATGACTGAGCCAGATGAAGACCAAATACATCTTTGGGACAATTCCCAAAGTAGAAATATTAGCAAATATTAATAACACAGTAACTTTAACTTTGAAAACATCTGAATAGCATTCCCACATACTATTCTGAAGGAATAATTCTCTTTATACTTTTAAGTATAAAGTATAAGTACTTTTTCATAAAATTTAGAATAAGAATAAACGGTTAAACAAACTGTTTTATAAAACTTATGCCATAAACAAGATGTAGTTGTTGTAGATTTTTTTGAAAATTGTTTTATTTTGAAATAACTGTAGATTCACATGCAGTTGTAAGAAAAAATTTTTAAAAAAGATTCTGTATACTTTTTACTGTTCTCCCCAGTGGTAACATCTTGCATATCTGTAAAGAAAACCACAGCCATCAAGTCAATTCTGACTCATAGTGACCCTATAGAAATGAGAGGAACTGATCCATAGAGTTTCCAAAGAGTGCTTGGTGGATTCAAACTGCTGACCTTTTGGTTAGCAGTAACACGTATCTATAACATCCCAGAATATCACAACCAGGAAGTTGACACTCATACAATTCACTCACCCGCTCAGAGTTCATCAGTTTCATATGCACAGGTGTGTTTATATTTAGTTTTATGCAATTATCTCACATACATACATTCTTGTGGCTACCACCACACTCAACAGAGTCAAGAACAGTTCCACTGAAGAGATCCCTGTACTGTTCTCACCTCTCCTTAACTCCTAGCAATCATTAATATCTTCTCCATCACCAGAATTGTGCCACTGCAAGAATATTATATAAGGCATCACATAGTATATAACATTTTGAAAAAAATTTTTTTCTTGTAGCATATATAAGTATGGTATGTTGAAACTTTCACTCTTACTGTTAATTTTAGGAAAAAGTTAGGAGAGCTCATAAATGGAAATCCCCAAAGTACAAACCATTTATTGTATAAAACCTAATGGAGGCACAGAGGAATTTGCCAAGATAACTTTTATCTTTGTCCCTGCATATTTTCTGAGGTTATGGAAGGTGTTTTGGAGGTATCTATCCTCAGATCCCTTAACACTGTAAACAGGTGGTCAGGGATGAGGAAGGTCTTTTAAAGTAAAATCAAGGACAAATGACTTCATCTGTGGCCTATTCCCAGGATGACAAACACAGTTGATTCTTGTGATTTGTAGTAGTAAAGTTCTATAAAGCCGCTGAACTAGCCACTGTGAACCAGCCTAACCCGACTTCAGTGGAGGACACACATGTTGGCTGACTCAAGTTTTTGGCTGCACCACACGTGTGTGTGTTCAGAAGTGACCACAATAAATGACCACCACGAGGCCAATTTGCAAGAATGGCGATCAAGTGATAGTTCATGTCCAGGAGAAATTACAAGCAATTGGTAGTGGCCGCCTGTAGGGTAGTGCTGAGAACTCTGGTGGTAAATCCAGGCTCGGGAGAGATGATAACCTAGTCCACTCATGACATCTGCCATCAGCAGTGGAGGAAGGACTGCCACATATGGGCCAGATATTTGTTACCAACATCTTTAACAAAGCTAAATAAAGAATGGGTCATCTGAAAACTCAGTCATCACTGTGAAGTATATAAAAACAATATTTAGAAGAACAAACACTGTGAGTGCATCTCTGGACTCTTTGGGTGGTGCAAGAAGTTAATGCATTTGGCTTCTGACTGAAAGGTTGGTGGCATAAAATCCACTAGAGGCCCCTCAGAAGAAAGGCCTGGAGATCCACTTCTGAAAAATCCGCCACTAAAACCCCTACAGAGCCCATCTCTGCCCTGACACACGCTGGATCACCAGGAGTCAGAATCAGTGCCATCGCAATCAGTTCCAAAAAAAAAAGGTGTGTCTCTAGAGTTGTCCAAGCAAGGAGCTCCAAGTAAACTAGGTGTCAGCTGCAAATTTATTTCTATGGTGAGAAAGGATGCCTCGTACTAGAAGCTTCTTTAGTACAATCCTCTAATTCCTTTTCACTCTGCCTCCTCTACACACAAAACATCTCCTTCTGAGACAGAAAGCTCTGACTGAACAACCTAAAAGTTTCCCCTTTGTCTTTGCATTTGGGTGTTTAGGAAGCAGACAGCCCAGTGCTAATGCACCCTATATACATTACTTTATTGATACTCACAGTTCCATGAAGGTGAGTCCTGCTATTATCCCCATTTCTACACGAGCACTGAAGAAACCATCCACACTACCAAAGAGCTCTGTCTTGGTCTCAGTCTATACTGCATTTCTCTCTGGCCTTTTCTGTCTCACTATAAGTTAGTAAAATGTACTTATGCTGTATCAGTGGTGAGTTTGGGCCCAAGTTTCCAGGGTCTATTCATACCTGGGCACTGAAAAACTCAAGTACCCAGACCCTTAAAATTAAAGACCAGACCAGGAAATAGAGTCAATAAGTTTTTTGAAGCCACTTTGCCTGGTTGAGAACCAGCCTAGTTAACTTAGACCATTCCTCGTATTAGCAAGCTACATGCAAGTCATATCTCAAATGCTAAAATTACTGAATTAAAAAAAAAATGCTCTGATTTTGTTTTTAGCATCTACAGAGTGATAGATTACATTTATATCAAGAACAATAGGTTACATCAATTGGAATTAGTTTCTCAGGAAGACCTACAATGGAGTAGAACGAAATTTTGGTTACTGCATAAATCTTAAGAGTTTTAGGAATGTATGAACCTCTATATTTAAGCAAAATAAGTAAGTAATAATGTTACTGTTTTCCTCTTTTACATGTTGTTTATTCATATTAGATCATCCCATTAGATCATCCCACGAATAAGCTTTATTCTCACTTCTAGATTTGCTAGGTTTAAAAGTATTTTTAATTTTCTAAATTTATATTCACATTGCAACTTCTTCGCTTTCACTTGTGAGAATAGAAAAATACACTCTTGTTATTAGGCAGGCATGAGGGAGATCCTTTTATTTCACCTCTCATAATGTTACTCATTAAGAAGCTTGTGAAGTTTATCAGAATATTTGTTCTTTTTTTTCAGTGTAAGAATGTCATTAGGCAGGGTTTCTTTAAAATATGTTGGCATCTCTTATCCTTATTTGGAAGAAGAAATCAAAGGACATCAGAGAATTAAAAAAAAAAAATAAAAAAGCTGACAAGTTGCATTGCAAATAAGGAACAGAACTGGGTCACAGCTGGGTCTGCTTTTGGCCTCAAGTGAAATTCATTGTTCTTTATAGCTCACACTAGCATTCTAATGCACTGATTAGAAGAGAATCTCAAAAGGGAACCATGTAGCTAATCAACCACATGCAGTAATGAGGGCCATAAGCCACGTGACCCCAACAACACACACGAAAAGTGAACAGAACTGGCAAAAGGAGGAACCGTATCGAAACAGGCCAAGGTGAATGTGTGTCCACCTGGGCTTGATCTTTGTCTCAGGCTTATGGTGAGTCCATCAAAATCATATTCCTGGCCTAAACAACATAGGTACAACTATCTGAGAAACCTGACTGTTTTACAGTTGATGTAAGCGTCCTTGCAAGGAGGAATCTGGCTTGGTAGGAAAATGGTTTGATAAGACGCTTCAGGACTTTGATAGCAAATTTGGAAAGTGAAGTAAGTCTATTGGACACGAGAAGGGTCAGAAACCATTTCTCCTAAACTAGTTTGACTATGCTCCACTTTTGGGAAAATCAATGAACACAGATTTCATGTTTACTGTGGGTACATGATATAAAAATGTCACCAATGCCCCTAGGAAATATTTAGCAAATTTATGTTATACACTAATGTAGAAGCATTAAGAAGAGCAGTTTTTTGGTTTCCATAAATCAGGGCAGTCTGAAAAGCAGGACAAATAGGCAGCTGACAACAGGCTAAGGAAACATACATGGATTCCTCATTTTAAGAAATTTTCATAGAATCACCATGTACAAAAGCAATCATTCAGGTGATAATTATTTTCTTATGTGTCCTTCAATTTATACAGATTCACAACATGACTCCATAATCAATGAACCAGATGTTGGCAGCAGAGTGGTTCAGTTACTTAGGGAACATACAAAGGAGACAATACTCATTTGTTTTTTCTTCAGACAGGTCAAGATTACTCAATAGGCCATGTCTTTGCTTAGAGCCACAAAATGAGGGGGGTGGGGCGTGGGGGTGGTGGTAGTAATTTTTAAAGAATGATATGTTCCAAAACAAGTAAGGAAATTTTTAAAATTTTATAGCCTATCTTATATTTATTTAGCTGGATAAGATCATTTTTATTTTTAAAGATGTGGTGGTAGTACCCACAATCTTTTCAGGACCTAGGGTTGCTTGAAATCTTAATCTAACCCAATGACCATGGAATTAAAAAACTCAGTGAGGAAACAAAACTTACACACAAGAAACAGAGAACTCAAGGCATTCTGTCACCAAGTGACAAACTGTGTAACCTTGTCTAAAAAGGTAATCAAAGTTGTATGAGGCACTGGATAAGTTTCCTAAAAGAGAGAAGACAAGCTAGGCCTATAGCATAGGCCTAAATGATAAACAAGAAAACCCAAGCCTGTTGCTCTGTAGTTGACTCCAACTCACAGAGATCCTATAGGACAGAGTAGAACTTCCTCATATCATTTCCAAGGTCATAATCTGTCTAGAAGCATATTGCTACATCTTTTCCCCAAAGGACTAGGTAGGATCTTGATATTCAGAGAGAGAAGAAATTTTTCTGAACATGGAGAATTTAAATAGCCAACCATTTTCATGAACTCCAAAAATGATTGCTTAAAAGATTCTTCACAAAGAAGCCAGGCTGAAAAGGCAATATATTGTAATGACGACGATGATATAAGGCTTTGGAAAAGGTAAAACTGTGAAGACAGTAAAAAGATGAGTAGTTGCCCAGGGTTTGGTGAGAAGTGGAAATAGGGTTGACTGGCAGAAGCATTTTCAGGGGTGAAACCACTCTGAATGAGCCTGTAACGGTAGGCACATGACATCATGCCTTTGTTAAAGTCCACTGAACTGTACCACAGCAAGAGTACAGCATAAACTTCAGTTAACAGTAATGTACCAATATAGATTTATCAGTTGTAACAAATATACCACATAAATGCAAGATGTTAATAACAGGAGAATAGTGTGTGCAAGGAGAGATGCGCATATGGGAACCTTCTGTACTTTTGGCACAATTTTTCTGTAAATATAAAACTTCTTTTAAAAATAAATTGTATTTTAAAAAAGTCTTCAATAGCACATAAAGTTTTAGGAATGTGTTCTCAAACACCCTCACTTCTTTGACTTTCTGGATCATTAGACATAAGAGATGTGTTTATCAGGGGAGCGTTTTTCATAGGCTTTTGGGATTTCATCACCAGCATCCTTTGGGGCTAGATAGGGGGTAGATAATACGGACCATCACAAGCTCAAGAGCCTCAGGGAAAACCCATCTTCATGGAATCTGTGGTCTAGAAAGGTCAGTAGGTTGAATTTAAGACCATTTGATTTTCTAGTCCAATATTTACGGAATTTATTTGGCTTGGTTTTGAGAAAAGATGAAAAAGTGGAGTTAGTGACAGGTGACTTTTCTTTTTTTTAAAAAAATTATTTATTTGTTGTTACTGAGTGAAAGTGCACAATCTAGTTTAAATTCGCATGCCCACCTATATGCAGCTCCTTCTGCTCTCATTGCCTGGTGACAGCACACTCCTCCTTTCTGTTCTATACATGTCATATCCTCTTTATGATCTCCATTCCCTTCTAGTAAGAAACAAGTAGGATGACATCTTATATATGCACACAACCATAAAGTGCACACACAATATGGTCACTCTGTGTTGCGGGGTCCAATCCATTCCTGTCCAAGCAGTTAGCCTCAGTAATGACTTATGATAGGGGCAGCATCAGACCTAGGGACCGTGCTCCCAAGGGAACCCCCAAGCCTTTGGACATCAGTTGCAGTCTTTCAGTGGAATTCTCAGGATGCAACCCTTTTTATTCCCATATTGCCACTGGGACTCAACTTTGTGAGCCCCATCACGGCTGTCACTGGTGGTGGCCAGGCACCATCTGGTTCTTCTGGTCACATGTTGACGCAGTCACCCATTCACATGGGTCTTTCAGTCTTATGGGTTCTCTCTCTCCCATGTTGTTTTTGTCCTTGGTGAACATCTGTTCCTGCTGAATTGGGACCATTTGGCGTACCTCAGCTGGCAGCTTGCTAGCTTTTAAGACCCTAGATGCCACTCAGCAATATGGGGTGGAAAAGACTCTCTTAGCAATAGGTTAGTTATGCCAAATGGCCTCGATGTCCCCTGAGAGCATGGTCCGATAGGGGCCATTTTTAAGCCCAAATGATTTAAAAAAATAAAGTCTAAAATAAACTTGTTTTAGCCTCTACGATAAACATTAATTCATTTGATTTTCTTTCAGTCTCTAGAGATTCATCAGCCTTTCACCTTTTCTTTTCTTCCACCCTTACCTAACTGAAAACAACAACAACAACAATAAAATGATGACACATTTAGATGCTAAACAGAACATAAGACACGATTTCATACTTGTAATAGTAAGACCATATGTTACTGCTAGGGCAAAAATAAAAATATAAGGGTTCTGCTTCTGTTCTTTGTGTTAGGTAGAAGAATTTTTTTCTTTTTTAATTACCTTTCTAGAAAATTATACTCTTTCAGTTCCAGAACCGAGGATACAGCCTATTCCATTTATTTAAAAAACTTGCCAGCCAAGTTCCGTCAATTAGAGGATTATAGTAATAATACAGTTTTGATTCCATATATCAAGCAAACCATGGTGGTGTAGTGGTTAAATGCTACAGCTGCTAATCAGCAGACAGGCAGGCAGTTTGAATCTAACAGGTGCTCCTTGGAAACTATGGAGCAGTTCTACTGGTTCCTATAGGGTTGCTGTGCATTGAAATTGACTCAATAGTAACAGGTTTGTTTCAAGTGTATTATTAAACTGAGTATATCTCCACCTTGGATTATTTGACCTCAAATATTGACAAATCATGCATATTAATAAAACTGTCCTTCACAGACCACTGAAACACCATTGTTCCACTTCCTCTTCAACAGTTTAGTGAAGTGGGGTTGGGGTGGGTTCTAGCATTTTCACGTTTTGCTGTTGTAGACAGTATAGGAGGGGGGTGAAGTACCTTCTGTTTGACTCTGCTGTGAGACAGGAGCAGCATGGGGGCTAAGCCACACCGCTGGCATATTAGTTGCATTCCAGTCATTTAAGGGGACAAAATTTAGGTAGTGATTCATTTTATTTTTTGTTTTAAGTTAGTAATGTCTGCCTCTTAGCAGTTTTCCTAATCAAAGAAAGAAATATTCTCTTTGAAAGTTTAATAGCTGAGGTTAATACAAAGAGGAGCTGAGTAACAAATACAGCATGATACGGTCATAAATATTTTAACAGATTTGTGAGCTCAGGTGCTGATATGATAATTCAGATGAAGCCATAGTCTAAAGATTTTGTTGTGGTTGTCACTGTCTTGTTTTAATGAAAAGAAGATCAAAAAGTAAAAAGAGTGGATAATAGGGCTTTCAAGCAAAAGTTAAAGAAGTAGGTAGGTTTTATTGAGAGAATAAAATACAGAAATCACTACTTTTTACAAGCATTCTTTTCATCCTTCCTCCCCATCTTCTCTCTTTGGTTTCCTATCATCCATTTCTCTTGCCTCACACGTAAGTAATCAATGAAAAGTCAAGCAAGAAAGAGGCAGCTTATTTTAAGGTGATGGGAAGTGTGGTTAATTATACAGGATGGTTATCTCATTCTTAGATCTCTGGACTTTGTTAGAGTAACATCAACTGAAATTAGGAGTGTTCTGGCATCTCCACTTAAATACCAGGGTGTGGAGAACTAGCTATTCCAGGGGTAAACAAAGAGCTTAATCCTAGCCTGCTCTGGATAGAGGGTTCCAACACAAGAAGCATCACAAAGGAAGATATACAAATGCAGAAGCAACTGGAGTGGAAATCTGATTTACGCTATCTGTTACAAAAGTGTTTCATTAACTCCAATACTGTTGTTAGAACAGAGTTGCGTTAGTAGAAGTCTATGAAACATGACTGCTAAGAGGGCTAGCATACACATCTACATAAATCTTGGTTAAACTCTGTGTTTTACAGTGAGCTTTAAGAGTGTCATTCCCATTTGGCTGTTTGGACTCATCAGTATCTTGTTTTACTTTTCTTTTTATTAAATAAAAAATGAAAGTGTACATACTCTGTGCTTACAATACTGAGTTAAGAGAGGAGGAGTACACAAGTTGTGTCCAAGTCCCATTAATATTGATCTTCTTACTAATGTGTATTGTCACCAATTTCACCCAATTTCTAACAACTATCTAATCTAAACCCTTGCCCCTTGCCCTCTCCCCTCCCACCCCCCCATCCTTGTAGCCATCAAAGAGTCTTTTCTATTACGTATGAGTATGCTTTTAAGTTTTTATTGTAGGGGTCTTATATAATAATTGTCCTTCTGTCACTGACTAGTTTCACTCAACATAATGTCCTCCAGTTGAGACCAAATTGAGAGATGTTTCCTGCTATCATCGTTGTTCTTCATTAATGTATGGTACTCCACTGACTATATATACCAAAGTTTACCCATCCATTCTTCTGTTGTTGGGCATCTGGGTAGATTCCAACTTTTTGCTATCGTGGACTGTGCTGCAATGAACATTTGTGTGCACGTATCGGTTGGTGTCAATGGCCTTCACTTTGTAGGATATATTCTGAGCACAGGAATTACTGGGTCAAATGGTATATCTATATCCATTATTTTAAAGTAACGCCAAATTGCTTTCCAAAGAGGTTGCACCATTCTGCAGTCTCACCAACAGTGAAGGAGAGTTCCAATCTCTTTACAACCTCTCCAACATTTATTGTGTTGCGTTTTTTAGATCACAGCCAATCTTGGGATGAGATGGTATCTCATTTTCGTTTTGATTTCAATTTCTTTAATAATTAATGATCGTGAACATGTCCACATGTGGTTTTTGGCTGCCTGGATCTCCTCTTTAGTGAAATGTCTGTCCATCTCCTTTGCCCATCACTTAATTGGTCGGCAGTTCAAATTCACCAGGTGCTCCTTGACTACTCTGGGGGTCAGTTCTACCCTGGCCCTTAGGGTCACCATGAGTCGGATCCGACTCGACGGCACTTGGCTTGCCTAAGCTAAAACACAAAGAGATGCTTCTGAAGACAGCAAGGCTCAAATCAAAACTAACAGTCCAAGGGAAACCCTGTAGACTTTCATGTGACTTTTCTGCCAAAACAATGCTGGCTAGAAACCAATGGTCAGACACATTCAAAGCCCTGAATGAGAAAAACTTCCATCCCAGAATAATTTATCCTGCAAAATTGTCTATCAAATACAATGGTGAAATTAAGACTTTTGAAAATAAAGAGAAATTTAAACACTTTGTAAAAACTACACCCAAATAACATGAAATATTGAAAGAAGCTCTTCCCTAAATATATGTTTTAGGTGATAATTTAAGGCACTTCATCCAAATTTCTAATCAGTTAAGGAAGGCACAAAACTTCGCCAAACCAAGCCAAAAGCTACAGTATTATAATAAGGGAATCCATGATCATATCATGACAACTATAATATCATCACATTAAAAGAGGGATACACTAAAATAGTTACAGTTGCTTTTGATGAAGCAACAGTTTCTGACTTATAAAATAGTTAAAATTGATTTCAATAATTATATGTTAAGGGAGATTAGGTATGGGGCCATAGAACAGATTAACAATGTATCATTTGAAATTAAAAATCACAACACAGGAGTCTCAACAAATAGAAAATCAAAACTCATACCATCCATAAAGAAGAATGTCCCAGAACAGATTAATAACAACAACAGTGAAAACATCAACATGAAAATAAACATATTGCAATGACACCACTAAACATGTACCTATCAATAATCACATTGAATGTAAATGGACTGAATGCTCCAGTAAAGAGACAGCGAGTGATATCGTGGATCAAAAGACATGACCCGTCTATACATTGCTTACAAGAAACACATCTTAGACGTAAAGATAAGAACAGGTTGAGAATTAAAGTTTGGAATAATATGTTTCAAGCTAATAATACATGAAAAAGAGCAGGTGTAGCAATATTAATCTCAGATAAAATAGATTTTAATGTAAAATCCACTATTGTGGACAAGGATGGTCACTATTTATTGCTTTAACAATATTAAATATTTGTGTACCCAATACCAAAGCACCTAAATACATTGAACAAATACTGATGACATTGAAAAATGAGATTGATCATTCCACAATAACAGTTGGGGACTTTAACACTCCCCTTTCAGTTAAGGATAGATCATCCAGAAAAAAGCTCAGTACAGATACAGAAGATCTTATTACAACAATCAACCAGCTTGACCTTATCAACATATACAGATCTTTTCATCCATCAACAGATAAATACACCTTCTTCTCCAAAGCACATGGAACATTCTCCAGAATAGACCATATGTTAGGTCATAAAACAATTCTCCATAAAATCCAAAACATTGATTTATTGCAAAGTACCTTCTCGGGCCACAGAACTATAAAAGTTGAAATCAATAACAGAAAACTTATAGCTAAAAACTCCAACTTGTGGAAACTGAACAACAATTTACTCATAAAGCCTTGGGTTATAAAAGAAATTAAAGACACATTAAAAAAAACTTATGGATTAAAATGAGAATGAAAACACATCCTACCAGAATTTATGGGATATAGCAAAAGCAATATCTCTATAAATGCACACTTCCAGAAAGAAAGAGCACAAATTAAAGAATTAACCTCACAGCTTGAACAAGTAGAAAGAGTGCAACAAAGAAACCCCTCAGGCACCAGAAGAAAACAGATTATAAAGATTAGAGCAGAACTAAATGAATTAGAGAATAGAAAAACAATTGAAAAAATTAACAAAACCAAAAGCTGGTTCTTCGAAAAGATCAACAAAATTGATAAACCATTGGCTAAACTTACAAAAGAAAAACAACAGGAGATACAAATAACCCAATTAAGAAATGAGTTGGGAGATGTTACAACAGACTCAACTGAAATAAAATATAACATAATACGATGAAAAGCTATACTCTGACAGGTTTGAAAACCTGGGGGAAATGGACAAATTTCTAGATTCATATGACTCACCAAGACTATCACAAGGAGAAATAGATCAACTTAATAAATCTATCAAAAAGGAAGAGATTGAGGAAGTCATAAAAAAAATCTACCAACCAAAAAATGTCCTGGCCCAGATGGCTTTACTAGAGAATTCTACCAAACTTTTAGAAAAGAATTAACTCCAATACTACTGAGACTATTTCACACCACAGAAAGAGATGAAATACTTCCAAATTCATTCCATGAAGCCAGCATAACCCTGATACCAAAACCAGGGAAAGATCCCACAAAAGAAAGAAAATTGCAGACCAATATCACTCATGAATCTAGATGCAAAAATCTTCAACAAAATTCTAGCCAATATAATTCAACAGCATATAAAAAAAGTAATTCATCATGATCAAGTTGGTTTCATTCCAGAGATGGTAAGGCTGGTTCAACATCAGAAAAACAATTAATGTAATCAACCATATTAATAACACAAAAGATAAAACTCACCTGATTTTGTCAATTGATGCAGCAAACGCATTTGACAAAGTTCAACATCCATTCACACTTAAAGCTCTCAGAAAAATAGGAATAAAAGGGAAATTCCTCAATATAATCAGTAGCATCTATGCAAAGCCAACTGCTTTCATCATCCTGAATGGTGAAAGGCTGAAAGAATCCCCTTTGAGAACGGGAACTAGACAAGGATGCCCGCTCTCACCACTTCTATTCAACATTGTGCTAGAAGTTCTAGCCAGAGCAATTAGACAAGACAAAAAAATAAAAGGCATCCATATTGGCACTGAAGAAGTAAGGATTTCCCTCTTTGCAGATGATATGATTGTTTATACAGAGTATCCAAAGCAATCCATAAGTAAACTATTAGAGCTAATAGAAGAATTCAGCAGAGTATTGGGATACAAGACAAACATAACTAAATCAATAGCCAAGCCAAGTGCCGTCGAGTCGGATCCGGCTCAGGATTCCTTTATACTAACAGTGAAATCATTAATGAAGAAATCATCAAATCAATTCCATTTACTATAGGTCCCAAGAAGATAAAATACCTAGGAATAAATCTAACTAGAGAAATAAGAGATCTTTACAGAGAAAACTACAAGACCTTGCTACAAGAAACTAGCAGAGACTTACATAAGTGGAGTAATCTGTCCTGCTCATGGACAGGAAGACTCGATATTGTGAAAATGTCTATTTTGCCCAAAGCACTCTACTTATATAATGCAATCCCAATACAAATTTCAGTGACATTTTTTAATGAGATAGAGAAACAAATTATGGGCTTTATTTGGAAAGGGAAGAAATCTCGAATAAGTAAAGCACTACTGAAAAAGAAGAATATACTGGGAGGCCTCTCACTACCTCACTTTAAAACTTATTACATTGCCACAGCAGTCAAAACAGCCTGGTATTGGTATAAAAGGAGACATATAGACCAATGGAACAAAGCAGAGACCCCAGAGATGCCACCATCCTCCTATGAACAGCTGATATTTGACAAAGGTCCTAAGATTTTGAACTGGGGTAAGAACAGTCTCTTTAACAAATGGTGCTAGCATAATTGGATATCCATCTGCAAAAAATTGAAACAAGATCTATATCTCACGCCTTATACAAAAATCAACCCAAATTGGATAACAGACCTGAATATAAAAGGTAAAATGATAAAGCTCATCCAAGATAAAATAGTGTCAACAATGGATGTTTTAATATGCAATATAGACAGACTTCAAAATCTGACAAACAAAATACATTCATCAGATGACAAAATAGATAAATGGAAATTAATAAGAATCAAACACTTCTGCTCATTCAAAGACTTTATCTCCTTTTACTTTATTTCACAACCACAAAAGATCAAGAACAAAGGTGCTGACATGAATAACAACATTGACTACTGACTGTGCATTTTTTAGAGTAATTAAAAGACAAAACAAAGACTTTTACTTCTGGGAAGATGATGAAAACATACTTTTCCTTATTCTTCCTGTGAAGTACAAATAAAAACCCAGGGTATCATACGAGGTCTGACAATTAAGTTCACAAACTCATCCTAGAAAAAGTGCTACATACCTCACTGGTGAATATCACTATAGTCATCTTCTAAGTACTCCCATTGGGAAGCTATGCACTGGCAACAGTGCCTAGTCTATCCTTCAAAGCAATTTTGGAACTCTTTTTCTGGAATGACTGTCAGAGCTGTCGCCGTATTATCCTTGATGCCCTGAATGTCATCCAAATGTCTTTCTTTCAATATTTATTTATCTTCAGGGAAAGAAAAAGTCACTGGGGGCCAGATCAGGTGAGGAAGGAAGGTATTCCAATACAGTTATTTGTTTACTGGATAAAAAAAAATCCCTCTCAGACAACCATACAGTAAAGTTTGTGAAGTTGCCACTGTGCCAGCGTGCTCAATGGCCATTCCAGAAAGAGTCCCAAAATTGCTCTGAAGGGTGGACTAGCCTCCCAAGGGGTGCATAGCCTCCCAAGGGGAGTATTTTGAAATTGACTGTAGTGATATTCAGCAATGCGGTATGTAGCACTTAGAACAATTAAGTTCATGGACTTAATTGTTGGCCCTCTTATATAAAGCAAACATAAGAAGATTGAAAGGTAAGGAGAAGTCAGAGCAGCTATGAACATCAAAATGCAAGAAATGACACAACGGTGAGTTCCCAGTTGTTGTTTGCCTCATATATCACATACTTTGAGCTGAAGAAACCATCAACTTGGAAAAGCCAGTGGCTAAAGACCAAATAAAGCCCCAACAAAAGCCTGCAATCTTTAACCACTGTAAAAGCAAAGGGGAAGCCTACTGAGGCAAAAATCTTCTATAGACTGCAACTGATGGTCCGAAGATCTGGGGGTTCCCCGGGTAGCATGGCTCCTAGGCCTGATGCTGCCCCTGATCATAAATCATTACTGAGGTTAGTTCTTCGGCCAGGAATGGATTGGACACTGAGTGACCATATGGTGTGTGCACTTTATAGTTCTATGCATCTACAGTGTGCTGTCCCACTGGCCTCCTACTAGAGGGGAGTGGAGACGGTGGAGAGAAGGGGACAGGAGATTGTTAAGAGGTTATGACATGTACAGAAAGGAAAGGAGGAGTGTGCTGTCACCAGGCAAGGAGAGCAGAGGGAGCTTCAGATAGGTGGGCATGCAAATTTAAATTGGATTGTATACTTTCACTCAATCACAGTAAAAAAAAAAAATCTTCTAGAAAGTAATTGCTCTACTTTAGTCAAACACCACAGAAAAAAACTGTGCCTCCTCCCACAGAAGTTGGCAAAGGGTAAGTAGAGCATCTGGACTTCCACCCTGGAGAGGCTGTAACAAGGTGCCCCCATGTCCCACGCAAAGAAATAGTTGTCAGGTGCTGTTGAGGGGGCTCCTACGTACAACAGAGTGAAACCCTGCCTGGTCCTGCCCCATCCGCACAGTCACCGCCATGTTGGAGCCCTCTGTTGCAGCCACTGTCTCAGCCAGTCTTGTCGAAGGTCTTCCTCTTTTTCAGTGACCCTCTGCTGATGATCGTGTACTTCTCCAGGTACTGATCACTCATGATAATAAGTTCAAAGTAAGTGATATGAAGTCTCAGCATCCTTGATTCTTAGGTACATTCCAGCAGTACTTCTTCCGAGACAAACATGTTCACTCTTCTGGCAGTAGTTGGTGTATTCAGGATTCTGCACCAGCACCACAGTTCAAAGGCATCAACTCTTCTTTGGTTTTCCTTATTAATTTTTCAGCTTTTGTATGCAGGTGAGGTGACTGAAAATACCATAGCTTGGGTCAGTTATACCTTACTCCTCAAAGTGACATCTTTGCTTTTAACATTTGAAAGAGGTCTCTTGCAGAAGACTCACCCATTGCAATGTGTCTTCTGATTTTCTGACTGCAGTTTCCACGGGTGTTTATGAATCCAAGTCAGATGAAAACCTAGACAACTTCTACTATCTTTTACCCCTTTTATCACAATGTTGCTTATTGGTCCAGTTTTGAGGATTCTTGTCTTCTTTCTGGTGAGGTATAATCCATATTGAAGTCTGCAGTCTCTGATCACAGAAAAACGCCAATTTCTTTTAAAAAATTTTCTGTAAGCAGCACTGCCCTGTGGCAGGCTGATTTAAGGAGAAATCCTCAAGGGCTTTTTAAAATTATGGATCCAGAGTAACAGAACCTGACATCCTAGGGCCCAATCCATACAGGAGGAGGTTCTGACATGTCCTATCACACAAGTAAGTAAAGTATGACCCCCTAAGAAAAGGCCTGAAAGTTACTACATGGAAGGCAGACATAAAGATAGTGTATTAAATATTCTGAGATCAAGTTTAAGCTAAAAAATAAATACAAGGCTACATTGGACAATTTAAGGCAACAAAACAAACACAAACATGGTAAAAAGAAAATACAAATCATCATAAGAAAGGGACTGTATGAGTGTATGTGATAGAGAAAAGCCTCCAGGCAAAATAGCCATTCTGTGACCAGAGCTAAAGGAAACTGTCCACCATCCCGCCCCAAAAAACCACTCCTGTTGAGTCAGTTCTAACTCATAACAATTCTATAGTTCAGAGTAGAACTGCTCCAGAGTTTCCAAGGAATGCCCAGTGGATCTGAAATGCCAGCCTTTTGGTTAACAGACATAGTACTACGCCACCAGGGTTTCAGGAAGTAGAGCCCAGAGGGGTAGATTAATCATCACAGAAGAAAACCCAGAGTAAAACTGTAACATAGTGACGGGCTTTTAACATAGGCTGGGTGTCCTGGGTGGTACAAACAGTTACTGCTTGACTACTAACTGAAAGTTTGGTGTTTGAAATCTACTCAAAGGTACCTCAGGAGAAAGGCCTCGAAGCCAGCTTCTGAAAGATAACATCATCTCGAAAATCCTATGGAGCACAGTTGTCCTGAGTTGGAATGGACCCCATAAAAACTGATTTTTTTTTTTTAAAATAATTAATCTATTTTTTACATATCCATTCATTCATTCATTTTTGAGAGATTCTAGGGAAGACTTTCAGGTAGAGATGCTGACTTAACTCACTGTGAATGAAAGGGTGAGAATTTAAAATGCTTGAATTCTTATTTTCGTGAGAACAAACAAACAAACTAAAACAACCCAAGGCAGCCAGTCCCTGGTGACAAGAAGCAATCGAGTCAGGCAAAGTCAGGGCACCACAGCCGTAGGCTCAGGAAAGCAGGATGGACATCAAGGAAAGCCCCCCACCATCCCATGTAAATTTGTCTAGCATAGCTTGCTGATCAGATATCCACATGCTCAGAAATAGGGCTGCAGAGAAGAAACAGGTTTGTCCACTTCATGTACTCACCACTGTGTTAATCGTTTTAATTGTTGGCATTAACCCATTGCCACTGAGTTGATTGTCATAGTGATCCTGTAGAACAGAGTAGAACTGACCCACAGAGTTTCCAAGGAGCGCCTGGCAGACTTCAACTGCAGAGCTTTTGGTTAGCAGCCACAGGTCTTAACCACTACACCATCAGAGTTTCCATTGTTGACCGCAGTTATCACAGATGACGATGTAGTGAAGGGAGTGTGCATTGTGCTGGATGTGATTCATGATGAAAAACATAAGCAGTTAGAGCTATTTAAGGGACTTGCTTGCCTTGAGTGTCCTTGAGCTTCCTTCAGAAATGATCTCTGCACTGCTACGAGCTGGAGTAGATGATTTCCAAGTCCCTTGCAACTCAGACTCTGAAACTTACTTCTGTTTAGGGAACTTATATTGCTTTGCCTAACCACTGAGGAATCTGTAGAACATCTGCTAAGCATTGATTATCTCCAAGGGCTGTGTCCCTTACTGACATTCAGCTTAACACAAACTTTTTATCATCTATACTAGGTACTGGAGTTCCAGGGTGGCACAGTTAGGAACTCTACTACTAAATGAAAGGTTGATAGTTTAAAATCACCCAGAGGTGCCTTGGAAGAAAAGTCTGGTGATCCACTTCTGAAAGTGTCTTTAAAATTCTATAAAGCAGCTCAATTCTGCATGCAGGGGGTTACTATGAGTCAGAATCGACTTGACAGCGACTAACAATAGCAACACACTAGGTATTAGGTATTGAAGATATTGAGATTATTGAGACCCAATACATTTCCTCAAGAAGCTTACTCCCTAACTGGAAGCAGTAATCAAGCCAACACTTTCTTTTTGAACTGACAAGCTTTTAGCATGATGTCAAAGAAACAAAAATGCCAACAAAACAAAACAGGATTCCAGAGATTATACTTAGTAACTGATCTCAAAGGCACTTCTTGAGATCGCCTGTTCAGTCAGTTGGACAGCCTCATAGATCTATTAAACCACAAAGTACACACACCACCTGCGTCACTCTATGTCCCATGGTCCAGTCCAATTTTTGTCTGAAGTGTTGGTTTCAGTACTGGTTTTAGTGCTGGGTTAGCAGGAAGTTCAGGGGCTCAAACATTTAGAGGTAGACTGCCCAGTGACCTCTGACTCGCCATTCATATTTGAAGGCTTTACGTGTTCTCATATAAAGCGTTCCTGGAAGAGACGTTGAACAGTAAAGTCCTCTACCTTCACTCACCAGTTCATCAGGGCACTTCACTGAGAAAATCAATACCTCAGAGAAGAACCATTCATTTTCAAAGGTTGCATTACACAAAATGTGAAGCTTCTGTATCATTCACCCTGTTCACTATTCTAGTCCACTTGTTTTCACTCAGACTTTATGAGGTCTTTAAATGTCACAATTTTGAAATAACCTGTAACCTGCTTTACCAGCTCTAAGACTGTGCTGAGTACAAAGAGTACTGAACTGACTTGGGAGATAAGACTTCTGTCAACACCACTAATGAGACTGTCACTTCTTTTTTCTGTGAGAAGACAGGTTTAGAAGCAATAATTTTTCTCTCTCAGTTATAATTAAGTGCTCCTTCTTTTTTTTGTACAATTGTCCTGAAGCCAAACTAGCTGATTACCTTACCTTGTTTCTAACAAGACACCGGGCAATTCTGCAACTGTTCAAGAAACACACTGCTCATCAGGTCCCATTTTCATCTGCTACAGACACCCCACTATGCAGAATGACAGCAGTAGTTTCTTGTGAGTGCATGTGACCAGTCACATGGTTGTAGGCTTCTGGTACTTTGTGAGGGAAATTAAGTTATGAGTGAAAAAGGATTAGGTAAATGATAGCCTATTTGCTGTTTCCTGTGCCTGTCTCTAATTAACATCCTATGCCTTCCTTCTTTTGCTGAACTAAAATTTGGGAAAAGTCTCCAGTCTTCATAACAGTGAAGGACCAAATTCACATTTAATGCCATAGTTACTAAGACCATCATTCTTTAGTTTTCATTGAGGAATAAGAAATAAAACTCTACTAATTTGAAGTTTTCCAGTAAAGAATATACAATAACTGCTTGGGCTGAGCTGAGGATGTGCCAGATAACGCCTTTTAAATTTAAGAGAGTATACGGACTGCAATACACTGAGTTTTTTCTTTTTTTTAATGACATAAATGCTAATCATAAATAGTTTATTCTTTCAGTCAAGACAAGTAAGACCTCCTAGGAAATACCGTGTATGCAGTTAATATGTACAATTGAAAGTCATAAAAATTATATTTTATAATTTATCAAAAGCCAAAGCCACTGCTGTTCAGTCAATTCTGACTCATAGGATCCTATAAGTCAGAGTAGAACTGCCCCATAGTTTCCAAGGAGCGCCTAGCAGATTTGAACTGCCAACCTTTGGTTAGCAGACACAGCACTTAACTACTGCACCACTGGCATTTCCACAGTTTATCAAGCTCCTATGATTTGAAAGGCACTGTTTCAGATTTATACACAAGGAACAGAGAGATTAAGAACTTGCTTGAGGTCACAGAGCTACTACCTGCTCAAGCTGGAATTTAAACATATAGTCTGACTCTAGAGCTTTAAATTGTCAGTAACTGGGCTACTGACTAATTTAAGTAACTGGTAATTTAAACAGATTCAGTTTTCTTAGTCTAAAGTCATGAGGTTTCAGTGTTTCATGCTGTGAGAAGCTCTTAAGTCTTTGGCCACTAATAAAACAATCGTAGCCAACACATACATACATACATATGAAATAATCCTTTCCCATATATTCCCTTAAGCCTTCACTGTCTATAATGGCTTCTCTGTGGGACAAAGTTGGCAAATCCCAACAAATGAAGAAGTAAATGAGTTTTAACATAAATTCTACATGTAGCTGATTATTACATACATTTTTAAAATAGATATGTGTTTCCTTTTATGATTTTATGCTGTAAGCACGTAGTGGTTATATACTGGGCTAGTAAAACCATTCCTAATTTATAAGATGGGATAAAGTATTTCTACATTTCACGGTGTTTCATAAAGAGCATCATATAGTCATCATTCATCCATTCACTCATTCTTCCATCCACCCATCGAACTATTTATTATTTACTATGTGCCTAGCATTGTGTATTAAAAAGTGAAGAAGGAAGAATTCCTGCTACTTCAAAGTCTAATTAAGAAAATATATACATACGTAGTCAGATTCAACTCAACGGCACTTGGCTTGGCTTAACAATTACAATAAATTGCTGCATTTGATATTTTTATTCAGCCAATCATTACACACATACACATACAAGCCACTGTACCAGACGCCATTCTGAGTATTGAAGACATAGTAATAACCCAAACAGAATTCTTGCTCTATAAGGAAAGAGAATAAGTAATATATATTGTGCCAGCAAGAGAAAAACGCTACTAATAGGAAAAAGCAGATTCAAGAAGATAAGGAGTTTTGAGCTAGTGTTTGCTTTTTTGGTGGTATGGTCAGGAAAGACTTCCGTGGTTAAGTGATACCTGAACAGAAGCCTAAAGAAAGTAAGAGAATGCACCATGCAGCTCAGGGCACAATGGTTCCAGGTAAGGGAAGAGCAATTGTAAAGACTCTGAAGCAGGAGCATGCGGGAGTGTACAAGAAGAGGCAAAGAGAGAAGCAGAAGAGGAGGCCTGCGAGAGAGTGGACATTAGATTATTCAGGGTCTTGCTGGCAACTGAGTAGATGGGAAGTAGATGGGAAGCCATTCAACAGTGCTGAAGAGCTGTGCACGCTCTATTCTACATTATAAAAGGACTGTGCTCCCTGGCATGCAGAAATTAGAAGTCAAAGCCCAGAAAATAATTAGAGATCTAGTTAAATAAACCAGCTGAGAGAAGACTGTAGCTTAGACCAGGATGAAAGCTTTGGAGGTGATGAGAAGCAACTGTATTCTGACAAAAGAAACAACCATGTACGTTGTTTGATCAGATGTTGTTGTATGAGAAACAGAGCAGAGGCAAGGACGACTTAAATATTTTTTATCAGAGCAACTGGAATAACTTAGTTGACATTTACTAAAATGGGAAATAGCAGAAAACTATTAGTTGGATTTGGGTGGGAAACATACCTATTTTAAAAATGTGTGTAGTAATCAGCTACATATAAACTTATGTTAAAACTTATTTACTTACAAAAGGCTTTGTAGAATGAAACAATGCTTGAATAGAATCTTGAATGGAGTAACAATATTCTAAGGCTGGGGAACATCATCCAGTGAGCAGGAACAAGGACAGTCATTTCCATCAAAGTGAGCAGCACAATCCAAGGCAAGGGCAGATAGAGGGGTAGGATGTTGCAAGAGCTACAAGAAGTCTGTTAAGACTGGAACAGAAGGTAGAAGACCAGGGAGGTTAGCAGGCCCTAACAACAAAGATCCTCTCAGATGCACCAATGAGCTTGGAATTCATTCTACAGGTGCCCTGCTGCGTGTACAAGATCTGAGAACCACAGTCTAGGTACGCGGCTTTCAAGTTCTTCTCCTATGTAGTCTGCCTTCTGCCATAGTCCCCCAGAGATCTCTTCTTCTAATCTCATGTAGTTGCTCCAATCACGTCTTTTTTTTTTTCACCAATCCTGTAAGCTACGTCGATTATCTTATGAAAACTTACAAAAGCATTATGATAACAGGTACACCCATTGCCATCATCAGATGCCTATCATCTTACATCTTAATGTGTATTCCCATAGCCACTAACCTAAGAGTTGGGCTAGCGAAAACCAAGAGGCCAAGCATGTGTAGCCTGTTTGGTGCTGACGGCAGATAGGATTGCAGGGCAATTAATACCCCTTTACACCTTCGATCCTTCAAAGGAATGAAAACCAACAAATATCCCAGTGTTTGAATCCGGGATGAATCGTAGCTTTAGGTCTCTAAGCAACTCCATTAATGTCTTTGCCTCAATGCCCATTTAAAAAAATGGGATTTAAAAATTGGGAAAAATTTAACAGCTTTACCTACCTCATAGAAGAAATTGTATATGTGAGACTTTGTCACATGCTTTACAAATGATACAACACTTTAACAAGCAAAAGTATTTTATAATACAACAATTCTCCCTAAGAAACTTAAAAACTCCCAGTTGATGGGAATCTAATCTACCACGGGGGTTTCTACATCAGTCATTAGCCCCATTTGGGGAGCTTCATAAAGATGCATATTCCCAGAACATGACCCATCCCATACCGCCTGACTCAGAATCTCCAGGGATGGGCTGAGGAATAGGAGTGCTTTCAGGACTCTGGCCAGAAGCCAGGTGGAGGAAGTATGGTTACATGATACTTGATACTATTTATCTGAATCATGCCCAGTACCAGTAGGTGAGAACTTTTATCTGATAATAAAGATTAAAATACAAATGTCTCCGCAATAAGTAATATCTTGAAAACATCACACTAACTTATAAATGACAATATAATATTTTGATTAGAATAGATCTTGAAAAGAGAATCATTTGTAGAACAAATCTTGAAGCTAAAATTGGTCCTCTAGTCTTGAATCTTGACTTCACATAGCAAAAGGAAGCGCACAAGAAAAAGAAGTAAAGAAAGGAAGATTCCATATGTTTCAAAATGTAACCTAGGATGAACTTGCTGCCATTGTGTTCTTCCTATTCCTCCTGTCCTCTCTAGGTATGAAACAGAGAGGGCGGGGAGAGAGAGGGAGAGAGAAAGAAATGATGAGTATCGCTTCTCTAGATGGCTAAGTAAATTAGCTCACCAAATTCAAGTCACTAATCATTTGAGCACTTGCTATGTTCAAAGCCTCACTTTATGTAGAAAAACAAGTCCCTAGATTGTTGCTCAGGGGAGAGAAATAACTATACCTGTCACTGCAATACAAATGAATGACGGTAACACCCGCCAGGTGTAACAGTTCCATGACCTCTCTCCTCTGTGAAACTCCACTTGCAAACAGCCTCCTATGTGGTCAGAATCAGAAGCCAGTAGGGAATCAAATTAATGAGTTAACTTTTTAAGCATCAGGGTTGTTGTTATTAGCTAGCACTGAGTCAACTCTGACCCAACTGCCTTATGTACAACAGAATGAAATATTGCCCTGTCTTCCATTGTCCCCAAGTTTACTGCATATTCAAGTCCATAGCAGGGTTAGATTGGATTAAAATCAGAGAATGGTTATGAAACCAAGATATTGCAGATTAAAAGAAATTGCCCAAGGTGAGTTAATGAAAGACTGTTCTTCAAGGGGTTCCTTTACAGCAGAAGGTTCGAGAATACTTCATCAGACTTAGACAAGAGACTAAAAGATACAAGTCTCTGCTATAATTATCAGCTTATAAACTGGAACAGGAAAGGCAGGCCAAGAAAGGCCTTTACTGAAGAACTGGTATTTGAAATAGACCTTGAAAGATGAAAACAGATTTAACGAGCAGAGATGGGACATAGGCAGTCTTGGTGGCAGCTTGAGCTTTATCTAGCAGGAAACCTTCCCTGCCAGTATATAAGAGCTAGGTAGTTACTTCACACACTTAACTGTGTCACAGCACACTGGCAATTGCCCTTCTGAGGAAATAAAATTGACCTCTTCAGCTCTAACTGCTGCAGCTGCGTTCAAGGATAAGCCATGACCCAGCTGATGCCACACCCAAGAAGGCAGCGGCTCTGCCTTGGGGTGGAGGTGGGAGGGAACGCATGGCAATAATTATCCTTTTCTGTTTTGTAGTCATGAAAAATAATCCCCAAATCCAAAAAGGACACATGGCTAATGTGAAGGAGTATTCTTTTAAGACCAGCTTGGCACATGGCCATTACTTATTCCTACCTACTCTCAGAGGGGAGAGAAAACGGAAAACAGCAAAAGGAGAGAGGAAGGAGAAGAAATGAAACTTCAAACAGTTCGAGAAAGTTTAAACGACCGTGTCTTTGGAGCAAATATGGAGAAGACAGGAGAGGTTGGCCCATGAGCAATCTGGAACCTTAAAGGTTGTTGTTGGGTACTATCAAGTCAATTCTGGCTCATGGAGACCATATGTTATAAACAGAGCTCCGCAGAAGGTTTTCTTAGCTATAATCCTAATGGAAGCTGGTAGCCAGGTCTTTTTCCCTCAGAGCCACTGAGAAGATTAGAACTGCCAACCTTTTGTTAAACAACTAAATGTTTAACCATTTCTGCCACCAGGGCTCCTCATTGATTTAAAAATAAACACAGCAGGTACCAGTGAGTGTTTACCAAGTGCATTGGTTCATTATCTCTTTTAAACCCTCACCATGACTGATTTAATAGAAATACCACAAGTGGATGGCTTAAACAAAGATAAATTTTCTTTTGCCACAGTCCAGTATTCTATCAGTCCAAATTCAGGGCATCAGCTCCAGGGCAAGTTTTGCTCTGTTGGCTCTGGAGGAAGGTCCTTGTCATCTATCTTCCCCTGGACTGGGAGCTTCTGAGGTGCAGGGGCCCTGGGTCCTTTCCTAAAGACCCTTTCTGCTATCAGGACTGTTTTCTTTGTGATTTGAGATCCCCAACAATCTATTTGTTTCCTTTTCCCTTCCATCCTAACAGACTGCCTCAAGGTATTAATAATCTTATACACTGGATCCTACCCAAAAACAAAACCACCACCCATCCTCCTTCATTAACATCAGAGAGGCAAGATTTCTACATGGAGGGCATCATACAACATGTGGAATCATGGCCCAGCCAAACTGCTACACACATTTTTGGCTGGGGGTTGGGAGGGACCCAATTCAACCCATGACAATGACCCTATCCTGTCATTTCCATTTTACAAAGATACTGAGGTTTGGAAAAGTACATAACTTGTACAGGGTCATATGCTTTCAAGTGGCTGAGCCAGAATTTGAACCAAGTTTGCTGACTCTAGAAGTGTAACCCCACATTACAATGGGGTTAGCGTGTGTTAGAAGTACTTCAGTTCATCCAACAGAAAGGCTTTTCCATTCTTCCTCCTGTTCAGTGATTCCAAATGGGCAAATACTCCATCGGTGCTTCCTTTCCAAAGAAGGAAAATACTCATTTCACCTCATTCTTAACATCAATGACTTCAAGCATCAAATGCGGTTAGAGAAGAAATGTAGGAGGCGATGAGTTTATGCTGGATTACTGGTGTCACAGTGGTTATGAGTTTGTCTACTAATCACAAGGTCAGCAGGTCGAATCTGCCAGCTGCTCCTTGGAAACACCGTGGGGACAATTGTCAGTCAGAATCCACTCAATGGCAAGGCATGTAGTTCATTTTGGTTTTAAAGGTCATGTTAATGGTGCAGGAAAAAATCCAGCAAACAGAGTGAGAATGGTTGCACAACTTAAAGAATGTAACCATTGTCCCTAATTTGTACATATAGAAATTATTGAATTAGTATATATCTTGCTGTGTATGTATTCAACAATAATAAATTACAGAAACAAACAGTATTTGCATTGATTATTCCAAAAGGAACCAATCTCAGTTTAAAAATGTTGAATTATTACTGTGAATTTTCATTTTTGTCTTCTTTGCTACAACAGAAAAAGAAATACTGGCCCACTTGGGATCTTGGCACAGTCCCTTTCACCTCCATCCAGTGCTCACATGTTTCTAGGGACAAGGGGCCTAGAAAAGCTAAACACATTGTACACTGCTTCTGATGTAATGATAAATCTGCTACCGCCAGCGGAGGACGGGGTGGGTTTGGAGCGTGAGTCACTGCTTACAAAGGCAACTGTCTGTAGCTGTCTTTCCAGGACACCCAAATGACGGGTGGTTTCCATTTCAGTTTTACACACACACACAAACACACATTTCTTTACTTTCAAGTTTGTCAGATTCCAACCGTGGATACAAAATAGAGCCCTTGATATGATCTTACCACAGAATACATACATGCCAGGCTTGAATGATCTGGCATATAGAGTGCCTCTTGTCCCTAGAAACATGTAGGCACTGGACGGGGGGGAAAGAGACTGTGCCAAGATCCCAAGTGGGCTGGTATTTCTTTTTCTGTTTCAGCAAAGAAGACAAAAATGAGAATTCACAGTAATAATTCAACACTTTTAAACTGAGATTGGTTCCTTTTGGAGTAATCAATGCAAATACTATTTGTTTCAATGATTTCTTGTTGTTGAAAATGTACACAGCAAGGGACTTTAGAAATCAGACTAGCCCACTCTTTTATTTGCATAGTGGGGAAAAGTGAGTCCTTGTTGGCCTGTGTGATTCCTCTGAGGTCCCTGAGTGAGCCATGTCCAAGATGTCAACATACACAGGTTTGATGGAAGAGAAATATGCTAGATTTTTGATTACTGCCATACACACAGAAGTCCAATTTTGAAGTCTTTGACTATTGTAAGTTTTTATAGTTATTTCTAAAACAACAGCAAGTGGAGAGGATTTTGGGGTGCATCTACAAGTCAAGGTAAGAGTAAACTGAAACCAGGAATAAGAAAACTGGCCAAAGGAAATAGGATTCTGGAAACACATCATGGACAGTAAACAGGACTATAGGATGCTCCTCCATCACTAAGTCTTATGGGAAACTCACATATGACTCAGCATAAGCCCTCTCATCCTTTCCATACCACTTAGGTCGTCCCCTCCCCTCTTCCATGCCACTGTCATTCCACTTACTTTACTCTCTGCAGAACTGCAGTCACCTGACTCTCTCACATGATCTCACTATGTAGACAAACTATGCAATAGATTCTTCTCACTTTCATATTCCCAAAATAAGCCACAAGGCCCTTTTATTGGGAGTGTGTTGCTAATCATTTATGTGCAACAAAACAACCTCTGTGAGAAATTTTATGGGCCCCAAGAATCTCCCAGCTTCTCACAAAGATTCTTCCTATGTTGGAAACCCTGGTGGCATGGTAGTTAAGTGCTACATCTGCTAACCAAAAGGTCAGCAGTTCAGATCCACCAGACACTTCTTGGAAACTCTATGGAGCAGTTCTATTCTGTTCTATGCAGTTGCTATGAGTCAGAACGGACTTGATGGCAGTGTTGTGTGTTTTTTCTTTTTTGGCTAATCTATAGATTTCCAGATGGCCTCTTACCCCTCTTTTTTCTTTTAGATAACATGTACAATTACATTATGGTAAAACTTCTTTTCCATGATGACTGTCAGGGATTGAACTGTGTCCCCCCAAAAATGTGTGTAACTATTTGGCTGAGCCATGATCCTGGTATTGTGGCATGGTCCTTTTGTTCTAAATCTTGCCTCCTATGATGTTAATGGGTGGGGATGAGCAACAGTTATGTTGGTGGGTTTTTGGTTTTCTGTCTCTGGACAGACAGACAGACACACGCACACATTTAAAACAAAACCAAGAGTTTCACAAAGTAGCAGTTACCTTTATTACACGTGATGCGTTCTGTTTTTTTATTTTATTATTGTACTTCCATGTTTGTTTTCCTTTGCTTCCAGGGCTACATGCTACATTAATTTCACCACAATTTGAAAGCATTGGTCTAGTGGGACAGAATCACATTAGTTAATGTTTAAAATAAAACCTAAGATCTAAAAACCAAACTCAATGCCGTCAAGTCCGTTCCGACTCCTAGTGACCCTAGAGCCAAGATTCAATGTGTAAGACTGTATTGTGACTTGAGGCAACCTCTTGAGATATAAATGAAAGAAAAACAAGGAGTTGGGGATCTCATTCCACCAAGAAAGCAGTGCTGGAAGTTGGGGATCTCATACCACTAAGAAGCAGCGCTGGGAACAGAGCACGGTCCTGTGTCCTTTGGAAAGGATCTGGAGTTCCTGAATCTCAGAAGCTCCCAGTTTAAGGGAAAATTGAAAGGGACCTTCCTCCCTTTCAACAGAGAAAGCCTTCCCTTGGAGCAAATGTCCTGAAGTTAGACTTCTGACAGAATAAAATTTCTTTTTTTAAACCACTTGTGGTATTTCTGTTACAGCAGCACTAGATGTTTGAGATAATGACCTTGAGAAATGTATAGTCAATTAATTTTTCCTACTGGAACTGAGTCACCCCATGGATCCAACAAGTTACATACCAGTACACTGGCCCCAGCTACGTGACCACTCCGTGTTGTATGTATTCTGCTAAAAGACAAACATTAACGGTAATCTTTTCTTTCCACCATCATTCATAATGATATCCATTGACCTACTATATTACCTACCTACTCTTCACTTACCAACTATCTAATTATCTGACATTTTTAGTGCAATAGTTAAAAAATCTACTATCCAATTTTTTGTACCTTAATTGTTCATGTCTGGGAGTAACAAATGCCAACGTAAATAACGCTGGCTTTGATGGCTGAGGTTATGTGTTGGCTTGGCAGTTACATAATGATGTGATCTGGTAGTTATGTCATGAGGTAGTCACTGTCCATTTGATGATCTGTTGTGATCATCCTCCATTTTCATATACTACTGATGTTTGCATAATAACCTGGTCTTTGTAAATTTTGCATAATAACCTGGTCTATGTTGATAAGTGATGAGTCATGTATAAGTCAGGGCAGGCTAGGAAAAAAACACTGTAAATCCTAATGGCTTAATATAATCAAAGGTTATTCTTGCTCATACTACATGTCCATGCTTTGTGTGCCCTCATTATAGGGGCCCAGGCTGGAAAAGAAACTACTGTCGCAGACAAAAAGGAGAGCTAAGTGACAAACATCATTTCTGCTCAAAAATCATTGGCCAGGTTAGCCATGGGGTCCCAACAAAGACACAGGAAACCAGGAAGTGCGTGACTAACAGGTGTCTAGATGTCAAACACCACAGTTATTTGATGAAAACCGTTAATGACTATTCATACCTGTGATTCTATTTCTGTATTTACACCAGAATAAACTAAGCTTTCCAGAGAGAACAGTATGTGCAGAGAACTCGGGTTGGGAAAAGTATGTGAAAGACCTTTCTAGAAAATAAAGATAAAAAATACTGATTTCATTTCAGATAAAAAATATTTAGACAAATAAATTGATAAATTTTAATGAAACCCTCATAGCTTCTCCTGTACCCCATACATTTCCCACTTCTACATCCCTAAATAACTGCTAACAAGTTTCAGATAGCAGCTTCTTGGTTTTTTCTTAGGGCAAGAAGCCTTAACTGCCCTAAAACTGTATGTCAAGTATTTCTTTGACATATGCTCTTCTTGGTACAGCTGATAACCAAAAGGTCGGCAGTTCAAATCCACAAGGTGCTCCTCGGAAACTTTATGGGACAGTGCTACTCTGACCTATAGAATAGCTAGGAGTCGGAATGGACCTGATGGCATTGGGTTTGGTTTTTGGATCTTATCTTTATTTTAAACACTAACTAATGTGATTCTGTCCCACTAGACCAATGGTTTCAAGTTGTGGTTGTGAAATTAACGTAGCATGTAGTCCTAGAAGTAAAGCAAAACAAACATGGAAATAAAATAGTAAAATAAAAAAAAAAACCAGAACGTATCACGTGTAATAAAGGTAACTGCTACTTTGTGAAACTTTTGGTTTCATTTTAAATGTGTGCATGTGTCTGTCTGTCTGTCTAGAGACAGAAAACCAAAAACCTACCATCCATTCAATTCCAACTCAGAGAGAGAAAGAGAAAAAGAAATAGAAAGCTGGGCTGCTGCACAAAATTTATATGTTGTTTTAATCTTCTCAGTTTATAATATATCATTAGAATTGACATTCTTCTTATTTATTTTCCTTCTTATTTTATTTTATTTTGTTCTTATTTCCTGCCTCCTCAAAACCAAAACCATTCTATTCTGATTATTTGTATTATCTTTTTGTTTCCATAGTTCTTAAAAACAAAAATACTGTTTTTAACTTATATAACTGGTATTGTCTGGCAGATTTCATTCTGCTTCTTACTCATGGTTAGGAGTGACAGCTGCTAACCAGAAGGTTGGCAGTTCCAATCCACCAGGTGCTCCTTGGAAACTCTGTGGGGCAGTTCTACTCTGACCTATAGGGTTGCTATGAGTCAGAACTGACTCGACATCAGTGGGTTTTCTTTTTTTAAAATAGGGTCACTATGAGTCAGAATCAACTTGATGGTGAAGGATTATTTTTTTTTTAATGTTGCTATAATAGTCCCTCATGAGTTGGAACCGATTCAACATCTAACAACAATGTAGGAGTCCCTGGGTGGTACAACAGTTAAAAGATAGACATCTGACAACTACTAGAAAGTCTGTTAGTTCAAACCCACCCAGAGGCACTTTCTCCACGCAGAAGTAAGTTCTGCTGTCTACTACCTAATGGTCACAGCCTTGAAAACCCTATAGAGCAGCTCTACTCTGATATGCATGAGTTTGTTGTGAGTCGGGGCCAACTTGCTGGCAGCTTATAATAACAACATGCTGCTACAGGTACATCAAACTTCTGCATCATTACTTAAACTCATTTCTTACCATCAGTTGTGGCTAAAAAAAAAAAAAAAAAAAAATTGGAAACCCTGCATTAAATTGTAGGATTTCATGGAAGAGAAAAGTATCTCTCATTTGGCTCAGAATTACACCTTCAACGATTAGCACAGAGCCTAAAATACAGTAAGCAGTCAACAAATATTTTATCATAGACTATAAACATCATTAAACCCATTTTTGTAAGCTTTTTCTCCCTCTTACAGCCATTCAGGCTCTTCCACTTGACTCTGCATATCCCTGATCTTACACGAGTAATACTGAGGGTTTTCTATATGCCAGGCAGCCAGCACAGAGACTTCTATATGTCATCTCATGTCATCCTTAGACATTCTGTCTGGGTTCTCATTGTTCATCGCTTCTTAGCTCTGCCCTCGGGCAAGTTATTCTCGACGACACTGGGTGAGTACATTCTTAAATCTGTAGAATGCACATGTAACATGTAACCCTAACTTCATAGGATTAGTGTAAGCATGACTTCAAACTCCAGGGTTTTACCTCTGTGATTAATTTGCCATATATTGTTGTTAGTTGCCATCAGGTCATCCTCTGACTCAAGGTGACCTTTTGCATAACAGCATGAAGTGCTGCCCGACCCTGTGCTGTCTTCATGATTGTTGGTCTGTCTATCATTGTGACTAGTCTGTCAAATCATCTCACTGAGGGTTTTCCCCCTTTTTTGTTGACCCTCTACTAAACGGGATGTCTTTTACCAGCAACTGGTCTCTGCCATTTGTGAAGGTCCTCTAAATGAGAGAAGATTTTTTAAAAATCTTATTTCTAAGTCCCTGAAGATTCTTCATTTTTATACCCACAAACTATAGACAGACACAAGTCTTCTAAGCAGGTCAAAATTACACCTCATGCCATCAGGACTATAGAAATCACGTACCTCACAAGTGTTCTGCAAGTGGTAACTTGCTAAGAGCATGTCAGGAGTGGTATCTGAGTTCCCCTCACTTCACGAAAGGAAAGAAGAATCAAGATCAACAGCCCAAAGCTGATTCCCATGAGGCAGAGCTCTGATCTGCCTCCTTGCTCTGTCATCTTTACCAATTATTACAGCAACCAATCCTCCCAAGCACTATTTCTTTGCTGAGTTTGATAATTCATTGCAATGGTCATGTAGAACTCACAGGCAATATTCACAATTATGGAGTTAATTAGAGAAGTAACTAACAGGTTACAATTCAGGTAAAGGCACACAAAGGATCCAGTTCTTCCATTAGAGTAGCCTTTTCCAAACTACACTGCAGGCACTACTTGCTCTGGCTCCTTGGCCTCTGCCTGCTTCGACAAGTGTTACGAAGCTGTTTTGGCTCTACCAATAAGGGCCCAGAAGCCCCCATTCCACCAGTAAGTCTTGGCTCGAAGGCGCTCAGGTCAGTTCCACTAAGCGCCTGGATATATCCTACTTCACCAAAGGTAACTTAGCTTTCTGGCTCTGTGGGTTGGGCATACTGTCTCCTGCTGCTGGTATCTCTAGACATTTTCTCTGCCACTGCTTCTCTGCTGTCTTGTATTACACCTCTCTTTCTTTGTTTTTGTTTTTTGGTTCCAGGAGCTTCTCAGCACAGGGATGCTGAGACCAAAGGACATACTCCACGCTTGGCTGTTCTTCCTCTTGGTGTTGGTAGGATCCTCTCCCATCTCTAGGACATCTCATTTTAAGCCCAGTGGGACGGCAAAACTGACTGGACCCCTTGGTGGTCACAACTATCCTATTTGCACAGTCCCACCTCATCACTTGCATGGGAGTTTTATATAAGACCATGGCCAGGAAGGCCATATAAACGTGATCTGTCACATGGCACCACTGCATACACTCTACTCTCTAAAGACATTTTCTTAAGAGCTTTATGGCTTTCAAGCGACATGCTTGCCACACTTTGACAAAGTATAAGGTTAAATCTATTTTGGAATGAAAGGACATTTAAAAATAATCATCTGGCACTGTGATTTCATGAAAGAAAACAATATGTTAACACCCCAAAGGATCCGAAGGACATGAACGCAAATAAACGACAGTACTTCCTGAGCAAGGGCAGATGGCCACTTGACATCAAACCCAGACTCACCAACTACAGTGTTCTAATTCTGATGGCTTCACACCATGGACTAGCAGCAGGCTACAGACTGGCTTTTAGAAACCACAGCTGTAGGCAATGGATAGTCTCTGAATCCTCTAAGAAAGAGATAACAAAGATAGATTTGTTAAAGAAAGACGCCTGCTGACAGTGAGGGCCGTTGATTAAGGAGAGTGAGGGAATGAGGTTGATCACTCTTCATGTGCTGCATATAAAGCAAAACATGTGATCTTTTCCCTGAAAGGATGAAAAAAAGAAGTCAGATCATTCTTACAGACATATGCCACATGTGTGAAATTAGAAACTGGAGCTGTATGTGATAAAGACTTACATTGGCCAAGCCAAGTGCCGTTGAGTCAGATCCGACTCACGGTGATACATAACTACATGACAAACCCTGGGAGCTATGAACAAATAGGTTGAAAAGCCATTTGCAGAGCCAGTTTCCTCTTCTTCCTGGGCACACAAATCAGTTACATTCCAAACCTCTCTTGCAATTAGATGTGTCATGTGACCTAACAGAGCTTGAGGGGAAGTGACACAGGGCGCTCCCAAGAGGAAAGTAAAGAGAAAGGGATGTCCCTCTGTCTGTCCACCTACCTTCCCCATCTGCCAGATGAATGCAGAGGTCTCTGAGGTGCTAGAGACTGGCAGATACATGATGAAAGAGCCTGGGTTTCTGAATAATTGGGTAGGCACACCCCTCCTACCCTCCAACTGCATTGGACTGTTATGCAAATGAAAAGTAAACAGGTTTGGTTGTTTCAAGCCACTGTAATGTCTGGGTTTGCTTGTTACATCAGTCAGTATTATCCAAAAACACCACATTCAAGTCTCATAAATCAAAACCAGACCCACTGTCATCAAGTTGATTCCAACTCATAGCTATACCATAAACAGAGTAGAACTCCCCCTAGAGTTTCCAAGTGCCTGGTGGATTTGAACTGCTGACCTTCTGGTTAGCAGCTGCAGCACTTAACCACTATGCCACCAAGGTTTCCCCAGTCCTCATATCAAAGCTTTCTTCCCCCCAAAAGTTCTACTGAGATACAATTTACATACTACAAGGTTGGACAATTAAGTCTGCAAACTTAATTGTTCTAAGTGCTATATACCTCATTGCTGAATATCACTGGGGTCACCTTCTAAGTACTCCTCTTGGGAAGTTATGTACTGACACCAGTGCCTAGCCCATCCTTCAAAGCAATTTTTGAACTCTTTCCAGAAGGGCCACTGCACACAGTGGCTTGGTGGCAAGTTCACAAACTTAATTGTATAGTTGTCTGTGAGGGAGTCTTTAGCTAGTAAACAAATAACTGTACTGGAACACCTCCCTACTCATCTGATCTGGCCCCCAAGACTATTTTGTTTACCCAAAGATAAATGCTGAAAGGAAGACATTTTGATGACATTCAGGACATCAAGGGTAACACAGTGACAGCTCTGATGGCTATTCCAGAAGAAGAGTTCCCCAGTTGCTTTGAAGCTGTGGACAAGGTGCTGGTGTCAGTGTGTAGCTTCCTAAGAGGAGTACTCCAAAGGGGACCATAGTGATATTTAGCAATGAGGTGCATAGCCCTTTTTCCTAGGATGAGTTCATGAACTTAACTGTCAGACCTCATAAACAATTCAACTATTTAAAGCATACAGACATCACTGGTAGCTAATTCCAGAACATTTGAGACACCCCCACAAAGAAATCTCACACCCATTAGCAGTCATTCCCAGTTTCCCAAACTCTCCCAACCCTGACAACCATGAATCTAGTTTTGTCTCCATGGATTTGCCTATTCTGGACATTCTGTATAAGCAAAATCATATGACATGTGACTTTTGGGGTTTTTTTTGGTGACTGGCTTGTTTCACTTGGCACAGTGTTTTCAAGGTGTAACCACATTGTGGCATGCATCACTACTTCATTCCATTGTATTGCTAGATTCATTCCATTGCACATATATCCCACAATTTATTTATTCATTCATCAGTTGATGCAGTGTGTCCATGCTTTTACTATCTTTGCCATAGGCTGTTTAAATGATCCTGTCAATATACCAAAAAGGCGATTCCTTCATCTGGAGGACTCACATGCATGTCTAACATCTTTTGGGTTACAATTTCTAACTTTTAGGAAAAACGGTTTATTTACTCAAAACCACTTAGAAAATGTGAGTTGTATGTCAGTAATAATGTACATTCAAGAGTTGGGTGTGGGAGGGAACAAGAAGAAGGCAGACGGCTTCTTATCTTTCAAGTCAGGAATTAAAGGGAAAATTAATGCATTGTAACCAACCTGCCAGGCAGCAGCAGCCGCCTCTGTGAGGATATATCTCAGTGAAGAACCCACGAACTGAACCTACTGTCAACAAAAAGCAATTAACTAGAAATTAGGTATTGCTGGGTCAGGAAGAAAAAGTTCATTAAAGGTCTTTTTTAGTCTCAGTGTTTCTCCAAAGATAAATCTCAGCTCTTCTAAAAATCATTAAACCTTAATGACAGAGTCAATTTGTTGATGGTGTTTACAAAAGAAATATTAGCATATTTCTGTAGCCTTGGGAGTTTAGAACTGTGATTGTCTTTCCATTTTAGAGAAGTCAAATCTCTAACCAGATTTACAAGACAGGGGAAAGCAGTTGCAACATAAGAAAAGGCTTTTTCTGTCTTCACACTCCTTAGGTCACCAGGGGGACATTCACAATGAAAGGCTTGACTCTGCAGGCATTGATAGACACTTATCAAGCATTCCTTATACGCTGGCCATGGTGGTACTGCTTGCAAAACAGAGCCACAAACACACTGGCTCACTCTCCATGAGCTCACCAGCCACTGGGACTTCAATAGATAAATTACAACAGAATGTTGTACATTTGGAAAGTCAGGGACCAAAGGGAAACATGATTTACGTCCCAATAAGTAGCCTCAGTTCCTTGTCCCAATAAACAGCCTTAGTGGTGCAGTGGTTAAAGTTCTAGGCTAGTAAATAGAAGAGTTGAAAGTTTGAACCCACCAGCTGCTACTTGTGAGAAAGCTGTGCCAATCTACTTCTATCGAGATTTTACAAGCCTTAGAAACCCAGTGGGACCGTTCTACTCTGTCCTATAGGGTCACCGTGCATTGGAATTGACAGCAATGGTTTCTTGTCCCAGTAGAAAATATTTCATACTGGACCTTTAGGGACACACAGAAGGGTTTGGAACATTAATAAAATGGGGAAGGAGATGTAGTCTTAAAGGGCATATTTATGGAGAATGCAGAAATAGGTTGACAATTAGTATGGGGACAGTTTATAAACAGACCTGCATGCCAAGCTCCTAAGTTTTGATTTTTGTCCTGTAGCCAGTAGATTTTTTAAAAAGGAATTACATGATCAGATTTTTTTAAAATTTCACTGTGAAAACACATAAACACACAAACGAAAATAAAAATTGTAATATGCCAACCATTCAACAACTGTCAACAATCTGTAGTTTTGCTTCAGTTTTTAAGTGAACAATTCTAAAGATTTTAATCTCAACCTTACATCTTTATATGTGGCTAAGTTCTTACCCCCACCACATCCATTTTCACAATATTTTAAACAGTATTTTCTTGGCATCATTTAACCAGATCCACACTAGAATGTCTTTAATTATTTCATAAATACCTCTTTATATGTCGTATGTTTGCTCATATTCAATTTTTAGTTTCTATTCTGATTAAATTCACTTTGGATAACATGTCTGTTGCTGAGACAATCACTGTGGTCATTTTATTTTTATAAGCATTATCACTTAGTGTTTTGATTGGTTAAGTCAGTGCTACATGGTCCCCTCATACAGGGGAGTGTCTGTTTTATAAAGGAAATGTTGGACACTGTCACTGGAAAATGCATACCAAAAGGTAAAAACAACAAACTGTTCTCTACTTAGTCCTATGCTGTCATTTTAGTCTCCACTTCACAGATGAAAAACAGACCCCACGGAGTGTGGCAGTTAGGAGTAACACGCAGGTCTCTGGACTCCGAACTTGTTCTTATCTCACTACTAGACGGTGCTGCCTACTAGGATTTTGCTCCAAGGATTAAAAAAGAACACTTTTCCCCTCAAAAGTACATTTTTTTTTTTTTTTGCTTGCTAGGTATTACAAAGTCATTTGGAGGCAAATCTAGAAGTTCTCCTTTCTAAATTATCAGTCATTAATCCCAAAATGCCTCTAAAATCAAAATGATGGATAGAATGAGCACTACCCCTGAGAAAGTTGATGGCCCCAAGGGATGCTAATTGCTTATTATTCACATGGATCTTAAAGTGAATCCGTGATTCAAACAGCAAAGGAGTTGGCAGAGAATGCTCAGCTGGCTTGCTTAAAAAAACATAAACAAAAAAACCAAACCAAACCCACTGCGGCAGTCAATTCCAAGTTCTAGAAACCCCACAGGACAACAGAGAATCGACCCCTAGGGTTTCCTAGGCTGTAACCTTTACGGAAGCAAACCACCTCATGTTTCTCCTGAGTTGCTGCTGATACACTGAATAGTCAGTTTTTTGTTAGTAGCCAAGCACTTTAACCACCATACCATCATCGCTAGAGAAATCACCCTGCTGCTCTTCTGAAAATAAGATCTACAGTTTTTGATTAAAGTTCTAACACATTCTAACCAAACGATGAATTTCTGCCTGTCAAAGGAAGACATTAAAATGAGGGCATCTTTCATTCAGGGTAATGAGTGGTCTGGGTTGAACATAAAAGCAGCACTAAGAACCTAGAATAATGTACTTGAAATAAAATGTTTTTAACAAAATGGGCTAGCAAATGGCAACAAGACAGGTAATTACTTATAATTCAGACTATTCCATTTCAGTACCTGCTCTTCGCTTTGTCCTACAAGTACCACATGATAGAACCAGTCATACTTGTCTTGACCAAGTACAAGGGCAAAGATCATGCCTACTTTGTTAAAAAAAAAAAAAAAAAAAAAAGGAGGATGGGGTACTGAATAAATGAGTAAGGAAATGATTTTATTTAACTTTCGTAGACGTACAAGAGTCTTTCAGCTTTTTATTTCACTGCTACATACTTTGTTTTCTGGGCTCCTAATACGACTCCCAATTTACAAATCTCCTCCATATTCTTCTCACTTGGAATTTGTTTATTGTATCATCATTTTCCATATATAGATCTTATTTTTCTCAAATAAATGATAAGCTTCTTGATGTCAGAGACTTAGGTTGATCCGTCTTACACACCCTAGCAGTCCTGGGGAGAGCCTGCTGGCACAGTGGTTAAGTTTCATGGCTGCTAAACAGGACGGAGACAGTTTAGATTTGCCAGGTGCTCCTTGGAAACGCTATAGTGCAGCTCTGCTCTGTCCAGGTTGCTGAGTCAGAATCAACTTGACAGCAGTAGGTTCTGTTTTGGGTTAGGAGCCCTGGTGGCGGGCACAACAGCTAAGGGTGTGGCTGCTTATGGAAAAAGTCCCTCATTTGCCCCAGCTGCTTTGTGGGAGAAAGATGCAGCAGCCTGTATCCGAGAGGTTTACAGCCAAAGACACCTTATGGTGCAGGTCTACTCTGTCCCATAGGGTCATTTATGAGTTGTAATTGACTCCATGGCAATGAGATTTATAGGTTAATACCTCTACAGATCACAACGGTCTGATCTGTGCCCACCGCGGAGGTGGCCCAGACTGGGCAGCTTTTGGTCCCAGCGTACTGGAGGTTGGTAGGAGCTGAAAGCCAACTGGAGAGGAGCTAAGGAACAAAACAAACAAGCTAACACAATTCTCAGGTACTTAGGTTTGGATTTTTGTTTGTTTAAGAAAACCCAGAGAGTCATCAGAGGGACACAGCCAAGAGTAATACAGCAAGATGTTTAAAACAAAATAGATAAAAACCAGGCTGCCGAAAATGAGTCCATGGAAAAGTAAGAAAAACGGATAAATTCTTTGCAGAGTTAATTAGATAATTATACTTGGGCAATACATCTGGTTCCAAGTTTTCTAGGCAGTAAAACAAAAAGGGAGACATTCAAATTACATATAGGATCACAATGCATTAGCAGAAACATTTTTCCCCTGAAATTAAACCAAGTAGAGATTTATTAGGGGGTCACTGTAGTAGAAAGCAAATGGGCGTTGGGGTCAGATGGCCCTGGTTTTATCTTCCAGTTTCTGCGTCTTTCCTAATTGTGTGAATTTGGGAAAAACACTTAAAATCTTCAGAGCTCAGTTTCTTCACTGGAAAATGAAGTGCTGAGAGCTTATTGTAAGAAATGTTATTATTATACTAGTTACATGGTAATAATGGACTCCTTGAGTGCTGCAACTGCTTAAATGCTTGGTTACCATCCAAAAGGTTGACAGTTCAAATCCACTCAGAGGCGCCTCATAAGAAAGGGCTGGGGATCTATTTCTGAACAATCAGCCTCTGAAAACCCTATGGAGCACCACTGTACTCTGACACAGATGGGATTCCTATGAGCCCACATCAATGCTGTGTCAACTGGTATGGGTTTTTGTGTTTGTTTTACATAATAGTTAATACTTCTATATGCTTACTATATCCAAGTGCTGACTGAAGATTCCTGTTTTCCTCTCACAATAGCCTTGTGAGGGAGGAGACGGAAGCTACTTGAGATGAAAAAACTCACCCAAGGCCCCCCGGTTAATAGACTGTGGCTTCTTGTGAGCACTGGGTCAGCTAATGCCCTTATACTTTGGGTAGCCTGGCACATGTCTCCCACCACCATATTTTTACAAAATGAATTAGCATCTGAGTATAATTTCCTTCTTGTATCTTCAGGATTATCAGGTATCCTTGGACTATATTTAAAGTAACAGAAAGCGGCAGATGACACAGAAATCTTGAATTTCTCAAGAATTACAAAGAATTTTTTTGATGCCTGCTTTGCATATGGAGGATACTTGGTGGTGCAAGAGTTAAGCATTTGGCTGCTAACTGAAAGGTCAGCAGTTTGAATCCACCACCCACCACATATGTACACATGTGTTTCGATCAAGCTGGTCAAAGCACAGCTTCCTTTGGCTCAAGCCGACTGCATTTCTCCCAGGTTACACAGTTACATATTGCCTGTCCAAACTCTTCTCATCACTCTCTGCCTCCAAGGAGATCTTAGTTCCAGGCGAGGCCTCCATGAATGACAGTGTTCCATCACTTAAGTGACTTTTAGGAGAGTCACAGGACTAAGACTTAGGAAACCTTACTTCAAGTCCAGATATGCCACTAGTTAGCCAAGGTACCTTCAAGAAGATCACTATGAAGCTTTAGTGTCATCATTAATAAGTTAGAATGAATAAACTGGACTAGTTTAGCAGTTTCCAAGTCGCCTTAGGAACCTACGACAGGGACTACTACCCCAGAAGGAGAACGAGATTAAGCAGTTTTAAACCCCTAATTTCAATCTGAGTGGCTCCAGGTTTACTGGATTTTACTTACTTAGGTGTTAACTAGAAATCTGCTTTGAAAAAAAGATTCTGACCCATTGAATTAGATGAATGCTAATGTACCTTTATGGCTCTAAAAATGTCTAAATGCACAGCAATTCCTGGCAGTATTAGCCACCTTAAATAGGCTCTCTGGGTCACAAGTTGCCTCTAGGAGTAGATGTAATAGAGCTCCTGGGTAATACAAAGTTTAACACTGTAGGTCCAAGTCTACCCAGAGGTGCCTCAGAAGAAAGGCCTGGTGATCTACCACCAAAAAATCAGCCACTGGAAACCCTGTGGAGCACAGTTCTGTTCTGACCCATGCGGGGTTGCCGTAAGTTGAAGATGACACCGTGGAAACAGGTTTCGAGGGTTGGCAGGTGTACTGAGAGAAGAGCTAAAGAAAAGACATTACTCTTTCTCTTTGCCTCTAAAAAACAGCCAAGTGTTTAAAATACTACTCCTTCTCTGAAACCAGCAAATAGATGGTCACAGGAAGGCACTGTTTGTGAGATCAGACGAAATGGGAAATTATTTACAGCTAATTAGTTGGGGGATAAAAAAAAGAGAAAACTTTTTTCCCCCTTCAGCACTGTAGGGGGAAGTAAACAAAACATTCCATCAGAAGTGATTGAGAATTTCCCAGACGCTGAGCCAGTCAGCCCACAGGAGAGCTTTAAATCCCTGGTACTTTCCCAAAGCACCCTCACAGCACGGCATCGTCCTCTGTGAAAAAAGACTAAACGGACTGAGGGCCAGATCCCCAGGCAAGATCTGGCTGCCTTTTCTTTACCTTTCCTTCTTTGAAATCAGTGAGTCACTTTCTTCTCTGGTCTTGACAGTGTCACTAAAATCCTTTCTTGCTCCATCATGGTGTGTTCTCCAAATAACCCGGGGGTCAGCCAACTGGAAAGCCTGATTTCTTTAGCCTTAAGTAACATTTCTTCTTATTACCCAATAGAAACACCTCAAGCCCCAGACCAGACCCGCATACACTCCCTGACTCTCCCCTCAACACGTCCCAGGTTTATGGGGTAGATTATATTCCTTTTGACCTGTTTCATCGAGTCAATGCCAACTTACAGTGATCCTACAGAACAGAGTAGAGCTGCCCCATAGAGTTTCAAAGGCTGTAATCTTTATGGAAGCAGACTGTCATTTCTTTCTCCTAGACAGGGACTGGTGGGTTTCAACTGCCAACCTTTCAATTAACAGCTAAGCATTTAACCACCGTGCCACCAGGACTCTCTATATTCCTCTCATCCAACCGTACTGCTGTCAGGTTGATTCTGACTCATAGCAACCCTATGAGACAGAGTAGAAATGACCCACGTTTCTAAAGAGCACTTAGTAGATGTGAACTGCTAACCTTTTGGCTAACAGATGTAGCACTTGACCACTGCAGCATCAGAACCTCCATACTTCTTTTAGGCATGCTGTCTATTCACCTTGTCTATCTACACTGAATTCTGGCTGCTACTTGTATTTTGCCTTCTATGCCTGTTCACTTTTTTTTTTGTTTTAACCTCTCCATTCTGCACTGATGTTTGAGAGCAATGCCTCCTTTCTCACCTTCCCTTAAATATAAAGGAGTAATGGATAGCAGATTTTTAACAACAATGTCAACAACAACAAATATACAAAAACGAAGAAAGGGTTTCATTACAACAAGGCAGAAAACTTAGAGCTAAATTTTCAACATTTCTGTTTTTATAAATCCCTGCTCATTGTTCTAACAGGGAAAATTTCAGCTGACAATTTCTTAGAGGCTCCTCAGCCTCCTGCTGAGTAGTCTCAATAACATCCATCCTTTGCAAGTTTCCTCTTGGGTGATTCCAGATACTGAAAAATTCTCCAGCTTCAGGTCCTAGAACTATTCAGCTCTCTTTCTCCCTCATTCTTCTTAGCCATGCCCTGGGGCTAGCTTTCCACATCCTAAAGGGCCTAAAGTTTTGTTTTTGTATTTTTTTGCTAAAAGAAAAAATAAAATCAACTAACATATTTTGGTCTAAGAATATTCTGCCGTTGGCAGTAAACCACTCTATCACCCCTCCTTGGCCAATGGATGGGAACTTACCCGCTCATCTTCATTGTCAAGGGTATCTTGCTCCAGTTTCATTCTCCCACTTGTGCGTCTACTCCATTCTTTAATACTCATATACTTCCTCTCACCTATCTTCCAGGATTCCACTCTTCCAATATTTTACTAGCACTCAGTGCTATTAAGTAAATTCCTGCTCATGGCATTCCATACGTTTTTAATCCCTCCTAAAATTCTACCAAATGCAAGATTAGTTTTCCCTTTTAAGCCTAGAAATTCTATCTCCCTGAGGCCCTTGCTTAGTAAATGTTCTTCTTTTAACATTTCCTCTAAATTCTAGTGAATTTGGGAAGACAAAATTAAAAATTAAAATTAGCTACAGTATAAAGCATTCAGAAATAAACTTGCCACCCTCCAAAACTCTGTAAAGGCAGGGACTGTCCTATTACCTATGGACTCACAGCACTTTGTCAAGAATTTAGCATATAGAAGGTACTCAGTAATATATGTCAATAAGTGAAAGCCAGAGATAACTAATCAAAAAAACCAGTTTAAACCTACCCAAAATGACAGACAAGCAATCTTCGGTAACTGAGAACTCCCGAGTTTGGTGCTATTTGAAACTACTATGCTCTGTGCCCCCCACGTCTGTCACTTCGTCATATTGTGGTAGCTTGTGTATTGCTGTGAAGCTAGAAGCTATGCTACTGGTATTTCAAATACTAGCAGAGTCACCCATGTTGGACAGGTTTCAGCAGAACATCCCCAGTAAGACACACTAGGAAGAAGGTCCTAGAAGCCTATTTCTGAAAAAAAAAAAAAAAAAAAGAAAGAAAAAAATTAGCCAGTGAAAACCTTAAAAATAGCAGTAGAACAGTGCTAGAAGATGAGCGCCTTAGGTTGGAAGGCACTCAAAATATGACTAGGGAAGAGATGCCTCCTCAAAATTGTACACCTTAATTACGTGGATAGAGTCCAGCTTTTGGGACCTCCACTTGCTGATGGGGCATGACTCAAAATGAGCAGAAAAAGCTGCAAACATCCATTAATAATAGGAAATGTACAATGTACGAAGTATGAATTTAGGAACATCAGAAGTCATCAAAAATGAAATGGAATGCATGAACATTAATATCCTAAGCCTGAGTGTTGTGAAACAAACTGCTCCTGGCTATTCTCGATCAGACAATGATATGGTCTACTAGCCAGCAAAGAAAATTTGAAGAGGAATAACATTACATTAATCATCAGAAGGAACATTTCAAGATCAATCCTGAAGCACAATGCTGTCAGTGATACTATCCATATGCTTACAGAGAACACCAATTAATGTGACTATCATTCAAATTTACACATCAACAACTAAGGCCAAAGATGAAGAAACTGAAGACTTTTTACCAACTTCTGCAGACAGAAATTGACTGAACATGTAATCATGATGCATTGATTATCACTGGCAATCAGAACATAAAAGTTGGAAACCAAGAAGAAGCACTGGTAATTAGAAAATATGGCCTTTGGGATAGAAACAACACAGGAGACCACATGACACAATTATGTAAGACTAAGGACTTTATCACTGCGAATAATTTTTTATTTCAACAACATAAACACTGATTATACATATTGGACTTTGACAGATGGAATACACAGGAATCAAACTGACCACATCTATGGAAAATGATGATGGAAAAGCACAGTATCAACAGTCAGAATAAGGCCGGGCTGATTGTGGAACATATCATCACTTGCTCACATGCAAGTTCAAGCTCCAATTGAAGAAAATTAGAATAAGACCAGAAGAACCACAGTCTGCCCTTATGTATATCCCACCTGAATTAAAAGAGCATCTCAGGAACAGATTTGACACACTGAACACTAATGACTGAAGAGCAGATGAGTTGTGGAATGACAGCAAGGACATCATATATGAAGAAAAATCAAAGGATCATTAAAAACACAGGACAGAAATCTTGAAAAGACAAAAATAGATGTCAGAAGACATTCTGAAACTTGTTCTGGAATGCAGAGTAGCTAAAATAAATGAAGAAATGAAGACGTAAAAGAGCTAAACAGAGGATTTTAAAGGATATCTTGAGAAGACAAAGTATTATAATTAAATGTACAATGACGTGGAGACAGAAACCAAAAGGGAAGAACACAGTAGTTACTCCTCAGACTGCAAGAATTGAAGAAAAAGTTGAAGTACTGGGTTGCAACACTGAAGGATTCTACAAGGGAAATATTAAATGATGCAGAAACAATCAAAAGAAGATGGAAGAAATCAGTCACTGTACCAAAAAGAAATGGCTGACATTCAATCACTTCAGGATGGTAGCATATGATCAATAATTGATGGTACTAGAGGAACAAATCCAAGCTGCAATGAATGAATTGGTAAAAAAAAAAAAAAAAAAGCTCCAGGAACTAAAAGAATATCAATTTAGATGTTTCAACAAACTGGCATAGTGCTGAAGATGCTCACTGGTCTTTACCAAGAGCGTAACAGCTACATGGTCAGCCAACTGGTGCACAGATCCATAAAAAGGTGACCCAACAGAATGTCGAAATTATCAAACAATATCACTAGTACACACACAAGTAAAACTTTGCTGAAGATCATTCAAAGGTAGTTGCTAGTTTTTTAAGAAGATGTTTTGCATCACACTTTGGTAAGTGGTGTCTGAGGTCTTAAAAGCTAGTAAGAGGCCATCTAAGTAGCATCAATTTGTTCCAGCCCACTTGGAGCACAGAAGAATGACGGATATCAAACACATAAGGATCATAAGAGCCCAAGAAACAGAAAGGGTCACATAATCCAAAGACACCAGAAGAACTAGATAGTGCCCGGCCAACAGCAATGACTGCCCTGGTAGGGAACACAACCCTGACGGACTGGGAGAAAGATGAGTATGCAGAACTTGAACTCTATTAAAAAGACCAGATTTGATGGTCTGGCAGACTGGACAGTCACTTGAAGACATGGCCCCCAGACTTCCTGTTAGCCCATAACTGAAACCATCCTCCAGTCTTCAGAAAAGACTGGACTAGACTATAAGATATAAAATGAGCATGTTTCTTAGCGTAAGTAGACACATGAGAACAACTGTGCAGCTCTTGTCCAGGGCGAGATGAGAGAGCAGAGGGGGACAGAAGCTAGATGAAAGAACACGGGAAATACAGGATAGAAAGGATGCGTGTACTGTCACAGTGTGCCGAAAGCAGGTAGAGTTGTATAGTAATGTGTGTGTAAGTTTTTGTATGAGAAATAGACTTGGATCATGAACTGTCACTTAAAGCATGATAAAATATTAAAACAAACAAAGAAAGTGGCCAAAGCAGTACATCTACGGGGAACTGCAAGACATTCAAGCTGGGTTCTAAAAGAGGACACAGAACAGGGATATCAGTGCTGATGTCAGATGGATCACGGCTGAAAACAGAGGATATCAAAAGATGTTTGCCTGTTTTATTGGCTATACAAAGGCCTTCAGCTGTGTGGCACATAATATATTATGGATAAGACTGTAAAGAATGAGAATTCCTGAACACTTAATTGTGTCCCTTAGGGACCTGTACATAGACCAAGAGGCAGTCACTGGAGCAGAACAAGGGGATACTGCAGGATTTAAAGGCAAGAATTGTATGTGTCAGGATTGTGTCCTTTCATCATATTTATTCGATCTGTATGCTGAGCAAATACGCTGAGAAGCTGCCCTACATGAAGAACTCAGGATCAGGACTGAAGAGAGACTCGTTAACAGCTAACCTGTGATACACAGACAATATAACCTTTCCTGCTGACAGTGAAGAGGACTTGAAGTACTTACTGATGAAGATAAAGAGAACAGCCTTCAGTACGGATTACACCTCAGTCTAAAGAAAACAAAACTCCTCACAACTGGACTGAAAAGCAACATCATGACAAATGGAGAAAAGACTGAAGTTATCAAAAATTTCATTTTGCTTGGATCCATAACAAACATCCATGGAAGCAGCAGTTGAGAAATCGGATGATGCATTGCAATGGGCTAATTTGCTTCAGAAGATCTTCTGAAAGTGTCCAAAAGCAAACATGACACTTTGAGGAATAAGATGCACCTGACTCAAGCCATGGTGATGTCAATAACCTCATATGAGGATCGACAATTACATTCACAAACTCATCCTAGAAAAAGTGTTATATACTTCATTGCTCAATATCATTATGGTCACCTTCGAAGTACTCCCCTTGGGAAGCTATACATTGATGCCATTGTCTAGTCCCCGCTTCAAAGCAAGTTTGGAACTCTTTCTCTGGAATGACTATCAGAGCTGTCATCATACTATCCTTGATGTCCTGAATGTCATCCAAATGTCTTCCTTTCAATATTTCCTTTATCTTTAGGTAAAGAAAAAAGTCACCTGGGGTCAGATCAGGTGAGTAGGGAGGCCGTTCCAATACAGTAATTTGTTTATTGGCTAAAAAGTCTCTCATAGACAACTATACAATTACGTTTGCAAACTTACTACCATACCACGATGTGCAAGGGACATTCTGGAAAGTGTTCCAAAATTTCTCTGAAGGTTAACTAGGCACTGGCATCAGTGCATAAGTTCCCAAGGGGAGCACTTAGAGGGTGACGATAGTGATATGCAGCAGTGAGGTATGTAGCACTTAGAATGATTAAGTTCATGGATGTACAACTGTCAAACCTTGTATGTATGCAAAAAGCTGGATAATGAACAAGGAAGAACAAAGAACAAATGATGGCTTTGAATTACGGTGTGGGTCAAGAACACTGAATAGACAATGGACTATCAGAAGAACAAACAGTCTTGAAAGAATATAGCCAGACTGCTCTTTAGAAGGAAAGATGGTGAGATTTTGCCTCACATACTTTGGACATGTTCTCAGGACAGAATAGTCCCTGGAGAAGAGCGTCATGCTTGGTAAAGGAGAGAATCAGCAAAAAAGAGGAAGACCCTCGATGAAATGGATTGACACAGAGGCTGCCAACAATGGACTCAAGCACAACAACAATTGGGAAGGTGGCATAGGACCAGAGGGTGTTTCACTCTGTTGCACAGAGGGTCGCTATAAGTTGAAACCAACTGAAAGGCAGCAAACAACACCAGGCTCCATGAATCAAGATATCCTCGGGACTTGGCAACAAAAAGACGAAGGCAGATTAAAACTGGATGCAAGATTTTAAATGTATATCCATAAAAAGAACTGTACTGGTCTTGTAGGTGGACTTTATAATAACTTTAAAGCAAAAATAGACACGAGTACTACTAAAAACATGTTTTATATAATAGTATGGTTTGTAAAACAGATCTATATTATATGTTATTTGATTAAAGAGTTCTGCTATCAAAAGTTGAAAAAGCTGGTGATACAGGACTGTGATGTGGTATTACTAGAAAGGCCAGAAGATTCATTTTGGGGGGCCAAGTGTGTCTTCGCCACTTACAGCATGAATATTGTACTTCGCATTTTACCATAGGCACCACTTTCTATCAGGGTTCTTGTAAAGCAAGTACTGCTTACAAGATAATGTCTTACTTTAGTTAAGCAGGAAAGTGTGTATAGACTCTCAATTCTATTGAGTTACTACTACCTGTTATGATTTTTAATCCTTTTAAACATCTCTCTTGATATTCTCTAGTTCCAGTGTATTTTATTGATCATATATCCCCAACTCCCTGCACCTTTTGTGACATGAAAAACAAAATCAAACCTGTTGCTGTGAAGTCTGACTCATAGGGCCTATACAGGGTAGAGCAGAACTGCCCCACAGAGTTCCCAAGGAGCCGCTGGTAGATTTGAACCATCAACCTTTCTAGCAGCCTGAACTCTTGACAACTGCACCACTATGGTTCCAACAGTTAGGAAAGGTAGATGTTATTATTATCCTCATTTTACAGTTGAGGATATTGAAGCATAAAAAGGTTAAATAACTTGCTTGAGGTCACACAGATAGTTACTGGAATAACTGAGATTAAACCTAGACAGTTAGACTTCAGAATCTGTTTTTATCACCATATGAGGTGCCTTTTTTTCCCCCAGTAGCATTATAAATGTATGAGGGCAGAAGGCTCATTTCACGCATTTTCTAACTATAAGAATTCATATCAAGGAGCAAATTCTCTTAACAAATTAACTGCTCTAATTCCTTCTCATTTCCATTTTCCCCACCTAGGAGGCGGTACAGGGAAGTCATTAACGTGCTAGCGACATAGCGATCAAGCACTCAGATGCTAGTCAAAAGGTTGGTGGCAGCCTCTCCATGGGATAAAGATGTGTCGATCTGCTTCTGTCAAGGTTTACAGCCTTGAAAACTCTGTGGGGCACAGACATCTTTTTTTTTTTTTTTTTAATTTTCCATCTCCTCCCTCCTCATCTGTCCTAATCCCACTGCCAAAAGTGAGCTGACCAAGCCAAGTGACCCATTTTGTAGAAGTTATTGGAGGATAGCTAGTTGGCTGAAGGACCCAAAAGTGTATGTAGGAGAGAACAGAGACAGCAGTATTTAATGTTACACTCAAACTAAACATAAACAAGAGGCAGCTTATTTTAGGCCTTCCAAAAGCCCAGCCATCCTAAGCTGTCTTCACATTTTCAAGCAACAAATCCAATTATTAACCTTTTACATGGGCTTCTGAGGCAGCCTGCCTTGGACCTTGGCAGTTGATTGATTAGCATTGTCTGCCAGGAAGAATGGGGACATTCCAAAAGCCTATGTCACACCATTTGTACACAAATATAAAGCATTTGGCTATTTGAGATGCAGAGTTACTCTTGACATTTCAATGAATATCCCCCAATTACAGTTATTCTTGCAGAGAATAGCAAGACATGTTGAGATGACGCTGAACTCAGCTAAGATTACGCTCTGATTTCCACCTGAACCTCTGCTTTCCTAAGAAGGCAATTCATAGTCACATTTCAGAAAATCTACAAATGGCTCCTTTAGGTGGACCTATAGAGCACTGCATGAACACTGGAAGCTGAAATGCTACACTTGCAAATATCCTACTTCAATTGTATGTCCAACATAAACTCAGTAAGCATTATTTATCCAGATTGGCATTCCCTTAAATAATTGGCATTTACATGATCAAGACCTGGACTTTTCCAAGGGAAATCTTTCCAGTACAGCAGAAGTATTAAGCTTGGATAATCAATAGAATGAGTGTTTGAAATGTCTTTTTCACATGTCATTTCATCCATTATGGATGTACTCACCCTTTAAAAACATGTTCTCATTTTAACAGAGTTCAGTTGGCATCAGAAGTAAGTAAGGGATGTTTCACAAATCATCCCGTGACTTGTGGGTGGGGGAAGGGGTCTTGGAGTTTTGGCTTTAAAGGGTACCAGTGACACATATCCAGTGCCATGCTGGGCAAGGAAGCTGGGCACCCAGCCTGCCTTCCTCTATCTCCATTGCAAGCCTGGAAGCAAGCCAGTCTGCGCTTTTGTGAATCTGAACCTACATCAGGTTGAGCCAACTCAATCAGTGGAAAACACAAATGCCCACTTCATTTTTATTCAGTTGACCAGAGGCTTGCAGTAAGAGCCTCCAAGGATGGCATGCCAGAGAAGCTACAAGAAATAGGGCTTCTTTACAGAAGGCACATCCTGCTGTTGGCCATGGGGCATGTCAGAGGGCAGAAGAATATTTTTCAAATGAAAAAGAGGCACTCCAGCTAGGGAGATATCACGTGTGTTCAGACATAACAGCAGATCTATTTAAAACCATCTAGGAAAGCATCTTGCAGCTGAATATCCACCAAAAAAAAAAAAAAAAACACCCCACAGCCAGTGAGTCAATTTCAACTCACAGTGACCCTATAGGACAGCGCAGATTTCCCCCACAGACTTTCCAAGAAGCACCTGGTAGATTTACTGAATACAAAACAGTGATTAATCTCTAGTAAAATGGTACTGTGCCTAAGTGATATTGGGGCTAATTTAGGAATTTTAGATATGTTTTCCTTCTTGGGGGTTAGTCTGGTAAGATATTCAGGATTTCTCCATGTTCTGCAGTGGTATGAGAGGTGTTTTTATAGGTTTTTATAGGTTTAATCAGTTGTTTTATAGGTTTAATCAGTCACCAACTACTATCAGTTATTTCTTTAAAATGCCATTGAGTTGTTTGCCATTGAGTTGATTTCTACTCATAGTGAGCCTATATGGCAGAGTAGAACTGCCTCATAGGATTCCTACACTGAAATCTTTACAGAAGATCACTAGGTCTTTTTTCTCACGCAGAGGCTGGTGGGTTCAAACGGGACCTCTTTCAGTTGGCAGCTGAGCACTTAACCACTGCACCACCAGGGGTCCTTGATAGAAGAGGTAGCGTAATATAATGTTGAAGATCTCACACTCTTTAGCCAGAGTCCCTGAGTTTGAAACCTGGTTTAACCATTTTCTAGCTTTCTCATCTCGGGCAAATTTTAGTACTTAATATCTCTGGGCCTCATTTTTCACATCAGGAAAACTAAACACACTACCGTCTAGCTGATTCCGACTCCTAGTGACTCTATAGGATGAGTGAAACTACCCTGTAGACTTTCTAAAGCTGTAAATCTTTAGAGAAGCAGACTACCGCACCTTTCTCCCATGGGCCTTTTGGTTAGCAGCTGAGTACTTAACCACTTAGTTATCAGGTCTCTTTCTATCAGTAAAACAGGGATAATACTGTAGCTACCTTACAAAGTTGTAGTGATCCAATGAGTTAAGTACCAATAAAGCCCTTAGAACAGGGTCTGACATTCAGGAAGAATTTCTTCCTCCAGTCTAAAATAAGAGAAATGACTTGGGCTAGGATGCAGCCTACGGGTGGGTGGAACAAACCAATTTAAAACTTTACTTTGGTTTCATTTATTTTAGTCTGTCTTGAATAGATGGAAACACAACAACTCTGGGACACAAATAGGTGCCACTGGGGATTAGAGACTCCTGACATGAATGCAGTCTGAAGGAGTCAATAAATATTTACTAAGTATGTGAGATCTACCTGACTTTGTCCTTGAAGTACTTTGATGAATGGAAGAGACAGGCCATTTCTGTACTTGGACTGGGCCTTGAAGGATATAGAAGAATTAAATGGAGAGAGTTGTAGAAATGAACCTGAGCAAAGACTCAGAGATAAAACAAGGATGGTAAATGTAGGAAAACAGAGTGTTTCCTCTGGACAGTATTTGTTTAGCGAGGGACAAAGAATTGGATACAACAAGCAATACAGAAAGAACAATCGTGGTTTGTGACAAGACCAGGATGTGAGCAAGTCTGTCTAAGGAGGACATACACCATGATGGCTGAGAGAAATTAGAGCTTGGGGTGTGGACAGCCTGGAGTCTATTTCAGGCCCTGATTTATGACAGTGGCAACAGGACTAGAAATGAACAGTAAAAAGAGGCATTTTAAAGAAATAACTGATAGTAGTTGGTGACTGATTAAACCTATAAAAATAAAGGAGAAAAAGATTTAAAAGTGATTCCATGACTTCCTAACCTAATTAAAGCCTTAACTTGGCTAAAGCTATAGAATGTTTAAGATTTTTCAGTTTAAGATAGTCGATGAAACACCCCTTTCTCTGTCCCTGGCCATTTTATAGTTGAAGAGTATCTTAACCAAAACCCCACTGTAAAAATTAGAAGCAAAGCTGGAATTAAACTTTCAGTCCAATGCCTCTTCTGAATACCCGACCAAGAGAAAGTTCACATTATCATGGAAAAAGCACAGTCAGCTTCAGGTTTGAATTCTCTGTAGAATCTCTGGGGCCTTATTCTGTCTGAGTCTTGGAGAAAACACCTAATTTCACAGGATTATGGAAAGGAAACCCATTTAACTCAGTAGAGCTCAACGGTGATTGGATTCTCCCTCTTATAAGCCTTGTCGACGGCACTTGGCCGGCCATCCTCTTTTAGTCTACAAGGACCAGCTTTTCTTTTTCTAAAATAGTATTAATTTCTGAATTAAGGCAAGACACTTTACATAACTACCAGCAGAGGATTCTTGGAGCCCCACTGGATCCCTTAGAGGTGTATCTCAGCGGTACCAGACCAAAGTGTGGCTGGGCTTCCACAGGAGACATGATAACGGAGTGGTGATGTGATATGGACAAAGTGACAGACAGCTGTGGCATAAGATAAGCAGCAGCAACTACGTGAGGTTTATCCATACATAACCAGATGAACACCCAGAAAGTGACCGCTGGCTACAGTGTTTCTAAACTCAGATGCCCACCCCAAAGTGCCAGAATTTCAGAGTTGGAAGGGAATTCCAAAATCATTTTGTTGAACCCTTAACAGCGTGTGATGTGCAGATGATACCATCTTGCTTGCTGAAAGCAAAGAGGAGCTGAAGTACTTACTTGTAATGATCAAAGACCACAGCCTTCATTGTGGATTATACCTCAACATGAAGAAAGCAAAAATCCTTGCAATGGACCAATAAGCAACATCATGATCAATGGAGAAAATGCTGAAATTGTCAACGATTTCATTGTAGTGCATTCACAATCAATGTCCATGGAATCAGCAGCCAAGAAACCAAATGATGGTTCATGTTGGGCTAATTGGCTGCATAAGACCTCTCTGAGGTGTTAAAAAGTAAAGATGTCACTTTGAGGATGCAGGTGTGCCTGACTCAAGCCATGGTATTTTCAACAAACTCCTGTGTATGACAAGGCTGGGTGATGAATAAGGAAGACCAGAGAAGAACTGAAGCCTTCAAATCATGGTGTCAGTGAATAATATTGAATATGCCCTAGACTGTCAGAGAGCAAACAAATCTGTCTTAGGAGAATTATAGCCAGAATGCTCTCTAGAAGTGAGGATGGTGACACTTTGTCTCACATATTTTAGACATGTTTTCCGGAGGGAGCAGTCCCTGGAGAAGGACATCATGCTTGGTAAGACAGAGGCAGTGAAAAAGAGGAAGACCCTCAACAACATGGATTCATACAGTGGCTGCAAAAATGGGCTCAAACACAGCAATGATTATGAGAATGATGCAAGACTGGGCAGTGTTTTGTTCTGTTGTACCCAGAATCACTATGAATCAGAACCTACTCAGTAGCGCCTAACAACAAGATAATCCGGCAGATGAGGAAACTGAGGTCAACAGAGGATAGTATGATAAAGATACACAGTTAAGTATGTGGTGGTCAAGAGCACAGACGCTGGAATCAGATCTCAGTCAAATTACTTCACTTTGCTGTGTCTCGTTTTTTATTCTGTTTTTAGAAGTGAGATAATACTGTTCTCAGAGGTCACTGGGAGTATCAAATGAAATAGTTCATGAAAAGTGCTTGCTACAGCTGGCTTTCTGGGTCATTCTAAATTCTCTCCACATACCCTTCTCCTCTCACACACTAAGTCATCCTCCATGTTCGTATGCGTAACTGTGACGGTGCAAGTGAAAGGAAACGGGTCACTCCCTCAGCGTTTTGCCTAGCTCCCAGGAGCTAGGTCAACCACAACCCAAAGTGGATCTATCAGCAACCTCCCCCTGCACTGTGAATAAATATGGGCAATGGAGAACTGAAGAGACAGGAATTGCAAGAGTTAAAAGAAAAGCGAACACTTGGCTGTGCTCTCTGGGTCCCAGTGGCAGTCAGCCAGTTCACTGTGCTGGGGCCAAGGAGAACATGGAAATGAAGGGATGGAAACACCTTAAAGGAAGTACTTGTTTTGTCTTTTTCCTGAGGGGAGGGCTTTCCTTGTAGTAACTGAAGTCATTTCTCTTTCAACCAAATATTAGGATTTGCTGATATAAATTACTTGCTATTGTACAAATAAAAAAAAATAAAAGGAAGATTGTTTAGGTGAGTTTTTACTATGTGCAAGCACTGTGTTAATCACTTTGCATGTCTTAACTCGTTTATTACAGGAAGCCTGGTGGTACAGCGGCTCAGCATTGGGCTTCTAACCAAAAGATCAGCAGTTCAAACTTGCCTGTTGGTTCTGACTTGTAGTGACCCCATGTAAAACAGAACAAAACACTGCTGGTCCTGCGCCATCCTCATCCTCATTATCCCTGAGCCCACTGTTGCAGCCAGTCTGTCAGCCCATCTCACTGAGGTTCTTCCTCTTTTTTGCTGGCCTTCTATGGGGCATGATATGGTTTTCCTGGGACTGATTTCTCCTGATAACATGTCCAAGGTATGTGAGACATAACCTCACCATGCTTGCTTTCTAAGGAACCTTCTGGATGTACTTCCAAGACAGATTTGTTCATTTGTTTGGCACTCCATGGTATATTCAATGTTCTTTGTCAACACCACAGTTACCTTAGTCTTCAAGGTGGCGTCCTTACTTTTCACCACTTCAAAGATGTCTTTTGAAGCATATTTGCTCAGTGAAAAGTATCTTGCGATTTCTTGACTGCTGCTTCCACATGTGTTGATCATGGATCCACATAAAATGCAATCCTTGACAATCTCAGCCTTCTCTCTGTTTATCATGATGTTGCTTATTGGTCTAGTTGTGAGGAGTTTTGTTTCCCTGATGATGAGAATGCAATCCATACTGAAGACTGTGGTCTTGATCTGTATCAGTAAATGCTTAAAGTCTTTTTCACTTTCAGCATACAAGGTTGTACCATCTATATGCTGCAGGCCATTAATGAGTCTTCTTTCAATCCTGATGCACCATTCTTCTTCAGATAGTCTGGCTTCTTGCATTATCTGCTATGCATACAGGTTGAGCAGATACGGTAAAAGAATACAATGAGGACACACACTTTTTCTGACTTTAAAAACCTGCACCATCCCCTTGTTGTGTTTGAACAACTACCTCAATCTAATTTATGCACAGTTTCCCCATGAGCAAAATTAAGTGTTCTAGAATTCTCATTCTTCCCAGTGTTATCCATAATTTATTATGATCCACACAGTTGAATACTTTTGCACAGTCAACAAAACATAGGTAAACATCTTTCTGGTAGTCTGCTTTCAGCTGCCATCCACCTGACATTAGTAATGGTATCCTGAGTTCTACATCCTCTTCTGAATCCAGCTGGAATTTCTGACAGTTTCCTGTTGATATACTGCTGCAGTTGCTTTTGAATGATCTCCAGGAGAACATCACAAAATAACATACAATACAGAAAAGAAGGGTGGCATGGAGATACCAAGGGTAGCCCAGCCTGGGAAATTGTGTTGGCAAATGAACTTACAGAAGTAATGGCTCTTCAAAAGGCATAGCCAACAAAGCAAACACACTAAAGAGCTCAGCTGAGGGGAGGAGTGAGTGATGGGTGATAAAGTCCCACATGAAGGCTTTGACTCGTCATGAAAATGAACAACAGCCTCATTAACCCAGGTCCCTCAGAGATCACAGGGGATGGGACTCACTGGTCTTGTCTAGCTCCAATGCTTCCTAGCTGTGTGTTGCTATGTGTGTGTGTTACCTCAGTTTCCTCATTTATCAAGTGGGATGAAGAATAACTCTTATAGAGCTGTGGGGAGAAATAGGTACTCTCTCCACTTAATGTCTGGCACACTCCTAAGTTATGTGTACCACCAACCAGTTGCCATCAAGTCAATTCCAACTCATGGTGATCCCATGTGTGTCAGAGTAGACCTGTGCTCCATGAGTTGCCATTGGCAGATCTTTTTTCTGAAGTCCATCACTAGGCCTTTCTTCCAAGGTACCTCTGGGTGAACTTGAACCTCTAACCTTTGGTTAACAGTAAGCATATTAACCATATGTACCACCCAGGGACCTATATATTAATCATAATTAATATACATATACACAACCTCAGGTGACTATATTCCATCTCTCTAGAACTCACTTTCTGGCAGAACTCACTTTCACCCTTGAAGAATCTGTAGTCTTGGAATTCTGCAGACCTTTGGGGGTACGCACCTGGTTGTTTTTCCTGCTTTGATTAAAGAACTTGCGGTGAGAACAAGAAACACAGTGGGTAGGTGAAAAGGCAACACCCAAGAACTGTACCTTGTGTTTACTGAAGAGTAAATAGCATCAACGTCCCATTTTTCATCTATAAATAAACTTGGAGAAAAATCTACATGTTTTTACACATTTCTAAAATGTGCATTTTATTACAGTTATTGAGAACTGAGCATCTGTGAAGAATGTTAAAATCAAAAGCGGTATTAAGCCTTAACTACAATGAAGCTATTAATGGGAAGTCAGGAACCATAACCCTTTCGAAACCACAGTGTGAATGCCTTCATTTTTAAACAAAAGTCGACTGATGACTGAATTGCCTCTGAAATGCTATAAAATAAAAATTCTATTGTAACCAAAACTAGGAGTCACGCCAATAGGTTTTCATGCAAAAGGGGAAATAGGTTTCCCATTCTATTACAGGAGAACTGCATTAAGTACTGGAGAGACGTCGCAAAATTCTTTGAAACTTCCAATACAGTTTACTACGTTTTTGTTTAACATACGACGTTATAAACCAAAACCCCAGAGCTACTGCCATTACATCAATTCTGGCTCCTAGTGGCCCTCTTGGGTTTCCAAGGAACAGCTAGTGGATTCAAACTGCTGACTTTCTAGGTAGCAACTGAGCTCTTCACCACTGTACTCTCAGGAATCTCACAGTCACAGAAGCCTTTCAACTAAAATGTGACAAACTGTAAATCAAGCTCATTAAAAAGAGTCAGAAAAAGGAAATCTGGATAACAGTTTTGTGAACTGTATAATGATTTTCTCGTTCTTTTTTTATTAACTGCCAATTTTGATGAGAGGTATTATAGATGTTTCATAGCATCATAGGACCTAGCCATAACCTATCTTGAATTTACCGTCTACATAGAGAGAAAAATTAGGTGAAGAATGCTTCAATACTATTACTATTAACTGTCGGTTGTGGCGCTGCTGATGCCACTGCTATGCCCTTCTATGAAAATATATTAAACAGAATCTCTCAAAGATAAAAATTCAGAGATGGTGTTACTTAACAGTTAACACCATAAGATTCAAGTCAAAAACTCCATCACTTAACTGGGCAAGTCAGCAAACTCTCTGAGCTGAAGTCTCCTTATCTATATAACGGGGATGGTAGTCACAGCACCAACCTCACAGAATCATTGCGAAGATGAAAAAACAAACCAAACCCATTGACCTCGAATCAATCCCAACTTATACCAACCTTATGGGACAGACTAGAACTGCCCCATAGAGTTTCCAAGGAGCAGCTGGTGGACTCAAACTGCCAATTTTTTGGTTAGCAGCTGTAGCATTTCACCGCTAGCCACCAGAGTTTCCTCCAGATCAGATAAATGCTTATAATTTTAAAATAGTTTCTGGCACACAGCAAGAGCTTGAGAAATAGTAGCTATTTTTAGGTTAATAAACTTAAACTTGAAAGTTCTCTCAGTGTGGGAGGAATAGCATTTAAAGCTCTATCCACTTGTTAAGAGAAATTACAGAAAATTTCAAAGATAATGCTATTGTTTTTTGTTTTTCTTACATAATATCCAGAGAGCTAGAGCTGTTCTGGGGCAGCTGTGTTATGGATAGCTATAGAGCACCCATCTTTTAGTATGGTCTAATTAAAGAATAAACCAGTTGCCTTTACAATGATTCTGACTCATGGTAACACTCCAAGTGTGTCAAAGTAGAACTGTGCTCCAGAAAGTATTCAACAGGAGAACCTCAGTGTGGTGCCAATGGTTAACAGGTTCAGCTGCTATGACAGATCAGAGGTCTGAGTCCACACTAGAGATGTCTCAGAAGACAGGCCTCGTGATGCGCTTTCAAAAAAACCAGTCATTGTAAACCTTATGGAATACAGTTCTACTCTGACACACAGGGGGTTGCCATGAGTCAGAGTCAGCCTGACAGTAGCAGCATGGTAATTAAAGACTAGAAAGAAAAGAGAAGAAGTAGCAAAGTTAGTTAGGAGCAGCCTGAGTAGAAGAGGTGGTTCAGAATGAATGGCTATAAAGAGTCAGCCCTCTCGCCAACCAGCTGACAAAATCAAGGACTGATTGTATATAAATGTACCTGTCACACAGGCACTGACAATATCAAAATAAACACACACAGTGTGTTTGGAAAAATCATGAAGTCTGAGGGTTACATTTATGATGTAGGTTCTAGGTTAGTGGTGAGCAGGAAGACTTCTTGAAAAAATAATAGGAAGAAATCTCTCTCTGGTCCATAATTCAGCCTGAACAACCACTTAAAATGTAGAGTAGATGTAGCAACAGACTTTTCCAAAGGGTTTAAAGAGACAGGTAGACACTCTCCTTGTCTTTCAGAAAAATATTCCAAGAGGTTACTGCTTCCTTCTGGAATAGCACAGCAACAAGACAGTTATCGCACTGGAATCTGGGTGACATTCACTTGGGAGAAACAGCTGTAAGCTACGGGGGCTGCTAAGGAATCTGGGAGAGTCAAGGCATGGATTGGCCCCAAATTTGAGTGGTTGGTCCCAGAAACTGCTCAGGTGTCAGGCCAGAAACTAGGTAAGCAGGCTGGAGTCAGAGAGCCCAGAGGGCACCAGAAACCTATGCAAGTAACCAAGATACAGTCAAAAGACATTTACAGAGATTTGTGTAGCAAGTCCTGGGAAAGCTCAAGGAGATGTATAGGCATGTGTAATACCTAATAGAAACAAAAGTAACAGCAATGGTAATGTTAATAACAACAGTATGATCAACTGAAAGCAAAGGTACCAGGTACCAGGTTTAGTCCACACAAACACTATGTCATTTAATGCTTGCAGTACCTTCGACTCATCCTCATCTTACCAAGTTAGTTGTCTGTATTAACAAAGCTCTTAAAGAACCCAGCTCAGTGCCTTCCTTCATAGCATTCCACTCACTTACAATCATTTAGTTATCTGTACTAATTTAATGTCTCTGTCACTAAACTATAAGCTCTGCAATGCTTGTATTTGTGATGTTTGCTTACCTCTATCTATACACCTATTGCTAAGCACAAAGTCTGTTGCCTCCAAAGTCACTGAAAATTTTCTGAAGCTGTGGTAGATTAAAAAACAAAGGAACAAAGGCAAACCTGAAACTCAGGCTTGCCCAAAGGCACACAGCTAGTAAGTCTCAAATGTCAGGACTTGAACCCAGAACTCTTTTGACTTCTAAACCTATGTATTTACCTACTACATCATCTAAGTAATCATCTGGGAGAATAACAACAAGCAGAGTCCTTAGCATAAAGAGGACTGAAATGGGAACAGCTTCCATTTGACAGGAAGCATCGCTTATATTTCCATATTTCCCTCTGGAATACGAATGCATTCTGGAGCATAGACGAGTTTTAGCACCTGAGTAGGATTGGAGATGAACTATACAGCATTAGAATCTACAGCACGGGTGAACCTACTTAAGGGACCACACCAAACCAAAAAAGCAAACCCAGTGCCATCAAGTCAATTCTGACTCCTGGTGACCCTACAGGACAGAGTAGGACTGCTCCATAAAGTTTCCAAGGAGCACCTGGCAGATTCATGTGACCAACCTTTCGGTTAGCAGATCTAGCAGTTAACGACTATGCCACCAGGGTTTCCTAAGGGATCATCCAAAAAACAAACAAACAAACAAACCCACTGCCACTGAGTGATTCCAGTTCATAGGGATCCTACAGGGCAGAGCAGAACTGCTCCACAGTTTCCAAGGTGCATCTGGTGGATGTGAACTGCTAACCTGTTGGTTAGGAGATGTAGCACTTAGCCACTACACCACCAGGGTTTCCATAGTCAATTAAATTTGGAGAAGACACAGAGGCTTTAGTGGAAACATTTGTGGAGAAAAATAGAACACAGACAGGTCAACCTCTGTCAACAGCAAGATCTCTGAAGTATTTTTGTCTTTCTGATCCTGCCTACAGCAAGCCTCAGTGATAGAAGACAACCTAATACATTAACTGATTCAGTGTCAAATGGCCATTAAAGAGTGGAAATATTTCAAAGCCACTTAAAAACAAGCACATGAAAGAGAAGTACACAATATACTTTGATCTCTAATATCTTGATTTTTTTTTCTACCTCTCAATACAAATCTGAAAAAATCTGATGCCCAAACCATTTGGGTTTGAACAAGAGTTTATTCAGTAGCAGAATTAAATCCCCACTTTGAAAGAGCTCAGCACTGGTGGAGCCAATGTGTGGTTTGTCGGGGGGCATCAGAATCCTTTGCAATCTCTTTCAGCTTTCCCACAAACAAAATTCAAATAAAATTAAGGTATATATTAGTCAAACACAGCTTCAAGACAATCCCTCCTCCTCTCAAAAAAAAAAAAAAAAAGTCATCTTGAGCTACTAAAGTCCATTCTCAACATCCAAGTTCATCATTTTACACAAATGCAGGCATCTCCAGTTTCTTAAAGCTGTCTTCCAGTGGCTTTCTATTGCTCCAGAATGAACTCCACATGATTCTCCATTGCTCATAAAGCCCTACCTGATCTGAACCTTGCCTCCTTTCTCTATCCTCTTTTTTGCTTTAGCTAGTCCCTGGCCCCACTGGTTTTCCTTTTGTTCCTTGAGCTCACCAAGTCCTAGGACCTTTACTCTTGCTGGTCTGAGGACCAAAAATGCTCTGTTTCTAGATCTTCATGTGTCATGATATGACGTCTCAGCTCAAATGCACTTTTTCAGAGAGGGCTTCCCTAAACACCTAAGGCAGCATTTAACCCACCTCATTCTCTTTCAAATGACTCTTTTTCTTTCGTTGTTTGTTTTCTCACTGGATTTACCACCATCTGAAATTGTCTTGTCTATTTACTTCATTTGTCTAACTTCTTATATTGGACGGTAAGCTCCTTGAGACTAAAAACTGGGTCTTCTTTACCATTCCCGAACCCAAGACCAAGGCTAGCTCATAGTATTCTACTGCTACTAAAACTTCTTCTGTATTTTAGTCAAAATTTGATCAAGAGGGCAAGAAACTCTGTTCTTCACCGTGTCAACTTGAAGTGTGTTGCCACAAAGACTGTGTACAGTAGAAAATTCCAGAGAAGAAAGCCAGATTAAATAATTGAATCTGGCATGTAGACTGAGGGGATTAGAATTTATCGAAATGATACACGGAGTTGTATTTAGTTTTGTAACTAGGCAAAGGCACGTTTCACTAAAGCACACTGCAAAAAGTACAGTAAGTCACCAGGTTACGAATCTTCAACTTAGCAACAATTGGTACTTGCCCTTTCAAGTTATGTAACTTTGTCCTCACTTTGAAAAGCCTGAACCAACTCCAACTAGCAACAAATTCATCAGCACAGTCATCTTCACTTCCGCACATGCAACTTTTAAAAGGCCTGGAGCCTTTTCTTGCATTCAAGTTAAGCTAATAAAAATCATATGCGCCTGTTTTGATTTACAATTCAACATAAAGACACACTTCAGAAAAGATCTCGCTGATAAACCCAGTTATTGCCTGCATTTTAAATTGCCTCACACCATAGCCATTATTACAAACAATATTTTTGCTCAGCTTAACCAAATTATCTGTAGCCTTCTCTGCTCAAATGAGTAACTCATCAGATCAGGAAAGGTGCTCATCTCCTGATACCAAACAATGAAGAGAATCACTCATGTGCATGGAAGGTGGCGGGTGTTGGGAGGCACGCTGAATGTAGGCAAGATTCATCCAGAAACTCTAGTACTAGGCCACAGTATCATAAAACTAAGTAGCACCCACAAGGTGATCTACTGCAATCCTTCACTTGAAGAGAGATTAAAAGACATTGAAGATAACAATAGTATTCCTGCTATACTGCACTCATAGAAAAATTTGTAGTTTACAAAATATGTTGCATATAGTATGTCCTTTGATATTTATAGCACCGTGACACACACAGGAAGATTCACAACATTTGTCATTCTGCAGATGGAAAATAGAGGGGGTAACTTGCCCAAAGTATACAGCGAGGACCTGCAGAGAGGACATCAAAAATCAATTCCAACGTACCTAGCAAACTCTTGGCCTCATCTTCATAGCTAATAAAGAGCAACAGGAGAAGTTAGGCTTTTCTAAATTAAAATAAATTTATCATTCTACCATGTTGCTTTCTCTCCACTGTTAAGTGTTCTGTCCAAGTCACTCAGCTGGCTGGAGCCGTACCAGATTAGAACTGAATACAGACCTCTCACCACCTAATTAAGCCATCTTATTAAATAAGAGCCAAGAATTGATACCATAGCATGTGATCTATTAACATCAGCCTTTTGGCTCTACAAACAAATCAAGTTCTGGCATGATATGATTGGTTGCATAATATATTTTTATTGGTTACATAATATTCTTTTTGCATTGTATACATAATACCCTTCACCTTCCATGAGTGATTCTCTTCAGTGCTTCGTATCAGGGGATAAGCACGTTTCCTGATCTGATGAACTATTTATTTGAGCAGAGAAGGCTACAGGTAATTGTTTCTAACAATGGCTATGGTGTGAGGCACTTTTGTGTTGTATATACAGTACAAAAGAATATTATGCAGCCAATAAAAATGCTTTTGAAGACTATGTTATGACAATGATAATGATGGTTACCTTCTTGATAGAACTTCAAACTATCGTGGACTTTATACATATTGCCAAAGCCAAGTGCCGTCAAGTCGGATCCGAAACAATATAATACATATTACATATTTAGCTCATTTAATCTTCCTAACAAGGAGTCCCTGGGTGAAACACACAGTCAAGTGTTTGATTACCAGCCAAAAGTCTGGTAGTTCACACCTATCCAGAGGCATCTCAGAAGGCAGCTCTGGGGGGGACACTCTTCTGCAAGGTTGCCAAGTGCCGTTGAGTCAGATCTGACTCATGGAGACCCTAGAGGCAAGGTTACAGCCATGAAAACTTTATGGAGCATTTCTACTCTGCATACATTGGATCATCATGAGTCAAAGTCAACAGCAACTAACAACAACAACAATCCTCATAATGAGCCTGTGGGGTAGGGATTATCTTCATTTTGCAAAGAGAGGTTAAATAACTTGCTGAGTTCACAGAGTTGTAAAGTGAGAGGCAGTATTTGAATTCTGAAAGTGGGTCTTCAAAGCCCATGTTCTTAACAAACACATACACTGCTTAGGATTATGGTTAAAATCTAACGTAAAATGAAATGGATTTGAATTCTGAAAAGCTCAGCATCTTCCAGTGTCTCATATATCTGTGTGACACACACAAACACACACTAATATAATTATGTCCACAGATACAAAGAAGAGGTTGAAATCATCAATAAACTCACATTCATGTACCACGGCTACAGTCAGTTGAGGAGAAGAGTGGGCTTTGGAGGCCAATTGGAGGCTCACAGGTAGCTTTATGGTCAAAATACATTTTTATATCAAAGGACATGCGTCTACTTTACCTGGTAGCCAAGTTAGAGTCAGTTCTTGGATTCACTCCTGCTTCCACCTTCCTGCCTTCCTTGTATCAGTAGGTCCTCAGGAGCTACGGGTTATCCTACCTAAGGAGTCCCTGACTGCTAAGTGAAAAACTAACAGTTAGAACCCACCCAGAGATGTCTCAGAAGACAGTCCTAGCAGTCTGCCTCTGCAAGGTCATGAAAACCCCATGGAGCAGCTCTACTCTGTATACATAAGGGCACCAGAAGTCAGAATTTGTTTGATAGCAACTAGCAACGATAACGGTTATCTCTGACTCCACTCTCCATCCATCCCCTGCTACCACATCTAGTTAACTTTCCTAATTACTCTCCCTGTTTCCACCTTTCCTACTCAAACCCATCTTAGTGATCAGTTTCTCTACTTGAAGTAAAGCCTTAGCTTGCTTATAGATTGCTTATAGAATGAAGCTCACTTGACTTAGTGTACTCTGAAAGGCTTTCATTTCCGTGCTGCCTTCTACCCTTGTATCACACTCTCTCCTCCCCATATCCTCTACTGCTCACCTCCAGCTCTCTGCCACTCTCTTTCCCTTGCATATACCAGACTTTCCCTTTTCTGTATGGTAATAGCCTTCTCTGATAATTCAAGGTCAAACAAAAGGAGTCCTCTTTCATAAAGCCTTCCTACATCCCTCCACATTGAGAACAAGGTGCTTTCTGTTCTGTGCGCACTCAGATAGCAATTCCCACCCTCCAAGGCCATGTAGCAAACAGTTTGAGGGCACTGGCTTTGGTGTCAGATTGACCTACGTTGAACCTCATGTGTGTAACCTCGGGAAGCTAGTTACCCCTCATCTGGAGAACGGAAGTGATAACAGCAGTCTTATACTTAAGTCCCTTTCTTAAGAATTAAATCAGAAAGTGCACTTCTAGCACCCACCTTTGGTCTTGATCAAGAAGAAAGTTCTCCATCAATCTTAGCTGCTCTGTTAGGTGCATGGCAGTGTTATATCTGTTATGTACCTCTCCCACTGGGCCAAGGACTTTGCCAGAGAGGGGACCATGTCTTACTAAGTTTTGTATCCCCAATGTCTGGCATATGTAAGGGCTCTGGAAGTGAATAGATGAATGAATTTTGTCCATGAATCACAGATTTTTGGGGGATACTTAGGCCATCTAGCATATGGTTACCAGGAACATTAAATGAGTTGATATATGTAAAACATTTAGAAGAGTATTCAGTCCATAGCAAATACTTATGAAATATTACTCTTCTGGCCACAGCAGCAGCTCCAGCACAGATCCTAGATGTCAGCAGTACCTTGGATTGTGCTCTGTCTGCTCTGCCTGAAGCACCCATCTGCCGAGTAGGCTCACGCTGGCTGAGAGTTGCACTTGGCTTCCAGCAGCATGCAGTTAATCTAGTATCTCGCACATGTCTGCCTGACTTCCTTAATGGCATTCTTGTCATTTTAAGAGAAGATTCCATTACAGAAAAATAGCACAGGCATAGCAGCCTACCTGTTACTGTTCCTACTTTTGCCACCATCCCTAATGCTGTGAGCAATTTTCATGTCCTTCTCAGCAATTCACTAAAGGTATTTACAAAAGGCTGGACGCAAGTTACACCACCTAAATTCCAGCGTTAGTCACAGTATTTAAACTCTTGGAAATTTCCCAGGCCAGGGAAAATAAACTAATGTCAGGTGCAAACGTCAATCCATTGACAGAGGTGGCCTGGAACAGGCTGTTGAGAAGGATGCTGAGACCAAAAAGAAAGGCAGCTGTTGTTGGGGACTGATGGCTTTCTTGATCGAGAAAAGGTAGTAGTGGACAATGAGAATGGACAGATAGAGAATATGCTGCAAAATCAGTAATATGGTGAAGGAAAGAGGAAAATCTACAGGCCTATTTGCAAAAGTGCTGCAGCAATGACCTGCCTGGAAAGCAAAATAGCAAGCAGTGATGCCTAGCCACTGCATATTAAGAAATCCACATGCAGTGAGCACACTGAGAAACACAGAAAAATCAACACTAGCATCCAACCATTTCAGATGTTTCGTATTTATTATGTCATTTGATCTTTATGACAACTGAGGCAGGAAAAGCCAGCGTTATTCTTACCTGACAAGTGGGAAAGCTGAGGCTAACAGGGATTCCAGAACTCACTCAAGGTCACAAGGCTAGTAAGGGGACAGGGCCTTTCCGAGTCCTGGTTCTTCCCACCGCGTTGCACTGACTCATTAGAAGCAGACGCTGGAGCAGGGCAGCAGAGGAGAGAGCTATAAATGGCCACATTGTCTGGGTACTAAGTAGAGCAAAGACCCTGGGGGCACATTCATTTGTGTGTCTTTGGGCAGTCACCCAACCAGCCTCAGCACCTTTGAACGTGAAAGGCACTACAGGCTCCAAGTCTTTGTCTATTCACATGTTTGAGATTCATTACTAAAATAAACTTTGACTTATCCTCTTACAGAGAGAATAAAAATCCTCAGATAGCTGTTTCACTTGACCTTGGTTTCCTCAACTATAATGTCAGGCTGGACTAGACTGGTTAATCTGAAGGTGATGGCACCTACTATCATGTTTTTGTGATAATGACCAAGGCATTCACAGAATATCCGTGAATACCAAGCTGCCCTTCTCAGGGAAAAAAAGGGTTTTGTTCACAGTGGGAGCCAGGCTTTTGGAGAAAATATTCTGGAGAATGTAAACTGTGAAAATGTAGTCCACTGGTCTGCTGATATCATATGTCCTATCCCATTATAAAGCTTGAGGAAAACAGTAAGTGTCACTGAAAGGAACTCATGGAGACAAGACGTGGCTGTGCTGGATAGCCTTGTTCAAGCTGAAGGTCAGAAAGACGATTACCTGATAATAAAATTTACTTGCTTACTTCCAAAAAAGGTTGAAGCACCATGTCAGATTTAAATGATCTGCTGTTTGCCTGTCAGTCTAAGACTCAGGTCAAACAATTTCAGACATGAGCAGGACTTTCTAGTTATACCATTACGTAAATAAAGAGCACTTGACCGGGAGTCCAGCAGGGCTAATGAGGGTCATTTCTGCTGCTTAGTAAGGTGGCCCCCTTGAATGAATCATTTAACCTTAAGAGACCCAAGTTTTTTCCTGTTTAAAACAAGGATCTTGTTGTTATTAAGTGCTGTCAAGTCAGTTCTGATTCACAGTGACCCTACAGGACAGATTAAAATTGCCCCACAGGGTTTCCAAGGAGTGGCTGGCACATCTGAACCACTGACCTTTCAGTTAGTAGCTGAGCTCTTAAACACTGTGCCAGCAGAGCATAAGGATAATATCCATTCTTTCTACCATGCAGAGAGATGTTGTGAGACTAAATTACAGACACAAGTATGTGATAACACATACTAGACTCTAAGCTGCTGAGACAAGGATCACGCCTACTTGTTACTACTGCCATATTGATGGTGCCCAGCACAGTGGCTGAACGAAAAGGAAAGTTCCACAAATTCCTATTGAATAAATGAAACATTTTGGAAACTGTGTGTGCAAATGTCATAGTCTTATGACAGTGTCCTAAGCACAACATGTCCGTTTTTACATTGTTTGTTAAAAGATATGAAACGTAAGTTAGCAACTCTATACAGTTTTCTAAAAATATCCTAAAATAGTAGTGTTGGTGCATAAGAGAAACAGATACAAATCAAAAGTACAATGATGGTATTCAGTATGTGGTCAAAAAAAACGTAAATGGATAGGTAATTCTGATTCCGAAGTGACACGTGTTGTGGGGTTACATGTCTTCTGGGGCAATGTTCAAACCTACAGTTGCATCTGAACCCTTGGCCAGTCTGCAACTCAGTTCTAACTGTGAGTTTGGAAACATGAGGTAAGGCAAAGGCATGATCTTCATCCCTTTCCTTAAACATATGGGAAGAGTGGGTCAGAGAGGTACCATCAAGAGACATTCATAGAACGAATACCAGGGCCCCAGGCTTCTGAATGTCAACCTGTCATTTGACATATGGATCATGAGGACTTGAGCTAACTGACTCCTGCAAAATGAAACAGGTCTTCCTAGTACTGATAAGGACCCACAGGTGCCTATCTGTGTCTCACCTCAGTGATTCCCTCTCCGTTGTGTCCCTTCCCTGGCCCCATCCTCTGTTTCAGCTACGTGAGCCTCCTTGCTCTTCTGTCCACATGCCGGACGCACTCCTCCACAGGCCTCGACACACTGTGGTAGCTCCCTGCCTTCCCCTTTGCTCAAACATCTCCTTGTCAGCCAAGTCCTCCATCCCCATCCTATTTACAATATCATCCCACCCACCCTACGCCTTCCACTATTGCATTTTCTCTGCTCTACCCTTCCCCATAGTGCTTGTTACCATGTAATATACTCTGTATTTTACTTTTTTTTTTAAATCATTTTTTCTCCTGTGTCAAACAAGAAACTCCACATAGGCAGGAGTTTTGACCTGTTTTGTTTACTGCTAGACCTCCAGCACCTAGAACCATGTCTAGCACCAAATACACATTCAATACCTAATTTGTGATGAATGAATGAACACTTCTAAGCTAGGAGCTGTTAGGGAAGGGTTATACCAATGCACTTCTTCTTTCTGGATACAGCAAAAATGCAAAACTTACTTTTGTAGTGTGCATGCAAAATAACATAGGAAGAATAAACCAATGCAAACAGTAATTCATTTAAATTATATGTGTGTCCCAACCAGAAAATTAAACTTGCTGCCATTGAGGCAATTCAAACTCATAGTAACCCTATAGGTCAGAGTAAAACTGCCCCACAGAGTTTCCAAGGAGCCCCTGGCAGATTCAAACTGCTGACCTTTTGGTTAGCAGCCATAGCACTTAACCACTATGCCACTAGGGTTTCTGTATGTGTGTCAGGGACAAGGATATTTTGAACTGGAAGGAAGAGAAGTCTATCACTAGAATTTAGGCCTTGAAGGGAATAGAGAATGAGTTCAAATCATTCAGCAGAAGACCTACACTCTTAAGAAATGAAAATTCAAGAGATAGGACAGCTAATCTTTCATGTTTAAGAGGAAGCACAACCCAGGAAGGTAAAATGACTTTCCTAAGTCAGAGGGTCAAGTTGCAACTGTTAGACTCAAACCCAAGTCTGTCTTCCAAGTCTATGTTCTTTCTGCCCAAAAGCCCATCCTGCACAAATTCAACCAACATAGTGAGATTTAAGATGAACATATTCACCAAGCACGGATAATTTGGTTTCTGAGAAACCTCACATACTAGGATATTGCCACTGCACAGACAGATACATCCTGTAACACAGGACTAATGAGGTTAAGCATATTTTATCAAATTCCAAGTCAAAGTCTCTAGCTCTGAAAGCCACTCTTTTCAAGTCTGGTCATAAGCCAGAGAAAAAGAAAGACAGCCCTGGTTGGGAAAGATGAGACAGAAGAGTGGAAAACAGTGGAGAAAGGAAGGGAAGGAACACAAAGAAAGGCAGAAAGGAGAAATAAAAGTGAGGGGGGGGGGAGGAAGGGATAGGGATGATTGACAAAACGGACTCGGAATTTCTTTGACTAGCTGTGTTATAACTTGACTTTTTTCATTATGAAAGCATTTCCTTGGAGATAATCACCAAAACTATTCCAGCACAAAGACACATTCTTATAGGGACTTTTTCTTTTCTTCAGCTTCTTAGTATGTGTTATCTCTATCTCACAGTTTAGCACTTCATAATACAGTGATTTGTTCTCTAATTGTCTTGCATGAGTCGGATCCGACTCGACGGCACTTGGCTTGGCATAGATCGAGTTTCTCCAACAAAAATGTAAATCAAGCACTTGTTCAATTATTTATATTCTCCATAATGCCCCAATAACACCTAACAACGTGTAGTATGTACTCATCTGAATCATTTATATCTTGTTTCATTCACTCATTCAATAACTTAACATGCAAAGCATCTGCTGGGTGCCATAAGCTAAGGATGTGTGGGTAAGTATGATAGACCACATCCTGCCCTCCTGGAACTTACCTATGAGACTCATGGTCCATACTTCATTCAACAAACATGAAATGAAATGAAATCAGCTGCGAGGAAAGAGACAGAGGACCTGAGAAGGGACTGAGTTGTGTGGGGTGTGTATTTGCAAGCTAGGGATGGCAAAGAATACAGAGAAGTCCTCTCTAAGAAGATGGCAGTTTCGCTGGGTCCACAGGAGAATCAGCAAATCAACGAATTGGGTAAAGTACTGCGGGCAGAGGCAGTGGCAAAAATCAAAACTGTAAGGCAGGAAAGTACTTATTGTAGATACCAGGAGATGGACAGCGTGGCGATCAGTGTAAGGGAGGAATTAAATAAGCGTGGAGAAGTTCAGCAAGCCAGAGAATGAAGATTCCTGTAGACCGTGTAGAAACAAAAGGTATTGAAATTTGTATTTAAATATGGATACCAAATATTTTTCTAAAATCTTGTAGAGGCAATTAATTGATGGTATATGATTCTCTGAATGAGAATCGTCTTTTTTCCACATTTAAACATCCTTCTCCAATAAGTCTCCCACTGGTAAGCACCCCACTCTGTACACAGAGCAATACCTGCAGTCAGTGCACAAACAGGTTAGACCCCACGGCCCCCTTCCTCCTCAAGGGCACACACCCAATGCTTACCACGCTCTCCAGGGTCTCTCTATCTGCAACCTCTTCCTGATTCAGCAACTTTCTCCTCTGGGACTTTTTCAGATACATGAACTCAAGTCATTACAACCCCTTAGCCTGTTCTTTTCCCAACTTCTTCTCAGTCATCTGACTAAATTCTCTCTCCCTCTTTTAATTCCACTTTTGAGTTTAATAGTGACTTTAATTACAACTTAACAGCAGTACATATGGCAGAATTTGAGAGAAAGTAAAGCCATAAATATAGATGTAAGATCGAACATAATTTCAAAATGCTATGTCCTAAGGTCCTAAAACTTCTGGAATACCTAAAACTCCCCCTCAGATTTTGCCTTCACCTCTAATGAAAACTTCTTTTCCTGACACCAACATTTGAAGTTGAAAGTATATTTAGTACCATCACAGCCTTCTGGATAAGTACTGTGACAGCAGGACTGTTCTTTGCACATTTCATGGCAATTATTTACTTTAGCTAGATAAGAGATAAATGGCCTTTAATTTCCTAGTGTGAGATTCTAATGAGCATTCATATCAATATTCCTATGGGAAAAGATGTTCCAAGTAACCAACTCACAAACTTTCATGAACATAAAAGTTGTGTGTTGGTAACTTTCTGTGATTTGTTAATATGAAACACAGATAGTATAGATGCCAGACTCAACAGAAAAAATCTGCTAGATTCTCACAGCATGGATTCTATAAGCTCTTTTTTAAAGACTATACATATCTATTCTTTTTGAAGATTTGAAACTGACTCCTGGAATTGGGTGGAGACTCCTATGTCTACAGGGGTTCTTTCTTACACTCTTACAGGCTAGAGGAAGGAGAGAAATTACATAAGTTATTGATCATGTATTAGAATCTCAAATGTATGCTTAGATTTTGCAAAATAACTTCACCATTTGGGAAAGGGAATTGGTAGGAGAATTAGGAGCATTTCCTTTAAAACTTCTTAGCTAACTATCAAATGAACAGCCCCAGCCAAGGCGCTTTTTCCCGTTTGATCACATCAAAGCATTTTCCAAATATTAGAAAACTCCACTTCAGGATACGGGGGAAAGAAATCCATTTGCTATTTATAAGTTTCATTGCAACAAAGGTTAGTTGATCCAGAGTTGTTCAAAATTGTCTATATAATGATTAGAGATAAAAGGCATTAACAAGGAATTAAAGTATATGGTTCTATGAGTACTCACATTTAAAAGAGAAACAGAGTAGGCAACCAAAGGAATTAAAGACTATTTTTCTGTTAGGTTAACATGTTTTACCCTAATACAGAGTAAAAAAAAAAAAAGAAAAGAAAGAAAGAAAGAAAAGGAATTATTTAAAATATTTGTCATGTTGTTATGTGAGGTCCAGTTAATGTCAATGTACAAGGACTCTACAGGACACAGTAGAACCGTCCCATAGGGTTTTCCTAGCTGTAACGCTTATGGAAGCAGACTTCCTACTAAGGAGAGGTCACAAATACGCTTTGCTATCAAATGGACTTGAGTTCAAATTCCCTTCCACCATTTCTCCCACTGATTTATTATTTTTAAATCTTAGAAAAAGATTTGCAAAAGTACAGTATGCAGAATACACTTATTTGTGGTGGCAGTGAGTAGTAAATATAATAAAAACTTATGAAATCATCTTACATGTTACAATTAAACATGATATACACTAAAAACATACTTGTTAATTGTTAAAACTCATTATATAACATAAGACCACAGACACTGAGAAACTTATCTTTCCAGCATAGCACCTAACGGCCTTAATATAAAACTAAAAACCCAAAATATCTTTAGTACAGTTCTGTACAGACAAGGGAAAATACTTCCAAGTCAGTCTCACAAATAAACAGGTATCCTAAGATACTTGGACTTAATTTCACTCACTTAGAAGCAGTAGTTATAATGTCATTTTCAAACTTTAATAATAATATGGGGAAAAAAGACTATTTGCCCTAACCACATAGACTGCATTGTAAGCTTAGCCAGTACATGTACCCCTTAGCAAATGATTCCCTTTGCTCATCGTCTTTCCTTTCACACTCATAATACATAAGGCTCTTGACGGCACTTGGCTTCGCTGGCCACATCATGTGGTCTTCTGCAGGAAAGAAACAACTCAAACTGACCACTGCCAAAAAATAAAGGAAGCAAGTACCAAGCAATCGAATCTCTTAGAATATATATTTTTAAATAAAAATACTGTAAGTGAGTTATGGAGCCACAGTAGCATGATCATGGTCCCTGTGGAATTATTGTTTCCTTGATATTAGAATAGCTGGAGAGGTAATGACAGTCTTCATCTATGGCCTGCATTTCCACTAGCCATTGAATGAATGGAGCTTATATCCCTGTTCCATAAAAAAAAGAGCACAAAACTAAACTATGAGCCATTCTGCTGAAAATTTGTTTACTATTGCTTTACCCAAAGTAGATAAGTAGCTCTGAAAAGTTGCCAGAGCCACGCTTCTCCCTAGCAACAGACTACAATGCTTTAGAAGTGCAGAAATCCCTACATGCACACATACGCAGATGTATCTGCTCTCCTGCTTTAAAAATGTGTGTAAGTGTGGATTACTGTCTATGTGTGAATGTGTGTATGTGTATGTGTGACACATGTACTAGTTTTTACAGATATCATGTTATCTAGCTTGTGGTGACACAGTCTTAGATTCCACTGATGTTTCAGCTGACAGTTGTAATAATAGGATTTGAGGGTGCCTTTCAGGAAATTCGTTATCTTTCCAAGGTTATCATGACAGATTTAATAGTTTAGCTTCCTCTACTGATGGAAGAAACAGAATAACAACTCTCATACCACATCTTCAGATTAAGAGCCATTCAGAGGTACACCTCTTAGATTCAATATCCGAAACATGAATGTCTGGCAACTAAGTTGGAAGGCTATTAATAGGCAAATTAATTCCTGGTTAAGGTTCCCACCTGACTTTTTGAGATTACTAACCCATTAAAATAATAAGTGTTGAAAAGGTTTAAATAACAACAATGGGTAGATATCAAGAATTCATTGGTTTCATTTGTATTTTTAAGCTAATAGCAAATCTGTCTAATTTCTCTTGCAAGGATCTGACAGAAAGCAACTATCACCATAGGGCCACCTCTAATTCATACCCATGCTAAGATAACACCTTTCATTGTATAAATTTGACAACCCCAGAGCAATAGTGTCCGTTCAGCTCCCACTCGAGTCTTTGTTACAGTTTTCATTTCGGTTTAGGCAGCTCAGATAAGCTTATTACGGGGCTTTGAACTGAGATTCTGGGATGGCACAATAGACCACATTACCAGGAAAATTATTAACGAGCATTAACTAAATGTTAGGATCTTCAGAGGAGACACTTCAGTTCCATAGTTCGCAAACAAGAAGTCCCATACAAGATCTTCTCTTTGCCCACGTAAAATTAAAAGCTAACCAGAATGTGTGTAGGTACACTTTAAAGAAATGCTACCTGAAATGTAGCTAGAGAAATACTTCTAGACAAGATTTTTTTCTGAGGAGGGTAATCCACATGAGCGTTTAATTGAAAAGCCCATCAGTAATATTCTTTTTGTCTTGCTTTGTTACTCAGAGATTAAACCCATTTTGAATTAATGAAAATTGATTTAATCTCAGAGCATAGTAACCTCAATTCATTTAAAGAACGAGGTTCAGAGCCCTTCGCAAATAAGATCAGGCCCATAGCGAAATGATGCTCAATCTCTCTTTTAAAGCTATTTTCTAAAGTCTGTAGGCCATGACTTTAAAATTATTTACCGCCGTAATCACATTAACAATGTTTGACAGGATAACAGAGAGAGCAAAAAGAATTCATTTCTGCCAAGTACAGGCTACACTGTTGTTGTTTTTTTAAACCATTCTCCTCTTATTCTATTTTGGTAAATTTCTAAGGAATATTTCAAATCGGTCAGATAGACCTTGGGTTCAGAGGTGGCCTCTCTGCCATTTTCATGGCTGATTTGAGACCCATTATGCTTTCGGTTCTGCACTGTGAAATCCAGTCTGGAGACAAATTTCTGCCTGTCATCTTAGCAAAGGCCAGGAGTTTTATACCATCCTGTAGTGTGAATCAAAGCCAGCGTGGAGCTGCCTGCTTCTTTCCTGGTCAGCTTGCTGCTTCTATTTTTTTTTTTTTTTTTTTTTTTTTGAGGCAGTCCTGGTTATCACTATGTCAAGATTGGAAGGCTATTTGGAATATAATATAGTTTAAAAAGCATCTCTTCTGTTAAAGTTCCACTTCACACTTCAAAATGAATGCAAAAAGGTAATCAGCAAGTAATTATTTAACGCTTGGCTAGCAACCACGTTGCGGGAGGAAAGCATTTAGGGAGCATAAAATTCTTCTCTATCCTGATAAGACCCTGAATCAGGAGCCAAGAAGACTGGATACTTTCCTTATATCGCTCATTTTGTTGCGATGACATCCCATAAAACTATAGCTCATGGGCCAAATTTTTGTAGCCTCCCTTCCCCCAACAATAAGACATAATTGCAGACATAAAAATATCTTACATGATTCTTAAACATGTTTAAACAGATCACTAAGAATGACAGTATGGATAACTCTCGCAGTGACCTCTCCTGTCTAATGTCAATTTCAGAAACCAAGTTTCCATTGTAAATGTTTAATCAGTCTAGTCCCGGGAACCCGCACAGAACACCTTATCTTCTCTCCCAACTTATTTGCTTTGCAAGCTCTTTCCTAGCTCTGTCTCAGATCCCTGCAAACACTTTCATTGCTTCTCTCTCAAAGGAGCTGGGAGCTCTGTAGATTCGGAGCTAAGCAAAAGCCCTGTGGTTTGATTGCATTAGTCTGAGCCGTGGGCTGCTGCAAACTGCAGCATTTCTGCCTGCAAAATCCTGGCAACCAGGTTCCAGACCAGTCACACACACACTGCACACATTCTTAAGGCTGCTCTACCCAAACCTTGTCTGAAACCAGCCAGCCACAGCAGAAAGCATCCTACCTTCCATCATGGTGGCAGAATTGCATTCCTCAATTTCCAAAGAGTCTTGAAAAAACACAAGAGGATACGATTCCAGTTCCCAGTTAAGTCCTCACAGCGGCGCTTCTGAGGTCTGCTCTGTCAGCTGTCAAAGCCAAAGGAGACAAGTGTTACCCCCAAAGACAGGCCATGGATGCTGCCGGTGCGGCTTCACCTACAGGCTCCCAGGAAGATGCTGAGAGAGAAAGGCAGAGGAAGAGCAAGCCGCCTGCGCTGCCTCGGCCAATCCCTTCAACTCTGGACCGCGTCACATGGTAGCCAGCCTGCATCTCCTGACACAATACCCCCGGAGAGCACACAGAACCTATTTCCCGTCCCCATTCTCCTCCACCCCCATTCCTTCCCGCTTGTCACCAAATACACAGCCCCTTCCCCACCTGGTGACGCACTTCCCCCGCCCCTCCTCCTTGCCGGTTTCCTAAACCCATTGCAGCGTCTGGGTGCCAGAGATTAATTATTAGGCGCTGCCACCTTAACAGGGGGGTTCGGGCATGAAAGGAGCACCTAAGTGGCTCGCTGAGAAGGTTTTTTTTTTTTTTTTTTTTTTAAAGAAAAACTTCTTAATAAATCTGTGCCGCCTAAAGTCTCAGCGGCACTCTTCAGCTGTCATTCCCATCTTTTGCCCCGAAGGAATTCCAAATGTCAGTGCCCGTGCCCTTTGCACGCATTCTCTCTCTCTCTCTCTCTCTCTCTCCCATTCAAGAGACAAGAATCAATCCAGCTGACGTCACATCATAAACAATTATCCCCAAAAGATGATGCAGAAGAAATTTTACCCCATCTGCCTTCGAGAGAGCCAGGGAATTAATCGCTCATGACATGCAAAACGGCTGGGAACTGTCATTAAAACAAAGAAACAAATGAACCCACCAGAGTGGGGCTCCGGAATCAAACTGGCAACGCTTGAGATAATTTCTAGGACAGGAGGCGGGAGAGAGACTAGACAGCAGGGAGGTGAATCCTTAGCCCAACCCAAGACAGCTGTGCACGCCGGCTTCCTCCACTCCAACCTGGGCCACCCGGTTCGGCCAACCGGTTCTGCCAGAGACAGGACTCTGCGGGCTGACAGTGGATTCTCGGTTCCGGTCTCCTGGCTAGCGCGTCCTTCCCGGCCGAGCGCACACGTGAACCGCCTCGCTTCCGCAGGTGGGGAGGACAGGGGTTTTCTCGCCACCAGAAGTAGCTGCAGCTGACAAACGCATTCCCTGCAGGAAACAGACTTTCTTCCAAATGAGACGTTTTCCTCGACGTGCCTCCTGCATCTGTAGTCGCCTCCAAACCCATTCGTCCACTTCGGAGAAAATCCAGCGAGGCAATTGTGCTGACTTTTGGCCCTAGGGGTGGGCGGAGCCCAGGGTGCAGCAGTTTAGGGGGGTGGGGGTCTGGGTACACTGCAGCTGCCTGCAAGGGAACGGTTACCGCCTCAGGCTGTTTGGGGAGAGAGTCTGTCACCTGACTCTTCTCTTCCAGGGGTCCCCCGGGAGCCTTTCAAGCCCGCAGGCCCGCATCCCTAGATCCTTGGTTCCCTTCTAGCAGACACAGACAATTAAGGAAGCAGGGAAGGGGCTGGGTGGGAGAGGAAGAATAGGTGGGAGAAGGAAGACAAAGGCCTTTTTAGGGTTCTGGGGAGACAACAGCAGCAAAGGGGGCATTTCTTTCTCAAATGACAACACGACTAGAGAGAAAGCTATCAAGTTACCTGACAATTGTGAGCAACAAATGCCAGTGTACTCAAAATAACTTTAAGACACAAGGTACATTACAGAATCAGGGTTGAGCCTCTTACAATTAATCATTTATACTATACTTATGCCCATACACTTTTAATATTGCTTACCCCTTGATATGGTCTAGTTCTTTTTCATCAGAACAAATACGAGGTTTTGGTGACCGAGAACTGCTGAAAAAAGAAAACTATCATATTCATAATTTGGAAACAAAAAACAACTCAGTTCCTTAGCAACTTAGGAGTTATTAAAAACCCATTGTGATCTCTGAGGACAGTATTTCAGTGGACCCTAAATTTCAAAATGCCACTCCCCAGAGAGATATAAACCCTTGTGTTCTTTCTCTTTATGTCTGTGAGACAGTTGCGTTTTAGAAGAGAAAAGACTTCCAAAGTAAAGCTTGCCTTTGGTACAACTTACAGTGTTCTGAAAACTGCAGGGGCATTATTGCAGACAAGATTAGAGTGTGTGTGTAGCAAAATTTTTTTGTAATGGTTAAGAACATAGATGGATATTATTGTTAGACTGGGATCAAGTTTTATTTCTCCTACTTTATGAGCTGTGTGACCCTGGGCAAGTGAGGTAATCTCTCTGTGTCTCTCAGTTTCCTTATCTGTGAAATGGGAATAATAATAATATCAACTTTTTAGGGCTATAAATAGTGATGACAAACATTTACCAATGGCTTGCTACATACCAAGCTGTGTTCTAAATACTTTGCCAGTCTACCAGTTAACACTGTGGCAGGAGCATAATAAGTCTTCCATGCTAGTTTACTATTTTCGTTAGTAACATCAAAGGGCTGGCAGCTGCATCAAAGAGTTTGTAGTCCATTGGGAACTGGGCTACATGCAAAGAGAAGAACTAAGTGAAACACCAAGGGATGCATCCAGTGGTGCAACATGTTGGAAAATACTGAGAGGCTGGAAAGTAAAAAGGGATCAGAACCAGATGAGGTTAATTAGAGACAGTCTTCTCAAAGAGATGGAATTTCAGAGCTCTGGAAAAATTAAAAAGGGCTCGGAAAGAAAGCTCTAAATAAGAAGTTTGTAAGTGAGAAAGGGGGCCCATGTAAAATTTGGAGGTGAATGCAAGCACCAGTGCGTCAGAGGACATTGTCAGAAATGTAAGGGGGGGCAGGTAAGCCAGAGAATTCAGGCTGTTTGCTTTCTGCCGACTAATGTAAGCTTTACAGTGTTTTAGAGCAAACTTCTCATATATTTGGTGGGGGCATATACAGTCTGACAATTCATTTCTCGAACTCATTCTAGAAAATGTACTACATATCTCATTGCTGAATATCACAACAGTCACCTTCAAAGTAATCCCCTTGGGAAGCTATGCACTGATACCAGCCCCTAGTACATCCTTCAAAGCAATTTTGGAAGTCTTTTTTTGGAATGGCCATCACAGCTGTTGTCGTATTACCCTTGACATCCTGAATGTCGTCAAAATGTCTTCCTTTCAATATTTTCATTATCTTTGAGTAAAGAAAAAGTCATTGGTGGCCAGATCAGGTGAGTAGTAAGGGTGTTCCAATACAGTTCTTTGTTTACTGGCTAAAAACTCCCTCACAGACAACTATACAATTAAGTTCATGAACTTGCCACTGTGCCACCATGAGCAATGACCATTCAGAAAGAGTTCCAAAATTGCTTTGAAGGATAGACTAGGCACTGGCATGAGTGTATAGTTTCCCAAGGGGAGTACCTCGAAGGCAATTAACACTTAGGACAATTAAGTCTGCAGACTTAATCACTGGACTTTGTACATCAGTTTTGTTTTAGAGCCAAAGAAACCAAGATTGTCTGCCTTTCACCACCTAATCTAAGTTTTACAGTGCTTTAAAGCAAACCTCTCATAGTTTTAGAATAAGTACACATGTTTTGTTTTAGATTTACAGCAAAGTAACCAGCTAGAGCAGAAAGCAAGTTCAAAGGTTCTTTTGGTTAGGAGAGTGTTTATAGGAAAGAGAAAAGTGTCTGGATATGATTGTTAGAAAAGGACCAAAGCAAAGTGGTAAGGCGGTAAGGCTAACACCTGGTTAAACTTGGCTGCAACTTTGACAGCTGCATGTGTTATACACTAAATTAAAAAAAAAAAAAAATGCAAGAAAGAAAGAAAGCAATGACCAGTTGTACAAACACTTGATATACAAAGTTCTCTTTCAAATAAAAAATTGCTCAAATATGTTGTAATAAAAGATCAGAATCCCAGTTTTGCTTTTTCATGTACAGGCCAAGACCTGGAGAGGGAAAACCAAAAAGGAAGAATAAACTTGGCATTTCTCATGCTGAAAGAACTGAAGAAAGAATTCAAGCCTTGAGTTGCAATATTGAAGAGTTCTACAGGGAAAATGCTAACCAACATAGGAAGCATCCAAGAAGTTAGAAGCAATACACAGAGTTACTGTCCCCAAAAGAATTGGTCACTATTCAGTCACTTCAGGAAGTGGCTGAGGAATACTGAATATACCATGAACCACCAGAAGAATGAACAAATCTGTATTGGAAGATGGCTGAAATGTTCATTAGAAGCAAGGATGGCGAGACTTGATTTCATATACTTTGGACATGTCATCAGGAGGAACCAGTTCATGGAGAAGGACATCTTGCTTGGTATAGAAGAGAGTCAGTGAAAAAAGAGGAAGACCCTCAATGAGATGAACTGATACAAAGATACACTGCAACAACGAACTCACGCATAACACTGATTGTGACGATGGCACAGGACTGGCAGTATTCCATTCTGCCATACAGTCTCTATGAGTTGGAACCAACTCAATGGCACCTAACAACAACAGTTCTGTGTTCTCATGAGCTTTTGGGGAAAAAGAATGTTTTTGCTGAAGAACAGAGACAGTAGCTTATACTGTGGTCCAAAATTTTGTCACTTTATAGTATAGCTTTTCTTTACCAATACCTAAAAGAATAAGTTCCTACCTGGTAAAATAAAAAAATATCTTTGCAAGTCTGCAATAGAAGCCAAAAGATCTGTGGAGACAAATGAATAAATTACTGACTTGTGTCAAAGTAGAAGGACAGCTTGGGAGTTTATTCTAGGATGCTGAGCGTGCACTCAGATTGCACCACCCTCTTGGATAGTGCTTATGTCTAATCTAAGACAAGAAATAATTGATAATGTCATTACATGAAGAAGCCAAATCCATTGCCACCTAATCAGTTCTGACTCGTAACCACACGTGTTACAGAGTAGGGCTGCTCTTGAGGGCTTTCTGGACTGTAGTCTTTATGACAAGAGATCTCCAAGCCATTCTTTTATGGTGCTACTGAGTCTGAGCCATCAGTTGTTAGATTAACAAGCAAGTACACACCACCTGTACCACCTGGGGACTTGATAAAGTCACTAGTCATTTAAAATTTTTCTGAAATAGCATTTCTATGGTGGTCATACCCTACTATGCAAATAAATTGGAATTAGATCCTGTTATATATTTGCTATAAAAGCTGGATTTGTTTTCACTACCTCCCAACGTTAATTGGGGTGGAGGAGTAGTGGGGGAAACGATACCTATTTTAGAAAGAGAGAAAAGTATGACCACTGAATCACAAAGGAAGGGAGAGAAAAAAATGAACATAGATGGAAAAGGTTTAAAAAATGGATTGAGGATGGTAGCTGTATATACAGGCACGAGATGGTTACGTTAGCACAGCATTTGACTCTGCCCCTGATGAAATACCCAGTGAGACAGTCTGATGAATGTAGACAGGAAAATACTACACAGACCCTACAGATCAGAAAGGAGTCTCACTTAGAGAGTTGGATTTTCATGAAGGTGATATAGGTGAAAGAATAAGGTATACAAATCCATACCTACTATACACTTGCTTAAAATGAAAGATCTTCAGGCTGGACTAATACAGAAAAAAAAAGGGGCATCTGTTGTAATAGTTCACAGAATTATAGGAAGAACTGGACAGCTGAGGGAAAGCAGGGACTGGAACACTCTGGGAAACTTGGCTCTCAGAACCAAAGACTCAGAAATCTCTGTTATCCATCTCTGTTTATTCCAGTATGTCACCTTATTTTCTCTTACTAGTTTGTCTCCCTGTGATCATAAATCTAGCTTTTAAAACCCTCTAAGCTCGTATTTTCACAACTTCACTATCTAAGATCCATAGCAAAAAATAAATCCAAGGAAGGACACTTGGATCAGCGTTCACCTTTTGACCCAGTCAACAGAAGCTAGTTGATGAGACTTCATGATAGATTTATTTAGACCAACATTTATATTAGATTTAATTGTATGCAGAATACTATGACATACATAAGGAGGGAGATAGGCAAGTTTTTATGAGAAACAAATCCTAATGGCATGACATGATTAGCAAAGTAGAAAATAAATTGTCAAAGGAAGAAAGGTACTATTACTAGAATAATGGTGGGAGAGAAAAACTACGAAACTCTGACTTAGAAAACTCATAGTGCCATACAAAGAATGCCACTGTAATCCTATCCAGTATATTGCAGACATAATTCATATATCCACACTCACTATATGCAGGCCCTGTAGTCATCCTCCTCTGGGGGTGATGGTGGGCTGGGGTAGGTAGTGTGGGGAACAGGCTCTATTTGCTGGCCCACTTATCATTTATAGCAAAGATAAGACTTTCCCTGGTACACTCACCATCACTGGTCTATCTTTGCCCCCACAAAAACCAAACCAAACACATTGCTGTTGAGTCTGACTCATAGCAACCCTATAGACAGAGAAGAACTGCCCCATGGAGTTTCCAAGGAGCACCTGGTGGATTTGAACTGCTGACTTTTTGGTTAGCAGATGTAGCAGGGTTTCCATCCTTGCCTAGGGTGCCCCATATACAGACCTACATGAATGTGAAGAAAATTACATCAGGTAAGAGTACTGCTTAATCTAGGCCTAGGGGGATAAAAGATTAAGGAAAATCAGCAGTTACAAAAGAGAAAAGGTACACATTATGAAACTCACGGGAAAAACAAAACTCATGGAAGTAGAACAAATGCCCTCACTAAAGCAAAGAAAATGTAGAAAACTGGAAAGGCATTAAAGCATACATATTTTTTAAAGTATCAATTGCATTTCAGAAGCTACAACAGCAACAAACAAGAACAAACTGCTATAATAAAAGAGCTTACTGAGAGTCTGAAAGAGTTCGTGGAAGTGATAAAGACATTTTAATTTAATTTTTTAAATGTTATAGCTGTAATAAATGATATAATAAATACTGCCAAGACTGAACATTGATAAGTTTAAGGACAATGTACTTGAAGCGTGAACTTGCAGCAACAATAGCAGCTGGCCTAAATGTGGTGTTCTTTCTCCCAGGTGTTAACTCAGATGTACCTTGAGTAGTTTAAGAAACCAGAAAATAAGAAAAAGCTTCTAAATTCATTCCATGATTCACAAAGCCTGAAAAAACAATAAAAAAGAAATTGCAGCTCGATATCATTTACAAATACTAATACTAAAAATCCTAAAGTAGACTTTATTACAGAAACAAAATAGTTTACCATCAGTAAATCTTATGAATAAAAATCACAAGGTTAAAATATAAAATGAAAATTATATAATTATTTCATTATTTCCATAGCTGCTGAAAAGATTTTGATACATCTTAACTTATCATCATTCACCAAATAAATAAAAGTCTTGCTAACAAAGAGATAAAAATTTCTGTAACATGATACAGTATATAGGTCTCCACCCCAAATCGACCATGGTATGAAACAGAGACATAATAAAGCAAATTCTCATTAAAATATAAAAATAAGACTTAAATGTCTTATGTCATTGTTACTATTTAATAATATTATAGAGAATATGGACAACAAAATTAGGCAAAAGAAAAAAATTGTGTCCAAGACAGTGACACACATTTATCACACCATTTTCACTACCTAGACACATAGAAAGACAGTATTTGTTATCTTCCCTTGCATCAAGGTGGGTTCATGTACCTGAATCAAGGCCATAGCATGTGGCTGGAAGCAACATAAGCTACTTCCAGGCCTGGCCTTTACAAACATCCTGTGTGTGCTTCCTACTCTTCTTCCCCATGAAATGGCAGAGAGCTGCCGGTTCTTTGTCAGGCTTTGCAAGTGTGGGAAATGAACCTTCACTTTGTTAAACTCTGAGATTTTAGGGTTTACTTATTACCATGACACAGTATAGTTTATTCCAGCAAATACAAAAGTGTATAATTATTTACACAGAAACTCAAAGAGAATAAATTTAAAATATTTCATAAATGTTAAGGAAATTAAAAATATCTGGCTAAAACATTAATACATAAGAATCAATAACCTGTATATGTACACTCAATGACTTATTAGAGGATTTAATAGAAAGAAAGAATGAATTTACAACACAATTAACAAAAGAAAATAATCTGAGTAAACTTTAAAAAATGGGGCTAGACCCATAAAGAAAATTTTAAAGTGCTTCCAAGAAACAGAAAAGAACTTAAATTGCTCGAAAAACCAGTGGTGTTCATGGATATGAAGACCCAATATAATAAATATTGCAATATTCTCCAGTTAATATCTATAGCTAACACAACTAAAATAACATGCCAATAGTATTTTTAAATGGACAGTGTGATTCTCCAGTTTATAAAGGAAAAAGAACTGTACTTGAATAACAAGAAACAATGTGAAAAAGAAAAATAAAGGAGATTAGCCTTGCAAGGTAACACAACATATTGTAATGTTAAGGAAAAAAATAGAGTATTATAGTAACAAATTATGAACTCCATAAATATAATCAAATATACACTGGGATTTATATAATATATTGTATATATTTTAAAATATTAAAATACACTAAGAAATATTAGAACAACTGGGTACACATTTTAAAAAATCTATATTGCCTTGGGAGAGATCCAAGATTAAAATGTCAAAATATATACTATAAAAATGCCAAGTGAAAATTTATTGCTGTGTCCTAAATGGTCACTAAGAGTCCGAATTCACTTGATGGCAGCTGATTCAGTTTTGACTTCATCATGTTTTTATCACCTATAGAGAGTAATTTGCAAATATCTGTCAAAATTTAAAATGCACTTACACAAAGTACAACACCCATTCATGCTAAAAACTTACAGCAAAATAGGAATAGAGGGGAAATTCCTCCATGCAATAAGGGGCATCTATGCCAAGCTAACCGCCTACATCATCCTGAATGGAGAGAGACTGAAAGAACTCCTCTTGAGAACAGAAACTAGACAAGGATACCCACTCTCACCACTTCTATTCAACATTGTACTAGAGGTTTTAGCCAGAGCTATTAGACAAGACACAGAAACAAAAGGCATCTACATCAGCAAAGAAGAAGTAAAAATCTCCCTATTTGCAAATGATATGACTGTATATACAGAGAATCCTAAAGAATCCATAAGTAAACTACTAGAACTAATGGAAGAGTTCAGCAAAATATCAGGGTATAAGATAAACATAAGTATATCAGTAGGATTCCTTTATATCAACATTAAAGAAGAAATCAACAAATCAATACCATTTACTATAGCCCCCAAGAAGATAAAATACCTAGGAATACATCTAACTAGACAAATAAGAGACCTACACAGAGAGAACTACAAGACCTTACTGCAAGAAACCAAGAGACTTACATAAATAGAGAAACCTACCCTGCTCATGGATAGGAAGACTTAACATTGTGAAAATGTCTTTTTTACCCCAGGTGATATACATATACAACGCAATCCCAATACAAATCCCAGCATCATTTTTTAATGAGATGGAGAAACCAATCACCAACTTTGTTTGGAGAGGGAAGAAGCCCAAGATAGGTAAAGCACTACTGAAGAAGAGGAACACAGTGGGAGCCTTGCACTATCAACTTTAGAACCTATTACACTGCCACAGTAGTCAAAATAGCCTGGAACTGGTACAAAAAAAGACACGTAGACTAATGGAACAGAGTTTAGACCCCAGAGATGCCACCATCCTTTTATGAACAGTTGATATTCCACAAAGACCCTAAGATTATAAACTGGGGTAAAAACAGTCTTTTTAAGAAATGGTGTTGGCAGAATTGGATATCCATCTGCAAAAAACTGAAACAAGGCCTGTAGCTCACACGTTACACAAAAATTAACTCAAATTGGATAAAAGACCTAAATATCAAACCTAAAATGCTAAAGATCATGAAAGAAAAAATAAGGTCAACAATGGAAGTTCTAATACATAACTTAGACAGACTTCAAAATCTGACAAAGCATGATCATCAAGAGAGACAATAGACAAATGGGAATTACTAAGAATCAAACACTTTTGGTCATCCAGAGACTTTATATAAGATAAACATAAGTAAATCAGTAGGATTCCTTTATATCAACATTAAAGAAGAAATTAACAAATCAATACCATTTACTATAGCCCCCAAGAAGATAAAATACCTAAGAATACATCTAACTAGACAAATAAGAGACCTACACAGAGAGAACTACAAGATCTTACTGCAAGAAACCAAGAGACTTACATAAATGGAGAAACCTACCCTGCTCATGGATAGGAAGACTTAACATTGTGAAAATGTCTTTTTTACCCCAGGTGATATACATATACATTCCTACAGAATGGGAAAAAATGTTTTGAAACTACATGTCAGACTGACATCTGATCTCCATAATCTACAAGGTATTGTAAAATATCAACAAGAAAAAGGGAAATAACCCAGTTAAGTGATAGGCAAAGGAGATGGACAGACACTTCACCAAAGAGGACATCCAGTCAGCCAAAAGACACATGAGGAAATGCTCACAATCACTAGCTATCAGAGAAATTCAAATCAAATCTACAATGAGCCACCATCTCACCCCAAGTTTGGGCATAATCCAAAAAACATGAAACAGCAAATACTGGAGAGGATATGGAGAGATCGGAACTCTCTTACACTGCTGGTGGGATTGCAAAATGGAACAACCTCTTTGGAAAGCAATTTGGCGCTTCCTTAAAAAACTGGAAATAGATACACCATTTGATCCAGTAATCCCATTGCTCAGAATACATACTACAGAAAGAAAGGCTGTCACATAAACAGATACATTGTCATGAATGTTTATTGCAGGACAACCCACAATGGAGTCAGCCTAGATGCCCATCAACAGATGAATGGATAAACAAACTATGGTACATATGCTCAATGGGACACTATGCAATGATAAAGATGATGATGATTTTAGAAATCATCTCACAACTTGGTTTCAATTGGAAGACATTATGCTGAGTGAATCAATCAGCAGCAAAGGACAAGTATATGAGACCCCTACTATAAGGACTTAAAAATAGACTTATGTGCTGAAGAAAAGATTCTTTGATGGCTACAAGCATGGAGAGCATGGAGGGAGGCAAAGTGTTGGTCACAGATCAGATAGCTGGTAGAAATTTGGTTAGGTGAAAGCAGTGACAGTACACAATAGAAAGTACATCAGTTTAACTAGAATTCACCATAAACTGAAAATTCTTCTGATCTCAATGCAATACTACAAGGATAGACTAGCAGATGCAGGATTTGTGGACCATGTTCTTTGGGGACATCGAGCCCAATTGGCATAACTAGCCTATTGCTAAGACAGTCTTCTGTACCCCACATTGGTGAGTGGTGTTTGGGGTCTTAAAAGCTAGCAAGCTGCCATCTGAGGTACACCAAACGATCCCAACTCATCCAGAACAGATGATCACTGAGAACAACAAAGACATGAGGAAACAAGAACTCAGTAGACAGAAGGACGCATGTGAATGGAAGACTGTATCAACATTTGACCAGAAGAACTAGATGGTGCCTGGCCACCACCAAAGACAGCCATGATGGGGCATACAATGTTGAGTCCCTGTGACAGCAAGAGAGAAAGAGAGGTGCAGCTCAAGAACTTTCCTAAAGGACCACAACTGATAGTCCCACGCCCAGGGGGATCTTCTGGAGCATGGCCCCTAAACTTGCTGCTTCCCCTGTCCAGAAAACACTACTGAGGTCAACTTTTCATAAAAAATGGACCAGACTTGGGGACACAGTGTGAACATATAGTGTGTGTACTTTACGGTTCTATGCATTTATAGATTGCTGTCCTGCTGGCCTTTTACTAGAAGGGAGAGGAGAGGGTGGAAAAGGGGGGACAGGAGTTTGTTAAGAGATTACTACAAGTATACAATGAAATGGAGGAGTGTGCTGTCACTGGGCAAGCAGAGCAGAAGGAGCTACAGATAGGCAGGCATGCAAAATTGATTTGGATTTATACTTTCACTTAATAGCAAAAAATTATATCTATTAAAATGTACATGCTCTTTGATCCAACAATTTCAGTTCTAGAAATGTATCCTACAGTTGTATTGTTATAGTAATAATACAATAATAATAGTACTAAATGCTTCCTATGTACAAGACACTGTTCTAAGTACTCTGCATATAGTTACTGAACCTACGTTTTTATCAATGGGGGATAGTTAAACAAATACAGCCTTCAATACAATGGTATGCTACACATTCCTTAAAAGGAATGAGAAAGCTCCTATACATTAATATAAAACAATATTCACAATATTATTAAATTGAAAAACAAGGTGCAGAACAATGATATAGTATTCTACAAGTGTAAATAATTTAAAATAATATACACATAGTATATCTTCATAAAGATACACAAGAAAATGGGTCACAATAGTTACCCCTAATGATGGAGAAACCCCTTGGTGTAGTGGTTAAGTGCTATGTCTGCTATCCAAAAGGTTGGCAGTTGGAATCTACCAGGTACTCTCTAGAAACTCTGTGGAACAGTTCTACTCTGCTCTCCAGAGTTGCTCTGAGCCAGTCTTGACTCAACAGCAGTGGGTTTGTGTTTGGTGACAGGGAAATAGCTAATAAGTTACAAAGGTGAAATAAAGACAGTTTTCATTGTAGACCTTGTTATTCCTTATACTTTATAATTTGTACTATAGCCATGTATTCCATACAAAACTAAGTAATTAAAAATAAACAATAACCTGCATTTAAAATCTCTACCAGCAGCATCTCAGAGGGGGAAAAAGAGAAATAAAAGTATGACAAAGATGTTTTATGATAGTATTAAGTGCTTTCACTGTAATTTTTCATTGGTTCTGAGATGTACTTTTTCTGTATGGTAGACACTCCTTCCTTCCTTCTCTTAGCATGTACTAAATTGACTTTTGCTTATTTGGCCTGTCATCTCCTAATTATTTTGTATATATTAGCCAACACCCCAACAGAACTGTACAGGTAGGGACCATATCTTCCATTTTGTTTACATTTTTCAAATCACTGTAGCACAATACTGGACAACATATTTGATGTTCTATATTTATTTGATAAATAAATAAGTCACTTTTATTTTGTAATATAAATTCATTAACAAAATATTTTTCTGGTTATCTGCACTATTTTTGGTAACAAGGTAGTTCGAAAAGGCATAAATGTTCCTTATTTTATCTACCCAGAAGGGCTTGAGAAAATCCCACTAGGAATATAAGCCTAGAAGTCACCTCTCTGATTGGGTCCCAGAAGTCAGACTTTGTTGGGTATATTATTAGAGCAAACAGGGACAGAACTCACAGAGCCAACTACTACCATTTTTTTTTTCTTATTGTTAGGTGTTATCAGATTGCCTCTGACTTGTGGTGACCTTATGTGGAACAGAATGAAATGTTGCCCAGTCCTGTACATCTTTTTGATCACGGGTACATTTGTGTCCGTTGTTGTGGCTATTGTATGAGTATTAACCTATCATCTCATTGAAGATAATAATCAAAGCCAGAGTTTGTTTTGCAGTTTCTATAGGCAGTTGGTTAAGTGATTTCTGAGCACTATTTCATGTACTTTCCTCAAGTCTCCAAGTTCAGTTATACACGAGGATACGGAAGCTCAGAAATACTAAATGATTGGTTGAAGGAAGTGGCAAGTACAACATCTAGGGTTTGAACCCATGCCTTCCTGCATGTAAGACCCATGACTTTACAGTCATGTAAATCAGTCTTGTGAACACTGTTTTTTCTTTTGGGTTCAGAGTTTCTTCTTTCATTGGTAATAGAACTCATTTTCTTTGAGAGAAGTAACCGTTTGCCACTATACAACTTCATGAAGAGAAAATGGTTGCTTTTAACTTCCAACATGATTATACCTCTTTTCCTACAATGATTGGTCAAAGGAGAGATAGCTGGCCCAAGCTGAGCCCGTACCTTATTTGCTAGGCCGTAACTCGCAGTGAGAAACTCTGGTGGTTTAGTGGTTAAGTGCTAAGTCTGCTGACCAAAAAAGTTGACAGTTTGAATCTGTCAGGCCCTCACTGGAGACTCTATGGAGCAGTTCTACTCTTTTTTTTTTTTTTTTAAATAGAAATTTGTTTAAAAGAAAAAAAAAACCCTGATAATCTATGTAGCCATACAGTTGTATAACTGTACCAATATACATAAATGGATCCTAAATTAAAAATGAATTTAACAAGTATCTACTCTAAACCCTCGCCCCGCACCCTCCTGCCCTCCCCACCCTTGTAGCCATCAAAGAGTCTTTTCTGTTATGCATGAGTCTGCTTTTAAGTTTTTATCATAGGGGTCTCATATAATAATTGTCCTTCTGTCGCTGACTAGTTTCTCTCAACATAATATCCTCCAGTTGAGAACAAATTGAGAGATGTTTCCTGCTATCATCGTTGTTCTTTATCAGTGTATAGAATTCCATGGAGTATATATACCAAAGTTTAGCCATCCATTTTTCTGTTGTTGGGCATCTGGGTTGATTCCAACTTTTTGTTATCGTGGACTGTGCTGCAATGCACATTCGTGTGCATGTAGCAGTTGGTGTGAATGGCCTTGATTTTGTAGGATATATTCCGAGCTAAGGAATTACTGGGTCAAATGGTATATCTATATCCATCATTTTAAGGTAACGCCAAATTAGTTTCCAAAGAGGTTGCACCATTCTGCAATCCCACCAACAGTGAAGAAGAGTTCCAATCTTTCCACAACCTCTCCAACATTTATTGTTTTGCGTTTTTTGGATCATGGCCAATCTTTTTGGGGTGAGGTGGTGTCGTCATTTTGATTTGAATTTCTTTAATAATTAATGATCGTGAACATGTCTGCATGTGTTTTTTGGCTGCCTGGATCTCCTCTTTAGAGAAGTGTCTGTCCATCTCCTTTGCCCATCACTTAATTAGATGATTTGTCTTTTTCTTAATGACATTTTGTAGAACCTTATAGATTATGGAGATCAGGCATCGGTCTGACACAGAGTTGCTAAATATTTTTTCCCATTCTGCAGGTGGTCTTTTAATTCTTTTTATGAAGTCTTTGGATGAGCTGAAGTGTTTGATTTTTATTAATTCCCATTTACCTATTTTCTCTTCTGATGAATTTGTTTTGTTTGTCAGATTTTGAAGTCTGTCTATGTTGTGTATTAAAACGTCCATTGTTGATCCTATCTTATCTTGGATGAGCTTTATCATTTTAGCTTTTATATTCAGGTCTTTTATCCAATTTGAGTTGATTTTTGTAGAAGGTGTGAGATATGGGTCTTGTGTCAATTTTTTGCAGATGGATATCCAATTATGCCAGCACCATTTGGGTTGCTGTAAGTAAGAATTGACTTGACAGCAGTGGTTTTGGTTACCTCAAGCTGGTCTAATTAGAATTCTTCCCTGAGAGTCAAGAAACTAATGCTGGGAGTGAGGATCTTTTTGCTCTTACATTTTCAAGATTTAGGCATACAAACTTGAATCCACAGGCAGCCATGTCTCTCACCTCCTGGGAAAAGTCTATGTGCAGGATGAAAACAGTGGAACTCAACATGGAGAGAGAGACAACTCTGTTGACTCTTAAGACCTTTGTTCCTGTTGCTTCCGACATTTGGTGGTTAAAGAGACAATAACCCACTGCTATTGAGTGGATTCTGACTTATGGTGACCCCATGAATAGTGAGTAGAACTGAGTTCCATAAGGTTTCCTTCTTTACTTTGCTTCTACTTCCGTCTTTAAGGAAGTAGATTGCCAGGACTTTCTTCTTAGTGTGCTTGAATCTCCAAATTTTCACTTACAACCTGAGAGCAGACTGTTTCTGCCAACCGCAGGTCTAGAGAAACCAATAACTTTCCCATTTTGCCCAAGCAAATTCAGGTTGCCATCATTCATCTGTCAGTTTGTCATACAGTGGTGGCTCGTGTGTTGCTGCCAGTGATATTTGAAATAATAGCAGGGTCTCTCATGGTTGACAGGCTTCCTAGTGCTTCAAGAGTATGACAGAGTAGTGAGATGGACCTAGCAATCTACTTCTAAAATCAGTTGGTCAATAAGAACTTTATGAATGGCAACCAAACATCATCTTCTAATGCAGGAAGAAGAGACCCTCATGTTGGAAAGCATTCAAAAGATGATGAGGGAAAAGCTGCATCCTCAAACTAGAGTCAATTTCAATGATATGGATGGAGTCAAGCTTTCAGAACCTTCATTTTCTGATGTGGCACAACTCTAAATGAGAAGAAACAGTTGCAAGCATCCATTAATAATAGCAACATGGAATATATGAAATAAGAATCTAGGAAAATTGAAATCATTAAAAAGGAAATGAAACACACAGTACAGTATCCCAGGCATTAGTGAGCTGAAATGGACTGGCATGGCTATTTGGCATGGATGGTCATGTTGTCTACCATGACTGGCATAGCAAACTGAAGGGGAACGGTGTCATAATCACTGTGAAAAAGAACATTTCGGAGTCTGTCTGGAAGTATGATGCTGTCAGTAATAGCATAGCAGCCATACACCTGAAAGAAAGACCAGTTAACATGGCTATTATTCAAATAGAGGCATCAAAAATTAATGCCAGTGATGACAAAATTCAAGATTTTTATCAACATCTGTAGTCTAAAATTGATCAAATACACAATCAAGGTGCACTGATGATTACTGGTGATTGGAACGTGAGAGTTGTCAACAAAGAAGAAGAATTTAGTTGGCAAATATGGTCTTGGGGATAGAAATGATGCAGGGGATTCAATGACAGAATTTTAAAAGACCAAAGGCTTATTCACCACAAATACCTCTTTTCAACTACATAAAAAGCGGGTACATGTGTGGATTTTGCTAATGAAATACACAGGAATAAAACTGACTACATCTGTAGAAAGAAATGATGGAAAAGCTCAATATCGTCAGTCAGAAGGAGGCTAGGCACAAACTATAGAACACATCATCAATTGCTCATATGCAAGTTCAAGTTGAAGGTGACGAAAATTAGCACAAGTCCAGGAGAATCAAAATATAATCTGAATTCAGACACCACCTCAGGAACAGACTCGACACACTGAACACCAATGACCAAAGAAGATCACGTGAGTTAGGGATGACATCAAGGACATTCATGCAATCAGAAAGCAAAGGTCATTAAAACAACAGAATGAAAAGAAAGACCAAAATGAAGTAAGAAAAGACTTTCAAACTTGCTGTCAAAAGTCAGGAGAGGTAACGGAAGAAATAATAAAATCAAGGAGCTGAACAGAAAATTTCAAAGGAATATTCAAGAAGACAAAATAAAATTTTATCATGAAATGTACAAAGACCTGAGGTTAGAAAACCAAAAGGAAAGAACAGGCTAGGCATTTCTCAAGTTGAGAGAACTGAAAAAAAAAAAAAAAAAAAAAAATTCAAGTTTCAAGTCACAATGCTGGTTTCTACAGGGAAAATATTGAACAACACAGGAAATATCATAAGAAGATGGAAGGTATATACAGAGCCATGGTACCAAAAAGAATTGGTTGATATTTAACCATTTCAGGAGGCTGCATATGATTAGGAATCAATGGTATTGAATGAAGAATTCCAAGATACACTGAAGATCTTGGTGAAAAATAACACTCCAGGAATTGACAGATCACAAATTGAGACATTTCAACAAATGGATGCAGTCCTGGAAGTACTTGACTGTCTGTTAGAGCAAGAAATTTGGAAGCCACCCCAATGGTTGTCTGTGCCCATTTCAAACAAAGGTGACCCAACTGAAAGTGGAAATTATCCAACAGTATCATTAATATCACATGCAAGTAAAATCCTGCTGATGGTAATTCAAGTAGCTGTAGCAGTTCACTGCTAGGAAACTGCCAGAAATTCAGAAGAGGATTTGCAATGAGAGATATCATTGTTGATGTCAAGTGGATTCTGGCTGAAAGCAGATGATCCCAGAAAGATATTTACCTAAGTTTTATTGATGGTGCAAAGGCTTTTCACTGTGCACATCTTAACAAATTATAGGTAACGTTGTGAAGAATGGCAACTCCAGAACACTTCATTGTGCTCTAAGGAATCTGTACATACATCAAGAGGCAGTTGTTTGAACCAAACAAAGGGATACTGTGTAGTTTAAAGTCAGGAAAAGTATGCTTTGGGGTTGTACCCTTTTACCATGTTTATTAAATCTGTGTGCTAAGCAAATAAACTGAGAAGGTAGACTATTTGAAGAAGAATGCAGTATCAGGATTATAGGAAGACTCATTAACAATTGACTTTAATACAATCTTGCTTGCTGAAAGTGAAGAGGACTTAAGTAGTTAATGGTGAAAATTAAAGACTACTGTATAGATTATACCTCAATGTAAACAAAACAAAAACCCTCACAATCAGACCCATAAGCAGAAACACAATTTAAGTTGTCAAGGACTTCATTTTGCTAGATGTACGATCGGTACCATGGAAGCAGCAGTTAAGAAATCAAGGGACATACTGTCCTGGCCAAATCTGCTGCTAGAGACTTTTAAGGTGTTTAAAAGCAAAGAAGTCACTTTAAAGACCAAGGTGTACCCATCTCAAGCCTTGTTTTTTTCAGTTGCCTATGTACATGCAAAAGCTGGGTAATAAGAAATGTTGAAGAAAAACTGATGCCTTTGAATAGTGGTGTTGGTTAAGAATATTGAATATAGCCTGGGCTGCTCCCCCCCATCGCTTGAATGGGTCTGTCTTGGAAGAAGTACAGCCAGAATGCTTCTTGGAAGCAAGGATGCTGAGACTACATCTCACATACTTTGGTCGTGCTATCAGGAGGGATCATTCCCTGGAGAATGACGTGATGCTTGGTGAAGTATATGGTCATGGAAAAAAAGAAATATCCTCAAGGAGATGGTACAGCAATGTGCTCAAGCATAACAATTCTGAGGATGGCACAGTTTTTCACTCTGTTGTACATAGGGTCACTGTGAGTTTGATCTATATTGACGGCACCTAACAACAAAACATGATGTTAAATGGGCAGGATTTGAGGCAGTTATGTTAATGAGGTGGAACTTAACCTACAAGATTAGGTTATGTTTTACAGGTCCATTTCTTTTGAGATATAAAAAAGAAAAAATGAGCAGAGATACAGAGGGGCTTCATGCCGCCAACAAACAAGAGCCGGGAAAACTGCATGTCCTTTGGATCCGGGGCCCCTGCTCTGAGAAGCCACTCTATTAGGGAGGACTGGTGACTGTCACCTTCTTCCAAAGCTGACAGAGAAATAAAGCTGTTTTCTTCTGGAGTTGAGGCCTTGAATTTGGACTTCTAGCCTATTAGAATGAGAGAATAATTTTTTGTTTGTTAAAGCTATCTACTTACTGTATTTCTATTATAGCAGCACTAGATAATTAAGGCAATAAAGAAAATAGAAATCCTTGCAATTGGGCCAATAGACACCATCATGATAAAGAGAGAAAAGACTGAAGTTGTCAAAGATTTAGTTTTACTGGATCCACAGTCAATGCCTACAGAAGCAGCAATTAAGATCAGAAGCAGTAGGTATCAAGCACACACACGTAGCTCACAACACCTTGCACAACCATACCCCCACGGGACACAGCAGTAATAAAAATTTAGCAATTAACGAAAGTTAGACTAAGTTACAGCAAACTAAGTTTGATCAATTTCATTGTGGCCACTGCGATCATATGATTAACCCAAACTAATAAACACTGGCGTAAAGCATGTTTAGAAAGTAGAAACCTAAAATAGAGCCCAATTTAATTCAAGCCATAAAAAGATAACAATTATGATAAGATAAATTAGGAAATCCAATGGAGTATTGCATGGGACAAATCTGCTGCAAAAGATATCTTTAAAATGTTCAGAAGCAAAAATTTTGCTTTGAGGACTAAAGTGTGTATGAACCAAGCTAGAGTGTTTTCAGTCACCTTGTATGCATGCCAAAGCTGGACAATAAATAAGGGAGACCAAAGAAGATTCCTTTGATTTATGGTGTTTCTTGAAAAATATTCAATATACCGTGGACTGCCTGAAGAACAAACAAACCTGTCTTGGAAGAATTATAGTCAGAATGCTCCTTAGAAGTGAGGGTGGAGAAACCTCATCTCACGTCCTTTGCACACATTATCAGGAGGGACCAGTTTTTTGAGAAAGATGTCATGTTTGGTAACACAGAAGGTAAGCAAAAAAGGGAAAGACCCTCCCTCAGTGAGATGGATTCACTCAGCGGCTTTAACAATGAACTCAGATAAGTATGGCACAGGACCTGGTAGTGTTCTGTCCTGTTTTACATAGGGTTGCTGTATGCTGGCACTCAACAACAACAAAAATAAATTCAGGTTGGTTATCTGCCACATGCAAACAAAAGCATTCTAAATGATTTAGCCCATCCCTCTCTGAAGGTCCAAAACCAGCAAAATGAAGACATGTTAGTTTATTCAAGGAGCAAAAAAATTAAAACTAAGAGATAAAGCCAAGAAATTTCAAGTTAGACAGTACCAAAAAAAAAAAAATTATGGAGTAGGAGACAATGGAAGCCCAGCCTTCTAATACCATTAACCCCAAAAGAGCTCTGTAAGTCCTGAAGGTCTTGTTTGTTTGTTTTTAAGGTCACTTCCTACAAGAAGAATCAGTGGATCAACTTAGTTGAAAGACATGGACAGGGACAGAGTAAAGAGCATCAATCAGAAAAAGTCATTGCTTTAACAAGCCTTGACAAAGTCATCCCCATCCTAACATGCTTTCCACTAGTATTCAGTATCTTCTTTTTAATCATTATTACAAAGTGAATAAATCATATGCTACTCTCAAGGTAATAAATTATTTTTAAGTATATACTATGTCATGTTAACCAAGAAACTAGAGTTATGTAGAATTAACTTATGGAGGAAAAAGTAAAAGCATGTCATCTTTAGTCAGAGTCGATTTTACCAGGATAAGGTGTTGAGCTTTGTACAGCGAGATCCATTTTTGACAATGGACCAGAGAGGCTCACACCACTGCTAATTATGTGCATGTAAAATAAAGATGCCTTCTCACTCTGCATTTTCATTATAAAATATAATTGCATGAGCTTAATTACATATCTGGGTTTAACTAGGGATCAGTGTCAACAGCAAACTGTAGGATGTAAAGAATTCATTGGTTAACCTTGTGATTTCCATAGCTACCAAGAACTTCAGTGTCCTGACCTCTAGAAGACAGGGGTGAAGCCTTGGACTGAAGCTTTATTTAGCAAATCCTCTCCATTCAAAACCCTTAAGCTCCTTGTCCCTGTCAGCAAATGTCCAGAAGTTTCCACGTCAACAGATCTCATTTGAGGGGAGCCTTGCTAGAGTAACCAGAAGTAGGAAGAGCCTTGAGAGCTTCTGCTACGAATAAGTCACGTGAATTAAAGACTGCTTTGGTTTTCAGCTTTTCAGCTGGCAGTCACTAACGTTTGTGAAATTTCCATATTGTTTTCTGACGTGAGTGTATGTGTGTGTGATGTGTGTGGTTGGTGCAAGTTCATGCGCATGTGTAGATATGTTTACCTGCTGAGACTGGGCAGTATCTTCACACAGTGTATAGCCCAGTAAAAACAGCTGGACCTCCAGTTACTTCCTGTAGATTTTGTGGTTACATTCAGAACCAGAACAATATCCAGCCCAACCCACTGAAGGAATTACCACCAGTAAGTACTGTCAAATAGTGTGTGTCAAAAATTTCTAGAGAACTGTTTCTTTAAATGGGTCAAAGTAGTTGGAGATGTAACATCAATCGTTCAATCTTTCTCTGAAGTGGTTTAAGATTTATTTATACCCCCCAAAATCAAAGATGCTTATGCAATTTCTTTATCTCTTTAAAAAAAAGGATTGTACCTCTGTTGCATTGCTTCCCTGGAAATAGGTCATTGTAAAACATTTCTACCATAACAAGGACAAATTAATAAGTTCTCTAAATCTGATTATTTTTATAGTTGACAATTAAATGATTATTGCACCCATAAGATGGAATAAGAGAAGGGTCTCACCAAAATTTTATTTTAGGCTTCCTTCATAAATGTTGATATGAGTATCAGTTCTGTTAAGTGGGAGACATTACAGTCTACATTGGATACACATAGCAGAATTGAGAGATGGATTTGAAATGAAAACTAAATTCTCTTTGTGAATTAAAGTAACGTAATGATTGCTAATTTCATTAAGGCATTAGCTGATTATACTTCAGTGTGTTAATTTAACATTATGGGTGACACATTTGCCCTAGTTTCAGTTCTGATCTTTCAAAACCCTGGGTGTTTGTGTATTCTGATTGCAAGACCATGCCTTTTTCAGCTACCTTGAACCAGTATCATTGACACAGTTCATTTGTAGTGTCCATCTCACTGGCTGTGAATTTATTCTGACAAAAGCTGGAAAGTATGTTTGGAATTGCATTCATTCCCATGAGGGAGTGAAGCCTAGAGTTATTTGTGTTTCCAGTGTAGCAGTCAGTGGATCTAGGGTGAATTCTGGGTGTCTGAGTGAATGCCACTCTTTTAGCCTGGTTTGTATGCCTCATCTTCCCTTAGTTTTCCTCCTGCCCCTGCCTTTCAAGGGATTCTGGCACCTTATTTTACCAAATGATTTCCGTCTTATCCATTTTCCACGTGAACCTTTATCTCACTGGATATGACTACCATCAGGGGCCACAGTTAGTGAATAAAAACCAGGGGTAAAAGTCTACTCACTGTATCAGTCTCGGTTTTTTTTTTTTTTTCCCAGAAAACAGAGCCATTGCAAATATTAATGGGTATATTCAGGCTTAATGAAGAAAACGGTGGTGGGAAGGATGGGGAGTCATTGTTTATGGTGATTAATAAAACCTTGGTGACAAATGCTAGTGGATTGCACAACATTAGTGATGTCATTGGTGTCACTGAACTGTACATGTGAAAATACTGAATTGGCAAATATGTAAATACAACAATTTTTTAAAAGCAGGAAAAAAGAAAGCAGGATTTACAAAAACGCAGAAAGAGCTGGGGAAGCATATATTTGGATGACTGACACTGGAGACTCAAGAAACAATTATCAAAATCTTTCTGAAGTATCTCTACTATTAGCTGTCCTCCTTACATGGAGTTTACGTAGTTTCTTGTTATCTTTCACCACTGGACACAGGAGTACTAAAAGGCAATCTAAAGAATCATCTGGGTTCTAGTAATATTACTTTACCCCTTACTTTGTAGTAGCAAGTAATAATCAAGATGAATTACCCCAAATGTTGTAGCGACACCCCACTTTGTCTGTCGGTTCAGTGGCATGAGGTGCTCGTGGTACTTAGAGAGCAGTTTCAGTGTTTTTAGTTTATAGTATTGTGTTTGTTCCCTGATATTAGGAATTAAGACCTTACCAGCACTAAGCCCAATTTGCAGGCATGGAAACTGAAAAGTTTGCTAGGACTAATAATCAGAGGAGCCACTTTCATTTCCAACCCTTGGTTCCTAATGCATGCTGGCTATTGATGATACACACCATATACAAGGTGGCTAATGCAGGATATACATAGCATCCTGGGGATATTACACCAGCCCTGCAGTGTATTATCAAGGAGTTGAAGTCTAAGTCTTGAAAAGGCCATGCTACTCTTACGTCAGGCTAGCTGCTTCAGGATAATGGGGAACGTGATAAAACCAGTGAAAGCTGAGGGCCCCAACTATTGCATTACATTTACTGTGAAAGTAATTTCTTAACTAAGAGAAATGTCTGTGTGAAACCAGGGATATCGTTACTGATGTCAACTGGATCTTGGCTGAAAGCAGAGAATATCAGAAGTACGAATATGGTACTTTGTAAGTCCATATGTTGTGGTTTTAGTAGAAGCACTGCAGATAAGGAAAGCAAATCTGGATCCAGGGTAAGCGTTTCAGTTAGAAGAAATCACTGCTGCCAGCCATCTGGCTGTCTTCCCAGCAAAGGGTGCCATACTTAGGGAGGAAGTATCCGTCTTTGCTGTGGGCAGCTTGGTCACTCAGCAGAGCCATAGCCAGCAGCACTGGTGAGTAAAAGTCATTGCACAATCTCTATCCTTGCTGCTATAATCACCCTGGGCAAGGATAGGTGTGCCCCGGGGGAGAAAGACTGAGTGACGTCCACATATGAAGTTATCTTGTCTCTCTGATTATTGTTAGGTTTCCTCTGCTGAGGTAGCCCTTGGGTGAATATTTACACGCACGCAAATATCCTCATACTCCTGGCCGGTTTGGAGCGGTCCGTATGAGTCCAGATCAACTCAGTGCAGTGGGTTTTTTTTTGTTTGTTGGGTTTTGGTTTTGGTTTTCCACACACCTCTTCTCTAGACCTCCTTGTAACAATGTTCTGATTTTGTGCCTTCCAAGCCCGTGACCACCTAGCTAGATTCATACGTCTGCTCACATTTTCTTCTACTCAGAATGAAAGTAAGGTGCATTTCTCTAAATCCTTCCAATTGGGGAAGTTCCCTTCACCACCACTGTTTAGGGTTGCTCCAGCGTGGTGCTGCAGCTTCTGGCTTTCAGCTATTACTAGCATATAATACAAAGCTAGCTGTAAACAAGCTTTGTTTTTGTCAATGAACTTGTCATAGCAGACTCCCCACGAGGTCACAAGTGCAGGCTGGGGGAAAGGGAGTCTTGCAAAAGAGTTGCAACTGTATGTATCTGAGTCATTTGGAAGTATATACTGTTTCCACCAGATGATAAAGTGCTGTTGTGCACATCCAAAATTATAATTTGGTGAGGCAGACAATACCCGTCATTTTATGATGAGAAGCTTAGGTCACATGGTAACTTGGCCTCTCATTAGCAAACATTCAGGCTCTTCCAAGACCCAGGAGCAAGTCAAAAGCTGTTTTGCGAAAGGAAGCTAGTTGTCTGCAGACGACAACATAGCATTACTTCAAAATTCAAAAACTCCTCACTGTTATTTTTCTACAGGGGACTGCCAAGCACTCTACACAGAATTTTTGTTTGCCAAAACATTTCGCTACCATGGGATCCACAGGATTATGTAGCTCATGTGGCGGAACAGCTTCAAGATTGGCCTGAATCTGCTGCAAAGTCTTCTCTCACTCTGTACTCAGAGCTGGAAGTCTAGACAGATTATTCAGTAAGTGCATTACAGAAACATGCCTAAATGAAGTACAGATTGCCTCAAAATCCAGCAAGGCATCATAGGTGTTGTGTCCTCCGACTTGTAGGAGTCACTTGTCCTTCACTTCGCTGAGAATATCTCAATGGATCTCAGACTATGGAACTCTCGAAAATATCACTGAATCTGCAAGCCCCTGAATTTTCATGCTGCCTTCCGCTCTCTGGCACCCGTAGGTTTTGTGAACGTGCACAAGGATATTAGCTTCTTCCTGCCATCATCAATGAATTGACAGAATAAAATACTACGGAACAGTTAAACAATCAAGGTTCTCAAGGAGTTGGTTTTAATAGGGGTAACACAGACATTGTGTGTTGATGTCCCTATCACAGGAAAGAAAACTTTTTTATTGAATTACTAATAAATGTAGAGAAAAAAGAACTGCGTACTAACTATAAGGGATGTGTTGTCTGCTACAACAACTGCGGTTAAAGCTGTCTGATTAAGTTGATAGTAATCTAGTGTAATTTCCAAGATTCATGTGTTCTCTGCATTGACTAAGTAGACGAGCTGCATGGGTGAAGCGGTAGGGCCAATACATCTCCATGTTTCAAGCCTTTAATGAGGTCTTGCTTCTGGTTTGCCATTTCAACAGGGAGAGGCCTTTCCTGCCTGCATACCCCACTCCTCAGTTCAAAGAACCTATATGGAAAGTATGTTTATTTCAAGTATGCATTGCAGAGCTGAGAAACAATCACTTGATCAGAGGCTAAATGATCTTACAGAGAAACAGATAAAAGCCAAATTCCATAATCACTCCTCTTCCATAGTCTTAGCTTTTGACTATTAGACAGCAGTAATGTCTGAATCTCCAGTGCTAGCAACAGTTTAGGACTAGGGCGAATTAATCAGTAAGTAAGGTATGCACAGGTTTACATTAAGCAAGGTATTTACCTACTAATCTGTGGTTCATAACCTCACATAGGTTTCCCCACATCTTTGATTCAGTCAGTCTATGTTAATCGCTGAACACTTAGTGCATAGTCACCCTGATAAACAGACATAGTCTCTTTAGCAGAGGTTGGGAGGCAGACTTCCAGCATGTGTTTTTGGAAGTGTAGGGAAACTTTACGGAGTGTAACCTAGTGATTAGTCTCCTACAGCTGCTCCAACAAAATACTACAAATATATTATCTTACAATTTTAGAGGTCAGAGTCTGAAATAACTCTCACTAGAGTAAAATCAAGGTATTGGCAGGAGTGTGTTTCTTTCTGATGAGGGTAGGTGGAGAATCTTTTTTTGCATTTTCCAGCTTTGAGAGGTTGCCTGTATTCCTTGACTCATTTTCTCACCCATCTTCAAAGCCAGAAGTGCTAGCAGATTCTCTTTCATTATGTCATCTCTTTGATCCTGACTCTTTGGTTTCCCTCTTCTTTTGTTTATTTTTTTTAAGGCTCTTGTAATTGTATTAAGCCCACCCAGGTAGCCCAGTACAATCTTCTTATTTCAAGGTCAGCTGACTAGCAGTCTTAATTCCATCTGCCACCTTAACTCCCTCTTGTCATCTAACAAGAGATTAGGATGCATGCATCTGCCTATCACACCTAACCTCCTCTTTATTACGAAGGCTGTGATTTGGCTCAAGTCTGGAAATTTGTTGAGAAAACTTGACTGTCTATTGTATTGATTTATTAAGACTTCTGTCATTATACTGTTTTGTTTATTTGTTTGACTTAATACAGATCAAGTAAGACTTTAGTACCCAGACTGTCATGGTCCTACAGGCTCTATGATCAGTTACCCGTCAGCAGAGATCTCTGTAGGTTAAATCATTGTGGGTACTTTTTGTCCTTTTTGCTCAGGTGTCTCACTACCCACTGAAGTCAAAGAACACATTTTGATGTCAGCATCTCAGATTTTTGCAGAGAACTGTCACTCTGGGCTGCTTATAGTACCTGCACCAATTTACTTATTAAAGCCTCGGTAAAGGGTGTGCACTCTAGATATGCCCAGGTGATATAACTAGTGAGTGGGTAATGGTAGACTCGGGTCTTTATATTCATATCCTCATAAGTCTGAATATTTTCCTCTACAGTGGTAATTCTCAACTGGGAGCAATTTTGTACTCCAGGGGGTATTTGACATCTGGAGAGAACTGTGATTGTCAAAATTTGAGGGATATGCTACTGGCATATAGTCACTCAAGGCTAGGAATATTGATAAATATCCTACAATGTGCAGGACACCCTCACCGACACTCCCAAACCAAAAAAACCAGATCTATCATCATCAAGTCGATCCTGGCTCATAGCAACACTGTAAGGCAGAGTAGAATTGCCCCCATAGGTTTCCAAATAGTGATTGACAGATTCAAACTGCCAACCTTTTTGTTAACAGATTAGCTGTTAATCACAATACCACCAGGGTTCCTACCAACACCCCTATCCCACCCCCCAATATATTGTTCCAAAAGTCAGTAGCATCAAGATTGAAAAACCCTGATCTACAGTTTATCAGGGAAATTCTGGAGTCTTAGCTTTATCAATTACAGGTCACAATTAAGCCCAGATTTCAGTCACCCAGTTGAGAAATCAAAGTAATCCATAGATGTTCAAAGTTGGTACACTGAATTCAGAATCTCTAATTAGGACATGCATATTAATAAATTCAATCTGATGCGATATTATATTCCTCCAATTCTGGTCTAACACCCTTAGATCTCTTCTTATTTGTATTTCTCCAGTTACTGCTGATGTAAGTTGGCAATAGCTGCACTTAATAACGGTATACTAGCTTTGAGTTATATTATGAGCCTACAATCAATAAGAGTGCTTGGGGGTTGGTCTTAAGGATCAGCTTTCACTTAAAAGGCAACTATTCCAAGAGTTGTCATTACAAATTCCTGGAGCAAGGGGAGTCTAACACCATTATCCAGGGAAGAAAATGCTACTTCATTGACAAAGAGGCTCCAGGGAATTCAGAGGCTTCAGGCCACTAGCTTAATTAAAAGCTGGCCAGATATCCTCATCCAAATATTTCAGATCCCACTCTTTCCCAATCAATGTCCTAAAGGTAATGTAAGTAATCCTGTATGATTATGAAGTAAAATTGAATTATAATTCAATTGCCAACAAGAAAAGACTTTGGATTTGGTTTTTAGAAATCTCAACCTTGGGACTACAGAGATCAGGGTTTTTTGTTTCATTTTGGTTTTTTTTTTCCTGTTTGCTTTTTAAGGATAGTAATAGAACTTTTATGATTATTTATCCTCGAGCTGGAGTTTCAGAGCCCTGAATGCATCTTTATTTGTTTTCTTTCCAAGTTCTCCACTACACTTACAAGCAACTAATCCATCCCACAATTCTTACATGTATTATTTCCCTACAATGTTCTATTAATGTACCTTATGGACTTTACTTCTATAGCTACTCGACTCCAGCTAGTAATTTTAGTAACTCTTTTGCCACTGCCAGCTATGAACTATGATTGGCCTATTTATCACTTAAAATGAAAATTACTAACACTTTTAAATCCAATTAGGTCAGATAATTAATGCAAGATCCCCATCCATAGGGTTCTATGACCCTGAGACTTCTTCTACTACTAAAGTTGCTTTAGTTTGGGTTTGGTCAGGACAACAGAGCCACATCAAGTACTAGGAGAAGTACTTGCATATAGAAATTAAAACAAAACAACAACAACAAAAAAACCCAGTGTCATCAAGTTGATTCCAATTCGTAGTGATCCTGTTGGACAGAGTGGAACTGCCCCATAGACCTTCAAAGGAGCACCTGGAGGGTTTGAACCGCTGACCTTCTGGTTAGCAGCCACAGCATTTAACCACTATGCTACCAGAGTTTCCTAAATACAGTAATACCTGGCAACTTGAGGCTACAGAAATGAGGAAAACTTTTCTGTGACATCACCTAGAACAACGGAACAGAGGAAGAAAGCTGTCACTTATGGGAATGTCTGCCAACCACTGCATCTTAAAAGTAGAAGCACATATGAAGAAGACTGGGAACTTACCTTCTGTGAGAGCCATGAGCTTCTGGAAAATAATGGCTTCTGCTTCACTTTCTACTTTGGTAAATTCTAACCTGGAGCCTTATAGGGAAGGGAGTTCTAGGAAATGTAGCTGTCAGCCTTAAAAGGAGCCGATGGTAATTAGGCCAGCCAGGCTGGCCAAGCTGATGGCAAATTCAGTGAATTTTACCACTACTTGTGAATCTTGGCTGTCAACGTCTGCCACCTGTAACAACCCTGGCATTTCACTTCTTCCTCGAATAACTTCAGTTTGCTTTTGGAATGTCTTTCTTCGCATTAATGAATGTGCTCCCAGTAACTGCTCGGAGTTTAATTCCAGGATGGGTCTGAATTTCGCTTCTCAGTTACATGTTTGATTTGAATAATCTTTTGGGCTTTTGGGAATCAAGTCTTCATGGAATCTACAGGGAGGAGCCCCTGATTTTCCTGTGATCCCACCACTCACTCAGATTTCAGTTCAAACTTTTCTTTCTCAGAAATACTTGGCTTGACTTCCTAGATCTAATACACTCTGTCAGATTAGACTGACTACACTTTCATAGCAGCACTTTGTACTTCTCCTTTGTAGCAGTCACAGTGTATACTTACATATTTGTGTACTTATTTGATAAAGGTCCATTATTTCCTCTGAACTGTAAGTCCTATGAAGGAAGAGACCATGACTTCTTTGCCTACCATTACATCCTTTTGCTTACAATTGTATTGCAATTCTTGATATGTAATAGGGACTCAGTAAACCCCTGATGGACAGCTCACTTAATAACCCCATTATAAAGGTGACCATATGATATAAAGAAAGCCAAGTGAGAGGGCTAAAATGTCATCAATAGAACTCTATCCTAATTCTACCTCAGTTAAATGATTATAGGCAGGTGACTTATACTTCCTGAGCTGAAGTTTTGTTATTGCTAATAACTCCCAACCTATGGTAACCCCCAAATCACGGTGGCTTCTGATTTATGGCAATCCCACACACAGCGAAACTGAACTTTTGTGATCTATAGGATTTTCACTGCCTTCTTCAGAAGTAGATCATCAGATCTTTCTTCATAGACCATCCTAATCTGGAAGCTCAGCTGAAATCTTTTCATCATGAAATCTTTTGACCATCATAATACCACATAAGCCTCTGTTGACAGGTGGGTAATCTCAGCACTTGAGGTGCACTGTTTAGAATTAGAACCTGAGCCTCCTGCATAAAACAAACAAACAAACAAACAAAAAAACCAGTGCCATCAAATTGATTCTGACTCATAGAGACCCTATAGGACAGAGTAGAACTGTCCCATAGAATTTCCAGAGAGTGCCTGGTGGATTTGAACTGCTGACCTTTTGGTTAGCAGACACAGCAGTTAACCAATACACCACTGGGGTTTTCAAGCCTCCAGCATAGATCGAATTCTGCCATGAAACAACCATTGTCATCAAAATTAAGAAATTGAACCAGAATGAAGGTCCATTGTACTCCTGAATCTATAATTTCTGAATCTATAATTTCTTTTTATGACTTAATGTTACACATGAACTTTTCTTAAAATAGGATATGCCAGCACAGAAATAAGTTGAATATACAGGTTATGAGAGATGGCGCATTCTGACACAACTCCCAAATTTTTAACTTGGGAGATGGTTATTTTCTTATATACTCAACAGCTCAAAGCTCACTATGAAGCAGGAATCTTTCTCTAGATTTAGTATTAAGAATGTCTTCCCTATTTTTATACATTTTAAAGCTAATTTTGGTCAGTCTTGCAGACTGTACTCACAGTACAATTTTTTTCTAGAAGATAGCATTTTTTAGAGGCAAAGCCTAAGGTGTTAGAATCAAAGAGGCCTAGTGTTTTTTCTTCTTTTTTATTGTACTTTAGATGATGGTTACAGAACAAACTAGTTTCTCATTAAACTGTGCATGTCTTGTTTTATGACACTGGTTAATAACCCTATAACATGTTAACATACTCCCTTCTCAAACTTGAGTTCCTTATTACTAGCTTTTCTGTCCTCTTCTGATTTCTAGTTCCTGCCCCTGGGCTAGTGTGCCCCTAGTCTTGTTTTGTGTTATGGGTCTGTCCAGTCTTTGACTAGAGTAAACCTCAGAAGTGATTTCATTGCTCTGTGTGATTTCACTCACTCAGAGAGTGTCCCAGAGCCATACTTTCAAAGTTTCTCCAGTCATCAGTTCACCAAGTTTGGTCTTACTTTTATTATTATTATTATGATGATGAGTGAAAAAGTACATTCCTATATAAGTTTGCATGTCCACCTATATGCAGCTTCCACTGCCCTCTCTGCCCGGTGACAGCACGCTCTTCCTTTCTGCTCCATACATGACTCATCCTCCCAACAGTCTCCTTCCTACTCCTCTCCGCCCCCTCCCCTTCCTCCAGCAAGAGGTCAGCAGGGTGATATCCCATAGATGCACAGAACCATAAAGTGCATTCAATATATGATCACTCTGCATCGCCAAGTCCAATCCATTCCTGTCCAAAGAGTGGACCTTCATTATGATTTAGGGGAAAGTAGCATCAGGGCCAGGGGCTGTGTTCCCAGAGGAACCCCAAAGCCACGGGACCATCAGTTGCGGTCTTTTAGTGGAGATCTCAGGGTGCGTCCCTTTTTATTCTTGTGTTGCTCAGTGAAACTCAACTTTGTGAGCTCCATTGCGGCTGTCACTGGTGGTAGCCAGGCACCATCCAGGTCTTCTGGTCCCAAGTAGTCGATGTAGGTACCCACTCACGTGGGTTTCTCTGTCTTCCGGGTTGCCTTTCCCCAATGTTGTTTTGGTCCTAGGTGAGTATCTGTTCCTGCTGAGTTGGGACCATTTGCTGTGCCTTTGGATGGCAGCTTGGCAGCTTTTAAGACCCCAGACGCCACTCACCAATGTGGGGTGCAGAGAGCCTTCTTAGCAAAATGTTAGTTATGCCAATTGGCCCCAATTTCACCTAAGAGCATGGTCTCCTGCCCCCTGCCACAGCTACTTTGTCCTTCCAACATTGGATTAAGGTGGAAGAAGTACTCAAGTTATGTTGAAGTTCACTTAATATTGTTCTTGTTTCTAATGTGTGCTAACACTGATTTCACCCAATCAAATTTCTACCAACTATCTAATCTAAACTCTCCCCTCCGCCCTCCCTTCCTCCCCTTCCTTGCAGCCATCAGAGAGTCTTTTCTTCTATGCATAAGTCTGTTTTTGAGTTCTTATCGTAGGATACATACAATATTTGTCCTCTTGTAGCTGACTACTTTCAACTCAATATAATGTCTTCCAGTTGAAACCAGGTTATGAGATGTTTCCTGGAATATTCATTGTTCTTTATCATTGCATAGTGCTCCATTGAGTATGTATACCATAGTTTACCTATCCATTCTTCTGTTGTTGAGCATCTGGGTTGATTCCATCTTTTTGTGATCATGGACTGTGCTGTGATAAACATTCTTGTGCATGTGTCCGTTGGTGTGAATGGCCTTGATTCTGTAGGATATATTCCAAGTAGTGGAATTACTGGGTCAAATGGTATATCTATATCCATTTCTTTAGGGAAGCTCCAGATTGCTTTCCAAAGAGGCTGGACCACTTTGCAACCTGACCAACAGAGTCGAAGAGTTCCACGTTCTCCACAGCCTCTCCAGCATTTGTTGTTTTGTGTTTTTTGGATCATGGTCAACCTTGTTGGGGTGAGATGGTATCTCACTGTAGTTTTGATTTGAATTTCTTTTATTCTTCCACCCTTTAATTTTCAGTTTGTTCCTATCCTTAAGTCTCAAGTGAGTTTCTTGTAGACAACATATGGATGGGTCATGTCTTTTGATCCAAGATGTCACTTGATATCTCTTTACTGGAGCATTCAGTCCATTCACATTCAATGTAATTATTGATAGGTGTGTGTTCAGTGCTGCCATTGTGCTATGTTTATTTTTGTGCTGATGTTTTCTCTGTTGTTCTTATTAGTCTGTTCTGGGACATTCTTTTTTGTGAGTTGATTTTTTACCTTTTTCAGAGCTGGTTTTGTAGTTGTTGAGACTTCTGTGTCACATTTCTTGATATAGTATGTTGCATCTTTGTTGTGCTTTATGGCTGTCCCTATGATCCCCCTTAATAAACTATATATAAATCCAATTTTACTTACTACCAGTCTTGTGGATTTCCCCTCCCATCTGGAAGGACTATAATGACTGTAGTACATCCCTCTTTTTAATATGATGGCATCATAGTTTTCATGATAATCACTGGGTTCTTTCTATCAAACCTGTGATTGAATTTGGAGCCTTCCCTAACTGAGTAGAATTCTGGATGATGTGTCATTATAAAATATAAAGTTAGTGGTTTTGTTCTTCTAAGCCAAAGCCAAGAACTTCTTTCAGTATTTCTTGTAGTTTTGGTTTGTTTTTTACAAAGTCTCTGAGTTTCTGTTTATCTGCGAATGTCTTAATTTCATTTTCATATTTGAAAGATAGTTTTGCAGGATATATAATTCTTGGTTGGAAGTTCTTCTCCTTCAAGGCTTTGAATGTGTCATGCCACTCTCTCTGTGCCAGCATGGTTTCTGCTGAGAAATCCAATGAAAGCCTACAGGGTTTCCCTCTGAATGTTAGCTTTGCTTTGAGTCTTGCTGCTTTTAAGAGTTGCTGCTTATGTTTCATTTTGTTAAGCTTGATTATGATATATCTTGGAGTCTTTCTTTTGAGATCTATATTGGGTGGTGTACGATATGCATCTGGGATATTTATATTCTCTTTCTTCATGATTTCTGGGAAGTTTTCTGTCAGCAGCTCAGCAACGATACTCTTTGTTCTCGGGTGCCTCGTCCTGTTCAGGTACTCCAATTAATCGAATGTTGTTTCTCTTAATAGAGTCCCACATGCTTCTTCATGCTTCTTCATTTTTCTTGCTTCGTTTTTCTGATTTCAGCTCATAGACATTGGTGTCAGCAGCTCTGTCTTCCAAGTCAGAAATTCTTTTTTCCATTTGTTCCATTCTGTTTTGTTGGCTTTGAATGGAAGTTTCTGTATCTTTGATTTTGTTCGTGATCTGTTGGATTTCAGAGTACTGGTGTTCCATCAGATCAAACAGCTTTCTTAATTTTTCCTTTTGTTCTGCTGCATTTTGTATAAGGTCTAGAAGGGTTCTGTATATAATCCTTTTGTATTCACCTTTTGATAAAAGTTTCTTCATCTGGAAAACTCCTTGGTTGTTTTGTTTGGGAGCCTTCTGAAGCCATGGATGATTTCTTGTTTGCCAAAAGTATCTGCTGCTTTTTGGGTCCCATGTGAGTAAGTAGAGGCTGGGAGTGATACTGTGAGGATGGACCGCAGATGTTTCTCTAGGCTGTCTTAAAATACAAAACAAAAGGTATCTGACCACTTCCCAAGTCAGTCAGGTTTTCAGGCGTAGAGGTCCCTCTTCCCAACTGGCAAAGTAAGCACCTCTATATCCAACCCCAGATGATACAAAGCACTTCAAAATACAGCAATGTTACTGCCCTGTTGGCCTCTGCTGACAGGGCCCAGTCTTAGGTGACACTCTGTAAACTACTGCTTTTCTGGTAGAAAAGTGCTCTCCTGTGGGCAGGCTGTGACTCCCAAGCTAAGAATTAAGTCCAGCTGCGGCCACTGTATCTAAGAAGGCACCCTCCACACGGCAGATAGAGGGGCTAAAGGTGCCAAGACATAGTGAGTCCTCAGCCTCTGTTGCTGGGCTAGCACTGTAGGTGAGATTGTGTAAACTACTGCTTTTCTGTCAGAGAAGCGCTGTCCTGTTTGCAAGCACTGGCCCCCAGGCTAAGAATTAGATCCTGCTAAAATCTCCATATCCAACATGGCATCCCATACATAGGCCCTGTGATTCTGTACAATCCACGCTATGGCAGAGATAAAAAGACAGGCCCAAAGTGGCTAGATGAACAGAACCCTAAGCCTGGCTTTCAAAATATGGCAATTTTGCCTGTCTATCCCACCAGCAGTGCGTCTGAGACTAGCTTCTAGGCAAGACCCAGCTCTTCCCACCGGCCAAGACAGAGAAAAAAGGTCAAAATAGTGCGTTAGCTTTAGTCCATGAGAGTCAGGGCTAGCCAGGAGCAGGAGTCAGTGAAAGAGAGGAGGTTTTTCTTTCAGTGGTATGAAGTCCAAATTAACAGCTGTGCTATGTCTTGGGGCTTACTAGGTGAAGAGAAGTCTCCGTTTGATTATCATTTCGGGTCTTGGTTTCCAGAGGGATATAAGGAGACGTGTGCTTAGTCTACCACCTTGACTCCACCCCCTGGTCTTACTTTTTGAGTTATAATTTTCTTCCACATTTTTTTGCAGGTCTGTCTGTGACCCTCTTTTGTGATCACTTTCAGAGCAGTCAGTGGTTGTAGCCAGGCACCATCTAGTTGTGCTGGACTCAGTCTGGTGGAGGCCATTACAGATGTGGTTCATTCATCTTTTGGGCTAATTTTTCTCTTATATCATTAGTTTTCTTCATTCTTCCTTGCTTCTGAAGAGGTGAGACCAGTGGAGTACCTAGATGGCTGCTTACAGGCTTTTAAGACCCCAGACACTCCTCATCAAAGTAGAATATAGAACATTTTCTTTGTAAATTATGTTATACCAGTCAAGTTAGATGTTCCCCGAGACCATAGTCCCCACAGCCCTCATCTCAACAATTTGGTCCCTCAGTGAGTTTGCACTATGGAACTTCCAGGACCTTGACTTGTACAAGTTTTGCTGGCTTCACCATATTATGTACTGAAATAGACGTAGCTTTAATCTTTGTTCTTCATTCTTCATTGGTAATAACTTCAGTTCTGTGAGCCCCAGAGTTCTCTCCTATGAAATGAGAATAAAAATTAGTATCCTATAGAATTATTGTAAGGACAAAATAAGATAATCTTTGTAAATATCCAAGCTTATTTATTTGTCTTCAAGGTGATATCTTTGTTTTTTAATACTTTCAAGAAATACTTTACATCATACCTACACAATGCAATATGTGCTTTAATTTCTTGATTACTGCTATCATGGATGTTGATTGTGGATACAATAAAATGAACTACTTGGCAACCTGAATCTTTTCTTCATTTATCGTGATGTTGTTTATTGGTTCAGTTGTGAAGATTTTTGTTTTCTTTATGTTGATGTATAATACATACTGAAGGCTGAAGTCTTTGATCTTAATCATAAGTCCTTTAAGTCCTCTTCATTTTCAGAAAACAAGATTGTGTCATTTTCATATCACAGGTTGTCAATGAGTCTTCCTCTAGTTCTGATACCCTGTTCATCTCCATATAGTCCATCTTCTTAGATTATTTGTTCAACAAAAAGACTGAATAAGTATAATGAAAAGACACAATCCCAACTCACATCTTCATTGACTTTAAATCATGCAGTATTTCTTTGTACTGTTTGAATGACTATCTCTTGGTCTATGTGCAGGCTCTTGTCTTAGTCATCTAGTGCTGCTTTAAGAAGAGAAATTTTATTTTCTCACAGTCCAGTAGGCTACAAGTCTAAATTCAGGGTGTCAGCTGCAGGGGAAGGCTTTCTCTGCTGGCTCTGGTGGAAGGTCTTTGTCATCAATCCCCCCTGGGCTAGAAGCTTCTGAGGCCAAGGGTCTTTTCCAAAGGATACATTCAACTCCTGGCACAGCTTCTTGGTGATATGAGATCCCAAAATCTCTCTGCTAGCTTCTTTCCTTTATATCTCAACAGATTTCCTCAAAGCACAAAACGGTCTTAGATGTTGAGTTCTGTTCACCAACACAACTGCTGCCCATGCCCATCCACCCTCATTAATATCATAGAAGCAGGATCCACAGCAGGAGGAACATCATGTAATACTAGGAATCATGGCCCAAACCACCACACACATTTTTTGGGGAACATAATTCAGTTCATGATGTTTACTCATAAATGCAATGAAGTAGTCTGAAATTCTCATTCTTCACAATGTAATTCATAATTTGCTACGATCCACACAGTTGAATACTTTTGCATAGTGAAAAAAACAGATAAATATCTTCCTGGTATTTTCTCCTTTCAAACAAGATCTACTAACATCAGCAATTACATTCCTCATTCCGTATCCTTTTCTGAATCTTACTTGGATTTCTGACAGCTCCCTGTTGATGTATCACTGCGATCACTTTTCAATAATATTCAGCAAAATTTTGCATGTACATGATATTAATGATATTGTTCAATAATTTTGCCATTTGTTTGGAACACCTTTCTTTGGAATATATATAAATATGGATCTCTTCCAGTTGGATGGCTGCCTTTCAATTTCATGCCCCAGATGAGTGAGTACTTCACTCATTGAGACCAACAACTGAACTGGTATTCTGTCAATTCCTGGAACCTTGTTTTTTGCCAGTGCCTACAGTACAGCTTGGATTTCTTCCTTCAATACCATGAATTCTAGATAACATGCTACCTCCTGAAACAGCTGAATATTAACCAGTTCTTTTTGGTACAGCAACTCTGTGTATCCTTTCCATCTTCTTTTGATGTGTCCTGTGTCATACACTGTTTTGTCCATAACAAAAACAAAAAAAACAAAACAGTTTTCTTAAGTGGATTCTGACTCATAGCAATCCTATAGAAACCTTCAGTATCGTAATTCAAAGCTTGACTTTGTTCTTTAGTTCTTTCAACTTGAGAAATGCCAAGCATGTTACTAACTTCTTTTAACTCCAGGTCTTTATACATGTCATTGTGATACGTTGTCATCTTAAGCTGTCTATTTAAATCTTCTGTTCAGTTCTTGTACTTCATAATTTCTTCCTTTTGCTTTAGTACTCTGTCTTTATGAGCAAGTTTCAGAGTTTCTACTAACATCCACTACGGTCCTTTTTTTCTCTTCTTTCTGTCTAATGACCTCTTGCTTTCTTCATGTATGATGTCCTTGATGCCATTCCACAGCTGTCTGGTATTTAATCGTTAGTGTTCAATGCATCAAATCTATTCTTTAATATGACCTCTGAATTCAGATGGGATACACTCAAGGTTGTACTTTGGCTCTTAGGGACTTGTAATTTTCTTCAGCTTCAAGTTGAAGTTGCATATGAGCAATGGATGATATGTCCTACAGTTAGTCCTTGGCCTTGTTCTAACTGATTATATTTGGCTTTTCCATTGTTTCTTTTCACCAATGTAGTCAATGTGATTCCTGTGTATTGCATCAGCAAGGTCCACGTGTATTGTTGATGTCTGTGTTGTTGAAAAAAAGCCCAGTTACTAAGCACTCAGAAAACTGAGTGGTGTTCACAAATAAGGAAACTGAAGCAACAGGTTAGTGTTGCAAGTTTAGTGTGTGAGTGTGTGTATGCATGTGCTGTTTGTATGTAGGGGGTGTGTGTCCTGCCAGACTCATGAAATTAGAGCACCTGTTTCTCACTTCAGCATAGATTCCAGTTCTATCTGGCAAGTTTGTGTAAAAAGAAGTAATACTGTTTGAAATAGGATTATTTGAAAAAGAAGCCACGTGAATAAAAGTAGTATGCACAAAACTGGGAGGAATTGTTCTCAGCATCTGACAGTACAGTGAGAATTTTTATTCCTTTAATCACTTTTAAAGTTTATCTCAGAAGGAACTGCACTGTGCATAATGACCAGCACTTTTATACTATCAAACTTGCAAAAACTTAATTCAAAATGCGATATAATTTTCCCTTAACCAAAACACTCAAAGAAGAGCAGAATTCTTATTAACTGAGAAATAACTCTTTTTTTTCACACTTGAAAATCTTTCAAGAAAATGATTTTGAAATTTTCCAGTCATACCCACCCACTGCTGTTGAGTAAATTCCAACCTATAGCAGCCCTATGGGATGGAGTAGACCTCCTTCATAGAATTTCCAAAATATGTACAGTCTTGGGAATTTTTGTTGGTATCTGTGATCTAATGATGCCTATTATCACTGATTGAAGTTTTATCCTACATATATTTACTGGTGCTTACAATAATAGAAATCTCTAGAAGCTAGAAATACCAGGACAAATGATAGTTTCTCTCAATAAGATCTTCATGGTCTAGAGTCACAGTTAGTAGACTCAGAATAAATGACAAAGAAGAACTCAAATGTGGCTGTTTTAATGGTCATATTGTTATTAATTATGGAATTTTTCCTTTTAGAACATAAAATAGGTTAGGTTCAAAAAATCTGTTTCTGTGTTCATTTGTTTAAAACTGGAAAGTGATGGAAGACTTTTTCCTATGTATTTCTTTCCTGCAGTTCCATCAAATTGAAGTGAAACTTAGCTGTTCACAGTTTTAAAACCAGGTTGAAATTTTTCCTTTTTGGTGGTAACTTTATTTAAAACAAGTTTTAGTACCCTGGTGGTATAGTGGTTAAATGCTATGGCTGTTAACCAAAGGGCTGGCAGTTCAAATCTACCAAGCACTCTTTGGTAACTCTATGGGGCAGTTATACTCTACCTGATATGGTTGCTACGAGTCAGAATTGACTCAAAGGCAGTGAGTTGGTTTTTGTTTTGTTTTGTTTTTGGTTAATCACATACTCCAGTCACCAACACACACACATATACACTCCAATGTGCTTCAGAACAGCTACACAACAGCTCAGTACCTGTTCATTTCTTCTCCACTCTTTTGGTATTGTGTAGAGTCCAATAGACCTTTAATGACTGCACATTAACAGCTGCACTACAGTTTTCATCAGTAACCATTTCACTTTGCTTAGCCTTTAGTTCTCTAACAGATTTGAAGCTTTCTCCTGAATACACATTGGTCTAGTGGAATGTCAGCATGGATTCTGATTTTCTAGCAATGTTCTTAAATGGTATCCATTTTGCTCTTAACGTTTCATCACGTCTTGTTGAAACACTGTACTTATCACCCAGTCACTATCTTTCACAATCATTTCTTCTTGCTATACTGCAAATTCATCCATCTGCAATATTTATAATTTTATACTTTCTAATTTTAAACCATCGCTTTTTCTCCCATTGTACACGTATACTTCTTAGTGTTAGCATTTATTTTGCACTGATCATGGTAAGACATACAAGACAATTGTCTGGAAGCATTAAGAATCCACTTGAGTCTCTTTGTAGGTATTTAAGGTGATTCCAGTCATCATGGCGTAGTCTTCCCCCCCCCCCCCGCCCCCACACATGCAGTTAAGGTGCCAGTATGGGACAGCAAAGGTTCAGATTTAGCTAGCATGTTTTGCCTGCAGGTAAAATAAGAAAGACAGGAAAAGAAATGGAGTATGTGAAACGTAGTCTATTATGAGCCACGGCAACCTTATGTACAACAGAATGAAACCTTGTCCAGACTTGTGCCGTCTCCATGACCTGTGACATGCTTGAGACCACTGTCAAGGCAATGTGTGTCAATCCACCTCATTGAGGGTTTTCCTTATTTTTGCTGACCCTTTACCAAACAACTGTCATTTTCTAGCAGTTAGTCTTTCCTGACAGTGGGTCCAAAGCAAGCAAGGCAAAATCCCACTGTTCTTGAATCATAATATGTTATCAATAATTCATTATAATATATAAAGTGGAATGCCTTGGTATAGTCGATAAAACACAGATACACATCTTTCTGGTATTCTCTACTTTCATCCCTTCTAAGGAGCATTCTGAATGTGTATTTTCTCTAAGATCAATTGTTTGTTCTTTTGGTGATCTATCGTGTATGTTTAATATGCTTTAACAACACCCACATTAAAATGCATGGGTTCATCTCTGTCTCCTTTCCTCACTGTGCAACTTTTATAGGCATATGTTGATGTTGTTGCTGGTGCTGTCTATTTAGTTCTGACACAAAGCAATCCCACAGACAACATTTTCAGAGAACATCACTTTACCAAGAATAGTGCTCTTTTCCAGAAACTGATAACATGTACAAAGTATTTGAAATGAAATCTCACCATTCTTTCTGCTAAGGAGAATTCTGGTTATACTTCATCCAAGACAGATTCATTTCTTCTTCTCGCACTCCATGGCATACTCAGTATCTTTCTCCTGCATCATAGTTCAAAGGCATTGATTAATCTCCAGTCTTCCTGATTCACTGTTCAGCTTTCACATGCCTATGAGGTGACTGAAAATACTATGGTTTGGATCAGGCACTCCTGAGTCCTCAAAGTGACATCTTTGCTTTTTAACATCTAAAAGAGGTGCTTTGCAGCAGATTTACCATCCTTTGATTTCTTAACTGTTGTTTCTGTGGCATTGATTGCAGATCCAACTAAAATGAAATCCTTGGAAACTTTAATGTTTCTCTCCATTTGTTATGATGTTGCTTATAGGTTCAGTTGTGAAGATTTTTGTTGTCTTTTTGTTGAGGTGTAATCTAGGCTGAAGGCTGTAGTTCATCTTCATCAACAAGTGCTTCAAGTCCTTTTCACTTTTAGCAAGCAAGGTTGTGTTATCTGCATATTGCCAGTTGTTAATGAGTCTTCCTCTGATCTCAGTGCCCAAGTCTTCGTATAGACCATCTACTTGAGTTATTTGCTCAAAAGATAAGAATTGAACAAGCATGTTGAAAAGACATAACCTTGACTTACACCTTCCCCGAGTTTAAGCCATACAGTATCCCCTTGTTGTGTCTGAATGACCACCTCCTATGTACAGTATGGTCCCCCATGAGCACAATTAAGTGTTCTGGAATTCTCATTCTTCCCAATGTTATCCATGATTTGCTATGTTCTACAAAGCTGAATGACGTTGCATAGTCAATGAAACACAAGTAAACATCTTGTATTTTCTACTTTCAGCTAGGATCCATCGACATCAGAGATGATATCCTTCATTCCATGTCCTCTTCTCAATCCAGCTTGCATTTCTGGAAGTTCCCTGCTGATGTATTGCTGCAACCTCTTTTGAATGATCTTAAGCAAAATTTTACTTGGGTGTGATATTAACGACATTGTTCACTGACTTCCGCATTTGGTTAGTTCATCTTTCTTACGCATAGGCATAAAATACATGGCTCTCTTCCACTAAGTTGGCCAGGTAGCTTCTTCCAATTTTCTTGGCATAGATGAGTTAGCACTTGCAGCACTGTGTGCATTTGTTTGTCAAAACATTCCAATTGGTATTGTAAATTCCTGAAATCTTGCTTTTTGCTGGTGCCTTTAGTGCATCTTGGGCTTCTTTCTTCATCACCATTGGACCTTGATCATGTGAAATCAGACAATTACTTTCATAAACTCATCCTAGAAAATGTGCTACACACCTCATTTCTGAATATCACTGTGGTGACCTTTCAAGTACTCCCCTTTGGAAGCTGTGCACCAGTGCCAGTGCCTAATTCACTCTTCAAAGCAATTTTGGAACTCTTTTTCTGGAATGGCTATCGGAGCTGTTGTAGTATTACTCTTGATGTCCTGAATGTCATCCAGATGTCTTCTTTTCAACATTTCCTTTATCTTTAGGTAAATAAAAAAAGTCATTGCTGGCCAGATCAAGTAAGTAGGGATGGTGTTCCAATACAGTTATTTGCTTACTGGCTAAAAGCTCCCTTAGAGACAGTACCGTGTGAGCCAGTGTATTGTTGTGATGCAAGAGCCATGAGTTGTTGGCTAGAGTTCAGGTCTTCTAACTTCTTTTGTACAGCATTTTTAGCACTTTCAAATAGTAAACTTGGTTAACTGTCCAAACCAAACCAAGTCATACCCACTGCCATCAAGTCGGGTCTGACTCATAGCATTCCTAGAGGTCAGGATAGAATTGCCTTATACAGTTTCCAAGAAGCACCTCATGGATTTGAACTGCCAACCATTTGATTAGCAGACATAGCACTTAACCCACTACACAACCAGGGTTTCTACTGTTTGTCCAGTTGGTACAAATTTATAATGAACAATTGCTCTGATATCAAAAAAGGTTAGCAACACTGTTTTGACTCTTGATTTGGACTGATGGAATTTTTGGTTGTTGACAATTGGCTGACTTCCATTGTGCACTTTGGCACTTTGTTTCGGGGTTTTATTGGTACACCCGTGTTTCGCCACCGGTGATAACATGGTCCAAAACATTGTCTTGCCTTTCCCAGAGGCCTTGTTAAACTTTGACTCTCCTTTGCTTTTGCTCAGCTCCTTTGTGACCATTTTTTGCAAACATCTTTCCCATGCCAAGATTTTCAGTTAACATTTTCCTGTTTCTCCATCAGTTTTTACTTGGTCTGCTATGCTTTTCACAGTCAGTCAACAATTTTAATGCACAATTTGATGCATTTTTGCAATGTTTTTGCCAGTTCTGCTTAGTACTGGCTACACTGACCTCTCTTCATCAGTGATGCTTTCTCTCTCCTCAGAAAAAATTTAATCCATTTGTACACTGGTGTTTTCTTCATGGCATTATTCCCATAAACTTGGACTAATATGTCCGTGATTTCTCTTCCACTCTTGCCAAGTTTAACAATAAATTTAATGTTTGTTCATTTTTCTAGTTCAAGCCCTAACATTCTCACAACAGCACACAAAAACATATGACCACAATAATGAACAGCACTCAGCAACACACATGTTGACACAAACACAGCTATACCAATCTTACGAAACCTTGCTGAGTTGTTTGTACAGTGCTGCCAACGTAAGTGCACAGTGGCAAGTTCATGAACCTAATTGTCAGATCTCATATGCTACCTTCTAAAATGGTTTTATGTCAACTGATTCTTCGTGGTTCAGTGACTCTGTGTTATTATTTCCATCTTTTTTTTTGATGCTTCTTGTGTTGTTTAGCATTTTCCCTGTAGAATTCTTCAGTATTGCAATTTGAGGGTTAAATTTTTTTCTTCAGTTCCTTCAGCTTTAGAAATGCTGAATGTGTTCTTCCCTTTTGGTTTTCTAACTTATAGCACTTTGTCTTCTTGAGTCACTCTTTTAAATCTTCTGTTCAGCTCATCTACTTGATGATTTCTTTTGTGCACTTTAATAACTCAATGCTGAAAAGCAAGTTTCAGAGTCTCTTCTGACATCCAGTTTGGTCTTTCCTGTCTTTCTAATGACCTTTTGATTTTTCAGTGTGATGTCCTTGATGTCCTTCCATAACTTGGCTAGCCTTCAATCATTAGTATTCCATATGTCAAGTCTGTTCTTGTAATGATCTTCAAATTCAAGGAGGATATATTCTAAGTTGTATTTTGGCTCTCATTGACTTGTTTTAATTTTCTTCAGCTTCAACTTGAACTTGCATGGGAACCATTGATGATCTGTTCTGCAATTGACCTCTGGCTTTGTTCCAACTGATAATACTGAGTTTCTCTGTTGTCTCTTTCCACAGACGTCATTTATTTTATTCCTATACATTCTATCTTGTGAGGTGAATGTGTATAGTCACCATTTATGTTGTTGTAAAGGGATTAGCAGTGAAGAAGTTATTGGTCTTGCAAAATCATGTCACGTGATCTCCAGTGTCATTTCTGTCTCCAAGGCCGTATTTTCTAACTATCAACCCTTCTTTGTTTCCAAGTGTCACATTTCAAACATCAGTAGTTATCAATGAATTTTGATTCTATGCTTGATCAGTTTCAGACTGTTGAAAGAGATTTTGGTAGATATCTTTATTTCTTCACCTTTGGCCTTAGTAGTTGGTGTGTAAATTTGAATAATAACTTGTCCTCCTTGTAAGGATATAAATACTATCCTATCACTGACAACATTGTGTTTCAAGATGGATCCTAAAATGTTTCTTTTGATAATGAATGCAATGCCACCCCTCTTAAACTTGTCATTCCTGGTATAGTAGACTACATGATTGTTTGATTCATCATGGCCCAAACCAGTCCATTTCAGCTCATTAATGCCAAGGATCTCAATCTTTATGTGTTCCATTTCGTGTCTGACAGCTTTCAGATTTCCTAGATTTGTAAATCATGTATCCCATGTTCCTATTATTTATTAGAGGATGTTTGCAGCTTTTCTCATTTGGAGTCATGACTCACCAGCAGATGAAGTTCTGGAGAGCTTTATCCCATCCATAATATTAAGGCCATCTCTACCTGGAATAGTCAGCTTTTCCCCAGTCATATTTTGAGTGATTTCCAACCTGAGGGGTTCATCTTCTGGCAGTATATCAGGCAATGTTTTCTTGTTATTCATAGGTTTTCCCTGACCAATTTTTTCAGAAGTGGTCAAGTCCTTCTTCCTAGTCTGTCTTAGTCTAGAAGCTTCACTGAAACTTGTGCACTGTGGATGATTCTGCTGGTGTTTCAAATACTGGTGACATATCTTCCAGGATCCAAGCAATATGCAAACCATCGCAGCATGTCAAACTAACAGATAATTATTGAATATGCACATGCAGTCAAAAGACTATGGCTTGTCTTAGGTGTACCTTAGTTATGATAGTAATATCTTTGCTTTTTAGAACTTTAAAGAAGTCTTTTACAGCAGATGTGCCTGATACAAGCTGTAACTTGTTTTACTGCTTCCATGAATGTTAACTGATGATCCAAGTAGCATGAATTTTTTGTCAGCTTAAACTTCTTTTCTCCACTCTTATTCTTAAAGTTTTCATTAGCTAATTTTTAGAATCAAATCACCAGGTCTTTCTTCTTAGTCTGTCTTTTTCTGGAAGCTATGCCAAAACCTGTAATTAATCTAGACCCTGCTGGTATTTGAAATACTGGTGAATATCTTCTAGCTTCCTAGCAACACACAAGCAATGATAGTGTGATAAACGGACAGACAGTTGGTGTAAGTAAGTGACTGTAAGTGTGGACACTGGCATTTACTCTGTATAGGAAGCAAGAAAGAATTCAGGGCTTTGAGAAATAGTAAAATGATAGAAAGAATAGTGGATTGGGAGTCCCTAGAGGGGCCAGATTAACTAGGAGATAGTGTCCTAGAGAAATCAAGGTGGAATGATCAGAGATGGTGATCAGAGAGTAAAACATTGATGAGTCGCCGTTATGGTCTTAAGAAGACCTCCAGTGTCACTAGAAATGTAAGGACAGACAACAGGACTGTTGGAGGAGACACATTAAGGACTTAAGCAGCCAGACAGTAAAATATATTTATATTTTATTGATACATTTATTTTGTCTATGGGGCCTATTATATCTGTGTCTATATCTACATCTGTATCTATATCTAAATGTCAGTATAGAAATCAGTACCTATCTGTATCTATATCCAGTCATGAAAAATTAAGATATAATTAGCACTGAGAAAGTGAGAGTGAGTCAAGAGCTGAAATCACAGAAAAATAAGGGGGTGATAACCTGAGGGTCAGTAAATAATAGCTACTGGTGGCACTGTGTTTAAGTGTTCAGCTGCTAACCAGAAAGTTAGCAGTTTGGAGTCACTTCATTGGAGAAAGATGTGACAGTCTGCTTTTGTAAAGATCTACAGGCTTGGCAACCCTATGCAGAGGTTCTACTCTGTCTTGTAGCGCCACTGTGATTCAGAATCGATTTGCAAGCAACAGGTTTGGCTTTTATCTTATTAGACCTGATGGTTGATGTTACCAAAACCCTCAAAATTGAGCACAGCATCCAAGAAACACACCTTAGGCTCAAAGTTCCAGCCTAGTAAAGTTCTAGTGCCATGAAGCAAATCTAGTCTTTCGATCTTTTTATCTGAGAGACAGTACACTTAAAAGAATACATAGTTGCCAACAAACATGGAAAAACTGGAGAAGTCTCATAAAAGTCCAAGGATCTATTGTCTCTTGCAAAATTAAAGATTTTGCCGACAATGGGCTCACACTGACACATCACAACAATAAACCGAACTTGAGTACTGACTGGCTAAGCACACACGATCTCTCCACTTTGCTATAGTCCCCATCTCTCCCTCTTGTATCATACTTCACCTTTTACACTGAGTTACTTAGCTGTCTGATCTTCTGGTATGTGAGTTTTCTATTAAATTGTTAATAGGTGAAGGACAAATTTGGCCAAACAACTGTATCAGATTGCTAAAGCAATCTGTCGGTGGAAGGTAAAGTCAGGTTGATATCCTCATCTTCCAGAACCCTGGCTTTGTTCACATTTTCCAAGTTTCTGTTCTCAATATTTGGAAATAGAAGTTTTCATAATGTCTAAGTTAGAAATCTAGAGTTAGAGAAAGTTTTAAGTGTCTTTAGATCACTTAGGTCACTTATGACTTATTTTTCTTTCAGTTTGTCTATTTCTCTTAAGAATGAAATTCATAGGAGGAGACATGTCAGCATAGCAGAGAGTTCTTTTTAGTTAAAATTTGGTTTAGTTTTGCAGAAGGTTGACTGCATCTCTCCTCATCCCCCACCTCCAGTTTGCAGTCAATTATATATATTAATATTGCCAGATTGTGACTTATTTTAAATTATTCTAAATATATTCTTTATCTTGCCATGAGTCAGATCCGACTTGACGGCACTTGGCTTGGCTATTCTTTATGTCATAGAAGTAAATATTACTAGTCCTAGTAAAGGTTTTAAAGATGATCTGCACAAACCTCTTAACTTATAAGAAGAGACTGGAGCCATAGGAACTTGAAGTAATTTGTCCAAGGTCACACAGAACCATACTGCATGGCAGAGCTGGACTTCACCTTTTAGTCTTAATTCACTACAACTGTATTTTAAAAATCACAGTTTCTTTAATTTAGTGTCTTGGGAAATACATTTACTGTGAAAGATTGCAAATGCAGAAAGTTATAGAGTTTAGTACATATATCTACCACCAATTTTACTGAATTTTAACACTTCCTTATGTATTGAAATAAAATATTAAAAAATAGAGTTGATGCCCCTGTTTCTCCCTAAATTTTCATCCCTTCCTTGGAGGTAACTATTATGACAATTTTTTTTTTAGCTCAGGAAAGGATTAAATTTTAAAAGCAAGTACTTATGTGGAGAGTTTTTATTCTTAGTAATATGTGTGAATCTGTCATGTTAAAAGGAAAAAGCAAATACAGTCTATTAACAGAGCAAAAATGCCCTATGGAAAGCAACAGCTGCTCCAAATGCGTCTCCCAACAAGGCCCCAAATCAAAATCGAGTTTTTCTGACTTGAGATGTACACAAGAGACCCATTAAACCAAATCAAACTCATTGCTGTTGAGTAGATTCTAACTCATAGCGATCCTGTAGTCAGAGTAGAACTGCCCCATGGAGTTTCCAAAGAGGGTCTGGCCAATTCGACCTGCTGACCTTTTGGTTAACAGCCTTAGCACTTAAGCACTAGCCACCAGGGTTTTAGACAGCTCTGTGTTCATTTCCGGAAACCTTGGTGAGTTAGTGGTTAAGTGCTACGGTTGCTATCCAGAAGGCTGGCAGTTCAAATTCGTCAGGCATTCCTTGGATACTCTACGGAGCAGTTCTACTCTGTCTTGTAGGGTTGCTACAAGTCAGAATTGACTGGACAGCACAGGGTTTTTTGAGGGCCTGGGTATTCGTTTCTTAGTGTTGCTATCACAGAAATTTGTCTTCTCACAGTTTAGGAAGGTACTAAGCTCAAATTCACAGCATCATCTCTAGAAGTTCCTTGTCTGTTTTCAGTTTCTATTTCTGGGTTCCTTAGGGATCGTCATGCGGTGGGTATCTTCCCCTTCATTTATACTTCCTTTTCTGTGCCTAACATGTTCTTTTTCTATTTCAGAGGGGATTAACTTAAAGCATATCCTACAAGGATATGGCCTTATTAACATAGCAAAGAGACTTGTTCAAGTGAAATTACAACTATCGGTAGGTATAAGGGTTTGGGATTTACAGCACAGGTTTTGGGAGGGCACAATTCACACCAAAAAGCCTCCACACTTGGTTTAATTATTCTTGAGCAAGGTGCTTCATGTTTTCCTTTTGCACTGGGCCTCACAAGCTGTGCACTGGTTCTGCTCCTTAGGCAAGTGGCAGCAGCACTGAACCCTTCTTCCTCAACATTCTTTGGCGAAATTCCAACTGCCTAGCAGGAACTCTTGATCACTAATGAAATGGCTGTTGGCTCCCCTTCGTCCTCCAGAGGGTGTTGTTCTGCCTTTGATAAAACCCACTGTCAGCAAGTAGAACTGCCTCAGGATTTCCATGACTATTCATCTTGATTGAAGCAGATTGGCAGCTTTCTCCCATGGAGCAACTGCTGAGTTCCAACCACAGATCTTTAAGTTAGCAGCCAAGCACCTAACTACAGTGCCACCGAGGCTTCTTGTTCCTTTATTACCCAACCCAATCTTAGATAAAGATTTCTTGCCTTTATTTCTCAGCGCACAGCTAACTGTTAAAAAAGGAACATGTATGTAGGATTTTAAAGGCTGAGTTATAACAAAAGGGAAACGAGTGTAGAAATAAAATTAAGTAAGAATCACAGTAATTTACTGAGCATTTGGAAACCCTGGTGTTGTGTGGTTAATAGTATGTATTCTAACCAAAAGGTTGGCAGTTCAAGTCCATTAGGCCCTCCCTGGAAATCTGTGGGGCAGTTCTATTCTGTCCTCTAGGGTTGCTATGAGTGGGAATCAACTCAGTGGCAAGGGGTTTGGTTTCTTGTTTTTGTTGTTGAGCTCTTACCTGTGCCAAGCACAGGTAGTCCTTGACTTACAATGTATGTGAGTCATCACAAACCACACTTCAGACCATTTATTATTTTTATACATCTTATTGTTGTAATCTGTACTACATACACTGTTGTAGTGCTTAATCAGCTGATGTCACTGTACATGTCAGTTTACATGTAATATTACCAAGCCCCTGAAACAAATAAAGATCAGATTTTTATGATACTGATAATAAAGCTAATAATAATGAGAAGCAAAGAAATAAAGATAAAGAAAAAGAAGAAGTAGTATTTAGCTGATATCAAAGCTGATTTACTATGGCATTGTTGGAAGAGAAGCCTAGTGTAAATTGGGGACTATCTGCACTTTAAAAACACTATTTGTTTTATTTGTATACCAACCTTACGATATAGATGGAGATACCATTTTACAGATAAAGAAACTGAGATCCAGGGTTTAAGCACATTCCAAAGGGCAAATAACTAGTAAGTGGGAGAAATAGAATGTGAACCCAATTCTGTCTGCCTCCAGGGACCACAGATGGAAGTTTTTTCTTTTTCTTTTTTTTTTTTTTTTAAATCTGGAAGTAAAATCTCCAGAAGCAGCCAAATAACATAGTTATTTTTAAATGATTTGTAAAGGGACTGTCTATGCTTTAAATCATGCCATCCTAATAACATGAGAAGGATTTACTCTAGTGCATCCTGTGTGGTGATGGTGTGATCTATGGGGGGTTGTAACACAAGTGAGGATGTCACAGTGACCTTACTTTGCTCTATAGACAGGTGGCGCTAAATGTAGATGACAGATAGAAATGTTTTTAACATTTTATGAGTTTACAGTGGAGTGATCTTCTGTTCCATGTGCAGGAGGCTTTATAAGGTAAGGGTTAAGAGAAGATCCTCTGCTATTAGCTGTGTAACCTGAGGCAAAGGAGTTAATCTCTCTATGTGTCAGTTTCCTCATATGGGGGAATGGAGATAACAATAGCAGGATGAAACAATACATACAATACCTTCATCTCTGAAATAAAGATAATATCTGTCTATAGTGCTCTTAATGTGTTCTGTGAAGGGGACATTTGCAAAGCCTCCAGAATAATAGTCATCACACAGCAGGTTTTTTTGTAGGCTAATGTCACTCTCTGAGCTCATCTTACTAACTAGATATAAAGTATTGTGTTATTGTACACTTCCAGTAATCATGCATCTTAAATTTTATAGGAGAATCCAGATTTCAAATACACTGTCTCATTTTCTTAAGTTCTCTTAGCTTCTCAGGCAATGATCTCTGATCTGGGCCCCTGAAAACACACTCAGTGACATTCAGACAAACATAAACAGTACCTCCATCATCACTACCACCAATTCACTGTTGCAAACAGAACTTTGGAGTACTTCAAGTCATATATACCTCTGGGATACCCATAAAAGCCCATTTGTGGAGTGGAAATTTCACTACTTAGTGTTATTTTAACCCATAATACAAACAATAATTCTGATACCTATAGAGAAGAAACATGTACATTTCCTTGTTTTTGTTATTGTTGGGTATATTGAGTCAATTTTTTCCTAACAGGAATCCTATAAGCACTTGGCTGCTAAGTAAAAAGTTAGTGGTTCGAATTTATTCAGCAGCTTTGTGGGAGAATGACCCGATGATTTGCTCCTGTCCACATTATAGCCTAGAAAACACGATGCGATAGTTTGACTCTGCCATGGGATCTCTACATGTTTCCTGGTTGGTGTTTATATTATTAAAGTGTAAACTGGTCCTCACTCTAAAATAAATCAATTATAGTTATCACATTGAATATGATATTTTTCTGTAGGGTTTAAAGAAAAAAAATATACTCTTCAATTTCCAGGTTACAAAGAATTGTTATCATGAATGAGTGTTGAATTTTATTGAATATATTTTGTCTATTGAGAAGGTCACACCTTTTTCTCCTTTGATTAAAGAATACAATATGTCAAATTATATTAGTTGATTTTCTAACAGTTAAATCCTTGAACAGCTTAGGTAAGTTCAACATGAGTATTACATATTCATTTCTTTTCATGGATTGCTAAATTTGATTTGTCTAACCTCTCTATTTTATCTTTGTTTACTATTTAATTAGTCCCTGCATTTATTTTTATAGTTTCCTTGGGTTTATTCTCTTGTTTTTATTTTAACTTCTAAGCTTAGTGCTTCTCTTGTGTATTTTAAGCCTTACTTCTTTTTATTCCCTAATATTATTGTTTACAGTAGAAAATTCCTTCAAAGATTGCTTTAGCTGAAACCTGTAAGTTCTGATCTGGTTTCCTTTTACATTCAGTTTGAAGTATTTTCTGTCTTATGTTCTTCTTTGATCTATGAGTTATTCATAAGTTTATTCTCAAATCAATAAAACTCTAAAAAGAAAGTAATCTTCAGTAATGCAATCAGTGAAGTTTCTTTAGCTTTTAATTTCATATCATCTTTAGTTCTGTGTAATCTGCTATTTAGTCTATCCTTTGAGTTCTAGTTTCTATTATTAAATTTATTATTTATGAAAGTTTCTTGCCTTTTTCATATCTTTCTGCTCATATTTTGACATTGTCAATGATTCTTCAGGCATATTAAACAGGCTTTAAAAATACTACCTGTTAATTTTAAGAAATAAATCTTACTGGGTCTAGTCTTGAAGTCTAATGTTTCTGCTGATTCCTGCTTTCTATATTTTTGTTGTTATTTGGGACCTCTGAGGGTGAGTGCAGTATGACTGAAACTTTATCTGTGTATTGTAATTTAATGTGAAGAGGTAAGCGTAGTTTTTTGCTCAAATTAGTTTACAACAGTCCACCTTTAATTCACCTGAAATGTAAAAAAAAACAAACAAACAAACAAAAAACTACATTTTATAGAGATTAGAGTACCAATAAATGAGAAAATCGTGAGAAATCATATGGGGAGGGAAGGAAATAACAATTATTCATAAGTTTCACTTATTTATAATAACTTGGATATGATGGAAGTTCTAATGAAATTACTGTTTTCTGTTGATATAAAGTATTTAAGACTTATGTTTTTGTTGTTGTTAGGTGCTGCTGAGTCGAGTTTTGACTCATAGTGACCACATGTGACAGAGGAGAACTGTTTCACATGGTTTTTTAGGTTGTAATCTTTCTGGGGTGCCCTGGTGACGTGGTTTTTAAGAGCTTAGCTGTTAAACAAAAGGACAGTTTGAATCTATCAGCAGCTCCTTGGAAACCCCGTGGGGTCCTTTTCCTCTGTCCTGTAAGATTGCTTTGAGTAGAAACTGACTTGATGGTAATGGATTTGGGTATTTTGGGTTTATATATATTTAAGAAGCAGATCACCAAATCTTTCTTCTGCAGAGACCCTGCGTGTTTTCAAATTGCTAACCTTTTACTGAGCACATAATCATATAAATGGCACAAATCTATATAATGAGCTTAAGAAATAAAATGTTACCAAAAGTGATATTTCTATGTAACTTCCCTGTGTCATGGCTCAATCTACTGTCCTGAATTTGATCTTGATAATTCTTACTCATTAAATTTTTTTTTTTTACTTCTTGTATATGTTCTCAGTACAATGTTCTTCATGTTTTCAATTTAATATAAATGGAATTCACTATCTATTATCTACATATGATTTGAAATTTACTTGTTTGGCTAAAAGTTATGATTGTGAGAACCAGCCATGTTTAATTGTGGTAGCCTCACTCCTTTGCATTCACTACTAAGTAGAATCCACTGAAGTCAAATTATTTCCTGTGCATAGATATTTAGGTTTTCTTTGATTATTTGTTGTTTGAAAAAAACTGCTTCTATTAACCTTCTTGAGAGCTGAATTGTTGACTTGAAGGGTATGCTCATTTTCAACTTTGTTAAGTCTATTAGATTGTTCTAAAAAGTTGTTCTACCAATTTGCTCTCTTGGAAGAAATGTATACAAGTTCTTTCATGTCCATGGTCTCACCAACGTTTGGAATTATGGTGCTTTAGAAAGCTTGCCTACATGAGGAAAAGTTTCAATTTTCTCCTTACTGATCTATAATTGTCATTTATGTATCTGCAATATTATTCTTTTGCCATTTGTATGTGTTGTAAATAATTCACCCCATTTTACAATGTATTCTTTTCATTCATTTCACATTGTCTGGTTTTTTTTGGAACAGATGTTTTAAATTTTAATGTAACCAAGTTATATTTTGGTTTATAAATAAAGCCATTCCCATCCTGAAAGAATAAAGAGAGTTTATGATATACTCTAAATGTTTTAATGGTTTGTTCCTATATTTGGGACTCTATTCCACTTGGCAGTAATTTTTATGTATTGTGTGAGGAATGGATTCAATTTCATTTCTCTCTGCTTGATGCCAATTGTTCCAATGCATTTTACTGATGTTTGTCCCCTACATCTGCCATATGTCAACTTTCAACAAGCACAGACTCTGTTTCTGTCCTTTTTGCTCTATTCTCCTGGTCCATTTGTCTCTATACCAATTATAGTTACTATAGCTTTAGAGTAACTGTTAATCTCCTTTAGAACACCTGTTCTTCCACATTTTTTGCCCACTCATGGGCCTTTGATTCTGCATATAAAATTTCAGAAGCAGCCTGTACCTTTCTTTGGAAAACACTTTAGGGACTCCAACTTTCATTTTTGGAAGGTATTGAGGAATTTGTGGAGAATTGACAGCCAATCCATGATTGTTTACTTAAGGTGTCTTTAAAGCCTTTCAAGAAAACTTTGTAATTTTCTCCACCAAAATCCTGCATGTAATTTAGATCCATTTCTAAATTTATCATATCTCTAGTATATATATTTTAAGCATATCTTTTTAGATTTCATATTTTCTGTCAATTTCTAGTCTTAACTTAAAAAAAATCTTCTCTGCCTTAAGTTCCTCATTCTTTGAAATTATAAAAATCTCACTATAATTTCTAGTATTTGGAATACCATCTCAGATGGTTATCTCCCTTCTACTTTGCTTATTAAATTAGAAATGGCTCTGCTATTCTCTAAACCAAACCCCCAAATTCAATGGCTCGTTTTGCTAGGCTGACTTTTCTACACATGAGCTAGCTAATCGTATGTCCCCTGAAAGAAACATTTTATTTTTATCTTTCAAAAATATTTCTAGATAAAACTAAAATCGAGCTAAGAGGCATATTGTAACTGGTCACATAGCTTCACTCAATGGCATTCTAAATGTAATTCATATCTACAGGTCTTTATTCAAATCAATTTTCCAGAAAAATTCCATGTTTGATGGCACTTGGCTTGGCTTATGTTACAGAACTTTGGATTGCTGATGAATGTAATACGTACAAATGATGAATACTCTGTGAGTGCTGAAGTTGAATTTTGGTAGTCAATGTTGACTTCTAATGAATGTTTAACATATTCTCGTAGCGCTGTTTTAAGTGCTTTACATGTATTACCTCTATTACTTCTCACCAACAGTCCAGTGACAGAGGTCCTATTAGCATTATCTCCATCTTGTTCCAACACCCAGAAATACACATTTCTCAAGAAAAACAGTAGATTGTATCGAGTTTACTTGACCTCAAACATTTAGTATTATTTTCTCTACTTCTTTTGTAACCTGTTATATGATAGTGTACTTTTATATTTTTTTAAAAAACAACAACAAAAACCCTGTTGCCATTGAGTCAATTCTGAGTAATAGCTACCCTACAGAAGAAACAAAAGTTTGAAGATTGTGTTATTCTACGCTGTGAAAAGAGTTACCTATGTTATTGTTAGAAGCGATCAAGTTGGTTCTGACTTATAGTGAACCTAGATACAACACAACAATATGCTGCCTGGTTCTGTGCCATGCTCATAACCATTTTTATGCTTAAGCTCATTGTTGAAGTCACTGTGTCAGCCACCTCCTTGAGGGTCTCCCACTTTCTCACAGACCCTCTACTTTGCCAAGCATGATGTCATTCTGCAGGGACTGATCTCTCCTGACAACAAGTCCAAAGAAAGCAAGGCACAGTCTCACCATCTTTGCTTCCAAGGAGCACTTTCCTACTTCTTCCAGAGCAGATCTGTTCATTCTTTTGGCAGTCCAAGGTACAGTCAATATTCGTCTCTAACACCAGAATTCAAATGCACCAATTCTTCTTCTGTATTCCTTATTTATTGTCCAGCGTTTGTATGCACATGATGTAACTGCAAATACCATGGCTTGGGTTGGGCGCACCTTAGTCTTCAAGGTGACATCTTTGCTTTTCAACACTTTAAAGAGGTCCCTTGCAGAGATTTTCCCAATACAATGCATCTTTTGATTTCTTGACTGCTGTTTCCATGAGCACTGATTGTGGAAATAAGTAAAATAAGTTCCTTGGCAACCTCAGTCCTTTCTCCACTTATCACAATGCTGCTTACTGGTCCAGTTGTGAGGATTTTGTTTTCTTGATGTTGAGGTGCAGTCCATACTGAAGGCTGTGTGGCCTTTGATCTTCATCAGTGAGTGTTTCAAATCCTCTTCACTTCCAGAAATCAAGGCTGTGTCACTTGCATACTGTAGGTTGTTACTGACTCTTTAACTTTGATTTACCTTTCTTTTGCTGGCGGAGATCTTACCTCAGTTTCACTGGTAATGGTTTGTATGTGTATCAGCAAAAGAAAGGTACATCTGAGGGACTCTGAAGGCTACCCCTTAGACCATCCTTGATTGGAACACTGACAGAGGAAACAGTCATTCAACTGTGGGATGTCCTACTTTCAAACAGAAAATGTGGTTTGGTTTAGAGTTTTATACTGCTGCAATTCTTTTTATGCATGAAAGCATTTCATAGACCACTCCCCCATATTTCTCCTAAAAATACTTTAATATTTAAAAAAATTCTGTAAGCATAAATCTTGATTACATTTTCTTTTGATTGAGTTATCTTTATGATTGTTAACACAGGATTATTTTTTCAATTCCTTATCCAAAATGCTGAATTCAAGAATAGATTTTAAAATTTTGAATAATGAAACATTTCTACAAATTAGAAACAAACAGATTTGCTGCTAAACCTGTCCCAAACTCATAGGAGGACATATATAACCTGTTAAACACAAATATAGATTACGTAATTTGATAAATATAAAACATAAAATTCAAATTTTGTTGTCACTGAATCTTTTAATAAAAAAGAGAAAACCTTTTTTATTGCACATCAGTTTAAAAATCTATGGATACAGATTAACATTTGTTAGAATGAAACAAGTTCAGCATCAATTTATTCCTTTTTAAAGATTTGGATACCAAGATACTTCAACAAAAGGATACGTCACTGGAAGAACTCATTATCCCCACCAAGAAATCTGGAAGATAGCTACCCAGCCAGCCAACTAGGAGAGATCCATATATGCACAAATTCCAAAGAAAGATGATCCAACAGAATGCAGAAATTATTGAATAATTTCATTAGTATTCTGATGCAAGTAAAATTTTGCTGAAGGTCATTGGAAAGTAGATACAGCAGTACACTGACACGCAATTTTCAGAAATTGAAGGCTGATTGAGAAGAGGGCATGACGTGGAACGACGGATATCATTGCTGATGTCAGATGGATCCTGGCAGAAAGCAGAGAATACTCAAAAGATATTTAACTGACTTATTGACTATGCAAAGGCATCGGACTATGTGGGTTACAGCAAGTTATGGATAACACTGGGAGGAACAGGAATTTGGGGACACTTTAATTGTGTTCATGTGCTCTGTCTAAGTACAGACTTAGACCAAGAGGCAGCTCCAGAAACAAAATGAGGGGATGCTGCATGGTTTAAAATCAGGGAAAGTGGGTCAGGGCTGTATCTTTTTGCTGTACTTTTTCAATCTGTATGCTAAGCAGATAACTGAGAAGCTGGGCTAGATGAAGAAGGATATGGCATCAGGATTAGAGTAAGACTGATTAACAGTCTGCGTTATGCGGATGGTATGCCCTTACTTGCTGAAAGTGCAGAGCACGTGAAGTACTTAATGAAGAAGACCAAAGACCACAGCTGTCAGTATAGATTGTACCTTAACATAAACAAAAATCCTTAGAACTGGACCAATAAGCAACAACATGATGATAAATGCAGAAAACACTGATGTTGTGAAGGATTTCACTTTAGGTGAAATCCGTGCCACTATAGTAGTAGTCAAGGAATCAAACAATGCTAAAGAATAAACAGATCCGTCTTGGAGGAAGTACAGCCAGGATGCTGGCTGCAAGTGAGGACAGTGAGACTTCGTCTCAGATACTTTGTTACCAGGAGGGAGCAGTCCCTGGTGAGGGGTCATGCTTGGTGAGCTAGAGGCTCAGAGATAAAAAGGAAGTCCCTTGGTGAGATGGATTGACAGAGCAGCTGCAACCAGGAGCTCAAACATAGCAATCACTGCAATGACGGAGCAGGACTGAGCAGTGTTCCCTTTTCTGTAGTACTTTTGGGCCGCTGTGAGTCGGAACGAACTTGGTCTAAGTCTGTCCTTAGACAGAGCACATGAGCACCTAACAACAAAACAACAGGTACTAAGAAACTTTTTCGTATAAATAAGTGTATGGGAATGGAAGAAGTTTTATTATTCCAGTGGCATCAGTTGTTTGAGCTTCCTATGAAATCTGTGTTAGAGGCAGTACAAATAGAATGCTCTTTAGAAGCAAGGCTGGCAAGACTTCATTTCAATTACTTTGGGGATGTCATCAGGAGGGACTCTTGTTGGAGAAAGATGTCATGCTTGGTAAAGTATAGAGTCAACCAAAGGAGAGGGACCCTTAATTAAATGGATTGGTACAGTGGCTGCAACAGTGGGTCCCAGTGTAGCAATCACTGTGGGGGTGGTGCAGGACCTAGCAATATTTTGTTCTGTTAAACATAAGGCCACTATGAACCAGAGCCAACTCACTGACGCCTAACAACAGTGGTGTGAATTTATACCTAAAAACCACAAAATTGTCATTTACCGAAAGTTCATTTAATGGTCAGCTATCAATTTGATTGGGTTCTCTTTCAATTCCTTCTTCAATCTCCAAAACAAAGAATTAGAACCCATCAAATTTACAAGTCTGTTACTCACTCATGAGATGTATTCACTGTCTCCACACTCATGTTAGTGTTTTGAAACTGTCCCCTTTTACAACAACTTGAATGTGTTCACCACATAGGGGATCTCTTAAAGCACAATTTAGAATAAGAATGACGTCGCCTGGTTTGTGTAGAACAGAGGAAGGGCACCTGTTGAAGAGGATTCCTTGAGCACAAATGCCATCACAGGAGAGTATAAGTGGAAGCTGGAGATGTGGAAATGATTTTTCAAAAAACAATCTATCCTTGCTTGGCTACTTCTCAGAATGGTTTGATTACCCATGTATCCTGAAGACTATTGCTGTAAACAGAGAGAAACTAAAGGCAGTGATACAATTAAGTTAAAGTTTTAGAAAGATTATGCAGAGGGGAGAGATCAACGACCAGATGGTAAAATGGACAGACTGGAACCAGTGGCTAATGGAATAAAATTGAGGACACGCAGACAATGTGGACTCTTTGAAGGCAATTATAGTCAGGAAAATTATTCCAAAATGTTGCTAATGGTGGCTCAGAATTACAGACTCTTACTACTGAACTCATGATCTTCTTGATGTCTGACCTTCTCTGAGGCCCACCTAGACATTACGTGAGGTACAATAGGAAACCCAGTAAACAATGGGATGTGACGTGTATACACACACACACACACACACATTTAAAGTCAAGGTAGTCTTTCAAAGTTTGAAATTACCTCAAGAGTTTGTTTTTTCCTTCTAAAGCTTTTAGTAATCTCATTTCAAAAACAAAATGCCAAGAAATGATGAATCATTTCCTGGAGTTGTGTATATTTTGGAAACAAGTACAATAAATCTACTTCTACTCCCATAAACAAACTCTGTGTTTTGAGTAAACTGGCCTACATAGTATGCTATGAGCCATTCTATCTAAATATGGTGTATTCTTTAAAGATTATCTCACATGTGATGTGATTTTTGAAATCTCCACAAATAAAACCATTCTACAACAATTTTCATTTCATAATAACTTCTTTTATCATTTATTTCCACTATCCTACACTTGGCAAATCTTGAGCTATTGTAATAAAACCAAACCCACTGCCGCTCAGTCGGGTCCAACTCATACCAACACTATAGGTCGGAGTAGAACTGCCCCACAGAGTTCCCAAGGAGTACCTGGAGGATCTGAACTGTGGACCTTTTGGTTAGCAGATGTAGCACTTAGCCCACTATGCTACCAGGGTTTCTGCTATTGTAACAGAGTGTTATTAATTATAGTTACTTGGTAAATGAATAATTTCTTCTGTAAGGATCAGCACAAAGCTAGTTCCTCTAAGGCAGGGGCTAAAGAGGTCCCAAATGTGTAATTTTTCTAGGCTGCTGTCTCACTGCATCATCTCTAACATCAGCTACTCACTCTCCCCTCTATACTCTCCCTCCTGTTTTCGGCTTTTATAATTTACCACAATGTGAATTAGAAGCTCTGTAAAGGAAATGGCTCACATGGTTGTGAAGGCAGGCAAGTCCCAAACTGGTGGGTCGGTAGCTGTGGCTTCAGTAACCGACAAAGCAGACTGGCAGTTCCCACCACAGGCTGCTGGCTCACCAGGCTGACGAAGCTGAAGCTGGCCAGTTAGGTCACATGAGAGGCCACCAGCCCCAGGGGCTGGGCAGGCCAATAAATCCCGGAATCCACAAGTCAGATAACAGGCCTCTGGGGAGGTCAACTCATCACAAACTAGAAGCAGGCTCCAGAGGTACAGAAATAGCCATGGAAGGACACACGTACTTAGATGCAGGCCGCACTCCAGGGAAGGCTGCAACTTTCAGTAAGGGCGTGGCTTGAGTCATGCCCTCCCACAAGTCTAGAACAAGGATATACCATATACCAATTCTGCCTCATCAAAATATGCAGGTCAGGATCTACACCACATAAAATAGAGGACAACCATACAATATGGGGAATCACGGCCTAGCCAAGTTGACAGATGATCCCAGCCATCACAGGTTCCATAGACATTATTTTCACAGTCCCACTCAGTCATTGTGTGTGAGTCACAAAGACTGTGGCTAGAAGGGACATATTGGGTAATTCATTGCAACACACTTGGTATTTAGCCTTACTAATGTTTACACTGGAAACCCTGATGGTGCAGTAGTCAAGTACTATGTCTGCTAACCAAGAGATTAGCAGCTCAAATCTGCCCGGGACCCCTTAGAAACTCCAGGGGGCAGTTCTATTCTGTCCTACAGGGTCACTATGAGTCAGAATCAATGCAGGGCAGTAGTTTTTGAATGCTTACATTCAAAGTAGAATTGTCCCGTGTGGTTTCCAAGGAGTGGATTCCAACTGCTGACTTTTTTATTAGAAGCCGAATGCTTAACCACCATGCCACCAGGGCTCTAATGTTTATGCCTTGTACCACCTCTGAGGTTTTTTTGTTTAGAAGTATTAAGGAGCTTCTGGGGGTAGTACCTAAGTCTAAATCTTCTCTGAGGCATCCAGAGTATGAAACACTATGTCACATAGAAAGATCTCAGTACATGAGATCAATTAATTGAAATATATCTCTTGGATAGTTTTCTTCAGGACTATATTACAGTTTGTGTTTCAAGGAAACAGTTGAATAAACAAGTAAATATGAAGAGAAATAAAGGTGGTACTTAGGGCTCTTGATTACTATCAGGCTCTATTTTCAGATTCCCTTAATATCATGAAAAACTGAGATTTTGAATCATTCTATACTTGGTTATTTGACTGTATGAGAGACCTAGTGGGGTCTCTTAAGAGCAACAGGCTAAAAGAGAAGCAACAATAGAATACCTATTGTACTCCTACTATGCAGTGGACAAGTTATATATATGCCCTGTCAGAACCGTAATGCCCGGTGGTGCGACAGTTTATGCTCTTGGCAGCTAAGAGAGAGGTTGGAAGTTCAAACCCACCCAGGAGATCTACAGGAGGAAAACCTTGGGATCTCCTTCTGTAAACGTAGAAAACCCTGTGGGGCAGTTCTATTTCGTCAAATGTGGTTGCTATGGGTCAAAAATTGACACGACGGCACCTAGCAACAGCGCATATCATAAATAGTTTATATTAACAGAAAGTAGTAATATTATTGTAAGTTCTGACGCATCCAAATTTCTGAAAATAGGTGAAACTTATTAGCAATCACCATCTCCTTCCTCAGCCATGATTTATCATTTCCCACAATTACAAAAATTGACTCTATGGTATATAACAACAATCAGACCAGTAGTGTATTGGGAAAGGTTAGGATGACAAATGAAGTGGGAAATTAACTAAGGTCCTGGTAACCTGAAAACTGAATCAACCATCCCTTGACCTTTTCCTCCCTCTGGAGTCTGGACTGCTGCTAAGTGAGATAGTATATTTCTATACTGTTTAAGAAAAAGAGTTTGGTAAGCATTCACTGGAGACAAAAATATGTTCACATCTTCACCCCATTCAGAGAGGTCCATCCATGCATCTCTTCTCTATAAATCCTTGTCTCCAATTTTCCTATCATGTTCCTTCCAAGTCCCTGACCAACCAGTCAAACCATCAGCCACAGCCCATGAATCAGTTTACACTTGCATATCTGGTCATTACCCCTTCCAAGAAAAGTGAGGAACCAGGTGTACTGTTGGGAGTTCTGCCCACTGGGAGGATTTCCTTTCACCACGTTCCTTCAGGGAGGTCCCAGAAAAGGGTCATAGTGCTATCATAGTCCACTTTCAAGTGGTGTCTGCATATTGTATGGAATCATTTATAAAGCAGGCATGAGTTTTCTCTTCCTCAGTCAGCTGATGATAAGGAACTCCCATTTCATTCCAGTCAGTGCCCTCACTTTAACTTCAATATTTTTAAGACTAACTAGACTTGAGAACAAATTTTGAAAATTCATCCTTACAACTTTATTTTCCTAGGACCATTCTGTGGTACCAAATGTCTTAGGCTAGATTCTCCAGAGAAGCAAAACCAGTAAAGCATACAAACAGAGAGAGAGAGAGAGATTCATAGCAATGAAACAGGTCATGTGACCACACACTTTGGAATGCTTTAAGTCTGTGGATCAAGGTACAGAACTCAAAGTCCTAAGAGCCAGAGGTCAGACAAGAGGGAGCTGAAGGATCCAGAACCAGCAGAAAGTCTTGGCAACAAGAGCAGGAGGGAAGGTGAGCTGCCACAGGCCCCAACCCTGCTGGTACCACTCACCAGATTCCATCACTGGGGTGATCATGTATCAAGTTTCAACAGGGAAATGACCGTAACATACAACTGTCGAAACAGTGAGACACGTAGCTCAGCCAAGCTGACATACAACTTTAACTACAACACATGGTGAAGGCTAAATCAATCATCCCTTGACCTTATTCTACCTTTGGACTCTGGACAGACTGCTTAGTGAGATAGTTTATTTCTATATTGTTTAATTGAAAGAGCTTGTTTGAGAAAAAGTTTCTCTTACTTGCAGCAGGTTGGTAAGTCTCAGCAATATTGTCTTAAGGGTTATTTATAATCCTCAGGGATTTTTAAATTCTTTATGTCCTCAAGTCATCTAGACCATGGACACTAACTAAGCTTTTATGTAGATATGTCTTATGGGAACTACCAGAATCACATCAGGGAAACAATTTGCCTTAATTATTACATAGATGATGAACTCATCTAATTATTTCCAGTAGTAGAGGAATTCAGACTTAGTAAGAAGTGGGACTCCAAAAATCTGCAGATAATGTCCTACACATGAGGTCTGACAATTAAGTCTGCAAACTTAATTGTTTTAAGGGCTACATACCTCATTGCTGAATGTCACTACAGTCCCTTTCAAAGTATTCCCCTTGGGAAGGTATACACCGATGTCAGTGCCTAGTCTACCCTTCAAAGCAATTTTGGAACTCTTTCTGGAATGGCCATTGCACATAATGGCAAGGTGGCAAGTTTGTGAACTTAATTGTCTCGTCTGTGAGGAGCTTTTAGCCAGTAAACAAATAACTGCATTGCCACACCCTCCCTACCCACCTAATCTGGCCCCAATGACTTTTTTCTTTACCCTAAGATAAAGGAGATATTGAAAGGAAGACATTTGGATGACATTCAGGACATCAACAGTAATGCAAAGATACCTCTGATGGCCATTCCAGAAAAAAGAGTTCCAAAATTGTTTTGAAGTGTAAACAAGCACTGCGTAGCTTCCCAAGGGCAGTACTTCAAAGGGCCATAGTGATATTCTGCAATGAGGTATGTAGCACTTTTTCTGGATGAGTTTCTGAGCTTAATTGGCAGTTCTCATGAAGCAAAGGTCTCAGGTCTGTTTCACAGAATAAGATCTCAGTAACTTCAGTCTGTGGAGTCAGGGGAAAGGGCTCCTCACGTAGACACAGACTCCAATAATGGATAGTGTTAGGCTGAAACCCAAGCTACTTCCCCAAACCATTCTCTGGACAGCCCAAGTCCAAACGTCTCATCAGCCAGCTATTTCGGAAATTCCATTCCAATGAGACTAGCTACCGCTTCTTCCCCATAGGTTCAACTAGACTTCTCCTCACCCTACTCCACTGAAACAACACCCCGCTATGTTAATTAAGTGACTCTAATTGTCCACAACACCACTGGCTACTTGCCACGGGCACTGTCCTCAGCGCTGTCCTCAACAAGGTCTGCTGCCACTCCTTTATAAACCCCGAACCCCCGGGCCAGTGCACTGTTCTACAGACTTCCATCCGAGAACTCTGTAAGGCCTCCCGGGTCACAAATAAACTCTTCCTTTATCTTTCTTTTCCTCTCTCTGGTTTTTCTTTTGCTAGATAATTTTGATTAAATGAAACTCACTGCATCCCAAAATCTCTAAAAGGTAGCAAGATGAGAGTGGACCTATGCCTAAAAAAAGATCTGTAAAGCTGAAGCAACTTGTCCTTGGGAGCCTAAGATCTGTGTATAGAGACTTGAGTCAGTAATGATTTCCTAGAATCCAACTGAGGGTAGTCTTAGACCAACATACTATGACAGAGAAGCATGGAGGAGAAGAAAAAACACTCTTAGATTTTTTTAAAAAAACTGAATCCTAATACTGATTATGTAACTGACTGATCTTGAGTGAGGCACTAAGATTTTCTGAATGACTGTTTTCTGCAAAAATGAAACTTAACCATTCTGCATCACAGAACCATTATGGAATCAAATCTATTCATTTAGTATTTAAACAAACATTTACCATATACTTTCAGTGTGCCAGGTACTTCGCTAAGTGCTGAAGATGTACTGGTAAGTACAGATGTGTTTCTTCTTATCATGAAATTTTAGACTAAAACAGGATTGCTCAAGTTCAACACTATTAATATTTTAGATTGGATAATTCTTTGTAGTGGGGAAAATGTCCTGCACATTGTTGGATGTGTAGCAGCATCACCTCCCACTGGCTGTCAGTAGTACCTCAGTCCCATACATAACAATCCCAGCTGCCTCCAGACATTGACAAGTGTCCCTTGGGGGACAAAACTGTTCCTAGTTGGGAATCACTAGTCTCATGAGAGATGTGGCTTCCGAGAAAGCAAAAGTAGATTCTCTCTTTCTTCATGTTAACTAGGAAATGTTTCCTGTTGACAGCCATTCTATAACCAAAAAAGGAATCCAGTAGTGCTGTAGGTGGCAGATAGGAAAGCTGGAAATAACCTAGGATCATGGTAACATAATGAAGACTGAAACAACCTTCCCAGGAGTTTGTCCTGCCCTGAAATTCTTGCTGAGTGGGATGGTGTGTTTCCATAACATTTAAGCAGATGAATTTCCACTGTTGTAGCTAAAAGAATCCTCACTGAGCACGACTTCTCTGAATCTATCCTTTCTTCATATAGAAGATGAAGACAGTAACATATTCATTAGGTCTCTCATTGATACAAATGATTAGTGAGCTCAACTGCTATCTGAAAGGTTGGAGGTTCAAGACCACCAAGAGACACTTTGGAAGAAAGGTCTGGCTATCTACTTCTGAAAAATCAACCATTGAAGACTATCTGGAATGCAGTTCTATTCTGACACACATGTGGACATCATGAGATGGTGCTGACTCAGTGGCAACTGATAGAATATATTCTTTGTTTTACAATGAACATAAAATGTTTATAAAATACCTTGTCCTTGTTTGGCATATGGAGGGTGTTTAGTCAAGAAACAAAAATTATTATAATGACTACTTTACTTTCAAGACGCTGCACCATTTTTAAGCCATTTTACATTTCTGTTAATTCTGTTTTTCCATATGTGCTTCAAAATACTAATTATTGGTTGATTTCCTTGGAGAATGTTTCTTCAAATACATGACTTGTTTGTAACTACTGTTTGTTAAGCTAATAATGATGTAAATCCTCACTATTACAAGCTGCAGCATTCTTGGCAACTTGACTATTATTATCTGTGTTTTCACCGTCCTGACTGTGTATCTGAACTGCAGTCAAAGGGCCTGGTGCATTTCCCTTTCCTTGATGGGAAGAGCGTCTTCCTAAGTGATGCCCGAACTCAAAGCTACATCTTCAGTTGGGTCAGAACATGGAATCTATAACATTTGTGGTGGTTTAGCACTAAGTATACCACTTATTTATCTAGTCTGCAGCAGTCATTCAGGTGATTGTGGCAAAGATAACCAGAGCTCACCATACGCAGCTTTCCTTTCCTTCCAGGGGACACAGGAAGATTGCCCAGATATGTACAGTAAAGAAGAGTCATGTAACTCTGAACTATGGTCTCTGGGCAGAAGCAACAAACGTTAATCAAGCCTGGATTATTTAAGAGTATCTTGGGAGACTACAGGCTGTCTTTTGTGAGTTTGCACATTGCTTGTTGGAGATGACATAGGTATTAAGATGGAAGGAGTCTGCATCCCTACTTGGAAAGGAACAGTCTTCAAAAGCTGTCTGATCTTTGTGAATGAGAAATTTTTATGCCTTATACTACTGAAGTTTCTGGGATTTATTTGTAACCCAAGTATAGCCAATGCCAGACAAAGGATTGTTTCTGCTCATCTGTTTCATGTTACAGATCCTGTGACTACATTAAATTCCTTTCATCTGGCATCATTTGGGAAGGAGGTATTACATATTAGCAAATGTTTCAAATAACCAAAAGGAACCCATATGCCAAAAAAGCACTAATAAGTGCTACTTTTTACTTACCTCTGTATAAAAACTGAGCAGAACTTACAAGCTTTCTGTTCATTCTTAGGAAATCTCTAGTCCTACAGTCATGTTCAGCTACAAGAACAGTTAAAATTTAGTCTAATCTAATATTCAACTGAAACTGTAAACTCAGCCAGCATTACCATGGTACTAAAGTCAGATAAAGACACCAAAAGAATGAAAAATACAGATCAACATGCCTTATCAATATACATACAAAAACAGTCAACAAAACACTAACAAAACAAATATATCAGCACATTAAGAGGTAATTATACCTTATGATCATGTGAGGTTTATCCCAGGAATGCAAGGGTGGTTCAACGTATGAAAGAAGTCACTGCAATAGCCTACATTAATAGAAAAAGGAAACAGAAACACATGCATATATACATACATAATCATCTCAACTGGTGCAGAATATGCATTTGATAAAATCTTGTACCCTCTCACAATAAAATATTCAGCAAATTATTTTTGAAGGGAACTTCCTAACCTGATAAACAGTGTTGATGAAATCCCCACAGCTAGCATTATACTCAGTGGTGAAAAACTGAAAGCTTTCACCTTTAACAGCAGGAAGAAATCAAGGATGTCTACTTTTACCACTTCTATTAAACACTGCACTGGGATTTTTAGCCAGGGAAATTAGGAAAGGAAAAGAAGTAAAGATCATTCAAACTAGAAAAGAAGAAGTAAAATTATCTCTATTTGTAGACCTCATGCTCCTACAAGTAGAAAGTCCTAAAGCCAGTAAACAAATTCTTCAAAGTTGTAGGATAAGAGATCAACACACAAAAATGAGTTGTATTTCTATATGCTGACAATAAGTAACTCAAAAAGAAAATTAAGAAAATAATTCAAATTACAACAGCAAAAAAAAGAATAAAGTCCTTAGGAATCTATTTAGCCAAACAGGTAAAAGATTTGTATACTGAAGACTACAGAAACACTAATAAAGAAATTAAACAAGACCTAAATAAATGGGAAGATATTTTGTATCTATGGATTACTCGCTGCTGTCGAGTTGGTTTTATGGATTAGAAGACTTAATATTGATAAAATGGCAATACTACCCAAATTGATCTACAGATTCAACATATCTCTATAAAACTCCCAACATCGCTTTTTTTTTTGTTCCAGAAATGAAGAAGTCTCTCTTCAATTTATATGGTATCACGTGGGACCCTAAATAGCAAAAACAATCTTGAAAAAGAAAAAGTAAAAAGACACACCATATGTGAAAAGTAACTAAAAACTAATTAAAAATGGATCAGTGACTTAAATATGAACAACAGACATGAAACTCTTAGAACGAAACATAAAGATAAATCTTCCTGACCTTTGATTTGACAATGGATTCTTAGCTATCATACTAAAAGCACAAGCAACAAAAGAAATAAATAGATAAATTGGACTTCATCATAGTTAAAAACTTTTATGGATCAAAGGAGACGATCAAGAAAATGTAAATACTGCCTACATAATGTGAGAAAAAATTTGCAAATTGTATATGAGGCTCTAATATCCAGAATATGTAAACAACAATTATAACTCAACAAGAAGACAAGACAAATGAAAACTAGATTAAAGATTTAAACAGCTATTTGTTTAAAGAAAACATAGAAATAGTTAACAAGCACATGAAAAGATGATGAACATCATGAGTCACCAGGTGTCATGGACTGAATTGTGTTCCCAAAAAAACGTGGTGTGCAGAAATTTGGCTGTGCCAAGATTCCTGGTATTGCGTATGTTGTAAACCCCGCTTCTATTATGTTAATGAGGGAGGACGGGCAGCAGTTGTGTTGGTGTGGCCTGACTCAATGTGTAAGATTGTTTTGTGCCTTGAGGCAGTCTCTTAAAGATATAAAAGCAAGAAGCTAGAAGAAACATTTGGGAACCTCCTAGCACCAAGAAACAGTGCTGGGAGCTAAGGCATCCTTTGGAAAGGATTGAGGTCCTCATGCCTCAGAAGCTTCCAGTCCAGAGGAGGACTGATGACACGGATCTTCCTCCAGAGCTGGCAGAGAAAGCCTTCCCCTTGAGCTGACACCCTAAATTTTGTCTTTTACCCTATTGGACTGCAACAAAATCTCTTTTTAAGGCCATCCACCTGTGGTATCTCTGTTGAAGTAGCACTAGATGACTAAGATACCAGGGGAACACGGATCAAAGCCACTTCATACCAATAAAAAAAAGGAAAATAACCAATGTTAGAGACTATGCAGGGAAACTGCAACTTTCTTCCGTTGCTGCTGGTGTATAGAATGGTGACCCTGATGTCTAAAACAGTGGTTGTTCCTCCCTAAGTTATACATAGAACTGCCATGTAGTACAGCAATTCCCCTCTCAGGTACGTGCCTCAAAGAACTGATAACTTGTACATGAATGTTCACAGCAGCACTCTACAAGAGCTTCAAAGTGGCAACAACCTAAATGTCCATCAAATGATGAATGGATAGATAAAATATAATATATATGTACAACACAATGTTATTCAGCCATAAAAAGAAATGTAATCCTGATACGTGTCACAATATGTGTGAACCTTGAAAACATCATGCTAAGTAAAAGAAAACGTACACAAAAGCTCGCATATTGCATAATTCCATTTATATATGATATCTAGAATAGGAAAATCCATAGAAAGGGGAAGTAGATTCGTGATTGCTTGAGGATGGTTCAGAGACAATCTACTTAATGGGTAACAGGTTTCTCTTTAGAGTAAAGAAAACGGTTTGGAAATAGAAGTAGTATTTGCATAACATTGTGAATCTACAAAATACCACTGAGATGTACATTTTAAAACGGTTAATATTATTTTCTTTGTTGATTTTAATGAAAATCTGTCCTCAACTGAAAAATAAAGAACAAAATTCTCTGAACTCACATTTTGTGCCTTCACCCAGCTTAGCCTCTTTCAGACTAGAGAATGCAGCAAGAACAGGGCATGTTCAGTTTGCTCCTTCAGCTCTCCCTGCTCCTCTCAGCCTCACATGCTACCTGTGAGGCTAATGTGGCCAAGTGTGGGGCGATAAGATGAGAAGATCAGGCAGGTTTTACCTGGCTGTATAGCTTTATATTCTCTGGGCCTGCAAAATGGCTAAAGCTGTCACTTCTGGACAAGCCTGACAAAGAATTAAGCCTTACTTTACTTATTTGTTTATTTATTGTGATTAAGTGAAACTTGACAAACCAAGCCAATTTTCCATATAAAACCCTGAGCACCCACCTTATCTGCAATCTTATCTGCTCTCCTCACCCTGTGACAGTACACTCTTCTTTTTTGCTCTTGACTTCCAGTATCCACTCAACCAACACTTGTCCCCTCCTCTCCACCCTCTCCTCTCCTCTCCTCTCTGAAAAGAGGGCACAGTAAGAAAGCCTTATTTATATATTAAGCCATAAAGTGCACATACCACGTACATCACTCGGTGTCCTCAAATCCAGTCCATTCTTTGTCTGAAGTGTTGGCTTCAGTATTGGTTTCAACTCTGAAGCCTGATGTTTTGTGGTATCCTTTTCTGGCCTCTATGAAGTTTCTATGGGTATTCTGCTCGTTTCTATTTCTTTCAACCTGGACAGCTGCCTCTCTATTCTAGACGGTAAGACTTGTAACTCCCTTCTCAGCTCACAAGTGTCCTTTTGCTCCTGTAAGTGGCTCTACTGTATAGGACCCAAGAAGACTCCACACTACAGTCTCTCATGTAACATGGTCCACACGGTGCACAGGAAGCATTCCTGCACTGCTTGCCTTGATGAACTCTGGAATACAGGGTGATCTCAATGTGGTGGTGCTCTCCTGGACCCGGGCCCTAATGTAGTAAGCCTCTCTCGTATACTCTAGTTAGACCTCAGCCCACAGTCTATTGTGCTTTCTTAGACACTAGGCTTCTTTCTCTACACGACACTTGTTACAGAGAGTACATATAAAATTTCTCCAGGTGGTCGCTTTGAAGGTCCTATCACTAGGCTTGAGATGAGAAGATTCTATTTCTACCCAAAGCTGGGGAGGTAGTACTTACAGTAAGCCAAATACCTTCTTCAAAGACCTCTCTTTTCCCACTATCTCTATCTGACCTTCTAGAAAAGTTTTTTTATTTGGCTGGTGGAAACTTGAACTAGTTTCTCATAATCATTTTCTTTATAAATCTGCATGTGAAAATATGTGGAGGAGAAGATTGTTTCTTGATCACTTGGTAACCTGATATCTGTAGTATGGGAGCCCTAAGTGATATTAAGATTGGACAAGCCCTTTTCTAATGTCTTTTTCATATGAAGCTAATCCTTTTAAGGAGACCCTGGTAGTGTAATGGTTAAGTGTACAGCTGCTAAATAAAAGGTTAGCAGTTCAAATCCACCAGGTGCTCCTTGGAAACTCTATGGAGAAGTTCTCTGTCCTACAGGGTCGCTATGAGTCAGAATCCACTCAGTGGCTCTGGGTTTGAGTTTTTAATCCTTTCAAAGCAGCAGATTCTTTTCATTTTAATACTTTTTCAGTAGCAGATATTTTAAACATGCATTACACACTTTGCTTGTAAATTTAAATAGCTTATGGATGACTTTTACTGTGTATGTTAACTATTATGGAGGATGACAGCATCAGGTGAGGCAGATAACAACATGAGGTAAGGAGGGTCACAGTACTAGGTAAGGTAGATAACAGCACCAGGTTAGGAGGGTCACAGCATCAGGTAAGCAGGGTCACAGCATCAGGTAAAGAGGGTAACAGCGTCAGGTAAGGAGGGTAACAGTGTCAGGTAAGGAGGGTAACAGTGTCAGGTAAGGAGGGTAACAGCGTCAGGTAAAGAGGATAAAGAAAGAGTGAGCAGCCCCTACTTCTCTGTCAGTGCAGTCTTGCCTGTTGCAGTGATGCTGGAAGCTATGCCACTGGTATAGGTACCACCAGGGTCACCAAGTTTCAGCTGAACTTCCAGACTAAGACAGACTAGGGAGAAGGACCCAGCAGTCTACTTCTGAAATAAATTAGCCAGGAAAATAACCTTATGAATAGCAGGTGAACATTGTCAGATATGGTGCCGGAAAGTGAGACCCGCAGGTCGGAAGGCACTCAGAAGACAACTGGTGAAGAGCTGCCTTCTCAAAGTAGAAAAGGACCTAATGATATGGATGGACTAAGACCTTCAGGATCTTCATTTGCTGACACGATTCAAAATGAGAAGAAACAGCTGCAAATATGCATTAGTAATCAGGACATGGAATATACGAAATATGAATCTAGGAAAATTGGAAAGTGTCAAAATGAAATGGAATGCATAAACATTGATATCCTAGGTATTAGCAGGCTGAAGTGGACAGGTTTTGGCCATTTGAATCCGACAATCATATGGTCTGCTATGCTGGAAATGACAACTTAAAGAGGAACAGTGTTGCATTCGTCATCAAAAAGAATATTTCAAGATCTGTCCTGAAGCACAGTGCTGTCACTGATAGGATAATATCCATACACCTACAAGGAAAGCCAGCTAATATAACTATTATTCAAATTTATGCACCAACCACTAAGGCCAAAGATGAAGAGACTTAAGATTTTTACCAGCTTCTGCAGCTTGAAATTGATTGAACATGCAATCAGGACACACTGATAATTACTGGCGACTGGAATACAAAAGTTGGAAACAAAGAAGAAGGACTGGTACTTGGAAAATACAGACTTGGTGATAGACATAGTTGCAGAGATTGCATGACATAATTTTGCAAGACTAATAACTTCTTCACTGCAAATACCTTTTTTTAACTAACACAAACAGTGGCTATACACATGGACCTCACCAGATGGAATACACAAGAACCAAACTGACTACAACTGTAGGAAAAGACGATGGAAAAGCTCTATATCAGCAGTCCAAACAAGACCAGATGCTGACTGTGGCACAGGTCATCAATGACTCATACGCAAATTCAAAATGAAACTGAAGAAAATTAGAACAAGTCCAGAGAGCCTAAGTATGATCTTGAGTATATCCCTCCTGAGTTTAAAGACCATCGCAAGAACAGATTTGATGTGTTGAACACTAATCACCAAAGAGCAGATGAATTGTGAAACAACATCAAAGACATCATCCGTGAAGAGAGCAAAAGATCATTAAAAAGACAGGAAAGACAGAAAAGATCAAATTGGATGTCAAGAGAGACTCTGAAACTTGCTCTTGAATGTGGAGGTGGAGCAGCTAAAGCAAAAGGAAGAAATGGCAAAACAAAAGACCTAAACAGTAGATTTCAAGAAGCAGCTTGAGAAGACAAAATAAAGTATTATAATAACATGTGCAAAGAGCTAGGAATGGAAAACAAGAAGGGGATAACACATTCTGCATTTCCCAGGCTGAATGAACTGAAGAAAAATTCAAGCTTTGTGTTGTAGTAGTGAAGGATTCTATAGGGGAACTATTAAATGACTCAGGGAGCATCAAAAGAAGATGGAAGGAATACACAGAGTCATTATATCGGAAAAAACTGATCGATGTTCAGGCATTTGAAGAGGTAGCATATGATTAGGAACCAATGGTACTGAAGGAAGAAAGCTGTATTGAAGGCATTGGCAAAAAACAGGCTCCAGCAATTGATGGAATATCAATTGAGATAACAAACAGATGCAGCACCGTAAGTGTTCATTCACCTATGCCACAAAATTTGGAAGACAGTTACCTGGCTAACTGACTGGAGGAGATCTATATGACCATAACAAAGAAAGGTTATCCAACTGAATGTGGAAATTACTGAACAACACTGTTAATATCAGACACAAGTAAAATTTTGCTCAAGGTCATTCAAAAGAGACTGCAACAGTATGTTGACAATGAACTACCAGAAACTGAAGCTGGATTCAGAAGTGAAAGTGGAACCAGGGATATCATTGCTGATGTCAGATGGATCTTGGCTGGAAGCAGAGAATACGAGAAGGATGTTTACTTGTGTTTCATTGACTACGCAAAGGCATCTGACTGTGTGGGCTGTACTAAATTATGGCTAACACTGCAGAGAATGGGAACTCCAGAGCACCTGATTGTGCCCCTAAAGAATCTGTATATGGACCACGAGGCAGTTGTGTGAACAGAACAATGGGTCACTGCATGGTTTAAAGTCAGGAAAGGTGTGAGTCAGGGTTGTATCATTTCAACACACCTTTTCAATCTGTATGCTGAGAAAACAATCCAAAAAGCTGGATTATACAAGGAAGAACGAGGCATCAGGATTGGAAGGTGACACATTAGCAACCTGTGTCACACAGACGACAGCACTTTACCTGATGGAGGTGAAGAAGATTTGAAACACTGATGAAGATCAAGGACCACAGCCTTCAGTATGGATTATACCTCAACATCAAGAAAACAAAAATCCTTACAACTGGACCGGTAAGCGATCGTGTCATAAATGGAGAAAGGATTGAGGTTGTCAACAATTTCATTTTACTCAGTTTCATAATCAACATCCATGGAAGCAACAGTCAAAAAATCAAAAGATGCATTGTATTGGGAAAACTCTGCTGCCAAGGACCTCTTTCAAGTATTGAAAAGTAAAGATGTCACCTTGAAGACTAAAGTGCTCCTGACTCAAGCCATGGTATTTTCAATAGCATCATATGTGTGCGAAAACTGGGCAATGAACAAAGAAGATAGAAGAAGAAATGATGCCTTTGAACTGTGGTGTGGAAGAAGAACGTTGAATGTACCATGGACTGCCAAAAGAACAAACAGATCTGTTCTGGAAGAAATACAATCAGAGTGCTTCTTGGAAGCCAAGATGGCAAGACTGCGTAATTTGGACATGTTGTCAGGAGGGATCAGTCCCTGGAGAAGCACATCATGTTTGGTAGAGTGGGGGGTCAGTGAAAATAGGAGGACCCTCAGTGAGATGGAGTGACACAGTGGCTGCAACAGTGGGCTTAAGCACGAAAATGGTTGTAGACATGGCGCAAGACTGAGCATGTTTCGTTCTGTTCATAGAGTCCCTATGAGTTGGAAGCAACTTGATGGCACCTGACAACATTAGCTATTATGCTATGACTAAAAGCGTTTGTGCCTCTGGGAACTACTAAAGTATGTAAATTTTCTTGTTATAAGATCAAATGACCTCAGCTGGCTACTATGATATCTCATGTTGTTGTTGTTGTTAGGTGCTGTCGAGTTCGTTCCAACTCATAGTGTACAACAGAACAAAACACTCCCTAGTGCTGTGTCTTGCCAACAGTTGTTTTATACTAAAGCCCTTTTTGCAGCCACGGTATCAAGCCATCCTGAGAGTCTTCCTCTTTTTCACTGACCCTCTATTTTGCCAAACATAGCATCCTTCTCCAGGGATTGATCCCTCCTGACAACATGTCCGAAGAATGTAATATACAGTCTCATCATCTTTGCTTCTGAGGTACACTCTGGTTGTACTTATTCCAGAACAGACCTGTTTGTTCTTTTGGTAGTCCATGGTACATTCAATACTCTCCTCCCACATAACAGTTCAAAAAGTCATCGATTCTTCTTGTCTTCCTTATTCATTATCCCACCTTTGCATACATACAATGTGATTGGGCCAGGCCCACCTTAGTCCTCAAGGTGACATCTTTACTTTTCAACACTTTAAAGAGATCCTTTTCAGCAGAATTTCCCAACGCAATGAGTCTCTTTGTTTCTTGATTGCTGCTTCCATGGGCATTGATTGTAGAACCAAGTAAAATATAATTCTTGACAATCTGAATCCTTTCTTCATTTATCATGATGTCGCCTAGTGGTCCAGTTGTGAGGATTCTTTGCTTTCTTGATGTTGTGGTACAATCCATACTGAAGGCGTTGATCTTTTATCTTTGTCAGTAAGTGTTTCAAATTGTATTCACTTCCAGCAAGCAAGGTTGTGTTACCCACAAAACGCAGATTGTTAATGAGTCTTCCTCAAATCCTGATGCCGTGTTCTTCTTCATATAGATCAGCTTCTTGGATTACTTTCTTGTCATACACATTGAAAAGATAAGATGAAAGGATACAATCCTGATGCATGCCTTTCCTGACTTTAAATTATACAGTGTCTCCTTGTTCTGTTTGCATGATTGCCTCTTGATCCATATACAAATTCCTCATGAGCATAATTAAGATTCTAGAATTCTCATTCTCCAGAATGTTATCCATAATTTGTTATGATCCACATAGTCGAATGCCATTGCATAGTCAATGAAACACAGGTGCATATTTTTCTGGTGTTCTCTTCTTGCAGCTGGGATCTGTTTGACATCAGCAACGATATCGCTAGTTTCATGTCCTCTTCTGAATCTGGTTTGAATTCCTGGTACTTTCCTGTCAGTATATTGTTGTAGCTGCTTTTAAATGATTTTCAGCAAAATTTTACTTGCATGTGATATTAATGATATTGTTCTATAATTTCTGCATTCAGTTTATCCCATCAGTTCCTGAGCCTTGCTTTTCGCCAATGCCTTCAAGGCAGCTTCAACTTCCTCTTTTAGTACCATCGGTTCCTGATCATATGCTACATCTTGAAATGATTGAATGTTGACCAATTCTTTCTGGTAGAATGACTCTGTATTCCGTCCATCTTCTTTTGATGCTTCCTGCGTTGTTTAATATTTTTCCAAGTAGAATCTTTCACTACTGCGAATTGAAGCTTGAAGTTTTGTCTTTTGTTCTTTCAGCTTGAGAAATGCAGAGTGTGTGCTTCCCTTTTGGTTTTCTATTTCTAACTCTTTGCATATGTCATTAAAATACTTTGTCTTCTCAAGCCACCCTTTGAAATTTTCTATGCAGTTCCTTTACTTCATCATTTCTTCCTTTTGCTCTAGCTACTTGACGTCCAGTTTATTTTTTTCTTTCTTTCCTGTCTTTTTAATGACCTCTTGCTTTCTTTGTGGATGATGCCTTTAATGTCATTCTACAACTCATCTGGTCTTTGGTCATTAGTTTTCAATCCATCCAATCTGTTCTTTGTATGGTCTCTAAACTCAGGTGTGATATACTCAAGGTCATACTTTAGCTTTCATGGACTTGTTCTAATTTTGTTCGGTTTCAGTTTGCATTTGTGGATGAGCAATCGATGGTCTGTGCTACAGTCTGCCCCTGTTCTGTCTGCTGACATTGAGCTTTTCCATTGTCTCTTTCCACAGATCTAGTCAATTTGATTCCCTTACTTGTCTCGCAGTTTGTTTTACCATGGGGCCTTGTAACGCTGCTGCGATGCTAGAAACTATGCTGTCAGCATTCAGATACTAGCAGGGTTACCCATGGTGCACAGCCAAGCTTCTAGACTAAGACAAACTAAGAAGGACCTGGCATTCTACTTCAGAAAAGAGTTAGCCAGTGAAACCTTGTGAATAGCAGTGGAACATTGTCAGATATAGCGCTGGACAATGAGCCCCCGTGGTTGGAAGGCACTCAAAAGATGACTGCGGAAGAGCTATCTCCTCAAAGTAGAGTTGACCTTAATGATGTGAACAGAGTAAAGTTTTCAGCACCTCCATTTGCTGATGTGACATGACTTGAAATGAGAAGAAACAGCTTCGAACATCCTTTAATAATCAGAACATTGAATGTATGAAGTATGAATCTATGAAAATTGGATATAGTCAAGAATGAAATGGAATTCATACACATTGATATCCTAGACATTAGTAAATTGAAGTGGACTGGTATTGGCCATTTTGAATCTGACAATTATATGGTCTACCACGCCAGGAATGACAACTTGAAGTATGGTGTTACATTCACCATCAAAAAGAATATTTCAAGATCTGCCCTGAAGTACAATGCTGTCAGTGATAGTATGATATCCATATGCCTACAAGGAAGCTCTGTAAAAATGACTATTATTCAAATTTACATACCAACCATTAAGGCCAAAGATGAAGAAATTGAAGATTTTTACCAGCTTCTGCAGTTCAAAATTGACTAAACGTGCAATCAGGATGCACTGGTAATTACCGGTGATTGGAATGCAAAAGTTGGAAACAAAGAAGGATTGGTAGTTGGAAGATATGGCCTTGGTGACAGAAATGAAGCTGGAGATTGCATTATAGAATTTTGTAAGACCAACATCTTCATTGCAATACCTTTTTTTCACCAACATAGGCAACTGTACACATAGACTTGACGGGTGGGATACATGTCACATGTAGGTAATAAAATAAACTTGGGATATTTAGACTAATGAAAGCAAGATGTATGAAAAGTATGAAGTCAATCTTTAAACAATTGAAAGATTATTTTGTGAGACATTAGAATTACTGTATGTTTACCTTAAAACCGAATGAGAACCAATCCATGAGCAATTTTGACTGATTATGAGAATGAACTTTCTGCAGACTGTTGTTGGTAGGTGTTGTTCAGTTCATTCCAGCTCTCTGCAACCCTCTGTAAAGTAGAATGAAACACTGCTCTGTCGTGTACTATCCTCACAATCCTTGTTGTGCTTGAGCGCACTGTTGTAGCCACTTCTACAAAGAGACAGTAGCAAAAAATGGCTAGCCATTTATTATACTTGTTTTTTCTTGTCCTGGGTACACAGTTAACCAGCATTTCCCGGCCTCCCCTGCAGCTAGGTTTGTCCTTTTTTGTCCAATGAAATACGATGCTGGAGGCTTTCAGGCCTGTTCTATCAGCACCTTTCTTGCACTGTTCTCCATGCCGTTTGTCTTCAGTTGACTTGATGGTGATGAACATGGAAGACTCAGGAGCCTCATGCCAAAGACGGAAGAATCCTTGCCCCTGAGACAGTCCTTAGGGAGCCCGCTGCCACTCAGGTAAATTCCTTTTGGATTTCATTTGATTTGTTTGGCTAGATTACATATTACAGTTATCAGCACTACCTTAACTAACACAAGAAATGTCAAAGTGAAAGGGCTCACTTTGGAGGCACTGCATTCTGTATCAGGCAAGGTAGCCTTAGGCAGAATTAAACATCTGCAGAGGAGTTGAATTGTGTGTTTTCTGAGTTTCCCTCAAATCCTGAGGTTTCTATTTTCTTATTAACTCAGAGATTTTTCTGATTTATTACACTCTGAGGCATTTGTTATACTGTTGAGACCATAGTTCCGTCTTCAACAGCAATCAAGTCTCTTTTAATTTGTTTTTATTGTATTATAAATATTAGACAACCAAACCTGTTAGCTCTGTGCTTAAAATAATAATCATTATAAAAAGTGAGGCTACAATTTATAAAGAAAGGATTCCCACTTTGTAATACATACATATGCATATGAAGAAAAAAGACTTGAAGGAAATACACAAAATAGAAATGATAATTATTTCAGTTAGGGTTTCCATTAATGTCTAGTTTTTTCTTTAAACTTTTCTGGATATTCCATGTGTGTGGTTTTATACCAAAAGAAGAAGAAAAAGAAGAAAGAAAGAATTTTCCTTTAATAAGCTAAAAAAGAAAATAAAAAACTATTAAGGCTATTCTAAAAATTAAAAGTAAATACACTTTAAGCTAAGACTTTTAGGGTTTATCTGTGTGTGAAATAAGGATGCAGGCTTTGATTTGCCAATTTTGTCATATCCATTAGCTCTAGACAATCAGACTGCATTGTCCCTATGGCAGGTGGCTGACCACATGGCCTCTAGTTAAGCAATTTTACTGTACATCCACTGCACTTTCTTGTATACACTTGCCCAGTCTCCTTTTGTCATCAAAAGAGAAAGCAAGAAAAAGGCTGCATATATAGTTAATGTTAGAACCATTTATCCCATCCTTCATGGCTGATTTTATTAACTGATTTTATTTACCTATTTTGACCTCACTTAAATCTTTGATTGGAACAATTATTCACAATTGCAAGCCTTAAATGAATGCTTTTTGTGATGGGGTATTATTCTTCATCCCTACAGAATTATAATTGGATAACTCTCATTATAGCTTTCTTTTGTTTTATTATGCCCCCGCTCCCAATTTACCTTTCAATTACCTTTCAGTTTATTTGTTTTCCTTCTAAAGCATACAGTTATCATTTCATATAATTATAAAAGAAGCTTGTTTATCTGATTTATTTTATTTCTTTCCTTAAAATGACCAACAAAGCTAGCCACGGAAGAAAAAAGTCAGTTTTCACCATGCAATTATGGAAACCCTAGTGGTGTAGTGGTTGACAGTTAGGGCTGCTATCTGACTGAAAATCTGATTGGTGGGCTCCTTCTATCTCTAAGGAAACCCTGGTGGTGTAGTGGTAAAGTGCTATGGCTGCTAACCAAAAGGTTGGCAGTTCAAATCCACCAGATGTTCTTTGGAAACTCTATGGGGAAGTTCTAGTCTGTCCTATAGGGTCATCATGAGTCAGAATCAACTTGACGGCAATGAGTTTATGACTTTCTGCCTCCAAAGCACATGGAAGGGCTGCATGTTAACATGCATAGTTGGGAGATGCCCATGTAGTTTCCAGGAGAGCCAGCCTAGTGCCTTGTCCAGACTACTCAGGCCATGTGACATCACTGCAACTGGTGAAGGGACATCATCCTTGCTGTGTTCACGTATTTCCATTGCCTGAGATTTAATGGTTTGTGTCATGGGTACTCGAGGGCTTTGGGGTCTCAAGGGTGAGACAACTGGGGAGCTGGAAGGGGGAAAGACATTCTGAACACAGATTACAAATGTCTCTAGGAGCCCTGTGTTCAGTATGCCCAGGCTATTTCTGCAAATGTTGACAGTACCTCCAAACACGTAAAAGGGACCTTCCTAGATATTTATGACTGAGTTCAAACAGCTAAGTTATGCCAACAAGAAGAAGAAATACTTTTTCAAACCAAAGATGAAGACCTAGGTCTGACAGTGTAAGGATGATACAAATACTTAACGTAGATGGTTATAGTAAATGTAGTTAACATCTTGAGAGGGCTCACAGCAATTCTGGGTGGTCCATATGTTAATAATCAGTTAACAAAATGAGTCATAAAATAAAATAATTTTTTTTTTTGTATCAAGACTAAACACAGTTTCTTCCCTGCATTTGCTTTTTATAAAGCAACAAAAATTAGAGGCAACGGAGGATATCATTATTGCTATATTACAGATGAGGAAGATGAAGCGCACATAAAGTAAGTGTGCAAAGTTTTAATGGGTTTTAAATTAAGGCACATGTCTGATACCGAGGTATGAATGGATATAATGATCCTAGTTTTTTCTTACATAGATGATCTCTACTTTTCATAACAAACTTTATTCATAGATATACTGTCTCCACTTTACACTGAAAAAAACTGAGGCTCAATTTTAGAGACACATCCATGGTCCCATAGCCAGAAACTGGTAGAGCTAGGAGAAAGTCACTGGTTTGTCTGACAAACAAACCACAGCTGTTCTAGATCACACAGCCACATAAATCCATCCCAGAGCTACTTCCAGATGGTCTTCCTTTTCCCTTCCTCCCTTTTTCTTATTATGTCTAGCCCAAATGTTAATCTAGGGTGTAATATGGGAAAAGAGAAAGTTACGCTACAAAATATGCTGGAAAATAGAAAAAGATAGCCCAGTTTTTTTTCTGGATTTGGATATTGTCATGGATTGAACTATGTGCCCCCCAAAATATATGTTAACTTGGGTAAGCCACACGTCCCAGTATTAAGTAGTTGTTCTTCATTTTGTGATCTAATCATCTCCATTTTGTTATGTGCTATAAATTTTAGCCTCTGTTTTGGTGGCTATGGTCCCAATTGGGAGTGAGCTGTCCATTATGTTTATGAGGTAGGATTAGGTCATTTTAATGAGGATTAGGGTAGAATACAAGATCTTGCTCAGGTCACAGCCTTGATTCTATGTAAGAGGAGTGTCCCTGGGTGTGGCCTACACCATCCTTACTTGATCCAGATCTTTCATCTTACAAGCAATCAAGACAGAAAAGTGAACAGAGATGAGAGACTTCCTACCACCAAGAAAGAAGGGCCAGGAGGAGAGTGCATCCTTTGGACCTGGGGTCCCTGTGCTCAGAATCTCCTAGACCCCGGGGAAGGTTGATAACAAAGACCTTCTCACAGGGCTGACAGAGAAAGAAGCTTTGCTCTGGAGCTTGTACCCTGAATTCTGACTTCTAGCCTCCAGTAGCATAAGAGAATAAATCTCTCTTTGTTAAAACCTCCCACTTGTGGTATTTCTGTTACATCAGTACTAGATAACTAAGATAGATATAGAGATGAAGGGAGAATTCTCTAGGTCTTTAAGGGAGGACAGATAATAGCACTGTCTTTAAACTGACATTGTAAGCACCAGATAGGCAAGAAAAAAAGAAAGGAGCAGGAAAAATGAACTATAGCTTTAACATGAACAAATGTGGGCATCAGAGACGAGGAAAAGAGGCTTTGAAAGACTACAGGTCTGGAAAGGTCTTATAAAACAGCTCATAGGAAATTATATTCTAAGGGCATTATGCAGTTTATGCATATAATCAATTTCATATTACATACAGTTTATTCCAAAGATCAGGCCATATGTTTATTAATTAACTCTCTGCATGTGTGTGTCTTACACACAAACTTGCACATTCACAAACACATGCACAAACACAAACGTGTACTAATCTAATGAAGTAGAATCCTCAAGTAATGAGTCTTTTTGTGCATGTGTAGTCTTTTTTATGGGAAATAAATGAATGACAAATAACAACCATCAAATAAAAACCTCAACCTGTCAGACTCGTGTCAGACTTGATTCATTCGGACTCAGACCTACTTACAAGTGCATTGTAGTAGAGAATGATATGCTTTATAAACTAAAGGCCTTTGTAACAATGATTAGGTGATCCAGTCTTCTTAATTTCCTTCTACATACACAGGATTTGCAATAAATATTAGTTTCTTCCCACTGATGATTCTGATGGCTACGAGACATAGTGTTTAGTTCTGACTCACTGAAGATCTGGTTACGTTTGTGATTCAATATGCAAACACAGGAGAGTGTTTTAGCATGTTCTTCATGTACTTTCAATAAAAAAGTTAAAAAACATTAGAAAATTGTCATTTGTTTTCTGATTGCATCCATGTTGTAGACATTCTTACAAATACAAGAAAAATAACATAAAAAGAAAATGTTTCAGTAATTCTGCCCAGAGATAAGTATTTCTTAAATTCGGACATGAACACATACACGTATTTATTTATCAGGTAGAAAAAGTACTACTGAAATTAAAAATTTATTGTAGCTACTCTTACCTTCCAGATTAATGGCAGAATTTTTGTCTTCGGTAGATTGTTTTACTTGGTGGCTGGGGAAGGAAAGCGTTTGTTAGACCTTTTTGGTGGTAATAGGTAAGACTGTCACCACATACCACCCACAGGATTATACCAGAACATGATTTGCATGAGGAAGGGCATGACAAGCAGTGAGCTGTATTTCCTCCCTGAAAGAAGTCACAGGAAGTGCAGTAGCCCAGCGTTTCAGGGAGGCCCGGAAATACGATGGTAGGCTGAGCATTACCACACAGCCAGTGGGAAAGTGCGCATGGAAGCTTCATGGATACTAGTTTTCTAGGAATGGTAATAGTTTGAACTGGAAATTACTTTCCATCCTGTGTTTTAGTTTTTGGTTCATCATCAGACCAATTATCCACCACTTTCAGTCAAATTCCAGTATATACAAGAGCTTTGTATTTATGATTCTTTGTGCAAAATGTATGTAGAAAACATTTAAAAGATCAGGTCATAGTGTATATACATACTTTAGAATCCAAATTTTGTCACTTTTTATTATATCCTATTTTTTCCATTTCATTTATCAAAAAATGGCTTTCAGTTGTTACATAGAAATTATTCCTGTGAAACTGCTAACTTTTAAATAATGAATTCCTTAGTTGTGTGTGTGTGTGTGTGTGAATCTCACATATATATCTGATGTCATCAATATTTTCTTCTAGGCATTACGTACTAACTTTTAAGTTTCAATGCTTCATCTAGAATTTTAAAGTCTCATCTGTATTTTGGAAATTCTTTTGGGAGTTTGGCAGTTTCTTGCACAATCATAAGTTTGTATTGCGTGTGTGTGTGTGTGTTATTAGCAAAGATTATGGGATGACATTATTATCAGTCTCCCAACACAAAAAGCCAAAAGCCTACTGCTGTCGAGTCAGGTCTGACTCACAGCGGTCAGAGTGTCAGAGCAGAACGCCCCATAGCTTCCACAGAGCGCCTTGGAGGATCTGACCTGCTAACATTTTGGTTAGCAGACATAGCGCTTCCCGTATAGGCCACTGGGTTTCATCTCCCAACATAACCAGGATTAAAAAAAATTCTTGGTTAGCCAGACAATTCACCAAAATATGACTGTATTCCTAGGAATGTTGTCAGCTAAAAACAAACATAAATTGAAACCAGCTTAAAACAGTTTCACTGTCACAGAGTCAATTTTGACTCATAGCAACCCTGTAGGGCAAGGTAGACCCGTATCATAGACTTTTTATGGAAGTAGACACTCTCCCCCGGAGTGGCTGGTTGGTGTGAATCATCAGCCTTTTGGTTAGCAGCTGAGCCTTTAACCACAGCACCCCCAGGGACTCATTGTGTTACAGAACAAGAATTCCAAAAGTGAGCACTACCATAGCTTGTGAATCCAGTGACTTAAATGCTGTTATAAAGGACCTGTGTCTTTACTATTTCCACTGGGCTTGTATTGACCTCTCCCTGCCTTCTGGCTGCAGCAGCATCACGTGCTGGCATCACCAAATAGAGAAACAGAAAAGCTGCTCTTCTGTGTCACCTAGCTCTTTTTATCAGGATGAGAAATCTTCCCCAAAGCCTGGAAGTATAGTCTCCCACTCTAATTGACTAAGGCTGTATAATACATCCATGATGAAACCAGTCACTGGTGAATGGACTAGAGTTATGATTAACCAGGATAACTGATATTCACTTCCTGGGGCTAGGGAGTAGCTTTGGTGGTGCAATGGTTAAGAGCTTGGTTTCTTAACCAAAAGGCAGGCAGTTTGAATCCACCAGATGCAACTTGGAAACATTATGGGACAGTACTACTCTGTGAGTCAGAATCAATCTGATGGCAACTGGTTTGGATTTTGTTCTGAGGCTAGCGAGGCGCCGTTATTTTAAGCACTTGTCAGAGGACAGAATAAATAGCTATTGAAGAGACAGAAAAATGAGATAATATAATCAATTACTGTAGTAAATTGTATTTTAAAGTCAAATTAGAGTTTTTATTTAAGAATTAACCCTAAGATTGACCTCTGTTTAATCCAAGTAGATACTATAATTATAAATGATTGTTATGACTCAGATGTTCCAAGTTGTTTAGAAATAGTTTAAAAAGACAGTTGCTATGAGAGAGGAAATGCAGTATTTTAAAATCAGTATTGAGAGAGTTAGGCAAGAAGAAGAAAGTAAGTACCACTGAGAGGTGATTCTAGAGCATGGATGTGATAGTAGAGGGATACAGAACCTCAGCAGAAGGAAGACGGTTAGACATTTAGCTCTATGTGTGCATTACAAACCTGTATTTTATTGCCTTCTAATAAAAATTGTTATACTAACATTTTGGGTTTAAACAACATTAAAACAGTAATGTGCCAATTTTCTATTCTGTTACAAGGAAGTTATTGCTTAGTCTGTGAAAAATAGTTAAAATATCATTTCAAATATTCACACTTGGTCTACTTCTTAACCAAAATCACTTATGAAATGCTCTCATTCTCTTTCCCTCCTATAGTTTTTGATTGCTTTCTTTTCTGACTGAATTTTACTTTCTCCTCTATCTTTGCAGTTCTAGGTGAGAAAACAATCTTAGTCATTTCCACTTTTAAATGCTTTACTTTTGGATAGCATTTCTCAATTTGTTTTTTTTTTTTTTTAATTTCAATTGTCTTATTTGCCCCTCATATTTTTCTGTGACATGTAATTGTTACTATTACTCTTATTATACAATAAAAAGCAAAGGCTCAGAGAACTTAAGTACCTTACTCAGGGCCATGGAGCTAATACATGGCAAATTAGGGTAGAACAAGGTCTATGAGACCCCAGAACCCACTTTCCACCTTACCATGCTTTTCTCATTGAAAGTGGGATGACAGAACTGAGTGAGTTCAAGAATAAATATTCTTACATTCTTGCTCAAAATGTTATAAATGTCAAACACTGGAAGGTGAAATGTAAGGATGAATCAACCCTACTTTCTGCCTTTGAGATGGAAAGACAAACTATTTTAGCAGTGATGTGTTGTGTTGGGTGTGCCACGAGGAAAGAGCAAGTTAAGAGCAATCAGCTTCCTGGAAGAAATGAAATTTGATCTGTGTGGGAAAGGTGGCAGTGGGAGAATTTAGGAGAATGAGCAGCCAGCTCCAAAAGCACAGTCATAAGAACACTGAGTCCAACAGTGGAAACGCTATTTTGGGGAGAGGAGGCAGTGGAAGCCGGGGCCATGGAGATGATAAATTGGGGCCAACTTGGGAAGGGCATTAGGTACAGGTTTAGAGGTACTGGACTTTACTCTGAAGACACTAAAAAGTCCTTGAAGGTTTTAAAATTGCTGTCTGTGAGTGACAGTCTGAGCTACTGGTTGTCTAGGAAAAATATAGCTCTACTGAAATGGACTCACTTTGCAAATACATTGTTATTCCTTTATATGGACATTTTCTGACTGTTCTCATCCTGGTAATCAACATGATTATATAGTTATCAGTTCTAGAGATTCCATTCAAGTAGATGCATCCACAGGATGACTGAACTTGCCCCCAGAATAGCCCTCACCATTTTGGAGTTCTGGATTTTTTTCAGTCTTGGGCTACTTTGAGATCTGAGCCTCCAGTTTCCACAGGCCCTTTGCTTCAAGACCTACCTAAGGACCAGCCATCCAAAAATCTTCAATCTCTGCTTTTCCACCCCATATCATTTCTTCCTTCTTTCGTGTTCCTTTCTGCCATTATAGGAGACATATATTGTTTTGTACACCCAGGATTGCTACTCTGAAACCTGTCTTCACCCGCTTCATTGGTTCCAGCTCAAATTTCTTTCATGTGTTTTCAGGAACAGCTGCCATATTCTTGTAACTTCTGTGGGCCATAGTTGATTGCAGGGCTTTCCACTACAGATATACTAAATCAGAATCTACAGTTTAAAAAGATTCCCAAGTAATTCTTAGCCAAGCCAAGCCAAGTGCTGTCAAGTTGGATCCAACTCATGGTGAACCTAGGGGCCAGGGTTTAACTGACCCCCAGAGTATAATAAATTTTAAGAAACACCTCTCTACTAGCAGTTGTTGAAACTGATTCCTAGCCAGTGGCAGTAATGTCAATTGGAAGCTTGTTGGAAAACTTGGTGGCATAGTGATTAAGTGTTACGTGTGCTAACCAAACATTTGGCAGTTCAAATCCACCAGGCACTCCTTGGAAACTCTGTGGGGCAGTTCTACTCTGTCTATAGGTCACCAAGAGTTGAAACTGACTTGACAGCAGTGATTTTTTCAATTTTATTTAGTTTTTGGAAACTTGTTGGAAATACAAATTCTTAACAGGGATCTGAACCAAAATAAACCTGACTTGAAGCCCTCGTTGATTGATCTAGGTATTGAACCCCAAAACCCTCTGCTGTCAAGTTGACTCCAACTGATACCAACCCTGTTGATAAAGTAGAACTGCTCCATAGAGTTTCCAGGGAGGACCTGGTGGATTTGAACTGCCAGCCTTTTCGTTAGCAGCTGTAGCACTTAACCACTCTGGAACCAGGGTTTAATAGCAGAAGTAGTAGCATCAGAACCTGTGTAACTTTATGGGGAATAATGCAAATCAAAGTGAGCTCAAGGCTGACCCATGTGAGGCACAGATTAGACACACCTCCACTCTCCATCACTTTTTACCAATTCCAACACTGGTTGTCCTTCCTATGGCACTCTCTACTTCTCATTTGTATTCAATAATCCATTGCAGTTTCCATCTAGAACTTGCAAGTCATACTTACAGTTAAGTGGTTTATTAAGAAAGCAAAAGGATCAACTCAGGGTCAGGATCAGGATCTGGAATCATGCAGGCAAGTATTCCTTCTTCAGACAGCTTGCTTAGCTTCTCCGGGTTGTACAAGCCTTTTCTTAGTTCCCTGAGGACAGGCTCCTCTTGGTCCTGCAATGTGTCACTGTCTAGGCCTTGGACGCTTTCCAAGCCTCTCACTGACTTTAAGGTTAAAAAACCTTGACCCCTGTTACAGGTTATTTTAGGAGGCTTCTTGCCCTATCTTTCTCTGCTTCTTTCTGTTGTCTTCCTCCTTCTTTCTGTCTGAAAGACTGTAGGTGGATTGGCTGCTTATGTCTGTAAACTTTCTGTCAGTTTCAAGGCATGACCCTCCCACTAGGGCTGTGAACTAACAAATCTTTTCTTGGTAGGCCACAGATACTTCATTTACATAGTTTATTAACCAATCCCTGCAGTGCGTACGCCAAACATAGGGCAGGCTGCAGTCTAGAACCAGACAAAAGGTATCAAACCACAATTTGTTTACAGCTTACCTGGGAAACATCAATCACCTGGACAAAAGTAATAAACCCTCTGGTGTGGAAAATTAGGGCTTAATTAACTCCTCATGGATTAGGGAAAAAAAATCTCTTGAGTTATTTTTCCAAAGAACAAGGCACAAGTCCACATAAAGGAACTCGTTTTATCACAGAAACACATCTCCAGCTGGAAGATTAACTGATCAAGGTCCTTCTTAAGAATTTTAAAAATAGTGTTGAAAAAAACAAAGGCTGTCTCTGAAGGCTACAGTTGTAGGAGGTAAGGTTTGGGAGATGTCGTAGGCTGTGTTTTGCTGCACAAAGCAGAGCATTCTGAAAGTGACAAGCAGTAGGAAGCAGGAAGTTAAAGGCAGAGGGAGGAAGTCCTGGCAAACCTCAAGGCCCAGTTGTGTTTGAGTTGAGCCTTCTTTGGATTCATCAACCATTTTTCCAATTATTTACGTGACTCTTTTGCCTCCAACTTATCTTTCTGTATTCTCTAAATTGTATTTGTAGACCTCTTTGATGGCTGGCTTCCTGTCAGCTGATAGGAGCCACCAAAAGAAGAGAAGACAAAAGCTGCCAGCGTCCTTGGTACTTCTGGTATACCAGACTTACCTCAGGCTCTCAGAAAAACCAGCAGTAGCTGCGTGTGTGTAGAAGCTGACTTTCCTCAGAAGTCTGAGCATCAAGTCCACAGAGTCCTTCCTCTAAGATCTCTGGCTTTGAAAACCAATCCGCTTCGGTTTGTTCCTGCTTTGTAAAAGAGGGGACCGCTTCTTTCAGTTGTCGCCTCTGTGTTAGCTCAGTATTCCTTTTTTTGTTTTCCTTTTAGCTTTCCAACATCTGTGAAGCTATTTCCTATATACAACTCTGTCTGTGAGCTAAATGTGATTCCTGATTTCCTGACACACTAATAATCTTCTTTTCTCTCAGGTAGTTAAAACTGGGTTTCTGTTTCTTTCTCACTAATTGTTCTGCCTGACACCAGTGTGCCTTACCGTTATTGGTTAGAATAGCATCTGCATTGCACTGGAGACTTACTGTGTGCAAAGCATTGGGTAATTGCTCTATATACATATTTTGCTCAGTGTTTTCATTTCCTATAAGATAAATAAATTGATCAAAGAGGGCATGAGCAAGTAGTTCTACATACATGCTTACGTATTTGTTTTCCTGTAGGCACTCATGTTAAGTTGGAGCTGAGAGATAATACGTGAATAATTGGCAGATTGTTTCAAGGATTCTAAGGCTGTCTCAACTCAGAGACCATTATAGCCAGGACATGCATGCTGCCAGGACATCTCTTCTAACTTCTACTTCTCATTACTCACCAGCTTCAGGCTGTTCTGCTGTCTTCCTCTATGAGCAGCCAAGTAGACAGACTTCATATCTGTTCTCAAGGAACTGCTTTATTCCTAATAGCAAAGAGAAAGTGGTCTCTGCATGCCTACCAAAATGACTCGACATCTGACATGTGAGTGAAGTGGCTAAAAGTGTAGTACCAACATGAATGCTCTCTGCAACCCTCCACCCGCCTTAAGAACCACTTGTCCTTGAGTTGACTCCAACTCATGGTGACCCCCATGCATGTCAGACTAGAGCTGTGTTTGATTGGGCTTTCAGTGGCTGCTTTTTGAAAGTCGATGGCCCGGCCTTTCTTCTGAGGTGGCTATAGGCTGATTTGAACATCCAATCTTTCAGTTAGCAGCTGAGTGTGTTAACTGTTTGCACCACCCAAGACTCTTCCACCAGCCTGAGTAACTGCTCGAAGCTGAAATGAGGCACAGGTCTGATGAACAGACTGATACCGTTGCTATCTAAAATTTATTTGCAAGCCAAGGCTTGCAAAGGAAGTTTTGACTCTCTGAGGCCGATGACAGAGGCCCAAATCTTTAATCTGGTTCTCTTCCCAGAGATACGCAGTCACTAGGGTTCAAGAATGACAGCTGTACAGATGCAGTGTAGAATCATCAGCACGGCACCAGAGCCTCTCATACAGTGTTCTTGTTGTTGCTGTGTGCCACCAAGTCAGTTCTGACTCATAGCAACCCTGTAGGACAAAGTAGCAGGGACCCACATGGCTTCCTAGGCTACAGTCTTTGTGGGAGTAGACTGCAAGATCTTTTTTTCCTGTGGGGCTGCTTCTGGGTTTGAACCACTGACCTTTCAGTTAGCAGCGCAGTGCTTAACCATTGCACCACTAGGGCTCATTCCATGCAAGGCACTGCCCTATAAAGTAAAAGTCAAAGATGAGGAAGGGCTGAAAATAAATCATGCATTGATCCCATGCTGAAGGAGATATGAGTGAATCGTAATGATTAAAAGCATAAAGTCTGGAACCATCCAGTTGGAAAGCTTAGATCTGTTGCTTCCTAGCTGTGTGATTGTGGGTAAGTTAATCAGTCTAACCACTCCTCAGCTTCTTTAAGTGTGAAATGAAACCTGTTAACCTGGTCCTTGTGACTCTCAGTTTGCAAATTTTCTTGCCTCTCGTAAAAAGCTCTTTACTTTTAATTTCAACCAGACTTTCATTTTTGCTCTATGACACAAAATGATTTTCTTAGCCCAGGTTTTGATAACCAACAAATGGAGACATGTGAGTTCTCATTCTCTGGGTTAGGCAGATAATGGATTCTCTGATTTCAAATTACTGTTTCAACAGTAGTGGTGGCTGATTACATCACAAATTACCTAAAAGCAAGCACTCTTCACTGAAGTAAATATAATTTTCTTCCAAGGTAACTTACTTCTCTTGTAAGTTATGAAGACAGCATGTTTGTCCTATTAAAACAACTTTTAAATCAACTTGCTGCAAAATAATAATCATGGCAGTACTTTGTTCCAGTGCATTCAATTTCTTCATAAACTTGTTTATACTCTAAGATCCATTATATTACCCTTGAAAGATTGTGCCTGAACTAGATCTAAAATATTTTTTTGACTGTATCATTTTCCCAAAACAGAAGAAAAAAATTACATGTGTGTTTCTGCGTGTGTCAGTGTGTTGGGGTGGTGAACAAGTTCATGTAATTTATTCAAATAAATTATGAAGAAACGTAAAACTGAGGTATCTGGCTTCATCTGGAGTATTAGTTACTGCACTATAGTGCTGGTGGACAATGTTAACAGAATTCTAAAGACTATCTCATTGAAAAATATTTAAAGGCTCCACCATAATGCTTCCAAACTTCATAGTTTAAGCTGATAACAAACATTTCTAGCTTTGGTTTTATTGGTTTATTTAGTCATTAATCCAAATGTACATGGTATTATCTATTGTGTGGGGGATATAATGGTGAAGAAGACAGAAACGCTCTGCAATCTAGCTGCGTTTTTCATTTAGAACCAACACATAGGCCTTTAGTTGGTAGTATTTACTAGGGATTTCTGTCATCGCCTTTATCTTTTATTTTGGAGCTGTGATATTCAAGAAATACGCACCCACTTCTTACTTACTGGCTATATTGCATCTGACATTTTTCATTAACAACAATAGTAAAAAATCGACTGTCCAATTGTCTTGCACATTAATGACATACCTTTGGCACTAACGAATGGCAAGGTGTCAGGTGAGCATAATGCTGGCTGTGATGGATAAAATTGTGTGTCGACTTGCCTCGGCCGTGATTCTCAGTGGTTTGCCAGCTGTGCAACAACACAGTCATTATTCATTTTGTGTTCTGATGTGATGATCTTCCTCCATTTTTTGCATAACACTGATTATCACATACCGACTTGGTCTTTGAAACTAACCATTTTGGTGAGGAATGGATATGTTTTCTTCTCTTAGTACATGCTTCTGCAAAAACAATATGAAGCAACTGTACTATGCTATCTTGGTTGGGAAATTCTCTCCTATCCCTCATGTTTCCTGGATATTGAGGACAAAGAGAAACACAGTTTTCTAGGGTGCTGCTGGTTCTTTATTACAAAGGAGAGAGGACCAGTAGCTTCCCTGGGAACCTGTTAAAATAAAAAGACTCTCTTAAAAACTCAGATCAGAGATGCACTGACAGGGAACACAACGGAGGGTCCTAGACAGAGATGGAGAAAACTGTAGAACAAAATTCTAACCGGGGGAAAAAAAAAGACGGACTTAAAGGTCTGACAGAGACCGGAGAAACCCTAAGAGGATGGCCCCCAGACTCCATTTTAGCTCAGTGAAAAAGTGACTCTCAAGGTTTACCCTGAAGCTAAAGATTCAATCTTCCAAAAGGCCCATTAGCATGGAGTGAATTCTGACTCACAGCAACCCTACTGTGCACAGTACAATGTGTCCCATAAAGTTTCCAAGGAGGCATGAATTAAACTACTGACCTCTGGGTTAGCAGCTGTAGCACTTAACCCCTATGTCACCAGGTTAGACAGGTCCACAAAACAAAATGAGATTGAAGGGGCACACCAGCCCAGGGGCAAGGACTAGAAGGCAGGAGGGGACAAAGAAGTTGGTAATAGGGAAGGAACCCAAGGTTGAGAAGAGAGAGTGTTGACAAGTCAAGGGGTTGTTAACTAATTTACTAGTTGTTTAATGAAACATTAGTTTGTCCTGTAAACCTTCATCTAAGGTACTTTTTGTTTGTTTTAATAAGTGCAGTCAGAGAAATAAGCTAAATCTCTCTGTCTAAGACCTGGTTTGAAATCTGTGGTTCTTTTACTCCTGTGGCCTAGCCCTACCAACAGGAATGCTCATGACAAATGGCATCAGATAAAGGCAAATGCACATCTCAGGAATATATTGCTAAAAATTCCATCAAGTATGACTTGAATCTATAACTAATTCAACAAAAATGTCACAGAGCTGAGCGGCCTGCAATTTCCCATCAAAGCCCTTAATTTGGGGACTTGAGATTCAATTCAGCTGTGCTTGACTGCATGTTAATAGTGTCCCCTTTTTATGGGATGAATCTGAAGAGTTGTTGGCTATGTTTTTGAGTTTTTTCTTGAGTGTTCTTAAGCCTTGTAGAGTGGTGCTCAGAAAATGGTCTTTAGTGTGTTCGCATGCTAATAAAAAAAGCTAAGGCACTTAGGCTACATTCATTAAAATTCAATATGAAGTTGAAAATATCCTACAAATGGGATATTGTGTCTAGTTCTGTTGCTATCCTTCAAGAGATATTGACAACTACAAAATAGAAGGTGCAAGAAGTACAATCCAGGGAGAAGCCAAGGAAGAGGTTTCTACAAATAGCACTCAAGAGAATGCTGAACCTTTTCCCTGAAGAAGTGAGAACTCTGAGGTTGGAAGAGAGAGAAGGAGCTAATAAGCAGAGTTACAAAGAATCAGTTCTTTGAATTAATTACAAAGGACTACATAAAAACTCAGTGGAAGTTTCTGGTAGGCAAACTCAGGGCCTAAAATTAGAGAGAAAAACCAGAGCTGTTCAAACAGAGAGACAGCTGTCTCTGAAAACAGCACCCACTCAGGCTGAGATACTGCAGGTGAACTGAAGACCCCACTCCATGTAATCTGAGGAACAGAATCCTGTAATTAGAGGACCTAAGTCCAATTTGGTTGCCAAGAATCTTGCAGTTGAGCACAGCCAAATTTGGAGACCAGCTACTTAACACTTTGGTTATAAATTTGAGTAAGTAATGTACCTTATTTGAATCTGAGTTCTGTCATTTTAAAGATGGAGACAACATTTTCCTGAAAATGTTTGTGTGTGTGTGTGTTAGATGAGTCTATGTATGTCAATATCATCATGAAGTATTTGACACATATAACAACTTCTAGAGTTCCTTTCAGTATTCAAAACAAACAAAACCCAGTGCCATTGAGCTGAGTCCAGCTCATAGTGACCCTACAGGTGTGATTACAACTGCTGCATAGAGTTTCCGAGGAGCACCTGGCAGATTTGAACTGCTGACCTTTTGGTTAGCAGATGTAGCACTTAATCCACTATGCCACCAGGGTTTCTTTACTAAAGGTCTAAAATTCTGAATATGGGTGAAGAAACATATTTTTTGCTAGGTACTTTGTTCTGAGTTAGTTCTATCTTTTCTTACATGTACTTTAAAGCAAAAACCACACCCATTGCCACTGAGTCAGCTTTGACTCACAGCGATACTATAGGACAGAGAACTCTTCTGCCAGGTTTTCAAGACAGGAGATTTTTATGAAAGTAGACTGCTGTATCTTTCTTTCATCCTCAGAAAGGATGGTGGGTTTGAACCACAGACCTTTTGGTTAGTGGTCGAGCATTTAGCCGCTATACCATTATGACTCCTTCATATATGTTATAGCCCTTCATACATATTGTTTATTTTTTTTTAATATATATATTCCAAGTTGTTTGCAGAGGTTCCAGATTGAATATAAAGGTCACTTGAATGATATGTAGGATTTGCATCATCCAACAGTGAATAAGCTCAGTTTAAGATGTCTGCTTTGTTTTGTGTTAGTACCAGAATAAACAAACAAAAAACAACCACTTATTCTCTATTGGGTTAGCAAGGTTGTGTTTTGACTTTTTTATAGAGAAACTGGAAAACCTGGTGACACAGTGATTAAGTGCTATGGCTGTTAACCAAAGGGTTGGCTGTTCAAATCCACCAGATGCTCTTTGGAAACTGTATAGGACAATTCTATGAGATCCTATGGGGTTGCTATTGGTTGGAATCAACTTGATAGCAAGAAATTTGGTTTCCTGGGTTTATAAAGAAACTCCACAAACTTGGAGAAATGATTTCATTTCTGGAGATGATCTATTTCTGTATTATTGAAACAGGACATCGATTAGATGACCTTAAAGAACTTCCTATCTATGAAACAAGAGAATTTTAGTATATGGACAGTGCTCAATATTTTTCCAGAACACAGACACTGAACAGTACCTTGGAAAATATAATTCTGAATCACTTGATTAAGGCAGAGAAATGGGAAGAAAGGAATAGATGAATTTTCACTGGACTCTAATACAGAGAAAAGTAAGTGGCACAAATTCAACATAAGAAAAATAACAAATAAGATCTATCAGCTAAATATGAGTTTGAAAGTAAAAAAAAATAATAATCAAAAGGAAAGCACAAGGTGTTGTGGAAGCCCCAAATTTTACATGGGAATATGAAGCAAGCTTTTGGGAAAGGTTTCTTCCAGATAGTGGGAAAGGAGTTTGCCATCCAGACCAGCAGAAAAGGTATTTAGGGTTCAGGCCCGTGTGTGTGTGTGTGTGTGTGTGTGTGTGTGTGTGTGTGTGTGTGTGTGTGTATTTGAGGATACGTTGTATTTCAGCGACAGTAAGTTCAAGATGCTGAGAATTTCAGTTATATATAAAGGAGTAACAAATGATGAGTTGAGATAAGTAGAAAGGGGTTCAATCATCATTTTATCATCCTCCCAAAATATTTACAGGAGTACAGTTTTGCATGATACTTCTCGCTTCTGAAGGTGAAAAAGACTGCAATCTTCAGTACAGATTATACTTTAATATAAAGAAACCCACATTATGATTAACAGAGAAAAGATTGAATTTGTTAAAGATTTCAGTTTACTTGCAGTCACAATCAACACCTATGGAAGCAACAGTCAAGAAATTAAATGACGCCCTGGCATTGGACAAGTTAATGCAAAAGACCTCTTTGAAATATTAAAAAACAAAGATGTCACTTTGAGAACTGAGGTGTGCCTGATCCAAGCCATAGTGTTTTCGGTCTCCTCATATGCATGTAAAAACTGGACAATAAATAAAAAGCCAAGCCAAGTGCTGTCAATAAATAAGGAAAACTGAAAAACAATTGATGCCTTTGAGTTACAATGCTGGTGAAGAGTATTTGCTATACCACATACTGCCAAAAAAAATGAACAAATTCTGTTTGAAGAAGTACAGCCAGAATGCTCCTTAGAAATGAGGCTGGCGAGACTGCACCTAACAACAACAGCTATGCACAATCAATAGAGAAAATGTTCAAGTTGTCAAGGATTTCACTTTACCTGAACCCAAAATCAATGCCTATGGAAGCAGGGGCGTGGATTTAAGGAATGTATTGCTCTGGTCAAATCTCATGAAAAGATCTCTTTAAAACATTAAAAAGCAAAGATGTCTCTTTGAGGACTGAGGTGCGCGGGATGCAAGTATTGGTATCTTTCAGTTCCTTCACGTGCATTTGAAAGCTGGACAATGCAAAAAGAAGACTGAAGAAGAACAGACACATTTGAACTACATTGTTGGCAAAGAACATTGAATTGTCAGAAGAATCAACAGATCTGTATGTTTCTTAGAAGCAAGGATGGTGAGACTATGTCTTACTTTGAATGTGTTTTCAGAAGGGCCAGTCTCTGAAGAAGGTAAAGGTGAGGGTCATCAAAAAAGAGAAACAGTCTCAATGAAATGGATTGACATGGTGGCGGCAGCAGTAGGCAGGACCAGGTGACATTTCTCTCTGTTATGTGTAAAGTCACTGTATACTGAAACTGACTCGACACCACCTAGTAACCAATAGTTTGCTGAGAACCATGTTAAATATTTCACAAAAATGGCTAACATCTTCCTTCCTTTCCCTCCTCTTTCCATAAACATTTACCATGGTTCTGTAATAAAGCCAGCCCTGTGTGAGGTGCAGCTGACATTCAGATTCTCGCTCTACACTGCATGACATTTCAAACTTGCACACTTCACTAATTTGAAGAATTCAACCTGAATTTGATTTATTCCTTCTCCAGTCCCCCAGTAATATATTCTATCTTGCTTGTGCCCCTAATACAGCAGGTGGCACAGAGTAAATTCACCTAGCTTGCTTGGTAGCATACATAGGCATCTCAGGTACGCTTAAGGCAGGCTGTTTCTTTCTGGCCCCTTTCTCAGCCCTGATGTTTCTAGAGTTCCCTCCCTGTTTGGGGTGGTAAAGGAGCAGATAAGCCACCAGCCAAACAGATTTCTAACTGGTGGGCATATTAAAGCCTCTCCTTTATGACTGGTTCTCCTGGAGCATCCTTGTTTGGGAGGCCGGGAAGCACCAGCCACCTCTCCTCCACAGAGGATAGTGAGAAAGAAGCAGCCTCCCTTTATAGAAGTTGACTACCTTTTCTCCTCTCAGTTCTCCTTATATTTACTAGAGACACGAGAGTTTGCATGGCTCCCAGTAACCCTTTCTGGTAAACAGCTGGCCAAAACCTCTAGACAGCTGTTGTTCTTTAAATATGACCTACTTCATGCGGTCTCTTGTTCTACGCTTTGGCCCTTAACTGCTTATTTGAAAACTTGTTTTGAAAACTTACATGGTATCTAGAACTGTGCTTTCCTTATGAGACATGGAAGCTTAGAATATTAGAAGGACAATTGAGAAGACACCAATTCTTCTCCCAGTTGTAGATTGAATGGTGTCCACCCAAAGTATGTGTCAACTTGACTAGTCCATGATTCCCAGTATTGTGTGATTGTTCACCATTTTGTCATTTGATGTGACTTTCGTATGTGTTTGATATTCTACCTCTGTGAAGTTATTGAGGTGGAATTAAGGACAGTTCTGCTAATGAGCCAGGCCTGGATTTATAAGATTAAGTTGCATTTTAACCCAATGTCTTTTCAGATACAAAAGAGAGAAGTGAGCAGAGGGACTTGAGAATCTCATACTGCTAAGAAAGTAGTGCCAGGACAAGAACTCCTCTTTTGGCCCAGGGTCCCTGTGCTGAGAAGCTCCTAGTCCAGGAGAATACTGAGGACAAGGACATTTCTCTAGAGCTAACAGAAAGTCTTCCCCTGGAGCTCCTGCCCTAAACTTAGACTTCTAGCCTCCTACACTATGAGACAATACATTTCTGGTGAAGCCATCCACTTTTGGTATTTCTGTCGTGGCAGTGCTAGCTAACTGAGAATCACTCCCAATCACCGGTGGAAGACAGCTTTGAAGTGTTAGACCGAACTTTATAAAGTGTTGAAAAGAAAAGATGTCACCTTGATAACTAAGGTGTGTCTGATCCAAAGCATGATTATATTCCATCACCTCACATGCATGTGAAAGCCAGACAATGACATAGGTGTTGTATACTACATAGTTTTCTTGGTCCAAATATGTTTGTGCCACTTTAGGTCCAAAGACATGAAGGAGCTTGTCCAAGAGTATGTATTTGTTATTAAATAACTAGAGCTGTATCTGTTACGATGCTTACAGTTGCAGGACACAGGAAACCCTGACTCTAAACTGTGTTAAACAATAACAGAATGTATTACATAACAGGAAGTTCAGAGGAGGGGCAGTCTAGTCATGGGGCACAATTGAGAGCTCTGACTCCACGACTCTGCTCTGCATTCTGCTCTGTCCCGCTGTCAGGGGCCAGCTTTGACCTCAGGTTTGCATCCCAAATATTCTCACTGTGGCTGCCCACTGTAACTAAGGCATAGTAATTTCTTTTCTTTTGTGTTTTTCCTTTTATCTACTTACTGAAGAAATTATTTACGCTTATCACAGATGAGAAGTTTTTCTTTGCAATGTGATTGGGCCAAATTAGTTATGTGCTCAGTCCTGGACAAATACAGTCACCTGCATGGATTAGTTTAATCTGGACTCCTAAAGGAATCCCTGAAAAGTGAGTGGAATTAGGTATTAGAACCTATTTCTGGCGTACAGGTTGCTTCTACTATTCCTGAGTCAAAAAGATGACTGTGGTTTATGGGTAAGGAGAGAAGAAATGAGAGGAAAGATACTGTGTAAGCAATAAACAATATCAGTTGCAGGAATCTGGAACCCCAGTATTTCAGGCTTGAATTGACTAATATGAAGGGAGAAGGATGAAATACTATGAAGCAAACTGGCATATGAAAGAGTTTAAAAAATATATATGTATTATCTTTGAGCCAACTTCAACTTTTGGAGATTCTGTGTGTGTTAGATTAAAACTGCTCTGTATGGTTTTCCGTGGTTGGTTTTTCAGGAATGATTGCCAATTCTTTCTTCTTGGGTGTCTCTGACTAACTTGAACTTCCAAAATTTCAGTTAGCAGTCAAGAACACTAACAGTTTGCACCACCCAGCGACTTCAAATCAGCCATCGTGGAGTAGATTGTGACTCATGGCTGCCCCATGAGTCAGTTATTTCTGTGCTGCATAGGGTTTTCAATGGTTTGAAAGAGTACCCATGTTCAAAATAGATTTTGCATGATCCTTTCTATGCATAGTAGGGCTGAAACAGTTCACACAGAAAATAACTATCCAGGCAGCAACCATTTTATTCTGCTGCCAAGACAAGACCATCTGCTTATGACATCACAAGTGGATACAGCAGCACACATTATCTTGTGCAGTTGCCAAGGTAACCTAGTGTGACTGTGACAGTAGGGTAAATCGGCAACAGAGAAACTAGTTTTTCCTGCAAAGCTTTCTTTTTACTGTGAAATACAATTTAGACTAAATCTGAATTTATTAGGAACTATTTTAGAGTTCCACAGATAGAGTAGCCAGGAAAAAAAAAAAAAAAAGGAATTCATACCTGTAGATGCATATATTGTTTGGATGTTCTAATGTGGGTCAAAATGATCAATAAATCCTGTGGGTTGGAATCTTCTAGACGTTTTCTGATGCTTTGTTTAAGTTCTTCCTTGCTTAAATCTCTTTGAGGTTTTTTGGGGGGTGGGGAGGGTGGCCAATGATCTAGCTTTTATTTTTCTCTTGATTTTCTTCTTTTTTTTTTTCTGTCATCTTTTCCACTCAAGTCTCTTGTCAGCTATGTGATGTACTAGACTCAGGCTGTGGAGATAGCATGGAAGGTTGTCTTGCTCAGGTCTTCCGGCCAGGCACAGACCTTCTGGGTGAGAGTGATTCAGCAGTATAGCATACCCTGTTATATAACCTACCTGAGAGCTCATTTATTTGGCTGCCAGCCACCTTTGTGTAAACCTGTGTATATAGCCATTGCACCTTGAATGCTGTACCTGCCTGCCACCACTACTCTAGTAAAACTAACATGACTATACCTACTGTACACCCATTATTGAGTCTGCCCAAATCACGTATTAGTATGACACGTGGCCTTGAGTACTTGCCTTACAACACAAGCCAATGCTTTTTCTGTACCTACTCTCTACAATGTCTGTCATCAAACCATCACTGTCTGATGAGTTCTGACTCATGGTGACCATACGTGTGTCTGCACTGAACTGAAACCCACAGGATTTTCAGTGGCTGTAATCATACAGAAGTAGATCATCAGGGCTTTCTTCTGAGGTGTCTTTTAGTTAGTAGCTGAGCACTGAACCATTTGAACCACCCAGATGCTCAGTTATTCTTGTGGGAGAAATCTCGCTCTCTTTGTAATCCTTTCTTTATTTTATAACCTACTCCCCAATTTTCTAGTTTCTCTTATTTGCTTCTTTTTCGTTGTTGTTGTTAAATACTCTAAACTAATAATGGGCTGAAAATGCAGGATACAAAATAGCACAGATATCATTTAAGAAGTATAACTAGGGGGACAAAGTCAAGATGGTAGACTAAACATGTCTCCCTAAATCCTTCTGGAAACTAAGACCTGAACTGATAATTAAACGGAGACTTCTGGACACCTAGTGAGCCCTAGGACACGGCATAGGGCTGCTAATTTGGACTTCATACCACTGAATGGAAAACCTCCTCTCTTTTGCTGACCCATTCTTGGTGAGTGCAGGCTTGCATAAACCAAAAGTAACTCACCATTTTATTTTTTTCTCTGTCTTAGCCAGCGGATGGAGATGGGACTTGAGTAGCCACTAACCTCAGATGCACTCTTGGTGGGATTGGCAATCAAAATCACCATATTTTAAGAGCCTAGCTTTGGATTCTGTGCATCTCAACACCTTTGGCCTCTCTTTCTGCCTCTGCCATAGAGTAGCCTGGACCCAGCCAGGCAGCGAGGTTGTGCAGGAACGCCATCCTGATCCATTGAGAGACGGAATACCCATACGGAGGCCACAGCTAGACTTAGTTCCGAGGCTGGGAGGAAGCGTCTGCCTGGGGGAGAGCGCTTTTCTGCCAGAAAAGCAATATTTTACACAGTGTTGCCTACGGCTGGGACCTGGTAACAGAGGCTGTGGACTCTGTACATCTTGGCACCTCTGGCTTCTCTTTCTGCACGTGCCATAGAATAGCCTGGTCCCAGCCAGGTGGTGAGCTTGTGCGGGACACCATCTTATTCTACTGGGAGGCAGATACACCCACATGGAAGCCTCAGCTGGACCTAATTCCTGGGCTGGGAGGAAGTACCTGCCAGAGGAGAGTGCTTTACTGGAAGAAAAGCAGTATTCTACACAGCATTGTCCACAGCTGGGACCTGACAGCAGAGGCCAGCAAGGCAGTAGACTTTCTGTATTTTGAGCTACTTTATAACATCTGGGGTTTGATGTAGAGGTGCTTACATTGCCAGCTGGGAAGAGGGACCTATACACCTGAAAACCTCACTGACTTTGGAAGTTGTCAGATAGTTTTTACCTCTCATTTTCAGATGGTCTAGAGAAATAACTCTGGGGGTCAGTTCTACCCTGGCCCCTAGGGTCGCCATGAGTCTGATCTGACTCGATGGCACTTGGCTGGCTTTTGGAGAAATAACTGCAGTCCATCCTCACAGCATCTCTCCCAGCCTCTATTGACTCAATGATGCCCCCAAAGCAACAAACTCCAGAGAAAACCATAACCAAGAAATCACCCATGGCTTCAGAAGGCCCCCAAAAGAAAGTACCTCACATCTTCCCAGATGAACAAGCTTTTCTGTAACTATGGAAAGGTGAATACAAAAGGATTATCTAGAGAGCCCTCCTAGACCTTATACAAAATGCAGCAGAGCATAATGAAAAATTAAGCAAGCTGTTCAATCTGATGGAACACCAGTACTCTGAAATCCAACAGATCAAGAACAAAATCAAAGGTATAGAAACTTCCATTCAAAGCCAAGAAAACAGAATGGAACAAATGGAAAAGAGACTTTCTGAATTGGAAGACAGAACTACTGATTCTAGCATCAATGAGGAGAAAAAAGAAAACAAGAAAAGAAAAAAGAAACAAGAAAAACGAAGAAGCATTAAGAAGCATGTGGGACTCTATTAAGAGGAACAATCTATGATTAACTGGAGTTCCTGCACAGGGCGAGACCCTGAGAACATAGACAGTATTATTGCTGACAGAAAACTTCCCAGAAATTATGAAAGAAGACAATACAGATATCAAAGATACATATCGAATGCCACTCAATATAGACCTCAAAAGAAAGACTCCAAGACATATGATAATCAAGCTTAACAAAATGAAACATAAGCAGCAACTCTTAAAGGCAGCAAGACTCAAAGTAAAGCTAACATTCAGAGGGAAACCCTGTAGGCTTTCCTCAGATTTTTCAGCAGAAACAAGGCTGGCACACAGACAGTGGCATGACACGTTCAAAGCCTTGAAGAAGAAGAACTTCCAACCAAGAATTACATATCCTGCAAAACTATCTTTCAAATATGAAAAGGAAATGAAGACATTCACAGATAAAAAGAAAATCAGAGACTTTGTAAAAACCAAACCAAAACTACAAGAAATACTGAAAGAATGTCTTGGCTTAGAAGAACAAAACCACTAGCTTTATACTTTAGAAGGAAATACAGGACACATGACCAGAATCCTAGTCAACCAGGGAAGTCTGCAAACTCAATCAAAGCTGTAATAGTGAAAGAAATAATCCAGTGATCATATCATCAAAACTATGATGGCATCATATTAAAAAGAGGGATGTACTACAGTCATTATAGTCCTTCCAGACGGAGAGAAAGTTGATGAGACTGGTAGTAATTAAAATTGGACTTATATGTAGTCTATTAAGTGGGATCATAGGGACAGCCATAAAGCACAATAAAGATGCAATCTACCAAATCAAGAAATGTAATACAGGAGTCTCAGCAACCATGAAAACAACCTGAAAAAAGTGAAAAATCAACTCACAAAGGAGAACGTCCCAGAACAGATTAATAAGAACAACAGAGAAAACATCAACACAAAAATAAACATATCACCATGGCAGCACCGAATACATACCTATCAATAATCACATTGAATATGGATAGACTGAATGCTCCAGTAGAGAGACATTGAGTGACATCTTGGATCAAAACACATGACCCATCCATATTTTGCCTACGAGAAACTCACCTTAAACTTAAAGATATGAACAAACTGAAAATTAAAGGATGGAAGAATATATATCAAGCTAACAATGAACAAAGAAGAGCAGGTGTGACAATTCTAATCTCAGATAAAATAGATTTTAATGTAAAATCCACCATCATGGACAAGGAAGGACACTATCTATTGCTGAAAGATTCAATACACAAGCAGGACTTAACAATATTGAAGCATTTATGCACCTAATATTAGAGCACCTAAATGTGTAGAAAAAAACACTGACTATAGTCAAAAATGAGATAGATCACTGCACAATAGTTGTGGGAGACTTCAACACTCCAATCTCAATATGGACAGATCATCTAGAAAACAGCTCAATAAAGACACAGAAGATCTTATTGCCACAATTGACCAACTAGACCTCATCAACTTACACAGACCTTTCTATCCATCAGTGAACAACTACACCTTCTTCTCCAGGGTACATGGAGCATTCTCCACAATAGACCATGTGTTAGGACATAGAGAAATTCTCAACAAAATTCATACCACTGAATGAATGCAAAGTATCTTCTCAGATCATACAGCCATAAAAGTCAAAATCAATAGCAGAAAAAACATAGATAGAAGGGGGAACTCATGGAAATTGAACAAAATCTTACTAAAAAAGCCATGGGTTATAGAAGAAATCAGTGATGAAATAAAGAAATTTCTGTATTCCAATGAAATGAAATCACTTCCTATCAGAACCTATGCCAAATCAGTGCTCAGAGGTCAGTTTATCTCCATAAATGCACACATCAGGAAGGAAGAAAGAAACCAAATCAAAGAACTAACCCTACAGCTTGAACAGGTAGAGAGAGAACAACAGAGGAACCCCTGAGACACCAGAAGAAAATAGATCATAAAGATCAGAGCAGAACTAAACAAATTAGAGAATAGAGGAACAATTGAAATAACTGAAAAGACCAAAAGCTAGTTTTTTGAAAAGATTGATAAAATTGACAAACCACTGGCTAAACTTACTAAAGAAAAACAGGAAAGGAACAAAATAACCAAATAAGAAATGAGAGTGGAGTTCTCATAACAAATCCAACAGAAATCAAAATATCATAACAGAATACTATAAAAGACTGTACTCTAACAAATTTGAAAACCTAGAGGAAATGGACAAATCCTTTGGTTCATATCACCTACTAAAATTATCACAAGGTGAAGCAGAATACCTTAATAAACTCATCATGAAGGAAGAGGTTGAAAATGTCATCAAAACACTGCCAATGAAAAAAAGCCCTGGCCCAGATTGCCTCACCACAGAATTCTACCAAGCTTTTAGAAAAGAGTTATCTCCAGTACTACTGAGACTATTTCACAGTATAAAAAGGGATGGAATACTCTCAAATTCATTCTATGAAGCTAGCATAACCCTGGTACCAAAGCCAGGGAAAGACTCAACAAAAAGGAGAACTACAGACCAATACCACTCATGAATCTAGATGCAAAAATCTTCAGCAGAATTCTTGCCAATAGAATACAGTAATGTAACAAAAAAATAATCCATCAAGACCAAGTTGGATTCATACCAGGGATGCAAGGCTGGTTCAGCATCATTAAAACAATTAATGTGATCAACCACATCAATACCACAAAAGACAAGAATTGCCTGATTTTGTCTATTGATGCAGAAAAGGAATTTGATAAAGTCCAACATCCATTCATGCTAAAAACTCTCAGCAAAACAGGAACAGAGGGCAAATTCTTCAGCGCAATAAGGGCCATTTATACAAAGCCAATTGCCTGTATCATCCTGAATGGAGAGAGACTGAAACAGTTTCCCTTGAGAACAGGAACTACACAACAGTGCCCACCCTCACCTGTCCTATTTAACATTGTACTAGAACTTCTAGCAAGGACAAGTAGACAAGACCAAGAAATAAAGGGCATCTGCATCAGCAAAGAAGAAGTAAAAATCTCCCTATTTGCAGATGATCTGATTGTATACACAGTGAATCCTAAAGAATCCATAAGTAAATTATTCAAACTGATAGAAGAGTTGAGCAAAGGCTCATGATACAAGACGAACATAGATAAATCAGTAGAATTCCTTTATACCAACAATGAGATTATTAATGAAGAAATCACCAAATCATTACCATTTACTATAGCTCCTAAGAAGAGAAAGTGCCTAGCAATAAATCTAACCAGAGAAATAACAGACTTACAAAGTGAACTACAAGTCCTTACTACAAAAAACTAAGAGAGACTTATATAAATGGAGAAAGCTGTCCTGCTCACGGATAGGAAGATTTAACATTATGAAAATGACTATTTTGCCCCCCAAAATCTACTTATATAATGCAATGGCCAGTACAAGTTCCAGTGACATTTTTTAACGAGATGGAGGAACCAATTACTGACTTTGTTTGGAAAGGGAAGAAGCCCTGGATAAGTAAAGCACTATTTACGAAGAAGACCACAGTGGGAGTCCTCTCATTATCTGACTTTAGAACCTATTATACTGCCACAGTTGTCAAAATAGCATGGTACTGGTACAAAAAGAGGCAGATAGATCAGTGGAACAGAACTGAGACCTCAGAGATGACACCATCTTCCTATGAACAGTTGATATTCAACAAAGGCCCTAAGACATTAAACTGGGGAAAAACAATCTCTTCAAATGGTGCTGGCAAAACTGGATATCCATCTGCAATAAATTGAAACAAGACTCATACCTTACACCTTATACAAAAACCAACTCAAACCAGATAAAAGACCTAAATATCAAATCTGAAACAATAAAGTTCTTCTAAGAAAAAGTAGGAACAACAATTGAAATTTTAATATACAATGAAGACAGACTTCAAAATCTGTCAAACAAACCACAATCAACAGAAGAGAAAATAAATAAATGGGAACTATTAAGAATCAAACAGTTTTGCTCACCCAAAGACTTTATTAATAGAATTAAAAGACCACCTACAGAATGGGAAAAAATATATTGACAAGTATATGTCAGATCTACACCTGATCTCCATAATCCATAAGGTACTACAAAATATCAATAAGAAAAAGATAAATCATTAAGCTAAGCAATCGGCAAAGGAGATGGACAGACACTTCTCTAAAGAAGAGATCCAGGCAGCCAAAAAACACATGTGGACATGGTTACGATCATTAGCGATTAAAGAAATTCAAATCAAAACTACAATGAGATACCATCTCACCCCAGAAAGGTTGGCCATGATCCCCAAAATGCAAAACAACACATGTTGTAGAGGCTGTGGGGAAATTGGAACTCTCCTACACTGTTGGTGGGATTGCAAAATGGTCCAACCTCTTTGGAAAGCAATCTAGAGTTTCCTTAAAAAGCAGGATATAGACCCAGTAATTCCGCTGTTTAGAATACATCCTACAGAATCAAGGCCATTCACAACAACTGATACATACACACGAATGTTTACTACAGCACAGTCCACAACAGCAAAAAGATGGAATCAACCCTGATGCCCAACAACAGAGGAATGGATAGGTAAAAATGGTATATATACTCAATGTAGCACTACGCAATGATAAAGAACAACAATGATTTTAGGAAACATCTCATATCCTGGTTTCAACTGGAGGACATTGTGCTGAGTGAAAGTAGTCAGCTTCAAAAGGACAAATATTGTATGAGACCACTAGGGTAAGAACTTAAAAACAGACTCAAACGTAGAAGAAAAGACTCTTCAATGGCTGCAAGTGTGGGGAGGAAAGGAGGGCGGAGGAGGAAGGTTTAGACTAGATAGTTGATAGAAATTTGGTTGGGTGAAATCGGTGACAGCACACATTAGAAAGAGAATCAATATTAACTGGACTTCAACATAACATGATTACTGCTCCTGTCTTTACCCAATACTGCAAGGACAGAGTAGCTGGGGCAGGGGGCCAAGGATCATGCTCTTATGGGGAAACTGAGGCCAATTGGCACAACTAGTGTTTTGCTAAGAGAGCCCTCTGCACCCCACATTGGTGAGTGGCATCTGGGGTCTTAAGAGATGCCAAGCTGCCATCTGAGGGTATAGCAAATGGTCCCAATTCAGCAGGAACGGATGATCACCAAAGACCAAAACAACATGGGGAAAAGAGAACCCAGAAGACAGAAAGAAACACACGAGTGGGTGACTACATCAACTTGTGACCGGAAGAACTGGATGGTGCCCGGCTACTACCAGTGATAGCCATGATGGAGCTCACAAAGTTGAGTCTCACTGGCAACACAAGAATAAAAAGGGGTGCATCCTGAGATCTCCACTAAAAGACCACAAATTGTCTGTGGGCCTCAGAGTTCCCCTGGAAGAATAGCTCCTGGCCCTGATGCTACCCCTGTCCATAAATCATAATGGAGACCAACTGTCAGACAGTAATGGATTACTTGGTGACACAGAATGACCATATCATGTGTGCACCTTAAGATTCTATGCATCTATAGGGTGTTGCCCTGCTGACCTCTTACTGGAGGAACGGGAGTGGGTGGGGATGAAGGGATAGGAAATTGTTGGGAGGATAAGACATGTATGGAGCAGAGAGGAAGAGTGTGCTGTCACCAGGCAGGAAGAGCAGTGGGAGCTGCATGTAAGTGGGCATGCAAATTTATATGGGAACGTAGATTTTTGTTCAGTCATCATCATTATCATAATAATAAAAAAGAAGTGTAACTAACATTATCTGCTTACCAGTCTGAGATATAATTATACCTCTTTTATCAGTTAGTAGTTGAAACTACCATATACCTTTATGAGGCACATGAAGTCCAATATCTCCTTGAGGCTTTAACACTAACTGATGAAGAAGCATGAGTTGTTTCTCATTAATTTGTTTATAGAAGCATTTAGTATAAAGTGACCATTGTGTGCCAGGCACCATTCCAGGTGTTGGACATACAACAGTGAAAGAGTTCTACTGTTCAATACTTTCAGAGGGAGACAGAATTTAGAAAGTGATGTCCATAAGCACTGTGCTTTGAGCATTTCTATATGGCGTCATGCTTGAAGACTCATTCTATACTATTGGGTTGGAGCCCGCCCACTTTGAAGTAATACCCATCTCGTATTCACTGTAAGCATAGATGTGGACAGTGGAACCTGTTTTATATCAGCCATGATAATCACTGCCATGCAAGCAGGTGTAAAAGTATTTAGCTGAACAGCAGATGATTAAATGATTTCTAGCCATATTATGAGTTGTAGGCTTTATTTTCCTATTTACCTATACTTTGGAAACTCTGATGGTATAGTGGTTAACTGTTATGTCTGCTAACCAAAACGTTGGCAGTTCAAATCTACCAGGTATTCCTTGGAAACTCTATGGGGTAGTTCTACTCTGACCTATAAAGTCTCTATGAGTCAGAATCAACTCGACAGCACTGGCTTTACCTATGCTTTGGAGTCTTTGGGTAGAACAAATGGTTATGCACTCAGCTACTTACTGAAGCCTTGGCAGCTTGAACTCACCTAAAGGTACCTTGGAAGAAAGGCCCATGATGTACTTCTGGAAGGTCATAGCAGAGAAAATCCTATAAGCACTTCTACTCTGTGCACATGGGGTTGTCCTGAGTCTGAACTGACTCAATAGCAACTCATATCTTGTTTGGTTTTCACTTTGGAGGGAGAAATAACATCACCAAGAAAACCCAAACTCTGAGACCCTTGGACGCATGGCCCACCTAAAAATGAGACAGGAACAGGATGACAAAGAATGTCCTTCATGTCCCACCACCACGATGGCAAGAACCAAGTAACAAGCAGTAACCACCTACTGCTGTGAGAGGCAAACACAGCCATTGAGGGATCCTGGGACAGAAAAAGGATATTAGTGGGAAAACGGGGAGAAAACTAAGTTACGTACCTAGATTGATGATATTATATTACTTCTACTTCTTAGTTTTGATAAAGGATCAATGGTTATGTAAGATGCTAACTAACATATGGTGAAACTGGATAAAGGTTCTCTGGAATCTCTCTGTACTATTTCTCCAACCCTGGCCCCTAGGGTTGCCATGAGTCGGATCTGACTCGACGGTACTTGGCTTGGCTGGCTCTGTATGTCTGAAATGATCTCAAAATAAAAATATCAACTGTTACCAAGTTCTTATTGTCAGAAAAATAAAGGAATCTGAAATACATTTCTTAATTTAAGTCTTCTTTAAAAATACCAAATGCATGAAATGCAGTGAGAACTAGATTTCAAAAAGAAGAGGAGTATTTTGAGTTGGTGCAGTTGAAGGAAGTCTGGGCAACACCCTCACTGGCCATCTATCAAGTTGGCTTGTTTACTGCAGCAAAGGAAACAAGACCAGAAAGATGTGCTCCTGAGAGTGTACAGCTTCTCTTGTCTCTCCTGCTTCTTGATTCTAGGATACGTGATACTCACTATGTTATGACTCAGCGCCACCTCAGGCAATGAAGGAAAGTGAGGAGGCCCAACCTCACCTAAACCTTATGTCACAGACATCGCAATAAAGCTTCATGTGTGCTAATAACAAAGAATATGTCATTATGAAACTAACATATTTCCACAGTTTATTGCATTCCACTTTGAAGTTTTGCACATGAAAACTCTTCTTGAGCAGGCACAGAGTTACTTATAAATTTCAGGAATTAACTTTTCACTACTTCTTGAGCAGGCACAGAGTTACTCATAAATTTCAGGAATTAACTTTTCATACTCCTTCTGTAATCCTCATGTTTTCACGAAACAATGTGGCATTCACAGACAACATCTGAGCCTTTTCTTTTTGGAGATTATCCCACAAAACATTCTCAGATTTATTTATTGACTTGTCTTTGGCATCCCTCAGTCTTTTTCTGGGATTTCTGTATAGTTGGGAGGAGTTTTTCATTTTTAAGAGAACAAATTCCTCTTGGATATTCCTTTAATAAGTTAATGCATCCACGGCAGAAAGGATTGACTGGAATGGATCCCATCTCCAAAGACCGAATTAAAAGTATATGCAACACTGAGTTGAAAGAAGTTAGTTGAGAGCTCCTCCTTTGGAAACAGAGAAAATTCATAGAAAGCTAATACTGTTCTTTTGTGATTCTGATAACCTGTGGTAAGTATTTCTCTAAGTCATTTACTACAAGATGAGTAGAACTCTTGCTCATTAAAGGAGTATACCTTCTCATGCTAGGTTAAGAAAACACTGTTCTGTATATCTAGTTCTCCAAAATCAGTACCTTTTCTTGGAATGTATCTACAGAGCAGATAAGAATTTTCAAGCCACATGCCTAGATGTATAGGAATCATATTTTTTTCTCCTAGAACTAAACTCGATTTCTTTATCTTCTCACACTGTAAGTTCAAGATGCACTATTGTGAATCCAGAGTAAACTTTATCTCGACTTTTAAAGGTAATTTAGCCAAAATTCTATCCTTTTATACTTTTTCTGGAATCTTTTTTTCCCTGATATGGCATCTAGGTTTCTGGAGGTCGTTAGAGCCTCAGGACAATGACATGATAAGGGTATTTTTCTCACCCCTAGGCACCTCCATTTTTTCTGTCTTACGTTGTCATACCCTCAAGCCTCTTCGCTTCACCAGAAATACTTTGCTTCTCACCGTGTTCCTTTACTGTGTGAGGGAGCTTGGTGAACCCACCTGTGCCACATTAGCCTGTGTGCCTCATTCAGCATCTCCACTCCGTTCTCCTAACCCTGCTGTTGTAAGGAATTCCATGGGTGCTATCATCTCAGGCAGATTGGAAGCAGAGCACAGAGCTCCACTATTCTAGAACCCCCAAATTTATCTGGGTACGTTATCATTCATCTGCATCCACCTGTGTTTGGAGTCAACCTAGGGAGCATAGGATTAATACCCACTTCTCAAAGGCCCTCATTAATTTCCCTCTTAAATTCCTTAGAACTCTCCTCACCTCAGAGATATTTTAATATTTCCTGGGTGACTGCGTATGTGTGTGTGTGTTTATTTAGTGAGGAAAGTAGGATAAATCAATGAAGTAGAGAAAAATGAATACAACATACATTCCTTCAAGTCTATTGTATATACCAGGACCTAACTCTAACATTTCAAGACTCAAGGCTTAATTTCATTTATCTGAAACACTGATATGGTCTTACTTGCCAAAAGCACTAGGGAAAAAAAGGAAAAATATTTGAGTGAAAAGTCAGTTGTCGTAATACCGTCAGTGTACAAACTTGATATATCTGCTGTTCAGTATGCAGCCTTTGAGAGCATGAAATGCACAGAAATCTGAGTAGAGAAGAGCCTTGTCCTGCCCCATCCCAAGCTCCAGGGAAGGAGTAATACCCATGTGCTAGCTGAAACGGAAGGAACAGTGGCTAGGGATAAGAAAGACCTTCAGTTCTGGGGAGGCCTCTGACAAGAACAGGAGTTAGAAAGACAACGGGACCTCAGTTCTCTGCAGCAGAAGAGACCCAGTAGAAACCCCTTGCTTCTTCATTTATTCACCAAATAATCTCTGCTAGACCTCATCATGTTATCAGAGGATTGTAGTGTGAATCTAACAAAAGGGGTCAATTTATGAAATTTTGGGCACAGACTGGAAACCCTGGTGGCATAGTGCTCAAGTGCTACCATCTGCTTACCCAAAAACCAGCTGTTCAAATCCTCCAGGAGCTCCTTGGAAACCCAATGGGGCAGTTCGACTCTGTCTTATAGGGTCTCTGTGAGTTGGAATCGACTCGACAGTAGTCGGCTTGGTTTTTTGGTTGGGATGTAGACTGAGCATTGAAATACAAGGGTAAGCACTTTGTTTCCAAAGGAACTGAGAAATACTGAGGAGTGCTTAAAGAAGATTTACTATTACCAGGCATGATTCTAAAAGCTTCATTGTGTTTCACTGACATGAAGATGCTTCCTTTGAAGGAGGCATTATTATTTTATGAGCCATAAAGAAAGAAAGAAAACTGTTGCCACTTAAATATCAACATTGCTTTCTTGTCACTTTGAATTTTTGTTTTATGTGCACAGAAAGATGATATTTAGCTTTTTTCAAAAAGTTACTTTTGTTCATATATGAAAAGGAAAATAAACTAATTTCTGAAACTACATTTAGAGTCTGTTCTGTTTTTTTGTGTTTTTTTAAAGCAGAGTTGTTGAAGTTCAGGTTTTTTCATGAATTGAGAGTGCCAGAACCATCAATAAATTAATCCCAAAATATATAAATGAGCTTTCCACTCCTCTCTCCAGCATTTTCCTCCAGTTTACATAAACTCATTGTTAAGTTTTGAGATTGGCTCTTCCTTGAACTTACCAGAAGGTGCCAACAGAACATTTTCAACAACCAAGATTCACATTCCTTCCTAAAATGGTCTTGAAAGCACTTGTGTCCTGAAACATGGAACAGCTGCAGATGCCTGTCACGCTACCAGGATTAGCAACAGTCTTAGCCCAGAAGTGACCAATAACAACTTCACCAGGACTACTGTGAGTCCTTCAGTAAGTGCAAGCTCCATTCATTGTAAGAAGATTTTGATTTGAAATGCTAAAATGTGAAAAAATAAACATGTCTTTGGAATCTATAACATACAGGTAAATCATTTAATCCTTACAACACAATGAGGCAACTACTATTATCTCCATTTTATGGATGAGGTACCCAAGACTCAGGGAGTTCTAGAAACTAACCAAGGTCTCCCAGAACAAGGATCTTGACCCAAACAATCTGTCCCTAGAGGACATCACTTTCGCATGTCTGTGACCAAGGGTTTCCTCTCCATGGAGCCCCTCCTCCCCTGATCCTCCCAGTTGAAGCAACTGCCCGTCATCCTCTGTCCCTTCACCCTGTTTTCTGCATAGCACATGGTGTGACTAGATGTTATAGTAGATTGTTGTTGTTTAGCTGTTGTCAAGTTGGCCCCAACTTATCAGGAGATAGTCTGGCCATCCTTGGTTCTAAGGAACATTCTGGTTATATTTCTTCCAAGACAGATTTATTCATTCTTTTGGCAGTCCCTGATATATTCAATATTCTTTGCCAACACCACAATTCAAAAGCACCAGTTCTTCAGTCTTCATTGTTCACCTTTTGCAATGCTACAGTGTGACTGAAAATACCATTGCTTGGGTCAGGCACACCTTTCTCTTTAAGCTGACATCTTTGCTTTTCAACACTTTAAAGAGGTCTTGCACAGCATATTTGCCCAGCGTAATATGTCTTTTGATGTCTTAACTGTTGCTTCCATGGGAGTTGCTTGTGGATCTACGTAAAACGAAGTCTGTGGCAACTTCAGTATTTTCTGTTTATGATGATGTTGCCTGTAGGTCCAGTTGTGAGGATTTCTGTTTTCTTGATTTTGCAGCGCAATCCATACTGAAGGCTGTGGTCCCTGATCTTCATCAGAAAGTACTTTAAAATCCTCTTCACTTTCACCAAGCAGGTTGTGTTATCTAGGTAAATCAGGTTGTTAATGAATCTTCCTCCAACCCTGATGCTATGTTCTTCTTCATATAATCCAGCTTCTCTGATTATTCTGTCATAGTACAGATTGAATAGACATCTTGATAGAATACAACCCAGAAGCACTCCTTTCAACTTTAAACCATGCAGCATGTTAAAAAAAAACAATTGCCCCTTGATCTACATAAAGGTTTGTCATGGACGCAATTAAGTATTCCAGAAACCTCAGTTTTTGTATTGGTTCAGTAATTTGTTACAACTCACACAGCCAAAAGCCTTTGCATACTCAGTAACGTGCAGCTAAACATCTTTCTGGTATTTACGTTCAGTCAGGATTTATCTGATGTTAGCAATGATATCCCTGGCTCCCTGTCCTCGTCTGAAATCAGCCAGAATTTCTGGAAGCTCCTTGTCAATATACTAGTGCTGCAGCTGCTTTTGAAGGATCTTGAGCAAAATTTTACTTTTGTGTTATATTAATAATGTTTTTCCATAATTTCTACATTAAGTTGGATCACTTTTCTTGGGCATAGTAATAAATATGAATCTCTTCCAGTCAATTGGCCATGTAGCTGTCTTACAGATTTCTTGGCATAAATGAGCGAGCACTTCCAGCACTGAATCCCTTTGTTTAAACATCTCAGTTGATATTCTGTCAGTTCCTGGAGTCTTGTTTTTTGGCAATGCCTTCAGTGCAGCTTGAACTTCTGCCTCTGGTACCATCCCTTCTTGTTTATGTGCTGCCCCTGAAACGGTTGAAAGTAGACCAACTCTTCTGGTACAGTGATGCTGCATATTCCCTTCATCATCTTTTGATGCTTCTGTTTGGTTTTCTATCTCCAGCTCTTTGAACATGTCATTATAATACTTTATTTTCTCTTCTTCAGCTGCCCTTTGAAATCTTCAGTTCTTCTACTTCATCATTTCTTTCTTTTGTTTTATCTACTCAGTGTTCAAGAATTAGTTTCAGAAACTCTTCTGACATTCATTTTGCTCATTTCATTATTTTCTGTCTTTTTAATGATGTCTTGCTTTCTTCACATATGATGTCCTTCTGCAGCTCTCCAAGTCTTTGGGCAGTAGTGTTCAACGTGCCACATCTATCCTTGAGACAGTCTCTAAATTCAGGAGGGAGATACTCGAGATTGTACTTTGGATCTTGTGGGCATGTTATAATTTTCTTCAGTTTCAATTTGAACCTGCATATGAGCAGTTCATGGTCTGTTCCATAGTCAGCCCCGGCCTTTTTCTGACTGATGATATTGAGCTTTTCCATTGTCTCTTTTCACTGATACAGTCAATCTGAGTCCTGTGTATTCCACCTGGCAAGGTCTACATGTACAGTTACCATTTTAGTTGGTGAAAAAAGATGTTTACAATGAGGAAGTCATTAATTGCACAAAATTCTATCATGTGATCTCTATCACCACTTCTATCACCGAAGCTTTATTTTCCAACATTTGTTTTCAACTTCTGTGTTCCAATCACCAACAATTATCAATGTACCTTGATTGCGTGGTCAATTAATTTCAGATTGAAGAAGCCGGTAGAAATCTTCAATTTCGTCATCTCTAGCCTTAGTAGTTGGTGCGTAAGTTTGAATAATGGTAGCATTAACTGGTCTTCTTGTAGGTGTACGAATATTATCTTATCACCAACAGCATTGTACTTCAGAATAGATCTTGAAATGCTCTTTTTGATGATACATGCAACACTATTCCTCTTCAAGTTGTCACTCCTGATATAATAGACTATGTGAATGTCTCATTCAAAATTGCTAGCAACAGTTTCTCTTAGCTCGCTAATGCCTAGGACATTGATGTTTATGTGTTCGATTTCAGTTTTGATGACTTCCAATTTTACTAGATTCATACCTCACATATTCCATGTTCTGCTCACTAATGGATATTTGCAGCTGTTTCTTGTCATTTTGAACAGTGCCACATCAGCAAATGAAGGTTCTGAAGGCTTGATTCCATTTACACCATCACAGTTGACTCTACTTTGAGAATGGAGGTCTTCCCCAGTCGTCTTTTGAGAGCTTTCTGTCCTGAGGGACTCATAGCACTGTATCAGACAGTGCTCCACCGCTATGCTTCAGGTTTGCGTTGGCTAATTTCTTTATAGAATTAGATTGCCAGGTCCTTCTTCATAGTCTGTATTAGGCACCCTTCTGCCTGGGTGACACTGCTAGTATCTGGATACTGGTGACTTAGCTTTCAGCATCACAGCAACATGCAAGTTCCCACAGTATGACAAACTCACAGACATGGGGAGGCGCTGACACAAAACAGGCATTCAATAATTGGTTGACTAAATTAAAAAAAGTAGACTCAGAGTTCTCAATCACACGGATTTTCTTTCATAAGCTATAATAGATTTTTTTTTTATGCTAGAACATATGTTATGAAAAACAAGAACATGATCAGTAGTATTCCAGCCCTTCACTACCATAAAGAGGTGGTAAAATGTTATGATTAAGACTATAGATTTCAGCAGTCTGCTAGGATTCTCAATAATTTATTAATACATGTCTTGTATGAAAGGAGCCCTCGTGGCATAGTGGTCAAGAGCTCAGTTGCTAGCCAGAAGGTCTGCAGTTTGTGTCTACTTGTGTTCTGCTCTGTCTTATAGGGTTGCCAAAATGACAAGATAGATCTAGGCTCAAGCAAAAAGATACAGGGATCACTGAGACATACTGAGAACATGGTTAACACAGGAATATGCTTTTTCTTGTGGCAGATTCAATCAGGCCCAATTTGACTTGTCAAGTTTCTTGGTTTTGATGTACAGTGTTATCTTTAAAGAAAGCCTCTGCTTCCTAAATATTAAAGAAAACAGAAAAACCTCTAGAATGAAAAATACAGTATTTGATGAAACAGGTTAAACTCCAACATATATTTTTTGTCTTCTTTCAATATTAAAACTATACATACACACGCACACACACACTCATATATATATGTGTATGTACATATATATGCCAGCCAGCCAAGTGCCGTCGAGTCGGATCCAACTCATGGCTACCCTAGGGGCCAGGGTGGATATATATATATTCCTCTGATCCTAATGATAACCGTGTGAGTCCCTCCACCGATGGAAACATACTTTCTTTATTAGATTGCTCTGTCAGTCATTCTAGAAGGTGCTATCACCTTTATGTGGACTGCTAAAATATTATAGCTTTCATTAATAAACATCGTTCTTCTTTACATTTCAAATTTTATTCATTATAGATTCAGCTGGAAAGAATTAGTTTGATTCTGGTCATCAGTTCAAAAGGGAGTCCTCAGGTTATAACCAACTGTTTCAAAGCAAAACTCATAAGATTCCACAAACATATAGAGGTGTGACATAGTCATGACTTTGGCTCAGAAAAGAAAAAAAAAAGGAATTATTGGATAGGATTTCTTTTTAACATCTACTGTATAAAGCAATAGTCTAAGTGTTTTACCTATATTAACCATTTTAATTATTGCAACAACCATGCTGGCTTACTATACCTGCAACAGTCACAAAGAACATACACTTCTTTCTCCAAGTTATGTAGCCATGAACTGGGAAAGCCAGACTGTGAAATGTGGCAATATGGCTCCAGGACAGCCTTCTTAATCATTATTCTGCAAGGTCTCCTCCCACTTGTATGGAAACTTTTACTTCTACAGCTCAAATTGGTTCTACTAGAATTGCTTTCCTTCATCTGTGTCTCTTGATGTGTTCATATATACCATCTCTTTATCTTTTAGAGTTATATTATCGGTAATTTCTCCAGTCATATTTTCCAAGTCAGTAACTGTTTCTTCAACTGAGTTTCATTTGCCATTTTACTCAGCTACCAAGCTCTGTCTCTGTATTTAAAACCTGTAGTTTTATTTAATTAGTTGTAAAATATACCTACCTTTTATAATCTTTTGCTCCTTGCTTATTTTTCGTTTCATTTAACTTTTAAACATGTCTATTTCACATTCTTTATCCTGTAATTCCCGTATCTAGATCTTCCAGGGGTCTACACATTCTACTTACCATTTCCTTTGTTTTTCACTTTTTCCTTGTATGTTTTGTATTTTCTTTTTAAATTGTGAACTGCATTTGATTTCACAGACTTGATGAGAATTCCAAGGCCCTGTGTTAGCAATGCTGACTGCAGCACTAAGAAAAGTATTTAACTCAGCCAACATCCACCTTAGAGCTCCTTACTAGACTCATTTGCTTATTCCTTATTGCTACATGCTGAGGTTTGAATTTGCTGTTTACTGCTTATGTAATTATTGGGCCATTGGAGATTTCTGGAACTCTGATAAGTACGATGATACATTGAAATTGTATTTAGTATGTTTATATAGTTCATCATCTACTTAAATTTTATTAAGAAGGTCCTCATTAGTAACTCAGGAACCTTTATGGCTCAGTGGTTAAGCACTTGGCTGATAACTGAAAGGTTAGTAGTTCAAACCTCTCAGCTGCTGAACAGGAGAAAGAAGTGGCAATCTGCTTCCAGAAACATTTAAGGTCTTGGAAACACTATGGGGTAGCTCTATTCTGTCCTGTAGGGCCACTAAAAGTCAGAATGGACTCAGTGACAGTGAGTTTGGTGTTTTGGCTTTATAGAGTAAGTCATCTACTTTAACGGCAGGAGTTAAAATGCACGTTGTTCTTTGATAAGTTAAATGTTTCAGGTCAGCCCCAGAGTCTGGGTTGTTGGAAACTCTAAGGAATTTGCTGGTAGTCTCCACGAGGACAGCACCCTTTCTGATTATTCATCGCCAGTTAGTATTATTCATGTCCAATCATTCTAAACCCTTTATTGTTCTAATAAGAGAATTGAAGTCTAGAAGAATGAAATGACTTGTCCTAATTAATTTCTTCAGCAAACGAAAGACAAAAACAGGATTAGAACAGATCACCAGAAAACAAAAAACTTCTCAGTGCTCTTAATGGGTCCGTGAATCGAAATAAGTAAAACAAAGACAATAGCAAATTAACAGGTTTTCAAACAGCAGACTTCTTGGCCTATACACATAATCAAGGCAGTCCAGCAACTACACCTTCTTCATCCACGTTTTAGATACAAACCACAGTTTTCATCTTGAATCTGATCATCCCCCACAAGGTGGCATCATGACAGGCAGGAAGGAAAGGAAGAAAAAGGGAGAAAGGAAACTTCTCCTGTTGAACTTCAGGTACTTTTTTGAGCCCTGGACATAGTTTTTTTAAAAAAAACTCCCCGCCATCTAGCCAATTCTGACTCATAGAGACCCTACTGGATAGAGCAGAACTGCCCCACAGTTTCCAAGGACTACCTGGTGGATTTACACTGCTGACCTTTTGGTTAGCGGCCGCCGTTCTTAACCACTACTCCACCAGGGGTTCCACCTGGACATAACAGGTTACCTCTTTTCAAGAGTCCGTGGGAATGTCCTGAATCCAGATACTTCACTCTCCAAGGCTCAACAAAGCATATACTTTGCATTCTCCGCCGATAATAATTGTGTGGTAATATTCCAAGGGAAATTTGCAAAATCCTCCTCTCTTGACAAATGCCTCCACTTTGTAGAGTTTCAAGTTAAAGAGGTCTCTGTTTTCTGGGCCCTGAGGAGACTGGAGTCACCTGTCTACCATAATGTAAGATCACAGGTAGACTTGCACTCCATTTTTGAGGTTTAGCTCACCTTTTGGTAGTGAAGACAGCACTCTGTAGATGCCTGCAAGGGAGACACAGAGAGGGAATTTTCTGACATCAGTATATGGAATTCTTTACATACCACTCCTATGTTCCCAGTGCTTAGCACAGGACATGCCATGCTAATGAAGACATACTTGTTGATTAAGTTAAAAAATAAATGAAAGACTGGATAATTCCTGTTCTTGTGCTTTAACGGCAATATAGACTTATGCCACTGGATGGTGCCATAAAACCACTCACACACAAAATAGACTTTCTGATTTCCCAAGCAGCTCTTTCCCTAGCTGTCATAGCTTTTCAACCCATTTTCATCTGGACATTACACAATCTGTTCTTTCAGAGAAAAACTGAAAAAATTTCTGTTGTTGAAAACAGTGCTTACTCCAGCAACACTTTTGCTAACATTGGCTCCACACCAGGAAGATTTCTGCAGGTCTGATACCATTTGTGAAGCATTTTGTTGTTGATTTTCAGCATACACACCACTGCAGATCAATTAGTAGAAAAAACTGGGAATTTTGGTGGGTTCCAGCCCTCAAATTCCTGTGTGACTTTCCTCAAAGTGAAAGCAGTCAACCTCAACAGTGGTTTTCAAGTTGTGCTGTGCTCCTCAGTGACACAAGACTCTTCAGAGATGCCTCAGGCTGCCAAGGTGTGTGCATGCGTGTGTGTGCGTGTATGTGCGTGTGTGTGTGTGTGTGTGTGTGTGTGTGTGTGTGTGTGTGTGTGTGTGTGTGGTGGTTGAAGAGTACAGAAGTGAATGAGAATGGGACTATCTCCTCCAATCTCTTCATCCAGAGCAGCTCCATATAGGAAATAGGGGTAGGAATTAAAAGTTTTTTTATTTTGTTTTAAAAGATAGTAACCCTGGTAGAAAAGTATGAAAACTATGAGGGTCAGTTCTCCCTATGCTCTCTTCATCCCTGGGATTTTACAGTCCTAGGTTCTTGAAAAAGAGTTCCTAAGTGGTATAAATGGTTAAAAGCCTCATTGCTTACCAGACTGGTAGCTCCGGTCTGCCCGGAGATGTCTCAGAAAAAAAGCATGGCAATCTACTTCTGAAACATTAAGCCACTGAAAACTTTATGGAATATAGTTCTGTTTTTACACACAGGGGGTCACCATGAGTCACAATCAACTCAGTGCCAGCTGGTTTGGGTAAGTTCTCTAAGTTTCTTTGGTTACGTTTTCACCTACCTGTTACGCATGCTAAGCAGCTGTGATGCTCTGGCTCGGTCTGGTAACAGAGCCCTGCGGTTCCTGTGTTCACTCTCAGTAACCACTTCTTTATTCTCTTGGTGCTGTCTCATTACTGTCATCCTGAACTCTGACCACTTGACCTAAACAAGTTCCTATGTGAGGCAATATGTATTTGCAGACAGACTGGAGAGATACAGAGCTTCCAAAGAAAAGCAATTTATTAAAGGAGAAAAGATATACCCACTGTTGCAGTGAGCTTGAAGAAGTGCGTGGGCAGAAGTAGAATGCCAAGACCTTCCAACAGGAAATCACTGACCCAGTGCAGACTGTTTGGAGGCAGGAACAGAGCGTGCACAGGGAAGACGGCAGAGCAGGGCAAAGCGAGGAGACCGTATCTTCCAGTTCAACAAGTATGTTTTCAGTGTACACTGTGTTCTGAATTCTAAGGATAGAGAGATGAATGTAAGGTAATCTCAGAAGACCAGAAGTAAACACATAAATAGAGAACTATCAGAACATATCTGAGTGCTTTGGGAGTGGATGGGGTAGAGTGTCGGGGGAATTCAGACAAAAGCCATTAAATCTAGTTTTGGTGAAGACATTATGGTAAAACTGAATCTTGATTGACTTAGAGACTTCTCAAAGACATTATGGTAAAACTGAATCTTGACTGACTTAGAGACCATGCAACTTTCATTCCAAGTGAAAGGTTTTCTCAGTTCTTTTTTGATCACCGTCTCAGTCATCTAGTGCTGCTATAACAGAAATACCACAAGTAGATGCCTGTGACCAACAGAAATTTTTTCACTCGCAGCCCAGTCTAAATTCAGCTACAAGTCTAAATTCAGGACATCAGCTCCAGAGGAAGCCTTTGTCTCTCTGTTAGCTATGGAAAAAGGACTTTGTCATCAGTCTTCCCTTGGTCTGGGAGCATCTCCACTCAGGAACCTTGAGTTCTGCTCCCGGTGCTGCTTTCTTGGTGGTATGAGGCTTTCAACTCTCTGCTCAGTTCCCTTTCCTTTTAACTTTTGAGAGAGAAAAAGTAGAGTAAGCCACACCCCAGGTAAATGTCTTTTACAGTGGATCAGGCATGTGACCTGAGCAAGGGTGTTACAATCCCACCGAATCCTCTTCAACATAAAATTACAATCACAAAACAGAGGACAACCACACAATACTGAGAATCATGGCCTAATCAAGCTGATGTGCATTTTGGGGGGATATAGTTCAATCTATGACAGTTGGTTTTGTCAGAATCCTTCTGTACCTTTGATGGTCGGTTTTATGTATTAAACAAAACCAAACCCACTGCCATTGACTCAAGTCCAACTCACAGCAACCCTATAGGTCAGAGTAGAACCGCCCCATGGAGTTTCCAAGGAGCACCCAGCAGATTTGATCTGCTGACCTTTTGGTTAGCAGACATAGCACTTAATCCACTATACCACCAGGGTTTCCTTTATATAATTATGTAATATTAATAGCCACTCTTCTTTCAGTTCTAAGCATAGTGCTAGGTACTTTACATACAATCCCCATTAAATCCTCACAATAATCTCATGAGATAGATAGGTATTAAGACTCTTATTTTGGAAACTTTTTTATGGAAAATTTCAAATTCATACAAAAGTTTTTTTTTTTTTTAAATAAAACTTAACTCTCTTGTAGCTATCACTCAGTGTCATCATTTATTAACTCAGGGACAACTGTGTTTCACCTATACCCTATATACCATTTCATTTGTATATAGCTTAGTATGTTGATATAAAAAATAAGAATAATTTTAAAAATGTGACTACAAGTTAGTTCCCATACAAGATGAAGTAACAGGGACCAGATTTCTTCTTGTGTCTGAACCACCACCACCAACAACAAAAGACAAAAATGTCTTGTCTGGAAAAACAATGCTTTCAAGACACTGAACATCAACCAGTGAAGGACAGTGATCATTGAGATATGGGAAACAAAAAAATTGAGCCCTCTGATTGCCCAGCTTACTGCTTTGAGAGGGTTTCTAGATGTAGCACAGAAGGAGGAATCCAAGAGGATCTTGGTGTAATACTGTGCAGATGATCTATAGAAATTCAGAATCTGATTCTAAAATACAAATGGAAATTTAATCACCTGCCAAGCCAAGTGCCATTGAGTCAGATCCGACCGAAGAACAAAGTTGGAGGAGTATTGCCATCTGATTTCAAAACGTATGATAAGATTACAATAACCAAGACAGTATTGCACTGACATCAAAATAGAGAGTCCAAAAGTAGACCACACATACAAGACAACTGATTTTTTCCATGAAAGTACAAAGGAACTTCAATGGAGAAAAGATAATCTTTTAAATGAATAGTGTTGGAACAAGTGAATATTCAGATAAAAAAATTGTTGATACATACCTCACATAATGTACAAATTCAAATGGGTCATAGACTCAAATTTAAAATATAAATCATTCAGAAGACAACACACACAGCATCTAGAGGAAAACCTTTGAAACCTTGAATTACGAAAAGTCTTCCTAAATACAGCACCAAATGCACAATCTGTTACAATAATTAATAATTTGGATTTCAAAAAATCCAAAACTTTTTTTCTTTGAAAGACACCATCAAAAGAATGGAGTGGCAAACAAAAGATCAAGAGATGATATTTGCAAATCCTATACCTGGTAAAGGACTTGAATATATAAATATATTGTTATAACATATTAAGACATATATATTCATCAAAGGAGATATATGGATGGTAATAGATAATGAATAAGACTCTGAAATGATGCTCAACATCATCAGCCACTAAAGATGCAAATTAACACCACAATGAGATGCCATTACAAACCTATTCCAAGACCAAATCAGACTCAACTGCTTTCAAGCCAATTTCAATTCACAGGGACTCTATAGGACAGACTAGAACTGCTCCATAGGCTTTCCAAAAATAGGCTACTGGATTTGAACTGCTGACCTTTTGGTTAGCAGTTGAGCTCTTAACCACTGTGTCTTCAGGGACCCCAAAACCTATTACAATGGCTAAAAATAAAAAGAGACAAGAAAAAAAAGACTGATAATACTAAATCTTGGCCAGTGTGTACAGCAACTGAAACTTCCATATATTATTGTTGCTGATTAAAAATGGTACAACTTTGGAAAACAGTGTAGCAGTTTCTTAAATGGTTTAAGCATGTGGTTCAGTCATCTGACTCCTAGCTGTGAACTCAAGCGAAAAGAAAGCCTAAGTTCATACAGACTTGCACACAGATGTTCTTAGCAGCTTTATTTGTAATACTCCCAAAGCAGAAAAAAATCAAATGTGCAAAGGGAGTAGACAAATCCTGGTATAGCCATACAATGAAAAAGTACTCAGAAATAGACATAACCTACTGATACATGAAAAAAAAAGATGCATCTCATAATGCTTATGTTCAGTGAAAGATGACAGACAAAAAAGTATGCTTACTGTGTGACTTTGCATGTGTACAAAACCATATAAAGTCCAATCTAATCCACAGTGACAGAAAACAGATCAATTGTTACTCGGGAGAAGGGACAGGGAAGGAAGACAGTGATGGATTACAAAGGGCAAAAGAAATTTTGGGAGGGACTGATATGTTCACTGTGCTGATTGTGCCCAATTGTTTCAAGAGTTTAAACATATGTCAAAACTTAAATTGTATACTTTAAATACGTACTGCTTACTGTACGTCAATATACCTCAAGTAAGTTACTAAAAAAGAAATCACAATACCATTTCATATCTTAAGATACTAATTACAGTCCCCAGTATAATGAAAAGAACGCTGGTGGCATCCAATGGCTAAGGAAAAAGCGTGCAGGTGGGCCACACCCAACAGTTCCCCGGGAGAAAGACCTGGGGATCTGCTCCTGAAGAGATTACAACCCAGAATACCCAATGGGGCAGTTCTACTGTATCACATAGGTTGTTATAAGTAAAAAATCAACTTTATCACACCTAACAGCAACAATACAATATCATAAATATCGAATCAGTGTTTGAACTTCAGCAGGTGTTTCAAAAATGTTTTCTAAACCCTAGTGGTGAAGTTATGAGTTCAGCAGTTTAAATCTACCAGGTGATCCTTGGAAACCCTGTAGGACAGTTCTACTCTGTCCTGTAGGGTAGCTCTGAATAGGAATTGACTGTATGGTAATGGGTTTGGTTCAGTTCATTTGGTTTATGATTTGATTCTGAATTAAAGTTTATTCATTGCAATACTTTGATGTGTACCTTTGTTCTTGGCTCTATAGACCTCCTCCTTGTCTCTCTCCCTCTCTTTTCTTTCAATTTATTTGTTCAAGAAAGTGAGTCACTGCCTGTATAACTGTTCACTTTCTATAGTTTGCTGATTGCATCCTCAGGGTTTCATTTAAGGTATTCCTCTATGCACTGTACACAGCATGTCTATGATCAGATACAATCTGACTTTTTTGGCAAGATGTTACCACCATTTTACATATGAGAAAAAAAAATGAGTGAAGAAAGGTGCACAGGAATTGTTGCTGCTCGCTGGTCAACTTAAACCCATATTAATCTGATTTCGAAGACTTTGTCCTTAACCTCTCTAACTGTCTTTAAACATGGTTCTGATCCCATACAGAGGGCTTACCCTTTCTTCAGCTACAGTTTCTGCATTCATAAAGGTAATGGATCACTCCCTGTACTGTTAAAGATTTGTCTTTGGAGTGGATAGCTGCTAACTAATGTTGGTGGGGAGAGGGTGCACAACCTGGCAAGAAACACCTAAAAGAAAGCTGCTTAACCAGAGAAAGCATGTTGACTGTGACATCAGTCCAGCTGATGTTTGGATATCATCTACCAAACCTTGTGACATTCTCTCCCTCCCACCTCCCTGTACTCCAGCCACCCTCCTCAGGACCTTTGCACTTGTTTATCCCTCTTCCCGGATGCTCCTCCAGAACTTTGAGTGGTCTGTACCTTTGCATCATGTAGGTCTCGGTTCAAAAATTGCTTCCTCACTGAAACTTTCCCTGGCTTCCCCAAACGTAGCTTACTGTCATGCAGTTGCTCCCTATCAGTCCCATTTCTCTCTTTTACGGAAACTGATAAAATTTTTCTCTTTAAAAAAATATGACTAATGTTTCTCCCTCTTACATCCCCAAACTTGAGCAGAATGCCCAGTGAAAAACAGTCTGGTTTGAAGCCTGATCCTGCCTTTGACTTTGGGCTGGTTAACACAACTTCTCTGGATTTCTGTTTACTTGCTCTTAGAATAGATAGCTCCATCATCTATTTTGGGAACAGTCCTACTGAAGCTACGTCAGTGTGTTAATTTGAAGAGGCTAGCTGAGTTTCTGGACTTAGCATTGGCCTTGAAGACTGAATAAGGTTGTCCTCGTCACAGCCCTGCATTGTGGAGGTGTTTGGTGAGATGCTGTGGAAACACTGGAAGCCTCAGTGTGAGTTAGAAACCCACTCTCCTCCAGGTGAAGCTTTGAGTGCAGAACTTGATGAGTGGACCCCAAGATGTGTTTCAGCCCTCGCTTTTCCTGGGGTTTCCCTGTGCTGGGCCAAGCTGTAGTAGCCTCCTGTAGAAAGCTCCCAGCACGTCTGGTTGAAGTGACTTTCCCATCATTTTCCAGGTTTGTGACTTTCAGCACATCACTTCTTTTAGTTTCATCAGCTGTAAAATGAGGTAGATTATACAGTTGCCCTGTTTATTTTCTGTTGCTGTTGTAATAAATTATCATAAATTTAGTGACTTAAAACAACACAGATTTACTATATTTAACAGTTCTGCAGGTCAGACATTTGAAATCAGCTTCCCTGGGCCAAGGCATTGGTAGGGCTGGCTCCTTCTGGAGGCTGGTGAGGAAAATCCATTTCCTTGCCTTTTCCCAGTGCTAGAGGTTGCCCGAATACCTTGGCTTATGACTCTTTAAAGAAATCCTGGCAGTGAGTGGCTAAGTGCTGCATCTACTAACCAAAATGTTGACAGTTTGAATCCATCAGGCACTCCTCAGAAACTCTGTGGAGCAGTTCTACTCTGTCCTATAGGGTTGCTATGAGTCAGAATTGACTTGATGACAGTGGGTTTTGAGTTTTGTCTCCAAAGTCAGCAGAGTCACAACTGCATTACATTGTTTTCTTCTATAGATGTATTTCCTTGTGTTTCACTCTTATAAGCAGATTTATGATTACATTTAGGGCTAGTTCACACATCCAAGATAACCTCTCCATCTCAAGATCCTTAACTTGAATGTCTCTTTTGCCATTTAAGGTAGCATTTGCAGGTCCCAGGGTTTAGGATGTAGACTAGCTTTGAAGGAAATTATTCAGCCTGCTTTGGTTGCTAAAGCTCCTTTCGTCACTAAGAACAGAAGAGTCCAGCTCCTTGTACATTTGGCTACTTCATCGATTGACCCAGTGAGTATTTGTTAAATGTCACTAACACTGAGTGAGTGAAAAAGAGATGTGGTGGCAGTTATGGTTGGTTTCTCCTCATCAACACTGTTTCTCATCTACTAAGTTCAACACTTCCATCAGATTGTGAATAGCTATGGGACAGAGTTTATGTCTATTCATCTTTGTTTACCCAGATCTGAGGACAATGTCTGGGAAAGAGTAGGGACCAAATAAACTAATAAAGTGAGAGACAGTTAGAAACTTGATTGTCCTTTCTCAATCACTAGCTGTGTGTGACCTTAGGTAAATTACCACCTTTCTGAAACTTTTTCATGTAAGTACGCATTGTCTTCCTCCTAACACCTTATGTATGAGTTCATACATCTTGTCTGTCTTGATCACTGTTGAACTCTGTGCCTAGAACCATGCCTGAGATGCAGAGGAGGATTATCCAGTTTTACTACAGAGTAGTAAGTAAGCACAAGTAAGCCTGTGCTTACCTTGCTTACTGGGTCATCTGCCTGTCAGGGATTGTAAATTTCAAAAGAGACTTTGATCCTGTAGGAGTGATGTGGGGTTGGGGGGAGGTGGGGGAGATGCCAGCCATACCTAGAAGGAGAATCTTTGATATTGCAGGAAAAAAAAAAAAGTAAAATTATTCACTACAGATAATCTGGGGAGCCTATTGGATAATCTGTCCCTGGGTAGCAGTAATACTTGCTGAAAGTTCTGTAAAAATGGAATTACATTAGGTTTTTTAAAAAATATTCACCTACATTAGCATTTTTTTAAGATTAAATGAGACAATGGTATTGAGAATAGTTGGTGCAAAGCTTGCATTGAATAGCAAGAAAGGTAAAACAGAAAACCAAAACCATCCCACTGCTGTAAAGTTGGGTCCGAGTCACAGCAGCCCTAGAGATCAAAGTAGAACTGCCCCATAGAGTTTCCAAGAAGTGTCTGGCAGATGTGAACTGCCAACCTTTAGGTTAGCAGCTGTAGCAGTTATTTGAAGCAGGGATCTTCTAACCTTGGAGGTGCACACAGACCTCAGCTGTTAGCTTTAATTAGTATCTCGTCTGGAGGCAGTTGTCTAAACAAATTTCAGACTACCTTACTCTGTCAGTACTACTGTTTTCTGCATGCACCCACGTGCATAATTAAGGAACCAAAGTCTGAGAGAAATATGATAAAATTTTCCCGGATGATATGGTCATCTGCCTTCCAAGTGGAGAACACTGAACAATTAGGGATCCTAATAGATATGAGAGCTTTAGCAAATATTGAAATTCCAGTCATTCTAAACATGGTCCAGGACCTAGGTGGCTTCTAATTAAACTGTACCCAAAGCCTCCCCATGCAAGAAGAAGAGATACCTCTAACTTGAGATGCCCATTGGCGAAATTGACGTTCGGCCCCAGGCTGTTAACTTCCACAGTAGAAATAAATATTCATCATGGATTGAAGTTTGACATTACAACCAGATTATCTCTTAGAAGAAAGGAATTAAAAGTGAGATAATTACTGCATCATGGAGCAACTTGGTATGCTGCCCATCTGGTGAGGGTAACTTAGAAGTGAGAGGGAATAATTAACCCTTTACTGACTCATGGGACATAGGATATCCCAACCAACATTTATGTCTCTGGAGTTCTTTGGGAAGGAGGTAGCCCAATTCTAACATATTGTGCCACAAGCTTACTCAAAAACCCTGAGTGAGAAGGTTATTTTTGTGTAGATGGAGCAGTGCCTATTGATGCCCCCTGGATTCATGAATTTGCTAAACTTTTGATTGATTTGCCTTTATTTCCATGCACTAAGCCTCTTTATTATGCTTCTCAATTACTACGTTCTCATGAGAATGTATTTACTGTAAGAAAATAGTCACTCTTCGTTCAGTCATAGTGGCCATTTTCTCCCTGATGCCATTCATTATTTCCAGGTGTTGTCAGTTCCCATTTTTTCTAGGTTTTGAGCAGTAAAAATGCCTTTGCAATAAGGAATGATTCATGGCAGTGGTATTTTCCAAAACACTCAAATTCCTCTAAATTATTCTTACCCTGCGTTCAAACATACGGCCCTGTCATTCCTTCTGTGTATAGCAGAATGTCTTAGGCTAGGTTCTCTAGAGAAGGAAAAACCACTAAAGCATCTATGTGTATACACAGGACAGAGAGATTTGTTCTTGTTGTTAGATGCAGTCAAGTCCATTCCTACTGGTAATGACCCTAGTACAAGAGAATGAAAACTGCCTGGTCCTGCACCATCCTCACGGTCATTGCTACATTTGAGCCCTTGTTGCAGCCAATGTGTCCATCCATCTCATTGAAGGTCTTCTTCTTTTTTTGCTGCCCCTCTACTTTGGCCCCTAGTGTCGCCATGAGTCAAATCTGACTCAACAGCACGTGGCTTTTTGGCTCTACTTTACCAAGTATGCGGTCTTCCTCCAGGAGCTAATCCCTCCTGATAAAATGCCCAAAGTATATGAGACGAAATCTTCCCATTTTTGCTTCTAATAAACATGCTGGCTGTACTTCAAAGACAGGCTTTTTTGTTCTCTTGGGGAACCACGGTGTATGCATATTATCTGCCAATACCATAATTCAAAGGCATCAATTCTTGTTTGGTCTTCCTTATGCAGTGTCCAGCTTTCACAAGTATATAAGGTGACAGAAAACACCATAACTTGGGTCAGGTTCAACTTTAGTCCTTAAAGTGCCATCTTTTCTTTTGAACACTTATAAAGAGATCTTTTACATCAGATTTGCCCAAAGCAGTGCTACTTCTATAGGTGTTGACTATGGATTCAAGTAAAATGAAATTCTTGAAAATGCTGGTCTAGTCTCCACTTATCAGGATGTTGCTTATTGGCTTAGTTGTGAAGATTTTTCATTTTTCGTTTCTCTTTTTTTATGTTGAAGTGTAATCCATATTGAAGGTTGTGGTCTTCTACAATGGTAAGTGCTTCAAGTCTTTTTCACTTTCAGCAAGCAAGGTTGTGTCATCTGCATCTCACACACAGGTAGTTAACAAGTTTTCCTACAGTCCTGATATGCTGCTCTTCATGCAGTCCGGCTTCTTGGATTATTTGCTCAGCATACAGAAAGGAGACAACCCTGATGTACAACTTTCCTGACTTTAAACCGTTCAACGTTCCTTTGTTCTATCTGAATGACTGCCTCCTGATGGATGTACAGGTTCCTCATGAGCACAATTAAGTTTTCTAGAATTTCTGTTCTTTGAAATGTTATCCATACTTTCTTGTGACCTACACAGCTGAACGCCTTTGTGTAGTCAGTAGAGCACAGGTGAACATCTTTCTGGTATTCTCTGCTTTTAGTCAGGACCCATCTGACATCAACAATGATATCCCTGGTTCAACATCCTCTTCTAAATCCAGCTTGAATATCTGGCAGTTCCCTGTCAATGTACTGCTATAACCACTTTTGAAGACTTTCAACAAAAATGTATTTGTGAGTGATATTGTCTGAAAAATTCTGTATTCACTCTTCTTTCTTTGGAGCGAGTACAAACATGGACCTCTCCTAGTTGACCAAGTAGCTACCTTCCAAATTTCTTGGCATAGACAATTGAGTGCTTCCAGTGCTGCATCTACTAGTTGAAATGTTGCAATTCATATTGCATCAGTTCCTGGAGCCTTGGTTTTGGGCGAATGCCTTCAGTGCTGCTAGGACCTCTTACTTTAGTACCATAGGTTCTTGATCATATGCTTCCTCTTGAAATGGTTGAATGCTGACCAGTTCTTTTTGGTATAATAACTCTGTATTTCTTTCATCTTCTTTTGCTGGTTCCTGCATTATTTAATATTTTGCCCACAGAATCCTTCAGTATTAGAACTTAAGGCATTATTTTTCTTCTTCAGTACCTTTAGCTTGAGAAATGCCAAGTGTGTTCTTCTCTTTTGGTTTTCTAACTCTAGGTCCTCGTGTTGTTGTTGTTAGGTGCCGTTGAGTTGGTTCTGACTCACAGCGACTCTATGAACAACAGAGTGAAACACTACCCCGTCCTGAACCATGCCCGCAATCGTTTTTGTGCTTAAGACCATTGTTGCGGCCACTGTGTCAATCCATCTTATGGATGGTCTTCCTCTTTTTCACTGACCCTCCACTCTGCCAGGCATGATGTTCTTCTTCAGGGACTGATCCTTCCTTACAACATGTCCAAAGTATGTAAGATGCAGTCTTGCCATCTTTTCTTCCAAGCAGCACTCTGGTTGTACTTCTTCCAGAACAGATCTGTTCTTTCGGCAGCCTGGGGTACATTCAACATTCTTCTCTAACACCACAATTCAAAGGCATAAAATCTTCTTCTGTCTTCTTTGTTCATCGCCCAGCTTTCGAATTCATATAAGGTGACTGAAAATATCATAGCTTAGGTCAGGAGCACCTTAGTCTTCAAGGTCACATCTTGATTTTTCAATATTCGAAAGAGGTCTTTGACAGCAGATTTTCCCGATGCAATGTGTCTTTTGATTTCTTGACTGCTTCTTCCATAGGCATTGATTGTGGACCCAAGTAAAATGAAATTTTTGACAACCTCAATCCTTTCTCTATTTATGATGATGTTGCTTGCTGGTCCAGTTGTGAAGATTTTTGTTTTCGTGATGTTGAGTTACAATCCACACTGAAGGCTGTGGTCCTTGATCTTCATCAGTGTTTCAAATCTTCTTAACTTCCAATGTAAGGTGATGCTGTCCATGTAACACAGATTGTTAATGAGTCTTCCTCCAATCCTGATGCCCATTCTTCTTCATATAGTCCAGCTTCTTGGATTATTTTCTTGGCATACAGATTGAAAAGTTATGGTGAAAGGATACAACCCTGACACACACCTTTCCTGACTTTAAACCATGCAGTGTCCCCTTTTTTTGTTTGCACGACTGCCTCTTGATTCATATACAGATTCCTTAAGAGTACAATTAGGTGTTCTGGAATTCCATTCTCTGCAATGTTAGCCATAACTTATTACGATCCACACAGTCAATGAAACACAAATAAACATGTTTCTGGTATTCTCTGCCATCAGACAAGATCCATTTGACATCAGAAGTGATATCCCTGGTTCCACATCCTCTTCTGAATCCAGCTTGGATTTCTGGCAGCTCCTTGTTGATTTACTGTTGTAGCCACTTTTGAATGATCTTGAGCAAAATTTTACTTGTGCCTGATATTAATGATACTGTGCAGTAATTTCTGTGTTTCGTTGGATCGCCTTTCTATGGAATAGGCATAAATGTGGATGTCTTCCAGTCAGTTGGCCAGGTAGCTGTCCTCCAAATTTCTTGGCATAGATGAGTAAGCACTTCCACTTTATACATGTCGTTATAGAACTTTACCTTGTCTCCTGGAGCAACCTTTGAAATCTTCAATTCAAATCTTTTACTTCATCAGTTCTTCCTTTCACTTTAGCTAACCTATGTTCAAGAGGAACTTTCAAAGTCTATCTGGACATTTGTTTTGGTCTTTTCTTTCTTTCATGTCTTTTTAGTCATCTTCTGCTTTCTTCATGGAAGATGTCCTTAATGTTATTGCACAATTTATGTGGTCTGCATTCGTTAGTGTTCAGTGTGTCAGATCTACTATTGAGATGGTTTCTAAACTCAGGTGAAAAGTACTCAAGGTTGTGCTTTGGCTCTTGTGGACTTGTTCTAATTTTCTTCAACTTCAGCTTGAACTTGAGTGTGAGCAACTGATTGTCTGTTCCATAGTCAGCCCCAGTCTCGTTTTGACTGATATTGAGCTTTTCCATTGCCTCTTTCCACTGATGTAATCAATTTGATTCCTGTGTATTCCATGTCACAAGGTCTACATGTGTAGTTACCATTTATGTTGCTGAAGAACTTTACAATGAAATAGACACTGGTCCTGAAAAATACTATCATGTGATTTCTAGTATCATTTCTATCACCAGTGCTGTCTTTTCCAGCTACTGTTTCTTTTCCTTTGTTTCCAACATTTGCATTCCAACTGCAATTATCAACACATCTTGACTGACTGTTTAGTCACTTTCAGACTGCCAGCCAGCCAAGTGCCGTCGAGTCGGATCAGACTGTAGAAGTTGGGAAAAATCTTCAGTTTCTTCATCTTTGGCTTTAGTGTTTGTGCATAAATTTGAAATAGCCATATTAACCTGTTTACAGATTTTGATACCTGTTATCTGGAATCACAAATGTCCCAAGCATATGCTGGACATAGTAAATCCTACCTATACAAATAAGTCAATGGCAATTTATCTTCTGAGTTGATCCTCTTTTTCTGATCAGTAACTTAACATTGCAGTTTAATAAGGCAATAAATAGTAACAGTGCTCCACTAGGACTTTGAACCAGTTCATTCAAATTCAAACTCCTGCTGATAATTTATATTTCCACTCCAAATATACTGACTCTGAATCTAGTGCTCTACTAGTGGTTCTCAGAACTGGTCTGTAACTAGCATCCTTAGCATCATCTGGGAACTTGTTAGAAATGTAAATTCTCAGCAGGGGTTCAAACCAGAACAAATCAGTTTGATGCCTTAAGCAATTGCATTTTTAGCCACAGAAGCACATGGGATTCAAATCATGGAACTGAGAACTGAGAATTTTGGTTGATTTAGTCATAGTTTATGCTCTCTTGACCTTCCCTTTTCTTCTTGGTCAAAATTATGGGGTTGTCTTGAACCATCCTGTAACCACATGGTGCCTCAGTTTTCCCACCTTCAAAACAGAAAAACATACTATTGCATGTAGGATCTAGCAGAGGTCTAATGTATACCCCTTAATCAATGGCTTGGTTTTGCCCACACTTATGTGCTGTCATAGGGTGACACCAGTGACAATAGTCTTTCTAGGACTCTAAACCCTACAGAGGATGTAATCAATTTCCTGATTCTAAATGTAGCAAAATTACAGCTTCCTCATTTCAGTAGAAAAGACACCATTAGCAACAAATCAATACCATAAAGGCATACATTTCCTAACACTGATGTATTTCTCAGAGCTTTTTTATTCCCCCTAAGCTGGTAGGATTCTGAGCCGCCTTCTAGCAGTTATTTTTACACATGAACAAAGTAAAGTTCTAGATAATGGAATGACTTGAGTTTATATAGCAAAGAAATGGGGCCTATTGATCTTTTTTCTTTCTAAGAGCAAGTATTAATAGAATTGCTCATCCTTAGTTAATCTCCAGTATAAATAAAAGTATCTAATGCACCATTAAGCCTGCTCTTAGTATCAGGTATCAGAGGTATATTTGTTGTAAAAGTTGACTAAAAGGGGGACAAGAGCTGTAGTAATAAAGAAATATGGCTGCCAGGACTATGGATGAAATCACTGTCACTGAATCACACTCAAGTCCAAGAAAAGGGGAGGAGGTCTCAGGGGGAGGACATGGAAGATTTATGCAGGCCTAGAGGTAGGGTATTAGTGCCAGAACACAGGATGACCTCAACGTCCAAAGAAACTGTGAGAGGAAAAGAAATTAAAAAGTTTTTTAGTGTAAGCCCATGCATGTTAGAGATCCATCCCAGCTAAGCTAGTCCCAGTGAGACCCAAAGGAGGAATGTTGAAAATAACACTGATCACAATCTAATGGAACAAAAAAGCCATCTGCAGAATACAGACCTTTAAAACACACAAGAGAGAAGAGGAAGATACTTATCTACAACATACTAAAGTAGAAACCATACAAGCTATATTGCTTTGAAACATATATAATTTTAAACAAGTACTCCTAGTCTGATTTCCACAGGGCCACAGAAAATCCTGGCCCATAAGTTGCCTACCTATTGGGTGTACTACTATAATTGCAGTTAGGAAATTAGAACTAGCCGTTCCTGACCTTGGTGACACAGTGGTTAAGTGCTACTTCTGCTAAACAAAAGGTTGGCAGTACGAATCTGTCATGCTCTCCTTGGAAATTCTGTGGAGAAGTTCTACTCTGTCCTACAGGGCTGCTATGTGTTGGAATTGATTTGACAGGACTGAGCTTTATTCCTGACCATACCCATTATTGCCAGTCTTTCTCTGTTTTGAATCACAAAACACATTTACAGAAATACAGAGGGGGAGGGACCCTAAAATAGGATTGTAACTCACCACTATTGGCACTTTGGCTTAATAAATCTTTTTGTGAGGTATCTGTAACACTTTTTAGGGTATTTGTGGCATTCACAGACCCTACCCACCAGGCGCCTGTGGCACTCTCAGTGGTGACCACAAATGCCCCCCAGATACTATCAAATGTCCCCTGGGAGATCCCCAGTTACATCATTTACAGTTGAAAACTACTTCTCTACAGCAATGTCATACAACCTTGGTCACAATATGCATACACTGAAAATTACAGTATGAGTATATAGTAACGTATAAACTGGAGGGACTCTAGGGTTATGTGTATTGGAGCTTGGGGGAAGAATTTATTACATTTATGTGTATATAATTAGGATCCCACTTGTTGGCACTTGGCTTGGCAACTATGATAGAAAAATACAGAACATGCCATGGATTGGATTATGTCCCCCCAAAAATATGTGTAGCCATGTGGCTGGGCCGTGATTCCCAATATTTTGTGATTGTCTTCCATTTTGTGATTTTCCTGTGCTGTATGTTAAAGATTAGGGTGGGAATGTAAATCCCTTCATAGGATTACCTCCCTGCTCCACTGTAAAGGGAGTTTCCCTGGAGCATGGCTTGCCCCACCTTTAATCCTTTCATTCTACAAGAGATAAGAGGAAAAAGAAAGAAGCAGAGAATTGGGAACCTCCCACAACCAAGAAAGCAGCACTGGGGGAAGGACGCATCCTTCAGACCTGAGATTCCTGCCAAAATGTTCCCTGGATGAAGACTGATACAATACCAGACTTTCCTCCAGAGATGACAAGGGGAAAAGCCTTCCCCTGGAGCAGACATTCTGAATTTGGACTTGTAGCCTACCAAACTGTGTAAGAATAAACTTTCCTTTGTTAAAGCCATCCACTCTGTAGTATTTCTGCTAGAGCAGCACTAGCTGACTAAAGCAGAGTGTTTAGTGAAACAAATTATGCAAGATTTCCAAATAAATCTTTTCCAAATTTTCAACTAGAAATTTGAGCTTACTTCTATTAATGTACCTTTTTATCAACAGATATTATACTCAAAACGGTTATACACAATGCTGATAAAGACTTGGATGATGATGGCTTAAAATTCTGGATAGTATTCATCAACAAGCAACTTCATTCACATAAAACAAACAAAAAACCAAACCCAATGCCACCTCATCAATTCCAGCTCATGGCAACCCTATAGGACAGAGTAGAAACAGAGTTTCCAAGGAGCAGCTGGCAGATTCAAATTGTGACCTTTTGGTCAGCAGACATAGCACTTAACCATTACACCACCAGAGTTTCCTCATTCACATAACCAGATGATTAAAAGGAAAAAACAAATTTAGAAAGCCATTATTTAAATAGAGTCAAGATGGTGGACTAAACTCACATCTCCCTAAATTCCTCTGGAAATCAAGACCTGAACTGATAATTAAATGGAGCCTTCTGGACACCTAGTGAGCCCTAGGACATGGCATTGGGCTGTTAATTTGGACTTCATATAACTGAATGCAAAGCCTCTTCTCTTTTGTTGACCCCACTCACGGCAAGCAGGGACCCAACATAACTCGCCATTTTTATTTTTTTTCCCTCTATATTACCTGGTAGAAGGAGCTGAGACTTGACTAGCTGCTGGTCTCAGATGCACTGCTGCTAGACAAGTGCAATTGCCACATTCTGAGAGCCTGGCTTTGGACTCTGTGCATCTTGGCTCCTTTGGCTTATTTTTCTACCTATGCCATGTGGTAGCCATACAGATGCGATGACAAGCTTGTGCGGGACACCATCTTGATCCATTGGAAGATGGAGACGCCCAGGCAGAGGCCCCTGCTGGACTTGATTTCTAGGTCAGGAGGAGGTGCCTGCTGGTGGAGAGAGTGCTCTTCTGGCAGAGAAGCGGTGTTTTACACAAGGTCTCCAGAGGCAGGGGCCCAGAAACGGAGGTTGTGGACTCTTGATATCTCAGCACTTTTGGCCTCTCTTTCTGCCAGTTGCCTGGTTCCAGATGGCTGTGGAGCTTGTGTGGCACAGACATCATCTTGTTCCGCTGGGATGTGAGTATACCCATACAGAAGGCTCAGCTGGACAAAATTCCTGGGCTAGGAGGCAGTGCCTGCCTAGAAGGAATGCTTTTCCAGCAGAAAGGCATAAATCTACAATGTATTGCCTACAGCTGAGGCCTGAGAGCAGAGGCCAGCAGGGAAGTAGCCTTTCTGTATTTTGAGCTAGTTTATAACAACTGGGGTTCAATATAGAGGTGCTTACTTTGCCAGCTAGGAAGTAGGAACTATACACCTGAAAACCTAACTGACTTTGGAAGTTGTCAGATACTTTTTACTTCTCATTTTAAAAGAGTCTAGACAAACAACTGTGGTCCATCCTCACAGCATCTCTACCAGCTTCTAATGACCCACATGAAGCCCAAAAAGCAACAAACTCTAGAGAAGGCCATGACCAAGAAATCACCCATGGCATCAGAAGGCCCCCAAGAGAAACCACCTCAGAACTTCCCAGATGAAGAAGCTTTTCTGAAACTATCAGAAGGTGAATACAAAAGGATTATGTACAGAGCCCTCCTAGATTTTACACCAAATGCAGTGGAGCAAAATGAAAAATTAAGCAAGCTGTTTGATCTGATGGAATACCAGTACTATGAAATCCAACAGATCAAGAATAAAATAAAAGACATAGAAAGTTCAATTCAAAGCCAAAAAATCAGAATGGAACAAATGGAAAATAGACTTTCCTATCTGGAAGACAGAGCTACTGACTCCAGCATCTATGAGGAGAAATCAGAAAAAAGAAACAAGAAGAACGAAGAGGCATTTAGAAACACATGGGACTCTATCAAGAGGAAAAATCTACAATTAAACTGGAGTTCTCGAACAAGATGAGACACCTGAGAAAACAGAGTATTGTTGCTGAGCTGCTGACAGAAAACTTCCCAGAAATTATGAAAGAGGAGAATATAGATATCCAAGATATATATCAAACACCACTCAATGTAGATCTCAAAAGAAAGACTCCAAGACATGTTATAATCAAGCTTAACAAAATGAAACCTAAGCAGAAAACTCTTAAAGGCAGAAAGACTCAAAGCAAAACTAACATTCAGAGGGAAACCCTGTAGGCTTTCATTGGATTTCTCAGCAGAAAGAAGGCTGGCACAGAGACAGTGGCATGACATATTCAAAGACTTGAAGAAGAAGAACTTCCAAACAAGAATTATATATCCTGCAAAATTATCTTTCAAATATGAAAATGAAATCAAGACATTCACAGATAAACAGAAACTCAGAGACTTTGTAAAAGTCAAACAAAAGCTACAAGAAATATTGAAAGAATCTCTTGGCTTAGAAGAACAAAACCACTAACTTTATATTTTAGAAGGACACATCATTCACAATGTTACTCATTTAGGGAAGATTCCAATCTCAGTTAGTTATAATAGTGAAAGAAATGATCCAGTGATAATATCATGAAAACTACAATGTCATCATACTAAAAAGAGGGATGTATTACAGTCATTATAGTCTTTCCAGATGGAGAGAAAGTTGACGAGACTGGTAGTAATTAAAATTGAGCTTATACGTAGTCTATTAAGCGGGATCATAAGGGCAGCAGTAAAGCACAATAAAGATGCAACATACTATATCAAGAAACATAATACAGGAGTTTCAACAAACACAAAACCAACCCTGGGAAAGGTGAAAAATCAACTCACAAAGAAGTATGTCCCAGAACAAATTAATAAAAACAACAGAGAAAACATCAATACAAAAATAAAGATATCACAATGGCAGCAGTGAACATATACCTATCAATCATTACATTGAATGTGAAAGGACTGAATGCTCCAGTAAAGAGACATCGAGTGACATCTTGGGTCAAAAGACATGACCCATCCGTATGTTGTCTACAAGAAACTCACTTGATACTTAAAGATAGGAACAAACTGAAAATTAAAGGATGGAAGAATATATATGAAGCTAACAATGAACAAAGAAGAGCAGGTGTAGCAATTCTAATCCCAGATAAAATCAATTTTAATGTAAAATCCACCATTGTGGACAAAGATGGACACTATTTATTGCTGAAAGGTTCAATACACAAACAGAACTTAACAATATTAAATATTTATGCACCTAATATTAGAGCACTTAAATGTATCAAAGAAACACTGACTACACTCAAAAATGAGATATATCGCTCCACAATAATAGTGGGAGACTTCAATATTCCACTCTCAGTGCTAGACAGATCGTCTAGAAAAAACCTCAATAAAGACATGAAGACCTTATTGCCACAATTAACCAACTAGACTGCATCGACATGTACAGAACTTTCTATCCATCAGTGGACAAATACACCTTCTTGTCCAGTGCACATGGAACATTCTCCAGAACAGGCCATGTTTTAGGACATAAAGCAATTCTCAACAAAATCCATACCATTCAATTAATGCAAAGCATCTTCTGAGATCATAAAGCCATAAAAGTCAAAATCAGTAGCAGAAAAAAGATACATAGAAAGGGGAACTCATGGAAACTGAACAACATCTTGCTCAAAAAGCCATGGCTTATTGAAGAAATGAAGGATGAAATAAAGAAATTTACTGATGCCAATGAGAATGAAAACATTTCCTACCAAAACCTATGGGATACAGCCAAAGCAGTGCTCAGAGGTCATTTTATCTCCATAAATGCACACATTGGGAAGGAAGAAAGAAACCAAATCAAAGCTTGAACAAATAGAGAGAGAACAACAGAGGAACCCCTCAGGCACCAGAAGAAAACAGATCATAAAGATCAGAGCAGAACTAAACAAATTAAGAACAGAAGAACAGTTGAAAAAACTGAAAAGGCCAAAAGCTAGTTTTTTGAAAAGATCAACAAAATTGACAAACCACCGGCAAAACTTACGAAGAAAAACAGGAAAGGAAACAAATAACCCAAATTAGAATTGAGAGGGGAGTTGTCACCACAGAGCCAATAGAAATCAAAAATATCATAACAGAATACTATGAAAGACTGTACTAACAAATTTGAAAACCTAGAGGAAATGGACAAATTCCTTGACTCATACCACCTACCTAAATTATTACAATGTGAAGCAGAACAACTTAATAAACCCATCACAAAGGGAAAGATTGAAAATGTCATCAAAACACTGCCAACCAAAAAAAAGCCTGGGCCCAGATGGCTTCACTGCAGAATTCTACCAAGCTTTAGAGAAGACTATTTCACAGTATAGAAAGGGATGGAGTACTCCCAAACTCATGAAGCCAGCATAACCCTGATACCAAAGCCAGGGAAAGACCCAACAAAGAAGGAGAACTGCCAGCTGATATCAATCATGAATCTAGATGCAAAAATCTTCAACAAAATTCTTGCCAACAGAATACAACAATGTATCAAGAAAAATAATCCATCATGACCAAGTGGGATTCATACCAGGGATGCAAGGCTGGTTCAGCATCAGAAAAACAATTAATGTGATTAACCACATAAATAACACAAAAGACAAGAATCACCTGATTTTGTCCATTGATGCAGAAAAGGCATTTGATAAAGTCCAACACCCATTCGTGCTAAAAACTTAGCAAAATAGACATAGACGGCAAATTCCTCAACACAATAAGGTCCTCTTATACAAAGCCAATTGCCCACGTCATGCTGAATAGCGAGAGACTGAAAGACTTTCCCTTGAGAACAGGAACTAGACAAGGATGCCCACTCTAACCTCTCCTATTAAACATTGTACTAGAAGTTCTAGCCAGAGCAATTAGGCAAGACCAAGAAATAAAGGACATCTGCATCTGCATCAGCAAAGAAGAAGTTAAAATCTCCCTGTTTGCAGATGATATGATTGTATATGCAGAGAATCCCAAAGAATTTATAAGTAAGCTACTCAAACTGATAGAAGAGTTCAGCAAAGTCTCAGGATACAAGATAAACATAAGTAAAGCAGTCGGATTCCTTTATACCAACAATGAGATTATTAATGAAGAAATCACCAAATCAATACCATTAACTATAACCCCTAAGAAGATAAAGTACCTAGGAATAAATCTAACCAGGGAAATAACATACCTTTACAAAGAGAACCACAAGCACTTACTGTAAGAAACTAAGAGAGACTTGCATAAATGGAGAAAGCTACCCTGCTCGTGGATAGGAAGACTTAATGTCATGAAAATGTCTATTTGCCTAAACCAATCTACTCATATAATGCAATCCCAATACAACTTCCAGTGATATTTTTTAACGAGATGGACAAATTGCCAACTTTCTTTGGAAGAGGGAAAAGCATGGGATAATAAAGCACTACTGAAGAAGAATGCACTGGGAGGCCTCTCACTATCTGACTTTAGAAACTATTACATTGCTACCGTAGTCAAAACAGCCTGGTACTGGTACAAAAAGAGACAGATAGATCAATGGAACAGAATTGAGACCCCAGAGATGACACTATCTGGCTGTGAACAGCTGATATTTGACAAAGACCCTAAGACATTAAACTGGAGAAAAAACAACCTCTTCAACAAACGGTGCTGGCAAAATTGGATATCCATCTGCAATAAATTGAAACAAGACCTGTATCTTACACGTTATACAAAAACCAACTCAAACTGGATAAAAGTCCTACATATCAAATCTAAAACAATAAAGCTCATCCAAGAAAAAGTAGGAACAACAATGGAAGTTTTAACATACAATGTAGATGGACTTCAAAATCTGTCAAACTAACCAAAAAAACAGAAGAGAAAATAGATAAATGGGATCTATTTGCTCATTCAAAGACTTTATTAATAGAATTAAAAGGCCACCTACAGAATGGGAAAAAAACGTTTGGCAACTACATGTCAGACCTAAGCCTGATCTCCATAATCTATAAAGTACTACAAAATATCAACAAGAAAAAGATAAATCATCCAATTAAATGATGGGCAAGGGAGCTGGACAGAAACTTTACTAAAGAGGAAATCCAGGCATCCAAAAAACACATGTAGACACGCTCACGATCATTAGCTATTAAAGAAATTCAAATCAAAACTACAATGAGATACCATCTCAACCCAACAAAGTTAGCCATGATCCAAAAAACAGAAAACAACAAATGCTGGAGAGGCTGTGGAGAAATTGAAACTCTCCTAAACTGTTGGTGGGAAGTCAAAATGGTGCAACCTCTTTGGAAAGCAATCTAGAGCTTCCTTGAAAAGCAGGATATAGATATACCATTTGACACAGTTATTCCACTACTTGCAATATAACCTACAGAATCAAGGCCATTCACACCAACAGATACCTGCACATGATTGTTTACCTCAGCACAGTCCACAATAGCAAAAAGATGGAATCAACCCAGATGCCCACAACAGAGGAATGGATAGGTATCCTATGGTATATATACTCAATGAAACATTATGCAATGATAAAGAACAATGATGATTCCAGAAAACATCTCATAACCTGGTTTTGATTGGAGGACATTATGTTGAGTGAAAGTAGTCAGTGACAAAAGGGCATATTATATGAGACCGCTATGATAAGAACTTAAAAACAGACTCATGCATAGAAGAAAATACTCTTTGGTGGTGGCAAGAGTGGGGAGGGAGGGAGGGAGGGGGAGGCGGGAGGGTTTAGTTTAGATAGTTGATATAAACTTGGTTGAGTGAAATCTGTGACAACACATATCAGAAATAAGATCAATATTGACTTCAACATAACATGATTACTGCTCCCATCTTAACCCAATATTGCAAGGATGAAGTAGCTGGGGTGGGGAGCCAGGGGCTATGCTCTCAGGGGAAACTGAGGCCACTTGGCACAACTAGCATTTTGCTAAGAGAGCCCTCTGCACCCCACATTGGTGAGTGGCGTTTGGGGTCTTAAAATCTGCCAAGGTGCCATCTGAGGGTACAGCAAATGGTCCCAACTTAACACGAACAGATGATAACCAGGGACCAAAACGACATGGGGGAAACAGAACCCAGAAGACAGACCCACATGAGTGGTTGACTACATTGACTTGAGACCAGAAGAACTGGATGGTGCCCAGCCATCACCAGTGATAGCTGTGATGGAGCTCACAAAGTTGAGTCTCACTGGCAACACAAGAATAAAAAGGGGTGCACTCAGAGAGTTCTGTTAAAAGACCACAATTGATGGTTCACGGGCCTCTGGGTTCCCCTGGGAGCATGGCCCCTAGCCCTGATGCTGCCCCTGAGTCAAAATGGAGGTCAACTCTCAGACAGGAATGGATTGGACTTGGCGACACAGAGTGACCATATCATGAGTGCACTTTAGGGTTCTATGCATCTATAGGATGTTTTCCTGCTGACCTCTTGCTGGAGGCGGGGGAGTGGGTGGAGAGGAGAGGATAGGAGATTATTGGGAGGATAAGACGTGTATGGAGCAGAGAGGAAGAATGTGTTGTCACTGGGCAGGGGGAGCAGTGGGAGCTGCATATAGGTGGCCAGTGACGGCATTTAGGTGGGCATGCAATTTATATAGGAATGTACATTCAATCAAAATAAAAAAAAGGAAAAAGAAAGCCATTATTTACAATCAATTGAGGACCTGAAAAATTTAAAATTAAAGAATCAAAGAAAAAAAGAATGCCATCTAGTTGATTTTGAGTTAGAGTGATCATATAGAACAGAGTGGAATTGCCCATCAGGTTTCCAAGGCTGTGATCTTTAAAGAAGTCAACTGGCACTTCTTTCTCTTATGGAGCAAGTGGTGGGTTCAAACAGCCAATCTTTGGATTAGTAGCCCAGTGCTTAACCACTGTATCACCAGGAGTCCTTAAAGATCTGATACCCCAACTTTTCTTATGCTGAGAAATCAATGTTTACATTTCTTGTGATAAAGCAAACAACTTTGAAATTGAGTACAACATTGACAAATCTTGTGTTTCAAAATAATGGTGAAGGTTTAAACTGTAATCACGTGCATTGTAAAAGTGGTTATCCTGTTGCTTGGAAGCTGTAAGTGAATTTCTTGTCCATCAGCTGCAGATGGACAAGAGTACCTGATATATATAAGGACAGAGATTGTGGCCTACTTGCCAGTGGCCAACGAGAAGAATCAATCATGTCTTGGTATTCCTGCATCCTCAACTGACTGCATCTTGTCCTGTGTTCCAAGCTCCTGGGTACTTGGAATACATATTGTCTAGTAGCTCCTCAGACCTTGTATGAGCTAATTAGGGGTACCTCTGAAGCTGGCTGCTGAGATGTCCAAGAAGAAGAGCACCTCTTGCTGTACTTAGGGTATCGTGGCAGAGATATGCATGGCAAATACGGCTTGCTGTGCTTGCTGCCCTCTCTGGGGATGTAGAAGCTAGACCTTGGACTTCCACAAAGCTCAAACAACTCCCCAAGGAATTTGTGATAAGACTCCTCTTGACTCTAATGCTTCGAATACTTCAAGTTCGACAGAGCACTTTTCCATGCTGAAGGACTCAGTACTTTATAGGCCACCTGTCAGCCATTTGTGACACACGTGTGTGATCAGGCACATAGGCTAGGAAACTCTGCCCAGAGAGTTCTGCCTAGCCACAGAGTAAAGAGTGGCCCAGAGATGGTCATGACTCACTCCAGGTCACACACTAAGTTAATGACAAGCTGGGACCGGAACCTAAGCCTTGTGGCTCCTGGCACCATACTGTGTTGATTCTTCATTTCTTTCCTTTATTTTTTCTCCCCTGTCATCCTTCCTCCCATTGACTCATTTAACCACAAATTCATCATGTTCCTAGTCTATTAGTCAAAGACATTGGCTTATACAGCACCTACCACAGGGAAGGCGGTATTTCTGAAGCTTTGGTGTGCATAAGAATAGAACTTTAAAAATAGGTGTGTTTTATTGCTGTGTGCTTGTGAAGAAAATTGAAATAGAAAGAGAAAAGTGAAGATTATAGTAGGAAGTATGAGGCAGGATTTTCGTCATACTCCATCTAACTTCTTTGACCATGTCCTCTGCTAAACATGATCTGGGTGACCTTGAAAGAAACCTTGAATGGCCCAAAGATTATAAATATGTAAGAGTTCAAACTCATAGATTCTTCTATCTGATGAGAAATTGAAATGATTTCAGAAGATTAAACCAGTAGGTAGTGGTTTCCAAATTCTAGTGTGCCCAAGAATCTCACTGGGAGCTTGTTTAATTTACCTAACATGTAATTCTAAGTCAGCTGATATGAAATAGAGCTAAGGGGTCTACATTTTAACAAGGCCTTTGGAATTATCTGACGGAAAAATGCTGAGATAGCAGTAAGAACTTGTAGCTTGATTGCTGCATGTAAGGGGGGACATTGTGAAAGGCTGAAAGGAAAATGAAATCTTTGATTTAGAAAATTCTAATTTCTCTAGGATAACTCCTATTTAAAGTATTCTTGTAAGCAGGGAAAAAAATCCTTCATCTCTCTCTCTCTCTGCTCTCCTCTCCTACTTTTACCTATTTTGAAGCGAGGGAAAGGGGTATTTGGTGTTTGACTTTAAGCCAATTCAAGCCATTTATACAAATTAACAGAGCCCTGATGCCACCGTAGTTAAGAGCTTGGCTGCTCACTAAAAAGTCAGCAGTTGAAATCTACCCACTGTTCTGGAAACCCCATGGGGTAGTTCTATCCTGTCCTTTAGTGTCACTACACAACAGAATTGACTTGATGGCAATGGGTTTGACTTTTTGGTATACAAAGCAACTTCAAGAACAAAATGGCCAACCCATTAAGCTGCCTTGTCATTTTCAGTCTTTGATCCTTTGCTGTCTGTCCATCCTATGTTCAAATACTAGTCAAGGGATTTCTGTTTTTTGGGCAATCTGACTAAATGCACCTGTGCTAGTTTCATTACTCCCTCCTCCCCAGGAAAGGTAAGGTGCACAGCGGAAGAACAGGACAGAAATAGCATGGAAGTGACAAGATAGCCTTTTGGAATGCAGGAGTGTGGTTTGTTTTGAAGCATGTCTCACCAATTAAGGTAGAGGTGTGACCATAGGAAACCATTTGGAAGAATCCATAGTGTAAGCCCGGAAATGGGCTCATAAACACGTTCTCAGCCTGATTCAATCTACTTCTTCAAGAGTCTTTTAAAATAAATCTTATGTGTGTGTTACGTTATGTATATTATACATGTTACGTGTGTGTGAGAATGATTGCTACTATTTTACTGATGGAAACAAAGGAAAGAAAGACAAAGTAAAAATTAAGGGCATCTGACCTACAACCTTGGTGGTGAAGGGGTTAAGTGCTACACCTGTTAACTAAAAGATCAGCAGTTCAGATCTACCAGTTGCTCCTTGGAAACTCTATGGGGCAGTTCTACTATCTACTGTGAGGTCTCTATGAGTTGAAATTAACTGGATGCCAATGGATTTTGGTTTTTTGTTTGGATCTCAACTTCAAGTACTGTGGTGTTTTCAGACACATTTTCTCATTTGAACTCCACCACAGCTTTGTAAAGAAGGCAGAGTTGACATTAATATTCTCATCTCAAGGAAATGGAGATTTAGAAAGTGAACATGTTGTGTAACCATGAATAAATTATTGTGGTCTTCTGAGCTTCTGATTTGTTTTCTTCTAACCTCAATGTTCTAGTTTCCTAACCAAAAGGTTGGAGCTTTGAATCTAGCCACAGGCACCTCAGGAGAAAGGCCTGCTGATCTACTCCCCAAAAGTCAGCCACTGAAAACTCTGTGGAGCACAGCTCTATTCTGACACACAGGAGGTCACTGTAAGTTGGAGTCAATTCAACAGCAACTGCCTTTTTAACTTGCAGGAGGATTGCCATAGCCAATCTCATGGTAATAATATATCCTAATTAACTTCTTTCAAATCACAGAGTTAGAAAAGGACTTGAACCCAGATCTCATTTCTTGAAGTTCAGTATATGGTCTTCTAAATAACACTGTTTATCAAAAAGAACAACATTAGAAACTGTTAATTGTGGTTCAACAAGTCTTGCTCTATCCAGGGTAATAAAGTCAGGAAGCGCTTCCTGCACCTCCTCCATTTATGCCCCACCCCCTTGGTTTCCCTCCTCCCCCTCTCTGCTCCTTCCCAGTCTTACAGACTACTAGGTCATCTTCTGCCAGGTCCTTTGTTCTTGATGCCCCTGAGGCTTAAGTCCTATGCCTTCTTCTCTTATGATTATACACATACCTTCCAGATACGTTTATGTATTGTCACCTTATCCAGAGAGTAATGACTCCCCGGTTTTTATCTGCAGACCAGATTTCTATACTAACCTGCAAGCCAATACATCAGCTACTTTACAGACAGCTCACCTTCGATACCTCAGATTTCTGAAGTTCTTCAGACTTCTTTCATTCTCTCTTACCTCCGGGCCTGCAGCATACATGCAGATCCATCTTGCAAAAACACTCTTCTCTTTTCTTCTTAATCTTATCTCTCCACCCTAATCAAAAGTAAAGAAAAAAGAAAAAAATTCTGACTCTTTTCTGTGGTTTCCACCTCCAAGAATGGTCCCAGGCTCTCTTTTCTTCTACGCCTGATCACCAAGTCTTACGAGTCTGCTTCTCAAACATGTCTGTTTGAACACCACTGCTACTTGGTAGATCTGACTGGATGGCACTTTGCTGGCTACGTCCCTGTTTAGACACCATCACCTCTAACTTGAATTCCTGCAACACCATCTTCCTATCTTACCTCTTAGCATTTTCTTTTGCTTTGCAACTCAGAGAAAGAGGATCCTTTTTAAACATGTATCTCATCATGTAATTTTCCCGACTTAAGTGCATCCATGCCTTCCTATTACGTTTCTGATGAAGTCTCTGAGCATTCTTCGTGACTAGGCCTTTGTTCACTTCTCTAGCCTTATACTACTACTCACTGCATGATCTGTGTTTATACTTGTCTTAGTTTCTTAGCACTGCTGTAGCAGAAATACTGGAAGTGGGTAGCTTTACGAACAGAAATTTACTTTTTCAGCTTAGGAGGCTGGGGGTACTGGCTCTATGGGAAGGCTTTCACTGTCCTTTCCTGGGGGAAATCCTTGTCTAAGCTTCTCTAGACTGCTGGGCATTCCTTGGAGATCTTTACCTAGCATTTCTCTTTCAGTTCTTACTTCCTTCTCTCTGTGCCTAATCTGCTGTTATTATATCTTGAAAGTGACGGGTTCAAGACATACCTTATGCTAATATGAGCCATTAATGTAACAAAGAAAACCCTATTGCTAGTAGAATTACATCCACAGATACAGGGGTTACGATGTACAACACGTACTATGAGGGGGACACAATTCAATTTACAACACAATCTTACTGAACTTTCTGAAGTTCCTCAGATGTCTTTCTCTCTCTCTTCTGGGCCTGCAGCATATCTGCAGATCCATCTTGCAAAAACACTCTTCCCTTTCCTTCTTACCTGGCTAATTTTCATTCATTCTGTAGACTAAAGTTTAAATGTGTTTCTCTTGGGAAGAAACAAAGGGCAGACACTGAAGTCACAGGAGACAGCTTTTAAGCACAGCTGTCACCATTCTTGATTTTCCCAGGCATTTCTGCTTTTAAATATTCAGTCCACTGTCACCTTAAACCATGGCCCTGAAACACCAAAATAGTACTGTCCACTGCAGTAGAGTCAATTCTGACTCACAGCAACCCTATACAGAGTGGAATGTCCCCATAGAGTTTCAAGGGATGCCTGGTAGATTTGAACTGCTGTCCTTTTGGTTCCCAGCAATAACACTTAACCAGTGTGCCACCAGGATTTTCTATACACAAGCTGATCTTCTCAACTCTTTCTAACTCTTAACGATGGCACAGACCATGTATATTAAGATTAAGAAAATATTCTCACTCTGCCTTGGAGACCATCTGTAGGGTCACAAAAGTCTGCACGCATAAACGTCCTCCATAAGATCACATGGATAGCTACTCCGAGGTCATCCAGCCCTAGATGCTGTAATAAATCCATACGCTCAGAGTCTGAGGGTCAAGATATAGTAAGAGAACCAGAGTGGCAGCAACCTTCCTGTAGGACAGTCCTTTTCTGCCACAGCAGGGAGACATCATCCTGCTGGAATTTTAAGACAACTGCATCCATGTCCATTAGGCCTAGTTCCAGTCTTTTCTGTGTTGTTTTTGAAAGGGAGAAAATTGTACTTTCTTTGCATTACTGGGAAACCCTAGTGGCGTAGTAGGTTAAATGGCGTGTCCACTAACCGAAAGGCTGGCAGTTCAAATCTGCCAGGTACTCCTTGGAAACTCTATGGGGCAGTTCTATTCTGACCTCTAGGGTTACTATGAATCGGTCCTGACTCAATGGCAGTGGTGGTTTTTTTTTTTTTTTTTTTGGCATTACTGAACCATCAGGCATAATAAATCTTGCATGATGTGGCAGAACAAGTCAAGCTTGTGAGCTGGAGAACCTCATCCTAGTCCTAACTACCTATAAGACCTTGGGAAAGTCACTTGGCTTCTTTGAATCCCAGTTTCTAGATCTTTAAAATTTAAAAATCGATTAAACCACTTCCAAGATAGATCTTCTCAAACTTTTAAGAGGCATTAATAATTTTCTGGGAAGCTTATTAAAAGTGTGTATGTGTAAGAGTCACAAGTCCACTGATTCTGATCTAGTAGGTTGCACAGCAATCTGAATTTCTAATCAATATCCCAAGTGATGCTTTCAGAAATCCTTCAGAGCTAAGAAGCCCTCTAACTCTGCTTTACTAATCACCTATCTCCTCTATAGTTATCTAGTCAGTCCCTAAGTGATAGTGATTATTCAGGCAAAATGCCTTCCTTACCCACCCCTTCCTTACTAATTCCACCACAATGCCAATTTTTGGGTCAGGAAAAGTAGCAATGACTTCTGATTTGCATTCCTGCTTCCATTCTTCAAATCTATGTGCTTTCCCATTACAATTTGTTTTTTTAAAAAAGAAACATCATTCCTGTAGAGTCAGTATTGATCCAAAGCGACCTTGTAGGACACAGGAGAAATAACCCCCACAGAGTTTCCAAGGGGCATCTAGTGGATTCAAACTACTGAGGCTCCAGTTAGCAGCCATAACTCTTAACCACGATGTCACCAGGGTTTCCACAGTCTGTTTAGGTTCTTCCTAAAACAATCCTTCCTGCACAGAAACTAACTCAAAATGTATCAGAGATCTAAATATAAAATCTAAAACCATAAAGGTCATGGAAGAAGAAATAGTGACAACATTGGGAGAACTAATATACATCACGAATAGACTAAAAATACTACAAACAACGTACAAACACCAAAAGAGAAAATAGACAAATGGAATTTTTTTAAAATCAAACACTTTTGCTCATCCAAAAATTTCAGCAAAAGAATAAAAAGACTACCTACAGATTAGGGGGTGGGGGTGGATGGCAACCATGACTCTGGTTAGTGGCTAATCTCTATAATCTACAAAGATTTCAAAACTTCAACAAGAAAAAGGCAAATAACTCAACAAAAAAATGAGCAAAGGATGTGAAGACATCCAGGATGTTAACAGATAGGTGAAGAAATGCTCACAATCATTATCCACCAGAGAAATGCAGATTCAAACTACAGTGAGATACCATGTCACCCCAACAAGACTGGCATTAATCCGAAAAGTATGAAACAATAAATGTTGGAAAGATTGCAGAGAGACTGGACCTCTTCTACACTTCGGATAGGAATGTAAAATGGTACAATGTACAATGGTACAACTGGAAATTGATTTGGCACTTTCTTAAAAAACTAGCAGTAGACATGCCGTATGATCCAACAGTCCCTTTACTTGGAATATACTAGCAAAATAAGGGCTGTCACTTGAATAGATACACGCACACTGATGCTTATTGCAGCACTGTGCATAATAACAAAAAAAAAAGGAATCAACCTAAGTACCCATCAACAGATGATGGAAAAACAAACTAAGGTATATTTATACAATGGAATATTATGCAATGATAAAGAGCAGTGATGACTGTATGAAACATCTTGTGACCTGGAATCATCTGGAAGACACTGTGCTGAGTGAAATTGGTCAACTGCGAAAGGGCAAATATTATATGAGACCATTATTATGAGGTCTCAAGAAAAGAGAACAAAATAATCTTTGCTGGCTACCAGGGAGGGCAGGGAGGCAGACGGGTACTTACAGTTTAGGTAACAGATAGGAAGTGGATTAAGTGAAGGATGTGACAGCACACAGTAGAAGGGAAATCAACTCCCCTGGACTATACCAAAAGCCAAGAGGTTTCTAAATACAACCCAATACTTTGAAGATCAGCATAGTAGGGGCAGGAGTCTGGGGACCATGCTTTTGGGGGACATCTAGGTCAATTGGCATAGATAAGTTCTTTTAAAAAGTGTTCTGCATCCCACTTTGGTGTGTGACGTGTGGGGTCCTAAAAGCTAGCAAGCTGCCATCTAAGGAGTATCAACTGGTCCCAATCTACCTGGAGCAGAGGAGAAAGAACTTCAAAGACATGAGGAAAATCTGAGCCCAGAAGACAGAAGGCATCATATGACTTAGAGACTGAATCAACATGAGACCAGAAGAACTAAATGGTGCCCGGCCACCACCACTGACTGTGTTGACAGGGAATACAGTGAAGACTCCCTCTCATAATGAGAGAAAAATGAGTATGCACTTCTGGAATTCTATTAAAAGATGAGACCTGGTGGTTGGACATCGTGGAGGGTCCCCTGAGAACATGGCCCCTAGACTTGCTGCTAGTCCAGAGTTGAAACCAGCGTGAAAGACAACTTTGCAGACAAAAATGAGTCTAGAGTAAAAGATATGAGGCTGCTGGAGTAGCTCCTTTATAGAAATGAGATGAGAGTGGAGAGGAGGGCATAGGAGTTGGTTAAACGAATATGAGACGTATAGGATGGAAAGCAGGAGTGTGCTGTCTCAGGGTTAGGAGAGCAGCTAGAGTTGCATAGGAGTGTGTGTATGGGGTTTTGTACGGTTTATTGACTCAGACTGTAAACTTTCCCTTAATCATAATGAAATATAAGAAAAAGAAAGAAAGAAAAATAAATGAAACCCCAAATAATGTTCCTTCCTTCAATACCTCGAAACCGTACTGTGGCTGTTACTTGTTTGCAGGATGAAACCCAAACTCCACAATCTAGTGGTTGTCTTTATCTCCCATGTGTCCTCCACGTTAACTTTTGCACAAAATGAATTTGCCTAGTAGTCGTCTCCTGAATGAACTTGTGTGTCCTGGCCACCATGCCCTCTGGTGACATTGTGTCTTCTACCCGACAGACTGTCCACCTCCATTACTGTTCACTGTCTAAATTCTCCTCACTTCTAACAGCCCAGCTTTCAAAGTTTACTTTTTTTAAAAGTCTTTTCTGATCACTCCTCCCAGCCATGATCTCTTTTTTGTTGCTATAACCTTGGTCCAGTGCCACCAAACGATGACTGTAACCTTCCTGACTATCTGACATTATGTCGGCACCTTCACCTGCCCTAGCACACTGGTATGTCTTCGGGGGCTGTACATTTCTGTGTCCGCCACAAGACTTTACACAGATAATGTACTCAACGCAGATTTACTGAAGTCTTTTGTCACAGAAAGTTTTTTACTTTTTAAAATTTATTTTTGGTGGCAACATATGCAACTGAACATACATCTGTCATGGATTGAATTGTGTCCTTCAAAAAATTGTGTGTAATGATTTGGCTAGGCCATGATTCCTGGTATTGTGTGATGTTCCTATATGTTGTAACTCCTGCTTCCGTGATGTTAATAAGAGGGTGTGTGGTGATTGTGCTTGTGAGGCAGGACTCCGTCTGTAAGAGTGTGCTGTGCCTGAGTCAGTCTCTTGGGATATAAAAGGAAGCAAGCAAAGAAATTCGGGGACGTCATACCACCAGGAAAGAAGCAGTGCCAGGGACAGAATGTGACCTTGAATCCAGGTCCCTGGACTTTAGAAGCTCCCATTCCAGGGGAAGATTGACAGCAAGGACCTTCCTCCAGCACCAACAGAAAAAGACTGCTGCTGCAGCTGATGCCCTGAATTTGTACTTTTCTGGGAGAAAATACACTTCTCTTTGTTTAAGTCATCTACTTGTAGCGTTTTTGTTAAAGTAGCACTGGATTGTTAAGACAACATCTGTTCACAATTTGTACATGTGCAGTTCAAAGATACTGGTTACATATTTCATAGTGGGTTACCTTTCTCACTATCTCTGCCTATATTACTACATCACCATTAATTTAGATTTCTGCCCCTTAAAGTTCTTAACTACGCTTTAGTTTAACTGTTGTCATTATGAACTGATACAGATCAATCTTTATAAAAGCACAATGCTCAAGGCAAACATTCTTTGCCAACTGAGTAAAATGGGTTAGTTTTGGTTCAAGGCTTAAAGGTTATCTCCAAACAATAGATTCAGCACCACCTCCCCCATCTTAATGGATTTAGTACGTCTGGTTTTTGCATAAATTTGAAGTCCTATTCTCTGATTTTCTTCCTTATGATCAAGGCCTTTGCTATTTAACTGATATGCACTTGAATGAGTGAATTAACTCCTGACATTTTTCTGTTTCCAAAATAGAAGAATCCAGACAGGATACTGTTCCTCCTAGGCTGTTATAAAAAACAGTTTTTAAAACTGAGTAATTGTTGACTACAAAACAAAATGCACAGGTGTTCCTGTCTGCCTAGATTAACAGTGCTTTAAAAAGTCATAATGCAAACACTTTCCCCTCTATGAATGGTTTCCTTACATCTCCACACAGAACTATTTTCATTAATAATAGTTACATTTATCAGGCATTACAAAGAACAGTGTTCTTTATTAAGCACTTCAGTTAATGAACACTGTATATTAGCTATTGTTATCCTTCTTTTGCGTATGACAAAAACTGAGGCTTGGCTTAAATGCATTAATACAAATCAGTGAGTACTGAGTGTCAGAGTCAGCATGTGGACTCCAGTCCTTCTGATGCTGGAGCCCGCGCACTTAGCCGCGATGTTACCCAGCATCCTTGCAGATGGCCTAACATCACACGGCCTCCCAGCTGTGGCTTGCAAACCATTCCTCTGAGGAGAGTTTTGGTTCCTCGAGGATAATAACAAATCTTATCTTCTCTGTGTCTTCAGTGTCTTGGTACATAGCAGGTGGTCAATGAAAGTGGAATGAATGTAGACTGGAAGGGAAAATAATAATGAGTCCTGAGCTACAGTGAGTCTCAGAATATGCAAATTTGTGAGGAGTGCTAAGAAGCAGCACCAACAATAAAAGAGATGGGGTTATCCCGGGCTTCTCTCTCTGTCGTCAGGAAAGATTACATTGGCGATGTCACCTTCAAGGTAGCAAGGGCTCCTCTTTCTAGGGTTTCTTCCTCAATGTCTTGGACCTGTATAGCCAATGATCAGCAACCAGCTTAGTGTACACAGCGTATGATCCTAAACTGCTTAGTAACTCAGCTGATCTACACATCATGTCACTTAGGGTTGTAGACACAGAGCCCCCCGTAACTAGTTTAAGCAGAAAAAGAATTTACTAAGAAGCTTAGAGCTCACAAGATATATAGAAGAGCTAGAGAAGCAAGCTTAGGGAACATACAACCAGAAATAATACCCAGATGCCCTTGTGGAACTACTCCAGGGTGTCCATGCCACTCTGCTGCCAGGAACAAATACCTCTGTTCACACGGATTACCTGGGCCAAGCCAAGCCAAGTGCCGTCGAGTCAGATCCAACTCATGGCGACCAAGGATATCTGAATAACTCCTTCTTCTTCTTCTTCATCTTCATCTTCATCTTCTTTTTTTAATGGCTTTTAAAAAAAATTTTTTTTTTGGCTAAATGCTACAAGTTCATAGTCCTGTCTGTATTACTCACTGCTATATCTTCAGCATTGGTTATATCTACTCATTTAATTAACAAATATTCAGTTTTCACTGTATATCTGGAGCACTCAACCATTTATTCAACAGTAATGCATTAGTCATCTAATGTGTCAGCCACTAACACCAAATGCTGAGGATACTGTGGGACTAAGAAAGCCAAGACTCATGCTTCTTGGAATTTACATTCTGATTAATAGAGACAGACAATAAACAAGTGTATAACATAAATTGAGGTAAAAACTTCAAGGAGCTATGAAGAAAAAAGATAAAGGAAGAAATACAAAGCAATGGGGTAGAGGGTGGACAAGGAGGTACCCTAGAAGAAATGCCACTTGATAATGAAGAATAAAGAAGACAGTAGTATTCATGGGAAGATTGAGGGAATCATGCTTTAGGTATTGGGCATAGCAAGTGCAAAGGTCCTGAGGTTGGAAGAAACTTGGCTTATTCCAGGAACAAAAAGAAGACCAATGTGGCTAGAAGATAGTGAATAAAGAGGAAAGTGACCAGAGTTGAGTTCAGAGAGACAGTCAGAGGTCAAGTTATGTACAGCCTTGAAGACAAACCTTGAAGTGCAGAATTGGAGGGTTTTGACCAAGGGAGTGCCATGATCTGATATGATTTTAACTATGATATATTACTGTGGCTGTCATTTGGAGATAAGCCTGGTAGTACAGCAAGAGAAGAAACAGAGAGATCATACAGGAGGCTATTTTAGCAGCATACTAGGAGAGGAATAACTTGGACTGGGCAATAATAATGCACATGGTAGGAAATTATTAGGTTTAGGGTCCATTCTGAAGGCGAAGTAGACAGGTTTCTTAAATAGACAGGAGTGGAGAAAGAACTACCTTCAGCAACTGGGTGAATGTAAATGCCATTGAATATAGATGCAGGAAATGTGGGCAGGAAAAGCTTTGGATGAAAAACCCAGACTTCCTAATACTTTGGAAAGAGATACCTTGAGGTATTTATTAGACATCTGAGTGGAGGTACCCAGCAGTACTGGACATACAAACGGGAACCTGAAGGGAGAGGTCAGGATCAGAAGTCTAAATTTAGGAGGCTTGAATATATACACATACATGTATAATACATATGGTATTTTAAATTTTAGGTTGAGATGGGATCGTTTCAGTTAGAACTCAATAAATACTCACTAAAAATTTAATAGATGTTTAAGAGATTGGTCTGACTCCAATTTTAACGTATGTAACACACTCCTCAGTTGTGTGGCCTTGGGCAGGTTTTCTGTGCTTTCTGAACTTTACGATATTAACAGTGATGATAGAGGACAGGAAATCATTTTCCTGAAGGAGAAAGAGTTTGATAGAGGGATAGACCCCCTGGGAGAAAAAGAAGAATGGAAAGAATGGAGTGCCAACAGGAGAAAAAAGAGGATGTGGAGATGCCAGCAGGCTGGATGATGACAAAAGGCCAGAGGCTACTATTCTTGGCTGTCATTCCTTTAACCTGCTTCTCCTGTGCTGTTATTTGCATAATGACAGTCACTCTTTGTCTACTGAATCCTTTCCTTGATTCTGCTGACCACATTTTCTGGAATTATTTTCTGAACTCACTTTATGAGGACTGCCAGGAGACTTATCTCCATTTGGTATCAGGAGTAGCTGTCTTTTCTCAAGAAATTTAAAGCAAATCATTACAAATTCTAGGAATCCTGAAAGTAACTGAGCTTCTTTTTGCTTGCGAATGCTGGCAAGCCTGGAACTTTATGAGCAGCAGTTTCACACAAACTATACTCCAACCCCGCTGTATGCCCTAATCATTTTCGTCTTTTCCAAAATTTATTTATAGTGCATGAGTCGGATCTGACTCGACAGCACTTGGCTTGGTTTGGCTAGCTGATGTTTCTTCGTTGTCTTTAAACAACGCTGACAGGCCAGCCAACTCTTCATAGAGCAAGAAACATCTGAAAAAGCCCTCATTTCAAACAGACATTGGCTTTATAAATCCACTTGTCATATGCATATCTCACTTTCTGACTGAGAAATTATGCCACTCAAGGGACTGTTCACCAAGTAAGTATTCCCAGGTTCTACTTTTTCTTCCCTTTTTTAGGGGAGATAGCAGGTGGCTGAGATCTCCTTCCTTCTGTCATTTAAGAGGACAAGAAACAGGAGTAACTTAGCGATTTACACCAAGAATAAAATAGACTCAAGAGTAGCCAGCACATCTGCAGTCACCTCTTAGGTCAAGTCTAGACCAGTTTAACTCATGATACAAAGCAGTGAAGTCTCTTGCTTACTTTGGCTTGTAGCAGATTCCAACTTGGCTGTCAAAGTGGCACTTGTCCTGGGATGAGAGAAACATAGTTCCAAGCCCACATGGAAGACAGGTGGAGGGGGCCTTCAAGGGTGTGTCCGCTCATTGGACTACTGCCTGAGCCAAAGTCGGCTTATATCTGGCATGGAGAAGGGGCAGGAAAGGTCACCATGCTCCAGGAAGCAAAGTCGTATCACAGAGCCTTTGGTAATGGCCATGACAGAATGCATCATTGCTGCATGCCTGAATGGAAAACAGAGGAAAACAGCAGTGAAGAGGGCTACTCCAGAGCCTACACGAGAGGGAACCCTCTCTGGGCGCTCCCACAATGATCAAGGGAGGGGGTTGACGGGGCTGGAATTGTGGTGACAGGAGGCTGGGGAAGAGACAGAGAAATACTGTTTTGTTACTGAGTTACTGAGATCCAAGTTGGTTTCTCCTGGGGAAAATCTCGTTACAGACTATTTTTAGAGAGGATTGACCCATTAAGGGCATAGAGGGTGTTTGTTTAAATCTGTGTCTCTTTTAGCTTCCATGGTAGAGTAAATTTCCCTGTAACACTCAAGAAGCCCTATGAACTCATCCACTGTTGAGAATAGACAAGTCATATATTGAAGGAGGGAGAGATATTTCCAGTCATTGATCTGTCACTTGAGAAAATTTATTAAGAAATGATTCTAAGCTTGCACTGTGCTTGGGGCAGATCTACTTATAGAAAAAAAAAAGTAGTTGTCATGGAAACCGCAGAAAACTACAGTCCCCTTTGGGCTCAAATGATGAGTTAACAGGCCCTCTGACCAGATTATCGTCTCTAGCCAAAAGATCCCTGGAGCTCCAAGTCTGTTCTATAACTAGACATTTGGTTTTCTTCATGACTCTCTCATTCCAGTTCTTAAATGTGCTGTGTGATCAGAGCCCTTCTGATGAAGAGCAGCATAATAGCTCAAATGACTGACACCTCCCTTGAGGTTTACTCTGCTTTTCTGGAACATGTGAATCCGTTCGTATCTTTGCATTCGCCCCAGCTCGCCTCAAATTCCAGAGAGAGCAAGGGGGTATGTGCTGGGAGGATCTGGTACACCAGAAGGTCTAGGATGATCTGTACAGATATGTACTTCTCTGTCTGGTTCACAAAGATGTTGACACGAACCTGGAATCCAAGGACGAATGGCTCAGACTAACAGCAGCTGGCTTGTCTTTCACTTAATGTATCTGGTCCCCACAATTCCAATTCTATTACTTACTGGCCTTTTGACATTAGGCCAATATTGCAAACCGTTCAAACCTCAGTTGCCACCCATGCTGGGTGTGGATATCAGTCATTAGATCAGGATGGTTTTTTTGAAGGCCAGTTGTGAAAATGCATGTGAAAGTCTTTTTATTAGGAATTACTGGTACTTTGATTTGGTTGGCTGGAAAAGGCTAGCATCCACTTGAGGGCTATGTTGTGTCTTATTCAAATTTGTGTGCTTGGCATTAGAAAGAAGATCAGTAATAACTGGACTTGAATACAATTTGAGTACTCCTCCCATACACTTAACCCAATATTTCAAGGACAGAGTATCTGGGGTGAGGGGCCCGGGACCATGCTCTCAGGTGAAACTGAGGCCAATTGACACAGCTAGCATTTTGCTATTGAGGACTCTCTGCACCTCTCATTGGTGAGTGGCGTCTGGGGTCTTAAAAGCTGCCAAGCTGCCATTTGAGGGTACAGTAAATGGTCCCAACTCAACAGAAATGGATGATTTCTGAGGACAAGAACAACACGGGGAAATGAGATCCCAGAAGACAGAGAGACCCACATGAGTGGGTCTTTACATTGACTTGTGACCAGAAGAACCAGATGGTGCCCGGCCACCACCAGTGGTAGCCACAATGGAGCTCACAAAGTGGAGTCTCACTGGCAACAAGAGAATAAATAGGGGTGTACTCTGAGATCCCCAATAAAAGATCATGACTGATGGTCCAGGGGCTTTGGAGTTCCCCTGGGAGCATGGTCCCTGGCCCTGATGCTGCTCCTTTCCATAAATCATAATGAAGGTCAACTTTTCCTACAGCAGTGGATTGGACTTGGTGATGCAAAATGATTGTATCTTGTGGGAATTTTATGGTTCTGTGCATCTGTAGAGTGTCATCCTGCTAACCTCTTGCTGGAGGAAGGGGAATGGTTGGAGAGGAGGGGATAGGAGACTGTTGGGAGGATAGGACATGTATGGAGCAGAGAGGAGGGTTGTGCTGTCACCAGGCAGGGAGAGCAGTAGGAGCTTCATAAAGGTGAGCATGTGAATTTATATGGCAATGTACATTTTCATTCAATCATAATAAAAAATAAATAAATACAAATTTGTGTGCTTGGATTCTGGCATAGTGTCTGGCTTAGAGTAGGAGTTTGGTAAAAGTTTGACATTGAAATAGTGAGAAAAGCTCTCAGTTACTCTGCCTGGAATCTTTGATTCAAAGAATTGAAAGGGAAGTCTGGCTGTTATTTGGTGCATGCCTCTGCTTCTGGCCATCAGGAAGAGGTAAGTTGACAGGGAGCAAAAGCAACTCCAAGGATCTGAGTGCCCATGAGTTTCACAGCTGGTCAACAGGGGTTTGGCATAGAAGCTTCAATGGAACACAAAACCGAGCTGGCTCAGGCCTGCCTTTAGATAAAGCAGGCTGTTCTCTACACAGCCAGCTGGTTATCCCCTCTAAAACAGTTCCGATGTCAGTCTGTGGTGGTATCAGTAACTCTACCATCCTTACCTTCCTATTGATTGATTGATGAGACTTTGCTGCTAGAAGGTTCTTGCTGAAAACACAAATATGTTTCTGAGGAAGGATAGCATATGAAGTTTTTAGTAAGTTTTTGAACCAGCAGAAAGCAGAGATTAGTGGGTAGGTAAGTTTTTCAGGAGGGGCAGGAGAGCAGAGCAGATTGGAGGACTTTCTCCACAAATGTGAGCAAGTTGATATGTCTTAGTAGTTTCTGGAGAACTGGGAACCACACAACAGCACCAGAGAGAAGAGGACTCAGTAAGTGTGAAGTGAGGTATTCAAGGCAGACATGCCACACTTCGTAATTTTGACTAATTTGTATGGTAATTCCAAATTACCAAAGCATAATTTCCTTAATTTTCTCCTATAACTCAAATGAAGACTGTGAAGTAGTCAAGGAACTTTATTATTAACACTGCATAATTCCAAGTGAGGAAACAGAGGCCCAGGTGAGTTAAATGATCTGTTTAACATCACTCAGATATTAAATAATAAAACTGGTGCTAGAATTTTTTTTGCCTTCTAATTTAGTATCAGGGGCCCTGGTGCTACAGTGGAATGCTTGGCTGCTAACTCAGAAGATGGCAGTTTCAACCACCAGCCTCTGGGAGGAGAAGGATGTAGCAATCTGCTTTTGTAAAGGTTCCAGCCTTGGAAAGCCTATGGGGCAGTTTTACCCTGTCCTGCAGGGTCACAATGAGTCAGAATTGACTTGATGACAACAGGTAATTGAATGTGCTTTTCATTAAATTTTGCTGTCTTTCTGGCTAGGACAACATAACAGCAAAACAACAATAATAAAACAAATACTAGCATCTGTCTTCTATGTTGTAATTACTATCCCGTAAGCATTGTGCTAAACAACTGCAACACATTTTGTCATTTATGTATTATCACCTAAATTTTACAGATGCAACAAAGCAAGTTTAAGGGGATGTGAATGACAGGCCATGCTCCCGCAGCTCGTGAGAGATGGCACACAGACTCATACTGTCTGCAAGTGTTTGGAATGATAATACCAGGAGCGACACTAAATTTCAAGGATCTTAAAGATACTTTGCCATAATCATCCATCTAATTCTCACTCCAGAATTCCCCTTTTCACCTAAAGAAATCAGTTGCTACCTAATGAGGCAGCCTGTTTCATTTTCGGAATGAGTTCATGATGATGTCACCAAAGGATGAGTTTTATTCTTTTAGCAGTAGATATAAAAATATTTTTGTAGGGCAATACCTTGATAGTCTCACCTGAGGCAGATCTAAGCTCCTCAAGTCCTGGGACTTGGTTGGTGCCACGGAAGGGAAAGAGGCCAGTGGATTGCATGAGAGAAGATGAACTGGTGCTCCCAGGGAGCTGAGAGAACAGGAAGGTGAGAAAGGGTGGGAGGAGGGAAAGAAGGCAAGAAGGTGGCATACCGTGTGCTTTTCCATGTAACCCCTCTCTATGTCCCTAAAACTTCTGCAAAGTCTTCCAAAATCCAAAACACAAGTGTTGTGTTTGAATTTTTATGGCAAGCTATGAAAGGACAAGCCTGGGAATCTTCCTGTTGGACTAGAGGAAGCACTTGCAGGCAAGTGGTCTGCTCATATGAGTGAAAAGCCCAGAGAATTAGCAAAAGACTCAGAACTAAGACTTATTCGGATGGTAGAGCTGGAGGTTGTGGTAACTCTAATTAAATCTCATGTACTCAGCTGATATTTGAGTTATAGCTAGAAAATTCTCTGTTTAGTATGTTTTTTTCTTTTCTGCTGGATTGTTTCATGTAGGGAAGAGGAAAATTAGTTCAGAAGACTCTGGACATTAGAATGAGACAATTCTGGAGAATTTCTCAAATCTCAGTATTAATGAATATTACCATAGCACACCATTTTGCAAATAATATCTCTGAGAGGATTAAGTGAAATCATGTATTAAGTGTAGTCAAACCTCTGTGGTGAGGCCAATGCTACACAGTCAGGTAGGCTCACTCATCTCTAAATGACTTGGTCCTCATAGTATGATCAAACCTGGGCCTCAGAAAAATTTTAAGATGGTACCATAACATGGCTTTTGGGTCATAGCTTGCGAATAGCTGAAACCTCAAGTGTAGAATTTCAAGGACCGAGGTTCACCGTTATCAAGCAATATTTAGCAGATCTTCCCTATTCTCTGAGTTAGAATCCTCAGGTCTTTGCATCTCAGCGATCAGTTCTACCCATGAAAAGACAAAAGATCCAGAATAACAGTGACCACTTTTACTGCCAGCTGTTTCTTCCAGTTAATAATGAGCTCATCTCTGGAGCCTGATTCTCCTTGCTACTAATTAATATCCAAGAGCAACCTGTAACTATTGATTAACTCCTTAATCCTTGCCTCTTACAGCATCAGCAGAGCTAGAAGGCGTTGTTATCTGTCACACTGAGGTCTAAGGGAGGGGCTGAAATCAGAGGTCAAAGCTTGGCTGGATGCCTGCTGTGTGGCTAAGATCACTTTGTTTTTGTCCCCTGGGAAATTAGTGAGATGCAAAATTCCACTTGTTTGACTCAAGAACATTGATCTTAACGGGAGAGCAAATGAGTGAGATTAGTATCACAAATAATTTAGGACAAATAATGTGGTCCCTGACACACTGTAAGCATCCAGGGGCGAGCCGGAATTCCTAGTCTGCGTGTTTACATGGTCTACGTGAGCCCTTGAAATCCCAGAATGATGGATGATTGATGCTCCTTGGAAAGTAACCAGCTTGGGTTGTCCATCCCTCTGAAGATAAGACAGGAAGCGATGACAAAACAGAAGAGGCCAAGAAATTGAATTCCCAGGATGGCTGGAGAGGATGAGCAGAGTGGCTGGGGGTGTTGTTTCTTTCAGGAAAGACATGGCATTATCTCCAAACCATCTGGTAGCAGGGAGGAGAAGAGGAACGGAGGCTCTGAGAGTTGGTCACGTAGCCAGGTCTTGCTGTTTGCAGATGCCCACAATAAAGCTATTTCCTGACAGAAGTGCTTTCGCTAACAGCCCAGACTCAGGAAAGAATGGAGCCTGAAGAATGAAGAGAGAGAATCTACATAGGCTGTAGGATTTCTCTAGCAAGAAAATTTTGGGGCTCCACTGGAAGCTTCCCATAATATGGAAAGTGATTCTGGACTTGGGGACAGCACAGGATGTGAAGTCTCTGTGTAAAGGGCCCAGTCTGGTCTGCATATGCCTTTTATTTGGCCCACATGAAAAATGAGTTGATTCTGACCCATGGCAACTCCGAATTTGTCTAGCAGGTCTGTGCTCCATAGTGTTTTCAATGGCTGGTTACTCAGAAGTAGATCACCAAGTCTTTCTTTCAAGACACCTCTGGGTAGTTGGGAACTGCCAACCTTTCAAGTAACAGCTGAGGGTTTTAACTAACCATTTATACTTCCCAGAACTCCCAGGCCCTCGTTACTGATTATAGAATGGTTCAATTAGTTGCCTGCTTTTAAAAATCAAGATATTTTGCACAAATACAGATTTCTGGCTCCTTTTGAAAACTGAAAGCCTGTCAACCCTGGGTCTATATTTTCACATGGCGTGCTTGGTTGGAGTTGAGTAGCCACTGGCCCTGGAAGCCAGGGAGAAACCTTCCATTGCCCCCCAGTCCCCACCCATCTGCTGCACTCATGTCTCCATATGCAATTGTTTGTGACTCCTGCTCTAGCTACAGTGCAGGCAAGGCATGCCAGCAGATGCCCTCTGTGAAGCTTCGTCCTCAGCACATCTCTGCCCTGTGCTAGGCAGTGAGTGGGCATTCCGTAAAGATTTGCTTAATAAATGATAGTTAATGAATCCAGTTTTATCGAAATAGAACAGTTCTGCCTTTAAATCTAGGCCATATGATCTTGGCTGAGTTGTAGAATGTTTTCAGCCTCTGCTTGCTGATCTGTAAAGGAGAGAAAATGAAATAGTGAGAACAGTGCTGACATACAGTAAGCACTCAGTAGATTTTTGCTGAATGACTAAAAGAAAGTTTAGCCACTGAGTTGTGATGCATGAGCCTCGTTGGCTGAATAAACCAACAATTTGTTCTATTAAGCAAATATGGGAATTGTGGTGGGGCTGGGAAAGAATCACAACTTGTGGCCAACATATAGGTTCTCATGATGATGAGTGACTGCTGGGCAGGGAATGGTCACTAGTTTCACTCTGACATTGTCGATGACTGTCATGGTTTGAATCGTGTATCCCCAGAATAGGTGGCAGCTTGGTTAGGCCATGATTTCTAGTATTGTGTGACGGTCCTCCATTTTGTGAATGAAGTAATTTTCCTATGTGTTGTTTTGGTTCATAAATCCTAATCTCTGCCTGTGGTTAATGAGGCAAGATTAGATTATATTAAAGAGGATTTGGGTGGGAACTAACACCCTTACTCAGTGTCCATCCCTGATCCAATGTGAAGGAAATTTCCCTGGAGTGTGGCTTGTACCGCCTTTAATACTACAAGTGATAAAAGGAACGGAAAGAGAGCAGAGAGTTAGCGACCTCATACCACCAAGAAAGCAGCTCTGGGAGCAAAGAGCATCCTTTGGACCTAAGGTTCTCATGTGGAGAAGCTCTTAGTCTAGGAGAAGGTTGATGGCAGGCATCTTGCTCTAGAGCCCACAGAGAGAGACAGCCTTCCTTTGTAGATGATGACCTGAATTTAGACTTCCAGCCTATTAGGCTGTGAGAAAATAAATTTCTCTTTGTAAAAGCCATCATGTTGTAGTATTTCTACAATGACCAAGGGCAATGGTATGATTTTCAGCCATAGGAAGGATTCTGCTGGGATTGAAGTTATAAGTACAGGGTTTGGAGGCAGATGTTTAATGTACACCAGACATTTTGCTAGTCTATTAAGTACATTGGAGATTACTGTCCTCCATTATATAATGAAGGTAAAAATACACACTGTGTGAGGTTTGATCTCATTAGTTAATGTACACACTCATCTAATATGCTCAGCACATTGGCTGCCACATAGGAAATGCTTAGCAAGTAACGAACTTACTGAAATCAGAGGAAAAAGTGCTACTTAGGGGTTTACAGTACTAAGCGCTAATCTTTGTTTCATCCACCTTCCTGGGTGACCTTGGGTCATCCACATTCCATCTCTAACACTCTCTTCCATCACCTATAAAATGAGAGTATTAGTTCATGTAGCCGATGCCATGGTGTGCCAACCAAACTCTCTTCAGAATGAACTTACTCAGCGCCCTCTGGGGCCAAGAGTGTTGGCTGCTGATGGCTCATAATGGAGTTCCTCTTAAAGAACTGCTCTCAGCCAAAGGGCATACTCCTTTCCAGGGGACGGGTCCATGCAGGTTCAACACCCGTGGAGGTCAATCAAGAATATCTCTGAAGGCCTATCCCAGATTCAGAGTTCCCCATGGGATCAGGGAAATATCTGATTCAGAGCACTGTTACCTTCTCCCTCAGTCCAGGCTGTTTCCCTCCCTCCTTTACAAGTTGTTGCTGCAGAAGACAGTCTGCAATAAACACCTCGGCATGAATCTCCTTCCTTGTCTGTTTCCAGGGAACCTGACTTACGGCAGCTCGGATGATTTCTATTTTAGCCCCTCTTGAGCACACAGTTTTGACTCACTCTATTTGGGTTAGATTATAAAGAACTGGCACATATTACAGGATGAGATCAGGGATTTCTTCCCATGAAATCCTTAATATAGACTATTTAAGAATTCTCCAAGGAGGATCTTAAAATAGCGTCGGATTAAGGCCAATCTTGAAGAAAGGAACACAAATATTCAGCAAGTGGCAGATTTTATTCTGTGAAGCCGGTGCAGGATTTGAGGACTTAAGGCACATGTGATATGACTCTATTACACACACCTTTCAGGAACAGGCAAAGAACAGGGAAGCGAGATCTATCTCAAGCCTAAGGGGTGGATGCCAGAAGCTTACAAGTTTTTGTCCCCAAAATGCTCCATGCAAGTTTTGTTGAGACTCTTATTTTCTTGGTGGCAGACAGAATGACTGCAGCAGATGCTGCCTCCATTCCAAAAAGAGGATACTTTGAAAATCAATTGGGATTTTGTTTCAGATTGAATTGTATTCCCCCCAAAATATATGTTGCAATCCTAAGTCTTGTACCGTAAATATGACCATATTTGAAAATAAGGCGTTTTCTTTGGTTGTGTGAATGAGACTGTTCCAGGGTTGAGTGAGTGGTAAACCTAATCACTTCTGAGTTACAAAAGGAACAGATTAGACACAGAGACACACGCTGAGGGAAGAAGAAGACAGACAATGCAAACAGATGTATTTCCAAGCTCAAGAAAGCCAAGATTGCTGGTAGCTACTACAAGCTGAAACAGACGTGGAAGGGTCTCTGCCAAAGACACACCCTGAATTCAGACCTCTGGATTCCACAATTGTGAGAAAAGAAACATTCTTTAAGGGATTGCCACTTGTGCTATTTCTGTTATAGCAGCACTGGGTAACTAAGACAGAAAGAGCCAGCACCATCAGGAAGCCGCATGTCCTGCTGGCAGTTTTGTCCCTGACGTGAGACATTTCTGTGATAAAAATGGTGTAGGGACTTGGTGTATTCCTGTGGAGAAGTAGGCACTCATTCTGAGTGCTTTCCTGATGTCTCTTGAATATCCAAGGGGGTTGTTGTGTCCAGCCCCTCAGACGACAGTGTGGATTTTGACCACGATAAAAACAGTGTGCGCACAAGGAACCCCACTGCAGCTGATGTTTGCACACACTGACCCTGGAGACCGTATACCTGGAGTCATGGGCTTTTCATTCTCATTCAGAAGCAGGGCTGATGCTCAGAGAAGCTGAACTTGCCATCCAAAAAGACTCCCACAAGTAGAAACATACCCTGATTCAAATTATAGAAAGCAAGACTACTGGGTGGGTTCTAGGATCAGAACGGGATTAAAAAAAAGAAGAAGAAAGAAAAAGAAGCATTTCTTACAGGCCAGGGTAATGGAACAACCGCCAGAGATGCCTAAAGAGTCCAAAGGAGTTAAGGACATGTCTTGGAGTCAGACAATTATCCCTTTCTTGAACAAGTTATTGAGCATCTTTGAACTTGTGTTTCCTTTTTCTGTAAAACAAGGGTAGCAGTAACAACACTGATTTTACAGGTTGTGTGCTGTAAGAACTAAACAAAGTCATGAATTGAGAGCATTTAGTTCAAGCCTTGACACAGAGAGTACACACTGTAATAGTTGCTACTGTTAGTAGCATTTACCACGGTAGCTGGAACGGACGGGGTTCAGGCTGAAGGACTCTGGAATTTAGGTGCTTCTAGATAAGTGTCCATAAGAACAGGTTTAGGGACCTTGTAACCCATCACAACACTTGCCTGGCATTACTACAATCAGAGCAGGTCATCTTCCTGCATTTAATTCTGAGTCACTAGTATCAAGAGAAAACAATGCTCCTTCTGCTCAAGTATTATAAACTAATTTCCAGTAGACCCTCTTGATTCCTGTGAGCATCTAGTTTAAGTCAGCAGAAGGAGCCATCAGAGGTGGTTTTCTCCATAATTAATTTCATTATTACAACAAGCTTTCATTTACCATTTCATTCCTATTATGTCTGACTATTATGGCCTGCACTCACTGGGGAGTGAGGCCACTCAGCTATGCTGAATGAGAGTCGCACTGAATGGGAATGCTGAGAGAGAAGAAGAAAGGAGGAGCAGAAGTAGTTTGGTGGCAAATGGAACTCACTCCCAAGTACACATGGGTCCCCTTAGGGGACTCCAAAAGTCACTGAGCCATACTATCTGAAACTTGAGATCCTTCATTAGCAAGGAGAAGAAAGATCCAGACACCGAACATGTTCTGAGCAACTAACTCCTTGTTGATTGTTTTGTGTTTTGATATGAAACACCCTCAACAGCCTTCTCCACAAGCCTTGGCCAAGATTTCCCCAGGCCAATGAAAACAAACTTTGGCGGTTACTCCTAAACATTTTAGAATCTTCTCTGATAAGGGGCTTCACGTATGTCTTCAACACAACTGTTTAGGCCAGGTGTGAGGCTATGGAGGGTAGATAAGGGAGAATCTGCTCCTTAAGGAGAATTATTGAGGAATATCCCACCTCTAAAGCCCTACTATGGCCCATATACTCAAGAGTATTTTTTTTAGTAATCCTGATGCCTCCTTCAGGGGCCTCACCTGCACATTCCGTACAGCCTTTCCATCCAGGTATGAGGCTCTGGAGGGTAGATAAGAGAGACTCTTCCTCTTCAAGAGGGTTACTTAGAAAATCTTGCCTATATAGCCCTACAATGAGACTGTGTTCTCAAGATTTTTCTCAGTAATACTGCTACCCACTGCTATAACCTAGCCTCCCTAGCAGATCATGGAACTAGAACTCTAATAAAATACCACACTTTATGGTCTATCTGACTGGAGGGTTCCTGAGGACACATCTCCCTATCCCCCTCCCCAACTCTCTTGATAGCCCAGAGCTGAATCCAGCATTGACACCAACTCTTCAGACAAAGACTGGACTGAAGTAAAAGACATAGAGTGATGCTGGAGAAGCATGTGCTACTTGGCTTACATGTATACATGAGGCGGTCTCAGCAGCTCTTGACCACAAGCAAGATGAGAGGATGGAGGGGACAGGAGTTGGTTGAATGGATGCGGGAAGTACAGGATGGAAAGGAAAAGTGTACTGTCACGGGAGTCAGGGTTTGTTTAGGGAGCAAGTAGAGTTGCATAGTGATGTGTGTAGGGGGTTTGTATATGGCAAATTGATTTAGACTGTAAACTTTCACTTAAAGCACAATAAAACATTATATATATATATATATACACACACACACACACATAAAATATATGCTAAGGCCAAGGATTAAAACACTGAAGTTCTATTTTAAGCCCTTGCACAATACAACACTAGAGAGCTTTCAAATACACAAGTGGTTGGTGCCAATAGTACAGAAATGAAATCAGAATTTCTGTTACTGTTGCTATATGTTGGTGTTTTCAAAGTTTCCGTGTTTTTTTTCCAGTAGTTTGCCAGGATTGAGAACTGTTGACCCATGTCATTGTTCTGAGCATCACCATCTGTACTGATAGGTCACAGAGGGATTCAAGTAAGGTGACTGTCAACTAGGACTCTGAATTGTTAATATTGTTGTGTGCTGTTGAGTTGATTCCAACTCACAGTGGCCCTGTAGGACAGAGCAGAATTGTCCTATAGAGTTTCCAAGAGGCAGCTGGTGGATTCACACTGCTGACTGTATAGCAGCCACACTGTTAATCACTGTGCCATCTTGTCACAGCTCCCAACATTTCTGCAATTAATCTAGCTGTCAAATCTCTCATAAATTCAGAATATATTACTTTTGCATGTTTCTGGTCAGAAAAGTCTGATAATGCTACCAGACAAATGTTGGTTCCTGGTACTATTTCATGCCTAAATGTTTCAGAAATATGCGCTAGGATTTTGCCCAGACTAATGACATAGTTCCATCATTTCTGAAAATCAGATTTTTGAAAATGAGAAACTTTATATCCAGTCTTCTAGGATATAACTCAACAACACTTCAAAGGTTGTAAAAAATGTCTTCCTCATCACATCTGCATGCTTTCTGAGTCCTGTGGGATGCACTTTATATGAGTTTGGAGGCTCCAGCTCAATTAATGGAGCCTCCAAATTCATATAAATTATATCCCACAGGACCAGAAGGCAGTCTTACTAACAGAGCAGGGGGATACCACATCATTTAAAATCAAGAAGGTATGCATAAGGGTTGTACCCTTTCACTATACTTATTCAATCTGTATGCTGAACAAATAGTCTGAGAAGCTGGACTATATGAAGCAGAATTATGACATCATCATTCATGGAGTATTTATTAACAACCTCCAATATGGAGACGACACTGCCTTGTTTGCTGAAAATGAAGAGAAATGAAGCACTTACTGACGAAGATCCAAGGTTACAACCTTCAATGTGGATTACACCTCAACATAAAGATCACAAAAGTCCTCACAACTGGACCAAAAAGTAACACCATAATCAATGAATCCACAATCAATATCCGTGGAAGTAACAATCAGCAAATCATATGACGGACTACCCCAGACAAATCTACTGCAAAAGGCCTCTTTAAAGTGTTAAAAAGCAAAGCTATCACTTTGAGGACTAAGGTGAGCCTGACCCAACTTGTGGTATTTTCAATTGCCTCGTATGCATAGGAAAGCTGGACAAAAATAAATAAGGGAGGCCAAAGTAGAACTGATGCTTTTGAATCACAGCATTGGCAAAGATTATTGAATATGCCATGAACTGCCAAAACAATAAAAATGTGCATCTTGAAATAAATACAGCCAGAATGCTCAGAATGTCTCAGGTACTTTGGACAAGCTATCAGCAGGGATCAGTCCCTAGAGAAGAACATGCAGACTGGTAGAGCCAGTGTAAAAGCAGGCCTTCGATGAGCTGGATTGACGCATTACAGTAAGGGCTCACATCTAACAACGATTGTGAGGACGGTGTGGGACAGGGCCACATTTTGTTATGTTGGACACAGTGTTATTATGAGGCAGAACTGACTTGACTGTACCTAGCAACAACAAGCTCAGTTAAAGAACCTTAATGCTCTTTTTCCACTCCTCATCTATCTCAGGTTATGTTCATGTGTTAGTGTTTCATTCAGTCCTTGATTTAATAAAAGCTTATTGAGTATCAACTCTGTGCCTGCTACTGTCAGAAAAATAGTATAATAAAATTCTGAGACAGCTAGAACTCAAAGCTCAGAAACAGTCCTCTATGAAGAAGGCCTCTTCATAAATCCTGTTTTAATATTTAACATCCCCAACCCTCTTATCTTCTCAGTGTGTGTGAGTTATTCAACGGGTTCCTGACGATTTCTCTTTTTTGGGGTGGACAGCCTCAAATTTCTCTTCAATGTCTAATATCTAGTCTACCTTGGAATCTCAGTTTAACAATCTCTAACAATGCTAATGTGAATGAATTCAGGTAGAAACTCACTGAATTGATTGAAAGGTCTATTGTACAGCATTCATACTTAAAGCCAACTTGTTTTCTCCAAAACATAGCTCCGTGCCTTGGAAGCTTAATTCAACAAAGCCTACGTGCTGGCTGTCAGTTCTCTGGGCTAACAGTTTTTATACTGCACAGAAGATGGGTCAAAAATTTGTTGTGAAAAAGTGAAGTGATTTGACCTTTCCATATTTTCCTTCTTGCTCAATCCAAGGTATTTTCAACTCTTAATGCTCCATACTTATAATCCCAAATGTCCTCCACATACGGGAAGTTTATTATTATAGTCAATTATGTGCTGGGTTACTGAACATTTTAACTCCTACAAACCTCAAGAAGCCTCTTGGAGATGGATATTGGAATTGTTTCTCAGCTTAGGAAGCTGAGTTTCTGAGCTATTAAGTAAGCTGTTTAAGGTCTCACAGATAGCAAGTGGTAGAATTATGATACCAACTCCAGACACTGATGCCAGAGCCTCTGTGTCTTTTGCAGCCTGAGTTAGAGCAGCCAAAGCCAGCCCATCTCCTGGCCTGGCCTGTGAATAGAGAACAGTGCTCATTGTCACTGGATCCAGGTACCTTTACTGTGTCCTCAATATATTCTTTCTAGAGCTACTAAGTATCATCCAGAGCTGTGAGGTAAGTAGAAGGCTATTTATCATCCCTTCACAGTTTGATGGATGCTATTGTATTAACCATATCCTAAGCAGATTGCTTAAATTTTTACAATCCCTATGAAAATTATTGATTTTTTTCCAATCAAAGTTCCTTTCCATTCTTTTAGGGCAAAGATGATTTTACATGCTCACTAATGCTCTCCATAGTCTAGCCCCTTCTCATCTGATATCTCCTCCTGAGCTCATCTTGAATCTCCTTTTCTGTCCATTAGGCACATTGAGGAAACCCTAGTGGCAAGGTGGTTAAGTGCCACTTCTGGTAACCAAAAGGTTGGCAGTTCAAATCTACCAGGAGCTCCTTGGAAACTATTCTACTCTGTCTGATAGGGTTGCTATGTGTTGGAATCCACTTGATGGCACTGGGTTTGTTTGTTTGTTTTTTGACACAGTGAGACTCTTTGAGTTCCTCCATCTATTGCTCCCTTCTGCCATCAGGCTGTTTCACGTCTTATTCCTCTCTGCAGTATCTATCCCCTCCCTCTTTCCACACATTCTCCTCTTGTTTTCTCCTCTTCCTTTAGGCCTCTCCAAGCTGCCTCTTCAGTCTCCCGCTAGAGCGCGTTAGACTCCCATATACCCATTTTAATGCCTAGAACTTTCTTTCACAGTACTTGTCATGGTTTGTGAGTAGGCATTAGTCAGTTTGATCACTCATTTACTTTCGTAGCCCCAGTGTCTGGGACCTGATAGGCAGACGATGAACAAACAAATACACACCAACCATTGTTTTTCAAATTCCAGATCATTACTGGAGTCTGCTGAATGGCTAGCTTCCTTTTGGCTTTCAGCATTTAAAGTAGTCACACTAATTAAATGTGCAAAAGATCTCAGAAAATAATGGATTTATAAAATGAAGAAATGCAGTAAAATGGCAACTTTCTGTTCCTGGTGGTCCCCTAGTCACAACCACACAGAGACACACAGAAACACAGACACACACTCACATTCCCTCGTTGGGGGGCTGCACTGTTTCCACCCAGAGACGGTGGTGGCAACACAAAGAGGCCGATGGAGTGCTGAGGTCAGGCTGGGGTTTGAGTCCTTGCTTTAAGCCCCTGTAGCTGTGTGACATTTGTCACAGGGCTTAGCTTCTCTAGCCTGTAAAATGCCTCACTCATAGAGTTGCTGTGGAGATCTAAATGGTATTACGACTCTCAAACCCTGAGGTAGAGTCTGCTCCCTTATACAAGAAGCCTCTCTTTCTGCGGGGTGCACCACATCCTAAAGGAGCAGGGCCTTTTTTTTAAGCACTTCTTTTTTAATCCGTCAAGTTTACGAATTAAAAACTTTGTTTTTGTTTTGTTTTGTTGTTGTTTTGTTGTTGGTTGTTGTCGAGTTGGCTGACTCACGGTGACCTATGTGTAACAGAAAAAGCATTCATCGCCTGATCCCTCACCATGCCCGCAATCTTTGGTCTATGTGACTGCTAAGTCGTGAATAGTTTTGAGTAATGAATTCTCAACTCTGACGATCGTGTTGCAGCACCCACGTTTCTGCTCACTGTCGCCACCATCGTGTCAATCAGTACAGCTCATGGAGGCTTTTCCCCATCTTTACATGAGTCACATGCCTGACAATATATGTGAAGTCCATGTTCTAAGCCTTTCCCTCATGCCAACACATTTAAAACTCACAAGAGCCATAGGAAGCAAAGACTAGCACTCTTGGCCTCGTTTTATCCTAGAGGACACTGAGATTTACAGAGATTAAATAGTTTGCCCAAGTCCCTGAGCTAATAAGTATTGGGCCGGGATTTAAACCTAAACAGTTTTGCTTCAGAGCTTATGCTTTTCACCGCTACACGCTCCCATACATCAGCTGGAGAATTATCAAGGAATTGCAGGCCATGAAGAGTGCTGACTTTGATAAAAGAGAAAAATCTCTGAACAGTACCATTTGTTAAGTGACATTACCAAGTGAGTTCTCCCTTGTCTGAAAGGGGATCTATTTCCTTCCTCTCAGCTGAGAGTTCACTGAGGTAAGGAGTATAAAACATTCGTCACAGGGCTTAACTTTTTCAACCTGTATACACAGTCCTTCACTCTGCCTTATATGGCCTCTCCTCTAATGGCAATTGGACTGAGGCAATTTCTCTTTCCTTTATAAAATAATAACCTTTATGTTTCCCTACCAATAACCTGGGCAGGGTAAAGAGTACATTGGGCCATGGCCAAATCGAGAGCTTTTCAAATAAAAGTTGTTGACATCAAGCCCACGCAAGTTGGAAACTCCCAGAGGGGTGACAACATAGGCTGCGGCCCAGCAAAGATTCCCCTAAGTTTTCCAGAGTTTCAACACTGCTGGGCCTCTCAGAGAGCAAAACCCAAGGTTCTGGAAACAGAGGCAGTACCACTGCTTTGAATGAGTAGAAGTCCCAGTAAATGGCTTTACTAAATTCAGCTCCAGCTACACAGCCCACTTCTTGGCCTTCTAAGCAGTCATAAACATCTCTCCAGCAGCCTCCTTCCTCCACACAGAAACACCTAAAGTGGTGATTTTTAAAAGAAAAAAAAAATCTGACCGTGGCCTTTGATGCTCAGAGACTCCCTACCCTGTAGTGAAGTACCTGACTGATGTGGCCTAGGGACATGTGCTGGACACTCCGAGCCCCCCTTGGCTGAGTCTGCACTCCGCCTCAGCTCCTCATTCCATGAAATGCAAACAAACAAAAAAAGAGTTCCACTCCTGGTGACACAGTTGTTAAAGTGCTCAGCTGGTCACAAAAATTACTGGCAGTTCAAACTCACCCGACCCTTCTGTGGAAGAAAATCCTGGCCTTCAGCTCTCTGAAACATTTTAGCTTAGAAAACTCTTTGGAGAAGTTCTGCTCTGTCACATGGGCTCACCAAGAGCCAGCAAAATCAACTCGATGGCAGCCAGCAGCAACCACAGCACCATCTCCTATGGGGTCTCTAGACAAATCAAGTAGTTAATGTGTTAGACTGCTAACTGAGCAGTCGTTGGTTCCAATCTGCTCAGAGGTGTTTCAGAAGAAAGGCCTAGTGATCTACTTCTAAAATATCAGCCACTGGCAATCCTACACAGCACAACTGTGCATCAACACACATGGGGTCGCCATGAGTCAAGGTCAGCTCCACGGCAATAGACTGTCCCCCTGTGTGTTTTCTTTTCTTTCTTTCTTTCTTCTTCTTTTTTTTTTTTTTTGTGAGAACCAAGAGCAGCGATAGCTGTTCAGATGTTAGGAAAGGGCCTAGCCCTTAGAAAGCACTCAGTGACTGCTAGCTGGTTGTGTAGCAGTTGTTGTTGTTGTGTTATTAAAGACATTAGGCTACTACCCCAAATCAGCACAATAATAATGAAACTAGAATTGACACAAAGATTTCAAGGACTCACAAGCCCACTTCTTTTTACCACATGAACCAGCCTCTCCCAGGCGTGCCTGAATCTCACCTCTTTGTCTTATATACGAAGGTGCTGAGCCTCATGAGAGTGTGTGGTAAGATGCCAGTCGTGGTTGAGTCAGTTCTAATTCCCTGTTCCCCCATATGTGTCTGTGTAGAATGACACTCTACAGAATTGTCAGTGACTTGAGGTTTTGGAAGTAGATCACCAGGTCTTTCCTCCAAGATACCTTGGAATAAACTTGAACCTCTAACCTTTGTGTTAGCAGCCAAGGGTGTTTACACCACCCAAAGAATCCGTGGTAGAATATAGAGTGTGAAAAAGCCTTTCTCAACTCTTCATCCCACCACCCTGAATGTATCCTGTGTACTTCCATGTCATTAAAATTGTTCCCAGTCCCTCATGCCTCTGGTTCTGTACATCCCTGGAGTGCTTTTTCTAGATCCAGAGACTCCCTGTTGCATAGAGGCACCCACAGATTTTTTTCTTGCTTGAGTTTTAGTCTGAGTTCCTGTGTTTTGCCAAGCAGGGAGCCCTGGACATTATATCTCACCAGTAGAGAGGTGCTTGTCACTCGAAGCAGTCTTGGGCCCTGGAATGGTATGTCAGGCTCTGTCCTGGCCTGGGTCAGTCTGGCCAGAAGCAAGAGTCGTGTTCCAGGTCTGTATGACTGAGGGGTCCCACGGTAGCAGGTGTGTAGGGGATGGGGTGCACTAACCATTTGTAGCTTTTTGGGCTGAAGAAGGCAGCATAGGCTTGGGGGCAGCCAGGTGGGACTTTGGGAGGAAAATAGGATTTTGTTTCAGCCTTAAATTAGCTTGAGACCTGACAACAGGGTCTGAGCTCCTCTAAGTTTCAACTTCATTATAAATAATAGATCTTAACATACACCTTGTGGGACCCTTGGGAGGACTAAGTGACCAGTTTGCATAAAGCATCTTTATATTATAGAGCAGAGACTCAATAAGTGACTGTTCACTTACCCTTGTTTTTATTCTCTTTCAATACAATTGCAAATAATGGATCAGGGCCCTACTAAGCTGGAATAAGAAAGCAAGTTGATACTTCAGTACTACCTGTGCCCTAGAGTCCCTGGATGGTACAAAGCATTAATGTCCTTGGCTGCCAACAGAAAGATTAGAGGTTCAAGTCTACCCACTGATGACTTTGAAGAAAGGTCTGGTGATGTATTTCCAAAAAGTCAGTGCCTTAGTTGTCTAGTGCTGCTGTAACAGAAACACTGCCAACAGATGGCTTTAACAAACCAGTTTCTTCTATCATAGTTTAGGAGGACAGAAGTCCAAATTCAGAGTGCCAGTTCCAGAGCAGTGCCTCTTTGTCAGTTCTAGAGGAAGGTTTCTGTCATCAATCTTCCCCTGGTCTGGGAGCTTCTAGAGTCCAAGAACTCCAGGTCCAAATGATGTGCTCCACTCCTGATACTTTTTTCTTGGTAGTAGGTGGTCCCTCTTCTCTGCTCAGTTCTCTCTTTTATATCTCAGAAGAGACTCACTCAAAATACAGCCTGATCCTGTAGAAGGAGTCCTGTCTGATTAGCGTAAATGCCTTTAATCTTGTCTCCTTAGCATCGTATTGTTGGTGTTAGGTTCTGTCAGGTGGGTTCCTACTCATAGCAACCCTGTGTATACCAGGGTGAGACACTGCTGGGCCCTGCACTGTACCCACAGTCATTGTTATACTTGAGTCCATTGTTGTGGTCTGTGTCAGTCCATTTGGTTGAGCATCTTCTTCTTTTTGCTGACCCTCTATTTCACCAAGGCTGATGTCCTTTTCCAGAACATCACAGAGCTTGGAACTGACAGCACATAGAACAATCACAGCAGATTTTGAAATGGTGGACAACCACACAACACTGGGAATCATGTCCTAGCCATGCTGACACACATTCTGGGGGACAGAATTCAGGCTGTAACAGTCACCTGTTGGAAGCTCCATGGAGCACACTTCCAAGTGGAAACACATTGGGTGGGTCTCCATGAGCTAAAATTAACTATACAGCAACTGGTGGTGATGCATTCATGCCCTACACAAGGTGTGCTTTTACCTACCTATAAACCCCAGGGGGAATAGGTAAGGGGACTGAGTGCAGACTTCCTATCTTCTAAGACCATCTGCTGGTACAATGAATAGCAGTTCCATGAGCTGAGCTGGTGACTGTCAGCAGCTGAGGACTACACCCCCTTCAGCACCACTAAGAGATTTTCCCACATTGGAAACTTCTCAGCAAAGCTCTGACATTTCCTTCCTAGGTTTCAGCTCAGCTTTATTCTTTTCTTTTAAGTCCATGTATATCCCGACAACTGTCCACTCTTTCAGCAGAGTTGCACTGTTGGCCATTTCTACCCTAGGATGTGAGCATGCAGGGGCGGTGAAACCCAGTGTCCTACTGGAATCTCATTACTGAACTTAATCTTTTAAAATAAGTTTGTCTGTTGCAGTTTGCTTCACAATAGTCAAAGGTGGAAATAGCCAAAATGTCTATCAACAGATGAATAAACAAAAGATGGTATATACATACAATAATCACTCAGCTATAAAGAAATAACTTTGTGATACAAAGATCAACCATGAAAAAATTATTTTGGATGAAATAAGTTATTCACAAAGCCAAACGCAAACCCACAGTTGTTGAGTCAATGTTGACTCATAAGGACAAACACTGTATGATCCTACTTACAGACAGTATCTAGGAGGGTTAATACCCAGACCAAAGTTTATTAGGACTTATGGGGAAATGAGGTGTGGGAGTGAGAAGCAGCAGGCAGGGGAACCCACTGCTCAGGGACACTGAACTTCTGTTGAAGATTGTGGGAAACTTTGGAAACGGATAATAATAATAGTTGAACAGTATAACTCACATCACTGGTGTTACTAACTTGTACATGTGAAGAATGTTGAAATGGCAAGTGCTTTGTTACGTATGTGTATTTACTAGAATTAAAAATACAGATATGAAAATTTTTGGCCAGTTTGAAAAGTGGTATCCTGTTGATATTTTAACTTGCATTTCTTCTGTTACCAGTAAGAAAGACATTTTTCACGTGATAATCAGCTATTTGGTTTCTTTCTTAATGAATTTACTATTCATGAGGATTTACTGTTTCTTTTTAATATTGAATTTCCAGAGTCCTCTATCTAAGGCCGATAATTCTTTGTCTTTCATATACGTGGTATATCTTTTCTGCAGTTTATAGTTTCCTTTAATTTTGTTTATGGCATATTTAGACATACAGACTTAAATTTTGTAAAGAAAATCGATCAGTCTTTCTCTTTATAGTATCTTGTTTTCGGGCTTAGAAAATCTATCTCCACTTTAAGAGAATATAAGAGCTCACGTGCCGTTGAGCTCTGACTCATAGAGACCCCATCGTCTATAGTACAGCGAGACCATATATTGTCCTATAATTTCTTATAATTCATTTCTATCCTTAGGTCTTTAGTAAATTTAAATTTAATTGATATGTTGTATAAAATGGAAATCTGTTTTTCACTAATAATTAATAAATAGTTCCAGGTCTTAACAATACTGAACAAGACTACTTTTCAAAAATAATTTTGACACAGAGCCTCTATCACACATTAAAGTGTGATAGATGCTGTTTTAGTCCCTGGTGGTATAGTGGTTAAGTGCTATGGCTGTTAACCAAAAGGTCAGCAGTTTGAATTCACCAAGCCCTTTTTCAAACTCCATGAGGCAGTTCTACTCTGTCCTATAGGGTCTCTATGAGCTGGAATCAGCTCAGGCACTGGGTTTGGTAGTGATGCTTTAACAGAAATACCACAACTGGATGGCTTTAAAAAGAGAAATGTTTATTCTTAGCTAGTCCAGTAGGCTATAAGTCCAAATTCAAGGTGTCTGCTCCAGGGAAGGTCCTACCCTTTTTGTTGGTTTTGGAGGAAGATCCTTTCCTCAATCTTCTCCCATACTGGAGCTTCTGAGGTGCAGGGACCCCTGGTTTTTTCCAAAGGAACTGCTCAGCTCCTGCACTGCTTTCTGGTAGTATGAAGTCCCCAAATCTCAGTTTACCTTCCTTTATTTTACACCTCACGAGATTGCCTCAAGGTAGAAAACAATCTCACACGTCAAGCTGGGCCCCACCAACATAACAGCACTCAGCTACCCTCATTAACATCACAGACGCAGGAATTCCCAAGTGGAGGAATATCACAGAATACCAAGAACTATGGCCTAGCCAGATTCGATACAGATTTTGTTGGGAACACGGTCCAATCCCTGACAGGTGAGAAGCTTAGTTTCCAGTTTTTGTGTCATGTTTTAGTTTGTCCACTTTCTTGTCCTAAAACTCTGTCGCCTATCTTAATTACAGTTCTAAAATACTTTGATTACCTAAATGTTCACAGTGTCTATTATTTTTTTCTTTAAAAAATTCTTTGGTTATTCTCACTGCTTTGATCTTTTAGATGAATTTTAAGATAATTTTGTTAAGTTCTTCCAAAATTACTGTTGATCTGTTCTTTAAATTATACTAAATTCATGTATGAATTTGAGGTGAAGTTGTAGTACTATTGATATCGAGTCTCTCCACCCTGGAGTGTAGTGCATGTTGCTACTTTAGTTTAGTCTTCATTTACAGCCTTAGTGTAGTTTCTTAGTTTTCTCCTTGTGTTGTCATTCTTAACTGCTGTTGAGTTGGCCCCCAACTCATAGCAGCTTCCTTGACAATAGCATGAGATGCTGCTTGGTCCTGTGCTATATCCATTATCAGTTACAGAGGTTTGTTATCCATAAGGTTTTCATTGACTGGCTTTCAGAACTAGATCACCAGGCCTTTCTTCCTTATCTGTTTTCAGTCTTGATGCTCTATTGACACCTGTTCAACATCATAGAAACATGTAAGTCTTCCTCACGGATGGATAGTGGCAGGCCATGAGGCTTACTGGCCAGGAATTAAACCTGTGTCTCTCATATAACCAGCAAAAGTAAACCTGCTGACATTGAGTTGATCCTGATCCTTAGCAACCCTATAGGACAGAGTAGAACTACCCCATAAAGTTTCCAAGGAGTGCCTAGTCGCCCATACAGAAGTGGAATGTTCTGCCACTGAATCACCTGTGCATAACTTTCCTTCTTATAGATCTTGCCTACTTCCACTTACATTTGTCCCTAGATATTTTAAAATATTTGTGCTGTTGTAAATGTGCTCTTTTACTGTTGTTGTTATTATACTCTATCAATGGTTATTTTTATATATCAGACTTTGCATATTCAGTTTACTACTGGAGCCACCTAGGTGATTTATCTTACTAGTCTGGGCTTCTTAGTAAGTGGTAGCATACAAATCAACTTTAAATAGTGATTTTAGGAAGCAATGCTAGGAAGAAAGGAATTTAGTTTCATCCCTGTCCCTGAATTCCACCCACTCACACCAACCAATTAAGTATTCATTTACATACACAGTAAGTGCCCTCGTTTGCCCAGGGTCTGGTGTGTTGAGAGTGGGGCTCAGTAAGTGCCATTTTAAGACACCTTAAAGAGTTTGTCCTTGGAGGCATGCTGCCCCAGAGTCACAGGGATGTGAGTGTGTACGTGTGCGTATTAATGGCACTTCTTGGCAGTCTCATGATGCTCACTTGGGGGCTTCCCGGATTTGGCGGCATAGCCTTCCATTTTAATTAGCTTCTCAGGAGGTGTTTGCACAATTCATGAGGTAAATAAACTACTTTGGAAGCCAGAAACCCAGCTCATACTGGCCAGGTCTCCCGAGGATGACTTCCTAAGCCAATGTTTCTGGGAAGGAAGATTGAAGTTGTAATGAAGGAAATGATGAGCTTGGCTCACCTCATCTCACTATGGATCTGAGGCTTGGGTAGTTGCTGGAGATCCGTGCCTTGCTGAGATGGGACAGACCAGTAAAGAAAATCAGTAATACTGATCTTCTCTTTAAGTTTTTGATTTTTTTGTTCACTTTTTTGCAATAGTTTTGATTTTTTTGAAATGCTGGTTATAGATAATTGCTGTCACTCCTTCTATTTTGTGCCTGAGGCGAGTGTCTCCCTAGCCTCGTCCTCCTCTGGGCCCTGTTGGAAATGCCCCTCAGGCTCCACAGTTGGGAAACTGTCAGCCACGTCTGGGAAAGCTGCAGTTTGAGGTCCAAGCCTGAGCGGCTGCACATGTTCCAAAGAACACAAAAAGAAAGACAAGCACAAAGTAAAAGTTAAAGACAGCTTCTGGTGGGATTTAATCGATGTGAATGTTTGTGGGTGTGAGTGCGTGGACGTGCTTATGCGCACACGTCCAGTTTTGTTGGTTCAACAGATATTTATTGAGTCCTTTCTATCTGCCAACTCAGGCATTAAGCTGTGTGTGACAGGCACACATGCGTGCATGTCCTTACCCAAGCCCCACTGCACATGTTTCAAATCAAATCTTAACAGATGGAGTTTAATTGTGAAGCAATGATAGAATTCTAATCACCTTTTCCCAGCATACCCATCACCTCCCTTCCACGTTTTTAAGGAGACCTAGCAAACCTTTTTCTCTGTGATTTCATATTACCTGGTGTTTATTGCTGGCAGAGTACTTCTCCCATTCCCCTGTAATGAAATATTCCTTTACCTATGTCCCCCCCATTTAACTTCACCCTCAGTGCAGTGAAAGATTATATTTTAAATTTGTTACCCCAACACTATGTATTTGTTGAAAGGATAAATAAAGCTCCTTTTTTTTTTTAAAAAAAAAAGAACAGAATCCAAATAACTATTTTGAAAGAAGCAATCAAATTCCCTAATGTTAGTTGTGTCAAGCAATGACACAATAATTTGAATCTGGAGAATTTTTAAAAGGAAAAACTTCTAAAAAACAAACAAAAATCTTAGTAAGCATCTATTTAGATGGCAGATGGTATAGTGGGTTACGTGCTACCACTGCTAACCATAAGGTCGGCAGTTCAAATCCACCAGGCGCTCCTTGAATACTCTGGGGGTCAGTTCTAACCTGGGCCCTAGGGTTGCCATGAGTCAGATCCGACTCGATGGCACTTGGCTTGGCTATAATGTAGTAAGGAAACCCTAGTGGTGAAGTTGTTAAGTGCTAAGTCTGCTAACCAAAAGGTCAGCAGTTCAAATCCACCAGACGCTCCTTGGAAACTGTATGGAGCAGTTCTACTTTGTCTTGTAGGGTCACTATGTGTTGGAATCAACTCTGTAGCAGCAGGTTTGGTGGTACAGTGTTGTGACAAGCTTAGGGACTCTGGGCACACCCTCCTGGGTTTGTGTTCAACCTCGACACTTTATTAACTTGTCCCACAGTTCTCTTACATATAAAGTCAGTCTAATAAAGTATAAGTCAGTCTTACGTATAAAGTCAGTGTCATAGGGTAGTGACAAGGGTTGAATTGGTTATCATCTGGCATGTGAAAAGCAATATGTTTTAGCTATCATTATAATTAAGCATGTAACTTTGAGCAGTATAATATTCTTATGTATCCTTCAAAATATTTCAGTAGTAAAATGTTATTTCTGGAAAAATGAAGATATCGAAATGGTATTAAAATGTTGTTAGCTTTAAGTTGGATAAATGCCAAAAACAATGACGTTGCTTTGGAAATATAGACTTGAAGATATTCTTTTGGAGGTAGAGCAGTAATGAGTTAACTAGGTAGTTGTCTACTAAGGCCACTCCTATTCCGTGACCATAAAGTCATAAAAATTTCCTGACGACACGTGGCACCCACCAGTATGAGCTTTGGTCACTCTGCTGGTATCAATGAAGAGAAGGAAGCAAGCAGGCAACAGTCTAGAGTTCAGGTTCCTAGATTCAATCTGATTTTACTGACTAAAACATCTATGTGAAGTCATTTCATGAAACCAATCTCAAATCCTACAAAATACTTTATTCCTAAGAATTGCACATTTTTTATGCTACTGTACTTTTTAAACATCAGCATAATTTTGCTATTACTATAGTTTCACTTCTAGCAATTGGTTTGTTAATAGGATTTTTTAAATACAGGTCTTGAAGACTATAACCTTGCTCAGCTCACTTACTAGTTTACTAACTTAATTTTTGTTGATTCTGTTGAATTTTCTGCATAAATAATCCCGTAATCTGAGAATACAAGAGTTTTAACTCCTGCCACTCCACCCCCTGCCCCACCCCCAATCCATATGCCTTTTATTTATCTATTTTTTTCTTGCTTGAGTGCACTGGCTAGAACTTCTGAAATAGTATTGATTTCAGGCAGAAAGCATTCTACTTTTCATCATTAAGCACATTGTTAGTGTTAGGCCATTCATAAACCCAAAGAAAGCGAACCCAATGCTGTCGAGTTGATATTGACTCACAGCGACCCTATAGGACAGAGTAGAATTTCCCCACAGAGTTTCCAAGGAGCGCCTGCTGCATTCAAGCTGCCAGCCTTCTAGTTAGCAGAGGTAGCACTTAACCACTACACCACCAGGGTTTCCAGGTTGGTCACAGCAGTCCTTCACTGTGTTTTGAAACTCTTCATTTGCAAAGAAGTCTTAACTGATGTGAGTGGTGACTACTACCAAATGACCTTTGTACCTTTAGATGATCTCAGTATTTATTTATTGATTTGGTGAAATACATCGATTAATTTTTTAAAATGTTGAACTATCTTGCCCTGCTGGGATAAACCCCACTTGGTTACAATGCGTTGTCCTTTTTACATATCCTTGGATTGGATTTCATAGCCATTGTTTACATTGCTGCATTTTTGCTCATGAGAGATAGAGCTTTTCAGGTTTTCCGTTTATTTCTTGAGTGAGCTTTTGTATCTTTCCAAGAATTTTCCCATTTCAACTAATTTGGCAAACATATTAGTACAAAAGTATTCATAATATCTCTTCATCTTTTAAATGTCTATAGATTCTGTTGTGATATCACCACTGTCATTCCTGATTTGGGTAATTTGCCTTTTTTCTCTTTTTGACTTGGTTGGTCTGGTGTAAGTTTTATCAATTGTATCAATTGCAAAGAACCAGCTTTTGCTTTCATTGATTTTCCCTATACTTTTCTGCTTTCTATTTCGCTGATTTCTTCTTTCATTTTTATTATTTCCTTTTTCTTGAATATTTTAGGATTCATTTGCTCCTCTTTTTTTAGTGTCCTGAGGTAAAAGATTTGGTCATTGATCAGAAATTGTCACTCTTTCTAATGTTAAAGGCACTTAATAAAACAAGAAACAAAAAACCTGCTGCCTTTAGGTTGATTCCAACTCATAGCAACCCTATAGGACCAAGTAGGGTTTCCAGGGAGTGCTTGGTGGATTTGAACTGCTGACTTTTTGGTAGCAACCATGAATCTTAATGACTATACCACCAAGATTTCCAAAAGGCGCTCTGTGTCATCAGTTTCCCGCTGTGTACCATGTACTAGCTAAAACCAAAAGGAAGCCCATTTCTGTCTAGTTGCTTTCAACTCATGGTGACTTCATGTGTTACAGAGAACTGAACTCTACAGAGTTTTGTTGGATGTAATCTCTAAGCAGATCAGCAGCCCTTTCTTTCATGGCACAGCTAGGTGGTTTTGAACCACCAGCACTTTAGTTAGTACTTGGGTTCAAATCATTTGCACCATCCAGGGTCCACTGCTCTAGCAGCATGTTACAAATTTTGATATGTCACTTTTTGTTGTCGTTTATTCAGAACACTTGCTAAGTTTTTTTTTTTTTTGGTTTCCTCTTTGACCCACTGGTTAATTCGATGTGTAATTTAGTTTCTAAATATTTGAGGATTTTCTAATGATCTTTTTATTACTCACTTCTAATTTAATTCTGTTGTGGTGAGACAATATACTTTATATGTCTTTAAACCTTTTCTACTTGCTAAGACTTATAACGCAGAATGTGGTCTATCTTGGTGAATGTTTTGTGTATAAAGGGAAAGGATATACTGCTGTTGTTGGGTGGAGTGTTCTATAAATGTGAATTGCGTCAAATGGGTTTATAATGTTGTTCAGCTCTTCTGTATCAGGGGTCAGCACACTACAGCCTGTAGGCTAAAATCCTCCTGTTTTGTAAATAAAATTTTATTGGAAAGCAGCCATGTGCCTTTGTTTACATATTGTCTGTGGCTACTATTACACTGCAATAACAGAGTTGACATAAAATCTTCCACAACATTGGTTTCTTTCTTACAATGTATCAGCACTGTCCCCATTTCCTTCTTAGGTTCCCTGTTCCTTCTATTCTGATTTTTTATCCCTTCCTTCTCCTCTTTGCTTTTGGGCAAGTGTTGTCCTTTTAGTCTCACATACTTTATTGTTCTAAGAATCATGTTCCTCTCAAGCATTGTTATTTATTTTACCCACTGTTCTACAGTAGTTGGAATCTACAATACACTCCTTGGAAAGCCTATGGAGCAGCCTTACCCTGTCTTACAGGGTTGCCATGAGCCAGAATTGACTTGGTGGCAACAGGTTGGTTGGTGATTTGACTGAAAGGTGGTCTCCAGAAGTGGCTTCAGTTCCCATTCAGAGGAGTGTCTTAGGGCCAAACACTCCAGGGTTTGTCCATTCTCTGTAAGACCAGCAAACCTGGTCTTTTCCATGAATTTGATTTTTTGTTCTACAGTTTTTCTCCATCTCTGTCCAGGATGTTCTGTTATGATCCCAGTCAGAGTGGTCAGTAGTGATAGCTAGGCACCATCTAGTTCTTCTTGTCTCGTGACTCCTTGAACTGTGATTTATATGGACCATTAGTTCTTTGGACTAATTTCTCCCTTGAGCCTTTAGTTTTCTTCACTTTATTTTGCTCCGGATGGTAAAAGATTGATAGTCATATCTTAGATGGCAGCTTACAAGTTTTTAAGATCTCTAAGCTACTGATCATATTAGGATACAGAACTGTATCTTTACAAACTATGTTGTACTAATTGATATAGATGACTCCCAAGTCTATGGTCCTTTGCCTTTGAGCCTAAGAACTTCATCCTATAAGGTACTTGGTTCTATCTCAGAAGTCACGTTGACTGTGACCCTTGTGTGCTCTACTGTCTCTATTAATATATAAACAGTATCTACAGTTTTTGTGTAGAAACCTACATTTGCAGGTGGATGTGTTCACTTACAGTCTCCTGTACCGGCTGGTATACTATCTATCTCTGTATGCCTTTGTAAATCAGTGTTTATTAAGACTATTGTTGCAGGATTGTCTGTGTTGTAGTGATTACTATTGTCCTTTGTTCTTGTGTTGTTCTCAATGTCTTCTGATACCTTAGTCATGTTTTATGACTTCCTGCTATTGTGTGTTGCTTTTCTCTTCACCAATATTAACATGTGGTTTCTACCTATTTGCCAGTTTTCCCTCCCTAATCCCGATCCTTGGTAACCATCAAGTAATTTTTTTTTTCCCTGTGTGGAAAACTTTTCTTGTTCCTTTATGATTGTAGTCTCGTACAGTATTTGTTCTTTTGTGACTGAGTTATTTTAGTCAACATAATGTCCTCCAAATTCATCCACGTTGTGATATGTTTCAGGGATTTATTCTCTATTGTGGTGTGCTCCATAGCAGGTGTGCATCACGGTGTGCTAACTCATTCATCTGGTGGACTCTTTGGTGGTTTCCATCATTTTTGCAACTGTGAATAGTGCTGAAATGAATAAGAGTGTTCACGTGTCTGTTCCTGTCACAGCACTTATTTCCTTAAGCTACATAGCTAGGAGCAGAATAGCATGTTACAAAAGGACCATACCATTTTCCACAATGGTTATACCACTTCATATTCCCACCAGCAATGTCTAAGACTTCCAGTCTCCCTACAGCCTCCCCCACATTCATTATTTTTTTGATTAGTGCCGTAAAATTAGGGTGAAATGTATCTCGATGTAATTTTGATATCTCTAATGGCCAGTGATCATGAACATTTTTTTATGTACTTGCTAACTGTCTGAAATTCTTGCTTGATGAAGGGTCTGTTTATATCCTTTGTCTATTTTTAAATTGGATTATTACTTTTTGCTGTTTATATAGAAGTTATGTATAAATTTTAGATATTAGGATATGTCATGGCCAATTTTTTTTCCAAGTCTGTAAATTCTGTTTTTACTCTTGGAAAAGCCTTTTGATAAAAAGTACATGTTTACTTCTAAGGAAGACCAATTCTTCTAGTTTATATTTTGCTTTCTCTGTGATTTTAGTTATGTTTGGTCTTCTATTTATGCCATATACTAGGTCTTCTAGTGTTGTTTCTATTTTTTCTTCCATAATCCTAATAGTTTTAGGTTTTCTGTTTACATCTTTGGGTCAAGACCTACAATTAGGCTTTTGAATCAGTTTTTGTGTACAGTGTGAAGTATGACTCCTTCTTCTTCTTCTTTTTTTTTTTTTAACAGATGGATATCTAGTTTTACCAGCAACTTTTATTAACCTTTTCTCCTATTTAAGGGACCTTCTCTCCTTTATATCTCAAGAAATTGCCTCAAGCACAACATAATCTTACACACTGAGTCCTGCCCAACCAACACAACTGCTGCCCATTCTTCCTCATTAACATTGTAGAGGTAAGGCTTACAGCATGCAGGAAGATCACACAATACCTGTAATCATGGCCTAGTCAAGTTGCTGCACACAATTTTGGGGGGACACAGGTCAATCCATGATATGGCCAAAAGACAAAATACTTAAGAGTAAATCTAAGTAAGAGCATAAAGACCTATACAAAAAAAAAAAAAAAAACTACCAAATACTAGTTCAAGAAACCAAGAGACATATGTCAGGAGCCGAAATCATCTTAAAGAAAATCTTAGAGAAATTTACGGGGCAAGGCTCACTTAAGAAAAATATTGTGCCAGCAAGGTCATGAGAACTGACTGCTTAGCAATATCCCAAGAAAGAATAACAACATGTGGCTGTCCTTGGATAGGGCTAATTATTAGATAGGTTTTGAGAACTAGGGAACACAGGTGTGTGAGAAAGACCAGAATTAAGAATAAACAAAGAAGTGTGTGCTGTATAGAAGTTTGCTCAGAAAAGAAATAAACATCTCAGCTTGACTGAGTCCCCCCTGATGTGATTGTTTCAGCCTTATTCAGCTCCCGCGCTTTCCCCTCAGCTCTGTTCGTCTGACGGCTGGTACCGTCAGACATACATAAATGGTAAAACATAATCTCTGTCAAATATTAGTTGTCCATAGACGAATAGATTTTCTTTCAAATTCTCAATTCTGTGCCACTGTTCTGCTCCATTGTTTTCCGTGTCTGTTGTAGCAGTACTAGGCTGCTTACTACCACGGCTGTACAGCAGATTCTGAGATCAGGTGTTGTGATCCTACTTTGTTCTTCTTCATTTAATGATACTTTATTTATCTGGAGCCTCTTCTCTTTTTATACAAAATTGGTGACAAGTTTTTCTATCCCCGTAAAGAATGCTGTTGGTGTTGGGATTGCATTGTATCTGTAGGTCAGTTTGGGTGGCATTGGTACTTTCATAATGTTGAGAATTTCTGTCAATGGGCGTGGTGTGTTTTACCTTTTATGTATGTCTCTTGGTGTCTCAAAGTAGAGTTTGGTAATTTTCTTTGTATAGGTCTTTATGCCCCTACTTAGATTTACTCTTCAGTATTTTGTCTTTTGGCCATATCATGGATTGAACTGTGTCCCCCCAAAAATGTGTGCAGCAACTTGACTAGGCCATGATTACAGGTATTGTGTGATGTTCCTGCATGCTGTAAGCCTTGCCTCTATGGTGTTAGTGAGGAAGAATGGGTAGCAGTTGTATTGGTGGGGCAGGACTCAGTGTGTAAGATTATGGTGTGCTTGAGGGAATTTCTTGAGATATAAAGGAGAGAAGCTAGCAGAGAGACCTGGGGACCTCGTGCCACCAAGAAGCAGTGCCAAGAGCAGAATGCAACCTTTGCACATCAGCTTCCAGTCCAGGGGAAGATAGACAACAAGGACCTTTCTCCTGAGCCAGCAAAGAAAGCCTGTTTGTGGAACTGACACCTTGAATTTGGACTTTTAGGCTACTGGACTGTGACAAAATAAAACTTCTCTTTTTAAAGACATCTACTTGCAATATTTCTGTTAAAGCACCACTAGGTGACTAAGACAGGCACGCTATTACAAATGGTATTATTTTCTTAATTTCCTTCCCCAAGTTCTCTTGGTTGGTGTAAAGGGATCCAGCTGAGTTTTGTATGTTGATTTTTATCCTTCTGCAATGCTGAATCCTTCTTTTTGTTCCAGTAATTTTCTTGTGGAATCTTTGGGGTTTTCTATGAATGGGATCATATAATTTGAGAACAGGGGCAGATTTTAGTCTCCCTTATCAATTTGGATGCCCTTTATTTCTTTTTTTCTCAGCTTATTCTAAGACTTCCAGCATAATGTTGAATAAGAGTGGTGATACAAGGCATCCTTCTCTAGTTTCTATTCTCAAGTGGAATGCTTTCAGTCTCTCCCCACAGAGATAATATCAGCTGTTAGTTTTGTATAAATGTCCTTAATTGTGTTGAGAAATTTCTGCTCCGTTCTGATTTTTCTGAGAGTTTTTATCAGTAACTGGTGTTTTACTTTATTAAATGCCTTTTCAGCATTGACTGAGATAATCATGTGATTCATTTGTTTTTTTCACCTGGTAGATTACACTGGTTGATTTTATAATGTTGAACCTTCTTTGCATGCCTGGTATGACTCCCACTTGGCCATGATGTATTATTATTATTATTTTAATATATGCTATGAAATTCTACTGCCTAGTTTTGGTTAAGAGCTTTTGTGTCTGACTTTACGAAGGATGTTGTGTCTCCATTTTATTTATTTATTTATTTATTTTTGTGATATCTTTACCTGGTTTTGGTATCAGAGTTATGATAACTTCATAAGATGAATTTGAGAGCATTCCTTCATTTTATATATTCTGAAATGTCTAAGTAGTATTGGTGTTAACTCGTCTCTGAATGTTTGCTAGAATTCTCCTGAGAAATTATCTGGGCTAGGGATTTTGTTGTTGTCTATGGGAATTAAAAAAACAAAAACAAAAAACATTTTTTGTTGTGTCTTCAATCTCTTATTTTGTTATGGGTCTTTTCAGTTTTTCTACCTCAATTTGTGCTAGTTTAGGTAGGCAGTATATTTCTACAAAATTGTCCATTTCCTCTAGGTTATCAAATTTGTTAGACTACAACTTTTCATACTATTCTATTATGATCTTTTAAAAATTTCATTTGGTTCTGTTGTGATGTCACCCATCTCGTTTCTTATTCGGGTGGTCCTTTCAAAAGAACTAATTTCTGGTGTTTCTGTTCTTGATTTCGTTACTTTTTTTTTCACCTATCTTTATTATTTCCTTTCTTCTGGTTACTGTGGGCTTCTTTTGCATTTATTTTCCATTTGTTCAAATTATAGGGTTAATGTTTGTTTTTCAGCCTTTCTTCTCTTTTGATGTGTGTTTATGACTATAGATTGATCTCTCAGCACTACTTTGCTGTGTCCCAAAAGTTTTGTTAAGATGTATTTTCATTCTCATTTGATTCTGGGTTTTTTTAAATCCCATCTTTGATTTCTTCTATTGGCCAGTGGTTTTCAAGCAAAGTGTTATTCAGTTTCCATGTATTTGATTTTTTTATTCCTTGCTATTTCTGGTATTCATACCTATGTTTGTGGCATTATGATCAGAGAAAATGCATTATTCCATTGTTTGGGATTTTTTAAGGCTTGTTTGTGATGATCTGTTTTTTGTAGAAGGTTTCATATGTGTTGGAAAAGAATGCATACTTTGCTGCTGTTGAGCAAGTGTTCTGTATAAGTACTTAAGGACAAGTTGGTTGGTTGTGGCATTAAATCTTCTGTATCTTTATTGAGTTCTTTTCAAATGTTCTGCCCATCGCTAAAAATGGTGTGCTGAATTATTCTGCCATTATTGTGGAACTATTTCTCTTTTCAATGTTGTTAGAATTTTTTTTTTAAATGTATTTTGGAGCCATGTTATTGGGAGTGTATATATTTGTCACGGCTATGTCCTCCTAGTGGACTGAACTTCTCATCATTTCATAATGTGTTTCCTTATCTCTTATTGGATTGTACCTTAAATTTTGTTTTATCAGAGATTAATATTGAATTTCCTGTTCTTTTTAGGTTATTGCTTGCTTGATATACTTTTTCCCATCCTTTAAGTTTTAGTTTGTCTTTGTGTTTAAGGTGTGTGTCTTTTAGACAGCACACTGATAGTATCGTTATTATTTACTCTGCCACTCTCTGTCTCTTTACTGTTTTTGTGTGGTTTCTAATTGCCTATTTAGTTTTCATTTCCTTCTTACATTGTTTTTCCTGAATTCTTCTATTGCTTTGTGTCTGTTTTTCTTGACTTTGTCTCTGTTTTCTTTTCGTTTTGTCTGTGTTTTCCTTGATCTCTTTCTTGATCCTTTGGGTGAGACCAAGAAAACAAACAACCCACTACCGTCAAGTCAGTTGTGACTCATAGCAACCTAAAGCACAGAGTAGAACTATCTCAGAGGGCTTCCAAGAACTTGCTGGTGAATTCAAACTGTCAGCCATTTGTTTAGCAGCTGAACTCTTGACTGCTGCGTCACCAGGTTTCCAAGATCCCCTACAGAGCCTTGTTTGTTAACTAGTCTTTTGAGCCCCTTCTCAGGTGGCTACATTGATGTTTTTCCCTCCAGAGTATTCCCTGGCTTTTTATTTTGGTCATTTGCTAGAGTCATCTTGTCCTGTTCTGTTTCTTCACATGATCTGATACTTTCTGTTGTCTCTGAGGCATCAAAAAGTTATCATATTTATTTACTTATCGTATATTTGCTTGATGGGTCTTGAACTTCTGTTTTATTTTGATGTATCAGAGCAAGCTAGATGTGTGTGTGCTACCCTGGCCGCTAATCTGGCCACACTGAAGCTCTCACCTCCTGTTCCAGCACCTGAATGTGTGAGGGTGGGTCTCTGGTTGCTGTTCTTGGGTTGCTGCTGAGGCTATAGGTGATATATCTGGTGAGATGATATATCTGTCAGGCTGGTTACCTGATTGTGGGTACAGGGGTGTTTTCAGTGGTTTCTGGGTTAGGTATTATGTGTTCACTCTGCTGACTGCCAGATGCCAGGGCTACAGTGCCTGAGTTGTTGGTTATCAGGTGGGTGCTGTGGAAACTCTTATTGTTCCAGGTGAGCAGGACTGCACAGAGATGTTTATAGCTGGCACAAGCCTTTGGTTGTGGGTGAGGGCGATGTAGAGGATGAAGCAGGGGGGATGCCACCTATCCATGGGTACCTAGTTGGACTGTATGCCTCTGTCCACTAGACCACATGGCAGGGGAAGTTGTACAGCCATTCCTAAGGATGCTGGAGCAAGTAGCTGTTGGGAGTAGGAAGAACCACCTATCCTTAGTCCCCAGCACTGCTGATAAGAGGATGTGGGAGGTATTGCCAGCCCTCAGACCCCTAACTGGGACAGCTTCAGGGAGTGGGAGGCATCTCTAGCCCTCAGACCTCCAGTACAGGTGGCCAGAGGGAGTGAGAAGCACTTTCAATGCTATAGGAGGTACAGCAGGACTGTGGTCCCCCTACATGTGTGGCTGAGCAATGGGGTGGGTGCCTCCAGTCTATGGGATCTGGGCTTAAGGGGCAGGGCCATGGTAGTTGCTGCTGGATTGTAATCATGTGTGGGAGTGGGACAGCTGAGGAAGGTGGGAGGGCTTATCAGCCCACAGCGAGATAGGGGTGGGTGTCGCGGGCAGGATGCATGCACTTAACTTCTGAGGGGTGGGAAATGCTCTCACCTGGTGCTGGACATGAGTAGAGTGGCTTCTGCTTAGGTGCACCAGGTGATGGGGATTTGGGCTGGAAATGCTACCTACTTTGTCTCAGTTTGGCTGTGTTGTACAATTTTATCTAGCAGGGTTCTAGAAATTCGTAATCCTCTGTGTTTGCTATTTTCGTACTGTCTCTCCTCCTATTTGGTGCCCAGTCCAATTCTTTAGCCTTGTCTTTGGTCTGACTACTCCACCGTCTTGGTCTGTCTTCTCTGCTGTCCTTCTTTCAGTGGACCTGGATTGACACCTGTATTCAAGTTCAAGAAAAACTGACCCACCATTGAGTGAGCTCAGTACCACGGCTTCTGTTTAACAGTATTACTGAAAAGTACTTTTTCTAGGTATAGAATTCTTTGATGGCAGTTACTTTGTTCTTTCAGTACTTTAATATTAGATATTGCTTCATTGTCTTCTTGCTGGTGCTGTGTCTGACAAAAAGTGTCTTGACATATTTGCCTTTGTTCCTCTGTACATAACTGCTCCCTCTCCCCCACCAGGCTTCAAGGTTTTTTTTTTTCTTTTTTTTCTTTATCAATGGATTTGTGTAATTGTAAAGTGAGTTGATGGTGTTTTCTTTGAGTTGCTTGCTTGGACTTCATTGAGCTTGAATTTGCAGGCTTAAAGTACTCACGTAATTCAGAAAATCTCCAGCATTTATCTTTTTAAAAAACTATTTTTATGAATGTCTTCTCCTGTTCTGATGCTCAGTGTATTTTTTCTATCTTTTTTCTTCTTTCTTTCCTTCTTCTTTCTGTCAGCACTGAATAGTTTCTGTTGTTCATACGTCTTTAAGTTCACTATTATTTCTTATGAATTATATAATCTTCTGTTACTCCTATCCAATGTATTTTTTATACTCTCTTGGCCTTACTTAACTTTTTAACATATGGAATACAGCTTTAACTGTATTCCTATCTCCTAATTAAAACATTTCTGTCAGTTTTGAGTCAGTGTTGCTTGACTGATGTTTTTCCTGATTATATGTTATGTTCTTCTGCTTTGCATACCTCATAATTTTTTATTTCATGTTAGACATTGTGAGCTTACCTTGGTTAGCCCTGCGTAATGTGTAATCCTATAAATATCCTTGAGCTTTATTCTGTGATATAGTTTTACTTGAAAACAGTTTAAATATTTCTGCGTCTTGCTTTTAAGATTTGTTAGGCAGGACTGTGGCAGTGCTCACCCCAAGGATAATTATTTCTCACCTGAAGGAGGCTTTCCAGAGCACACTACCAATGCCCCATGAAGCACAAGCTTTTCCAGTCTGGCTACTGGGAACAGGCAGAGGGTTGGGACAAGCTCTTCTTCCAGTTCGGCATGATCATGGGGCACTGGTACCAGTTATCCTGTGCTGTCCTTACCCTTGCCTTTGATAATCTCCTTGTCGAGGTCGTGTAACTGATTAGATGCCCAGTGACCTGGTTCTGGTTCCAGAGGTCATGCTGGCAAGTATAGTCTCTCAACAGGCAGCAAACTGGGCTCCTCCTCCCCGAAGCACACAAGGATGTAACCTTTTTGGTAGCATAAGGCGGGGAAGTTTATTAAGGGAAAGTACATTTCCAAAGGGGAACAGGTCAGTCTCCATGGTTGCAGAAAGGCCCAGCATAGATTTCAGGGATGCTTTATATGGGGGATGTAGTAGATGGGAAGGGGCGAGTAGTGGCTTGGCTCTTGGGCCACCTCACAACTACCAGGAGAATTGTTGTATAGGTATCACAACTGGCAAGGGTGAACTATCATGTTTGCACCACAAACTGCCAGGAACAAACTATTGTATCTGTAACTATCAAGAGGCAGTGATCAGGCTCCCTAGGCAACCCTGTCATCCTTACACATCAGTGCTGATCAGTACCCTGCTGTGTGCCTCAGGGAGGCTCTCTGCAGGTTGCTGAAATTCTCTTTCTGTGCAGCTTTCTCTTTCTTGTACTCTGTCCCAAGTACTCTAGTCACCTTGCTCTCCCCTAACTTTCACATCTGTCTCTTTAACACAGAGTCTTCTGGACTCTGCTTGCATCTTCACTCCGATGCTGTGGTGTATAAATTTTCTTAACGCTGTAGACTGGGACAATCACTGGGCTCGCCTCTCCTGCTTCCTGTCTCTCTCAGGGGTCATTCTCCGTCACTGACTATTGTCCAGTCTCTTGAAAATTGTTGTTTCACATTCTGTCAGGGGTTTTCCTTTCCTTTTTTTTTTTTTTAATTTTCCTTTGGTCATTTCAGGCAGGAAGGTAAATTCAGTTCCTGTTATTCCATTTTGCTGGAAGTGGATGTCTGGGGCTGCTTTTTAAATTTTGCATGTCCTGGACCTACTCTTAGAGTTTGATTCAGAATTTGCATTTAGAAAAAGCAGAGTATTTGGGTGGATAGTAACAGTTACAAACTAGAGAACTAGATGTTTGATATTTAAAATGTTGTCCGTTTATCAGCAGAGGCCTCACCTGGGAGCTTTTTAGAAATGTAAAATCTCAGACTTCACCCAGACCTACTGATTCAGAAGTTGCAATTTAAAAAGAGCCTCAGGTGATTTGTTTGCATTTTCAAGGCTGAAAAATGTTGGACAGGCTAATTTCAATTTTCCTTCCCAGCTCCAAAGTCATCCATGCCTGTGAAATGGATAAGGTGGTTTTCAAAGACAGCAAGATACATCACGGAAAGATTGTAGTGTGTTTAGGACATAACTTACTAGGGTAGGTTTCTCTCGTAGTAACTGTGAAAAGGCCCAACAAAAAACCCATGAAGAGCTAACAAAGGTAAAAAACAAACAACCCCCCCAAAACGAAAACCCACAGAATGACTTACTGTACTTATATTTATTTTTCAATTCCTTGATTAATTTGTAACTTGACAGACTGAGGCAACAGCTACATTTCTTTGGTTTTCTTTCTTCATCATTACAGCCTAAGAGGCTAGACAGTGCTTGGCACGTAACAGGAACTCAGTAAATATTTTTTGTTTGATGGGCCGACCAGCAGACTGGACAGCTGGGTGCAGGGCCAAGGTGGGAATTTATGCAGTTCTAAGAGAAACAGTTTAGACTCAGAGCTGAGAATGACTCTGATGCCAGGTACTTGAAAAAATTCAAGATCTCAGAGAAAAGTGGCGCAGACTACATAAGAAACATCAGTATTCAAGGGAATTTGATAAAGGAATGTCTCAGCAAGTTTACCTCATAATTTAATAAACATACTTTGTAACTGAGGAAGAAACTAAAGGAACTACAATTCCATATAATTATGACTAAAGGGGAAGAGTTTATCGTTGAGGAGGAAACAAAGGCAGTTTTGGAGAAAATGACCAAGCCATCTCCAGCTTCAGAATAGCCAAGTTATCAAGCCTGTTTTTTCCTTTTGGCTTTCTAACGACAGGTCTTTATACATTTTATTATAATAATTTGTCTTCAACAGCCCCCCTTTGAAGCCTTCGGTCCGGCTTTTGGCTTCATCATTTCTTCTATCACTTCAGAAACTTCTACCCTCAAGAGCAAGTTTCAGAGCCTTTTCTGATATCCGCTTTGATCTTTTCTTTCTTGCCTTTTTAGTGATATTTTTCTTCATGTAGAAATTCTTGCTATCACGCCACTACTCATATGGTCTACTTTAGTATCCAGTGCATCAAAGGTATTCTTGAGATGGTCACTAAATTCAGGTGGGATACACTCAGAACCCTTCAGCTCTTGTGGACTTTTAAAAATCATCTTCAGCTTCAATTTGAACTTGCCTATAAACAGTTGATGGCCCATTCCATGGTAGCCCTCTGGGCTTGTCCTGAATGATAATATTGAGCTACTCCATAATCTAATTGTGCAGATGTAAATCATTTGACACATGTGTATTCTATTTGGTAAAGTTCATGGGTGTAGCCACTGTTTATGTTGTTAAAAACATGTATTTCCAATGGATAGGTCATTGGTCTTCAGAATACCATCACACAATCTCTGGAAGTGTTTCTGTCACTGTCGTTGCTTTGTTTCCAAAGAAAATACTCAGCATTTCTCAAGCTGAAACAACTAAAGAAAAAAAAAAAAAAAAGAACTCAAGTTTTGAATTAAAATGTTGAAGGATTCTATAAAAAAGGAGTGCACCCTGAGAACTGCACTAAAAGACTGCCTCGGGGTTCCCATGGGAGCATGGATCCTAGAACTGATGCTGCCCTTGTCCATAAATCATTACTGAGGTCAATGCCTGAGACAGTAATATACTGGACTCGGTAACACAGAGTGACCATATTGTGTGTGCACTGTATGGTTTTATGCATCTATAGGATGTCATCCTACTGGCCTTTTACTAGAGGGAAGTAGAGAGGGTGGAGAAGAGGTGACAAGAGACTGTTAAGAGCACATGACATGTATAGAACAGAAAGGAGAAGTGTGCTGTCACCAGGCAAGGAGAGCAGTAGGAGCTGCACATAGGCAGGTATCCAAATTTGAACTGGATTGTACACTTGGACTCAATCACAGGAAATAAAATTAAAAAAATATACATATATATTGAAGGATTCTACAGGCAAAATATTGAATGACTTAGGAAGTATCCAAAGAAGATGGAAGGAATACAGAGTCATTGTACCAAAAAAATTGGTTGACATTCAACTATTTCAGTAGGTAGCATATGGTGAAGAATGTACTGAAAGAAGAAACCTAAGTTTCAGTGATGGTACTGGTGAAAAACAAGGCTCCAGGGATTGAGGGAACACCAACTGAGATGTTTCAACAAATAGATGCAGCACTGGAAGTACTTATCTATCCCAAGACATAGAGAAGACAGCTTCTTGGTCAACTGACTGGAAGAGTTGCTTATTTATGCATGTGTCAAAGAAAGGTGATCCAAAAGAATGTTAAAATTATCAAAAATATCCCAAGTGAAATTTTGCTGGACATAATTACAAAACAGCTGCAGCATTACATTGATAAGGAACAGCCAGAATTCAAGTCAAATTCAGAAGAGGATATAGAATCAGGGGTATATTTGCTCAAGTCAGATAGATCTTTACTGAAAACAGAATACTATAAAGATGTTTATCTGGGATTACTGACTATGCAAAGGCATTCACCTGTGTAGACCATAACAAATTATGGATAACATTGCAGAGAATGGAAATCCCAGAACACTTAATTGTATTCCTGCAGAACTGTACACAGACCAAGAGACAATCATTTGAAAAGAAAAACAAAGGAATACTGAAAATCAAGAAAAGTGTGCATCAAGGTTGTATCTTTTTACTACATTTAATCTGTATGCTGACCAAATAATCTTAGAAGCTGTACTATACTAAGAATGTGATATAAGGACTGGAGGAAGACTGAATAACAACCTGTGATATACAGATGGCACAATCTTGTTTGTTGATGTGAAGATGACTTGACGTACTTACTGATGAAGATCAAATACTATAGCCTTCAATATGGATTAAACCTCAGCATAAACAAAGCCAAACTCTTCATGATTTGACCAATAAATAACATCATGACAAATGTAGAAAAATTGATGCCGTCAAAGAATTTATTTAACTTGGATCCACAATCAACCTCCATGAAAGCAGCAATCAAAGAATCAAGAAACTGAATGATGTGTTGGGCAAATCTGCAAAAGACCCCTTTAAAATGGTAAAAGAAAAAAAAAAGTCTTTTTGAAGACTAAGATGTGTCTGACTCACATGCGTGTGAAAACTAAACAATGAATAAGATGACAGAAGAAGAATTGATGACTTGAATTATGGTGTAGGTGAAGAGTACTGACCATACCATGGACTTCCAGAAGAAAGAACAAGTCTCTCTTGGGAAAAGTACAGTCAGAATGATCCTTAGAAGTAAAGATGACAAAACTTTGTGTTTCATACTTGGGACATGTTATCAGGAGGGACCAGACCCTGGAAAGGGACATCATGCTTTTTACAGTTGATGGTCAGTGAAAAAGCGGACCTTCGTTGAGACAGATTGACACAGTGGCTGCAACAATGGGCTCCACCACAGCAATGGTTGTGAGGATGACACAGGACTAGGCAATGTCTCATCTTTTGTACATAGGGTTATTATGAGTTGGAACCTAGCAATAATAACAACCAAGAAATAACACCTTTAAAGGGTATAAATGTCAGCCATTGTAACACAGATGTCACCTAAGGCTTCATTCCTCCCCCGAACATCAGTGTTTTAAAAAATATTTATTCTTCAGGTGATTTTCAATTGCATCTGGGGTTTAGAACCACTTCCCTGTAAATATTTCTAAATGTTTATAGCTCTAGACATCATAAAAGTCACATCTGTGGCCATTTCAACCAATTCACTTTTGTTACTTAGTGTGTAAAACTCAGAGGTGATGGGGTGCAATTAGAAAGCAGGGATGGTGGCAAAGTGTGTAAACATCGGCTCTGCAACCAGCAGGAAAGCTGGATCTGCAGTGGTGTCTCATCTCCAGCTGTCTTTATGAAGGAATAAAGCAATTTCAGCTCAGCAAGAGGGATTTTTCTAGAGCAGACCTTTCTGACTGGTTCATAGGCCTCTTCTTTGGGGTTTCAATATTGTGAGCCCTCCACAGATTCTGATTTGTGACTGTCCCCACTGTACAATGCATATCATGAGTGTCCACCAGGAGTCTGTGGACCAAGCTTTCAGATAATTCTTTGGACCTTAGACTCTTTCATACGTCAACTGAGTCAAGGAGACAATCTGACTACGTTACTCTAGTGTTCTGTAATTCTATGATTCATTTTTCTAGAGGAACTAGCCACACTGGGGATTCCCTTTGTTTATTTAGTAGACTCAACTCTTTAATTTCTTGAAGAGGTGGAAGGAAACGGTAGGAACTCAACAGAGTGGTTTTGTTTGCTTCCCTTCACCGCCTCCCTTCCTGCACCGCTGAGCTGGACGAACAGTTGCTAAGAAAAAAAAGGAAAACGTTCCAAGCTAGGGGACTTTTTGGACACAGATTATGAAACATGGGTGGTGATTCTGGCCTGGTAAAGTGGTTGTCTTTCTTTTTGGAGTATGATAGAAACAAAAAAAGTAAAAAAAATCTGTTTTTAAGACATCCCGAACTAACCACGAAATAATGCGGCCTACAGTCTAATCTAATCATGCTTTTGTTTATTCACCTCATAGAAAAGCCTCTTAAGAATGCATTGGAACACAATATATAATAACACTATAACATACATTGTGAGAAACTTTTGGAGACGATAAAAGGTCCATCTGAAACAATGCAGTGTTCAACAGACACACAAACCCATCGGGCATGCACATTTGTGCTGTTGAACTATTGAGTCGCAATGTTGAACTGAAAGCATGAAACATATCTTACAGACTGACACCAGCAAAAGACCTAACAAATGTTATCAGAAGAAGCTTCACATTTGTGTGATTTACCACATCAGTTCACATTTTATTAAAAATAATAATTCACATTGCTTTCTTCTTTTCTTTTGTAATCAATGGGAACAAGGTATTCCTGCTTAACGACCTGCAGGAGGCCTTCTCTTCAGTCAGTAGTTTGGGAATACTCCAAGGGACCATCTTTGAGGAAATGTAGTGTTGTTTTTTTAAGTTGAAACCACAATTACAGTAAAACCCTGCTATAACCAGCTCATGTGTACACAGATTTGGATAGAACTTGGGTAAAAACCATTATTTCATTGTCCACTACCCCTATCAAACTATACAAAAGTAAAAGCTCAGTATAAACCATTTAGTATCTAACGTTGTGAGAATTCAGTTTCCAAAATCACATCCCCAGATGGGTGCACGGTACTGAAAACTCAGGCCAACGAGCAGATCCTCTGAAAAAAATCTCACCCATGTGCTGACTGGCAAGGGGCCGGTTTGCTCTCCTAAGCAATGTTCAGGCTGCATCATACAGAATACAAAATGTTACAAGAAAACTTACAACTCTTAGGCAGAGTTTTCTTTTTACACAAACGTAACACCACCGTTGGCAGGCAATGTTAGAATATATAAATTAATAACTTACAAAATGTTACATTATATACATTAAGTAATAAATACATTGTTATAAACAGGAGTGGAGATATTACAGCAAAAGGCAGTGCAAGAAAGGACAGCAGCATTATATTGAAAACTAGCATAACTGGCTGTGTGGGTGAAGAGAGACCTAAGAGAACAGGACGGGCAGCAGGGCAGGCAGCGCGGCTTCCAGGGGCAGAGAGCTGAGGACGCGGCACGGCGCGCACTGCCTGGTTAGGCTGAGAATTACACACTACTACTGTGAAGGACACCACTACCCCTTCCTAGTCCCTAGTTTGTCCAACTAGGTTCTGTTGACAGCAAAAAAGTGAGACTCCAGAGGAGAAAATACACTGTTCCAAGCAGGTAGATAAGGTGTAAGGACAACTGCGGAGCTGGACTGGACAAGAGAGGAGGGAAGTGGAACGGGGTTAGAAGCGTATCCTTTCTAGTTGTGAAAGTCATCGTAGTAAAGTGAAAGATATTGCCCAAGAAAGAAGGAAGACCGTTTTCCTCACTTTTTTTTTTTTCTAGAAGAATCAAAAGAGCCTATGTTAACTTTGAAACACTTATTCTGTGTAGAAATTGTTACTAAACCCTAGGTATTCAACAGGCAATTTTAAAGACGTGAAAATGTTTTGCAAAAAAGGCACACAGGTTGGCAGACAAAGGGACAGGTAAGCAGATTATAAATGAAGTTATTAGTAAGTTCGGTCACTAGAGGGGACAGGTTCCCGAAACTTAGTGCAGAAAAATCTCTCAGTTTTGTGTCTTCCATTTTCAAGCCATTTTGTCTCGACCCGAACTGGCGTCCAGGACCACATAAAGCTTCAGCTCTCCACAGAGCTTGCCAGCAAGGCAAGTCAACCGTGGAAGCTCCTGAGCCGCTCTTTGCTTCATGGTCTTTCACTCTGGCTCCAAACTCAAGTAACTGTAGAGGCCTGGTGGCCCTTGTCCGGTGTGGGCCTCGGCCCCCGTGGTGGGCTGGCCGTGCCACACAGCTGGCGTGCTCATCAAGGGTGGAACGTGCTCGCCACGCAGAGAGGGAGATTATGTGTCAACAGGAGACTTGTCTTCTGCTGCAATCTCTATGTCAGTCTCTTCCAGGGAATCCCTATTTTCTGGATCAATCACACAAAGTGTCTTTGTGCTACTGAAATAGTTGTGGCCCTCTCCCTCCTTTTCATGTCCTTCCGAATCCTCCTCTTCAAGGGTTAGTTCAAACTGAAACTTCTCCATCAGACCCTGGCAGTCCCTGTTCTGCTCGTCCAGGGGTGGAGAGGGACTCTGAGGTATCATGCTCTGATACCAGTTCCTGTTATCTTCTAATGTATCCAGAATGTCCTGGGCATCAGGCTGTACCAGGTCTGCCCAGGTTTCCCACAGAGGATGGACAATGTAGTCGATGAAACCAACCTGGAGAAAAAGAAGGTTACACAGCTGTTACTGTGACGAGCCCTTGAGGACCAAAGTACAGGTCCTGGTTTCACACAAAGAAAGAGTAATAGGAAGACTGGAGAGATCAACAGTAATCAATTCCATCATTCAAGCATCTATTATATGCCTTGCATTGGAAGAAATGTATGGGTTGTCCCAGTCCTGCAAAATAAGAATCATTAGCCACCCTTTACAAAGGTGGAAACTAAGACTCACTTTCTCTCCCAAGGTCTTGTTGAAGGTTACCTAGCTAGTCAGTAGCGGAGCTGAGATCAGTTCTGATGATAAAGCCTAGATTCCTCTCACTACAACAGACTGCTTTTCCCTTATGTCTGCCAGATAAGAAGTCTGAACGCAGCTCTGGCTGGGAATGACTTTGCCACTACTTGGATTCTGTGAGTCATCCTCTGAAGAAGGAAGTCCCTGGTCTAACATGTTCTGACTCAACATTCTTTCCCTGATAGCTTTTAAATGTGCTGTTGTTCCAAGATGAATGAAGGGCAATTAGACCCTGACTACCAGAGAATTTCTCAAGTTCTGTGGAATGCTTTTGGCTGGTAGTCAGATTTGGCAAAACAGTGGAGACTACTTTGAATCCCTAAACAAACAAATATTCCCTCTGCGGGCACATCCGCAATTGTTTGGGATCCATAGTACACACACTCATTTCGATGAAGAGAAAGAAGGGAAAATAAAAGCAACTAAGCAGTGCCTTTTGCTGCTGTTTCAGTGAATAAATACGAGGCTCATGGTTCTGTTATGATGTAGACAGGGGCTATGCACCCTGCATGGGCTAGCTCTGTGGCCCTGTGGTGACCTCCACATTACCGGACAAACAGGAAACACTGGGGAAGCGGGCAGGTAGAGAGAAAGAATAGAAGCCAGTTGAATGAGGGGATGGAATTCCCCTGTCATGGTCTGGGGAGCTGAAGAGACACTGGGTAGACAATCAAGGGGAGGTGAGCAAGTTGAATGTATTTCTCCCAGGGGACATCATGCAGCTACCTTTCCACACTAGTGGAAATTTTTCTTTTTATTATTTTAGTATTTAGCAAGTGACTTAATACATCCAGAGTGTGTTACAATAAAAAAACAGTAAAACAAATCTTGGTCATATATGACTACATACATACATAACTTTTCTCTGGTACTTCCCTGACCTTAACAAACAAAACTCATGCTAAAGGCAGGGCATCTCTCAGCTGCACTGATTATAAGAGCTTGACTATGCATAATTCAGGTTTTTCTTCTACCCACTCTTTCTTTTTCTCCTTTTTTCTTCTTTGTGTGTATTTAACGGATTTTAGAGGTGAATTTTAAGGTGTTTTCCATGGAGCTGGAATAACAAACTCAAGTCAGTGGAGACAAACAAATGGACTGTACACAATGAGATCATTTCATTTGTTTTGTTTCTGCTGAAAAACAGCACTGTTTTGAGAAGCAGGCTCTAGTCTCTCACTTCTTAGGTCATGGGACGAAACAGCTCTACACACCCTAAGACCACCTAGTCAAGGGTCCAGCAAACAGGCTACTTAAGAAACATCAACAGAGCCCTTCTGTAGGGAAACACTGGAGTGGACAACGATTTACAACAACAGAGAGAGCTGCTCAGTGATGAAGAGTGAGGATGACTCGGCAGAAGGCTGGTAGGTCACCCAGGAGCTGGTAAACAAGACCAAAAAATAGCTTCTTCTAAAACATAGCGGGATTTGCTGCTTCTCCTAACTCGCAAGAATGTTTTGAGGTTCAAGTAAGATAATGTATAGGAAATGTGAGGAAAACCATACAGGACACTGTGTAAATGTTTTTTTTTTTTTTTTTTTTAAATCACTGTTATTAATAAGAAGGTATTATCTCCATTTATTTATATCTTGTTCCAATAATAGCTTTGGAGTATTTGAACTGACCTAATTTAATGTTATTATGCATTTCTGTAGCACATTAGATTTTAGAGCACTTGCACAGGCTCCAATCTAATTTAATTATATTTCTATGAGAAAAGATAAAGCAATAACTGTAGAGGACTAGAAGTTGATGTTTAAATTTGGGATTTTCAGGTAGTGGGAAAAGAGACTAAGCACTAATGACATTCTAAATACTTATGTGACGAAGATCTCGAGTAGCCTATGGATCCCTTCTCAGGGAAGGTCATCTGGCTCAGACCACTTGGGGTCAAAACAAAAAGTCAATTCAACTTGAAGACTTTATAAAGATACAGATCCCTTCTAGTGCTCCAGACTCTGTAGTTAGCAGCTTTGGGGGCACTTTCATACACCTGCCTCCACAGTATTGTCTTCAGTTCTTAGCATAAAGGGGACTTAGAGCTTTGGACAAACCAGCTGCCAAGTCACCCAGAAAATGCCAACATGTTTTCAAAAGTGTAGAAGCAGGCTTGGAAGAGGACGCCAGCCACACCTTGGACAATGACGTGGGAAGGACACGTGACAATAAGGTTCACTATCTCTGAGCAGGGATGACGGTGGGCTTTGTTCTGGAGGCATGCCATCAAAAGACCGCTGGAAATAAGGGTGAGTAGAGTTGTCATAAAAAGACAGATTTGGAAAAAATATAGACGATGAGGGGAGGAGAGACAACAGCACTCGGCTGAGTCAGTTGGACTTCTAAGGTCATAGACAACTATCTCAACTGTCAGGGGACACACAGTCCACGCTATGATGGGTTTCTGATGACTGCTTTCTCCCCATTCAGTGAAACTGAACGTAATGGAAAAGGCACATGAGTCACGAGTATAATGGAACTAAATGGGTAGTTGCTTCCTTGTAATTCCATATACATGCATGAAATTATATGTGGAAGGAGGAGGACAGAAACCTCCAGTTCTGAGAAAAGCAGAGATCACAAAAACTTTGAAAACCTCCTATTCCATACCTGGGATTTTTCCACAGAAGCTGTGTGCTTATCACACATCGGGCTGATCTCCATCCCCCTCTCCCGTTCTTTGTCTCCTTGCTGGAAAAATTCCTCCATGATGCGGTCTGTCCACTGCCGATACAATTCCAAGGACTTGGTGGGGTTGCTCAGGTCAGCACAGTGTACCATGTTGCGAAGGACCTGAAATCACCAAGTTTTAAAAATCCCGTAAAATTAGGTGTAAATACTACCAGAACATTTCATCCTTCTTGTTCTAGTACACTTGGTTCCAAACCCGGGAACATTTGAGTTTCAATATAATTATGGTGCGAACAGCAAAAAAACAGCATTGAAGCAGTGCTAACTAGGGTTTGTCAGTTACAAGTACTGGGTCCCAAAAAGGAAAATATGTGTCCTCTTTGACTGACGGGTACTGAATTTAAAAACTGGAAGAGACATTCAAAGTCAGAAGCTGCTATTGTTTCTTTCTCTCAGTTTGGAAAGAATGCAAAGAATTACTCAAAGTAGATGCCTGCATATTTTCCACGGGTAGAAAGAAGAGCCCAGCTGATGGCAATTTATATAATCAAAACAGACCTAATGAACTTCAAGTCAATGGGATCTACATCCAAACATGAGCTTTTGTGACCAGCCATCACATCTGCCCTGATAGAAGTACGTTTTGCCACCTATTTTAAAAGCAAGCAGTTCAGTGAACAGGATTATGTTTTTTTTTTCCTCACAAATTATAGAATAACAAAGCTTATTCTTAGTTTGTTCTTAAAGTGAGCCCAAAGCTGTAGTGGTAACCTAGGCCACATAACTAAAACAGCCTGTTTTCTCTTTAACTGTTGTTTTGTCTTGTTTGGTTTGGCTTTGTGTAAAATCAAAGGCCTGCATCAAATACCTGTATACGATCAGTATAGTTATCCAGAAGAAGAACGCCTGAACTTGTAACTTTCTTTGTTTCTACCATTGTCTTCAGGTCAGCCAGCAGGCTCATGTGCTTGGACATATCAGTTGCTAAGACCTTGGGTTAAAAAAAGAAAATGCAAACTCTTAATAAACTCTGTCGGACAGAATGGAATTTTTCCTCCCATGAGGGCAAAGGTAAGTGAGGAACAAAGAGAGGCTGAGATCTTACCATGTCAATAACCATTTTCCTGAGTGTCTGACGCTGCTTCTTGGTGAGATTCTGGAAGATGTCACAGTGTTCTTCTTGTAGCAGTTTGAAACCCACAGCAAGGTGGTGGTTTTCCAAGACAGATTCATCATTATACATCAAAGCAAGTTCTGAGTCTAATGAACAAGAAACAAAATGATGGTTTAATAAAAGGGGATGAGGTTCAAATGCTGGTGTTCCCTCAATGTGAAATCACATCTAGTTCCCCCTCCAGGTGATTTCAAGAACAATGATTCCCATGCCATCGTCCTTCACAGAAACAGCCTCCCTTCACAAGCGGAAGTAGTCAGTTGCTATGCAAAAAAAAAAAAAAAAAAAAAGATGTTTCTAGTAGATATTTGTGATTGCTTTTTGATCAGAATTCAGTGTATCTTAACTTCCTTTTCTCTCCTTCCTCACTTCAGAAGGAGGATCTGACATTAGGTAAGGGCATTCTCCAATTACTAACTCTTATTTTTATCTTAGTCTATAGTTACCTTTCCATCTTGCTACACTTTGTGATATGGAAAGAATAAAGAGTACCTCTGAAGTTTATCGAGTTTAAGATATTTTAACTGTATTCATTCTGAAAATTGGAATTTTCAAAGAAAATAATGATTTTCATGTAAAATTTCATTTTATTAAAATGATGTAACTTTTTGGAGTTTCCTTATAAATATGGCAAGTAAACAGTTACAAATTTTCCAAATTATCTTGATGCTAAATTTTCTGCTTTTTGTCTCTACCAAAAGTTACACCTGGCTACCTAAATTATCCCTTCTACCTTGCTTGTCACATAGAAACACTGCAGACATCTTTTGTTAGAGCCTTGATCTGTACTTGAGAATACGAGCATCAAACTCATGAGACCACATTTTCTCTTAATCATGGCTAACAGGCAAATGGTGTCAATATGTTATTAAGAGCAGATGTTGCCACTAAGATACTGTATCTTTAAACTGTGTTATTTGAGTCTCATCCTCAGAAAGGGTGGTGGGCTAGATAAAGTAAGTTGAGCAGTCTTGCCCTGTTCACCTTGTAATCAAGGGCACAACGCTGCAAACCAGCTTTCTATGCTGTTTGCAGAAGGGTAGAAATGCCATTTTTCTGTGTTATACAAATTGGGCTGTGAATTAACTGAATCACGGTAGCACACTGATACCAGCTGATATAACCCACAAAGGAAAGTAGTTGCCAGAAGTTTACAGTCTTTTGTAGAAAGAACAAGGTTAAAAGCAAAAGGTACCACAAATCTAGATCACTGAGATGTTCTGATGATAAAGCATGACAAGTTCGCCTTTACAACATGAAGTAGCTCAAACTTTTCTATAAAACCATCAGCACTTGATGTTAATCATGACCCCAAGGGAGTAACAATATTTTCAGAGCAAAAAAATACTTAGATTTTTATGACTTAGAGGTAGTGCACAAACTGATAGAATTAATGGGTTTTTGGAAGTTTTGAATGTAGCCTAGAATCCCAAGGCTAGACCAGAATCCCAAGGCTAGACCAGTCCTGAATGTCACCAGTTGTCACCCTCCCAGCTACAAACCAATGTAAAATCAAAACTTCCCAGTTGGAAAAGAGTTACGTAGAACTTTTAATGATCCGTCCCCCTCTATGATCCGGTTCCCTTGAACTTTGGAAACCCATTCTAGTGATTTTTTGGAATCTCATTTCTGTTTGGAAGATCCTATTCTCAGATCCAACCTCTGAGTCTGTTTCCACAGAGGCACACTAGTGGTTCTCCACGTTCTATGTGAAAGCCCTGCATATCATTGAAAACCTTTATCACATTATTTCCAATTCTTTATTGTCCTTCCTGGATAATCTGTTACTCTCTCTTCAAATATCATATTTTCCAAATTCTCTATTCAGGTCCACATTTGTGTTGACAGACTGTACACAGTTTTCAGGAAAGGTCTGACTACTATGTGTGGAAAGGAAGGATTACATCATTATTACTCCTCTTATTATCCATAATGAAAACATTAAAAGGGAAACAAAATAAGCAGTGAATCATAGAATCATCTCCAATGACTATTCCCGTGGTAAACTCACTCGTGTTGATGAGAAACTGATTGGAGACGCCCGGATGATCAACGTCATGGATAGCAGCTGCGAAAATGGCTGCTAGGATTTCCAAATCCGTGAAGACAGCCTGGGGAGCAAGATGAGTGCATTTAACTTCCGGTCTCATTCACCAATGCTGTTCTTTAAAAGTTTTATTTTAAAGTATACCACTGAATTCTTGTTGGGGCAGGTTTTGTTGATTTACCTGCCTGTTGATCTACGTGTCTTATTTGGTTAAGTTCATTAAAATGTCGATCCTGACCACCTTCACAAGATCTTTCAAGGGAAAGGGATGATGGTGAGAGCTCATTCACAAATCAAGCTTGCAGGACAAGGTTTGGGAAGGCATTAGTATGATGCCTGCAGTTTAATTAAAGACCTACAGTTTGTTTTGTGAATAAGCGGTATGGCAGCAGTGTGTTGATACAAGTTGAAAATTTGAATCAAACCGAACGTGTTTTTGTATACAACCACCTTCAGATTTTTTTAGGCTGAGTAACGTAAGAGAACAGAGGCCAAATTACAGATTCGTAAGACAGGCAATAAATTATCTCCCCAAATTAACTTTATAGTGTGGTCAGAAGCTTCCGTGTATTCATTCATCCATTCAATTGATATTCTTTTGAGGGCTGACTCTGGGCAAGAAAGAACATTTCCAAGAGCGAAACCTAATGCTCTACTCCTTCATATCATGCCGTGAAGGCTTCTCTACCCCGACCTGTGCTCCATGATTTCAATCTCGTATTTATTTAGGTATAAATCATTGCTGTTTCCTATGCTGTTATTAACTTACTGACCCTTCAAGGATTAGCTCAATTTCTATCTCTCCTATGAAGAGTCTAATTACTCAAGGACTTCTTGAGTTCTCCCTTCTCCAAATTTCTGTGCCACTCAGAGCATTCCTGGCCACACAGTATGTATTCTATCAACAGTGGTGCAGGGATACATATACAGAGCATAAATATAATACTATTTCTTTCCTTTAAGGGGAAAAATCACCCTTAGCTCTATTTCACTTCCTCCAGTCTTCTGCAGTTTCTTTTCCTAAAAAAAAAATACAGAACCCAAGCAGTGGAGTGGTAGTCAGTTTCATCTTCCCTTGCCTTGCAAACAGAGCCTGAAAACATGTAGATAGAAAGGGTTTGGCAGTCCCTTCCTGCAGTGAGTCAGTGCATTTGGAAGTACATGACCACCGTCGGCCCCATCTGCTGAGTAAGATCCTAGCCTGCTGGGCACACTGCTGCTTGTATTGGTATGCGGAGTGCATTCATCTGTGAGGGACAGAGTCAAAGCCATTGCCTCAGATCTTGCCTGGCAAGATGGAACACTATTCCTTTTTGCTTTATGTTTCTGTTTGCTTCAGCACTACTAATTCCTCTGCTCCAAATTTTCATTTACTTTTTTCCTCAACCCAGTGAATCAGTTCTACGAGTTGCTTAAGAGAGTAAGACTATAGATACTTATTGCAAACAGGCACAATACAGAAAACTTGATATATCTCGAGATCTCTCGCAGCGCCTTGTATGGTGTTGGGCATTTCAGTCTGTACAGTCTATATATAAAGAAATACTATACACCAGTTATCAAACTAGACACTTATTTGACTCTAGGGATACCATGGAGAATAAGCTATTGTCCCTGTCCTGAAGATTCTGTTAACTGCTTGACAATTAAATAGTTTTCAAATTGCAAGAGATGTGAAGAGAAGATTTCCCTGATATCAGAAAGCAAAATAAATAGAACTGTCATCCTTTTTTATAAATAACCCATGTGGTCGATGCTATATATAATGCTATATATGCTATATATAATAAGGACATTCACACCAGTTCCTGTAGCCACACAATCATTTAATTACATCATTTTTGTATATATATTGTGTGTTTCATGGCACTTCATGAAGAAGATGGGCAGGAGTGGAAATAGATCACAGCTACTCACATCCAACGCAGGCGTAGAAAGAAGCACGTGGGTAGACTGGGCCACATCCGCGGCATGTAGGCTGTTATGGTATGCCACGTCAGAGTGGTAATGGTCTTCTAAAGTCATCATGTAGGTTACAAACGTGTCAGATGAGATTTTGAATGTCTTTAGGAGGTCTCTTTCCTATGTCATAAAATAGATTAGAACACAGTAAGCGGATGTTCAAAAATGGAGTACCATCAAATCAGAAAATAATCGGGGATGAAGAAACAAACTCACAAAACGCCTTCCAAGGGAGTAGCCAGCTTTCCATCGTGTTTACTTACCTGGCATATGGCATACATGATGCACGTCAGAGGCCTGTTGTGCGAATAACCAGCCACATTGAAGATGTTAAGGCCCCACTTGTTCAGGTCCTCCAGCTCCTGCATTCAACGGTAGGAGGATTTAGGGATAAAGATGATTTTATTAGCACATCTCATTCTTCTAATATATTTATTGGACAATGACTGCCTAAGTCTCTAGGGTGTTCTGCTTGCACGAAAATCTAAAAATGGAATGGCCTAGCTATAGTTTCTGCATGTTTTGTCAGAGAAAGGAAAAGTGTGTCTCTATTTAAAAATTTAGTTGCTGGTCTATATTTGCCCTATGTCAGTCTTCAGCCAGCATGGCTTTCACAGGTAGCCGCAAGGGGGTCGGGATCACGGCAGCATCGGTTTTCTCTCTCCCCTTGCTGCTCACTGGCCTATTAACGACAACCTGGGAAACTCCTCTGCTCTTTGCTTTTATCACCCCAAACCGGGTTAGGCACACTCAAGTGCCAGAATGTGTGTAAGTCAACCCAGTTTAGGGGAAAACCTTTAAAGGTAAAAGGTCATAAAGAATGTCAGTCACACATTTTATCTTAGGGTGGCTGAAAGAACGAGAAAACATATCATGCTTTCCCATATTGTGGGATTATCTCAAGATTATCTGATCCAAGGGACAATTTATTCCATTCTTAGTTATTGCCTTAAACAAAGGTTCCAGGCTCACTGTGGAGGTTTGGGCCAGTGTTTAGTTAACCTTACTCTAACGAATGCTTTTAGGAGGCCTCACTCAATGCTCCTTTGCTCACATTCATATTCATTTCATAATCTCCCAAAGATGAGAGTCCTTGAACAGTTAACTTGCACAGCCCCTTAAAACCAACCTTGCCACTGAGTCCGTTCCAATTCACGGCCACCCTAGAGGGGTATATAAATCTTTCCATGTCATTCTTGCATCTGGATTGGGGTTCATGAGACAGTGCTGTCCTTTTCTCATTATCTCGTCTCCTGCCCTCCCAGTCAGCCCAGGATCTCCCCTTTAGTCCTTGAAATCTCCTCAAGGATAATTCAGTCCTGCCTCCTGGTTTCCCTTTGAGTTCTCCCAGTGCCCTTTCAGTAGGATTCTTTATTCATGAGAAACTTTTCCATTAGCGAGGAACATGCAACACAGGGCCAAAAATGGTCCTTTGGTGTACTAGAACAACCTTCAATTAGGTGCCCCAGCAGTGGACAAAGAGGCCACATCAGCTTCCTTATCATAGAACAATAATAAAGCAAATGCGATCCCTACTCTTTTCTAACAGGTATTTCTGAGCATCTCTCCACTGCACAGCAGACAGGTGGAGGCACACACACGCAGCTTATACATACTCACCTTGGCCAGATGATCTTCATTTTCTGTGCTAACTCCAAAACGTGAGATGCTCGTATTGTTCAAGCTTGAACTATGCATCAGTTTTTTCACTCCGCTTATCTGTGTCATGAGCTGCTGTTTTTTCTTTTTCTCCCTGTCTTTCTGGGTGGGAGATGGAATCTCCACATCATTCTGCTTGTCTGCAACAAAAGGATAAGTATTTCAACACATGTTTGCCAGTGACAAGACACTGCGACATTTAAAATAACTTATATGACCATCTATGATGCATGCAACTGTTCTTGCATTATCTTACAATCCTGTGAAGCATGTGGGCAAACTATGATGACTCATTGCTCCATCTTATTGCTAAGCAAACTGAAGCCCACAGCAACTAAGTAACTTGCCCAAGAAGCGGCAGGGGTGGGGCTCAAGTCCAAGGCTTCTGTTTTCAGTCTGATTTAGAAAAATTACATGTCTGTATTTTCAGTGTGCAACATTAATATTTGTATGTGGATTTTTATTAAAGTGAATAACACATATGTGTATAATCAAAAAGGTTCATGAAGTCAGGACCAGCTTAAAAAAAAACAGGCTTTGTAATCTACTTCATTTATTACGCATTTATTTAATTAAAAAAATTCAAATGACACTAGCTAGGTTCAGTTTAGATGAGTAGCGTGTATATCACAAGAGGCTCATAATTTTCAATGACTTTAAAGCTCTGACTTATTGTAAACTGGTGAAGTTTAGAGGAAGACCATAATTTCAGTTTTAGTTCCTGTCCTGGATCTATCCGTTCTAATAAGTAATAATATGCCAAGTGCCAAGTGCTGTTGAGTCGGATCAAGTAATAATATAGAAGGCCACAATTTCCGTTTCAGTTCATGTCTTGGCTCTACCAATTCTACTAAAAAGTAATAATAACAATGCCTGTAATTTGTAAGAGGCATTATATTAATTAAAATGTATATGATTTTTAAATATTTGTAGTAATCTCATTTAATCTTAAAAAATTCTTGTTGAAAGGTAACAATGGAGCTACAGAGTAAGCTCTTTCCTCTATATTATGTTATTAAAAAATATATTTTGATTTCATTTCATAGGGATCTATTCTGAGCATCTCTGAAAAATGCTTGAACTCTTTCAGGCCATAGGGATACCTGCGACTGTACCGAAAGCAGTAATTTACTAAATTGCTTAAGAGCCACTTCACTGTAAATGACACCCTGTGGCTGAAAGAGTTAATGCAGCTTTCAAAAATGCCTACATTTATCTCTGCTTAGCCCTACTGGCACTGTGGTTAAGCCCTCAGCAGCTAACTGAAAGGTTGATGTTTCAAACCCACCAGTCATACAGAGGGAGAAAGATGCAGCGGTGTGTTTTCACAAAGATTCCCAATTTTGGAAACCTTATGGGGCAGTTAGTTCTAGTCTGTCTTACAGGATTTCAATTAGTTGGAACTGACTCGATGGCGATGGATTTTGGTTACAGTGAAAATCAGTACAAAGGTAGCATCACTTGAAAAGGACATACTTCCCCTTGGCATCCTGGGATCTAGACTGCTTGCTGTCAGACTCCTGCATGTAACAGTATAGTTACATGTTCTCCACAGAGACCTCTACCTACTCCTGGGTCTCTGTGGGCACTGCATGCAAACAAAGCAAGTCCACTGAGTACCAGCCTTCATGTATACCTTGCTACTTGACTGCAAGCTGGAACAAGGGAACTCCTGATCACTAGCATCCTGGTATTGTCTCTAAGTGCCCATGAGCTCCTAGATGCATAAGCCTGTGACATTAGCTTATTAGAAATTTTAGTGGTTGTCTCATATAGTTCAGTGGTTTCCAACTTACTTCAGCATCAGAAGTATCCAGGGGACTTTTAAAAAATACAGATTTGTAAGCCCCACCCAGCCCTACTGAATCATTATTTTTTAGAAGCTTCCCAAAAGACACTGATGATCAGCCGGGTTTGGGAACCAACTGTAATCACACAGTCTCATTTTTCAGATGAAGTCAGCAACTTGCCCAGGCTCAAAGGGCAATCTATTCAACAGATATTTCTTGTGCAGTTACTATGTTTCAGACACAGTGATTTAACATCACAGAACCTAGGTCTTGAAGTCCCTGTTAAAAATCTCTTTCCTGCCTCGCAATCTCAGGCAGAAAAACCACATATTATATTAGTTTTGAAATTACTTTTCTCCTTGTTACTTCACTCCTAATAATTATTATTTTGTGCTAAATGAAAGCCTTTGCCTTCTCGATCACCATTCTTTATGTGTGGTTAAAGAAGCTGTTAGATTCTCTGGGCCACTGGAGATGTAACCATCACTTATGAGACGAGCAGCATTTTCCCTTGTTTAATTAAAGATTCCCTGCAACAGCGAGTAATTGAGCTGAACCATGATTGTTTCTGGAACATGGCAATAAAGAAGAAAGCCATTATTCACGGAGACTGCCAATTTGACATTAATGGGTGTTCCCCTAGGCAGGCAATGGAACAACTGATAGGTTTCCCTATCCTGAATTTCCTCTGTTAAATGCTTGGCAAGCACAGTAGGGAAATAACCTAAAACACAGACTAAAGGAATCATAAGAAACACTGAATTTATATTCACAGAACGGTCAGGATCTAGTGGGGAAACTGTTTTCAGGTATAAAACAAATGAAGAAAGAATCAGACACAGGAAATGCTCATATCAAAACTCTGCTAATAGCATAATTGGTGGGCTCTTCTCGCTAGATCACAGACTATAATGATGCAAAAATGATTAGGTTCCTTTCTTCTTGAAAATTCTAAGCTCTGACTGTGGTGATGTACTGGGTTATGTGCTATGTCTGCTAACCAAAAGGTCTGCAGTTCAAATCCGCCAGGCGCTCCTTGGAAACTCTGTGGGGCAGCTCCTGTCTGACCTACAGGGACACTATGAGTCAGACTGACTTGATGGCAGTGGGTGCTTTTAACCCTTCAAAGGTCAAGAAGGAGATTTGAAAGGATGATTTTTTTTTCCTGTCTATGAAAACATTAACTACAGTATCATATGACATCTAAAAATCTTGTTTTATCTAAGCTCTTTCCCCCTAGGTTTCAGCTTCACTTCCCCTGAAGTTAGATCACCTCCTTTTGCTCTTGTACCCTATAGCCTATCATCACTGGTAAATCCCCACTTTGGTGAATGATCTCTCGCTTGCCTGCCCACCCATCTCAACACCATACTTTTAGATAAGAACAGCACGAGTTTTACAGAGCCTTGGAGCAAGGGATTTCCCTCTTCCCTGCATGACATATTTCGACACGCAATGACTCTTATTGAGATATTGCTTTTCCGTGTGGGGTTTAATCCCTCAGATCTTTTCATTTTGTGCTCACTGAGATGGTTGCTTTGCCTTAACAAGAACCCTTTATATTATTGGAAACTGTTAATAGATACATTTTATTTTTAGGCCCTCTGATCCTACTACTTAAAGACCTTTCTCCAAAATAGTATCTATATTACTTCAGTGTTCTTAAAATGTGCTTTTCCTTTATATGTTCTCAGAGCTCTTAATACTCTCTTTTCATAGTTCAAGGAACAATGGTGTATTTCAGTCTAATGTTCAAGAGACTGAAGTCTTGGTTTAGCCATATACTTGTACTAGCTGAGTGATCCTGGACAAGTTACTTCACCCTTCTGGGCAGGGGTGGATTACCCAATCAGCAAAGTAGGTACAGGCTTGCCACGTTTACTTACTAATCTGTAGTACAGAATTTCACCCAGGTGAAATTGTACACTATGGATTAGCAGGTAAACACCATTAATCTTGTGTGTGACCTGCTTTCTGGTGAATCCACTCCTGCCTCTGGGCCTCAGTTTTCTCTCCAGCAAAATGAGGAAATTGTAGTATGGGGCCAGGGAGGTCCCTTGTAGACCTGATAGGTTATTAAGAAGGTATTATGCCCTCATAAGATAGGACCTGCATTTGTAGTTTGGAAACCCGCCATTCCATTAGTTTCTTCTTAAAAGTGTCAGGTTGTAAGCCTAGGGACCATCAGAAGGAATCAGTCAGTCCATAGACAAGCCACAGAATGGGAGAGCAGAAAGGGGGGTGGGATGTGCCTATTCCAAAGCTGCTATTTTACAGAGGAGGCAGCTAGTGCAGCTTTTGCTTATATAATTTTTCTTCCTCTTTATATTTCCCCAAGACATTTAAAATTCTCCTCTGCCCTTCTCATCTATTTACTCAAATCTACACACACTCCACCCTTTTAATGCCAGTAGTTTGCAGGGACTGAGATTCTAACAATATTCTCAACAGCTTGCCTTAGATAATTTTTTTTTAATAATAAACCATGTAACATTTGAAAAAGAGCTGACTTTTGCTAGCTCTCAAGACAGAAAGGATGTTGAAACTGAGAACTGAATTTTTATTATCAATTTTCTTGCTTGAGAGCTTATGATGACTAAAAAAATAGTACATTAAGATATTCTTGTCATCCTCGGCAAATGGACAGTGATAGATACTGCAAATAAAGAGGACTGCTTAGGTCCAGTGTTGGATAATTTAAGGTGCAGAGCCTTCAGGTTTAACTCTGAGAGACTCTTCCAAGAAGAAAGACAAGTTCTGACATTTTAAAATGCAATGTTTAAGAAAATGCAAACTGGTTATTGCACTTCTTAACTGTATCCTTCTCTCTACTAGCCAATAACCTGCAAAACATCCCTGATACAGTTTCTCATCTGTGAAAAATAACTGGGTGTTGTTAAAGAACAGGGTATGTCTGCAATAGTTAAGAGAAGATGCCTGTCTTCAAACAGATGCACGAGAAAGGGAGTATACAAGGATCAATATGTAATGTTTTCTGTTCAGTCAGATTCTAGCCACTTCTTGGAGCTAGGCTGTATGAAAAATTCTTCTCCTTTGTTCTCTGACACAAGGCTGTCGCAACTGCAGCTGGAGAAAAGCAGGTGCTACAGACACCCACATACTGGAAACAGTTGGAAAGGCTCTTGTCAGTTGCGCCAGCACCAATCAGCTGCAAAGTAATGCAATGAGCTTTTACTGGGCTGTGCAGACAGGAAGCTGATTGATCTGCTGAGAGCAAGAACTGCTTTGGCATTAGAGAAACAGGATTGATTTTTTATAAAAATAAAACCAGAAGAGGTATGTGATTCCATAGAACATCAAGGCAAAATGTTTATGAATTTAATGACGTGTGGCTATGCAAAAAAAGAAGGGAGATATTCAGCTGTGAGTGGGTCATTTCCCTGGAAAGTGAGGTTCTTGAGTCAAATACAATTTAGCAATAAATGAAAGTCAGCAAAATCAGAATCTAAATGATATCCATTCACTTTAACATACAAATTTGCAGATTCTGCTGGCCTTATGAAATCAAAATATAGTCCAAATAGGTTGATGATGCAAATAGTAATTAAACAGGGTGCATGCCAGAGGCAGAGGATCATTATGTAAACCATTTCTTGTCAGGGCCATGTGTTAAATGCCAGCAATGTGGCAACTGCGAATAATAAAGGATCAGATCCGGAAGATAAAAATGCTGCTTGCAAAAGACAAAACCTTTTAGACCCTGGTAGTTTCTATCACCTCCCCTTTACTCCCTGCATGTATCTTTCAGAAATAGCAAAGTGATGGTCAAATGAGTTCCAAAGCTTATTCTCAGAGACCCAATCACTTCCGATTTTTTCTGTAACCATATCCCTTGCAGACCACCTCAGGGGAAAGTTTCTGCTTAAAGCCCAGTTATCGGAAGTTTTTAAACTACCCTATCAGAGGAGCCATTGGAGCTGTGCCTACTGTTCAGGTGACTGCAGGACACATACCCCCACCCCCATCAGAGGTCTTGGCAGGGATGAAGTGGGTGGGTAGACAAAGGGGGATCTGATTCTGTCATTGTGGGCTGTTTTCATTCTCTTTTTTTTTTTTCTGTATTAACATCACCTTCTTGCTTATTTTTACCCTTTAAAGATTGTCCTTACTTCTCATTTTAAATGGATTCATTTTTATGCAACCTAATTACATCCTGAAAATACACAGGAATGCCACTGATGAGTTGCAGAGATAATTATTGAAAATCTCAGTTACTGGACAAGTTTCCAGTGAATATCTTACCTAAGAAAGTGTTTGAAATGTATTCAGACACCTGGTTCCCTGATCGGCTCATCTCTGACAGGTGTGTCAGTTCCCGGTTCAGCATCCTTTTAAACTGTGCATGAAAAACAAAGATACATTAACCATCTATAATATAGCATGTTATCTCTGTAAACATTTTCAGTTTCGCTGTCTAAAGACCAAGAACCTGGATGAACAGGCATCATTAGATGAGTGATACTGCTTTCACAGAATATAATTTTAATTCAGAATGATTCCAATGCCACCTTAGGGAAAAGATTTTCTTAAGACTTCTTAGAATTATATTTGATTTTTTCTGGAGATGCAAATATAGGAAAAGAAATTTCAACATAGACTGAGCTAATTTCACTGGACTATGTAACTACATTGTAAAATACATGTGTTGGAAATCAGCTCAAGTATAATTTGAGTTTACCTGGACAAAAGGAGCTCATAAGTGAAAAGTTTAAAGTAAAACAAAAAGAGGAAATAGCATTCTTTAAAAACAAAGTTGCATAAAGAGAATAGGATTAACAGATGAACTACAGCACATTATATTTAAATACAATGTAATATAACATGCTCTTATTTTACAATAAGCAGCCTCAGTGGGCTAAGTGACAACACAAATTAAATCATTACAGATGTATTCCACTCCACAGAAAACACACAGATGTAAACGTTTCTTTCATATTCTACCAAAGACACATAACAGAATGAAATTAACCCACCTTGATGTAACCCCAAGATACAGATAATAAATAGTTAGCCTCAGGCATTTTGGAATGCTCTGGTTGCCACAATCCACAAATCCCTTTGAAAGAATTCACAGTGCAGAGAAAGCAGTCTCCAAAGGACCGCAGAAACCTTACAGAGCCAGTGGTAAAACCATTAAAACTTATCAAAGATAAAGTCTCCAAAACTTATGGCATTTCCTCATCCAAACAAAGCCCATCTTCAGATTCGCTTCTTGCTAGCAGCCTGTGCTCCTGCTAATTTCCTGGCAGAAGAGAGGAATGAAATCAGGGGTTGCACGAAGGCTCTGCAAGAGCCTGTCCAAATGTATTCAGCTGGCTGGTCTGAAGCACTTATAAATTATGAATAGTCCCAGCGGCTGAAGGGGTTTCCACTTTACATTGGTCCTGCTCGGCTGAACTCTGCAAGGAAGGAGCAATTCTTGCTTCGTAAGGGGCTGCCAGACTGGGAAACACAGCCGTCTTTTAAAAAGGAGATTAAAATGGAGGAAGCCCTATGAATATTTAAGTAAATCTGAAATAGGTATTCTTCCCCCCTCCTTCCGACGAGGTGTTCCTTAACCCTCTCCTCTGCTGAGACAAGCCCTCTGCAGATGCAGCCTCCGCACAAAGCTCAGCCCCTCTAATTGCTTCAAATTGAGGGTGGATTCTACTCATTTATTTTCTGATTTTTTTTTTTTTTTAATTGAAAATGGTTAGAACTGAATGTTCTCAGACTAGTCTTGCAGTACATGAGAATCTTTTTAACTAGCTTTTTTGGGACTGGGCTTGCAAATCAACAGTACACAGGCACAACTAAGCTTTCCTCACAATGAAAAGAATGGGAACAGAGTTGATTTATTTAATTTTACCATACCTTCACACGTAGAAGGCAGTTTTCTGCATGCCATCAGATCATTGCTGTGCATATTAAACTGCATTAGACAAATGCATCAGACGCATTTAACCTTTTGATCGAGGACTGAGCATGTATGAGAGAACAAAAGGGCCTCATTTGCTAAACAAAAGATGAAATATCTGAAGTTGCAAATTATGCTTTTTTTGGTATTTTCATGTTGCAGCAGCTAATTTGCATTAAAAATACTTTGGAGTTAAATTAATTTTTACTTTATTTTAACAATCTAGGACATGGTGAGAAATTCATCCTTTGGGGGTTTCTCTCTCTCCTTGTCTGTCCTTGTCAGCATAAGAACACAGAGGAGAAAAACCATGCTGAAATGGGAGTCCCACCCTATCCACTCTTGTTCTACTCCCTTCTTTTTCCTTCCCTCCATTATTCTATCCTTGGGCTTCCAGAAGTTCAGCTACAGCATTGTAAAGGAATGGCAAAGCACCATAGCAACGGCCCCCATATTCAAGTGGCTCTCTGTTCCGTGATGTGCATCCTATATTGACAAAGACCGCACTTCAAGCATCCAAGTCCCAGTTGTGCCAACGACTGTGCCTAAGTGACCCGGCCTTTTGAGGTAAAACCAATTCAAGTCCGTGTTGCTGTCTCCTGGCTTACTGCCCCATCCTCTGTCCTTAGAAAGGCACAATGACCCTCTTTCTGGATGCCCCTGCTTTTTGTATGCATGTGTTTTCCATGACATGATATGTTAGAACTGTAACCAGGGATCTCTGAATCAGTCATCTCGGCTAGCATGTTTTACTTATTGAATGTCTATGCAATTTTGAACTCTTGGAAAATTCCAATTTACTTATTTTTAAAGATAAACTGCTCAACCACAATGGCCTCTCATTTTCAGTCTTCCAGAGACAGGCAGCAACGAGGAAGACTTAGAAGCTGGAAAGGACAGGTTTGTGTTCTGATCGATCAATTAAATTTTGGCAAAGTAGTAAACTTAGCTTGGACCATTGCAAAAGATATCTTGTAAAAACGTTCGAGTCAGGTGACTTCTTTTACAACTAGATCTGGGCACTAGACTTAGCCAAATGAAACATTCAAACAGTCATCCTTGTGTGGTTTTTCTCCTCTCTTTGAAGTATCATTGGAAAATTTGGAGTCCATGAGGGTTGTGCTATTTCAACAATGCCATTAATCATGTATTTGATAAATATTTGCCAAAGACCTAAAATGTGCCTGGCATTACATTGAAAAATAAACAAACACCCCAAACTCATTGCTGTTGATTCAGTTCTAACTCATAGCAACATTATAGGACAGAGTAGAACTGCCCCATGAGATTTCCAAGGAGCAGCTGGTGATTCAAACTGCCAACTTTTAGTTAGCAGCCGAGCTCTTAACCACTGAGCTACCAGGCCTCCGCTGGAGATATAGAAGAGAGAGATTGAGAGAGAGAGAAACTTTCATGTTTTTAATCAGCTTACATTCTAGTAGAAATTCATATATATCAGAGCATGTTGGTTAACCACAACTATTAACAGTCTGGAGAGGATGTGACCAGTTCTTCACTAGTCAAACACATATTTCTCAGCTCAGAAGATAGAAGCAGGTAGAAATTGAATCATAAAAGGTTAGGAGATGAAAGCCTCTTCTTATTTTGTTTCTTCCCATTACTGGAGGACTTTGAGGAGATACATTATTAATATGTTCCAATGCAGGACAGACAGGTGGCTCTTGGCCACAAGGCTTAAAATAAACCAAACTCCTAAACCTTCCTGCATACTTACCAAGGGATCAGTGTACTCATGTACGTAATTAACAAATGATTGCCACGTCCCTCCTTCTTTTGCCTGAACGAGTTGTCCTATGAGCCTATTGCTAAGGGCATGGCAATGCCACCAAAAAACAGTCATCTTAAGGCAACCATAAAACACACCACATGATGTACGTAAATGAAGGTCACTCCGAGTCAGAAACTGACCCAGTCCTTTAACTGTTGCTTAGCAACAACCATTGGTTTTCCTCCTCTGTAAGGGAGGGCCCGACCACATTGACTAAGGCAATCATTGCTCTCATCAGAAAGCATTTCTGAAGGACTCATTTATGTCAGGCTCTGTGCAAACTAAGGAAGGCAGACACAGTCTTTGAGGAGTAGACAGGGAGTATCTTATATTTGCAGTAATGCAGAGTGCAATTAGTGCTGGCCTGGATGTCAGATGCATTAAGGAATGGAAATAGGCACAAATTATGTTTGAGGTTAAGGCTGAGAGACGGCTCTGGTGCAAAACTTAGTTGAGCTTGGGGCATATGACTCCTTGAGCCAGAAGGCAGCTATGATACATATGGTTTCTGCTGGGCTCTAATTAAGTGTTTGGAAAAGTCACTTGACTTCTTATATGTAAAGTGAGAGGAGTGCATGATTTTAGGATGTCAGCCTCTCAGCCTTAATTCTTCACAGTTCTGTGATAAATTTTGTGCCTCAGCTCATTATTTACCAGCAACCAATGCTTCCCAGAAAGCAAAAAACCTCAATACTACTGAGAAAAACAGGCCAAATCGGAAATGCGTAAGAACAAGTCCTTAAGAAAGAGTCACCAACCAAAAAGGAAGAGAAATATTTATCATCCCTCTAGAGTTTTATATTCTAAGACTCTTGGAGTCTCCCTACCAACTTATCCTGAGTAAAACTATGTCCCAAGGAGATTTGAAGGGGAATGAACATTATTTACTTTACCAAATGTGATAGAAAACTCCACAGCAATAAATGTGTCTCTGAGGCTTGATGTACATAGATCCTATTTTTCTGTCAAGAATCTGCCTTCACAAGAAAATCCTCTGTTAGAGTCTGCCCAGGAGTAGTGTTCCCAGAGGAAATGGCCACAACCCTTTTCCAGCACTGACAAGCAGACTTTGTGAATGAAACCTTAGTGAAGCACATTCCTTCAACGTCTCTTGAAGCTCAAGTTCATCACTAGGTTTACCAACATGGCTAGAAATCAGTTTTTTTTTTTTTTTGAAAAGAGAAAAAGGTATTATTATATATGACTAATGACTGCTTTCCTAGAATTTATCTTTTCTGTAAAATTACCTGTGCTTTTTATTCATAAAACAAAATGAAACAATCCACTGTCATTGAATTGATTTCGACTCATAGCAACTCTACAGGAAAAAGTAGAACTGGCTCCTTGAATTTCCAAGGAGGGGCTGGTGAATTCAAACTGTGACCTTTTGGTTAGCAGCTGAATGCTTAACCACTGTACCACCAGGACTCTGTTTAATAGTGTAAACCCACTGCTGTAGAGTTGGGTCCGACTCATAGCAACCCTAGAGGTCATAGCAGAACTGCCCTATAGAGTTTCCAAGGACTGGCTGGAGGATAGTGTAAAGTTATTTTAAAAACATACAACAATTAGCAAAAGCTGAAATTCAATCACATGAACACTTTGTTTTGTGGCTTCGTTTTTCCTTTAGGCTGATGCTGCACACAGAGATTATTTTCTTCAGAGACAGTTTCTTCTAAAGTGGTAGAATACAGCATCATGTTTTCTGTTTCACTGGAAGACTAGTTTGAGTTTTCTTCAAAGATTCATAAGACAGACCAGGTAGGTAATGGTCTCAGTAACGAGTTTTCAGTTAAATTTATCAGAGGATAGATTAGAATGATCTCAAAGATTTCCCCCAGACTTAAAATTTGGTAGTTTTATGTTTCTATGAATAAAATGATCCAGAACGATATTACTTCATAGCTGGAAATCATTCAGGGATTGAGCCAAAAATGATCAAACACATTCTCCGGCATCCTGGAGACTAGATAAAGTAAGCACTTTCCTGTCATTGATAATCGCATGTTGAAATCAGTAGGAGAAAACTGTGCAGATGAAAAAAGTGCCAATGGGAGGAAGAGAGTCCCAGTAACTACCCCTGTGGGTGGCTGTCTACGCATGAGCCCAGCTGTGAGACAGGCGCCTTATTGTGTGCGATCTTCCTGTTTTTGCAGTGTGAAACTCTGCCGAAGTCATTAAAGTCACAATGACTTTATTAGGGACGAAATTTCGACTCGTATTTTGCACTTTGTTAGTCATAACTTATTAAGAATTCCCGGGTATTAGAAAAGTGAAGGGCAGAAAATTCCTCCTGAACTCACCAAATACTCATAGTGATAGAAGTTAAAACTATGACAAATGAAAGTACGTAGATCTTGTTTCTGTCTCAGCACTGGCACCAATCAGTGTGTAATCCTGGGTAAAATGCACCAACTTTGTGGGGCTCCATTCCTTTAGTTATAAAATGGCTTATTCCCAAATGCCTTTGAATTGAAAAAAAAAAAAAATGCTTCTGCCATACCCCTAATTTTAGAGAAGAAACTAAGACTCAAGAATATGAACGACTATAATCCTTAAAAACCTACACTTTCATTTGAGAAATATGACTTAAAAAAATAACTGGGATACAGTGTATGTTCTTTGAAACCATTTATCAAACTCACAATTGCCATCATTTTTAACATTGGCGATTATTTGACAATGCATATATCTCTTTTCTCCTTCTGTCTTTCCCTAAGAATGCCATGATCTGTTTGAAACTTGACATCCAATTTCATTAATGATTTTTTTTCCTTATTTGAAAGGTAAGATTGAATTCAGCCGTATAAAGGAAGGAATGGTATGTTACTGTTCTTTAATAGCTACTCAACCAGAGATGGTAGTTCTAGGATGGGACATCCTTGCAAATCAGTTTTGCTGTACTACAATTTAGAGCACATGATCTGAAATACAATCTCTAGTGTCTTTGAAGCAAACCCCTGACATACCAGAGAATGCTGATCATTTTATGTACCGGATAAGAAAGACACTCTCCTAAACTTACGGAAATCTAATGATTCTTAGCTGCCCTGTGATATAGTCATGCACAATGAACAGGTATGTAATAAAAAAAAAAAAAAAAGGAAGAATATCTTCACCAAAATTCTGTAACAAAATATTGGTATCTAGGATCAAGCAAAAGCACAGACAAATTCCATGTGCTAGTTTGTGAACCAGTGAATTTTTTTTTACAAGACAAGTTAGATATAAACCATTAGCGCCTTTATACAGAAGATTAAAAAAACAATCAAAACAGTTTGAATACAACTGCTCTATAACTTGAAAGTAAGCCTCTAAGAACGCCAGATCATTTTTGGTATTTCTTCCTCTTTATATGTCACTTCTGCTGTTGTTCAGTTTTTCACAGAATTTCTGAAAACTTCTCAAGAGGGAACATGGCCCTCATTATTGGGACATTAAAAACTTAACCTTTCCTAGACCCATAGGAATGTTCAGAGAAATTTCTCATGATCCAGCATTCTTCAAGCTCTGAGAGTTATTGCAGCAACAGTGTTACATAGACAAAAGACACAATAAATATTTATGCTTGATACTGTTGCAGGCATTATGCATTTTTAAATTATTTATGTATGTGTATATAAGGTTGCCAGACTTAGCAAATAGGAACTTGTGATGCCCAGTTAAATCTGAATTTCAGATAAGTTTTTTTGGACAAATATTTCCCAAATATTACCTGTCCCAAATGTACTTTATCTGGCAACTTGAAACACTTAAAGAGATTGGATTTCAAAGTCATACAATCCTCATTATGTGTCAAGTTTAGAGACTCAGTATATTTGTAGATAATTTAAAATTTTCAAAGTTGTGTTTTTTGACACAAACTGTTTCTTCTGGCGAGCAATACACTAAGATCTGACTATTCTTGGAGCATCACAATTTTATTTTGCATACTTCTTCCTCTCCTTTAATCTAGCATTAACAGAGATAGACCAAAAAATGTCCTTGGCCTGATTTGGGGTGCCAGCTCCATAATGGGATGCCCGGGTGGCCACTAACTAAACGGTGCCCAGTGTGGCTGCTTACTAAAAGGCTGGCCGTTTGAACCCAGCAGCCACTCCTTGAAAACCCTGTGGGGCAGTTCTCTGTTCTATGTAGGGTAGCAATCAACTTCATGGATAACGAATTTGTTTTAGTTGGCCCAATAATTAAATATATATATTTAGAAAAAGCAAATCTATTGCCATTGATACAGCGAAGGCACCCCTCTTGCCACTCATGGACAACAAGAATCACCAAAACAATCCAGGAAAATTCAGGGACATTGCTATTTAGTTACTCTTTTGTGCTTTTGTTTAAGCATTTGACAACATTTTCTTGGTGGTCATAATGGCTAATATGTAAACCTCAAGCTTCTAGAGCCTGTTCTAAGGCCACATGCTATTTAATACGATTCCAAAGCAGATGACATCTCCTCCAGTATCGTCTCCTGATCAGCAGAGGACAAGATACATACATGAGAACCTTTGTTTCTTACTTGAAAGTAATGACACAGACCTTACTCATCAAATTCTACTTTATTTTTACAATCCCATAAGGATTTGTCATCATTCTCTTTAAAAATCCATTTCCATTTTGTTTGTATAATATCTCCTAGGTTATTTTAAATCCTGCATGAAGTATTGCCTTTAAAAGTTCCCCTGTATTTTGCAACTATGAAAACTACTATAGTTGTTTTGAGATTACTCCCCCTTTAAAGCACTTGGCTTGGCCCCCTTTAAAAACAACACATATTGTGTTTAATATGAATTAAATGGCTTTTAGATAGTGATTTTCAAACACTTCTTGACTTAAAAGATGCATGGGATGCTTCAAAACCTGTCCTGGGAATCTGCATTCAGTTTAGTAGTTTCTTAGGGGCAGGACAGCCGAATAATCTGGTGATATCCAAGTTTAACTCTACTGTTGTTGTTTTTAGGTGGTATTGAGTCAATTTTGACTCATCACTTCACTCTGGGGCCCATCAAAGCAATACAAGAAAATCCTTGCCTACACAGACGTATCTTTTTTGTCCCTGAATGCTTATATGTTATCTGTTTTGGTATTTTGGTTTTCTCATGCTAGAATAATCAGTAGCCAGCTGTCATCAAGTCAACTCCAACTAATGGCAACACCGTGAGTGACAGAGCAGAGCTGTGCTTCATACGGTTTAAGCTGATTTTCCAGAAGTAGAGCACCAGGTCTTTCATTTAAGACAACTGCAATATGAGAAGAATCTGCCACAGGTTGGAGATTTAAACCCTAAAGGATGAAAATCAGCAGTCTCACACGCCTTTATACAAAAAAAATAATAATAATAAAAATAAATAAAAGGCGATTATACTTGTGCACCATTTTGTTTTCCTGTTACTAGCTACTATATTTTACCATCGGATGTATGCTTTCCACAGACACAGAGATTTGTTGGGTTCCTGGAAATTTATAAAGGCAGTTTCAGAGTTGGCCTCAAAGGTCATGCGTGAAGTAGAAGGGATGCTGATTACAGGTTTACTGCCTTCTCACACAGAGAGCGCTGTACCAGCACATCCAACACCATAAAAGCTTGACATAGGGTTAGCTGAATATCCAGCTAAGACTGGAAATAAGTAGAACTTCAGTTTACATCCCTGCATGGCACCTCGTCTGAAAAGCTGGGCGAGTTTTTGAATCTCAGACACTGTTTCCATCTTTAAAATATGAAGGTGAAAAATAAAGTCATTGGCAAAGTTCCTGAAGTATACTAGCTGTTCTTCATTCCATTGGATTTGTACTTGGAGAAGCTAGTTTTTGTCTCTCAATTTTAAAATGATTTATTTCAACTTGGGTTTGGGTTTGGGTGGAGGTTTCGGTTGGCTCTTCAGAACCTAAACTCTTTCCTTTCTTCTCATCGTTGATGGCAGCTTACACAAGAGCCTACAAAATTCCCATAATATGCTGCTGCAGGTATGATGCAGTGCTATGTCATGTGGATTATGTGACACATGAGTTACTCACAGAAGTTCAGGCTCACTGGTTGACATTTAGATTATTCACCAGTCTAAGGAGTGTAAACCAGAATTGCCAGAAAAACAGATGCAACATGGCAAATGAAGAACATAACTCAAAATGTCTTTATGTTAAAGTCGTATCATTGCAAGGCTTATTTGGAGATGTCCAGCTTCTGCTAACTCTATTCATTCACGCTTCCCTGACTTAGCCAATTTCCTCAAATCAAAAACCTTCGGGAATCTTTAAGTACTGACCAAAACCCATGAGGGACTGCACATTTCCTGACAAAGGAATAAGTGTACCAAATGTGCATTTTGCTCAGATTTCTACAGCTGAGGCCAATCTGGAAATGCATCTGACTTAACTGAGTCTGTTGCTGGGGTAGGGGTGGGAGAAGTTTCAGGACAGGCCATGAAGGAAAAACATAACCAAACAATAGTAGAATGATTGGGCTGCTGTTCTCCAGGTACAACAGATGTGGAGAACAGCTGAGTGACAGACACAACACGTGTTCATAAGCAGTGCTCCCAGCTGAGCATGCAACCCTCATTGCCACACTGAAAGGTTTCTACTCTTGTCCACAGGATGCAAGTTTTAAGGAAAAGGTAAGCCAAATGCCTCAGTGCCAAACCAAACCAAATTGCCACACTTTGCAATTCTGCATCTGAGGAAAGAATATTTGACCCTGACAACCTGTCTTCTGTTGTCTGACTTTGAATGTGAGATCAGGCTCATGAGCAAAGATTTCATGGCCTCTGAGGGAGGGTTAAAGCATCAATGTGAGCCAAATGGGCATTCTTATGCACCTCAACAATTAGAAGAACTGGAATTAAACATAGCAAGTACCTATACATATCACAGTTCCTGGGTTCTAATAGAATTGCCACTGACAACATATTTGGTCCTCTTTTATTGATTCAGTAAATAACTATTGCATGCCTACCATACACCAAAGGGGGGGAGAAAAAAATCTACAAATCTACTGCCACTGAGTTGATTCTGACTTATAGCAACCCTATTGGACTGAGTAGAACTGCCTTACAGTGTTTCCAGTGAGTAGCTGGTGGATTCCAGCTGCTGACCTTTTGGTTGGCAGCTATAGCTCTTAACCACAGTGCCACCAGGGCCCCTGGGCTGTTCTGAATGCTGGAGATACTGTAATAGCTTATTGGATTTCTAAAAGACTTATGAAGGTAGTATCAGAGTCAGCTGTGTAGGTCAGCGAAGTTGAGGAAGTGCTCATTACTGGCTTGCCTAACCCATGGGCTCTAACAGCACAAAGGAGACTTTGACAAAAATTCCAGCATCACAGCAGCATGTCCTAAGATTAGCTGAGTATCCAGTTGGGGCTGGAAATTAACTGAACTTCAGTTTGCATCCCTGCATGGTAACTTAGCCTGAGAAACTGGGCATGTTGTCCTCAATTGACAATACTAGTGTGTTCCCAATAACTTTACTGTTTAATGAAAAAGATTAGTAAAATCAAGCTCAACAAGAAATCAAGAATCCCATACTGTGATAGCAAATTTTAAAATAGGAAGATGTGTATAGAGTAATCAAAGAAGGTATTTTCAAGGGTGAACATTTAAACAGGCCTGAAAAATAAGAAAGAGCCTTGGTTTGTCTTCAGTTTCAAAAGTCTGTCGTGATGTATTTTGTTAACGAACCAAGTCTTTTAAGAATATAACAAAACACCCTGTGGATTTTCCTTTCATTTTTATTCTTAAATCATTTGACTCTGGAGCCAAGAGAACAAGATTTGATACCAAGCACTGTCCTTTAGTAGCTGAAGAGCTTGGACAAATCATGTATCCCTCTTGAATCTCAGTTTCACCTCTGAAAATACTGATAGGATATTTCCTTTATTATGGAGACTTGGCAGGGCAGCTCTCCAAGAGTGTGGCTGCTAACCGAAAGATCGGCAGTTTGAATCCATTAGTAGCTCTTTGGAAACCCCATGGAACAGTTACACTCTGTCCTATAGGGCCACTACAAGTAAGAATCATCTGAAAGGCAATGGTTGTTTTGTTTCTTTAACTCACAGTGAGTACCCTACAAGCTAATATAGGCACCAGCACTGAGTAAGCATGAAGGGGGCTTTTCAGGAATTTTTCCTTACAAAGCCTACCTTGAATCTAGCAACGTGAAAGTAACAACTATACCCATGCAGTTAAAAAGAGTGACTCTTTTTGTGAAGCTCTATCCTGAAAGCTCAGAAAGCTCTGAGTGAGGAAACAGGGCTCAGAAATCCCTGCGCTGCCCCACAACTAAGGCTCTCAGGCAGAAGCACAGTTCCCTAGGGAATGCAGTCCTAAATTTCATGGTTAGATTTGAAAAGCAGATCAAGAAAGAAAAATCCTTCTCAAATTCTTCCTAACTCATGTCTCTTCCTTCTTTATTACCTATAACAAAAAAGGCCTTCTTGCATTTTATTCATTTTTAAGCCAAAATATCTCCATTACTTAAAGAAAAAGAGGGGAGGGAGGGAAAGAATCTACTCTTGTCTTGGAATATTTATTTTATTATTTGTGTTATTGTTTTTGGAAAAGTGCTATTTTACAATTTTACCAAGGGGCCTAAAGAATTTTTCCTGAAAAGCAATATATGACCTTGCTCAGTTTGAAAATTTTACCATGCTAGAGATGTCATATAACATTAGACAATAGCCTTAACACCTAGACACACAAAAGAAGACTATTAGCCCAAGATTATTCATAATTAATTCAAACAAAAACAGAGCCTCTGAAATTAAGTTATACTGATTTCAAGATGTTTTTAAAATAATACCAGTAAACTGAAGAGATAGATCAGAGAAGCTGCCATGTAGTGGATTAAAAAGATGCAAATAAGCTTTGGTAACTGGATCCTAAGCGTGTTAAAATTCAACAGGGAAAATAATCCAGGGGCAGCTCACTCTGTCAAAAACACAAATACCTGCTGCATCAGTAAATGCAGATATATCTAAACCATTCTGACCCAAATAAAGCGGTCAGCAGTAACAATCACAATGGATAGGGGCTGCAGGCAGGGAAGGCACTGTGCCCTTTCAGCGTAATAAATGGGTAGCATTTGACCAGTTAAATTGACCCCTTATAGGATAAGAATGGGATACTCAGAGTAGGAGATGCAGTCCATTTCATTAGAGACCACTGGAAGGTCCCTGGATTCTCCACATCAAGTGGAAAAGCAAAGGCACACTGCAAACGCACTTATTACTGGAAGGACACTGTATTAATTTAAATTTTTTGAAAATGCCATAAAAGAAAAAAATCTTCAATAATTGTGTTGTGCCGACCAGTAAAGTCTTTAGGTATTCTGGCCTTAGTTCAAAGCAGGATAATCCATCAAAAGTTCTCACTTAAATCTGAACTTTTTAATGATCACATCAAATAGTCTGCAGACAGCTTTTTAAAATAAGTCAGAAATCAGCTACCACTAGCTAAAAAAAACCCTTCACTTGCTTTACACTTCCCTCTACCAAGCAACCCCGTGTGTATTAGAGTAGAACTCTGCTCCACAGGCTTTCCAATGGCTGATTTTTTGAAGCAGATCACCAAGACATTCTTCTGAAGTGTCTCTAGATGGGCTCAAACCTCCAACATTTCACATAGCAGATGAGCACGTTAACCATCTGTGCCACTCTGGTACTCTTCTGATAAAAACCAGAAAACCAAACCCTTTGCCATCAAGTCGATTCTGACTCATGATGACCCTATAGGACAGAGTAGAACTGACCCATAGAGTTCCGAGGATCACCTGCCATTATTCGAACTGCTGACCTTTTGGTTAGCAGATGTAGCACTTAACTACTATGCCATCAGTGTTTCTCCCTTCCTTATAAGTGAACAGAAATCAAGCTATGTCTCCTTGTATCCTGAAGCAAATGTGGAGTTTAAAAAATGTAAACTATTATCTCAGACCTTGAGAGCTTACACTCTGGAGCAGACATGAATAAAATCCCAGACAACTAAAATGTTAGCCATGGTGTTAACTTATACAGTGGGTAAGAAGATGGTCTATGAAGATCTGACCAATGCTAGAGAAGCCAAGGCAGGGTTTCAAAAGTGAAAGCCAAGTTTGGTATACCAAGAATAAGTTCATAATCTAGGCTCTGATGATATACTTGAGACAAGGGGAAGTTTTATATGCCATGAGTTATGCCAGGAGGAGAGATAAAGGCTTGTATTTATTCTCGGGTGATAAAGAACTCTTACTAATACTTTTAAACCAGGTTTTCAACAGGTCTTCTGATATCAAGAATATAGAGTAAATTGGAAGTCTGCTGTCTTAGCTAAAAATCAAACCTATTGCAGTCAAGTTGATTCCAATTTGTAGCTATCCTACAGGACAGAGTAGAACTGCCCTACAAGATTTCTAAGGACTGGTCAGTGGATTCGAATTACCAGCCTTTGGGTTAGCAGCAGTGCTCTTAATCACTGCATCATTAGGCTCCTTAAAATGTTTACAAGGCATTAATCACATTGATATTGTTTCTAAAATGTGGGGCTGCCAGCACAGTTGAACACAATCTCACTAGGATCCTGGTAATACAACCTTGAGAATTAGCACTGAAGTTGTAAAAGTTTCACTAATCTGGCCAATGGCCAGAAAGATTCCGGGGTGTATGAAAAGAGCCAGACTGAGGTGGTCATCTGGATTTCAGCTTCCTAAAGTACCAGCATGTGTGTTACAAATGGTTAAGTAGTGGACTACTAACCATAAGGCTCGTGGTTCAAACCCATCCAGAGGCACCTTGGAAAATAGGGCTGGTGATCTGCTTCCACAAGGTCACAGCCATAAAAACCCTACGGAGCGATTCTGCTCAGCTCATAGGGTATCACCACGAATTGGAATCGACTGGATGGCTACCAACAGTAATAAACTCTTGGCTCTACTAAGGTGCAGAGAGATACTGAAGCTGGTTCTTTTTCCACCAATTGGTAAAATGCTCCAATTCAGCATCTTTCATTTAAGAGCCAGGAAAGGCAGACAAAGAAAGAAGTGGAGGGTAGGTATGCTGATGACAAGAGTTTTGATTGCTTAAACTTCAGCTAGAACTCCAGGAAAGGCAAATATATACCAAAAGCCTTAAAAATGCTCTTACTCAATAACCTGTCAATTTGATTTGTGCAACTCTAACCTTAAAGAAAGGATCCCTGGTGGGGCTGTGGTTAAGCACTCAGCTGTTAACCAAAGGTTGACAGTTCAAATCCGTCAGCCACTTCTTGGACAAACTTATAATGATAAAAAACTAAAGGCATTAATTGTTAAATTGACTGTCAGTAATATTGTATTTACACAAAGGAATATCATATAGTCATTAAATAATATTTATAACAGGAATTCATCACATGAAGAAATGGTGAGTCAACCAAGTTGGAAATAAATTATCTATAGAGTCATTTTAATTATGACAGGGTGAAAAGGTTAACCCCGGTCACCTATGTAAGAAATTATTATTTCTGTTGCTTTATATTTCTCTGTATTTCCAAATTTCCAATTTTTTTTTTTTTTAGGTTTAGAAATTAAAACAGCTAAAAGTTAGGGACAGGGGGAGGACAACGAATACCAGGGGCACTTAAAGTATCTCATATCAACTGTTTCCCACTAGATTTGGGTCACCGAATTGTCAGGAGTAATAAATTAGTTCTCTTGACTAGAAGTGACTAAGACAGCTACTTGCAACTTTTACTGTAGAAGGATAAATCAATTATAAGAAGGTTCAAAAAACACACAAACTGAAGTGGGAATGTCCCATGCTGTAAGCTTAATCAGCCTCTTGTTGAAGATGAATAGCACACTGGATTTGTAATCAGATGCATAATTCAACAGCCAGTGGCCTCCTCATTCACTAACCATACATTTCTGGAGAAGTCAGGTCACAATAAAATCACCTCTCATTTAGATTGTCCTTTACATCTCATCAAGTTGTTTGGAAAACATTAGATACGCAACCCTCACTTTTTATCAATGGGAAATCCTGGTGGTGTAGTGGGTTAAATACTGCGTCTGCCAACCAAAAGGTCTGCAGTTCAAATCTACCAGGCGCTTCTTGGAAACTCTATGCTGCAGTTCTACTCTGACGTGTAGGGCTGCTGTGAGTTCGATCTGACTCCACAGCAGTGGGTTGTTTTTTTTTTTTTTTTTAACAAAGGAAAACTGAAGCTTCCATTCTCTCATCTACAAAATGAAGTCTCCAAGACAGCCAAATCTTTCAAAATCTCTTCCAAGTTTAAAACTTGACAATTTTGTTTAAAGCAGTCATATGAACTTATAAATAAAAAGAAAACATGGAGATAATTTTTGCTTGGTTTATCAAATTTTACCATCCATACTGACCACAGACATTATTGCAAAATTAAGATATCACTTTCTTCTGATTAGTTTTAACACAGAGCCTATAGGGTTGTGCTGGAAAAACATTTCCATTTCATGACAATTGATCTTTTTACTGTTTTCTTTCCAAAATAACTGTTACAAATAATCTTTTCCAGATATCAAATGCTGCACCTTTGGTCCTAAAGCTAATATTTTTTAATTGACTTAATCCTTTTCACTTCCCAGCATCTGTACTGAATTTTCATTTCCAGCTCTCGCTCAAGCTTATAACACTGTGCCACTATACTGCTGGGAAAGTAGCTTGGCCAGTTCAACTGTTAATGATCATTTACAAAGTCACCATATTTTGAATAGTTAAAAAGAAAACTGAAGAGATGAAATTGACAGCCACAAAGATGAAATTTACTCTGAATAAGTTTTCCATATTTTAATCTTCGGAGGGCTTCAGGTTTCTAAAGCAGTGCATTTTAAAATTGCAAGTGCTTAGCAGAAGGAAACATATGGTGACTGAGGAGCAGAACTGCAAGATTTATAGTTTTCAAACGCTCATCCATAATGAGAAAAAGATTACCGGGCACTTCTCAAAGAGAATAAGATAATCAGGCACTTTCCAAAACAGAAATGAAAGGAACAGGAGTTTAACTGTCTTCTTCATGTCTAAATAGCTTAACAGTCCTTTCTTTGTGGAAGCACTTGGCTACTTTAAAGTAAATCAAACAAAGGAAGTTACAGTAGAATATCCAGGAGACTAAACAGTTTGGCACCAGTTGAAGGAAACATCATGTACAAGTGGGCAAGACAGAGAGGGGCTGGCAGTCCCCAGAAAACATTCAAGTGGCAGGATGTGCAGGCAAGCACACGGATGACCTGCACGGTGCCTCCAGGAGTGTGAAACCCCTTCAGTGGGACACAATTCTGCTGTGGCAGCCTCTGGTGTAGCAAGACCTGGCTTTAGAAAGACCACTTACTGGGCACTTACAATTTTACTTAAAATTAAGATGTTATTTTAATTACTTAAAATTAAACTTAAAATGTTTTAGAACAATAGTACAAGAACAATACTTTCTGTGGGAAATTTTAAAACTAAAATTTTTTGGAACTTAAAATGTTTGGGACCAATAAAAATTTTACTTAAAATTAAAATGGTTTGGAACAATAGTATAGGACTAGTATTTTACTTAAAACTTGACCTAAAATTAAAATGTTTTGGAACATTAATACAAGAGCAATATTTTCCATTGGCTTTTCTTTCATACCTAACAGCAGTACCATACTTGAGAGACTTTTAGACTGGAAAATATGAAAAAGAATGACAAGAAAATGTATTTAAAAAATGGAAACCAAACACTCATCCTATGAATGTATTGCAATTCTAGTTTTCAAAACCAGTGTTCCAGATTTACACCTGGTACCTGAAACATAATTATCTGATTTTCCTGTTATGTGTAGAGACTCCCCTTTACATGACTTATTTATCAGCTGTTGAGAGTGCAAAGCTCTCTTATCAGGCTGCCAGAAGGGCAGCAAAGGTAACTGCCCTCTCTTCTTTCCTGTTTGCTTTTTAAGAGATTTGCTCACTTGGTGCCTTTCAAGTGAGTTAGCAGAAGGATTGGATTACAGGGATTATAATTTAGTAAAGGAAACAGTACATATATTTAAATGAAGCAAGATAGAGTCCGTATCAAATTTATTACAAACCACTAGGTAACTCTTCCAAACTCTACAGCTTGTTAAGTTTTGATAAGACTTGTGGAACACTGAATTATACTTCCAATTAAAACAGCAACAGTAACAACTCTATTTTGTCATAGAAAGAGTAACTGAAATAATGCTATTTAAAGAATAAACAGCTTAATCTATGCTTCCATTTGGTTTGAAGATAAAGTCCAAGGAAAAGAGTCTACATATTATTTCCAAGAAATTTTCCTATACTAAGTATTGTTGGTAAAGCGTTGGTTTTCCATTTTATGAACATGTTGTATGTACTGGAAAGGCTACAGTATATGACAAAACTGCTCCAGGAAAGGAGGCTGTTGGGAGGATGAGACATGCATGGAGCAGAGAGGAATAGTGTGCTGTCACTGGACAGGGAGAGCAGTGGAAGCTGCATATAGGTGGGCATGTAAGTTTATATGGGAACGTACATTTTCACTCAGTTAAATAAAAAAAATAAAAGGAAAAAAAGAACCATTTTAAAAGATAGCAAGACTAGTCTCTCTTCACTTTTATTTGGGAGTTGAGAAAAAAGCAATTTGGACGTAAACCAAGTTCCTTTAAAAAGTTTTCATTATCTTAGGTCGTGTTAGAGAAGTTTAGGAAACAAATAAATATGAATGCATAAAGATATAAAGTGAGCCACCTTCTGTCTCTCTATCTTTCTAATAGCCAGGAAGACCAGACTGAATTCCTGAACTCCTCGGATATGGTGACGCAGGTGGACCTGGTCCATGGACCGTGCTCTGACCTCTCCTTTTGCCATGTGCAGGCACCGTCAGAGGAGCCCTGATGGAGCAATGACAGAGTATTCAGCTGTTAACTTGAAAGGGGGGTGGTTCACATCTGTTGAGCGGCTGCACAGTACAAAGAACTGGCTACCTGATTCTGGAAAGATTATAGCCAAGAAAGCCTTATGTGGTAGTTCTACTCTGTCACACAGTCTCGATGAGTCAGAACCAACCTAACTGCTCCCAACAAGCAATAGCACTGGCTGTGGGCACCCTCTGTCACAGCCTGTGTGTCCACACTCCTCACACCCAACTCTCCCTACTTTCCCACATTACCGCCTCTTGGCTCCCCTTTGGGCCTAAGTGTGTGCCCTCCTGTGACACATCCAGGGAAGAGGCTCCTACAGGCCCTGGAAGCAGATTCAAAGTCATTTGAGTAGAGAATGTGGGAGGTCCCGTAGATGCAAAGTGTGGTCTGGAACCGGAGCGTAATCTGCTCCCTCAGCCCAACAGACTCCTCACCTGCTGGGTAAAGAACAGCTGGAAGAAGACCAGACCAAAACAACAAAACAAAACAAACCTGTTGCCACTAAGTCAGTTCTGACTCATAGCAACTCTACAGGACAGAGTAGAACTAGCCTACAGAATTCCCAAGGAGCGCCTGGTGGATTCAAACTGCCAACACTTTAGTTAGCAGCCACAGCTCTTAACTACTATACCATTAGGCTTTCCAAGACCAGTCAAGGATCCTCTCAAAGCACCAAACTAAAACCAAACCCACTGCCATCAAGTCAATTCCAACTCATAGCAGCTCTATAGGACACAGTAGAATTGCCCGATACAGCTTTTGGGGCTATAATCTTTACAGACGCAGACTGCTATATCCTTCTCCCACAGAGAAGCTGGTGGGTTTGAATCTCCAGCTTTTTAGTTAGCAGACAAATGCTTAACTATGAGGCCACCATAGTTAAGTTTAAGAGGCTCTGCCTCTTAGAGCAAGTGTCTGGAGAAAATACATTTCTTGCTTTCACGTTAGCACTGCTCTAATCATCACTTAATTTGGTGCAAAAGTGGCATTAACCCTTTCTGACATGAGTCACTTGTCTGTCATCTTCCTGGCAGAATTATAAGATGAACTTGCTGGCTGATGAGATCTATTCCTTCCAGTTCTGTTGAAATCCAAGTTTTTCCATAGTTATCGATCATTCAGTTACATAGAAAATGATTCACCCTATCATTTGTGATTAGCCTATCATGATCATATTCCTGTGTCACGTACCCAGGGTCTCAAGTGGCTCCAGGTAGATAAGATTGCATGATTCTTTTTCTCCCCATCCTCAAGAGCATAGGCAGCTAACTGGCTTTATGTTCAGTACTCTAATAGGGCTGCAGGTGAGTAATTGGAAAAATAAACCTGCATAGCCAGGGACACTTACCTCCCCTGTGATGCTATCTGTACCCGACGTCATGCAGCTTTAAGTGACAAAAACAACCACCTGTCATTCCTGTCTTGTAGGTAGACTATGGAGTAGTTCTACTCCGTATCATGTGAGGTCATTATGAGTCAGATATCTCTGGACTGCCGGTAACTGCTACAACAACAAGTCCTAATGCTACATTTTAAAGAAAATATTATTTTTTCAAGATTACTCTTTATAATAGCAGAGTAGCAATTTCTACTGATCGGACACCAACCTTTGTACTGCAAACAAAATGGCCCTATGGCAAAGATAGTAGATTAGATTATACAAAAGACATTGGAGGACCTTTGGGGGGTAGCTAATACAGTGACTAGTTATTTAAACATAGCTCCATATCAAATACACATCACATTCATCTCTGGAGAATCATCTAACACGCTGGGTGCAGAGGACCCTTTTGACAGTCACCTAAAAATTCTACACAAGAGACTACGTTTCTTAGTAAAAGGGAGGAAGAACCACCCATCTACCCTCCAGGCACAACTGTGCCTCCCTAGGATTGTTCATTTTGGTCCTCCCTCATGACTGGTTGCAACTCTGTACTTTTCAGACTGTGTCTGTCAGGAAGGAGACAGGAAATTCTAGTCACCCTCACAGCAGCTGCGCCATTCCTCCTATCCCCCTTCAATGACGTCGATTGGCTTTGGTGACACGAGGTCAGGAACTGAGCCACAGTGAAGGTCAGGAAGATAGGTCACTGTTTATCCCGTTGCTGGGCTGGGGATCCTGCTGAGGCTATTTGCTTTCTTCCTTTCTATACTGTTTCTCTTTCCGTTCCTCTTTTTTTTATAACGTAGAGCCAAAGCATCCTGTTTTCAAAACATCTGACTGTTTTGCCACTGAAGAGCTCTTGTTCTGATGCGTTTGACTGAAGCGTAAGACAATTCTTCTGATTCAAGAGGTGATAAAAGTTGAAGCACAAAAATTAATGACGAAGGCTAAGGGCACCGTCTGTCATTAAGCAAAACAGTTTTAAGCAAAACAGCTCTAACGCTTCTAACTGAATTTAGCCTGCTGGCAGAAGGTTCACTGGACATTCTTTTCATTTTGAAAAACAACGCCATCATCTTGTAAAATTCCTGCCAGATTGATGTTCTCTTGCTATAATTCTTGGGAGGAAGTAATCTATGATATTAACGCACCTGACGATTTCTCTGATACTCTGGAAGTCCATTTGATCTGCGGTCAGTGTTAAGGGATTTGAGAAATTTGGGCCAAGGAGAAGGTTACGTTTTTATAAGTCACAGAGATACTTTCCTATCTATTATGCCAGACTCTGAAGTACACTTGGGAAAGACAGTTACAATATTTGAGTCACTCAGTCCTCTTTAGAACATAAAAGAGTGAATAACAAATAAGAATAAGAATAACAACAAACACAGCGCTACCTAGATGAAGTAACTATGAAAAGCCGTTCGTTTTCCTTCTTTAGATGTAGCCGTCCCTCTAGTGTCTGCATGTAGACTGGCACATCTCTAGTTCCCAAACACCCCCAAGCATAATACGGACTTTCCTATAGCCACTCTTGGAAACCAGGTCGTGTAGTGGCTAAGTGCCATGGCTGCTAACCAAAAGGCTAGCCGTTCAAATCCACCAGACACTCTTTGGAAACTCTACTCGGCAGTTCTACTCTGTCCTCTAGGGTCAGTATGAGTCAGAATCAACCTGAGAGCAGTGAGTTTTTTTGCTTGTTTGTTTAAATAATTACTCTTAAGTAAGTTCAAGGGTTAAAAACAACTCAGTAGTCACTTAGCTGTGAAGGAACTAGGGCCACATATTTCTTGCAAAACGAGTATGGACATGTTCGAATAAGTTATCACTTGTTGAACGTTAACTACATATCAGATACCATACAGTGCTTTAGATTAATTACCTCATTTAAGCTTCACAGTGACCTGTGAGGTAAGTTTACCTTTATCCCTGTTTTTCTAATGCCAAAGTTGAGTCCCAGAGAAGTTAAATAAGTTGGCCAAGGCCAAACAGCTAATAAACGGTAGAGCAAGGGTTTGAACCGTAGTTTTCTGACCCCAAAGGCCATGTTTTGCACACGCTCCTACTCTAAAACACCTTCCGATTCACTTGCATGTCTGTAATGCAACTATTTGCTGTGGCTCTTCTGTTCAGTGCTGATAAGCAAGACATAACCAGGTTAGACTACACAGCAGCCAGGGTGGTGATGTTGAAGATAATGATTATGTTTTTAAACAGCAGCTTAGTTGGAAAGCTCATGAAAATTAAAATAAGACTTAAAATCAAATATGAAATTTTATTTCTATCACAGATAATTCAGCTTCCCTGAAAGCTGGTCTAGATCAATTTCATTTTGGCCACAAACTTTCCCATTGTACTAAATCATATTACGTGTCGTGTGCCATCTACCATGAATGATCAAGACTTTAAAAACATGGAGTAGCTAGGTGAAAAGAAATCTTTTTAAAAACTAAAGTTGATATTTCCATTGTTCACATACTGGATAAACATTTTGCTCTATGAACTTTGCCCTGCAGATTTAGAAAATAGGTGATGCTCTACAAGTCACAGGTTGATGGCAGTGAGTTTGTGTTTTACTTGCCTTCTTCTCGAGCTGAGCGTATCGGTACTCAGGTTTAGCCCTTTCTTTAGGGTTAGCTCTATTCAACTTTCATTGCTTCCTGCATACCATGCCATACAGGCGAATCGGAAGCCTGAAGTGATTGCAATTCTCACTACGAACTACAATGTCCCTGGCCTTGGAATCTTATGAAATACTAGACTGAATACAAAATTTCTTTTAATTAAAAAGCAAGAAAAACAGACAATGTCTAATTTCAGCACTTCAGACACAAACCTGATTAGATTGCTACAACTCATCAACTCCCAAACCCCAAATTTGCAGTTCCCAGTGGATTTTCTTTGTCTCCTCCTAGAGTGAATTGCCTACTTGAACTCAATGACTCCAGAAAACAGGTCACCATCCCCTTTATGAGACATCTGATGAAGAACCAGCTCCAGACACTGGATCTCTCTTGTGTGGGCATCAGTTGTTCACAAAATGCAGAGAACAGAGTAGCTGTTAATAGTTCTACATTGACTCAACAGTGTGTGAAAACCCCCTCTACATATGGCTCAGTGTGGTTTGGAGAAGTTATGAAGTTCAATTTGAGAACAGGGGGAAGCCGTTGGGTGAGCTTTACAAAAGCTTGGAAAATCCCTGAATTTAGCCTTTAATTTGGAGCTTTAGGGAAAAAAAGGCAGTATGCAGTTAAAGCTCAAATGTGTCCTTTTCTTCTTATTTTTCAACTTAATCTCTGAATTAAAATTTCAGAAAGTGACTTACTTTTGCCCTTTTAATTAATCACCAAAAAAACAGTGAATTCTCAAGTGAAAAGAGCCCTCTTTCAGGACTCTTTGGAATCATTGCTGCCTCTGCTTAGATTCTTTGAGTAGAAGCCCGCAAGCCCAGATGGAAGGTGAAAACTTTAACCCCAGGAAACAGGGAGGAGGGACACACATTCAGTAGTAAACCTAGGGTTGGAGAGGGTAGGTTGGCAGGTATGCAGCAAAATCTCTTCTCAGGCCAAGAAACATAATGACACCACCTCCAGCTAGACTGATAGAGACTCTGAAAACATGCACTTACTAGTGTAAAGTGCTAAGGCTTTTTATACACGTATATGTACACACACACACACACACATACACACATACAAATACATACACAGATACGTATTGTTGTTGTGTGCTACTGAGTCGATTCTTACTCATAGAGACCCTATAGGACAGAGTAGAACTGCCCCTATAGGGTTTCTAAAGAGTGACTGGTGTATTCCAGCTGTCTGCCTTTTGGTTAGCAGCCTGAGCTCTTAACCACTTTGCCACTTGGGCTCTGTATTCATTCATATATATATATGTGTGTGTATACAAACATACATACATAGTTTAAAATTCTCTATGTTAAAAATACAAAGGAAAAACAACAACTCTTGCTAAACAAATTAGCACTCCAGGACCAGGTGTTAATTAAACAAATGATATAATAAGGGATAATTAAGGCCCTTCAACCATAAGTTTTGTCTGGGGATTGTACATAAAATCATTTCTTTACAGTACGAGTGAAACTCAGTTTCAAATTATTCCACTTGGAAAACCATCAACCTTTAAAAAAATAACTTTCTTTTGGGACAAGACATTATTGTCACTTTTTATCATAAGTCATGTCAGCACTGAAAGAAATAATAGCAAGTCCCAGAAGGAATTTATCAATCTTCAGAGCCATTCTCTCCCACTGAGAGATGGAGAAAAAATTCTTTTTTTGGTCAACTGTATCTAAGTAACACCAAATTGCAATGGAAAGTCTAGAACTTTTACCCTATTGATTCACTTATAGTTTAGCTTCCTGATATATATATATTTTTAACGGCATTTTCTTTTCTGTAGTGACTTGCAAGCTCTCACCGTAAACATAGTCCAAACTCCATCATTGAAAAAGAACTTTGATTGCTATGAACGAAAAGCTTGCTGTGGATATTAAACTTCTGCTCTAGCTGAAGATACAGGTAAAGTATGGCTCTTTGGAAAAGAATATTCAGAGGGAAATCGGCAAGCATATTTCTATAGTCGCCTTCTCTGGTGCACTTCTATGGCAGGCAGAAGCAACAGGAGCTCGAGCCCCTCGAGTGGTCCCACACTAATGAGTAAAACGGTCCTCTCTTACCTTGTTAGAAGCCATCTCACTGACAGAGCGGTAAGTCTGTATGGTCTCTAGCTGGTCTAGACACCAGTCTAGTTCCTCCAGCGTTTCCATTGCTAATTTTTGATAAGATTCTTCTGCAAACAAACACACAGACATGTAGTTAGGCTGGAGCGGCTGCAGGCTGTCCATAGCCGAGTCACCGCTGACTCCGCTGATCCCGGCGCTGCTGAAGGTGCCACAGTGCTCTTTCATTATTTGTGCCGCGAACTCCTTCCTTCCAGCTCACTCCACCAGGAGAACAAATCACCGTGGTGCTCTGCTGCCAAGTTTTCACCCCTCCTGCCTGGATGAGGTGTCACTGATCTACCTAGAAACTTCCTCTGAGGAAGAAGGCGGGGAACGTCTTTTATAAACTCATCTGCATAAATGTGCCCTAAATGAAAAGAGGCAGCAAAGATGTTTTCTCAGGCTCTGTCTGCCTTAGTCATCCCGGGGCTCATGATGTCATTTGTGAGTGTTTGCAGTCTACAAGTGAAGAACAGTGTTTTCTCAGTTTGCTTTTCTTCTAAAGGAAGCATACAGTTGAAAATCTGGGGGAGAGGGTGAAAGAACACTTGGCAGAAACATCGGGGAGGCTAGGCAGTCATTCATTCCCGGAATGTGTTAATGTTGGAATAACTTTTAATTCGGCAAACACTGACCGGTGCAAGTAAGAAACTTCGCTATTTCTCCCTTCCCCTGGAGCCTTCCTTTAATTAGGCTCAAAACGAGGTCTCTCCAATAAGACTTTAAGAGAAACTGTCTGGGGTTTTACGTGAACGCATTTATTGGCCCGGGAGTCCTGCGCTCTTGTTACACTAAACAAAGCTAAAACTTCCCTTCTGCCAGTTCCAGGATCACAGAGAAATTCTGAACCGGACTTTCAGGTGGAGCCAGATGTGAATGTCACAGATTTCCAATTCAGTTTAAGCACGGGGGGGGGGTGGGGGGTGGGGGGGGGGGTGGGGGGGGGTGGCTCTGATTTGTCCCTTTTGGAATCCAGACTTTCTAGAATTTTCCCAGTGATCCATACCAAGTATATATGCATGTAGTTATATTGTTTCCAATATCTTGGAGGGGGGGGAGGGAGATAGTTAAAACTCTTTTCCAAATGTACACAACATGTCATTCTATATCCAAAAGGCTGTGGGTCTAAATAGTACCTCAGATTACTAATTTTAGACCCCAATGATAATAAACATTGAACTAGTTTTTATAAATGCTAAGTGAATTAATGTTACAGACAACTAGAGAAAAGCAATCAGACTATCCCTTCTAAGTGCCTGTTTTCAAGGGGAATAACATCCATTAACTCCACTAGGCTTTCCAGAAGACATGCACACGACAGGCATTAATACAATTACAAATTGTATGGTGTTCTAGTGTAAAGAAAAGAGTACATGCACTCCTACCAGGGCTAGTGTGCATTTTTTATATTCATACACACCACACAACTTTTTGTTATTAATAATTTTATGTGTGTGGCAATCAGATTCTCAAAGCAAAAAAGGGAATAAACAGAAGAGTGATTTCAAGAGACTGGAATCACTTGGTCACAGATGCACACTTCAAAGAATAGGTGCTTTGTTTGCCCAGAAATAAGCCAACGTTTCAAGATAAACAGGGGTTAAAATTCAATATCCTGTACGTCACACTTAAAAAGCCACAAAACCACTGGAAGTGACTTCCTCCATTTTTTTTTTTTTTTCACTCCTCAAAAACTGTGCAGACAAGAACTGAAGTGTTATTAGCAAAACTCATTTCAAGCCAGACCTGCAGATACCTTCCTACCTTTTTTCCTTTTTCAATTTTGCGATGCTGCCTCAAGAAGAAGCTTCTTACTCTCTAGCGCTTCGGAGACACCCTCTACCTCCAGTTTTCTTCTGACAACCTGCTTCTTCCAAAGAAATCTTTCCCGAAGAGACAAAGTTCTCTAATCCTCTTTCCCTGTCTCTAATAAAAGAAAAAGTCCAACCACTTCCAACTGCTTAGGTTTTACTCCCTTGGTGTCTCCACACCACACGTAGGTCTCTGCAACTAAGATCAGTCATCCACCAGGACAGTGGAGAGCACCCAGCTCATTCAGAGCCTTTTGAATTGGCTGATATGCAAAATGACTGTAAGCTGATATGTCATATTTCTCCTTCGTGGAAAGGAAAAAAGGGATCTGATTTCCACTCAAGCTTGATGAAGGAAATACAGTTATTGGCATAGGCCAGAGAAGCACTAAAAAAGAAGGGGCTCTTCAAAAATATACCAGTTCAGTGTTTCCCCCCCAGTTTGTTCACTGTCAGTATTACACAGAACAAGCACACCCATCCTCTACAGAGGGCACAAAATTGAGATATCATTGTCTGGCCAATAGATGTGATAGGATACCACTCCACTGCTCTCTATTATTCTCGTCAACCACAGTATTTTTCTAAGCAAAAATTACATTTTGAAGATGTATGTGTCCACTTCCCAAATTCTTAATCATCAGTTAAGACTTCCTTTTTGTCCCATGGAACGTTCAGGTGTATCTGATACAGTCTTCTTATCACAGTATAACTAGGTGAAGATGGCAGCGTGGAGGGACAGTGAACTAAGTATACACAGACATCAAACACTTGCCACTTATGGGGAACATGAGTACAGCCCAATAAAATCACCAGTGTACCTCAGGACTGGCCTCTGCTCTGCAACTCCTAGCTCCGGCACCAGATCCAGTGCTTGGTACACAGTACCAGTAAACCAGTTGCAGTGACATTGATTCTGACTCATGGTGATACCCTGTGTCAGGATAGAATTGTGTGTCACGAGGTTTATAGGGGCTGGTTTTTGGAAGTAGACCACGAGGCCTTTCTTTCGAGGTATCTCTGGGTGAACTCGAAGCCCAGCCATCCAGCTGGCAGTTGAGCGCAGTAACCATTTGTCTCATGAAAGGACCCTGGGTATACAGTAGAGACTCGGTAGCTACTTGGAGGAGTGAAAACTGAAGAGCCTACTCAACCAGGCTTCAAATACTTGGACACCCAGTGGCTGAATGGTACTTCTGTACTATTCTGACCTTCTGGTCCTACCATTACCTGGATCTCAATTTCTTATGTTTGTAAAATGAGGAGAAAAATATTTACTTCAGATGAGCATAAAGAGTAAAATGAGGTGAAACATCAATGACGCCCGATGTGGTAGCAGTTTTCAGTAGCTGAACAACACATAGGAGTACTATTAAAGGCAATCAAAGTTAACCCACAGTCTTGGCATCTGGGGGTGAGGAATAGTGTGGTAGGGATTAGGAAAGGAAATAACAGAAGTGCATATGCAGGAAGAGGTTCTACAGTCAGGGCCAGCTATAGAGTTTTCAGGGCCCAGGGCAAAATGAGCTTGCAGGGCCCTTGTTCAAAAAACAGAACAAAGGCTGTTAATAGTACCAAAGTATGAAGCTTTCTCCTTTCTTTCATGGTCTCTCTGCCAACCTATCACAGTGTTCTTGTTTTTTGATAAATTTGTTTTAGAATAGTCTCTGATTTACAGAAAATTTGCAAAGATAATACTGAGTTCCTAAACACCCTATGTCCCAACAATGTCACCTCTTATTAACATATATTTGTCTTAATTAATAAAAGACATGATGTTTTTTTGTTTGTTATTTAATATCTTGTTCCTTCAGGTATGGGGATACTTGTGGGGTAAGTACAGACCCTCACAGGTGCCTAAAGACGTCTGCTCCACAGCTTGGGGTACACAAACAGTTCACCAGTTACAGGGTTCCTGCTGAACTGATGTGCTATGACCCAGCCAGAGGTGGATCCTGAGGAAGCCGAGCCAGGCATTTTCCCTTCTGATGAGCACATTGTCCCAATCCACAGTAGATATGTGACCCATGAGAGTATTGCAAACTCTATATGCGGAAGTGATAGGTACCTGGATCAGTGGTGGATGAATGGCTTGTCCCTGCCAAGACATGGCCTCCATTGGTCACAATGCAGCACTGCAAACCTGGGGTGGAGTAACCTACTGTCTTCTATCAAGACACTGTAAGGCATGCACACCTAATCTGGCTTCATTATGCCTGCATCCAGGCCCCAACTGCAGGATGGGTTGAAGTAGCGCTCATAGGGTCATGATAGGCAGAAAAAGGCTGGAGCATTCTTGGAGAGCCAAGAAATGGGGAGCAGATGTCCAAGGACCCCTCTAGGGAAAACAGGCAGGCAGCAAGAGCTGACATAACACGTGAGCCAAGACACTAATGTGCGTACTCCATTGTTCCACCAGCCTTTACTTGCAAAACACAAGATAAAATTAATCAGAATTTCAAGGCAGAGACAAGAGAGCAATAAAGCCCAAGCATGGGGCCATTCTTGAGTAACTCTACAGGCTGCACATCTGTGAAGTCAGCTCTGTTTCCTGTCTCACAAAAGAGCTCTGAGAAGGAATAATATTGAACACCGCAGAGGCAAGTCTCAGAGGTAGAGGGTGGGTAAAAGCAGGTGATGTAACCAGGGATATAGGTTGTGCTGTTGATTATACTTGTCAAAAGGTTGTGAAAGAGAAGAAGCAGGGAGAACTGACCTCCCTTCTTTCCCTATTTCACTCCAAGAACAAGCCATAAAGATTTTCTTCCTTCTGCAACTCTGCTAGTTATTGCAATAGATCTTGAGAGACAAGAAGAGTGAATGAATAATTATAATTAATATTAATCTGGCAATAAGACATGGCATTCAAATTTTCCCAAAGGAGTACCAAGCACACCATTCATTAGTCCTTGCAACGTCTCCGTATGATAGGCACTGAAGAGGTATGGTTATCTCTAAATTTCCTTAAGGCACAAGCTAAGAAGTCCGCAGTTAAATGATTACAGCAAAGAGTCTCTCTCGGATTCCTCTAAAGAACCCCATCTTGGTCTACGAAGTAGAGAGTTCAGTCCAATTCTGGAAATGCATTGATTACTGAAATTGCTTCATTTAAAGTAGCATCCTACCCTTGAGTTTTTCGTATTTAAAATTATGCAGCAACTTTCCTAAATGTTGTCACATCTCTCCTTCCCTTTTCTGATCCACCTAGTAGAGCTCTCAGCAAATGGAGGCTGTGCAATCTCTAGTCAGCCGACCTGGTGTGGTCTGGTCCTGTATCTTGCCTCAGTGGGTGACCTCACGCAAGTTACCAAACTTCTCTAACACTGTTTCAGTAGCTCTAGAATGAGCATCATAACAATACCTGGATCTTACAGGAGGGATAAAACAGGAGAGCACATAAATACAAGCAGACTATAAACCATTAAGTGTTAATGCAATTTTATAAATATTTACCATTACAGATGGGATATAAGCACATCACAGAAAAATACAAAGAACAACCTAGAGAACCAAAAATTTTAATTAATAAAAATGTCACATCTTTTACCAAGCAGAGATTACCATTGTTAACCTCTTTCTGCATAGCCTTTTACATGTTTGTGTGTGGACATGCAGATGTATATAACAAAGAGATCATGCCACACAAACTTCAAACAACCTACTTTTTTCAGTCAATGATCACCACTGTTTCATTTTAATAGTTTTACAGTTCATCTAACACTTAGTCCATAATTCAATGTCCCAGTTTTTTTTATGCCAGTCCTTCAGAAATATATGCATGTTAGCAGAGAAGTTTGGGGAAGAGAGAGAGCGATCCAAAGAAGGGTGACAGGAAAGGGTAATTAGAAACCCTGCCTGACCACAAATAGCCAGCTTCTCATCATTTAAAAACACAGGAACAGATCTGAGCAGCTGTGATGTCAGTGGCCCAGCTGGTAACAGACCTCAGGTGCCCTAAGAGCTGGCCCTGAGCTCAGTGCAGGAAAGCGGGATCTAGTATCTCACTGATGTCCGGGTAAAGTGAGGACAGAGACCCTTTTCATACTTTAGTATCATTTAGCTTTGAAGCTCTAAATATCCTCACTCTTAATACAGATGCTGAAAGCGAGGCTCAGAGAGGTAGATCCACTGCCTAAAACAGCACAGTTGGTAAGTGGAAATATCACAATATGCACAAGTCTTTCTGGTTTTCCATGTAGGAGTTCAACAGATATTTTCATCTAGAGAAAGAGCTGCTTTTTGGTTTTTGTTGTTGTTTTTCTAAAACAAGATTCCTAAAAGCACACTTGCTCTCCTTTTACTGAAGCTACGGCAGTGGGGGCACCCTGGCAGCATCGTGGTGAACAGCTCCAGCTGCTAACTGTGAGATCAGTCATTCAAATCTACCAGCTGCTCCTGGGAAACACCATGGGGCAGTCCTGCCTTGTCCTTGAGTAGGTATAGCAGTGGGTGGCGATAGAGTTTTAGTCTCACAAAGCTGAGAAGCAAGAGAAAGCTGTTGGGCTTCATGTGCCATATCCTGAACAAAACCAAGTCAAGTGCCACTGAATCTGACTCATGGTGGCTCCATTCACGTGTGTCAGAGTAGAACTGTGTGTGCTTCCCTGGCTTTTCAATAACTGATCTCTCTGAAGTAAATCACCAAGCCTTTCTTCTGATCACCTCTGGGTGGGCTCAAAGTGGCAGCCTTTCAGTTAGCACCCAAGCATTTAACCGTTTGTGACACCCAGGGATTCCTACAAGCTCAAAATTCAGTAAAATTTGTTGGAGTCTGATGCAACTGTTTTCAAATCTCAACTCTGCCATTTACCGCCACTGTGATTTTAGGCAAGGTAAACAGGCTGGCTAAGCCTCTGTTTCTTCATCTATAAAACAGAAAGGTAGCATGAACTACATGTGGGCATTAAGTGAATCAACGTATGCCAAGTCTGATGCAGAGCATAGCGTGCGGCAGGAGCTTCTTGATCCCTCCCAACAACCTTCTTCCTGGTCCTGAGGGAAGATTGCCAAATAGTTGGTAGCTGAGCAGGTAGAGTCTTGCTCTGGCCCTAGGGAAATGAGTACATATAAGATGCTCATGAAATTCTAAAGCGTCCCTCCCACAACATGACCTCAGATCAGGAAATTGCATCCCTGGTGCTTGTCTTAGGTTAGTGTTTGCTGGCTTTCACTTCTAAAATATGTTGTTGTTAGGTGTCACTGAGTGGGTTCCAACTCATAGCAACCTTATGTACAACAGAACAAAACATGCCCAGTCTTGCAACGTCCTCACAGTTGTCTAAAGTACAGACCCTGGTGGTGTAGTGGTTAAGCTATGTCTGCTCATCAGAAGGTCTGCAGTTTGAATCTGTCAGGCACTCCTTAGAAACTCTATGGAGCAGTTTTACTCTGTCATATGGGATTGCTATGAGTTGGAATCAACTCAACAGAAGTGGGTTTGGGTTTAGTGGATCAATCAGCTTTTGCCAAATTCTGACTGCCACAACAGGTTAGTGGCACTGAGCTAGAGAAAGTTGTGCAAAGCAGTTACTTGTTCATTCATTCACTCAACAAAAATACATTGAGTGTCTAAAGGTGCCAAGCCTGTGGTGGATGATGGGGTTACAGTAATGAAAAAGGTGCCTCAAGAATGATACATGCCATAGTACTCAATGATAATAAGGGAAATCCCTTTCCCATTTTCTAAACTGGTGGGTCTATGAAGCTGGGTGCATGTGAGAACCCATGTTACCCAAACTATATAGGGTCTTTATAAAAATTATAAAAAGTATCCCCTTTAGGCAGACATACTTCTTGGGTAGAAGGCTTGGAAAGTGATGCATGGAAAGAAATTCAGTTCCCCTCACCTCCTGGAAGGGGATCACTGACCAGTATTCAAACTGCACAATGATGTTATACAACGGTCCAGTGCACATGGAAGTATGGAAACCCAGCATGGAGTTTTCCCAGCAAGACAGGTGACTTGGTAAAAGCAGAACACAGAACAGTCAAACAACTCTATGCTTTCCATATCAAAATAAAACTAACCCTTGACACTAAAAAGAAAACAGCTTAAGACCTTCTTCAGCTCTTAATTTGTGAATACCATTATAAGCAATTACTGTCTCTATAAAACAAGCAAACATTTTAATTTAGAAAATTATTACCTATAAACATAATTTTTTGTGTGTAGACAAAAATCTTCTACAGCAAGGGCCCCATAGGAAGAACAATTAAAGGAGCCTTTGGAGGAAAAAATTAAAAACAAAGAAACTTTTCTGATTCTTGCTGAGAGATGCATAATAATGGAATTTTTTAACATTCAACCTGTGATTCAAGTAACCTATGGCTTTAGACAGTAACCAGTTGCCATCAAATAGCTTCCAGCTCATGGCAACTCCACTTGTAGAAGCAGATGCCCAGGCCTTCCTTCCAAGACACATCTGGGTGGGTTGGAAGCGCCAGCCTCTCAGTTAGTAGCCCAGCACTAAAACCATTTGCATAGCCTTGGGACTGCCTGGCTCTAACTTACCTACAACTTTTCACTTGTTGCCACTGAGTTGATCCCAACTTACAGCCTCACAGGGTTTCCAAGCCTACAAATCCCTAGAGAAGCCGACTGCCTCATCTTCCCCCTGCAGAGCCACTGGTGGGTTCACACCACTAACCTTTCAGCTAGCAGTCAAGCACTTAAATACTGCGCCACTACAACTCCCTCATCTATACGTCCTTATCTCTAGGCTCCTCTCTAGCCTCTATTGCTGTAAGTTGCCTTTGATTTGGCTCAGACTCACGGCAACCTTATGTAGAATGGAAAGAAATGCTGCCTGGTCCTGAGCCCTCCTTGTATCTTTGCTGTGTTCGAGCCCATTGTTGAGGCTATTGTGTCAATTCTTCACATTGTAGGCTTCCTTAGTTTTCCCTGACCCTCCACCAGTCTGGTGTCCTTTTCTAGCAGCTGAGCTTTCCTGATGGTATGTCCAAAGTAAGCAAGATGAAGTCTTGCCATGCAGGCTTCTAAAGAGCATCTGGGTTGTATTTCTTCTGAGACCGATCTGTTCATTCTTCTGGCAGTCCACGATATATTGAATATTGTCAATACCACAGTTTAAACGTGTCAGTATCCTTTATTTTTCATTGTCCAGCTTTTGCATGCCTACAAAGTGACTGAAAAGACCACAACTTTGGTCAGGTGCACCTAAGTCTGCAAGGTGACATCTTTGCTTCTTCACACTTCAAAGAGGCCTTTTGCAGCAGATTCGCTAGATTAAATTTGCCATTTGACTTCTTGGCTACAGCTTCCTCTACACCTTGAAGTCAGCATACTAATTTCATTCCTGTGTTCCTCCCCACAGTGCAGTAAGTTTTTCTTAGAACATAAGATCATTTCATGCATATTGACATCAGACTCTTTTGTTCAAAGGTGCTTAGGTTGGGACTATTCATTTATTTATTTTGTGGCTTTGGCTCCAGTTTTTTTCCCTTAAAGTTAGCAGTATTTTTTCCCCACCACAAGTTACTATGTTCAAAAGTATATCCTGTCTTTTGATGAATATTTGGTGAGTGAAACACACCTGGATCACAGTGCAACATTTCGAGAAGACACGCTGTTTTAACCTTGAGTAAAGCATTTTTATAGCAAATTACAGGAGATAGAGGAAACCTAGGCACTGTAACTCAGTTCTTTCACAGGCAAAGTCCATAAGCTCTACATGGCCTTTCTTAGGCAGGACTTTGTTAATGTGTCTTTATAAATATGGAACTTTGTGATAGCACCTAACAGGAGTTCTACCCTGGGTGGGTTCAGGGAAAAAGAGGCTCATAGCCCCTAAGGGAAATCACAGTGAAAACTAGGTCATTTTGATGATGACCCCTTTAGCAATATCCTCTAAGACTACAAGTTAAAAAAGGAAAGAACTCTAATCATGACTACCTTTTGTATATATAACTTGACAGCTTACCAAACACTTCCACTTGCATATCTTATTTTTTTCTTGAAAAATAAACCCTATGAGATAGAAATTATAATTATTATTATTACAGGAATTTTCCATTACGCAAATAAGAAAATTTAGGCTTGGACATATTTAGTGATTTCCTCAAAGTCATGCAGCAAGGGAGAGGCTTGGACATATTTAGTGATTTCCTCAAAGTCATGCAGCAAACAGAGACCGAGAGAGACACTCTTGAATCTAAGTTCTCTGATTCTTAACTCCATGACCTTTTTGCTAAGCTACGGGGGCTGTTATAAACAATGGTCTAAGTTTCCCTTTCTTCCACCAAACAGGCTTAGACAAGGCAAAGCTACTCCTATGTGTTTGACGTGCTAGGCTGCCAGCACCATCACGTCTTCTCTATATCCCCTTTTCAGTGACTCCAGAAAGTAACATGTACCATCAATTAAAAGGATTTTCAAGGAGCTTGATTATCCACCAGTGTTGCTATAAAAGCGAAATGATCTAAGAAAGCTATCAGAGATAGTAAAATATTGCTGTCTAATTAATTTCCCAACAATTTTAATGTACACCATATAAGAAATATCTATGAAGAGTATAGAATAATGGTTGAAAGCTTGGTCTCTAAAACTAGACTACCTGGTTCATATTCTATTTCCACCACTTATTGTTGTGTAACAGAAAAAGTTACTTAAGTTTTCTGTGCCTCATCTTCCTCATTCATATGGGGATATCGATTAAGAAAAAACAAAAAAAAACTTGTTGCCATTGAGTTGATTTCCACTCATAGTGACCCACAGGACAGAATACAACTGCCCCAGTGGTTTTCCAAGGAGCGCCTGGTAGATATGAAATGCCAATCTTTTGGTTAGCAGCCATGACTTTTAACTACTATATTACCAAGGTTTCTGAGAACACTAATAGTATCTACTGAATGGGTTGAGGAAACCCAAGTGCATAGTGGTTAAAAGCTACAAGGCTGCTAACCAGAAGGCTGGCAGTTTGATTGCACCAGATATTCCTTGGAAACCTTATAGAGCAGCTCTACTCCATGCCACAGGGTCATTATGAGTTGGAATTGACTTGGTGGGAATAGGTTTGGTTTAGTTTTAATGAGCTGAAGGATTTAGTTAATCAGTAAATTAATGCACTGCTTAGGACAGTGCATGGTACACTGCAGGTTATTGTTAGGTGTCACTGAGTCAATTCTGACTCATAGGGACCCAACGTACAACACGAAGAAATGCTGCCTGGTCCTGTGCCATCCTCACAGCCTTTGCTATGTTTGAACTCATTGCTGCAGACACAGTGTCTGTCCATCTCCTTGAGGGTCTTCCTCTTTTTCCTTCAAGCTCTACTTTACCAAGCATGATGTCCTTCTCCAGGGACTGGTCCCTCCTGATGACGTGTTCAAAGCGCATGAGGTGAAGTCTTGCCATCCTTGCTTCTGGAGAACATTCTGGCTGTGCTTCTTCCAAAACAGATTTGTTCCTTCTTCTGGCAGCCCATGGTATATTCACTATTTTTCACCAACATCATAGTTCACAGGCATCAATTCTTCTTTGGTCTACCTTATTCATTGTAAGGACCTAAACAAAAGATGCTAAACCATTTGCCATCAAGTTGATTACAACTTGTGGTGATCCGATCTGCTGCACAGCAGAATTGTGCTCCACAGGGTTTTCAAGACAGTGACCTTTCAGAAGCAGATTTCCAGGCCTTCCTTCAGAGATACTCCTGGGGGGTTTGAACTTCCAGCCTTTTGGTTAGTAATGAATCACTTAACTGTCTGCATCCTCCAGGGACTCCTTACAAATACAAGATGAGTGTAAATGTTGGCCATTATTTGTTGACCATAACAAAATAAATATTTACTTAATAAGTAGATTTCCTTTTTTTAGTGTCTACTATGTGGTAAACATTTAGTGATGACCCTTAGAGACATGGTTTTTACTTACTTGATGCCTGTATCTTATCAAAAATAAAGAGATAAATAATTATACAAAGATTATTTAGTTATAATCAGGAAAAGCACTTTAAGAAGTATGAAGTGCCATAATAATTTATAACAGGGATTAAAGGATACTCAACTATCTGGGAAGTGTAGCTGAATTAAACAGAGTGCAGGGAAGATGCACTTAGGAGAGTTATGAGACTGGTCAGCATGGGTCAACCAGGTATAGTGAGCGAGGAATGAATGCTAGACACCGGTAACCTCGGAGTCTGTTCAGTAGACTGAGAGAAGTCCCCCGTATCAGGAAGCTCAGAAAGTGTCAACAGCTAGAATATCCATGGCAGAAGGAAGCGGGTTTTGCTACTAAACAGTAGGGGGACACATTGCCAGGAATTCTTGTCCTTGGTTTTTCTTTTGCTAATCTCCAAATAAACATTTTCCTTTTGCTGATTTATTCAATATTAACAAATTAATGAGCTCTAAATTTCTCATGTGGAAACCCTGGTGGCATTGAGGGTTGAGTGCTATGGCTCCTAACCAAGAGGTCAGCAGTTTAAATGTGCCAGGTGCTCCTTGGACACTCTATGGGGCAGTTCTAGTCTGACCTATTAGGGTCACTATGAGTTAGAATTGACTCTACAGCAGCTGGTTTTTTTAAATTTCTCGTGCAGCAATGTTTTAACTAGATTTCTAAGCTGGGTGGTTTTAATATGGGGTATGTTCTGTCCCTGGGCTTCTACAAAATCACATGCAATTTTGTGTTTTTCCTTTTTTTTCTTTTCTGCCTCTCACTGAGCAGCCACATTCAGACACCTTCCTACAGGTCTCTATGCACCAAGTACTGTTACAACCCCTTGTAGACAATGACAGTCACCATAGGAGAGATAGATACAAAGTTCAGAGGCAGCAGAGAGAGATCTTAAGGATACGTTGAGGGGATAGAGATGAGAGTTTTAGATGTCAGATAAAGAAGAATGTGTAGAATTTTGTGAGCGGACGATAAGAGGCAAAGCAATAAACAGCATGAAGAAAAGTATGAAAGTTGAAACATTATGGTTAGGGCAAATATGGCTAAAATTATAGCCAGAATGTACAGCTGGAAATCCAAAAAAAGTAGGGAGGTAGATCTTGAAGATTTTTTTCATGTTATTTAAAAAAATTGACTTTGTATTTGGTAGGCAATGGAGAAGTCATCAAAATGTATTCAGCCAAAGAGCGGTATGTACAAAGTGGTTTATAAATATCATAATACCTTTGTACCATAGTGTATAGAGCACTTACACATGTGTAATCTTTTTTAATCCTCATCAAACTTTGTGACAGTGATATTCGTTTCCATTTTGCAAAGGAAGAGACTGTAGCTCATGAGTTTGTCTTACTTCAAATCTTACAGCTAGTAAATGTGGAACCTAGAGACTTGATTCTAGGCTTTCTCACTGTAAGCTCGGTGCTATTTCTATCATAGTGCACCCTTTAAGAAGATGAATTACTGATCTGATAGCAGAAAGTTATAAGACTTACAGAATGGGGTAGAGAACACACACTGGGTAAACGATCAATGTCAGGGATTATATTTGCAGTGAGAGTTAGGAGGGTAAGAAGGAATAAATTCCCACACTAAGGTGTTAGCAGAGGGAATGGAAGGGTTATTTAAATTTTAACCTTATCTTTTTTTTGTAAATTGAAAGTTTTCAAAGGAACATCAAGCATCAGTGAAGAGGAGCAGCAAAGGTGCTTGCATTTGGGAGGAGTGGTGGGAGGGAGGAAGGGGGCTAAAGCTAGGACTTTTCCAGTTCCCTGAAACATTATCAGCTAGAATCTGCACCTGCCTATTGGAAAGTGACCTCTGCCTGGGCTTCCCTGCAGCATGTGTCTGATCACACAGAACATAACTACCTTTGACAGTCACTATGTGAGCAGGCTATTGCATTTGACAGGGCAAGTGTTACACAGATGAGAAAGGCTGCTACATACAGTTTTTTCCAATTGACAAAGCACTTTCAAGTTTGCTCATTTTCTCCTCAAAACAAAGTTGTTGAACTTATTTCCGTTTTTACCAAGGAAACAACTGAGGCTCATCGAGGTTAGGGGACTTGCTTTAGGGCCTAGAATTTCTGCACTATTCAGTATGACAGTTTTTTTTTTTTTTTTTAATCATGTAGTACTACTATAGCAGAGATACAAGTGGATGGCTTTAAAAAGAGAAATTTTATTTTGTCAGAATTCAGTATGTTACAATTTCAGGGGGTCAGCTCCAAGGGAAGGCTTTCTCTGATGGCTCTTCAGGAAAGTCTTTATTGTCAATCTTTCCCTGGACTGGAAGCTTCTGAGGTGCAGGGACCCCAGTCCTTTCCAAAGGACCCACTCAGTTCCTAGCACTGCTTTCTTTCTTGATAGTATGAGGTCTCAAGGTCCCCAAATCTCTCTGCTACCCTCTTTCCTTTATATCTCAAGAGATGGTCTCAGTGCCCAAAACACTTGTACTTAAGTCCTGCTAGACCAACATAACTGCAATCCATCCACTCTCATTAACATCAGAGAGGCAGAGTTTACAGCACAGAAGAACATCACTTACTGGGTATCAAGGTCTGGTTAAATTTCTACACATATTTTTTGAATCACTGCTTATTCTACCCATTCATTCTACCACAAATGCACATCTGAAAAAAGACTAGTAGCTGTTTCTAAGTATTCTGCATGTATTACTAAGTAGTTTAATCTTCATCATAATTTGATGGCTTGAGTATTATTTTTATCCTAATTTTTCAATGTGAAACAAAAAGTTGCACTAACTTTCCCTGGGTCACAGACATAGTGGAGCCAGGATTCTGACACTGAAGGCAGTCTGCCTCCAATTCCTCAGCTCTGTTTCATCATTAGGGATGTCTTACTGATTGCCTCTGTTGGGTAAGCCCCAAAGAGACACTGAGTTTGGCTTACCTTTCATTTTTGTCTCACCATAAATCAGGCAGTACACTAGAGACAGTATAATATAATTTAATTTCTGAAACAACCTCATAAGGTAGTTATTACTCCTGTTCTATAGGTGAGCAAATGGAGGCTCTGGGAGATCACAAAATCTGTCCCCAAAGTCACATCATTAGGTACAGTGACAGAACTCAATTTCAAATCCAGCCTGAATCCCTAAATCTACTGAAGCATTCTCTCCAGGGTGGGCTCTGGAATTTGTTCTTTATAGAATTGTTCCAGGCAATCTCCAGCCTCAGTCAGTCTTGGGAATAACCTCCTTATCTGAGACTTTCGTTTTTAACATTTTTCTTTTGTTTTTTTCCTGTAAGTTTTACCTCCTCAGTATATCATGGGAGCTGATCAACGGGGAGAGGTTAAGACAGAGAATAAATAAAAACATTATCCTCAAGCGAGTTTCAGTGCAAATGACCATTTGTCTTAGTCATCTAGGGCTCCTATAACAGAAACACCACAAGTGGATGGATTTAAAAAGAGAAATTTTATTCTACCACAGTTCAGTAAGCTGAAAGTCCAAACTCAGAGCATCAGCTCCTGGGAAGGTCTTTCTCTGTTGGCTTTGGAGGAAGGTCCTTGTTACCCAACTTCCTCTAGACTGGGAGATTCGGAGGCCCGAGGACTATGGGTCCTTTCTAAAGGATGAGCTCTCTCCAGGCACTGCTTCTTGGTAGTATGAGGTCTCCAACTCTCTGCTTACTACCTCTTCCTTTATATCCCAAGAGATGGCCTCAAGGCACCGTGTAATCTTACACTTCCAGTCCTGCCCCACCGACACAACTGCTACCCATCTTCCCTCATTAACACCTTAGAGGCAGGGATTAGAGTACACAAGGACACCACACAATATCAGGAATCAAGGCCTAGCCATATGGCTACATGGATTTTTGTGGGGACACAATTCAATCCATGACACCATTAACTTCAGCAGGGTCCTGGCTTCTTTCAAATTTTACTGTGCCCTTAAACGTGGACTGTAATCGCTTCACTGTTGTTAGATGCCAACCAGTCAATTCTGCCTCATGGTGACCTTACCTATATCAGAAGTAAACTCTGCCAGTCCTCTGCTATCTTCATGCTCTTTGTTATGTTTGAGTCCATTGTTGTCGCTATTGTGTCAACCCATTTCATTGAGGGTTTTCAATCCATTTCACTGAAATCAGAAATTTTTCAGACCTAAAACAAGTATCTCCCTGGCTCCCCCTGTTCTCCACCTCCCAGAGAATTTCTTAGGGGACATTTCAGCAGCCCAGGGCTATATCAGAAATGGGATACCGTGGGTATTTAGGGCAAGCAGAGGTGGTGGGAGTAGGAGGAAGAAACATTTTAGTGGGAGCCTCAAAGACTGTTGAGGTGACTTACGGGATTTGGCATGATTCAATAAGAACCATTCAGTGTGAATGAAAACAGAAAGAATAAAGCCAAGTGACTATTTCTGGGTTGGGGTTTTTAGGGTGTGTGTGTGTGTTGTGCTGGGAAAAGCTAACAGTATATTTTCTGCAGCCTCTGCAGGTAGACAAGCAGTTTCTTCATGGCACAGATTCAGAACTTCCAACTAGCTGACAACAAAATATAAAATTAAATCCCAGTTTTTATGGCTACCCAAGTCAACAGAGTAGCAAATAAGAATGGTCTGAGAATGAAAGAAGCCAGCACTGGGTATGTCACAGCTAACTTGCTTTCCTTTGGCCAATTTCTCCTAATTTAGCAGTACTTCCGTTTCTGGCCTAACTTCCCCCGGTTTGTAAACTACGTCACTTAACTGAACTCAGCCGCAGACTTTAAAAAAACAACATTTAACTTTTTCAGCAATGGTTTTTTTGGCATTTCTACTTCTGAAGAATTTTATTGAAGTCTGATTTGTCCTTTTTATTTCTTGAAGGATCATAGCTATCAGTCTTGCTTTCTCTTTGCCTGTCACCCTTTCTAAAGGTACAGTGCAGCGTCTGTTTAAATGTGATTAAAGATTTCAGTGTTTCTTTTAAATCAATATTTACCAGTGAAATCCTGCCAATATAAATGTGCAGGCTGGGTAGAAAATATTGGCTTAAATCAAAATGCCTCTGAATACACATGCACAGACAAGGACTGTAAATGGTTAGTATGTCACTTATGACATTCTAGCCTCTTTCTGCCAGCTGTACATGGATCGCAATTATATAACATAACTGTAGAACAGTCTTAACATTGATATAACTTTTTTTTGTAAGTTATCTTCTTATTAGACATAAGTGTTTTTTTTGGAGTTTTTTGTGTGTGTGTGTTGGTGATTCTTCAGGCATTTATCTCACAATGTCATGCAATGTAGTTTAAATGGTTTCCTGGAATTATGAGACTTAGTGTTATTTGAAGTGACAGAAAGCAAAAGAATCTTAATTAAAAAAAAAAAAAAAAGACTATACCACAAAGCTTATTGCAGAAACAGCAGACATTTGGAGATTATGAAGTCAGGCTTATTGAGTGACTGCATTAATTTAACAAACATTTACTGAATTGGATTTATTCATTGACTGAATTTATTGAATGAATGAATGGCTGCTACACTTTGAATGAATTTCAAATAGTTGTAGTTTGGATTAGAAATTATTTTTCTGAAACCGAATAGCCCAGTCAGCCAGCACAGAGAGGGCCCCAGCTGGCACCTGGCAGCTGCAGCCTCCGGAGAAGAACCTGCAAGAGCGTAGAGCGAGTGAGGTTTATGTGGCCAAGGCTAAGGACCAAGTCTTCAGTGAAAACTATGAATTACACAGTTCTCACACTGCACTTCCTCTTAAATAGGGAGGGCTGGGTCTGAGATGAGGAAGGGGGAGTGACTCATCTATGAAAAAAATAATCACTGAAGTTTCTAATGGCAAGCCCTGAACAGTGCTTGGTAAATAGCAGGTGTTTCATAAATGCTTGCTTTGGAAGAAGGTAATACAAGATGCGTTAACCTAATGTAATTTGTGGGGGTGAGTGTGGAATTTTCCAATTAGGATGCAGATGCATGAACAATGCCTATGTTTAGTAGGGATAAAATCCCTTCTGCTCCATTGCCTATCTCCAAAAGCTTGTGCACCCAAAACTGAATAGTGGCCAAAAAAAAAAACTGATAATGGTGATTAGAGCAACCATCCACCGAGGATCCATGCTGCACATAACATCTCTAATGTTCAAAGCAACATTGCGAGATAGATTTTATATCATCAAGCTATAGGTGAGAAAATGGGTTTGAAAAGAAATGATAGGTGAGGATGGAAAGGTGGTTTAGTTGTTAGGATTAATGGCAGGTCCCAGTAAGGAATACAAAGACACAATCACTGTTATTATAGAGTGTGTGGTCCAGGAGAAGGACAGGAGCACAGGAGACACAGAATTAGGCAACAAGGGCAAACTGTGGACTGCAAGTGGGATTGTCAGAGAGAAACTGGGACATGTGTTCATTCTTTGAACCCATTCTCACCCCACCCCACCCCCTGTAAATCCATTGCTAGGGAGTCAATTCTAACTCAGAGCAAACCTATGGAACACAGTAGTAGTAGCTGCAATCTCACAGCCAGTATGGGACCAACACATACATTTTCCTGTCAAACATTCTGAGGACTTTGAATTCATAGTAGTAGCTGACAGGCACAAGCTCAAACTGCTTCTGCAGTGTCCACGATAACATAATTCCCGCAAAAATGTGGTAGTAGGTTTCATCTCTTTAGGTTACTTCCATTAGATATAATTGTATGATTTCTATTTTTGATTGAGAAATATTGCTATATATAATGCAAGTCCAGTGCCACTGAGTCAATTCCAATTCACAACAACCCTATAGAACACCATCAAATTGTTCCATAGGAGTTTCAAGGTTGTAAATCTTTACAGAAGCAGACAGCCACACTGTCCCCCTGGGGAGCCACTGGTGGGTTTGAACTACTGACTTCTGGTTAACAGCCAAGTGCTTAACCATTGGACCTCAGGGCTCCTGCTTTGACCAGAGCAGGTGCTTAACACAAACTGTGGGCAAAGTACACTGAACTAAATGGAAATGAAAGCTACCTGACTGCTATCAGCAGATGAAAGGCATGGAGGCCAAAATGAAACGTAAAGCACTGAAAAGACATTTGAAGATAAAAGATGAGTGAGAGGGGGGCGGAGTCAAGTTGGTGAACTAAGTCCACGTCTCCTTCTATCCCTCTGGAAACCAGGACCTGAACTGACAATCAAACAGAGCCTTCTGAGCACCTAATCAGCCTCAGGACACGGCACAGAGCTGTTAATTGGGACTTCATACCACTCAGCGAAAAACCTCCTCTCTTTCACTGACTCCCACTCCTGGCTAGCCCCAGCTCTCACGGACGGAAGGTAAATGCACCAGTTTGACTTTTTTTTCCCTCTGTCTCGGCTGGCGGGCAGAGCTGGGTCTTGCCTGGTGGCTGGACTCAGACGCACTGCTGGGGGGATAGGCAGGCGAAATTCCCATATTCTGAGAGCCAGGCTCGGGACTCTGTTAATCTAGCCACTTTGAGCCTTTCGTTTTATATCTGCGTCAGCGAGGTTTGTGCGGAGCTTTGCAGTCAGTGTGCGGGACGCCATGTCGGTACCGAGATTTTAGCGGGACCTCGTTCTTAGCCTGGGAGCCAGCGCCTGCAAACGGAACAGCACTTCTCCGACAGAAAAGCAGTGATTTTGCACAGTGCTGCCTACGTTGGGGGCCCTGCGACAGAAGCAGAGGAATCACTACCTCTCGGCACCTTTAGCCCCTCTGTCTCCTGCCTGTGTGGAGGACACCATCTTGGATATGGTGGCCGCAGCTGGACCTAATTCTTAACTTGGGAGCCAGAGCCTACCCACAGGAGAGCGCTTTTCTATCACAAAACCAGTACTCAGTGCAGTGTTGGCTAAGGCTAGGCCCTGTCAGCAGAGGCCAACAGGGCACTAGCAGTGCTGTATTCAGAACTAGTTTGTTATCATCTGGGGTTGGATGTAGTGGCACTTACTTTGTCAGATGAGAAGAGGGACCTCTACACCTGAAAACCTAACTGACTTGTGAACTGCTCAGATACCTTTTGCTTTACATTTGAAGACAGCCTAGAGAAACATTTGCAATCCATCCTCACAGTACCTCTTCCAGCCTCTATATACTCACATGGGACCCAAAAAGCAACAGATAATTGTGGCATACAAGCAATCACTCATGGCTTCAGAAGGCTCCCAAACAAAGCAACCAAGGAGTTTTCCAGATGAAGAAACTTTTATGAAAGCATCAAGAAGTGAATACAAATTGATTATATACAGAGCCCTTCTAGACTTTATAAAAAATGCAGGAGAAAAAATGAAAAATTAAGCAAGTTGTTCGATCTGATGGAACACCAGTAATCTGAAATCCAGCAGATCAAGAAGAAAATCAAAGACATAGAAATTTCCATGCAAAGCCAAGAAAACAGAATGGAACAAATGGAAAAAAGAATTTCTGACTTAGAAGACAGAGCTACCGATGCCAGCATCTATGAGCAGAAATCAGAAAAAAGAAACAAGAAAAATGAAGAAACGTTAAGAAGCATGTGGGACTCTATTAAGAGGAACAACCTTCGATTAATTGGAGTCCCTGAACAGGGTGAGACATCTGAGAACACAGAGAGTATCGTTGCTGAGCTGATGAAAGAAAACTTCCCAGAAATCACGCAGGAAGAGAATATAGACATCTCAGATGCATATCGTATGCCACCCAATATAGATCTAAAAAGAAAGACTCCAAGATATATTATAATGAAGCTTAACAAAATGAAACATAAGCAGCAACTCTTAAAGGCAGCAAGACTCAAGGCAAAGCTAACATTCAGAGGGAAACCCTGTAGGCTCTCGTCAGATTTCTCAGCAGAAACCATGCTGGCACGGAGACAGTGGCATGACACATTCAAAGTCTTGAAGGAGAAGAACTTCCAACCAAGAATTATATATCCTGCAAAACTGTCTTTCAAATACGAAAATGAAATTAAGTCATTCCCAGATAAACAGAAACTCAGAGAATTTGTAAAAAACAAACCCAAACTACAAGAAACACTGAAAGAAGTTCTTGGCTTTGACTTAGAAGAACAAAACCACTAACTTTATATTTTAGAACAACACACTACTCAATACTCTATTCATTTAGGGAAGGCTCCAAAGTAAATCACAGCTTTGATATGGAAAGAAGCAATCCAGTGATCATCATGAAAACTATGGTGTCATCATAATAAAAAGAGGGATGTACTTCCACCCATCAGCAGACAACTACACCTTCTTCTCCAGTGCACATGGAACATTCTCCAGAATTGACCATGTGATAGGCCATAATGCAATGCTCAACAAAATCCATACCATTGAATTATTGCAAAGCATCTTCTCAGATCATAAAGCCATCGAAGTTGAAATCAATAGCAGAAAAAACACAGAAAGTGGAACTCTTGGAAACTGAACAACACCTTGCTCAAAAAAACATGGGTTATAGAGGAAATCAGGGATGAATTAAAGAAATTCATGGATTCCAATGAGAACGAAAACACTTCCTACCAGAACCTATGGGATACAGCCAAAGCAGTGCTCAGAGGTCTGTTTATCTCCATAAATGCACACATCGGGAAGGAAGAAAGAAAGCAAATCAGGGAACTAACTCCACAGCTTGAACAAGTAGAAAGAGAACAACAGAGGAACCCCTTAGGCACCAGAAGAAACAAGATCATAAAGATTAGAGCAGAGCTAAATGAATTAGAGAATAGAAAAACAATTGAAAAAATTGAAAAGACCAAAAGCTGGTTTTTTGAAAAGATCAACAAAATTGATAAACCACTGGCTAAACTTACTAAAGAAAAGCAGGAAAGGAAACAAATAACCCAAATTAGAAGTGAGAAGGGAGTTGTCACCACAGATGAAACAGAAATCAAAAACATCATAACAGAATACTATGAAAGACAGTACTCTAACAAATTTGAAAACCTAGGGGAAATGCACCAATTCCTTGACTCATACCACCTACCCAAATGATCACAACGTGAAGCAGAACAACTTAATAAACCCATCAGAAAGGAAGAGATTGAAAAGGTCATCAAAACACTGGCAACCCAAAAAAGTCTGGGCCCAGATGGCTTCACGGCAGAATTCTACCAAGCATTTAGAGAAGAGTTATCCCCAATACTACTGAAACTATTTCACAGTATAGAAAGGGATGGAGTACTCCCAAACTCATTCTATGAAGCCAGCATAACCCTGATACCTAAGCCCGGGAAAGATCCAACAAAGACAGAGAACTACAGACCGATATCACTCATGAACTTAGATGCAAAAATCTTCAACAAAATTCTTGCCAACGGGATACAACAACACATCAAGAAAATAATCCATCATGACCAAGTGGGATTCATACCAGGGATGCAAGGCTGGTTCAACATCAGGAAAACAAATAATGTGATTAACCACATAAATAACACAAAAGACAAAGATCACCTGATTTTGTCCATTGATGCCGAAAAGGCATTTGATGAAGTCCAACACCCATTCATGCTAAAAACTCTTAGCAAAATGGGCATAGACGGCAAATTCCTCAACACAATAAGGACCATTTATACAAAGGCAATTGCCTACATCATCCTGAATGGAGAGAGACTGAAAGACTTTCCCCTGAGATCAGGAACTAGACAAGGATGCCCACTGTCACCTCTCCTATTCAACGTTGTGCTAGAAGTTCTAGCCAGAGCAATTAGACAAGACGAACAAATAAAGGGCATCTGCATCGGCAAAGAGGAAGTTAAAAGCTCCCTGTTCACAGATGATATGATTGTATATGCAGAGAACCCCAAGGAATCTATAAGTAAGCTACTCAAACTGACAGAAGAGTTCAGCAAAGTTTTAGGATACAAGATAAACATAAGTAAATCAGTAGGTTTCCTTTATATCATCAACGAGACTGTTAAGGAGGAAATTATTAAATCAATACAATTTGTGATAGCCCCTAAGAAGATAAAGTACCTAGGAATTAATCTAACCAGAGAAACAACAGACCTTTACAAAGAGAACTACAAGCCCTTACTACAACAAACTAAGAGAGACTTAGATAAATGGAAAAACCTACCCTGCTCATGGATAGGAAGACTTAACATTGTGAAAATATCTATTTTACCCAAAGCAATTTATTTATATAATGTAATCCCAATACAAGTTCCAGCATCATTTTTTAATAAGATGGAGAAACAAATCACCAATTTTGTTTGGAAAGGGAAGAAGCCCCGGATAAGTAAGGTACTACCAAAGAAGAAGAACACACTGGCAGGCCTTTCATTACCCGACCTTGGAACATACTACACTGCCACAGTGGTCAAAACAGCCTGGTACTTGTACAAGAACAGACAGATCGATCAATGGAATAGAATTGAGCCCCAGAGATGACACCATCTGCCTATGAACAGCTGATATTCGACAAAGGCCCTAAGACATTAAACTGGGGTAAAAACAGTATCTTCAACAAATGGTGCTGGCAAAATTGGTTATCCATCTGCAATAAACTGAATCAAGATCCATATCTTACACCTATACAAAAACCAACTCCAACTGGATAAAAGACCTAAATATCAAACCTAAAACGATAAAGCTCATCCAAGAAAAGGTAAGAACAACAATGGAAGTTTTAATACACAATGAGGACAGACTCCAAAATCTGTCAAAGAAATCTCAATCAACAGAAGAGAAAGTAGATAAATGGGAACTATTAAGAATCAAACACTTTTGTTCATCCAAAGACTTTATTAATAGAATTAAAAGAACACCCACAGAGTGGCAAAAAATATTTGGCAACTCTATGTCAGATCGATGCCTGATCTCCATAATCTATAAGATACTACAAAATATCAATAAGAAGAAGATAAACCATCCAATTAAGCGATGGGCAAAGGAGATGGACAGAGACTTCACTAAAGAGGAGATCCAGGCAGCCAAAAAACACATGCGGACATGTTCACAATCTTTAGTTATTAAAGAAATTCAAATCAAGACAACAACGAGATACCATCTCACCCCAACAAGATTGGCCATGATCCAGAAAACACAAAACAACAAATGCTGGAGAGGCTGTGGAGAAAGTGGAACCCTCCTACACTGTTGGTGGGGTTGCAAAATGGTCCAGCCTCTTTGGAAGGCAATCTGGTGCTTCCTTAAAAAAATGGATATTGATATACCATTTGACCCAGTAATTCCACTACTTGGAATATATCCTACAGATTCAAGGCCTTTCACACCAATGGACACATGCACCAGAATGTTTACCGCAGCACAGTCCAAGATAGCAAAAAGATGGAATCAACCCAGATGCCCAACAATAGAAGAATGGATAGGTAAACTATGGTACGTATACTCAGTGGAGCACTACGCAATGATAAGGAATAATAATGATTCCAGGAAACATCTCCTAACCTGGTTTCAACTGGAAGACATTATGTTGAGTGAAAGCAGTCAGTGACAAAGGGACAAATACTGTATGAAACCTCTACAATAAGATCTCAAAAACAGACTTGTGTATAGAAGAGAAGACTCTTTGACAGCTGCAAGGGAGGGGAGGGAAGGAGCGTGAAGTGGGAGGGTTTAGTTTAGATAGTTACTAGAAATCTAGTTGGGAGAAAGCGGTGATAGCACACATTAGAAACAAGAACAACATTAAGTGGACTTCAGCATAACTTGAGTACTCCTTCCATCTTAACTCAACACTGCAAGGATAGAGTAGCTGGGGCAGGGGGTGGGAGACCATGCTCTTAGGCGAATTCCAGGCCAATTGGCACAACTAGCATTTGCTAAGAGAGCTCTCTGCACCCCACATTGGTGAGTGGCATCTGGGGTCTTAAAAGCTGCCAAGCTGCCATCCGAGGACACGTCAAATGGTCCCAACTCAGCAGGAACGGATGCTCACCGAGGACCAAAATGACATGTGGTAAAGACAACTGAGAAGACAGAGAGACCCACAAGAGTGGGTGCCTACATCGACTTGGGACCAGAAGAACCGGATGGTGCCCGGCCACCAGCATTGATAGCCACGATGGAGCACACAGAGAGTCTTACTGGCAACACAAGAATAAAAAGGGGTGCATCATGAGATCTCCACTAAAAGATCTCAATTGATGGTCTAGCAGTTTTTTGGGGTTCCTCTGCGAGCATGGCCCCCGGTCCTGATGCTGCCCTTTCCCATAAATTACAACAAAGGTCCACTCTTTGGACAGGAATGGATTGGATTTGGCAATGCAGAGTGACCATATATTGGAAGCACTTTATGGTTCTATACACCTATAGGATATCATCTTGCTGACCTCTGGCTGGAGGAAGGGGAGTGGACGGAGAGGAGGGGAAAGGAGGCTGTTGGGAGGATGAGACATGCATGGAGCAGAGAGGAATAGTGTGCTGTCACCTGACAGGGAGAGCAGTGGAAGCTGCATATAGGTGGGCATGTAAATTTATACATGAATGTACGTTTTCACTCAGTCATATTAAATAAAAATTTAAAAAAATGAAAAAAAAAGATCAGTGAGAGAAGGGTCATGTTACTAGGACAGGAAGAGGGTCTGGGTCTGTTACAGAAATAATAAGCAGCTACTGTATGTTTTTGAACAGGGAAAGAGGCGATTTAGGACAGTCAGGCTGGCAGAGGTATGTCACATAGCTGTCAATGGAGGGGCAAGAGTTAGGGATCCCAGGAAGACCCTGCTGTCAAGATCTGCAGTGAAAACAACAAAGGCTGCGATAGGTGGGGACCACAGGATGGAAGAGAAGAGGTAAGTTTTAAGCCATAGCTGGAAGAAAAAAATAAAAAAATATATTTTCATGAAATATGAAACAGAAGATTTGAGAGTAGGTGTCTGAAATTGCTACCAAGCTTCCAAGTGTTGGAATAGGATCTAGAGTGGAATGGCCAGGAGATATAAATGAGTGGAGAGCATGCTAACTTGGACCACACTGAATCTGTGTGATTGCCATATGGTTACAAGGACTGGGCTGAGCTTCTAGGAAGGGAATGTAGCTCCAGGTATGGGATTGCTGCAGTGTTATGGGCTAAGTGTTGTGAACACACATTCCCTGCCTATGACTCTCTAGGGCACGTGTACCACCTTCTAATTAGCTCCTTGGAGAAAGGTCAGTAACAGACGCCTATAGAAGATTCTGCAGACCACCTCACCAGCTCCATGTTCTCTTCTACTCCCTCTTTTCCCATTTCCTCAGTTTTCACTTGCCAAACACTCAAAGCAAAGCTATGGTGATATATGTCTTGGCTGATTTCCAACTCTGCAGGGCACAAGCTTAATGAAGGAGGTTTCTTCCTCCTTGCACCTTGAAGAATCCTTTCATTGGCACCAAACCAATTTCCCCAGAATGGAAAGGATCATTAAAGCTGCAATGAACTCTAAAAGCTTAGAGACCATACTTAATCCAGTTTATTTCTTAGCAGGTGAAGGAAGAGACCAAGGCCAGAAGGGAACTGATATCTTCAAGATCACACAGCTGTTCTCTCATTAAACAGCAGGACTCAGTTTTGAATTTTTACAGAACCTGTTGTAGCTACTTCACTGTACCTCACCTCTGAGAGGCAATGTTTAAAGCAGTCTTCTGTTTAATTGGATGCTTAATAGGTGTCGGTCTGTAGGCTGGCTCAGAGGATCCCAGGAAGAGTAAACGTAACAGTCAGCTCTTAAGGAGGCCAGAGTCTGGAAACACTAGGAGAATAGATGTAATTACTTTTGCTGAGGGGGCAGTATTGGCAAAGGCTTTCTGGAGGAAATTAGGCCTTGGCAGAGTTTTAAAGGATGAATAGTAGCCTGTCTGGCAGTAGAAAGAAGGTAAATGCATTCCAAGCAGACATAGCAGCATGTATCAAGATAAAGGGGTTGATACTCTCTGGTACTTGCAGGTACTACAAAACAAAAAACAAACCTTCTGTCATGTTGATACCAAGTCCAACGGACCCTAAAGGAGAGAGTAGAACTGCCCCATAGAGTTTCCAAGGAGCATCTGGAGGATTTGAGCTGCCGACCTTCTGGTTAGCAGACATAGCACTTAACTACTATGCCACCAGGGTTTCCAGAGTTACGACAAAGCTTCAGTATTTTATTGCAGCTGGAGGAAGAGATGGGACAGTTGAAGAGGCAGAGTACTGCTGGAATAAAAAAACAGAGGGATGGGCCAAAAAAAAAAAAAAAAAAGACACAGCAAAACATAAAGAAGATACCCACAGCATGACTGAGGGATGCTCCAAAGATTTATAGTCAGAAGCAGGGATATTTGGAGTGCTATAGAGCAGTCCATTTCATTAAAAGGGTCAGATAGTAAATAGTTGAGGCTTGTAGGCGATACAGTCTGTGTTGTATATACTCAGCTCTGCCACTTTAGCCCCCAGACAGCCATACACAGTTCATAAGCAAATGGGTGTGGTTCTCTTCCAATAAAACTTTACTTGCAAAAACAAGTGGCCATCTCATGGGTCACAGTTTGCCACCCCCTGCTGTACAGATATCTAGAGATCCTGAAGTCATTCTCAGTTCCTGTAGTAAGTAGAAGAATGTTTCACAACCTATGAATATGTTACAAGGTAAAGAGCAACTAAGGTAGCGGATAGAACTAACTAACCTTAAAATACGGAGATGATGTTTGGATTACCTGAGTGGGGCTAAGATAATATAAAGATTCTTCCATGTGGAAGAGGGAGGCAACAGTCAGTATCACAGGGATGGAACAGGAGAAAGACTTGATTGGCTATTTCCAGTTCTGAAGCAGGAAAGAACCAAGAAACGTGGGCAACCTCAGACAGCTGGAAAAGTCAAGAAAGGGGACTTTCCCCTAGAGTTTCCAGAAAGAAATATGACCCTGCCAGACTCGACGGCACTTGGCTTTTTTGGCAGCACCTTGACATGTGTTCTTAAGCCACTAAGTTCATGTAATTTGTTTCAGCAGCAACAGAAAACTAATACAATACCCATCTTTGAGCTAAACCTTCTGGAGAAAAAGAAGCTCCAGAATGAGGAACACAGTTGCAGAATCTACTTCAGCACCTAATGAAAATGACAGGTTAAAGAAAATTCTGGATTTGGGTGTGGGGAAAATTAGGCAATGCTTTGGGGGAATTTTTACAATAAGAAGGAGTTGCTTTTACACTGAGGGGCTTTATAGATAACTGGTAAAGTGTAAGAGGCATTGAAACAAAATTTCCCATATTTGTATTTCCCCAGGGGCTCCCTGATCCACATACTTGAGAATTTATACATAAGGAAAGACAGTTTCTGTGTGCAGGGGTGATCACCAAAGTCCCCAGGCAGGTCTTGCTATACAGTGCCCAGAGTCGGGAAGTAGGTTGTCAGAAATCATCCCCGACTTTCTATTCCACTGGCATGGGGCCATCCTCTGCCCCCCTGCTGTGTCACTGCACCATTTACGTCATGGGGAATACAGTTTGCCACTTTGAAATGTGTGTTAACATGTGGGAAATGACAATTTGATTCTGGTGACATTTGGCAAAGGAGATAACATTTCAAAGCAGAGCTTGAGCAGGCCTGGCATCAATGTCATTAGGGGTGATTTCAGAGATTTCTGCTGCTGGGCACTCACAGAGGTAAGTAGGTCAAGAGACCCCACCCATATCTTTCCAGTGAATTGTCACAGCTGAGGGTAGAACTTGAGTTCCATTCTGTAAACACCTTGATAGCAAAGATTCCCACCCCCCACTCGTAGCACTTAACACTGTGTATTGTAATCTGGAGAGCAACAGTCACTATATGGTGGTAAACGAATTGACTGGGAAAAATTAAGGAGACAGCAAAGCAGATCTTGTTGTAACATGATGATTCTTGTCACAAAGTCATAAACCACATTTTAATGTAGAAAACATTCTCACATTATTTCAATTACCTGCATAAAGAAGTTAGAAGGGGATATTAACAAATTCATTTTGCTGATAAAAAGAATGAGTTTCACATCCTGTTCCACAGCCAGCGGTTGCAAATGTTGGGTCTCAACCTAGGTCTTTGGGTTCTTAGTTGGAGTTCAGTGGCATCCCACAGTGCTTCCTCTCTTCCTTCCTTCATCTTTCTGCAAACATTGAGTATCTACTGTATGCCAGACAACAAGGTCCAAGGTCTCCTGGATACAAAATTAACTAAGGCAAAGTTCTAGATCTAAAAAAGATAATAGTTTGGCAGAAGAGATAAGCATGCAAATGTGTAGATTCTGATGCAACTTAATACTAAGACATTATAGTACAGTGTGAGGCACTGTGCTAAGGATTTTACACACTGTTAATGTATACAACAACATTATTACTTGTGTTGCTATTGTCCCCTTTAATAGATAGTGCGGTATAGGTGTACAGTCATTAAGTATTTAGTAAGTGACAAGTCAGAATCCTTATGATTTTTTCTACTTACTACTTTTTTATTGTTGCAAACTATGAGCAACATAATATTTACTATTTAAACTATTGGAAACCCTAGTGGTGCAGTGATTAAGTGCTACAGCTGTTAAACAAAAGGTCAACAGTTTGAATTCAGCAGGCACTCCATGGAACTCTATGGGGCAGTTCTATTCTGCCCTTTTTTTTAAACCATTGAATTGTACAAGTCTGTGGCATTAATTATATTCACAGTGTTGTGCAACTATAGCCACTATCTAGTTCCAGAACTCTGTCATCACCTCACACAGAAATTCACTACCCATTAAGCAATCTCATTCTCTCTTGGCTACAGATCTCACACTCTGAACCACTATGAGGTTTGATGGTTAACTTCATGAACTCATCCTAGAAAAGGTGCTACATACCTCACTGCGGAATATCACTACAGTCACTTTCCATATACTCCGCTTGGGAAGCTGTACACCACCAGCAGTGCTTAGCCTACCCTTCAAAGCACTTTTACTAGGACGAGTTCATGAACTTAATTGTCAGACCTCATCTGATGACAGCTCTGGTGGATATCCCAGAAAAAGAGTTCCAAAATTGCTTTGAAGGGTACACTAGGCACTGGTGTTGGTGCACAACTCCCCAAGGGGAGTACTTCAAAGGTGACTGTAGTGATATTCAGCAATGAGGTATGTAACACTTTTTCTAGGATGAGTTTGTGAACTTAATTGTCCATTGTTGTACTATTTCCACATACATGCTAGCACAGAGTTCTACTCCAGAGACAGAGAACAGAGGGAAGATGATTGACGGCTCAGGGAAGCTGGTGAAGGCTCCCCTGGGGAGCAGAACGTGTACCTCTACTGCAGTAAAAAGCAATGACCCAGCTCATTTAAAGACTACTTTTCCATTTAGTCCTTGACTCTAAAAACCAAATTTGAAAAGAGTATCCCAGAAATTTAACTCCACTTAAAAGTATTTTTCTGAGTAACTACTAGGTACAAAGTATTATGCCAGGGACTTCATGAAGAATAAAATTAAGTCCAACTCTTAAGACACTAATAACCCCATGTTTGCCCCCAGAGTAGAGGTGGAGTAGCCTTTGGAGGTCCATGGGAGATGGAGCAAAGCCTCTGAGACTCCGGAGTTAGGAGACTTGAGTTCTAGTACCAGCTTCATCACTAGTTCTCCCTCAGGGGCCCCTCTCTGGGCTCCAAACCTTTGGCACTGAAATGCAGTGCTAGAATAAATGATACCTGGCGTGGGGGTAGGGAGGTTCGGGGGTAGTGATGGGGAATGGATGTGGGGGTCCCTTTTAGCTCTCATGTCCCATTATTCTAATACTCATCAAGGGGGTACAGGCAAAAGGATTACCTTGCACAGTAGTGTAGGAAGAGGGGAGAGCAGTTCACCTCATCAGAGGACCTCTCAAGTATAGCCCCTTTGCACCCAAATCCTGCAGATGCCCAGCAGCCACATGGCATGGGCTACCAGGGTCCAAGCTGGCTCTCTACTGACAAGAGTTTCCTTAGGTAAGGAAACGACCAAACGGTGAGAGCATTGGCCCTCTCCTAGGAGGTCCATATTTGGCAGATGCTGTGTACATCAGCAACATTTAATATGTCCGCTTGAAACTATTATTGTTTTGTTATTGCTGTTTAATTATGGTAACCAATGCTACTTAGTGGGAATAGTCTGTGTGCAAGATATGGGGATTGCTTTACTTGCAGTTATCCATTCATCTTGGTAAATCTGTTATTGTTACAATAGAAATTATTATTTTATTATTATAATAAAAGTTTTATTATCTCCACTCTACAGATAAATCCGTAGCTCAGGGGGGTTAAATCACTTGAATGCAGTGGAGGTTCAATGGTAGAATTCTTACCTTCCATGCAAGACACCCAGATTTGATTCTTGATTATCAGACAGTGCATCTCATGTGCAGCCGCTACCCTCTGCTTCAGCGGAGACATGCATATTGCTAAATGTTATAAACAGGTTTCAGTCAAGCTTCTAGACTAAGGTGGAATAAAAAGAAGGGCCTGGTGATCTACTTCTGAAAATTAGCCAATGAAAACTCTGTGGATCACAACGGTGTGATCCCCAACCAATCATGGGGATGGTACAAGCAGGACAAGGCAGCATTTTGTCACCATGGCCATGAGTCAGGTGCTGACTCCACAGCAGCTAATAAAAACAACTAGGTCATATAGACACTACTAAGTGATAAAGCCTGTACTTTCATCCAGGGCTGTCTGGCTTCAAATCCACAGTTTGTTTTGTACAATCTGCAATGCTCCAATCTGAGTGACTTGCAATTAGTAACTGAAAAGGATGTACATCCAGTAAGAATCATACCATGCACTTACCTAACAATTTGTAAAACACTGTGTCATACATATCATCTGATACAGCAGCTCAGAGACATAGGCAGAGCATTATCTCCACTTCACAGAAGAAGAAACTGAGTCTTCATGGAGGTCGCTTTCCTTGGAGGCTTTATAAACCTACAGCTGTGCTAATCACAGGCTCCTTTGGTGGTGCTAACAGTTAAGTACTCCACTACTAGTGGAAACGGTGGCTGTTTGATAGCACACAGAGGCTCCCCAGGAGACAGGCCTGGCAGTCTGCTACTAAGAGGCCTTAAACACCCTATGGGGCAGCTCTACTCTCCACATATGGGGTCAGCACGAATAGGCACTGACTCGGTGAAAACTAACGATGGCATACTAATCACGTACTTGTCTAAGATTTCTGACCACTCTGGAACGTCATTTCTTAAAATCTTATGTCTTGGGTCTTAAACTGCATCCGCTTATTTATATTTTAGAATAGTTAACACAGGGCCTTCCCAGAGAGATATGACCAAATGTCAGCTGGTGTTTCCTTAAATCTTCTTTTAGGACAAAATGCACATCATTTCCAAACAACTGAGAATGGTTCAGTGAGTCTTAAAGTCTCAAACCATCATCATGACAAAAATTTCTTCTTTCAAAATGCTAGTACATCACTGAACTCCATTCTCTTTACTAGGTTGACAATATGTGTGTCAACAGCATCAAACATTTAGGAATTTCTCTTTGTAAGTCTGTATGCAATAACATAGACCCTGTAGACCCTCCTCATGAATGTTCTATAAACTGTAAAAGTAATTTTAACGTAGTTCTATAAGTATATGAAACCTATGTGTCAAGCTTCTTTTCTCTTTCTACCCCCCCAAAAAAGTACAGAAAATAAATGTAAATAATCTTTTGTGTCTGCTTCAAATAATTTGACTCTTCTCCCACTAGCAGGAATGGTAGTTATTTGCGAGGCTACCTGAGTGGTTCAATCGAGGGGAACATCTGCCACATGCAACAGTAGGGATGAATCTCATAAGCACAAATACTGCATGAAAGAAACCAGATGTTTAAAAAATATGCAGAAGAAGTATGATTCAGTTTATATAAATCCCAAAACTAAACTATGATTTAGAAATCAACATACTGGTTACCTTGGGGAATTAATGACTGGGTGGAGACGTGAGAGAGTCTTCCATGTTGGGTATCAATTACATGGCGTAATCATTTAATGAAAATTCATTGACTTTCACACATGTGATTTATGTACTTTTTTTCCCTGCGTATTGTATTGTAGCAAAAAAGTTTCTGGAAAAAAAAAAATAGCTTTCCAACTCTTTGTACCTCGACATCTATAACTAACACCCTTGTTCTCTCTCCTGTTTCACTTTGGACCTTACCCAGTGGTGTCACCAAGGGAATGCCAAGCCAAGCCAGCCACTGCCACTGAGTAAATTCTGACTCATAGTGACCTGATAGAGTAGAACTGCCCCATAGAGTTTCAAGGAGCGCCTGGCAGATTTGAACTGCTAACATTTTGGTTAGCAGATCTAGCACTTAACAACTACACCATCGGGGGATGCAGGGGGCTGCAAATTATACTGGATTACACTGGGGGCGGGGGCAGGGACGGTGACACAGAAATGACTGTTTATAAAAATTTTATACAATGTTTCAGCAGAAATTTATTATTATCTTAATAAAAGTATTGCTGTAGTTAGTTATAACAAAAAAACTTTCATTAAGCTCAGCTTAATGTATCAATATATCCCATAAGGCTAAAATTTTATGCTAATTTACCTTTTGAATCTTCCAATGAGCTCCCATCAGAGCTGTCATTATTACCCAGTTATGGTGATGCCTTGAATCATGTGGGTTAGTCTGCACAAAGTACAAGTACACACTGTTGCTTTCATCACTGTCAATGTTATTATAGTTGCTGGTGATTAGAAATTATAAAAATATTGTGGTAATTAGCATGCGGGAGCATAATACCGTACATTACCACAGTGGGTGACATTGACCCTAGTGAAGCCACTGACCTTAAAAATAAACCAGAAAAAAAGAAGAAGAAGAATCAAACCCATTCTGTCAAGTAAACTCCAATTCACAGTGACCCCATGGTAGTTCCAAGGCTGAAAATTGCTGTAGAATCAGACCACCACATCTTTTTCATGTAGAGCTGCTGGTGGTTTTGAACCACTTTTTGTTTAGAAGTTCAGAGTGTCAACCACTCTCAAACGATCCAATTCTAGTTCTCAAATAACTTATGCACCTAGTCTGGCAAGTCCTTCATGGCTATTGCAGACAACAGCCAACATGGATTAAAGAAGAAAAAGTTTGACCAAGGACACAATGATGTGTCCTTGAGCAAGTTGTTTGTTCAGTCTGAGTTTCAAGCTTTCTACCTGTAAAACTAGGGTAACAATGTCTACTTCATAAGATTATGATTACTCATCTTGAGGATTAAATGAGAAAATATATGCAGATGCCCAACTGAGTACGTGGCATAAAGATATCTTGGGAAACCTGACCTCAAAATGAAGTCATTTCTGTAACTCTCTCTCCACATTTGCCCAGTCAGGTTGGCTCTTTACCTCAAGTAAACCTCACTGAAAGCAATATTAAAATGTCACTCACTATACCCGAAAACTCCTGGGAAACTCACACTGTCCATTTGTTCTTCTTCACTTCCACAGTTGAAACATACCAACACTAGGTTAAGCAGATCTATCAGAAATGGACTACTCTAACCTCAAAAACCAAAAATCAAACCTGTCGACATACAGTCCATTCCATCTCATAGTAATCTTATAGGAGAGAAGCGAAGTGAATTGAACCATAGAGAGTCCAAGCAGTGACTGGTAAATTTGAACTGCTGACCTTTTGGTTAGCAGCTAAATTCTTAACCACTGAGCAACCAGCCTATGCTCTAGACTCAGCTGGACCCTAACTGTAGTTTTACTATCTCCCTACTTATTCTACAAGGAAAAATTGACTACATCTGTGGAAAGAGACAACAAACAAACTCAATATTAACAATCAGGATAAGGCCAGGGGCTGATCATGGAAAAGAACATTGATTGCCCATATATAGGTGCAAGGTGAAGCTGAAGAAAATTTGAACAAGTCCACAAAACCCAAAATATGACCTTGAGTATACCCTACCTGAAGTTATGGAACATTTCAGGAAGATTTGACACACAGAACACTAACAACTGAAAATCACACAAGTTTTGAAATGACATCAACAATATTCTACATGAAGAAGGTGAAAGGTCATTGAAAAGACTGGGAAGGAAGAAAAGACCACAATGGATATCAGAAGAGACTCTGAAACTTTGTCTTAAATGTTGACTACATACAGCAAATGGAAGAAATGATATAGAGCTGAACGGATTTCAAAGAGCCACTCAAAAAGACGAAGCAAAGCATTATAATGAAATGCGCAAAAGAAAGTGAGTTAGAAAACCAAAAGGGAATAACGTGTTACACATTTCCCAAGCCAAAAGAACTGAAGAAAAAAATTCAAGACTTGAGTTGCAATACTGAAGTGTTCTTCAGGACAAATATTTAATGAAGTAGGAAGTATCAAAAGAAGATGGAAGGAATACACAGAGAAACTGAATCAAAATGAATTGGTCAGACTTTAACCATTCCATTGCTGTTGTTTCCAGGTGCCCTCAGATCAGTGTCTGTCCATAGCAACCCCATGTACGACAGAGTGAAGCACTGCCGAGTCCTGCACCATCCCCACAATCATTGTCCTGCTGGAGTCTATTGCAGCTGCTGTGTCAATCTGTATAACTGAAGGTCTCCCTCATTTTCAACGACCTTACTTTACCAAGTCTGATGTACTTCTCCAGGGACTGATTCCTTCTAACAACAAGTCCAAAGTGTATGAAAGAAGACTTGCCATCCTTGATTCTAAGGAGCATTCTCTCTGTACCTCTTCCAAAACAGATTTATTCATTTTTTGGAAGACAATGGTATATTGAATATTCTTCACCAACACAATAATTCAAAGGTGCCAATTATTCCTCAGTCTTCCTTATTCACGGTCCAACTTTCACACACATGTGAGGTGCCTGAACATACCACAGCTTAGGTCAGGCTCACCTTAGTCTTTAAAATGACATCTTGGCTTTTTAATACTCTAAAGAGGTCTTTTGCAGCAGGTTTGCCCAATGAAATGAGTCATTTCATTTCTTGACTGCTGTTGCCAGGGGTGTTGATTGTGAATTCAATTAAATGAAATTCTCGACAACTTCAGTATTTACTCTGTTTACTGTGATGTTGTTTAGTGGTTGTCATAGTTATCTGGTACTGTTCTAACAGAAATATCACAAGTAGCTGGCTGTAAAAAGATAAATTTTATTTTGTCACAGTCCAGTAGGCTAAACATCTAAATTCATGGTGTCAGCTCCAGGGGAAGGCTTTCTTTGCTGGATCTGGAGAAAGATCCCTGTCATTAGTCTTCCCCTGGACTGGAGACTTTTGAGGTGTAGTGACCCTGGTCTTTCCAAAGGATGTGCTCAGCTTCTGGCACAGCTTCTTGGTAGTATGACATCTCCAAACCCCTTTGTTAGCTTATTTCCTTTATAGTTCAAGAGACTGCCTTGAGGTACAAAACAGTCTTACAGATTGGGTCCTGTCCCACCCAACAACACAACTGCTGCCCATTCACCCTCACTAATATCAAAGGTAGGATTTACAATATGCAGGAACATCATGAAATACCAGGAATCACGGCCTAGCTAAACTGCTATACAGATCTTTTGGTGAACACAATTCAATCTATGACAGTGGTCCACTTGTGAGGATTTTGGACTTTTCTTTCTTTCCCGTCTTTTCAATGACTTCTTGCTTTCTTCCTGTATGATGATATCAATCCACAACTTGCCTGGTCTATAGTCATTAGTGTTCAATATGTCAAATCTATTTTTAAGATGGTCTTTAAATTCAAGTGGGATATACTCAAGGTCGTACTTTGGCTCATGGATTTGTTATAATTTTCTTCAGCTTCAAATAGAATTTCATGTCAGCAATCAACAGTTTCACAGTTGGCTCTTCAGCGCATTCTAACTGATGATGTTGAGCTTTTCCATTGTCTTTCCCACAGATGTAGTCTGTTCGATTCCTGTGTATTCCTTCTTGCAATGTCGACACGTATAGTCATCATTTATGTCATTGAAAAAGGTATTTGTAGTGAAGAAGTCACTGGTCTTACAAAATTCTATCAACCAATCTCTGGCATTGCTTCTATTCCCAAAGCCATGCATATTTTCTGACTACTGATTTTTCTTCTTCGTTTCCAACTTTGGCATTCCAATCACCAGTAGTTATCAATGCATCCTGATTGCATTGTTTGATCAATTTCAGATTGCATAAGTTGGTAAAAATGTTCAATTGCTTCATCTTTGTCCTTAAAGTATTGGTGTCTAAATTTGAAGAATGGTAGTATTTACAGCTCAACATTGTAGATGCAAACAGACTATCCTAAACTGATAGTTTTACACTTCAGGAAAGATTCAGAAATGTTCTTTTTCATGATGAATGCAATGTCATTTGTCTTCAAGCTGGCATTCCCAGTATAGTAACCCATATTATTGTCTGGTTCAAAACAGCTCATACTAGTCCATTTCAGTTTACCAGTGCCAAGGATGTTGATGTTCATGCTTTCCATTTTATTTCTGAAAATTCCCAATTTTTATTTATCTTTATTTAATTTTATATTTTTAATTTTATTTTTTAATTAATTTATTCCTGACAATTCCCAAACTATGCACATTCCACATTCCAGTTATTAATGGACGTTCATAGATGTTTCTTCTCGTTTTGAGTATGCCACATTAGAATATGAAGGATGATTCTGCTTGAGGAAGTGACTCTTTCCTAGCCGTCTTCTGAGTGCCTTCCAACCTGAGGGGCTCATCTGCTGGCACTACATGGACTGCCAAAAATACAAACAAATCTGTTTGGGAAGAGGTATAGCCAGAATACTCATTAGCAGCAAGGATGGCAGGATACCATCTACCATATTTTGAGATGTAGTCAGGAGGGATCAGCTGTGGAGAAGGTTATCATCCATGATCACATAGACCAGGGAAAAAGGAGGAGACCTCATTCAAGGTAGATTGGCACAGTGGTTGTAACAGTGGGTGCAAATATAATCACAACTGTGAGGATAACACAGGACTGAACAAGCCTTCATTTTAATGTGCATGTGGTTGCTTTGAGTTAAAGCCAACTCTATATTCCTAACAACACAAGAACAATTTATTTCCCACCATTATGCCAAAATATCTCTACTACTCACCAATTTCCATTGGGACTTCCCTCTACACACTTTCAGCCAATGACCTAACTTCTTATCTCAGTGATATAACAAACGGTTATTTCAACATATTCCTTCTCACCTGTTCATGCCTCAGGAGACCTCTTCATCTGCACTTTTACCCATTTACAGTAGTACCCCTTCTCTACACCTACTTCTCCTTTTAGATCCTTGAACCTATCTCTTCTGGCTTTTCCAAGACCTTACTGATTTCATCCTCATATTCATTTGCACCCTCAACCTCTTGTTCTCCGTGGCTTTCATTGCTCTACCCACAAACCAATGTACGTTTCTCCGTCCCCAAAGCAAACTAAAACCTTTTCTTTAGGCGCTGCTTCAGCACCAGGCCACCGTCCTCCTTCACCACTGGTTTCCACGTCTTCCTCTGCCCCTCACTCTCTGGCTCTTGTTCTCTTGCACTTGTCTCAGTAGCCTCCTAAATACAAGATTCAGTGTATTATTCTTAGTGACCACTGTCATCAGTCACATCTGACTTAATAACTGTAAACTTTTCCTTAGTAATATAATTTGCTTTCACACCTTTAAGTGTTACTTTCGCTTAGATGGCTCCTAAGTTGCTCCTCCTCATCTGTTATTAAAGTGCTACATTTACACTTCCAGCTGACCACTGGATCTTGCTACATGGCTATTCCATTTCTACAAATTAATTATAAGGCTGATCATCTACAGGACACACACTTTTTGGATAAAACTGGATGTCTGGACAACAAAATTGGTTATGCCACTAACTTGCTGAGTAATGACAGACATTTGCTTTAGCTGAGTCTTGTTTTCTTCTACATAAAACAAGAGATTGGACATGCCCATAGTGACTTTAATAGTTATGAAATTCTGTAATGCTGTGTTAAAAATATAGCCATTATCTACTCCACCCCTACAACCCATTTCTTTCCATGTGTTTTTCATCCTCTAGTTACCTAAACTTAAATCTCAGCTTTATCTTGAATGCCTCAATTTTTCTCAATTTCTACAACCCATGAGTTGAATTCTATTTCAGCAGCTTGCCGAATTTTATTTCAAAAGTCTTTATTGCATTCAGTTTCATGTTTCTCTTTCTCTTCTAATACACCAGAATAGAGTTCTCATTTAACTAACTAGGAGTTTTGCTTTCACCTTATCAGTGGTCTCCAATTTTAGTTAAGAAAATTGATTTTCTTAATGCGTGGTTCTTATTACATCAGGTGCAAAATCAAAAATCTTTAATGGCTCCCTTATTGCCTATCAAATAATGTTCAAATCTTTTATCTGGTGTTAAGGGTTCTTTACAATCCAGGTGTAGCATCTTTACTCATTCTCTGCTGCAACCACAGAGATGGACTTGTTTCACAAAACAGTCCTGTTATTTTTGTGACTGTCCCTTCTTTGTGCCACTTTATTTAACTGCAGTGATGTTCCCTTTAATTTCTTACTGAGAGAATTCCTTATCACCAGTCAGTGCCCCAGTCATGTGCTAACTCCTGTTCGAAGACTTCTTTGATTCACAAGGTCAGAAACTTCTCTCTTCCTGCTCTCAATTAGTCTCATCAGTAGTTCTTCTGTAGCCCTTTATCATGTTCTAAGGTGATTTTAATTTATTTACATACGCTTATTTTTCTTATTATACTTGAGAGTAGAGTCTGTGTTCCCTTTGTACCTGAAAAAGTGCTTCTACTGCAGGAAAGTGAAAGAATAAATTAAATACTTAATATTGTACTTAGTGTATCATTTGAAAAAGTCTCATGGAAACTACCCTTACAGAGTTGTTGGGAGACAAATGCCTACCCAATAAGATAAGTAGAAAATCATAAAAGATCTCTTGAAATATCAATACCAATTAGAATTGCTTCTACTGTCTTTTTTTAAAAAATTATTTTGTTGTGCTTTAAATGAAAGCTTACAATTCAAGTCAATTGCATGGAAAACCCTGCACACACCCTGCTATGCACCTCTAGCTGCTCTCCTTAGCCTGTGACAGCACACTTCTACTTTCTACCTTGTATTTCCTGTGTTCATTCAGCCCATTCTGGTTCACTCTCCCTACCCCGCCTTTGGCCTCTGGACAGGAGCTACTCTGGCAGCGTTATGTATATATTTAAGCCAAGAAGCACACATTTCACCAGAATCACTCTATGTCTATGTTCAGTTTTCCTGAAGAGTTGACTTTAGTACCGGTTTCAGCTCTAGGTTAGCAGAGGGTCTGAGGCCACATCCTTAGGCATCCCTCCAGGATGTCAGACCATCAAGGCTGGTCTTTTAATAGACTTCTAGATCTACATCCACATTTTTTTCCCACTATATCAGGGACTGTGTCGTGGTGGCAGGACACCATCTAATTCTTCTGCTTTCATGCTGACTGTAGTCTCATGATTATATGGCTTCTTCTGTAGTCTGGGCTCATATTTTCTCCATGTCTTTAATGTCTTTCATTCTCTCCTGCTCCATGTTTTGGGACCGATCGATCCTACTTGCTAGCTTTTAAGACCCCAGATGCCACTGACCAAACAGGAACATTTTCTTTAAAAAAAAAAAAAAAAAAAACAACTTAGTTATGCCAATTGACCTGGATATCCCCTGAAACCATGGTCCCTAGACCCCTGTCCCTGCTACTCTGACCTTCAAAATGTTGTGTTGTATTTAGCAAGCCTCTTAGCTTTTGGTGTAGTCCAGCAATTTTAATCTCCTTTCTACTGTTAGCTGTCACTTCCTTCACTTAACTCAATTCCTATCTATGACCTAGTCTATGAATACCCTTGTAACCATCAAAGATTATTTTATTCAGTGCTTAACCTTTACTTGAGTCCTTATATTAGTGGTCTCATAGAATATTTGTCCTTTTGTGATTGACTAATTTCATTCAGCACAATGTCTTCCAGACAACTCCATGTTATCAGAAGTTTCCCAGGATCACTGGTGTTCTTTATAATTGCAAGTATGAATGTACCATAGTTTGTCCATTTACCTGTTCACGGGCACCTAGGTTGATTTCATGTTTTTGCTGTTGTGGACAGTGCTGCAATAAGCATTGGTGTGCATGCACCTATTCACATGACAGCCCTTATTTTGTCGGGATATATTCCGAGCAGTGGGATTGCTGGATCATGTGGTATTTCTATTTCTAGATTTGTAAGAAAGCACTCAATTGATTTCCAAAGTGGTTGTACCATTTTATATTCCACCCAGCTGTGTGAAAGAGTTCCAGTCTCTCCACAACCTCTCCAACATTTATTATTTAGTGTTATTTGGATTAATGCCAGCCTTGTTGGTGTGAGATGGTATCTTATTATAGATTTGATTTTGATTTCTCTAATAAGATCATGAGCAACTCCTCAGATATCTGTTAGCTGCATGGATGTCTTCTTAGTGAAGTGTGTATTTGTTCATACACTTTGCCCATTTTTAATTGGGTTGTTTTTTTTCTTGTTGAGGTTTTATAGTAGCTTACAGATTATGGAGATAAGATGCCGATTGTATTTCTGGTCACCAAAAATATTTTGCCAGTCTGTAGGCAGCCTTTTTACTCTACTGATGAAGTCTTAGGATGAGTATAATGTTTGATTTTTAGGAGTTTCCCTTTACCTATTTTCTCTCCTCGTGATTGTGCATTGTTTGTAACACTTTGTAATATGTCTATGCCATGTATTAGGGCTCCTAGTGTTGTCCCTATTTTGTTTTTCCATGGTCTTTATTGGATTTTATATTTAGGTCTTTGATCAATTTTCAGTAAGTCTGTGTGTATGCTGTGAGATATGGATCTTGTTTTACCTATTTGCAGTTTTGCCAACACCATTTTTTAAAGACACCATTATTCCCCAGTTCACAGCCTTTGAGCCTTTGGACCTTTGTCAAATATCAGGTGACGTTATATCAGGATTCTCTCATCTGTTCCACTGGTCTATGTATCTGTTTTTGTACCTGTACTAGGTTACATTGACTACTGTGGCAGTATAGTAAGTTCTAAAGTCAGGTAATGCGAGTCCTCCCACTTTGTTCTTCTTTAGTAATGCTTTACTTGTCCGAGGCTTCTTCACTTTTCATAGGAAGTTGGTGATATGTTTCTCCACTTCATTAAAAAATGAAGCACTAAAAGAGGAAACTATCATAATGATCTCTATTAGGTTTTTCTACAGCAACATTCTGTCTTCAGTAGCGTTTCAGAAATAGTGTCATAGATGGAATTATATCCCTCAAAAAATGTCCACAGCCATTTGGTTAGGCCACAGTTCCTGGTATTGTGTGATCTTCCTGTGTGTTGTGAATCCTGCTTCTATAATGTTAATGAAGAAAGATGGGTGGTGGTTGTATGCTGTGTGGGTGGGTCAAGATTCAGTGTGTAAAATTGCTCTGTGACTTGAGGCAATCTCGTACAATATAAAGGAAGGGAAGCAGGCATAGAGTTGAGGACCTCATACCATCAAGAAAGAAGCAGTGCTGGGAACAGAATGCCTCCTTTGGAAAGGACCCAGGGTCCATCTGCCTCAGAACTTCCCAGTCCAGGGAAAGTCTGATAGCAAGGACCTTCTTCCAGAGTTTAGGAAGAAAGCTTTCTCCTGGATCTGATGCCCCGAATTTGCACTTGAAGCCTACTGGGCTGTGCCAGAATAAAATTTCTCTTTTTAAAGTCATCCACTTGTGGTATTTCTGTTATGGCTGCACTAAATGACTAAGACAGATAGGAATGGTAAAAGTGTGCTGTTCCCTCTGCTTGCATCTTCTTTCTTCAAATCTTTGCACTCACATTTGAGTTCAGTTAGGACTCCTTAAACTCTTCTTTACTATCTGATGTGGCACCTCATTGTCCTCTCAGACCCCTCTCCTGTCACGTGTGGGTCTATTAGGTTTTCCTATTTTCCTTATGTTCTTCATTTTGGGGGGAGGGGGGTAACATTCTCTTTCTATCTCTAGAATTTAATCTTAGAAAGGCCTTTATTGTCACATTCACTCCTGTATCTCTAACACCCAGAACAAAGCTTGACATAATGTGAGTACTCAATAAATATTTGCTGACTGAATAAATGAATCCCACAAAACATTTCTGGCAAGGAGTCATTTACATAAAAGTTAGTAATGCCTTTAGCATGGCACCAGATCACTGAATTGTTTCTAGGTTCAAGTGTGAACCAAGTTACCTGCAGAAGCAGTTAAAATACACCAATGTGCACAAATAAGCCACCATTTTGTCACTAAGTTTCTCTGAAGTAAAAAAGAAGTTCTAGACCCCGAAACAGAGTTGAATATTATTTATGCAAATATATGTTTGGCTATTATTTATCATACACTGCCATTACACCTTTGGGACTGTGAACTTGAGAAGTAAGTCAAGGCTGGTGTTTGATTTCCAGTGCTCCCATTAAGGAATTAGAAATTTGTTGTCAGTATTGTTCTTCAGAATTCAGTTCAATAAGTGAAATGTATCCAGAAAAATGGTGGAGAAAATACAAGGAAGCGTATTTCACAGTTCTTACATATGGAAAGCTGAAGATGGGCATCTATAGAAGGAAAGTTAAAAAGCTTCTCAAATCCAATGTGTAACTCTTAATCCTACGGTGTGCTACCCTACTCAACCTTGGACAAGATATTAAACATAATATTTCATATTATAGATTGAATTTTGTCCCCTTCCAAAAGATATGTTGAAGCCCTAACCCCTGTGTGATGATTCATTTTGTGTCAGCTTGGCTAGGCTTTCATTCCCAGGTGTTTGAGTAAACATCTGTGGAGCAGCTGGTGGTTTCAAACCTCTGAGCTTTTGGTTAGTGCTTAACCACTGTGCCACCAGAGGTCTTTTCCATTCAAGGGTGAAATTACTTTCATTTCACCTATGAGGAAATTCAGACACACAGAAGGTTGTATAATTTGTCCACAATCACAGAGCTAAAAAGTAGGAGATCTAAATGTTTTAATCCCAGTAGTCTAGCCTCAGAATTCATACTACTGGCCAAATTCTTTACCACCTTTCTGCTCTAAGAAGGATTTGCAATTTAAATCTGTTAGGTACTTCTTGGAAACCCTATGGGGAACATCTGCTCTGCCCTATAGGATCATTATGAGTTAGAACAGATTTGGCATAAATGCGTCTAAAAGGTTTTAAGACAAAGGGTGTGACTCAGGTAAGGGCATGACTTGAATATGGATAGTAAGTGTGGTGGCTGGTGAAAGGGTGGTGACTTGAGTCACATCTCCAGTAAGATGGTGACACAAGATACATCACATTGTTAATAAGCTGGTGATACAAGATATGTCCCACCCTAATCCCACCTCATTAACATAATTGGTAATTCACTCCCAAATGGGATCATGACAACTGAGGCACAGAGGCTAGGATTTACAATATATCACAAAATGGAGGATAATTACATCATATCACAGAGTGGAGGATGACTGCAAATTACAGATTACATAACTGTCAGACTACAGATTATACAACTGCCACACAACTGAAAGTCATGGCCCAGCCAAGCTGACACATGACCTTAACTTTCACTGTTTCCAAGCAATTTATTTGCATACTTCCACCCATGCACTCTGTGGAAGTCTCAAAAAGTATGGCTTGTTGTTATTGTTGTTAGGTACCATGGAGTCAGTTGTACTCATTAGCAATCCTACATCCAACAAAACAAAACACTGCCCAGTTCTGCATCATCGTCATAGTCAGTATGCTTGAGCCCACTTTTGTAGTCACTGTGTCAATCTTTTTCCTTGAGGACCTTCCTCTTTTTAGCTGACGCTCTACTCTACTAAGAAAGATGTTCTTCTCCAGGTACTGATCCCTTCCTGGTAACATGTCCAAAGTATGTGAAACAAAGTCTCTCCATCTCTGCTTCTACCGAACCTTCTGGTTGTCTCTTCCAAGATATACTTGTTCATTCTTTTGGCAGTCCATGATATGTTCAATATTCCTTGTCAAAACCACTTTAAAGGCATCAATTCTTCTTCAGTCTTCCTTATTCATAGTCCAACTTTTTGCATATGTACAAGGCAGTTGAAAACATTGTGACTTCACTCAGGTACATCATAGTCTAAAGGAGACATCTTTGGTTTTAAACACCTCAGGGGGCTTTTGCAGCAGATTTGGCAGTCCAATGCATTGTTTAACATCTTGACTGCTGCTTCCACAGGAATTGACTGTGGACCCAAGCAAAATGAAATCCTTGACAATTTCAATCTTTTCTGTATTTATTGTGATGTTGCTTATCAGTCCGGTTGTTAAGGATTTTTGTTTTCCTTATGTCAAGGTGTAATTCATACCGAAGTTTGTAGCCCATGGTCTTCACCAGTAAGTGCTTCAAGTGCTCTTCACTTTCAGGAAGCAAGACTGTGTCAACTGCATAATGTAGGTTGCTGAGTGTTTCTCTAATATTGATGCCCCATTCTTCTTCATGAAATCAAGTTTTTGAGACCATTTGCTCGGCATACAGATTGAATAGGTATGGTGAAAGGATACAGTACTTACATACACCCTTCCTGACTTTAAACCATGCTGTGTCCCCTTGTTCTGTTTGAAAAATTGCCTTTTGATCTATGTACAGGTATCTCATGAGCATAATTAGGTGTTCTGAAATTTATGTCCTTCACAAAGTTATCAATGATGTGTTATGATGCACACAGTTGAATGTCTGTATAGTGAATTAAACACAGGTAAACACCTTTCTGGTATTGTCTGTTTTCAGCCAGTTCATCTGACATCAGCAGTGGTGTCTCTGGTTCCACATCCTCTTCTGAATCCAGCTTGAATTTCTGGAAGTTCCTTGTTGATATACTGCTGCAATATTTTAAATGATTTTCAGTAAAATTTTACTTGCATCTGCTGTTAATGAAGTTATTGGATGATTTCTACATTTTGTTAGATCAGCTTTCATTGGATTAGGCCTAAAAATAGATCTCTTGCAGTTGCTTGGCCAGGGAGCTGTCTCCCAAATTTCTTGGCATATACAAGTGGCAACTTTCAGCACTGCATCTATTTGTTGAAACATCTCAGTTGGTATTTGTTCTGTCAGTTGCTGGAACCTTGTTTTTCATCAATGCCTTCAGTGCAATTTGGACCTCTTCCTTCAGAACTGTTGGTTCCTGATCATCTGCCACCACCAGAAATGCTGAATGTGTACCAATTCTTTTTGGTATAGTAACTTTGCATATTCCTGCCATCCTTTTTATTTTTATCTACCTATCTATTTATTTGATGCTTCTTGCATCATTTAATATTTTCCTGGTAGAATCCTTCAATACTGCAACTTGAGGTTTGAATTTCTTTTCTCTAGTTCCTACAGCTTGCAAAATGTCAAACATGTCCTTCCCTTTTGGTTTTCTAGTTCCAAGGCTTTGCTCATGTCATTATACTTTACTCTGTCTTTTTGAGCCATCTTTAGAAATACAGTGTTCAGATCTTTTACTTTATCATTTCTTTCATTTATTTTAGTGACTCAACATTCAAGGAAAGTTTCAACATGTCTTGACATTCTATTTTAGTCTTTTCTTACTTTCCTGTCTTTTTGATGACCTCTTGTCTGCTTCATTTATCATGTCCTTGATGTCATTCCACAACTTGTCTGGTCTTCAGTCATTAGTGTTCAATGTGTCAAATCTGTTTTTGAAATGGTCTCTAAATTCAGATGGAATATATTCAAGGTCACCCTCTGGCTCTGATGGAGTTGTTCTAATTTTTTTCAGCTTCAACTTGAACCTGCATATGAGCAATTGATGGTCTTTCCATAGTCAGTTCCTGGCTTTGTTCTGACTGATGATACTGAACTTTTCCATCATCTTTTATCACAAATGCAGTCCATTTGATTCTTGTGTATTCCATCTGGCAAGGTCCACTTGTAGAGTTGCCATTTATGTTACTGAAAAAAGGTTTTTACAATGAAGATGTCATTGGGCTTGCAAAATACTGTCACGCAATCTCCAGCACTGTTGCTATTACCAGCTGTATTTTCCAACTACTGACCCTTCTTTGTTTCCAACTTTTGCATTCCAGTCAGCATTATTAATACATTTTGATTGCATGTTTGATCAATTTCAGACTGCAGAAGTTGGTAAAAGTCTTCAACTTCTTTATCTTTGGTCTTAGTGGTTGGTAGGAAATTTGAATAATAGTCATATTAGCTGGTCTTCCTCATAGGTGTTCATGTATTATACTGTTACTGATAGCACTGTACTTCAGCATAGACCTTGAAATGTTCTTTTGATGATGAATGCAATGCCATTCCACATTCTTCTTCCAGGAAATTGTCATTCCTGAATAGTAGGCCACATGATTGTCTGATTCAAAATGGCTATTACCAGTCTGTTTCAGCTTACTAATGCCTAGGATATCAATGTTTATGTATTCCATTTCATATTTGAAGATTTCTACTTTTCTTAGATTCACATTTCACATTACGATTATTAATGGATGTTTGCAATTGTTTCTTCTCCTTTTGAGTTGTGTCAGATCTGCAACCGCAGGTCCTCAAAGCTTCGTTCCATCCATGTCGCTAAGGTCAACTCTCCTTGGAGGAGGCAGCTGTTTCCCAGTTGTCTTTTGAGTGTCTATCGGATCTGACTCAATGGCACTTAGCTTGGCTAGCGTCAACCTGAAGGGCTCAGCTTCTGATACTGTATCAGACAGTGTTCCTCTGTTATTCATAAGGTTTTCACTGGCTGATTCTTAATCTGGAAGTTCTGTCTGCTGTGGGTGACCTTGATGGTATTTGAATATCAGTGGCATAGCTTCCAGTATCCTAGCAACATGCAAGTTTCCACAGCATGACGAACTGACATATCTGCAGGGGAGACAATAGCTAGAAGAGCCATATTAAGTAATTCACAGCACTGTAACTGAATTTCAAAGATTTTTTAATATCTTGCTAATATCTCTCCCTTCACTCTCCAGTCACATTCAGCTTTTTAATGTCCTTTGAATGTGCCATGACTTTTATATTAAAATTTTAGGACAAGTCCTATAATGTCCGTCACTTGCCAAGCTCTACCATTTGCCATTGAGTCAATTCTGATTCATGGTCACTTCATAAGTGACAGAGTAGAACTGGGCTCCATAGGATCTTCTTGGTTGATATTTCAAAGCAGACTTCCAGGCCTTTCTTCCAAAGTTCCTCTTGGTGGAATTGAGGCTCTGGTCTTCAAGTTGACTATTTACAAGTATGCTAACCATTCGTACCATCTAAGGAGTCTTGTCAAGCTTTACATGTCCTTTAAGATTCTATCATTGCAGATATGGCCTTACTGCTAAAACTGGACTGACTAATTTTTCTATGATGACACTATTCATACATACGTTAATTTCTAAACATTTGTATTTTTGTATATGCAGGTACTAGGCTAGGTACTGGGTTCCATATTTATATGAACTGTGAGTCCAATTTATATAATCTACTCATCATCTGTCATATTTGTCATATTCCATCTATCTATGGTTCTGATAAGTAGCCCTGGTAGCACAATAGTTAAGCACTTGGCTCCTAAATGAAAGGTTTGAACCCCCCAACTACTCCACTAGAGAAAGATGTGGCAGTCTGCACTCCTACAGGGTCACTGTGAGTTGGAATCTACTTGACTGCATTATTTTAATGGTTCTGATAACATATTTTAGCTGTGGTGTGAGGTCTGTTAACCTGACATAAAACAGAAAATACAATTATAAATAACCACATAAATAAGTTCAGTCTTCTTCCTGGAAACTATTTGAGAACAACTAGCTGCTTGGCATGAAGTTGGGTTTCCAGCAATAGCACCAGACATATGAGCAGGTTGAGTGTCATGGGTAAGCTTTCCAGTATCTCCAAAAATATCTGCTGTTATCTCTTTCCCCATATAGTTACACAAATACTGACCTACATCCTTATTACGTTTCTAGTTAGTCATCTCCCAGCTTTAAGGATTGCTTTTGGGAATGATCTAACATCTTAGTCAAATGGCTAGGGATTCATTTCAGAGGAGCTTCCTTTGAGAAAGGGTACTATCTTAGTTGGCAATATGCAAGCAAAATGCCCTCTTGGTTACAGTATACCATGCATCATTAATTTAAAAAATATTTATCCAGAGTCTTGTACGTTGAGTGTTGGGGTTAAAATTGTGAGAAAATAACTACTGGTGAATAACTAGTCTTAGTGCCTAGATCTGACTCAGAGTTACCCAATAGCACAAAAGAGAGCTGCCCCATTGAGTTTCCAAGGCTTTATGCCTTTGTGTAAACAGACCGCCGTATCTTCCTCCCAAGCAGAGGCTGGTGAGTTCCAGATACTGACCTTTCAGTTAACAGCCAAGTGATTGCTATGAACTGGAATCTACTCTACAGCAATGGGTTTGGATTTTCAAGTGTCTAGATTTGGGGATCTGGAGACATAATAGATAAGAGCTGCATCATGCTACAGCTGCCAATCAAAAGGTCATCAGCTCAAATTCACCAGCAGCTCCCTAGAAATCCTGTGGTGCAGTTCTACTCTGTCCTATAGGGTCACTCTGAGCTGGAATTGACTTGATAGCAGTGGGTTGGGTTGGGTTGGGTTTCTTTCTCTCTTTTTTTTCCTCTGGATTGGATTAGGAGCCCTGGTGGAATAGTGGTTAAGAGATTGGCTGTTAACCAAAAAGCTGGCAGTTAGAATTCACCAGCTGCTCCTTAGAAACCTTATGGGACAATTCTACTATGTTCCATATGGCTTCTGTGAGTTGGAATCTACTTGATAGCAACAGGTTTGATTTTTTGCTCTTGATGGGACTATATCCCAACACAGCCAACTGATTTAGAGAATAATAGGTATGTTGCTGTTAGTTGCCACTGAGCAGGCTCCAATTCACGGTGACATTATGCATAACTGAATGAAACATTGTCCAATCCTGGGTGGTGATAATCACTGGGTGTCACAGAGGCCTACAGAACGGGCACCTAACAAAATCTTCAGCATTTTTTGGAAGAGGAGGTTTCAAAGTGATAAAGTGAAGTCTTGCAGATGAAGAAGAGGTTAGAAGAAGGAACGCAAAAGAAGAACTTGTAGGAAGAGGAAAGTCATTAAGAGAAGAAAGAGAACAGCAGCAGAGACCCTTATTTACAGTATGTTAAAATCAATGGCTGATGATCTGAACATAGCTAAAGAAGTTTAGGATTGAATCTAATCACCCCCTAGCATTTCAAAAGGAACTTTTGGGTTCGGGATTTTATTCTGCTTTTTATATCACCAGTAAATTGTGTGTGAACTCTGACCAGTCACTCTACCTTTTGGAACATTAATTTTCTCATTTGTCAAATGGGACTAAGAGTATCTGCCCTTGTAGAGCTTTGTAGGGATCTAATGAGACAATCTTAGATTCATATTTTGTACATTCCACATGCCAATTATTAATGGATGTTAGCAGTTGTTTCTTCTAATTTTGAGTCATGTCACATCAACAAATGAAGGTAGTGAAGACTTTATCCATGTTAAGGTCCACTCTACTTTGAAAAAGATTTTGAGTGCTTTCCAACCTTTCTGACACTATATCAAATGATATTCTACTGTGATTCATAAGGTTTTCACTTGACAATTTTTTTAAGAGTAGATTGCCAGTCTTTCCAGTCTATGGCAGCCTGGAAGTTCTGATAAAACCTGTCCACCATAAATGATCCTGATGGTATTTGAAATATCAGTGGCGTAGCTTCCAGCATTACAGCAACACATAAGCCACCACAATATGCCAAATTGACAGATGAATGATAGAATTTAGAAGATAATTGACTACAAGAGACCGATATTTTTGCACACTCCAAAGAAACGTGATTCAACAGAATGTGGAAATTAGCACTATCATTAATATCACACACAAGTAAAATTTTGCTGAAGCTGAAGAAGAATATAGTGTCAAGATTGGAGGAAGAAATGAAGAACACCAAAGACATAAGGAAAATATGAGCCCACCAAACAGAAAGGGACACATAAATCAGAGAGATTCCATTGGCCTGAGATCACAACTAAATGGTGCCTGACTACCAGCCATGACCACCCTGACAGAGAACACAACAGAGAGTCCCTGATCAAGCAGGAGAAAAGTGGAGTAAAGAACTCAAATTCATGTAAAAAGACCAGACTTAATGGTCTGAGACTGGAGGGGCACAAGAAGACATGACCCCCTGGATTTTCTGTTAGCTGAGAACTAAAACCACTCCTGAAGAGCGGATCACAAGACATAAAATCATACTGGTGAAGAACGCGCTTTTTGGATCAAGTAGATACAAGAGACTTCTTTGGTGGCATAGTGGTTTTAAGCGCTACATCTGCTCACCAAAAAGGCCGGAGTTCAAATCTGCTAGGCACTGCTTGCAAACTCTGTGGGGCTATTCTACTCTGTCCTGTGGGGTTGCTATGAGTCAAAATTGACTCAATAGCATGAGCTTCGGGTTTTCTTTGGTCAGAAGAACACACAAATCTCTGTTGAAAGAAATATAATCAGAATTCTCCTTACAAAGGAAAAGGGTGCAGTTTTTGTCATACATGCTTTGGACATGTTATCAGATGACCTTAAGCTTGGTAAAGTAGAGGGTTGTTGAAAACGACCAAGACCCTCAAGGAGGTGGACTGCCAACACAGTGGCTGCCACATGGGCTCAAACACAGCAACAGCCGAGAGGGTGGTATAGGACCCGGCGGTGTTTTGTTTCATTGTACACGGGGTCACTAGGAGCTGAAACTGACTGGAGAGCATCTAACAACAACCAGGCAACGCGGAGGGAAGAGCTCTGCACCCTTGAAAACTCAAAGGATTATCATTCTAATTCCCTCAGCCACCCAGGCCACTCCCTGTTCCACCCTCCACCCCCGTCTAGATTTACTCAGCAAATGCAAACTAATTTTAATATCAACTGCTGACAATAAATCAAATAGAGTAATCAAGAGTGAAAAAAAACCTGATTTTAGATTATCCGAAGACACATCGCACCACACCCCATGTCATGGTAATACACAGCAGTGCAATGACCATGAGAGAAATCTACTGTACTAGGCAATCTGTAACTCTTTTTTATTTTTCTTGCTTATTTGACAAATGGTGAAAGCTGTGCAGAGAAGTGATTTATGAAGGTCATCCATCTAGCGAGTCATGGAGGAAAGCCTTGTTTGTGAGTGAGTTGTGTGCCTTCGTGGTCTCTGGTCTCCAAAGCCAATAAGCCCCTTCTTCTTCAGGCCCTTCCCAAGCCCTCCAAAACTTAGGGCAGGGGCAGGAAACGGCACCTTTGAAGCAGTTTAGCTGTTTTCACCCAGTGATACTGTATCCTAATCCCTTCTGGTTTCCAGATTTACTGCAATTGAATGGTCAAACCCTCTGTGATTTAGGAGGCTAATGGCTGCTTTCCAGACCAAGTCAATCACTTGGACAAGCAGTAAGCCCAAGCTTTAGAAGGTGCTTTCTCCAGAGTTATAAGTGCATAGTGAACATGTTACTTATAGCTCTCCCATCACAGAGCAATTACTAAGGTGAAATTCAGTGACAATCCCAACAAGACAAGCATCTTTCTATAACATGCATGGATGTAACAACCAAACTTGTCATTTGACACAGGAACACAATTATGCTCATTGTGAGAAATGGCTATGGGATGGATTTATAGCTTAGTTCTAGGTCATATTTCAAATACATTTTATATTTTCATTTCATTGCATTATTCTACTATGAGGTCACCTTAAGTGTTCACATAAATTTCTTACTCTTAATTCCCTAGCCTATCTTCTGCCTTTAAAAAAAAAAATGCAGACAGGCAATCTGGTGTAGTAAAAAAATCAAAAACAAAAACAGTGTTTTAGTGACTCAGCTGCTAACCAAAACGTTGGCTGTTTGAATCCACCAGCTGCTTCTTGGAAACTCTATGAGGCAGTTTTACTCTGTCCCATAGGCTCACTATAAGTTGGAATCAACCCAATGGCAAAAGGTTTTTAGAAGCAAGCAGACCAGGTTTCTAGCCCCAATTGTACCACTTACCAGTTTTGAGAATCTTGGCTAGTTACTAAACTTTTCCAGAAGTCAGCTTCCTCCTCTGTGAAACAGAGGGTCAAACTGAATCACAACGACAAAAATAAGAAGAATATGAAAGTGATTTGGGGATCAAGATCTCTGATTTAGTCTTCAACCTCTTGCAGGACTAGGACAGCAGCAAGCTTTCAGGAAATACCTGCTTGTCAAATGAGGTGCTACAAACTGGGTTTTTAAACAACATCCTTGAATTATCAAAAGTTACCAATGAAACAAATATGCTTATTCACTATTCATGAGCAAACAACTACTTTCTGAGTGTTTCAGAGAATCACACTCATGCACCCCCTGCACACAGATACACAGACACACACATACACACAAATGTATACTAACTCTTTTACTAGGAAGAAAATGAGGTGTATTAATAGTACTAACAGCTTGATCTTTACAGCTCATCTAATTAAAATGCTACTTATCAGTAATGCCACGTTTGGGTGAGAAACACCAGCAAGAAAATTAGCAGATCAGGAAGTAGGTCATTTATGAAGAAAAAAATTGGATACTTAAAATGGGAGTGTATGTGAGCAGTAGTGGTTGTCCAATCTAGCTAGAGTGGACAGACTGTCAGCATGCAGTCACCTTTCTAATGGAACTCAGACCTCTGGGAAATAAAGAAAAGCATCAGGTAGGGTAAAGGCTTTGATTGCAGGGTCTGTGTCTACTTTTCTTTGCACACCCTGCTACTCACACACTGTAGGAATCCAACAAATGTTTGCTGAATTAATAAATAAGTGACTGGGGAATGAGAGAGTTCTGGACTGGGAGCCAGGAGATGTGGATTCCAGCCCACAATTTTTCACAGCCACACAAGCTTGGGGAAGTCACTCCACATCTCTGGCCCTCACCAGTGAAATCAGCAGGTTGGGCAGATCAGCAGCCCATGATCTGTAAAGTGCAGTAAACTGACTTATCTCTGAGTTGCAGACGGTGTCTGTTTTAGTCAGCTAGTGCTGCTCTAACAGAAATACCACAGAACGGATGGCTTTAACAAAGGAAAGTGTATTCTTATACAATCTGGTAGGCTATAAGTCCACTCCAGGGGAACGCTTTTTCCTTGTCGGCTCTGGAGAAAAGTCTGGTACTGCATTAGTATATGTACAGGGAAAGTCTTGGTACAGGAACCTCGGGTCTCAAGGATACACTTTTCTCCTGGTTCTGCTTTCTTAATGGTGTGAGGTTCCCAGTTCTCTGCTTGCTTCCCTTTCCTTTTATCTCTTGTAGGATGCAAGGATTAAGGGTGGGACAAGTCACACTCCAGGGAAACTCGCTTTACAGTGGAGCAGGGAGGTGATCTTCCAAGGGATTTACAGTCCCACCCTAATCCTTTAACATACAACACAGCAAAATCACAAAATGCAGGACAATCATAGAATACAGGGAATCATCGTCACATGGATACACCTATTTTTGAGGGGACACGATTCAATCCATGACAGTGTTAAACGCTCCTTTCCACCCTAATGTGGTTTTCAGTATCTCTGGTGGGCAGGAGAAGCGAATTCAGCCATCAGGCATGTTCCAGGCTACACCCGAGAGCACTTTCTGAATGGTGAGGAGGTACACAGCACTAAACAATGTTCTGTAGTATTCAGTTTTGTAGTCAGATTTTCAGGAAGGTTTGAGAAGAGTATAAACTGATTTAAGAAAGCCTCTGTCTGCCACTGACCACTTGGATCATTGCAAAGAGATCCCTTTGACTCTGAGAAAGAAATAGGATCCTTAAAATCTCTCAGGGTTGAAGTTGTGAAAGAGAGAATATTAGAGAGAAGTCATTCTTCTGGAAGCTTGTGTTTGTGCCAAAGAGCAAATGTTCTCTGTATAGATTTGGTTAGGTCTTAGTATTTCGTGCCTCTGTGAGTTCATGGAAACCCTGGTGGTGTAGTGGTTGAGTGCTACAGCTGCTAACCAAAAGGTAAGTTGCTCACATCCACCAGGTACTCCTTGGAAACTCTATCCTATATAGGGTCGCTGTAAGTGGGAATCAACTTGACAGCAATGGGTGTATGAATTCCTATTATAGCACACCATTTTTCCCAATACTATTTTAATTTTCCAGTCAAATGTATTACTGAAGCAGGGGGGAAGCCTTCAGCACCCCAATTTTAAGAAGGGAAGTTAAAATAGACAGCCAGGATTTAATTCTTCTAATAAAACTGACTTTTTACTTATCTTTTCTCCTGTCTTAAAAATGTCTGGCCTTCTTCCTAGGCCCTGGCCCAGGAAGTCACACATTAGCTGACAGGAGCCACTGAGATAGTAATCTTTGCAGTTTTTTTGCATCTTCTTTAGGTATATCAACCAAGTGGAAATGCTGAATAAAAGTGCCAGCCGGCTCAGGCTCTGGAGACAGCTAGAAGTGTACAGACCCCAGCTTTTGACACGCAAATATCAAATATCTGAGGTCTGCTCTCAGACACGGAGTCCCTCCCAGCTCCTTCTATTGTTCTCCAGAACTTGTGCACTGTACTAGTGTGGCTAGTAGCTTCTGCTATAAGCCCTTCTCCCCCCCAGTTCTGCCTGAGCAACTTGCACAGGCTGGGAGAATGAACATGTCTGTACCCCTTGTTTATTTGCTGGCAAACACAGCTAATAATGATGATAATAATAAAGTCCTTGATCATTCACCGAAATACCAGTCTCAGAGATTGGCTTTTTGGAGCAGGTAATGAGAATCTGGAGGCTTTATCTGGTAACATTATTATTAAAAAGCACTACAGGTATTATTACCATGAACACAATGTTCATCACCATGAACACAATGGCCTAGGTGAAGGAGGCCAGACATTTTTAAGCATTTTAACCAAATGCTTTCACATCTGGATTAAAAAACATATATATGTACACACACACACGCACATATATATATATATATATATATATATATATATATATATACACACACATACATACAGGCTATACAGGTGGCCGAGTGGTTCAGAGGACCCATTCAAGGTAGAAGAAAAAGAAAAATAACATCCAGTGAGAAGATGACATCAGAAATCCCACTGTGTGTAACCTCACCGCAATTTGTTAGGGCCTAACTTTAAAGTAGAACTCTAAATGCTGTTAAAAGGACTACTAGCCTGACTGGCTGTATGCAGGCTAGGTGAACACGCTGAGATGGTATGGTTAATGGAAGAACACATGCTTTGAAAGCTAGATTTCAAATCTGAACTCTGCCCCATAAGAACTGTATGACTTCAAGTAGGTGGTTAATTTTCTTTTTTCTTTTGAATGGACACCAGCTTACTTACTTTTAAAATAGGTTACAATGGTGTCTTCCCCATGGTTTCATTGTGTGGATGCAATGAGAGAAGACCTGTGAGGCATCTAGCACACAGCTAGAACTTACGTAAATGTTTTTGTTAGCTGCTATCAAATTGGCCTTCAATTTAGGGTGCTTCCATGCACAGTGAGACAGAGCACAACCCAGCCCTATGCCACTGCCATGACTGGTTCCAGATTGGGTCGTTGTGATCTGCTGGGCTTTCACTGGTTGATTTTCAGAAGTAGATTGCCAGGTCTTTCTTCCAAGTCTGTCTTAGTCTGGAAGCTCCACTGAAACCTCCGCAGTGACATGCAAGCATCCACGAAAGAAGAGCGGTGGCCGCACACGGGGTGTACTGGCTGAGAATCAAACCGTCTCCTACATGAACGGTGAGAAGTCTACCACTGAACCAACACGGCCCCCCATAACTGTTAGCCTCCTCTTTATTCCAGGCAGCTCTGGCCTTCTGTGGTCTGTCCTGTCACCCACTACTGAACCAACTAATGAGGCCAATTAAGGAGGGAGGAAAGCTTCCCTTTTTTCAAATTTCATCTACCACACTCAAAAAGAATGATGTTCATTCTAGTCTCAAAATTTGGGTGAAGACCCCCACGTGGTCTGAGAGGATTGGAAGTAATCTTAAATTTAACAGCAAAAGCATGAGATCAAAAACATATTGAGGAATTTAAAATAAAGTCAGCACACTGCTGCAGGATCACTATACTCCTTTATTTATGCTCTCTTTTCACATATTTGTGGAATTAACAATAGAGAACACAGTTGTAAATGGTACTTAAATTAGGGTAGATAAAAACAGAACAACCCTGTTCATATTAGCATATGAAATATAAGCGGTGATAACCCACTAATAAGATCATTTAACCCCACTACCTAAGATGTTGTGCAGTGAATATTATAACGAAGGCAGTTTTTGAATAAATGCATGAAAAAGTGAAATCAAGGTGAGAACATTCTAATGAGGATCTTTTTGTTCTTACGGTCTGGATATTTTGCAAAAGTAAAGCAATGCTGTGTTTCTACTTGGCCTGGCTTGTGGGAGAGTTGGAGAACTGTTTTTTTAAAAAAAATTGTTTTGGCTTTCTGGTGCAAATGCAGTATCCAGTGATGTCTGTAAGCTAGTGAGGTTCTTATAGACTTAAAACAATACCTTTATTATATGGTACAACAACAAGTTACTTATAACAATATTGAAAATGGGAAAGGCCCAGTATGAAACCCTAGAACACAATCATCCATTCATGAAATGGCAAACAGGAGAGGATATTGGGTAATATTGGATTTTTCAGCTCTAGCGGATCTTATACAAGATCTTCATAGAGGAATGGAGTGAATCACTCTAGGAACACTGAGAATCACAATAATTGTCCTGAAGGCTCTGAATCAGAACCTGGTGAGACTAACAAATACACAGTTAGGTATAATAGGGTTAGGAAATATACAACTAGACAAAAGATAAGGGGAGAAGAAAGAATCAAATGTCCATGAGTGGCAACTCATGTAGAGGACTACAGAACCTCAGATAACCCCGAAATGACTAAACTTCATTCTAGCCAAATAGCCAGAAGTGCAACATGCTTCAGGAAGGCAAATATTTCAACATACATCTTGCATCACTGGACGTCTGGTTCTGGAATGGTCACCTCTGAGGTGGGACTCTCACTCGTGACCAAGGAAGTTAAAAGGAATTAAGTGCCTCAAGCATATTCCAAGGAATCCTTTGCAAGAGTTGGTTAGGAATTCATACAGAAAAGGTCTTCTATAAATTATCAAGGTCTGATTAGCCCTGGTGGTGTAATGGTTAAGAGCTACGGCTACTAAACAAAAGGTCATCAGTTCAAACTGACCAGCCCTTCCTTGGAAACCCTGGAGTCAGTTCTAGTTTGTTTTATACAGATGCCATGAGTCAGAATTGACCCAATGGCAACTGGCTTTTTGGTACTAGGAGCTCCTCATGGTGACCCCATGTGTTCCTGAGTAGAACTGCTCCACAAGGTGTTCTTAGCTGTAATTCTGTGGAAGTCCTCCTCTAGACCTTTATTCCATGGAGCAACTGGGTAGGTTTGAACATCCAACCTTCAGGTAGGCAGCTAATCAGAAAACATTTGTGCCACATGAGTCAGGATCAACTCAACAGCAAAAGGTTTTGTTTTGATGCTGTGTCTAAACATTCATTCATTAATACAAGCCCAACACTTTTCTAGGCTAACTTTCCTAGCAATAGGCCAGTAAAGAAATGTGAAAAGAAACAAAAAAATTCTGACATCATGGAACTTATGTGCCTTTATTTAACAATCAACATGATCCTAAAAACAGCCATGAACAGCCATAAATTCTCATTTACAGATGACAAAACAGATATTTAGTAACTTTCCTAAGATTACTGAGCTAGGTACTGATGAGCCATAATCAAACTGAGTTCTCTCCAGCTCTGATGCCTGAATTCTTAACAACTTTGCCATTATCTCCTACTAGCCAGACAAAAAGGATTCTAACCAGTGTCAGCACAACTGCAATCCAGATGGCACAGTCTCCACAAACACACATTTTCTTATTTCTAGGAGTTAGACTATGATTTACCAAGTAGACAAGCCACTTGTTACCAAGGGCTTAACAGTAAGTACAGTCTAATTTATCCAAAATTTATCAATTAGGTACGTGTTAAGTATTACACCAGTTCCTGGGGATATGAAATTAGATGCAGCTTTGCCCTTAACAGCCTAGTGGTGAAGAAACATGTATAAAAGGATCACCATAACACAGCGTGATAAGGCTGACATACAGATAAAACTCTGATGCTCTGGAGAAGCAGCAAAGACACCCGACATAGCCTGAAGACTAGGGATGCTGATCGTTGAGTTCAGTCTTAACCAGCTGGGTAGGGTTAGCCTGGTGAAAAAAGGTTGGAAAGTGCTAACGGGCTCTGAGAAAAGAGAAGAGTTGTGCAGGAAAATGAAACACAGCAGGGTGTATGCGGAACTGCAAGTGTTTCGATGCGAAAATGGGATGTGAGAGAGATGCTCCTGAAAACTGACTCTGCTGTATTTTAGCAATGTGTTCACTTAACAAAGGCTGTAGACAGGAAAGACACTTGCGAAGATATTTAGAGACACAGCAGAGAGATGTGAAATCTAATTGATGGGACTTAGCCACCATTTATTTAAAACACGAGAGTCCAGGATAAGAAATATCAGGTACACCACATGAAATAGAGTGAAGCCAAGCCAAGTGCTGTCGAGTCGGATCTGACTCATGAAATAGAGTAGGTATTCATAAAATACACATTTATGGAAACTAAGTCTGGAGGTAAGATGCATGCTTCACTGTGACAAGGTCAGTTTCACGACTGTGCGTCCAGCTACCGCCATAATACTTTGTATTGCATTACGTGCGAGCAAAAGCTGGAAAATGAAAAACCAAGGCTGAAGAAGAATTGACTCATTTGAATTACGGTACTGGCAAAGGATACTGAATATACCATGAACAGCCAGAAGAACAAACAAATCTGTCTTGGAAGAAATACTGCCAGAACGTTCCTTAGAAGCGAGATGGTGACTTTGGCTAGCTTTGGATGCCAGGAAGAATCAGTCCCTGGAGAAGGACATCATGCTTGGTAAAGTACAGGGTCAACGAAAAGGAGGAAGACCCACAGTGAGAGGGACTGACAGTGTGGCCGCGACAATGGGTACAAACAGCAGGGGTTGTGAGGATGGCACAGGACTCTGTCATACACAAGGTTGTACAGACTGAGAGGTACCTGAAAACAAAACCGGGAGCTATGATTTTAAAACGAGTTGGAAAGTCCCTGATCCGCGCTGTGCTATCCAAGGCTTCCGTGCCCCTATGTTTATTAACCACCAGGGTGCCCTTTCTGCTTATTCCTATTGGAAGACTGACAGAAGATGCTCCGAACCAACCTGTTCCTGTTTCCTCAACCTTTCCAAACTCCCAAATCCATCATCTACTTCAAAATCTCAAGTGTTTGTAAGGGAAACTCCAATTTATTAGGATTTTTTCTAAAATATCAATAGTTCCAGTTTAAAGAAGAGAGAAAAAAATGTGCACACCAAATGAAGCTTTAAATGACTCCAAGAAAGTTTGTGGCTAGTGAAAGGTTTTCTGACCCAGCTATGTTTCCACCAAATGAATCATCCAGGTACAGAGCCAAGGCATATGACTCATGAAACACACCCTATGTTGTATCTTGGTCTTCTTTCCTTTGCAGAGGGATTTTCCCTGAAAAATTCTTTCGGGATTTTACTGCTCACTTTCTCTTCTAATTCAGTTGCCAGTTACTCTGTTCTTCGATTTGTCCTTAGAGTGTTAAATCTTATTTCTCTTTTCTTTTGCCTGATCATTCTGGATAAATATTTTTTGAAAGTTAACATACAAAGCAAATACATTTAAAATATGGCTTTGAAAAAGAAGGAATTTAATGTATTGTTTCTTGTCTTTTTATGACTGATCTGTTTGCAAAGCACAAGAGTCAAAGAGGAAGTTGACAGAAACGGTTGAATAAATACCTTTAACTTATCTGGTTAATATAGGCTACAAAGATTATAAAGAGTAATAAAAACAAGTAAAAAAATGTCACTTTGGGCCTAAATTAATTAGATTAGTTGCCAATATGAATAGAAATAGTCTGAAAATTGTATTTTGTCTGTTAGCACACGTATTTGCCTGAATGATCGGAAGACAAAACCACTGATTATCTCTCAGGATTTACTTTCTCTAAGAATGCATCTCCTCTCTCTGAGCTAATACCACTGACTGGATCACAAAAAACTCCCCTACAGTCATAGAACTTTTAAACTTGAAAGTCTTACAGATTGTCTTGTGGAGTTCTCAGCCAGTTTTACACAGGTAAAAACACACAATATCACATATAGCCCCTTACGCAGAATCAGATGGCTCCTTGGTTGAGACGCCAAGGTTTTTATATCACTACAGTTAATTAAGAGGAAACTCTGGTGTTGTGGTTAAGTGCTACATCTGCTCATCAAAAGGTTAGCAGTTCAAATCCACCAGGCATTCCTTGGAAACTCTATGGGGCAGTTCTGCTCTGTCCTATTGGTCTGCTGTAAGTCAGAATCAATGTGACGACAGTGGGTTTGGTTGGGCTTGGGGTATTAGTCAAGAAGACTTTGTCAAATTTGACTTCTTTTGGTTTCTGAAAATGTTTTTCATTTCTTATAAAAGGGAACATTGAATATGCCTTCTCAAACTATGACTGCAAGTTGCAAATCACTGATGTAATCTAAAACTTTTCACTGTTTTAGTCAGTTAGTATGGCTCTAACAGAAATACCACAGCTGGATGGTTTAAACAAAGGAAAGTTTATTCTTATACAGTCCGGTAGGCTACAAGTCCAGATTTAGGATGTCTGCTCCATAGGAAGGTTTTCCCTTTGTTGGCTCTGGAGGAAAGTCCTTGTGTTGCATCAGTCTTTGTTCAGAGAGCATCCTGGTGCTGGAACCTCACGTCTGAAGGATGCACTGTACTCCCGGTGCTGCATTCTTGGTGGTGTGAGGTTCCTAACTTTCTTCTTGCCTCCTTTTCTTTTTATTCCTTGTAGGATAAAAGCTGGTGCAAGCCGCACTCCAGGGAAACTCCAAAGGAGCAGAGAGGTAGCCTTAGGAAGGCATTTACATTTCTACCCTAATCCTTCCTAACATATTCTACTCTGTTAACCACAGGCAGCGATTATGATTTACAGCATAAGAAAATGACAAAACAGAGGGCAATCACAGAATACAGGGAATTCCAGCCCAGCCAAATTACTACACATGTTTTTTGGAAGGACACAGTTCAATCCATGACACTCACATTACAGACTAGAGGAATAAATCCCAGAGGTGGAGTAAAATGAGGCTACTTCAGGGTATACCCTCCACAGACCTGTGTCCAGTAAATATTCATTTCAACTATGGAAGAGAAGAACTGACAAGAAAGCAAATGATGAGAAGTGAGAGCCCTGTTTGTGTACCGGGTAAACATTCAGCTGCTAACCAAACAGTCAGCAGTCAGAATCTATCAGTCACTCTTTAGAAGTCTCATGAGACAGTTCTACTCTGTTTTCTAGGATTGCTATGTGTCAAATTTGACTAGATGACAATGAGTTTGGTTTGGTTTTTGGGTAACCCACTGACAGAGTATTTACTTCAGAGATCTGTAAAGGAGGATGATTTTTCAGGGGACTTTAGAATTTGCCCTTCATTTCTGCCACATTTTAGTCACTCTTCCAAGAGCCCCACAGCAAATGTCTGCTGTATCTAAGGGGCCACTTGTCCAAGCAAGCAGAGTGAAAACAAAGCTGCTTTGTTTGGAGCGTCTTGGCACTCCTCCCTTCTTCCCTACCTGACCCCACGGACCTCAGAAAAGGTCATTCTGTGAAGCCCTGATGTGTACATGAGAAAACTTGAATCATCATATGTCAAAGCAGGAACCACTAAACCAAATGCCAGGGACCAGAGTGCCATGTCATCCTCAAATACGTTATTATGGCAGGTCTGGGTTGCTGGGTCACCCAAATAATCCACCTAGGTTTGTTTTTCATCTTACCCACAGAGAGCTCTGGCCCTTTGCAAACATCAATACCTAAAGCCACAGGGAAAATATCTTTAATTCATTCAAACCTACTTAGAAAGGACATGAGGAAAACAAGAATATTTAACCTGCTTTTCAAATCACACAGAATTAGAGCGTTTTAGGGAATCTTGACTATAGATTACGTCTAAAAAGGTTGAAGGAAGAGAGAAATAGAGACGGTCATCTGACAAATTGGAACATTTTGAAAGCAATAAGGAAAGAATAGAATATCTTATACGGGGCAGACATACGATTTATGTATGTTCACTTGTTTTACTAATCAAAGTCACAAAACACTTGTTCAACTTCCCAGCTCACTCCATTTAATAATGACAGCTACCATATAGAGTCACTGTGAGTTGGAATCGACTCAATGGCGGTGGGTTTTACTATCTGCTGAGTACCCATGGTCCCTGTCTAGTGCAAATAGCCTAACTCAATTACTAACCAAATGGTAGTTCAAACTCACCTAGTGGCACCACAGAAGGCAGGCCCAGAAATCTGCCTCTGTGAAGATTATAGCTGAGAAAACCTATGGAGTAGCTCTGCTCTGTAACACATGGGGATACCATGTGTTGGAATCAACTCGATGGCATTAGGTTTGGTTTGGGTTTTTAATGAGCATCTAGTATTTGACAGGCATGTATTTGGTGTTTTATAAGAATTTTTCTGCCATTCTTACAGTAACAATGCACAGTCAGTATTATTAGCCTCCTGTTTCAAACTGGTAAGTGGCTTAGCTACGACTTGTATTCACAGTTATCTTTCTGCGGATAATGACTCGGCCTTCAAAACTCTAAGCCCTCCTTTTGCCTCTTAGTAGCTGTGTGACCACAGGTTAGTTACTTAACCTTTTTACTTTTCATTTTTCTCCTTTTGAATATGGGACTAGTGATATTCTCAGCCTAATAATTTGCTATACATGAAACAGGCACGTGAGGTACCTAGTGGGCAGAGACTAAAAGCACTGAATCAGTCATTGGATTTTATTATCCTTGTAGTGCAGACAAGCTGGTTAAAAGATCTTTTACTTGTTCTCATCTTTAATGGGGAAAGGAGAGGGAAGGAATCTATTAGAACACACTTACTAAGTGGTTCTCAAACTTTGTTTTATAGAAGAATCACCTGCTGTCTTAAAAATGCAGATCTCCAAGCCCTAACTCAGACAATCAAATCTCACGTCAAGTCCTAATGAGTGTCAGTTGGCTAAACTCATGTATGGCGAGTGTGGATGGATCCATGCACATTCATGCATCATTTAGTTCTGAACAACCGACTGACAGTCCACAACCTCCTAAAAGCAGCTCAGCATAACAGCATGTTGCCAGTGTCTGCAAAAACCTAGACACTTACACGCCCAGATATCTAGGCTAAAATTTCCTAATCGACCTCAGTCACCTGGGAATGTATTGACAAGGTCAAATTCCAATAGAGAATTACAGAGCAGGCAAAGATCAGACCATTGCCAGGCATTAGGGCTCAAGAAGCTCAGCTCGCGCTGCATCACATATGTCATGCATTTGGCTTCAGGGGACATTATCCCAGCACAGGCCACCAAGTTTGCAAAAAACCCAGTCATCATAAACTCTCCCTCTCAAAAGAGGGAAATATGAATAAAATATTTCTGTAATCATCCCAGTGAATTAGTCCCTCATTTCAAGAATGTAGGAGAATAGAAAACAACAGGAAACAAAATTCATGTGGTTTTTGAGTGAAATACATTAAATTTTGGCAACATATAGCAATAGACTGATATGCACAGTTGCTTGATCTGGCAAGGATACACACTGATGTGTTATTCTAGTGTAGTTTTTAAAAGGGCCTGTGTTCTGGAGTCCAAATGCCTGGATTCAAACCTTAGAATTTCTATTTGTTAGTTTCCTGATCTTAGAAGAATAATTTAACTTACTTACAAATCAGCTTTCCTATCTTTAAGATGAGAATTATAAGAATCCCTACCTCACTGGATTGTTTTAGAGGATAAGGAAGATATTGCTTATAAAGGCATCTAGACTAGAGCCTAATACAGACAGTAACAACACCAAAAAGTTGCCATCAAGTTGATTCTGACTCTTGGCGACCCACGTGTGTCAGGGTAGAATTGTGCCCCACGAGGTTCTCAGTGGCTGATTGTTCAGAAGAAGATCACCGGTCCTTTCTTCTGGGGTCCCTCCAGGTGGACTTGAACCTCTCTCTCTACCTTTTGACTTTAGTAGCTAAGCACCTTAATTGTTTGCACGACCAAGGAACTCCAGTACAGAACAAGCACTCAAAAAATATTATTGCTATTGGTATTCATAGTCAGTCTAAAGCTTTCTGACCAAGTCAAAATTCTACACTTCCTACCCGTTCCTGACATCCTGGTAATGGAGAAAGCTGATAGTGTTCTTGGTTAAGGGACATGCTGTCCTCACTGATAGAACTTGGCAAGCTGTGGGGCTGGGTAGGACAGAGAAACTAGCTTGGCCCTCTTCTAATTGTCAGGCTCAAACTTGCCCACTCCATTCCTATTCTCCCAATGTGTTACTGTAGTTTATATACTACGCTTTATGCAGGCTGTGTTTCCTCCCTCTGAGCTGGGGGAGGAAGACAGCTTGGTGGTTGGGAGGTTTCTTGTGGCCAGTGTTCCTAAGCATGATGGTTTATTAAGGGCTAGGATGTTAGTATGGAATGCTCATTTAGTATATTACTCTTTGCATTGGAAATTATCTCTGCTTCCCTCAAAAGCATCTATTAAGTCAGGTTATTGAAGTATGATTGCTGGATGCTGTAGAGAACACATACAGATTTTGTTTTAGAGTTGTTTCATATTCTGATTTCAAATTCCAAATGAATTCTCCATGCTGCCTGTAAGTTCTACTGAGTGCTTATTTTCTGTGACAAGGTCTCACCTTTTCTCTAACCTCCTGCTCTCCTTCTTCTCTGTAATTTAAACCTTAAACGAGAACTCCAGTTTTGATTCACTATGTCTACAAACCTACCTTATAAAAACATTGTTACGATGATTACGTTGAGAAGTGATAATTACTGAGAACATTAATGATTGTTATTACCAAGCCCAAAACCAAACCTACTTCTGTCAAGTCAAACTTTGACTCATAACAACCCTGTAGGACAGAGTAGAATTGTTCCATAGAGTTTTCAGCAGACTTAAACTGGAAACCTTTTTTGTTTAGCAGACATAGCACGTAACCACTACCCCACCAGGGTTTCCATACCACTACCTAAACCCATTGTTTGCCTCTCCCTTCTTTCAGTTAAGGAGATGCCCCTACTCCTGCCAAAGGCCTCTCTATTTTCTTTTTGGATCCCACTACTCTTGACCTTCTCTAGGACTGTCCCTTTGCTTATTCCCATTATTTCTCTTTTAATAGTCTCTTCTGAATTTTCCTTAGCAACAAAAAAACATGTTTTGCTATTCTTAAATATTCAGTCTGCACCAAATCTGGCTTCTATCCTTGTAAGTCCTATAAAATTGCTATTGTCAGCATCATCAATGGCTTCCATACTGTCATAACCAGTGATGATTTTTTTTTTTTTTTTACACTCAAGTTACTTCAACCCAGTGGATAGATCTCTAGCTACTTTCTTCTCTCGGCTTCCGTGGCACCCACACTCTCCAAGGTTTCCATTCACCTCTCTGATCACCGCATCTCAGTCTTCTTTGCAACCTCCTCCTTCCCTAGCCAGTATCTAAATGCTAGTGTTTTTAAGGTAGATGTTCCTGGGCTTCAGCATGTCTTCTGCATTCTCACTCACACCTCTCACCTCATTCACAATTTATATGCTGAAAAAGTCCAAATTTCTGTCTGTAGTCTAACCTTCCACAGGCCTAACTGATGTCTTCTCTTGGATGCTCCACAGTCAAAAAACAAAACAAAACAAAACAAAAACAAAAACCACTGCTGTCATGTCAAGTTGATTTTTACTCACAGTGACCCTGCATAACATAGAAGAACCATCCCACAGAGTTTCCAAGAGCTGCTGATGGATTCAAGCCAGAGTTCCACAGCATGTCTAAAACCAAACTCTTCTTTTTAAAACAGTGCTTTAGATGAAGGTTGACAAATGAACTAGCTTCTCATCAAAGAGTTAGTATATATACTATTTTATGACACTGGTTAACAACACTACAACACGTCAACACTCTCCATTCTCAAACTTGAATTCCCTATGACCAGCTTTCCTGTCTCCTTCTGCCTTCTAGACCTTGCCCCTGAGACGGTGTGTCCCTCTATTCTCATTTTGTTTTATAGGCCTGTCCAATCTTTGACTAAAGGGTGAGCATTGGGAGTGACTTCATAACTGAGCTAAAAGGGTGTCCAGGAGCCATATTCTCAGTTTCTCCAATCCCTGTCAAGATAGTAAGTCTGATCTTTTGTGAGTTAGACTTTTGTTCTACATTTTTCTCCAGCTTTGTCTGAGACTCTCTGTTGTGATCCCTGTCTGAGCAGTTGGTGGTGGTAGCTGGACACTATCTAGCTGTACTGGACTCAGTCTGGTGAAGACTGTGGCAGTTGTAGTCCATTAGTCTTTTGGACTAATCTTTGCCTTGTATTTTTAGTTTTCTTCATTCCATCTTGCTTCCAAAGGGTTGAGACCAGTAGATTATCCCAGATGCCCACTCATAGGCTTTTAAGATGACAGATGCTACTGATCAAAGTAGAATGTAGAACATTTTCTTTACAAGCTATTTTATGGCTATTGAGCTAGATAATCCTTGAGACCATGGTCCCCTGAACCCTCAGCCCAGGAATTTGGCCCCTCAAGGGTTTTGTGTCTATGGAGCTTCCACAACTTTGCCTGGTCAAGTTATGTTGGTTTTCCCAGTACTATGTATTACCTTACCCTTCATAAAACCAAACTCTTGACTTCCTTCTCACTCTGCTTTCCGAGATTTCCACTTCCAATGTTCTCCATCCTAAGTAAATGGCATCAACACCTACCCACTGGCTCAAGCCAGAGCTGGAATTTCATTCCTGAGTTTTATTTTCCTTACTTCTCCCTCTTTCACACCCTCCTCATGTAATCCATCAGCAAGTCTTGTCTATTTCATTTCCAAAGTATATCAAAAATATGTCCACTTCTTCCCTACTGCTAATATCCTGGGTTAAGCAACCATCACCCTTTGCCTTGGCTGTTCAATACTCCTCCTATCCTCTCTTTTTCTTATACAATTCATTATACAATTGAAGTCTGAATGAACTTTTAAAATTATGTAACTTTAAAAAAAATTTTTCAGTGGCTTCTCAACTCACTTTGATGAAATCCAAACTCCATAATACAGCTTACATGGCCCTAAGAGATCTGGCGCATTTCCACTCCATTATCCACTGTGTGCCCCAGTTTGGTCCCCTCCAGCCATACGGACCTCTTACTCAGATACCTGAAGTTCAAGACTTTTGAACATTCTTCTGCCTGGAAGAGTCGCCTTGGTTCTTCTTAGCTTTCAGGCATTGGTTGAAAATGTTCCCTCCTTAGAAAGACCTTCTCTCATTTTACCACCTGAGTAACCCTCTTCTCTTTACATTATTCTCTATGTCTGTACCCTCCTGGAAACCCTGGTGGTGTACAAGTTAAGTGCTATGGCTGCTAACCAGAAGGTCAGCAGCTCAAATCTTCCAGGCACTTCTTGGAAACTCTATGGGGCAGTCCTATCCTGTCTATAGGGTCACTATGAATCAGAATCAACTCGACAGCAGTGGGTTTTGTTTGGGTCTGTAGCTTTCTAATATCCTTCAAAGCATGTATCACAGCTTGTTTATTTTCTTGTTTATAGTCTTTTTCTCCTTCCTGGACCACAAGGACTGGGATCCATTTCTATTTGCTTCACCACTGTGTAACATAATGTCTGGCACATAGTGGATCTTCCCTAAGTATTTACTCAGTAAATGAATGAATACACAAGTAGCCATTGAACTGTTAATCTCAGTAGATGAAACCACAGAGCTGAAGTAGAACTCTGGCAAAACTCAGTTAAAAAACTAGACCATGACAAATTATTCTCCCAGAATCTGGTGCCAAGTTCTGACGATGATGGAGCATCTTGGAACCGTGACCTGATCTTTCCCTCCTCCAGCTTTATGCAGATTACGTGCCTCCTCCTTGCACATTTCATTCCTCTTCTCTACTTGTTTAATGCCTAATCATTCATTCTAATCATCAATGTCTGACTCTAATTCCCTGTCCTTGATGATATCCAACCATAATTCTAATCCACAAGGTCTTCTTCCTCCTCAGGATGCCTAGAAATCAAATGAAACACCAGACTCACAAAACAGAACTGCCCCCCAGAGTTTCTAAGGTGGTAATCTTTATGGAAGGAGACTACCACATCTTATTTCCATGAAGCAGCTGGTGGGTTCAAACTGCCAACCCTTCAGTTAGCAGCCAACTGCTTTAACCACTGCACCACCAGAGATTCCCCAATTATATTTCATTTTGTGTGCTTATTATGAGATAGGCACTGGCTTAGGAAATGAGGATCAAACATAAGGGACAACATGCTGTTTGAGCCAACATTTGGCACCTTTTGCACCAGATTGTACTAGGCATTTTATAACGTTACAACTCAGTCTTACAGTAAATCTATTTTATTTATTTTAAACAAAGACTTTTATAGCACATATTACATTCCAGGTTCTAATCTAAGAACTTTATAAATATGAACTAATGTAATCTTCCAACCTAAGAAAACCAAAAACCCACTGCGGTTGAGTCAATGCCAACTCATAGTGACCCGATAAGACAACATAGAACTGCCCCATAGAGTTTCCAAAGAGCACCTTGTAGACTATGAACTGCCAACCTTTTGGTTAGCAGATGTAACACTTAACTACTATGCCACCAGGGTTTCCAAACCTAAAAAGAGGTAGTATTATTATCCTTATTTGATGGTTTAGGAAACTGAGGCAAAGAAACAGTATTTGTTCAAAATCACAAAGGCCAGAATTTGGGCCAGGCAACGAAGCTAAAGTCATTCCTCTCAGTCTCTATTCTGCGTAACCTCTGAACTCTCATGCACTGATGTGGTTCTCCACATCACCAGGAGGAACTCTGGACTCAGAGGATAATTCGAGTTTATATAATTTTTATATACATTATATACATTATTATAATGTATATTATGTTATATATAACTATAATATATAATTATAACATATAGTATATTACATAATTATATATTATAATTATATATATTACATTATATATTATATAATATATCCAAGCCAAGTGCCGGCGAGTCAGATCCCTGTAGAGTATTCAAGAGTATATGTAAATATATATTATATAATTATATGTTATATAATATATTGTAATATAATATTATATAATATATATTTACATATACTCCTTGAATACTCTAGAGGGCCGTTCTCCTCTGGCCTCTAGGGTCGCCATGAGTCGGATTCAACTCGACAGCACTTGCTGGGCTGGCTAACATTTACATATACATATATATTTATATATGCTCTATAATTTATATAGACTTTATTAGAGTCACACCACTAAGTGATGCATTCACCACTGAAAGTCTACACAGCACTTACTAAATGTCGGGTTCCATCCACAAACGATCACGGCAGCAGTGCAGGACCCAGGCATTATCTCATTCTGTGAAGTATGGTGTTACCATGAGTCAGAGGCCAACTCGATAGCAGCATACAACAGCAACAATTAAATGCTGGGCTCTGTGTCATGTTCTCAGATATACACCGTTTAAACAGATCTGTCTTCAGTCTTCAGGGAGTTTACCTTCCAGATAATGGTGAGCAATGCAGGATCTAAATGAAAGCCTATTTGACTTAAAAATGCATGGTCCTTCCATTGGAATATTCTAGTAGCTTCAGATAGGATTGTTTGGGTTCAGAGACACAGGTCAACTGACTAGAGGATAGGGTGGAGAGCTCTGAGATGTGTCTCTGAAGCAGACACTATTGCTAATCATTTTTATTGCTATTGAAACGTTTAAATGACTTACACTGAAATATCACCATCCCCACCTCATCATAGTCTCCTTGAGGGCTGCAACTCTGGCATTTCTCACAGTGCTGCATACACAGTCCCTGGGTGTCACAAGCGGTTTGTAATCAGCTATTCACCTAAAGGCTGGTGGTTTCAACCAGACAGCAGCACTGCAGAAGAAAGGGCTGGAGATCCTTTTACACAATTGTAAAGATTACAGGAAAAAATAAACAAAAAATCCCCCAAAACTCTGTGGAGCAGTTTTGTGCTGTAGAAGTTGAGGCTGACATGAGTAGGAACTGACTCTAAGGCGACGTCAGCATCCCATAAAGACAATTTGAACGACTCGTGACCAGTTAAGTTCTTATAACAGTAAACAAAGCTGGCAGTATTAGTTTTGCAGTGTTTAAGGTTTTTTTCTGGCTTCTTCAAACATCAGCACTTCAATATCATGGCAGACATACACTAGCTTTTCTGGCTTTTTAGGGACAGCAACTCAAAGACTGAAGGCCATAAAAGCAGGGGGCATTTTGAATATTGTCTTAACAATTGGTCCTAAGTCCAATGTATGTCCAGATTCACTACTGTCCGCCTAAGGAGACCCAAGGAAACCTCAGTGGGTAGTGGATTCTAAGAGCTATGTCTCCTAACCAAAAGGTCAGCAGTTCAAATCAACCAGGCATTCCTTGGAAACTCTATGGGGTAGTTCTACTCTGACATATAGGGTCACTAGGAGTCACACCCGACTCAATGGCAGTGGGTTTGGTTTTTTGGTTTTAAGGAGATCCACATTCCCATTCACCAAATCTTAGAACTACACATCTTGACTTTGTGACCACAAACTGTCCTGTGTTTATGTTGCCAAAACAGGGTAACTGTAAGTTCACAGATTTTTTTTCTATCAAGTTTTACTCTGGAAATGATTTTAAAAAAGAAAGAAAAAGAAAAAAAAACAAAAACAGAAACAAAAAAAACCCCACATGTATCCAGAGCAAACACCACTGTTTGTCATGCTGTCTTGTTTGTTTTAGGGGGTTGTAAGTTTATTAATAATAAAGTTTTGCAATGTGGCGGGCACATCTGTGCCACACAATTCCAATTGCAGAAGGTAACACAGGAAAAACCCCATTAAGTCACCTAGCCCTGCATCTTCCAAGGCTGCAGGCTATGTTTCTGCCTTTTGAGTTCTACCAGTATTTCAAAATCAAAGATGACATGTTAGGTGTGTTTCCTCAACTGTGATTCATGGTGCCCATGACAGGAATGTGTAAAACGAAACACACAAAATGTTTCAAGTCCTCAAGCTTTCAGTTGTTAACCTGGGATAAGTCACTTTCCAAACTATAAAAACCAAAACCAAATTCAGTGCTGTAGAGGCAGTGCCAACTCATAGTAACCTACAGGACAGAATAGACCTGCCCCAAAGAGTTTCTAAGGAGAGCTTGGAGGATTTGAAATTCTGACCTTTAGGTTACCAGCTGTAGCACTTAATCACTATGACACCAGGGTCCCCCAAACTATACGGAAAGAAAATTGACTGAAGGCTTCAATTAGCAGAAGCACATGACAACTTTTAGAGAGACTCGTGAGCTGGGCAAACATCTACATGTATTTTTTTCCTCAAAGAAAACAAATCAAACCCGTTGCTGCTGAGTTGATTCTGACTAACAGTGACTCTATTTATTTAGCAGTTATTTATTTAACCTTCTGCCTAGGTTGGATGGTTGGGTTTGGTTTTACATCCTGCATGACAAGTTTATGATGGCAAAGTGCATCAACTAGTTACTAAAAGGAAGACCTCTGTTCTTTGTCTTCTCTTTTTGGAAGAATCAAGTACCCTAAATGGTTCTTAAAAAAAAAAAAAAAGTCACACTCAATGCCATCAAGTTGATTCTGATTCATAGCGACCCTATAGGACAGAGGAGAACTGCCCCACAGAGTTTCCAAGAAGCATCTGGTGGCTGACCTTCTGGTCAGCAGCTGTAGCTCTTTAAAGCTATTCTACCAGGGTTTCTGAAAGGTTCTTTAGAAAAGTTAAAGGATGGGAGGAAGTAAGACCATAACCTAACTTGGCTTCCTTTGCAGTATATTATGTTCTGGGCGCTGTCAGGAGGCTCCTAGACTCTCCGACCAGTACCACGGCACAACCCGCTTACATGGGTCTCCTCTCACACCCCTCCAATCTGCGTGGCCAACTGCTACCACATCAGAAACAGCTGAAAACTTCAGAGAGCATGCCAGGCACTGCTCTGTGCCAGATGACGTCAAATATAATTTAACCCTTAAATCATTCTCTGGTATAAAAAAAGAGATAGTATGGTCAGCATCCACAGGTATGTGCTTAAGTTCAGGAAAACACTTTAAATCCTAGCTCCATCCCTTTTTAAGGGAGACTTTGGGAAAGTCAGCATTCTCATCTGTAAAATGGAAATAAGACTAATACTTACCTTACAGAGGTTTTTTTTTTTTTTAAACATCTCTGCCAAGCCAGCCAAGTGCCATCGTTGAGGCGTATTTTGTATATCATACTATTCATCCTTTTAAGGTATACAATTCAATGATATTTAGTAACTTTATCAAGTTGCACAACTATCACCATAAATCAGTTTTAGAACACTTTTCATCTCACCAGTATGATCTCTCATGCATCTTTGCTGTGACTCTCCACACCCTCCTGTCCCTGACCCAGGTAATCACTAATCTATTGTTTCTAGCTTTGCCTTTTCTGGATATCTTATATAAGGGAATTGTACAACATGTGGTATCTTTTGCCTGGCTTCTTTCACTGGAGCATACTTTTGAGCTTCATATATGTTGTTTACAGCATGAATCCATAACTTGTGTCTTTTAATTTTTAAATTATGTTCCTTTGTCTGGATATAGCCTTTTTTTTCATTTATCCTTTTTGCATCTGATGGGGATTTATGTTGTTTTTCCAATTTTTGGTAATTAGGAATAATCCTACTAAGTGTCTTTGTGTGAAAGCATTTGTGTGGCCATGTCTTCAGTTCTCTTGGGTAGAGAACTAGGAGCAGAATTGCCAGGCTGCTGTGGTGAGTCCTGATAGCACAGTTCAGCTACTAACCAAAAAGTTAGCAGTTCAAACACATCAGATTCTCCTTGAAAACCATCCGGGGCAGTTCTACTCTGTCCTATAGGCTCTCTATGAGTCAGAATTGACTTGGCAGCAATAGGTATAGTGAATTCATACTTTATTTTTTAAGAATTAACAATGTTGTTTAGGGGCTTAAGCACTACATGGAAATGCTCTAATAAGATGCTAGGCAGAGAGTAGCAATCAGTAAAAACAAAACCAAAAAACCTGTTGTGATTGTTGCTGCTGTTGTTTCCAAGTGGTTTCATCTTGCCTATTATGTAGATGGAAACACTAATTGTGTAGCGGTTAAGTGCTGTGGCTACTAACCAAAAGGTCGGCAGTTTGAATCTATCAGGCACTCCTTGAAACCTCTGTGGGGCAGTTCTACTTTGTCCTGTGGGGCTCCTGTGAACCAGAATCGACTTCATGGGAGAGGTTTTGTTGTTTATTTATTTTTTAACGTAGATGGCAGCCCTGGTGGCATAGTAGTTAATCGCTATAGTGACACACAAAAAGGAGACAGTTTGAAGATTCTAGTCATTCCATGGTAAGCTTATAAGGCAGTCCTACTCTGTCCTAGAGGATTGCTTTGAGTCAGAACCCACTGCGGGAAGGGGGGAGTCAAGATGGCGGACTAAACACATGACTCCCTAAATCCCCCTGGAAACCAAGACTTGAAATGATAATTAAATGGAGCCTTCTAGACACCTAGTGAGCCCTGGGATGCGGCACAGGGCTGTTAATTTGCACTTCGTACCACTGAATGCAAAACCTCCTCTCTTTCACTGACCCCACTCTCAGCGAGCAGAGGCTTGCACAGACCAAAGGTAACTCACCATTTTGATTTTTTTTTTCCTCTGTCTTGGCTGGCGGACACAGCTGGGACTTGACTGACTGCTGGTCTCAGATGCACTACTGGTGGGACCGGCAAGTGTAATTGCCAGGTTCTGAGAGCCTGGCTTTGGATTCTATACACCTCAACTCCTCTGGCCTATCTTTCTGCCTCCACCACGTTATTGCCATACAGATGTGCTTGTGTGGGATGCCATCTTGATCCAGTGGGAAACAGAAAGGTCCAGGCAGGGGTCCCAGCAGGACTTGGGAGGTGGCACCTGCCAGGGGAGAGTGCTTTTCCAGCAGGGAGGTGGTATTTTGCACAGTGTTGACTGGGGCTGGGGCTCAGCGGCAAAGGCTGTGGACTCTGGGCATTTCGGCACTCTTGGCCTCTCTTTCTGCCAGGAGCCTGGTCCCAGCTGGCTAGCAAACTTGTGCAGGATGCCATATTGTTTCGCTGGGAGGCAGAGTCATCCATATGGAAGCCTCAGCTGGACCTAATTCCTGGGCTTGGAGGCAGTGCCTACCCAGAAGAGACTGTTTTTCCAGCAGAAAAGCAGAATTCTACACACTATCGCCTAAAGCTGGGGCCCAATAGCAGAGGCCAGCAGGCCAGTAGCTTTCTGTATTTTGAGATAGTTTATAACATCTAGAGTGAATTCAATATAGAGGTGCTTACTTTGCCAGCTGGGAAGAGGGACGTAGACACCTGAAAACCTGACTGACTTTGGAAGGTGCCAAATACTTTTTACTTGTCATCTTAAGACAGCCTAGAAAAACAACTGTGGTCCATCTTCACAGCCTCTATTGACCCACATGAAGCCCCCAAAACAAAAACAGTTGGAGAACACAGTAACCCAGAAATCACCCATGGCATCAGAAGACCCCCAAAATAAACCACCTCAGAACTTCTCAGATGAAGAACCTTTTCTGAAACTATCAGAAGGTGAATACAAAAAGATTATGTAGAGAACCCTCCTAGACCTTATACAAAATGCAGCAGAGCAAAACAAAAAATTAAGCAAGCTGTTTGATCTGATAGAATATCAGTACTTGGAAATCCAATAGATCAAGAACAAAAATTGAAGACATAGAAACTTCAATTCAAGCCAATAAAATAGAATGGAGCAAATGGAAAAGAGAATTTCTGATTTTGAAGACACAGCTACTGACTCCAGGATCTGTGAGGATAAATCACAAAAAAAAAAAAAAAAAGAAACAAGAAAAATGAAGAAGCATGTGGGACTCTATTAAGAAGAACAATCTATGATTAATTGGAGTTCCTGAACAGGGCAAGACACCTGAGAACACAAAAAGTATTGTGGCTGAGCTGCTGACAAAAAACTTCCCAGGAATTAAGAAAGAAGCGAATACATATATCCAAGATACATATAGAACACCACGCAATATAGATCTCAATATAAAGACCTCAAGACATATTATAATCAGCCTAATAAAATGAAACAAAAGCATAAACTCTTAAAAGCAGCAAGAATCAAAGCAAAGCTGACATTCAGAGGGAAACCCTGTAGGCTTTGATCGGATTTCTCAGCAGAAACCATGCTGGCACGGAGACAGTGGCATGACACATTCAAATCCTTTAAGGAGAAGAACTTCCAACCAAGAACTATATATCCTGCAAAACTATCTTTCAAATATGAAAATGAAATTAAGACATTAGCAGATAAACAGAAACGAAGAGACTTTGTAAAAAACAAACCAAAGCTACAAGAAATACTGAAAAAATTTCTTGGCTTGGAAGAACAAAACTGCTAATTTTATATTTTAGAAGGACACATTATCCAGAATCCTATTTACTCAGGGAAGGCTCCAAACACAATCAAAGCTATAATACTGAAATAAATGATCTAGTGATCATATCATGTATACTATGATATCATCATATTAAAAAGAGGGATGTACTACAGTCATTGTGGTCCTTCCAGATGGAGAGGAAAGTGACGAAACCAGCAGCAATCAAAATTGGGTTTATATATAGTTAAGTAAGTGGAATCATAGGGGCAGCTGTAAAGCACAATAAAAAAGCAACACACTGTATCAAGAAATGTAATACAGGAGTCTCAGCAACCACATAACCAACTCTGAAAACAGTGAAAAATCAATTCACAAAGAAGCAGGTCACAGAACAGATTAATAAGAACAACAGAGAAAACATCAACACAAAAATAAACGTATCACAATGCTAGCACTGAATACATACCTACCAATACTTACACTGAATAAGAATGGACTGAATGCTCCAGTAAAGATACATTGAGTCACATTGTGGATCAAAAGACATTACCCGTCCATACGTTGCCTACAAGAAACTCACCTTAGACTTAAAGGTAGGAACAAACTGAAAATTAAAGGATGGAAGAATATCAAGCTAACAATGAACAAAGAAGAGGAGGTGTGGCAATTCTAATCCCAGATAAAATTGAGTTTAATGTAAAATCCACCACAGGGGACAAGGATGGACACTACTTATCGCTGAAAGGTTAAATACAGAAGCAGGACTTAACAATATTAAATATTTATGCACCTAATATTAGAGCACCCAAATACATCAAAGAAACATTCACTATACTCAAAAAGGAGATATATCACTTCACAATAATAGTAGGAGACTTCAACACTCCACTCTCAATATTGGACAGATGATCTAGAAAAAAGCTCAATAAAGACACGAAAGACCTTACTGCCACAATTAAACAACTAGACCTCATTGACATATACAGAACTTTCTATCCATCAGCAGACAACTACACCTTCTTCTCCAGTGCACATAGAACATTCTCCAGAGTGGACCATGTCTTAGGACAAAAAAGCAATTCCACTGAATTAATGCAAAGTATCTTCTCAGATCATAAAGCCATAAAAGTAGAAATCAATAGCAGAAAAAAAAAAATAGAAAGTGGAACTCATGGAAACTGAACAACACCTTGCTCAAAAAATCGTGGGTAATAGAAGAAATCAAGGATGAAATAAAGAAATTTATGGATTCCAACAAGAATGAAAACACTTCCTACCAGAACCTAAGAGAAACAGCCAAAGCAGTGCTCAGAGGTCAGTTTATCTCTATAAATGCACACATCTGGAAGGAAGAAAGAAATCAAATGAAAGAACTGACCCTACAGCTTGAACAAGAAGAGAGAGAATAACGGAGGAATCCCTCAGGCACCAGAAGAAAATAGATCATAAATTTTAGAGCAGAACTAAAGGAAGTAGAGAATAGGACAATTGAAAAAACTGGAAAGACCAAAAGCTGGTTTTTTGAAAACATCAACAAAACTGACAAACCACTGGCTAAACTTACTCAAGAAAAACAGGAAAGGAAACAAATAACCCAAATAAGAAATGAGAGGGGAGTTGTCACCACAGATCCAATAATAATAAAAAATATCATAGCTGAATACTATGAAACAGTATATTCTAACAAATTTGAAAACCTAGAGGAAATGGACAGATTCCTTGATTTACATCACCTACCAAAATTATTACATGGTGAAGCAGAACAACTTAATAAACCCATCACAAAGGAAGAGATTGAAAAAGTCATCAAAAAACTGCCAACCAGAAAAAGCCCAGGCCCAGATGGCTTCACTGCAGAATTCTATCAAGCTTTCAGAGAAGAGTTATCTCCAGTACTACTAAGGCTATATCACAGTATAGAAAGGGGTGGGATACTACCAAATTCATTCTACGAAGCTAGTATAACCCTGATACCAAAGCCAGGGAAAGACCCAACCAAAAAGGAGAACTACAGACCAATATCACTCATGAATCTAGATGCAAAAATCTTCAACAAAATTCTTGCTGATAGAATACAACAACATAACAAAAAAATAATCCATCATGACCAAGTTGGATTCATATCAGGGATGCAAGGCTGAGTTCAACATCAGAAAAAATATTAATGTGATCAACCACATAAATACCACAAAAGACAAGAATCACCTGATTTTTGTCAATTGATGCAGAAAAGGCATTTGATAAAGTCCAATACCCATTCTTGCTAAAAACTCTCACCAAAATAGGAACAGATGGCAAATTCCTCAATGCAATAAGGGCTATTTATACAAAGCCAACAGCCTACATCATCCTGAATGGAAAGAGACTGAAACAGTTTCCCTTGACAACAGGAACTAGACAAGAATGCCCACTCTCACCTCTCCTATTCAACATTGTACTAGAAGTTCTAGACAGAGCAATTAGATAAGATCAAGAAATAAAGGACATCTGCATGGGCTAAGAAGAGCTAAAAAAATCTCCCTATTTGCTGATGATGTGATTGCATATGCAGAGAATCTCAAAGAATCCGTAAGGAAACTACTTAAACTGACAGAAAATTTCAACAAAGTCTCAGGATATAAGATAAACATAAGTAAATCAGTAGGATTCCTTTATACCAACAACGAGATTACAAAGGAAGAAATCACTAAGTCCATACCATTTACCACAGCATCTAATAAATCTAATAAATTTAGCCAGAGAAATAACAGAACTTTACAAAGAGAACCACAAACACTTACTACAAGAAACTAAGAGAGTCTTAGATAAATGGAGAAAGCTACCCTGCTCATGGATAAGAAGACTTAACATTGTGAGAATGTCTATTTAACCAAAGCAAGCTACTTATAGAATGCAATCCCAACACAAGTTCCAGTGGCATTTTGTTAACGAGATGGAGGAAAAATTTACCAACTTTGTCTGGAAACGCAAGAAGCCCTGGATAAGTAAAGCATTACTAAATAAGAAGAACACACCGGGAGGCCTCTCATTACCTGTCTTTAGAACATATTGCACTGCCACAGTAGTCAAAACAGACAGATAGATCAATGAAATAGAATCGAGAACCCAGAAATGACATCATCTGCCTATGAACAGTTGATATTCGACAAAGGCCCTAAGACATTAAACTGGGGTAAAAATAATCTCATCAACAAATGGTGCTGGCAAAATTGGATATCTATCTGCACTAAATTAAAACAAGACCCATATCTTACACCTTATACAAAAACCAACTCCAACTGGATAAAAGACCTAAATATCAAATCTAAAATAATAAAGCTCATCCAAGAGAAAGTAGGAACAACAATGGAAGGTTTAATACACAATGCAGACAGACTTCAAAATCTGTCAAAGAAACCGCAATCATCAGAAGAGAAAACTGATAAATGGGAACTACTGAGAATCAATCACTTTTGCTCATCCAAAGACTTTATTAATAGAATTAAAAGGCCACCTACTGAATGGGAAAAAATGTTTGGCAACTCTATATCAGACCAACGTCTGATCTCCATAATCTATAAGGTATTACCAAATATCAATAAGAAAAAAAAATAAATCATCCAATTAAGCGATGGACAAAGGAGATGGACAGACACTTCTCTAAAGAGGATATCCAGGCAGCCAAAGAACACATGCGGGCAGGCTCACAATCATTAGCTATTAAAGAAATTCAAATCAAAACAGCAATCAGATACCATCTCACCCCAACAAAGTTGGCCTTGATCCAAAAAAATGCAAAACAACAAATGTTGGAGAGGCTGTGGAGAGACTGGAACACTCCTACACTGTTGGTGGGATTGCAAAATGGAAAACAATCTGGCACTCCCTTAAAAAAATGGATATAGATATACCATTTGATCCAGTAATTGCACTGCTTGGAATACATCCTATAGAATCAAGGCCATTCACACCAACCGATGCATGGACATGAATGTTCATCGTAGCACAATCCACAACAGCAAAAAGAGGGAATCAACCCAGATGTCCAATGACAGAGGAATGGATAGGTAAACTATGGTATATCTACTCAAAGGAACACTATGCAATGATAAAGAACATCAATGATTGCAGGAAACATCTCTTAACCTGGTTTCAATTGGAGGACATCATGCTGAGTGAAGTCAGTGACAAAAGGACAAATATTCTATGAGACCCCTATGATAAGAACTTAAAAACAGACTATGCATAGAAGAAAAGACTCTTTGATGGCTGCAAAGGTGGAGATGGAGGGAGGGCAAAGGGGGGAGGGTTTAGATTAGATTAGATAGCTAATAGAAGTTTTGCTGAGTGAAATTGGTGACAGCACACATTAGAAAGAAGATCAATAACTGGACTTCAACACAATTTGAGTACTCCTCCCATCTTAACCCAATATTGCAAGGACAGAGTAGCTGGGCCGGGGGAGCAGGGACCATGCTCTCAGGTGAAATCGAGGCCAGTTGGCACAGTTAGTGTTTTACAATGAAGCCTCCCTGCACCCCTCATCAGTGAGTGGTGTCTGGGATCTTAAAAGCTGCCAAGCTCCCATCTGAGGGTACAGCAAATGGTCCCAACTTAAGAGGAAGGGCTGATCACCAAGGACAAGAACAACATGGAGAAAAGAGAACCCAGAAGATGAGAGACCCACATGAGTGGGTCTCTACATCGACTCCTGACCAGAAGAATCAGATGGTTCCCAGCCACCACCAGTGATAGCCACGATGGAGCTCACAAAGTGGAGTCTCACTAGCAACAAGAGAATAAATAGGGGTGTACCCTCAAATCTTCAATAAAAGACCACAATTGATGGTCCAGGGGTTTCAGAGTTCCCCTGGGAGCATGGCCCCTGGCCCTGATGCTGCCCCCGTCCATACATCATTATGAAGGTCACCTTTTCCTACAGCAATGGATTGGATTTAGTAATGCAGAGTGACCGTATCTTTTGGGAATTTTGTGGTTCTGTGCATCTACAGGATGTCATCCTGCTGACCTCTTGCTGGAGGAAGGGGAGTGGGTAGAGTGGAGGGGATAGGAGACTGCTGGGAGGATAGGACATGTATGCAGCAGAGAGGCGGGGGTGTGCTGTCACTGGGCAGGGAGAGCAGTGGGAGCTGCATATAGGTAAGCATCTGAATTTACATGGCAATGTACATTTTCAATCAATCATAATTAAAAATAAAAATAAAAAAAGAACCCACTCTGGGGGAGGGATGCTTGTTTGTTCTAATTATGCAGATGAGCAAGCCAAAGCTCAAAAATCATTACCAACTTGCTGGAGGTCACATAGCCTGATGGAACAGCTGTGACTCTCATATTTTCTGACAGTAAGCCTGGGACTGCTTCTTTTAACTATAGTGACTATCACATTAACCACCCCAAGGGGCATGGCACTGATAACACACTTCACCACTGAACACACACTGACAGCTCCTTGCAGCTCATAAAATAAAATATCTACTTGTCTGTTAGGAATAGAAAGCCCTCCGTTATTATCCCAAACACCTTTCCTGCCCAGTTCCCTACCTCACACCCTTATTCTGTTCACCCTACACCAATCCCTCAGGATGACTTTCATGGCATAACCCAGCCCATACTTTTCAGCCTCACTACGTTTTCTGACCATTATCTGCTTTCTTGAACAATGCTTCTCATTTTTGTCTTATGAAATTATACCCATTCTTCAAGGCCAAGTTCAAATTATATCTCCCATATCTTCATTTTCCTAGTGGCTCTGTTCAAAATTGACCTGTTCTCCTAATCTACTTGGTTATAGTCAGTTTTTGAGATGACCTGAGCTGAATCAACCTTAAAAAGGAAACCATGTAATAACCTCGTTGTGGAAAGCACTAATTTTTTTAAAAAAATTCAATAAAATTCCCTTTATAAATGTGGTAGGCACAGCTCAGTACAAGTGTTATTTGTACTTGGGATAGAATGCTGAAGTGCCGTATTCATGATTCTGGCAGATTCTTACCACACAGTCTGATGTATCAGTTTATTTTAGCTGTCCTTCACGACTTTGAGTTCCTGCAGAGAAGAAACTGTGTGGCTATTACCACATGCAGTGCCTGATTCATGTAGTGGTGGGTGCTCACTAGTTGTTTTTTAGAGTGAATGAATCAGTGAAAAGGTGACTAGAGGGGCAGACCAACCAGTAAGCAAGGTATGCATGGGCTCACAATAAGCCAGGTACGCACAGGCCTACTTGTGCTTTCTAGTCTGCAATGCACAATTTCATGTGATAAAAAAACAGACTACTAAGTAAGCACAAGTTAGCCCGTGTGTACCTCTTTGTGCATACTGACATCCATCCCCACGTAGGTAAGTGAAAAAATGAGTCTCTCTCTCTGACACACAGAAGTTCTTAAAAGCAGGTGGTACTCTCTTGTCTGAAATCAGAGTTCTAGAAGAGGTTTCTTTTATGGGAAAGACTCTGCTCATCCTATTATTATGGACACTTCCTCCAGGATTGCTCACCTGATCATGTCATTAAGTACACATGTATAACATATTCTTCCCAGTTCCCTTACCGTTTCTAAGCAATGGTCACAAAAAATCAAGGAGAAGAATATACAAAAGAGAATAATTTTTTAGACTAGAGTCATTGAAGCTTTCAGACATGGCAACTTTTCCTAAGCAGTTTGTCTAAATTTTATGTTCCACCAGGGATCCAAGAAAGGGCTTGCACATGGTAGGAACTTTATAAATATTTGTTAAATAATCAGACAAAAAAAAATACTTATTAAGTACCAGTGAATAGGACACAGTTACAACCTTCTGAGACTGTTGACCTAAGGGAGCTGACAAACATATTTAGAAAAGTACCAATAATAATGATACATGCAGTCATTACTCTGTCTGGCACTATGTTCAGAGTTTTTAATGAAATAATTCATTTAACCCTCGTAACTGCTCTAAGAGAAAGATAGTAAAGACGAAAATAAAGATTGAAGAAACTGAATTATACAGAAAATCGTAAGCAGTAAATAGCCTAATAAATAGCAGAAAAGGGATTTAAACCCAGGCAGACTGGCTCCACAATCTGCCTACAAAAATGCTTTTAAGCTTGAAAAAGGACCTGTCTCCATTTTTGTTTCTCCAACACTCATAAACATTCAGTGAAAGTTTGCTGTCAAATTGTGCCAAATACAAGACTAACAGGGATTCATAAAATAAGACTCATACACAGTGTTATGGAAGAATGGCCTAATGTCAGTGTAGGAGCGGTGGGAAGTTTTGGAACAAGACCAACATGCCCTGGGCTTGAACCCTAGATTCACCAATTGCAAGCTCAGGAATTGCTTCCCAACACCCACACACCATCATTTCTGGTCCAGGAGCCCTTTTGGAAGTTTGAAAGCTCTGTAAGATTGGATTCTAGACACAAAATAATTCAATATAAAGATGTCTGAGTTTGGGATTTACCTTAGGGCGTACACCCGGTTGAACAAACCAAACCCATCGCTGTACTAAAATTTCCTGAGTTCCAGCCCAGTGCTCTTTCGCTTAAGTCACGCAGTTTCACTTGAGGTAGGGAAGTTGAACGAAACATCGTAAGAAGCAAATTATTTAAAAAGGGACTTTCCAGCGCCAGCCTAGAATTGGATGGCTGCCTCCTTGTGTTCAAGGGAGGCACACCCCAGTTTCACTGCAGATCAGAAATCTAATGTTCTTTCCTTGTAATGTCAGAGGCTGAGCATATCTTTCAAGCAGTGACTAATGCTCTGGAGACAGACCTTCCACTGGCTTCCTATGTCATACAAACACGCTTTTGCCCCCTTTCCCTGGTAGGACTGCCTACTGAAAACCCCAAAGTCTTAAGGGAAGGGAACTTATTCCTAGAAGAGAGGAAGACACTATCACCTTCCTGTTGGCTCAGTTATTCCCCTGAAGGGAGACTAGAGTTTGAAACACAATTTCTTCTAAATTCTCTCCAATTCGGTGATCTAGAGAAAACATAGATATAGTTTAGGAACAAGGCGCAATGAATAGAGAAAGCTGAGCATGGTTGGAGCAGCAAATGTTGAAAACATCATCACAAAGGTGTCTGTCCTTCCAAACAGGCACCAGGATGGACATTATTTGCAGCACTCTTGCTTGCCTGATAGCAGAAGGGTAGTTCCAAATTTACAGGTTCTTTGGATACAAACAAGCCAGGGTACAAGTACTAACTCCCTCGCTCACTAGCTGAGTCTTTATGCTACTACTTACTCTCTTTGAGGGTCTGTTTCTTTGCTTAAAAGAAAAACGAGGGAAGGCAAGATTACAGGGAAAAGAATGTAATGAGATGCTAATAATGTTGACTTCATAAGGGGTTGTTGAGAATTAAAAGAGATGTTCTTTGCAAAGTTCCTAACGCCAACTCTAGTTCTTGTCATAGCTGCCATGGAGTCTGTCCCTGACTAATGGTGACCCATAAAAAAGAGAAGAAACACTGGGTGGTCCTGTTCTGTCCCTGTGACAGGCTGCAGAGCCAACTGTTGTGATCCATAAGGTTTTCGCTGGCTGAATTTCCAAAGTAGAAAGCCAGGCCTGTCTTCCTAGTCCATCTTAGTGTGGAAGCTCCACTGAAACCCGCTCAGCATTCAGGCAATACACTTGAGCCTCTACTGAGAGGCAGGTGGCTATTGCACAGGAGGTCCACTGGCTGGGGGTGGATCCTGGTTTCCCACACGGAACCTAAGAGTTCTACCATTGCATCACCACTGCCTCAAATCTGATACTTTAGTAGACGCTTACTATCCTATTTAACACCTCCTCCCCAATCTTTTTATTTGAAACAAACGCTTTAAAGACAGCCCTTTGGAAACAAGCAAAATATCTTGCAGAAGTATAGTTGGGAAACTGATTTATCAAACCACAGTCCTCTTTTATACTCATACTTCAGGAAAATCTCAGAAATCATTGAGTTCAGCCTTTCAATAAAGGAAAGACTCCCTTGAAAAACTAGACAGACGATCTTCCAGGAGGGGAACGCAGAAGGAACCACTTCCCAGGAAAATCCATTCCATTTTTTTCAAAAACTCTACTAGTTTACGTGGCTCACTGAGGCAAAAAAAAATGTTCTCCTACCAATTTCCTTCCTTTCCTAAAATCTGCCTTTCTTCTCTCTCCTGGCAGCACAGAATGGTGGAAAGGAAATGTTGCCCTAGCATTGTTCTCTGCTCAAGATTGGAGGGAATCCCTTCCACAGAAAATACAGAAGCAGGGCAGTAAGTAATTCTGCCCACAAAACTGGGAAATAAAATAGGAGAAACATATTCTACTGGTACAGAAAAAGAGGAGGCCGAGATAAGTGTTTCTTCAAACATGGAAGTAAATCAACTTACTTGCTACCTAAAGGGAAGGCAAGATTACAGGGAAAAGAATGTAATGAGATGCTAATTCCTTAAACTCCAGCAAGTATCAATAGTAGGTTTGGTTATCTGCTGAGACAATTATTTATCAAAATATACACTTAGGTGAGGTAAACTGAACCTTATGGGTAAACCTATGTCATAGATTGAATTATGTCCCTTCGAAAATATGTGTAACAACAAGACTAGACCACACTTACTGGTGTTATGTGATGTTCCTGTACCCTGTAGACCCTGCCTCTATGTTAATGAGGGAGAGTGGTCAGCAGTTGTGTTGGTGGAACAGGCCTCAAAGTTTAAGACTATGTTGTGCCTTGAGGCAATCTGTTGAGATATAAAAGAAAGAAATTGTCAGAGAGATTTGGTGACCTCTTACCATCAGGAAAGAAATCTTGCCACTAGAACATGTCCTTTGGAAAAGACACAGGATCCCTGAGCCTCAGAAACTCACAGGACAGGGGAAGACTGAGAACAAGGACCTTCCTCCAGAACCAACAGAGAAAGCCTTCCCCTGGAGGAGATGCCCTGAGTGTGCCCTGAGTATAACCTACTGGACTGTGATAGAACAAAATTTCTCTGTTTAAAGCCATCCACCTGTGATATTTCTGTTATAGCACCACCAGATGACTAGGACAATCCATATTTCTAACACATGCAAGACCAGAAGCAGTTACAGGAGCCATGTGACTTAGCGCTAACATACTCAAGGATCTTGCTGGGGATACAGAAATTCAGAGTCTGGGGTATAAGCTTGAAACTGTCACAAAGACAAGGCTATGAAGCACGCATGGAGAGTTACTTCATGCAAATATGTGCCCCAACGGGGCTGGAGGACCCGCTTCTTAACTAGTGCTCTATCAGTGACAGAAACACGAGACTGAGGGAAATGGAGATACGGAAGTTTACGTATTCAGAAGGAAAGTCTGGTGAACTGAGTTGTCATTCAAATTTTGTTAAGAGAGTATGAACATTTCAAATACTGCTTGGGGAAAATAAGTAATATACATAAAGAAGTTTCTCACTGGCCTCTTGTCCATCGAGATATTTCAGGTCAAATTAATGTCTTTTTTGAAGGGTTTGTCCCAATCAAGTTTAAGATAATAGGTACTAGTTTAAGATACTAGGCAGAAATCAACTGGCATTCTTGCAAAACAAGCCCAAGATATGCTCTTCCCCCTCACAATGTTTGTCTACTTTCCTTCCACCATCTCGGCTTGTGGCTGCTGTCAACCACATGGGCCGAGGTTGTTCATGCACTGGGACATTGTTTTTCTCATGATAAACTCTTGTGGAGGTGGAATTTATTTGCATTTCTAAATTGTGAGGGTGAGGACAACTGCTGTGGTACCATTACATGATCTACATAACAGTCTGGATCATTTAAGAAGTGGGCACAGGAAAAATTTGAGTCAAATAAATTCACCTCGAGGATATAGTTCCTAATCATCAGAGGAACTTTGAAACTAGACCCATTCCAGTGAGAAAAGTATAGCTGCTAAACGAACAATCCAAACTACCCAAATATTCCATCAACTTCTTTGGGGCAGAGAGTAGATGCAGTAAAGAGCTCTGCAGACACAATGGTCAAGAGCTTGGCTGCTAAGCAAAAGGTCAGTGGTTTGAATCCACCAACCATTTGAATCTACTAGTTGAACTTCTGTGGGATGGTTCTGTCCTGTCCTATGTGGTGACTCCAAGGCAGTGGGTAAAGATAAAGAAAGAGCATAAGGAAGATTTTAGTTCTTAAGTTCCTTGGAGTCTAAAACTCATAAAGGAAAAATAACTTAGGATCTTTAATTTTTCACCTGAGAATTCATGAGATAGTTGATACTTAACATCTAGGCTATTTTAATGTAGTAATATTTATAATACTTATATGTCATCATTTGAATCTTTGATGGCTTTTGTGAACTATACTGAATAATGTGGGTGGGCAAAATTTGAGAGAAGAAACAGAATACAGAGAACTTTAGGCCAACTACAGTGCATCGCAGGGGCCCTGGTGGCACAGTGATGAAGTGCTCGGCTGTAAACATAAAGGTTGGTGGTCTGAACCGACTAGCTGCTCTGTGGGACACAGATGTGGCAGTCCGCTTTTGTAAAGATTACAGCCCTGGAAATGCTATGAGGAAGTTCTACTCTGTCCTACAGGGTCACTATGAGTCAGAACAGACTAGATAGCAATGGGTTTGGTTTGGCTTAGGGTACATCAGAGGCCTAGAGTTAACTTATTTAACTCTCTTCTTCTGCTCTATTTCAGAAGAGAATCATTCATCCTGGGCATCAGGATGTACAGAGAAGTAGGAGGTAGTCACAGAAGTGTACTTCTGTGGGAACATTATTCTGATAAACTGTAGGTTTTCTGAGGAGGACACCAAATCCCTGGGTGATCGTAGTTCTGATAGCAAAAACCCCACTGGTTAAGAGAGCAAAAAGGATCCATGAGTACGGAGGAACACTTTGTTTTTCTTTTTTCACAGGTTTCTTTTGGCAAGACAGATTAAAACAGGAAATTTGGTTTTTCAATAGTATTGGGAAGACTTCTCCACAATCTTCAAGAGTCACTCACCTGCAAGTGAGGCTAGGAACAGATAACTGCGCGTGTTCAGCCTCTGTTCAACTTCTTCACTGACACACCTTTTCAAAGGTCATATATTTTCCTCTCCTCCTCAATGGCAACGCCCTGGTAAGCTCTGCTTCTGGGTTGTGAGCCCTCCAGTGTCCAGCTTCTCTTCTGGTAGTTGGTGAGCAAATTTAATTTAGAGAAGGAGGAAGAAGCATGCTTCTTCTAATAGATTCAATCTGTATAGATCTGAGCTGTACTTGCCAAGCCAAGTTTATCACCAGGAAAGCTAATATTTTAATTCCTATCCAATTCCACTGCCTGCTTCTTAACTGGTTCAGAACTCAGAAAGAGACAAGTATGATTGATGGGTCGTTTCAAATTCCAAGGGTAGCATTCAGGAAGCAGGAGGGGTGTGGTGATTCAGCTCAGGTGCCCACAGCCATCAAAGCACACAGCCAGAGTACTCACAATAGCAATACTGTACCCTTGCAAAGACTCTTTCAATTTTTCAGACTGCTGTCATTTGGTTTGTAAAACAATTACGTGAGGTAGAAAGATGGGTTGTTTCATCTTGTTTGGAAGTAAACTCTCAATTAGCCAAGAGAAGTAGCTATCTATATTTATGTATCTGGTTTTTTTTTTTATTTTCCTGGATTTTATATGCCTTGTTTGTGGTACAGTTGGAAATAATTTTGGTTGGACCACCAGAATTTCCAGTTTCATTTTAAAAACTTTCTAGTTTCATTTTTAAAACTTGTTCCTCATATAACTTATTCTCCAGAATCTTACTCAAATATGATGTAAACTCAGGATCAGAATCTCAGTCTTATTCCCTTTAGTACCCATCCCACACCGCCAGCCCCCTAACTTCCCAGTCCTGGCTCATAACAAGTAATAGTAATTATTTTTTAAAAAATACACGAAACCTTGAACTGCTGAACAAATTACATAGGAATTTATGCTCATAGCATAAAGTACTTATGATCCTTTGAAAAAGGAATGTGGGATGTGTATGCCACTGCAAGTGGAATCGATTTCAATTCATAGTGACCTCACAGGTCAGAGCAGAACTGCCCCCATAGGTCAGAGCAGAACAGTCCCCATAGGATTTCCAAGGAGCACCTGGCAGATCTGAACTGCCGACTTTTTTGGTTAGCAGACATAACACTTAACCACTACACCACCAGGGTTTCTGGGATATGTATAGTTCAATATAATACAAACAGAGTAGACAATTATTGACAATGGGCAGGATTAACTGTAAGCAGCTTTCCAGAGGTAAGTTTTTTAATCAGCTTAGAGGAATACCATTTGGAATTGTGAGGGGCATGGAGCAAAGAGGCAAATCAGGGAAAGGGGTAGAAATGATCAAGGGGTAAAGAGATGCAGACTGGTAAACTGGAAATAGTAGGTATAATGGTTAACCAGGCCAGTGAGGACAGAGGCCCACTGTGTTGACAAAAGGCATGCAAAGAACCCTCATTTTCCCCCAGGGAAAAAAAAGAAACCACACACACACACACACACACACACCACGCACCCACACACACACCATGCACTCGCACACATGCACATACACAGAGTACAGAACTGGGACATTGAATGAGCCAAAACAATTCATTGCTTGTTAGAGCAGGTACTTTGTAGAGCTGCACGGGGGAAATAAAGGCACCGTTGCCACTGAATTCTTCAAAGGCTTCTGAGCTGTACAAATACGTGAAAAGTTGCTTCTAATGTATATGCACCACACCAAGGTATGTGTTCACATCACAGAACTAAGACCTTGGATGAAAAGGAAGTCAGGTGTCGTTACCTTCTTGGTAGGATAACTGGTTCTTTTTGTGGGTCTGTACTTCTGAAGCCAGCAAAGGGAGGACCCTGGTAGTTTTGCTCTGTCTTCGCCTTTCTGAGAGAGAATCACATAGCCCAAGGGTGAAAAAGTCCTTTCATCATCCCAGTTCTCTTACTGTGTATTTAGCAGTCCAGATTGGCATCACACATTATGAAACAACTTTTTTTTCCATACCCGTTGTTTCAAATTCCCCAAAATGGTGGCAGCTGGGTAGTGCTACAGTCCTCCGGAGTCTCTGTCCCCATAAGCAGGCTCTCATTACCAGAACACCATTCTTCGCTTTCACTTTCAGTTCACTGCGCTACTTCTCTTTTGTTGTTCATTCACGTTTTTATTGTAATGAAAATATACATAACAAAACACATACCATATGAACAATTTCCACTGATACTGATTATATTTTTCAAGTTTTGTCACCAGTCTCACCAGCCTTTTCCAAGTCATTCCATGGTCATCAACATAAACTCCGTGTCCTTGAAGCAAAAAGTTCTGCTTTCACTGTTCACTCATTCAATAAACAATCTTCTAACATCTGCCTTGTGTCAGACACTGAGCTTACAAGCTGTTAAGAAAACAGACAACTCTAGCAAAGGGTTTTCCAATAAGGATGTCCTATTTTTGACAGATCACGATAATGATACTTGTGAAGCTATGGAGGCCATATTTACCATGATTTTTTGATTATTCTTGACAAATAGACACGAAAACTTACATGACTCAACTCGCAGAAATTATTAGAGATTATTATCAAAATGGGTGTTATATTCAGCAAGCATTCTGTGTGATGAATGAAATTTGCAATGTGCATAATTGTCCCACCAAGAGAATAGTTCGATGTTTAATCAAAAAAATTGAGACAGTGGGCTCTGTTGCCAATCAGACAATGCCTGTGCAGCAACAAACCAATGGTCCAACGAAAATGCGCGGCTGTCAGAGGGCGTGGGAGAACCCATCCCAATCAGTTTCTCGCCGAGCACAAGAACTAGGCCTTTCATCGACCACAGTTTGGAGGATTTTCCACCTGCACTTGAAGCTTTACCCTTACAAAACTGTTTTAACTCAAGAACTGACGTCCATTGACCATAGATTGCACCACACATTTGCTGACTGGGTTCTGGAACAGTTGGAAGTTGAGTCTGCTTTGGGCCAAAAAATCATCTTCAGTGACAAGGCCCATTTTTGGATGAACGGTTTTGTTCACAAACAAAATTTATCACACTTGGAGTGATGTGAGTCTGATGGAAATTCAAGAATGTCCACTTCACTCCACAAAGTTAAACATTAGATGTGGATTTTCGTCTGGCAGAATCAATGGCCCTTATTTTTTTCAAGATGAATGAGGAAAGGCTGTGGCTGTCAATGGTGAAACGTATCAGGCTATAACTGATTATTTTTGGCCCCACTTGGAATGTGCCTCAGTAGCCATTTACCCAGAGTTCTTTTCCACACATAATGCCATTAAATGTACTTCAATATAATGAAACAGTTAAAACTGTATCATTTATACAACTTGTTTTATTCAAGTTCAAAGATAGGACACCCTTATTGGAAGACGCTTTACATTAAAAACAATTAGAACTGATTTAATGCCTCTGTACACCAGCCACTGTTTTAAATGATATGTATATTAACTAAGTTTGCTTTCATAATGATTCTATGCAGCAAATACTATTATTATCTTTCTTTTACAAATGAGGAGTCCAAGATACAGACAAGTTGAATAACCTGTCTACAATCACACAGAAAGAAAGATCTAGTGCTGGAATTAAACTCAAGCAAGCTGTCTCCACAGCCTGCTTCTCAGCTCAATCCAGACAGACGGGGCAAGTGCTGAGGACCACAACAGAGAAAATTTAGGAGCTCGAAGTGCACATAGGAGATGCCGCTTTTCCAAACTTAGGGCTCTGACACAAGTGCTGTATTTAAAATTTAAAGCAGTTTGTATCACTTTCCTTCTTGAAATTTTTAATGGGCTTCTCACATTTATAATAAATTTACACATTGCATAGGGTTGCTATAACTCAGAATTGACTCAATGGCATTTAAAAAACAAACCAAACCCACTTGCCAATGAGTCAATTCCTACTTACAACAGTCCTGCAGGACAGAGTAGAACTGCCCCATAGAGTTTCCTAGGAGCATCTGGTAGATTTGAACTGCCAGCCTTTTGGTTAGCAGCCATAGCACTTAACCACTGTGCCACCAGGGTTTTTTTTTACTGTGGCTTACAAGTGGTCTGTGCAAATCTGAGCTCATGGAATCTCTCTAATGTCATCCATCATCCTTTGAGTCCCTGTCCCTCTAAGAATACAGGTCTCCAGCCATAGCACCTTTTAATGTGTTGGTTACTCTGTCAGAGATATCCCACTCCTATCCACCCTAAGGACGATCACTTATTTACAGCAGTTTTCTCTGTTGCTTATTCTATTCATGTCCCAATAATAAACAGTGCTAAAAATAATCAGAACAAACATTAAAGAATGCTAGATGCTATCAAGTATTCCAAATGCTCATTTAAATATCACAACAATTTTAATGTTAATTACTAGCATTATCCTATTTTTATAGGTGAAAAAAGCAGCAGTTTCATAGCATTCTGTATTTTCCCTCATCACAATGGTCAAATATGTAACCATATACGTATTCATTTAATGTTTCCTAGGCTTCAAGCTCCATAAGATCAGGGCATGTGATGCTTTCATTCATCACTGCACTGTCAGTGTTTTAACACATGCCTTGTGTACAGCTGGCATATGCTAAATGTTTATTGGTTAAATAATACATGAACAGTGGACATGCATGAGACATAGTTCTGTCAAGGCTTACTCTCATGCTTACTGCTTACATTAGAATAGGTCAAAAGAAATAAAATAATTTGCTATTATCTTGGAATTACTAAGGTTGCAGATCATTGTGAAGACCTGTCAGCTTAGTGGTTAAGAGCTAAGGCTGCTAATTAAACTGTCAGCAGTCTGAATCTACCAGCTACTCCTTGGAAACCATATGGGACAGTAATACTCTGTCCTATAGGGTAGCTAGAAGTTGGAATCGACTCCACAGCAATTTATTTCTAAATAGATCATCCAGTTATTATGATTTGCTACCTTGTTGCAAAATTTTCACTGCCTCCCTTTCTATTAGCTATCACATGTGAAGTTTACACTGGAGTAGAAGCAGGAGCAGTGTGGTCTAGATTCTAGGACAAAAAGCATGGATTTCCAAGAAATACAGATCTAAGTTTCCAGATTTTGGTTTCTGACATTATTATTTACTAATGGTGTGGTCTTGATTAAGCCCCATATGCTCCACGAGGCTTCTGCTTCAATTCTATGAAATAAGGACAATAATATGTGCAACACAGGTTAGCTTGGAGAATTAAGTAAGATAATATAATCACAGAGCCTGAGATAACATAATTAGAGAGCCTAGCACAGTGCCTGGCACACAGCAGGAGTTTAATAGCTGCTAACTGCTTTTCTTTCATACAGCCAGAAGCAGAGAACTGGGTTTTGGAAAAGGTCTAGCTTAGGACACTAGCACTATTAACTAGTCTTGCAATTTGAAACCCAAAGTACAAATGAGAGGGTGGAGGGAAAGACCACATTATCCGACCTGGCTGCCTCCACAGTTCCAATGAACTGGATGATTGCTGCAGCCTCAGCTCACTGCATGGAGAGAGGGGGGAAGGGAGGGTAAGAAAAGTACACAGAACTCTGAGGGGTCACTTGTTGTCTTTGTCAACAGCTCTGTTTGGGAAGAAGTCAAGATAATAAACCAAGACAAAGATCCAGTGAGCTCTATTGCCTGTTCTCTATTTCAAGGGGAGAATCCCTGCTTTGTTTCTCTTCTGTTGGGCAAAAGAATGTTCCCTGAAATGCTCTTAGCTTCCGAGAACAGCTCTGGAGGCAACTCTACAGTATACTGGGCAGGAGTTGGTCAGAAACAGCTAGCAAGCAGAGTTAACCCTACCCCCAGTGTCATGCGGTCTTGTTGATGCAGCACGGAGGAAAAAAGGAACTTAGAGGGTTCTCTTCCTTCCCCCTTGGCAAACTTTCATATTCACTCTTCTTTTGACCAGCCTTTACCTTCTTCTCACCCTCTCCACCCTCCGCCCAGTAAAGAAAGAAGAGAGAGATGAGGTGGATCTGAAGATGCTCTCCTCTTCCCAGAAGTTATTGAGAACATACGCAAAAGTCTTTCCAAAAGAAACCAAAGCTCTCCCTGACACTAGGTTGTGCTAGTAGGTTTTGTCTTCTCTCCAAAGGGAAGAGCTACAGTGGTTTCTGCTAGCATTCCTGGCTGAGCTGCCTGGGTTGGAAAACCTGCGCCTGGGCAGGTGTGTGACAAAACCTGAGCACTGGGTTCAAATGCAGCTGTAACCATGCAATGAGTTGTACAGCTGTAATTATCTGTCTTATTAAAGTGAAGTCCTTTTACGACTATGTAAGAGAAAACTCAGTTTATGAGGGCCTGGTTTATCAGAATCCTAAATGCTTGACCTTCTCTATACTCTGTTCTAAAGAGAAAGAAACCATGCCTCTAAAAACCCCAAACCAAACCTACTGCCGTCGACTTGACTCCAACTCATGGCAACCCTACAGGATGGGGTAGAACGGCCCATAGAGTTTCCAAAGAGTGCCTGATCGATTTGAACTGAGATCTTTTCGGTTAGCAGACAGGGCACTTACCCACTACACCACCAAGGTGTCCTATGTCTCTATAGTGTCCTTATATTGGGCATTAGGTGAATCCTCCCTCTAGCCCCTCAGCTTTCCAGGCTCTGTTCTGGAGAATCTTGCTTTCAGCTCTAGGTATTAGTGTTATAGAATCAGAATCTATTGTTTCAGAAGGAAATAATCTTCTATTTCAAAGAAAAATGCTCTCTGAGATGGTGTTACATGGCAGGGAAGTAGACCAGAACCTTTTAGAGAGATCTCAGGAGAGTTTTCTGTTTTGGTTCCCTATTCAGACTAACCAGCATGTCTCAGTTCTTGCCTACCACATACTGACCACCTGTTACGTGCTGGGTATTATTGATATATTTTACATAGCACTGGTGCTACCAATACTCATACTAGCACTTTCCAAGTGCCAGGAACTGTTATATTGTACAGACCATCAAACAAGTTATGTACAATTCCCACCTCAGTGTTAGAGATAAAGTACTTTAGACACAGTAGTTTGTCCCAAATTCACATAGCGATGGAGCTTGGATTTTGAAGCCAGTTGAGTCTGCAACTGTTGCTTTTACTTCTTACACACTATCCATGATTTTATCTCATTTAATCTTTGGAACAATCTTATGAGCTAGAATAATGAAGTCCACAAACTATAGATAAGAACAACAAGCTTCAGAAAATAATGTGTCTGAGGGATTGAGCTGGGTTCCCAATCCAATTCAGTTCCATAGGATTGATATTTGCATAGCTATTATGTGCCAGGCACTGTGCTAGGCCCTGAAAACACCATGATAAACTACTTACATTTCATTATTTTGTTCCTTTCCATACTTTTTTTTTTTTTTTTAACACTGTGACTCCTTCATCAAGTGATGGGTAACAAGAGTTTATTTCAAGATGAAGAAAAAAATCATATGCAGTCAAGATTACAGTGATTTCAGCACTGTGCCTGTGCTCAGAGCTAGATTATATTTAAGCAAACCTGAATAAACTCAATAATGACCCTCAGTTTCTTTCTAACTTTTTTCTGACTTAGGTATGGGGATTCACTCATCCATATCAGTTTGTTACATAAACATTTACTGAGCATCTACTACATTCCAGGTCTTATACTGTAATTGGAAATATTAATAAAGAGGATTAGTACTTCTAGTGTCCTCTTAGTGAGCACCTGTCCCTTCCTCTCCACCTTCTTGTCTCCCATCTAGAAAGAGATCAGTAGTAGAGCCTCCTATAAATGCATAGAATCTTAAAGTATGCACACCATATGGTCATACTGTGTCCCCAAGTCCACTCCATTCTTGTCTGAAAAGTTGACTCATTACTGGTTTTTGGTCATGGTCAGCAGCAGGTCTAGGGCCCATGTTCCCAGCACATCCTCCAGGCTGTGGGACCATAAATTCAGATCTTCTAGTAGAGTACTTGGCCTGCGTGCTTCTTTTTCTCTTGTTGCCTCAGGGACTCTACATTGTGTCTCCTGTCACAGCTGTCTTTGGTGGTGGCCGGGCATCATCTGGTTCTTCTGGTCTCATGATAATTGAAATTCTGAATGACTTTGCACACTTGGTAAGAAGTTTAGATTCCATCTTAAAACCAAAGAATGTCCAAATAAAAGAACATAACCATAACTGTGTTTTAGAAGAGTTGATTCTGGTGCAAGAAGTGGAGAGTGGATGGACATAGGGCAAGATTAAGGACAATTGTCCCAGTCAGAAGACAACCACAGGGTTTAGGTAGAGGATGATGAAGTGCCAAACTAAGGGAGAGGCAGTGGGGAAGAAGACAAGGTGAAACACTACTAGGAAGCCTAAAAGAGTTGGTGGTGGACAGTGAAAAGGAGAAATTAAAGAGTGGATGGATGGTGAAGCTCCTTCACCAGAAACATCAGAAAAGCAGAAAAGCAGCAGAGGGGGAGGGCGGCTTCGTTAGGGCTCGTTCGCAAACCACAAGATGTTACCAAAGGTGGTCAGATGTCTGACAATGACATACGCACTTACTGCTAAGTAGGCTGGGGAGTCCAGGAAATGAGGGGACTTTAAAAGGAAGACTGGGCACCGAAGTCAACACAGGAGATTCTGACAATTAGATTTCAAGAAAGCTGTCTGTTTAAGATGGCTACCTAACTTGAGTGTGGGTTTGGGGGTGGCGGCAGAAGAGTCAAGGCTGAGGCAAATCTTTGGCTCTGACTTCTGGGGCTGTCTAGGTAAATAGAGATGTCAAGAATATCCAGAAAGAGGAAGAGGTTTCCTGAAGGGCTCTCTCTAATGAGCCTGGGAGCTGTACGACTAGGCTTGAGGGAGGCAGGAGCTAGGGTTTGAGAGGACAGAGGCATGTGGACAGCCTCCTGCAGGAGCTCTGCAGACCAGGCAGCTGAGAAAAGTGCATCTTTCTTCCCAGCCTCCTCTGCTCCTTGCTACAGAGCCTGGGTGCTGTCGTAGCACAGGGCTGCCTGCCTAAAAGCTGATTCACAGACTACTGGCTGCAGCTACAAGTCACACAGGGACCGCAGAAGAGGCAAGATTGAGTGTATGCGTGCACGTCTGGAGGAGACTGTTTATTCAGGGAACTACATATCAAACACAGCTCCAACAGGCAACAATAGTTATTATTGAAGACAATATATACCATCAAATAAACAGCAAGATAAGCAGTACAGAGCAAAAGGTGAGACTCATTTTTTAGAAGTGGGGTGCCTCCCTTCAGAGTCTCAATTACAGGAGACGCATGTGCGCACAAAACATTCAGGCAACAATATCTGGGCATAAGCTTGAGCCTACAGTAACCCAAGAGAAAGAAAGGCCGGAACTAAAATGCAAAAGAAAGAAAGAAACTGTTTGGAGACAGGTCTGCTACAGTATAAACGTTTCTCCTTCCCTGGCTTAGTGCTATAGCAAAACCTGATGGTTGTCTTTGTTAAAAAACGTGTCTGTATCTAGGTCCCTGGCAGTGATTTGCCTCTGGGAGGGCCAGCAATCTATTTAATGACTCCATTGACGTCAATAGCATAACTGAAATACTTACTAACATGCATGATTCCAACTTTCAGAGGAGGGGTGGGTGGATGGTGTTTTTCGGTAGTACAAAAACATGAAGTGGAGTCGAGACGGAATGAACTCAATTCTTCAGGCAACAAGCAAGAGATTAGCTACTGCGGGTCTCATCGGTGCTATGTAATACCAAGAAATATTCGTGTTAAATTTAGAAGTCAATTTTCTACTAGTGAAATAGCCATCAATGAGCAGGACTTTATTTTTGGTAAAGTTTGCTCAAGCCAAGCCAAGTGCCTAACATTTTATTTATTCTCACTGCAGCTGACTAGTTAACTGCTTTTGCAACTATTCATGTTTAATTTTAAACATGTATAAAATTGTTGAAAACCAATATTAATAATTCAGTGCTAGAGAAATGTTCACAGGAGAATTATTTTAGACAAAAGCAATTCTTTGGGGGCAGCAGTGTCAGTTTACCAGGATTTTTTCAGCACACTTGCCCTGTCATTTTGCATGCAAGCTGCCTAGAAACTCAAGGTGAGTAATTACAGTGATTATTTCCAAAGTTCAGGCCACTTGCAGCAGTCAGGACACTAAAGGGAAAAAAGGTCTGATGTTTTTGTATTTGTTCCTCCCTTTCCCTTTTCTTCCTTTCCCTTCCCTTCCCTATTCATTTGTGTTTCTTTGTTTTATTTAATATTTTCTGATCCCTTCTTATAGTATGAGTGGCCACAGCGTTTGGTAAGTGTTGTAATCTTGCCAGACAGTTCTTGCTTAATGAAGAAACCAAGTAAAGATTCTGCTTACACTGGGCTTCACTTCCAGTCATCTGAGACATATCAGCTGGCACAGTTCTGCTGTGGTTCGCAGAGAGCCATTTACTTGTACACACAGGCTCCCTCTCTCACCCCAGGCCTGACATGCCCCGGCAAAGAACGAGAAGTGAACCAGTGTCATGGATTTCTAAAGTCCTTGGAATCAAAGGTAGCCCACTGAGCCCTTGACCATTCCTTTAACAGATCCTACATCTGGCATACTCCCTTGAGATCCAGGGGCATAGTCATAATCAAATCTACAGCAGGACACTGTACTGAGACACAGGCTTCAGAGGCAAATGCCTCCCCTCTTCTTCTACCAACCGATAAAGAGCCGTTTCCCTCAGAATGGCCTGGACGTGTATTAGAAGAAATGGATTCCCATGCACACAGAAAAACATGAGTTACAGCTGTTTCTCGCTTTGGCCAAACTGTTTCCAACTTTATTGGAAGGCTCTGCAGTACATCATCCTAGTTTTCAGTACAAAGCCTTTTCTTGAGAAACATTCTAAGTGACTGATGTCGAAAACCACCATAAACCAAGGCTGTGGGTATCCAGGCTGGGAGAGACTTTGAGTCTGCAGCAGTCTGGCCTGAACTCACCCAGGGAACTCTTTAGTCATCTTTGTGAAATGGTTTGCTGTCATTTCCACCCATAGATTTCTGGCTTGTTCATCATAATATATCACTTGTTATTAGTGGTGATGTTGCTGCCTGATACATTTATTGGTAAATGTCAGAACAAGGAAATTAGTATAGTTAGGCCCCATCTTACGCATCAGCTTGACTGTTGATTTATGCTGTGTTGTGACATATTATTACAAATCAAATCACATTTATGTGACTCAAAGTTACTGACCATTAAAAGAAATACTTCTCCAGTCTTTTCTGTCAGGCAAAGAATCACTGTATAAAGGAAATAAACACTTGGTAATTTATGTTTTCAGTAAATTCTTACTTTTGTGATATGCCTGTAATTACTACTGAAATGCATGCAAAAGCAAGGAGTAAGTTTGGGCGGGAAAAATGAGGCAATTATCCTACACACACCCACACAGATTTTCCTCAATTATCTTTTTCTGTTGAAAATAGCTCTGGGACCTAAAATCTTGAAAATGACTTCAATTTTTCATTTTGACTGTTTATAGGAGACAAGAACCCAAGTTCTTGTCTTGTTTTGAAGTGTTCTTTCTTCTCTTTTTCCTGTCTGTTCTAATCCTTGAGTATTATGTAAAGAAAACCAGCCATCAATGCTTGAGAAAAGGCAAAATATGGTGAAAATTTGTGTATTTTCGTTAAACTTCATAGTACAAGAATTATCAGCCCTTCTGGGAGGCTTTGCAAGCATCTTTGTGCTCTACCTGGGAGCATGGCCTTCTATATTGCTCTTTTCCTCCCTGGGTTTTAAGCTTTCTATGATTTAATTCTTTTGTTGTTGTTGTTTGTTTGTTTTGTTTTTTGTTGTTTTTCAAGGTACAAAATGCCAACTTTTTAGATTTAACTCAAAACTTGCACAAAAACATTAACATATACAAGCAGTTACAGAGTGTGTAGTAGCTGATGTTTTTATAGTAATAATAATAAACACAATTGAATACCTTCATAGAGTTGGAAATAAAAACATTAGCCAGCAATTAAAGTTTAATTTATGAGCATTTTACTTACGATACCGTCAGTGTATATATGCAGTTCTGTGGTCAATTCAACCTTTACTCTCCGTTAGGTGAACGTAATTACCCTAAGCACCATGAATGACAGATGAATAAGGTACCTACCTTCTCTGGTTTCAAGGAGCTTGCTTACACACTAATGGAAAGATCTGCAATACACTGATGACAGTGTATCACAGAACAGATCACCACCTAGAAAACCCTGTGCTGCTGCTCAGCTGTCACGTGGGGTCACTCTGAGTTGTAATCAACTGGACAGCATCTCTTAACAAGAATGCTGGCCAATTAGGAAACATTTAGGACATTTTATCAGAGGAGGGAAATTTGTGGTGAGCATAAGAGCCCAGAAAAATAACCTTGAGTAAACCAGGGGAAGAAAAATGCTTCATACTGAGGGATTTGCTTTGATTTCTGCAATGAATTATTTCAGCAAACGATTATTTTGTTAGACTAAATAAACCAATTTAACTAGTGTTTCTGATAATTAACTTTTAAAATTAATTGCATTTTCTTCATTTAGATACTTTTTTTTTAAAAAAAATACTTGGCTTTTTATTTGTCAGACTTAACTTCTATACAGTAATGTAGTTGCTTATACCAGGTACCCTTTCCTAACAAACTAGTTTGTGGTTAAATCTGTTTAAATTATTGGAGGTTTCTTATCAGTTTTATCTTAGAGTTCCATTGAAACACATGAGTTCAAGCTTGCTACTCATAAATGAAGACTTGATATTATGAAAAACCGTATTTTAAGGCAACATTCCAGCTCTCAATTTTCAGTATGTTCTAAACCACTTATTTTTCATTCCCCTTTAAAGTGTCTATTTAAACACACCTCTTTGTCATATGCTGATAAATATTAAAATAACAGGAAAAATCTGCCTGACTTATTCAAGCTGATAATAAGAACAAAACACAGGATGTATGTCTCCCCTTCCTTTTCTGACTGTGGTTAAACGTTAAGAAGATTTTGAAACCTGTAATTACGTAATAATTGGTATCACTATATTTTCTTCCCGATGAAAAGCCAGGAATTTTGTAGTTTACCACAAAGACAGACAAAAACAAATTGCCTAAATGGTATTGTCATTTCTTTGTTCCATTGTTTTAAAAAGAATTTAGCAAAAGAATCTCGAGTTGCCAAGCTGTAGTTACTGTGCCAATAATCCCAGAATGACCCTTGCAACAGAATCTTCAGTTTATGAGTTAATTTATAGTACCATAAGCATCACATACTCTCCTAATGTTTGTCAATATTCATTGCAAGGAAAAGAAAACAGTTTAAAATTCAAAGTGACACCAAACACATCTTAGAAAATTTGGCTAGCAGAAATGCTAGTAACAGTGGGCCGGTATGACAGAACGGCACGTTTCAAAGCCACCTCCTTTGATCTCCAGTCATGTAATACTAGCTACATGTTAAAACATTCTAGTTTCTTTTTCTACAGATTTGAAAGAATATAGTGAATCCACATGCCAGGCTTTTGAAGTCTGCAGAGGGAGTTCTTCTTTTTTCTTTCTATTTCATATCATAGAGCTCCAGAAGCAAACTCATCTTTACTATCTTTCTCTCGCTTTTATTTTTGGTCTCCACCTTTCTCCCACAATATGTGTGTATGTGTGTGTGTGTGTGTGTGTCTGTGTCTGTGTCTGTGTCTGTGTGTCTGTGTGTGTGTGTGTCTGTGTGTATTTTCTTTAAGAAAGCATGTGCCATAAATACCTTAGAAGCCAATAAGCCAAAGGAATTGATAGCCTTTGTTCCTTTCTTTTAGGAGTTCAGCTTTTGTAACATTTCCACTATACTTATACACATGATATTAGCAAGAGAACACAACAACCAAAAAAGAAAGATCATAAGTATAATGCAAAAGGAATGGCACTTCTAGAAATAGAAATTTGTGCAAGACAATATTAGGTATCAGGTGATCTTAGTATGAGTTCATCTTAGTTGTTTTTCTTGTCATTTTACTCAATTCCACTACCACAGTAGTGGGGACAGACTTAAGGGAAACAATTCCACTCTGGACTTTAAGAAAGATCATTTAGGTGGCTGCATTTTCTGTTAAGAAGTATTTATGTTCAGCACAGCTCCATGGTGTTTCTTCAAGGTGGTCCCTCTCAGCAGCTCTCAACTCAGTACAAAAAGCAAAAGCACAGAACTGAAAGATGGAAGTTAGATTTCTTTCAAAAACCCCTTTAAGGAACAAAGCTGGATGACTTCCAGGAGAAATGATCTGTGACCTGGTAAGAAACAGCCTTTGGTTTCACACCTGGAAAGGATGTAGATTCAAGTGGGATCTACAGTAGATGTTAAGAGGAAAACCACTAACACATCCTGCTGTGGGGTTCTCAGGCCAGCGTAGGGCCCCTCAGGGGCCTTTGGGGTTAGCTCCCCCTGAGTTCATCATGGCCAGCAAGCTAAGGTCAAAGTTTATGGTCAACACAGTTCTGCCTCCTACTGCTCTTCTGGGAAGCAGCTTTGTCACCTACTCGTCACATTCTGAAAACCTGGGTATACAATGAGCAGGTTAGTTAATACTGCTTTTAATTTGATTTCACATGGAAGAAATTGTCTTTGTATTTTTGAAAACCAGTTGCCAAGGGACATAACATCGAGGGCTGGGATAGACAAGCAAATGCTACAATTCAGTAAAAAGGTTTTGAATAAGAGGCACATTTATTATTTCGAAACATTGAGATAGACCTCAGAACTTGGCCTACCTTGTGGGTTGACTCTGGAGACAGGAGGCTGACTGGCAGCTGGGGATCTCCTACAGGCACAGAGAGAGAAGAAAGCCTGAGTCTGTGTATCAAAATCATCCCTCTTCCCACCCCCGTAATCACTGAGGACCTTTCCAGATCAAAATGAGCTATCGAATGATATCACACTATCTCCAGAAGGCAGGCTCCTGTGACATGGCAGTTGACAGCAATTCTCTCACATCCCAGAGGCCTGGAATTCCCCTATGCACCGCCTCAGGATGCTTCACGTCTCTAGGGAGGAAGACGATGTGATCTGAGGTCCTTAACCAGCCTCTCTGTTTCAAGTTTTGCTTGTCCAGGAGGTCCTCAGGAGAGGACAAGCTCTCTCAGGAATCACACCAGATCCCTGCTCCTTGGGGTAGTACTATCGGAGGAGTACTTAGAGACCACTCAGCACTTAGAGACCACTCAAAATTTTGCTTCTGAGGAAACTGGGCCACAGAGAGATTGTTACTTGCCAGAGATCATCACATGACCATGAGAAACAGTCATCAACTTGTATAATCCATGGTATGGTTTCTTCACCAGAAGACTGGGCCACCATCCTACATCATAATGAGGTTGCTGGCATCAACTCAAGTGAAACAAGCAACCCCCTACTCCAGCGATACCTGGGCTTCTTCTGTCTTTCTGTGTTTTTTGTAATCTCTCCCCTCCCTCCAATTTTGTCGCTCTCACCATACTTCCCATGCATTGAAGAACTTCTCCTGCTAGACTCTTAGAGTCCCCAGTGCATTGCCGCAGAACCTCTCAGGAGAGTACAGTGGCCCTCCCACTTGAAGGTGCATCAAAACCACCAGGAGGACTTGTTAAAAATCCACTGCTGGATCTCACACTCAGAAGTTATTGCTTCACAGTTCTGAGGTGGGGCTTGACAATTTACATTTCTAACAAGTCTCCAGGGGTGCTCATGCTGCTGGTCTGGAGACCACATTTTCAGGAAGGCTGGTACAAAGGACTCTCCGCCCACTGAGCAGCAAACATAAATGAGCAGGAGAGTTAGTCTCCAGGCCACTGATTCTCGGACAGAGAACATGGGCAGCTGTTAAAACTACATATACTTTGCTCCCATTCCTGGAGAGTCTATTTCGGTGTATCTAAGATGAGGCATTGGAATCAGTATTTTTTTTTAACCCATCTGCCAATTTTAATGCACAGACGAATTTGGTGAGAAACTCTAATCCTCACTGATATGGAATGGCCTGAAAAGGTGTTGCTAAGGAAGGGTCTTTCTACTACTGTGGCCACAAATTTAGTTTCTGCAGGTTTTCAAATGTTCCAAATCAATCTCTCATTCCTTAGGGATAATCTAGTGTCTAGAGATCCACTTGGAAACCCTAGTGGTGTTAGTGCTTGTCATGGTTGGAATTGTGCCCCCCCAAAAATGTGTGCAGCCACATGGCTGGGATATGGTTCCCAGTATCTTGGGACTGTCCTCCATTGTGTGGTTTTGCTAACCTGTATGTTAAAGGATTAGGGTGGGGCTGTGAATTCCTGCTGTGGGGGCAGTTTCCCTGGAGTATGGCTTGCCCCACCCTTAATGCTTTTAGCTTGCAATGAATAAAAGGAAAAAGAAACAAAGGACAATTTGAGAACCTCACTACCATCAAGCAAGCAGCACCGGGAGCAGAGCGTGTCGTTCAGACCAGAGGTTCTTGCGTGAGGACGCTCCCTGGACAAAGACTGATGCAATACCGGACTTTCCTCCAGAGCCGACAAGGGGAAAGTCTTTCCCTGGAGCGGACACCCTGAATATGGACTTGCAACCTACCGGACTGTGTAAGAATAAATCTTTCTTTGTTAAAGCCATCCACTCTGTGGTATTTCTGTTAGAGCAGCCTAGCTGACTAAAACAGTGCTTAAAAGCTATGGCTGCTAACTAAAAAGGTCAGCAGTTCAAATCCACTAGATGCTCCTTGGGAACTCAATGTGGCTGTTTTACTCTGTCCTATAGGGTCGCTATGAGTCAGAAATGACTTGAAGGCAATGGGTTTGGTTTGGTTCTAGGAATCCACTCATCTGTCAGTTTTTCATTCTGCAGAAATTTAAAAGTTGCTGTAGCACTGGAAGCTAAGCTATCGGTATTTCAAACACCAGCAGAATCACCTATTATGGAGGAGTTTTAGTGGAACTTCCAAACTAAGAGAGACTAGGAAGAAGGACCTGGTGATCTACTTCTTAATATATTGGACAGTGTAAACCTTATAAAAAGCAGCATAGCATTATCTGGTATAGTGGCAGAAGAACAGCCCCCCCAGGGTGGAAAGCACTCAGAATGTGACTATGGAAGAATTGCCTTCAAAAAGTAGAACCAACCTCAATAGTAAAGCATTTGGAAACTTCATGACTCAAAATGAGAAGAAACAGCTGTAAACATCTGTTAGTAATTGGAATATGGAATGTATTAAGTATAAATCTATGAAAATTGCAAGCTGTCAAAAATGAAACAGAATGCTTAAAGATATCCTAGTCATTTGTGAGCTGAAATGGACAGGCATTGGCCATTTTGAACTGAAAAATCATACTGTCTACAATGCATGAAATAACAAACCAAAGAATGATGTTATATTTATCATCAAAAAGAACATATCAATATCTACCCCAAAGTATCATGCTGTTGTTGATGGGACAATATCCATACACCTACAAGGAAGACCAATTAATATGACTATTATTCTGATTTATTCACCCGTCATTAATGACAAAGATGATGAAACTGACAATTTTTATAAACATCTACAGTCTCAAATTAACCACACATGCAATCAAGATGCACTGGTAATTACTGGTACCTGTAATACAAAGTTGGAAAAATGAAGAAGAAATAGTAGTTGGAAAATATGGCCTTGGTGATGGATATGATGCTGGATATTTCATGGTGGAATTTTATAAGACCAACTGCTTACTCATGGCAAATACCTTTGTTTCAATAACATAAATGTCAACCATAAATGTTGTCTTCATCAAATGGAACACATAGGGATCAAACAGACTGCTACTGTGGTAAGAGATAATGAAGAAGCTCTGTGTCATCAGTCAGAACAAGGCCAGGAGTTGACTGTGGATGAAACAGTCAACTGCTCACATGCAAGTTCAAGCTGGAGATGAAGAAATTTGAAACAAGTCTACGAGAGCCAAAAATATTCGTAAGAATATCTTACCTGAATTTACAGACCATCTCAAGAATAGATTTGGTGCACTGAATAATAATAGTCAAAGACCAGATGACTTGTTAGATGACATGGATGATATCATATATGAAGAAAGAAAAATGTCATAAAAAAAAAGAATTGGAGAGGCTGTGGAGAGATTGGACTCTTCTACTCTGTCAGTGGGAATGTAAAATGGTACAATCTCTTTGAAAAGCAATTTGGTGCTTTCTTAAAAAGTGAGAAATAGTAATACCATATGATCCAGCCATCCCACTGCATGGAATTTGTCCTACAGAAATAAGGGCTGTCATATGTCATTTGTGTCACCTACACATGTATGTTTATTGCAGCACTGTCCACAATAGCAAAAAAAATGCAATCAACCTAAATACCCATCAACAGATGAATGGATAAACAAAGTATGCTACATATTATACACAGTGGGACACTATGCAGTGATAAAGAACAATGATGACTTTATGAAACATTTCATGACCTGGAATCAACTGGAATATATCATGCTAAGCGAAATCAGTCAGCTACAAAAGGACAAATATTATATGAGACCATTATTATAAGGACTTAAGAAAGAACTTATACACAGAAGAAAATACTTGGTTGGCTACAATGATGAGAAGGGAGGTAGAAGGTTATTTATAGTTTAGACAGTCAATAAGGATTCAGTTAGGTGAAGGGAACGACAGCATGCAGTAGAAGGCAGGTTATCATAACTGGACTATACCACAGGCTAAATGTTTTTCTAAATTCAACCCAATATTTCAAAGGACAGAGTAGCAGTAACAGGGACATGGGGACCATGTTTTCAGGGGACATAGAGGTCAACTGGCATAACAAGTCTTTTCCCAAGAGAGCCTTTTGCACCCCATATTGGTGAGTGGTATCTGGGGTCTTAAAAGCTAGCAAGCTGCCATCTGAGGAACATCAACTGGTCTCAACCCACTTGAAAGAGATGGCAACGGAGGACAGCAAAGACATGACGAAAAATGAGCCCAGGAGACAGAAGAACCCATGTGATTAGGAGACTACCTTAGCATGAGATGGGAAGAACCTGATGGTGTCTGGCCACCACCAAAGACAGCCCTCATAGAGGCCACAGTGTAGAGTCCTTGACATGGCAGGAGAAAAAGAAGTGTGCAAATCTTGAGCTCTATTAAAAGACCAGACTTGATGGTCTGACAAGCTGGAGGGTCCCCTGAGAACATGAACTTTCTGCTGGCCCAGAGCTGAAACCAGTGAAGCCAACACTTCAGACTAAGAATGGACTGGACTTGGGGACACTGAGTGTTGCAGGTAGTATGTGTTCTTTATGATTCAATATACATATGAGGCTGTCCTACTGGTTTCTTTCTAGAGAGGAAAGGAGAGGGTAGAGAAGAGGGGGAAGGTGTTGGCTGAGTGAATACTGGAAGAGTGAAAAAGGAATGTGCTGTCACATGTTGAGGAGAGCAGACAGAACTATAGAAAGGCAGGTACTCGTGGTTTTATATGGAAAATTGACTTGAATTTTAAAGTTTCACTTAATCACAATAAAAAAATTAAAAAGAAAAAACAAAACAAGAAAGAAAGACCAAAATGGATGTCACAAGAGACTCAAACTGTCTCTTCAAGGCAGAACCCTCCCCACCCCCCAGCAAAGAAACAACTACTAGTGGCCCTATAATGTAGAGTACCTAAAGGGAATGAAAGAAATAATTACTTAAAAGAGCTGAAGAGAAGATTTCAAAGGATAGATCCAGAAGACAAAGTAAAATATTATAATGAAATGTGATAAGACTTGGAGTCAGAAAGCAAAAATTCAAGAACATGCTCAGCATTTCTCAAGCTGAAAGAACTGAAGAAAAAAAATTAATATTGCAAACTTAAGTTACAATACTGAAGGATTCTGTGGATAAAATATCGAATGATTCAGGAAACATCAAAAAAAAAAAAAAAGAAAGAAATGGTAGCAATGCACAGAATCAGTGTACCAAAATGAATTGATCAGGGTTCAATCATTTTAGCAGGTAGCATATGATCAAAAACCGCTGATACTGAAAACAGAAATCAAAGCTGCTCTGAAAATACTGGCAAGAAACAAGTCTCCAGGAATTGCGTGAGCATCACATGAGACGGTTCAACAAAGACATTCCGGGCTGGAAGCGTTCCCTTGTTTATACCGAGAAATGTGGAAGACACGTATCTGGCCAACTGACTGGAAAAGGTCCATATTTGGGCCCATTCCAAAGAAAGGTGATGCAATAGAAATAGAAATTATCAAACAACACCATTATTACCACATACAAGTAAAATTTTGCTAAGGATACTTCAAAACTAGCCACAGCAGTACATCGATAGGGAACTGCTAGAAATTCAAGCTTGATTCAGAAGGATTCATGGAACAAAGGATATCATTGCTGATGTCAGCTGGGTCTTGGCTGAAAGCAGAGAATACGAGGAAGACGTTTACCTGTGTTCTATTGACAATGCAAAGGCATTCGACTGTGTGGATCGTAACACATTATGACTGACATTGTGGAGAATGAGAATTCCAGAATACTTAAAGCTGCTCATTGTTTTGGGCTGTTGTACACGGGGTCACTATGAGTTGGAACTGACTCGATGGCATCTGTCATGGGCTGAATTGTGTGCCCCCCTCAAAATCATGTCAATTTGGCTGGACTGTAATTCCCAGTATTGTGCGACTTTTTCCCCCATATGCTGTGAATCCTGCCTCTATGATAGTAATAAGGGAGAATGGGCAACAGTTGTGTTAGTGAGGCGGGACTCAATCTACAAGCCTAGATTGTGTTGAGGCAATCTCTTGGGGGCTAATGGAGAGAAGTGAGCAGAGGGATGGGGGACTTCATATCATCAGTAAACAAGCACCAGGAGCAGAGGGTGTCCTTGGACTCAGGGTCTCTGTGCCCCAAAAGCATCCAATCCAGGGGAAGACTGACAATGAGGAATTTCCTGCACAGCCAACAGAGAGAGAAAGCCTTCCCTTGGAGCTGATGCCATGAATTTGGGTTTTCGGCCTACTTTTCTGTGAGAAGTAGAAACCCTGGTGGTGCAGTGGTTATGTGCTATGTCTGCTAACCAAAAGGTCAGCAGTTCAAATCCACCAGGTGCTCCTTGGAGACTCTGTGGGGCAGTTCTACTCAGTCTGTCTATAGGGTTGAGATGAGTTAGAATTGACTCAGCAGTAATTTTTTTTTCTGTGAGGAAATAGTTTCTCTCTGTTAAAGCCATCTACTTATGGCGTTTCTGTAATAGCAGCACTAGATGACTAAGACAACACCTCACAACAACAACAACAGGAAACCATGCCTTCTACTCTCAGAGTCTGATGGACCACTAACTTACAACCTGGTGATTCTAGTCAAGACACTTTTAAACCCCCTGTATCGTGATTTTTTTCATGTTTGACAAAGGAATGGAAAACAACATGTGATTGCTTCTCTCTGCTAGGCAATGTTCCAGGTGAAGGCAGTCCCTGTGTCATAAATGAAGTTCATTCCAAAGTGCATCTTTGCATTGAATTTGTAGGTAAGTTGGAACATGTACATATGGTTCTTATTTAGCCTTATTTTAGTGCAAGACAAGGCTTGAAGCATTTGCAGTAATTAAAAGGCTGCGTGTGCAGCAAGTGAAGCGGATGATGATGAAAAAAATGGGTGGCGAGTCAGAGGTGATTCTAGAAACCCTGGTGGCGTCGTGGGTAAGTGCTACAGCTGCTAACCAAAACGTCGGCCGTTCAAATCCACCAGGTGCTTCTTGGAAACTCTATGGAGAAATTCTACTCTGTCCTGCAGAGTCGCCATGAGTCAGCATTGACTTGAGGGCACCGGGTTTAAGAGTAGATTCAGTTGTTTCAAAGCAAGGGCAGACTTACATAACATTAAAGGCAAGTTGTCCATAAGTTTCATGTTTGTAACCTGGGACTCACTGTGCTGCACTGGGAGTAGTCTCATCTCATTTTAAAGAAAAAGAGACCAAAGCTTGGAGAGGTTGAGTAGCATGCTGAAGCACACATCGTTTATGACTGGCAATGCTATGACTCAAAACTAAGTCTCTCGGAATCCAAACTGCATGTTCTTCCACTACACCATCCGTGATAACACTGGTGCTAATACTGATGGCTGACTTGGCAGGAAAATGAAGAGATACATTTTAAGCTCCTTAGGCTTGCATGCATTCAGATTCATTTGCTCACTGGCCTCAGTATACTTTTTTTACAGTCTTTTCTCTCAGAATCCCTCCCTGCCCAATAATTCGTCTCATAGTACTGACTGTTAGACAGCACTGGATGACTAAGACAGAATTTAACACTGCAACGAAGTAAGAAGTATCAGTCTTTGGGTGGCACAAGCAGTTTGCAATCGACTGCTAACATAGAAGTAGGTGGTTCAAACCCATCCAGTGACACAGTAGAGGAAAGCCTTGATGATCTGCTTCTTTAAAGATTATAGCCAAGAAAATTCCAGGGAGCAGTTCTAGTCACTAACAATTACTGACTCCATTGCATCCTGTACTTCTCTTTTAAATTTTGTAACAATTTGTCATTAGTCGAATTGTGTCCCCCCAAAATACATATAGTCATTTGGCTAGGCAAAAATTCCTGGTATTGTGTAATGTTCATATATACTGTAAACCCTGCCTCTACGATGTAAATGAGAGAGGATGGGTGGCAGTTGGGTTGGTGGGGCAAGACTCAAGGTGTAAGATTATACTGTGCCTTGTGGCAACCTTCTGGAATGTAAAGGGAAGGGAAGCAAGCAGAGAGTTAGGGACCTCTTATCACCATGAAAGCTTTACTGGGAGCTGAGCACGTCCTTTGGAAAGGACTCGGGGTCCCTGCACCTCAGAAGCTCCCAGTCCAGTGGAAGACTGATGACAAGGACCTTCCTCCAGAGCCAACAGAGAAAGACTTCCCCTGGAGCTGGTGCCCTAAATTTGGGCTTGCAGCCTACTGGACTGTGACCGAATAAAATTTCTCTTTTCAAAGCCATCCACCTGTGGTACTTCTGTTAGACAGCTCTAGATGACTGAGATAGAATTTAACATTGCAATGAAATAAGAAGCAGCAGTCTTTGGGTGGCACAGTTTGCAGTTGACTGCTAGCACAGAAGTTAGTGCTTCAAACCCATCCACTGACACAGTGGAAGAAAGCCCTAGTGATCGGCTTCCCTAAAGGTTACAGCCAAGAAAACCCCATGGAGCAGTTCTAGTCACTAACACGGAGCTGCTGCAGTTCAGAATCAGCTCCACAGCAAAAAACCAAAAGGTTTGGTTTTTGGTTTGGGTGGTACAAAAAGTTAAGTGCTTGGCTATTAATCAAAAGCTTGGTAGTTTGAATCCCCCATAGGTGCCGTAGAAACCCTGACTTCATAGTAGTTAAACACTATATCTGCTAACCAAAAGGTTTGAATCCTCCAGGTGCTCCTTGGAAACTCCATGGAGCCTTTCTACTACTCTGTCTTGTAGGGTTGCTATGAGTTGGAATTGACTCAATCGCAGTGGTTTTTTGTTTGTTTTATAGGTGTCTTGCAAGAAAGGCCTGGCAGTCTACTCCCAAAAGATCACAGCCACTGAAAACCCTGTGGAGTCTAGTTCAAGTCTGATACACACAGAGTCAACATGAGTCAAGACTGACTCAATGGCAAAAGATGTTTAAAAAATTAGTATTTAACATATGAGTCCTTAGACTAAATGTAAATTCTATGGGGGAAGTAACAACTTATTCATGACTATACCTTGACATCCAGGATAGTTTTTCACATGCCACTCAGTATATACATTTTGAATCAATAATAAATAAATGAACGGGTGACAGAAGTGACCCATACTTTTCTGAGTCTAAATGTGATTCATTCTTTTTCCTAGAACGTGTGCTAACTCTTTGCTCAGGCTATTCTTCTGTCATGGAGCCCTGACCCCAGAAGCCCACACATCCGAATATTACCAAATATTACCCAGAGTATGCCATCTGCTCAGGTGAAAATGGGCGCTCCTCTAAGCCCCCATGGTGCTTTATTTGTAACTTGAGGACTATTTCTTCATGTTCTAATTAACATGGGTACATATTACCCCTGCAACTAATCCATGAGCTTCTTGATGGTGGGATTCAGGTATGATGCCTTTGCAGATCCTCGGCAGGACCCATCACTAGCCTTGTGAATAGTCAGAACTCCGTACAGGCAGATGGGTCATTGATTGAATGAACCGTTGATTTCAAAGTGATTGGAGGACTCAAACACACATTATGAATGTGTCATCTGGCTTCATTTTCCCTTGTAGTCTTGGTACCATACACTAACGGCTGTCTCCTAAAGACAGCATGCTTGCTTGTTGCTGAGCAGGAAATTGTGTAGGTTTTGCTCAGCTGACTGACTTTCTCCTTCTCTTCAGGTGACTGACTCCTTCACATTTCTAGGACTCTAGTCAGGCATCATCTTCTTAGAGAACGTTCCCTCCTGTGAGGTGGGCCTGGGCTGTGTATTCCCTCTGTTGACCCCATCATAGCACTGGTTGTACTATACTGTGACTCTTTTCCCACTCTGTCTCCTCAACTTGTCTGTAAGAAATTCAAGGGCAAAGACTGAGTCTTGTTCATCAATGTAACCCTGGAATCTGGCATAATATCTGGTATGATGCAGATATTCAACACATATTCATTGGATTAATAATAATCCATCCACTGCTGTCAAGTTGGGTCTGACTTGTAGCAACTCTATTAAGTCAGAGCAGAACTGCCCCATAAACTTTACAAGGAGTGCCTGGTGGATTTGAACTGCCAACCATTTGCTTAGCAGATGCAGCACTCAACCCCTCACACCACCAGGGTTTCCTGGATTAATAATGCATTTTTAATAATTTTATTTTATATCCCTTCTTGGATTTCAAAGTAGGCTTTTTCCAAAGACACTGACCATGAATCCCCCAGAGGATAGATATCTCTGCTTTCCTAACTGCATCACTCTTCACAGCACCCAGTTCTCCCAATGACTTCTTGAGAGTTATACATGAGCGCGGTAGCTTTGCAAAAGCAGGGACCATGTCAATTTGTTCTGTTACTTACTCTCAAGACTCACTACAAAGAAGGGGTTCAATCCATTTTAAATGAGTGAGTGACTTCCAAAAGCTGTATTATTGCTTGCAGAGAATGAGAATGGCAGGAAATTGTGAAAAGTGTCAGGAGAAAATGGTCTTAGTCACCCAGTTTCCAGTGTCCCTAACTACAGAAGAAGCATGAGAAGTTAGAGGACAAGGTTGTTGGAAATGGCAATATTAAGAGGAAGGGTGACATGGCTACGACAGTTACTGCTTTCCACTTCCAAATGGCACAGGGGAGGGAGAAGTGTACTGTGAATGAGACTGGAATCCTAATCCTGGTTCTGGCACCTTCCAACTATGTAGCCCTAAGCAACCTAGAGAACCTCTCAGTCTCCATCACATGGGGAGAGTAACCAGCAACTAACATTGGCTGTGGATTTACAATGTGCCAGGCAATGTGTGAGCTGTGTTACATATATTTCCTGATTTACTACAAGGAAATTTGGCTAGATTCTTTCCAGATCTGCCTGCTCAAGATTTTATGATTCCCAGCTAATCGAAATCCCATGCCAAAGTACACAAAGAAATGAAAGCAGTTCCTACACACACTGAAAAAAAAAAGATTCTTAATTGTTTCCCAAAGTTTGCATAACTACTGATGAAATCGCACTTTGAAGGAATGTTAACACAGAGATGATTTCCTGATTGTCACAGGTGAGCTCAGTGATGTTGGTGAGAGGGCTGAGTGATGAAGGAGGACACATCTCGGCTCTCAGCTCCGCTCCCCAGTTACCAGATTGTGGAACAGTGGACACTCTCACTCACACACCTGATTTCTCCATCAGTCTCTCTGGAGCCAGTAAATGCTTTAGGGATGCTCAGCTGAATTAACGACTCCAGATGAAAGCCCTATTTTCAAAATTAGCCCCCAAGACAAAGGAAATGTAAGTTTTACTCTGAAGTCAAGAAGGACAGGCCCAATCATGCATCTCTCAGTGGGATATCTTCCTGGAGGTGCAAGGAAACCACCTCAACAGGCAGACAATGAGCTGCTTTTTCACAGAGCAAGCAGCCAAAAGATAAAGGAAATCTGGACTTAGGAGAAGTGTAGTTCTATGTGGGAGTTCATTTTCTTACAATAAACCACACTACCCCACATGTCTCATGAAAACCATGCCAAGGCTATAATGACATAATTATTGCTTAAATGTTGAATTGAAGGCACCCTGAAACTGCAGTCAAATATCTCAGAGGTAACTTCTGAGTCTTACAAATCCTTTAGTTTCAGTTTTCAAGACAGATAAAGCTGCAGGGGAAAATACTCCCAGTCTGCCCTATCCACCCCTGGTAGCCATTCTCATCTTCCGTTACTCCCCCTGGAGTTCCTTTACTTGTTCTCTGGCTATAATCTGCACAGGAGGGCACTACTGTCTAGAAGAATGGAAAGCAATAAATGGTTCCTCAGTTTTCCAAGCTATCCCAATCAGATGCCCACTGCTGTTGAGTCAATTTCGACTCATAGTGACCCTATAGGACAGAGTAAACCTGCTCCACACAGTTTCTAAGGAATACCTATCAGATTTGATCTGCTGATGTTTGGGTTAGCAGATGTTGCACTTAACTGCCATGTGACTGGGGTTTCTGCCCCAAACAGGCTGCTCCATATTTGACTGAAATCTGTCAGGTCTCCAGGAAGCCTGGACCAATGTGATTCAGCTTCCTTTGGTGAAGCACTAGGGGGTGGATGGGCCCTTCCTTGAATCATTGTTGATTGGTGTTGGTTTCAAGGAAGTATATGAAGTGAATAACAGCATCAGTTCTGTACAGATGTGAGCATGAATGTGGTAGAGATCACTGGATGCAACTGTCTTACTACTGGAGATCTAGTCTGTGGGTGGGTGTGGTTCACTTGGGGTCAAAGGTAAAATGCAAAGGTCAAGATACTGGGAGTAGTCCCCAGCCAGAAGGTGAGAACAGCCTCTGAGTCAGCCCTGAATGTGATACCCATTACTCACAGTCTTAAGGTACACATTTCTTGAAGTTTCATGTGGCAAAAACCCGCCAAGGCTATGGAAGGACCTGATTACCTAAAAAGTAGCTTCAGCAAACATAGCCTATTAAAACAAAGTGAGCCTCCAATGTTACCAAAGTCAGAAGGCCCTAGACCTTGCTAACAAATGAGTCACTGAAGATACTCTGCACCCCGTTTCCCTGGAGCTATGCAAAGTAATGATTCTGAGTTTAGTGATGCTAAGGAAGCTTTTGAAATGTGTCCTTAGAAGTCCCTTCTTTTCCATTCTAGCTCCATCATCCTGATCCAGGACTCCATTTTCATTCCCTCACGTTTTTCATTCCTGAAAACACTCTTACAGCCAGAGTCTCTGCCTCCAGACTCTTTGATCTTCATCTGTTCAAAAATTCTTCTGAAATCATTGGCTGTTCCAAAGCCTTCTTCCCATAATGCAGAAGACTTAACAGATGCAGTGAACTTGGACAAGTCGTTTGATCTTCTAAGCTTTGTTTCCTTATTCACAAGGTGTGAGTAATAATGCCTGTCACTAGTATCATTCATGTTGATTATAACTGAGATAACGGATACAAAAACACTAAAGTATTCTATTGTTTCTGCATTTAATGAGAGAGATGGAACTGTTATTTATAGTAGCTTGCATTTCTTGAATACCTACTATGTCTTAAAGGCTGTTATAAAAGCTTTACAGATACCATGCCATCTAACTCTCAGAAGGGAAACCCTGGTGATGTAGTAGTTAACTGCTATGTCTGCTAATCAAAATGTTGGCAGTTGAAAATTGCCAGGCACTCCTTGGAAACTGCCTGAGGTAGATCTCCATCCTATAGGATATCTATGAATCAACATCAACTCGATGGCCCTGGGTAATCCTCAGAGCAACTCTATTGTACAATCAGTAAACCCAGACACAGAAAAGTTAGTTAACTTGCCCATGGTCACATAATTTTAAAGTGATAGAATTGGGTCACGAAGCCAGTAAATCTGGCCCCAGTGGTCACATTTTATAAAGAAACAAAGGCAGGGATGGGGAAAGGATGACCTCTGAAAAAATAATTTTCTAAATAATTGATGGAGGGCTTTTCCCCAGCAACTATTTATTCATAAATTCAAGTGCCTGACAGATGTTTATAGAGTATAAGCCACATGTCAAGCATTCTGCTAATTCTTAGGAATTCAGGAAAAATAAGCATAATTCTCACCCTCAAGTGGCACACAGTCTAGTGACATATAAACATATAAACCCCAGTGTGATAAGGTTTGTACAGTGCACAGTACCCTGAGGCCACAGGAGGGACCTGCAGCTAGTCTGGGTTGGGTCAGGGACTGCCTTCTGATGAAGGTGGTACTAGAGGCGAATCATAAAAGACAAGAGGAATTAGTCAGGTAGACACTGGTGGGTGGAGAGAGACAGCAAGAATAAGTCCACAATTAGCATGGCAAATACAACATGCAGGGAACAACACCCTTCCCATTGCCACCTAGTTGAATCCTACTCACAGTGACTCTAGAGGACAGACTAGAACTGCCCCATAGAGTTTCCAAGGAGCAGTAGGTAGATTCGAATTGCTGACCTTTTGCATACCAACCATAGCAGTGAACCACAATACCATCAGGGTTTCCAGAGAACAATTGGAACAGAACTATTAGAATATAATCCCAAGTGGGCCAAAACCAGTCCAATTGTTCACCACCAAATCCCTTTTCATTTCTCATTAGAAGGTAAGCCCTAGAAAACGTGTCTGCCTTGGTCAGTGTTACATCAACAAGGCCTGGTACAAAATAAACCAAGAAAACCACCACCACTGAGTCATTACTGACTCACAGTGACCCTATAGGACACAGTAGAACTGCTCCATAGAGTTTCCAAGGAGCACCTGATGAATATGAACTGCCAACCCTTTGGTTAGCAGCTGTAGAAAATTAGCACTATGCCGACAGGATGCAATATAGGTGCTCAATGAATATTTGTTAAATGCACATGCATGCCAGCATGACTCTTGTGTACGAAATCATGCTTGTTGGATAGGTTAGTTAAAAGTAGAAAAAACTAACTGATAAATGAATGTCACTTCAAATGAGACTGGCAGAAGCCTCTAACTTTCCTGTGTGTGTATTAATATAAACCTAACCAATTACCAGTCAGTTTAAGTTGGCTGGTTTATGAGTCGCCTTTGGTGACTAGCAATTGCATTTAAACTTTGTCTTAGTGCTAAAATTGACCCCCTAAAATGGCTCAAGCAGGAAAGTAGAATGCTTAGATAGCATGTGAGAAAGATCACCGTGATGACAGCTGGGAAAGGGGTTTAGAGGAGGAGAGACCAATGATGGGAAAGACTCCATCAGAGACTGGTAGAGTCCTCTCACGAAGAGGTTCAGTTACAAGCTACAGGACAATGAAAAGTGAGCATTCAGAGCATGGAGCATGGGTTTACTGTCCTTTTTTAAAAATTCACACTAAAATGTGTGACATCATGGCCATGTCTGTTGATAAAAGCAAAAGAGAAGACTGATTAATAATTTTGCAAAGACTGGGCAGAATCTCGTATTCTGCAGTAAACAATGGCCAAATCCTCAGATTAAAAAGTCTTAAGTTTTAGCCCTGCTGTGTCTGTAACCGTGGAGCAGTGGTGAGCAAGTCACTGGGCTTCTCCTTCTACAAAAGGAAGAGTGGAATGAGTGGCCTTGAAGGCTTCTGCCAGCTCTTCGTCTCTAGGACCAATGATTCCGTGACTTTCTTCTGGGCCTTGAGATGACCTTTTAACACATGTGGAATAGTCAGCTGTATAGCACTTCAACAATACTAACAGAAAAAAGAGCGAAAAACTGTATAACACTTCAATAATGAAAAAAAAGAGGGGACAAATTTCAGCTTTGGGTCAATTCAGACTCATGGCAACCTTACGTGTGTGCGAGTAGCCTCTACTCCATAGAGTTTCAAGGTCTGAGTTTCCGGGAGTTGTTTGCCAGGCCTTTCGCTTGAGGTTGGTCTGGGGAGCCTCAAACCTCTAATCTTTCAGCTAGCAGCCCTGAACATTAACTGTTGTTGCCACCTGGGGATGATTAGACTCATAGGGACATAGACTTTTAGAGAAGCAAGTTTCTGCAGATCATATCAGACTTTGATGTTGTAGATAAGGAAACAAATGTTTAGCAGTCATAACCGAATTTATCTAGATTAAGTAGTTGATGGCAGAAGAGAAGATAATACCACTCTCTGCCTCTATTCATTTAATTTCATGAACTTGTCTACATGTTAATCACAAATATAAGGAACTTGGACTACAGATTTTCGGTATGTACAAGAGCGAATCTCTGAATTTATTAGTACCTTGTTCCAAAAGATGTCAGTAGGATTTACAGTCACTGGTGTGAAGTGTTTGTACTTTCCAAAGAAGTAAATTTAAAAATGAAACAAAACATCCTTACGTCCTTCTTTAATTTATTGAAACTACTCCTGGTGGGTACTATGCACCTATTTGTCAGTGGGTGTTCTTATGATGCTGAATCGGTTTCCGCAGAGCTTCTAGACTAAGAAGAACTAGGAAGAAAGACCTGGGATCTACTTCTGGGCATCAGCCTGTGCAAACTCCATGGATCACAACATTCTGATCTGCAGCTTATCACAGGGATGGTATAGACTGGGCAGGGCTTGCTGCCTTTGTGAAGGAGGTCATTGTGAGTTGGGGAGTGACTCAAAATCACCTAGCAACAACCGGGTACTAACTATTGAGGGGCAAAAATTAATAAAACTTAGACTAGATCAAAAGGAGCCCTGGTGATGTAATGACTAAAGCACTCAGGCTGCTAACCAAAAGTTTGGTGGTTCAAATCCACTAGCTGCTCTGAGAGAGAAAGATGTTGCTGTCTACTTCCATAAATATTTATGGCCTTAGAAACTCTTTGGGGCAGTAAGTTCTAGTCTGTCCTACAAGGTCACTACACAGCAGAATTGATGCAGTGGCAATGGGATAGGGTTGGGTTGGTAGACTACATCATCTCTATAACCAGTTCTAAAATATTATGGTGCCACATCGTAACATATCTCCAAAGAACAAATTTCAGTAGACTAATGAGTTTCTAAAAAAGCTGCTCAATGTTTTTGCCTTTACAGAAGGGATTCATAACAATTACATGTAACTGCTACACAACGTCTGGACTTACTTGTTGGATGTCCCATGAAGGCTTGTCAGGACAGTGAAGTTGTTTCTCACACTTCTCAAGCTGGCAAGGACCTGTAAGGAAAATGTTTCAGATATTTAGGAAGTTAAGGAGTTGCAAAGGCTACACTTAGAAACTGCTATTGGGGACAAAGGAAGTATAGGCCAATCATGCCAGCATGATACATACCTGGGCAAAGGGTGTTACAATCAGGTCATCGCCGTGTCTGGTGGAAAAAGAGAAAAGAGACATTTCAAGATACTTTTGAATTATAACTGTGACATACAGTCTGTAATATTAACCTTTTACCAATATTAACAATGTAAGTGTTATAAAAGTCTTTCCACTTGGATAAAAGGCAGTACTAAAAATGAGACATCAGTGGAAATTCTAAGACCTTGAAACAAACAAACAAAAAACAGTGCCAGGTTCAAGACTTCTGGATTTACAGTGACTACACTTGAAAGCACTTGAAAGTAAGCATGTATTCTTCGGGGGAATACTCTCATTAAAGAGCAGACCCAGCAACTTGTGGATTTTGGTTGACCAGAGCCAGGAAATTCAAAGGGAAGACTGCTCACAGACACACAGAGTTGGAAAATTGGTATAACAGTCTGGATAAAGGTTAACATTGGATTTCCTGGCTTTTGTTGCTTTGAACCACATCCTTAATGCCATTTAAACACAGAATTCTGTCTGGGAAGCCCATTACTTTTTTTTTTAAAACATAACTTTTTTTCTTAAAGTACCCAAGGAAAAGTTTTTAATGGGATTGTACATTCTGAGCCTGCTATCACCATACAGACGTCACTCATCTTGTCCCAGAGACTTGATAAAGCTGGGCCTCGTGCTATGTAAATTTTTTATGTTCTCAGGAATACTCGAACATGTATTTTGAGGAGTATAATCTCTCCAGCACATGTTTTGATAAATCTGTTTAAGTCCACATTCAGCAAGCTCTCTGTGAACAGTCACAAAGGCACATCAGCCTGGACTGCAGTCACAAATCACGGCAATTTTGCTGTCACTCTGTGAATCATAACAGCAGCACAGATGTTGCTGGCAATCAGCTTCCCTCACTTTCCCGTGTATCTGCTCTGCCTTCAGGATCACCTTACAAATACGGCACCTATTCCCTAACTCTATAAGTACCAGCAGTAATTATTAAGCACCATCCCTGCACCAGGCACCACATGAGGTCTGGGGATCCAGAGACGAGCAAGGTATATGCCTACCTGGTCTTTTCTCAAAGTACAAAGTTTTTTCACTTTGGGGCCTTTAACGCATACACAATACTTCCCACTTTTGTCTTTAGCTGGACTCCCTTCTTCAGTTATTCTAGCAAACCTTCTTCTTTGCCCACTTTGTACAGCAAGAACCAAAAGAATAATAACAACAGCATAAATTCCTTGAGTAATCATCGTATATCAGACCCAGAGCTAAGTGCTTTATCTGCATGATCTCATTTAGTTCTTATAACAAGACTATGAGGCAGGTACTCTTAATATTTTCATTTAATTAGTGAAAGCAGGGCTCACAGTTGTTAAGCAATTGACAAAAGTCATATAGCAAGTAAATAGAAGGGCTGAGACTGCTAGCTTCCTAAAGCTTAGGCTTTGAACCACTACATTTCTCTGTATGACAGCCTAGTTGAAAACTTGAAGTGTGCTGAATCCATGCTCCTCAGTAACTTATCACAGGAGACAAAGATATTCAAAAGACTATAATCAACATTGTAAGTATAGTACGAGAAACAGAAATACAGCCAAAGTCAAAGCCAAGTGCAGTTGAGTTGGATCCAAGCAGATACTTAATGGGATCTAGAGAAGTGACTATAATTACAGGTGAGAGAAACAAAGAAGGACTTGACTGAATGCATCTGGTTTGAGATGAACTTAGACAGCTAGGTGGGGATGGCAGAGGCTGCCAATGAGGGACACGGCAAGAACAAAGGCATTGAACTGGGAAAGTAATGAACACGCATACTGAGGCTCTCAGTGGCCATTTGGATGGACTGAAGCATATTAACTACAGGCATTTGTTGTGCATAAAGCTAGAAGGGTCTCCACAGCCATAATATAGACAACCTTGACAAAAGGTATAGAGTTATTGCTTAATACAGTAGAAAGAAATGAGTCAGTGAAGGCTTTTAGTGAGATAAGCTAACAGAAAGATGCTTTAGAAAGAAAATGTTAGAAAATGTTAAATAGGTTGGAGTGAGGAAAGACACGGGGAGAAGATACATGCACACACAAAAAATCCAAAAAAACCCAACCCTGTTGCCACCTAGTTGACTCTGACACATAGCAATCTTACAGGACAGAGTAGAACCAACCAAGGAGTGCCTGGGAGGTTTGAACTGCTGACCTTTTGGGTTAGGACCCATAGCAGTTAACCACTGTGCCACCAGAAACTGCACTCATTCCGATAAAAAGGAAGGACGCAGCAGAAGAAACAGGAACTGATGACTTAAGGAGGCTTTGTAGGTCTGGCCAGGCCTCAGCATTTAATTGGACAAGGGATTCATAAGGACTGTTATTTTCAGCTTTAAAAACAGGTATCTGGGAAAGTAGTGATGTCACGGATAGAAGTCAGATGGCGAGGAAGAGTTAGGGGAAGAAATGTGTTAATTTCCCACATGGTCAGTTTCTGGATTGACATCCAAGTGGAGACCTCAGGCAGGAAGACTGCATCCTGAGATCAGAGTTATAGATTCAGGAATACCTACAATCGCAGGGACAGTTAAAACAACGGCAGCAGTGGCTTAGTGAGAGGAGGGTACATGATGGGAGAAGGTAAAGGAAGAATGTCAGGAAATACCCCCACTGAAAGGAGCCTAAAGGAGAGAGAATAAAAAGCTAAAACCAAAACCAAACCAAACCCACTGCCATCAAGTCCATTCTACCTCATGGCGACCCTACAGGACAGGGTAGATCTCCACGACAGAGTTTCCAAGGAGTTCTGAACTGCCAGCCTTTTGGTCAGCAGTGGTAGCACTTAACCCCTATGCTACTCAAGTTTCAATAAAGAGCTAAGGGAGATGCAAACCAGGATGTTCAAAAGACATCCAAATCTGCCTCTTTCCCAAAGTATTTTCTTGAGCTGAATTTTAAGATGGGTGAAATACCTTACCATTTGTTCGGATTTCTTATGTGAAGGTCATACTGTTTATAACACACCAGTGTGTACTGGACACAAGTGACCCCTTGTGTGCAGAGTAAAACTGCTCCACAAAGTTTTCAAGGCTGTGGCCTTTCAGAAGTCAATCAACAGGCCTGGCTTCCAAGAAGCCTCTGGATGTCTGAATCAACAACCTTTTAATTAGTATCTGAGTGCTTAATGATACCACCAGGGAGAATTAAGTAAACCCATGGCTCATGACTTCTGGACTTGAAAAATTTTGCCAAAAGCCAAACAACACAAGCAAATCACATAAACATACAACACCCAGAGCTGATGTATTGCTGAATGAATTCTACAGCTACTAAAATTGCATGAACTAATGATTAAAGGAAAGTAGACGGAAATTAACAGGGTACCACCATGCCAACGTGACTTTATCTTTACAGTACTTTGGAAGTTTAGGAGACCAGAACAATCAGCAGCAAGCCAGACTTGCAGATACTCAGCATAGGATCCCTTAAGGGATGTGAGCTGCATAAGCCAATTTCTATAAGTTAGACAAGAATTAGTAGAGAAATTATCGGATAATTTACAGAAAGCATGTATTAGGAAGGAAAAAAGCAAAACAAATTCCTACATGAGCATAGCCAGATTATTTATGAAACTATTCTGTATCCCCCATCATGTTTTGATAATTTTGATAATTAAGGATAAAATTATATAGAAATAACAAAATACTTGGTTGGTTATGAAAACTGGTTTATTTATTAATTTCCCAAACCACTGGCGAGGGCAATGCTTCATCACTGCAAGATCAAATATTCAGACTCTTTGAAAGGGCGACATCTAGTGACCAAACTAGCACATTACAAACTTCATAGAGGAGCTGAGACTTCTGTGAGTCTTAACAGTTGCTAGGGGGTCACTGCACAGTGAAATGGTTTTCTAGGAAGTGAAAATGCTACTTTTCACCTCTACACTCTACGTTTCATGAATGAATTTCATCTTTATGTTTCTTGCTATCCCTCACAATTTTACTCATGTGTAGAATCTTACTCATAATTTTCTTAACAACACTAAATTCCGTCTGTCTTAAAGAGACACATTCATTACAGTGGTTCAGAGCGCAGATTTCCAGCCAGACAGTCCTGCATTGTCTCCCAGTTGCACTATCATTATTGGATAATTTCCCAATGTTCTATTTACTTCATCTGTGAAATGGGAGCTGTGAGAATTAAGTGTTATTAAGTACATACAACTCTTAAAACCATGTGCTTGGCACATAAAGGCACTTTATTTAGTTACAGTTTATCATCAAGGAGTCTGGGTGGCACACATGGTTAATGCACTCATCTGTTAACCAAAAGGTTGGAAGACTGAACCCAACCACAGGTGCTGCAGAAGAAAGGCCTGGAGATCTGCTTCTGAAAAATCACCACTGAAAGCCCAGTGGCTCAGACGTCTACTCTGACACATTTGTGTTCACCAGCTGTCAGTCAGCTCAAGGGCAACTAGTTTATTAGTAGTCGTGGTCGCAGGTGTTACCATCATTATGATTCAAGGCTGCATATCTGTCTTCCCAGCTGGTGTGGTATAACCTTCTCTAGGATATTCACGTCTGCCCTCAGTGCAGTCAGTAGAACTAATATTTGCATTGTGTTTTACAGTTACAAAGCACTTTCATGTGTATTATTTCGTGAGATAAGAGAATGTCCCTAATCTCAGGGAATGGTGTCACCACCTATCTTGCTGGCCAAGCCTGAAACCTGGAAGTTGCCTCCCTTTCACTTGCCCCATAATCAACAACCAAGGCCTGTTGATCCTTCCATGCAAATATTTATGAAAGGCCCACTGGCTTTGCTTGAATGTAGGTCTCCACCCTGTGTACGTGTACTACCACGGCAGCTTTCCAACCGGTTCTCAGGCGCAAGGCTTGGCCACCCTGCCAACCTTTCTTCACACTACAGTCAGAGGTAGCTTTCAAAAGCACAAGTCCAGGTATACATTTTCCTGCTTAAAAACCTTTAGTAGCTCCTCATGTTTGATTTTGGCATACACGCCAACTCCTTCACATAGGGCCTTCATGACCAGGCCCCTACAAACTTTTCCAGCCTCATTTTTCACCACTGCTCCAACCCCAGCCCCCTCCTCACAATCTCTGCTTCAACCCTACCAAGCTGTGGTTCCCCACAATGCTCTCCCACAGCTGCAGAGTTTAGCACACATCCTTTCTCCTGAACCAACTTCTGCCAGGCTAACCCTGGCTCTTAGGATTTAGCTTGGCTGGAACCTCCTCAAGGTAAGATACTCGTGGTGCCCTATCATATCTCTCTTAAACTCCTGTGCACACCTCGCTACAACCATCTTTATCTGAAGATACTAAAACTGTCTTTTAACTTACTAAGAGAGCCCTGGGGGCACAGTGATGAAACATTGCACACTTACTGAAATCTTGGGGGGTCCAAACCTACTAACTGCCTCTTGGGAGAAACATGTGGCAGTCTGCTTCCAGAAAGATTCCAGACTGGGAAGCCCTATGGGGCAGTTCTACTATGTCCTACAGGGTCACCATGTACGAGTCACAATTGAATTACTAAGGAGTCCTGGTGATGCAAATAGCTAATTTGGTGCCACAAGAGAAAGATGTGATGATCTGCTTCCATAAAGATCTCAGCCAGGAAAACCCTGAGCAGCAGTTCCACTCTGTCATGTGGGGTCACCACGAGTCAGAATCAGCCCAATCACACCTAACAATGACATTGGTTTACTCATCTTTTAGCACTTTTGAAGATACACCACTGTTTTGTTAGCAAGCAAAGTCTACATTTAAGTATTTGTTAAAAGAATGAATACGATCCTCATAAAAGCTGGAAAAGTAGGCAGTAGATTTGTTTGTATTTCCCATCTTTGTGTAGAAGTAGTATATATATGATGGAAACACTGGTGGCATAGGGGTTAAGTGCTATGTCTGTTAACCATGGGGTCGGCAGTTCGAATCTGCCAGGTGCCCCTTGGAAACCCTATGAAGTGATTCTACTATGTCTTATAGGAATCAACTCAACAGCATGGGTTTAGTTTGGTTTATACATATAGGATGTATATATATATATATATATATATATATATATATATATATAGCATGGCCAAGCCAAGCCAAGTGCCGTCGAGTCGGATATATAGGATATCTGTGTGCATGTGTGTATAGGATATTCATATATATACATATATATATACATGTAGGTGTACCCTGGCCCCTAGGGTTGCCATAAGTCGGATCCGACTCGACGGCACTTGGCTTTGGCATGTGTATATATACATAGGATATCCATGTGGTTTAATCATTTGGGTCTTCTGGCTTTAAACCGTGGTTTCCCATCTACTGTGGAACTTACTTAGTTTCTCTGTGCCCCAAAGTCCTCATCTTTCTAACAAGGAAATGATAGGTATGGGTATTAGATGAGTTATACAAATGACTTTAAATAGAATGGAACATGTAAGAAGTTCGCAATATATGTGAGCTTTAAGTTATAATTTAGAAGATATAAGAAATAATTAAATGTCTTAGGATTGTGTGTTAGTAACTGGGATGGCTGTAAGCTGAAGTCAAGTCTTGGAATCCCTGGTACTTTTCTGGTGCTCCATCAGTTAGCAGGTCCAAATTTAAGTGGGCCGTTATTCCTGCTTCCTCTCGGCTTTTAGATCTCATTTCCCTTAACTGCTGTCCCTGGAGATCATTTTGTCTTCCTTGCCAATGGGCTTTACAGGTAATTAAATCTAGATCCTGTCCAACACGGTTCCTGCTGCAGTTCTGGGCAATAAAACTGGCCTAACCAGTTTCTAGTACTTTACGTTCCCATTGGGAAATCTGTACTCCAATGTATGAAGGCATTACGTTCGAGATGACTACAATACAGGAACTGAAGAGAAACCAACTGATTATTGCCACATTTAGGAAAACATCAAAACTTCCTTTTGGGAATCCATGGAGTCCTTGCTTTACTTTACTAGAAAGACTGATTTCAACCTCTCCTGCACTGCCAAAAGTTGAAACCACTTTTCCTTCTCCATTCGTATTTTTACTCCTAATGTCATCTTATTCACTAGATTTCCATTTTATTCCTCTACCTATACATCTTACAGAAATGCATTCCCCCGTGGTTTAGGAGGTGAGACATCCAAACTGAGGGTGTCAGCTCTTGGGGAAAGCTTTCTCTGTCAGTTCTGGGGGGAGGTCCATGTCATTAATCTTCCCCTGGTCTAGGTACTTCTCAGAGCAGGGACCCCAAGTCCAAAGGATTTGTTCCTGTCCTCAATCTTGCTCGGAGGTAATGAGACCTTTCTCTTCTTTGCTCACTTCTCTCTTTTATATTTCAAAAGAGGTTGACTAAAAATACAACCTAATCCTGTAGACTGTGTCCTGCCCTATTAACATAAATGCCTCTAGTTCCGCCTCATTAACATCACGGAGGTTAGGACTTACAACACCCAGGAAAATTTCATCAGATCATAAAACGGAGGCCAACCACCCAATACTGAGACACACATTTGGGGAGGACGTGAGTCAAAGCATAACAGATGTGAAATGAAAAAGCCAGGTTTTCTTCTACTGTTAGGATTTACCGCAGTGCAACTGTGTCAAGTTTTCCCTTTCCTATAAAATTTGTGATTACTCTGTGCAGGGTGTAAAGGTCCCCAAAACAGCACAAAGGAAGCTTGTTGGCACAGTGGCTCAAAACTCAGTTGCTAAAGGAAAGGTCAGCAGTGGCCCTGTGGGAGAGAAGAGCCTGTGATCTGGGTATAAAGATTACAGCCTAGGAAACTTATGGGAGCAGTTATACTGGGTCCTGTAAGATTCCACGAGTAAGAACTGGCATAAGGGCACAACAACAAACAGCGATTAGCCCGTAGCCCTTCCTGCGCCTTCCACTGGCCTACAATCACCCTTCTTCCTAGTTCTATGAGTAGAAGGCAGGAGGAGCACTGAGAAGCCTGGGGATATTGTTCCTCTGCTTATTTCAGTTCACTCTGAAGAATAATAATTTGGTTACAGCTTTAAGAACACGACTTTAATTTACCCTAAGGTGCTTGTATAGAACTGGATTTTCCGACATGGCCCATTATTTAAGCTCCATTTCTTGTTGTACTAAGTAAAACAAATTCCTAAGCTGACAAGTACATCATAATATTATTGTCATGTTGACATACTGTAAAACGAAATTTATTTTTATTCACTCAGAGATATTACTATATCCTGTTATCGGTATCAGTATTTTTTATAGAACGGTATTATGCTGCCAATTCTGTTTTCGTGTTTTCTTGGAAAAGGCTATACTTCATTCCAAAATATTCCCTTTTTAAAATTTACAAAACTTAATATTTGAAAGACTGAGAGTGCTACTAAACAACATGTATATATTATATATACGCTAACATACATGTGTGCTGGGAACCCTGGTGGCATAGTGGATTAAGTGCTACATCCGCTAACCAAGAGGTCGGCAGTTCAAGTCTGCCAGATGCTCCTTGGAAATTCTATGGGGCAGTTCTACACTGACCTCCAGGGTGGCTACAAGTCAGACCTGACTCCATGGCAGTGGGTACATCTGTGTTCATATATATGTATATGCCTATATATATATACACCTGGATGTACACATAAATATGTACATATATACCTAAATTCAGAGTTAGCAACCCTATGCAGGCTCCAGAGTTAGGGAGCAAATTTTACTGGTGTAGAAAACTGTAAGAAAGGTGAGCCACCGGTATCAGGGACACTGGTTGCAGAGAAACTCAGGATTAGATTCTAGTTCTGGGATCTGAATCTCTGTTTCAACAGCTAGGAACTGAGTTGGACTGTGACCTTTAAGGTCTCTTCAAGTGCAAAAATCCTAAAACCTCTTGGCACCAAGTAAAGAATCACCAAAATTTAATCTGATACATGGTTCAAGCTTTCTGGGAAGCTCCTGGATGACGTCCATCCATCATACTGCTCGTCAGGAGTTTGAGAAACTGTTAACTGCCGTCCAAATCCAGTCTCCCACCTGTGAACTACTACATGAATGGAGCTCAAATTATGTCTCAATTCACTGTTAGGGATCACACTGTGTCCTCCAAACAGAAGTGTTCTAAATTGTGACCCAGATACCTTTGGTTTGGAAATCCTGGTGGCATAGTGGTGAAGAGCTCAACTGCTAACTAAAAGGCTGATAAGTTTGAATCCGCCAGGCACTCCTTGGAGCAGTTCTCCTATGCCCTACAGAGTCCTATGAGTCAGAAGCAACTCACTGGCAATGGGTTTATTTATGTATTAATTTTATACCTTTAGTTACAGTCCCATTTGAGAATGGGTTTTCTCTGTAATGTTAACGAGGCAGTATTAGCTCAGGGAGTATGTTAAGTCAATCAATCTCTTTTGAGATGTAAAACAGCAAATTAAGAAGCAAGCAGAAAAAGACTAAAAACAAACTTATTGCTGCTGAGTCATCTCTGATTCATAATGACCCTATAGGACAGAGTAAAATTTCCCCATAGGGTTTCCAAGGAGTGGTTGTTGGATTCCAGCTGCCCACCTTTTGCTTAGCAGCCAAATGCTTAACCACTATTCAACCAGGTCTTCAAACTGAGACAGGAAAAAATAGATGCCATCCCAAATAAAGATCACCAAGGAGCCAAGGAATAAAAGCTAAACAGACACAAGGACATTCCTCCAGAGCAGATAAGGAAAGAGAGACTTTCCTTAGAGATGACACTCTAGATTTCTGTTCACTAAAGTTACCCCCTTGTGGTGTTTCTGTTTGAGCAGCAATGACAAACTATTTCAATTCTCCTATAATCCAGATTTCAGGGTTTATAAATTCAGGGTGACCCACCCATACCCATTTAGCTCTAGGCTAAATGTCCCCCTCTAGGCTCCCAAATGAAGTGTAGAAGGTGAGGTGAAAGAGAGAACTCCTCGCATACTCACCATCAGAGATCACTCTTCCCCCACCCCATTCAAGCCTCAGTCAGAAACTGCCATAGTCCTATACTGTCCACAGCAAAGTGGTTGCCTCTCCCTCAGCCCAGTCACACAGCTCTGCATTCATCTGTTTTCTACGTGCTGGGATGTTCCTCATTGAATGTATGAAATATTAACCAGGACAAATTAGAAAGTTGTCAAAAGTGGAAGGAAATGAGTGAGCTGAAACAGACTAGCATTGGCCATTTTGAATCAGACAATCCTATGGTCTACTATGTGGCAGTGACAAATTTAAGAGGAACACAGTCACATTCACCATTGAAAAGAACATTTCAAGATCTATTCTGAAATGCAGTGTTGTCAGTGATAGGATAATAACCACATGCCTGCAAGAAATACCAGTTAAATGACTGTTGTTTAAATTTATACACTAACCACAAATGCTGATGATGAAGAAATTGAAGACTTAACAACTACCGCAGTCTGAAATGAATCAAATGTGCAATCAGGATGCATTGGTAATTACCAGTGATTAGAATTTGAGAGTTGGAAACAAAGAAGAAGGATCATTAGTTCGAAAATATGGCTTTGGTGATAGAAATGAGGAACTCCCATGACAGAATTTTGTAAGACCAATGACTTGTTCATTGGAAACACAGTTTTTCAACAACATAAATGGCAACTACACATGTGGACCTCATCAGATGGAATTCATAAAAATTAACTATACTAAATCTGTAAAAAGAGAAGACAGAAAAGTTCCATTTGATGAATCAGAAAAAGACCAAGGGCCAACTTTAGAGTAGACCATCAATTGTTCACTGCAAACTCAAGCTGAAGCTGAAGAAAATTAAAACAGATCTACAAAAGCCAAAGTACAATCTTGAGTACATATCCCACTTGAATTCATAGACCATCTCAAAAATAGATTGGTGGATTGAACTATCATGACCTATAACCATATACATTGTGGAATGACATCAAGAATATCATACATAAAGAAGACAAAGGTCATTACAAATACAGGAAAGAAAGAAAATAGAACAATGGATGTCAGAAGAGACTCTGAAAGTTGCTTTTGAACATAGATTATCAAAAGTGAAAGGAAGAAATAATAAAGTAAAAAAGCTGAACAGAAGATTTCAGAGGGTGTTTGAAAAAATGAGAAATTAGAATGATTAAGTGCAAAGACCTGGAATTAGAAAACTAAGGGAGAATATGCTCAGTATTTTTCAAGCTGAAATAATTAAGGAAAATATTCAAGTCTTGAGTCGAAATATTGCAGGATTCTAGAACAAAAATTTCCAGTGGGATCCTTGGTGCTTAAGTAAGAAGTCCAAGTTACACTGAAATCATTGGCAAAAAATAGGTTCCAGGAATTGATGGAATACCCATTGAGATATTTCAAGAAATGGATGCAACAGTGGAGGCACTCACTCATCTAGGCCATGAAATTTGAAAGGCAGCTTCTTGGCCAATGGACTGGAAAATATTTCATGCCCATTCCAAAGAGAGGTGATACAGTAGAATGTAAAAAAATTTTAACCAACATTATTAATATCACATGAAATTACAATTATGTTGAACATAGTTTTAAAACACAGCAGTGTATCAACAGGGAACAGACAACAATTTAAGCCCTATTCAGAATAAGACTTAGAATGACAGATATCATTGCTGACATTAGATGAATGTTGGATGAAAACAAAAGCTACCAGAAAGATGTTTACCTATGTGTAGTTGTCTGCATGGAGTAAGTTATATCGAATATATAGATTATAAAATACTATGGATAACATCAGGGAGAATTGGAACTCCAGATACCTTATTTGTGCTCATGAGGAACCTCTACATGGACCAAAAGGCAGTCCTTAAAACAGAGTGAGGGGATATTTCATGGTTTAAAATTAGAAGTATGCATCAAGGTTGTACCCTTTCACTGCATGAGGTACTTATTTGATCTACATGCTGATCAAATAATTTGAGAATCTAGACTATCTGAAGAACAAGGCATCAGGATTTGAGGAAGATTCATTAATGACCTGTGCTAGGCAGATGACACAACCCTGTTTGCCAAAAGTGAAGAGAACTTGAAGTGCTTACTGATGAAGATCAAAGACTACAGTCTTCAGTATAGATTATACCTCAGCATACAGGAAGCAAAAGTTCTCACAACTGGACCAGTAATCAAAATCATGATAAAGCAGAGAAAATATTGGCATTGCCAAGGATTTCATTGTATTTGAATCCACAATCAATGTCCATGGAAACAGCAGTCAAAAAATCACAGGGCAAAACAGTTTCAAAAGACCTCTTTGAAGTGTTGAAAAAGCAAAGACGTCACCTTATAACTAATCTGTCTTTTGAAACTGTTTTGGACAATGAAAGAAAGATCAAAGAAGAAGTGATGTGTTTGAATTACGATTTTGGCCAAGAATACTGAATGGACTGTCTGAACAAATGAATCTGTCTCTGTGCTCCATAGAAAATGGAAGACTTCATCTCACCTACTTCGGACAGCACGTTATCAAGTGGGAACTAGTCCTTGGTGAAGGACACCCTACTTGGTAAAGAAGAGTGTCAGCAAAAAAGTGGAAGATCCTCAATTAGATGGATGGACACAGCGACTGCAACAATGTGCTCCACCATAGTAATAGTTGTGAGGATGGCCCAGCACTATCAGCCATCTCACCTACTAGACGTAGAATAGAGGAGCATTTCTCAATCTCTCAGTCTCAGTTTCATCAATGGTGTGATTTCATCATCTACTGAGAGTGACAAGGGTACATGCCTAAGAGGGTTGTTGAAAAGATTAAAAGAGAAGACGTAGGTAGATACACCAAGCCCCAGGGCAAGTGCTCGTTAAATGTTAATTTCTTTCCAGTCCATAGAGTTCTGTGTGCGTTACTCTGTGCTTTCTTATTTAACCCTAACCTCCCTGACAGCACGCAACTTCCTTGAGAACAAAGTCTATGCTGGACTCATTGGTGGTTTTCCCATTGTTTTGTTTTTCTTTGCTGGATTCCTAATCACCTCCAACCTGCTCTAAGATTCGTGGACCTAATCACAGCTTTATATCTATTGTACTGGAAATAGTACCACTAATATGTTTTGAAGACTTATCATCCTCTCTACTATAATCGTTGAGAAGCTGCCATAGTGTTAACCTTTTAATTTAAAGCCTGGGAGAAACCTTTAAGTCAGAAACTTGCAAGGTGCATGGTATACAGGAGATTCAGTAAAAACTTGTCAAATATGTGAATAAATGAATTTTTACCCACAGAACCATCAAAGTATTTTAGGGCAGTGATGCTACTACTGGCCTAGCCCCAGAGCTATTTTCTTGCGGGTAGTTGTAGATAGTCCTCTCTGCTTCTTTGACAAACAGGGTGATCCTTTATTAACCGTTGTCCAATAACAGAAGAGTGCCCTGTGGAATTTTCCAGGCTGGAGACTTGAAGGATCTGCTGTTGTTTTTAGAAGATGTGATGTTAAAAACAATTGTGTGCTTGCCCAGAAATCTTTTAAGGCATGAATCGCCACACTCAATTTTATTTGGTTTCAGAAATTTAATAAACAATTCACATAACCCAGTCTCTGTTCTTTAAATAAAAATGAGGGCTCTACAATTAATAGCAGTAGGACAAAAACATCAGCTGTGCATAATATGATGGTGGAGTACGAGGTATGACAGTTAAGTCCACGGATTTCATTGGTGAGTATCGCTCTGGTCACCTTTGAGGTACTCCCCTTGGGAAGCTGTGCACTGATGCCAGTGCCTAGTCCACACTCCGGAGCAATTTTGGAACTCCTTCTGGAATGGCCATTGTGCACAGTGGCACAGTGGCAAATTTGTGAACTTTACTGTATAGTTGCCTGTGAGGTAGTTTTTAGCCAGTAAACAAATAATTGTACTGGAACACCCTCAGTGCTCACCTGATCTTTCCTCCAACAACTTTTTTCTTCACCCAAAGATAAAGGAAATATTGAAAGGAAGAGATTTTGATAACATTCGGGACATCAAGGGTCATATGACAACAGCTCTGATGGCCATTCCAGAAAAAGACTCCCAAAGTTGCTTCGAAGCATGGACTAGGCACTAGCGTCAGTGCACAGTTCCCAAGGGGAGTACTTCAAAGGTGACCATAGTGATATTCAGCAATGAGGTACGTAGCACTGTTTCTAGGTTGAGTTCACAAACTTAACTGGCAGTCCTTGTATACTGCCAAAAACTTAAGCAAGATTTCCAAAACAAAGTGTCACAGTTCTCATCCTACAGACAATTCAGCAGTTGTAAATGTGGAGCCAAATGCAAAGCAAAAAAGTATCAATGATAGATGTAAACTGAACATTGTGCTGGAAGGATTTTAGCACCTTCAGAGACCTGGTGAAATGTCCCTCCTGCCATATACCATCCACGTCCTTAAGAATGCCACACTTGCAACCCCTGTCTGTGGTTCGTTTTATCCTCCTTCCTTCCTTCAGGTAAACTCAAGAGCCGTTGGTTTTGTGGCTGCTGCTGTGAAAGGGTTAAAGATAAAGTATGTGTGACAGTGGAAGCCAGATGGAGCTTGGGAGCTTGTACTCACTGCTCGCTTGGAAGTGAGGAGTTTCTCGACATCGCCTTTGGTGACAAGTCATAGTCGCTGTCTGATCTGTAGAGAAAGGATTCTCGGCGTTGGCTGTGGCCTGGGAAGGTGGCATGAAGCACCAGCCCAGAGGATGAGCTGGCCTGGGGGTCCAGTGGGCTTCGGCCTGGGGAAGGGCCATTTTCCACATCAAAGCTTTAAAGAGAAAGCAGAACACTCTGGTCACATGAAAACCATGGAGGAGGGCAGCAAATAAACACTGAGGACACTGTGTGTGCAGGCACGAGGTGCCGGGCCCTTGGCATGAAATGGCACACTTTATGGAATACCCTATGCCCTGAGCTACCATCACTGTTATTCCATTTTGTGTAGGAAGAATATGAATTGCATAAGAAATCCAGTCAGTTACCCAATATTCCACCAACAGAATGAGTGGAGCCAGGATTTGAACCGTGAAGGGTAACATGATCTTTCAGCAGCATAAAGAACTGTAATAAATTCGGAACAAAAGACAAGCATAAAACAATTTGGGGACAGCAAACACCTCCAGCGGGGATATCAAGCATAGCCTAGGTGTCAGACATTGAAGTGTCACTTGAATGTGTCTTCCTAGCTGATAGACTTCTTCCTGCCATAAATAGGCTCATTAAAAATACAATGTGCATATTAATAAGTGCTTCAGGAACAAAGTGCTGTCCTGAAAATATCCACTGGATGATCAGATTTAATATCCATATGTGCAATTTGATTCATAGAATATGAGTTAATTAATCTGAGGACACCAAATTAAACTCAGCGTCCACTACTTTATCTCCCTAAGAGGGCCCATTCACTGCACTGGTAAAAGAGTATCAGAGAAGTTTCTGGTCATTCTTTCTCAGTCTGGTGAGGTGTCTTCAGGTCCAGAACTATCTGAACAGCTCTGATCACTGAACCCAGAAATAGGAGCAGTAGAGTTTGAAAGCATTGTTTGCTCTCTCCTAACCTTGGTATTAACCTGTTGGCAATTGAGTCAATTCTAACTCACAGCATAGTGATTAATTGCTCAGGCTTCTAACCAACACATCTACCAGCTACCCCTTGGAAATCTATGAGGCAGTTCTACTCTATCCTACAGGGTTGCTAGGAGTCAAAATTGACTGAACAGGAATGGGTTTGGACCCTGGTATTGGAGTCCCTGGGTAGTAGGAAATACTTCTTAAGTGTTCAGCTGCTAACTGAAAGACTGGAGATTTAGTGACCCCGGAGATGCCTTGGAAGAAAGATCTGGCAATCCTCTTCTAAAAAAGTAGCCATTGAAAACTCTGTGAAGCAGAGTTCTACTGTGACACACGGCTCCCCCATGACTTGGAGTCAGCTCAATGTCAACTGGTCACCATGGTACTGCTTAAGCCCGGTGCCCTTCTCATGACCCCCTTGATTAGCCTACGTACTTATTTCCTGTAGACACAACAATCTCCCTTACCCTCAAAATGGTGGTAATTTTCTTGTCTAGCACTTCTCTAGTCTACCCAGTGTTCCCCAACTAAGGATTTGTAGAGAAGTATTGTGAGAAAGACAAGGGGATGGGGCATTCTCTTTGACCAGCTAGGTCACGGCAGTGGGCTTCTATTATACTTATTCAGCTGACATAGCTTATCCTATATTCTCACTTTTTATCATTCAAGAGTTCTTACAACTTGCTCTCTTGGGGTTGACATTGATTGTATTTCTTCAGTTTGCAGGTTCTGTCCCATATGATACTTCACTTAGTCTTCATAAGAACTCAGTGAAGTATGTATTATGATTCCACTCTATACCTGAGGACAATGAAGCTTGCTACTGTTCTTGTGTGACATCGAGTTGACTCCAACTCGCAGAGACTTCACATGACGGAGCAGAGCTGTCCCATAGGGTTTTCTAGGCTGTAATCTGTATGGGAGCAGATCTCCAGGTCTTTCTGCCCTAGAGGTCAGAGTAGAACTGCCCCACAGAGTTTCCAAGGAATGCCTGATAACTAAGTGCCATTTCTCTCAGTCTCTAGATTCAAACAAAAGTTGTGGTTGGTAAGCAGGGAGTCAGTTAGACTTTGAACAATATTTGCTATTGTCTTGCACAGAGACAGGGGAGGCAGTAAAGTACCCTGAAGCTGTGTTAAGTTTTTGTTGAAACAAAGAAGAAATGGTAGAATGCAGAATTCGATTGCTCCCCCAGAGACCATTCTGAGAGGCTGCTTTTAGCAAGCCCACAAACTCCAGATGTCTGATAAGAAGCAGCAAGCGAGAATCCCTGGTTTAAAGGACAAGGGTGAGCCGTAACAATCTAATATGTATTTGGGCTCTGCAGATGGATTTTCACAGCACGCTAATGGTCTGGAGCGGGGTTGCCTTTCAAAGCCTGCAGGGAGGCAGGCAAACAATCACAGATACTAGCCTGTGTGCCAGCCTGCCTGGAGGTAAAGCTATGTTGTAAGCCACATGCTTTGCAGCAAGTGAAAATATAATGAAAGCTGACTTGCAAACTTTCCCTGGGTAAGATCAGTATTAGCCGTTAAATGAAATAAAGAGCTCCTTTGTGCATCAGGTCTTCTTTGTGCTGCCATCCAAATCCTGCAGAACCAGTAGGTCCTGATGCGGGGTATAAACTCTACGTAAGAACAAGGAAGGTAGATTCTCTACAAGCATAGATGGGACTATATGATGCTTAGCAGTGGGCCTCCCCAAAGCAAACTATTGCTGTCAAGTTGATTCCAGCTCACAGTAACCTATAGGACAGAGTAGAACTACCCGCTAGACTTTCCCAGGCAGCAGTCTGCTACACCTTCCTCCCATGGAGCAGCTGGTAGGTTCAAACAACTGACCTTTCATTTAACCACTGTACCACCAGAATTTTTTTACTGGTGGACATGAGGTTGGAAATTTCATGTGTATTCGTGTAATTCTTTGGGAATGTACCTGTACAGCCTTTATGGTTATTAAAATATTGAAATACTTTGGTAACAGTGGGCAACCAGATGCTACCCCAGGCCCTCCTGGATCTGTGGGACTTCAGTAACTACAGGGTTGGCATCTGCCACAGCAGGAGGTCTCTAGCTCCAGCACTGCGGTCTGTGTTCCTTCAGCTAGTGCCCATGCAGTCCCAGACATTAAATACTATGAATATCACTGCTAATATCTTAGAAGAGGTGTCTTAGAAGGTGTGCCTACCCAACACTGATAACTTTTTCTATTGAGGGTTTTCCTCAATGCTCACCCTGCTCTCTTTTCTGCTAGAGGCATTCCTAGTGGGCAGAGGATAAGTCACACACCATTCTCCTTCAAGGTGGTTTCACAGTGTACTCTGTACCCATTGTTAGTTCTTATTTTGGTTACCTAGTGCTGCTGTAACAGAAATATCACAAGCAGATGGCTTCAACAGACAGAAATTTGTTCTGTCACAGTCTAGGAGGTTAGAAGTCCACATTCAGGGTGCCAGCTCCAGGGAAAGGCTTTCTCTCTTCAGGTTAAGGTCATTGTCATTGTCATTAATCGTCCCCTGGGACTAACAGTTTCTCAGCACAGGGACCCTAGTTCCAAAGGCTGTGCTCTGCTTCCAGCTTGTCTAGCTTGGCAGTAACAAGGTTGCTCCCTCTCTGCCCACTTCTGCCTCCTTTTATCTCTTATTTATAAGAGGTGATGCAGGCCATATCACAGGGAAATTCACCTTTAGATGGGATAAGTGCTGGGACCTAAGGAAGGGTGCATTCCACATTAATCTTCTTTATCATAAACTAATCTTGCCTCATTAACTATATGCAGAGATTAGGATTTACAGTACATAGGAAAATGACATCAAATCAAAAAATGGAGGATAACCACATGATACTGGGAATTATAACCCCAGCCAAGTTGACATACATTTTGGGGGGATGCAATTCAATCCATAACAGTATTCCAGGACAGTCTCATCAGGCCAGTGAGGACTAGACCCAACCACCCAAACTCTATCCATGCTGCTTCCTGTGGTTTTATCTTCTTCTTCCTTACCCTGCTAAACTTCCACGAGAGCTTGCTGGAATTTGGAAGAAGCCAGAGAAGAATGCTCCAGTGCAAAGAAGCAGTCTTAGTGAGACAAATGGCCTTTCATATTCCCTGGGGCACTGTTTCAAAGCAACCAACACAGATGTACAACTTAGGAACAAACATGAATCACAAACCAGACACCAGCCCCAGTCACAGCAAAATTAGCGAGCAGACATCACAATACGTCCCACAGAGCCGGGGCGGGAGGAAGGGCACGGGCAAATGGAAGACTAAGGACAGACTTGACAAACCAACTGAATCTACTGCGCAAACTGAGTATAATTACGAAGAAAACTGAATCTAAAATGTCAGAAACAGACAAGTAAACAAGGTCAGTATTCATTTAAGGTAATTTCTGCTTCTGCTTAATCAGGATATACATTTTACCTTGAAGATACTTTACATTAAATATATGTATATGTATGTATATGTAAAATTAGCATAAGGATGTTACAGAAAACACAGAAGAGAGAAAAAAATCACTCATAATGTTTAATGCTATCATCTTTTGCAATGTAGTGTTTTTCCTTCTTTTTCCAGAAGTAACTTCTTCATGTACTACAGTTTCTAGAAAACCCTGGTGGCATAGTGGTTAAGAGCTACATCTGCTGACCAAATGGCTGGCAGTTTAGATCCACCAGGTGCTCCTTGGAAACTCAGCGGGGCAGTTCTATTCTGACCTGTAGGGTTGCTACAAGTTGGCATTGACTCGACAGCAGTGGCTTCTTCTTTTCTACAATTTCTAGAACTAGTTTTTCCACGGGCTATGTAACAGTTCACCCAGTAGTTGTGCCACAACATTCTTAAGCATTTCACTACTGTTGTTTATCATACATTATGTTTCCAAATGATGTTACAAGTGATATTTTTGAGCTTATGTTGTTGTCATTAACTGCTACCAAGTCAATGAGAAGACACACAAGTTTCTGAATATTTGAGCATCGCACACCTGACTGGGAGGGTTGCCTATACCGGCATGTTGACTAAACATCATTAATAGTGAGTGGCCTTTTTCCTAGGCTACAGACCCACTCCCCAAAGCCCTTCTCTCCGATCTCCGGGATGCTTTGTTCTCTCACTTGATCTGTTGCCTCTCCCTACCTCTGCTGGTTTCCCCAACTGAATCAATTGCTTGCTGTGTAAGCCCCAGATGTTATCAACTTTCTCCTACTTTCTACCTAGAACTGTTAGGATAGGAGTTCGGAGCTGGGATCTCAGTGGTGGCAGTCATGGTGGCACTGTGTTCAGAAGCAGATGTGGTGCTCTCTGTAGGTGGTGTGCCCTGTGCATCGCTGTCTCCAGTGAGCAATTCTCTTCCACACTGCTCCTGTCATCTCCTCCAGTAAGTTTTCTTCCCTTCTGTGCAATCCTAGATTCCTTTACCACTGTACTTTAGTACAGGAGTTGTATTTGTGTGCAACTCTTCATTTATGTGGCTGTCCCCCAACAGATTATTATCTCCCAGAGAGAGGAGACCCAATGTCGTCCTCAACATCTGTCTCAGAGGCCAGTAAGTAGTGGTCTTCAAAAACTGTCTATTGAATTAATTTAACAACATTGCCTTTTACTGGGAAATGCCTCTCTTCCCCCGTTCTGCCTCTCGTTCCACCTCCCCATGCCCATCTTGCTGTGCCTTTCACTTGAGTCTTTAGAGACGTAATATTATTTTCTTTGACCAGCTTTGCAAGGCAATTACATTAAAAGAAAAAAAAAATCTGCTGTGTTCTCTCTGAGGAAAACAAACCTGCAGAGAGAAGTCACTGGCTTAGATGGTTGAGATGGTGATCTCTTCATGCATATCTTCAAAATGGCAAAAAAAAAAAAAAAATTCTCCCATGCCAGCTTCAAGGAGCCCTGGTAGCACACCTGAGTGTGGCAGTTTGAGCCCACTAGCAGCTCTGCAGAGAAAAGACTTGGTGATCTGCTTCTGTCAGGATTCCATAGGACAGCCTATGGAATAGTTCTATCACACCAGGTCACTGGCAGTTGGGATGGCATCCATGGCAGCCAGCACCAATATGACGGCTCCTATTGGCTGTCTTCTTGTCTCTTTGCTTTTAACAAAGCAGGGACATTTTCTGTCTCTCCATCTCTCTCCAGGCAAAGCCAGCAAGGAGCCGGTGAAGGAAGGGAGCCAGCAGATGGCACAAGAGTGCTACTGCTTCCTCAAGCTGCCCTGCTCCAGCTGCCAATCAAAGCAGGGGAGGCTGCTTGGCAGTCTGGGAGGTAGAATAGGACTGGAGCCCTACATACATAAGCTTGGGAGGAAAAATTAGGGATCAAGATCAGAACCACAAGGTATACATGAAACCTGTCATTAAACTAAGAAAAGCTTTCATCCCAGAATCCAAGCTAAGCCAGACGGTCATCGAATTGCCTGCAATTGTCCTCCAGGGTAGTTGTTTCCTGACCCTCAATTACCTGGACAAATCCCAATTTCTGTAACAAAGACTTATGAAGAAACAGCCAGCAAATAATTCATTTCTGAACCTGGGTGAGACATTTCTTTTTTAACTAATTCTCTAGGCAAATATCTTTAACTTATTCTGACCAAAAAAAAAAAAAAAAAAGCCAAGCTAACTCACATGGTGACCCCATGTACGTCAGAGCATAACTATGTGCCATAGGAGTTTCTTGCTTTTTTAGTCTCTCGTTTAACAGTTAATAAACATATTGTTTCAAGACATTAGTTGCCAACATACTTCTCTTCTCCGTTCCAGAGCCCCTGTTTCCATGCACCCAGTTTTTCTGTCCCTTCCTGCCTCCTTGTCTTGGCTTTGGGGCTGATGTGCCCCTGGTCTCATATACATGATTGAACTATGAAGCCTGTACCTCACTGTGTTATCATTGGCCTTCTAGAGTTTTCTAACCTTTGCCTGAAGGGTGATCCTCAGGAGTGACTCAAATACTGTGATAAAAGGATCCCTAAGGCCATACTTGCGGGGTTCCTTCAGTCTCTATCAGGCTAGCAAGTCCGGTCGTTGTACAAATTTGAATGTTGTTCTACATTTTCTCCTGCTCTATTCAGGACCCTCAACTGCAATCCTGCCAGAGCCTTCGGTGGTGGTAACCAGGCACCATGTACTGTTTGGGGCTTAGTCTGTTGGAGGTTGTTGTAGCTGGGGTCTATTAGACTTTTTGACTAATCTTTCCCTTGTGTCTTTGGCCTTCTTCATTCTCCTTTGCCTCAGCCAGGACAGGACCAGTAGATGTATCTTAGATGGCTGCTCACAGGCTTTTTAGACCTCAGTCACTATTCACCAGAGTCAGATGTAGAACACTTTCCTTATAGACTATGTTATGCCAATTGAGTTAGATGTCCCGTGAGACTACGGCCCTCAGCTGTCAGCCCAGTAGCTCTGTCTTAGCCCATAGGTCTTTCAATGGATGATTTTTAGGAAATAGACCACCAGGCCTTTCTTGTGAGTGCCTCTAGGTGAACTTGAACCTTCAAGGTTTTGGTTAGTAGCTAAGCACATTGACCTTTGCATGTACCGGGTGCAAGAGCCCTACTGAAAACATAACAAGCTCTCCACAAGAGGTTTAAATTCATAGGCCAGCAGAATGGCTTACCACTCCTTAAAGAGAGAACTCTACTGTCTTGACTTTGCATTGCTTTCTTAAGAAGCACTCATGAAATGTCTTCTACGTCATTGAATTCTCACAACTCTGGCAGGTTGATTCTCTTAGCTCCATTTCAGAGAAGAGAAACTGGAGGCTCCAAAATGTGAAACTCCTTTAGATGGATTTTAAAAGAGTGACCTCATTGTATTACTCTGCAGTCTATGTCCAGGCCTCTCCTTTCTTTTCCTACAGACCTCCTCTTGATTCTAGAACCTGTCACACTGTGCTGTATTCTGCAGTTTATTTATCTGTGTATCTAGAGTCTGAAATCTCTTCGAAGTAGAAACCTAGCCTTCTTAGTTTTTGTATTCCCAGGGCCTAAAACTGAGTCTCACACCAATAGCCATTAAACAAATTTTCCCTGAATGAATGCAAGCATCCCATAGTTTACATATCTCATCTAACAAAAAGCCAGTTCCTTTTGAATTCAAACCTCTGGCAAATGAAGACTCAGGTGTTGTTAGATAGGCAGACAGATGGTTCCCATTCTTGGTGGCCACATATATTACAAAATGAAATGTTGTCTAGCCTTGTATAATTCTCATAACAGTTGGTATGTTCAAGTCGACAGTTGCAGCCACTGTGCCTTCTCACCTAGGGGACTTATTTTTCAGCACTATAATGTCTGACTTAATCATCTAGTGCTGCTATAACAGAAATATCACAAGGGAATGTCTTTAACAAATAGAAATCTATTCTCTTTGGCTGTTGTTAGGCGCCATTGAGTCAGCTGTGACTCATAGTGACCCTGAATACAGGAGAACTAAACACCGCCTCGTCCTGCGTCATCCTCACAATTTTTACACTTCAGACCATTGTTGTAGCCACTGCGTCAGCCCAGCTCTTGAGGGTCTTCCTCTCTTCAGTGACCCCTTACTTCACCAAGCATGATGTCCTCCTTCAGGGACTGAACCCTCTTGATAACACGACCAAAGTATATAAGATGTAGTCTCATCATTCTTACTTCTAAAGGAGCATTCCGGGTGCACTTCTACCAAGACAGATCTGTTCATTCTTTGGGCAGTCCATGAAATAGTCAATATTTTCCTGCAATACGGCAATTCAAAGGCATCGGTTCTTTGGCTTTCCTGATTCGTCATCAAGCTTTCACAACGCATATGAGGCAACGGAAAACTCCATGGCTTGGGTTGGATACACCTTAGTCTTCAAGGTGACATCTTTGATTTGACTTGATTTGATTTGACTTGAACAGTTTAAAGAGGTCTTTTGGAGCAAATTTGCCCAATGCTCTATACTTGTGATTTCTTAATTGTTGCTTCCATCAGTGTTGATTATAGATCCAGGTAAAATGAAATCACTGACAGCATCAATATTTTCTCTGCTTATCATGAGGTTGCTTATTGGTCCAGTTGTAAGGATTTCTATTTTCCTTACGTTGAGGTGCAATCTACATTGAAGGCTGTGGTCTCTAAACTTTAGCACTTTTGGTGAGCGATGTTGTGTCATCTGCATAACACAAGTTGTTAAGGAGCCTTCCTCCAATCCTGATGTCCTATTTTTGTTTCTATGGTCTGGCTTCAGTATACAGACTGAGTAACTGTGATGAAAAGATACAACCCTGATGCACATATTTTCAGACTTTAAACCATGCAGTATCCCACTGTTTCATTCAAACAACTGCCTCTTGATCTATGCAGAAGTTTCCTATGAGCACAGTTACTCTGAAATTCCCATTCTATGCAAAGTCATCCATATTTTGCTATAATCCAGTCAAATGCCTTTGCATAGTTAATAAAACACAGCTAGACATCTTTGTAGTATTCTCTGCTTTTAGACAGGATCTATTTGATATATCAATGATAACTCTCATTCTAAGTCCTCTTGTGAATCTGGCCTGAATTTCTGGCAGTTCCTTGTCAATAAACTGCTGTAGCTGCTTTTGAATGGTCTTTGTCAAAATTTTACTTGTGTATGATACTAATGACATTGTGCTATAATCTCCTCATTCAGTTGGATCCTCTTACTGGGCAAGAGGCTAAGTATGGATCTCTACCAGGTAACTGGCCATCCCTCGTAGCATAGGAAGCTGGAAGTCTGAATTCTAGATGCCTGCTCTAGGGGATGGATTTCTCTCTCTGTTGGCTCTAGAGAAAGTCATTGTCATCAGTCTTCCCTGATCAAGAAGCTCCTCAGCACCAGGACCTTCAATCCAAAGAATGTGACGGTTTCCTGGCTCCTGTTTCTTGGTTGTATGAGGTCCCTCTACCTCTCTGCTCACTTCTCTCTTTTACATTTCAAAAGAGATTAATGTGTATGACACAAGCTAATCTTGTAGGTTGAACCTTGCCTCATTAGCATAACTGCTTGTAATCCCACCACTTAACATCATAGACATAGGATCTACAACTTTTAGGAAAATCACATCAGATGACAAAACAGTGGATGATTACACAATACTAAAAAGTGTGGCCTAACCAAGTTTACACACATTTGGGAGGGGGAACAATTTAATCCATAACAATATTGAACAGCATTCTGTTGTAATCCATAGTGTTTTCATTGGCTAATTTTTGAAAGTAGATTATCAGGCCTTTTTTCACAGTTTATTTTAGTCTGGAAGCCCTACTTGAACCTGTCAAACACTGGCAGCATAGCTTTCAGCATCACAGTAACACGCAAGCTATGACAGTACACAAATGAGATAGAAATGTGTGGGGAAGTCCTCATAACCTGACCCTATGAATGTCAGTAGATTTTCATTAGTCTGTAAACTAGCCCAAGTCAGATTTGACCCACCTCATGTGTGAAGAGCCAGCTATGACTGTCAACTGACTTCAACAGAGGACGCAGAAGCAGGAGGAACGAATCAGAAGGAAAATCATCACTCGAACTCTATTCCGAAGTGAGGAGCCCAAGAGGAACCACATTACTTCCTGTTTCCTGGCCAGCTTCTAGAATTTCCTCTCCCCAGTACACCCACAAGTAAGACCACTATCTGGCTCCCCAAATCACACATAAGCCCTGTTTCCCCCTAGCTCAGGAAGTCAGATCTAAAGAACTTTCTCTCGACTCCTTGCTCTGCTCATTTGAATACAGTTACTTCTATTTCTCAACGACTGGTATCTAGATAATTGGCAAGTCTGAGCACTCCAGACAAGAATCCACCTTTTCTAGGGTTCATTAACAACCTCAGTAGAGATCCTAAAAAGTATTAATGTTATTGTTATGTGCTATTGAGTTGCTTCTGACTCATGGTGACCATACTGAACAAAGTAGAACTGCCCCCATAGGGTTTCCTAGACTGTAATCTTACTGGAAGAGGTGGCTGGTAGTTTTTCCCATGGTGTGGTTGCTAGGCTCAAACCACTGACCTTTAGGTTAGCAGCTGAGTGCTTTAACCATCATATCACCAAGTCTCCTCGAAGGCTTTAAAGGGTTCTCTTTTTGTCTCTTCCTCCCTACTTTTTCTGCAGTATCCCAAGAACTCATCCCAAAAGCTTATGAACTTTTTTTGCCATGAGTCAGGATCCACTCAACAGCAGTGAGTTTGGTTTTTGGTTTTGGAACAATGTGTATGTTTGTATATGAAATCAGCATGTGTACAGGCATGCATGGATGGGTGGGCAGGGTGATGTATTCATGAAAAATGCTGTGCTTCTCTAATGCTCTGTCAGAAAAGAATTCCTTCAGATATACTCAGAAACTACCAGCATCAAATGCTTGCTTAACATTTTGATGAAAGTTAAACAACCATTTAATCATGGATGTATATTATGCCTCACCTCAAGGTCCTACCTCATCCATGTAGAATGGTAAACAAGGCATCATTAGTCCTTGAATGAGATTTACTTTTATGAAATTAATGGCTGAATGTTGCAGTTGATTCTAATTTCTAAAAAAGAACTGAACTGTGCAAAATCACAGTCAGTATGATGTAGAGCTTATGACCTAGTTAAATGCAGGCAGACCACCTCTGGCCACAGCTGTATCAGGCAGTTCTGCCCTAAAAGTCTAGTTCAAAGGTTGGTGCTGACTTTTCTTCCATAGAGCAGGAAGGAGAATTCTGATGTTCAGCTCATCTGAATTCTAGTAACAACTTTCCATTGCTTTCTTTTTTCTTTCTTCATTCCAGAAGCTTTGAAAATTACATCTCATAAATAATCCAAAACTGCTTCCCTCCCAGAAAGGCTTAACTAGAGTTAGCACAGGAATGAAGAAGAGCTTGGGATAGTAGAGATCTGGCTTCCAGCTCCTGCTCTGTGTGAAACTGAACTGAAATGGACTCCGTGTACCCTACACCTCCCCCCACTTCAATCTTACCCCCGCTGAAATGAAGCTGTGGAATAGAAAGTTTCTGAGGTGCCTCTGAGACTATACATCTTCTAGAGATTTGGGAGATGAAATAAAGATTGATTTTCAAGTGTAGTTTTATGTTGTGAATGATGTTGATTATTCTACAAATATTTATTAAGCACTCATTAGAAGTCAGGATAGTGAGACTTTAGCTCACTTACTTTGAAAATGTCATCAGGACAAACCAATGGCTAGAAAAGGACATCATGCTTGGTAACAGAGGGGGTCAGCAAAAATTAGGGAAGCCTTCAATGAGATGCACTGACACAATTGACACAACAGACTCAAACAGACCAGTAGTCCTGAAGATGGTGCAGGACTGGCCAAGGTTTTGATATGTTATTCATAAGGTCATCATGACTCAAGTTGACTTGATTACAACTAATAACAACAATAACACGAAAAAAGGCACTGTTCTAGGCTGAGTATACAGCATGTATAAGACAGACAAAGTCCCTGAAGGGAAGGACAGACAATAAAAAGTCAATGAATAAGATTATTTCTGATAGTTATAAATGCTATGAAGACAACAAAACATGCCAGTGTGATAGAAACAGGTAGGGAGAATTTTACTCTAACAGAAGACATCATCCATTGTTCTTAGATGGTATCATTTGAATTGAGATTAGAGTGGAAGGAGTAGTCAAGCTTTCCCTTAGGTTCATTCATAGGTTCATTCCCATAGGTTCATTCATAGTCTTCTCCACTCCTAAAAACTAGACAAGCACGGAAGAGCCAGAGATTTCCTATGGAGTGCCACCTACACGGAGACTGAATGCCTTCCATAAGGCATCAAACCCAAAGAAGAAGGCAAATGATCTCACTTTGGAGCAATCATCCCCATCACTCAGTGCTGATGATGTCAGAGATGGAGGTGCCCTGGGTACTCCTCTTGATGTTTCTTTGGTAGAAAGCTTTCAATCTGCAGAAGCCTTCATCTTGCAACTTGTTTCATGTATTGCTTGAGGTCCTTTCTCAGGTTATAAGCATTATGCTATAGAAATGAGTGAACAACAACAACAACAAAAATAATACCAACATCAATTTTCTAATGAGATTGTAAAATGAGAGCCAAATTCAAGCTTTGTCTCAAATGTTTAGGAGGACATTTTAGTGTGATCTTTTACAATTTCAAATTGTGGTGTCCCTGATGTGATTTAACACACAAGGAAGCAGGACCAAATATAAACAATCCTGCTTTATGGTTATAAGCATATTATTTGCAGCAAGTTGACAAAATGCTCTGTACATGTATTTCCAAAGCAAAAATGCTTTTCAGAAGTAGAGATATTTAGAAAAGTAAGCATATGTTTAGCTATGTTTTCTAATTATGGGTGAAATCTCACACAACCACTGCCAAACAGTTGTTTTTCCTAACCTTCCCTCAAAGAAATATGAAGATTCTTAAAAGCATTTGTCACTTTCTAAGGGCAATGATTCTCAAGAAAGGTAGTTTCCCAGATGAGAAAACAACAATAGTTTGGTGTGGAAATGTGGACACTTAATGTCCACACTGGACATTATGAAGAGAAAAACAGAAGCCAATCAATCAACAGCAACAAAAACCCAGGTTGAAAACTCTTCATGTTTTGTTTTGTTCTTTTTTTAAAAAAAAAAAAAATTATTTAATATAACTGAGTGAAAATGTACATTCACATATAAACTTATATAGCCACCTATATACAGCTTCCACTGCTCTCCCTGCCCGGTGACAGCACACTATTCCTGTCTGCTCCATACATGTCTCGTTCTCCCAATAGTCTCTTTTTTCCCTCCTCTCTACCCACTCTCCGTCCTCCAGCCAGACGTCAGCAGGATGACATCCTATACATGTATAGAACCATAAAGTGCATCCAATATATGGTCATTGCATCATCAAGTCCAATCCATTCCTGTCCGAAGCATGGACCTTCGTTATGATTTATGGTCAAGCTCAGCATCAGGGCGAGGGGCCAGGCTCCCAGGGGAACCCCGAAACCACTAGACCATCAATTGCGGTCTTTTAGTAGGGATCTCAGGGTGCACCCCTTTTATACTTGTGTTGCCACAGTGAGACTCAACTTAATGAGCTCCATCGCGGCTATTACTGGTGGTGGCCAGGCACCATCCAGTTCTTCCGGTCCCAAGTCCATGTAGGCACCCACTGATGTGGGTCTCTTTGTCTTCTTGGTTGTCTTTCCCCCGTGTCATTTTGGTCCTCAGTGAGCATCTGTTCCTGCTGAGTTGGGACCATTTGCTGTGCCCTAGGATGGCAGCTTGGCAGCTTTTAAGTCCCCAGACACCACTCACCAACGTGGGGTACAGAGAGCCCTCTTAGCAAAACACTAGTTGTGCTAATTGGCCTCGCTTTCGCCTAAGAGCTACTCTATCCTTGCAATATTGGGTTAAGATGGAAGGAGTACTCATGTTATGTTTAAGTCCATGTTATGTTTAAGTCCACTTAATGTTGTTCTTGTTTCTAATGTATGCTATCACCGATTTCACCCAACCAGATACCTAGCAACTATCTAATCTAAGCCTTCCCCACCTCTCCCTCCCCTCCCTTGCAGCTGTCAAAGAGTCATTTCATCTATACACAAGTCTGTTTTTGAGATCTTATCATAGAGGTCTCATACAATATTTGCCCTTTTGTTGCTGACTACTTTCACTCAACATAATGTCTTCCAGTTGAAACCAGGTCATGAGATGTTTCCTGAAGTCATCATTGTTCTTTATCATTGCGTAGTGCTCCACTGAGTATACATACCATAATTTACCTATCCATTCTTCTGTTGTTGGGCATCTGGGTTGATTCCATCTTTTTGCTATTGTGGACTGTGCTGCGGTAAACATTCCTGTGCATGTGTCCGTTGGTGTGAGAGGCCTTGATTCTGTCGGATATATTCCAAGTAGTGGAATTACTGGGTCAAATGGTATATCAATATGCATTTTTTTATGGAAGCGCCAGATTGCTTTCCAAAGAGGCTGGACCATTTTGCAACCCCACCAACAGTGTAGGAGGGTTCCACTTTCTCCACAGCCTCTCCAGCATTTGTTGTTTTGTGTTTTCTGGATCATGGCCAACCTTGTTGGGGTGAGATGGTATCTCATTGTTGTCTTGATTTGAATTTCTTTAATAACTAAAGATCGTGAACATGTTCGCATGTGTTTTTTGGCTGCCTGGATCTCTTCTTTAGTGAAATGTCTATCCATCTCCTTTGCCCATCACTTAATTGGATGGTTTATCTTCTTCTTGTTGATATTTTGTAGTATCTTATAGATTATGGAAATCAGGCATCGGTCTGACATAGAGTTGCCAAATATTTTTTCCCGTTCTGTAGGTGTTCTTTTAATTCTATTAATAAAGTCTTTGGATGAGCAAAAGTGTTTAATTCTTAATAGATCCCATTTATCTATTTTCTCTATTGATGATGTGGTTTGTTTGACAGATTTTGGAGTCTGTCCATATTGTGTATTAAAACTTCCATTGTTGTTCCTACCTTTTCTTGGATGAGCTTTATTGTTTTTGGTTTGATATTTAGGTTTTTTTTTTTATCCAGTTGGAGTTGGTTTTTGTATACGGTGTAAGAAATGGATCTTGTTTCAGTTTCTTGCAGATGGATATCCAATTTTGCCAGCACCATTTGTTGAAGATACTGTTTTTACCCCAGTTTAATGTCTTAGGGCCTTTGTCAAATATCAATTGTTCATAGGTAGATGGTGTCATCTCTGGGGTCTCAGTTCTGTTCCACTGATCAATCTTTCTGTTCTTATACCAGTACCAGGCTGTTTTGACCACTGTGGCAGTGTAATATGTTCTAAAGTCAAGTAATGAGAGGCCTCCCAGTGTGTTCTTCTTCTTTAGTAGTACCTTGCTTAGCTGGGGCTTCTTCCCTTTCCAAACAAAATTGGTGATTCGTTTCTCCATCTCATTAAAAAATGTCTTGGAACTTGTATTGGGATTGCATTATATAAATAGATTGTTTTGGCTAAAATAGACATTTTCACAATGTTAAGTCTTCCTATCCATGAGCAGGGTAGGTTTTTCCATTTATCTAAGTCTCTCTTAGTTTCTTGTAGTAAGGGCTTGTAGTTCTCTTTGCAAAGGTCTGTTATTTCTCTGGTTAGATTAATTCCTAGGTACTTTATCTTCTTAGGGGCTATCGTAAATGGTACTGATTTGATAATTTCTTCCTTGACAGTTTCATTGTTGGTATAAAGGAATCCTACTGATTTACTTATGTTTATCTTGTATCCTGGGACTTTCCTGAACTCTTCTATCAGTTTGAGCAGTTTACATATAGATTCCTTGGGATTCTCTGCGTATACAATCATATCATCTGCAAACAGGGAGATTTTAACTTCCTCTTTGCCAATGCAGATGCCCTTTATTTCTTGGTCTTATCTAATTGCTCTGGCTAAAACTTCTAGCACAATGTTGAACAGAAGAGGTGAGAGTGGGCATCCTTGTCTAGTTCCTGATCTCAAGGAAAAGTCTTTCAGTCTCTCTCCATTCAGGATGACATGGGCAATTGGCTTTGTATAAATGGCCCTTATTGTGTTGAAGAATTTGCCATCTATGCCGATTTTGCTAAGAGTTTTTAGCATGAATGGGTGTTGGACTTTATCCAATGCCTTTTCTGCATCAATGGACAAAATCAGGTGATCCTTGTCTTTTGTGTTACCTATGTGGTTAATCACATTAATTGTTTTCCTGATGTTGAACCAGCCTTGCATCTCTGGTATGAATCCCACTTGGTCATGATGGATTATTTTCTTGATATGTTGTTGTATTCTATTGGCAAGAATTTTGTTGAAGATTTTTGCATCTAGATTCATGAGTGATATTGGTCTGTAGTTCTCTTTCTTTGTTGGGTCTTTCCCTGGCTTGGGTATTAGTGTTATGCTGGCTTCATGGAATGAGTTTGGGAGTACTCCATCCCTTTCTATACTGTGAAATAGTTTCAGTAGTATCGAGATAACTCTTCTCTAAATGCTTGGTAGAATTCTGCCATGAAGCCATCTGGGCCCGGACTTTTTTTGGTTGGCAGTGTTTTGATGACCTTTTCAATCTCTTCCTTTGTAATGGGTTTGTTAAGTTGTTCTGCTTCACATTGTGATAATTTGGGTAGGTGGCATGAGTCAAGGAATTTGTCCATTTCCCCTAGGTTTTCAAATTTGTTAGTGTACAGTCTTTCACAGTATTCTGTTATGATATTTTTGATTTCTGTTGCATCTGTGGTGACAACCCCCCTCTCATTTCTAATTTGGGTTATTTGTTTCCTTTCCTGCTTTTCTTTAGTAAGTTTAGCCAGTGGTTTGTCAATTTTGTTGATCTTTTCAAAAAAACAGCTTTTGGTTTTTTCAATTTTTCAATTGTTTTTCTATTCTCTAATTCATTTAGCTCTGCTCTAATCTTTATGATCTTGTTTCTTCTCGTGCCTGAGGGGTTCCTCTGTTGTTCTCTTTCTACTTGTTCAAGCTGTAGGGTTAGTTCCTTGATTTGGTTTCTGTTTTCCTTCCAGATGTGTACATTTATGGAGATAAACAGACCTCTGGGCACTGCTTTGGCTGTATCCTGTAGGTTCTGGTAGGAAGTGTTTTCGTTCTCATTGGAATCCATGAATTTCTTTAATTCATCCTTGATTTCCTCTATAACCCATGTTTTTTTGAGCAAGATGTTGTTCAGTTTCCAAGAGTTCCATTTTCTATCTATGTTTTTTCTGCTATTGATTTCAACTTTTACGGCTTTGTGATCTGTGAAGATGCTTTGCAGTAATTCAGTGGTATGGATTTTGTTGAGCATTGCATTATGGCCTATCACATGGTCAATTCTGGAGAATGTTCCATGTGCACTGGAGAGGAAGGTGTAGTTGTCTGCTGATGGGTGGAAAGTTCTGTGTATATCAATGAGGTTTAGTTGGTTAATTGTGGCAATGAGGTCTTCTGTATCTTTACTGAATTTTTTTGTAGATGATCTGTCTAGTATTGAGAGTGGAGTGCTGAAGTCTCCCACTACTATGGTGGAGTCATCTAACTCTCTTTTGAGGGTAGTCAGTGTTTCTTCGAAGTATTTAGGTGCTGTGATATAAGGTGCATAAATATTTAATATAGTTAAGTCTTGCTTGTGTACTGAACCTTTCAGCAATAAATAGTGTCCATCTTTGTCCACAATGGTGGATGTGACATTAAAATTGATTTTGTCTGAGATGAGAATTGCCACCCCTGCTCTTCTTTGTTCATTGTTAGCTTGATATATATTCTTCCAACCTTTAATTTTCAGTTTGTTCCTATCTTTAGGTCTCAAGTGAGTTTCTTGTGGACAACATATGGATGGGTCATGTCTTTTGATCCAAGATGTCACCCGATGTCTCTTTACTGGAGCATTCAGTCCATTCACATTCAATGTAATCATTGATAGGTATGTGTTCAGTGTTGCCATTGTGATGTGTTTATTTTTATGTTGATGTTTTCTCTGTTGTTCTTATTAGTCTATTCTGGGACGTTCTTTTTCGTGAGTTGATTTGTCACCTTTTTCAGAGCTGGTTTTGTGGTTGTTGAGACTCCTGTGTTACATTTCTTGAAATGATATGATACATCCTTGTTGTGCTTTACAGCTGCCCCTATGATCTCCCTTCATAAACTATATATAAACCCAATTTTAATTTCTATCCGTCTTGTCATCTTCCTCTCCATCTGGAAGGACTATAACAACTGTAGTACATCCCTCTTTTTAGTATGATGACACCATAGTTTTCATGATGATCATTGGCTTCGGAGCCAATGATGATGATGTGATTGGCTTCGGAGCCTTCCCTAACTGAGTAGAGTTTTGAGTAGTAAAGTCATTCTAAAATATAAAGTTAGTGGTTTTGTTCTTCTAAGCCAGAGCGAAGAACTTCTTTCAATATTTCTTGTAGTTTTGGTTCGGTTTTTACAAAGTCTCTGAGTTTCTGTTTATCTGGGAATGTCTTAATTTCATTTTAGTATTTGAAAGATAGTTTTGCAGGATATATAATTCTTGGTTGGAAGTTCTTTTCCTTCAAGGCTCTGAATGTGTCATGCCACTGTCTCTGTGCCAGCATGGTTTCTGCTGAGAAATCTGACGAGAGCCTACAGGGTTTCCCTCTGAATGTTAGCTTTGCTTTGAATCTTGCTGCCTTTAAGAGTTGCTGCTTATGTTTCATTTTGTTGAGCTTGATTATAATATGTCTTGGAGTCTTTCTTTTGAGATCTATATTGGGTAGCATACGATATGCATCTGAAATGTCTATATTCTCTTCCTTCATGATTTCTGGGAAGTTTCCTTTCAGCAGCTCAGCAACGATACTCTCTGTGTTCTCAGATGTCTCACCCTGTTCAGAGACTCTAATTAATCGAAGGTTGTTCCTCTTAATAGAGTCCCACATGCTTCTTAATGTTTCTTCATTTTTCTTGTTTCTTTTTTCTTATTTCTGCTCATAAATGCTGGCCTCAGTAGCTCTGACTTCTAAGTCAGAAATTCTTTTTTCTATTTGTTCCATTCTGTTTTCGTGGCTTTGCATGGAAGTTTCTATGTCTTTGATTTTGTTCTTGATCTGTTCAATTTCAGAGTACTGGTGTCCCATCAGATAGAACATCTTACTTAATTTTTCATTTTGTTCTCCTGCATTTTGTATAGGGTCTAGAAGGGCTCTGTATATAATCATTTTGTATTCACTTTCTGATGCTTTCATAAAAGTTTCTTCATCTGGAAAACTCCTTGGTTGCTTTCTTTGGGAGCCTTCTGAAGCCATGGCTGATTTCTTGTATGCCACAGTTGTCTGTTGCTTTTTTGGGACCCATGTGAGTATGTAGAGGCTGGAAGAGGTACTGTGAGGATGGACTGCAGATGTTTCTCTAGGCTGTCTTAAAATGTAAAGCAAAAGATATCTGACCACTTCACAAGTCAGTTAGGTTTTCAGGTGTAGAGGTCCCTCTTCTCAACTGGCAAAGTAAGCACCACTATATCCAACCCCAGGTGATACAAACTAGTTCAGAATACAGCAATGCTTCTGCCCTGTTGGCCTCTGCTGACAAGGCCTAGCCTTAGAGGACACTGCATAGAGTACTGCTTTTCTGATAGAAAAGTGCTTTCCTGTGGGCAGGCTTTGGCTCCCAAGCTAAGAATTAGGGCCAGCTGCGGCCACCGTATCCAAGATGGCATCCTCCACACAGGCAGCACACAGAAGGGCTAAAGGTGTCGAGAGGTAGTGATTCCTCTGATTCTGTTGCAGGTCCCCCAAAGCAGGTGGCACTAGGTAAATTACTGCTTTTCTGTCAGAGAAGCGCTGTCCTGTTTGCAGGTGCTGGCTCCCAGTCTAAGAATGAGGTCCCACTACAATCTCCGTATCCAACATGGCGTCCTGCACACTGACTGCAAAACTCTGTACAAACGCCGCTGAGGCAGATATAAAACGACAGGCTGAAAGTGTCTAGATTAACAGAGTCCCAAGCCTGGCTATCAAAATATGGGAATTTCGCCTGCCTGTCCCACCATCAGCGTGTCTGAGTCTAGCTGCTAGGCAAGACCCAGCTCTGCCTGCCAGCCAAGACAGAGAAAAAAAAGTCAAAATGGTGCGTTTACCTTCAGTCCGTGAGAGCCAGGGATAGCCAGGCGCGGGAATCCGCGTAGGAGAGGAGGTTTTTTGCTCAGTAGAATGAAGTCCAAAGTAACAGCCCTGTGCCGTGTCCTGGGGCTGATTAGGTGACCAGAAGGCTCCGTTTGATTATCAATTCAGGTCTTGGTTTCCAGAGGGATATAAGGAGACGTGTGCTTAGACTGCCATCTTGACTCTGTCTCCCCATCTTGACTCAGCCTCCTGTTTTGTGTTGTTCTTATGCTATTAATCTACACTTTGAGTATACACATTGTTCTACCAGTTCAATATTTTCCAGCTCTTCTTTGCTTACTTAGAGCACTGTTTAACTCATAAAAACCAACCAATCAACAAACAACTGTTGCTATAGAGTCGATTCTGACTTGTAGTGACCTTCTAGCCAGAATAGAACTGCCCCATACAATTTCCAGGGAGCATCTGGTGGATGTGAACTGCTAACTCTTTGTTTAACAGTCAGAGCACATAACCACTATACCACCATGGTTTCCAGCTTGTTGATGGTGCTTAAAAATATCAATAGAATGAATAAATTCTCCATGATCTCTTCTCTCTTCTTTGTATGGCTGCTTTAGCCCCATTCTTGAAATCTTAGTTTAAGTCATCTACTAAAAAATTCCTTCCCCTACCCATTATCTTTATTGACCTATCATAACTTTTTGACATACTTATCTTTTTACTGTTCTATTGTCTTCCTCTGTGATAAGACAAAGCTCCAGAAGGACTAGCTGTTGCATTGACCCAGGTATTAACTAGTGCCTACCTAGCACACATTCCTAGTTCTGAATCAAAATCTATTCTATGGACTAATGAATGCACAAATGAGCATGTCCGTGTATTAAATACCAACAACCCCTCCATGGTTAATTGCAGAAGGATCTTACCATGATTTATAATCTATAAAAATATTCCTTCATTCTGAGAAAGCTTGTGTATTTGTTTCTTCTCATTGTTTCAGTCACTACATCATTCCTAAGAAAACTCAAATTTATAACCTTAGTTGATGTATAAATTTGTCACCAGTTTGAAGTATTTTGTTGTGATTATTACCCTGAGCTTATTTCAGAAAATTAGACTGGTTTTGAGATCAGGCTTCACAAGTCATTGACCTTTCAGAGAGAGCTTCAAGTAGATGCTGAGGTCTACCAGGAAGGTGTATTCCCAATGCTAGGTTTGTGAAATGCCACAAGTATTTCACAAACTTTTTATTTTACAAGATATTTTATATTCTTTTGAGACTTTTTCGTGGAAGTAGAGGGTAGAAGGAGTGGCAGTATGGTTTTCTCTAAACTGAAATAATAATAATAAAATTGGAAAGCAATGCCTCAGCCTCCAGTCTACACAGCACTTACTGGTGTTGACATCAGTAAACATCTGGCCTCCAAAAGCTATCAGTTTTGAACACTGCATTTGCATACAACCTGGTAACTGAATTTTAAATATGTTCTTTTGGGAGGGGAGGAAGGATAAGAGAAGGAGAAATGGAAGAAGAAACCCCTAATCCTTTCCTCCTCTATGTAAGCAGTAGAATGAAGAAGAACATATTTTTTTCTTACAACTATTGCACACATACAATGTAGTCAACAATATATCAAGCGTTGGTATATTACTTAATTTAATTTCTTTTAACTTAACCAAATTACTTAATTTAACTTCTATCATCACACTGTGAGGAAGCTATTAACTTGATTCTATGCATGTGAAAACCAAAGTCGAAAGTGTTTAAATTACGTACTGAAGTTCGCACAACTACTGCATGGTGGATCCTAGATTAAAACTCAGTTTGGTCTGATCCATAATGAATCAACCAACTCACTTGAATTTGTAACTATATACTCTGTCTTCCCTTTTGTTGCTACAGTTAGATTTCAGTGATTTTATCCACAGCCAGTTCCTCAGCTCTGAATCCATGCCTTTCTTGCCTATTCACAGACAAAGGTACACAAGTAATATTACTCTCTCCTGCCTTGTATTTTTCATTTTGCACATCAGCAAACAATCAAGCTATAAAGAATTGATCTAAAGCAAACCATCGCACAAACAAAAAGCAGCTAAGAAGACTTCCATCAGACAGGCATATGAAAGCTGAAAAAATTCATCACTAGCAGACCTGTACACAAGAAATATTAAACTAAACCTCTCAGGCAGAAGGAAAATGATACTTGATAGGAATATATCTACGGAAAGGCATGAAAATTCTTGAAGACTATTTTTCTCATTTGGAAACCGTGGTGGCATAATGGTTAAGTGTTACAGCTACTAACCAAAATGTCAGCAGCTCAAATCCATCATGTGTTCCCGGGAAACTGTAGGAGGCAGTTGTACACAGTCCTATTTTGCTATGAGTTGGAATCAGCTGAACGGCAATGGGTTTGGGTTCGGGGTTATTTTTTTTTCTTATTAAAATCTTTTAAAAAGATGATGGACTATAAAGCAAAAATAACAGTAAAGTATTGTGAGGTTTTAACAGAAGTAGAAATAAACTGACAACAAGAACACAAAGGCAAAGAGGACAGAAGTCAAAGTATACTGTCAAAAAATCTTCAGCTATACACAAAATGATATTGCTTGATGGTAGACTGCAATAAGCTAAAGATTTATACCACAAACCCTAACAGTTACAACTAGTGTCATGGATTGAATTGTGTACCCCTAAAAATATGTGTAGCCGTGTGCCTGGGCCATGATTCTCTGTATTCTATGATTGTCCTCCATCTGTAATTTTTCCTCCACTGTGTGTGGAACAATTAGGGTGGGACTATAAATCCTGTTATAGGACCACCTCCCTGCTCCACTGTAAAGGGAGTTTCCCTGGAGTATGGCTTGCCCCACCATTAATCCTTTCATCCTGCAAGAAATAAAAGGAAAGGGAAGCAGACAGAGAATTCGGAACCTCACACCATCAAGAAAGCTGCACCAGGAGAAGAGTGCATCCTCTAGACTTGAGGTTCCTGCACCAAGATGCTGCCTGGACAAAGACTGATGTAATTCCAGGCTAGAGCCAACAAGGGTGAAAGCCTTCCCCTGGAGCAGACTTCCTGATTATGGACTTATAGCCTACCAGACTGTGTAAGAATAAACTTTCCTTTGTTAAAGCCATCCACCCCATGGTATTTCTGTTAGAGCAGCATTAGCTAACTAAAACAACTAGTAAGGTAAAAAAGGATCTAAAATGGAGGCATGAAATAATTACACAGAAAAAGAGGTAAGAGCAGATAATGTATAGAACAAACAATGAGACAGTAGATTTCAACATGAACATGTCAACAATCTCTTCAAATGTAAATGATCTAAGCATCACACTTATAAGGTAGACATTTTCAGAATGCATAAGAGAACAAAAGCCAGTCATATGCTGCCTAAAAGGATACCTTATACTTTTAAATATAAAGATACAAATGCTTTATAAAGAAAAAAAAGAAAGAAAGAAGGAAAAGATATGCCATGATAACACTAAGAAAAAGAGATCTTGTTGTTAGGCCCCATGGAACCGATTCCAACTCATAGAAACCCTATGTGCAACAGAAACACCCCCATATCGTTTGCAATGTCCACAATTATTGTTATGCTTGGGCTCATTCTTCCTGCAACTGTGTACATTTCATGTTGCAATTATTAGTGGACATTTACAGCTGTCTCTTTTCATTTTGAGTCATGCCACATCAGTAAATGACAGTCCCAAAAGTTTGACTTCATCCACTTCATTAACATTAACCAACTGTCTTTTGAGTACCTTCCAGCCTGGAGGGCTCATTGTTCCATTGTTATTCATAAGGATTTCACTGGCTGTTTCTTTTCAGAAGTAAACTGCTGTGTCCTTCTTAGAAGTCTGTCTTGTTCCGAAGCTCATCAGAAACCTGTCCACCATGGGTGATCTGCTGGTATGTGGATACTGATGATATAGCTTTCAGCTTCCTGGCAACACCCAAGCCTCACAGTACAACCAACTGACAGAGTGGGGTGGTTATATTAACATAAGAAAACATGGATTTCAGTGTAAAGACTATTACCAGGAATAAAAAATGCTAGATAAGGACAAAGGAATTAATTTATAAAGAAGACATAATAATTTTAAATGTTTATGTACCTAATAACAGGGTTTCAAAATACAAAAGGTAAAACCCACTACAAATAAAAGTAAAAACAGAAAATTCCACAATTATCATTTCAATAATTGGTAAGGGAAAGAATAGCCCAGTAAGAACATAGGGCTTCCTGGTAGTGAAGTTAAGAGCTCAGCTGCTAACCAAAAGCTCAGCAGCTCAAATCCACAAGCTGTTCCTTGGAAACTCTGTAGGGCGGTTTTACTCATCCTATAGGGTTCAGATGTATGAGTTCAGATTCGACTTGAGATAAATGAGTTTGTTTTAGTTGTAGTAACACAGAAGATTTGAATAGTATTATCAAATAATGTAAAACTCATTGACACTTATAGATTACTCCACTTAATAACAGCCTAATACACATTCTTTTCATGCATACATGGAATATTTACCCAAATAGACTATATTCTGGATCATAAAACAAGTCTCATTAAACTGAATTTGTAAGTATAAAGCATTCCTGCGATGAAGATTTCATGTCCAAATGGCTTCACTGGTAAATTCAGGCAAAAATTGAAAGAAATAATACTAATTCTATATATTCTTTTAGAATTTGAAGTCAATACTTCCTAAATCATTATCTAATGTCAACATTTTTGATATCAAAATCAGTTGAGAACCCAAGAAAACTATAGATAATGTTCCTAATGTACACACACAGAAAACTTCTTAAAATTATTGCAAATTAAAATTTAACAACACATAAAAAGGCAACATGTTGTGACCAAATGGGCCCTATTCAAGAACTGAAAGTAGTTATAACAGTAAAAAATCAATAAAAATAATTCACCATGTTAATAGAAAGGGGAAAAAAAACATAATAATCTCAGTAGAAATAGAAAAAAAGCATTTGGAAAAATTCAACATCCATTTCAGATCAAAACTTTCAGCAAACCAGGGATACAAGGGGACTTCCTCAGCTAGGTAACAGGACATCATTGGAAAACCTCCAGCTAATTACATGGTGGAAAACTGGAACTCAGAGCAAGGCAGGAATGCTGTTCTCACCATTTCTATCTGACATTTTACTGGAAGTTTTATTCAGTGTAACCAGGAAAGGTAAAGAAATAAAAGGTATCCCTATTAGAAAGGAAGAAGGAAAATTGTCTTTATTCCTAGATGATATAACTGTCTATGCAGAATATTTATTGCAGTTTTGTTATAACTCAAACTAGAATTAATCTGAATGTTCATTGACAGGTGAATGGATAAACAGATTGTGATATATCATACAGTAGATACCACATATCAAAAAAAGAAATGAACTATAGATGAATCCTGAAATAATTATGCTGAATGAAACAAGACAGATAATCTATGATTTCATTTCCATAAAATTTAAGAAACTAAAACTGGCAGTGGAGTCAAGATGGTAGACTAAACACATATCTCCCTTAGTCCCTCTGGAAACCAAGACCTGAGCTGATAATTAAAGAGAGCATTCTGGATACCTAGTGAGCTCTAAGACATGGCATAGGGCTGTTAATTTTGACTTTACACCACTGAATGCAAAACCTCCTATCTTTTGCTGTCCACACTCTTGGCAAGCACGGGCTTGCATGGACCAAAGGTAACTCACTATTTTAATTTTTTTTCTCTGTCTTAGCAGTTGGGCGGAGCTGGGACTTGACTAGCTGACTTGACTTGACTAATCTCAGATGCACTGCTTGTGGGATGAGCAAGCAAAACTGTCATATTTTGAAAGCCCAGCTTTGGACCCTGTGCATCTCAGCACCTTTGGCCTCTCTTTATGCCTCTGCCATACAGTAGCTGGTACTGAGGCACTGGCAAGCTTGTTGCGGGATGCCATTTTGATCCACTGGGAGGCAGATCGCCCATACGGAGGCCCAGCTGGACTTAGTTCCTAGGTGGGAGGCAGCTCCTGCCTGTGTGAGAGCATTTGTCTTGCAGAAAAGCAGTATTTTGCAGTGTCACCTATGGCTGGGGCCTGACAACAGAGGCTGTGGACTCTTTGCATCTTAGTACCTTTGGACTCTCTTTCCTCATGTGCCATAGAGTAGCCTGGTCCCAGCCAGGTGGTGAGCTTGTGTGGGACACCATCTTGTTCCACTGGGTGGTGGAAATACCCATACGGAAGCCTCAGCTGGACCTAATTCCTGGTCTGGGAGGCAGCACCTGCGTGGAGGGAGCACTTTTCAGGTAGAAAAGCAGTATTCTACACAGTGTTGCCTACATCTGGGGCCCAACAGCAGAAGCCAGCAGAGCAGTAGACTTTTTGTATTTTGAGCTAGTTTATAACATCTGGGGTTCGATATAGAGGTGCTTACTTTGCCAGTTGGGAAGAGGGACCTATATACTTGAAACCCTGACTTACTTTGGAAGTTGTCAGATAACTTTTTACCTCTCATTTTAAGACAGCCTATAAAAACAACCACAGTCAGGCCTTTATTGACTCACATGATGCCCCCAAAGCAACAAACTCTGGAGAAAACTGTAATCAAGAAATCACCCATGGCTTCAGAAAGCCCCCAAAAGAAAGCACCTCAGAATTTCCCAGATGAAGAAGCTTTTCTGAAACTATCAGAAGGTGAATACAAAGGGATTATATATAGAGTTCTCCTAGACCTTATACAAAATGCAGCAAAGCAAAATGAAAAATTAAGCAAGCTGTTTGATCTGATGGAACACCAGTTCTCTGAAATCCAACAGATCAAGAACAAAATCAAAGACATAGAAACTTCAATTCAAAGCCAAGAAAACAGAATGGAACAAATGGAAAAGAGACTTTCTGATTTGGAAGACAGAACTCCTGATTCTAGTATCTATGAGGAGAAATCTGAAAAATGAAACAAGAAAAACAAAGAAGCATTAAGAAGCATGTGAGACTCTATTAAGAGGAACAATCCACAATTAATTGGAGTTCCTGAACAGGGCGAGACACATGAGAGCACAGAGAGTATTGCTTCTGAACTGCTGACAGAAAATTTCCCAGAAATTATGAAAGAAGAGAATATAGATATCCAAGAAACATACAGAATGCCACTTAACATAGACCTCAAAAGAAAGACTCCAAGACATATTATAATCAAGTTTAAAATAACGAAACATAAGCAGAAACTCTTAAAGGCAGCAACACTCAAAGCAAAGCTAACATTCAGAGGGAAACCTGAAAGGCTTTCATCGGATTACTCAACAGAAACAATGCTGGGACGAAGACAGTGGCATGACATATTCAAAGCCTTGAAGGAGAAGAACTTCCAACCAAGAGTTACATATCCTGCAAAGCTATCTTTCAAGTATGAAAATGAAATTAAGACATGCACAGATAAACAGAAACCCAGAGACTGTAAAAACCAAACCAAAACCACAAGACATACTGAAAGAACCTCTTGGCTTAGAAGAAAAAAACCACTAACTTTATATTTTAGAAGCAAATACTGGACACAACACTCAGAATCCAACTCAGTTAGGGAAGGCTCCAAACTCAATCAATGCTATAATAGTGAAAGAAATTACCTAGTGATCATATCTTGAAAACTATGATGCCATCATATTAAAAACAGGGATGTACTACAGTTGTTACAGTCCTTCCAGACAGAGAGGAAGTTGATAAGAACAGTAGTAACTGGAATTTGGTCTACACATAGTTTATTAAAGGGGATCTTAGGGGCAGCTATAAAGCACAATAAAGATACAACATATCAAATCAAAAAATGTAATACAGGAGTCTTGATAACCACAAAACCAATCTTGAAGAAGGTGAAAAATCAACTCACAAAGAAGAATGTCCCAGAAGAGATTAATAAGAACAACAGAGAAAACAACCCCCAAATAAAGCATATCACTGAACACATATCTATTAATGATCACATTGAATGTGAATGGACTGAACACTCTGGTAAAGAGACATTGAATCACATCTTGAATCATCCATATGTTGCCTGCAAGAAACACCTTAGACTTAAAGGTAGGAACAAACTGAAAATTAAAGGATGAAGAATATATATCAAGCTAACAATGAACAAAGAAGAGCAGGTGTGGCAATTCTAATCTCAGATAAAAATAGATTTTGATGTAAAATCCACCATTGTGGACAAGGATGGACACTACTTATTGCTGAAAGTTTCAGTACACAAGCAGGACTTAACAACAATAATAAACATTTACTCACCTAATATTGCCAAGCCAAGTGCTGTTGAATCAGATCCAAGCACCTAAATACATCAAAGAAACACTGACTACACTCAAAAATGAGATAGATCACTCTACAATAATAGTGGGAGACTTTAACACTTCACCCACAATGTTGGACAGATCATCTAGAAAAAAGCTCAACAAAGACACAGAAGCCCTTATTGCCACAATTAACCAACTGGAACTCATTGACATATACAGAACTTTCTATCCATCAGTGGACAACTACTCCTTCTTCTCCAGTGCACATGGAACATTCTCCAGAATAGACCATGTGTTAGGACATAAAGTAGTTCTCAGCAAAATCCATACCGCTGAATCAATGCAAAGCATCTTCTCAGATTATGAAGCCATAGGAGTCTAAATCAATAGCAGAAAAAACTTAGAAAGTGGAACTCACGGAAGCTGAACAACTTCTTGCTCAAAAACCCATGGGGTATAGAAGAAATCAAGGATGAAATAAGGAAATTTATGGACTTCAAAGAAATTAAAACTAATCTATGGGACAGAAAGGAGATCTGTGTTTTCCTGGAATAAATGGTCTCCAGCAGAGAGATGTAAAGGTGAAAACAAAGGAAAACTTAGATTTGATAGATAATGTTTATTGTCCTGAATATGGTAATGATTTCAAGAAGTACATATATATATATGCACACACACATATGTATATGTCCAAATTGCACACATCAAGCAGTATATATTTTTTTGTATGTGATTTGTAACTCAACAAAGCTGATTAGAAAAAAAGAAACAGACTTGTAATCACCCCACGTCACTCTCCACTGACTGGTCCTTTTTTTCTTCATTGTCTTTTTAAAAATAATTATTTAAAAAAATGTCCTTTACTTGTGACTTCCACCTTCTCAACACACTACCTCAGGATTTGGTCCGTGGCCCTTCACAAAAATTCCTTTTATCAAGATCACAGTGTTGTCTTTTATCTTACCAAAATCAACAGTCAGTTTTTCTGTCATTATCTTTCTCAACCTATCTGGAGTATTTGGCATAATTAATCTTTCTCTTCATTTGACTTTAAAGATGTCACTGTCACTGCTTTCTTTCTATTTAACCGGTTTTCCTTGTTCTTTAACCTCTGCTCAGATTCTAAACAACAGAATGGGCTCTGTTTTTAGCCTTCCTTTCTTCTCTATCTAAACCCATTTCCTAGATGATTTTATCATTTCTCTTATCATGGCATATTCACTCAAGACTCCCTAGTGTGTTTAAAACAGTGAGGACTATAGGAAGAAGACGCTGAATAGTCAAGGGGCTAGTAATCTAGCTGAACAGCCAGCCAAGAGATGTCGAAAGCTGATATATAGGGAAACTTCAAGAGGAGCAAAGACAGTAAAGGACAAGGCTTTGAAAGTATGGTTCAGATTCCAGGGGCTTCCAGAGAGTTGTCTAGACAGTGCTTTCCATTATATTCCAGGCAGTGCATCTGTGCTTTTCTGCATCCCTGTCCTTAGCTCTGGTGGTAATTTTATGTAAAATGATTCCATTTTCTACAAAACTACTTAGCATTGATTTTGCATCTGAAGAGTTTCAGAAACACCAACATTCCAAAAATAAATGGATCGTGATTCTATTAGAGCCCAAGCAAAGTCTCCAGGTTTTACTGTTCTTTATCATTATTTTTAGAAATTAAATCTTCCTGTAATATAAACCAAATTGCCTCTGAGCAGGTCATAGCTGGCCCTTCCTCAAGCTGGGTAGTGCCCTCTCTAATTCTACAAGGTCCAGGTAAAGTGGGGTCTCTCAGCGGGATGGCTTCATGATTCTAGTGCCCTTGAAAAAACTGGGAAGAGCTTTTATCTCACACTTGACCTTCACAGAGAGCATGAAGACCTCAGATCACTATGACAGGCTTCAACTTATCTTTCTAGAACAATCCTTTCAAAAAAGAAAGATAGAGGCAGTGTTTTGAATTGAACAGAGAAGCCCTTATTTTTGAATCCATGTGAATAGATTTTCCTCTTCAGATATCAATTTTTATTGATAACTCTTTATTTTTAAAAACCATTGTTACTTGACAAATTCATCTTATGAGTAACAGAAACAATTACTACAACCAAATATAGGTATTTCAGGAAAAGCATTTGCAACACATCCTTTTCCTATACGCTATTTCTATATCTGGTACCTTTCACTGACTCACTGGCCGACAGTTAAACAAGCCATTTAAAGGGCTGGTTTATTTGATAGTGACCTCCCAGAATACTTCTTCTTAGCTTTGTTCAGTAATCCCATTTCCTTGCTTTATCTTTTCACAACCAATTTTCTCAACATGGATTTCCTCCTTAATACGTAATTAACTTACTGGTAAATTACCCAGTCAAACCAAAACATCAGTTTCAGTAATCAAAAGGACAGAGGACTCTTCTCATGGCGTTTCTGACTCACATATTCCTGACTCACAGACAAACCTATTGTGTTCTGTGTCATCTCAATAAAGTGGCCTCATTTGGACAAATAGAAACCATCACCTTAAGCAGGCTAGCTGAATTTCTCACGTTTGCTCCTCAACTTCATAAATGAGACACTTACATTTTTCAATATTCTTCAGTATATTTTATTATCCTGTTGTGAACTGTGACCATTATACTCTAGTTAAGAAGGTCATAATGGTCACCGCATTTCTTCTGCAGGCTTTACAGTTCAGGAAATATTAAAGAACTTGGGGGTTGCCTCAGATTCTTTATTTAACTAGCAGCAAGTATATGCTTCCTAGGGAAATTGAGTTGGGGGATAGTAAATTTTCATTTTGTCTGTTTATAGGATAACAGTTGTTACGATATACAAATTGGAAAATTCCTTGCTATTTTGGGAAAGGAAAAAAGGAAATGACACAAAACTCTCAAATCACCCTTAGTAATCCTTGCAGTTGGATAATCACATTTGCTTGATAGTCAAAGTATTTTTCAAACTTATTTGATTTGAAACTGAAGCACAAAGCATCAAGTGTAATTTAACTCTAGTGTGTAGAAAGTAGGAGCCCTTGTAGTACAGTGGTTAAGCACTGTTTCCATGGGAGACAGATGTGACAGTCTGCTTCCTTAAAGATTTCAACCATGGAAACCCTATGGGACAGTTGTACTCTGTCTTATAGAGTTGCCATGAGTCAGAACTGATTTGACGGCAATGGTGTAAGAGTGTGTGTATGTATGTGTATAAAAGTCTCTGATATATACATTGCCACTGCAGGCAGAAGAAAGCTCAAACTCCTCATCCTGGCAATCAAAGTCCTAATGATATGAGTTGACCTTGACCTTCGAAACTTCCATGCCACCATATATTTCTGTGTTACCTATATGCTTAACCAAGTTAGATTCTGTACTCTTCCCAGTGCTATATTTTCTTGCTTTTGCTTATACTATTCCTATCCTCAAGACCATCTCTGTATCTAAAATATCCTCTCTGACATTTCTACAAATCCCAATTTCTATGTGAGCGAGGGTGTTGGTTGTGGATAGAAAGCCCAGAAATTAGGCAGAATTCAGCCACCCTCACTGTGGGAGTGACTGCCTATAGTCTGCTAAGCTCCTCTGTGTGGTCAGCCACATGAGGATATACTCAAGATGACTCAAGGGGTCCTATAGACAGTAGGTGATTGCTCTGGGAAACATCAACTTAGAAGCAGTTTAAGAGGATGGATGGGCAGAGACTTTGAAGTAAGGCCGACCTGAGTCTGAATAGGGGTTTTGTCATTTGCTATTTGGTCTTGGATATAACCTCTCTGAGACTTAGTTTCCTTATCAGTAAAACAGTGATAGGGGTGACAGTTCAAAGGATTGCTGTGAGTATGAAATTAAATAATTTATAAAGATTTAAATGGCCAACACTGCAGTTTGTTACCTATGCAGAAATGCAGAAAACAGAACGTCAGTGTAGTTTATTTAGACAGAGGGTCTGAGACTAAATTGTTTCACCCTCCCTCCCTAAAACATAATTTTTCAAGCTCCATAGATATTATGTTGTAGACCCTAAAGTTTTCCTGTGCCTGGGGAGCTGCTGGAGCATGGAGTATAAATTTAGACAAGAGCTGGGAACCCTAGACCTGTCAAGTAGTGATAACCAGTAATCAGCTGCCATCAGTCAATTACAACTCATGGCAATTCCAAGTGCACTGGAGAACTACATTCAGTTGGGTTTTTAGTGGCTGAATTTTTGGAAATACATTACCAGTCCTTTGTTTCAGGGTACCTCTGGGTGGACTACAACTTCCAGTCTTTCAGTTAGCAGTTCTGTGCCTAACTGTTTGCACTACCTGAGAACTCCTAAGTGGTGGGCCACCCTCTAATAAAGGCTCAGAGGAGCATAAGCACAAGTCAGAGGGTTGAATGAAGTCTTAGAAGATTAACAACTCAGGAAGAACCAAAGTGTCTACAGGTGGTCCTGAACCGGCTGCCCAAGGACTCACACAATCTTCCCGTCTGACTCTTTGCTTGGTGGCTAGCAGTAGCCAAACGGTACTGTTATCTCCATGGGAAAGGTGCTTCTCCCCAGCTGTTAGGTCAAGTCATATGAAACTGCCATTTTTATAGGTTAGAAAATAGTTCAAAATCAGCAATTTCCGATAATTCAGCCAATAGAAAGCAAATGTTACTACCTAGTAGAACTTTGTATTGTTTTCTTATTTCCTCCCTGGAACACGAAACTTGATTTTTAGATAGTAAGTAGCAATCTTACAGCCCTCAGGAAAAGCAGTAGGATGGCAGTGAAAGAAGATAAATGGATCTTGAGTCTTCGATGACAGTGCTGAGTGAACTTGTTGCATGAGACGAATAAAACACTGTGTGACCACGGTAGTAAGGTGTCTGATATTGCAGTGGGAAACTCTAATTAGTGCACTATTGCTGACTCGGCAGCCAGAGGACCAGCGGGCCTTCGCTAGAGGAAGAACTAACCTTGGAGAACCCGGCTTCAGGGAGTGCAGCACTTCTTGCGATGACCGCAACATTTGGAACAGAAACAAAGTTTATGCTGCCTCTAGAGGCAACACGGTTTGATTCCTTTCCAGGAAGGGAAGGAAAGGGAAGGAAAGGCAAAGGAGATGGAGAGAAGGGAAGGGGAGAGGAGGAAAAGGGAGTGAAGGAAAGGGAGGATAGGGAACGACAAAGTGAGAGGAAAATAACAGGGGATGAGGGCGGGATAATAGGCAGCCAGATCATACAAGACCTTCATAAAGCAGGAGAGAGGCAGACAGGAGCCTACGGGTTTACACCAGAGCAGTTACAAGGCCAGCCATGTCATCACCTGAGAAGAAGATGACAAGGAAAGAAGCATATCTGAGTTTGGAGGTGAAGATCAGCTCATGTGAATTTTGAAGTGACAGACATCTAAGAAGAGATACCTACTGAGTCTGGATTTTAGTGGAGAAGTACAGATTGTGAGTTTATATGTGTGCTTCCCAGAATTGTGAGTCAGGGGTAGTCTGTGCAGGTGTGAACATTTGTTTTAAAGTGACAAAACAAAATTGTGTTTGCATCCATCTATTGTTAGTTGCCTGCAGGCTGTTTGATATGAATCGGATAGGGGTGATATTGATGGATTTAGGTAAGGTTAGGTAAAATAATGTGTGTGAAAATATAACAGTCATAGCTCAGAGTATTTATTTTATAAATAATATCTAAAGGGTTCAAACATAGTAATGATTGTAAAGATGGAGAAGGACCTCATAGCATTTCCTTTGTTGGTATCAAATTGATGGCACCTAAAAATAACGCTGGCACAAATTGAATTACTCTGGGGGTCAGTTCTACCCTGGCCCCTAGGGTCGCCACGAGTCGAATCCGACTCGACGGCTCTTGGCTTGCAAATTGAATTATACCTCTCAAGAATGTGTGTCCACTTGGCTAGGAAATGATTCCCAGTATTGTGCAATTTGCCACTGTTTCAGTAGCTGTTGTGATCTTCCTGTGTGTTGTAAACCCTACTGCTACAAGGTTAATGAGGCAGGATTAGAGGCAGCTATGTTAAAAAACAGGAGTCCGTCTACAAGACTAGGCTGTAGCCTGAATTAGTCTCTAGAGGTATAAAAGAGAGAAGCAAACAGAGAAACAAGGGAACTCCTATTACTGAGAAAGCAATGCCAAGAGCCAAGTGTGTCCATCCTTCGGACCTAGGGCCCCTGCATTAAGAAGCTCCTGGACCAGGAGAAGGTTGTTCATAAGGGCCTTCCTTCCAGAGCTGGCAGAGAGGAAGTCTTCCCCAGGAGCTGTTGCCCTGAATCTGAATTTCCAGCCCACTTGACTGTGACTCTTTGTTAAAGCCATCCACCTGTGGTATTTCTGTTATAGCAGCACTAGATGACTAAGGCTAATGTGTACTTAAACTTTTCTCCATGTCTGGAAGCCCTGGTAGTATAGTAATTAAGTGCTATGGCTGCTAACCAGAAGTTCAGCAGTTTTAATCCACCAGCTGCTATTTGGAAACTATGGCATTGTTGTACACTGTCTATAGGGTTGCTATGAGTTGGAGTTGGGTCTGTTTTTTATTTTCTCATTCCGTACTTGAACACTGCTGATCACATTCACAGCTCTCACCCTCATTCAATCTACCATCATGTATCATCTGGAGAGTCTTTTAAGGAGTCTCTGGGTGAAAAAATGTTAAATATTTGGCTACCGACTGAAAGGTTGGTGGTTTGAAACTATCCAGGGTTGTCTCAGCAGAAAGGCCTGACTATTTAATTTCAGAAAAATGGGTAATTGAAAACCCTATGGAGCACAGTTCTATTCTGACACACATGGTACACAAGGAGTCACCGTGAGGCAGAATAAACTTGACATCAACTGTTTTTTTTTTTTGCATATTTTTTAACTCCATCAATAGTCATTGAATTGTTTTTCTTGTTTACATTATTTGCTCCTATAGCCTACTTCCTCTACAGTAATCGGAAAAAATACAAACTAGATCATGCTTTAAAGTCTTCTATAACTCCATCTTATTTAGAATAAAACCCCAAATCCTTCTTGCCTCCAGGGATATTTTGGTTCCTGCCTCGTTCCAGTTATGGCTTCTCAGTCTTCCAAAAATTGTAGGAACTCCCAGTATCTCTCTAGTATGCCAATATCTGTGGTAAGAAATGAATACATCCCAGCTAATATATTATTATATATTAAATAACTATTTTTATTGTTCTCCCCTCTATTAATAGCAATAAAAATAACATGTATGTTTACAGCTTTGGACAGAAATAGCCAAGGCTTAATTGGAAGACGAATGAAGATACCAACTTCATATTATTCCCCAGTGTCCTGGCAACATTTCCAACTTCTTCTCCTTCAAAGGACTAACAATTCCAATTGACGTTGTCACCCATCTGCAGAAAGCTGTCAGCAACAATTTTAAGACACCTTTCTAAAGCTCCAAACTTGCCAAACCAGTCACAGTAAATCCAAGCCTGTGCCATTAAGAAACAGCAGCAGAGGAACAGGCAGTTTAAGAATGTGAATGGAGAACGATAAATCATAGATAAAAAGATAAATCAGCAATCTCAAAGTGCAGTGACTAAAAGGGAGCATCCGTTCTAATTTATAATGCAAAAGACTCCACTGTCATCATTCATCTTAGCCTGCAAGCAGCACATGAGGCTTCTCTGCAAGTTCATGCATCAGTTTTGATAACTAATCTCCACATGAAAAGTCCCTAAACTTCATGCTGCATGAGGAGGACTCTAATGTGCCAGGCATCCCAACGTCTCCCACTTGAACCCTTACAACTTAGGAAGAGACAACTTGGAACCTGCAAAAACTTCTCTCACTTTAATGGTAAGAAAAGGAGGCTAAAAGAAAACTGCTTGAACAAAGAAGTACTTAATATTAATTTAGGGCTATAATGTTTCAAAGCAGGGAAGTAAACAGCATTCAGTGCCACCAGCTACTCTGCTGGACTCTTCTTTTTTCCAAGAGTAAGCAAAACATCTAGTCTTGTAAGTGTTTTGTCTTCTCAGCCCCATACTATCCCTAGGCTCTCTACACATACCCTGCACTTCCTCTTCATTTCTTAGTTTTTCCTATCAGTATGTTGCTTCTGCATCCCTTGGGAAGGTTTTTCCTAAATCTGGACTGGAGTAGGAATTCTTCAGTTCCTTCTTGCCTTGGAAGATAAGTAAGCAAGGTCTTTAACTTTTCAGAGTTTTTCATGCTAATCATTATCAGAAATCTGTCAATAATCATAAAATAAGGAACTAAAGAAATGTTTCCAGAATCTTATAAAGTTGTGATTTGTAGTCTGTCATTTCCAACTCTCTCAGAAACATGGTTATTAGAAATCACTTAAGGGATCCTTCAATTTTATTATTGACTATCGACGGCACTTGGCACTTGGCTTGGCTATTTTATGTGACTATTATTATTAAGGAAAGTTTCTCTGATCTTATCTCTCCACAAGATCATACAGAGCCCACCCTAAATTTCCTCTGCCATTCTTGACCCAAAGATGCACACCAAGCACATGTGAGTGGATATCTGTGTTCGTCAGATGAAGTGGCACTCTTCAAATGGATTGCCCAATCCAACAAAGATTAAAACCTTTTAGAATAAACATGGGGTATAGAATCCAAAAACAGTCTAGAGGCAAGAGGAAGGGAGATAATTTCTCTGGATTTTAATTTTCTCCATGACTTGGTCTCCAATACCATAGGTAGAATACAAATGAATGCATAGCTTGTGATCACTACTGAAGCCAAAACTTAGGAAAATGCTATCAGCGTTTAAATGATTTATATCAGCTATAAAATCTCTCTCTCTGATGGTCACCCAAGCAGTTTTAACCTCTACGAAACTTCTAGCTCTTCAAGTAAAATAACAGATTCTTAGGAGTAGCCAGTGGAGCTGAATGAGAAACATTCCACCTTAATGTTGTCACATATTAGTGTACACTGGTACTTTCCCCCAAACCCTGTCATTGCGATGCCCTTGCCAATTGACTGTGTTACATGGGAAACCATATTAGATGAACGTTTGAATGACTAATCCTCCCTGAGCCCTTATTTGAGAGATCATACATGACTAAATCCCCACTATAGTGCAATAATGTAAGAATGGCATTCCTACATAATAACAGCACCTAAATTAGAGAGAATTTATTTATTAAACCTGAGACAGGACCTCTGATTCTATCAAATGCTCTTGTCAGAAACGATGCACATAATTTTTTAAAAATGAATACCACTATTGTTATAGCCATGTAACCATTCAACTAAAATTTATTTAATTCTGTCACATGACAGGCCCTATGCTAGGTGTTAAGAGTCTACAGTGAATAAATATCAAGAAGATTATAGTCTAGTGAAGGGGTGAAGTATGCATGAGGAACTGACAGTAGATTTCTCCTAAGATTGTAGCATTCTGAGGAATAGAAAAGAGGTGCTAGAAGAGTCATGAAAGATAAAACTTTGCTGAGTTAGGGGTAGGGTGGTGAGCACTGGTATCAAAAAAGATTTATCATCTAAAAGTAGCAGAACTCTTCTATCAAATAGAAATGAGACCATTAATGAGGAGAACAGAAATCATTCTAAGTTTGGTTAATAAGTCATCTCCCTACCAACTTCCTTAACATTTTCCAGACAGTTGAGAAAGTGTGAGAGACTAAGAGAGAGAGAGAGAAAGCTTGAGAGATGGATTATTCTACAATGGAAGCCTAGGACCTCTCCTATCTCCTATTTCTGGATGCAAGTCAATTCCTGTCCTTTTGATTCTTTCCTTGTACCTCATGCAGATGTCCTCTACTTCATTATATTTGAGATTTGATATACTCTAGTTTCCTCTCCATCTTTCACCTAGTGCTCAAGAACTGCTGTTTTCTATGGGCACTTAATTTTTCTGCATTTCCCATTTACTAGATGGTAACAACATTATACAGTTGTACCCAAGTGATTGTTATTTCTTTCAAACTGTTCGTACTGATTTTAATTCCCCCCACCAATTCATCTGTTTACTGTTTATCAGCTTATCTCTTTTAATCTATTTCTAAATAAATTACTTCTTCATGATATCCTGTAATGTTTTCTCAGTACCTAACAAAGTTTCATTGCCTCTAAGTTGTCGTTTTGTCCCACACCAGTGGCTTGTTCATTGCCATGATGCTGGATGCTACGACACTGGTCACCCACCATGGACAGGTTTTAGTGGATCTTCCAGACAAAGACAGACCAGGAAAAAGGACTTGGTGGTCTACTTCTGAAAAAACTGGTCAGTGAAACTCGATGAATAACAGCATAACCTTGTCTGGTATAGTCCTGGAGATGAGCCCCTCAGTGTGGAAGGAACTCAAAATCTAGCTGGGGAAGAGATGCTTCCTCAAAGTAGCTAAAACCAACCTACTGCTGTCAAGTCAATTCTCACTCATAGAGACCCTATAGGACAGAGTAGAATTGCCCCATAGTTTCCAAGGAGCACCTGGTGGATTTGAACTGCCAAGCCTTTAGTTAGTAGCCATAGCACTTAACCACTATGCCACCAAGTTTTCCCCTCAAAGTAGACACAACCTTAACAATGCAGGTGAAGTGAAGCTTTTGGGACCATCATCTGCTGATGTGGCATGACTCAAAATGAGAAGAGCGAGCTGTAAATATCAGTTAACATTCAGGACACAGAATGTACAAATTAGGAATGCAGGAAACCTAGAAGTTGTCAAGAATGAAATAAAATGTCAAAAAGCACACGGAATGCATAAAAATCAATATCCTTAGCATTGAGATGGACTGGTATTGGTCATTTCAAATCAGACAATCATATGGTGTCTTATGGCAGAAACGACATAAGAGACATTCATTGTCAGAAAGAATATACACCTATGAGGGATATCAGTTAATATTACTATTACTCAAATATACCCACCAATCACAAATGTCAAAGATGAGAGAACTGAAGATTTTTACTGACTTCTGCATGCTGAAATTGATCACACATACAATCAAGATGCATTGATAATTACTAGTGATTGGAATGCAAAAGTTGGAAACAGAACAAAGATTAGTAGTTGGAAAATACTACACTGACGACAGAATGTTGCCAGAGACTGCATAATAGAATGAGTTGGGTCTGACTCAACGACACTTGGTTTGGCAGTGACTTTTTCATTGGAAATGCTTTCTGTCAAAACCACAGATGGTGACTGTACATGGGGACTTCATTGGATGGAAAACACAGGAATCAAATCAACTACATTTGTGGAAAGAGATGACAGAGAAGCTCAATATTATCAGTCAGAACAAGGTGAGGGACCAACTATGAAACAGACCATCAACTGAAGTTCAACATGAAGACCATCAGTTCATCAAGTTCAAGATGAAGCTGAAGAAAATTAAGGCAAGTCCTTAAGAGCCAGAATACAAATTTGAGCATATCCCACCCAAATTTAGAGACCATCTTAAGATTAAATTTGACACACTGAACACTAATGATCAAAGGCCAGACAAGTTGTGGAATAACATCAAGGGTATCATATGTGAAGAAAGCAAAAGTTCATCTAAAAGACAGGAAAGAAAGAAAATACCAAAATGTATGTCAGAAGAGACTATGAAAACTGCTCTCAAACACAGATTAGCTCAAGTGAAAGGGAGAAATGTTGAAACAAAAGAGCGGAATAGAAGATTTCAATGCACAACCCAAGAAGATGAAGCGCTGTATTATAGTGACATGGGCAAACCTGGAGTTAGAAAACCCAATGGCAAAAACATGCTTGGCATTTAGCAATCTGAAAAAAAAATGAATAAAAAATTCAACACTTGAAATATTCTATGGAGAAATATTGAACAATGCAGGAAACATCAAAAGAAGAGAGAAGAAATACACAGAGTCACTGCACCAAAAACACCTGGTTGACTTTTGACCATTTCAGAAGATGGCTTGTGATCAACAGCCAATGGTACTGAAGGAAGCAGTCCAAGCTGTGATGAAGAGAATGATGCAAACCAAGCACCCGGGGATTGACAGTATACAGCTGAGATGTTTCAGCTAACGAATGGATGCAGCATGGGAGGTACTCACTTGTCTACATCAAGAAATTTGGAAGACAGCTTCCTTGTCAACCAGCTGGAAGAGATCCATGTATGTGCACATTCCAAAGACAAACGATCCAACAGAATGCAGAGATTATCAAATAATATAATTAATATTATACACAAGTAAATTTTTGCTAAAGATCATTCAAAAGTTGTTGCAGCAGTACATCCACAGGGAACTGCCAAAAGTGCAAGCTGAATTCAGAATAGGACTTGGGGACAGAGGGGGTATCATTGTCAATGTCAGATGGATCCTAGCTAAAAGCAGAGAATACCACAAAGATGTTTACTTATGTTTTATGGACTAAGCAAAGGCATTCAACTGTGTGGATTGTAACAAATTATGGATAACATTTTGAATTATGGGAATTCCAGAACACTGAATCATGTTCATGAGGAACATGTACATAGATCAAGAGACAGTCATTCCAAAAGAACAAGAAGATACAGTGTGGTTTGAGGTCGGGAAAGGTGTGTGTCAGAGTTATCCTTTCATAATACCTATTCAGTCTCTCTGCTGAGCAAGTAATCTGAGAAGCTGGACTATATGAAGAACAGGGTATTAAGTTTGGAGAAAGATTCATTAACAGCATGCATTCTGCAGATGACACAACCTGCTTGCTGAAAGTGAAGAGAACTTGAAGCCTTTACTGATGAAGGTCAAAGACCACAGCCTTCGGTATGTATTACACCACAACATAAAGAAAACAAATACCCTCACAACCAGATCAGTAAACAATATCATGATAAACAGAGAAAACACTGAAATTGTCAAGTACTTCATTTTACTTAAACCTGCAATCAATTGCCATAGAAGCAGCAGTCAAGAAACCAAAACACATTGCACCGAGCAAACCTACTGCAAAAAGACTTCTCTGTAAAGTGCTGAAAAGCAAAGATGTCACCTTGAAGACTAACATGTACCTGACCCAAGCCCTGGTGTCCTCAATCTCATCATATGCATGCAAAAGCTGGATGATAAATAAGGAAGACCAAAGAAGAACTGACACTTTTGAGTTGTGGTATTAACAAAAAAACATTGAACATACCATGGACTGCCAAAAGAATGAACAACTCTGTCTTGAAAGAAGTACAAGCAGAACACTCCTTAGAAGGGACAATAGTGAGACTTCATCTCACATACTCTGGACATGTTACCAGGAGGGACCAGTCCCTGGAGAAGGACATCATGCTTGGTAAAGCAGAAGGTCAGTGGAAAACAGGAAGACTGTAAATGAGATGTATTGACACTATGGCTGCAACAGCGGGCTCACCCAAAACAATGATTTAGAGGGGGGTGTAGGGCTGGGCAGTGTTTTGTTCTGTTGTGCACAGGGTTGCTGAGTCAGAAATGATTTGGAAGCACCTAACAGCAACAGTATGTACACCCTGGAAACCTAGTGATATAGTAGTTGGATGATAACTAAAAGGTTAGTACTTGAAATCCAGCACATACTCCTTAGAAACCCTCTGGGGCAGTTCTACTCCTTCCTATAGAGTCGTTGTGAGCCAAAATCAACTTAATGACAATGAGTCGCTGTTGTTTGTTGTTGTACATACACATTAGCATGTTTGGTAGTTGGATTTTAAAAATGACCATTAAAAGACTACAATGTAATTGGGGACACAAACAAAGAGTTAGTAACACAAATTTATTCAGCAGATGTAATTGTGGATCCTAGTAAGTGTCAGACACACACAAAGCAGATATGCTGGAGCTGTAGTTTTTGAAAGTTGAAATGTAGTTGCCTTATTAAATTTTCCCTTATCTGGGTCATGGCTCGATTTTCTAGAGTTGGAAATACTTATGCACTTAAATTTTACAGCCTGATCATTGATTGCACTTTGGAAAAAGTGTACTCTACAGTTTGAGGAGGAAGACCTAATTTGGGAACAGAAAAGAAAGAAATACAATTGAGGAGAGCCGCTCATAAATTAAGCTTGGGAAAATCCAGTGATTTCACCAACCTACCAAATCCTGCTAATTTAAGAAGTTACAAACGTCCTATTTCTCCTTATCTTCTGGGGATTTTTTTGCCACTAATTGCTCCTGCACACATAGCCAGGATCCCTCACTTTGCTCATGTGACTACACAGCATGGGAAGAGTAATTACAGACCAATACAATTTTAGAGTCACATTGGATCTTAGAAATTACGGAGTGATCCACTGGGCATTTAACTGTACTCCACAAGGACCCCTCGGGGGTGAACTGGGTCAGGTCAGGAACCAGAAACACACTTAACAGGATTACAGGAGTCTTTTCTCCAGGCTTTTTCTAGAGAACTTGATCTTCATTAACTTTTTTTTAACGTTTCTAAGTAGGATTTTGTTTGTAAAAGATCACTGTGGCTACAGTAATACGTTTGAAGCTAGCCCAATTCTTTCATTTTCAAATGAAAAACCTGAGGTTTATAGAGTTAATAGATTGTGTTCAAAGTCACACAGGGAGTGTTATTGCGAAGCACTAAATAAGTCAGCATTCATTCTCTTGTTTCAGAATACTCTCCAAAGACATTTAGAGAAAGGATGGGTGGGCGGATGGGCAGGCAAATGGATGGACAGACAGATGCACACAAACTTGTGACATTAGGTCCAGTGCATCCATATTAAAGTGCATCCATGCTGCATGGAAAAGAAGTAGGTTGGGAATCAAATATCCTCAAGTTGTTCCAATTACTATTTATGAGAACTTGGGAAAGTTCAGTCTCTCTCAGACTCATGTTTTTCATTTGCAAATGGGAATTGGTAATACCTTCTCCTCACACTTGTACTAAGGAGTAAATGATACATAGTCCTGAAGATCTCAGGTACAATTCCGGTACCAATAATGTAAACAATAAATGATAATCATATAACAAAACCCAGGCCCTGAGAGGGAAATGTCATTTCCCTAAATTGTGTCTATTGAAAAATTCAAGAGTAACAATAAACATAAAATAAGACAAATCGAACAATTATCCCAGACAGCTAGGTTGATTGTTCTTTACTTCCTTCTCCCTGACCTCACGCTCCATCCTCCAGCCTTCTCTGTGATCCAGGGAACTGACTCCTGAACTCCCTTGTCATCTGACTTTTGGTTGAGTTCAGACAATGTGAGGCACCTCTAGAAGACAGGTGGCCAGGAGGAGGGAGATGTCAGTTCATTTTCTCACCTGCTCCCTCCCTTGGCACCAAAGTTCTGGTGATGGCTGCCTTCCACACCCTACTTACTCTGTTCCTTCCTCCTACTCCTTCAGGTATAGCTGTAGTAACTACTCCCCACTGTTGCTATTCATGTCCCTCGGAACCTCAGCATCCCTTGTTGGTTTCCTTAACCTTGCTAACACATCGGTAAATAAACCTTTATCACATCCCATTCACAATCCTAGATGAATCTTTCTTACATTTCCTGCCTAGATTATGACTGCTATACCAACTGGGATTTAAACAGTCAACCACTACATGTAACAGTCTCATTACGTTCTCCAAAAACAAGTAAGGTTGACTTTATATCAGTTGATTACTTGTGGGTGCCAGCAACCCAACGTGAGTGTTAAGAGTTAAACTGTGTTCCTCCAAACATATATTGAAGTCTTAATTTCCATTACTCATGAATATGATCATTTTTGGAAATAGGATCTTTTCAGGTATCCTTACTTACCACGAGGTCATACTGGAGTAAGCCTAATCTAATATGACTAGTGTCCTTAGGAAAAGACCCAGAGGCACACTGAGGGAGGAAGGCCACGTAAAGACAGGCAGAGATTGGAGAGAGGTATCTGCCAGTCAAGGAATGCCAAGGACAGCCAGCAATCACCAGACACTAGAAATAGGGAAGGAAGGCTCTCCTGCTAGAGCCTTCAGAGAGAGGCCCTGCCAACACTTTGAGTTTGGAATTCCAGCTTCTAGATTTGAGAGATGACACATTTCTGTTGTTTTAAGCTGTCCCTTTTATGGTACCTTACTTCAGCAGTCCTAAGAGTACAGTGTGCAAAGGCCTGGAGTGGGTGCACCCAAACTACTATCAATTACTACCGTCTTGCTTTTATGCTCAATGGTCTGCCCAATTTTTCACATTAGAAGAATAAACTTTGAACAAGTCAAGCAGATAGGATGGCATGAAAAGAGTAATTTAAGTTCAAAACTTTATTCAGTCTCCAAAATAAGAGAATTTATGGCTGAGGATGGAGTCCAGGGCTACAAGTGTCCTCATTTCACCTTGCTGTATGCAGGTTTTGAGGCTGAGATTGGGAACACGCAGTTCAGGAAGTCACAGTCAAATTTAGAAAGAGCTGGGAAAATTAATGACTGTGTTATCACTAAGACTGACTTCTCCAAACAACCTCCCTTTTCCTGTGTCTGATATGAGTTGCTTCAGAATCTCTTTTCCTTTATTCTCTTGTCCTTTAAGAACTGGCTGGTTTTCAAATGAGTACGTCAAGTTGTCAGCTAATAGTTTAATAGGATTTGAGCCATGTTTGGGAAGATCTTGAGAAAGCAGCCTCATGGCAAAATTGTGTTGCCTTGTCTAATAATACGTTCTGCTTTTGTTAAAAGTAACACATTGTATTTAAAGATCAACTGGATAGATGTACTGGGACCAAATCCACAAAAGTAATGTGATAAATTCAAAGTTTAGTTCAATATTTACAGTTGAATGCTATAGTGTCACTCTGTCACATTAGATTAACTAGTCTGTTGCAAAGTTTCAAGTCTGTTGGGGTATAAACTAAGACTAATTTTTTACTTTTCTAACTTCTTTCTTCAAAAATGCTTTGTCAAATTTTCCGTTCTGATGACAGTTTAATAACACCCTGAGAGATCCCTTAGATTCCAAGCAGTTTCTGTGTTAGAGGTACAATCCATGCCACCTTAAAACCCAATCTTATATCAAATGGTATGCTTTTCCCTCCCTCATCTCTGGCTGAAATTTAGCCTTTGTTCTTTCTTCCCTTCTCCCAGCCCAGCACCTTGTGAAATAGGATGCACCATCTGGTTCTCTGTTACTTCTTCTCCTTTTCCTTCAAGGTCTATCTCTTCTGGAATTAGGAGAGCTGCTAGGTATACAGGAGGTGAGCCAGGAGACCTTTCCCTGGCTTCCTCTGGCTCGTTCTGATAAGCGGGTCTCCTGTGGAACACTGTCAGCTTTTGCATCCTTCCCTCTATCCCCGATAACTCCTGTAGAGAGAATCATGACACTGCTCTTCAGCCCCCAAAGGAATCTATGCCCTCCTTGTTGGCTTTGAGTAGAGAACTCTGTTACTTGACTAGCAGTAGCTTGGCCAGCTTTCAGCTCCTACCTCTTCCTCTAGCCTCCATGCTCATCTTCTTCATGTGGAGCTGCAAGAACTACTAGGGTGCTGTCTTCATCTTTCTGCTACAGCAGGTGTAGAAACTAGAAGTTCTAACACCCAGCCCAGGTTTCTTTGCATTGCGTCACTGCTGGCTTTTCCATCAGGGTTTTGTTCTGGCTACCCTCTTAGAGGAGTCCCAGGGTGCTGCCAACAGCTAACATGCTAAGCTGCTAACTGAAAGGCTGTAGGTTCTCATTTACCCCAGAGGCACCTCCAAAGAAAGGCCTGGCAATCTACTTCTGAAAAACCAGCCACTGAACACCTCATGGAGCATAGCCATGCTCAGAAACATTCCTAGTAACCATGAGTTGGAATCAACTCAATGACAACTACTTTTTTTTTTTCCAACCACTTGAGAAGAATCACGTTCTTCACTTACTGTCAAAATGATTTTCCCCTAAAGTAAAAAGATTTACTGGTAGTGGCTTCAGTTATAACCTTTCCATGGACTTGTTGCTGACAACCAGCTATCTATTAGGAGGTCTCGGAGGCTTTCTGTCTACACCTTTATGTACCTTAATGTACCACCTCCTGAGCTCTGACTGCTTGTCAAAGCACTCTTTCTAGACTTCTCTCACCTCTCGCAACTAGTTTCTGTTTCCAGTTCCCAGAGTCTAGACTTTTCTGTCTTCCTCTTTAGCTCACTGATGCTCATACTTGAACCCTCGCTCTACCTCAGTTCCTGTTACACTCTAGTACTCATTGTCCTTGACTTAATTCTATAGGACAGAGTACAACTGCCGTATAGGCTTTACGAGGCTTTAATTGTTTTGGAAGTGGACTGCTACATCTTTCTGCCTAGAGCAACTGGGTTCAAATTGCCAAGCTTTTGGTTAGTAGCCAAGCACTTAACCACTGCACCACCAGGCCTTCTTACTCTCTGTAGACATATCTTGTTCTTACTCCTGATCCTCTCACTGCTACTTATTCCTTCAGATCTGGCCATATCATGAGAGATGAACTCTTTCAGTTACATTTCATTTGCCTTGAGCTGCCCTAGCCAATTAAGATGACCTTGAATCCTGAATTTGGTACTTACACCAAATTTGAAATAATGTCTTTGAATTTATTTTAGTGAGTTATGGCATTATCCAAATCTGGGTTTGAATCATGGGTTCAGCCCCTTGTGACATGGGGCAAATAATTTAATCTCTCTGACCTACAGATGTTTTACCTGTAAAATTTAATAAAGTTGATTCTCAGATTAAGCTGGGCACATTCCATCAACCGTAAGACATTAATAATTTTAAGCCACATTTCAGAGATAGAAAATTTAAGAGAAATACGTATCATAGAATTTATGCCAAACTATATGGACAATCTCAGCCCAGTACAAAGAGTAAGTAGCCAGCAGATGAGAACTCATTTTCCCTCCCCGGTCTCTGGGACTTCCTTCCACTGCAGTGTCTCCTTCCTCTTTAGAAATTTCACAAATTATCAAAGAACACCAGAACAAAGTAGGGGATAAATAATCAACGTGAGGATCCTTTTGATTTCTCTTTTTCGCTAAACAGGCATTCTTTTTCAAGTCCAACTATAGTAATAATACCAGAAGTATAGTTTCCTAGAGAAAATGGTTGTTACTCTTAGAGATTCCATTGATCCAGAAAAAAACAAAGGTTTCCATTTAAGAAAATGCATGTGCTATTTAGCTTTCATTGTACTATGCCAGGATCATACTGCATCTTTAGCCACAGCCTGTCTAGGGTAACGTTTCAGTTGTTTTGATACAGAAATATTATGTTTATGGGGCAGGCATTCTGGCAGAAAAGGTCTCAAAAGATAAGCAAGACTACATTATAGATAATCTTTTAGATGTGTTAATTAGCTCAAACTTTTTTCCTTAATGTGATAAGGGAGTTATAACCCAATGCTATCAAATCCAACTGCTAATAACCTTATATGATGGAATAGAATTGCCCCATAGGATTTCTAAGGAATGGCAGGTAGATTTGAACTGTCATCCTTTCGGTTAGTAGCTGAGCTATTCATCACCTCACCACCAGGACTCCAGGGGAGTATAGAAATCTTTTACATAGGTATGAACAAGATAATCTGATAATCCTATTTGCATTTCTGTAAAATGACTCAGGGCAATGTGATGGCAAACTGAATGGATGAGAGCAGAGGTACTGTAAATCTATCTACACTAGAGCCAATATCCACAAAACCAAGAACCAAATCCAGCACTGCTGAGTTGACTCAGACTCATAGTGACCCTATAGGACAGAGTAGAACTGCGCCATAGAGTTTCCAAGGAGGACCTGGCAGATTTGAACTGCCAACCTTTTCATTAGCATATGGAACCACTATGCCACCACAGTTTCCCAATAGCCACAAAAAGTCTTCAATTCCAAGGCACGGTAAACGCATAGTGGAGAAGCAAAGGACTTAAATGCAAATTAACAGGGATTTCTATGAGGTTCCTATCAAGAAGAGAGAAATGTTTTTGTTTTTCCTGACTTTATATGGTTAGAAATTTATTAACTATCCCGAGTTTAAAGGGGTATCCCCCCTCCAAAAAAGCACAAACAATTGAGGTCAGTTTGAATCACTGTATGTAACCTATGATTTTGTAGTAATGATTATAATAGCATTTCATGAAATAAACAAACAAACAACATTGCCATCAACTCAGGTCTGACTGTTGCTATAAAAATGGAAGTATAATAGGTACATGACAAGGATCTAGGAATTAGGATAGCCCAAGGAATGGCTGGACGTTAGATCTAGGTACCAAGAGTCCCATTTGAAGACCCCTTAGGCCTCTTAGACAATTACCATGAAAAGAGTTCCTTAGGAAGGCAGCAAAGCCACTGAAAGAAGAAAATTAGAATGCCTTGATCCTTCTTGGGACGCTGATTCATGCTTGGTGGACAAGGTTGTTTCATTAAATATCTTCCAATTCAGTCCTATGAAACTTTCTACAACTTCTTCAGAAAAGAAATTTATTTTGTAGAGCTTAATAACACATAATTAAACAGTATCCATATGGGTCAAAGATCAAAACCAAATCCACAGGACAGAATAGAACTGCCCTATAGAGTTTCCACGGAGTACCTGGTGGATATGAACTCTCAACCCTTTGGTCAGCAGCTGTAGCACTTAATCACTACATCACCAGAGTTTCTATAGGAGTACAAGATAATTAATCATGTGACATCTAGAGCTGAAATAATAAGCAAAGTCTATTAAAGATCTTTCTGGTTGAACTGGGGAAAAAACAACAACAACATTCACTTCTGGAAAAAAAAGGCTTGAATGAGTCATCACCAAGGCAAGACAAAGTGTGGAGGGCCTCTGCAGACTCTGGAAGCAATACATACCGCATTTTGATGTGTTGTCCAGAGTATTTGGAGTAGGCTTCAGAGCAAGAGAGGAAAGCCTTTTTCAGGTTGGCAAGGCTGTGGTGCAGGCAGCTATACCAATTAGGATTTATAATTGAGCTTATCCCATGATGCTGTGACTGTCTAGACTGAAAAAAGTAAACAGTAAAGTAGGATGGTGAGAATTAGGCACTATAGTCAGAGAGGGAGGAAGCTAGACCTCCTTTGGATGTAAGACTCAAGCAAAGGCTTGAAGGAGGTAAGAGAGTTAGTCTTACGGGAATGGGGATGGGGGTGGGGATGGGGGTGTGGGTGAGTGTGGGGGTGGGGGTGGAGGTGGGGATGAGGATGGGTGTGGTGGAGAACTGCAGGCAGAGCAAACAGGCAGTATGCAGGAGTGTGCAAACATGACCTGTGTAAAGAGCAGCAGGGAGACCAATGTGGCTGAAGAAAAGATAATGAGAAAGAAAACAGAAGTCAGAGAAGCAGTGAATGACTGAATCAAGCCTTTTTAGGTTCTGAGATGTTCTCCGTAGAAAAGTCTAGTACCAGCTGTCAGTGGACTCTGACACGAAAGAGGAGAGCATATCTAGGGGTAGCCTGGAAGGACAGTACGGAGGAGAATTTAACTCAGCAGCTGAACATCAAGTGATACATCTTGCTATCAATTTTATTGGTAGAAGAGATTGAGGTAAAAGTCCAAATTTACTCACAGGCTGTGGATAATGAGTGCTGCTACACAAAGGAGATAGGAGAAAATGTTTAGGACATTTTCTGATGTATCTTCTAGACGTCATGTTCAGTAGTAGAAAGCAAGAAAAGTCTCAGTCAGTACTATGCATGCAAGATGTCAAGTATCAGATCTATCAAGAATAAAGGTTTGAGGGTTCTCTGGGTAGATCAAAAGCTTAAATGTTCAGCTACTAACCAAAAGGTTTGTAGTCTGAATCCACTAAAAGATGCTTAGAAGAAAGTTCTGGTGATCTGAAAGATCACAGCCATTGGAAACCCTATGAAGTGCAGTTCAATTTTGAAATATATGGGATACAAAAAAAGGTGGGGGTAAAAGTTTAGATCTGCTCCTTCTCCCCCTTGCATGGATAGGTATACTGACCATCTTATTAAGTAATTTAGCACGAGTAACTGCTCAACACTGGTGCTGTACTTGACCTGCATTATGGAGCACCTCAAATTTGTGGTGAGACCATCTGAACCTACTGCTCAGCATTAGCAAAACATGCTTCAATGTCACGTACTAGTTACAGAACTTTGAACAAGCTCCTTAGCAACCTGAGTCGGAGGTAGCTACAGGATCTACTTCAAAAGATTGCTGAGAGAATTAAATGAGATGATGCAGGCATAGAACTTGCCAAGCCAAGTGCCATCGAGTCAGATCCAACTCATGGCAACTCTAGGGGCCAGAGTAGAACTGACCCCCAGAATATTCAAGGAGCACCTGGTGGATTTGAACTGCCGACCTTGTGGTTAGCAGTGGTAGCACTTAACTTAGCACAGTTTTATTATTGATAAACCCATGTAGTTAAATCCTGGTGGTATAGTGGTTTAGTGCTACATCTGCTAACCACAAGGTTGGCAGTTTAAATCTGTCAGGTACTCCTTGGAAATGCAGTGGAGCAGTTCTACTCTGTCCTGAAGGGTTTATAAGTCGGAACTGATTCAACAGCAGTGAGTTTGGTTTTGGTTTTGTTAACACACAATTACCACCAATGCATGACATGGAGGACTGCTATCTAGCCAACTGACTGGAAGAGATCCATATTTATGCCCATTCCAAAGAAAGGTGATCCAACCAAACGTGGAAATTACTGAACAACGTCGTTGATATCACACACAAGTAAAATTCTGCTGAAGATCATTCAAAAGCTACTACAATAATATATTGGAAAGGAACTGCCAGAAATTCAAGCTGGGTTTAAAAGAGGACATGGAAGCAGGGATATCATTGCTGATGTCAGTTCTTGGCTGAAAGCAAAGAATACCAGAAAGATGTTTACCTGTGTTTCATTGCCTGCACAAAAGCATTCATTGTGTGGATCATACTAAACTATAGCTATTGAAGAGAACGGGAATTTCAGAACACCTAATTGTGCTCTTAAGGAATCTGTATATGGATCAAGAGGAAGTTGTGTGAACAGAACAAGGGGACACTGCATGGTTTAAAGTCAGGAAAGGCATGCAGCAGGCTTGTATCGTTTCACCATACCTTTTTAATCTGTATGCCATTCAGATAATCTGAGAAGCTGGTTTACACGTAGGAGAACGAGGTATCAGGATAGGAGGACGACTCATTAACAACCTGCGTTATGCAGATGACACCTACTTACTTGCTGGAAATGACGAAGATTTGAGGCATTTACTGATGAAGATAAAGGACCACAGCCTACAGCATGGATTAAAGGAAAACAAAAGTCCTCACAATGGGACCAGTAAGCAACATTGTCATAAATGGAGGAAGGACTGAGGTTGTCAAAGATTTCATTTTACTTGGGTCCACAATCAGTGCCCTTGGAAGCAGCAGTCAAGAAATCAAAAGACACACTGCACTGGGAAAATCTGCTGCAAAGGACCACTTAGAAATATTAAAAAGTAAGGAAGACTAAAACACGCCTGAACTAAGCCACGGTATTTTCAATCGCATCATATGCATGTGAAAACTCGACAGTGAACAAAGAAGATAGAAGAAGAATTGATGTCTTTGAGTTGTGCTGTGGGAGAAAAACATTGAATGTATGATGGACTGCCAAAAGAACCAACAGATCTGTTCCGGAAGAAGTACAACCGGAGTGCTCCTTGGAAGCAAAGATGGCAAGACTGCATCTTACATACTTTGGACATGTTGTTAGGAAAGATCAGTCCCTGGAGAAGGACATCATGCTTGGTAGAGTGGAGGATCAGCAAAAAAAGAGGAAGATCCTCGATGAGATGGATTGACACAGTGGCCGCAACAATGGGCTTAAGCATAGAAACAATTGTGGACAAGACACAAGACCAGGAAGTGTTTCGCTGTGTTGTTCATAGAGTTGCTATGAGTTGGAACCAACTCGACAGCACCTAACAACAATATATGACATTATTTCACTGACCTTAGGCAGAAGCATGGGTAATTCATCTACAGGCAGGACAATAAGAGTTTTAGAGAGTAGATGCCAGTAGCTGGGAGTCTGGAAGTGCTCTTCCTACTGTTCCAATCTGTTCAGTGAATTAGAAAGCAAAACCATCAACTGAAAACAGAGATGGGAGAGGAGGTACTGAGGGTGTGAGGAAAACGGAAGTTGTGAAATAGTCACCTAGGATTTCAAGAATGAGTAAGTGTGGGGTATTTTGATTCTCCAATGTGACTACCTGGAGGAAAGGCACGTCTGTTTTGCCAGTAAGTTGTTGCTTCAAGTTATTATCCACATCTCAGTAGAAAGGAAGTCCATAGGCTACTTACCATTATAGGATTGCATGGAAAGGTAAAGACGTCACCTTGAAGACTAAAGTCCACCTGACCCAAGCCATGGTGTTCTCAATCATATCATATGCATGCAAAAGCTAGACAATGAACAAAGACAGAAGAATTGATGCCTTTGAATTGTGGTGTTGGGGAAGAATGTTGAATATACCATGACTGCCAAAAGAACCAACAGATCTGTTCTGGAAGAAATACAACCAGAGTGTTCCTTGGAAGCAAAGATGGCAAGACTACACCTTACAGACTTTCAATCTGTTGTCAGGAAGGATCAGAGCATGGAGAAAGACACTGCACTTGGTAGAGTCTGGTCAGCATAAAAGAGGAAGACCTTTGATGAGATGGACTGACACAGTGGCTGCAACAATGGGCTTAAGTATAAATTGTAAACATGGCAGAAGACCAGGCAGTGATTCGCTCTGTTGTACATAGGGTTGCTGTGAGTTGGAACCAACTAGAGAGCACCGAATAACAACAACAGCATATGTGATTATCACACAGAGTTCAGGTGACCATGCGGACTAGCTTGTACTTTCTGAATAGGCGTATCTAATGTTCCCAGCCATTGAGTCAGGCATTCCTGGCCATGCTGTGTCATCAGGAAAAGTGATCCAGCAAGTCTTAACAACACAACTAGAAGGTAAGAGCTTGCGGCTAGCACTTTTAATGTGGTGATTTCTGCTGCTTTACTACTCATTCTCCCACCCACATCAACAGCCTTACTGAAAGTTTCAGGAGCAGCCATATGAAGGTGAAGAGGAATGCAATAGGTGCTAGAAAGACAGTCAGAAATAATTAACTATGTCCTTATGCCCAGGAACAGAAATGGAGAGTCTAGGGCCAGCAACCGTGGCAGCTGTGCCATCAAAAGATGGGTTTTGTACTGTAACCCTGGCTGTGGTCTTGGCTGCTGCCTAGCTGTCCTTGCTCCTGCTTATTTGTCAAAATCAGGTTCTTCACGATTATATGAAGTACCCCATGGCATTTCCTCTGTAAAGGATCCAGAATTGAGTTCATTTGCTTGGGACTAAGAACCCCAGTTGATATAGTAATGAATACTACTCAGAGGCAAAGTGAAAAGATCACTGACCCTAAAGGCAAAACAATCAATTAGAAGGATGTACTGCAATGGGAATAGAAGTGTAGATGTATAAACAAATACTGAAGAAAAAAATGCTTATAAACAGTCACGAGTTTTAGGAACAGGCTGGAGTCCACCCTGTGCTTCGTAAGACAGGGATTGTTCTGCAGAACCCTCAGAGCGTCTCTCAGGACAAATGCAGAGCCCAGTAAGTGCATGGGGAGAACGACGGCCATGAGTCAATCAGCTGGAATTCGAATAGTTACAGTAATTTAGTTTATAATAGATGTAAACTAGAAGCAATCAAATATCCAATAGCAGGTAAATAGAAAAAGAAACTGTGGTATAAGGCAATTAAATAAATAAATAAACTACTGATCATGCAACAACTTGTATGAATCTTATCAAATTTCATGCTGAGTGAAAAAAAAGCAAGATGTCAAGGAGTGTATGCTGAAATATTGCTTTTAGATGAAGTTTTCAGATTGGCAAAGCTTATCTGTACTGATAGAAATTTGGTCAGTTGTTACTTGGGGAGGACCGGGGAGAAGGCTGAAAAAGAGCACAAAGCAGTTACTGGGGTATGGAAATTGTAACTTCAGAGGGACGGTCATTACAAAAGCATATACATTTTTCCACATCTCACAGAAAGCATTATACTTAATGTGTGTATTTTACTGTACACAATTAATACTCTAATAAAGTAGATTAAAAAATTAAATGCTGATCAGATATAAATGTATGGTAAACTTAAGCTCTTGATTCAGATTTCATGTTAGCTTGGTACAGATTTTAGAATAAAACAGATGAGTTTGAATCCAAGACACTCCATCCACTTAGTAGCTATATAACCTTGGATATATGACTACAGTGGTCTAGAATGTTTATGTCCTTAACTATTTTATAATGAGGATTAAAGATGATAACATCTGAATCTGCTAGCACACAATGGAAGCTCAATAAATAACAGTTGCAATAAAGAACTGAATTGGATTCAGGGAGCTACAAGTAATACCAGACACAAGTTTCTTTCTGAGCAAGACAGGTGTCAGAAATTCCTTGCATGCATGCTGCTGTGTGACCAAAAAAAAAAAAGAAAAAAGAATCAATATTAGATTAAAAAGTCACCAACTATAAAATGCACATGAAAAAGGTCTAAGATTTTGATGCAAACTGGCATACAACTAAGGATTCATATCCTGGTATACAGCGTTGAGCGTAACACAGTCGCAGTGACAGGTTCTGAAGCTGTACAGTGTTGAGAGTACACACTGTGAAGTACGACAGCCTGCCCCACGCAGAACCTGAGACATATGAGGCATATGTAGCTTCCTTCCTTCAGTTCCAGTTTGTCATTTGAAAATGGGAATGCTACATACGGTTCCCACCTCACAGGGTTGCTATGAGGATTAAATGAGAAAACACTGTAAAATCATTCAGCAAAGTAGTATTTTATACTTAATAAGTCAATATCTTTTCTACATTTGTTCAATTGACTTACCCATTGTGATCTACTTTTTACTTCTGATAGACATTCAACAACTATATAGAATAAGCCATGCTTTGTACTATCTGAAGGATTTTTGGAAGATCAAGAAAGCACAATGTAAGAAATTAATGTCATTTTATTTATGGCTGTGCTTATATTTACTGCCTGTTAGTCGCCACTCTGACTCATGGCAACCCCATGAGTGCAAAGTGCGACTGCTCCATAGGGTTTTCAAGGCTGTGACTTCCTGAAGCAGATCACCTGGCTTGTCTTCTGAGGTGCCTTTGGGTGATTTGAACTACCAATCTTTCAGTTAGTAGCTGTCCTAGTTCTCTAGTACGGCTGTAATAGATGCCCCAAATGGGTGCCTTTAACACAGAGAAATGTATTCTCTCACAGTCCAGTCAGCAACAATTCAAAATTCAGAGCATGAGCTCCAGAGAAAGCCTCTCGCTCTCTTTCGGCTCTGGAGGAAGGTCGTTGTCATCAGTCTTCCCTTGTTCTGGAAGCATCTCAGTGCAGGAACCTCAAGTCCAAAGGATGCGCCCTGTCCTCAGCATTGCTTTCTTGGTGGCACAGGTTCTCTTGTCTCTCTTCTTGCTTCTTTCTTTTATATCTCAAAAGAAGTTGGCTTAAGACACTGTCTAATCTTGTGGACTCCATCAGTCTGAGAGTCACTAGTGCCTCTTATTAAATCATAGTGACAGATTTACAATACCTAGAAAAATCTCATCAAGTGACAAAATGGTGGATAATTACACATAGTAGGACAGCCCAGCCAAATTCATACACAGCTTTGAGGGGACATAATTCAGTCAACGATAGTCCAGCACTTAACCATTTGTGTCCCCGTAAAGTTCCCCCTACCTAAAATTACAAAGAAATGAGTATCGTTTGAAGAGGGAGGTAATCATAGCTTGTCTTGAAAGTTCTCTTAGGAATTATCCCAAAATAACCCCTAAGGCATTAAGCACTTATGATTAATAACCCATATGGGTATCTTTATCTGTGAAACTATAGATGCTAGCTAGAACATTTGGCAGGAAGCGGGGGCTCTCTAGCTCATGCTTTCCTGGAAGGCTTACTTATTTAATGAGTCTTCATTGCCCAGCACATATTAGACAATCAAAGTAGTTATGTGGGATCCAGTGGAAGGTGCCTGAGAGTGACCAATTCCAACAGTAGCTTATATAAGAGAACCTGTGCCTGTCCTTTAAGGTGTCTTTCAGAGAAAATTATGGGGACGATTAGTAACCATTTGTTTGTTTGTTACATACCTTTGAGTCATGTCTGACTACTAGTGACTCTGTTTACGAGCAACAGTCAAAAATGACAGGAAATAACAAAGGAGGCACACCTAGAGAACACGGAAGGTAGTCAACACAAACCACAAACCAGACCAAAATGGTTGCTATTGAATCAATTCCAACTCAATGACCTTGTATAGGACAGAGTCAACTGCCCCATAGAGTTTCCAAGGAGTACCTGCTGGGTTTGAATTGAAACCTTTTGATTAGCGGCTGAGTTCTTAACCATTATGCCAATAACTAAGTCATAGGCTACTTAATTTACCCAGGGTGCAGTTATAAGTAGTGAAAAAACATATTGCCTGGTTATGAAAATAAGAGGTTTCCTTTAGGGCTTATTTAAACTTAATTTAAGTAACTGAGCCTACAAAAGATAAAGAAGTCACATTTTCACACCTAGGAAGCTATACTATTAATTGGTAAAATCAAATATAAAGAAGATAAACAAGCCAAGATCAAATGTTATGGTTCTCTTTGCAATTCAGAAGACTTAATTTCAGGATACAAAACTACTCAGAGTATTTTGCAATTACAAATCAATAAGAAAATCCATCCAGGAGGAATAATTATGTAATTTCTGCATGGCTTCATTGTGTCAGGCCTAGAGGAACAGGCATAAATAGATTCCTCTGTCATGATGACTGCTGTGGCCAGTGACTCACCATCACAACTGGGACCACATTCTAAAACAGCCTTGTTGTCATTCCCCCCTTTGTGTATCATATTAGAAATCAAGAAAACTAGATTTCCAGTAACTTTACACATTTTTTTTAAATCCCCAAACCTCCTCCTGTTTATGAGATTCTTACCAGGAACAAGATCAGCAACAGAGTCAAGCTATTTTTAAAAATAAAGGAAATTTCAGTTTTGAAAATGTTTTTAATTTGCCTTAAATTTTGGTTCTTAACTGGTGGGATATTAATTTACCTGCAGTGACCTGTTGTTTCATAAATATTTATGATAGCAAAACACCATCTGTGTAAGTAATTGAGATTTGGTTTCTAAGTTCTTGAGACTAACACTGCGCACCACACTAAGAAACATTTAATTTGCTCTAATCCTGTTGCTGATTTTCAGTCATTTAATACTGTAACAATCTTATTGCAAATCTATATATTTTTGAAAATTAATGATGGTATTCAAGAACTAAAACTCTAACAAAGAGATCAACTGAACATGAACAAGTCATTCTATAAATAAAAATAAAAATCTTGCTCTTTTGACCTTCTATTTACATCAATTGAGCTAAGACTTTGTAAATTTTTGCCCTATAAATTGTGTTTACTTGATTTCATTTCCTACGTCCTATCATGCTTGTTGCTGGGGGAAAATGTAGTATTTTCTTTCAGTACCAACCTTGATAATCTTTCACCAGATACGTGTTGGGCCTTGGATTTTTTTTTTCCTCAGAAAGACAAACTGAACAGTTGACTATTCAAACCTACTAACCGCTCCGTGAAAGAAAGTTGTGACAGCAGCTTTCATAAAGGCTGCAGCTCAGAAACCCTGCGGGGAAGTTCTACCTGGTCCAATAGTGTTGATACGAGTCAGACCTGATGGCAGCAGGCAGCAATGTGATCAGTCCATCATAACTCATGCTATAATCCAGAATCTTGCTCATGTTTAACCTTACAATCATTGCTCAGTTTAACTTACAAGTTTTGAATTTGTACGCCAAGAATTTAAAGACAAATGAAATCACACCTTAGCCTGGAGGACCAGCCTCTAAAATTCCACACATGCTGCTGAGCACCATACTCTCTGCCTTACAGGGCTGTGACTATCTTGTGTAGGCTCTGCCCCAATTCAGACTATTCTGTTCCAGTCCTGGGACTGCCACTTACCAGAGTCATTACCTATGACAATAGTGACAAACATTACTGAATCAAGCCAGCTGCAGACAAAATGAATAAGGTCAGTATAATAAGTGATCAGTATTTCACAGCATCAGTTATTATTATCCTACCCAAAGGATAATTTCTTGGCTTTAGTTTTGGTTTTTTACAGGTAGGAAATGATTACAGAATACTTGGTCCATCTAGCCTAACCAAGTCATCTACCTTCTTGCTGTTTCCTCTACCTTCCGTTTCAGGATTGCCACAGCCCTTCTATTCTTTGGGCACTAGCCTGCATCTGGGATGAGATGTCATTAGGCTGGAGTATGGACACTGGCTGCAACCATCCCCAAGACATTCTGAAGTCTCTGTTTCAGGCACAGTTTAATGTTTAGGGACATAATAACAAAAGCCCTGTCAGTGATCATCTGAATGTACTTCTTCACTGGGTTTCCCTGAAAGAAACTGAATTGAAAGGAGAAACCAAAACAGGCTTTGAGAGAAAATGTACCCAAGTGTGACGGAGCCTGGTGGTGCAGCCATGGTGAAGAGGAGGGCTAGAGAGACAGAGAAATCAGAGGTTTTAAGTAAAATTTTATCTGGCCATTTGGAAGCCACACTATCCCCACCACCCCACCAATGTCCTGGGAGATGATTCTCTTCACGTTGCTTCAGCTTTCTTTTCTGCCTTCCTTCCTATTGCTTTGGTTTACCTATGGGTCCAGAAGGGCCCTGATAGGAGGGATGTTACCGCAGACATGATTGTCTTGGAGAACAACTGGGCAGTCAGTCAGTTATCTGAATGAAGAAGAGAGTAGAACATGGACTCAAGGCAAAAGAATTTGCAATGTGACAAGAAACAACGTTTTGTACTGAATAGTTTTCCTTTGTTTCTCTTTCGCATATGTAAAACAGGAAATTATGGTGCAGACAGTTAAGTGGTAGACTACTACTACACCAAAACTTGGGTGGTTCAAATCCACCCACTAGCACCTGGGAAGACAGGCCCGCCTCTCTGCTTCCAGAACATCACAGCCTTGAAAACCCTATGAAGCAGTTCTACTCTGAACACATGGAGTCACGATCAGTTCAACGGCAACTAACAACAACAACAACATTATAGCATTGTTGAGATGATCAGATGAAGTGATAGCTGTGAAGCCATGCTGTAACCTGTAGTAAACTGTAAACATGATAATAAATATTATTTCACTGTGATAGTGAATGATATAATGCATACAAACTTCAGGAGGCTTAATAACATAGCACTGGATGTGCACTAGCTGTCATGGTTTTGGTCATTGTGGAGTCATTACTAATAAAAAATGAACTAGAGGTGAGTGTGAATGATGAAAATTAGAAAAAGGCAGATTAAAAATCTTAGCAAACAGAAATATCTCAATTACTTGAAAAGATAAGTGTACAGGGAGAACAAGAAGAAAATACATTCAAATATCATCATTTATTAGCCCTGGTAGAGAAATCATAACCTAAGAGTAAGGTTTACTGAATGTCTGCTCACTGCCCTTTCTTTCTTTTTTTTTTCTTGAGGATCTTACTCCCATCTCCACTCCTTTGGGTGCAGTAGAAGCAACCATGTTTTGTCGCATTTGAGGACTGCCATGAAGTTTACCAACTCATCCTAGAAAAAGTGCTACATACCTCACTGCTGACTATCACTACAGTCACACTTGAAGTACTCTCCTTGGGAAGCTACGCACTGATGCCAGCACCTAGTCCATCCTTCAAGCACTTTTGGAACTCTTTTTCTGGAATGTCCATCAGAGCTGTCATCGTATTACCTTTGATGTCCTGAATGTCATCCAAATGTCTTTCCATACTTCCTTTATCTTTGAGTAAAGAAAAAAGTCACAGGGGGCCGGATCAGGTGAGTTGAAGGGTGTTCCAATACAGTTATTTGTTTACTGGCTAAAAATTCCCTCACAGACAACTTTACAACTAAGTTCACAAACTTGTCACCGTGCCATCATAAGCAAGGGCTACTCCAAAATTGCTTTGAAGGGCAGACTGGACTAGGTGCTGGAGGTGACTGTAGGGATATTCAGCAGTGAGGTATGTAGCACTTAGAACAATTAGGTTCATGAACTTAATTGCCACACCTTGTGCTTCACCCTGGGCTACAGGAGGTTGGACTAGTAATGGGCTATCAAGCTGAGTTGGTGAGTCTCTTTACAGAGAATCTGCATATGGAAAGCAGAGGGGTGGTAGCCACCCTTGAGGTGCATTGGCAGCAGATGAACTGGTGTCTTTCACACGGAGGGTGGGAATTCCATCCCTGAGTTCTACCACTGCCTCACCTCTATGACAAACCCCCTTTGTGTTTTTCTATCTAGCTTGAGTATGATTTTTTTCTTAGTGTTTTAACACTTGCAAGTTTTATTTTTTCCTTAGGCTTTACATTATTTTTCTAAATTTTCTGTGGTGGATTCTACTTCTTTTCTAGCCAGAAAAACTGTATTTAAGGGGAAAAAAAGCCCTCTACATGACAAAGGAGTAGAAAAAGAGGATGCAGAATTCTGACAGCAGTAGAGTGGCTTTTTATTTCAGGTTTAATAAACAGCCTCTACACCCAAGACTCACAAAGAAGCAAAATTGTGGCCCACCTCGGGATATTAGCCAATTGGCTTTCTCATAAGTCTCTAGATTCAAATTAACATTTGTCACATTAATAGTGTATTAATACAAAGCCACAGCCTGCTTATTCTCCACTCATATTCTTCTTTCAAAGGCCTACTGACTTATAACAGTCATTGACTTGCTCCAAAAAAGTTCTTTGCAAAGAAAGTGCTAAAAGCAGTGTAATTTCCTTGGCCTGCTCTATTTATTCCATTCAAGCACACCAATTTGCCAATTCAACAGAAGACTGGTCCTTCTGAATCCAGAGAAATAACAGTGAATTTTGAATAGAAATATACATCAACAGAAATAACAGTAAATTTTGAATAGAAACATACATCAATAGGGCCTTCTTTTCTTTCTCATGTGCAGCGCCAGTGAATGTTAAGCACTTTCAGCATAAATCCCAGATCAGTAAAGATTCTAAATTTTGGCTGTGCATTTCTAGTTAGTCTTACCTTTAAGTGCGTTTACTTTTTTTAATGTGATATTTGAGGAGACAGAAATGTGAATTTACTTGAAATATGGATCCTGTGTCACAGATAGAGGATTTTGAAGAAGAAAAGTCTTCAGACTTTGTATCCTACGTCACTTAGGTAGCTTATCTGCTACATCTGCTAATCAAAAGGTCAGCAGTTGGAAGCCACCAGGTACTTCCATAGGGACACTATGAGTCAGGATTGACAGGACAGCACTGGGTTTGCTTTTTTCATTTTTTGTCTCTAGAGTTATTTCAACTCAGCTTTTACTGTGAGGAATACTATTTCTGAACATTCCAAAAATAAGCCATAAATATGATGTGTCTTTGACTAATTTTTTACTCCTTCTAACCATAGGAAGACTTCTGCTAGCTATGAGATTAACATCTGTAAGTTATCTTGCTTTCTAGTCAGAAGTAGTGAGTTGATTTATTACCTATTTCAGCCAAGATCAGAGCTCTGGTTGTGGTTGGCCATTAAACAAAGAGGTCAGCAGTTCAAATTAATCATTTGCTTCTGGGAAATTCTATGGGGCAGTTCTAGTCCAGGAAACCCTATGGGGCAGTTCTAGTCCATCCCGTAGGGGTGCTGTGAGTCAGAATCCACTTGACAGCAACAGGATTGGTTTATGGATTATGGCCAAGGTGATTGCATAACTATATATGGCTGCCCCTCTTTCTTAATTGTGTGCCCCTTTTTCTTAATTGTGTTTTCTGTGAAGCTTTATGGAACAAATTAGTTTCTCACTAAACAACTAAAACACATACTGTTTTGTGGCGCTGGTTGCCACCCCTGCTGCAGACATGTTAACACTTTCTCCTGCTTGATCTTGGGTTCCCATTTCTACCCATCCGGTTTTCCTGTGTCCTGTTGCCTTCCTGTCCTTGCCCCTGTCCTTGCCCAGTTAGTTTTCTACATATGGCTGAAGTACATGTGTAATTGTTTGTTTATGGGCCAGTCTAATATTCCACTGAAGAGTGACCCTCAGGAGTGACTTCAGTACAGACGGTATCTAGGGATCACGCTCTTGGGGTTTCCCCAGTGTCTGTCAGAACCAGTAAGTCTAGTCTTTTTTTAATTTGTCTCCTTCATTTTTGGTAAGGTTCAATTTTGTTCTACATTTTTCTCCAGCTTTGTTCAAGACCCTCCAATGTGATCCTTGTCATAGCAGTCAGTGGTGGTAGTCAAGTGTCATCTAGCTGTTCTAGACTTCATCTGTTGGAGGCTGTGGCAGTTGTGTTCCTCTGCGCTCGCCTTTCCTATGTGTCAGGTTTTCTTCATTCTCCCTTGCTCCAGATACAGTGACCAATACATGTATCTCAGACGGCCTCTCACGAGGTTTTAAGGCCCCAGACACTACTCACCACAGCAGAATGCAGAACATTTTGCTTACAAATCATGCTATGCCAGTTGAGACAGACGTTCCCCAAGCCCATGGCCTCCAGCCCTTGGCCCAATAACTGAACCCCTGTGGGAGTTTAAAGGTGTCTGTGAAGCTTCTATGACTTTGCTTGATCAAGCTGTACTAATTTCCCCAGTACTGTATATTATCTTATCCTTCACAAATTACTATTTATCTGTTGTCTAGTTAGCATTTTTCCCTCTACATCCTTCCCTTCCCTTGTAAGTATCAGAGATTGTTTCTGTGTGTAAACCTCTCATGAGTTTTTTAAATAGTGGTCTCACAGAACAATTGTCTCTTGTGATTGACTTCCTGCACTCAGCATAATGCCCTTCAGATTCATTCATGTTGGAGGATGTTTCATAGCTTTCATGACCGTTTTTTTCATGGCCTAGTGCTGCATTGTGTGTATCTATTATAGTTTGTTTACCTATTCATCTGCCGATGGTCAGTTAGGTTGTTTCCATCTTTTTACTACTGTGAATAATGCTCTAATGAACACGGATGTGTGTATGTCTATCCCTGTGATGGCTCTTATTTCTCTAGGATGTGTTTCTAGGAGTGGGATTGCTAGAAGGTATGGTATTTCTAATTTTAAGGAAGCATCATATTATTTTCTAAAATGGCTATAAGACATGATTCTTTCTAAGTACAGAAAACACAGAGAGAAAATATATAAGCCTTATGCTGACTGAAAATATGAGTTGTGTAAATTGTGTTAACTTAGTCAAGCCATCCTAACAAGGATTGTTCCAAATAATGAGATCTAACTTAGGCCTTCAGTGGGAGAATCACAAATATCTATATTCTTCCAGCTCCACTAAATTTAAATGATCAAGAATGATCTTTCTATAGGGTAAACTCAGAAGAGACTGCAGCAACACAAACTGTTCCAGACTTGAGGCTTTGATATTTAGCCAAGTAAATTGTTTTACAGATATCAGATCTCCAAGGTTTTCACTCTCTTTTTATCATTTTCTTTATTGTGAATGACTGCTTACTTTTTTTGTTGTTCTTCTTCTTTTTACTTTAGTTACAAACTTTCTCACCACTCAAGACAGCAGGATCTTCAACTACAACAACAAAATAAAATGTGAGGGAGTGAAAAGTCTTCTGAATCTTCTTTTATTCTGATTGATGCAAATGTTAGTTTCTCTAGAGAGATGCACTGGCTTACAGGCTGTATCACTCCCCTGAGGTCTCCAATGTCTCCCGTTTTGATAGCATAAAGAGATGGAGCAGGAACCCCTCTGCACCTCAGGTAGAATTTCCAAGGGAGAGTAACAGTGCATGAATCTCAGTAAAGATGACTGATGATTCAGGAAAAGCTCATGGACTTCAACCCCTCATTTAAAGAGAAACAAATAACACCCAGAAAACAAAACTTCTTGCCCAAGATTATTTCTCTAGTTTGTGGCAGACTAAGAGTCTAAAGTCACAGACAGGGATTCCCAGGACTCCTGGCTCTTTTCTGTGCTATTTGGCCTTGGCAGAGATGGTAGTCAATTTTTACTTTTAAAGCTATAAAATTGCTGCTTCATTTAACTTAGCTTCTCAAAAAGCAACAAATTCTCAGAGGTTTACAGCTTTGTGACGTGTTCAAACAACTAATATTACTCCCGGAAGGACATCCAATAAAATGTTTTATTGAAGTTTCAGCCACTTCTTGTAGAGGTCTCTCAAGTCCCTTGAAGGTATCAGTTTTGTATGTCGTGTTAACCTAGTCAATGCATTCCAACAGGGCCACCACAAACGAGACAGAGAAGAGACAACGGAAGACGCAAGGAAGACGCCAATGATACAAGAGTGTTAGAAACCTTAAAAGCGAGATAATAAATTCCACCACTTTACAGAATGGATTACCGAGACTAGAAAGGCTAATTTCCCTGAGGAACTACTTTTGTGTGGTATGTAGCAGAGGAAAGAGCTCAACCTGCATCATTTAGGTGGTCTCAAGGAAGATCTGAAATATTATTCATAAACACTATTTTTTAAATCTCTGAAATAAAAATTTTCCCTATATTTTCTCTGGCCCTTTGGCAATGTTTCCCATCAAAGAAGGTCAAACACTTAAAAGTCTCCTTTTGGCCATTATTAACAAATAAAACAATGTTATTTAAACCTTTGTGTGCTTTTGTCAGGCAAAGAGATCGAAATTTTCTCTTCCGTATTAGGAAAATGAACACGAGGTCAATGAAGCCCTGAAAAAATATAAATTTTTCAGAGTATCTCCATTCTTACAGTGCTTGAGTGACTTCTGATTGGCTCTAGAAGGTCACCTTGGTCACATTCATTTATTATACAGAGACTGCTCATTAGCAGAGATAAAGCATTAAGCTCCAAGGAAGTGGGAAGCTCTATATCATTGCTTCTCACTTTAGGAAACTCATTTTGGACAAATTTGTACAAGATATAGAACAAATAGATAACAGAAACGCTCCTTCAAAGACAAGTACAAATGAAAATTTGGTTCAAAAAAACTTTTGAATGATTTATAACTTTTTAAAATTGTTAATAGTAATGTTACAGTTATGTAGAGTTTAACACTTGACCAAATATTTTCACATATGTGTATACATGTATGTGAAATCACATTTAATTCTCCCAGAAACACCTCAGTAAAATCCAAACATTTAGTGAATATTACTCTGTGACATGAATTGGGATATGTCCTGGTGATACAAAAATAAATAAAAAATGGTTCTTGTCCTCAATGAACTCACCCTATAATGTGACCATCTTAATGTAACAGATAAGTAAAAATCAGATGTTAGAACATGTTTACTCACTAAGTCCAGTTACATCTATGACTGAACATCAAGTCATTTGATATAAAAATTTGCTCTTGCCTTACCTCATCACACTCAGTTAGGGTGTAGAAATTTAGAGGAAAGTGATACAGATACCTTTTTGAAGTAATTCCTTTATTATCAGCTTTAAGTTTATGGGTTTTATAGATTTGAGTTTTTAATGCATTACACACCCTTATATCTCTCTTGCTGTCACAAACAACAAAAGGCTTTGTAGTGCTATTGTCAAAAGAAAAAATGTTTTAAACACAGTTTGCTTAAGTAGGAACAGAATCAACTGTATCATATTCGTATAACTTATTCAATCAAACAATTCATTGGAGGCTGAGTATGTTATTACATATGATTCTGGATCTCACAAGTGAGAAGGAAGATGAGCTTATGGAGAGTTCATATGTGCAAAAGGAAGGTGATGAAACAGACAAAAAACATTATGAAGAAAGATTCAAGGAATTTGGCTTATGGACAATAGTGGAATAATATATTGATAACAATTTTCATGTGCGTGAAGAGCTCTCACATCAGCTATTTTTTACTTGGAAAGTCTGAGGAAATGAGTTCAAACCACAACCTACTGCTGATGAGTCAATTCCGACTCACAGCAACCCGGCAGGACGGAGTAAGAACTGCTCCAAACAGTTTCAAGGAGTGCCTGGCAGATCTGAGCTGCTGACCTTTTGCTAGCAGACACAACACTTAACCACTACACCTCTAGGGTTTCTGGGGATTTAGGTTAGCTATGAAAAAGAAAATTAATTGCTGACAATTGAGATTGTCAGTTACCAGAACAAGATAGTAAGAGAAGGTGAGGAATCTCCCTTAAAAACAAGAAAGATTTCTAATCTTTTTATACCGCTCAAACGTGATACAGTGTCAGGCAGAGAGGTAGATTAGATGATTTATCAAACTTCCTTCCAGTTCAGTGACTGTATCACTATGATGATTTCAGTTGCTCAAAGCATCTTTCCACGGTATAACCTACTTAATGAAGAAGTTCATGTTATCTCATGTCCCTCTTTTATTTGTTAATAGTTCCATAGCATTCAATGGTAATAACCCCGAATTGGGGTTTTTCTCCAAATATCAGCTAAAATCAGTGCAAAAGTGACCCAATCAATGTTTCTAAAGGTCAAAAGGCCAAATGCAGGAAATGGCTAACGTTTTGAGGGCTGTTTTCTTTCTCATTCACTGAGTTTCATAATAATCCCAAACCACTGATAAACCAGTATTATCATCTTAAAGCTTTGAGATGATAAAAATCTCACTGCAAGAACCTCACAAATTCCAGTTTTTCTCATCAAATTAAGTTGATATTGGACTTCAAGTTTGCTCAGAATAAGGCAAGGTTTGGGATGTGCAAATCTCAATATCATTCCAACCAAATAATCTCTTGGACCACCAAGACCCAGGCTCAAGATGGGAATTAAGCAGGATCATGTATTCTAGTGAAATACTAAGTGGAGATTATAATTTACATCTTTTGACTCCTTCGTCAGTAACTGTTTCCTAAAACCTATTCCATATTTCTGAAGAACCAAACCAGGCAAAGCCAAGCCAAGCGTCATGGAATCAGAACCAAACCAAAGACTATTTTTAAAAAATCACCTTTCAAATAGGTCTTGATGTTAAAGGACTAGACAAACAATTTGAAGTTCCCTTCTGGTATAAACATCTAATGAAATCAGGTACCATCCTACACTAACAGACACATTCAATAACTATCCCACTTACACGTCATAATTATATTCTAGCACAATGCACAAATAATGATACCATCTTTTCTTGCGAGCTTGTTAGATGCAAATTGCCAGTTTCCTTTAACTGTGAAAAGTAGGGTTTAGTGGAAGAAAAACTTGATTTAACCCCGATTGTTACCACCTCCTACTATTTGTGTGAATTTAGGCAGAATACTCATTGTTGTTAACTCTGACTTTTGGTGGCCCCACAAGACAGAGAAAAATTGTCCCATAAGGTTTCCAAACAGTGGTTCATGGATTCGAAGTGCCAGTCTTTTGGTCAGCAGTCAAGCTGTTAACCACAGTGCCACCAGAGGTCCTTAGGAAGATTACTTAAAATTTTGGTTTCCCTGTCTCCAAAATGAAGATAATATTAACCTAGAGTATGTGAGATATTATTACATGTTTTAAGTGCTTAGCATAGGCCTGGCAAATACTACTTGCTCACTTAACTGTAGCTGCTGCTGCCAGTACTGTTATTATTATGATTCCTATATATGTCAATACTCAAAAGATAACTGTAAGAGATGATGAGAGATACAGAGTTTGCATTGGGCATGAATGATAAAAAGGATGAAACTTTCCCCCAAAGCCATGAAATCCATGTTTCCATTATCAAAAGGAGGTTCAATGTGACAGATACTTGTCGCCAACTCCTGGGACTCTAATGTGGAGCTGAGGGATGACTTGAAGGAAGCTAACAGCATGCCAGACCCTATACTGCGTGCTGCACATACAAAGATGAAATCAATAGTCGCCCTTCCCAAGAGTTTCCTGGTCTAGATGGCCGAGAGGATGGTAAGAGCAGTACACAGTGAGAAAGGAGAGGAGGATGCGGAGAGGTATGGTGGGCAGAATTTGTAAAGTCTTATTAGAGAACGCCCCTCTCAGCTGAGTCCAAATTCTAAGCAACAAGGTAACACGTGTTCACAAAACAGTTTTTTTTTTTTTTTTAACTGAAATGCTATAGGCAAGAAGAGGGCACTATTTTCTCAGATTAATGATTTATCTACCTGATATTCATTCAGTTGGGCAATAGCAAACACAGAATAATAAGTGCAAACAGAAAAAAAGGAAACAAATGAATAAGCAGTTAGTGCATTTCGGTCACCACGGAACGTAGAAGAAACTCCGTGTTTGCAGAATAAGCCTATTTCAGTAAATGACTCCAACTCCCCATGAGGAGGGAGGTGATTATTAATGTAAGATGGTCTTTATTATCCTCTGATTTTTTACTAACAAGCCTCTTCAAAGATGATTATCCAGGTAATGTTCTCAGTTCTTTATCTCAGTTTGCACATGGACTCTCATTGTTAACAAAGAAAAGACACACAAAGAAGGTCATTACCAATGTTCTTTTGAATCAGACAGCCCCAGGGTTTCTACTGACTGAATAGTAATCTAATTATCTGCCTTATATTTGTTATGGATTTATTCATTCTTTATATTGTTGCCAGGCAGAACTCTTAATTTCCGCTACATTTTAAATATACATAGAAAAAAATCTTAGTAATAGCATAATCCACAGAATGGCATTGTAAATAAGCTTGGAGTCTTGCTATGGTTAGGCAGGAAAAATCATCTCCATTCTATGTAATGTTATTCATATAAATAACCTCAATGTTCATGCTTAAGTCATTTAGTACTTAGGACATAACTCACAAAATGTATCAATACATAAAGCATGTTCTTTTGAGACCATAGATAGTCCCTTCCTAATGAGGCAGTAGCACTGGATATGAGGATGCGAGCTCCCCATATGATATGTGAAGTCATTTTCATAACATATACAAGCAGAAATTACAACAGGGAAATGATAAATGATTATGTAGCAAGGAAAGTTCCAAACAACTCTTCTTTGAAATAACTTCTATGAAACTCTTTGAAAATCCATCATGAATACAAATATGTACATCCCACCTCTGCTTGAAAATGACAAGTAAAATGGGAAACAATTTACCAAATTAAACACTCTAAATACCAATGTTTGTTAGGATAAAAAATAACCATTCACCATTAATAATGATGATAATGTTTATGTAGCACTTGGCACTTCGCCAAATGTGTTCCCTATCTTATTCTATTTGAGCTGCACAGAACCTTGCCTAACGTTACCATGGTACCCAAGACGGCTCTCTGCACAGGAAATGGACTTTTAGCTAACAGACTTTCTCCAAGCAGAGACATTATCAAGTCAAAACTGTGCCTTCCATCCCTTAGAACCACTTGTTTATATTAGTTAGTTCTAGCCCCCTAGTATTTGGGAAATTTGGCCACTCCTTTCCGTTTCTTCCTTTTCAGAGAGAAAGAACTATGAAAGCAGAGAGTTCACCAGTGTGCTGCAATACAAGAATAGTGTCTGACAGATACAACGTGTTCACTAAATAGTTTTAAACAAATGAATAAATTTGTATAGCCAAGCCAAGTGCCGTCGAGTCGGATAGACCCTCTTTATCTTACTTCTTGACCTGCTCACCCCAGACATATAGGAAATTTCCTGGTTGGCACACTGATCCAGGTTTTCTCATGTACCTTGGCTGTGGCTGTTTAACCAGATTCGCTGAACAGATTTGATTGTTTTATTCCCTAGCTCAAAATGTGTCAGGGCCTGTCTCCTTCTTGCTGAACGAATTAAATACAAGACCTCACCCTGACATTTAAAGTAAAACCAAAACCAAACCAAACCCACTTCTGTCAATTAGCAGCTGTAGCACTTAAACACTACACGGTCAGGGTTTCTGGCATTTAAGTAGGTAGAAAATTAATAGCTTTAATCTACCTTTCACCTAATTTCCCACTACTCCCTATGACCAGTTTCAAAACAACATCCTATGAATCACTCCCCGTTACCACCGAGACCATTTTCTCTGTTAGACTCTGTGCATGTAGCTCCTTTGGCCTAGAGTGGTCATACGCTCCATTGTTACCTATGGAAATATCACCAGCGCTTCATTATTCATCTGAAATGCCACCTCAGTCATGATGCCTTGATCAGATGTCATCACTCTGCTAGCTTATTCACCTACATTATTTTGCCTTTTAAGATAGTTAAGTATCTTCTATCGAGTACTCTCAACAACTAATACTGTACTAATCTTTCACCCCAAAGCACCTACCACATGCAAAAAATGGTATTTCCTAAATTGATGTGATTACAGAAGTAGGTCATACGATCAAAAATTATCTACGCTCTTGAATACATAGTAAGTAAAGCATATGATTGAGTTTCAAAATCTTGTGTTTGAATCTTAGCTTTGTCTTTTATTACATGAATAGGTCAGACAAAATTCTTATTTTAACTTGTTTGAGGCACAGTCTTGTCATCTGTAAAATGGCAATAATTAAATTATGTACGTCACATGGTTGCCTATAGAACTCAAGTGGAGTAATGGGAATGGCAAAGCCCACCAGCTGCTAACAAGCTAATTCTGACTTATGACGACCTCGTATGTTTACAGTGCTTAGTAAACTCTAACATCCTACGAAGATTCAATTACTTCTGAATTGTGTGCCTTGGGCTTGTTAGACAAAACCAAAAAATGAAAGTTCTTTGGTTATTTGTCCCTCCCTACTATATCTGGTGAAGAATAAGGAAGCAGTTTGAATAAGGAGAGGTGAAAAGGAAGAGGATTCTCATTTTCCCAATAGTCAGAATTCCTCAGCAGCTAGAAATTTAGCATTTAGACACAATACTTTGGCAGGAATGCTCAGTCAGCCACTAAATGGCTGTGACAGCATTTAGAAGAGGTTCACTGTGATAAATTATTTCAGGGGTTAGCGTTGATCATGCATTTAATGTATTAAGCTGACAGATTTATTTTTTCCTTTTATCAAGTATCTCCAAAGGTCCCTCTCCCCACCCTTCACTTCCCATTGTGTATTTTCTTTTTGCTGAATTCATTAAAAACATAAACTCAAAGAGCTTGCCACCTTTCTTGGAAAACACTGTAACTATACCCTGTGTTCATACTATTGTCTAAGAATTCCCTTCATTTAGAATTCAGCACAAAAGTCTTCATAGGAACAGAGAAGAAGAGGAAACAATACTGAGAACTACCATCCAGAGTTACAGAGGTTCTGTCTCCAGAGGAAGCTGCTTCCCATGCTACTTTCTGCTTCAGGTGGTATTTTAGCAACAATCTGGGTGTGTGTTATGCTGAGAACCAGGAACAATTACAGCTCAGTGTGATAGAAGCAGATTTTAGGAAGCCTTACGAAATTTACATCCCTTGTCTGAGGCTTTCCCACATTTCTGGATAGTTGATGACATTTTTAATAATTTTTTTTTTCCTGAAGTCCAGGAAAGGAGAACCATCCGCCCACTATCTGTGAGAATATAACAGTCAGGGCTGGGTTATGAATCAGTGTTTTCTGTTTCTTCATTTCATTTATTTGCAGGTTTACTAGACACCCTGGACTGGTTTGAAACCTCCCAATGACGTCAATGGGGCAGAGAAACTGGAGCAGCGGAGCCAGCTGCAGTGCGCTGAGTCTACTGAGGTTTGATTCTTTTCTCCCCCGGTGACATCTGAGACAGATATTATCAATCAAGCCCTCCTGGCTCCACACCAAATCAAAGGCACGTTATCATCCAAAGCAGCACAAGCAGCAATTATATGATCTGCTCAGCTTTTCCCCAGGAATATTTTGTTCATGACAACTAATAATGCAATTAAAAATGAATTAAGCAAGTGTGAGCTTACCACAATATTGCATTTAAATATGAGAGCAATTTCCTTTAGTGTTTTTGTGTATTAAAGTATTATACGTCACTCTCTACATACATTTTGTGTAAAAAATTCAAAACAGTGAAACACATAGGGTCTTATCATCCGAATTGACTAGGTAGCAATGGATGTTTTGTTTGGTTTCCAAAACCACTAACAAAACCCTATTGCCTTTGAATTGGTTCTGACTCACAGGTGCCATACAAGACAGGCTAGAACTGTTCCATAGGGTTCCCGGGAGTTGCTGTAGATTGAAAATGTTGAACTTTTGGTTAACAGCCTGAGTTCTTAAGCACTGCACCACCAGGATCCAAAACCACTAACAAAACAAAAACCCATTGCTGTTGAATGGATTCTCACTCATAGTGACCCTACAGAAGCAAAATAATACACTTGAAATAGTTTCCAAGAAATATCCAAATATTCAGCAAAAAATACACATACAGATACAAATACAGGAAAGCTCTCCTATCATCTAGGAAAAAGACAAGAAATATTTTTAAAAAACACCCACAACATGCAACCTGCAACAATGGAAAGGAAGAAAACCAAAGCTCTGTAACTTAGCATTGCTTTCAAAAACATTCAAAACAGAATAAAAAGGAAGAAAGCAGAAGCAACTACTTCTTTGTGTTTGTTAAGCACAACATATTATTTACTGACTTTTCAAGCTTCTCCAGTAAGATTATTCTCAGGAATAGCCTCATTGCCTGAGTATATAACAGCATATTGAAATCTTAAAAAACATAGCACTTAAGCTAATTCTATAATTTTAAAGGTCTCTAATTTGTCTCTTTTACTGTGATTATTCTTTTAAGAAGGAAACTTTAAGCTATGAAGGATATCCAAGGTTAGTCACAGGAAATCTAACTAATAAACACCCTCGAAGTGTGTTTTTGTTATTCAAGATACATATGAGGGCTAGGCACAAAACACACACGTGTATGCAACACAGAACTGACTGCATATAGCCATCCCTCTCTTTCCAGAGTATTCTTTCACAGATGATACTAGTGACAAAATACATGTAAGATAGAGAAAAAATTGGGAGTAAAAGTAAAGGAGAATTTACCAATGCCTAGTCTAGGAAGTCAAGCTGATCAAGGACAAGGAACATAGAAAAGAATACTCTTCAATGATTTTCTATTGTCCATGAAGCACCATTCTGTTACCCACATCAGATAATAATACATATGATAGATGTATATTTTTCTAACAATAACAAACTCCAAAATTATGACAGAGCATTATGCAGGAGACTTGCTTTTTCAGTGAAGAACAAGTAGGAGACTATGTGTTTAAGTGTTTGCACTGAGACTTTAGGTCAGTTGCAATAATATACTGCTTGTCAGCTGGGTCATGCTTTTCCAAGGGAGTGTATTTAAAGTGCTCTTTATTATTTGGATTTAAACAATAACTTTCTTTTTCACCCTTTTCTATTCCATTTAGTTTTGATACACTCAATAAATCACAGCTAAAGCTACCATTAATAACCTGCATTATGCAGATGACCCAGTCTTGTTTTTGAAAGTCGAGAAGACTAGAAGCACTTGTTGATAGAAGATCCAGCTGTAATCTCCAGCATGGATTATACCTCAACATAGGTGGGAAAAAAAAAAATCTCCACAAGTGAACAAGCAAGCAACATCATGATAAATGGAGAAAAGCTTGAGGTTGCCAAGGATTTCATTTTACTGAGAAATGCTGGTGGCATAGTGGTTAAGTGCTATATCTGCTAACCCAAAGTTAAGCAATTCAAATCAGCTAGGTGCTCCTTTGAAAGCTCTATGGGGTAGTTCCATTCTGATCTATAGGGCCACTATGAGTAGGGATGAACTCAACAGCAGTGGCTTTGGCTTTTTTTGGCTTTTAATCCGTAATAAATGCCCACGGAAGCAATAGTCAAGAATTCAAATGATGCACTGCGTAGGGCAAATCTGTTGCAAAAGACTATTTTTTAAAGTGTTAAAAAGCAAAAATGTTACTTTAAGGCCTAAGGTCTGCCTGGCCAAAGCCATGGGGTTTTCAATCACCTCGTATATACGCAAAAGCTGGACAAAGAATAAAGAAGACTAAAGAAGAATTGATGCCTTTGAATTATGATGTTGGCAAAGAATATTGAATATGTCATAGATTGCTGAAAGAACAATCTGTCTTGGGAGAAGTACAGCCAGAATGTTCCTTAGGAGGATGGTGAAACTTTATCTCACATACTTTGGATGTGTTATCAGGAGCGATCAGACCCCGGAGAAGTATGTCATGCTTGCTAAAGTAGACAGTCAGTGAAAAAGAGGAAGACCTTCACTGAGATGAACTGACACAGTGACTGCGATGACTGCAGCACGACGGTAATTATAGAGACAGACAGGACTGGGCAGTGTTTGGTTCTGCTGCACAATAGGGTCACAATAAGTCAGAACCAACTTGGTGGCACCTTACAACAGGTAGAGAATGTCATGCTGTTCTTGAAAAATGATAACTAAATAAATGAAAATTACAACTTATGATTTCAATTATACTATTTATCCAAGAAATTTTACAATTCTTTGTGTGGGACAAGGATGAATCTAGAAGACACTTCTTGTACAGTTTGGTCCCAGCTGGGTCATCAGTTGAAAAATTAGGCACTAGATTCTGGAACCTTTAGAAAGGATAGTACTAGAGTTCCAGAACAGGCTCAGAGACATTTAATTAAATGCCACACATTCTAATGGTTCCCAGTTCTTGTAAGGATGTATAGCCTATCTCTTGAATTAAACAATTACAGTGAAGCCAGAGGTACAAGCAAGACAATTCATCATTTACTGACAGCTTTGCTTGTTCAAGTGACATGAGCTTCCTGGCTTGTTTATTCATTCATTCAGCAAATATAGTTGTGTGACTCATTAAAGATTAGAGCTTTGAAACACCCAAAGGACAGTTTCACTCTGTCATATAGGATAGCTATGAGTCAGAAGTCAACTTGACATCAAAGAGTTTATTATGATATAGTTTTCTTTCCTTCTCATGCATTTTTTGATGAGTTAGCAGTACGTGAATGAGGGCACTTTTTATCAGATAAAAGACTAATAGATTTTACTTTCCATGCCATACTTCTAGATCTTTTCCAAGTAACTTCTACCCTCTGTTGACAGACTAAGCAGAAAAAGACCACTGTTCTTTAACCACCACCTCAAAAACAAACCTGCTACCATCAAATCAGTTCTGACTCATAATAACCCTAGAGGACTCAGTAGGACTGCCCCACGGAATTTACAAGGAATAGCTAGTGGATTTGAACTGTCAGCCTTTTGGGTGGCATCTGAGTTCTCAACTGCTGCACCACCAGGACTCCCAAGTGTGCATAGCCACCTATATACTCTGGAGTTGGCCCATTCACCATGTTTTGGTGTTTTGATATTAACAAGGAAATATGCTGAGTGGGTTTGCATGGTAAATGGTGACAAACCAGTGACTTTGAATTAACCAAAGCAGTGAAAAGCGAAAGTGGATCATTTCTGACGGGCGATGAGTATATAGAAACGAGGTATTGAGTATACATGCTTTGTTCCCCAAACTTAGCTGTAAGTTTCTTGAGGAGCTTTCAGTTATTTGTATCATTTTCAAGGATATAATATACTTTATATCATGCCTCCTTGCTTATGTATGTATGCTAGAAAAATGTGTTTACTACTACTTTTTTGGGCAATCAAAATATTTTTTCCAAATACTTTTAATAAACTAGAAAGTAAATAATATTTTCCTTTCATGGAGGCCATAATCAGAAAAAAATATAACCATCAAATAAAATTTAAATATTGATAAACCTTATAAATAATAATTTTAAAAAACAACTGCCTTTAGCAGTTAAGAAATCGGTTATTATACAAATAATTCCTATTGGAAAAGCCAGAATGCTAGAGTTATACAGATCTGAGTTTGCATTCAAATTCCGCTCAGTATTTGTTACACAAAAATGGGAAAATAAAAAAACATCTAAGAAGTTAAGTGCTACAGTTATAAATCAAAAGGCTGGCGGTTCAAATACACCAGGTACTCCTTGAAAACTCTAAGGAGTAGTTCAACTCTGTCCTGTAGGGCCTCTATGAGTCAGAATCAATGTGACAGCAGTGGGTTTGGCTGGTTTTAAGAAGCTAAACACCCAGCTACCAGTAAAAAGGTTGGTGGTTCAAACTCACCCAGAGACACCTGGGAAGACAGGTCAGACAATCTGCTTCTAAGAATTCACAGCCTTCAAAACACTCCAGAACACAGCTCTACTCTGACACTCACATAGGGTCACCACAAGTCTAAACGTATGGTAATTAGAAACACAATATGGGTAATAGTAACGTCTAAAACGTTTCCGTGAAGGATAAATGTAGAGGGTGTACAGAATAGAGGAAGACCCTCAGTGTGACAGACTGACATAGTGGCCACAGAGATAGGCTCAAGATAACAACAATCAGGAGGGTACTGCAGGACCAGCTGTGTTTCTCCTGCTGTACGTAGGTTCACTACGAGTCAGAGCCAGCTCGACGGCACCGAACAACAACAAAACACTTCCCTTATCACCCTGCTAGATCCATGTTAACTCTCACCTGCTCTGTGAAGCCCCTAATTGCTCTCTTGGGAACCTCATAGAGTTTGACCCATTGTTCTTTGATGGAATGTCTCAGATTGCCTTATAATGACATGTGCCTGTCCCCCCACAGAAAGCCCCACTGGTCCACTGTAAGCACCAGACTGTCAGCTGAAAGGTTGGGAGCTGGAACCCAACAGTGGCCTCACAGAAGTAAAGACCTGGTGATCTGTTCCCATCAAATTAAATCCGGGGAAACCCGACCAGGCTGTTCTGCTCTATCATACTGGGTCACTGTAAGTCAGAATCAACTTGATGACACACAACACACAACAACAACAGCAATCTACTGCCAGGCGGGCTTTGGTGCTTTCATGGTACAACTTTCACCCTGGTGGCCTGCAGGTTAAATGCTATGTTTGCTAACCAAAAGCTCAGCAGTTCAATTCAGCCAGGTGCTCCTTGGAAACCCTATGGGGCAGTTCTACTCTGTCCTGTAGGGTCACTAGGAGTTGGGATCAACTTGATGGCAGTGTGTATGTTGGAGAGACTCTTGTTCAGTTACTGGCCAATGCATCTCATGGGCAGTCGCTAGCTGTCTGTCAGTGGAAATCTGCATATTACTAGGATGCTGAATAGGTTTCAACAGAGCTTTGTGGCTAAGAAGAAAGGCCTGGTGGTCCAATTCCAAAAATCAGCCAATAAAAATCTTACAGATCACAGTAGTCCATTCCAATGTGCAACCAACACGGAGGTGGTGCAGCACCTGGCAGTGATGCATTCCACTGTGTACAGGGTCCACACGAGTCTGGGGTCAAGTTGAAGGCAGCTAACAACAGTAGATTGTGCTGCCAGGGCCATAGTACACAGAGAGCACAGAGCATATTAGAGGAGCACTCTCAATAAATGTTTGTTCAGTTCAAGAATGAATGCAGTTTTATTCTACCATAAAGAAAAGATGAATTGTAAGGTTATCTGTGATTGGAATGTTTCTTTGTACACCATCCACACCAAAGTCTGAATAATACATACATTTAAGAGAGACTTTGCTTGAAAGAAAACTATATTAACTATATTAACATTCTTTTACCAAAAGTTCATTCAACAGGCAGAGTAATTGAAAACCTAACTTTTAATTAGTTGGTGCAAATAGCCTTGATAGAAGTACTAATTTTATGACTTAATTGTCTTTTAAAACGCTTGATTTCATCTCTTCTGTTATCATTTGGATAACTTGAGGAATATAGTTAAGATGCTTATTTTCTTCAACCATCTAATTATCACAAGAAGATTAAGTTACTGTTCCTTAGAATATTAGCCATCTGACTAACTTACTGTGATCACCATAACAGAGCTTACTTTGGGGGAGCTATGATAAATATTACAAGCAGCCTTTAGCTAGAGCCTAGAACCCACCCTAGGATTAGATCCGTAATTCTTAATGCATTATCTGTCTGATTAGCCGTCTGTTTCTTTGCCAGTCACCTCTAATCTTGGAACTTCAGCCTGTCTTCAGCCTGGAGAACCCTGTTTTTGTTGATTCCGCTAGGCAATGAAAGAGGAGCCTGTGTTTCTGACAGAGAGGTGGGTTTTAGAAACAAGCTAACATCTCTTCCTGTAATCAGCTTTTGGGGTAATTTTAGGTTTTCTACCAAGCTTATAGCCTGAGCCATCTGCTTTTAACCAGCTTATAATACTTTAAATAATAAGTAGCTTTTTCTCCTGGAAAAAAAAAGAAGTACTTTGCATGAATTTTTGAGGAAATAATCTCATGGGAAGAGCTGGTTCTCCTGCCCCATAATTGAGGTAAGCACATTCACAATTTTTGCACCCCACATAACTATCTTCAGGCTGAGTGCAGCAAATATGTGATGATTGATTGATGAGTCTGCCTTATAAGTGTATGCTGTCCTTCGGCAGGTTGTATGCAATCCTTTAAATAGCATAAGAAGGAAGAATAACGTAATTCTTCAAACATTACATACAACTTTCCCCATCAAAGTAGGCTTACAGGCACTTCACTCATATTGCTTGTGCCCTGGCTAAAGTCTCAAGAGGTGGCTGATGTCTTCAGCAAATGAAAAAAAAAAAATGTACATTTTACGTCTTGAGTGTTTATAGTCCATCTAAATAAATTATTTGTTAACTGAAGTGAATTTACCAGATGTCTGTACCTATTAGTTAATATCAATAAAATAAAATGAATTTTTGTGAGTATTCAAATTTCCTGGTATTTATTTTCATGTGCAGGAAACTGACCTTAGGCATATTTTTCTCTTTCAGCTTCGGTAATTAAAACAAAGGGCCCTCCTTCAACTACAAAATAAATAAGTAACCTCCACAACAGAACTATACACAAGGTTATAGGTAATGGTTGTCAAAATCAGCTCTGCCACAATTTGAACATTAGCTTCTGTCCAATGTAAAAAAAAAAAAAATCCTTGCTGTCAAGTCCATTCCACCTCAGTGACCCATACCCTGGAGTAGAACTTCCCCATAGGGTTTCCAAGCAGTGGCTGGTGGATTCAAACTGCTGAACTTTTGGTTAGCAGCTGAGCTCTTAACCACTGTGCATCAGAGCTCCAGTCACTGTTTAGCAGTGAGCGACAAATGCCCTCCATCTAGCTCTATTGGTTTCCTATTTATTGATTTCAAAGAAGAAATACGTATTTGCCTGTTTTTAGAAATGCTAACTAATCTATAACTTAGCTTCTAATCTAATTGCCATAGCAGCAAAAACAGTCTAGGTGAAGCCCATAATTACATCTACCAGATATACTAAATATAGGTGAGCCCTATTTTGGGGAATCATGTAGTACAAATTAGACATATATAAAACAAATGCACTCAGAAATAATTTTAATATAAAAACAATTATGCTCTTTACTGAGGAATTTCACCTAAGGTTTCATTAAAGTTTAGCTCCCCTGATACAGTTAAATAATTGGTTATACACAACTAATTGATGTGGGTGTAATTGAAAATGTAGAGTTCAATTTTATTTTCTCACCTGAATTCACTATTAGTTGTTGTTCAATTGAAAAACTATACCTATAGGTTAAAAAAACAAAACCTGTTATTATCAAGTAGATTCTGACTCATAGCAATCCTATAGGACTGAGTAGAATTGCACAACAGGGTTTCCAAGGAGCAGCTGGTGGATTTGAACAGCTAACCTAGTTCTTAACCACTGCCCAACCGGGGCTTCATGTACACATACACACACACACACACACACACACACACACACACACACACACTCTATTTATATGTATATGTAAGCCAAAGGAGCACAACTGGAAAAATAAAGGATCAGTTTACATTTAACTTTTAGGTGTGGTATAAAAAAAAAATAAGTCTTTATGAGGTGCTGCAAGTTACCACAGAAGAGTTGACTGAGCCACCGTGTCACAGTAGGATTATAAAACCAAAAAAAAAAAAAAAAAAAACTTCACTGCCATCAAGTGGATTCCAAGTCATAGGACCCCATAGACAGAGTAGAACTGCTCCATAGAATTCCAAGGAGCACCCGGCAGATTTGAACTGCCAACCTCTAGTTAGCAGATGTAGGACTCAACCACTGTACCACCAAGGCAAGGATTATAGACACACATAAGTAGCTCTTGTGTGTTTAACAGGACCTGCTTGATTTTTTTTCTTTCTAAAATGGAATACAACACTACTTCCTAAAGTAAACAGTCCTCTTTGCTTCCATAGAAAATGCCTTACCAGTTTCTGTCTCCACATATTGGCTTAAGTCTGCCTTTTGGGTTTGTCTCTTGCTATGCAATTATCTCCCTTCCTATGATTTGGAGCTACAATGGTTTTCTACCAAAATGAATCATGTTATCCTATGCGGTGAGGTCTCTTTTGATTCCCTGTCTAGCAATGCTTGCTTTATCCATCAAAATTCTTATTACGGGTCAACTCCTTTACCTTGGAGCTCTGATGGCACTGTGGTCAAGAGCTCAGGTTGCTAACCAAAAGGTCAGCAGTTCAAATTCACCAGCTTCTTCTTTGAAACCCGATGGGGCAGTTTTACTCTGTCCTACAGGAATGCCCCTTAGAAGCAAAGACGGTAAGACTACATCTCCCATACTTTGGATATGCTGTCAGGAGGGATCAGTCCCTGGAGAAGGACCTCGTGCTAAAGTAGAGGGTCAAGGAGAAAGAGAAAGCCCCTCAAAGAGATGGATTGACACAATGGCTACAGCAGTGATCACGAGCACAGCAATAAACGTGAGGCTGGCACAGGACCGGGCAGTGTTGCATTCTGTTGTACACAGGGCCACCATGAGCCAGAAATGACTGCCCTGTACCTAACAACAACAATAACATTACTAGGAGTCAGAATCAACTCAAAAGCAGTGGGTTTGGCCTTTTCTTTTCTTTTTTTTCCTTTACCCTGGTAGCACAGCGGCTTAGTGCTCGGCTGCCATCCTAAAAGTCGGCAGTTCAAACTCACCCACTGCTGCATGAGAGAAAGATCTGGCAGTCTACTTCCATAAAAATTACATCCTGAAAACCCTATGGGGAAGTTCTACTCATCCTATAGGGTTACTACGAGTCAGAATCAACTATATGGCAACAGATGCAGTTTTGTTTTGTTTTGTTTTTCTTTATTCTCCAGTCTGATATAGATAATATCCACATTCCCCACCAGGCTGCATACAAAAACATCGTTGTTATAAAACACTGATTTAAAATTAGTGATTTATTTGTGGGTTCACCGTACTCAGAAATCCCGAGTGGTGCAAATGGTTAAGTGTACAGCCAGTTAGATTGGCAATTTGAATACACCAGAAACCTCGAACGACAGCCCTAACTATCAGTTTCTGAAAGGTCCCAGCTTTGAAAACTCTTTGAAGTTCTACTCTGCCACACATGGGGTCACCGTGAGTCAGAATTGACTTGACAGTAACTGGTATTTGTTTGTTTGTTTTTTTACTGCATCTGACAGTTACTCGAGTTTGGACAACAGAATCTAACAAATCACCTGATACATAGAAAGTGGCTAAGAAATGTATATGGGAAAGATGAGTGAATCAACCTTTCAAGGAGTAACTGTCATTTTTAAAAAGTTGATTTGAACAGTATATATTACTAAAAAGAGCCCCTGGATTTTCAGTAAAGTGTTAGCCTACTTAAAAGTAAAGTTGAAGAGACAGGGAATAAAGGGAGAATATTTGCTGACTGAATTCTCTGGACCAAGCACTTTGCTAAGTACTTGTGTGTCTCATTTAAATATCACACTAGGCCACAAGATATCAATATTAGTTTTCATATTTCATTCTTAATATGAACTTGATATTTATTGAATGGTTCATATATGCCAAGAACTATTTGGTGTTTAATACTGCTTCCACTTAATCTTCATAAGATTCCAAGAAAAGCATTACAACCTCAGTTACAAACAAGAAAACTGTGGCTCAGGTCTGTCCAAGGTCAAGGTGATGGAACTGGGATTTTCAGCCCTATTGGTCTAGTCCTCTAAGCAGTGTTTATTTCATTGAAACAACACCACCTAAAACATATGTTTTACTAAAGATTCACAATGATATTAGCAGTATGTCTTCACTCTGAAAGCCTAGTTTTAAGAAAGGGTCACCATTTTTTTATTCACAGAACACAAATGTTGCATTTCATGATATTGCCTTCATGTGAAGTCACATTAAAATGGAAATTCATTTGTGAACCAATTACTCAAAATTCCCAATTGAATTCCATTTTTGAATGGAATGGTAAACATTCTAAATTCCTTTTCATTTCTTGTACCCTACATTTTCAAATGAGTCTAGGGAAAAAAAATTATCAGAGACAATCATCATCTAGTTTACGTGGGTTATTTGGACTCCAAACTGAAAGTCCTTTGGTTTCCTGATCCATGAACATCACCCAAAAGTATTTATTGAATTAATTATCTGGATCGCTGTGTTAGGCACTAAGAAAAAACAGTATGCCAGGCACAGCCTCTGTCCACCAGAAGCCTTGGCACGCAGAACAGTTCAAAGGTTAAATAATTCCCAAGCAATGTACTCATCTTAAAACATGCACTCATGTTTCTATGTATACACACACCCACATACATACGTACATATATACATTACCATAATTCTATGTTTCTCAGTGTTTACCCTCAAAATGAAGTGAATATACAATAGAAATGTTTTAGACGGTGCATTATTTTTATTTTTCACATAGCTATATGTATATAAAACGTAAAAGTACTAGCCAACTATTTAATAGCCACATATAATATAAAAACATAAATTTGAGAAAGGTTAAAATATATATATGGGAACGGTTAAAATATTTATAGTTCCTAGCAATTGCTCATTACCTTATATATAGTTAAGAAACTACTAGGGAAAAGCTTTCCAAAGATAGTCTCATTTTAAACTTTAAACAGGAAAAAAAAAGAAAAAATGAATGCCATTCACAAATTTTATCTTGGCTTGAGGAAAAGGACAGTTTACTCTTACAGAAGACTGTCACTCAAGTCCTCATCTACTCTCACAAATAAAAAAAAAGTAGTGTAAAAAAATTTCATATATGAATATACCAAAAATGTTTTCTAAAAATGATGTAACTTTACAAGGTTTAACATTTTCTCTAAGACTTTTTGCTCATTTTAAATTTCTTGATAGTCAGTGATTTTAAATGTGAAAGCATGCCCCGGCTCTATTCTGAGACTGCCGGAGAGTCAGTTGTTCACAGCGCCACGGACACCTACCATATCCACGAATGTCGCCGGGGAGGAGGCACGTCGCTCACGCGCAGCATCCTGAAGCGCTGGTGCGCTCTCAAAGTCCCAGCACTCGGAAACTTAGTTCATTTTCATTAACGGCCACTCTCTCTCCGTGTTCTTGCTGCCACATAGTTATTACTTAGATCTTTGTCCTTTCCTTTTTCTTTCTGATGGCATGTCACTTCCCATTGCTGAGTAGATGTCTTTTCGATATGAATACAAATGACTTAGCAATCAACATGCAAGCGTTCAGCAGTACCATCATCAGGAGTCTCCTTTAGATAGCAAATGAGAAAAATGATCTGCAGCCAAATCTAAACGACAGGTTCCCATAGTGGAGGTGGTATCTCTTCCAATTTACCTCAGAAAAGGAAAGAATTTGAGTTTCCAAAATCATAGGAAAATCTTCCTTTAAAAAGTATGCTCCGTTTTGTCTTGCATTTTGCATTCCCTTCTCCGTAACGGGTGACACGTCAGCATGTTTTCGGGTTTTCTTTTAGCTGAACTTCACAGTGATCAGATTAATCAAACAAAATTCTCTCTCCTTCTACCTTTTGCATTATGTTTGGAGCTATCAAACGTCCTGTCTGACTAGTTCTGCATTCCGTGCAGGATGAAAGAACACCTAACACACAGGGTCAGATTTCCTGAATGACATATGCTAGACCACAACAAAGGAGAAAACCCTGGAGAGATTATAAATCCTTTTCATTGCAGGAGATTACAGAGCAAGGAAAATGTCTATGTTACACAAAGAAATAACAGTGCAACTGGAATAAAGAATTCAACTTCACCCAGGTTTGGGACCAACTCCCCTGGTTGCTGTAAGCAAGCTGGAGTCTATTTATACTTCTACCTCTGGTCCAGGCAGACTGGCCTCCCAGCAAACGTAACATCACGTAAAGGTCACTGGAAGCACCATTAGCACAGCACAGCACAGCAGTAACAGGTTCAAAGATTCTAAGACCCCTGAAGAACTAAAGGCATCTCCCAGAGTGATCAGTTATACCCCAAAGACACTTAACAGCAAGGACTAGGGTCCCAGCATTTTCTATCTCTGAGTGTAACATGATCATCGCTTATGGCTAATACTGACAAATGCTGATTTGCTATCAAATAAGAAGGCATATCTGAAGAGCCTCCCTTTTGTCTCTTCTTTTAGGCTTTATTCTCTTCTATGTTCCTTCTGGATCTGGATAATCCTCTTTGTTAATTGTACCTGTGCTCCCGGAATGGAAGTCTGGTTTCTTTATCTCAGATTTCCCATCCACATCTCAACTCCCCCACTTTCACAATGTCTCAGAGAAGCTGACTTTAGAACAATGCTCAGTTTATGCAGTGGGCACCATGAGTATAAAAAGTACAGATGCACAGGTAATTAAAACTTTGGCATAAATATCCAGAACAGGCAAATGCATAAAGATCAAAGTTTATTAGTGGTTACCTGAGGTGGGGGCAAGGAGGAGTCATTTTTCAGGAAGCACTGATTGCTAAAATCTGTTGCATCAAATAAATTTTGATTCCTAGTGATCTTATAAGACAAAGTAGAAGTGCCCCATAGTGTTTCTAAGAAGTGGCTCATGGATGTGAACTGCCCACTTCTTGAGTTGTAGCTGTAGCTCTTATCTGCTTCACCACTGGGTGATGGAAAATTTGGCAATGGATACTAGTGACAGTTGAAGACAAGCTGAATGCAGTCAATGTAAGGACAAAACAACAACAAATTCTTAGGCATGAAAATCAGCTTTCTAACAGGATTTGCTTTGTGCCTTTGCCTCCCTGCAGTCTATTTTCAGAATATCAGCAGGGTGATTCCTAGAAATCTAAGTATGATCACATCAATCATTGATTCAACATCTTTCATGTGGTCCTATATCATTCAGTGTGAGATCAGCAGTTCCTACAGTGGGCTAAGAGGTCCTATATATGTTCCCCGTTACCTCGCCAACTCCATTGGTCCCTAAGCTCCTCCTTTCTTAACTTTGCTTGAGCTGCAGTAGTCTTTTGCCATTTCTAGAACATGCCATAAACTTTTCACTGGCTACTCTCTTTGTCTGACGGACTCTCTCTCCAAGCTCATTCCATGGCTCCCTCCTACAGGCCCTCAAGCCATCGCTCAAATATCCCCTTCTTATTTTCTACACTAACCATTCCTACCATAGCACTCTCCTTTGCCTTATTGCTTTTACATAAAATTGATGACTTTCTAATATGTTGGCCTAAGAACTGGAAGGTTGTCAGTTCAAATGCTCTCAGAGGTGCCTCAGAAATAAGGCCTGGAGATCTGCTTCTGCAAGTCACAGACTTGGAAACAGTATCAGTTGCAGCTGTACTCCAGGCACGCAGGGTCACCACATGCTGGAGTTGACTCTACTGCAACTAACAACAGAAACATACCAAATAATGTATTAATTATTTGTATCATCCCACTAGAGGGTTACTCCAAAAGAAGTAAGATTTTTTTTTCTTTTCAGTACTTCATAATGTCTCCTATATGATCTAGCACAAAGTAGGTGATCAATAAATATTTGCTGAAAATCAATTAATGATGAATAAAAACGAGTGCAGGTCTTTAAGCTTACTGCTTACAAGAAAGAAGATAGTAGGCCTCATTTATAAATAATTAGAAGTGGTTTCATGTGAAAATAATTTTTGGGGTCAGGCTAATTGTTCAGGATTGACCTTTTATAGTAAAAGGGCTTATATTCTTCATTGGTTTGAGGAACTACATAACTGTTGAGAGTCTCTGAACAGAGACGAGAGAAGCATTGGTGAATGCAGCTTATTTAATACAATCAAGCAGCATAATGACTACTACGAAGGCTACCAAAGGATATGTTTTAGTTGGTGAAGGAAATACAATGTTAACAATGGCTATCTGGGAACATTTGGTGAGGAAAACATTAAAGATGACATATGGATAATACACCTAACACAAGTAAAGCGAGATGCTGTAGCTTTACTCTTAGGAAGACAAAAAAAAAAAAAAAGTTTTCTTTTTCAGTTACCTAGGATCATCAAAAAGCTTGTTTATTTTCATCTAATAGTAGTTAATCAAGATATAATTCACATACTAGAAAATGAACTCTTACAAATTGTCCAACAGGCAACAGCGTATTCACAGAGTTGAGCAAATCATCACGACCATTGACTTTTAGAGCATTTTTATCACCCGTGAGAGGAAACTCTTCCTCTTCATACCACCCTAACTCCTCAGTGCTTGGCAACAACTGATCTACAACAGGATCTACAAATCCACCTCTTCAGGACTTTTCATACAACCTGAATCATGCAATGTATGGCTTCTTTCACTTCGTACGTTTTAAAGGCTCATTCATCTTGTAGCATGTATCGTTCTACCACTCCCTTTTTTTGAAAGTATAGACTCAACATATCACTATCAGTACCTCACTTCCTTTTATTGCTAAATAATATTCCATTGTGTGGCTATATCACATTTTGTTTATCCATTCCTTGGACAACTGATATTTGGGCTACTTTGACTTTTTGCATACTATATATTCCTCGGCCAGTTTGTTGTACTGTGATAGCTTGTGTGTTGCTGTGGTGATGGAAACTACGTCATGGGTATTTCAAATACCAGTAGAATCATCCATCACTGACAGCTTTCAGCTGAGCTTCCAGACAAAGTCAGACTGTGGAGAAAGATCTGGTAATCTACATTCCAGAGACACTGAATAATGAAAAATTTAGGATTAAATAAATAAGATTAATTTAGAAGAAGAAAAATTTAGGATTAAATAAATAAGATTGCCAAAGCCAAATGCCGTTGAGTCGATTATCTTATTGCCAAAGATAGTACTGGAAGACAGACAGCTTCAAAACACAACTGAGAAAGAACTGCCTAATCAAAGTAGACTTGACCTTAATAATGTGATACAGTAAAGTTTTCAGGACTTTCAATTGCTGACGTGACAAACCTCAAAATAAGATGAAACAGCAGCTAACACCCACTAATAATCAGAATGTGGCGTGTTTAAAGCATGAAATAAGGTAAATTGGAAGTTGTCAAAATGAAATGGAACATATAAACACTGATATCCTAGGCATGAGTGTGTCGAAATTGGCCAATTTTAATTGAACAATCATATGGCCTACCATGCTGGAAATGACGAATTGAAGACAAATGCTGTCACATTGATTTCAAAAGGAATATTTCAAATTATATCTTAAAGTACAATGGTGCTACTGATAATATCCATTCACCTACAAGAAAGATTAGATATCATAACTATTATTAAAATTTATGCACCAACCACTAACACTGAGGATAATGAAACTGAAGATTTTTACCTAAGTCTCAGTGTAAAATTGATCAAATACACAGTTAAGATGCATTGCTCATTACTGATGACTGGAATGTAAAAGTGGGAAAAAAAGAATAATGATCAGTAGTTGGAAAATATGGCCTTGGTGGCTGAAAACAATATGAGAGATAGATTTAGCAAACCCATGACTTACTCACTGAAAGCACCTTTTTTTCAACAACAGAGATGACGACTATTAACACGTACCTTACTGGATAGAGTACATTGGACTCAAATTTACTACACCTGTGTAAAGAGATGATGGAAAATCTCAATATCATCAGTCAGAACAATGCCAGGGGAGAACTGCAAAACAGATTATCTGAATTTAGAAATCATCACAAGACTAGACTCTATGAATTGAACACTAATGACTGAAGAAAAGATGAGTTTTGAGAGGACATCAAGGACGTCATATATAAAGAAAGCAAAAGATCATTAAACAGACACAAAAGAAAGAAAAGACCAAAATGGATGCCAGAAGCGACCCTTAAACTTCTTAAGAGTAGCTAAAAATGAAAGGAAGAAGTGGTGAAGTAAAAGAGCTGAACAGAAGGCTTCAAAGCGTGACTGTAGAAGACAAAGTAAAGTATTATACCGACATGTGCAAACCCCTGAACTCAGAAAACCGAACAGGAAGATGTCTGGCATTTCTCAAGCCAAAATACCTGAAACAAAGATTCAGTCCCCTAGTTGCCATACTGAAGGATTCTACAGGTTAGAAAGTTGAACAAATTTTAGAATCATCAAAAGAAGATGGAAGGAATATCAAAAAGAACTGTTCGATGTTCAACCATTTCAGGAAGCAACATATGGTCAAAAACAGACGGTAGTAAAGGAAGAAGTCCAACCTAAACTGAAGGCGTTGTGAAAACAAACAAACAAGGCTCCAAGAATTGACAGAACACCAACTGAGCTGTTTCAGCAAACTAATGCAAAACTAGAAGCACTCATGTCAGTGCCAAGAAAATTATAAGACAGCTACCTGGCCAACCAATCAGAAGACATCCATATATATGCTCATTCCAAACAAAGGTGATTCAACAAAACACAGAAATTATCAAACAATATTATTAATATCACATGCAAATAAAATTATGCAGAAGATAATTCAGAAAAAGTTGCAGCAGTATATGTATAGGAAACTTCCAGAAAACTATGCCAGATTCAGAAGAGGCTGCAGAACCAGAGATACCATTTGCTGACATCAGATGGATCTAGGCTGAAAGCAGAGGATACCAGGAAGCGGTTTACCTGTATTTTATTGACTATGTAAAGGCATTTGACTATGTGGATCACAATAAATTATGGATAACATTGCAAATAATGAGATGAGAATTCCATAATACCTAATGCACTCATAGGGAGTCTGCACATAGACAAAGAGGTACTGTTTGAACAGAACAAGAGGGTACTGTGTGGTTTAAGTCACGGCAGGTGTACATCAGGGTTGTAGCCTTTCACCATACTTATTCAATCTGCGTGCTGAGAAAGTAATCTGAGAAGTGGAATTATATGAAGATTAATGCTACATCAAGACTGGAGGAAAATTCATTAATGACCTCTCACACAGATGACACAACGTTACTTAATGAAAATGAAGAGGACTTAAAAGCCCTTATTGATGGAAATCAAAGACTACAGCCTTCAGTATGGATTGCACCTTGACGTAAAGGAAACAAAAATCCTCTCAAATGAACTAATAAGCAATATCATGACAGAGAAAAGATTGAAGTTGACAAAGATTTTTATTTTACTTGGATCCACAATCAATGCCACAGCTGCAGAAATCAAGAAACCAAATGATTTAATGCACTGGGCAAATCTCATGCCCAAACCAAAACTTCTTTAAAGTGTTACAAACCAAAGACAGCATCTTGAAGAATAAGGTGCATCCGCCACAAGCCATGATATTCGCACACATTTCATAAGCATGCAAAAGCTGGACAATAAATAAGGAAGACTGAAGAACTGATGCCTTTGAATTCTAATCTTGGTGGAAAACACAAACGATACCACGCACTTACAGAAGAATAAACAAATCTTTCTTGGAAGAAGAACAGCCAGAATGCTCCTCAGAAGCAAACATAGCAAAACTGCATCTCATCAACTCTGGATATGTTATCAGGAAGGACCGGTCCCCGGAGAATGACTTCATGTCTATGGTAAAGTGGAGGAGCGGCAAAAAGAGGAAGACACTCAATAAGATGAAACGACACAGTGGCTGCAACAATGAGCTTAAACAGAGTAACCCTTATTAATACGGCACTGTAGCCAGCAGTGTCTTGTTCTGTTATACACAGGGTTGCTGCAAGTTGGAAATGACTGTACAGCACCTAACAACAACAGTGAAAAATGGTGCCATGAACATCTGTATCTTAATTTTTGTATGAATATAATGCTTTCATTGTTTCCTGGGTATTTACCCAGGAGTAAAATTGCTGAATAATACAGAAATTAGTTGCCAAACTGACTTCCAAAGTGGATGCTAAATTTTATAATCTAAACACATAAGTATGAATGTTTCAATTTCTCTACATCCCCTCCAACACTTCTCATTGCCTGTCTCTTTGATTGTAGCCACCCTAGTGATGATCCAGTGTCAAAAGTCCAGCTGTTAACCAAAACGTTTGACAGCTCTAAGCCACCAACTGCTTCTTGGAAACCCTATGTGGCAGGTTTATTCTGTCCTAAAGGGCTCCTAGCCATAGCGGATGCGAAGTATGATATCTTGCTCGGCTTTGATTTGCATTTTCCCAGTGGCTTGTGATTTTGAACATATTTTCATGCCTTTAAAGTCTAATTATGACTCGATAGCACTTGGCTTTGGCTATATATCTTCTTTGGAGAAATGTATATTCAAAGCCATTGTCAATTTTTAAATTGGGTTGTTTGTTTCTTACTGCTGAGTTGTGAAGAGTTCTTTACATATTCTGGAAACAAATGACTTATCAGATGAATGATTTATACATTTTTTTCCTTCTATGAAATTTTTTTTTTCTCTCTCTCTTTTTGATGATATCCTTGGAAGCACAAAAGTTGATTTTGTGTTTTTCTAATTTAGTCCAATCCATCTATTTTTTCTTTTGTCTCTAGTGCTTTGGAGTGGTATCTAAGAAACCATTGACTAACTCAAGGCCATAAATACTTATGCATTTTTTTAAGACTGATAATCTTAGCTTTTAAATTTAAGTTTATGATTACTTTTGTATGCAATATGCAACATCAGTCCAATTTCTTTTTTTTTTTTTCCTTTGTATGTAGACATCCAGATAGCTCAGTACTATCTGTTGAAAAGACTATTTCCTCCATATTGCATTGCCTTGGTACCCTTTTCAAAAATAACTCTACAATAAATATATAATTTCTCAATTCTACACTACTGATCTATGTATCTACCTTATGTAACATTGTCTTTGTAGTAATTTTTGAAATCAAAAAGCATGAATCTTACAATTTTCCTCTTGCTTTTCAAATAGGTTTTGACTATTTTAGGTCCCTTGCACTTCTGTATGAATTTTATGATTAGCTTGTCAATTTCTCCAAAGAAGTCAGCTAAGACTTTGATAAAGATTGTGTTGAATCTTTAAGCCAATTTGGGGAGTACAGCCATGTTAACAAAATTAAGTTTTCTGATCCGTGAACACAAAATATCTTTCTCATTTAACTAGATCTTTAATTTCTTTTGTCAAAGTTTTGTGAGTTTCTCTGATACGAGTCTTGTACCTCTATTGTTAAATTTCTTTCAAGGTATTTTATTATTTTTTATCTCATTGCTTATTTCTAATGTGTAGGATTATTATTGAACTGTATGCATTGGTATTATATCCTACAACCTCACTGAACTCATGTATCATTTCTTACAGGTTGTGTGTATATGTGCGTGTGAGTGCATGTGTGTATTCTTTGTTGTTGTTAGTTACCATCAAGTCAATTCTGACTCACAGTGACCCGCATGGGTGCAAGTAGAACTGCCCCATTGGGTTTTCAAGGCCATGACTTTTTAAAATAAGATTGCTAGACATGTTTTCCAAAATGCTTCAGTGTGGGTTCCAACTGCCAGCCCTTAAGCTATCAGTTAAGTGGTTAACCACTTGTACCACTCATTGACTTTTTGATTGCTTGTATTAAAGATTACATTATTGAAAAGTAGAGCAGTATGTTGCAATGAGCAGTCATATCCATTTATACTCCTGCAATGAACTCACTGAATAGTGAACAAAAACAAACATAGATTGAGATCTCAGAGTTCTGGATGGCAGCTGAGATGGTTGGGAGTCAAGATGAGTCCAGAAATAGAAAGGAGGTGCAAGGGGCATCACAGGAGCTGGGAGAACCTACCAGTAGCATCTGGAACACCTGCCCACCTCAGTTATATTGGACGACACAACACCCTGAACAAAGAAGACAGAATGCAAGCTAAAACTGAGGAAGCTATAACTCAATTTCTAAGGCTGCACAAATTGAGACACAGCAAAAGCAGTGCGTAGAGCTACCAGAAAAAAAAAGGAAATACTAAAGACCAGGGCAGGAATAAATGAAATAGAAAAACAATAGAAAGAGACAACAAAACCAGAAGTTGATTCTTTGAAAGGATTAACAAAAAGACAAACTGCTGACTAGACCGATGATAGGACAAAAAAGAAAAACAAAACAGAAGAGGCAAATAACAAAATTAAGAAGTGAAACTGGAAATATTACAGCTGTTCCAATCCAGATAAAGACAATCACAACAGATTATGAGGAAAAATTGTACTCCAACAAATTGAAAATCCAGATAAACTGTATAGATTCCTACAAAAGCTCTACCCAAATAAAAGATTGAATGTGTCATGGAAAAACTACCAATAAAGAAATTCTGGGACCAAATGGTTACACTAGGAAACCCTACCAAACATTCAGCGAAGAGTTGACATCAGTTCTACTCAATCTCTTCAAAACTACAGAAGAGGAAGAAGCACTCCTAAACTCTTTCTCTAACACCAACACAACCCGAACCAGGAAAACGTGTCATACAGAAAATTACAGACCCATATTCCTCATGAACATAAACACTTTTCACAGATAATTTTCAACAAAATTCTAGCCAATGGAATTCAGCAACATATCAAAAATCATACACCATGATCAAGTGGGATCGTTCAAGGATTACAAGCATGTATTTACAAGAATTCACATTTCTACAACATTAGAAAATCAATTAATGTAATCTACCACACAAAGAAAATAAAGGAAAACAATATGATTATATTCTTTAGTGCAGAGAAGATACTGGATAAAATTCAACACCCTTTATTGATTAAAAACTCATTAAAATGGGGGTAGACATGACAGCTTTCAACATAATCAAGCGATTGTATGCAAAACCAACAGCCAACATTATTTTCAGTGGAGAGAGACTGAGATCTTTCCCTCTGAGAATGGGAACAAGACAAGGATGCCCATTATGACCACTCTTACTCAATACTATACTAAAATTATAGCCAGAGCACTGAGGCAAGAAAAAGTAATCAAGTCACCCAAATCAGAAAGAAATAAAACTATTGCTATTTGCAGAAGACATGACCCTATACACAGAAGACTCTAAACACTCCTCAAAAAAATTGTTCAAATTAAAAAAGAATTCAGCAACATTGCAGGGTACAAAATCAACACACAAAAATCCATTCAATTCTTTTACACTAAGAAAAAGTATTCTGACAAAGAAATCAAGAAAACAATACTTTGTACAATGGCCTTTGAAACCCTCCCAAAACCTAAACCAACTGCCATCAAGTCAATTCAAACTCACAGCAGCCCTACGGGGCCGTTGTTCTCTATAGTACAGAGTACAGCTGCCCCATAGGGTTTCCAAGGCTGTAAATTCTTATGGAAGCAGACTGTTACATCTTTCTTCAGTGAAGCAGCTGGTGGGTTGTAACCACCAACTTTCTGGTTAGCAACTGAGAACTTTAACTACTGCATTACCAGTGCTCCTTACAATGGTTCCCCAAACTATAAAATAAATAAGAATTAACCTAACTAGAGACATAAAAGACTCACTCAATGAAAATTATGAAACATTACTGCAAGAGACTAAAAGAGGTCTACAAAAATAGAAAGCCATCACATGCTCATGGATCAGAAGAATTAATATAGTGAAAACATAAATGCTACCTAAAGCAATCTCCAGATACAATGTAATCCCAATACATATCCCAACAAGGTTCTTTACTGAAAACGAAAAATTAATAACCAATTTCATATGGAAAGGAAAGAAACTTTGAACAGCCAAAGAAATACTGAAGAAAAAGAACAAAACAGGCCTCACACTCACCAATATAAAAACACATTATGCAATAACTGTAATCAAAACAGCCTGGTATTGGTTCAGTAACAGACACACAAACAAGTGCAAAAGAACTGAGAATGCAAAATTACACCCAGACATCTATAAGCAACTAATTTTTGACAAGGGTCAGAATCCATTCAAAGGATAAAAAAAGCCTCTTTAATAAATGCTACTGACTAAACTGGATATCTACTTGCATAAAAATTTAACAGGACTGATACCTCATATCATACACAAAAATTAATTCAAAATGAATCAAAAGCCTAAATGTTAAACATAAAACTATAACATTTCTGGGAAAAAACTACAGGACCTTATCTTTTGTAAAAACAGGATAACAAGACAACAAATATGTGAACAGATTAAAAAAAGAAAGAAAAATTGGACCCATGAAAAATAAAAAACTTAGGCTCATCAAAAACTTAATCAAAAGAGTAAAAGGAGAACTGATAGGCTGAGAGAAGAATCTTTGGAAATGACATCAAATAAGGGCCTAATCTTCAAAATTGATAGAAAACATCAACAATTCAACAACAAAAGACAAACAACCCAATTATAAGACGGGCTAAGGACATGTCTTGGATATCTAGTGTTGCTATAATAGAAATACCACAAGTGAATGGCTTTAACAAAAAGAAATTTATGTTCTCAGTAAAAGTGACTATAAGTCCAAATTTAGAGTGTCAGCTCAAGGGGAAGAATTTCTCTGTCTACTCTGGAGGAAGATCTTTCTCATCAGTCTTTCCCTGGATTAGGTTTACGGTCTTCTATGCAGAGGAACCATGGGGTTACAGAGGATACACGCTACTCCTGGCACTGTTTTCTTGGTGACATGAGGTTCGGCTATCTGTCCGCTCACCTCTCTATTTAATATGCCAAAAGAAATTGGCTCAAGACACAACCCAATCCTGTAGATTGAATCTCCCCACGTCAACACAACTGCCACTCACCTTTCCTCATTAACATTATAGAAGCAGGATCCCCAACACATAGGAAAATCAATCAGATGACAAAAATGGTAGATAATCACATGCCACTGGGAATCATGGCCTAGCAAAATCGATACAACATTTTGGGGGGACACAACTCAATCTCTGACAAAACATGAACACAACCTTCACCAAAGAAGTCATGCAGCAATCCACAAACACATGATCACCCTTTTATAAGAAGACAAACACAGACATACATAGAGACCAGTGTTCAGTGCAGTTACCAGGAGGAGGAGGGAAGTCATGCTTTAATGATAAAGACTTGTTACTTTTGCTGATGGGAAAAGTGGGACTGAAAAGGAGGTGCAGGGAGCACAACATGAGCAAAGTAAAAGACCCTGCCGTGATGCTGCTGAGAAGCACTCGTGAGCAATAGACACCTATACCAAAGAATCTGACGTATATAAGAGGGCAACAAATGCAACAAAGTATAAAAAATGAGCCCAGGATCACATAAGGATGGCTATAGCCAGATATGTATACAGGAAGGTACACGTGTACACATATGTGAGAACAGATAGCAGTACATACATGTACATGTGAATACAGATATGTGTAGGCAGACATGTATATTTATTGAGGACACAACTGTAGATACTCCTCAGACATAAGCAAACACCTTCCAAGATTAATTTTCTCAGTTTGAATGCTCAGGATCAAAGTCTCATGGGACAACTCAGTCAGCTGGCATAATACAGCTCACAAAGTTCATCTTACAGAGTTCATGGTCTGCACCCTAGTGAAGACAGTAGTGTGTGGGGTCCTAAAAGCTTGTGAGTGGCCATCTCAGACATAACTATTGCTTCCTACTCATCATGAACAAAAGAGAAAGCAACCAAAACCAAAGGAGAAACAAACACACAAGGTGGCTAGCCTACACAAGCCACACTCAACTACCCTGAGATAAAGAGAATCAGACAGTGCCAGGCTACCATCACTGACTGATCTGACCAGGTATGATTCTAGCTAGAATGAGAGGAAAATGCAGAGCAAAACTCAAATTCTAAAAATGGGCAAAATAACTAGGCCACTTAACACTTGATGAAAACCATTGTCCTGAGACGTATTTTAAATGTTGAGCTGAAACCATCCCCTGAGATCACTTGTTAGCAGAAGAGCAAAGCGAAACACAGAATAAAGGGTATTAACCATTAAGATGAGTGCTCTACTATACAAACACCTGTGGGAGCCCAAGGGGGGGAGCACTTAATTCACAGGAAAGACAATAGACCAGGAGGCGGGGAAACTGGAGAACCGGAAATGGAACAATCGCAATGTAATTGAAACCTTCATTGAGAATGCTGCCGTAATGTGAAAAATGTAACTAACGTCATTGGGCAATCTGTGTACATACTGTAAAAGCAGAGCCTGACTTGCTGTGTAAACTTTCAACAAAAGTACAGTAAAATATTATTTAAGAAATAAAGACCATCCTATTTCTTTGATAAAGAAATTATTTTGGCTCAAACACATCTTCAGAATGAAGGACAAAAATGTCCTTCGAGTTTCTTGAGAGAAACTCACTCAAAAAAGTCAGTGAACCTGGATCACAGCCTTAAGAAAAATAATGAACTGTAATTTGTATTTCTTATTAAATGTTACAATGTTAGTACTGACATAGTTAATAATAATATCAATTATACCTACCATTAGGGTCGACATGAGTCGGATGCGACTCGACTGGCACCATATATGCCAGAAACTATAGTAATTATAAACTTCTTCATGTTAATCTTCCCAACAACCTTAAAAACAATATTTATCCTCATTTTATTATAGAAACTGAGGTGAAAAGGGGTAATGACTTATCTAGTTAGTGAGGTATAGTGGCAGAGCAGGGATTCAAATATAGTTAAAGGAATTACATCTGAGACACACAGCTTGCTCAAGGTCACACAACTAGAAGATTCCAGAGTCAGGGCCCCAACCTGGTCCTCCGACTCTGTATCAGTATTTCATCTGTGGTAGGCACTACTCTTCAGGATGGAGACTGTTGGCCTTTTTGTAAGAGCTGAACCACCGGTAGTAAAAATTCCTCAGGATAAGTAAAAAAAGACCACACACATGAAACGCATTACTTTAGGATTAGACCTGTAGATTGCTCTCTTACGATTCTCTCCTTCAGCATGCTTTGCTGCTGCAGTGGGTCCTGGCTTCCAGCTGAGGAAAAAGGCAACAACATCAGAAAATAAATGGAACAAAAACGACAGCAGGGAATTGCATACTTACAGAAACACACATCTCAAGATTTGTCCTTAAAGCTATCTAGGAAGAAAAGCAAGAGGGAATAAATGTTGTCTGAGAGCACCAAGACAAACAGGCAGTCTATAAGCAACGAACAGCATGAAAGACACCAAAATAACCTTGTCTGGACAGTGAGTTTCATTCAGTAATAAATTACACACCAGCATTGGGTGAAGATCTTCCACAGGCTGGTGCCGAAAATCTGAAGTGTGATGGGCAGCTAGACAGCCTGTAAGTACCTCAAAAGAAACAGCATTTATTTCATTAATTTTTAACTTGCTTGCTAAAAGTAAGGAGGACTGGAAGAACTTACTGATGAGGACCAAAGACCACAGCGTTCAGCATGGATTATATATTAACATAAAAAGAAAAAAGCAAAAATCCTCACAGCTGGCCCAATAAACAACATCATGATAAATGGAGAAAAGATTAAAGGCATCAAGGATTTCATTTTACTTGGATCCATAATCAATGCCCAGAAAAAGTAGAAATCAAGAAATTAGACCACAAAAGTGCACTGGTCAAATCTGCAGTGGGGGTGGGGGGGTGGAACCTCTTTAAAGTGTTAAAAATAAAAATGCTACTTTGCTCCTGACCAAGCCTTGGTATTTTCAATCATTTTACATGCGCGCGAAAGCTGGGCAGTGAACAGGGAAGACTGAAGAATTGATGCTTTCAAATTATGGTGTTTGTGAAGAATACTAAACATACCATGGATTTCCAGAAGAACAGACAAATATGTCTTAGAAGAAGTAGAGGCAGAATGCTTCCTCACAAGCAAGAAGAGTGAGACTTTATCTTGCCTACTTTGGATGTGATATCAGGAAGGACCAGTGTTTAGAGAATATACCTAGTAAAATAAACAGCAAAAAAGCGAAGATTCTCAGCAAGGTGGACTGACACAGAGGCTGCAGCAGTGGGCTCAAACACAGCCAAGACTGCAAGGATAATTCAGGACCAAGCAATGTTTCGTTCTGTTGGGCATAGAGTTGCTGTGAGTCAGAACCAGCTTGTGATGGCATCTAACAACAACAATTTTTAACTGCAATCATTTTAAATAATATTTTAAAACCTACTTAACTGAGGAAAAATTTCACATGCTAAAACATGACTACACCAGTTAAAGTATATTACGGTAAATATTGTGTCTCTGAATAAAATATTATGAGCTGAAAAATCTGATGAATTATTTTCCTTCAATTTCAGCACAGGAGTATTTCTTTGATATAAAAAATCAGAATCTACACTATTTGACTTAGAAGAAATAAGAACAGTAATAATGAAGTTAATAATGAAACACCAAACCAGTTACTGTCAAGTCAATTCTGATTCATGCCAACTCCGGGTGTTATAAAGTAGAACTTCTCTATAGGGCATTTTTGGCTCTACTCTTTACAGAAGCAGATTGCCAGATGCTGATCATGAGTTTGAATGGCCAACCTTTAGGTTAGTAGATGAGCATGAACCATTTGTATCATCCAGGGACCATGTTAATAAAAGTAATTACAGTTACCAGTATCCTAGTACTCTGGAGTTTCCAAAGTGCTTTCGCATATACGCTTGTACTTAATCATTGTCCTAATCTTACGGGAAAAGCATCTTTATCTCCATTCTATAGATAAGGAAACCAAGGTCCAGATTTAGATTTAACAAGTATGCACTAGGCTCTGAGAAATGACTACCTCTCTACTTTATTTAAGGTGCAGCAACACCTCATCCACACACTATAATGAGAACTCAGTAAAGACCTGTTAGCAAGCTGAGATATGCAGCTACGGAAGGGAGAGAAGCTAGCTGATTTCCCAGAGATCTGATGCGCTCTGTAACACAATTTATCTGTTCTGTTAGATACCAGATCCAGATGACAGCACCCTCACAACAGGAAACAGCATTTTCCCTTTGCCTGGAAGCCCTACACTTCTAAATTCTATGTGACTAAAGGATCACTGGAGCCTGGGCTGCACAGTGGCTAAGAGCTCAGCTACTAGATCAAAGGTTGGCAGTTTGAACCCACCAGCTACTCCTTAGAAACCCTGTGGGACAGCTCTACTCTGTCCTATAGAATTGGTAATGATTTGGGATGGATTTGATGGCAACAGTTTGGGGGTTTTCATTTAGAGTAATACAAAGAAGCCTAGGTGATGCAGTGGTTAAACAATCGGCTGTTAACTGAAAGCTAGCTGTTCAAACCTACCAGCTATTTCATGCAATAAAGTCGGCAACCTGCTTCTGCAAAGATTATAGTCTTGGAAACCCTATGGGACAGCTCTGTTCTATCCTATAGGTTCACTGTGGGTCAGAAATGACTCAACAACAGGGGATGCAGGTTACAGTACCAGAAAGCAACAAAGGCAAGTCTATGACCGTTACCACCCAAGAGCCCTGTAGGAGCCCAGAGCTTGTCCTGATGGATTGATTTTTAATTAGAGCTAAAGTGGGGGGCTAGTAAATTCCAGGAGCCTCAAGACACCATGGCATGGACCACTTCATACTGTCACAGTTTCACTGAATATCTGGCGCGTCCATAGACTTTGAATAGATCTAACTCAGATTTTTTCTTCTTTCGTTTTCTTTTTAGCAGTCAACTGCACTTGAATGACCGTGATCAAATTTAAAACCAGAGAGACTGATGAGTATTTACTATATAACCTGTTGCCATTAAGTTGGTTCCAACTCACGCTAAGTGCTTCATATGATTTCTTTTTTAATACTCACAGCAAGCATATACTTCTGATACGTCATTGGCACTAGTTTAAGGAGACCTAGTATGCAATGGTTACAGTCGTCCGCTCCTAACCAAAAGGATGACAGCCACTCCTCAGGAGAAAGGTGTAGCAGTCTGCTTCCATAAAGATTTACAGCCTTGGAAACCCCATTGGGATCACTGTGAGTGTTTCTTGTTTGTTTGTTTTGTTTTGCTTTGGCTTATTATTAGTTTATAGGTAAGGGAAGCAAGGAGCCAAGAGATGAAGCCACTGTCTCAAAGTTACAAACTTAGTGGGTGAATTTGGAACTCTAGTCCAAGTTTTTCTGGTTTTAAAGTCCCTGTTCTTTGTGCCACCAGAAACCTGTGTTTCAAGGCTATCACTTGGCAGCTGTGTTACCCAGGATAAGTCCTTTACCTGAGCCTCATTTTCTTCATCTTAAAATACAGATAGTTACGGAGATCCCATCTGGCTGAATTATCAAAAGGAGGCCTGGTTGCACAGTGGTTAAGTACTCAACTGGCAATGGGTAAGTGGTTAGAACCCATCAGATGCTCTTCTTAGGAAACCCTACGGGGCAGTTCTACACTATCCTATGGCCACTATGAGTCAGAATTGATGTGACTGCACACCATTACAACACAATGTTGAAAGGAAAATAGAAAAAAACATAAATACTACTACCTATCTCAGAGACTTGGGAGTTAAGTCACAATCATAATTTGCATTAAAACACTTGGCAAACAATAAAACACAATATAAACATGAATAAAAAATAATTAGAGCTTCTGGGGAAAAGAAATCATTAAAATCTTTAAAGAACTACCTCCTGCTTTTCAGAATATTGAGTGCTAGTTGAACCACAAAAAACACTCAGAGTAAGATTACCCTGATACTTTAGACTTGGGTAGGTATCAAAAGGCTTCCATAGGGTACAGTTTCCAAGCACACAATTCTAAGAGCACATTCCAAGGAAAACAAAAAAGCCATTCTGTACATGTGCATGTGTGTGTGTGTGTTTCTGTTCAGAGTTGCATGCCTGTGTCTGTTGGTGCAGGTTGGTGCAGAAAATAAACTTCTTTGTGCCTATTTACTTCTTAAAGTGTCCATCTATCTGCGGAGCTCCAGATGTTCTGTAGGAGTTGTTAGGCTCCTCATTTAAATGCCAAAGAAAGGTGGTCATAACAACCATTACAAAATAACGTGTTTCCAAGCTTGGGGAGTATATATTATAATTTACAAGGAAAAATAATGACAACTGCCTTTTTAGCTTCCAGAAGATTGTTTTTTTCTGGATATTGTTTTAATCCTTTCCTGGAAAAGCACTCATGTCCTTTAGGATAGCACTCTGATCTGGAAATAATAACATATTGATGTTCCGACAGCTCTACTCTAGAGCTATTGCTGGAGGGATGGAAGCCATGAAGTCTGATGGAAGCACCTCTTCTCAGTGACTCTATGTTTTCACATTTAGATAAATCTTAAAGGCACAGTCAGTATAATTAGATTTTCAGAGGCACTAAAAATCAATTGGACTTTAGAAAACTTTCCATGAAAAAAGATCCCAACTTGGTCATTTTGCAAATAAGAAAACTTGAGCACAGAGTAGGAAAGGCACTTTTGAGAGGCCACTTGGGCAGTTAGAATTGTTTTTCTGTAACCACATTATGTGCTTATTTCTTTTTAAAAAATTACAAAAACCCAAACCAAGTAGATTGTGTCACTTTTTTAGCAGCTTTCTGAGAATGAACTTCTTTAACCAGTTGTCGTCAGGTAGATGCACAGGCACATGACACCATGCGTGTCACAGTAGAATTGTTCTGCAAAGGCTTTTTAGTGAGTGATTTTCAGAAATAGATCACTCGGCCTTTCTTCTGCGGCACCTCTGGTTGTACTTGAATCTCCAACATTTTGGTTAGCAGCCAAGCACGTTTGCTAACATTTGTACTACCCAGAGACTCTGCTAACTGCTTTAACCTATTGCTGTCAAGTTGATTCCACCTCATAGCAACTCTATAGGACAGAGTAGAACTGTACCACAGAGTTTCCAAGGAGCACTTGGTGGATTTGAACTGCTGACATTTTTGTTAGCAGCCACAGCACTTAACGACTATGCCACCAGGGTTTCTGCTAACTTCTTTAAAGGGAACAAAAGAAGAAAGCATAGGGTGCTGTGGATAGATCAGGGGAAACAGAAGCCCATAGACCTGAATTTGAGTCACATCTAGCCACTTGCAGATAAGCAGTAATTTAGTTTCTCTATGCCTTGAGATTTACGTCTATAAAATGTAGATATTCTACTAAACTAATTAGGACAGTTACAACTGTTAAATATCTAATTTAAATGAACATAAGCAAAAATAGGGAAGTTATTGGTTCATATGACTATTGAGAGAACTGAAATCGTAGAGACTGTACCAAGAAGACTTAATAAGGGGATCCAAACACCTTTGAGTCTGTCTGCCTGTCTATTCATGTTCTTCCCTGTATGTCACATGAACTCATTCAGCCCAGCTCCTCCGCACAGTATACATGCTCGGGGCCACTCCTTACAACTTTGTGGGCCAGAGGGAAGAAAATGTTTTTTGTTTCTTTCCTTTTTTTTTTTTTTTTTTTACCTCTAGCATCTATAAAAATCCTGTAAAAATTACATAATTATATACTTGAACAGTGTTGAATTGTCAAATATTTATATTTAGTAATGGAAACCCTGGTGGCATAGTGATTAAGTGCTATGGCTGCTAACTAAAAGGTCTGCAGTTCGAGTACACCAGGTGGTCCTTGGAAACTCTACGGGACGGTTCTATTCTGTCCTGCAATAAAAAAATTTTGCATGAGGACTCTAACTGGCTCACATTAGGTATTATTAGAACTCCTCTGGCCAGCATGGGATGAACTACATTCAAAGACCCTATTAAACCAGGGTCTGACTGAAGAGCCATTTTAAGGAGGGTATTCTGGGTAGACAAAACTATAAATGTCTACTACAAATGCCTACTTCAGAAACTTCAAAATTAAACGTGATAATAGATTTAAAATCCTGAACACATACTAAATTTCTACGGAATAGAGTAGAACTTCCCCATAGAGTTTTCTGGGAGCTCCTGATTGATTAAAATTTCTGACCTTTTGGTCAGCAGCCATAGCTCTTAACCACTAAGCCGCTAGGGTTTCTGAGCACACACTATGTGCACAATAAATGACGGTCACCCTATCCCATGGTAAACCTTTTTAAAGTAATTGTATTTATTCTGGACAATGTGAGGAGTACTGAATTCATGGCCAATCAAAGCAAGGAATGTGAACGTTTTTAAGGTGATCACCACAGACAGGAGAAAACAGGATACTGCCATAGCATGCCAGTACCTGGAGCAACCAGGCAGGGCCCTTAAAGATTATACAAATCCATGTTCAAGGTTGTCCTACCCATGACTTTACAAGGAGACTGTTTGAAGTGGCTTCGAAAAACTCATGTTTCCCTCTCTGCTCTTAGTTTCAGTACTTTAAAATCCATGAATTCTTGTTCTTTGGGTGGTTCTTCTGTCAACCTTGGCATAGTACCTAAATCTATGCTGTGCAGCATCAGGGTGAAAGGGACTCTGAGCCAATGAGATAATGCTGATGTCTCTATCACAGACCCACAGCTCATCAAACCAAATCACAACATCTTAACTGCTGTACTATGATAAATTTTCATTGATCTGGAAAAATCTAAAATCAAGGTCATCAAAGTGATTTTCAGAATATTCTGAAGATAACAAAAAAAGATGGAAAGATGATCACTTTTATACAACCTTTGTATATGGAAAGAACATTCAAGCTCTATTCATGATATTTATAGTCAAGTCTCATTGCCTCATTTAATAAATATTTATGGAGCATCTACAATAATACAACACTCTTCTAAATACTGAAAATACAGGTGAGAACAAAGTAGACTAACCCTTGCCTCTTAAATTTATATTTCTAGGGACCATAAAAAGTTAAGCACATGTATAATACATTGACAGATAAGAGAATAAGCAAAAATAAAGTGAATCAATGAATATCATCATGATAAACAGAGAAGAAACTGAAGTTATCAATGATTTCATTCTACTTGGCTCATCAATCAATGTCCATGTAAGCAACAGTCAAGAAATCAAATGATGCATTTCATCAGGGCTAATCTGCATCAAAGAAACCCTGGTGGCATTGTGGGTTAAGTGCTACATCTGTGAACCAAAAGGTTGGCTGTTCAAATCTGCCAGGTGTTCCTTGGAAACTCTATAGGGAAGTTCTACTTGAGTCAGAATCAACTCAGTGGCACTGGGTTGATTTAATCTGCATCAAAAGACCTCTTTAACTTTCTAAGAAGCAAAAATTTCATTTTGATAACAACTAAGTTACATCTGACCCAAGCTATGATCCTTTGAGTCACCTTATATGCGTGCAAAGTTTCAATAATGAAAAAAAGAAAAAAGAATAAGAATTAACACATTCTAACTGTGGTGTTGGTGATGAATACTGAATACACCAGGGCTGCTGAAAGAACAAATAAATCGGCCTTAAAAGAAATACAACCAGTGTCCCTAGAAATGAGGATGGCAAGACTATCTTGCTTACTTTGGACCCATCATCATGAAAGACAATTGCTAGAAAACAGCATCGCGTCTGGTAAAGTGGAAGGCCCATGAAAATAAGGGAAACTCTCAATGAGATGGTATGACACAACAGCTACAACAATGGACTTAAACATACCAAAGATCATGGAGATGGTGCAGGACTGAGCAGTGTTTCATTCTGCTATACATAAGGGAGTCATCACAAGTCAGAGCCGAACTCAACAAAGACTAACAACAACAAAGGGAAAAAGAAGTTACAGGATGGTGGGGTAAGGGTAACCTTTAGGTTGAGTCTTGAAGGACTGAAACAGCGAGTTGTGGAAGTAAGTAGGACAAAAAGCATTCCAGAGAAACATCAGTAAGTGCAAACACAAAGGTAGAAATACACTTGAACAGAGAGGCAGGAGCTAGATTATGTTAGGCCTTGCAGGCTCTGGGAAAGTCTTTGGGTTTTAAGTAATCAGAATGTGAAGGGAATTCCATTGTGTGGTTTTATATGTAAAAGAACATTTGGCTGCTCTGTGGAGAGATAACAACAAAAGTAGAAAGGAAAGAAGTAGAGAGTTCAATTATGAACCGTTTTAGAAATATAGGCTGGTGATAAAATGTTTTGCCTAGGCCCGTAGAAGGGAAGGTCAAGCGATAAGGAGTCAGATTCCAGGTATGCTAGAGGGATAACCAATAGGATTTGCTGACTGAGGAAATGTAGGGCCTCAGGAAAGAGGCATTCAGAACGATGGCTCCTAGGTTCTTTGCCAGAGTACCTTAATGAACTTAGTACCACTTTCCAAACGGTGGAAACTCTGGTGGTATAGCGGGTTAAGTGCTGTGTCTGCTAACCAAAAGGTCAGCAGTTCAAATCCGCCAGCGAACTTGGAAACTCTACGGAGTAGTTCTACCCTGACCCATAGGGTTCCCGTGATTCAGACCCAGTTCGATGGCAGTGGGCTAGGTTTTGGGTTTGGTTCTGAAAGGCAAAACACTGACATGAGCACAGGGATTTGCAGAGTGCTGTTTTAGGAATGTAGGTTTCAGGTACCTATCTAGATAGAGTTAAGAAAACCAGTGGATTCACAGGTTTGAAGGGTGACGGAGAAAAGTGGGCTGCAGATATAAATGTGGGAGATATCAAACTGCATGTAACGCTGAGTCGGATCCGACTCGACGGCACTTGGCTGACTATGTAACGTTGAAAACCGGGGTCTGGCTGAGATCACCTTAGTAATGAATGCTGATAAAGACAAGGAGAGAGACAAAAACTGAACACTGGAAGACTTAGGAGTCTGAAGCAGGAGTAGGCAGGCAGGTAGCTGGGAAACCAGTACAGTCTGCTAAGCCTGATGTCAAGCGAACAACCTTTTCAAGGTGGAAGGAGTGAAGAGACAAAAATGGAGATTAATAGTGACCTTAACAAAAGCATTTTCAAGGAATTGGCAGGGCTGAAAAACATCTTAGTTGATTGAAGAAAGAGTAACCAACTGCTACTGAGTCAATTCCAATGCATGGCAACTCCAAATAGAACTGTGCTCCACTGAGTTTTCAGGGCTTGATTTGGGAAGTAGATTGCCAGGCTTTCTTTGGAGGTACCTTCAGTAGACTGAAGGCCCCTGCCTTCCAGCTAGCAGCTGGGCACATTAATCAATCGCACCACACAGGGATTCCTGAAGGATGGGAGGTGAGGAGGTAGGCAGTGAATACAGGCAGCTCTTGAGCTTTGCTATAAAAGAGAGGAGACATGTAGACACATAGAGTTTGTTTCTGATGGAGAGGATGGGGTCTAAAGAGGAAATTTTAAAGATGAGAGATATTACAGAATGTACTGTGAAAGAATGACTCAGTGGAGATTGAAATATTGATGTTCAAATAAGCTGATGAATGTAAGTGTGCTTTGTAAGTTAGAAAAGGCTACCCAAGTGCCAGACATTATCATTGTCTGATCTAAATGAACATTCAATTTACAGTCTAACCTTTCATGACCCACATCTCACAAACCGTTGTATCATGTCCCTTTTATAAATGTTTATGGTGACATCACACTCTCCAATTTCTTGTTTGTATTACACTCATAAAAGTTGCTTTGTTAGTCAAAATAATAGCTATTGAGTTTCCAAAAAGATGAGATTGTTTGTGTACCAGTGAACTCACCCTTTTAGGTTCCTCTGACTCATTCATTCTTACTGGTCCTCAAGCCAAATAAAAACACAAATACCACTTTTTAATCCAATCTAACAAGAATCTATCAAATGTTTACTATGTACAGGGCAGAGTAGGTTCTGTGAAATTTACACATTTGTTGCAGTAGTATCATTTAGATCTTAAATCTATCAACCTGTCTCTTAAATTTATCTTCACTCTGTTTCATCCTTGCTATTTCTACTATTGTGCCAGATGCAAAGGCAAGGATATAACAACATATTTCAGGAATGATACTAGCTTTTATAGAAGCATTAAGCAGGAAGTTGGGAATGGGCAGGAAAAAAAAGCTGGAGAGGCAGACCAGTGAGTGTCTTCATGCCGATTTGAAAAATAAGTATTACTATTGATTTTAAGCAGGGAATATCATTGTTCAATTTGGGCTTCATAAAAATCACTCTTTAGAAGCAGAATTAAAAGAAGGTGAAAAAAACAGGGGGGTCAATTAGGAGATTCATTTAACCCTTTATTCAATGTATCAAGTATCTACAGGGTACCAGGAAAGTGCTAGGTTCTGAGAATAACACCTTGAGGAAAATACAACTCTGCCCTAAAGCATTTTGTAACCCGATAGTAATAACTGACAGGCTACCACAATATATAATCAACTTGGTTATGTAAGGGTAAACTGACCAGCGAATTATCCCTAATAAAAATTATTAAAAACCAAGGCATTTGTGGAAACGGCACAATTGGTGTGAACCAGCAGGTATGTATTTATTTAGAGACATACATTTTTTAGGCTGAAAAGTCATGAGGTAGCAGAGTCTGGGGCAGCCACGATGAGTCGTGGGAAGTTATCAGGGAACAAAATTCATGAGGAAGTAGAAGATGTGAGGAAACAGAAAAGGCACAGAGGGCAAAAGGAGCAAGAGGACAACGAAGCCACTCTGCTGAGAAAAGACAGCAAGAGAAAGGCACTTCACTCGGACAAGGAGAAAGAAACGGTAATGGCAGCAATCAAGGGTATCCTTAGTCTCCAGCCCAGAGTTCCGCTCCGACGTAGGTGCACTTTGAAAAAAGAAAACCCAGGCTTATCACCTAAGGAAACTTGCGAGTCTGTGTTTCTTGCAAACCCAAGCAAATGGGGAATTTCCCTGTCCTTAGTAGCTTACTCTTTCAGCAAGGGAGAAGGGACGGTGGCCGGGTGCAACAAGCATGAGAAGAGGTCTGTGCTCTCAGAGAGCACAGTTCACGCAGAGATAAAAGACATTTTGAAAGCATTTTCCTTTCTAAATGAAGCACAGGGAGCCGCCTTGACACTTGACAAAACTTCCGGTAACGCCCCTGCCAGCTACGGGGCTTCAGATCATGTACTGTAGAACAAAGGGAAAGAGCATGCTTAATTCACAAGGCACTTTACCCACCAGTAAAACCAAAGAGTGAACAACTGAAGACAGCAGGTTTGAGAACGACCCCTAACACCAATGTGGCTTCACAGAGGTCCGTTTGCCAGCTGGTCTTCTCTCTCAGCCAGTCATTTCACCATGCCTGTGTCCTGCACGGGAAACCCTGGTGGCATGGTGAGTTAAGTGCTACATCTGCTAACCAAAAGCTCGGCAGTTCAAATCTACCAGGTGCTTCTTGGAAACTCTACAGGGCAGTTCTCCTCCAGGCCCACTGTAAGTCAGATCTGACTGGACGGCAGTGGGTTTGGTTTTGGTCTTGGTCCCCTAGATACACTCGGGACTCATTCTAACTAACGGAAGGGCCACCAACTGGCCTTTTCATGTACCTTCACAGAACAGCTGGGCTGGCACTGTGCTAGATATTGGAGTTATAAAGATGAATAACATTCTCTAGTAATTTTCTAATGTTATTCATGTTTTTAACTCCAATAGCCAGCACAGTGCCATAAGATTTCAGTATACTAAGTAAATCAGGTAAATCAACAGATGAACAATAACAAACAAACAAAACACCAGCAAACCTGCTGCCACTTAGTTGACTGCAGTTCAGAGTTAGACCCTATAGGACAAGGTAGAACTGCCCCACACAATGTCCAAGGAGCACTTGGTGGATTTCAATGGCTGACCTCTTGTTAGCAGTCACAGTTCTTAACCGCTGTGCTGATAGGGTTTCCAGATGAGCAACAGGATGGAAAATCTATGTTGTGGCAGGCACAGAGTGCTACACGGGCACCCACAGGAGAAACCCCTAAAGCCACTGGGTGATGAGGGTCTTTTAGGGAAGGCAATTTAGCTACATTTTAAAAGAGCATGAAGATAGATTAAAAAAAATGTGGGGGGGAGGGGAATGACTTTAACAGAGTTTATGAACATACCCCTGTGTTTAGTATTTCTTCCCAGGTTCATTTGGGGAGAGGGTGATTCTGTATCCAGATAAATGATTTAATGGTAGCCTATCAGGAATTATGGTATATAAGTAACAGAGATGATGTGGGATTTGCAGAGCTCCTTGACACCTCTCTGAGCATAATACATACATTTTCTCCTCTCTGCATAGGTCTTAAGAGGACAAAGCTTGTTATAAGGCCACCATCTACTCTGGGTAATATCTGTATGTAGGTGCATTTAGGTGAGGAGATACTGAGGGTCAAGTGTCCACACTTCCAGGACAGGAAGTAACGTGTTACAAATACAAATGGATAGCTACAGTTTACTTATTCACCTCTCACACTGGACTAGGACCTCTCACATCCGTGGAATCTCATCTAATTGATCTTTGTATCCTCAGCAGCTAGCACAGGACCTGGCACAGAGAAAACACTAAGATTGGTGCATGAATGAAACATCTAAACTAAACAAAGAAAAGCATGAGGTCTGTGATTGCCTGCGGCTACAGAAGAGGTGATGATTACTATGAACATATTTAAGAATAATGCAAAGCAGAGCAGAGTGAATGGATTGCCAGGAACTTTGCTGGGGCTTTTAGAAATGGACAAATGACATCTACATGGGAAAGCAGCCAAACTGGGAAGGTAAGCTTCGTTTGTATAGGGCCTACAGGGAAAGTGCAAGAATTTGAGAGCTGGAAAAGAGGAGGAGAGAGAATCCTGAGCAGGAATGAAGAGGTCAGCAAAGGCATCAAAAAACAGGAACTGTTCCTTCTCATGGAAAGATGCAGGCACCAGATGACAATGAACCGCAAATTGCCACCATGAAAAGCACCAAATTTGCTTGGCTGAACATTGGCAGGCTGCTGCCACTGCCACCAACACAGCACCTCCATTGTCTGCTGTCAGTTGTCTTGACTAAGACAAATAGTATATAGGAAATGCTAACTCTGTTCCCCTCTTCTCTCCTCTTTAGGGGCCCCACAGTCTACTCAGTTTCTTTTTTGCCAAGGGATTTAAATAAACAGCACTGGGAACTGCTTCCAGATACAGAAAACAAAGCCTGTCATTGATAATGTGTTTAAAATGGATTTCCTCTTTCCGAACAGCCCTGGTGGCATAGTGGGTTAAGTGCTATTGCTGCTAACCAAAGGGTTGCCAGGTGCTCCTTGGAAACTCTACAGAGCAGTTCTGCTCTGACCTCTAGGTCACGAGTCTGAGAGACTTAACGGCAGCGGTTTTCATTTTTTGAACAGCACTTGTATCATAATGGTTAAGTGCTCAGCTATTAACCAAAAGGTCAGTAGTTTGACTCCACCAGCTTCTTTTTGGGAACGCTGCGTGGCAGTTCTACTCTGTCCCACAGAGTTGCTATCAGTTGAAATCGACGAACAACAACGAGGTTTTTTTATTTTTCTTTTTATTTAGTATCAAGCAGTGCTTTTATTACCATCACCAGAATTCCCAAGCACCACTCTGTGCACCAGGCACCAATCTTCAAGTGTAATTCTGAATCATAACACAACAGAAATGTTTCTCGATTTCAAAACAAAGATTTATCCAGACAAATTTTTATCATATCTATCTTTCACAAACGAAACCCTGGTGGCATTCTGGTTAAGTGCTGTGGCTACTAGCCAAAAGGTTGACAGTCTAATCCACCAGGTGCTCCTTGGAAGCTCTATGGGGCAGTTCTACTTTGTCCTGTAGGGTCACTGTGAACTGTGAACAGCAGCCAAAGCCAAGTGCCATCGAGTCGGATAGGTTTTTATTTTTTGTAACTACCTTAAGACATTTTCGATGGCTCTTTTACAGAAGAGTTCAAAATGTGCTACTGACACTATAATATTAATTTGTCATTCACTTGAATTAACTTCAGTGAGCGTTTCTCTGTATTGCACCAGGTGCTCTGAGAAGTATAAAGAAGTATAGTTACATCTCAGCTATCCAAAAAGCTGAGGAAACTCATTTTGGGTAGCTGAATTTATTCATTAATCCAACAGGTATGTACTGAGTGTTTAGCATATGTCAGATATTCCACTAGTTTAAAAATAAAGAAATGGCTCAAATTAATAGAAAATACTCTGGTTTGTCAGATGTTCTTCACTGATATTTTGTTTAAAAATATTAAAAAATGTTTACTGTAAAACTGATCCTTGAGGTGAATCTTAAACATTGGGTAGGTGTTTGCCAAATGCACAGGTCAGAGGCAGGAAGTAAATGCCGAGGAAAGGGGCACGGTTCATTCTGGGAAACAGAAGTTTCATGATCTAAGTCATAAAGTAAGAGGAACTTTATTTCTGGGATACAGGATGCAGTGGTTAATTGAGATTGTGAAATAAATTTAATGCAATGCCCAGAAGAGACCCAGACACTGCCATTGATTCTGACTCACAGCAACTGTATAAGACAGAGTAGAACTACTCCACAGTGTTTCCGAGGAGTGCCTTGTAGATTTTAACTGCCGATACCATGCCACCAGGGTTTCTTCCTGAACTCAAAAACTCCAACTCTAAACTTCAGAGTTGATTCTCACTCCTAGTGACCCTATAGAGTAGGGTAGAACTGCTTCACAGAGTTTCCAGGGAGGATCTGGTGGATTTGAACTGTTGATCTTTTGGTTAGTAGACATAGCACTTAGCCACTCACCACCAGGGTTTCCTTTCTCCTGGAACAGAGTAACGTTAGATCAACATGACTGACACTAACAGAGTAAAAGACAAAGCAACAAGAAATGAATGAAGTTGGAGAACTTAAGCAAGTTCCACATTAGAAAGAGTCTTGCATACCAAGCTAAGGAGTTTAAATTTTAGCTTGAGGCAGTGGAGGGCTATTTCAGTTTCACTTTGCTTGGGTTTCTGTTTCTTGAGCAATCAAATTCCCATACATCACGTTGTCCTTTCTTCATGTAATGTCCTTGTTCCCAAATCAGCTTGCCCTCATCCCCATTCTCTTAAATTTGTAACTGTTAGCTAGTCTTTATATTGCAGTTTACATATCATGTTTTAGCAGGAGTTTCTTTGACTCCTTCAACCAACGAATTTTTTATATACTCTCATATCATTCTGTGATTTGGCTTCATAAAATTAATTATAATTATTTTAATTAATAGTTATTATTTAATATTCATAGTAATATTCATCTTGAAAAAACAGAAATGCCATACGGGTCAATCTTTTTTTTAAATGTCTATATTTAAAAAGATATCAAGTAATAGCCAAGTGCCGTCAAGCTGGATCTGACTCATATAAGAAACTACAGAAAGCAAACTAAATCCAAAGCAAGCAGTATGGGGAAATAAAGATTAGAATAGAAATTATTCAAATACAGAATAGAAAAATAACAGAGAAAAATCAATGAAACCAAAAGTTGATTCTTTGAAAATATCAATAAAATTGACAAATCTTTAGTTAGACTGGCCAAAAAAAACAGAGAGAAGATTCAGTTACTAAAATCAGACGTATAACAGGGAATATTACTGTTGGCCTTACAGGAAAGAAAAATGATTATCAGAGAACACCATGAGCAACAGTATACCAACAAATTAGACAACTTAAATGAAATGGGAAAATTCCTATAAATATACAAGCTACTAAAAATGACTCAAGACAAATTAGAAAATCTGAACACACTTAGACTTAATTAGTGATTGGCAAATTTCCCCTACACACAGATACACAAATCCCAGAAACAGAAGGCTTCAAAGATGAATCCCATCATATTTAAAGAAGAATTAATACCAATTATTCACAGACTCTTATAAACATAAAGAAGAGCGAACACCTTCCAACACTAAATGACGTCAGTCTACCTTGATTACAAAACCAAGCAAAGAGATCACAAAAAGAAAAATACAGGCCAGTATCCCTTAAAAATATTTAAAAATCTTCAGCAAAATACTAGAAAAATGAATCAAACAGAATATAAATAAATAAATAAGCTTAAGACACCACCTTTTAAAAATCTCCTGTTAACGTCATGTTTAACAGTAAGACTGAATGTTTGTCCACAATACCAAAAACAAGACAAGAATGTTCACACTCTCGAGTTCTATTTGACTTGTACTGGAAGTTACAGCCAATGCAATTAGGCAAGAAATAGAAATGAAAGGTATTCTGATTGGAAATGAAGAAGTAAAACTACTTCTATTTGGAGAGGACACAATCTTGTAAATCGAAAAGTCTAAGGAATGCAGAAGAACACAATTAGATTAACAAATAAGTTCATCAAGTTATCAAGATATGAGACCAATATGGACAAATTAAATTTAATTCTATACACTAGTAATGAACAACACAAAAATGAAATTAAGGAAACAATTTCATCTACAACTGTGTCAAAATGAATAAAATGTTTTGGAATACATTTAACCAACGAGGTGCAAGACGTGTACAGTGGAAACTACAAAACACTGTCAAAATAACTACTGACTGTGAATCTATTTTGGACTGTGACAACAGAGAATTTGAAGATAATTTTTGCCTTGAAGAAGCTTACAGTTTTATGTGAAAGAATTTTCTAAAGTATATTAAACAAATAGAAGATGCTTCCTTCAACACGAATTATTCTTAACACAATTAGCTTGCTGGGTTTCACAGGCTGTTTACTTGTTTTATGGCTTTGGTTGGTACACCAGCACAGCCATAAGCAAACTTTTGAGAGCACGGACCCACAAATCAAAACATACCAGCTTGAATTTCCAGACCCTGGAGTTTTATTCAACTCCTCACCAGAGAAGTCATCCTTTGCGTTAATCATCTTTTGTTTGTGCATATGTGCACTTATCTGTCTGTACGTGTATGTGCACCAGTAGATACAAGAAAGTGCAGGAGTTTAAAGATGGTGATTTTTCCTGGAGCCTTAATTTTATCTTATGATGGGCAATTTAAAATGATTTCTATCTTGAGATAAACAGAAATACATTAGAAAGCAAAATTTACCTGAAATTTTAAATATAACCTTGAGTCTTCAGGTATACAAACAGACTCTCAAAGTATGTGGTGCGAAGGTGGGAATGTCTAAAGTGTGTTATCTCAGAACTGTGATGATCGTCTATGCGAAATGTTCATTGAACAGTGTCAGGGAGCATCATTCATATAGACTCTTAAAGTGTACAGTGTCCCCAGGAATTATAGGACAGTGGCAATTCTCTTTAATTGCTCATCTAAGAATAATAATCTTGGTAGATGAAAGTCCATCATGCTTCCCAGGCTATAGTCCTCTCCTAAAGTAGGTTGTTAAGTAAGATACCTTTCTATTATTATGCTCTGGGAAGTTTCAAAAGAAGGATATGAAACAACAAATATTACTTCCCAAGTCCAGGGGAGAAATGGTTCGCCTGTCATGTATCTTTCTATCCTCACTGCATTCTTCAAAGAAAAGCAAATGTTGCTGTCACACAGTAGTCATACAATTTTCAAAACACACACATTCTTAATAATAGCAAGAGTCATCACTCAGCATCAGATTGCTGACATTATCCCTCTGAATAAGTAATTAAGAGAAAACCAATACTCAGTATCTGTCCAGAAAAGCACAACAATCCACTGTGGGAAGCAAAGCTGTAATGAGTTTGCTAGAAAAGCGTCTTTCTTCTTTTTTATCTCAACCCACATTTTTTAAAGGACAGGCAATGAAAAAGCATAAAAGCTTTTGTGGAAATCAGTTACCATCATCTGAAGACCACAGAACTGTTACTTAAATAAAAAGTTTAGAAACGACTTCCAAATGTCCCTGAGACCAGGACCTCAAAACATCTTGCATGCATTATGAAAAAAAAAAAAAGGAAAGAAAATGACAACAAGGTGCTCTTCCCCCCATCAAAGATCCAAGTTCTGACTTTCACAGCATATGAGAGCTAACAACACTTCAGGGTAGAGTTAAGCACCTGGAGCTCTTGTCTACCTCTTTGTAGGACAGCCAAAAATCAGGGCGGAGAAATCTTAGCCTTGCCCATTGTCGTAATATGATCATTAGCCCTGCCTGTCTTTTGCTGTCCACAAGACTCTCTCGAACTCTGATCCCATCAAATCTGCTTTGGTTTCACTAATTAATCACCAATGTATCTTCTGCTTTCCTCTTAGAGGTTTGCTCAGGAGCCTGCTACCAGTCTGCTGCTTTTTGCCCGCACAGGTTCCCGGGAGCTTGGAGACAAGCATCACATCAGTGCTACTTCACTGTCTCATTATCTACGACAGTGTCTGGCACATAGTAGGTGGTCAATAATGTTTGCTGAATGTCTGCAAAGGAATGGCTTAGCACTCAAATTATATATGTATCACACGAATCTTACTCACTGCTAGCACAGTTTTACTAGGCTAAAAAGGGTTAAAATACACCAGTCCATTGTACTATCTTAAGAAATTATTCTAATAGATTGAAATGGATTTTAGAAATGGAAATGGGAGCCTCTGGAAGTCTATCACAATAGACTAGACATTCACAATAGTCTACTGATAACGTTTATGTCTCCCAAGACATTCTGACTTCAGTTGGGTAATTCATTTTTCTTTAGAAAGAAATTAATTTTGTGTCTCTTAATTCAAAATTGCTGGTGATAAAGAATCATAGATCCTTTACTTTGGCTGCAATAAGGTATCAAAAACATATGGAAGGGAATACTTTGTCCTCTATTAGACTGTATTAGAGTCTCATAAATTTTAAAAATCACACATTTTTCTAATCTGGATTTTTTATGATTAATATTGATGTGCTTCTTTCTGTTGGATCACATGCTTCCTGAGGGGCCACATCCTACACTATTTTGTATCCCCAGCATCAGCATAACTCCTGGAATGTAGCAGATGCACAAATACTGTTTATTTGATTGATGAATGTTCTAAGAATACACAGCCAAGCCAAGTGCCAAGAAAAAGAACTGGGAACTTGAAAGGTCTGTCAAGCTTTTCTTTCTTCCTCCTTGGAATTCTTAGGATTTGTAACCTGCAGTTAGAGTCTGGTTAAGTTATATATTTGCTTTCCTCATAAGAATATCTATGTTAGTCAGGGTTAAATTTAGTTCATCAGCAGACACCTGCTACAGTGGCTTAAACAAATAAGAAATTCTTCTCTCAAAACACAAGTCCGGGGTGGTCAGCCCAGAGCTGTTACAGCAGCTTGAAGAATGAAGTTCTCCTTTTCATCCTTAATGTAAGACTTCTGCCATCCTGGTTACAAGATAGCTGCCCCTATCTAAAAAATTAAGTACAAAGAAGGACAAAGTACAATACAGAAAAGGGAATGTCAGGGTTGTGTCCACTCCTTTTTAAAGAAACTTCTAAAATCATTTCTCTTTAACTTGCACAAAGATCTTAGTCGCTCAAACTCAGTTACAAGGCCATCTCTATCTACAACAGCATCTGAAGAGGTAAATAATTTTACGGGGACACTGTGCCTCCCAAATTAGAATGAGGTCTCCATGAATGAGGAAGAAAGAGAGACATGATGTGGACATGATGTGGATATCTAGCAGTGTCCACTATACCACCATCAGGCTTCATGGACAGAGCTTTTATATTTCCTTTGAAGTGTCAGGGTCATATTCTGATTTCATAATATTATAATAATGACTATGTGTTAACACATCTGTTGAATCTGTGTATAGGTGGTATTTTTGTGTGTACGTAGCCTTCAGTTTAGAAAGGAGCCAGAAGGAAAGAACATTTGAAAGTTGTCTGGCATCACCACCCTTCCTAGAAGCACTTTGGCCAGCATGGTGTCGAGGTCCTCTGACTGCCCTGCCCTGCCCTGCCCTTGTCTACAGTCATATTAGTCTCATTTACCTACCTTATTCCTAATCACTTGATGACAATCATATTGCTGTTCCGGTTTCCTGATCACATGCCTGATCTTGATTTATTGTCCTCATCTTCTCTGCCTACCAATATCCTCCCAAATTATCAAAGCCCCATTCAAATGTTACTCACTCAGTGAAGCCTCCCAGCATCTCTTGGCCAAAACTGATCAGCCTTTTTTGTGCTCAGATAACCAAACCCACTGCCATCAAGTTGATTCTGACTCACAGTGACCCTACCGGACAGAGCAGAACTGCTCCATAGAGTTTCCAAGAAGCACTTGGCAGATTCTAACTGCCAACCTTTTGGTTACCATATGTAGCACTTACCCCTATGGTACCAGTGTTCCCACGTCCATGGAATTGCTGGTGGTATAGCGAGTGGTTAAGTGTTACTCTGTCCTATATGTTCTCTATGAATCAAAATTGACTTGATGGCTGTGGGTAAAGCAGGTTGGTATACAAATGGCTTATAATATAGCCAATTGTGTATAGATCTGTTTCTCTCAATAAAAGGCAAACTCTTGAAGATAACATCTTGACTTTAATTATAGCTCACAGCCAGGCAAAAGTACATCTTCAATAAGTATCTTTTGCACTAATGTGATATTCTTCTGACCCTTCAAGTATTTTCTGTGCTTCTTATTCTAATCCGCTGGCTGGCTCTGAACCTTATTCTGCGTATTAAGTTCCTTACAACGTATCTAGAGCATCTACCATTGTCTGTTATGACACAATGCAAGTACTGGTGTGAACGGATCTGTTTTGTCCAAATTTAGTCTCCATCTTGCTCACCTATCATTCATTCTCTAATTATACAAAACCAGTTTGCTTTTAAGGACCTTTCCTGGTGCCTGACCTGAGTGTTGAGGATGAGTCTCATATATTCTTTTCTTCTGGTTCCATTCTGAACAGAAGGTTATATGTGCACAAAAACATCACATATGGATAGATGTCAATGAAAGAATGAACACACAGACATTACGACCATGTTAATAAACCAGAATATGAATGACCCTGACACTTCTAAAGGAACATACAAACTCTGCCCATGATATAAACATCACATGCATAACCAACAGCAACTCAAAGAATTGACTATATTTTCTATTTGTTTCTGGATTTTTCACACACAGACAAGCACATACACATGAAACCTAGTGTAGAAATTGTTTCCTTTAACAGTAATGTTATTTTTTTTAAACACTATTTATTGTGATTCAGTGACAGTGTACAATCTGGTCTAAATTCACATGCCCGCCTATGTGCAGCTCCTACTGCTCTCCTTGCCTGGTGACAGCACACTCCTCCTCTCTGTTCTATACAAGTCACATCCTCTTAACAATCTCCTCTTCCCTCTTCTCCACCAAAGCAGATGTTCTTATAAATGAATTCTAGTGTTTGTTCCTATTTAAAAAAAAAAAAAAACCACTTCATCAGTGTGTTGGCATGCTACAATGAAATTCAAATTTCTCTTACGATTTTCCTTATTAGAAAATATTTGCATAGTGAATTCTTGGTGAAGGATAGAAACTTTTCTAATTTTACAGAGAGCCAAGAAAAGCAATGAAAACTGCCAGAAGTAGCTTCAAACATTTTAACACTACTGTTTCCTGATTTTATTAGAGATTGTATAGAATTCTGTCTACTCCCTAGATGTTTCCATACCTCAGGTATACAGTAGACTGTGTTGCTCTCCTAGTTTGAGTGACAACTCACCTATAAGGGACATCCATGTGGCCACATGTAGCACCGCCCAGGAGTGGTCCAGGGAATGTTGCTCTAAAGGCAACCATCTTAAATTAAGATGTTCTTCAGGCCCTACCTCTCATATGTGAGAGAGGATTATATGTTCTATTGTGACTTCACACAGAGGTAGGAGCATGGATTTTATTTGTCACTCCTAAGACATGGAACAGGGAAAGTCACCTGAAATGGAAGTTATAATCCAGGGCAAACTGCAGAAGCATCCTGAGACAGCACTTCACTTTCTCTTCTTTCCTAACTCATGTCCCCCTTCCCTCACATCCTACTCTTCACCAACTAGAGAACTCATTCAAACTAAAAAGAGACTGAAAATATCAGAAACTTGAATAAACAAATTATGTCTAAAAACCTGTTCACCACAGTAAGAGCCATGGCAACTAGCCAAAAAAAGGTCTGCAGCTCATATCCACCAGCTGTTCCTTGGAAACCCCATGAGGCAGTTCTACTGTGTCCTGTATTAGGTCACTAAAAGTCAAAAGGAAACGCTGGTGGTGTAGTGGTTGAGTACCATAGCTTCTATCCCCAAATTTGGCAGTTCAAATCTGCCAGGCACCCCTTGGAAACCATGGAGCAGTTCTATTCTGGTCTATAGGGTTGCTATCAGTTGGAAAATACTTGATGGCAGTGAGCTTATAAGTTAGAAAAGACAGCACATAACAACAGCAACAAAACAGTACAGTCATCTCAAGGAAATCTTCCCTAATCTTTTTGCCCTAGTTTAGAATAGATTTTTTTTCTCCTATGTATTCCCACTGCTGTCTGTGTGCACTGCTGGCTGCTATCACAGCATTTACCGCACTCTGCTGTTCTAAATTTATCTCTACCAGCATTCTGATTGGTCTCTGAGACCAGGTGCTGTGGCTTTATTGCCTTGGAGTTTCCATTGTTCACATCACCGCGCAGACCTTACCACTGCACCATAGGTCGTCGATAAATATTTAATAAATGAAAGAAGAATAAAATCCCCAGCCTATCATTTATATGGAGACCCTGGTGGCATAGTGGTTAAGTGCTACAGTGGCTAACTGGAAGGTCAGCAGTTCAAATCCGTCAGATGCTCCTTGGAAACTCTATGGGGCAATACTACTCTGTCTACAGGGTCACCATGAGTTGGAATCAACTTCATGGCCGTAAGGTTGGGTAACATTTATATATGCATATTGTTATGGATTGAATTGTGTCCCCCCAAAACATGAATTGAAATCCTGGCCCCTATACCTATGGATATAACGTAATTTAATGCAGTGTAATGACCTCCACAATGCAATGTGATACAATCAAATGGTTAAGGTCATACTCATGCAAGATCACACTAAATCTAATCATATTCCAAGTTATATAAAGAGTGGCATGGACACAGAGATGAGAGCACACACTGGGGAAGACAGATTCCACTTGTGGATTGTCAAGAACTAAGGAGTGCCCAGAGTTGCCCAAGAAGGAAAAGGAGCTCTGGTGGTATAATGATTAAGCATTCAGCTGCAAACCATGAGCCTGGTGCCTTGTACCTACCAGCCTCTCCGTGGGTTTAAAGAGCCAGTGCCCAGGGATCTGCTCCTGTAAAGATTACAGCCTAGGAAACACTATGGGCAGTTCTACTCTGTTAAATACTATTGCTATGAATCAGAATCAACTTGATAGCAATGGGTTTGGTTTTGCTTTGGGATAGTTAGAAAGAAGCCCCAGCCGTACAGTGATTAAGAGCTTGACTACTTACTAATCAAAAGATCAGCAGTTTGAATCCATGAGCTGCACCCTGGAAATCCTGTGGGGTACTTCTACTCTGCCCTATAGCAGCCCCATGAGGCAGAATTGACTTGACAGCCCACCACAACAAGTGGTAAGGAAGGAACCTGCACAACTGAGACCCCGGTTTGGACTTTCAGCCTCCAGAATGATGACAAAATAAATTTCTGTTCTTCAAAGCCAGCAGCTTGTAGTGTTTGTGCTACAGCAATACTTGGTAACTAAGACATATGTAAATACACATGTGTGTATATATGTATATATATATACACACACCTATCTACTACATGGAAACCCTGGTTGCACAGTGGCTAAGTGCTACATATGCTAACCAAGAGGTAGGCAGTTCAAATCTGCCAGATGCTCCTTTGAAACTCTATGGTGCAATTTTACTCTGTCCTATAGGGTCACTATAAGTCAAAACTGACTCAACAGCAGTGGGTATGGTTTGTTTGTTTTTTTTAATGTACTCTTTGGAAGTAGTTAGCTTTGATAAGCCTGATGGCTTTGATAACCAGAATCTAGCACAATTCTACATCTGCCAAAGAACAGCATATGTGAAATTGCTGTATCCAGACAGAGATTAAAACGTTAATATGATGTTTTTAAATATATCTCACAAGGTTCAAAACAGAGATCTAAAACGTAAGTGGGTGGCAGAAGTAGGGAAACCAACTGCCACCGAGTTAATTTTTCAGAGAGCAAAAATGTATGTGAAATCACATTCCAGGCAGTAGAGGGATCTGCAACACGTCTAGTGCTTCCAGTGAAAATGCATTCTTCCTAGTTAAGGCTGAACTGTAGCCTTCATAGGCATACACAGCTCACTTAAGCACCGCCATCAGTTAAATCACTTCTTGTGTTTAAAATAGCCATAGTCCCTGGCAGTCATAAGAGAAATTTTAAAAGATGAACATTTTTCAAGTTATGCAAAATAGATACAAGAATGCCTATAAACAGTAGGAAGACATCAGTGATTTCCTAATTTTGCATGATAACAATGCCATTTGTACTTTTGAAAACTTTTTTTGTGTAGTACAAATTGAGACATTTTGCAATTTTTTACATGATTAGAGAATCCTCAGTTCTTTTGACATTTAAATTATATTTTACACAGCTTATGTAATAATGTGTCATTCTTTGCATTGAATTTGTAGTTGTAAAAGTTGCACAGAGTCCTTTGTTTCTTGGATCACTCTATTTTTAAAGCAGAAAGGCTTTGCTGACCTTTTCTCAGTTTCTCCTAGTTGTCTTGAGGCAGTTTCATCAGGTGTCTGACCTTCTTGGATTTACACAACTGTCATCGCACCAGCAGTGAGCAGCAGTTGGGGCAAACTACATGTTAACAAATTGTGTGCTTTCAATCTTCTGTATCACTTTTATCCTGGAGAAGACAGTGTGAAATGTGCTTCCAGAGCAGCCGTCAAGAGAAAAAAGAAGGCCCTCTTCCATCTTGAGTTTATCTGTATGCCTGTCTAGTTTCCTAAGACAGAGGCTGGTTGTGTCTGATTTGCACTGAATCTGTGTCAGTAACCACCGTGATGCCTCACGCCAAATCTTGTAGTTATTACATCGCTGCTCCTCTCTCCACCAAAACAGCTGTCATTCACTGACAACTTCATCTACAGGTTGAGGAATGATACAGCAGCCAGTATAAATATAATGGAACATACAAAGAAAAAAAACATACATTCACCCCTTCTCCAACTAGAGCTATGACAGCAGACATCTGACTCTGGAGCAGATGGCTCTTCCTATAGGAAGAATCAGTTCTGTGCTGTTCTGAGTAATTCCCGATTGTCCTCAGAATGAGGGTAAAGTAGTTAGAAGGAAAATGGCCATGTCCTAATCCTTCTGAAACTGTGAATATTTTATGTTAGACAAAAGAGACTTTGCAGATGTGGTTAAGTTTACAGACATTAGCTTGGAAGAGGATCCTGGATTATCCAGGTGAGCCCAATCCAACCACTGACTACCCACTGCTGTTGAGTTGATTCTGACTGATAGCCACCGTATATGACAGAGCAGAACTGCCCCATAGAGTTTCCAAGAAGTGCCTGGCAGATTCGAACTGCTGACTTTTTGGTTAGCAGTTGTAGCACTTAACTATCAGGCCACCAGGGTTTCCAGTCCAGTCACAGGAAACCTTACATGTAAAGAACATTCTCCTACTGGAGGCGAAAGAGGGGTGCAGTGGCATAAATCAGATTTTAATTACATCTACAAAGTCCCTTTTGTAGGTTGGAAATCTGAGGACACGCCTCTGCCAGTTTCAAGACAGAGCAGGCCACATGTCAAGGAATCTGAGTGGCCTTAAGGAGCTGAGACTCAGTAAGGAAAGAGAGGCCTTTGGTAGGAAATACAGGCCTCGGCCCTGTAACCACAAGGAGCAGGATTATGCCAACAACCTGTATGAACTTGAAAACAGATTCATCCCCGGGCCCCCAAAAGGGATGGCAGCCATGGGGACACTCTAATCTTGGCTGTGAGGCTCTAAGCAGGTGACCCAGTGGAGCTATGCTACAGTCACACTCAGATTTCTAATCTACAGAATGGTAAACTACCAGACGGTTGTTGTTCTGAAACCTTAATTTGTGGTAATTCCTTACATCAGTAGTAGGAGACCAGAACAGAAGATGTGTTGTGGATTGATTGTATCCTCCCAAAAATGTGTACTGAAGTGTCTGTGTTTGTGATTCTGTTTGTTATGTTAATGGAGTCACACTAGGGGAGAGTGAGTCCTAAACCTTGTCACTTAGAATTATAAAAAGAGTGGAAGAGACACAGAGACACACACAAGGGTAAGATGCCATATGAAGACAGATACATATGGCAGATGCATCTACAAAGTCTGCAACACTGGGGATTGCCGCAGTTCCAGAAGCTGAAATGGACAAATGAGGACCTCCTTCTAGGGCCACACTTTGAATTCAGACCGAACTGTGAGAAAATGAATGGTCTTTAAAGCTGCCTACTTGTGGTCTTTTTTGTTACGTCAATACCAACTAACACAGGGTATAGCCAGATCCTTTGTGGTCCAGTAAAAATTGTCCCTCCCAATACACCTTTGATATGTGGGTGAACTGTGAAGAAAACCAATTTTCATGAGGGTTAAGGAAAACTGCCAAGACCTTCACCTTTTTCATTTGTGGGGTTCGATGTTACTAGAACCTCTTGAGACAGGCCGGGATGGTTCTGACTGATTTTCACTGGCAGTAAAGCTCCTGAGGTCTTAGGCATCTTAGGACCCTAAGGATCAGTCTGACAGAAGGGAAAGTCTTGCATGGTGATTTGGGTGTAAAGTCAAAATAAGAGTTTATACAAATCCACATAAATGCCAAGTCTACCTGGACCGAGTAATCAACAAATTCAACAAACACAGTTTGCCTTAAGTATCAGTGAAATGCTTGCAAATACAATTATCAAAACAGATGAGGAAGGAGTGGTCTCTGGCTTCACAATAGAATAAATTATTGTGTAGATATTCCACATCTATTTACTGGACGGTTGGTTGCATGAATGGATGAGTATGAATCCTCTGCTACGTCTAAAACCTAGTTCTTGCTTTGTTTATTATTTCACAAAACTGGTAAAAACCAAAACCAAACTCAGTGCTGTTGAGTCGATTCTGACTCATAGTGACCGTACAGGACAGAGTAGAACTGCTCCTCAGAGTTTTCAAAGAGTGCCTGGCAGATTGGAACTGTCAACCTTCTGGTTAGCAGACAATAGCACTTAACCACTATGACACCAAGAAAATAGAGGGTGGATATAATTTTGATGGAACTTCAGGCCAAGCCAGCCAAGTTGCTTCCTATTCTCTAGCTCTATCTATTCTCATCCCTCTCAGATTAGACTGAATCCTGTTGTAATCCTACCTGCCTGGTAATCCAGCCCACACTGAACTCTCCTTCCTGAATTTGTTACCTGACTTCATCATTTCACAATTCCTTGAGTCTTGTCTTATTACTAGTATTATATCGTTACATTATCCTGATTGTGATTTCTTTATTTGTTAAACTCAACCCTGTTTGTCTATTGTTTACCCAAGCCACTACTTTCTTAAGAGTAGCAATTATGTCTATAATAATGGATAAAACTGGGCTCTGGAGCTAGATCAGGTTCAAATTCTGGCCTTGGTAATTATCTGTGTGATGCCAAGCAAGTTACTTAACCTAAATGGATTTTGGCTTTCTTATCTAGGCTATGGAAATAATAAAGAGTTCTTCACCTTCAGGGAGCCCTGGTAGCATGGCGGTTTAGGGCAGGACTGCTTACCAAAAGGTCAGCAGTTCAAATCCACCAGCTGCTCTTTGGAAAGTCCACAGGGAAGTTCTATTCTGTCCTTGAACATCACTATTAATTGGAATTGATTTGATGGCAACAGATTTGGTTTGGAGTTTTCATCTTCACTGGATCCCTGTGAGGTTTGTATTCACTGATACATGTAAAGTGGTCAAGAATAGTTAGTGACATCATAAATGCTCAATAAACATTACGTATGTACTTGATTTCTTAGCTTACGCACCAAGCACAGTAAATTAGAACTACTTTTGCCATTTTCTGGATTTACCTCTTGTTCTTTGATTTACTAACAAAGATGAAATATAACAATGTGTTGAGACTTTCAAGTGTCAATGGTCTAACAATCTGGAGACTCCTGACACAGTACAAACTGATGTTCCTCACTGGTGTGACCTCAGGCAGGTCTCTTAGTCACCTGTGTGACCTCAGGTCTGAATCACTGTATCTACATCCCTAGGTTACACATGATAATATGAATGACAAAGAATTTGATTCATCATCTCAGCAGGCGGCATTATCCCCTACTTCAGGAAGAAAACTAAAGCTATTAGATGCAATCTCCTACAACTTTCTGCCCCCACTTAAACTTTCTAATTCCCCACTTTTCTTCTTTATCAGTTCTGAACTTTCAGCTACACTTCTGATTTTCTTCCTTCCCTCCCTCTGTGAAGTCATGAAAATGCCCACAAGAGAAATAACTAATTTTAAACATCGACCAACAGTCATCTTGTCTCTTTTTTGTGTCTCATAATTATCACTTGTTAACAAGGTTTACTTTCTCTCAGCCTGTGATTATACGTATTTCTCCAATTCTACAAACTTTATTTTGACCTGACATCCCCTGTATAGAATATCTAGTATCTGTCCTCTTTGATGCAAAGTTCTCAAACCAAACCAAACCCACTGCAGTTGAGTTAGTTCCAACCACTGCACCACCAGGACTCCGCAGTTCTCAAATGCCCACACCGTCTCCTACTTCAAGTGGATTTGCTTGTTGAGGTACTGATTGATCTCTTAACTGCTAAATTTAACATCTTCTTTTCTACACCTCATCTAATTGTACTCTCAAGCACCATATGATATGCTGATTATGCCCTGCTTCTTGTAATTTCCTGTTCTGTAGTGTCTGTAATGGCTTGGCTGGCAGTATCTGTAACATCACACTCTTCTACTTTTCACCTCAATGACCACTGCTTCTCTGTCTCTCTCCTCACTACGTCTGCTAAGCTTACCAATAATGATTTTTCTCAGCAATCTATCCACCTATCTTCCCTTGTAAGCATGTTTACTGGTGGTCTCATCATTTCAACTTTGACCTCTAAGAGAATGATTCACACACCTGTGAAATAAGGTATAAAAATGGGATTTATTCAACCTCTGTCTTGATTGAAGGGTAAACCATCTGTTTATTTTAGGTAAGAACAGATGCCAATGAGTTCATATTCCACAATGAGGTACTGAGCAGAATTTGCAATGGAGAGGATGTCTTAGTTGACAGTCATAATAATGAATCTTCAAACAGGAGAGCTATAAGAACGAAGGTGGTAAGGGGTCACAGGAGATATCTTGTTGACACTGAGGGTACTATATATAGTCATAAAACAAAAATCCTCACAACTGGACCAGTAAGCAACATTGTTATAAACAGAGAAAAGATTGAGGTTGTCAAGGATTTCATTTTTCTTGGGTCCACAATCAACGTCCATGGAAGTAGCAGTCAAGAAATCAAAGGATGCACTGCATTGGAAAAATCCATTGCAAATGAACTCTTTCAAGTATTCAAAAGTAAAGATTTCACCTTGAAGACTAAAATGCACCTGACCCAAGCCATGGTATTTTTAATTGCATCATATGCATGTGAAAGCTGGACAATGAACAGACAGAAGAAGAATCGAGGCCTTTGAATTGTGGTGTTGTAGAATGTTGAATATATGATGGACTGCCAAAAGAACAAGCAGGTCTGTTCTGGAAGAAGTACAACCAGAATGCTCCTTGGAAGCAAAGATGGCAAGATGGTGTCTTATATATTTTGGACAAGTTGTCAGGAAGGATCAATCCCTGGAGAAGGACATCATGCTTAGTAGAGTAGAGGGTCAGCGAAAAAGAGAAAGACCCTTGATGAGACAGATCAACACAGTGGCCACAACAATGAGTTTAAGCATGAAAACAATTGTGAACATGGCACAAGACTGGACAGTGTTTTGTCGTGTTGTTCATAAAGTCCCTGTAAGTCAGAACAGACTCAACGGCACATAACAACAATGTATAGCCAGCACAGAAGCCCTGGTCAAGTAGTGGTTAAATGCTATGGCTATTAAACAATATGTCAGCAGTTCACATCCACCAGGTGCTCTTTGGAAACCCTATGGGGGATTTCTACTCTGTCCTATAGGGTCACTATGAATCAGAATTGACTCAGTGGCAAGGGGCAGAATCAGCACAGTTCAGTCAATTCTCCAAGGAGCTCATGAAAATACCTACAGGAAAAAGTCACCTTGAAACATCTGGCCAGGGCAGAGCAACCTAACACCAGATAACATTAGTATTTGTAGACTGGGACTTTTCTTGCTCTTTGCTTCTCATCCCTCGTTCCATTTCTTGCAGGTCCACAGTGAGGGAAGACAAAAGCTGTAGTTTAAAATTGCAATTTGAAAATTTCACCTATTAAATTGGATTAACCTGACCAACTGACTGACTCCCAAGAAAGGTGATCCAACTGAATGTGGAAATTATCAGACAATATCATCAATGTTACACACAAGTTAAATTTTGCTGAAGAACATTCAAAAGCAGCTACAGCAGTTGCCAGAAATTGAAGCCAGATTCAGAAGAGGGTACACAACCAGGGATATCGTAGCTGAGCTCAGATGGATCCCGGCTGAAAACAGAGAATATCAGGAATATGTTTAAACCCACTGCTGCGAAGTAGATTCAAATTCATAGCGACCCTGTGGGACACAGCAGTATTGCCTCACAAGGTTTTCAGGGAGCGCCTGGTGGATATGAACTGTCAACCTTTTGATTAGCAACTCCAGCACTTAACCACTACACCACCAGGGTTTCCAGAAAAAGAGTTGCTTACTTGTGTTTTACTGACTATGCAAAGGCATTCTACTGCATAGTACATAATAAATTATGAAAAACCTTGCAGAGTGTGAATTACAGAACACTTAATTGCGCTCATGAGGACCTACAGATTGAGAGGCAGTCATTTGAACAACAGAAGGGCAAACTGCATAGTTTAAGGTCAGGAAACACGTGGGTCAGGGTTGTATCCTTTCACTCTACCTATTCGATATGTACGTCAAGCAAATAACATAAGAAACCGGTTTATGTGAAGAAAATTGGAGCATCAAGATTGGAAGAAGACTCATGAACAATTTGTGTTATTCTGATAACATAATCTTGCTTGCATAAATTATGATGACTTGAAGCACTTACTGATGAAGACGAAAAGCCACACACATCCTTCAGTATGGATTATACTGCAATATAAAGAAAACAAAAAGTCTCACAACTGTAACAATATACAACATCATGACAAATGCAGAGATTTTATTTTACTTGTGTCCACAATCAACACCCATGGAAACAGCAGTCAAGAAATCAAAAGATGCATTGTATTGAGCACATCAGCTGTAAAAGATTTCTTTAAGGTATTAAAAAGCAAAGATGTCACCTTGAAGACTGAGGTGATCTTGACCAAACCATGGTGTTTTCACTTGCTTCATATGCAAGTGAAAGCTGGACACTGAATAAAGAAGACAGAAGAGGAACTGACACCTTTGAATTATGGCATTGGGGAAGACTATTGAACACACAGTGAACTACCAAAAACAATGAAAAAATCAGGCTCTGAAGAAGTACAATCAGAGTGCTACTTAGAAGAAAGGATGCTTGAGACCACGTCTCATATACTTTGGGCACCTTATCTGGAGGGATGAGTACCTGGAGAATTAGATCGTGCTTGTAAAGTAGAGGGTCAGCAAAAGAAAGGCAGACCCTCGCTGAAATGGATCAGCACAGTGGCTACCACCAAAGATAGTAGCAATTTCGAGGACGAAGGAGGACCAGGCGGTATTGAGATCAGTTGTACGTACAGTTGCTATGAGTTAGAACAAACTTGACAGCACCTAATGAAACAACACATGGGACTGGATGTTTGAAATACTAAAATGAGATTATTTGGAGAACTAAACAGACAAAGAGGGCTCCAAGACTTGTTTCTCCCAGGTTGCAATTGTTAAACATAATGAAAAACTTTTATATTGCTATTTTCAGGAATTGAACCTGGATTTGAATCTTCCAACACTCTTTGGTTGCTGAATCTAATTATTCCATGAAATAACACTTGGAGAGCCCAACAATCCTAATAGGATTTTGCTCCAGCTCTGAGCCTTCAGAAAGAGAAGAATCAAAAAGTAAAAATAAAAGAGAAGGCTATAAGCTGTTTGAGTAGAGAGAAGAGGTAAAGGGCCAGGGTGCCTTTGAGAGCTATGTTCTTCTATATACCACTTAGTGCATCCTATTTTTAAATAAAGAGGCTTTTAAACTACCACACGATTACACTGGCTGATCCAAAGAAACTCCACAGTGCCAACTCTGTAACTCGCTGCATGAGACACAATGTTTCGCAGGGTGAATCAGAGTATGTGTTTTTCCTGGGAAGCCAGCATGGTTCCGGCGTGAGAAGAAAACTGTTCTTTTGGTTTTAACATATTTTTCTGGTTCTCAACTTCATTTTAGAAAAGCTTTCCACTCGTCAATGGCAAACTTGTCTTTTTTTTTTCCAGTATTGTCTATGTGGTGTTTGAGAAAACCTGTGCTTCTTTCTCCCTGCCTTTTTCTGTTTCTGTCTTTTCCGCTGGTGCATGGGTACATTCTGAGCTCCTTGCTGGAAACAAGGAATGAGGCAGGGCCTAAAGCTTTTAGGTCAGTAGATAAAGGGATATAGAGAGAGTGAAAGTCCAACCCCACCTACAAATTCCACTAGAGCTGGGGTTCTTCTGAGAGCGGAAAGCTGCTAGATTCTCTTTCCCAATACTATCATTAAGAAGGTGGTAAAACCCTAAGAGGGAGATGGTTTCACGGCGCATCTAGGCAGACAGGATGAGAGACAGCCTTGCTTAAGATTCTTATGCCCCACATATGGCAATGAGGAAGAGAAGGCTACCAGACCTAAAGAAGCTCTGAGAACAGGGCCAAAAGTCTTCTCATGGTCAAGTCAGCCCACAGGTTCAAAGACCAAAGATAAAGTAGACCTGTTGTTATGAGTTGAATGGTGTTTCCCTAAAAGATATGTTGAAATCTTAAACTTCAGTACCAGTAAACGTGATCTTTTAGAAATACTGTCTCTGCAGAAGTGATCCAGTTAGTGGTGTGAAATCATAGTGGGTTACGGTGGACCCTAAATCCAATCACTGTTGCCCCTATAAAAGATACAGAGACACAAAGGACACACAGGGAGAAGACTGCTTTATTAAGACAGAGGACAAAACTGGAGTGATAGTAGTTACAAGTCAAGGAATGTCAAGGATTGCTGGTGACTCTCAGAAGCCAGGAGAGACACGAACAAGTTTTTTCTCACAGCCTTCAGAAGGAACTAACTCTGTTAACACCTTGATTTTGGACTTCCAGTCTACCTGAACAATGAAAATATTAGTTGCTGTTGTTTTAAGCCACTCAGTTTACAGCAGCCCTAGGAAACTCAAACAACTTCATTCATGCTCTGCAGTAAGATCCAGAAATTATGACATACCCTGGATGGAGAGAACTCCAGGGAGAACTGAGTATAAGTTTTCTACCAAGTATGTATAATAGAACTCACAGACAAAAATTAAGATGTACTGGAGAAAGACAGTAATATTTATGGCGTTCTGAGGCTGTTGAAATGACATAAATAAGAAGCATAATGGTGACAATATGATAATCAAGTGAAATGAAGGATAAAAAAAAGTCCTCTAATAAAATTAGGAAGGAAAATGGTGAGCTGATACTGGAATTTCTACACACATCTGACTAATAGTGTTGCCCAGAACTGCCTAGGGTCTGGAAAATTGGGTAGATCACCTAAGTCTTACAATTTTTCAGGCATTATATCTTGAGAAAAAATACAAATAGCACAGCACAGATAGTTAATCACTCACTGAGAGAAAACAGAGGCAAGCTCCCCACTTATATATCTGGGCCCTTAGCTCCAGATTTGCCCTTCATCTTGTATTCTTCCCATCCACTTTACGCAAAATCATCAGAATATAATATTAGAGGTTTCTGGGGCTCTTTGCCCTTGATCTATGTTCTCTAAGCAAGCAGCCCTGGTTTTATTAACCCCTACATTTAGCTGTCACCTCAGACAAATAGATTTTCCAAACATAATATCTGTCATTGTATGTCATTGCTGCCTCAGAGCTGTTTCTGTGTAAGGAGGCAGAGCTCCAGATAGAACTGGCAGCCATGTCTTCTTCTCTCCTCCCCATCCACTAAACCAATATTGATGGCATTAAAGGGGCCAAGAAGTAATTTTCTAAATGTTAGGTATGCTGTTGTTATTGTGTGCCATCAAGTGAATTCTAACTCATAGTGGAACTACTTAAAAAAATTGTTACCACATGACCAACTCTATACAACTGGAAAACTGTTTCAGTTCCCGTGGAATCCAGATTTCTGGGTCCATGAATTTGAGGTAACCCATTCAAGCCATTTGTCTTTTAGTGTTGTTTTGAACCTGAAACTTTAAGGAACTTGTTTCCCTGGGGTCACATAGTCTAGTAGGAAGCTTAGCAGAGATCATTTTTGCTTTAGGTATTGGGTAACCAGTTTTAAGCAGTAGGAATGCCAGGATCAGACTGGAAGTAGTGATTTATGATATATAAAACTAAAAAGGCCAAACCTTTTGCCATCGAGTGGATCCTGACTCATAGCAATTCTATAGGAGAGAATAGAACTGCCCCATGGGGTTTCCGATGACCAGCTGGTAGAGTTGAACTGCCAAACCTTTTGATTAGCAGCAGAGCTCTTGGCCTCTATACAACCAGGGCTCCTTAACGATCAACCGGCTCTGAAGCCCTGCCCCTGCTCAGAGAAGGGAACATGGAAGCAGTTTACAATGACCCTCAGGAGACTGCCCTTCCTGGACTTCCCTGTACAACACACTTCCACTGTCCACTCTTCAGAGTGCCTTTGGGTTGATGATGCCAATTGAAATTGCATCTACTTACAATAAATACAATCTGTTACACAAATTTCTGATGTTTCTCTGCACATTTAGGTTTTTAACAGAGTAGAGCTGCCCCATAGTGTTCCCAAGGCCATAATCTGGGGATAAGCTACTTTCTAGGGATTTCTGATATATTCAGGCTCTGATAAAAGGAGATCATCACATCTTTCTCCCCCAGAGCGACTGGTGGATTCTAACTGTCTTTTACCATATAAAGGCCAAGAGGGTCAACCATGGGACAAAGATCTTAGTCTTTGGTTTCTGAAAATTGCCAGAGAAGTTCAAGTACCCTTTGTCTTTCTGAAAAAGGGAACACTTCAGAACGTAAATAAATTGAGAGGATCCAACTCATCACTTTGGCAACAAGTCTTACAAAGGGAGGAGTCATGATGAGGTCTCCATCCCACCCCAAACTTCCCCTGACCAACCCAGTGTTTATTCATGTAACATGCCACACAGGCTTTGGGATGTAAAAATATTCAGCCTATAAGAGTAAGAATTGACTCAAAGGCAAAGGTCTTTTTGTTTTTTGTTTTTAAATATTAGGAAGGAAACATTGCGGTACAGTGTAAGGAGGCAGACTTTCAAATCCAACTGGTCGCCATGTCTTCCTTGCCCTTCCCACCTACTACTATTAGGTGTTAAGGCTGCTAACCAAAATGTAAGTAGTTTGAATCTACCAGGTGCTTGGAAACCCTTTGGGGCAGTTCTACTCTGTCCTATAGGGTCACTATGAGTTGGAATCAACTCAATGGCAGTGTTGTTTTGTTTTGTTTTTTTAATACTAGAGAAATACTATTCAAAATGCTGGCAATTTGAATCCACCAGCTACTCCTTGGTAACCCTATAGGGCAGTTCTTACCTGAGCCATAGCATTGCTATGAGCGGGACTTGACAGCAACGGTTTTGTTTTTGTTTTTTTGAAGGTCCTAAGTGGAAGTATGTGTAGCATAAATGCCAGTCCCATGTAAGTGGGGTTATTTGGCCAAAGGGAACCAGCAGAAGGCAGATTATACCTTTCTAAGTCCCTCATATACAATAAAAAGCAGAATACACTTGAAAGTATCATCATCTCCCCCAACAGTCTTTTTAAGTTGGGGAGACACAAATATCAATCCACATTTGTTCTGATGTGTTGCCTGTTTCTTGTTACAAGTAAGAAAAGCCACTTTCTGGGGGCTTCTGATATATTGAGGCTCTGACCAGAAGGACAGGGTATTCATGGACCAATACAAGAGTTATTAATTCTGTTTTCCTAATGGCCTCCTGACTGTTCAGAAATAGGGCACAACCTGCAAGCACCACTCAGGTTTGGTATGTTATCTTGCCATCTGAATCCCCTTAATCCTGAAAAGCCTGTTACACAGTTGCATGCCTTCTTCTTGCATCACTGTTAAAGAAAAGAAAAGCATGAAATGCAAAGATACATACTGCATGAGTGTACTCTAGCCAGCCTAGTCTACCATCTAATGTTGCCCTGTGTGATCTGAGATCACACAGTCTGCTGGAGGTATAGGATTTCAAGACAAAAAGAAAACCAGAATTAAAAATAAGAAAGCAATAATACAGTTTCACAACTGCAGCAGCCCTTCTCTCTAAGGTTATAAAAAAAGTTATTTTCCTCTTTAAGAAAGATCAGAGTTTATTTTTAAGGCTTTGGGGCACCAATAAAAAGTATTATCAGAGAATCAACCCATGAAGTTTTTCATTGTGCATAAGCAATATCAACGGTAATTCTTCTGATTATTTTTTTATTTAATCATTATATTTTTGGTCATTGTTGTAAATACATCTGTCACACAGCTCTTGCCAGTTCAACTTTCCACAGGTGTACAACTTTATTATCAGCAATGGCAATAGTCATCGGGGCAGGCCTATCCTTAATCATTGCTCCCCTCCACCCCTCTCCCTCTCACTCCTGGTAACCACCAATAAGTTTTGTTCTCCATAGATTTTTTCTTCTTTTTTTTTTTAATATCTACAAGTTATTCAATATTGGATCAATTGGTTTGGAGGTCTGTGGTCCTAGCGTCATGGGAAATAACAGTCGATCATTCTAACAACATGCTTGGTGCTTCTGTTCCACCTTCTAGCTCACTTTGTAGTGAACCGAGTCTCACAAGCAGACTTTCAAGGGGCGACATTCAGTGTCTATTCATCTGGAGCAACAGAGGAAGGTGAGTCAGAAATAGGAAGAAAATACGGGACGTGTGGCTAGTTGTCTCCATGGCCAGCTGCCTTACTTGCCATGAGACTAGAAGAACTAGATGGTGCTCTACTGCCGTTCCTGAATATTTGAATCAAAGATGTTAGAGAACACTCCCGACCAAAAGGGGAAAACATATAATAGAATTTTAGATTCTTATGGAATAGAACTTCCTGGAGCCGTGAAGGTGGGGTGAACCCATGTAACTATTGTCCTGAGATAATCTTTAAACTTCAGTCCAAAATATCCCCTGCAGCCTTTTAAAAACCAACAATAGTTTAGTCTAACTAGTAAAAAATACCTGACTTCAGCGTTACGCTTTTTTCAAATGTACCTGTAGAGGATCATGTTGATAACAGCGGTTTGCAAGATCAGAGAGGCAGTAAATTTATGCTAATTGGGGAGCCACAACTTTAAAAAGGAACATGAGAATGGTAGCACAACTGAAACAATGTAGTCATTGTCACTAAAGGGAACATTTAGAAATTATTTAGTTGGTGTATATTTTCCTGTGTATATTATCAATGACAACAAAATATATGAAATTATTTACATTGAATACATTTGAAATTCTGTTATGCATGTCCTATTTTATTTGGTATTTTTATACAGAATCTTTGATTAAAATATTCTGTAATGGCAACAATTCAGTAACAATTTTTTTTAAAAGATCCTAAAGTTTCTAAAAAGGAAAATAATAATAATATCAGAGAAATAATATATCAGAGAATAATATCAGAGAAAAGCCAACATAATTTACATGACTGCCCTAGTCATGTAGTGCTGCTTTAACAGAAATACCACCAGGAGATGGCATGTGTCTGTCAGTTTGTCATGATACAGGGGCTTGTGTATTGCTGTCATGCTGCAGGTTTTGTCACTGGTATTCTGATACCAGAAGGGTCACCCACGGTAGATTGGTTTCAGTTGAACTTCCAGTCTCACACGGACTAAGAAGAAGGGCCCAGAATTAGCTAGCAAAAACCTTACGAATAGCAGCAGAACACTGTCTTAAATAGTGCAGAAAGATGAGCCCACCCAGGTTGGAAGTCACTCAAAAGACAGCTAGGGAAGACTGCCTCCTCAAAGCAGAGTAACTTTAACGACATAGTTGGAGTAAAGCTTTCAGGACTGTTGCTAGGTGACGTGGCGCAACTCTAAATGAGGAAAAACAGTTGCAAACGTGAAATATATGAAGTGTGAATCTAGGAAAACTGGAAATTGTCAAAAATGAAACAAAACACATAAATATTCATCTGGAGCAACAGAGTAAGGTGAGTCAGAAATAGGAAGAAAACATGGGACATGTGGTTAGCTGCAACAGTGAGCTGAAATGGATTAGTATTGCCATTTTGAATCAGACAACTATATGGTCTACTAAGCCAGGAATGACAACTTGAAGAGGAATGGTATTGCATTCATTGTCAAAAACAACACTTCAAGAGCAATCCTGAAGTACAATGCTGTCAGTGACATGGTAATATCCATATGCCTACAGGGAAGACCCTTTGATACAATTATTATTCAAATTGACATATCAATCACTACGGCCAAAGATAAAGAAACTGAAGATTTTTACCAACGTTTGCATCTGATAATGATAGAACATGTAATCAAGATGCATTGATAATGACTACTGATTGGAATGCAGAAGTTGGAAACAAAGAAAGACTCCTAGCTGGACAATATGATCTCGCTGATAGAAATAATGCCAGAGATTACATGATAAAATTTTGCAAGAAAAACAATGTCTTCATTGCAAATACCTTTTTCACTAACATAAATGGCTGTTCTACACATTGGCCTCACCAGATGGAATACACAGGAATCAAATTCACTGCATCTGTGGAAAGAGATGATAGAAAAGCTTAGTATCATCAGACAGAACAAGACCAGGGGCTAATTGTGAAGCAGAACATCAGTTGCCCACACGCAAGTTCTAAATGAAACTGAAGAATATTAGAAAAACCCACAAGCACCAAAATACAACCTTGAATATATCCCATCTGAGTTTAGAGACCAGGAGCAGATATGGTGCACTTTGTAGTGAATCAAGTCTCACAAGCAGACTTTCAAGGTACAACATTCAGTGAACACTAATAGCCAAAGACCAGATGACTTGTGGAATGACATCAAGGATATCATACATGAAGAAAGCAAGAGATCATTAAAAAGACAGCAAAGAAAGGAAAAAAAAAACAAACAAATAGAATGTCAGAAGAGATTCTGAAACTTGATTTTGAACACTGAGTGGCTAAAGCAAAAGGAGGAGGTGATGAAGTAAAAAAACTAAATGGAAGATTTCAAAGGGTGGCTCAAGAAGACAAAGTACTATAATGACGTGTACAAAGAGCTGGAAATAGAAAACCAAAGCCAAAGCCAAGTGCCGTCGGTCACCATGATAGAAAACCAAAAGGGAAGAAAAAGCTCAACATTTCCCAAGCTCAAGGAAGTCGATTAAAAATTAAAGCCCTGAGTTGCAATAGTGAAAGATTTTACAGCAAAAATATGAAATGATGTATGAAGCATCCAAAGAAGATAGAAGGAATACACAAAGTCTCTATACCAAAAACAACTGGTCAACATTCAGCTATTTTAAGAGGCAGCCTGTGGTCAGGAACTGACAGTACTAAAGGAAGACGTTGAAGCCGCATTTAAGTCATTGTCCAAAAACAAGTCTCCAGGAATTGATGGAATATCAATTAAGATATTTCAACAGTGCAGCACTGGAAGTACTCACTCATCTATGCCATGAAATTTGTTAGACAGCTACCTGGCCAACCGACTGAAGAGTTTCATACTTACACCTATTCCCAAGATGGTGCCACCCGAATGTGGAAATTATTGAACATTATCATTAATATCACATACAAGTAAAATCTTGCTAAAGATCACTCAAAAGTTGCTGTAGCAGTGTGTTAGGAAAGAACTGTCAGAAATTCAGGTCATATTCAAAAGAAGTTGTGGAAACAAGGGTATCATTACTGAGGTCAGATGGATACTGGCTGAAAGCAGAGAACATCAGAAAGATGTTTACTTCTGTTTTATTGGCTATGCAAAGGCATTTGACTATGTGGATCATAAAAAATCATGGACAACATTTGGGAGAATGAGAATTCTAGTAGACTTAATTGTGATCATAAGGAAGTCTACACAAAGATCAAGAGGTAGTTATACAAACAGAACAAGGGGACACTGCATGGTTTAAAGTTAGGAAAGATACGTATCTGGGTTATATCCTTTCACTGAATCTATGCCAAACAAGTAATCTGAGAAGCTGGACTATATGAAGAAGAATGGGGCATCAGGATTGGAGGAAGACTCATTAACAACCTGTATTATGGAGATGATTCAATCTTGCTTGCTGAAAGTGAAGAGGACTTTTCACACTTACTGATGAAGATCAAAGACCACAACCTTCAGTACAGATTATACCTCAATATAAAGAAAACAGAAATCCTCACAACTTAACCAATAAGCAACATCAAGGAGAACAGAAAAAAATTGAAGTTGTCAAGGATTTCATTTTACTTGGATCCACAATCCACACCATACAAGCTGCAGTCAAGAAATCAAAAGATGTACTGTTTTGGGAAAATCTGCTGCAAAAGAGTTTTTTAATGTGTTGAAAAGCAAAGATGCTACATTGAAGACTAAGATGTGCATGACCCAAGGCACAGTATTTTCAATCACGTCACAGGCATGTGAAAGCTAGACAATGAATAAGGAAAACAGGAATTCTGCCTTAGAAGTACACAAGAGCTCTCCCAGCAAGCAAAGATGTCAAGAATACATCTTTCATTCTTTGGACACGTTGTCAGAAGGGATCCATCACTGGAGAAGGACATTATGTCTGATAAAGTATGAGGTCAGTGAAAAGAAGAAGAACTTCAAAGAGAGGAACTGACACAGTGGCTGCAACAACGGGATCATGCATAACAAGAATTTTGGGCAAGACACAGGACTAGTCAGTGTTTCATTCAGCTGTACATAGGGTCGCTATGAGAGGCAGCTGACTCAACAGCACCTAACAACAACAACTGCAACAGATGGCTTTAACAAGGAGAAATTTTATTCTCACAGTCTAGTAGGCTAGAAGTTCAAATCCAGGGCATGAGCTCCAGGGGAAGCCTTTCTTTTTCTGTCTCTCCTGAGAAAGTTCCTTGTCATGAATCTTCCCCTGAACAAAGAGCTTCTCTAGGTAGAAGGCCCTGGTCCAAAGGACATGTTCTGCTCTCAGCATTGGTTTCTTGGTGGTATGAAAACACCAGCTCTCTCTTAGCGTCCCTTTCCTTTTATCTTTTGTAAGATAAAAGCTGATTCAGTCCACAGCTCAGGAAAACTTCCTTTACATTGGATCTCAAGCAGGTGTGACCTGCTTGAGAGTGTTACATCCTATCCTAATCTTCTTTAACATAATCTCATCTTGCCTCATTAACCATAGGAAGAGTTCAGGATTTACAACACGTAGGAATATTACATCAAACGCAACATGGAGGACAACCACATAATACTGGGAATCATGGCCTCGCCAAGTTGACACAGATTTACGAGAAACACAAGACAATTCATAACCACCACCGTTCATTTAGTCCTACATTTCAAATCTGTCTCTCTCACAAACTATGGAGTATCTACCCAGTGCTAGGCATTGCATGTGAGTCATCTAATCCCCAAAACTGTCATGCAAACTAAGTTTTAGGAATCCCATATTACAGATAAGGGAACTTGATCTCAGAAACTAGAATTTGAAATAGAGATGTCTGACCCCAATACTTATATATTCCCCACTACACAGCACTTCTTTCTTGGTATCTCCTCTACATTGCTGCTGTTGTTAAGTGCCTTCGAGCCAGCTCCAAGCCAAGGCACACTATGTAGGACAGAGTGCAACACTGACAGGTCCTGCACCCTCTTCATGATCGCTGGTGTACTTGAGTCCGTTGTTACAGCTATTGCATCAATCCATCTCATTGAAGTTTTTTTTTTTGTAGTTATTGAGCCGGCTCTGACTCATAATGACCCTAAGCACAGCAAAGCAAAACACTACACCATCCTTAATGATTGCTATGCTTGAGCCTGTTTTTGCAGCTACTGTGTCAATCCATCTCACCGAGGTTCTTCCTCTTTTTTGTTGACTCTCTATGAAGTGTGATGTCCTTCTCCAGGGACTGATTCCTCCTGATAATATATCCAAAGTATATAAGATATAGTCTTACCATCCTTGCATATTTGAGGACCCTTAAAAACAGACCCTGAAGTCATTGCTGCTTCATTCTTCAGATGTCAGCTCACAGAGAAACACTGTTTACATTTTTGTTTATTTATATTCATTGCTTATCTGCACATCCCTAGTATAAGGTAAGTGTCTTAGGTTGGGTTTTCTAGAAAAGAAAGCTGGACAAAGAGAAAAAATTCTCTCAAGGAAATAGCTCATATGACTGTAGAGGCTGGCAAGCTCTAAGTCCATGAGTCGGGCATGGGAATAGATGCTTCTCCTAACTCACATAGCTTCAGGGGCTGATAGACACCAGATTGGCAAGTCAGATGGCAGACCACTGGCCCACAGCCTTTAGAAACCAATGAATCCCAAAAAGAGCAGGCAAGCTCTTAGCTCAAGTCCCCCAAACTGGAAGTCAGATGATAATGGACCAGATACAGGATCCAGAGCAGTAGCCTTGGTGGAAAATACACTTATATACTGCAAACAGGTCACACTTCCAAGGAAAATTCCTTTCACTTGATTGGCTGTGGAGATAATCATTGTATAAGTGCCTAACTACTTCATAACTGCCTAAGTACTGAGAATCGTGGTATAGCCAAGATGACACAAAATCTTAATCATTATAGCAAGATAATGTGAGCAGGAGCTGTATCTCTTATTCATTGTTCTATTTCTTAGTACAGTGTCTGATACATAGTAGTTACTCAACAAGTGCTTATTGATTAAATTAATTTATTAGAAAAATTCAAAATGCTAAGTATATGGTATTTGTACAATATTAAGTATAATAATACTATTAAATGCACCATTTTCAAAGCCAGCAAAGTGCCGTCGAGTTGGAGCCGACTCACGGTGACCCTAGGGACCAGGGTAGAAGTGACCCCCAGAGTATTCAAGGAGCGCCTGGTGGATTTGAATTGTTGACCTGCTGATTTTCTGTCATTGAGCAGTATTTTGATCCTTTTTGTCACTGAGTAGGAACTGACTCGATAGCACCTAACAAGAATTTTCTCTCACATACATAGCTCTTTTATCAGAACTTGTTTTCTAGGCCACTAATAGGTGTTTTTTAAAAAACATGATTTACCATAAATATTTTATGTTGCTTATAGGTCATTAACTTGATCATTCAATTTTTTAATTACACATTAAAAATAACAAGTTTAAATAAGCATGCATGAAGTGAAACTGACTTATTAACAACTTTCCAGTGAGACAAATGGAGTAAATGTTCTGTATCCAGTTGGCAATACTTAGGCCAGTTTTCATCTGCTCCAAGTTCTGGTCCTCCTTCTCCTGGTGATGGACAGATCCACCCTGCTTGCAGACTGAGCTACTTAACACTTCTGAGCAATTCTACAAGCTTCATCTGAGCAACACTAAGAGTCTCAGACAGACAGTCTGAGACTAAGAAATTAAACTGACCAGGTTGGTGCTTATTTTCAGCTCTGTATCGTATTTCTAATTGCTAGGCTTTTACAACACACATTAGATGAAGAGAAAGCATCTTGATCCACTGCATATTGGCTGTCTGGGCTTATGCAAAATAATAAAATTCTCCTAATCTCAGATTCCTCATTACTAAAATCAGTCTCCTGGAACCAGACCATGTATCTTTTTTTTTTTTTAATATGACTGAGTGAAAATATACATTCCGTATAAATTTACATGCCCACCTATATGCAGCTTCCACTACTCTCCCTGTCCAGTCTGTATAGAAGGTTTATTAGTCAGTGCCTTTGCAAAAAAGCATCTATGAGGGACAAGGGAATATAGATTGGGCAAAGGAAGCTATTAACCAATACTGCAGAGGCTCTGGAAGTAGGATGGCACTTTAGTGATATCCTAAAGTGAGACTCAGTGATGAGCTTTTATACCCCACATCAATCAGTCATTGGATACAGGCTGACCCATAGTGGAGTGTGACCCTGGACAAGGTGACTGTTTAGTTGAGAGTAATTCCTAGACAAGGAGTCAGCCAGAAGCCTTCCACTGTCAACATTCAGCTGGGAGACAGCAGCTCAGGAAGTAAGTAGCTAGTCCTTAAAGGAGATCCTGGTGGAGTCTCTCAACATTCATTATTGCTAATGCCTTTGAGTGAGCCCCCAAAACACGGCAACCCGGGGCCCAACAGAACCATACACAAGGCAACTCTCGTTTCTTCACCAAATTCCTTGTGGTATTAAATGACATCATGCATGGGAAAGCATATACCTGAGTCCCTGGTACTTAGAAGGCACGCGATAAATCACTGTCACATCAGTATACAAAAGAGTAAATGACAGCCTCATTGTCATAGAGTTGACTCTGACTCAAAGCAATCCTACAGAACAGAGTAGAACTGCCCCCATAGGGTGTCCAAGGAGGATTTGACTGTGAGTCTTTCGGTTAGCAGTCAAACTATTAACCATTGTACTACCAGGACTCGAAAAAAGAATAAATAATAAATGTTTTATGATACCATACCTTGTTGTTAGTATTTGTTATTCCTGCATTCTACTGTCTGTCAACACGTAACTATAAAGATAAAACTTTTTAAAGTGGTGGTATTGGGTCTGCTATAAAGGGGGGCCTGTCTCCACTTCACAAATGGATTCATTTTCCCATCTGCTTTGATTTAAACCTCTACTGCTGTATAGTGTATAAAGGTTTGGGCTCAGAGAGATGAGTCAGCTCCATTTTAAGCCTCTTAAGACAGAACTTTGGGGTTTTGTAGTACTAGAATTCAACTGATAGCGGTCTAATCATCCACAGAATTTAAACACACACACACACACACACACACACACACACACATTTCTATTTCTTAACCTGTAGGACTAACCTAACAAGGTAATTTTTATAATTGTCTCACATTAGCTGGTCTATTTTTATGTGAGATTTATAGTAGAAACAAGGAATATGAAACATTTCTCCTGAATTAAGGGTCACATTATCTAGCTACTGCCTTTGTGAAGTAAGAATTCACATTTCTCTTCATTGAATAGTTCCCAGTTTTAAAGACATTTCAATACAAATGGGTTTTACATATATTATCATAATTAGCAATTTTATGAGGTAGACATTTCTTTTTCTATTATACAGAGAGGCTTAAGTGACTTCACGACTCCTGAAATTAGTAAAAGGCAAAGCTGTAACTTCTCATTCTGAATAGTATGTTGCTTACCTGCCTCAAACAAAAACAAATCCACTGCTGTTGAGTTGCTTCTAACTCATAGCGGCCATAATACCATAGTTGTTTTCCAATTCAAAACTTTGTCTTACTGTATAATTAATTCTTTGATTCCACTACCAAACACTTTTGAATCACCTGTCAGGAGCACTGGTGGTTCAGTGGTAGAATTTTCGCCTCCCACAAGGGAGACCTGGATTTAGTTCCTGGCTAACGTAGAGCTGTTTTGAAAACCTTTGTAGCATAGTGGTTAAGTGCTACATCTGACAGCCAAAAATAGCTGATAGTTTGAACTTGCCAGGCGCCCCTTAGAAACCATGCTGTAGTTCTTCCCTGTCCTATAGGATTGTTATGAGTTAGAAACAACTTGACAGCAGTTTGCGGTTTTTTTCATCAGGTCCAGGGCACTAGATGAATACACACTATCTCTAAATACAAACAGTCACATAGGTAACACCACTTACAACAACAAGGGATGTGTCAGAACAAAGCCTTCAACCCTTCGCAGCTGAAACTGCTTCCCTCGCTTTCCATATGTACTGCTCAGCCACAAAAGCATCCAAGCTAGGCTCTGTATATGGTTTTCACATTTTCCTTTAAGGAGAACAGTCACTTCCAACTTCAACTAAATACCAATAAAGATCAAAGTTCTTTTTAGCCTTCAGGGTGACAAATATCATCCTTAGAATAGACTTTCTTCTCAAGTGGACATCCTAAATATATACTACTTAGACACCAATATGAGCATAACCTAATAATTAGAGGGAAACCACATTACCCCAAAACTGTAAATTTTGTGATTCCAATAAGGCAACGACAGTGGCTCTATTGTTATTTGTTTATTTGTTTCTAAAATCCAATCCAATGATGATCACATAGATACAGGATGATTTGGGGGTGAACAAAAATAAAAGAAAGTGTTCCTTTGGAGAACTCTCCAGCGAGAGCTGTCTATGACACAGTATCTCCCTGGAGACTAGTTACAGAATTTTCTTGCAGAAAACATTTTCTGCAATGAAAATTGAGTGCTTTTGTTTCCTTGGAAACAAACCCTTTCACCTTCACTGCACAGAATTTTAAGCAAAGAAAATTTAATTAGTCCCAGAACCTACCTATTTTAAACCAGCGAAATTTTCAAACACATAGTTTTATTAGAAATAATATACAGTAAACCCACTTAGCTCACTTGAGGTCAAGCAAATAAACCTTTTGCATGATTTGGAAGTGTAGATGTCTGGTATTCTAAATACTGAAATAGAATTACCTAAGAATTCTTACGTGTAATAGCTTAGAAAATCCTCAGTTGCAATCATCAGCTGACTGAAATCATCTTCTCAGTTATAAAGAAAAGAAAAAAAAAAAACTAAAAACAGCATTAAGTTGAGCAATAAAAAATATTAGTTATTAGAAAATTCCATAATAAGAAAGTCAACACACTGAAGCCAGTAGTGTCAAGCCAGCATGTCTCCTGGGGATAGATAATGTTTTCTATAGGAAACAGAATATTTTCTTCCTAAGAAGGAGCCTTATAGGACTCTGTCTTTTACACCACAGAATCAACTTGTAATTTGATGAACTGAAGGTATGAAGGGGAGCATAAGTTTCTGTAGTGAGATTTAATGACAATACTTATTGTTTATATTAAGGCTTTCATAATAAAGAAAAAAGTAGGCAGGTAGAGAAGGAAGGAGGTGGGAGGGAGGGGCCATGGAGATGGAGAGAGGGGAGGAGGGAGGGGGGATAGAAAGAGAGGAGGAAGAGAGGCAGGGAGACAGGAAAGAAGAAACAAACAAGAAAAGAAGGCAGACTTTAATTTCATTCATCTCCCACAACCTCACTTGAGAAATTATAATTCAAATATTTGAAAATGCTGATCAACGTTAAGTTTTAGGAAGCAAGTTTTACAGACATACAAAGGTATTTTGGAGAAATAATCTTCAAATGGTCAAAACTATAAAGATATCTATTACCATACCTCTTGAATTTGAAGTTATCAGAACAGGCTTAAGTAGTGCTATTTTCTCTTGTAAAGTCACTGTCCTAACAAAAAGGATAAGGATTTTAGTGTTCAACTCATTTCAAATAGAATATGCTTATGAGGTGTGTGGAAAAAAACTGACCTTTTTAAATGTCAAGGTACGATAAGCTGAATGTTCCTAACACCAGAGAAGGAAATGAGAAAGGGCTAAGTGGTCAAAACATAGAGCTCTTGAAAACTCCCAGAGAAGCCCAAGAACTCCTAATACCTTCCTCATCAAACAAACATGTCATATCACAGCCAAGTTCCCCTATTCCAATTACTGAACAGAAGAAGGCACAATCATACAGAGAAAATACCCTGAAAGTGATCTTATTTATTTGGATTGGTCCCAGTGAGAGGTTCTCTTCTCTTTCTCTGAATTCTTTTCTAACTTCATTTGCCTTTAATCCACGTTTCATTTCTTGAATGTCTTACATACATGACTCAATATTTTATTTCCCCACACTATGCTCTCAGTCCTCCAAGGCAGCATCACTGTCTGGTTGATCTTTCTAGACAAATCTTCATAGACCTCATACTTAAGGACTGTTTTCTAGATAGTGGGCAAAAAGATTTCCAGTAAATATTTGACTTTCTAAATGTGTGTTTATACTATGATACATTGTGGACATGTAACTTACATTCAAATAATCTTATGGGCCATGTAAGAGTGTGCTCCCAGAGAAATTAGTAAAGAAATAAGTAGTTTTCATATTAACAGAGGTCCCATATTCAAATGTCCACAGAGGTCATGCAGGTAACTTTCATGAGAGAAACCAGAATGGAGCCTGTGTAAGAAAAGCAGGGAATAGTGCAAACTTTGGCAAATTGTAGAGTGTACACCTTCTTCAAAGGTGACTGTCTCTCAAGGAAATGACTGGAAATATCTCTTAGGTTTTACTGGGAGAAGCCCTTTGTGGCTAAGAGCTCAGCCACTGACAGAAAGGTTGGTGATACGAACTCACTAGCTGCTTCAGAAAAGAAAAGAAGTGGTGATCTGTTTCTGTAAAGACTAAAAACTTCAAAATAATACAAAATGAAACATTGCTGTTGAGTCGATTCTGACTCATAGAACTGCTCCACAGAATTTGCAAGGAGTGCCTAGATGATTTGAACTGCTGAACTTCTGTTTAGCAGATGTAGCACCGAGCCACTCCACCTCCAGGGTATCCAAAGATTATAACCAAGAAAATCCTATGGAGCTGTTCCACTGTAATATTACAGCCAGGAAAACCCCATGGAAGACTCACATAGAGTAGCTATGAGTAGAAATCAACGTGACAGCAGACAGCAACAACTTTGGGAACGTAAGCCTACCTCGTGAGCTAGAAATTCAGCTTGTAACTTGAAATCTTTTCATTTTCAGATCTTGGCAACTAATTATTATTATTATGTTAATAAAACACAAGGAAGCAGATAACACCCAACTGTGAAGTGAATCTAGGCTGTGGTTACCGGTTTGAAATAATCTGGTCTGAAATTTCAGTCTGATGTAATAGGAAGATGTGAGTCAGAGATCTATAATGTTTATGTGTGACACAGTGAGTCTTTCTCCTCTAATTCTTGTAATCATTACTGGAAGAAATGCTAAACAAACTTTCTCAGAATGCCAGAGAAGGACGAGATGTCCCCGACAGTTCTCATTCAAGCCACAAGTTAAGGAAAAGGAACAAAGGGCTTATAGCCCTAGCAACCAGTTTATTGATCTACTGGTAGATGGTGAGTTTTAGAGCTGAAGAACATCTTGTATAGTCCCTTCACTTTAGAAACAAGGAGACTCAGGTCTGGAGACAACATGCAGAGAGATGCCAATTATGGCGCTGTCCACAGCCCGGTGTTTCTTGCCGAGCTCCCTGTGCTAGTTGGGAATCCCAACAGAAGCTTGTGCCAGGAAAGGAGAACTGCGAATATGGGAGTAGTGGAAATGACAGGGAGGGGTCCTGGTATAAGAACTGTTTCTTGACTCTAGCTCATGAAGAATGCTAGGGACAATTCTGTTTCTCCTGAGATATAAGTCAATATATTTCCTTTCTCTGTGTAGTCTGAGGATATACTCAGGGATGGCACAGGTTCAGTTCCTGGTTGACACATCTCACGTACAGTTGCCACCATCCGTCAGCAGACGGTATATGTTTCCGTGATGTTAAACAGGTTTCAGACTAAGACAGAATGTGAGGAAAGGCCTGGCAATCTACTTTCAAAAATCACCCAGTGAAAATCCTACAGATCATAGGGCTGGTACGGGACTGGCAGCATTTTGCTTCCTTCTGTATACGGTCACCATAAGCCAGCGATTAACTCAGTAGCACTGCGATGGATTGAATTCTGTCCCTCAGATACATGTGTTCTAAATTTTGGCCTCTATGCTTGTGGTTATAATCTCATTTGGGTATGAGTTGTGTCTGTTATATTAAACAGTCAGGATTAGTGTAGGGTGCATCTTGAGTTGATCTCTTCTGAGATGTAAAGAGATTAAACATGCAAGGTAGAAGCAGAGGAGGGGAGACATACCAAACCCATGAAGATTGCCCAGGGGCAGAAACTCAGAAGAGACAGCAACCTTCCTCCAGAGCTGACAGAAAAAGCCTTTCCTAGAGCCAACACTCTGAATATGGACTTCTAGCCTCTGAAATGGTGAGGAAAAAAGATTTCTGTTTGTTAATGCCAGTACTTGTAGCATTTCTGTTATAGCAGCACTGGATTAACTAATACATTGGCACTGAGAAGTTGGAGTTTGGTTCTAACAGATACCTAAAATGTGAAAAGTAGTTTTGGAATTGGGGGATGGGTAGAAATGGAAGAGTTTTAAAGTTCCTAATAGCAAAAGCCTAGATTGCTTTGAAGAGACTTTTGGTAGAATTATGGAGCCAGCCAAGTGCCATCGAGAATTATGGAGATCAAAGGTAATTCTGGTGAGGTCTCAGAAAACAAGAGAAGAAAGCTGTTGAGTAAGCTTCTATCATCTTAGAGAACACATATGACACCAGCAACAGTCTGCTGCTAGAAATTCAGATGTTAAATGTGCTTCTGGTGAGGCTTTCAAAGAAAATTATGAACATGCGATTGGACAGTGGAGGAAGGGTGATGCTTTTTATGCAGCAACAAAGGGCTTGCCTGAATTATGTTCAAATGCTTGGTGGAAGGTAGAACTTTAAGTGCTGAACTTGCCTGTCTGGCTGATGAAATTTCTAGGCAAGACTTCAAAGGGGCCATGTGGTTCCTCCTAGTTTCTTATAGTCAAATGGGAGAGGAAAGAGATGAATTTAAAAATGAACTGTGTAAATGAAAACAGAACTTAAAGATTTGGAAAATTCAATTGCACGAACTAGGAACACACATCTTAGAATGTTCACCAAAGATGCGGCTACACAATCTTTTGTTAAAGAAGTGAATCCTGTGACTGATGGGTCCAAACAACTACCACGGTAGTGTTAACCACAGTCGCGCATCCGTGCTGCCTGTCCGCAAAGCCAATACCGAGAGGGGAGGCGAGGTGATTAAATGAGGACATTTACTGAGGGCTGACACACAAGAGGCAATGGGGAATCAGTTCCCTCACGCCTTGCCTGCATGCATAGGTGAGCCTGGAGGTTGTATAGCTTGATTAAGTAGGGGGACATTAGGTAATATTTTTCCCGGTCCATGCAAGTAATTCTTTCAATGTTTCAATAATATTTTTTGTGGGGGTCTCCATGGCTTCAACCAAATTGAGGTTTGATAATCATCCAAACTACCTGGTGATTCAGTTAAGTAGTCTTAGAGAATGACTAAAAGGGTATAAACAGAACGATTAATGAATGTTTCTAAGAGGAAGCAATAGCAGTGTGACTTACGATCAGTACAAGGTAAATTCTAACGGATGGGGGAAATCAAGTCCTCAGGACTCCATGTTTGTAACACGGTCATCTTAACTACTGTCATAACTACTGTTGTCTTAACTGCTGTGCTACTGTGTGTAGTAAGAGGAAGTCAGGCTGGCCGAGGGCCTTCCTTTCAGTAGAAAATCATCAACTTAATTTGAAGGAAATAGGGAAAGAAGAAGATGAAAGAAGGCTTTATGCCTCTTAGAATTTTGCAAGCAGGAAAAGGACTGAAGGAGTTACATCTGTTGTTCTCCAAGAAAAGCAAAGGACCATCCTTGAGTCAACGTGGAGACCAGCAGAACTGCTGAAAAGGATCAGAGCTGTCACGCCCAAGGAGCAAAAGAATGGTGGCTGCAGAGACCCAAGGGATAGAATCGCCACTCAGATGGAACAGGAGACTTGGGCTATCTGAAGCCGAGGGAGCCGAGTTGCCTCCCAGAGCACCTGAAGATGGAGCGGAAGCCCAGGACGACAGGCTCCAGAGTCTGGAGGAGAGGGCCATTGCCTAGATGGTTTCAGAGTATTTTCAAACCATAAGAGCTAATGTTGTTCTATGGGATTTGGGCTTCTCTCTGGGTACTCTTTACCCTTTCTTGCCCTCTGATTTCTCCCATTTGTAATGGAAATATATGCCTTATCTCTGGTCTTTACTGTATTTTGAAAGCATAACCCATACTCTAGATTTCACAAGTTCACAAATGAGGAGGAATTTTGCCCCAGGAGAGAATATGCCTAAAGTTTTACCCATATTTGATTTAGATGATTTAGAAGATGAGATTTAGACTTAGAGTTAATTTAAGACTTTTGGGATTATGTAATGGGATGGATGTGTTTTATGTGTAGTGAGGACATGAATTTTAGGCGGCCAGAGAATGGAAGGTTACAAACTGAATTGTATCTTTCTCCCACCCACCCCTCAGTGTTTTAGATCCTACCCTCTACACCTGTGATTATAGCCCCCTTGGAGAATAGGTTGTGTTTGTTGCATCAAAGAGGCAAGATTAAGGTAGAGTGTATCTTGAGTTAATCTCTTCTGAGACATATAGAGATTCAACAAGCAAGTTACAAGTGGAGATGCAGAAAGAGAGATGCCAAACCACATGACAATAACCCAGGAGCAGAAGCTCAGAAAAGACAAGGACTTTCCTCCAGAGCTGAAAGAGTAAGGTTTCCCTAAAATCAGCACTTTGAATTCAGACTTCCAGTCTCCTAAAATGTGAGGAAATACATTTCTGTTTGTTAAAGCTACCCACTTGTGGTATTTCTGTCATAGTAGCACTGAATAGCAGGAAACTAACAAGTGGTGTGGCAGGACACAGATGGCCTCAGGCTAGGGAAACCATAGGGGCTACAGGACAAAAGGAAATCAGAAGGAGTCCCAGGCAGAAAAACAGTGAATAGAGTCTAAAATCTTTACATAGACCTGCAGATGTTTACATTCCCACCTAAGTCCGCAAGCAAACAACTGGAAGAGTTTCTCTAAATAACTAAACTTCTGAGAACCAGAGCACTGATGCCTTACAGGATGTGTGTGTGTGTGGTGGTGGGAAGAAAAGTGCCTAGTTTAATATTCTGTCTACTCACTCTGCCTGATTACCCTGCAGCTAGATCTACCCTTGCACATAGAGCCACGAATCATCTTTTTTTATTGACTCATCCCCAGATATGAACGGACAATCAAGAATCATCAGACATTGAGGAAAGCCTACAACACGAGAGAGAGCCAGATAAAGCAAGAAGAAACAGAGATAATTCGACAGAGTTTTCAAAATCTGGGAATGCCTGTGGGAGTGTACACTGCAAGGGAACATTGCCCTCGATGAGTGTCTCAGCAGAAAAGTAGGTTAAGAACTAACTGCTTTTCTAATGTGTGTTCTATCTCTCCAAGCTTCCTATCTTCTGTGTATCTGATGAACATTCTGCAATCTATACTTCAGAAGTCCCAGAACCCTTGACTGACACAATCGGTGTTAGAGGCAGAATGTTGCCAGTGTTAGAAATTATAAAATAAAGTGTTATGTTTAAGGAAAGAATATATCACTAGAAAAGGGTTAAGTATGAAATCACAGAAAAACAGGAGTCGAAGAAGTCTTCATCTAAATTGCCCAGAGGACCTTGAATCTATAGGTCCCCAGAATTTGGACAAAAGAGCATTGTCGTTTATTTGGAGACCTTTCATCAAGATTTCCTAAACTTTAAATTAAGCAAAATATCCTAGGACTGTAGCCTCTCTCTGCTCATAGTCCAGCTTTCCTTAGCAATGATCTGATAATAATTTGGCTACCCACATAATCAAAAAAGGAAGGAGTTTACAGATAATGGATGTTCCCACTGAATCTCCATAGTCTAAGCATTCTTTTTGTATCAAGCAATTTTAAGTTTGATTAACTTTACTAGGTTGTGATTACCTTCTACAAAGTTGTTACAGTCAGGTTTGGGACTTTTGAAGATTAAAGACAACATCACCGGGGATAGTCCAGCCTGAGTGGCTAGCTAGTTCCTTGCCTGGTAGTAACTGTATTTAGTGTGCACTTCTCTATAAGTGGTTCTCAAACTTGACTGCATGTTAGGATTATCTTGGGAAGTTTTTTTTTTTTTTTTTTCCAAACTTCTGATGCCTAGACTTACTGGAACCCAGAGGCTTCCATTCACTTGCTCTGTGGTGGGACCTATGCATAGGTATGTTTTAAGTACTCCCCAGGTGACTCAGAGGTAAGCAAGAGAGGAAAACCTGCTGGGAGGCAAATGATTGTACTCCAGAAGTTTAAACTCCTACTGGGCTGCTGACAGTTCATTTTGAATTGCTTCATCCATTTCCAATACTGATGTTATCTTATCAGTGCTGATTTTACTCATTAATGCTCCATGATTGGACAGTTCTAACAGGAGAGCTTATGAAGAAAATGACTATAACTTAACAGACAAAAGAATTTTCTGATACTTTAAACTTCACAAGAATAGATTATATTGTAAACTGCCTAACCTTGGAAGTTTTAAGACAAGACAAAACTCCATTCTGTACTTTTGTAGGTTACTGTATGTAAAGCCAAAAGCCACTGCTGTCATGTCAATTCTGACTCATAGTGACTATACGGGAAAGAGTAAAACTTCCCTATAGCGTTTCCAAGGAGTGCCTGGCAGATTTGAATTGCGACCTTTTGGTTAGCAGATGTAGCACTTAGTTACTATACCATCACGGTTTCCGTTATGTACAAGTAGGTCTCAAAACTGAGCCCCTGGTAGTGTAACAATCACAAACTCTGCTGCTAACTGAGCCCGCAGCCTGAACCCACTCACAAGCAACGCGGGAGAAAGACCTGGTGATCTGCTACCATGAAGACAATACCCTTGAAACTCTATGGGGCAGTTTTACTGTGTCACGTGGCTTCCTACAAGTCAAAACCAACCCAAAGGCACCTAACAATGACAGCATTATATGCAAGGAGATCTGAAAATCTGTCTGGCAATAGTGTCTGCTTCCAGGAAATTTTGACCTAATATTTCTTCTCATTCTAATCTTCTGTAATTGGCACATCAATTATCTTATTTTTATCAGACTACTAATACCATAAAGATCCATCCAATATTAGTACTTTCTGCCTGTACTTGACTTAAAAACAAAAAGCTGTTATTTTATGCTTTATCTACCTTTTACTGACTATAGAATCTTAAGAACTTAACCACTTTAAATTTTAGTTTCTTTGTAAAAGAGAGTTCAAAATAGTTGCAGGTACTTATCTTCAAAACATCTTATGAACATTAAATGATCTATGCATCTAATGTGCTTAGCATAGCATCTAGCACATAGTGAACACTTAGTAGATGTTTGCTAGTATCTATCAACTTTTAACACAATATATATATCGATTTTTTTAATTTTGCATTTCAATGTTTTTATTGTGATTGAATAAAAATGTACATTTATATAAACTGCATCCCCACCTATATGCAGCTCCACTGCTCTCCCTGCTCAGTGACAGCACGCTCTTCCTCTCTACTCCATACATGTTTTATCTTCCCAACAATCTCCTATCCCCTCCTCTCTACCCACTTCCCTTGCTCCAGTAAGAGGTTGCAGGATGACATCCTATAGATGCATAGAACCATAAAGTGCACACACAATATGGTCACTGTGTGTCACCGTGTCCAATCCATTCCTGTTTGAGAGTTGATCTCCCTTATGATTTATGGACGGAGCAGCATCAGTGCCAGGGGCCATGCTCCCAGGGGAACCCTGAGGCCCATGGACCATCAATCGTGGTCTTTTAATGGAGCTCTCAGAGTGCACCCCTTTTTATTCTTGTGTTGCCAGTGGGACTCAACTTTGTGAGCTCCATCATGGCTATCACTGGTGGTGGCCGGGCTCCATCTAGTTCTTCCATTCACAAGTTGAAGCAGTGACTGACTCATCTGGGTCTTTCTGTCTTTTGGGTTCTCTTTCCTCCATGTTGTTTTGGTCCTTGGTGATCATCTGTTCGTGCTAAGTTGGGACCATTTGCTGTACCCTCAGATAGCAGCTTGGCAGCTTTTAAGACCCCAGACACCTTTCACCAGTGTGGAGTGCAGAGGGCTCTCTTAGCAAAATGCTAGTTGATCCAGTTGGCCTCGGTTTCCCCTGAGAGCATAGCCCCTGGCCCACCACCTGTCCTTGTTAATACTGGATTAAGATGGGAGGAGTAATCATGTTGTGTTGAAATCCAGTTAATATTGATCTTCTAACACATGCTGCCCCATATTTCACCCAAAAAGGTTTTTATCAACTATCTAATCTAAACCCTCCCCTCTTCGTCCTCCCTCCCTCCCCACTCTTGCAGCCATCAAAGAGTCTTTTCTTCTATGCATGAGTCTGTTTCTAAGTTCTTATTGTAAGAGTCTCATACAATATTTGTCCTCTTGTGGCTTTCACTCAACATAATCCCCTCCAATTGAAACCAGATTATGAGATGTTTCTCCAAATCATCATTGTTCTTTATCATTGCATAGTGTTCCACTGAGTATATATACCATAGTTTACCTATCCATTCCTCTGTTGTTGGGCATCTGGTTTGATTCCATCTTTTTGCTGTTTTGGACTGTGCTGTGATAAATATTCATGTGCATGTATCATTTGGTGTGAAAGGCCTTGACTCTGTAGGATATATTCCAAGCAGTGGAGTTACTTGTTCAAATGGTACGTCTAGATTCAGCTTTTTAAGGAAGCACCAGATTGCTTTCCAAAGAGGTCGCACCATTTTGCAATCCCACCAACAGCGTAGGAGAGTTCCAATTTCTCCACAGCCTCTCCAGCATTTGTTGTTTTGAGTTTTTTGGATCATGGCCAACCTTGTTGGGGTGAGATGGTATCTCATTGTTGTTTTGATTTGAATTTCTTTAATAGCTAATGATCGTGAGCATGTCCGCATGTCGTTTTTGGCCGCCTGGATCTCCTCGTTAGTGAAGTCTCTATCCATCTCCTTTGCCCATCACTTAACTGACATGATTTATCTTTTTCTTGTTGATATTTTAATACAATATATTTAATGTACATCTTATAATATTTTCTTTGTGCTATTACTGTGGTTTAAAGAATCTGAGCTATTTCTAATAATTCCTCTAAAACACTGACAAGAATTCTATTAATAGTATATGTAATGAATGCATTTTTGCATTTTTTAAGAAGATGAAAATTAAGAAACATCTTACATAAGGTTCAATGTTAATCTACTTACAAGTGCTACTTAGCAAATACACATTTTGTAATGGGCTGTTTCCTGTTCTTATTCATGTTTGCACTCTTCATTCTCTTAGAACAGCTGTATAATTTAATGATTAGAATTATATTATTATGGACTAGCACAGTGAATGCAAAACATACGTATGGCAATAACAGGATCTTGCATTAGGAAATGATTACACTACAGAGCAGCCACAGCAATTTTGCACTCACTTGACTTGATGAAATCCACTTTTGTTTTAGAAATCATTAGATATTTTCCAACTCTCTAGAATAACAGAAATTGATGTTTTCCTTCATAAAACTCTACTTAAAGTAAAATTTCAATGGCAATTATAATTGTAAATTGATTACTGGCTTTGAAATACCAAGTGCAAATAAAACAGCTCAAAGCATGGGACATCTGGAGCAGCACAACAGGCAACTTCTCATTTTTTCTGTGGTGCAGAGTGTTCTACTTGGGTAAACAGATTAACCTTTTTGGATGCTATTCACTCAGATGATTCAAATCTATGGGGAAAATCACCTTCTAGCGCTTCAGTACTCTAAACGCTAATCCCGATTTTGTCTCCAAAATTTAGCACTAAGGAAAAAGGGAACAAAAAGGAAATCCAGCACTTCACATCCTGTCACTATAGGGCAGGCAGCCACAGACCAATTCCACTGCTTGGGACAGCACTTGATTTAGAATGAGAAGCCCCAGTTTTAAGTTCTGTTCTGCTGTATACTTGCTGTATTACCTTGGGAAAGTCACCATGTTGCTGAGTTTTGGTTTCCTCTTTTCATCAAGTGGCAAGAAGTTTCCCTCCTCCAGCAGAGCTGCTCTGAGAATTACTAGTACACAGACCTGAAGTCCTCTGTAAGCTGAACTTCACCTCAAAATCATTACATTTTATAAGATATGAATGCAGGGATGCCAGAAGCACAGGAGGAAACAAACGACAGCGGAGAAACAGAATCGGTACAATAAGCAGGCAGCACGAGTGGCAAAGACACTGTGCAGCTAGGTGTACAGCCTCGCCTCCTGGTCTGCAGTGTTCATCTTGGCTATGCTGCTGAAAGGACAACCTACCGAAGCATCCGGCACACGAGTGTTCCCCGATCTGCTTTCAAGTACTTACACTTCATGTCTGTGGTGAGAATACATACAACAAAACATGTGCCAATCCAACAATTTCTACATGTATAATTTAGTGATAATTATTGTAGTCTTCAAGTTGTGCTACCATTCTTGCTATTCTTTTCTAACTTATTCCATTACAGTGAACATAAACTCAGTGACTCCTAAGTAAAACTTTTTCCCTTCTTCCTCCCTCTCAATAATCTTCAGTTTCTATATATTTGCTTATTTCATACAAGTAGGATCAGACAATAGTTGTCCCTTTGCGAACTGCCTTATGTCACCCAGCGTAATGTTTTCCAGTTCTCACCCACGCTGTGGCACGCATCTAGACTTTGTTTGTGGCTGAGTGATGTTCCATTGCATGTATATATCACATTTTGTTTATCCACTCATCTATTGATGGGTAATCCAATTGTTTCAATATTTTGACCACTGGAAAAATGCTTCAAGGAACACTGGAGTACAACTTTCTATCTATGTTACTGCCTTAACTTTTTCTGAGTACATACCTAGAAGTGGAATTGCTGTGTTATTATAATGACAATTCTATGTCCAGCTTTTTGAGAAACCATCAAATTGTTTTCCTGAGTGGCTAAGTCATGGTTTTAATCGTGTGCCCTGCAAAAAGTGTGTAGCAATTTGGTGAGGCTGTGATTCCCAGCATTGTGTGATTTTCCTAAATGCTGTAATTCCTATCTCCATGATGTTACTGGGGCAGGATGGGTGTGGGCTGGGTTGGTGAGGCCTGCCTTCATCAGTAAAATTGTATTATGCCTTGAGGCAATATCTCTTGGGATACAAAAGAAAGAAGACAGCAGAGAGATTTGGGGACCTCATACCACCAGGAAGGAAGCAGTGCCAGGAGCACTTTGGACCCAGAGTCACTGTACCTCAGAAGCTCCCAGGCAAGAGAAGATTGAGGACAAGGATCTTCCTCCAGAGCCAACTGAGAAAGACATCTCCTGAAGCTAATGCTTTCAGTTTGGACTTTTATCCTACTTTTCCATGAGAAAATGAATTTCTCTTTGTTAAAGTCATCCACTTGTGGTATTTCTGTTGTAGCACTACTAGACGACTAAGACAGGCTGTATCATTTTACATTCCTAGCAGCAATGGATGAGGCTGGCTTATTTTTTATATCCGTATTGTGTGGTATTTATTTCCTTCAGCAGAGATTTACCAGTGCTCCCAGTCACATTGGTAGAAAAAGCTATATAATGTCACCTATGTCAGGTACAACACAGACATAGGCAATAAATAATTCTGCTAAATATGTAAGTATAGTCATAAATGCTAGTGAAAAGCCCTAAAAGGAAGGAACACAAGAACACTGAACTTTGAAGCATAAGGACAATTTCTATTCTTTTAATAATATTTTTTAGTTTTCATGCATTTATCTACAAATAAGCTATATGTTCTGATTCAGTGTCATCAAGCTGATTCTGCCTCATAGCGACCCTATGTTTCAAAGTATGACTCAATAGTTACGTTATTTTTGCAATTCATACAACTCTTTGCTGATACTAAGCGCTCAGTGAATATAAATGCATTCATTTGTTTCCTATGCTGCTTTTGGATCATTTTTACTACTTGGATTCATCCTTAGATAAAATGCAGAAGTTCTAAAAAGGCAAAGTTCTAGAGTCATTTAGACTCACACATTTTGGGTTTCCATTAAAAAGTCTGAGCCCTGCTCAATGTGCAGAGATCATTCAGTTGCTTCATTATCTAGCAAGTGGTCATTTTAGTCAACTGTGGAATTGTTCTTTTCCGATTAGGATACCAAAAACACCGCCAAGCGAAGGAAGTCTGAACCTGTCTAATGAACTACAAATCAGGCCAAACCAGATGGATCCTGATGAACACGTCACCTGCTGAACCCAAGCGAAGGTCATCGCTCTTTTTCTGTAAGCCATCTCCTATATGTAATCATACCTGCAAGACTTGTGTGACATAAACAAGGCCCCAGACTGTAATGGACTATAATGAGTATGACTAATCAGCATCTGTCATACCACCAGCAATTGCAGTCACTGGGGTCTGAACAGGCAAAGAAACTTGATTTTAGATCATGTTTGAGACACCATGATGACAGCAGGAGAAAAAATAGCTGTAATAAAAATAAAAGCCACACTATAATAGATTTTTCCCAGCAGCTGTTTCTCGTGTCTGCTAGTTCTGTTGTGCCGGATCTCTGCTATTCACTCCCTGCCCTTCGCCCCTCGGCTTTATGCTACAGGAGACGGACCTACATGACCGACTCATAGGACGCAGCTCTGGTCCCCAGTTTCTGTTACACTAAGTCAATGAGATTGCAGGAATGATGGGAGAAGGAGAGATGAGAGCAAAGTTTGGGTATTTATATCCCAGGCCTCCTTCCCAAGGGGTCATCATGGACCAACTGAAGAGCTCTTCTCTTTTTAAGAGGGCCCTCTCCACTCAGCCTTGAATATAACTGTTTCCTCCTCTCACTTCCCGAGGTTCAGAGATTATGGTAAGAACATCACTGTTTCCAACCTGGGCAATGGAACGCTCTCTTTGCAACCTTCGTTTACACCTTTGTAAATAAAGTCCTTTATAAATCTCCTCAAATTATCCTAATTTGCGAGTGCCATCTGTTTCCCACTAGGAATTCTATATTAGGGGATGGTTCATGCATATTATCTTGCCTATTTCATTTTATAGGTAAAAAAAGGGAGTTCCTTGCTCAAAGTGACAAAACTAGTGGCAAAATCAGTACCAGAGGGCTTTTGTTTTGTTTTTATCAACTAAGGTACTGTAAGGCAGTATAGTCCCTGGACCAGCAGCAAAAGCATAACCTAAAAAGCATTCAAAATGAAAATTCTCAGGCCCTGTTACAGATCTACTAAATAGAAACCCTGAGTGCTATGCAATGGGTTTCCTTTGACATATGGCCTTTCTGACCACGGGTTTGTAGTTCTCCTAAGACGGCCAATGTTTTGAAAAAGGATCAGTTAGTCTACTACATAAATACCAAACCAAACCAAACACTCTGCCATCAAATGGATTCCAAATCACAGTGACCCTACAGGACAGAGCAGAACTGCTCCTTAGAGTTTCCAAGAAGCAACTGGTAGATTCGAATTGGCGACCTATTGGTTAGCAGATGTAACATTTAGCTATATGCCACCATCATTTCCGCTAAATTTCATAAACCCAGCAAGGATTTGTCAATCACTGTGCAAATTAGGTGACTATGGCCTATTTGAAGATTAGTTAGTTAGTGGACTTGAAGCTCAAAATAGGCCTATAGAAGGGTCAATTCAGCAGAGGTTCAGCAAGACCTCATTGTCATCAAGAAGACCCTGGAGCGGAGCAAATCCTTTGGATTCAGGGCTCTTGCACTGAGAACCTCCTAGACAGAAGACAAGAAAGTGCTGCAATGCTGAAGACAGTACCAGACAGTATGAAAAGGCAGTAGCAAGAGCATGGGTGACGGAAACAAGGAGACAGAGACGAGCTAGCTGTTAGGCTTCCCAGCCCACAGAGAGAGGTGGTGGGCTTGCTGACCCCTGGAGTGAGATCACTGAGTACCTTTAGGCAGAAAGCTTGCTAGTGAAATTCCTCTAGACACATGTCAGCAGAGCTAAAGCGCTGCGTTTTAGTCAGCTAGGGCTGCTCTAAAATACCACAGAGTAGATAGCTTTAACAGAGGAAGGTTTAGTCTTACACAGTCCAGTAGGCTACAAGTCCACATTCAGGGTGTCCACTCCAGGGGAAGGCTCTTGCCTTGTCGGCTCTGGAGGAAAGTGCAGTATTGCATCAGTCTTTGTCCAGGGAGCGTGTTGGCACAGGAAACGCATGTCTGAAGGACGGGCTCTTCTCCCGGTGCTGCTTGCTTGATGGTATGAGGTTCCCAATTCTCTGCTTGCTTCTCTTCCCTTTTTCTCTTGCAGACTGAAAGGGTTAAGGGTGGGGCAAGCCATACTCCAGGGAAACTCCCTTTACAGTGGAGCTGGGAGGTGATCTTATAAAGGGATTTACAGCAAACCCCCCCCCCCCATCCTTTAACATACAGCACAGGCAAACCACATAATGGAGGACAGTCACAAGATACTGGGAATCATGGCCCAGCCACATGGCTACACATATTTTGGGGGGGACACAATTCGATCCATGACAAGCTGTAACAATTTCCTGATCAGGGCAGAGGAGGTAGGCCAGAGAGAAGGGCCAGCCTGTGGGCACAGCTGAGAAGAGGCTGAGAGCTCTCTTGTTTGGAAGCCATTCTGATGAACCGCCTCCTGTCTCCCAGGTTACATCCTGTTACCTCCAGGTTGATCCTGATCACGAGCTGTAGCCTGTTACTTCTCTAATAAACCACATAATCACGACTGTGAGTTCTCTGTGGCCATGGCTAAAAATGATAATAGAGAAATAAAGAGTCCTGGGGGGAGGATGACTGGTGTTAGACTTGGCTTAAAAAAAAAAAAAGTTGGAAAATGAAGATATGTCTGCTCTCTACCTTGTTGGAATCAACTTGGGCTGATAGTGATCCTCACTCCTCCTGAATGTAGCTGAGATCAGACGCTACTAGATTACACTGGGGGAAGCCCAGAAATCTGTGCTGAACAAGATTCTGATGCATGCACAAGCACTGTTCTAAGGTACTACTGTAATAATAATATCCTGGCACAATAATAATATTCTGATGGTATAGTGGTTAAGTGCTACAATTCCATTCCATCAGGTGCTCCTTGGAAACTCTATGGGGCAGCTCTACTCTGTCCTATAGGGTTGCTATGGGTTGGAATTCTACTTGATGGCAGTGTGTTTGGTTTTTGTTTTTGCTATATCAAACATACGAGATACAGGAAAAGCTTATTAGTTTAGATAATTAGAGGAGAAAAATTCATTGTAATGGGAAGTCTAAGCTAAATAAGACTCCTAAAAGAAATGTCAATGGTTTTTGAGCACACAAGATAACTGTTAGGAAATGTTCAAAGTTTATATCATATAAGGCTTTTTAAAATGAGTTTTGGGGCTTTGTCTTTTCATATTTGAAAAAGTTATGTGGGTATTCGTGTATGATTAAATAGCATCATTTTGTCATTTTTTTATAATTAGTTTGAAAAAGTTGATAGAAAATATTTTCTTTTCTCAGGTAGGTAGCGCCTATGATAGCTTGCTGGGCAGCAGACACAGCACTTAATCACCAGGCCACCAGGGTTTCCGCTCAACTGGAAACCCTATGGGGCAGTTCTGCTCTGTCCTGTAGGGTGGCTAGGAGTCAGAATGGACTCAACAGCAACAAGTATTTTTTTGTTTGTTTAATCACCTTATCTCTATTTGAACTGCTTCATACATACTAAAACTTGAACTTCAGCCATGCCTAAACTGATCATATTAGTCAGCTCTTGACCTATCCAGACTTACTTATCCAATACCTCTACGAGGTCCCAGTGACTTCCTAAAAAGGATGTCAAGATAACAACAGTTCTAACAGTAGTGGTGGTAACAGAAGTCATAGCTGTAGTTTTATAACAGTAATAGCTGATGTTTAAATTGAATATTTACTAATGTTTGACATTATTTTAATTGCTTTGTACGTATTAACTCATTTATTTTCCTAACAATTATATGAAGCAGGTACTATTATTATCTTGTAAGTCTTAGAGAAACTAAATAACAGTTCCAAGTTTACCCGGCTGCTATTGTGGGGAAAAAAAAATGAAAACACAGATGGTTAGAAATCAGAGTTAATGTTTTAACCATTAAGCATTACTGTACCGCCTCCTTTAGCAATATCTACCTCGTCTTTACCATTCCTTATGTTCCAGGGTCGCTACGAGTTGGAATTGACTTGAATGCAATGGGTATGCTCCAGGAACCGTGCTATGTGTCTCTTCATACATCTTTTCTCACACTTATGTTGAAGAGATAGCTTAATGGCAGACACAATTTGTGGAATCTGTACACAGCATGCCCTCATCTACGTTCTCTAAGGGTGGGCACTTGTGGTCAGGTATGCACCTTGAGATTCTGGCAATCTAGTTGCTGTCAGTCTCTGCCCAGACAGTTTTGAGTCATAGCTACCTTGTGTGACAGAGTAGAACTGCTCCAAAAGGTTTTCTAGACTGTAATCCCTATGTGAGCAGATCACCAGGTGTTTTCTCCTTAGAGCTGCTAGGTGGTTTCAAACTGCCAATCTAGTTAAAGCTGACTAAATTAGAGAAGAGCTCTCAGTGTCTCCAGTCTTCTCTAGTTCTCATTTTGATGCTGACAAATATGACAGAAGTTACTGTTCTGATTGTGTCCATCAGTTATTAATATCTCAAATTTTCATCAATTTCTATGTATTATTGAAACCTTGGAAACCCTGGTGGTATAGTGTTAAGTGCTACGTCTGTTAACCAAAAGGTCAGCAGTTTGAATCCACCAGGTGCTCCTTGGAAGTTTTACGGGGCAGTTCTATTCTGTCTTACAGAGTTGTCATGAGATGGAATTGACTCAATGGCAGTGGGTTTGGGGTTTCTAGTTTTAAATTTTGATTCAAATTTAGGATCGTCTTCATCTAGGGTCGCCATGAGTCAGATCCCACTTGACGGCACTTGGCTGGCTTGGCTTCATCAGCATTTTTCTGAATTTATGAACACTTTGAAATTACTGCTAGAACAACTGGGTTTATATGGTACCTGGATCCAGTGGTATAGTGTCTCAAATTTACGTCAGGCTAACTTTTAGTTGAAAAGTACTGACAGTGGATTACTTGATCTTTTTGTAACCATTCAAATCAGCAAACCTCTTATCTAGGAGTCCTTCACAAATATAAACTAAATTACCTGTACTCTGTTTTGAAGAATCCTACAGGTTTGACCCCTAATACCCTAACCAAAATATCTACTGAAAAATTCTTGTAGTATCATTACGGTCTTTTAATTAACTTTCAGCCACAGAGCTATAGCTATGCTCACTCAAAGAAACTCTAAGAAACAAAAAAATTTTTAAGAAGTGTTCCAAGACACCTGTTCATCTCTGTTAGATTTCTCTCTACCAGAATGTTCTAAACCAGGGTGCTGCAGACATTGTGCCCTAATTACAACGACTTAATTACCTTACAGTAGGAGCCGTGGTAGCACAGTGGTCAAGCACTCAGCTGTCAACTGACAGGCCTGCAGTTCGAACCTACCAGCTGCTCTGTGGGAAAAAGATGCGGCACTCTGCTTCCATAAAGATTTACAGACTTGGAAACCCCATGGAGCAGTTCTACTCCATCCCATAGAGTGGTTAGGAGTCAGAATTGACTCAACAGGTTTTTATTTCTGTTTTATTAGTTTAATTACCTTCTCTCTTAAAGAACAGGTGCAATGATTAGTAAGGGATTTTAGAACAGCTTGGTATGTTCAGTCAAGAGTGAATTCACTTCTCCATCCACCATCAGCACTGCAGCAAACACAAGAGGTATCGCTGAATGAAATAATGGAAAGAAGCCAATAGTAACAGAAACTTTCTGTCTGACCAATGGTATGGGGCAGGGCAGATGCGAAGGCATTAGGTGCCCCCATCCCCGCCCCACCTCACCTTAGTCAAATCTGCTCTAAACAACAAGCAAATTAGGTGAGCTAGTTTCTTTGAAAAATGAAATCAAGTTATTTGTTTTATTTGGTGAGTCAATTGAATCAAAATAATTGAAACTGTATTTTGGATGCTATTATTGCTCAATAAATACTTACAAATATATATATATATCATAAAATTGTTAATAAAAGACATCAAATGAATGTGAATCTTTTTTTTAAAGTGTAAAATGTTTTAACTATACTTTGTCTATAATGAGTGTTAAGATTTGCTGTTGCTGTTTTTTGTTTTTTTGTGTGCGTGTGAATTCTACAGCACAAAGAGCTGCAAAACAGATTTTATTGTCTTGAGTTTAGTCTTATAAAGCTGAGTTTGATAGTATTCACCTGGTAGATTGAATTCCATAGTGTCTAATTTGTGCTTAGAAAGACTTCATTTACCTGTCTCATAAAAGGTTTAGAATCACAAGGCTCCTAAGGTGAAAAACACTAAAAAGAAACTTGGTATTCTGCCTGGAAAAGAAGGCTTCTAGTGAGGATAGTGACGATATATCACCTCCTTTAGCAAGGACTTTTAACAAGTAATTCTTTTTGATTGTCAGGCTGCATTTGCTACAAAAAGTCTCATGGAAAGGCAGACACACATTTGGCTGTTTCCAAAATGATCTGAAAAGCTTTCTTTCTTTTAATGCAAAGTTCAAAGTGTTTCTCAGGTCTGTGGTACATTGTAATATCTAATAAAAGTGAAAAGCAGTTGCCATTAACAACCCAAGTTCATTTTGGGCTTTTCCCATTTCAGGTACACATTGAAAATAATGAGTGATAGAGATCCATTTTCATTTAATTTGCATGTAAGGTGCCTATATGTTTATGCATTTGTATGTATTCCCATAGCATGGGAAAATGCTATGAAGTCCTGTTTCCTGGAAAGTAATAGAGTATATGCTTTGGTATAAACACAATTTGTAATGAAAAGTAAATTTCATTCAGAGGCCACAAGGAAGTATAAGAAGTTCTGACAGCTTGCACGGGGCAAGGATGGGGAGAACTACAGCTGATTCTTCATGTTTACTAGTTAACATACCAACTCAATATTCAGAGTTATGCTGTGTAAATACTTGCTTTCAGGAAGATGGCACAGGACTGGGCAACATTTGTTCTGTTATATGTACAGTGGTTCAGCAACTAACAACGTTTATTTGCTGATTTCTTCTGTTGCTTTAGTACTATATTAAAATCTACAAGTAATGGGGTAAAAAAAGGTTGCTATCATCTTCACTAGAAAAGTCAAAGCTTCTTCTAGAGTTTATCATAAGAAATCAATGTCCCATCATTACAGACATACATGGAAAAATATCTTAACCGTTTAAGTTTCTCTAAGAGAGACTCTCAAGGGCCGTTTTCCATTGGCAGACAGGCTGGCTCCATTTCAGATGTTTAAGACACAAAACAGGAAGCAAGATAAGATCAAGAATTTGGATGAAGGAAAGCAGACAAAACATTTTAAAGTTCCAGTTCTCTGGAGAAGTATCTTCAGCACCGTCCTTATTTCGGGGCCTTGAGCTCCCCACAGGTACAGAGAAGAAGAAAGCAGTGGGAAGAACCATAAACCACGCAGGGTTTCTCTTATTCCATAATGCCCAACAATATCAACAAACTCATTTTCATCTCTGTGAGAAAAGTCACGATGATTTTTCAGTAGCTGATGCCAATTTTTAACAAAATCAACAATGTATAAATATATTTACAATACACTCCCACAACAAAGCTAAGTACTCTGTGGGAGGCCAAATGAGTTTACTGCTAATGACAAGCCTTAACTTGTAAGTTTTATAAAATATTATTTTTATAACAAACCATAAGAGTTCTTCCTGTTATTAATTAATTCTGGAAAAATTAGACACTGGTTTACTCTCTGGTATATCTACCTATGACAGAAACATTATGCTCTGACAGCAGCGCTTAGGACATGGTACACAAAGAATTTAACCTGAGTTTTATTGACTAGCAAACCCTGGTGGTATAGTGGTTAAGAGTTACACATCTGCTGACTAAAAGGTCAGCAGTTCAAATGCACCAGCTGTTTCTTGGAAACTCTATGGGACAGTTCTACTCTATCCTATGGGTTGCTATGAGCTGGAATTGACTCAAATCCAACAGATTCAGGTTTACTGATTATGAAAAGGCATTCTACTGTGTGGATCGTAACATATTATGAATAACATTGTGAAGAATGGGAGTACCAGAACACTGCTCATGAGGAATTTGTAGATGGATCAAGAGTCAATCATTTACGCAGAACAAGTGGCTACTGCATGGTTTAAAGTCAGGAAAGGTGTGTATCAGGGTTGTGTTCTTTCACCATCCTTGTTCAATCTGTATGATGAGCAAGCAATCTGAGAAGCTGCAGTATCTAAGGAGGAGCTGGGCATCAGGATTGGAGGATGACTTATTAACAACCTATGGTATGCAGAGGACACAACCTCACACGCAGAAAGCAAAGAGGATCTGAAGTGCTTACAAAATAAGATGAGATATTACAGCCTTCAGTTTGGATTACACCTCAACACAAAGAAAACAAGGAGTCTTACACCTGGACCAATAAGGAACACACTGATAAGCAGAGAAAATAATGACATTGTCAAGGTCTTCCTTTCACTTGGGTCAACAATCAAAGCCCACAGAAACATCAGTCAAGAAACCAAAGGACATACTAAATTGGGCAAATCTGCTGCAAATGATCTCTTTACACTCTTAAAAAGTAAAGATATCATTTTAAGGACTAAGGTGCACCTGTCCCAAGCCATACCATAGTGTTCTCAATCATGCAAAAGCTGGATAATGAATAAAGAATACCAAAGCAGAACTGATATCTTTGAATTACAATGTTGGTGAAGAATACTGGACATACCACTGCCAGTGAATGAACAAATTTGTCTTTGAAGAAGTACAAGCACGATGTTCCTTAGAAGTGAGGAAAGGGACACTTTATCTCACGTAATTTGGACATGTTATCAGGAGGATCAGATCCTTGAAAAGGACATAATGCTTGGCAAAGGAGAGGGTCGGCAAGAAAAAGGAAGATACCCAAGGCGACGGACTGACACAGTGACTGCAACGATGGGCTGAAACATAACCACGATCATGGAGTCGGACTGGGACCAAGCAGTGTTCCACTGTTTTATGTAAGGTGACTATGAGTCAGAAACAACTCAAGGGCACCTAACAACAATAACACATAATGAATCTGGAGGCCAAAGAAGTATTGCTTATTAGTTAATTGGATAAGAGATTTCAGATTGATCATCCTGGCAGTCATTAACTTCATGTCTTAGGAAAACTATGTTCTGACACGGCAAAGGGGGGCTTGGTTTTTTTCATCTGTACCTGAGGAGCTGGATCGAAATTACCTTGCAAATCTTCCTTAGTTCTGTTTTTCTTCCTAATAGAAATAGCTGCATGTTTTATTTTATTCATTAATATTAAATAAATACAGAGGTCATATCAAAATATAAAAAAAGATATCTACTTCTAGAATTTTACCAGAAGCTATCTATAGGCATTTTAGAATAACCTCAGAGATTCTTCTATATGTTGAAAACACAATTAAAAGGCCTTAACGACAACCATCCCAAACTCTAAAGACACTATGAGTAACAATACCCCATGTTTCACCAGCTAAGTTCACAGCAAAATTAAACCCTACTACTTCTCATATGCTGGCAAGATGACAATTAACGATTTATATAATATAATCTGTCTGGGATTAACCGTATTCTCACAATATTCAAAATAAAGAGAACATGGTAACACAATCCCAAATTCATAGCAGAGTACCAAGAAATGCAGAAAACTTCACATTTAAAATAAACCAATATACAACAGAAATATATAAAACTATTAGGGTCTATACAAGTTAATTATGGACATTAAAAGATAAAAACTCAAAAGTCTAGACTTTGTTTAGCTGAAAATAAGTAATAACAATGGGTTTAGGCATCCTGATTTAGAATTAATGCTTTCTCTGAAGGTGTGCAAATAAACTCGATACATAGAATACCCTCACAAACCATGTGGGATTTGGAAACTATGTTCTGGGAGTTCAATACGAGCAGCTGTCAGTGGTTAATTCTGCCTTATTCACAACATAAAGATACACTGCTTGGTTCTATGTAATCCTCCTCACTGTTGCTACTTTTGAGGTCACTGTTGCTACTTTTGAGGTCACTGTTGCTACTTTTGAGGTCACTGTTGCAGCTACTGTGTAAATTTACCATCTTGAGAGTCTTTTTTTCACTGACTTACCAACCATACTGTCCTTCTCTAAGAACTGGTTCCTCCTGAAAATACCTGCGTTGAAATCCTGCCACCTTCGCCTCTGGTTGTACTTCTTCCAAGAAAGATTTGTTCATTCTTTTGGCAGTCCACAGTATATTTCATTTTCTTCTCCAACACCGTAATTCAAATGCATTGGTTCTTCTTTGGTCTTCCTTGTTCATTGCCCAGCTTTTATACTATGTATATGAGTCAAAATGACTTGGGTCAGGCACAATTTAGTCCTAAAAGTGACATCTTTTCTTTTTATCACTTCAAAGAAGTCCTTTACAGCAACTTTGCCCAATGCAATACATCATTTGATTTGACTACTACTGCCATAGGCATTGACTGTAGACCCAAGTTAAATGATATCTTTGACATCACTCTTTCCTCTGTTTATTGTGATGTTGTTTACTGGTCCAGTTTTGAGGAATTTTTTTTTTTTTAATGTTAATGTATAATCCATACCAAAGGTTATGATCTTTGCTCTTCATCAGTAAGAGCTTCAAGTCTTCTTCATTTTCAGCAAGGAAGTTGTATCATCTGCATATCACAGGCTGTTAGTCTTCCTCCAGTCTCCCTCCCCCCATTGTATTTATTTATTTACTTGTCCTTTAGGTGACAGTTCACAGCTCTAATTTCTCATTCAAAATTTATAGGCATATTGTTTTGTGACAGACCACTCCCCTTTCCACCTAGGTTTTCCTGTGTGCATTTGTCCAGTTCCTTCCTACTTTGTCATCCTGCTTTTGGACAGGAGCTGTCCATTTGGTCTTATATATTTGATTGAACTAAGAAGCCCGTTCCTCATGTGTATTAATTTTTTGTTTCACAGACCTGTCTAATCTTTGAAAAGTAAGCTTCAGGAATGGTTGCAGTTCTGGGTTAGCTGAGTGTCTGAGGGCCACAGTTTTGGGGTTCCTCCAATCAGACCACTAAGTCTGCCCTTTTTTTATGTATTTGAATTTTGTTCTACATTTTTCTCCTCCTCTGTTTAGGACTGTGTTGGGTTATTTCTCTGGGTGGTCACTGACAGTAGCTGGGTACCATCTAGTTCTTCTGGCTCAAGCTGGTGGAGTTTCTGATTCCTATAATCCTGTAGTCCTTTGGGCTAGTATTTTCCTTGTGTTTTCAGTTTTGTTCATTCTCTTTTGTTCCAAGTGGGATGGGACCAACAAATATACCTTAGATAGCCACTCATAAGCTTTTAAGACTCCAGGTGCTACTCACCAAAGTGAGATGCAGAATATTCTATTTGTAAATATTAGCCAGTTGAGCTAAATTCCCCTAAGACTATGGTCACCATGCTCTATCTCCAACTACTTGATTCCTCAAAGTATGTACATGTGTCTAGGAAATGTCTACCTTTTTGCTTTGGTCCAGTTGTACCAACCTCTCGTGTACTGTGTGTTCTTCTCTTCACTGAAACTGACATTGTCTACTATCCAGATGATTTCCCCTCCCCTGCTCCCCATCCTTTTGTGTGTAAACCTTTTCTTGAGTTCTTGTAATAGCAGTCTCATACATCATTTGTCTTTTCTGACTGACTTATCTCACTCAGCATAATGTTGTCCACATCTATGCCATGACATTTCCCAGATTCATCATTGCTCTTTATTCTGGCATGGTATTTCATTGTGTGGCTGTGACATAATTTGTTCATTCATCTGTTGATGGGCACTTAGGTGGTTTCCATCTTTTTGTTATTGCAAATGGTATTGCAGTGGACATGGGTGTGCATATGTCTATTCATGTGACAGCACTCACTTCTCTACGGTATATTCCTAGGAGTAGAATTGCTGGATCTCATGATATTTCTATTTCTTGATTTTTAAGTAAACACTGAATTGTTTTCCAAAGTGGCTGTACAATTTTATATTCCCATCAGTAGTTCTTTGTCCAACGTTGATGCTATTTTCTTCTGCATACGGTCCAGCTTCCTGGATTATTTGCTCAGCATATAGACTGAATAAGTATGGTGAAAAACACAACCCTGGTACACAGCTTTCCTGATTTTAAACCATGAAGTCTCTCTTGTTCTGTTCAAATTCTTGGTCTATGTATAGGTTCCATATGAGCACAACGAAGTGTTCTGAAATTCCCATTCTTCACAATATTATCCATAATTTATTATGATTCAAACTATAAAATGCATTTGCATAGTCAATAAAGCACAAGTAAACATCTGTCTGATATACTCTGCTTTCAGCCAAGATCATTTGTCATCAGCAATAATATCCCTCCTTCTGTCATCTTTTGAATCCAATTTGAATTTCTACCAGTTCCTTGTCAATGTATCTTTGTAATTATTTTTTAATTATCTTTAACAAAACTTAATTTGTGTGTGATATAACGATATTGTTTGAGAATATATTCATTCTATTGGATCACTTTTCTTTGGAATGGGCACACACATGGATCTTTTTCAGTTGGTTGGCCACGTAGCTGTCTTTGACATTTTTTGGCACAGATGGATAAACACTTCCAGCATTATATCCATTTGTGGAAGCATCTCAGCTGGTATTGTTAATTCTGAGAGCCTTGTTTATTACCAAAGCTGTAAGTGCAGTTTGGGCTTCTTCCTTCAGCACTATTTGTTCTTTATCACAGGCTGCCTCCTGAAATGGTTGAATGTCAGCCAGTTCTCTTTGGTAAAATGTCCGTGTATGTGTATTACTTCCATCACGCTTCCTGCACCATTCAACATTTTGCTCACAGAATCCTTCAGTACTACAACTCAAGGCTTCAGTTCCTTCATCTTGACAAACGCTGAGTATATTCTTGCCTTTTGATCTTCTAACTCCAGGTCCTTGCACATTTCATTATAATAATTTTCTTTGGCTTCGCAGGCTGCCCTCTGAAATCTTCTGTTCAGGTCTTTTACATGATCATTTCCTCCTTTTTGCTTTAGCTACTCAAGTTTCAAAAGCAAGTTTCAGAGCCTCATTCTGACATCCATTTTTTTTTTTTGGTCTTTACTTTCTTTCCTGTTATACCCAAGGTCATTATGAGTTATAGCGAGCTTGACAGCAACTAACAGCAATAGTAGATTTGTTGAAACTTATCAAATTATAAACAAAGTTAATACAGGTTACTGTATGTAAAGTACACCTTAACAAAGCTGATTTAAAAAAAAAAGATTTACTTACAATAAAAGACCTTTCCTCCCACATTTGAAGACAAAACTCAAAGATACAGAGATGAAAGAGAAAAAGATCCCCATGTGAGAATTTTATAATTTAATTGGGAAAGCAAGAGTGAAACACGCTGTATCATACAGTTACCTGTGTCTTTATATATAATACAGAAATAGCATGGTTCAAACTCAGAGTTGAAAAAATTAGTTATAGGAAGCAGTATCACAGATTCTGAGCTGGAGCACCAAAAGATGTACACAGAAACTCACATTTTTTCCCCTATGTATATTGTCACTACTTAGCACTCTGCATGGTCCACAGTAATGAGGAACCCTGAATTTGTATTTTGAGTGTTCTTTTACTAGCTATGTGATATAATTCCTCTGACTTTAGTTCTCTCTCCAAAAGAATGATAATTGTTGCACTGATCAGTTGTCTTGTATGTATTCAGTACTACATTACAAAGACAAACCCACTGCTGTCAAGTTGATTCCAACTCATAATGACCTCATAGGACAGAGTAGAACTGCTCCACATAGTTTCCAAAGAGTTCCTGGTAGATTCGACCTAGTGACCTTTTTGTTAGCAGCTGTAGCACTTAACCATTACACCACTAGAGTTTCCAATACTATGTTAGGCACTTTGAATCACTTTCTCTCTACAAAGTAACTTGGTAAGTATGGTTGTCTTAGTCCTCTAGTGTTGCTATAACAGAAATACCACAAGCAGATGGCTTTGACAAAGAGAAATTTATTTTGTCACAGCCCAGTAAGTTACAAGTTCCTATTCAGGGCTTCATCTCCAGAGGATTCTCTCTCCACTGGCTCTGGAAGAAGGTCCTTCCCGTGGACTTAGAGCTTCTGAGGTGCAGAGATCCCAGGTCTCTTCCAAAAGATATGCTCTGCTCCCCGCACTGCTTCTTTGTAGTGAGGTCCCCAACTCTCTGCTTGCTTCCCTTTCCCTTATATCCCAAGAGATTGCCTCTAGGCACAGTACACAATGAGTCGCACATATTGAGTCCTGCCTCGTCAACAAGGCTGCCACCCATCCTCCATCATTAACATCATAGATGCGGGATTCACAACATATATGAACATGGTACAATACGAGGAATCATGGCCTACCCAATTTGCTACACACATTTTTAAGGGGACACAATTCAATTCATGACAATGGTTATCAAGATTTTACAGATAAGCAAGTTAAAGCTCAGAAAAGTAACTTGACCTATATTGCAAGCTAGCAATCAAATTAAAGAGTTTTTTCTAGTTGAAGTGGCCCTCTACGTTCTACTAGGCAGTGTTACCTTCCAAATTAAAGCTTGAATGAGATGTTTTCCAAAGACTAACAATGCGATGTGACACTGAACGCTCAATCTCTGGGTCAGACATAGCAAGGTTAAAGTGTCCCACTTTGCTTCCTAAGAGCGTAGTCTTAGAAAATTACTTAACAACTCAGCCTTAGTCTTGCCTCTGGTACGCAATGGTTAATGCAAACGCTCTGGAGACAGACTGCCTGGGTTCATTACTTAGTAGTCATATGGTCTTGCAGGAATGACTTAACCAGCATCTGCACTCCTCAGATTCCTCATCTTACAATGTATATGACAACTTCATAGAATTTGTGAGTAAAAAATGTTTGTTAATATGTTACCTATGTTTAGAATTGCGTCTGGCTCTACCAGTGCTGGAGTCCCTGAGTGGTGCAAACAAGGCTTCACACACTTGCCTTCTAACCAAAAGATGGGAGGTTCAAGTCCATTCAGAGACTCCTTTGGAAGAAAGTCCTGGTCTTCTACTGCTGATGAATCAGCTAGTGAGAACTCTGACGAGCACAATTCTACTCTGATACACACACAGCCACCATGAGTCAGAGTCAACTTGACGGCAACTGGTTTGGGTATATGAACATAAGCTCTTATCATTTTACTTCCAGATAATTTTGGAGATCACTTTAAAGTCTAAAATTTTATGACTCTATAATTTATAATGGAAACCCTGATAATGTAGTGGTTGAGTGCTACACCTGCTAACCAAAAAGTTGCTAGTTCAAATCCACCAGGTAATCCTTGGAAACTCTATGGGGCAGTTTTACTTTGTCCTATAAGGTCACTATAAGTCAGAACTGACTTGACAGCACTGGGTTTGGGGGGGTGGTTATAATTTATAAAATCTTGTATAACCAGCATAGAACCATCTTCACTGTAAAACTGAGCCAGTTGGTGTCTCTACCTTAAATAGTTCTAACTGAACCTTAAAAGTTTACAAGTCAAACAACAGTTTTATAGCTTTTAGAAGCCCAAGTGCTAGTACTAACAGAAACTTCTTTCAAGACATTAATCCAGATTAAAAGAATCAGAGCTAATTTTACATGGTTTCAGATGCAGGGACTCATTAGGTTAAGTGACAGATCTCTGAAAGTCTCTTTTGTTGCACAAGGACTATCAGCTCACTTTACTAGCTTGAAAAGTCATTAATTGTAGTTTTCATAAAATTCCTAAATGATTATAGATGTAAAAAATCATGTGCGTATATGCATATATGTTTATCATATAGTACATATCATGTATAAGGTGATAGATATGATACATATATACATTTTTTTGTGCGTGTGTGTGTGTGTGTATGTGTGTGTATAAACACACATATCATATTGTCAGGAGGGATCAGTCCCTCGAGAAGGACATCAGCTTTGTAGAGTGAAGGGTCAGCAAAAAAGACGAAGACCCTCCATGAGAAGGATTGACACAGTGGCTGCGACGATGGGCTTAATAGAAAAATGATTGCGGACATGACAAGGGACCAGTTAGTGTTTCACTCTGTTGTGTGTAGGGTTGTTATGGGTCAGAACCAAATTGATGGCACCTAACAACAAATATATATATATATATTATATGCATATATATTTATCTATATATATAATCTACTTTCTTTCAAAGTAGCAAAATACTTCTTTTAGACTCATTTCAAGGAAGAAAAGCAGAAAGAACATTTTAGCCATTACAACATAAGGAGCCTGTGAATTTTACTGCCTTCTGTCTCCAGATTTTCCTTATTCTTTTCTCCTTTCACATTGGTAATAGAAGAATAATGCTCTATGACATATTTCTATAGGCTTCTAGCGGTAACACACAAAGCTTCCAGAGACTGCAGAATACCCAGTTTTAAAATGAGAATATAATTGAGTGAGACATTTCTCATTTTTGCAGAGCAAAAGGTAGCTATTTGCCCCCACCCCCTTTCCTTTGACAAGTGAAGAAAAGAGAAGTCTTCATAAATAACTGCAAGGATAACCACTCGGTAAGCTCGAAAATACCTTTGAAATACAAATGCTTACCCTTAGGTTTTGTCTGGGAGGATTACAGTCTTAAAACAGCAGTGGTACTGTAAAATTAGATTTTTACTTCTTGAAGATTTAGAAAAGATAAAAATGTTTTCTGTTTGTCAAAGTTCATGTTTACATTAAAGTAGTCCATCTACATAAAAAGTAATCGTATGGTTGGATCTGACTCAACAGCACTTGGCTGGCATGGTTTTAATGTAGGTTTTTGTTTTCATTTGGTTTCTGCTGTTGCTGCTTTGTTTATGTATTTATCTATCTGTCTGTCTACTTATTATTTATTTGGAGGTGGTGCATGCAGGAGAGTGAACAGTGCAGCCCCAGATCCACCACTGTCTTTATGTGGAAATTTGACCAGTCACATCACTTAAATGGGCTTAAAATTCCACCACCACTTTTCCTGTTACCATTCTAGGCAGCTCCCGATTCTGTGCAGACTGTTCCTCAAACTCTGGTCAGTTACTTGGCCATCAGTAAGCTGGTTCTCCTCCTGCCTCTGCCATCTAGTTTGTGGTCAAAATCTATATCTTATCATCACCAGTGAGTGCATTCAAGCATCCCAGTCCAAACATCACTGCTTCTTTTGCCAGTCTACTCCCTTAGGACATTTGTCCCACCATTTCTTCTTTTAAATCACTGGGACACCTGCTTTACTGACCTAAAGCTTTGTTACTGCCCATCATCCATTTTATGGCCTCCCTTGTCTCCTTTACCCCTGGAATGAACTTTACAGGTACTGCAAACAAAAGTTTACAAACCTAAGATCTACTTTCATGCTGATTGAAAGCTAATCATCTTTGATTGGTGTGTTCCTAGGCCATTCCAACTGTTAAATACTTTTAATACTGACACTGCTTTCCCCAGTAAATACTCTTACTGCTCTGACCCTTGTTCCCTCTGTGTACTCACCTGTCAAACACCTATTGAATACATACAGTTCTCCACATAAATCCCCATAACCAGCCTGCATATACTCTATTGTCAAAATAAAGTATAATTATCTGTTCCTTCTTAAAATACTCCTCATCTGTCTTAGTTACCAGCACTGCTATAAGAGAAAGTGATTGGCTTTAACAGATAGAAATTTATTTTCTCACAGTCTAGGAGGCTGCAAGTCGGACTCAGGGCATCAGCTCTAGGGGAAGGCTTTTCTTCCTTGTCAGCTCTGGGCGAAGGTCCGGGTAATGAATCTTCTCCTAGTCTGGGAGTTTCCTTGGACAGAAACATTGCATCTGGAGAAAAAGCTTTCATGTCTCAAAGCAGATAAATTCAAGATACAACCTAATCCTATGGATTATGTCCTGCATCATTAAGGTAACTACTGCTAATCCACCTCATTAACATCATAGAGGTAGGATTTGCAACATACAGGGATCAAAAAATGGTGGACAACTACATAATACTGGGGAGCATGGTCTACAAGAGTTGATACACATTTTGGGGAGACAATTCAACACATAATACTGGGGAGCATGGTCTACTCAAGTTGATACACATTTTTGGGAGACAATTCAATACATAACACCATTTTAGAAAATTGCACATTAATCGTTAAGCATGGCTAGATAAAAATACCAAATCATCTCGACTGATCCTTAATCTCAAGAATTTCTCAGTACTACACAGAAATTCTATTAAATTCCATTCAGAAATTCTCTTCTCGTTCTCCTTGACTTCTGTTGCACAGATTTCCTCACCCTTTCAATCTCTAACACACTCTCCTCAACAACTTGCTTCTTATTTCACTGAGAAAAGCAACTAAATTCCTACTTCGGTACTCATGTATTCTGCTTTATTCTTGTTATTATGAAGGTACTGCCATAATTTCCAGGTAAGGCCAACACCCTCATCTAGGCCATAGATCCCACGCTGCTCTGCTTCATCAAGATATCGCTTCTTCAATTGTCCCTTCTTTTGTGTCACCAATTTTTCTCTGACTACTATCTATCATGTCAATATATCAAACTGTTCTGATAGCTTATCTCTTTGAACAAACAAATGAAATTCTCCCTTGGTTCCACATCCTCTTCCAAACTGAAACCATGCCACTGAGTTGATTCCAACTCATATTAGCCCTGTATGTAACAGAGTAGAATTGAGCTCCGTGGAGTTTCCTTGTCTATAGTCTTTATGAAAGCAGGCTATTGGTGCCATTGTGTGGGTTAGCAGCACGAACCTTTTGGTACCCAGCCTAGAACATGACATTGTACCACTTCTTTAGCTACTGGCATATTTCTCAGTTCTCATTTATAGCAAAAAGTTTCAAAAAGTAGCTCATAATCACCATCTCAGCTTTCTCCCCTATCTTTCTTTCTTGAACACATTCAAAATGTCCTTATGCCACACAAGAAAAAATCCTTGCATTGTACTACATATCTTGCATTTGTCAAGACTTTTCTTAGGAACTTCCTATGCTCCATCTCCATTTAGATATTTTATTGGTATAGTGAACATAACATATCCCAAACAGACATATTTTTTAATTTCCCTATTATCCTAAACTTACTCTCACTACTGTATTCCCCCAGTATCTCAGACCAAACTCTTTGAAGGCAATCTGGATCCCACTCTTTATTTCATACCCTACATTCCATCCACAAGAAAGTCCTTTAGATTCTGCCCTCAAACTATGTCCATAACCTAACTGCTGTTCACCACCTTCACCAATGACACCTCAGTGTCCACCTAGATTATTCTAATAGGTACAATGGTTATTTATCACCTTTGACTCTCACAATTTCCAGTCTATGCCTCACGTAGTGTTCAGATTATTCCTCAGAAAAACATAAATATGATCTCATGACTCCCTAGCTCATCATATCGAAAGGCTCACCAACACACTACAAATAACTGCAAGTCATTGCCGTGGCCATCAAGGCTCCACACGATCTAACCTGGTTATCTCCTTGACTTCTGCTCCTATGCTTCTCCTTCCCTCGTGTCTTTCACACACACTGGCCTCCTTGCTCACCCTCCCACTTACGAAGCATGCTGTTTCAGTCTCTGTGCCTTCATTTCCCTTCGCCTAAAATTCTCTTCCTCTATATAGTTAGTACTTTTTCATGTACTTTAGGTCTATGATCAAATGTCACTTCCTCAGAAAGTTCTTCTTGTCCACCTTCTACTATTCATTTTGTTTTACTTTTTATCGTTTATCACTGTCTGACTATGAATTAAAATTCATTATACTATGTATTTTTGTTGTTGTTGTCCAGTTCCCTACGATGTCAAGGACTTTATACATGAAATATCCTCAATATTACTTAGAACTGTGCCGGACATACAGTAAAATTCCATTTAAAAGATTATTGACTGAACAAATGATCTGAAGTGGTCTTCTGAACGCTAGTCATTCATTAATTCATTATTTTGTTTCTATCACAAATCATGTTCTATGCTAGGCACTGAAGAGGCAAGAATAAAGAGGCTGTTTCGGAAAATCTCTACTGTGAATTGTGGAGTGCTCCTTGGAAACAAGGATGGGGAGACCGCATCTTGCACACTTTGTATGCATTGTCAGGAGGGATTGGTCCCTGGAGACATCATGCTTGGCAAAATGAAGGGTCAGCAAAAAAGAGAAAGACCCTCAACAAGATCAATTGACACAGCAGCTGCAACAATGAGCTTAAGCATAAAATGATTGTGGTCATGGCGCAGGACAAGGTACTGTTTCATTCTGTTGTGCATAGGATCGCTATGAGTCAGAACAGACTCCATGGTACCTAACAACAACATAAATTATCTAATGGACTCTACAAGAAGACACTGATGTTGTCAACTAAGTCTCTACAATATGCGTAACTAGTAAAAATAGGCAGTACTGTCCTACTCTTAAGCAAGTCTAACTCTGCTGCCTTCATAAATGACCTCTCATGTAATGAAACAAAGTAACTGAATTTCATCCAGTGGACATGTCTAAGGATAGTAGTCAATTAGAGAAGATTAGAAAAGGATCCAAATTTCAGACAAAAAGTTAAGATTAGCATATGACAAAGACAATGAAAAAGAACATATAAACTAACATATGACTTTGCTTTGCAAACCTCACTTCTCATTTAAGTGTGTTATTGGCACACATGTGGAGAAACTTCCTTATTAACAGAAACACTCAGCAAGCAGGAACCTGAATTTTTTGGAGCCTCATTCTTTATAAGGAGAACTTTCTTCTGTGCTTTTGAAGTTGCCCACAAGAGTAATGTCATTGCTTATAACCAAGGAAACCACAGGAAACTTGGTTGCTAGGAAACCACTGAATTGTCTAGATGAAGATCACCACAGTAGTCTTGGCTTGCATAGAACAATGCTAGGAAAATAAAATTATGAAGTTACAGTTACTTTTTTAAAAGCCTAGGATGCCTCTTTAATTGCCAGTGAAATCTTTTCACCTAGGAAGAATTGTTTGTCATTTTTGAAAGGCTATCACACAGGTGGTACATGGGCCACAGCAGGGTGTTACCAGGGCTGGTGAGAAGGGACACTGTGAGAGCACGAGGCTTGCTCAGCTCCAGTACATGTATCTTCCTTTCCCTGATTAATTCAATTACCTCGGGAAAGGGGTGTGGTGACAGCTGCTGTCACTTGAACGGAGGAATAGATATTGGAGGAAACACTTGTAATTAAGTATTTTCAGACTTAGGACTTTCAACATTGTTTTGCTTCCTTCATGCAGAGTAAGAGAGGTCTTTGCCTTCTTACTGGAAATTTAAAAATGATTTTTAATTACATGTTTCATAATGTGAATACACATGTATACAATGAACAGTAAGGCTATTTTTGTCAACTCCAGTTCAGGCAGTTTGGGTGAATTTGTGACAATTTGTTCCTCAAAATAACTGGAATATGATGATACTCTTAAATACAAGAACAAAGAAAAGACTAAATTTGTTCACAGTCCTGAACTATCCAACATAGCTGCACTGTTAGAATACAAGCTTATCCAAAGTTCCCTTCAAATATTATACACCCACTCCTCACTTACCATTATGGTTAGGTTCCAAGACCAGATCATTATGCAAAAATTGAAGTTACTTGAAAATGGAAGCTAACCACATCAGGTTACAAAACAGAAGATCACTACATCATTACATAATGGCCAAATTACATCATTACTTAACTGCCAAACAGCCAAGTTGACTATTGTTTAAATGCAAAATGTCAGATAATAAGGTAGTCAATATATGAAGAGTAACTGTACTTCTTTTCCTCTGACATATCGTGCCATCTATGGTACATGATCTATAGATTCATGACCCTCCTAAACCTATTTAGAATATATTTCCAGCCTGAATCATCCCTGGAAGAAATATGCTTCATAGACTAACCATAGAATCACAGGAAGTAATATATACTTCCTTTTATTTATCTAAAACCCAGCTCTGAAGGTAATCCCTACTTTATACTATTTTAGAAGTATATTTACCTTATTTATACTCTTGTCTTTCTCTAGCTCTGCTACCTCTGTATTTACTAAGGTCATCTTGTCCCAAAGTTCCCATCTTTTATATACTGCTAACCAAGTTTTGTTTTGCAAAATGAAGTTATGATATACAATTTCTATCTTCTCTTCCTTTATTTTGTAAGAGCTAAATTTATCAACTACATTAGCCAAGAGTGTATTGGATGCTTTGCCATAAATAGATTTAGACATCACACTGGTATCTGTGTGGATACGATCTTCTGAAAGTGTTATCCTGTGTACAGTGAGACTAGTAGAGAATTTTAAATAAGGGGGATGCTGTAAACAGATCATCTGATCACAATGGAAAAATAACTATGATGGCAGAGTAACAAGTATTTGCCTATAATTATATTGACAGGAAAGAGAACAGTTAATAAAATGTTTGTGTACTACAGGACACACAGAAAAATAAGCTTGTTTAAAATAATAAAGAAAAGTCACATTCCAAACAAACAGTTCACAAATACCCAAGAAGAAAAGGTAATTCTCTCATACTCAGTTTTGGAGAAGTGACTGGTTTGGCAGCTCTTTTATATGTTACCTTTGAAAATAAAGCTCTGAACCCTCACAAACTAGGTAAAAAATTTCAATGCTATAGTAAGGTAAATTATCAGTACAACTCTAGCTAATGGCAGTCAATTAATATATAGAGTATTAGTGAGACCATATATGGCATTATCATGGTCCTGTCCTTGGCCCTAGTTTGTTTCCCTATTTTAGCAACTTACTCAGATAAATATGAAGATAATATGTTCCAGAAGTCTTAGTACAACACGAATATGACAGCATCACTTTAAGGGTTCTGTCATTAGGTTCCAACTCAAAGCAACCCTATGTATGACAGAATCAAACATAGCCTGGTCCTGAACCATCCTAATAATTGTTGCTATGTTTGAGCCCATCATTTCAAATACTGTGTCAACCCATTTCACTGAGAGGTTTTCTCTCTTTTACTGACTTTCTACTTTACCAAGCATCATGTCCTTCTCTATGGACTGGTCCCTCCTGATAACATGTCCAAAGGATATGAGATGAAGTCTCACCAGCTTCATTCTGGATGTGCATCTTCCAAGGCAGGTTTATTCATTCTTCTGTCAGACCATGGTATATTCACTATTCTTCCCCAACATCATAATTCAAAGATTTCGATCTTTCTTCAGTCTTACTTATTCATTGTTTAACTTTCACAAGCATATGAGGTAATTGAAAATACCATGGCTTGAGTCAGTTACACCTTAGTTCTAAAGTGGCATCTTTGCTTTTTAACATCTTAAAGAGATCTTTTGCAGTGTATTAGTCTAATGCAATATGTTGTTTTGATTTCTTAACTGTTGTTTCTGTAGGCATTAATTTTGGGTCCAAATAAAATTAAATCTTTGATAACTTCAATCTTTTCTCTATTTATCATGATGTTATTTATTGGTTCAGTTGTAAGGACTTTTGTTTCCTTTATGTTGGAAACCCTGAAGAAATAGTGGTTAAGTGCTGCATCTGCTAGCCATAAGGTCAGCAGTTCGAGTCCACCAAGCACTCTTTTAAAAATTCTGTGGAGCCATTCTACTCTGTCCTATAGGGTCGCTATGAGTTGGAATCAAATGATGGCAGTGGGTTTGGTTTTGGGGGTTTATATTGAGGTATGGTTCATAGTAAAGGTCATAGATTTTCATCAGTAAGTGCTTCAAGTCCTCTTTGCCTTTCACAAGAAAGGTTGTGTCATCTGCACATCAAAGGTTGTTGGGTCTTCCTCCAATCTTGATGCCTCATTCTTCTTTATATAGCCCAGCTTCTGGGATTATTTGCTCCATATACAGACTGAATAAGTATGGTAAAAGGATACAACCCTGACATGTACCCTTTCTGATTTTAAACTATGAATTATCCACTTGTTCTGTTTGAATGACTGTCTCTTGGCATTCATTCATATAGGTTCCCAAACAGCACTATTAAATATTCTGGAATTCCCATTGTTATCCACAATTTGTTACAATCTATAGCCAAATATCTTCACACGGTCAACAGGACATAAGTAAACATCTTTCTGGTATTTTCTCCTTTTAACAAAGATCTATCTGACTTCCTCTTCTGAGTCCACTTTGGATTTCTCAGTTTCCTGTTGAGGTATTGCTGCGACCCCTTGTACTACTTTAAGGTACAGTGTAGTAAAGCCTACCATTTATAAGGTAATTCATATATTTTGTCTCTAATCCTCAGAGTCCACAAATTTCAGTATCATCGTTCACACTCAAATATGAATAATCTGGGTCTCAGAAAGTTGTGTAACTTGCTTAGATAGTTAATAAATGACACAGTCAGGACTCAAACACAGGTCTGGTTAGACCTGTAAAAGTATAAATGCCTAGTTTATGCTTCATGAACAGTAATAATGATCTGAGTGTATCACCGAAGACAATGTTATTTCTTGTTCACACTACACACCTAATGTGCACCGTATGAGGTTTGCTGCTTATTATAGCCACTCAGGACCCCTAGCTGATGAGTCCTCAATTTCCAAGGCTACAGAGGCCTCAAAATGGAGTGTAGTATTGTGAATGAAAAACTAATTCTTGAAGGTTCTGCCAGGGAGTGACATGGTCCATCTACTTCCATTTCAAGAGCTAAAGCTAATCCCACAGCTAAATCTAATTTATGAAGGAATGAGCAATATAAGCCTGTGTTCCAGGCAGAAAAGTCATCAGGAGAAGCCCTCGTGACTACCAAGTCTACATTCTCTCCATATTACCTTCCTGAACACTTAACATTATGACACTGAAAAGACATAAACGGGTAGGCTTCTACTTCATTTAGGCTGAAAAAGTGTAGCCGTACAGGTACAGGATAGAATAGATTTGATACCCTGAAGAATATATAAAAATATTTAAGAATTATTAGAGGACAACTTCTAAATGAGTCATCTATGTAATAATGCTTACAAATAGGTTATATTAATAGCATTATTATGTCATGATACAGTCATAAGTCCCACACTCCCAAATCTATGCCTCCTGTCCAAACATTCTTCCTCAGCTTCAAGTCTCCCTACTGAGCTAATTTCCAGATGCTGCCATTTGGATGCCCTTAGAGATGTGAAATTTAGTACTGAAAAACTGAACTTACTAACTTCTTCTCCTTAAAAGAAAAGAGATAACCTTCTCATCTATGGCTTACGTCAGTTGACATTGCCTGAGTCAATACCACAGATTAGAAACCTCAGCCTCACTATGTTCGCTCTCCCTCCTCTTCCCTGCTTCAAACAGTCACCAGGTTTAGCTCTCTTTGCTCTGAGGTTTCTCTCCATTCCAAAGATTTCAGTCTGAATTGTGATTCTTCTCAGTCTTCTTAGAAACAGTTAAGAGACAATGGGCTCTGCCTCTTAACTGATCTGCCTGTTTCCAATATGGCCCACTCTAATCATTTTGTGTATTTCTGCTAGTGTAACCTTTCAATATGATTTTTAAAACTATGTTATCTCTACTTATAAACTCCTGATTGTCCTACCACTTCCCGTAGGATCAAGTCCAGACCCAACTTTGTGGAATTATAAGAGAAATGAGAAAAAGAGGTGTGCAGCTCAAGAACTCTGCTTAAAGACCACAGCTAATGATCTGACAGCCTTGGCGATCCACTGGGAGCGTGGCCCCTAGACCTGCTGCTGCCCCTCCCAGAAAACGCTACTGAGGTCAACTCTTCAGACAAAAATGGACTACACTTGAGGACACAATGTGACCATATGACGGGTGCACTTTACAGATCTACGCAGTTATAGGAGGCTGTCCTATTGGTCTCTTTCTACGTGGGAGAAACAAGAGTGGAGAGGAGAGGACAGGAGCTTGTTAAGAGGACACCGCAAGTGTAAAATGAAAAGGAGGAGTGTGCTGTCACAGGGCAAGGAGAACTGTTGATAGGCTAACATGAAAATTGATTTGGTGTATACTTTCATGAGTTGGCTCCAACTCACAGGCACTTGTCTTAGTTGTATACTTTCATTTAGTCACACACACAAAAGAGACAGACTTCACAGTTTGGTTTCATTGTTTGCTCTTTCATCCCCACTTCAGAGCAAGTGACTACCTGATACTCTCTGAATACACTAACAATTCTTTGGTCCATGACTCCCTAGACTTGACTACGTAGGTCCCTCTCCCTGTCCTGAGAGCCTTTCTCTTCAGTCTGGTAAATTCCTCCTCAGTCCTTCAAGATCTAGCTCAAAATCACCTTTCTCAAGCATACTTCTCTTTTCAAACACAGCTATTATTATCCTTATTACACTGCATTGGAATTATTTCTTTACCAGTCTGTCTCCTCTACCGGACTGCATGCTGTGGTAGGAGTTAATCGTCCTAGAACTTAACAGGGGCCCTAAAGTTTTAGAAGAATTAGGATGGAGATGGAGGAAATGAGCCGGAGGATGAAACCCCAATCAAATGGAACTAATGGTAGAGTCTGAGAATAGGCACACTGGGTTAAGATTTTCAGAAACTAGGAGCTAAATGCTGTGAAACTTCCTTTGCCAAAAGAAAAAGTAAACATGATGATTAGCAGTAGTAATCAGTACAATGCTATTGGCTTGATGAAACCGAGCATCAATTGGAATTCCCTAGATTAATGATACAAGGAAATAGACTTGAAAGTATGGAGTATCAGGAAGGGAGATAAAGAATGGCTCTGAAAGAAGATCATGGTGAGCTGCTTGGTGGCCCTGGCCAGGCGACCCCGAAAGCCAGCTTATCTTTACGGTAGTATACCCCACTTTCCTTTATTAAAATCCCAGGTACCAAAGAGACAAAGTATTAGCATCATACCTGACTGCGTGCTCTTTGAGAAATTTTAAATTAGCATAAAAGGAAGTGTTTCCCTTGAGAGCCATTTTGCCATTTTACACTCACGTATTGCAAGTGGTGTATGAGACCAAAGCCACATGCTTCTAATAAAATCCCCTATAAACGTGGAAGGAGTGTGTTTCATTACCCTGGAGATAATTCTGCTTTTCTCCCCCTCAGTGAAGAGAGGCATTGAACCCCACTGAGCTGATAAAATAGGCTTGATGCACCCCTATAGCGAGGGTAGCATGAACAGTGGGACTGTATAGATTTCCTATGGCAGCAGCCTGGATAGGGTTTCATTAATACAGTTGGCTGATTGTTTGGTTCAAATCTTTTCCTCAATTACTTTTCTTTCTCTATTTAAAATTGCTACAGTAAACAAATGAAACAATAACACAACAAGCAGCAGCGTGGGCTGAGCTCATTGTCATAACGACAGCTGTGCAAACTTACAGTCAAAACACCTATTTTTGAGGCGAGCACAAATAAAGCTTGTCATGATTCCCTATAACCTGTCAGGACCAAGAAAAAAGTGTAGTGCACCAAAATCTCTGTGCTCAGTGTTGACAAAACATATCCAAAAGCTGGGAGAAGGCTTATGGATGCAGCCTGGATGTTGATTATCAAGATGGCACTGTTTTTTTTCGTTTACCCTAGTATTATGTCCCCAGCTGCATAGAGAGCCAACTAGATTTTTCTTCTTCTAACATGAAAATTCTCAAGTGCTCTGAGAGCTGCTTTACAAGAAGGTAAATGGTAAGATGTGCTGCCAGCTGACATTAAAATATCCCCTTCATTAAATTTGTACCTTCTTTCATTATTAAGAGGACTTCTAAATTTCCCTGTCTGCACTTCTCTCATAAAAATCTCTATTTTAATTCAATGACTATTTCTAAGCCTCTTCATCTTCCCATGTTTCATAAAAATTTCAGTGGTGTATAATTCCCTAAGTCTCAATAAAATTGCTCAGTATCCAGTGCCAGCTCTACATCAACCTAAGGGGCGATACTTGATAATAAAACCTAGAGGTTCAGCCTCGGCTAGTCCTTGATTCCCTATCAACTTTCAGCATCTGTCATAATCACCTGGCGTAGCTGTAAAACATGCAGCTGCCTAGGACCTATACCAGCGATACTGACTCAGTGGGTCCTGTATGGGGCACAGAGACCTACAAAGGGTTCTGTTCCACATACAGAGAACTGCTGCTGAGCCAGTGAGAACAAACCCCGGCAGCAGGTATATTTCCAGTCCCATTCTCACCGACCCTAACACTTTATGTATCCTGCCTTAGCTCTGTGCATATGGTTGAGTGTTAGTATTGGTTTCTTGATCAGGACTCCTGCTTCTAGGATAAATGACTCAGTCATAGCATTCTTGCCTTCTATGCAGGAGGCCTGGGTTAGCTTACTGGCTGATGTACCTTATATGCAGCCAGCAGCCAGCACCTGCAGTGGGGGTTGCTTGTTGTTAGATGCTTCCAGACTAAGATGGACTTGGAAGAAAGGTCTAGTGATCTACCTCTCCAAATCAACCAATTAAAGACTTATAGATCACAACAGTTGAATTATTAGGACTGGAAATGGCACAGGACTAGGAATTGTTTCATTGTCTTGGGCACAAGATAACCATGAGAAGAGAGCCAACTTGACAGCAGGTAACAACAATTCCTGTTCCCAGCTGAAACAAGAACTATGCCTAGAACTTTAGCCCAATGATCCTCTGCCTGGTTCCCACAAGGCATAATCAGACTCAGCCACAAACTGAACTTCTACCCAAACCCAAGTACAATAAAGACATCACCACTAAAATAGACTGCGTAAACACCAGATCTCCACTTACAGTGTCTGATTCCCTGGACTGATGTTCTCTCTCCACTTGTATGCCTGAGCCCTTTCAATACAGGCTAACCAAACGTTAGAGTACCAACTTGTACCATGGCATTCTTTCAAGGTTATGCCCTTAGTTCTATGGGATGACTTTCTTGAGGGTCTGACCACAATGCTGCTCTTTTCCTGAATAATTGTTTTCACTGCATTTTACATTTTTTGCTGTGATGTCATTGGCTAGATGAAGGGTCATCATAAGAAAAGATTCCTCTGAAACTCTTTATTGTAACCACCATCATGATGTTGACAAGGATGTTGTTCACTATTTTACCCAAAAGTGGTAAAATGTCCTCTTAGTGAGAACACTTGTGGAGAAATTCCAGTACAGTCTTGATACTAAAAATAATTTTACTTCTCAGGAGCAATCGATACGCTTTTCATCTCATGGACACTGAATTTTGTAAGAGGAAAAAAGCTTCTGATTATGTCTTTGCAAGGAGATGGAGGCTATTTCTGGCATAAAGCTATATGTTTTAAGTAAGATTTTCAGCAACTTTGTCTCCACTTTCATTTGTCTATTTTCTTTCATCCTAATTTATATCCTCTTATTACAGTTCAGGGAGCCTTGGTGGTACAGGGGTTAAGAGCTAAGGTTGCTAATGAAAAGGTCAGCTCTGTGAATCCAACAGCTGCTGCTTTGAAACCTTAGAGGGTCATTATACTCTGTCCTGTAGTGTCACTATGAGTTGGAATCGATTTGACAGCAATGGATTTTTTGGTTTATTATATTTCATATTACACAACTTGTAAGCTGTTTTCATTTTTTAAAAAATTAAATTAAAGCTTACTCTCACCTCTTTCCTCTCCTGCATATTTGGACCCAAAGGCTAGGGACATCAAACTATTCTATTGCAAGTACATATTACAGATTCCTCTGGTGAACAGAAAAAGTGGCACCCTATCCTAGGGAATGTGAAATAATGCTGAGTGTTTCTCTTTAATGTACCTGAAACGTAGTTTAAGAAGGAAAACTGTATCATATGGAAAAGGAGGAACACGATGGTACTGATGGATTGTACTACACTTGAGTGACGAGGGGTTCAGTGAAGTCAGGAAGAGTCAGAAGTTTTCCAACAGAAGTAATACTTAAACTAGCAGTTTAACTCAAGGACAGATATGGATTGGATTGCTCTAGGATTTTAACTGACACATTGGAGCAGAAAGGCATTCTGGGCTAATGAACAGCAGTGAATAAAGGCACAATGGAAAGAATTAGAAAATTGATGTCAAACAGACACAGATTTTGATCTCATCTTGAGTTATAGGAGATTTCTTTGCAAGATCCTTTGACCTCTCAGAATAATTGTCCTCATTTGTAAATCAGAATAATGATGTCAAATATGAGCCTAGCTTTTGGAAAACTGGAAACAAACTGTCTCTAATAGCTAGCACAATGGCTAACACATCAGCCATTTCTCTGACAATACTGATGAGTGAAGGCAGGATTTAGTCTCATTAGGGTAGCTGATACCCGATTCTTTAGAAGTGGAAAACATGATTATATAGTTAGCACTAGGGGCAAATGCTGGGCAATTTTAAAAGTTAAGCAGATAACTTGGGACTTAGTAGAGGAGGAAGGAGTGAGCTATTTAAAGTCACTGATCAGGGCAGTGACACGATGAAAGCAGTGTTTAAAGAAGATGAATGTGGTTGTAAAGTGAGAGAATGAAGAAGAAAGTACTCTAGGCATGGACACTAACTAGAAGGCTGTTTGGTACTAGGCACAAAGTAACAAGATATGGGATGAAGGAGGTGGCACAGCACTGCAGTGGGAGGCTATGAAATACTTCAAAGGAAGTAGTTCTTTACTTTTCTTGGAGAAGATTTTTTGATGGACGATACAGAGGAGATGAAAGAGCCAAATGTCAAGTCTAATCACAGCAAATGTCCTACCCGTTGCCTGTTTGACTATATCGCCCACTAAATCCAAACTCTGTAGAAGAAAACACTATTTCTATCTTGTTCATCAGGGTCTACATAGTGTTCTCTACACAGTAGATAATCACTGATAGTTTTTTTTTTTTCTTTTTATTGTGATTGAATGAAAGCGTACAATCCAATTTAAATTTGCATGCCTATCTGCAACTCCTTCTGCTCTCCTTGTCTGGTGACAGCAAACTCCTCCTTTCCATTCTATACATGTCATAACTTCTCAACAATCTTCAGTCACTTCTCTCCACCCTCTCCACTCCTCCCTAGTAAAAGGCCAGAGGACGGCATCCTATAGATGCATAGTACCATAAAGTGTACACATGATCTGGTCACTCTGTGTCCCCAAGTCCAATCCTTTCCTGCCCAAACACTTGACCTCAGTAATTAATTTCATTCATGAATAGAGAATTGAATGGATTTTATTCATGGAAAATAAAATGAACATATAAATCACACTAATGACTGTCAAAGATAATAATACCCTCCAAAAGAATCCAAACCCATTGCTGCTGAGTCAGTCTGGACTCGTTGTGATCCTAGAGGTCACAGCAGAACTTTCCTATAAGGTTTTCAAGTAGCAGTTGGTAGAATTGAACTGCTGACCTTCCGGTTAGCAGACAAACACTTAACCAGTACTATGCCAGGGCTCCCATTTATTGAGCACTTTGTACTGAGCATTTTATGAAAATTTTACTTGAGTTCTCTTATTCAATTCTTGCAAAAATTCAACAAGTCAGGTAGTATTATTATCTCCATTTAATACTGAGAAACAGACACAGCAAGTTTAGGCCATTTATCCAAGGATGCATAACTAGAAAATATCAGAGTTAGGATTCCAACTTATGCCATCTGATGCAAGAGCACATCACAGAATTACTATAAGCAAACGGACAGCCTGCTCGGTAAAGCAGAAGATCACAGATGGGGGAAGACTCTCAATGAGATTGATTTACACAGCAGCTGCAACAATAGCTTCAAACATAGCAATGATTATGAGCATAGCGTGGGATCAGGCAGTATTTCTCCATTCTGTTAATAGGGTTCATATGAGTTGGAACCAAGTCAGTGGCATCTCTCTTACTCATACAGTGCTGCTATAACAGAAATAACACAAGTGGATGGTTTTAAAAAGAGAAAATTTATCCCACCCATCACAGTCCAACGGGCAGAATGTCCAAATTCAGGGAGTCCGCTCCAGTGGAACTCTTCCCCTGCTGACCATGGAGAAGTTACTTGTCATTAATATTCCCCTGAATTGGGAGCTTCTGAGGCACAGAGACCTCGAGTCCTTTCCAAAGGACATGCTCTGCTCCTGGCACTGCTTCTTTCCTGATGGAATGAGGTCCCCAAATCTCTCTGTTAACTTCTTTCTTTTATATCTCAAGAGACTGCCTCAAGACACAACACACTCTTACACATTGAGTCTTGTCCCACCAACACAACTGTCACCCAGCCTCCCTCATTAACATCACAGAGGCAGGATTTACAACATGGAGAAACATCATACAATATCGGGAATTATGGCCTACCCAAATTACTAGACACATTTTTAGGAAGACACAATTCAATCTACAACATTCTATCAGTGGGCAACCCTAAAATCACATCCTTGCAACACAAGAAACATATTCACATCAGAGAAAAGTCGTAAGTCCAATTCCAAAATCCAGAAATTCATCTTTGACTGTAAAATATAGAACAAAGTTCTCTGCTTCCAAAATGCAATAGCAGAACAGGCAAGCACAAGCTAGACGTTTCCATTACAAATGAGAGACATTTCAGGGAAAGAAGGCATAACAGAAACAAAGAAAATTAGCTGAAGACATTACATTAGCTTTCAAGGCTTTGAAAATAACAGTACATTCTCTGAGACATTTTACACAATGTCCCTGCTCTCCAGACTCTAGGTATTGGTCACAGTCTCAGATTTAAAGTAAAGGCCCCTTCGCCCTGGGCTACAGCTCTGCCTTCCAGGCCTATTGGGACAGCAACTCTGCTCCCTTGGCTTTGGTAGCACCATTTTTCTAGTCCAACTGAGTGGCAACTGCACCCTTAGAAACACCAGAGGCCATGGAGCCACGCTTTGAAACTTCTCAGGTCATGGCCATATCTTTTCAGACTGAAACAGCTCAATTTCTCATGTTCCTTTCTTCTTCAGCTTGTGCTTCCTGTGCCCTCCTGGCCCAGGCTTTCAGGTCCATGTCTGCCCTGCTGAGGCAAGTATTCCAAAGCTCTGTAGCTCTACTGAGTTTAGAGACTGGAGGCACCCTACTCCACCAGGAATCCCCCTGTACACAGACACTCAGCTCTTTCACTTCATGTGAAAGTGAGACCTGTCTGGTTCTGCCGACATTTGTCCACTGCGGTGTCTGGTGCTCTGCTGCTTGTTTCTTACCATCTCTACCCTCAGTGCTTATGTTCTCCTCAGTTCCTTCCAAGTCGTCTAACCATTCACAGTTTCAAAGCCTCTTCTGCATCTTAGGCATCTGTTAGAGTATCCACAAGTAGATGTCTTTAAAAAGAGAATTTTATTCCGTCACAGTCCAATAGGTTAAGTGTCCAAATTCAGTGCATCAGTTTGAGGGGAAGGTTTTCTCTGTTGGCTCTGGAGGAAGGTCCTTGTTGTCAGTCTTCCTCTAGACTAGGAGCTTCTGAGCAACAGAGACTCAGGTCCTTTCCAAAGCCATGCTCTGCCCCCAGCATTGCTTGTTTCCTGATGGTATGAGGTCCCCACATCTTTGTTAGCTTCTTTGCTTTTTATCTCAAGAGAATGCTTCAGGACACAATGCAATCTCATATTCTGGGTCCTGTCCCACCAGGACAAGTACCATCCATGGCCCTTATTAACAGCATAAAGGCAGGACTTACAACACAGAAGAAAACCACACAGTACAGGGAATCAGGGCCTACCAAATTGCTACACACAGTTTTGGGGGTGACACAATTGAATCCATTACAGCACCTAACAACAGCAGCATAAACCGAAGTAGGCAAAACCAGCGGATTTTAGATATCTGGCACTTCATAAACACTTAAAAGTCATATAAATTCTACAAGTAGATACTCACTTATGTTTAAATTCATCACCTACTATGGAGAAGTATGGTGCCCAGAGAGGAGAACCATAGTCTCCCTGTTCTGAGGGATGCAACAATTGAGCAGAGCAGAGTAGATGTGAAAACCAAACATACACACAAAAAGCAAATCTCCTGCCTTCCAGCTGATAACACAATGACAACAGTAAAAAAGCAATAGAGCAGCACTTGATTAAGTGTGCATCGAGGGTGCAGGTTAGTACCTGCAAGAATCTAAAGAAATGGAATGAATGCTATTCCTTTGTTCCAATCGTCCTACTTCATTTTCATATTCCTTTATATACAAACATTTCCAATTCTACCTATCTGCTATAAGGCTGCATAAAATATATCAGGTCATTTAAGAAATGTTTGTTTTAAAAGTCCCTGTTCCAGACATCCAATGCCACTTTAGAATGAATAACTTGTAAAGGGAGCATATGTCACTTTATCAGGCAAAATGATGTTCTTTGCAAATTTGGAATATTTGCAAGTTCACACACACACACACAGAGTCTATTTCTTACTCTCATTTAGAATGTTTTTCCATGGTAAAGAATTCTGTTACTACCTTAGAATTAGTTTCATGAAGTGTTTTAGATAACTCTACACTGTAAAACCCAAAACTCTTGCTTTTAAAGAGTCATCACAGATCAAATGTACGCACAGGAAATAATTACAGAAACGAATCTAAAGCAATGAATAAGTGAGAAAGCTGAGGGAAAGCCTCAGTCCCCCAAATGCAGTCATTTTGCAATGACTTTATTCTAAGTGCTATATGTATCATAAGGTCTTCTGCCTCCTTAATGATGGCATACTAAATATATAATTTATCCTTAGATCAGAGATATTGGTTGTATATTAGAATCAGCTGGAGATTTTTTAAACATACCAATTCCTTGGGTCCCAACCCACATGACTTGAATTAGAATCTCTGGAGGTGGGACAGAGAACATCAGTCTTTCTTTTTTTTAACACCCTAGATGATTATAATATGAAACTAGGATTGAGAATCATTACTTTAGACTATGACTCAGAGACATATTTATGAGTATCAGTTATTTTTGTATTCACTACTCCCAGAGAGAGACTTTTGGAGAAGATGACTTGCTGGATCTCTAAGGTTATGGTTTCACTTGTCCAGACTTTTGATCTCTGACACTGAAAGGATCTTTACACCAGTGTTACTGAGTTCTTACAGTGTGGTAGTTAAATTTCTCCAGCGTATACTTCCATATTACTATTTGGCTTCTGTTGCAAAGGATGGTTTTTTTTACATATTATCCACAAGAGCCTATCTTAGTCATCTAGTGCTGCTATAACAGGAATAGCACGAGTGGATGGTTTTAACAAAGAGAAGTTTATTGTCTCACAGTCTAGCTGGCTAGACGTCTGAATTCAGAACGCCAGCTCCAGGGGGAAGCATTCTCTCTCTCTGATGGCTGTGGAGGAAGGTCCTTGTCATCAGTCTTCCCTTGGTCTGGGAGGCCAGTACAGGAACCTCAGGTCTGAAGGACACATTCTATGCTGTGCTTTCTTGGTGGCATGAAGTTCACATACCTCTCTGCTTGCCTCTTTCTCTTATATTTCGAAAGAGACTGGTTTCAGACACAGTTCAATCTTCTAGACCTCACTAGTATAACTGCTACATAATGATAGAATTTACAGACATGGGAAAATCTCACCAAAAGGCGGACAATCACACAAATCACAGGAATCTTGGCCTAACCAAGCTGATACTCCCATTTGGAGGCACAATTCAATCCATGACCGAGGCTTAGACATTTCATCAGGAGAAACTACTTGTTCAGAAGGAGATCGTGTTTGGTAAAGACGAGGGCCAACAAGTATGTGAGGGAGATGAAGGAGACGGATTGGCACAATAGCCAAAGTGAGAAGTTTTACCTCTTCAAGAATAAACTGTCATTTTTATGCAGAAAAAGAGTCAGTTGTAGATTAAAATTGCATTTTCTCACTTAGAAGAAAAGAACATGAAGAAAAGGCTTTGTAGGACATGTAATTCCAATGAATCAGGAACACCATGAAATAAGCAAAAAAAGAAGGAAGGCTCGGAAGTTCTACATAAAGAACCAAATGTAACATATGAAAACTTCTTTCTTATTTCAACATTTCCAACATTCCGGGTAGGAACAAGAAGCAGAGCAGAGTCTGCGTCTCACGTACATAGCGACCTCCTCAGTGTTGCCTCTCAGGTGGGCTCTCTCCATCAGCACTTGAGGGCACTTAGTGGAACCTGCTCCCCACTTCATTTTCTGCATTTTCCATGACACATTAGATTTCCTATCATTTTTGTTACGAATTCATAATATCTTAATGATTGCTTCCAAACATCAAAACTTTACAGTGTTTTAAATGATTGTATTTTGCATTTTATTTGCACAATTAAGCCTCTTATGATGTAATCAAAGTTATAAGCAATATCTCCTCAATTGCTAAAAAGATAACTATATTCTCTGACTTGTTTTGTTGAAGTAATTACATATGCTCAGCTTCTTTGTTCTGTTTTCTCCAACTAACATTACAGACATGCTCTACTGGTAGTTTCATAGTGATCTAAGGGTTTAGTTATTAACACTTTGACTTTGTGATGCTGTGAACTGCAGTATCTTTCTCAGGAAAGGAAAATGTGATGGAATAGAACATAAACCTGGAAATGACAGGGTAGCCAACCACTCCCATTACCCTCAGAATTGTGTGAATGAAAAAAATCCTCTACAGCAATTCTTTAAATGTTGCTGTCTTGGGTCTCTTTTACTGGAAACTCTGGCAGCATAGTGGTTGAGTACTATGTAGGCTAACGAAAAGGTTGACAGTTCAAATCTGTCACGCACTCCTTGGAAACATTGGGAGATCTACTTTGACCTATAGGGTCTCTATGAGTTGGAATCAAATCAATGGCAGCGGATTTGGTGTGTGGACCACCTTTACACTGTTAGAGACCTAACATTTTGCAGAACACACATTACAGAAATATATGGGGCCCCTAGAGTGATGGCAGGATTGTTCAAATTAGAATGGGGGGTCATTTAAACTACCCGACAAGGATTAAAATTATTTTCTTTAAAAACTTGTTCATCTGTTTTTCTAGGTTGAATTTTATTTCCTCAAAGAAAAGCCTCCTCCTTTAATTCGCAAGATTATTCTTCAATTTAAAAATTTTATTTTTAAGAGCATTCACACAGACTTCATTTAAATATTTTCCATTCTGTCCTGTTGCTCATAATAGTATTTTGATATATTATACAAAATATTTTTTCTTTTCAGTATTTAGCATCTTCAAGTAACATCAAAGAGTCGTTAACGCTCCCTTTTGTTTCTGCTTAATCAAGCTGTGCATAATTAGCTCCTTTAATTTTCTTTCTAAACAAAATTCCCCATTCTCTTAATCAGTTTTGGTGCATTCTCTGAAGCTTCTTTAATTTACTGGCATTGTTGAGCTGCATTGTATGTGGTGTTACAGGTGTCCTGAAAAAACTATGTACAATACGCTTGATTAACTATGCTGTAGAAAATTCAAAGAGAATGTCAAGTACCAGCAGGTCTATGTGACACGTTCTGCATGTAACCTGCAGGCTACTTGGAATTTAAAACAATAGAGAGAAAAATTCAGAGTCCTCAAGGTCCTTCAAGTCACCAAAGGGGTGCTTGTGCAGCTGTGACTCATTCAGCAGGAGTTTTTAACCAGAAATGCTTAACCTATACTCTACAGACAAAGCTATAAAGTGGGGTAGGATAGGAAGAGGGACAAGGAGACAAAGGCAGACAGATGCAAACAACTCAGAGGCACAGAGATGGACTGTTTAGGACACACACTTTACTTCCATCTAAATCAGTCGAAACACATAGGCTATTTGGTTGAAAATTTTGTTACATTACTGATCACTGGGTTTGAAGCATCTGATCTGTATATGTCTGAAGGTAAGCTCTTCAGAGACAAATACACAGATAGACAGTCAGCTGCTCTTCAGTGGACTCCATCAGTTAACTGGGTTTTCCCACAAGGCTATGGTCCTAAGCCTGCACACCCAGAAAACCAATCTCATACATGTTTGTCTATCTCTGAGGGGTATCCACAACTGTCCCTGTGTGGTTTATCATATCTATGGATACACACGCATGCACAAACGTACCTGTATGTACATATACATATAAAGACTTCTATCTGTGCACACACACGTACCTGTATATTCATACTAATGCATATACATATCCATGTAGATGTTTGAGTAACCACATTTTTTTTATTATTGTTTGGTCTTGCTGGAAAATTGTATTTTTCATATTCTTTACCCCAAAAAGTCCTTTTTTCTTGTGTACTTCTTAGTGACATCATTTACCTGGGTCAAACCATGTGCACTTCACCCACCTTCAATGGTACTTTCTACATCACCAAAAATAACAAGTATCTACCACGTCAAGAGTGCTTCCTCCACAATTTGCCCTTACGTTCCTAGTAACCACCAATGAGAGTTGGTCTCTGAGTATGTACCTATTCTTTTTTTTTTATAAAAAGTTCAATCATATTGTCTTTTTGTGATAGACTTATTTCATTCAGCATAATGTCCTCCAGATTTATCCATGTTATAAGGTGTTTTGAGACCCCTCCATTATTCTTCATGGTTGTATAATAGTCCATTGTACATATGTACCAAATTTTGTTATCCATTTATCCACTGATGGACACTTAGGGTTTTCTTTTTTATTTTTTTAAAGCTTGTCATTGTGAATAATGCTGCAATGAACAATGGTGTACATATGTCTGACCAAGTCTCTTTCATTAGATGTCTAAGTTATATACCTAGGCTTGGGATTGCCAGATCAAAAGACATTTCTATTTCTTCCTTTTTGAGGAAGAACATACCATTTTCTGTAGTGATTAGACACGGATAAGGGTTCCAATCTCCCTACAACCTTGCCAGCATTTGTAGACTTTTGTTTGTGTTTTTATTATTGCCATTTGCACAGAGGTGAAATGATATCTCATTGTAGTTTTGATTTACATCTCTTTAACAGCTAATGATCGTGAGCATCTTCTAATGTGTTTATTGGCTGCTGAAACGTCTGTTTGTGATCTTTGCCCACTATGTAATTGGATTGCTTGCTTTATTGTTGTTGAAGTTTTCTATGTATTTCAGAGATTAGGCCTTGTGATGGATTCAACTGTGTCCCTCCAAAAATACGTGTAGTCATGTGGCTAGGCCATGATTCCCAATATTTTATGATTGCCCCTCATTTTGTGATTTTCCTATGCTGTATGTTAAAGGATTAGGGTGAGACCATAAGTCCCTTCACAGGATCACCTCCCTGCTCCACTGTAAATGGGGTTTCTCTGCAGTATGGCTTGCACTACCCTTAATCCTTTCCTCCGACAAGACATAAAAGGAAAGGGAAGCAAGCAGAGAATTGGAAACCTCACACTATCAAAAAAGTAGCACTGGGAGAAGAGTGCATCCTTCAGACCTCAGGTTCCTGCGCCAAGATGCTCCCTGGACAAAGACTGATGCAACACAAGGACTTTCCTCCAGAGCCAACAAGGGGAAAATACTTCCCTTGGAGTGGACTTCCTGAATTTGGACTTGTAGCTTGCCAGATTGCGTAAGAATAAACCCCCCTTTGTTGAAGTCATCCACTTTACAGTATTTCTGTTAGAGCAGCGCTAGCTGACTAAAACAGACCCTTAATGAATTTTTTTCCCAGTCTATAGGTTGTCTTTTACTCTTTTGATTGGCTTTCACGAGGATAAACATTTAATTTTTAGGATGTTCCAGTTATCTAATTTGTCTTCTGTTGTTCATGCATTTGTAGTCATGTCTGACAGTCTAAGGAAAAAAAAAAAAAAGTAGGTCTCATAGTCCCTATGTTATTTTCCAGATACTTCATAGTTTTAGCTTTCATATTCAGGTATCTGATCCATTTTGAGTTAGTGTTTGTATATGGTGTGAGACATAGATCTTGTTTAATATTTTTGTAAAAGGATATCCAGTTTTGCCAGGACCATTTGTTAAAGAGATTGTTTCTTTTTCCATTAAATGCACATTGACTTCTTGTCAAAAATCACCTGCCCATAGATGGGCGGATTTATTTCTGAGTTCTCAACTCTATTCCACAGTTAGAAGGTCTATTATTGAGCCAATACCGGGCTGTTTTCATCACACTACCTGTATAGCATTGTATTAGCTAACTAGGTCTCCTATAACAGAAATACCACAAACTGGGTGATTTTAACTACGAGAAATTAATTTTCTCATGCTTTAGAAGACTCGAAGTCCAAATTCAGGTGCCAGCTCCAGAGGAATGCTTTCTCTCTCCTTTGTCCACTCTGAAGGAAGGTCCTTGTCTCTTTTGAGCATCTGTTCTGGGAAATCTTCTTGTGGCATGGTATCTTTCTTCCCCATCTCTGCTTCTAGATTGCTTAAGCTCTTTTATATCACAAAGGACACTGACCTAAGATAAAGTCTGTACTAATACTGTGTCATTAATATAACAAAGAAAACCCACTCCCAAATGGGATCATAACTATAAGCATAGGGGTTAGGATTTACACAACACATATTTGGGGGGGGAGGGGGACACAATTTAACCCATAACAGGCATGTTTTGAAATCAAGAAGTGTGAGCCCTTCTATTTTGTTCTTCTTCAGTGTAGCTTTGGCTATTCAGGCCCATACAAAGTTGGTGATTAGTTTTTCCATTTCAGTAAAGAATGCTGTTGGGGTTTAGATTGGGATTGCACTGTATCTATAGACTGCTGTCAGTATTAACATAATGTTAAGTCTTCTGATCCATGACCATGAAATGTTCCTCAACCAAGCAGTTCTCTTTTAGTTTCTAGGAGGAAGTATTTTATAGCTTTCTCTGTATAGATCTTACATATCTTGGTTAGGTTTATTCCTAGGTATTTTATCATTTTGGGAGCTGCTGTAAATGGTTTTGTTTTCTTGATTTCCCTTTTGGAATTCTCCTTGTTGGTATAAAGTAACTCAGATGACTTTTGTGTGTTGATCTTGTACCCTGCCACTTGACTGAATTCTACTGTGAGACCTGGTGGCTCTCTTGTGGATCTGTAGGATTTTTTGCTTTCAGGATCATGTAATCTGTGAATAAAGACAGGTTTACTTCTTCCTTTCCATTTCATGCCTTACTGCACTTCACAGGGCTTCCAGTCCAATATTAAGTAAGAGTAGTGACAAAGGGCATCCTTGTTTGGTTCCTGTCCTAAAAGGGAATACTTTCTTTCTCTCTCAACTGAGAATAACATTGGCTATTGGTTTTGTACATATGTCTACTTAGGTTCATGGATTTCCTTTTTATTCCTATTTTCCTGAGAATTCTTATGAAGAAAGGGTGTTGGCTTTTATCAAATATCTTTTCTGTATCAATTGATATGGTACCTGCTTCTTTTACCTTGCTTTATTGATATAGTGAATTACATTGACTGATTTTTTGATCTACAGATTTTCACTGAGTAGTAGAAGAGCTTTCTTTCTGGTATTAATTACCCTAGAATCTCTGTGAACACTTTTTCTCCATGGGTGATTCTGATAGTATTTAAAATACTGCTGGCAAAACTTGAGCATCACAGCAACATACAAGCCACGACAGACGGGTGGTGGAAACACCTAAAAGAGGCCCTGAAACTGTAAGGACTTGTTGAGTGGATCAGTGAACCATATGTGGATAGTAAATGATTAGGTTAAGTCTCATTCTTTCCCTCACTGCCACTCCAAAGCTCACAAAAGTAGAGACCAGGAATATCCTTTCAACAAAGTTACAAAGTAGTTTCACTCTTCTGCTAGTATACCTCATGTATTAAGTGGTTTTATGTTAGGTTCTATGCTAGGCTGTAGTGCAGAAAAGATAAGACATGGCAGAAAATCTATACAAGACTAAAGTACTCGTTAAGATAATGATAGGAGGAAAAAGTCACAATTTTGTACAAAATAAATTGCCAGATAAAAATCAGAGAAGACTATACCAACAAAGAGATCACTGAAGAAGAAATCACCAAATCAACACCATTTATTATATACCCCAAGAAGATAAAGTACCTAGAAATAAATCTAACTAGAAAAATAAGAGGCCTGTACAAAGAGAACTAAAAGATCTTACTGCAAGAAACCAAGAGAGACTTACATAAATGGAGAAATCTACTCTGCTCATGGATAGGAAGACTTAACATTGTGAAAATGTTTATCTTACCCAAAGTGACCTACATATACCATGCAATCCCTGTACAAATTCCAATGACTTTTTTAATGAGATGGAGAAACAAATCACCAACTTTGTTTGGAAAGAGAAGAAGCCCTGGTTAAGCGAAGAACAACACACTAGGAGGCCTCTCACTGTTTGACTTTAGAACCTATTACACTGCCCCAGTAGTCAAAACAGCCTAGTGTTGGTAGAAAAAGAGACCTATACACCAACGGAACAGAGTTGAGACCCCAGAGATGCCACCATCCTCTCAAGAACAGTTTATATTCAACAAAGGCCCTAAAATTTTAAACCAGAGTAAAAACAGTCACTTTAACAAATTGTACTGGCAAAATTGGATATTTATCTGCCAAAAATTGAAATAAGACCCATATCTCACACCTTACACAAAAACCAACTCAAATTGGATAAAAGACCTAAATATCAAAAATAAAACAATAAAGATCATGCAAGAAAAAATAGAATCAACAATGGAAGTTCTAATACACAAATTAGACTTCAAAATCTGACAAAGCACCATTAACAGAAGAGAAAATAGATAAATAGAAACTATTAAGAATCAAACACTTTTGCTCATCCAAATACTTTACCAAAAGTATTAAAAGAGCACCTACAGAATGGGAAAAAGTATTTGGCAACTGTAAGTCAGACCGACATCTGATGTCCATAATCTACAAGGTACTGCAAAACAGCAGCAAGAAAAGCATAAATAACCCAAATAAGTGTTGGGCAAAGAAGGCGGACAGACATTTCACTAAAGAAGATATCCAGACAGCCAAAAGACACATGTGGAAATGTTTACAATCATTAGCTATTAAAGAAATTCAAATCAAAACTACAATGAGATATCCTCTCACCCCAACACAGTTGGCCGTGATCCAAAAAACACAAAACAAGAAATACTGGAGAGTCTGTGGAGAAGCTGGAACTCTGCTACACTGCTGGTGGGATTACAAAATGATATGACCTCTTTGCAAAGTAAACGGGCACTTTTTTAAAAAGTTGGAAATAGACATACACAGCAATCCCACTGCCCAGAACATACCCTACAGAAATACAGGCGGTCACATGAACAGATACATGCACGTCAGTGTTTACTGCAGCACGATCCACAATAGCAAAAAGAAGGAATCAACCCAGATGCCCAAAAACAGATGAATGGATAAACAAACTATGGTACATATACTCAATGGAACACTATGCAATGGTAAAGAACAATGATGATTTAATCGACGGCACTTGGCTTGGCTGGCTCATAACCTCATTTCCATTGGAAGATACTATGCTGAATGAAATCAGTTAGCAGCACAAGGACAAATTATTGTATGAGACCCTACTACAAAAACTTAAAAACAGACTCGTGCAGAAGAAAAGACTCTTTGACGACTGTGAGAGGGGAGGGAGAGAGGCAAAAGGTTGTTTACAAATAGCTGATAGAAATTTGATTGGATGAAATCAGTGACAGTACACATTAGAAAGTGGCAGCACACACTAGATCAATTTAAGTGGACTTCAACATAACCTGAAAACTCCTGAATCTTAACCCAATATTGCAAGGATAGGGTACCAGGGGCAGGGGGCCCAGGGACTATACTCTCAGGGAACATCAAGGCCAACTGGCATAATTAGCCCATTGCTAAGACTGTCTTCTCCACCCCATATTGGCAAGTGGTGTCTACGGTCTTAAAAGCTAGCAAGCTGCCATCCGAGGTATGCTAAATGGTCTCAACTCAGCTGGAACAGATGATCACCAAGGACAAAAATGACATGAGGGAAGAAGAGCCCAGAAGACAGAAGGACCCACAGGAATGGGTGACTATATCAATATGTGACCAGAAGAACAAGATGGTGCCTGGCCACCACCAATGACAGCCATGATGGGGCTCACAAGGTCAAGTCCCAGGGGCAACACAAGAAGAAAAGGGGTGCACCCTAAGAACTCCACTAAAAGACCACAAGTGTTTGTCCAAAGGCCTAGGATTCCCCTGAGAACATAGCCCCAAGACTTGATACTGCCCCTGATCACAGATCATTACTGAGGTGAACTCCTCGGGTAGCAATGGATTGGACCTGGGGACACAGAGTGACGATATTGTGTGTGCATCTTATGGTTCTATGCATCTATAGGATGCCATCCTACTGGCCTCTTAATAGAGGGGAATGGAGTGTGGAGAGGAGGGGACAGGAGATTGTTAAGAGGACATGATACACACGGAACAGAAAGAATGAATGTGTTGTCACCAGGCAAGGAGGACAAAAGGAGCTGCAGATAGGCAGGCATGCAAATTTAAACTGGATTGTACACTTTCACTCAATCACAATAAGAAATTAGAGAAATAACTACAAAACAGTTACACCTTAGCTACTAAATTACATGTTGAATTCTAAGGGGAAGTAGATGCTAAGTAAGTAAAGAGCAGGGGAAGGAAACTTTAGGAAGATGGACGGTACTGCATGACGGTTAACAGAAGAAAATTTAAGCCAGGCAAACAGTAGTTACCAATTTACTCAATCTCTCTACTACTTACTTTATCGTTGATAAATTCAGGAAAATAATCATAGCCAAATGTGCTGAGTGCTTACTGTATGCCAAGTAGGAATTACATGAATCAACTTATGTAATCATCACAAAATACACAAGCTAGCTACCACTAAAAGACACAGTTCCTATAAAGAGTTTATAACAGTGCAGAACACATAATAAGCCTCAGTTCAGGTTAAACATGACCAGTATCACAACATCATCATCATTTTGTAGTTATAACTGAAGTACAGAGAGGTTTGTTATTTGACCAAGATGACACAAACCACAGCTGGCATAGGCAGGATGTAAGTCCAATAAGTCTAATTCTAGATTCCAAAACCCAGCCAACACATATATGGCTTCAATAACAAACTAATAGCTATGCTTAGTGGCTGGCACTGTGTGTAGCATACAGAAAACTTTAAATACCAGTGATTATCCTCACTATTGCAGGACAGACCACAATTACAGTCAGAGGACAGATGTAATTCATTCATTTCCTTAACCACAATTTTGAGATTACATACACATTGGCATTGCACTCACTTCTGGGGTCACACATGAAATAAAACATGGACTCTGCTTACAAAGCAATAACACTTCCTAATTGAAGTCCATAGATAACTGAAATACTTTGAGAAGTTATGCTGTGGGAACAGCAGTGATGGAATTGCACCTTCCTCATGGAACGGCCATAGGGATTAAGTCAGGGTAACATACGTCCAACGTGTAGGCTAGAACCTGAAACAGCCTATTTGCCACAAATGCATTAGCTGTTATTGTTTTTACGGCCCCTATGATGTTTTGAGTAGAAGTACGGTGAGAAAGAGAGAGAACAGAAGCAGTAAACTGATAGCTCCTGAGCCAAATCCAATTCCCAGACTTGCTTTGTTTGGAGCATATGGTGTTTTTGTTGTTGTTGTTGTTTGTTTGTTTGAAATATGAATGAGGTGCCAACACGAAAAAGTAGAAGATCACATAAAAGCCCAGACTGCTAGTTTCTCCTGAAAAATCTAGAAACAGATTTCTGGCTGTCGAACATCAGCTAGAGATGGGCTTAACTGATTCAGGAGGCTCAGAGGCACACATCCCTTTTATCGTGGCAGAGAACAGCTTCAAAGCAGCAGGGCCAGGGCTACAGCTACACAGCTGCTAGTAGGAGGGCAATGAGATGGGCCACTGGCCGGGTTCCTGCAGTCATCCCCCTCTATACTCACTCTTTTATACACCTTAATGTGCAGGATCCTAACCTGGGTCATGATTATGAATGGGGAACTCCTAGATGGTATAAGAGTTAACACATTCAGCTGCTTACCAAAAGGTTGGAGGTTTGACTCCATGCAGAGGCACCTCAGAAGACAAGCCTGGTGATCTGTTTCTAAACACTTAGCCACTGAAAACTATACAGAGCACAGTTCTACTCTGATGTACTTACGGTCAACGTGAGTGACAATCAACTTAATGGCATCTGATTTACCGGTTTTTATTATGAGTGGATTTTTTTTTTTCCTATGTTTATACTTAACTGCCAGAAATTCAAGCTGGATTCCTCAGAGGATGTGGAACCAGGGATGTCATTGCTGATGTCAGATAGATCTTGGCTGAAAGCAGAGAATACCAGAAAGATTTTTACCTGTTTCATTGACTCTGTGGATCGTAACAAATTATAGCTAACATTACATAAAATTGGAATTCCAGAACACCTAATTGTGCTCTTAAGGAATCTGTATATGGATCAAGAAGCAGTTGTGCGAACAGAACAAGGGACACTGCATGGTTTAAAATCAGGAAGGGTGTACACCAGGGTTGCAACCTTTCACCATACCTTTTCAATCTGTATGCTGGGCAAATAATCCAAGAAGCTGGATTATACAAAGAACAAGGCATCAGGATTGGAAGACGACACACTAACAACCTGCAGTATGCAGACGACACTACCTTACTTGCTGGAAGTGAAGATTTGAAACACTTACTGATGAAGATCAAGGACCACAGCCTTCAATATGGATTGTACCTCAACATCAAGAAAACAAAAATCCTCACAACTGGACCAGTAAGTAACATCCTCATATATGGACAAGGGATTGAGTTTGTCAAGGATTTCATTTTACTTAGGTCCACAATCAAAGTCCACGGAAGCAGCAGTGAAGAAATCAAAAGATGCATTGCATTGGAAAAATCTGCTGTAAAGGACCTCTTTAAAGTACTGAAAAGTAAAGATTTCACCTTGAAGACGGAAGCGCACCCGACCCAAGCCATGGTATTTTCAATCTCATCATACGTTTGTGAAAGCTTCACAATGAACAAAGAAGACAGAAGAATTGATGCCTTTGAACTGTGGTGTTCGAGAAGAATGTTGAATGCACCATGGACTGCCAAAAGAACAAACAGATCTGTTCTGGAAGAAGTACAACCAGAGCGCTCCTTGGAAGGAAAGACTGCATCTTACATGCTTTGGACATGTTGTCAGGAAGGATCTGTCCCTGGAGAAGACATCACGCTTGGTAGAGCGGAGGGTCAGCAACAGACGACAACCCTGGATGAGATGGATCAACACAGTGGCCACAACAATGAGCTTAAGCATAAAAACAACTTTGGGCATGGTGCAAGACAGGGTAGTGCTTCATTCTGCTGTGCACAGGGTTGCTGTGAGTCAGAACTGACTCTATGGCACCTGTCATGAATTGAATTGTGTCCCCCCGAAAATGTATGTGTTGCTTTAACTTGGCTAGGAGCCCCAATATGGTGCCACTCCTCCCATGTGCTGTGAATCCTGCCTCTGTGATATTGATGATGGAGAATGCGCTGCAGTTGTGTTAGTGAGGCAGGACCCAAGCTACAAGCTTGTGAGATATAAGTGAGAAAAGTGAGGAGAGGAACTTGGGACCCTCACACCAAGAAAGCAGCACCGAGAGCAGAGCACGCACTTTGGACCCGACGTTCCTGTGCCGAGATGCTCTCACTGTATTTGGACTCAGCCTACCGGACTGTGACAATGAAAGTTTCCCTTCATGAAGACTTCCACTCATGGTATTTTCTGTTAGGGCAGGTGACTAGGTGACCAGGTGACTAGGACAGCACCTAACAACAACAACAACAACATACTTAAGATGGTATTGCTAAATCTCTAAAGTTGTAGTAATGAGGACACTGACAACCTCACCCAACCACACAAGCTGCAAGCAAATCTAACAAAATGAAGCCAGGAAATCCTAAGTAAAGAATAAATCAAAGAGCAGGGGATTGATTCTCTTTTGTCAAAGTATGCTAACTAACTAAGCTTTTCTTAAATACATGGCTAGGTTAATTCATTCATTAATTCATTCCCTGTATGAATGAATATCAAATAATTACTGAGTGAAAGAAAGTGAGACCTCTTTCTCACTAAATGCAGGGTGTCAGATATGAACCACATTTTATGACTAAGAAAACATTGGGCTGTGTTTGCCATCATACATGTGAAAACTTACTCATTAAACCAAAGGTTTCCAAAACCCGACTTCTGAGGACACACAGTGAGCAGTCACATCTCCGTAAACTGTTTTGCACAGGAAAGCTAGAATGTTCAGGGATGTTGCATAAAAAGCAGGTGTTATTTGTCTGTGCTCTAATTACAGTGCCAACTAAAGAAAAGCAGTTTTCACAGTGCAGTTCTCAAGGATAGCTCCCCTGAACCAGGAATGCATTAGATATCTCTTCATACTCGCATAACGATACACCTCAAGAGCTGAATAGGACAAGGTGATCACAAGACTGTCCATTCTGTTCCTAATTAACTCGAGTATTGGAGGCTTTGAGCTTCCAGGAAATGAAAATCTCCTTTCCTCTAAATCCCTTCTTCCAATGCTGACTTTCCCTTCCAAAAGTAAATCTACTGCCTTTCCACATGAAAGCCCTTTACATATTTAGTGATAGTTCTCAGAGTCTACTGCTGCCTATACTAACATTTCCATGCCCTGCAACTCTTATACTGACTTGGTTTCTAAACTATTGATTAAACTACATACCCTTCCTAGAATGCTCTCTAGTTTGTTAATGTCCTCAGGTTGTTGTTGTTAATTGCCATCATGCTCATTCCATGGTTGTGACCTTTTAGGAGCAGATTACCAGGCCTGTCTTCTGAGGCACCTCTGAATGGGTTCAAACCAACAACCTTAGGGTTAGTAGTTGAGTGCTTAACTATCTGAATGACCCAGGGCATCAAAAACTAGGCTGAGTGTTTCACACGTGGTCCACAAGTTTCCAGGGACAGATTTCCATAGTTCTGGAAATTATACCTTTGTTGATGCAGCTTAGATTTATATTTGCTTTGGGGAGAACCATGTTATCAGCCTCCTATTGGAGGGGTAGACAGAATTGCATCATTATATCAAAAAAAGAGCAGAAAGTAGGGAGGGGAGTGTGGGTCTAAAGAGGCTTCAGAAAGGGAACGATGTGAGCTGGTTAACTGGATCTGGGCTGCCTAGGATTCTTTAGCACTGAGTTTCCCCCATATGTTCAATAGTCAAGGATTTCATTGGAAAGCCTTTGATACAGTCTATATACTGTGCTAAAACTTTGTCCAGTACTGCCTGACTGAAGCTTCACCACAATGCCAAGAAATGGATATTATCTCTTTCTTACGGCACTTGGCTTCTTATCTTCAGGTTTTTTTTTTATTATGACTGAATGAAAATGTACATTCCCATATAAATTTACATGCCCACCTATATGCAGCTTCCACTGCTCTCCCTGTCCAGTGACAGCACACTATTCCTCTCTGCTCCATATGTGTCTCATCCTCCCAACAGCCTGCTTTCCGTTCCTCTCCACCCACTCTCCTTCCTCCAGCTAGAGGTCAGCAGGATGATATCCTATAGATGTATAGAACCATAAAGTGCATCAAGATAAAATTACTGCCTAAGATGACACAGATAATTTGCAGCATGGTCTTCATTCAAACATAGCTCTGCCTGACCCCACAGTGCTCCTCAAGGTCTGCCTGACCCCACAGTGCTCTTCGCTGTCAAGCGATGTTGTAAAGACAGGTACACAGAGTCATCACAGAAAGGGTCAATCTCCTGGGCACACTTAATCTTTCTGCTGGGGCTGGTCCTGCTATACCTGACACAGTAGAGTACCCTCCCTGTCCCAGGAGATTACAAGGTCTGGCAGAAGCCACCCTTCAAAACGACAGTAATACGCTGTACAGCGGCAAATACTTTCTTATAAGGAAATGGCTAGAGTTGTCTGAGAAAGACTTGGGACTAGAAACCATTGATAGCAGAGAAGCAGCGCTTTTTCTTTAGTTTGACATTGTGTTTGTTTTACCCTCACCTCCACCGATCCACAAATGTTTGTTGTATGTGTTTGCTCGGGTCTTTCACCTCTATCACAGCAATTTATTGTGCCCTATTTTCTGTTTAGTCTTTCTCTTACATGAAAATGAAAAACTTCAGGGGCAGGTGCCTGATGTGATTTGTCTTGGTGCCCTTACAGTCTAGCAGGTATCTAGAACTCAGCAGGTGTTCAGGAGATAGCTACTCGGCGTAGCTGAACAACTGAATTGTATGTGTTCTTTTGGGAAGAGCAGAAAGACAATCCTAATGGGCTGGTCATTTGGGGGATCAACTTGAAAGGAACATGTTCAAAATTACCATGTTCACTCTGTAAAAGGGAAGGCTTCAGTATTTAGCTACTTAAACAGACTGCAAAGCTCTCCGGCTGTTTGCTCTAATGATACGTTACATCTACTAAAATTGCTAAAACCATTTTAGTAGATTTTGTCACAAAGAAGTCACAAAAAAATATCCACACAATGAGGTACAAAAGGGTAATCTGAGGGTCACCATGAGTCGGATCCGACTCGACGGCACTTGGCTGGCTGAGAAAGAGTAAGAAAAATCTTAACCAAATGATTGCAGAAGAGGTAAGATTTCTCTCCTTCACCTGATGATTTAAATGCTTTAAAAAAATATATTAATCCTGTTTAGACATACATGCATCTCTCTTTTACCTCACTGCTTTGCCATTATTTTTTAAACCATCTCCAAAGTATTTATCTTCTTCTAGAAAATTTTTAATGGGAGAAACAAGGAGTAAATAATGTTTTTGAAGCATAATTTTTAAACAGAATGTTTTTATAGTCTATGTTTATTGCAGGGGCTTAGGTGTATATATTGAAGTCATGTAATACCTGTATATGGATGAAGATACAATCATTAGGACAGAACAAAGGGATGCTAAGTGGCTTAAATTCAGAAATGAAGTGTACAGGGTTGTATCCTTTCTCACTATTTGCTCAATATATATGCTGAGCAAATAAGCTGAGAAACTGGACTGTAAGAAGGACATTGTCATGGATTGAACTGTGTTCCCCAAAAAATCTGTATAGCAATTTAGCTAGGCCGTGAATCCTGGTATTGTGTGATTCTCCTCCATGTTGTAAATCCTGCCTCTATGATGTTAATGCAGATGGAAGAAGGGCAGTTGGGTTGGCAGGGCAGCACTCAGTGTGTAAGATTGACTGTGCCTTGAGGCAGTCTCTTCAGATATCAAGGCAAGATTAGCTGAGAGATTAGAGGACCGCATACCACCAAGAAGCAGTCCCAGGAGCTAAGAATCCTCTGTATATGACCAGGATCCCTGCACCCTAGAAGCTTCCAGTCTAAGGGAAGACTGGTGACAAAGACCTTCCTCCAGAGCCAGCAGAGAAAACCTTCCACTGGAGCTGACACCCTGAATTTGGACTTTTAGCCTACTGGACTGGTACAAAATAAAATTTTTCTTTTTAAAGCCACCAGGCAACTAAAACAGACACGGGGCTAAGACTGAAGGAAGTTGCGTAATGAGTGAGTAGCTGACACAACCTTACCTGCTAAAAGTGCAGATAACTTGAAGCACTTACAATGAGGTCAAAGACTGCAGCCTTCAGTGTGGATTATACCCAAACACTACGAAAGAAAAGTCCTCATTGCTGGACCAACACATAACATCATGATTCATGGTGAAGAAATTGGCATTGTCAAGAATTTTACTCTACTCAAATAAACAATCAATGCCCATGGAAGCAGCAGTCAAGAACTTTAATAATAAATTGCAATAGGCAAATCGGCTGCGAGAGACATCTTAAAGTGTGAAAAACTGAAGATGTCACTTTGATGACTATGGTGTGCCTGACACAAGCCATGGTATTTTCAGTCACCTTGTATACATGTGAAAGGTGGACAATGAATAAGGAGGACTACATAAGAATTCAAAAATTCAAATTATGATACTGGAGAAGAATATTAAATATACCATGGACTACCAGAATGACCAAATCTGACTTTAAGGAAGTACAGCCAGAATCCTCCTTAGAAGTGAAGACTGCGAGACTTTGATTTACTTACTTTGGACACGTGCTCAGGAAAGACCAATAGCGAGAAAAGCATATCATGTCTGGTAAAATAAAAGGTCAATGAAAACAAAGGAAAATCTTCAAGACATAGATTGACACAGTGGCTGCAACAAAGGGCTCAAACATAGCAAAGATTGTGAGGATGGCACAGGACAGGACAGAGTTTCATTCTGCTAAACATAAGCTTGAGTGGGAACCAGCTAGACAGCAGCTAACAACAAGAAGTCAGTCACTAGAAATGCGGCTACAGGCTAAGAAACACCCAAGTCACATCTTGAAACAACACTACTGCTATGAAGAGGACACGAAACTGAAAAACAGAAGATATATTGACTTAATACACCACTTAAACTCTTTAAACCTCAATTTTTCCTGCTTCAAAAAGAAGGAGTTGGACAAACTCACCTCTGAATTCTTTCTATCCATGAAATTGTGTGACTATAAGAAAAAGGGACTTATAGTTGCCTACAATATTTTACAAATCAGCATGGTCTGCTTTCTAGAGGTTCTATACATCTAAAACACTTTTTCTTGGAACATACTTTTTGGCATATGAATTATCAATAATAACAGAAAGTTGTCCACAAGAGATCTACATGCTATTTTTCTAGAAGGCTAAATTCTGAACACAATGAACAAGAGGAGATAGCCAGGCCAAAGCAACTGTCTAAGTAGCAACTGAATCTAAGTGTGGCATTTAAGTCATGTCACTGTCTGTTAGGAAATCATCTGTTCTCTAAGTATTTTATAGTTGACTTTACATGACTCAAAAAGCAAGGAATCATTGCAGGATATGTGAGGTCTGACAATTAAATCGGAGAACTTAATTGTTCTACGTGCTACATACCTCATTGCTAAATGACACTACAGTCACCTTTGAAGTACTCCCTTTGGGAAGCTAAGCACCAATACCAGTGCCTAGCCCACCCTTCAAAGCAATTTTGGAACTTTTTCTGGAATGGCGATTTACAAAGTGGCATGGTGGCAAGTTTGCAAACTTAGTTGTATAGTTATATGGGAGTTTTTAGCCGGTAAACACATCACTGCTTTGGAACATTCTCCCTACTCACCTGATTTGATGCCTCCTCCAACCAGTGACTTGTTTCTGTACCCAAAGATGGAGGAAATATTGAAAGGAAGACATTTTGATGATATTCAGGACATCAAGGGTAATACAATGACAGTTCTGATGGCCATTCCAGAAAGAGTTCCAAAATTGCTTTGAAGGGTGAACTAGGCACTGCTGTCAGTGAATAGCTTCCCAAGGGGAGTATTTTGAGGGGACAATAGTGACATTCAGCAATGAGGTATGTCATACCTTTTTTAGGATGAGTCCGTGAACTTAACTGGAGTCCTTGTATCACCTAAAGTACTCTGCAAAGTGAATTCTACAGTTGTATCCTATAAGTTTACAATAATTCTAAAATTCAGTTTTCTGCTTTATAAATTCAAATGTCTACATGTCACATTTATATGAATATTGGATGTTTTTGAACGATATATTTATTATTACTCAGTTACAGAAGTATTGTCTGTAAAAGTAATGTCCCCACATTTCTATAATGAGTTGACAGCCAATAGCCAAAATAAATTTCCAAACTTTAAGAAGTGTATCAAAATTCAAGTCATAAAGATTTATTTATTGTTTTTCAAAAAAGAGCCTGTTGCTATTGTGTCACATTTTAGTCATCTAGGTGGCTTTAGAAAGAGAAATTTTTACTTTGTCACAGTGTAGTAGGCTAAAAGCCCAAATTCCAGGTGTCAGTTCCAAGGGAAGGCTTTCTCTTTCTCTGCTGGCTCTGGAGGAAGGTCTTTATCATCAATCTTCCCCTGGACTGGGTGTTTCTGATGTGCCAGGACCCCAGGTCCTTTCCAAAGGATGCATTCTGCCCCTGGCACTGATTCTTGGTGGAAAGAGATACCCTAATTCTCTCTACTAGCTTCCCTTTCCATTATATCCCATGAAATTGCCTCAGAACAATAGAAACTTACACAATTGAGTCTTCCCCCAATAACACAATTACCTTCCACCCTTCCTTACTAACATGATGGAGGCAGTGTTTGCAGCATGGAAGAACCCCACACAATACCAAGGATCATGGCTTAGCCAAACTGCAACACACACTGCTACACACACTTTGGGGGAATTCTCTAGGATGCAACTGAATATAAGTGTGGCATTTAAGTCATGTCAGTATCTCTTAGGAAATCATACTTTCTGTAAGTTTTTTATGTTTCAATTTTACATGACTGAAGAAGTAAGAAATTATTTCAGGATATGACACTTAAAGTAACCTCCAAAGTGAAGGCTACAGTTGTATCCTATAAGTTAACAGTAATTATAAAATTTAATTTCCTGCTTTATCAATTCAAATGTCTACATGTCACATCTATCTGAACACTGGATGTTTTTGAATGATCTATTTTTATATATTACTCAGTTGCTGATATATTGTCCATAAGACTAATAGCCTCACATTCCTATAGTGAGTGGACAGCCAAGCTAACCAAAGTAAAATTCCAAACTTAAGAAGCACCTCAAAATTCAAATCATAAAGATATGTTTTAAAAAATACCCTGCTTTTATTGTATCATAAAATGTTTAAAATGATTCTTTTCATATTTCTAGAGTATTTTATGTCAATATGCAGTGCAAATTCAAAAGAATAATTTAAATTTAAGAAAACTGTCAGGGGGTGGAGTCAAGACAGCAGACTAAACACACGTCTCTGTAATTCCCTCTGCAGACCAAGGCCTGAATTGATAATTAAGCAGAGCCTTCTGGATACTCAGTGAGCCCTAGCACACAACATAGGTCTATCAATTTGGACTACATACCACTGCATGGGAAACTTCTTCTCTTTTTCTGAACCATGCCTTTGTTGGGTGCCAGCTTGCCACTTTAACTTTTTTTCTGTGTCTTAGCCAGCAGATTGGGGCTGGTACTTAACTGGTAGCAAAACTCAGATGCACTGCTGATAGGATCAGTGGGCAGAATGACCACGTTTTGGAAGCCTGGTTTTGGACTCTGTGCATCTCGGCACCTCTGACCTCTCTCTCTGAACCTCCACCATTGAAGCAGCTATTCCCAAGTGGGTGGTAGAGCCTGTGTGGGACACCATCTTGTTTAACTGGGTGACAGAGTTACCCAACACCAGCAAGCAGAGCTTGGGCTTAACCAGCAGAAAAGCTCAGACTCACTACTGATGGAACCAGCAGGCAGACTAACCACATTTTCAGAACCTGGCTCCAGACTCTGTGCACCTCACCCCCTCCACCCTCTCCCAACCGCCGCCATCGATTCAGCTATTTCACAGCAGGCTGGAGAGCTTGTGCAGGATGCCACCTTGTTTGACTGGGAAGTGGAGTTACCCAAATGGAGGCCCCAGCAGGACCTAATTCCCAGGTTGGGGGGCAGTGCCTGCCCAGGGAGTGTTTTTTGTTGGCAGAAAAGTAGTGTTTGTCACAGTGTGGCCTTACAGGTGGGGCCTGGCAGCAGATAACAGTGCAGCAATATCCTTTCTATATTTTGAACTAGTTTACAGCATCTGGGGTTGGATATAGAGGTGCTTACCTTGCCAGCTGGTAAGAGGGACTTGCATATCTGAAAGCCTGACTGATCTTGGAAGCTTTCAGATACATTTTACTTTTTAATATAAGACTGCCTAGAGAAATACCTGCAGTGTATCCTGACAGCATCTCTCCCAGCCTTTACTGACTCACATCATGCAGTCAGCTGACAGCTCCCAGTGACTCTATAAGTAGGATTGTGTCTTCACTATTCAGGAGGTGGGGCGTACTACCCAGCATTTCAGTGGGCCCAGTCACTAGAGTACATAGAGGTTACTGGTGATCACTCTGCTTTTCAGACTGAGGTTTAAATCCCATAGAGGTAACACTGGAGAAACAAAAGAACCTCCAGATGCCCCCAAAGCAACAAACTTTCCACAGAAATGTAAAGAAAAATTCACCTGTGGCTCTAACTTCCCAGATGAAGAAGCCTTTCTGAAACTATTGGAGGTGAATACAAAAGAAGTATGTAGAGAGCCCTCCTAGACATTATACAAAATGCAGCAGAGCAAAATGAAAAATTAAGCAAGCTGTTCCATCTGATGGAACACCACTACTCTGAAATCCAGTAGGTCAATAACCAAAATCAAAAAAATAGAAAATTCAATTCAAAGCCAGGAAAACAGAATTGAAAAAATGGAAAATAGACTTTCTGACTTGGAAGACAGAGCTACTGGCTCTAGCATCTATAAAAAGAAATCAGAAAAAATAATTAAGAAATAAGAAAAATGAAGAAGCATTAAGAAGCATGTAGGACTCTACTAAGAGGAAAAATCATTGAATAATTGGAGTTGCTGAACAGGGAGGGACACCTGAAAACATAGAGTGTATTGTTGCTGAGCTGTTGACAGAAAACTTCCCTGAAATTATGAAAGACGAGAATATAGATATCCAAGATGCATATTGAATGCCACTCAATGTAGATCCCAAAAGAAAGACTTGAAGACACATTATAATCAAGCTTAACAAAATGAAACATAAGCAGAAACTCTTAAAGGCAGTAAGACTCAAAGCAAAACTAACATTCAGAGGGAAGACTTGTAGGCTTTCTTCTGACTTCTCAGCAGAAACGATGCTGGCACAGAGACAATGGGATGACACCTTCAAAGCCTTGAAGGAGAAAAACTTCCAAGCAAGAATTATATATCCAGCAAAACTGTCTTTCTAATATGAAAATGAAATTAAGACATTCACAGATAAACAGAATCTCAGAGATTTTGTAAAAGCCAAACTAAAACTACAAGAAATACTGAAGGAAGCTCTTGGCTTAGAAGAACAAAACCATGAACTCTGTGTTTTAGGAGGAAATACAGGACACATCATTCAGAAACCTACTCAGGTAGGGAAGACTCCAAACTCAATCAAAGCCATAATATTAAAAAGGTGATCTAGTGATCATATTATGAAAACCGTGATATCATCATTTAAAAGAGGGATGTATTACAGTACTTATAGTCCTTCCAGATGGAGAGGAAATTAATAAGAATTGTAGCAGTTAGAATTGGGTTTAAACATAGATTATTAAAGAGGATTATAGGAGTAGCCACAAAGCAAAATAAAGATGCAACATATCAAATCAAGAAATGTAATACAGTGTCCCAATAACCACAAAACCAACACTCAAGAAGATGAAAAGTCAACTTTAAAGAATGTCCTAGAACAGAATAACAACAACAGAAAATACATCAACACAAAAATTAAACTCATCCCAATGACAGCACCAAACACATGCCTATCAATAATTATGTTGAATGTAAATGGACTGAACTCTCTAGTAAAGAGATGGTAAGTGACATCTTGGATCAAAGGACACGACCTATGTATATGCTACTTACAAGAAACTCACCTTAGACTTAAAGATATGAATGAAATGAAAATTAAAGGATGGAAGAATATATACCAAGCTAACAATATACAAAGAAGTGCAGGTGTAGCAATAACTAATCTCAGATAAAATAGATTTTAATGTAAGATCCACCATCAGGGACAAGGATGAACACTATTTATTGCTGAAAGGTTCAATACATAAGCAGGACTTAACAATATGAAATATTTATGCACCCAATACTAGAACATCTAAATACATCAAAGAAACACTGACTACACTCAAAAATGAGACAGATTACTCCACAATAATAGTTGGATACTTTAACACTACACTTTCAGTAACGGACAGTTCATTTAGAAAAAAGATCAGTAAAGATACAGAAGATCTTAATGCAACAATTAACCAACTAGAGCTCATCGGCATATACAGAACTTTCTACCCATCAGCAGGCAACTGCATCTTCTTCTCCAGTGCAAATGGAACATTTTCCAGAATAGACCATGTGTTAGGACATAAAGCAAATCTCAACAAAATCCATACCACTGAAATATTGCAAAGCATCCTCTCAGACCATAAAGTCATAAAAGTTGAAATCAAAAGCAGGAAAAAAAATAAATAGAAATTGGAATTCACAGAAACTGAACAACATCTTACTCAAAAACCCATGGGTTCTAGAAGAAATCAAGAATGAAATAAAGAAATTTATGGATTCCAATGAGAACAAAAACACTTCCTACCAGAACCTATGGGATACAGCTAAAGCAGTGCTCAGGGGTCAGTTTATCTCTGTAAATGTACACATCTGGAAGGAAGAAAGAACCCAAACCAAAGAACTAACTCTACAGCTTGAACAAGCAGCGACACAACAACAGAGGAACCCCTCAGGCCCCAAAAAAGATCATAAAGATTAGCCAAAGTCAAGGGCCATTGAGTCAGCTTAGAGCAGAACTAAACACAATAGAGAAGAGCAGAACAATTGAAAAAAAATTGAACAGACTAAAAGATGGTTTTTTGAAAAGACCAACAAAATTGACAAACCATTGGCTAAACTTACTAAAGAAAAATAGGAAAGGAAACAAATAACCCAAATAAGAAACAAGAAGGGAGATGTCACAACAGAAATAAAAAAATATCATAACAGAATACTATGAAACACTGTACTCTAACAAATTTGAAAACGTAGGGGAAATGGACAAATTTCTAGACTTATGTCACCTAACAAAATTATCACAAGGTGAAACAGAACAACTTAATAAACTCATCAGAAAGGAAGAGATTGAAGGAGTCATCCCAAAACTACCAACAAAAAAAAGCCCTGGTCCGGATGGCCTCACCACAGAATTCTACTAAGCTTTCAGAGAAGAGTTATCTCCAATACTACTGAGACTACTTCGCAGCGTAGAAAGGGATGGAATACCCCCAAATTCATTCTGTGAAGCCAGAATAACCCTGATACCAAAGCCAGGGAGAGACCCAACAAAAAAGGAGAACTACAGACCAATGTTACTCATGAACCCAGACGCAAAAATCTTCAATGAAATACTTGCCTATAGAATTCAACAAAATATGAAAAAAATGATTTATCACAACCAAGTTGGATACATACCAGGGATGCAAAGCTGGTTCAACTCAGAAAAACAATTAATGTGATCAGCCACATAAATACCACAAAAGACAAGAATCACCTGACTTTGTCTATTGATACAGAAAAGCCTTTTGATAAAGTCCAACACCGATTCATACTAAAAACTCTCAGCAAAATAGGAACAGATGGCAAATTCCTCAGTGCAATAAGGATCATTTATACAAAGCCAACTGCCTGCATCATCCTGAATGGAAAGAGACTGAAACAATTCCCCTTGAGAACAGGAACTAGACAAGTATGCCCACTCTCACCTCTCCTATTCAACATTGTACTAGAAGTTCTAGCCAGAGTATTTAGACAAGACCAAGAAATAAAAGGCATCACCATCAGCAAAGAGGAAGTAAAAATCTCCCTATTTGCAGATGATATGATTCTATAAGCAGAGAATTGTAAAGAATCCATAAGTAGACTACTCTAACTAATAGAAGAAGAGTTCAGTAAAGTGTCAAGATACAAGATAAACATAAGTAAATCAGGAGGATTCCTTTACACCAACGATGAGACTATTAAAGAAGAAATCACCAAATCAAAACCATTTACTATAGTCCCCAAGAAGATAAAATACCTAGAAATAAATTAATCCAGAGACATAACAGACCTTTACAAAGAAAACCACAAGAGCTTACTACAAGAAACTAAGAGAGATTTACATAAATGGAGAAACCTACCCTGTTCATGGATAGGTAGACTTAACACTGTGAAGTTATCTATTGTACCCAAAGCAATCTACTTATATAATGCAATCCCAATACAAATTCCTGTGACAGTTTTTAATGAGATGGAGAAACAAATCACCAACTTTATTTGTAAAGGGATGAAACTCCAGATAAGTAAAGCTCTACTGAAGAAGAACACACTGGGAGGCCTCTCACTACTTGACTTTAGAACTTATTACTGGTACAGTTCAAAACACACTGGTAGTGGTTCAAAAGGAGACAGATAAATCAATGGAGCAGAGTTGAGACTCCAGAGATACCACCATCCTCTTATGAACAGTTTATATTTGACAAAGGCCCTAAGATGTTAAACTGGGGTAAAAGCAATCTCTTCAACAAATCGTGCTAGCAAAATTGGACATTCATCTGCAAAAAGTTGAAATAAGACCCACATCTCACATCTTATACAAAAACCAACTCAAACTGGATAAAAGACCTACATATCAAATCTAAGACGATAAAGCTCATCCAAGAACAAATAGGATCAACAACAGAAGTTTTAATACACAACGTAGAGAGACTTCAAAATCTGACAAAGCAGAATCAACAGAAGAGACAATAGACAAATGGGAACTACTAAGAATCAAAAACTTTTGCTCATCTAAAGACTTTATCAAAAGAATTAAAAGACCACCTACAGAATGAGAAAAAAATATTTTGCAATTGTTTGTCAGACCAACATCTGCTCTCCATAATCTATAAGGTACTACAAAATAGCAACAAGAAAAAGATAAATAATCCAATTAAGCCATGGGTGAAGGAGATGGACAGAAACTTCTCTAAAGGGGATATCAGCAGTCAAAAAACACATGCAGACATGCTCACGATCACTAGCTATTAAAGAAATTCAAATTGAAACTACGATGAGATACCATCTCACCCCAACAAGGTTGGCCATGATTAAGAAAATGCAAAACAACAAATGCTGGAGAGGCTGCGGAGAAATTGGGACTCTCCTACACTGTTGTTGGGATTGCAAAATGGTGCAACCTTTCTGGAAAGCAATCTGGCACTTCCTTAAAAAGCAGGAAACAGACTGTTTGACCCAGTAGTTGCACTGCTTGGAAAATATCCTGCAGAATCAATGGCATTCACACCAACAGATACATGCAGATGACCATTTATTGAAGCACAGTCCACAATAGCAAAAAGATGGAATCAACCCAGATACCCAACAACAGAAGAATGGATAGGTAAACTATGGTCTATATATTCAATGGAACAGTATGCAATGGTAACAAACAATGATGATTTTAGGAAGCCCCTTATAACCTGGTTTCAATTGGAGGACATCGCATTAACTGAAAGTAGTCAGTGGCAAAAGGACAACTATTGTATGATACCCTTACAATAAGAACTTACAACCAGACTTATAGAAGAAAAGACTCTTTGACAGCTACAAGGTAGGGAGGGAGGGAGGGCAAGGGATAGTTGATAGAAATTTGGTTGGGTGAAATCAGTGACAGCACACATTAGAAAGAAGATCAGTTCCAACTGGCCTTCAACATAACATGAGTACTCCTTCCATCTTAACCCAATACTGCAAGCACAGAGTAGCTGGGGAGGGGGTCCAGGGACCATGCTCTCAGGGGACATCAAGGCCAACTGGCATAACTAGCATTTTGCTGAGAGTCTTATGCACCCCACTTTTATGAGTGGCCTCTGGGATCTTAAAAGCTGCCAAGCTGCCATCTGAGGCACACCAACTGGTCCTGACTCAGCAGGAATGGATGATCACCAAGGACCAAAACAGCATGAGGGAAAGAGAACCCAGAAGACAGAGATACCCACATGGGTGGGTGACTACATCCATATGTGACCACAAGACCCAGATGGTGCCCAGCCACCACCAGTGATAGCCGTGATGGGGTTCACAAAGTTGAGTCTCACTGGCAACACTAGAATAAAAGGGGGTGCACCCTGAGATCTCCCCTAAAAGACCACAACTGATTGTTCAGGGGCCTCGGGGTTCTCCTGGAAGCACGACCCCTGGCCCTGATGTTGCCTCTGTCCACAAATCATAATGGGAAGTCAACTCTTTGGACAAGAATGGACTGGACTTAGCAACACAGAGTGACCCTTTCATGTGTCCACTTGATGGTTTCATGCATCTATAGGATGCTGTCCCGCTGACCTCTTACTGGAGGCAGGGGAGGGGAGGGAGAGAAGAGGATAGGAGATTGTTGGGAGGAATGTGCTGTCACCAGGCAGGGACAGCAGTAGGAGCTACACATGGGGGGGCATGCAAATATATATGGGATTATACATTTTCACTCAATCATAAAAAAAAAAATTTAAAAAAGAAAATTTTCAATTATTGAAAATACTTTATGCACTAAACAACAGTAATTTTTTTAAAGTTCATGTTTACAAAAATAATGCTTCCATAGACTTTATAATGAATATTTTATATATTTCAGAATGGATTTTATAATATAAAAACAGTGCCAAGTAGAATTAAAATCAATTCCCTAAATGCCTGTGAATGTAACTTAGCAAGAAAGAAAAAAAAGTGTTAAGTAAATCTTAAATGAGTTTACAAAATAAAATCTAAAACCAAGGCATGGCATCTTAGATTAATCAAAGACATTTAGCTAAAATAAGAAGGAGCCTCTTTAAGTGCATTCTTCTGAATGTCCATGTTTCTATGACAACTATCTCTTTCCCTTTTTGCTTCCTAATATCTTTGGCAATTGTTATTTTACAGTAATTGTTTCCACGTAAATTTAAACTTATCTGTTTTTCCCCTAGCCCAAATCTCTACCTTCCCAACAGGTGAACAAAAATACATAAAATTTCTTGGCAAGGTGCATTTAGGAAAGAGCCAGCACATTAGGACAAATCATTTTTGCATGGTTTGTTGTCACCGTGTTTCACTTCACCCCCTCTCACCTCCCCCAGCCTCCCACTCCCTCACCTTTCCCTCTGCCACTCTCCTGGGCACTGACATATTTTTTTCTCCAGCTTGCATATCTGCCTTTTCCACCCTCAAAGCCTCTCCTTCTTGTAGTTTCGGACTACATATAGTAACAAGAACACTCACGTCTTCCAGCTAAAAATTGCAACAGAACTTTTCCTTTTGAAAAAAAAAAAAAGAAGAAGAAACTGTGTATACACACTCATTAAATCAGTCAAGTTCAACTCATTTACTCTGCCTACCCTGTACATAGAAACCCTGGTGGCATAATGTTAAATACTTTGTCTGCTAACCAAAAAGCGGGCGGTTCAAATCGGCCAGGCACTCCTTAGAAGCTCCATAAAGCACTACTCTGACCTATAGGGTCACTATGAATTGTAATTGACTCAATGGCAGTGGCTTTTGGCACCTTGTATGTAGCACATAGTGAGCTGAGCACCTGTGGATATGGGTATGAGTAGGTCTTGGCACTCACCCACAAAGAGCTGATAAGCTTATAAAGGTGTACAGACACGAAACAGATCATTTCAGGGCAAAAAGTATATAGACACCGTGTGTCTCAATGAAGCTTTCACAGTCTCAATGGTTACACATACACAGAAACATATAACACACATGTACACACACATAAACATAAATATGAGGATGCATACAACAACCATTGTAACAGAGGTATGCACAAAGAATTAAAAGGAAGTATATCTTATTTATAAAAGTAATAAATACAAAGCTCTCACAGGGAACAGATTTCTACCCCAAAATCGTGTATCTATACAACCTAGAAAATTCTACAAGACAGCCCTGTCTGCACATGGACCATTATGAACAGAAATCAACTTGATAGTGCCCAACAACAAGTGGAAAGACAGAGTCATAGACAATTAGAGATATAATATCTAGAAATTAGTATAACACAGAACTACATCGTAACAAAAAGACGGTAGGGGAGAACTGAGCATTGCATTTAATCCTGGAGAAGATCACACTTCGTAAAGTAGACAAAAAGACAGACATAAAGAAGAGGAACTTCAGTGAGATGGATTGACATGTGGCTGCAGCAATGGGCTCAAATTTAGCAATGATTTTGAGTGCGGCATAGGACCAGGCAGGGTTTCGCCCTGTTGCATACAGGGTTGCTACAAGTTGGAAACAATTTAAGGGCACCTTACAATGATAATGACAACATGATAATCAAAAGGAGCCCTGGTGGCAAAATGAACAAAATTTCAGTTGATAACCAAAATGTCATCAGTTGAACCCCAGCAACTCTGGGAGAAAAGCCCTGGCAATCCGCTCCCTTAAAGGTCACAGTTTAGGATACTCTGTAGGGCAGTTTTACTCCACCCACAGCTACAACTGATTTTTTCAACTTTGACTTTCATTCTGAGTGTGCTCTATTCTTTCCTGGCCCCCTGACACCACACCCAATATTCCCTCCATTCTGAAATACCTGACTGCTTCATCTCTGCATAATATAATCCTAAGCAAACTTCAAAGTATTACTCCAGACTTTCTTGATTGTCACTTGTCGTTGCTTTGTGTTGTCAATGATTCCAATTCACAGTAATCTTTAGAGCAGTTTTACTCACACACATATGAAGTCATCATTACTTGCAGGTGGCCAATGGCAACTGGAATTTTTCATTTTCTGACAGAATGAAGTTCTTTTAATTCAGAACTTTATAAAGACAACACCAAAATTAATACAGTTATTTAACCATAATCTGAAGCAAAATCTACCTACAGTTTATCAAACAATGAACTGATCCTATTGCTGAGATGTGGTCCTATGTACAACAGAGCAAGATATTGCCCGCTCCTGCACCATTCATCGTCACAATCATCACAACAGCTGTTTCCATGTTTGAGCCCCTTGTTGAAGAAACTGTGTCAGTCTGTCTGGTTCAGGGTCTTCCTCTTTGGTCTTACCAAACATGATGCCCTTCTCTAGGGGCTGATCCCTTCCAACAACGTGTCCAAAACACATGAGATAAAGTCTTGCTCTAAGGAACATTCTGGCTATACTTCTGCCAAAACAGATTTGTTGAGTCTTCCATCAGTTCATGGTCTATTCAATATTCTTCACGTACACCATAATTCAAAAGCATTAATTCTTCAGCCTTCTTTATTCGTTGTCCAGCTTTCACATGCATATGAAGCAATTGAAAATCTCAAGGCTTGGGTCAGGTGTACCTTAGTTTTCAAGGTGACATCTTTGCTTTTTAACACCTTGAAGAGGTCTTTTGCAGCAGATTTGCCTAATACACCCCACTGTTTGATTTTTTAGTGCTGTTTCCATGAGTATTGATTATGGGTCCAAGTAAAATGAAATCTTTGCTGATTTCAATCTTTTCTCTATTCATCATGATGTTACTTAATGGCCTAGATGTGAAGATTTTTCTTTCTTAATATTGAGGTATCATCCATAATGACGTCTGTATTCTTTGTCCTTTATCAATAAATGTTGCACGACAATATACATCCATTGATTTCTTGACTGCTTCCATGGGTGTTGATTATAGATCTAAGTAAAATGAAATTTTATGGATCCAAGATGCCTACTAGAAATTGTCAATAAAATACTTCGTAGTTCTGGTATTAAGGAGTTGATCAAACAATTCCTCATTCTCATCTGGGTCCTCTTTTTCTGTGATCCTGGATTGCTCTTCTTCAGTATCTCTTTATAGCCCAGATACCATTTCAGTCTATAATAGTTTTGTACAAAACCATACTTTGAATTAGGGTTTAGGTTTAAATGGAAGCATGCTGCCACATTTCCATCTGTAATTGTTCAAAGTTTATTAATTAATCCTTAAACTATATATTATCTTATTTCTTCAACCTAGAGATGCCAGAAAGTACAACTAGCAGACCCTCCTCAGGGAAGGAATCAATTTTACAGTGCTTCCAGGAAAGAAACATGACACAGACTTCAATTGTAAGATCAATACCAAAGTCAGAAATGTTGAAACATCCATTTACCAAAAAAGTGGTGGGAGGGGATGAATGTGCTTTGGATTTAGAATACGTGGCAAGCGCTACTTTCAAATCTTCATCAACTCTGTTTCTGTAGTTTAAAACAAAAACAAACAAACAAAAATAATTTTAAAAAAAACGGTGCCATCAAGTCAATTCCAACTCATAGCGACCCTATAGGGCAGAGTAGAACTGCTCCACACAAGTTTTCAAGATACACCTGGCAGATTCAAATTGCCAACCTTTTGATTAGCAGGTGTAGCACTTAGCCACCAGGGTTTCCCTTCTGTAGTTTAGCTACTGGTTAATTCCAATAGTTGTTGCACAAACATCTAAGAAAGTATCCTCTCCTCAGATGAATGCTCTGCAAAAAATGCTTGCTGCCTCTCACCGTGTCTCTAGGGAACAGCTTCACTGGTGTTGAGTTATATTTCTACTGTGTGCTAAGCTTTCACTGAGGGTTCTCCAAGTTGTGTTGTACTCCTGCCTTTTCAGAGAGACAAGAACAATTATTGTTACGGCAAGATCAAGACAGTGAACATTAATTACTTTCATTAGTTGCTTTATCTTACATGCTCCTTTGTTCCTGCAAATCAAGTTTTGCTGTGCACCTGCTACAAAAGTGAAACAAGTCAAAATGTATTAAAATTATGCACTGAGTCAAACTAAAATTAATTTTCCTGCTAAATTTTCACAGTAATTCTATGAAGTTTGCACTATATTCTATAAATATGTATCAGAAAACTGAGCCAGATCAAGTAAGATGCCTAAAATCACACAGCTACTCAGAGCCAAGATTCATATTTAAGTTTTTAGAACTACAAAACCAACATCCTTAAATACTGGGTTTCATGTGCTATCCCTTATGATTAGAGGGAGAGAATGAACAAAAGACACAAGAGACATAAAGCAGTGAGAAGCAGAAACGGACATGAAACTATACTTCTTTATTCAGAATTAAGAATGCTAAGGAATGTGTAAAATTACATTCTAAAGCATTTAAGAAATATGTGTATCCACCTGGAACTTCCAAACTTTACACTTTTCCAAATGTTGACACATCACATTTACATGAACATAATCACAGAGTTAGTGCCAAAGTGTGGTAGTTGAATTCAAAGGCAAAATCAGCTTTGTTTACTCAACAGAAATGCTGCCAATCATTTCCTACTTACATTGGAAATTACCTTTGAACAGATAGAAAATTTATATAAAATTTACTACTCACAAATTTGCAAGACTTCAGGGCATGATTTGTCTTATCATGTAATCAATGATACAAAAGTAAACTTAGATGACTATATATTGAAAACAGACTATAAACACAATGCAGGAGAATTTTTTTTATAAAAAATATGTTAGTTTATTCAACATGTATCTCTTTCTAACTCCCACTATATCTATGTGATTTCAAAATGTATAGCTAACTTAGGTATGGTGTTTATGTGGAGGATGGATGTGTGTAAGTGGTGGCACGGGGGAGAGCTAGTTCATTTCTAAGAACAAAAACGTTAAATGGGTACATCAGAACAAGTCTAAAATTAAGCACTTGAAAGAAACACTTGAATAAATAATCACACCACTTACACACATTCAATTTTTATGCATACAAATACATAACTGTTCACTGCCGTTAAATTGGCCACTGACTTATGGTGACCCCAGGTACAATGGAAGGAAATGTTGCCTTGTTCTGCTCCATCCCCAGAAGGGGTTACAGACTAGACAGTTGTGATTCACAGGGATTTTATTAGCTGATTTTTAGAAGCAGACTACCAGGCTTATCTACCTAGTCTACCTTAGTTAAGAAGCACCACTGAAACCTATTCAGGGTGGTAGCTGCCCATAACACGGGCATTCATCCCTTTGGTAGGGAATTAAACTTGAGACTTCCACATGGAAGGTGAGAATTCTACCACTCAATGTGCAGACTACTTACGAATGTTTATTTTTTTAATTCTAATTTTTATTCTAGAAGGGATAATAGGGGCATCCAAAAGAAGGCTGTCTGAGCCATTCAGAATAACAGGAGCTGGATGAAATTTTCCTAAGGTAAAATCTACTCTCTCTCTATATATATGTACATAAACACATACATGTACTGAAACCAAATCCACGGCTGTCAAGTCAATTCTGACTCCTAATAACCCTATAGACAGAGTAGAACTGCCCCATATAGTTTCTAAGGAACATCTGGCAGATTTGAACTACCATCCCTCTGGTTAGCAGCCTTATCACTTAACCAGGGTATATGTACCACCAGGGTTTCCTATATACATACATGTACATATATATATATCATATTGTGTCATTAACACACATATATACATAAAGGCCACACAAAAATACCACTAAACATATTTGTACTAAGGTTAAATTATAATAGAATCCTAACACCTAAGAGGAGTATTAGCATTGGTTAATACACAGACCAGTAGGTACATAGTAGGCATAAGCGTTACTCTTCACTAAAAATGTGCATTTTAAAAACTACTTTGTGTAGTGGAAAAAACAACTAGATGAGGAATCTAAGAAAAGGGTTTCCACTCTGCTACTGATATGCAGGGTGACCAGGGAGAGTTATTACTGCTTTGATTCCCTATTCTATAAAGGAGGAATTTAGTCCAATCACTAGATGAGTTCTGAAGTCTTTTGCATCACTTATTTTCTATGACAATTCATACAATCAAGGCACAAAACAGACTTACTGAAAAAAGGGAAACACACAAAACTGACACCAGACCCAGGTAGTCTGTTTCTTTGTTTTGTTTCATTTTGCTTTATAAATACTAAATCATAAGCTATTTTCCAACTACAAGTTATTCTAAATTGAAACACACCCACCACATACAGCATTTCATCTGTTCTGAAACACATTTCTTTTTACATTTTAATATTTCTGAAATCAAGATGCTACTCAAAATTGATTGAAACTTACATTTAATGACACAGGATAATAGTCACTCAAATATTGTGCTCCATAAATGATTGAATAAAAATAAAACGACAGTTGCTGTTGTTATTAGGGGCTGACAAGTCATTTCTGAATCATGGCAACTCTATGTATAGCAGAACAAAACAATGCCTGGTCCTGAACCATTCACACAGTCATTGTTATGCTTCAGTCCATTGTTGCTGTCACTGTATCAAGAAAGAGGGTCTTTTTCCGCTGACCCTCTACTTTTCCAGACACGACGTACTTCTCTAGGAACCAGCTTCTCCTTATAACACGGCCAAGTGCATGAAAAGTCCACCATATTTGCTTCTAAGGAACATCTTGGCTGTGCTTCTTCTAAGACAGATTTGTTCATTCCTTTGGCAGTATGTGATATACTCAAAATTCTTTGCCAATACCATCATTCAAATACACCAATTCTTTATTCTTCCTTATTCATTGTCCAGTTTCTCCCTGCCTTCCAACCTGAGGCACTTATCTTCTGGTACTATATACATAAATACTCGTACCTACATACATACCTATAAACCATTGTCATCCAGTCAATTCCTACTCAGAGCAATGCCATAGGGCAGAGTAGACCTACCCTATAGGGTTTGCAAGAAGCAGCTGGTGGATTCAAACTGCTGCCCTTTGGATAGCAGCCGTAGCTCACCACAGCTCTTAACTACTGCCCATTAGAGATCCCATATATACACATATACATATACTGGCAGGAAAACCTGGTGGTGCAGTGGTTAAATGCTACATCTGCTAACCCAAAGGTCAGAAGTTCAAATACGACAGGTGTACCTTGGAAATTCTATGGGACAGTTCTACTCTGACCTAGAGGGTTGCTATGAATAAGAATGGACTCAGTGGCCCTGGGTTTGGTTTTGGACATATGATAGATTGTCGTAAACTAAGAACAAATGAATTTCGATACATATTGCTACGTATGTTAACACAAGGAATTTTTTGATGATTTAAAAATAAATTTAATATGTTATTTTTGAAATGTATCTCTAAGAAAATGCCAGATTTTGGTTAAAAGCAATGAACAGTTTTACATAGAAATCTAAATAATTATTTTAAATGTTTTAAATATTAATAAGAAAATGTTTCCACAAATAATTTTAATAATTAGTAACCGTGCTGATGAGGAATCTATATGTAGCTCAAGAGGCAGTCATTCAAACAGAACAAGGGGGATACAGGGTGGTTTGAAGTTAGGAAAGGTGTGCTTCAGTGTTGAATTCTTTCACCATACTTACTGAATCTGTACACCAAGCAAACAAGCTGAGAAGTTCCTAGGTTTCTGAAAGTACTTACCAATGAAAATCAGAGCACAGCCTTCAGTATAGATTACACCTTCATGTGAAAAAACTAAAAACCCTCACAACTAGACCTATAAGCAGTATCTTACTTGATAAACGGAGAAAATACTGAGGTTGTTAAAAGATTTAATTTTATCGTGATCCAAAAATCAATGTTTTTTGAGGCAGCAGTGAAGCAGTCCAGGTGAGTATTGCTGCAAAAGATCTCCTGAAAGTGTTGAAAAGCAAAGATGACCCCTTGAAGACCAAGGTGTGCCTGGTCCAAGCCATGATGGTTTCGGTAGCGTCACATACCTGTGAAAGCTGATGATGAATAAAGAAGGCAGATGAAAAAGTGAGGTCTTCAAATAGTGGGGCTGGTGAAGAATACTGACTATACTGTAGACTGCCAAGAGAACAAGCAAATTGTCTTGGAAGAAGTTTGACTATATTTCACACACTTTGAACATGTTACCAGAAGGGCTGAGCCCCAGGAGAAGGCCACCACGCTTGGTCAAGTAGAGGGTCCGCATGAAAGAGAAAGACCCTCCAGGAGGTGGGCGGATACAATGGCTGCCACAGTGGGCTCCAACATAGTGATGACTGTGAGGACGGCACATGACCTGACGATGTTTTGTTCTGTTTTACACAGGGTCGCTATAAATCGGAACTGACTAAACAGCAGCTGAGAACAACAGCATTATTGAAACACAACCATAAGATTTACTGTATTATCAAATTCATGTTCCAGAGCATAAAAAGTAAAAATAGTTTAGGGAAGAAACTGCATAAATGTCTGACTCTTCAAGACATATAAAAAGCACAATACTTATTCAGAATACTCTCTAGGAAATGCTTTATGGGGTCACATGAGTTGAAATCAATGGCAACTAACACAAAAACTACTAATAATTAGGAAATGGCATTCTTTCCAGTTGAAACATATAGTCTAATACTCTAATAAAGATTGGGGAACACTGTACAGAATTTGGGAAGTCAATAAGACATATAGCAATCTTATCATTGTTAGCTGCTGACAAGTTGATTCTAACTCATGGGAAGCCCACATGCAGAGTAGAACTGCTCCATAGGGTTTTCCAGGCTGTCACCTTTTACAACAGAGCCATCAGGCCTGTCTTTCCAGATGCCTTAGAGGGGGTTTTAACTGCCAACCTTGCAACTAGTAGTTGAGCACTTAACCATATGTGCCACCCAGAGACTCAGTGTAGCTATTATAGGGTTCCATATATGTAGGCAGAAATCCTGGTGACATAGTGGCTAAGTGCTGTGGCTGCTGACCAGAAGATCAGTAGTTCAAATCCTCCAGGCACTCCTTGGAAACTCTACTGTGTTCTATAGGGTCACTATGAGTTGGAATTGACTTGACAGCAATAGATATTGTTTTTGTATGTATGGAGGCAGGAAAAAGATACGATGAGAAAGAGAATCATTAAGTGGTCTAGAGAGAAAATTCTAATTGGTTTTCATTTGAATTCGACCAATACTAAACTGCAACAGAAAATTGGGGAGCACAAAAGAGGCTAAGATATTTCTTTACGACTCCCTTACAGCTACAGTTGCTTTTTGTTTTCATCTTTGTTTCTTAATAGATGCTGTTCCAATTCTAGAACTTCAGTGAGTGTTTCTTCTGCTCTGCTCTGCTCAGCAGCCTTGGTAACACCGTTTTCCTTCTTGCTCCTTCCAACATAGGCTCCCCACGGTCAGCTGGTTTCTCAGTGTCTCACCATCCCTCCCTTTCCCTCTTACCTGACCACAGCTCTGTATTTCCTTCACTAGTATTTCTCCATTGTAACCCTATGGGATACATTCTGGTTTTGCTCAGAGCCCATTTGAATAGAGGCTAGGAGAAACCTAAATGAAGCCAGCAATATGAATAATCTTGAAGATTATGAAAATCTAATTCTATTTAATTACACCTTTTTTTTTCTTTCCACAAGCTGCCTCATTACTCTCAGGAGTAAAGCACTGACTCAGCTTTGGATGACTCGACCGCTCATTGTTAATTCCAAAACCTTATTATAATGTTCTGTATTGAGAGTTCTAGCTAAATGGAAAGCACCTGCTCACTTCAGATGACTGAGAGAAAACATACTGGATGTTCCTCACAGATTACTTTCTACAAGAGCTTCTTCTATGTAACTGTCTGGTTCTCATGTTGGCTTTGGTAGTTCATTATTCTTAAACATTTTGAAATTGCCTTCTTTGAAATTTAAGAAATGAAAATATTCCAATTTTTTAAAACCCACTTTTCTATTCAATTTCTTAAAATAATTGCTCTGTTTTGTGTATCATCTGAGCCTTTATAGGACTTGAAAGAATACTATTTCAATCATTTACCCATCATATTTATTTTAAGTGATAGTGTTATATGTAAACTCTATCATAAAACCGGTAATTTTAAATGTAAAATTACCTAGCGTTCACCCAGTGAGGTGAGACCTTTCCATAAGCCAAATATTTCTCACCTTGTATATCTTACATGATAAGTGCCACATTTCAAAATTCATATTCTATGTGAGTTTTCCTCTTTGATGGTTCTAGCAATGTTCCTTATTAACTGCAGTAAACAGTACACGATCCCTGTATATCTATGGTGGTGATAACTGCATCTTAATAGGGAATTTCAGTCCCTGGAGAAGGACATCACTCTTGGTAGCGTGGAGGATCAGCAAAATAGAGGAAGACCCTCGAGGAGATGGATTGACACAGTGGCCGCAACAATAGGCTTAAGCATAGAAACAATTGTAGACATGGCACAAGACGGCGCTGTCGTTGTGTTGTTCACAGGGTCGCCGTGAGCTGGAATCGACTCAATGACAACTAACAATGACAACAGTACGAAATTTAGGTGGTGGATCCTATAGGAGGTTGAATATCACTGATAAACAGAAGGTTAAAGCCTGTTAGATTCACACTGACATCAAGGTTCAAGGAAGTCCCTGGGGGAGACAGAGCACATGCCCCAGACAGAGACGGAGCCTGTCACATTCCACAGTCTGACTCAGCTAAGGTCTTAGTGCTGTCTACCACTTACAGCTTTCTATCTCCCTCAACCTTGACAAAACTCATTCTAGGTCCAAGATAAAGGATATCTGCTTAAAAACAGAAAGAAGAAAGACCAGAAGTTTTCACCATTCCTTAACAGTAAGCTTTGTTACCCAGAGGGCTCCTGGACCTCAGAGGTAGCACAGCTGGAAGGTACAGTGGTGTCCAGTAAAAGGAAGCTGGGTCAGGTAAACAAAGAAATGATCAATGTTGAATGAGAAGTGCCCACGAGATGACTAGATGAGCACCTGGATAACAACCGTTTGTAGTTCCTTTTGATGCAGCTTAGCAGCCAAGTGGCTCTGTTAGCCAGAAGCTTCAACAGTTTTTATCCAGAACCAAGGTTTTCAGAGTTGGTAAAGAAACCAGGAAAATAAACAGTGTAAAACAGCTAAGTTTCTCAGAAGTACAAATTCACAGCAGTGTACAGGCAGGAAACAGTCCCTAAATCCTCACCTCACACACCCAGAAAATCAGCTCACAGATTATAGGTCAGATACGCCTAGCTCCCAGACATGTATCTCCTAGCTTACCTCACTGGGACACTTGGAAAATAAGATCTTGTTCCCACGGCCATCAAAACGCTCATCTTTACAGAACTGCTAGAGATCAGACGGACATCACCCATTTCTGATGGTCCTCAGGCTTGCTTTTATATGGCCTTTGTTTCTAGGGCCTGAGATGTCAGATGTTTCTAATCTACGTCAAGTAAGCGCTGGTGGCGTAGTGCTCAAGAGCCAACGTCAGCAGTTTGAATCCACCAGGTGCTCCTTGGAAACACTATGGAGCAGCTGTATTCTATCCTTCAGGGTCACTGTGAGTTGGAATCAAACTGATGGCAATGGGTTTTTGTTTATTTGTTTTTGTTTTTCGCTTTATTTTAATTCCACATCAAAGCAAAATTCTGTGACAATATTGTATACCTAGCTTTTACATAGTTCAAAGGACTGAAACCTTCATTTTTGTTTACTCTGTCACAGCTTTCCTTTCAGAATAAGAACCTTCAGTTCTTCATCTATATTCACCTACACACTCATTCACGCACCTCCTGATTGTTTATTTCAATAAACATTTCTTCAGAGCATAATACATGCCAAAACTGTACTAGCCACAGAAGGGACATCCACAGATCAGGGGTAGGAAGGATTCCTAGTTTTGAAGAGTTCATGTTTCTATGTGAAGGTAAATAAACTGTACAACTGGCAATACATCCTATAGTAGAGATATGACCTAAGCATGTAGATGAAAAACACATTACCACCAAGTCAATTCCTACTTATAGGAACCCTAAAGGTGGAACAACTCCATAAGGTTTCCGAGAAAATTTGGTGGATTCAGATTGCCAGTCTTTTGGTTACCAGTCAATCTGTTAACCACGGTACCACTAGGACTCCATACAGTTGAAAGAGCAACAATTCTTTCAGGAAGAATGATGCTACAGAATGCCACAGATTCTACAGGAAGATGAGAAGGACTTCTCTGGTACTAAAGTAAGGGAAACTCTGGTGGCATAGTGGTTAAGTGCTACAGCTGCAAACCCAGAGCTCAACAGTTCAAATCTACCAGCTGCTCCTCTGTGAGGCAGTTCTACTCTGATCTATAGGGTTGCTATGAGTTGGAACCAACTCACCGGCACCCAACAACAGCAAAGTAGGAGAAGATCCCATCAGGGTGAAGAAGCTGCAGATGTAATGGTTTCAAAGCAGGGAAGAGCAGGGTCTTCTTTGTTTCTCCAACCCCTTAACTCTTACTCCAAGGCAATGTCCATAACCCCTGAGACTGTCCTGTCAGCACAGAGAGCGGGCTGGTAGTACTGCCTAGGGAGGATTCTCAGTGTCTCTTTCAAGAAACCCCAACTAGCAACTTATCTACAGAAATAAACAGCAGCTCAGTGGCTTGACTGTTAAGATACAGAATCTAACTCTTCCCACTGTTTGTAATGTGTTTGAATTTGAATTCAACATAAAAAAAAAAAAGCCCTAACTTTTAACATACAGGTTTGAAATGGACAAATAGTATTGTTGTTAGGTACTGCTGACTTAGTTTTCAACGGAGAGTGACTCAGTGTAACAGAATAGAACTGCCCCATAGATTTCCTTGGCTATGATCTATATGGAAACCCTTGGGGCATAGTGGTTAAGTGCTACAACTGTTGGCTGTTTGAATCCACCAGGTGCTCCTTGAACTCTAAGATGCAGTTCAACTCTGCCCTATGTGGTTGTTATGAGTCAGAATCAACTCAATAGCAGTGGTTTATAGTCTCTACGAGAGCAGGTAACAAGGTGTTTTCTCTCACAAAACTGCTAGTCAGTTTCTAACTGCTGACCTCTGAGTTAGTAAAATGGTGAGCTATGATTATGAATGAGACAGATCTAACATATGAAGATATAGAAATTTGCAGAATAGGTGTTGGCTTTAATCCAGCTGTGAAACCCCCCCAAATCCACCGCTGTCAAGTCTGTTCTGAGTAGAATTGCTCCACAGAGTTTCTAAGTCTATAAACTTTTAAAGAAGAAGACTGTCACATTTTTCTGCCATGTAAGTGGTTGGTGGATTTAAACTATGGACCCTCTCAGCTAACAAAACGCTGTTGCTTAATCACTGAGCCTCTGGTGCTGCTTCAGTCAAGCTTCAAATACTTCTGTAATACTCTTTTCATATACGTGTACATTTTGATATTCTTATACTACTGGAAAAACAAGAGCAGACATACAATTAATGGACCAATGACCTATAATTACGGTACTACATCACCCATCATGCAGTCTCAAAAGAAAAACCTGAGAATTCCTGATCTATCTCAGGTCCTCTGCTTTCCTATAAAGTTATGGAAGACAAAGCATATCATCCAAGGACAGCTCAGCAGGTGGATAGTCTTATAACTAGTTCAAAAGACCTGTAGAGAAACTGCTGTAGTCTATCTGAAAACTTAGAAAGCCATTTGTGTCCCAAGAGTGGACCTTCATTATGATTTATGGGCAAGGTGGACATGAATGGATTGGACTTGGCGATGCAGAGTGACCATATATTGGATGCAGTTTATGGTTCTATGCATCTATAGGATATCATCCTGCTGACTTCTGGCTGGAGGAAGGGGAGTGGGTGGAGAGGAGGGGAAAAGAGACTGCTGGGAGGATGAGACATGTATGGAGCAGAGAAGAATAGTGTGCTGTCACTGGGCAGGGAAAACAGTGGAAGCTGCATAGAGGTGGGCATGTAAATTTATATGAGAATGTACATTTTCATTCAGTCATAATAAAAAAAAATTAGAAAGCAATAATAGAACATATAAGGACTCGAGATGGATTTTAATACACATCATATTTTTTAAAATCATCTTAAGTGCCACATTTTGTTAGCTGACTCTTCTTTGAAAATTGTCCTTATCAGTTTCCAGAAGGCTGGGGAAAAAAAATGTTATAAAATGCTGGAAGCCATTTATATAAATGCTGCTATTCATAAAAGTTCTTAGATTACTTCTGAGTCCAAGACCACTTATAAAGTCATCAGCCTTCATCATTTGAACAATTTAAAGAGATTAATAATATCAAGAATCAAATTTTTACTGACAGTCATTTTCAAGGGGTCACTTTAACTTACTGTATTAGACACTCAACTGAAATCTTTCAGCAAATGAGTCACTCTTAGGTATATAGCTTACTTTTGCTAAATACATAAAATTATGTTTTCTTACACCTGAGAAATAAATTGTTATAGGAAAATGGTTAAGATTTTCTGCCAGGCATGTTCTTCTCTTTCACTCTTTGCTTAGTTGAATCCTATTCATTCTCCCCTTCCTTCTAGAAGCCTTGTTCAAACACTCCTAAACAGATCAAATCCCCCTTTTACAGTTTCTATAGTGTTGTATATTCTCTTTGTACTCATCATAGACATAATTTTACATTTCTTCAAATGATTTATTTGATTGCAATCTGTTAGTACCATGAAAGTAAGAGCTGTGTTTGTTTTTCCTCATTACTATACCCCCAGAGCTTAGTAGAGTAGAGCCTCCGTGAAAAAGAGGAAGACCCTCAACAAGATGGACTGACTCAGCGGCAGCAAGAATGGGCTTGAGAATAAAATGATGGTGGGAACGGTGCAGGAGCAGGCAATGTTTCATTCTGTTGTGCACAGTGTCACTATGAGTTGAACAAAAGCAACAGCACCTAACAACAAATCTACAGAATAAATGTCAGTGGCTGATGTGGTAAATACTGAGTGGGAGGATTAAATGTGTCAGGTAATCAGTCATGGAATAGTTCCAAGGAGGGTACAGCTAGCTGCAGATAACGGGAAACAACAATCAAGCAACAACAGCGGATCACCAGTGTGGAGAATTTGGCAGAGTTTTGACTCTGAGTGTGAGGAGGCAGTCTTCTGGCCCAAGCCTGACAGTCATGTCTCCACCATTCCTCCCTCATTAGGATCTTTGTGCTCAGGAACAAATAACTGCATCTCCACCCTCATTTTTCTCTTTTCCTCCAGTGCTCTACAATTTAATAATTTGTCCCCAAGTCAGCTGAGTGGTAAGAGATATAACTCCAGGCTTGGATCCAGTGTCTGACCCTTCCTCCCAGGGTGATCAGGTCAGGAAATTGCATTATCCTTTGGTGATGGGTCATCTAGATTCTAGTAACATGGCCCCGAGGCTATACAGAAACGTCCAGCTGAGGGACCGTGTTGCTCTCGGCCATGGGGAAGGCACGGCACATGTAACATAAGCTCACAGCCCACCTAACTGGACCCCCCTGGCTGGAGGGAGACTGGCTGAAGGTAAGCTCCCCTTCAGTCCCTCATCCAAGATGCTGGCTGAAGGGCATGTGTGAAAGTTTCTTTTTCAGAGAACATTACACTGAGAATCTTTGAAGGTTAACTCATCTAATTTACCCAAGGTAGAAATTCCATTCTAGTATACCTTACAGACTGGTGTCTAGGCTCTGCCTAGTGCTTCCTATTCACATGACTGTCCCTTTGGGAGTCCGTCGTCTATTACGCATGGCACGTAGCACCTAGAAGTTTTTCCTCTCTGCCCAGACAGCTTTTTGAGCCAGGAGAGACCGCTTGTCTGTTGTATGCTTTCTGCTTCTTTTTGTATTAATAAAAACTAATTTCCATGTACTAATGTGTCCAGGCTCTGACGGGAAGGACATGATATTCACGGAGGAATCACAATTAGTGATTGGTGCCCGTTTTCTAATAACCTCCTTGCTATTTACAAATCTGGGACCACCTGTGAGCATCACACAGATGCGGAGTGTTAACATCTCAGTGAGTATTTAAGTGAGCATGGTCAGCACAGTGAAGAGTTACTTACACACTTGATCAGTATGCCAGTACAGTAACTGTGGATGACTTGGAGACACTGTGAATTATTATTTCTTCCAACACTGAATGCGTTATACTGGTTAATTTCGTGTGTCAACTTGGCTGTGCTGTAGTGTTGACTTGTCTGGTCCAATACTAGTCTACATGTTACCTTTAAAATGTTTTGTACATGTGATTAGCATTTTAAGCAGTTGACTTTAAGGAGATTACCCTCATGAATATGGGTGGGCCTCCTCCAATCAGTTGAAGGCCTGAGAAGCAAAAACTGAGATGTCCCAGAGAAGAAAGAATTTGAACTCGAGGGCAATACAGCAATCCTGGCTAAGTTTGCAGCCTGCTGGTCTGCAGTTTGGGAGTCAAGACTACAAGAGCAACTCTTGTTTGGATTTCTAGCTGAAAGTCTGCCCTACAAATTTCAGACTAGCCAACATCTGTAATTATGTGAGCCATGTCCTTAAAGTAAATCTCCTTATCTCCATCCTGATACATGCATTGTTTTATAACTATTGTTTGGCAGTTTAGAGTGGCTTCTGTCATCTGGTTCCATCATATTTTCTGCAGTGGCATCACTCGGGGAGCATGGAATATGTGGACCACATCCTGTGACACTGTCAGAGAAGGTGATCATCAAAATGACTGTCTATAAAAATGTGCCTGTAGTGAGTTTAACAACAAAAACATTTTGTGTAAGCCCAGCTTACATACATCAGTATATCTGCAAGGTGAAAACTGCATGTTAATTTACTTTTTGAACTTTCTCATGCTGTCTGGCCAGAGCTGTCACTATCACTCAAATACAACGATGCTCTGAATCATGTGCTTTCATTTGCATGGATGAGAAACACTCACCGCTGTTTTCAATTGCTGACAATGGTTTTATAGTCACCAAATTCATCAAATTTTCTAGGACTTTAGCTACAATATTGTAGTAATTAGTATCTGTGAACCTATATCAAAACTTTTTGAGAGTAAAGTTACAATTAAAGGAAAAGAAAGTGACGTATGGGAATTATGACTTATACATAACATTAGTATAAAAAGCAGTACTCAAGATTCTGTATGGCCCAGTAAAGGAGAAGATTCACGGGGGCGGGGCGGGGGCGGGGGCGGGAGGTGGGGCAGTGGTGAGGGTGACATCATGAGTTACTGCACTGGGTGACACCAACTTTAGTTATCAGGTATGCTGTCTAAGTTCATAGTGCAGAGAGATTGCTACAAACATTAAAGAAGTTTGAAAGCCACTCTTAAGTTCTGACCTCCTCACTAAAAAAATGATGAAGTTGGGGAAGAACAGTGTTTTCCAACCTAGCCCACACATTAGAATTACTTGGGGAGCTAACAAAACAAAGTAGCCAGGGGCTACTTAAGACCTATTAAATCAGAAACTCCACATGTGGAGTCCAGACCTTGATTTTTTTTTTTTTTTTTTTAATTTATCAATCTCCAGGTGGGTGAACCTTCTACAGAAGACCTTTTCAAAGTGTTACAAGCCGAGATGTCACCTTGAAGATTAAGTGTGCCTGACCCAAGTCACGGTGTTTTCAACTGCCTCATGAGCATGTGAAAGCTGGACGATGAATAAGGAAGACTCAAGAAGAAGCCGCAGCTCTGAATTGCGGGAAAGCGTACTGAACACTGTGTATCGCCAGGAGAACCAACAAATCTGTCTTGGAAGAAGTTCAGTCGGAATACTACTTAGGAGCAAGGATGGCAAGACTATGTCTCATATATGTGGGACATGTTATCAGGATGAATCAGTCCCTAGAGAAGGACATCACGCTTGGTAAAGCAGAGGGTCAGCGAACAAGAGGAAGACCCTCAACAGGATGGATTGACACAGTGGCTGCGACAACGGGTTCAGCATAACAGTGACTATGAGGATCGACAAAGCAGGTGGTTCTAACAAGTGTCAGAATTAGGAAGCTATGGAATAAATAATTTCTACTTTCTCTTCTTACTCTATTATTTTACCATTACAACTTGTAAGGAACTAATACAAGATACCTTTCCATCTTCTCAGTTTTGTGTTTTCGGTTTGAAGTCTTTCAAATCATTGGCAACACTGCTAGGGCAAAAAGTGAACAGTATCTCCCGTGAGACTGTTGTGTGCAGACCAGCGTCAGGAGGTCCTGGCTGGTCAGTGGCCTAACAGGGTCAGCACAGAGACAAGCTGTGCCAGCACAACGGTCAGCAACGCTGCAGGCAGGAGAGCTACCGAAATCATTGCATTCTTCACTTATTATAAAAACTTTTCCTTATGAGTTCCCACACTAATACACATGTTTTCACTGCCCTGGAGAACGGATATGAAATAGATTACAATAAATTATAACACAATGGACAGTTTTATATACATGAAACGCATTTCATAGAATTCATAATGAGTAATCCAATCCATACTCTGAAAGTTTCTTTTTAGAAAACTAGTAAGACAAACCAAGAGTTACTTTTTATAGAAACTTATATTGAAAGTTTTGAAGGTTAGTTCACCTAATTTTCTACCCATGGTAGACATCTCATTCTAGCATACTGTTATGGATTGAATTATGCCCCCCAAAAATGTATACATCAATTTGGCTGGTCCACGACTCCCAGTATTGTACAATTCTTTGCCGTCTCCTCATTTGGTGGGATTTTCTCATGCATTGTAAACTCTATCACTGTGATTTAATAAGGTGGATCAGCAGCAGTTATGATGAGGCCTCCAAAACTGGACAGAACACAAATTCTAGAACACTTTTTTGTGCTCCTGAGGAATCTGTACATGGATCAAGAGGCAGTAGGGTGAACAGAACAAGTGGGCATTGCACAGTTTAAAGTCAGGAAAGGTGTGCATCAGGGTTGTATCCTTTCACCATACCTATTTCTATACCAAGCAAATAATCCAAGAAGCTGGCTGTATACAAAGAAGAATGGGGCATAGGGGTTGGAGGAAGACTTATTAGCAACTTGCAATATACCAAGGAAACAAAGTTGCTTGTTTCAAGTGAAGAGGATTTGAAGCACTTCATGATAAAGATCAAAACCACAGCCTTCAGTCTGGATTACACTTCAACAGCAAGAAAACAAAAATCCTCACAAATGGACCAATAAGCAATATCATGATAAGCAGAGGAAAGACTGAGGTTGCCAAGGATTTCATTTTACTGGGATCCACAATCAATATACATAGAAGAAGCAGTCAAGTAATCAAAAGATCCATTGCACTGGAAAATCTGCTGCCAAATACTTCTTTTGAAAAACAAAGATGTCACCTTAAAGACTAAGATGCGCATGACCCAAGCTATGATGGTTTCGGTTGCATCGTATGCGCGTGAAAGCTGGACAATCAATAAGGAAGACAGAAGAAGTGACACCATTGAACTGTGATGTTGGAGAAGAATATTGACTTTCCCATGGACTGCCAAAACAAGGAACAGATCTGTCCTGGAAGAAGTACAACAAGAGTACTCCTAGGAAGAGAAGATGGTGAGACTGGGTTTTACATACTTTGTACTTGTTAAGAGATCAACCATGGAGAAGGACATCATGCTTGGTACTTTGTACTTGTTAAGAGATCAGTCCATGGAGAAGGACATCATGCTTGGTAAAGCCAAGTCGGATCCAACTCACGGAAGGGTCAGCAAAAAAGAGGAAGACCCTCAACAAGACAGACACAGGGGCTGCTGCCACAATTGGGCTCAAGCATATCAATGGTTTGGGGCACAGCACAGGACTGGGCAGTGTTTCGTTCTGTTGTACACAGGGTCACTATGATTCAGAACCAATTCAAAGGTACTAATAATAAAAACACAAGATTGGATAGTGTCTTAATCCAATCTTTTTTGAAATATAAAGGAGACAAACAATCAGAGAGACACAGAGATCTCATACCACCAAGAAGGCAGCATCAGGAGCACAGCATAAGCCGTGGACCTGAGGTTCCTACACTGAGATGCTCCAGACTAAGGGAATAGCGATGTATCACAAGGACCTTCTTGTAGAGCCTACACAGAAAGAAAGCTTTCCCCTGGAGCCAGTGCCCTGAATTCAGAACTCTATTTTACTGGACTGTGAGAAAACAAACTTTTCTTTGTTAAAGCCATCCACTTGTGGTATTTCTTATAGAAGCACTAGATAACTAAGAGACATACCTTATAGACTGTCATCTAGGCTCTGCATAGCACTTCCAATCATACATGAACAAGAATTCTAAGTACCACCAATTTTGTTCTTAATCTGTATTTATCAAGAAGCTCTTTGGTAAACTTAAAACTAAATTTTTAATTTCATATAGAATAAGACTAATTTCCTCTACCATCTAAGTTTGTTACATCCTGGAAGAAAGCTACACAGATCTTCTACTTTACCACCTCTGCAAATTAAAGATAGTATATTTTTCAAGGAAACCCTGGTGGTGTAGTGGTTAAGTGCTACTTCTGCTAACCAAAAATTTGGCAGTTTCAATCCACCAGATGCTCCTTGGAAACTCTATGGGGTACTTCTACTCTGTCCTATAGGGTCATTAGGAATCTGAATTGACTCGACGGCCGTGGGCATGTATGTATTTTTCAACACCATCTACTGCAAACTCCCTATGGTACTGATGGATGGGATGTCATTTGTAGTTAGGTGCTCTAACTACCACTGTTTCCATGACTACTATCAGTAGATTTTCTGTAGAATAGAAAATTTCAGTGTATAAAGAAATGTGAAGCATCTCCTGCTTTTAAAAATTTTAACCAAGGTATTTCAGTGTTTGGGTTCATTTGCTTAGAGAAAATAATCCCTTTTCCATAAGTTTTTTTAAGCATGGCCCAGGAAATGGAATATTAGCAATTTCTAAATTCTAAAAGAGTTAACACTGCAAACTGGATACATAAGCAACCTCCATCTCTGCTCCTAAAGGAAGCAAAGGGCCATTTGGGGAATCCAGTGTGATCTCGTTTAAATTGTTTCAGTATGAACCTCACTGTTATGTCCTTCTCTCCCTGGAAATAATTAAAAATTTCTAAGACAGATGTTCATAAATGGTAAGAGGATATTGAAAATTTCTCGCTTTTTGCTAACACAGAGCTCACAATTTCCTATGGTGCGCTAGTTAAAAAAAAAAAAAGATTCAGTAGACTAAATGGTAATAATATTTTCCTTTCTCAATTTCACACAATGAGTGTAGTTCACAATAAGACCTTGAAACAAAAGGAAAAAAAGAATCTTTGAAGTGGAAGACACTTTGCAAACTTCATGATTCAACTTCCTCTTTCTGAACCCACTTTACAGATGATCTTGCTGTCTCCATTCTGTTCTTGAAACAAAGAATTCTTTCCTTTTAGTAGGAGGACATCAGAACTCGTGTCTAGTGCAAAGTAGAACTTTGGTTTCATCTTTAGAAAGCATGGGAACTTGGACAACCACCTCTCCCTACTCTGACAAGTGGACTACAATAAAATGGTCTATATTACTGATCAATTTCAGTTGCTATCTAGTCTGAGGACAGTGTGAAATTACAGTATTCAATCCTACCCAGTTCTTTCCTCTCCAGTTAAATAAGGTTAAAATCTGTTATTCTTACATTCTCCTAGGTTCATATTTCTTGCTATAGAACCCATCTGATTTTTATCTGGTGAATAAACAGGCTACATTTCTCATATTCAAGGAACAAATTCTAGACACTCCCTGAAAAATGAAAAAAAAAAAAAAAAAAACCTATTTACTAACAGGTTATGCTTTCTACTTTGTCTCTCCTAACTTTTTAAAAATTTACTTCTATTGATTGCATATCAGTGGTGTTCTATTCTTTCTCTTATACCTGATGTTGCCCTTCATCTCCCTCTTAACAAGCAGTATGTCATCTGCCTCAGGAGGCTCAGGAAAAGAGAAAAGACCAAGCAGAAGTGGCTTCACAAAGGAAGACACACTGACCACACACTCAGTATTTAAGTGGTTAAATACTAATTTAATTAACTAAAATTAACTCCCACATGTCCTACAAGCATACTGACTGATTTTATCATCTAAAGAAGTGTTGTCCAATAGAATATGATATGAGACACACACAAATGCAAAACACATCTGTAAGTTTAAATGTTCTAACAGACATTTAAAAAAGTTAAAACAGGTAGAATTAACCTTTATAGTATATTTTACATAACCAAGTATATCCAAAATAATATGATTTAAATTATATTAACACTGTTATTTTAAACCACTGTTTCAAAGCAACCAATACAAAGACTATTATCAGACATTTTACATTCTTTATTCTTTCACACTAAGCCTTCAAACTTCAGTGTGTATCTTATACTTACACCACATCTCAAACCGAACGAGCCATGTTTCAAGAACTCAGCAGTCATATATGTGGCCAGTGGTTACAATGCTGGAAAATCCAGAGAAAATGCTACACTTTTCCCAATGTTCTTTCCAGGAAAATACAGATATTGTATTACTTACTTCAAATGCCAGGATAAATTTTACATTTTCATAGTAAGTGAAAACTGTTAAGATTTTCGTTCATGTGTCTTTTTCTTGCTACGTTTTGTATTATATCTAAACATTAGAAGTAGTAATCAAGAGCATTGGTGAAAGAACTGCGTGTCCATTAGTCCTACAAAATTGAATCCTGGAGCTTCCAAACACAAATGCAGCCAGACTGAGAACTGTAAGATATAACTCATCAGCTGTATTTCCCTTCTGAAAGAAATAAGAGCTTCTGGCATTCATGAGGTATGATTTGCCATACTAGTTAAAGAATCAATCTTGGCAGATGTATCATTTAAGATTTAGTTTTCACAGAATAACTTAATTAAAAAAAAAAACTGTTACTGAAGTCAAGAGATAGATTCCAAATATGTGTCTAGACTTGAAATTCTATTTGGGCTATTTCTTTGCTCACTGCTGTTTGGGCCAGAAATTGTTTTAAATTCCCAGGGTTTCTATTCCAAGAAGCATGCTACAAATAATGTGATAAAGCCAAAGAAATGAGCCTACTCCTGATTTTACCCAAAATTAGCTTCAAAAAAGTTTCCATCCTTAAAAACTGTTCAGTTTATACTAATGCTGGAATGGTGCTTTCCAAAACTCTTGGCTTAATACCAGGTCTTTTTTTTCCCCTAGAGCAGCTGGTGAGCTTGAACTGCTGACCTTTGGCTTAGCAGTCAAGCACTGAACCATTGTGCCACCAGGGTTCTTCCACAAAGATTACAGCCTAGAAAACTCTATGAGGTCATTATATATTGAAATCAACTAGACAGCACCCAACAACAACAACCCCTGGACTCAACACCTGTAGAAGGGTGACAAGGAAGGAAGATTGGCAACAAGACAAGTTGAATGGCAATAAAGGCCAAACTGCAGCAGTCAATCCCACAAGGCACTGGATTTGCGCTCTGTCGGAATGAAACGGCTGGACCATTGCACTCCACTTCAATCAGCCTAGAAAATGGGCTTCTCTAGGAACACCACGGTCTTGGGTAAGGACACAGGAGCTGGGACAAGTCTGTGTAAAGGAACAATTGGTTGGAACACCTCTATGTCCACTAAATTACATAAAGTGGTATTAATTCACAGATAAACATTTCTTGAAAATGTATCAAATTTATAGAAATACCATGTTCTACATATACTCTCTTTTAACACTTGTTTTGTTAGTTTGTTGAACTATGATAGCTTGTATGTTATTCTGATGCAGGAAGCTATACCACTGACATTCAAATAACAGCAGGGTCACCCATGGTGGACAGGATTCAGCAGAGCTTCCAGACTAAGACAGACTAAAACATAGAGCAAGGTGATCTACTTGTAAAAAAGAAAAACAGGGTCAGATAAACTCTGTGAATAGCAGCAGGTCATTGTCTGATACGCTGGAAGATAAGCTCTCAGGTTGGAAGGCACTCAAAACACTACTGAGGAAGAGCTGCCTCTTCCAAGTGGTGTTGATCTTAAAGACTTGGATGGAGTTAAGCTTTTGGGACCTTCATTTGCTGACCCGGCATGATTCAAAGTGACAATAAACAGCTGTAAACATCCATTAATAATTAGGACATGGAATGTATGAATTATGAATCAAGGAAAATTAGAAATCATCAAAAATGATATGGAACACATAAACATCAATATCTGAGGCATTAGTGAACAGAAAAGAATTGGTACTGGTCATTTTACATCAGACAGTCATATAATCTACTATTCTGCAAGTAACAAATTGAAGAGCAGTGTCACATTCACTGTCAAAAAGAAAATTTCAAGATCTATCCTGAAATACAGTGCTGTCAGTGATAGGATAATAATCATAACCCTACAAGGAAGACCAATTAATATAACTGTTACTCAGATTTGTACACCAACCACTAACAGCAAAGATGAAGGAACTGTAAGATTTTTACCAACATCTGCAGTTTTAAATCGATCAAACATGCAATCAAGATACATTGAAAATTACTGGTGATTGGAATGTGAAAGTTGGAAACAAAGAAGGACTGGTGGTTAGAAAATACAGCCTTGGTGATAGAAATGGCACTGGAAATCACATGCTAGAACTTCAAGACCAATGACATATTGACCACAAGTATCTTTTTTCAACACAATAAATGATGACTACACACGGTCCTCACCAGTTGGAATGCACAGAACTCAAATAGACTACAGCTGTGGAAAGAGATAATGGAGAAGCTCAGTATCATTAGCAAGAACAACGACACGGCCCAGCTGAGGAACAGACCATCAACCGCTCATACTCAAAGTCAACTCAAAATTGAGGAAAATTAAGATAAATCCATGGCAGCCAAAGTATGATCTTGATTAGAAACCACCTGAATTTAGAGACTGCCTCAAGATTGGATACTTCGAACACGAATGACTAAAAAAGACCAGACAAGTTGTGGGATGACATCCAGGGCATCTGTCATGGTTTGAATTATGTCCCCAAAAAATATGTGTAGTAATTCAGCTGGGCCAGGATTCCCTGTATTCTGTGACTGCCCTCCACTTTGTGATTTTTCTGATGCTGTAAATCCTAATCTCTGCCTGTGGTTTAAAGATAAAATGATTATGTTAAAAGAGGATTAGGGTGGGACTGTAACACCCTTGCTAAGGGAGTTTTCCTAGAGTGTGGCTTGCATCACCCTTTCTTTCATCCTATGGGAGATAAAAACAGGGGGAAACAGCGGAGAATGGGGAACCTCACACCATCAAGAAAGCAGCACCAGGAATAGAGCGCATCCTTCAGACCTGAGGTTCCTTTGCCAAGATGCTCCCTGACTGTACAGATGCAACATAAGGATTTTCCTCAAGAGCTGACAGAGGGAAAGCCTTCCACTGGAGAGGACACCCTGAATTTGGACTTGTAGCCTACTGGACTGGTTTCCTTTGTTAAAAGCCCATTCACTTTGTGGTATTTCTGTTAGAACAGTACTAGCTGACTCTTAAGACATTTTAAGGTCAAAAGTAATACTTTAATGGTATTTTATTTATTCACATTGCAAATTATCATCCAGTTATATATTTATATATGCATAATAAATCTAACTTTGTCCACTGTATTCAAGCATGGATAAGTTACTTCATTTGGGGGAAGTAAGACAAGAACTTTCTCATTTTCTTTTCATTCTCAAACACTCAGATGTGTGATTTATCTGCCCATATCCCATTTCCACATCTCTCCTTGCATTAGAAGTGTGTAGTCAGTGGACTAGTGTTTGAATTTGGTTCTCTTACAGAGGCTGGTGTTACTTTCCCATGATCAAGTGATTTGCCCCAAATTCCAAGACTATTAAGTAATGGACTCAGGATTCAAGTGAATATTCTAGTATAAATTTCAATGCTTTCTTTACTCTGTTTCCTTACTTTCTTATAATTCTAATTTTTAAGAAAGACCTTTGTGTGTCCAAGACAGGAGCAGCATTTGTTTCTATCGCAACAATAATGCTCATAGCATGGGTCTCTGAACAACACAAAGTCATGTAGGTTATTTTCCTTTTCACCATTCTTATTGAGGGGAAGACAGAAAAACCTGAAGGATATTTTTTAGTAAAGGTGTAACTCAGAACAGAAACAACGTTATGTCTTATTTTGTCCTTATTGACTTCATACACTGCATAGCCTAAAGATACTTCTTTCAACTGCCATTCATCTGAAAGTTTGCCATACTGTGGCAGCTTGTGTGTTGCAACTATGCTGGAAGCTGAATGTAACAGCTGAGGAGTGGAAAGGCAATGAGAAGAAAGTCTTCCATCAAGTGAGAATAGAAGAAATTACACATGAAATACTGCGTGGAGATAGTTGAGAAAAGAATAGCATGAAATAGGGTGAGGAAACTTGATACTGAAAATTTCCAAAGAAAATGTGAAAAACAGTATCACAACTTAGGTGAGTATTACAAAATAAGGTGACTTTTATAGTTTGAAAATTAAAAAAAATTCTGTGTTGAACATACCCTGTTATTTGGCCTTTGAAACTACTTGAATCCTGAGGTCTTTCTTAAAAATTAGAATTATAAGAAAGTAAGGAAACAGAGTAAGGAAAGCATTGAAATTTATACTTCAAGCTGATATTTCAAATATTCACAGTCACCCATGGTGGACAAGTTTCAGCAGAACTTTCAGATTTAGACACTAGAAATCTGCTTCAAACATGTACACTGAAAGCCATCTAGATCCCAACAGTCTAACTCATGACCAGTTACGGTGACAGTTCAGGACTGGGTAGCATTTGTTCCGTTGTGCAGGGGGTCTCCACATGCAGGGATCTCCATGTGTCGGAGGCAACTTTACGGCAGCTAACAACAAAAGTAGTACACAATTTCACGACACAAAGCCAAGCTAAGTGCCGTCGACGACACAAGCACAGCATTATTTCCAGAATCTCAGAGCATTGTGAGTTTCCTATATTAGTGGTAAATATGTGCATGTATGTGCTTGCTAAATATATGTAAAGAAATCAGCACTCCTTATTTCACTTTCTTAGCATTCATTAGTTTCTTACAAAGTCAAGCAAAGAGGCCACTGCTTTGTCTCCCAAATGTTTCAAATTCAGTTTCCACTAAGCAATACCACTAATCTCAATACTATAATCGACAATACTGCCCAGAACTTCCTTCCTGCCACTGGCTACTGATACAATGGATCATTTGGGCAGCTGAGTCATCAGTTACCAACAATGTATCCTCTACTGTTATCAAATTAAATCCATATTCCCAACTGAGCATATGATTTGTGGAAATAAATCTTAAAGATGCTCATTAGTGAGCAATAATGATATCCTGTAGCTTTTAATTTGTTGAGGACATATCTATTCCATTAAGCCTGCATGATGAAGTACTGACTTAAAGAAACCTAGACAAAAGGGATTTTTCATTGCCTATTGCCCAAATAACTGTTTTCAAATCATTCTTCCAGAAGTGTTTTAAAATGTGCTGTTATTTATTCATGTGGGTTTTTCATACTGTTTTTCTTTACATTCTTATCACTGTCAGTGCTGAAACCCTAAATATACTGTTCCTTCTCACTTAGTTATCTAGTACTGCTATGACACAAATATCGCAAGTGTATGGTTTTAACAAACAGAAATTTATGCTGCCTTAGTTTAAGAGGCTAGAAGCTCAAATTCAGGGCACCAGCTCCAGGGGAACGCTTTCTCTCTCTATGGGCTCTGGCAGGGAGGTCCAAATCATCAGTCTTCCCCTAGTCCAGGAGATTCACTGATCTGGAATCCCAGGTCCAAAGAATGCAGTATTCTCCCGGTTCTTTTTACTTAGTGGTACTGAAGGCCCCTCCTCTCTGCCCACTTCTCTCTTTTATATCTCAAAAGAGATTGACTCAAGACAGAGGCCAATCTGGTAGATTGCATCCTTCTTCATTAACATATCTACTTCTAATCCTGCCTCAGTAACATCACAGAGGTTAGTATACAACACATTGGTAACTACCACAGATCACAAAATGAAGGACAGTCACACAATCCTAGGAATCGTAGCCTAGCCAAGTTGATCCACATTTTTAGAGATGTGATTCAGTCCACAACAATCCTCAAGCAAGAAGTAATGCAGGACTCCTATTCATATCTTTGCAAAAGAAAAGTGAAAGGCATTTTGAGGAGGTAAACAAAAGTGGAATACTAAGGAACAACAAATGCTAAAATGAACTTCTTGGCATCAGTGGTATCCAGATCCAACCTTGATACCTTCCTTGCTAGTTAGCCATTGTGCTGTTACTTGCCCTTAGGCCCTGACTTATGGTGTCCTCATGTATTACAGAATAGAAATGCATCATTGTTCTTTTTTTGTCTGTATTAGAGAAACAGATCTCCAGGTCTTTTCCACTGAATATGTTTGAACCAACAACCTTTAGGTTGACAGCAAACAGCAGAGAGCTGTTACCACCTGTTGGAGTTGTTGTTAGGTGCCTTTGAGTCAGTTCCAATTCACAGTGAACTTACAGGATGGAGTAGAACTGCCCCATAGGGTTTCCAAGGAGCAGCTGGTGGATTCAAACTGCCAGTCTCTTGGTTATCAGCCACAGCTCTTAACCACTGCACCACTAGGTCTTCCTAAGGACTTTACTGATCCTAATTTAGATATTTATGGAAAGATGTGTGCGTTATTATTGTTTGTTAGCTGCCATTGAGTAGATTTTGACTCACCTTGACCCTATGCAACAGAACAGAACTGCCTCATAGGGTTTTCTTGCAGCAGATTTCCAGGTCTCTCTCCACCAGAGCTCCTGGGTGGGTTCCAACCACCAACTTATAAGTTAGAGCTAGTGCTTAATATACTTTAGTATAAATAAGCATGAAGAAAGCCTTGTAACTCTAATTTCTCACTCTATTCCCTTAAATTGAAACCCCAGCATCATAGTGGTTAAGTGCTAAGACTGTTAACCAAAAATTCAGCAGTTGAAATCCACCAGGTGTTCCCTGGAGACTCTAAGGGGCAGTTATACTCTGTCCTATAGGGTCACTATTAATTGGAATCAACTTGCTGGAATATTTGGGGGGAGGAGGACAGTATTCCCTTGAAGGTTTATTTATAAAATCCATGGTTGCCTGACCCAGTTTTAGACTACATCATGCCAACATACTAGCTTTAATATAAATCGGCTACATTTTAGTTATGTAAGTTGTTTTTTAAATATAAAATAGATGCCGAGTTTAAAACCCTCTAAAAATAATTCAGTAGTCTTACTCAAAAATGCTTTCCAGCATCCTTTCTTTACTTAGGGAGATACTCTGAAGAGGTCCTTTTGCTGCTGAAACCATATTACTGTTTTTTTTAAAGGTCTGTTAGCAAGCAATACAAGCAGAGACATCCAACTGTTACCTACCCTTGTCCTTTTTTCAACAATTAGGCCCTGGAAACATATGGGACACACTATGTTAACTGACATGATAGTTATGATATCCAGGGACTTGTAGTTTTTACCAGTCATAACAACTGAGAGGCATTTCAGATCCCATTTAGCAGATCTCCCTTAGCCCCAATTTTGTATATGCAACAACTGAGGCAAAGACTGATGGGTGACTTGTGACTAGGCTTCCAGCTCATGGTGGTCTATGGAGTAGAACCCAATCTCCTGATTGTAGGTTTATATTCTTCCCACTCTCAAAATAACAACTAACTGAAACTTTTATTTAATTTAAATTTAACACACAGAAGGTTTAGTGAAACCTGCACAGTTCAGGGAGCCAGTCAATTACTGTGGCAGTCACAGGAGACAGATTCAAGCAAGCTCTGGAGCTAATTAGTTGCTGCAGGGTGTTTGGGTCTCCCTCTAACAGTGCAATTTTAAAAAAGAGGCATCTATGCTTCCTAGATTCTCACTTCTTTTATCTTTGATTTGTTGTGACACTGTAAGAGGTTATCTAGTCAGGCCCTGACATTTTAAGAGAGGACTTCTTGTGAGAACTCTGACACGTCAAGTGAAAACAAAGTAATAACAAATAACCTCCTAACCAAAATTGGTTAGACATTTTCAGAAACATAATTAGGAATTCATGTGCAGGTGGCACAGAGGTTAAGAACTCAGCTGCTAACCAAAAGTTTGGCGGTTTGGATCCACCAGGTCCTCCTTGGAAATTCTGTAGGTCAGTTCTACTCTGTCTTATAGAGTTGCTATGAGTCAGAACAACTTGAGGACAATGGATTTTGTTGGTTTGTTTGTCTATTTGTTTAAGTACTGAAATAAAAAATTTGAGAAATAAGAACATCCTATGAGCTGTAAATCAGAAGATTCTATTCCACTGTCACTGCTGCCTGTTGTGCCTACACTAATTGTATGGTCTTAAATAAGCTGTTAAACTCAATTTAACTTCTGCTCCCACAGTTTTAAAACAAATAAACTTTACAACCATATTTTCCTTCTTAGCAATAAATGTCCATGCATTCCATAGTTCATTTCTTCTTTACTATTTTTCTGTAGTATAAATTATATTTAACATGAAACCTACACTTTCCAGATACTTATTTTAAAAGTATACTGAATACCATATTCATATTGTTGTACTCTAAAAAATAATAATAATAAAATTGGTCAAGATTCTTTATCACGATCCTCCAAGTCATAAGAGGATACAATAGTAGGAGTCTGCATTATTGACTACAGAAAAGATTATTCATTGTTATGTAGGAGGGTGGTAGAGTTGATTGCTCCTTAGCTGTCAGGAAACAGCTCATCTAGAAGCCTTGGAGTATGGGGGTGGCTCAAAAGGAAAAGTTTACTCATAAATACAAGTGATACCTAGATAATGGAAGCTTAGCAGTCAAGATCCAAAAAGTTGATGATGGCAATCACCTAACTTTGTGTTCAGAGACTGGTGCAAGAGGCACAGTAATGAGAGAAGGAGTTTTCCACTTGAGTGAGGCGACACGTTGCTGGGAACCAACACACAAAAGCAGATTGAAAGCAGGTCTGAAAATGGCAGTGGTCTCCCAAGAATAACCCTCATCATGATCCAAAGAACAGACATTATGTACACACCCTGGGGAAATGACTCTTCTGTCACTTAAGAGCCTGTTAGCCCTATTTACACCCACAGATGCTCATTACCAGTATTAACAAGCTCATGGAATGGTAAAGAAACACCACACTTTCCTTGGCTAGACAGAGCAGCTGATAAATTGGGGTGGAATTCATTTAACTGGTATTTAATTTGCCTCTTCAAAGGATCTGAGCCTGTACCACCAAAAGCAGATGAGATCAAAAACTTATCAGAGTAGATTCAGTGACATTCCAAGGTGACGACAGCATTTCCCTGATTTCCTCCAATAAAAACGAAGTAGATACAATAGGACCCTGGCGATACAGATAGTTAAGCTCCTGACTGCTAAGCAAAAGCTTGACAGTTTGAGTCCACTCAGCAGTACCTCAGAAAAAAAGTCCTGGCATTCTACATCCTAAAAAATCCACTACTGAAACACTGCAGAGCATAGTTCTACTTTGAGACACATGGGGGTACCATGAGTCAGAATCAACTTCACAGTAACTGGTTGGACAATTTATTGCTCAATCATTCCTGTACCACTTGGAGCTCAGGTTCTAGGCATGAAAATTGATACAGAAGTTTCTAACACCTTCAAAATATTTAATTTAATTCAGCTCAACATTTCTTGGGCAACACAGATTATCTAAGAATACCCTGGCAGAACGTAATTTGAGAAACACCAGACTGGATAAAATAATAGCTAGTGATGAACTTTGGAAATCAGACTGACTCAGTTGTGCTAGAAGTTGCAAGCTATTCTAAGGAAATCTTTCCTTCTCTTTGGTTAAAAATAATAAGTACACTACTTATGTATTACCTGATAGGCATTGCTTCTAAGAGCTTTACATGTATTAACACATATAATCCACTCAGTGATTCAATGAGGTAGGTGCTATTACCGCCCCCTCCTTCTCTCCTACCCCCAGAAACCCTGGTGGTGTTAGGGTTAAATGTTATGGATGCCAACCAAAAGGTCAGCAGTTTGAATCCACCAGGTACTCCTTGGAAACTCTGTGGGGCAGTTCTACCCTGCCCTACAGGGTTGCTGTGAGTTGGAACCAACTCCATGGCAATGGGTTTTTCTTTTTCTTTTGGGGGTTTTATTATCATCCTGTTTTACAGATGACAAACTTGAGGCACAAAGAGTTATGAACAACCATTAAGTGGTGAATTTAGGATTCCAACTCAGTTAAGCTACAGAGTGCTTGTACTTAATTCCTCTACTGCACTGGCTCACAATGATAAGCTTAATTGCTTGCTTTCACTTCATCTTGCCATGGTCTTTACTGGAGTTACTGGTGGTCTCAGTAGTGATGAACAAAATCCAGGAAGTGATACTGCAAGACTGATATTTATCATCCACTAAATAAAACGATTTATAAAATTCTGATTATTCCTAGCTTGTCTATCTCGTTTCTAGTAACAGACCTCAAATTGGATAACAAACTAAAGTTCAGAGTTTACCTACACTACTGGTTTTGAAGTTTCTTTCATTTTTCTCATTCTTAAAAGCCACAGTTGAGCCCACTGTATCTTGATACTGTAGGATACTTCATTCAACAAGGTATAAAAATAATAAACTGGGAGCTTCTGTACTGCAGGGACCCAGGGTCCTTTCCAAAGGATGTTCTCTGCTCTTGGCACTCCTTCTTGGAGGTATGAGGTCCCCAACTCCCTGCTTGCTTCTCTCTCCTTTATATCTCAAGAGACTGCTTCTCAGCACAATACAATCTTACACATTGAGTCCTGTTGGACCAACACAACTGTCATCCATCCCCCATCACTAACATCATAGAGGCAGAGTTTACAACTTATAGGAACCCTGGTGGCGTAGTGGGTTAAGTGCTACTTCTGCTAACCAAAGGGTCTGCAGTTCAAATCTACCAGGTACTCCTAGGAAACTCTATGGGGCAGTTCTTCTCTGATCTCTAGGGTCACTGAGAGTCAGCCCAACTAGATGGCAGTACACTTGTTTTTTGTTTTGTTTTTTGGTGGTGTAGTGGTGAAGTGTTATGGCTGCTAACCAAAATGTCAGCAGTTCAAATCCATCAGGTGCTCCTAGGAAACTACAGGGCAGTTCTGCTCTATCCTATTGGGTCACTATTGGTCACTATGAATCAGAATTGACTTGACAGTAGAAGGTTTGGGTTTAGGAATATCACACAATACTAGCAATCATGGCCTAGGCAAACGGTTACACACATTTCTGGGGGGAGGCAATTCAATCCACAACAGCTTCCACAGCTCCCTCCATGGTCTCTGCTCTTCTCATTCCATGTGCCTCCCCGCTCATTCATATGCACTTTCTTGGCTGTAATGATAGCATGTAATCTCTCGCTTCAACTGCGGCCTCAACCTCGACCTTCCAATATATGATTAAGCAGGCCTTCCATGCAGAAGTGCCAGATTTGGTTCCCAGCCAACACACCTCACGCACAGCCCCCACCGTCTGTCACTGGAGACTTGTGTGTTGCTCTGATGCTGGTCAGGTTTCAGTGGAACATTCACGCTAAGATGGAATATGAAGCGTGAAATCAAGTTGTTTCACTTTATGAAATTATAGAGCTGTCTTCTCCATGACTAAAGGGCATCTTATTAAATGTTAAAATCTATGTGCTGTATTGTCATATATAAGTATTTTTTAAAATTTATACTATGGCTTACATGGAAAGAAACATTTTAAGAACTTGATAAAACCTACAAACATCACAAAATAAGTTCCATTTTATATGAAATTTTTTGACATTTGTAGCTTTGTCATGTTCTTAAAAATGTTACTTTATGGTTTTTTTTTTCATTTTAAATATATATTTACATTGATGCTTAATTCTGAATTCACAATTTCATACTCTTCCTCTTAAACTGTGTAAGCTTCAGGGTCTACCTAACCTGGATTGATTCCTACTGCTCAGTATAAACATTTAGAACTCCCCAAGTCAGACACGGTTTTACTAAATACTTCTCTAAACTGTCTCCTCCACCATCTGTTGTACCATGGACTGAACCCAAGTCATCAACATATCAGGCTTAGACCATTTGCAACCATCTCCTAGCTGGTTTCCCTGCTTCAGTTTTGCCCTGCTCAAATGTCTCTTCTACGTGGCTGCCAGAGAATAATTTATCTAAAATAAAAACTCTCCTAAAGCACTATACCATGCACAAAACTACGTCTGGTTTTCTAACATGATATTATGGGGTGAATTGTGCACCACCCCCCAACATGTGTTGGAATCCTAACCCCTGTATCTGAGGATACAGTCCTGCTCAAAAATAGGATTTTCTTTGCGATGTTAATGGAGCTATATCAGTATAGGGTATGTTCTAAACCTAATCACTCTGAGTTATGAAGGCTACACAGACAGAGACGGGAAACACAAAGAAGCGACAGACACTGTGTAAAGATCACCAAAGAACACCTGGGCCATAGAAGCTAAGGCTAAGATCTGCCCCGAGAGCTCACAGAGGGAGAACCTTCAGTTATAGCCAGTGCTCTAAGTTGGACCTCCTAGCCTCCTGAGCTATGAGAAACAAATGTCTGTTCTTTAAAGCCTACCATTTGTGGTTATCTTATTTCGGGAACCAGCTGGCAGAAAGGTTAAGTGTTACAACTGCTGACTAAAAGGTCAATAGTTCAAATCTACCAGGTGCTCCTTGGAACCTCTATGGGGCAGTTCTAACCTGTCTTCTAGGGTTGCTATGAGTTAGAATTGACTAGACGGCAATTTTTTTTGTATTTTGGTCTTCTGTAACAGGTATACCACATATGGGCAGCTTTAACAAACAGTAATTTATTCTCTAACAGTCCACTAAGCTAGAAGTCCAAATTCAGGACACTGGCTCTAGAGAAAAGCTTTCCGTAGGCTCTGGAGGAAGGTCCATCATTAACCGTGCCCTGGCCTAGGTCCAGCACAGGGACCCCAGGTCCAAAGGACATGCCGTGCTCCCAGAGCTTCTTTCTTAGTGGTGTGAGGTCCCTCTGCTCTCTGCTCACTTCTCTCTTTTATATGTCAAAAGAGACTGACTTAAGATAATAACCTAATCACATAGATGGAGTTCTGTCTCATTATCATAGCTGCCCCAACCCTGCCTCATTAACATAATTCTTGTAGGATTTACAACACATAGGAAAATCATATCAAGTGACAAAATGAGGGACAATCACATAATACTGGGAATTGTGGCCTACCTAAGTTGACACACATTTTGTGGGGACGAAATTTAATCTGTGACAGTGGTATCTACGTTACAGCAGGACTAGAGAACTAAGACCTGATTTACAACCAGGGGTGGATTACCTAATAATCAAGATAGCCATGGCCTTATTTGTGCTTACTTACAACCCATGTGAAATTGTGTGCCACAGATAAGTAAGTAAACACAACTAATACTGTCTCTCTCATACCTTATGTTCTGCATTATTTAACTGCACATAGGTTCTGGAAGTATACATTTTCATGTGTTTGATGTCACTGTTAGATTCATTCCCATTTTCTAAGTCAAAAAACTCTATTCACCCATTAACAAGATGATCTCTTCTCAGATTAAATCTTGTATCTACCTCTTTAAAAATCCATTATATTAAATATGTCCGCTTCTGTCCTCTGCTTTAGCATCCTCTTCTTGAGGGTTTAGCATAGCCATTTTTGTGTTCACAACCCCTGAAGAAGCACCCCTATACAGCAGGCACTTTATCAAGGCTTAATTAATTTCCCACAACATACTTGAATAAAATTAGAAGACACATGTCGGGAAATATTTTAGTAGGAGAAATGTGTGTTAAGGATCATTTTCAGTAAAACATACTACAAGGAGGCATTTTAGGGATCTTAGAAACTTTCCATCTTTCTAACTTTGTGTTAATGATGATTTTTCTTCAGAAAATGCCATTGTCTCTGGGGAATTAGGGGAGTCAGATTGGACTTCAGAGCAGAAAAAACAAAAATTTAATGATCAAGCAATATTTTTACTTTCTAAGCTGAGGGAAAGGTTAAAGGAAATTAAAGGTTTTGTTGCTGTTTTGTTTTATGAGACAAGTTGAGAGTTTTAAGTGAAAGCTCTATCTACAGACATTGATCATGTACTTCATAGTAGCTTCACCTATGCAATGTGGCTGGAATCAGACTCAAAGTGGGTCAAACCCACATACTGATTGGGTCAAACACACACACTCCAGTAATAAACCCAAAACCAAACCCATTGCCATTGAATTGATCCCAACTCATAGTGACCTTACAGGACTGAGTAGACCTCCCCCATACAGTTTCCAAGGAGAACTTGGGGGATTTGAACTGCAGATCCTTTGTGTTAGCAGCTATAGCACTTAACCACTGTGCCACCAGCGTTTCCACTCCAGTAATAGCAGACGTAAAAAGAGGCCATTTGCTACAAAGACATGGGTCATTTAGGTTTTGAGTTTTGAGTGAACTTTACGTTTCATAAAAATTGCATCAGCAGTAGTGTGATGGTTAAGGTTGTGTGTCAACTTGGCTGGGCCATGATTCGTAGTAGTTTGGCAGCTACGTAGTGATGCAATCATCTTCATAATGAGATTTGATATAATCATCTCTGTGATGAGTTCTGCTATGAGCAGACATCAGTTGAAAGGGAATTTCCTTGGGATTGTGGCCTATATTCAATATATGCAGACTTTTTGCTTGTTGTTTATCTGTTAATCTAGAAGTTCATCAATCTCAATAGCCTGTGAGCCAGTCATATGAGATCTTATCTGACAATTTTAAGATCTGTCAACTTCCAGAGAGTGTGAGTCAGAAGCCTACCTGACCTGCTGATTTTGATTTCACAAGCTCTTGCAGACACACAAGTCAGGAAAAGCTTCCAGCCTGAACCATGGCTTGGAATTTTCCAGCTCTCCTTTAGACATGCTTTCACATTCTGTGGTGTCAGTTACCAGCAGTAAACCACGGTTCAAAAATGTTTTATTGATGAGTATGTAGCGTGATGAAATCTCATACTCTTCTACTCCATTATTTATATAATTTGTACATAGTATAGTATTATAATTGTTCTATTTTATTAGTAGTTATTGTTAATCTCTTATTGAAGCCATTTTATAAATTAAACTTTATCAGTAGGTATAAATGTATAGGACAAATCATAGCATGTATAGGATACAGTACTACTCAGAGTTTCTAGCACTCATGGAAGGTCTTGGAATACATCCTCTGAAGATAAAGGAAGAAAACTGTGTGTGTGTGTGTAAATGTGTATGTACATATATAAATAGACACACACATACACGAGGACTGACAAGTTCACAAACTCATCCTAGAAAAAGTGCTACATATCTCACTGCTGAATATCACACTATGGTTACCTTCAGAGTAGTCCCCTTAGGAAACTATGCACAGACACCAGTGCCTCGTCTACCCTTCAAAACAATTTTGGAACTCTTTTTCTGGAATGGCCATCAGAGCTGTCATCATACTACCATTAATGTCTTAAATGTCATCTCAATGTCTTCCTTTATCTTTGATGTGGAAAAAAGTTATTGAGGGGACAAATCTGGTGAGTAGGAAGGGTATGTTGTACCAATACAATTATTTGTTTACTGGCTAAAAACTCCCTTAAAGCAACTATAGAATTAAGTTCACAAACTTACCAATATGCCACCATGTGCAATGTCCATTCCAGAAAGAGTTCCCAAATTGCTTTGAAGGGTGCACTAGGTGCTGACATCAGCTCCCCAAAGGGAGTACATTGAAGGTGACCATAGTGATATTCAGCAATGTGGTTTGTAGCACTTAGAACAACTAAGAACAATTAGTGGTTAGACCCCATATACAAACATACATATATGTGATATATATATATGTACACACATGTACATACACACACATGCATGCATACATATGCCACACTGGTTTTAATTCTCTAGAGAATCTAGACTAAGACATTTGATACCAATACTGGTTCTAGAGAAACAAAATTGTATAGAAGAATTTTCTAAATTGTTTCTCAACTCTGCTTAGTCTTAGCAGTGCTGATGATGCTGCTCCCAGTACTAAAAAGGGCACTGCTAATCCATGGTGTGAGGTGGCAGTAGAAATTCACAAAATATCATTACCAGTAGATCATGGATTTGCTAGAAGTGAGGCTCTGTGTGATAACATGTTGATACCTTTCTACAATTTTGTTAGAACGAGAAGGATAAGGAAACTGGTTGGTTTTCCTTACTTTTGCTAGATAAAGTGATGAAAGAAAGATATGAGCTAAAGGCTTCAGAGTCACAGCTCAAGTATTGCATGAACAACCTTATTGTTGTCACTTGTGCCCTCAGAGAAAGCCTTGTTTCTTGTAGTAAGAGAGCCGATATTGCTGAAAATGAAACCCACAGTCTTATCACATGAGTGTCTGAATTACAATTCTATTTGAATTTGCAAACTTGAATGTGTCTAAAGTTAAAATGAGGACACAGATTAGGAAGAAATGGGATCCTGAAATTTGGGATGGGAACACACACACACGGCAGATAATCAGGAAAATGACAACACTGCAACTCTAAATTCTATTGAATCACTTTTGTCAGCCAAATCATCCCTCTCATTCTCATCTGATGAGATTATTCCATATTTATCTTTTTTAACCACCTTCCAGAGTAAAATCATTAGGCCTTCCACCTCTATCTGATGAGATTAACTGAGCAGTGTCTGAAGAGCCTTTGTCTGAGTCATCCCACGGTGAAACATCTGAGTCATTGCCTGGAGCATAACCTGAGGCAGATGACTTACAAGTGGTTGCTTACATCTCCACCACCCATTTTGCTTCTAAATCTGTAACTAGACTTAAATCCTGGCAAGCCCTAAAAGGTAAACTACAAACCATGACCCAGGAGGTGGTATACTGCACTCCAAAAGAATTGCTTGATTTTTCTAACATGTACAAGTATAAACTTGGAGAATACATGTGGGAATGGCTATTAAGATGTGAGATCAGTCTGAGTTTATTGATATGGGCACATTAAGCACCAATTCTTCATTCCATGTTTCAGCTCAAGAAATTAGGAAAGGATTTAATAGCTTATTCAGTTGGTTCACTGAAGCATGGATTTCAGGGGAGCCCACACTAAATCAAGTTGAACCAGCAAAACAGCCCTGGTATACTGTAAAAGAAGGAATAGAAAGCCTTAGGTAAATTTGCATGTTAGTGTGGATTTATCAGGTAAAACGCACAGACCCACACATGGAGCGCTAAGTAGACATACCTTTTACCACAAAGATTAAAAACAAATTTGTGTAGGGATCTTAATGTCCTTGAAGACTGCTGTAATTGCTATTTTAGGTAAGTCAGATTGGAATGTGAGAACTGTCTTAACTGAATTAAGACACCTTATTACAAAGGGGCTACCATGGAGATAGGGGCCATGTGGCAGTACTCAATCAACAAAGACAAGGTGATCATGATTACTGTAGTGTGCAGGGTAGTTAAAGCATCATTTAGAATAATCTGACTCATAAGGACTTCTGGCTTTGGCTACTTAGTCATGGTGTCCCTTGGAGTGAAATAGATAGGAAATCTACTAAATATTTACTTGATTTGTACAAGTGGAAGAATTCTGGGTCAAATAAAAAGCAGTCTAACTCAGATCACCAGAATAGAGAGTCATGGTCCCTCAATGAGTTCCCAGACTTCAGCCAATTTGGAGCTCCACAAACCCTTGCATGAAGGGCAGGCCAGATAACCTTGAGAAGGACTCTGCTATACTGTAAAAATTTTTACTGTTAATCCTTCTCCAGTTTCCTCCAAAGGGGTCTACAGCCTTTTACAAGAGTAACTATTCCTTGGAGAAAAGGAAACAACCAGGAATTTTAGAGATTACTGAATCCTGGCTCTGAGCTGACACTAACTGCAGGAGACCCAAAACATCACTGTGACCCACCAATCAGAATGTGTGTTGGGGGCTGGGTATGAATGTAAAGTTATTAATGGAGTCCTAGCTAATGTCCATCTTGCAGTGAGTCTACTGGGTCCCTGAACCCACCTTGTAGTGATTTTCCCAGATCCAGGATGCATGATTAAAAGAGATATACTAGCAACTACCACACTGGATCCCTGACATGTGGAGTAAGAGCTATTAAGTTAGAAAAAGCCAAGTGGAAGCCATTAGAGCTGCCTGTACCTAAAAAACAAAAATAAACAAACAAAAACCCTATTGTAGCTAAGTTGATTATGACTCATAGCAACTCCACTGGGTTTCTAAGGAGTTGCTAGTACATTCGGACAGTCAATCTTTTGGTTAGCTGCCAGTCTCCTAAACAACATACCACCAGGGCTTCAATAGTAAACTAAAAGCAATACTGCATTCCTGGAGGGATTGCAGAGATTATTGCACCATCAAAAACTCAAGGGAATAGAGGGGGTAGTAATTCAAATGACATCTCCATTCAACTTGTCTATCTGGGCTGTATGAAGAAATAGATGGGTCTTAGAGAAAGAGTGGATTATTGAAAACTTAACCAGGCGATGACTCCAATTAAAGCTGCTGTTCCAAATGTGGCTTCATTGCTTGAGCAAATGAATATGTCTCCTGGTATCTGGCATGCAGCTATTGATATGGCTATTGTCTTTTCCTCCATACCTTTTTAAAAGAAGCAACAGAAGTAGTCTGCCTTCAGCTGGCAAGACCAGCAATACACTTTCAGTGTTCCATCACAGAACTATACCAGCTCTCCAGCCTTCTGTCATAACTTAGTTTGCAGGGACCTCGATCACCATAAGATGATCATATTATACTGACTGCATATAGCAAGGAAGAAATGTCAATGACTTATCAATTACTTATTGGTAAAACATTTGTGTGCTTTTTAAAAAAAAAAGACTTATTGCCATCAAGTGCATTTTCAACTCATGGCAACCTCATAAGACAGAGTAGAACTCCTCCATAGAGTTCCCAAGGAATGTTGGTGGATTCAAACTGCCAGCTTCTTGGTCAGCAGCAAAGCAGTCACTCCCAGTCTACAGATAGTTCTGTACAACACGTAGGCAACATTCAAAAGTGGACAGAAGCAGCACTACAGCCCCTTCCTAAAATCCCCTTGAAGGGTAATGGTGAAGGAAAATTCTCTAAATGGGCAAAATGTCAAGCAGTGCACATGGTTGTCCATTTTGCTTGGAAGGAGAAATGGTCAGATGTGTTTATATGCTGATTCATGGACTGTGGCCAATAGTTTGGATGAATGCTTAGGGGTGTGGAAGGAACATGACTGGGAACTAGTGACAGGGAGTTATGGAGAAGAAAGTGGGAAGTTAACTGAACAAAAATTCAGGTGCCTTCTACCTCAGTGAAATTTCCCAGTGGTGTGGGGCATGTCGAGATAGTCCTTCTAAAGTGAAGGATAAGTTATTGCATCTGGCTCCTCCCACAACTAAAATGACGGCACAATGCTTGCTGGGCTTCTTTGAATTTTGGAGACAACATATCTCATATTTGGCACTGCTACTGTAGCCTCTGGAGCTCTGGTGGCACCATGGTTAAGAGCCTGGCTGCTAACAAAAGGGCTAGCACTTCAAATCTGCCAGCCAGGCACTCCTTGGGAACACTACAGGGAAGTTTTCCTCTGTCCTATAGGGTTGTTATGAATCAGAATTGACTGAACAGCAACAGTTACTCTAGCCTAGTTGTTCAGTGACTTGAACAGCTAATAGTCTTAAGTGGGGCCCAGACCAAGGGAAGACTATGTAGCAGGTTCAAGCCTCCATAAGGAGCTCTGCCAATTTGGATCCAGCTGATTCAATCATCAGTGGCAGATAGAAAAATGGTGGATTCAAACTGCCAGCTCTGTAAAACATCTATTAGTGAATCATAGCAAAGGATTAAGATTTTGGAGCGAAGCTTTGCCATTTTCTGTACATAACTACTCTCCTTTTGAGAAATAGATTTTGACTTACTACTAGACCTTAGTAGAAACAGAGAACTTAAACATGACATGCCTCCTGACTACACAGCCTAAGCTGCCCATCATGAGCAGAGTGTTGTCTGACGCAGAGTCATGAAGTTGGATGTTCACAGCACTCTAACATTAAATGGAGGTGGTACATATCAGATCAAGCCAAGCACGACCTGAAGGCACAAGTGTTGCATGAGAAAGTGTTCCAAATGCCCATGGTTTCCAATCTTGTCGCATTATTTGCTGCCTTCTCTCAGTACACAACTAAGGCCTCATGGGTAGTATGTTATGATCCACTGATTTAAGAACAGCAAATTTGTGCCTAGTTTACAATTGGTTCTGAGTGATACGTAGGCACCACTCAAAAGTGGACTGTAGTTCACTACAGCCCCTTGTTGGGACTTTCCTTAAGGACAATGGTGAAGGAAAATTCTTCCAGTGGGCAGCAATTCAAACGATGTACCTGGTTGTTCACTTTGCTTGGAGGGAAACATGGCTAGATGTTAAACACAAGGTGATTCACAGATTGTGGCCAGCAGTTTGGCTGGATGGTCAGAAACTTAGAAGGAACGTGATCGGAAATTGGTGACAACGAGTTATAGGGGAGAGGTATGTAGGTAGCTCTTTCTAAATGGGTCAAAGAAGTGAAGATATTTGTGTTTCCGAAATGCTCAACAAAGGGTGACTTCAGCAGAAGAGGAGTTTAACAATCAAGTGGTTACAGTGACATGTTCTACGGAAACAAGCCATCTTTTTTTATTCCGTTACTCCTATTATTGTGCAATGGACTTATGAACAAAGTAGCAATGGTGGTAGGAAATTGGATTGATATTACATAATGCAGCTAAACAAGAGTATGTCTGGAATACTGGAGATCCCTTAAGGTATCTGTTAGCACTACCATGCCCTATGAAGTAGTCAATGGAAAATTAGAGTAACTCAATTCTTACATGACTACTAATGGGCCAGACCTTTCAGGAATGAAAGTTTGGGTCACCCTACCAGGCAAAGAACTATTACCACCTGAGGTGCTTGTTGAAGGTAAAGGGAATACAGAATAAGTGGTAGAAAAAGTGGTTCTAAATACCACTACAACCATGTGTCCAGTTTCAGAAATAAAGACTGTGATTGGTATGAGTATTTCTTCTTTGTATGTGTGCATCAATTTTTTTTGTTTTCATCATTTATAAAAACATGAGGTGTAACAGGGTTAGTGTGTTTTCAGTTGTACTTGTGTAAGGCACAAGTGTAATTTTATAATTGTCTTTATTTAGAGATTGTGTATGGTCTAGGAAGATTGGAAAAGGTGCTATCTCAACAAAGGATGCACTGTGATGGTTAGGCTTGTGTGTCAATTTGGCTGGCTATGATTTTCTGTAGTTTGGCTGCTATTTAATGATATAATCATCTCCATAATGATATCTGATTTAAGGTAATCAACTCCATGATGAGATTTGTTAAGAGCAGACAATCAGTTGAAAGGGAATGTGGCCTGCATTCAATATATTTGGACTTCCTGATACAGTTCACTGGCTTTTGCTTACTCTGGATCTGTATGTTACTTCCGGTCCTCGAGACTTAAGCTAACAGTTTACCTGCCAAACTTGGGATTCCTCAGCCTTCACAACATGTGAGCCAGAGGTCTGCTGTCTGACCTGTCAGTCTTGGTTTCACTACCACCTGCAGCTACATAAGTTAGGTAAAGCTTCTAGACTGTCCAACCATGTGAGCCATTCCCTGGATATAGTCACTTCACTGGTTTTGCTTTTGTAGAACACTCAGTTTAAAACAAGAAGTTAACAGAAAACATCAATAGCTGATACTTATGTTGTTGCTGTTAGGTGCCATCAAGTCAGTTCCAACTCATAACGACCCTGTGCCCAACAGAACAAAACACTGCCCAGTCCTGCACCATCCCCACAGCTGGTTTTATGCTTAAGTTGATACTTAACGATGATGACCAAGATTCAATGGAAGGTACAATTTTATTCAGGATATGATCACAGAAGTCACAGAAGCAGAGAATCTTTTTAAAGAGATCTTTATTCAAAATTCTAAAGATAAAATATTTCCCTCCTGGTTTTAAAACTATATGCATTAGACATTGTAGCTATGTGGATCATCTCATTTACTTCTCATGAAACATAAAATACAAGTAATGCAACTTTGCTGAATATGTGAGTTTTGATGACATAAATTTTCTCAAATTCCTCTGCCAACTGTGAGATCAGAAACTTTTATCTCATTAAAGCATTCACTGGAGGAAAAAAAATTGAAGTTTGTGATCCCTCTGCTAAAGCAATCAGAGCAAGCTATAGGATTCTATAATTAATATAAACAGCTCAATCATGAAACAGTTCATTATTTTTCTCTCCTAAAACATACGTCTTTCATTTCACAACAGATATTCAATCATGTAAAATCTCACTCATAAGTAATCAAAATGTTTAGGCTTACAAAGGCTTTTAATCTAATTTTTAAAAGAATTTAGTATTTTGAGGATGGTCTACCTACTCTTTCTCTCTGTAAATCCGTGCAACTCAGAGATAAATTATAAACTCCTCAAGAAGCAGTGTAGTGAGTTGGAAAGAAGTTGAGACAAATATGGGATCCAATGTTAGATCCACTCTTGCTTAGTCTTAGTTGTATGACTGGGAAGATACTACATCTTTCAGTCACAATTTCTTCAGAAGCTAAAAAGAGGTTAAAGTAATTCCTACCCCATGGAGCTGAGAAAATTAAGATGTGAAAATGAATGTAAGAAGCTTAGCATAATTCTTGGCTGTCTCTCATTAATTCTCATGCCCTCCCTTAACCAAATGAGAAATTGAGGTTTTTTTTTTAAGACTGCATCGTCAGTCCGTGACAGTTATGGTCCCTGGCTGACTATAATTCACCATGTTCAGCCTAACTATCTTATTTGTTTCTAGATTACTTCAAAGAAAAGCATTATTGCACCACCCACGACAGAACAATCGCCTCTTTGGTTTTGGTTCTGTTTGGCTTTTAGGTCAATCAGTTCTAAGCATGCCTATGCTTTAAAAAGGAGATTAAAATAGATTTCCTCCTATTGCTGCCATTAAAAGTTAGTTTTCATAAGTCTGATTTTCATGGTTTTGTCAGTCTTTGGAAAAATATCCAATGCTCAGAAAAAAAAGAGAGATGATAGATACACAGACAGACAGACAGATATAGATAGATGATAGACAGACAGACAGACAGACAGATAGACAGACAGATAGATACATGGACACATAGATCTTAGATATCCTATGACGTTGGAAGTTTGAACAGAGAATTCTGGGATAGCAGCTGGTTTCAGGCAGTACAGCAAGAGGGCTTAGTTTCTATGCTCCCTTCACATTTCCTTATGGAAATTATGTAAGTTGCAACCCTAAAGCAGTACAATGAAATCTCAACTGCTAAGTTCTGTACTGTTTTAAAAGATCCTTCCTGTTTTCCAACTTGGGAAATGTTCTGTTTAATGGGAGAGTTGTCATGTAAGCTGCTCAACCAGTTTTGTTCAAGATTCTGTACGGATTGACTGAAATAGTGTAACAAATCCAATTAGTTGATATGTACTTTTCACTTTAATTTGTAACTACATTCTCTGGTTAAAATTCAATGGAATTCTCTTTAGTTTACCTCTTCTGAAGATTCTAAAGAGTGATTTTTGAAGGGCATGACCTCAAATGTGCTCATCTTTTTATTCCAAAAGCACTAAACACATGTGGACCCTCAGTAGGCACACTGACTGACAACTGTAACTTGTTTTCTTTATGAGACATCCTTAAAGCTCTGTTCACAGCTCTTAACTCAAGAATTAACTCAGACTCTTTAGAATCCCAGGCTAATGAAGAGAACATGTGAATTTCACATCAAAGAAGAATGAACATACTAGATAGATTCCATCATAAAGAACCACATCACTGCTCAAGTTCCACTACAATTTTATCCACTGTTCGTTCATTGGACTCATCATACTGATGCTGCTTAGAATTTTCACAGTTACTGGAGAGTAAAAAATTTTTTTAAGTAATAGATTCATTCTATTTTTTACATGAACATTCATATACACATTTTGATAACACAAAATAGTCTCTTTGATTCGTGTCCGAAGAGTGGACCTTCGTTATGACTTATGGGCAAGGGCAGCATCAGGGCCAGAGACCATGCTTCCAGGGGAACCCCGAAACCACTGGACCATCAACTGGGGTCTAAAAATTCCCTTCCTTTAACAGAACAAACTCATCAGTACTAACAAAGTGTCTTATTAAGTTCAGAATGTCTGACTCAGAAACTGCTATAACACATTGCCTTAAAAATAGTACCCTTAGTAGAAAACGGTATATTGAGCACTTGCTAAGTGCTGGGTACATTGATAAGCACTTTCTTTATATTATTTCTTTCAAACCGTTTAACCACTACTTGAGATAGGTAGATGTAGAAAAGGATCTCCAGAAGGTTCAGAGCTAGTAAGTAAGTGAGGCAGAAGCTGAGCTCAACTGTGTTTGACTCTGCTATTCTTCTCAGCTACCTCCATGTTCTGGCCATGCCTTGTACTTTATTCTAACTTACGATTCTGTGTCTTAAACGCATCTCACCCACAGATGTACTTCAGACACACGGTAAGAATTACTCTTATTATGTATGCAACAATGAATCACTTAATTAAAATATACTAGGCCTTAAAAGAGAAAACAAGGATAGTGGTGACCTTTGGAAGGAGTAGTGACTGGGGAGGATGGTGCTAGTGTGTGACATCTCGATAATCAGTGAACAGTGTATTTATATTTGCAAGCCTTTCTGTAGTGTGTTAGATTTAAATAAAAGGATAAATAAAACAACATTCTAGGCTTAATCATTTGCTTTCTTCAGATAAATAAAGAAACATGGTATAATTTCTTCATCCATTAATGTTCAAAGTGTATCATGAAGTGAATGTAATCTAGCTTCTCTCTTGGAAAGAAAACTTACTTCAACCTATTTTTGATACGTAAATATTGCTATCAAAATATGTGTCTTCTTATATTTTTAAATATAAGAGTTATATCAATAACAAGAACATCTATACAAACATTTTTAATATTAACTTGAATTGAAAGTATCTGGAAAAAAGAAAATCTCCATAAGTTGGTTGCAAAGAATTATTGCATAAATAAGTGACTTCCATTTATGACACAAGAAAACCCTGATGGCATAGTGTTTAAGTGCTACAGCTGCTAAGTAGACGATCAGCAGTTCAAATCCGCTAGGCATACCTTGGAGATTCTAGGGTGCTTTTCTACTCTGTCCTATATGGACAGAGTAAATCAGTGTCAACTCAACAGCAATGGGTTTATTTATGACAATTTTCTTGAAAATGGCTAATTAAATCCTTACACATCATTTGAAACTTTTGTATTAAAAGTAGTATCAAGGGGTTTTTGTTTTTCTAGAAAAGTAACTCATTTGAAAACATTTAGTTAATATTTACATATAGTATTTCCACTAAGTAAAGTACTTGAAATTCACACATTCATTTATTCTTTCAACCTAGTAGGTATCTACAGAGTCAGATACAGTTTGGAGTCATACATTAGGTGCTGCATATATATCAAAACAAAAATAAAACATGATCTCGCTCCTTGAGTTGCTCATGTTCTAGAAGGAAGTGCACAAGAAGACAACATGTTTATGCTGCAATGAATGCTGTTACAGATGAAAGGGCAAAAAGGTCCCTGGAGCATATAGAAGAGACTGCTAACTTGGACTTTCTCTTGCAATCAGCCCTGTACCCTATACAGGATATTCAGGCCCACTCTGAGAATCAGTAATGTAAGTAGAAAGTAAATGAAAATATTCTGACCTTTGACTAGAGCATAAGTAAACATAGTATGTTGTGGAAGCTGCAAAACAGTTCTACGTATGGCTGTGGATTAATTCTGGAGAAAGAGAAAGAATGAGAGAGTGGTTGGTAGGGCCTGACAGCAATAAGTTTCAGAGACTACAATAAGGACTCTTGACTTCGCCTAATAAGGTGAAACAAGCGAGTATCATGGGGCATCGTCAATTAAAGAAAAAAATACATTGGCCATGAGACACTGGGGATACACTGGGGCATTTTTGCACATCTGCGACTACTGGATGGTTGGAAAAAAAAAAAGGAAGACAGAAGCTAAAAAAATTGAGTCATTTTAAACAGTTTTTCAGTGGACAAGGGGTGAGCTATGTTATCTAAACTACTGTGCTTCATGTGATTGCCCATGGTGTACCTAGCTACCACCATTCTGCTCTTCTTGTTTTAAAAGCAGTGTTAGCATGCCTCAGTTAGAGAGAAAACTTATTCTAGTCAACAAGATACCTTTCAGGATGCATCCAACTCCCACCCACTTCCAATGTTACCATTTCCAAAATAGACAGGATGAAATGTTTCAAAGAAAATGGGCCAATTAAGCCAAGGAGATCAGGTGCCTTCGATTTTGAACAAAATTATCAAGCAAACCCAGTATAGTTTTGTCTTTCCTACTTCCCATTTTAAGCCCTTGTTCCCTCCCCTCCCCCAACGTCTTGGACTCACAGCTGACTTTCCAAAGGGCTCCTATATGGCAGTACCTGAAGTCTTTCCTAAAAATGTGTCCAACCTACAAATTACCTCTTTGTATTTACTCCCCTGATCAAAAAAAAAAAAATGTATTTCCTGAGAAAAGTTTAAAACTGCATCCAGAAGTCCCAAAAATTACAGAACTACATTTTTATGAGAAACAAACTGCTTTATTATCATTCTTATTTGAAGCAATTTCATCAAATCTGTTGCCAACTCCTTGTTTCCCCACACTCTGTGCCTCAGCATATTCTAGTTGTGGTGGGGGGCATGAGGAATAAAGCAAGTGGCTTTTTTAGTTCCCCCTCAGTACCTGGCTTATCAAAAAGAAGTGACACCTGTCATTTTAATCACTTCACATACCAAAAAAGCGTCATGCCCTGCCTACTCCCTCTACGTAGCCTTTCTCTTTGGAAGTGGGAAGAAACATGCACATTTGTACCTCCAGCTCCCTTCTTCCTGCTGGGCTAGAGAAAGACAGAGAATTAAGTGTCACTGTAAGAGACTCTGAGGTTTCCTCTAAAGGTAACAGGGTGCCTATTTCTCCTTTTAGTGATAGCTGGGTCCTGAGTGTCTTGGGACACAAACCAATAACTAGAAGCAGTCTTCCTGACAACATAAAAATCATCTTGATCGAAAAAGACTGAAAGATGGACTTGAAGGAAATAGAACTACAACGAACCAGTGGGTATTTAGATGGTACAGCACTCTTCTCTAATATTAAATCAAACAAGGACCTGCCAATGCACTTCTCGGGGACCAGCCACTGAGAATATAAAAATAGAATCTGTTTAGATGTGTCCCTTACCAAAGCCAAACAATAAAATCATTAGAAGAATTATTTACCATTCACTGTCTGTATTTTGAAAAGCAACCAGTCTCTCAGTTTGGAGTTTACAACTGATTTCAATAAGAAAAGTACAGATGCTTGCCAAAGTATAAGGTCTCTTACTTGAGAATTCATCAAGAAGCAAAGCAGTAAAATGGCTACACATGGAAAGTTAAAAAAAGAAAGAAAACCGGAATATTGACTCTTCACTTAGGCCCTCAGCTGGTTGGTAACAATGTACATTGTATGTCTACTACTTTCTAAACTCTAACCTACATGCCCTGTTGTTGTTAGGTGCCCTCTAGCCAGTTCCAGCTCTGGTCCTTGTGCCATCCCCACTCATTGCCGTGTCTGAGCCCAGCATTGCAGCCAGACTGTCAATCCGCTGCACTGAAGCCCTTTCTCTTTGTCTCTGACTCTATTTTACCACGCGTGATGCCCTTCTCCCGTGGCTGCTCCCTCCTGATAACCTGTCCAAGGTACATGAGATTATGCCTAGCTATCCTTGCTTTTAAGGAGCATTCTGGCTGGGCTTCTCCTGAGACAGACTTACTCACTTTTCTGGTGATTTATGACATTTTCAATATTCTTCGCCAATGCCCTAATTCAAAGGTATCAGTTCTTCTTTAACCTTCCTTATACATTGTCTAGCTTTTGCATTTATGTGAGCCAAATGAAAATATCACGGCTTGGACCAGACACAGGTTAGTACTCAAAGTGACTTCTTTGCTTCTCAACACATGAAGAGGCCTTTTGCAGCAGATTTGTCCAAGGCAATTCATCATTGGATTCCTTAACTACTGCTTCCAGAGGCACAGATTGTGGACGAAGATAAAATCCATGATAACTTCAATGTTTCCTTCATTTATCATGATTTTGCTTATTGGCCCAGTGATGAGGATTTTTGTTTTCTTTATGTTGAGGTGTAATCCACACTGAAGACCACAGTCTTTGATTTTTCTCAGCAAGTGCTTCAAGTCCTCTTCATTTTCATCAAGGAAGGTTATGCCATCTACATAACACAGGTTGTTAATAAATCTTCCTCCAGTCCTGATGCCATATTTTTCTTCCTACAGGCAAGCATCTCAGATTATTTGTTTAGTACACACATTAAATAAGCACAGTGAAAGGATACAACCCTGACACGCACCTTCACTGATCTTAAGTCACACAGTGTCCCCTTGTTCTGTTCAAATAGATGCCTCTTGTCCAATGTACCTCTCCTCACGACCACAATTAGGTGCTTTCGAATTTCCATTCTCAACAATGTAACGGTTTCTAATATACGTACAGTTGAGTGACTTTGCATATCGAATAAAACTTAGGTAGACATCTTTCTGGTATTCTCGGCTTTCAGCCAGGATCCATCTGACATCAGCAGTGATATTTCTCATTCTACATCCTCCTCTGGATCCAGCTTGACTTGAAAACTGCCAGAAATTCAAGCCAGATTAGATGCCCTACATAAAATAAATAACAATTCTCTGAGCCCATGGGAAGTTCACAGTTTTATTCAGGGAACACATATATAAATAATTAATTGTTTCATAGAATATGCACTATGGAGCTAGAAATAGAATTCTGTGGGATTCTGCAGGAGGAGCAATACTGTGCATACAACTTTTGAGACACATACATAGTCAACTCCTCCCCCATTCTTTTTGTAAAATGGGACTTAAAAGGATTTAAAACACATAAAACATGTTTTCCACATAGATATTAAGCTATTTTGACTAACACCCTTCTTATGTCACACTTGCTTATATGCTGTGATTTCCCAACTGCTCTTTTCTATTCGAATTATTCAACAATTCATTGCACCAAACTCCCCAAAGCAACATCTTTACCATTTTGTTGCAAGAAAATTATTTCTTTAGTGAACAATCTATAGTCTGTCTTAAAAGTACCACCCAAATATGACTCTACCTAAGATTCTCCTCATTATCTATTTTCTACCGTCTCAGATGTCTTGCAGATATCTTTCCCACCCTATGTTTCTTACTACTCTTGACTTCCCTTCATTGGTAAGGATTCCAAGGGTTGAATCCTAAAACAAAACAAAACAAATTCTCCCTTCACCTGCACTTTAGATTGAAGGTCAGTGTCACTTCATTTTCTGTATGTTCTCTGTCCCCATGCTCTTGATCAAAGTCCCCAGCTATATAGTTTTATAAACTCAAGTTCTTTTCCTGAAAAACACTTATGACATGATTTATATGTAAGAATATAATTTGTTATTTGTTTATCTACCTCTGAAACTCCAAAGCATAGTCCAATATTTGGCACGAGGTAGTAGACAGCTTTTTAAATAAATAACTGACTGAATAAATGGATCCTGTTCACTGTAACCATCTTGCTCCAGTCATGAACCATATACTAACCAATAGCAACTTTATTCCACCGCTTAATGCCCCCTTGCTCATGAAACCTTGAGCGTCTAGAAAGTTGTCCCCATTTCTTACCTATGTAAATATTGTCAGTCCTTCAAATTGTGGAAAAGTTCCGCAAAGTCTTTAATTTCACTAACTCTCACATTTTCCTATTTATTGTACAATTTAATAAAAACAAAAGGTGAACTTCAAAATATTTTTCACTTCATTAACATTTTTCTGATCCATATCTTTGAACTAATGATAAAAATATCTCCCATAAACAGTATTCACTACAGCATACTTTTTTTTAAACATATTCTATTGCTGCATATGATGTCAATCCTAATTAAAGTTTCATTTTTAGTTTAGCTAATGTTTTGCTATTCACACTGGGAAATGATCCAAACTACATATAGTGCAGAAAAGTACTGGCGGACTAAGAAGCATATTGTTTTTGGTAGTGGTTTGCATCGCAAGATGATTCCAATTCATAGTGACCCTACAGGACAGTAGAACTGACCCCATATGGTTTCTTAAGCTGAAACCTGACATGAATTCCCTAAAGGACCCAAGCAGAGTGACAAACTACTCTCCAGTAGAAAAGAGACTGATAACAGAAGAGAATTACTAAATTGACCTGAAAGTGAAAAGGTTTAAGCACCCCTTCCTTTGCTGCCTCCTGGAATTCCATTAAGCAGAAGGAAAGGAGAATTCACAGACATGAATAACCATGGCTCAGTGGCTGGGCTTCCTGAACCAAAGTAAGCAGTGAGTTAAAAATTTTACAAACAGAGTGAAAAAGCAAGGGCAGATGGAAAACAGAGATCACAGGTAGAAATAAAAAGGAAATACGGTCATTCCCAAGATTCAACACATGCATTGTAAGTTTCTGGTAATACTAGGGATTTGAACAGAAAAGTAGGGGACTTCCAAACCAGAGAAGGTAAAGGGCAAAGACGGTGAGTTGAGTGGATTTACACACAGAGGTCTGGGTACTCTGTCTGATGATGTCTATACTTTTCATGTTTGGTATATGTGACAGATAATGATTTCTGTAATTAAGTCAATTCACAAAACTTGAGCAATGGTACTTGTCTGATATTTTAGTCATTTCTAAGAGTTCTGGACTAGAGGTCCATTACTCTCTAATAACATTAAGATGACAATTTAAAGGCAATAAAGACCTCACTGTAGAAGCTGCATATAGGTGGGCATGCAATTTATATGGGAATATACATTTTCTTTCAATCATAATGAAAAAAATTTTTAAAAAACTGGAAAAAATTCCACTGTGGAAATATGCTGACCTACAGTCCAAAGAATAGATGGATTACACAGGGAAAACAAACATCTTTTTCTCTCCTCTGAAAAGTAAACTTGAAAACTTTTAAATCACTTAGTAAAGCGAAAACCATGTGCTGTAAATCTCAAATAACTAAAGTCATATTTTAAACATATAATTCAAAATCCATAGCATATACAGATAAATGAGTGAAGGGTATGTGAACATTTAGAGAAAAACAGAGAAAGTAACTCACAAAGGAGAACAGAAATACAGAAACAGAAGAGATCAGGAAAACAGAATTAAATAGAAAATGTGAAAGAGAGGTACTCATAAAATGGAATAAGAAGCACAGAAAAATAAACGGAGTGAATTCTGAGAAGCTAAGCGCAGGGAAAGGTGGGAGCTGGGACCTGTGTCACTGGGTTAGTCAAACTGACATTCACTTAGGGTGATTCACAGAATCATCATCCATTGTCTCTATCTCTTTAAAATGCTAATTAACCAGAAGTCTAATATTAATAGCTAGTTCTACAAGCAAACGATGATTTCAATGGAAAATCTACTGCCAAATTATAAAAAATGGAGAGGAAATCTATCTTCAGTTTCTCTCCTGGCTCCTCCTAGTTTTTCAGGTATGGTTCTCTGATTGTCACTTGCTGGCCACATCTTCCCCTTCTGGCACCTTTCCTAAATTAATTGTGTTTTTGGCTGATTGCTAATGCGTTCTAGCCAAGCTCTAAATAAAAGTTTAAGTGTAACTTTCCTCAAATATACCACTTGCCAGAAGTATGGGCATCTTTTTAAAGAGACCTTTTAGTGCGGTCAATAGGGAGAAGTATAGTATTGCATCAGGCTTTGGAGTTAGCAGAGAATAAGGCACTGACTGCACTTTTAGAGGCCAGCATAACTCACAAAGAAGCTAGAGAGTGGCTAAGGCAGGACAAGCATAGAGAGCCAGCAGAGCCACTGGCCAGCAGAGACCACAGGAAACAGGATGGTTCAGTGGTGGGGAAGGAATGCATTTCTGTTAACCGCTCCATTCTGTCAATATTGTCCTGTAAGATGCCTTTGCTAAAAACTTTAGATGCATAGTATTGGTACTAAAAATACTTTTAGGGATAGATGACACAGTAACTTATTCACTGCCACCACTATTTTACATTGTGACACCCATTTTATTTTTAATCATAAAAAAATTTACCAGTGAAAATATTATGAATAGCAGTAATGAACGAATCTGTCTTGGAAGAAGTACAAGCAGAATTCCTCCTAGAAGCAAGAACGTGAGATTTGCTTCACATACTTTGACCATATTATCAAGAGGGATAGGTCCCTAGAGAAGAACATCATGCTTGGAAAAGGGTTACCTAGAAAGACAAAGACACTCAATGAGAAGTACTGACACAGTGGCTACAACCACGGATTCCGGCATAACAGTGACCATGAAAATGGCCCAGGACCAGGCTGTGTTTCATTCTATTGTACACAGAGTTGCTATAAGTCAGAATCAAGTCAAAGGCGCCTAACAACAACAGCATAAGACAGCATTTGGAACAGACTAAAAACAAAGGAAAGACAGGAGAGAAGGAAGAGGGAGAAAAAGAAGGAAGGGCAGAAGAAAGCAAATTGGACTGCTCATTAGGATTTGAATAAATTACACGGTGGCATATAAACCTATAGAGAGTCTATTCCTGAATGGAATACAGAGTTTGCTTACATGTCAAAAGATTAGATTTTCCATCTTGCCCTTGTGCTTAAAAGTTCAGGCTTGAATTTTTTCTTCACCTCTTTCACCTTGAGAAACACAGACCATCTTCTTTTCTTCTGGTTTTCCACTTCCAGCTCTTTGTACCACCACCACCACTCACTGCCATCGAGTTGGGTCCAATTTATAGTGACCGTAAAAGTCAGAGTAGAACTGCCCCATAGAGTTTCCAAGGACCGTAAAAGTCAGAGTAGAACTGCCCCATAGAGCTTCCAAGGAGCACTTGGCAGATTTGAACTACAGACCTTTTTGTTAGCAGATGTAGCACTTAAGCCACTACACCACAAGGGCTTCTGTTCTGGCTCTTTGCACCTGGCATTATAATACTTTATTTTGTCTTCTCAAGTTGCCCTTTGAAATCTTCCATTTAGGTATTTCACTTCATCATTGCTTCCTTTTGCTTTAGCTACAAGTTTCAGGTCTCCTCTCTTTTTTTAATTGAGTTTAAACAAAAGTATACAATCAAATCAATTTTGTGTGCCCTCCTATCTGCAACTCCATCTGCTCTCCTTACCCAGTGACATCATAATTCTGCTTTTCACTCCATGTTTCTAGTATTCTCTTAATGAGCACCTGTCCCCTCCTCTTTGCCTTTTTCTCTCCCATTTAGACAGAAACAAGTAGGACAGCCTCCTATAAATGTATAAAAGCATAAATTACACTTACCATAAGGTCACACTGTGTCCCCAAGTCCTATCAATTCTTTGTCTGAAAAGTTGACCTCAGTACTGATTTCCAGTCAGGGTCAGAAGCATGTCTAACGGTCATGTTCCCAGGGGACTTTCCAGGCTGTCAGTTCATCAATTGTAGTCTTTAGTAGAGTTCTTGAGCTGCACCCGTCTTTTTCTCATTTTGCCTCAGAGACTCTACACTGTATCTCCCATTATGGCTGCCTTTGATGGTGGCCAGGCACCATCTGGTTCTTCTGGTCACATGTTGATGCAGTTTTCTATTCGCATGGGTCCTTCTGTCTCCTGGGCTCCTTTTTCCTTGTGTTTTTGTTGTTCTCAGTCATCATCTATTTCAGATGAGTTGAGACCATTTGGTGTACCTTAGATTGCAGCTTGCTAGCTTTTAAGATCCTAGATGCTACTCACCAAGGGGGAGTGCTGATGACTCATAGTCTCTTCTGACATCCAATTTAGTCTTTTCTTTCTTTACTGTCTTTTTAACGGCTTTTTGCTTTCTTCATGGATGATGCCTTTGACATCATTCCACGGTTCGCCCAGTCTTTGGTCGTTAGTGGTCAACACATCAAATCTGTTCTTGAGATGGTCTTTAAACTCAGGAAGGATATACTCAAGGTCATACTTTGGCTCTTGTGGACTTGTTCTAAATTCCTTCAGTTTCAATTTGAATTCACATATGAGCAATTGATGATCCGTGCCACAGTCAGTACCTGTCTTGCTCCAACTGCAGATACGGAGCATTTCCATTGTCATTTTCCACAACTGTAGTCAATTTGGTTCCTGTGTTTTCCATCTGGTGAGGTCCATGTATACAGTCACCATTTGTGTTGGTTAAAAAAGGTATTTGCAATGAAGAAGTCATTAGTCTTGCAAAATTCTATCACGTAATCTCCGGCATTTTTCTATCAAGGCTGTATTTTCCAACTACTGATTCTTCTTTGTTTCCGACTTTTACATTCCAGTCACTGGTAATTATCAGTGCACCCAGATTGCATGTTCGATCAGTTCAGACTGCAGAAGCTGGTAAACAATCTTCAATCTCTTCATCTTTGGCCTTAGTGGTTGCTGCATAAATCTGAACAATAGTCATACTAACTGGCTTTCTTTGTAGGCATATAGATATTATCCTATCAATGACAGCATTGTACTTCAGGATAGATCCTGAAATGTTCTTTTTGATGATGAACACACTATTCCTCTTCAAGTTTTCACTCCTAGCATAGTAGACCATATGATTGTTGGATCAAAATGGCCAGTACTCGTCCATTTCCGCTCACTAATGCCTAGGATATTGATGCTTATGCATTCCACATCATTTTTGATGATTTTCAATTTTCTAGATTCATACTTCATACATTCCATGTTCTGATTATTAATGGATGTTTGTAGCTGTTTCTTCTCCAGTCTCAAGTTGCAATAGTGAAAGATTCTACAGGGAACATGTCAAATGACTCGGGGAGCATCAAAAGACAATGGAAGGAATACACAGAGTCATTATCCAGAAAGAACTGGTCAGTGTTCAGCCATTTGAAGAGGCGGCATATGATCAAGAACCAATGACACCGAAGGAAGAAGTCAAAAAGCTGCATTGAAGGCACTAGTGAAAAACAAGGCTCCAGGAATTGATGGAATATCAATTGGGACATTTCAACAAACAGATGCAACACTGGAAGTGCTTACTAATCTATGCCAAGAAATTTGGAGGACAGCCTCCTGGCCAACTGACTGGAAAATATCCCTATTTATGCTCATTCCAAAGAAAGGTGATCCAACTAAATGTGGACACTACCAAACAGTATCATTAATATCACACACAAGTAAAATTTTGCTGACAGCCATTCAAAAGTGACTGCAACAGTCCTGTGACAGCGAACTGCCAGAAATTCAAGCTGAATTCAGAACAGGATGTGGGAACAGGGATATCACTGCTAATGTCAGATGGATCTTGGCTGAAAGCAGAGACTACCAGAAAGGTGTTTACCTGGGTTTCATAGACTATGTAAAGGCATTTGGTTGTGTGGATCATAACAAATTACAGCTAACATTCCATAATATGGGAATTCCGGAAAACCTAACTATGCTCTTAAGGAATTGGTATATGGATCAAGAGGCAAAAAAAAGCAAGGAGACACTGCATGGTTTAAAGTCAGGAAAGTTGTGCACCAGGGTTGTATCCTTATACACACCTTCTCATTCTGTATGCTGAGCACATAATCCAAGAAGCTGGATTATATGAAGAAAAACAAGGCATCAGGATTGGAGAACGATTCATTAACAATCTGTGTTACGCAGATAGCACCACCTTACATGCTGGCAGTGAAAAAGATTTGAAACACTTACTGATGCAGATCAAGGACCACAGCCTTCAATATGGATTGCATCTCAACATCAAGCAAACAAAAATCCTCACAACTGGACCAGTAAGCAATACTGACATAAATGGAGAACGGATCGAGGTTGTCAAGGATATCATTTCACTTGTGTCCACAATCAACACCCATGGAAGCAGCAGTCAAGAAATCAAAAGACACATTGCACTGTGAAAATCTGCTACAAAGGATCTCTTTGAAGTATTGAAAAGTCAAGATGTCCTCTTGAAGACTAAAGTGCACCTGACCCAAGCCATGGTATTGTCAATGGCCTCATGTGCACACAAAAGTTGGGCCATGAACAAAGAAGACAGAAAAAGAATTGATGCCTTTGAATTGTGGTGTTTGAGAAGACTGTTGAATGTGCAATGAACCACCCAAAGAACAAGCTGATGTGTTCTGGCAGCAGCACAAACAGAGTGCTCATTGGAAGCAAAGAGGGCAAGACTGTGTCTCACATACTTTGGACATGTTATCAGGGTCCCTGGAGACGGACATCATGCTTAGAAGAGTGGAGAGTCAACAAAAAGGAGGAAGACCTCTGATAGGATGGACTGACACAGTAGCTGCAACAATGGGCTCAAACACGAAAATGATTGTGGACATGGCACAAGACCGGCCAGTATTTTGTTCTGTTGTACACAGTGTTGCTATGTGTTGGAACCAACTCAACAGCATCTAACAACAACAACAGCCTCCACTTGAAAACCCTATGGAGCAGTTCCACTCTGTCCTTTAGGGTTGCTATGAGTTGTAATTCATTCAAAGACAATGAGTTTTGTTTGTTTGTCCAAACACCAAAGAAAATAACAGTATTCTAAGGATTTTCAGCTCTTCAATATCTTAAAGGTTACTTTATAATTTCTTATTCAAAGTAGGTGCATTTATGTATGTCTTCTCACAGATCTCAGATTAGGGAAAAAAAAATCTCAGGGTTATAATTTCAGGTATTCAGGTCTGTCATCAAACAAGCCACACTTACCATGAGTAGGATTATCTCTATTGCAGTCAACACTGTATCACTGTAAACCCAAAAGACACTGCCAATGAGTCACTTCTGACTCAGCAACCCTGTAGGACATAGAACTGCCCATAGGGTTTCTAAAGCTATAAATAGTTATGGAAGCAGACTGTCACATCTCTTTCTTGCAGAGTGACAAATTGGTAACGGTTCTGTCAGAAGCCAAGTGCTTTAAGCACTCTGGCACCAGGTCTCTTTCACGTCACTATCAAGTATGAAAACTGTCCTTAGAAGAGATAATTAAATATTGGATCTGGTAATAATATAGGCCAAGCACTTTTTACATGCATCAGTTCAATCCTCAGGACAGTTTCATGAGGTGGGCACTACCTTACCCCATCTGTACTGAGGAGTAGTTGTGTGACTTGTTCAAGATCATGGTTAGAAACCATATCAGGTATGTCTCATCCCTGAGCCTGAGCCTGATGATTTTGTCATGGCCACCAAACAAAATCCACTGCCATCAGGTGGATTCTGACACATAGCACCCCTATAGGCAGAACAGAACTGCCCCATAGAGTTGCCAAGGAGCACCTGGCAGATTTGAACTGCTCATCTTCTGGTTAGCAGCGGTAGCACTTAACCACTACGCCACCAAGGTTTCTTTGCCACGGCCAGTGCTGTCTGAATTTGGTTCAGTAAGAACCTCAGGCTTTTAAGGAGTCATCTGTGGGCCAAAGAAAGAGATGGGACATTGAATGGGCCAGGGAGAAATATTCCATTCCCATCTCAACTAAGCAGCTCTGCTATAATGTACATTTTAAGAGTTTGAGTCCAGGTTATAAATTAACTTGAAAAATATTTCTATTGCTAAACAACTTTGAGAAGTACTGATTTGTATATTTTAAATTTGACTTTTTATTTTATTTCCATGATAAGTTTGAATTATTGAAGAGCTATGAGAACCAGAACATATGGGGTTCGTCAGGAACTAAAGAGCAAGGAAAAATATAATTGCACCTCCACATTAATAGAAAATGAACCTTTCAGGCAGCCGATTAATAATTAAAAAAGAAAATAAGTGTTCTCTAATTTACTTGCAAGCTGCAGCCCAACTGTGGGATAATAGGCAAAGATAAGCACACGAAAATAAATACAGAGGCCACCAAAATATTTTATTTTCCTCCTAAATCACCAACTCCAAAAATTGTCATCATAAAAAATATGAACTGGATTTTATATTTTTGGTACACTACGTCAATTTTTCACCTGTGGGAACCAGCTTTCCTCCTGGCCAAACAATGTTTATTCACCGTGACTCACTTTCCCTCTTTGACCATGCCCCCTGCCCCTTCCTTCCTTCCACTGCTCCAGGAAACCACAGAGGAAAAAAAGAAGGAACACAAATTCCTACTTCATTACACCATGGAGAAAGGGTAGTGTACCCTCATTGATGAATCTATAATCAATAATTCAGTCCATTTATTCTAAGCACCTGAATATGCAATATCTGGCATCACGTGGCTAGGCTTAAATACCAAATCTGTCCGTAAACTTAATTATGTCACTCTATCTCTATCATGACTCATGGCGACCCTAGGCACTTGGCGTTGGCTTTTGGCTATCTCTATGGGCTTTCTGAAATTAGGATTAATAATTTGTGATGAGCAACAAAACAGGACACTGATTTACAGTACTTTTTTATATAAGGTAAATTTCAGTGATCATTATGATTACTAAGTGAGATGTTTAGAAACTGATCATTTCAACCTTATGAATACATAAAATAGAAATTAAATAAATAAATAGAATCCACTGCTGTCAAACAGATTCCAACTCATAGTGACCTTACAGGACAGAATAGAACTGCACCAGAGTTTCCAAGGAGCACCTAGCAGATTTGAACTGCTGACCTTTGGGTTAGCAGCTCTAGTGCTTAATTAACCACTACGCCACCAGTGTTTCCATATAAAACAAAGTAAACCCTAAATCCAATATTTAAATGTATTTCATGTCTAGATGTAGGAAACTGCTTTTATTATGTTATTACAATTAAGAAGAAATGTTGTCAATGGTGCTTATTCTTACAGCTAACATACGATTTATAATCTGTACCATAAACAGTAAAAGAAGAATTCATAAATCTTGTATATGAATCAATATTGGGTATTTTCTCAGTTTATCTTAAAAAAGGAAGAGTCAATGACAGAATTTTGTCTTCTAATCTAAAACATTTTTTAATAGTGGTAAATTGGAAAACCCTTGCTTGCAAATGTCAAATATTATAAATATACATCACACATATCGCCAAATATTCCTAATCAAACTCTCTTGCATTAAATTGCACTCTACCAACTTAGAGTGTATTTCTCATCTAATCGAATATTTTCAACTTTTACTGGGTTATATTACTAAAAAGGAAAGCTAATTAAAGCTAACAGATAAAACAAGGGCCATATATTTGAATATGCATTTTCCTAGTACCCCTGGAGCAAAAGTGACAGGCTTGCAGAAGCAAGTCTTGGTTTTCAGCTGTGGAAAGGAAAAGTTAAGTTTACTAAAGGCATGGATAGTATAACAGTCCTGACACTTAACATGTTACTACATTACAAGGCAAATCACACCATCTTTTCTAAGAGACCATTCGCTCAATTTTGTTTTTTTGTTTGTTATTTTAGCTGTTTTGTTGAAGTGAAAAACTCAGATTTGTGTTAAGAAAGTGTACTCGCATCTGTTTTACTTTGTAACTAATGTCTGAAATACTGCTTATGAGAATTCGAAGAGTTACTGGCAATAATAATAACAGGTAACAGTGAGTACATTTACTGAGTACTATGTGTGCCATCCAAGCACTATGCTGTTTTATATTAATATTGATAATAGCACACACATATAGTGGTCATACACTAGTCAGGATCCAAGCATTTTTATATATTAACATGGAATTATCACAATCATTCATTAATTAAGTGATATTATTAGTCTGAATTTATGGAACAGGAAACAAAAGCACTGAGTTAATTATCTTTTCCCTAGGATTGCAGTTAGCAGGTCTGAGTTATATATTCAAATTGCCTAACTGCAAAGTCTGAGAGCTATTCTGGCATGCTACGTATAGTCTTCACTTAGTAGAACCACATAGAAAAAATACAGGCAAGAGACACAGTGTTAGCTGGGCCAAGAAAGGGGCCATTGTCATCATGAAGTCTGAACTCTGCTCTGAGTTAGACATTGGGTAATTATTTACCCAAAGTTCACAGATTGGTTGGGACCATATCATGGCCCTTTCCACTGTAAGATGAGGTTAAAACAGTGTTATTGACACTTCAAAAGCATTTCCTATGTTTAGAGAAGTGGAAAACAACTTAAGTTTATGGTTTTATCTATAAAACAACACTGGCTATATGTTATTGATATTTAATATTTTTTCAGAGTTCTAAGCCTAAGTAGGACCATGAAAACAAAACATTTCATTGAACAGCAATACATATACATATAGTTTATAGTTATAGGCATACATACATATTCAATGAGATGATTCAAAATGGAAACTAAAAGCTTATTAAAAATTACTAGAAATCATGAACCATCCTAAGCTTGACAATACTATATTTCCTGAGCTCACAACCAAACTACAGGTGAAAGCACAAAACCTGTGTGGTTGGCAGAAGACCTAAGTATGCACTGAACCTAAACAGATCAAAGAACTTACTTGCAGGGTACTGCAAAGAGAGCAACAAAAACATCTGGAAGCCAGTTGGTTGGGAAATAGGCAGGTGGGGTTGAGTTTAAGGTTTGTAGGTTGAGAATTTAGGTGGAGGTGGCATAGAAGTCAGTTCAGCTGCTAACCAAAAGGCTGGCAATCAGAATCCACCAGCCACTCCTCAGAAACACTTTAGGGGCAGTTCTACTTTTCCTATAGGGTTACTATTAGTCAGAATCAATTTGACAGCAGTGGATTTGGTTTTGTTGCATCCGAGTGCCATAGCAGAATTTAGAAAACTCATGCGGTAAGGGAAGAAAGACGAGCCCAGCTTCAGGCCTGCTGAATTTATGGTATAGCAGTCAGACTGACAGAGTAGATAGTGGGTAAGGAAGAGAAAAAACATTTTATTTTTCTTTTCTGTTTACTGTTAAATAATGTCACTAAGTTATTTTATTCTTTGAAAGTACTTAACTTTTAATAAAATCCCAGTTTCTACTATATGTGGCATCTCAACTGTTTATTAGGCCTCTAAAGAGACCACGATTTTAGCCTTTTTTCCATTGTTTCACACTTCTACTTTCATTTAGTACCATAGTTTTGTTTCCTCCCTAAGGTACTGCTATGTTAAAAATATACAGCTTTCTTATAAATTATTTCTTTCTCAGACACTGTTGCTATCCTAGACTTCCTTGAAATACCTGGAGTTTCTCAATGTTGTCTCAAAATCTGCTTTGCAAAAAATTATTAGGGCTTTCTAACATGTTCTTGAGCCAAATCTTAAATGCTACCATACTGCAATCACTTGACACCAGTCAGACGCAAGAATGACGTAATGGGCAAATAAACACTAGCTTCTAGAGAGACAAGATATTTGTATAATAAACAAGGCTATAATCCCTTACCCTCCAGCACAAGGTCTTCGAGATATGATGTGTTAGCAAGAATAAACTATTAGAATATACTTTCATATATAAAATCTTTCAAAATGTTTATTTCACGTGTATACACGGTGTTTCAGTAGTTCATGTATACAAAAGAAATACATATAAGAAAGGAAATACGTATATATTGGATTTGCCTGATTTTTTTTTTTTTTAACTCTGCTATGGTATACAATTTTAAAAAAGAGTTAAATCACCATGCTGGAGAACAATAGGATTTTAGGATATTAACATGATCTATCTCACATTTACCAAAGAACATGCCGTATTTACTTATATATCTAGAAGTTAGTCATTATTTAATAGTAAGAAGGAGAAAATGTTCTAATTTTCTCATCCATCCATCGATTCATTTTTTGAGACCTGGTGGCATAGTGGTTAAGAGCTATAGCTGCTACCCAAAAGGTTGGCAATTTGTGTCCACCAGCCACCCCTTAGAAACCCTGTGGGCAGTTCTGCTTGTCCTGTAGAGTCATTATGAGTCAGATTCAACTCAAAGACAATGGATTTTTTTTTCAATCCACCCATTTACTGCTAAAAAAGCACTTACTAAGAACTTGCCTTCCCAATGAAGGTAAACATCATATCCTTAATTAGATTTTTACTATTTGTGGGACCTACAAAATTCTTTGCATGTAATATGTGTCTAGTAAGTTTTGTTAATAAATGTATGACTTAGTTGATGCAACTTCCCCAGAAAGAAATTAGAACAGCATATTTTAAGTCACAGAAATAGATTCAGGCTTAATGCAACAACTTTCTAAGGGTTGGGGTTATGGAAGCTATGGAATACCTACCTGTCTTGGGGTAGTGAAAGTCTCAGCTTTGAAAATCTTTCAGACAGAGCCTAGCAACTGGATCCCAGAGATGTAACACAGGTTGGTGGGCTATGTGATTAGGTGAGGAGTAATTGAGATGACCTCTAAAATGTTACTAAGATATAGTGAAACTAGATTTGCATTATTTTTTGGAACCTTCTGCAAATGCCTTAGTGAGAGACTTCATTTAGTGATATAGAAATATCACTAATTTTTAATTTAATTGTTTAATTTCTTTATTTGTAGCCATTATTAACTATTTCACCATCCCCCAGGACTCTTTACAAGTACAAGCATCTCAACTGCACACTAATGGAGGATACTTGTATGATACTTGACTTCTGGATTCTCCAAAAGTCAAGAGGCAGACAGAAGCATGAATAGTAGTGGGTAGGCAGCAAAGAACTAAAAAGCAAACTCAATCTGAAATTACCCACAGAATTAATCATCAACATATGCATAATTGAGATCTCAAATATACAGAAGGAATTTTTGCGTGCATAGGTACATAGTTAACAAAGCTGTAATTCCTTACTCTCTAGTAAGTGGTCTTTAGAGTATGGTGTACCAGGCACTTTACTGGAATGTAGGCATAAACTATTAGAACATATTTACGTATAATAAAATCTTTGAAATGTCTATTTAGTATGCATAAATAATAAAATTAATACACATACATTGCATTTGCCTGAATTTGTCTGAGTTCAATTCTCCAGTTAAGCACATATAACATATACTTATGAAGTATTAAAATAAGAAATAGAAAATGGTAACTTGTTAAGAGACAAATCTCCACACAGTGACTTAATTAGCTCTATCCAAACTGATCTTCTATTTCTGTGACCTTATCTTCTAGGCATCATTGTTAAGTTTATATTCTACCTCTTTATTCTTTTTGCTGTGTAACTAGTAATTATCTTTAATATCAATTCATGCATGCATGTTTCTTTTCTCCCTTAAGTGGATTATAGGTTATTTAAAGATAAAGACCTTGTCTTGTGTCTTCCCCTGAAATCAATGGAACGTTCATGGTAACTATTCTTCCCACCTGGAATTAGCTCTTCCTTGATCTCCAATTGCCTGAATTCTTTTATTACTGCATGACTAGCTATTGCGCAGAGCCTTTCATGAATTGCCAGCCCTCATAACAACTTTCCACTCTGAACTCTTACCATGTTTATTGTCTCTACCACTAACTGCAACTGAGCATATGCCACCTTGTCCTTGACAACATTTCCCCAGCCTGAGCCAAGAACATGCTCCTTCTCCAGGAGACAGTGTGCCAACATCTTGAATCCTTGATAAACCTATTTGTCTTCTTCAGTGCATGTGCACTTCTGAGGAACCCAAAAATGTTTCCCATGATCTACTGCAGGGGCCATGACGTTTTAGCAGCTTGAAGATGTTGTCCAAACACCAAGAAGTCCAAACACAGCAAATTGGAGTCAACTGCATTAACTATTAGGGCCCTAGTGGGCCAGTGGTTAACAGCTACAGCATGCTACAGCTGCATCTAAAAAGGTCAGCAGTTCAAATCCATCAGTCAGCCTTTGGAAACTCTATGAAGCAGTTCTACTCTGTCCTGATTCTTTCCTCCCTATCCACTACTACTGCTCCATGAGTCAAAATTGACCCAACCCAATGGGTTTTGGTCTTGGGGGCGGGGGACAGGAGGACATTAACAATCATTTAATTACACCCACAGCTTTGATTCAGTTCATTCTTGTTGAAACCCCTGCTGAAAATTTGCATTTCCACTTCAGATATATTGAATCAGAATCTACAGTTTCATAAGCTCACCAGGTGATTCTCATGTACATTTTTGGGCACCATTGCTCCTTTAGTGATTCTCAGAATTGGCCCTTAACCACAGGCATTAGTATCACCTGGGAACTCGTTAGAAATGCATATTCGTATCAGGGCTTCAACCGGAAAGAATCATTTTGAAGTCTTCATTCCACTGTGAGGACAGAACTAATTAGCCAGGCCTCAGGCTCAGAGGACAAAAGGCTTCAGTAGGATCATACACAAAATCAAGGTTAGAGATTACTGGGAGCTCTCCAAGGTACAAAAGTATTATAGGCCCTTAGTCTCCCTACCAGTGGGAAGAACCCTGTGTCTAAGTGTTCTTCAAGTGGCACTATGTGGAATCCTACCTTCATTACTCTTGTTCTATAATGCCAGATACCTGCCTTGTTCTGAATCCTACAGTACCTAGCAAAACACTGTAATGCATCTCCTATCCTGACCTAATGGCTTAGCTACAATCTAGCAACATAATTCCCTGTCCTGCAAATTACTGCAGGAGAAACTGTGCCCTTTTGTAAGTGCTCAATAAATGTTTGTTGATAATTATTGATTTACCTCTCTGTGACCCCTATGTACACAGTGTAGAACAGGTCTCAGCAGGGAGTGAGCACTCAGTGAATCTCTGTTGACCAACTGTCTCGAAGAATCTAAACCTGAGGCTTGAATGATGACAGCAAACAAACCAGAGTGTGCACTTAGCTCCTATATCTCTCTGCATGAAGATCTGGACAGATACCCAGCTTGGTTTTAGGTGGTACACAGCAGGATTAAACAAAAGCAACTCTGGTTAGGTGTGTAAATATCTAAATTGTGTTTCTGGATGCAAAAGAACTCCCAGGGAATACTGCTTCTGAAAGTTTGCAAAGGACTGTGATCTTTCAGAAACAAAATTTTCTAAAATATTTCTTGCTAGAGCATCTAATAAATTTGAGAGGGACATTTAAATAACTATGTGAACTGGTCAGTTATTCTAAAAGTTATTAGTTACATAAACTAGGCTTCATGATTTCCAGGGTAGGAAAAGAACTAATACATTTAGTTGTTATTGCAACACTATCAAAATAAAATATACAGCAGACTACCAGTCCCAAGAAATGCCACTGAAAGTTTTCACTAGTATTAACCAAGCCATCAAAACTACGTGCCATCATATCAGGATCTATTTAAACATGAAAATAGCAAAAACTTCTGCCAGTAATTCAAGAGCATAATTACTTCAAAATGAAATAAACAAGAAATAGTATTTTCAGTTATACAGATAGTTTCATCATAAGTTACAAAATTATAGTAATTGTTACAACTCACATGTATTTTGTTTTCAGATGACAGTCTGTATCACAAAACTTTGTAGTTTCATGATATACGTTTGATTACACCTTAACACATGGTAAGTCTCCAACTGAAATAGGTTTAATAACCATATAACATGAGCATATTTCACTAATTTAAGATGGTATTACATAAGCAATTTTAGGAAATGGTATTTTTTTTAGTCTGATAATAATACGTATACCTGAAGCCTATCCTAGGTTGAATTATTCAGAGAATCATCCAAGCTGTTGGTTAGATGGTTGGTTGGTTGCTATGTTCTTGGATATTTTTGATAACCTGTAAACTGTTTCTTTTGAGTCAGTTCCAACTCATATCAGTCCTGTAGGACAGCACAGAATTGCCACATAAGATTTTCTTGGAGTGAGTGGATTTAAACTGCTGACCTTTTGGTTAGCAGCCAAGCTCTTAACCACTGTGGTGCCATGGCTCCATTTGATAAGGGATACTAAAATATTAAACTCATATTGGAAATTTGACACTTGTTTTTGTACCTACACAAGCAAAATAAAATACAGAATTCAAATATTTAATCTTATAATGTATTCAGTCAGAATCTACACTATTAAAAAAGTCAAAACCAAATACCGATCCAAATCAAATACCTACTCTTTGGTTAGAAATATTCATCTTACTGAAGCCACATAGCTCCTGTTACAAAAGTACAAGAAAAAGAAGAAAACAACGTCCACCTCTAAGATTCTATGATCTTTTCAGAGCCACAGAAAAGAAAGCCCCTTACCCAGGTAGCAACCCATAAGTGCTTTTTAAATATATCTAGAAAGAGTAGTGCCAGTTAACTCTGATTTCCATGTGCAATGCCTTACATAATTGATAAAATGTAAACTGTTCTTAGAAAGTACCCTTAAATAGAACTTTTTAATATCTTTAAAACTGGGTTATTTCAATTATTTCTTCAACTCACGAGTAGTTACAGTAAGCTGACAATCACTAGTTATGCTCAGCTGAATTTCTCACATGCTGTATTGTTGTTCTAAGGTGCCATCCAGATGGTTCTGACTCATAGCAACACCATGCACAACAGATCTAAACACTACCTGGACTTGTACCATCCTCACAACGGTTATGCTGGAGTCTGTCATTGTAGCCACTGTGTCAGTGCATCTCATTGAAGGCCTTCCGCTTTTTCATTGACCCTTTACCAAGTGTCATGTCCTTCTCCAGGGACTGATCCCTCCTGGCAATGTGTCCAAACTATGTGAGACACAATTGCCATCCTTGCTTCCAAGGAGCACTCTGGTTGTACTTCTTCCCAAACAAATTCATTTGTTCTTCCAGCAGTTCATGGCATATTTAATACTCTTGGCCAACACCACAACCCAAAAGGATCAATTCTTCTTTGGTCTTCCTGATTCATTGTTCAGCTTTTGCATGTACATGAGGTGGTTGAAAACACCACGGCTTGGGTCAGGTGTGCTTTAGTTCTCAGAATGACATCTTTTCTTTCTAATATCTTGAAGAGATCTCTTGCAGCTGATTTGCCCAATGCAATGCATCTCTAGATTTCTTGACTGCTGCTTCCATGGGTGTTGATTGTGGATCCAGGTAAAATGAAATCCTTGACAACCTCAATCTTTTCTCCATTTATCATTTTGTTTATTGTCCAGTTGCGAGTATTTTTGTTTTCTTTGTGTTGAGGGATAATCCATACTGGAAAGCTGTGGCCTTCAATCTTTATCAGTAAGTGCTTCGCGTCTTCTTCACCTTCAGCAAGCAAGATTGTGTTATTAGCATAATTTTGTTAACAGATTTCCCTCCAGTTCTGATGCCCCATCAGCTTCTTGGATTATTCGCTCAGCATACAGATTGAGTAGTTTCAATGAAAGAGTAAAATGCTGAAGCATAACTTTCTGAGCTTTAAGCTATGCAACTCATCTCCCACTCAGCACTGTTCTGTACAAAGGACTGCTTCTTGATTCGTGCACAAGTTCCTCATGAGCACAATTAAGCTTTCTTAAATTCCCATTCTTCAAAATGTTATTCTTAATTTGTTATAATCCACACAGTCAAATGCATCTACATAGTCAATAAGACATCTTTCTGGTATTCTCTACTTTCAGCCAGGATCCATCTGACATTAACAATGGTAGAGGATGCTATATCCTTCTCTGAATCCAGCATGAGTTTCTGGAAGTTCCCTATTGACACACCATTGTAGCCACTTTTGAGTGATCTCCAGCAAAATTTTGTTCGCATATGATATTAATGATATTGTTTGATCATTTCCACATTTGTTTGCATCACCTTTCTCGGAAATAGACATAAATATGGATCTTTTCCAGTTGGTTGACCAGGTTAACTGTCTTCCAAATTTCAATTCCTGGAGCCTCGTTTTTCAAAAATGCCTTCAGTGCAGCTTAGACTTGTGCTTGGCATAGGGACTTAGCTTCTGGTTTTCAAAGTCACAGATGAAACTTTAAAAATCAAGAAAATCTACAGAAATATGGGAAATATTTAGCTGAGTATATTCACAATATTGACTACACGTGAACAGAATAAATGATTTAGTAAGAAAATATGATTCCACATTCTCTTTTTTGCCATAGGAATATCAGTGTCCCTGCAACCACTGAAAAGAATAAACAGAAAGGCTACTAGTTTAGAGAGTTGTTAAATTATTAGCCTGAACATAAAGAAGAGGAAAAAATAACATGTTGCTGTCCAGTTAATTCTGACTCATAGAGGCCCTATAGGACAGAGTAGAACTGCCCCACAGAGCTTGCAAGGAAGACCTGGCAGATTCAAACTGCCATCCTTTTGGTTAGCAACCATAATACTTACCCATTATGCCACCAGGCTTTCTGCCAGACACAGAAACCCTGGTGGTATAGTGGTTAAGTGCTATCTCTGCTAACCAAAAGATTGGCAGTGTAAATCCACCAGGTGCTCCTTAGAAACTTTATGGAGCAGTTCTATTCTGCCCTATAAGAGTTACGATCAGTCAGAATTGACTCAACAGCACTGGGTTTGGTTTGGTCTGGCTTTTTTTTACAGTAGCCACTTACTGTGTTTCGACTCTTTATCTCTGTGTGAACTCTGAGCTTTATGTTCAAGCATACTGACATTGAAAAAAATGTAGGTTAAGTCTAGTGGGTATGATTTTGTCCCCTCTTCATTTATTAATATATTAATTGGCATATTAATTAGCACATAAATTGATACATTAATTCAACAAATATTCACTAAAGGCCTTTTATATATGCCCAGTGCAATGAGAGATGCTGGTTCTATAAAGACAATAAATTTTCTGCTTTCAAACCTCTGTGCTCACATTCAGTAGACTAATAAAGAATGCCACGTACGGCCACCCAAAAAGGGCAAAGATGCGCTTTTATGGAGAACTCTATATCCTGGAGAACCATGCTCCAGCCTGCTCTTCTAGTCCAGTTCTATTCCCCACTCCACTGTATGCCCATCCCCACCCACCTTTCTTCTCTGCAAGAATATCCCAAAAGCTCATATTCCTCTCTTTCAATAGCTGGCCTACCTATTCTGTCCTTGGAAAATCCCATCCTTCAATGGCTCTACCAACTTAAGTCTGAAAAAAAACAAACTATTGCTGTTGAATTAATTCTGACTCATAACAACCCTAGAGAGACTCTGCAGAACAGAGTAGAACTGCCTCATAGGATTTCCAAGGACAGGCTGGAGTGTTTGAACTACCAACATTTTGTTTAGCAGCCAGATGCTTAACCACTGCACCACCAGGGCTCACAACTTTAAGTCTAGTTCAGGGTTAGAAGCAAGTTGTATTGTTCTACTCTTTATCCCCTTAGTGCTGACCAAAAGAATAAGCACTGAAGTCCTTCAGTTGTTGTGTGTACTATTAGAAAATTGAATAAGATAAAAATATGAAATGTAGAGAACTTAGGGCTCTATGACATTATTGATTATTCCATCTCTTATTATGATATCCTAAATTTCTTTTCCCTCTTGTATTGTACCTCTGGGCTGAGACATTTTATCATCTTTCACTTCTTTTAGATGGTTTTTGCATTTTCTTCTCTCTGACTAGAACATATTTGGTTCACAATTATAACTAAATCATTATTTGTGTAATCAGTATCTCTAATATCTGTACTCTCCCCTGCACTGAAGGAGGTTACATTGAAAAGGATGATGCAGATATTAAACTTCAACAACTGCACTGGTATTTACTAATCCAGGCAGCAAGAAGGGAGTACGTGCAAAAGCAGAAAAGCAGTGCTCGGACCCTGGTAGGCTCTCAATTCATACTTATTAAATAAATAAATAAATGAGACAATGAGTTCACTTACAGCTCATCTGTTATTTATATTTTCCTAACCATGGGAACTGAGTTTATTAGTCTCTTGCTGCCCTTTCCTGAAATAATCACACCAAGTATAGTAGTTATTGATTACTTACTCTGTGTCGGGCACTGTTCTAAATGCTTTACGTGTATTAACTCACTTAGTCCTCACCACAATACTATGAGGCAGCTACAGTGAATTCCTCAATTTATAGATGAAGCTGCCCACACACAAAGAAGTTAAATAACCCACCCAGTGTCACACAGCCAAGAAGTGAGAAAGCTCTCTCACACATTGCATCCCCAGGCATACCCCATGAGCTCCCTGACATCTACTCATTCAGTCTTATTTATGTTGGTCTTCCCAATGGCTAGTTCTGTAACAGAATATAGAAAGTGTTTAGTAGTTTTGATAAATAAACATACAAAGACCAAAATCAAAGCAAACTCAGTGCTATTGATTCAATTCTGACTCACAGCGACCCTAAAGAACAGAGTAGAACTGCCCCATACGGTTTCTGAGGAGCTCCTGGTAGATTTGAACAGCCAGCCTTTAGGTTAGCAGTCACAGCTCTTAATCAGTACACCACCAGAGTTTTCAAACATACAAACATCTTAATGGTAATTGTTACTTAGAACCAACCATACAATGTCAAACCAATTCCTTGGACACTTGCCAACTTTAGTCTCCAAGGTCATAGAGCTCTCAATTATTCTCTCTGTCAGAGGAAGCTCTATCCAACCCTTTTCTCTCTTTGCCCCCTGAGGAAGCAATATTAATTTAATCTCTATCATAGTACATCATATCATTGCTATCTGCATTAATTACTCATCAGCAACATTAGACTCATTTCCATTTCTTCAACCTGCCAAGCTAATTCCCACCTTAAGATCTTTGCATTTGTAATTTTCTGTTCTCTCTGATGGAAATGCTCTTGCTCCAAATGTTGTCAGGGTTGGAGTCTTTTAGCCAGTCAGGACTCACTCAGTCACATCCTCCTCAATGACGTTCACCTCACCATGACAACACAATATAAAATTGCCTTGGGCTAAAGCCAGAGGCTCCGTGTGTTCCAGCTCAGTTTAGCAGAGTGAATAGCTTTGGAATTTCAGGTTGTTATAAAATAATAACTTATTTCCTATTTATATTGTCCCTCAGGCATTTTTACCTCAAGGACCTCTGAAGTTAGGAGGTGTGGCTGGGCTAAATCAGGCTGCAGGCATTCTTGTAACCCTTGGCCATTATACAATCTAATAGCACCCCAAATTCTATTTGTTTACTGGTTGAAACGGGAAAATTAAGGTGTGAAAGAGCAAAGGCATAGTGATAGGAAGTGAGAAAGGACAGTCCTAAAACCAAACATAAAATGCCAACCATCATTCTACTGCTAAACTGAACTGGATGCATGCAAAATGCAGATAACTTTAAAAACCACCTACCCATAGAATTGGACACCTTGGCAGACATCACCGCAATCATCATTATCAAGCCCTCAAATGGCAGGGGGAAACAAAAGAGAGGATTTCCTAATTCTCAGAACCAACAGTGCTATCTTTACTCACTCTGTGCCAGAGTTTCTCAGTCTCAGCATTATTATTGTAGTGGACTGTTTTGTGGATTATAGGATGTTCAGCAGCATCTCTGACCTCTGCTTATCAGACACCAGGATCAAGTGTCCCCATATCCCCCAGATATGACAAACAAAAATGTGTCTGACATTGCCAAATGTCCTCAGGGATACAAAATCACTCCTAGTTAAAATTCCAGAAATTATTTCCTCTAAATCCATTAGAGTCAGGACTAAAATATGAGAGTAACCAGATTTATAGCCGTGTGGTTTGAGTCTCACTTAAAACCATATCCGTTCTCAATAATTCATAACAGTTCTCAAGATTTAAATATCCAACCTTCAAAGCAGCATCCTAGGAAGATCCGGGCCTTAAATATGGACTATCTTTGGATACTAAGACATACCCTACATTCCTAAGAGCACCCCTTCCACCGGCTAGCACTCTGATTCGTCTTTGGGTCTGCCTGGTTCAAATTTGGTAGATTCAGTTATGATTTCACGCATTCTTAGATAAATAAATAAATACTTAATGCCAACTGTGAGTCAAGAGAGGTGCTGTGGGGAGCTGCACAAAGCGGACCACTCAATTCTCGGAATGCAATGACCAATTTGGGGGAATTTGTAGTGAACACTGTGAGTCATAGCAGAGTTCAGTGGTTAAGATCATGGATACTGGAACCTGACTATCTAAGTTTGACTCTGACTCTGCCCTTTGGTAGCTGTGGTCTTGGGCAAGTTTCTTACAGCCTTTTTACTTTTGTTTCCCAGTCCTTAAAGTGATGGTACTAGTGGTATCTTACTCATAAAGTTACTATGAGGATTAAATAAATTACTATCTGAGAAGTTCTTAGAGAATTGTCAGGCACATAGTAAAAGCTACATAGGTACCTGCTAAACAAATCTGTAAGTGTGTACTGAGGACACAACTAAATAGACAAGATTTTGCTTTATACATTTACACAAACTATGCACTAGGACCTACATTTTAATACGGTAAAAGGGGATGTCTGGTTATTTGACTCTTTCATAAAAATCTTCAGCCAAGCCAGCCAAGTGCCATCGAGTCCTTGAAAACATCCCTTCCATCAGTGGTGATGGAGTTCAAATTGTTTAATGAAGGGGCAGGATGACTGATGGTTAAATTTACGTGCACTAGACTCACAGTGTGTTACTTCTCCTGCCCTAGCAGCTTCAAACTCCAGAGAAGGAAGTGAGAAGCAAACTTTTTGTCACGATGTGCACATTATAGTGATGATCAGTGAGAAATGCACCATTAAAATCGAATGATAGTCCTACCTTTAAGGAAGAAAAAAGCAAAAATAAAAGCAAAACCCAAAGTTTACAACAACAATTAAAAAGGTCTGCTCTATCAAACCAGAGCCATGGATTGAATTAAAATGGTGGTCTCTGATCAGGAGCCTGAGCTTTATTACAAAAGTAAAATCTCTTTATGAGGACCAGATGGAAACATGAAATGCTTACAAAATATGAGAACATGTGAAAAATGAAAAATCACAGTCCAAACACAATGATTACATCTGATGCATTCTACCCCCAAACCAGAAAATATTTGGGACATAAACTCCGTAAAAGATTGACTTTCACTGAAAACTAAACAGTCCTGAAGAGCTCACAATTGGTAAAAGTTTGTGTAAAAAAATCTTTCATGGAATTTGAAAAAACTGGCACTAAACCTGGACAAAGGAGATAAGCTATGACTCTAGACATTTGCTATTATTATGATACAGAAAGGAAAACAATTATAAATTCTAGATATCAATTTTAAAAAGCTTTTACTTTGAATATTTAAAAGGAAGAGATTTTAACTAGTATAGTTAGGAAACAGGGTAATATGTAAACTTTCTGTATGTTTATGAAACACATTAAAATGTGGTGGCTTTTATTTTTCTATTGTTCTACTGCACATGTGTTCAGATTATAGAACTATTCTAACTGTTTGACAAAGCATATGTGAATGGGTGTCTTCATAGGTTATAATTTCAGATATTACATCATTATATCATATTCTGCCTGCCAATACTCCAATGGCAAAATCAGACCAAAATAAATGTGTTTTATACACACACACAAAAAAAAATACAAACTAGAAAAATAAATTGAATCTCTCAGTTAACCAGCTACTTGTCTGTCACCATACAATACAACTAATAGCACCTGTTCTTAAAGAGATTATAGGGTGAAAGAATGATTCTTGATAACTTTTTCTTTCAGAGTATACCCTATGAATAACATTCACAATAGTGATAGTTTTTCTGCTGAAAATAGTTATGCTATTATTGATTTTTTTATTGTCTTAATAGTCTCATTAATGAACAGAAAGGAAAAAAAAAAAGCCATGATTTTTTACTCTGTACAATTCTCTGCTCCTTCATGAATACCCTTTTAACTCTGATTCATGACACAGTAACATGACAAGAACAAATGCTACACTGTGGTTCAAAAGAACAATCTCACAATTAAAACATATATATTCACTACAATGATGAGGATTGATCCAGCTTTCCATCTTTAGAAACATGCTGAAGCACACACTCATTCTTTCCACATGGAGCATCATTGAAGCAAAGGAGAAAAATGTTGATTAATCTTTGAGAAGGTGATAACACGTATTACAACATCATATCATGTCAAAAAGTCTCACAGAAAATGGAAGAAAGTCAATGTGGTGGGAATTTAGAAAGTCATTTAGAAATGACAGTGGAGTAAGACATTAACGAGTGCTGAAAGTATGAACATAAAGTGAAGTACTGCATATAGGAAAAAAGAAAAAAAATACTTAATGTCTGGAACCAAGATGATGGAGTAACCAGATGCTTCCTCTAATCCTTCTAACAACAAAGACACAAAAGAACAAATGAATGCATTACATATAACAATATATAACATCTTAGAAGCCTAGAACATCAAAGGGAAAGTTAAGAAAATAGACTGAACAATGGGGAAGGGAGAATAAGATTCATCAGAACTGACTTGCCAGGAAAAACCTATAGCCAGCATAGTGAGCTGAGCATGGTGGCTGGCAGGCATCCTCCTGAGCAGGAAAAACTGGCTGGAGAATACAGCTTCTCCAACACCAGCGAGGAATAGCATGATGTCAAGTCTTTGCATGTAACCTACTGTGTGGGACTAAATTTTTGCTTCAGTGTATACTTCCCTCCCTTCTCCCAGCACTTTCCCCTCCCTTCTCTGCACTGTACCTGGCTCTGGAGTCTTGACACCATTACCTGAACTGGAAGTAGCACTCCTTAAGCCCACACTGACTCATTCTCTGAGACTTGGAGAGGGAACAGTTTAACAATCAGGGAGAAAGGGGAAAGGAAAAAAGGTCTGATGATTCCCCTGAGCCAGAAATTCAAGGCAGGTGGTGTTCCTTCACCTCAATTCAGACATAAGGAGACATGCAATCCTCACAGACAATCAGATGTCTGTTAGTCCCTTGCCTTTATCAGCAGCTGCAGCCAGATACAGGTACTTACAGCAATCACCCCTGCCCATCTAACACAGTAGACTACAGCCTGTACCACACACTTGGTGACTGACTAACTGGACACCTGAGCTGAATCCATACAAGAAAAGTAAGTGGACTCTATAAAATAAATAAATTCAACAACTTACTGAGAGCTTGGAGACAACACTCCATATCAAATCACTTAGACAGGCAGATTGTGATGGCCTCAGAAAGTTCCCAAAGCAAAGATTCAAATTTCCCAGAGGAAGAGAACTTTCTGGAATTATTTGAGGTAGAATATTCTGATAATAATAATTAATAATAAGAAGATGATGATAATACTAATTAACAATTAGAGCTAGTCAAGAGATCAGGGAGGAGATGATGCAAAATGCAGCAAAGCATAATGAAAACTTGAACAGGCTTAAAGGAAGCATTGAGCAGAACGAATTTGAAATTCAGAAAATTAATAATAAAACTACAGAATGAGATAATGCAACAGAAAGCTAAAGAGGCAGAATCAAGGCAAAATGTCAAATTAGTGAGACTGAAGATAAAGCACGTGGCATCAACATATTTGAGGAAAAAAATCAGATAAAAAAATTAAAAAGAATCAGCAAACACTAAGAATTACATGGGAGTCTATCAAGAAGTATAATCTACAAGTGTATGGAGTACCAGAACAAGAGGGTAACAGAAAATACAGAGAGAATTATTGAAGATTTGTTGACACAAAACTCCCTATTATCATGAAAGATGAGAAGACATCTATCTAGCACATTCACTGAAACCTACACAAGGCAAATCCCAAAAGAAAGATACCAAGACATGTTATACTCAAAGTTGCCAAAACCAAAGACAAGGAGACAATTTTAAAAGTGTCTGGGGATACAAGAATAATAACCTACAAAGGAAAATCCATAAAACTATGCTCAAACTACTCAGCAGAAACTATGCTGGAAAGAAGGCAATGGGAGGACATATACAACTCCCAGAAAACACTATGCTGATGGAAATTCATTGCAAATGGACAAATACTGTATGAGACCACTATTACAAGGACTCTAGAAAAGGTTTCAAAAGAAAATAATCTTTATGTTCACAAGGGTTAGGAGGGGTATGGGTATTCATAGATTATATAGTAGATAGTAGATAAGAACTAGGTTAGGTGAAGGGAATGACAGCACACAGCAGAAGGGAGGGTAGGACTGCTGGACTATACCAAAAGCTAAGAGGTTTTCTAAATACAATACAACATTTTTAAGGGCAGAATAGCAGAGCCAGGTGTCTAGGGACTGCAGTTTCAGGGGACATCTAGGTCAAGTGGCATAACTATGTTTTTTTAAGAAAATGTTTTGCATCTCACTCTGCTAAGTTGTATCTGGGTTCTCAAAAGCTAGTAAGTACCCATCTAAGTAACATCAATGATCCCAATCCACCTGGAGCAGAGAAGAATAAAGAACATCAGAGACATGAGGAAAATAAGAGGTCATGAGAAAAATGAACCTTGTAGTCTAGAGACTTCATTAGCATGAGCCCAGAAGAACTAGATGGTCCCCAGCCACCACCAATGACTGCCCTGACAGGGAACCGAATGTAGAGTCCCTGAAGTGCTGGGAGAAAAATGTAGAACTAGAATTCTATCAAAAGATCAGAAACTAGAATTCTATTGAAAGATCAGACTTTATGGTCCAACAGACTGGAGGGTTCCTTGAAGACACGGACCTTAGACTCTCTGTTAGCCCAGAGCTGAAACTAGTGTGAAAGCCAACTCTTCAGATCAGGATTGGACTGGACTATAAGACACAGAGTGATGCTGGTGAGGATTGTGCTTCTTGGGTTAAATATATACAGGAGGCTGTCTGAGAAGGTGAGATAAGAGGGTGGAAGGGGACAAGAGTTGGTTGAAAGGATATAAGAAGTACAGGGTAGGAAATAGCAGTGTGCTGTCGAAGCGTGGGGAGAGCAGCCAGAGTTGCATAGTGGTGTGGGTGTGCAGTTTTACATGGCAAATAAACTTTGATTGAAAGTGTTCACTTAAAGCACAATATTTTTTTAAGTACTTAAGCCTGTTATGTTTTCTACTCTCTGACTTAATCTTCATAAAAATCAAATGAAGTAGATGGCATTATGTATACAGTGGAAGAAACCCAACAGAATTCATTGTTTCTGTGAAGTCACCCATCTAGTAAACAATGTAAATGGAATATGAATTTAAGTTTTCTTTCTACAAGTTCAGTATACTTTCCATATTGTTTCTCTCATGCTCTCTTTCTCTTCCTTCCTTTGTTTTTGTTTCTCACTGGTAACAACCTATTGCCAAACCTCATACAATAATATTTTATTCAGTTTTTAGAATTTATATTTGTAGGTAAAATTTCCTCTATTTTGGCAGTAGTTGCTTTCACTGTTTTACATATGACAGTGTACTGTATCTCTTCATAATTATCTCTCACATTCAAGTTGAGGGAGGAGAATTTTCCAATTTTTTTTTTATTAAGTAAAAAGTGAAAGTGTACATACTCTGTGCTTACAATATTGGGTTAAGATGCGAGGAGTACACAAGTTGTGTTGAAGTCCCACTAATACTGATCTTCTTACTAATGTGTATTGTCACCAATTTTACCCAACCAAATTTCTACCAACTATCTAAACTAAACCCTCACCCCTCGCTCTCCTGTTCTCCCACCCTCCCCACCCTTGTAGCCATCAAAGAGTCTTTTCTGTTATGTATGAGTATGCTTTTAAGTTTTTATCGTAGGGGTCTCATATAGTAATTGTCCTTCTGCCATTGACTAGTTTTCAACATAATGTCCTCCAGTTGAGACTAATTTGAGAGATGTTTCCTGCTATCATCGTTGTTCTTTGTCTATGCATAGTACTCCATTGAGTATATATACCAAAGTTTACCCACCCATTCTTCTGTTGTTGGGCATCTGGGCTGATTCTATCTTTTTGCTATCGTGGACTGTGCTGCAATGAACATTTGTGTGCATGTATCAGTTGGTGTGAGTGGCCTTGATTCTGTAGGATATATGCCTAGCAGAGGAATTACTAGGTCAAATGGTATATCTACATCCATTATTTTAAGGTAACACCAAATTGCTTTCCAAAGAGGTTGCATCATTCTGCAATCCCACCAACAGTGTAGGAGAGTTCCAATCTCTCCATAGCCTCTCCAACAGAGTTTAAAACTAGCAGGAGCCCAAAACAATTCATTTGTTTACTCATTCACTCAATAAATTTATAGTCACTTTCTACCATGTGGTAGCTAGGCATAGGGAATTCAGTACGGAAAAAATAGAGACATTCTTGTCCTCATGGAGTTTATATTCTGGCAGGAGGAGGTAGATAATACAACAGATATGGATATGAACACAGATGTAGATATATGCATAAACATATTGTACACATTACCATTGGGTGGTGATGTGTTATACAGAACATGAAAGCAGGAATACTAATGAGAAAAAGGCTGGGATGGAGACTGTTATTTAATATAGCTTTTCAGAAAAGATCTCTGTGATTAGGTATGTCATTTACTGAACTGTGTCCCCCCATAAATGTGTGTATCAATTTGGCTGGGCCATGATTCCCTATATTATGCGGTTCTTCTCTATGTCATAAATCCTATGATGTTAATAAGAGAAGATGGGCAGCAGTTGTGTTGGTGAGGCAGGACTCAATCTACAAGACTAGACTGTGTCTTGAGGCAGTCTCTTGATATATAAAAGACAGAGGCACGCAGAGAAACAGGGGTACCTCATGACACCAAGAAAGCAGTGTTGTGAGCACAACATATCTTTTAGACCCAGGGTACTTGCAAGGAAAAGCTTCCAACGTGGGGAAACACCAGTGACAAGCCCCATAGAAAAAGAAAGTCTTCTCCTGGAACTATGCTCTGAATTTGGCCTTCCAGCCTACCGACTGTGAGCAAATACTTCCTTTGGTAAAGACATCCACTTGCGGTGTTTCTGTTACAGCAGTACTAGATGACTAAGACAAGATAACATTCAAGCAATGACTTGATAAAAAGAAAGTGCACACAAATGTCTGGGGAAAACAGGAAAAGGTAGAGATTGATGAAGGGTGCAGCTTAGTCTGTTTGAGGACGAGCAAGTAGATCAGTGTGGCTGGTGGTGTGTGAGAAGGAGTCAGAGACGTCACAAGTGAGGAAGAATGGGGCGACCAGTGCTCTGAGTGAGATGGGATGCTGCTGGGAGATTGTAAATAGAGGAGCACACATTTGGTCAGGAATATAAAGCATCATTGTGGTGGCTGAGGGGAGAACACATCACAGTGAAGAAAAGTGGAGACAAGAAAACTAGTTAAGAGGTCAGTTTATTACTGTAGATACAAGATGCGGGTGACTTTGATCAGAAGGTCGGCACTGGTAATGGGAAATAGCCAGATTCTGAACACATTTCTAAAGTTGAGCAGATATTATCTGCTAATTCATTTGCAATGTACAACATTAGAGAAAATTAAGAGTCAAGAAAGTGTCTAACATTCCTGGACTGAACAACTGGAAGAATGGAATTGCTTTCTGGTGAGAAAAGATAAGGTAACACTAAATTGCTTTCCAGTCTTCAAGGGGGAAGGGGGAAGGGGGAAGGGAATCTTTATTTCAATTTTGGGCAGCCCAAGTTTTAACTGTCAAGAAGACTGCTGAATGGTAATGTAGGTCTAGAGTTTAGAGGAGAGGTCTGGGCTAGAAATATAAATTTGGCCATCATCGCATACAGATGTTATTTACAGTCATGACTCCAGATGAGACACTTGACTTAGGGCAAGGGAGTGAGTGTGGACAAAAAGGAGCAGAGGGCTTCATTGCTGTGGGAGCATTCTCATGTTTACAGTTTGGAAAAATCTGAAGGAAGAAGCTAGGAAGGCTGATAAAGAATGGCCTCTGAAGAATGAAAGAGATCAGTGTCTGGAAGAAGTCAAGTGAAGAAAGTATTTCAAGAATGAGGCAGTATAGTCATTGGTTCCTCAAAAAGTTAAAGTTAGAACTACCATGTGACCCAGTAATCCCAGTCCTGGGCATATACTCAAAGGAACTGAAAGGAGAAACACAAACAGAAACTTGCACACTGATGTTCACCGTAGATCTAGTCACAATAGCAAAAAGGTGGAAACAATATAGATCAACATATGAATGGCTAAATAAAATGTGAAATGCACATACAATGGAATATTACTCAGCTGAAAGAGAAAAAAATCCTGGCACATGCTACAAGATAGATTAACCTTAAAAATATTATGCTATCTGAAACAAGTCAAGTCATCAAAGGACAAATATATAATTCCACGTATATGTAATAGGCAAAGCTTATTAGTGGTCATCAGTGGAGGGAGGAAAGGGAGAAGCTCTTAGGGAGGAATAAGTTTCTGTTAATAGTGATGGAATAATTTAGAAAAGGATAGTGCTAATGGTTACACACATGATAAACATAATACCAGTAAACTGTACATGTAAAATTATTGAACTGGGAAATGTTTTGTTTAATATATGTATATATATTTTTACCACAGTAAAAAAAATGAGAAAAAGAAGAAGAATGAGGGAATAATCAATTGTATAAAATACTGCTGGTGGAATGAGGATTCAGAATTGGTCACTGAATCCTTCACATGAGTGTCATTTATAACCTCAGCAAGAATACTTTTAGGGAGTGGTAAGGGAAAAACTTGATTAAAAAAATCCACAGGAGTATTGGGGGAGAAAAAAATGTGGACAGAGTATAGCCAATTATTAGGGGGAGTTCTGCTACGAAACCCGAAAAACCAAACCCATTGCTGTCAAGTCAGTTCCAGCTCACAATGACCCTGTCGGACAGAGTAGAACTGCCCCTGTAAGCTTCCAAGGAGTAGCTCACGGATTTCAACTGCAGAAATAGTGTAAAAGGCAGTGGGGAACATGAAGTCAAAGAGACCCTTTCAAGGAAGAAAGCAGTGGCATGTTTGTACACGGATATAAATTGATACTAGTACGAAAAACTGATAATGTAGGCGACAGTGAGGACAAGTGCAGGAGCAAAGTCCTTGCAGGGGAGAGGGGATAAAATGCAATGCACATGGAGCTGGTGGCCTTACCAGGTGCACTGAGAGCCAATTCATAGAAACAAGAGGGAAGTCAGGGAACAGAGGGAAGTCAGGGAACATGGGCACAGAGCTGGCCCGTGGTACGTATGGTGAATAAATGAAAGGTTTCTGAACACAGCGACTTTCCTGGGGCAGTGAGCCTATCATCTGCATCTCATGTCTTGAGGGGCTGGAAAAGACTCTCTTTTCTTCAGTGCAATTCCTTTTGCCTCTGCTCTCTAAGGTGTCAAATTATACCAGTAGAGATTAAATCTTCTGGTTTAATGCTCATTTCCCTAAAATGGAAAAACACATTAAACCGCATGAGTCACTTATGCTTAAGTGTGAATGAATTTGTCAGGTCCTCATTGTGAGAAGGCTTTTAGTAGAGAGATGTGAGTATAAGCTAACCCTGGGTATTTTCCCATGGGGCAGGGAACTGAAGGTTGGCAAGGGGTGACGTGGGTGGCATGAAGGAAGGATCCCTGAATCTGTGGATGTTACCGATACATGAAATCTGTAACCCCAAATCAGAAGACATGGGATAAGTCTTGGTTGTACCACTTTTTCTGTTTGGTTACCTAGCATCTGCCAGATGACCTCTTTGAATCTGTATCTATAAATAGTGATAATGACTAACTTATAGAAGAAGCATACGATATAGTTATTGTATTGTTACTTCATTTTGTATGAGAAAATGGCCTTTCTCACATCGCTCCTGTGTTCCTCTCCTGCTGGAAGCATGTTTCGTGCCTGCTGCCACAAGCAGACAACCTGGATCTAGGCTCTTGCCGGTGCAACAGTTTCCTGCCAAAAGCCAAGTGCCGTCGATTCCTAAGCATAGCTTATAAGTAAATAAATAGAAGTCAACAAGGCAATTTTGTTGACTCATGGTGACCCTATAGTCATTAGTTTTTCCAGTCAACATGATAGGGGCAGATTCAGGAGAAGTAGTGAGATTGCTTTGCAAGCCTTTAATTTCATAAGTAGATTGATACCACATTTTAGCAGTGGGAGACATATTCATTCTATTTTATACTATTATCACTTGTATTTATGCAAACTTATTTAACATACCAAGCATACCTTCTCCTTGCCTGGATTACAGCTCCTTGATGGTAAGGCCCACATTGTTTGTGCCATCCAACAATAAATTCTGATTGATTTATATATGTATTGAAAATGCAACATATACATCACAGTTGATTCACTAAACAACGTCCATTTGGTTTTCAGTCACTGACAACGTACTAGTGTACACAAATGCAGGAATGCTCTAAGAAACCTGTCATGGATTGAAATGTGTCCCTCAAAAATATATGTCAACTTGGCTCGGTCATGATTCCCAGTAACATGTAATTGCCTACCCTTTGTCATCCAATGTAATTTCCTTATGTATTGTAAATTCTCTTACTGATATAATGAGATGAATTAATAGCAGTTACATTGATTAAATCTTTAAGATTAGATAGTGTCTTAAGTCAACCTTTTTTTGAGATATAAAAGAGACTAGCAAGCAGAGAGACAGGGAGACCTTGTACCACCAAGAAAGCAGCAGAGGGTATTCTTTGGACCTAATGCTCCTGTACAAGGAAGCTCCAAGATCAGGGGAAGATGGATGATAATGACCCACCTCCAGAGACAACAGAAAAAGCCTTCCCCTGGAGCTAGCACCTTCAACTTGGACTTGTAGCCTACCAGACTATGAGAGAATACATTTTTCTTTGTCAAAGCTATCTGCTTGTGGTATTTCTGCTACAGCAGCACTAGATAACTAAGACAAATCCTTAAATCCAAATATCTAAACTTTCATAATACTAAGTTCTCAGCAAAAACATTTTTACAGTTCACCTAAAATATAAACTTCATTAATGTATTTTTAAGCTTACTCAGTTATTTATTTACTTTTATTTGATAGGCCCAAATCTTTCTAGAAGCTTTTTTTCTTCTTAATGCTTTTGTCATGCTGCTTTGCAGAGACCAAAAACATTCTATAACCACAGTATTCAGTTCTCATACCATAATGCTACCACGGGCAAATGTATGCTTCTGTGCTCACTGGGCATTTGGGATTTGGCTGGCATTAAAACCCAAATTCTTTGAAGCCTAAGCAAGGACTGTGTTTATAAAGATAGCACCTTCCTAATATTAAATGCTGTTAATCTTTATTAAAATGAAGCAGTTGCTTAAGTTAATCTGCAATTGCCAGACAGGTTCCTAAAAACCTTATTTTCACTAATCTAGACCAAACCAGAAGCTTTGCATAACCCTTGGGAAGTACAAAAGTACTTTACTATTTTTTCACTCTCTCACAGCTTTGAGTTTATTTGAACAGCCATTTTTCAATGAGACAGCAATTCATGTGAACAGCACCCCTTTCCTTAAAGGTATAACCTTTTACAGCCTTCCAATTGCTAGGAGACAAAACCACCTTGCTCAATGATACTGTGGGTAGTCTTTTGACAAAAAGAGAAGCAATAACCTTTACTTCTGTTTTCATCCTTAAATTAGTCTTGGAAACAACCAAGAAATAAAGTGCAATTTGATTTAAGTGTTATAAAGTCATCTGGATAAAGGTTAAATACAACCTTCTCTGCACTGCCTATTGGGTATATGAGGCTCTTATTCATATCTTTCTGCAGGAAGCATGAAAAAGATCTAAGGAACTTATAGGGGTTGACAAAATCCAGAGGGCCACTTAATCTAGTCTGACCCTCCCCTAACTCCATACAGACTCTTTAAGTATTCTCATGTAAGAGAATCTCTCCCTACTTTTTAAAAGAAATGTGGAGCAATGATTGGGGTATTTCATACTTTTAAGCAGGATGGTCTTTATATAGAACTCAAATGCACATGCTGCATTTAAGCCAATTACTTTGCTTTGTATGCATTTGTAATTTTATCATTACATTCAGTCCAGTAATCTTATCTTTCTTCTTCCAGCAAATGGGTCCCAACTTTTTGTATTTTTCAACAATACTAATTCAAATGTATAAATATCATACATAAATAGCTAACTAAGTATCCAAAATTTAAATAACTATTTCTCCCTGGCTGAAAAACAAAAACAAAACAGAAAAAAACCAACAACAAAAACAAAAGTTTATAAGCAATGGCATCAGGATATACTTCTATGTCTAGATACTCTGACTCAAGACCTTACTCTCTTTTCCCATTGCCTCTCATGATAAACTTTCTTATAGAAATAGGTTTCTAGGAAGTTAGATTTTACTAACTAAAGAAAACAACTTCAGAGACATTCAGGTACATCGCAAGAAAAAAAAAATACGTGTTATGGCTTCGGAAACCTGGTGACATGGTGCAGTGGTTAAGTGTTATGACTATTAAGCAAGACCAACAGTTTGAAGCTACCAGGCACCCTTTGAAAATCTATTTGGGCAGTTTTACTCTGTCTATAGGGTTACCATGAGTCAGAATTGACTCAATCGCATTGTTTTTTAAACAGCTTTAAGATAAAGTACTGTTCTGTGAAACTATGTAACATTTAAGTGGCCTAAAAATAACTGATTTAAGGCATATAACAGTTGCTCAACAAAAACATATTTAATAAAAGCATGTTATGTAAAATATCTAATATATAGTATGTATTTATATACCAAAACTCATTGCCATCAAGCTGGTTCACAGCAACCCTATAGGACTCAGTAGAATAGCCTAACAAAGTTTCTAAGAAACAGCTGGTGGATATGAACTGCCAATCTTTTGGTTACCCACTAAGCCACTAGGGCTCTATATATTCATATGCATAAATTATTACATGAATTCATAAGCTTTGCACACTTCAGGGAATGAATGTCTGCTGATTACTTTCCCTGATTTGCCAGGGATTGTGCTAAGCACTAAATACATACTACTTCATTCAGTCTTACGACAGCCTAAGGAGATACAAGTAGCACCATTGTAACTTTTCAGTTGCAAAAAGAAGTTGAGATAGGTTAGACAGCTTTCCCCAAACCTTGTGGCTGATAAAGAGTAAAGGTAGGATTCAAGTGCCATGCTCTTTCCACTGTACCACCCTGACTTCCCAAGTCCCTGTGTGGTTTGGATAAACATGAACATGTTGGAGACAAACTGTTTTCTGGATAAGCTCATTCCTGACTGAGAGGTCAGCGCAAAGACTACAGCTATTATCTCCTTAAAGTTAAATCTCACATCTTCATTTCAACAGTACAATCTCAAGACGATGTCTCGGCCAGTTATGCTACCAGAAGAAAGATTTGGACATCTTAGTTTTTTTGTCCATCTTTGCAGCCCCTCTCCAGAAGACCTATATAGTCCTGATGTATCCATTACGTAATCTCTATTGCCCTCTTTTGTTAAGCTCTGGTGACCCAGTGGTTAAGACCTACAACTGCTATCCAAAGAAGTCAGCTGGTTGAACCCACCAGCCATTCCTTGGAGACCCTACAAAGCAGTTCTACTCTATTCTTTAGGGCTTCTATAAGTCAGAATCCACTTGACAGCAAAGGGAAGTGTTGTGTTAAACATTTGAATACGTTATTTCAAGACAAATGGCTAGCAGGCTATAGACACAGACTTTTTTCTGTATTTTTTATTGTGGCAAAATATATATAACATACAATTTGTCATGTGAACAATTTTTAAGTGTATATTCGATGGCATTAATTTCATTCATAACACTGTGCAACCACCACTACTACTTACTTAACAAAATCTTTTCATCACCCAAAGAAACTTTGCACCCATTAATTAATAACTTTCCATCCTTCCCTCCCCTACCCTAGTAACCTCAATGTCTTTTGTCTTTATGGATTTGCTTATTCTCTATCATTTCATGTGAGTGGATCAGATAAGATTTGCCCCCCGTCTCTGGCTTATGTCACAAAGTATAGTTTCCGAAGTTCACCCATGCTGTATCTGTACCAGAACTTTCTTCTTTTATGAACAAATGATATCCCACTGCATGTGCATTTCATATTTTACTCCATCTGTCTGTTCATGGACACTTAAGTTGTTTTCACCAGTGTTGCTATGAACAGTGGCATACAAGCCTCTCTTTGAGGCCCAGTTGTTAATTCTTCTAGCCATATATGAAAGAGTGAATTGCTACATTTTATGGCCCCTAGGGTCACCATGAGTCGGATCCGACTCGACGGCACTTGGCATGATACTCTTACAATCACTTTTTTGAGAAAGCAATGAATTGTTTCCCACAGCAATTGCAATATTTTACCTTCCGACTAGCAACGGATGCCAAGCCACGCCAAGTGCCATCGAGTCGGATCCGATTCATGGCGACCCTAGGGGCCAGGGTAGAACTGACCCCCAGAGTATTAAAGGGTCCAATTTTCTACACATACCAACACTTGTGTTTTGTTTTGTTTTTCCCTTTATTATTTCCACCCTAATAGCTGTGAAGTAGTATCTCATTGTGGTTTTGATTTTCATTTTCATTTCCCTAATGACTAAAGAGGTTGAGTATCTTTTCAAGTACTTGCTGTTAATTTTTGTATCCTTGACTAGATGTCTAGTCAAGTCTTTGCCCTCTTTTTAATTGGGTTGTTTGTCATTTTTTCTTTATGAGTTTTTTAGGCATTACAGATAGTAACTCTAATCAAGCATATGACTTCCAAATATTTTCCCATTCTTTGAACTGAGTCTTCCATTTTTGATGAGTTTTTGATGATACCGTCCTCTAGTTTATCTAACTTGTTGACATACAACAGTTATCTCTTATTATCCTTTTTATTTCTTTAAGATTGGCATATATAACCACTTCCATTTTTTATTTTAGTTATTTGTATCTTCTCTTTTCTATTCCTTTGTTAATCTTGATAAAATTAACCAATTTTGTTAACCTATTCAAATAACCAAATATTTGTTATTCATTTTTCTATTGTTTTTCTATTACTGCAGCTTTAATATATGGTGAAAAAGGAAATATAAAAAATGTAGTAAAATGTTAATAATTAGTAAATCTACATAGTGGGAAAGGGTATTTATTACTTCCCAATTTTTCAGTAGGTTTGACATTTTCAAACTTAGACGTTGGACAAAAATAAAATAAATCTGTTTCCCATTAATCACTCATCACTGCCCCTTACGACCTACAGATGCACTGACCCTCCACATTTATCTTTCTGCTACCCCTGGATATCTGAAATGCATATAATTTTAATGTTTGCAGACTATTTGGCAATTTCTGTGACTATCAATCACAGCAGCACAGAACGTATTTTTTTCTTTCTACTTATTTATCTCTTAAATTTCTGGACATTTGAAATCTGTGTGAGAATTCTCCAAACTTCTCCAAGGCTATAGTACTTTGTTCAGACCCAGCACAGGAAACTACTCATCATCATCCTACTTTGCAAAGAATCCTCAAAACGGTTTCCAGGACCATGATGCTCCCAGAAATACAGTATAAAAATAGCTCTCTCTAAAAGCAAACAAATGCCACCCCTTTATTTCCACTGTGCATACTCCAGAGCAAGTCTGAGTAGTGAAGAGCGTAGCTAGGAAGTGGGCAGCAAGCTGTCACTGTCAGAGAGTGCACAGTGTCACAGGTGTTCTCTTTCATACGAAAGGCTTTAAAAAGCAGGAACTCTTATTCCCCTAAGTTCTAGCAAGAAGCAACCTGAGAAGGTCAATCCATTGCTTCTTTTTTTTTTTTTTTAACTTTTCTTTTTTTTTTTAACTTAAAGTACACAGCAGTTTTCAAACACAACTGTAACAGATAAATTACTGGGGGTGACAGAGATCCCTGGCCTCTTAGTTCAGAAAGACTGCAACAGAGCAAAGTAAAAATGTTCACCTGTAGTGAAGAGGCAACGCTTTTTCAAGAGTACAAGTGTTATCAGTTTATGATGTCCTCTCTCTGCAAATCATGAACTCTTACTTACAAGTTCCCCAGGGAAATCTCATAAAAAAGTCAAATTAATATAGCTGCTGATAGTGTTAATTTTTCAAATGTTGTGTCAGTAGAAAAACATAGATAATTAAATATTCTAATATATGATACATAAACATTTTAAAGGCAAAATGACAGTCAGATTCCTCTGTACAGTACTTCCACTGAGCAAGATAATGAGAGACATGTAGAGTTTTCTTGAGCTGAGGTACCAACTGTGCTATTTCTGCATGGTAACAAATCAAATAAATAATTGTACAGGGCTACAGACAGACATTTGCTTGTCCATGCTACAGCCTAGTTAGTATGATTTGTACACGGTGGCTTAATTAAATAGGCTGCCATGTAAAACACTTTTCCTCAAGTGAGATATTTTAATTAAACACATATCTGCAATATCAGTGAATAAAAAATATGAAGATACAGTAGCCAATTTGCAGAATAGGGATCAAAGCCACTGAGTGGATGTAGCAAGGTTGTCTACTGAACATATATCAACTACCTCTTCCCTTCATTCATCTCAGACTACAGGAAATAGTTCAGATAATAAAGAGCAGGAAATGAGAAATTTGTTCATCTTTTCATTTATTTTTTTCAACAAGTATTAATTGCCAGGCTCTCTTGTGTCAGGGATACAGCAAATAACACAGAATCCTTGCCATCCTGCAATTTAGTGGGAGTGACAGACAATTAGGAAAATATAACAGGGTAATATGTCTACAGTGTATTTTCAAGTAATGACAAGGACTAAGAAGAAAAATAAAGCACAGTAAGGGACTAGAAAGTAAAAGTGACAAGGATGTCAGGAAAGACATCTTTTGTGAGTGATATTTGAGTAGAAGTCTAAAGGAGTGAACCATATCAATGTCAAGATAGAAGTCTTAGGGCAAAAGGAACACCCGGAAAGCAGAGTGGGCCTTGGCCCCTCAGGCTGGGTTGTCTAGAGATGCAAAATATGTACATAAGGAGCTCTGATGGTGCAATGGTTAAAGTTCTGCTACTAACCAAAAGGTTGGCAGTTGCAATGCACCAGCTGCTCCTTGGAAGCCTTATGGGGCAGTTCCACCCTGTCATATAGGGCCATTATGCATCAAACACACAAAACTATTGCCACTGAGTCAATTCCAACTCATAGCAACTTATCTTAGCCATCTAGTACTGCTATAATAGAAATACCACATGTAGACAGCTTTAACAAAAGTTTATTCACACATGGTTGAGCAGGCTAGAAGCCTGAATTCAGGGTGCTGACTCCAGGGGAATGCAATGTCTCTGGGTCAGCTCTGGAGGAAGGTCTTTGTGTTGTATCAGTCTTCCTTTGGTCTGAGGGCATTTCAGCACAAGAACCTTAGGCTTAAAGGAAGCACTCTGCTCTCAGTTCTGCCTTCTTGACGATATGAGGTTCCCAACTCTCTGCTTGCTTCCTTTTCCTTTTGCCTCTTGATAAAAGGATAAAAGATGGTGCATGCCACACTCTGGGGAAACCTTAAGAAGGGTGTTATAGTCCCACCCTAATCCTCTTTAACATGATCCAATCTATTAATCACAGGCAGAGATTAGGATTTATAGCACAGGAAAATCACAAAACGGATGGCAATCACACAATACAAGGAATCATGGACCAGCCAAATTGCTACAAGCAAATTTTTAGGGGGACACCATACAATCCATGGCAGCATACATATAGGATAAGGTAGAAATGTCTCCATCACATTTCCAAGGAGCAACTGGTGGATTTGAACCACCAATCATTTGGTTAGCAACAAAATGTTTAACCACTGTGCCAGCAGGGCTCCATAAATATGTACACACACACACACACACACACACACACACACACACATGTACGCACATGCACACATACATGTACACATAACAATTACAGTCCTCCCTTCTGTAACTGGTCACATGGTCATAGATTGTATCCAGAACTACCTTCTTGAGCTACCTAACCCATATTCCCTTTGCCCTCAGCTAACACCTCAGATGGTCATGATTCTTTGCCTTATGGGGTGACCCAAACCTTCATTCCTTAAGGGTCTGGGCCATTAGAAGCCATGCCAAAATTGGGCTGCTGTAGTTTACCACTGCCTTTAATCATAGGGCATGGTAGTACTAACATACATCTTAAGTGATCTACTGCATTCCAGACATATTCTACCTGACCTATATTTTGTAATATCAACCCAGTCTCCCATTGGTAATCAGGATCAATCACACCAGCCAATGTCATAAGTCCCTTCTTTGTATGTGTATCCAGAGGCATGAGGAGTTCAAAGGGGCTGGGTGACATTCAAATTCAATGGAATTGATGTTGCATCTCCTACTGGTTGCATTTATTCCTCTGCAAATAAGATCTCTAGATCCACAGAATACAGTGTCACAAGGACAGGAAGCCAAAAATTTTCAAGTGAGGCACTAGGAGTATTAGTGTGTAGTGCCACTCCCATTTCCACCCCTTGATTTCTGGGCCCATGAGTCCTGGCTATAGGTGAAACAGCACCATGTATTGGATGCTGCTTTAGAGCACATGCAGCCACCTGGAAATTATCACTGCAGTCCTGCAAGGTATTATCACCTAGCTGATGCCGTACTTGTATCTTTACAAAGCCATTCCATTGTTGTATCAAGTCAGCTACTTCGGGATGATGATGAACAACATAGTAAGACCAGTGAATTCCATGATCATGGGCCCACTGCTGCTGTACTTCATTACAGCAATGAGTGACTTGAGGGTAATTCTGTGTGGGATACCACGACAATGGATAAGGAATTTTTTGAATATGTGAATGGCTGTTATGACAGAAGCACTGTATACAGGGAGAGGAAATCCATATCCAGAGTAAACATCTGTCCCAGTAAGAACAAAGCACTGCCCTTTCCTTGATGAAAGTGGTCCAATGGAATCAACTTGCTGGTACATTGCTGGTTGAACACTTCAAGGAATTATTCCACATCAGGGACTCAGTGTTCATCTCTGCTGCTTCCAGATTGGATACTCAGTAGGGGCTGCAGCCAAGTCAGCTGTTAAGTGCAAGTCCATATTTCTGAGCCCATGTAAAATCTCCATTCCTACTACAACAGCTATTTTGTTCATAAGCCCAATGGACAGTAATCTGAGTTGCTGGGGAAAGAGAATGACTGGTTTCCAAAGAATGCCTCATTCTATCCACTTGATAGTTAAAATCTTCCAGTTCCAAGGTCATCCTTAGGTGAGCATTCACAGGAGACACAAGTATCTTTGCTTGCTTGGCCCCTACAGAGAGTTCTATTCACCTGTGTCTCCCCCAAACTTTCTCATCACTAGTCTTCCAATCATGTTCCTTCTAAATCACTAGCCATCCAGCCAAACCATTGACCATAGTCTATGAATCAGTATACAGCTGCACACTTGACCATCTCTCCTTTTAAGCAAAATGAACAACCAGTTGCACTGCTTGAAATTCTACCAAAACTAGTGGGATTTGTCTTCACTGTTGTTTTCCAAGAAGGTCACCTTACTCAAGTCTCACCCTTGCTTGAGTCACACCTTTTGTCTCACAAAAGATAAAAGAAGACAGAAGACAGCAGACAGAAAATGACCTCACTACCACCATGAAAGAAGAGCGAGGAGCAGAGTGTGCACTTTTAGACCCAAGGACGCTGCACTGAGAACCTCCTTAACCAAGAAGAAAATTGATACCAAGACATTTGGAGATCTCAAAGGAACAGTGGGCCCAAAGATCTTGAAAGGACACAAGGACATGCCTCTAGGACTGATAGAGAGAAAAAGCCTTTGCCTTCATCCGGCACTTTGAATCTAGACTTCTAGCTTCCTAAACTGTCAGAAAATAAATTTGTTTGTTAAAGCAATCCTCTTGTGGTATTTCTGTTACAGCAACATTAGGTAACTAAGACAAGCCCTGAGGTGGAAACATGCTTGCTTTGTTGACAGGGAGGCTAGTACTGCTGAAGAGTAGGAGATGAGGTCAGGGGTGGCCTGGGACCAGCTCAGTGTAAAGCCTTCTGAAAGGCGGTCAGCATTTTGTATTCTTTTTGAAAACTCACTGAAGTGCCTCTATCATAATGCTGCTCTTAACAGTGTATGTTAGAGAAGGAAACAAGGAGAAAACCTGCAAGATAAGAGGCAGAACTGGAAAAAAAAAGGAAGTGGGATTTCGCAAAAGTAGTTTAGACTTTAGGCAGGCGGCAGGCATGCTTGTAGGACCATCTTTTGGCATGTGTCCCGGAGGTTGTCGCCATTAATTTACAAAACCCTTTTTATAGTGAATGTTTTCAAAAGTCAGCGTATTGAAGATTTGAGGACACTAAAAGGCCAGGAATACACTACTTATAGACTTACGTTACTGAGAAAATTCTTGCTGATTAAAGAAACAAACTCAAGCTAAGAGGCAAAAACTTCCACCGGTATTCAATTCAAATCATGGACACAGGTAATTCTTCCTAAAAGCCCAACCCACGGTCTGCACTTTAAAGAATAATAGTGAACATCTCAGTGAATTACAAGCGAGCTCACAGGGTTTCTCCCAGCTGCACCCATCCTCCCTTGTCTCTTTGCTGTGGCTGTTGGATGCCTTTGGGAGCGGTGTTTCAACTAGTACTACGTGTGCCCAGTGTTGGGCTGTAGGTGATAAATGCGAGAGACACCAGATTTACATACTTTTCTCCCAGTTTCCATAAACAGTAATTTGTTAAGTTGTGAAGAATGTTCTGAGCACAAAATTCAATGTTATGAGGTATACAAAATAATTAGAAGTCATTATCTCTCAAATACACATTCTCCCATTTCCCTTTGACTCTAATCTCCTTCCCCTCCAATCTATTCTTCACACTGCCTACAAAGACTCCTTCCAAAGTACAGGCTATTTATGGCAATTCCTTTCTCACAACCTGAGACTCTCCCTACTGATGACTGACTAAAGCCCTAGGTCTTTTTCATGATATCAGAAGCCGTAGGTCCTGGCCTCAATCTCTTGTTACCATCCTAGTTCCTGCCTTTCCAACCTTGCACCTTAGGCTATAGCTCCAGAGAACCATACTCAACTGTTCTCCATACTCAGCCAGTAACTGCTTTGTCACCTTGGACAAGTTACATGTATTTCATTCCTTTTCCTATGAAATGAAAATAGTGATAGTATATAACTCATGGGTGGCTATGGGATTAAATGAAGAAATACATTTAGAACATTATCTAGCACACTGTAAATATTAAATAAATGTGTCCTTGTTAGTATTATTTGTTAATGATATTTGGTTATTACTGTGTTGTTTGTCAAATCTTTTGTTTCTGCCCACTGTTTTCCTGGAAAACTCCTACTCATTCTTCAAGACGCTACATAAACGTCATCTGTTCTCTAAACTTTCCTTAACTCAATGACCCATTCCCTAATGTTAGTTATTTTCTGCACTCCTATAACAAGTTAAACATTCTTCCTCAATAGCATTATTCACAGTATTAATTAATTATTAGAGTATAAGTTTGTCTTCCAGCTAGTATATGAGTTCCTTAAAGTTGTTTAAAGGCAAGAGCTTTCTCATTTCTGATTTTGTTCTGCCCAGAGCAGAACCTAGTACACGCTACGCTCTCAGCAAATGTTTTCATTCAAAAAACATCCAGTCAATATATATAAAGAGGCACAAATAATTTCCCATATTAAAAAGGAAAGAATTCAAGGCAATTGAATATTATAAGGCACAAAGTATGGCTAAACTGCATAATATATAATTGTGCCTAAAGCTCAGAGAAAGGACAAGCATACACTGCATCCACTGGTTTCTTTTTACTCTCCTCCAGTTATTCTCGATTTGTCTTTTCAAATCTAAGTTTCTTTGGAGTAGAAGCCATGTATTTTCATTACTGTATACTCAAATGTTGGAGACAAAAGTATTCATGCCATGAGACTTTTTTTTAAAAAAGGAATAGAACTTTTCCAAGCTATAGGTAGAATTATACAGGAAAAGGGGGGAGGAATGCACATACACGTACACACAAAGGTCTTTTCATCTCCGAGTAACTGATAGTTGAAAGAACGCTGCTTTCTGTGCAAGCAGGGGATAATGAGACAGAGGGCTGAGCTCACCATATATTTGCTCTGCAAAAACAGAGTACAGTGGAAAAGTGTGTCCAGGATGAATTCAGGACCACCAGAAGCACCTTTCTTCAGAGAGCACCACATCTCTGATGTCAGAGAAGAACTGATGAATGAAGTTAGAACATTAGAGAGGAGAGAAGGTTGAAAAGTGAAAACAGTGAGCAGGCCAAATAAACCAGCAGGGTAACCTTATGCTTTCATGTTGTAACCCATGATTTAGGGTTAGGGTCATATAACACAATGACCCAAGAACCCTGGAAGTAATTTTCCTATTCTACCCCACACCAGCCAGGACCTTTGTGGCAGTGCTGAACATCTCATTGACACTAGGCAGTATATGGCATGTGTTTAATCTATATTTTTTCATATTATCCAATAAGGAGTACTTCTGTGTTTCAGAACTCAAAACATAGTTTGTGATGATGGCTCAGAGCCAAAATAATCATTAATGAACTAGAAATACTAGGAAACTGTTAAAGCAGTTCAGATTAATTTTATCTGCAACACATTATGTTGAAAGGAACATGAACTTAACGTCCTATTATACTCTGAAGGAATTTAAATGAGATGGTGTGTGTGAATATTTCTAATGAAGAACTTAAAGAAAAGTAGGTGTTGAAATACATGTGGGTTGAATCAATTCTTCTTTTATTTCATTCGTCATAGGGTGCTTATTTATATGTATTGACTGAACACAAGAAAAAAACTAAGACAAGTTAATGATCTTCAGACAGATGCAGGTTCCTCTTAAGTCTTTTCTCAACATCCACTGAGGACAAAAAGAAAAGCAGACAATTTCTAACATAAAATACATAAATTAATCATGAGGAAGAATTTTTCAGTACCTGGACTATGAAATAGTAAAGCTCTGTATTAAGTGAAGTTATAAACCCACTGCCATTGGGTCAATTTAAACTCATAGCAACCCTGTAGACAGAAGAGAACTGCCACATACAGTTTCCAAGGAGCACCTGGCAGATTTGAACTGCCAACCTTTTGATTAGCAGCCATAGCATTTAACCCTATGCTACCAGGGTTTCCAAGTGAGGCTATAGAACTCTATTTTCTCTAGAGTCTTAAAAATGAGCCAAATTTCCATATGTCAAGAAGGAGTAATCGTTGTCCTGCCCAAGGGTAAAAGGAAGCAACAAGATAATCCCCCAAATTCCTTCCAGATTTAAGATTGTGTAAATAATTAGTGACAACACACTGAACATCTACTTTCCTTCAGGTATTTTTTAAATAATTCCAAAGTCAGAAGCTGATGAGTATTTCTTAAATCTTTGAACCTAGCCATTATCCCACACTTCATAACATGGGTTTTCAAAACCAGAACTACACGTGTATCTAACCAAAATATGAAATCTACAAATAACATAAGATACCAAAAAAAAGTTTAGTGGCTTTAGATATAAACTGCATCCTCTGCTTTGTTTAGCTTCATCATGAAAATTGTTTTAATTTCAACGCTGAAATCAAAACAATCCAATCTTCTTAAAAGAAGTTTACTGTCTACTGTAAAGTAATAACATGTTTTTAGAGACTTCTAAGTGCATATCTTGGAATTTCTAACTTAAATACATGCTTGGAAAATACCAATCATTGATCATGAAAGGCTGGTTACATTCCAGCATGACAAAGAGACAAAAATACAAAATAAAGTACTATGCTCTTATTTCTTCATGTAACCATTTCATATGACATCTAAAAATTGAAGCATGTAATTGTTAAGATTTCTGAAAAAGGCATTCAAACACATAAGATATATGTTTATTTTCCTAAAATAACATATTTTACTTCAGAAAAAGACATTTCAAAAATGCTAACCATGTATTTAGAATAAAAAATAGAAATTAATGTAGGCTTAATCAGAAACACACTGTAATAAAGCTTTCCTAAGAAACATTTTAAGAAGGAGAGTATGTGAGCTGGGAGAGAAAGAAGGTGAAAATGAATCATAGTTATAACTAAAGTTATTTTGTAAGTTTGGTGATTAATGGATTATTTAAATCTATATTGTGGCAATTATATTAAAGTCATGTGTTTTCTTTTCTGGCAACTTGTGGAAAATTTTGTTTTAACACAACTAGAAGAAGATGATTACATTAGCATAAGTTACCTCAGGTATCATTTAATTGTTCCTTTCACAACTTGCTGTAAGACAATTTGTATAATGCATGAGCGAGACTCACTATTCAATCTAATTATTTCAAAATTAGGGTATCTTGAAAGTAAAAACAAAGTATTGATAGCTCTGTGGTCCTAGTACATTAACTGTCTGTTCTAAGTAAAAGAAAGGTCACATTAAATATATTCAAAAACCAAATTTCTGCATTAATGAAAATATTACCAAGGTTTTAAGCAGACTTACAATAAATGGAAATTAGCTTACTAAAATTAAATATCCTTCTAGTTAATAAAATGATTTAATGTGCATTTGTTAATTAATTGTATATTTTGTATACACATTCCCTTCATCAGAACTAATTAACAATACATCCATGTCTCCCCATATTCAGTTACGTTACTTTGCAAAATATGAAAACATACACGTGTTGGGGACGCAGTAAAGCACATGAAAGAGAACTTCTAATTAGTACATACTTGTCTATAAACCTTCTCTTTCTACAAGCGCCACCATTGGTAGGGTTTTGAATAAAGCAATCCCACATATTCTACATTCTACAAGTATAAGAAAACAACAAAATATCAAGATTTTTCACCAAGAAGATGACCAAAAAATTCTCCAAGAAGGTAATCATGTAAACAACAGTCCAGTGTCAGAGAACAAGAATAATCACATCACATTTAACCAAATGAAGTATGTGCTGGCTTAATGTGCAGTGTCCATCAAAGATAAGCTGTACCTGCCTAGGGGTAACTTTAATTTGCCAATGAACTGTGGAGTAGATGAGGCAGACAGACATTTCTGACAAGTAGAAAACAGAATTCAAATAAAAACAAATTTCCAAAGACCAAGTACCTTCAGCTGATAATGTTGGTTGGCTATCTAGTACACAGTCACAAAATCCCTGGGTTAGAATTGCCTTTAAGAGGTACACGTTCTCTTTATTGCTACGGTTCCTCATAAATAAAATCCATAGGTAGAAACACCCAATTTGGGAGGACATCTTAATCTAAAAGAAAATATTTCCTTCTAAGAAATTAGAATATCTGGCTGCCTAACCTTTGCAGTTAAAGTCGGTTTAATTTCCACTGGGCTTTTCCTTATAGTTTATTATTTTGCTGGCTTAAGGAGGCTACCTTATTGTATATGCATTCCTTGTAAACATACATATTAAAGCAGCTGAGTACAGTTCTTAAAGAGGGTTGTAGAATCATTTTCTTGGCATTCCCAAAACATCTATAAATTTTAAATCATATTTCTAAAACAAAAGACTTTTAAAGATAACAGAAATTTGAAGTCATAAATAAGTCAGCTATGTAATTTTAGAAGTGACAACTTAGTTTTCCCTTTCTCTAAGTTACCAGTGTAAAGATAAAAGTCAACAAATCAAAACTTCACTGGTTTATACACTATAAATATAGTGACACAACAAATGAAGTTCAACTTTATATACTCTCTTAAAGAATAAAGCAGAACTAAGATGAAAGCACTGGCATCCTTTTACCAAAACATATTATACAGTTAAAAAGAAAATCAATAATTGCAAAAAGTCATCTTAACACATCGAGAGAGATGAAATAAACATCGACTTTTAAAAAACTCCTTCATTATTCAATTTAACTAAAATGAGCTACCTATTTTTATAAGCAGTAATTTTAAAGACTCAATAGAATTACAGGCTTATTTTAGCTGGAAACAGTTAGTAGGAGCACAATGATAATACAGCGCAGTGCATTAGGTATTCTTCAGCTGACCGGCTTTCTGTTCACTTCACACTTGTGGTATGAATTATGAGCCAAACTTAAAATTTCCATTCTCTCCATGGCTAAATCACTGCTGTTCATGTAATAATCTGAAAAGCACTGTACATAGTACCAAGTCCCATCTTACCATGTATGAGCCACAGTGAAGCGACGACGCTGCCGAATGCTTTTATTCACCAGCAACTTTCTGAAAAAGCATGGTGAGTTCCTGGGCGAACTGCGTGGAGAAATTTTGGGAGATGTAGGTTTGTTTCCTGATAGTCTGGGAAGCTCAAGCTCTAAATGCATTTGTTCCTTGAAAGTCTTTATGCAAACCTCAGATTCAGAAGCAGTAAGTCCTTTGGCAGAATCTTTGGCTGTCATGTCTTGTATGGAGTGCTAGCTTTCACTATCCAAAACAAAAGCCTCAAACATAGCAGAGACACTGCTGCAGGTTAGAAGGCTGCTTAAGTCTGCAAACTATTTCCAGTTTAATTTGGGAAGCTGCAACTCCAGTGGATGAGCTCCTGAGAGCAAGAACAGCATACTCGAAGAATGGCAAGTCAGGGCTGTCAGAAAGAGCTTTATCAGCCCGGCTTTGCCTCTGAAAATGCGCCAAAGTGCTTCCTATGTCAGTAGCCTCCTTGTGGATGAGGTTTGTCTGCAAGCTACACACACACTCACTGAATTCATTCAGCTGAATATATCAACTCATGAAATATTCATAAAGGCTTCTGATAAATCCTTTTACATGTATTTAAAAAAGGAATCTTACCAAACAAGCTGCATTCCCTAACAGATAGCAAGCAAAATCAGTCACCTAGTCACTAGTTTTGTTTGCCCAAAGAAAACGAGAATCTGTCCACTAGGTGTAATGTTTAAAGTCTTCATTCAGAATTATCTTGCTATGTAAATGCACATAACTGTAACTCCACCTACCAAATGCTTATTGGCCCAAGATTATTTAAACAACTGCACTCTGTCTTCCTCTTAACGACATCCTCCATTGCTCAGATTTTCACAAAATTTGTAGGACTACTTACTGTGCCCATCACAGTGAAAATGAATTAAATTGGGGATTGTCCAAAACACTAGCTAAAAAAGCCTTCCAAATTCCATTTTTGAATGAAAGGGCTGATTTGCTGAAGTTTTTTCTTTTCTTTTCCTTCTTTCTCCAAAAGATCCAAAGCAGCATTAATATAAAAAATGTCATCTAACAGGAAAACATTGGATTTGGTTCATTCCCCTAAGGAATTTAAAGCCTAATCTTTATTCCAATAAACATTACCCTCATTCTTTCTGTTTAAGCTCATTGTTCCCCGGTTGCCCAGAGCAGCCACTCCATGTTAGATGCAAAACCACTTCTGACAGTGAAATCTCCCCCAGATTGAAATGGGGTAACATCAGGGGAAAATGAATGCTTCCAGTTAAAGTGCAGAGTGAAAGTCAAAGCAGTATGCATGTGATTGTGAGTGTACATGAGGTGTGCAAGAAACTATATGTTCATGCTTGTGTGTATGTGCACGCTTTGTTCACAAGGGCATGCAAGTGGGCTGTATAGGCAGAGAGTTCAGGAAATGTCTAAGTTCAAGAACAGAAAGTTGTAACTAAAAATATACCTGAATATGGCTTCTATATATTAAAAGGCACAAAGAAATGAAAAAAAAGAAAGAAAAGGATTGTTGTGGTGCTTGAAGTTTACAGATGTTGTGAAAAACCTGTACAGCGATGACCATGACTAGGGCCAGGCTGATGTCACAAAAACTTTCAAGATAGCAGAACTAGAGCTAGTCAGTGAGGGTGACAGAAAGGAAATGATTTTGAGTAGCACTCCAGTGAAAAGGGAGAAATGTAAAGTTTCATCAAAGGCAAAATCATATATGTCATACACTGTGGCTAAAAACATGCTAAACATTGAAAGCACAAAATAAGAGTAGACATCCAAGAATCTGCATATAGGAGCAAGCAGACCTCACATCAGCCATTTGGGGAGGTGGTTCAAACACAGTAGGAAGGACTTAAACTATGAATTTACATGTACTATCTTGGAAACTAAAATACATTAGAAACAAAATGGAAGTCATGGAATTCTATCATTAGAGGGAATCTTATTAATCACTTCGTTCAGTTCCTTGTTTCAAAGAAGAGGAAAGAGATCTAGAAAATGTAAGTGACTTGCCCAAAGTCATACCAGCAGTGGATGTCAGAGCTCAAACAAACCCAGGTTTTCTGGGTTGAGTTGAATTCTTCTCCACAATATGATACCCATTAACCCATTGGCACAGAGTCAATTCTGACTCATAGCTACCCTACAGGACAGAGTAGAACTCTTTCATAGCATTTCCAAGGCTATAAATCTTTACAGAAGCAAACTGCCACAGCTTTATCCCATGGAGCAGCTGGTGGGTTCAAACTACTCAGCTTCTGGTTTGCACTTAACCACTGTGCCACCAGAACTGCTTAGGATATCACATAGAGAAGTCAAAATTTAACTGTGTCCAACCAGGCTCTGGAACATGTTCTTTTATATAAACATGTTTTAACTGCCTTGTTTGAGAAGACAGTTTAACAAATAACCGTATCATATTAGAGGATATGCTTACTGCAAGATATAAATATCACAGACATAACATGTTGCATTATGAAAACAAAGCTGGCATTTTCCCACAACAGTAATATCATTTAAAACTGAGACAGGAGAAAATGTGATTCTACCAATATTTAAAGAATTATTTGCAAAAATATATATATATTAGCAATTTGAAGTCACTAAAATATTTCTCACTTTCACTTTTTAAAGCTGCCAAAATACAGTGAGCATTTTACGGACACCCCCCTCCTCCCAAATTACGGCAAATTTCAAAACCCAGATTTAGTTTTACATGAGCAAAATTCTGTTTTAGCTGTTTAGTGCAGCTACCGCAGAAATTCCACAATAGGGTGCTTTGAAAAACAGAAATTTACTCTTTTATAGACTTGAAGTCCAAATTCATAGTACTGGCTCTAGGGGAAAGCTTTCTCTGTCTCTTGCATCAATAGAGGAACCTTATTTCTTTGAGCTTCTACTCCTGGGGGATCTTCTTGTGGCTTGACATCTTTCTTCCATACCCACCCCATCTCTGCTTCTCCCTTGCATCTTTAATTGCTTTTATATCCAGAAGAGATTGACTGAAGACACAACCTAATCCTCAGCCTCATTCACATAACATAACCTAATCTTCTTTAACATTACCTAGTCCTGCCTCATTAACACAACTCATTTACAAATGGGATTATAACCATAAACGGAGATAAAGATTTATAACACACATTTTGTGGGAACACAATACACCGTAACATTCCACCCTTTGGCCTCCCAAAATCCATGTGCAAACTATACATGAAACACATTCTTCCCATCATAGTTTTAAATAATCCTCAAGTCTAAAATTTCTCCTTTTGAAGCATCTAAATCAGTATGGGTGAGATTTTCTTTCCCGGGAAATAATTCATCAACCTCTGTGGATCTGTGACACCTAGACTATAAGTTACATGAGGACCAAAAACAGAGTCCACCATCTTCACTGTTCTAAGTGCTACATACCTCATCCAACTCGACGGCACTTGGCTTGGCTACATACCTCATTGCTGAATATCACTATGGTCACCTTTGAAGTACTCCTCTTGGGAAGCTATGCACTGATACCAGCACCTAGTCCACCCTTCAAGGCACTTTTTAAACTCTTTCTTGAATGGCCATTGTGCAAGGTGGCACAATGGCAAGTCTGTAAACTTAATTGTGTGGTTGTCTGTGAGGGAGTTTTTAGCCAGTAAACAAATAACTATATTGGAACACCCTCCCTACTCACCTGATCTGGCCCCCAATGACTTTTTTCTTTACCTGAAGATAAAGGAAATATTGAAAGGAAGACATTTTGATGACATTCAAGACATCAAGGGTAATACAATGACAGTTCTGAAGGCCACTCCAGAAAAAGAGCTCCAAAATTACTCTGAAGGGTGGACTAGGTCCTGGCACTAGTGCATAGCTTCCCAAGGGGAATATTTCAAAAGTGACCATAGTGGGATATTCAGCAATGTGGTATGTAGCACTCTTTCTAGGATGAGTTCATGAACTTAACTGGCAGTCCATGCATGCTTTCAAAGCACAGTGGAAAAAATGATGAAGTAAAACAGCTGAACAGAAGATTTCAAAGGGTAATTCAAAAATACAAAGTGTTAATAACAAAAGGTGCAAAGACCTGATGTTAGAAAACCAAAAGGGAAGAATATGCTCAGCCTTTCTTAAGATGGAAGAACTGAAGAAAAAATTTCAACCTTCAAGTTGTAGCATTTTGTTGAAGATCATTCAAAATTTGCTTTTTCCTAAATCAACAGGGAACTGCCAGAAATTGAAGCTCAATTCAGAAGAGGATATGGAACAAGGAATATCATTGCTGATGTCAGATGAATCCTGGCTGAAAGCATAGAATACCAGAAACATGTTTACCTACAAATTACGGGCAACACTTAATTGTGTTCATAAGGAACTTGCACATAGACAAAGGGCAGTCATTCCAATGGAACGAGGCAATACTGTGTGGTTTAAAGTCAGGGAAAGGTTTTCATCAGAGTTATATCCTTTCACCACGCTTAATCTTTTTACTGAGCAGATCATCCAAGAAGCTAGACTATATGAAGAAGAACGGGGCATCTGAATTGGAAGACTCACTAACAATGTGTAGTATGCAGGGGACACAACTTTTCTTGCTGAAAGTGAAGAGGACTTGAAGTACTTAGCGATGAAAATCAAAGATTGATGCCTTCTCTCAAAGAGGGAAATGAGCAATTTATCAGTTTATCAGTATAGTTGACCATCCAACTCTGCAGGTTTCAGGTCTACAGATTCAACCAACAGATATAAAAGAGTGGATTAAATCATCAAGAAAGCAAACAAGCACAAATGGAGGAAAAGATACACACCCCAGAATCACCAAGGAAGCTAGTAAGAGACTCTGAAAAGAGACAGGGCCTTCCCCCATAGCTCACAGAGGGAGAAGGCCTTTGCAGCACCCCTAATCAAAAATATCTGAAAAGAAAACAAAAGTTCCAAAAATGAAAAATTTTAATTTGCCATGTGCCAAGCCCTACGCTGAATCCATGTAGACAGAGTGATGCGAAGGCAAACCCTGCTATAGGCTCTCACCATTTCACAGATCCTCAGTCTCTCAACTCAATGGTTCGCTGTTTGTGCTGTGTGCACCCCTTGATCTTGTGGGGGGAAAGGGTTTCCTGAAAAAGCAATTAAGGCGTTAAAGCAATACCTAAAGGTCAAGTGTGAGGGAGTTGAAGAGAGCAAGAAGATGGAGTTCCAGGCTGGTGAGGTATGGCTGGTTAGCTATGTAAAGCTCTAGAACCTCAAGAACTTCGAGATGGCAGTTGAGTCGGCATCACATGATGCCCGGGTTGCACCAGTCAGTGTTCCAAAGCTGCCTTCCAGACAAAGTCTTCAGTTATGACAAAACCACCATTTACATAGTATTTACATTGCAATTGGTATTATAAGTAATTTAGAGGTGATTTAAAGTATATAGGAGGATGTATGTCAGTTATATGCAAATATTATGCCATTTGATTTAAGGAAGTTGAGCATGTCTGATTTTGGAATCTGAGGGGGTCCTGTAGCCAATTCCCTACACACTCTGAGTAATGACTGCATAATTATGGTTGCCTTTGGGAATTATTTTGAGCTTGCAATTATAGTTATGTCTCAATTGGAAATAATAAAATTTCTCTGTCTATATCCTGTCAAAGTAATACAAAACAAATATTTATCACAGTAAAATACTAGTAAAAGATGTGAATAGAGCTATATGGTCAGTAACTTTCAAATATTATGGGCAAATTAAAAACATGCTGATTTTCATTAAATTGAAATGGAAGGCAAGCTAATTACAACAAAATAAACTGAAAAACTTATACCGAGTATAACAACATTGGAAAATAATTGTAAAAGTTAACAGCCTTTTAACTAAATTATGCTAAATAAGTTTTTTAAAGAAACAATGAAAGGAATATTTTGATTCAAAGATATAGCTAGCTAAGTAGTTCTTGTAAAGTACTTTTTAAAAAATACAGTCAACTTCTTTGCAAATAGCAGACACATACCTCAACTATGATGACTTAATTTTTAGTAGGTAATGTACGTGATTAGGCAGAAATAGGCAAGCTCACCCCAGTAGATCAACTACTGAATGCTCAGTTAAAACTCATTTGCAACCCTCTACTTTCTGATCATTTTCTATTTCAACTTCATCTCACCTTGTATCTTTTATCTTTCTACAGTCAATACCCTTCAGACTTTAAAAGTTTCTCTGAATGATCATTTCTGATTGACTTTGCACTGTAAAATGCAAGTATTTTAAAGGCAAAAATACTGCAATTTCTGTGCAACACTGTACTTTGCACAACTTGAACATAAAATAGGATAGATCTCATTACTATAAACACAAAGGTAGATATTTGAGAACACAGAATATTTGTGGAAGGTTGTTGTTTGTTCTTGTTTTCTTAAGGTGGGATACATTTAAGTAAATCGATATTGATTAGATGTCTATTTCACTATCCAGCTCCCTTTTTCCTAAATCAATATACTATCTAAGAACCATCACTGGGCTTTTTTCAATTAAAAATACCCAAGGGTCTTCCTTCAGTCAAAGCCAAGGTAATAAGGGTTTACAGAGTATCAAGAAACAACTGCAGCATCTTCCAAATGAACACTGCAGTCACCAGAGATAGCAACTTCTCCCAATTTCTGTGTGTCAGTATAAAGGAATGGAGCAAGAAAATTATTCAAATACGATTGAAGAAAGGGTAACCTTCAAGTGAATAAACACAATTTTCTGTCCCGGGAAAGAACAAATAACTGACAACTCTTAAGAATTGAGAGATTATAAAGATGTCCCTTCTATTTTTGGAAACCTTGGTGGCATAGTGGTTAATTAAGAGCTATGACTGGTAACCCAAGGGTCAACAATTTGAATTCCCCAGGTACTCCTTGGAAACTCTATGGGGAGGTTCTAGTCTGTTCAATAGGGTCACTATAAGTCAGAATTTACTCAACAGCAATGGGTTTGGGATTTACATTTACCACAGACCTACTGGGTGCTGGATATTATGATAGGCATTTCTCACAAATTATTTCATTTGGTACTTACTATAAACATGTCAGACAACAGCGGTTGCAACAACACCTGAATCCTAGGGAGGAAGTGGGAAGTTTATACCTTAGTTTTGGACAAAGCATTATACAGTTCTTAGAGGTGTTCCTACTCTAGAAAGAACTGTCCACCTAAATCTCTCCAATAACTCTCCACCACTCAGGTTCTGAATGAGTGTCTTCAGGCACATCTGCAATCCCTGTCCCACTTCTTGTTTCAGACATCTAGTGCTGCTCTAGCGGAAATACCACAAGTGGACGGCTTTAGCAAAGAAAACTTTATTCTTACACATTCCACTAGGTTACGAGGCCACATCCAGAATGTCTGCTCCAGGGGAAAGGCTTTCTCTCTGTCGGCTCTGGAGGAAAGCCCTCATGTTGTCTCAGTCTTTGGTTAGGAAACATCTCGGCACAGGAACCTCAGGTCTGAAGAAGGAGCTCTACTCCTGGTGCTGCATTCTTGGAGGTACGAGGTTCCCAGTTCTCTGCTTGCTTCCCTTTCCTTTCACCCCTTGTGGAATAAAAGGTGGTGCAAGCCATACTCCAGGGAAACTCCCCTTACAATGGAGCCAAGAGGTGACCTTAGTAGGAGATTTACAGTCCCACCCTAATCCTCTGTAACACACAGTAAGGAAAAATCACAAAACAGAGGGTGATCACACAATACTGGTAATCACGACCCAGTCAAACTTCTATACATATTTTGGAGGGGACACAACTCAATCCATGACACTTCTGCTTCTTCTTGCCCCCTAGCTCACACTATAGCAGCCATACCAGCCTCCTTTCTGCTGATTGAACATGTTACACAAGTTTCCTCTTCCCCCAGATATCTGCGTGGTTTGTTCCCTCATCTTCCAGGGTTTATCAAAATATCACTTGCCTGATGAAATCTTCCCCAGTCACTCAGTACAAAACTGCCACTTACCTCATCTGCTTTAATTTTCTCAATATTTGTCACCACTTAATATAGTATGCATTTTACTTCTTTGTTTATATCTGTTTATCGCCTCTGGAGTTTAAGTTTCATGAGGCAAAGGATTCTATTTGGTTGAATCCCTATAATCCCCAACTCCTCGAAGAGTGCTTGTCACATAGTAAGTAGTTGCACAAAATAGTTGCTGAATGAATAAATGATCTCTTCAATGAAGAGTAAGATAGCAAGCATTATAGCAGCATTAAGTAATAATCGTTTCACAATTCTGTGTATTCTTACATGCAGTTTTTACTGCCTGGGACATTATTCTTCCATTTTATTTTTAAAAATGCCATGTTACATCCTAAGGCTAAATTCAAATAAAAACTCTTCCATGAAATCTTTCCTAGCTCCCACAGATGGAGCCAGATGTTTCATCCTACTGGTATCTCACCATTCATACACTGCCACATATTATCTATGCAGCAGGGCACACACATTCTCACTTGTTTCCTCAACTAACCTGCAAGCTTCCTAAGAACACAATCGAGTTTATTCGTGTTTGTATCCCCAGAGGCTGACACTGCATCCTGATTAATGTTTATTGATTGAAAATTAGAAATTCAAAATTGAATGCCACAAATCGCCATCTTCCACACTCAGGTCTCAATGTTTCTAACTATCTTTAAAGCTAGAGTAGTCAATATACTAACATCTTACATTAGAAATTGCAAAGGTTACCATATCAAACTTCCTAAATCATAGCAGCTTTGCCATGTTTACCATTTTAACTATCATTTGTTATTTTAAAAAATTGCTATTGTTGTTAATGTGATTATTATTCACATCCTGACTCGCAGCGCTAAAGCAGAATTCCAGAGAGTTGCAATCGGTACTCATTAAGCAGCATCTTAGGTAGAAGAGACTAGACTCTCCTCACAATGCTCTCTGGTTTTGGCAGAGTAATTAGGTGCTTCTTTCACGAGGAACATTCTGTGACAGCAGATTACACAGATAAAAATACTAAGGAGGCTCCTCCTTTGTTTCCTAGGTCATTGTTAACATCAAGAAATATTAGCAAAGGTGAGCCAGGCACCTAGATGCAAGGAAACTGTTCTCATGGTAGGTGTTTTAAAAACTACATTAAAAATTCCCAAAGATAATACTAAATACCTGTCAGCAAATTACCTAAAAGGGTGATTTCAAATGAATAGGGTATTAAGCATGCATATGCGAAAAAGAGAGGCATATTTAGGAAAGCCTTTCTCTAAAATGAGCTATTACTTTTTGTTCTTTTCTACTATGTAGCAGTCTTCTGTGAAATACATAAGAACATTTTCCTTTAAATATAGACTTAAAAATATAAATAATGACCTACGCAAGTTCAATTAACTGTGATACCACAGAAATTTAATTTTTAAAAAAGAACCTGGTTCAGTTGAAAGCTAAATTCCACTCCATTGCTCTCTAAAAGAGAATACTACTAAGAGATCTAGTTCATGTTTAAGCATATATTTACAAGTTATTTTATAGAAACAATAGTTTTCTAAAGCAATATTAATATCATGAGTCTAAAAAGGGTATAGAATACATATCAATACAAAAATGCTTGGTTTTTTTTTTCAAGAGGTGTCTGTTCATGACACATCCTGTTAATTAAAAATCTGAACCAAAAAAATTTAAATATGGTTAACATTAATGATGACAACTCGGTTTACAGTGAAGAAAATGGAATTTAGCTCTTAAGATTGGCAATGAAGCTCTGAAAGCAAGAGGTAGTTCAAACTGAATTTTGTAAAAATAGATCATTGAAATATTGTAATATTAGTATATATACAGTGAAAGACGAGAAATTTTATGTGTAAGCATGTTAAACTCTGTGGTAAAGACTTAAGCTAAAATACATATTTTTGAATTTTCCTTGATAGCTTTGTGCTATAACTTTATAGTCATAATCTCCCTGCCCCTAATCTTTGGTAACTGCTGATCTGCTTCTGTCCCTACACCCAGTTTTTTTTTTAAAAATAATGTCATATAATGTCATATAACTGTGATTATAAGCACTCAACTTTTCGAGATTAGCTTCTTTCACTTAGCACAATGCCTTTGAAGTTATTCCAACATGTTACATCTGTCAAAGGTTCATTTGTTTTTATTGCCAAATAGTATTGTATTGTATGGGTATATCACAGTTTATCAGTTTGCCCATTGAAGGATATTTGGGTCATTCCCAATTTAGGGAAATTGTGAACAGAGCTGCTATAAACAATAATGTACAGGTTTTTGTGTGAACACCTGCTGCTACTTCACAAAGGGTAAATACCAGGAGTGAGGTTGCTGGGCCAAATGGTAAGTGTATACTCAACTTTATAGGAAAAAGCCAAACTGTTTTCTGGAATGGTTATATCATTATGTATGTCCACCAGCAGTATATGAGGGTTCCATTTGCTCAACATACTTGACAATACTTGTTATCATCAGTATATATATATATATATATATATTATATACAAACATACATACTATCCACATAACACACACACACACATATAGCTGATGTGCAATGGTAGCTCAGACTGATTTGAGAGTACATTTCCCAAGCTGTAGCTAACATCGGTCATTTTTTCAAGTGCCTATCTGCATTCTTTAGGATTATCTACACATACAATCATACTATCTGAAGATAGGGAGATTCTTACTTCTGTTTTTGCCAGTGTGGATGCCTTTCATTTCTTTGCCTTGTCCAGTTGCTCTGGCTAGAACCTCTAGTACAATATTGAATACAAGGGATGAAAGTGGGCATCCTTGTCTAGTTTCCATTCTCAACGGGAATTCTTTCAGTCTCTCTCCATTCAGGATGATGAAGGTGGTTGGCTTTATGTACATGCCCCTTACTGTGTTGAGGAATTTTCCCTCTATTCCTACTTTGCTGAGAGTTTCTAGCATGAATGGATGTTGGACTTTGTCAAATGCCCTTTGTGTATCAATTGACAAAATCAGGTGATTCTTGTCCTTTGTGCTACTTATGTGGTTAATCACAGTAATTGTTTTTCTGAATTTGAACCAGCCTTGTGTCCCTGGTATGAATGCAAATTGATCATGATGAATTATTTTTTTTCATATGTTATTGAATTTTATTGGCTGGATTTTGTTCAATATTTTTGCATCTAGGTTCATAAGTAATAGGCCAAAGCCAGCCAAACCAAGTGCCGTCGAGTCAGATCCAACTCATGAGTAATATTGGTCCATAATTTTCTTTTTCTGTGGGATCTATCCCTGGCTTTGGTATCAGGGTTATGCTGACTTCATAGAATGAATTTGGGAATATTCCATCCCTTTCTGTGCTGTCAAATAGTACAACTAGTATTGGAGTTAACTCTTCCCTAACAGTTTGGTAGAATTCTCTGGTGATGCCATCCAGGCCAGGCCTTTTTCTGGTTGATAATTTTTTCATGACTTTTTCAATCTCTTTCTTTGTGATGGGTTTATTAAGTTGTTCTACTTCTCCTTGTGATAATTGTCACAGGTGATATGAATCTAGGAATTTGTTCATTTCCTCTAGGTTTTCAAATCTGTTAGAGTACAGCCTTTTGTAGTATTCTGTTATGATACTTTTGATTTCAGTTGGGTCTTTTGTGACATTTCCTATCTCATTTCTTATTTGGGTTGTTTCCTCTCCTGTTTTTAGTAAGTTTAGCCAATGGTTTATTAATTTTGTTGATCTTTTCAAAGAATTAGCATTTGGTTTTGTTAATTTTTTCAGTTGTTATTCTATTCTCTAATTGATTTATTTCTGCTCTAATCTTTATTAACTGTTTTCTTCCAATGCCTGAAGGGTTCCTCTGTTGCTCTCTTTCTACTTGTTCAAGCTGTAGGGTTAATTCTTTTACTGGAGGAACTTTCTTCATTCCAGATGTGTGCATTTAGAGATAAATTGACCTCTGAGTACTGCTTTTGCTGTATCTCATATGTTCTGGTAAGATGTGTTTTCATTATCATTTGGTTCTATAAATTTCTTCATTTCATCCTCGATTTCTTCTACAATCCATGGATTTTTGAGCAAGGTGTTGCTCAGTCTCCATGAGTTCAAATTTCTACCTATGTTTTTTCTGTTATTGGTTTCAACTTTTATGGCTTTATGGTCCAAGAAGATGCTTCACAATAATTCAATGGTTTGGATTTTGTTGAGACTTGCTTTATGTCCTAACAATTGGTCTATTCTGGAAAATGTTCATTTGCTTTGGAGTAGAAGGTGTACTTATCTGTTGATGGGTAAAAAGTCCTGCATGTGTCAATGAAGTATAACTGGTTAATTGTTGCAGTAAGATCTCTTTTTATCATTACTGAGCTTTTTTCTGGATGATCTATCCATTATGGAAAGTGGAGTGTTAAAAGTCTCCAACTATTATTGTGGAGTGGTCTATCTCATTTTTTAATGTTGTCAGTGTTTGTTCAATGTATTTAGATGCTCTGGCATTTGCTGTATAAGTATTTAATATTGTTATGTCCTGCTTATATATTGAACCTTTCAGCAATAAATAGTGATCATCCTTGTTCACCATAGTAGATTTTACATTAAAGTCTATTTTATATGAGATTGGTATTGCCACTCTTGCTCTTCTTTGTATGTAGTTAGCTTAGTATATATTTTTCCATTCTTTGACTTTTAGTTTGTTCATATCTTTGAGTCTAAGGTGTCTTTCTTGCAAGCAACATATAGACAAATCATGTCTTTTGATCTAGGATGTCAATCTGTCCTTTATTGGGGCATTCAGTCCATTTACATTCAACGTAACTATTGATAGACATGTGTGTAGTGCTGTCATTTTGATGCATTTATTTTTGTGTTGTTGATGTTTCCTATGTTGCTCTTAATTTATTTTGGGTCACTCTTCTTTATGGGTTGACTTTTCATCTTTTTTGGTGTTAGTTTTGTGTTTGTTGAGACACTTGAATTATATATCGCATTGATATCTTGTTTTGTGGATATGCTATGATCCCCCTTAGTATTCTAAATTTAAACCAGACTTTAACTTCTGCACATCTTTTTAATTTCCTCTCCATCTGAAAGTATTATACCTAGTGTAATAATATATCCTTCTTTTTAACGTGATGATCTCTTAGTTTTAGTGGTATGATCACTTGTTCTATTTTTTAACATTGTAGCTATGTTTCAGCTTTGTGACTCCCCTAATTAAGCAGGATTCTGGGTGCTGTGTCCTGCATTTCCTCCTTGAGTGTATGGTTAATGTTTTTGTTTTTCTAAACAAAAAACTTCTTTCAGTATTTCTTGCAGTTTCAGTCTCACTTTTACAAAGTCCCTAAGCTTCTGTTTATCTGCAAATGTCTTAATTTCACCTTCATACTTGAGAAACAATTTTGCAGGATATATAATTCTTGGTTGGAAGCTTTTCTCCTTCAGGGCTCTCAATGTGTCATTCCACTGCCTTCTTGCCAACATCGCTTCTGCCACGAAGGTAGACAGAAGCCTACAGGGCTTCCCATTTTATGTTAGCTTTGCTTTAAGCCTTGCTGCCTATAAGAGTTTCTCTTTATGATTCATTTTATTAAGCTTGATTATAATATGGCTTTGTGTCTTTCTTTTGGGGTCTAGTTTTTGTGGTGTTCAACAAGAATCTTGGATATCTATTCTCCTGTCTTTCATAATTTCAAGGAAATTTTTATCAGCAATTCTACAACAATACTATCTGTATTTTCAGTTATTCCTCCCTGTTCAAGAACTCCAGTTCTTCATAGAGTATTCCTCTTAAGTTCTACATGTTTCTTAATACTTCTTCATTTTTCTTATTTCTTTTCTATGATTTCTGCTGGTGTCAGTTGTTCCACCCTCAAGCTCACTAACTCGGACTTCCATCTCCTCAGTTTTGCTCTTTGGGCTTTGGATTGAACTGTCTAATTCTGTAATTTTATTATTGATCTGATGGATTTCAGATCACTGATGTTTCATCAGTTCAAATAGCTTACTTAATTCTTCATTTTGTTCTGCTGCATTTTGTTTAATCTCTTGGAGGGCTCTACACATAATTCTTTTGTACTTGACCTCCAATAATTTCAGAAAGGCTTTTTCATCTGGGAAGCTTTTTGATTCTTTATTTTGGGAGTTTTCTGGAGCCATGGTGGATTGCTTCTTTAAATGACTAGTTATTGATTGTTGTCTTCATGCCACCTAGAAGCTGGTTTCTCTAGTGTTACCTTAACAGGAGCTGAGGCATAGTTTTAAGATGGGAGTAAGGTCACTACTAGGTTTGATCACCAGCCACCTCTACTCTAGTGACTGGCCCTTAGTGGCCTGTCTAGGGTGGCAGGCTCCACTTCCTGGCTGGCAAAGGTGGCTCCCTACTTATGTAGTCACTGGGGGCCCAGCCAATGCTATGATGCAGATCATTGTAGGGTAGAGGAGATGCTGCTGCCCTGCTCAGCAGTCAGTTTTCCAGGAGGTCTTATTTTACAAAGGTGCTTTACTGTTGCACTAGGGGCTGTCCAATAGCTGCCAAAATCAGTCAGATGTGGCAGGACTCACCTTCTGGCTAACAATGAAAGCATATCATAGGCCATTCCCAGAAGCTATGACATGGCTCAAAAAGCAGACAGGTTAGGGCCTTGCTGCCATCCTTTGTCAGACCACACCCATACACTAGGCATCACTGTCCTAACATAGCTATTCTGCGGCAGAAGCACTGTCCAAACAGGGACCGCTGCTTGGCCTGAGAATTAGACCCAGCTAAGAGTTTTGATTGGCTGACTCCCACTTTCAGTTGATCAAGATGATGTCCTACCTAAGCTTTCCTTCTTGCTGTGAAACAGCAGAATCTATGGTGCAGCTCTGAAAAGACAGGGTGGAGGTGTAGTGGTGTCCTCAGTTGGTAGCTGAGCTCTCAATGTGTGGTCATTGCAAGTACAGTCTCTCTGTTGTACTATACACTGTTTATTTAAGTGCCACAACTCAACATATTAGCCAGTTTATGCCCAGTACCTGCCTCCCAGATAATGAAGAAGCCATCAGCATCTTCAGTCCTCCTAAGTGATGAGTCAGCAGAAGCAGGACTCAGTGTGCCATTGTCTTGTCATTGAGAGAGGTAGTTTCTCCCTTACTGGAGCCTAATCCAATCTGACAGCTCTCCACCAAATCCTAGGGCTCCCTGGATGTCCATGCTGTTCCATTCATTTATCATTCTAGGCCTCAGTTCCCAAAAGGAATTGAGGAGATGTGTTTCTAGTCTGCCATCTTGGCCCCACCCCACCCTTTATAATCTCTTTATTGACTCACTTCCCAAGGTCTTCAATGTTTACCTTCTTTACTTCACTGGTACTTCACACCTGCAATGTGAAGGCTACATTTTGGACCATCCAGAGTGATTTCCTAAAGCTCATTCTTGCTGTAGTTAGTCCTCAATGTTACAGATGGTGGTATCACAGAGGAACAGAAAATTTGAATATTTTTTTTGTGGCTAATTAGAAAGAGACTTTCATAAGAATGTAGAGTATTGTAGGATGGTATCTACAGTCCTGATCATTTCTCAAGCAATGGTCCCTTCTCCAGAGCCAGGTGTGGTGTCATGAATACCTCAAAACACTAATCTCAAAAATGAACTTCATCTTTTTATCCCTCCTTACTACTATAATTTTGCTAAGTCATATATTCTTCAAACATTTTTTCGAAGTATTTACTGAGCAGATACTATGTGCTCATTTTCATTGGTCAATCTGTTTTATTGCTTGATGTTTCCATAAGTATAAAAGGAAAGTTCTAAAAAGTTTTATTTAAAAACTTTTTAAATAAAAATAAACTTTAAATAAAAAATAAAACTTTTTATTTAAAAAGTTCTAAAAAGTTTTTTTTAATATGTGTGAATTGATTCACTTTTCCATGTAACCTTATTTCCAACTAACATTTTTTTGTTTATATTTAAATTAGTGACTATACTCTCTATACACACATACACATCATAAACCTTCATCAGTCTGGCAGTATACAATCAGAGAAAGTTCAAGCATCAACCATATAACTTTTATTATATGAGTGTGCCTTGTGAAACACTCTGCTCTTAGAGAGTAAAGACCACAATTTATTCCCTATGTGTTAACTTCTTTATCTAGAACTCTCACACATATATGTAAATGCTTTGTGTGTGCTAAACGAATCAGTGGGTGTTAAAAATTGTGACTATGCACTGATAGTATCTATTCATTTATATACTTAGTATTAGTCAGGCACTGTGCTAGACTCAAGGATACTGAATGAGTAAGATAGATCTATTCTTGCCCTCATGGTACTTACAGACTAATGGAACACCTATCATAAACTAATTCAATAATAAGTCCATTTTTCGCTTCATTCATCTGCTGTCTCTTCCGAAGAGATCAAAATCAGGTTGTTTTCTGTTTATCTCAGCACTTAGGTTTCTGTCTACTTCAGAGAACAATATCCGTCCTCAACCTGACTGTTCTACAAGATGAAGTATCAAAGTTCTCCTTATCCATAGTTTGTAGTCTTTCTCTTTCAGTGTCTATTTCTTTATCATAACTCAACCAACTATAAGTTGTTTTATTGCTTTTTAAATATAGAAAAGATCTAGATATCTATCCTGTGACTTATGTCAATAAATCTAAACAAACAGCCTTTCGTTGCTTGGTAGTGGTACAAAAACAGATACACAGACCAATGGAACAGAATAGAGAATCTAGAATATCACTATCCTCCTATGAAGAGTTGATATTTAACAAAGGCCCAAAGGTTGTAAGCTGGGGTAAAAACAGTCTCTTTAACAAATAGTGTTGGCAAAACTGGATATCCATCTGCAAAAAAAATGAAACAGGACCCATATCTCACACCTTATGCAAAAACTAACTCAAAATGGATCCTAAATATCAAGCCTAAAACAATAAAGACTATGGAAGAAAAAATAGGGACAACAATGGAAGCTCTAATATGTGGCTTAGATAGACTACAAAATCTTACCAGCAATGCGTAAATAACATAAGAGAAAATGGATCAATGGAAACTACTAAAAATCAAACATGCTTATCAAAAGACCTTATCAAGAAAGTTCCAAGACTGCCTACAGAATGGGAAAAAATATTTGACAACTACATATTGGAGTGATGTGTAGTGTCTATAATCTACAAGGTACTATAAAATATCAACAAGAAGAGACAAACAACCCAATTAAACAACGGGTGAAGTAAATGGACAGACACTTCACCAAAGTAGACATCCAAGCAGCCAAAAGATGCATGAGGAAATGCTCATGATCATTAGCTATTAGAGAAAACCAAATCAAAACTACAGTGAGATACCATCTCATGTCAGTGAAGTTGGCAATAATCCAAGAAACACAAAACACAAATGCCGGAGAGGCTGTGGGGAGATTGAAACTTTCCTACACTGCTGGTGGGCATGCCAAATGGTTCAACCTCTTAGGAAAGCAATTTGGCGTTTCCTTAAAAAACTAGAGATAGAAAGACCATATGATCCAGCAATCCCACTGCTTGGAATATATCCTAAATAAACAGGTGCTATTGCATGAACAGATACATTCACACAAATGTTTAGTACAGCACTGTCCACAACAGAAAAAGATGAAATCAACCTAAGTGTCCATCAGCAAGTGAATGAGTAAACAAACTGTGGTATATATACATCATGGAACACTATGCAATAATAAAGAACAATGACGATTTTAGGAGGCATCTCATAATCCAGTAGCAACTAGAAGACATTATACTAAGTGAAATCAGTCAGGGAAAAAGGACAGGTACTGTAAGAGACCAGTATTATAAGGACTTAGAAAAGGACTTATGCACAGAAGAAAAGATTCTTTGATGGCCACAAGGGTAGGTAGGAAGGAAAGGGTTGCTGACAGATTAGATGATCGATAGAAATTTGATCAGGTAAAGAGAGTGACAGAACACAGTAGACAGCAGGTCAGCATAACTGGACAACCCTATAAACAGTTTCCTAAATTCAATGCAACATCTCAAAAGATAGAGTAGCAGGGACAGGGGCCTGGAGACCATGTTTTCAGGGGAAATCGAGGTGAACTGGCATAACTAGTCTTTTACTAACAGAGTCATCTGGACCCGTACTGGTGAGTGGAGTCTGGGGTCTTAAAAGCCAGGAAGCTGCCATTTGACGGACATCAGCTGGACCCAACCCATTCAGAACAGATGACAACTGAGAACATCAAGGACACAAGGAAAAATGAGCCCAGGGGACAGAAGGACTCATATGATTGGAATACTACATCAGTTTGAGACCAGAAGAACCAGATGGTGCCCAGCCACTGCCAAAGACAGCCTTGATAAGGGACAAAATGTAGAGTCCCTGACATAGTACAAGAGAAAGAGGTATGCAGATCAAGAACTCTACTAAGAGGCCAGAATTGATGGTCTGACAACCTAGAGGGTCCCCTGGGAAAAAGGCCCCTAGACTAGCTACTGGCCTAGGCCTGAAACCAGTTCTAGGTCAACAAGTCAGACAAAGAACGGACTGGACTTGAGGACACAGAGTGAGCATGTAGTGTGTATACTTTATGGTTTTATACATTTATAGGAGGCTATCCTACTGGTTTCTTTCTAGATGGGAGAGAAAAGCGTGGAAAGGTGGGAATAGATATTTGTTAAGAGGATACTAGAAGCAAAGAGTGAAAACGACAAGTGTGTTGTCACAGGGTGAGAAAAGTAGATACAGTTGCAGAGAGGCAGGCACACAAAATTGACTTGGATTATATACTTTCACTTAATCATAATAAAAACATATATATATATTTTAAAAAGCCTCTCAATTCATCTCACCTTGAATTCTAATTAGGATACAAAGAAAACTTACTAGGCAGTTTTACATGCATTGTTAACACAAGCCAAGCCAGTGTACCCTCATTATATGCTCTTGAAGGTACATACTTCACATTTACAGATGAAGAGACTCCCAGAAAGTGAAGATGAATTACCTGAGATCACCCAGTTAGTAAGAATTTGAACCCGAAGCCATGGGACTTCAAAGCTCATGTTTTAATCCATCATACTGCACTACAAAAGAAAAATGGGAAGCAATTGGGCATGTGCAAAAATTAATCAACTCTAATTAGATGATATCCTGAAACTAGAATGGTTTCTCTGTAAATGTCATAGATTAGGACAACAAAAAATCGTTTGAATACATAACAAGAAAGATTGTTTCAGCCAGGCAGAAATTTCTTTTACTAACAAGTTATTTTTTAAACATGATTCTGTTTGCATGCACCTTCATCAGTTTTAAACTAATCCTGGAAAACACAGTGGCTTAATAGGCTTTAACATACTCACCCATGTGCAAATCAAAATTGGAATTTATTTGTTCCACATTTATTGTCAATAGCTAATTTTTCTCTCATGTCCTTCCTTTTCTTTCTAGTTTTATCCTATTTTCTTATTTCTAGTCTCTTTTACTTTTTAAAGTGTACTTCCAAGATTTATGAGTTTGAACTCCTGATTTAGAAACTTAATTCCCTTGACTATTAGTATAGTGAACAGTGATTGGGGATGAAATCAGCTGTGATTCTGAAAATTCTAAGACTTTAAACTGTTTCATTTGTCCTACAATAGTTTTAACCAATATTCTAATTTTATTTTTAGTAATTTTAGAGGTGACAAAGTTCCCAATGATACTGCTTTTGTTTAACTTTTTAAAATTTCTGTCTCTTTCTCTCTCTTTCCTGAATGTAGTGTTTCTTTTAGAAGCTATCTTAACATCCCACTTCATAGCAATCATCAAAGCACCATGCATGGATTCTTTAATTTCTTCTTTCTGCCTATGCTTAGTACTTTTTCTGGGCTCAGTTTTCTGGATTTTCAGATACATATTGTGATTTTACTGGTACAAATCTAAAAGCCAAAGCCACTGCTCTCAAGTGAATTCTGATTCATAGTGACCCTATAGATCAGAGTAGAACTGCTCCCACAGAGTTTCCAAGGAGTGCCTGTCAGATTTGAACTGTCAGCTTATGGTTAGCAGATGTAGCACTTATCCACTACATCACCAGGATTTCCTTCACTGGCAGAGTATCTATTAAAGTTAATGGGCACTACTTGTCACATACAGAAGCCAAAGAAAACTTCATTAAAAAAATGAACAAATTTAACATAAATCATACTGAAAACACAAATGAGAATTAAGAGAGCAGAGATAGCTTTCCCCTTTATAGCAAGTGATATATCTTCTGAAATCACATCAGTGACTGTGGCATAGATTCCACTGCATTATTTTCTAGAGCTTAGGAAATGCTTCACTGGAGGCATAGATCCAAATTCCTGAATCGTGACAACAGCTGAAGACTAAAGATAGTCAAAACACCATTTTCTGTACATTTTCAGTTGCTAAAGAGGCACTTACAGTACATTATGTATGAAGTATATTGTTTTAACCCTGTGATCGCTCTACTGGGAAAAAGATTTAGGACAGAAGACATTGTTTTATACCTTCATTATAGGCATACAGTTTTTAAAGTACGTCTCTCTTCTTAACGTCAAAATTTCAAGGACATTTTACAGAAGATGTACAATCTTTGTCATCAAAGCATTTTGATTTCAAACAACTGTTGAATTTACTCCATGACCCTCACAGAACCAAGCACAAAAACACCTCAGGGTTTTTGCATCTGCTGTCACCTCTGCCTAGAAACTTCTTTCCAGACTTTTCTACAGCTCCCTCCCTTATTTCCTTCAGGTGTATGCTCTTATGTGTTCTCAGAAAGGACTACCCAAACTGCTCCACATAAAGCAGCATCCCCACACTCTCTCTCCTGACAGCATCTCTCACTCTCTGATGGTGCTGTTGTCTGTAATCCCTCCCACACATGAAAATAAAAGTCATGAGGACAGAAACTTTGAGTGCTTTATTTAGTCTACTGACCCCAGCCCCTACAACAGTCCCTTGTATAAAGTAGGTTTCCATAAATGTCTGTTTAATAAATAAAAGTCACTTAGTTAAACTGTAAGAGTCTGCTCTATGTTCCCATTAACTACCTTCCCAGTCACTTCAAGCCAGTGCTTAATCAAATCCATTCTTACAAACTCTTAAGAAGAGATGGTGAAAGTCGCACGCTGAATGACAGACCAAAAGCAAGGATAAGCCTTGCCTTGAATTCACCATTGCTAATGGCCTTCCACCATCAAGAGCCTAAATGTTCATCCCCAGGGGAGCAGCACAATTGTCTATTCCTCGGCCAGAACACTTCTCGCTAGACAGAAGGCAAGGCAGACATGAACTTGTGACCTTGTGGATGGACTAGCTGCACACCACCCAGAAGGATTTGCTCTTTCAGATAGCACAATGGTAACACTGTGTACCCAGAAATGATTCACAGGAGAAGCAGGAGCTCGGCCAAAGGCAGGGAGGCAATCTGCACAGAATACTATACACTCAAAGGGCTTTCTTTTCATTTCAAAATGAAAAGTAGGGGGGATGGGAATCACCCAACTTACACTGCATATTCCATAGGTAGGAAAACCTAGGATACACTCACCAATCACTTCTTTTTGTATTTTTGGAGTCCCAAATAAAGAAGCTTCTTTTAAGTAAGTAAAAATGCTCTCTGAACTTGATTTAACAGTTTTTGCAGCTTACAAAATACTGGAGAAAGGTGAAGATGATAATAAAATGATGCTGACGATGCTGAAAATAAGAGAAATACTTCAAACTCAACTGAATTAGATGGCCAAAAATATTTTTTTAAGCAAAAACATTTAAGAGGATTTTCAAGGAGACTTGTGAAGAGACAAAATGGATATAAAGGAATGAGAAGCCAAGGTGTGAGACCTTCCAATTTACATAAAATTCTAAATGATTCAGTGTTTACCACATAGAGCTTGTTGTCAAGGAGATGGTGGTATACACAGCAATTCTCCTTTCCTTCTGAGCTGTCATTTATACTGTCCAGAAGGACTGCATTATAATGGAGAATTATTTTTCCATAGATAACATTTTACTTCCTAAAGAGTAATCTTGATGTGTTTTAATTGAGGTTTACTAGAAACAAAAATACAGCAATCTGTAAAGAATCTACCTGTGAAGTACCTATGTAGGAAGAAATTAACCCTTCGGTAAATTGAATAACAGTCAAGTAGAAGAATGACCCAAGTGAAAAAATTATTTATCGAACGTTTGTGCTTCGAGATCTGACTTCAACCAGCTTCTTTATCATCCTCAGGAAATGCCCCCAGTGATTTCTGTCTCAGTCTCTCATCTGTAAAATGAAAGTATGTGGTAGGGTAACTCATGCAAATTAACAATTTACAATTTATGATGTAAACTTCACTGCATAAGCATTGAAATCTGGCACATGTATTTTGATAGTATACTTCCTTGTAGGATCTAAAAAATGTGGTGGGCATTTCTACATTAATTTCAAAGCATTACCTGTAAAGAGAGAAATTCCAACCCCCCAATGTGACTACTACACCTTCACACACAGGTACCCACTGCACTACCATTTGTCCACATTCCAAAACTTAAATAAAATTTTCTTCTGACAGCCTAAGGGAAGATTTTTAAAAGCAAAGAAAAAATATGGTGTGATCTTCAGAATGGCAAAGAGTGGGTTTCTGAGGATTAGAATATGTAACATTTTGTGAAAAAAGAGTAACAACAATCCATCACTGCCTCTGTTTCACTAGAAGGCACAGAACATGAGCTAGATATGAGTTGCTTTCAGTTACCTCCCTACTAGATAGTATTGTGCCAACTCCAACTCAAAACAACCCTATATGTATTACAATAGAGCTGTGCTCTATAAAAACTGACACATTTTTGAGATCATCACCTACAGATTTATAAACTCTGTATGGGGCCAAGCAATCCATACTTTAATAAATCTTCAGCTGAGTAGCGCACTCTAATGTTTGTAAACCACTGGGCTCCACTGTATCTTCATGACTGAAATCACTGAATTCTAGCACATAATGAGGTCAAAAGGGGGGACAGAGGATGGCAGAATTATAATTAGCAGAGAATATAAATTAACATAACATAAATTCCCTGTTCTAGAGAAATCTGCCTTCAGTTAGTACAGTACTCATGGAATTTAGTGTCAAGCCAAATCACTTGGCTGTGACTACTTTGAGCACTGGCAGAGAAAGCTTATTGGGCTGTGTCCAGTGAGAAACAATGCTGTGATCAATAACATCTGCCACAGGCTGGGAAGAAGGTGATGGCATCACACTAACAGTGTGTCTGCTCAATTATGAGCACCTGAAATAATTTTAGCATCTGAAACCTTCAAGCTTAGTCCTGTTCATTGTCAGTAGACACACCATAGTTATTGATTTTGAGAAACATCTTTGGATTTATTGCAAGTATTATATTATGACTGTGTCACTGTGTTTTCTATGGAGTAAATTTCTAAATAGAGATAGAGACAGAGGACAATATGATCTAGAATTTCCATTTTGGTAACATAAAAATTATTTACTCCAGCACTACATTTCTTCCCTGTAAAGCTTTTGCATTGATTTGTATGTTTTCAGTTTGGATTGCTTTCAGATTTATTTGATATTTGAATATATCTGTCTCCTCTGTGACACTATATCGAGTTCCTTTAAAGACAGAGGTCATATTCTTCTTCATGCTCCTACCGCAAAACCTTCCTGCAGTCTTTTGCTCATAATAGCACTCAAATATTCATTAAAAATGAATGAAGGACCAAAAATAAAATAGCTACCAACTCCTAAGAGTCTACTGTGTTCCAGGACCTTTGCAAATATTACAATATATTTGTGTAATATATATTTTCAACCCCTTTTGTACACATGAAGAGATGCTATGAGGTAAGATTCAAAGCTGAAAATTAGTAAGTCCTGAAGGCTTTATTCAAATCCAGCTCTCTCACTCCAAAACTCTTCCTCTAACTAAAATGTCTTTTCTAAAAACCAATTACTCTATAAAATAGAGCATGCATCTCTTATGCACCCTGAAAACCCCACTGCTGTGGAGTCACTCTGGACTCAAAGTGACTCTATATGATGGAGTAGAACGGCCCCATAGAACTTCCTATGGAAGCAGACTGCCACATCTTTTTTCCAAGGAGCAGCTAGTGCGTTTGGACCATCAACCTTTCAGTTAGCCACTGAGCACTTTAACCACTGTGCAACCAGGGATAATACTATATGCATAAAAATAGATATCATATAAAAATAGCCACTGAGTTTGAATACCCACATCAGTAAATCTACATTGATTCATAATCATCTGTGAATTGAAAATTTTCCCAGTCAACCATTTATCAGTTTAATTATGTGGAGGTGGGACTCTATTACAGAATGATTCTGTATGACTTTCCAATTAATGAGAAAGGGACATGGTATTGGAACTGATATCATTTCCGATACTGTCAACTGATGAAGAACAAAAAGGATGGATTTAAGAACACTCTGCTCCCAGAACTTTACCTAAATCCAGTCAAAAGTATGCATAAAAAGAAATATTTAGTAAACTAGTGCTTCTTTAAAGGAACAATTTTTTCATATCTACCTTTATGCATGACACAAAGTATAAGTCCCAGGTATTCTCTCCTTTACTGGAAAAGCTTACCTATAAGAAAGCCAGTTAGTTATAGTTTAACTGTGTTTAAACAAGGAGGAACTATTCAAAAATGCTGTCCAGAAATAGCCATGCAGAAATACAAAGAAGCCAGAGTGTATGAGGTAGAATGATGCATATACCTCCCAAGAACTCAAGATTCCTAATGGAGACATAACTCAATCATGAAATCTCCTCTTTGCGATGGGACATGATACAGAACTATTCAAGTGCACCCAGCAGGCCCTTTAAAAGAACAATTGCCTGGCCTTTTAGGAGACAGCCAGCTAAATGGCAAACTGATCCCCGAAACAATCTGCCAACTGACCACAAGATGCATGCATAGAAACACATCTGTTCAAGAAATGCAAGGGATCAAATGCGTAGAAACTTAAATACCAAATACATCAATTTAAAAGAAATACAGTATACAACATATACAGTTGTATCACCTCAACAAAGTTGTGGTTTTTGTTGTTATTATTGCCTGTTTGTTTATGTGCTTTTTTACCAGAGTGTCTATATCATTTGACAGGAAAGAGTACAGTAGTGTGTTTGCATTACTGTGAGAAGAAACAATGAGCATTTTCTCAGGCAACATAAATACTGGCTTTTCTATTAATAAGATATAAGATGTGGCATTTAAAAATTAAAAAAAGAAGAGATTGTTTCCTATTTTGTTTCATTATTGATAATGATGCTTAGTTTTAAAATCTCTCAAATTGTGTATCACTTCAGCTACAGAAGCCCTGGTAGTGCGGTGGCTAAAGCTCTTGGCTGCTAACCCAAAGGTTGGAGGTTTAGGCCCACCAGCTGCTCTGTGGGAGAAAGACATGGCAGTCTGTTACATAAAGATTTACAGCTGTGGAAATCCTATGGGATAGTTCTACTCTGCCCTAAAAGGTTGCTATGAGTGGAATAGTTTTGATAGCAAGTTTGATTTTTTGTTTTTTTATAGCTACAGGAATACAGCAGAACACTAGATTAGGTATTCTAGAGACGATTATTTAGCAAATTTTGGCCCTAATCACTTTCCTTCATTTTTATTCTTGATATGTGGAGGGAAAAAAAACTGATACTGCTGATAACAGCATCCTTTCTGAACACTGTCAGAGACGATCATACTCGACTTTTGAAATAGTTGGATAGTAAATAGCACTCTCAGCACTTTTATTTCACTTCATTATAGTTTCTTCAAACTATGCTGATGGCTACTCATATGTGGCATCAACTGTTTCCTTTATTCACTGACGGATTCCTACATTTGAGTCATATAAGACTCCACAAAATGATTCCCTCCACAGTCTCTCAAGTATATCCATTACCACCTATTAATAGAAATGCCTAAAAGAGTATTTGGTACCACAGAGATGTTCACAGCTGAGGAAGGCAATGACTGTAGAATGTCTTGAATATTCTAACAAATGCATTGGTACCTCAAAGAAAGTGTAATGGAGATGTGTCTTGTAGAGAAAGCAATCAAGTTACTAAAGGACCAGCTGCCATTTTCTAATCACATAGTGATTATAAACTAAAGCAAAAGAGTTAGTCACCATCTCAGTTATGCAGAATATAACAACTGAAGGATTAGGCTAATTAAGCAAAGATTTAAATTCCATGGGCTTCCTGGTCTCACAGTTCCTAGTTTCTCTCTCTTTATTCTCCACTGCAATCATTTATCTTCTTTCTGAAAAGATCAGTCTAATCATGTCACTCTCTTGCTTTATAAGTGTCAGCGATCTTAGGTACCAACAAGATAAACTGCAAATCCTTTACCCAAAGACTTCTCAGAATTTCATTTTTTATCCTGAAAAAGTCTGATATTCTTCTGAGACAATCTCAAGTTGATACCCTGGTCTGTCTGGCCTATGGTTTTCTTTCAGCCCTGTCTCTGGCTATGGTTTCACACACATCATATACACAACTCACCACATATACATGTATTAATACTTTCATGCATTTAATCCCTCACATAGCTCCTCATATTTGCAATGTTACTTTACTCCCCCTCTATCTCAGTGAATTCAAAGTCAAGTCAAATATCACTTCCTTACCCTACTGATACCTCCAGGTTGGTTTTCCACAACATCTTAGTTATCTTCACTGTACTCTCTAGGTACCTTTACCATAAAATGTATTATATACCTAATTTTACACATATATGTATACATGTATATATATAATATATATATATATATATATTTCCCCCAGTTGACTAGGAATTCCATGAGAATATGATCTGTATCTTTATAGATCTTTGCATTCTAAGTTACTACCTAAGTGCCAGGCCCACTGCAGATATACGTTCATTTTGATCTGGTTAAGTAAATAAAGTGTGAATCTCAGAATATCGGGATTGATTAAAGCTCCATTTAACAGTCACACAGCATTCCAGTATATCCAGTCAATATGGATCACATAAAACAATGCAGTCTAGATCCTGTCCCTGAACATGTATTTCAAAGTGCAAGTTCAGTTGTCAGATTTGTACTGGCATCTTCATATAAAAGAATAGAACCCTTATAGCCCTTAGGGAATAAATACCTTACTTTGAAAACTACATTAACTTCTCATAGAATTAAATTAGTCTGAGTGCCTGGTATATAGAAGGAACACAACACAGGTTGGTTAATAAGTCAATGAATAAATGAGTGAAATTAATAGTATGTATCTAACATGGTTCCCCAGAGTATTCAAGGTGCACCTGGTGGACCTGAATACTCTGGGGGTCAGTGCTACCCTGGCCCCTAGGGTCGCCATGAGTCGGATCCGACTCGACGGCACTTGGCTTGGCTTATTTAACATGGTGCTTTACTTTAAAGAGATGATGTACAAGGCTTTCAGATATCATTTACTGCTTTGCCTAAGAAAGTTGCATGATGAAATAAACCTTCCCAACTGATACTTAAAAGTACTTGGGCTTGGGGGTGTGGCCAAGATGGTAGACTAGACACACTTCTCAGTTCCCTTGAGAAGAAAGCCTGGGATGATAATTGAATGGAGCAGAGTAGACATCTGGAGAACCCTAGGATCTGCCATACAGTTGTCAGATTTGACTAGGCACCAGTAACAAAGTAACTTATCTCTCTCAAAGACGAGGCAGCAGCTGCTGAGTCCTGCTTCTGCTGACTCACTGTTTTGAAGGACTGCAGGTAATGATGCCTTCTCTGTTATCCAGGAGGTGGGAACTGGGCATGAGCCAGCAAACACACTGAACTACAGTGCGTAAGTAAACAGTGTATAGCACAGCAGAGAGACTGTGCATGGGATAGCCATGTATTGAGAGCCTGGCTGCTGACTGAGGGCACCACTGGCCCTCTACCCTCTCTTTTCTGAGTTGTACCAGAAAGGGCAGTTCAGTTGGGATGCCATCTTGCTTGACTGGCAGGTGGAGTCACCCATCTGGGGGCTTTAGCTGGGGCCAACCATTTAAAGAAGCAATCCACTGTGGTTCTGGAAAACTTCCAAAATAAAGAATCAGAAAGCTTCCCAGATGAAGAACTCTTTCTGAAACTACTGGAGTTCAAGTACAGAAGAATCATATAGAGAGCCCTCCTAGAGATAAAACAAAATGCAGCAGAATAAAATGAAAACTTAAGATATTTGAACTGACAGAACATCAACGATCTGAAATCCAGCAGACCAATAACTAAATTACAGAATTAGATAATTCAATCTAAAGCCAAAAGAGCAGAATTAAGGAAATGAAAGTCAGACTTAATGACCTTGAGGACAGAGCAATTGACACCAGTATTTACAAGGAGAAATCTGAGAGAAGAGATAAGAAAAATGAAGAAGAATTAAGAAACACATGGGACTCTATTAAGAGAAATAATCCCTGAATAACTGGAGTTCCTGAACAGGGAGGGATACAAAGAGCATTGTTGTAGAGTTGCTGACAGAAAACATCCCTGAAATTATGAAAGAGAACATAGATATCTAAGAAATGTATCGAACATTACAAAAACTAGACCACAAAAGAAAGACACCTAGACATAATCAAGCATAATAAAATGAAACACAAACAGATGCTTTTAAAGGCAGAAGGCTTAAAGCAAAGCTAACATTCTGAAGGAAGCTCTGTAGGCTTTCATCTGACTTCTTGGCAAAAACGATGTTGGCAAGAAAGCAGTGGGATGATACGTTCAAAGCCCTGAAGGAGAAACACTTCCAGCCAAGAATTATATATACTGCAAAATTGCCTCTCAAATATGATGGTGAAATTAAAACATTCACAAATAAACAGAAGTTTAGAGACTGTAAAAACCAAACCAAAACTACAAGGAATACTGAAAGAAGTGCTTTGCTTAGAAAAACAAAAAGATCAAGTGTATACTTAAGGAGGCAACACAGGACACGGCATCTAGAATGCTACTCAGGGAAGTCACAAAGCTCAATCAAAACTACAATATTAAAAGAAGAGAACCAGTGATCATACTACAAAAAAATACAATGTTATCACAATAAAAAAGATATATTACACTATGTATAACTCTTTCAGATGGAGAAGAAATTAAAAAGACATGCAGAAGTTAAAGTCTGATTTAAACTTAGAATAGTAAGGGGGATCACACAGGTAGGCACAAAGCAAGTAACAATGAGATATATCAAAACGAGAAGCATAATACAGGAGCCTTAACAAACATAATACCAACACCAAAAAAGATGAATGGTCAACCCATAAAGAAGAATGACTCAGAGCAGAATATTAAGAACAAAGTAGAAAACATCAACAACACAAAAATAAATGACAGCAGTTAGCACATACCTATCAATAATTACACTGAATGTAAACAGACTAAACTCTCCAATAAAGAGACAGTGAGTGACATAGTGGATCAAAATACATGACCCATGTATGTGTTGCTTACAAGAAACACACCTAAGACTCAGAAATATGAACAAACTGAAAATCAAAGCATGGAAAAATATACACTAGGCCAAGAACATAGAAAGAAGAGTAGGTATGGCAATACTAATCTCAGATAAAATAGATTTTAATGTAAAATCCACCATCAGGGACAAGGATGGACACTATTTATTGCTGAAAGGTTGAATACATAAGCAAGACATAACAATATTAAGTATTTATACACCCAATAACAGAGCACCTAAATACAGCAAACAAACACTGACAACCTTCAAAAATGAGGTAGATTACTCCACAGTAATAGTTGGAGACTTCAACACTCCACTTTCAGTAACAGACAGCTCATCCAGAAAAAAAACTCAGTAAAGAGACTGAAGATCTTATTGCAACAGTCAACAAATTAGACTTCATCAACTTATACAGAACTTTGTACCCAACAACAGATATGTACACCTTCTTCTCCAATACACAAGGAATATTTTCCAGAATAGACCATGTGTTAGGACACAAAGCAAGTCTCAACAAAATCCAAACCACTGAATTACCACAAATCATCTTCTTGAACCATGAAGCCATAAAAGCTGAAATCAATAACAGAAAAAACATAGGTAGAAATTCAAACTTATGGAAACTCAACCACACTTTGCTCAAAAATCCATGGGTTATAGAAGAAATAAATTTATGGAATCAAATGAGAATGAAAACACATTCTATTATAACCTACAGGATACAAAGCAGTGCTCAGAAGTCAGTTTATCTCTATAAATGTACACAACCAGAATGAAGAAAGGGGCTAAATCAAAGAAGTGACCTTACAGCTTGAACAAGCAGAAATAAAGCAGCAGAGGAATCTCTCAGGCACCAGAAGGAAACAGATAATAAAGATTAAAGCAGAGCTAAATGAATTAGACAACAGAAGAATAGCTGAAAAATTTAGCAAAACTAAAAGTTAGTTCTTTGAAAAGATAACCAAATTGATAAACTATTGACGGCACTTGGCTTACTTGGCTTAAACTTACAAAAGAAAAACAGGAGAGGAAACAAATAACCTGGATAAGAAATGAAATGGGAGATGTCACAACAGACTCAACTGAAATCAAAAGTATCATAACAGAATACTACAAAAGAGAGTACTCTAACAGATTTGAAAACCTAGAGGAAGTGCACAACTTCCTAGATTCATATCACATACCTAAATTATCACAAGTAGAACAACTTAATAAACCCATTACAAAGGAAGAGATTGAAAAAGTCATCTAAAAACTACCAACCAAAAAAAGTCCTAATCCAGATGGCTTCACCAGAGAATTCTACCAAACATTTAGAGAAGAGTTAACTCCAATAGTACTGAGGCTATTTCATAGCATAGAAAGGGATGGAATATCCCCAAATTCCTTCTATGTAGCCAGCATAAACCTGATTCCAAAGCTGAGAAAAGATCCCACAGAAAAAGAAAATTACAGACCAACAGCACTCATGAAGCTAGATGCAAAAATCTTCAACAAAAATCCTAGCCAACAGAATTCAACAACATATCAAAAAAAAATAATGCATCATGACTAAGTTGTATATATACCAGGAATGCAAAGCTGGTTCAACATCAGAAAGATAATTAATGTGATCAATCACATAAGTAGGACAAAGGATAAGAATCACCTGATTTTGTCAACTGATGCAGAAAAAAGTATTCAATAAAGTCCAACACCCATTCATGCTAAAAGCTTTCAGCAAAATAGGAATAGAAGGCAAATTCCTCAATCCAATAAGGAGCATTTATGCAAAGTCAACTGTCTACATTACCCTGAATGGAGAGAGACTGAAAGAATTCCCCTTGAGAACAAGAACTAGACAAGGATGCCCACTCCCACCACTTCTATTCGACATTGTACTAGAGGTTCTAGCCAGAGCAATTAGACAAGACAAAGAAATAAAGGGCATCCAGATCAGCAAAGAAGTAAGTGTCTCCCTATTTGCTAATGATATGATTATATATGCAGAGAATCCTAAAGAACCCACAAGTAAACTACTGGAACTAATGGGAAGAGTTCAGCAAAGTCTCATGATATAAATGTAAGTAAATCAGTAGGATTCCTTTACGCCAACAAAAAGATTATGAAAGAAGAAATCACCAAATCAATATCATTTACTATAGCCCCCAAGAAGATAAAATACCTAGGAATAAATCTAACTAGAAAAATAAAAGGCTTATACAGAGAGAACTACAAGACCTTACTGCAAGAAACCAAAAGAGACTTACATAAGTGGAGAAACCTGCCCTTCTCATGGATAGGAACACTTAATATTGTGAAAATGTCTATTTTACCCAGTACAAATTACAGTGTCTTTTTTCAATGAGATGGAAAAACAAATCACCAGTTTTGTTTGGAAAGAGAAAAGCCCCAGATAAGTAAAGCACTACTGAAGATGAGGAACACAGTAGTAGGAGGCCTCACCCTACCTGACGTTAGAATCTATTACACTGCCACAGTAGTCAAAATAGCCTGGTACTGGCACAAGAAAAGAATATAGGCCAATGGAACACAGCTGAGACCCCTGAGATGCTACCATCTTCTTATGAAAAACTGAAATTCGACAAAGGTACTAAATTGTAAAGTGGGGTCTAAACAGTCTCTTTAACAAATGGTATTGACAAAACTAGATATCCATCTGCAAAAACTGAAACAAGACTATATATCACACCTTACACAAAAACTAATTCAAAATGTATCAAAGACCTAACTATCAAACCTAAAATAATAAAGATCATGTAAGAAAAAATAGAGTCAACAATGGAAGTTATAATACACAGCTTTGACAGACTTCAAGATCTAACAAACAATCAGCAGAAGAGAAAACAGATAAATGTGACCTAATAAGAATCACTTTTGCTCATCCAAAGACTTTATCAAAGGAGTTAAAAGACCACCTACAGAATGGGAAAAAATTCTTAGCATCTACATGTCAGACGGATACCTGATCTCCATAATCTACAAGGTACTGCAAAATATCAACAAGAAAAAGGTAAATAACTCAATTAAGCAACGGGCAAAGGAGATGGACAGACCCTTCACCAAAGAGGACATCCAGGCAGCCAAAAGACACATGAGGAAATGCTCACGATCATTAGCTATTAGAGAAACCCAAATCAAAATTACAATGAGATACCATCTGACCACAACAAGGTTGGCCATAATCCAAAGAACACAAAACAACAAATGTTAGAGAGGCTGTGGAGAGACTGGAACTCTCCTACACTGCTGGTGGGCTTGCAAAATGGTTCAACCACTTGGGAAAACAATTTGGCACTTCCTTAAATAGCTAGAAATAGATATACCATTTGACCCAGTAATCCCATGGCTTGGAATATCTCCTACATAAACAAAGGCTGTCTTGTGAACAGATACATGCACATAATGTTTATTGCAGCACAGTCCACAATAGCAACAACATGGAATCAACCCAGAAGCCCATCAATGGATGAATGGATAAACAAACTATTGCACAAATACTCAATGAACAGTATGCAGTGATGAAAAAACAATGATGATTTTATGAAACATCTCATCTGGTTTCAACTGGAAGACATCAGTGAGAGGCAAAAAGAAAAATATTGTGTGAGACCCCTGCTGTAAGGACTTAGAAACAGAGTTATATACCGAAGAAAAGACTCTTTGATGGCTACAAGGGTGGGGAGGGAGGGAGAGGTTTGGTCATAGATTAGATAGCTGATAGCAGTTTGGTTAGGTGAAAGCAGTGACAGGACACAGTAGAAAGTAGATCAACTTAACTGGACATCACCATAAACTGACAGCTCTGCTAATCTCAGCTCAATACTGTAAGGATTGATTAGCAGGGGACCCTGCTCCTGGGGACCTTGCGGTCAAATGGCATAACTAGCCTATTGCTAAAAGAGTGGTGAGTGGTGTCTATTGTATTAAAAAGTAGCAAGCTGCCTGTCTGAGGTACACCGAACTGCCCCAACTAGGGCAGAACAGATGATCACTGAGAATAACAAAGACATGAGGGAAAAAAGTAGCCCAGGAGACACAAGGGCTCATGTGAATGGGACGCTGCATCAACATGTAACCAGAAAAATCAGATGTTGCCCAGCCACTACCAAAGACAGCCATGACAGGGAGCAAAATGTTGAGTCCCTGTAGAACCCAAGAAAAAGAAGGGTGCAGCTCAAAAACTCTACTAAAGGACTACAATTGAAGGTCCAATGGCCCAGTGGATCCCCTGGGAACATGGCCCCTAGACCTGCTGCTGCTCCTGTCTAGAAAACACTACTGAGGTCAACTCTTCTGACAAAAAAGAACTAGACTCAGGGACACAATGTGACTGCATGGTGTGTGCACTTTATTGTTCTATGGATTTATAGGATGCCTTCCTATTGTCTCTTTCTAGATGAGACAGAAGAGAGTGGAGAGGAGGAGACAGGAGTTTGTTAAGAGGATATGACAAGTGTAGAATGAAAAGGAAGATTGTGCTGTCCCAGGGCAAGATGAACAGAAGGAGCTGCAGATAGGCGGGCACGCAAACTTGATTTGGGTTGTATCCTTTCACTTAATAAAAATAAGAAAAGAAGTACTTGGACTCTAAAGTGATCTGACAAGTTGTTATCTGCTCTGGCTCATAACTGGCATTAGAATGGAGAATGTTAAAGTACTAGCAGAGAATTATCAAAGAAAAATTCTGAAACAGCAACTCAAAGGAAAAACTTGAAAGGGTCTAATGGAAACACAAAGGGGAAAAAAATTAAGGAAATAAAACCTCAATTATAATCTTTTTTTAATACTTCTTTTTTTAATGCTTTGAGAATCAAGTAATAAAGTAATTAATATCCATGAATAAGAGTCTATGATTTTTTGGTATAATTATCCCCTTTGTATTAAAGTATGGAGTACTTCACATTAAAAAACAATGTTATAATTAATAAATATTATAGATTAATGATAGATAGATAGGAGTGTAATTATTCACATCACAGTATGAATTTAATAGGTATCGCTGAAACAGGCTTTCACACACTCAGCTTACTCAGGCATACTAAAAATATGACAGTCAATAAAATATGTATAAACAGCATTTTAGACATACATCTACACTGTAATGTAGGGTGTACCCATAGCACCATTAAAATACCAAGTTTCATTATTCTGGTCTATTAAAATAATTCACATAGATATGCAAATAATGAGTTTAATCTTTCTGAATTCCTCTATCACATCAAAGAGAGCTCTAACGTGGCAAAGAAAGAAAAAGAAAAAAAAAAAAACAAACATTGTCACTGAATTGATTCCAACTCATAGAACAGAATAGAACTGCCCCGTAGAGTTTCCAAGGAGCTGCTTGGGGCTTCAAACAGCCTGAGTTTTTAATCACTGTGTCACCATGGCTCCAAACACTCCCTCAAAGAATAAAGAATAATCTCCCACTCCTCCAATATCCTACTTTTAAACAATGAGTAAAAATAAAAATAAAGTATAATCTGTCAAGTAGGGAGGCAGGTAAGTCTTACTAGAGGACAGGGTTCCAAGTTTAGGGACAATGTGTGGCTTGTTCGTAAGCCTCTTCTGCACAACACAGCACCATGCCTGATACACAGAAAATATACTCAACAAGTATCTGTGGAATACATTTATAAATAAGTGGACTTTGGTAACAGGAAGAGAAAGGAAAGAAACCTTAAAAGATCCCTTAGAATCTTAGATACCTGAAACTGCACATCCCCTAAGAATTAATCTAGTCCAATCTCTTTAGCAAATAAATGCATGGCTCCGTGAAGAGACAGAGTCATACACTGAGCTGAAAGAACAAAGACCTGGTGTTAGAACTCAAAGCACTGGTCTGTTAAATCCATTATTCAGCTTTGTCACTGTCATTCTCATTCTCACTGTCATCCTATTGTGTTCAACAAGTAAGCATGTTTCCTAGATATATCCAATGTTCCCATTTTTACTGACTGTCTATTACGGTCAGGCACCATGCTACTGGGGGTAAAGGTGAATAAGATGCAGCTTTGGTAATTTATAGAAATTTATTCACATGGTTACCTTGTTTCTATATCCATTAATTGCTAAGCATCATAGCTGACACTACTTATATTCCAGTTAGAATTTTCTTTTTTTATCAGATGACTGTTAAATAAATAAATACACTTTGAATTTCTGGAATTAAGGTGAGTTAAGTAAAAAAGCTGACAAGATTCCTGGAACCATTCGCCACCATTAAATATTTAAGCCTATGAAAGTGTCTAACGTGGTTTGTTCCGTAGAAAATGTATTTAATATTTATTTCAAGGATACCATCTTCCTGGACTGGATTTACTTTGCCAACAATTGTACTTTGTAACACTTTCAGAATAGGATCCCGTACCAACTTCACTGAAGTTTGTAACCACAGACTATGCAAAGCTGAATTCTAATTAATAGTACAGTAAAAGCTTTGTTCTCCTTGCTTCCATGGAGGAATGAGATGCCTTAACTCTTTAAACAGACATCAATTCATGTTACCCAAGGTATTCTCACTTCTAAGTAACCCCAGCTCAGCTTTCTAAAACCTATCCTTAAATAAAGGGGAGGAATTTAATGAATTCTATGTCCTGCTCCATAAATTGAGCAAATATACCATGTTTTATAGTCAACTGGGTACAACTCTATTTCCTCTAAAATTCAGTCAGCTCTTTGAGAATACTTTTCCCTTTAACTAAAATAGTCAAGCATGCTCAAGGCAGTAAAAACAAGGCACAAATAAAAAACGAACAGGAAAACAGCAGCACTATCCCTTTGGCCATTCTGCTCAAGTATAACCACTGTTGGGCAAATATCTTCCTAGTCTTACATCCCTACTTCACACACACGTACCCAGCACGCTTGTGTAAAAAAATGTTATCATAAAGTTTTGTAGCTTGATTTCACCTCTTAGTAATATATTCGCAATATCTCCCCACATCAAATATTCTTCTACAGCAATTTTAAATTCAGATAGCAATCCATCATCTGACTGCAAACTAAATCATCTTTTAAGCATGCTCTCTTATTAGATATGTAAACTTTTTACTTTTTTCAGGGTATTAAGCAGGATTTCAATAAACATCTTTATACAAACTACCTTATGAACACCTCTCAGACTCATCATCATTACTTTGCATCATCAAGGATATTAAAGAATACATTATAAGCACAGGGATTTTTTAAGGTGATTTGACACTATGGCTTATAAAATTTAAATTTTTTTTCTTGCAAGATTAAGTAACAGAAGCCAGTGAATCTTGACCTTCTTACTCCTAATGTATGTTTACTGAATGCTGAATCTGAGGACTTTATTCATAAGTGTGATGCTGTAACTTAATTTTTAGGACATTTTGAATAATTTAGCTTAAAAAAACTTTCAATTATTTAACCCTTTTATTGTTTGATACATAAACTGGGAAGACTTTTAAAGTGAATTCTTAAACAATTAACTTAAAAAGGACCATGCTAGTATAAGATGTCATCTCACATTGTCCGATTTCCACTAAGAACTGCTAGAGTGTGTACGTGTGTGTGTGTGCACGCACACATAAACACTCATGCATGCATGCACACACACAACCATATAAGTGTGCACATCGCTGACTTGGAACTAGTTTTTTCCCCCTGTGGAAAGTGCTGCATCACTCATTTAAAAATAGTACATTTAGGATTTTCAGAGGGAATGTCTTACATCACCACTTCTCAAACCCCAGGAAAATTGCTTTTTGGAAATGTGCTAGAAATTGAATTCTTTTAACATTTCACCAATCTCTGAAAACGTGTACAGATCCTTTGATACAAGAAGAAAGGATAATAAAAGAAAGGAATGAAAGAAAACTCTAGATCTCAGGTAAGAACATATTTGCACAATCTAACCAATCCAGTCATAAGCTCATGTAACCAGTTTCCTTCTGTCACGGGAGGGAAGATTCTGCTTTGTAGAAGGCAAACACTGTGTTACCTGAAGAATGAAGAGGGAAGAGTGAGGGCAACAGTGCTTTGCCTCAGGCCAGTGTGAACACGCTAGGGAGAAGCATTGATCACGCAGTTAGCACTCACATGGCTGCAGGGTAAGATCACCCCATAACTGAATTAATAAACTGCATTTTTCTGCTGATGGAAGACCAGCGCTTGACAAGGGATGATGAATGGACAACCATCAGATTGGGGTGAGGCTGTCAGAGCTCAGGTCTCAAAATACCCTGAGAAGCTGGTGTTTTCTGCTCTGTCACAGAGGTGCCCTCCCACTGCTGACAGGCAAACTGTAAGTCACAGATGCGTCAGTTGCTCTGGTGGTACCGGTGACTGATAACCTGCAACAGTAACTCAGCAATTAAGCACTGACAGCTACTGCGTGTTCCCTCACTGGGCTGGGCACACCGGGGACAAAAAGGAAGTGTGGGACAGTCACTGCCTTCATGCTTCCCCAAACCATGACTGTTCTATAATCAACACTTTTGGAGTCCCAAGTATCAAACACATTTAAAGAAAAAAAACCCTAAAGAAACATAAGGAAGGATGGGAAAACGCAGGGCAGTATGCATCTAGGAGTACGCTCAGCGGACTTGAAGCAGCTTGCAAAGTCAGTTATTAAGACCGTCAAAAGTTTTGCAAACCAGTTGATAATCTGTTGACAGCTTCAGTCCGCCATGATGGCAAAGTTTACACCACGGAAACTGGCAGACACTGCAAGTCAGATTTTGGCCTTTTGTGGTTGCCTTTGTTTTTTCTGGGGAGTCTAGCACTAAACACTTCCTGGCCCACCAGTACACATGCCCTTGCTACCCCAGTACTTTTCTATTTTATGCCCGTTACTAGAAAAACAAAACACACCCATTCCCGCTGCTGTTGGGTCGATTCTGACACACAGAGCCCTGTAGGACAGATCAGCGCTGCCTCACAGGGGTGCCAGGGACCAGCTAGTGCCTTCCAGCTGCCAGCCTTTGCGTTAGCAGCTGACCAGGCTCTCAGTACAGTTCTTGGTAACACTCTCACCCTCAAAAGTGTAGCAGTTTGGATAACATGTGATATGATTCTGCCAATTTTAGGATGCAAAGATCTTGACATGCAGGAGAGGAGACTTCCTAGCGAAGCCTGAAGAAGTAAAGAAGTGGGAACTGGAAATGAAGCAGGAACTCAGGCGCTCTGCTCTATTTGTTTTTTCTCAGAGACCCTGTATTGCTCTTTCTGTGCATGCTCCACTTTCCTCTTTCTGCCCACAGCTTCCTCATCATCTCCCGCATGGCCTCGTATGACTCCTGAGCCCCTAAAGCCTGGGTAACCTTCCCATTGCATGGTCTTCGATGGCCTTGCAACAGTCCTGGTATCCTTGTGTCACGGTCTTTAAGACTGAATGTGATCAAACCAGCTCATCTGTTGAAGCCCAGCCACACAGCCTGTGTTCCTAGGAAGACAACAGAGCTGCTGCATTTGAAACAGGTTCAGTCTCTGCCCACTCTGCCATAGCTGGAATACAAGGGTGGCTGATATTGCATTTCATGGACCCTTCCTGGGTAACTGGGGATATCTACTGCATTCGATGTTACAGACCCCTTCAACAATACTTAAACCACAATAACAAGAAAGAAAAAAAATCTGTTGTTATCAAGAAGTTTCTGACTCATGGTGACCTCCTGTGTTAGAAAGTAGAAGTGACTTCCATAGAGGTTGTTGGGGGGATGGGCTGTAATCTTCACAAAAGCAGACTTGATACAACTGTTGGGTCAACTCAGTGGCAACAGGTTTTTCTTCCCTGGCACCACTGGGTGGGTTCTACCAGCCAACGTTTTTTGTGTTAGCAGTCAAGCTCAAACCTTTGTGTCACCTATACTCCCCTGTTTGCTATTTCCTGAGCATGCTCTTTAAAGTCTCCAGGCCTTTGTTTCTGCCAGGAAATTCTTTCTGTCCATCCCCAACATCACCTCTTCATCCCTTAGAGAAGAACTCACACGTGTCCTCCAAGGCACAACTCCCACATCACCTCCTCTTGTAGCGTTCCAGGACCCCCCTCATCTGTCTTTCCAATGAAGTCACTCTGCAGCCTGCATTTTGCAACAAGACAGGCTAAGTAAGGCCTCACCAGCTTGCTAGCCGTGTTCCCTCAGGAATGCAATTCAGGCCCTATCAATAAGCAAAGGATAATTAATTACATTCATGTGGTAGAGTTGTACCAAGTTAACACAGAACAAGCAGTAAATGGTAATTATTATCATTATTCTTCTTCTTATCACCTGTAATAGAGAACCTACAAATTAAAATGTTATAATAGATGTTGTCTCACAAAGAGACTACGAATTACAGAGGGAATCTATCAGTTTACGAGGCTCACACACTCCTCCTTGTTTTGTCTCAGACTTACCGAGCGCACTTCTTCCTCCTAAGGCCTTCACCTTCCGCTCTGCCTACCTAAATCTCACTTTTTCTGGACATCTATGAACTCATTCCTTTATTTCATTCAGGACTTTGCTCTGGTTCCACCTCCTTCCAGAAGGCTTTTTGTGACAGTTCTGTCTAAAACAGAGCCTGGTGTGTAGTAGTTAAGTGCTGTGGCTGCTAATCAAAAGGCTGTCTGTTTGACTCCACCAGCCACTCCCTGAAACCCTGCGGGAAGTTCTACTCTGCCCTGTGGGGTCACTAGGAGCCAGAGCCAACATGATGGCTGTCAGTTGTGGTTTTCTGTTTTTTCTGCATGAAATAACACCTTCCTTTACTCGATATCACCTTACCAAGCTCTTTATTTTTCTTCATATTATTACCAAACATTGTGTGCATGTGTGTGTGTGTGGTGTGTGTGTTTATTGTCACACCTACAAATATAAGCTCCAGGGGCTTAGTCTATTTTGTCTTTTGCTGAATTCTCAGCAATGCCCAGAAAAGTATATATTATAGGTACTTAATAACGATTTGTAAAATGAATTAATATTTCTTAGCATATATATTAAGCATTCAACCAATGTTTACTGACTTGAACTAACTAGATAAGTACAAAAACACTGTCATGTATTAGTGGAAATTGGGTTCAAAGAAGGGAGCCATTTTAATGCCCTTATAGTCTTAAGAAGGCTTTAGAGTTTATAAAACTTGTTCATAAGCATTTTTGTTTCTCTACACCTAAACTTCAAGCTCTCTAGAGACACCCAGTGGCCTCAGTTGTCACTGCTCAGAAGGTGGATGGCGCTGAGCTGGAGACTGCTGGTGACCTCACCGCAAACGAAAGTAAGAAACCGAACCCACTGACTTCGAGCAGATTCCGGCTCATGGCAACCCTATAGGACAAAGTGGAACTGCCTCACAGAGTTTCTGAGGAGCATCTGTTGGATTTGAACTGCCAACCTTTTTGTCAGCAGCCACAGCACTTAACTACTATGCCATCAGGTTAGAAACGCAGCCATTATTTGTTGAATGAGTATGTGTGTTAAAAGAAATACACTTTCTTTACAGTCCTGAGAAATTGGTATTAGTCATATTTTCTCTTCCCAGATGAGACATTTGAGGCTCAGACAGTTTGCCTAGTGCCCAGAGCCAGACAATGCCCACCCCCCACCCCAAAAGCCACTGCTGTGGAGCTAATTCCTATGTATAGCGACCTGGCAGTAAATTCAAGTCTGTCTAACTCCTACAGTGAAGTTAAATTCCTGTGTCCGAATAAGAGTTATAGCTCAGGGATATCAGTCATTAGCAATCACGGATGTCAACTTCAGCAATTTGTTCTCATCTCCATTTCGCTTTCTCAAAAGTCAGATGACGCTTGTCTTCCATCAACTCCACTGGCAGTAACAGATACGATGACCTACCATCTATGCCAGTGTGTTGACTATCTTAGAGAAAAAGGTGTCACATCAACCCACTGCACTTCTGGATAAAAGTCAATAAACACTTTTCCATCCCCGAGTCTTTGGGAATGTTCCTACATTTTTCTTGCTGAGATCAAGATTCTTTGGTGTTGTTGCTGGGTGCTATCAAGTCATTTCTGATTCACAGTAACTTACGAAAAACCAAAGGAAACGCTGTCCAGTCCTGCACCATGTCACAATCATTGTCTGCTTGAGCTCACCATTGCAGCCACTGTGTCAGTCCATCCCTTTTGAGGGTCCTCCTCTTTTTCACTGACCCAAGTACAGTGTAGTTCCCGAAGAACGGGTCCTACCTGAAAACATGTCCAAAGTATGTGAGACATAGTCGCACCATCTTTGCGTCTCAGCATTCTGGTGGCACTCCTTCTAAGACAGATTTGTTCATTCTTTTCAGCATTCCATGGTATATTCTTCGCCAACACCACAATTCAAAGGTGTCATTTCCTTGGTCTTTCTTGTTTATTATCCAGTTTTCACACGCATATGAGGCCATTGAAAACACCATGGCTTAAGTCAGGTACACCCTAGTCTTCAAGATGGTATCTTTGCTTTGCAATCCTTTAAAGAGATCTTTTGCAGATCTTCCCAGTGTAACTCATCTTTTGATGTCTTGGCTGCTGCTTCCATGGGTGTTGACTGTGGATCCAAGTAAAAGAAATCCTTGACCACTTCAGTCTTTTCTGTGTTTATAGTGATGTTGCTTATTCATTCAGTTTTAAGGATTTTTATTTATGCTGAGGTATAATTCATACAGAAGGCTGTGGTCTTTGATCGGCAAGTCCTCTTCACTTTCAAGTGTTTCATAACAGGTTGTTAATCAGTCTTTCTTAATCAAGCACTTACTTCTTACCCAGTTCTACGTAGAGTCCAGTTCTTGCATTATTTGCTCAACATACAGATGAAATCGATATGGTGAAAGAAAACAGCGCTGAGGCATATCTTTTCTGACTTTAATCCATATCATGTTCCATTGTAGCCTCACTAGGTACAAATGTATGGGTTCCACATGAGCATCATTAGGTATTCTGGAATTCTCATTCTTTGCAACATTATTCATATTTTATTAAGATCTACACAGTCAAATGTCTTTGCATAGTCAATAAAACACGATCAACATCTTTCTGGTATTCTCTCCTTTGTCTAGGATGCATCTGACATCAGCAATGATATTTCTTCTTCTGTGTCCTCTTCTGAATTAGGCTTGAATTTCTCGCAGTTCCTTGTCAGTGTATTGCTGGAGCCACTTTTGAATAGTCTTCAGAAAATTTTGTTTGCATGTGATATTAAAGATGTTGTTCTAAAATTTCCACATTCAGTTGGATTACCTTTCTTGAGAACAGACACAATATGGATCTCTTCCAATCAGCCAAGTAGCTATCTTCCAAATTTTTTGGCACAGATGAGTGAGTAGTTCCAGTGTTGCATCCGTTTACTGAAAATGATATTCCATCTATTCCTGTGGTCTTGTTTTTCACCAGTGCCTTCACTGTAACTTAGACTTCTTCTTTCAGTACCATTGGTACTATGCTAACTCCAAAAATGGTTGAAAGCCAACCAATTCTTTTTTGTTACAGTAATGCTATATAGTCTTTCCATCTTCTTTTGGTGATTCCTGTATCATTAATATCTTCACCCAAAGACTCCTACTCTATTGCAGCTTGAGACTTGCATTTTTTTCTTCAGGTCTTTTAGCGTGAGAAATATTGAGCTTGTTCTTCCCGTTTGGTTTTCTAGCCCCAACTCTTTGAATATGTCATTATAATAGTTTGTCTTCTCTAGTTATCCTTTGGTATCTTCTGTTCAGCTCCTTTCTGATTTCTTTTCTTCCTTTTGCTTTAGCCACATGACATTCAAGAGCAAACACAGTGACCACAGTAATAAACGTAAGCATACCAACGACATGAAGAATAAGCAGAAAAAGGCAACATTGCATTCTTTTTACACATGGGGACACTATGAGTTGTAATGCACTCAACAACTAATAGCAACAATGAGCTAAAAGTAATAAAGGCAATGGAAAAAAGTTAGACTTTGCATAGCACTTCATATTTTTCTTACAATAGTTCAGTCAAAATCAAACATTAACTCCATGGAGCACGGAAGGTAAGAAAACTTGAAGTACAAATCAAATTACCTCTCTTGTTGAATGACTGAATTCAAGCTCTTTTATCATCTGATGGTGGGATGGTGTGGGGTAGAGGAAAAAGCCAGGTTTTGGAGTCATTTCAACCACTTAGAAGCTTTTTAAATTGAAAGGTGAGTCACTTAACCAAACTGAGATTCTACTTCCTGGCCTATAAGTGGGAATAATTACACCTACTTTGCAAGACTGTTTTATTGAAAAAAAAAATAACAATAATGTAGGTGAAGCAAACGAAGGATTTACAACATAATGAGCAGCCAATGAATGGTACCTATTTTATTATTTTTATTCCTATTATTATGTGTATTTTACTCCAACCTTCAACCCTCTACAGCCGTTCATTGGGCCCTAGTACTGCTCTCTCACACACAAGACTGTTCACATCTGAATAGAACAGGCGGGGCATCTGCTCTGTAGTTCACCACGGTTGCTGTCAAGTAGATTCCAACTCCCAGCAACTCCATATGCGTCAGACTGGAACTGTGCTCCCTAGGGTTCTCAACAGATGATTTTTCAGAAGTGGATCTCCAGCCTTTTTTCTGAGGAACCCCTCAGGAAGACCTGAACCTCCAATCTTTCAGCCATATATTAATCATTTGCCCCACTCCAGGATACCTAACTAATCTTTTATGTCAGTCAGGCCCATCTCTAGGTTTCCTAGGGACTTCCCAGTAACATGATTGGAAACTCCATTTAGAAGAATTGCAATTTCTTAAATATGACTATATATAAGTACTACAAAGCACAATGTTACCTAGCCATTTTTGCCTCAGAATCACGATTCTCATAAAATCAAAACAAGGTAAATATAAAATTTGTATAAATGTTCTTCAGAGAGTGGTTTTCAAAACTAGCATTAAAATGAGTCTCATGCAAAGGATAAACAGCATAGGGCTACCTTTGTACAAGTCTCAAAAACTACTCATTTGAAAGAGGTACACTAGTCCTTAAAACTCGGTGCTACCAGCTAGGCTTACAGGGGAAAAAGTGGGACCATGCTGCCCTCTTGTGCTGAAAGGTAGAACAACTGAAATATTTTGTATTACGTAGCACTAACTCAAATTTGGAAACCCTGGTGGTGTGATGGTTATGTGGTACTACATCTGCTAACCAAAACGTCGCAGTTCAAACCCACCAGGTGCTCCTTGGAAACTATGAGTTCTACTCTGTCCTACAGGGTCACTGTGAGTCACAATCAACTCAGCAGCTCCCTGTTGGGACTCAAATTCTAAATGATTACTTAAATAGATTCCACAATATTTTTCCGATACATGTATAAGCTTAAATATTTCAAGGATAAGTTTCACAATCACAAATTAGATTTCATAAATAAAAAGTATCCATAACACATACTGCCACACTGGCACTCGTTGACTCATTCTAATTTTTTTCAGCTTCAGCTTGCATGTGAGCAATTGATGGTCGGCTTCACATTTTGACTGATGATACTGAGCTTTCTTATCATGTCTTTCGGCAGATGTAGTCAACTTGATTCTCACATATTCCATATGGCAAGGTCCACATGTATAATAGCCATTTATGTTGTTGGAAAAAGGCATTTGCAATGAAGAAATCACTTATCCTGCAAAATTCCATAATGCCGTCTCCAGCATCATTTTATCACCAAAGCCATATTTTCCAAATAATGATTCTTTTTCCTTGTTTCTAACTTTCACACTCCAATCAGCAGTAAATATCAATGGATCCCGATGGCACATTCGGTCAATTTCAGACAGCAGAATTTGGTAAAACTCTTCGAGTTCCTCATGTTTGGCCTCCGTGGTTAGTATCTTTGAATTATCATCACACAAACTGGTCTTTGTGGGCATGAGGATATGACTATCACTGGCAGCACTGTACTGTGCTTCAGGACAGATCTTGAAATATTCTTTTTGACAATGAATGCAATGTCATTCCTCTTTTAATGGATATTTCCAGCAAAGACCATAATCCAAGCCAAGTGCCGTCGAGTCAGATCCGACTCATGGACCATAGGACAATCTAATTTTAAATGGCCAATACCAGTCCATTTCAGCTCACTAATGCCTGGTTGTTTTTTTTTTTATCTTAATGTGTTCTATTTCATTTTTGATGGTTTCTATTTTTCACAGATTTATACACTGTACATCCTACATTCTGATTATTAATGGATGAGTACAACTGTTTTTTTACATGTTTTGAATCATACCACATCAGCAAACGGAGGTCCCCAAAGCTTGACCCCATCCATGTCACTAACACTGACAGGGGTTCATGAGTTTTAGGAGGTGGCTCTTCTCCAGTCATCTTCTGAGTATCTCTCTACCTGAAGGGCTTACTTCTGGCACCATATCAGACAAAGGTCTGTTACTGTTGTAAGGTTTTCACTGGTTTATTTCTTTTTTCAGAAGTAGACCACCAGGTCCTTCTTCCTAGTCCGTCTCAGTCTAGAAGGTCTGCTGAACCCTGTCCACTGTGAGTGACCTGGCTGGCACTTGAATACCACACCAGTGGCATAGCTCCAACATCATAACAATACACAAGCTCTCCCCACGCCCAGTGTGACAAACTGACAGATGTGTGGGCGTCATAGGACTTAATGGGTGCTTTTCAAATTTATATTAATGAGCACATGAGGAACCCACTATAGCAGCAGAGTAATAGAGTGGGGGAAAATTGAATGTCTGCTCTATCACGGTGACACAGTGCTTAAGTACTACATCTGCTAACTGAAAGGTCAGCAGTTCAAATTCACCAGGTGCTCCCTCGAAACTCTACAGAGCAATTCTACACTGCAGCAGTTCTGTGTCACTATGAATCAGATTCTACTTGAAAGTAAGTTTTTTTTTTTTTTTTGGTTCTGTCTGGATAGACACATAGACCTACAGAACAGACAGCCCAGAATCAGATCCCTAGATATATCAGATTTTGACTTACGACAAAGACAGCACTTTATTTCACTGAGAAAAGGATGAGTCAATAAATAGTGCTGGGACATGCGGCTTTTCAAAACACAGACAAAAGCAAAAGAAGAGATGAAACCTCAAGGACTTCTAAAAGAAAATATAGAAACATACATCTGACTTGGGGGCAAAAAAAGAATTTCTTTTTTTTTTTTTTTTGGAGTTTTCATTGGCTAATTTTCTTGTTTTTTATTTAACATGACTGAGTGAAAAATGTACATTCCCGTATAAATTTACATGCCCACCTATATGCAGCTTCCACTGCTCTCCTGCCCGGTGACAGCACACTATTCCTCTCTGCTCCGTACATGTCTCATCCTCCCAACAGCCTCCTTTCTGCTCCTCTCCACCCACTCTCCTTCCTCTAGCCAGAGGTCAGCAGGATGATATCCTACAGATGTATAGAACCATAAAGTGCAACCCATATATGGTCACTCTGCATTGCCAAGTCCAATCCATTCTTGTCCAAAGAGTGGACCTTTGTTATAATTTATGGTAAGGGCAGCATCAGGTCCAGGGGCCGTGCTCTCAGGGGAACCCCGAAATAGCTGGACCATCAATTGAGATCTTTTAGTGGAGATCTCAAGATGCACCCCTTTTTATTCCTGTGTTGCCAGTGAGACTCAACCTAGTGAGCTCCATCGTGGCTATCACTGGTGGTGGCCAGGCACCATCTGGTTCTTCCGGTCCCAAGTCGATGAAGGCACTCACTCTTGCGGGTCTCTCTGTCTTCTAGGTTGTCTTTACCACATGTCATTTTGGTCCTTGGTGAGCAGCCATTCCTGCTGAGTTGGGCCCATTTTCTGTGTCCTTGGATGGCAGCTTGGCAGCTTTTAAGACCCACGCTAGTTGTGCCAATTGGCCTCAATTTTGCCTAAGAGCATGGTCCCCTGCCCCCTGCCCCAGCTACTCTATCCTTGCAATATTGGGTTAAGATGGAAGGAGTACTCAAGTTATGCTGAAGTCCGCTTAATGTTGTTCTTGTTTCTAATGTGTGCTATCACCGCTTTCTCCCAATCAGATTTCTAACAACTATCTAAACTAAACCTTCCCCCCCTCACCCTCCGTCCCTCCCCTCCCTTGCAGCTGTCAAAGAGTCTTTTCTTCTATACACAAGTCTGTTTTTGAGATCTTATAGTAGAGGTCTCATACAGTATTTTTCCCTTTGTCGCTGACTACTTTCACTCAACATGTCTTCCAGTTGAATCCAGCTTAGGAGATGTTTCCTGGAATCATCATTATTCTTTATCATTGCGTAGTGCTCCATTGAGTATATGTACCATAGTCTACCTATCCATTCTTCTGTTGTTGGGCATCTGGGTTGATTCCATCTTTTTGCTATAGTGGACTATGCTGCGATAAACATTCTCATGCATGTGTCTGTTGGTGTGAAAGGCCTTGATTCTGTAGGATATATTCCAAGTAATGGAATTACTGGGTCAAATGGTATATCGATGTCCATTTTTTTAAGGAAGTGCCAGATTGCTTTCCAAAGAGGCTGGACCATTTTGCAACCCCACCAGGAAGGTAGAAAAGAATTTCTTAAAGACAAGAAGCACAAATGACAAAAAAGTAAGACAGCACAAGTACATTAAAATTAACAGCATTTATTCATCAAGAAACACCATAAAGAGAGTAAAAGACAAGCCAGCTACAAAAAGATATTTGTAGTAGCATATATAAGACATAAAACATTAGTATTCACATATGTAAAGAATGTCTACAAATCAATGACAAAAAAAAATCTTAGTAAAAGAGTATAGAAAACATGGGCAAAAGACAGAAACAGGCACGAGAAAGAAAATAAAAAGCAAACTGCAAAACAAAATTGAAATATTGTTCAACTGCTTTTAAAACCTGTGAAACATAAATCAGGCCAGAATGAGATACCATGACATTCTTAATATTATGGGCAAAAATTAAGAAGCCTGATAATATCAAGGGTCAGAGGGCATGTGGAAAAACTGGAGGTTTTATAGACTGCTGGCAGAACAACAAATATCCAATCACCTGGAAAAATATTTTACTGTTTCCTAGTCAAGTTCAAGGCATGCATACCTTCACAGCCAGCAATTCTACTAATATATACCTCTTAGAAAAAATCTTACACATATGACCATTCATAATGCAAGAATAAAGGTAACATGACTTAGGATTAACCGTATCTTCTTTCAATTACCCCTAGGGTCGCCATGAGTCGGATCCGACTAGACGGCACTTGGCTGGCTTTTACCTACTTCACAAACATTTATTGAAAATTGTCTATGCTGAATTCTTTGGAGAAGTATACAGAGAGGGAATCCTCATAAGTTCAAAGGACTCATGGTCTTCACTGAAAGAGATAAGCCTTATGTCTAAATTCTGTATCATGGATTGAATTGTGTCCCTCAGAAAGATCTGTCAACTTGGCAGTACGTCAGATTACACATGAGGCTAATGTTTCTCGGACTATCTATGGTGAATGGTGAATTGCTGTTTTACTTTTAAATTCCCAATGTAATTCAATTATATAAAACTCAAAAATGAGGTAGTAGAAAAAATAAATTAGATATTAAATGCATAAAAAATCTGCCAACTTGGCTAGGTTATGATTTCCAGTATTATATGATGACCTACCATTTTGTCATCTGATGTGATATGATTTCCTTATGTGTGGTATGATGTAATGAGGTGATTTAGTGGCAGTTACACTGGTGAGATCTGCAAGATTAGATAGTGTCTTAAACCAGTATTTTCTAAGGTACAGTAGAAAGAAGTGAACACAGAGACATGAGGACCTCACACCAAGAAGCACCAGGAGCATTGAGCATTCTTTGGACCTGGGGTCCCTGCTCTGAGAAGCTCCTTGACTAACGGAAGATTGATGACAATGACCTTCCTCCAGAGTCAACAGAGAGAGAAAGCCTTGCCCTGAAGCTATCACCTTGAATTCAGGCACCTAGCCTACTACACTGTGAGAGAATAAATTTCTCTTCTTTTAAAAGCCATCCACTTGTGGCATTTCTATTACAGCAGCACTAGATGACTAAGATACACTGTGGAAGGAGTCCTGGTGGCTCAGTGGTCAAGAGCTCATTTGCTAACCAAAGTCAGCAATTCGAATCCACCAGCCACTTCTTGGATATCTATGGAGTTCTTGAGCAGTGAAAAAGATTAACATGCTTGGCTACTAACCAAACAGGTTGGCAAATCAAGTCCACTGACAGCAGAGAGAACGGAGAACGGATTGTAAAGTTTTCAGAGAAGAAACAGCATTTGTGTTAAATAAATGTGTTCAAATTGTTAAAGAAGCCAAACTGTTAAATAAGCCAACACCTTTTATTTCTTGAATTAAAACAGGATTATTTACTCAAGGAACTAAAAATACTGCTCCTTAAAATGTGCTGAGTTAATACTTTCCCAAGCCTTAAATATATCCCAGTGGTAAGAATAAGCTTATCAGACAGGGCAGCAGCTTTCCCAGAGCTGCGGCACATCATTTAGTAGGTTACTACTGCAGATTAAATACAGGAAGAAACTGCTGACAGGGTACGGTAGTCCTCATTGGAACAAACTACTGATGAAAACTGTGGAATCTTCTCAGGAGTCCTTATGAAATATCTCAATAGCTAATCAGTCTGGGAGCTAAACACATCTGAGTGATGTCTGTGTTGTGTCCCTACTTATTCTTTATTTGCAGGGCTATAGTGGGAGTAGATTTTTTTCTCCCCCAATTTAACTCCTAATGCATTTAACTTAACTAACAACTATTCGGTTCCTACTATATGACAAGTACTCTGTAAGCACCAAAAATACAGAAATGAATTAGACATTATCCCTGTCTTCAAGGAACTAGCAGACCAGTAGGTGACAAGGATATAGTCCAAAAAATGACTAGTGTGTTAGTTGCAACACTGGATTCATGAAACAAGAGGTCTTCTCTAAAGAAGTAAAATATGAGTTGATTTTGAGTGATGAAGGTATGGTTAAGGCACTAAATAAAGAAGCCAGCCAATAAACAAGAGTGAAAGGATAAAGCTGAACTGTCAAGGAAATAGGCTGGTGTATCAAAACAAGCTATGCACGAAGTCTATTTGAATTTTCATTTCAGATCTGACTCTCATGATTTTTGGACATCTCAAACCCTAGGTATGCGTGTATATGTGTGTACACAGGTTGTCTCAGTTACCTACTGCTGCTGTAATAGAAATACCACCAGTAGATGGCTTTAACAAAGAGGAATTTATTTTCTCACACTTTGTTGTTCTTGTGTGCTGCCAAGTTGATCCCAACTCATAGCTCCCCTGTAAGACAGGACAGAAACTACGCCATATGGTAGTTTCTACCCCATAGGGTTTCCAAGGAGCTGCTGGCAGATTTGAACCACCAATCTTTTGGTTAGCAACCTGATTTCTTAATCATTGTATCACCAAGGCTCATCTCATACTTTACGAATCTGCAAGTCCACCTTAGGGGAGCATTTCTCTCTCTGTCCATTCTGGAGGAAAGTCTTCCTTTCTGTGAGCTTCTGCTCCTGGGCAGCTTTCAAGTGGCTTGGTATCTGTCTTCCTCCACGGTTGTTTCTTCCTTACTTGTTTAATCTCTTTTACATCTCAAAAGAAATTGACTCATGAAAGACACACCCTGCACTAATTCTGTTTTATTAACATAACACAGACGTCTCCTTCTCATATAAGGGGAGGATCTACAATACATAATTTTAGGGGTCACAACTCAATCCTTAACCTTTTACCCTTGAGCTGCCTTGCCCACCAATTCCTATACTTGCCACATGCAAAACATATCCACCCATCATAGCATCCCAAAAGTCTTAAATCAACTTCAAGTCCAAAATCTCATCTTCTGAATCATCTAAATCAAATATGGATTAAGATTTTAGGAACCTCTCATCCTGGGGCAAAATTCCCCTTCATCTGCGAACCTGTGAACTCTAGATTACAAGCTATCTGTTTCTAAAGTACGATCATGGAACAGGCACAAAGTAGACATTTCCATTACAAATCAGATAAACTGGAGAAAAAGAAGGGGTAACGGGCACCAAGCAAGTCCAAAAACCAGCAGACACTTTACATAATCTCTCAAAATTTGAAAATAATCCTCAGTTCTCTAAGACTGTCTAAGCAATAGACCATCTCTCCAGGCTCGGGTTGCTGGCCACTCTCCATGGATTCTCTGTGGAGTCCCCTTGGCTCTGGGCTTCTGCTCTGCCTTCCAGGCCCGCTAAGAAAGCAATGTTGCTCTCTCAGCTTTGGGTGGTCATATTCTCCTAGTCTGTCGGAGTGTCAACCCCATTCCTTTGCCCCAGCCAACCATGTTTTTCTGCCTCTTGGGCATGGTAGTCCTGCCCCCTCGGTTTGGGGTAGCAGCCTCAACCTCCTGGCGAGACTGAATGGCAACCCTACACTCTGGAACCAAGTTCACAAATACCTGGCTTTTGAAACCTAGGAGGCCATGGATCTCTCTACCCTTTGAGACTCCAGAAGCCATGGCCTCACTCTTTGAGACAGAGGCAGTTCTGTTTCCTGTGCTCCATCCAACAGTTCTGCTGATCTCAGAGCTACTCAAGGGTGGTCTTATTCTTTTCTTGGAAGAAACTGGATGTAGCTCCTTTGGCCTGTTTCCCGCCTGTAGAATGCCAAGAGGCAAACAGTAGCCTTTCCTTCCATTCTTTCTCTGTCCTCTTAACTCTAAACTTATGAATTCTCAGCTGTGGTGATTGGTTAGTGACAAGCTTAACCTCTTTAATAAAAAATTGCTTAGCCAAGTCCTTGGTGAAAATTCTAAGACAAGTGTCCTTGGTGTATAATAGAATTTTTTTTAAGTTTGTTTTTTTTTTTTGCTTTGCATAGTTCCTTTTTAAGTTCATCTCTTTCCTTATGCATTTTACTAGAAATGGCAAGAAGAAACCACATAGCCCCTTTAAGTTCTTGTTTAGAAATCTTTTCAGCCAGATATCCAAGTTCATCAGTTATGCTTTCTACATTCCATAAACACATGAACATAATCCATACAAGTTCTTTGCCACTCCATGAAAAGCATCACCTCCCTCTATTATCCAATCCTGTATTTTAAAATCTCAATAGAAACACATTGAAATTCACATTTCTAAAAACATTCTGTTGCCGGTGCCACATGTATTCTCTGAGACAGCAGAAATACTCTCTGTAGCTCTCTTCAGTTCCTTCTGAAAACTCACCAAAATTGTCTTTGATGTTCAGAATTCTACCAAGGGTCTCTTCAGGTAACCCAGGCTTTTGCTATTAGACACATTAAAAGTCCTCCAGCAGATATACCACAAGTGAGTGTCTTTTACAATCATGAATTTATTTTCTCACAGTTCAGTTGGCTAGAAGTCTGAATTCAGAGTGCCCACGCTAGGTGAATGTTTTCTAGCTCTGTTTGCTTTGGAGGAATGTCCTTACTTCTTTGAGCTTCTGATCCTAGGCAACTTTTATTTGGTTTGGAATCTCTTCCCCATCTCTGCTTCTTGCTTGCTCATTTAATCTCTTACATCTCAAAAGAGATTAACTCAGTACATACCATACACTAATTCTGTATCATTAACATAACAAAGACAACTCATTCTCAAATTGCATTACAATCAGAGTCATAAAAAAATCAAACCTATTGCCTGTGAATTTATTCCAACTTATAGAGATCCTATAGGACAGAATAGAACTGCCACATAGAGTTTCCAAGGAGCATTTTGTAGATTCAAACTGCTGATCTTTTGGTTAGCAGCCACAGCTCTTAACAATTGTGTCACTAGGGCTAAAGATTAGGATTTACAGTATGTAATTTGGGGGACACAGTTCAATCCATAACACATGTGTTACTTGTTCATTGTGTTATATTATCACAATGGAATAAACTTTTTTTATTATCATTTTTACAGCCAATAGGAGAAGACACATCCCTGTGGGTAGACAATGGAATATCCCATAAAAGGATGGAAGTTATCCAGTATCATCTTGTCTTTAGAGGATAAATGGTCCAAGCCACAGAGAAAGACGTCTATACATCTCTTTTCCCAGTCCTTAAAAACTCACTGATGCACACGGTCTGAAGGTGTGCTACAGCCAATATCTGAGACAAATACAGTTTCAGGGAATGGGGAAAATTTGTAGGTAAATTAATTAGTTAGATGTCCTCTCAGATAAAATTAACATAACAGATCCTTGCATAGGGATATATCAATGGCCAGTAGTACCAAGCATTCATTTTATTATTTCCCTTCTTTCTGACTTTCCTACCAACAGTTATTGAAGGTACTCATGAAACACTGTAGTATTTTCCATAACTGCAGGTGGCAGGCATGGTGCACTTCAAAATATTCAACAAATCTTACCACTGCTAAGTTTTGATATATGACTCCAAAGACATTACAAGAAAATAGAGACCAAAACCCCTCACAATTGCAGATGCAAAAATGCTCAACAACCTTTTAGACAACTGAACTCAAAAACTGTATTAAAAGAATTATCCAAGACAACCAAGTGAGGTTATTTCCAGGTTTGCAAAGCTGGTTCAGTGTTTCCAAGTTAATTAACAGAAATGATCACATCAAGAGGCTAACCAGAAAAAATCACATGATCATAATCAATAGATGAACAGAAAGATGAAAAGTCCATTCATGAGTAAAAACAAACAAAGAAAAAACTCTCAGCAAATTAGGCTTAGAGGGGGATTTCTTTGACCTGATAAAGAACATGCATAAAAAACCTATAACATTATATATAATGGTAAGGAGCTAGATACTTTCCTTCTAAGATCGGAAACAAGACCAACATGTCTCCTCTCACCTCTCCTATTCAATAGTACACTGGAAATCCTAGCTAATGCAGTAAGATAAGGAAATAAGAGGTACAAAGACCAGGAAGGAAAAAAGAAAAATGTCTTTGTAACCGATAAGACTGTATATGTAGAAAATCCCAGAGAATTGATTTAAAAAGAAAATCCTGGAACTAAAAGCAGATTGCAGCATACAAAGCCAATGTATCATAGTCAATTGCTTTCTTATACACCAGGTCATTCAAAAGTGACTACAACAGTATATTGACAAGAAGCTGCCAGAAATTCAAGCTGGATTCCTGGACATGGAACTAGGCATATCATTCCTGATGTCAGATGGATCTTGGCTCAAAGCAGAGAATACCAGAAAGATGTTTACCTGTGTTTCGCTGACTACACAAAAGCATTAGACCGTGTGGATCCATAACAAATTATAGCTAACATTGCATAAAATGGGACTTCTCATATACTTAACTGTGCTCTTAAGGAATCTGTACATGGATCTACAGGCAGTCATGGGAACAGAACAAGAGAACATTGCATGGTTCAAAGTTAGGAAAGCCGTGTGCCAGGGTTGTATCATTTCACCATACCTTTTCAACCTGTATGTCGAGCAAATAATCCAACAAGTTGGCTTACACAAAGAAGAATGGGCATCAGTACTGGAGGATGACTCATTAACAACCTGTGTTATGCAGACAACACCACCTTGCTTGCGAGAAGTGAAGAAGATTTGAAACACTTACTGATGAAATCCAGGACCACAGACTTCAGTATGGATTGCACCTCAATATAAAAAAAAATTTCTCACAATTGGATGAGTAAGCAACATTGTCATAAGTGGAGAAAGGTTTGAAGTTGTCAAGGACTTCATTTTACTTGGGTCCACAATCAAAGCCTGTGGGAGCTACAGTCAAGAAATCAAAAGACACATTGCATTGGGAAAATCTGCTGCAAAGGATCTGTTTAAAGCATTGAAAAGTAAAGACGTCATCTTGAGGACTAAAGTGCGCCTGACCCAAGCCATGGTATTCTCAATTGCATCGTGTGCACGCAGAAGCCAGACAATGAACAAAGAAGACAGAAGAGAATCTGTGCCCTTGAATTGTGGTGTTGGAGGAGAATGTTCATGTACCATGGACTACCAACAGAACAAAAGATCTGTTGTGGAAGAAGTACTACCGGGATGTTCCTTAGAAGCAAAGATGGCAAGAATGAATCTTATATACATTGTACGTATTGTCAGGAAGCGTCAGTCCCTGGAGAAGGACATCATGCTTGGTAGAGTGGAGGGTCAGCAAAAAAGAGGAAAACCCTCGACAAGAAGGATTGACACAGTGGCTGCAACAGTGGACTTAAGCATAAAAACTATTGTGAACATGGTGCCAGGCAGTGTTTCTTTCTGTTGTGCATAAGGTTGTTATGAGTTGGAACTGACTCAACAGCACCTAACAATAGCAACAGCATAGCAGTGACAAAGTATTGGAATCTGAAATTTAAAAAATGTACTTCTTAAATTAATACCAAAATAATGAAATACTTAGGTTTGAATCTAATAAATTATGTATGAGATCTATGAGGAAAATGACAAAGCTCAGATTAAACAAAGATCAAAATAATTAAGCTGCCAGTTCTTCCCAGTTTGATCTATAAGTTTAAATTCCAGCAAGTTATTTTATGGATATTCTAAACACTACATGGAAAGTCAAAAGGCCCAGAACAGCCAACACAATACCCACTGAAGAAGAGAGCTAGAGGACTGGCACTATCCAACATCAAGACTTACTAAAAGCTCTAGTGATCAAGACAGGGTGGTACTGGCAAAGGAACAGACAGGTGTATCAGTGGAACAGAATAGGGAACCTGGAAATAGATACACCCAGTATCATCAACTGATTTATGAGAAAGGAGCAAAGGCAATTCAGTGGAGAAAGGAAAATCTTTTTTAGTAAGTAGTGCTGAAACAACTGGACACTCACATGTCAAAAAAAAAAGTAAACTTAAAACTTACATCTTTTACAAAAGATCTTACATCTTTTACAAAAATTAACTGAAAATGGATCAAAGACCTAAATAGTTTTTTTTTTTTCTTTTTAATCACCCTTAAGTGAAAGTTTACAATCCAAGCCTATGAAAATGTGGGCTACAACAAATGTCATTAGGGAACTGCAAATTAAATCAACAATGAGATATTACTAAGCACCTACTAGAAATGGGGAGGAAGTACGTATGGGAACTCTATGCTTCCTGCTCAGGCTTTCTGTAAACCTAAAATTGCTCTAAAAAATAAAGTCTATTAAAAACATATATCTAAAGGTGTAGATAAGTGGAGGCTTAGGTCTACCATGAATATGGTGGTGGGTTGAATAGTGATCCCTGAAAAGACGTGTCCGCATCTTTAACCTGGCAATCTCTGAATGTGATCTTGTTTGAAAAGTAAAGGTCATTGTAGATGTAATTGAGTCAAGGATCTTGCAATGAGATCATCCTGGATTATCTGGGTGGAAGTTAAAGTCAGTAAGTGCATTTATAAGAGACAGACAAGGAGACAGTATAGACGGAGGGAGAAGGGACAGCCATGTGAAGACTGAGACAGAGACTGGAGCTATGAAGCCACAAAACAAAGAATGCCTGGGTTCAGGAGAAGCTGGATGAGGTGAGAAGGACTCGCTCCTAGAGTATTCAGAGGCAGCACAGTTCAGTCGGCCCTTCATTTTGCACCTGTGGCCACCAGAACTATGAGATAATAAATTACTGTCGACTTAAACCACCCAAATGCCCATGATTTTCTCCTGCAGCTCTAGGAAACTAATACAGCCAGGATATTGGTTTTTCACACTGGCTGTTTTATAGACTGTGAACACCAGTATTTTGAAAAGCATTATTTCTTATAAAATATTCATGAACAATTAATTTTCAAAGAACTAAATAGATTTCTATATATTTAAATAATTTGAAGTATTGTTCAGGATATGTTTATGATAATGGTGCTAAAATGGCAGGCGAAGAAAAAAGTCTTAAAGTCAAAATTCTGACCACTGTTCCTGAAACATTTTTTTGCACTGTGTACAGCTGGTAATCTAAATATGCTACTGGAAAATGCAGTCTCAATAATATTAATAATGATACTCTATGGAACAATTCAATAATTATATGCAGTATTTTATGGATCTGCCCAAAGATGAAACATCTTAATAAAGAACATATCAAACTTGCCCTTAAAGTCATTCTTGGAACACAGTGGAAATGCCAACCGAATGCTGTTAAGTGCTGTTAAAGGGATGAAATTTTACTTAGACATGATAAAAGATGCATAAGAAGAATAATCAAAACAACAGAAGATTCTTGAGAAAGGAACAACTCATGGTATTTGGTAAGAAATGTAATTAATTTGGAACTTGGAATACTCAATAATTACTTGGTGTGTGTCTTAGACTAGGTTCTCTAGACATAAAAACTAGTAAAGTATATATACATACCAAGATTTACGTCAAGGCAATGGCTTATGCAGCTGTAGAGGCTAAAACATCCCACTTCTGTGGATCAGGACGGAGGGTTCTCTTGATTCATGTAGCTGAAGGGGCCAATGAACCTAGGATTGACAGGTCAGAGAGCAAGGCTCCCACTTTCAGGCTGTGAAGATCAACAAAATCCAACATCTACAGATAAGCTGATAGTTCAAGTTAAAAGGGCTGGAAGTCAGATGAATAGGAGGCAGCTGCAGAAGCCAGAACAAGCAAAAAGCCAGAACATACTGATGCAGGCTACATGTCCAAGGAAACTCCCTTTAAACTGATCTGCTACTAACAGTAGGGGCGATCATGGGAATGATCACATATCCACACTGAGAATCATGGCCCATCCAAGCTGACACACACTGCAATGTGAGCTGTTGCTTGCTTTTGATAATTTAGCAAAAGCTTACAAAACCCCAGACAAATCGAAACAGCTCCTTCATTTACAAAAGAACAAAAACTATTGAAAATATTTTTGAAAAAAATGTGTTTCCTAAATTAAAAGAAACTACAAGTGAAATATGCAACCAAGTGATAATCCAACAAAACATAAGGAAATTAGAAACAGAAAATGAAAAATGTGCATGAGCATGGAGAAGATGCATGTACAAATAAACTTGAGACTATATTCTAGCCATTCTAGAGCTAGAAGTTGCCTGTATTCCTCGTCTCCTGGTCGCCCATCATACCAAGCTCTGCTTCTGTCCTCACATCTGCTTTTCTGTCTGCCCCGCCTCTCTCTTATGAGAATTCTTGTGACTACATTGGACACACCAATAAAATCTCTGTAATTTCCTTAATTTAATCACATCGGCAAAATCTCTTTTACCAAGTAAGATAACATATTCACAAGTTCCAAGAATCAGGACAAAAATATCTTAGGGGTAGGGAGCATTATTCGACCTACCATAGAAGATAAAACATTATTTTATCTTGTTCTGTAAATTATATGGTATGTGAGCCTCCAATTTGTATTACTGCAGGCTCTGTAAATGTCAGGGGTGGATGTGATGTTCCATAAAAACTATAGCCTAGGTAAGAGGAGGCTCTGGAGACGGGAAACTGAATTTGGAGTGTGAGAATAAGACGTGGAAGGGAGACTTTCTGCATCTCTTTTGTCTAGACTCTGCTGCTGTTGTTGCTAAGTGCTGTCAAGTCTGCTCTGACTCACAGCAATCCCATAGGACACAGCAGAACAACCCCATAGCATTTCTAAGGAATGGCTGGTGGAATTGAACTGCTTACCTTTGGGCTATCAGACAAACTTAACCACTATATCACCAAAGCTCTATCTAGACTCTTCAGAGCCCAGAAATGCTTAGAGTTTTGTCTGAATGTAAGAGTGAAAAATTCCTCATGGTGGTGGCCTGGGAGCTAGTCCTTGAGACCCACTTTAAATAGGGAGGCTGTGGGACTGAGGATGATAAGCTAGCTTATGATTTATTACCATTTATTGAACACCTTCTATGAGCCAGGTACATATACTTCTACTATATAATTTAATTCTCACAACAGTCTAAAGAAAGTTAGATACTATTATTACAGTACCAAGTTAGGTACAATTTAACAGATGCAGAACCTTAATGTCAAAGTGACTAACTGACAATTTAGATTCAAAACTCTAGCTGGTCTGACTATAAAATCGGATCTTTTAGCCACTATGTTACAATGCATTTCTATATCTTATGAATCACTGTTATCTAATTATACATTACTCAGGGGATTCATTTTCCTTTTATTACGGACGAGCTACTAGGAAAGTTACATTAAATGTACCAACTGTGTTCTGGCAATGAAGGGCCTGACTCGGGGGTCTAAGCGGAGAAGCACCACCCGAGGTCAGCAGAGTGGTGTCAGTGGTGATCAGTCAGAGACCTCCTCAGTCAGCGATTCTCAAACTTCAGAAATCTCAGAATCACCTGGAAGGCTTATGAAAAGCCACTGGTTGCTGGTTTCTAACACCAAGATTTCTGATTCAGTAGATCTGGATTGAGGCATTTGTTGTTTAATGGTAGAGTCTTCACTAACTAACAAACAATAAATTTAAAGCAAACATAATACTTCATCTCTTTTTTTTTTTACAGTTTTCAAAGCACTTTAGCACGTATCACCATGTTTCAAGTGTTTATTGAGCACAGACTACTCATTCCTCAGCACGCTGGGATTCAAGGATATAGAATAGGATGGCTCTTACCATAAATCATTCATGTCAACTTAGGAGACAATGACTTATTTCTAGGTTTTTCCAAAGCTTGAAAGTCTTGAGCTGATTTATGCATGTATTTTTCTGGGATCAAAAACTTGCAGTTGAAAAAGAAAAGAAAGTAATGAAAACCTAACTCCTCGTACAGTGCTTTTTGCTTATTCCTTTCACCTCTTCTTTTTTCTTACTATTTTCTTTTGAGAGGCAGCATACACTTAATACAGAGACATTTTCACTTGCATATGTAAAACAGAAAGGTAAAGCATTCTTTTCATGCTATACCAAACAGAACGATGGATCACAATGAAAATATTTTCATAATCTCTGTATCACCCATATCATTGTGGATTAGAAGTAATAGCAAGTAGAGAGAGAAAAAAACAAAGAAATTAAGCAAAGGTCATAGTGGGAAACACCATTCTTAACCTGCAGGCTCTAAGAGTTGACAGTCAACCAGGAGGGGACCATGTGGCCATAAGTGTTCATCACTAACTAGACACAATGGTATACTAGGACCAACTCAGACCAGAGATCTCTTTCCCAGCTGCTCACCTTAGAAGCTTGAAATCAGTCGTAGTGTGAGTATTTACACCATGAAACTAGTCAAATGCTACAAACCAGGACAGTATGTTTCAAAGAAGTGGCTATTAAACATTTATGAGCACACTGCTGGTATTGACAGACCCAATAACCCAAAGGTGAGGTGACCAAGTAACAATTCAATGTAAGACAAATGCTTGATCCAAGATCAAATTTGAGAATGCCCAGATGTACAAGACAGCTATATCAGTATGTGTCACGAATCCTGATGTCATTTATGACTGTTGTATCAATGATTCTCCCTTAGTTCATAAACCTGTGGACTCACAGATTATCTTCAATGACCTGCTGAAGAAAGAGGAAACACTTTAAGTTTGGTTAAGTTTAGCATGTGGCTGTAGGCCAAAAAAAGAATTACTAGTGCTTTATGGAGTTGTCTCGTATCTGGTAGCTCACACTGCGTGTGGAGAAAAATGGCCTCAGATTGGAATCTACACGGACGCATGGGCTAATGGCTTAATTGACTGACTGCTCAGGGTCCTAGAAAGACCAAAACTTGAAGACCAAGTATAAAAACTTGGGGAAGAGCCATATGGATGGATCTATGAAAATTATCACAAAGTGTAAAGAGTGCTGTGTTACAGGTTACTGACCAGCAGAGAAAACCCATTACTGCAATCTAAAGAACTCCAAATAGACAGAATGACTCAGTTAGTGAATGTCAATCAGCCCCTGAATATGACAGGCTTGTGGAATATAGTCTTATAAACACAGTTACCATAGTGGTGGAGATGGGGATACACAACACGGTTCCCTCTCTTCCAGGCTAATGTGGCAACTTCTGTGGTTGAACGTTGATACTACTAGTAACAATGATCAATACCAATAAAGTTACAATATTATTACAAAAGACCAACTGGCCACTTGATGAGTTGACTTCATATGACCTCTCCCATCCTGGAAAGAGCAACATTTAAACTAGCCAGCCCTAACATGCTTTGTCTTTCCTGTCTATACTACCTCAGAAAAGTCCACTTCCTAAGGAATCAACTCAGACCAAGGGATCGCTGACAGCTAAAAGGTATGGTGGCAGGGTACACTGATCCTACTACCAACGGTCCATCCAGAAGCTATCAGCCTTGGAGAAGAAGGTAATGGCCTCTTAATACCGCTGCTGAAGTACCAGCTTGGAGGTGGCACTCTGTAGAGATCCTTTAGGATGTGAAATACTCCAACAGCTGTTCTTTGTCTTCAAATGGGAAAAGATTAAATAACATGAGGTTTTGGCCATAGTAACCAAAGACTGAAAGTAGGAGTAGCCCTGCTCACCATTACTCTCAGTCCATTGGTCAGGGTGTTTGTGGTCCTCATTCCATTATTTAGCAGCACCCTTGCCTTCCTATAATCATCAGGACCCATTACGTCTCCCCGTACGGCAACTTCTTTCTTAGCTTACTGGTCTACTGGTGCAAGGAAACTGAAGTGACCAAGTGGTAACTATACCTTTAAATTAGTGGTACCCTTATTGTAACTCCCGGTAGCAGTGTCTCCTGTCTTAGACCCAGGACCACTATATCCACAGACCTCAAAAGGACCACTACATCCACAGAGGCCAAAATGGGGAGATAGAATATTGCAAGTGGCTTCCAAATCACCATAGCCAGTTCACACTCTCTGCCATTCTTTTACTTGACTTGATCTGCAGCATGGAAACAATCCTTCCTGACTGAGATCTGCTTGTTCCTGTATTACCAGGACTGTACATTCCCTATTAACTGAACATTCTCACTTGCTCTTTTTCTCCCAGGCTTCAAATTTGTCCTTTTCTCCTTTGACGGTTCCATTTTCCTACCTCTAAAACAGTAAACTATCATTTAATCTTCCAACGACTTCAAAATCAGCATCTCTACACCTAATCTCTCTCTTGGGTGAGACAAATATTTCCAGTTTTCTGACAACTTTCCAGGCTCCTCATTGTCTTTCACAGGAGTCTGTTCCTCTCCCTATATCCTCAATATGAGAAAATTACATTTCATAAGTATATGAGGAATCAATGATCAAATGAATGGATAGCATGCAATCAATACAAATAACAAAGTAATCACAATGGACTAATGATTCTTAGCATTTGAAAATCTTACAAGATTTTTCTACCACTACTCAAATGCACATACTCAAAATATATTTGGACTTTGTTGCTGCTGTGTGCAGTTAAGTGAATTATGATTCATAGTGACTTTATAGGATAAAGCAGAACTGTTCAACAGGGTTGCCTAGGCTGTCATCTCTATGAAAGCAGGTGGCCAGATCTTATCTCCCTCAGAGCCACTGATGGGTTCTAACCACTGACCTTTCAGTTAGCAACTTACTGATATTCATATGGGGGACTCAACACTTTTTATTGCAAAATACATATTCAACTTGTATTCAAGCAATAAGTACTTTATGGCAATAACATTTTTTTTATAAAGTGTCATTGCCCGAAACACTCTAAGGAAGCCCTAGGGGAAAACTGGTACAGGTTGAGCAGTCCTAGGACAACCCTGGTGTCACAGTGCTTAGGTGCTACATCTGTTAATCAAAAGATTGGCAGTTTGAATCCACCAGGTGCTCCTTGAAAACTGTATAGGGTAGTTCTAGTCTGTCCTATAGGGTCACTATGAATCAGAATTCACTCAATGGCAAGCCAAATTTGACTAATGAAGAAAGCCATAGTCCAGAGAAAAAAGAAAATGTATTTGCCTGGACTTGCTGTTTAGAAGAGATGTTTTTTCGGGAGTAAGGGAAAGAACTGAAAGTGGCCTGGACAAATAGTACAGCTTTATAAAAATGGTTAAAAATTCTACACCATGTTAGGGTATAAACATGGGCAGGGTTTGCATTCTGACCCTAAACGTGTTGTCAAATATTTCCCACCAGATGGCAGTGGAGGTAGTTTAAGGCCTGTGACCTAACACCCTAGTAACAAAAGCACAAAGGAATATTTTTAAGAGACTGGTAATACTCCTAGACTACGGAAGTTCATAAACAGATTCTAATTTTCTTGAGTCTCCCAAACCCCTAAGTCACCATGCCTTAAAAGAAAAGCAACGCAATTAACAGTACAATCAGTCAGAATTAGAAATCTATTAAAATTGACTAAAATGGTATTCGTGGAGTAGAGGGAGAGGTGGGTATTTCTTAAAGATAAGGTCCCTCAGGAACCTGCATCAATACAATCTTGTCGTATGCAACAAGTCATATGGATACACCCTCAAGAGTCTTAGAATATAGAATTTACAGAGATTTGGCCGTTGATTTCTAAGCCAATCCAGTGTAAATATTTTGTTTCTCTCCGGAGTTTTCTGTTGTAATTCATTTTTCAATTGTTAAAGTTCTTTGGTGAATATTTTCCTCTGATTGGGAATACAGATGACAAACGTTCTAAATCATTCTCTCTCTGCAGATACTTGTCTCTTTTTTTCTTAAAAAAAAGAAGTTATATTAGTTTTCTATTGCCACCATAATATGCTTTTACAAACTTAGTGACTTAAAATATTGTAATTTGGTATCTAACAGATCTGCAGTTCTGAAAAAGTCCAAAGAAGGTCTCCTCGGGCTAAAATCAAGGTGTCAGCTCCCTTTTGGAGGCTCTAAGGAAGAACCCATTTGCCTTTTCCAGCGTCTAGAGAACTCTCATTCCCGGCCTCCTGGACCCTTTCCTTCCCTCTTCAAAGCCAACCACTGTGGCCAAGCCCTTCTCATGCTGCACTCTCCCTGCTTCTCTCCAGCTGCAAAAAGTTCTCCACTTAGAAGGATCTCTTGTGGTTAGACTGGGCTCAGCTGGACAATCTAGGAAAATCTCCCTATCTTGAGGTCCTTAACCATAATTGTATTTGGAAAGTTAGCTTTTGCCATGTGACATATTTACAGATTTCAAGGAACAGGGTTTGGACATCCTTAGAGATGAGTTGTTATTAGGTGCCATCCATTCAAGGTAAATTCAAACTGCTAGTCTTGGGATTAGCAGCCAAGGGCTTAATGGTGTTGGCTAACAGGGTTCCTTTGGGGGACGAGTAGGGGAGGAGCATTATTTCGTGTAGTACAATGGTGAGCAACATTTTGGCTCTGTAAAAGATTCTTGGATTGCAGTCCCTTTTTCTAAGTTGTGTATAGTTCAGTCAACTCTTACATTCTTTCAGTTAACTGAATTGTATTTTCCTGCTGAAAGCTTACAAGCTATTTTTTGTTTAGGGTTTTTTTTTAATCCTTAAAATTTTTCTAACTACTTCTTTTCCCAGAATTCTTACTATTTACATTTTCCGGTTCTTGGGTTTCCCAGTGTATTTTCTCCTTTTAAAGTATCTCTTTGTATTTTTCTCTCTGCCATTCAAGATAGTTCTTTCACTTGATCTTCCAGGATATTAGTTTTATTTTGTTTTGAAGAGTGGGGATCCCCACCTATTAGTTTGAAAAAGTTCTTCATTTGTTAGTTTACCCAATTTCTTTAAAATAGCTCTTTTAAAGAATATACTTTATTTTTTAGAATAATTTTAGGCTTACGGAAAAAGTGTGTAAGAAGTTCAGTGTTCTCATATACCTTTTCTCCTTACTATTAACATCTTGCATTTGTGTGGTACAGTTGTTACAATTGATCAAACAATACTGATACATTAACATTAATCCATTATGTATTTGCAGTTCATTCTTTGTGTTATACAGTACTCTGGTTTTGTAAGTTTTATGTTTTGTGAAATATATAGCAAAGGATACACTGTTACAACAAATTACACATGTAGTGATATTGTTTACATTCTTCAAGTTCAGTAACCGTACTGAAACATTCCACTACCATTAATGTAAAGTCATTGTCCCCTAAGCTTCTCATCTAGTGTTTTGAGATTCTATTTATCAGTTTGATCTCACACAGATAAATCTTTGAAAGAGCAGAATGCTCAAGACAGACATACTTTAATTAGGCTAAACTGTTATTTCGTTCAAAACAGACTTCAGCAAAAAGTTTTTGTTTGAGTTTTAAGGTTTAAAGATTACTTCAATATGCCACTGGTCTTCCTTCATCTGGAGCAAGAGAGAATAAAGAAAACCAAAGGCCCAAGGAAAGATTAGTCCAAAGGAATAATGGACCACAACTAGCACAGCCTCTACCAGAGTGAGTCCAGCACAACTAGATGGTGCCCAGCTACCACCACCGACTGCTCAGGCAGGGATCACAATAGAAGGTCCTAGACAGAGCTGAAAAATGTAGAACAAAATTTTAACTTGTGGGGAAAAAAAACATCAAATTTACTGGTCTGACAGACACTGGAGAATCCCTCAAAATATGGCCCTGAAGCAGCCTTTTAACTCAGTGCTAAAGTCACTCCAAGGTTTATCTTTCAGCCAAAGATTAGACAGGCCCATAAAGCAAAATGAGACAAAACTGGGCACACCAGCCCAGGGGCAAGGAAGAGAAGGCAGAGGGCACAGGAAACCTGGGACAAGAAACCCAAAGTCAAGAAGGGGAGAGTGCTGACACATTTTGGGGGTGGCAAACAATATATGTATTCATTGCTCAATGAAAATTTAATTTTGTCTGTAAACCTTCATCCAGAATACAACAAAGTAAAGATTACCTTAGAGCCACAGTTGTCGGGTTTATCTAGCCTCAATGGCTCTAGAAAGTCTGGATTACACTAAGAATTTGAAATTATGTTCCATTTTTTTATTCCTTCTGATCAGGGTTCTTGCATAAAATCTGAACTCAGATTATTCAGTAATGGTAGCCAGACACCATCTGTCATATGGCACAGAAGAGAAATATTAATGCTGGTAGCATTTCCTTTTCTGATTCCTGACTCCCCTTCTACTTTTGCTACTCTAGGTCAAAAAAAAGAACACCAAAACCACTGCCATCGAGTCAATTCCAACTCACAGCAACCCTATGAACAGAGTAGAAGGGCCCCAAAGAGTCTCCAAGGAGCACCTGGCCAATCTGAACTGCCAACCTTCCGGTTAACAGCTGTAGCACCTAATCACTACACCACCAAGTTCTCCCACTCTAGGTCAGTGCAGACCTATTATTAAAGTTTGAATGACTTCCTGCACATTTTTAAGACTCCAGGAACCGCTTAATAAAGTAGGAGGTAAAACAGAGTGCTGAGAAACATTATCAGGCCAATTACTAAGGCTAGTTTTCGACTCTGTCTGTGTGTGTGTGTGTGTGTGTGTGTGTGTGTGTGTGTGTGTGTGTGTGTGTGTGTGCGTATTCTCAACAGCAATTTCACTTTGCTTCTATTCATCTGCTAAAGTTTCATTTTAACACAATGATTTCAGTTCTAGAATATCTTTGTTTGTATGTATGTGCTGTACTTGAACCTCCTTAAGTATTTTATTTTTTCCTCAAATTGCTGTCTCTCCCAGTAACTCTATTTCATAAAGAGCCTCTTTCATGTTTTGTCCTTGCTCTTCATATCTCTGCTAATTTAATATCCTTAGGTGCTCTTTTGGAAACCCTTATGGCATAGTGGTTATGTGCTACAGCTGCTAAACAGAAGGTCCACAGTTCAAATCCACCAGGCACTCCTTGGAAACTCTATGGGGTAGTTCTACTCTGTTCTGTAGGGTCAGTGTGAGTTAGAACTGACTCAGTGGCAATGGTCTAGTTGACAGGTTTTTTAGGTGCATTGTTACTGTTCCTGAAGTGCTGACTGTGGCTTAAAGTAATAGCGTTCATAAAGTGGTAGCAACTCCACAAGCCACCATTCTTACAATTCGGTGATGTTCAGGTTGCCACCTTATTGGTATCATGAAGAAGTCTTCCTGCTCTGGTCTCTTCATATTCTCCCAGTGTCAGAGGTAGAAAGGGTCAAGTGCATCTGTTTCCTTGCTTCTCAGTGTTTAGAAGACAGGAATAGAATATTAGGTATATTCCAAAGATGTGGACTTAAATGAGATCACGAGTTTCTAAAAATCAAACTCTCCCAGGAGCCAAACATTCTGGTCCTCATTCTGGAGTTCTTTAGTGCTCATCTCCCAACTCTCCTTTTTCCAAGGACAGAGATTCTTGTATTAATTCTCTCTGGCAAGGAAGTGACAGAACCTGAGGCTTATTCTTATCTTCTGTGCCCTATCTTCTGATAGAAGAGACAGAATTGGGAGTAGGTAGAAACCACTCATCAGCATTAAATCATCACCTCCTTAAGAATGTACCCACTTCTTAAGTTTATATCTGTAGAATTGTAAGTTTGTAAGTTCTGAAGCAAAATAAAACTCCCCAAAACTAAATTATCAGCATTTGTTAAATCTAAATGGTAGGTTCATCAATATATAAAACCCAAATTCACTGCCACTGAGTCAATTCCAACTCATAGCAACCCTACAGGACACAGTAGAGCTGCTCCATCGAGTTTCCAAGGAGCCCCTGGTAGAGTCAAACTGCCAGCCTTTTGGTTACAAGACACAGCACTACGCCACTATGGTTTCCCATCAATACATAGTGTCCATTAAATTGTATTCTTTACTTCTGACTTTGTTTGGAATATCTCATAAATAAAGTTAACTTTTAAAATATTAACATTATATATGATTCAATGACTTTGCAAACTTGTTATCTCATCTCTGAAGCCCAGAAAAAAGTATCTAACTGTCCCACCCTGCTCCAAAGCACTATCTTGCAACAGGCTCCTAGTGGAGTAATCTCTCTGCTTCAGCTCTGCCCCTGTAATTCATTTTAGAAACCATTTTTTCAAATATTTTTTAAAAGTTAGATCAAGTCACTTTTTTTTTTACCTTTTTGTGATTAACTCTCATTGCTCTTAAAATAAGACCCCTCACTATACTTTACAAGAGACTGACTGGGCCTGCTTGGCTCTACGATCTCAACTCTCTCCTACCCCCCCTTGCTTTCTGCATTCCAGACACACTGGTCTCATCTCTTCTAGTCAAACATACTAGGCTCTTTCCATCTCAGGGCTCTTACACTCCTATTCCCCTTGTCTAGCAAGTTCATCTCCCCTACTCTTTTGCAAAGATTAGCTGTACTTCATCACTGGGGTATCAACTTCCTTACCTACCTTTTCTAAAACAGCAATCTTGGTTCTTAACCACTGTGCCACCAGGGCTCCGTAATGCATTACAGTGACAACATAATCTATATTTGATTGTAATCTTTTGAAATAATTATTCTAATCACATAGGTTATATCCCACCCTTGACAGTGTACATAAAATCTGAATTTTCCATATTCTAATTTTAATCTGACTGATAGAAAAATATATATATATGATCTGTATATATATGAACAATGAGATGTAGATGGGATGATTTTAAATATCCCCTGTCTATTACCTCACATATCTCAGGTGGTAAGCCCTGAGGGGGTTTTATGAATTGCTGACTTGCAAACTGCAATGCTCAATATAGAAATCACAAACGCAATCTCTACAGTCAAAAAAATTCAGCGGGTGGTGAAACCTGGTGAGAGCTGAGCAGATGTGTGTGTGTCATCCACTCCTCATCCTCACAGCAGCTTTTGTTGACTCTCTGGCATTTGTTCACAGCATCTGTGGGCATTGTGGTCTCTAAAACAGGGCTTTAGGGTCTGTGGTTGAAAGGCAGCATGAAAATATAAAATATTTCTATTGAGAACCTCATCAGATTGTCAACTTGTGACAGAGTGTGGGCACAGCAAAGCACTCTCCCTATTTCAAAGTCATAACCTCCGTTGACTGACCACTTTCACTTCCAAGGTAAAGGGAAATGTGGCAATTCCTTCCAGCTTCCAAACACGATGGGAAATCATCAATCTCCCCAACAGAGGTAAGTTGGGGCAGTGAACTTTGGAGACATCACAGGTAAGTTAATAGATGCCTAAACAGAATCATTTAAGAGAAGCACAGCACAGCCCTAAGGCAGATGGAGGTGGGAGATAAGCAGACATAAATTTATGCTTCCCTTTGAGAGAGTAACAAAGGAAAGTCAGGCTGTTTCTTACAAAAAAATGCACCATATGAACAACAACAAAAAAGACTCTGTCTTCACTGGCTGGCTTCTTAATCTCCTTGTCTCTTCCTATAGATCTGAAAATTAGACTGGCAATAAACCAAACACACTGCCTTTGTTAAGTCAGTTCTAACTGATAGTGAGCAACCCTTCAGGACAGAGCTGAACTGCCCCCATAAGCTTTCCAAGGCTATAATCTTAATGGAAGCAGTCTGTCCATCTTTCTCTTCAGAGTGATTGGTGGATTCAAACCACCAAACTTTTGGTTAGCAGTTGAGTGCTTTAACCATCGCATCACCAGGACTCCTCTAGACTGGCAATAGGTGTATTTTATCAGTAAGGTGTGAGTGTTCTCAAAGCAGTACTGTCATCTAACACCTTATTAACTGAAACCTAGCACAAGTCAGTTTGCTCAGCATAGGAAAAATAAAATTCCTCAAAAAAAAAAAAAAACTGTGGTCCTAACATACTTTCGTGATGCTGAAAAACACATGCCTTTGGCTGAAATAAGAAGGGTGGAAGGCCTGCTCCCCCTTTTCTCAGCAGATAGCCTAATCTCCTACTTCATTGAGAAAATCTAGACCAGTAGTTCTTAAAAAGGGAGACAGGGGTCAGTACACGAAGGCCAGCCAAAGAGTTGGCGGTTAGCACCCACGCTGTGGCTCCATGGAACAAAAGATCTAGTCTTCTGATCCCCCATAGAATATAGATTAGAAACGCTATGGTGAAGCTGAAGGAGTTCTGGTAGTTCAATAATTAAGCACACAGCTGATAACCAAAAGGTCAGTGGTTCGAACCCACCAGGTTCTCTACGGAAGAAAGATGCAGCAGTCTGCTTCAGTAAGATTTAGAGCCTTGGAAGAAACCCTGTGGGGCAGCTCTCATCCTCTCGGGTCACCATGGGTCTGAACTGACTCCACAACCAAGGATGCATCAAAACTGACTTGACGGCACACAACAGCAGTAACAATAGCACTTCTTCAAACGTGGTTCCCAGGCCCTTACTGTAAGCGTTACCAGAGAACGTGTTAGAAATGCAGATGTGGGGGTCCCACCTCAGACCTTCTCGAAAACTCTAAGAACTGAGTACAGCAATCTGTGTTTCAATAAACCTCCCATTCTAAGAGATACGTAGTGGTATCTCATTGTAACTTGCAATCCTCTAATCACAAATGAAGTTCAGCATCTTTTCATACGTCTATTTGCCATCTGCGTATCTTCTTTGGTAAGTTACTATTCAGACCTTTCATCTATTTCCAAACTGGGTCATTCATTTTTGTGTTGTTGAGTTTTAATATTTCTTTGTACATTGTGATACAAATCCTTTATCAGATATGTGTTCCGCAAATTTTTTTCCCAGTTTGTGACTTGTCCTTTCATTCTCACTGTGATGTCTTTCACAAGGCAAAAGTTTTCAATCTTAATAAAGCCCAACTTACCACATTTTTCTTTCATAGATAGTGCTTTTGGTGTTGGATCTAAAAACTCATTGCCAAATCCAAGTTCTCCCAGTTTTAGTGTTTTGTGTTTTACATTTAGATGTATGATCTAATTTTCTGTCAATTTTTGTAAAAGGTGTAAGTGTTGTGTGTAAGTTCAATTTTTTGCACATAGAAGGCCAACTATCCCAAAAACCACTGGTTGAGAAGATATACTTTATCAAATTGCCTTTGCTTGATTATACTTGTTGATTATACTTTGTGGCTCTGTTGGTGGACTTTGTATTCTACTTTACTGATCTGAATGTCTACTTACGTCAATACCATACACACTATCTTGATTCCTATGGCTTTATGGTAAGTCTTGAAATTGAGTAGTGTGAATTCTACAACTCTTTTCCTCTTCTTCAATATTGTGTTGTCTGTTCTAGGTCTATTTGTCTTTCAAATAAAATTTAGAATCAGCCTGTCATATCTGTAAAATAGCTTGCTAGGGTTTTGATTGGGACATGTTGAGTCTATAGAGTAAGGGCGGAAATGGCATTTTAAAAACACTGAGTTTCCAATAAATTAACACAGAATATATATCTATTTATTTAGATTTTCCTTGATTCTTTTCATCAGACAGCAAGGAGAAAATAAAATAAGAAGAAATCATCCAAATCTAATGCAGGTAAGCCTACATGAACAGGGGAAGAGTTAGTACTAAAGTAAGAATCTGGCTAAATTATTGTAAACTCAGATATTCTTTATTGAAAGGGAGATGAAACAGTGGATGCACACATCTTTACTGTATAAAATAAACAAATATACTACTTAAGACCCAGAGATTCAGACACTGAGCAAAAACAGTTTCTTCAGGAGAATAAGTCAAAAAAATGGGTCCTCCTCCTAGGAGCACAAGCTTCAGAAATATGAGCAGAAAATCCAATTCAAGAATGTACTATCCCCTACTTAACAGCTGAAACAAATGCAAGATGAAAGACTTTAAGATCTCCATAGAAATTGCCTACAAAAGGTCTACAATAAAAGGTTATTATGAGTAACCTCTCTTCAGAAAACAAATTTAAGTGCTTAGCCAAAAAGAAAAAAAAAACAGGAAAAATATTTCCTTAATACCATTAAGGACATGACAAATCAATAAGGATATGGAAATTCAACATTTAAAGAGAAGTTTTGCACCATAGCTACATGATAAACGTGCTCCAGATTGTCTGCCACAGACAGCAAACAGGAACAGGGGTTTAACTGTCTTGAGGGTCAAAGAAGACTATAAGGGAATTCCAAACACGCCCAAGAAGGGAATCCAGGAAGGAGAGTGACCTCACACCAAACTGGGATCTCAAAGAGCTATTCTTTTAGGAGAAAGGTAAAATAGAAGAAGAGTAGCCCTCACCCTGTACACCCAGAGACTACGAGAAGAATTGCCTTGGTGTTCGGTCAATCATGGGAGAAAAATCCTTGATAGGTTAAGCCCAAGGTCCAGCCTATGTGGTTGGGAAAGTTTCAAATCAGTCTAACAATGGTCCAGTGCCCCCACTCAAACCCGATCTACTGTTGTTGAGTCAATTCCAACTCACAGAAACCTTATAGGATAGAGCAGAACTGTCCGACAGGTTTCCAAGGAGCAACTTTGAAATGTCCACTGTCTGGTTAGCAGCTGACCTGTTAACCACTGTACCAGCAGGGCTCCAGTTCCCCCGGGTGAAAGCAAATATAAATTTTCTGTGGTGAATCACACTTTGTTTTTATACCTTAAATTGTATCTATAAATATGTTTCAGTGACCGTGAGCAGCATACAATGAATAAAAAAATTCAAGCATACCTCATAAACCTGATGTTGAGGGAAAGAAGTCAGAGTCAAAAGAGTGCTGTTTTTGTACTTCTAAAGTACAAAAACAAAACAGCACTACTCAATTTTGTTAAAAGCCAGGGGGAGGTAATGAATGAAAGGACACATAAGAAGGACTTCCAGGGTGCTAGGTCATGTACTGTTTCTTGATGTGGATGCTGATTATTTGGGTGTGTTCAGTTTGTGAACTTTTATCAAGTTGCATCTTGATGATATGTACACATGCATCATTTAAGATTCTCCAGAAAAACAGAAGATTGGTAAGTTAGAAGCAGAAAGAGAGAGAACCTATCAGTGACTCTGCAGGAGAAAAGACCTGCTGAACTGCTCCCTTAAAGACTGCAGCCTATGAAACCTTATGCGGCAGTCCTACACTGTCACATAAGGTCACTCTGAGTTGGAACTGACATGATGGCAGTGAGTGATTAGTTACGACTGCTGTAATCTTAATTCAGTTAAAGAGAGGATAAAAGTCAGTGCTTCTCAAGTTTTGATTAACCATTTCATGCAATGAATTGTGGTACCTGGAATCTCAGTAACCTACTTCTTAGAGTAGTTGATAGCCATCTACTCAAAAATGTCACATATCATTCAGAAAGCACATGTCATGTTACCCATCAGCACTGCTGTGCTCAACATATGGCAAGGGCAAATGGCAAACCATAAAAATCACAGATTTTCATGATTTATTGGAATGATATCATACAATAATTTAACGTTTAGTCCTTTTCCTTAGGAAATGATTTTAACAAAGATTGACTTTTGAGATTATCACATTATTGTCATTTAAACTTATAAAAATATCGAGAAAATATTTTTCATTTGAATAACAGAACCCTGTTATGTAATTAGGCCATTCATGAAGAAATATTTGAAAATTATGTAAAGAAAAAAGAAAATCTATGCTAAATATTAAATACATAATAATAACATTTGAAGCAGTATCATTACACAATTTTAACAGTTATAAGATTAAATTTTCAATGTCAAACTGGTTTAAAACAGCCTCTTCCTCAAATACAGACTCTGTAAAACACTACAAGCATTTCTCACAGCATAATTCTATATTTTCTTTTGATACACAATGAAGCATTTTATTTTGTAGATAATCACAAACTGAGGTTATTGAAGTAGAACTGTAATAAAAAAAAGAAACTAGGAACAAATATATGACAGGGTATAGCAGTAAGAATACCTCCTGTCTTAAAAAATCTATAGACTGTTGGGAGGATGAGACATGTATGGAGCAGAGAGGAATAGTGTGCTGTCACAAGGCAGGGAGAGCAGTGGAAACTACATATAATATGGGAATGTACATTTTCACTCAGTCATAATTAAAAAAATTCTATAGACACTGTTACATATTTTGTTTTTCTAAATTTAAAAAACACTGATGAGTACTGAATAACTCTTTTTTTAAAAGGCCAATGATAGTGGTGATTTTGTTTTCTCTTGACATTAATAAAAAATGTATTTCCTTCTTTCATTATTAAAAACAAAAAATAACCATTTCCACTGAGTCAATTCTAACTCACAGAGACCCTGTAAGACAGAACAGGATTGCCCCCATAGAGTTTCCAAGGAGCACTTGGTGGACTGAGGCTGCCAGGCTTTTGGCTAGCACCACAGCTTAAAACCACTCCCCCACCAGGATTTCCTTCATCATTACACTTTATATAAAACACTGTCCTACCAATCTCCAGTAGAAAACACCTACACTGTTTAAAAGGTCTTGCTACCCAAAGATAAACAGATTCCCAAAGTAATAACAGTCTTAGTTATTCCACAGATAACTCACATTGTAATAACACAAAATTGTATTTGGAGCAAGTGGGAAAAAGAAAGTTTCGACCTGACATTTAATTTTGAGACTACTCACCATTCCTGGCTTACAGCTGTAATAGCAATGCTTGGAAGTGTGATCAGTGGTAGCGTAGTTGGCCTGGAAATGCCATCACCCTCAGGAGTCCTTGCTCTGTCACTCAGTCTTTGGGACAGTGGTGGTAACTGTAAATTTCCTGAGCAACACCTTCTACCTCTCCAGAGGTCAATCCCAAGTGTGTTACTGGATGAACTGTAGGATTTACTCAAGCTACATTCAAAATAATCCTTCAGATGCTGGAAGAATCACAAAGAAAAAAAAAGAGAAAGAAGATGAAATTCAAATGTTTAAAATAATGCATAGTGGACTAAAATAAGACACTAAATGACCATGCTGTCACTCATGAAGTCCTGATTCATTATCTCACAATTGAAGTCTAACATTAAAGTCAAAAGCTTAAGAGGATGCATAAAGGGAGGCTAATTCTCAAGTTTTAGGACAAATGTATCAGTTGTATATTTTTGGCAATCTTTATGCATAATAAATAATGTTTACCAGTGGCACATAGGACGGAGGGCTTTTTCTTTCCTTTCAATATACTAAAATGAAATCCTATAATGAAAAATATATTTTGGAAACCAATGCTATCATTCCACAACACAGAAACAAATTTTGATAGCTAAAGCATAAAGTTCCTTCAGCAGTATGTTTTAAACTAAAAATAATAGCAAACGACAGTAGGATGCTGATAATTAAGAGTGAATGACTGCTCTATAACAGGTCTTATCTATTGTTTTATTTTGTTCTTGTCTAATTAAACAGGAGTTCAGAATAAGAAGAGTATAATTAGCATTTCCTGAACTCTCATGTTCAAGTATATGCCCCAATGCGGCATGAATAAAATATTTGTGAGAAGACAAAGCTATTGTTGTGTAATCCATAATAAAAGTTATTCGTTCTTTCCATATCTCTTGGTGACTATGGTTCCTGGTACTGCTAGGAGAGGAAGTCCCAAATGAGCCTCTGTTTGACATATTATTTGTATCAGCTCAGTGATAAGAAAATGCTATAGTACTGCAGATGACCACAGACAGCAACTCAGAACTGAGAAACTATAATTTTCATTCTCCATTCTTATTGTAACAGAGGATAACGGAAGTCTCAAAATTAGGCCGAGGTGTTTCACATGAAACTCCTCCTTTAAAAACCTAAAAAAACAAATGCAGTGCCATCGAGTCAATTCCAACTCATAGAGACCCTAGAAGACAGAGTAGAATTGCCCGATAGAGTTTCCAAAGAGAGACTGGTGGATTTTGACTGCCGACCTTTTGGTCAGCAGACATAGCACTTAACCACTACAATACCAGGGTTCCTTCTCTGGCCCTAAAAAATATAGATAATTCCTACTAGTCCTTTAGAACAGGCTTAACAGGATCCAGGACTAGACCCTGCAAATTTTAAACAAAACAAACATTCTCTATACACCCACTCTTCCAACTACAACTGTCTTAGTTCATACAAGAATAATTAACTCAAGTTTAAGGGTTTAGCAAGATTCATTCAACAAATACTTACTGCATATATATGACTTTTGCACTATACTACTTACAAAGGATACAATACCAAAGAGAGACATAGTATCTGTTTTCATAGAATCTATTTCTAGTCATTCATGCTTATCTGATCTACACAAGACCACACTGTAGTCCATTGCTTCAATATACAAAGGTGGTCATGAAAAGTCCTGGCATTTTTCAGGGAAATCATTAACCCTACTTGGAAGTGGGATATCATCATTGAAATACAGTGAACTACAATTCAGTAACAGGAAGAAAACAGAACAATCTATAATTTTCCAGCATTTGAAATATTCTGGGATGTGTCTAGTGTTTTATAGTTCAGTAACCAACTAACACAATAAATCCATTGTAGGCTTAGCATTTATTGCATGATGTCTCTGTGTGTGTGTGTGCACATGTGTGTGTGTTAAAGTAAGAGCCTAAGAGATTTAGTATATATGAATTTCTTCCTCAAAAGACTTACAAAGTAGATAAGGAGGCAGAATATACAGCGTTTTTCTGAAAATATTTCAGAACCAATCAAAAGTTAGAACAGGTACTTAATTCCAAATACGCATGTAAAGAAAGTACTGGTTAAAAAGCTAAATGTGTAAAACCACAAAGTTCTTAGAAGAAAATATAGGAGTATACCTATGGGACCTAATTTTTAATGATGGATTTTCAGCTAGAACAAAATAGATAAATGAGATCTCATAAAAATTAAATAATTGTATTCACCAGAGGACGTTATCAACAAAGTGAAAAAGCAATCTGAAGACTGGGGAAAAGAACTTTGGGAACCATACATATCCAATAAGGGTCTAATATTGAAATATAGTTTTGAAAAAAGCTGCAACTTAACAATAAGAAGACAAACCACTCAACCAAAATCTGGGCAAGGGATTTGAAAAGTCATTTCACCAAAGAAGGTATATGAATGGCCAAGAAGGACCTGAAAAGATATTCAAGGTCATTCCAAAACCAAACTCACTGCCATCAGTAGATTCTGACTCACAGTGATCCTATAGGACAGAGTAGAACTGTGCCATAGAGTTTCTAAGGAGTGACTGGCAGATTCATACTGCTGACCTTTTGGTTAGCACAGTGTCTTCTTAACCACTATGCCACCAGGGTCATTAGCCATGTAGAAAAAAAGAGAAAAAAAATGTTGTTGAGTGGATTGTGACTCAAAGCAACCCTAACAGCTACCCTTAAAGAAAAAACAAATAATCAAACCCATTGCCATCTTGACTCATAGCCACCCTATAGTTCAGACTAGAACTACCCCACACAGTTTCCAAGGAGCAGCTTGCAGATTCAAACTGCCTGGCCTTTGGTTAGCGGTCATAGCACTTAGCCACTACAACACCAGGTCTTCATTAAAAAAAAAAACAAACCCAGTGCCATCGAGTCAATTCTGACTCATAGCAAACCTAGATTTCAGAGTAGAACTGCCCCATAGAGTTTCCAAGGAGTGCCTGGTAGACTTGAACTGCTGACCTTTTAGTTAGTAGCTGTAACCACTATGCAACCAGGATTTTCAGGGCCCCATTAGATAAAAGCAAGTCAAAACCACAATGAGATACCACCTTGCCACCATCAGAAGTGAGATGATTTAGAAAATGGAAAACAACAGGTGTTGTTGAGGTTGTGGAGGAACTGGAACCTTTACCCATTGCTAATGGGAATGTAAAATAGCACAGGTGGCTGTAGAAAACAGTGTGATGGTTTCTTGAAAAGTTAAAGCTGTAACTACCATATGAGCCAGCAATCCCAATCACAGGCACATACCCAGAAAAAATGAAGTCAGGAATGCAAACAGATACATGCACACCAGTGTTCGCTGCAGCACTTTCCACAATATGCAAAAGGTGGAAACAAATGAAACTCCCATCAACAGATAAATGTATAGACGACATGCAGTATATACACACAGTGGTATCCTACTCGTCCATAAAGAGAAATGAAGTCTTGATGCATACCACAACATGTATGAACTTTGAAAACATGATGCTGAGTGACGTAAGTCACCAAAGGACAAATCCTATTTGATCCCACTTTTAGAAAATAAGCAAATAAATAGAAACCAAAGTGGGAATGAGGTACACAGCAGGAGTTGTTGTTTGGGAGACACTGAATTTATCTTAATAGAGTGGAGTAGTTTATCTTAATAGTGTTGGAATAAAAATATCCTTAGAAAAGGACAGTGAGAATGGCTGTACATGGCTACATATGCACAATGGTTACAGGAACAATATAATCAATGTCACTGCATTTTACATGTAGAAATTGTTGAGGGGGAAAGGAAAGTACTGGTTATGTGAGAAAGTATATACTTTGCCTCCTGTGAAAGAAACACTGTACCAGAGAACAGAAATAGGAATATCTTTTAGCTAAACCAGCAATTACCACAGTCTCCTTATAAAACTACTAGATATTTTTCTGTTTTCTCTTTTAGAAAATGAAAACATTACCAACCAGGCTTACAAACAGTAAATAAACTAAATGGGTACTTATTTGGTGTTTGTTATTTGAAAAATAACAAAGTCACACACCCAAAATCTCTCCCACACTGACTTGTCAATGTGCTTGGAATTACAAATTTGAAGTCATTCTTTGAATTAAGGGGATTTGTTTCAAAAGACCTCAGTCAACATGAAATACTTTGTCACAGAAGAAGAACATAATGAAATAGCTTTCTGGAAATCAAGTTAAATACTGAAAACATTAAGATTATTTGACACACACTCATTAGCCCATGAAGAATTATTCATAATAATTAGAAATTCTTATTATTCATAGTAACAGGAAATTACTCACAATAACAGGGAACCAACTCTTAATGAGTGGATACACTACGCTCCCCACCCCCACCCCCCAGACTACTAACAACCCAAAAGGCGAAATCTAATTCAGTCAATTCTCATTTACTTACAGGGATGCTTTCTCTTGGACTTTTTTTTTTCTTTTTTTGGTAAACTTTAATTGTTTTGATTCTGGCTGACTCTGTTTATACTACCCATCAGTTTAAAGATATTTGGTAAAGGAACTTCAATGGAATGTCAACTCTTGAAATCACGGTTTTAAAAATACTTCCAGAACAAAAAACCCAAACCTACTGCCATCAAGTGGATTCCAACTTATAGTGACCCCATAAAGCAGGTTAGAACTGCTTCACAGAGTTTTCAAGGAGCGCCTAGTGGATTCAAACTGCCAGTCCTTCAATTAGCAGCCATAGCACTTAGCCACTACACCACCAGGGTTTCGTGTTGCCTAAAATATACTTAATGTTTTAGTAATCTCAAGGGAAACAACCTAGTTTGGGACTATCCCACATTCCTGGATAAATATTTGTTTAAAAACTAGTTTAAAAACTAGTATTCTGATCAACATAATTCTAAAAGTTTACCACAAAAGCTAGTGTGAAATATGCACTTAGAAAAAAATGTCTTCAACATTATGCTGAGTGAAATCAGTCATCAGCAGAAGGACAAATATTGTATGAGACCCCTGCTATAATGACTTAAAAATAGACTTATGTACAGAAGAAAAGACTCTTTGATGAATACAACAGAGGGGAGGGAGGGGGAGGGTTGGTCATAGATAAGATAGTTGATAGACATTTGATTGGATAAAAGCAGTAGAAAGCAGACCAACTTAACTGGAATTCACCATAAACTGAAAGCTCTTCTAATCTCAACCCAATGTTGCAAAGATAGAGTAACAGGGGTAGGGTATAGGGACCATGTTTTCAGGGGACACAGAGGCCAGCTGGCATAACTAGCGTATCGATAAGAGAATCTTCTACACCCCATATTGGTGAGTGGCATCTGGGGTCTTAAAAACTAGCAAGCTGCCATCTGAGGTACACCAGTTGGTCCCAGCTCAGCTGGAACAGATGATCACCAAGAACAACAAAGACACGAAGGAAAAAGAGCATAGGAGACAGAAAGATTTGTGTGAATGGCAAACTGTAACAACATGTGATCACAAAAACCAGACAGTGCCAGGCTACCACCAGACAGCCATGATGGGGTACACAATGTAGACTCCCTGAAACAACATGAGTAAAAGAGGGGTGCAGCTCAAGAATTCTGCTAAAACCCAACAACTGATGGTCTGACAGCCTGCAGGATCCCCTGGAAGCATGGCCTAGAGACCTGCTGCTGCCCCTGACAGAAAACACTACTAAGGTCAACTCTTTGGACAAAAAAGGACTGGGCTCAGGGACACAATGTGACCATATGGTGTATGTATTTTATGGTTCTATGCATTTATAGGATGCTGTCCAACTGGTCTATTGCTAGATGGGAGAGAAGAAGGTAGACAGGAGGGGACAGGAGCTTGTTAAGAGGATACAAGTACAGAATGAAGAGGAGGAGTGTGCTGTCACTGGGCAAGGAGAGCAGAAGGAGCTGCAGATAGGCAGGCATGCAAAATTGAGTTGGATTGTATACATTCACTTAATCACAATTAAAAAAGAAAAGAAAAAAGTCTTCAGAGAAGAGAGCAGAGAGACAACAAAAGGACCAATTTCTTTGCCCTGTGCCCTATCAAAACAAAGCAAGTTAACACCAAAAACCAAACCCACTGCCACTGAGTCAATTCTAATTCATAGCAATCCTGTAGGACAGAATAGTGCTGTCCTACAGAGTTTCCATGGAGCACCTGGTGGATGTGAACTGCCAACCTTTTGATTAGCAGCCATAGCCCTTAACCACTACACCACCAGGGTTTCAACTCAAATGTCAGCATGACATATTGGCACCTAACACGTCAGTGTCTAATGCTTTTACTGTTTTGTTTTGTCTTTGGTTTATTTAATTCATTTCTGGAGCTTGCTCTATTTTCCAAATTTTTCCAGTTAAACTCATAGTGAGAAAAAGGGATTAGGTACTCCCAAAGACTTCTAAAGTGCTTGGTGCATATTTGATTTGAACCATTGGACAGAGTTTGCACACCTTGTAAAACTGTGAAATTATGAAATTGTAAACTGCAAATTATGATAAGTATCAAATGACACTGAAGGTCATTATCAAAGCTAAATGTCAGGATGCTCCATAAGATAGTAGCCAAATGATTTTGTCTTTGAAAGGTGTGGTTTTATTATAGGCATCACCATCAATTACAAGAAGAGTTTGCCTGAAGGAAATTGTTATCAGTCTTATCCTTTACAGACCTTTTTTACTCCTTTGAAACAATTTTCTGGCCTTCCTGTTTGGAAACGCAGAACTGAAATATTTGCTTTTTGGTTATAATGCACTCTTTTATTTTTTCTCTTTTCTTTTCTTAGCCTTAGTTTCTCTAATCATTTCCCACTCACCTCTTTCATTTTTTCAGCTCCTGCCTCAACCTATACAACTCTCTATTCTAAACTATTTTTTTAAATCCCTTTGCCTATAATTAATCGATTGCATTAAAAAACTAAACCAAACCCACTGCTGTCAAGTCAGGTCCAACTCATAGTGACCGTATAGAACTGCCCCATAGATGTCCAAGGAACTCCTGACTCATTTGAACTGCTGACCTTTACAGTTAGCAGACATAGCACTTAACCTACTACACCACCAAGGTTTCCTGATTGGATTCAGCAACTGAACGATAGTTTTTCTCTTCCTCCTCTTCCCACTCCCCACACACTTCTGGAATTTAATCCAAGATGCAGGGGTGGAGTCAAGATGGCGGACTTTGGGTTATAATACACTCTTTTAAACACACATCTCCCTAAACCCCTCTGGAAACCAAGACATGAACTGACAATCAAACAGAGCCTTCTGGACACCTAGTGAGCTCAAGGACACGGCATAGGGCTGTTAATTTGGACTTCATACCACTAAACAGAAAACCTCTTCTCTTTTGCCGTCCCCTGCTTTTGGTGAGTGCTGGCTTTCAAGGACCAAAGGTAACTCACCACTTTAACTTTTTTTTCTCTGTTTTAGCTGGTGGGCAGAGCTGGGACTTGACCAGCAGCTAATCTCAGGTGCACAGCTGGTGGGATCGGTAACTCCAAGATGCAAAGCACTGAATGTACACTGCTTTTAAGTCATTCATTCTTTTAAGTTTTCTATTAAGGAGACCTGGTGGGCTGAGCTGCTAATTGAAAAGTTGGTAGTTCCCATCCACCCAGAAAATCCATGGACCAAAGATCGAGGTATCTGCTCCTATAAAGGTTGTAGCCTAAAAAAGCTCTATGAGGTGGCTCTACTCTGTCACATCAGGTCATTATGAGTAGAAATTGACTCAACAACAGCAACAACAACAATAATATACAATTCCATACAAATATATGGAGGCAGGAATCATGGTTTATTCATCTACGCATTCCTACAGACCCAAACTTTGTCTATAACACAGCAAAGACCCTTGTACAAACCATGCCCTACACCAGAAAAGTTCTTTCCCCAGATCTGCATAGAGACTAACTTCCTTACTACATTCAGACTCTGTCCTTATGTCAGCTCCTCACATTGACCTTCCATAAACACCCTAGTCTCACTGTCTAAGTCATTCTTACCCCCTTGACCAACTTCATTTGTTTATATAGTAGTTATCATAGCTGATATTATTTTATTTATTCATTTTTTGTGTGTGTGATCCCAGTAGAATATAAATTCCAAAGGGACAAGGATTTTCTATTTCTATTATTTCTGCTTCTTACTTAATCTCTAGAACCAATAACAATGATGTAGAACAGGTACTAAATTAATATTAGGTCAATATTAAAATTACTGATAAAATTTTGCTGAACTGAAATACATGCCACTATAACAAAATATCACCTTTGACGTCAGGCTGTCTTCAGTGGCCGCCAGGAACCATCTGGTTCTTCTGGTCACGTGTTGATACAGCCTCCCATTCACATGGGTCCTTCTGTTTCGTGAACTCTTTTTTCCTCCTGTCTGTTGTTCTTGGTTATCATCTGTTCCAGATGAGTTGGGACGATTTTGTGTACCTCAGATGGCAGCTTGCTACCTTATAAGACCCCAGACGCCACTCACCAATATGGGGTGCAGCAGACTCTATCAGGCTAGTTATGCCAATTGGCCTCAATGTCCCCCAAGAACATGGTCCCCCAGACCCCGCCCCTACTACTCTGTCCTTGCAACACTAGGTTGAGATTAGAAGAGCTTTCAGTTTAATGGCGAAGTCCAGTTAAGTTGATCTACTTTGTACAGTGTGCTGTCACTGCTTTCATCTAACCCAATTTCTATCAAATATCTGATCTACAACCTTTGTACCCTGTTCCACTGAGTATATGTACCATAGTTTGTTTATCCATTCATCTGTTGATGGGCAACTAGATTGATTCCATCTTTTTGCTATTGTGGAATGTGATGCAACGAACATTCATGTGCATATATCTGTTCGTGTGACAGCCGTTGTTTCTCTAGGATATATTCTGAGCAGTACAATTACTGGATCAAATGCTGTATCTATTTTGAGCTTTTTAAGAACGCATCAATTGCTTTCCAAAGAGATTGTACCATTTTGCAATCCCACTGGCAGAGTAGAAGAGTTCACATCTCTCCACAGCCTCTCCAACATTTGTTGTTTTGTGTTCTCTGGATTATGGCCAACCTTGTTGGGGTGAGATGTATCTTACTGTAGTTTTGATTTGGATTTCTTTAATAGCTAATGATTGTGAGCATTTCCTCATGTGTCTTCTGGTGCCTGAAGTCCTCTTTGGTGAAGTGTCTGTCCATCTCTTTTGCCCATTGCTTAATTGTGTTATTTACCTTTTTCTTGTTGATATTTTGCAGTACCTTGTAGATTATGGAGATCAGACATCAGTCTAAAACGTAGATGCCAAATATTTTTTCCCATTCTGTAGGTGGTCTTTTAATTCTTCTTTGGATAAGCAAAAGTGTTTGCTTACCTATTTTCTGCTGATTGTGCTTTGTTTGTCAGGTTTTGAAGTCTATCAGAGTTGCATATTACAGCTTCCACTGTTGACCCTATTTTTTCTTGGATGATCTTTACTGTTTTAGGTTTGATATTTAGGTCTTTGATCCATTTTGAGTTAGTTTTTGTGTAAGGTGTGAGATATGGGTCTTGTTTCAGTTTTTTGTAGATGGACATCCAATTTTGCCAACACCACTTGCTGAAGAGACTATTTTTACCCCAGTTTACAATCTTAGGGGCTTTGTTGAGTATCAACTGTTCATAATAGGATGGTGCCATCTCTGGGGTCTCAACTCTGTTCTGTTGGTCTATATGTCTCTATTTGTACCAACACTAGGGTGTTTTGACAACTATGGCAGTGTTGTAGGTTTTAAGGTTGCGTAGTGTGAGGCCTCGCACAGTGTTCCTCTTCTTCAGTAGTGCTTTATTTATCTGAGGTTTCTCTCCTTTCTAAGCAAAGTTGGTGACTTGTTCCCTCATCTCATTAAAAGAAGACACTGGAATTTGTATTGGGATTGCATCATATATGTAGATTGCTTTGGGTAAAATAGACATTTTCACAATGTTAAATCTTCCTATCTATGAGCAGGGTAAGTTTCTCCATTTATGTAAGTCTCTCTAAGGTTCTTGCAGTAAGGTCTTATAGTTCTCTTTGTATAGGTCTCTTATTTCTCTACTTAGATTTATTCCTAGGTATTCTATCTTCTTGGAGGCTACAGTAAATGATATTGATACAGTGATTTATTCTTTGATGTTCTTTTTGTTGGTATAAAGGAATCTTACTGATTTACTTATGTTTGTCTTACTTTGCTAAACTCTTCTGTTAGTTCCAATAGTTTACTTATTGATTCTTTAGGATTATCTCCATCTACCACCATACATGTCATCTGCAATTAGGGAGATTTTTACTTCTTCTTTGCCACTGTGGATGTTCTTTACTTCTTTGTCTTGTCTAATTGCTCTACCTAGAACATCTAGTACAATGTTGAATAGAAGTGGTGAGAGTGGGCATCCTTGTCTTGTTCCTGTTCTCAAGGGGAGTTCTTTTAGTATCTTTCCAATCAGGGTGATGTAGGTGGTTCGCTTTGTGCAGATGCTCCTTATTGCACTGAGGAATTTCCCCTGTATTCCTATTTTGTTGAGATTTTTTAGCATGAATGGGTGTTGGACTTTGTCAAATGCCTTTTCTGCATCAATCAACAAGAGCAGGTGATTCTTATCCTTTGTGCTATTTATGTGGTTGACCACATTAATTGTTTTTCTGATGCTGAACCAGACTTTCATCCCTGGTATGAATCCAACTTGGTCATTACAAATTATGTTTTGATATGTTGTTGCAGCCTGTTGTCTCAGATTTTGTTGAATGTTTTTGTACTTAGGTTCATGAGTGCCATTGGTCTGTAATTTTCTTTTTCTGTGGGATCTTTCCCTGGCTTTGGCACCAGGGTTATGCTGGCTTCATAGAAGGAATTTGGAGGTATGCCATTCCTTTCTTTGCTGTGAAATAGCCTCAGTAGTATTGTACTTAACAATTCTCTGGTAAGTCACATGGGCCACGACTCTTTTTGGCTGGTAGTTTTTTGATGACTTTTTCAATCTCTTCCTTTGTGATGGGTTTGTTAAGTGTTGTACTTCTCCTTGTGATAATTTTGGTAGGTGATATGATTCTAGATATCTGTCCATTTTCTCTAGGTTTTCCAATCTTTTAGAGTACTGTCCTTTGTAGTATTCTGTTATGGTACTTTTGATTTCAGTTGTGTCTGTTGTGACATTTTCCATCTCATTTCTTATTTGGGTTATTTGTTTCCTTTCCTGTTTTTCTTTTGTCAGTTTAGCCATTGGCTTACCAATTTTGTTGACTGTTTCAAAGAACCAGAATTTGGTTTCGTTAATTTTTTCAATTGTTCTTCTGTTCTCTAATCCATTTAATTCTGCTCTAATCTTTATGATCTGTTTTCTTGTGGTACCTGATGGGTTCCGCTGTTTCTCTCTTTCTACTTGTTCAAGAGGTAGGGTTAAATTTTTGGTTGGGGAATTTTCTTCCTTCCAGTTGTGTGCATTTATAGAGATAAACTGACCTCTCAGCACTGCTTTGGCTGTATCCCATAGGTTCTGGTATGATGTGTTTTCATTCTCATTTGATTCCATAAACTTCTTTATTTCATCCTTGATTTCTTCTATAACACATGGATTTTGGAACAAGGTGTTGTTCAGTTTTCATGAGTTCAAATTTCTACCAAAGTCTTTTCTGCAGTTGAATTCAACTTTTATGGCTTTACGATCCGAGAAGATGCTTTGCAATAAATAATTGTTTGGATTTTGTTGAGACTTGCTTTATGTCCTAACACCTGGTCTATTCTAGAAAATGCTCCATGTGCTTTGGAGAAGAAGGTGTACTTATCTGTTGGTGGGTACAAAGTTCTGTATTTGTCAGTGAGGTCTAGTTGGTTAATTGCCTTAATAAGATCTGTATCTTTACTGAGCTTTTTTCTGGATGATTTGTCCATAACTGAAAGTGGAGCATTGAAGTCTCCAACTATTACTGTGGAGTGATCTATCTAATTTTTCAAGACTGTCAGTGTTTGTTCAATGTGTTTAGAAGCTCTGGTATTGGATGCTTAAATACTTCATATTGTTATATCCTGCTTATGTACTGAAACTTTCAGTGATAAATAGTGACTATACTTGTCCATGATGGTGGTTTTACATTACAGTTTATGTTATGAGATTAGTATTGCCACTTCTGCTCTTCTTTGTATATTGTTGGCTTGGTATATATTTTTCCATCCTTTAACTTTCAGTTTGTTCATGTCTTTGAGTCTAAGGTGTGTTTCTTGTAAGCAACATATAGACAGATCATGTCTTTTGATCCAGGATGTCACTCTCTGTCTCTTTATTGGAATGTTCACACCCTTTACATTCAATGTAATTATTGATAGGTATGTGTTTAGTGCTGTCATTTTGATGCAATCATTTTTGTGTTGATGTTTTCCATATTTTTCTTCATATTCATGTTCTGGGTCATTCTTTATGGGTTAACTTTTCATCTTTTTCAGTGGTGGTTTTGTGTTTGTTGATACTCCTATATTACGTTTCTTGTTTTGATATGTCACACTGTTACTTTGCTTTGCAGCTACCCCTATGATTCCCCTTACTATTCTAAGTTTAAAACAGACTTTGACTTCTGTATATCTTTTTAATGTCCTTACCTTCTGAAATGGTTATATCTAGTATGATATATTCCTCTTGTTAGTGTGATGATGTCATAGTTTTCATGATATGATCCCTGGTTCCCTTCTTTTAATAGTTTTTTGATTGATCTTTATGACTTTTGTGATTGAATAGGATTCTGGGTGCTGTGTCCTACATTGCCTCCTTAAGTATACACTTGATCTTTTTGTTTTTCTAAGCAAAGAGCTTCTTTCAGTATTGCTTGTAGTTTTGGTTTGGTTTTTACAAAGTCTCTAAGCTTCTGTTTATCTGCAAATGTCTTAATTTCACCTTCATATCTGAGCAACAGTCTTGCAGGATATACAATTCCTGGTTGGAAGCTTTTCTACTTTAAGGCTTTGAATGTGTCATCCCACTGTCTCCTTGTCAACATTATTTCTGCCAAAAAGTCTGACTAAAGCCTATAGTGCTTCCCTCTGTATATTAGTTTTGCTTTAAGCCTGGATGCCTTTAAAAGCTTCTGTTTATGTTTCATTTTATTAAGCTTGATTATAATATGTCTTGGTGTCTTTCTTTTGGCACCTAGTTTTTGTGGTGTTCAATAAGCAAAGAGCTGAGAAAGCGAAGGAGAAGGCTAAATTCTCAGTGAACTATCAGGCACAATGATTATGCTGAGAGTAAGCCTCACCTGTCATCTTGGTGTTAGTAGTTGCTGTAGAGTAGGTGCCCACTTCATGAGGGCTCGAAGTACAAGGAAAGACAATGCTGCCCAGTTCTCTGTAGTCCCCATAATGGGTTACAAATTGGGCCATCATGGTCCATAAGGTTTCCATTGGCTGATTTTTAGAAGTAGATTATAAGGCCTACTTTCCTAGTCTGTGTTAGTCTGGAAGTTCGACTGAAACCTGTTCAATATCATAGCAAAACTTGCACGCTTGTAAGCATCTGCTGACAGACGTGTGGTGGCTACCCAGGAGGTACACTGATCTGAAACCAAACTCAGATCTCTTGCACCAAAAGTGATCTACAATGAACCACCAATACCCCTGTTCCTGTTTTAAGTAGCAACTGTACCAATGGCATAGAGCAAAACCAAAAAAAAAGAAAAAAAAAACCCCACTGCCGTCAAGTCAATTCCAACCAAAGACCTGGAAAAATGAGGGATTCTTCAATTATGAGAGATGACACTATTTCTCACATGACAGTAAGAACCAGTAGAAAGGAAAAATACAAGATTGCACACCACTTATCCTTTCTGTTACTACGATGTAGCTGTGTTCAGTTTCTTCTTTTGTCTACAGCCTACTTGACTAAAATGATGGAACTACAGCAGGGAGAAATCCTGAAAGACTGTGTGTTTACACAAAAGATACCATTTTACATTAATCAGCAAGTTCAAGCCCTCTGGTTCTCCACTGTCTGTCTGTGAAATACAAGCTTAATAACTAGATGACATTTGTTATGGAAAGTGAGGAAAAGTCTTCCTTCCCCTTCATTTCTTCTTTCCTGACTTTATTTCTTCCTCCTTTTCTTCCTTTTTTTCCCCCTTTCTTTTTGCATATCTAATTAAGAGCACATAATTTTTAGCTCAGTCAAGTGAAGATTTGGACAAATAAAGACTGGTGTGGCCTGGTTAATGAAAAGTAAAGCTACAGAGATTTTTTTCCTGCCACCTACCTTGTAGAGGTATTGGATCCAGATGCAGCCAAGGCTAGGTCACAGAAACACCTAATCACACAGCAGCATTGTTAAACAACCTTGCTCTGTGAATAGAATTATTACATGACTTCTTTATTAAAGAGAAAGAAATGAGGAGAGGAAGGAATAGGATAGCTCTGGCCTTTAGAACTTACATCATCAGCTGTCACTGCCATCACACTCCTGCTTTTCTTCATCATAGAGGTGAAGAATCCCTTACCAGGCTGTCATCCAATTCAGCTTTACTGGTGGTGATTTTTTAAGATCTAGAGGAGAATAAAACACACACAAACACAAGAAGAACTTCTGTATCCTTGGTTAAATACAAGTACATATATTATTTATACTCTACAACCTAACATTTGAAATGTATACAATGTATCTGTACAAGTAGACACTGCAATTTGCCAAACTGGTCGATTCTGACATATTGAGAAATGAGGTTCATGAAATACAAAAATCATGAAATACAAGAAATCAATACAAAGCTATTTGGGAGAAAAAAATGAAAATAAAGGATAACAATTAAGCCCCCAAATAATCAATGGCCATTAAAGAGAAAAAAAAAAATGAAATTATTGTCATCAAGTTGATTCCAACTCATAGAGACTACATGGTACAAAGTGGAGCAGCCCCATGGGGTTTCCAAGGAGTACCTGCTAGATTTGAACAGCCAGCTCTTAACCACTATGCCATCAGGGTTTCCAATAAATTGTCATAAGGGATAGAAAAATAGTGTGTATCCATCTTTGTAGGGCTTTATAGCTTACGAAGTACTTTTTCTTACAGTATTTCATTTGATCCCTGTAACGCTATGTAAGATTTTGATTATTTTCATCATCTTTTTTTCCTGATGAAACATGGAGTCAGAGAAATTATTTGGCCAACACAGTTAAAACATGGAAGGATTCAGAATTTAAAGAATATGAGCCATTGATAATGCTATTATTTTAAAAGAGAGAGAGAAAGACAGGAAGAGATGAAGAGGGAGGAAGGGAGACAGAGGAAGACGTAGAGCAGGAAAGGAGGAAAGAAGGAAAGGAGAAATGGAGGGAAGGAGGGAGGGAGAAAGGAAAGATTAAACCAATATAAAAATATATAAGGGAGAAAAAAATGCTCTTAATCTGTTTTACCACTAGTTTCAGTCTCACAGATGTAGGTTCATGGGCAAATATTCACCACAGAGAAATTTAGCAGCCAGTAATTTGAAAAAGCTAGAAACTCCTGGTTTAAATTACGTGAGTCTGGCCATTCTGAGGTAGCAACTCAGCAGTTCAGGACACTGGTTTTGCGTATATCACCTGTGAGTCACACCGGAAATAAAGTATCTCAATAACATTACCAAAATTGAAGGGTCCATCCAGGCTGTGCAAGCTCTAGAGCAAAACTTGGCACTGGTTTATGAAAGCAATCTATTCAAACAAGTCCAAATTTCAAATTCAGTCATACAAACTCTATAAGAAAATAGGAATAATTCTGAGTTTGCAGAATTTAACTGGAAGAGATGTTCTACAAAATATTTGAATCCAAGAAATGTCAGTCCACATGGCACCTTCACAAGATCTGGGTATCAAAAGTTCCCAGTGTCATTGCTGAGCCTCAAGGAGGTCCTATACATTTTCTCATTCTGTATATTTAAGGTTTTAATACATGACTGATTTGAAAAGTTTGCTTCACGAAGATGAAGATATATATAGATTAAGAACTACATGGAATTGTAGCTATGTGACTAAGAATACTAAGTAGTGGCATTGTACCGTCACCCAGGAAACCAGGGTAGAATTTCTAACATACAATTTGACTGTATTATGCAGTGTTTAAAGCACTCAGCTGCTAACAAAAAGGTCACTGCTTTGAACCCAAGCAGTTCTAAGCCACCAGCTTTTCTATGGAGGAAGACATGAGTCTGCTTCCCTAAAGAGTCACAGCTTTGGAAACCCTATAACCTTTGTTGTAGAGTCAATTCTGAGTCATAGTGAGCCTACAGGACAGAGTAGAACTGCCTCATAGAGTTCCCAAGCAGTGCCTGCTAGATTCAAACTGCCAACCTTTTAACACCCTCAGTTCTTCACCACTACACCACCAGGATTTCCTGGAAACTCATATAGGGCAGTTCTACTTGGTCATGTAGGGTTGTTATGAGTTGCAAGTAACTGGAAGGCAAAGGGATACAGAGTTGGCAATGACACTGCCAAAGTAGCTGAGAGGGAGAAAGGAGGGAGAAACTGTCCTAGGAAGGCAACTCTACAGGTTTTTCATACAAAATCTCATTCACATATTGTTTTGTGACATCAGTTGCAACCCCCAGGATGGGACAGCAGACTCCCCCTTTCTACCCCAAGTATTCTGTATCCATTCAACCAGCTCCTGTCCATTCCTGCCTTCTCATCTTGCCTTTGGACAAGAGCCCACATGGGATCTCATGTGTCTGACTGAACTAAGAATCACACTCCTCCCATGTTTTAGCTTCTGTTTTATTATCCTGTCTCACCTTTGTCCAAAGCGTGGGCTTCCAGAACAGTTTCAGTTTGGGTGTTAACAGAGCTTCCAGGGGCCCTAACTTCAGGGGTTTATACAGTTTCCATCAGGCCGTAAGTCTGGTTGTTTTGCATGTTTTACAGGTATTTGGTTACTATGTTAAGGAAAAGGATTTCTACAGCATACACCGGGGATGATTATGATTGCTGTCCTCTTCTAATGTTGACCAAACAGCTGTAGATAGAAGAGTGGAGCTTCTACTTAAAGGCTTTTTGAAACCTAATGAACATACACAAGTAACAGATATCTTTTATTACAGAGTTATGTTCAAACCAGAGTGCCTCTGTGTGGCTGAAGTTGGAGATGAAAAGTTTATGCCCCTTAAGTCAAATAAAAGAAAGAAAAGCAAGATTCAAAAGTTAAGTTTTAAATGTCTTAAATGCAGGATATAAAATTATACATATCCAATGATCATAACTGTGTAAAAAATATAAGCATAGAAAAAATGTTAAGGAAGCTATGTAAAATTATGAATGGATATCATATAAGAGCTGTAGGTTTATCTTTGTATTTTCCAGATATCTGTGATGTTATTCTCTTTTACAAACCCAATTACAACTTATAGCAACCCTACAGGACAGAGTAGAACTGTCCCATAGAGTTTCCAAGGAGCACCTGGTGCATTTGAACTCCTAACTTTTTGGTTAGCAGATGTAGTCTGTAACCACTACACCACCAGGGTTTCCTATACACATATGTATATATATATATATATATGTATATATATACACACATATATATATATATATACACACACACATACTCATTGCCATCAATTGGATTCCAACTGATAGTGACCCTACAGGACAGAGCAGAACCACCTCACAGAGTTTCCAGGCTGAGCTCTTAACCAGTTCACCACCAGGACAAAAAAGAACCCAAATCTTGCAACAGAGTCAATGCCAACTCACAGTGGCCACCTAGGGCAGGGTAGAAGTATCCTGTGGGAGCAGTTAGTCAATCTGAACTATTGATCTTTTGGCTAGTAGCTGAGCTCTTTACCACTGTACCACCAGGGCTGCAGATAAGTTTAGCTGATTTTTAAATTACTTCATACCTACAAAACTTAGTGTGAAGTATATTTGGGGGTGATCTTTTTGTGAGTAAATAATATCTACTTATCTTCAGTGAAGAATCAAACGACAGCAACTGGCTAGAACCTAAGTTTTAGACTATAATTAGTTGACAGATAATGCAGTCTCTCAAATACCTATTAAATGAGTGACAACTGAGTTCATGTGGCTAATAAAATACATGTAGTTTTATAACATGATACAAAATGAAACACATTTCACTGATAGGTTTAACATAGGACCACGAAAATACAAACGTTATTTTCAGATAATTTCAAGAAATCTTAATTAGCAGTGAGCTGCTTCTGAGGACAAATTAAGAAAACCAACATGATTGCTAAAAATGGGTTCACATAACTTAATTAGTATCAAAACTATGATGTAAAGACTCTTCTTTTATCCTATGTCCATGTTGCCTGCTGGAGGGTGCATTTAAAAATGTACAAAACGCCATAACTGGAATAGAAATCTCTAGGCCACTTTTAGCATGATCAAACTTCCTCAGCAAAAATGAAAGCTAAAACCTTAACTGTGCTTCTTTAAACCTGATCAAGACATGATGGAACCTAAGTGAAGCACAAGGCAAATTCAGCCCTCAAGGCATTAAAACTAACTTGGAAGAAAGGGCATCAGTGAAATATGTGCTTGGCACGTAGTAGGTGAAAAACAAACAAGAAAGAAACCTATAGCTACTGAGTCAATTCTGACTCATAACAACTGTATAGGGCAGAGTAAAACTGTCTCACAGTTTTCATGGAGCAGCTGATGGATTGAAACTGCTGACCTTTTAGGTAGCAGGCAAGCCCTTAACCAGCAGCCGCCCAGGTTTCACATAGTAAGTTTCAAAAGCATTTTTAAAATGCATGAATGTAAGAATATAATTAAGCACTGTCATGCTATATTGTAGCTAAACCTCTGGTAAAAGGTAAAGAAGGAGTTGATGTAAAATTTTAGGGATTTTTAGAGTACTATGAATTTAATTGTGATTCCTAAAAAGATATGTTGCAGTCTTAAACCTTCGTACTTGTACCTGTGACCTTGTTTGGAAACAGTCTTTCAGGATGCTATTAGTTAAGGTGACATGAGGACATACTGAAGTAGAGTGGACCCTAAACCAAAAACTAGTGTTCTTGTAGAAACATAGAAACAGAGACACACAGAGGGAAGACGGCTATAGGTGAAGACAGAGGCAGCGACTGACTTACTGCTGCCCCAAACCAAGACTGCCAGCACTCCCCAGAAACCGCAAAGAGGCAAGAGAAGGTCTTCCCTCAGAGCCTTCAGAGATCAAGGCTCTGCCCACACCTTAATCTCCTACCTCTGCTGGAAACCCGGGCCACGTAGTAATTCAGTGCTGTGGCTGCTAACCAGAATGTTGGCAGTTCACAGGTGCCCCTTGGAAATCCTGTGGGGTAATTCTACTCTGTCCTATAGGGTAGCTATAAGTTGGTACCAACTCGATGGCAGTAAGTGTGGCTTTTGAGTTTTATCCTTTAGAGGAAACCCTGGTGGTACAGTAGTTAAGTGCTATGGCTGCTAAGCAAAAGGTCAGTGGTTCCAATCCACCAGCAGCTCCTTGGAAACTCTATGGGACAGTTCTGCTCTATCCTATAGTATCACTGTGAGTTGGAATTGACTTAACAGCAGCAGGTTTGGTGTTTTGGTTTAGACTCTAGAATTGCAAGACAATGAGTTTCCGCTGTTTCAAACCACCCAGTTTTTGGTACTTCGCTATGGTAGCCGTAGGAACAGGAGGGAAAAGGGTTGGTGTTTGTGGACAGAATTTGCTTAGTGGACATAATGAGGACACGGTGGTGCTCAGAAACCAGGAAAGGAAACCAATATGCCAAGGGTGCAATACGTGTAGGAAGATGCTATGGTGAGGAAACTCGTGACAGGCAGAAAGACAAGATGTTCCAGGGTGACAATGGTAGATCTTTTGGCAAGCAAGAGGATTTTTGTGAGGCCTTAGCCATGAAATATGTTCCTGTATCATGACAGTCTGAATGTAAGATATACTGGATAAATTCATATGTCTTCAACTAGAAGCATGTCCTGCCTGGGAGAAAGCAGGATCTCAAGTGAAAAGGCAGTTTTCCCAATGTTCAACAATTAAAGTATACTATTTATATATTCAGGAAAACAGAAATTTTATTTAAAACTATAAAGAGTATTTTCTGGATACACCTCCTTGCCCCTCCAGATCTACTTTTTCCCCTTCTCATTTCTGGCTTTGTGCCTTGGGAGGTTGATTCTTAAGGACTATTCCAGTCTATCTAGCTTTCTGGCTCCTGGATGTGTTCAGACAGCAGGAGACTGGAGGGAATGAAGGAAAATAGCACCCTCTCTGCCAGGGTACAGTACGACAGTGGACCATAAATTTATGGTATGAAAAAAAAAATTCCACACGGACCATATGCTTTCCTCTTCCTTAGTGACAGGTTTCAACCCTACCCATAGCTTTTGTAAATAGTAACCTTCATTAAACTCTCTTCTGCCCACTTTGGGTATATTACTTATTTCCTGCTGAGACGCTGACTGATACAAGTTGGCCCCCAAAGCCTTACAAAGCCAGAGGCAAATGTTACAATACTGCTGTCAGTGTGTAGCACAGAGATTGACACAAAGCAGGGATTCAATCAATAACTATGAAAAAAGTAAATAAGTAAAACCTAATTGGAGTACTGATTTTTCTATCTATGTTTAGAAAAGAAAGCTAGAAGATATTTTCTCAAGTTGCTTTTATGAGGTAGATATAATAGTTTTATGTGATCACTCGTGGGTGGCAAATGGTGATAACTTTTCAGAAATGTGAGAAGCATACTATAATGGGATTAGGAGTTATATATGTCCTATTCCTGCTGATCACTGGCGTCAGCTGCTTTTCATTTTAGCTGACATGCATTGAAGATTTACCTTGCACCAGTTTAGGAATTATGTATACATTATTTCAATATGTCTCATTAGAGCAACCAACCAAATGAGACAGGTATAATTATCATACAGGAGAAGAAATCAAGTCCTGAAACAGTAGCAAAACATGCCCAAAGTCACCTATTCTGCTTGTCAAGAACAGCATAGTCTGAGTCAAAAGCCAAGCCTCTTAACTTAATCACAATGAAGCTAATTGGATCTTACTCATAACTTTGTGAAAGTGATGAAGTAATTTTTATTTCATTTTTTTTCCTGGTATTCGAAATACAAATTAAGTTGATCTTTGTTCTGGAACCATGCTTCTTTTACTGTACATCAAAAAGGATTCATTTCAATAAAGATACCTGAATTTTAAAATGCCTCAGTTTTAAAGAAAAAAAAATACTGTAAATGAGAGACAAGGTCAGCTTCTGTTAATTTGAGGATATTTATGCATTAGCAAAACTTGTTTCTCAATAAAGAGAACACCATATGCCTCATTAAAACAAAGTATTTCTAAGAATTTCTAAAGTGATGAGTAACTGTGATGATTAAAAATTCCATTTCTATGGTCCCAGCTCAGCTGGAACAGATGATCACCAAGAATAACAACAATGTGAGGGAAAAGGAGCCCAGAAGACAGAAAGACCCACGTGAATGGACGACTATATCAAATGTGATCAGAAGAACCAGATGGTGCCCAGCCACCACAAATGACAGCTGTGTGGGACTCACACTGTTCAGTCCCATTGGCAACAGGAAAAAATAAAGGGGTCCACCCTAAGAACACCATAAAAAGACCGCAATTGGTAGTCTGAAGGCCTAAGAGGTCGCCAGGAACACAGCCACTAGACCTGATGCTGACCCTGATCATGGATCATTCGTGAGGTCAACTCTTCAGACAGGACTGGACTGGACTCGGGGACACACAGTGACCATATTGTGTGTACACTTTATGGTTATATGCATCTATAGGATGTCATCCTACCGGCCTCTTACTAGAGGTGAGTGGAGAGGTTGGAGAGGAGGGGACAAGAGATTGTTAAGAGGATAAGACATGTATGGAACAGAAAGGGGGCGTGTGCTGTCACCAGGCAAGGAGAGCAGAGGGAGCTGCAGATAGGCGGACATGCAAATTTGAATTGTATTGTAAACTTTCACTCAGTCACAATAAAAAAAAGGAAAAATGTTATATTTCTAACATATTTTAATAGCTTTGTCTGTGATTTTGTGTTGCACCACTAAAAAGATGCTTTTAAACTTACATTAATCTGTCATAAAACATTGTTGGTTCAAAGGCTACCATATTCTTTGTGTAATTTTGCCTTTCTCTGTTTTCCCTGCCTGTATTATAGCAATCATGTGAATCTCTTAAGTTATCACCACTACTGATCCCTGGATAACGGAAATTTCAATTAATAGTGAAAATCACTAAAGTCCTACATCATGGTTACATGCTAGAACGGTGATTACCAAGCTATGCAGAAATGCAAAAATTAAGGATAACACTTTGAGTTTTTAAGAAAACTCCTTTTATCCCAATTCAAAGTGTCCCTTAAACTTGGTATGTACAAAACGTCACTTTGTTTCCATTAAAACAGATTTACTGGACAGTCTAAACTCCAAACCAGCTGCCATCAAGTCACCTTCAATGCATGGCAATCCCATGCACGTCAAAGTAGAACTTTGTTCCATAAGGTTTCCAATGGTTGATTTTTTTTTGGAAGTAGACTGCCAGATCTTTTTCCTGAGGCATCTTTGGGTGGACTCTAACATTGAACATTTTATTTTTGCCAGCTGTGAATGTTATCCACCCAGGGACTCCTAGTCAGAATTCAGTGGAGCCCAAATAGAAACTGGTTTTAATTTCTCTCCAATGGCTTCTTTTAATCTGCAATGTCAAATCTCTTTTCCCTCCCTTAACAACATGTCAGATTCTAAATCTCCAGTCTTCTTGTTGCTGTTGAGTGTTGTTACCAAGTTGATTGCTGTTCATAGTGACCCAGTGTGTCCAATTTCACATGTGCTTTAAAGAGCATCTCTTTCTCTTTCCTTGGTCCAGTGACCAGGCTCCCTTGGACTGCTCAGTGGCCACATGTGGGACATGGAGTGCAGATGGGTGACAGTCTACTTTGATTCTTCCTCCTTCCTTTCCTCTTCAGATTCTAGGTCCTTCCACATTGTGGCAGAATGGATGAACTAATGAAAAGCAGTAAAAAGTTTTTTTTTACTTAACTGGACATTCAATTGCAGTCCTCTAATGAGTGCTACTGTTTTTTCTGAGAAAAAAAAAAGTCGTTATGTTGACGTCCAAATGCTGTATCTATTCTTAGGTTTAAGTAGAATTTTTCCATTTGGAAGAAATAACATTTCCAGTCTCAGCTCCAATTTATATTGGTACACATCCATACTCTTGCAGGTAGGGTCCCCTTTCCCAGTAGTCTATTTTCTTGATTAATGACAATGAGGTCCAAGCGACAAGATCTACTTCATTGAAAATAAACCCAAGCATCCGTGTCACTCCAAGTAGTAAAAGCATATGTTGCTCTGCTACTATCTCTTCTCTACCCTACTATATCTCTTTATTTCTCTTTCTCCCTTGCTTAAGAAGGCACAAAGGTTAAATTAGGGACAAGAACCTGGCTATTGTACCAATGGTATAAAAGTGTAAGATTTGCAAGTCACCTAGATTTTTGAATAAGCGGATGATCAGTGGAGAGATGAGATTTTGTCAATTATTTACCAATGTCTTTCAGCTCCAAGTGAACCATTCTATACTTTGCTCTGTGATGCTGAGGCTGAGGCACTGCAGACTGCGTTACCCAGCCAGGTTCTCTTTTCAGCTGGTTTCCTATAGGAGCCAGTGAGAATCATTGGCAGGATACTGGGAAAAGAGTTGGGAAGAAGGGATTCTCCTCCTCCTTCAAAGAGTGCACACAGCTTTGGCACTCTCTACTGGCAGTCTCAGAATCAGCCACATAGCATGCCTTTAGAAATTTGTTTATTAGCTTTACAACAACACCTTGGTGGTTCCAACTTCCAAAATGATAATGTCTCCCTTGGACTACTGTACGTACTCAGGTGAGATCATCTTTCCCTCTACTCTCAGCTCTAATTGCTGCTTTTTGTGATTCCTAATCGTTGGGTTATCTAGATGGTTTCTTTTTACTTTTATCATCCAAAACCTGTATAAACTTTCTTGCATGAAATTATTTTAGTTTCTTGACTGAAAACTAAATGATACAGAAGCTAACCTTCCTTTTCTTGAATTCATCTGTGATCATCAGGAGTCATTTCTTATGCTTAGTGGGTCAATAATTCATTTCTCTAACATCTCATTTTTTCTTTCCTATACCCATATCTATTAATATGAGGATTAGGAAGTTTCCAGAGTAATGATTGGTTACAGAATCTGTCTGGCTCCTTCTTCAGCCCACTTTTAAGAGTGTTGCCTGACCACAGGTATATACAGTTCTCCTTAGGGATGTGGGATAAGAGTAGGAATCAACTCCATAGCAATGAGTATTAGGGACTGCTAACCAAAAACGTTAGCAGTTTAAATCCACCAGCCACTCATTACAAACATTCTGGGTCCCTATGAGTCAGATTGGACTCAACAGCAATGGGTTTTATCAGTCCTCTAAGAAGTCATGGTGGTCCATTCATTAAAGCACTCAGCTGTGAACCGAAAGGTCAGCAGTTCAAACCTACCAGCCACTCTATGACAGAAAGATGTGGCAATCAGCGTCCATAAAAATTTTCAGCCTTGGAAACCTAATGGGGCCATTCTACTCCATTCTGGAGAGTCATTATGAATTGGAATCAACTAGGCTAGGTTTATTAGTACTCCGTTTGGGCTTACCTTTGTTATTTCTTGGCTAACAGGACAAGTCTTACTCATAAATATTTCAGATGCTAAAATATCCACTTATGAAATACTGGCAATGTATTTGGGCATAGGCATTTCTTTCTTTTGTTTTTTAATGCACTTAGCTGGAGAAAATAAAAAATTCACAACACTACCCCAATGCCTTAATTCTTTGCAAATTTTACTGATTCATAAAGTATGAACATCTAAGAACTCTGCACTAAATCAGGGAGTCTTAACTTTGTAAAATGACTAGCATAAAGTCTAGTTCAAAAAAAAGGAGGGCTTCTTGGTTTTACATTAGCATTTGGGTTATCTAGTTGGTTTCTTTTCACTTTTATCATCTAAAACCTGTATAAACAATTTCTTTTTGAAATTCTTTTAGTTTCTTGACTGGAAACTAAGTGATACAGAAGCTAACCTTCCTTTTCTTAAATTCATCTCTGATTTTCAGGTGCATAGTACCAGGTGGTGGGGCCAAGACAGTGGTATGGTTAAACACTTCCTGATTCCTCTAACACCAAAGACACAGAAGAACAAATGAATTGATGATATGTGACATTCTAGGAGCCCTGACTTACTGGACAGTAGGTCCAGAAGTATCTAGGACTAGCCAGACTTGACTCATTGGGAATCAGCTACAGCCAGAGCGGTGAGCAGAGCTGTAACATTCAGAAGGCACCCACCTCAGTGGGAGAGAATAAGCAGGGGAGAGTCCACTCATACCTCCAACAACAGTGAAAAATGACACTTGATCGTCAAAAGCTAAGTGGCTTGTGTCTAACCTGACATGCACGGATCTAAAGCTTTCCTTCAAGATAAACCTTTCTCCCTTTTCCCAGTGCTTCCCCTCTGTCCTCTGCACTGCACCAGGCTCCACTGTACGACCCATTCGTAGTCTGGAAATAGGACTCCTTACATGCACCTCAAGCCATTCTTGTAGACTCAGAGAGGGAACCATTTAATAAACAGAGAGAAGGAAAACAAATTGCTAACTCCCTTGAGCTGGGAATTCAGGGCAGAAACCATTCCTGTGCCTAGGTTCAGAGACAAAGGACATGCCTTCCTCACAGACACCGAGGTATGCCAGTCAATCTGCTGACTTTCTAAGTGCCTGCAGTGAGATACCTGGACCTACACTAATCACCTGAACATCTGAGCTGAATTCATACAAGAAAAGTAAATAGATTCCTGAGTTCACATGTCTAGATACAGTTTTTTGTTTTTGTTTTTGTTTTTGTTTTTATTATGATTGAATGAAAATGTACATTCCCATTTAACTTTGCATGCTCATCTACATGCAGCTCCCACTGCTCTCCCTGCCCGGTGACAGCACACTCTTCCCCTCTGCTCCATACATGTCCTATCCTCCCAACAATCTCCTATCCCCTCCTCTCCACCCACTCCCCTGCCTCCACTAAGTGGTCAACCGGATGATATCTTATAGATGCACAGAACCATAAAGAAGTGCACACAAGATATGGTCACTCTGCATTGACAATTCTAATCCATTGCTGTCTGAAGAGTTGATCTTCATTATGATTTATGGACAGGGGCAGCATCAGGGCCAGAACCCTGAAAACCCCGGACCATCATTTGCGGTCTTTCAGTGGGGATCTCAGGGTGCACCCCTATTTATTCCTGTGTTGTCAGTGAGATTCAATTTTGTGAGCTCCATCATGGCTATCACTGGTGGTAGCTGGGCACCATCTGGTTCTTCTGGTCATGAGTTGACACAGACACCCACTCCTGTGGGTCTGTCTGTCTTCTGGGTTCTCTTTCCCCCACGTCATTTTGGTCCTCGGCGATCATCCATTTCTGCTGAATTGGGACCATTTGCTGTACCTTCAGATGGCAGCTTGGCAGCTTTTAAGACCCCAGACGCCACTCACCAATGTGGGGTACAGACAGCCCTCATTAGCAAAATGCTAGCTGTGCCAATTGGCCTCGATTTGGCCTGAGAGCATGGTCCCCAGCCCCCTGCCCCAGCTTCTCTGTCCTTGCAATATTGGGTTAAGATGGGAGGAGTACTCAAGTTGTGCTGAAATCCAGTTAATATTGATCTTTCTAATGTGTGCTTAGTTACAGTTTTAACCACCTGGTAACAGGATGTTAGAGCTTCAAAGGCATCAATTACCAAACCAGCACATGCAACTCACCTATTCTGACATTTCAAAATGAAACAAGAAACTAAAACACAATAAGCAAACATAAAATAAATAAATAAATACAACAACTTACTGAGACAACAGTCAAAATGAAATCACTTAAAGAGGCAGACTACAATGGCTTCAGATCCCAAAACAAAGAATCAAGGAATTTCTAGATGAAGAGAATTTCCTGGAATTATGGGAGATAGGATACAAGGGACTGCAAAGGAAGGAGATGAGGCAAAATGCAGTAGAGCATAATGACAAACTGAACAGACTGCTAGAAAATATACAGAAGTAGAAATTCAGAAGATTAATAATAAAATTACAGAATTAGATGGCTCAATAGAAAGTCAAAAAAGTAGAATTGAGGGAGTGGAAACCAGAATTAGTGAGACTACAGATAAAGCACATGACACCAATCAATATATTTGAAGAAAATTCAGATAAAATAATTTTTTTAATGAAGAAATACTAAGAATTATGTGTGACTCTGTCAAGAGGAATAATCTACAAGTTACTGGAGTATCAGAACTAAGGGAATAACAGAAAATACAGAGACAATTGTCCAAGATTTGTTCACAGAATACTTCCCTGATATCACGAAATATGAGAAGATATCAGCTCCAACTCGACAGCACTTAGGTTTTTGGCTTATCTATCCAAAATGCTTATCGAACTCCACACCCAGTAGGTCCCAAAAGAAAAATACCAGGCACATAAAATATAGTATGAATTGGGGACAGAAATTCAGGAAATGAGGATCCCAAATTGCTACTCCTACTCCAGCCCTCACAGATGCTTAACTATTGCTAATTGCCTAGTTCTGGCCTTTGGTTTTTATAATTGTCACATAAAGAGGCTGGATTATAACTATCCAGACATTTTACAAATTCAGTGAAATTCTAGGAAACTCATGGAAGAATCAACTCTCTAGACTCAACAGATGAATATGCAGATCCAAAATTCAACACATAATGTAGGAAACTCCTCCCTTGAGTTTGCATCTACTGGTCTCACTACATTTTCAAAAACCTCTTGGCAGTCTTGAGGGTTAGTGTATTCATTACAGTTATTTTCAGGTTTGCATGTAGCAGTCATAAACAGAAAAGACAACTGTAATAATCTTTAAAAGTTTTTGGAACAGGAAGTAAATCATAGAAGGCAACCAAACTTGAGATGAATTTGTTTGTAATAAGAACAGTAATCTGTGTAAAACTACTTAGGACTGTAAGTATCCAACATTTATGGGAGAGAACATCAGTTTGTTTAGTTAGATAATAACCATCAGGGAGTTTTGAGATAAAAATCTGCAAAATATCAACTTAAACAATTAGCTTAGCCTGAGAGGATAAGTAACAGAGATAATGACATTCTTTTAATAATCATCAGACTGCAAAGTAATTACACTAAATGCTACTCTGAGTATAACTTGCTCCCTGAACAATCACTTAAAGCAAATTCTATCATAAAATATGTCCTTTGTAAAGCACTAATAGGGTACAAGTTTGAAATTAATGTACAAGTTGACAAGGAAGAAAGGGGGCCCTGCTGGCACAGTGATTAGCACTTGGCTGCTAACAAAAAGGTTAGCAGTTCAAATTCACCAGCTACTCCTTGCTATTGGACATTTCTATGCTGTCTTCTTACAGGGTTGCTATGAGTCATAATCAACTTTATAGCAATGGGTTTGGTTTTAGGGGTGAAAGAATGAATTCTCAGTGTATGATTTGTGTGAGTGAATGTTGTTTTCCAACAGTAACACAACAGAGAGAATATGACAAACTATTCCCATGTTTCTCCTTGTATAAATAATATCTTAATGGGCTTATTAGTGAGTTTGTCTCCAGTAAACATTGTCTAAATGAAAGATCTTCAAAAACATAAATTATTTTTCCTATTCTAAAAATGTAACTGGTACCAATGATTAATCTTTCTAGCTAAAAATACCATAAGACATCATACAAACTGCTTTGTTTTTAAGCCATTTTTGGTCCCATCAAAGGAGCTCTGCATACAAATGGTATAAACCTGTGAAACAATTTGACATTGCAAGCTCTTTAAACATCTGAGAGTTTTCATCTCCTAGTTGTCACTATAAAAAGGGAAGATGTGATTAAGAAAGGGATAGGAAGGATCAGGGAATCTGTACTATCTCCTAAAATAAATGATAGAAGGCTCTATTAACAGATGTACAGGCTAGTGTGGCCAACGCATATTGAATTAACAAGTATTACTGGATACTTTCTCATGCTCAAATATGGATCTTCTAATTACCCTCAAACTTCTTTTGTAACTTTCATAAATCTATTATAGCTTTAATGGCATCCTTTCTCAGAATCAATATAACTGATTTTGTGATGAAAGCTTAAAAAACTAAATTGCATTTATTATCCCCAATCCTCATTTCCACCCGTATTAATGTCACCACTTCTTTTCTTTTTCACCACTTCTTCACTTCAGTTCAGAACCCTCTATGATAGGGAGATTTGCATATGACCCTGTCCTTGACTTTACAGTGCCCACTGTCTAGTCTGAGGAAAGATGAAACAACGATTACTCATGCCTCAATAATGAATGCATCCTTGGCATGTGTCAGCTTCTCAGTGCAGTGTGACAAGTCTGTTCCTATGACAGGAATAGACAATGGGTTCATTCATGAACAAATGAGTGGAGACCATCTCTTATGGACAAAAACTTACCAAGGAAAACTTCATAGCAGAGGTTACAGTCCTTTTCTGAGCCCTCTGTGTCTGTCCTATCTCTTCTCCAGGGTGATTTTTTTTAATGGAAAACCCTTTCTGTTGTTGCCATTTTGTTGTTGTTTTTGCTGTTAGGTGCTGTCATGCTTATGTCTCCTCATAGCCACTCTGTGTGACAGAGTAGAACTGCCATAAGGAGTAGTAATTACTGCCATTAGAGGCTGTAATCTTTATGTGGTCAGATTACCACGTTTTACGTCCTGAGAGCACCTGGGTAGGTTTGAACCACCAACCCTTCAGCTGACACTGAGGTCTTAATCACTGTACCACCAGAGCTCTTTACCCAGAGCTCCTTGTCCTAGATATTACTTTCTTGCTGTATGTTCTTCAGTGGCTTCCTGGTAGACTACATTTAGGATGATCCAAAACCACTAATACGACACCTAAGTACCTACAGAATCCCATCCCTGTTTCTTCCTGATTTGGCCTCAGTCTTACTTCCAGAAATTGTCCCTTATCAGCTTCCTCCTTCACTCATTTATCTTCAGTCCAACTCAACTTCGGGCTTTTGTCCATGGTGCCTTCCTGGCCTCACAACTTGTATCTAAATCACAACCCTTATTTCCTTTTACACATTAGCCCCTCTTTCAGCCCTACATGCCATTTCTTCGGAAAACCTTTACTGATTTCCTCCACTTGTCACAAGGTCTTACCACAAGCTTTACTTGTCCTTATTTACAGTTCTCATCAAAATCATACACTTATTGGTACGAATGCATACTTCTTTATGTCTCAGTAGCTCTGAGTGAATACTGTTAAATCATCATATATCCCACACCAAGTAAAAAATATTTGAAGAATAAATGGTGGAATGAATACACAAGCTATGTGTCTTACCTCATCCTGGATGTACTAAAAGCATGATCATTCAAAGGCAGGAGATCAGAGAAGGCAGCAGACAGGATATCCCAGAGACACCAGTTTACAAATAATTGATATTGACAGAATGTGTGTTCTTACTCTTGTTAATGGAGTACCAGTAATTGTAGCAGCCACTATTCTGTAGTCCCCGAATGTATCATCTGACACAATTTTCCCAACGATTTTTGTCTCTATCTTACAGGTGAGAATTTAGAGGTACAGAGAGGATAAACAACTCATCCAGACTCACTCGTGCAGGAAAAGACAGAGATAGGTGTCACACCCAGGCATTCTGGCTGAAGAGCTCACGCAATTAACCATTATCCTCTGTTGCTCTTGGAAACAGCAAACAAACATTATTTACTAGAGAGCAAGCAGAAAATGAGCATGGGTCAAGGCCAAGATACAGGAACAAGATACGGAGGATAACCGGGAAAGGGGGATTTCACAGCAAGAAGGGAAGCGTATTTTTTAAAATGACAAAACAAAAAGATAATCTGTAGCTTGCAGAACATATGGAGCTTATGAAAAGTTACTCTTTTATGTAATCTTATGGAAGTTTACACAAAAATGAAAAACTTAGACTTTGTGTATAAAAATTTAGATCTAAAACATAACTAAAAAGGCATAATTTGCCTCTGCCTTCTTTCATGCTTGAAAAGGAATTTGTGAGTACTTTTTTCTTCTAAACCTGGTCTTTGCTTCAATATCTAAAATTATTTTTTAAATCAATATGGAAGACTCTTGACATAAAGTTCCTCAGCTTTGTAAAAATTGTACACGAGTGCAACGCTGTCTAGGGAGGACTTGAGAGATAGGCAGAAACTTTGGTCCAAGTTGCCTTGTTAGGCTCAAAGATCCCAGGCACTCATTATCAAGGTAAAAGTTTCTTCTTCTTGGAAAGAAGACTGAAATAACAAAGTGGACAGCCAATGTCCCTTTTAGCAACCAAACACACAAGATCTCTGAGTGTTCCTTTCTCAGAAATAGAAATATGACATCATTACAGACTTCCTATGAAAAAAGATCACAAAAAATGTGAAGAATCTGTCTGGTACCTCAAAGGAATCAATGGCATGACATTTACTTGTTTAACTAAATTGACTGAATGCTAGCATTGCCAGTAATTACCTCCCCACTTAGAAGTAAACACCCTTTTCTGGTCAAAACAACTTGTTCCAGCCTTACTAAAAGGTCAGGAGATCCAGCCTTCTGTGGACCTGCAGAAAAATGATGAAATCGTAAAAGCAGAAGAATGAAACTAATGTAATACCAAAATGCTATGTAATACAGCATTGTTTTGACAGACATAAAGGAACACAGGGAAGCCCTTTTGACTGGTCTTTAAGTATCTCTGTATTTTAAAACTACCATTGTCTTGCAAATTTTAAAGTGTACACAATTAGGCTGTGCCTGAAGAACAAACTTACCCATGGACTGGACTTGACAGGCACCTAAGATTCTGGTATGCAGGGCATGAGAGAACAGAAAGAGCAGGTATTAGAGGACAAAGAGATTTAAGGGTCACAGAATCTCTGCTTTCATCTATTTTACATACTAGAGCTCGGCATAAATTTCATTTGACAAGAGTTCTGACATTTAAAAAGAAAAGCTTCAAAACCACTATGCTACTGCCTGTAATATCTCCATGAAATATCTTTGAGTAGTGTTTTTTAAACTTTATTTATTCAAGACTATCTTTCTAGCTTTTGCCATATTTGATTCTTTCATATTACAAATGAAAGATAACCCACTGCCACTGAGTCAAGTCTGACTCATAGCAACTCTAGAAGTCAGCGTAGAACTGCCTGATAGAGTTTCCAAGGAGTACCTGGAGGATGTGAAGTGCCGATCTTTTGGTTAGCAGACATAGTAATCAACCCGCTATTCCACCAGGGATAATATAAATATAAAACTATGGCTTGTCACCTCGTTAGTACCATAAGTAGGACTAAAACTCCAGTAACCTGACTCTGGGTCTACTTCAGCGCCTGTTCTACTTCAGTGCCTACATCATGTTTTCTTGGAATGACAGGGTTATTCCTTTTGTTTTTGTTTTGTTGTTCTCAGAGCCTCAGACACTAGCAAGCATGCTAAAACCCAAGAAGAAACTTCAGCATTAACCAATTCATTAACGAATTCAGATACTCAGGTGCTCACTTATTCACTGATTCATTTATTTATTTATTAAGCACTTCAGAAGGCCCTATATTGTATAGACAGTGAGGATGCTATGTTGTTAGGAGCAACTGAGCCAATTCCAACTCATAGTGCCCCATGCACGATAGAGCAAAACACTGCCAGATCCTGCACCATGCCCACTACTGTTTTCATGAATATGCTCATTTTTGCAGCCTCTGTGTCAACCCATCTTGGTGAAGATCTTCCTCTTTCACTGACACTCTACCAAGCACGATGTCCTTCTCCAAGGACCGATGCATCCTGACAACATGTTCCAAGTATGTAAGACAGTCTCACCATCCTTGCTTCTGTGGAGCACTCTGGTTGTTCTTTTGGCAGTCCATAGCATGTTCAAGGTTCTTCTTCAACACCACGGTTCAAAGGTATCAATTCTTCATTTTCCTTATTCGTTGCCAGCTTCTGTATGCACATGGTGCTATTGAAAAATACCACGGCTTGCCTCAGATGTACCTTAGTCTTCAAGATGACATTTCTAATTTTCAACACTTTAAAGAGGTCTTTTGAAGCAGATTTTCCCAATGCAATGAGGATACATATGACTACCTCCCCTCGAGGACTGTACAGTCTCAGTAAAGTATTAGAGTTGGAAGAGACAAATGATATCGCTAGTTATATTACAAAATTCTCATAATGTAGTTCAGCAGTAACGTACAGAAAGGTTTTATACAAGTCTGCCTAGAGGGACCAGAAAAGGTTTCTCAAAGAAAGTAAATCTGTAAAGTGCTCTTGCAGAATAAGTGAAATTTTATTAGGAAAGGAAGGGAGAGTAGGTAATTCCTGAACAAACAATTCTCCTCACTAACCTGGGTCATTACAAACTGACCTGGCTAATGTCTATGGAATGCTTATTAGGGCATTCGATACTTTTCTACTGGTGAAGAGTAATTCATTGTATATCTTCCTAATATGGCTGTGATAAAACATGATCAATACAAAAAATGTTCAAGATGTTTGCATGCTTTAAGATGGCAGCAGCCATATTTCTAGTATTTATGATAACCTTTTGAAGATTCACCAATGCAAAGTATATACAAGTCAATTGCTGTGTGCAAGTAAGCTCATTGAAACTGAATTCCGCAGACTCTGGGTTGAGATTTCAACTCAGTCACATATTATGAGGCAGTTCACTTAAGCTCTCTGAGCCTGTGTTTTTATTTATAAAAATAACAAAAATGCCCCCACTCTCACAAGGTTTTTACGAAGATTAAATGAAACAGTGAGTGGCTCCTGGCAGGGTCTTGCATAGTATGTTGTTGCTGTTGTGAGGTGCAAGTCAAGTCAGTTCCAACTCATAGCAACCCTACAAACAACAGAATGAAACACTGCCCAGTCTTGCGCCATGTCCACAATTGCTTTTATGCTTTAAGCCCATTGTTGTGGCCATTGTGTCAATCCATCTCGTCGAGGGTCTTCCTTTTTTTTTGCTGACGCTCCACTCTACTAAGCATGATGTCCTTTTCCAGGGACTGGTCCTTCCTGACAAGTCCAAAGTATCCTAAACAGATCAGTTTGTTCTTTTGGTCATCCACGGTACATTCAACGTTTTTCTCCAACACCACAATTCAAAGGCATCAAGTTTTCTTCTGTCTTCTTTGTTTGTTGTCCAGCTTTTGCATGCACAAGATGTGAATGAAAATACCATGGCTTGGGTCATACACACTTTAGTCCTCAAGGTACATAGTATAGGTCCTCATTAAATGAGTTGCTGAAATCACAACATCATCACAGTAGTTTCAGTTCTCTTCACTGGACAAAAATGCCCTCTTTCAACCTCAACTCTCTTCCTTATTCAGAAAAAAAAAAAAGCAAATGAAATAACATGGCCTTATATAACCCTACTGTAGAGTTATTTATGCCTACATTTTCTGACCAACAAAAGAACATGACAACTGCTTCCCTGGGGACAGTGTCCAGGGATCTGGCAAATGGTCAAGATTTATCTGACAAGGTAAACTACTATTAGAACCATCACAAAAGGACAACCATAAAATGGAGATATAATATCTGAAATGGCCATTATTTCCAAATTCTTTACATTTATAGTTTATTCATGGACAGTTATAGGAAATAACAAATACTGACCAATTATTCCATCATAAATGTAATCTAGAATTCTCTCTTAGTTATTAATATCTAAGATACAGTATCTATTTCTCTCTTTTCATAAAGCACAATCTTTTCATCTTTCCTCTGCTTTACAAATTGTTCCTATAAATGCAGCAATGTCTTAATAAGAGTCAATCAGATTAAAGATTGTAATTTTTTTTTTTTTATTGGCTAGGTTGTAGAAATTATACAGCCTGGTGGGACTACAGATAAATTTCTTAAAAAAAAAAAAAAGACTTCAAATATAGAATGCAAAGATTACACAAAATCTTCCTATCCACTTCTTAAGATAATTTCTTTTAGAAAAAATATTATTAGGAGTTCTTGACAGGATATGAGGTAATATTCCCAAAGCAGATTCTTATGAATTATTCATTCATTTATTTAAAGCAAACAAATATCATGTATCTATGAGGCGACAGGCTCTGCTAACAGCAAAAGACATCCAGTCTGCCTGCCACAGACCTCACAGGTTAGAACAATGAAATCTTGAGTGGGCAGGCTCTGCTAACAACAGAAGATATTTAATCTGCCTGTCAAAGACCTCACAGGTTAGAACAATGCACTGCTGAGTGGGTAATAATGGACATTGTCCATTATTTACAGCAGTAACAGAAGGAGGCACAATGACTTAGCAATCTGCTATTAACCAAAAGATTAAATACCTAGTGATTTGACAGAAGAAAGAATAACCAAGTGGCCTTTTTCCATAAAGATTAAAACCAAGAAAATCCTATGAGAAAGTTCTACTCTGTCACATGGGGTCCTTAGGAGTTGCAATCAACTCAACAGCACCCAACAACAATGGAGAGGTAGCATGTCGAAGGAATTAATTAGTACTGAATAGTGGGTTCACAGAAGATTTTACACCAGAGTATAGCTCTGAAGGACAAAGGGGACCTCACAACAAGAAAATACCAGGAAGAATAACCCCAGTGGAAGAGACATCACAAAGACTTGTACATTTAGTGCATTGCATGTAGGTTTACTGTTCTAGGTCCCTGGGTGGGGCAAATGGTTTGCAATAGGCTATTAACCTACAGGTTGATGGTTCAAATCCCCCCAGCAGTATTGGAGAAGAAAGACATGGTGATTTCTTTCCATAAGTATTATAGCCAAGAAAATCCCATAGAGAAGCAGTTCTACTCTGTAGCACATTCACCATGAGTCATAATCAATTCCATGGCAACAGGTTTGGATATTTTTTGATTCTGTATGGCTTTTAAGAATAGGCTCTATATCATAAAAGAAAAAATAGAATCTATGCTAAAGGCCTTAATATATAGCTTTGACAGGATACAAACTATTATTAACAACACACAACTCCAGAAGATAAGCGAGCTAACTGGAATCTTCCAAAAATTAAACATTCGTGTTCATCAAAAGATACCACAAAAAGAGTAAAAAGGGAACCTAGAAGCTGAGTCGGATCCGACTTGACGGCACTTGGCACTTGGCAGAGGCTGAGGGAAAAAAAATGGCTATGACAAATGTAACAAAAGGCTAGCTTCTGAAATCTACAGAAAAATGTAATACTTCTACAATAAAAAGACAAACTACTCAATAAAAAAATTGGAAAAGGAAATGAACAGATACTTCACCAAGGAAGATATTTGAGCAGCAAACAGACACATAGGGAAATGCTCACAATCACTAGCCATTAGAGAAATGCAAATCAAAACCACAGTGTTATACTTTCTCACCCCAGCATTATTAGCATGTATCAAATAAACAGAAAATAACAAATGTTGGAGAGGCTGTGGGGAGACTGAAACTCTTGTGCATTGCTGGCAGAAATACAAAATGGTACAATAATTTGGAAAACCATACGGCACTTCCTTAGAAAGATAGAAATACCATATGATCCAACAATTTCCCACTCCTACAAATATAACACACAGAAACAAGTGCTGTCGTGTGATTAGACACATATATGCCTGTGTTCATTGCAGCACTGTTCACAGCAGCAAAAAATGGAAGCGACCTAGATGCCCATCAACAGATTAATGAATAAACAAACTATGGTGCAGACACACAGTGGAGTACTGTGCAATGATAAGGATCAATGACGAACCTGCGAAGTATATGACAACTTGGATGAATCTGGAGGCATTATGCTCAGTGAAATAAGTTCATCACAAGAGGACAAATATTATATGAGACAACTACCACGGAAACTCATTAAAAACTTTACACAGAAAAAGAAATAATCTTTGATGGCTACCAGGGAGAAGAGAGGTGAGGATGGACAAACATTAAATAGACAAGAGGAAAGTGGTAACGTTGGTGAAAGTCACAATACTGCAGAAGCTAGCACAGCTTGTACAAGGCAAGGACATGGAAACTCCACAGTACATTCAAACTCCCTGAAGGACTGAGTTACTGGGGTGAGGGTTGTGGGGACCACAGCCTCGGGGACCATCTAGCTCAACTGGCATAACAGTTTATAAAGAAAATGTTTGACATTCTACTTTGGTGAGTAACATCTGGCATATTAGAAGCTCGTGACTGGCTATCTAAGATACTCCACTGGTCTCACGCATAAGAAACAAGGAAGAATGAAGAAACCCAAATATAGAAGGGAAAGATTAGTCCAAAGGGCTAATGGACCAAAACTCACACAGTCTTCACCAGACTGAGTCCAGCACAACTAGATGGGACTCAACTACCACCACCGACTGCTTTGATAGGATCACAACAGATAATCCCAGACAAAGCTAGAGAAAAAGATAGAACCAAAATGTCACTCACAAAAAATGAAAAAAGACTAGACTTACTGGCCTGATAGAGACTGGAGAAACCCCCAGAGTATGGCCCCCATGGCCCCTTTTAGCTCAGTAATGAAGTCACTTCTGAGGTTCACTCATCAGCCAAAAAATTAGGCCCATAAAACAAAATGAGACTAAAGGGGCACACCAGCCCAGGGGCAAGGATGTAAAGGCAGGCAGGGACAGGAAAGCTGGTAAAAGGAAACCCAGTGTCTAGAAGGGAGAGTATTGATGTGTCATGAGGTTGGCAACCAATGTCACAAAACTATATGTACTAATTGGTTAATGAGAAGCTATTTTGTTCTGTAAATCTCACCTAAAGAACAATTTTAAAAAGTAAAGGAAAGAAGGGTCTATAGAATATGGAGCAGTAGAATACAAAATTGAAAAGCTGTGTAACTGACAGAATCTGTTGATTTTCATGTAACACTAAGTAATACAGACTTTATTGCATATATAATGAACATTAAAAATGTTTTTCAAAGGTTGTAAACAGAGGATCAAAATGTTCAGCTCTGCACTTTAGAAAATGTATTCTTGTGGCAATGAGAATGCAATCTGAAAGAAGTAGAATCCTAAAAGCAAGACAGTGAGAAGACTATAAAGGGGATTATCAAAAAGCTATGAGGAAAGCAGGAGATAAGAATAATAGGCCAAATATATAGGAAAATTTAAGGAGGAAGGGTATACATGGCTTTATGCCACAGACAGGTAAGTTAAGGACTAAAAGATAATCACACTACAGCGAAATTAGTTAGTTGCTAACAATCTTTGAAAGGAGAAGTATCCAGAAAGTGACAGCATAGCAACCTGATGTGAGGGGGCTACAAAATGGGATTAACATCTTTAGTGGTCCTAAAAATCAAAAAGATTCAAGCATGTGGGATTGAATCCTAAATAAGATTCAAAATAAAAACAATACTGCAGAGCCAATTTAGGTTAGCTGACGAGAAATAAATTCTAAAATAATTTATTACTATCACAAAACCTGCATCAAAAGAGAATTTATCTCATACCTAAAGTGAAGTCCTGACTACGCTCTCATACAAACCTCAAATGAGTAGCCAACTTTGAGAACGTTACCTCACTTAAAGATGAGTAGGCAAAAAAAGAAAAAACAAAGAAAAGGAACATAGGATCTATGCAAAAAAAAACTTAAAGAAAGATGTAGAATAAGTGGAAGACCAAAAAGTACCATCAGCAAACTACTGCCACAAGGCTACATAAATGTTTTAATCTAATTTAACGCAATTAAATTGTGGAGGGCATGTATCTATGTGTGCGTAGATGGAGAGAGGACAATCACTTCTACAAAACAAGAAAACCATATAGAAAAAATGCAAGAATTGAGAGAACCATACCTAATTCACAGTAGAGACTTAATATCCTTTATGTTAAGTACAATGGTCTATATTGAATTAATTTTGTGTGTTGTGGGAGACAGAGTCAGTGTTTATGCTGTTCTTATGTTTATCCAACTGTTCATGTACTATTTTTAAAATCACTATAAGTAAAACAAAATAAGCATATATTAAAATTCAGCAACTTTACATTGACTAACGTACAGAGTTCTGTAAACAACACGAACTATAGAACATCTCCATCAGTTCACAGTGTTATCTGCGCCCTATTTGCCATAAATCCCTTCCCCTTACATCTAGACCCTAGCAACCGATGATTGGCTTTTTTCGCTGTAAGTCTTCCTGCTCTAGAATCTAATAGAAATGAAATAAAACAGCATATAGTCTTTCTAATCTGGTTTCATTCATTTAGCTTAATGCTTTCGAGATTAATTCACATTGTCATGTGTATGAACAGTTCCAGTGTTATTGATGGGATGCGTTCCACAGAATGGATATACCACAATTTGTTTATCCCCTAACAAGCTGGGAGATATTTGGGTTGTTTCTGAAATGTGGCTATTACGAACAGAACTACAAGAAACATCCAAGTTGAACACAGTATTTTTAAGGGCAGATGTTAATTTCTCTTGGGTTACTAGCCAGGGCTGGGATTTCTAGGTAATTCAGTAAATATGTTTAACTGTAAAAGAAACTACCAAGCTGTTTACCAAAGTGGTAAGCCATTTTCCATTCCAAACAGCAATGCATGAGAGTTCCTTGTCAAAACTACCTATTGTCAGGATTTTTGCTTATTCTAGGCATTCTCTTGAGAGTATAACGCAATCTTACTATGCCTGTAATCTATATTTCCCTGAGAATTAATAATGTTGAGTATCTTTTCTTGTGCTTACCTTCCACTTATAAATCTTTTGCAAAATACATGTTCAAATATTTTTGCCCATAATTTTATCTAGCTATTTTTGTCCATACTGATTTGTAAAACTTATTTATAGATTTGAAAACAAGTCCTTCTACCCTATATATTTTGCAAACATTTCCAAGGGTGACGTGTACATTTTTGTTTTCATAAGGGTGTGGGTTGAAGAACAAAAGTTTTTAAGTTTGGTGATTCCTACTTTATTTTGTGACTTGGGTTTTTTTGTGTCCTAACTAAGGAATCTTTGCCTAACACCTTGTCATATAGAATATTCTAGAAATTGTATATATTTGAGTTAATTTTTTGCCATACATATGTCAAAACTTTTCCAGTACTAATACTGTCTTTTCACTCATCAAATTACTTAGGTACTATGGTTTTAAAAAATTACTTGATAATATATACATGAGTATATTCTTGTATTTTCAGCTATGTTCCATGTTCCATTCATCTTTAGTTCCTATTCTTGTGCCTATACCATAGTGTCTTAAAATCACACTGAGTCTTCCAACTCTATTTTTCTTTTTCAAAATCCTTTAGCTATTCAGTCCTTTGCATTTAAATATAAACTTAGAAAAACATCTTGTTACTTTTTACTTACAAAGCCTATTATAGCTTAATCTTAAGCACACTGTGAGTGGAAGATCGACCAAAACAAACAAGCAAAATCCAAACTTGTTGCCATCAAGTCTATTCCTACACACAGCGGCCCTACAGGACAGAGTAGAACTGCCTCATTGGGTTTCTAAGGAGCAGCTGGTGGATTCAAACTGTTGTCTTTTTGCTTAGCAGCCTGAGCTCTTAAACACAGTGCCACCAAGGCTCTGGAAGACAGACATGAACCTCTAAAAGATTCAAAGGTCAGTGAAAAAAGTGGTACAGAAAGACTATTTCTCCCTAAGAATAGCTCCCACACATCCCTGTTCCACACATACAGTTTACCACCAAGTCTTCTCTTTGTCATTCAGGGAGTACAATAAATCTTCATTATGTTACATTTTATGTATAAATTATACTTCTTTAGTCCTCAGCTGGCTTAAATGGTTAATGCTGAGCTACTAACCAAAAGAGTTGTGGTCTAAACCCGTCCAGAGATCCCTTGAAAGAAAGCCCTAGAAATTTGCTAGAAAACTCTATAGAATTTTCAGTTACTCTGAAACTGAAACACATGGAATTGATTCAATGGCAATAAGTTCGATTTGGTTTTAAACATACTTACTTTTATATTATTGCTTATTACTTACATATTTGTTTTAATTTATAGAAATTGGGTATCATGTGATAGGATAAAATAAACATTTTTCATTAATGATTTTTTTCTTTTTCATTTAACTTCTTTTCACTTAGTGGTAGAGTTTCAGGGAACAAGTTAAACAAAAAACCAAAACCAAACCCACAGCCATTGAGTAGATCCGACTTCAGCGTAGAACTGCCACATAGAGTTTCCAAGGAATGCCTGGCCGGTTTGAACTGCTGACCTTTCAGTTAACAGATGTAACTACACCACCAGAGTTTCCAAGTTAAACAACAGACTGGTAGGTGTACTCTGTATGTTGTTATAGTTTACTTGAAAGGCACCTCCCATAGAAGAGTCTATTTAAATACATTTTTTTGAATTATTATTACCTGATGATTAACTTCTTAGAACACAGGATACTAATTTTATCTATTTGTTAGGGGAGTTGTTTCTATTTATTGTTGTCTGTCACAGGAGATGTAATATACTGTGAACCCTCAATTATTTATTCCACTAACTGTAAGTTCACTCCTAAGAAATGTCTGAGGGGTGAAATTGATTTAATGAAATGGAGCTAAGAAATGTAGGCAATTTCTTCATAAAACTTAGCTCTAAAGGAAAAGAGCAGGAAGCAATATCTTGGAAAGGAAAAGACAGCAGAAGATGGGGGAAAACGTCACTTTGGGTAGAAGGGGTCTGAACAACTCTATTGGTTAGGTGCAAAGAGCTGAGAGAGGAGAAATTGAAGGTGAAAGGGTAATTGATGGACTAAGAGGGGTTGCGTAGCATAAGTGGACAGCCTTAGAAAGAAGCAGGGACTGGGATGAGAACAGGTGCAGATGCAGATGCTTTCCTAAGTGGAGAAAAAGGTTAAATGGAGTTTATACAAGCAGACCCAGGATAAAGGTTATCAACCAAATCTTCCTAACTAGATTCATTCCCATATCTTTAAGTAGATTTTGTAACAAATGGAAACAAGTGTATACAGCTCCTTCTCAGCCTTCCTGAGAGCCCTGGAAATGGAGCAGTTAAGAGTTCAGCTGCTAACCAAAATGCTGACAGTTTGAATCCACCAGCTGCTCTCTGAAAACCCTATAGGGCTGTTCTGCTCTGTCCTATGGCAGTTATGAGTCAGAATTGACTTTTGGTTATGATTTTAGTGCAGAGAAAGCTCGAAGTCTTTTTAATGATTTAAAAGGTACACATGCAGCCAAGTGAAGGTGATTATAACTAAAAATTTGCTGAGATAGGAGTTGTTTCAATTGTTTCAAAGTGAGGATAAATTTACATAGCATTAAAGGATGAGTATGAGTTGTCTAAAAGTCAGACATTCCTAACTCAGGGACTGCCTGTATCTAATATGTACAATTCACTTTAATAAAGTACTGTTTGATGTTAGAAAAGACTGTGGAGGTACCACAATTTTCAGTACTTAATAAAGCAACCCATTGCCACCAAGTTGATTCTGCATGTCTTAGACATCTAGTGCTATTATAACAGAAATGCCACAAGTGGACAGCTTTAACAAGAGAAATTGTATTCTGTCGCAGTACAGCAGCCTACAAGTCCAAATTCACGGCATCAGCTCCAGAGGAAGGTGTGGCTCTGGAGGAAGATCCTTGTCATCAATATTTTCCTTGACTGGGAGGTTCTTAGGCACAGGAACCTGAGGAACCAAAGAACACACTTTGTTTCTGGTATTGTTTCTTGGTGGTATGATGCCCCAACTCTGTTTGTCTCCCTTTTCTTTCTAGCACAAGAGGTTGCCTCAAGGCACAACCCAAAGTGATACACTGAGTCCTGCCCCACCAATACAACCACTGCCCATCTTTCCCCATTATCATCACAGAGGCAGGATTTACAACTGGTAGGAAGATCACACAGTACCAGAAATCATGACCTAGCCAAAGTGCCACAAACATATTTTGGGAGACACAATTTAATCCATGACATTCCACATCTGACCCCCTCAAAAGCACATCCTTTCAACATGCAAAACATACTCACCCCATCATAGCATCATAGCATAAGTCCAAGTCCAAAGTCCAGAAATCCCTATTCAGCTGTGAAATCTAGAACACAAATTATCTGCTTCCCAAATACAATAGCAGAACAGGTCGTCACAAGCTAGACATTTCCATTACATATGGGAGAAACTGCAGGGAAGTAAGGCAAAACAAGAACCAAGCAAGTTAGAAGAACACATTGCATCAGCTCTCAAGGCTTTGAAAATAATATTCCATTCCCTGAGACATTTTACACAACGGTCCTGCCCTCCAGACTCTACATATTGGCCACACTCTCTGGATTCTGAGTGAAGGCCCCTTGGCTCTAGGCTACACATGCCCACCTTCCAGGTCCACTGGGACAACAACCCTGCTCTCTCAGCATAGACACACCGTTTTCTTGGTCCATCTGAGTGGCAACTCCACCCTTAGACATGCCAGAGGCTATGGGTCCGCCCTTTGAAGCCCTTGAGGTCATGGCTATGCCTTTCAGACTCAGGCAACTCAGTTCCTTGAGCTCCATGAGTCTTCAGTTTCAGCTTTCTACAGCCTCTCAGGCTTTATGCCCACATCTGTCCTGCTGGGGAAAATGATCCAAAGCTCTGTAGCTCCACCAGTACATACTCAGAAGCACCCAACTCTGCCAGGAAGCCTCCTGCACACGAGCATTCGGCAATCTCTCTCTATGGGTCAGCTCGAGCATTCTCTCATGCTGCTCTTCTGGTTCCCTCTTGCCAGTTCACTACTGTTGTTTCTCACCATCTGCACCTTCCTTGGTAGTAACATTTCTACTCAATTCCTTCTGAGTCTTTTGTCCATTCATAGTCTCACACTGCCTCCTCATTTTAGGTATCTGTTATAGCAGCACCCAGTCTCTCAGTACCAAATTCTGTCTTAGGCATCTAGGGCTGCTATAACAGAAATACTAGAAGTGAATGGCTTTAAAAGAGAAATTAATTGTCAGACAGAATAGCAGTTAAGTGTCTAAATTCAGAGTGTCAGCTCCAGGGTAAGCATTCTCTGTTGCCTCTGGAGGAAAATCCTTGTCACCAATCTTCCCCTGGAGCAGGAGCTTCTGAGGACCAGGGACCTCAGAGTCCAAAGGATGCTTTCTCCTCCTGGTACTGCTTCTTGGTGATATGAGATCCTTTATATCCCAAGAGAATGCCTCAAGGCAAAATACAATCCTACACACTGAGTCCTGCTCTATCAACATAACCACCACCCATCCTTCCACATTAAAATCATACAGGCAGGATTTACAACATGTAGGAACAGTCACACAATACCTGGAATCATGGCCTAGCCCAATTGTTATGCACATTTTTGGGGGTGGGGCAAAGTGAAATCCATGGCATTGACCAATAGCAACCCTGTAGGACAGAGTAAAAGTGCCTTACCGGGTTTTCAAGGTTGTAATATTTACAACCAGTAAAATAAAGGGATTTCTCTTCCCCTCCAGCTCTAGAACACATGATTCTGTGGCTTTGCTCGGTTTGAAAAGGCAAAGAAGCAAAACTTTCTCTTGTACCAAAGTGCAAGTGGGTGAATTAAAGTTAAAAACAAGACCCTGCACAGAAGATTTAACAAAGAAGTTTCACTACAAAAAGGGGCAGGTGGAGAAGAGATCACTGGGACCCAACATCATTTCATGAGAAATGAAAATATGTTCTTTTTAATACAAATCATGCAGTCCATCAACATAAATTACACAGACACTAACTACTATCAGTAAAGTGCACCTTGGAAATTCCACCATCACTTTCATTGAAGAAAAAAGCCTTTCAGTCTTACAACTATTAAAACACTGAAACTACAAACAAATGAAATAACTAAGATTGATCATGTTCATGTAAATACATTCAATATTTTTTATGTAATTCAGATTTGTGTAATTGAGATACGAAAAGCATGTTTCTGTTGAGCTAAAATGAACCTGACCACATATGGTAAGCTAGTTCCTTTACTGGAACAGAAACATAGATGATGATTATATACTAAAGAAGTATTTATACTAGAACCTCAAAGAGATATATTAGCTGCCAGTGACACTATTAAAGGGGAAAAATGTGACTAACACTTAAGACATTATATACTTCTATCACCTGATAATTGTTAACTTTAATTTAAATATTGACTATGTAAAATGTATAAATATTGGATGCAGTACCTAACTAAATAACTTATCTTACCATTAGCAAGTGGTATAAAGGGGTTTTATTGCTAAATACGTTAATTAAAATAATTAAGATGTAGGATCTGGTTTCCAGAAGCCTTTAGCAGTATATAAAATTAACAAAATCATGAACACATCTTCAACAAGTGATTTCAAGTGACAGTAAGCATTTATTCATAAGAGGTTCCCGAGTGGTACAAACAGCTTTTCCTTAACTACCAAACAAAAGATAGCACTTCAAACCCACCCAGTGGGTTATGAAACATAGGCCTGGTGACCTACTCTCAAAAGACGAAACAGCCACTGAAAACTCTATAGAGCACAGTTCTACTCCGATACATATGGGGTTTCCATGAGTTGGAATTGACTCCTGGGCAATAGATTTTTTTGTGTGTATGTGTGAGTTAGCTACATGCTAAACACTATTCTAAGTACATTATCTTCTTCAATTTTCACATTTCCACCAGGTAGTATTATAATCATCCCTATTTTACAAGTGAAAACACTGAGGCTTAGGGTAGGGGAATTACTGGTCCAAGGTCACAGGTAAAAAGACGTGCTGGGACACAAAATGAGACAGTCGTACTCTAGAACCAACCCTCCTAGCCACCATGTCAACTCTGTTCCTTTGTTGTTATTAATTCTGCATTTGAGTTTGTGTATGTGTACGTGTGCATGTGTGTGTATGCATGCATGTGTGTGAAGATGTAGAATTTCAGTTTTCACTTGCAAACCAGATGCAAATACTCCACTGTTTCCTTAAAAAACAAAGAAAGTCTTATGCCATAGAGTGGATTCTGACTTATTGCTACTCTAGAGGATAGAGGAGAATGTCTCCTTTAGATATGTATCCTAGGTCTGACAAGTCCACAAACTTAATTGTTCTAAGTGCTACATATCTCATTGCTGGTAATATGATGACAGTTTTGATGGCCACGATGACAGCTCTGATGGCCATTCGAGAAAAGGAGTTCCAAAACTGCTTTGAAGGATGCACTAGGCACTGGTGTCAGTGCGTAGCTTCCCAAGTGGAGAACTTCAAAGATGACCATAGTGATATTCAGCAGTGACGCATGTAGCACCTTTTCTAGAATGAGTTCATGAATTTAATTGACACTCCTATTATATAATTTTTTTTCTCTCTATTAACTCTCCTCCCTGAAGTCAAATTCTTAAAAAAAAAAAAATCAGCTTAAATATCACCTCTATCATCGAACTGCCTTTCACTCAATTCTGATTATAACAGACTTTAATCACTCTGTAATTGATATATATTACCTTGCCTGCAAAATGACAATGAAAGCACATTGATACTGAGACAACATATGTTTCAACTTACCACAATATCTAGCTGTGTTTTTTGATTAACTGATTAAGTTGGTTTCAGTAATGGAGTTACCACAATAAGAAAAGCATAAGTGAGACTAAGCACATTTGCACCTGGTATATGTCTAGTCTGTCAAATGATTAAATTTCAGACTTCTCAAGTTTCTAGAGTAAGAAAGATTTATATTTAACTGGATTAAAAGAAAGATGAAACTTGATATACTCAAACACATACAATTTCCTGTAGATATGTATATACATATAAATAGCCTTTTCACAAAAATGTAAACCAATGAAAGAAAAATATAAGTTATCCACTTGGCTCGCTTTTCTAAAAAGTTTTCAATTTAAGTGGAAGAATCTACTCGAATTTGAGAGATAGCAACGATGGCATTGGATTTTGTCAGACAGGGAGAAAACAAATTCATCAAGCTTAAAATGACAGAATTTTCCAAGTCATTATGAGATCGCAGTTCTGGCAATTCTAAATTTCTCATCATCTGAGTGGTACAAACTGAAATTTTTAATTTTATGCTTTAGCAAGTTGAACTTTAAAACTATGGATTGCCAAATTAATGACTATACAACCTTAGCATGGTTAATTTGATACATGAATTTGATGTTTAACTGCTGGTAGGATCATGAAATTAATGGGGGCTTTGCAGTAGGAAGCAGTACACACTACATTCACTGTTTATAGCAACAGCGATGTACTCCACAGGGACAAAACTGGAGGTTTTCCATGAGGATGTCTGCTGGACACAATGACCCCAAATTAAAGTCAATTTCTAAGCAAAATGCACATTGTGGCCCTTAACGGCATTGTATGAAGTAGCAGCCACACATTAATGGGCTGCCATAGAGAAAGATTATCCCTTATGTCCTTTAGCCAAGTTTCAGTCAGATGCTAAGTTATCTGGAAACTCATAAAAGAACAATTACATTCCATCAGCATGTGCCTACCTTCGCTTCAGTTCTAAACATGCCTAATATCATGGAGTGCTTTAGTTTTCAAAAATTTTAATATTTTATTTTATACATGTTAGCATTTACCTTTGAGGTACTTAGAGTGTAAATATACAAGTATCACAAGCAGGGACTTTAAAAATACAGTTTGAAAAATGTTTTAGTTTACAAAGCACTTTCACACAAGAGTCTCATCAAATTCTCTTTACTTCAACTACACAAGTATTAGTCCCATTTTACAGGAGAGCAACTGAGGCTCAGAAAGGACACATGGTTTACCCAAGGTCAGAGAACTAATAAAGTGACACAGCCCAGCCAGCCGGCCAAGTGTCGTCAGCAAAGATTCAAATCAAGAGCTTGAGTCCAAGTTCAGTGTCCTTTCCACTCTTGCGTCCTAAATTGAAATTAGTTCATTTTTACCTTAAAGACATTTGTGTCTTTGACATTCTCTATTAATATTCAAACACTCCTATTATCTGTTGGATTACTACCTTGCTTTTATCTTAAAATCTATCCAGAAATACATTATAGCTATGTGCATACACAGATATACGTACTTTTATAAATATTTCTAAAACACTTAAAATGTCATTTATAACTCTTCCATGAGTTGATCGTTTACATCATTTTTAGTTACCATAATCAACAACAGCAAACTATACAATCAAATCCTTTTTTAGCCTAAACTACCAGTCAATACTAATAATGATTATTGGTGATACAGCCTCCCATTGTGCCTCTACCGTACCTGCTTAACTATTTTGCATACTATTGAACACTGAGATTACATTCAGGTTTCTGTTAAATAATGTGTTGTTGAGAGTAAAAAGTACCTGCACATCTAGGAAAAGACTGATTATGCAACAGCAATATTAATAATTAGCTACCTAAAGCTCAATGACAACTAACCTCGATAATCAGTTTCTGAAAGCCAGATTCAGTGACTCTAAGACTCGGAAATCCAGTCAACTGGAAACAACCTGGCTTTCATGACGGTACTTCCAAAAGTCAGCCAATCAGGGACAGATACACCACAGTAACCACGCTTCTAGAGCCAAGACAAGGGTCAGCCAATCACTAACCTGTCCCACCTCTGAAAGCTCCAAATCCCTAGACTCCATGACTACCAAACTCCGTATAAAATCAGCTTTATGCTTTCCTCAGAGAGGCTGTGCCTGAGAAGCAAAGCCCTCCCCTGTTTTAAAAAAGTGATAAATTCAACATTTGGTTGCAGATACGGAGTCTCTTCTCCACTCTGTACGTAGATTTTTCTTCCTTTAAATAATTTAATAGTAAATTCCTAGTAAAAGTATTTATTAGGTCAAATAGCATTATGGTCCATAGCGTCAATGTTTTTCTCGAGTTAATTTGATTCACAATGCCCTCCGCAGAGTATGAATGTATCTGTACCCTAACAACGTTGAGAATACTGGATGTTATTAAATTTCAAAACGTATGAAGGCTTAGTAAGTATACATACACAGTTTAACATTACTTAAATTAGTATTTCTGGATCATTTTTCAAGAGCAGAGATGGGCAGAAGAGCAGACGACCATTCAGAATCCCAGGAAAAAGAACTGGAAAGGTCCAAAAACAGAACTATGCCCCTTGTGGGTCCTGCTGGTAACTACAGGTAAGGAGGGGAAAAAAAAAAAAAAAGTTTACAATTCCTAGCCAAGACACTGGCTTTTTAAGAATAAATGCTGTAAATTGGTCTATCAGTGAAGCTGAATCTGATATTGAGATCAGTGTTGCAAATAATTATTAGGGAGTACTCTCAAGACCCACACTTGTGGAAGTGAACAGGAAGAAGCGGGTCTGTTGGGGGGAGGTTGAACTTCAATGCAGTCCCCACGAAAGTTTCAAACAGCCTACAGCTGGCCCAAGCTGGGTCCAAGGGGCCAGGCCTTTTACACCCTGTATCAGTCAGTCGTTGGACATAGGCTGCCCAGGATGAAAGAAGGACCTTGTTAAAAGTGCCCAGCAGTGAGCAGTTTTTGAGAGAGTTGAGAGCTGATACACTGTCAGTCCTGGAGGAAGGGTATGGATGGTGCAAGACGGCATCCACAACATCAACAGAGAACACACTCAGACACCAAGGGGTTTGTTTAATAGTGTCTAAAGAAAGGATTGGAAACCCTGGGTTTTGTGGTTAAGTGCTACACGTGCTAAGCAAAAGGTTGGCAGTTCAAATCTGCCAGGCACTCCTTGGAAACTCTACGGGGTGTTTCTTCTCTTACCTGTAGGGTTGTTATGACTCAGAATCAGTCTTACGCTTGCTGTTACCACTAAGGGCAAGAAGATGTAACAGTGCTTCTGGAATCTGGTTAAGAATCAGTTACTATGTCAATTCCAACTCAAAGCAACCCCATAAGGCTGAGAATTGCCTCACAGGGTTTCCAGGAGTGGCTGGCAGATTCAAACTGCCAATCTTTTGGTTAGAAGCCAAACTAGATAACTGTATTAATATTTATTTTAGTCATTAGGCAAAACACTATTTTTCCATTTTGTGTTGTGGTATTCATAAGAAGCTTTACAATCCCATAACACAGATGCTGACAACTTCTTAGGGATAATGTTTCATTCATGGAAGTTCTGTGAGGGTTGACAGCAATAAATTACATAAATAAATATTTATGATAGAAAGAGTACTGTGTATCTACTGGTTATCTGAAAAAATCTAGAATAAAAACTATAATAAAATAATGATTAGCTGATTCTCTGTAAAAATGTAGATTTAGAATATATAACAAAACCTTTCTTCTACTCTGCCCTTTAAACCTTCAAAACTTCATGCACCTCTCCCCGACTGTGATTTTTCACCTAATTTGACTGCACCAGAAAATAATGAACTGCAATAGTAAGAAGGCAAGAGTAGAATAGAAAGAGAAGAAAATCAAATTCATCCTTGAACAAACTTTGGAGAAGAAAAATAATCAGAATTTTGAAAAAAATCTCTAGCTCTACTTATAAAATATCATATCAGTCCCTAGGACATTTGTAGAACCCCGAGGTTCCACAAAATACAGGTCTTGGACACTTACCTGACCAAAAAAAAAAAAAAAATCTTCAAAACAAAAGAGGAAAATTATTCACTTTCATATATTCAATTAAAATAATTCTTTTATATTAAATTCCTAATAAATTCCCCAAATCTGATCAAACTCTTTCCCAAGTTTCAAAGGAAGAATTGAGGAGAGTTTGCAATGAGTGTTATACTGATTACTTCATAAAACAAGAGTAAACATTAGAAGATTAATGCCTTAAGTTGATTGCTATAAACAGGAGTTATGAACTGAATCATACCCAACCCTGCTACCCCTCACCCTGAAAAAACTACTGATATCCCAACCTTTACTTCTGTGGATGGATACACTATTGTTTGGAAGTGGAGTTTTCTTTGTTATGCTAATGAGAACATAACAACTGTAGTATGTATCCAAAACCTAATCACGTTCAAATTATAGAAATAGCAGATTAGATCTAGACACATAATGGAGAAGACTGATGCTGTATGAGGATCCTCTACAAACCGACAAACTAAGGAATGCCCAAGACGACTGACACAAAATGAATTCATTCGGATTTGGACTTTCAGCATCCAGAACTGTGAGAAAATAAATTCCTCTTGTTTTAAACAACACACTTGTGGCACTTCCGTTACAACACTAAGAAACTAAGACAATAGATTTTTTGCTTCTTATCTCATGCTCTATAATCCACATATCCCACTCTAATATATTAATCTTCATTATTTTTTTGGATTATGCTAGTGCTTAAAAACCCTCAGAGAGTCTTTATAACTCTTTTTTTTTTGCCTGGCTCTCTGGGGCATACCTCACTTTCTTTTCCAATCATCTCTCTTTGCTGCCTCCAGCACAAATGATCTATTGATCTCACATTTCCAGGTTGTATTTTGCTGCTGTTTGCCATTCTCACCTCCCTTTGAAGGAGACCTCCCTTCTTCTAAGTCCAGTAAAAATCATCATGTCTCCTGCTGAACTTCCTATCTGAACTGTCTGAGTATTTCACAGATGTCTGCACTGGTAGCCAGAGCCCAGCATTTTCTCCTTGGAGTTGTTATATCTCTATCTTCTCTTCTGAAACATGAGCTCAGGGAGCACAGGGGCTCCTTGCTTTGCCACAGCCCCAGTACTTGGCACCATGCTCGGCATGTAGTAGGCTCTCAATAAATATTTTTTAAATTAATGAATATTTACATTAGAAGATGTGAATCTGGATGCCAGCTCTTCCGGTCATTGAGCAAATGATTTAATCTCAAAAGATCTGAAGTGTTTAACTATAAATGGAGGAAAAACAGAAACATCTGTAATTCTTCCTCAGAGGGATATTGTGAAGATCACCTAAGATGATACATGTGAAAGAATTTTGTTATCTGAAATGTACGACATAAGTGCTTTTATTGTACTTTCCATAGTACAGTACTTGGCACACAGTAAGTATTCAACTTAGTATGCTGATTGATTGAAGATGGACAAAACCCCACATCCATTAACGTCATCACTCTACCCTGCTTTGTAAATTGCAGTAGCTGAACAGCTGCTTGTTTTTCCCCTTACTCTCTAGACATTAAGTGAATTCAGCAATCTATACACTGAATGCTGAGGACAACGAAGTTTCTATGGTACAGAATTACTAAGAAGTCTTTGATCTAACTACTAAGTAAGACACCATTAAACAGCTGCTGTTTTTGGTTTACTTCTGCTCTCAAGAGAGAATTCAGTGTCCGTGGAAGCACAGGCACTCATGACAAGAACCTACATATAGTTGCCTTTCAAGGACTGTACATTATTTAAGGAAAATTTTGCCTCTTGTCGCTAGTTAGTAACAGTTATTCAATAAATTTCACATGTAATTTTATTACCATTTGCCTGCAAATGATTTCAGGCAAAATCCTAAATAATTTAATGGCTAGCTGCCAATACGTTCTTAAAGAATTTACATTAGCTGAAACTGGGTTAAAACTGGTGCTTACAAATTTGACAGCAAACAGTTTGACAAGTGCAAAGGAAGAAACTAGCTAACAACTTATACAATAATTATGTATGTTTTCCAGAAAATTACTCATAAAGTCAAAGCAGTTAACTGCTGATGGCAATTTTAGATTCACCTATTAATAGTGCAAGCATGCTTGCATCTTATCCTTAGTACAGTATGCACATTTTCAGAAAGAATCATCTCAGTAAAAAAGTTCCATATCTTATTGTATCATGGGGTAAACAGATTCAAAGATTAGGGGAAACTGATTATACAGTAGACTTCTAGAGACACAATTTCAGATGTTATATCTCTTGGCAAGCATCATGACAGAGATTTTATTGGTACTTATGTGATACAGTCCAGCCAGGCTGGTAGTCACAATGAGAGAGGCAGAAGTGATAGCTTGCAGAATGTCTGGTCTGACGATGGAAGGCTGTATATCGATCAGCTGGTGCCCAAATAATGTCTCTTAGGCCAAACTTAAAGTCCTCCTTCTATTGTTAATATGCTTGGCTTCCAATAGAAAGACTAGAGGTTCGAGCTCACTCAGAGAAGACTTGAAACAAAGCCTCAGAGATCCAATTCCCAAAATTCAGTCACGGAAGACCCTATGGAGCACAGTTCTACTTGGACATACATGGGGTCGCCATGGCTAAAGGTTGACTCAGCAGCAGCTGGTACTGGTAACTACTCAGAAATAAAAATAAAGTGCAAACTTCTGATGATAAAACCCAGGGATCAGGACAGATGTTCTACATGAATCCTAACAATGTTGTTGTTAAGTGCCACCAAGCTGGTCCAGACTCAGAGTGACCCTGTGCACAACAGAACGGAACCCTGCTCTGTCGTGCCTCATCCTCAGAACCTTTGCTATGCTTGAGCCAACTGTGGCAGTCACCGTGTCAATCGATCGCATCGTGGCTCTTTCTCTTTTTCACTTGCCCTCTACCAAACATGATGTCCTTCTCCAGGGATCGGACCCTCCTAACAAAGTATCCAGAGTATGTGAGATGACGTCTCTCCATCCTTGCTTCCAAGGAGAAGTCTGACTATACTTCTTCCACGAATGATCTGTTTGTTGTTCTGGCAGTATACGGTATATTAAATATGCCTTGCAAATACTATAATTCAAAGGAATCTGTTCTTTGGTCTTCCTTATACAGTGTCCAGCTTCCACATACGTATGTTGTTGAGTTCTGCCACATCAATTACAACTAATAGCAACCCCGCGGACAACAGAACAAACACAGCCCAGTTCTTGGGCCATCCTCACAACTGTTAGTATGCTTAAGGCTGTTGTCGCAGTTGCACTTGTGCCAATCCATCTCATCGAGGGTTTTTCTCTTTTTCACTGACCCTCTACTTTACCAAGCATGATGGCAAATGCTGATCCTTCCTGAATTCATGTGCAAACATATATAGTTTCACCATGCTTGCTTAATACAAGGAACATTCTGGCTGTATTTCTTCTAAGAGAGATGTGTTTGTTCTTTGGACAGTCTGTAGTTATTCAGGATTCTTCTCCAATACCACAATTCAGGGCATCAATTCTTCTTCTCTCTTCCTTATTTGTTGTCCAGCTTTTGCACGCGTATGATGCAACTGACAATACCACAGCTTGGGTCAGAAACACCTTAGTCTTCAATGTGACGTCTTTGCTTTTCAATACTTTAAAAAAGTCTTTTGCACTAGATTTTTCCAATATAATGAGTCTTAATTTCTTAACTGCTGCTTCAATGTGTACTGATTGTGTATCCAAGTAAACTCAAATCCTTTACAAGCTCAGTTGTTTCTCTGTTTATCATGATGTTGCATACAGGTCCAGTAGTAAAGATTTTTGTTTTACTTAAGTTAGGTATAATCCATACTGAAGGCTGTGTAGCCTTTGGTCATTATCAGTAAGTGCTTCAAGTTCTCCTCGTTTTCAGCACACAAGGTTGTGACATCCGCATATCACAGGTTGTTAATGAGCATTCTTCCAGCCTTGATATGCTTCATTCTTCTGCACACAGTCCAGCTTCTCAGGTTATCCGCTCAGTGTACGGACTGAGTAATTATGGTGAAAGAATACAACACTGACACACACTTTCCTCACTTTGAGCTACACCGTATCCCCTTTTTCTGATCACACCAACTACCTGTTGATCCATGTACAGGTTCCTCAGGAGCACAGCTATAATGTTCTGGAATTCTCCTTTTTCACAATATTACCCATAATGTGTTATGATCCACATAGACGAATGGCTTTGCATAGGCAATAAAACACAAGTAAACATCTTTCTGGTATTACCTGCTTTCAGTCAGGATCCATCTGACATGAGCAATGATCTCTCTCATTTCGTGTCCTCCTCGGAATTCTGTTTGCATTTCTGAATTCCCTGTTGATGTGCTGCTACAGCCATTTTCTAATGATCTCCAGCAAAATTTTACTTGCATGCGATATCAATATAGTTTGATAATGTCCATATTTGGTTCAATCATCTTTCTTTGGGCTACGCATAAACGTAGATCTCTTCTAGTCAGTTAGCCAGTTAGTTGTTTTTCAAATTTATTGGCGTTAAACAAGTGACTACTTCTAGCACTGTATCCAGTTATTCAAGTGTTTCAGTTGATATTCAACTCCTGGAGCCTTGTTTTTCATGAATGCCTTCCGTGCAGCTTGCATCTCTTCCTTCAGGACCGCTGGTTCTGGATCACATGCTACCTCCTGAGCTGATTGGAAACCCTGCTGTCATCGTGGTTAAGTGCTACATCTGCCAACCAAAAGTTCAGCAGTTCAGTGGAATATCAATGAGTCATTTTAAGTACACTGACTCTGTGTATTCTATCTTCTTTTGATGTTTCCTGCATCATTTAACAGCTTCTCTATACTTTATTATTGCAACTAGAGGCTTGAATTTTTTCTTCAGTTCTTTCAGCTCTAGAAATGCCAGGCATGTTCTTCCTTTTTGATTGTCTAATTCCAGATCTTTGCACATGCCATTATAATACTTTACATTGTCTTCTCAAGCTGCCCTTGAAAATATTCTGTTCAGCTCTTTCACTTCATCATTTCTTTCTTGCACTTTACCTTCTCTCTGTGCTCAAAAGCAGATATCAAAGTCTCCTCTGACATTCATTTTGGTCTTTTCTTTCTATTTTTTTAATGACCTCTTTCTTTGTCATACATGATGTCCTTAGTGTCATTCTACAACTCTTTTGGTCTTCAGTCATTAGTGTTCAACATATCACATCTACTCTTGAGATGTTTTTTAAAAATTCAGATGGGACATAGTCTGGGTTGTACTTTGACTCTCATGGACTTGTTCTAATTTTCTTCATCTTCCACTTGAACTTACATATGAGCTATTGATGGTCTGTTTCACAGTCAGCCTCTGGGTAGGCTCTAACTGATGATCTTGAACTTTTCCAATGTCTCTTAATACAGATGTAATAAACTTGATTTTTTGTGCATCCCATCAGGTGAAGTCCATATGTAATGCCTCAGATACTGATGTTTATTCACTCCACTTCATTTTTGATGATTTCCAATTTTCCTAGATTCATAGTTTATATATTCACATATTCCATGTTATGATTATTATGCATATGAGATGATTGAAAAATATCACGGCTTGGATCAGGTATATCCTATACATATCTCAGACATCTCTGCTTTTTAATACTGTTGCAACAGATTTGCCCAATGGAATGCATCATTTGCTTTCTTGACTGTTGCTTCCATGGGCATTGATTGTGGATCCAAGATATATACACAATCCATGATAACTTCAATCTGTTCTCTGTTTATCATGATATTGTTTACTGAAGATATATATACAATCCATGATAACTTCAATCTGTTCTCTGTTTATCATGATGTTGTTTACTGGTCCAGTTGTGAGGATTTTTGTTTTCTTGATGTTGAGGTGTAATCCATACTGAAGGCTGTAATACTTGATTTTTGTTGCTAAGTGCTTCAAGTTCTTTTCACTTTCAGCAAGCAAAGTTATGTAATCTGCATATCTTCTACTACTCCTGATGCCACATTCTTCTTCATATATTTCATCTTGTGGAATTATTTGCTATCATACAGATTCAATAAGTATAGTGAAAGAATACAGACCTGATGCACACCTCTCCTGATTTTAAACCACACAATATCCTCTTGTTCTTTTGGAAAGACTGCCTCTTGACCTATTGACAAGTTGCTTATAAGCACAATTAAGTGTTCTAGAGTTCCCATGTGTGCAATATGAGCTATAATTTGTTGTAATTCACTTAGCCAAATGCCTTTGTATGGTCAATGAAACACAAATAAACATCATTCTGGTATCCTCTGCTTTCAGCCAAGATCCATCTGACATAAGCAATGATATTGCTTGTTCCACGTCCTCTTCTGAATCAGGCTTGAATTTCTGGCAGTCCCCTGTCAGTGTACTGCTGCACCCGCATGCAGTGCTGGAGGTGCTCCCTCATCTGTGCCAAAAAATTTGGAGGACAGCCACCTGTGCATGTTAGTGGAGAAGATGCATTTGTATTCCCATTCCAAAGAAAGATGATCTAATGGAATGAGGAAATTTTTTAACTGTATTACTAATATCACACACAAATAAAATTCTGCTGAAAATAAGCTGCAATAACACATCCACAGAGAAAGCCAGAAATCCTAAAAGTAGTGTAAATTTTTAAATTTTCATTTTAAAGATCAGGAATCAGACGCTTTGAGTTCTTACACAAACTGACTTGTTCACAAAGTTAGAAAGAACCAAAACCAAATCCACTGCCATCAAATGTGAATCATAGTGACCCTATAGGACAGAGTAGATATGATACATGGAGTTTGCAAGGAGCAAGTGGTGGATTTGAACTGCCAACCTTTTGGCTAGCAGATATAGCACTTAAGCATTATGCCACCAGAGTTTCCAAGTTAATAAGAGGATCTGTCAAATGCTAATACTGACAGGCTGTACATTAGTAGCTAAACTAACAAAAAAATTAGACTACAGCAAATAGCAAATGTGTTACATCAGGGGTATGTTCCAAGTTGGAAATGAAAGATTATTATCTTAAGTCTCACAAACCTTGTTCTGGTACACAGGTCTGAGCCCATTCTGACCTAAGTCAGGAATAGAGTGAAAGCATCCTCAAGGCAGATCAAGTTAGCCTGCCACTTGAAAAGTTCTGAATCTAGATCTCACACTAATAACTCAAGTTCTAGGTTGTCCTTAGAGCAAATCTCTACCTTGTATCCCAGCACATCACTACCTTGTACCCCTGACATCACTGCTATTCCTGGGCATAAATATCTGCCTGATTTTGTTTGCTCTCTGAGGTTGCAAGTGCTGCCCTTGGATATTAGTCCCATGCCATCTTCCTTCCAATTTTTTTTTAATATAGTCTTTATTTTTAGAGCAGCTTTGAGTTTACAGAAAAAATGTGCATAGTTTCCACATGTCTCCCCAAAATCATTGCATCTTGCATTCCTGTAGTACATTTGTTACAACTGATGAACTAGTATTGACACATTATTTTTAATTAAAGACTACAGTTTCCATTGAGGTTCATCCCTTCAGCTGTACAGTTCTATGGGTTTTGCCAAATGTATAATGTTATTTATCCACCATTATAGTATTATACAGAACAATTTTACTGCCCTAAAACTGCCCCATGCTCCACCTATTCATTTCTCCCCATCACTGCTGAATCCCTGGTAACCACTAATCCTTCCACTGTTTCTGTGCTTTTGACTTTTCCAAATGTTATGTGGTTGAATTCCTTCCTTTAATTCTGGTATCTCTAATTTTAGTTGTCTAAAATCTTCTGACCAAGATACTCTTATTCTTACCTACTTGACTTTTAGACCATTACCATGAACTATATCTGTACTTATCTGATAAGAGCCCTGGTGACAAAGTGGTTAAAGCACTCAGCAGCCAACCTTCAAGTCAGCAGTTTGAATCCACTAGTTGTTCCACTGGAGAAATACACAGTAGTCTGCATTCATAAAGATTTTCAATCTTGGAAATCCTGTGAGGCAGTTCTACTCTGCCCTATAGGATCAGAATCAGATAGATAGTTATAGGTTTGAATTCATCAATGACTATGCTATCTGATGATCTCATTTGATTCTTAATTAAGCATAAGTAGCTTAGTCACATCCATATAATGACAGTAAGATGTTTGTTTTATTCCTGATCACTTACTTAAATGGTTCTGATACATACAGGAAAATGAAAATGTAGTACTCCCTCCTTTGCTAGAGATTTTAGTTTTTCATGATTGGAAAGATGAATTAGTGTATGTTAACTATTTTTCTGATTTTCTTTTTATTCTCAAAGACTTTTGCTAAGGAGAACATCTAACTATCAAGATGGAACTTTACTGATTTATTTTTCTTTTTTAATAACATACCAAATAACCTGTGGATAGTTTTTATGAATCCTAGATAAATTAGTTTTAATCCCTCCATTTATAAAACTTTAATTCTTTGCTTTGGGGGAAGTGGGGAGATATATTGAAAGAGTTGGCAGAGGACTACTGGGAAATTGTACCCTTTGGTTAAATAACTTTATGCTCAGTAAGCAATGTGCCATTGTGAACATTCCAGGGCATGCTTTAGAGAGAAAATAACATTGTGCTATTTATTTTAGGTATGATATGAGATACGCGTCCTTTTCTGATTAAGAAAAATGATATGAATATGTTGGTTTCAGAGATGTGTTTATGATTTGCAAATCTTTCACACATATATTGGCCTAGCTCTTGAAATATATTCAACTTGGAGAATAATATAAATGTATGATGTATCAATCCTCTTGGGAAACAATTATTTCTATCTCTGGTCAAAACTCCCGTGCATATTTTAAATCTTATCATGACGTTGTAAGAATGGGGAAAGTAAGAGAGTGTTGAGTGGAAAAAATATCTAGTCTAAAATTAATCTCATGACATATGTGAGCTGTCTTAGTTCTCAAATCCTTCACACAACCATATTCACATTTTTGCCATCTCTGATGGAAGGAGTCAAAGTTATGGAAAAAATGACTAAAGGCTGTAATTGTTTTTTATGAGAGTATGTCCATGAGCTTATGAAAAACTTCACTGTTTATAAAGAAAATTAAACTGGAATTTTGTCTTCCTTCTAAAAGACATAAAAATCTACATTTGAAAAAATGTTGGTAGGTTGTGATTCAAATCTACCAACTGTCATGAAAATGGCACAGGGTTGGACAACACTGTCTTCTGCTACACTTAAGGTCACCGTGAGTTACAGCCAACTTAGTAGCAACTAGCAGAACACTGACTACAGAATAAATTAATTAATAAAAAATGTCACTTCTGAAATCACAAAGGGTGGGTTTTGTTATCAGCTTATGTACAGAAGTCAGCTAGGCTCCCTCTCAGAAATATAGGGCAGTGTTCCAACACCACTGGATGCAATTTTTATTGTAAGCTGACAACTGATACTTAAGTTCATAGTAATGATTCAGTATTGTCAGTAATTCACAAGTTCTTCAGTGACATTTCTGTTAGCTTCTGCACTCTTTGTGCCAAGTGACATACACCACACATGCACACACAATGCATAATACACACACACTGACACCACACAGACCACACTCCCCCCACACATATCACATACATACATACTACACACACACACACACACATACACATCATGCATGACATACACACACTACATATAAACACTACACATACATACATAACACATATCCACTTAAATCTTTCAGGAAATGCTACAATTGATGTTACTTGAAAACCCCTAGTTTTAAACAGTTATATTTACTGAGCATCTTCCAGATGACAAAAACTCTTGAATTATAAAGCTTATGTTTAATACTTCCCCAAACTTGTAGGATAGCTACCATTATCTTCATTTTACAGATATGAAAAGAAAGGCGCAGAGAAGATAACTTTGCCTAACATAATATATTTGGAATTTGAGTCCATTTAAAGAGCACAGAGTACACTTGACTGAATGTGATTTAATGCATTACTTGACTCCACTTTCAACGTGGTTTGCTTACATCCTATTCCAGATATTGAGGAGGCAGTGTCTACCAAAAATCAGATTAGATTTTCCATTACCTTGTCTAGACTGAAAACCCTAGTAGTGTGGTGGTGGTTAAGAGTGTCAGCTGCTAGCCGAAATGTTGGCAGTTTGAATCCACTAGGTACTGCTTGGAAACTCTATTAGAACTATTCTACTCTGTCCTGGAGGGCCACTATGGGGCGGAATCCACTGTATGGCAATAGTTTTGTTTTCTTTGGTATGTCTAGACTTGATCTGTGAATGTTTTCATTGATCTCACTCCCCATTCCAGATTGTCTTTTTCTCTTGTGTTGTGTCTTTGCTAGCTTGAAATTCTGTTAAGTCAGTGCTACACAGAGTACCAGTCACATAGTAGGTACTTGACATTTGTTCAATGAATGAACAAACAAATAAAAGCTCCATGGTTAATAACACGAGCTACGTGAAGGAGGGAGGGGCAGGGGATATAAAATGTTAACTCAGCTCTGTATGCCATCCTTTAAAACTCAGCCTGATTTCTCATTTTCTATGAAGGTTTTCCCATCATTCAAAACTCTCTGTATCTTGTGCATTCTTCTACCACATCCATTCACTGCCATCAAGTTGATTCCAACTCATAGTGATTCTATAGGATGGAGTAAAATTGTCCCCATAGGATTTGCAAGACTGTAATCTTTACAGAAGCTGACTGCCACATCTTTCTTCCAAGGAGCAGGTGGTGGGTTCAAGCTGCTGACCTTGTGGCTAGCAGCCAAGTGCTTAATAAATGCACCACCACCATGCTTCCAGCAGATTACCCAAACTGGAACATAGTAGGATCCTCAACTACTGTTAAAAGAACAGAGAATAATGATGATAGAAATGCCTATACAGGCAGTTCACAGGCTTGAATGAGAACCATTCCTGTCTTCAAGCCAAATGTATAGGTAAGCTAGAAAAGGTCAGGACAGTATACAGTTCTTATTTGGCCTTACTTTAGTACAAGAAGGTCAGTAGTTCAAATCTGCCAGGCGCTGCTTGGAAACACTGTGGGGGCAGTTCTACTCTGACCTATAAGGTCACTATGAGTTGGACCCGACTTGACGGCAGTGGGTTAGTACAAGAAAATGCTTGACAGTTTTGCAACGATTTCAAAGCTTCCTGTGCAACAAGTGGAGGGGGATTACGATGAATTTGTTGTGAACAGGGATTGATTCAGTCATTTCAAAGCAAGGACAATGTTACATGACATTAAAGGACAAACAGGAGCTTGCCAAAGTCAGGCATTTGTAACCAAGGAAATGCTTGTATTTTAGCAGCAGCAATCAGTAAGTATCAGGCAGGGAGAAGAAACTTGGACCACAGGAAGTCTAGGGAACCATTTGGTAACTTAAGAAAGGCAAAGTTTCTATTTGAAGGCATGGATCATCAATGTCAAATACAGCACTGGGGAAAAAAAGACTAAAAACTATGAAAAAGACAGGGGAAGAAGAACCATGCTTCACTTATTCACTTCTTCATCTCCAAGACCCAGCCCTGAGTCAGACATTGTTAAAAAAAAAAAAAAAAAAAGCAAACTGTTGCCTTTGAGCTGATTCTGACTCACAGTGACCCTAGAGGACAGAATAGAACTGACACATAGAATTTCCCAGGAGCACTTGGTGGATTTCAACTGCTGACTTTTTTTGGGGTGTCATAGCACTTAACCTCTAAGCCATCAGGGTTTGCAGACATTGTTAGTCATTCATTAAAAGCTTATTAAGCGACCACAGAGTGAGTACAGTTGTGATATCTGCAATATCAGTGCCAGTGAAATTTTCAGTATCAGAGTGAGTGGAAAAATAATAGAGAACAGATGGTAAGCAAAGTATATTCCCTTCTCTGCCCATTGTGGCTAGAAAATCAATAAATACGTGTTGCTTGACATCTACTTCTCTTTAAAATGTGGATCCCTACTTGGGGAAAGACACTGACCATTCCAAACAAGGATGCAGGCCATAAAGAACACTTCTCAAGCACAGAGGACTACAAGTTAGGTTTATATCTAGCGTTTTGCAAGCATTTTTACATCATGATTAGTATTTAAAAAGTAATGATAATTAGGACAAAAAGACAACACTCAGCACACGTCACTCAGCACCCAAGTTGGGAGGAGCTAGTTTGGTAAAAAGTTTGGCCAGGCAGACCATTTCAAGTGTAAGAACAAAAATATATTTCAAAGTAAAAAAAAAAAAATTACTTTACTGTTACTTGCTATTATGAATTGCTAAGGACCCTTAATAATTGAACAGAATTTGAGTGATTTTAATTAGATCCCTGGTATTTTTAAATCTGTTCTAGATATCCTTTGATTCGTATAATGAAAAACACTTTCTCAAAAGTGTAACAGCCCACTCTCTTGTCTAATTCTAATAGATTTTTATTTATTACAGAAAACTTGAAACATATCCCACAGCAGAAAAAATACTATAATGAACTTCAACCACCCAACTTCAAAAGTTATTAATTCATGGTCAATCTTGTTGATAGATCATTTTATTTTCTTGTCTCTTGACCTTATATCATTTTATCTGTAAATATTTCATTGTGTATTTCCACAATGCTATTATCACTCATAAAATATTTAATTAATAATTCCTTATTTTTATCAAACACTCAATAATTACTCATATTTCTCAAATTTTCTTATAATGTTTAAGTTGGTTTGAATTAAGATCCAATTATGATCCATCCACTTACAAGTTAATGTTATTATGTTCATAGGTCTCCAAAGTCACTATAATTTATTCTTCTTACTCTTTCAGCTATTTTCTAGAAGAACTAGTTCTTCAACACAGTTTCTTCCCACAGACCTGAATCTGCTGACTGTTTTCCTACCTGAAATAAATAAATGAGTAAATAAAACATTGTCATTGAGTTTTTTCTGATTCATAACAACGCTATAGGACAGAGTAGGACTGCTCCACAGGATTTTCAAGGCTGTGATCTTTTCATGGAAGCCAATGGACACTCTTTCTCCTGCAGAACAGTTGGTGGGCAGGAGCCAACAGATTTTTTAGTTAGCAGCCACATGCTCAGCTACTGTGCTACTGGGGCTCCTTGCATTCCTATAGTGAGCTTTAACATGTGTCTCAGGAAATGGGTAGTCATATCTAAAGTTCATCATTGGGTGTCATTGCCATCAGTGGTTTTATTGAACCTGATCATTTTAATCATCAGCTAGTTTTATTCAACCTGATCATTTTAATTGTCAGCTCATAGATACTATCTACGAGCTTTGGGCTTTGCTAGTCTAGTGTTTTATGATGGATTCATGGAAATTTAAAAACTACCTGCTATCACTGACATAGCAAAGCCATATCACTTAAAATTGCCTTTATTTAAAAAATAAGTTTCAATCATTATCTTCTTTGAATTTGAGACAGTTAGCAACAGTTCCCTTATCTCATATTTTCATTAACACAAGTTATATGTGGAAGCTTATTAAAGAAAAAATGCTTAGAAATTCTCATTGTTGTCTTACATTTATTTTCATTATACAAGCGTTACTTATAAAACACAAAAAAGGAAGGGAATTGTTTGCAGATAACTAATGCAAATTTACAGAATAACTGGAAAGAAAACTGTTGGGGTTTGAAAGGCTCAATAAAGATTAACCCCTCTCCTTCCCAGGTTGAAACTAATAATCAAAAGAGAGAGTGTTAGATCGGTGGAGATGCAAACACCACCTTCATACTGATAAAACTGCTCAAAAACAAGAAATTCCCTGCCCTAACTCTTCCAGTTCCAGATCTTGGGACAGCCAACCTGCTGAAAGCTTGGCTCTACTGAGCAGCCAAAATTTACACAGGATCAGAGCCTTTTACTGGTCCAAGGTAGACAGTGGAAGAGAAAGACAGACATAAAGTAAAAAGAGAGACGGACAATAAGGCTTACAACCTTTCAATAGAAAGTCTTTCAAGTCATGAAACGTGAAACAATGGTTATCAACCTCCAACAAGGTAATTTACTCCTTCTATATGGAAAAGAATGAAGAGTTGGAAAAGAGGCCAGAAGAAATGTCAGTTACTACTGAAATGATTATTATCATTTTGAACATATTTTAATCAGTCTTCAGTATTGTTCTTAACAGCAAACTCCTTTTGACAACCATTTCATTGTTTTCCGTGACAACAACTTGTTCACAAAGCACAGTATCACTTTTTAAAGATATTACTTAATGAAAATATTTATTGCAAGGGTCTGAGTCAAAATAGCAAAATAGCCACACATCTCCTTAACTCACTATGTAAACTAAGGCCAGGACTGATAATTAAATGGAGCCTTCTAGACACCCAGTGAGCTCTAGGACATGGCATAGGGCTGTCATTTTGGACTACATACCAGTGAACTAGAAACTTCTTCTCTTTCACTGACCCCACCATTGATGAATGGCGATTGGGCTTAACTGGCAGTGAAGTTCTGCCACACTGCTGACATGACCAGCAGGTGGAATAGGCACACTCTGAGAGCCTGGCTGTGGCCTCTGAGCACAATAGCCCCTCCACCCGCCCCCTTTCTGAACTTCCACCATTGATTTGGCTATTTCTCAGCAGGCAGGAGAGCCTCTGCAGGATGCCAGCTTGTCCAACTGGGAAACGGCGCTACCCAAACGGAGGACTCATCAAGGGCTAATTTCCAGGCTAGGAGGAAGTGCCAGCCTGGAGAGCACTTCCCCAGCGGAAAAGCTGTGTTTAGCACAGTTGACCCTTCAGGAAGGGCCCAGCACCTGCTGACAGCAGGGCAGGAGACTGTACTGCAAATTAGATCACAGCATCTAGGAACAGATATAGAGTGCCTCCACTGACAGCTGGAAAGAGGGGCTTGCACACCTGACAGCCTGACTATTTATGGAAGCTGTCAGATAGCTTTTACCTTTCAAAATAAGACTACCTAGAGAAATAACTGAGGTGTAGCCTCACAGCATCTCTTCCAATCTTGACTGGCCCACAGAGAATCCACTAGGCCCAGTTGCTGGAGTACATAGAGGTAATTGGTGATCCACTTCTACTTCAGCTCCTATTAAGGCAACGTCAGAGAAACTAAACAACCTCTAGATGCCCAAAAAGCAACAGACCTTGGCTTGACACTTAAGGAAAAATTCAACCATGGCTCCAGAAAGCTCTAAAAAGAAAGAACCAAAGAACTTCCCAGGTGAAGAAGCCTTTCTGAAACTTTCAGAGGTAAAGTACAAAAGAATTATATAGACAGCCCTCCTACACATTATACAAAATTTAGCAGACCAAAATGAAAAATTAAGCAAGCTGTTCAAACTGATGGAACTCTAGCATTCTGAAATTCAACAGATCAGTAACAAAATTAAAGAATCAGAAAACTCAATTCAAAGCCAAGAGAACAGAACTGAACAAATGGAAAACTGACTTTCTGACTTGGGAGACAGAACTACTGACACCAGTATTTATGAGGAGAAATTAGAGAAAAGACACAAGAAAAATGAAGAAGCACTAAGAAACATGTGGGACTCTATCAAGAGGAACAATCTACGATTAATTGGAGTTCCTGAACAGGAAGGGACACCTGAAAACACAGAGAGGATTGTTGTTGACTTGCTGACAGAAAACTTCCAGGAAATTATGAAAGAAAAGAACATAAATATCCAAGACACATATTGATCGCCATGTAATATAGACTGCAAAAGAAAGACACCAAGACATAATCAAGCTTAACAAAATGAAACATAAGCAGAAACTCTTAAAGACAGTGAGACTCAAAGCAAAGCTAACTTTCAGAGAGAAGCCCTATGGGCTTTGTCTGGCTTCTCAGCAGAAACCATGGTGGCAAAGAGGCAGTGGGGTGGCACATTCAAAGCCTTGAAGGAGGAAAACTTCCAACCAAGAATTATATATGCTGCAAAGCTGTCTTTCAAATATGAAAATGAAATTAAGATCTTTGCAGATAAACAGAGAATTTGTAAAAACCAAACCAAAGCTATAAGAAATGCTGATAGAAGCTCATGGCTTAGAATAAAACCATTAACTCTATATTTTAGGAGACAATACAGAGCACATCATCCAGAAACTTACTCAGTTAGAGAAGGCACAAAACCCCAACCAAAGCTATAATACTAAAAGAAGTGATCCAGTGATCATATCATGAAAACTATGAAACCATCACATTAAAAAGAGGGACATATTACAGTATAGTCCATCCAGATGGAGAGGAAGTTAATAAGATACTTAGAATTTAAAATCGGGTTTAGGTAGCCGCAAAGCACAACAAAGAAGCAACATATCGAAACAGGAAACGCAATACAGGAGTGTGAACAAACACAAAACCAACACTAAAAAGCATGAAAAATCAACCCATAAAGAAAAATGTCCCAGAACAGAAGAATAAGAGCAGCAGAGAAAACATCACCACAAAAATAAATACAGCAAAATGACAGCACTGAAAACATACCTATCAATAATTACATTGAAGGTAAATGGACTGAATGCTCTGTTAAAGAAACAATGAGTAACATCTTGAATCAAAAGACATGACCCATCTATATGCTGCTTACAGGAAACTCACCTCAGATTTAAAGATATAAACAATCTGAAAATTAAAAGATGGGATAACATATACCAAGGTAACAATATACAAAGAAGAGCAGACAAGGCAATACTAATCTCAGATAAAATAGATGATACTGATAAAAAAAAATGCTCAATATAGACACAGAAGACCTTATTGTCTCAATTAACCAACTAGACCTCATCAACATATACAGAACTTTCTATCCATTATGTTGAGTGAAATTAGTCAGTGGCACAGGGACAAATATGAACATGGAAACTGACTCATATAAGGAAGAAAAGACTCTTTGATGGCTGCAAGGGAAGAATGGAGGGATGGAGAGAGAGGGCTGGTTGTAGATTAGATAGTTGACAGAAATTTGGTTGGGTGAAATCAGTGACAACATACGTTAGAAAGAAGATCAATTTAATTGGACTTCAACATAACCTGAAAACACTTCCATTCTTAAACAAATAGGTAAGGACAGAGTAGCAGGGGCGGGAGTCCATGGATCATGCTCTCAGAGGACATTGAGACCAGTTGTTATAACTAGCCTACTGCTAAGAGAGGCCTCTCCACCCCATACTGGTGAGTGGTGTCTGCAATTGGTCCCAACTCATCCAGAACAGATCATCACCAAGGACAAAAATGACACGGGGTAAAGAGAACCCAGAAGACAGAAAGACCCATGTGAATGAGTGACTACATCAACGTGTGACCAGAAGAACCAGATGGTGCCCAGCTACCTCCAGTGACAGCCATGATGGGGGTCACAAAGTTGAGTATCAGTGGCAATACAAAAATAAGAAGGGGTGCACCCTGAGAATTCCACTAAAAGACCACAATTGATGGTCTGAAAGCCTAGAGGTCCCCCTGAGAGCCTGGCCTCTAGACCTGAAGCTGCTGCTAATCATATATCATTACTAAGGTCAACTTTTGGACAGGAATGGATTGGACTTGGTGACACAGAGTGACCATATTGTGTGTGCACTTTGTGGTTCTATGTATCTATAGGATGTCGTCCAACTGGCCTCTTACTAGAGGGGAGTAGGGAGGGTGGAGAAGAGGAGACAGGGGATTGTTAAGAGGTTATGACTTGTATAGGACAGAAATGAGGAGTGTGCTGTTACTGGGCAAGGAGAGCAATAAGAGCTGCACATAGGTGGGTATGTGAATTTAAACCAGATTTAATTAAAAAAATTTAAACCCGATTTAATAAAAAAAAATTTTTAAAAAAGGAAATATATGTTGCAAAACAAAAACAAAGAAATACTGCATTGTGTACAAAGATGGGATCTAGTCACCTGGTATATTTACCTACAAGGTAAACATGCTGTGGTGAATGTTCTTTGGTATTCAGCATCTCTGTGCTATGTGCTGTGATGATTCAGTTCTCCCAACTCATTTCCCAATTGAAACTTCTGTATTAGTTATTGTGATGTTAATTTGCTTTCACTTTATTCCAATGTTAATTATAAATCCATTACAAAATGGACATCTAGATAATTCAAAATATTTTATGTCAAGCATTCCATATTATCAAATAGGAAAATCACCACATTTTCACTATACTCATGGGTAGCCAAAAATTTCTGAGATTCAGGGATCTCTGGATGACAATTTGAGAAATGCTAGACACTGAAGAACAACATACTATCTGAGGTGGAACATGAGTGCCAAAAAGGTGATTGTACAGTAAATGTTCAGATCTAAATGGTCCCAGAGGAAAATGAAGAGTCACACACAGCCAAAGACAAAAATCTCTGAAATGGAGCAAAGGGCTCCCACTTCTCATTTCTCTTGATAATGATCTTAACACGCGGAATTAGATAATGGAAGAGAAGCTGAATTGTACACAGATAGGGGGATGCACAAATCCTTTGTAAAGATACTGATGAAAGTCAGCCAAGCCAAGCCAAGTGCCGTCGAGTCGGATCCGACTCAAAGTCAGAGACATCATATAATCTAATCACGTATTATTAATGGCCATCAGAAGATGTGAATGTCTCCTCACTTTTTTGGAGGATAAACTCTAACTTTTCTAGGTTCTCTACAACACTAAGGAAGTACAGTTACAGCATGACAATGGCGAGAGCATATATTGTCTGCACAAATGTTCCAGACTAGCATTCAGAGGTGATCTTCATCTGTTATCTTTCATCCTGCCTGTTACGAGTTTCCTTAGCAAACAGAAGCCACGCCGTAAGAATTGAGTTCTATAATCTTCTGTCCTCAGCACTGCTGGACATTTATTTCAGAGTCAAGATTTTAAATGCTAAACTGGCTAATCCTAATTATCTCATCTGTTAATCATGATATGGTGGTACAAAAGAAGAGACTGTTGTACACAGTCTGGTATGAGGGCCACGTGTTTTAATGAACAAAAGATGAAAAGGCTACAAAATCATGTCTAAATGCTACTATTTATGCCCTTAAACTTCTAATTCCTGTATACAATATTTAACCCATACTGGTTGTCACATTTTATCTAAGATAATGAAAGTTCCCGGTAAACACAATCTCAAACTCGTCATCAACCTGTGGTTCAAAAAGTGGGAAACCCTGGCGGCGTAATGGGTTAAGTGTTACGTCTGCTAACCGAAAATTGGGCAGCTCAAATCCATCAGGCACTCCTTGGAAACTCTACGGGGCACTTCTACTCTGACCTGTAAGGTCACTATGAGTCGGACCCAACTTGACGGCAGAGGGTTTTTAAACTGTTCAAAAAAGATGGGTAGACCAGCTGTTTGCAACTTGCAGCCAAATAAGCCTTGACAGCTGCTTGGAATTTGGGTACATTTCCTTGTGTAAGCAAGATTATAAATCATGCAGGTACAATGATATTACTACAACTACAGTTTAGCCTCATAAGTATAAAATAGGCTTTTGTGGGTTGGCCTGTGAACTTAACCACCATTTATAATTAGGAAGCAGCGAGGATTAAACACTGATTATATGCATTTCACTGTTCACAGCTGAACTGAATTCATTTTTACATTTTCAAAGTGGTTACTTCAATGAGTTACTGTGGAACTTAAATTAATGTTACCATCTGAGAATGAAGCCAGAAAGAAAAGAAACACAAATGACAAAATTAGCGCTCAGTTGGAATAATCTACCTCAAAGAATATATATTTGAGTCCATTTGAGAATTTGCAGGTCCAATCAAAATCACTAGTTGCAAATCCAGAAAGATTTGTCTGAATACAAAAGAAGTGTCAGCCTTACATACTTATATTATGAATCTGCCTGCGGAATAAAGAATGGGACAACAGATTGTCATAGAGCATGAAGCTGATTTTTTTTTTCCCAAGCAATGTTGTCAAATGCTGACTCTGGAAAACACCAGTATCTCTGGTCACCACAAGACCTGCTTTCAAATATTCTTTTATTCCATTAATAATCCTTCAGTTTCCATGTACTCTATAGTGATTTACACACCAGGAATATTCCAGTGAAAAAAATAGACAGAAATTATATTCTAAGTGGAAGAAAGAGAAAATGAACAAAATAATAATAGATAAATATTTAACTACAAGCTGAAAGAACTGAAGAAAAAATTCAAGCCTCAAGCTGCAATAGTGAAGGATGCTACAGGGAAACAAATGACTCAGAGAGCATCAGAAGAAGATGGAAGGAATACACAGAGTCATTACACCAGAAAAAACTAGTCAGTGTTCAGCCATTTGAAGAGGTAGCATATGATCAGGAACTGGTACTGAAGGAAGAAGTCGAAGTTGCATTCCAAACCTTTTTGCTTTCCTGATGTTGAGATGCAATCCGCAGCTGGACACTGTGGTCCTTGATCCCTATCAGTAAATGCCTCAAATCTTCTTCATTTCCAGCAAGTTAAGGTGGTGTCGTCTGCGTAACTCAGGTTGTTAATGAGTCGTTCTCCAATCCTGATGCCTCCTTCTCCTTTGTATAGTTCAGTTTCTCGGATTATTTGCTCCACATACAGATTAAAAAAGGTATGGTGAAAGGATACAACCCTGACACATGGCTTTACTGACTTTAAGCCACGCAATGTCCTCTTGGTCTGGAAGTCAGCATTTGACAATTTTCTCTCTTGGCCAAAAGCAAAAAATACCAGCAATATGTTTACTTGTGTTTCATCCACTATGCCAAAACATTCGACTGTGTGGATCATACTAAACTGTGGCTAACGTTGCAGAGAACAGAAATTTCAGAACACCTAATTGTGTTCTTAAGGAATCTGTATATGGATCAAGAAGCAGTCATGCAAACAGAATAAGAGGACATTGCATGGTTTCTTGTGGTAAAGTCTTGTAGTTCTCTTTGTAAAGGTTTCTTATTTCTCTAGTTAGATTTATTCCTAGGTATTTTATCTTCTTGGGGGCTATGGTAAATGGTATTCACTTGGTGATTTCTTCTTGATTGGTATCTTTGTTGGTATAAAGGAATCCTACTAATTTACTTACATTTATTTTGTATTCTGATACTTTGCTGAACTCTTCTATCAGTTTGAGTAGTTTACTTATGGATTCTTCAGGATTCTCTGCATGTACAATTATACCATCTGCAAATAGGGGCATTTTTACTTCTTGTTTACCGATGCACATGCCCTTTATTTCTTTGTCTTGTCTCATTGCTCTGGCCAGAATTTCTAGTTCAATATTGAATAGGGGAGGTGAGAGCAGGCATCCTTGTCTAGTTCCTGTTCTCAAGGGAAACTGTTTCAATCTCTCTCTATCAGGATGATGTAGGCAGTTGGCTTTGTATAAATAGCCTTATTGCATTGATGAATTTGGTTTCTATTCCTGTTTTGTGGAGAGCTTTTAGCATGAATGGATGTTAGACTTTATCAAATGCCTTTCTGCATCAATTGACAAAATCAGGTGGTTCTAGTCTTTTGTGTTACTTATGTGGTTGATCACATTAATAGTTTTTCTGATGTTGAACCAGATCTGCATCCCTGGTATGAATCCAATTTGATCATAATGAATTATTTTTTGATGTGCTGTTGAATTCTATTGGCAAGAATTTTGTTGAAGATTTTTACATCGATGTTCATGAGTGATACTGGTCTGTAGTTCTCGTTTTATGTTGGATCTTTCCCTGGCTTTGCTATCAGGGTTATGCTGGCTTCATAGAATGAATTTGGACGTACTTCATCCCTTTCTATGCGATAAAATAGTCTCAGTAGTATTGGAGTTAACTCTTCTCTAAAAACTGTGTAGAATTCTCTGGTGAAGCCATCTGGGCCAGGGCTTTTTTTGGTTGGTAGGTTTTGGATGACTTCTTCCTCTGTGATGGGTTTATTACGTTGTTCTGCTTAAGCTTATGATAACTGTGGTTGGTGATATGAATCTAGGAATTTGTCCATTTCCTCTAGGATTGCAAATCTGTTAGAGTACAGCCTTTTATAGTGTTCTGTTATGATATTTTTTATTTCTGTTGGATCTGTTGTGACATCGCCTATTTCATTACTTATCCAGGTTATTTGTTTCCTTTCCTATTTTTCTTTAGTAAGTTTAGCCAATGGTTTCTCAATTTTGCTGATCTTTTCAAAAAGACTAGCTTTTGTTCTCATCAATTTTTTCAATTGTTCTTCTATTCTCTAATTTGTTTAGTTCTGCTCTAATCTTTATCATCTGCTTTCTTCTGGTGTCTGGAGGCTTCTTCTGTTGTTCTCTCTCTATGTGTTCAAGCCGTAGTGTTAATTTTTGGGGTTGGGTCCTTTCATCCTTCCAGATGTACACATTTATAGACAGAAACTGACCTCTGAGCACGGCTTTGGCTGTATCCCATAGGTTCTGGTAGGAAGTGTTTTCATTCTCATTTGAATCCATAAATTTCTTTATTTCACCCTTGATTTCATCTATAACCCATGGCTATTTGAGTAAGATGTTGTTCAGTTTTGATGTGTTCCACTTTCTGTGTTTTTTCTGCTATTGATCTAGACTTTTTTGGCTTTATGGTGCAAGAAGATTCTTTGCAATAATTCAGTGGTTTGGATTTTATTGAGATTTGCTTTATATCCTAACAAATGGTCTATTCTGGAAAATGTTCCATGTGCACTGGAGAAGAAGGTATAGCTATCCGCTGATGGACAGAAACTTCTGTATACATCAATGTCTAGTTGGTTAATTGTGGCATTAAGATCTTCTGTGTCTTTATTGAGCTTTTTTCTAGATCTGTCCAATACTAAAATTGGAGTGTTGAAGTCTCCCATTGTCTCCGTGGAGTGATCTGTCTCATTTTTTAATGTAGTCAGTGTTTCTTCAATGTATTTAGATGCTGTAGCATTGGGTGCATAAATATTTAATACTAAGTCCTATTTGTGTATTGAATCTTTCAACAATAAATAGTGTCCATCCTTGTCCACAATGGTGGATTTTACATTAAAATCTATTTTATCTGAGATTAGTATTGCCACACCTACTCTTCTTTGTATATTGTTGGCTTGATACATATTCTTCCATCCTTTAATTTTCAGTTTGTTCATGTCTTTAAATCTAAGGTGAGTTTCTTATAAGCAACATACAGATGGGTCCTGTCTTTTGATACAAGATATCATTCATTATCTCTTTACTGGAGCATTCAGCCCATTTACATTCAACATATGTGTTTAGTGCTGTCTTTGTGATGTGTTTACTTTTGTGTTGATGTTTCCTCTGCTGCTCTTACTATTCTGCTTTGGGACATTCTTCTTTATGGGTTGATTTTTCACACTTTTTAGTGTTGGTTTTGTGTTTGTTCACATTCCTGTGTTACATTTCTTGTTTTGATAAGTTGCATCTTTATTGTGCTTTGGGGTTACCCCTATGCTCTCCTTAATAATCTATGTTTAAACCCAATTTTACTTCTAAATATCTTATTAACTTCCTCTCCATCTGGAAGGACTATAACTACTGTAGTATATCCCTGTTTTTAATAGAATGATATCATAGTTTTCATGATATGATCACTGGAACACTTCTCTTTATATTATGGCTTTGATTGACTTTTGTGTCTTCCCTAACTGACTGGGTTTCTGGATGATGTGTTCTGTATTGTCTCCTAAAATGTAGAGTTAATGGTTTTGTTTTTCTAAGATAAGAGCATCTTTCAGTATTTCTTGTAGCTTTGGTTTGGTTTTTACAGTCTCTGAGTTTCTGTTTATCTGAGAATGTCTTAATTTCATTTTCATATTTGAAAGACAGTTTTGCAAGATACATAATTCTCGGTTGGAAAGTTTTTCTCCTTCAAGGCTTACATTCAGTCATCCACTGCCTCTATGCCAGCATTGTTTCTGCTGAGAAGTCAGACGAAAACCTACAGGGCTTCTCTCTCAATGTTAGCTTTGCTTTGAGTCTCACTGCCTTTAAGAGTTTCTGCTTATGTTTCATTTTGTTAAACTTGATTATAATATGTCTTGGTGCCTTTCTTTTGGGGTCTATGTTGTATGGCATTCAATATGTACCTTGGCTATCTATATTCTCTTTCATAATTTCAGGGAAGTTTTCTGTCAGCAAGTCAACAACAATCCTCTCTGTGTTCTCAGGTGTCCCTCCTTGTTCAGGAATTCCAATTAATCATAGATTGTTCCTCTTGATAGAGTCTCGCATGTTTCTTAATCCTTCCTCATTTTTCTTGTTTCTTTTTTTCTTATTTCTCCTCATAAATATTGGTGTCAATAGCTCTGTCTTCCAAGTCAGAAAGTCTATATTCCAGTTGTTCAATTGCATTTTCTTGCCTTTGAATTGAATTGTCTAATTCGTTAATTTTGTTATTGATTTGTTGGATTTCAGAATGCTGGTGTTCCATCAGTTCGAACAGCTTGTTTAATTTTTGATTCTGTGCTGCTGTATTTTATATAATGCCTAGGAGGACTCTCTATATAATTCTTTTGTACTTGACCACTGGTAGTTTCAGAAAGGCTTCTTCACCTGGGAAGTTCTTTTGGTTCTTTCTTTAGAGAGCTTTCTCGTGCCATAGTTGGATTTTTCCTTAAGTGTCTGGCCAGGATTTGTTACTTTTGGGGCATCTAGAGGTTGTTTAGTTTTTCCGGTGTTGCCTTAGCAGGAGCTGAGGTGCAGTTTGAGAAGGAAGGTGATCACCAGTCACGTCTATGTACTCCAGTGACTGGGCGCAGTGGAATCTCTGGGGTACCAGCCTCTACCTCCTGGCTGGCAAAGACACAGCCCTACTTATGGAGTCAATGGGAGCCATCAGTTGACCCTATGATGTGATCAGTAAAGGCTGGAAGAGATGCCATCAGGATTCATCACAGTTATTTCTCTAGGTAGTGCTGTTTTAAAAGGTAAAAACTATCTGACAGCTTCCAAAATCAGTCAGGCTGTCAGGTGTACACATCCCTCTTTCCAGCTGACAATGGAGGCACCTCTCTATCTGTCCCTAGATGCTGTGATCTAGTTCAAAGTACAGACAGGCTACTGTCCTGCTGTCATCCTCTGCTGGGTCCCACATGTAAGACTGAATACACTGTGCTAAACACAGCTTTTCTTCTGGGAAAGCACTCCCCGGGCTGGCACTACCTCCCAGCCTGGGAATTAGCCCCTGCTTAGGTCTCCATTTAGGTAATTCTGCCTCACAGTCAAACAATATGGCAGCCTGCACAAGCTGTCCTGCCCACTGTGAAATAGTCAAAGCAGTGGCAGAGGTTTGGAAAGAGAGAGTGCAGGGGCCATGGTGCTGTGGGCCCAGAGCTGGGCTCTCAAAATGTGGCTATTCCACCCACTGAGCATGTCAGCAGTGTAGCTGAGCTTTGCTGCCAGTTAAGCCCCACTCCTGCCTGCCAGCTAACACAAAGAAAAAAAAATAAAAAAGCCATTTACCTTCAGTTTGCATGAGCTGGCCATTCAACAATGGCAGGGGTCAGTGAAAGAGAAGAAGTTTCCCGTTCAGTGGCATATAATCCAAATTGACAGCCCTAGGCCATGTCCTACGGCTCACTGGGTGTCTGGAAGGCTCTGTTTAATTATCAATCCAGGCCTTTCCAGAGGGAATTAAGGAGACATGTGTATAGTCCCCCGTATTGACCCCACTCACTTCTTGGTAAACTTTTTTTATATTTTAATTTCAAATCCAACAAAGAATTAGTTAGCAAACCAATTTTGTTGCCAAGTTAATAGTAACGAGTAAACCAGTTTCTCTGGAAATCTTACATGTGTATAAGAAAACAAGATGGCCTCTAGGAGTCTACCTCATGTTCCTTTGGTAATTTTAAACCCATCATCAAGAGAATGGCAAGCACTCACAAACGCACTAGTTTTATTCCTCTTCAAAAGAGATTGTTGTTACCCTGCCTGGGTAAATTGTGGGCTGCCAGTAAGCATAGAAATAATTTCTTCATTGTGTTAGCCCCTAGAATCTCAGTTCTATGGTGCCCTATAGGGTTGCTATGAGTTGGAATCAGGGTTTGGCACTGGGTTTTGTTTTGTTTTTGTTTTTTTGCTTGTTTGTTTTTATAGTCCTAGTACAGGGATCTAGTACAATAGTTCCAAAAAACCAAAAATTAAGCCCACTGCCCTCAAGTCAATTCTGACTCACAGTGACCCCATAGGACAGAGTAGAACTGCTCCATAGCATTTCCAGTGAGCACCTGCTGTATTTGAAGTGCTGACCTTTCAGTTAGCAGCCATCATATTTAACCATTATGCCATCAGGGTTTCCAGGTATAATGGTTAAAATTCAATAAATACTTTTATGCTCTTGCTGCTTTTGCTGTCTTGTCCACAAGGCCTAAGTCCACATCATAAAGAAATCTATGTACTCCAGATATCAGGTAATTTCAGATGTATCAAGTATAAAAACTAAACCTGCTGCCATTAAGTGGTTTCCAACTCGTAGCAACCCTATAGGACAGACAAAGTTAGAACTGCTCTATAGAGTTCCCAAGGAGTATCTGACAGATTTGAACTGCTGACCTTTTGGTTAGCAGATGTTTTAGTCAGCTAGTGCTGCTCTAACAGAAATACAGCAGAGTGGATGGCTTTAACAAAGGAAGGTTTAGTCTTACATAGTCTGGTAGGCTGCAAGTCCATATTCAGGGTGTTTGCTCCAGGGGAAGGCTTTCCCCTTGTCAGCTCTGGAGGAAAGTCAGATATGGCATCAATCTTTGTTCAGGGAGCATCTTGGCACAGGAACCTCAGGTCTGAAGGACACAATTCTCTCCCAGTGCTGCTCTCTTGATGGTATGAGGTTCCCAATTCTCTACCTGATTCTCTTTCCTTTTATCTCTTGCAGGATGAAAGGATTAAGGATGGGACAAGCCATACTCCAGGGGAACTCCCTTTACAGTGGAGCAGGGAGGTGATCCTATAAAGGGATTTACAGTCTCACCCTAATCCTTTAACATACAGCATAGAAAAACCACAAAATAGAGGACAGTCACAAGATACTGGGAATCATGACCCAGCCACATGACTACACATATTTTGGGGGGGGGGACACAATTCAATCCATGACAGCAGACACAGCATTTAACCATTATGCCACAAAGGTTTCTATATCTCAAATATTATGATTATACATTGAAGACATGTGGTTATCAAGTATTATGATTGTAAACTGCAGACATGTGGATACAAAATGTTTGAAATAAAAGCCATGAGTGCTTTATTTCTTAAGGTCAAACAGAAAGTAAAAACCAAGTAAAAGCAAACTCAACCCACTGGAAACTTTGAAAAAACAGTTTAAATAGCCAATCCCCCACAAATGCCTTATACACTGGCTTTATTACCAGAATTTTCTATAATTGTCTTATTCTCACTTATGTCACTTTCTAGAAACAGGCAAGTAATATCCAACCGAGCAAGCATATGCAGAGATATGTCATTTTTAGAATAATTATATTTAACCAAAAGGAAATTTTAAATTACAGCTTTTAAAAAGTATATTTTTTCTTTCAAAAAATTGGAAGACTGATATGTTTGGGTACAAAACTTCTTATTTGCAAATGTAAAAGAAAAGCAGACTTGGGAAAATGTATCCTATCTTTAAACATCTACTGAACAAAAACAATCCAACACACTGATTAAATACATACGCTTATGGACTTTTGCTCATTTCTAGTAATCAGAGCTATTTCATGAAGTGAGCTATCTCTCTGAGTGACTTGATGACTGTCAGGCCTCAATTCAGTTTCAAAATAAAATGAGTAAGTGGGAAATCTCACCACACATAATTTATGTAGCTTGTAGAAGTGGTGTTTGCTTAATCTGTCAATGCAAAAGGCAGGCTTGGGTTTTAGAACACCCAGAAAAGCAGTTAATGTGTACATGATAATTCTTCTGCTAAGCACAAAGCCAGTTCCCACTATATACAGCATAAAGGCCTTGGTTTCAAAAAGAAGAGAAGCAGGCTCGACTACTTCCACTTGATGAAGTTCTTTCATTTTAAAAGCTATTTAAACTTTTCTTCACAATCATACATGTGGAGTTTTAGTGCTAAAAGTCTTAGAACAGAAAACAGTCACGTTCCTTTCTTTTTCCTCTAGAGCTATTTGGTTTTACATTCCGTATTTAAAACATTCCTGTTCTGCTAGCTCTTAATTTATCAGTTTTAAACTCCACTTAACTGATTTTTTTTAGAGTAATGAGAATTTTATTCTTTTGCCATCCTTGCTTTCCTCCTACTCACCAATAAATAAAATGTGTGACTGGGTATGTACCCTATGCTTTAATTATTACAACATTTAATATTGTTTAATTTCTGAGTCAAGTAGTATATTATGATACAATGTTCTTTCTTACACAACTTTATTTTTTTTTTCTGGAGTTAATAATTGGCCTATTTCATCGTTTCTTTCAAATCTTGGTTTCAATAAACTGTCTTCTTAATACAATTTTCTACATGCTCAAATCTATCAAAGAGTCTATCCCAGGCATTTTCTCCCCTCTGGAGATCCCTTTCCTGAAGTCTTTCACCATCTGCTAAAACCTGGACTGGGTGCTCTGTTGTAAGCCTGTCATCCTGGAATTTCCCCTTGTTGTCTAGGCATTCCCTTCATCTAATCACTTGTTTCTTGGATCCCAGTGTCCTTTAGTTGTTTTCCAACATTTCACTTTCTTAAAGAGAGGTAACTCCTGGAATCTTCAAGAATTAATGTATTAAATTGCTGTCCTTAAATTAAGGGCCTAAGTAATTGGGCAGGTAGGACAACAGAGGAGTCAGAAACACCTGAAATGGAACCAGGTTCCAAAGCAGGTTTGCCCAACGTATAATGACTTTATGCCAAGTAATTAATGATTTGGAAAGCATCTTGCTATGGTTTATCACTTTTGATTCTCAAATTGGCTGTAGATGTACGTATTCTTAGCCTAGTATTCAGAAGTAAAAACTCATGTTCAGATACATTAAGGAGTGGGACCCAAGCCACACAGCCAGGAAATAAAAAAAAAAAAAAAAACTGAAGCACAAAAATATATTTCATGTTTTCTAACTACTAGCATGGGGTGTCTCTCATTGCCAGCAATGGATTTAGCAATGATGAACTTTCATGTCTTCTTTTAACAGCTTTTGGAGACAGAATGGACCAAGACCCCCACCAAAGCGTTAAGAGTGTAACTTGGCACGACCAGCCTCCAAAGGATGAAGCCACATAGTTCACAAGAAGCCAACAAATGAACCTTTGAAAAACAATTTTTAATTAGGTTAAAATTCAGGGTCTCCTTAAGTGGTTTGAAACCCCATTTGCATAGTAGGTTAAGTGCCACATTCGCTAACCAAAAGGTCAGCAGTGTAAATCCACCAGGCACGGCTTGGAAACTCTATGGGGCAGTTGTACTCTGACTTCTAGGATCACTGTGTATAGAACCTGACTCAGCGCCAGTGGGTTCCTAAGTGGTTTAAGTGACCTCTGGTATGTGGGAGGCCCAGCCTTTTAAGCCACCCTCTCGCTGAAGGCTTTAGCCCAGGATGTAACATCTACATAGTCTCCTGGGAGCCATCTCCTCATGTCCTATAAACACCTGTTCTAGGCTGACTGGAGCTAACATTAATTGAGCCGAGTCCCCCCAGAAACGCGTGTAGCAGTTAGCCTGGCACATGATTCCAAGCACTGTGCAATTGCCCTCCATTTTGTGATTTTCTTATGCCATAGAATGTAATCTCTGCCTGTGGTTAATAGATTAGATTATGTTAAAGAGGTCTAGGGTGGGACTATAACACCCTTACCAAGGGAGTTTCCTTGGAGTATGGTTTGCACCACCTTTTATCCTCAAGAGATACAAGGAAAGGGAAGTAAGCAGACAGTTTGGACCTCATACCATAAAAAAACAGTGCCAGCAACACACAGCATCTGAGGTTCCTGAACTGAGATACTCTCAAACCAAAGACAGAGTGGTACAATACAAGGACCTTCCTCCAGAGCTGACAGAGAGACAGTGCGTCTCTCTGGAGCTGGCACCCTGTAGTTGGACTTCTAGCTTACTGGACAGTGTTAAGAACAAACTTCTCTTTGTTAAAACCTTCCACCTGTGTTATTTCTGTTAGAGCAGTACCAGATGACTGAAATAGGAGTCTTCACTTCTGAAATTCACCCAGGGTACCCCAGGGCCTTCAGAATAAATTCTCATTTCCTTAGCATGATAGTTCTTTTAAGAAATTTCCTCCACTTACTTCTCCAGTCTCACCTTTACCTTCTCCCTTACCCACTCACATCCCATGATCTAGAAGTTATCCCCCAGATCCCACTACTATCCAGCTTCCATGGCTCTGAACATGTGATTTCCCCTACCTGGAGCTCCTTCCTTCATTTCCATGTCTTCTTGCCATGAGTTCCTAGTTGTTCTAGAAGTCACCCATGCGCTGAGAATCTCAGTGTCTTTTCTATGAAGCCTTCTTACACACACCTCCCGCACTTTGTATACAACTCTATATCCATATAATACATTGCTATAGAATCATTTATTTATACTTGTCCTGAGGGCACTCAGCTCCATAAGAACATGGACTTACTCTCCTTTGCCCATATTCTTGGCAGCTTGGAATAACAATTCAGATAAACTTAACCCCTGAATTTATAGAACCTACACTCTAATAACACTCTTAACCTTTTATGGTTTCCTTAAGTATTCCCACATAGGAGCCTCTGTGCATGCTGTTCTTTGTGTCTGATTGTCTGACCCTCTCCTCCACATTTCTCCAAATTTGACTCATCCTTCACAAACTCAGTCCATAAACCATGCTCTCGAGCTTTGCATAACTGCTCCAATCCACACTCATCTCCATAAGAACTAAATTCACTGCTGTCTTTCCTTCCCCAAACAATTCACCCTCTGCCATTCTTTTTCCTGTCCAATACAATAACATTGTCCCAGCCATCCAGCCAGAAAACCCCTAAGTCATCGTTGCCTATTCTCTGTCTCTCGCTCCCACATCTCACCAGCTGGCAGATCCTGCATCTTCTACCTCTGCAGTGACAGAGAAATCTGTCCCCTCCCTTTGATCCTCTCAGCACTCACCTCTGTCTAGCCTCTCATTACCTCCCACCAGTCAGTTGCTACAGTCACTCTGCCCTCTTGGGTTGTATCCCCATTCCAGTTCATTCCATCTTCACAGAGAACATTTCGGTGAGTCTTTACACATAAATCCATCATTCCTCTTTATTACCTAAAGGACAAGTTCTAACTCTACCCTTGATCCAGGTTCTGTTTTCCAACCTTGCTCCTACCTCTGATTTATAAATATGCTGTGTTGCCAGCAAATCCATAAGATGTGCTGTGTCACAAACACACCCCTAAATTGTCTGTGCTCCTGCTGCTGCCTCTCTGCTCATCTCTATTATTAAATTCCATCTCAATCATGATTCTGTATCTTTCACAAAATCTTTTTTTTAAACCTTACCCTCCCCACAGATGACAGAGAATTTGCCTTCCTCAGAAGCTGCATGACACTTTGTAGCTAATTATGATAACATATTTTGTCCTCTGCTTTTGTTGTTTATGCATTTTGTTGTACCACTCAATTAGACTTGACACCACCAAGCCAAGCCAGCCAAGAAACCACCAAGGGCCAGAATAAAAGTGGTCACCTTAGCATGGCTCCTTGGCTTTCTTCTGTACCTTTTTCATACCAAAATTAAAATACTGGATCATAATATTATTTTTCTATGGCTTTGTCCTCCACTACAATAGCCTTGCTATTAAAAGACTATTATTATTTATCTCTTTTTTTTGGCTGGTGTAATCAGTCCTCAATAAACGAGTCTTAGCATGAATGGATTAGTACAACACCTTAAAAACTTTATTTCTTACTGCAATAATTAGAATTAATAGGGTTGCTATGAGTTTGAATCTACTCTACAGAAATGGCTTTGGTTTTTCAGTTCTAGCCAGTGTGGTCTCACATATAAAGCTTCCCTTTAGTCTTCCACAGTGTAAGATTCATGTTCATGATGACTTTACCAGTAATTTGGAAGGAAAGACTAGGTTAAATTAGTCTTCCCAATGCAATAATGGGTTCTTTGCAGAAGGATACTGTTTTATCCTTCACTATTTCCCTTTGTTACTAGTTCAGACAGTCTAATAGTTATCAGTAACTCTTCATTAGCTGCTTTGTGGGTTAATTATTTGATTAGGATAGAAATCAGAGAACAACCTAAAATGTATTTCTTCTATATAATAACATGCTGAAAAAATTTTTTAATGATTTCAATTCATTGATTAAATATTTTGCATGCTACCATAAAAACTACTTTTAAAAGTAAAATAAACTGCAGAGGTAATTTAGACCAGAAATTAAACTTGAGGGGAGGAGGATAAACTTCTGAGTATCTAATGAAGTTTGAAGCCTCTCCAAGTAAAACTTAGATTCACAAACATTCACACAGCATTTTACATACTATTTAAGTCATTCAGACCTCCCTCTAGGTAGCCTGTGACTTAGATTAAGAACAATAATATAGCCCTCACTAAACATGAAGAAATCTCAGGCCCCAAAATAGTTTATTATTTGTCTATGATCATACAACTACCTTACCTCCAGAATCCAGATGTTTCCACTATACTAAGCATTAGAAAAGTTTAACTGCATAAATTCTAAGGGCAATGCTTTTATGTGAATACAAGGTACACCAATTAAGTCCACAAACTTAATTGTTCTAAGTGCTTCACATCTCATTGTTGAGTATCACTATGGTCACTTTTGAAGTACAGCCCTTCAGAAGCTATGCCCTGATATCAGTGCCTGGTCCACCCTTCAAAGTAGTTTTGGAACTCTTTCCCAAATGGTCATTTTGCATGGTGGCAGGATAGCAAGTTTGTGAACTTAATTGTATAGCTGTCTGGGAGTTTTTAGCCAGTAAAGAAATGAACAAATAACTGTACTGGAACACCCTCCCCACTCTCCTGATCTGGCCTCCAGTGACTTTTTTCTTTACCCAAAAAGAAAGGAAATACTGAAATAAAGACATTTCTATGACATTCAGGACATCAAGGGTAATACGATGACAGCTCTGATGGCCATTCCAGAGAAAGAGTTTCAAAATTGCTTCAAAGGGTGGACTAGTCACTGGCATCAATGCCTAGCTTCCCAAGGGGAGTACTTCAAAGGTGACCATAGTGCTATGCAGCAATGAGGGATACAACACTTTTTCTAGGGTGAGTTCACAGACTTAATTGTCAGATCTCACATGCTCAATAACTTGAATATTATCAAGTTTACAAAAGCCTACATGTCATTCTAATTCTTTTTACAAAATTTCTGAGAAACCAAACCACTATTCAACTTGTTTTTGTTGTTGTTAGATGCCATTGAGTTGGTTCCAGTTCATATTTACATTACATATAACAGAATGAAACATTGCCAAGTCCTGCACCATCTTCCTGATTGTTGGCATGGGTTAACCCATTGTTTTGACTATTGTGACAATCTATCTCATTGACTGTTTCCCTCATTTTTGCTGTTTCTCTGTTTCACCAACCATAACGTCCTCTTCTAGCAACTGGTCTTTCCTGATGATACGCCCAAGGTAAGCAAGACATAGTCTCACCTTCCTCACTTCTGAGGAACCTTCTTGTAGTACTCCCTACAAGATAGATTTGTTCATTCTTCTGGCAATCCACACTGTATTCATTATTATATGGTATGTTCTATATTCTTCACTAACACCACAGTGCCATTTATTGTTCCTTCTTCTGTCTTCCTATTTCACTGTCCAGCTTCTGCAGGCAGAACTAACTGAAAAGACTATGGCTTGAGTCAGACATACCTTAGCCATCACGAGAGACAGCTTTACGTTTCAAAATTTTAAAGAGGCCTTTTACAGCAGATGTGCCCAATGCAACATAGCATTTGGTTTTCTTGATTACTGCTTTCATGAGCTTTGATTGTTCATCCAAACAGAATGAAGTCATTGGCTAAGTGATTCCAAAATCTTAGTTGTTCATTCTTGCAGCAAATATTTCATTCAATGCAAAAAGCAGATATCTACTATCTTTTAAGTCTAGCTCTGAGTTCCATGCTAAAAGTATAATGATAAACAAAGTTGGCTACTTCATCTGTCCCGGAGAAAAGAAAATGTGTTTTATTCATCCTGTGCCCAGCACAGGACCTGGTACCTAGTGAGCACTCCTGTGATAGTTGTTAAACCTAAGTGCTACCACTGCTAACCACAAGGTCAGCAGTTCAAATCCACCAGGCGCTCCTTGAATACTCCGGGGTCAGTTCTACCCTAGCCCCTAGGGTCGCCATGAGTTGGATCCGACTCGACAGCACTTGGCTGGCTTGGCTATTAAACAGTTGGGCAGTGTCCTTAAAAACCTACTGTCATGGATTGAATTGTGTCCCCCCAAAAATATGTGTAGCCATGTAGCTGAGCCATGATTCCCTGTTTTCTACGATTGTCCTCCATTTTGTGATTTTGCTGTGCTGTGTATTAAAGGATTAGGATGGGACTGTAAAATCCCTCTATAAGATCACCTCCCCGCTCCACTGTAAAGGGAGTCTCCCTGGAGTATCACTTGCCTCACCCTTAATGCTTTCATCCTATAAGACATAAAAGGAAAGAGAAGCAGGCAGAGAATTGGGAACCTCACACCATCAAGAAAGCTGCACCGGGAGAGAAGTGTGTCCTTCAGACCTGAGGTTCCTGTGCCAAGATGCTCCCTGGACAAAGACTGATGCAATACTGGACCTTCCTCCAGAGCCAACAAGGCAGAAAGCCTTCCCCTGGAGCAGACATCCTGAGTTGGACTTGTAACCTACCAAACTGCCGGACTGTGTAAGAATAAACTTTCTTTTGTTAAGGCCATCCCCTCTGTGGTATTTCTGTTAGAGCAGCACTAGCTGACTGAAACACCTACTACTTTTTTAGAAGTTTTACTCACTGTTACTTCTGTTTTCCTATTTTGAGTCACTACTTTGTTCGTTGTTTGTTTGCATGTTTGTCTAGTTTGTTAGTGTTTGTCATAATATTGAAAAATGCTAAAGACAAACTGAATAAATTTCCCGTAGGTCGTAAAACTATGAAAAAATCAGGATAATGTTCAAATTTCTTAAGAAGATCATTTTTTGCACATCAAGTATAACAAGTGTAACATGTTGTGCTGAGTATACTTGAGCTTTTTAGGTCTTTGTTTTAAACCATACTGTATCGCTAAATGCATCTCTTTGATCTGTTCTACCATTTTCATTTGAGGAATTTACATTCATTTTATTTTCAGCTGTAAATTCTATTGCAATGTTTCCATTTTTTTATACCTGAAAAGAACCCCCTAAACTTATAATAACCCCACACCAACTCCCCCACTTATGTCATTTATTGAGAAACATTTCTATTGAGAAATAATATGCCTGGTAATTAGAAGAACCATGTATTAACTAAGTTTTAAGGAGATGGTTAGATTTCACAGTTACAGCTAGCTTTTAGAAATACAGTTTTTTCCTTACTACAGCATTTTTAACTGTATCATCCAACAACGAAATTAATACAAGGCATTTGTTAGCTCCAAGGTTCTTTTTGGGCTCTACAAAAACCCTTGCTTGCTCTTGTCATTGTTAAGCAACACAGACCCAAGCACCTACGAATGAGATTTACTGATTAACATTAGAGGCGATTTTGTAAACATGCAGTGAAAACAAGGATATTTTTGTCTGCACTTCTCATTAAAGGGAAAAATAAAGGAATGCAATTAGAATAACCTCTTACTAGCAAGTCATCTTCCAGATCCATCAATAGCACTATCTGCTCTTGTAATAAAGAATGAAAAAACAGATGAAGGGAAATAAAAAAAAGAAAAAGAAAAATATATATATATTTGCAGGGATCTACATTCAGGAAGGAGAATCAAAGAGATAAAAATATAAACTGTACTAAACATAATTATTTCTAAATTTATACATTTATTAACCTTCAAAAGGGTATATTTTCTATGGTAGCTGTTATTTCCAGATAATCTATAATGTCATCATCTATAAGCAAGAAATAACTCAATTTTTTGTCACTATAGATATTTTTTGATGATACAGAAAACAAAATAGAAAGAATATTAGTGAAACACCTTATCTGTTTCATAAAATAATATCAATTCTTACATAATTTAGAGAGCTTCATTGGCTAAACACACATTCCTAATTTTAACAGAAAAAGCAATCAAGGGAAAAAATCCATTCACACAAGAACTGATTGTACATAAGCCATTTAGCTATGAAACTAAAATAAAATGTACTGCATTTTTATGATGATGTTTTACATCCAGGAGCAGAGGAATATAATACAAATGTACACTACATTAAATGTGCTTTTCTCGATCCATAAAACTATATCCCCCAACAAGGTTGCCCAACAGTTTTTACCTTATGCTCTGATCTTCAGGCTACTGCAACTGCAAGTGTATTAGATAGCATCTTTATCCCTGTGAAACAGGTTAGTGAACATTTTTCTGTCTTTCTTATTACAGAGAATCTATCCAATTAGGCGTGTTAAGCAAAATATAAAGAAAAATGTGAATTGTTCTCTATATACGTACATCTGAGATATCTATTACCATAGTAGCTACATTTTAAATAACTGGTGCTGCCCGGTATATTCAATTTTTAAAGCATACAATGAACATTTGCAGCAATTGATCAGATCACTTTACATTCTGAGCAAATTATACTCAAAAAGTATGACTGTGTAAAAAAAAAAAAAAAAAAAAAAAAAAAAGGAAGCATTCTCCCTGAGTTGTGGAGTTCTCTTTTAGAATCAGCTTCCAAAAGAGACCTTCAAGTTCCATTAAGACTCTAAACCATGCAAGAAAGCATCTCTAAACAGAAGGAAGAACAGGAAATGGATGTTTATGCACGCTGTTTTGCCTCATCAAGTTCCACACTCTTCCTCTGTATCACTGATAGCCCTTTAGGCATATGGATCTAAAAATATAATTTTAATCTTAATAGACACTGATAGAAATAGAGATGGTAATAAGGAAAGAGAGATACAGCAAAAGAAACAGGGATATAGAGGTATCAGAAACAAAAGCTATAAGAGAATACTGTGAGTGCCTAAGTTCCTCAGTGCAAGCACAAGAGACTAGGGCAGTAAGAACCCTTAGCTACCACTTGGTACAACCACTTCATTTACATATCAGGGAAATGAAACCCAGGAAGTTTAATGGCTAGAAGAAAGATACCTTGAGGTATCAGAGATGACCAGGTATGAAATACCAGGACATGGTGGAGATAATGGTGAGCTGCAGAGGGTAGCTCAGGTGAATTTTTGTAACACAGTAATACAGGTCCAGATTAACAAATATCTTGAATTTTTAAAGAAATCAGAAATCTAGATCTTTAGTGGAAATTTCTTGATTTGTAGTTGTTGGGAACTAATTCAATGTTCTGAATTCCCATGCAGGTCAAACTTAACATGTCTATAGGCAATAACACTGTCTAGTAGAGAGCAGCACAAATGTCCTTAGAAAGAATTTTTTAAATGTGGTCAAAATGTGGGTGCCCCTAGTGACTGCATTAGTATTCATTAATATTCATAATTATGAATAAATTATACAGAACAATCAGTTATTAGTGACGTATAGGGGACACTCAGTATAGAGAACATTTCAGTTAAACTCCTTGAAGACAGTAGCTGTGATTTGCCTTTCTTTTCCCTTGCTTGGTCTCTCCAAGGACCACCTAAATGGGCTTGGCTTCTCCAGACTAACAGGCAGTCTTCTTGACAGCCTTATCTTCTTTTTTAGGTTTGTTGAGATGGTATTTGGGAATTAGGTTTAGTTGAGTTAAGATCTTATCTCTCTTTCTATAATAACAGCACTCCTGCCTGCAAATATACTTGCATTAAATACTACAAGGGAAGAAAAAAATGTCATATTTTCTTCAGGAATTTTTGAATGGCCCAGGACTTGATTTGGGAAGCTCTCTTGGAATTACTGGATATGAAAACGAAATGCTGTTAGATGCTATTTCCTATGTACTGCACTGTAAAACAGCCAACACAAGCACACCAAAAAAAGACAGAGAACAATTTCAGCTTCATCCAAACCTTCCCACTCATATCCGCTAGTGTTATGGATTGAGTTGAGTCCATCATAAAAGTATGTTGAAGTCTAAACTCCTGTATGTCTCAATGTGGCTTTGTTTGGAAATAAGGTCTTTGAAGATATTATCAGCTAGGTTAACATGAGGTCATACTGAAGTCCTCACCCTCTATAGCTAGCATTATTATAAAAGAGAAGACACACAGAAAGAGGGAGACAGAGGAAAAATGCCATATGGTACTGCAATCACAAATCACGATTTGAGCTAGCAGTGGGAGAAAGTCACAAAACAGAATATCCCTATAAACACTGCTGGACTATATTTATTGCTAAGAGGTTTCCTAAATACAACCCAACACTTCAAAGGTCAGAATAGCCGGGGTGGGAGTCTGGGGACCATGCTTTCAACGGACATCTAGGTCAATTAACACAACTAAGTTGTTACTGTTGTTGTTGTTTAAGAAAATGATCCACATTGCAATTTGGTGAGTGGCCTCTGGGGTCTTAATGCTAACAAGCTGCTGTCTAATGAGTATCAATTGGTCCCAATCCAACTAGAACAGAATAGAATGTAAGACATCAAAGACAGGAGGAAAATGTGAGCCCAGGAGACAGAAGGGGCCAAATGATCCCAAGACTATAGCAGCATGAGTCCAGAAAAACTAGATGGCACCAGTAACTTCCAATGTCTGCCAGGTAGGCAATACTATGTGGACTCCCTGACATAGCAGGAGAAAAATGGGGGTTCAGATCTAGAATTTTGTTAAAAGACCAGAGCTGATGGTCTGACATCCTTGAGGGTCTCCTGAGAACATACCTTCTGGTCTCTCTCCTAGACCAGAGCTGGAACCAGTACGGAAGACAATTCTTCAGATAAAAATCTGGCTGCACTATAAGACATGAGGGCGTCAGAGCAGCTCCCCTATAGAAATGAAATGGGAGGGTGGAAAAGAGGGGACAGTAGTTGGCTGAATGAATATGGGGAGTACAGAATGGAAAGGAAGAGTGTGCTGTCACAGGGTTAGGAGAGCATCTAGAGTTGCACAGGGGTCTCCGTATGGAGTTTTACGTGGCAGATTAACTTTGATTGTAAACTTTCACTTAATCATACTAAATTTTTTTTAAAAAAAAAAAACAAGATTCTCCTTCAAAGCTTCAGAAGGACTCAACACCATCAACTGATTTCAGACTCCTAGCCTCCAACACTGTGGGACAATAAATTTCTGTTCTCTGATATTTGTTGTATTTTGTTACAGGAGCCCTATGAAATTACACATCTGGTTTCTCCCATCTTGCTTCTTTTTTTAAATTTCTGCTTGTCTTATTCGTCAGTCATTAACTTATACAATTAAATATTTATTGAACACCAATGTCAGTGAACATAACTATGCCTTGTACAGACAGATACCCTGGGATAGACCAGTGAGCACTTCTAGCTATGCAACCATTTGTTGAAACATCTCAGTTAGCATTCCATCAGTTTCTAGAGCCTTGTTTTCTCCAATTCCTTCAGCGTAGCTTGGACTTCTTTCTTCAGCCATCAGTCCTGATCATACAAAAGCGCCAATTCCCTTTACAAAGGAGAGGCATTCATTGTCTGCAGAGAGGTTCAATAATCACAGGTGCCCACAAAGGAGCTTGCCTCCTCTTAAACAATGAGGCCTTCTAATAACGACTTATTTCATTATCTTCATTACCTAGTGTTGCTGTAACAAGTGGGTGGCTTTAGAAAACAGCAGTTTATTCTCCCACACCTCAGGAGACTAAATGTTTGAATCCACAGTGTGGCACTAGAGAGAGGAACTCCCTCATTTATTTCAGGTCCTGGTATTTCCTCTGTAGTTAACTTAAAATTTATCCCTAATGTGCTAAATTTAAACCAATTTTTAATTTCTTTGTATTACCTAGACTTCTGCTCCATCTGAAAGATCTATGAATGCATTAATTTGTCCCTCTTGTTGGAGTGGTGTGCTGATACCTGTTTAACGAAGAGTTGTCTAGGAGAAAAGTTTATGACCCATGGCATGTGACATGCAAATAATCTTACCACGGCTACCAAGGTGACAACACTGAACACAGAATCAGGAAACATATGTACAGGACACAGTTACATAATATTCCCATCATACAGAGATACAATAAATGTGAACAACCTCAAGCATATAAATGGTAGTAATACACCATCAAATAACTAGGAATTGAGTATTATTACCTTGGTTCTTAAACTAAGTTATTTAATTGTAAACTCAGTTTAACTTTTAATAATTTCAGCATTTAACAACTGACTTGAAAAATTCCTAAAAATTTAAAAATCCTCTCTTTTGATCCAAAGCAAACTAGCTCCAGAATACTACCAGGTATTAAATATATAGATTAAAGGAATGATTTTTAATATAGTATAAAGAAGCGATACATATAACAAAAAATAAGACAGAGAAGGGGGTAAAGAAAGACATAGGACATCATTAGTATTTCTGTGAAAGATCAAAGAATTAAAAAAATCTGAGGCTAGAAACACCGTGCCACATATGGAATACCTTCTACGGCATACTTCCTAGTCTTTACTGCCTAAAGGAAAGAAAGTGCTTCCTCCATCGACCTAAAATGTATCTGCCAGTAACAATAGTTTCTAAACTGTTCATTTAAAATTTTAAACAAAATATTCTCCAAGGAGCTCGGAGGCCTCAAAGACAGGTGAGACAAAGGGTAGAAATCATGGTTAAAGAAGGCATACCAGCTTCTTTTTGGTTTAGTATAACAAATGTTTGTTTCTTATTCATGCAAGATGTACTCCCAGTCTAGATAACATTGCTCACGTTTGTTCATTTTCATTCATCACAGGGTCACACGGTCACATGTAACTTCAAAGAAGAGACGGTGAAGGATAATAGCCCTGTGCTCAAAAGTGGAATTGAAAATACTATTGGGAGGAACTAACGTCAGCCAGAATCTCCTAATCATCTAGCTCTACTATTTATACCCACCTAACAGTTTTACTATAGAGTTGCTAAGAGTCAGAACTGGCTTAACGGCAACAGTTGGTTTGGCAACCCTTTTGGCATAGTGATTAAATGCTATGGCTGCTAACCAAACTGTTGGCAGTTGGAATCTGCCACGCACTCCTTGGAAACTCAGTGGAGCAGTTCTATTCTTTATCCTATAGGACTACTATGAGTTGAAATCAACTCAGTGGCAGTGGCTTTGGTTTTCATGTTTTTTTTAAAAAAAAAAAAAATCGTTAACCAAGAATATACACAACTGCATCTTTTAAAAGTTCTACATGGAATTCTGATATCACCACAATCATAACCTGTTATTCCCTGTAGAAAATCAGTAATACAGCCTTTCAAAAGAAGACACTCCTTTCCACCACTGAACTTGACGTCTGTCCTAAAGAATCTCAGTGATAGCTATAAAAATTAATTATTCTCCCCAAGTTACACTCTGCAGTGTACTTTCTGTATTTCCTACAGCCTATGGATCAGTACCTCGGTCATAGTATTTCTTATCCCTCTCCAAATTGTTTTCTCCTATGAATCACTGGATACCACCAGAACTCAGTTTTCTCTTGTTTCTGTATTCAAAAACAGTCATAGGTTTATTTGACTTTAATCAATCAATTTTCTGATTTCATACTAGTTCCTACACTGATTTACTACTTGCATTTTTTTTTAACTTTTTTAATGATTGTCCTAGGGTTTGCTATCTACTAAAAAAATAATAAAAAATAAAAATAAATCAAGAGGCTACCTGTAAATAATACTGCACTACTTAATGTGCACTCTAAACGCATTAAAACAAAACAAGCCATTGTTGTCGAGTCGATTCCAACTCACAGGGACCCTAAAGGACAGAGCAGTGCAGTTTCCAAAAGAGCACCTGGTAGACTTGAACTGGGGACCTTTTGGTTAGCAGCCATAACACTTAACTAATGTGGCACCAGAGTTTTTCCTACATACATAATAACAGTTACTTCTAGTTCCTTCCTCTCATCCCTTCTGCCATTTTTTATACATTTTGTTTTTACATGTGCTGTAAACACAGTTTTTACATTTGCTTTCAACAGTCAGGTTTTTCTTTGATCAATAAAAAAATAGGAAAAACATTTAATAATATTTTTGTTTATTCCATTATTGAAGTTTTTCATTTCTTTGCATAGAATTAAGGTTCTAACTTACATCTTATCCCTTCTGTCCCAAAGAACCTCCTTGAACTCCTCTTGTTAGATGGGCTGACAATTAATGCCCTTAGGTTTTTGTTTGTTTGATGAAGGTTCCCACCTCGTCTTTCACTTTTGAAGAACATTTTCCATAGAAATAGATTAAGTTGGCAGCTTTTTTCCTCTCTGCTTTAAAGATTACATTTCATTATCTTCTAGCTTCCACAGTTTCTGGCAAAAAGTCTGCTGTAATTCTTATCCTTGTTTCTCTGTACATAATAGCTTTTTCTATAGCTACCTTAAAGATTTTCTCTTCTTTTGTTTTCAGCATTGTTTAATATAATACACCGAGGCATGGTTTTTCTTTTCTTTTTAATTCCCACTGATATTTCTTCAAATGTTTTTCTGCCCAGTTTTCTCTTTCTTTCCCTCTGGGACTCCAGTTACTTCTACACTAGACTGTTTGATATTGTTTCACTGCCCTTGGATGCTCTGCTATGTTCTGTCTTTGTTCCTGTTTGGTTTAATTATTTTGTTCTCTTTTCTCTTCAAATTACCACTTGGGTGAGTTCTAGCTGGTGTCAGTCATGGTTCAGTGGTAGAATTCTCAACTTTAATGCAGAAGACTCAGGTCCAATTCCAATGCACCTGAAGCACAGTTGCACCTTTCTGTTAGTGGAGGCTTGCATGTTGCTATGATGCTGAACAGGTTTCAGTGGAGCTTACAGACTAAGACAGACTAGGAAGAAAGATCTGGAGATCTTTTTCTGAAAAATTAGCCAATTAAAATCCTACAGATTACAACTGTCCAACCCCACTGTACAAGAGATTTTATGAGTCAGGAATTGCCTGTATGGCAGCTAGCGACAATAATTTCTATCGACTTATCTTTAAATTGGAAACCCTGGTGGTATAATTGTTAAGTTGTACACCTGCTAATCAAAAGGTTGGCAGTTCAAATCCACCAGGTGCTCCTTGGAAACTGCATGGGGCGGTTCTACTGTGATCTACAGGGAAGATATAGAGTGGCTTTTGACTTTGGCCATCTTTAAATCCAATGATTCTTTCCTTGGCTGTGTCAAACCTACTGACAAGAGAGTTAAAGGTATTCTTTATTTCTGTTACTATGTTTCTGATTCCTAGCATTTCCATTTGATTCTTTCTAATTGATTCAGCTGAAATGATCTATCGGCTTTTGTATGTTGTGTACCTTTTCCAATACAGCCTTTAACAGATTAATAATTACTGTTAGTTGTTGAGTCAGCTCCAACACACAGTAACCCCACGTACAACAGAACAAAATACTGCCAGGTTCACCTTAGTCCTTAAAGTAGCATCTTTGCTTTTTAATACATTAAAGAGATCTTTTGCAGCAGATTTGCTCAGTGCAATGTGTCATTTGACTTCCTGACTGCTGCTTCCACGGGCGTTGATTGTGGATCCAAGCAAAATGAAATTCTTCACAATTTCAATCTTTTCTCCGTTTATCATGATGCTGCTTATTGGTCCAGTTGTGAGAATTTTTGTTTATGTTGAGGTGTAATTCATACTGAAGTATGCAGTCTTTGACCTTCATCAATGAGTGCTTTGAATTCTCTTCACTAACAGCAAGGGAAGTTTAATCATAGTTAACTTAAATTTCTTGTCTGATAGCTTCAATGTCTATATTATATTTAAGACTGGTTCTGGCATTTGCTTTGTTTCTTCAGACAGTGTTTCCCCTTGAGTTTTTTTTTTTTTTTTAATGCCTTTTGAGTTTTTGTTGAAAGTCTAACAAACTGTATTTGATAGCAGATACTGAGTTAAATATTTTTTAATGCTTGTGTACCAGCATATGTTTTGTTCTGCTTGGCCTTTAGCATTGGGTGGAGTTTGTGTTATTCTAATAAAGTGTTAGATTGTATTTAAAGTTTGTTGTTGCTAAAATTACACTCAATGCATCAAAGCCTTCAAATTCCACTAGTTATTCATTGTACTTAATGTGCAGAATAAATTTCCAGAGGAGTTTTTCTCAGTGGCTGCTCCTCTTGGTTTTAGGTTTCCCTTGGCAGTCTCTGCTTTGAGTCACTTTTTTGCGTGGTTTTCAAGAAACTGCCCTTCTGTTCCAGCTCTCACTGCTGTATTTCTGTTATTTTTCTTGAGACTTGCTAGAATGGTGGAGAAAAGGTAAGGAAGGTTTTCACTGCTGTTCTTAGGCTATAGTTTGTGTTGTTCTTCCCCTTCAGACTAAGGTATTTGTTCAGACAGAGTACTAGGTAGATGCTTCTAGGCAGAATTTCAGCAGTGGCTACTGTTCCTTTCCCAGTCAACACTGTGGAGGTTGTCATTGTTAGATGCTGTCAAGTTGGTTCCAACTCATAGTGACCCTATAGGTCAGAATAGAAGTGTCCCATAGAGTTTCCAAGGAGAGTCTAGTGCATCTGAACTACTGACTTCTTGGTTCGCAGCCATAGCACTTCACCACTATGCCTCCAGGGTTTCCCTATAGGCATTAGGAGTAGATTTTTCAGGATTCTAACTAATTTTCCCTGGGACTATTTGGTGGGGGTTCCTTGAAGAAAACTCAGCAAGAATTCTATGAAGCATTCTTCTATGTCTGAAGCCCCAGGTGGTTTAGATTCTCACACTAGCTCACTCCCAGTCTTTAGTAATTTGCTAACAATTTCTTGATGTCTTATTAATGTATACGCCACATTGTGCAGTGTCTCTCTCTGCCCTGTTGTAAGCAAATGTTGGGTCTCATGTCTCTTTGAAGAGGCCTGAATCTTACCTAATTCTGTTACCTAATTATGTTTTCCCTTACACATAAATTTTCTGACATGTTAAAAAAAAAATCATTAATTTGCAGTTTCTTGGACCTTATACTTATTGTAAGGAAGTGAAATCTTTACATGCCTTTCCAAGTTTACAGCAAAAGTGACCCTCACATTTATTATGTACACAGAAATACTGGAATGCTGGAAGTTTCTGTCTTTTCTCTCTCTTTAACCCTCATGACATTTATCTTAAATATTCTCAACTGTTTGTCATCTATTTTTGTAGTGGTGGAAACTGCTTCTTAACCTTGCCTTCCAGAATAACTCTCAAGAATAGAGGTTGGCAAGGCACCATGGACACAAGCCAACCTGCACCCTGTCTTTGTAGGACCTATAAGCTAAGAATGGCTTTTCAATTTTTAAAGAGTTATAAAAATCAAAACAAAAAATATTATGCAACAGACATGATATATGGCCCACAGAGCCTAAAATACTATTTGACTTCTTAAAGAAAAAGTATGCCAACTCCTGCTCTAGAATAAAGAACCCAGGTTTACTGGATATATTTCACAAACATTCAATGACTTAACAAGATTCATTCAAATAAACAGGAGGCATGGAAAAGATACTAAAAATAGTTTATACTATTAAGATTACTTTTCAAAGAAGCACCAAGCGAATTTATGGATATAGTTAGGTTTCATGAGATAACTTTTCCATAAAGTCCTATGAATTTCTAGAAAACATTAACCTTGGGACATGAAGCTACCCTATGGATGAAAAGCTTAAGACTCCTTAAAAATGCAAAATTCACCACTCCTCAGTAAACTAGATGAGCTCACAATATACATGATATACAATATCATATATAACAAGGCTAAATGAGTCATATTGCCATAAAGAAAACATCACCATTGTAAAAATATAACCAAAGATGTAATATAACTCAAAGATGTAACGCATAAAGAAAAGGAGCAAGAAATTATTACAAGCTATGTGGAGATCAGAAATCCCATGCACTGCTGGTAGAAATGCAAAATGGTACAGCCGTTTTGGGAAACAATAGGTGAATTTCTTAAAAAGCTAGAAATAGAAATCCCGTATGATCCAACAAACTCATTCCTAGGACTATATCCTAGAGAAACAAGAGCTATGTACCTCTACAAGCTATGTACATACTACAAGATGTATGTACCTCTATGTTCCTTACAGCATTATTCACAATAGCAAAAAGATAGAAACAACCTAAGTGCCCACCAGCAGACGAATGAATAAATAAACTACAGTACATACATGCAATGGAATACTACTACACAACAATAAAGAACAATGATGACTCTGGGAAATATTCCACAACATGATGGATCTGGAGGCATTATGCTGAGTGAAATAAGTCAAACACAAAAGGATAAATACTGTATGAGACCACTGCACCTAGGGTCTTAAAAACTTGCAAGCTGCCATCTAAGATATTCCACTGGCCCACCCTGTCTGACGCAAGGGAGAATGAAGAAAATCAAAGATACAATGGACCATCACTACTATAGCCTCCACCAGAATGAGTCTGGGCGCCCACCACCCACCACTCTGGCAGTGATCACAATAGAGTGCCCTGACAAAGCTGGATTAAAATGTAAAACAAAATTCTAACTCACAAAGAAGACCAGGCTTACTGGTCTGACAGAGACTAGAAAAACCCCAAGAATGTTGTCCCCCAGACACCCTTTCAATTGGGTACAGAAATCATTCCTGAGCTTCATCCTTCAGCCAAAGATTAGACAGGCCCATAAAACAAACAAGAATACGAGTAGCTCAACCGCGCATACAAAATTAAATGGTCACATCAGCCCAGGAGAGAGGAAGAGAAGGCAGGAGAGTACAGAATAGAAATGGGGAAGCCAGGGTTGAGAAGTGGAGAGTGGTCAAATTGTGTGGTTCACAACCAATGTCACAAAACAACATATGTATTAATTGTGTAATGAAAAACTACTGTGCTCCATGTTTAGTTACCTAGCACTGCTTTAACAGAAATACCACTTGTGGCTTTAAAATGAAAAATTTCATTTTGTCACAGTCAAGTAGGATAAAAGTCCAAACTCAGGGTGTCAGTTCCAAGGGAAGGCTTTCTTTGCCTGCACCAGAGGAAGGTCCTGGTTGTCAATCTTCCCCTGGAAGTTTCTAAGGCACAGGGACCCCAGTCCTTTTCCAGAGCGTGCTCTGCTCACTGCACTACTTTCTTTCTTGATAGCATGACAAAACCAAGCCAAACAAAACCCAGTGGCATAGTGATTAAGTGCCATGACTGCTATCCTAAAGGTCAGCAGTTCAAATCTGCCAGGTGTTGCTTGGAAACTCTATGGGGCAGTTCTACTCTGTCCTATAGGGTCAAGATGAGCTTTGATGATATGAGGTCCCCAAAATCTCTCTGCTAGACTCTTTTATAACTCCCAAGATTGCTTCAAGGCAAAAAACAATCTCACACATTGAGACCTGCCCACCAACACAACAGCACTCATCTGCCCTCATTAACATCATAGAGGCAGGAATTCCAACATGAGGAACATCACACAATGCCAGGAATTATGGTCCATCCAAATTGCTGCAGATTTTAGGGAGAACACAATTCAGTCTGTGACACTATAAACCTGCATTGGAAGCACAGTAATAATAATAAATACACTGAGGGGACTCTGTCTCTGAAATTCAGGGATATAATTGAGAGGACTCTGTCCCTGAAATTCAGGGAGGCCACTGAGAGAACTCTGTCACTGAAATTCAGGAAGGTCATCTTATCCAGTGACCAGACCTCACTATTAACTGAAAACAGCCTGGTATTCATGGTTCACAAGAATGACCGAAAAACAGCCTGGTATGCTCTACCAGGTATAAACATAAAACCATAAATAACTTCTACATCAGATCACCTCTTTCTTTCCTTATCAAACCGTAAGACTCCTCACCCCATAGTACCTCACTGGAATTTTAAAAACTATGAAAAACACCTTACCTGGAGAGGCGGGCTGAGCCACTCTCAGCTCAGACACCACTCCTTTTCTCCTCAAATATACTTCACTAGGCCACTGGACTGGTATGTCTCTGCCTCTGTTTCAGGTCACCCTCCCCCCAGCATACACAGTAGCCACAACTGTGGACTCAAACATGGCAGTCATGGAGATGGCACAGGACCAGGCAATGTTTGCGTCTGTTGTACATGGGGCTGACATGAGTTAGAGCTGACTCAATGGCAGTTGACATTTGTTTCTTGGTATTGAAAAGAAAGAAAGATAAGAAAATGTGGCAAAAGAGCTTGCTGAATTGTTATAAGAGTAAAGAGTTGTCAACAAATTGTAACTTGAATCTCTACTCTTTGTACCAAAGAGTCCTTGCACTTACCTGCACTGAAAGGGATAGCTGTTGCTATAGCAATCACTCTCCTGCAATCTTACCAAGAATAAAAAGGCTAGGTGCTTATAAATAACACATCACTTTGAGCTTTCTAGAGGGAGTGTGAGCTGTAGTCCACTGTGCCTAATGAGGCTGTGGTCAAGTTGGAGTTCATCTTTGACGATAGAATGCCCTGTATTCAGCTCTAGAGTTCTCCTCCTTGGATTCAGGCAGGCTGGACATTCACAAATTATAGCCAGGGTACCTGAAATTCTTTATTCAGATTCCAAGTAGCTAAAGGGATTCTGACGCTCTGGCAAAAGAAATTTTCCCTGTTGTGTAACACCATCTAGCACTTGACTTATATCCCTAAGCTATCAGCAAATTTCCAGTTCAAAAGCATCCTCCAGGACAGAGTAGAACCACCCCACAGGGTTTTCACAGAGCACTTGGCAGATTTGAACTGCAAAACTTTTGACTAGCAGACAGGCTCTTAACCACTGCACCACCAGTGCTTCCAAAGAAAATCAAGGGTTGACTAACTGCTCTCTAACTTCATTTTTCCTGTTCTTTCCTAAAAGCTAAAAGTAGATGAATGAGTAATTATCACTGCAATTATTTCTAATAAGACATCACCAGGGCTATCACTGATTTTCAATATTTTACATTCATTATTATTTATTATAATAAAATTCAAGGTAAGTAGTACTGTTCTCACTTTATAGGTGAAGAAAGGAAGAGTCAGAGAGACAAAGAAATTTTCTCATGGCCTTACCACATTTAGTGATTAGAGGCTGAAGGAAAAGCTAAATCCAGTTGACAAAAAAGGATAAACGATAATCTAGATCTACCTTACTTAAAAGCTTCTGTTTTTCCCTGACTGTGTATTTCTTATTCAGGAAACTCACATCTTCCTCCATGAATTTATTGTAACAACACAGACTTCTGACCACATACAATCTAGTCTCGTAAGTAAGAAAGCAATGCTTCAATGAATCTTTATGAACTCATATTTTGCTTCAACTCTAACGTAATATTACTAGAATCTCAAAATGTGCCTATCACGAAGGCACTTGTCTCGGCTAATCTACATTTGAAGATCCAATTTTTTTCTGTAGTAAATCATTGAGTTTGGTTTCAGACCCTCAGAGAGATTAATGTGGTTATTCAGGGATAGAATCCATTCATTGTTAAGATACTTTCTTCATTGCATTTAAGAAAATGGAGAAATGGCCCACTACAGAGAGAACAGGCAAGCTCACTCTACTTTAGATATGGGATCATGACTTCTTTCCCTCACCCCAATCTTACTTTGAAAATGCCCTGAAGGAGAAATATTCTCCTTTTTAAACCATTGTTGTGGTAGTGTGGTGGTTAAAGCTTTTAGCCGCTAACAGAAGAGTAAGCAATTTGAGTCTACCAGCTGCTCTGTGGCAATCCTACAGGGTAACTCTACTCCGTCTTACTCTGGATGGTCTTATTCTATCTCACTCTGAGTTGGAACCAGCTCAGTAGCACTGAGTTTGGTTTTGTAAGTATTTTGGTTTTGTTTTTTAACTTCAATGATTTTTGCTACCATAACTCCACTGAAGTATCTGACAGCAAAACCTTTTCTAACAAATCTTACAGTATTTTTTCCTAGTCAGTCTCTTGCTGTGTTTGATACTATTTCTTATTTTCCATCTGAATTTTGTTATAAGATGAATTTTTCTGAAACTGTACATCCTTGACTTTATTCCACTTCAGTGGCAATTCTTTAACTAATTTATTTGCTGGACATAACAAACGCTGCCCCTATGATTTACAGAACAATTAAATGCAAAATGAATGCCAAGAGGAATGAGCAAATAAATAGTACCCATAAGCACTGACACTAAGTAACACAGACAGCCAAGTCATTCAGAATGAGTTCTGAAGGCAAACTGATGAAATCACAGCTCTAGCACAGGTAGCAGCTTTGTGATAGTCACCAATTATTAAGTGTTACAGTGTGCAAGGCATAGTAATAAGTACTGGATAAACCAAAGCAAAACCTGTTATGACCCCGTATGTTACAGAATAGGACTTTTACATATCGGTTTTTTGGCTGTCATTCTTACAGAATCAGATCAACAGGCCTTTCTTCCATGGTACCACTAAAACCATGACTCATTGCCAATGATTGTGACTCATAGCAACCCTATAGGACAGCTAAGACCTGCCACACTGGGTTTTCAAAGAGGAACTAGTGGATTTCAACTGCTGACCTTTTGTTAGCAGCCAAGCTCTTCCCCACTATGCCATGAGAACTCCCACAGTGCCACTAGGCAGGCTCAAACCACAACACTTAGAAGTGTTACGTGTAAAGCATTTACACCATCCAGGGACAGGCAGCAGCAAACAAAAGAGTTTCCTGTGGTAGACTGTGTTAATATTTGTCAAATATTTCATTTTTATTCCTTATAGTGCTTATCTCTGTAGAAGAATTATACATAGCCATTGTTTAAGTCATCTGGTACTGCTCTAGCAGAAATAGCACATGTGGGTGGCTTTAACAAAGGAAAGTTTAGTCTTGCACAGTCCACTAGTCTATGAGCCTCAATTCAGGGTGTTCACCCCAGGGAAAAGCTTTCCCTCTGTGAGCTCTGGAGGAAAGTCCTTGTGTTGCATCAGTCTTTGGTCAGGGAGCATCTTGGCTCAGGAACCTCAGTATGAAGGATGTGCTATATTCCCAGTGCCGCTTTTCTGATGGTATGAGGTTAACCATTCTCTGCTTGCTTCCCTACACTTGCTGTCTCCCATAGGATGAAAGGATAAAAGGTGGTGCAAGCCACACTCCAGGAAAACTCCCTCAGCAAGAGTTACAGCCTACCCTAATCCTCTTTTAACATAATCATCTTATCTGATACCCAGAGGCAGAGATTAGGATGTACAGCATAGGAAAATCAAAAAATACTGGGAATGACAGCCCAGCTAATACAGTGGAGGTAAGGAAGAGGAATAGTTCAATCTACGACATCCATTCTGTTGTACTTTGGAATGGTCGTGTGACTTGTTAAGATCAATGAAACATACATAGAAAACTGAAAGTCATCCTGTGATTTCATGTCTCTTCCTCTTCTGTGATAACTGGTGAAATCCAGAGGGAAATCTAAGTAAAGTAGAATGACATCAGTCCTATGAGGATGAACATGTGGTGTGAAAAACAAACTCTGTAGCTGTTTCTTCTAAGCATGTGGGGAAGGGGAAAGGGGTTTGTACTGTGTTTTGCTTTTTTAAAGGCCACCAGTAATCCTAGGTGCTTTATTATTGTGGAAACCCTGGTGGCATAATGGTTAAGTACTACCACTGCTTACCAAAAGGTCAAATCCATCAGGCACTCCTTGGAAACTCTATGGGGAAGTTCTACTCTGTCCTATAGGCTCACTATGAGTTGGGATCAACTTGACAGCAGTGGGATTAGTTTTTGATTTTATTACTGTAGACAATTTTAGTCTACTTCAACTAATACTATGCCTACCTTCTGACACTCGTCTGTCAGTTTGTGGGGCTGTGGTGGCTTGAATGTTGTTGTGACACTGAAAGTTATGCCAACAGTATTTCAAACACAATCAAGGTCACCCATCATGGATGAGCTTCAACAGTTAACAGACTAAGACAGACTAGGAAGTCTGTCTAAATGACATTGACCAATGAAAATTTTATGAATAGTAACAGAACACTGTCTGACATAATTCCAGAAGTTCTGGCTGGAAGGCCTTCAAAATATGACTGAGGAAGAGCTGCTTTCTGAATCTAGAGTCAACCCTAATAACATGGATGGAGTCAAGCTTTGGAGAATTTCATTTGCTGATGTGGCATGACTCAAAATAAGAAGAAACAGCTACAAACATCCATTAATAATTGGAACAAGGAATATATGGAGTATGAATCTAGGAAACCTGAAAATTGTCAAAAAGGAAATAGAATACTTGAAGACAGATGTCCCAGTCATTGGTGAACTGAAGTGGACTGATAGTGGGCTTTGTGAATTGCATAATGATATGGTCTGCTATGACAGAAAGGACAAATGGAAGAGGAACAGTGTTGCATTCATTGTGAAAAGAACATTTCAGGATCTGTCCTGAAGTACGATGCAGTCAGTGATAGTATAATGGCCTTATACCTACAAGAAGACCAGTTAACACAACTACTATTTCAATTTACACAAAAACTACCAAGGCCAAAATGAAGAAATTGAAGTTTGGGTTTTTTGCTCTTGTTTTTGCTTTTTACCAAATTTACAATCTGCAATTGATCAAACATGCAATCAAGACACAGAGAAAATTACTGGTGATTGGAATGCAAAAGTTGAAGACAAAAAAAGGAACAATAGTTCAAAAATATGGCATTGGTGACAGAAACAATGCTGGCAATCATATAACAGAATTTTACAAGACCAACAACACGTTTACTGGAAATATCTTTTTTTTGATAACATAAATGGTGACTATATACAACACTTAGCATATACATAGATTATGCCAAATGTAATACACAGGAATCAAACTGATTACGTCTGTGAAAGAAAGAAAAACATGGAGTAACTCAATATCATCAGACGGAATAAAAGACTTAAATGGCAGAGGCCAAGCCAAGTGCCATCGAGTCGGAGACCACCAATTCCTCACGCAGAAGTCCAAGCTGAAGCTGAAGAAAATTAAATCAAGCCCATGAGAACTAAAGCATGACCTTGAATACACACCTCCTTAATACACAGACTGCCTCAGGAACAGATTTGACACACTGAACACTAATGATTGAAAGTTGTGAGATGAAATCCAGGACAGCATTCATGAAGAAAGAAAAAGATCATTAAAAAGACAAGAAAGAAAAGACCAAAACAGATATCAGAAGAAACTCTGAAACTTGCTCTTGAACACAGAGTAGATAAAATGAATGAAATAAACAATGAAATAAATGTGCTGAACAGAAATTTTAAAAGGGCAGTTTGAAAAGTTCAATGCCGGGAGCCAGTCCCAACACTTTTCGGGGTCCCACATGGAGGGAGGGAGAGGCGCGGCGGGAAATGAATAAAGGGAGACAGGAAAGACTTTTCTGGTTTAAGGCAGCCTGACCCAGAGAGCAAGAGAGAAGGGTCGTCTTAGTTTATTGTTATCTTTTTATAGTTAGTAAGGCAGTAGTACTTTGAGCACGTCGGTGATTGGCTAGGCAAGAAGCAGGTACCTCGTGATCTCTTCATGTCAATCACTGGAGTTTTCTAAATAATAGCCCGAGACTAGTGTCTCTTTTTATGTTAGCTATTAAGATCTTCTAAACAATGGTTAGAGACAATGGTTTTCTTTTCTTGTTGACTATTAGGGTCTTCTCTGTTAGTTAGTAAAAAGCAAATACTTTGTTATTCCTTTTTATGTTAACCATTAGGATCCTCTAAAGAATGGTCTGAGACAGGCATATTTGTGATTTATAATTAACAGCTGGAGCAAAACTAATCTTAGACTTCTACTAACTTTACCTAAGCAGGAAGAGAGGACAAACCCATCTTAAAGGTTATACAGTCTCTATTTGTTCTTTCTCTGCTCTTCCTTATCTCTTCCTGTAAGGACAATGGGTGTCCACCGTCCCTTATTCTAAGTTTCTCTTAAACTACTCTAAGAAAGGCATTTCTTTAGTATTTGTCTGTTTGCCGATACCAAATGTCATAAACTTGGGAATCTAGTTATTTTCCTGAAGTAAGATGTTTGCTATCTAACAGCTGAGAAAGAGAGGAAGGGGAGTTGTCTATGCAAAGCCCTTCAGGGCCTTCTTGCAAGCTTGCTTATCTCATGTGAAGGGAGGGGTGAGCAGCTGGGAGAAGTCAGCAGGGGTTGGGCCAGCCTCGCTGCTCTCAAGCTGGCTGTGTTAGAAATCATTCCTCTGAGCTCTTTTCCCCAGAAATTCCTGTACAAGTTTTCCCAATATTACTTCATAAACCAAGGGGGTAGTAAAGGGTCCCTCTCAGAAGGCATCTCCCCTGATCCTTGTGCCAGGAGAGGAGGGGGTATCTTTTTGAAGAAAATTTAATTAGGAGGCCAAATTATATCAAGGTCAGTAGGCTAGAAAACATGTCACAGGTGAGATGCTTCAGCCTGTCATTTACAGGGGTTCGTGACTTTGTCTACAAGGCTGATGGCGGACCTCCGCAGTTCAAGTAAAGTTCTATAATAACATGTGCAAAGTCCTGGAGTTAGAAGAACAAAAATAAAGAACATGCTTGATATTTCCCAAGATGAAAGAACTAAAGAAAAAAATTCAAGCCTCAAGCTGCAGTAGAAGGATTCTATGGACAAAACATTTAATGACACAGGAAGCTTCAAAAGAAGATGAAAGGAATACACAGAGTCAATGTACCAAAAATAATTTATTGACATTCAACCATTTCAGGAGGTAGCACGTCATCAACAACCCATGGGACTGAAAGAAGTCCAAGCTGCACCGAAGGTACTGGTGAAAACAAGGCTCCAGGATTGACAGAATACCACTTGAGATGTTTCAACAAATAGATGTAATTCTGGAAGCACTCAATCATCTATGCTAAGAAATATGGAGGAGAGATACCTGGCCAACTGACTGATTGCCCATTCCAAAGAAAGGTGATAAAACAGAATGAAGAAATTATGAAACCCTTATTCATTGTCTAGTTTTCTCATGCATATGACGCAACTGAAAATTCATGGAAGTAATAATAGACTGCTTCAAACTGAGGAATAAAAGAGTAGATTTCAAGGTAACCACAAAGAAAGTTAACAAACCTACTCATTAAAATAAAGAGGAAAACTACAGTCTCAATAAAAACAAAATCAACAAAAAAAAAAAAGAAAGAAAGAAAAGAAAAAGAAATCCACACCCCAAAGGAATTCAGTACAGGAGACTAAGATTATCAATAACTACACTAAATGTAAATGGTCTAGATACACCCATAAAAAGACAGACAGTGGCAGAACACATTAAAAAATAGGATCCATCAATATGTTGATCATAAGAGACACACTTTAGAAACAAACACATAAATTTATAAAACTCAAAGGATGGAAAATAATATATCAAGCAAAGAGCTTCCCAAAAAGCACAGGACTGGCAATACTCATTTGGGGTAAAGTAGATTTTAAAGCAAAATTTACAGTAAAAGACAAAGGCAATATATAATCATTAAAGGGACAATCTATCACATTGAAAAATTAACCATAAAACACCTACATACCCAATGATAAAACCAAAATGAAATACAGTGCCATTGTGTCAATTCATACTCATATTGACCCTGTAGGGCAGAAAGCACAGCTCCAAATAGTTTCTAAGGAGTACCTGGCAAATTCAAACTGCCAACCATTTGGTTAGCAGATGTAGCACTTAACCACTACACCACCAGAGCTTCAAAATACATAAAACAAACTCTAACATTGAAAAGGCGGTTCTCCAATCATAGGAGACCACAACATACCATGCTTGTAAAGGACAGAACATCTAGAAAGAACCTTATCAAAGATACAGTAAGAGCTTTCAGCCAACCTGACCTCATAGACACAACTAACTTTCTACCCAACAGGTGTAAAGTACACATTCTTTTCCAATGCACGTGGAACATTCTCTAGAATAGATCACATTTTAGGCCACAGAGCAACCCACAACAAAATCAAAAATATTAAGATAATACAAAGTATCTTCTCTGACCACAGTGCCATCAGAATAGAAATTAAAAACAGGAAAAACAAAGAAAAAATATCAAGTACAAGGAACTTCAATACATCCCGCTTAAAAACCACAAAGTAATAGAAGAAATCAAAGATTGGATAAAAAAAATTTCTAGAATCAAACAAGAATGAAGACACAATATACCAAAACCTTTGGGACACAGCAAAGGCAGTTATCAGAGGTCAACTTGTAGCAACTGATGCACACATCAAAAAAGAAGGAACAAAATCAAAACATTAACGCCACAACTCAAACAAACAGAAAGAGAACAGTAAAAGAATCTCATACCCACCATAAGAAAGGAAATAATTAAGGTCAGAGCAGAAATACATGAAATGGAATATAAAAACAACAGAAAGGATTAACAGAACCAAAAATTGGTTCTTTGAAAGGATCAACAAAATCTATAAACCACTGGCCAAAATGACAAAAGGACAGCAGGAGAGAACTTAAATAACTCAAATAAGAAATGACATGGAGGACAATAAAACAGACTCAACTGAAACAGAAAGGATCATAACAGGGTATTATGAAACACTCTAGGAAATTTGAAAACCTAAAGGAAATGGACAGATTTCTAGAAACACATTACCTACCCAAACTAACACAAAATGATGTTGAAAACCTAAACAGACCTATAACTGAGAAGAGATCAGAGAAAAAAAAAATTAAAATTCCCAATAAAAAAGCCCTGGCCCAAATGCCTCCACTAGAAAAATGTACCAAACATTCAGAGAAGAGCTTACACCAGTACTGCTCAAACTATTTCAGAACACAGAAAAGGAAGAGATACTTTTATCTCCATACATTTTATGAAGCCAGCATGATCCTACTCCCAAAACCAGGCAAACACACCAACAACAACAAAAACAAAAAAAAAAGCAAAACTACAGTATCTCTCATAACTATAGAAGCAAATATTCTCAACAAAATCCTAGACAATAGAATTAAGCACAGTATTAAAAAGAAAAGAAAAGACAGAAAGAAATCACCATGGCCAAGGAAGATTTACACAAGGTATGCAAGCATGGTCCAACATTAGAAAATCACTAATATAATCCACCACATAAATAAAAGGAAAGAAAAGAATCATATGATTATCTCAATTGATGAAAAAAGGCATTCAACAAAGTCCAACACCCATTTCTTATAAAAACTCTCAAGGAAAAATTAGAAGTTTCTCAGCATAATAAAGGGTATCTATGCTAAACCAACAGCCAACACCTTTCTTAATGGAGAAAGGCTGCAAATATTCTCCTCGATAATAGAACAATACAAGGACACTGTTTATCACCGTTCCTATTTAACACTGTGCTGGAAGTCCTAGCTAGAGCAATAACGCAAGAAAAAGAAATAAAGAACATTCACACTGTTAATGAAGAAGTTAAACTCTCCCTATTTTCAGATGATATAACACTATACATAGAAAACCCAAAAGGTTGTATAAAAAAACAACTGGAACAAATAGATTCAGCTGAGTAGTGGTATACCAGATAAAGATACAAAAAGAACTGGATTTCAATACACCAATAAAGAGAGCAATGTAAAGGAAATCAAGAAAATAGCTCCATTTATAATAACCCCTAATAAAATGCCAAGCCAAGTGCCAATAAAACAGGAAAAAATCTAACAAGGAATGTAAAAGACTAATACAAAGAAAACTACAAAACACTACTGCAAGAAATCGAGAGAGACCTACATAAATGGAACAACACACCAGGCTCATAGGTAGACTCAACATTGGGAAAATGACACTTCTAACCAAAGCAATTTATGAGTACAATGCATCTAAAGTATAATTTTTTTTAAATGTTAAAAAAAGAGGAGTTGGACTGCTGTAATTCGTATAAAAAAAAGAAAAAGAAGAAAGCAATATTAGGATTAGAGGAGGACTCATTAACAACCTCCAATATGCAGGTGATACCAACTTGCTTCCTGAAAGTGAAGAGGATTGGAAGCACTTACTGATGAAGATCAAAGACCATAGACTTCAGTACGGATTATAGCTCAACATAAATAAAACAGAATCTTCACAACTGGGTCAATAAGCAAAAACATAGTAAGTGGAAGAAATACTGAAGTTGTCAAGGATTTCATTTGACTTGGATCCAAAATTAATGTTCATAGAAACAGCAGTCAAGAAATCAAACAACATACTCCACTGGTCAAACTGCTGCAAAACGGCCAGTAAAGTGTTAAAAATCAAAGATGTCATTTTGAGGATTACAGTGGGCCTGGCCCAAGCCATGGTATTTTCTATCACCTCATATGCTTATGAAAGCCGTATAATTAATAAGGTAAACTGAAAAAGAATTGATGCCTTTGAGTTCTGGTATTGGTAAAGAATGCTGAATGTCTGTCTTAGTCATTTACTGCTGTCATAACAGAAGTCCAAGTGGGTGGCTTTAAAAAAAGAAATTTTATACTTTTACAGCTAGTAGACTACAAGCTGAAATTCAGGACATCAGCTCAAGGGAAGACTTTCTCTGCTGGCTCTGGAGGAAGGTCCTTGTCATCAATCTTACCCTAGACTGGTAGCTTCTGGGGTACAGGGACCCCAGGTCTGAAGGATGTGCTCTGCTCCCAGCACTATTTTTCTCATGATGGTGTAAGTCCTCAATTCTCTGCTTGCTTCCCTTTCCTTTATATCCCAAGGGACTGCCTAAAGCCCGGTAGGATCTTATATACTGAGTCCTGCCCAACCAACACAGCTGCCACCCATCCTCTCTCATTAATATCACAGAGGCAGGATTTACAACATATAGGAACATCACACAGTACTGAGAATGACGGTCTAGCCAAACTGCTACACACATTTTGGCGGGGGGGTGGGGGTGGGGAACACAATTCAATTCATTACAATATACTATGGACTGCCAGCAGAATGAACAAGTCTGTCTTGGAAGAACTATGGCCAGAAAGTTCCTTAGAAGCCAGGGTGGCAAGACTTGGTCTCTCTTACTTTAACGTTACCACAAAGCATCATTTTCTGGTGAAGGACATCACGCACAGTAAAGTAGAACATCAGCAAAAAAGAAGACCCCTAACAAGATGACTGGCACCGTGGCTGCGGCAATGGACTCAAACAGAGTCACAACTGTGAGGATGGTTCAGGACTGAATGATCTTTTGTTCTATTGTATATAGGGTGGACTGGAGTCAGAACTGACTCCAGGGCAGCTATCAGCAAAAACAACCCTAGCTTCACTGCGCTTTCAATCCAGTGGAAGGGACAGACACTAAGCAAAATGCAGCACAAATAAATACCATCTCTCTAAGCTTGATGCTTGTTGTGGACATTAAGTGACACATTGTATGTATATAAAGTTCTTAGCCTGAGAAAGAAATGGCTCTGGCCTTTGACGGTTTTCCAACATTTATAGGCAAAGCACATGAAGACACAAAAAATTCCAGCTCTTTTCATGTAGTGCTGGAAACACAAGACAGGAACAGATTACCAAGTCAAACTTAGCCCATTAAAGCCAAAATAATAGTTCTCTCTCAAAGGAAGTGACAGAAGCAAAAATGATGAAGGAAAGAACAAATCACAAGAGAAACAGAGCAAAAGCACGAAAAAAGACCACAACACTCTTTGGAAATTACAACTAATTTAATAAAGCTAAAGAACAAGATGCAAACAGGACAGGAGCAAGCACAGTGTGAGACCAGTTGAGTTCTCAGAGGAAAGGGCCAAACTGCATCAGGCCCTGTGCTTGGTTTTATGATGGAAGAAGCTGCTGAAGAATTTAGGCAAAGTGAGCACAGTCAATTTGCATTCTAGAAGTATCCTTCAGATGTCAGTGTTAAGGATGGAGGAGGCTAGGGTAGGGAACAGTTAAAAGGCTTCTGAGGCATTCTAGATGAGGTATGATGAGGGAAAAATCAATGACAGTGACAACTGCACAATAAATTTAGGTGTTGGTTTTTTTTTTTTTTTTTCCAGTAACTAAAGTGGAAAATACCCAATGTTCTTATCAAAGAAATCCAACAAGTTTTTCTGGAGAAACATTTTCCTGAAGTGTTAATCATTTAAGAAAGAATCTAACATGTGGATCTTTATAAAATGTACATCCACTAATACACAGGATATCTTCAGTTACAATTTCTCAAAAGGCACATTTTTATAATACACATTTTTGTGAGATTGCAGATCATACATAAATGTGGTTGAAAAACTGGAAAAATATAAGGAAGACAAAAGATGTAAATAAAATGCACATGAAGTTGAACCAATAAAAAGTAACCATCATTAATTTTTAGTAGATATCATTTTAATTCTTTTTGCTCAATCATATAATTTACGTACAAAAGTGCAAACATAATTCTATAATAAACAATTTACACATAAAATCTAGACAATATGTCAATAAGAGACGCAGTAAGACAGTTTCACTTTGATATTTAAGACTTAGTCTTTTCATTTTAAACTTTCATCGTGAAACCGAATTCAAAACTCTTTTACTCCTCTCCTGCCAATGGGTGCTGTATTTGTTGCCTCTTAAATGCTTTAAATGTAAGCAGAGGTATCTTTCTTTTTCACACATCCTCCTTTTTTTTGGAAGCTAACTCCTACAAGAGGAAAGGAGAAAAGGAGTAATTGTCTCCTAATTTAACTGGAAGTGATTAACATCCTTTCTCGAGTTATTTTCATGGTGATTGCATCTCTGGTTAACAACCACACTGGCTTTAGATGCTTTTTGTGTGGTGGGCATCTTGATAATTTATACAGCCTCACTTGGGCCTCTTTTCTCAAAGACTGTACTCTGCCAAACTCAGCTTCTCTGTGGGGTACACAGAAACTTTTGATTTCAGCTTTGGATTTTAGCTGCAAGTTTGAAAGAACAATCCTTTGAGATTCTGATTTATAAATATGTGGGTTTTTTGTTACAAAAAGTGTTTTAATTATAATTTTATAAAAATGTCTTTTATGTAACTGCTTAAAATATCAGGATTAAACTGGACACCAAGACATTGTATCTCGCTTTTATCTAATTTACATGCCTTTTCTCAATCGACTAACTACCTTTCAAAAGATGTTTTAATCATAAGAAAGGTATCCCTGGGTGTTACAAATGTTTAAGTGGTCAGCTGTTAAAGGCAAGTTTGGCTGTTTGAGTCTACCTACAGGTGCCACAGAAGAAAAGCCTGGTGACCTATTTCTGAAAAATCAGCCACTGAAAATTCTTGTAGAACAGAGCTCTGCTCTGGCAGTGGGGAAGTCAGTAGTCAGGAGGAACTCAACCGCAACTTATTTTTAATCACAGCAAGTACAATATTCCCCTATTAAACACATACACACACAAAAAAAAACAACTGCCAATGAGTTGATTCCAGCTCATGAAGAAGGTCAGCAGTTCAAATCTGCCAAGCACTCCTGGCAAAACTATTAGACACATTTTTTCTCCCATTTTGGCACCTTAAGAGCAATGCTATAATGAACATCCTTGTTCATAAATCTCTGTAAAAACTCTGTACTACCTCATGTTGTATCCTAAAAATGAAATTAATAAGTATAAACCATTTCTAACTCACAGAGATCCTACAGGACAGGATAGAACTGTCCCACGGGAATTCCAAGGAGCACCTGGCAGATTTGAACTGCCAACCTTTTGCTTAGCAACCTTAGTTTTTAACCACTACACCACCACGGTCACTATGAGTTGGTGTCAACTCAATGGCAACAGGTTTGGTTGGTTTATGAGTCACGTAACGGTTATTAATATAAATCAAGAATTGGTTCTTTGAGAAAACTGTACCAATTTATATTTCTACTCACAATTTTAAAAGTTCCTTTCACTACAAATCCTTCGATACCGGCCAGCTGCCTAATGAGGCCATTTTTGAAATACCAACGTGGTGGCAGAAAAATGATTATTTTCCTGTTCTAAATTTTTTGATCACTACAGAAAACTAACATATTTTCAAATGTTTATGAACTGTCACAGTTTGGACACTTAGTCACACCACCACGTCCCACTTCTTAAACACACACACAGACATGTCACATGCTGTTCCAAGTCACAGCAACCCTGTATAAAACAAGACAGACCCTGCTCCGTCCTGCGCCGTTCTCACAATTGTTGTTATGCCTGAGCCCACTGTTGCAGCTCTGTGTTAGTCCATCACGCTGATGATCTTCCTTTTTTTCACTGACTCTCTACCAAGCACGATGCCCTTCTCCAGGGTCTAGACCCTCATGATGTCCAAAGTATGCAAGATGAAGTCTCTCCATCCTTGCTCCTAAGGAGTATTCTAGTTCTACTTCTTCCAATACAGCTTTGTTCATTCTTCTGACAGTACATGGCATATTCACTATACTTCATCAGAACCATAATTCAAAGGCATCACCTCTTCTTAGGTCTTCCTTCATTCATTGTCCAACTTTCACATGCACGTGAGGGAAAACACCATGGCTTGGGCCAGACACACCTTGGTCCTCCAAGGGGCATCTTTGCCTTTTAATACTGGAAAAAGGCCCTTTGCTGTCCTTTTGCCTAATGAATCACGTCTTTTGATTTCTTGACTGCTGCTTTCAAGGGCATTAATTGTGAACTCATGCAAATGCAATCGTTGACAACTTCAGCCTTTTCTCTGTTTATCATGAGTTGCTCATTGATACAGTTGTGAGGGTTTTTGTTTTCTTTATGTTGATGTGTAATTCATACTGAAGGCTATAACTTCCATCTTCTTTGGTAAGTGCTTCAATTTCTTTTCACTTCAGCAATATATACTGTTTTAGTCAGCTAGGGCTGCTCTAACAGAAATACCACAGAGTGGATGGCTTTAACAAAGAAAGATTTATTCTTACACAGTCCGGTAGGTTGCAAGTCCATATTCAGGGTGTCCGCTCTAGGGAAAGACTTTCCCCTTGTCGGCTCTGGAGGAAAGTCTGGTATTGCATCAGTCTTTGTCCAGGGAGCGTCCTCACGCAAGAACCTCTGGTCTGAAGGACACGCTCTGCTCCCGGTGCTGCTTGCTTGATGGTAGCGAGGTTCTCAAATTGTCCTTGGTTTCTTTTTCCTTTTATTCCTTGCAACCTAAAAGCATTAAGGGTGGGGCAAGCCATACTGCAGGGAAACTTCCCCCACAGCAGGAATTCACAGCCCCACCCTAATCCTTTAACATACAGGTTAGCAAAACCACACAATGGAGGACAGTCCCAAAATACTGGGAACCATATCCCAGCCACATGGCTGCACACATTTTTTGGGGGACACAATTCCAACCATGACATATACTTATGTACATAACCATATGTACAAATTATTTAATTGATTGCCTTTATTCTTTTTTATTGACTAGCAAGTGTGCATTATTTAAGAAGGATGTATCCCTATAACGTATACATTAAATATTTTTCTCAGTTTAACTTTTTTCAGCTTCTAGACAAATGTTACTGAAAAAAGTCTCACTTACACACTGGTCTCTCAGTAAACTTCTTTTTAAAATATAACTTATTTGAAATGATTTTAGATTTACAGAAAAGTTGCAAATATAGTACAGAGTTCACTTCACTTAATTTCATCTAATATTAACCTCTTTTCTAATGATGGCACACTTATCAAAACTATCCAGGTAACACTATACATTGCCATCAAGTCAACTGAGACTCTCAACTGACCCTACAGCAGAATGCCCTACAGAGTTTCCAAGGAGTGGTTGGTGGATTCAAACTACCAAACTTCTGCTTGGTAGTTGTAACTCTTAACCACTGCACCACCAGGGTCCAAAGTAATATTAAAAAACCCACCACCATCAAGTCAATTCTGATTCATAGTGACCCCATAGGACAGAGTAGAATTGCCACAGAGTTTCCAAGGAGAACTCGGTGGATTCAAACTGCTGACCTTTTGGTTAGCAGCCTTTGCACTTAACCATGTTAATATATTACTATTACTAAACTCTAGGTTTTATTAATATTTCACCACTTTTCCCATTTTACTGTTACAGATTCCAATCTATAACAACATATTGCATTTAATCTCTATTTTGTTTTTAACTGTGCTTGATACGTATTTTAATGTACAGAGCCAGGAGTGTTCTTCTCTCAAATTTGTCAGATAATTGTTAAATAATCACTGCATTCTCCAGCAACTTGAAAGACCAACTTAATCATATGAATAGCTTTCAAATTGATATTTTTAATGGAAATTCTACAAAAGCAGAGGTGAAATACTTAACATATCTCAAAGCACAAAATATATTAGCTCAAAAAGTGTAATGAATAAAAAAATTAATGAAAGAATGCATTTATTTTGGGAAATGTGATTAATTTTGGCACATCTATGAACTTTTTATGACCTACAGCAGCCAAGCTCTAGGTACAACTAGGTATTTATCTAAGACTAGTGAAAACATATGTGCACCCAGACTTATTTAAAAATGCTTTTAGCAACTAGTTGGAACATCATAATTGTTTCATCAAAAGATGAAAAGACAATTATGGTATATCCATACAATAATAAAAAATATTAAGTCAAGTGAATAAAAAAGCAAGACAAAAGAGTAGGTATTTTATGACTCCATTCACATAAACCCTGGAAATCCTGGTTGCACAGTGGCTAAGACCTATACAGGCTAACCAACAGCTAAGAAGTTCATATTCCCCAGGCACTCTTTGGAAACTCCACAGAGCAGTTTTACTCTGTCCTACAGGGTTGCTATGAACTGGAATTGACTTGACAGCAGTGAGTATTCATATAAAATTCTTAAAAATAGAAACTAATCCACATGGAAAAGTGAATCAATGATTGCCTATGGCTGGGTCAAAAGTATTAATGGACTGCAAAGCAGTATAAGGGAGCTTTTGAGGATAACAGAAATATCTTGATTGCTGAGGTTATTTCAGAGGTGTCTGCAGTCAAAACTCACCAAATCATAGACTTCAAATGAGTGTCATTTACTGTAAGTAAACAATCCCTCAATAAATTGTTTTTAAAAAAACAAGTGTGCAAATAATCATTAGTTACAGGAATAACATATCTGAAAACCCATCTTTACATCAGTTTATTTCATCTTCATAAATTTATTTTTCACATATTCTCTACAGTCTACACTCACACACACAAACATAAGCATCCACACATATACATAGAGTATTTTATAGTAAAATTTTTACTATAAAAATTGACATAAATGATGAGGGAGAAAATATATTTAAAGACCAACCATCTAGTAAACTAGGAGAAAAGAGTGCCAATATGTCTCTTGAGTTGTTTCTGTCAACCAGCATCTGCCTCTAGCAAGGTTTTGGCAAGCAATGCGTATTAGTCAACTCACAACTGAATTTTCTGTCAAGTGCCCGGAGTGCCCCTGTCCTTCTGTTCACCTGGCTTGGTGCTCTGGGTATTGCCCAGAGCTCAAAAGTTGGCCTTCTGCTGCATGCTTCTCTCTTTATAACCATTTGCTTAGAGCTCACACAGACTGACAAATCTATACTCCTGGTCTTTGACTTATTTTACCTTGTTACGACACTTACTGCTGAAGGGACGCATAATTCAATAAAGTCTTTCCCAACTATGAGATAGTGGTAAAGTGCTATGGCTGCTAATCAGAATGCCAGCAGTTCAAATCCACCAGGCACTCCTTGGAAACTCTATGGGGCAGTTCTACTCTGTCCTGTAGGGTTGCTATGAGCCGGAGTTAACTCAGCAGCTCTGGATTTGGTTTTTTGTTTGATCTGAACTATAGGATTGCTATGAATTAGAATCAACTCGATGGGAATGGGGTTTTGTCTTGGTTTATCCCAACTCAAATTGAACATCTCTAATCATGTATCTTCCCAAACCAATTCCCCTCCACTCGTTACCTTAGATTCATTCTCCTTTTACTTTAAAAATCACAGTTCTTGTCAATTTGTTTTTCAGATTTTAATTTATGATTTGTAGCAGTAATTATTCAAAATTATGGAGGAGCTTGTCCTCAAAAAAAAGCCACACAAGTACACAACATTTTTTTTTATTTTTATTTTTTATTTTTATTTAACATAACTGAGTGAAAATATACATTCACATGTAAATTTACATGCCCCCCTATATGCAGCTTCTGCTGCTCTCCCTGTCCGGTGACTGCACACTATTCCTCCCTGCTCCATACATGTCTCATCCTACCGACAGTCTCCTTTCCCCTCCTCTCCTTCCACTCCCCTTCCTCCAGCCAGAACACAACATTTTTTATAGGTTTTTGCATAGGATTTCTAGGGGCCCCATCTCACCCCCAATCAAAAAAGCATGCATCTGTTCACTTCTAAAACCTGGCTTCTCTGACCAGCCTTTTCTTGAGATCCCCAGAACCAATTTCCAAGTACTTTCCAGACAGCTGTTCTTATATGTTTCACAAACATCTCAAACCACGGCTGTTCAACATTCAATACACCATTTCTCCACTGAAATAGTAACTTTTCACGCCCCTTTATTCTTTCAGTGAAAAGCAACACCATCACCCCCAATTACAATAGTAACTTGAATATTGTAATTGACTTCTTTCTCCCCACTCACCTCTAAATAGTAATTACAGTGGCCTGCCATAATTGGCTAGCAGTTTAAATATAGCTTTGTTTGCCAAGGTGTTGGCTGATCCGTCATATACACTCATTATGGCTATTTTCTGCAGAAATGTAAAACTAGAGTAACTCACTCCTTTACAGTTAGGTAGCCAATATCCCAAATCCTCAATAGCTCATTTCTGGTTTCACTCAGTAGCCTCCTAACTCTCTGTCTCTTTTCCCAATCACTTTCCAATTCTAGTATTTTTCACCACATCAGTTATCTTAAAATGGATTTAGCTATTCCTCCATCAGCCCCTCATATAAACTTCAGTCTCATTCTTAAGGCTTACTATTCCTAAAGCAACATTTCCAGGTCTAGCTGGGCATTCTAGAAAGTATTTGGTAGACAAATAGAAATAGAAAGAGGGAGAACAATTGTTTACAGTTTTATACTCTCCTCTACCCCCTACTCAGCCACCTCAATGTTGTTTGTGTTTTCTTGGCTCCAGAGCAAAGCTTCCCAGCTAGTATTCCTCTCTACATTATTTTGTATGGCAGGCTGAGACGATATTGATGTCTGCAGTCCCTGAGATAACCTTGCAGGTCCTTAAGACCAAGAGCAGCTTTGCTATGTATGTAGTGTTCCCTACAAATATTAACATTTCCAAAGTGCAAGAAAAGGGTCTAGAAAACATTTGGGAAGCATCACAAATACCAGAAAACTGTCAAAGTTTAAAAAGGATGCATTTCCATCACAGCATTAAATCTCCTGGGAATTCAAAACCACCAGCTTATAAAGAAAAGCTATATGATTATGGCCAGTTGTATTTGGAAGAGATATGTCCAAGCTGGCCCAGGGGAGAAGCAGAAGTTGATAAATGTTGTCTCAAGCATGCAACTCAAGCAAGGCATGGACTGGAGTGTTGTCGCTCAGAACAGAGCCCAGTGGGGACAAAAAACCAAGTCAATAAATAAGCTGTAGGAGGACCCAGGAACCTAGCAAAGGAGACCTCAGAGGTGAAACTGAAAGCCAGGAGCAGAACCCAGAAAGAGCCAGAGTAAACACAGCAAAAGGTCAGAGCTTGGGGAAGGAAGCAAGAGCTGCCAGGCAGCAGAAGGCGAAGGGCTGAGATCAGGGTTGAGTTAATTCAGCTGCTCCTGAGGCCAAAGAAGCCTTTCCCTCGATCCACCAAGAGAGTTAATAATCCCTTACTGAAAATAAATGAACCAAACTTCATTCTGCATTAAAAACCAAATAATTCAGTAAGCCATTTTAGTCCATGTAACAGTCCTGTTCCCTCCACTAGTTTTCTTTTGTATAATCTTTTTATTTAAGGTTAATGAAATAGCAGCTTTCAAGTTGTGCCAGGCAGACAAAGAAAATTTTTTTCTAATTGAAATGTAAGTACACAAAGTAATGTCCTAATACAAAAGGAGAATCAAATTCATTTTATTATCATTAATATTAATATCATCTGCATTACTAGGAGTGACCACTTGCTGAATTTTTTAACCTCACATTATCACTGTGCTAGGAGATTTATATATGTTAACTCATTTATTCCTCTCAATAGCCACAAGAAAGACTATTACTTTCAAACAGATAAGGAAAACAAAGTTAAAAGAGGTGTCTGACCCCATTTTGGAGAGCAGCATCTGGGGTTTTAAATGCTAGCTAGCTGCCATCTGAGGCATACCAAATGGTCCCAACTCAACAAGAACACATGCTCACAAAGGACCAAAATGACATGGGGGAAAGAGAATCCAGAAGACAGAGAGACCCACATGAGTGGGTGATTACATCTATATGTAACCAGAGGAACCAGATGGTGCCCAGCCACCACCAGGGATAGCCACCGTGGGGCTCACAAAGTTGAGTTTCACTGGCAACATGAAAATAAAAGGGGTGTACCCTGAGAACTCCACTGCAAGACTGCAATTGATGGCCCAGGGACCTCGGGGTTCCCCTGGGAGGGTGGCCCCTGGTCCTGATGCTGCCCCTGTCCATAAATCATTACTGAGGTCAACTCTTCAGACAGGAATGGATTGGACTCAGTGAAACAGAGTGACCACATTGTGTGTGCACTTCATGGTTCTAAACATCTACAGGATTTTGTCCTGCTGGCTTCTTATTGAAGGGGCAGTAGAGGGTAGAGAGGAAGGGACAGGAGATTGTTAGGAGGACATGACATGTATAGAACAAATAGGAGGAGTGTGCCATCACCAGGCAGGGAGAACAGTGGGAATTGCACATAGGCGGCCATGCAAATTTATACTGGATTGTACACTTTCACTCAATCACAATAATTAAAAAAAAAAAAAAAAGAGGTGTCTGATTCCAAATCTTGTCTTCTTAATTACTACACTGACATTTAAATATTAAAGTGACTATTACTACAATAGCAGTCCTGGTGGCATAGTGTTTAAGAGCTATGTCTGCAAATCAAAAGGTGGACAGTTTGAATCCACCAGCCACTACTTGCAAACCTTAGGAACCATTCATTCTACTCTGTCCTATGGGATCTCTAAGGGTCTGAATCAACTACCAGCAAAGCTTTGGGTCTTTTGGTATTACTAAAATATGGCCCACATGAAATAAATCATTTGTTTAAGAAATATCTGTCAAAGCACTACTGGGTATTAAGTATTTTTATGTGCCCTTGGGGCAGAAATGGAAAGATAATCTACTTGTGATCTAGGTGCGATCAAATAAATTTCCACTCATAGAGAACACATGGGACACAGTCAAATTGTCTCCTAGAGTTTCCTAGGCTATAATCTTCACAGAAGCAAATCACCAGGTCTTTCTCCTACAAAGACAGTGGGTAGATTTAAACCACCATCCTTTTGTTTGGCACCTGAGCACTTAACCTTTGCACCATCAGGGCACTTTAGACTTGGGAACAGTAGAAAGAAAAAACATCATCCCTGGCTATGTACTCTTGCGCAAATTACATAATCTGGCTGAGCTTTAGTTTCTTCATCCTCAAAAGAAGTACAATAAAATCTTCCTCACAAGGTTACAACAAGAATTAAATGAGACAGCGTTTAAAGCATTTAGTAAGGTAGGCCTCTAGCTCCTAAAAGTGAACGAATACTAGTTAACTCCCCCCAAGGCAAAACACAGTGTTTACAAACTGTTATTGTTGTGAGGTGTCATGGAATTGGTTATGACTCATAGAGAAACTTTGCACAACAAAACAAAACATTGCCTGGTCCTGTGCCATGTCCACAATCGTTTTATGATTAAGCCCATTGTTGCAGACACTGTGTCAATCCATCTTGTTGAGAGTCTTCCTCTTTCTCACTGACACTCTAACAAGCATGATATTCTTCTCCAGGGACCAACCCCTCCTGACAACATGTCCAAAGTATGTAAGATACAATCTCACCATCTTTGCTTCCAAGGAGCACTCTGGTTGTACTTCTTCCCAAACAGATCTGTTTGTTCTTTTGGTGGTCTGTGGTACATTCAATATTCTTCTCCAGCACCATAATTCAAAGGCAATGATTCTTCTTCTGTCTTCTTTATTCATTGTCCACCTTTCACATGCATATGATGCAGTTGAAAATAGCATGCTTGGGGCAGGCACACCTTAGTCTTCAAGGTAACATCTTTATTTTCAACACTTTAAAAAGATCCTTTGCAGCAGATTTTCCCAATGCAACTCATCTTTTAATTTCTTGGCAGCTGTTTCCACTGGCATTGATTGTGGACTCAAGTAAAATGAAATCCTTAGCAATCTCAATCCTTTCTCCACTTATCATGATATTGCTTACTGGTCCACTTAAGAGGATTTCTGTTTTCTTAGTACTCAGGTGGAAGCCCTGGTGAAGGCTGTGGTCTCTGATCTTCATTAGTGTTTGTAATTCTCTTCACTTCCAGCAAGTAGGGTTGTGTCTTTCTACATAATGCAGGTTGTTAATGAGTTGTCTTCCAACCGTGATGGCTCATTCCTCTTCATATAGTCTAGCTTCTCTGACTAGTTGCTCAGTAAACAGATTAAAAAGGCCTGGTGGAAGGATACAACCCTGACACAGACCTTTCCTGACTTAAGCCTTGCAGTATCCCTCTGTTCTGTCTGCATGGCTGCCTTTTGATCCGCATACAGATTTCTCATGAGCACAGTTAAGTGTTCTGGAATTCCTACTTTCCACAATGTTATCCTTAATTTGTTATGATTCACATAGTCAAATGTCATTGCATAGTGAACGAAGCACAGGTCAACATCTTTCTGGAATTCTCTGCTTTCAGCCAGGATCCATCTGACATCAGCAATGATGTCCTTGGTTCCATGTCCTCTTCTAAGTCTGGGTGAAATTTGTGGAAGTTCCCTGCCAACATACTGTTGCTGTCACTTTCGAATACTCTTTAGAAAAATTTTACTTGTATGTGGTTTCAGTGATACTGTTCGATAATTTCCACATTCAGCTGGATCACCTTGCTTTGGAATAGGCATAAGTGTCAATCTCGTCCAGTCAGTTGACCAAGTAGTACAAATACCAAGGCTGAAATAAATGTAAAAAAAATGCCTTTGCTAAGCAGAAAGGCTAGACTGAGGCATTCTGGAATATTCCATATTTATTAACACTCCACCCTGGAGAAGCCTTATAACTGTATATGAAAGAAAAGCTATACAATGCATCTCCCTCTTCCCACCTGCCAGCTTTCAATAAGCATCCTGCTTTGGCCCAGGAACGTCACTCTGAGAGTGCAGCCCTTGGGTGCAGGTAAAAATAAAATTTGAATAAATAAAATATTGAATTCTTCAACCGTAAATTTAACTGCATTTTACAAGTAGCAAAAAGATCCACAGCAGTAATTGGTATTCATAAATGAATTAAGTACAAAGTATGATTCATCAGAAGATACATGCCATTCTACTTCTGAAAATGATCATTAATGATGTTTTATGACCATCTCTGAGAATTACTACTTCTTAGGCAGTGATACTAGAAATGAAATTACTTATTCAGTAACTGACTGCCTGTCCAAAGCAGACTGTATCTAAAGGCACAAGAAATGCTATGTCAGTAAGTATAGTTTAAATTTCAATGAAAATAAGAAAATAATTACAAACCATCCCAAATTCAAGCTATTAATGCTAAGGCCTTTTAAGATGTCCTGTACTATATATTTTAGATTATTTACCAATCAAATGAAGACAGTGTTTAGAGATCATTTACTCTAACATTTCAAGTATGAAAGTTGTGTCCACATATAAATGAAATATAAAAGATAACAGATACTGTTCTGAGCTTAAAAGGCTTAATGGAGTCATTTTCCATTTGAATTACAAATTTACTATAACTGGTAAATGTGATGATGTTATGGCAAGTGTACAGGGTGTCCTTTATACATGCTCTGAATTCCAGTTACATTTTTTCTGCCAAATATTGACCCAGATGCTACATGATGTGTTCAAAAAAAATCTCACTTTCTGCTGCAACCTATACATATTCTAAAGGTCTGACCAGTCTGTCAAAAAATGATCTGCTTGTACTAAGCTGCCTCTTTCTGAAATATAAAGAATAACAACAACCTTATACTGGAAACATTCATCTCATTCTACATTCTGCTAAACACAAGCCAACCATAACTGAGAAGATTCTAGCCTTTAGTAATTATAGGATGCATGCAGAAATCAGGAATAAAAGCTTTTTTTATTACATGCACCTATTTCCAATGCAATCCTTACTGTTCATTTTTCCAAAGCATTATGTTTGTCAGGTATCACTGTATCTGGGCTCCAAAAACGTCACAGATTTCCTTCTGCCTTTAAGATAAAGACTAAACTCCTTAACATTACGTTCAAGGCCCACTAAGAGTTCACGGTGCACCCTTAACTGACTTTTCAAATCATACCTTTCCATTTCTTTCTTATGTGGATAATTGTCTACCGTCATTATTCTTCTCTGACTATCGTTACATTGTCTCCCTTTAGAAGGTTATGCTCAACAGACTCTGCCTTTACTCCCCACTGACTCACACCCCAGCTAGGTTACTTACTCAGTGGGACCAGATGAGGACCATAATGTCCAGAGGTTTGCTCCTCCGTATTCACACAGACACTGTGATCCAAGTAACCACGACTGTGCTGCCTGGAAGACATTTCACCACTTGTCAATAACGGTGATCTCTGGGGTGGGGGTGTCAGTCCCTCTGCAGAATTCCCTCACCCTACACCACTGTAGTTAAGCCGATTCTGATCCATAGCAACCCCAAAGGACAGAGTGGAACTGCCCCAGGGGTTTCCAAGGCTGTAACCTTTATGGAAGCAGACTGCTACATCTTTTTCCGGTGGAGCCACTGATAGGCATGAACTATCAACCTTTCGTTCAGCAGCGGAATGCTTCAACCTCCTCACACTTTCAAAACTCCAAAGGCTCGTTTTTGATCAGATGTTTTCTACAAACAGAAATCAAAAAGCCACTCCAGACATCCTGCTCACCTCTACCCTCTTCAGGTAGTTTCTCTCTTTCAAAGGATACTATATCACGTAAAAAAGGTTTTCAGCTTCCGTAGTTATCAAAACAAAAAGATGAAGACAGCAGGGAGCTCTTTCTCTTCTCACACTCATAAAAGACTAAAAAAACTGACAAAACCCAGAATTAGGAGAACATGGGGAAATTATCACTCTGATGAGTAGTCAGTGAAAATGTAAATTGGTATAAGCTTTCTGGAAGATATTTGGTCATAAAGTCTTTTAAAACTGTGTAGTCCTTGGTTCAGTAATCATAAACATTTATATGAAGATATTTATCAAAGTTTTTCTTAATTGTAAAAGCTAAAAGGGACACTAGTTAAGTGGCCAGCTGGGGAATAAGTTAAATAATGCATGGTACAGTTTATTCAACAGGACACTAGGCAGCTATTTATAAAGAGGAAACTGGTGGCATAGTGGTTAAGTGCTATGGTTGCTAACCAGGAGACTGGCAGTTCAAATCTACCAGGTGTTCCTTGGAAACCCTATGGGGCAGTTCTACTGTGTCTTACAGGGTTGCTATGAGTTGGAATCAACTTGATGGCAGTGGGTTTGGGTTTGGTTTGGTATTCACAAAGATGATGAAAATGTATTTTTTGACACAAATTGAGGGAATAAGGTGTTATGATTGTGAACCTATTCAGAGAGAGAGCTGTAAAAATGTTTGTCACTGCCTTTAGGCATGGTTCCCTGATGCAAGTGTGGAATTCCTTTCATTCATTCTGATCACCTTCCAGCTCAGGTGAGTTTTCGAGCCCATGTACTGCTTTTAGAGACAGAGAATCTCTAGAGATTCTTGCCATTTGTATTTAACCTTGAGAAAAGTTGAGCTCTTCTCTAGTTTGTTATAGAAAGCAACTAAGGCACATGGTAGAAAAGTAAGACTGTCTTCATAAATAAATAAGGACAGAGAGACAGACAGCTGTTGTCAACTCAACACCGACTCATGGCAACCCTATAGACAACAGAATGAAATGCCACCCAGTGCTGTGTCATCGCCTAGATCACAGACATATTCAAGTTCATTATCATGACCATTATGTCAATTCACCTCACCAACGGTCTCCCTCACCTTTGTGAGAAACAAACACGATGTCTTCCATCAGCAATTACTCCCTCCTGCTAACATCTCAAAGCAAGCAAATGGGATGGCGTTCCGTTTGATCCATGTTTTCACTAGTTAATTTTCAGAAGTAGATCTCCAAGCCTTTCTTTCTCTTTTAAGTCTGGAAACTCCACTGAAAACTGTACACCATGGTTGACCCTGCTGGGGTTTAAAATACCTTTACCACAGTTTTTGGCATCACAGCAACACAAAAGCGACCACAGTAAAAAAAAATTGACAGATGAGCGATGTTTGAGCTATTACAGATTTTTGGAGCCTTGGTACATCAGCTGTGCATGACTATTTTTGTCATCTGGTACTGCTCTAACTGATCGCTTTAACAAAGGGAAGTTTATTCTTACACAGCCCAGTAGGCTAGAAGTCCGAATTCAGGGTGTCTGCTCCAGGGGAAGGCTTTCCCTCCTTGTCAGCTCTGGAGGAAAGTCCTTGTGTTGTATTAGTCTTTGGTCCCGGAGCATCTTGGCACAAGAACCTAAGCTCTGAAGGATGTGCTCTGCTCCGCGTGCTGCTTTCTTGGTGGTGTGTGAGGTTCCTAACTCCCTGCTTGCTTCCCTTTCCTTTTATCTCTTCAAGGATGAAGGGATAAAGGGTGACGTAAGCCACCCTTCCAGGGGAACTCTCTTTACATAGGAAAGGTGTCACAGTCCTACCCTAATCCTCTCTGATGTAATTATTCTGTAAACCACAGGCAAACATCAGCATTTATAGCATCAGAAAATCACAAAATGGAGGGCAATCACACAATATGGAGAACCAGGGTCTAGCCAAAAGACTACACACATTTGGGGAGGGCATAATTCAATCCACAACAATTACCCTAACTAAGGTAGGTATAGAAACCCTGGTGGATGTAGCGGTTAAGTGCTACATCTGCTAATCAAAGGGTTGCCAGTTGGAACCCATCAAGCACTCCTTGGAAATGCTACGGGGCCGGTCTAGGTCGCTATGAGTCAGCATGGACTCAGTGGCAGTGGGTTTGGTTCTGCATTTAATTTAGATATAAAAGGAAGATCCTAAAATGACAATAGCAAACAAATGCATGAATATCTCCAGGAGGCATGTACCCAACTAAAAGATGAGATGTATAGAACATCCAATGAATTTAACTATGTTAAGAAGATGTTTGCAATGTAGTTTGAAATTTTGAGGGTGGCAGAGTAAGAGATACTTTGAAAACTATACAGCAGGAAATAAATGAAACTTCTATGAATCCTAGGGAAAACAAAAAGATTTAAATGAAAGGAAATGGAGCAATAACAAACCAAAGGATTCAACTGTGAGTAATAATTACAGTCATAACAATTTAAAATTTGAATAGAGGAAGCAAAGTTGGTGGCTGTGTCTTTTTGTATGCATTTATGTTTGGCCATAGTAGAAAATCAGTATATAGAGAATAAAGCTGAAAATCAGCAAAGAGGAACACAAGGCACCACAAACATATTATTTTCCCCAAACAGTCAAGCATGAAGATGCAGTAAAATGATATAAGTAACTGCCTGTAAGAAGTAGGAGTCCAGGATGGCGACAGGTAGAACCAGTGTTTTTACCTGACATTTTAAACTACTTAAATTTACAATTTGATACACTTTTTTAAACATTGATTACATGGTTGAATGAATAAAAATAATAAATTTGTTTGCTTTAAGTTAAAGTATAACATCTCTGAATGGCAACACTAGTTATCTCACGTTTGATTGGAAACAGTAACTGGCTTTGCTTTACATTCTTCTTCTGATTACTGTAAAAACACATAATTAAAAGGACAGTGTGTTTAGCAGACGATCTTTAAAATCCAGGGAGTCATAAAGGAGAAATAATAATGGCTGTGACTCTATGATCTGGTCTAATTCACATTTCCAGATGAGGAAACTTGAGTCTTCCGAGAATCTGTCATTTTCTTCAGTAAAAGTAAACTCCAGATGTTGAAGAGGTTGTAGAGAGACTAAAACACTTATGTACTGTTAGTGGGAATGTAAAATGATAGAACCAGTGCCCTGGATTGAATGATGTCTCCAAAAAAAATGTGTATAAATTTGGCTGGGCCATGATAGCTGCTATTGGGTGGTTGTTCTCCATTTTATGACTTTTCCTATATTATAAATCCTAAACTATGCCTGTGGTTAATACTGCATGATTGGATTATGTTAAAGATAATTAGGGAGAGACTGTAACACCCCTACTAATGTCACCTCCCTGATCCAATATAAGTGGGATTTCCCTGGGGTGTAGTTTGCACTCTTTTATCTTCCAAAAGATAAAAGGAAAGGGAAGCAAGTAGAGAGCTGGGGACCTCATAACATCAAGAAAACAGCACCGGGAGCAGAGTACATGCTTCAGAACAGATGTTCTGGTGCTGAGACTAGACTACAGGGAGACTGATGCAACACGAGAACTTTTCTCCACAGCTAAGAGAGAGAGAAAAAGACTTAGCCTGGAGCTAGCACCCTGAATTTGCACTTGTAGCCTACTGGCCTGTGAGAGACTAAACTTCTCTTTGTTAAAGTCATCCACTTGTGGTATTTCTATTACAGCAGCACTAAATAACTAAGACAACTACTTTGGAAAACTATTTGACATTTCCTTGAAAAGCTAGAAACAGAAGTACCATACTATCCACTAATCCCACTTCTTGGAATATATCCTAGAGAAATAAGAGCCCTTACGTCAATAGATAAATGCAGACCAATGTTCATTGGAGCACTGTTCACAACAGCAGAAAGATGGAAACAACCCAGGAGCCCATCAATGGACAAGTGGATAAACAAATTATGGTACATACACATAATGGTACTGCACAATAATAAGAATAAAGAATTTGCAGGATAGAGTAGCAGGGGAGGAAGACTCGGGGCCACACTCTCAGGGGACATTGAGGCCAATTGGCATAACTAGCTTATTGTTAATACAGTCTTCTGCACCCCATATAGGTGTGTGGCATCTGGTGTCTTAAAAGCTGGCAAGCTCCCATCTGAGGAACACCAAATGGCCCCAACTCAGCTGGCACTGATAATCACCAAGACTAACAATGACATGAGGGAAAAAGAGCCTAGAAGACAGAAAGACCCACATGAATGGGTGACTGTATCAACATGTGACCAGAAGGACAAGATGGTGCCCAGCCACCACTAATGACAGCCAGGATGGGGCTCACAACGTTGAGTTCCAGTGGCAACATGCGGAAAAAAAGGGGTGCACCCTAAAAACTCCACTAGAAGACCACAATTGATGATCTGAAGGTCTGGGAGTTCCCCCAGGAGCATGGCCCCTAGACCTGATGCTGCCCCTGATCATAGGTCATTACTGGGGCCAATTCTTCAGATGGGAGTGGAGTGGACTCGGGGACACAGAGCGACTTATCATGTGTGCACTTTATGGTTCTATGCAGCTACAGGATGTCGTCCTACTGGCCTCCTATGAAGGGGGAGTGGGGATGGTGGAAAAGACGGGGCAGGAGATTGTCAAGAGGACATGACATGTATGGAACAGTGAGAAGGAGTGCGCTGTCGTGGGCAGGGAGAGGGGGGCATGCAACCTTGCATTATAAACTTGCACTCAATCACACACACAAAAAAGAGAAACAGAATTTGTGAAGCACAGTACTCTGGAGGGCATTATGCTGAGTGAAATTAATTGAGAAGAGTAAGTATTATACCAGACTGATACAGTAAGAACTCAAGAAAGTGTTTAAACACAGGAGAAGACATTATTTGAAGATTACGAGGGTGGGAAGGCGAGGTGTGGGGTACTCACTAACTAGATAGCAGACAAGAATCATCTTAGACGAAGGGAAGGGCAACACACAATACAGGGAAAGACAGCACAACTGTAATAACGCAAAAGCTAGTTAAAGTGTCCCAGACACATTAAGGGACAGAGTAGCTGGACCTAGGGTCTAGGAACCACGTTTTTAGGGGACACGTAAGTCCACTGGTATAACAAAATTGATTAGTAAATGTTTTGTATTCTACTTTGGTGAGTCATGTCTGACATCCTAAAAGTTTGTGAGTGGCCATCTAAGATGCGGCAATTGGGTCCAACCCACTTGGAGCAAAGGAAAATGAAGAACACCCCAGGCACAAAGAAAATATTAGCTCAAGAGCAACAGGGCCATGTAAACCAGAAACTCTATCGTCTGAGACCAGAAGAACCAGATGGTGTCCAGCTACCATCAACGACGACCCTGACGTGAAACACAACTTAGAGTCCCTGATGGAGCAGGAGAAATGTATCGAGTAGAACTCAAGTTTGCACATAAAGAGCAGTCTTAATGGTCTGATACTGAAGGAACCCCTGGAGACACGAACACCTGAAGACACAGACAGAGGACACTCCGCTAACCCAGAACTAAAACTATCCTCAAAGCCCACTTTTAAGACAAACACTAGATTGGCCAATAAAACACAGAATTATACTCATGAAGAGTGTGCTTCTTAGTTTAAGCAGAAAACAAGTAAATGGTTCCCGTCCAAAGGCAGGATAAGAAGGAAGGAAGGGACAGGAACTGGTTAAATGGACAGACACAAGAAATCCAGAGTGGAAGGGAGGAGGGTGCTGTCACATTATGGGGAGGGCAACTAATGTCACATAAAATGTATGTATGAATTTTTGTATGACAAACTAACTTGAGCTGTAAACTTCCGTGTGAAATGCAAAACAAATAAACAAACAAAAGAATGTAAACTCCAAGCTTCTCAGGTGAACAGTGGCACAAAAGTTTGCACTTGGAAAATAGTATTTAACGCCTCCTAGTGTTTGGCAGCCACATCTTTCCAATCTCTACGACAATCTCCTTAAGAATCTTCCTTCTTTCAGAAGGAAACCATGTGAGGAGGAAGTTCTACTCTGTCCTACAGAGCCATTGTGAGTCAGAATCAACCTAACGGAAACAGGTTTAATTTTTGACGGCACTTGGCTTGGCTGGCTATTACCACAATGCTCTGTGGTGGAGGCTACTTCTTCCCAATTAAAGCTCTTGCCCAGCTTTGATCTTCACCTTAATTTTGATAAGACAGCTAAAATTGACTTAAACAAACAAGATTTTCTAACGACTCATAATACTAAAGAGATCAAACAGTCCAGGTAATCTGACTTACTAGGTATGACATGCTCTCCCGAACTGAAGTTGTTCCATTTCAGCTACTGTCTCTTTGGCATGTGCCATCCATGAACCCACATCTAAGCTTTTGTCTTCAGCAAGTCACCCCAAAGAATGAGGCACAGAGAGAAAGCGGGGCTTCCTTACTAGCATCCACTTCCGGCCTACCTTCTACGTGTCAGATTCTTTGCCGAACACTCAGGACCATGATGGTGACCTGAAGGAGACACAGTGTTCATCCCATGGAGTCACGACTTTCGCCTGGGACCTCAGCCACCCAAGCACCTTAAGCATCCTCAGTCTAGACTGCCTGAAGAGCAAAAGGATGTGGGATAAAGGATATTTCTTTACACAAAATAACTGAATAATTTTCCCAGGTACACTGATAGATTAGCGGCAAACTGAGACACGTACCTTAGTCTCTGGCTCAAAGTCAAGCATTCTTATCACTATACCACACAATTTACTTTTACTGATGATCAGCACATCAGAAGCATGCCACCTTGATTCAAAGCAAGGAACAGTTTACTCTCTCAGACTTCATTTTAAGGAACAAAAAGCTATAGTCAAGGGGGATGAAAAAAACCCTTATTGAAGATACTCTGTGAATTCAGCAGAACCTCATTTTCTCCGTGGTATGGTTACTGCAAGTTCTATTTTAAGACACCAAGAATCACATGTTTTAATCAGAGTTTTATCATTTCCCCACTTAACAGATTCAACGGAGTTTTCATATCTGGGTGAAAAAAAAACTGTCATTATATTGCACTATTCAATAGATCATATCTCCTTGAAGCTCTTTCTGCACATTGCCTTCCCCAAACTGTGAGGTTTACCTCTGTTATGTCAATAGAAGAACGTAAAATGCATTGCTCTACAGTACTGTTGTCCATTGGGAAAAGTGGCATTGGTGGTAGCTCTCAAAATCTCTCATAGTGATACTGACTTTTGGAAATGCCCTCCTATCACCTTGTTTACAAATTAACAATACTATCTATAGAATTTATATAGTACCTTCTTTCAAAACAGAAGAATGCACTTTATATCCATTATTTCATTTATTTTGATAATATCTCTCGGAAGTGTGGTAATAACATTTGCCTCCCTGTCTTTTAATGGAAAAAAATTTAACCAAGAAAGATCTATTATCTTTCACGATGTGGATAAACAGCTTCTAAGTAGAGTGCCTACATTAAATGGAGACTAAACCTTCAATTATAGGATATTTTAGTTAATATCCTGAATAGGAACAGCAAACCAGAAATGCTGGAATTCAGCCAGTTTTTACTCTTTTTAAAATAAGTATCAGTTCTTGAGCATTTTTCATATATGTCGTTAAAAAGTGGTGTCAATGAAATAGACCAAAATATACAGAGACAAACTTATACAAAGAATAGAGCACAACATTTCATAAATGAATAGTATATAATATTGTCACTGCCTTGGAACTTTCAGTATATCAGAATTTCACACTTGAATATGTAACTGATCATTGAAGAAGAAAATTATGACAAGATACAAGTTTTATGTAACAGCCTGCTATCTTGGCACAAAGTATCAATTGATATAAAACTTTAAATGACCGTACCTTCGAGAACTTTAATGCAAATAGTTAAGTGATAACTATTTTTAGTCTTCCATATTTTAAGAAATCTCCTGCTACAATTTTATGAGGCAACACTTCAACTATGATTTAAATACCTGAAAAATACTTTTCATATGAAATGACAATGACTGTTGTTATGGACTGAAATGTAGCCCCCAAAATATGTGTTGTAAATCCTAAACCCTGTATGCATGGATGTATTTGCATCTGGGAATAGAATTTTCTTTGCCATATTAATGAGGTTAATCAGTGTTTACTGTGCCTTAGGCCAATCATTTTTGAGGTATAAAAGGAGTAGCTTAGGCACAGAAGCAAACAAGGACAAAACTATGAAAGATTAATGCCACATGGAGATTGTCAAGGAACAAGGAAGCAGGAGCTGACAAGAGACAAGGATCTCCCCCAACAGCCAACAGATAGGAAAAGTTTTCCCTTACAGCTGGTGCACTGAACTCAAAATTCTAGCCTCCTAAATTGTAAGAAGAAATATTTCTGTTTGTTAAAGCCACTCATTTATGTTATTTCTAATATAGTAGCACTAAGGATCATCAAAAAAGACGAAGACACTCAGTATGACAGATCGACCCAGGGCTAACAAAAATGAGCTCAAACATGGCAAAGATTATGAAGATGTCACATGACCTGGCAAGGTTTCCTTCTGTTGTACACAGAATGGCTATAAGTTGAAACCAACTCAATGGCAACAAACAAAAAAAAAAAATCCTGACAGTTGTCTACACAATATCTACTCTCTCCTTCTTCCTTAGTATAACAGAATCCTGATGTTTTGAGAATAACCATTATTTCCATCTTAAAAAAAAAAAAAAAACACCTCTAAATTCTGTCGCAGACTTCCCAGCAGTTACGGGTAGTCACTAAACTAGCTCCGACCTATAAGACATTAGCCAAAGTTTGCTGAATGGATGGTATAACTGATTAATGTACTCAACTGCTAACTAAAAGATTAGAGATTCGAGTTCTCCCAGAGGCAGCTTGGAAGAAATGTTTGGCCATCTACTTGCAAAAATTCAGCAATTTAAAATCCTACAGAGTACAGTTCTTTTCTGAAACACATGGTGACAATGAGTCAAGCTCAATTTGACAGCAGCTGGTTTGGGTTTTATCAGGTGCAACTTCCCAACAAGTTATCCCTTTACTTATTAAAAGGGAGTGATTCAGTTGGCTTGAGCCGACTGCCTTGTGCCTAACCCCTCCAGCCTGGACTGTAGGTGCCACGTCTGGCAGTTTACCAACCATCTTTCACCAGAAAAATAACAACCATAAATTGATGATAACGCATCAGGCAGCTGGAAAGAGTCTGAATCCTTGTGAACGTCCTTGTGCAGTTGCCACAGACTTGAACCATCTTTACTCTGACATTTTAGGACATTCAAAAAATAAAGTCCTTATTAACTGTAGCCATCAGAAGTCAAAGTTTCTGTTACTTCCAACTGAATGCAAGTAACTGATAAAATATCACAAATAGATCTCACTTGGGTTCTTTTTCTCTCATCAGATGTCTTAAAGTAAAAATTAAATCCTTAAACTTAAAAATATCTTCTATTACATCCCCTTACCATTCTTCTGTAACCTTTAAGTGCCTTCTCTTACATTATTTCTCAGTCGTGCAAAAGTGTGAAAGCAAGAGAAAAAGTCTGCTGGAAACAAGTCACACTAAACAGTAAAGAGGACAACCCACTCTGCCACACACTTTTGCCTATACTCCAAATGGGCAAAAATACATTCCAAGACTCATTAGTATTCTATAGCTGTATCTCCATCCTACTGAAGATCATAGCTCAGTAGGAGGTGTGATTCACAGAAATAGAGTTTTCTTCTTTATAAACCTCTCTCATTGAATAAAATTTGAAATATTCTCTAAGCCATACAATACAGAAACTCTTGAAATCTCATTCTATTCTTCAGGCAATGAACAATAAAACGGAAATTTTACGAATTATCCCAGATTTTGAAAAGTCAAGTTTCTTGAGAACCAGAATATTTGCACAAGTTAGCTTCAGTATTGCAGTCCAAGATTAGTAATTTCAAAGACATATAGATACTACATTTATCTTTCAAAAATTTAAATATGAAAAGTTACAGCAAATACTTTTTGTATTCAGTTAGAAATGTGTTTGACTGGGAGTAACAGAAAACCTAAGAAACAGTGGAAGAAACAATTAAGTAGTTTATTTTGTCTCATGGAACAGAATGTCTGGAAGTAGGCCACGCAAAGCTGCCACATCTGCTGTTAAGATAGCATCAAGGATCCCAGCTATATCTATTTTTCTGCTTCATCATCCAAAGTGCACAGTTCTAAGGCTTGTGATTGCAAGACTGCTGTGTATCCCAAACAGGGCAAAGAAGGGGTAAGGAAGGGTCAAGGGCAAAAGTCTTCTCTTTGAGAGGGTTTTGTTCAGAGAAATATCTCTGCAGAATCTCCATATAACCGTAATCACACAAACTAGCTGGTTTCAAGGAAGGCTGGAAGGTTGAAGTTTTGGTTTCCATCTGGTACAGCAGTAAAAGGTAAAAGGGTGAGTAGGTTTTAAATCCACTAGACAGCAAGGCATTTGTTTTTTGTTTGTTTGTTTGGTTGGTACCTGTTGAATAAGCCAAACTACAGTATCTGCCACACCTCCTTACCAAGCCAATCAGATGCCATCCTCATTAGCATAACCACCAGCCATCAGTGCACAAAGCATTAGAGTGTTCTCAAATTGTACTACACACTATACCCATATAGTTGGGTAGATGTAACCCAATCCTGACCTCTTATTATTTATTACACTAATTTCAACTTGAAAAAAAAAAAAAAACTGAAGAACTTTCTTAGAAACAATACTTAATTACATAAACAAACAAAATCCCATTGCCACTGAGTTGATTCCAACTCACAGTGACCTAAAGGACAGTGTAGAACTGCCCCCACAGAGTTTCTAAGGAGTGCCTGATGAATTGAAACTGCTCACCTTTGGGTTAACAATCATAGCATTTAACCACTAGGTCACCAGGGTTTCCACTTAACTACAGAGGTGTATCAGAAATTCCTCTCATGCCTTATCATATAATACCCTCAGTCTTTAGTTTCATCAAATCTTATTCTAGAATGAACCTTAGAGATTATTATGATCCAAAGGTTTATAGATGAAGCTTACACATTGCATGTCATTTAACCATTAAGTGGCATAGCCAACCTGGAACTGAGGACTTTTGACTCCCCGCAACGTCCTCACTTACCAATTACTAAACAGTAACAGTGAAAATAAAAGCCCCTTCAATTTTTCAAGAGGTAAAAGGGTAAAGCACTAGGGAGGGGGAAAAAACTGTCTCATCCTATTATTTCTTTCTGTATAATCTCCTTACTGTTCTGTGTTTTTTCACTTGGGTATACATCTTGACACTGTAAATTGTTACAGGATCTTATTTCCCATCCAGAAAGTTATCCTACACAAAGATCAGTGCGTAGGAGCTTCCTTAAAGAATATATAGGCAGCTTCCTTAAAACGGGTTCCAGCTACTCCAGCGAATACCAATATTGCTTCCTTATCTCTGAATTCAGGCAAAGATGTTTAACATTCCACGCTATTAAATTATTTTGATCCATGATATAAGAATAACAGGGATGTGGTTTTCTCCTTCCCACCCATCCACCCCAAAAAGTCCTTGAGGAAATACATTAAATACCACCGTAAATTTTCTTCTTCTAACTCCTAATATTTGATGAGAGGAAATTCAGTTTAAATGACTACCAATGTAACCTTAATAAAACCAAAAGGAAAAAAAAAAAAAAAACACTGCTGTTGAGTCAATTCTGACTCATGGTGACCTTATAGGACAACTACACTTGTGTTCTAAGGAGTAACTGGTAGAACAGAACTGCCACCCTTTTCATTAGCAGATGTACAGCATTTAACCATTACACCATCAAGGTGAGAATCATCTTAAAGGAGTAGTGTACTCCACACTGTAAGACAAGAAAAGACAGAAGCAGATGAAGAGTCTTTCCAAGGAGTCTTAGGGTATGTGTAAGTATGTGTGTGAGCGCATACAGAGGAAGACAGAGCAAGTGCTGTGGGGTGCACTGCCTTTTTGTACCTAATACTGTTGGTTTGTGTCATATATTGAACTGTGTACCTCAGAGGAAAGCATATGTATCAATTTTGCTAGGCCATGAGTCCTGGTATTTTGTGATGTTCCTAGGTACTATAAATGCTGCTTCTATGATGTTAATGAGGGAGGATGGGCGGTGGCTACATTAGTGACAGAAGGACTCACTAACAAAGTTGTATTCTGCCTTGAGGGAATCTCGTGATATAAAGTGAAGGGAAGCAAACAGACAGTTGGGGACCTCCTACCACCAAGAAGCACATGTCCTGGGGAAGTTTGATGTTAAGGATCTTCCTCCAGAGCCAACAGAGAAAGAGCTGATACCTTGAATTTGAACCTTTAGCCTAACTTAGGGTATTTCTGTTATAACAGTACTAGACGACTAAGACAGTCCTGCTGTGCAAACCCTGCTGACATAGTGGTTAGGGTGAACATCTGCTAATCAAAAGGTCAGCAGTTCAAATCCACTAGGTGCTTCCTGGGAACTCTCTGGAGCAGTTCCACTCTATCTGTCAGGTCACTATGAGTGAGAATCGACTCGATGGCAGTGGGTTTGGTTTTGGGGGTTCCTGCTGTATGTTTCTTACCTTCTGGCTCTCCAGAACCTGTAAAAAACAAACCCCCTAGCACAACAACCCTCTGCACCCAATGTAACTGACACAACCCTCAGACATTTAGGGTGACTCTGACTATAAAGTGAGACATTATCCCAAGTCATTTTCTCCCATAAAGATGGTCTACAAGTTACACATTATACAAATAACACAAAATAGTATCTGGAGTTTTCTCTAGAGAGTCATAAGCCCTCCAATATTGTATAAAAATCTTGAGTATATATTCATTTTTCTCTAGGTAATTGGTCCATATGTTCAGATATTCAAACATGCTTATTAAAAAGAAAAAGTATCATCCTGATACAGCAAAGTGTTTTTCTCATTTGAAAACACTGCCTCTCTTTTAATTTTTAAATAAATCTCTGCAGAAGGAGATTCTGATTTCTTAAAGAAAAAGGAAAATGATGAAATACTAAGAAACCAGGGTGAACAAGCCCTGCTATTATTTAACTGACAGAACTTCAGTTCTCATATGGTCTTTGAAGGCCTAATTTTCTTAAATATAAAATAATAAAACTCAAATAGAAAGAAAAAAACACATAGGGTTGTATGATTAAAAACATAATATGAAATATAATTTCATTATAAATATATAAAGTATAATGAAAATATCCAGTTCTCTAAGTGGACATAGTCACAGATAGATTTCTCATCCCACCACTGTGGCAGGCTAAAATGAGTCCCAAACTGTCTGGTCCTACAAACACATAGACGTTTGGATAAAACAAGACCAGAAAAATAAAATACTTTAAATAGTTAAGTTTGAAGGGGGTTGGGGGAAAAGGGTAGGGAATAACAATCTTCCAACACCAGAAAAGAAAGAAACACTAGAATAGTTAGTGCATAAATTGGTACTACAGTAGACCAAAGAAATTACTGAACTTAGACAAAGGCATTAATCACTGGAGACTGAGAGTTCCAAAGATGTTTAAGGACATGTAACTTGGTCTGGGATCTCTGGTGATGCAATGGTTAAAGGCTCAGCACCAGCACAAAGGTCATCACTAGACTCCACCAGCCTCTCCTCGGAAACCCTATGGGGCAGTTCTTCCTGGTCCTAAAGGGGTACAGTGAGTTGTAATCAACAGTTATGGGTATCACTTCGTCTTAGGCCCAAGAGAAGGCATAAACTGAAGCTAGAACCTCGACATGAAGATAGAACCCTGACATAGTTGACACTTTGTTTACCCAAAAAGGGCTAGAAGCCCAGTCTATGAAATAAAAATAAAATAAAATAATCCTTGTCTCTTTCTGGGTCTCTATGAAGGAAAAACAAAAAAAAAAAAGTACTCTTTTAGTTTAAATCCCTAAAACTACAAACACACAGTTGGAATTTACATCCTCTGCATTGTACAGTAATCTCAAACCAAGAAATTAATATAAAAGTTGGTCCTAAACCAGTGATATCCCTGGGCTGTTCTACAAAAGCAAACAGAATATCACTGTACAGGAATACTTTCATAAAATAGGAAAAATATGAGTCACACAGGGGATAAAACAAAAAGAGGAACCTGGCTGAGGACAAACTCATAATCCAAGTAACAAACCACACAAGGAAATGATGTGCTATAAGGAAGGACCATCAGACTCAAACACTGGGATGAGTAACTCTCAGAGGTATGAGAACAATTTGAAAGAGACTGTAAAATAAATACATAAATAAATAAGGATATGAAAATATAGGCTTCAGGGGAGGGGGGAAATATGAAAAGGCATTAGATAGCACTTCTAGAAAATAAGAGAAACCAGAGTTTCATGAACAATTTAAACAATACATATAACACTAATGAAGAAATAATTAGTTAACTAAAAAGTCTCTAATTATTACCCAAATGCTTCCTTAAAATATTTCTTAATTGAATATAATAGGGAGCTGAGTTACATGACACATAGAGCAAGAAGTCTAACATATATCCAACAAAAATTCCATAGAAAATAATAGAGAGGACAGAGACAAGATGACATATATGAGGAGACAGTGTTACAATTTTTTAAGAATTCAATAAATCAAGAAATAGAGCAGTTATCTCATTAAAGAAGCACAAGAAACAACAAGGAAAATAAAAACAAGCCTACACCTAGGTATACCATGGTGAAAGTGAAGAATGCCAAAGACAATGAGGAACGCTGAAGAGTGATCTTAAAACAAACACTAAGAAACCACTCATAAGCAAGAATAGCAGCCAGAACACAATACAATAATATCATCAATGAGAAAAGTAAATGTCAGTTTAGAATTAGGTCCCCAGATAATCTATCACTCAACTGCTTGGATGAAATATAGTTTCAAACAAACCCTTAAAAAGATAAATATTTATATTTGCATACCAACATCCATAATAAGGAATTCAAATCCAGGATACAAAAAGCAAACATCAAAGACAATGCAGGTAAATGTGAATAAGCACTGCATGTAATAATAATAATAAAAGGAAAAACTGTGTGAAAAATGACACAGGGAGTATAAAATATGTGGTGGACCTACATTACCATATAATATTATGAAATATGGAGGATAAATAAAATTAAAACATTAAGGTCTTTATATTATTTAAGAGACATTCTAATAAATTTCATGTAAGATAATATATGAATGTTCAAAACATATAACCACCAAGAGACTACCAGGACTGACAAGTGCTATGCACTGACGAGCCAAATCCACCCTTCAAAGCAATTTTGGAACTCTTTTTCTGGAATGGCCATCAGAGCTGTCATCGTATTACCCTTGATGTATTGAATGTCACTGAAATGTCTTCCTTTCAATATTTCCTTGATCTCCAGGCAAAGAAAAAAGTTATTGGGGGCCAGATGAGGTGAGTAGGGAGGGTAGTGTGATACAGTTATTTGTTTACTGGCTAAAAATTTCCTCACAGACATCTATGCAATTAAATTCACAAACTTGCCGCCTTGCTACCATGCACAATGGCCATTCCAGAAAGAGTTCCAAAATTGCTCTGAAGGATGGACTAGGTGCTGGCCTCAGTGCGTAGTTTCCCAAGGAGAGTACTTTGAAGGTGATCACAGTGATACTCAACAATGAGGTATGTAGCACTCAGAATAACTAAGTTCACAGGCTGAATTGTTGGACTTTGTAGATATGTAATATATAATGTTCACATCAATAGAGGCAAAGAAACTCACAATCAGTTGCCATCCAGTCAATTCCATCTTATAACAACCCCATAGGACAGAGTAGAATTGCCACTATAGGGTTTCCAGTGCTGTAAACCTTTTCAGAATTAGATTGCCGTGTCTTTCTCCCTCAGATTGGCTCGTGGGTTCAGCCCCCAACATTCCAGTTAGCAACAGAGCATTTAACCACTGCACCACCCAAGCTCTTCAAGAAACTCAATAAACCCAAAAATATGTCTGGAAAGAATGATAAAACTGAAAGAGATGGAGGGAAGAGGAGTAACATGAGAGTGTCCTTTAATAACAAGCAATGCTTCGTTTTGAAACAGATGTCATTAAAACTAAGAAGCTGACACTGAGATGAAGTTTAGCTTATCAATGCCTAAGGAAGAATGAGAAAGGAAGTAGAAAGGGCAAAAGAGAGAAATCAAGCTGCGATGCAAGTCCCACAGAAAGTTCTAGAGCTAGAATGATGCTTCTGAATTGTCTTGAATTGGGTTGAGAAGCTCAAGCCTTTATACTCTCAACAACAACTCCTACATGTATTAGGCACCCAATATGGGCCAGCCAGGGAGGGGCAGGACCTTAGGCAAGGGGACTCCTACAGCTGAAGCACTCTCCGAAGGGGCTGACTATGGAAGACCATCTGCCAATTGAACTCCCAGCACTGGAGAAACAAACCCTTCCTTAAAGAAAGATTTGGCACATCACAGTGTCCACATGGTGCCCACCAGTGCTCAGTGGAACCCATTTGTCCTGTGGTCAACATCTCCACGCTGTCTCCTTCTGCTGTTTTTTTCCTCTGATAAACAATGATGAATAAAGGTTTATGCCATAACAATAAAAGATAAATTCAAACTTTTAAACCTCAAATCTTTCTAATTCAAAATCTCTTCACAAACCTCTTGCTCCCTACCCAAAGTAAACTAAATATGTTGGAAACAACCTTCGCCTCTTTATTTAGTCACAATTTAAATCTTCAGTTTGTAAACCAAAATGAAAACGTTATTCCTATGCTTAGAATCGCTGTCAAACATGAATCTTTAGTTTTCCACACACTGTAACTTTTATCACTAACCACCTTTCTCTAGATGGACAATGGACTCCAAGATTAGAAAACAACATACATGCATTGATTTTTTTCCTCAAACCCAACCCAACTCTATATTATAAATGCAAGCAAGCATGCCAAGGGGTATTCTCCAGAGAAATTTAGGATAATTCATCTTTGCAATATGTCAAGTCAGAAATAAAAGGAAAATCAACTGAGGGGAAAAAAATGCAAGCAGACACAGTGCTAAACTAGCTCACAACTGTGCTGATAGATTAATGATAGAAAGACAGATAACCTCAATATATCAATCATGCTATCTCAACGATTCCAGTATGTTTAAATTTTACTTGATTTTTTTTGTAACAAGGAATTGCCATTTCTGTTGTTTAAAAAAGAAACAGCTTATAGATATTACTACTTAAGACTTACCAGCATTTGCTGTAAGAGGTGAATAGGCCAACGTTATATCGAAGACAACACATGTTGACATTAAAAGGGATTCTCTTTGGAGATGTCAGGAGATAAGTGACATATCCTCAGAAGGAACCAACCCTGTGAGGCAGATCTGCTCTGCCCTGTGTTTGCTTTGAATCAGAACCACCTCAGCAGCAAGTGGTTTTGAAGAAGTGCAGCTGAATTTCCTCTTACCTGCAGTGAAAGCACTGGCTTTATTTACCTTCCCAGTTTATTTACAGATGGATCTCAGACCCCTCACTACAGCTTCAGATTGCATGTAAAAACAAGTTGAAGTACGCAAATCGGTTGTCTTTTTCTTTTGTATAAATTATGGGCATAAGAGCCGGCTTTCAGTAAAAATAAAAGAGAGTTAAATGTGCAATCCACTAAAAAAATGGCATCTGGACTTGCAGGTGTTTTTTTTGTTTGTTTGTTTTAGATTTAAAGCGTCTTTTATTCTTATGGAGCCCTGGTGGCATAGACGTTAAGAGTTTGACTGCTTACCAGATGTCAGCAGTTCAAATCCACCAGCCACTCACTGGAAACCCTATGGGACAGTTCTACTCTGTCCTATAGGGTTGCTATGAGTTGAAATACACATGACAGCAATGAGTTTGTTTCGATTGCATTTATTCTTACAATTATTCAAGGGTTTCAAGTAACTGAAAACCCCTCAATGTAAAAGTAAACGTTGAGTGTAGCGTAAAAATATATATATATATAATTCAAGTAACAGTTCCCTCATAGATCTAATACGTAGAATGCATAGATGTGACTTTTCTGTTTAGTAGCACCATATACATATGATGTAAGTATTACACAAGTGGAATTTTAGATGACAGTCTCAAAGTATTGCTTAAAATTATCCCAGGTGTGTGCGTCTGTGTGTGTGTGTGTGTGTGTACAATGTATAATCTTTAAAATGAACCACATTGTAATTAAGAGCTAATTTCCCTGTGCCCTCCTCTTTATACTTGCTGTAAAACTGGTGGCTATAATGGGTTCAGATTTTTTTTCACAAGTGTGCGACATGGACCAGAATCTGTAAAAAGGGAAGGAAGGAAGCAAAACTGGAAAATAGGAGAGGAGAAGAGTGGGGGGTGGGTGGTAGGGGGCTGTCATTCCCCTTCTCTCTTTCAGCTTAGAAAGGGGCAGGCTCTGAATACATCTTAGCACCCCTCTCGGAGATTACCTAAAGTTCCCAGCATAGACTTCCTTATGCCTAGGCTTGGTTGTGCCCTGCTTGGTGCCCAGTCCCCTAAGCACATGGGATCATCCTGGGACCGCAACCCAGCAAACTCTTCGATACTTGAAGCTCCCTCACGCCCGTCACCTGCAATCAGCAGATACCGCGCGCAAATCTATCACCCACCCCTGGGTTTCAGAGCCATGACTCCTGCCTTTCTCCGCATTCCCTTTGCTCTCCCTTCGTTGCAGTGACTCGCCAAGAGGTCCAAGGGCAGAGGCTGGCGCAGAGGAGACAAGAAAAGGGAAAAGGCCAGTTGGCAGATTTACTACAAGGGGAAACAACAAAACTGGTCAAGGCGACCATCCTTGCACTGCGGCCGCATTCCCCCGTCTCATCGGCCCCAGGCAGCCCCGCAGCACCCCCACACTCTCCATTTAGCCTTCAGTGCTAAATGAAGTAAAAGAAGGAGGAACAGTAACCCCCCAGCCTCCAGAGCCGAGCTTACCTCTGGCTGCACTTGCAGAAGCCGCCCTCCTCCTTCCCGAGGTGCCCCTGCTGCACTGCCGCTGGCGACACTGCCGACGCCGCTGCCGCGCACTGGACGCCGGGGCTACGGCAGCTGCTCCGCCTGGTGGGGCTCGTCCTGGAAAGGCGAGCGAGCAAGGCTTGCTCGCTCTCCCGGGACGAGGAACCGGCAGGCGCCCAGACAGGGCCGAGATCTCGGAAAAGGAGCGCGCTAGCCGGGGGCGGCGGTGGGTGCGCGCGCGGACGAACCGTCCAGCCGGCTTCAGGAACCAGGGTCCAAGCAACAACCCTGCGACAGCCACGCTTTCCTGAACCACTCTCTCCTCAGCTGGCCCTCCAAGCCCTCCCTCCTGTACCCCGGGAAGAGATAGTTCGCCTGTGGCACTGGATCTACCGCACCGTGCTTCTTAGCCCGGTGCGCGGAAATCACAATGTGACCGTATTGCACCGACTGGCTGCTGTGTAGTAGGTTGTAACTGCCGGGGGCCACCACCTGTCAATTCTAGCTAGCAAAGCACACCGTTACCAGCCAGCTGGCATCTCCCTGACTCCTCTCCTGGCTTATTTCCCTCTCCCACCTACCTCGCCGACCTCCCGCAACACTCCATAGGCATGATACCAGGGGACTTTTGCAAAAACCTCACTCCCAGCCGGGAGCTCACAGCATCTCGTTTGCCACCAAGAGCTGAAGGATTACGCATAGCCCTGCAAACCAATCCCAAACCGGATGCTGAAAATCCTGATTTGAACCCCATACACCCTCCTTTCCCTTCGCCACCCCCACCCGCCCCCATTCATAATCCCAGCGGCCGTCTGCCACTACACACCCTCCCCCTACTGCCCGCCCGCGCTCGGATTCGCTGCCCCTGGAACATGTCACTGACTCGCTATTCATCTGCCTTGAATACTGTACTAGAAGCTCCGCAGCCTAGGGCCGCACCAAAGCAGGGGGAGTGAGAGGAGTGGGATCTGCGCCCAGAGCAGGAGGGAGGAGAGACGAGAGCTAGCCAGCCAGTGTGGCGCGTTACAAGGAGGGCGAGGGTATGAGGGTGCGGGCCCACTGCTTTCCCGTGCACAAAGGAGCTTCAGAAGGAGATCAGCGCTGTAGGAAGGAGTCAAGGGGTCAGATCATCCCTGAGAACGTCCTCCACCAAGACACCCTGCGAGTAGGTTCCACAACTTGCGAATTTGTGTGACAGCAACAGGCAAACAGCACACAGAGCTTGTCCGACAGTCCTTTGAGAGCACAGCCGGGTGGAGGCCTGTCAGTCAGTGGAAGGGTGGGAAAGCAAGGGTTTCCTTTTCCTCCGTTGTCCGGTCCCTTGAGAGAAATACAAGGAAGAAAAATCATAAAGAAAAGAGGAGCAAGATAAAGATGAGGTAAAACTTTGTGTTGAATTTCTAAACTAGCTAGAGATCAGGATGACTTGAACGAATTGGCCTGTTTGTTAAATTACTTCAGTAAACACTTAGGGTATATTCATTTAGCTTTAAGCACAGTGCACTGCACCAGGTGCAGAGGGTATGCCGACGGTTAGGGCACAGTCTCTACATCAACAGAGCAGAGAGTTTAATGGAAGAAGTAGCTGCAAAATCGACATACCGTACAACATGATTTTTTAAAAAATCACGCAACAGATACATATAGCAAGTAAAGTTCATTGCCATCAGTTAATTCCAGCTCGCAGCAACCCAGTAGAACCAAGTAAAACTGTCCTTAGGAATTCCAAGGAGCAACTGATTTATTCAAACTGCTAACCTTCTGCTTAGCAGCCACCACCAGGGCTCCCATAGGGCAACTACGTAGAAAAACAAAACACACCCATTGTGGCTGAATGGATTCCAACGCTTAGCGACCCTATAGGACAGAGTAGAACTGCTCTATAGAGTTTACAAGCAGCACTTGACAAATTCAAACTGCTGACCTTTTGATTAGCAGCTGTGGCACTTAACCACTAAACCACCAGGGTTTCCTATAGCACTTCAGTATTTTTTGTCACAAAAACCCTTTCAAGGTAGTTTTCTGAAGATAATATAGCAACTTTGGGAGCGACGGTAGTCACCGATGCCTTTCAAAGCTCTGCTATTCAGATATTACTGATACTACTGTCCCACTGGCTAGGACAAATTATATAGTTAAATCCAAACTCAGTGTGTGAAGGGTCTCCATAAGGGCGTGAATATAGGGAGCTGTCAGTCACTGAGGTTCATTAGCCTAACAAACTACCACAGAAAGTGAAAGTTTTTTGGTTGTGAGAACAGGAAGCTACCTTGAAGTCTCCCCTACAAATAGTTTGATCAGAAAATATGACTCACTCAAAAGAAGAAAGTGGCACACTAAGTGGAAATAATTATGTTGGTAGGGAATTGGGCAAGAGAGCTAGATCTCATCTTAACTGTATAAAAAGACAAATAGGAGCTTGCCAAGAAAATGGCAAGAAATACTACCAATGCAAGGACTTAATAGACTGCTGATTTATATTCCTTCCCCTTCATGGTTTGAGAGGAAACATTTTCATACTCGGCCCCTGGGGGCCCAGAATACCCAGTTCTCCACAAACGAACTTCTGCTAAGTGTCCAAGAGTTATTCTGCTTTCTTGAACCTGTTGCTTTAAAATCTATACAATGTACCTTATCCATGACCTTGAAATAGAACTGTAAGCCAAAATTAGTAATACTGAGACAACAGGCACCTAGAGGAAGCCAACAATTCCAGTAGTCAAGTCATGGCTCTAACAGTCTCTATAAAATGGTAATGACATAAGGTCTTTATCCTGAACTACAAGGAGAATTAATTAGTCAGGCTTACTAAATATAAAGAGATTATTGCCCAGAAAGAGTATGGGGTGGGAACCTAAGTTTTGATTCAAGTGGTATACTCCCCCTCTCTGAATATCAGAACTTTGAAAGGCATTAGTGACTACTGTGGCTCCCAAGATTATTATATCATCTTTAGAAAACTTCAAAGGAATTTTGTGGCATAAATAAATAATTGTCGACTCTATGGCACTGTTCTACTCTGTCCCACAAAATTACTAGAAGTCAGAATCAATTTGACAGAAATGGGTTTGAGGGTTTTTTGTTGTTGTTGTTATTGTTCCCATGTCATTTTCAGAAAAAAAAATAATACAAATTTTACCCACAAACCCTGAAGTAATTGTAAAGATTACCAAAGGGAGTTGAGTTTGGTCAGAAGTCATATGGTTTTCCAGGCCCAGGAAGGGGTAGAGGGAATCAGTATTAGGGACCTCAGAAAGTGCCACAGCCAAAGAATACTCTTCCTGAAAGTAGATTCCACCACAAAGTGCAAAAGTTACACCCTCAAAAACTAGAACAGGAACAGAATGACTAAGTTCAGAAGAGGCACATGGGGGTATGGGGAAAGCAGACATAGAATTTCTAGGGTACATAGTAGCAACAAATCTCAGGGTCAGTAAAATTATAATTCATAAAGATGTAGTAATCACTATGAAATATAGAACTGCGTTTGCTATTTGTAAAAACTAAGGAGCATGCAGGTAGTGGCAGAAGTTAATTCATTTCACAGGCTCAGGGTAGATAGGGCTACACATAGACTCATACATGAAAGCTGTAAATACAGAAAGCAGTCTGTTTGATGCAGCAGGAAAAAATGAATCTGTAATCCATGGTTGTGTGATATACTGCTCCAAACAAACGATATTAAAAAGCTGCCAATTATTTGCCTGGAGTGACAAACTGGAATGGGCTCAGCTACATCTCTGGGCTCCAGAAGGGATCAGTTAGACACCTGGGTTTCTTTCTACATTCTGTCTCATTTTCTAGGAGTTAGCTCAGGCTTTTTCACACAGAGACAGGAAAGTTCTCAAGAGCAAGACAGAAGGCAGGCCTAGATGTTCGCATTCTCTTTTAGATTTTGTATACGTCATGTTTGCCGCTGTCCCATTGGCTAAAGCAAATTACATAGCTAAATCCAAAGTCTGCGTGTGAAGGGTCTACATAAAGGTGTGGCTACAGGAAGATGTCAATCATTGAGGATCATTATCCTAACAATCTACCATAGAAAGTGAAAGCTTTTGGTTTTCAGAAGAGGAAGCTACCTTGAAGCCTCCCCTAAAAAGAGTTTGATGAGAAAATATGACTCACTCAATAAAAGAAAGTGGCACACCAAATCAAAAACCAAAGCCATTGCTATTGAGTTGATTCTGACTCATAGCAAGCCTATAGACAGAGTGGAACTGCTCTGTGGAGTTCCCAAGGAGCACCTGACAGATTTGAATTGCTGACTTCTCAGATAGCAGCTGTAGCACTTAACCACTATGCCACCAAAGTTTCCTAAAATAGGTGAGAAAATAAAAATGTTGCCGCAGAACCAATGAAAATTGTTGTTATGTGTTTCACAATAACCATAGAAATTCAATAAAAATAGATAACTCTTGAATAGTACTTACTGTTGTCAGGTAGTATTTTAACCATTTTACAAATAGTCAATTGATTCTCAAAAGAACTCTATAGCAAGCTATATTTTTATTGTAACAATACACATATAAGGAATTAGGCACAAAAGACTCATGATTACACAACTAGTTAAGAAAGGAGCTAGTATTTAAACTCAGTAAGTTTCACCCTTGAGACTGTTATTTATTAAGCTATACTGACTGTTTAAAGAAAGTATATTAACTGCTATTTTAAACAAAAAAAAGTCTATAAGAAAAACTGCAAAGCACAATTGTGGAAATTCAAGGAAAAAGATGACGAGGGTGAAATGAGCTGATATGAATCAGGTAATAAGAAGAGGGAGGAATAAAAGCACCAGCGTAATAAAGACAATAATGGACAAAGCACAAAAGGGAATAAACACTATGGACAAATAAGTAGAAGGAGCCAGATTTAAGAAGTGCCATCAAAATTACAATAAAGACAAGTACTTGCAAAGGTTTTTATGGGAAAATGATAATGACAGAAGAAACACAATAGACAGCCAACATCCATGTAATCGGAGCCTCCGAAGAAGAAGACTTCAGCAGTGGAACAGAGTTAGTAATTTAAAATAAAAATATAAAAGAGCTTCACTGAAATAACAAAGACTTGAATCTACATGATTAAGTAAACATTACTTACCAGCAAAAATTGATTTATAACAGTTGACACCAAGCTATTTGTTAACAAATTATTGAACTTTTCATATAAACAAAGAATCATTGAAGCAGAAAAGCAAAAATGGCAAGTCATGTATTAAGAAAAATCAGTCAACTCAGTTTCAGACTTCTCCAAAACAACAATTAAAGCCTAATGTCAGTGGAGCAAAATTTATGACATTGTATAAAGATGTAATGATAAAAAAAAAAAAAGCACTATTCAAGAATTTCATGTTTTGTTGAGTTGTTTCCTCAAGTACAAAGGTCATAGTTTTGAAACACCAGAAGTCAAAGAATATTCCTCCCTTATGAGAAATCTGTTAGGATAAATGTGGAGAAACTTTCTTAAAAGGACTGATGGTAAGTAAGCACTGGATATGTCTTTATGATAAAATTGAGATTATTAAACATGTGTGAATGTTATAGCCCTTGACAATGTAGAAATGAGTGGAAAATAGTGGAAAGGGAAGAAAGGAAGACAGTGGGAATTAGACAGCATTCACTGGCTCATCTATAACCTCTGGAGTTGAAAATGTTGTTTAAAGCTGACATACAAATAGTAGGATAAGCATAAGCAACAATAGAAAGATAAACACTGAGAAATTTAATTTTTTCACATAATTGGATAATGAATAAAATGCAGTGTAGGGATAAGGAAAGATATGTGCCGATTTTATAATTGCTATTAACTAACAATCTAGTCTAAAGTGGTAGAGGATTAAGAGTATTGTAGATCCACCTCGATGGCACTTGGCTTGGCTATAAAGATGTAATTATAAAGGCAACCACTGGAAAACAAATATATACCTTGATATTTGCCTTTCTAAGGTTCAGAGCAGTTCCAGTCCACCCTGGGTGCTCCTTAGAAAGTTGAGAGCAGTTTTACTCTGTCCTATAGGGTCACTATGAGTCAGGATTGAGTTGACTGAAATTAGTTTGGTTTTGGTTTTTAAGGTTCAGAGTGGTTGGCAATCAAAGAATAGTCCAAGTTTTATCAGGCTAATGCCCCTGACCCCACCACCACAATGTTTCCTGCCCCCCCCCCAACAAAAGAATAATAATAAACTAAGAGTTGTGACCTTAATGTCAGGCACATTGGGTTCTGGACAGACAAAGACAGCCACTTTATAATGAGAAAAGTAAAATTCATTTAAAGATGTAACAGTTATATCTTACAACTACATTCAAAGCACAACTTACATAAAGCAAACATAACAAGAAAGTATGAAAAGCAGAAGACCAAAAGTAGACTTTTATTCATCTCTATCAATTTAACTCTGTATGAGACTCCATGTCTCAAAAACAGAGAATATGCAGTCTGACAATTAAGTTTGCAAACTTATCCTAGAGAAAGTTCTGCATACCTCATTGATGACTATCACTATGGTTACCTTCTAAGTACTCCTCTTGGGAAGCTATACTCCTTCACCAGCTCTTACTCCACCCTTCACAACACTTTTTCTAGAATGAGTTTGTGAACATAATTGTCAGAAATCATTCGACTACAGCTCTGGTGGCCGTTCCAGATAAAGAGTTCCAAAACTGCTTTAAGGGGTGGACTAAGTGCTGGCATCAGTACACACCTTCTCAAGGGGAGTACTTCAAAGGTAACCATGGTGATATTCAACAATGAGGTAGGTAGCACTTTTATTAGGATGAGTTCACATACTTAGTTGTCTAACCTTGTATATGTTCTGTTTAATGACCAATATTACATTAATGAAAAATAGCCATGTACTAAGCCATAAATAAAATCTTAGTTAATTCCAAAAAGAAGAAATCTTGGATGACATACTCTAATCATAATGCAATTAAACTAAAATATAATAGCAAAATCTAAAAACAAACAGCCCTCTAACTGGAAATTACCAACGTACTCTCTTAAACAACTCTCGTGAACATACTTGTAAGATGTCTAGAAAATGACAGTAAGTGAAAACACCACTTACCAGAATTTCACCATACAGCTTTAGCTTAATTAACAAATTATACAGTTAATTCAAAAAGTTAGGAAAACAACCATTAAATTGAATTAAGGGAAACAGAAGAAAGAAATTTAGAAAGTTACCAAGAGGAAGAAACAAATGAAATAGAAAAAGAAAATGATTTGCACTAATACTTAATGCCAAAATATTGTTCTAAGAAAACATAAAAATATCCAAAACATTAGTCAAGCTTATCAATACAAAAGAAGATGCAAATACATCAGATAAAGAACAATAAAGGGATAAAACTTAGAAACAGAAAACACTGATACAATGATAAATGAGGAACTACTTCACAGCCATCTTTCTCAACAATTCTTCAAGACAAAAGTTAAATCAACCCCTAATGAGAAAAATTAAATTCTAAAGAATAAGACTTTGTCAGTATGATGGAATAATGTAAGACCTGAAATTAAAGCTCAATATTATATGTTGTCTTGACATTTGAAACCAAGAGAGTCTCAAATGTCCTAACAGCAATTCAACCCAAAGGGCAAGTCTTCTTTGAATCTGCTCTGACAGATCAAGTTCTCTAGATGAACAACTCTCGTTACTGAATGGACCAAGAAAGTTCCTAGTCTGCAGAATTAAAATATGTCATTCTCATCTCCCTCAGGCAACCAAGGGGCAGCTCATCACCTTGCCACTACAGAATCTTCCTTGGTTGCTCCCTATGTTTTCAGAAGTAACCTCCCTTGGCATGTGGCTCAGTGTGGGTGGGGTATTCTTTGCTCCTGGATATGCTTAGCAGTGGATGTGGCGTGTTGGGTCATGTTTACAAACTTCCAGTGAGAATTCTTCCTGCCACTGGAATCAAGAGTTGATTAAAACAGCTTGAGATTCAGAGCACCACAAGCTATTGCCATATCAAAGGTATCTTTTCTTTTCACTCCCGTCACACACCCAGGACCAATTTTTCTCTTCATAGGAGCAATATTGCTGCCACTGAGAATGTGTAAACACATTTGAAAACCAGGTGAAATGAATATATTCACTGGAAAATATAATTAACCAAAACTGACAATTGAAGACTGAAAATCCGAACACTGTCAACACACATTTCAAAAGTATTAGCAGCCCAATATGGTTTTTCCGATAGGAATTTTACCAGATTTTTAGAGAATGTGTAATTCTTATGATATCTACAATACTCAAAAGCATAAAAAGAAAGAACACTTCCAAACAAATATTACAAAACAAGTAGCATTGATACTAAAACCTGAAATAGTCTGCACATAAAATTAAACTCTAGATGACACTTATGGTTGGGGGGGGCAGAGTCAAGATGGTGGACTAAACACATGTCTCCCTAAATCCCTCTGGAAACCAAGACCTGAACTGATAATTAAACGGAGACTTCTGGACTAGGACACAGCACAGGGCTGTTAATTTGGCCTTTATACCACTGAACGGAAAACCCCCTCTCTTTCACTGACTCCACTTGTGGAGAACGCTGGCTTGCAGGGCCTGAAGATGGCCTAGAGAAACAACTGCAGTCCATCCTCATGGCATCTCTCCCAGTCTCTATTGACTCACATGATGCCCCAAAAGCAACAAACTCTGGAGAAAATCATAACCAAGTAATCACCCATGGCTTCAGAAGGCTCCCAAAAGAAAGCTCTGCAGAACTTCCCAGACAAAGACGCTTTTCTGAAACTATTGGAAGGTGAATACAAAAGGACTATATAGAGAGCCCTCCTAGACCTCATACAAAATGCAGCAGAGCAAAACGAAAGAGGAAGCAAGCTGTTTGATCTGATGGAACACCAGTACTCTGAAATCCAACAGATCAAGAACAAAGTCCAAGACATAGAAGCTTCAATTTAAAGCCAAGAAAACAGAATGGAACAAATGGAAAATAGGCTTTCTGATTTGGAAGATAGATGACACTTATGAATTCAAAATCCAAGCAAGAATAATTCAACAGTAGTAAATTTATTCAGTTAAATAATTATATGACAAGATCTTAAGAGTAAAAACATAAAATTATTTCTAGAGAGAAATATTAGAAAAGCATTTGAAAATTTCAACAATCATTCTTGATTACAAAACAACAACAATGATAAACTTCTTAATAATCTGTAAACAGACAAATACTTTCTTGGCCAGATAAACTGTCCCAATTCAAAGGCCATATTTAAAAATACATCATTAATTTTCACTGAAGTCAGAGAAAAGACAATGATTCAACTGTTACCAGTCCTTTTTAAAAAATTTTTATTATAATTAAGTGAAAGTTTACAATCCAAGTTAATTTGCCATTTAAAATCCCGAGCACCCACCTCTCTGCAACTCTATCTGTTCTCCTCACCCTATGACAGCACACTCTTCTTTTTCACTCTACTTCCAGTATCTACTCAAACAACACTTGTCCCTCTTCTGTACCCTCTCCTCTTCCCTCTAAAGAGACTATAGGACAGCCTCATATATGTATTAAAACATAAAGTACACACACTACCTCCATCACTCTGTATCACTTATTTCAGTTCAATCTTCGTCTGAAGTGTTAGCTTCAGTACTGGTTTCAGCTCTGGGTTAGCAGCAAATCCAGGAGTCATGTTCTCGGGGGACCTTCCAGGTTGTTGAACCATCAAGTCCGGTCTTTTAATAGAAGTCTTGATCTGCACACCCCTTTTTCTCATGCTGCATCAGGGACTCCACATTGTGTTCCCTGACACACCTGTCTGGCAGTGGGTGGGCACCATCTAATTCTTCTAGTCTCATGCTGATGAAGTTTCCCAGTCATATTGACCCTTCTGTCTCCTGGGCTCATATTTTCCTCATGTCTTGGTTTTCATCTGCTACAAGTAGGTTTGGACCAGCTGATGTTTCTTAGATGGCAGCTTGCTGGCTTTTAAGAACCCAAGTGCCACTCACCAATATGGGATGCAGAACAATCTCTTAGAGAAAGACTGGTTATGCCAAATGACTCCAATGTCTTCTGAAACCATGGTCCCCAGACTCCTGTCCCTGCTCCTGTGTCCTTTAAAATGTTGGGTTGTGTATAAAAAACCCTTTATTACATGGTGTAGTCCAGCTGTGCTGACCTGTTTTCCACTGTATGCTGTCCTTTCCTTCATCTAACTGAATTCCTACTGACTAATCTGTGAATAAAACCCTCTCCCTCCCTCCCCACCATTGTAGCCATCAAAGAATATTTTCTTCTGATGTTACTACTATTTTTTAACACTGTACTTGGGTTATAAGCCAATGTAGAAAAGAAAAACTAATTAAAGGACTAAACATCAAAATTAAGGAGCCAGCCAAGAAAGTAAAACAAAAAAAAAGAAAAAAATCCATTGCTATCAAGCCAGCTCCAACTCACAGACACCCTATGGGACAGAGTAGAAATGTCCCATAGAGCTTTCAAGGAATTCCTTGTGGATTTGAACTTCTGAGCTTTTGGTTAGCAGCAACTTAACCACTGTGCAAAGAGGGTTTCTGAAGGAAGTAAAGCCATTATTTGTAGATAATATGAAAGTTTTTCTAGGAAACCCAAACAAACTGACTGGAAAATATTACCAACAATAAATTATAGGATAGCAGCATTCAGGGAAAAACAAAGCTTTTATAAATGCAATAGTTAGTTAGATGAGATAATGGGTAAAATGAACTGCCAAAAGTCCAAATAAATCTGTCTTGAAAGAAATACAGCCAGAAGGCTTATCTGTCTCGCTGTTGCATTTATGTTTTATTTTGTAGCACCAAGGTGACGAGCTCCCCTCTGGTTGCCTGATGAGAATGAGAATGGAGTATTAGAACAATTCTGTAAACTAGGAACTTTGCGTGGTTCCCTTGATAAGGAGAGCTGTTCATCTAGAGAACTTGATCTGTCAGAGCAATCTACTTTTCAAAAACATTTATATGCTCGTGCCTTCTTTTTTTCCTTTAGCATACTACCAAATTTTTCTGCCCACTAAAGGAAAAAAGGAAGGCATCAGCACAGAAACATTTTTGAAAAGTAGATTAGACATGATAAAATTAATAGTTCTATGTTAATTTAGAAATTTTAAAGCAACTGCCTATGTTGTAGATAAAATTAATAGTTCTACATTAATTTACAAATTTAAAGCAGTTCCCTATGTTATTGTTGTTAGTTGCCATCAAATCAGTTCCTAGTGATAGAGACTATGAACTACAATCATACTTAAGCCTATTGTTGCAGACACTGTGTCAGTCTATCTGGTTAAGGGATGATGTCCTTCTCTAGGATCTGATCCCTCCTGACAACATGCCCAAAGTATGAAAGATACAAACTTATCATCCTTGCTTCTGAAGAACATTCCAAAACAAATGTGTTTGTTCTTTTGGAAGCCCATGGTATGTCCCATATTCTTCAACAACACCACAATTCAAAGGCATCGGCTCTTCTATATTTCCTTATTCGTTGTCCAGCTTTCACATGCATATGATGTGATTTAAAATACCATGCTTGGTTCAGTGCACCTCAATCTTCAAGGTGACATCTTTGCTTTTCAACATTTTAAGGAGGTCTTTTGCAGCAGTTTTGCTCAGTGAAATACATTTGATTTCTTGACTACTGCTTCCATACATGTTGACTGTGAATCCCAGTAATACGAAATCCTTGACAATCTCAAACTTTTCTCCATTTATCATGATGTTACTTATTGGACCAGTCAGAGGACTTTTTTTTTTCTTTATATTGAGGTGTAATCTATACTGAAGGCTATGGTTTTTTTAATTTTCATCAGTGTTTCAAGTCCTCTTTATTTCTGGAAGCAAGGTCATGTCACCCATATCAAGCAGGTTGTTAATGAGTCATCCCCAAACCCTGATGCCATGTTCTTCTTCATATAGTCCAACTTCTCAGATTATATGCTCAGAACACAGATTGAACAGGTATGGTGAAAGGATACAACCTTGACACACACCTTTCCTGACTTTAAACCCCTGTTCTGCCTTAACAACTACCTCTTAATCTATGTACAGGTTTAACAAAATGCAGGTAACCATCCCTCTGGTGTTCCGTCCATCACCCAGGGTCCATCTGACGTCATCAATGGTATTCCTGTACTATACCCTCTTCCGAATCTTGTCTAAATTTCTGTCAGTTCCCTGCAGTGATTTTGACTTATCTTCAGCAAAATTTTACACACATAAGATATTAATAACATTGTTCATTAATCTCTGCATTCAGTTGGACCACCTTTCTTGGGAATAGGTATAAATATTGATCTCTTCCAGTCAGTTGGCCAAGCAGCTGTCTTCCAAATTTCTTGGCATAGATGAATGGGCACTGCCAGTGCTGCATCCTTTTGTTGAGATATCTCAGTTGAGAGTCTAACAATTTCTGTAGCCTTGTTTTTTGCCAAAATCTTCAGTTCAAGTGGGACTTCTTTCTTCAGTACTGTTGAGTCCTGATCATATGTTACCTCCTGGAATGGTTGACCATCAACCAATTCTTTTTGGTGTAATGACTCTGTGTGTTCCTTCTCTCTTCTTTTGATGCTTCCTGTGTCATTTAATGTTTTACCAATAGAATCTTTAACTATTGTAACTCAAGCCTTGAATTTTTTCTGTAGTTCTTTTAGCTTGAGAAATTCCAAACGTACTCTTCCCTTTTAGTTTTTTATCTCCAGCTCTTTGCACATATCATTATTATACTTTTCTTTGACTCTTGGAAACACCTTTTGAAATCTTCTATTCAGTTCTTTTACTTCATCAATTCTTCCTTTTGCTTTAGCTGCTATGTATTCAAGAGTAAGTTTCAGTCTATCCTGACACCTATTCTGGTCTTTTCTTTCCCATGTTTTTAATGACCTCTTACTTTCTTCTTGTATGGTGTCCTTGATGTGATTCCATAACTCATCTGGTCCTCAGTCATCAGTGTTCAACACATCAAATCTATTTCTGAGATGGTCTCTTAATTCAGATATTATATACTCAAGGTTGTACTTTAGTTGTCATGGACTTGTTCTAATTTGCTTCAATTTCAACTTGAACTTACATATGAGTAATTGATGGCCTGTTCTATAGTCTTGCCTGGTCTTGTTCTGACTGATGAGATTGAGCTTTCCCATCATCTCTTTCCACAGATGTGGTTAATGTGATACTGATGTAGTCCATCTGGTAAGGTCCATGTGTACATTTGCCATTTATATTGGTGAAAAAAGTCATTTTCAATGAAGGAGTCATTGGTCTTGCAAAATTCTATCACACAATCTCCAGCATCATTTCTGTCACCAAGGCAATATTTTCCAGCAGCCAGTCCTTCTTCTTTGTTTCCCATTTTCACATTCCAATCACCAGTAATTATCAATGCATCCTGATTACATGTTCAATCAGTTTCAGACTTCAGAAGCTGGTAGAAGTGTTCAGTTTCTTCCTCTTTGGCCTTAGCGGTTGGTGTGTAAATTTGAATAGTCATATTAACTAGTCTTCCTTATAGATAGATGGATATTATCATATCACTGAAAGTGTTGTGCTTCAGGATAGATAAAACGTTCTTTCTGACAATGAACACAACACCATTCATTGCCTATAATTGCTCCAAAATACTGACTGGCTTTCTTAGGACCAGAAAAGGTAATTCTAAAGTTTATACAGAAGAATAAGCTGACAAAATACATTCTGGAAGGGGGGGGGAATGGCCAAAATGTTAAATCCATAAGCCATAAAGATTGAAAAATTTGAATGTATGATAAAAAGAAAAGTTCTGTATGCCAATAAAGAAAATAGAAAGAAAGGAGACAGGAATGTGGAAGGAAATGAAAGAAGGAGCAAGGGAAGGAGAAAGAAGCACATTAAACAAATGCATAAGCATAAGCACAGTGAAAGACAAATTATAAACTAGGATAAAATACTTGAAAGTTTGGTAGACTCATTAATTGTGGTGGGAGTATAATTTGCCTCTGATGACAGGCAATTAGCCATGTAAATGGTTAATTCTGCATATGCACTCTGCCCCAGAAATCTTTCTATTGAATATAATTACCCACATATGAGATAACATAACTACAAGTTCATTTGTTGCAGCATTGCCTGGAATAATAAAAGAATAGAAACAACTCAAATGTTTGTTAATAGATAATATAACCATAAAATGAAATATTATGTTGCTATAAAAAATTACAAGAAGTCTTATTTGTGCTTATATGAAAATATCACCAAGTATATTATAAAGTGAAGAAATCAATATGTCAACTTTGGGCAACAAAGGGGTAGAAATAAGACTATATATTTGTGTTAATTTAATGTACACTTTAAAATCTTTGAAAGGAAACCCAAGAAATAAATACAAGTAATTATCTTTGGAAGTGAGATGGGATCTAGAGAGAGGTGGCAAGTTTTTCAGTGAATTTTCATACTGTTTAATTTTAAAACAATGAGAAATATTATCTATTCAAATATTAAATTAAATAAATTTAAAAATTGTTAGCTGTAATGTGAATTATGTGTTTTAACTGCCATTCTCTCTTTAATGCTGGAGAAAATGTGATGTGTCACAGAACAATAAGATTACTATAAGTACTTTCATTTTATGAAAAGGTCAAACTAATTTCCACATGCAGGGTATAATCATGTTAACAGGTATGATTCACGTGGTTATTTCAGGTGCATAATCTTCCTTTTTTATTAATTAATCATATATTCAAGTGTCAAAAGGAGTGACAACTTCTAAAGAAATGATACTTTTACTCATAGCAGTATTTAAAAGTTTTTTTAATATTAAACTTTGAACTGAGATTGTCTGACTCTGGAAGTCTAAAGTTGAACCCAGCCATTTAATGAACTTGCAGCAGCTGTAAATCTTGTCCTGCTGTTCTCAAATCTCAGCTCTGAAGTGGAAGCTGAGAGTCATCCTCAATCATCTCAACCTCAGCGGAATGTCCAGCTCATCTCATCTAGAGCCGCACAGCAAAAATTTAAAGGCCATTGACTATTGTAAATACCACAACAACAGGGTCATGAGCGAGCTGGGAATGGCAGATTTCCTGTGGTTCCACCTCTATGACCCACCATTCCAAAGAGCAAGAATAAACAGACAATGACCTATTCTGGAATAAAAACACAGCTTCAAACAATTCAGATATTCACTTTCCCCCCACAATTCACCTTATAAATAAATTCAGCTCTCTCTGGTTTTCTAAAGCACTAACGTAGGTTAAAACATATAATGTATGAAAATCCACTAATTTCACCTATAAGAAGACCCAGAAAAATATCAGGGCTATTAAGCTGACAGTCTTCTCTACACTTGAATGTACAGTAGTTTCCTGACAGCAGAGGTTGCAAGGAATTTGTACAGCCTTGAAGATCAATAATATGCAGTCATCCATAATATGTACAGTAATAAGCACTCCGGAGAGGTGTTGGGAGGACTGAATGGGAAAAGGCATATAGAACATTTAGCACTCACTCATTTCTTGACTGGTGAACAGAATTAGTTTACTTAGCCGAAAACGAAACCAACTCAATCTCCCTGCTTTTTGCACGTCAATAAGTAGTTATTAAAGAAGGGGGGGGGGGGATTCTGAACATATCTTAACAAAAGGCCTCATGGTCTAACAACTTGCACTTTCTTATCATTTTCATGAGACATTACAGCAAGGCATGCTTAGCAAATGCTCATTAGGTAGAAACTTCTAGTTATAAGCACATTTAACCCTATAAATGTCAATGGGCATCTGTAAGATATCAATTTAAATGAAGCATATGTAATTCCAAAGAGCTCATTTACACATCATCATATTATCTCCATGAAGAAGAGAAACATCCTAATTCCTGATAACATGTAAAAGAAAAACGATTTTAAAAATGAAAGAGAAACCCTTATTTAATAACTAGTATTACAAAAAAGACTTTGTTCCATGTTCAATCACTCGGTCAACATTCGTTAGAACATATGACACACATTGAACACCTCATGTGATATGTATGATGCTAAATACTTAGAATACAGTACCGAGCAGGGTGAGCAGCAAGCCTGTCAACGTCTGTCAAAGGTCAGACTCAGCTTCTGCTTAATCCAAAACGGAACCTGAAAGGATTGTCCTGAGACTTTTGACAAAGCATCTGGCTTCTGCTAACATTTACAGAGGAATCAAGCTATGATTTGGCTGTAGCACCAGATTAGAGTCGAGGTGCAGAGGTCCATGTTTAACTATGACCTAAGAGGCAGTAAAAACTAGTTCATCCTTCTGATCACTGCACCTTAGTTTCCTGGGGTTACGTGAGCAGTGGAGTAGCTTCTATCAGCTGAATAATACTGTCCCACAAACATTAAACACACACCCATCACAGTCAATCCTACCCTATAAATTTGATATTTATTCCTCAATATACAGGTAATATATAGAACCATAAATACAGGTGAGTTGCTGATAGAATGAATCTAGATAGAACCCAAACTAGACCCACTGCTAGGGTTTAGACAGAGAAGAGAGGAAACTGGAAGACTGAGCACTGGAGCACAACACTAATAATGCTTAGAGGTTGTGGAGATAAGAAGAATCTAGCAACAGAGGCTGAAAATTAATGACCAGAACTAGAGGGACAACAACAGAAAAAGTGCTAACTCTAAAGCAAGTGAATCTATCCATAATCATTTGCTGTCTAGCTGAGTGCGAATCATGGTGACCTCAGTATTCCACATGGGGAGAATTTAGTTTTGCATAGGGTTTTCAATGGTTGCTTGGTTGCTTGGTTGCTTGGTTGGCTGGCTGGCTGGCTGGCTGGCTGGCTGGCTGGCTGGCTGGCTGGCTGGCTGGCTGGCTGGTTGGTTCTTCCAGAAGCGAATCAACGGGCCTTTCTTCCCAGGCAAATGGGAGTAGACTCAAACCTCCAACCTTCAGTTAGCATCTGAGCATATTAACACACTATCCAGGGACTCCAAAGTTATTGTAAAAGAAAATACTTAAAGAGAGAGAGGGAACTTATCTCAAATGCTCATTTGGTTCAAACCATTACATTAGATACATAGATATATTACCTGTGGTCACTGAGTCAATTCCAAGTCATAGCAGCTTTATAGAACAGAGTAGAACTTACCCAAGTTTTCCAAGGAATAGCTGGTGGAGTAAACTTCCAGAACATCCTTATCACTCTGAGAAGAAAGGCCATACATATTGGCCATCACTTCCTGTTTCAGTCAACTAGTGCTGCCCTAACAGAAATACCACAAGTGGATGGCTTGAGCAGCGAAAACTTTATTCTTATACAGTACAGTAGGTTACAAGTCCAAACTCCATGTGTCCACTCCAGGGGAAGGTTCTGTCAGCCCTGGAGGAAAGTCTTTGTGTTGCATCAGTCCTTGGTCAGGGAATATCTTAGCACAGGAATCTCTGAAGGACGTGCTATACTCCTGGTGCTGCTTTCTTCATGGTATGAGCCTCCCAATTCTTGGCTTGCTTCCCTTTCCTTTTATCTCTTATAAGATAAAAGGATAAAGGGTGCTACAAGCCACACTCCAGGGAAACTCTCTTTCACTGGAGCAGGGAGGTGACCTTAGGAAGGGTGTTGCAGATCCGCTCTAATCCTCTTTAACATACAGCATAGGAAAATCACAAAATGGAGGACAATCATAAAATATCGGGGACCATGGCCCAGACAAATGGCCACACGCAATTTTTAGGGTACACAGTTCAATCTATGACCCTCCCTCTTCTCCCTTATTTTCATCTTTAGTAATCACAGATCTACTAAATCACTGTATATTTGCCCATTACAAACATTTCAAGTAAGTGGTTATCATATAATATGTTGTCCTTTGTATCCAGCTTCTTTCATTCAATATGGTATTTTCAAGGTCCATTCATGCTGTATCATGTATCAGCACATCATTTTTATGACTGAATAATATTCTATTGCATGAATGCATCATATTTGTTTATCCATTCACCAGCTGATGGACATTTGGGTTGTGTTCACTTTTGGGCTATTGTAAATAACACTGCTATGAACATTCAGGTACAAGTTTACTTGTGCATCCATATTTTCAATTTTCTTAGATATATACCGGTGAGCGGAATTGCTGGTTCACATGGAAAACTTACATTTAATCTTTTAACTACAGAAATGTTTTCCAAAGAAGCTGTATCATTTAATATTCTCCTGGCTGTGCATAAGAATTCTTACAACTGTGTATAAGGATACTAATTTCTCCACATCCTTACCAACACTTCTTCTTCATTTTTTTTTTAAACATAGCCACCTTATAGCACGTAAAGTGGTATCTCATTGTGACTTTAACTTGCATTTCACTAGCGGCAAATTAGGAGTACCTGGCTGGCATAAATGGTCAAGGACTGGACTAAAAGCCAAAAGATGGGTGGTTCAAACACTGTGGCAACTAACAACAATGACTAAGTAACTACATGATATATCTTTTCATACACTTGCTCATCATTTACATATTTCTTTTGTAAAATGTCTATTCAAATACTTTCCCCATTTTTAACTGGATTGTCATTTATTGTTAAGCTGTAAAAAACATTTATATTCTCAATACTAGTTCTGTATTAGATATAGAGCTTAAAAATATTTTATCTAAGTCAGTAGAACATCTCTGGCCTTCTTAATTATATCCTTTCAAGCACAAGTGTTTTTAATTTTGATGAAATCCAATTTATCTATTTTTTCTTTCGTTGGTTCTAGTTTTAGTATCATAGCTAAGACATCATTGTCTAATCCAAACTCATGAAGATTTACTCCTACATTTTTTTCTAATAGTTTTATAGTTTTAGCTCTTACTTTTAAAGCTTTGATGTATTTTTAGCTAATTTTTGCATATAGGATAAGATAGTATAATATAATACAACCTTGCTTGCTGAAAGTGAAGAGGACGTGAAGCACTGATGAAGATTAAAGACTACAGCTTCAGAATGGATTAAACTCCAACATAAAGAAATAAAAAATTCAACAACTAGGGAATCTGCATGTAGACCAAGAAGCGAACATGTGAACAGAATAAGGGACACATTATGGTTTAAAGTCAGGGGAGGTATGAATCAGGGTTGTTACTTTCACAGTAACTTTTCAATCTGTGTGCTCAGCAAATGATCTGAGAAGCTGGATTACATGAAGAAAAACATAGCATCCGGTTTGGAGGAAGACTCATTAACAACCTGTATTATGCAGATGATACAACCTTGCTTGCTGCAAGTTAAGATGATATGAAACACTGATGCAGATCAAAGATCACAGCCTGTAGAGTGGGTCGACCTCAATATCAATGAAAAACATAAATCCTCACATGTGGACCAGTAAGCAACATCATGATAAATAGAGAAAGGATTGAGTTTGTTGAGGATTTCGTTTTCCTTAGTTCCACAATCAATGTCCATGAAAGCATGAGTCAAGAAATCAAAAGACACATTGTACTGAGAAAATCTGCTGCAAAAGACCTGTTTAATATGCTGAAAAATAAAGATGTCACTTGGAAGACAAAGATGCACCTGATTCAAGCCATGGTATTTTCAATCTCATCATACTCATGAGAAAGATGTACAATGAACAAGGAAGACAGAAGAATTGATGCCTTTGAATTTTGTTGTTGGAAAAGAATATCTAATACACAATGGACTACCAAATAGATCTGTTCTGGAAGCAGTACAACTGGAATGCTCCTTGGAGGCAAAGATGGCAAGATGGCAAGACTGCATCTTACATACTTTAGATATATTGTCAAAAGACATCAGTCCCTGGAGAAGGATATTATGCTTGATAAAGCAGAGAGTCAATGAAAAAGAGAAAGACCCTCAAGGAGGTGGATTGACACAGTGGCTGCAACACTGGGCTTAAGCATAAACACCACTGTGGGTCCGGTACAGGACCTGGCAGTGTTTGGTTCTGTTTTGCATATACCCAAACCCACTGCCGTCAAGTTGATTCTGACTCATAACAACCCTATAGGTCACAGTAGAACTGCCCCATAGAGTTTCAAAAGAGCACCTGGTAGATTCAAATTGTCAGCCTTTTGGTTCACAGATGTAGCACTTATCCCACTAGGCCACTAGGGCATAGGATCACTGTAAGTTGGAACCAACTCAACAGCACCTAACAACAACTGTACCAATAAGAGACATACACAGAGAAATGTCAAAGTTGTCAAAGCATTTCATTTTACTTGGATCCACAATCAACACCAATAGAGGCAGCAGTCAGGAAATCAAATGGCAGATTGCACTGGGCATGTCTAAAGTGTCAAAAAGCACTGACCCCAACTACGGTATTTTGAATCACCTCCTATTCATTCAAAAGCTAGACAATGGATAAGGAAAATCAAAGTAGTACTGATGCCTTTGAATTATGATGTTGGCAAAGAATGGTGATTATATCATGGATAGAAGAACGAACAAATGTGTCTAGAAAGAAGTATAACTAGAATGCTCCTTAGAAGTGACGATGGTGTGTCTTTGCTTCACTTTGGACATGTTATCAGGAGGGATCAATCCCTAGAGAAGGACATTACACTTGCTAAAGCAGAAGGTCACTGAATAACAAGAAGATCCTTCTCATGGGTTGAATTGTGTCTCCCCAAAATACATGTCAACCTAAGCTGTGGTTCCCAGTATTCTGTAATTGTCCACCATTTTGTCATCTGATGTGATTTTCCTGTGTATTATAAATCTTCTCTCCATGCTGTTAGTAACATGGGATTAGTGTTGGTTATGTTAATGAGTCAGAACTCAACCTACAAGATTAAAACAAAACAAAAACAAACCTAGTACCATCAAGTCAGTTGTGACTCATAGTGACTCTATGCAGCAGGGTAGAATTTCCCCATAAAGTTTCCAAAAAGTACCTGATGGATTTGAACTGCCAGCCTTTTGGTTAGCAGACATAGCACTTAACCACTACACCACCCAGGTTTCCCCTTGCTTAGGTTGTACTTTAAACCAATCTCTTTTGAGATATAAAAGAGAGAAAGTAGCTGAGAGACATAGGGGACCTCAGACTGCCAAGAAACAAGAGCCAGGAGAATAGCATCCTTTGGACCACAGGTGTCTGAGCTCAGAAGCACCTCAGCAAGGGGAAGATGGATGGCAAAGATCTGCCTCCAAATATGACACAGAGAGAATGTCTCCCCTGGAGCTGATGCCCTGAATTTGGACCTACAGCCTACTAGACTTCAAGAGAATAAATTTCTTGATTAAAGCCGTCTATCCACTTGTGGCATCTCTGCTATAGCAGCACTAGATAGATAACTAAGGCAATCCTCAATGAGATGGATCAACAGAGTGACTGGAGCAGGGGGTTCAAACAAAGGGATGGTGCAGGACTGGGCAACATTTTGTTCTGTTATATGTAGTTGTTATGCGTTGGAACTGACTGGGGGATACCTAACAACAGGAGGTAGTGGCCCCACTTCGGTCTTTTAATGTGAATACCCAGTTGTCCCAGCATTAATTTTTAAAGAAATTCATCTTTCCTTATGGAATTATCTTGGCACTCCTGTCCAAAAAAACTGACCATAAATGTAAGGGCTATTTCTGATTTCTCAGCCTGTTCCATTGATCCATATTTCTAGTCTCATGCTGGTACAATGGTAAGTTCTCTAACTTCACTCTTTTTCAAGTTTGATTAGCTATTATGGATTCCTAGCATTTTCGCATTGATTTTAGAATCAGTTTGTTAATTTCTGCATTTGTTAAGGATTGTGTTAAATCCATAGATCTGTTTCAGTTAATTAAACCCTGTATCTTTTCACTTATTTATATCTTCTTTAATTTATTTTAATAATGTTGTAGCACTTGGCTTTGGCTGTATAGTTTCTAGTGTACAAGTTTTGCATTTATTCTGTTCAATTTGCTCCTGTAAATTTTATTCTTTTTTATGCTATTTGAATGGAATTGTTTCCTTAACATATTTTTGTGTTGCTCCTTGTTAGTGAATAGAAAAACAATGCTATTCTTTTATCCTGCAACCTTGCTGAACTCATTTAATAGATCAACACATGGTGTGTGTGTATATGTGTGTGTGTTTCTTGGGGTTTACTGTATACAAAATCATGTCACCTATTAATGGATAGTTTGGCTTCTTCCTTCTCAATCTGTATGAATTTTTGTTTTTTCTAATTGTCCTGGCTAGGACCTTCACTACAACATCGAGTAGAAAACATGAGAGTGAAGATGTTTGTTTTATCCCCGATCCTCAAAGAGAACACATCTAGCTTTCGCCATTAAGTCTAATGTTAACTGCTCATTTTCCTTAGATATCTTTCATGATATGGTAAAGTTTCCTTTTACTCCTGGTTTATTGAGTGTTTATTATTATGAAGGAGTGTAGAACTTGTGGTATGTTTTATTTGCATCAGTTGAGAAAATCATATGGTTTTCATCATTCCATTAATGTGGTGTATTACATTGATTGATTGTCACATATTAAACCAACTTCACATGCCTGGGATAAACCCTGCATAGCAGTGGTATACATTTCTTCTTGAATTTTGGATGGATTTGGTTTGCTAGTATTTTTTGAGAATGTTTGCATCTATATTTATAATGTATGTAGGTTTGTGGTTGCAATTTCTTGTGATCTCTTTGTCTAGTTTAATAGTAGCCTCACAGAATAAATTGGGAAATTGCTTTGTGAGCTTTTTGTAGTGTTCTCAAGCCACATGTGATTCTGCAATGCTCTTAAATCATATACGATCCTGTAGTGTTACTTCTGCAATGGTCTTAAGCCACAGATACATAAGTTACTTATAATATGAACTTAGAAATACATGTACATTCATGAGACCCTCTAACATTAACTGTAAGTCATTAACCCAAACCAAACCGGTTGCCATCAAGTCAATTCTGACTCATAGTCACCTGACAGGACAGAGGAGAACTGCCCCACAGAGTTTCCAAGGACTGCCTGGTGGACTGACCTAATGGTTAGCAGCTGTAGCACTTAACCACTATACCTGTAAATTGTCAGAAAGTTATTTAGGAAAGGTCTGAACCTAGAAGCATGTGAAGACTGTAAACAATCTTTAAATTGACTTTGAAATAACACTATCGTAAACCAAACCAAACTCACTGCCTTCAAGTCAGTGCCGAATCACAGCCACCCTGTAGCATAGGGTAGAACTGCCCTACAAAGTTTCCAAGGAGCACCTGGAGAATTTGAATTGCTGACCTTTTGGTTAGCAGCCGCAGCATTGAACTGCTACACCACCAGGGTTGCGAGCGCATTGTGGTAGTGATTCTTAGATTTGATTCTCTAGTGCAAGATGCGTGTCTTGGGTTCTTACTTCCATGCCTTGTCATTACTGCCTTGCAATAAACTAAAGGAGTTTACGCATGTCAGAACTGAGTGTCTCTATGTCGATTACTATGATTAAAATCATTCAGGACAGAAATGTTCTCTTTAAATAACAAAGGATGATGGATTCATATTGATTACTCTTTCAACTGTTGTCAAAATTTATCAGGAATCCATTGAATTTGCACTTTTCATTGCAGCTTTTTGGTTGACAATAAAATTCCTTTACTCAGATACCCTATTTCTCCTTGAGTCAGTTGAGGTAGCTTGTGAATTTCTAGGAATTCATCAACTTCGCCTAGTTTATCTAATTTCTCAGTAAATAATTTGTTTGCTAACATTTTCTTATAATGCTTTTTATTTTAGTACTGGATTTTTATGCAAATAATCTATGCCTTCTAAATTTGTCTGCATACCCGGCCCTTGCTTCTGGTGGTATTTTTATAAACACTGCTTGGCTATTTTTTTTTTTTTTTTCAGTATTCTGGGGCTAAAAAAATCAACATAGTGTTTTTATGAAAATAATTTATGGGGGAACCGTGCAGTTGACAAACAAAGTAGAAGGTATATATTATTTGCTTAAAAACACAGCAGTGATGTGCTTTTTGCATTCCTGGTTTTAGTAGCTTGAGTCTTTTTTCCTCTTCTTCATCAGTCTAGCTAAAGATTTATAACTTTTTATCAATTTCTGGTTTCATTGATATTCTCTGATTTTCTATGCCCTCCTTATTTCCTTTCTTCTGCTTCCTTTGGGTTTTGTTTGTCTTTCATTTTCTAGTTTCCTGTGGTTAAATGTTAGATTATTAATTTGAGATCCTCTTTTTAATATAGATATTTATAGCTACTAACCTCTGAATGCTGTTTCAGCTGCATTCCATAAGATTTGTTGCACTCTGTTTTCATTCACCTCCAGTTGTTTTCTAATGGACCTCTATCATTTCTTCACTTGAGTAGTTATTTAGGAGTGTTTTAATTTTGACATATGCTTGAATTTCTGTTATTGATTTTTAATTTCATTTCACTGTGAGCAGGTACTATCCTTAGTATTATTTCAATCTTCTTAAATGTATTGAGACTCACTGTAGGTACTAACAGATGGCCTCTGCTAAAGAATGTCCCATGCTAACTTGTGAAGAATGTGTATTCTACTGTTGTTGGATGGAGTGTTCTATAAATACCTATTAGGTTTACAGTCTTGCTGAAGTCTTAGTTTTATGATGATCTGCTGCCTGGAGTATTGCAATCTCTTATTGTTAAATTGTCTGCCTCTCCATTCAATTCTGTCAAGCTTTATTCCCGTGTACTTTGAGTCTCAAAGTCTGCCAGAGGTGAGAGTTTAGTGCATTGTCAGTTCTTTTCTAGAAATACTTGAATATTTGAAACTTTTAAAAATCCCCTACACATACCTGATTCTTCAGCATTTCCTTTTAGGATTTTTAGTCAGCTTCTTGTTACCCTAACTGGTAACGTTGCCTCAGGCAACTGTGATTCTAAAGAATGTCACTGATTTTATTTAGACAAATTTTCCTGCAGCTAATACTATTCACGTACTCAAATCCCAACCCACTGCCAGCATGTGGATTCCAACTCACAGCAGCCCTACAGGACGGAGTAGAACTGCCCCAAAGCATTACCAAGGAGCCCACTGTTCATATAGAGTCTCAGTCAAATAACTGTAAATCCTGAAAATGGAGTCTTCCCATGAACTTTCAGATAGGTCAAATTGTGACATTTATCTGGGGATGAGGATTTCAGGGGCAGTCCAAACTCATTCTGCCCCACTCTAGAGTCTACTAGGCTATTATTTGCACAGCTAGCATGGTTGCAGGGCTGTTGATTCTCAAAGCTACCACAGAGCTTGCGAGTGAAAGATGGGATTAGGGTAAATTACAACATACAAATCTTACTGCTCTCATTGAGATTCAGCTGCTTTTCTTGAATAAACATTCCTCAGTTTTTTAAGCCTTTAGTTAATCTCCAAAGTTCTGAGTTGATTTTGACAGTTTTTGCCAGCACTAATAGTTTGGAGAAGCAAGTACTTGAAGGATCAGAGTAAGATTGTTCTGAATTAGACATTGCAGGTATTTTAGTATCTCTTTAAAATTCTTTCTGTTAATTTTGTGAGCATCTTGAAGGTAGGAACTATGTATCTATTGAGAGTGCATGGTATAAGAACAGAGTCACAAGGGAGAAAGGTACTAGATTAAAGTCAGACAGACTTGAGATCAAAACCCACGTCTGCCACATACTAGATGTGTGACTTTGGATAAATCACATATTTTCCCTGGGCCTCAACTCTGTTATCAGTAAAGAAGGGAAATTCTTCCCTTGTAGTCTGTGGTAAAGATAACAGAAGAAAAATTCAAAGTATCTAGAATATTGCTTAGCACATAATAGTTACTCATATTAAACGATTATTAATACTACTGCTATTCTTAATTTTACTCTGCAAACCTAGAATCTCACAGTACTAAGTAACTACTCATGGGAAAGAATTAACTCCTGTTTGGAAATTCTCTTGTGATATCTTAGATTGCATCCTGTAAATCTCTACTATATGCCCTTCTCTCTTGTAACTGAAAAGGCCTGGTGGCACAAACAGTTAAACACTCAGCTCTAGCTGAAAGGCTGGCCATTCAAACCCACTCAGCAGCTCTGCAGGAGAAAGACCTGGTGGTCTGCTTCCAAAATCTCCCAAACTTTCCCATCACCCTTAGTAGAAATGGGGTCCTACGTGATCTGCTTCCACAATGTCTACAGCCAAGTAAATTCTATGTGGCAGTTCCTCTCTGTCGGTCAAAATTAACTCAATGCCCCCTATATTAGGAATCTTAAGACCTGGTTAATCTCATCACCAGCTTAATCTAATCATTACGTTTACCTGCAGTACGTATAAATTTAGGTCATTGCATCTCTTTTTGAGTTCCTAAAATTTGATAAGGTTCTTGGCCTGCCAAGGAACATGTCTTTGTCACAAGTGAGACTGAAGTTGTCTAAGCTGGATATCAGGCCAGTCTCTTGGAATGGCTATGCACACAAAGATGTCACCTTGAGGACTAAGATGTGCCTGAACCAATCACCTCATATCGAGTATCGAGGTGACAGCTAGACAATGAATAAAGAAGACTGAAGAATAATAGATGTCTTAAAACTATGGCATCAGCAAAGAATATTGACTATACCATGGACTCCCAAAAGAAGGAACAAATATGTCTTGGAAGAAGTATAACCAGAAAGCTCATTAGATGCACGGATGGGCAAGCTTCATCTCAAATACTTTGGAGCTGGGACCACATCCTGGAAAAGAGCATCATGCTTGGTAAAGTAGATGGTCAGAGAAAAAGAGGAAGTCCCTCAACAAGACAGATCAACAGAATGGCTGCAACAATGGGTTCAAGCACAGCAACAATCACAAACATGGTGCAGGACCTGCCACGGTCCCTTCTAATGTAAGCACGGTCGCCATGAGCCAGATCTGACTCGATGGCACCTAACAACAACAAACATACACACATTGTCTCTACATGTAAAACTGTTCTTTGTTCTTTATTAGTAGGCTTACCATACTTGACTAAATAAGATTTATTCTCAAATATGGCACTCTAGGTATGGCCTTGCTTACATCACTAATTCAGTTATGCACTGGTTTTTCGTTGTTGTTTTTTTTAAGAAAAAAAGGAGAGGACAAATCTACACTGAATACATATAAACTACAGTGCCATGAAAAGTAAAACAATTTAGTAAAAGGGTTTGTTACAGAATTCTGAGAGGTCAGTGAAAATCAAATGCTATTTAAAAACATTTCATTTAAATTTATAAAATCATAGAATACTACATAAATTAAAAATAGCTTAAGAAGAAAGATAAAGGACTTCCTCATGTAGCCACAAAAAATAGAATATTAAAGATAATATTAACAATTCAAACATACCTCAATTAAGTTTCCTTCATCAGTTCACTCAATCTTATGTTGTTTGCTTTTTTATTGTGCAAATACATATGAGACAAGTTGTTTGCCATTTTGACATTCTTTCCTTGAACAATACAGGACATGAGTTATGTTTATTGTGTTGTTCAGCCATTACCATTATCCATTTCCATATTTCCTCATCACCGTTAAGAGAAGTTTGGCACTATGATATTGATCTGAATATTACAACAGCAGTCTGTTTTTGGAAGTACATAGACTTCCAGACTAGAAAGCGTGCAGAAAGTTCTACCTAACTCCATTGGTACAATCCCAAAATTGTCCAAGCAATGTCAGCTTCGAGAACTACACCCAGAGCTTAGTTTTTGAAAGAGCAATAGTTCAGAGTACCTGGTATAGTCCTTTCCATAGGGCTCTGAGTCTGAGTCTGTCTGTTTATGTGGAAAGCACAAATTGTAGCCTAAATTTTATAGCAAGATCTTTAAGCTAATATCAGAAGGAAACAAAAACCTGTTCAAAGGTGTGACTGTGTGATTGTGCTTATTTTCATCTAGCGGCCAGTAATAGCAGAATGAAAGGAGAGTTAAAACTTCCATTGATGCACAATATATTACTATTTCCTAAGATGCTGATCAAAGTTTCCTTGAGGATAAAAACATATTGTGGATTATGAAAGCATTGAAAACTTTTTAGGGCCTTCCCATAAACAGTACAATTTGTGAAATATCCCTAAGAATAGTGTGTTTCTTATGTAATCTTAAGCTTGGAATGGAAGAACCTCTTTACAGATTTGACAAGTCTGCCCAGGCAGCTCTGACTGTACAGTTAATCCAATTAAGAAATGTAGAACATATCAAACACCCTATTTATTTCTAACATCCCTCTTCTTATAAGATGCAATTGCAAACTTCTTCACATTTTCAAGGGCTTTGTTAGGATGTATCAAAGATAATTTTAGGTGTAAAAAATATCCTGAAATTTTTCTATTATTTTTCTTAGTTTTGTATCCAGTCTCTAGAAGGAGAAAAACAAACAAATTAGTTTTAAGGAGTGTTCTTCGAATGCTAAGATGGGGAGAATCCGTCTTACATACTTTGGACGTGTTGTCAGGAAGGATCATACCTTGAGAAGGACATCAAGCTCAGCAGAGTAGAGGGTCAGCATAAAAACAGAGGACTCTCAAGGAGATGAACTGACATGTGGCTGCAACAAGGGGCTTAATCTTAAAAGCAATCGTGGGCATGGTGCAGGACCTAGCAGTGTTTTATTCTGTGATGCATAGGACCGCTGTGAGTCAGAATCAACTCAACAGCACCAGGCAACAACAAGGAGATACGGTAGTTTGGTAAAGATAGAACTGAGAAATAAAACTTGTTACCCATTTACATGGTTCCCTGGGTGGTACAAACAGTTGGTACTCAACTACTTATCTAAAGGTTGGTGGTTTGAATCCACTTGAAGGTACTGCATAAGAAAGACCTGGCAATTTGCTTTGATAAAGATCACAGCCAAGAAACGCCTATGGAGCAGTTCTACTCTGTAACGTACAAGACCTCCATGAGTTAAACTAACTGAGTAGCAATAGATTTGTGTTTTGGGGGATCCATTTAGTCAAATTGAAAATATTTGTAATAGATTATAACTGCACATTAGCAGAACTTAACTCTTCTACGAGTAAGAGAATTTTATTCCCTAAAACAATAACAACAAAAGGACATGATAAAGTCAACCTAAAGTAGAGTTTATTCTGATGAGAAATAGATTTCTGCTGTTCGACTGTCACACATGAAAAGCAAGGCTTTACAATCAATTTATTATGTTATCAGGGAGATTGTCAAATTCCATATCTACATTACTATATATTTGGCAGTGAAAGTTTCATAAATTCATTTTCTCTTAAATTAGCTTTGTGAATACACCCATCAAAGTTGTGTGAACTTTGCCAACATTTAACATATTTCATAGTTCCTTTTCAGATGTGAGTATTATAAATCCAACAAAATAAGTTCACCTTCTCAAGCCTTCTACATTTTTTCCCCCCTTCAACTTTTGTCCTTCACTATGCTCATGCCCCTCCGGAATACACTGAGCCTTTAAGATGAAAATACTCTCTTATTTTTCTAAAAAAACAAAATCAGATACTCAGTGGTACTTCTCTGCTACTGTTGCTGCCAAGATAGCTTCAATCACTCCTATTAATTACAACTCTTAAATAAAGCAACAACTTCTGTTTGTTGTAGCAGAAGATTCTCAAGCCTGTTTAAATTTAAAAAGCAAAGAGTTTTATTACATCAAAAAAAATGAAAAAGTGTTTCTTCAAATGGGGAAACACAGTCAAGAGAATCTTAACAGAGTGCTCTGAAGAACTACAATGTTGCAGAGGTTAATAAATGGAAAAAAAACAAGAAAAGAAACATTCAGCTGGAATATTTCCCATTGGTTAACATTTATAAGGTTGCATGTGGCAGGGTTTTGTTTGACCTCCTTTGCAAGAGTGGTTTCAGGTGACAGGATTTGGCCACCCTGAGTTCCCTGAAACATTTTAAAAATAACAAATATTCTTAATTAGCACACTGTAAGAAAGAGACAGTGCTGTTGAGTCACTTCCTACTCATAGCGACCCTATAGATCAGAATAGAACTGCCTCATAGAGTTTGCAAGGAGCACCTGGAGGAGTCAAAGTGCTGATCTTTTTGTTACCATGCATAGCACATGACCACTATGCAACCAGGGTTTCCATTGTATTGTAAAGGGAGCCATAAAAATATTTTCTAGAGGGCCGTAGGGGTATCTTCTTAGAATTGCCTTAGCCACTAAGGGCACACACATTTAACGTTATGTGGAACACCTGTACAAAGTGGCCAACCTTCTCTCAGTGTGGACTATTTCTAACCACAAGCTCATCTCCTAGAAAATTTTTCTGTAGATCTCGTGTTTCTAGGTCAAAGGTACAGTGGGAAAATTATCTTTACATAAGTCACTGATCTATACATGGTCTGTTGAAACAAAATGGAGCGAATTTGGTTCCTAATTTAGTGAGAGGCCTTAGTTTTCTCAGATGCCTTAAATTTTACTATCACTTTCCCAGAGAAAACTAAAACATAAACAATTGGCAAAGGTCTATCACTCACAAGCCTTTTAGCAAGCCAGCAAATCTCATCAGTACACATAACACATTGCTTTACAACCAGTACACATAATTCAGTATTTTACAGCCTCGTACATTTATTTTCATCCCTTTCACACTTTCCTAAAGAAGTAAAAACAGCCATGTTAACTAACATAACCCAATGACCTGTCTACTCTATAGCATATAAGGGTGCCCTGGGGGTGCAGGGGTTAAAGTGCCCAGCTACTAAGCCAATAGTTAGTGGTTTAAAGCCACCAGCTACTCCATGGGAGAAAGATGTGGCAGTCTGTTACTCTATAGCCTTGGAAACCCAATAAGACGGTTCTACTGTGTCCTATAGGATCGCTATACTTCTGAATCAGTAGACAGCAGTGAGTTTGGTTTGGGTATAAAATATAAAAAGTTTAGAAATTCATAATAATATTCAGTAATTAATGTCTCAGTATTAAATCTTATTTATAAATTAACCAGCTGTTCAAACCTTTTCAAAAAATTAACTCAGTTCAACATTAAGTAAACTAGGAATATTAGATATTATGCTTAAGCTGACAGCACAAAACATTGGTAAAAGAATGTTTATTGGAGCTATGATTCAATGAAGTTGAGCAAAAAATTGCAATTGTCTTTATAAATTTATAATAATATTAAACATTATATAGGAGTAATATTGACTATTTGACCAGGAGATCAACAAGAGTCTTAACTGGTCTTTTTGTGAAGCAAATTCAAATCTTATATTTAGTAAAAAATAAAAATTCATGCTTACTTTCTATTTGAAAACCCAGGTGGTGCAGTTTGTTAAGCGCTACATCTGCTAGTCACAAAGTCGGCAGTTCAAACCCTCCAGGCACTCCTTGGGAACTCTATGGGGGTAGTTCTACTCTGTCCTGTAGGGTCACTATGAGTTTGAATCAACTTGATGGTGGTAGGTTTGGCTTTGATATAAAATATCAAAAAATTCAGAAATTTGTAGATTTTTGGAGTCCAGATGGCAGATTAAGTGCACGTCTCCCTAAATCCCTCTGGAAACCAAGACCTGATATGATAGTTAAATGGAGCCTTCTGGATACCTAGTGAGCCCTGGGATGTGGCATAGGGCTGTTAATTTGGACTTCACACCACTGAACGCAAAACCTCTCTTTTACTGACCCATTTTCAGTGAGCACAGGCTTGCTCAGACTGAAGTGTCTCTCCCAGCCTCTATTGACCCACATGATGGCCAAAAAGCAGCAGATGGTGGACAGGATGGTAACCCAGAAGTCAGCAATGCCATCAGAAGGCCCCCAAAAGAAATCACCCCAGATGAAGAAGCTTTTCTGAAACTATCAGGTGAATACAAAATGATTATGTAGAGAGTCCTACTAGACCTTACACAAAATGCAACAGAGCAAAACGAAAAATTAAGCAAGCTGTTTGATCTGATGGAACACCAGTACTCTGAAATCCAACAGATCAAGAACAAAATGAAAGACACAGAAACTTCAATTCAAAGCCAAGAAAACAGAATGGAACAAATGGAAAAGAGAATTTCTGATTTGGAAGACAGAGCCACTGACTCCAGCATCTATGAGGAGAAATCAGAAACAAGAAACAAGAAAAATGAAGAAGCATTAAGAAGCATGTAGGACTCTATTAAGAAGAACAATCTATGATTAGTTGGAGTTCCTGAACAGGGCAATACACCTGAGAACACAGAGAGTATTATTGCTGAGCTGCTGACAGAAAACTTCCCAGAAATTATGAAAGAAGAGAATAGAGATATCCAAGATACATATCAAACACCACTCAATACAAATGTCAATAAAAGACCCCCAAGACATATTATAATCAAGCTCAACAAAATGAAACATAAGCAGAAACTCTTAAAGGCAGCAAGACTCAAAGCAAAGCTAACATTCAGAGGGAAACCCTGTAGGCTTTTGTCGTATTTCTCTGCCGAAACTATGCTGGCATGGAGACAGTGGTATGCCACATTCAAAGCCTTGAAGGAGAACTTCCAGCCAAGAATTATATATCCTGCGAAACTATCTTTCAAATATGAAAATGGAATTCAGACATTCACAGATAAACAGAAACTCAGAGATTTTGTAAAAACCAAACCAAAGCGAGTCCTCTGCCACTCTCCCTCCGGCGTACCCACGCTAGAGACGAAAGAGTGCTCCCACCACATACACCTACTGCGCCCTAGTTCGCCTCTCCTCTCGGGGCCAGTCCGCACGACCGCAGCCGCCCAGCCCACCGCCACCCACTGCAGCCATGTCCACCAGGTCCGTGTCCTCATCCTCCTACCGCCGGATGTTTGGCGGCCCGGCACCTCAAGCAGGCCTAGCCCCACTCGGAGCTTCGTGACCTCTTCCACACGCACCTACAGCCTGGGCAGCGCGCTGCGCCCAGCACCAGCCGCAGCCTCTATGCCTCGTCCCTGGGCGGCGTGTATGCCACGCGCTCCTCGGCCGTGCGCCTGCGGAGCAGCGAGCCCGGGGTGCGGCTGCTGCAGGACTCAGTGGACTTCTCGCTGGCGAACGCCATCAACACTGAGTTCAAGAACACCCGTACCAATGAGAAAGTAGAGCTGCAGGAGCTCAATGACCGATTCGCCAACTACATCGACAAGGTGCATTTTCTGGTGCAGCAGAACAAGATCCTGCTGGCCGAGCTTGAGCAGCTGAAGGGCCAGGGGAAGTCCCGTCTGGGGGACCTCTGCGAAGAGGAGATGCGGGAGCTGCGTCGGCAGGTGGATCAGCTCACCAACGACAAGGCCCGCGTCGAGGTGGAGCGTGACAACCTGGCCGAGGACATCATGCGTCTCCGAGAGAAGTTGCAGGAGGAGATGATGCAGAGAGAGGAAGCAGAGAGCACCCTGCAGTCTTTCAGACAGGATGTCGACAATGCCTCCTTGGCACTTCTTGACCTCGAGCGTAAAGTGGAGTTCTTGCAAGAAGAGATTGCCTTTTTGAAGAAACTACACGAAGAGGAAATCCAGGAGCTGCAGGCTCAGATTCAAGAACAGCATGTCCAAATTGATATGGATGTTTCTAAGCCTGACCTCACGGCTGCCCTGCGTGACGTCCGTCAGCAGTATGAAAGTGTGGCTGCCAAGAATCTTCAGGAGGCTGAAGAATGGTACAAGTCTAAGTTCGCTGACCTTTCTGAGGCTGCTAACCGGAACAATGATGCCCTGCGCCAGGCAAAGCAGGAGTCGAATGAGTACCGGAGACAGGTCCAGTCTCTCACCTGTGAAGTGGATGCTCTTAAAGGAACTAATGAGTCTCTGGAGCGCCAGATGCGTGAAATGGAGGAGAACTTTGCTGTTGAAGCTGCTAACTACCAAGACACTATTGGGCGCCTGCAGGATGAGATTCAGAACATGAAGGAAGAAATGGCTCTTCACCTTCGTGAATACCAAGACCTCCTGAATGTTAAGATGGCCCTTGACATTGAGATTGCCACCTACAGGAAGCTGCTGGAAGGAGAGGAGAGCAGGATTTCTCTGCCTCTTCCCAACTTTTCTTCACTGAATCTGCAGGAAACCAATCTGGAGTCCCTTCCTCTGGTTGACACACACTCAAAAAGGACACTCCTGATTAAAATAGTTGAAACTAGGGATGGACAGGTTATCAACGAAACTTCTCAGCATCATGATGACCTTGAGTGAAAGTTGCACACGTTTGGTGTAGCAACGTACTACCAGCAAGATTAAAAACAAAATCCGTATCTTAAGGAAACAGCTTTCAAGTGCCTTTCTGCAGTTTTTCAGGAGCGCGAGACAGATTTGGAATAGGAATAAGCTCTAGTTCTTAAGAACCAACACTCCTAAAAGAGTTAGAAAAGTTTACAGCATAATCTAGTTTATGAAGAAGTCTTGTGCTAGAATACTTTTTTAAAAGTGTTTTTGAATACCATTAAAACTGCTGCTTCCTTCCAGCAAATATCTGACCAACTTGTTTCTGCTTCAATAAATCTTTGGAAAAACTAAAAAAACCAAACCAAAGCTACAAGAAATACTGAAAGAATCTCTTGGCTTGGAAGAACAAAACTGCTAACTTTGTATTTTAGAAGGACACATTATCCAGAATCCTACTCAGTTAGGGAAGGCTCCAAACACAATCAAAGCTATAATAGTGAAAGAAACAATCCAGTGATCATATCATGTAAACTATGATATCATCATATGAAAATAGGGTTGTACTACAGTCATTATAGTCCTTCCAGATGGAGAGGAAGTTGACAACACTAGTAGCAATCAAAATCGGGGTTATATATAGTTTATTAAGTGGAATCATAGGAGCAGCGGTAAAGCAGAATAAAGAAGCAACATACCATATCAAGAAATGTAATACAGGAGTCTCAACAACCGCAAACCAACCCTGAAAAAGGTGAACAATCAACTTGCAAAGAAGAAGGTCCCAAACCAGATTAATAAGAACAACAGAGAAAACATCAACACAAAAATAAACATATCACAATGGCAGCACTGAACACATACCTATCAATAATAACATTGAATGTGAATGGACTGAATGCTCCAGTAAAGAGACATCGAGTGACATCTTGGATCAGAAGACATGACCCATCTATATGTTGCCTACAAGAAACTCACCTTAGACCTAGAGATATGAACAAACTGAAAATCAAAGGATGGAAGAACATATATCAAGCTAACAATGAACAGCGAAGAGCAGCTGTGGCAATTCTAATCTCAGATAAAATCGATTTTATTACTGATAGGTTCAATACACAAGCAGGACTTAACAATATTAAATATTTATGCACCTAATATTAGAGTACCTAAATATATCAAAGAAACACTGACCATACTCAAAAAGGAGATAGATCACTCCACAATAACAGTAGGAGATTTCAACACTCTGCTCTCAGTACTGGACAGATAGTATAGAAAAAAGCTCAATAAAGACACAGAAGACCTTATTGCCACAATTAATCATCTAGACCTCATCGACATATACAGAACTTTCTGTCCATCAGTGGACAACTACACCTTCTTCTCCAGGGCACATAGAACATTCTCCAGAATAGACCATGTGTTAGGACACAAAGCAATTCTCAAAATCCATACCATTGAATTAATGTAAAGCATCTTCTCAGGTCATAAAGCCATAAAAGTCGAAATCAATAGCAGAAAAAGCAGAAAGGAAGCAGAACTCATGGAAACTGAACAACACCTTGCTCAAAAAACCATGGGTTATAGAAGAAATCAAGGATGAAATAAAGAAATTTATGGATTCAAATGAGAATGAAAACGCTTCCTACCAGAACCTATGGGATACAGCCAAAGCAGTGCTCAGAAGTCAGTTTATCTCCATAAATGCATGCATCTGGAAGGAAGAAAGAAACCAAATCAAAGAACTGATGCTACAGCTTGAACAAGTGGAGAGAGAACAACAGAGGAACCCCTCAGGCACCAGAAGAAAACAGATCATAAAGATCAGAGCAGAACTAAATGAATTAGAGAACAGAAGAACAACTGAAAAAATTGAAAAGACCAAAAGCTGGTTTTTTGAGAAGATCAACAAAATTGACAAACCATTGGCTAAACTTACTACAGGAAAACAGGAAAGGAAACAAATAACCCAAATAAGAAATGAGAAGGGAGTTATCACCACATATCCAGCAGAAATCAAAAATATCATAGCTGAATGCTATGAGTGTATTCTAACAAATTTGAAACCTAGAGGAAACGGACAGATTCCTTGATTCATATCACCTACCAAAGTTATCATAAGGTGATGAAGAACAACTAATAAACCCACCACAAAGGAAGAGATTGAAATAGTTATCAAAAACCTTCCAACCATAAAAAGCTCGGGCCCAGATGACTTCACTGCAGAATTCTACCAAGCTTTTAGAGAAGAGTTATCTCCAATACTACTGAGACTATTTCACAGTATAGAAAGGGATGGAATACTGCAAAACTCATTGTATGAAGCCAGCATAACCCTGATACCAAAACCAGGGAAAGACCCAACCAAAAAGGAGAACTACAGACTGATATCACTCATGAATCTAGATGCAAAAATCTTTAACAAAATTCTTGCCAATAGCACCAATAGAATACAACAACATATGAAAAAAATAATCCATCATGACCGAGTTGGATTCATACCAGGGATGCAAGGCTGGTTCAACATCAGAAAAACAATTAATGTGATCAACCACGTAAATGCTACAAAAGATCAGAATCACCTGATCTTGTCTATCGGTGCAGAAAAGTGATAAAGTCCAACACCCATTCATGCTAAAAACTCTCAGCAAAATAGGAATAGATGGCCAATTCCTCAATGCAATAAGGGCCATTTATACAAACCCAACTCCCTACATCATCCTGAATAGAGAGAGACTGAAACAGGTTCCCTTGAGAACAGGAACTAGACAAGGATGCCTACTCTCATGTATCCTACTCGACATTGTACTAGAAGTTCTAGCCAGAGCAATTAGACAAGACCAAGGAATAAAGGGCATCTGAATTGGCAAAGCAGAACTAAAAATCTCCCTATTTGCAGATGATATGATTGTATAAGCAGAGAATCCCAAAGAATCCATCAGGAAACTACTCAAGCTGATAGAGGAGTTTGGCAAAGTCTCAGGATACAAGATAAACATAAGTAAATCAGTAGGATTCCTTTATACCAACAATGAGATTATTAAGGAAGAAATCACCAAGTCAATACCATTTACTATAGCCTCTAAGAAGATAAAGTACCTAGGAATAAATCTAACCAGAGAAATAACAGACCTTTACGAAGAGAACTTCAAATCCTTACTACAACAAACTAAGAGAGAGTTACATAAATGGAGAAACCTACTCTGCTCATGGATAGGAAGACGTAACATTGTGAAAATGTCTATTTTACCCAAAGGAATCTACTTATACAATGAAATCCCAATATAAGTTCCAGTGACATTTTTTAATGAGATGGAGGAACAAATTACAAACTTTGTCTGGAAAGGGAAGAAGCCCCAGATAAGTAAAGCAATACTAAAGAAGAACACACTGGGAGACCTCTCATTACCCAATCTTAGAACCTGTTACACTGCCACAGTAGTAAAAACAGCCTGGTACTGGTACAAAAACAGACAGATAGGTCAGTGGAACACAATCAAGACCCCAGAGACGACATCATCTGCCTATGAACAGTTGATATTTGACAAAGGCCCTAAGACATTAAACTGGGGTAAAAACAGTATCTTCAACAAATGGTGCTGGCAAAATTGGATATCCATCTGCAATAAATTAAAACAAGATCCATATCTTACACCTTATACAAAAATCAACTCAAACAATGAAAGACCTAACTATCAAATCTAAAATGATAAAGCTCATCCAAGAAAAAGTAGGAACAACAATGGAAGGTTTAATACACAACATAGACAGACTTCAAAATCTGTCAAACAAACCACAAGCAACAGAACAGAAAATAGATAAATGGGAATTACTAAGAATCATCACTTTTGCTCATCCAAAGACTTTATTAATAGAATTAAAAGGCCACCTACAGAATGAGAAAAAATATTTGGCAACTCTATGTCAGACCAATGCCTGATCTCCATAATCTATAAGGTACTACCAAATATCAACAAGAATAAGATAAATGATCCAGTTAAACAATGGGCAAAGGATATGGACAGACACTTCTCTAAAGAGGAGATTCAGGCAGCCAAAAAACACACACGGACATGTTCCTGTTCATTAGCTATTAAAGAAATTCAAATTAAAATGACAATGAGATGCCATCTTCCCCCAAAAAGGTTGGCTGTGATCCAAAAATCACAAAACACTAAAGCCAGAGAGGCTGTGGAGAGATTGAAACACTCCTACACTGTTGGTGGGATTGCAAAAGGGTACAACCTCTTTGGAAAGCAGTTTGGCACTACCTTAAAATAATGGCTATAGATATACCGTTTGACCCAGTTATTCCACTGCTTGGAATATATCCTACAGAATCCAGGCCATTCACACCAACTGATACATGTGCACGAATGTTCATTGCAGCACAGTCCACAATAGCAAAAAAATGGAACAAACCCAGATGCCCAACAATAGAAGAATGGATAGGTAAACTATGGCATATATACTCAGTGGAACACTATGCAATGATAAAGAAAAATGATGATAGCAGGAAACATCTCTTAACCTGGTTTCAACTGGAGGACATTCTGTTGTGTGAAAGTATAAGCGACAGAAGAAATGTTGTATGAGACCCCTACGATAAGAACTTAAAAGTAGACTCATGCATAACAGAACAGACTCTTTGATGGCTGCAAGGGTGGGGAGGGTATGAGGGGGAGGGGGGAGGGCTTAGATTAGATAATTGTTAGAAATTTGGTTGCATGAAACTGGTGACAGCACACATTAGTAAGAAGATCGATATTAATGGGACTTCAACACAACTTGTGTACTTCTCCCATTTTAACCCAATATTGCAAGGACAGAGTAGCTAGGGTGGGGGGCCAGGGACCGTGCTCTCAGGGGAAACTGAGGCCAACTGGCACAGCTAGCATTTTGCTAATGAGGTCTCTCTGCACCCCACATTGGTGAGTGGCATCTGGAGTTTTAAAAGCTGCCAAGCTGCCATCTGAGGGTACGGCAAATGGTCCTAACTCAGCAGGAACAGATGATCACCAAGGTACATAATGACATGGGGGAAAGAGAATTCAGAAGACAGAGAGACCCACATGAATGGATGTCTACATCAACTTGTGACTGCAAGAACCAGATGGTGCCCAGCCACCACCAGTGATAGCCACGATGGAGCTCACAAAGTTGAGTCTCACTGGCAACACAAGTATAAATAGGGGTGCACCCTGAGATCTCCAGTAAAGGACCACAGTTGATGGTCCAGGGGCCTTGAAGTTCTCCTGGGGGTGAGGCCCCTGGCCCTGATGCTGCCCCTGTCTGTAAATCATATTGATGGTCAACTTTTCAGACAGCAATGGATTGGACTTTGTGACGTAGAGTGACCGTATTGTGTGGGCACTTTATGGTTCTAGGTATCTGTAGGAGGTTGTCCTGTTGACCTCACACTGGACAAAGGGGATTGAGTGCAGAGGAGAAGATAGGAGACTATTGGGACAATAAGTCATGTATGGCACAGAGGAAGAGAGTGCTGTCACCGTGCAGGGAGAGCAGTGGGAGCGGCATGTAGGTCAGCAAGGAAGTTTATATGGGATTATACATTTTCATTCAATCATAATTTTAAAAAAAAGATATTTGTAATAATGCTTAGCAATTAATGCTTCAGTATTTCACTTTATTTATAAATTAATTAGGATATAGTGCTGACACACATCTGTCCTGATTTTAAGCTGTACAATATCCTCTTGTTCTCCCTGAAAGACTGCCTCTTGGTCTGTGAGTAGGTTTCTCACAAGCACAATTAAATGTTCTGGAATTCCTTTTCTTCCCAGTGTCACATCATTTGTTATGATCCACAGAGCTAAATGCCTTTGCATAGTTAATAAAACACAGGCAAACATCTCTGATATTCTCTGCTTTCAGCCAATGTATTAGTCAGCTAGAGCTGCTCTAACAGAAATACCAGAGTGGTATGGCTTTAACAAAGGAAGGTTTATTCTTATACAGCCTGATAGGTTACAAGTCCATATTCAGTGTGTCTGCTCCAGGGGAAGGCTTTCCCCTTGTCGGCTCTGGAGGAAAGTCCTGTATTGCAGGGAGCATCTTGGCACAGGAACCTCAGGTCTAAAGGATGTGTTCTTCTCCTGGTGCAGCTTTCTTGATGGTAAGGAGGTTCCCAATTCTCAGCTTGCTTCTCTTTACTTTTATGTCTTGCAGGCTGAAAGGATTAAGGGTGGGGCAAGCCATACTCCAGGGAAACTCCCTTTACAGCAGAGCGGGGAAGTAATCCTATGCAAGAATTTACAGCCCACCCTAATCCTTTAATATACAGTTTAGGGAAACTGCAAAATAGAGGACAGTCACAAGACACTGGGAATCATGTCCCAGCCACATGGCTACACATATTTTGGGGGGGACACAATTCAACCCATGACAGCCAAGTTCCATCTGACATCCTTAAGGCTCTAAAACCAAAAATAAAACTTGTTGACATCATGACTCTGCCTCACAACAACCCTATAGGACAGAATAGAACTGCCCTATGGAATTTTCAAGAAACAGTCAGTGGATTTGAACTGCCAACCTTTTGGTCAACAGATAATCTCTTGACCACTGCACATTCGAGTTCTCCTTAAGAGTCTAGCACACGTAAAATAATTAAATTTTTGTTTCCTCTATTGTTGTGACATTGGCAAATATTCTATTTTTATAAGCACTTTTACAAGCTGATCAGAACAAAATTCCCTGATTTAAGAGACATAATGATGTAATTTATAAACGCTTTTTAGAGTTTGGAAAACAGACTCACACAAAGAGAGGTAAAGACTTTTCTGTCGCAGACACACACAAAAATGAAGAATTTTTAGCTTCTGTTTTACAACTTCAATCACAAGACAAAAGCAGAAGGACAAAACAAAAAACCTCACTCATCTAGATCCCAAGCAATGATTTCCCTTTCTAGCGGGCATGAAATTCTTAACTGAATTCAGCCCACAAAGAGCAACTTGCAAAAACAGTAACAAACCAACCAGACTCTCTGTTTTCACTCATCCCCAGAGACTAGATCTCTATGATTCTCTCAACAGCGATCACCAAACGGTCAGATCACAAAGTCAAAGCTGCAGTCACAGGTGCAGACAATAAGGAATAAACTGCCAGCCCTGAGAGGGCAGTGGAGGGGTCAATGGGAGGGAAGGAAAAACCTCACCCAGAAGGCCAGCAGAGTGAATTCTACTGTCCTTCGGGATTCATGCTGAGAGTCAAGAAGAGATAGGTCTGGGCTTCAAAGGCTGTGTGTGAAACTGGCTCTGGCAGCACTGATTTGTCTCTGTGAAGTGAGTCCTCCTGGGCCTCTGAGCAGATCACCTCAAAAACTGCGGAAGCATAACTCTCAAGAGATTTACAAAATATTATTACAAACAAATGCCAAGCAAACACACACCAAAGATTTTGTTTAAAGAATTAATGCAAGAGATCCTAAAAATACTAAAACTAGTCCAAAAGCCATTTTAAGACCTAGGTGTATGTAAGGAACTTAAAAAAGATATGTCTGGATAAGACAGCCAGCTAAGCTGCAAAGCTAGTTAATGTCTTCTTGTTGCTAGGGTCGCCGTGAGTCGGATCCGACTGGCTTGGCTGTTGTTGGATGCTGTCAAGTTGATTCTGACTCCTAGTAATCCTATGTGACAGAATAAAACTGTTCCATGGCATTTTCTTGGCTGTAATCTTTGTGGGAACACATCGCCAGATCTTTCTCCTAAACAGCTGCTGAGTGGATTCGAACTGCCGACCCTCAGACCACAGGTGAGCACTTAACCATCGTGCCACAGAGCTCATCTGGTTAGTGTCTTACTGAGCTACAAGTTGTCATCTTTGTGAGATCCATTGCCAAATGCTGTCGAGTCGGATCCGACAAGAAAAATTTGCCTCTCTACCAGACAAAAGTTGGCAAATTAAATTCTGCACCCACTGAGTTGTAAAACAGCCTGGTCAATAGAAAGCCAAGTCCAAATCTGGCCTGAAAGAACACCTTGGGATCTCTTTTGCCTATTTCCACATTTGGTATACTTTTTCTTTTATGAAATTTACCACTTCTTCACCTTGCATAAAATTAGTAAATTCATGGTCTTTGAATTTTTGTGATGTTCCTTCTTGGCTTTTTTTTTTTTTTTTTTTCCTGAAGACTAGGTTTCAATTCCAAAATCCTAAGGTAGAAATCTAATTGGTCCCGTTGGTATTTTCACTCCAGGTCATGAGTTCCTGGCTGGCTACTGATGAGATCTTTTTGATCAGTCTTCTTCTTCAGGTCTAATCAGGGGATACCAGCAGCAGCGAGAGGAGACTGTTACTTAGGGAAGAAACTAAAAGGGGGGCATATCAAGTGTCTAATATTTACAGGTATAGCATATCAAGAAAGGACTCAATCCCTTACATGGGGATTGAGGAAGACCTCAGAGTGGGTAGGCTAAGATATGTTATGTATTTATGATTTCAAGGCTAAAAAGCAGACTGAGCACTGTCAGAGATGCCTAACATTGAGCACCAAGTTTTTCTGCTTCCTTTTCATCCTTCCCATCTACGCAGAACCTGTCTTAACATTATCTGCTGGCCCAAACCCACTGCAAGGCCCTCCTTCTAGGAAACATGCAAGCTGTGTCTAAAGCACTCGTGCTCATTATTCTTCACTATGTTACTCTTTTAGGATAGTCAAAGATGGCACTTTATTCCTCAGGTGTTGATGTTCACAGTTAATGATGAATACCCTTGACTATGGCAGATGGGCACTTGCCCTTTTTGTTATTCTGCAAAGTAATGATATCTTGGAAGAGTGAATTGGAACAACTCTGTGAGATTAAAATCTTATTATAGAAAAAAACCATCAGAAGTAGGACAATACACAGGTTACTGCATTATAAAATTCTTTGCAACTGTTATCAGTAACAATTTAATGATTATTAACATGGAAAGAATATTAAAAATGCAATTCACTTTTCATGTTTTACTGCCCTAGTTTATTTTCTGTGTTTTGCTGTGCTTCGGTGATTTGTGACTCTTGTTTCTAGTCAGGAAACCTCTTTACTGTCTTGGTGATTAGGCTGCTAAGAAGGTTTAGGAGAGAATGACCCAACCAAAGCTTCCATAATTTATCCCAAGGACTTCAGACACAGTTTTCAGAGTTGGAGTCAGAGCACAGCAGGAATGAGAGAAAGAAAAGAAGGGTGTGTTTTGCAAGGTTTCCTGGGTGAGTCTGATATACTGATACACCTTCCTGTTGAGCACAGCTACTTGAAAGTGTTCCGAACAATAGGTGTAAAAGAGATAAATCAGCTTCAAAACACAAGGTGTAGATAAATACAAAAAGGAATTAAGCAACTCTGAGAATTTACATAGAAAACAGGCCAATGTGTGGAAGCACTTCAAATGATGACTTGTAACTATCGAAATCTGGACTTTCATTGCCTTAGCTCTGCTCTCAGGAGATGATATTGGTCAGTCCTTTTTTGTTTTTTGTTTTCCATATATCAGATTGCTCAGTTGGAAAACCAAAATAATTGCATAGCTTCTTTCAGGATTTTTCATTTTTTAAGAATGCCTGTTTTCCAAGTAAACTGCTTACTAGTAAACCAACCCCCTGCCATGAAGTCCATGCCAAATGATTACCACCCTATAGGAAGGACAGAGCAGAACTGTCCCATAGTGTTTCCAAGGAGCACCTGGTAGATTTGAACTGCCAGCCTTTCAGTTAGCAGCTAGAGCACTTAACCACTACACCACTAGAGTTTCCAAACTGCTCATTAGTGCTTCTGAAACACATCAGTTCCACAGTAAGAGCTCACTCTTCTGAGATTTCGTCTCTGTTTAGACACTTTTTAATCTCTTAAGTGGTTACTGAGAACTTTCGGAACCTGAAAGCAATTAATGCCTGAGTAATGTCCAGGTGATTTATACGTATACTACCCCAATTTTTCAGAATCTCTAGTAACACCCACCTTTCATCTGTGTTGTTGAGATGATAGAAGCTATACTACTGGTATTTCAAATACCAGCAGGGTCACTCATAGTGGACAGATTTCTTCAGAGTTTCCAGACTAAGACAGACTAGGAAGAAAGACTTGGAGATGTACTTCTGAAAGAGGTGGTCAGTGAAAATCTTGGGAATAGCTGTGCAATTGTATCCAACATATTGCCCAAAGATGAAACTCTCAGGTTGGAAGGCACTCAAAACACAACTGGGCAAAAGCTGCCTCCTCAAAGTAGAGTCCATCTTAACAGCACAGATGGAGTCAAGTTTTCTGGACCTTCATCTGTACGTTAGAGTAGAATGGTGCTTAATACGGTTTGCTGTCGCAGGTGTTTTGAAAGGAGGTCACAAGGCTTGTCTCCTGAGACACTTTTGGGTGAACTCCAACCACCATTCTTTTGGTTAGCAGCCAAGCTTCTTATACAATTCTACCATCCAGGCACTCCATGTTATTACCTATTGTCTTTGAGTCAGTTCAGACTCACAGAGATCCTACAGGACAGGGTATAATTGCCCCATAGGGTGTCAAAAATGATAATCTTGACAGAAGCAGGCTGCCATTGTCTTTCTCCCATGGAGTGTCTGGTAGGTTTGAACTGTCAACCTTTTGGGTTAGTAGTGAACTGCTTAACCAGTGAGCAACTGGGGCTTCTTCCAGGCTAATTAGAGTTCTTCAAATTGAAGAATCTGCTTGGCAAAAACTTGCTTTCCTCTCTAAATATAGATCCATACGGATTTAAGCCCAGAGTTCCTTGTGGCCATAGTGGTATGCTTCTGGAAATAGGTAACCTGAGAGAATGAAGCAAAACTCAGAGACCAATAAAGAGGAGCTATTCAATGAAAAGTAAGAGAGGAGGACAAGAGTGAGAGCAAGGGAGAGAGAGGCAGAGGTAAAGGAAGAGACAAAGCAAGAGACAGGGAGCACGAATAGTAGTTAAGCCTCTGGATCAAGTCATCCATGCGGCAAGCCCAGCCCAATTCTTTAGCTGCTTAGGTGAGCCAATAAGAGTTCTGACTAGTGAGTCTTATAATTATTTGAATACATATTAGCAACTTGCAGAGTGCCTTGATTAATATATCAGCAGCATTTTCTGATTTAATTTCATGTGTAATACATAGTAAGAAATCAATAAATACTTGTTTAAAAAAATGATTCAAGGAACACATTTTAGAAACCTAAGACACAGAAAACAGAGATTTGCAACTCATCTCTCTTTTTTTCTGCTCTGGAGTGATCCTAACCTGATGCTGTCTGGATAGTTTCAGGAGGGCTAGACAGAAACTAGTTCAGATATAGCAAATGCATCAAGGCTGTAGGTTTTAATTTGATTTTCAGGATGAGATATGTTTCTACTTATGCTAATTCAATCAATGTCCTATTATAATGTTTCTTCTGGAAGCCTTCTTCCTGGTGTGCTTTTCCACTTCATGTACTGATGAATTACTAAACTCCAGTTGCCCTTCTTCCTGTTAAGAGAACAAGCTATGAGGGGAATCACTGGGAGCGGATACAAAGAATGGGAAGAGACATCATTTCCCCCCCATGCCTGTGATTTTATCTCTGCTGCTTTCTGCAGTTAACGATTATAAATGAAGACCACTCTATAGAAACATTAAGGGGACAGTTGGGGGGAGGGACAAGAAACAGTGTATGCTCTGTTAGACAGTTAAAAACAGGAAAAGAAGGAATAGATGGAGTCAGTAGACATGAGTCTAGGATAAATAAAACTTTTAATTTTACACTTTTAAATAAGGGGCAGATCGTCTTTCAACTATATTTCTTATATTGTGTTCAATCACAAGAATTTTATTAGTGCAAAAAAGCTTTACAGTAGATTAGGAACATACTCTTGTATTTCAATAGAAGTTTCCAGTTGGCATTACTTTAATACAAAAAATAGATAAGTTAGAGGGGAAAAAATTACTGCTAAATACTATGGACTGTAATTCCATCACAATACTGATACTGTAAACTTTACTTAGGCAGTTATCCTTTAAAAAGTATTTGCCTATCTATTAGCTTATTTTATCTCAACACATGCATGATGGGAAAGTCATAATGTCTTGAATTAGAAAGTTTACTATGCCTGTAGACAATCAATTAAGTATTGCTTCCTTTGCTATAAATAAGGATATCAGTTGCTGTCAAGTCAGTTCTGACTTATCACGACCCTTGTGTATCAGAGTAGAACTGCATTCTCTAGGATTTTCAGTAGCTGAGATCTTTTGGAAACTAGATTACCAGGACTTTCTTCCAAGGCACCTCTGGGTGGACTTGAACTGTTAACCTTTCTGTTAGTAGCTGAACATTTAACCATTTGCACCACTCAAGGACTTAAGATACCAAAGAGTAAGCTAGATTAAGTGACTTACCCCAGTTAACCATCAAATGGCTCACAGGGGCAGAAACTGGAATGATGAACTTTTGCCTTTTTTGTGATTTCTCAAAAGATATTACAAATACTACTGTCTTATATATTTACTTAGAATACATAATTTAGGAAAATTATGCATTCTGTAGAAGCTTTTTTGAATAATAACGTCAATTTAGTAACATATGTTATAGGCTCGTTAAAAATAATACAATTTGGAAAATACACACAAAAATTTCAGCCCAGATTCAATCATCCTTTGAGATGTATAACATAATAGCCAACATCTCTCTGCACATATGTACAGGAATAGACTAAATATCAGAACTTGCATTATTGTCTGTCAGCAGTTTAGACAAAAGCCCAAAGTACTGAAAACAATAGGTTAGAAGTACCCATCTACTCTGTAGAAGCATAGAAGGGCTGCCAGATAATTCCGTTCAGAGTTTTTAAATTCAACCTCTTTTCATTTTTTTCTTATAAGCTTTTACAGATCTTGTAAATAAAATAAAGTCCATATGAGCTATTCTAAATTAATCTTCCCATTTAACAATCTGCAATATCTAGATCTTTTATGCCAGGATTTTGTTTTTCCTGTTAATCCTTGAAGATCCTTTCCATTTTTAAGTTGGAGACGTTACTTTAGAAGCACCAATTATACTTATGTTTTATCTTCATTTGTCAACTTTTTTAACCTATAAATATCTCTAAAATTGCTTTACAGTTTTTTTTTCTTTTTTTAGTTTAGTGTGACAATTTTAACACTTTTATCCATGTCAGAATTTTAGTACAAGTCATGTGTATTGGGTTCTTGGTGCTTTTCATTTATTCATTACACAGTGCTGCTTTTTTTATATCAATTTGTTTCTTCTTGCCAAAATTTTCTGCATTGTCCCTTTCTATTGATTAACCAAAACTCTTATTTTCCCAAATTTGTGCCTGTGTCAATTTCTTTTACAACAATTGCCTTCTGCCCCTTGGGTTCTACTATCTCTCTAGTCTCAGCTGTCTGTTTTTCTGTTTCATATTCTTATTGCATCCTCATTTTTTTTAACTATATATTATTTGCAGTTTCTATACAGTCTTTTTGTGCTTTTTAAAATCGTGATTAGGTGAAAGTATACAATTCAAATTAAATTTGTATGCCCACCTATCTGTAGCTCCTTCTGCTCTCCTTGCCCAGTAACAGCTCATTATATAATGTTTTATGTATGTTAAATGTTAATGTCATCATCTAGTAATATTACAAAGAATGTGACACGACATTTTTTTTAATTTAAGTTAGTCAGAGAATACCAAATTAAAAACAATCAGGAAGGTGGATTTTTCAAGATATATAAAGAATCTAAGGTTTCTCAGACTTTGTGATCTGAAATTTTGCTTCAACATTTCAAAAGTTTAATTACAGAGTAGAAATGTGAATACTTTGAGATAATAATCCATTAACTTTCTGGAACCTTTATTTGGATGATTGTGGCAGACAAATCTTGCTCTTGATTCCCAGCATCTATGCTTTCTTCTCCTGATAATGCATGTTGATTTTCCAAAGGGGATCTAACCTCTCCCATGCTCTCTGTGAAGGCTCAGAGATGAAGCATGTGGCTCAGTCCTAAAACAATCAACTTAATGCATGCAACTGTCCACAATGCTTGGCTAATGAAGAGCGGATATGCAGTACAGTCAGAGTCAACAAGATCTCTTGACATTTTTGCCAAAAAATTACTCCCATCCTTCACCTTCCCACTCATTTGAACTGAAGCTGAGAGAAGAGAAAGGTCTTCTGCTGGCATCTTATGATTATGAGGGGAAAATTAGCCTGAAATGGAATTCAACCTGGAAAGAATAGTGCACAAGATAGAAAAAGAAAAAACAAGTCCTGGTAACACTGTTTGAACTACTTCTTCTTTCACCCCTAAAGCTGCATCTCATCTTAGATTTTTCCAAAAAATTTCTGCTTGTCTTGCTTTAACCAGTTTGTGTTGGATTTTGTGGCACTTAGTCAGAAAAGAAGTCTTAACTAATGTAATAAATGTTCTAGTCAGGTCTTCTTTCAGTTTGCCTCAACAAACATGCATCAGACAACATTTTCCACAACTACATCAGAATTGTAAGGAGCTCTGGTGAAACAATGGTTAAGCACTCAGCTATTCAGCTAAAGGCTGGTGGTTAGATGCCATCCAAGAGAAAAGACCTGGCAATCTGTTCTCGTAAATTACGGCCTAGGAACACTTATGGGACAGTTCTGTCCTATATGATTGCTCCAAGTTGGGATCAACTCAGTGACACACAACAATGACAATGTATTAGAATTGTAGAGTACATAAGATACTCAAAACATAAATCATGTCTTCTAGGAATTCCTAAGACATTAAGAAAATTCGACATAAGCACAAAGAATCATAAAATGTGATATGCACCATAATAGAGGCACAAGCAAAGCAATCTGGAAGCAAAAATGAGTAGGACATGTATTAAAAGCAGAGATAAGCTAACAGAGATTTTCTTAAGTAAATACATTTTGAGTTGCATTTTTAAAATAGAAACTGAAGAGGCAGAGATATGGAAAAGGGACATTTAGCTGAGGAGACTATAAAAGTTGTTTTGAATTTAAAAATCTATGAAACTGCATTATATTATTTTATATGAATAATAGACAACAGGTCTGATTACTGGGAACATATTTAAGTTACCTGAGGACTGTTCAAACATTTCAGAAACATCTGTATATGTACAGTTAATTTTTTACTTAGGAATCATTCTTATCTAACATACGCAGGTCTACAGACCACCACATGTACATTTTTTGTTTTTTTGGAGCTTCAGGCATAACGGATCTATGTCTACTACCTCTCACTATGAGGATATTACTTGATTAATAATATTAAATATAAACAATTTCTCCATTTAAATGTTAGCTGCATTGAATACATTTTTCTAAACTTTATTCCCAAAGAAATGAAGATTTTGTTTTTCAATAAACTAAATTTGATATCTGAGTACAATATTAATTTTGAAGATAACAGAACAAAAATCTAACAAAAAATACAGAGAAAAAACTCCTCAAAATTTCTGGGGGTAATTTTTAACCACATAAAAGTACTGAGATGCCCCTATTGGAAATTAGTATCCCAGAGAAAATGTTCCTGATTGAGTTTATTCCAGCAATCTGATCCTTTTTCTGTGGAGCTAAAAACAGCACATCCAGGGCTGCTAGGAGGGGTTCTTTTATATCAAATGGCTGGAGGCTAAAATTAGAGGATTTTTTTTAGTGGAAAGTTGAGAATTATATAGAATGTAAAGACGGTACATGGACCTTTAGCCAGGAATCAGTAATTGGAGTATATTATATATCTGAGAATTAATCAGAGAACCAAAAAAAGATAGGTTAAACAGGTACCCAAAAGAGAGCTATTGTCTAAGTTAGATTTTCCTGCTTTTTGTAGACTTGTTTTGAGATAATCGCACGTCATAGATAACATGTAATTATACATAAGGTTAGCACAATGGCAGCTAACAACAGCAATACTCAAATGACTCAGCTACATTTAAGAGTAACACCAAGCACAAACAAGTTGTACAATGGTACCTAGATCTATAGTACCTATAGGGCCAAAATACGCAGTCGCAGATCAGAATGTGTATCTAATTGTGTATCTGATCATGATGCTATCCAGTACTACAAACTTGAGCCTTGTATGTGACATAACTGAAGTTTTGCAAGTATAAGTGGTTTTAGGATTGGAAAGATTGCTGGAAAGCATCTTGTGATGGGTAAGATCATGTGTTAACTTGGCTGGACCATGAGACTCAGTCATATAATGTTGTGTTCACTTCCCTATTTAGACCTACTGTAATGGGATCTGCTGTAAGTGGTACTGGTGGGGACAGGGCCTTCAATGGCTCACTATGCATCTCTGCTCTGGCTGCCTAGTCCTTCCTGCTCTCCTCATCAGGGTTGCTTGTTGTGAATCCTGCAATTGACCCCTGCTTTCCTGGCCTCAGTTCATGAGAGCAGCTAGTAGCTTCCCTGCAGTTTTACTTGCCAATCTTGAGATTTGTAGATCTTCACAGCCTGTAATCAACAGCCCTGCTCTCCTGCCTACCAATCCTGGGTTTCCCAGCCCCTTCAGCTGCATGTGTCAGGGGAAGCCTACAACAGTTCTGCTCTCCTACCTGCAGATCATGGGTTCCACCATGGGCTTGCCAGCCCTTGCAGCTATATGTCAGCAGACTCTTTCCTGCCCAATGAACTTGGAATGTTACAGCTTCTAAAAACTGTGTAAGCCATTTCTTTGATATAAATGTCTCTATTTATACATTCTACTGATTTTGCTTCTCCAGAGAACACAGCTTAAGATATATCTGTGTAGTGATACTCCTGGAAATCACTCTAGTGGACCACACACACACACACACAACCTTTGCCACTGAGTTGATGCCAACTTATAATGATCCTATAGGACAGAGTAGAAACCCTAGTGGCACAGTAGTTAAGTCCTGTGTCACTAGCAGTTGAAATCTGCCAGACATTCCTTGGAAACTCTATAGGGCAATTCTACTCTGACCTACAGAGTTGCTCTGAGTTAGAATTGACTCAACAGCAGTGGCTTTTTTGGCATAGGACTGAGAACTGTCTCATAGGGTTTCCAAAAAGCAGACAGTGGATTCAAACTGCCAAAATTTTGATTAGCAGCTGAGCTCTTAACCACTGTGCTACTAGAGCTACAATGGAGGCTTATGGATCCGTGATTTATCCATTCTAGAAAAACCTGGGAGAAATTAAAATGGTACTGACTGTAATGTCAAGTACCCACCTCTTGTGTAGACTCCACAGAAGATTCTACAGCTTCTAATTCAGGCAGAGGCAAGACAGAGGACTGATGACCTTCTTTAATTAGCCAGTGAGGAAAAAACTGTAGCCTCAGACTCGGGGTCAAAATGTGACCACATGGTGTCTGTACTTCATGGTTCTCTTCACGTATAGCGAGCTGTCCTACTGGCCTCTTACTAGAAGGGAGAAGGGAGGGTGGAAAGTAGGGGACAGGAGATTGTTAAGAGGGTGTGATATATAGAGAATGAAAAGGAAGAGAGTGCAATCACCGGGCAAGAAGAATAAAAGGCGCTGCAGATAGGCGGGCATGCAAATTTAACTTGGATTGTATATTTACACTTAATCGCAATTAAAAAAAAAGCGGTAGCCTCAGAATCTCTTCTCCACTGAATTCTCTATCACTGAATCCTATTTTTAATGAGCAGAGTCACAGCACAAAGGATGTGAGCTGCTGAAGAGCCACTTCGCTTCAGAACTCAGTTGCCAGGAGCTATAATTCCTTGCAGTGCTTGAACAGGTATCCCAGCAACAGCATGTTTTACTGACTAATTATAGGCCAACAGGTCTTCTTATCTTCTTTCCTTTCTCCATCATATTCTTTTCTCATCCGGCACTTTATTCCTTTCCTGTCTTTACACATACCTCCAACCGAAGCTGTCTTGTTCTAAAGCTTGAATTCTCCCTACTCTGCCTCTTCTTAAGAGGACCTTCTCATTAGAAATTTTTATCAGGGTTCACACCTTTGAAGAGAACACTTTTGTTGTGCCTATTCTAACTGACATTATCTCATTTCCTTTTCCAAGGATTGGCTTAGAGTGGAGAATATAAACTCCCTCTAGCAAATGAGACATTAGAAGAAGTCTGCCGGTTAATTTAAGGGGAAAAAGATCTATGCTGTCAAGAAGACCAGAGGTAAATGGTTTTTTAAATGTCATTCTTGGATGTGATGCCTGGAGCTACGGAGGCATCTTGTCTCCAGCCTGAAGCTGAAGCCAACATTGGAGCAAGGAAGACCGAAGCTGGAGCCTTGCCTTCCTGGTCATGGGCCTGCTAGATTTCCCACTATGGGGGATGATAATTGTCCTTGTTGTTTAAGAGCATTTAAGTCATGATTTTTTGTTGCTTTTACCCAAGGTACCCTAAGTGATACAACTATCACCTACTTTGGAAAGAGCAAAACTCTAACTCCAATATAATTTTGTCTAGTCAATTAGTTGTTCTAAGCATCGTTATCTTTATTGATACAGCCAGAAGGTCCAAATGAATACAAATAAGTGCGTATTGCTGACCCCTTGGTAATTCTGACCCCTTCTTTCTTGATCCCAAGATTCCAAGTTCATTTTCTGGATGACTACAATGATGCTTGCGCGTACTCATAAATTAGCCTTAGCTTGTTGCCCGTGACAGGACCTCTGTCTTCATGCCATTTCTGCTGCTCAGGCGTTAGCAGTGCTAGAGACTATGCCTGGAGACTTCTTGTTTGCTCACATTGAATGGGCCTGTAACTCACAGCAACCCCATGTGCAGCAAAAGAAAACCACTGCCCAGCAGTGCACCATATTCACGAAGGGTTACGACTGTTGTGACCTACACGATGCTCGCTAGCTGACTTTCAGAAGTAGATCTCCAGGCCTCTCCTTCTTGTCCATCTGAATCTGGAAGCTCCTCTGAAATCTGATTAGTGTCATAACAACATATAAACTTCCACTGACAACTAGATGATTGCTGTGCATGAGGTGCATTGGCTGGTAATAGAACTCGGGCTTCCTACACGGAAGGAGAGATTGCTAATACCCCTGAAGGACCAATGTCCCTATACTGAAAGATTCAAACCTACCAATCACTCCACAGGGGGGACAAAAAGACCTAGCAATCTTTTCCTATAAAGATTACAGCCTAGAAAACCCTATGGTGCAGTTCTACTTTGTCCTATAAGGTTTCTATGACTCAGAATCTGCTCAGTGGCACAAAACTACAGTGAACCTGAAGTACAGCTCTGGCACCAGCTTGCCAGGAATCACTATTCTTGCAAAATAAGAAAGAGAACGCTCCTGGTTTGTTTAGTTGAGGAGATCACCACAGCAAGGCTATTTGAGTCCCCAAAGAATTGTTTATTATAGGCAACTCACAGCAAAATTCTTGATGTCTAAGGTGATTGAGCATCTTGAGATATAACTCTCAATAAATAAACTTAGTCTGTAGGAGGTACTGTGGATTGATTCTCTGCACTCTGGAGTCTATAACATTAAAAAAAAAAATTTTGAAAACTCTTTCCATCTCATGTTCTGTGTGTGATCTGACTTATTCCAAGCAGATTTGAGATTTAGAAGGCAAGAGTAAGGTGAAGGTTACACTTCAGCTGCTTTTGCTTTTTTGCTAGTTAGTATGATCAGCGAAGCATTAAGATTTTCTGCAACTGTGATAACAGGGGTCCCAGTGTTGGATTTGGGTTTGTAATGTCAACAGCAAGGACACGGGACATTCATTTTATGACTGAAGTGGAACGGAGCTGAAGCTACCAGGGATGGCAGCATCTTCTAGCTCAGTGACTTATGAAGAGGTAGGGGTGTTCTGCTTCCTGCCACTTACTGACTGCTTCCTGCACTTTGTGATCACAGTGTGACAATGATGCCCTTGACTAACTAGTTCTGCACTGTTCTTCAGGACGCCATTCCTGAAAACTCAGCCAAATGCTAGGACCTCCAGTTCTTCCAACACTTTCAAAAACATCTAAGTTAAATGACTTCCTTTAAAGTAATCCTAAGACACTCTGACTGATATACAGCTTATTTCTCCCCAAAGTACAAACAAGGCAACAGAGTAACTGAGTGAAAGGAAATTGTATTACCAAGTGCCATACTGATATCCAGAAGAACCCAGCATGTCCCTCTGAAGAAAATCCGTATTGTGCTATTTTGTTTATGATAACAAACTCCCTCTTCCAGGGACACCATTTTGCTCTCTGAAAGCTAGCATCTGCTAGGGTCACTGAATCTGTCAAGTATATTTCTATATTCTTGAAATCTTACTGACTGACAGGTTTAAGTCTTTTGCCCAAAAGACTTCACAGAGTGTGTGTAGGTGGTGGATATAAATGAAAACAGTAGGGGAGGTATGTCAGCAATTCCATTTGCCAGGAGGCTCTGCGCCCTATGTGCCTTGATAGAATTGTTACCAGTTTTACCTCCTAGGATGAATTGCCCAACCAAGGCACCTTACGGTAACTGTGAAACAGAAATGAGTTCATTGTTATGAGGACCCAGTAAGATACTGTATTTGAAAACGATGAGCACAACGCCTGGCCCATTGATATGTTATTTTCCTTATTAGTTCAGTTTTGGACGAGTGGATAATCTGCGTGATTCTTATAAAATGATTTGTGATTACTTTAAACACTGACATGAAACTGCTTAGTGGGATTGATTTAACATTATTTATAATGCCCTTCACATACTTCTTAAAACAAATGCTACAAGGAAAAAAAAAAACACTTCTTATCATTCAAAATATTCTCATCTCTAGGATAGGAGATTGTTAGCAGGATATGACATGTACAGAATAGAGAGGAGGAGTGTGCTTTCGCCGGGCAGGGAGAGCAGAGGGAGCTGCACATAGGCGGGCATGCAAATTTATATGGGATTATACATTATAACTCAATCATAATTTTTTAAAAAAGCCTAAATATTAAACAAACAAAAAAATTCTCATCTCTTGATCATGTTTGACAGGGTTTCCCAAATGCAGCTCATCATCATCTATCCATTCATTCAACAAGTAAGTGTTGAGTGCCTTGTGTCAAGTCCTGTTTTAGACACTGGAAAAAGAATAGCAAAAAAGCCCTTAGAAGGTTTGTATTCTGTTGAAAGTTACAAACAGTTGTCAGATAAAGACACAAGCAAAATATTCCTAAACTCATGTTAGAACCAAAATGAATTGAAATTACTTTCTTTAATCTCATTATAATCTTCTCCCCCCTCCTTCCCTCTTTCCTGCCTTCCTTTCCTCTTTTTCAGTAATGGAAACCCAATAATTATCTATTGTCAGATCATTCTGTAATCTTGAAGTTTATATTCTAGTAAGAAGATTCAACAGAAATAAACTAAAAATTAACAATTAGTACAATGAAGGATATAAACTGCATGAATTATTAGAAAATAACTACAGGAGAGAAGGGTGTAATTCTATGTGGAATGATCAGGTAAACTGAGAACAGAAGACTGAGAAGGAGCCCACCAGGAGAAGAGCTTTGAGGACAGTATCTCAAGCAAAGAATAACAAGTGCAAACCTGTGATGCCAGAACAGGTATGACTCTTGAAGAAAGAGACAGGAGAAAAAATAACTAGCATTTAATAAGCAAATGAGAGGTGATGAGGTTACAAGGGCTCACAGAGGAAAGGCTATGTAGGAACTCTTGGGCAAGATAGTAAATTGAGATTACAAGTATGCCGGAAAAGATGTCACAAATACCTTGCTCTTATAGGATTCTCTTTCTTTAGATTCCATGTAGTTCCTAGACTTTGGAATGCTATGGTGTTAAATATGGATGTAGGGTCAGTGTGCAGTAGAGTAAGCCCACATAAGACTGCCAACATTTTTTTTTTTTTTTTTGGTTAAGTAGGAAAACTTTAAAAACTGATACCATTTACTCTCAACCAACTGGAAGAGATCCATATTCGTGTCCATTCTAAAGAAAGGTGATCCAAAGGAAGGTGGAGATTATTGAACTATGGTGTTAGTATCACATGCAAGTAAAATTATGCTGAAGATAATTGAAAAACAGTGGTTGCACCGGTATAACATCAGTGAACTGACAGAAACCCAAGATTCAGAACAGGACATGGAACGAGGCATATTGTTACTAATGTCAGATGGATCTTGGCTAGACACAGAATACCAGGAAGATGTTTACTTGTATTTTATTGACTATGCAAAGGCATTTCACTGTTTGGTTCATAAAAAAAATATATATGGATAACTTTGCAAGGAATGAGAATTTCAGGATACGTAATTGAGCTTGTGTAGAACTTGTACAGAGACTAAGAGTCAGTCATTCAAAAAGAACAATGGGATATTGTGTTTTTTAAGATCAGAAAGGGTATACATCAAGGTTGTACCCTCTCACCATCACTACTCAGTGAAGAAGTCAGGCCTCAGAAGAACTGATGACTGTGAATAATGATGCTGAAAAAGAATATTGAATTTACCAAGAGCTGTCGGAAGAAGAAACAAGTCTGTTTGGGAAGAAGTACAGCCAGAATGCTTCTTAGACGTGAAGATGGCAAGACTTGATCTCATGTACCTTGGGCATGTTATCAGAAGAGACCAATCCCTAGAGAAAGACATCATGCTTGGCAAAGTGGAGGGTTAACGAAAATGAGGAAAACCTTCAACAAGATTGACGCAGTGGCTGCAACAACAGGCTCAAACACAACAGCACTTGGGAGTACGGCACAGGACTGGGCAGCGCTCCATCCTGTAGCACATAGGATTGCTTTGAGTCAAAACCAACTCGACAGCAGCTAACAACAACGATATAAAAATGTAAGACAGTTACAATCTTAGCATTCACTCATCAGACTTAAAAAGTTGGCATTTGAAAAACATCCCTTTATTCACCCCTCTCCCTCCACAGTCCGCCTCCCTCCCCCCCTTACTTTACGTCAGTAAATGACATTTGTTCTTTGGCCAGATTTTTTTTGAGAATATTTCTTTATTCTTCTATTTCATCTACTGCTTGCAGTTTTTCCTTTCTAAAATCTGGAACATTTTCATTTTTCTTTTAAGTCTCTTGTGTCAATGTACTCATTTAAGGATAGTCTCCTATCAAGATTTAAGAAAAACATATTTTGAGATGAAGGGACTCCAACTTCCTAGTTATTAATCAATTCCTAGACATTTGGATCAATGTTCATATTTCACATGGGCCATCTCTTTGGGAATGAACTGTGTTCTCGTATACATTATACCTTCTTGAAACATATATGCTGTAATATGAAAATATTCCCTACTTTGCTTTTCTGACATGACCATTGACTTTTATTGGTAGGAAACAAATCTTCATTCCTTTGTCAGTGAGTTGGGATAAACCCAGTCAATTGAATACAGTCAATTATTTATGCCCCCAAACACAGCCTGTCATACAATATAGGACATACACATTGGAGACTCTCCTGGGTAGAATATACAATCTATAAACCATTAAATACTAAAAAATATATTTTTAAATCTGTATGTTATAGCACCAACTCATGGCGACTTGACGGCACTTGGCTGGCTTGGCATGTTATAGCACAGAATTATGTTGGGTAAAATGCTTTAATTTTTAACTGCTGGATTTTTAGTCTAAAATTTTCTGTGATTATATCCTCCGAAGATAATGGTTTGAATTCCTAATTAGCAGTAAACAAATAAACCCATGACTTTTGATGGGAGGAAAGTTACAAAATATGAGAATCTCATAAAACAATATTTAAATATATGTATAGGCTTTAATTTCTAATTAAGTGAAAGTCTTAGTACTCAGCTAAGTGTTATAAACTTCTTATTACTCCATTTACACTTCAGATCCCAGATTAAAATATTGAATATTTTTATGAAAATAAAAATCACGGCCATTGAAATTGGTGTGGTATCACTATTGATTATAAGCCATTATGTGTACTCTGCCATGTTCTATAGATTTTGATTTAAAAACAAAACAAATATAATTTAGCTTTATAATTCAAAGAAAATGTGGCCAATAGAAAAAACAAATCTACACATTCCACAAATTCCTTTACTGAAACACTCAAGAATACTATCCATAGAAAGTTAAAAAAAAAATCAGTCTTTCAAAAAGAATGTAGTAATTTAAAATGGTCCTCAACCTCATACAGTGTAGGCAATAACTGTTATCTAGTACACATCTTCAGACTCAGAAGACTGGGTTTGTGTTCCAGCTTTGCCACTTCATATTAACATGACATTAGGACTCTGAGTCCTAATTTCATCTTCTTAAGGAAATGATAGTACCTAAACTTTTTTTATGGGGCTGTTACAAGGAGTCAATGACATTGTGAAAATGTGTTTTATAAACCTTAAATCAGACTTAAGTGTTAGCTAGTCTAACTATAGTATGAGTTGCATCTTCTTTTGCCTTTTGCGTGTTTATGGTACTAGTTGACTTCCCTCCATTGTGCTCTTCCCTGTGAGATTTAACGCTAGACAAAGCTATTCCATTATCCGGGGTTGGTCTTCAAACTGGGAAATGCATATGTCTCCTTGAAAGTATATGAGTACTCCAAATAGTCTGTGCTTACTAATAGCTGTAAAAGAATCTATTTCTAGATCCTCTACTTTTATTTGTAGTATTCCTTTTTTCACAATAGCCTTTTTCTTACCTCCCCTCCTAAAAAAATTTTTGATAATGACACATTCCTCACCACCACCCCCTCATCATGCTCCTTTCAGAATCTCACCATGAGGTACATACTACCTAAAAGTATGTAAACATCTGGGGAACTAAAGAAAGGAATATTTTAAGGCGCTGTTTTCAGGAAAGCATTCCTTAATGCTTAATCAAGGCACCGCAGGTTTACAAGATGAGGTGAGAGGTGACACATGTAAATCATCTAGCACTGTATGTGACCTGTAATTTGTGCTCATTCAAGGTTATTTCAATTAATTAATTCATGTCCCCAAACCCTCCCTGCTTAGGGGAAGCTTGTTATTGAATAAGTACTTTAGAGAAGTGAGGATTTCACCCTTTGAAAATCTATACAGTATATATTACTCTTAATATAAGTTACCATTTGTTGCCAGCATATTTTGTCTCAGGCTCAGTGACTAATTTGTAAATAACCTGTAATCCCTCACAGTTCCACAGGTATGCTTTACATTCCTCTGAGATTTAGAAGGTGTACAGTCACACAGCTAGCAACTAACAAAGCCGAACATTGACCCATCGCTTTGTGATCTGTGGTACCAGTTCACTTTAATTAGAATTTTTTCTTCTTTATGCTTAGAAACTCTTTTAATCATTATCATAATTATTAAGTAACTGGTATTCTATGGAAAGATTTAAAAATATAATCTTAAATTAAGGTAATTAATCTACTACTTAATTATATTTAATGATTTTTTCAAATTACTGATTATTACATAATCTGTATAGAAAACTTAGAAAATCAAAACAATAAAAGAAACATCTTTTGTAATCCAAATGTAACTGCTATCAATATTTTGTTTTGTGCTTTACCAGTATTTTTTTAATTCATCTATAATGTTTACAGATGAACAACAAAATTCATATATTGCATATTCTATTCAATAGCTCCATTAAATTTTAAATTTGGGAGTATATAGTGAACTATTTCCCATGCCAAAAGTGAACTCCCACAATATAATTTTAGTAATCTTTCCGACTCAACGGCACTTGGCTTGGCTGGCTGTTGACAAGCAAATACATTATATTTCCATGGATTTTCCTGTGGAAGTTAGACCTTAAGGAAATGGAACGTATAAGCACGGACACCCTAGGCACTAGTGGTTGAAGGGACTGATACTGGCCATTTTGCATCAGATAATTCTATGGTCTGCTATACCAAGAATGACAACTTGAGGAGGAATGGCATTACATTTATCATTAAAAGAACATATCAAGCTCTATCTTGAAGTACAATGTTGTCAGTGATTGGATACTATCCACACACCTACACAGAAGACCAGTTAATATAACAATTATTTAAACTGATGTGCCAGTCACTAAGGCTGAAGATCAAGAAAATGAAAATTTTTACCAACTGGTGCAATCTGAAATCAACTGAATAAGCAGTCAGGATGCATTGATAATTATAGATGATTGGAATGCAAAAGTTGGAACCAAAAACGAATCAATAGATAGAAATACTGTCTTGGTGATAGAAAAGATGCCAGAATTTACTTGTCAGAATTGTATAGACCAATGACTTCTTCATTGCAAATATCTTTTTTCACCAACATAAGCAGCAACTCTACATGTGGGTCTCACCAGACAGAATACTTACGAATCAAAATGACAACATCTGTGGAAAGAACAACAGAAAAACTCAGCATCATCAGTCAGAGCAAGGCGTGGGGGTAACTGTGGAACAGACCAGCCATCACCCGTCTACAACTTCAAGCCCAAACTGAAGAAAACTGCAACAAGTCCACAGCAGCCAAAGTATGGCCTGGAGTGTATCCCACCTGAATTTGGAGGCCATCTCAGTAATAGATTTGATACATTAAACATTAACAATTGAAGATCAGACAAGTTATGGAATGACATCAGGGATACCATACATGAAGAAAGCAAGAGGTCATTAAAAAGGCAGTAGAGAAGGAAAAGAGAAAAATGGATGTCAAAAGAAACCCTGAAACTTTCTCTTGAACATTGACGAGCTGATGAAACAGGAAGAAATGATGACCTAAAAGAGCTGAAGAGAACATTTCAAAGGGCAACTGGAGGAGACAAAGTATTATAATGACATGTGCAAAGACCTGGAAATACAAAAACAAAAGGGAAGAACACATTCAGCATTTTTTCAAGCTGAAAGAACTGAAGAAAAAATTCAAGCCTCAAGTTACAATAGTGAAGGTATCTATAGGGAAAATATTAAACAGCACAGGAAGCATCAAAAGAAAATGGAAGAAATACACAGTCACTGTGCCAAAAAGAATTGATCAACATTCAACTATTTCAGGAGGTGGCACAGGATCAAGAGCCAATGGTACTGAAGCAAGAAGTCCAAGCTGCACTGAAGGCACTGGGATAAAACAAAGCCTCAGGGAACTGATAGAATACTAACTGAGATGTTTCAACAAACAGATGCAATGCTGGAAATACTCACTCATCTGTGCCTAGAAACTTGGAAGACAGCTCCCTGGCCAACTGACTGTAAGAGATTCATATTTATGTCTATTTTCAAGAAAGGTGACCCAACCAAATGTGGAAATTATCAAACAGTATCATTAATACAACACACAAGTAGAAACTTGCTGAAGATCATTTAAAAGCAGCTGCATCAATATATCAAAACAGAACTGCCATAAATTCAAGCCAGATTCAGATAATTATATGAAACCAGGGATGTAATTGCTGATATCACGTGGATCCTTGCTAAAAGCAGAGGATACCAGAAAGATGTTTAACTGTGTTTTATTGACTATGCAAAGACATTGGTTCTGCATACAGAACAAGGAGATACTGAGCGGTTTAAAGTTAGGAAAGATCTGCATCAGGGTTGTATCCTTTTACTATGCTTATTCAGTCTGTATGCTGAGTAAATAATCTGAGAAACAGGACTATATGAAGAAGAATGAGGCATCAGGATTGGAAGAAGATCATTAGCAACCTGCAATGGGCAGATGACACGACCCTCAGGTTGAAAGCAAAGAGGGCTTAAAGCACTTACTGATGAAGATTAAAGAGCACAGCTTTTAATGTACATTACATCTCAACAGAAAGAAAACAAAGATCTTCACAACTGGACCAGTAAGCAATATCATGACAAATGAAGAAAAAAATGAAGTTGTCATGAGTTTCATTTCATTTGGATCCAAAATCAAACATAAAAACATGCAGTCAAATAACCAAAAGATGTATTGCATTGAGCAAATCAGCTGTAAAAGACCTCTAAAGTGCTGAAAAGCAAAGATGTCAGTTTGAAGACTAAGCTGAGCCCAACCCAAGCCACAATATTTTCAGCTGCATCAAATGAATGCAAAATCTGCGTGATTAATAAGGAAAACCAAAGAAGAACTGGTACCTCTGAATTACGGTATTGTGAAGAATATTGAATATGCCATAAACTTGCAAAAGAGTGAAAAAAATTGTCTTGAAAGAATTACAAACAAAATGCTCCTTAGAAGCAATGATGGTAAGACTCGATCTTACACACTTCGGACATGTTATCAGGAGGAATCATTCCCTAGAGAAGAACATCATGTTTGGTAGTGGGTCAGCAGGAAAGAGGAACACCCACAAGTAGAAGGACTGACACAGTGGCTGCAACAGTGGGCTCAAACATTAACAACAACTGTGAGTAAGGTGGGGACCAAGCAGTGATTTGTTCTGTTGTTCACAGGGTCTCTGTGAGTCAGAACCAACTGAATGGCATGTAGCAACAACAAGCTAGTCAGATTTACAGACTGCATCCCCGGCCTGGGTGGATTCCACAGGCTGCCCGCGGATGTCCTGCCCTGGAGGCTGTCCATATGACAAAAGAAAGTATGCTATGGGCAATCAGGCCTACCCTGAATTAGAACAGACGAAAAGGTTAGGTGAGCAACACAGTTTCTGCTTCCAAACTCACAGAGTCACCCCTTCTTCCAGGGGAAGCAATGGAAGTTGAGAGAGATGGCCAGGCAAAGGGAATCAAGAAGCGTTGCCAAGCCAAAAAACCAACTCATCTGCTATCAAGTTGATTCTGACTCATAGTGACCCAATAGGACAGAGTAGAACTGCCCAACAAAGTTTCCAAGGAGCACCCGGCACACTTGAACCGCCACCCTCTTAGTTAGCAGATGTAGCACTTAAACTCTACACCACCAGGGTTTCCAGAAATGTTAGTTGAACTGAAATCTCTCCATGAATAAACATGAGTTAAGACAAATGATGGTTCTGTCCCAACAACTGCCAATACTCTGCACTAAATTTTTTAGCTATAAAAAGTGAAGGTGGGGGAAAAAAATGAGGCTCTTTTTTATGTAATTGTTTGGCTATTAGAAGGCTGAATTCTGGAATTCCAATGTTGAATTGCTTCTTCATGACCTTGGACTATCTTTATACTGGAAATTGAAGTTGTCAAGGACTTCATTTTACTTGGATCCACAATCATTGCATTTAAGGGTGATTCTTGATGGTTTAGCTCAACTCAAATGAACTGAAACTACTATGCGCCCTGTATCAATTACAGGGAACTGATTTGGTCCATTGTAGAAGGGAAAAGCACAAAAATAAAAGACCAGTTACCCCCAATTCAGTAAGAACAGTGATAAGATATATTCAAAATCCATTGAAATTAGTAGAGAAATTATTGAGACAGACACTCTGAGACCTGGAAAATAAATTCTTTTTTTCTAAATACATAGTTTACTGTGTCCTTAAAGAAAGTTACTTTTACTTTAATCTCTTGCCTTGGGTATTTTAACGATTCTCTGCCGCACAGAATCACACAATTAGCAATGATCAATAAACATTGATTGAAAAGAGCCTTGCAGTTTTATTCTTCAATTAGCACTAAACTATATTTTTGTGTATTTACCCCTCTGTGTTTAGTGTTCAAAGAGCACATTTTTTCTTCTCTTTTATTTTTGTTAATATTTGTTTGTTTTTTTCCCTTGCTCCTGAATCACACAAAATTTCTTCTTGCTGCCTTCTTTTAAAATGTAGATAATCAATGTGTGTTATGGAAAAATTAAAAGATATAGACAGGAGAAAGAGCAAGAATCATTTAGAATTCCACTGCTCAGCTCAGTGATAAGCACTGTTAAAATGTTGGACCTTTCTAATTTTTATATTTTAGACATACATGTGGGCATATAAATGTTAAAAAATACATATAAAAATAAATAAGGTGATTTAATCCTACTTATTCCTCTATATCTGTTTTTCTTTGAGTATTATCTATATCAATAAATCTATATGAATCAATAAATAAATATATCTATATCTATATCAATAAATCTATATCTATATCAATAAATAAATCTATATCAATAAATAAATCAATAAAATCTATATCTAAATCAATAAATAAATTTAAAATGTAATTTTAAAGGTTCCATAATATTCCATCATATGTATATGTGATAATTTAGTAAAAACTTTATTGTTGAATGCTCAGATTGTCTCACTAAGAAAAACATCTTTGAAAAAAATTTCTTGGAGTCTCACAATGTTGAGTCCCAGTGGCAACATGAGAAAAAAAGGGTGCACCATAAGAACTCCACTAAAAGACCTCAACTGATGGTCCAAAGGCCTGGGAGTTCCCCGTGGGAGCATAACCCCTACACCTGATGTTGCCCCTAATCATAGAACATTACTGAGGTCAGCTCTTCCAATAGGAATGGATTGAACTCAGGATCACAGAGTGACCATATGGCATGTGCACTTTATGGTTCTGTGCATCTATAGGATGTCATCCTACTGGCTTCTTATTAGAGGGAAAGGTAGAGAGTAGAAAGGAGGGAGCAGGAGATTGTTAAGAGGATATGACATGTATAGAACAGAAAGGAGGAGTGTGTTGTCACTGGGCAAGGAGAGCAAAAAGGAGCTGCAGGTAGGCGGGCATGCAAATTTAAACCGGATTGTACATTTTCACTCAATCACAATTTTAAAAAATTATCATATTCTATGACATTATGGTAACTGCCATTTGAAAGCAATAATAAATTAAAAAACTAAAGTTCAAAAAAACTTCTGATTCTAGAATGTCACTTCAAGAAATTCTGATTTAATGGGTCTGGGATCAGACCAGGGACTTGGCTTGTTTTAAGTGTTCCCTGGGACATTTTAATGTGCAGCTACAGTGAAGAATTACTTGTATGAGAATGGATTGGACTTAGTGATGCAGAGTGACTGTATCTTGTGGACACTTTCTGGTTCTGTGCATCTATAGGATATCATCCTGCTGACCTCTTACTGGAGGAGGGGGAGTGAGTGGAGAGGAGGGGATAGGAGACTGTTGGGAGCATAGGACATTTATGGACATTTATGGAGAAGAGAGGAAGAGTGTGCTTCTCCGGGCAGGGAGAGCAGTGGGAGCTGCATATAGGTGAGCCCGCAAATTTATATGGGAATGTACATTTTCATTCAATCATAATAATAAAAAAAAGAATTACTTGTATGAAAGAGAAGCAATAAACTCTGGAAGCAGACAGAGATGAATTTGAATCCTGTTCTCACTAATGGCTGGAAAACTTTAAGATGCTAGTTAATCTCTTTAAACTTCCATTTTCTCATTTGTAAAATCATGTAAATAATATAGAAATGCTATAAAGGTGATGTAGAAATAGTAATAACCATGGGCGGGAAAAATTCTTGGCATGTTTTTCCATTTCTCAGAAAAAATTATGGGTTGAAATGTATATAATTTTTAAAGTTATTGATATATTTCATTGAATTGCCCTTCAAAAAGTCCGTAACATACTTTTGGCTGGATTATTTAAGACTCCTATTTGCCTACTGCTAAGTATCTTCATTCCTACACAAATTTCTTTCTACAGAACGTGTTTTTCCCCAAGTAGTTAGTACAGATTAAAGAAGGACAAAGAAAGGAAGAGCAATAAATACCATTTCAGGGAATCCCTAAAGGACCATCAATTACCCCTTGTCTTAGTCGTCTAGTGCTACTACCACAGAAAGACTGCAAATGGACGTTTATTTTCTCATAGTTTGAGAAATGTTTGAATTCAGGGTGCCAGCTTTAGGGAAAGGCTTTATCTCTCTGTGGAGTCTGGAGAAAGGTCCTTGATTCTTTTAGGCTTCTGCTTCTGACAGTCTTCACATGGCTTAGCATCTCTCTTCCCCTGCTTTCACCTCTTAGTTTCCTTTTGTAATCTCTTTTGTATCGCAAGAGATACCTTCAAAACAAAACCTCCAAACTCACTCCCGTAGAGTCGTGTCCAACTCACAGCGACTCTAGAGGTCAGAATAGAACTGACCAATAGAGTTTCTAAGGAGAGTCTGGATTTGAACTGTTGACCTTTTGGTTAGCAGATGTAGCACTTAACCCACTATACCACTACACCACCAGAGTTTCCAAAAGATACTCTAGGGGTACACAACTCAATCCATAACATGTTCTAGACACAGTTCAGTCCTTAACACTCCATTCACTGAATGTTGTGGGTTGATTGTGTTCCCCAAAACAAAGTGTATAGAAATTTGGCTAGGCCATGACTCCTGGTATTGTGTGATGTTTCTCCCTGCCAGCTACCCTGCCTCTGTGAGATTAATGAGGGAGGGTAGGGGGTAGTAAGGACCAGGATCCCTGTGTCTCAGGAACTTCCAGTCTAGGGAAGACTGACAACAAAGACTTTCTCTAGAGCCAGCAGAGAAAGCTGTCCCCTGGAGCCGACACCCTCAATATGGACTTTTAGCTTACTGGACTGTGGCAAATAATTTTTTTCTTTTTAAAGCCATTCACTTGTGGTATTTCTGTTAAGGCAGCCCTGGATGCACAAGACACTGAACTATCATGTTTTCCAATAAGCATCTACCTCCAATTAATATAAATCCATATCCTTAATTATTCTCAAAGTTAAATTAAATGTATTTAGAATTGCTTGTTTTCACTGAAACCACTATTAAACCTCAAAGTGTTATTCATTTCAAGATTCTATAGCTAGCAATCTAAAAAGCTTTTAAACAAGCCCCAAAGGCAGAATATTGGCATCCTTTCCCAGTAGTCTAATGAAATAGCAAACATAGAAAATGGGCACAAATTGAGCTGCCAGTTTAAGACTCCGGACTTCAGCCATCCTCTGACTGAGATTTGACCCAGCTACTTTATGGGCTTCTGATTGATTCTATGTGGGTGACTCTTCTCCAGTCTTCTTCAAAATAAAGACACTGCCAGAAATATTTATTCAGCTGTATTCTTGGCTCCTTGATATGGCAAAAGCAAGAGAGAAATAAAAAATCTCAGATTTCTTATTTCTCTCAGCTGTGATTCATAAAAATATAACAGGAAGCTAAAAGAAGACTTTTTCTATCTTAGTTTTGACTAAAGTACTGTTATCAGTGTGGTCTGTATTGGATATCAAACTGCAGATGCAGCCTACAAAAGTGTTGAGAAAGGGGATATAGAAAAGAAAGGATTTGCAAGGTAATTTCTTCTGAGATAGCATGGCTTTGCTGTGAGACAACAACCACAAAATGAGAGGAAGGTTTATCTCCATCACCTTCGGCCCTCTCAGATAAGGTGAATGCTCCAGGCTCACTGAGGAATTTCAGTGTGTGTTCCCTGAAACTGGAAAACACTAAGGAATGTTTCCCTGACCCTTCAGACAGAGCGGTTGTTGCCTCGGCACGAGCCCACTGCACCAGCCTGCCAAGGCAAGGGATGAGGGTCTGTGCCCTATGATCGTGATAAGAGCCACACAGAAGGGAAAGCAAGCCTGCAACCGTGGAAAGCCCTGGAAAGAGGAGTCCATAGAAGGCTGAAAATCTCCGGAAAGGAGACTCTGGTGGAGAAAGAGCTTCCACATCAGCTGCTGACGGCAGTGAGGAAGGGGAGATGGCCAGCCAAAGGAACAGTCGCCTGCATCAGAGGAGTGCCATGAAGCGTCATAGATGCAACCTTCAGCTTGCTCCACTTCAGGCATCAAGATCATGAAGACACCTGGTGAGGGTAGCAATAGCATCTACTCTACCAGGGAAGAGGTGAACACAGAGAAGTGTGTTTCCTTCCCCAGAGGCTGGGGGTTCATCAACTAGGGGAGGTGGGAAAGTGTTATTTTGACTAAATATATGAATGGCAAAAATTGATGTCTTCAGTTGAACATTTTTAACTTATGAATCCAAACTGATACGAAACTGTCTACTCAGAAGACTGTCTACTCAGACCTGGCTGAAATAGTTTTTAATCCAAGAAAAGGTGAAATTACTGGAAAAAAGAAAAGGCTAAGGCAACAGTGGCAGACTTCATGATAGCTAACATGTACACAGGACTTCATAGGTGACATTGGTGATTCATTGGTAGAATTCTGTCTGGCCGTGCATGCAGCAGACCTCAGTTCAGTCCCAGCCAATGCTCTCACGAATAACCACTACCTGTTTGTTAATGGAAGCTTGAGTGTTGCTCTTATGCTGAGCAGATTATAGTGAAACTTCCAGACTAAGACAGACTAGGAAGAAAGGCCTGGAGATCTACTTCTAACAATCAGCCAACGAAAACCTTTGGATCACAATGGTCCAATCCTGTTGTCCTTGGGCTTACCATAAGCTGGGGTTCCAATTTGACCTCAGCAACAAAACAACATATGCCAGGCAACTGGCCACATTCAGGTAACTTTAATTACAATATGTTGTCATAATTGTTCTATTTTATTATAAGTTATTGTTGTCAAATCTCTTACTGTGTTTAATTTGTAACTTAAATTTTATTATAGGTTTGTACGGATAGGACAAAAGATAGGATATATAGAGTTCAGCACTATCTAAAGTTTCAGGTCTTCATGGGCTGTGTTACCTCCCCTACCCCCATAAGGGATGTCTGCTTTTATCTGTCCTTCTCCTCTGGCAAACAGCATAATATCTGTCATGATTAAATCTAACTTAGGGCAACTCCTGTATGTCAGAGTAGAACTGTGCTTCATAGGGCTTTTGATGGTTCTGGCTTTTTGGAAGTAGATCACCAGGACTTTCTTCCCAGGCACTTCTAGGTAGATCTGAATGGCCATCCTTAGGTCAGTAGCCCAGTGCACCTATTTGTGCCACATAGCATAATAATATCATCAATTCCTTTGGGACCTTACCTTCTAGTGTAAATTAATTTGGGAGGTAAAAATCATATTTACCACTATGTTATAAGGTTCTTGAGAGTAGAGACAGTGTATTCCTATTTGCATACATGTTGCACAAATAAAATCATAATCAATATCTGCAGACAGTAACACATGAATTTAAGAGAAAAAAGAGAGTCTAATGAATACTGGACATAGAATAAGTCTGATACACTTTCGTTATTTTCTTTTGCCTTTTGGAAGTGAATATTGAACAGGATAAAGAAAAGGAGTCAATGATTACTGAGTATCTCAGTGGTTAAGAGCTGAGCTACTAACCAAAAGGTCAGCAGTTCAAATCAACCAGCTGCTCCTTGCAAGCCCTACGGGGCAGTTCTAACTGTCCTACACAGTAGCTCTGAGTCAGAATCAAATGGACAGCACTGAGTTGGCTTTGGCTTTTTATAATGTACCAGATGACTTCATTTTAAGTTATTATCTTGTAGAATCCTTACAAAAAGGCTTAATAAGAGGTAATTGCTATTGGCTCCATTAGACAACCTTGAAAACTCAAAGAAATTAAGTTAAAAATAATTAATTCCTGCAGTAGTTTTACTAGTTATTATTTACCTTATTTCACAAACGTGGAAACTGGAGCAGCAAGAGGTTAAACAAATTTTCCTGAGATTCTACCACTAAGACACGGCAGAGTGAGTGTTTGAACTCCAGATAATCACAGCAAAGCCCCTATAGTCAACCACCATACAGCTTCACAGGTTCAGTAACCCTGAATTCTGAATGTTTATGTAACGTGTCTCAGAGATACAACAGAAGACCAAAACTGGATCCAAAGTCTAGTCTCTGGAGTCTCTCTTTCTGATCTTCCCTGTAGATGTGTGAGTCAGAGATTCAAGTAGAACTTAACTTTTTTAAATGTGTACTGTTCTTAGTTTTAAATCCAAAAGAAAGCTTGACAGCATCCTGGACTGCACTACTCAGGAGTAGCAATGATCAGGACCTACCCTAGCAGGGTGTGCAGTGGTTACGTGCCACGGCTGCTAACCAAAGGTTGCCAGTTAGCATTCACCAGGTGCTCCCTGGAAACTCTATGGGGCAGTTCTACTCTGTCCTATAGAGTAGCCATGTGTCAGAATTGACTCAGTTGTAGTGGGTTTACACTAGCAGACTGCTGGAATTTGAACTTCAGCTCCTTCTAGTGACAATCGGATGATTGCCATTTTAGGTTGACTTGGTTGTTGGATACATAGTGTCCCCAGTTTCTCTTTATTGTATTAGAGGTCCCAGATTTCTTTCAAGTTCCCACCTCTTTTGTGAGTAATTCGAGTCATTTCTCCTCTTCCTAGCTTCTGTAAGTTAGCTGATGTTTGGTGTAAGTTATCTAGAATCAGACATCATCTGTTTAATAATCAAAACCTTATCCTACCGAAGTTGAGGGCTGGGACATTGTCTTGTTCTTCTTCATACTCCAGTACCCACGCACTCCTAATCTTTGGACTAGTTGAGAATAAGTGGAGTGTACAACCAAAGGGCCGGGCGTTGTGGGATTAGCTACAGAGCAGGCCCCAAGAGATACCCAGGAGTCTCCGTCACAAGACCCAGAGGGCAGTGGTGATATTTAAAATATGTAACAGTCAGTATGAGCTCCTTATCAAGCAGAATGGATATCATCTGCTAACACTTATAAGTGTATAGTGGCTGTATGTTCTGCTTGCCTGAAAGGATACTGTTTATAGCCTGCTACTTAGGAAGACGAGCTCTGGAATCAGATACCTGGATTGATCGTGCTGCTATTTTACCTTAGGGTGCTCTTCTTTGCCTCCATATACTCAGTTTCCTCCTCTTTAAATGGGGGATTGTTTTTGCCATTAAGTTGGCTTGGACACACGGCTACCACGTGTACAACAAAACAAAGCATTGCCTCATCCTGTGCCCTCTTCCCAAGCACCGAGATGCTCAAGTCTAATGTTTTAGCCTTTGTGTATTTTAAGAGCCGTCTAACCTAGGGACTCGTCTTCCACCATTATATAGGACAGTATTCTGTTTTGATCCATAAGGTTTTCATTGATTAATTTTTAGCAGTAGATGGAGATCTTTTTCCTAGTCTGTCTTATTCTGGAAGCTCTACTGAAACTTGCCCACCACCACGAGTAACCTCACTGGTAGTTACAATACTAGTGACATAGCTTCCAGCACCATAGCAGCACAGAAGCCACCACAATATGACAAATAGTCATGCCAGTGATAGAATAGGGTGATAGTAACAGTACTTGCTTCTAGGAATTTATGAATATTATGAAAGCTAGATAGGCAATGCATTTAAAATTACGCCAAGCACACGGTAAGTCCTCAGCAAGTATTGGTTATTATTGCTAATTTCTCTGGGCAACAGCTTTCATCAGCATGAAGTACAATAAGGGGCAACAGCAAGCGATGCAATTTGCAGTCACGTTAACTATGGTTGTCTACTGCTTGACCATCATGGAAGGAAAATCTCTGCAGCCCAGTAAAAGAGGGACATACTCTCAGCCACAAGGGTGAGACTAGCATATCCAGGCACAGAAGTCTTTCTGTAGAGGGCTTGCCCATGCACAAGTGCTAGGTATAAAGTAACAAGTTTTATTGCATAAACCATCTACTGGTAGAGGTGTAACACGTGGCGCGTCTCCCAACATACGTTGAAAGATTGAATGAGGTACTGAGGCACATGCAGGCCAATGGTCCTAGATGTCTATAGCTAAGCAGAGCTGGGGGGGAAAAAAAACTAGGAATTTCCTGAATGCCCTGCAAAACTGATAATTGTGACAGTTAACATTATGTGTCGTTTTGACCAGTCTGAATGCTACTGTAAAGAGACTCAGAGACAATTAGCATTTAAAATCAATTGTCTTGAAATAAGCCTAAAGAGGAAAAACTAAGGTTTCCTAGAGAAGAATTCTGCTGGGAAACTTACAGAAACCCTGCCAATCTGTGCATGTATACACACACACACACACACACACACACACATACACACACACACACACACACACACCAGCATCCTATTAGTTCTGTTTTGCTGAGAATTCTGACAAAATAATGAGGTAAAAACAATCATTTATTTACTTACTCTGTTTAAACATTTCATACTGCTTACTATGACCTAGGCACTGAGTGTACAAGACAAATTCAATCTAGAACAACGTCTGGCAAGTCCAAAATGTGTTCTATCCTATAAACCAAACTAGTCATTCTTACTGGTTAAGTGCTACATCTGTTAACCAACACGGCGGCAGTTTGAATCTGCCAGATACTCCTTGGAAACTCTATGGAGCAGTTTTACTCTGTTCTATGGGGTAGTTATGAGTCAGAACTGACTCAGCAGCAGTGGGTTTGAATTTGGTTATCATTCTCAAAAATTTGTATTGGCAATCTAGAAGGGTAAAAGTTCTTTACTTTGATGGGAAGCACTGGCTTCTATGAATTCAGTTGATTGGTATCCTAGAAACCAGGGTGAGAAACATGTAGATTATAAATTTCACAAACTGACCCCAAAACTCTCAACCACAGACAGCATCTAATATCCTAACATGTCTAACTTCAAATCATAAAAACAGCTTAAAAAGAAATTTCCCTTCCCTAGAAATAGAGGGCAGATGTGATGAACAAAGATTCACTGTAAATTTTCATCTTAGCACATTTCATTTCTTCCCTTAAAAAGAGACTCATGTACTAAATCTCTTCTTTTCTCTAGGGTGAGTACCTAAAGCTCTTAGAAAATAAGCATTAGTACCCCAATCAGAAAAACTTTTTTTTTTTTTTTTTTTTAATTTTTGACTTTTCTCTAGCTCTTGGGGGTGAGAAATTCTTTTTTTTTCTTTTTTAACAAAGTGGTCTGGTGGAGAAAACATATTCTACCTTTCAAGTTCTAATTTTAAAAATGGTGGTAAGGAGTCTGAGATGAGGTAGATGAAGACATCCAAGTGTTTAAGCCAGAGGTACCTTGAAAAATCAGCATGGCACCTGCCGTTTCAATTTCATGAATTTGAGTTTGTCCATAGTGATGTTTTGGAAATAGAAGACCCTAGTTAAAAACTGTTCTACACACACACACACACACACACACACACACACACACCTTTGTGCTTTTGTGGTTAATCACTCCACAGGTCAGAAGGTGAAAGGCATAAATCTAATTGAAAAAAAGTTTTTTTTATTCTTCCCCTGGACTCTTAACGAGCTGATCATCTCTCTCACTTGGAGGAGGAAACGCCATCATTTTACAGCATCAGGCAGCAAATTATCTCCCAGTAGGTTTGTGGCAGCTCAGCTTGAAGTGCAGCCAGCACTGGGTCCAGGAAGATGAAACCGAGAACCCACCAGAGCCTTGTCTCCTGCTTTAATCAGTGGATCCCTGTAGCACCCAGACCAGTGGGCAGTCTGCGCTATGGACCACACTTTTCTCCCACTTCAAGTGAAATGGAAGACGGCCGTTAGAAAACAGAACACAGGCTGTCATGGGGCTCAGTGACCCCGCCCTTCTGGGCTGCTGTTCTCCTTTATTAGCTGCCCCCAAACTCCTGCTTTGCCGTTTCTAATCCTATCTCTGTGAATTGCTCTAGACTTGAGCCCAGCAACAGATGTGCTGAAAGTTCCAAAGCCTATTCCAAAAGTACAGTGGCCTCTGCAAAAGAGTTGTTCTGGAAGATGAAGAAGGGTAACATGAGAAAACCACATTCTAACCTTCACAGAGTCAAACAAATACTTAAACATAAAATATTTATTGAGTGACTACTATAGAACAGGTACTATGATACTACTGAAGATACAAACGTTAAAAAAAAAAAAGTTGCAGTCTCTGCTTCATAAAGCCTTGTATTTGAATAAGGGAGCTGGCAAATAGTACCACAAATTAGCGCAAAGTAGTTAACAGTGAGCTACACAGACAGCTTCAAACAGTATTTTACAAGAATTTAGTTGCACTGTGGTGTAGTGGTTAAGTGCCACAGCTGCTAGCCAAAAAGTCAGCAGTTTCAACTACCAGAGGCTACATGGAAACTCTGTGGGGCAGTTGTCACTATGAGTCAAAATCAACTCAACAGCAATGTGTTTTGTTTTTTTAAGAGGTCTTCTCTGGACAAGAATGATTGACTTGAGACCTAAAGGGGGAAAAGGAATTAACTGGGGGTTCAGAGTGGTGGGGAAGAAGAAAGAGCACTTTCAACAGAGGAAACCGCATGGGCAGTGGTCCTTGGTGGGAAGCAGCACAGACAGAAGCGAAGGCTATGAGGCTGGATCACTGGCATCTGCAGGCACATAATATGAACTGAGATTGAAAAGACTTCATAGTTCACGTTAAGGATTTGGAAGTCAATCCTAGAGGCAATGGAAAACCCTTAACAATTGTGTCATGGGGGTGGAATGGAAAGCTTTCGCCACTTCAGAGAACTCTATGATTGTTGCAGTAATAACAGATGGAAGAAGCCAAGAATACAGAGGATAGTTAGAAGGTTATTGCAGGATTCAAAGTTTAACAGATGATGAATGGGGACTTGGCCTAGTGCTAACAGTTGCTGTTGAGCTGCCATCAAGTTTGACTCATGCTGACTTAAGGTGACCTCATATGTGCAGAGCGATTTCCATGTGATTTCCAAGGCTCCGAGGCTGTGACATTTCATTTCCAAAGGAAACTCTGGGTGGATTTGAAGAACCAATCTTTCCACTAGTAGTTGAGCCCTTAACATTTCCTTCCATTTCTTTTCTATCATTGAGATATTTGTCCAGTACTTACTAGCACCAGTGAGCACTGTCAAAGGTCATATTTATTCACCAAACACTGTTCTGTAGATATGCCAGCCAGCCAAGTGCCATCGAGTCAGATAGTGAAACCTTTAAGAGAGTGGCATCACTAGGGCTGTGTCACCTGGTGTAGTAAGTCATGGTGTCACCCCCATAATAATTTCCATAATACTGTAACTAGAACACCAAAAATTTTGACAAAGTCAGCTACCATAAAAACATCAGCAGCAAAAAAATCAACAGCGTGTGCTTGTACCACGTGCAAACAAAACCATGCGATATGAAATGCCATTGTAAGTTGGCAATGATGACAGCTCTGACCAGAACACATCAGAAAGTTCAAAAAGTCAATCAGAATAGAGTTTTGGCCTTGTAGGTATACAGACACATGCAAGCCAGGATTATAGAAATTTTTTGTCATTATAATTAAAAACAGGGATATTTTTGTTTAAAAAATAATTAAATTTCTGCTGAAAGACTGCATAAAAATTTTATAGAGAGTCATTTTTGTTCCACTTCCTCTGACAGTGTCACATGGAACAGTCTGCAACTCCGAAGCTCCTGACACCACTTCTGCGAGAGCCAGAACTCTATGGGACTGCCTTGTTTTTCTGGCTCTTGTGAGTTTTCCACCTTTGACAAGGTACAGTCTTGCCACTTTTCCATTGCTCTCTATTAGCGGAAAATATTTTAGTTTTCCTTCTCTGACAGGTTTTTACCTTACACAGTTCTGACTGTCATTGGGTTTAACTGTATTTGGTGCTAGAGATTTACTCTCTGCCCTCGAGAAGTAGAAAGAGGGCGAAGCACCTGGAAGCAAACCAGCAGTAACAGAAGGTTGTTCAAGGTCTAAATGTCGTATGTAAAATGGAGGGAAGGTTAGCAGAGAAGCTAAAAGCATGGGTTCTACAGCTAGACCGCCGGGTTTATATTATTCTTACCCAGGTATTTACTCCCCCACGTGTCTGTCAGTTATACTTTGAGGCTTGAGTGTTGCTATGAAAGCTATGCCACTGGTGTTCAGAAACCAGCAGGGTCACCCACGGCAGACAGGTTTCAGCTGAGCTTCCAGGCTAAGACTAAGAAGAAGGACCTGACAATCTGCTTCTGAAAAGAATTAGCCCGTGAAAACCCTATGAATAGCTGCAGAAACTTTCTGATGTGGTGCCGAAGGATCAGCCTCCAGGTTGGAAGGCACTCAGAAGACGACGGGGAAAGAGCTTCCTGCTCAAAGCAGCATAGTGAAGTGGATGCAGTGAAGCTTTTGGGACATGCATTTGCTGATGTGGCACAGCTCCAAATGAAAAGAAACAGCTGCAAACATCCATTAACAATCAGAATATGGAATGTACAAAGTATGAATCTAGGAAAATTGGAAATCATCAAAAATGACATGGAATGAATAAACATCAACAACCTAGGCATTAGTGAGCTAAAAATGAGCTGATGTTGGCCATTTTGAAAGAGACAATCATAGGGTCTACTATGCCAGGAATGACAGCTTAAAGAGCAATGGCATTGCATTTACAGTTGGAAAGGACATTTCAAGATCTATCCTGAAATACAATCCTGTCAGTGATAGGATAATATCCATATGACTACAAGGAGTACCAGTTAATAATACTACTATTCCAATCTACACACCAAAGACTAAGGCCAAAGATGAAGAAATTGAAGTTTTTTTTACCAGCTTCTGCAGTCTGAAATTGATCAGACATGCCATCAGGATGCATTGATAATTGCTGGTGAGTGTATGTAAAAGTTGGAAACAAAGATAGATCTATAGCTAGAAAACATGGTCTTGGTGATAGAAACAATACCAGAGACCACAGGATGGAATTTTGAAAGACCAATGATTTCTTCATTGCAAATACATTTTTTTCACCAACAGCGATGGTACATATGGACCTCACCAGGTGGAATACATGGGAATCAAATTAACTACACCTGTGGAAAGAGGTGATGGTAAATCTCAGTATCATCAGTCAGGACGGGTGCCAATTGCAGCACGGACTATCAGTTCCTCATATGGAAGTCCAAACTGAAACAAATTTAAGAAAAACCCATGAGAGCCTAAGTACAGCCTTGAATTGATCCACCTGAGTTTAGAGGTCATCTCAAGAATACATCTGATGCGTTGAGCACTAATGCCCCAAAATCAGAAGAACTGCAGAAAAACATCAAGGGCATCATACCTGAGAAAAGCAAGAGGTCACTAAAAGGACAGGAGAGAAAGAAAACATCATATTGGATGTCAGAAGAGACTTCAGAACTTACTCCTGAATGTAGAGTAGCTAAAGCAAAAGGAAGATATGATAAAGTAACAGAACCGAACAGAAGATAACAAAGGACAGTTAGAGATGACAAAGTATTATAACGACATGTGCAAAGAGCTGGAGATAGAAAACCAAAAGAAAAAAATGTGGCTCAGCATTTCTCAAGCTGAAAGCACTGAAGATTCAAGCATCAAGTTGCAATAGTGAAGGATTCTACAGGGAAAAGATTAAATGATACAGGAAGCATCAAAATAAGATGGAAGAAATACCAAGTCTTTATATGAAAAATAATTCATTGACATTCAACCATTTCAAGGGGAAGCATATGATCAGGAACTGAGTGCACTGAAGGAAGAAGTCTAAGCTTCAGTGAATACACTGACAAAGAAAAAGACTCCAGGAATTGATGGAATTTCAGTTGTTTCAACAAATAGATGCAGTACCGGAAGTGCTCACTTCTCTATGCCGCGAAATTTGGAAGACAGCTACCTGGTACCCAGCTGCAAGAGATCCATATTTACACCTATTCCCAAGAAAAGTGATCCAACCAAATAAGGAAATTATCAAACAATGTCATTTACATCATATGAAAGTAAAATTTTACTGAAGGTCGTTCAAAAGTAATACATTGCTGCAGCGATATATTTACATGGAACTGCCAGAAATTCAGGCCTGATTCAGAAGAGGTCGTGGAACCAGGAATATCATTGCTGATGTTCGATGGATCTTGGTTGAAAGTGGAGAATATCAGAAAGACGTTTACTTGTGTTTTATTTACTATGCAAAGGCATTTTATCGTGTGGATCTTAACAAATTATGGATAACATTGCTGAGAATGGAATTCCAGAACATCTAATTGTGCTCTTAAGGAATCCGCACATTGATCAAGAGGAACTTGTTCAAACAGAACAAGGGGACACTGCATGGCTTAGCGTCAGGAAAGGTGTGCATCGGGGTTGTATCCTTTTACTATAGTTACTCAATCTGTATGCCAATCAAATAACATGAGAAGCTGGACTATATTTGGGCATCAGGATTGCAGGAAGACTCATTAACAACCTGTTTTATGTAGATGGCACAATCTTACTTGTTGAAAGTGATGAGGACTTCAAACATTGATGAAAATCAAAGACCAAGATGTTCAGTATGCATTGCACCTCAACATCAAGAAAACAAAAATCCCCCCAGCCAGACCACTAAGCAACATCATGATAAATGGAGAAAAGATTGAGATTTCGTTTTACTTGGATCCACCATGAACACCCATGGAAGCAGCAATCAAGAAATCAGAAGAAGCATTGCACTGGGAAAATATACTGCAAAAAACCTCTTTCAAGTGCTAAAATATCAAAGATGCCACCTTGAAGACTAAGGTACATCTGACCCAAGTCATGATATTTTCAATCACATCTCATGTACGTGAAAGCTGGAAAATGAATAAGAAAGACAGAAGAAGATCTGATACCTTGGAATTGTGGTATTGGAAAAGAATACTAAATATACTATGGACTATCAAAAGAACAAATCTGTCTTAGATGAAGTACACAACCGCAGTGCAGCTTAGAAGCACGGATGGTGAGACTACATCTTGTGTACTCTAGACATGTTGTCAGGTGGGATCAAGCCCTGGAGAAAGGCATCATGCTTGGTAAAACAAAGGATCAATGAAAAGAGGAAAACCCTCAACAAGATGGATTGAACAAGTAGCTGCAACAATAGGCTCAAGAACATCAACAATGGTGGGTGCAGCACAGAACCAGGCAGTGTTTGCTATGAGTCAGAACAGACTCAATGTCAACCTAATGACAATAACATTTACTAGCGCTGTGATACTGAGCAATACTCAATTGCAATGGGGCTGATTTGGTTTTTTGGTAAAGGAGATGTTATTATTCTCTAATTAATTTGGCTGTTAGGAACATAAAATGAGTTGTGTGCCCTCCAGCTAATTCCAACTTGCCAAATTAAACCCACTGCCATGAGTCAATTCCAACTCATGGCAACTCTGTAAGACCAACTGGAACTTCCCCCTAGGATTTCCAAGGTTATACTCTTTACAGAAGCAGACTGCCATGTCTTTCTCACGGGGAGCAGGTGGTAGTTTCAATCCACTGAACTTTGAGTTAACAGCTGATACCTTAACCACAGAGTAGAACTGCCTCATAGGGTTTCCTGTGTTGTATCTTCACAAGATCACATTGTGAGGTTTTTTTTTTTTTTCTCCCAAGGAGCCACTGGTGGGTTTGAACCACTGATTTTTTGGTTAGCAGCTAAGTCCTCAACCATTCTGCCATCAAACCAAACCAAACCCATTGCCCTTGATTCTGATTCAGATATGCTATAGAACAGAGTAGAACTGCCTCATAAGGTTTCTCCATTGTGGCTGGTGGATTGGAACTACTGACCTCTCAGCAGCCAAGTTCTTAACCATTCTGCCAATTTCACCCTTAAAAAAAACAAAAACCCACCGCCACTGCAACAATTTCATCTCACAGAGACGCTGTTGGATGGAGTTGAACCACCCCACAGAGTTTCCGAATTGCACCTGCTAGATTCACACTGCTGACCTTGCTTAGGAGCCATAGCACTTAACAACTATGTCACCAGGGCTTCCAATTTTACCATTAGGACAACTTGTTAAATGAGTTAATTACTGAAAAAAGCTTAGAACAGTGTCTGGTATGTGATCGGTGGTCAGTAAATATGTGTTTGCTTTAAATATAAGATGTCTTAAATACAGAAGGGTCAGCATAATAAAGGATTTTGGAGGACAGTGATGTCTATACAGAGATTTGAAGAATGAACAGACAATTTCCTTCCACAAACAAAGTTGGAGAAACAATATTCAGGAAGAAAGACCAGCATTCCAAAGATTGCAAAAGTAAAGAAAACACACATTGCAGTCTAGTGATAACAATAACAACTATGAGCGCATCTGAAAAGTTCCTAAAAAATGGAAAAATACAAAGAAATAAAGTGAAAGTTTTCTTTTAATACTAATTTACCATCTAGAGAGCGTCACTAACTAACTTGGCTGTTTCCATATAGATTCTTAGTACAGTATAAATTTCAAAGCAACAGGTTAATAAAAATGGAACATACTGCTATACAGTGTTTTTGTTTTTCTAGTTAGAAATTAATTATGCATGTTTTTCTGCCCCATTACTCTTCCTACAATGTAATTTCTAATAGCTACATAACATTCCGTTATCTCTTTAGAACTTAGGGCATTACCAATGTAAATAATTTGCTTGTTCATACATTTGTGTAGCACATTTTAATTATTTCCTTTCAATAATTTTCTAGAATTGGAATTTCTGATTTAAGTGGTATGCCTGTTTTAAGGCATTCGATACCAAAGTACTGGCAAATTGCCCTTCAAAACAACTGCCATGTATGAAGACTGCCGATTAAGTTCATGATCTCATTCTGGGAAAAATGCTGTGTACCTCATTGCTGGATGTCACTGCAGTCACCTTCAGAGTATTCTGCTTGAGAATCTATGCACCAGCACCTAGTCCACCCTTCAAGGCAATTTTGGAACGCTTTCTGGAGTGGCCATCAGAGATGTTATTATACACTTGATGTCCTGAATGTCCTCAAAATGTCTTCCTTTCCATATTTCCGTTAGAAAATAGTCATTGCAGGCAAGATCAGGTAAGTAGGAAGGATATTCCAATACAGTTATTTGTTCATTAGCTAAAAACTCTTTTGCGGACAATTATACAGTGAAGTTTGTGAACTTGCCAGTGTGCCACCATGAGCGATGATCATTCCAGAAAGAGTTCCAAAATTGCTTTGAAGGGTGGGTGGGCTAGGCACTGGCACTGGTACATAGCTTCTCAAGGGAAGTACTGTGAAGGTGACCATGGTGATCTTCAGCAACGAGGTATGTAGCACTTAGAACAATGAAGTTAACAGACTTAAGTTTTGGATCTCATAAATATGGAACTTTCTGATTGTTCGCCTCAGGCATGATTGCCCTTTGGTCAGAAGATGGGCATGTGGGCAAGAGCAAGGGAATTACGTGAGTCAGGCCCAACCTGTGCATACTTGCATTTAATTTCACAACCAGTGAAAAAGATAAAAGCATCACATCAGTAATCAGTTAGTGAAGCATGAGATTGTCAGGGGTTTTTGTTTGGCAGTCTTCCAGGAGACCAGGAGAATAAAATGTCTCTGTCTCCAGACACACCTTGAGTTTTGTTTTTTTCCTAGTAACATGTTTCTTTCATAAGGAAGCATTTCTTCTGTCTGTTCAGGTCAATTTGCATCACCGTGGTTCACTCTCACTACTGACAACAACCCCATCTGCTATATTCCAGTCTACTTCTCCCTCCTGGTGGAAGTGTATATAAAAGTGAATCTCCACTTTTTCTCTTAGATATATCTTGGAATGAAACTGTTTTGATATTTTCAGTAAACAGCATTTCTGAAGCACAGGTGACTGTGCAAAAAAAAGACATACCAGAAGTTGAAGAGATAGAGAGAATTTATTAATTGTTGAGCATCTATTATGGATCTTCAATTTATGTATGTTATTGTTATCGTCAGGTGATGTCAAGTTGATTTTGACTCACAGTGACCTGGCGTGACAGAGTAAAACTGCCTGAAGAGTTTCCTGGGCTAACATCTCTATGGAAACAGATTGCCAGGTCTTGTTCCTGCATAGCTGCTGGGTGGGTTTGAACTGTCAACCTTTCGGTTAGTAGCCATGCACTTAACCATTGCCCATCAGAGCACATACGTATACAATTTTAACGCTTCTCATCACGGGTGGACTAACCAGTAAGGAAGGCACGCATGGGCCTTCAGTAAGTAAGATGTGCACAAGCTTAATTGTGTTTACTCACTAATCCACAGTGCACACTTTCACAAAGGTTTGACCACATGTATGAAAAACAGGTGAAATTGTACACTACCAATCAGTAACCAAGTGTAAGCAAGACTGCATACCTTGCTTATTGGGTAAATCATCTCTGCTCCCAGTAACTGTCTGAAACTCCGAAAAATTTGGTGACTTAAGTGCTCGCGCTGCAAATGCTTAGCAGAACAGGATCCCAACCCCACACTGCTGGGTTTCAAAGCCCCTGTGCCTCCATTGACTCCAAGAAATGGAGAAACCACTGAATGTCAAATCCACACAAGCTTATTCTGTATTTCAGGGAGCTTCAGTCTGTTTTCCAGCATTCCTTAGGGTAATTAGGAAGACTGAATTAATGTTTTGAAACAAATACTTGATTGAAAAAAAAACAAAAGGATGCCAAGAGACGAGAGGTTTGGTGCTTTGGAAAAGGCCAGATGACACAGATCACTAAGTACCCTCAGGCTGCGACCCAGAGCAGGTTAACCAGTTGCCTTCAAACTGACCTGCAAACATGGTGACCGCATGTCTGTCAGAGCAGATCTGCGCTCCTCAGAGCTTTCAGTGGCTGATTTTCAGGATGTAGACCACCAGGTCTATCTTCTGAGTTGTCTCTGGGTGGAGTTGAACCTTCAGCCTTCTGGTTAGCAGCCGAGTGTGTTAACTACGTTTGGTGACTGCTTGTTAAGTAAGAGATTAAAATGTCCAAGCTGTTTCACATGGCTCCTTTCCTCTTTTCTTTCTCCATGATGCCACCAGCTGGCCACTCACTGGGATAGCTTATGAAGCCAAGAATCTCTTTGGGAAGGGTTTCAAGTCCTGGCTTCAAGATTTCTGGCTACAGTCCTGCATACAACTTCTGATCAACCAATTAGTTTGCATTTGAAACCAGAGCTGAATTACTTTGTGTAGCCTTGAGCATACACAACAGGAGTTGTGGTGGGTGTTAGGGTTAGGAGCTGCAAGCAGGGTCTGTGCTTTCTGACTCCTCCTTTTAGGAGGATAAAGAAAGAGCCTTATGCTCTGGCTTGTCTCCAGGGGCTTAGAAGACTCTTATCTTAAAATTAACCCTCTTCCTGTTCCAGGACTTCAACTAGCCTCTGAGCCTAGTTTAGTTCCTTGAAAAGGCAAAGGAAACTAGAAAGTTTCAGAGATGTTAGTGGCTAGGAGCGTGGTGGAAGGGTAAGAGGGCAAAACCCCAGGACATGATAAAATCTCACTTCTTGGAGTGGGTTCACATCTGCTAGTTAGCTAGAGGCTACTTGGTGACTGGATTTCTGAAGGCTAGTCAATGCAAACTGTATTAGCTCCAGAGAGGCAGTGGGCTCCAGTTATGCTGTATCATTTGGGGTTATTTTCTAGCTTTTAAAGGCCCTGGGCTCTGTTTCTGTCAAAGGCCTCACACTGTGTCATACCTCGCATATGTAAACACAACCACCTGCCTTATTATATTACATACATGTGTAAATACAGTTGAATTGGGTGAAGCTTAAACTGTTTTCTTTGGGAGAGAACATTTCACTAAACATTTATTCATTGCACTTTGCAGTTTTCTTTTTGTGTTTTGAAACCAGTGTTTTTTTGTTGTTGTTCTTCACCCTTAAAACATTTACACAAGCCCTGGGCAAGTGAGAGTGACTGGCATTAGAGCTCTTATGGCACGACTGGTCTCTTTTCACAAACTGGGAAAATTCAGCCAGGCAGATAAGTTTAAAAAACATGCACTATCCTGAGGTCAAATTCAAGGGCCCTTTGTACTGGCTGCTAGAATTATGCAAGTGGTGGGTTGTAGGTGGACTTAGCCGGGCCTGAGGCTCCAGGTGGGGTGAAGCTGAAGGCTAAAGCTGGGATGTCTGGGCTTTTCCTTGTAGGTCTCTCCCCCAACTCACCCTCAGTAACATTTACTTCCCCCAGAAAGATAGGCCGGGATTCTGATGGGTAGTGACATTACAGAACCATCCCACAGAGCTTCCACAACTGAATCTTTATGAAAGCAGACTACCATATTTTTCTCCACAGAGACGCTGGTAGGCTCAAACTGCCAACCTTGTGGCTAGTAGCTGAGTGCGTTATCCATTTGGCCTCCTGGGATCATTAATGCAACCCCTAAACCCACCAGTGGAACAGAGTTGAGACCCCAGAGAAGCCACCATCCTCTTATGAAGAGTTTACATTCGACAAAGCCCATAAGATTGTTGACTGTCGTAAAAAGTGTCTTTAACAAATAGTACTGGCAAAACTGTATATCTGTCTGTAACAAATTGAAACAAGACCCATATGTCAAACCTTACAGAAAGATTAACTCAAATCAGATCAAAGACCTAAATATCAAACCTAAAATGAAAAATATCATGCAAGAAAAAACAGAGTCAGTAGTGGAAGTTCTAATACACAGCTTTGATGGACTTCAAAATCTGACGAATTAAGCATGATCAACAGAAGAGAAAATAGATAAATGGGAACTGCTAAGAATAAAAAACTTTTGTTCATCCAAACACTTTATCAGAAGAATTAAAAGACTATCTACAGAATGGGGAAAAAAATGCCATTTACATGTCAGACTGATGTCTGATCTCCATAATCTACAAGGTACTGCAAAATATCGACAAGAAAAAGGTAAATGACCCGATTAAGCAATAGGCAAAGGAGATGGACAGATACTTCACCAAAGAAGACTTCCAGATGCTAAAAACACATGAGGAGATGTTCACAATCACTAGCTATTAGAGAAATCCAAATCAAAACTATAATGAGATACCATCTCACCTCAGCAAAGTTGGCTGTGATCCAAAAACACAAAACAACAAATGCTGGAAAAGCTGTGGAGAGATTGGGACTCTCCAACACTGATGGTAGGATTGCAAAATGATGCATCCTCTTTGGAAAGCAATTTGGCACTTCCTTAAAAAGCTAGAAATAGATATACAATTTGATCCGGTAATCCCACTGCTTGGAATGCATCCTCCAGAGTCAAGGGCAGTCACACGAACAGATACATGCTCACAAATGTTTATTGCAGCACAGTCCGCAATAGCTAAGAGATGGAATCAACCCAGATGCCCAACAATGATGAATGGATAAACAAAATATGGTACCTATACTCAATGGGACACTAAGCGATGATAAAGAACAAGATGATTTTAGGAAGCATCTCATAACCTGGTTTCACTTGGAAGACATTATGCTGAGTGAAATCAATCTGCAGCAAAAGGACAAATACAGCATGAGACCCTTGCTGTAAGGACTTAAACATACACTTATGTACAGAAGAAAAGATGCTTTGATGGCTGCAAGAGTGGGGAGGGAGGGAGAAGGCTGGTCATAGATTAGACAGTTGACAGAAATCTGGTTGGGTGAAAGCAGTGACAGCACACATTAGAAAGAAGACCAATTTAACTGGAATTCAACATAAACTGAACTTGTCTAATCTTAACCCAATGTTACAAGGTCAGGGTAGCAGGTGCAGGGGACTGGGGACCATGCTCTCAGGGGATAACGGGCCCAATTGGCATAACTAGCCTATTGTTAAAAGAGTCTTCTGCACCCCATAATGGCGAGTGACATCTCGGGTCTTACAAGCTGGCAAACTGCCATCTGAGGTACAGCAAATGGTCCCAACTCATCTGAAACAGATGGTCGCCAAGAACGACAAAGACACGAGGAGAAAAGAGCCAAGGAGACAGAGGGACCTATAGTTGGCTCTGACTCGACAGCACTTGGCTACTGTATCCATGTGTGACCAGAGGAACCAGATGATGTCTGGCCACCACCAAAGACAGCTGTGATGGGGCACACAATGTTGAGTCCCAGTGGCAACACGAGAAAAAGAGGGCTGCATCTCAAGAACTCCACTAAAAGAGCACAACCGACAGTCCGGTGGCCTAGGGGTTCACCTGGGAGCGTGGCCTCTAGACCTGCTGCTGCCCCTAACCAGAAAATATTACTGAGGTCAACTCTTCTGACGGAAATGGACTGGACTCCTGGACACAATGTGACCATAAGATGCATATACTTTATGGTTCTATGCATCTATAGGATGCTCTCCTACTAGCCACTTACTAGAAGGGCAAGGAGAGGGGGGAAAGAAGGGGACAGGAGACTGTGAAGAGGATGTGACATGTAGAATGAAAGGGAGGAGTGTACTGTCACTGGGCAAGGAGAGCAGAAGGAGCTGCAGATAGGCAGGCATGCAAATTTAGATTATATGCTCTCACTTAATCACAATAAAAAAAATTAAAGACAAAAAGACACTGTCTTTATGTCAATTTCAACTCACAGTGACCCTATAGGACAGAGTAGAACTGCTCCACAAAGTTTCCAAGAAGATGCTAGTGGACTTGCTGTCAGGTGAATACCCCAGGTTTTGCTCTGCACAACTTGTTACAGTCAGTAACAAAAAGGCTGAAGTGGGAGATCAGAAAGATGCTGTCATGGATTGAATTGTGTCCCCCACTTCCCCAAAATAGGTGTAACCATGTGGCTGGACCATGATTCCCAGTATTTTGTCATTGTTCTTCATTTTGTGATTTCCCCATGCTGTATGCCAAAAGGATTAGAGTGGGGCTCTAAATCGCTTCATAGGATCACTTCCCTGCTCCACTGTAAAGGGAGTTTCCCCAGAGTATGGCTTGTACCACCCTTTATTCTTTCATCCTACAAGAGACAGAAGGAAAAGGGAGCAAGCAGAGAGTTGGGAACCTCACACCATCAAGAAAACAGCAGCAGGAGAAGAGTGTGTCCTTCAGACTTGAGGTTCCTGGGCCAAGATGTTCCCTGAATAAAAACTGATGCAACATAAGGACTTTCCTCCAGAGCTGGCAAGGAGGAAAGCCTTCCCCTGAAGCAGACAGCCTGAATTTGGACTTGTAGCCTACCAGACTGTATAAGAATAAACTTTCCTTTGTTAAAGCCACCTACTTCATAGTATTTCTGTTACAGCAGCACTGCCTTTATTGTCCGTGTACAGTGAAAGAAGCAGTTGGGGCCACTGCCTTCAAGACTGCTTCCAGGCAGCTCTGGGAGGTGAGCTTTTATGCAGACCAGACAAGGTAATGTAAATGTCTCATAAATGTTTACTATTGGCCTCTACCCTTGGTGCTCAGGGCTTGGGAATGGCAATGCATTTTCTCTAGAAAAAGATTTGATTCCCAGGATGGAGGAAAAGGTTCATTTTCTTCCACAAGAGTGTTAAGTATCCACCCAGCGGTATGTTGAGGCCATCTATGGCCTATTCTATAGTTATCTTCTCAAGGACGATTTCAGAAAGAAGTGCAGTTCATTCTGCTCATTGTAGGGGGATAAGCCAGAGCAGGTGTCTCCTAGGAGGTTTGGGCTCCGAGGCTGCCTGCCTGAGATCCAAACTGCAGACCTTTTGGGTAGCAGCCAGTCTCTTAACTACCATGCTGCCGGGGTTTCCTACTCCCTAGTTACCTGCCTTCATTCACTGTCTTCTCAGGCTTTGTACAAAGATTAAGAACGAAGTCTCTAAGAACGAACTTCCAGCACAATTTATACTTGCAAAAGCCATGAGCCCAAAGTCAAATACAAATCATTAATTATCTCCATCATAGATATGAAAAGCTTAAAGAGACAATGAAATTCACTAAAAAGTTGGAGGTGGGTGAGGCAATGCTAAAGACAAAAAATTTCTGTAATCTTAACATGACATATTGCAACAGGAGACAGAACTCAAGAGTGTGTATGGGGAGGGCAATGACAGATACTTTCTATGTATTAAAGGTGATATTTACAGTGCTCAAATGCCTTTAACAATCAGGCTTTAAGATTAATATAGGAAGCAGCCAGTTGTAAAACAATTGGAAGTCTGTACTGTTTGGCTTGCAGGCATAACTAACCAATAGCTGCCATAGAGTTGATTCCGACTCAAGGCAACCCCATGTATACCAAAGAACTATGCTCCCTAAGGTTTTCCGTGCTGATTTTTGGGAGCAGATTACCAGGTCTTTCTTCCAAAGAGCCTCTGAGTAGACCCAAACCTTTTGATTAGCAGTCAAGCTTGTTAATTGTTTGCACCATCCAAGGAATCTTCCTGAAAGCACAGAAATCTAATTTAAAAAAAAAAAACTTTAAAAAAACAGTTGAGCTGCTAATCAAAAGGTTGGCAGTTCGACTCCACCAGCCACTCCTTGGAAACTCTATGAGACAGTTCTACTCTGTCCTATGTGGTCACTGTGAGTCAGAATCCACTCAGTGGCAGTGGTTTTTCTTTTTTTTTTTTTTTTTTTTGCTTTTGGTTGAAATTTTTCTTTAAGAGAAAATTTCTTTAAGATCATCTTGTCTTACGGGTACTTACATATTCAGCAAACTTACTTTAGCTCAGTAAAAAGAGTAATGGTTCCCTAGGGGACAGTAAAACAAATAGAGCAAATCATTTTACCCAGATGCTTAGATGTGGAAATCAAACTGCAGTGGGAAAAACCCCAAAAGTTGTGTAATTAGAGAATTGAGCATCCAACCTCTTCTTCATTTGGTGAGGACCTAAGTAGTAAATGAGCTCAGGAGTAGGCATCCTGGCATGACAGCATCTCCAACATTTTCATTTTACTGGACTTACTTCTGTTGTTTTTAAACTATTTATTATGACATTATTCAACTATCACAGAAGTGGAGAGAATAGTATAATCAACTCGCATGCACCTGACAGCCAACATTTTATCATTACTATTTCATCAACCCCTACACCTGCACATACAGACACAAATTACATATAGCAAATCCCAGGTATCATATTATTTCACTATAAAAACTGTGTTACTTACCTGGTTCTCTGCTGTAGCACAAAGAAACAACTAAGTGACTTTAAAGAATAGAATTTTTTTTTTCACACAGTTCAGGAGAATTTATGTTCAAGTTCGGGGCACTGACGCTAGGGGAGGCCCTTCCTTGTATATTTCAGCTTCAAGCAGACACTAGCAGTCTTTGTAGATGCATCTGTCTCCTATCTTTTTCTTCTCCCAACGTATATTTGTGTCCATTTTGCTCTTTCTATAACTCAAAAGTTATTTGAGTGAGAATTCACCCTGCTCCAGTGTGATCTTATTAACATGACAAACAAAACTTTATTTCCCAACAGGACTTAGGGTGGAGTCCACAGGCTTAGGGTGGAGGATTCCAATCCATATGTTGTTGTGGCTACTAGTAGCTATCAAGTCAATTCTCACTCACAGCAGCCCCATATGGGACAGAGTAGGACTGCTCTATAGAGTTTCCTTAACTCTGATCTTGACAGATCTTAACAGAACCACAAGAGAGGCTTATGCCCAGTGCTAACCATTGTACAATATAGGGTCTTCAACATCTATTTTGAGAAGCTACAGTTCAATCCAGAACACCAACAGATGACGTTCTTTATTTTAACGTCACCACAATACCACATCCAACAAAGGTATTTGATATTTTAACATCATGTGATTGCTAATCTCTGCCTGATTTCTCTGATTAAAAAAAAAAATGTACTTGAAGGTCCACACTCCGCATTTTATAAAGACATTTCTTATTGCATGCCATCACATCAATCCCAACCCTTTAGGACAGAGTAGAACTGCTCACGGGGTTTCCTATGCTGAAATCTTTAGAGGAGCAGATGGCCAGAACTTCCTCCCACAGAACCACTGGTAGTTTCAAATTGCCAATCTTTCAGTTAGTAGATGAGCACTAACTAACCCACAACCTGCATTTCTTTATGTTTATGAGGACTTTTCTGATACATACCATTTCATCCTCTTTTTTGCTTCATGCCATTTATTCGTTGAAGAAAGCAAGTAATTTCTTCCTTAGGATTTCCCATATTCTACATTTTGCAAGTGAATCCTCTCACTTACAAAACATCACAAAACAAGAAGAAAATATCTTCTTGTTGAACTCAAGTTAAGTCAACCAGCAGTGACGTGTAGGCCTACCACCTGTCTTTGTATTCTCTAAGGCTCCTCATATTCTGCAACATCAGAGTAGGGCAGCGGTGACAGAGACAGCATTGTCTGCAGAACAGAAAATATTTACTATCTGCTCTTTAAAGAAAAAGTTGGCCAACTTCTGACCTTAAGGATGGATTAAATTCAACGAATTCCCTGACTTCCAGAAGTAACCCTCTATGCCTCCAAATGGGTTGCAACAATCCCAGCACATAATAATATCAAAGTCAATTACAGAATCAGTATAGTAACTTTCTTTCTTGATTTGAAGGGATACAGGCATGAAGACCCACAATGCCAACTGATGGCAGTCACAACTTCCAGTTCAGAAAACAATGTCCCTTGGCCAAAGCCTTCCTGCTGCTATGGAAACCAAAACATCTAACTCAGCAGAATCTATTTTGGGAGAACAGGAAACAGAAATGCCCAGGTGAGTCACTGGGAGAGATAAGGTAAAACCTACTTCAATCTTCTGCTTCTAGGATCCATGTATTCTAGCGCAGCACCACATACTAGCATACCCATCATCTCCCAGACAGCAGTGTACCAGCCCTGAATGGTACTATCCCAGAGCTGGAGCCTTAGTTAGGCCTTCAACTGCCCACTGCAGTACTATGTGGACACTCACTCTAAGTGTGAGAGTAAATAGCATGATCATTGAATCAAATGGTCATGTGTCCATTGTTGCACTTCCTTTTCAATAGTTTGGTCTTTTAACCTGAAGCAATATTGTATCACACAAAGCATCAATATATCACAATTTCCAGAGGCCTTCAATGATTGTACTGGCAATGACACAGAGGAGAGAAAGTCCAGTCTATACTGGAAGTAGTATCCAGTTCTGTAAGGATAACTCACTTCCCCTTCAATGTCAGCAGATGTCCAATGTAATCATTCCACCAGGTAGCTGACTGTTCAAGGCTGGCTTCAAGAACATGCAACACTAGACTCCTTTTGACTTAACACAGAACAAAGGTCTTTTCTAGTCACTTGCTTGTGACTATGGATGGAAGGTGTTGTGAACTGAATTGTGTCCTCCCAAAATATGGGTTATAAATCTTCACCCCTGTATCTGTACTTGCTGTCAAACACAAAGCTGCTAAAGCAGATGGAAGAAATGATGAAGTAAAAAGTCAAACAGATTTCAAAGGGCAGCTCAAGAAGACAATGTATTATGATGAAATGTATAAAGACTTGGAATTAGAAAATCAAAAAAAAAATGTTTGACCTTTCTCAAGCTGAAAGAACTGAAGAAAAAATTCAAGCCTCAAGTTGCAGTAGTGAAGGATTCTATGGGCAAAATACTGAACAACGCAGGAAGCATCAAAAGACAAGAGGAACGCACAGAAGGGCTGTACCAAAGGAATTCATTGGTGTCCAACCACTTCAGGAGACAGCATGTGATCAGGAACTGATGGCACTGAAGGGAGAAGTCCAAGCTGCACTGAAGGCACTGGCAAAAACAAGGCTCCAGGAATTGACAGACTACCAATCGAGACGGTCTAATAGACAGAAGCAGCACTGGAAATGATCAATTGTGTATGCCAAGAAACTTGGCAGACAGTTACCTGGCCAGCTGACTGGAAGAGATCCATATTTGTGCCCCTTCCAATGAAAAGTGATTCAACAGAACGCAGAAATTCTCAAACATTGTTATTAATATCACACACAAGTAAACTTTTTCTACAGATAATTCAAAAATGGCTGCAGCAGTGTATCAACAGGGAACTGCTGGCAATTCAAAACAGATTTAGAACAGAGTGTAGAACGAAGGATACCATTGCCGATGTTGGATAAATGCCAGCTGAAAGCTGAGAATACCAGAGGGATGCTTACCTGTTTTATTGCCTATGCAGGGCCATTAAACTGTGTGGATCATAACGAGTCATGGATAGCATTAAAAGGAATGGGAGTTCTAGAACACTTAATTGTGCTCATGTGGAATTTGTATACAGATGACGAGGCAATTGTTCAAACAGAGCAAGAGGATATGATGTGGTTTAAAGTCGGGAAAAGTATGTGTCAAGGTTATATTCTTTCACCATACCTAGTCAATCTGTTTGCTGATCAAATAATCCAAGAAGCTGGACTATTTGAGGAAGAATACAACATTGAGACTGAAAGAAGATTCATTATTAATAACTTGAGATATTCAGTTGACACAGTCTTCCTTACAGAAAGCTCTGCACTTAAAGTTCTACTGATGAAGATCAAAGAACGCAACCTTCAGTATTACAGCTGGACCAATTGTCAACACCATGACAAGGAGAGAAAACATTGAAGTTCTTAAGGATTTCATCTTACTTCGCTCCATAATCAATACGTATGGAAGCAGTAGTCAAGTAATCAAAGGATGCATTCCATTGGGCATGTCTGCACAAAAGATTTTTTAAAAGTGTTCAACAGTAGAGACATTGCTTTAAAGATGAAAGTGAGTCGCCTCAAAACACAGTCTTTTCAATCACCTCATATGCATTTGAAAGCTGGACAGTGAATAAGGAAGACTGAAAAATGACTGATGCCTTTGATTTATGGTCTTGAAAAATTTTGAATATACATGCATTTCTGGAAGAAAGAACCAGTCTGTTCCAAAAGAAGTACAGCCAGATGTTCCTTTGAAGCAAAGGTGGCAAGATTTCATCATGTTATTAGGAAGGACCAATCTCTGAATGTTGTGGATTGAATTATGTTCCCCACCCCTGACACATACCCCCCCAAAAATGTGTGTATCAGTTTGGCTGGGCCATGATGCCCAGTTGTATGATTTTCATACATTTTGTAAATTGTGCCTCTTTGATGTTTTATGAGGGAGGATGCACAGCAGTTGTGTTAGTGAAGCAGGACCCAAGCACAACATTGGATTGTGCTTTGAAGCAATCTCTTTTGAGATACAAAAGAGAGAAGCAAGCAAAGTGAGAGCAAAGTGCATCCTTTGGACCCAAGGCCCTTGTGCAGAGAAGCTTCTACACCAGGGAAAGATTGATGAGTAGGCCAACCAAGAGAGAAAGCCTTCCCCTGGAGCTAATGCCTGAATTTGGACTTTTAGCCTACTTTACTATGAGGAAATAAATTTCTCTTTATTAAAGCTATCCATTTGCTGTGTTCCTGTCATAGCAGCACTAGTTGACTAAAACACTGGAGAAAGACATCATGCTTCGTAAAGTAGAAGGTCAGCAAAAGAAGACCTTCAGTGAGATAGACGGACCAGCGTCTGCAATGACGGACTCAAGCATAGCAGTGATTGTGAGGATGGTACAGGACCTGGCTGTGTACCATCCTGTTGTACCTAGGTGTTGCTACGAGTAGAAACAAACTTGATAGCACCTAACAACAACATACCTGTGGACACAATCTCATTTGAGAACAGAACTTTGTTGTATTAATGAGACCATATCTGTGTTCACTGTGTCATAAACCAATCATTTCTGAGATTATAAAATAATAGATTAGGCACAGGGAAGGAAGCACAAGTGGAGGGAAAGACAACACTCCACATAAAGATTTCATGGGAAAGAAATAACTGAAGCTGAAAGAGAACTGAAGCTGAAAAAGATCTTTCCACAAAACAGACACAAACAGTCTCCCCGCAGAGCCAGCACTCTGAATTCAGATGTCTGGCCTTGTAAGCCATGAGATCAATGAATAAGGAAGACCAAAGAAGAACTGATGCATTTGAATTATAGTGTTGGCAAAGAATACTGAATATACAATACTCCTTAGAAGTAAGGATGGTGGTGCATCTCACACACTGTGGACACTTTATCAGGAGGGACCAGTCCCTGGAGAAAGACATCATGCTTGGTAGACGGTCATCGAAGAAAAGGAAGGTCCTCAAGGAGATAAAGTGACACAGTGGCTACAACAATGGGCTCGAAACCTAACACCAATTGTTAGGATGTTGTAGGCCAGAGCAACATTTCCTTCTGTTGTGCGTAGTGTCACCATGAGCAGGGACTGACTCAGCAATACCTAACAAACTGTTAGAAAATAAATTTGTTGACATTAAAGCTACCCACATGTAGGATTTCTGTACAGCAGCACTAGATAACTAGGACAGAGGGGTTGAGGTGGGAATGGGAGTCGGAGGGTAAGGACTGAGGTAGTGACAAGAGGGCGTTAACGAAGCAAGAATGAGACCAGGCAGGGACAAGAGGCCAGGACCGGTACCAGGACCCTAGCATCAGCAGCACACCGTTCCAGCCAAGCCAAGGCAGCAATGGCATCAACCGAGCTGAGTAACAACGTTGACTGTTTTCAGACTGTGGCGTGTGAGCAGCAACAGAGTCCTTGGGAAACAGAGCTCCCCTTTTCCTCTCTGCTTTTCTCTGCTCTTGCTTAGGAAACCCTGGCCCAACCCACTCACCACCAAAACCTCAGATTTAGAGGTATGCTTCTTCTTTTTATTTTTAGGTTAAAAATATGACACCAGTAGTACATCTTCATTGCAGAAAAACTAGAAAATACATAAAAGGAAAAAACAATAATCACATCACCCTCAGGTAAGTGCTGTGAGCATTTGGTCTTCTCCCAGAAAAAAAAAAGATTATTGCATATACATGAATATATGTATAGACGCATTGTTTCTTAATGTTTCCACCAGATTTGGCGTGTAAAACAATAAGACAGTCTTTTAAAGTCACTAATGGATGATGTCCAATCGCATTGCTGTGTTCACTGCCGACTTCAGTAACCCACTTAGCTGAAGCCTGGAAATAACAGGTCAGGAACCATGCAACTGCTTCACCTGCAAATTCGAAGGCAGTGAGCGCACCTCTATATGAGGGGAACTTTCTCTTGCTGAAGTCCATAGACCTACGTTTTAGCCAAAATCAAAACGAAACCCATTGCCATCCAGTTGATGGCAACTCACAGGAACTCTATGGACACAGTAGAACTGCCCCACTGGGTTTCAAAGGAGTGATTGGCGGAGCAGAACTGCCGATCTTTTGGTTATCAGTTCAGCTCTTAACCACTGTGCTACCAGGCCTCCGTTTATCTAGGGGAGTCCTAAAATGCAAAAGATATCAACTCCTTGAGTCAGTTTCAAGTTCTGAGTGTGATCAGAATCGGAGGACTTTAGAAGCCCAATGCTTTCTGAGGAGCCTCTGGTGCAGAGAAGAGAAGACACAGACAAAGAATTTTCATTTGGAAAAAAGCAGACTTAGGTGCCAGCCAGGCATCCCGAGACCTGTCTGTGAATCGTCCTCTTAATTATCAAAGTCTCCGTGGACTGAGAGAAGTGCTGCCCTAGTCCTATTTAAAGGTAGGGGTCTTTCACTTAGAATTTCACAAAGATACCTGAAAGAATAGAGAAAAGCTAACCAACCGTCCCAAAACAAGTCTTCTGCAAGCCACACAGTACTCACTCTGGAGGTCCTGATCCGGCCAAGACAGCTGAGCGCTTACTCAGCCCGGGAGCTGTCTTCTGCTTTCCCACAGCGTACCAGCAGGTGGCAGCAGAACATATGCAAATAGGAAGGACGGTTCGCACGCGCTATGGAAATGTTAGTTAGAGCCATCATTTTCTTTTAGTATAAATTTTTTTCACTTCATAGGTGGCTTAATGAACCCTACACCAATTAGCCAGCTCATGGTTGTGTGCTAACTGTGGGGATTTGGAACCAAGAACTACTGTGTTCTCAGCCAGTGCCCATTCCAGTCTTGACACAGGAAGAGTCCTACTCTCTGAGTTAGAGGGGCTCTTTCTCCCAGGGGCACAGTATTTGACCAACTGGTTATGATACTTATAGACTTTTAGGCCTGGACTCCTGTCCTGAATCTGCACTTACTAGTTCTGAGTTGCAGAAAAGTTACTAAGCCACCGTTTCCTTGCTGGGGTATTAACCTATGTGAATACTGAAGTGGTGGGTACTGCTCTTGGCAAACTGACAGACCCTCAGAAAATTTCAGTTCTTTTGCTCCATCTAAGGCAGCGAAAAAGTGAGGGAAAGAAGGATGTATCATTAGGAGGGATCTCATTTCAAATAGCTTAGAAGAAGCAGAAAAAAGGATTCTCAACCCAGAGATTTCCCAGGTGACTTACTTAACACTTCAGCAGAAAGCAAGCTGCATCAACACTTTTTTGTCCTAAACACTTTACTCAAATTAATTTTGTTTAATTTCAGTGAATAAAAACTTACCTAGGACAATAGGGAACCCAAGGTTAAGAAAGGATAGTGTTGACAAGTGGTGAGGTTGTTAACCAGTGTCGTAAAAAAAAATGTGTACAATTTAAGAGAAACTAGTTTGTTAAGCCTTCACCTCAAGGACAATTAAAATAAAGAAATAATTTATCCAGGATGTACTCCGTACCAGGTACTTTCATCGACACTGAAAGTGTAAATATAACTAAGGCACTGCTTGCTGCCAGCTTTCTAGAAATGGACGGTATGGCAGGAAAGCAACAGAACTATTTTTAAAAACTTACACCTGCTGCTCATGTTCCAGCGAGAGAGATAGGCAATAAAAAGTAAGACAAATAAATTATAGTACAACTTTATTTGAGAATGGATTTGTAAAAATAAAGCAGGATGATTTGTAAAGACACAACTTTAGTTTAGTCTCAGAAGATCTCTCTGAGAACATCAGCTTGACCAGAGACCTGGGTGAAGTGAGGGAGTGAACCATACAAAAATTTGGCACTTTTTAAATCAGCAGGCCCTAAGTGAGAACTGGATTTCCTATGCTCTGATCAGTCTGACTCTAATATGTCTGTACCCACATTAATCCTCTTTACCTCTGACAAGGATTCTGGTGGGTCCTCCTCTGTGAATTCCTTCAAATTCCTTCTCTCTTTAGTGGAAAAAAAAAAACTAGTGCATTTGAATATTTATACATAATCATATACTGGTGGAAATATTTTTTTGTCTACGAAGTCGCTCAACCATGAGTCCCCACTTCCATTCTGCTGACACTGGGCAAAAAAGAAAAAAAAACTCCCTGCCTTTCCTTGTCCACTGTCTCCTTTTTTTCTTTGCACTTCTCTTTGCCCCAGGAGGCTAACCAACATGAACTGCATGAACAAGACCCTCATACCTTCTTGCTTCTCCATGTCTATGGCCAATTGGAAGCCCTGGCAGGAAACTGGAGGGAGGTGAATAGACTAACATTGAGCTATTTATTCCCCTGTGTCCTTCCCTGTTAGATGGCCTCCAGCCTTCAGTGTTCGTTCTACAACACAAGTTAACTGTTCCTCTCAAAATGATTTATTCTTCCTCTTTCTGTTTTCTGGTAACTGCTCACTGCAATCATCCTTTTGGATCTATGGATGATAACAACTTGGCTTCTACTTTCTTGACAGACTTTTGAAAAAGGATTCCAAAGTCCCAGCAAAATGAGTATATGTTGGACTAGATCTACTGTGTGCAGCCTGCTCAAGCACCTCTCAGTATACCTTCTTGGGAGAGCTAGAGGACATGCCCCTTACCAGTTCAGAAATATCTCAGTTGAAGATATCTGTCTCCTTGAATAGGTCTGTGGTCCTCTGAGGCTGGACATGACAGTAAGCCATGATGCAGTAGAACTGGGTTCCCTGATTTCAGTGGAAAAAATAAGATAGCAGATTGATAGATACCAGGTGATGGCACTTGAGAAGCAAAGATAAAGTGGCATGATTACCACTGTAAGTAGCGGGGCAGAAAGTTAATCAAGGTGTTTAAAAATACCTTTAAACCAGCAAAAGAGGGAAGGAGATGTTTAAGAAAATAAAGAACAAAAGAATGCAGATTAAAACATGATGATCTATGATCTTGTTTTCTAGATCATGAGGGAAAGCTGTCTGTATATCATGCTGTCATCTACTCTATCTGAGGGTCTTGGGTGGAAGCAGTTACCTTATGGAGGATTGACTACTCTTAGATGATCCTTAAGAAACTTCACCTGGAGTGTTTTCACGTGGGTAGAAACACCATCTATGCAGTTTTCAAGTCTTTAATGGTGACAATAAGCTCTGCAATTCCCCCTGGGGAATTGTTTCCAGCGGCCTTTCTCACCATGATAGTTCTTACTCCATAGGTTAGAGAACAGATATGGTGATTCCAACACAAAGAAGATCTGTTTTCACTATATAGTCTGGGACAGATAGAAAGGAATACGAGCTACAATTGTGAAAAAGAATACAGTTGTAATATCCAAGGCTTAGCTTAGGACTCCATCTATGTCTAAGTTCTACAAGCTCTACTATAACCTGTGATGGTGTTTCTGATCCTACAGGATTCAGTGTAAATTCAAGTCCATTATCTAACGACTCCTGCAAGATCTGGGTATTTTTCTTTCCAGAAATCCCTGGTGGCACAGTAGTTAAGTGCTGCCACTGCTAACCAAAAAGTCGACAGTTCAAATCCACTAGCGCTCTAGGAAACTCTGTGGGGTGGTTCTTTCAGCAGCAGTCTGTCAGCAGTAGGTTCTATTGTGCTCTTATTGTCTCTCAATATTTTGCAAATATTATTCTATTGTCTTCTGGTTTCAACTGCTGCTTTTGAGAAGCCTATTTGTTCTGCCTTTGAGTTATCTTTCTCTCCATCACCCCTTCCTGGTTTATTCTGGTATCTTCTTTGTGTGTCTGTTCAGAGGTTTGGAAACATCGTTGCATACACAGGTATGAATTTCACTTTATTTATAACTTGGGCTTAAGATTCTTGAGTCTTCTGATTTATGTTTATCATCAGTCCTCTCTGTCTTAGTTTTCTAATACTGCTATGAGAGAAATACCACAAGTGGATGGCTTTAACAAACACAAGTTTATTCTCTCGGAGTTTAGGAGGCTAAAAGTTCTAAATTTGGGAGCCAGCACTCAAGTAAGGCTTTCCCTCTCAGTTCTGAGGGAAGATCCGTGTCTCCCTTCAACATCTATGGGATCCATGTTTGTTGGAAATCTCCAGGTGTCTTGGCATCCATCTACCCCTGGGTCTAGGAGATTCTTGCATCAGAAGGCACACAGCACCTTGGACACCTCACCAAAGCAATGTTCTGCGAGGCAGGCTCACCTTACCTGCTACTGCCCTGCCCACCTGCATAAGGTAGTGAGAACTACCATATCCACAAAGAAGAAGGAGCAAAATATGCCCAGCCCACCCACTCACACTGACAAATCCTAACAAATCAAAAAAGCAGGATGAACAAATGAAAATACAAAATAAATTTTAAAAAATAACATCTTAATATCTCAGAGACACCAGACAATGCCAAGCCAAGTGCCGTCGAGTCGGATCCGACTCATGGCTACCCTAGGGGCCAGGGTAGAGCAAACATAAAAATTCAGTACATTATAACTCCAGCACCAATCAAAATAGAGGATCAGACGACCTTCTGGCAGATGAAAAGGCCATACTATCTGACACGGAATTGAAAAAACTAATATTTAGGGTTCTCTAAGAGATTAAGAAAGAAATCAAGGAAACATAGATAAAACCAAGGGCAAAGTGGACAAAATCATGGAACACTCAAGTAAAAGCATCGAGGAAAATATAGACAAAGCAGTAGGAGAATTCAGAAAAATAATACCAAAAAAATCAAAATAAATTAAAAAAATAGAAATAATATTAAAGCAGCAACTAGAAATCCAAAAGATAAACAAAAAAAATTCAGAAACGGACAACTCAGTAGAAAGTTTTAAGAGAAAATCTGAAAAACTGGAAGATAGAATTAATGAGATTGAAGATAAATCCAAGGATGTCATTTGTTGGTGGAAAAATTGGAAAAAAAGGAAAGAAGAAAAATGGAGGAAACCTAAGAATTATGTGGGACACAATTAACAACAAAAATTGGTTCATACTTTGAGTTCCAGAACAGAGGTAGCAAAGAGAACACAGGGGAGATTGTTGAAGATTTTCTGACAGAAAAATCTTTCCAAGTATCATGGAAGACCAAAAAGTCAGAAACCCTATGCAGGATAAACACCAAAAGAAAGTCACCACGACACATAATCACACTTGCCAAAACCAAAAACAAAGAAAAATTACTGAGAGCAGCACAAGAAAAATGGAAGGTCACTTACAAAAGGGAAATAAAAATACTAAGATCTGAGTACTCAGCAGAAACTATGCAGGCAAGAAAGAAACAAACAAATCTACAACCAATAAACAAAGAAAATAATCCCTGAATCTTCCAGAAACAGCAAACAATATCAAAACATAATTTAAAAAAAGAAGAAGAAGAAAGGAAAGGATGGTTCCAGAAAGCAACTAAGACACCAAATGACCTTCTGTTAGAACAAAAGGCACTAGAGCTACCTGATAGGAATCCCAAACTCTAATATTCAGGATTCTCCAACAGATGAAGGACAATGCAGACACATATAAGGGGAAAATACAGAAAATCATGGATAACACAAAGTCATGGAAAAGAACAAAATAATGGAAGAAATCCAGAAAATAATACAACAGTAAAATGTCAAAATAAGTAATCAACTAGAAATCATACAAAAACAGCAATTGGAAATCCTAAAGATAAACAGTAAGATTTCAGAAATGAACAATATAATAGAAAGTTTTAGGAGGAAATTTGAAACAGTGGAAGACAGGATCAGAAAAACTGAAGAAAATCCTTGGTTACTACTTTGAGGAAAAATCAGAGAAAAACAAAAATGAAGAAACCTCAACAATGATGTGGAGTACAATTGAAAGCAAAAATCTGCATGTGATTGGAGGTCCAGAACAGGAGAAAGTGAAAAACACCAGAGACAATTGTTGAAAATTTGCTGACAAAAAACTTTCCTAATATCATGAAAGGCAAAAAGCTGACTATATGAGAGTCTCAATAAACCCCATATAGGATGGACCACAAAAGAAAAACACCAAGACGTATAATCATATTCAATAAAACCAAACACAAAGAATCCCGAGAGCAGTTTGAAAAAAACGAAAAGCCATATACAAAGGAGAAACAAAAAGACTAAGCACTGACTACCCAGCAGAAGCCATACAGGCAAGAAAGCAATGGGATGATATAAATTATATAAAACAAGCAAGAAAAATAAACTGCCAACCAAGACTAATACATTCTATAATACTCTTTCTCAACTATGATGGTGAAATTAAGATATGTCCAGATAAACAGAAATTAAGAGAATTTGCAAAAACCAAATCAAACTTATAAAGAATATTAAAAAGAGCCTTTCAGTTAGAGAATCAAAAACATCAGCCAACAACTGGAATCTAGACCACAGGACTTCAACAGTCAGTTATCAACCTAAGTAAAGAAACATCGATGATAAAAGTTAGCTAAATGATTTAAAACAGGAAAACAGAGATGTTAATCTTTAGATAATAACACCATCAAAACAATAAAATGGAGAATAAACAATGTAAGTATAGAATCTTAAATGAATAGGAATCAAGGCAATAGAAAGTAATAGAAGACTGGTTTAAACTTAAAAAGATAAGAGTAAATCTTAAAGTAATTGCAAAGACAGTTAGCAAGACTTTTGATAAGAATAAATAAAGAAGAGATACATAGATTCAGTAAGCATAAAATCTACAATAATGAAAGAAAATCCACAAACAAAAGGCATTCAGCATAGGAAAGGGGAATAAAGAAAATGTCAACACCACAACAACATCATGCCAGTGATAAACTCAAGATTACTGATAACCAATACTGCCTACCAGAGACACATCTTAAATACAGACGTAAATTTGTTAAAAATCAAAAGACATAAGAAATACATTAAGCAAATGACAACCAAAAAAAAGGACAAGAATGGCAATACTAATCTCAGATAACATGAGCTTTAAGTTAAAACCGATAGTAAAAGAAAAGGAAGGGCATTATATAATGGCTAAAGGGCTTGGCAAAGGAACAATACAACAAGACAGTACACAAGTTAATAACAAGGCTCCAAAATACATAAAACAAACTAACAGTGTTGAAAAGAGAAAAAGACAACTCTACATTAACAGTAGGAGACTTCATCAAGCTACTTCAGGTAAAGGACAGAACATCTAGGAAGAAACTCAACAAAGATACAGAAGATCTGAAAGCCAAAATCAACCAACTTGACCTCATAGACTTATTTAGAACACTCTACCCGACAGCAGCAACGTATACATTCTTTCCCAATGGACGTGGAATGTTCTCCAGAATAGACCACATCTTAGATTACAAAGCAACCCTCAACAAAATCCAAAACACTGAGATAATACAAAGGATCTTTTATGACCCCATGCCATAAAAGTAGAAATTAGTAATAGGAAGAGCAGAGATTAAAAAAAAAATCAAAGACATGAAAACTGAAAAACACCTTGTTTAAAATCAAATGGACAATAAATGTTCCCAACTCAGCAGGAATGGATGATCACCGAGGACCAAAATGACATGGGCTAAAGACAACCCAGAAGACAGAGAGACTCACATGAGTTAGTGCCTACATAGACTTGGGACCCAAAGAACCGGATGGTGCCCAGCCACCATCAGTGATAGCCGTGATGGAGCTCACCAAGTTGAGTCTCACTGGCAATACAAGAATAAAAAGGGGTGCACCCTGAGATCTCCCACTGAAATACCACAATTAATAGTACAGTGGCTTTGGAGTTCCCCTGGGAGCATGGCCCCTGGCCTTGATCCTGCCCTTGTCCATAGTTCATAATGAAGGTCCACTCTTCAGCCACAAATTGGACTTGGCAATGCAGAGTGACCATACACTGGATGCACTTTATGGTGCTATGCATCTGTAGGACATCATCCTGCTGACCTGGAGGAAAGGGAGTTGGTGAAGAGGAGGGGAAAGGAGACTGTTGGGAGGATGAGACATGTACGGAGCAGAGAGGAATAGTGTGCTGTCACCAGGCAGGGAGAGCAGTGGAAGCTGCATATCAGTGGGCATGTAAATTTATATGGGAATGTACATTTTCATTCAGTTATAATAAAAACAAAATAAAATGACAAAGCCAAAAAAAATCAAATGGACAATAGAAGAAATCAAGAGGGAATGAAAAAATTTCTAGAATCAAATGAGAGTGAAAACACGTCATGCCAAAACCTTTGGGATACAGCAAAGCAGTGCTCAGAAGTCAATTTACAGCAGTAAATGCACACATGAAATAAGAATGGGTAAAATCACATCAGCCCCTTTACTAGAACAAATAGAAAGCAAACAATAAAAGAAGCCCACAGCCACCACATAAAAGAAGGTAATCAAGATTAAAAACCAAAAACTAAACCCTTTGCCATCAAGCTGATTCTAACTTATAGCAATCCTATAGGACAGAGTAGAACTGCCCCACAAAGTTTCCAAGGAGCACCTGGTGGACTTGGTTAGCAGATGTAGCACTTAACCACTATGCCACCAGGGTTTTCTGATGGGGATTAGAACAGAATTAAATGAAATAGAGAAGAGAAAAACAATAGAAAAAATCAACAAAACAAAAAGTTGATTTTTTGAAAAGATCTACAAAATCCTCTACTGGCCAACTTGACAAAAGTAAAACAGGAGAGGGAGCAAATAATACAAATAAGAAACAAGATGAAAATACATTGTAACAGACGATTACAAACTGAGATAGAAAATTTGAAGAACAAGCCCATAACAGGATGAGAAACTAAAACCTAATTTAAAAAAAAAAAAAAAGCCCTTGCTTGGACAGTTTCCCTGGAGAATTCTACCAGTCTTTCAGAGCTGTGCTGACACCAATACTCCTCGAACTAATTCACAGCATATAAAAGGAAGGAATATTCCTGAATTCATTCTAAGAAGCCTGAATAACGCTGATACAAAAGCCAGGCAAACACATAACAAAAAAGAAACTACAGATGAACATCTCTCAAGAATATAAAAGTAAAAAAATTTAACAAAATTCTAGGTAATAGACATCAATATCATAAAAAAGTCAAAAAACAAGTATACATGGATGGTTCAACTTTAGAAAATCAACCAATGTAACCCACTGCATCAATAAAACAAAATAAAAAGTTTATCATCTCAATCTACATAGAAAAGGCATTTGATAAAGTTCAGCACCCATTCCTAATTTTAAAAATCTCAGCAAAATAGGAATGGAAGGGAAATTCTTCAACACAATAGAGGACGTCTACACATAACAAAGGGCATCTGGACCTTGTGACACAGTGGTTAAAATCTCTGCTATTAATCAAAAGTCAGCAGTTTAAATCCACCTGCTGCTCCTTAGAATTCCTATCGGGCATTTCTACTCTGTCCTATAGGGTCGCTATGAATCAGAATTGACTCCATGGCTGTAAGAATACAAAACTAACAGCCAGTATCATTCTCAATAGAAAGAGGCTGAAAGCACTCCCGAGAATAGGGACAAGTTAAAGATGCCCTTTATCACACTGCTGTTTAACATTATGCTATAAGTCCTAGTTAGAGTAATAAGAGAAGAAAAAGAAGTAACGGACATTTAAACTGGAAAGGACAAAGTAAAATTATTCTTATTTGCAATTTCACTAAAGAGGAGATCCAGGCAGCCAAAAAACACATGCGGACATGTTCACGATCTTTAGTTATTAAGGAAATTCAAATCAAGACAACAGTGAGATACCATTTCACCCCAACAAGATGGGCCATGATCCAGAAAACACAAAACAACAAATGCTGGAGAGGCTGTGGAGAAAGTGGAACCCTCCTACACTGTTGGCGGGGTTGCAAAATGGTCCAGCCTCTTTGGAAAGCAATCTGACACTTCCTTAAAAAAATGGATATTGATACATCATTTGACCCAGTAATTCCACTACTTGGAATATATCCTACAGAATCAAGGCCTTTCACACCAACAGACACATGCACAAGAATGTTTATCGGAGCACAGTCCACGGTAGCAAAAAGATGGAATCAACCCAGATGCCCAACAACAGAACAATGGATAGGTAAACCATGGTACATATACTCAATGGTGCACTACGCAATGATAAAGAATAACAATGATTCCAGGAAACATCTCCTAACCTGGTTTCAACTGGAAGACATTATGTTGAGTGAAAGTAGTCAGCGACAAAGGGACAATACTGTATGAGACCTCTATGATAAGATCTCAAAAACAGACTTGTGTATAGAAGAAAAGACTCTTTGACAGCCGCAAGGGGGAGGAAGGGTAAGTGGGGGAGGGTTTAGTTTAGATAGCTGTTAGAAATCTGGTTGGGAGAAAGTGGTGATAGCACACATTAGTAACAAGAACAACATTAAGTGGACTTCAGCTTAACTTGAGTACTCCTTCCATCTTAACCCAATATTGCAAGGATAGAGTAGCTGGGGCAGGGGCAGGGGACCATGCTCTTAGGCAAAATCAAGGCCAACTGGCACAACTAGCGTTTTGATAAGAGAGCTCTCTGCACCCCACATTGGTGAGTGGCGTCTGGGGTCTTAAAAGCTGCCAAGCTGCCATCCGAGGACACAGCAAATGGTCCCAACTCAGCAGGAATGGATGCTCACCGAGGACCAAAATGACATGCGGTAAAGACAACCTAGAAGACAGAGAGACCCGCAAGAGTGGGTGCCTTCATCGACTTGGGACCGGAAGAACCAGATGGTGCCTGGCCACCACCAGTGATGGCCACGATGTAGCTCACTAGGTTGAGTCTCACTGGCAACACAAGAATAAAAAGGGGTGCATCCTGAGATCACCACTAAAAGACCTCAATTGATGGTCCAGTGGTTTCAGGGTTCCCCTGAGAGCATGGCCCCAGCCTTGATGCTGCCCTTACACATAAATTATAATGAAGTTCTGCTCTTTGGACAGGAATGGATTGGACTTGGCAATGCAGAGTGACCATATATTGGATGCACTTTACGATTCTATACATCTATAGGATATCGTCCTGCTGACCTCTGGCTGGAGGACGGAGAGTGGGTGGAGAGGAGCGGAAAGGAGGCTGTTGGGAGGATGAGACATGTATGCAGCAGAGAGGACTAGTGTGCTGTCACCTGACAGGGAGAGCAGTGGAAGCTGCATATAGGGGGGCATGTAAATTTATACGGGAATGTACATTTTCACTCAGTCATGTTAAATAAAAAAGAAAAAAAAATTATTCTTATTTGCAGATAATACAATCCTGTACATAGAGAACCCCAAGGGTTCCATGACAAAAATAGAAAGATTCAGAAGAGTAGGGGGATCCAAGATCAACATACAAAAATCAGTTGGATTCCTATACTCCAACAAAGGAAATAAAGATACAACCATTGATAATTGTTATTGTTAGACACTGTTGAATCAGTTACAACCCAGTGATCCCGTGTCCAATATGAAACACTGCCCAGCCCTACACCATTGGCTCAGTCTTTGTAAGCTTGAACCCATTGTCACAGCCACTTTGCAATCCATCTCACTGAGGGCCTTCCTCTTTGTCTCTCATCTTCTAATTTACCAAGCATGATGTCTTCCTCCAGGAACTGATGCCTCCTCATAGCATGTACAAAGTAAGCAACACCAAGTCTCAGCATCCTTGTTTTTAAAGAGCTTTCCGGTTGGACTTCTTCTGAAACAGGTCGATTCATTCTTCTAACAGTCAGTATTCTTCATGAACTCCACAATTCAAAAGCATCAGTTTTTCTATAGGCTTCCTATTCATTGTCCAGCTTTTGCATGCATACTAAGGAATTGACAATATAATGACTTGAGTCAGGTGCACCTTAGTCCTGAAACTGACATTTTTCCCTTTCAACCCTTTAAAGCAGATCTGCCAATGCAACGTCATTTGATTTCTTGACCACTGTTTTCATGGATGTTGGATCCAAGCAAAATAAACTCCTTCACAACTTCAATTTTTCTCCATGATGCTGTTGCTTATTGATCGAGTTGTGAGATTATTTTTGTTTTCTTGACATTGAGATATAGTCCATCCTGAAGGCTGTGGTTTTTTTGACCTTCATCAGTAAGAGTTTAAAGTCCTCTTCACTTTCTTCAAGGAAAGTGGTGTCATCTGCCTAAAGCAGGTTGTTAATGAGTCTTCATCCAAACCTGGTGTCATGTTCTTCTTCATGTAGTCCAGCTTCTTGAATTATTTGCTCAGCATACAGATTGAATAGGTGTAGCGACATTATACAATCTTGACCCACACCTTTCCTGACTTTAAACTGTGCAGTATCCCCTTGCTCTCTTCAAATGACTGCTTGTTAATCCACATACAGATTTCTCTCCAGAATTCTCACTCTGACTGCCTCAATGTCTATGCATAGGTTCCACATCAGTGTAATTGTTTTAGAATTCCCATTCTTCACAGTGTTACCCATAAATTGTTATGATCTGCACAGTCAAATGCTTTTGCATAGTCAATAAAACACAAGTGAACATCTTTCTGGTATTCTCTGTTTTCAGCTAAGGTCCATCTAACATCAGGAGTGATATCCTTGGTTCCGTGTCTTTTTCTGAATCTCACTGGAAGTTCTGGTTGTTCCCTGTTGATGTACTGCTGCAATTGCTTTTGGATGATATTCAACAAAATTTTACTTGTGTGTGATATTAATGATAATGTTCCTTAATTTCCACGTTCTGTTGGATCATCTTTCTTTGGAATAGGAACAAATATGGATCTCTTCCTGTTGGTTGGTCAGGAAGCTGTCTTCCAAATGTTTTGACATGGATGAGTGAGCACCTCCAGTCTGCATCCATTTGTTGAAACATCTCGGTTCATATTTTGTCAATTCCTGGAGCCTTGTTTTGTGCCATTCACTTCAGTGCAGCTTGGATTTCTTCCTTCAATACCGTTAGTTCTTGATCATATGCTACCTCCTGAAATTGATTGCTGTTCAAAATTTCAGGAGGTAGCATATCTATTTCTATTAGCCCCTAAAAAAATTAAATACTTAGGAATGAATCTAAACAGTGATGTACAAGACCTACTCAACAAAACTACAAAACACTACTGCAAGAAACCAAAAGAGACCTACGTAAGTGGAGAAATATATCATGGATAAGAAGACTCAACATTGTGAAACTGTCAGTTCTATTCAAAGTGATCTATAGATACAATGTAACCCAAATCCAATTGCATTCTTTAACAAGATGAAAAAAATTAATCACTAATTTTGTATAGAAGAAAAAGAGACCCTGCCTAAGTAAAGCATTATTATATTAACACCTCACACTATCTGTTCTCTGAATCTACTACACAGCCGCAATAACAGCTTGGTACTGGTACAACAGACACACAGACTAGTGGAACAGAACTGAGAACCCAAACGTAACTCCATCTACCTATTGACAGCTGATCTTTGATGAAGACCCAAAGTCCATTAAGTGAGGAAATAACAATGTCATTAACAAATGGTACAGGCAAAACTAGATGTCCACCTGCAAAAACTGAAACAGAACTCATACTTCACACCATACACAAAAACTAATTCAAAATGGGAAAAGATCTAAATAGAAAATCTACAGCTATGAAATCATGGATGAAAAAAATCAGGACAATGCTAGAGGCCCTAAAATACAGCATAAAGAGGATACAAACCATAATTAACAGTGCACAAAGACCAGGGCTCAAAGTAATCAAACACTTACACTCAACATAAGACCAGCAAAAAAGTAAAAAGAGAACCTACAGACTGGGGAAAAAAGTTTGGCTATGACACATCTGCCAAAGTTTTAACATCTAAAATCTATAAGATGCTGCAACTCCTCAACAGCAAAAAGACAAACAGTACAATTTAAAAATGAGCAAAGGATATGAACAGACACTTTACCAAAGAAGACATTCCAGCAGCTAACAGATGCATGAGGAAATACTTGCAATCGTTAACTATTACAGAAATGCAAATCAAAACTATACTGAGATACTACCATCTGGCCATGACATGACTGGTACAAGAAAAGAAAGAAGGAAAGAGAATTACATGTGATAGAGGTTGTGGGGAGATAAGAACTTTAATGCACTACTTATGGGAAAGTGAAATAATACATGGAAAATCAGTGTGGTTCTTCCTTGAAAAGCTGGAAACTGAAATACCTCATGACCCAGCAATCCCACTCCTAGGAATATAGCCTAGAAAAATAAGAGTGGTCACACAAATAGACACATGCACACTCATGTTCACTGAAGCATTCGTTATTCACAATAGCAAAAAATTGGGGGTAAAAAACTTAAAAGGTCATCAACAGATAAATGAATGAACAGATTATGTGATTTATCCACAATGAAATACTTGTCAACAACAAAAAACAATGATGAATCTATGACATATCTCACAACATGGATGAAATCTGGAGGATATTCTGCTCAGGGAAATAAGTCAATTATAAAAAGGATAAGTACTGTGTGAGACCACTATTATAAAAACTCAAGAAAAGGTTTAAATGCAGGAAGAAACAATCTTTGATGGTATGAGGGAAGGGAGGGTTGGGGGACTGAAGTCGCTCACTTAGTATGCACTTGCTAAGTTTGGTGAAGGAAAGGACTGTACACAAAATAGGAAAGTCAGCACAACTCGACCAGCACAAAGTCATAGAAGCTTCACAGACACGTCCAAACACACTGAAGGGCTGAGTTACTGAGCCCGAGAGCTGGGGACTATGGATGCAGGGGCCATCTAGATCAATCGCCCCAAAATAGTTCCTAGAGAAAATGTTCTACCTTCAGTGAGTAGCATCTGAGGTTTTTAAAACTTGTAAGAAGCCATCTAAGATACATCTACTGGTCCTATCCCATCCAGAGCAAAGGACAATGAGGAAAATCATACACAGGGAAATATTAGCCCAACAGACTAAGGAAACACAAGTACCACAGCCTCTACCAGCCTGAGTCTATTACAACTGGATGATGGCTGACTACTATCAACTATTCTGATAGGTATTGTAATAAGGTATCTTGGAGAGAGCTAGAGAAAAATTTAGTACAAAATTCAAATTAAGAAAGAGAGAGGGATGAAAGGGAGGGAAGGGGAAGGAGGGAAGAGAGGGGAAGAAGAGAGAGAAAGAGGGAGGAAAGGGGAGGGAGGGAGAAAACAGAGAAAGAGAAAGAAAAGAGGAAAGGAAGAAGGAAGGAAGGGAGGGAAGGAAGGAAGAGAAAGAAAGAAAAAGAAGGAAGGAAAGGAGAAAGAGAGAAAAAGAAAGACAGAAAGAAAAAAGGAAAGAAGGAAGGAAGGACGAAAGAAAGAGAAAGAAGACAAATTAGATTTTTACTGTTCTGAAAGAGACTACGGCTCTTGAACACCCTGCTAACTCAGAACGGAAGCCACTCTGGAAATTCACCCGTCAGCCAAAAATTAGAGAAGTCTATAAAAACAAGCAACAAGTGAAGAATGTGCTTCTTAGTTCAATCATGTATAGGAGACCAAACAGGCAATACCTGACCAAATACAATGAAAAGAAGACAGGAAGCAACAGGAAAACTGGACATATGAAAACAAGAGAAATGGGTGGGGAAGAGATAATGTTGGCACTTTGATTGGAGTGGAACCAATGTCACAAAACAATTTGTGTGTAAATTATTGAATGAGAAACTAAGGTTCTCTATAAACTTTCACTTAAAGCGTAATAAATTTTTTTAAAAAACTGGAAAAAGCTACAAACAACTTAAAAACTTGATGAAATACATAACAGAACTATTTTCTGGCATTAGGAGATACAACACTCAGATTAGAAAGCAAACACATGGTGAGCCCTGTATTTATAGTAGCTTTCTCCCTGAGGGTATCCTCCAAGCTCAAGAAAGTGGATCCCAAGAAGAAAGCATTAGTGTCACAGGCAGACAAAATAGAGGTTAAAGATTTAAAATGACAAAGCAGTTCTGATTTGGGGAGCAGGATACTTGAAAGGAACAAGTCATAGAAAAGAATCCCCAAAAATCTGCATGACGTTTTCCTTGGCTCCTTAGCCAACTTCTAAGTTGTGGATTCACTGGGTAAACCTCTAAGATCTCTCGGTTAAAAAAAACAAAAAGTCACTTCTAAGCTAGGAGTTAATTTGTGTTAAGAGCACAAAGTTGGGGTAATGTTGGAATTTCAGCCCAGCCAGACTAGAAAAACCCTGGAGAACACCCATGATATTTAGCTGCAACCCCAGAAAGGTCATGTCTACAAATTAGGATCACACTACAGTAGTAAAGACTATACCTAGTAATGCGTAAAACTGACATATACCCACTCTCAGAGAGCTTAAAATGAAGCTCTGCACCCCATGAATTGCTGGTAAGGAATTCTAGCAGTGCAATGGCTAAGCACTCAGGTGTTAACTGCCAGTCAGTGATTCAACATACAGCTATTCTGCAGGATATTTCAATGTGCTTCCGTAAAGATTATGCATCAGTTCTACTCTGTCCCGTAGGAATCCTATGAGTCAAAACTGACTTCACTGCAATGGAAAAAAAAAAAAAGAGGGGGAGATATTGCTGACAGCTCTGGTGGGTAAGCAGATAAGAGGTTGTCTGCAAGGAGAGTCAGCATCTTGAATCTACCAGCTGCTCTGCAGATACCTTATAGGGCAGTTATACTCTGTCCTGGAGTAGTTATGAGTCAGAATCAACCCCACGGCAAAGAGTTGCTTTTTTTTTCTTTTACATAAAAGCTAGTCAAAAACAGCCCTATGACTCAAAAATTCTTCACCTAGGTATATATCCAAGCCAAGTGCCGTCTTAGGGAAAATATGTAAAACTTTAATGGATTTTATTCTGAAAGCTTGTACACTTTGCAGCAATAAATTAAGTAAAATTAAGATTACTAATGAAAATAAGAACATTAAATCAATAAAATGTAATAACCCAATAAAAATTTAGCAAAGAGAGGCAAGGCCAAGATGGCAGAGTAGTTGGATGCTTCCTGTAATCGTTCTAACAGCAAAGACCCAAAAGAAAAAATAAATCAATTATGTATGACATTCTAGGATCCCTAAGCATCAAAGAGAAAGTTGAGAAATTGACCAGAGTGACACGGAAGGGAGAGTAGGTCCAGAAATACCTAGGACTGGCCAGACCCAACCAGCCCATATTGACTACAGCCATTGTGGTGAATGGAGCAGTGGTATTAGGAAAGTGTCTTCCTGAGCAGGAGAGACTAAGCAAGAGTCTACTTGTGCCTCCAGAACCAGTGAAAAATGGCACTTGATTGGCAAAAGCTAAGTGGCTTGCGTTTCACCTATAGTATGCTGAGCTAAAACTTTCCTTCAGGATAAACATCTCTCCCTTTCCTAGCACATCCCCTGGCTTTTCTGCACTGCTTCCCAGCACCAGAGTCTGATGCCATTAACTGAGTGCAAAGTAGGAACACTTTAACAAATAGGGAGAAGGGTGGAAAAATCTGCTGACTCACCTGAGCAAGAAATTCAGTTCCTTTGGCACCAGCATAAGGTAAACTCCTTCCTCACAAACACTAAAGTACAGCTGTCAGCTCCTTTGTTTCTCAGTGTGTGCAGCCAAATATCTGTGCCTGTACCAGTCACGTCTCCATCCAGGACTGTAAGAGAGAACCTGTGCCACACACTTTCTGAGTAACTACCTGGATACCTGAGCTGAATTAATATGAGAAAAGAAAATGGACTCCTGGGCTTGCATTCCTAGTAACAGCTCAAAACACCTGGTCACAGGAAATTAGAGCTTCAAAGGCACCAACAACTAAACTAGCATAAGAGACCAACCTATTTGGAAATTTCAAAAGAAAACAAGAAGCTAGAATACAGTGGGCAAACATTAAATGAATAGAACAACTTACTGATGGCTCAGAGAAAACAATCAATGTCAAATCACTTAAAGAGACAGAAAATGATGGCTTCAGAAAGCCTCCAAAACAAAGAATCCATAAATTTTTCAGATGAAGAGATCTTCCTGGAATTATTAGAGGCAGAATATGAAAGATTAATGTTTTGAACTCTTCAAAAGATAAGGAAGGAGATGGGGCAAAATGCAGAAGAGCATAATGACAAATTAAACAGTCTGCAGAAAAGGATATGGATACAGGAAGTAGAAATTCAGAAAATTAATAATAAAACTACAGAATTAGATATATCAATGGAAAGACTGGAGCAGAATTGAATCAATGTAAAGCAAATTTGACGATATTGAAGATAAAGCACGTGACATATTTGAGGAAAATCAGACAAAATAATTTTTTTCAATGAAGAAACACTAAGAGTCCTGTGGGATCCTATTCAGAGGAACAATTTATGAATGACTGGACTACTAGAAATGGGAAGGATAAGAGAAAATGTGGAGAGAATTGTCAAACATATGTTGACAGAAAACTTCCTAGACCTGAAAATGAGATGATAGATGATATCTATCAAAGACCCTCATCCAATTCCCAACAATGTAGATCACTAAAGAAAGACAACAGTGCAAAATTATAACCAAACTTACCAAAACTAAACGTAAGGACACTATTTTAAAATTGACTAAGGATAAACAAAAAATGAACTACGAATCAGAATTAATAAAATAAACTCAGAGTACTCACAGGCAGAAACAACATAGGCAAGAAGGCAATGGGATGACATATACAAAGTCTTGAAGGAAAAAATTACAAACCAAGAAATATACATCCAGGAAAACTCAACTATGATGGCAAAATTAGGATATTTCCAGATAAACAGGAATATAGGAAATTTGCAAAAAACAACCCAAGATTCCAAGAAATACTAAAAGGAGTCCTTTGGTTAGAAAATCAGTAATATCAGATAACAACCCAAGACTAGAATGCAAAACTGAGCAACTAGGTATCAATCCAGATAGCAAAATCACAAAAGTAAATTGAAGGCAAAACACTGAAAATACAGACACAGAGATGTCATTATGTAAAAGAGAGAATGTTATAACAAAAAGGAGACTTAAAAAACATAGTCATACAACTTTTATATGGAGTGGAAGTAAAGGTGATACAAAGAAATTAAAGACTAGTTTAAATTTAGAAAAATAAGGATAAATATTAAGGTAACCATGAAGGATATTAATAATCCTACACATCAAAATAAAAAACAAGTAAATCATAGAGTGTCAGCAAACACCAAGCCAACAATGAAAAAAGATGGAAAAAAAGAAAAAAACAAAGAAAAGCAACTCAGCTCAGAAAATTAAGTGGAACAAAGAAATTGTCTACAATGTACCAAAAAAAAGACATCAAAATGACAGTACTAAATTCATACCCATTGATGATAATGCTGAATACAAGTGGATTAAATGCACCAATGAAGACATGGAGTGTGGCAGATTGGGTGGGAAAAAAAAACATGACCCATCTATATGCTGCCCATAGGAGACACAACCTAGGCTTAAAGATAAAAACAAACTAAAACTCAAAGGATGGAAAAAATAAATCAAGCTAACAGCATTCATAAAAAAGCAAGAGTGGCAATATTAATCTCTGATAAAACAGACTTTAAAGTAAAGGAAGGAAGGACACTATATAACGATTAAAGGACTAATCTACTCCTAGAGGATATAACCATATTAAATATCTACATACCCAATAACAGGGCTCCAAAATACATAAAACAAACTCTTATTGCATTGAAAACAGAAATAGATGGCTCCACAATAATAGTAGGACACTTCAACACATCACTATCAGTGAAGGACAGACTATCCAGAAGAAAGCTAAAGAAAGACGCAGAAGATCGATTCCCACAATCAACCAACTTGACATCACAGACATATGCAGAACACTCCATCCAAGAGGAGCCAACTACCCCTTCTTTTCCAATGCACAAGGAACATTTTCCAGAATTGACAAAATATTACACCATACAGCAAGCTTTAACAAAATTCAAAGCACTGAAATATTACAAAGTGTTATTTTCACTCCATAAAGCCATAAAAGTAGAAGTCAATAACAAAAAGCAAAGAAAAAAAATCACATACATGGAAACTTGCTCAAAAACTGTATAGTTATGGAAGAAATCAAGGGCGGAATAAAGAAATTCACAGAATCAAATGAGAATCAAAATCCCTCCTACCAGAATCTTTGGAATACAGCAGAAGCAGTGCTCTGAGATCAGTTTGTCTCAACAAACGCAAACATCCAAAAAGAAGAAAGCCTTAACCCTACAGCTTGCACAAGTGGAAGCAGGGCAGCGAAAGAAGCCCTCAGGCATAAGGAAAACATGAGCCCAAAAGACAGAAGGGGCCACATAATCCAGAGATACATTATCATGAGACCAGAAGAACTAGATGGAGCCCAGCCACTACTAATGACTGGCCTGACAGGGAACACAAAATAGAGTCCCTGATGTAGCAGGAGAAAAACGAGTGTGAATGACTTGAACTCTACTAAATGTCCAGATTTGGTGGTCCAACAGATTGCAGGGTCCGCAGAAGACAAGGCCCCCAGACTTCTTGCTAGCCCAGAACTGAAACCATTCCTGAAGCCAACTCTTCAGATAAACATTGAACTGGATTATAAGACATGAAATGATACTGGTGAAGGCAATCTTTCTTGGCCTAAGTCAGCACATAAGGATAACTAGGCAGCTCCTTTCCAGAAGTGAGATGAGGGGGCAAGAGGGAAAAGGAGCTAGCTGAATGGACACAGGAAATATAAGGTGGAAAGGAGAAGTGTGCTGTCACAGTGTAAGGAGAGCAGCTAGAGGTATATATTAATATATCCAAAAATTTTTGTATGACAAATTGACTTGGATTATAAACTTTCACTTAAAGCCCAATAAAACATCTTTTTAAAATTAGCAAAGAATATGAAAGTAGGGGGGAAAAATGGCCGATGAACATATTCTCAATATTATCCATAAGGTCAAATTAAAACAGTAGTAAAATATGGATCATGGCTGAAAGCAGAGAATATTGGATATAAATTTTCTTGTGTTTTATTATCTACAGAACGGCTTTCAACTGTGTGGATCATAACAAATTATATATAACATTGAGAAGACGGGAATTTCAGGACACTTAATTGTGTTCATGAGGAACTGCTACATAGATCAAGAGACAGTTGAATAGAACAAGAGTGCTCTGTATGGTTTAAAGTCAGAAAATATGTGACCTAGAGTGGTATATTTTCAGCACACTTCTTCAGTTTGCATGCTGAACAAATAATCCTAGAAGCTGGGTTCTGTGAAAAAGAATAGGGCATCAGTACCGGGAGGAAGACTTATTAACAATCTGCATTGTGAAGAAGACAAAATATTCTTTGCTGAAAGTGAAGAGAACTTGAAGCACTTACTGATGAAGATCAAAGATCACAACCTTCAATATGGATTACAATTCAACATAAGGAAAACAAAAATCCTCACAACTAGACCAACAAGAACATCATGATAAATAGAGAAAAGACTGACATTGTAAAGGATTTCATCTTACTTGGATCCACAACCAACACCCACAGAAGCAGTAGTCAAGAAATCGAAGAAAGCATTACACAGGCAAATCTGCTGCAACAGACTTATTTAGAGCGTGAAAAAGCAAAGATGTCACCTTGAAGAGTAAGGCACTCCTGACCCATGCCACTGTGTTTTCAATTGCCTCAAATACATGTGAAAGCTGGACAATGAATAAAGAAGGACTGACACCTTTGTATTATGGTATTGGTAAAGAATGTTGAATATACCATAAACTGCCAAAAGAATGAACAAATCTGTCTTTGGGAAGTATAACCAGAAGGTCCTTACAAGCAGGGATGGCAAGACTTCATCTCACATGCTTAGGACATGCTATCAGGTAGGATCAGTCTCTGGAGAGGAACATCATGATTGGTAAAACAGAAATTCAGAGAGAAAAAGAGAAATCTTTAATGAGAAGGGATGAACAAGTGGCTGCAACGATGGGCTCAAACATAACAACAATTGTGAAGATGGCAGAAGATCAGGCAGCATTCTATTTTGTTGTACATGGAGTCACTGTAATTTGGACCTGACCCAACAGCATCTAACAATAAAAAGATGTGTAAGTCAATTTGAGTTGGTTTATCACAGTTTCAACCAAGATTCGTGACAAGTGGATTTGAAAAGTTGTGCCAAGACATCATTGCATACAAGAACACTCACTTCAGTATTCCTCATAATAGTAAAAGACCGCATTGTATTTGCTGTAAAGAAATACTGTGCAACCACTAAAATAATGAAGCACATTTAGTTTGATATAGAAATATTACTAAGATACATTGAAGGAGAAGAGTAATTTCAGAATAATAAAGTAAAATTTCAATTGTATCAAATTTTAAGACTCATTGTATAATAACAATGCTATAATGGACAATTTTTTTTTCTGTCTGTAGGGTTTTCACTGGCTATTTTTCAGATGTAGATTACCAGGTCTCTCTTCTTCATCTTAATCTGGAAGTTCCCCTGAAACCTGTTCACCATGGATGACCCTGCTGGTACTTGAGATAGTGGTAGCATAGCTACCAGCACCACAGCAACATAAAAGCCACCAGCAACATGCTCTTTTCAATTGCCTCATACACATGTGAAAGTTGGATAATGAAAAAGAAAGGAAAATTGATATGCTAGAATGGTGGCATTGGTGAAGAGTACTGAATGTACCTTTTACTCTTAAAATAACAAACAAATCAGTCTTAGAAGAAACACTGACAGATGTTGACAGAATTGCAGATGTTCAGTTTGGACTCATACACTTTGGAGATGACATCAGGAAATACAAATTGCGCAAAGGACATAATGTTTAGTAAAGGAGAGGACCACCAAAGATGAGTGAAATCCTCAATAAGATGGATTGATAAAATAGCCTCCACAGCGGACTCAATATATCAACCACCATAACGACAGCACAGTACTGAACAGCGTTTAATTCTGCTACACGGAAAGTCATCATGAGTCAGAGCTGACTGGCGACGAACAACAACAACACCACAATAACAGAAGTCGTTTTTGGAAATAGGAACTGAGGGTTGGGAGTAAAGACTTTCACTTTTTAGTTTATATTTCTCTGGACCATTTCATTCTCAACTGCATGGCATTTGTTTTATTTCCATTTTTTAATCAGAAAAGAAAGAGAACATGTCCAAACTTTAGCTCAAATAATGGTAAAAAATTAAGTTCCTGGAAACCAGTGATAAAATATATTTTCACTAAGTACATAAATTCAAGACTTTTTAAGGAGCTAAAGATTCTAAGTAATGATTCTAAGTAATGAGCTCTTGATTAAAATAAGCAATCTTTTATTATAAGTGGAAACCCTGGTGGCGTAGTGGTTAAATGCCACAGTTGCTAACCAGAAGGTCTACAGTTCAAATCCACCAGGTGCTCCTTGGAAACTCTACAGGCAGTCCTACTCTGTTCTGTAGGGTCACTATGAATCGGAGTCAACTTGACGGCCTTGTATGTGTGTGTGTGTGTGTGTGTTCTTTTTCATTATTACAAGTGCCTATAATGCCAGCAAGAAGGATCTGTAACATATTCAGTCGAGTTGGTTTTACAGAGGGTAACAATAAAATGAGGCACTTGGGTCTAAAACATTTTCAACTCCTTTCCAATTACAAGGCCATATGTTTGCAGGAATTTTGAAGACACTGTGTAAATAGTTAATAAAATTCTATTAACTATTAACTATAAACACATGTAACAATAACTTAATCCTAACACAGACTTTGAATTTTAAGTTGTTCCCCAACATTTTGATTAGGTACAGAAGTTCTTTGCCATTTTTAACTAGTTTTTCAATAAAGAGGAAAATTACTGACTTACCTAGTTTCTTTTTTAGATAGTTCTTTATAATTTGGGGTAACTATAATTTTCTTTCCTCAAGTACAGTCCACTCTAATCATAGTTGGACAGTTTTAACCTTATATTTTATATGTTTTATCAGTAATTAATAATTCATAGTTTGTTGAAGTAATTGTCAAGATAACCCGTGAAAGATGAAAACATTTTATTAGCTATTTACATAAACTACAAAGATTACATCTTTACATTCTCAAATGTTTGCTGAAAGTGGTGATTGTATCATCATAAAATAATACTAAAATAACTTAAACTCTTATTAATTCTACATGGGCTTTCCATTTCTCAAAGTTTTGAGTTACACTGCTTTAATCAATAATGATAAAAATATTCACGCCATAATTTAAACTGCTTTCTCTGTGACTTTGGGGACATTAGGATTTTTTTTTTTTTTTAAGAAAAAAAAAAGCAGCTTATCACCAGTGAGTTGATTGTGAGTCATAGCAACCCTGTAGAACAGAGTAGAAATGTCCCATAGGATTTGCAAGGAACAGCTGGTAGACTGAAACTACCACACTTCCAGTCAGCAGCCAGGCTCTTAAGTGTTATGCCACATCTCTCCTTCACAGGAGAATTTGGGTAATTATGTTTTATAGAACAATTAGTGATACACACATCTTGATATTTATGTTTTATTAATACACCAACTGTGACTTAAGAGAAAGTGTTAACTACATGCCAAATACTTAATGACAGTTTTAAAAGGTACAATAGCTACAACATGAGTTATCACATTTCAGTATAAAATTGGCTCTTTTAAATTGTTTCTCTATTCCAGTTTTCTTGACCATACATATTATTTAAAATATAACATTAGAGATTCCCATGAAATTTAATGTCATACATCTTAAGCACTTTGAAAAATAGACATCTTCAGCAACTTTCCCAAATAATGATTGATAAACTTTGTATAAAAATAATTCATTCAATATAAAAACTTACTAAAATCATTTCTTGGTGCTCTTACAAACATTGTAACAATAGCTCAGTTCTAACACAGACTTTAAATTTTAAGTTTTCCCCCAAAGTTTTGATTAGGTACAGAAGTCTTTTGCCATTTTTAACTAGTTTTTCAATAAAGAGGAAAATTATTGATTCACCTAGCTTGTTTTTTATAGTTTTTTAATAACTATTTTTTTTCGTCAAATACAGTTCACTTTAATCAGTTGAATGGACAGTTTTAACCTAATTATTTTATAATTTGAGTATATATATTATCAGTAATTAATACCATCAAGATAACCCTTGAAAGATGAAAAGAGAAAAACTTTTGTTTTTTTAAAGACTACAGGAAATGGTTTAGAAAGTGGTCTTCTTTTCTTCTTTTGGTGACACAGGAATTTGTGGTTTCAGCATGTCTTGATCCATTCAGCACGCTGCCCAGCTCCACATATGAGCCCAGCAGACACAACTCTGTGCTAGTCATATATCTGTGTCCCACAGCATGCAAAGTAGCTTTGGAATCTGGGATCAGTTTATAGAGAAACTTTATCTCCCTTTAACTTTTGAGTAATTAGTATGGCTATTCCTAAAGGAATGTGACCATATGCTTGATATTTGGGAAGACGAAGTTGGTTTTACTGGAAAGCGATGAGAGGGTTTAGAAGAACGTCATGCCTAGAGTCATAAAACCTCATTCTTGGTCCAAGATCTTCCCCTTGGTTTGGAAACTTTGTCCAGTCTTTTGACTACTTGAGGACTTGGTTTAAAAATAAAAGAGTATCTGCTCCCATACCTCTCTTCATTATGTAGCATGTCTCCGAAAGGGAACAGAGGGCTTTAACAGAAAGCCCCCACTCTTGTTGGTAAACACATTTCAATCTTTCTTCTATATCCCTCTAACCATGATAAATGATCTATCTTCAATCTGTGTAAACTTAAAGCCACAGTTCAATTATGCACTTGTGAGTTTCTTTTCATGAAGTTGAGATTTAAAGAGATGTATTAGCAGTTGTGTTGCAGTGTAACTCCTTTAGAGGAAATATTCAAAATTTCAGATTTATTATACATTTAAAATCCGAAAGTCATATTTCACCTCCACCTTTTTTTAAACTGTTTTTTACAGAAGCCCTGGAAAGAAATGAGGAGCCTTTGACCACTCTGAACTATAGAACATTCTCCATTTTCCCTAAGCTTTTGTAATAATGCCCGTTATTGAACAGCACTTCTCATAAGTATTCAGTATAGTAATATATATAAGGAAGTTAATTTTTAAAAGTGAAAATCAGAATGCAAGCACACTGACAATAAATACAAATCCACATATACCAATAGGCCAAATGTACCAATTGGCCCTCTCCATAAAAGAAAGTGCTTTGGAATTTCAGTGTTTCTGAAGTGTCTTTTGTTTGTTTGGTTGGTTTTGGGAACTGAATCAGCACCAGGATGTTAGCAATATCTTAGGTTAACACATTGTCACAAATTTGCTTTAACTGAGACCTGCAGCACTGCATTAGTTCTGGGAATTTTAAATTTATACCAGACTCTATAGAGTGTGGCACATTCTTGGGCTCATGGGAACATTTATCAGTTTCTGTTTCCTATTTTGCTGGGTCTCAAGTCACAAGAAAATGATGTGCCTCAGTGAACATGTTCAATCTCCGACTACTTGAGGAGTAGAACAGTTGAACTTTCTATCTCTTCTATACTGCACCCAAAATATTAACATACTTGTAATGTCTATACTCTATGAGAAAGGTGTGACAGCCTGCTTCTGAAAAGATTTACAGCCTTGAAAACTCTACAGGACAGTTCTGCTCTGTTCTGTAGAGTCACTATGAGTTAGAACTGACTTGAGGGCAATGGGTAGATTTATACTCTATGAGAAACAGCCCTGGTGGAATAGTGGTTAAGCACCCAGCTGCTAACTGAAAGGTTGGTGGTTCAAACCCACCAGCCACTCCTCCAGACGAAGACAAGACAGCCTGCTTCTATGAAGATTACAGCCTTGGAAACTTCATGGAGCAATTCTACTCTCCATAAGTCACTATGAATTGAAATCAACTTGACAACCACAGGATACTCTAAAAGTGACAATAGACAATTTAATAAAATTTCCAGTTATGTAATAATTTATTTCATGTTACTCAACCTTTAAGCTACTTAAAAATCAATTTGAAAAATCTGTCTTTGCATAGAACTAAGGCTTTCCTATGGCACTAATCATCTCATTAGTTGGTCCAAGCCCTCTACCTCTCTCTTGTACAGGGTCAGCAGGTAAGTCGCTGAGATCCTAGGAAATCTTAACAGCACTTTAACATGAAGCAGGCTTACAGAATTCTGAGCCACAAATGACCAGGACATGTGTAAAGATCTTTATCAAAAGGGTTGCATGGTCTTTGTCATTGTTTAGAGCTTCTCTGCGCGTGTGGCCACAATTGAAACAGAGATGAGACATCGTTTTATTTAGGGGAACAGTAAAATCAGCAGACTCTTCTCTCATTCTAAACATGAAACTCGGGTGATGTTTAGCAACCAACAGATATATTTCTGAGCACTACAGTATTTATTTTGATGACGCTGGGAATACAATATTGAGGAAACCTTGGACCATAGTGGGGAAGTGTTACAGCTGCTAATCAAGAGGTTGGCAGTTCAAATCCAGCAGATGCTCCTTGGAAACTCTATGGGGCAGTCCTACTCTATCCTATAAGGTTGCTACAAATCAGAATTGATTCAGTGGTGGTGTTTTCGTTGTTGTCATTGTTGTTGTTATTTACAATACTGAAATCTTTCCTTCTTGCCATTCAACAACTAACTGCAGGTTTCTTTTTGCTCAGTCTACTGTTTTTGAGTCTTCTGGTCACACACAACCCTGAAATAATAAACTTCCACATTGACTTTAAGTCATTAAAGAATAAAATTTATGTAATTCTCACTTTTCATCCAGCATTATATTTTACTTAACATACTTTATTTGATTAAAAATAAGCTTTTCCTTGATGGCAATATGAGGTATCAGTTAAAACCACAGTCACTGGAATTAGAAAAATCTGAGTTTAAATTTGAATTGTGGCCCATCACCTTCTAACTCCATGACCTTGAACAAGTTAGTTGATCACCTAATCTTTAAGAAGATATAATAGTAGTATATACCTCACATAATTGTTGCAATCATCAACTGTATGTTATATGAAATGTGAAGTCTTAGAACAATGGTAGGTGTGCTCATAGAGAATGATGAGCGAGAGAGAGAAAACATCCAGAGAAGTAGCTTGAAGGCAGAGTTGTAGCCCAGGGCTGGGGTGTCTCCACTCAGAATCCAGGGTGTGGCCAATACCTAGAGTCTAGAGGGCAGGGCCATTGTGTAAAATGTCTCAGAAAAAGTAAGAGTATTTTTAAAGCTTTGAGGGCTCCTGTGACGTGTTCTGCTCACTTGCTTGTTGCCTGTTTCTGTCTTCTTTCCCTGAAACTTCTCCCATTTGTAAGGGAATGTCTAACTTGTACCTGTTCTGCTGTTGTACCTTTAGAAGCAGATAGCTTGTATTCTAGGTTTCATGGATGTAAAGGAATTTTTCAATTTTGGACTTGGAACTAAGACTTCTATCATATGGGATAGGCATGATTTTGCTATGGTGGAATGACTGCATTACATTTCAAAGACGTGATTTTGGGGGTGCCAAAGGGTGGGGATGTCATGGGTTGAATAGTGTCCCCCCCAAAATATGTGTAGCCATGTGGCTGGGCCATGATTCCCAATATTCTATGACTGTCCTCCATTCTGTGATTTCCCTATGCTATATGTTAAAGGATTAGGGTGGGACTGTAAATCCCTTTATAAGATCACCTCCCTGCTCTACTGTAAAGGGAGTTTCCCTGGAGTACGGCTTCTTAATCCTTTCATAGGACTGTGTCAGAATAAACCGTCCTTTGTTAAAGCCATGTGCTCTATGGTATTTCTGTTACAGCAGCACTAGCTGACTAAAACAGAATTTGTTACCAGGAGTAGGGAGAAGACAATAATTCCAGAGTGACATACAGTGGTTATTTGGCATCTTAACTGTTTCAAAAAGCAACCATTTGAAAATCTTTTCTAGATGAGAATATGGTAGACAGTATGCTTTCAAAAGTGTTCCTGTTGCCATTTGAAGAGGTGGTTTCATCCTATGGTGCATAGGTGCCTTAGATTTGGTATACAATTGTCAGTCTTCACAAGAATATCTCCTTAGGCTGTAGTTAAATCCTCTCTTTAACATTTGGTAGAACACCTACCACACAGTAAGTACTCAAGGCGTAACTCCAAACCACAGTCTGATAGTATAAAAGACAAACATATCACATACTTTCAAAATGCACAAGGATATCAATTAGGGGTGTGTGTGTGTGAGTGTGTGTAAAACAAGGACAACTCAGCGCAAAACAACCACACACCTGAAACAAAATTACAGCTCATACATAATAATTTGAAGTCTTCTTTCAGCTTTTTACACAAATCAAACATTCACAGAAGACGACATTTCTTGGGTTTGATTTCAGCTAGAAACAAGCCATTTGAGCCCTTTCCATTCAGGCTTGTGAAAAAAATTATTAGGAGTCTGTCTACACTACTGAAATCATGAAGGCTTTCTTATATTCTTGATTTATATTACTGAGAAAGGGTCATTCATTTAGGAACAGTCAATTTCAGATTCAGCTCCCACAGCTTTCTTTTCCGTATCCAAAACTATAATGAAATATATTAAACTTCATATGATTCATTATAGCTAAAACTTCAATGGTTTTGGTGGGTGAAATTAGACAGTGAGATCACACATCTTATTTTCCACTATCATCTGAGTCTGAGTAGAGCAGGTCTGAAATTGTGGCATATAAGAAACAAACGTCTTCTGAACAGTAGTTCCTAAGTTGAAGTTATTTTCTACAAAATGTGAGCAACTGTCCTGAAGAATCCTGATGTCAGTGAACAAGCTGTGGGTTGGGTATGGATACGACACTCTCGACTTATCAGTCAAAAGCACACCACCACTCTCTCTGCTTTTGAGTGAAGCAACTCCTAAATAATAGACAGACCTTTCATCATTGTTTTCTTCAGGGAAATCGCCTTCCAGTTTTAAAAGTTTGTCAAGTCCTTCTGAGAATGTAAGCTGTGGTGAAATGATACTGGGATGCTGATCTGAGAATATAAAAAAGGCCTGCGTCTCTATCTCCCACGAGCTACTAGAAGAAGAACCCTCCAGTGGTGAATTTTCGCTAGAGGAGTACTTCCTGACTGAACTGTTGACAGGTTCTTGCTCTTCACTGGTTTCACTTGATGGAAAGTTGCTGACAAGCGTGGCATATTTTACAGACGGCTGTCGCTGGCTCCCATCCTCACAGGTTACCCTGGTGCTCTCAGCTTCAGAGCAATCAGTATGGTCACATTGGCCACTACTGATACAAACAGAGCCCTTCTCGAGATCCGGAGCTGTCAAACGCGGGGAGGCCGTAGTCGTGGACGCCTTCTCTTCTCTGTCTTTCCACGAGGTATCAACACTGATATCTTCTGAAATGGTTTCAGGCTCCAAAAGAAGAGGCCCAAATGTCACTGATTCTGTATGCTTGATAAAAAGATGTTCAAATGTTTCGGGCTAAAAGAAAAGACACATTTTAATGCTCAAATGTACTAGATTTTTTGCTTTGCTGTAGCATGCTTAAATAAATGGAAGTGTAGACAAATTAGTAATAGAGGACACAAGTCAGCCATGAGATAACTAGTTTGGAACTGAAACAGGTAACTAAAAACGAAAACAGAGAGACAGCATAGATAGAGTTTACAAGTAGAATGAGACCAGACTTAGGTTTGAGTCCTAATTCTGTGACCATGGGGAAGTACATTTACCTCTCTTCTCCTTTACTTTCTTCATCTGTAAAAATACATTCAACACCTACTGTATGGCAGTGTGGCATTTATTAATTAGATGTGTCTAAAAGTAATTAGTTCTTAATAAACAGTAGTTAAAATAAATGAAAGTATTATCCTGTAAAGAATTCTTAATGCTTCACAGAGAATTACATTCCTCAACCCCTCAACCCAAAGCAATCAAGTCATTTTGAGCTCAGAGTGCCCCACAGGACAAAGCAGAGCTGCCCCATAGTTTGCAAGGCTGAAATCTTGACAGAAGCAGAGTGACACATCTTTTCCCACAGAGCAGCTGGTGGGTTATAACCACTGACCTTTCAGTTAGCAGCCAAATGCTTAACCACTGCACCACCAGGGTACCTTAAATTAAGATTCCCACATGCTGGAAATTTAAGCCTCCAAATAAAAAAGTGTAATGGAATAAAATCAAATCAGCAAGACAGCATATCAAAAGAGAGTTGAAATAACTATTTTGTGGTGTAAAACATGATCTGAAGGCAAAATAATTGTGACTGTTAAGAATTTATCTTCTTACACTATATTGAGAATTTGCTTTCAACTATCTGAAAATAAGAATATAAATTATTTGTTGAAAACAATGATGGTGAAAGAAATGACCACAAACTTACGAATTACTATTACTTATAAATAACTTCATATAAAAATATGTATTATGGGACATGTGGAATGAAGACAAACACACACGACAAATGCACATCATATCTTTATAAGAATAGTGAGTACATCACAGGAAAAATCCTACCAAACAGCTACAAATCAAGAATCTATATAAAAAAAGCTGAATGCGTACATTGTAAACACAGTGAAAAAATAAATGCAAAACAAAAAAGACTGTGGATACATAACATCAAAAAACTAACAAACTAAATGCATAGAAATGGAAAGAAAAATGTGTTCATTTTATGTCATATATAACAGCCAATTTTTTACACTTACATTTTTAGAATTAATACAATAAAGTCAGATTTATTGCCTGAAATAATGCCATACCAAACCATCCTTCATATTGGCAAATGCATTATGTATAAAAATACAACTCATTTAGCACAGATTCAAAGTGTTAGTGATTAAAACCATGAAAGAATATACCAAAACCTAAATAGTTATAATAGTAATAGAATAGACCTACAGATATTAAAATACTGCATACACAGAAATATTGCATTAATACAACTTTGTCACTCAAGGAATGTAATATATGAAAAAACTGTTTCTGTGTCTATTTTCTTTCTGCAGATTTATAATATTTGTTTTCTTGTTTTTCTTAAAAATTTTGTCATATACATTGGACTGTCTTAAAATTTAAATGCAGATGATCTTAACTTACGAATTACTTAACATCAGCATATCAAAATGAGGTACATGAGGTACCTCATAATAGCTACTCAAGCACACATTCTTCAAATTATGTGCTTGACCTGTTTTAGACTTTTTAAAACTTCGTATTTGGAATTAACTGGTTGAAACCAAATGTCTTCAAATTCATCCAAATGGAAGATTTCACTGATAATTAATAAAAAGTCACACATCCCTATATTATTGAAGTACAATTTGTAAATGGGTGATAAACATTAAAAAAAAAAAAAAAAAAAAAAACAGTGCTATCAAGTCAATTCTGACTCATAGCAACCCTACAGGACAGATTACAACTGCTCCATAGGGTTTCCAGAGCACCTGCCAGGTATGAACTGCCTGCCTTTTGGTTAGCAGGCATAGCACTTAGCCACTATGTCACCAGGGTTGAAGTATGCTCGTTTAAAAAATCACTTCAATTACTAAAACCAAAACCAAAGAAGCCAGATCTAATTTTTTTTTTTTAGAAGAACCGCTTGACACACATTAAATATACATTTAGCTGATAGGACTCAAACAATTTCCTTTCATAATTTCACACTTTGCTTTCTCATTCTAACAACATTTGTTAATAGTCAATGAAGGGGTTAACAGGACACAGTCTTCTGTTTTCAAGTTGTTGTTGTTTATCATTCAAATGAAACTATGAATAAAAGCCAAGTATATTTAGGAGCTTGAATATTATTAGGATTCATCAAACAAAAGTTTTGCATTGGTTTGAATAGGAACAATACAGTACACAGAGTACACTGAATTCACAGAAAAAGTAGGTGTTTTTTTGTTTGTTTTTTTCCCCCGAGACAAAAATCCTGTCCTCACCATGAACCACTCCTAATAGCGCCAAAGAGTCCCTTCCTTAAGTCGCTAGTCATTCTCCTGCATGCCAGAGTCTTGGGTGGTTCACCTGAAATACACTTAGGCAAGGATTTCAAAACAGATTGGGTTGGAAGCTGTTGTTTCCTAATCTGATCAATCTGACCTGGGTGTGTAAGGTTGTCCTGATAGGAACTGCAACTTCTGCTGGCCTGTGACCAGCACATACCACAACTCTGGCTTTCTTTGAACTTAAATGGAACTTGGCACTTAAGCCATCCCTCTGAAAACTGAAACGCTCAAACTGACCAAAGTGAAATACAGATGAAAAGCCTCAAAACATTTAAAGAACATTCAGATGGATCAATTTAGTGTCTATAAGGGTGGTAAGATAGAAAAACTTATACATAAAAATAGAAACTATAAACCACTGCACTCTCAGTCATATGTCAGGAGTTGCAGTTTTGCAGTTCACTCTTTTGAAGTCACAGCGTTACCTACAGTATATTTGATAATATCCAACAGTTGTGTGCTGACAGCAACAGTCATGAATATTTTTTAATGTTTTGTGGAGCAGAAAAATGATAAATCTCAAGTTACAAAATCATAAATATTTCTTTTTAAACTTTAGGTGATCTGAAAAATTAATCACACATCCAAACTGAACCAAATTTAGACCTATACCTTGACCTCAAATTTGCAAACCCATTTTGACTTCCAAATCAACATAATCGCACCATATTTTTGTTCTCAATAGTTCAACCAAAACTTTTTTTAGATTTGACTCCCTTCTTCAAAATGTAACCATCTTCTAACACTCTAGAGTTGGGAAGTTGGTACATGGGGTTCATCTGTAGTGATCATGATTAGACTTCAAAGAACGTCCGTTCTCTGTTCAGATAAAATAAAACAAAGTAAGAAAACAAAATAAAATAAAATAAAAATCAAATCACTCAAAAAGCAAAAGATAAAAGATTTCAAAAACATTTCCTGTTACTCATGGTTATGGACTACAAATCCTTGTGTTATATGACAGTAATGTGTCTTTCTAAAAAGGGTAAAACTTTGACCTGAGGTGACATCTCTCATTTTCTTAATAGATGCCTTAACATCTCTTGTATGGATGGTCTTAATTACTCCCCGGAAAAGAATAAAATGACAGAGAAATAACAAAATAAGTAAAAGAAGAACAAAGAGCTGCAAAAATAAAATGAAGGAAAAAACAATGCCAAGATTGGAAAGTTTGGAAAAAGAAAGAGAAAAAGACTAGAGCAGTGAAAACAAAAATTAAGAATAAGGGGAAAGAAGAAGAATGTAAATAGTGAAGAAAGAATCATAGAGTAATTATCATGACGATTTTTTTTTTTAATATGAAAAATATCTAAGAAATTATCTGGTCTAAGCCTCCTTGATTTTCAACGAAGCAACTGAGGACCACTGAAATTATTTGCTTAAAGTTACATAGCTAATTAGAAAAAAGTGGGAAGCCTAACCCGAGCCTTCTCTTTTCTAGCCTGGTAGTATAATTAAATGCAAGATGAAAATGCGTCCCAAACAACAACAACAGAAAATCTGCAGGAGAACATGTTCCTTCCTTTATTGTTCCCACTTGCTGTGACACAGAGGGGCTCATGAACTCACATTCTCTCTTATGCCCTGGTTACTCAACAATATGCCTACAGATATTAGAAAAAGAAAAGAAACAAAACTGAAGGTCTATTTTAGCAGAGTAAAATATATACTTCTAAACCCAGCAATATGGATTCCGGAGCACAGAGGAGACAGCTACTTGCAAACGAAATTTGTAATTTGAAACTGTGTCAGCTCTTCCACACTTTTCCAATTTGTGGGATGAAGTTTCAGCAATCTGGATGTGTACAGACGGTGTTGCAGAAGTTCTCAAGTTACTGAGCTTCTTTGGAAGCCCACTGCAGGCTAAAGAATCCGTAACAACCTTTAGATCCCAAGGAAAAATGCACTTGGTTTTGGTTTTAGCACTCCTAAAATAAGTTACTAAGTGAGCTTTTGTGAAAACTGACATAAATGTACCATAACAAGGCAGAGTTAGACCAAAAAAAAGGAAAAAGGAAAAAGAAAAAAACAGATGAGGAAAAAAGTTATAAAAGAAGTAAAAAAAGGTAGTAATGGAACAAATTAAAGGTAAATCAGAGGAGAAAAGAATATACTGCCAACTCAGTTACGTGAAACAAATTTTAGAGGAAGAAATAGTAGACTAGGCAAAAACGTTAAGGAAAAAAAAATAGATACAAATTGTTTTTTAATGGTTAAAGTCTTCTATACTGTAAATTTGAATTAGGATAAAAAGGCAAAGCTACTGAGTTACTACATCTTCCTACAGTAAGAATTAAACCTTTATGTTTGTGATTTTTTTTTTTTGAATATTCAGAGAGGTGTCACATAGGAGTGTTCTGGTTCAAGATGGCAGATTGAACATAAATGTTTCTGTCCAGTCTCTGTAGAGAGCCTGCTAGAATGAAAGCACATGAGCAAATCAAGTAGACACCTACCACAAAGGAAATAAATGAGAGGAATAATAGAGAATGCATAATTTCAATCCATTTCTAGAAGATACAAAGCAGTTGAAATAATGTAGACCAAAGAAGATGAGTGAAAGAAGCTACAGATCTAGTTTATACCCACAGTGGGCTGCAGCTGAGGAGCTCTGTAAATTTTACTTAGGTTGTTATTTAAATTTTTTAGAGAACTTTCTTATCTAAGGGGAAAAAAAATTCTCCCATCTAACCAAAACCAAAGAACCAAACCTGCTGCTGCCAGGTCAATCCCAACTTGTCGTGACCCTAACAGGACAGAGTAGATCGGCACCTAGGTGTTTCCCAGGAATACCTGATGGATGTGGACTGCTGACTTCTTGGTTAGCAGCAGATGTCTTAACCACAGTACCACCAGGGCACGTGTCAACCTTGTTTTCAGTTTCTGAATGCGCTGGGGTCCTGCCTTCTACAGGGCTTCTCATTTGCGTGGCCTCTTGCCCGTGCTCTACCCACCTCCACAAAACTAGCTTAGTTAATTACTGTTTATCTTTCTTATCGTGGCTCAAAATGTCCCTTTCCTACCTTCACCTGCAAATCCCCAAGCCACACACTAAATCGGTTTCCACATCATAAGCTCTTATCCCATGGGGTCCCTTTCTTTCACATGTAGTTTACAGCTATGCAGTCATTTCTGTCATATACTGATTATTGCTCATCTTTCTTACTAAACTATTCACTCCAGGAGTTTCTGTTTTTCTCGTCATTGCAACATCAGGACGTAGACAGTAACAGGCACAGAGTAAATGTTCAAAAGGTAGCCCTCGAATGAAGGAGACAAACAATGAGGACACGAATAAACTATTTTGGAAAGGCCAAAGAAGACAAGTTCTGTCGAAACTACAGCCACTCGTACTCCTGTCATCCCACTGTCCTAACTTCTAGATAGTAAGGAAAAGTTTTCAAAAATCGGCTTTCCCAGATCCTAACAACAGCTCAGCCTCACATGTAAGTGTTTGTTATGTGTTTGTTGAACAACTGAATGAATGTCAAATAAAAAATAGAGGGCTTAAATATTACTATAAATACCATACATATTATTACATACATTCATAACAGAAGAGATAGGAGTGTAACAGATGTTTTATTAGTTGAAAACAATCTGCAACGCTTTAAAAGAAACTGTCTTGTAGAGTAAGCCAGAGCATAACTGAAGAGTATATGGGAATGTTAGCCCGAGGCAAAGTGAACTTTGTAAAAGACAAATGATTGTACGACTGCTACCTGGTTCGAAGATAGAGTAGTGGCTCTTCTACTGAAGATCACAATTTGGTCTTTTGTGATGTTGGTTATCTGCGACATTACTTATTGACTGGTCTGTTTATTCATTAATTGATTGCAAGTTGCACTTTAAAAAGCGCAATAGAATTAAAAAATATATACATAGGGAACCTCAAGTAGCAAGAATAAAGATTCTTTCATACATCTTTTTATGTTCAGTTTCCATATCTATGTGGGACAAAATGTATTTTTTACTGTGGGTCATAGTCAAAAAAAGAGTCGAAAGCCACATCTACAGAGTGTAGGGAATGGTAGCATAGGCTCCAGGGTCAGACTAACAAGTCACTAAATCCACTGAACTAGCTATTGAAGTTTCCATTTTCTCTTATGAAATGGAAATAATAATATTTACCCCACAGGGTAAGTGAAAGAGTAATTCAAAATAAGTAAAATAGTGCAAAATAACATTGTAACATAAACATAACTAATATTTATTGAAACCTTATTATGTGACAGGTGCTACCTTCTTTAATCCCCACCCCCTCCAAAACAATCCTGTGAAGCAAGTATTATCCTCATCTTATAACAGAGGAAACTGAGACACTAAGAACTGAAATAAAAATTATAAGGAATGCAAAATTATGTATCACAGTAGTATGCACATAAGTAAATAAAAATTTATTCCAATGGCTCTACCATGACTAGGAGTTACCAGTGAATATTTAATGAGTACTTAGTTTAATACCTTACATGTAGCCAGAAAAGTTCAAAAAAATACGTGTAGCCATGTGGCTGGGCCGTGATTCCCACTATTTTTATTGTCCTCCATTATGTCCTCCATTTGCCTGTGCTGAATGTTAAAGGATTAGGGTGGGACTATAAATCCCTTTATAGGATCACCTCCCTGCTCCACTGTAAAGGGAGTTTCCCTAGAGTATGGCTTGCCCCACCCTTAATCTTTTCATCCTGAAGGAGATAAAAGGAAAGGGAAGCAAGCAGAGAATTGGGAACTTCACACCATCAAGGAAACAGCACCAGGAGAAGATCCTGTCCTCCAGACCTGAGGCTCCTGCCCCAAGAAGCTCCCTGGACAAAAACTGATACAACACTGGACTTTCCTCCAAAGTTGACAGGGGGGAAAGCCTTCCCTGGAGCAGACATCCTGAATTTGGACTTATAGCCTACCAGACTGTGTAAGAATAAACCTTCCTTTGCTAAAGCCATCCACTCTGTAGTATTTCTGTTAGAGCAGCACTAGCTGACTAAAACAGATGGATAAACCACAGTTCTTCAACTCAAAGCACTGTTTACAAGAAATTAAACAAAAAAATGTTCTACAAATTTGGGTGGCAGGGAGTTGTTTTGAGCCACACTTGTTAAAAGGAATCTTGAGGGAAGAAGGGCCAATGGAAAGATACTTGTTGATGAGGAAGGGTTTTTAATTCTAAAAGGATACAATAAAGGCATAATGAAGGCCCAGGGATGGAAAAAAAATTGGATGTGTAGTTTGAAAACAAATTTTAGAGAAACACAGGAGATTATTGTTTATCTTGTAGCTGAAAGGCAACCAAACCACTGAAGGCATTTTTAGCAAATCATTAGTAATAAAGATGCCACCATCGTGACTGCAGAATAATCTCTAAATGATTACTGATTTTAAAAGTGTGTCAATGTTTTCTCATGAAGGGTAAGTCCTATTTTACCAACTTTACGGTGGCGAGTGGTGGGCAGTCAACTTATTTCAAGGAAAACTATGAAAATTACTATTTGTTGAACTCAAACTTTTTGAGAAATTTTATTATAGAAATAAGGAAAAACTATTATAATGTAGTAAAATTATTGTCTAAAAGTACTTCAGCATGAATGGAACTACCTATAAACTTGTTATTATAATAATTGCATTTTTCAGATTACAGTGCTTGAAAAAATATGATTTTTAATGTATTTTAAATGATTGAAATAATTGTAGGGAATAAAAATATCATTTTCAGGCTTTTGTCTAAGGATAGTGGTTTATACCAAAATGCATGTATCTAGACATATATTCTCCACCAGATTTGACTCATAATATCCTAATATTTATTTAACTCTGTACTATGACACTTATGGACAGTATGTGCTTTGTCACCTTTCATATGCCTAACTATCTACTGAATTTTCTTTCTTCTTGTTTTAAACTCCTGTATGCTGCTCTTCTTGAAAATTTAGATTAAACAGACTCATTAAAATGAATTTAATAAAATAAGAACTTTTAAACTTTAAAATGTTTAGAGCTCTAGAAGTCATATCAAACCAAAATCAAACCAGTTATCGCTGAGTCAATTCCAACTCAAAGCAACCCTAGATGACAGAGTAGAACTGTCCCATAGGGTTTCCAGGGAGCAGCTGGTAGATTCTAACTGCCAGTCTTTTTTTTTAGTTAGCAGCCACAGCTCTTAACCACGCTGCCACTAGAAGTCATATCCATCTACAGTGTCATCTTGAATACTTGGGTTTTTTAAAAATCAAAAAAAAAGAAAAAGAACCTTTTGAAAATTAAGTCCTTGTGCCCAGGAGCAATTCTTGGGGTTTGGAACATCTTCCCAAAACAGCTTCTTCATTCTACAAGGGATAAACAAGGCAGTAGAATTAGAGAAAAACACGTGTTAAAAAGGTTAACAGATGCTAGAGGTACAAACTAGTAATTAATCCACCACAGTAGGATCAGAATCATTTTCACACTGTATTCCACGGAGACTTTCACCAAAATTCTATACACTGTTGTGTGCTACTGAGCTAATTCCAACTCATAGCTACCCATATGACAGAGCAGAACTTCTCCACAGGGTTTTCTAGGCTGTAATCTTAAGAGCAGGCCACCAGGTCTTATCTTCCATGGAGCAGCAATATGTTTAGATTAGCAACTTACTGGACAGCAGCCAAGCACTTAACCATTGCTCCTCAAAGTTCTATGCAGACCAAAGTTAATAACCACGGTAATAACAAAATAGCCAAAACTGACACGGGGCTCAACGCTGTACTCAGAAAATACATATATATTTAAAACGACCTGCAAGTGAGTTTCAGAAACAATTCTACTTCATGTGGACTTGATTGGATGATAAATTTAAATTCTCCAGTTTAAATTCTCTCTCTTTTTTGGTGAAAGACAGAAGTTTCTACATAAAGTTGGTGTATGTAAAATGATGTCGTTGGTCCAGACAGCTCAGCAGTGAAGTGATGTGACAGCATAAAACCTTCCAGGACATTCAAGACTGTTTGCCTGACAAATCAGACAGACCGGAGCCACCCAGCCCTAAGCCTTAGAAAAGCAGACTGCCTACTAATCATTAATGAATTCAGATAAACAAAACCTGCCACGGAGCAGATTCTGACTCCTGAATTCACTACTTCAGGTCAATCTTCACCCAGTCCTCAACCCAAATGGCAGAGCTCTGAAAGTCATTTTGCTGCCTCCAAGAATATACGTGTTACTTCCTGTGCACACATAAGTGTGTGCGTGTGTGTTATTATCATTAGGTGGTGTCGAGTTGGTTCAGACTTATAGCTACCCTATGAACAACAGAACAAAACACTACCCAGTCTTGTACCATGCCCACAATTACTTTTATGCTTAAGCTCACTGTTGAGGCCACTGTGTCAATCCATCTTATCGAGGGTCTTCCTTTTTGTCACCGACCCTCCACCCTACCAAGCATGATGTCCTGCTCCAGGGATTGATCCTTCCTGACAGCATGTCCAAAGTATATAAGACACAGTTTTCCACCTTTGATTCCAAGGAGCACTCTGGTTGTATTTCTTCCTGAACAGATCTGTTTGTTCTTCTGGCTGGCTATGGTACATTCAACATTCTTCTCCAATGCCACATTTCAAAAGCATCAACTCTCTATCTGTGCTCTTTGTTCAGTGTCCAGCTTTTGCATGCATATGATGCAACTGAAAATACCACGGCTTGGGTCAGGTGCATCTTAATCTTCAAGGTGACATCTTTAGTTTTCAATACTTTAAAGAGGTCCTTTGCAGCAGATTTTCTCAGTACAATGCATCTTTTGATTTCTTGATTGCTGCTTCCATGGGCGTTGATGGTGGACCCAAGTAAAATGTAATCCTTCACTATGTCAATCCTTTCTCCATTTCTCACAATTTTGCTTACTAGTCCAGTTGTGACGATTTTTATTTTCTGGATGTTGAGGTGCAATCCAGACTGAAGGCTGTGGTTCTTGATCTTCACCAGTGTTTCAAATCTTTTTCACTTCCAGCTAGTAAGGTGGTGTTATCTGTGTAACACAGGTGGTTAATGAGTCATCCTGCAGTCCTGATGCCTCATTCTTCTTCACATAATCCAGCTTCTCAGATTACTTGCTTGGCATACAGATTAAAAAGGTACAGTGAAATGATACAACCCTGATGCACACGTTTCCTGACTCTAAACCATGCAGTGTCCCATTGTTGTATTCACACGACTGCCTCTCAACCCATATATAGATTCCTTAAGAGCACGATTAGGTGTTCTGGAATTCCCACTTTCTGCAATGCTATCCATAATTTATTATGATCCACACAGTCAAATGCCTTTACATAGTCAATGACACAGGTAACCATCTTTCTGGTATTCTCTGCTTTCAGCCAAGATCCATCTGACAACAACAATGACATCTCTGGTTCCACGTCCTCTTCTGAATCCAGTTTGAATTTCTGGCAGTTCTGTGTCAATATACTGTTGCAGTCTCTTTTCAATGATCTTGAGCAAAATTTTATTGGCACATGATCTTAATGATATTATTTGGTAATTTCTGCATTCAGTTGGATCACCTTTCTTTGGAATGGGTGTAGATATGGATCTCTTCCAGTCAGTGGGCCAGGTAGCTGTCTTCCAAATTTCTTGGCATATTTCTTGTCTGTGTACACACAGATTAAATTCTTCCATGAGATTTATGTTATCCTAGCAAAACAAAATGCCATTGCCTGATGAAAGGTCTTTCCTTTTTACTTCATCTTAACTGAATATATTAAAAATATTAAGAATACTTCAATATTTCTCATTTGGGTTTCAAATCAAAGTTTAAATATGTTAAAGGGCTATCATGGATTGAACGGTCCCCACAAAAATGTGCATAGCAATTTGGCTTGGCCTACACACTGTCTGGTGGTGTAGTGGTTAAGTGTTACCACTGCTAACCAAAAGGTCAGCAGTTCAAATCCACCAAGTGCTCCTTGGAAACTCTATGGGGAAGTTCTGCTTTGACCTACAGGGTTGCTATGAGCCAGAATCAACTTGACAGCACTGACATTTTTGAGTGCATGCAGTAAACTATGCTTGTATGATGTTAACGAGGGAGGATGCATGGCAGTTGTGTTGGTGGGGCAGGCTTTAGGGTATAAGCCAGTATTGTGCTTTGAGGCAATCTCTTGAGATACATAGGAAAGAAGTTAGCAGAGACAGTTGGGATCTCATATCACCAAGAAGCAGTGCTACGAGCAGAGCACATTCTTTGGAAAGAACCTGGGTCCCTGTGTCTCAAAAGCTCCAGTCCAGAGGCAGATTGAAGACAAGGACCTCCCTCCAGAGCCAACAGAGAAAGCCTTCCTCTGGAGCTGATGCCCTCCATTTGGACTTACAGCTTACCAGACTGTGACAAAACAAATTTCTCTTTTGAAAGCCATTCACTTGTGGTATTTCTATTATAGCAGCACTGGATAACTAAGGCAAGGGCTTTTGCCTTATAAATTTTTATCACCAAGTACCATACCTTTGGTGTGATATGAAGAGTATTCCAAGCAGTAAGACTGAAGAAGAAATAATTATTGGTACAATTACATATAGACCTGCATCATTCTGGTGTTTTTCTGAAAAAGAAATCGTGGTGTTATCTGAAAAAGAAATACAATTCACACAACTCAGAAGCTTGAGGAAACGTTAATAACTTTCTACACAAAAAAATTAAAGCTTTTTTTGTTCATTTTATCAGAAATGTATAGTGCCACTGGAAAACCTGCTGGTGTAGTAGTTACATGCTATGGCTGCTACCCAAAACGTCAACAGTTCTAATCCACCAGGTGTTCCTTGAAAACTCTATGGGCCAGCTCTACTCTGTCCTGTAGGGTTGCTGTGAATTGGAACCAGCTCGACAGCAACAAGTTTGGTTTGGGGGGGTTATAATGCTTTAAAAAATGTAAAAAATAAAAAAAGGAAGATAAAAGTATGGCCATGATAATTTTTGTATTATCATTCAATATCACTATTATTTAGTAACACATTTTTCAAAATTACTTATTTGCCAGTTCTCTTTATCTAATCACTTTCAGATTATATTTATCAAAGTGCCCAGTGAAGTCCCTATTGTCACTGTCTAAGCATAGTGCCGATCTCTGTCATGCTCACTCTAGACACACTGGCCTTCTTGCTATTTCTTAACCATCAGGCATGCTCACTCCTCAGGCCCTTTGCACATGATAACCCTTTACCTGGAATACTTTTCACCTTTGTGCTTGCAGGGATCTAATCAAAGTCAGCTCCATAGAAAGAACCACTTCTGGCCATCCTAACTAAAATAGGACATACATCTTGTTTTGCTTCATGTCACTTCTTCCTTTTTTCTTTTCAAATTGTAGTAAAAAGTATACACAACACAAAATTTGCCATACCATTCTAACCTTTTCAAGTATATACTCCAATGGCATTAATCACACTCACATCACCACTGTCTGTTTTCACTTAATTTATATCTGATATTGTTTTACGTAATTCATTATGTCATTCCTGTTAGAGCACTAGAATTTAAACTCCTCAAATGCAGACACTTATGCTGATTGCTCAATCTGTGATGCTAGAATAGAGCCCAATAAACATTTGTTAATAATATGAAGCTCTCAAGGATTATATTTTACTTGGATGCATGATCAACCCCCATGGAAGCAGCCGTCAAGAAATCAAACAACATGTTGTATTGGGCAGATGTGCAAAACACCTCTTAAAGGTGTTCAAAAGAAGTCACTTTGAGAACAAAAGTACACTTGACCCAAACCGTGGTATTTTTCAATAGCCTCATACACATGCAAGAGCTGGACAATGAATAAGGAAAGCTGAAGAACTGATGTTTTTGAATTACAATGTTGACAAGGAATACTGAATACACCATGGACTGCCAGAAGACACAACAATCTGTCTGGGAAGTACATCCACAATGCTTCTCAGAAGCAAGAACAGTGAGGTTGCGTTTCACGTTACTTGGACACGTTATTAGGGGTGACTGGTCCCTGGAGAAGGACATCAGACTCAGTAGAGGGTCAGCGTAAAAGACGAAGACTCTCAACAAATGGACTGACAGAGGGGCTGCAACAAGGGGCTCAAGTACGGCGATGACTTTGAAAATGGCACAGGACTGGGGAGCGTTTCATCCTGTTGTACACAGGCTCATTATGAGTCAGAATAGACTAGAGGGCACATAATGCCAACAACAACAATAAATAAATGCAATTTTCTAATTACTTTCATTCTAAAATCAGGTAAATCTTCCTCTCTTGAAACTTCAGGATTAGAAAGGAAATATACGCTAAGTATGGTAATACAAATAAAAAAGACTAAGAAGTCTAACCAATTTATTTTTCTAAAACTATCTCCCTAGTTAAGTTTCTAATGGTAAAATATTGTCTCTGAAAAATGGATAGAATTTTTTAAAAGCTCACAAAATGAGCTTACTCTGGATCAGTGCACTTAGGTGAATTGTAAAAAAAATAAATATTTTTCCAATTAACATTTGTGATGCTGTAGGTTATTGTATAGCTATACCTTTTCCTTTATTTTATTTTCATAAACTTTTTACTCAATTTGAGACTAAAAGTTTTACTCGCTAATGTAACAATTTGATACCCATGCATGATTGGAAACCCTGGTGGTGTAGAGACTAGCAGCTATGTCTGCTCACATAAAGTTCAACAGTTGGAATCCTCCTGGTGCTCCTTGGAAACTCTACGGAGCAGTTCTATTCTGTCCTATAGGGCTGCTAGAACTCAGAATTGACTCAACAGCAATGGTAACAGGTATGTATGATTATTTTCCTTCTTACTACTGTCATGGAATCACATACCCTTACTGCAACTACCTCAAGACACGTCTGTATAAGAATCTGGACCCATACATGACTGATTATTTCATCAGAAAAAGAATAATCATTTGGCAATATTATCATCATTGAATTAGGAAACCACACCTCCACCTGAGAAGAAAGTAAAAGCAGAAATTTTACCTTGCATGAAGCCACTAATTATCTTCGGTTTTCCCACTCCTTCCTTAAATACTGGGTACAGACTGAATTGATACTTCTCAATGGGAATGAAATGATCTGAAGATAAAAATACATTGCGTTAAGTGCTATAACTGCTAACCAAATGGTCAGCAGTTTGAATTCACCTGGACCTCCTTGGAAACTCTATGGGGAAGTTTGACTTTGTCCTATAAGGTCTCTATGCGTCAGAATTGACTTGACAGCAACAAGTTTGGATTTTGTTAGTATACTCTGTCATCGTTCTCTTGTCTCCAAAGCCAACAATACTTCCATTTCATAGAGATTTAGCTTACTTAGTTTCCCTATTCAAGGAAGCTAGGAGACTAAAGCCTTGTGCAATCCTATGCACACAAGGTCAGGGGAAGGAACCAAGAGTCCCCTTGCAATGTCAAAGAACCCCAAATCCCTGAAGGGCTGTAATCTCTATAGCAAAGCTTAATGAATCTACCAGTTTTTTAAAATAAATGGTAATAAATATTATCCATGAGAGACAGATCTCTTTTAGAATATGCTTAGATTAATAAGCCTAAATTCTATAACCCTGTGGCAAGAGGGAACCTTGGTGACTCAGTAGATAAGTGCTTGGCTGCTAACCAAAACGGCAGTTCAAATCTACTAGTTGCCCCTTGGAAACACTATGGGGCAGTCCTACTCTGTCCTATTGGGTTGCTATACATCAAAAGGGACTCAGTGGTAGAGGGTTTGGATTTTCTGGTTTGGTGGTACAGAGAGTAACCACTAGGAAAATAGTCCTCTGTCGGTAATTTGTGTCTGAAATGAAATAATAACGGAAGTCCCTGGGATGCTGTTAAACAATGAGATATGAAAATTCTTATCTTCTTCACTCAGTTCTTAGCCAGGTTGCAGACTAAACATTTTGCAATTATATTTTATGTTTTCCTTACCTCATAAAGTAACTGGTCTATTTTGAGAATGCTTATGCTGTTCTGGAAAGCCTGGTTGCCTAGTGGTTAAGTGCTATGTCTGCTAACCAGTTGGCAGTTCAGACCCACTAGGGGCTCCTTGAAAACTCTATGGGCCAGTTCTTCTCTGTCTATAGGGTCACTATGAGCTGGAATTGACTCAATGGCAATGGTTTCTTTCTCTTTTGGGGGGTTTTATGCTATTCTGGTAGTACAATGGCAAACATCCAGCTGTAACAGAAAGATCAGTGGTTTGAATCTATCAGTGGCTCTGCAAAAGCAAAGACTTGGCAATCTGCTCATATGAAGATTACAGCCTAGGAAACCATACAGGGTAGTTCTACTCTGTCATACAGATCACTATAAGATAGAACTTACTGAACAGTGCCTAATATACTATGTTGGCCTAGGTCATCAGATCCTAGATCCTCAGACTAGAACTGTATATTTTTGTATTTCAATAACCTAGTATGCTCGGTCACTGCTACTGGCATCATAAATGGTCCACAGTTTAAGACCACAATTTGATGGTAGATATCAAAAGTTAAAAGATTAAACGGTGAAGCTGAAAGCAATATAAATATTCTAAAATAAATAGTTTAAGTAAATTTTAGAATAAACTTCCATTATGATCATTCAAAATAATGGTTACAGTATAAAGGTTGTAAAGGAAATAAAAACGTACCCATGACACAATACCAAATGAAAAAATCAGGATAAAAATGACCTGTGATATGATCACAACAGTATAAAAACATTCAAATGAAAAAGAACTGAAAGTGAATAGAATTAAATGTAATAAAATAATAGGATTATTTTATTAAAATGGTGGCATCATCTATATTTCTATTATTCATTTTAATAATCTAAAGTATCATATTAAGCCATGAAGGAAACTTATTAAACTTACCATGTACATAATATTTCTTAACAGTTGAAGGGATTCTATTCCATTTAAATTCATTGTCCTCATTAAGGTTTTTCCACTCAATAATAAAATACATTAGATCATAATCACTGGGCAATAGCACCCAGGAAAGAATCACACTACTGCCATTTAAAGGATAAGCACTGAGTGACTGGATGATATTTACTGAAGGAAAAAAAAAAAAAGAAAACTCATTTTCAAATCCAAAATCATGAAAATCTCCTATAGGCTATTTCCCTTTAGGAATCTACAACCTAATGGAGGAAGGAAGAGAACAGATACTTACAAAGATAAATATGATGTGTAGACACTATTTTGTCTTCACAAAAGCAATATAAGCAATAAAAGCAATATAAGCAATATAAGCAATATAAGACCACATGGTAGGAGAAACATGAATCTACGTAAATCTTAACTAAAAACATTTGGGAATATAGTCAAAAAGGTATTCTCAGATGAAATGATCCACAAGTCTATTAACCACCTTCTCTGACTGTTTTCAAACTCTTTTCTTTTGGTAATGTACTGATGCTTTCAAAGCACAAATCTGGTTATCTTCCCACCCCCTATGCGAGAAAATCCTGGTGGTGTAGTCATTTAAGTGCTATGTCTGCTAGCCAAAAGGTCAGCAGTCTGGTTCTGCTAAGTGCTCCTTGGAAACTCTATGGAGCAGTTCTACTCTATCCTATAGGTCACTTTGAGTTGGAATGAACTTGACAGCAGTGGACTTAGCTGATTTTGGTTGTGCAGAGCCTAAAGCAGCCCAGGTTGCCCAGTAGTTAGGCATTTTGCTGCTAACCAAAAGGTAGGCATTCTGCTTACTCCGGAAAAAGATACAGCAGTCTGCTTCCATAAAGACTGGAAACTCTATGGGGTTTCCTATAGGGTCAATGTGAGTCAGAATCAACTCAGTGACAATTGGGATTTTACAACGGTTAACATAAAAGATAACACTGGTTTACTACTGTACACCTCTTCTTACCTTTGCTCATAGCCCATGAGAATGTTAGATTAAAATTCATAAAAGAAGCACCAATTGAATTGACGGCCACAACTGTTACGGTATGTACTTCCTCTGTCCATAGGAAAGTTAATTTAGTGCGGTTTCCCATATCTTCTGACCAGGTTCCATTGAGGGAAGTATGATGTTTCACCACATAGCTTCTCACACTGCACAATGAGTCACTTTTCATCAGCGGCTGCAGTAATAAAAAGTGATTAGTTTAAGGGCCACAGTGCTTTTTCTATCAACTGATCTCAAGGAGTTGAGTAACCAGGCTCATGGAACTATTATTATACACCCTCCATTAGGAGGTAGGGGTCAGAACAGAACAGGCACAGCAGATATCAAGGCCGATGGATGGCAGTGGGTAGTTGGGACACGTCAGGGAGAGGTGGGAGAGTGTGGCCAGGCCCTTGATAACAGTCTGTTGGAGGTTTTTGGATGGTTCTAGAGCACAACAAATTTATTTTCCTTCAGTTGGTTGTTTCCTTAAGCCTCAGAGAATAAATCGCTTGAAAGTAAAGAAGTAAGGATAAAGTTAGATCTCTCTTCTCCCCCAGAGTTCACTGTAAACCTAAAAGGAAAAAAAAAAGACTGACAGAAGTCGTTTCCTCATCTCAAAAGCCAAAGCAAGGATAGCCTTTTCATTCTGTAGCAACAACCACCATCATCTATCTTAATGCCCATAAGATTTGTTATTTCTATCTCTCCCCATGTAGGGATGAAGCAAGGGTAATGAGCACCCAGGAGTAACCCCTAAATCCCCCCACCGATTTCAAGATGAATAGAAATTGATAGTGGGGACCTATCAGTAAAAATGCCTTCCCCCTTCTTTTCCAGAGCAGACATGGAGCGACAGTCTGTGGTACCACAAAGATGAAAAGCTCCTGACTGAGGCAGCTGGACACGACTTGTGTCCAGTGGACAGTGGGCCCCTCTTCCCCACCCCTTCCTATGCCTCTGTCCCCATGACATGCTGACTTCAAATAAGAGGCTATTGTCGTGGTTGGAATTGTGTCCCCCCAAAAATGTGTGCAGCCACGTGGCTGGGATATGGTTCCCAGTATCTTGGGACTGTCCTCCACTGTGTGGTTTTGCTAACCTGTATGTTAAAGATTAGGGTGGGGCTGTGAATTCCTGCTGTGGGGGTAGTTTCCCTGGAGTATGGCTTGCCCCACCCTTAATGCTTTTAGCTTGCAAGGAATAAAAGGAAAAAGAAACAAAGGACAATTTGAGAACCTCGCTACCATCAAGCAAGCAGCACCGGGAGCAGAGCGTGTCGTTCAGACCAGAGGTTCTTGCGTTAGGATGCTCCCTGGACAAAGACTGATGCAATACCGGACTTTCACTGGAGCGGACACCCTGAATATGGACTTGCAACCTACCGGACTGTGTAAGAATAAATCTTTCTTTGTTAAAGCCATCCACTCTGTAGTATTTCTGTTAGAGCAGCCCTAGCTGACTAAAACAGCTATCTATGTACAGGAACATAGATATAGCCACCCAGAATTTCTGTCCTATAGTTTAAAAACAAAAGTACACCAGGTCATTGAAAGTTCTAAAATTAAGTATATAACTGGTCCAAGTCTACGCTTTTATTCTTCAGGATATATGGATATACCCACCGGCTCCATTGCCTTCATCTGCTGCTGGTTAAGATTAAACTCTACCAATCCTTTGTAAATCCACAGAACTTAACTCTACATAATAGACTAGAAGAACACTGTTTGTACATGCCCCTTCCCCCTGCCCCTACCTCCACCAGGGAGGTGACTTTATGCCAGAAATGGCAAGGAAAAAATAGATACATTTACATACATATCCATGCAGGGCTTGGAGTACTTTGGGTAGGTTGAAAGTAAGATGCCTGAATACATTTAAATTTCACATTTGGGTTGACACAGACACTGTCTTAGGAGGCCCATTGGTCCAATATGGAGCCCTGGTGGTGCAGTGGTTAATCACTTGGCCGCCAACCTAAAGGTTGGTAGTTTGAACCCATCAGCTGCTCTGCAGGCAAAAGACGTGTCCATCTGCTTTCAGAAGAGTTTACAGCCTTGGAATCCCTATGAGGCAATTCTACTTAGTCCTCTAGTGTTGTTATAAGTTGGAATCAACTAAATGTTTTCCTTTTTTTTTATGGTATAATGGTTAAGCACTTGCCTTGGCTGCTAACCAAAAGACTGGCAGTACAAACCACCCAGCAGCTCTGAGGGACAAAGATCCAGCAATCTGTTCCAGTGAAGGCTGCACCTAGAATACCCTATGGAGCAAAACTGCTCTGTCATGTAGAGTTGCTATGAGTTGAAATTAACTCAGCAGCATCTAACAACAACAGCAAAAATGCTTTTTTACTTTATGTGTTTTATCCCGAAGTCAATCTTAACTTTTGTGTCTACTAATGAAATAATCTATTCACTTGGAATAGCAATCAATCCATCTGGAAAAGAGAATACTATGAAAATTGCACTAGGCTACAATTTGTGAATGTTATATGGATTGTTTATGCCACCAAAAAATAGAATAATCTTTTATGTTTTAGATGCCTTTGATAAATGTGGGAAAGGCTACATTTACTTGGGTTGGGATTAAATATGAATAGAATGTTTTGACTCAAAAGAATATTGGAGATCACCTGGTCTAATCTTATAGTCATACTGATGAGGAAACCAAACCCCACGGAGTTTAAGTGACTTTACCAAAAGAGTACTGACATAACTAGAATAATGTCAAAGCTGAGAATGAATTAAAGTCTGCTAACTCAACTCCAGAAACCCTGGTGGCATAGTGGGTTAAGCGCTACATCTGCTAACCAAAAGTTCAGCAGTTCAAATCCACCAGGCTTTCCTTGGAAACTCTAAGGGCAGTTCTCCTCTGACCTATAGGGTCACTATGAGTCAGACCCAATTCCACGGCAGTGGGTTTCATGGGTAACTCCCTTACAGTGCACCATCCATTACACAACTCAGCTCTCTACAATCATATCTCAAAAACAAAAGGAAATATGAGATTAAAGAGTTTCCTGGAGATGAGTAATGAAAGGATTATGACAATCAAACAAATCCTGTAACAGCACAAAACTGAGTTGTGAGAATAACATAAAAAGCAGGTATACCTTCCAAAGTAAGGTGATATTTTTCTCTCTTTTAGTAGCATCTTCATTAATTATTCCCCAAAATTCAGGTCCTCTGATAGGAACTACAAAATGACCAGAAGTCCAAGTTGTACATGTGTTAGAAATAGTTTTCAGTAATCTTTCAAGTACACACTTAGGCACGTTTCAGGACACATTTACAAAATCTCTGCAGACCTTTGACATCTGTGACAACTGTGTAGGTTGGATTACTCCAATCACTCCAATATCCCAGTCCATCTAGTCTCTTACAGCGCACCTGAGCAGCATAGACTGCGCACAGGTCTGACACCACAAGACTGGCAGTTTTTGATTTTGCATCATAGACTTCATACGTCTGCAAAATAAAACAAAGCATTAGATTACACAACCATCTAAAGTGCATTAAAAGAAAACCTTAAAACTTTTACATTATTCAAAGATTTAAAGGAACTGAATTGGAGTTTCTGTTTCAGAAACACTCATATTAGGCTTTCATTGTGAGTTCTTTCAAGCCAAGTGTTTTTTTATTGATCTTAGTACCTCCTCACCAATGATGAGATTTTGAACTTGAAAATAATGCAAGATAAATTGCTGTTGGATTTGTGACAAGGCCCATAGAGAGACAAGTCTTTTATCTTTAAGATTTGTATACTTCCCATATGAGTAGCAAAGAGGATACTGTCATTGACATAATTAAGTAGAATAAATAAGGACAAAGTAGAATTAAGACAGTGGCGTGGGAGAAGGGCATGTTTAACTCAGATGTGTCACAAGGCTTGTGTAAGGGAGAATATCTTTTTACCTAAGATGCCAAAGAATAACTGACTTTATTTTCACAAGGTTGAATTCTCCTTGTACCTCCACATTTTGGTGAAGAAAAATACAGTTACCAAAGAATAATAGAAAAGAGTGCTCAGGTTTGAAGGTGAATTATATTACTACCCAGTATTTCTGCTATAGCATCACTATGAGTCAGAATCAACTGGTTAGCAAAGCACTGATTTTTTGTTTTTTCTTTTAAATAATAAATTATGATACAAGAATTGGAATGAGCATATTGGAGGAAAGAAGAACTTCCTGAGAGAAATGTATTGATAAAAATTCCTACCTAAAAGGCTACATATTGAACTGAAAAGGCATGCAGAAAATGGTTACACGATTTGCTGTAACTCTATTGAGAAGTCTCAAAGATTCTTCCCAAAAAAGTCAATATAGGTAGCTTTCTTTAAAAGAGATGAAAATACCTTAAGAAATGGTTGAAAACTCAAACAGTCAATAAGCCTATTAAATCAAGCGTACACAACGCTAAACTTTCATAATTGATTTTAGATAATTATGGGTATGTGGACATCTATGATAGAGCCCTGGTTGCGCAGCAGCTAAGTGCTTGGTTGTTAACTAAAAGGTCAGCAGTTTGAACTTACCAATCGTGCTGTGGGAGAAAGATAATGGCACCCTGCTCCTATGAAGATTACAGCCTTGGAAACTGTTGAGGAGTTCTGTTCTACTCGACAGAATCACTATGGGTCACAATCGACTTAGGGACAATGAGTTTAGTTTTGGCTTTGAAGATCTATGAGTTGGAGAGAAGTCTACTGGGCTTTCTAGATATAAGTGTAATTATACCTTCCATTGTACTTCCTTCCCACTTAAGCCATAGCGAATCTGGAACTGAAGATCAGTCTCTGGGAAGGCCGGCTTCTCCCAAGATACTTTTAATAATCCAATGTGTACAGTAATTTCTGCTTTCACACTGAATGGTGGCTGGGGTTTCACTAGAGATTTACAAAACAGTATTATGCAACAGTAATTGGAACAGGAATTGTGTTTCAAGAACATCATCATTATTGTGAGGTTAGAAATTATAAAACAATGTATCCTTTTGAAAATGTTCTCATTCATATCCCATTTGATATCCTACAGCTTATTGTCACTATTTTACAGAATGTGAGTGGATAAAGTCAATATATTTTTCATGTAATGACCTGATTATTAGAGCCACTAGCTGTGCATGAAAAAAATACACCATGCTGAATACCTGATGAAAACCAGTAGCAAACTCTGTTCTACATCAAGTCAAATAAACATGCCATGTATCTATTTCTACATGTATTAGCTTCAAACTCTTCTGCTGTTATTAGGAACAGTCCAAGTCAGGGATAGTCCTGCACAGTGAAGACTTGGTTCTGTATAATCCGAAGAAAATGGGTTCTTAATGGCATCAGTAGAGGCAAAGACAAACTGAACAGCAAGCCTTTGTAAAGTAGCATTTTAGGGATAAATATATAAGCACATACACACAGCACAGTTAAAGATTTAAAATAAAAATCACAGAAGTACAAAGAAAAAGGCTGTCCTTCATGTTTTCCCATTACCCTTTTTTCTTGCTGCTGCTCTCCAAGTCAAAAGTTTAGCTTAGAGTTATATTCACTATGTAAATTTTCTCCAAGTTTTTATGGTTTCCTTTGAAGACCACTCTTCCTAAGGAGCCCAGGCAGTGCAGTGGAAACCAAAAGGTCAACAGTTCAAATCCTCCTTGGTAACCCTGTGGGACACTTCTACTCTGTCTTATAGAGTTGCTATGAGTGAGAAACAACTCAATGACAGCTGTTATTTTTTTTCTTTTAATTTTATTTTGGTGGTGTAGTAGTTAAGATCCTGGCTGCTAACCAAAAAACCAGCAGTTCAAATCAATAGGTTGTTCTTTGGAAACCCTATGGGGCAGTTCTACTCTGTCCTATAGGGTCACTCTGAGTCACAACCTACTCAGTGGCAACAAGTTCTTAGTTTTTTCCTTATAAAAATTGTCCAAAGTACTTGTAAAACTAAAAGCCCCCATGCTGAGCCTCTGCAGCTCCTGACTTGGTCATAACTCCAACTATCAATTTTATTTAGATAATATATAATAATGAATCCATGGTGCATGTGTCATATATTACACGTAATTGTGTGTGTGTGTGTGTGTGTGTGTGTGTGTGCATGCACATGTGCATAAGCACACACATGTATACCTGTACGTGTGTGACCAGTGGAGAGGAGAGACTATTTCTTGATAACCTAGATATTTACCACTGGAAAAAGAAACAAAGTAAAATCATTTAAAATGGAACCAAACTAATTTGTTTCAGGGAAAAAATTAATTGGCTGGGACTTTAGATTAAAAAAAAGAAATCTAAAGTTATGACAAATTCATTCACTATTTAATGTAGATTTTAATTCATTCACTATTTAATGTAGATTTTAATTCAAATGTACATTACTCATTTGAAAAAAACGGTTTATAACATCCAAAGACAATCTTTCACTGGTGCCACACAATTTTGAATTGGTAAAAGATTCCCTACTGAACTGAAGGGACATGTCAAGTGTTCTAAGCACTCTTCTAATTCTTTGATAGTAAAATCCCTTTTGAAAAGAATGTCGTAAATATAATGATAGATATCATCATCCTTAACTATTTTCTCTTTGTTTCACTTAGTTATTCTGAATGCCTCTGCTTCTTTACACAACCTGATTTGTTCAGAGCCTTGGTTATGATTACTCAGATTACAAAAACATCAGAATATCCAAAGTAAAATTTTAGGTTAAAAGTATCAAATGTTTTCATAAGCATTCCTAAAAATATATGAAGATGCTCAGTATTTAGAATAACACTATTAAATTTTATTCACAGTGACTGATACCATTTGTCATATTATCTGCTTTTGACTTGACCCCCAATTCATAGAAACCTCATGCATAGTGGGATTGAACCACTGTGATCAAAAAAGGTTTCTACTGGCTGATTTTTAGAAGCAGTCCATCAGACTTTTTTTCCTAGTCTTAGTCTGGAAGCCCCGCCCCACTGACACTTGTTAAACATCGTAACAAGATGCAAGGCTTCACTGAAGGACAGGAGTGGTAGCTGTACTCAGAGGGCATTGTCTGGTCTCCCTCTTGGAAGGCAAGAATTCCAGCAGTGAACCACCTCTGCCCCATTTGTGACATAGGATGCTGAAATTCTTCCAATTGCTGAAAAAAATATATATTATAAAAAATTTGAAATAAAATCTAGCTGTAAAAATTTCTAATGCTGATTTTCCTGTCAATTCCACTATAAATAGGAGCCTTTTCTCCCCTCTCCCAAATTTAGTGTGATCAACAAAACAGTAAAATACAACCTTGAATCAATCTACACATAAATCTGGCAGTAAAAAGGAACACACAGAGCACTTTGACATACCCATGGAATCAGGAACCACACACGTTGGTGGAGAGTTAAGTGAACCTAAAGAGTGATTAATTCTAATCCACATTGTGTAGCCGGATAATAGAAAGATTGGCTCAAATATGCACTCATGAAAACCATCGCTCTGCAAATGGCAATCTTTGGGTTCAGATACAGGATGAATAGTTGGGAAATCAGGACAGTAAAGTCTCCTCCTTAAAAGGAAAGAAAATAGTCAATTAATAGACAACATTAACAAAAGCAATGAGAAATATTTTTGAGAATATTGCCTTTGTTGCTTAAAACATAGCTTTGCCCTATCTAAAAAATGGATTTTATTATTAGAAATTGAATACTCAGGTATCTTATAATTGCATGTCTTTCCATAAAGACAGACAATAACCCTCACTAAATATTAATCTTTGATGTAAGTGGGTATACAAATGAAATAAGACATTCTTCTAAAAAGGGGATAACAACACAATTAGAGATAGAACCTACAACACTTTGAAACTTAAACCAGTATTATGCATAAGTGATACAGTTTTTGAAGTATAGACAAAGGTATTAATGGGGCATTCCTAGGATAGAGAAAAAGGCAAATTAATTACACATTAAATTGACAATTAAATTCCATTACAAATTTAGAATGCAAGTAACAATAAAAGACAGAATGAGTGTTCGAGTATTTTTTACTTAAAGCAATGCAACTAGAGTAAAACTAATTTCAAACACATATATGAACCATATAGTCAAGCATAGTGTTCATTTTGTCAGAGAAGAAAATTTTTCATATAGTTGAGTCCCAATCAACACTCCACCCTACAACATATAAAGCATTTATCTTCTGTAACATAGCCCTTCTGTCATGTTTAAATGACTACATCATATTTAAAATGACTAAAGTAGAAGCAACTGTTTCTATAAGGGTATAAGTGAGGAGGTTAGAAGGACATGAAGAATCTAAGTCTTTCTTTTATTTTCAACACTTTTGTCCTATTTACTCAAAATGATAATCATGGAGGTATGTATGGGCATGGGGGTAAGAAGAATAATTGCGGGGTAAAAGGTCATCTACCTGTAGAAAATAAGAAGAGCAACTTTATATAGGAAGATGGCAATAATTCACTTGTAATCTAAGGGTATCACCATCATCATCATTACAGAAACCAACACTTACTGAATTTTTACTATGGTAAAGCTTACTATGATCATCTAACTATAATTAAATAGAAACCTTATAAATCCAATTATTCTGACCATTCTACAGGTGAGGGTGTTGAGGCTTAGGATGGTTAAGAAATTTGTCCAAGGATAAGTAGCTAGTTTCATGATTCTGTAAACATTAGTCAGGTAAGTGGGTCACAGAGGTTGTATAGTTTCTATGAACAAACAAAAGACTCAAATACCTCTTTTAATGTGAAAATGTCATGGAAAGAAAATAAAAACACATTATACAAGTAAATAGCATACAATGAATACACCATTGATTTAAAATTACTCATATTAAGTAGGGTGAAAGAAGCTATTATTCAGAGGTGGAGTCAAGATGGGGGACTAAACACATGTCTCCTTAAGTCCCTCTGGAAACCAAGACCTGAACTGATAATTAAACAGAGCCTTCTGGACACCTAGTGAGTCCTAAGACACAGCATACAGCTGTTAATTTGGACTTCATACTACTGAATGGAAAACTTCCTCTTTTTGCTGACCCCCGCTCTTGGTGAGTGCTGGTTTTCATGGACCAAAGGTATCTCACCATTTTTACTTTTTTTTCCTCTGTTTCAGCCAGCAGTCAGAGCTGGGACTTGACTAGCAGCTAATCTCAGATGCACTGATGGTGTGATCAGCAGGCAAAATTGTCGTATTTTGAGAGCCTGGCTTTGGACTCTGTGTATCTGAGCACCTTTGACCTCTCTTTCTGCCTCTGCCATTGACTAGCCTGTACCGAGGCAGGCGGGGAGCTTGGGTGGGACGTCATCTTGTTCCACTGGGAGGTGGATATACCCATACAGAGGCTTCAGTTGGACCTAATCCTTAGGCTGGGAGGCAGCACCTGCCCAGAGGAGAGCACTTTTCCTGCAGAAAAGCAGTACTCTACACAGTGTTGCCTACAGCTGGGGCCTGACAGCAGAGGCCAGCAGAGCCAGAAGTAGCCTTTCTGTATTTTGAACTAGTTGACAACATCTGGGGTTGGATATAGAGGTGTTTACTTTGCCATCTGGGAAGAGGGACCTGTACACCTGAAAATCTGACTGATTTTGGAAGTTTTTAACTTTTACCTTTTACCTTTCATTTTAAGACGGCATAGAGAAACAACTGTGGTCTATCCTCACAGCATCTCTCCCAGCCTCTGTTGACTCACATGATGCCCCAAAAGCAACAAATTCTGGAGAAAAGCACAAAGAAGAAATCACCCATGGCTTCAGAAGGCCCCCAAAAGAAAGCACCAAAGAACTTCCCAGACAAAGAAACCTTTCTGAAACTGACGGAAGGTGAATACAAAGGGATTGTATATAGAGCTATCCTAGACTCTATACTAAATACAGCAGAGCAAAATGAAAAATTAAGCAAGCTGTTCAATCTGATGGAACACCAGTACTCTGAAATCCAACAGATCAAGAACAAAATGAAAGATATAGAAACTTCCATTCAAAGCCAACAAAACAGAATGGAGCAAATGGAAAACAGACTTTCTAACTTGGAAGACAGAGCTACTGACTCCAGCATCTATCAAGATAAATCAGAAAAAAGAAACAAGAATAATGAACAAGCATTAAGAAGCATGTGGGACCCTATTAAGAGGAACCATCTATGAACAATTGTAGTACCTGAATAGAGCAAAACACCTGAGAACACAGAGAGTATTGTTGCTAAGCTGCTGACAGAAAACTTCCCAGACACTATGAAAGAAGAGAATATAGGTATCCAAGTTGCTTATCAAATGTCACTCAATATAGATCTCAAAAGAAAGACTCCAAGATATATTACAATCAAGCTTAACAAAATGAAACATAAGCAGAACCTCTGAAAGGCAACAAGACTCAAAGCAAAGTTAACACTCAGAGTGCTCGTAGGCTTTCATTGCATTTCTCAGCAGAAACGACACTGGCACAGAGACAGTGGCATGACACATTCAAAGCCTTGAAGGAGAAGCAATTCCAACAAAGAACTATATATCCTGAAAAATTATCTTTCAAATACGAAAATGAAATTAAGACATTCCCAGATAAACAGAAACTCAGAGACTTCGTAAAAACCAAACTAAAGCTACAGGAAATACTGAAAGAATCTCTTGGTTTAGAAGAACAAGACCACTAACTTTATATTTTAGAAGAAAATATACATTACTCAGAATCCTACTGAGTTAGGGAAGGTTCCAAACTCAATCTAATAGTGAAAGAAATGATCCAGTGATCATATCATGAAAACTATGATGTCATCACAGTAAAAATGGGGAAGTACTACAGTCGTTATAGTCCTTCCACATGGAGAGGAAGTTAGTAAGACTGGTAGTAATTAAAACTGGGTTCATACATAGTTTACTAAGGGGGATCATAGGGGCAGCCATAAAGCACAACAAAGATGCAACATATCAAATCAAGGAATATACTACAGGAATCTGAACAATCACCAAACCAACTCTGTACAAGGTGAAAAATCAACTCACAAAGAAGAATATTCCAGAACAGACTAATAAAAACAATAGAGAAAACATCAACACAAAAACAAACATAACACAGAAACAACACATACCTATCAATAATTACATTGAACGTGAATAGACTGTACGTTCCAGTAAAGTGATATCTTGGATCAAAAGATACAATACATCCATATGTTGCCTACAGGAAACTCACCTTAGACTTAAAGATATGAACAAACTGAAAGTTAAAGAATGGAAGAACATATATCAAGCTAACAATACACAAAGAAAAGTAGGTGTAGCAATTCTAATCTCAGATAAAATAGATGTAAAATCCACCATCATGGATGACAAGGATGGACACTATTGTTGAAACGTTCAATACACAAACAGGACTTAACAATATTAAATATTTGTGCACCCAATACTAGAGAACTTAAATACATTGAAGAAACACTGACTATACTCAAAACGGAGATAGAACACTCCACAACAACAGTGGGAGACTTCAACACTCCACTCTCAATATCAGACAGATCATCTAGAAAAATGCTCAATAGACAGGAGATCTTATTGCCACAACTAACCAACTAGACTTAATTGACATATACAGAATTTTCTATCCATCAGCGGACAACTACACCTTCTCCAGTGCACATGGAACATAAAAATAAAGCAATTCTTAACAAAATTCATACCACTGAATTAATGCAAAGCATCTTCTCAGATCGTAAAGCCATAAAAGCCAAAATCGACAGCAGAAAAAGATAGAAAATGGAACTCGTGGAAACTGAGCAACATCTTGCTCAAAAAGCCATGCATTATAGAAGAAATCAAAGATGAAATAAAGAAATTTATGGATTCCAATGAGAATGAAAACACTTCGTACCAGAAACTATGGAGTATAGCCAAAGCAGTGCTCAGAGGTCAGTTTATACCATAAATGCACACATCAGGAAGGAAGAAAGAAACCAAATCAAAGCACTAACTCTACAGCTTGAACCAGTAGAGCGAGAACAACAGAGGAACCCCTCAGGCACCAGAAGAAAACAGATCATAAAGATTAGAGCAGGACTAAACAAATTAGAAAATAGAACAATTGAAAAAGTTGAAAAGACCCAAAGCTGATTTTTTGAGAAGACCAACAAAATTTACAAACCATCAGCTAAACTTACTAAAGAAAAACAGGAAAGGAAACAAACAACCCAAATAAGAAATGAAAGGGTAGTTGTCATAACAGATCCAACAGAAATCAAAAACATCATAACAGAATACTATGAAAGACTGTACTTTAACAAATTTGGAGACCTAGAGGAAATGGACAAATTCCTTGATTCGTATCACCTACCAAAATTATCACAAGTGAAGCAGAACAATTTAATGAACCCATCACAAAGGAAGAGATTGAAAAAGTCATCAAAAACCTACCAAAGAAAAAAAGCCCAGGCCCAGATGGCTTCACCACAGAATTCCACCAAGCTTTTAGAGAAGAGTTACCTCCAATACCACTGACACTATTTCACAGTATAGAAAGGGATGGAACACTCCCAAATTCATTCTATGAAGCCAGCATAACCCTGGTACCAAAGCCAGGGAAAGATCCAACGAAAAAAGGAAAACTACAGACTGATATCACTCATGAACCTACATGCAAAAATCTTCAACAAAATCCTCGGCAATAGACTACAACAATGTATCAAAACAGTAATCCATCACGAGCAAGTTGGATTCATACCAGGGAAGCAAGGCTGGTTCAACATCAGAAAAACAAATAATGTGATCAACCACATAAATAACACAAAAAAAATCACCTGATTTTTGCCTATTGATGCAGAAAAGTCTTTTGATAAAGTCCAACCACGATTCACACTAAAAACTCTCAGCAAAATAGGAATAGATGGCAAATTCCTCAATGCACTAAGGGGCACCTACCCAAAGCGAACTGCCTACATCATCCTGAATAGAGAGACTGAAACAATTTCTCTTGAAAACAGGAACTAGACAAGGATGCCCACTCTCACCCCTCCTATTCAGCATTGGACTAGAAGTTCCAGCCAGAGCAATTAGACAAGACCAAGAAATAAAGGGCATCTGAATCAGCAAAGAAGAAGCAAAAATCTCCCTGTCTGCAGATGATATGTTTGTATACACAGACAATCCTAAAGAATCCCTAAGGAAACTACACAAACTGATAGAAGAGTTCACCAAAGTCTCAGGATACAAGATAAACATAAGCAAATCAGTAGGATTCTTTTATACCAGCGACCAGATTATTAATGAATAAATCACCAAATCAATACCATTTACTAGAGCACCTAAGAAGATAAAGTACCTAGGAATAGATCTAACCAGAGAAATAACAGACCTTTACAAAGAGAACTACAAGACCTTACTACAGGAAACTAAGAGAGACTTACATAAATGAAGAAACCTACCCTGCTCATGGATAGGAAGACTCAACATTGTGAAAATGTCTGTTTTGCCCAAAGCAATCTACTTATATAATGCAATCCCAATACAAGTTCCAGCGTTATTTTTTAATGAGATGGAGAAACAAATCACCAACTTTGGAAAGGGAAGAAGCCCCGGTTAAGTAAAGCACTACTGAAGAAGAAGAACACACTGGGAGGCCTCTCACTACCTGACTTTAGAACCTATTACACTTCCACAGTACTCAAAACAGCCTGGTACTGGCACAAAAAAGAGACATATAGATCAATGAAACAGACCCCAGAGACAAATCCATCTTCCTGTGAACAGTTGATATTTGACAAAGGCCCTAAGTCGTTAAACTGGGGTAAAAACAATCTCTTCAACAAATGGTGCTACCAAAATGGGATATCCATCTGCAATAAACTGAATCAAGATCCATATCTTACACCTTATACATAAACCAACTCAAACTGGATAAAAGACTAAATATCAAATCTAAAACAACAAAGCTCATCCAAGAAAAAGTAGGAACAACAATGGAGGTTTTGATACACAATGTAGACAGAGTTGAAAACCTGTCAAAACACAAACAACAGAAAATCAATCAATGGGAACTACTAAGAATCAAATGCTTTTGCTCATACAAACCAAGCCAAGTGCCATCGAGTCGGATCGGTCATCCAAAGACTTTATTAATAGAATTAAAAGGCCACCTACAGAATGGGAAAAATATTTGGAAACTATATATCAGACTTATGCCTGATCTCCATAATCTAAGGCACTACAAAATATCAATAAGAAAAAGATAAATAATCCAATTAAGCAATGGGCAAAGGAGATGGACAGACATTTCTCTAAAGAGAAGATCCAGGAAGCCAAAAAACACATGTGGACATGCTCACAATCATAAGTTATTAAAGAAATTCAAATCAAAACTACAATGAGATACCATCTCACCCCAACAAGGTTGGCCATGATCCAAAAAATGCAAAACAACAAATGCTGGAGAGGCTGTGGAGAAAGTGCAACTCTCCTACACTGTTGATGGGATTACAAAATGGTGCAACCTCTTTGGAAAGCAGTCCAGAGCTTCCTTGAAAAGCTGCATATAGATAAACAATTTGACCTAGTAATTCCACTGCTTGGAATATATTCTACAGAATCAAGGCCATTCACACCAACTGGTACATGCACACGAATGTTCATCGCAGCACAGACTACAAAAGCAAAAAGACTGAATCGACCCAGATGCCCAACAACAGAGGAATGGATAGGTAAACTATGGTTTATATACTCAATGGAACACTATGCAATGATGAAGAACAATGATGATTTTAGGAAACATCTCATAACCTGGTTTCAATTGAAGGACATTATGCTGAGTGAAAGTAGTCAGTAACAAAAGGACAAATATTGCAAGAGACCTCTATGATAAGAACTTAAAAACAGACTCATGCATAGAAGAAAAGACTCTTTGACTGCTGCAAGGGTGGGGAGAGAGAGAGGGTGAGGAGGCAAAGGTTTACATTAGATAGTTCATACAAATTTGATTGGGTGAAATCTGTGACAGCACACGTTAGAAAGATCAATATTCACTGAACTTCAACATAACATGATTACTCCTTCCATCTTAATCCAACATTGCAAGGACAGAATAGCTGGGGCAGGGGACCAGGGACCATGCCCTCAGGGGAAATCAAGGCCAACTGGCACAACTAGCATTTTGCTAAGAGAGCCTTCTGCATCCCACATTGGTGAATGGCATCTGGGATCTTAAAAGCTGACAAACTGCCATCTGAGGGTACAGCAAATGGTCCCAACTCAGCAGGAATGGATGACCACCAAGGATCAAAATGACATAAGGGATAGAGAACCCAGAAGACAGAGAGACCCATGTGAGTGGGTGACTACATAAACTTGTGACTGGAAGAACTGGATGGTGCCCACGCACCACCAATGATAGCCGTGATGGAGCTCACAAAGTTGAGTGTCACTGGCAACACAAGAATAAAAAGGGGTGCACCCTGAGATCCCCACTAAAAGAACGCAACTGATGGTCCAGGGGCCTCGGAATTCCCCTGGGATCATGGCCCCTGGCCCTGATGTTGCTCCTGTCCATAAATTATAACAGAGGTCAACTCTTCAGACAGGAATGGATTGGACTTGGCGACACAGAGTGACCACACCATGTGTGCACTTTATGGTTCTATGTATCTATAGGATGTCATCCTGCTGACCGCTTACTGGAGACGGGGGAGTGGGTGGAAAGGAGGAGATAGGAGATTGTTGGGAGGATGAGACATGTATAGAGCGGAGAGAAAGAGTGTGCTGTCACCGGGCAGGGAGAGCAGTGGAAGGTGCATATAGGTGGGCATGTAAGACAGAAGTAAATATTGCAAGGAAGGTGGCTTGGACTATTTAAAACAGGCATGAGTAAAAAAATAAACAAGCACCAGTTACTCCTTGTTAGAATATCGTAATACATACCGATGATACCTCAGCTGCAAAGTGCTTCCCACAAGTGACTGGATTGATTTGGTTGACCATCTGCAAGTCATTTTCGTTAAGTACCCATCAGTTTCACATGATATATTGATATTGACATCTATTTAAAATATATTAAAATATTAGTAGAATGCAAAAACACCAAAATATTTGAAAGGAAATTTTTTTTTCTTACATTTTAAATGGAACTCCAATACAGAGTCCATAACACAAATGTAACTTGTGGACCAAAATGAACAGCAATGCAGTATTCTTACCAATCACATATAACTCAGCATAGCGATGGTGACACTCATGCTCAGTGCAGCAGTACACTGCATTATAGGTGTACTTTCCTCTAGGTATGGTTTCATTCACATTGGTAAGAGTCACTTTACTAACATGGTCACTCATAACATTATACTGGCTTTGAGGAATTTTCTCAGCCAAATTCATCCACCAAACAATCTTTTCAGAAGACACAATCTTGTTTCCATTTTTATAGGCACAGTGAAAAGAAACATTAGACCCAACACTTGTCAGAATTTTAGGTGGAAAGTAGATGACATCTGTAATGAGGGAAGAAAAGCAGAATATCAGTGAAAGACAGAAAACAATATTTAAGCAATTTATATCACAATGTGTTCCAGGATTACACTGCCAAAAAATAAAGTGTATTTTAAGATTCGAGATAACTCAATAATTGCCCGTTCATGTATTTATTGTCTCTAGTACCCTCAAGTGAATGGAGCCTCCATGAAGGTTTTCAGTTATCTCCTACACAAATACATCTTAATTAGTAACTGTCACTCACCCTGCTGGCACAGCAGTTAAGCACTTGATGCTGCTAACAACCTGAAAATCAATGTTTTAAACCCACATATCAGCTACGTATGAGTCAGACACGACTCAACAGCAATTGGTATCAGCTTCATGGGAGAAAAGTCCTAGAGATCTGTTCCAGTAAAGATTATAGCCTGGGAAAAGCTATAGGGTAGATCTACTCTGTCTTACAGACTAGCTGTGAGTTGGAATGCACTTGATGGCACACAACAGCAACTACTGATAGAAAATTACCTAAAATATAATATAGTCCAATTCCACAATGACACATTTGCCATTAAATCCTGACTTGAGAATCAGTGAATCTTAGGTCCAGTTTTTAAAATAAATTCCTATGAATAAAAATTGGCTTTTGCTTGTTTAGCTTTATGAAAATTTCAGATAAGCAAGTAAATTAAAGAAGTAAGATATAAATAAGAGATTTATGAAATGTAAAGTGCATATGATTGATATGAATGACAAACACCAAAAGCAAGAAAAACTGTAACTACTGGTCTGTAAAATCATTTTCAGTTATTTAATGCCACTAGCCTGTCTCTGAATTCAAAGGCAACTAATGTTCTTTTAAACATGATATTTAAATTCTATCCCATTTACTCAGTCCCATATTATTGGGAATTTTGTTTTCCTGTTTTTCCAGTGAAAAACAACAACAGCAACAAAAATGATTGTTCATACAAGAAAGAAGTATTTCTACCACAGTAGGTAACAAAGATAACAGTATATTGCAGCACAGTATCATTTAAGGGAAACCATTTTGTATTGATAGAACATGAATTATTTGTTTCTTTGTACATGTCTTTCAGATTACTCTAAAAAAGAACTTTTTATTGTTTTAGTTTATTCTATTATAAAATAAAACTATAAGAGTATGGTCAACTCCAACATCTATAATTCATTCAAGAAATTTACATTTTGTATTTCTAAAGTGAAACGGAAAAATGATGCAGCCTGAAACTGCTGGCCAGTTGCCAGTCCATTAGATAATGGGCATAACTGAGTACAATCCTTGTGCAGGGTGGCACTCAAGACTCATTTGTACATTACTTACTGCAGACAAGTACCTAATACATACGTAAAAGACTGTTGACCTACCTGTGATACATTATATCTCTCATTACTGAACTGCTTCAAAAATTCTGAGAATAATTTTTTAGAAAAGAAGAGGACAAACAAGGTGCCATGTATTTAGTTAAAGCTTTCAGTTTTAAAGCTTGAAAACTCAAGGCATTTTCACTTCAAAACTCAAATGCACATAGTAAGGTTTACTTGAGAAATAAAAGCCATGGTATTTAGCATGATGAATGCTAAATAACTAGCTTAAAAAAAGGAAAAACAACTTAACAAAACCTGAAAATTACTGAAATTTACATTGAACAAATTTTTTAAATCAATTATATGAAGCAAATGGTGACTATTTAATTCAAAAACTAAGATAAATATGTAATTTTTCTCATGGGAAACTACACAATATTTAATCTGTAAAATAAGAAAAACAATTATGCTTTTCTTCTCATGACCAAGTAGCAATACCAGTAGGTAACAATACAATTAGAACTTACTTTTTACATTTTATTAAGAGGACATTCTGACAAATATTAGTGAATTATTCAAAGGAATACAAATTATGGATCAAAACATTCTAGATAGTTATTTTAAAATGTGTTTATTAGAGCTCCAGAAAGTAGACTTGTTCTTTGGGACAGATTCACTATTATTTTGTTAAGAGGAAAATTATTTTCTCTAATCCACTGTAAGAGCTGTCAAGTGTGAAATCTAAAAATTGTCTAATAGGTTTCTCCTTTTTGTTTAGCAGAACAAAGAATATAGATAATAAAGCTATTACAAGAATTCAGCTCTTCTAATGTTGTCTTCATTATAAAATGTACATAACCATGATATCCTTGCACTGCTGAGTTGGAAGTGACTCGGCAATAGTAGGCATGGGCATTGGGTTCATAAACTTTGGCAAAAGTCCAAACTTTTCCTCTAAAGATCTAAGACCTAATGTGTATAAAGAAAGAACTTAGCCAAATAACTTGAATAGCAGCTACAATAATTCCTTGATTGGTAGCCGTCAATGCTTCATTAACTGTGCATTGCCGGGCATGATTTAGTGTACCAATGAATGAAAAATAGTAGTTATAGCTGTACTGATACTGGCATTCTAATGGCTGTGGCTACAATGTATCAGGTAACCTCAGCTCAAAAAAATAAAATGCAAATATAGTGCAAAGTGTGTGAAAACAGTGAACCAAGTGTACTAATACTTTCTACATAAATGAATACCTCAGTCTTACAGAATAATTCTCTTTGATGTGTGACATTATAGCATCTGTTGGTGAACAATGGTGCTAGAATCTAACAACATTAACTATCTAGACCAAAGACCAGAAGAATTGTGGAACAACATCCAAGACATCATCCATGAAGAAAGCAAAAGGTCATTTAAAAGACAGGAAAGAAAGAAAAGACAAAATTGGATGTCAGAAGAGACTCTGAAACTTACTCTTGAACACTGAGCAGCTGAAGTAAAAGGAAGGAATGATGAAGTGAAAGAACTGAACAGCAGGTTTCAAAGGTCAGCTCAAGAAGACAAAATAAAATATTATTATAACACATGCAAAGAGCTGGAAATAGAAAATCAAAAGGAAAGAACACATTCTGCGTTTCTCAAGCTGAACGAACTAAAGAAAAAAATTCAAACCTCAAGTTTCAATAATGAAGGATTCTACAGGGAAAATATTAAACAACTCAGGAAGCCTCTAAAGGAGATAGAAAGAATACACAGTCATTATATCAGAAAGTACTCACAATGTTCAGCCATTTGAAGAGGTAGCATATGATCAGGAACTGATGCTACTGAAGGAAGAAGTCAAAGCTACATTGAAGGCATGGGCTGAAAACAAGGCTCGGTTAGAGGCCAAGAAGGTGTACTAGACACACATCTCCTAGATTCCCTCTAGGAACTTAAGGTTTAGAACAGTAACTGAAAGGAACATTATGGACATTCTGGGAGCTCCAAGATCAGGCATAGGGTCATGAGGTTGGACTGCACAACAGGAAGGGGGGAAATATCCTGTCAGTGGTGAGACAGAGGCACAGTAAGTACTACTTCTGCAGTGACTGAGAGGACTGCAATTACAGACACCTTCTTGGTCAGCTGGAGGCTGGGACTAGGTCTGCCAAGCTTGTGAGACAGGTACAGCCTGGTTTTTTGCTAACTGCCGTGCCTAAGTGAACAGTGTATCCTGCAGCAGAGAGATGGTGCTTGGGACACCCACATTTAGAGATCCCAGCAGTGGCAAGTGACTGAGGGCACCAGTGCCCCTCTCCACACTCTTCCCTGAGCTGTGTCATAGAATCTGCTGACTCACACTGTAACAAAGGCAGCTTGAGGGAACACCATACTGGTCAGTTGAGAGATGAATTCAGCCTTGCCTGAGGGCTCAGCTGAGGCTATTTTTCACATTAAGCAACACTTTTTGTCTAGTTAGCACTGCTCCCAGCAGAAAAGCTACTGTTAATACAATTCTACCTAGAGAAAGTAGTGGCAGCTGGGGGCGAAGTACAGTGGTGCCCTAACCCCTCCTTTCTTTAAGCCACATCACAGCACCCACTAACTGCTGATGAGGCACTCTTTGTTGGCCAGAAGGTGGAGCTGTCACCCCTGGGGGCTCGACTGCTATCAGCTATGGCTGACGACACAACTCTTTGCAGAAAATCAGCATGTAAGACCTCTGCCACAGCTCCTGTTGGTTAACAGTGAAGAAACTGAACAGCTTCTGGATGGCATGAAGACAACAATCACTATCTAACCATTTAAATAAGTAGACCACCGTGGCTCCAGAAAACTTCCACAATCAAGATTCAAACAATTTCCCAGATGAAGAAGCCTTTCTGAAATTATCAGAAATAGGATACAAAAGAATTACATATACGGCCCTTCTACAGATTAAACAAAATGAGGCAGAACAAAATGAAAAATTAAGTAAGCTATATGAATTCCTAGAACATCAATGACCTGAAATCTGTCAGATCAATAATGAAATTACAGATTAGACAACTCAGTGCAAAGCCAAAAGGGCACTTTGGAGGAATTGGAACACTGAATGAACGAACTTGAAGATAAGGCAACTGACATCACTATTTATGAGAAGAAATCAGAGAAAAGAAACAAGAAAAACAAAGAAGCATTAAGAAGCATGTGAGACTTTATCAAGAGGAATAATTTATGAATAATTGGAGTTCCTGAACAAGGAGAAATAGTAGAAAATACAGAGAAAGATGTTGAAGAGTTGCTGACAGAAAACTTCCCTGACATACTGAAAGAAGAGAACATAGATATTCAAAATGCTTATCAAATACTACAAAAACTAAACCCAAAAATAAAATCACCAAGACATACTAGAATCAGGCTTAATACAACAAAACGTAGAGAGGTTCTTAAATGCAGCTAGGCTTAAAGCAAAACTAACATACAAAGGGAAGTCCTTTAGGCTTTAGTCTGATTTCTCAGCAGAAATCATGTCGGCATGAAGATAGTGGGGTGGCACACACAAAGGCTTGAAGCAGAAAAATTTCCAACCAAGAGTTACATATCCTGCAAAATTGTCTCTCAAATATGACAGTGAAATTAAGACATTCTCAGACAAACAGAAGCTTAGAGACTTTGCTAAGATGAAACTAAAACTACAAGAAATTCTGAAAGAAGTTCTTTGTTTAGAAAAACAGTAAATTCAGTTGTATACTTAGGAAGGCAATGCAGGACAGAGTATCCAAAGTCTCATTCAATTAGGGATGTCACAAAACTCAATCAAAACTAAAATATTAAAAGTAGGGAGCCAGAGGTCCTAATATGAAAACTGTGACATCGCCACACTATAAAGAGGGATACATTACAGTAGTTACAATACTTTCAGTTGGAGACAAAATGGAGATATACAGACATTAACGATTAGTTTAAATTTAGAATACTGAGGAGGATAAAAGGGGTAGTCACAAAGCAAACTAACAATATGACATATCAATACAAGAAACAATACAGGAGTCTCAACAAACACAAAACCAACACTTAAAAAGATGAAAATTAAACCCATAAAGAAAAATGAATCTAGAACAGAATATTAAGAGAAGCAAAGACAACAACAACATGAAAATAAAGGCATCAAGATGACAGCACTAAATACATACCTATCAATAATTACACTGAATGTAAATGGTCTGAATGCTCCAATAAAGAGGCAGAGGGTGACAGCCTGGATCAAAAGACATGATCCATCTATATGCTGCTTACAAGAAACACACCTTAGACTGAAAGATATGAACAAACTGAAAATCAAAGGGTAGAAAAATATATGCCAAGTTAACAACACACAAAGAAGAACAGGTATGGCAGAACTAATTTCAGATGAAATAGATTTTAATGCAAGCTCCACCACAGTGAAAAGGATGGTCACGATTTATTACTGAAAAGTTCATTGCATAAGCAGGATATAATAATATTAAATATGTATGCACCAAATACATAGCACCTAAATAAACTGCATACATGTTGACAACATTGAAAAATGAAACAGATCAATCTCAGTAATAGTTGGAAACATCAACACTCTGCTTTCAATAATGGACAGATCATCAAAAAAAAGCTCACTAAGATACAGAAGATCTTGTTGTAACAATCAACCAACTAGATTTCTCAACATGAATAGAACTTTTTATGCAACAACAGATAAATACACCTTCTTTTCCAATGCACATGGAACATTCTCCAGAATTCAGTACATATTAGGACATAGAGCAAGTCTCAACAAAATCCAATCCATTGAATTATTGCAAAGCATCTTCTCAGATCATAAACCCATAAGCACTGAAATCAGCAGCATAAAAAACATAGGTAGAAATCTGACCTCGTAAAAAATGAACAACATCTTGCTCAAAAATCCTTGGATTATAAAAGAAATCAAAAACACAATAAAGAAATTTATAGAATCAACTGAGAATGAAAACACAGCCTACAAGAACCTACAGGATACAGCAAAAGCAGTGCTCAGAGGTCAATTTATCTCTATAAATGAACACATCCAGAAGGATGAAATGGCCCAAACCAAAGAATTAACCCTACAACTTGAACAAGTAGAAAGAGAACAACAAAGGAACCACTCAGGCAACAGAAGAAAACAGATCATAACGACTAGGGCAGAACTAAACAAATTAGAGAACAGAAAAGCAATTTAAAAAATTAACAAAACCAAAAGCTAGCTCTTTGAAAAGATCAACAAAATTGATAAACCACTGGCTAAACTTACAAAAAGAAAACAAGAAACAAATAAATTAGATGGGAGATGTCACAACAGATCAAACCAAAATCAAAAGTATCATAACAGAATTCTACAAAAGTCTGCACTCAAAAAGATTTGAAAACCTAAACAAAATGGACAAATTTCTAGATTCACATCACTTGCCAAAATTATCACAAGGAGTAGAACAACTTAACAAACCCATCACAAAAGAAGAGATTGAAAAAGTAATTTAAAAATTACCAACCAAATAAAGTCTTGGTCCAGATGGCTTCACCAGAGAATTCTACCAAGCTTTTAGAGAGGAGTTAATTCCAAAACTACTGAGGCTATTTCACAGCATAGAAAGGGATCGAATACTCCCAAGTTCATTCTATGAAGCTGGCATAACCCTGATACCAGTGCTAGGGAAAGATCCCACAAAAAAAAGAAAATTACAGCCCAATATCACTCATGAACCTAGGTGCAAAACTCTTCAACAAAATCCTAGCCTACAGAATGCAACAACATTTCAAAAAAATTATTCATTATGACCAAGTTGGATTCATACCAGGGATGCAAGACTAGTTCAACATCAGAAAAACACTTAATGTGATCAACCACATAAATAACTCAAAGGATAAGAATCACCTGATTTTGTCAATTGACACATACAAGGCATTTGACAAAGTTCAACACCCATTCATGTTAAAAACTCTCAGCAAAATAGGAATAGAGGGGAAATTCCTCACTGCAATAAGAAGTATCTATGCAAAGCCAACCATCTACATATCCTGAGTGGAGACAGACCAGAAAAATTCCGCCTGAGAATGGAAACTAGACAAGAATAACGACTGTCACCACTTCTATTCAACACTATTCTAGAGGTTCTAGCTAGCGCAATTAGACAAGACAAAGAATTAAAGGACATCTGCATCAGCAAACAAGAAGTAAAGATCTCCCTACTTCCAGGTGATATTGTAGTATACACAGAGAATCCTAACGAATCCATAAGCAAACTACTGGAACTAATAGAAGAGTTCAGCAAAGTATCAGGATATAAGGCAAACACAAGTAAATCAGTAGGATTACTTTATATCAACAAGAGCATCAAAGTGGAAATATCCAAATCAATACCATCTATTATAGCCCCAAGAAGATGAAAGAGAAACAAGAGACTTACACAGAGAGAATTACAAGACCTTACTGCAAGAAACCAAGAGACTTATGTAAGTGGAGAAACCTACCTTCCCCATGGAGAGGAAGACTTAATATTGTGAAAACGTCTACTTTATCCAAGGCGATCTACATATACAATACAATCCCTATACAAATTCCAGTGATATTTTTTAATGAGATGGAGAAACAAATCACCAACTTTGTTTAGAAAGGGAAGAAGCCCTGGATAAGTAAAGCACTGCTGAAGAAGAGGAACACAGTGAGGTGCCACACTACTTGACCTTAGAATCTACTACGCTGCTATGGTAGTCAAAACAGCCTGGTACTGGTACAAAAAGAGATATATAGACCAATGGAACAGAATACAGACCCCAGAAATATCACCATCCTCTTGTGAACAGTTGATACTCAACAAAGGCCCCAAGGTAGTAAATTGGGTTAAAAGCAGTCTCTTTAACAAATGATGTTAGCAAAATTGGATATTCACCTGCAAAAAACTGAAACAGGACCGATATCTCACACCTTACACAAAAATTAACTCAAAAAGGACAAAGACCTAAATATCAAATCCCAGAAGATAAAGATCATGCAAGAAAAAATATGATCAACAATGGAAGTTCTACTACATGGCTTAGACAGACTTCAAAATCTGACAAACAAAGCACAAACAAGAGAAGAGAAAATAGATAAATGGGAACTACTAAGAATCACTTTTGCCCATCCAAAGACTTTATCAGAGAGTTAAAAGACTATCTACAGAATGGAAAAAAAATATTTGGCAGCTATACATTGGACCTATGTCCTATCTCCAGAATCTATAAGGTACTGCATAATATCAACAAGAAAAAAATGTAAATAATCTAGTTAAGCAGTGGGCAAAGGAGATGTACAGACACTTCACCAAAGAAGACATTCAAGCAGCCGAAAGGCACATTAGAAAATGCTCATAATCATTAGGTATTAGAGAAATCTAAATCAAACCTGCAATGAGATACCATCTCACCCCAGCAAGACTGGCCATAATACAAAAACTGCAAAACAATGTTGGAAAGGCTGCAAAGATTGGAACTCTCCTACACTGCTGGTTGGATTGCAAAATGGTACAACTTCTTTAGAAAGCAATTTGGTGCTTTCTTAAAAAGCTAGAAATAGAAATACCATTTGATCCAGGAATCCCACTGCTTGGAATACATCCTACAGAAATAAAGGCACTTACATGAACAGATATATGCACATGAATGTTTATCGCAGCACAACAGATGAACTGATGATCAAACTATGGTACACATACTCTGTGGAACACTATGCAACGATAAAGAACAGTGATAATTTTAGGAAGCATCTCATAACCTGGTTTCAATTAAAAGACATTATGCTGTGTAAAATCAGTCAGCAGTAAATAGACAAATATTGTATGAGACCTCTGCAATATGGACTTAAAAAAAGACTTATACATAGCAGAAAAGACTGCTTTGATGGCTGGCTACAAGGGTGAGGAGTTGAGGAGGGAAAGAGTAGGTGGGTCATGTATTAGATAGTCGATAGAAATTTGGTTAGGTGAAAGCTGTGACAGTACACAGTAGATGGTAGAACTTAAATGGACTTCACCATAAACTGAAACATTTTCTAATCACAACCCAATATTTCAAAGGACAGAGGAGCAGGGACAGGGGTCTGGAGACCATGTATTCAGAGGTCATCAAAACCAACTGATATAACTAGTCTACTGCTAAGAGAGTCTTTTGCACCCCATACTGGTAAGTGGCATCTGAGGTCTTAAAAGCTAGCAAACTACCATCTGAGGTACACCAAATGGTCCCAACTCATCTGGAACAGATGATCACCAAGAACATCAAAGACACAAGGTGGAAAGAGCCCAAGAGCCAGAAGGACTCATATGAACGTGAGACTGTATCAACATGAGACTAGAAGAATCAGATGGTGTCCAGTCACCACCAAAGGCAACCATACAGGAGACACAATGTAGAGTTCCTGAGAAAATGAGTCAAAGAGGCTGTAGCCCAAGAACTCTTCTAAAAGATTTGAATTGATAGTCTGACAGCCTGGATGCTCCCCTGGGAACATGGCCCCTAGATCGGCTACTGTACCTGACCAGAAATGAGAACTGAGATCAACTCTTCAGACAAGAATGGACTGGCAGGGACAGGCACAGTACGACCCTATGGTGTGCATACTTTATGGCTCTATGCATTTACAGGGGTGGTCCTACTGATCTCTTTCTAGATGGGAGAAGAAGGTAGAGAGGAAGGGACAGATGCTTGTTGAGGGGACACTAGAAGCATGGAATGGAAAGGAGGAGTGCACTGTCACCTAGTGGAGAGAGCAGAACGGGTTGCACATAAATGGGCATGCAAAACCAATTTGGATTGTATACTTTCACTTAATCACAATTTTTTTAAAAGGCTCTAGGAATTGATGGAATATCAAGTGAGATATTTCAACAAAGGGATGCAGTCCTGAAAGTGCTCACTCATTGTCTTAGGCTGGGTTTTCTAGGGAAGCAAAACCAGTAACACGTGTAGGTACAAGGAAAGATTTATAATATATAGATAGATAGATAGATACAAATATAGGAAACAGCTCACGTAATCACAGAAGCTGAATGTCCCAAGCTCTGGCACAGGCCTCACGTGGCCACGGAAGCTGAGGAACCCAAAGTCAGCAAGTTAGAGACCAGAGTTCTAGATCAGTTCTAGGTCACTGGATCCCAAGCTGGTGGTGAGACGAAGCGACAGAGGCTGGCAAAACCAGGATCAGCAGGTCAGGGAGCAGGAGCAGGCAGAGGCTGGCAAACCCAGGATTGGCAGGTCAGGGAGCAGGACTCTCAAGTGCCGACAGTAAGGACTGATGTGTCCAACCGCTGCTAGTTAAGTCTCAGAACCAGATGCTGGAACAAGAGAGCAGGAGCTCCTGGCCACGTGAGCAACCAGCAGCCGTAGTAAAAGGTCGCGAGATGAGAGCCAAGGGGCAGGGAGCCACCACAAACCCTGCCCTGCCACTTAATACAGCAGCCAAATATGTAGTAGATAAGTTGACATAATCCTGATCACCATACTCATCTATGCCAATAAATTTGGAGGACAGGTACCTCACCAACAGACTGGAAGAGATCCATATTTATACCCATTCCAAGGAAAGGTGATCCAACCAAATGCAGAAATTACTGAACAATATTATTAATATCACGTGCAAGTAAAACTTTCCTAAAGATCATTCAAAAGCAACTGCAACAGTGTATTAACAAGGAACTGCCAGAAATTCAAGCCAGATTCAAAAGAGGACACTGAACCAGGAATATCATTGCTGGTGTCAGACAGATCTTGGCTCAAAGCAGAGAATACCAGAAAGATACTTGTGTTTCATGGACTATGCAAAGCATTCAGCTCTGTGGATCATAACAAATTACAGCTAACATTGCAGAGAATGGGAATTCCAGAACACTTAATTGTGTTCTTAAGGAATCTGTATATGGATTAAGAGGCAGTCATGCGAACAGAGCAAGGGGACACTGCATGCTTGAAAGTCAGGAAAGGTATGCAGCAGAGTTGCACCCTTTCGCCATACCTTTTCAATCTGTATGCCAAGAAAATAATCTGAGAAATTGGACTATACGAAAATGAATGAAGCAGCAGGATTGAAGTAAGACTCATTAGCAACCTGCTTTATGCAGATAACACAACCTTGCTTAAGTGAAGAAGATTTGAAACACAGATGAAGATCAAAGACCACAGCCTTCAGTATGGATTGCACCTCAACACCAAGATAACAAAATTTCTCACAACTGAACCAATAAGCAACATCATGATAAGTAGAGAAAGGATTGAGGTTATGAAGGATTTCATTTTACTTGGTTCCATGATCAACTCCCAGAGAAGCATCAGTCAAGAAATCAGAAGATGCATTGCATTGGGAAAATCTGCTGCCAAGGACTTCTTCAAAGTACTGAAGAGTAAAGATGTCACCTTCAAGACTAAGGTGTACCTGACCCAAGCCATGGCATTTTCTTTTGCATCATATGCATGTGAAAGCTGGATATGAATAAGGAAAACAGAGGAAGAACTGATGTCTTAGAATTGTGGTGTTGAAGAATAGTATTGAATGTACCATGGACTGTCAAAAGAACAAACAGATCTGTTCTGGATGAAGTACAACCAGAGCACTCCTTGAAGCAAACATGGTGACAGTGAGTCTTACATACTTTGGATACGTGAGGAGGGCTTAGTCCCTCAAGGACACTATGTCTGGTAGAGTGGAGGGTCAGTGAAAAAGAGGAAGACCTTCAATAAGACACACTGACACAGTGGCTGCAATGATGGGCTTAAGTATAAAAACGATTGTGAATATTGTGTAAGACCAGGCAGTGTTTCTTTCTGTTACGCATAGGGTCCCTCTGAGTCAGAACCAACTCAGTGGCACTTAACAACAACAACATCAAACTTAGGAAAGATAAATTCAATTTCCTTTTTAGAGGAATATGAAGTTCCCAAGTTCAGATAAATATACCTTGCTATTTCACACTATTCGGGGTCAACCTCGAAGATGGCAAGCACTGTGAACTATAGAATTGCTGTAAGTGTAATTCAGCAAACTAAATCCAAATATCTGAACAACACCAGGGCCTTATTCACCAGGTACCTCAAGGAAATGAGGAATTCCATAAAAATATTCCACAAAATTTAAGCTTACTGCTCACTTGTTTTGAGCATCAGAAATTTTAGCACCACCAGAAATCTTGTGTAATGTATTATCCACTTAACAGTCCTATTAGTGGTTGAAAACATGGATTTTGGAGAATTCGCCAGCTCTGCTACTTCCAAGTTGGATTATCTTTTACAAGTTACTTAACCTTTCTGTATCTCAATTTCCTTGTCTACAAAATAGGAACAATAGTACTAATCCAAACCGGTTGCTGAAAAGATAAAATACCTTAATAGATGTAAAACACTTAGAACACAACCTAAAACACAGGAAGCAGTCTATAAATGTCTATTATTAACACTTGTTATTTGTGTTTCACAAGGAATTTTGAACCTAATTATAGACTTTGTGATTTGCAGTCATCACTGTGATATATGATACTGTAATAGCAAAATGCCTATAGGAGCTAATAAAGCATGTAAGAGCTTTCGTCCCTACTCTTGGAGTTCCTAGCTGGTTTTCCACTTGGGGACTTTCCCTTTGTAATCAGTTTTTATTACTCCAGGGCACTGAAGCTATCGAACTTTGGTAAACTAGCAAATTAAACCCACTGCCATGGAGTCGGGTCCAACTCATAGTGACCCTAGAAGTCAGAGTAGAACTGCCCCATAGAGTTTCCAAGGAGCGCCTGGTGGATTTGGACTGCTGACCTTTTGGATAGCAGACCTAGCACTTAACCCACTATGCCACCAGGGTTTCCAAATTACTAAATGAGTAATCTAAATTTACACTCAGTGCTATGTCAACAAATTCAGCCCATCGTAGTAGTTAAGTTGCTATCTATGAGGTCCAACAATTAAGTCCATGAACTTAATTGTTCTAAGTGCTACATACCTCATTGCTGAATATTATTATAGTCCCGTTTGAAGTATTCCCCTCAGGTGCACCCACGCTAGGGCCTAGTGTACCCTTCAAAACAATTATGGAACTCTTTCTGGAACAGCTATTGTGCACAGTAGCATAGTGGCAAATTTGGGAACTTATTTGTATAGTTGTCTGTGAGGGAGTTTTTAGCCAATAAACAAATAGCTCTATTGGAACAACCTCCTTACTCACCTGATCTGGCCCCTAGGGACTTTGTTCTTGACCCAAAGATAAAGGAAATACTGAAAGGAAGACATTTTGATGACTTTCAGGACATCAAGGGTAATACAATGACAACTGTGATGGCCATTCCACAAAGAGTTCCAAAATTGCTTTGAAAGGTAGAGTAGATACTGGCGTCACTGCATAGCTTCCAAAGGGGAGTACTTTGAAGTTAAACATAGTGATACTCAGCAATGAGGTATGTAGCACTTTTTCTAGGATGAGTTTGTGAACTTACTGTCTGAACTCATAGATAGATTTTTCACTAATTTTGGACTTTTCCATTGGGGATGTCTAAAGCCAATGGAAGGATGCCTAGTGTTGCATTAATAAGAAGCTAGATGTTAATGGTAATATTGCTGAATGTTGTATGAACAAATAAATTGGCAAAATTTCTTTTCTACAAAACACTTATTTTCACAAAATATTTGCATATAGAAAGATAAGCATACATGTGTTTACAGTTTTAGTAAATTTGATTGTATTATGTATTAAACCACAAAAATATTATACAGCTTACTAAGAAATAAAGAAAACTTAATCCTAAAATATTAGAAATATGAATTAGCAAAGCAATAGAAGTTTTATATAAAAGATTTTGCATAAAGTAAGACAAAACTAGAAATATGTCCATCTAAAAGTCTGAAAGCCTAAGTTAATGCACAATAAAACCCTAGGTGAAATGTAACACAAGTCATTATATGATATCAGCATGATAGTTCTCAGGTTAAATCAACTGAATATATAATATTGCTAACAATCATTATTCTAGAAATATCTTAATGTATAAGGCTTGAATCCTTGCCAACTTTGAAAACTGATTTTTTTTTATAAAGTCTCCTCTTCTTTGGAGAGGGTCCGTTTTCAGATATAATTAAGACCAAAAAACTCACAAAGAACAAAGCCATTTTGCTGCAGAAGACAGACAATTCAAGAAATAAAGGGGGCAAGACACAAAGCAGTAAGTGAAGACAGGGTTGCTGATTTCTATCGACTCCCACCCCGCCTCACCTCACTCCACCGGACAAAAACCTCCTCACGGAACATTTTGAAAAATTTTATGTTGTTAATTCAGTCCCAACTATCTACTGCTTGGTTAGTTATTAAAATCTGTTAACCAACCCTGCTCATGGATAGGAAGACTTAACATTGTGAAAATGTCTATTTTACCCAAAGCAATTTATTTATACAATGCAATCCCAATACAAGTTCCAGCATCATTTTTTAATGAGATGGAGAAACAAATCACCAATTTTGTTTGGACAGGGAAGAAGCCCCAGATAAGTAAGGTACTACTAAAGAAGAAGAACACACTGGGAGGCCTTTCATTGCCCGACCTTAGAACATACTACACTGCCACAGTGGTCAAAACAGCCTGGTACTGGTACAAGAACAGACAGATGGATCAATGGACCAGAATTGAGACCCCAGAGATGACACCATCTGCCTATGAACAGTTGATATTCGACAAAGGCCCTAAGACATTAAACTGGGGTAAAAACAGTCTCTTCAACAAATGGTGCTGGCAAAATTGGTTATCCATCTGCAATAAACTGAATCGAGATCCATATCTTACACCTTATACAAAAACCAACTCCAACTGGATAAAAGACCTAAATATCAAACCTAAAACAATAAAGCTCATCCAAGAAAAGGTAGGAACAACGATAGAAGTTTTAATACACAATGAGGACAGACTCCAAAATCTGTCAAAGAAACCTCAATCAACAGAAGAGAAAGTAGATAAACAGGAACTATTAAGAATCAAACACTTTTGCTCATCCAAAGACTTTATTAATAGAATTAAAAGAACACCCACAGAGTGGGAAAAAATATTTGGCAACTCTATGTCAGATCGACGCCTGATCTCCATAATCTATAAGATACTACAAAATATCAATAAGAAGAAGATAAACCATCCAATTAAGTGATGGGCAAAGGAGATGGACAGACACTTCACTAAAGAGGAGATCCAGGAAGCCAAAAAACACATGCGGACATGTTCACGATCTTTAGTTATTAAAGAAATTCAAATCAAGACAACAATGAGATACCATCTCACCCCAACAAGATTGGCCATGATCCAGAAAGCACAAAACAACAAATGCTGGAGAGGCTGTGGAGAAAGTGGAACCCTCCTACACTGTTGGCGGGGTTGCAAAATGGTCCAGCCTCTTTGGAAGGCAATCTGGCGCTTCCTTAAAAAAATGGATATTGATATACCATTTGACCCAGTAATTCCACTACTTGGAATATATCCTACAGATTCAAGGCCTTTCACACCAACGGACACACGCACCAGAATGTTTATCGCGGCACAGTCCACAATAGCAAAAAGATGGAATCAACCCAGATGCCCAACAATAGAAGAATGGATAGGTAAACTGTGGTACATATACTCAATGGAGCACTACGCAATGATAAAGAATAACGATGATTCCAGGAAACATCCCCTAACCTGGTTTCAACTGGAAGACATTATGTTGAGTGAGAGTAGTCAGCAACAAAAGGACAAATACTGTATGAGACCTCTACAACAAGATCTCAAAAACAGACTTGTGTATAGAAGAAAAGACTCTTTGACAGCTGCAAGGGAGGGGAGGGAGGGAGGGAGGGCAAGGGGAGGAGGGTTTAGTTTAGATAGTTACTAGAAATCTAGTTGGGAGAAAGCAGTGACAGCACACATTAGGAACAAGAACAACATGAAGTGGACTTCAGCATAACTTGAGTACTCCTTCCATCTTAACTCAATACTGCAAGGATAGAGGAGCTGGGGCGGGGGGCGGGGGACCATGCTCTTAGGCGAATTCCAGGCCAATTGGCACAACTAGCGTTTTGCTAAGAGAGCTCTCTGCACCCCACATTGGTGAGTGGCATCTGGGGTCTTAAAAGCTGCCAGGCTGCCATCCGAGGACACAGCAAATGGTCCCAACTTAGCAAGAACGGATGCTCACCGAGGGCCAAAATTGCATGCGGTAAAGACAACCGAGAAGACAGAGAGACCCACAAGAGTGGGTGCCTGCATTGACTTGGGACCGGAAGAACCAGATGATGCCTGGCCACCACCAGTGATAGCCACGACGGAGCTCACAGAGAGGAGCCTCACTGGCAACACAAGAATAAAAAGAGGTGCATCATGAGATCTCCACTAAAAGACCTCAATTGATGGTCCAGTGGTTTTGGCGTTCCTCTGAGAGCATGGCCCCCAGCCCTGATGCTGCCCTTTCCCATAAATTATAACAAAGGTCCACTCTTTGGACAGGAATGGGTTGGACTTGGCAATGCAGAGTAACCACATATTGGAAGCACTTTATGGTTCTATACATCTATCGGATATCATCTTGCTGACTTCTGGCTGGAGGAAGGGGAGTGGACGGAGAGGAGGGGAAAGGAGACTGTTGGGAGGATGAGACATGTATGGAGCAGAGAGGAATAGTGTGCAGTCACTGGACAGGGAGAGCAGTGGAAGCTGCATATAGGGGGGCATGTAAATTTACATGTGAATGTACATTTTCACTCAGTTATGTTAAATAAAAATAAAAAAAATCTGTTAACCAATGATATGTAATTAAAGAGAAAAGCTTTTGCCTTCCTTAGAAAAGAAACATTCCAAAAGCTGAACTGTCAGCAGCATTTTATACACATTGTAGATCCTCAATTATCTGTGGAATAAAGAGGAGAAATTAACACCTTCTATATACCTGTTCACAAAAGGCTCCTCATCCTCCTACCCAGAATTAATTGCTCTTGTTTAGTACTCTGTTCAGCTCATCTCACAATCTTACTTGTGCTAAGTGATGAGTTTTATACCATGTCAATCTGTTGCCCTCATTAGACTTTGAGGTACTGAATAATGAGATTGTGGATTCACAAGTCATGATAAGAGCTACAAAAGACCAGGTACTGTGTTAAGCACTTAATGTGCAGTATTTCATTGTATCCATGTTAAGAAAAAAAAATTCTTGGCACAGAAAGGTTAAGAAACTTTTCAAGCAAATGGTGTCACCAAGACTTCTATAAAATTCTGTCAGACATCAAAATCACAATGCTCTTAAACCACTAATGCTAATTGCTGCATAACCAGCCAACGCTTTTAAAATAATACTGGATGAACACACTTAATTAAATGTGTATTGAAATGAATTTGCTTATTGTTCTGTTATTTCCTGGTGCTTGTTGTCTTTACATATATTATGGAAACCCTGGTGGCATAGTGGTTAAGTGCCATGGCTGCTAACCAAAAGGTCAACAGTTCAAATCCATCAAGTGTTCTTTGGAAGTTCTGTGGAGTTCCTAAGAGTTGCAATAGACTCAATGGCAACAGGGTTTTGGTTTTGTTGTAGTTTCCTATTTTCATATATAGAATAATCTATCTGAATGAGTTTGGTCAAGAATAATTTTGTCCATTAAAAAAAATAATAATTTTGTCTATTTGATCAACTAGACAATCAGTCAAGGAACCGTTAAATATCTTCTTGTCATCACAACTAGCACATGGCAGGGCTAGAATTATTCTTAGGCTTCTGAATGTCCATTTTAAACATTAACACTTCACCTTAAGAAGGGAGATATGAATAAATACCAGTTAGTCTGGTTTTTAAAAGAACTTTCTAAAAGATGAAAACTAAGGTTTCTAAAAAGGAAGCATCTGGAGTGAGAATTATTTTAGTATGTGAAATATAATACTGAAATAGACTTTTAATATTTGAAATTGAAGCCAAATAAATATGTTTATCATGTTCATATAAAAATTGAGGCAATAACATGTTAATTTAGGAAATTCATACTAATTTATTATCTTCTTAATAAGAAAAAAAGAATTAAATGAGATACCACCATGGAAGCACGTAACTTGGGAGCTCTTACACACTTACTTTTAGCAAGTTTTCATTAACAAATTAACTCGTTCAAAATGTAAATAAAATTTTTTATCATTTCCCCTCTTTTAGTTTAGTATCACCAAACAAGATACTCATACTATGTCAAAAGTCAATTCAGGAAATATATGTCCTTCTCAAATAAAGTGACCACATTATGAAATACAAAACTTACCTTGTGTTGTAAAGATATAAGGAGTGCTCCAGTTGCTCCAGACTCCTGGGCCATCCAGTCTCCGGCTCCGCACCTGAGCCTCATACGAAGAGCCAGGAAGCACCCTGTCTACTAGCAGGGATGTATCTAAGACCATCTTAACAACCTGATAAACATTAAGTGATAAACATTATTTTAAAGTATTAGAACATAAGTCAATAGAAACTACTGTAGACTGAATCGTGTCCCACAAAAATACATGTTGAAAATCCTAACCCCTATACTTGTGGATGTAATCCCATTTAGAAACAGTAGGGTTTTTTGTTAATGAGGCCATATCAGTGTAGCCTCATATGTTTAAATTAATCACTTCCAGGATATAAAGAAGGCTGATTAGGCACAGAGAGGCAAGCATAGATGAGGAAAGATAGGTGCCAGGCTGCATGAAGATCACCATTGAGCCAAGGAACAAAAACCGAAAAGAGACAAGGACTTTCTCCCAAAACCAACAGGCAGGGACAGCCTTACCCTAAAGCCCATGCCCCAAATTCAGACATCTATCCTCCTCAACTGTCAGAAAGCAATTTCTGTTTGTGAAGGCACCCACACATGGTATGATATCTCTGTTGTGTAGCAGCACTAGGTAACTAAGACAGAAACATTTACCAAAATTAAACCATACAAAAGTCTCGATGAATCTGAACGTGTTAAAACCATATGGAGTGGTTATTTGGTCATCATGTAATTACACAGAACTCTGCAACCAAATAACAAACATTTCTGAAGTCATTATTTAAACACCCCATAGGCCCAAGTATCAAAATCATAATGACAACTAGAAAATATTTTTAACTGAATAATAACAAATACTTGACCTTTCAACATTTGAGGGATGCAGCTAAAGTTGGTGGAATGCTTCAAGCCCCTGCTTCCGTCTATAAAACACGTGATAGAAAATAATTCGCCGGTGTGAACAGAACTAAAACTATAAATGTTTCTAGAGGAGAGCACAGATAATTTTAAGACCCTAAGCCTTGAGATAAGCTAGAGTACAGAAATCAAAATACCATTCACAAAGTATGGGTTCTCTAGAGAAGCAAACCATTGAAGTGTAATTTCTCTGTCTCTCTCTCTCTCTGTTTGTGTGTGTGTATGTGTACGTGTGTGAGTGTGGAGACAGAAAGTAAGGGAGAGAGTTATTTCAAAGAAATGGCTCATATGGTTGTAGAGTCAGACAAGTCCCAAGTCTGTGGGTCAGGCATCAGGTTATAGGCTTCTTCTGACTCTTGTAGCTGTAGGGGCTGCAGGTAAGGCAGTAGACTGCTGACTCATAGGCTGTGCAGGCCAACAAAGCCCAAGATTGGCAGGCAGTATGGCAAGCCACTGGCTTGAGTCTGAAGAACTGGACATCAGATGATAACAAGCCAGATGCAGGATCCAGAGTGAGGAAAAGCCAGCAAGCTTTGCCAGAATGATCATACCTCCTGGAGGAAACTTCCCTTATAACTTAGTATCATTTCATATACTGGAGGTAATTACATCACCACATAATTTCCAAACCACTGAAAATCACAGACTAACCAAGTTGGCACAAAGCCTTAACCATTATAGTGTACCCTTTCCCAACTTGGCACCTGTTCATGTCTCCTTAAAATATATACAATTTCTAAACAAAGATCATTACAAAAAGCATACTTGCCCCTAATATGATACAACTAACACATGTAAAACTGAAAATGCACTAGCCTTATTCACATCTTGAATTTTAAAATCAATGGGATAAAGAAACAAAAAAATTACTATATATGTGCATATATATAAATATGTACACGTGTAATTTGGCTGGTCAGATGACACAAATCTCATTCCTGGGCCATTAATAGTCATGATGGAACACGGCTGCTGTAGTTTTCCACTGACTTTAATCACAGGGCATGTGTCTGAGTCATCTAGAAATACCACAAGTGGATGACTTTAACAAAGAGAAATTTATTTTCTCCCTAAAAAGTAGGTGAAAGTTCAAATTCAGGGCATCAGCTCCAGCGAAAGGCTTTATCTCTTGGCTGTGGTAAAAGGTCCTTGTCATCAATCTTCAAATGGACTAGGCGTTTCTGAGGCACAGGGACCCGAGGGTCCAAAGGACATGCTCTACTTCTGGCACTGCTTCTTGGTAGTATGAGATCCCCAACTCTCTGCTTGCTTCCTTTTCCTTTATATCCCAAGAGATTGCCTCCAGGAACAATACAGTCTTATACATTAAGTCCTGCCTCCCTGATACAACCTCCCATTCTCCCTCATTAACATCATAGAGACAGGATTTACAACCTGTAGGAACATCACACAATGTCGGGAATCATGGCCTATCAAAATTGCTACAAATATCTCTGGTGGGATACAATTCAATCCATGACAGTGAAGTAGTACTAAGAGATGCCCTAAGAGATCTCTTGTATTCTAGACATAGTTTCTTACCTCCGTGATGCAACATCAATCTAGTTTCCCCTTGGTAGTCAAGAACAATCACACCAGCCAATATGGTAACTCCCTTTGGCCCATCCAGAGGCATGAAGAGCCCAAAGTGGCTAAGTGGCATTCCTAACTGCCAGTTCAATGGAATCAGTGTTGTCTCCCAGTGGGGGCATCACTCTCCTTAGAACTAATGCCTCTAGAACCACAGAGCACAAGGTCACAGGGAAAAATTTTGCAAGTGTGTCATGAAAGATAATAGTGAGTCATGCAACTCCCAGTTCTACCTCTTTATTCCTGGATCCATGAATCCTGGTTATAGAAGAAACAACATCATATATTGGATGCTGTATTAGAGCATAAACAGCCTCCTGGAGAACACTACCCCACCCTATAAGGTATTATCACCTGGTTGGTGCCGTATTTGTATTTTTGGAAGGCCATTCCATCATTTTATCAAGGTAGCTGCTGCAGAATGATGGGGAACATGGAAAGAACAGTGAATTCTATGAGCATGAGCCCACTGCCACACTTCATTTGATGTGAAGTGAGTCCCTTGGTTCAAGGCATGCTGTGTAGGATACCACGATGGTGGATAAGACATTCTCTAAGTTCACAGACGGTAGTTTGGGAAGAGATACTGCATACAGGAAAGGCAAATTTGTACCTAGAGTAGGGGTCTTTCCCAGTAAGAACACAACACTCTCTATGATGGAAGCAGTCCAAGTAATCAAACTACCACCAAGTTGCTAGCTGATCACCTAGAGGAACAGCTCCATACTGGGGACTCAATGTTGGTCTCTGCAGCTTGCCGACTGGGTACTTCACAGTGACTGTAGCTAAGTCAGCCTTGGTGAGTGGGATTCCATGATATTGAGCCCATGAATGAACCTCATCCCTGCCATCATGGCCACACTGTTCATAGATAAACTGGACAGTGGCCACTTTGATCACAAATGCAGTGGTGGGGAAAGATTATTGGTTTCCATAGAACATGTCAGAATCAACTCGACAGCACTGAGTGGATAGAACACATCACTGTATCCACTTGACTGATAAAGCCCTGCTGTCTTGAGGTCATCCTTTGGTGAGCATTCACATGAGACACAAATATCTTCACTTCTTTGGCCCATTCAGTAAGGATGAGCCACATACCTCTTTCCCATATCTCCTTGTCACCAATTCTTTAGTCATACTCCTTCCGAGTCCCTGACTATCTAGCCAAACCATTGGCGACAGCCCATACAATTGCCTCTGGCCGTTTCTTCTTCCAGGTAATGTAAACTACCAGGTACACTACTAGATATTCTGCCCTTTGGGAGGCTATACCTTCACAATTCTTCAGGGAGGTCCCAACAAGGGATTGTAACCCTGCTACTGTCCACTTTACAGTGGGGCTTACATATCACACAGAACCATCTGTAAACCAGACATAAGTTTTCTCTCCCTCAGTCAACTATTCATAAGGAACTTCACAACAAGGTCGTAAGTGAAGGTTAGGAGAGAGCAGGTAATGTGGCAAGAACAGGGAGTGTGAGCACTTGTGCCACATATTCATGCAGTTTACTTACACCTTACCTTCCTACTCAGGGCCAATCTCATACACACCCATGCACCTCTAGCTTTATAGCTGAATGGATTAGGCAGCACCCAGTTTGTGATGAGCTACTTGGGTGGCATGATGAATTTGTGTCCCATGGTTAAGCTTTCAACCTCTACTAAGGCTCAGTACCCAGCCATAAGCCGTTTTTCTAAATGACAGTAGTGACTTACAGAAGATGCGAGGGCTTTGCTGCGAAATCCAAAGGGTCTACACTTTGATTCATCGATAGGACTTGCTAAAGACTCCAAACAGTATCTCTGTCTGCCACTGACACTTCCAGTACGATTGGTGTAGCTAGGTCATGTAACCCAAGTGGCAGAGTGAATTGCATCACAGCCTGAACTCGTTGCTAAGCCTTCTCTTGGTCTGGGCCCCACTCAAAACTAGTAGCTTTTTCAGTTACTTGATAGACCAAATTAGCACCCAAATGAAGGCTATATTTCCTCCAAAGAGGATCACCAGGCATTTTTCTTCCTTTTAAGCAGCCAGATGTAATAAATTAGCCTTCTGTTTAGAAGGACTATCTAGACAAACCCCACATCACTGAACCCCTAGAAATCTCACTGAGGCAGAAAAGTGCCCAAATTTTTGTTGAATTAATTTTGCACTCTCTAGCACCCTAGGGTCTTTATGAGTCAGACCTGACTCAATGGCACCAGGTAGCATGCAAACATTTTAACCAATAACTCCAGAGTCATTGATGCTTCTTCCTCAAAAGATCAGTCAGTGTAGTGTCATCAAAGAAATGGGCCAGTGAGACATCTTATAGAAAGGAAAGGCCATCAAGATTCCAGTAGACTGAATTACGACATACAGTTGGAGAGCTGATAGACTTATCTTGAGATAACTCTGTCTCTGTGTGTGTGTCTGTGTATACATATTTACATCTGTACTTCATTGGCTTTACTTCCCTAGAGAAGACTTTCCACACAGAATGGTTCTAGAGGAACAAAATTTTAATGGTGATTTTTCTAAATTTGTTCTCAAATCTGGGTCTTTTTAAACACTACAATACCAGGGTTTCCTCCTCAAGCTTAGGACCACTCTACTGTTGTTCTCTATGCTTATAATCCTCTCCTCCAGACAGATATCTACATAGCCATCTCCTTCAAATCCTCCCAGTGTCACTCTCTCAACTTAGTTTACTCTAATCTCCATTTAATATTACAACCCACCCTCTCCCAACAGCACACCCAAATACCTCTTATCTCATTCTGGAATGTCAATGTATTTTGACGTATCCCAAACAAGTAGAATAGTTTACTGCATCTAGTAGGTGCTCAATAAATACTTAATGAATGAAAAAAAGGATTTGACTCACTTTACAATAAAAATGCATACATTGCATTAGGTAATATACTGAAAAATAAAAAATAAGGATAAAAAAATCAGAAGCCAGAGAAGGTCTGAAAGTGTGTAAGAATTCAATTAGAAGTTCAAAATTCTGTAACAGGACTTCCTAAAGCCATGTGGTCATATACATATGTGTGTGTGCATGTGTGTGTGTGTAAGCAGATAGACAGGTAGATAAATAAATAGAAAGATAAATTTAACATCCACGAACTTTGGAAGAGAACCTTTTTCTAACAAACACTGAATTCTAGGAGGAACTTACGCTTTTCAATATAAAAAATATATGCATTCTCATATTTTAGTTATCTAGTGCTGCTATAGCAGAAATACCACAAATTTATTTGCTCATATGTGACCTGGCATCAATCTTCCCTCGTCTCCACTTGCTTACTTTAATCTGTTATTTTTGTCATCAGATCCGACTCAACGGCACTTGGCTTGGCTATAAGAGACACACCCACATTAATTCTGTATCGTTAACATGACAAAGGAAATCAGTTCTCAAATGGGATTACAACCAAAGAAATAGAGTTTAGGGTTTATGACATGTATTGAGGGAAACATAGTTCAAGCCATAACATTATATATAAAAGATACTAAGTATTATGAAACAATTTTTCTAAAGTGTTTTGTAGAAGATGTAGGGATGTTGTTCAGGTGGTCATTTCGTATGCTGATCTTCCTTTACAGTCAGTGGTATAGTATCAAATTCCTACCCCTTTAGCTCTAGAAGGCTCATGTGCATTTGGTATGCAGAGAACAATTTCTATGGGACCGAAACAGGTTTCACCTGTACTTCAGATGCTTCTCAATGTTTCAATTTACTTACTAAAATGTACTTACTTCCTTTACATTGGTTGTATCATTTTCTGAGTATTTCACTTGATATTCAAGTTGAAACGGTAATGGTGTTGTGCTGGACCAAGAAATACTTAAATTACCATTGTCAGTCATGTCCATATGCAAACCTAATGGTGGATCAGGTTTCACTTTAAAAAAAAAAACAACAATATTTTTAAGTCAAATGAATTTCATGATAATCATCTCTAAATAAAATGAAGAAGTAAGTAATTTTCAGCTTATGATCTCTTTTTCTGAATCAACAGCACTGGGCTGGCTGGGCTCAACTTGGCAAAAATTGACTTTATTAAAGGTCTAATTACAAAGCCTAAACCAAGCAATACTATCTTATCTGCTACCACTTGTCCCTTATCATAACAATCCATGCATCTTCACTTGCTTTCCTCAAATGATAAACACACTAAATCAGTTTTAGAGATTATTTTGATTAACGTGAATTCCTATGGTTAAAAAAAAAGAAGTCTGCTTAAATTTATATAATCAAGTGTCTCCAAAACTTACTTAAAGCCTGCCATTCCCTCAAACCTACTCATTTTAGTTAGTAATGAGGAAAATGCAACATTTTGCAGACCACTATTTGAGAATCCAACAGACTTACTCATTTCAGACTCCACCAGTTCAGACCGACTCAAATAACCCAGAGCATGAATATTATCCACACAATAAATGAAGCACTACTGGGCTCCTGCTTTTCACCAAAAATGGGGATGAAGTTTCCTGGCTTAATGGAGAGTTTAACTTCAAAATGATTTCCAAGTTTAAATACATTATGTGTGTTCACGTATTTATATATAGTTGTGTGTATGTATATAGTTATATATATATACACATCTATATATAAATACAAAAAAAGAAAAACAACAAACCCACTGCTGTAGAGTTGATCTCAATTCTTAGTGAACCCATAGGATGGAGTAGAACTGCCCCATAGACTTTCCAATGAGTGTCTGGTGGATTTGAATTGCCAATCTTTTGATTAGCAGATATAGCTCTTAATTGTACCAGTAGGGTACACACACACATACATATATATAAACCCATTGCTACTGAGTTGATTCTGACTCATAATTACCCTATAGGACAAAGCAGAACTGGCCCATAAGGTTTCCAAGGATAGCTGGTGGATTTGAACTGTCAGCCTGTCGGTTAGCAGCCAAGCTCCTGACCACTGACCCATGAGGGCTCCATTTTTATATTATAGTTACAAACTTACACATAAATACTGTGCATGTATACAAATATGTATATACATTAAACATATAAGAAAACTTTTAATGTATTTGTAGAAATAATCTACAAAAGATAATTCACTGGATAAACTAGGGGTTCAGCCTTGTAATTTAAATCCGTATAGCCATTAAAAATTGTATTAAAAATAGTAAAAATGATTAATATTGCATAGTTTTAAAAAGTCTATCAAACAGCTTCTATACTAGGATTCCCGGATTTTTTAATTAACACATGAAAAGGGTATATATAAATATTTATTAAACCAGAAATGGTAGGAAAAGAGATGACACCTTTTATTCTTTGTATTTTATATATTTTCAAGGGTTTTATAACTAACATAAATTACTCATATACAAATAATCACTACATTGAAACATTTACTTTTTTTATTTTCAAGACAAAATGGGATACAGATATTTTTCATATTTTCTTATTTTCAGGAATTAAGACATAGTTGCCCCTTCTCCTTGAATTGAAATTAAGGAGTTTTTACTTTATATGATATATTGTAAACATTCTGGTGGCATAGCGGTTAAGTATTATGGCTGCTAACCAAAAGGTTGGCAGCTGAGACCCACCGAGTGCTCCTTGGAAATGCTATGGAGCAGTCCCACTCTGTCCTATAGGGTCTCTATGAGTGAGAATCCACTCAACAGCAGTGAGTTTGTTTTATTTTTCCTTATTCTTCAAGAAGAGTTGGTACTACTCAAGCTCTCTATATCTCGTTCCATACTCAACCCACTCAGATCAAGTCTTTCTCCTCCTCAGTCCACAGAAATTGTTTATATCAGTATCACTACACCCTTGTCAGCTCTGATGTCAACCATCTGATTCATTTTTCCTCTACTTCTTAGTATATTCTACATAGCTGCTGACTCCCTCCTTCTAAAAAACACTTTTTTCTCTTGGGTTTCAGGACACCACATTTTTTACTGCTTCTTTCTCACTCTTCACCCTTTAGTCTTCCTCTTTCTGAAGTTTAAACAGGTGATCTCACACAATCCCATAAACATTTATAAGCTCAACATTACAAAATCTATAACTCTCCTGAATTCTAGACTTACATATCCAACTACCTACTCAGTATCCCTTGGGTTTTTTAAAGGCATTCCAAACTTAATGTGTTACCTTAATGTGACTTAAGATATCCAAAAATTTAGCATACGTATGCATAACATAATTAATACATTAATTACTTTAAGTTAACATTTCACCATATTATCTGTGTTTGTAATTACATATTCAAGTTGGTCAAAAGAAATTTTGAGAATCTTTGTACTAGGAAAAGAGTACCGGGGTACTATCAATTATTTTCATTTTTTTCCTATAATCTAGTTTATACAGCAAATTACTTAGTCATTTACCTTCTTTTTGTTTTCCTCTACCCACTCTTATTTGCCCCCACTCCAAGTGACAGGAACTTTGTCTTATCACCTCTGTCTTCTTAACTCCTAGAACACCTGACATACACAGTGAGTCTCTCGGAAGTATTTATTGAAGAAATATGTTTAGTTTTGGTTTTTTTATTGAAAAGGGAGGGGGCTTCTGGTTCTTTTCAGATACAATTATCTAGATGTGACAGAGGATTACCAAATAATGCCATTTTATCAATTAAACAGAGCCAGGATTTAAAAATTAAACTGTTTTCAAAAATAAATTCAAGTTACTGTTGCAGAGATATCCATGCTACCATTAAATTGCTCTAAAAGTTGCCCATAGTACTCCCTGGAGGGAAAATTACCACCATACACCATCAGCCAAAGTCAATAAGCAAGCGTTAATTTTTGTAAGCGGTTTTAACCTGTTTGTGTGGCCAATGATTGTATCAATTACCTGTTTATGTACAACTTACCTATATTCATAGGCTGAGCTGACATCAGAGGTGACTGAAAAGTCACTCTACCAGATGCAATTTCCAAAAACATAAGATAAGTATAGTTGAGTCTGGATGTTGGCACAGGCACATGGCATTCACAACTTTTATGAACACTGCAGTTGCATTGGCCAATCTTAAAACTGTCTTTCTGGGGGAGCAGAGATAAATCTTCTAACACTTCAGATCTATAACAAAAACATTAGCAAAAAGTTAACACAGATACATAATTACTGGGTATGTTTAAAACCCTGGAACCAAAGTGAGATGAGCTATTCTGGCCTCTCACCTTAAGGAACATTCAGGAGGGAAAAAAGACATTACATCAGAGAAACAAATAGAAGGAAGACAGTAAGTTATTTGTCAGAAACAATACAAGCAAGAAGACAGCTAAGCAACAATAAAGTGCCAAAAGGAAAAATTTCTGTGCTCAGTGAAAACATCTTTCAAATGAAGGTGAAAAGAGATGTTTTTCATATGTGTAAAAACTGAAAGAATAAATCACCATCAGAATTACACAATAAAGAAGAAATTCCTTCAAGTTAAAGGAGAAGGGTGCCAAGTAGAAATCTGATTCTATGGAAAGAAATGAAGGACTCCAAAAATGATAATTAAAAAAGCAAGTGTTTATTGGCTGTTTAAAGTAAAAAACAGCCATATGCTGTGGGATTAATAGTATATATGAGGCAGTAAAATGTACAAAACCAATGGCACAAAGACTAGAAGGAGAGAAATACAAGTTTATACTTGTAATATTCTTACACAGTATATTAAGCAGTGTAATACCACTTAAAGGTATACTGTGATAAGTTAAAGACATACATAATTTCATTTAGTGTCCTTCATTGATTTATTAGCTATAACTTCTAGTTTGATTATATTAGTGTTGGCTTTAGGATTTAATGAATCCAAAGTAATACCATTTTATCTACTAAACAGAGCCAGGATTTAAAGAATTCAAACTGTTTTCAAAACTGAATTCAAGTGACTGGTGCAGAGATATCTATGGTACTGTTAAATTGCTCTAAAACTTGCCCATAATTGTGTGTCTTTAGGATTTAATGAATCCTAAAGCAAACACTAGTATCATCAAACTAGAAGTTATAACTAATAAATCAATAAAGGAGAGTCAATGAAATCACAAAAACCATCTATCCAAAAGAGAAAAAAGGGAAGAAAGAACAAATGGAACAATGAGAGAAGAAACAGAAAGATAGTAGGTTTAAATCTAAACATACCACCAATCCCACTAAATTCAAATGGTCTAAACATCCTGTTTAAAAGGTAAATGATACTAGATTCAATACAAAGTAAGATCTGATTACATGTTATCTATAAGAAGTCCATTTCAACCATAAAGGTACAAATAAAATTAAATGGATGAGGATAAAAAGATTAGCAATATGATAATAGTTAAGGAAAAGTGAAGTGCCTATATTAGTATCAGATAAAGCAATTGTCAGAACAAAGAATATTACCAAGGATAGTTATTTCATAATGATAAAAAGATCAAATCATCAAGAGGATATAACAACCCTAAACGATTGTGCACCTAATAAGGGAGTTTCAAATTACATAAAAGAAAAATTGCTAGAAACACAAGGAGAAATAGACCAATCCACAATTATACTTGGAGATTTCGGTATACTTCTTTCAATAATTGATACAACAAATAGAATACAATCCATCATAATAAAGACATATGGGATACTGTTGATGCAATGTAGGGAACTTCCAGACTAAGACAGATTCAGAAGAAGGACCTGGCAATTTACTTATTTAAAAAATGTCCAGTGAAAACCTTATGAAAAAAGTGACATATTGTACAATACAATGTCAAAAGATGAGCTCCTCATGTTGGCAGGCATCAAAGTACAGTAGAAGTGCTGCCTCTGCAAAGTAGAGTTGACCCTAATGATATGGATGAAGTGAAACTCTCCAATCTTCATTTACTGATGTGGCACCACTCTAAGTGAGAAGAAACAGCTCCAAATATCCATTAGTAATTGGAGCATGGAATGTATGAAGTATGAATCTAGGAAAACTGGAAGTCATCAAAACTGAAATGGAATGCATCAACCTCAATAATCCTAGTTATTAGAAAGCTGAAATGGACTGGCATCAGTCCTTCTGAATCAGACAGTCATACATGGTCTCCTATACCAGAAAGACAGATTGAAGAGGAATCATGTCACATTTGTTGTCAAAGAGAATATTTCAAGATCTATACTAAGCATAATACTTTCAGTGACAGTACCCATATGCCTGTAAGAAAGACCAGTTAATATGACTATTACTCAAATTTCTGCATAAAGCTTTAGTGCCCAAACTGAAGAAATTAAAGATTTTTACCAACTTCTACAGTCTGAAATTGATCAAACGTGCAATCAAGGTACACTGATAATTACTGGTGTTGGGAATGAAAAGTTGGAAAAGAAGAATGTGGCCTTGTTGATAGAAATGATGCTGAAATTCACATGACAAAATTTTGCAAGACCAACAGCTATTCACTAGAAATACTCTTCTCAACAACATAAATGGTGACCACACACAGGGACCTCACCTAAGACAATACACAAGAATCAAACTGGCTACATCTGTGGAAAGAGACAATGCAGAAGCTCAGTATCATCAATTGAAACAAGGCCAGGGGCTAACTGTGGAACAGACCATCAACTGCTCACATGCAAACTCAAGTTGAAACTGAAGAAAATTAGAACAAGTCCACAAAAGCCGAAGTATGAACTTGAGCATATCCCACCTGAGTTCAAAGACCAGTTGAAGAACAGATTTGACACACTGAACACTAATAGTCAAAGACCCAACAAGTTGTGAGACAGTATCAAGGCATTTATATATAAAGGAAGCAAAAGGTCATTAAAATGTCAGGAAAGAAGCAATTCATCCACAGGACTAATCACCTACAAGAACCACTTCCTCCTCTAGCCAGACAAGACGAATTACATAGAGCCTCGCTACCACTACCAATCACTCTAACCAGGATGGAATACCAACTGGAGATGTTTCAACAAATGGATTCAGCACTAGAAGCACTCACTCATCTATGCCAAGAAATTTTGAAACAGCTACCTAGCCAATTGACTGAATGAGATGCATGTTTGTAGCCATTCCAAAGAAAGGAGAACCAACAGAATACAAAATCAAACAATATCATTAACATCACACACTAGTAAAAATTTTGCTGAAGCTCATTCAAAAGCAGTTGCAACAGTACATCAACAGGGAACTGCCAGAAATTCAAGCCTGATTTAGGAGATAACATGATGAGTCTTAGTTGAAAGCAGAGTATTCAAAAGATGTTTACCCTGTGTCTCACGACTATGCAAAGGCATTCCATGGTGTGGATCACAACAAATATCACATAACACAGTAAAGAGTAGAAGTTCCAGAACAATAACTTGTGCTCATGAGAAACCTACACTTAAAACAAGAGGCAGTCATTTGAAAAGAACAAGGAGATAATTCACGGTCTAAACTCAGGAATGGTATGTGGCAGTGTTGTATCCTCCCACTACACTTATTCAATCTGTATGTTCAGCAAATACTCCAAGAAATTGAACTATGTGAAAAAGAACAGTACATCAGGATTGGAAGAAGACTCGTTTACAACATTTGATAAGCAAATGGAACAACATTACTCGCTGATATGAAGAGGACTCAAGCACTTATTGCAGAAGATGAAACAGCATTGCCTTTACTAGGGATTACAGCTCAACATAGAGAAAACAGAAGTCCTGACAATTAGACCAATAAGCAACATCATGATAAATGGGGAAAGAATTAAATTCTCCCCACCTGAGCTCCTATTGTCACAGGAGCTAACAGCATGTGGTAACATGACTTCATGTGCCTACCAGGTATATTTCCTTAATTACCTGTTTCAAACTCTAGCCTGTAGGCCCCTGGAGGGCAGTGATCATGACTAGCCACCTTTCTATGGGCAGTCTCTAGTACACTGCCCCTCACAGTACAGGGCTGAAAGAGGTAAGTCTCTTTCTCCTTAAGCATCAAGTAAAAGAACAAAATAGAAAGAATTTCAAATACTTAAAATGCACAGAGAAATGGTACATGTTATCAGTGGAGTTCTTAGAAAACTTGAATGTTGCATGAAAACTAAAACCAAACCAGTTGTCTTGGAGTCAGTTCTGACTCATGGCAATCCCAAGTGTTTCAGAGTGGAAACGCACTCCAGAAGATTTCAACAGCAACCTTTTAGAAGCAAATCACCATTCCAATGCACCTCGGGTGGATTAGACTCACCAAGCTTTGAGCTTGTAGAGAAGCACTCATGGCCCAGAGATACTAATGAATGATGTAGTTGTTGCTAGAATTATAAATGTATGCCTGTTGGAAACCACCACCCTGTCTCTCAGCCTATCACAAACAAATGTTAAGTACCTGTTAAACCCACTGCCATCCAGTGGGTGTACAACTCATAGTGACCCTATAGGTCAGAGTAGAACTGCTTCATGGAATTTTCAAGGAGCACCTCTCAGATTTGAACTGCCAACCTTTTGGTTGCAGACATAGCACTTAATAAGTACCTATTAAGCAGCTATTTTTAAGACAATAAAAATATCAAATACATGGGAAGAAATCTACCTGAAAAAGATATCTAAACAATTTCTTTTTCCTTTTCCACTCAAATTATCTATGGACCCTGGCTTGAATTCAGTTATTGCAGAATAAATGTACACATATATTTGTAATATTTTGCTATTTGAGTCAAGAGGAGAAAAGAAGGAAACTAAAGGAAACGAATGCTGATATTAAAAAAAAATTCACAAACTGCTCCCTAGAGATATACATAGAAACAGAAGAAAATGCAGGAATGGGAGACTTGTAACTTCTGTGTATGGAAGTTTGGCATTTTAAAACAAACAAAAAAACCTTTGTATACTAGAAATACCCAAATTAATTTATTCGGTACTTACAGGTAATATGAAAGATGAACCTGAAGGTCATAATTCTTGAAAGGATTCTTAAGTGATGGTTCCACGTAACAAATGAATAACTGCAAGTCCACTTTCATCCAGCACTGTATGTTCCAGTTTGCACCTGAATTAAAAATAAATTACATTAAATCTGAAAAACATTCTGAACAACTCAGTAAAAAAAGAAGAGCTAAATTAAATCTACTAGTGTTCTGATGCCAGTTCCATTGCCCATTTTTAGAGAAAAAGAACAGGCTCTAGCTAGTGGTAAGAGTTTTTCCAAGTCATTTACTCTATTTGACACCCAAGTTCCTTTCTATCTGTAAAGTTAAAAAAAAAAAAAAGAACTTTAATATTATCTCTATTTTTTTTTAAACCATGTAAAGTAGAACAAACAACCTCAAATCTCACTGAGGCTACTTCACTCCCAATTTCCAGGAAAACAAAGAATATTATATATACTCAAGCACAAGCATGTTTCACTTCTTGTCTGTCAGTTTGTTGTCCTGTCACAGCTTAAATGTTGTTGTGATACACGTATTTCTGCATCTGGTATTTCAAATACCAGCAGGGTCACACGCACATGTTTCTGTGAAGCTTCCAGACTAAGGCAGACTAGGAGGGACTTGACAGTCTACTTCTATAACAATTGGTCAGTGAAAACCTTGTGAATGCTAGCAAAACATTTTCTTACAAAGTGCCAGAAAATGAGCCTCTCAGGTTGAAAGGACCTCAAAACATGACTGGAGAAGAGCTACTTCCTCAACGTAGAGTCAACCTTAATGACCAGAATGGAATAAAGCCTTTGAAACCTTCATTTGCTAATGTAACATGACTCAAAATGAGAAGAAAGAGTTGCAAACATCCACTAATACTCAGAACATGAACTGTACAAAGCTAAGAAAATTGGCAATTGTGAAAAATGAATGGATATCTTAGGCATTAGTGAGCAGAAATGGACTGGTATTGGCCCTTTTGAACAGGACAGTCATATGGTGTCCTGTGCCGGGAATGACAAACTGAAGAGGAACAGTTTTGTATTAACAGTTTGAAAAGAACATTTCAAGATGCATCCTGAAGTACAATGTTGTCAGTCATAGGATAACATCAATATGCCTAGGAGGAAGACCAGTTAGTACTGATTATTCAAGTTTGCCCACCAACCACTAATATCAAGGATGAAGAAATGAAAGATTTTTACTAACTTCTGCAGTCTGAAATTGATGGAACATCCTATCAAGATACATTGATAATTACTGGTGACTGGAATACTAAATTTGGAAACAAAGAGGAAGGCTTGGTAGTTAGAAAATGTGACTGGGGAGACAGTAATGATGGCAGAGATGGCATGAAAGAATCTTGCAAGACTGGTGACCTATTCATCAGAAATGTGTTTTTTCAACAACACAAATGGCAACTATACATAGAAATTACTAGACAGAATACAAGGATATCACTTCTATGGAAAGAGACAGTGGATAAGCTCAGTATCATCAGCTAGAAGAAGGTCAAGGGGCAGTACAAAACAGAACATCAATTACCCATAGGCAAATTCAAGTTTAAGCTAAAGAAAATAAGAACAAGTCCATGACACCAAAAGCACGACCTTAAGTATATCCCATCTGAACTTAGAGATTATCTCAAAAACAGACCTGAGTAGAAATGACCAAAGACTAGATGAGTTGTGGGATCTCATCAAGGAAATCACACATTAAGACAAAAGGCAATGCAAAAGACAGAAAAGAAGAAAAAGGAGACCAAAATGATGTCAGGAGAGACTCTGAAAGTTGCTTTTGAATGTAGAGTAGTTAAAGAGAACAAAAGAAATGGTGAAGTAAAAGCGATAACCAAAAGATTTCAAAGCACAACTTAAGAAGACAAAGTAAAATATTATAATGAAATATGCTAAGACCTAGACATAGTAAACCAAAAGGAACAATTTATTGGCATTTCTTAAGCTGAAAGAACTGAAAAAAAATTCAAGCCTCAAGTAGCAAAATATTGAACAACACAGTAAGCACCAAAAGAATATGGAAAAAAACACAAAGTCACTGTACAAAAAGAAATAATCAGCTTTCAACCACCTCAAGAGGGAGCATGGGATCAAGACTCAGTAATATTGAAGAAGTCCAAGTTGCTTTGAAGGCACTGGTGAAAAACAAGTCTCTAGGAATTGATGCAATATCAATTGAGGTGTTTCAATAAATATATACAACACTGGAGTTACTCACTTATCTTTGCCAAGAAACTTGGAAGGCAGCTACTTGGCCAACCTACTGGAAGAGATCCATATTTGCACCCATTTCAAAGAAAGATGAATTGACAAAATGCAGAAATTATTGAACAATACCATTAATAAAGCACACAAGAAAATTTTACTGAAGATCATTCAGAAAAAGTTGCAGCAATATATCAACAGGGCAGTGCCAGAAATTCAAGACAGATTCTGAAGATGATGTGGAATGCTGGATATCATTTCTGATGTCAGATGGATTTTAGCTGAAAACAGGGAATTCCAGAAAGGTTTTTGTCTGTTTTATTGACTACACAAAGGCATTTGGCTGTGTGTTATCATTAAAAATTATAGACAACTGTCATGGATTCAATTGTGTTCTCTCAAAAATGTATGCAGCCATTTAGTAGGCCATGATTCCTGGTATTGTGTGATGTTCCTGTACACTGTAAACCCTGTTTCTCTGATTTTAGTGAGAGTGGATAATTAGCACTTGTGTTGATGGGACAGGACTCAGTGACAGGATTGTGCTATGTCTTGAGGCAATCTCTTGAGATACAAAAGAAAGAAGCTAGCAGAAAGAGTTGGGGACCTCATACCAAGAAAGAAGCAGTGCTGGGAGCAGAGCTCATCCTTTGGAAAGGATTCAAGGTCTCTGAGCCTCAGAAGCTCCCAGTCCAGGGGAAGATTGACAAGGATCTTCCTTCAGAGTCGACAGATAAAGACTTCCCCTGGAACTGATACCCTGAGTTTAGACTTGTAACTTACTGGGCTATGACAAAATTAATTTCTCTTTTTAAAGCCTTCCATTTGTGGTATTTCTGTTATTGTCGCAGTAGCTAAGACAATAACACTGCAAAAAAACAGGAATTCCAGAACACTTCATTGTGCTTGGGAGGAAACTGTACTTAGAGCAAGAGGCAGTCATTGGAATAAAACAAAGGGATACTACAATGGTTAAAGTCAAGGAAGCTGTGCATCAGGGTTGTATCTTTTCACCATAGTTATTCAATCTATATGCTGAGTAAATAATCTGAGAACAGGTCAGCAGGATTAGAGGAAGACATATTAAGAAACTATGTTAGGCAAATGACCTAACCTTCTTGCTGAAAATAAAGCAGACTTGAAGCACTTACTGATGAAGACCAAAGACCACAGTCTTCAGCATGGATTCAACCTCAACATAAAGAAAACAAAAATCCTCACTAGACTAATAAGCGACACCATTATAAATAGAGAAAATACTGAAGCTCTTAAGGATTTCATTTTCGGTGGATCCATAATCGATGCCAATGGAAACAGCAGTGAAGAAATCAAAGAATACCCTGTACCGGACCAGTCTACTACAAAAGGTATCTTTAAAGTATTAAAAAGCAAAGATGTCATCTTGTGGACTTGGGTGCGCTAACTCAAGCCATGGTATTTTCAGTCACCTCGTATGCATGCAAAAACTTGATGGTGAAAAAGGAATACCAAAGAAGGATTGATTCCTTTGAATTATGGTGTCAGTAAACAATGGACTGCCAGAAAAATCAACAAGTCTGTCTTGGAAGAAGTACAATCGGAGCGTTCCTTACAAATGAAGATAGTAAGGCTTTGGCTCCTCTACTTTGTAAATGTTGTTAGGAAGGACCAGTCCCAGGAGAAGGTTGTCATGCTTGGCCATATAGAGGGTCACTGAAAAAAGAGGAAGACCTTCAATGAAATGGATTGACACAGTAGCTGTAACAAAGCGCTCAAACAGCAACAACTGTAGGGTGACACAGGACCCGGTAGTATTTTGTTTTGTTGGACATAGGGTGTCTATGAGTTAGAATCAACTCAAGGGCACCTAATAGCAGCAACAACAAGCACACTTAGGAGGATACTCATGTGACTGTTTTAGCAGTCAAGACACATTTAAATTATGATGCATGCCTTCAATTCTTGTTACTGCAGTATGATAGATCTCAAATACAATGAATGAGAGCATGTTTCATTATGCACTGAAAAACTGAAGTAATGATAAAGCTAAACTATTGGTGATTTGTCACTTAAAAAATAAGAAGAGCCAACACAGGTCTCTGCAACTCTGTGGAGCTCTGGGAAACAAGCAGTGTACTTAGCAGAAAAAATAAATTTAAATCCTCAGAAGCTTCCACTTAACCAAGTAACTGTAAAGCCTTAAATTCATTTTGAAGTAACTAGCCTTTATTTACAAGTGAAATTAAAATCCATGGCATCATGGTCATCTTCCCTTGAAACTTAAAGAAAGGAATAACATACTTGGACCATTTCAAGGCTCATTACAAGGATCTCACCTTCACTAGCTCATTTTATGATATTTAATAATTACCGAATTGACTAAATTTCTTTACAAGTTAAAATAGCACTTTATTTACATTCAAACTAAATAGCCACTGATTCAGTAACAGACACTGGTAATTACAACTACCAACTTATTTTAAAAGTCTGAATTTTGAATTTTTATGCTTTATCTTTATTCCTAGAGATAAAGGAACATATTGACATGTTTCTTTCATTGAATCAGTGGTGCTCAATCAAGGGACATCTGACAATGTCTGGAGATATTGTCTGACAAAATATCTGGAGACAGATTTTGATTTTCACAACCAGGGGAAGAATGTCACTAATATCCAGTAGGCAGAGGCCAGGGCTACTGCAAAACATCTTAAAATATTCAGGACAGCCCTCTACAACCAAGAATTATTTGGTCCAAAATGGCAATGGTTCTGAGGTTGAGAAACTCTGATTAACCCTACATAGAACTGCTGTACTCAGATGCTTTTGGAAATCTCTTTGTATTGCTGAGTCTGATGACTCGATTCTATTTAGGGTTCCTAGTAATGCCCAGGGAAACTCTGGTGGTGTACTGGTTAAGTTTTGAGTCCACTAACCAAAAGGCTGACAGTTCAGATCCACCAGGCACTCCTTGGTAACTCTATGTGGCAGTTCTACTCTGTCCTATAGGATTGCTGTGAGTCAGAATTGAGTGAAAAGCAGTGGGTTTTGAGTGAGGCTTAGAAATCATTTAGTTGTTTAAATTTTCAGATGCAGAATTATTAACTATAATAACTACATTCAGTATGCACTATACATAACAAATAAAACTCCCATGATTTAAAATGGATATTGATTATGGATTCCTTACTTGAACAAATACCATTATTCTTAAATTCTTTTAAATGTAACTAATTCAACAGCATTGTTATTCATTTTATATTTTACCTATTTCAACAAAAATAAAATTGTTTTTGCATTTCAACTCAAGTTTAGAAGACTAGTAGCAATATACTTAGGTGAAAAGCATTCCCATTGTAGATTTTTATTTGTATATTTTCTAGGGGCAGGACATAAAATAATGCTGGGCTTATTTATTAGTTTGATCACATGATTTACCCTACTTTTATTATTAATATATAATGATGATATATATTAGGTTACATCCATAAGATATCTGTTTCACATAGGTTTTAGAGAATTACAACACATTGTTCTTTGCAGCTCAAAATAATATCTAGTGCTTGGAACATTAAATACTTACCTGTTTGCTGAAAAACTGAAGAATTTATTCTTGAAAAAAATGTCTCCCCATCTGCATATATAGAGCAGCTTTCATCTTGCTCACTCCAAAAACAACAATGGAAAGTTGTTTGGGATGTTGAGTTAGAAAAGTAGAGAGTGCTTGAATTAAATTTAGCTTCAACCACAGCCTCATAATTTCCACTCGAAGTGTTCTTTGACATTCCAGCAGGCAAGAGGAAATCATAGGTCATGTTTGGTGGCATGCAAGACAACGTATATCTCCAGGGAGTAATTGGATATGCCAAGTTAAATGCAGTAACTGCATAAATAAACTCTGTTAAAACATTAAAAGGACACATGGAAAAACAGTTCATCATTTTGACTAAGATATAAATGAGAAATACCTAAGTTGAAAGCAGTTATCATGAATAAACTTTGTTAACACATTAAAAAGACACACAAAAAAGCATTTAACTGCTTTGCCTAAGATATAAACTGGAATTATGTGAGATTAAACTCTGTTGTGTTTAGTAGAAAATATTTCACTTTATAAGTGCTCATTCAGTGCCTAATGGTACATGCTACTGTTCTTCTGCTTCAAAGAGTCGTAGACTTTAAAGGCTATATTTATTTTAATAACTTCACTTTCTGGCATCTCTGTTTAGAAATTCTCACTTTGTTTTTCCCCATTGATGTAACATCTTACATTTACATTTCAATAAAAGTAAATTATAGTTTAATAATTGATTTTCCCTTCATAAAACATAATTATTTTAACTAGCTTCCAGGATAAATGGGAAGTGTCGGGATGAGCAATTACAGAAAAAATTTCAAAGTAATATTTTATTATTTCTTGGAATAACAGTGCTTGCTTTGGCAGCATATATGATAAAATTGGAATGATGCAGAGATTAGCATGACCCCTGCACGAGGATGACACACAAATATAGTGAAGCGTTCCATGTTTTCACAATAGATAGAGGACGAAAGGGAGGAGTGCGCTGTCACTGCTAAGGAGAGCAGAAGGAGATGCAAATAGGCGGGCATGCAGATTTAATTTGGATTGTATACTTTCACTTAATCACAATGTTAAAAAAAGAGGGGGGAATAACACAAATGTGTTAAGATTGCTTTCACAGGATGATTTTTAAAAGGGTTTGCATTTGATGTAACTCACCAGATGGTCAACAGCTTCTGCAGTGACTTCCACAAAGATTACATCTTTGGAAACCCCATGGGGCAGTGCTATTCTGTGTCCCACGGGGTCATTATCAGTTAGAATTAACTTGCGAGCAATGAGTTACCTTTTATAAAATACTGATTGTATTTTTCCAATGTAATTACCATAAAACTCCTAAAATTTTTTTAAATGATTTCTGCTATTACCACATATACACAACAAATACAGAAAGAGAATTTTGAAGGACTATGGTAAATGTAAGACAATAGAAACTAAAACAATCAATTTGGAAATCAATTTTCTGAGTTACATAAGCAATATATGTTTGTAAAAATATTCAAACAACCTGTAGATAATGACTGTTAACTTCATATTGTTTCCAGACTTTTCCATATCAATATGTATCAGATGTAGAAATTAAAGCAAAAGTGATTAACAGAGTTATATTTTTGTCAATAGTGATGACAATTAGTCATCATAATCTCACCAAAAGTGAATACTCATTGCAGTTGTCCATTTGGGCTTGGACTTCCAACACATGTTTCTGAAATCAAAACTTTTCAATGAAAACAAAGTAGCTTTTTTTTTTTTTCATTTTATCAAATCCAGAAAATATAATACTACTAACTGGCACAATTGTATTTTCTAGCTGCACATGGAAGATTCAGTTGGCTGAACTGAAAATAGCTTAAAATCTTCAAAGTGTTTGAAATTTAAAATGCAACACTAAGCTTCACAGACACAGCAACTGTCAAATCCATTTGGTTAAAAGAGAACTGTATTTCGTTCAGTTAATCCTTGGAAATAATCTTTCTTTGCCTCCAAATGACTCCTAAATAACAAGGGGTCCAGAATTTTCATCTAAAAGCATATACTTTCATGGTAACAATGTCCCAGGATCACTTCTGAGTGTCCAAATTTGATAAAATGACAAACCTTTCAGAAAGCCAACAAGAAACAACAAAATAGAGTTTTATAAACTTTAAACATTAAAGTATATAAGTGAAAATGAACATGTGACTTCTCTTTGATAGCCCCCATTTTGGCATAATTGTTTGGAACCCTATGACCACAGAGCTATCTTGGGTATTCTGTAAGTATATATAAATGGTTGCAATGAGAAAGAACAGAATCTATGGCAGGAAAGATTTGTAAGGAAGCTCACAGGAGTACTGTAGGCTGGCACAGTCAAGGAGATGTTCAAAACTAGTAGACACATAGGTAATAGCTGCCAGATAAAATAGGTTTTCTTCAAGACATTGATGATTTGCACATCGGAAACTTAGAACCTAACCTAAGTTGGGTGATTTGAGTTTTACAGACTCAGCATATCACCAAAATACAGTAAGGAAAAAGTGAAACCAGTGGGAGTAAAAGTCATCAGCAACATGTAGCTATTTCAAACAGAGGATTGCTATGGTTCATTGCACAATGAGGCATTTAAAGAACATCTTTAAACTCTCTCTTAACAGTGTTCCTGCAGTCTCTAAGAGTAAAAACTAGTATACTTTTCATTGCTGAATTCATTGTTCTGGTTGTTGTCAAGCCAGCAGTTTTGAGGAGATACACTAGCCTTTGAAAATATCCCCTCATAATACACAGGACAACGTTTACCAGAATTATAATGCGGAATAGGGTTTAAAATGACTTCTCTCTTCCATTTGAAGAACGAACCCGTCACTTCGTGTCATGCTCATTTATTGTAGATATTACCATCAAGTTAATTGCTCCTTGATATAGAGAACTAACGTTTTGACTATTATCTTTGTTACCTACTGTTGTGAAGTGCTCTTGAGTTGGCTTTAACTCATAGCAACCCTAGAAACAACTGAAGGAAACACTGCTCCATCCTGTGTCATCTAAACCCCTTGTTGCTGTCACTGTGTCAGTCCATCTCATTGAGGGGCTTCACCTTTTCTGTTAACTCTTTTCTTTACCAAGCATGATGTCCTTCTCCTGGGACTGGTCTTTCCTGATAGGATGTCCAAAGTATACAAGGCTAAGTTTTGTCATCTTTACTTCTATTGAACATTCTGGCTGCACTTCTTTCCAAACAGATTTCTTCATTCTTCTGGTTGCTGTTGTTCTTTGGTGATGTTGAGTCAGTTCCAACTTACAATGACCCTACGAACAACACAGCAAAACAATGCCTGGTCTTGCATCATGTCCACACATTTTTGTGCTTAAGCCCATTGTTGCGGCCACTGTGTCAATCCATTTTCTTGAGGGTCTTTGTCTTTTTCATTGACCCTCTACTCTACCAAGCATGATGTGCTTCTCCAGGGACTGATCCTTCCTGACAACATGTCCAAAGTATATAAGATGCAGTCTTGCCATCTTTGGTTCAAAGGGGCACTCTGGTTGTACTTCTGGAACAGATGTTTGTTCTTTTGGCAGTCCTTGGTACACTCAACATTCTCCTTCAATACCACAATTCAAAGGCATCAATTCTGCTCCTGTCTTCTTTGTTTGTTGTTCAGGTTTCACATGCATATGATGTGACTGAAAATACCATAACTTGAGTCAAGCACATTTTAGTCTTCAACGTGACGTCTTTACTTTTCAATACTTGAAAGAGATCCTTTGCAGCAGATTTTCCCAGTGCAATGCATCTTCTGATTTCTTGACTACTGCTTTCATAGATGTTGACAGTGGACCCAAGTCAAAGAAAATCCTTGACGAACTCAGTCCTTTCGCCATTTATGATGATGTTGCTTACTGGTCCAATTGTAAGGATTTTTGTTTTCTTGATGTTGAGGTACAATCCATACTGAACGCTACGGTTCTTGATCTTCATCAGTAAGTGTTTCAAATCTTCTTCACGTCCAGCAAGTAAGGTGGTGTCATCTGCATAACACAGGTTTAATAAGTCATCCTCCAATTATGATGCCTCATTCTTCTTCGTATAATCCAGCTTGTCAGATTGTTTGCTCGGCATACAGAATGAAAATGTATGGTGAAAGGATACAACTCTGATGCACGTCTTTCCTGACTTTAAACCATGCAGTGTCCCCTTGCTCTGTCTGCACAACTGCCTCCTGATCTGTATGTAGATTCCTTAAGAGCACAATTAGGTGTTCTGGAATTCCCATTTATGGGAATTATGGGAATTATGCTAGCCATAATCTGTTATGATCCACACAGTCTAATGCCTTTGGATAGTCAATAAAACACAGGTAAACATCTGTCTGATATTCTCTGCTTTCAGCCAGGATCCATCTGACATCAGCAATGATGTCCCGTTTCCACATCCTCTTCTAAATTCAGCTTGAATTTCTGGCAGTTCTTTGTCGACATACTGTTGCATTCGCTTTTGAAGAATCTTGAGCAAAATTTTACTTGTGTGTGATATTAATGATTTGTTCAGCAATTTCCACATTCAGTTAGATCACCTTTCTTTGGAACTGGCATAAATATGGATCTCTTCCAGTCATTTGGCTAGGTAGCTGTCCTCCAAATTTCTTGGCATAGATAAGTGAGCAATTTGAGCACAGCATCTGTTTTTTGAAATATCTCAACTGATATTCCATCAATTGCTAGAGCCTTGATTTTAGCCGACACTTTCAGTGCAGTTTTGACTTCTTTCTTCAGTAACGTTGGTTCCTGATCATATGCTACCTCTTCAAATGGCTGAACATCAACTAGTTCTTTCTGGTATAATGACTCTGTATTTTTTCCATCTTCTTTTTTGCTCCCTGAGTCACTTAATATTTTCCCTGTAGTATCCTTTACTATTACAATTTGAGGCTTAAATTTTTTCTTCGGTTCTTTCAGCTTTAGAAATGCAGAATGTATTCCTCCATCTGGCTTTCCATTTCCAGCTCTTTGTACATGTCATTATAATACTTCACTTCGTCTTCTCGAGCTGTCCTTTGAAATCTTCTGTTTAGATCTTTCACTTCACCATTCCTTCCTTTTGCTTTAGCTCCTCAACATTCAAGAGCAAGTTTCAGAGTCTCTTCTGACTTCCAATTTGTTCTTTTCTTTCTTTCCTGTCTTTTTAATGACTTCTTGTTCTCTTCACAGATGATGCCTTTGATATCATTCCACAATTCATCTGGTCTTTGGTTATTAGTGGCTAATACATCAAATATGTTCTTGAGATGGTCTTTAAATTCAGGTGGGATACACTCAAGGTCATACTTTGGCTCTTGTGGACTTTTTCCTAATTTTCTTCAGATGCAATTTGAATTTGCATATGAGCAATTGATGATCTGAGCCACAGTCAGCACCCAGTCTTGTTCAGACTGCAAATACGGGGCTTTTCCACTGCCTTTTTGCACAAATGTAGTCAATTTGGTTCCTGCATCTTCTACCTGGTGAGGTCCATGTATATATTCCCCATTTGTGTTGGTTAAAAAGGTATTTGCAATGAAGAAGTTGTTAGCCTTGCACAATTCTATCTGCACTCTCTGGCATTATTACTATCACCAAGGCCATATTTTCCAACTACTGATCCTCTTCTTTGTCTCCAACTTCTGCATTTCAGTCACCAATAATTATCAACACATCCCGATTGCATGTTTAGTCAATTTCAGACTGTAGAAGGTGATAAAAATCTTTAGTCTCTTCATTTTTGGCCTTAGTGGTTGGTATGTAAATCTGAATAACAGTCTTATTAACTGGCCTTCCTTGCAAGCATATGGATATTATCCTATCACCGACAGCATTGTACTTCAGGACAGATCTTGAAATGTTCTTTTGATGATGAATGTGACACCATTCCTCTTCAAGTTTTCACTGCCAGCATAGTAGATCGTACCACTGTCACATACAAAACAGCCAGTACTGGTCCATTTCAGTTCACTAACACTTAGGAAATCAGTGTTTACGTGTTCCATTTCATTTTTGATTTCCAATTTTCCTAGATTCATACTTCATACATTCCATGTTTCAGTTGTTAATGGATGCTTGCAGCTGTTTCTTCTCATTTCGAGTCATGCCACATCAGCAAATGAAAATCCTGAAGGCTTTACTCCATCGACATTAAAGTCACCTCTCCTTTGAGGAGGCAGCTCTTCCCCAGTCATCTTCTGAGTGCCCTCCAACCTGGGGGGCTCATTTTCCAGAACTACATCTGATGATGTTCAGCTGCTATTCGTAAGGTTTTCCCTGGCTAATTCTTTTGAGAAGTAGACTGCCAGGTCTTTCTTCCTGGTCTGCCTTAGTCTGGAAGCTCAGCTGAAACCTGTCTACCATGGGTGACTCTCCTGTTTCCAATACCAGTGGCATAGCTTCTGCATTTCATTCCACCACCACAGCAGCAAGCAAGCCTCTGCCGACAGGTATGTGAGCTTCTCGTTATCCATGGTATGCTCAGTATTCTTTACCAACAGCATAACTCTAAGGCATCAATACTTCTTTGCCAATCCTTATTCACCATCCAGCTTTCAGGTGCGTATGAGGTGATTAAAAATAGCACAGCTTGAGTCAGGCCCACTTGAGTCCTTAAAGTGACATCTTTGCTTTTTCACACTTTAAAGAGATCATTTGCAGCAAATTTGCCCAAAATAATGGAACATGTTGCTTGATTTCTTTACTGCTGCTTGCATAAGTGTTGATTTGGCATTTAAATAAAGTGAAATCCTTGATAGTCTCAATCATTTCTTCATTTATCATGATGTTGCTTATTAGTACCATTGTGAGAATTTTCATTTTCTTCATGGTGAAGTATAAGCCATTTTGAAGGCTGTAGCCTTTGATCTTCATCAGCAAGTGCTTCAAATCCTCTTCACTATCATTAAAGAACATTGTATCAACTGTATATCACAGGTGGTTAACGTGTTCCTCCAATCCTAATGACCCATTCTTCTTCATACAGTCCAGCTTCTCGGATTATTTGCTGAGCATACAGGCTGAATAAATACAGTGAAAGGATACAACCTTGTTGCACAGCTTTCTTGACTTTAAGCCATGCAGTATCCACTTGTTCTGTTCAAATAACTGCTTCTTGGTCTAGGCACAGTTTCCTCACAAGCACAATTAAGTGTTCTGGAATTCCCACTTGTTTTAGTCAGCCAATGCTGCTTTAACAGAATACCACAAGTAGATAGCCTTAAAAAGAGATTTTATTTTGTCACAGTTCCGTAGGCTAAAATCCAAATTCTGGGTGTCAGCACCATGGGAAGGCTCTCTTTGCTGGCTCTGGAGGAAGGTCCTTATCATCAGTCTTCCCCTGGACTGGAAGCTTCCGTGATCCAGGGAAGCTGGTACTTTCCAAAGGATGTGCCCAGCTCTGTGCACTGCTTTTCCTCTGATGGTATGAAGTCTCTGCCAGCTTCTTTCCTTTTTATCTCAAGGGGCTGTCTCAAGGCACAAAATAGTCTTTCACATTAAGTAGTATTCCACCAACACAACTGCCACCTATTCTCCCTCATTAACATCATAGAGGCAAGATTTCCAACTTGGAGGAACCTCATACAGTACCAGGAATGGTAACTCAGCCAAATTTCTACACATATCTTCTGGGGAACACCATCAGCCCATGACAGCATTCTTCACAATGTTGGAACCAGAGGCTGAAAAGCCCCAGGGTGCGGGTTCCTTAAGATGGAGGGCCTGAGAGACATTGTTTGAGATCACCACCAATTCACAGAGAAAGACATGACCTCCGTGATCCACAGCCCTGGGCAGCAATGCTCGGGTGAGGCCTTGGAGGCAACCACTATAGATTCAGTGAACTATAAACAACAAATGACTCCTTTTGTTTTGATAATTGAACTCTTAACTAATGAGAATTAAGCAGGGAGCAAGGAGGACAGGGAAGAAACTTGTATATGAGCATTCTACTTCCAGGTTGCTGGCCAGATAATATCTAGCATCACTTTGCTTTTCTTGATAGCTGGTGATGGCTTGCAAGATTGTGAAGCAGACACCTTCACCCAGTTGACCTCCAGGCAGATGACCCCTACATCTGCATGTGGTCTTTCCCTTTAAATATTCAAACTTTGCCTGGCCAATTGGGACAGGCTCTGAGGACCTGAAATCCCCCTGTCCCTTATATGCCGACATGTAATAAACTTCTTAGACATTTGCTTTACCCCTGTCTCATTATTGGCGTTAGTAGCAGGTGGCCTAAACCCACGTTTTAGAGTAACAATTTGGGGGTGTGTCCAGGACTGCAGCCACTTGGGACTCAGTGGCCATCTGGCATGGCATGAGGTCAATTGATGAGCCACTGTGAGAGGCCCATTTGCCTCCAGAAAAAAAGAAAAAAAGTCAGGTCTGTCCCATGCTGGCCATGGCATCAATGGTCCACAAACTGTACTTTCTTTCTAAAGTAAGCGATCAAAGATGTTCATTGGAGAAAAGGAAAAGAAAAAAATCCTCTGAGGTTTGGTTTCAGTCCATACCTCCTCCCTTTGTTGCTGTCTGGGCCAAGACAGGGAGTGGGGCCCAGTGGGGGCCCCACACTAGGCCTGAGTTGTTTCGTTGCTTCCGTGGATGGTTCTTGGGGCTTTTGCCTTCAGGTTTTCCCAGGGGCATCCTTGGGCACCAAGTTCGTGAGCAGGACAGGCCTGGAGATTGGACGTGCTAGTGTCTCCCCTGTGTTTTTGCTGGAAAACACTGTTAATAATAATAATAAAGAAGCTTTTGGTCTCTCACCCAAATACCTGTCTCAGAGACTGGCTTTTTGGAGCAGGTAAAGGGAATCTGGAGTTTTGTCCAGTAACAATGCTGTCCATAATTTATTATGATCCACATAGTCCAATACGTTTGCATAGTCAATAAAACACAGGTAAAGATCTTTTTGGTATTCTCTGCTTTCAGCCAGGATCCATCTGACATCAGCAATGATATCCCTTGTTCGATATCTTCTTTGGAATTCAGCTTGAATTTCTGGCAGTTCTTTGTCAATGCATGGCTGCAAACACTTTTTGAATAATCTTCAGTATTATTTTATTTGCATGTGGTATTAATTGTACAGTATCATTAGTTACTTAGTGCTTCTATAACATAAATATCAAAAGTGGATGGCTTTTAAAAACAGAAATTTATTTTCTCACAGTTTTGGAGGGTGAAAGTCCAAATCAGTAGCCCAAGGAGTTCTTTGGTATTCTTTGGTGTTGTTTGGCCTTCCTTGGCTTACTTCTCATTCCTTGGCATTCTTTCTAATTCCTTAGTATCTCTATTTGTCTCTATGTCTTTTCTTTCCACAACTTTGAAGTGATTAAGTTTAGAAGCCAGCCTACTCTAGTACGGCTTCACTAACTTAACAAAAGAAAAACTTTATGTTCAAATAGGGTCACATGGACAGGTACACGGGCTAAGATTTCATTAAATATTTGATGGGGGAGGGACACAATTTGATTCTCTAACAAATATCATCTGATATATATTTGTAATTCAATAACACTGCACTTTCTAAATAGGATTGAAATATTTAAATACCATTACAGTATACAGGAGCCCCGGTAATACAGCAGTTAAATGCTGGGCTGCTAAGCAAAAGGTCAGCCATTCAAACCCACCAGCTGCTGTATAGAAGGAAGATATGGTAGAACATATCTTTACAGTCTTGGAAACCTGAACTGACTCGATGGCAACAGGTTTGGTTTTTACATATTATATAAATTTTCATTAATGCAAAAAACAAAGTTGAAAAACAAATGATCAAACTGATGATGGTAATGTGAGATGCTAATTATAGGATACACTGGTACAACCCAAGGAAGAAGAATACAGAATTCTCTATACTTCCGATGCAGTTTTTCTGTAAACTTAAGACTGCTCAGAAAAATACAGTCTATCTAAAAAGAAAAGAAGCAAATGATGGACTGGGAGAAGTATTCACAAAAAACAATAAACTATTAAGGCTTATATCCATTGCACTTTAGAAATTTCTAACAGCCAGCTAAACAAATATACAAAAGCCAACTAAAACCAATAAAATTCAACATTAAAATGGTGAAATAACATTCGCTAGAAAACTGTGTAAGAAATATAAATGGTCAATAGACATTGCACAACTTCCCTAATAATCAATAAGTAAAATCAAAATGAAATGTCATATTTTCTTATCTGACAGGGCAAAAAAGCAAAGGAACGACAACTCACATCTTTGACAGAAATGCAGTTGTTGGGACTGTAAAGTGTATAAAACAGTGGAAAGGATTCCACAGTATCTATCAAATTTTAAAATGTGCATACTTCTCAGCATAGAAACTCCTCTTTAGGAATTAGTCTACTAAAATATTCACCCCAATATACAAAGCTATACATATACGAATTTTCAAAGCAGCATGGGTTGTTTCAAAATAAAGAGCATCGATCAATGAGAGACTGGTCGACAAAATTCATAACTTAAGATACATTGACACGTTGCATTGTCATGCAGCCATTAGACCGATAAGTGAATCAGGAATACCGACAAGAACAGCTGCCATGATAAATTAGAAGACTGTCAAGCGTAAAAAACAGAAAGAAGCTAAAAAATATATATAGATCTATTATGTTTTTGGAACTGTGTATGTCTAGGTGTACATGTACGTGTCAGAGAGACAGAGAGGGAAAATGAGATGATAGTTTTGGAAGGATATACCATCAGTTTGTTTGCAAGAGACCTGGAAGCATTTACAGATCCACATAGTGTCCAAGAGGCTAGGAAAATGTTTTCACATTTATACTTATACTTTTGCTTGGTTTGCGTTGTATGAGAAGAATTCCTAACTAGAAATGGAAAATTGTGTTAAACAAAAAGGAAACTGTGTCTCTAAGAGCAAAATAGCTACCTTAGATATGGACATTAAAACAGCAAACAACTTACCCCAGTACAACAAAGCCACAGAGAATTTTTGACAACTCATCTTACTTCAGAGAAGTAGACCTGAAAAACAACAGAGAATTGAATTGTATTCACCCACCCCCAAAACAATAACATGAATGAAGAAAAACCATATATACATGCAGGAAATATGAAAACAAAAGAATTATGAGTAAGTATTTAAATTGTAATATTCAGAGAGGTCTCACATGAAAATGTTATGTGTTTATTCCTGTGCATGTGATCTTAAATAAATAAAAAAAGTATAATAAAAAATACTGAAAGTTTCCTTATACCATGACAAACCTGACTCAGATGGCAGTGGATGTGGCAAAGCTGAAAGGGCAATTCTGAATTTTTAACTAAACAAAAGTGCGCACAATGTTGATTAAACATGTAACAGCCCATGTAACATTATCATCAGTCTTCATATATTTCTTGCCGACTTTTTAAATGTTTCTTATTTTCTAAAGTCTTTACCTTTGCTGTGATACTACAAAGTCAGACAATCTACCATAAGTAATGACTACATATTTATTTCCATTGAATAGGAGTAATTTTCCAATGTGTTTCCTAAAATTCACTGTTTGTGCACAGATGAGGTAACAATTCACATTAGAGAGTTATCAGGGTAATTCGAGGAAAGTCTGGGGGCTTAATAGATCCAAATGACAGTGAAAACTACAACAACAAAGTTTCTCATAAACTCAATTCAAAATATTTCATGAATAAGATTATTCATGCTTCTACGTCATGGATGAGAATTTTAGTATAATTTTAACATAATGGGTTAAAATTGGCAATGAAACACTAAAGGATTCTGATGTTCCCATCTTTGCTTTAGCTCTATTTAGGAATATCATTCACAACATGCATATAATCTGAGGTAAAAAGCCCTGAACTAGGTGTTAGGAGTGTTGGGTGCTGTCTAAGCTCTTCTACTAATCAACGGTGGGACTGAGGACTTCACCACTCTAATCCTCACATTCCTCATCCACAAACTGGGTTTTTGGGTGATCTCTAAGATTTCTTTCATAGCTGCTTATGATTCTGAAGGATTTCATTTTAAAATAGAAATCCCAAAAACTCTCAGGGCAATGGATATTTACCACAAAAAAATGCTATAAAATATTAAGTGACAAACATGTCTCATAATTCATATCTGAAAAGTGACCTTGTATGATAAATAGAAAAAAAATGTTTATTTTATAATCCTCATAACTCTACAAAGAAAACAGATGAGCAAAAACATTTTATAGGCTATTAAATTTATTTTTCAGACTATCAACTTTTCATTAGAATTTCAGTTCTTTATATACTGATATCTCAATGTTTCTTTAGGATCTCTAGAAATTAGTTCAGTTTGGAAACTATGATCTGATACTCTGCAGTGCAGTAAATTACTTAATATAGCCCTTCAAGTGAGTCTTTGTAATTGCCACCAGATAACTGGGTGAGACTATGCAAATGAGGTTCCTATGGCCCACCAAAGGGATTGGATAACTTGGTAATGATGGAAATAAGATACAAGACTCCCTTGTGGGGTTGAGACCATGTAAATGAGATGTGTAGAACCCTAACAAGGAGATTGGTCAGTTTTTCCATCCTGCTAGGCCTAAAAGAAGACACAGATACAAAGAGAAAGAGGAACTATAACACAGAAGACAGAGATGCAGCAAGGTAGCAGAACCAGGATAGAGAGAGAGCTGTAACATCTGAGATAACAAGAAATGCAGGCAGAGAAATAGTAGCAGCAGAGTCATGAGACTGGCAAGACATGACACACTGGGCTTCCTAGCCCAAGGGCTAGAGAGCTGAGTGTCTTGGGCTAAGTTGTGCTAGTCAGTGGGACGCCTCCAAGAATTTATTGGCAGAGCTAAAAGAATTTTGGAATCATTACTCAAGGGCCAAGGCCAGGCTGAGGGTGAGAGAGTAAGAAAAAGCTTTTAAGAAGATACCACTTAAACTCCAGAGGGCCTGGGTACAGGTCTTGTGAGCCTGCAAATCAGTGATTGTAAACAGCTGAAAACGGCTGGAATGCATGACATCAGACCCTCAAAAATGATGGGTCTGGCCTGCTGAATGTGACCTCTGTACCCACACCCAAGCCTACGTGCTTTCCTCCTTGAAAGGTGAATTCACCTGAGAAAGTAGACTTTGTTATACTGTTTAGATAAGAAGGCACCAGTTTGCTCTGGGAGGAACTTCACAAACCCCACTCAAATCAATGTCTGCCTTACCACACGTATACCTGTCCTGTTCACTAAATAAAAATGAGCTGATGCCTAAATTAGAGTTGGGGCATCAGAGATACCAGCTTCCCTCCTCTCCTCCCATAGAAATTCTGAGATAAGCTCAATTTCTAAGAAAAAAGTAAAAGCTCAGATGCCTCTCTGGTGCCAGCCCAGGATGCTCCCTCCTCACCCTATAGAAATCCCTGATAAGCCTAGTTTCCAAAAAAAAAAAGAAGCACCTTCCTATTTAACGTAATACTAACTGCTTACCTAGTGCCTCATAAAGTATACAGCTCCAATAAGAATACAATATGAAAATCTGTATACTTGTAGCTGTCAATTAGAAAGATGTATGAAAATTCCTTTGTCTACTTTCTTAAAAAAATATATAAATGAGTATGCCTGATAACAGAATGGGGTGTGCTGCTATTTTTTGAACTTGAATCTGACCACAGCACCACTGGCAATAAATCCTCTTCCTCTTAAAGAAGAAGTGGTGTTCGAGGTGTTTTCTGTTCTGCAAGCCAAACTTATCTTTTTCCTGGTACAAGGGGACTGAGGGACCAAAAGCCAAGGAGGGGCCTCCCTATAGCATAGCTAAGAGGACGTGGTGGTGATCAGACAACATTATCTTAAGTTTTTCTTAACCTGAATTGCAACCTATTACTTTCCTGAGGAGCTGTACAGTTGTATGATCTGTGAATTCTGTGTGTCATCACAGTACATTATGGTACCCAGCAGAGAAGATGAGAGAGTTGTGGGAGGGACTGTAGTGTCACAATTGGTAAAAAGGCTTGGAGGGTAGACCTCTGTCTCACAGAAATCAGCCTTGGGCTGTTGATGTTGCTATTGATTCTTCCCCCTTGTAGAGTCAAACAGGATCAGACTCTGACACCACCACTATGACACCATGCCATTCTGACATTGATGTCACAAACTGGGATTGTTGCAATGGCTCCAGATGCATGGAACTGTGGAACTTAGGAAGGTAAATAAAGAAGGGGCATGAGAAGTGAAGCTTTTGATTTTTAGGTGGTTGCTTTGTTCTTCATTATCTGCAAAGGCTGAAAAGAAGTATGACTTGCTGTACTGTAGCTGAGGGGAGAAAGGCTGCACCTGGACTGCCTTAGGGCAATATCCAGGCCAGACAGTCAAGATAATTGATAGGAGGTCAGGATTTACTGGCTCTACACAGCATGAGATCATATGTATATGAATAGGAAACTAGTCGGGGATAGAAAAGATGAAACTGCAATGTTTTTAAAAAAGGATTACGGGTTTATTTGAATATACAAAGAATATTGAATGTTTCTCCTACCTAGCATTGAAAACAGACCTAAACATACAAGAGAAATGAATATTTGGTATTGCAGAATACAAAGGCATTTAACTCTGTCTTTAGCCAATACTTAATTGAATACACTAATAGGGAAACTAGGATTTCCCAAAGGAAATGTAGGTTATCTGAATGCAATAGACTTGTGCACACAGTATCACGTGGTATAACATAGTCTAGGGGTGGAGAGGAGACCTTCCTGGGGCTCCTGGACACAGAACCCCATGGACCAAAATCTTAAAACTTGTTACTGAAATCTTGAAGAGACTTTAGGTTATACTGGGTGATATATAAGGATGCAGTGGTTTATAGGACTAAGCTGAAAGTTTGCATGAGAACTAGAAGATTTAAACAAATCTTGCATGAGGTAGTTGCATCTCCCTTAACTGAATATTAGTATGACTATTATATCAGATCCAACTCAATGGCACTTGGCTATTATATCTAATTAGGGAACATGCCCTCTACCTGTTATCATAAAACTGAAGGTATATAGGTCTGTCCTTAGGCTAGTATCGATTGCACACGCCAAATGAGAACCTTTAGAACTACCCAAACCCAGTGATGTTGTTAATTTGAAACAATATAGTATATTAGGTAGACATAAGGGAGACTGAGTCTTCAACTAAAGACATGGTAAAAGCTAAAGTGTTGGTGCCAACAAACTCTCTGTAAAACAGCCTTGGATGGCCTGTAGAAAAGGCAGATGGTTTGTAGGGGCTGACATGAGACTACCAAGGCCTAAATGAAGTACTGCCACCTGTGGCTTCAGACATGGTATCAACAGTACAGAAAATACCGCTACATGGTATCAACAGTACAGAAAATACCGCTACAAGAGAGTGGTACTCAGTGAGTAATCTTGCAAATATCTTTTTCTCAATCTCAATTTCAGAAAACAGCCAATCACAGTTCACTTTCATGTGGGACATATCTCAATTTATTTTCACTGTATTGCCACAGGATTACTTGAATTTACTGGCTTACTCAGAGTTCAGTTAGAAAGGACTTGACTTTTGGAGACCACAAGTTGTAATGCTGAGAGAGAAAGAAAAAGTTTTTAAGAAGATACCACTTAAATTCCAGAAGGCCTAGGTGCAAGGCTTGTGAGCCTGTGAATGAGTGACTGTAAACAGCTGAAAATGGCTGGAATGAATGACATCAGATCCTTGAAAATGATGGTTCTGGCCCACGGAATGTAACCCACACCCAGGCCTGCATGCTTTCCTCCTTGAGAGGTGAGTTCACCTGAGGAAGTAGCCTTTGCTATATTGTGGGACTTATACACTCTTAACAAGACTGTGGCCATTTTGAGCCACCATAAGCTATTTATCACAACTCTGCCTAATCTTTTGTACTAGGAGACATAATACTAACATCTTGACTCCTTTAACCTTGAAGTGACCTAAAAGTACACCCAAATAAAAGAGATAAATCATGGAAAACCGTGAGAAAACGAACAGCGTGGGAAACCGCTCTCTTTCAGATAAGGAATTAAACAGATCTGGATGGCTTTAACTCTTTAACATTAAAGAGATTAACCTCCCCGAGTACAAATTATAAATACTCTAATAAAGCTCAGTTTGGGGCTCTCGGCTGTGAATGACGGCCCCCTGATCCGACTTTTTCATGTCTGTCTTTTTCCTTAATCTCAATGTTGCCCCCATCTCTGACCCTGTTCATCAGGGAACTCTCTGTACCTGACATTATACTGTTTAGATAAGAAGGCACCAGTTCGCTTTGACAGGAACTTCCCAAACCCTATTCAAATCAATGCGTGCTTTCTGCCTGATGCCTAAATTAGGGTTGGGGCATCAGAAACCAGCTCCCCCTCACACACACAGAAATTCTGAGATAAGCTCATTTTCTGAGAAGGTAAATGTCCAGATGCCTCTCTCCAGCACCAGCCCAGGATGCTTCCTCTTCCCCTCTCTAGAAACCTTTGATAAGCCCAGTTTCTAAAGAGATGATAGCTTCTCCCCATGTAACTTAACGCTAACCACTTACCCCAGTGCCTCTTTAAGTATACTGGGCCAATAGGAATGCAATATGAAAATGTGTATACTTGTAACTCCCAATTAAGAGAATATATGGAAATTTCTTTGTCTGCTTTCTCAGAAAAACATATAAATAAACACATCTGATAACAAAACAGGGTGAGCAGCTATTTTTCAGGCTTGAGTCCATCCACAGCACTGCTAGCTAATAAACAGCCTCTTCCTCTATGACCAAAGTGGTGTTTGAGGTGTTTTCTGCTCTGTGGGTTCAACTGATCTTCCTTCTGCTACAGTGCTACATCACTTCAATGATATTGTATCAAACATTGAAGAATAGGCTACTGCTGATTTGAATACAGTGCTGGCACATGACTGACAAGCCAAGCCAAGTGCCATCAAGTCGGATCTGACTCATGACTGACAAAGGCTGATCAATAAATCCAGTAAAACGCCAAGTCCCTGCTCAAATGATGCAGTTCTTGGAAATAACTTGGGTAGGAGCTACACGTGACATTCCACAGAAAACCAGAGTAAGTTGCTGTTGATGCCAATCACCAAGACTAAAAAGATGGCCATTTAGTCAGTCTATTTGAATTTTGGAAAACGCATATGCTACATTTGGGAATATTGCTAGCTCCTATCCATTAAACCACTCAGAAGAATACTGTTCAAATGGAGCCATAGCAACAGCAGGCTATGTCTGAGTTGCAAAAAGTACTCTCACTTTCCCTGCTTTTTAGGCCCTTATGAGTCACAATCAGAAACGATTTTGGAGGTATCTGCCACATATGCTTTGCAGACTGGAGCCTGTGGCAAAATCCTGAGAATGCTACCCTACAATGACCACTGGGATTCTGGACTAGAAAGTTTCTAGATGCTGCAGTATGATAAAAGACATTTAAAAGGCAATTACTTGCCTGCTATTGGGTGTTGATTGGGACTGCTTCAATGACAAAAGGATATAATATAACAATAAGAACCGAAACACCTGTAACATTTTGAGTGATGTGAGAGAAACACTCTTAATAAGGAAGGTGGTGGACAGAATAGTTCCATAATGAAATGGTTCCCACAAGAACAAGCAACTGGGCAAAACACGGGGACATACACAACATATCCATAAGCAAGTAGCTTGTTTTCCCATAGGTTTCCCCACCTGAGAAGCTTCCAGAACCCACTGCCACATGAACAGGGTTCTATGAAGAACTTTCTGCTGACCATCATAAGACTGTTTGGCCCATAGATGGCAGTTCTAGGGTACATGGATAACTTGTGGTGTGGAAAGCTGCTTCATTAAGACTAACGGATAGAAAAACCCTGGTTGAAGAAGGTAAGAACAGATCAGCTCCGTGAGCTGAGCTGTATGCTGTCTTCCTAGCCATGATGTAAGAATTTGGCAATGGTGAGAGTCCACGTGTTTGGATTTTTACCAATTCATGAGCAGTGGCCAATGGACTGGCTATATGGTCAGGTAAATAGGTGATGGAAAACAGGACTATTAAGAGAACACCTGTGTGGGGCATGAACCTATAGGAAGCACTTCGGGAATTTAGAGGACACATTAGAGTAGGACACACTGATGCTCATCAGAAAAACTCCCTTTCTGGATCAAAGCAAATGGACTTGTTGGTACACTCATGGAAAGTAGCCAATTGAGTCCACAAAATGAGTGGTGTGTGTAAGAGTACTACCGCAAGGCGGAAATGCGCTGAATTTAGACACATCACTCTTGTACCACCTGAGGCAGTAACTACCAGTAAGAACTGTTCTGTCTGCCAGCAAGAAAGACAGACATTACAGATAACTATGACAGAAGATACACTAGGGATAAAGCCCAGCACATAGCTGGCAAATTGTTTACATGGGACTAATGATGCCAGTGGCACTGGTGGCTACAAATAGGCGCTCACAAGAATACTTACTTTAGACTAGGCTTTGCATATCACGTGACAGATGTACATACCAAAAACACCATTAAGGGACTGAAACAAAAGGTACTATACCAATTTGGGTCACAGGTTATATTTCAAGAGACCAAGGAACACAATTTCACAGCCCACAGGATGCAGCAATGGACCAAGAAGCATCTCATTAAATGGGCATTCTATGTTGCATATCACCCTCAGAGTAATGGTTTGATAGAGACTGAGTGGACAACTGAACTATCTATTGTCCATAATGGGGGGAAATAAAAGCATGAAAGTCTTGTTCACATGCCTTTATAGCGTGTGCTCGTACTCAATGTGAGAGAGGCAAAGGGAGTATCACCGTTAGAAGATCCCTATGCTTCTCTAGGGGATCCTAAGGAAGAAGGTCTAGGGGAGTGTGCTGATGCCACTGTATATTCCTCCTCACACTAAAATTGTTTTATTTCCGGCCAGATGCTGCAATCCCAGGACTAGAGATACAGATGTGGGTGCCAGAAGAAGAGGTGATCCCTAAGCAAGAGCTGTAACTCTACTCCTGAATTCCTAAGGGTCTTAAGGGCCTTATTTCCTCCACCTAGAAAAACTGGGGCTAACATATTGCTTACTGGTCAAGACAACTCACTAGTGTTGTATCTATATAACCCTATCCAACATGAATGAGTGGACTGAGGGGGAACTACTTACTAGAGTGGTCTTGCTACCAGCAATCTGGACTGGCACAACAGCTCAACTTAATGTTGCTTCCCAAAGTAGAAAAGTCTGGGTAAAAATAAATGATAAATGGAAGGAAGGAGAAATAATAGCTGAAGGTAAAGGAATAAATATATAGATTATACAGCAGGGAAATCTAACATTATGCTGATATCTTGGAAGAGAGTCAGAGAAAGAGAATAATCTTCTCTCAGTTAAATTTTATGACAAGTCAGTGACAGTGAAGCCAAGATGACTTTTGGGAGAACCCAACCAGATCAGATGGACACCCACAGTAGACCTGAATGACCGGTAGCTGAGTAACCTTACCTTGTGTGCTTTTTGTCCTACTGAACTAATTGTTCATGACTGTTTTGGACTGGTAAAATGATTTGCAGGGGTGAAGTTCTCCTACAAATATGAAAGACCTTTGACTAGAAAACCACAGGGTGGCCTGGGATGGGATGGTTACTTTGACATGGGTACTTGCATCATGACTTTGTAATTCCTACCAAATGCCTGGATGGGACTACGCACATGAGGTGCTTGTGGTCTGCCAAGGGAACTGCCTTCTTGTTGTTGTTGTTAGGTGACATCAAGTTGGTTCTGACTCATAGCGACCCTCTGCACAACAGAATGAAACACTGCCAATCTTATACCATGTCCACAATTGTTTTTACACTTAAGTTTATCATTGAAGCCACTGTTTCAGTCCATCTCCTTAAGGGTCTTCCTCTTTTCTGCTGACCCTCCACTCTACAAAGCATGACATCCTTCTCCAGGGACTGATTCCTCCTGATAACATGCCCAAAGAGGGCAGTCTTTCCAATTTGCTTCCAAGAAGCACTCTCGTTGTACTTCTTCCAGAATAGATTTGTTTGTTCTTTTGGCCAGCCCATGGTACTTTCAGTATTCTTCTCCAACACCACAGTTCAAAGGGGATTGGGTAGCTTGCTAATAATGTAACCAAGGTGCATGGAGCCCAAGCATGGAGATTGGTCAATTTTGTTATCCTGCTAGATTTAAAGGACAGAGAAAAGGGTTACAACACACAAAACAGCAAGAAATGATCGTGTGACATAACTGCAGTGGGGTTTGCCTACTCCTGGAGATAAGAGGTGTGACACATGTCAAGGAAGGCCTCCAGCAGGGTGCAGAAGTAGAAGGCTCCCAGCAGGGCCCAGTAGCCAAGAGCAAGAAGAAACTTCCTGATCAAGGAACTGAATCCTGAGTTTTTGTTCCTGTTACTTCCAAATTGCTCCCCACCCCAAGTTGTAGTCTGTTACTTTCCTAATACATGACTTAACTCTAAATACAGTTCATGAGTTCTAAGAGACGTTTCAGTGAGTTATTGAGCCCAAAGACGAAGGCAGAGTATGAAAGGGAGGGAGAGCAGTTGATGTTAGAGAAGATGGAATAGTATAGCAGTTTGGAAGAGTTGGAAATTTGGGACATCTGCAATCTCCACTTCTTAGGAATCAGCTTCGTACTGATTCTTATAAAAGAAATTATTCATTTATATTAAATGTGTGTAAATACCTTCAAGATTTTTATGACACCTGCTTCTGATCTAAAAATTTTCACATAAGATAAACCCAAGGACAAATGTCATAATTAGGTATGAGATACGACATGTCACTAAACAGTTCTGATTGAACTATGACTGGTAATTCAGTCCAACAGTTGACTGACTCATTTTTAACTCAGCTGATCTGCTGCAAATAGATTGTTTTTCTTACACAAGACAATTATTCCTTTATATAATGTTCTATGAAAAACACAAACCATTCTAATGGCTTATGTTCTTGCAGCCACGCTTTACTCTTATATAACAGAGGAATAATCATGAGTGTGCAAAGGGCATAGATGCAGCCTTGAAGAGCTTGAAAAAGGTGGCATTCTACGTGGACCCAAGGAGAGAAATATTTATGTATACTCTCAATAAGTAATAAAAGGAGACTTAGAAAAAGACATATAATACAGAAAACTTAAAGCTATGAGACAATATGAATTAAATAGAAATTTAACAGTAGGGTGACCAAGATAATTCTAATAGACAAAACACATACCATTAAATTGAGGATTCACTTCCTGGTAAGCCATAAATTCACTTTAAACTCTTTTTATGGTCAAATTGTTCAATTACAAATGTACAGAATTCTTTAATAAAAATAAAAAGAAAATTTCTTAAAAAATGAGTTCTTAAAGTAAAACAAAACCATCCACTTAGGAAAAAAAGTTAAGTGCAAATACTCCTAAGACTAAGGTCAGAAAGAAGCCTTTCCTGATTCATTTTGTATAATAACAGACCAGTACTAGATGATTAAAAAAGATAGTACTGAGTGGGGGATACTCTAACAGATACCTAAAATGTGGAAGCAGTTTTGAAACTGTGAAAGGATAGAAGACTCAGAAGGAACAGAGGAGAACTGTTAACACTGGAAAAGGTGAAAATAGTGAGAAGCAGCCAAGGACTGGCAGCAGCAGAACCAAGAGACCAGCACAAGCCAGCAAAACAGTGCTGGAGCTCTCCTCCTGAGCAAGAGAACTAAGTGTCTGTGCTACAGAAGGCTTCCTGGTGGAGTGGGATGCCTCTAGGCACTTAAGTCAGTGGAGCCACAGAGCTTTGGAATACTTGCCCCAGCAGGGCAGATGTGGGCTTGAGGCCTGGGCCATGAGGTCATAGGAAGCAGAAACTGAAGAAACAAGGAATATGAGAAGCTGAGCTGCCTCACTCTCTAAAGGTACAGATGTGGGCATGGGGCCTAAGCTATGAGGCAATTGGAAGCTGAGCAGATAAGGAGCGAAAAGCTGAGTTGCCTCAGTCTCAAAAGGTATTGCCAAAAAATTAAAGAAGCCTCTGCAGCTCCAAAGAATGGAGTACCTAAAGCCAAGGGAGCAGAATTGCTGTCCAAGTGGCCCTTCAAGATGGAACTGAAGCCCAGGGCCCAGGGGCCTCTACTCTGAATCTAAAAAGTGTGGCCAACCTAGAGTCTGGAGGGCAAGGCTATTGCATATATTGTCTCCAAGAACACAGGATTATTTTTAGAACCTTGAGAGCTAATACAATATGTTCTGCTAACTTGCTTGGTGTCTGTTAAGCCTTCTTTCCCTGCAATTTCTCACACGGGTAAAGGAAATGTATAGCTTGTGCCTGCCTGTTCCACCACTGTATTTTGGAAGCAGATAACTGTGTCTAGATTTCACTGTTGAAAAGGAATTTCTGGATTTTGGACTTGGACTTAAACTTTTGCCATCATATAAGATGAATATGTTTTTGCTATGATAGGATGAATATGTTCTGCGCTTGGCAAAGATGTAATTTTGGGGAGCCAATAGGTGGAATGTCATGGATTGCATTGTGTCCCCCCAAAAGTCTGCATAGTAATTTACCTGGGACATGATCCTCAGTGATGTATGATTGTCCTCTGTTTTGTGATTTTCCTATGCTGTAAATCCTAATTCAGGGTCACTCACTGAGAAGCTACTCAACTGGTCAGGATTGATAAGAATGACCTTGTCCCACAGTGAACACAGAGAGAGAGAGCCTTCCCCTTGAGTTGGCATCCTGAATTCAGACTTGTAGCTTACAGACTACAGGAGAATGAATTTCCCTTTGTTAAAACATTGACTAGTGGTATTTCTGTTACAACACTGTTAGATAACTTAAATAAATATGTTAAACATATCACTAATTTTTCAGTTATTACCATAAACTTGAAACAAAGAGAAAAATTAAAAGCTACATTTTCTTGCCACTACTATGTTAGGGTTTTCAGAGAAAGATCACACTAATTGAATAATTTCTGTCTTGACAATTCTTGGGTTAATGTTATGTATTAAATCATACTTAAACATCAGATAAAACAGTCTCAATCAGTGTTTGAATGAGTGATTGGACAGATAGCTTATTTATAACTTGTTCCAGTGATCTCAAAAATATCTCTAAGTTTAAAAAAGAAAGTTTATGAGGTACACCAAATGATCCCAACTCATCTGGAGCAGATGAATACTGAGAACAAAACAAAGACATGAGGAAAAAAGATCCCAGGAGACAGAAGGACCCATGTGAATGGGTGACTATATCAACATGTGACCAGAAGGACCAGATGGTGCCTGGCCACCACCAAAGACAGCCATGATGGGGCACACAATAGAGTCCCTGAGGCAACAGGAGGCAACGAGGGGTACAGTTCAAGAACTTTACTAAAAGACCAGAATAGACATGGTCCAACAGCCTAGGGTATCCCCTGGGAGCATGGCCTCTGAACCTGCTGCTGCCCCTGACCAGAAAACACCACTGAGGCCAACTCTTCAGACAAGAATGGACTGGACTCAGGGACACAGTGTGACCATATGGTATGTGTATTTTATGGTTCTATGTATTTATAGGATGCTGTCCTACTGGTTTATTTCTAGATGGGGGAGAAGAAGGTGGAGAGGAGGGGACAGGAGCTTGTTAGGAGGATACTAGAAGTATAGAATGAAAAGGAGGAGCATGCTGTCACCAGACAAGGAGTCTAGAAGGAGCTACAGATAGGCAGGCATGCAAAATTTATTTGGATTGGATACTTACACTTAAACACAATAATAATAATAATGTTCATGAGTAAGAAAAGCAATTTTGACAATTCTATGGCTTTGATGAATTAAACTCAATGAACTCCATCAGCCACCAATTTTTGTTTTACTTTTTACTAAAGAAATGTTCCTATATCTTTCAGTTAAGTAACATTTAAGCATTTTATTTGTTCATAAATGATGCACATTATTTCCTCACATGTAAAAATTTAACAAAAAAATACAACTTGGCCTATTTCTAGTAACCTTGTCACTTTAAATATGTTTGTTTTTATTTCTTCACTTAAGATGGAAGTCTTTCCTGTTATTTCCATAAAATAGTTTTTAAAGATTAAAGAAATCTCTAGAACTCAAAAATATCTCTTCCTTCAGAGAGGCACAAAGCATTTGTCACTTTGAAAACATAATTTCAACTAATGCAATTCTACTGGTGTGGTTCTATCACAAATTATCTCCTGAAAAATGCAAAAGGATGAGCTGTGATTCATAGATCTAGGTGTAAAGTCAACAAAGTTAGTCAGAATAAACATTTTACCTACAAAGTAACTTAAAATTTCTACATAAATCTATGCATCTAAACATTAACTGACTATTTAGTAAAGTGCTAGGAATACAAAAAAATGTATTTTTTACATCTCAAGTACTATAATAATAATAAAGTACAAGGGATATGAGATTCAAGGTAACACACTGAGCAAGCAAACTGATCTTCACTTTCTCCTGAGAGCCCATTAAACTATAGTAAAGAATAAGTCCTATCAACCCAACTGAAAGAGAAAATGAGAAATGGCTAGCTGCAGAAGAGTTTTTGGTTGTTTTGTTTTTTTAATTTCTGGAAGACAGATCAAAGGCTAATGAAGTAGAATGAAAGTAACTACCTAAAATATTTGCAGAGAAAACTTCCACCAGTGAGAACTTGGCAAAGCACTACAGATATTTTGAATGATGAAGTGAACTAAAAAGAAAGACCGTTTTGGTCTATGTACATAGTGTCTGACTTCTTTATCTCAACAAAAACAACTCATGACAGCCAAATGTCTAGCTCTCTGTAACTAGGGATGTGAACCTCTGGCTAGCATAAGCAGTGTTTTACGTATCTAGTTCTGCTGTAACAGAAATACCACAAGCAGGTAACTTTAACAAAGAGAAATTCATTCTCTCACAGTCTAGGAGGCTGCATCAGCTCCAGGGAAAAGCTTCCTTTCTCTGTTAGATCTGACGGAAGGTCCTTGTCATCTGTTCGAGGAGCTTCTCAGTGCAGAGACCCCAGATCTAAAGAACATGGTGCTAGCTCTGCTTTGATTCTGATATGAGATTCCCATGTCTCTCTACTCACTTCTCTTTTTTTATACCTCAAAAATGATTGACTTAAGACACACTCTCATTTTATGCACTGAGAACTGCTTCAGTAACATAAGTGCCCAAATCCCACATCACTGACATCATAGAAGCAGGACTTATAAAACATAGGAAAATCACATCAGATGACAAAGTGGAAGACAATCACACACTCAGAATTGGGGACCACTCGAGTTAACCACACATTATTTTTAGGGAGACACAATTCAATCCATAACAAGTAGATAAAAAATTTTATTAAAGGCTATTGGGTAGCTCACAAAGGCATCAGAGTGGTCCAGGGAAAAGCAGGCAGGCAGAGGATGCAGCAGAACCACATACAAAATTCCACAAGAATTTGTCTAGAGAATCAGCCATCATGACAGAAATGACTGACCCATCTGTCCTGCTGCTCCTAGGCTCCTGGAAGTATCTATTCTCTTACGTCCTAAGGGTCTGATATAAAACAGGCATGAATTCTTTTAAGTGGTAAAGACTAGTTCATAGGCTACATGCAAGCAGTCAAGAAGTTTGGGAAGGGTGCTTCTGTCTTCTATGAAAAAATAAGGAGTCATCAACTAAGGAATTCCTCCAGATATTGGCAGAGTGTTCAGAGATGCCAAAGCAGCAGGAGACTAGCCTATGTACTCCTGCACATTAAGGGGGAAAATCTATAAGCTATATAAGGAGAACTTGGGAGCAGGTATAGATCTAGCACAAAAGAAAGCCCTTACTCATTCTGCTATTTAGGAGCTGTCATGGGCTGAATTGTGTTCCCCTCAAAAAAAAAAAAAAAAAAAAAATGTGTAGAAATTTGGCAGGGTTGTGATTACCAGTATTTTGTGGTTGTCCTCCATTTTCTATTTTTCCTATGCTGTGTGTTAAAGAGAATTAGAGTGGGACTGTAAATCCCTTCCTAAGGTCACCTACCTGCTCCATTATAAAGGGAGTTTTTCTGGAATATGGCCTTTACCACATTTATCCTTTCATCCCACTACAGATAAAAGGAAAGGAAGACAAGCAGAGAGCTGGGAACCTCACAACGTCAAGAAAGCAGCACCAGAAGCAGAGCACGTCCTTCAGACCTGAGATTCATGCACCAAGATGCTCCTGGAAAAAAAGACCGATACAACACAAGGACCTTCTTCCAGAGCCAACAAAGTGGAAAAGTCTTTCGCCTGGAGCAGACATTCTGAAATTGGACTTGTAGCCTACTGGACTGTATAGGAATAAGCATTTCTCTTTTTAAAGCCACTCACTTGTGATAATTCTGTTAGAGCCGTACCAGATGACGAAAACAGGAGAATAGACCTTCAGCATGAACAGCAAGCTACTCATTTGGGTGCTTAAAGTCAAGCATATCAGCTAACAAACCTTGCCTATATGCAAATAATTCACATTCTTCCTGTTTCTTCATTTAACAGTCATGATGGCTAGAGACATGAACAGACCCTTCAGCATAAAAGAAATTTTTAAAAAATGAGCACAAGATAGACAGGTATAAATTATGAAAGAGGTACTTTAAAAAAAATTCTTCAGGGACATCAGAGAATACTTTACATTCACAATATAAAACATTGCTCTGAAAAAGGAATAGAAAGCACAGTTTTTTTAAATTAAATGCATAGTTGCAAAAATAATCTCAGGAGAAAATAATAAAAGATGAATTTGCAAAATTAACTCCCCTCTAAGAACAAAAAGAAAGAAAATGATTTTTTTAGTTAACATAAAAGATGAATCCAGGAGATCCAAATTTAACCAACAATATTTCCAGAAAAAAGAACAGAGAAGAGGACATTATCAAAGAATACATGAAAATTTCCCAGATTTGAAGACAGACACAAGTACCTGTAAACTAAAAAAAAAAAAAAACAAACCTACAAAGTTTTAAGTCGGATGATGACTATGGACCTATCTTAGATATATCATTAAGAAATTACATAACAGCAAAAATAAAGATACAAAAAGTTTTCAGGAAGGAAATCATTAAATGAATAAGAAACAGAATGGAAACAAGTGTTACATCTTGAAACAGTGAACGCTATGAGTAATCCAGTATTTCCCTGATTAAAAATTATTTTCAATATTTAATTTAATATCCAGCCAAACAAGTATCAAAGCAAAATAAATACATTTTTTTGGAATACAACAATTTAGAAAATTTATCTTCCATAAATCTCTTTGAAAGAAGGAACTTTACAAAGTATCCCAGCAAAATGAGTAGCAAACCAAGAAAGTAAAATTGGAAACAACCATTTCATTTAGGGGTTGGGCCCCTGAAGGAGATGTCAAGGAGGAAGACAAGTTGACACAGTAACTTGATATTACATATAATTCACAAGCTAGAAAACTTGAAAATACAATAGCAACGTAAGAGGAAAAAGAAAGTCATTATTCACCTTTGAAACTGCTGGATTAAGAGTAAGTGGACTTTAAAGAGAAGAATGAAGTGAATAGCAAAAACTAAAGTGAATAATCAAAAATTGAAACTTATTAAGAATGTGATGATCTCTTGATAAGGGAAAAAAGTTAGTAAGAAAAAGCTTTATAGACAAGCACAGACCAAAATAAAATGTGGCATAACTGACCAAATGCTAGAATTAAATAATCCATTTCCTTGATCCTATAAACATTCTCCTTCCCATGAAATATAGAAATGGTTCATTTTAGTTCCTAGGGGCAGGACAGTAGTAGAGGAAAGGACTAATGCTTTTTATTACATCTTTTTTTAAGCATGTATCATTTAGCTCTTTTAACCAAATAAAATGCAATGGGATTTCAGAGAAAATAGCTAGTAACAAAGACCTAAGCACCAACAAAAAGCTAATACAAGTGAAATGATGGTGGAACTCCATGAAAAACAAATATATACAGTGCTGTTGTATTTCTTATATCTCAAGATTCACAACATTTTAACATCTCACAACATCAGGATCAGTGTAAAACCAATCACATATCACAATTTACAATCTTAGAATTTACGTTTACAAACCAACGGGTTTGTAGCAGCTGTAGTCTAGCTGTCATTGTTGCATGCTTGCAAACTGGTGTGTTTTCCTAGTAACACATACAACAATTGTAAATCATCAACATTTTGGTCAACAAACTACTTCAAGACCATTTGAGATAAGAATATGAGCTTAAATGTTGTTTGAAGAACTCACGTTGATTCATTGTGGTGAGATCAATAAAAAGCTGGCCTCAAAATTTGCAAGAAAGCCTTGGAAACAACAGTGAATTATTCTATTATGAAATGTTACATAACAAACATTCTTGAAAGCTGCAAATATAATATTATTTGGAAAAACATTGATGTTGACAATTCTGAGCTAACTAATTTTTAAAAAAACAGACTCTGAATGTGAAAAATAATTCCTTAACTAATTACTTTGATTTATATTTTGTTTAAAAGCAAATTTTAACTTAAATATAACTCTAAAGCAGCTCTTTCAATATGAATACAACAAAAATAAATAAATGGTAAGTGTCATGGATTGAACTGTGTACTCTAAAAATGTGTGTAGAACTTTGGCTAGGCCATTATACCCGATATTGTATGATGGTCTCCCATTCTGTAAACCCCGTCACTATGATATTAGTGAGGGAGGATAGGTGGCAGTTGTGTGGGTAGGGTAAGACTTACTGTTTAAGACTGTATTGCGTCTTGAGGCAATCTCTTCAGATATAAAAGACAGAAGCTAGCAGAGGGATTTGAAGACCTCCTATCTTCAAGGAAGAAAGCACATCCTTCAGAAAAAACTGGGGTCCCTGCACCTTAGAAGCTTCCAGTCCAGGGGAAGATTGATGACAAGGACCTTCCTCCAGAGCCAGCAGAGAAAGCCTTCCCCTGGATCTGATGCCTGAATTGGACTTGTAACTTACTGGACAGTGACAAAATTAATTTCTCTTTATAAAGCCATTCACTCGTGGTATTTCTGTTCCAGTAACACTAGATAACTAGCACAGTTAGTCACCACAAAATGGTTAAGTGTCACTTTTTCTTCCTGAGTGGTATAAAAATAATGATTTTTGCTTGTTTTTTGTTTTGTTAAATCAATCATGCCTTAGGTTTAAAGAATTATAGTACCTACCAGTTTAATGTAATAATTAGGAGAATTCAGAGAGATTATTTCTAGTTTGGAGAAGCCATTAAGGAAGTCTGTAAAGCAATGTGGATTGAACTGTCTTTTGAAAAAAGAAATGTGGATTGAACTGCTCTTTGTCAAGGAAATTGGGAAAATGATACAAGAACAAAGCAAAAATTTCAATAGAATGATTGAATTCTTTAAGCTAAACAAAAATACAGAAGCTGTCAAGTACAAAAACAGAAATTAAAAAACTGACTAGAGGGACTCAATTAGATTTGAACTGGATGAAGAAAGAATCTGAAAATTTGAAAATAGGGCAATTGAGATTATCAAGTCTGATGAGCAAAAGAATAAAGAAAAGTAAGCAGAGCCTGAGAGACTTATGGGGTACTATCAAGTAGACCTATATATATGTATTACTCAAGTCCAAAAGAGAGATGAGAGTGTTGAAATGAGACATAAGTAACTCCATTTTGAGGAAGGGTGCAGTGAAAATTCAGGGTATTAAAGTGAAAGTTTCCAGGAACCAACTTAGCAGGAAATAACAATAAATACCATAGAGTAATTACACTGCCTTTCTCTTGCAAAAGATAAGGACTGGAGACAGCCTTGCAAATAACTCCTGGAGCCAGCCTAGTAAAACATCCACTAACGGTTACATTTTACAACCTAGGGAAATTCCATGTGGATGAAAACATTCACCAGTGTGGTTGACACATTCACCCGTAGCTACATTTTGCAATTTGCAGAAATTCCATATGGCCTCAGCCAATCAATGCAAAGGTTAGCTCCCACTCCCTACTTTGCGGTTTCACAGTTTAAATTCCACGCGTTAAGGAAGCCTGGGGTCACCTCCAGCTCTGTGTAGTTTGGAGTGTGTCCCTGGTGCACCAGCCCATTTTTCCTATTGGGTACATTTTTAATAAAATTTAACTTTTAAAGAGACACTGTGTCGCATCTTGAAATCCGGACCCTAGCAAGAGAGCAAAGGACAGAAAGCATATTTGAAGAAAATGGCCTAAAACTTCCCAAATTTGAGAAAAGACACCACTCTACACATCCCATAAACTTAATGAACTTTAAGTAGGATAAATTCGAAGAGATCTGTCATGGATTGAAGTATGTACCCCCAAAACTGTGTAGCAATTTGACTGGGCCATAATCCCCACTACTGTGTGATTATCCTCCTTTTTTTTTTTTTTTATTTTCCTATGGTATAATTCCATTCTCTGCCTCTAGTTAATAGACTGGATTATGTTAAATAGAATTAGGGTGGGGCTGTAACACCCTTCCTGAAGTCAACTTCCTGCTCCAGTGTAAGGGGAGTTTCCCTTGAGTGTGGCTTGTAGTACCTTTTATCCTTCTATTTTACAAGAGCTGAAAGGAAAGTGAAGCAAGCAGAGAGTTGAGAACCTCATACCATCAAGCAAACAGTGATGGGAGCACAGCGTGTGCTTCAGACCTAAAGTTCCTGTGTCAAGACATTCCCTGACCAAAGACTGATGCAACACAAAGACCCTCCTCCAGAATCAACAGAAAGGGAAAGCCTTCCCTTGCAGCAGCCTGAATTTGGATTTGTAGCTTACTGAATTGTATAAGAATAAATTTTTCTTTGTTAAAGCCATTCACTGGTAGTATTTTTGTTAGAGCAGTACCAGATGACTGACAAGAAACATAACAAGATACATTATAATCCAACTCTCCAAAAAAAAAAAAAAAAGACAGAAACTTGAAAGCACCAAGAGAGAAGAGAATCCTCATATGTAAGAGATACTCCACAAAGTTAAATGCCAATTTTGTTTCAGAAAACATGGAGGCCAGAGACAGTTGGATGACCTATTTAAAGTACTGAAAGAAAAGCACTGTCAACCAAGACTTCTCTGTCTAGAAAAACTGTTCTTCAAATACGAGGGAGAGAAACTAAGACATTACCAGATAAACAAAATCTGAAGGAATCTGTTACCATGAGAACTGCCCTACAAGAAATGCTGCAGGGAATCATTCATGTGAAAAGAAAGGACACTAGACAGTAACTTAAAGAAGCATGAAGAAAAAATAATGTCCAATAAAGATAATTTGATACGCAAATACAATGGTCAGTTCTGCACTGTGTTAGAGTAGTATCTATTTATGTGTTACATGAATAAATGACAAATTCATAAAAAATAATTGCAAATCTGTTATTGTACATGCAATATATTGAGATGTAATTTGTGACAACACAACGTAAGGGGAGAGAATGATATGAAAATAGAATTTTTGGATGTTACTGAAGTTAACTGGGTATCAATTCAAACCATGTTGTTGTAATTTAGGATGTTAAATGTAATCTTGATAACCACAAATAAAATATCTTTTTAAAAAAGTACACAAAAGGAAATAAGAGAATCAAAATGATCCACCACAGAAAATCAACTAAACACAAATTAGGCAATATTGGATGAAATGAGAGACAAAAAAGACAGAAAACAAATAGCAAAAAGTAGAAATCCTTCTTCATTGATAATTACTTTAAACTAATTAAATGCTCCAATCAAAAGGCAGAAAAGCAGATGGAAAAGAAAACAAAACTCAACATTTTAGTACTACAAATGACTCACCTTAGATACAAGGATACCTGTAGGATGAAGTTGAAAAAACTCACCATGAAAATAGTAAGAAAAAGAAGGTAGAGATGTCTATATGAGGTCTGACAATTAAGTCCACGAACTTAATTGTTTTATACGCCACATACCTCACTGCTGAATATCACTATGGTCACATTCAAAGTACTCCCCTAGGGAAACTATGCACTGATGCCACTGCCTACTCCACACCTCAAAGCAATTTTGGAACTCCATCTGGAATGGCCATTGCACACAGTGGCACAGTTGCAATTTTGTGAACTTAATTGTATAGTTGTCTATGAGGGAATTTTTAGCCAGTAAACAAATAACTGTGTTGGAACACCTTCCCTACTCACTTGACCTGACCCCAGTGACCTCTTTCTTTACCCAAAGATAAAGGAAATATTGAAGAGAAGACATTTTGATGATATTCAGGACACGAAGGATGACATCTCTGATGCCCATTCCAGAAAGAGAGTTCTCAAAGTGCTTTGAAGGGTGGTCTAGGTGCTGATGTCAGTACATAGCTTCCCAAGAAGAGTGCTTCAAAGCTGAATAGGAATATACAAAGATCTATTCAAGACACGTAACTGTCTTCCAAAGAAGACATCCAGGCAGCCAAAAGACACATGGAGAAATTCTCATCATCATTAGCTATTAGAGAAATCCAAATCAAAACTACAATGAGATACCATCTCACCACAACAAGGTTGGGGATAATCCAAAAATCACAAAACAACAAATGCTGCAGAGGATGCAGAGAGATTGGAACTCTCCTACACTGCTGGTGGGAATGCAAAATGGTATAATCCTTTGGAAAGCAATTTGACACTTCCTTAAAAAGCAAGAAATAGAAATGCTCTGTGATCCAGTAACCCCACTGATTGGAATATATACTACAGATACAAAGGCAGTCACATGAACAGATATACACATACTAATGTTTATTGCAGCACTGTTCACAATAGCAAAAAGATGGGAACAGCCTAGGTACCCCTCAACAAATCAGTGGATAAACAAACTATGGCACATACACTCAACGGAACACTATGTAATGATAAAGAACAATGGTGACTTGAAGAAGCATCTCATAAGCTGGTTTCAGTTGGAAGACATTATGGTGAGTGAAATCAGTCAGCTTCAAAACGACAAGTATTGTGTGACACCTCTACCATAATGGACTTAAATACAGAAGAAAAGACTTTTTGACAGCTATAAAGTAGGGAGGGAGAGAGATGTTCATAGGTTAGGTAGTCGATAGGAGTTTGGTTAGGTGAAGGGAGTGACAGCACGCAGTAAAGAGGAGAACAGCATAACTGGACTACACCACAAACTACACTCAACCCAGTATTTCAAAGGATAAATTAGCAGGGATGGGAGTCTGGGGACCATGTTTTCAGGGGATGTTGAGGTCAGTTTACATAGCTAGTCTTTAGCTAAGAGGGTCTTCTGCAATCCACATTGGCGAGTGGCATCTGGGGTCTTAAAAGCTAGCAAGCTGCCATCTGAGGTCCACAAAATTGTCCCAACACATCTGGAACAGATAATGACTGAGAACATCCAAGATACAAGGAAAATGAGTCCAGGAGGCAGAAGGTCCCACATCAGTGGGAGACTACTTCAGCATGAGACCAGAAGAACCAGATGGTGTCTGGCCACCACCAAAGGGAGCTACGATGGGGGACACAATATAGAGTCTCTGAGACAACATGAGAAAAAGAGGTGTGCAGTTCAATAACTCTTCTAAAAGACTAGAATTAATAGTCCAACAGCCTGGAGGGTCCCCTCAGGTCCCTATGCATGCTGCTGGCCCTGACCTGAAACCAGTACTGAGTTCAACTCTTCAGACAAGAGTGGACTGGATTTGGGGACACAGTGCGAGCACATGGAATGTGTACTTTATAGTTCTACAGATTTATAGAAAACTGTCCTACTGGCCCTTTCCAGATGTGAGAGAAGAGGGTGGAGAGGAGGGAACAGGTGCTCATTACGAGGATATGAGAAGTATAGAGTGAAAAGCAGGAGTGTGCTGTTACCGAGGAAGGGGAGCAGATGGAGCTGCAGATAGGCAAGCATGCAGAATTGATTTGGATTGTTTACTTTCACTTAATCGTAATAAATAAATAAAGAAGATCAGAAAGACTTTGACCTACATGGCTGCTTTTGACAGACAGAGCTTTTTAACATCCTGTTTGTTCTGAGCCAAAAAACCTCTTTTCTCCACAAATCAGATCTCTGACTAGCAGTATTGGTACAATATATGTATGTCACCGAAGAAATACCCAACTACCTCTGGTACAGGTCTAATATCAATATACCATAATTTTTGAAAAAGATAATATTTAATATTAACAGAAAGTACAATTATTGTGTGTTTACCACATATGCGTCAGACACTGTATCTATCCATCTATCTGCACAATTTGTTTTCTCTTTCACTTTCTAAGCAATGACCACTTTGGCTCTGATATTTTGTTGATGCACACAGAAATCTAATTTTTTTATTATCTCGTGTTTATAGTTTATTAATTTTCATAGGCTTAGATATCCAAATAACAGCTGCTGTTAAAGCAAAATGAGAAAACATAATTCTGAGGAAAACTGAGTCATAGTATGCCTTCACAAAACAGCTATTTGGTGACAGCTGTTCTTAAACATGAGTTCACATTCTTAAAGCCTATTATAATATCATTATGAAAACTACTGAGAATCTCTATTTGGCTCAAACCTTTAGCTATTATCTAGCACAAACAGATAAAACACATGTCTCCAGATACTTCACAGAAATGATTGGCCTGTGGGTGAGGCATGCCAGCTCACTCTTTCACCCACACGTGTGCACTCTCAGGCCCTAGTTCATGCTGTCTCTTTTCTTCTTTCATTCGCTTTTGTCCATATACACATTTAAGTCTACATGGTTTCTGAATTTTCCCCCACTAACTGGTGAAGATGATTTTTTTTTTAGTAATAGGGCTTTGCAATGCCACAATGCCCCTTGAGATTGCCTCTCATCACATTATATGTGAAAGCTAGACAGACGGGGAAAAAGAGACAGAGCCAATGGTTTCAAACTGTGGTATGGTTGAAGGATATTGAATACACCATGCATTGACTGGTAAAAGAACAAATAAGTCAGTATTCTAAGAAATGCAACCATAATTCTCCTTAGAAGCAAGTGTGACAAGACTTCAGCTTGCTGACTTGGGACACATCATCTGAAAAGATCAGTTGCTAGAAAAGGTCTCCACGTGCGCTAGAGGGCCAAGAGAAATGAAGGAAACCCATCACGTGATGGACTGGCACAATAGCCACCACGGTGGATTCAAACAAAACAGCCACTGTTACGCACACAGTCTCCGTGAGCTGGAGCAGACCTTACAGCAACTAGCAACAACACCAACAAAAACAGTTCAGGGTACACATTTTCAACATTACTATATTTAAATCATGTATGTATGCATACATGCTTCTTTGTGGTATACTATGTATATAATAATACTACCCCAAAATGAGATTTTTTTTTTAAATGCTTGCAATTATAATGACCTCTTTCCATTATTAGGAAACGTCACAAGTAACATACAGTTAGGAGCTGCTGATCATTAATAATAATGATTATAGAACTCACTTCAAATGGTTTTACTTATCATTATTATTATTATTATTTGTCAGATCTGCTTATATTATCACCATCCTCTCAAACGAGCAATGTGACTTACTGTAGAAGTTAAAGTGACTTTGCTTGCACTTTTATATTTCCCACTTGCTGTTTCACCACAGGAATTCTGAGGAAAACTAAGTAATCCTATGCCTTCACGAAACAGCTATTTGGCGACAGCTGTTCTTAAACATGTCCTTTGGAGAATTCCTGTTTAGTGAACACTAGATAGTACAATCCCTATAGACAAAGTATAACTGCCCCCACAGAGTTTCCATGGAGTGCCTGGCAGATTAGAACTGCCAAACTTATGGTTAGCAGCCATAGCACTTAACCACTACACTAGCAAGGTTTCCAAATCCAAATACAAGGCATGGAAAAGTTTAACATAAAGCCCACCAGCAAGTTAAGCTGCCACTATCAATACTTTCTCAGAACAACTGAAAGAGTAAGTTTAGTAAGTGTTATACAGAATAGTAAATATTGATAAAGCTTAATTTCTTTGTTTTTAATTTAATAAGCATGTTAACAAGCATTTCAATAATTTCAAAAATACTAGAGATGCCTCATAAAAGATGCTTTGAGCAATCTTTGAGGTTCGTGGCACCACACTCTGGAAGCCACTGCTCCAGATGGTAATGTAAGGCTGCTGCGGAACTTAATCTTCTGCATCTTAGCTTATTCTACTTATGTTAATCATGTGGTCATTTCTGTCACAAAACAAAGACATAAACAATCAAAAAGCAAGTCCCATTTATATCTCTACTTACCTTCATAATTAGAGTTTATTTAGGGTAATGATACTCTTTCATGATAAAAACATTTAATAAACTAGGAATAGACAGCAACTTCCAAAATCTGACAGAAAACATCTGTGAAAAACCCATAACTGATATCATACTCCACAGTGAAAAACCATAAATTTTCTCTCTAAGATCAGGAGCAGAATTCTATTCATCACTGTACTGGAAGTTCTAACCAGAACAATTAGACAAGAAAAAGAAATAAAGGCACCCAAATTTAAGAGTAAGAAGTGAAATTATCCCTATTAACAGACAACACGATTTTGTATATAGAAAATCCCAAAGAATCCACACATACACACAAAAATAAACAACAATATTCATGTTAGTAAAAGAATTCAATGAGGTTGCAAGATAGGAGATCAACACATAAAACTTAATTATATTTCTATGCAATAGCAGTGAATAATGCTAAAGGGAATTAAGAAAACATTTACACTTACAACAGAATCCAAAAGAATAATAAACTACCTGAAAATAAATTGAGCCAAGGATGAAAACAGTTGGACAGTGAGAATTATAAAACAATGCTGAAAGAAACTAAAGATCTGAAGTGGAAAGATATTCCATGTTCTTTAACTGGAAGATTTAATAATGCTAAGGTAGCCATACTACTCAAAGTCATCTACAGATTAAATGTAATTTCTACCAAAATTACAATAGCCTATTTTCTAGAAACTGTAAAGTCAATCTTCAAATTCATGTGGAATCATAAGAGGTCTCAAATAACCATAACAATTTGAAAAAAAGAAAACAAAATTGGAGAAATCACACCTAGCAATTTCAAATTATTGTAAAGCTAAAATAATCAAAATAGTGTGATATTAGTATAAGAACAGACATTTGGCCAATGGAATTAAACCAAGAGGCCACAAATAATCCCATACATCTATGGCCAATCAATTTTTGACAACAAATGGTGCCACGAAAACTGAACATCCAAATCCCAAAGAATGAAGCTGAAATCCCACCTAACACCAAATGCTACAATTTAAATGGATCAATGAGCTAAGCATAAGAAATAAAACTTTTATGAGAAAACATAGGAGTAAATCTTTTACATTTGATTGGAAATCAATTCTTAAATATGACATCAAAGACATAATGACAAAAAAATAGTTGAATTAAACTTCATCAAATTTTTGTGCTTTAGTGTTTATATACCATCAAAAAGTTGATGGAAAAGCCCATGAAATGAGAGAAAATGCTTGCAAATCACATATCTAATAAGGAACATGTATCCAGAATATATAAAGGATCTTTAAATTCAACAATAAAAAGGCAAAAAAAAAGAAACTTTTTTTTTGAGAAAATGAGCAAAGTATTTGAGTAGACATTTCTCCGAAGAAATAGTGAATAAGCACACATAAATATGATCAACATCATTTGTCTTTAGGGAAATGTAAATCAAAATCACAATTAGCTTCCACTTCACACACACACGCAAAGACATCTATAACAAAAATATGTATTACAGTAACAGTGGTGAGGATATGAAGAAGTTGGAATGCTCATTCATTACTGGTAGGAATGTATACTGATGCAGTCATTGTGATTCTGGTTCATGCTGACTTACATATAAGAGAATGAAACATTGCCCAGCAGTTTGTTGTATTGTAATGGCCTATGTGTTGCTATGAGACTGGAAGCTATGCTGCAATATTTCACAAACCAGAAGAGTCAATCATGGTGGACAGGTTTTAGCAGAGCTTACAGACTAAGACAGACTAGGAGGAAAGGTCTAGAGATCTATTTCCAAAATTTAGTCAATCAAAATCCAGTATATAACATTACCAATTCTAATCCGAGGTACACACCCAAAGTAATGAAAACGCATATCTACAAATGATGAATGGATAAATCAAATGTGGTATATCCATGCAATAGAATATTATATGGCCATGAAAAGCAATTACATACTACTGATATCTGCTACCACATGAATGAACCTTGAAAACATTATGGTAAATGAAATAAGCCAGCTACACATGATTCTATTCACATGGAAATGTCCAGTATAGGCAAATCCAGAGGAACAGAAAGCAAACCCGTGGCTGCTAGAGAAAGGACGAAGCATGGAGGGGGCAATGACTGCTCGTGGACATAGGCTTCTTTTCAGAATGATACAAATGTTCTGTAGTGATGGTCACACAACTCTGAATATACAACAACCTCTGAACTGTATTCTGTAAAAGGTAAACTTTATGGTATATAAATTATAGCTCACTAAGACTGATTTTTTTTTAAAGTACTTTTAAGGATATATTTCTGTATATAAGCAATAAACAGAAAATTAAATTCTTTAAAAATATGTCTTTTAAAATAATTTCCAAAAATGTAAAATTCCTGGGAATAAATCCACAAAAGATGTTGAAGAGTTCATAAGGAAAAAAAATAGAGAATGCTTTTTACATTTAAGAAGACCTAAATATATATAGATATTCATGGATTACACAACTCAACATCAAAAACATAAAAATTTCCTTTTAAGATTTTTATAGACTCAAAACAGTAACAATACAACCTCTATCAGAGTCCTAACAAATTTCTTAAACCTTGATAAGCTGAATCTAAAAGCTATATGAAAAGGGAAAATCCAAGGGATGCTATGGCACTCCTCAAAAAGCCAAACAAAGTAGAAATATTTGCTCTGCCAGACAGCAAGACATAATTTAAGTCTCTAGTAACTAAGACAATAGGTTATTGGCAAATGAATAGAAAGAGAACCAAAGAAACAAACAGCTCATAAAGATCCATGCATACAATCAAATTTTGATATTTAAAAAAGATGGTCCTCGACATCACTAAAGAAAAAGTTTTCAATGAAAAGTGCTGAAATACTTGACTAACCAAATGGAAAAAGAGAAAAATGCATTTCTGTCTCTTACCATACATAAAAATCAATCATTAACTGTAAATGGCCAAAAGTTAATGCTTTTAGATTAAAAGGTGGGAGAATATCATCATGAATTCAGCATAAAAACAGATTTCTTAATCGTTATTCAAAAGCACTAACCTGTGTAGGGAAAAAAATGATGAATCTGAGCACATTAAAATTCAAAACTTCTGTTCATCAGACATCATGTAGAAAGCTTTTTTTAATCAATAATGAGACAAAATGTGACACATTTATGCTAACTATATAAAGAATTCCAAAATAAAGATATTACAAATTGAAATACCAGTAAAAGGTATTAACATGGATTCACATCAGAGGAAATTACATGGCTAGAAGCATATTCAAAGATCTTTGTAGTAAATATTTCTCATGATAAGTAGCCTCTATAATGATCCCCAATGCTTCCTACCTCCTAGTATTCATGTCTTTGTATTACCAATCCTCTCGAGTGTGGACTAGACCTCGTACTTTCTCTAAAGAACTCAATGCAGCAAAAAAGATGGCATGTCACTTCCTAGATTAGGTGACAAAAAGACTACACTTTCCCCCTTCCTTTCTCTGTCTTGTTCTCTCTTGCTTACTTCCTCTGAAGGAAGTTAGCTTCCACATGATAAACCTTCCCACGGAGAGGAGACCCACATGGCTATTGGCCTTCAGACAGCAAGGATCTGAGAACCCCATCCAACAACCCATAAGGAAGTAATTCTTCCAGCAATCATAGGAGTAAGCTTGGAAGCAGATTCTCTCTTAGCTGAGCTTGTAGGTGCAACTGCATCCCTAGCCAACACTTTATGTCAGTTCCATGAGAATCTTTTATGGATACTTCTAAGCTACACCCATTCTCCTGACTCTCAGAAACCGTGAGATACAGTGGAACATACTGAGCAATGAAAATGAACAGCCACTGTCACTAACAGTATCCTATCAATAAAAAAGGTTACTAAGCATATCTCATATGTATTTAGATGGTTACAGCAGTGAGCAAAATAGAGGAGGAAGAAAACTTGTCCTCAGGGAGTTTGTATTCTAATGAAATGAGACATAAAAAAAAGAAATTATATAGTATTTGAAAATGTGTTAAGCAGTAACGGGCAAAATAAGGCAAAGGAAGAGGGGACAGAGTATATTGCAAAGTAAAGAGACACACAGTTTCAGATCTGATGATCAGGGTAAGACTCAATGAAAAGGAAATCAGTGAACAAAAACTCATAGGAAGTGACAATAACCAAGTGAGTCATGTTGTTGTCTAGGGGACAAGCATCCTCGGCAGAGGATCTGGCTTGCAAAGATCATTTCTGATGTATTCAAAGAATAACAAGGTGCCCAGTATGGCCAAAACTGAATGAGTAAGAGGAAAACAGGAGGAAATGAGATCGGATAAGTAAAGAGGAGGGAAGAAAGATCAAGGAGAGCCTCTTGGGTCATCCTAAAGACTTCAGCTTTTATTCTGTGCAAATTGGAAAGTTACTGGAGGTTTTAGAGCACAAAAGTGATATGATCTGACATATGTTTTGAAAGAAAAGCTCTGATTGCTACTTTTAGAATAGATTGTAGAGAGCAATAGATGAAAGCAGGGACACCAGCTAGGAGGTCATTGCAATAATCCACGTGGCAGATAAGGCATCTTAGACCAAGGACCAGTCAAGGAGGTGATGCAGAAGGAATTGTAGTCTGGATTCATTTTAAAGACACAACAAAGTGCATTTCCTGACAGGTTACTTGAAAGACAGAATTGGGAATGATGGAGAAGGCAGCAGATAGATGGAGAAGACTATACACGATGAAGATTCCATCTGGGCCATGTTGAATCTGAGATGTGTCTATTAGACATTCAAGTGGAAATGTTAAGTAACCAGTTGGATATAGATATCTGAAGTTTAAAGGGAGAAGTCAAGCTTACAGAGTGATCATTATACAGATGTGGAAATTGTGTGAAATTGTAAAATAACTGAGTGTAGATAAAGAAGAGTCTCCAAGGACTAAACACTGAGGTTACTCCAAAAGCCCTGAGAGAAAAGGAGAAGCCAGTAAAAATCAGAAAGGAGCAGCCAGTGAAGCAGGAGGAAAATCAAATGTGCGTGATACCCTGGAAGTCAGTAAGGGAATGTTCCAGAGAAGAGAGTGACAACTGTGACCATTCTATCCAAAGGTGAAATAAGACAAACATTGACAAATGACTATGTTAGATTTACCAAAGGTGATATCATTGGTGAGCTTAACAGAAGCAGTTTTGGTAGAGCACTGAAAACAAAAGATTGTCAAGAGTAGATTTCAGAGAAGATGTGAAGGGAGAGAATTCAAAAAACTCTCTGAAAAGTTTTGCTTCAACCAAAAAAAAAAGCCCACTGGAGTCAAGTCGATTCCAACACGTAGTGACCTTTTAGGACAGAGCAGAACTGCCCACGGTGTTTCAAAGGAGTGCCTGGTGGATTCAAACTACCAACCCTTTGGTTAGCTGACACAGCACTTAACCACTATGTCACCAGGGTTTCCAAAAGGCCATGCTGGACTAAAGAAATGCCATATCTCACAAAGATAATGTTTGGGAAAAGAAGCTACGAAAGAACGCCTGCTATATTCATATAAAATTTCAAGGGAAAAAAGAGACCACAATAGTGATAAGGTCATAAAGATAACAAGAAAATGATTATCATGAAACTGAGGATAGTAATTACACAAAAATAGAAGGAAAGTTTGTGATCAGACAGTAACATGCAAATGGTTACTGAGCAGTGGAAATGTCCTCTTAGGTGATGAGCAGTGGGGTAGACGTTGCGTAATTATCTGTTAGAGTTATCTGTCAACCAGTGCATTTGTTTAACATACTTCTCCCTATAAACAGTATGGAAACTCTCTCAGCATAATGGTTAAGTGCCATAGCTACCAACCAAAAGGTTGCAGTTCAAATCTACCAGGTGCTCCTTAGAAACTATACAGCAGTTCTACTCTGTCCTATGGGGTCACTATGAGTGAGAATTGACTCAATGGCAACAGGTTTATATATAGTATACTTCAAAACACTTAAAAAATTTTAATTAATAAAAAGATGTGTGTAAAAAAACAACAAATAATATCACTAAATCTCCCAAGTGTAAAAAAGTGTCCCACCCCCAATAAAAGGAATAGTCCAATTTCTAAGCAGACTGGATTTCAAGTTGCACAGAAACTCCAAATGGCTGTATGTACTAAGTCAGCCAACTGGCAAACATTTGCATCCTTATTATTTAATTAAAAGTGAATTTGTAAATCACATACAATCTCAAGAATTAGAACAGGCTGTAAACCCTTCTGTTCATTTTTAACTCCACAGGACGTGTTTTTTCGCGTGTGTATTTTGTTCTCAGCATGAAAAATGCAGTACAGTATCTGCCAGGATATTTTTTTCTGGATATTTTTAGATTTTATTTCCAAGACCTCCCAGAGACAAAGCACTTCACAAAAACAAACCGTTTACATACTTGTGAGCTAAGTGCAAAAAGATGCGCTTTTTCTTGGTAAGTTCATGGAAGAGTAAGCACCCACATTACGAAAGAGGAATAGTGTTTTTTGTCAACAATGATGACACTCCCCAGCCATGAATGAGCTGGCTATAGACTGATCCACCTGTTTTACTTGTTTCCCAGCAAATGACTAGAAGCCAGGGTATTTGAGTTCTGCTGTTCCCTGTTCATGCAACAAGCAACTTATTTAACTTCCTACTAAGTATCTGTTTCAAAGGAAATAGTTATATACTTCCCCAAAGAATATGAGCAAAGACAAATTCTTGAAAGGCACAGAAATACAGTTTAAATACATTCGCATATCCATTCCACTCTCTCAAATTTCATACAAAGCACCCACTGGGAACTGACTATTATATTATTTTAGGTCAAATTTGCCAAAAGATAGAGACACTTCAAAGCCTGCTAACTAACTAGGTCTCAAATAACGTTGAAAATGCTTTTGGTAAAATATTGCAAGTAGCACTTGGCCAGCAACAAAAGCCACTCTAAAATTCTCTGTCTACCTAAACAAGCCAACTTTCTTGTTTAATCAAAAAAGAAAACAAAAGTTCACCAGTACTTCATGCTACACAGTTCTGGTACAACTTTTTTCATTTTTATTTTATTTTGGTCAGTTCCTAATATCTAGTTTATCTGTTAACTTCTGCTGTTTTCTGGAATTTGATCCAAGACAACTAAATGCATTACTAAAATTGGCATCTCTGCCATTAAGTTTAATTTCAGAGAAGCTCTGAAGTTGTCTAAGACCACTTTTTTAACATTCAGCACACAGCTTTATGCTTGAAAGTTACAGATAGTGCTCAGTAGCAGTAACTGATAGAAAAGGTACAATTTTTGTTTTCTTCCAAAGCAATTTTCATTCCCTCCAAATATACATCACTGAAAGGGAATAAGGCTATGCTAAGACCACATGTTTTTGCTGCTCCACTGCAAATAAAGGCTAAAAAGTGAAATGATTCTTTAAGGTACAGTGGGAGGTGATCTAAATATCCATATAAACCCACACCAAACACATTGCTGTTGCACAGATTCTGACTCCTAGGATCCTAAAGGAGAAAGGAGAACTATCCTATAAGATTTCCAAGGAGCAGTTGGTGGATTTCAACTGCAAATTTTTGGCTACCACCCAAGATCTTGCATAACTTATATATTTCCAAACTCTGTTAAAAATATTTCTCTTTCATTTTTTTGGTTGGAAAACCCTAAAACCATAAATCATAAATGTATATAAATCAAACGCCAAGATCAATACACACTTTTTGAAATTTCATGAAATTATGAAACCAGCAATGTTTAAAACTTGTTAAAGAATTACAATTTTTAAACTAGGAAACATCTTAGTTATTACTAAAAGACCCTGAGAAATTAACATAATTTCAGCCTCTGATTTGATAAATGAGGACACTGAAGACCCCAAGAGGTTACCCTATCCAGAGTTATAGTTAGTAAGTGGAAAATCAAACTAAAATACAGATTTTCTGACTCAAGTCCCAAACTCAGAATGTTTTTTCAGTATACTTTAACACTTACAGAAATAAATATTAATGGAGGAGACTCAGCATAAAGAATGCTCCCAGACTTACAAGAGCCAATCTCATCTGTTTGCAAGCACATGTGCTAGAAATAACACCAGCAATAGCCAATTTCTTAGATGACAGTATCGTAGCTAGGGTTTCCAGAATGATTCCCCAGCTGATTCTTTGTCTCAATTCTATAAATCCCATAGGAGCCCTGGTGGTGCAGTAGTTAAAGTGCTTGGCTGTTAATCTAAAGGTCAGTGGTTCAAACCCACCATTAGCTCCACGGGAGACAGATAATATCATTCTGCTTTTGTAAGGATTACAGCCTTGGAAGCCCTATAGGGCAGTTCTATTCTGTCCTACAGAGTCCCTACTAGTCAGAATTGACTTGATGGCAATGGATTTGGTTTATAAATTCCTTTAAATAAGTGCTTTGGTTGGGCTGAGGTGATTTTTTCTATTGGCATGACTAGGAGGCTGAGAGAGAATTAAAAACAGAACTGGAGTCTAAACCACCCCACCGCACAATTTTTTTCTTTGGTCTTCCAAACCAACAAATCCTTCCTCCCAGCCCCAGGGCGTACTGGGTTAAGCAGCAGTCTCCTCCGTTTTCAAAAAAAGGAAGGAGGTCTGGAAAAGAAGTTAGCGCGGTGGCTCGTCTTTTGGAGGCGCCCAGCAGGTGACCTCCCAGGCTCCGTGAACTGCTCTCTGCAGTGCACGATTCTCCTCTTCCCGCCAACGGCCTCCCAAACACCCACCCTGTATACCCCAGAGTCCCGAGCACCCTTCACACCACCGGCCTGGTGCTGGCCCCTCAGGTATCGCCTCTCCCGGCCCGCAGGTGGCCGGGGGATTCCACTCTGGCCGCGGGTCTCCAACGCTCTGCTCCTCAAGTTACTCTAGCCTGGAAAGCGTGACAGTAGGAGGTGGAGGGAGAGAGAAAAAGAGGATCCCACCTTGATTTCCAGAGTCCGACCAGATGCAAGGCCGAGATGGCGATGGCACCGGGCTCACGCACCTGCGTCGCCTGAGCCCAGTGGTCCGCGGTCTCCGCCGCAGGGCAGGTTTGAACTCCTCCCCAACGGCGCCAGGAAACTCAGGAGAGACGAGGACAGCTGGGCGTGTGGCGAGGAGGGGCTGGAGAGGAATGGGGAACGGAGCGGGAAGAATGTGGGGAAGAGGCGGGTAGCCGACTGCTTGCACCCAGCGCGCTCCCGCAGCTGCTCTGGGCTGGAAAGAGTGGACTCCGGGGCTCTCGGTGTGGCCGCGCAGGTGACTCGGTGGCAGAGCCAGGAATGCCTCTGCGCTTGGCTTCAGGGCTGGGCGGGGAGCCTACAGAGAGCACCCACTCCTCCCGCAGGAAAGCCAGGAGTCAGCGGGAACCTGCAGAAAGGCAGCCCTGGTTGTTAATGGGCGGTCAGCTACCACAGCGACGACTGACAGCAAGGGGCTCAAACATAGTAACTATTGTGAGGATGGGCCAGGAACTGGCGGTGTTTGCTTCCGTTGCATATAGACCCCTTAGGAGTCAGAACCGACCGCAGGGCAGAGAACAACACCAGCCACAGTACACCGCGCCCTCTCGGAGCCTCGGGTTCTCGCGTTCTCAACCAGACACTGGGGTTTTCTCCATCTCTTCTACCCCTACACTTCCAGCCCACTGTAGCAACAGGTATGCAAAATGCTGCAACAAAGCCCGCAGTAAGTGGAACAAGTGGGTAAAGACAGTGAAACGGAACTGACCAGAAGAAGTGATGAGTTACCGCCCACCAAGTATGTTTCAGCTAGCATCTCTGTCAGCTTGTAAGGAAGGTGAAGAAGGCATTCGTGTGTCTATTGGGGGATGGGTGGAATTAAACGACCACATTTCTCTATCAGTCCCGAAATTCGATGACTTTTGATGTTACAACTTAAAAAAAAAAAAAAGAAAAAAGATTAGTCCTTGATTCCAGCCCTAATTCCAGCCTCAATGCTGGACACAGTCCTATTCACCTCTCAAAAATTTCATTTATTTAATATGTTTTTACAGAGGAGCTACTATGTGCCAGACAGGATATTAGGTTTTCTCTCTCTGTGTATACATATATTTTTGTATCTCTCTGTCTGTAAACCCACTGCCTTCCATTCATCCAACTCAACAATGCAACAGGACAGAGTAGAACTGCCCCATAGAGTTTCCAAGGAACACCTGGTGGATTTGAACTGCCAACCTTTTGGTTAGCAGCCACAGCACTTAACCTCTGTACTATCAGGTTTCCAGATTTAAAAAATGTCTCCAAAAATTGCCTGGCAGATTTGAACTGTTGACCTTCTGACTGGTAGTTATAGCACTTTACTACTACACCACCAGGGTTTTATCTATCTATAGGGCTCCTATAGATGGTGAAACCTGCAAAATACATACATATATTTATATACAGTATGTGTCGGCAGTTCAAATCCAGCAGGATCTCCTTGAATACTCCAGGGGGCAGTTCTACTCTGGCCTCTAGGGTCACCATGAGTCGGCTCCAGCTCAACGGCACTGGGTTTGGGTGCACATATATGTGTGTATACATACATATATGCATATAGATACATACACATTAATTTTCAAAAGTTATGTTCCTTGAACTTAAAGTTGGAAGGAATGATGGACAGCCAGACAAGCAAGTGTTACATGTATTTACTAACTGGAATATTGTGATAGGTGACAGAAAGAAAAGAAACAAGATAAGGAAGAAAATTTAAGGGAACTAAATTATATATATATATATATCTATACATACATATATATATATATATGTGAACATACTCCAGATTCAGTAGAAGGATTAATTTTGAAAGGCTTCTAGAACTTAACTTGTCTAACACTCCTATGAAGTCCCTGGATGGTATAAAGAGGTACCTTAATCTGCTGCTAGCCAGAAAGATGGAGGTTTGAGTCCCACCAGAGATACCTGGATACAAAGCCTGAATAGTTCTCCAAAATCAGACATTAAAAACCCTATGAATCATAATTCTACTCCGGCACATGGGAACTGGACTGTAACTATTTTATGGATTTCTTCTTTCTTTTGTTTGTTTCTTTTTTAGGCCTTCATAAGAAGAGACATCAGAGGCAGAAATACAGTGACTCCCCTGAAGTAGCTAGAGTTCCCTATGGGCAGAAGCAAGGTCTCCTGGCTCTCTGTCTCAGCTGACTTTGCATTACTGTAAGTAACTGCCCACTTGGGGTGGCACTTTGTAAATAGAACTTTTCACCCCCCTGTCCTTTCAGGGCCAATGTTACCTTTTGAATAACTTCCAGATTGTTTGTTGAAGCCACTTTACTCAGAAACTTTTCATTCGTTCATTGAATGGATTTTCTGGGGTTGTCTATGATAGACAAAAAAAAAAAAAAAAAAAAATCCTAACTATAACTTTTGGGATTTCAACAAACCTCAAAAACCAAATTTTTCCATTGGATAAAGACAAGAATTGAAGTAGAGATAAATTTTCTCAGATTATAACAAAACAGAACAACATAAAAAGAATCCTTAGTTAGCTAGTTCATATGAACTAATGTATTAGTTTCTAAGTTTTGTGGCTTGAAACAATAGAAACATATTCTTTCACTATTCTAGAGGCCTGATGCCCAAACTGGAGGTGATACAGAATTTCATGCCCTTCAGGGTCTCTAGGAGAGAAGTACTCCTTACTTCTTCCCACTTCTGGATCAAAGAAAATTAATCATTGACATTCCTTGATTTGCGTTTGCTTAACTCTAGCCTCTGTCTCCATCTTTCCATGGCTCTCACTGTGTCCGTGTCTCCTCTTCTACCTCTTATAAGGATAGTTGTCACTGGACTTAGGGACATAAATAATCATTTTGAGACCCTTAAGTTACTACATCTCTAAAGACCCTTTTTCCAAATAAGGTCATATTCACAGTTCCTGGGAGTTAGGGCATGGACACATCTTTTAGGGGAACCACCATTCAACCCACTACAAGTAGTAAACTGATAGAAACCAAAATCTGCTATGATATCATAATGACATTCCAGAACTGTTTTGTCATTTCTGTTAATAGTAACCCTCAAAACCCAAAACCATTACCATCAAGTCAATTCTGGCTTTTAGCAACCCTATATTGATACTGGGTATAATTAATTACTTCTTTGTCAACTGTTTCAAATAATATTAAACCTAGGCATTATGAACAATAACTGCCGTAAAGAAAAAATGTACAAAAGTACGTGTGTCCTTCACTCATGTTTGAGTCACAAGCAATACTTGAAGGCCAAGCATGGATTCTCACAAGCTACCAGTATTAAAATAATACAGAAACCCATCCCACATACATTTGTACAGATTTCTAATAATGTGATCCAATAGGGTACCTGCTGTGTACCAGGCTCTGAGACTGCAGCTTCTTACAGAGTTTACACTCTAGGCTACTGATACCTCCCGATCCCGTTCACTTCTAGCACAATGCCTAGTACATATCCGAGACTTGTTAAAGATTTATTGAATGTCTAAATGAACAAAGCAAACCTGTGTCTGTCAGCTAGGTTGTTATTAGCATATTAAAAAATCTTTATAATAAGATAGGTTTACTAGTACCAAATACATTAACACTCTGACTCATTCAATATTTTTCAAAGGAAGAGAAAATCACTAAAAAGGAATCTTTAATATTAAGACAAAATTAATGAGATTGCCTATTACTCCCTTTTAAATAATCAACAATAAGCCTGTTTACACAAATACACATCCTTCTAGGAACAATCAATCATGGTGGAAATTATTGTTACTTAAAGTGAACAATATTTATATGTCTGAGTACTTTTCTTGTTAGTTTCAGAAACAACATTGTTCATCTATTAACTGAAACACTGACACATTCTGAAACTCCCTACAATGATTTCAACTACTCTTCTCTCTCGTGGTTCACCTCTGTCCTCATCTACTTGTCTTCTTACACTTTATAATCTTAAATAATCAACCAACATGTTGATTGAATGTTACTAAACTGAGTCTCATTCACTAACTTTCTTGGGTCATGGACATGTCTTGAACCAGTCCTTGTAGTCAGTGAGTTAGACTATGATGACTGTCCAGGCATGAGTCACATGTCCACTCCAGGATGAAAGGAGAGCTAGTCTCAGTCAAAACAATTAACTAAGAGTAGGGGAAAGTGGTACTTCAAAACAAAATTAGGGCACTCTTACCTGAAGGGAAAGTGGTCATAAAAGCAGAGATATCTATTGCAACACCCAAAACCCTCTGCTTGTTGATTCCAACTCACGGTAACTCTACAGGTCACTATGTTCGCATGAGGTTTCCAAGACTGTAAATCTTTATAGAAACAGATTGACTCATCTTTCTCCTGCAGAGTGGCTTGTGGGTTTGAACTCCTGACCTCTTGGTTATCAGCTGACAGTGTTAACCACGGTACCACCAAGGCTCCTGTCCACTACAATAGACACTAAAAACATCTGTTATTGAACTGATACAGTTGGTTGTTGTTGTGGTTTTGCTTTGTTTTGTTTTGAACCAAATGTAGTTTTAATTAAAATAGCACATCATCGTGTCCATGGTACTCCAAATGTTTTCAGGACAGTTCTTCAAAATAAAATTATTATGGCCTGGACTGTCCATTTACTGTAGAACTCTCAAAAATCTACATTTCTAAAGGACATTGCAAAATGGTTTTATATGTTTCACAACCAGTATAGAAGGGTAATCAAGAACACGGGGTCAGAAGTTGTTATGCACACTGATGGTGAGCCTTTAAACAAGTTCCTTATCCTCCTTCTCAGTTTCCTTTTTTGTAAAACAGAAATGATAATAATCAGCTCAATGAATTGCACTAAGAATAAGATAATAGCTATGAATTTGGATAACTACTTAGTACATAGTTCTCTGTTACCTTATTATTACCTCATTTAGTCTTCACAATCTCCCTGGAAACATTTTTAAGTAGTTGTACTTCAATCTTTTTTTTTTTTTTTTTTTTTTTGCTTCTATAGGTAATTAGTATCTATTGTATGTCAGGCACAATTACCGAGAAAAACAGCTTGGATCCTTACCCGTGAAGAGCTGAGTTAGGATTCCCTCAGTAACCAGGCCTATAGAGGGTACGCTGGTGCAGAGGAACAGAGTGTATAAGGAAAGGTCGAGAGGAGAAAAGACAGCAGTATTTCAGAAGACCACGCGTAGTATAGCTGGAGTTCAGGGTGTGTTCAGAAAACACCGCTCTGGAAGTAGGTAGATGGCCAGGCTTTGGGATTTTCCACTTGTCCACCAGCCTCTACAAATCAAAATCATGAGCCAATTCCTGGCACAAATCTATTAATATGTATCTCCTACTACTTCTACTTCTCTCTTTGAACCACGGCTGACGTAGACTTTTGTACCTGGAAGCCGTGTACTCTGAAACAAAGACCTACAATCAGGAAAATGGGAGTGACTCTGGAATTGGACATTAGGCAGAGGCTGGAAGAATTTTGAAGAGCAAGATAGAAAAATCCTAGTTTGTCTTGAAGATTGTTCATAGCAATATGGTTGTTAACACCTCTGGCAGTGAGGGTACAGAAAGAAGTGAGGAGTGTGGTAAAGAAAACGTATGTCACCTTGCAGAAAATATAAATCGTCATAAATAGACTGCTGGTAGAAATATGAGTTCAAGGCACTGGTGACAAGGATTCATAAAGAAAAGAAAATTTTATTGGAAACTTTAAGAAGGGAAATCCTCATTACACAGTGGCAGAAATCCTAGCAAAATTGTATCCTGCGCTTATGTGGAAAGACAAGTAGTAAGGAAACTGAACACTTAGCTGAGATTGCCAAGCAAAGGACTGAAGGTTCAACATTGTACCTTCTTGTTGCTTATAATAAAATGTGAGGAAAAAGATAAATTGAGAGAAGAAACAAAGAATTCTTAAACAAAAAGAAACTAGATTTGAACCCTTGCTAGTGGGAATATAAAATGGTACAACCACTAAGGAAAACAGTTTGGCAGTTCCTCAAAAACTGAAACATCAGTGTCCCACTGATACCAATCTGAGGTATATACCCAAAAGAATTGAAAATAAGAATGCAAACAGAAACTTACATACCAATATTCATTACAACACTGTTTACAGCAGTTAACAGGTTAGAAACAACCTAAATATTCATCAGCAGATGAATGGATAAAAGGGAAATTAACTCCTGATTCATATTACAACATGAGGAATCTTGGAAACATCATGCTGAATGAAGTAGATCACACAAAGGCAAATAATGTGTGATCTCATTTATGTGAAATGTTACTATATACTATGCATGTGTGTCTATAGATACATATATGTATATATTTTTTTAATCACAATAAAACAATTAAAAAAGGAGACAAGGGGACCAGGAGCTGATGATTTAGGTAAATCTCCGACTATCCATTTTGCAGAAGACACTAAAATTAGGAGATTTCACTGTCAGAATAGCATTCTCAAGTGAAAAAGCTGAGTATGGCTGGTCAACATTTAATACAACAGGAAGATCAAAAGGACAGACTACTCAGTTCCACGAAAGATTCTTTAAAAAGATTAAGCACATGACTTACAGACCACTCAGCCATCTCAAAAGAAGCCAAAAACTATAGATGGGATTATCTATGAAAAATCTGTGGATTAGCCTTGTGTCTTCTGGAGTAAATCCCTGTGATATACAAAGGAGGCCCACAAGGTTCTTAGAATTTTAATCAGCCAAAACATTGTCAATTTAGGGCAAAATGGACAAAGAGAGTATAAAATAGAACAAGGCTGCTAGACCCCAAAAATTCTACAGGCAAGAAATAGACTAATAAGATTACTCAGTTGTAAATACATGTTGTTTTTCATGAAATAGGAAGGATGGCCTAGAGGGCAGAGCCATGACAGTTGGGGTAAATCTGTAAATCTAAATCAGAGGAAAATTAACTTAAGTAGGTTGTTATTTAAACATACATAAATTGGTCTTAACTTTACCACCTCAGATTAGCAAAGAACCATCAGGTAAATTGAAAGTTTATGGTAAGTTTATGTCCTTTATACCTGGGATACCACTATCCAATAGGAACTACTATGTCTACAGTAAGATGAGTATTTAGTAAAACTTGCATGATTTTGGAAACCCTGGTGGCGTAGTGGTTAAGTGCTACATCTGCTAACCAAAAGGTTAGCAGTTTGAATCTGCCAGGTGCTCCTTGGAAACTGTGAAGCAATTCTACTCTCTCCTACAGGGTTGCTTGAGTCAGAATCAACTCAATGGCAGTGGCTTCGTGATTTTGACCAGCTTTATATTCCATATCCCGTAGTGATGTTGAAGAGGTCTGGAACAAACTGGTAGAGTTGAAAATTACGGGAGACCATCCAAACATCATTTCATGAGAATAACTGGAGACTGTGTGGTTGTTATTACCGTGATGAACACCACTAAGCTTGTTTTTCATTTTCTTTGATTTTGTGTTGGTACAATTATTCAGATTTATTCTTATCTTTAAAAGGGAAAGCATGATAGGAGTGGCAAAAATGAGTTATCAGGATGTGATAAAATAACTACAAATGTATCTGCATCTAGCAGTAAAAGAGCTGTATTTGCAAGCTTAAAAAGTATTATGGTAAAAAATAATCAATACAAACAATTGCAATACATATTCAAGTATATTCTTGGATTTGAATAAATGCCTTCTTATACTTAATTGTACTGGATTGTATTAGCTGGATAAACAATAGAACTGCTTCATAAAATAATGACTTCTAAGACCAAAGTAAACATTCCAAGAGAAAATGTTTTACATAAAGCTGTTAAAACTTTAGAGTCACTTTAAATTCAAATTATCTGCAAGTGTGCAGATAATTAGCAGGCCCACTTATCTGAATATACGGTAGCCAGTGCTCTGCTGGTTCTAAAAACACTTTAACAATGGAAAAATTAGAATGAATAATGTAAAAACTGTTCTAATTAAAGCCTAAAATCAATTTCCCATATTAAATTTCCCACATTAAATCCAAAAATCACCCTAAGACAGATTTCACTTTTTTTAAAAGGCTTTAGCAATTTGAAGTTAAGTGAAGCAGTTACTAAGCAATGAAAGAAAAGCACTTTAAAATTTCCTAAAGTACAGTGAAGAATAGGAAACCCTGGTGGCATAGTGATTAAGCGCTATGGCTGCTAAGTGAAAAGCCATCAGTGTGAATTCACCAGGTGCTCCTTGGAAACCCTAACGGGGCAGTTCTACTCTGTCCTATAGGGTCACTGTGATTTGGGAATCAACTTGATGGCACTGGGTTTGTTTTGTTTAATAAGGAAAATCTAAATTTCAAAATACTTAATCAGCAAGATAATCAATATCAAACAACAAATTGGCTATCTTAAATGTTAGCAATTTCTTCTTTAAATAGTATTCAAAATTGCTCTTACTGATGTCCTCTCTCCAGGCCCAAAATTTACCGCAACCTATGCAGGAAACCCTGGTGGTATAGTGGTTAACTGCTATAGCTAAGCAGAAAGTCGGCAGTTCAAATCCACCTGCTAAGGAGAAGGTTGTCAGTTCAAATCCACCAGTTGTTCCTAGGAAGCTCTTTGGGTTTTTCCACTCTGTGTATATGGTTGCTATGAGTCAGAATCGACCGAGGGCGCTGAATTTGGATGCGGAAAACACAGATTCATTAATGCTTATTATACAAGGTAGGTACTCAGTAAATGCTTGTTGACTAAATGGAGTCTTTTATGAAAGAAAACCAAAGATAATAAGTACGCAGAGAATAAGTGAATGCTTCACTTGTTGAGACACAAGTTGTAAAGACAACTACCAACAGCAAGGAAATCTGGAGAGTAAAACAATTCAAGAATTCTAAAGAAGTTTTCTTGGGGTACAGTAAGAAAAACAAAGGCATGTCTACAATTTATATTTAAAGAAGAAAGAGAGAATTAGAAACAATTGTTACATAACATCTACCTATACACAAATGGCTGTCATAAAAGACCCGTTCCTCCTAGGAATTCTAGGTCCCATATAATGTTCCTTAGATACAACCCAGATCATTGTATGCTTCTGCTCAAAAGTCGCTGTGGCTCTGTATTGCCTATAGAGCAAGGTTTAAACTGAGTCTGCTGTTCAAATTCATCCTCAGTAAGTGGTCACTTGCTTTACTAGTCATTTCTTCCACTATCAGTGACAGCTCGCAGTTACCCAAACACACCTTTTCATTTCTGCACCCCCTGTCCCTGCTACTGCATCCCGGATGTTCTCCCTCCGTTCCATGATACCTTCCCCCAGCCAACCGCGTGCATCATAACCACCATCACAGGCTATGGGCTGTGATCCTCTGAAAATTTGTTCTCTCCAATTTTTCATCAAACACTTTCTGACTCATTTATCAGTAGTGTGTGCATCTATATAAATGCTCTGAAGGCAAAGATTGTGTGCTGTCACTGTTTTTTAACCCCTAAAGTATTTATCACACTTATCTTAGACATAGGATTTGTTCAGCTTTGGCTGGCGTCAATACATGCTGAAGTACTGAGGGCAAATCTTTGCATTTTTCGCTTGTATAACTAAAGGAAAAAAACAAAAATGCAGCATTTTACAAATACCTATTTCACAATTATATACCTATAAAAACCAAAGCTAAATCTATTGCTGTTGAGTTGATTTCAACTCATACTGACCTCATAGGACAACTGCCCCATAGGATTTCCAAAAAGTGGCTGGTGGATTCAAACTGCCAACCTTTTGGTGAGCTGCAAGATACTTATCACTGCACCACCAGGCTCCTTAAATACCTATCGTGGTCCCCAAACTTTACATAACAAAAAGATACTTTTATCCTAAATTTCCAGAGAATATATCTAATAGGAATTAAGTGTGCAGTATAATCTCAATGCATGCTAGAAACATATGCATAGGAAAAAACAAATTATAATAAATGCACCAAAATACTAAGAGTCTCTATCTTGGGTTATAAAATAATATGTGGGACTTTCTGCATATTAATTTTACCTTTTCAAGTTACAGACAACGATCATTTGTTATTTTCATAATCAGAAAAAAATGAGTTATTTGAATATATTTATGTGAGATGATATTTTTTTGGAAACTATTCCTCAAATTAGAGCCATTCTTAGTCTCCTTAAGGCCTGGAGTGGTTCTATTAATGTTTCATGCTGTTAACTGGCCAACTGCCCCAACTCCTGACTCAGGATCAGTATCTGTTGAAACACCTTTTCTCATCCCTTGAAATGCTTCTGCTCTGAATTAGGAGAACTGTATTACACACTGACTGCCCAAAAAACTGTAATGAAACCTAGAGTAATTAATTAAATGGTGATCCAGAAGCTGTTTGAAGCTGAAACGCAAGTCAACTGGATGGTTTGTTTCCAATTTTGACCAAGAACAAAAATTATACCCCAAGGCTAAAATTAGTACCAGAACTTGGGTGAAAATAAGCCTTTTCCTGAAGGAATTTTTTTGTTACATTTTTTCATATTTCATGTTACATCTTTATTTGTTTATTTACAATTTGATTTTCTCTGTATCAGAAATGGGTACAAGGTGGTTAAAAAAAAAGAAAACTGTGAAATTCTCTAAATTTTATACACAAGCCAAACTAATTACATTGTCCTTGCATCTGAAAAACTAAAATGAGGAGTTAAGGGAATAAATGTGAGATATTACTCCTAGAACATTGCCTGAAAGAAGTGTTATGAATAAACAATTGACTGGATAAAATAATTTCAGAAGTATGCAGCAAAAGGAAGTTTTCACAGAAATGAATTTTAGATTTAAATCCCTGTAGATTTTAAAGAAAAGTGGCCAATGTTTCTGATAATCCTGATGTTTGGAATACAGGTGCTATAAACCAGTTTTCACATAGCACAAAGCACTTTTTTCCCTGCAGCAGTATAATAGGACTTAAAAGCAAAAAGCACTAGGCTTATTTACTAACCTGTAAGTCAACTCTAGTAGTTAAATTGCTGCAAAGTTGACAAATTCACAACCTCATAGCTAAGCATTTTCCTTTTCTCAGAGCCCATCGTCAAGTTCTGAATTAATGGGTCACACAAATCATGATCAGTCTCCAATCAATTATTTTAGATTCTTGCCTTAATCACATTAATGTGACATCTAGGAAAACTTGTCCCTTTGTGGCACAAGGTTACCTTCACTGGCTGCTAACCGAAAGTTGAAGCTTTGGGTGCACCTGCAGGTGCCCAGGAAGAAAGACCTGTGGATCTTCTAAAAAATCAACCGTTGAAAACTCTGTAGAGCACAGTTCTACTCAGACACATGCAGTGTCACCATGTGGGAAGCAACTCAATAACAACTTTTTTTTTCTGCTAGTTTAGAAAATCTTCATCAATACAGTGACAAGGACTATATAAGAAGTACTGATGGCATGATGGTTAAGTGCTCAGCTGCTAACTGAAAAAGTTACAATATGAACCCATCCAGTGGCTCTTAGGAGAGAGACCTGGAGATCTGCTTGCATAAAGATGACAGCCAAGAGAAGCCTGTGGGGCGATTTTACTCTGTCACATGCAGTCACAATAGCCAGGATTGATTTGATGCCACCTAAGAGCTAGATATCCAACTCAAAATGGTTGTAGACAACACATACTGTTTTTATCTTTCCTTTCTCCCTCTTGCTGTAAAAGTATTCCCTTTTGACAGGTATATGGATTCAACAGTGTCCCCTAAAAATAGGTGTTATAAATCCGACCCCTTACACCTTTGGAAGCAATCCAGTGTGGGAAGAAGGTTTTTTTTATGTTAATGAGACCCTGAAAATGTAGAACATGTCTCAAACCAATAACTTTTGAGATACAGAAAGGTAAAATAGGTACAAAAAAAGCAGGCACAGACAGAAGACCAATACTACTTGAAGCCCATGGAGGGAGATCACTCCACAAGCCCAGGAAATTCAAGGATGGTCAGCTGGAGAAGACGATGCCAGGATTTTCTCCGAGAGTGGTGAGACAGTCCTTTCCTAAGACTAGTGCCCTGAATTCAGACTTCTAGCTTCCTAAACTGTGAGAAATTTTTAAATTTCTGTTTGCTAAATCCTCCCACTTGTGGTATTTCTGCTAGAGCAGCACTAGGTAATTAAGACAACAAAGGCACTGGCCCTCCCCAACTCTAAACATCCAGGTCTAGCGGGGGTAGTCGCTTTCTATGTGTATGCCAGCTTAGCTCTCTTTGCTTCCCTCCTGGCTTTCCTCTTTTCTCCCTAGTCTCCAAAGCCCAAACTCTCTCATGATCTGAAGTTTTGAGACTCAAACCCTGTGTCAAGCCTGTGTCAAAGGACACTAAAATACCAATATGTGAAAAGGTTGTTGGGTAAATAAAAGAGAATGGGGGAAAAACACACCAAGCAATGTGTCAAAAGGTCATTCCTCTGTAGAAGGCATAAAGTCCAGACAGAGAAGGGGCAGAGCCCGCATGAAGGAAAAATGAGTTCTGGACCATGCTTAATGCCCGACCCAAGCTTCCAACCCTTGTCCCTACCACCCTGCTGAGTCTTGGTGCTGACTACCTAAGCCTTAATTGTTCAACTCTTCATTTAATTTGAATGAAACTAATCCAGATGAAGCAAATGAAAACTAAAAAACAACTCTTTGTTAAAGCTTTTGCAGTAAAAATAGCTAATATGACACAATAAGGATACTGCATTCTTGGCCTAGAAGAATTGTATCTACCCCAGAGTCTTTCCTCAATTCCCATTTTTACTTAAGCACCAGGAAAGAGGGTAACAGCATCAGGTAAGGCAGATAACAGCATCAGGTAAGGCAGATAACAGCATCAGGTAAGGAGGGTAACAGCATCAGGTAAGGGAGAGAACAGCATCAGGTAAGGAGGGTAACAGCATCAGGTAAGGGAGAGAACAGCATCAGGTAAGGGAGAGAACAGCATCAGGTAAGGAGGGTAACAGCATCAGGTAAACAGGGTAACAGCACTAGGCAAGAAGGGTAATAGCATCAGGTAAGGAGAGTGACAGCACTGGGTGGGAGGATAATAGTGCCACGTAAGCAGGGTAACGCCATCAGGTGGGAAGGGAGTGAGCAGCACCTGCTTGTCTATCAGTGGAGGCTTGCCTATTGCTGCGTTGCGGGAAGCTATGCCTCTAGTATTTAGGTACCAGCAGGGTCAACTATGGTAGATAAGATTCAGCCCTTCCATGCTCCCCACCCTTGCAGCTGTCAAAGAGTCTTTTCTGTTAGAGGTCTCATACAATATTTGTCCTTCTATTTCTGACTACTTTCACTCAACATAATGTCCTCCAGTTGAAACCAGGTTAAGAGATGTTTCCTGCTATCATAGTTGTTCTTTATCATTGCATAGTGTTCCACTGAGTATATATACCATAGTTTACCTACCCATTCTTCTGTTATTGGGCATCTGGGTTGATTCCATCGTTTTGCTATTGTGGACTGTGCTGCAATAAACATTTGTGTGCATATATCAGCTGATGTGAATGGCCTTGATTCTGTAGGATATATTCCAGCAGGGGAATTACTGGGTCAAACGGTGTATCTATATCTGAAAGAATAAAATTTAAAAGACAGCTTTATATCTTAAACTAAATGCAGAGCAGCAAGATTACAACAAAATTTGCTTTTAAATGGATTAAAATACTATTGTCTGTTCATACCTTTGCAGTCAACATTTAATGTGCTATGACATGACAAAGAATATTGTATACTCAACGCAGAAAAATTTGAAAGTCAAAGAGGCTGAACTATGATAAATACGTGTCTTATATTTTCCTATCCTTGCCAAGTAAACCAAAAAAATCAAACCCATGGCCTTTGAGAACTGCCCCGTATAGTTTCCAATGCTACAAACCTGTATGGAAGCAGACTGCCACACTTTTCTCCTACAGAGTAGCTGATGGATTTGAACTGCTGATCTTTCTTTCAACAGGGAAGCACTTAACCACTGTACCTGCCCCTGCCCCTGCCCCCCACCCCCCGGAATTCTCCTACAAGCATGGGGTACTTCAAAAACTTTGGTTCTGTTACAGATTGACTGAACTTCACATAATGAAACACATTCAATTTAAAATACCACTAAATACAAATGCCCATTATGTGTTGCTTAGCAATGGAGTCATATATAGACAATCTTATGTAATTACTTCTAATAAAAAAAATTGAAATAATGCGAATATAACAGGTCTTGGACATCTGAGCATGAAAGTTCTAAGTTAGTGTCACTGAACAGCCACACTTCACAGAAAGTCCTTTCAACCTCTTGTTATAATGTCCAGATGCACTCATTCTTTTCCTCTAATTCCTTCCCCGCTGGCTCTTCAGTGAAATAAAATACTGAGAGATACAGAAAACAACCACGTAATGTTGATAGTTTTTCCCATTTTACTCTGATAGTTTTTTCTTACTTGCCACGAGCTGGACAAAAGTTATGTAAACAACTGAGCACCAGTGACTTGAGGGCCTGCTGTGATCAGCACTGGCAACTCTCGCTAGATATGTAAGATTCTTGTGGTAAAATGAATTACAACTGAATGCACTTAGTGTTTCCAAGTCAAACATTCATCTGTGTCAGTGGTTTCTAGACTTTCGGATTTCAAAAGTGAGATTTCAAAACTGTGTGGGGAGCCAGCTGAGGTCTGCCAATTCTTTCGGTGGCCAAGTAAGCCCTCAGGGAAAAGAACGTTCTCTACAATCCGCGTCTATGTTAGCTTCCTAGGGCTGCCCTACCAAAACACCACAAAGCAGGTGGCTTTGAAGAGCAGAAATTTATCATCTCACAGTTCAGAAGGCTAGAAGTGCAAATCTGAGGTTGCACCCGGGTCGTGCTCTCTGTCCTTCGTTGTCTCTTTATAAAACAGCAGCAGTAGTGCAGAACTTGTCTAACTTCAGGGGAATCATGTGATGATGATCCCTTTGAGGCAGAGCTCAGACATATTTCCATTCTTTACTCTTTTACCAACTCTGATACCAGCCGTCGTCCCCACGGCACTTTCTGTTTCTCGTCTTGATCTGAAAATCCCTTGTGGTGGCCACACAGAACTCACAGAGCAGACTTAAAGTTAAGCCGCTTACTAAGGAAGCACCAGGGTACGATTCATGATCAGGATCAACAGGCTACAGCCCAGGATTAGGATCAGGAAGACACCCCGCCCCAGGCACCCACCCCCACCAAAAACCTTGTTATCATCAAGTCAGTTCCAGGTAAACTGCCCGGAAGGGTCTCTTAGGAGGGCCTGGTGGTTAGCTGCCAGTGAGCTGCAGCTCTTTACCACTGTGCTGCGCATGCTCAGCAAGATACGGTGTCCCTCCCTCTTTACTGCAAGACAGCTCTCTCTGCTCCTCTCAGCCATTCAAGCGAGCAGCCCCTTCTCTCTGTGCAGGCCCGGTCTCAGCCACACAGGCCTTCTTGAGCCCACTCAGGACGGACAGCCTCTCAGCCCTCCAGACTGGATTCCTCTCAGCCTCCGCGTAACAGGCCTCTCTCAGTGTCCCCAGGACAGGCCTTTCTGTCTCCGATCTCCCTGCTGTCAGCTTCTCCACTGCTAGCAGACCCAGCTTATAGCCAGAAGAGCAGTTTAGTTCAGACCTCTTAGCTACACTCCTAGCGTCGGGTTTCTGTCGTCACCACTGACCCTGCCACAGTGCTTCTTCCAGGCCTCTTACTGTGTCCAGTGTTAAGGCCTTGACCTGTGTTACAACTCTTTTAGTAGATTCCTCACCTCCCCTCTCTTTCTCTCTGCCTTTTTGTCTCTTCTTGCCTTTTCTTCTGTCTGCTGCTTTCTTCTTCCCGCCTACAGACCTCTGTAGGGGGTGGCTGCATATATAAGCAAACTTCTGGCCAGTTTCAAGGCATGACCTTCCCACTGGGGCCACAAACTGACCAATCACCTCTTGGTAAGCCACAAACACTTCATTTGCTTAGTAGGCTAGAGTCACTTCATTTGTCTAAGTACATTAGCCAATCTCTGCAAGGAATATAAAATAGACTACTCACAGGGCAAGCTGTGGCCCAGGGAAAGACAAAAGATAACAAACTTACTATCCACAAGTTTACAGTCTACTCAGGAAGTGTCAATCATTGAGGACAAAAATAACAAATCCTCTGGAGCAGAAAACTAAATCAAAGGTAACTCCTCAGGGCTTAGGGGAAAACTCTCCCCAGCTGTTTGTCCGTAGTACCAAAACAAAAGCCCACATAATGAAACTGTTCTATCACTCTTCCACTTCCTTCGGTAGTGGTGGTGCTGCCGTGCTGTCAAGTTGATCCTGATTCGTAGGAACCCAATAGGACAGAATACAACTGCCCCATGGGATTTCTTAGGCTATGATCTTTACGGGGACAGCTTGTCAGGTCTTCTGTCCCATGGAACAGCTGATGCATTCAAACCACTGATTCTTCAATTAGCATCTGAGCGCCTACCTATTGGTAGCCCCTGGTATTTCTTCAGCATTCCTTGATTTTTAGACGCATCTGCACATGACTTCTCTCTTCCCCTGTGCGAATCCTTCTGTGTCTGTCTTCCCCTCTTATAAAATATCCAACAGAGGGTTTAGGATCCGCCTTACTCCAGTATGACCTCGCTAATTCAACTGATAACATCTTTTAAAGGAAAAAACAATGTCCAAACAAAGTCACATTCAAGCACAAGAATTAGGACTTGTCTTAGGACCTAGTGCTGCCATTACACAAATACCACAAATGGGTAGCTTTAAAGAACAGGAATTTACCTTCTGACAGTTCCGGAGGCTACAAGTTTGAATTCATTGTACAGACGTAGGAAGAGGTCTTGCCCTGTCTGTGTCAGCTTCCAGTAGCTGCAGCAGTCTCTGGAGCGCCTGGTCTTATAGATTCCATGTGTGGCTGTCTTCATTCCCCCATGTGTGTTTTTGTGTGTATTCTGCTCTTTCAGTAACTGAAAAGTGATTAGGTTTAGGAACCATGCTACTCTTTTATAACCTCAGTAACATAACAAAAGGAAGCTACTATTTCCAAACAGGATCATTCACAGAGGTACAGAGGTTAGGATTTCAACACATACTTTGGGAAGATACGGTTCAATCCGTAATGTCATCACTGCATAAAATAAACAACATTTTAAGGTCCAGAAAGTAGGCAAGACATTATCACAGGATTAAAAAAAAAAATCAAAGGGACATTCATTCCCAAAAGCAGAGCCTTGACAACTATACCCTGATATGTCAATCAGAATTCCGACAGAGAACAGATGGGCCCTCAGCAAATTACGCTAAAAATATTTCAGTGATGATACTATATCCAGAGGTGTGAGCAAAGTTTTAAAAAAAAAGAAATCCAAGGAAGAATGGTGAGTTAACCAGGGGCTAGTAGTAGCAAGGCCCCACACACTCCACTACTAACCCAAAGGTTGGTCTTTTAAGTCCAACCACAGGCACCTCAAAAGAAAGGTCTGGAGATCTGCTCCCAGGACAGAGGGAAAGGGATAGTATTGTTGGAGCTAAGTGACAGCTGACATTGACAGGAGCTGTGACAAACAGCCACTGCCAGAGCCATGATGAGAAAGCAAAGAATTGGGCTTAAATATATGTTATCTATCCCCTGCAGCCTGTCTGAAACTAGATGAAAAAGAGAAGGCCAGGGGACCTGGGTGTCCCCGGAGTCAGCCTCTGGGGCACAGATACGTCCAACACGGGTAGAAAATGTGCCTGAGTGGGACTACCATTACAGCATATTGATATAATTTGGGGGAGGGTCAAAGGGAGAGAAAAACAGATGAAAGGATGGGCCTGGGTATGTCTTTTGTTATTTTTTGACTGAAGGAAAATTACCAGAGAAATTTTATCTTAAAATATAATATTGCTTGTAATTACATGCTTGATAGATTTGCTGGTTAGTGGCTTGATATCCAATAGCACAACATCGAGTGATACTCAAATGTGCAACTTGTTCCAGTACTTTATTTTTATCACACTCATAATTAAAAATTCAACATTGCATAGGTAGGAAAGAGGCGCATGCAACACTTAACACTTTCACTTAGCTCAGAACATTTTGTATGAATTAAGGAATGTCAAAACAAAAGTCCCCACAGACTCCACTGCTAACCAAAAGGTTGGTCTTTTAAGTCCCACCACAGGCACCTCAAAAGAAAGGCCTGGAAATCTGCTCCCAAAAAGTCAGCCATCAAAAATCCTGTGGAGCACATTTATGGGGTTTCCATCAATCAAAGTTATTTCCATGGCAACTGGTTGTGCCTCGGAGACTTGTCCTATCCCAGTGGTTTCCAAAATTTTCTAGGCACTGAAATCATCTGTGGATCTTTACAAAATACTGGTACCTGGATCATACCCACAGACATTCTGACTTAATTGGTAAGGGATGAAACCTAAGCACAGAGATTTTACTACACCCTTTTATAGATTTCTGAAACAGTTGTGAAGGGAGTACACAGCGCTCTCCCTGCACACTAGACCTACTCTCCCTTATTATTAACTTTTTACATTGGTGTATATGTATGGCACTTTGGTCACAATCAATGAACAACATCGATACAAGGAAATTAGCTAAAATTCATGCCTTATTCAGATTTCATTCTTTTAATGTCCTTTTCAGTGCCAGAATCTCATCTAGGATGTTACACTACATTTAGTTGCCTTGTCTTCTCTTGGCTGTGGTAGTTTCTAAGATTTTCCTTGTTTTTGATGATCTCAACAGCTTTAAGGAGTATTGCTCAGGTGCTTTGTAGAATATCACTCATTAGGATTTGTCTGATATTTGTCTCACGATTTGATTAGGGCTGTGTGCGTTTGATACACATGGGGTGACCATGTGTTTGGACTGACTTGTTTTTTTGCTATGTGCCAGCCTCTCTGTTGGCTGCATTTATGTATGTTGTGGTACTAAACCTGACAGTGTCTCTCTGTGGTTGAATTTATTCTCTTAATTGTACACTTGTGGGGACTGAAACTCAGAGATGTTAAGTATCTTGTCCAAATTCACACAGCTAATCAATGGAGATGGTTATATTTGTACCCGTGACCAAAAACACAAAAACTAAACTCATTGCTGTCCAGTTAATTCTAACTCATGCTGACCCTGCAGGACAGAGTAGAAACTGCCGCATAGGGCTTTAAAGGAGCACCTGGTAGATTTTAACTGCCAACCTTTTGGTTAGCAGCCACAGATCTTAACCACTGCACCTCCAAGTTTTCCACTGGTGCCCAGAAAGTTGATATATTTTTAGGCACCTGTCTCATCAACTTACCAAAATCCATCCTACTACTCTTCTTGCCAATTTGGGGTTACTTGAGAAACTGATTAAACAAGCTGTACACACTTTTCAATTTCATAACAGCAACAACAGAAGACAGGATATTGTGAAAACACAGCAATTCTTGTTGGAAAACTCACTGTGTTCTTGACTCACAGTTGATTTGCCATCCCATTTCCCCATCTACAAAAATACAGTGTTCTGCCATCACAACCATTTAATAGCTTTCCTTTTCTTACTGTCACTCAAGGACATCAGGGTCATTTTGACTTAGCAAAGAAAAGGGCCATTTGAACTGTCTATGAAGTGAATGTTGCTACTCAAGTGCACACTGGTTTTCCTTTCAGATGAGGATCACTTAGTGCTTCTCTGCGAGACATTCACTGATGGCCATTTACCTCTAAAATATACATGAATGAATCAGACAGTTTTCTGACGATACCCAATAGCATAGAAAACTGTACTTTGATGCTTGCTTGGAAGTTTGCTGCCTCAAAATAAAGATACAAACTTTTGAAGAGAGCACTCTTCTGGGCTGGACAAAACAAGATGTAATCTATTTTTCAATGAGCTTTTAAAGAAGTCCTTGATTTATTTATTTTTAAATAGTAAAGTACTGTGGAATCAGGCTTATGCCTATATCTTAGATATTGAAGGAAATGTTTAGTGTCCTTGCAAAATAACTAACTGCCGTCTTTTCAGAATTTAATCCAAACTAAAAACAGGAAAACCTGAAGATTAGGAAAGAAAGCACAGAAACCAACTAATTGCCATTCCTTCTTCTGCTTATATAATAAATTCACTTATGGTTGCCATGGCGAAGAGTAGGTCTGTTTTTCCCATTCCTTTGTCTCTACCCATTATTATGTCTAATACCAGAAAATGTCTTATTTCACTATCATCGTTCTGGCATCATAATGCTTATCCACCTACTCTGCATTTACCACCCTCCCAACAGGTTTTTAAATAGTAATACTTAAACTTGGATCCCTCGTGGTGTGGTGGTTAAGAACGCAGTTGCTAACTATAAGACCAGCAGTCAAATCCACCAGCTGCTCCTGGGAAACCCTGTTAGGCAGTTCTACTCTGGCCTGTGGAGTCACTATGAGCTGGAATTGACTTGATGACGATGAGTTTGTGATTTTGTTCCAAATACTTAGTGAAAAAGTAATTTCAGGTAAGGGCCTTAGATGCAGTTAGGAGAAAAAGGAAGAAGGAAAGAAGGATAGAAATCACTTCAAGGGAAAAGATCTCAGTAGTAATTTAGCTAAGGGAACTGCCTAATCTTGGAAAGCTCCTCAGATCCCAAACGAAAAAGCCTAAAAGTCTAATTTAAAACAAATCCCACCTTTCCGATAAACTAAACAAAATCTAAACTCAAACAAATGTGTTTTGGCTATGTCAACAATAATAACCATAAAGACAGGGTAATATTCTTTGGGCTTTATTAGACTGAACTCATCAAATCATAAAGCCTAATTTAGGGGGATTAATACTATGACTGCTGTATAATAATCATACAGCATACGGAATATTCCACCCAATTCATGGGTGTGACATTTTAGCAGAGACAGAACAAACTAATGTGAATTCAAAGATGGTAACCATAGCCTTGCAATCCTATTTCCCCATTTCTTTATTTCTGTCTTTACTCAATAAAAATTCATTAGAAGCATATTATACAGTAGATACTGACCTAACGAGATAAAAACATAAGTAAGACTTTATCTGTTCCCTCCAAAAGTTTACATTCTAAGCCTGCCATGAAGAGATAACTGAATGAACTGGATATTTGTAGTTGAGAAAAGACAAGACCAAAATGGAAGAGCTGACCCTTAGAAGACAGCAAACATAGGCAAATGCCACAATCTGTAAGGAACAATCAATAGGAATGAGATGATGGTTTCATCCTATTTATACACCCTGAGGCTTGAGAATATATACAATCAGCTTACACTGTTCTTTCTTGCTCATTCCCATTCCACCAATCACAAGAGCAAAGGGATACAGTAACTTGTCTTTCCTTTCGTAAATCCTTCAGTTTCCCAATGAAGGTGTTCAAAGATAGAGGACAAATGTACTACGCAAAAGCCCAGGATATGAAGGATTCTATCCCTGAACAATGTAAGAAGAGTTCAGGCAAGGAATCACCTGGATTCTGCCTTCAAATATTTGCAAGCTGCCATATGCAAAGAAGAACAAACCAGTTTTGTACAAAGTTTACAGAAACAAAACTGAGACTAGTGAATGAATATAATAAAAAACAAGCTTCAGGTCAGTATTTCTAAAAAATTGAATACTTTTTTAATTGTAATGTGCATATGAATTAAAAGTGGATCCTGTTAATTGTAGATTTTAATTCAATAGGTCAATCATTGTCTAACAAGATCCACTGTTAGGCTGATCCTGCTGGCTGTAGGACAACTTCTTAAATAGGACTGCTCTAGAATTATCTGGCAGTAGGTCTCCCTGGGATATACTCGGTTGCCAGTCACTGGAAATATTTGACCAGAAGCTGAATAATTATTTGTAAGGAATGCAATAGAAAAATTTCTGATCTGCACATAAGAGTGGGCTAGACGTACTTTTTCAAACCTAAATGGTTTGATTCAATGTTTTTTATAACAAAATTAATTTTACATGTGATAACTTATTTTAAATGGTAAAATGCTTTCAACATAAATGACGACAAGTATAAAGCCATAACAAAAACAATTTTCACATCAATAGATGGAAGAGCACAGATAGTAAATGACCTCCTCAAAATTTACTCCTTTATACAATGAAGTTACTGAGCTCCTGTTCTTAGCAAAGTCCTGGTGCAGTGCTGGATATTCAACAGTGCCACAAAGAGAAATGGCTCCTGCCTGCTTAAGGGTCACAGTCTAGCTAAGAAGCACACAACACACCCACATGATGAATTTCATCTGCTACTAGCAGATGACAATGAGACCAAGGGAACAATATTCCATTCTTTGAAGGGTCTGGAGGAATCGCAAATGCACTGTAATTTTCTAAGATGCTATGGCCCTGTTAGAATGGACAGTGTAATCCGGGAACTTTGACAGGTCAACTTTTTACCCCACGTCAATGAAGCATGACAATGACGACAAATCATCCAAAAATCCTGATTGCTCATTTCCCATCAGTTAATCTCCCCCTTTTTTAAGATGGGATAGATAATCTCCCATTAACTTTCTAGCATCCTTCACATTGCAAAACTAGGCTAACTGAGATGTTGTTTTTGTTGTTCGATGCCATCGAGTTGATTCCAGCTCACAGCAACCCTGTGAACAACAGGATGAAACACTGCCTGGTCCTGAGCCATGCCCACAATTGTTTTTATGCTTAAGCCAATTGTTGCAGCTACTGTGTCAATCTATCTCCTTGAGGATCTTCCTCTTTTTCACTGACACTCTACCTAGCATGAAGTCTTTCTCCAAGGACTGATCCCTCCTAACAACACACCCAGAGTGTGTAAGATTCAGTCTCACCATCCTTGCTTCCAATGAGTACTCTAGTTGTACTTCTTCCATAGCAGATCTATTTATTCTTTTGGCAGTCCATGGTATGTTCAATATTCTTGTCCACTATTGCAATTCAAAGCTGTCAATTCTTTTGTCTTTCTTAATCATTGTCCAGTTTTCACACACATATGATGCAACTGAAATTACCATGCTTGGGTCAAGTGCACCCTAGTCTTCAAGGTGAAGTCTTTACATTTCAACACTTTAAAGAGATCTTTCACAGTAGATTTTCCCAATGCAATTCTTTTGTTGATTTCTTTACTGCTGGTCCCATGGGCACTGATCACAGAACCAAGTAAAATGAAATCCTTGACAACCTCAACTTTGCTCTGTTTATCATGATGCTGCTTACCAGTCCAGTTGTGAGGATTAATTCTTTTCTTGATGTTGAGGTACAATCCATACTGAAGGCTGCGGTCTTCGACCTTCATCAGGAAATGTTTCAAATCCTCTTCATTTCAAGCAAGCAAGATTGTGTCATCTGCATAACTGGTTTTTAATGAGTCTTCCCTAATCCTGATGTCTTGTTCTTTCATATAGTCCAGCTTCTCAGATTATCTGCTCAGCACACAGATTGAAAAGATACAACCCTGGAATATAACTTTACTAACTTTAAACTGCACGATGTACCCTTGTCAGTTCAAATACCTGTCTCTTGATCCATATACAGATATCGCATGAGCACAATTAAGTGTTCTGGAATTCCCATTTTCTACTATGTTATCCATAATTTGTTATGATTCACACAATCAGATGCCTTGCATAGTCAATCAAACACAGGTAAACATCTCTCTGCTATTTTCTGCTTTCAGCCAAGATCCATCTGACACCAGCAATGATATCTGTGGTTCCACATCCTCTTCTGAATCTGCCTTTAATTTCTGACAGTTCCGTGTCAATACACTGCTACAGTCCAAGAGAACCAAAATACCACCTTGAGTATATCCCACCTGAGTTTGTAGACCGTCTCAAGAACAGATTTGATGCGTTGAACAATAATGACCAAAGACCAGATGAGCTGTGGAATGACATCAAAGACATCATACATGAAGAAAGTAAGAAATCTTTAAAAAGACAAGAAAGAAAGAAAGAAAAGACTAAATTGGATTTCAGAAGAGACTCTGAAACTTACTCTTGAATGTAGAGTAGCTAAAGTAAAAGGAAGAAATGATGAGGTAAAAGAACTGAACAGAAGTTCAGTGACTTGAGAAGACAAACTATTCTAAAGACATGTGCAAAGAGCTGGAAACAGAAAACCAAAAGAGAAAACAAGCTCCACATTCCCCAAGCTGAAAGAACTGAAGAAAAAATTCAAGTCTTGAGTTGCAATAGTGAAGAAGTGTACAGGGAAAATATTAGACAACTCAGGAAGCATCAAAAGAATCTGCAAGGAATACACAGAGCCATTTATACTAGAACAAACTGGTCAACATTCAGCCATTTCAAGAGATAGCATATGAGCAGAAACCAATGGTACTGAAGAAAAAAAATTGAATTGGCATCAAAGGCATTGGTGAAAAACAAGGCTCCAGGAATTGATGGAATATCAATCAAGATGTTTCAACAAACAGATGCAGTGCTGGAAGTGCTCACTCATCTATGTCAAGAAATTTGGAAGACAGCTATCTGGTCAACTGACCAGAAGAGATCATATTTATGCCTATTCTCAGAAAAAGATCACCTAACTGAATACAGAAATTATGAGCAGTATCATTAATATCACACACAAGTATAATTTTGCTAAAGATCATTCAAAAGCAATTATAGTAATAACTGAGACATCAGGAGGAACAAAAATCCATCATGACATTGCAGGGTAACTAGCACTTGGTCAGGTGCATTTGAGTTTTCAAGGTGATATCCTTACTTACGCATACTTTAAAGAGATCCTTTGCAGCATCTTTGCCCAATTCAGTGTTCCTTTTGATTTCTTGAATGCTGCTTCCATGGGTGCTGATTGTGGAATGAAATCCTTGACAACCTCAGTCTTTTCTCCGTTTAGGACAGTGTTGCTTACTGGTCCAGTTGTGGCACCTGTAACTGCAGAAAACAAAGCCAACTCTTAGCAAAATTAGCAAAAACAGTTACACAAGCGGCCTGGTTACCTGTCTCTATCACCAACACAGCAGGTAACTTTCACCAAAAAAAAAAAATGCAAAGCATGAAAACAATCATCAGAACTAAATTTAGATATGACACAGATGTTGAAATTGCCAGAAATGCATTAAATATTCAAAGCTATACTATTCATAATTGCCCCAAACTGGAAACAACCAAGATGCTTCTGATCACTAAGCTTGTATATCAACTCAACAGGGCCATGATTCTCAGTGGTTTGGCAGTTACAATGTAGTTTGGCAATCATATAATGATGTGATCATTTCTGTGATGAAATTTGATTTAATGTGCTCTGCTCCATGATGGGATCTGTTGTGTGCAGACAATCAGTTGAAAGGTTGTTTTCTCAGGGGTGTGGCTTAAATAAAATGTAAGTGGACTTTCTGGCAAGGCTTGTGGGCTTTTGCTTGTTCTGGATACTCAAGCTGTCTCCTGTTTCTCAGGCCAACAGTTCTTGGCCCCTGAGCTAACAACTTATCTGTGATCTTGCCTGTTAAACTTGGAATTTGTAGGTCTTCACAGCCTGAGAGCAAGAGCCCTACTCTGACCTGCTGATCTTGAGTTCATTCACGAGGCCCTGAATCTATGTGAATCAGGAGAAGCCTCCAGCCTCATTTATGTATTTGTGACATTCCAGCCCTTACAATCACATGAACCACTTTCTTGATATAAATCTCTTTATATAGATATTTATATCCTTTACTGGTTTTTCTTCTCCAGAAAACCCAGCCTAAAACAATACCCTTCAATAGATGAATAGATAAACAAACTACAGTACATACACAGAATGGAATATTACTCAACAATGAAAGGGAATGACCTATCAAATTATAAAAATACATAGATGAATGTTAAATGCACATTTCTAAGTGAAATAAGTCAGTTTGAAAGGGCTGTATAATGTATTGTTTTCATTGTATGATGCTCTGAAAAAAGAGGACTGATAAATATGTGAAACTCTATGGACTTTTTTAGGGCAGTGAAACTATTTCTTATGACACTGTAATAGTGAATACTGTTAGGTTTTGCTTTTGTCAAAAAACCCATAACACTTTATAGCACAAAAACTGGAACTTAACCTATGCAGTTTTTAAAAAATCACTTAGGAAGGCAGAGCATCCCTGGAAGAAATACAGAATGTGACAAACCTAGCTGTATTATAAATATATGAAACACCCTCACTAAAGTGGGTGGAGGAGAAAGGTGTGGATCTAAGTGACTTTGGAAAGGAGGGGAATATCAAAGAACAAAGGTGAAAGAAACTATACATAAACACTATACTCTAATTAATAAAATTTTATCCCACTGTGGTATGAATTAAGAATTCCAAAAGCTCTACACATGTATGCTATCAACTGAACAAATAAGTCAAAGTCAGAGTGGCAGGTTACAGTCAAGCAAGTTGAAAAAGCAAGAAAGACCCATGTGGTAATGGGTTAAAATTGGAGGCTTCAGTATAAACTCACTCAAAATCGTTGCAACAGTACATCAACATGGCACTGTAAGGAGGTCAGAAGAGAATGTGAAATGAAAAATATCAATACTGATGTCAGACGGTGTTGGCTGAAAGCAAAGAACACCAGAAATATGTTCACCTGTGTTTTATTGACTATACAAAGGCATTTAATTGTACGCATTATAACAAACTATAGTTAAAAATGGGACTTCCAAAACACTTAATTGTGCTTATAAGGAACCTGTTCATAGACTAAGAGGCAGTCATTTGAACAGAACAAGGGGCTACTGCCTGATTAAAGTCAGGAAAGTACATATCAATCCTATCACCATACTTTTGCAATCTGTATGCTGAGCAATTGTTTGAGAAGTGGGATACATGAGGAAGAACGCCGCACCAGGATAGGAGGGAAACTCATTAACAACCTGCAATTTGCAGATGATACAACTTTTCTTGCTAAAAGTGAAGAGGACCTGAAGCACTTACTGCTGAAGATCAAAGACTACAGCCTTTTGTATGGATTATATCTCAACGCAAAACAAAACTTCTCACAATAAACAACATCATGATGAACGCAGAAAAGATTGACATTGTCAAGGATTCCATTTTGTTTAGATCCACTCAGCTACCACAGAGGCAGCAGGTAAAAAGTCAACATACTGCACTGGGCAAATCTGCTGCAAAAGATCTCCTTAAAGTGTTGAAAAGCACATATCATTTTGAGGATTAAGCTGTGCCTGACCCAAGACATAGTATTTTCAATCACCTCATATACAGGCAAAGCTGGACAATAAATAAGGAAGACCAGAGGAGAATTGATACCTTTGAATCACATGTTAACAAAGAATATTGAATATACTATGGACTGTCAAAAGAACAAACAAGCTTGTCTTGGAAGACATAGAGCCAGAATGCTCCTTGGAAGCAAGGATGATGTGACTTTATCTCAGGAACTTTGGACACGTTACCAGGAGAAACCCATTTCTGGAGAAGCACGTCATGCTTGGTAAGGTGAAAAGAAAACAGTGAAAAGAAAAAGAAGACCTTCAAAGAAATGTATTGACACAATGGCTACAACAATGGGCTGAAGCATAATAATTGTGGGGATGTCATGGGACCATGCAGCATTTTATTCTGTTGTAGATGGAGCTGATGACACGCCACATTGATAACACACTGATAACACATTGATACGACATAATATAAACGGCACTTTTCCTCTGTGATCTTCTTCTACAACCCTAGTCTAATCATGGAGAAAACGTCAGACAAATTAAAATGTACATGACCTCTCAAAACTGTCAAGGTCATCAAAACACATGGAAAATCTGAGAAACTATCACAGGTAAGAGGAATTCCCAATTGGGAAGGCAAGATATAGGAGAACTCTGTGCTATCTCTGAAATTGTTCTGTAGATCCAAAATTTTTCTAAAATAAAAAAGTTTACTTAAACTAATTTCCCCTTATGGAAATGATTGTCTTCTTAGCAAAAATAAAGAATAATGTGTTATTATAATTATGGAATGATAGGCCCCCAAAACATAGTAGATAGAAACTAGAGCAAGAGAAGCAGAAGATTAAATTTGGAAGAATTGCGACATTTCAAGAACAGCCCAACTGAAGCAGATGAGGGACTCAGAGATAAAAGATGAACAAAATAGAAGTCTGCAAAGTGATAGAAGACCCTAGGAATTTAAGGAAAAAAGTCATCCCTGAAAATATCTCCAGAGGTAGAAATGCTTAAAGGAGTTTAGGAACTGTATGTTTAATATCCAACTTGAAATATTCTGTACCGCTATGACACAAGGTAACCTCCACCTTTTTGGCTACCTCTTTCTCTATTGCACGTCTCCTATAGGTAACTGCCTAAAGGAAGTGGTACTTTTGAAAAATTAAGGAAAATTGATTTTGGGAGAGGAGATGCCTGTAGGGTGGAGGGTAGGGAATAGCCACAAAAGGCAAAATGCAAATAAGAAAAAGAATTCAAACAGGAAACCAAAGCCAAAGTTAAGTGATGAGACCTGCATCTTTCAGGAACATGCAGGGAGGAGAACATATCAGGGAGGACATATCAGGAGAACCTATCAGGAGGAACATATCAGGGAGGAGAAGCTACCAGATAGTTCCTAAGTCTGATGGACTTGAGAATCAGGTAAAGTACAACACTGTGAGACTCTTACGTAAATGAAGGACTTACTGGTCATGTCTAAATTTATATTCCTAGTTTAAAACAGGAATCATGAATGTGTTTATCATGTGAAATTTTATGAGTTATGAAATCCTAAAATCCAGTTTCCACCATCCACTTCAAACAAAAGGAAACAAAAGGAAGTTGCAATTTATTTATTGCCATCTTAGTTGGAGTAATAGCATGCCAGCACAGAGACTTCCTTTCAATTATGTGTTCCTGGCTTGCTGCCTTCCTAAAATAAATAAAGCAGTGCTGTCCCACCTCCCAGAACAAAAACAACAGCACCATGGAACATTTATGCCAAAAAAGAAAAACCTCCAAAGCAGATGCAATCAACGCTTTGGGCCAACTTCTATCTCTGTTGACTTTCATCTTGCCTGCTTATATAAGTGAAAATGTTTTCAAGATGTGTACTACCTCACTGATGGCAGAAGTCGGGTCTGCTTGTGTTCCTGCAGAGAGCACATCACATTAGAACACAGCAGAAAGGAGGGTCAACTCGACTTCATGAAGTAATTAATTGATTACACCAGCTAGCTTGTCCCTGTCCTCTAGAAGTTTTCAGTCTAAAAGACAGAGGTAAAACAAGCAAATAAATAGTTTCTTAAAAATCTAAAACAAGATCATTGATTGAGCATTCCTTTAGGGAGAATGGAGAGAGAAAGGCTGATGTTCTGATCCTATAAGGTTAGATTCTGAGGAAAGTGGAGCAAGAGTGTGACCTTACCTGAGAATATCCACTCTGGGGAATAAAATACAGACATTAATTCTAAATTCACTATGGAAAATCAACTAGCAAGTGCTAAAAGAAGAAAAAGGAATTCCAAAGAAACATAACTGGTGTGAAGGTGCGGGAAAAACAGAACAGAAATGAATTGAGAATTGGCAGAGTACAAGGAAAATTGGCAGACTACAAGAGCATACCAGAAATAAAGGGGAAAAAGCCTGAAACAATTGCCAAAAACTGCTTCTGGCATCTGCAGCTCCCTTTCTGCACTGCTAGTTAGGTAATTTAGAATGCACAGAGGTAAAGTCAGGATAGCTAGGTAGTAAGAGCTAGTGCTAGAGAACACACTGTAAAGAGATGCCAAAGAGGAAAGGAGAGGAAAATGAGGAAAAGCTGCAGGTAGAAAACAGCAAGTGAACTTTAAATAACGGATGAATTCTGACATACAGGATGGAGAAAAGCAAATTTCGGTATGACAAACACGAATACGGCCACTGAGACTGGGAAAGGCCAGAGATCATGGGAAAATACTTAGCAAATGTATTTATCTAAAATACAAGAAAATAAAGAGAATAATTTGAGGTAATCCTGGAAAAAACAGATTAGGGACACATTACTAATTCATTGGTGTCTCTGGTTGATGTAAACAGTTAACTGCTAATCTGGAGGTTGGAGGTTCAAGTCTACCCACAGACATCTCAGAAAAAAGTCCTGGCGATCTACTTCCAAAAACTCAGTCATTGAAAATGTCATAAAGTGTCACTTTGCATTGATACACACGTGGATGTTATGAGTCAAAAATGACCCTGTGGAAACTGGCTCAGTATGACAAACTGGAAAGACACTAAAGAAAATTAATCTGGCAATAATGTCCATAATTTATTGGAATAATGAGACAAAATACATACACAAAAAGATCTGCTTAAAGACTGCTGTGACTCAGATGAAAAAATTGTCCCTTGCGTAAGATTTCACCTTGATTATTGCTGGTATCCCTGCCTGTTAAGACCTGGTACATAGTAGATGAACAGTAAAAGTTTGCTGCATTAATAAATTAATGCATAATAAGGAAATGAATGAATGAATAAAATAAGAGGGCCTGAGCTAAGATAATGGCAACAAACATGAAAAATAGGAGTGAAAAGTGAAAACATGTTGTTGAGATAAAATCAACATGACTTATTATCTAGAGCCTAGGTGCTCTGGCAGTAGCGTGGGAAGGATACTGAATTTTCCACCTCCACATGCTTAAAAATGATTTTCCATGTTAATTTTTCTATTGCCACTGTAAACTATTGTAGAGTCTGATACATATCATAGTACAGGAAAGAGCATAATTAAGTGTATTATAATTGGCATGAAATTAAATTTACAAATCATTCAGCTATAATTTTTGGAATGGCTGTGAACAGTTTTCTTAGCAATCATAAAAGGATTCTAAGCAACATGGATACTTCAGTGAAATGACAACATAGGGCCCACTCAGTTTTCTCAGCAGAAAATACAAAGACAGCTAATTGAATAGAAATTCTTCCCTATAACGCATCACACAATTTCAGGAGCAATCCTTTTTACTCTAACTACTCCTACCAAAAAACCTTCTAAAAGGTGACGATATTGGTAAAAACAAAACTCAGCGTTTCCAGCTCACACTGTTTACATCTCTGCCCAGATGGATGGCAAAATAATCAAAATGATCTCTATACTCTCTATCATAATACGTGGCTATTTGCTAAAGAGGATGTTTGCTTCTTATACCAGAGGTGGCTTGAGGTTCTCCCAGGCAGTCAGTTACAGAAGGAAAGCACACTCTCCCAGCACAGAAAGTGCTAGAGTGTATTATATTGGTGAATGTGACCACATTACTTTTTTAAAAAATGTTTTTTATTGTTTAAAGTGTGCATAATATTTCAAACACATTCACATGAACAATTCAGTAACATTAATTACTTTCACTATGTTGTGCAACAATCCTCACTGTTTCCAAATTTTTCCATTACCCTTAACAAAATCTTATACCACGTAAGCAATAACTCCTTTTCCTCTCCCACCTGCCCTTGGTAACCACTAATCTACTTTGGTCCCTAGACATTTTGCCTGTTCTAGTTCATTTAAGTGGAACCGTATAGTATTGGTCCTTCTGTGCTTGACTTATTTTGCTCAGCATAATGTTCACTGCAGCAATATTCACAATAATCAAAAAGTGGAAAGAGCCAAAGCTGAATGGATAAGGAAAATTAGTACATAGATACAATGGAATATTATTCAGCAGTAAAGAAAGAACAAATGCTGAAACAAGCTACAACATGGAAGAAAACACACTGAGTGAAATAAGTCATATTTCTTTCAGAATCTTAAGCATAGGTAAGAAGTGACATTTGATTATCGTAATAGTTACTTAGCAGTAGTTAGTTACTTAGATAGTCACTAACTAATCTCACTATTTGCATCAGAGTAATGTGGTTTTCCTGAAGTTTTGTAATCTAAATCCAATAGGTCAGACTTGTTAACTAGAAATGGGGGCTGTTCTGTATTGATAGGAAAATGATTGCTTGGAACATTTACTTTGGAGATTTTGTATCTATCACAAACCCTCACCACTTCACATCTGAACTAACAGCAGCAAATTTTTGAGGATAATCTCTCTGCCAGCCAATAAGGACTTAGTTAAACCAACCCACTGCCGTCAAGTTGAATCCAACTCATAGCGACTGTATAGGACAGAGTAGAACTGCCCCATAGAGTTTCCAAGAAGCACCTGGTGGATTCAAATCGCCAACCTTTTGTTCAGCAGTCATAGTATTTAATCACTATGCCACCAGGGTTTTCAAGGACTCAGTGAGGGTATAGTAAAAGAATGGAAGTAGTTTGCACAGCCACATATAAAACCATGTATTGCTTAGCCAACATTTTTTGTCTCAGTGTTGTAATTCTTGTGGTCATTTGATTCATCCAGTGCCCTGCTTCCCAAAAGAGTGTCTCATTCAATAAAAACCTACAGGCATCCAGATTCCTCAGTCTTCTTGGGATTTAGGTTTACTGTTCCATCAACATAATAAATGATTTACACTTCTAGAATATTCTGTGGAATCATAGCTCTTTCTAATGCTTAATTTAAATCTGAGACATCTCAGGAAGGAGGCTGGAAGATGCTTAAACGAGTCAAAGGTGGAGACCATAGCACAAACACAGCTTTTCAAGGCACAGCAGCTGACTAGTATGAACCTTTTCATGAGCCAGGGCTAAAGATACATAGTACAGGATGTGTTCCACAGGATGTCTAGGAAGGCACAAAAAAGTTTTATAGAATTTTCTGTAGCTTTAAAACACAGTATTTGTCTTGAAGAGCTGCCATTTCTTGTGTATTTCCATTCTCACCATAATATGCTTGAAACTACTAGGATTGAAAGAATAATTCAGAAAAGTCACAGTGCATTGAGAAAAACAGGCTGTCTGCCAAGGAAACAGACAGTTAAGAGACTTAAGAGAGTTGGTTCTCACTGAAAAATATCCCAGGGTTTCCCCATAGAAAAGTTTATGGACAGATTTCCAAATAAGTTGTGTCCCCATTGATAAATTATTTTGAGACTTTTCAACTAACACGAAGATTACCAGAAATTGTGCTAGGCCCTCATGAAACTCGTACTACAGTTCTCTGCCTTGCAGTTCATCTCCCGCCTTCCTCTTTTTGCAGTCATGAACAGTAGGATTCCTCAGCAGGAACAACGGTAATTATCGTCTATTGAATACTTAGTCAGTGCCAGGCACTGTGTAAACATTAAGTCTTTTAACTTATAGCTACCTCTAAAAGTAGGTAGTTCTAACCCTGTTTTAGAAAAAAAAGAAACAGACTTAAAGAGAATTGTGCCAGGTCGTACAGCTGGAAGGTAGCACAGCCAGGATTTAGACACGTGATCCTCGCACTCTGCTGTTTGCGCTGGTAACAAGAGTGGAAGGTGGACCAAGTATCCATAGGGCTTATTGCCGTCTTCATTATGATCTTCTCTTCACTGCAACTGAACCCACAAAGGATGAGGAACAAGAAGACCCATATAAATTGGAAAAGCAACTACAAATGGGTATTTTGTTGATGCTGTTAGGTGCTACAAATCAGGTCCTACTCACAGTGAGCAGAACAAAATATCACCCGGTCCTCACTACCTCACTACCTTTGTTATACTTGTACCCATTGTTGAAGCCATTACATCAATATAGCTTGTTGAGGCTTTTCCACTTTTTCCGCTGACCGCTACCTTACCAAGTATGATGTCCTTTTCCAGCTGCTGATACCTCCTGATACCATGTCCAAAACACGTGGGACATAGTCTCACTATCCTTACTTCTAATGAACATTCTGTTTGTATTTCTTTTGAGACAGATTTGTTCATTCTTTTGGCAGTCCGTGTATACCTAATATTCTTCATCTATGGTAATGGGTATTTTGATAGTTGTGAATTTGGGTTAAATAAAAAATGGATGGAAGAAATGCATTAAAAGTCAATGAATAGCCAAGTTTAATCTTCAGCTTTATTCAAGGTGCACAATCAGAGATAAAAATTCCAGATACATCTATTGCTCTGTAACTGTGATCTCATTCATTTTTAAAAACGTTTTCGGTGCTTTCTAATTGTTAGATTCTAGTAGAAACCTATTCAATTTTTCCCCTAGCTATGTATATGTCTTTAGATACAAATGTATATAAAATGTGTATGTAGATTTATGTGTCCATAAAACGGCATGATAACACTCCATTTATTCAATATTTATTTACTACACCTTCAACAACCCAGAAAATAAGAGGGAAACAGGAAATGGGCAAAATGTTCCCTCTGTACCCAGAATAGATATGGTAAACATCATGTACTTGGAGCTCAGCGTCATCCCTGGTGCCCACATTCAGAGCTTAAGAACTTTTATTCTGCTCATTATTGCTCTCGAGCTTTAGTATCTGGTAAGCTGCTTGTTTTTCACTCCACTCCTGATGAGAAGTAAACAAAAAGAACGACTATTATGGTAAGGGTCCTTGTGAGCAGCAGTGAGGGACAACGTTTTTGAAGCCCTGGTGTCTCAGCGATGAAAGCACTGGGCTGCTGGCAGAAAAGTTGGAGGTTCAAACCCACCAGCGTCTCCAGTGAGAGGAAGATGCGGCCATCTGCTGGGTAGTCCTTCTGTTATACAGGGTCACTGTGAGATTCAATGGACTCGATGGCAATGGGTTATTAAGATAAGGTTTTTTTGTCAGCAACAATAAGTGACAACCAATAGACAAATAGTAAAACTATCAAAAGTACATTTACAGGTAGTAGCTGCTTAATATTTGTGGCTGAATGAATGGGTGAATGAGCAAGCTGAATCTTTCTAATCTAGTAAAAACAATCAGTTTAGTATCAGTGTACGTGAAAAAAATCTTGAGTGTTTTAGCTGTCCGTGTGAAAAATATAGGTTAAGAATTGCTGCTGTATTCAGTTGAATAACTTGTTTTATTCAGTGAGCATTTGATTCTAAGGAACAGAACTACCTCAAAAACCCAAAACAAAGGTGTGTGTGTTTGCACATCTGTATGCGTGTGTCTGTCTGTCCCTCTAGCAGGGTGGTGCGATGGGTGTTGTACAGAATCAGAGATCTCACAACTATTCCTCATGGAAACAGGAGCCAGTGAGTGGGACACCGTCAGGGACTCAGGCAGCTAATTGGTCCAGCTCATTTTCTCTCAGGGGCTGTGTAACTCTTATCTGCATTTCCCTCTGTGGGACTGCACTATCACCCTTGGTTCTGCTCTCCTGAAATGTTGGCCTCTACCAGGCTTTAACTAATCACATCTTTAGTTCTAGCCTTACTGGTAGATCTCCAGCTACTAGCCCCAAATTCCCAGCAAAGTGATTTGAATGTGTCAGTCTTTATCTTTAGTACAGTCAGTTGTAGCCAAGGATGGCAGTTCAAATGCCTCAACTGTACCTACCTAGAACATGCCTTCTGTATTTATTGATTAAATCACTTGTTTACCTGTTTGCATGTTAACATATTGGAAATCTATTGTGGATGCTGACCACGTAGAACTCAAATACGAGATAAGTTAATAATCGTATTTTAAGCTTCACCTGTCAAAGAAACGAAATATCTTGTTTCAAGTCATTTTATAAAATATATCAACAAACTAAACTCTGTTCACAGGCAGGTGGTTCATGAGAGATCTAGAAGCTATGTCCCATGAAAAATTGTTGAGGAAACTGAAGTTGTTGATATGGAAAAGAGAAAATGCACTCATTCATTTAAAAAAAAAAGTATTGAGTGTGTACTGTATTTCCTGCACTGTGCTAGGCACTGTGATTAAAATGAAGCACAAAATGAGAACCAATTCCTGCTCTCATGAGGAAAATCTGATTGCTATCTTCAAATTTGAAAGATTTTTCATGTATAAAATTTATTCATGCTGCTTCAGGAGGCAAAACTCAGATCAGAGGATGAAAGTCACAGAAACAAAGAGAGAAGGATGAATTATCTAACCATTAGTGAAGTCCAGAAATGAAATGAAAAACTCCATAACATGACACCTCTCCTAACTACGGTAAGTATCCATGACTATCAGAATAATTATGCAAGGCTTCCTGGCATGAAGGAAAATGTTATACTAAAGGTATTTACTGAAGACTCTTTTAATTCTCAGATTTTGAAAATAGAGCTTAAAGAGAGTTTGGAAGCATAAAAACCTTCTAAAGCTCCAGTTTACCTCCAAGAGAGGGCTTCCCAACAGGCTGAATTTGTTATTACCCATCCTTGTTCTTCTCCAATGTACTCTCCATACAGACAACATTGCTGAGACAGTGGCTTTAAAAGAACATTTTTATAAGTAATGGCTGACTGTATAAATTGCTGATAGAAGCACTATAGGATCTACTGTTACTCATCTGTTTTTAGAACAAGAAAAATGACACAATTTTTAACCAGAAACGGAAATAGGCTGACCTCTCGGAGAGACGGTGTGCCTGAAAATGATGAAAATAAGTGAATTATGCAAACAACCTTGAAAATCATCTGTATTCCAAACATCCCATCTGAGGTGGCATGCTCTCTATGGCAACAGGGGAAGGCACTAAAGCCAAGAGCTCTTACTGCTGATTTGAAGACCACCAGACCTGGGGGTTAAGTGCTGGCTTGCCCATCTCTACTCTTTGCTTGTTTTCTCATTTGTAAAATCGATATAATCACAATGCCTACATTACATAATAATCTAAAGGGATAATGCACATAGAGCTTAGCCCAGTGCAGTGCCAGGCACACAGTGGCCTCTCAAGGCACATTAGTTATAAAATTAGTCACAAAACAGTGAACAGAGAGGGGGGTCAATGTCTTTCATGTGCCAGACAATGTGCCACTTGTTTTACACACATTTTCTCATTACTTTTCCGTGTTTTATAAATGAAGAAATCGAGAGCTCAAAGAGACAAGTAAAGAGCTCAGAGCCAACCAGCAACTGGGAAAGCTGAATTTTGAAGCCAAGCTGATTCGACTCCAGAGACTGAGTTTCTCACTACTGAGTGTAGCGTCGTTTCAACAGTCTGCTCCTTGAGTGGTGTCTTTTTTCTTTTTATCCCCCCATCTTCTTTTCTTTTTTATCGTGATTAAGTACATAATCCAAATCAATTTTGCATACCCACCTATCTGTAGCTCCGTCTGCTCTCCTCACCCAGTAGCCGCATATTCCTCCTTTTCACTCTGTGTTTCTAGTATCCTCTTTACATGCACCTGTCCCCTCCTCTCCACCCTCTTCTCTCCCATCTGGAAAGAAACCAGTAGGACAGTCTCCTATAGCTGTATAGAACCATAAAGTATACACACCATATGGTCACACTCTGTCCCCAAGTCTCGTCCATTCTTGTCTGAAGCGTTGGCCTCAGTGATGGTTCCCAGTCAGGGCCAGCAGCAAGTCTAGGGGCCATGTTCCCACGAGAACCTCCAGGCTGTCAGACCATCAGTTTTGTTCTTTTAGTAGAGTTCTTGAGCTGCATACCTCTTTTTCTTGTGTTGCCTCAGGGACTCTACATTGTGTCCCCTATCATGGCTGCCTTTGCTGGTGGCCAGGCACCATGTGATTCTTCTGGTCTCATCTTGATTCAGTCACCCAGTCACATGGGTTCTTCTCGCTCCTGGGCTCTTTTCGTCTTGTGTCTTTGTTGTCCAACTTCTGCATGCATGCAAAGCAATTGAAAATACCATGGCTTGGATCAGGCGCACCATAGTCTTCAAGGACTTTTTAAAGAAGTCCTTTGCAGCAGATTTTTCCAATCCAGTGCATCTTTTGATTTCATGACTGCTGCTTCCATGAGCTATAATTGTGGAACAAGTAAAATAAAACCCTTGACAACCTCAACTTTCTCCATTTATCATGATGTTGCTTATGGTCCAGTCTTGAGGATCTTTGTTTTCTTGATGTTGAGGTGCAATCCATTCTGAAGGCTGTGGTCTTTGATCTTCATGAGTGTTTCAAATCATCTTCACTTCCAGCAAGCAGGGTTGTGTCATCTGCATACTGCAGGTTGTTAACGAATCTTCCTCCAATCCTGATGCCTCGTTCTTCTTGGTATAGTCTAGCTTCTCTGATTAGTTGCTCAGCATACGTATTGAAAAGGTATGGTGAAAAGATACAACCCTGACCCACACCTTGTCTGACTTCAAAACATGCAGTGCCCTCTAGTTCTGTTCAAACAATTGCCTGTTGATCCATGTACAGATTTCTCATGAGCACAATTAAGTGTTCTGGAATTCCCATTCTCTGCAATGTTATCCATAATTTGTTACGATCCACACAGTCAAATGCCTTGGCATAGTCAATGAAACACAGGTAAACATCCTTCTGGTATTCTCTGCTTTCAACCAAGATTCTTCTGACATCAGCAATGATATCCCTTGTTCCACATCCTCTTATGAAACTGGCTTGAATTTCTGGCAGTTCCCTGTCAATATACTGTTGCAGTCACCTCCGAATTATCTTTAACAAACTTTTACTTGTGTACACTATTAAGGATTTTTTTCAGTAGTTTCCACATTCGGTTGGATCACCTTTCTTTGCAATGGACATAAATATGGATCTCTTCCAGGATACATCTGACAATCTAGAGTTTGCTCTGAAGCTGGTCTCAACAAAACTACTTGCTCTTGGTAGGTCTAGAAACATGTATGACCTCTTCAGTGTACAAAATCCTTTCCACAAGTTATTATTATAGGTCTTTCAGCTGTCTGGAATACTCACAATTCAAAACTCACGGATCTATGCCTCATCCAAAACCTTACTATCCCACACTTCCGGGTCCTTTGTCACTTTTTGTTTCCTGTTCATATTAACAAAGCTCAGTGCTAGAAGAATCACTATTGATGCTCTCTTTGTATAATCCATAGTTTAATAGGATACATATTGACTAGAATGTAGGAAAATCTTGAACTTGTGACAATACTGACTTGGACCAAATCACCAATCAAAAAAGACAAAAAGTGAGTGTGTGAGCATGTGTGTATTTTACAAATTGCCCACACTACTGTTAGTGAACTACATAAAAAGTCTAGGACAGGAATTACTTTGTCAGTATAGATATACTATAAAAGAACTTGTAAAAGATTTTATTCATTCTTTGATTACTCAAAGATTTAGTAAGTTCCTAATGCAAGCTAGATACTGTCTAGCACCTGAGGTATAACAATGAACAAAACAGAAGATTTTACTGTCATGGAGCTAGTAAACTAGTGAAGGGACCCAAATATACACTAAACAAATATATAACATGCAAAGCAGTGGTAAATTCTATATAGAAAAATAAAACCTAGAAAAACATAGTAACAGTACAATGGTTGGCCACATTATAGGTAAACTGAGCAGAGAAACAATTTCTAAAGAAGTTTCATCAGACAGTGGAGTGGAAGAACAGAATCATATCGATATCTGAAGGAAGTACATTTTAGGAAGCAAACTGAAAACGAAACTCATTGCCATCTAGTAGATTCCAAGTCATAGCAACGCAACAGGAGAGAGCAGAACTGTCCCATACAATCTTCAAGGCTGGAAATCTTTCCTGAAACAGACTGCCACATATTTCTTTCACAGAAAGCCTGGTGGGTTTGGGCGGAGTCAAGCTGGCGGACTAAGCCCACGTCTCCTTATATCCCTCTGGAAACCGAGACCTGAATTGACAATCAAACAGAGCCTTCTGATCACCTAATCAGCCACCTAATCACCTAATCACCCCACAGAGCTGTTAATTGGGACTTCATATCACTCAGCAAAAAACCTCCTCTCTTTCGCTGACTCCGGCTCCTGGCTAGTCCTGGCTCTCACAGACGGAAGGTAAACGCACCATTTTGACTTTTTTTTTCCTCTGTCTCGGCTGGCGGGCGGAGCTGGGTCTTGCCTGGCGGCTCCACTCAGACACACTGCTGGGGGGATAGGCAGGCGAAATTGCCATATTCTGTGAGCCAGGCTCGGGACTCTGTTAATCTAGCCATTTTGAGCCTTTCGTTTAGTAGCTGCCTCAGAGGGGTTTGTGCGGAGCTTCGTGGTCAGTGTGCGGGACGCCATGTTGGTACCGAGATTTTAGCAGGACCTCGTTCTTAGCCTGGGAGCCAGCGCCTGCAAACGGACAGCACTTCTCCAACAGACAAGTAGTGATTTTGCACAGTGCTGCCTACGTTGGGGGCCCTGCGACAGAAGCAGAGGAATCACTACCTCTCAGGATCTTTAGCCCCTCTGTCTGCTGCCTGTGTGGAGGACACCATCTTGGATACGGTGTCCGCAGCTGGCCCTAATTCTTAGCTTGGGAGCCAGAGCCTGCCCACAGGAGAGTGCTTTTCTATCACAAAACCAGTACTCGACGCAGTGTTGGCTAAGGCTAGGCCCTGTCAGCAGAGGCCACCAGGGCAGTAGTATTGCTATATTCTGAACTAGTTTGTTATCATCTGGGGTTGGATATAGTGGCACTTACTTTGTCAGATGAGAAGAGGGACCTCTACACCTGAAAACCTAACTGACTTGTGAAGTGGTCAGATACCTTTTGCTTTACATTTGAAGACAGCCTAGAGAAACATTTGCAATCCATCCTCACAGTACCTCTTCCAGCCTCTAAATACTCACATGGGACCCAAAAAGCAACAGACAATTGTGGCATACAGCAATCACTCATGGCTTCAGAAGGCTCCCAAACAAAGCAAGCAAGGAGTTTTCCAGATGAAGAAACTTTTATGAAAGCATCAGGAAGTGAATACAAATTGATTATATACAGAGCCCTTCTAGACCTTATACAAAATGCAGCAGAACAAAATGAAAAATTAAGCAAGTTGTTCGATTTGATGGAACACCAGTACTCTGAAATCCAACAGATCAAGAAGAAAATCAAAGACATAGAAACTTCCATGCAAAGCCAAGAAAACAGAATGGAACAAATGGAAAAAAGAATTTCTGACTTGGAAGACAGAGCTACTGATGCCATCATCTATGAGCAGAAATCAGAAAAAAGAAACAAGAAAAATGAAGAAGCATTAAGAAGCATGTGGGACTCTATTAAGAGGAACAACAGGGTGAGACATCTGAGAACACAGAGAGTATTGTTGCTGACCTGCTGAAAGAAAACTTCCCAGAAATCATGAAGGAAGAGAATATAGACATCTCAGATGCATATCGTATGCCACCCAATATAGATCTCAAAAGAAAGACTCCAGCCAAGCTAAGTACACCACCCAATATGGATCTCAAAAGAAAGACTCCAAGACATATTATAATCAAGCTTAACAAAATGAAACATAAGCAGCAACTCTTAAAGGCAGCAAGACTCAAAGCAAAGCTAACATTCAGAGGGAAACCCTGTAGGCTCTCATCAGATTTCTCAGCAGAAACCATGCTGGCACGGAGACAGTGGCATGACACATTCAAAGTCTTGAAGGAGAAGAACTTCCAACCAAGAATTATATATCCTGCAAAACTATCTTTCAAATACGAAAATGAAATTAAGACATTCCCAGATAAACAGAAACTCAGAGACTTTGTAAAAACCAAACCCAAACTACAAGAAATACTGAAAGAAGTTCTTGGCTTTGGCTTAGAAGAACAAACCACTAACTTTATATTTTAGAACGACACACTACTCAATACTCATTTAGGGAAGGCTCCAAAGTAAATCACAGCTTTGAAATGGAAAGAAGCAATCAAGCGATCATCATGAAAACTATGGTGTCATCATAATAAAAAGAGGGATGTACTACAGTTGTTATAGTCCTTCCAGATGGAGAGGAACATGACAAGACTGGTAGTAATTAAAACTGGGTTTATAAATAGTTTATTAAGGGGGTTCATAGGGGCAACTGTAAAGCACAACAAAGATGTATCATACCATTTCAAGAAATCTAACACACGAGTCTCAACAACTATAAAACCAGCTGTGAAAAAGGTGAAAAATCAACTCACAAAAAAGAGTGTCCCAGAACAAACTAATAAGAACAACAGAGAAAACATCAACATAAAAATAAACATATCACAATGGCAGCAGTGAACACATACCTATCAATAATTACATTGAATGTGAATGGACTGAATGCTCCAGTAAAGAGACACTGTGTGTCATCTTGGATCAAAAGACATGACCCATCCATATGCTATCTACAAGAAACTCACTTGAGACCTAATGATAGGAACAAACTGAAAATTAAAGGATGGAAGAATATATATCAAGCTAACAATGAACAAAGAAGAGCAGGGGTGGCAATTCTCATCTCAGACAAAATCAATGTTAATGTCAAATCCACCATCGTGGACAAAGATAGACACTATTGCTGAAAGTTTCAGTACACAACCAAGACTTAACTATATTAAATATTTATGCACCTAATGTCGGAGCACTTAATATGTCGAAGAAACACTGACTACTCTCAAAAGAGAGTTAGATGACTCCACAATAATAGTGGGAGACGTTAACACTCCACTCTCATTACTAGACAGATCATCTAGAAAAAAGCTCAGTAAAGATACAGAAGACCTCATTGACACAATTAACCAACTAAACCTCATTGATATATACAGAACTTTCCACCCATCAGCAGACAGCTACACCTTCTTCTCCAGTGCACATGGAACATTCTCCAGAATTGGCCACGTGATAGGCCATAATGCAATGCTCAACAAAATCCATACCTTTGAATTACTGCAAAGCATCTTCTCAGATCATAAAGCCATCAAAGTTGAAATCAATAGCAGAAAAAACATAGATAGAAAGTGGAACTCTTGGAAACTGAACAACATCTTGCTCAAAAAAACATGGGTTATAGAGGAAATCAAGGATGAATTAAAGAAATTCATGGATTCCAATGAGAACGAAAACACTTCCTACCAGAAGCTATGGGATACAGCCAAAGCAGTGCTCAGAGGTCTGTTTATCTCCATAAATGCACACATCGGGAAGGAAGAAAGAAACCAAATCAAGGAACTAACTCTACAGCTTGAACAAGTAGAAAGAGAACAACAGAGAAACCCCTCAGGCACCAGAAGAAATGAGATCATAAAGATTAGAGCAGAGCTAAATGAATTAGAGAATAGAAAGACAATTGAAAAAATTGAAAAGACCAAAAGCTGGTTTTTTGAAAAGATCAACAAAATTAATAAACCACTGGCTAAACTTACTAAAGAAAAGCAGGAAAGGAAACAAATAACCCAAATTAGAAATGAGAAGGGAGTTGTCACCACAGATGCAACAGAAATCAAAAATATCATAACAGAATACTATGAAAGACTGTACTCTAACAAATTTGAAAACCTAGGGGAAATGGACCAATTCTTTGACTCATACCACCTAACCAAATTATCACAACGTGAAGCAGAACAACTTAATAAACCCATCAGAAAGGAAGAGATTGAAAAGGTCATCAAAACACTGCCAACCAAAAAAAGTCCGGGCCCAGATGGCTTCACGGCAGAATTCTACCAAGCATTTAGAGAAGAGTTATCCCCAATACTACTGAGACTATTTCACACTATAGAAAGGGGTGGAGTACTCCCAAACTCATTCTGTGAAGCCAGCATAACCCTGATACCTAAGCCAGGGAAAGATCCAACAAAGACAGAGAATTACAGACCGATATCACTCATGAACCTGAATGCAAAAGTCTTCAACAAAATTCTTACCAACAGAATACAACAGCATATCAAGAAAATAATCCATCATGACCAAGTGGGATTCATACCAGGGATGAAAGGCTGGTTCAACATCAGGAAAACAATTAACGTGATTAACCACATAAATAACACAAAAGACAAAGATCACCTGATTTTGTCCATTGATGCAGAAAAGGCATTTGATAAAGTCCAACACCCATTCATGCTAAAAACTCTTAGCAAAATGGGCATAGACGGCAAATTCCTCAACACAACAAGGGCCATTTACACAAAGCCAATTGCCCACGTCATCCTGAATGGAGAGAGACTGAAAGACTTTCCCTTGAGGTCAGGAACTAGACAAGGATGCCCACTGTCACCTCTCCTATTCAACATTGTGCTAGAAGTTCTAGCCAGAGCAATTAGACAAGACCAAGAAATAAAGGGCATCTGCACTGGCAAAGAGGAGGTTAAAATCTCCCTGTTCGCAGACGATATGATTGTATATGCAGAGAATGCCAAGGAATCAATAAGTAAGCTACTCAAACTGATAGAAGAGTTCAGCAAAGTCTCAGGATACAAGATAAACATAAGTAAATCAGTAGGATTCCTTTATACCAACAAAGAAACTGTTAAGGAGGAAATTATAAAATCGATAGCCCCTGAGAAGATAAAGTACCTAGGAATTAATCTAACCAGAGAAACAACAGACCTTTGCAAAGAAAACTACAAGCCCTTACTACAAGAAACTAAGAGAGACTTAGATAAATGGAAAAACCTACCCTGCTCATGGATAGGAAGACTCAACATTGTGAAAATGTCTATTTTACCCAAAGCAACTTATTTATGTAATGCAATCCCAATACAAGTTCCAGCATCATTTTTTAATGAGATGGAGAAACAAATCACCAATTTTGTTTGGAAAGGGAAGAAGTCCTGGATAAGTAAGGTACTACTAAAGAAGAAGAACACACTGGGAGGCCTCTCATTTCCCAACCTTAGAACATACTACACTGCCACAGTGGTCAAAGCAGCCTAGTACTGGTACCAGAACAGACAGATGGATCAATGGAACAGAATTGAGACCCCAGAGATGACACCATCTGCCTATGAACAGTTGATATTCGTCAAAAGCCCTAAGACATTAAACTGGGGTAAAAACAGTCTCTTCAACAAATGGTGCTGGCAAAATTGGTTATCCATCTGCAATAAACTGAATCAAGATCCATATCTTACACCTTATACAAAAACCAACTCCAACTGGATAAAAGACCTAAATATCCAACCTAAAACGATAAAGCTCATCCAAGAAAAGGTAGGAACAACAATGGAAGTTTTAATACACAATGAGGACAGACTCCAAAATCTGTCAAAGAAATCTCAATCAACAGAAGAGAAAATAGGTAAATGGGAACTATTAAGAATCAAACACTTTTGCTCATCCAAAGACTTTATTAATAGAATTAAAAGAACACCCACAGAATCAGAAAAAATATTTGGCAACTCTATGTCAGACCGACACCTGATCTCCATAATCTATAAGATAGTACAAAATATCAATAAGAAGAAGATAAATCATCCAATTAAGCAGTGGGCAAAGGAGATGAACAGACACTTCACTAAAGAGGAGATCCAGGCAGCCAAAAAACACATGCAGACATGTTCACGATCTTTAGTTATTAAAGAAATTCAAATCAAGACAACAATGAGATACCATCTCACCCCAACAAGATAGGCCATGATCCAGAAAACACAAAACAACAAATGCTGGAAAGGCTGTGGAGAAAGTGGAACCCTCCTACACTGTTGGTGGCATTGCAGAATGGTCCAGCCTCTTTGGAAGGCAATCTGGCACTTCCTTAAAAAAATGGATATCGATATACCATTTGACCCAGTAATTACACTACTTGGAATATATCCTACAGAATCAAGGCCTTTCACACCAACAGGCACATGCACCAGAATGTTTACCTCAGCACAGTCCACGATAGCAAAAAGATGGAATCAACCCAGATGCCCAACAATAGAAGAATGGATAGGTAAACTATGGTACATATACTCAATGGAGCACTACACAATGATAAAGAATAACGATGATTCCAGGAAACATCTCCTAACCTGGTTTCAACTGGAAGACATTATGTTGAGTGAAAGTAGTCAGCGACAAAGGGACAAATACTGTATGAGACCTCTACGATAAGACCTCAAAAACAGACTTGTGTATAGAAGAAAAGACTCTTTGACAGCTGCAAGGGAGGGGAGGGAGAGAAGGTAAGGGGGGGAGGGCTTAGTTTAGATAGTTACTAGAAATCTAGTTGGGAGAAAGTGGTGATAGCACACATTAGAAACAAGAACAACATGAAGTGGACTTCAGCATAACTTGAGTACTCCTTCCATCTTAACTCAATATTGCAAGGATAGAGTAGCTGGGGCGGGGGGCGGGGGACCATGCTCTTAGGCGAATTCCAGGCCAATTGGCACAACTAGCGTTTTGCTAAGAGAGCTCTCTGCACCCCACATTGGTGAGTGGTGTCTGGGGTCTTAAAAGCTGCCAAGCTGCCATCCAAGGACACAGCAAATGGTCCCAACTCAGCACGAATGGATGCTCACTGAGGACCAAAATGACATGCGGTAAAGACAACCGAGAAGACAGAGAGACCCACAAGAGTGGGTGCCTGCATCGACTTGGGACCGGAAGAACCAGATAGTGCCCCGCCACCACCAGCTAAGATGTTTCAACAAACAAATGCAAAGCTGAGAGCGCTCGCTTATCTATACCAAGAAATTTGAAAGATAGCTACCTTGCCGGTTGACTAGAAAAAATACAGTACCCATTCCAAAGAAAGGCTATCAAACAGAAGGCACAAATTATTGAGCAATATCACTGATATCACACATGAGTAAAATTTTGCTAAAAATCATTTCAAAAACAGCTGCAACACTACATTGACAGGGAAGTGTCATAAATTTAAGCCAGATTCAGAAGGAGACATGACCCAAGCCTTGTACGCATGAGAAAGCTGGACAATGACTTAGGAAGACTGAAGAAAAACTGATATCTTTGAATTGTGGTGCTGGGGAAGAACATGATCCTTGGTAGAGCAGCCAAGCCAAGTGCCGTCGAGTCGGATCCGACCGAGTCAACAATAAAGAGGAAAACCTTCAAGGTGATGGACTGACACAGTGGCCACAACAATGAGCTCAAACATAACAAGGATTGTGAGGACAGTGCAGGACCAGGCAGTGTTTCATTCTGTTGTACAGAGGGTCTCTATGAGTTGGAACACGCTCTGTGGCTTCTGACAAAAACAACAAACAAAGAAGCAAGGATGGCTATAGAGAAGGGAAAGTAGTAGTAGATGAGATCTGAAAGCAACATGGGTCCAGCACATACACTTCCCTGTAGAACATTCTCACGGCTTTGATTTCGTTGTAGTAGCTGACAGGCACAAGCTGAAGCCATCCTCTCTTGTGGACGGTATTTCAAATCTATCAGGCTGTCCTTGGAAACTCTATGGGGCAGTTCCACCTTGTACTATCAGGTACTTTAACAACATAATTCCCACAGAAATCTGGCAGGAATTTTATTCCTTCAGGTTACTTCCATGTTGAGGTAGATATAGTCTTTCCACTAGGAAATACTGTTATTTTCATTAGGAAATATTGTTATGTACAATGCAAACCCACTGTTATCAAGTCAATTTCAACTCATAGCGGACCCTACAGGACAGAGTAGAACTACCCCATAAGATTTCCAAGGCTGTAAATCATTGCTGAAGCAGACTGCCACATCTTTCTCCTAAGGAGCAGCTGGTGAATTTAAGCTGTGTTATTGTTCAGTTAGCAGCCAAGCACTTAATCATTATGCCACCAGGGCCACTTGTTAAATACAATACCAAAAAAAGGCACAAAAACAGTTACCTTCAAGTCAATTCTAACTCATAGCAACCTAATAGTACGAGATAGAACTGCCCCATAGAATTTCCAAGCACAGCCTGGTAGATCTGAAATGCCAGCCTTTTGTTATCAACTGTACCTCTTAGTCACTACACCTCCAGGGTTTCCCTACATAGTTAAAAGAAAAAAAAAATCCAGAATAAGAAACAGAACATCCCAATATCTCTGCAGTAATCTTTTTGACCTTCACTGATCCTATTGCTCTCACCCACAGAATAATGTAATATCATGCATTAACATTCATTTGATTGTATTTATGTACCCCATGTGTTAGTCATCCGTTACTGCTCTAACAGAAACAGCACAAATGGATGACTTTAAAAACAGAAATTTTATTTGCCACAGTCCAGTAAGCTAAACCCTCACTTGTCTATCAGTTTGAGGACTGGCATGTTCCTGTGATGCTGAAAGCCATGCTAGTGGTATTCAGATATCTGTAGAGATATCACTGATGATGTCAGATGGATCTTGGCTGAAAGCAGAGAATACCAGAAGGATATTTACCTGTGTTTCATTGACTATGCCAAGGCATTTGACTGTGTGGATCGTAACAAATTATGGATAACATTGCAGAGAATGGGAATTCCAGAACACTTAATTGTGCTCATGAGGAATCTGTACATGGATCAACAGGCAATTGTTTGAACAGAACTAGAGGGCACTGCATGTTTTGAAGTCAGACAAGGTGTGGGTCAGGGTTGTATCTTTTCACCATACCTTTTCAATACGTATGCTGAGCAACTAATCAGAGAAGCTAGACTATACCAAGAAGAACGAGGCATCAGGATTGGAGGAAGATTCGTTAACAACCTGCAGTATGCAGATGACACAACCCTGCTTGCTGGAAGTGAAGAGGATTGAAACACTCACGAAGATCAAAGACCACAGCCTTCAGAATGGATTGCACCTCAACATCAAGAAAACAAAAATCCTCACAACTGGACGGTAAGCAATATCATGATAAATGGAGAACTGAGGTTGTCAAGGGTTTTATTTTACTTGTTCCACAATTATAGCTCATGGAAGCAGCAGTCATGAAATCAAAAGATGCATTGGATTGGAAAAATCTGCTGCAAAGGACCTCTCTAAAATATTGAAAACCAAAGATGTCACCTTGAAGACTAAGGTGCGCCTGATCCAAGCCACGGTATTTTCAATTGCTTTGCATGCATGCAGAAGTTGGACAACAAATAAGGAAGACAGAAGAAGATTTGATGCCTTTTAGTTGTGGTGTTGAAGAAGAATCCTGAACGGGCTGTGGACCATGTGGCTCACAACAAATTATGGATCTGTTCTGAAAGAAGTACAACCAGAGTGCTCTTTGGAAACAACGATGGCAAGACTGGGTCTTACATTCTTTGGACATGTTGTCGGGAGGGATCAATCCCTGGAGAAGGTCATCATGCTTGTTAGAGTGGGGACTCAGTGAAAAAGAGGAAGACCCTCGACGAGATGGATTAACACAGTTGCCGCAGCAATGGGCTTAAGCATAAAAACGATTGTGGACATGCTGCAGGACCTGGCAGTGTTTAGTTCTGTTGTACAAATGGTCACTATGAGTTGGAATCAACTCGATGGCACCTAACTACAACAAGTAAGCTAAAAGCCCAAATTGAGCCTGTCAGCTCCAGCAGAAAGCTTTCTTTGCTGGCTCTGGAGGAAGTTTCTTGTCGTCAATCTTCACCTGAAGTAGAAGCTTCTGAGAATCACCAACCCTGGGTCCGAAGGATGGACTCAGCTCCCAAGGCTGCTTCTTGGTGGTGTCAGGTCTCCCACTCTCTGAGGACCTCCCTTTCTTTTATATCTCAAGAGCCTGCCCCAAGGCAGAATACAATCCCACAGATTGAGTCCTGCCCTACCAACTCAACTTCTAACTACCCTACCTCATTAACATCACAGAGGCAAGGTTTATAACATAAAGAAACACAACACTAAGAATCATGGCCTGATCAAATTTCTACACACACCTTTTGGGGGAACACAATTTAATCCATGACTCCCCATAAACACTGTGTTATTTTCCTGGGGCTGCCATCACAGTTTACTACAAGCTTGGTGGCTTAAAACAACAGAAACTTATTCTCTCATGCTAGTAGAAGCCAGAAGCTGGAAATGAAGGTGTTGTTGGGGCTGTGTTTCCTCTGAGAGGTGTGAGGGAGAATTCTTCCTTGCCTCTTCCAGTTTCTGGTGGCACCAGGAGTTTCTTTGCTGCACAACTCCAGTTACATTCTACATGGCCTTCTCCTCCTTCAGCTCTCTCCTCTTTGTGTCTTTCATAAGGACACGTCATTTCAGTTAGAGCCCAGCTGGGTAATCCAGAATTCTCTCATTTCAGCATCTTTTATCACAACAGCAAAGACTCTTTTTCCAAATAAAGTCACTACCAGATTTCATGACAGGGACATACATTTTAGGGGCCACCATTCAACCCACTATGCAGATACATGTATATACATATACGTTTAGTTTTGCTTCTTTCTAACTCACATGTATTCTTTTGCAGTCTGTTTTTCATTAATTACTACATTCAAGAAATTCATCCATATTGATATGCATGGCAGGAGTTCATAGCCTTCCACAGCTTTGTAGTATTTCATTGGATGAACTCATTGTAGTTTTTTCATGCATTCTGTTGAAGACATTTATGTTATTATTGTTGTTATTTGTTTTTACTTGGTGGAGTTTTGGTTTTGTTTTGTAACATGGCACAGTGGTGAAGAGTTTGGCTGCTAACCAAAAGGAGTTTGAATCCACCGGAGCTCCTATAAACTCCTATAAAGCAGTTCTACTCTGTCCAATAGGATCACTATAAGATGGAATTGACTCAACAATAACAAGTTTTTATCACAAATAGTGCTACATTCTTGTGCATGTCTTCTGGTGCACAGGTATAAGTGTTTCTTCTATGAGTTATAGCATACAAATAGAACCGATGAATCGCAAAGTATGTCATCTTCAATGTATTACATATGCCAAATCATTTTCCAAAGTAGTTCTTTCAGTATATACCCTCCAATGTCATTATGTAAGCATTCCCATTGCTCTATATTATAATCAATATGTTGTAACATCAGACTCTATTTTTGGTCAATCTGACATGTATGAAGTAGTATCTCATTGTGATTTTAATTTACATTTCCAAGACCGCTAATAAAGTTTGGTAAATGTTCAGTGGGTTTTCTTTTCTTCTTCACATTGATCTGTAAAAAATATTTGTAAAAATATTGTGTCTTCTGGATACTAATATCTAATTACTTGGCACACACACACAAATTACATCTCTCCAAGTTTTCTTTTTTTTTTTAAACTGTCTTTACGGTTTTGTCTAGGGACCATGAGTTCTTAGATAATGTAGTCAAGTTACTTCTTGGTCCCAGAGTCACAGACAATGCCTTATATTTTCTTTTAAAAGTTTCCAAGTTTTATTTTCCACATTCACATTTTTAACTGACATGGAGTCAGTATTTACATTCTGAAACTGGAAACCCAATTCATATTTTCCATGTTGTTGTTGTTAGGTGCCATCTGGTTGGTTCCAACTTCCAGCAATCCCATGTACAACAGAAACAAACACTGACCAGTTCTGCTCCATCCTCAAAATTGAGAGCACATTGTTGCAGCCACTAAAACAACCCATTTAGTTGAGAGTCTTCCTCTTTTTTGATGCCCCTCTAAATGATGTACTTCTCCAGGGACTAGTCCCTTCTAAAAGCAGGTCCAAGGTAACCTGATGAAGCTTCACCAGCTTCAAAGGAACACTTAGGCTCTACTTTTTCCAAGAGACACCTGTTCATTATTGTAGCAGTTTGTAGCATATTCAATATTCCTGGCTAACACCATAATTCAAAGATCAGTTCTTCTTTGGCATTCCTTATGCATTGTCCAGCTTTCACATTTATGTGAGAAAACAGAAAATACCATGGCTTGGCTGAGGCACACCTTAGTTCTCAAAGTGACGTCTTTGCCTTTCAACACTTTGAAGAGATCTTTGCAGCAGATTTGCCCAGTGCAATAAGTACATTTAATTTCTTCACTTCTGCTTCCATGGGTGTTGATTGTGGATCCAGGTAAAAGGAAATCCTTGACAGCTTCAATCTTTTCTCTATTTATCATGATGCTATTTATTCATCCAGCTGTGAGGATTTTTATTTTCTTTATGTTAGAGAGCAATCCATACTGAAGACTAAGTCCTCTTCATTTTCAGCAAGAAAGCTTGTGTCACCTGCACATCACATGTTGTTAATGAATCTTCCTCCAATCCTGATGGTACATTCTTCTCCAATAGCCCACCTTCTCCAACTGATTTGCTCATAGAAGTATAAACCAAAAACAAAAAAAACATAGCTGTTGAGTTCATTCAGACTCATAATGACCTGTAGGGCAGAGTAGAACTGCCTCAAAAAGTTCAAAAAGTTTCCAAGGAGCACCTGGTAGATTGGAACTGCAGCTCATTTGGTTTGTAGCTGTAGCGCTTAACCACTATGCCACCAGCTTTTCCTATATAGGTATAGTACCTGTATTTCCATATAAATCAAATAAGTAATCAATAATCTCAACCTCATTTGTTGATTATTCATTCTTCACTAATTAAGTCTTGCTATATATCATTTGGTATGTTTGATTAGTCCCTTAATCTTTGTGCTGATCCTTTCTTCATTCAGGTAATGTTAAAATAAGTCTTGCTGCTTTTTTTCAGAACTATTTTGTCCATTCTTGAGTCTTTGATGTTCTGTAAGTGTCATAGCCAGCTTTCAGGTACAGTAAAGATTGTTTTCAAGTTTTTCTTTTAATGCCAGTGAATATATTGTTCCATTTGAGTAGGTATAACATCTTCAGGATGTTTAGTCTGTTTCTTCATATGTATGGCACGTCTTGTATCAGTGCTGATATTTTAATGCCTTTTGATAAATTTTACAATATTTTTATAATTTTTAAGATTATTCCTAAGTGTGTGTGTATACTTGCTATCATACACTGAATTGTACCTTTTTTTATTTCAACTCTTGTCTAAGATTTTTTGCTGTTGTATCTACATAGATTTTTTGTATATTAGTTCTTATCAAGCTTTATGTAAACTTTCCCATTAATTCTACTAGTCTATCTGTAAATATAAATTTCAAATAATGATAGTTGCCTCTCTTACCTGCTAGCCTTTGCACCTATTTTTTTCTCGATGTATTTTGTAGCATTAACCTGGTACCTGATAGCAAACATCCTTAATTTGTATTAAAGATTAAAAATAATGTGTCTAAAATCGTATTAAGTATGACAAGATGCAAGTTTAGGGTATACAGCCTTTATCAGGTTATCCAAATTTCCTTTGTTTCTGGTTTCACAGGAGTTGTTTACTATCTTCTTTTTTAATCATGAACGAATACTCAATTTTATAAAATGCTTTTCCTACATAGACTGAGATGATAAAATGTCTTTCTATTTCACTCTCTTACTGTGCTGAGTTGTATTAGTAGACTTTCTCAAATTTGAAGCACATTTACATTCCTGGAATAAATGGAATTTGATCATAATGTTACATGCATTGTCAGGTTTTGTTTGCTAGTACACTGTCTAGGATTTTTTGCATCTATGGGTGTAAACACAGCCTATAACTTACTTTTATTGTACTTGGTCCAACTGTAGAATGAAATGAGTTGAACAACTTTTTCTTATCTTTTATTTTCTGGAACAACTGAAATAATAGAAAGATTTTCTGTTTCTTGGAAAATGTGTGTGAAATCAACAGGATCTAGATCCACTGACGAGGAGTAAAGGGCAGACTTGCAAGACACGTTATGTCATTGATCTATTTGATTTTCTATTTTTCCTTATACCCATAGGTTTCCCCCCAAAATCCACTTTAAGTTTGCATACTTATTGAAATATAGGATAATTGTTAAGCAATTCCTTTTCTTTTTATTGTTTACTTTTTCTACTCCCATCTTCTCTTTCTTCCTTGCTTTCCGTCTCTTTTGTTCTGCCTCTCTCTCTTTTTGTCTCTCTCTGTCTCTCTCTCTCGGACTCTCTCTCGTTAGCCTTACTAAGTGATTTCTTTTGTCTTAAGAGTAAGCGGAGCTTCCTGGTTCAGATTCCAGCTCTGCCACTGCTAGCTATGTAAACTTTAAGTAGCTACTTAACTTCTCTGAGTTCCATCATCCTCTTCTATAAGATGGGAATAATTACGGTATCCCCATCATAGGGCTGTAACAGGAACTGGATGAATTGATGTTAAGTAAATCACTTAATCAAAAACAAACCAAACTATCTGACTCATAGTGACCCTACAGGACAGAGTAGAATTGCCACTCAGAGTTTCCAGGGAGCACCTGGTGGATTTGAACTCCTGACCTTTTAGTTAGCATCCATGGTACTTAACCATTATGCCACCAGAATTTACAAATAAACCACTTAGAGCATTGTTAATAAGTACTAAATAGTAGCTTTTTTGTTATTTACTATTTTTAATATTGTTGTGGTTATTATTAACATATTCAAAGTACTGTGTTTAGGTATTGTAAATTCTCTGTTATCTTCAATTTTTGTATTTATGTTATGCACTTCCTTCTTTTTTTTTTTTAATGCTACTGTGTTCTTTTCTAAGTTTTTAAGTTAAAGTATTTGCTAATTTATTTTTCAGTATTTATTTTCTTCTGTCCAGATATTCTACTCAATGTCATAAAATTCCTCTGTTTACATGCCTCCAGTAAATTTTGGCTATAGTGATTTCATTATCACTCACCTGTAGATATTTTATAATTTCCTATTGAATTAGCATATATTGAAAGGGTTAGTTGATGCCCAGTATTTGTTTTTTAGTTTGTTTCTACAGAAATGGGGGTCTTTCGTCTTTATTCCATTTTATTTAACTTAATTGTACTCATTGCTCGACACATTTGTCTTTATCCAGGCGAGTACAGCTAGGACCTTCTGCTCCTGATTCACCAGAATTTTCTGAAGTTGCCGAACTATTCTTCGTATTCCAGAGTAGCTCATTTTCAGATCTGTACTCTACTCCTCCAGTCTCTTCCATGTTGTTTCTTTTCTTTGTTGTGCTTCCCCCACCCCCACCATAGAAACTATCCTGTTTTATTTTTTCACATTAATTTCCAGAACAAGACAAGATCTATTCAAGCTCTGGGTTTTCAAGAGGCAGGGTAGGTGACTTTTCCTCTTACTTTAAATCTTCAGAGCTGGATTCCTAGGAATTATTTCTTAGAATGCAGTGAATGCTGCTGATTGTCTTTTACTTTCTACACAGTTACATTGGGAAACTGGTAGTTTAGTATTTACCTCAATTAAGAAGAGAATGGTTAAGTTTGATTTAAAGGGAAAATCGGGAAATGTTACTCTGCCTTACAGAACAACTTTAAAAGGGTTTAGAGGGCTTCCCACACATCCATTTTCTATTTGCGTAAGTAAGTGAAGAATTACAGAGTATTATCCTATCTTTCAAATTATTTCTGGAAGTGAGGCTGATATATGCAAGATCTTTAGAAATTATTGTACCTACCACATCAAGTTATTTTGGGAATTAAGAGGGATGGTAATTTCTAAAGCAACAACTTGGCAGTCACATTTCTTTTTTTCTTTTTTGTGTCTCCTCTCTGAGGTTTTGTCTCTCTATTTCAAATTCTTGAGGTCCTTTTCCTTATCATGATGTTATTCTTTGTGTCTAGATTTAGTTGGATCCCGTAGCATTTGATTAATTGACTAGCTACAGTTTAACTTACAATATGAATGAGTTTCATTCATCCTATTAAATCGAGGTTGCATTTGACTTTTCTCTCTCACTATATCACTTTATGATCACTGTTTTAGTTACCTAGTGCTGCTTTTACAGAAATACCACAAGTGGATGCTTTAAAAAGAGAAATTTAATTTTGTCACAGTCCAGTAATTACAAGTCCGAATTCAGTATGAAAAATGATCACAGTTCAGTAGGCTGAGTCCAAATTTGGGACATCAGCTCCAAGAAAGGCTTTCTCTGCTGACACTGGAGAAAGGTACTTGTCATCAATCTTCCTCTAGACTGGAAGTTTGTGAGGTGCAAGGACTCCAGTCCTTTCCAAAGGATGTGCTCAGCTCCACACACTGCTTTTTTGCCTTGATATTATGAGGTCCCCGAATCTCAGCTTACCTCTTTTTCTTTTAAATCCCAAGAGGCTGCCTCAAGGCTCAAAACAGTCTTAGACATTGAGTTCTCGCCCACCAACACAACTGCTGCCCTTGACCCTCATTAACATCACAGAGACAGGAATTCCAACACGGAGGAACATTATACAATATCAAGAACCACAGCCTGGCCAAATTGTTACATAGATATTTGGGGCAACACAATTCAATCCATGACAGTCACTATGAGTTGGAATTGACTGAATGGCAATGGGCTTTATAGAGCTTTGAAGAAGTCCTAGCTGACTGAAAGCTACTGCACTTGATACTTGTTTAATTGAATCCTTTGGAACAGAATTTCCCAAAGTGTGTTTAGCAAAGGTCTGCTCCCACGAAATATAAATAGGCTTTATGAGGTGAAGGTGAAAGGAAGTATGGTTGCATAAATTTGTGAAACATTAAAATCAAGCCAAACCCATTGCCACTGAGTTCATTCTGATTCATAGCAACCATACAGGACAGAATAAAACTGCCCTATAGAGTTTCCAAGGAGTGCCTGGTATATTTGAACTGCTGACCTTTTGGCTAGCAGCCATAGCACTTAACCAATACACCACCAGTGCTTCCATTATGCTAAACAAATGGTGGTTAAGAGTTACAGCTGCTCAAGAAACAGAAATGGCCATATAATCCAGAGATTACACCAGCATGAGGCCAGAAGAACTAGATGGTGCCCTGCCACCACCAATGACTGCCCTGATGGGGAATACAACATAGAGTCTATCTTAGTCATCTAGTACTGCTGTAACAAAAATATCACATGTGGATTTCTTTAAAAAGAGAAATTTATTTTGTCACAGTCCGGTAGGCTACAAGTCCAAATTCGTGACATCAGCTCCAAGAGAAGGCTTTCTCTGTTGACTCTGGAGGAAGGCGCTTGTTGTCAATCTTCCCCTGTCCTATAAGGTTGCTATGAGTCTGAATCAACTTGACAGCAAAGAGTTTGGTTTGGTTTGTTTGGGCACTGTCACTTTTCACTGACTCATCAAATTAAGGCAATCTTTTACCAGTGGTGTCTATGGCTGTTACAAATAGTTAATATGCTTGGCTGCATGGCACTTGGCTTTGGCTTGGCTGACTGAAAAGTTGGAGGTTTGATTCCACCTAGAGGTGTCTCAGGAGAAAACCTGGCAATCTGCTTCAGCCACAGAAATTTAGCCATTAAAAACTCTGGGGAGCACAGTCCTACTCTGATATACACGGAGTTACTATGAGTCAGAATCAACTTGACATCAACTGTTTGGGTTTTCTTTTCAGGTTTAATATAACTGTACAGTTTCCATTGTAGTTCACATATTTATAGTTTTCCACAACAGAATTGCAACTTGTGAGTTAGAACAGGCAGCCCCATGCCTCAACTAGAGAACTTGCAGGGTAATAAATGGCAAAGCTACCACTGGGCCACCAAAAACCCAAACCAAGCCGAGTGCCATCGAGTAGATACTGACTCATAGCAACCCTATAGTACAGAGTAAAACTGCCCCATAGAGTTTCCAAGGTGGGCCTGGCAGATTTGAACTGCTGACCTTTAGGTTAGCAGACATAGCACTTAACTGCTATGCCACCAGGCTTTGTTCACTGGGACACAGAGCTCCAGAATACTAGCCCTGGTGTTTGCTCACTAAACACGGCTACCCTTCTTAATTTTGATAATCTCTTCTTCATATTTTGTTCTAAATTTCTCTTTTCATACTTACTTTCTGATTTGGGAAGAAGTCCCATAATTAAGGCATGACTTCAAAGCAATCTGCAGTTGAAAAATACTAGTGTGGGTTGCATTTTTGAACATTAATAATATTAAGAGGCCTTCCGTTATTTAGCTGAAGAAAAATAGTCATCCAATATCCTCTAACCAAAATGCCCCAAGTAACTTTAAAAGCTACTCTGAAGGGATGAAGAGCAGTGGGAAATGACTAAATAGCACTGAAAGCACTACACTACTCTGAAAGTTCAAAAATTAGGCAGTGTGGGTGGCAGGAAGATGTGAACTAATGGAACCAGGACACAGCCCTGAAAAAGTCCCAGGGTTTGTAACATGGACAAGTCATATGCTTAAGTGTTGAAACCAATAATGAATGGCATAATTTAGAAAAAATACTCTTATTGAATCCATTTCATGGCAACTCGTCTTTTCAGCATGGCACCAGGGATGTTGTGGTGCTACCAGCCAGGTGGTGCAGTGTGCACTGCTTTGGTGATAGCTCCTTCCATAGAGATCCCAGGAAGCATTCAAGTGATGCCTCAAGGTCCTACTCATCAAAAATATGTCTCCAACATAGGCACTGAATTATACTGCTCCTACAATTTAAAATAATGTATACCATTTCTGAAGGACATTATGTTAATTTATCCACATCAGCAAAGATGTGTTAGGTCATCTTTCTGTGCCAGTCACGTGTCTAGGGACTACATATATTGTAGTAAACAAAAAACCAAACTCACTGCTATGGAGTTAATTCTGACCATAGTGACCCTATAGAACAGAGTAGAACTGCCCAACAGGGTTTCCAAGAAGCACCTGGTAGATTTGAACTGCTGACCTTTTGATCAGCAGCTGTAGCACTTAACCACAAAAAAATCTCTGCTCTTACGGTGGGTAGGGGCTAGAATAAGTTAGTTTTGGAAAGAAAAATAAATTAACTAAAAGATCATTATTAAGAAGATGGATATATAGCTGCTATTAAGTCAACTCTGACTCACGGCAACTTTATGTACAACAGAATGAATAGTACCCAGTCCTGCACCACCCTCAAGACTCCCAGAATGTTTGAAGTCTGTCATTTTGACCACTGTGCCAATTCATCTCACTGAGGGTCCACCTACCCTCATGCGGGCCCTATACTTCACCAGTCACAGTGTCTTCCTTCAGCAATTAGTCCTTCCTGCTAACATACCCAAAGCAAGGGAGTCAGACAATGTTCTACTATGATCCATATGCAGGTTTGTATTTAGTAATTTCAGAAGCAGGTCACAAGGCCTTTCTCCTTAGTCTGTCTTAGTCTGAAGCTCTGCTGAAATCTGTCCACCAAGGGTGACCCAGCTAGTATTGAAATACTGATGTATAACTTACAGAATCACAGGAACATCCAAACCATGACAATACAGCAAACTCACAAACAGGTTGTAGAATTAATTAGTAGAAAGTGAGAAAATCTATGGAGAAAACAAATAGTAATGGGGACACGGAATATAGGTGAGTTATGATTTTTAATAGGTTACCCAGGAAGGATTTCACTGATAAGGTGACATTTATCCCCATATTATGTTTTAAAGTTTACATGTACAAAAGAAGACTCATAAAAAACAAAGCAAAGTACTATTTGTGATTATTTTTAGAAGATATGATTTGGGGTAATTTTTTGTGTACTGTGTTCTGCCTGTGTATTTAATTTTTGAAAATGTGACCAGACTCCATTTTTTCTTTTTCTTTTTCTTTTTTTTTTTTTTAAGGAAACTTCCCCAGGAAATTCTGACATACAGTAAGATATAAAACCATTTTCTTCCCACTTCATATTTTAAGTTCTTGGCCAGAAAAAAAAAAAAATCCTAATAACTCTATATATATTGAATTCAATATTTTAAATTAGATTTTTTTAATATTCCTGAAATTCCCATTAATTGGGTTACGGAAATGTCACACATAAACACCTCACAGAGCATTGTAAGAAGTAAATGGCACAAATCCACGAAAGAGGATTCATGGTGCTCAATAAGTGTGCTCAATAAATGCTTAACTATCATCATTTTATTGTACTGTAAGACTCTTAATGGAGAACCACTATTTGATCTGAATCTTGAAAGAGAAATGGGATGTGAGTAATGGTACTGGGAGGATCTTCCAGTCAAGGGAAATAACACGGCGATGAGCTCATCATGACCTAAGGAAACTTTTCCTTTCATCATGTATACATTTATTGTGCTCTTCCACAACAAGCTTCTTGAGCAATGAAACTGTCCACCTTATTCACTGCTTTGTAGACAATCCTTGCACAGTGTTTTCTACAAAAAAGATGCAAAAATTTCTTCAAATCTCAAAATATTTTGGCAACAAGTCAAAAGGTGTTCATTTTAGATATGTCCCAAGCAGTTATTTTAATAAGCAGATTAACCAGAGCCATGCAGAGATAGAGTTAACCAAGGTAGATTCAAGCTGTAAAACTAAAACATAATCATTTGTTGAATTTGTATGCAGTAACAAGTCATTTATGGAGTCTCTGCGTGACGCAGCAGTTAAGTCCTCAACTACTAAGCAAAAGGTTGGCAGTTTGAACCTGTCCAGGGGTGCCTCAAAAGAAATCCTTGATGAGCTGCTTCCCAAAAGTCATAGACTTAAAATCCTATGGAGCACAGTTGTGCTCTACAACACACAGTCACTATGAGTGAAAATCAAGTAAATAGCAACTGCTTTAACAACTCATTTATCTGGGAGATTAGGAAACTAGTAAATTCTTTACAGTAGTATAGGGCTAATATTTTTTATTAAGAGAATTGGATAGAAATATTAATTTTAATATGAATACTTGTGACTCTTTAAACACTGCATATACAACAAAACTGAGCCTTTTCTTTAGTGGATTTGTGTCAGGTAGGGGTCACAAACTGAGCAGCCAAAAAATTTATACTATTGGCTAACTCAAGCAAGAAAACAAAGCATTTTATTGAAACAGGGGGATAGTACCCAAAATTGAAGGAAAATTTTATAACCAATCTTGAGAAAGCCAAGAACCATGAAGCTCCACAGATGGTTGTAGAAGGGAAGAATGAATTCAGGCTAGATCAGTTGCAACAGCTTTGTGTCTTTCTGCTCAATATTAAATTCTTGCAAGTAGGTAACCGACATAGACTGCACATCACGTTCAGCCTTGTCCAGGAGAAGGGAGGACATCTTACATGATGGTTCTGCTGGAACCACCTGCAACTTTAGAAGGGTAGTTTTCCAAGGGAAAATCAACAAATCTTGTTACCAGAAGAGAGCAGAATGAAAGCTGGACATGGAAAATTGGAGATATCCTCCATGGGAAAGAATGATCATTTGGAACACTAATTATCGCACAAGGTTGTATTTTAGTGATGTTCTTGGAAACCACTTAGCTTTTCAAGGATACTTTTCTCTCTAAAATTCTCAGAGTTCTATACATTTTTAGTTTCCACTTTTATGCTTCTCTCCCTCACATTCTTTTAAGATACTTGTTTCTTGCTACTTCCAGTTTACCTGTTGTCTTGATTTGCTAGTGCTGCCATATTATAAGTGGGTGGCTTTAAAATTTTCTCACAGTTCTAGAGACTAAAAGTCCAATTTAGGGTTTTGGCTCTGTTTCATTGCCTTCTGTGGGCCACTCTCCTGTTTTTGGTGTCTCCTGGTGATCATTGGTATTGCTTGATGCCTATTTTCCCCAAGTGTTTCTCTGTGTCTATTCTGCTCTTTTTATGACACAGAAATGATTAGGTTTAGCACTCATCTTACCCATATACTACCTAACTAACGTAACAAAGAAATGCCTATTTCCAAATAGGATCACATCTATAGGCACAGGGTATAGGACTTCATATAGATTTGGGAGGGACACAATTCAATCCATAACACCTCTTTTTGGAAGCACACTTTCCTCTATTCCTCCCTCTACTTGGCTGTGGTCTACAAAAAGAAGCAACCTTATTAGACATGTATGTAATGACATTATACATGAGTATTGGTCTGTGAGTAAAACACATGTGATAAATGCATGGACTTCAAGTCATTCACACTGGCTGCTCTGAGACTTCTCTTGCTAGAGTTTAAAAGTTTAGCTAATTAGATGAGAGATTTTTGTGATATGCCACCTTTTTTCTAAGAACAGAAAGTTCTTCTCTAATGATTTTTTATTTCATTTTGACCATATCACTGAAAAGAAGAAAAGAGCAAATATTGGATGAGTTTTACAAGGATAAAAATGGAGCCTCACAGAGCTTTAATACATTGATGGCAAGGCTAGTGCTAAACCCCAGGTGTCCTGGTTTCCATTCTAAAAGTTAGTTCATAGATTAAACTATGTCAATATCAGTAGCTCTACAAAATCAGAGGTCAGAGGCAGCTTAAAACTCAAGGATCACTAGGGGATATAACATGTGTACAATACAGGCAGAGAAGAAGCACAGGGAAAATTCTATATGTAGCTGTTGAACATACACAAATCCCTAAGAGCAGTGTCCACAAGTGGGGGAAAAAAGTAAATTTCTCTGTTAAATCCCTTCTAACAATGCCTTTGATGAAGATAATGAAAATACATTTACCAGTCTACAGGTGATACACACAGGAAAGAACTGTAGTATGTTGAGTGACAGAGTCGAGAGTCAGTCTAGAATTATCAGCTGAAATTTAACAGAGATTTTTTAAAATTTATTATATTTATATCTAAAATTCAAATACACAAGCATGGCATAGCAGAAGCGCCACTTGATAACAGTCACAGCATTTTGATTGACCACAAGAAAATAAATATCATTTGTTGAAGATGGTTTCCAGCATCACACCAGGTATTTTACATTTATCATGTTAACTAAATCTTGTAGCCAAGCCAAATGCTGTCCAGTCGGCATAACAATCCTAAAAAATTGTCATTGCTATCATCATCATCATCATCCCCTTGTTATAGATAAGAAAATTAATGACTTCAGAAGCAAAATACCCAGAACCAGACAACTAGTCAGTGTTAAAGCCAGGTTTAACCCTACCTTAGTCTATGTCTTAACCAATATGCCGTGTTTATTGTTTAAAAATCAATGTCACTGATAAAAGATTCACAGAAGTCTCTTGCCAAGAATAAAGCAGGAGAACTCACACTATTAGACCTCAGAATCTACCATACAGCTACAGTAGTCAAAACAACCTAGTACTGGTACAACAGACACATTGACCAGAGGAACAGAACTGAGAAAACAAATGTAAATCCATCCATCTATGGTCACCTGATCTTCAACAGGGCCCAACATCCATCCAATGGTGAAAAGATAATCTTTCTAACAAATGATGCTGGCAAAACTGAATGCCCAATCTGAAAAAATAAAAACATGAAATAGGACCCGTACTTCACACTGTATACAAAAACTAATTCAAAATGGATGAAAGCCCTAAATATAAAGCCAAAACTATAAAATTCATAGAAGAAAAAGTAGGGTCAACGCTTGAAGCCCTAATACATGGCATTAACAGGACAGAAATCATAACCAACAATACACAAACTCCAGAAGAAAAGATAGATAATTGGAATTTCCTAAAAATTAGACTTTTATGCTCACCAAAAGACTTCACCAAAAACATAAAAAGGAACCTACAGGCTAGGAAAAATATTTTGTTTATTATAAATCTCATCTCCAATGTCTCTAACACAGAATCTGTAACACTTCTACAACAGTCAAGAAAAATATGCCAATTAAAAAATGGGCAAAGGAAATGAAAAGAACCTTTAGACATTCAATGGCCAACAGACACATGAGGAAATCCTTGTAATCACTAGCCATTAGAGAAAGGAAGTTAAAACTACAATGAGATACTATCTCATTATCCCCAATCCTCACCCAGGCATTACTGTCATGAATCACAAAAACAGGAAATAACAAATGTTAGCAAGGCTGGGGGAGATCAGAGCTCTTATGCACTGCCGGTGAGAATGCAAAATGATACAACCATTTTGGAAAACAGTATAGCACTTCCATAGTAAGCTACAAATAGAAATACCATATGATCCAGCAATCCCACTGCTAGGAGTATATCCTAGAAAAATAAGAGCTGCCTCACAAATAGATATATGCACACCCATGTCCACTGTAGCATTCTTCACAATAACAAGAAGTTAGAAACAACCGAGAATCCCATCAGCAGATGAATGGATAAACTATGGTACATACATACAACGGAGTATTATACAACAGTAAAGAACAACAATGAATCTGTGAAGCATCTTATAACATGGAGGAAATAAGAGGTCATTATACCAAGTGAAGTAAGTTAATTATGAAATAACAAATATTGTTTGAGAACACTACTATAAAAACTCATGAAAAAGTTTATACATAAAAAGAAATAATCTTGGTTATGAGGAGAAGAAAGGTGGGGCTGGACAAACACTAGATAAGTGGCAACTTTGGTGAAGGGTAAGACAATACATAGTACTGGGGAAGCCAGAACAACTTCTACAAGGCAAGGTCAGGGAGGTTCCATAGGCACATCAAAATTCCCTGAGGGAGGGATTAAACTGCTGGACTCAGGGTTGTGAAGACTATGGTTTCAACTGGCATAATGTAAGTTATAAAGAAAATGTTCTGGAGGTGGGGCCAAGATGGCTGACTAGACATATGTCTTCTCGATTCCCTCTGAGAACTAAAGCCTAGAAAAATAATTGAAGGGAGCAGTGTGGACATTCTAGGAGCCCCATGATGAGGCATAGTGTTGTGAGACTGGACAGGGCAACAGGATGGAAGAAGCTACCTTGCCAGAGGCAATACAGTGGCTAACTGAGTCCTGCTTCTGTTAGCACATCAGCTGAGAGGATTACAGTTATGGAGGCCTTCTTTGTTAACTGGGAAGCTGAGACAGACTGTTGAACCTGTGAACCTGGCATGGACTGGCAACTAGGCTGAACTGCAGTACATAAGCTAACAGCATATTCTGTAGCAGGGAGACTGTGCTTGAGACAGCCACATCTAGAGAACCCAGCAGTGTCTGGCAGCTGAGTTTGGCAGCGCACCCCACCTTCCCTGAGCTGGGCCATAGATACTGTTGACTCACTGCAGGAGAGGCAGCTCAGGCAGGATGCCAACTTGGTCAGCTGAAAGACAGTCAGCCATGCCTCAGGGTTTAGCTGGGGCTAATTCTCATGCTAAGCAACAAGGCGTGTCTGGACAGTGCTTCTCCCAGCAACAAATCTGTTTTTAAAACAATCATACCTATAGAGTATATTGACAGCTGGTGGCTGAGTGCAGCAGTGCCCTAACCCCTCCTTTCTCTGAGCCATGTCATAGCCTCAGCAAATGATGCACGAGGCACCATCTTTGTCAGCCAGCAGGAGGAACCTGCTCTCCCTGAGGGCCCAGCTGCTATTAGCTGCAGCTGGTCAATGTCTCTCTCACCAGAAAAGCAGCTTTAAAGATAACAGCAGCTAAGAATGCATCAGTGACTGGAAGCTGAGAGTGGCAGTGCCATTTCCACCATCCTCCACTAGGCCATGATAGCATCAGCTGACAGCCCCCCAGAGGCTCCATAAGTAGGGCACCAGCTTTGCCAGACAGGAGGTGGGGACTGTCACCCCTGATGGCATGGCTGCTTTCAGCTGCCACTGGACAGTGCCCCACACAGCAGAAAAGCAGTTTTTAAGATAAACACATCTAGAGAATGCAGCAATCCCTAATGGCCGAGTATGGTGTCATCTTTCTCTCCACCCTTCCCTGAGCTATAACAGAATCTCAACTAGTGTGATTCTGGAGAGCTGGCACAAGTAGCTCACCACCTTTATCAGCCAGATGTGGTGTGCCACCCAGCTGGGACCACAAGCCAAGCAGCATCACTGGGCTTGACAGGGTCTATATTGCCAGAGAAGCTATTGATAAGTCAGCTACACTTAGAGAGTGCAGTAGCAGATGGCAACCAAATCTAGCAGTACTCTTACCTGTTCCCTTCTTATAACTATACCATAGCTCCCATTGATCTAACAGAGAAACTGAACAGCTTCTTGATGGCATGAAGACAACAATCAATATCTAACCATTTAAAGAAGCAGACCGCCATGGCTCTAGAAAACTTCCAAAATAAAAAAACTTCCCAGATCAAGAAGCCTTTCTGAAATTATCTGAGGTAGAACACAAAAGAAATATGTATAGAGCCCTAATAGAGATTAAACAAAATACCACAGAACAAAATGAAAAATTAAGTAAGCTATATGAACTCCTAGAACATCAACAATCTGAAATCCAGCAGATCAACAATAAAATTACAGAATTAGACAATTCAATGCAAAGCCAAAAGAGCAGGACTAAGCAAATGGAGTGCAGAATTAGCAAGACTGAAGATAAAGCATATAAACATAAAACTGGCATCAGCATTTATGAAGAGAAATCAGATAAAGAAACAAGAAAAATGAAGAAGCATATGGGACTCTATCAAGAGAAATACTTTACAAATAACTGGAGCTCCTGAACAGGGAGGGATAACAGAAAATACAGAGAGAACTGTTGAAGGGTTGCTGACAGGAAACTTCCCTGACATCATGAAAGAAGCCAGCCAAGAGAACATAGATATCCAAGATGCTTACTGAACACCACAAAAAGCAGAACCCAAAAGAAAGACACCAAGGCATATTATAAACAAGCTTGCTTGGCTCATAAAATGAAACATAAAGAGAGGCTCTTAAAGGCAATTAGGCTTCAAGCAAAACTAACACACAAAGGGCAGCCCTATGGGCTTTCTTCTGACTGCTCAGCGGAAACCACGTTGGCAAGGAGGCAGTGAGATGACACATACAAAACCTTGAAGGAGAAAAACTTCCAACCAAGAATTATATATCCTGCAAAACTGTCTCTCAAATATGATGGTGAAATTAAGATTTTCTCAGATAAACAGAAGCTTAGAGACTTTGCTAAAATGAAGGCAAAACTTCAAGAAATACTGAAAGAAGCTCTGTGTTTAAAAAAAACAATAACATCAGATGCTTATCTAAGGATGCAATGCAGAACACAGCATCCTGAGTCCTACTCAGTCATGGAAGCCACAAAGCTCAACCAAAGCTAAAATATTGAAAGTAGGGAACCAGAGATCTTAACATGAAAACTATGACATCATCACACTATAAAGAGGGAAACACTACAGAAGTTATAACCCTTTCAGATGGACAGGAAAGTAAGGTGATCTACAGAAGTTAAATATTGGTATAAACTTAGAAAATAAAGTGGTAGCTGCAAAGCAAGCTAACACTGCTACATATCCAAATAAGAAACATAAGAGAGGAGTCTCAACAAAAACAAAACCAACACTGAAAAGGATGAAAAAGAAACCCACAAAGAAAAACAAGCCAGAACAGAATATTAAGAGGAACAAAGAAAACACCAACAACACGGAAATAAAGGCACCAAAATGATAGCACTAAACACATACTTATCAATAATTATGCTGAATGTAAATGGATTGAATTTTCCAATAATGAGGCAGAGAGTAACAGCTTGGACAAAAACCATGATCCCTCTGTATATTGCTTACAAGAAATGCACCTTAGACTCAAAGATATGAACAAACTGAAAATCAAAGGATGGAAAAATATATATCAAGCTAACAACATGCAAAGATGAGCAGGTGTGGCAACACTAATCTCAGATAAAATAGATTTTAATGTAAAACTGACCATTGTGGACAAGCATAATCACTATTTATTGCTGAAAGGTTCAGTACATAAAAAGGATGTAACAATATTATATATTTATGTACCCATTACCAGAGCATCTAAATACATTGAACAAACACTGACAACACTGGAAAACGACAAAGATCACTCCACAATAATACTAGGAGACTTCAACACTCCACTTTCAGTAATGGACAGATCATCCAAAAGAAAGCTCAGTAATGACACAGAAGATCTTATTGCAACAACCAACAAGTATTCCTCATTGACATACATAGAACTTTTTATCCAACAACAGATAAGCACACTATCATTTCCAATGTACATGGAAGATTCTCCAGAATAGACCACATATTGTGCCATGAAGTAAGTCTCACAAAATCCAAACCATTAAATAATTACAAAGCATCTTCTCAGACCATAAGACCACAAAAGTTGAAATCAACAGCAGAAAAAATATGGATAAAAATTGAAACTCATGGAAACTGATAAACACCTTGCTCAAAAATTTATGAGTTATAGGAAAAATCAAAGCCACAATAAATAAGTTGATGAAAGCAAATGAGAATGAAAATACATCCTACCAGAAGCTATGGGATATAGTAAAAACAGTGTTTGGAAGTCAATTTATCTCTATAAATGCATGCATCTGGAATGAAGGGCCCAAACCAAAGAATTAACCCTACAACTTGAACAATGCAGGAGAACAACGAAAGAACCCTTGGGCACCAGAAGAAAACAGATAATAAAGATAACAGTAGAACTAAACGAATTAGAGAATAGAAAAGCAATTGGAAGAATTAATAAAACCAAAAGCTGGTTTTTTTGGAAAGATCAACAAAACTGAAAAACCACTGGCTAAACTTACAAAAGGAAAACAGGAAAAGAAACAAATAACCTGAATAAGAAATGAGATGGGAGATGTCACAACAGACCGAACCAAAATCAAAAGTATCATAATGGAATACTGTAAAAATTACAACAGATTTGAAAACCTAGAGGAAATGGACAAATTTCTAGATTCACATCTCCTACTAAAACTGTCACCAGGACAAACAGAACAACTTAATAAACCCATCACAAAAGAAGAAGTTCAAAAAGTAATCAAAAAACTGCCAACCAAAAAAAGTCCTGGCCCAGACAGCTTCACCAGAGAATTCTACCAAACTTCTAGACAGGAGTTAATTCCAATGCTACTGAGGCTATTTCACAGCATAGAAAAGGACAGAATATTCCCAAATTCACTCTATGAAGCCAGCATAACCCTGATATCAAAGCCTGTGAAAGATCCCACAGAACAAGACAATACAGACCAATGTCAATCATGAACCAAGAGGCAAAACTCTTCAATGAAACCTTAGCCAATAGAATTCAACAACCTATGAAAAACATAATTCATTATGACTAAGTTGGACTCATACTAGGGATTCAGGGCTGGTTTAACATCAGAAAAACAATTAATATGATCAACTTCATAAAAAAACACAAAGGATAAGAATCACCTGATTTTGTCAATTGATGCACAAAAGGTATTTGACAAAGTCCAACACCTATCCATGTTAAAAACTCTCAACAAAATAGGAATAGAAAGGAAATTCCTCAGTGCAATAAGGGGCACCTAAGCAAAGCCAACCATTTGCATCATCTTGAACAGAGAGAGATTGAAAGAATTCCCCTGAGAAGGGGTACTAGACAAGGATCCCCACTGTCACCACTTCTATTCAGTAGTGTGCTAGAGGTTCTAGCCAGAGCAATCAGACAAGACAAAGAAATAAAATGCATCTGCATCAGCAAAAAAGAAGAAAAAATATCCCTATTTGCAGATGATGTGATCATATACATAGAGAACCCTAAACAATCCATAAATAATCTACTGGAACTAATAGAAGAGTTCAGCAAAGTATCAGGATATAAGATAAATATAAGTAAATTGGTAAGATTCCTTTATACCAACAAAGAGATCATCGAAGAGGAAATCATGAGATCAATATCATTTACTATAGTCCCTAACAAGATAAAGTACCTAGGAATAAATCTAACCACAGAAATAAGAGACCTATGCAGAGAAAATTACAAGACCCTGCTGCAAGAAACCAAAAGAGACATAAGTGAAGAAACCTACCCTGCTCATGGATAGGAAGACTTAATATTGTGAAAATGTCTATTTTACACAAAGCAATCTACACATACAATGCAATCCCAATAAAAATTCCAGTGTCTTTTTTTATGACATGGAGAAACAGGTCACCAGCTTTGTTTGGAAAGGGAAGAAACCCTGGATAAGTAAAGCACTAGTGAAGAAGGGGAACACAGCAGGAGGCCTCACACTACCTGACCTTAGAACTTACTATGCTGGCACGGTAGTTAAAACAGCCTGGTACAGGTACAAAAGGAAGCATATAGATCAATGGAACAGAACTGAGACCCCAGAAATATCACCAAACTTTTAGGAACCGTTGGTATTCAACAAAGGCACTAAAGTCATAAACTGGAGTAAAAACAGTCTCGTTAACAAATGGTGTTGGCACAATAGGATATCTATCTGCAAAACACTGAAACAAGACCCATATCTCACACCTTACGCAAAATCTAACTCAAAATGGATCAAAGATCTAAATATCAAACCTAAAATAATAAAGGTCATACAAGAAAAAATAGGGTCAATAATGGGAGTTCTAATACACAGCTTAGACATACTACAAAATCTAGCAATGAACAAACAACAGAAGAGAAAATAGATGAATGGGAACTACTAAAATCAAACATTTATGCTAATCCAAAGACTTTATCAAGAGAATTAAAAAACAATCCACAGAATGTAGAAAAAATATTTGGCAACTACAAGCAGATCAACTTCTGATTTCCACAGTCTACAAGATACTGTAAAATATCAACAAGAAAAAGGTAAATGATACAATTAAGCAACAGGGCAAAGGAGACTGACAGACACTTCACCAAAGATGACATCCAGGCAGCCTAAAGACACATGAGGAAGTGTTCATGATCATTGGCTATTAGAGAAATTCATATCAAAGCTACAGTTGAGATACCACCTTACCACAGCAATGTTGGCAATAATCCAAAAACCACAAAACAAGAAATGTTGCAAAGGCTGTGGAGAGACTGAAACTCTTCTACACTGCTGGCAGGATTGCAAAACAGTACAACCTCTTTGGAAAGCAATTTGGCACTTCCTTAAAAAAGCAAGAAACAAAACTACCATATGATCCAGCAATCTCACTGCTCAGAATGTATCCTACAGTAATAAAGGGGGTCACTTGAACAAATACATGCACACAAATGTTTATTGCAGCACTATCCACAATAGCAAAAAGCTGAAATCAACCTAGGTGCCCATCAACAGATGAATGGATAAAGACACTATGGTACATGTACACAATGGAACGTTAAGCAATGATAAAAAACAATGATGATTTTAGGAAGCATCTCATAACTTGGTTTCAACTGGAAGACATTATGCTGAGTGAAATCAGTCAACTGTGAAAGAATGAGTATTGTATGAGACCTCTGCTATAAGGACTTAAAAATAAACTTATGAACAGAAGAAAAAAACCCTTGATGACTCCAAGGATGGGGAGGGAGGGAGAGGGTTGGTCATAGATTAGTCAATAGGAATTTGGTTATATGAAAGCAGTGACAGCACACAGTAGAGAGCCGATCAACATAACTGGACTACACTATAAACTGAAAGATTTTCTAAACTCAACCCAATATTTCAAAGGATAGAGTAGCAGGGACTGGAGTCTGGGGACCATGTTTTCAGGGGACATCAAAGTAAATTGACATAGCTAGTCTTTTGTTAAGACTGTCCTGCATCCCATATTGGTGGGTGGCATCCAAGGTCTTAAAAGCTAGCAGGCTGCCATGTGAGGTATACCAAATTGTCTCAACCCATCTAGAACAGAAAATGGCTGAGAACATCAAAGACACAGGAAAAATGAGCCCAGTAGGCAGCAGGATCCATATCAATGGGAGGCTGTATCAACATAAACTAGAACTACCACCAAAAGCAACTGTAATGGGCACACAAAATAGAGTCCCTGAGGCAATATGAGAAAAAGAGGTGTGCAGCCCAAACCTCTACTAAAAGACAGGAACTGATGGTTCAACAGCCTGGAGGGTCCCCTGGGAACATGGTCCCTAGACCTGCTGATGGCTGTAAATGGAAACCAGTACTGAGGTCAACTCTTCAGACAAAAACAGTCTGTAACACAGGGACACAGTGTGAGCGCCTAGTGTGTGCATTTTACGGTTTTATATATTTCTAGGAGGCTGTCCTACTAGTTTCTTTCTAGTTGGGAGAGAAGGTGGAGAGGAGGGAGCAGGTGTTCATTAAGAGTATACTAGAAGCATAGAGAGGAAAGGAGGAATGTGCTCTCTCTGGATGAGGAGAGCAGATGGAGCTGCAGACAGGCAGGCAAGAGGAATTGATTTGGATTGTATACTTTCACTTAATCACAATACAAAGAAAATATTCTACATTCTACTTTGGTGAGTAGCATCAGGGGTCTTAAGATCTTATGAGCAGCCATCTAGAATACTTAACGGTCTCACCACTTCAGCAGCAAAGAAGAATAAAGGAAACTAAATACACCAAAGAAAGAGAAATCCAAAGGACAAATGGACCAAATCTACAATGGTCTCCAGCAGGCTGAATCCAGTACAACTAGAGATTGCCCAGCTATCACCACTGACTGCTCTAACAAGGATCACCACAGAGTGTCCCAGAGAGAGCTGGAGAAAAATGTAGAAAAAATTCTACTTCAAAAAGGAAGACCAGACTTACTGGTCTGACAGAGACTGGAGAAACTTTGAGAATATGACTCCCCAGACACACCCTGTCCATTCAGTAATGAAGTCACTCTTGAGGTTGACCCTTCACATTGGACAGGCCCACAAAAACAAAAGAAGGCGAAAGGGGCAAGCTAGCTCAGGGGCAAGAACTGGAGGGCAGGAAGGGATGGGAAAGATGGTAACAAGGAACCTAAAGTTGGGAAGGGAGAGTGTTGACCTGTTGTGGGGTTGTTAACCAATGTCATAAAGCAATATATATACTGCTTAATGAGGGACTAGGTTGTTTTGTAAAGCTTTATCAAAGTAAAATTTAAAAAAGAAAAAAAATTCTTTGAAACGCTCACATAAAAAATAAACTGCCGTGTGTATTTTTCTGAGGATCAATTTTTATAGAGTTGCTGTCACAATTTATTCTTAGAGCAGAGGAAAGCATTTCATATCAGATATGAATGAAGAAATTGAGAAGAGTTTCATAAACCAAGAAAGACCCACTACCACTGAGCTGATTCTGACTCGTAGAGATCCTATAGATAGTACCTTCAAATATATACATTTTAAATAAAAATTATGCATAGGGTACAGAGAGGGGTATAAGCGTTCTGGAACTGACCGCACGGGATCCACCCCCTACTAGCTGTGTGGCCTTGCACCAGGTACTGGTCTGACTTTTCTCGTATGTAAAGTGGGCTTGATTATCCCTTCCTGGCATTATTGTTAGAAGTATTAGAAACAATGCGTGTGAAACCACTGACACATAGAAAGTATTTAGAAGAAAATATTACTGATGTTCCTTAGGGAAGCCAAAGAAAAATGGACTTTCTTTCAATATTAGAGAAAACTAGTTAAAATTATGTTGTTGTTAGTTACCTTTGGGTTGGTTCTAACTCTTGGCAACACCACATACAAGAGAAATGAAACATTTCCTTTATGCACCATCTTCAAACTGTTGCTATGTTCCAGTCCACTGTTGTGACCACAGTGTATTCTGAGTGACTTCCAACCTAAGGGACTTACCTATTCAGCACTGTGTTGGACAACACTGTGTTGTGATCTGTAGTTTTCACTGATTATTTTTTAAGGAGTTGATCACTAGGCCATTCCTCCTAATCTTTCCTAGTTGGGAAGCTCCATTGAGTCCTGTCCATCCTAGATGAACCCACTAGTAATTGAAATACCTGTGGCACGGCTTCCAGCGTCACTGTAACACAGCACTGTCAGAAGTAGAACTGATTGTCTAGTGAGATAGAGAACTTTCATCAGTGGGGACAGTTAGAGTTTATATAAGCACTTTGAGGGACTACTCCACTACCTTGGAAAAAGCACTGCATTAGGTGAGTTTGGGGGTTAGGTGCTCTCTGATATCCCTTTTAAAGATGAGATTCTGGATAAGAACAGATGTGTTTCCTATCATTTACAAATAAGCTGACCAGTCAAGAATGGGACCCGTGCTTCGCGCTTCGTGCTTCGAGCTGAAGCTCAGTGAGAATGCAGCACCAAGGTCCTCTTACCATCCTGGCCACTACCCGTTGGGTTCAAGAGAGCATCCTCTCCAGAGGCCTGTCAAAATAAATGACAATTTGTAATCCCAGGGTGGAGTGCACTCTTCATAGAGTAAAGCATCCCTGAACGGAAGGTGACTTTGACACCAATCATGGTCTGAACAGAAATAAATTCACTTTTATGTGAATTAATTTATTTCTGTTCAGACCATGATTGGTGTGTATACCAACACACATACACACACACACACACACACGGTCTATTTAGACCACGCTTGGTGTGTGCGTGCGTGTGTGTGTGTGTGTGTGTGTGTGTGTGAATGTACACACACAAAAATAGAGTTTTCTACTTATAGTCACAGGTAAATGACTTAGTGAAATAAAGTCTCACAATTAGGGGGAAAAAATGGAAAAAGAATGAAAGTTAGCTTCTTTGACCACTGCACCCCTTCTCCTAAAAGATAGATCTGTTTATAGTATCTAGTGTAAGTTGCTTCATTTTATTCACTCTGATTAGACCTTCTACTTCTATGTTACTAACGGATTGATTTCACCCTCTTTGGCTTTTTACTCAGTGTCTTGCAGTGCATTATATTTGCATCATATTTTGAAGACCTGAGCTACCCTCTGACTTATCTTTTAAACCAGATTTCATGGTAGTGTATTTATTTACAAAGGGTCCCTAGTGGCACAACAGTTAAGTGTCTGGCTGCAAACCAAAAAGTTTGTGGTGTGAATCCACCAGCTGCTCTGTGCGAGAAAAATGTGGCAATCTGCTCTATAAAGATTACACTCTGGACATCCTGTGGGGCAGTTCTACTCTGTTCTGTAGGGTTGCTATTCACAAAGATAGGGAAAAATACTCCACTACATTGGTAAAGTTTGGAAACGCGCGGGATGATATCATAGAATAATTACCTAGTGACCTCAAGCACTAGGGAAGTATTTGGAGCATTTTGTTCATAAGCCGGAGAAATGAAATCCGACTCTAATGTTTTTTCTTGGCACATTTCTGGCCAATCTAAAGTAAAGTGAAGAGATTTTCAAAAATCAAGGGACACTCAATTTCTATTTCAGACCTTGGGAATTTTTCACAATAGGAAGCCTCCTAAATTCAAAGGATTTTCTGTCCCGCATGCTACTCCGGCCTGAACTGTCCTCCCATCATTCTTCACAGCGCCCCTTCGGTACTCATCCTTCAGGCCTCTGCTTCAAGATGCCACTTCGTCATTGACCCTTCCCTGATCACCCTCCAGTCCGAGTTAGGTCTCTCTATCCCGTGCTTTATAACACTCCACCATTTTTCTTTAGCATCTTCTTATAACTGGCAATTATGTATTTCTGTGCAATTATTATTTGCCTCTCTCCCCAACTAAACTTACAAGACGCCAACTCTATCTTGTTTTCTGTTGCGTCCTAATACTTAATGTAGTGTTTGGCTTATGGGAAGTGCTGAATAAGTATTTCTTATGAAAGAGGGTATTTCTATGACATTAAATCTAAGAAAAAAATAACTCAGTATTAAATTCATAACATAGTAAGGATAGGCTAAAGTTTAAAAGCTCAAATCAAGTCCTTGCCATAGTTTTCCCTAACTTTGGTCTGTGTTTCTTGTAAAAAAAATGACACTTTAAAATTTTGTCTGTCACTAAACACTTCACAAAAACATGATTATCTGTTCATCAAAGATTTGGTCAAAAGTCCTAGGTAAAAACAGGTCAACCAGATCATTTCCTGACTGGCCACCTGGACAAAAGCATTATGCACAAAGGTTATGAGTGTCTCAGTGATCTAGTACTGCTTTAATAGAAACACCACAGGTGGATGCCGTTAACAAAAAGAAAGTTATTCTCTCATAGTTCAGCAGGCTAGAAATCTGAATTCAAGGTATCAGCTCCAGGAGAAAGCTTCCTTTCTCTGTTCACTCTAGATGAAGTTCTTCATGATGCATCAGTCTCCCTTTGGTCTGGGAGCATCTCTGCACAGAAACCTCAGGTCCAAAGGACATGCTCTATTTCTGGCACTGTTTTCTTGGTGAAATGAGGTCTCCATGTCTTTCTGCTCATTTCTGTCTTTTCTATCTCAAAAGGCATTGGTTCAAGACACTGTCTTATCTTATAGACCTCATCCAAGTAACTGCCACTAATCCATCTTATTAAATCACAGTGACAGTATTGACAATACATAGGAAAATCTAAATGACAAAATGATAGACAATTACACAATAGTGGTCATGACCCAGTCAAACCAACACACAACACACATTTTGGAGGGCAACATAAGTCAATCCATGACAGTGAGTAATGCAAACATTATCAAAGGCAAGACACAGCATGGTTACATTACTCCATTTTACGTAGCTGTGATATTACTGATATTGTTCAGTAATTTCTGCATTAGGTTGAGTCACTTTTCTTGGGAATAGGCATAAATATGGGTATCTTCCAGTTGGTTGGCCAGGTAGCTGTCTTCTAAATTTCTTGGCATAGATGAGTGAGCATTTCCAGTGCTGCATCCATCTGATGAAATGTCTCAATTGATATTTCATCAGCTCCTGGAGCCTTGGTTTTTGCCCATGTCTCCAGTGAAGGTTCAACTTCTTCTTTCAGTACCATCAGTTCCCGATCATATGTTACCTCTTGCAATGGTTAAACATCGATCAACTCTTTTCGGTGTAATGACTCTGTATTTCTTCCACCTTCTTTTGATGCTTCCTGAGTCATATAATATTTTCCCTATAGAATCCTTCACTATTGCAACTTAAGACTTGTCTTTTTTCTTCAGTTCTTTCAGCCTAAGAAATGCAGAGTGTGTTCTTACCTTTTGATTTTCTATCTCCGGCTCTTTACATGTGTCATTATAATAGTTCTCATTGTCTTCCCCAGCCTCTCGTTGAAATCTTCAGTTCTTTCACTTCACCATTTCTTCCTTTTGCTTTAGCTACTCATCATTTAAGAGCAAGTTTCAGAGTCTCTTCTGACTTCTCACTCTTCCAAGACTCTTCCAATTTGGTCTTTTCTTTCTTGCCTGTCTTTTTAATGACTTCTTGCTCTCTTTATGGATGAAGTCTTTGACATCATTCCACAACTTGTTTGGTCTAAGGTCATTAGTGTTCAATGCATCAAATCTATTCTTCAGATGGTTTCTAAACTCAGGTGGGATATACTCAAGGTCGCACTTTAGCTCTCGTGGACTTTTTCTAATTTCCTTCAGTTTCAGCTTGAACTGGCATATGAGCAATTCATAGTCTGTGCCACAGTCAGCACCTTGTCTTGACTGCTGATATTGAGCCTTTCCACAGCCTCTTTCCACAGATATAGTTGATTTAATTCCTGTGTGTTCCATCTGTTAGGTTTATGTGCATAGTGTCTGTTTTTGTTAATGAATAAAGATATTTGCAATGAAGAAGTTGTTGGCCTTGCAAAATTCTGTCATGCGATCTCCAGCATCATTCTGTCACCAGCGCCATATTTCCCAACTACCCATCCTTCTTCTTGGTTTCCTACTTTTGCATTCCAATCATCAGAAATTATCAGTGCATTCTGATTGGATGTTTGGTCAATTTCAGACTGCAGAAGGTGGTAAAAATCTTCAATTTCTTCATCTTTGGCCTTAGTAGTTGGTGTCTAAATTTGAATAATAGTCATTTTAACTGGTCTTTCTTGTAGGCTTATGGACATCATCCTGTCACTGACAGCACTGTACTTCAGGACAGATCTTAAAATGTTCTTTTTGAAGATGTCCACACCACCATTTCTCTTCAAGCTTTCATTTCCAGCATAGTGGACCATGTGACTGTCCCATTCAAAATGACTAACACCAGCCCATTCCAGCTCACTAATGCCTAGGATATAGATGTTTGTGTGTTCCATTTCATTTTTTACTGTTTCCAATTTTCATAGGTCCATGCTTTGTACATTCCACCACATTCCAATTATTAATGGATGTTTGCCCTGTTTCTTTCCATTTTGAGTTGTGCCACATCAGTAAATGAAGGTCCTGAAAGCTTGACTCCACTCATGCCACCAAGGCGGACTCTACGTTGAGGAGGCAGCTCTTCCTGAGTCATCTTTAGAGTGCCTTCCAACCTTGGGGGCTCATTTTCTGGCACTATATCTGACAGTGTGTCCTCTGCTATTCATTAGGTTTTCACTGGCTAATTCTTTTCACAAACAGACTGCCAGGTCCTTCTTCCTAGCCTGTCTTAGTCTGGGTGCTCAGCTGAAACCTGTCCTCCGTGGTTAGTCCACCTGGTATCTGAATACCAGTGGCATAGCTTCCAGTATCATAGCAACCTACAAGTCCCCACAGCATGACAAACTGACAGAAAGATTGGGTAAGGTTGTTAATAGTTGTTTTCATTAGTTAGTGCTTTTTCATGTAATGGTAATAAGATCAGAGATGAGATGCTCTGAGGTACCTCGCTGGGAGGAACTAACAATTGCTTGTTAGAAAACACTCGTCAACCCTTAGCAATATCCTCCACAATTTGCCTGTGAATTTTTCCTACTGTGGGAGCTTGCACGGTGTTATGATGCTGGAAGTTATGATGCTAGTATTTCAAATACTGACAGGTCACCTAAGGTAGACAAGTTTCAGAGAAACTTCCAAACTAAGACAGACTAGGATGAAAAGCCTGACAATCTGCTTCTGAAAACTAACCAATAAAAACCCTAAGGATCACAACAGAATATTGTTTGATATAATGTTTAGAAAATGAGTCTCCCAGGTTGGAAGCCATTTGAAATACACATTGGTTGCAACAATGGACTCAAGCATACCAACAACTGTCAAGACGAACCGGATGAGGCAATGCTGTGTTCTATTGTACACGGGGTCACCGCGAATCACAGCGAGTAGCAACAACAGTGACATCCCGCTTAGAATATGTAGCTACCAGTTTTTTGACTACTAGTGTTTGTGCTTTGCTATCGAGGGACTACTATAAATTTCACAAATGCTATTTAATCCCCTTGGAGGTAGCAGTGGAGTAGTGGTTAGTTATTTCAGTCTCTCTTGGGCTAATAAACACCAGCATTAAAACAATAAGAGTTTGAAACATAAAGCTGTTGTTTAGGGAGGAATGTGCACATCTAGCACCACAGTGGAATCTGAACATTTGAGAAATAAAATTTATAGGCTAGAATTTGGGGGAAAGGATGCCTGAGAGAGGGCAAGGAGGGACAGCCAGTCAAAGAGGAAAATGTTTCCTTCAAAATAAGCTCTCTTTTTTTTGGCTGTATGCCCTATTTTAGAAGGCCTCCTGGCTGCCTCTGACCTAATCTCACATCAAATATCACAGCTCTATGCTGGGTGCACAGATGAGGCGTTGGTGTCTGCAGTGCAGCAGCTCTGGATCAGAGCAATAACCCTTGGGGGAGTGGGGGAAGAGGGTCAAAAGGCAATACAGGAGGAATGAGAATAAGGGTGGATATTGCATTTACTTCTTAGTGTAAACCTGATTGTTCCCATGGAAGCTGTCTTGACCAGGCCCAGGGAATCCAGCTTAGTCCTGTTAGAAAGGTTATGAACTACCAGCCTTTCGGTTAGTTAGCAGTCATAACTCTTAACCACTGTGCCACCAGGGCTCTATCAAATACCTACACAAGAGGGCCCGCATATGTGCTCTTTGGCTAATTGTTATTAATGATCACTCTCTCCCCAAATTCAATCATTCTTACTAAAACCAGAGCATGTTAATTAACTCTATCTTCCTCTTTGTCACTGGAAAGTTCAAGTGTAAATGTCACCTTTCACACTATAATTCATGATTTCCTCCCTGGGCTCCTTCAAGAGATATTGGGGATTAACCATCTGTTACCAACAGTATAAAGTGCAAAACTCCAGGACCATCTGATTGTGGCTCCAACCTGATCTTCTGGCTTAGTAACTACTCTTCTTAAAAAAAAAAAAAATAAATAAAACAGTTTATCCATAAGGTGACTGACTCAGAGCTACCTCACGTGTAGCCGAGTTGAACTGGGCACTGTAAGGTTTTCAATGAATGGGTTTTCAGAAATTAATCACCAGGGCTTTCTTCTGAGGAATCTCTGTGTGTGCACAAACCGCCACACTTCCGGTTATCAGTGAGGCATGTTAACTATTTACACTATCCGAGAAGCCCACGTCTCTTCTCCATGAATCCTTATCCCAATCAAACAATCCCTAAGCACTCCAGGGATATTCTAGTGTTAACCTTTGCTCCCAAGTGGTGTCTGCCAGCTCTCCTCTACATTCTCCCAAATTTTGAAGAACAAGTTCAGACAATTTCTTTCCAACACAGGATCTTAACTATACACACAATTTACCTCACACAGACAAAGCTCTGGCTCATCCCATCACTGCAGGATTTCTAAATTTATTTTTCTTGTTTCTGTTATTATTGCTACAGCTGCTGTTGTTTTCTTTTTGTGAATACTGGCTTTCTAGCACTTTAGGCTTATCATGTATATTTCCTGCCCTCGTCCTGCCATCAGTCGTTTCTCTAAAGAACTCTGGTTCCTTTTATTGCAGAATGGTTTTAGAAACCAGTATCTGGGAGTCTATCATTCATTTTAATATATTTATCTTACAGATGGAAGCTTGGTGGCATGGCAGTTAAGATCTTGGCTGCTAACCAAAAGGTCAGCCATTGGAATCTACCAGCTGCTCCTTGGAAACCCTATGGGGCAGTTCCACATTCTTCTGTAGGACCACTGCCTTAGGTTGGGTTCTCTAAGGAAACAAAGCCAGTAAAGAAAATAAGTACATATAGAGAGAGAGAGATTTATATAAAGGAAACAGCACACCCAACTGTAGAGGCTGAAATGTCCCAAGTCCTGGATTGGGACAAAAGCCACATGAAGCTGGGGGAGCTAGAAAGCTGAAGGTTGGCAGGTCAGACAGCAGGGCTCTCACTCACAGGCTGTGAAGGTCGGTGTATCCCAAGACAGCAGGTAAGACTGCAAGGTTTGTCATGATTCACACAGATGCAGGGGCTAACAAGCCCATGATTAACAGGTTGTGGAACAGGACTCTTATTTGCAGGCTGTGAAAATCAGTGAATTCCATGACTGATGGACAGATAGGCTGCTAGCTGAAGTCCCAAAAACCAGATATTAGAAAACAAGAGAGTGGCAACTGCTGAATCCACAGCAAGCCAAAACCTTGGCAAAGTGACCAGGCAGGAAGTAGGTGGCAGAAGGCAGAGAGATGAAGGCTGAGGAGGCAGTGAGTCACCACAGGACCCCCCTACCAGTACGGCAGCACATTCCATCATGGCAGTGACCACATTATACAATAGCCAAAACACTAGGAATCATGGCCCACCCAAGAAGACACACAATCTTAACCATCACAGTCATTATAGGTTGGAATTGACTCAATGGCAACAGTTTTGGTTTTGGTTTTCTACTTTTCTAAAGTAGACCATTTTTTCTGTAGCATTCCATGTCTACCTTCTTCAGTAATTCTTGCTGTAGAATGTATTTAATACTTACATTATTACTCCAGGTGTACATGTGTGTGGTGTGTATAGGGGCTGCATGGATGAACACAGTCAAGAGACCAGATCCATGCCCTATGAAGGGAGAAGTGGATGAAAAGAGGACATATAGTTTAGATGGGACATACACCAAAGTACGAGCTCATTTATTGAGTAAAATGTACTACGACACGTACATCAAACACATTCATTCCAGGACTCATGGGAGGCACTGGTACAAGAGTCTTGCAGATCAAAGGCACTGCAATCACACAGACCTGAGTTGAGTCCTAACTCTTGCACTTGCTGGATGTGTTCTTGGTCAAGTTATTTTCTCTCTCTGTGCCTCAGTGTCTTCATTCATAAAATTAAAGCCATTCATTCATTAAACAACTATTATGTGAGTACTTACTATGTGCTATACTCTTCTTTTTGCTGGTGTGTAATATGGATCAGGCTTCTGCTCTCATTTGGCTTCCATCATGTGGCCAGGGCCCCAGTGATGTGGTGGGATGGTAAGAGCTACATAGAAAAATAAAATAATTGAAATAGTGACAAGTACTATGAAGAAAACAAAGAGAAAAAGAGTAGAAAGTATTGGAGATACCTGAATGCTATTTTAGATTATGGAAAGAAAACCAAATAAACAAGTGGCACTTAACAAAGACTTTAACATTAATAAGAAGCTAGTTATGCAAAGAAAGATACAAGGATTAGTTGTTCCAGGGGAACATGTAGGAAGAGCAAAGGCTCTGACGTGAAATGAGCTTGGAACATTCAAATAACAGTGACAGTGATGTGAACAAGGCAGAACAGCACACAATAACGCTGAAGAAGTAGGTGTCGGACAGACCATTACAGGAGCTTGTACACTCTGATCAAGAATTGCAGTGTATTCTCTGTATAATTGAAATCTGTGCTAATTATCAATTTATTGCCTCTCAGCTCTAAATTCATCCTTCTTTGCCCTGAGTTATGATATTGGATCTATTTCCTATAAATGCTTCTCCTTTGCTAGTTGTACAATGTTAAGATTTGTCCATCTATGGTGCTAAAAAAGATACTGGAGAGGTGAGAGTGGGCACCCTTGTCTAGTGCCTGTTCTCAAGGGAAACTAGACAAGGATGCCCACACTCACCTCTCCTATTCAACATTGTACTAGAAGTTCTAGCCAGAGCAATTAGACAAGAGCAAGAAATAAAGGGCATCTGCATTGGCAAAGACAAAGTCAAAATTTCCCTGTTTGCAGATGATCTGATTGTATATGCAGAGAATCCCAAAGAATCTATAAGCAAACTACTCAAACTGATAGAAGAATTCAGCAAAGTCTCAGGATACAAGATAAACATAAGTAAATCAGTAGGTTTCCTTTATACCAACAATGAGACTGTTAACGAAGAAATCATCAAACCAGCACCATTTACTATAGCCCCTAAGAAGATAAAGTACCTAGGAACCAATCTAACCAGAGAAATTAACAGAGCTTTACAAAGAGAACTACAAGCCCTTACTACAAGAAACTAAGAGAGACTTAGATAAATGGAAAAACCTACCCTGCTCATGGATAGGAAGACTTAACATGGTGAAAATGTCTATTTTACCCAAAGCAATTTATTTATATAATGCAATCCCAATACAAGTTCCAGCGTCCTTTTTTAATGAGATGGAGAAACAAATCACAAATTTTGTTTGGAAAGGGAAGAAGCCCCAGATAAGTAAGGTGCTACTAAAGAAGAAGAACACACTGGGAGGTCTCTCATTACCCGACCTTAGAACATACTACACTGCCACAGTGGTCAAAACAGCCTGGTACTGGTACAAGAACAGACAGATCGATCAATGGAACAGAATTGAGACCCCAGAGATGACACCATCTGCCTATGAACAGTTGATATTCAACAAAGGCCCTAAGATATTAAACTGGGGTAAAAACAGTCTCTTCAACAAATGGTGCTGGCAAAATTGGATATCCATCTGCAATAAATTGAAACAAGATCCATATCTTACACCTTATACAAAAACCAACTCCAACTTGATAAAAGACCTAAACATCAAACCTAAAACAATAAAGCTCATCCAAGAAAAGGTAGAAACTACAATAGAAGTTTTAACACACAACATAGACAGACATCAAAATCTGTCAAACAAACCACAATCAACAGAAGAGAAAATAGATAAACAGGAACTATTAAGAATCAAACACTTTTGCTCATCCAAAAACTTTATTAATAGAATTAAAAGGCCACCTACAGAATGGGAAACAATATTTGGCAACTCTATGTCAGACCAATGCCTGATCTCCATAATCTATAAGATACTACAAAATATTAATAAGAAGGAGATAAATCATCTAATTAAGCAATGGGCAAAGGAAATGGACAGACATTTCTCTAAAGAGGAGATCCAGACAGCCAAAAAACACATGTGGTCATGTTCACGACCTTTAGTTATTAAAGAAATTCAAATCAAGACAACAATGAGATACCATCTCACCCCAACAAGGTTGGCCATGCTGGAGAGGCTGTGGAGAAAGCAGAACTCTCCTACACTGTTGGTGGGGTTGCAGAATGGTCCAGCCTCTTTGGAAGGCAATCTGGCGCTTCCTTAAAAAATGGATATCGATATACCATTTGACCCAGTAATTCCACTACTTGGAATATATCCGACAGAATCAAGGCCCTTCACACCAACGGACACATGCACAAGAATGTTTATCACAGTACAGTGTCCACAATAGTGAAAAGATGGAATCAACCCAGATGCCCAACAACAGAGGAATGGATAGGTAAACTATGGTATATATACTCAATGGAGCACTATGCAATGATAAAGAATAATGATGATTCCAGGAAACATCTCATAACCTAGTTTCAACTGGAAGACATTATGTTGAGTGAAAGTAGTAAGCGACAAAAGGACAAATACTTTATGAGACCCCTACAATAAGATCTCAAAAATAGACTTATATATAGAAGAAAAGACTCTTTGACAGCTGCAAGGGAGGGGAGGGAAGGAGGGAGAGAGGGAGGATGAGGGGGGAGGGCTTAGATTAGATAGTTGGTAGAAATTTGGTTGGGTGAAATTGGTGATAGCACACATTAGAAACAAGAACAATATTAAGTGGACTTCAGCATAACTTGAATACTCCTTCCATCTTAACCCAATATTGCAAGGATAGAGTAGCTGGAGCAGGGGGGTAGGAGATGAGGCTCTTAGGCAAAATCGAGGCCAATTGTCACAACTAGCATTTTGCTAAGAGGGCTGTCTGCACCGCACATTGGGGAGTGGCATCTGGGGTCTTAAAAACTGCCAAGCTGCCAACCAAGGGCACAGCAGATTGTCACAACTCAGCAGGAATGAATGCTCACTGAGGACCAAAATGACATGGGGTAGGGAGGAACCCTATGGAGTTCAATTCTACTCACACACACACACACACACACACACACACACACACACACACACACACACACACACACAGGGTGGCCATGAGTCCGAATCAACTCCACGGCAACTGGTTTGCTTTGGGGTGAGAAAAGGAGAGGCAATGGGGAGGAGGGTCTCACTACTGCCCAGCAAAAACTGAAACATATTCCGAAACATCCTCACTTTGACTGTCAGCTGCTTGGGAATGTCTCACAGGCACTATGTTACCTTCAGGCTGAACCTTTCCTGCTGTAACGTCTTTTTCCTTCTCCTTGAACTCTGGTGTGACAGTGGTTAGGAGCTATTAACCTAAAGGTTGGCAGTTCACATTCACCAGGCTCTCCTCGGAAACCATCTGGGGCAGTTCCACTCTGCCCTATAGGGTCATTGTGAGCCGGAATGGGCTCAGAAGGAGTGAGTTTTCCTTGAACTCTTCCAGTCTGGTCCCAGGCCTCTTACCACCCTGATGCAAAATACAAGTTCCTCATGCTGTGTGATGCAAAATATTCAGACCGCTCACCTGCCTTGGTACCTAGCTCTTCACTCCCAAGTGGCTCTTCAAAGTTTCAGTAAGCAAAAACCTGTTTTCTCCTCTGAAGAACTGTGTGGCTGGTCATTAAGGTAGCAACTTTCCTCCTATTCCACTAGTTGGTGAAGGTTGCCCAAGTGCTAATACTGTAAATTCATGTTCCTTCTACTGATGCTGACTAAACTTCACCAAATGTGAGCAGTCACAGGCAAGGCACCAAATTTAACACCCAAATCATTTCCTATCATAACCACGAGGGAGCAGTAGCACCAAAGCATCTGTCCCTCTCAGGGCGACCTCCTCCCAGCTCCTGTCTCATTATCGAAGTCCCTTTCGACAAATCAAATGTTAATATCCTCTGTCCTTGTGTCCCCTGGTACGGATAACCAACAGAGTAACCGCCAGGGATGTGTCATTCCGGATGCAGTACTCTTAGGACATAGATTTGGTTATTTTGATTTTACACAGCATTCTTTGCCAATTTCTTTGAAAACATGTTTTCATCAGAGCTCATCTCATTCCACCTACACTGGCTAAATTTATCTCCACAGAGTTTAATAACACGGAATGATTAATTAGGACCAAGCTATTTCCTGAGTTCTTTGGACAAGACTGTGATTCTGTGACTGTGTGATTCACCCTCATTGCTTCAGTCATTTGTCCCTGAACAAACTGTGTTTATTTATGTTCTCTGTGGTTTGTTGATCTCTTTATTTCTTTCAAAGACACAAACACAGCTAATTTACAAAAGCAAAATTGGTTTTCCTCTATTTCTGTATAAAATAATTTTTTAATTAAGACACAACAACCAGAACAATCCTAACAAGGCCTAAATTGTATTGTGCCAACCAAAACCAAACCCACCGGCATCAAACTGTTTCCACCTCACAGCAACTCTATAGGAAACAGTAGAACTGTCCCATGGTGTTCCCAAGGCTGTGAATCTTTACAGAAGCAGACTGCCTCCTCTTTCTTCTATGGAATGACCGGAGGGGTCAAACCACCAACCTTTCAGTCAGTGGCTGAGGACTTTAACCACTGCACCAGCAGGGCATCTTTATATCATGCCACTCTTACTACAATCCTTCTGATGGATCTCTTCTCTAAGGAAAAGCTGAAGTCCTTACAAGACCCACTAGGTTCTGAAGAGCCTTCTATCCCCACTGCACACTGCCTTACCTCTGTCCACTCTCCCCAGGCACTGCACACTGGCTGCATCTATCTCCTAAGGCACAGCAGGCCTGCTCCCACCTTAGAACCTTTGCACTTGCTCATCCCCTGCCCTGGATCATCTTTTCCCTGCTCATAACTGCAGGAATCCTCCTCACTGTTTTCAGTTGCTGTCTTAGAAAATCTTTCCTGACCAACTCTATCTTAAATGGAAACGACCATCACCCACACCAAAAACACCACAGCCACTGCCGTCTTGCCAGTGATGACTCACAACAACGCTATAGGACCAAGAAGAACGGCCTATACAGTTTCTAAGGAGTGTCTGGTGAATTCAAACTGCTGACCTTTTGGTTAGCAACCATAGCTCTTAATAATTATGCCACCAGGGTTTCCAAACACATTCATATATATTCTTCCCATCTGCCTTCCTTTAGGATTGTTTTTTTTTTTGTTGTTGTTATTTGGTTGGTTTATGGCCTTATCATTTCTCAATAACATAATATACATGTTATTTATTTATGTAGCTTCTGTCTCCTTTACTGAAAAAAAAAAAAAAAAAAACAATGAATTCTATGGGGGCAGGATTATTTTGCTTATATCCCAAAAGTAACTGGTGATAGATGAAGGTCAATGACCAGAAATGTTGAAGACCGTCTCCATCATTTAGGGTCGCAGTTCTCATGCTACCCTGGTTTAGTAGACTCATGAAAATTAGAGCAGAATTTCCCATCAGTCCCATGAGACAGAAGGCATAGAAAATAAGGAAAATAAGACAACAGTTCAATTCCCTTTTTGTTTAAAAAAAAATAATAAATTGTATTGTGCTTTGAGAGTTTACAATCCAAGTCAAGTTGTCATACAAAAACTTACATACCCATTGCTATATACCTCTAGCTGCTCTCTCCACACTGTAACAGCACCCTTCTCCTTCCACCCTGTATTTCCCTCATCCATTTCACCAGCTCCGACCCTCCTCTGCCCTCTCGTCTCAGCTCTGTACAGGAGCTGCTCAGTTAGCCTCATATATCTACTTAAGGCAAGAAGTTCACTCTTGGCCAGTTATCATTTTATGTTGTTAGGTGCCATTAAGTCAGTTCCAGTTCATAACGACCCTACACACAGCAGACTGAAACACTGCCTGGCTCTGCACCATGGCCACAGTCATTTTTACTCTTAAGCTGCCACTGTGTCAATCTGTCTTGTTGAGGGTCTTCTTTTTCACTGATCCTCCACTCTAACAAGCTTATGTCTTACATAGTCCAGTTCAATCTTTGTCTGAAGAGTTGGCTTCAGGAATGGCTGCAGTTCTAGGCTAACAGAGGGTCTGGGGACCATGTCTTCTGAAGTCCCTCCAGTCTGTCAGGCCACCAAGTCTGGTCTTTTTCATAGGGTTCAATTTCTGTACCCCATCTTTTCACTTGCTTGGTAGGGACTCTGTTGTATTCCCAGAAAATTGAATAATTCTTGTTAATGAATTTCTGGACTGTGATCTATGCCCATGGTACTAGAATCTCTTTTCTGACCCTTTGTTCAGGAAAAAATAAGTCCCTGAGACAACTGGAATAGATAAATGGAAAAGATCACAAAGAAAGCACATTGTAGGAGAAGCATTTTACAAGTGCCAAGAATGAACCTAAGCTTACCATTTTTAAAATAATGTTGAGCCAACCAAACCAAGCGCCGTCGAGTTGAAGGTAAGTGAATAAGCATTTCTGAATGTCAACAAGACTTACACAACAAAGCACACATACACTGTCTACCAGTGAGTTGATTTAATTCAACTGTCAACTTGGACACTATTTATTCCTTTATGGCAAAGGGTCATGTTAAATCCACTCAAGCTGTAAAGGAAGAACTCCAGCCTTTCTCACTGAGTTGAAAGAGGCAAATATAAAAATCAATTAAACTCAGCTTTAAACTGAAAGGTCAGGAGTTCAAACCTACCAGCTGTTCCACGGGAGAAACACGCTGCCATCTGCTTCATAATGCAGCCTTAGAGACCCCCCAGGTCAGTTCTACTCATAGCTCTACTCCTACAGTGCTGCTATGCAGAGGAACTGAGTTGACAGTGATGGGTTTGGTTTGATTACATAGTCCTAAATGGCCAAAGACTGTAAAGCTGAAGCTAAAATATAGTTCAAAATCTAATCTCTTTAAACAAAATTATCTATTTCTAGCTAAAGCCACATAATCTTACTATACTGTAGAGTTGCTAAGAAACTCCATGCCAATCAAATTCTGATTTTGTATTTTGAATTCCTACTGTGTGCTATCCTTACTTGCCCTGATTACTTCTCAACTCAAATAGATTCAAATAAAAATCAATTTTATCTAATAAGACATGTGAACTTGAATTCCTCTGTCAATGCTGCCCCAGAAATACATGAGATTTAACAGGTCTCTAAAAACTTTGGAGTACCTGGGTAACTAGTTGGACTGTATCAAATGCCACAGGGCTTGCAATCTTACTGAACTGGCTTGAAATAAAACAGCCCATACAACCTGACTGTTTCTCAACAGTTTTCAACCTGTTAACTGCTACTGCTGAAGATAAATTCAGATAATGAAACCATGGGTAGGGAAAGAGGAGAAAGAAAACATAATATTTCCTGGCATGACTTAAGTAGTCCTCAAATTAACAGCAACTACAGTTCAGGTCCCCATGCATCTGTCAGCTTGTTGTACTGCAGTGATCTGCATGGTGCTGTGAGGCTGGAAGCTATGCCGCCGCTATTCAGATATCAGCAGGGTCACCCAAGGTGGGAAGGTTTCAGCTGGGCTTCCAGACCAAGACAGACTAGAAAGAAGGACCTGGTAGTCCATTTCTGAAAAAACTGGCCAGTGAAAACTTTATGAATAGAAGCACAACACTATTTAGTACAGTGCTAAAAGATGAGTCCCTCCAATTGGAAGGCTTGCAAAAAGTGACTAGTTGAGCTGCCTCCTCAAAGGAGAGTTGACCTCAATGACATGGATGGACTCAAGCTTTCGGGACCCTCATACTAAAGTGGCATGAGTCAAAATGAGAAGCAACAGCAGCAAATATCCATTAATAATTAGAATGCTGGAAGTATGGATCTAGGAAAATTGGAAGTTGTCAAAATGAAATGGTCCACATAAAGATGGATATCCTAGGCATTACTGAGCTAACATGGACTACTACTGGCCCTTTTAGATCAAATAGTCATATGGTCTACTGTGCAAGGAATGACAAATTGGAGACAACTGGTACTGCACTCATCAAAAAGATCATTTCAAGATTTATCCTGAAGTACAACAGTGTCAGTGATAGGATAATATCCATATGAACACAAGTAAGATCAGTTAATACAACAATTAGGCAAATTTACTAACGCCAAGGATGAGGAAACTGAAGATTATTACCAACTTCTGTAGTCTGAAATTAATCAAATATGCAATCAAGATGTATTAGAAATGAAGAAGATAGATCAGCAGTTGGAAAATATGACCTTGGTGACAGAAACCATACTGGAGATCTCACAACAGAAGTTTGCAAGATCAATACATCTTCAATGCAAATACCTTTTTTCAACAACATTGCATCTTGACTCTACACATGGACCTCAATGGACAGAATACACAGGAATCAAATAGATTATATTTCTAAAAAGAGATGATGGTTATCTTCAACAAATGGTGTTGGCAAAATTGGATATCCATCTGCAAGAAACTGAAACAAGATCCATATCTTACACCTTATACAAAAACCAACTCCAACTGGATAAAAGACCTAAATATCAAACCTAAAACAATAAAGCTCATGCAAGAAAAGGTAGGAACAACAATGGAAGTTTTAATACACAATATGGACAGACTCCAAAATCTGTCAAAGAAACCACAATCATCAGAAGAGAAAATAGATAAATGGGATCTATTAAGAATTAAAAACTTTTGCTCATCTGAAGACTTTAGTAATAGAATTAAAAGAACACCTACAGAATGGGAAAAAATGTTTGGCAACTCTATGTCAGACCGACGCCTGATTTCCATAATCTATAAGATACTACAAAATACCAACAAGAAGAAGATAAATCATCCAATTAAGTGATGGGCAAAGGAGATGGACAGACATTTCACTAAAGAAGAGATCCAGGCAGCCAAGAAAACACATGCGGACATGTTCACGATCTTTAGTTATTAAAGAAATTCAAATCAAGACAACAATGAGATACCATCTCACCCCAACAAGATTAGCCATGATCCAGAAAACACAAAACAATAAATGCTGGAGAGGCTGTGGAGAAAGTGGAACCCTCCTACACTGTTGGTGGGGTTGCAGAATGGTCTAGCCTCTTTGGAAGGCAATCTGGCGCTTCCTTAAAAAAATGGATATCGATACACCATTTGACTCAGTAATTCCACTACTTGGAATATATCCTACAGAATCAAGACCTTTCACACCAACGGACACATGCATTAGAATGTTTATCGCAGCACAGTCCACGAGAGCAAAAAGATGGAATCAACCCAGATGCCCAAAAACAGAAGAATGGACAGGTAAACTATGGTATATATACTCAATGGAGCACTACGCAATGATAAAGAACAACGATGACTTCAGGAAACATCTCATGACCTGGTTTCAACTGGAAGGCATTATGTTGAATGAAAGTAGTCAGCAACAAAAGGACAAATATTGTATGAGACCTCTACGATAAGATCTCAAAAACAGACTTGTGTATAGAAGACTCTTTGATGGCTGCAAGGAAGGGGAAGGAGGGAAGGAGGGAAGAGGGCTTAGATTAGATAGTTGCTAGGTATGTGGTTGGGTGAAATCGATGATAGCACACATTAGAAACAAGAACAATATTAAGTGGACTTAAACATGAGTACTCCTTCCATCCTAACCCAATATTGCAAAGATAGAGTAGCTAGGGCAGGGGGTAGGGGACCATGCTCTTAGGCCAAAGTGAGGCCAATTGGCACAACTAGCATTTTGCTAAGAGGGCTCTCTACACCCCACGTTGGTGAGTGGTGTCTGGGGTCTTAAAAGCTGCCAAGCTGCCATCCGAGGGCACAGCAAATGGTCCCAACTCAGCAGGAACGGATGCTCACCGAGGACCAAAATGACTGGGGGAAAGAACCCAGAAGACAAAGAGACCCACAAGAGTGGGTGCCTACATCGACTTGGGACCAGAAGAACCAGATGGTGCCCGGCCACCACCAGTGATAGCCATGATGGAGCTCACTAAGTTGAGTCTCACTGGCAACACAAGAATAAAAAGGGGTGCACCCTGAGATCCCCACTAAAAGACCTCAATGGATGGTCCGGAGGTTTCAGGGTTCCCCTGGGAGCATGGCCCCTCACCCTGATGCTGCCCTTGACCATAAATCATAACGAAGGTCCACGCTTCGGACAGGAATGGATTGGACTTGGCGATGCAGTGACCATATATTGGATACACTTTATGGTTCTATACATCTATAGGATATCATCCTGCTGACCTCTGGCTAGAGGAAGGAGAGTGGGTGGAGAGGAGGGGAAAAAGAGACTGTTGGGAGAATGAGACATGTATGGAGCAGAGAGGAATAGTGTGCTGTCACCAGGCAAGGAGAGCAGTGGAAGCTGCATGTAGGTGGGTATGTAAATTTATACGGGAATGTACATTTTCACTCAGTTATATTAAATAAAAAAATTTAAAAAATAAAAGATGATGGAGAAACTCAGTATCATCATTCAGGCCAGGGGCTGACTGAGACACTATCAATTGCTCACGTGCAAGTTGAAGTTGAAGTTGAAGAAAATTACTGCAAGTCCATGAGAACCAAAATACAGCCTTGAGTATATCCCACCTAAATTTAGAGACCACCTTGAGAATACATCTGAGACACTGGACACTAACGGCCCAAAACCGGATGAGTTGGGGAATGACATCAAGGACATCATACATGAAGAAAGCAAAAGGTCACTGAAAGGACAAGACAGAAAAACTAAAATGGATGTCAAAAGAGACTCTTCTTCATTGTATATTCCACCTACCGCCCGTCAAGAAATTTTGTGTTTTACTTTCAGAATGTTTCCAACACCAAAACACTATTCATACCTTCATGCTACCACTGTAGTTCAAGCTAGCAACGTGTCTTACGTAGATGATTGCTCTAGCCTCCCAGCTCTTCTCCCTCCTTTTGTTTTCCTCCTTCTTCAGACTAGTCTCAACACAGCATTCAAACTTAGTGTGTAAAATCTGTATCAGATCACATCACTCTTCTCCTTCAGTGGCTTCCCATCTCACTTCAAGTAAAGGCCAGTAGTCCAGATGACCATGTGTGATCTGTCCAATTGCCCTTCTCCTCATTGGCCTCTTGGGCTTTGACCTTCATTTATTCTTCTCCTCACTTATATTATCCCAGCTACACTGTCATCTTGCTATTTACGACACAGAAGGTGTCCTCCCATTTCAAGGCAGTGCTTCTGCTGCTCCCTTCGCCCTCGTGTCCTTGCTCTAGATTTCACATAGCTTGCTCACGCATCTCCTTCAGGTTAGGTACCACTCCGAGACCCACAGCAAATACTAACTGTGGCATCTTGAATAAACTAACTCACGTGATTCATTTCCATCAGTGTTAAATGGATTTTAGTAAAACTAAAGTCAAAATCAAAAAAAAGAAACCCAAACCAAACCCAGTGTCACTGAGTCAATTCCAATTCATAGCTACCCTAAAGAACAGAGTAGAACTGCTCTATAGAGTTTCCAAGGAGCACCTGGTGAAATAGAACTAGCACTTAACCACTACGCCCGTAAGTCAAGAGACCACAGATTACAAGGCGGCAGCACTGATAACTGGACGTGCCGGTGAATTCTGGACTTGTCAGGGAGACAAACATACAATTGTGGGGATGGGTGGCACTGTATGAATCACGAGCCTTCACAAAACACAATGACAGAATTCCTTCCTCAACTGCTAAGCACATTAAAATGTTGAGGTGAAAGCACTGGTGCATCCATGCTTTTAAAAAACTCATCAACATGATTATCTAGCTGAAGTTGAACTGACTGTTTTATTAGTATGATTATGAGAAAAATAAACACAAGTTTTAACACTAAGAAAACTATGGATCACAGCAGTTCAATTCCATTGCTCATGGTACTGCCATGAGTCTGTGGCCAATTCTAAAGCAGCTAACAACAAGCAGAATTCATTAGGAGTCCCCAGGTGGTATAAATCGTTAACATGCTCAGCTGCTAACCATAATGTTTGAGGTTGAAGTTCCCCCTGAGGCACCTGGGAAGACAGGCTGGGTGATCTACTTCTGACAAATCAACCACTAAAAATTCTATGAAATACAGTGCTAATTTGACACACATAGGGTTACCATGATTCAATCAACTTGATGATGACTGGTTTAATAATTAATTTGGAAGTACATAACACAGCTATAATAATCCAATTTTGACAAATATGGAAGAGATATAATGTGCAAAGTCTTCAAGTGTGTTCTCTAAATGAGCAATGTTAAGACTACTTTGCCTACATGCCCAGGCCTGAAGGTAAATAATTATTTTAAAGTGGCTGTCTATTAAATTGGCATTATGTCTGGTAATTACTTGGAAATTAAAGGGAATTGAAAAGTACTTTCTACAAAGCCCAAGGTAAATTTTAAAGAAACATGGGGAAAGTCTTGAAATTTAAATTGCCCCAGTTTCTTAATTTTTTAAAACATGTATTTATCTTCTATTTATGCAGAAAAGGAATAAGTTGATTGATAATTTAAAAAGGGAAGAAAATAATTTCACAGTTGTAATTACTGACAAGACCATTTCATTCACTGTCAGTTTAAAAGAAAAAGTACAACAAAAATCTCAAAACTGAAGAAGCTGTGTTTAAATCATCAGTTTTATGTTTTTTTCCAGACACAACCATCCTCAGCCCAGGATGAGGTATTTCAGTGCATCTGGCATGCTTTCTACAAGAACACTCACAAGTTCAAACCTTAGAAAAGTTTTGTTGGGGACTGTTTTCTTGTAACATCTTACAGCTCTGCATGTAAGTTGAAACTTCCATTAAAAAAATCTAACTCTACGCTTAGAGGGTGACCAAAGAAATAACTAGGTCAGTTTTTGTACAATCCACCTGTAAAACATCAGATCTTCCCCCAAATGTTTCACGCATAAAAACCAAAAAAAAAAAAAAACCACAAACAAACCCAGCGCCATTGAGTCAATTTTGACTCAAAGCAGCCCTATAGAACAGAGCAGGACAGCCCCAGAGAGTTCCCAAGGAACGCCTTGTAGAACTCAAACTGATGACCTTTTTGGCTTGCAGCCGTAACACTTATCCACTATCCCACCAGGGTTTCCTCTTGCATGAGGAGGACAAATTATCCCTTAAATGGTATTTTACACGAGTGCATTCTTTTCTCTAGTGTACAACACTTCCGAATACATACAGCAGTTTTTTCACTCATGTGTGCCGTAAGTGAAGGGTTACAAAGCAAATTAATTTATTAAACAGTGACTACACACACTGTTTTGTGACACTGGTTGCCAGGCTGTGTTAACACTGGCCTTCCCATTTCTGTTGGTCCAGGTTTCCTGTCCCCACCTTCGCATGCATCCTTGCTCCAGGGCTTGTGTGCCCATCTAGTCTCACATATGTAGGTGAGCTACGTGTATATTGTTTTATATGTGTGCCTAATCTTTGGCTGAAGGGTGAACCTCAGGAGTGACTTCAGTACTGAGTTAAAAGGTGACCAGGGGCCATACTCTCAAGGTTTCTGCCCAACCGGTAACTCCTGTCTTTTTGGTGTGTGTGAGTCTCCGTTTTGTTCTACATTCTTCTCCAGTTCTGTTTGGAACCTTCTGTTGTCAGCGCAGTGGGTGGTCGCAGCTGGGTACCATCCAGTTGTATGGAACCCAATACAGCACTTTTATAGTCTGATTTTCATCCCCTTTTTTAAAAACAGCACATTCTTGATTAACCCCCCTCCCTTGCACCCAGGGCAGGTGGGTGCTAGCCACAGCAAAGTTTTAACCAGGGACTCAGAAACCCTGGTAGTGTAGTGGTTAAGTGCTTTGGCTGTTAACCAAAAAACAGGCAGTTCAAATCTACCAGGTGCTCCTTCAAAACTCTAGAGGGCAGTTCTACGTCTACAGTCACTATGAGTCAGAATCAAGTCAACAGCAGTGGGTGTGTTTGTTTTGTTTTGTTTGGATTCTTCTCAGTCAGCACAACAGTTTTGTACTGCTTGTCTTCAGTTACAGTAAGCACACACTGAAAAGTAGTTAAATTAACATTACTCAAATAAAAACACTGGCAAGATAAATCTGGTGGTTTCTTCCCTAATATAATGTATCCCAAAGTAAAACACAATATTTTTAGTTTAATAATGTACATACGAACCTTTGTAAAGTATAAATGACAAGTTTTATTTAGAAAGTCATCATTGTCATCACACGTATATAATGCATTCTAACGCAATCCTGGGTTTTTTACATCATGTTTCAAGTTACACGTTATCACTGCTCACTGCAGTAGCGTGGCCATTAATAAGTACACACACACACACACACACACACACACACACACACAAAGAATAAAACACATAAGCTATGAGCTGTATATACTAGGATTTTTAAAAAATAATGTAGTTTATGAGGCAGGATGGAAAAAGAAAAATTAAAATGCATAATTTACATTCAACTACAGAAATACTTGCCAGTTGTGAGCTAATCATAGTGCTCAGAAAATGCTAGCATCCTCATAAACATTTTGGTTGTATTATGTCACAAAATCAGAATTTTGCAGTTTTCAAAAAGTTACATTGTTATGCCATCTCCTAAGCAAAGTGATTAATAAAATGAAACATTTCAGCCTGAAAAACAGTCTTTATCAGAAGATATCTCAGGGGTAAAAATGTCCTTTGCATTATAAGAAAATTCTTCTAAGTTTATAAATGGAAGAAAAGAAACTGAAAAGCCTTCTCAGAACTCATCCTGAGAAAGAGATCAGATGCGATCCCCAAATGTTAATATGCTATAAGCTAATGGAATTTTTTTTCACCTTATTTTGAAACACTGCCTTGGTTCTGGGAATGAGAGGCATTTGAGTGGTGGCATTCCCACATAAACACAGCTGTAGCATTCTATGTTAACTGCACACTACAGGAGGTCAGGAGTTTCAGCTCCTGGGTAAGATGTTCACAAAGTCAACTCTTCCTTTCTTTGGAAGGAGTTTTATAAGACTACTTTCTTTGTAACACCAGATGACACCAGCTGTACGAAGAAAAACTGATGTGGGGGAGGGGTAGAAAAATTCTAGAACGTAAAGAATCTCAGTCAGTCGGTGAGGCAGGGTAGGAGGAAGGCCTCAGCTGGAAAAGGAGAGCAAAAGTTGCAGGAGTATACACAGACTTCCAAAGACACATAAATGAGGGCATTAGAAAAGTGGCCTGGTGCCCATGGAGTCAATTTGGATGCCTGGTGACCCCATGTGTTTCAGAGTTGACCTCCTTCCACAGGGTTCACAATGGCTGACTTTTCAGAAGTAGACTGCCAGGACTTTCTTCTGAGGTGCCCCAGGGTAGACATGTAACCTCTACCTTTTCGTTTGTAGCCACACAGTGAAATGTTTACACCAAATTATCAGGAATTCCTTAAAAAATGGAAGGGAGCCAAGAACGGAAGTGAAAAGGCATCAAAGACCTTGTTCTTAGGAAAAGAAGTGGAAACTGGCTTTTTTCTATCTCCAAACTGTTCACACTACCCCGTTCCCAAGACCCAAAACTCAGGTAGGTATCTTGAGTAGCACAGGTCAGGTACATGACAGTTTAGCTTGCTCTAGAAGCTTGGTCTGGGAAGTCAGTCACTAATTTATAAGTGTTTCTACTGGGAAAATGTCTCAAAGTCAGCTTGTAATCTAGTTGCTTCAAAAACACAATAGAGACTCTCTTTATACAGTGGATGCAGTTCTTTAAGTATATTCCTCAAGTGTTATAATGTAATCACTATACTTTGACTCTCCAAAATATATTCTAAGATACGCAGTAAAAACAAACCTTTTAGGAAAAAATACTCAACATTTGTGTCACCAAGGTGAAATTTGTGTATTGTACCTTTAAATATAGCAACATTTTTCCACTGGCATTTATTACTTAAATGATATTTAGGTATTGCTGAATAAATTTCTCTTTCCAGACATAGAGCACATCCAATAATCTGTCCTTTCAAGAAGCAATTTCATTACTAGGAAATAGCTACAAATATCCTGTATGCAAGGACTTTCCATCATTCTGTAAACACAAGAGGTATTGCTTTAAGGCTATAGATTAAGGCTACCCTGGTCATCTGAAGTATGTGTAAGTAGCAAAGTCACTTACAAAAGGTAATAAAAATTAATGACTGTTGCCATCTTAGGGCAAGAAAAAGCTATTATAGCCAATTCAGACATTCAAAATGATATCTTACAAGTTAATTGCTATTATTTTAATGTATGACTGATTATTGCTCAAAATTTCCCATTTCAAAACACCAAGAAATTCTGTGTTATTTTTTAAGCAAGAATACATCAGAATAAAGACTACTAAAATTAAACTTTCCTTCTGTGTTAAAAGTGAAATTTATTACAAGACAGTGTCAGTGTTATTAAAAATAATTAAAAATCATAAAGTATATAATTTTCCTACTATAAATACTGGAAATAACAACTTAAATCTACATACACAGGACACAAAAAACATACAATCATGCAGGAGGACAAAAGACAACCAGACACATTCTTAGGTATTGCATCAATCTTCTCCTGGTCCCAGCACCACACCCGAAAAGGAAGGGCTGAGGTAACGAATTCCTCAGACTGCACACCTCAAAGTTTAAATGTTTTGCAGGTTATCAGTAATATGCTGGCAGTGTTTAAAAACCACTGATCACTTTGATCACGTGGTTCTAGTTCCCATATTTTCTTTCTTCAACAGGTCTTGAACAAAAAGTTAGTTGAGCTGGAAAAACAGTGATTACAGGGTCCAACACCAAATGTATTCTCAGTGATTCATTTAAAGGTGACATCAGCACGTAGATAAATGAAGCAGCCCTCTGCTTGCTTACACAGCTGCCATGTCTCCACAGGAAGGAGAAACCAGAGTCATTAAGAAGTGAGGATACATCAGAACTAGCCTGAACTGGGGGTAGGAGAGAACAGGGAGGGAGCTAGGGGAGAAGTACAGGATTATACAAGGAAATCACAAAGATAACCCATCTAGTCTTCCCTGTTCCACTAAATGTAGGGGCAGGTTCCAGCTCCTGCTCATCAGCATCCCACTGGCGCTCTCTTCAGTTACTCTGTTACCGTGCCAGCACTGTGAAAACAGCCACTCGTTTCCCAGGGCAAGACCCTTTTTACAAACTTAAGGAATAGCCTATATCGTATGTCTGAACACCTGGCAATTATCAGAGTGTGGTCCTCTATGATACCAAAAATCTAATCCAGTGGCCATCAAGTCAATTTGACTCATGCAGCCTCACGCTGTATCAGAGCACAACTGTGCTCTGTAGAGTTCTTAATGGCTGCGACAGTTGGAAGTCAAGTGCCAGGCATTTCTTCCAAGGTATGTCTGGGTGGATGTGAACTGCCAATCTTCTGAACAGTAACCAAGTGCTTAACAGTCTGGGTCACCTGCAGAGTCCTCCTCTGCGGCAGAGCTTCTTAAACTTTAATGTGCATATAATTCACTTGGAATCTCATCAAAACACACTGGTCTGAGGTGGGGTTTCAGATTCTGCATTTCCAATCTGCTCCTACGAGATGCCAATGCTCTGGGTCCATGGACTGCACTTTGAGAAGTGAGAGTCTACCGTAGACAGTGAGGCCCACTTCTGTCTTTCTGGTCCTTACAAATCTTGAAAAGGCTAAGCTGAACTGAGACCTACTCCAGAGCTATCTGCCTACCCAGCACATCTACAGGCAAAAGGCATATATACACTGCTTAAGTCAGCAGCTGTCTACTACACTATGTTAATGCACTTTCTGAGAGTACCATGACCACATGAATGGTCACACAAGTGCCATATTTTTACTCAAATAATGCACATATTATATATATTTTTCCAACCACACCAACCCCTGTGCTATTTAAGTGCACTATGGTGAGTATTACATGTATGGGCATGTCACTTGCAAAAATACAGTAACATGATTCACTTCAAGTAAGTGGAAGGTCTATTTCGTGGGAAGAAGCTCTGGGAGTGCAGTGGTTAAGCACTCAGCTGCTAACCAAGAGGTCTGCAGTTTGAATCCACAGCCACTCCAAGGAAGAAAGATGCAGTAGCCTGCTTCCGTCAAGATTAGTGCCTTGGAAACCATACAGGGCATTACTACTCTGTCCTGTTGGATCACTATGAATTGGAACTAACTCACTGGCATTGGGTTTATTTGCTGGGAATAAACCTAATCTTCTACGCATTTAGTCCTCTTCAAACTGAACACGATATAAAGGTATCAAAAAACAGCATATCAAATTTCATAGTAAGATGCCATGTGTTTACACATACAGAGTATGAATTCTAAGAAATTCAATGCACCGTATCAGAGACAGTGCTACCACTGCTCCCAGCTAAAATCATCTCCTCTTCCAAAGACAAGGAAAAAGCCTTGAATCGTAAGGAAAATGACTGCATTGCCTGCCAGCACAAGGCCACAAGCTCCCCATTTGATCTGAAACACAAGAAAACAAGGGTCAGCTCATTATTCACATTGTACTAGCTGCAAATCTGTTATTCTCTGCATTAGAAACATCCAGTGAAATATTACATCGAGTTGCTAAAAGACTTAATAACATAATAGGCAGGATACACAGAATTATTCGGTAATTAGTCTAATTACTTCCATGATGGTTATTAATTAAGTCTAGTACCATCCTTAACATGTTCCCATTATACGTGTTTCTCCACATGTTTTCAGTAGATAATGACTGCCTTGAGTAAAATACTTGTAGCACAATTATGAATGGTTCAGTTACAATGTTGGGTCCTGAAAGGTCTTTGTGAGTTGCCTCCTATTGCGGCAGATAGGAATTGAAGAGTTATGTGTTTGTGTGTTTGTTTTCTAGGCAAGAAAAGACTTGAAACAATAAATCTGCATACACATGAAAGCAGCTTTCAGCTCAGCGGATTGATTTTTCAGAGGCACAGCTGGAGGTGAGAGCACCCTCTAGTGGCCATTTTTTTGTTTTTCTTTAATCAGTGGAAACACCAAAGACTGTTCTTCAGAAAACATGACACATTATTGAAAGACAGAAAAAAATAATTTGCAGCAAAGCTTAACAGCTGCTGGATACCGCACAAGAAAAAGAAGGACATGACAATGTTCTAATCAGGAACATTCAATGCTTCTTCACTTATCTAGATCATACTCAAACTGCCACAGTATTCATAACCTTGCCCAATTAGGTTTGCTAAATTCTCTACCCTCATTCTCCAGTACTCCCCTTTTACTACATTGTAATGGGCTTTTTTTTAATTTAAATTGTGGTGAAAATATATACAATGTACACCAATTGAAAAATGTCTACATGTATAATTCAGTGACATTGAGTATATTCTTCAAGTTGTGTAACCATTCTCTCTCCCCCAAATTACTCTACCACTGTTAACATAATGTGCTGGATTACTCTTTATTCTATAAATTTCATTTTCACACTTGGATGCCACTGCTTATAACAGCCTTCACTACATAAGTCAAAACTCTATTTATCCTAAGAGGGCCCACACCAAACACCAAGTGGAATTTCTCTCCACTTAGAGCTCCTATTGCATTCTGATCACATATTAATTATTATCACACGATACTACATTATAGCATACAGGCAGTCTCCAGTCATAAATAGCCAGCATGCAAGTTGCAAATCAACCCCCATAAAGTCTATTGTATTAAAAATATGAGTTACATACAATGGATCCCCCCCAAAAAAACAGGGGCTCCTTTGTGATACACACTGAAACATTATTATACTGTGTCATGTTAAAGATGTTTTAACAAATTTTGAAGTGTTCACTGCTTTTTATGTACAGAAAGGTACACTATATATTACGACAAATATCTGACTGATATTAGATAATGTGTAAGTTTGACTTTAAGACAGTTATGGAACTTGCTTCTAATCCAGGGTCAGCCCATAATTAACCATCATGCTAGCTCCTGTACTCTTAACCACAATGATACACAAAGAGTGGATGTTTCAAAAATATTTATTGAATGAACAAGCAAGACTTGTGCATTATCTGATACTCAATACCCTAAACGAGTTTCACAAAGCTGAAACAGAATGCAGTCTGAAGGAGGAGAAATAAAAGCAAACAGTAGAAGAGTATGAGTATGGCAGAATTGAATAAATTATACCCACAACATGCTTTTGGGAGATGAAAAGAAAATTTTTACATGGGATCTAAAATGATGTCATCTTATTCACTGTATCTTCTATATCTACACAGTTGTCCCTCAAAATGCACCTATTGTAGAGTTGAGAATTGAGTACACAATCATATTTGCAAAAGAAGAATTTGATGTGATCTTCACTTGATAACTACAAATATATGACTATCGTAGAACTGTCTGTGGATTGCCCTAAGACTTAGGAGGCAGGGATGTAAGAACAATTCTAGAGAACAGCTTCAAAAAGTAGAAACACATGGTCTGGCTAATGGCTGTAAGAGAAACACAGAAAGCATTCTGAAAACAGGGCCATGATAGCGACACACAGCTCTAAAAAGGACAAAGACAGAAACTAAAAAGACATCTGGTTTTGAATATAAAGTATAAGCAACGAAAATGAAACTGTGGACTCAGATACAGGTCTTTGAAGTAAATGCAGTGACAAGCTGGCCAAACAGAAAACAAAACTTACCACAGCCACACGAGCAAGAATAACAGGAAATCCAAAGGCAGAAACAACAATTCCAGTAGTGAAGAAATATGCCAGTTCCCGACAGGCGCTGCTGGTTGCATCAGAGTCATACGTCGCTCTTTTGGCAATAAAGTGGGGGATGGGGGAGATGGCATAAAACACCAGGACAAACAATGGCCAGTACACGCTGTTGGACGAACCCAGGAAAAAAAAAAGTTACATCTTAAACAAAAGACATACTACTGTTTTTAAAATGTGATAAGAACTTACTTGTTCAATTGTTGATGCTAGCACATAATATGAATTTTACCACGACCATATAAGTACCAATCATTTTAAAATGATTGACTCATTAATATATAGTTTATATTGTGTAAAGAAACAACTGCACAATGCACAATCAAGACACTTCATTGTTCTCTGCACTGTTGTTAAGTGCCATCGAGTTGGTTATGACTCAACCAGAAACACCAAACTCCCTGCCATCAAGTCAATTCCAACTTCTAGTGACCCTGTGGACAAGGCAGAACTGTTCTGAAGGGTTTTCAAGAAGCTCCTGGTAGATTTGAACTGCTGACTTTTTGGTAGCTCTTAAACACTGTGCTGCCAGGACTTCAACAGCGACACTATATGACAGAGTAGAACTTACGCTAAGGTGTTCTAGGTTGAAACCTTTAGGGAAGCAGATCACCAGGTCTTTTTCCCCCAGAGTTGCTGGGTGGGTTTAAACTATGAGCCTTCCAGTTTGAAGCTGAGCACTTACCACTGTGCAACCGGGGTTCCTTGTTTTTTGTATTACTAAACTGTAATCTAAGGGCAGAATCTTACCTCAGTTGTGCTTTTTTTTTTTTTTTAGCAGAACACAGTACCAGGATTTGCATAAACTAAATAAAGATCTTCTCAGTGACTGCACATTTGAAAACTTGCAATGCTTCCTATTACCCTTAGAATAAAACTCAAATTCCTTGCCCCGGTCTACAAAGCCATATAAGACCTGGTATTGTTTACTTCTCCTGTGCATCTGGCATTGTTTTCCCATCTTCCGTGTAGCTGCACCAGCCTTCTTTCTCTTCCTTAAACAATGCAATAGCATTCCAGCCTTGAGGCCTTTGTATGAGCTGTGGCTTCTGCCCGCAATGCCCTTCCCCTGATGTGCCATTGGTTGGCTCTTTCTTATCACTATCCATTCAAAAGTACTCCGAAGTCACTCTGAGCACATCACCCTCCTTTAACTTTCTGCACAGCACATACTCCTATCTGATATTTTCTTGGTTTTAACAACACGGATCTCATTTGTCTTGATGAATTACCATTTATCTCCAATCATTATAATAAGATGCCCCATTAATAACTGTTGAATGAACAAAATAATTAATGAATTTTAAGTATGTTATTAGATGCTGTAGAGCTGATTTTTTATTCCAGCTGCTAAAATCTTCCTCAGCGACCCTGGTGGTGCAGTGGTAAAGCACTCAACTGCTAACTGAAGCGCTGGCAATTCAAACCCACTAGTTGCTCCACTTTACCAAATGAATAAATAAGTAATGAAATTGTTTCTTAAATAAGTCCATTTTAAAAAGAGCTTTCCTCTGCACAAAAACAAGTGACCTGTCATGGGACTGGGTTCAATATTTGGGCTTTACTAACCCAACTTGTTACTGCTACATGCTAAACTGACCAAACTCTCTAAAACTCATATACAAATATTCACAAAGACATGAAAAGAAAAACAATTCTTTCTGAATTGGTGACTTACCCATAATCCTCTAAGGCACATCCTAGCATAAGAAAAGTCAGTCCAATAGCCCCACTGAAGGATAACGCCACAAGAGCTGTGAAAAATAAAATTAAGTTAAATGCTGATCCTAGATGAGTGGGTGGCAGAATTTAGAGGGAGAAAGAATGAGGAATGACTATTAACGGCGACAGAGTTTCTTTCTAGCCAAGCCAGCCAAGTGCCGTCGAGTCAGATCCGACTCATGGCGACCCTAGGGGCCAGGGTAGAACTGACCCCCAGGGTATTCAAGGAGTGCCTGGTGGATTGGGTAATAAAAATATTCTGGAATTAGATAGTGATGGTGGCTGTGCCCTGGTGTCACAGTGGTTAAAAGTGCTGAGCAGCTAACCAGAATCTACCACTGGCTCTCTAAGAAAAAGACGCAGCAGTCTGCCGCCACAGTGACTGACAGCCTTGGGAACTCTAGGGGGCAGTTCTACTCTGTTCCATTGGGTTGGTGAGTCGGAATTAACTCAGCGACAAATGGTTTGGTCTTCTGGTTTTAGACAGCTGCACAATCTTGTCAATATACTAAAATCCACTGAACTGTATACTTCAAAGATGCTGGTTTTATGTTATGTGAATAATAACATTAAAAAGTTTAAGTAAAGAAACAGCTAAAGATTTCAACTTTAAGCGAAGCCCCATCATCATCAATTCCAATCCATAGATATCCTGTAAGTGTAGAACGGCCCCACAGGGTTTCCCAGAAGTGACTGGTGGATTCAAACTGCCAAACTTTTCATTAGTAGCCCTAGTTCTTAACCACCATGATTTATTTCATTAATTGATATTACATTTGACTAACAAACAACCACCTATGGCTGCTACTTTAAAATCATAAGGTAGACAAAGGTCTCAAGCATCTAAATATCAAGCTCTACTGAAGGTATTAATTTTCTCTGTCACAAATAAGCTGGCCAACTACTCTGAACAACTCCAGGAGGCAAAAATCATTACCACCTAAGGCAGGCGATTTCATTCTGGCAGTGTCTAAGCATTGAAAGCCCTACTCCCTCATGTCCAAAACTGTCTCCCTGTACTATATACCCTTTGGTCACTTTGCGCCCCAAAACCACATTACTTCAAGTTTGGGGATATCATTTTCACGGCTTTATAGAATAAAATTATTTCCAACTATTATCACTAAATAAAGATATCTGTTCCCTGCATCTGCTGGACACTAAGCTCTAAGAGGTGGAACCTATGTGCCTCTGCCACACTACTGATGGACAGATTACCAAGGACGTTAAAAAGCTTGAGCTCTGAGTCACAAGTGTGAGTTAAATCTTTGCTTTGTCCCACTTGGTTATACGACTTTCAGTAAAAACGGAACTTATTTAAACCTGATTTCTCACCTGTAAAATGGGAATAATGATACCACCTTTTTAGAGCATACAGGAATTAAATGAGATAATCCATGCAAAGTGCCGGGCAAAAAGGAAGTGCTCAATAAATATAGTGATGCAGGTATCCACTCATTTCAGCAGTGTTCTTTGATACAAGTATAAATTAAAAGCATAGAACACTATATTAGCCAAATGTTCTTCTAAAAATAAAAAAGAATCTACAACACTCAAAATTCATCACTGATTAAACTCAGTAACATTTTTAATTATTTCTTTTTACTTAAAAGGAGATTTACGGAGCTAAGAGGATATTTGCAAGAGGTTGTTTTCTAAGAAGTCGGGAAAGTGCTTTTTTAAAAAAATTTGCAATAAAACACACTGTCATATTAACATGGTTCCCACTGTGGGAGATGCTGGGGGAAAAGGAAAGACTGTCACTTTTAATTCATATCTTTTCCAGTTAGCATATATCACTATTTAACAGAAAAATGTACCAATATGGAAAGAAAGTAACTTTCTACATATTATTTCATTGCAGAAGATGATCTCCCTAGTTAAGCTGTATTTCACTCCTCTATGCCACCTTCATGAGCCCTTTCAAAGCTAAGAATCTATACCTCTCTGTCCTAGGACATTCATCTCTCAAGGTTCACCACTGTATCTCTGGTTAGTTCTTATCTTTAAGTCTCCCCTACCCCCACCCTCTGCCATCTTTTAAAAATGGAGTTGACCAGCAATCCAACTCTATCCCTCTTTTCATTTCACACACATTGGCTGGGACTTGCACTAAACCAAAAGCTCTTATTACCGGAAGGCCTGCCATATCTGATGCTCCAACCCAGAGATGGTCCTAAAAAAACAGGTTGGCACATTCAGCTTAAATCTAGACCTCTCTGCCTGCATGGGCAACTAAATCCACTGTCATAGAGTCAATTCCAACTCATAGCCAAAACCCAGTGCTGTTAAGTTGGGCCTGACTCATAGCGAACCTACAGGTCAGAGCAGAACTGTCCTATAGTTTCCAAGGAACGCCTGGCAAATTTGAACCGCCAACCTTTTGGTTAGCAGACATAGCCGTATGCCACCAGGGTTTCCTCATAGCCAACAAGAACCTCATATTGAACAGGCATATAACTGTCTCCCCTCCCAAACCACATTTATCCTTCCCTTTGAAGGTCTTATCTTACAGATACTATCACTGTACTCCAAGTCCAGGGGACTCAGTCTCCCAAATGTCATTCAAAACCACCACTGTCTCTAGAGTCCTGTAACTGCTTTACAGCACAGCTTCACTGTCTCATGTTTGGACTATACAAGACTCTACCTGCCTACAGGTATGACGATTCCAATGAATCCTTTCCATATCAGACCATGAGCTTTCAAATCTATCAGTGTGGCATTAAACCTTTGTTTAAAAGGTTTAATGTTTAAACCTTCTACCAGTTGCGCTAACACTTGAGATTCACCGTGGTCTGACACCTGACTGCCTTCCTAGCTTCAATCTTCACTTTCCCCCTAAAGACAGTCTTACCAGGTAGCTTAAACTGAAGAGATGTGCTGCTTCATGCACCCTCCCTCAACCCCATTCCAATGTAACACGTTGTTCTCTCTCTGACTACATCTGCTTTCCTTAACAAGGTGAAACACTTACTGGCCTTTTTTTTTAATTCAGCTCGAGCATGCCTCTTCCATGAACACAGTCCCCCGTACCTGAATATACTTTAGGCACTTACACAATATGTTTCCACATGCAACTCACAATAGCTTCTCATTTATATTTTTACCTTATGTCTCAGGCATAAAGTAGCCCCTCAATAAAACTGGAATTAACTGCAAAAGTCTTCCTTTCCTTATTCCTTTTCTAACTCATATCCTATCTTACTTTTTATGCCCCAATTTGTAACACATTCACATTTAGACACTATTATTTGAAAGTTTCTGGTTATGACTAAACACTGTATAGTACTTAGATGCTATTTATATCACCTATTTTCTCCACTGCCTCCAGATGGATACAGTACACACTGGACACAGTCCAAATAAACCATGTTTACTAAACTGATAGTGAATTTAAAACTCAGCCAGAAAAATCGATAAAACGTATCTGCGCTAACAGTTCACACTCTCATAAAACTTTCAACATATTGATATACTGTATTTCATGCTCATAGATGATACTGGTTAGATGGGGAGGTAAGATCTTCGGGTACAAATTTCGGAGCAGATACAACTCCAACATGGAAACAAAGTATGCTAATCTATTCATAAGATTATAAACGTACGAACTTTCTATCAAAATACTTCTGATACACTGTCTTAGCACTGCCATCCCTCATTCCTTTTAACTCATGTAGATAAAGGAAATGTGTTCTTCTTGTGCGTCCCTCAAGTAGATTCCCCTACAGAACTGAGTAGAAATGCCCCCGCTGAGTTTTCAAGGAGCGACTAAGCGGATCTGAATTTCCTATTTTTGGATTAGCAGCCTGAGCTGTTCGTTCATCATTTCACAGGGTAGTCTTGAAGCCCCGTTTTAATCAAACGTCTCACTCAAAAACACATATTGCACAAAAGACTACTTTCTTGTGTATCTATAAATGAAGAAAATAATGCTAAGGTACTGCTAGTCCCCCCAATTATGAAAAAGACAGCACTTCCGGACGCTTTCTAATGATACCAACAGCCAACTCAGTCCAACTGAAAGAAAAACCGCTAGGAATATGAAGATGAGGTCCTCCAGTGAAAAGTACACTGAAGAAAGAACCAAAATTCTCTCTGTCAGAAATGGGAAATTCAGCTGAGAGGCAGGAAAAGGAAAGAGGCTTTAGAAGAACAAATCAGGAAGTGGAAATCTTGTTCAGAAACTCGGCAGCTGGCGGGGGAAGGGCACCCGAAAGTCCTGAATAAGAGCTGGGAAGACGACGCTCCCAGGGCTGGGCCGAGTCTCCCGGGGAGACAAGGCTCCGCGGTGAGGCCTCCACCAGGAGAGCGCGGAAAGACGCCGGGTACGACCGTACAGCTGGTGGTCTTAAAAAAAAGGGCTGAGGTTCCACCCTAAATATCCCTCCACTTGCACCCCAAGGGGTGAAAGAAGCAGGCAGCCGCCTCCCTGCCCCGAGAAGCGGAAAGAGTGACGAGCCTGGGGGCCGACCATTTCCCGCTGGCGGGCCGAAGACGCAGCTACAGGCTCAGCCCGGAGCAGAAGGGCGATCCCACCGCGGAGGAACCCAGCCGGGGCCGCAGATATACCTTTAACGCCCGCCATGTCTCCTGAGCTGGGGCCGCGGCTACTTCCGGCTTCCTACCCAAGCCCTGGCCCTAGGTACGCAGAACCCCGCCCCCGTCGGCCCCAAACTCCTCCTTCGTGGGCTTAGAGCCCGCCTCCACCTGCATAGCCCTGCCCCTCAGACTCCCGCCCCTGACGGGCCAGAACGCTTGATCGCCACGGAAAGCCCCACCTCCGACACACTGAATCCTGCCCCTGCCACGCATAGCCCCGCCCATACACACGGAATCCTGCCCCTGCCACGCATAGCCCCGCCCACACATACATAATCCTGCCACTGCCCCGCACAGTCCTGTCGCCTTCACAGAAATCCTTCCCCCGCCACGCAGAGCCCTCGTCCTTACACGCAGAATCCTGCCTCTCCCACACAGTCCCACAAATCCTGTTCCCGCCACACGTAGACCAGCCCCCTCCATGCAGAACTTATACCTGTATGCATAGCCACGCCCCCAGAATCCCGCCTCCTCCGTGCATGGCCCCGCCCCCATCCTTCAGAACCCCACCTCCTCTTGTCCCAAGCCGCCGCAGCTGCTTGAGTCCCTACGAAGGAATTCCATCCTGCGCCAGCTCGGTAAACTGGGGCCTAAACCAAGTACCGGGGGGCCGGACTGCCTGGAAACACTGCCAAAGAGTGGAGAACAGCTAAGACAGGAGAAGGAGCAGGCGAGTGAAGTGGGCAAGTTACAGTCAGTAAGGGAAAAGGGACACCCATAAACCAACCTACGTTTGTGTGCCTGTCTGCAATTACGTAGCTGTGGCTTTGGCAGAGGTAGGCATGCGGAGCCTAGAGAACTAGACCCTAGAGACTGTCGTTCTTCACCTCCTAGTGTATTTGTGGAGACAAAGGCCTCGTAAGCAGTTTGCGCCCTACACGTTCATTCACCTTTAAACAAACAGCTTTTCTTTTTATACACAGGGGCCGAAAAATCTGCAAGTAACCCGGGACAGTTTAGGCTGCGTAGGGCCGTTTTGTACTTACCTTCAGTTACAGGAATGGCGAGTTTTCTCTTGGTGGATACAATCTGGAAATCGTTACTGCTGTTTGGTTAGGTGCGGTCTGGTCAGTTCCCCAGAAATCAACCCTATGTAAACAGAAGAAAACACTGCCCGGGCCGGGTCATCCAACAATCATTGCTGTGTTTGAACTCACTGTGGCAGCCACTGTGTCATCCATCTCATTGAGGGTCTTCTTTTTTCTCGCTGATTCTACCAAACATGATGTCTTTCTCCAGGCACTAATCTCTCCTGATACATGTCCAAAGTATGTGAGACTCTCACCATGGACACTTCTAAGAAACATTCTAGCTGTACTTCTTCCAAGACAGATTTGTTTGTTCTTCTGTCAGTCCATGGTATATTCAATACTCTCTACCAACACAAGCATTCAAAGGCATCAGTTCTTCAGTCTTTTATTTATTGTCCAAAAAACCAAACCCATTGCCATGAGTCAATTATGGCTCAGAGTGACCCTATAGGACAAATGAGAACCGACCCATAGGGTTTTCGAGGAGCACCTGCAGGATTCAATCTTTCAACCTTTTGGTTTCCAAGTGTATTTCTTAACCACTAAGGGTTTTCTATCTGTTGTCTATATGAGGTGATTGAAAATACCATGGTTTGGGTCAGCTCACCTTAGTCTTCAAAGGGACATATTTGCTTTTTAACACTTTAAAGAGGTCTTTTGCAGCACGTTCACCCAATGAAATGCATGGTTTAATTTCTTGACTATTGCTTGCATGGGCATTGATCGTGGGTCCAAGTAAAATAAAACTGTTGACAACAATATTTTCTCCAATTGCTATGATGCCTATTTTTACTGTACGGAAAGAGACTCAGAAAGGCTAAGACTGGCCTTATTCACACAGTGCTTTGGAGGAGTTTGGATTACAGACCACTTTCCCCCTAATTCTGGTCAAGAAGGCACTCCACCGTACTGTGAGTTCCCTCTTCTATTGCTTTTTCTCCGTTTTCAACAACACTGAAAGAGAAAGAAGTCTGGGAACCGGATTTTGCTGACTACGTGAGAAGTAGGAATTCTCATCAGTGCCCCTGTTAGAGTCCCAGTTCAGTTTACTTCTTCAAAACCATACACTGAGTATTTTATTATCTCAGAAAGTGTTGAATTACCTCTGAATTTATTCTTCTAGCTCCTCTCATGTCTCATCAGAAATGGTATGGTACAGTTAATTAAAACATTTTGTTGCTAACACGTGGCGCACTGCAGAACCCCAAAGAAACTGGAACTTCACTGCCCTCGTCTTTTGTGTCCTGTAACCTGATTATGGTCAGGTCTTTACCTGTTTTGAGTGTCGTATTCTTTCTAATACCTGTTAAAGCACACAAGGAAACACTGCATACCAGCCAAACTCTGAAAGCCTGTGCTTTTTGGCTGCCGTAACTCTGGTGCTCAGCTAGGCTCACGAGGAAGTTAACATTTTGCCTCCATAATTGTGAAGATTTTCTCTGGGGTTAACTAAATCTCTTAACATGACCTCCTGTTCTCAACCCAGTGTATCTCTGCAAAGTCATCTGGAGCTTTCCAGGTCAGCCTAAGGCTGGTCTGGCAGAGGGGAAATTTGGCAAAAATTGACACCACTCAGGGGCAGTTTTGGTTTGAATGCCTTAGGCTTCTTACTGAAGACTGTGAGAAGCAAAAAGATATTTGCTCGAGGGTTATGTCTGGAATCAGAAAAATATGGAGACAAGAGACCCACGTGAGTGGGTGTCTACATCAACTTGTGACCAGAGGAACCAGATGGTGCCTGACCACTACCAGTGATAGCCATGATGGAGCTCACAAAGTTGTCTCACTGACAACACAAGAATAAATAGGGGTGCAAACTGAGATCTCCACTAGAAGACCACAATTGATGGTCCAGGGGCTTTGGAGTTCCCCTAGGAGCATGGACCCTGGCCCTGATGCTGCCCCTGTCCATAAATCATAATGAAAGTCAACTTTTCCAACAGCAATGGATTGGACTCGGTGACGCAGAGTGACCATATTTTGTGGGCACTTTATAGTTCTAGGCATCTATAGGATGTCCTTTTGACCTCATGCTGGAGGAAGGGGAATGGGTGGAGAGGAGAAGATAGGCGACTGTTGGGAGGATAGGACATCTATGGAGCAGAGAGGTAGAGTGTGCAGTCACCGTGCAGGGAGAGCAGTGGAAGCTGCATATAGGAGAGCATGCAAATTTTTATGGGAATGTACATTTTCACTCAATCATAATAAAAGAAAAATACAGAGACAACAATTGTCTCCAACAAGCATCCTGCCCAGACCAGATGTCTTTTGCAGTTTCTCAGGCACATAAAAGTCGTTTTATCTTGCCAGAGGCTTTAAACATCTGTCTGCTTCTCTCTTGCCTGATGTACACTGGACAACTGATCTTCCATTGACCAATTTCACATTTCACCAAAACCAGAAAGTTAAACCCCAGACACTGAACCCTATCCCGGACTTGTCATCAGTGTGTTGCTTGAATGTCCAAGGTCCTTGACCTCCATCATGCTACCTGGGACTATAGCAGACTTCCTGGGATGAACTTTTATATTCTCTCCTTGCACTCAATTCTCTTGCACTATGGGCTAGGTATTATAGACAGCCCCTGGATTACAAACTACATTAGTTCCAATGTCTTTAAAGACAAATTGGTAGATAAGTAGGTGAGTTGGAACAGGTGCTTATGGCTCCTATTTAGCCTTGCTTGAGGATCCCTGGAGTGCAGTCGTTGAGAGCTATGGCTGCTAACCAAAAGGGTGGCAGATTGAATCCACCAGCTGCTCCTTGGAAACCCTACGGGGCAGTTCTACTGTGTCGTATAGGGTCACTCTGAGCCAGAATTGACTTGATGGCAACAGGCTTGAGCCTTTTTGGTTAGTGCAAAAAAGGAGCACTGGTGGCACAGTGGTTAAAATGCTTGGCTGCTAGTTGAGAGGTCAGTGGTTCAAACCCACTAGCTGCTTCACAGGAGAAAGATGCAGTAGTCTGTTTCTGTGAAGGTTTATAGCCTTGGAGACTTGTAGGGCAGGTCTGCTCTGTCCTGTAGTGTGGCTACGCATTGGAATCAGCTGGACAGCAATGGGTTTTACTTTTGGATAGTGTGAGAAATTCAAAGCCTTGCCAATGATTTCAAAACTGCATGTGCAGCCAAGTGAAGATGATTGTGGTGAAGAATTTTTGAGTAGGGTTGGTTCAGTTGTTTCAAAGGACAAGTTTTCCTAACATTAAAGATGAATTACCCATAAGTTAAACATTCTCGTAACACAGAACTTACCTCTATTTCCATTTGACAGATGAGAAATGTAAGACTCTGTGACTAGTAGTGAGTGGAGAAGCTGAGATCAAGTCCCAGACTTTTCAACTCCACAATTCTTTCAGGACTTGTACTGTTCTCCAGTCCTTCTTCGGCAACAGAAGGCAGGCACTGTCATATTCGTTGGCAATAGTTGTCACCCCATTCATTGATTTAATATCCCTACACATTTTAGTATCCCACATAAAGTACACACAGAACATTGGCTGAATTGTCAAATATTAATAAATTTATGTATGGTACCTATCCTACCAAAAAGATCTAGGCTCAAACCTTAGTTCTGGGTAAACGTCATGCTGCAGTTTCCTGAGATGGCATTCACAAAACTTTCCTCTCAGAATTTTTTTTTTTATTTTAAATGAGAAAGAAGAAAATATATAACAGCACCCTGGGCAGTACAGTTGTGTGTGTGTGTACGTATATATATATACACACACGGTTGTGTGTGTATATGTATATGTATATATATATATATGCCAGATAGATGGAGTAGTGTCACATCTGTGTCACTGCATAAGTTAAATGGAAGCATGACAGGACCCGAATCAGTAAATGTTAGTCTTCCTAACCACCGCTGCTTTGTACACAGAGATCCTCTTCACAAAACCGTCAGGGTGTCTTTACCATTCTACACAGGCAGACCTGTCAGTCCAAGGATATAGGAATATGGGCCAAGACACAAATGACTTCTCCTGCCTTTTCCTGGTGCTGTCATCCACTCTGCAATCTGAAGTTTCAGTGTAATTCCAGCTCCAGCACTGAGAAGCAGTGATACACTGTTTTATCTCCTCTCAGTTGGGGAAAAAAAAAGACCCAACAAGGAGCACCTGGTGGATTTGAACTGCTAATCTTTTGGGTAGCGTATGTGGCTCTTAACCCCCACACCACTAGGGTTTCCATCTTCTCCCAGTAGGTAGTATAATTAATAGTTATTGCTTAGTGAGTACTCACTTGGTAACATGCAGTTTACATACATGCGCGGTCTGACAAGTCCACAAACATAATTATTCTAAGTGCTACATACCTCGTTGCTGAGTATCACTACAGTCATCTTCAAAGTACTCCCCTTGGGAAGCTGTGCACGGACACCAGTGCCTAGTCAACCCTTCAAAGCAATTTTGGAATTCTTTCTGGGATGGCCATTGTGCACAGTGGCATGGTGACAAGTTCACAGTTGTCTGGTTGTGAGGGAGTTTTTAGCCACTAAACAAATAACTGTATGGAATACACTCCCTCCTCACCTGATCTGGCTCCCAATGACCTTTCCCTTTACCTGAAAATAAAGGAAATATTGAGACAGACATTTGGATGGCATTCAATACATCAGGGGTGATACGATGACAGCGCTGATGGCCATTCCAGAAAGAGTTCCAAAATGGCTTTGAAGGGTGGACTAGGCACTGGCATCAGTTCACAGCTTCCCAAGGGGAGTATTTCAAAGGTGAAGATAGTGATCTTCAGCAATGACGTACGCAGCACTTTTTCTAGGATGAGTTCCCAAACTTGTCAGTCCTCGTAGTGCCTATTTTCTCAATTATAGGGTTGTTATGGTTATAGGAAACCCTGGTGGCATAGCAGTTAAGTGTTACATCTGCTGATCAGTCAGCAGTTCAAATCCAGCAGGCACTCTCTGGAAATTCTATGGGGCAGTTCTACTCCAACCTGCAGGGTCGCTATGAGTCAGAATCAACTTGACAGCGGTAGGTTTGGTTTTTGTTGTATGTAGGGTCATTGTGAGTTGGAACCAACTCCATGACAGTGGGTTTGGTTTGGTTTATGGGGTCACTGGAAATCCTGATGGTGCAGTGGTTAGAAGCTATGGCTGCCAACCAAAAAGTCCGTAATTTGAATCCACCAGGTGTTCCTTGGAAACCGTCTGGGGAAGTTCTCCTCTCTGCTATAGAATCACTGAGTTGGAATCAACTTGATATCAACAGGTTTCTTTTCAAAAAATTTAAGAAACTTGCCCAATATGATAGTTTATAAATGCAAAATAAGGATTCAAATCTGATTCTTTTGGTCTCAGACCAACTCGGTACTACTTTGCTAAAGCACGATGGTTTTTTCAGCACAATCAAAACCTGTTTTCTTGACCTACATTCCCTGATAGGTTCTCCAGCAGGAAAACTGGCAGGCTGCTGTGGCAACTGTTTATGGAGTTCAGCTTTTGTTCCTTCCATCCCTAACATAATGGTGTTTTAATAGTGGCATGAGGACCCAACATGAGAATTTTTTCAGATGTAAATAGTACAGTGATGTTTCAAATGCTTTCATTGTGCTACATTTCTTCCCAAATGAACATACTGGTTCTGTTGTTAAAAAACTAAAATATCTGGAACTCTGTTGCAAAGACAAAGTCCCATATTCCCAGGATCAATCCCTCTGCCTCAGCATACAAATGCCCTTTGAAAGATCCATCCATATTCCAGCTAGGAGGCCAGGGCTTCTATGCTGATCCTTGTAGAAGCACAGTATTCAAGATCACCAAACTGGGTGTGTACATGCAGGCAGGGGGAATACGGGTGGTTACAGTGTCAATTCAGAAATCTGACTGGACTACACTTCTGCGCAAATGTATCACATGCTTTTCATGTTCTTTCATGATAACTTTCCTGAAAAGTCAATCACACTGGAAGGTGTAATTCAAGCTTCTTATCACAGTCCTGAATGTATGAAAATAATTTACGTTTCTACACATATTTTTGAGCCTTTTAATATACATTACAAATATTTTAGACCAATCACATTGTGTGTAACGTATTTATAAAACAAAAAATATATTACAGTAAATATGAATGAAACAGCAAATGTGACCAACAACAAGCTCAGTTACAACCAGGTATTTAAAAGGAATGCAAAAACCTGTTGGTCTGCATGATGTTAGGAGTTTTGAGATAAATAGAGGTCCAGAATTATAATGTATCTGGAAAAGAGATACAGGGAAAAAAATTTCCAAATTTCAGTTAGGTAAGATTCTTTCTCATTGCTAATTACATAGCATTAATTGGATGATGTTTTAAACTGTGAACTTTGATGAATTATCCAAACGTGATACAAAGCTAATATATAGTTCTATTATTTCAAATGTACATGACATCCACATAATAGCCTTTTAATTATTCTCATTATATACTGTAGTTCACACAATATCTACAAATGTGAATGAGAAAGGAAAAAAAACAGGTCACAGCAACATGTCTCACATTCCAATTTTAAATAAGACAAGCACATACTGGGTCAAACATATCATAATACATTAATAAATAATACCTAGTTGTATGGTTATTTTGAACAGTTTACAGCTGTATATATTTTAAGAGAACATTTTCTGCGAGTTTCACATTGTCAGTTAAAGGTAAAATAAATAACAAACCTCTATAATAAAAAAAAAGAGGGAGAAAGAGTTCTATGTAGATACAACATAAATAATTTCTGACATGCTGCTTTTCTGGTACAGTTTGCCACAAGAAAATTAAAATAGAAACAAAAAATGATTGTCATTTAAAAACAACTTTTCAAAGCTTTTCACAATATTGAATCCAAACCTTTAAAGATTAGCATGGAACTCCTTTCGCCCATTTGCTCTGCATATGTGTAATATACATACTGTCTATGTGCACCCCAAAACTGATGTTCTAGAGTTACAGGTTACAAACTGCTTAGCACTCAGCATGAGAAACAGCCCAAACGTGGAACTGAAATTCAGCTGGTGTGAGGTCTGGAAGGATTTCCTTCTTGCTTTGCTTTCACTGACATCCCTATATGCATGTTGCTTCTCTGGACCTCCAACTACTTTTAAAATAACAAAACCCTCTGTATTAATTCAAGTGTTCCAGATTCACCAGGTGGGGTTATGGAACTTGATTCCTCAAAACACAACACTCACAAGACATCTGAGTTGGTCTGAAGGTGAGCACAGCTCCAACTGCACCTGCACATTTCTCAGGCCAAGTGTTGAGCATATTCTCTTCCCATAACCATTCACAAGCCAACTGAATACTGGGACATCAGTCTTAATAATCTGTGAAGAGGCCAAACTGTTTTACAACCTGTTCTCAGCTAATAACATTCTTGGCTAGCAAAAGAAGGGCATCATGCCTGATGGCAAAATAGAGTTTTTTCAGTTTGAATTTAGAGTTGTTATGTTATTAAGACTTTTTTCCTTGAATCAATCACAGTCTTCTAAATGGAATGGAAAGTAGTAGCCCAACCCCCTGACCAGGAATAAAGATTCTGACATCCTCAAAGTCCCATTTTCTTTGGCCAGTGTCTTCACGAATTTTTTATTTGCCCAGAACACACCATGGGTAATCAATGGATTCCAGTATAATCACTCCTCACAATTCATATTCTTGCACATTTGTTAATCCCCTTGATGAAAAGACATGTACAGTATGCTAAAGACCACAGTAAATTTCCATTAGAAAACAAACAAACCTACACAGACAAACTTGCTGGTTGTATTCTTCAAGTCTACGTAAAGCCATTGCTCAAATTATCTCTTTTCAAGAAAATCTAAAAACCGTTATTTAAAACCATTATAAAAATTTATTCATTTCAACATTTGCTCATTTAATCCTTTTCTCAAGGAGATGGGTGTTGTGCCTTCTGTGGCCTCTACTTCTATTTCTTGCAGGCAAAATGCTGAGTAGGCTCCACAAAGGGCAGGCTGGAATGCTGTAACTCTGCCAAGTTACTTCACTAAAAGCTCCTCTCATGCTCTGGACATTTTATGATGGGAACTTTGAGAAACCAAACATCCACATTCTTTATCAACAAGGAATTAATTCACAAATAATTTAACAGTTTAGTACAGGAAACATGTTACTGGAATTTTTGGTTCATCTGTGAACACCTCAAAATTGTGACACATACTAAGCATTAGTACAGGTCTGCAGCAGTGATGGGAAAGCTCATTAATTAATACAAGGGCTTCTGGCCTTGATTTTCAAATTCAGACCAGGCATCATTCAGTTCCATGAAAATCATCTTTGCATATTGTTCATAGGGTTGCCCAGTAGCCTACAGAAAGAACAAAAACACACATTAGATACAGCCAAGCCAAAGCCAAGTGCCATCTAGTCGGATCCGAGCAAAATTTATTTATATTAAGATTTTTACTGTTAATATATGAGCTCTGAGTAATAGAATTTTTTTTTCTAAATTAAACCATTCCTCTTTTCACAGTTTAATTTGCATGGCCCCTGATTACTGTGATTGTCCCAGATGACCTTCTCCCTAGAAATTCACACTCGATGGTGATCATAAGTCAATGAATACATAACAGAGGACCCATGAGTATAGCAAAAGATGTATCTTCATTTTCCAGAAGTATCTACCAACTTGACAGAGGTTCCTGGAAACCTATCTCCAACTGATTTTCCATATTTCCTAACTCTCATTTTCCCCTTTTATTAAAAAAAAAAAAAAAATTAAGTTTTTTGAGACCCATAATTAAAAAAAACCCACTGCTATCAAGTGAATTCTGACTCACAGTGATGCCATAAGCCAGAGTAGAACTGCTCCACAGTTTCCAAGGAGCACCTGGCGGACCTTTTGGTTACTAGCTGTAGCACTTAACCACTAAGCCACCAGCGTTTCCATAATAGTTTCTGAGGTCCCATTCCTTTTTCTCTTTTGCTTCATCAAAACTCAAGTAGTAAAGATGTTTCTCATTACCTCTTCTATTCAGACTAGTCACAAAAGGTAAAAAAAATAAAATGATAATCAAATTCAAGCATGTGTTCCCAAGTGGCACTTCAGTCATAGCCTCAAGTCACATAATCGGTACAGTCTGTATGACAGCCAGATGATTCACCTCTGGGATGCTTCTAGGTATTTTGCATAGTTTGAACTTTCAGTTTTTCAACCTGGCCATGAGCATTCAGTTTCTGACAAAATACTTCCTTTATATGTATGCATAAAACCAAACCATTGCCATCGAGTCGATTCTGACTCATGATGATCCCACAGGACAGGGTGCAGCTGCCCCATAGAATTTCCAAGGAATGCCCAGTGATTCAAACTGATGATCTTTTGGTTAGCAGCCATAGTTCTTAACTGCTGTGCCCCCAGAATTTTCATACATAATTCAATGAACAAATAAACTGGCATAATTAGCATAGTGATTAATTTATTCCACTTTGAATATTCTGTTGATTCACTGTAGTTCTGACTTCTTTTACTACATTCCTGGCTACATAATGCTGATATCTTCAAGTAGAACTTTCTTTTAGCCAGCTCTTATCTTATCCTTACTACAACTAGAAGAGACTAGGACACAATTTACATCTGAGCCCTAAATATTCAGTCACTATTTAGTCACCTAAATATTTAGTCTGGAAGTAAAGCTCCCATTCTATTATTTGCAATATAGAGTTTGATTTATTTTCACCCACTTCATGAAGTATAGCTATTTGTTTAAATATCCAATTTCACTTCATGGATATATATATTTTAAATATTAATTAAATGGCTTAGAAAACCAGCATACTGCAAGTACGATCTTCATCAACTAATGAAATGAAGACAGGACAAATGATAAAATATGCCAGGTTATACTCACTTTATCAGGGTGCACCACCAGGACAGCCTTCCTGTACACCCTCTTCACCTGCTCTGGTGTTACCAGGTCTGCCATACCAACTGGCTTCCACCTGGTCTCCCCAGCCCACAGCACGGTGTGCATTGTAGAGAGAAGTGCTCTGATGTTTCTTTCTTTGCCTTCAATCCATTCAAGAATCTGTAAGTGCAGAGGAATTAAGAAATTCAAATGCTTTCTAACCCACAAGTTCTCCCCTCAGACTCAGGAGACTCCTCCTGCTCCAGCATCAAAGACCCTGGGCTTCCTGCAGACTTGAAGCTGGAATGCTTCCATCTGGAATGCCTTTCCACCTTCTCCCTACCTCCTGCCTTGCTGATCTAGTTAATTCATCATAATCCTTCAAATGCTTGCTCAAGAATTTCATACCTATAGCCTTTGACAGTTTGAACTTCCTCCTCTCTGGCCCCCAGGGTACTATCCAAACCAAACCTGTTGCTATCAAGTCAATTCTGACCCATAGCAACCCTCTAAAGACAGACTAGAACTGCCCTATAGGGTTTCCAAGGCTGTAATCTTTACAGAAGCAGACTGCCACATCTTTCTTCCCTGGAGCTGCTGGTGGATTCAAACAGTTGACCTTGTAGTTAGTAGCCAAGTATTTAACCATGGAGCCCTAATGGCTCCTTCTAGAGTTAATTACTCCCTCTTAAAGTAGAAATTCCATGACTGCACACAGCATACCCGTTTTGTTCCCTGTTAGATGCCCTTGACTGGTAGAGCCCTGGTGGTGCCATGGTAAAGAGCTTGGGCTGCTAACCCAAAGCCTGGCAGCACATACTCACCGCTTACTCCTTAGAATTTCTGCTATGAGTTAGAACCGACACAAGAGCAATGGACACATTCAATGACTATGTCTTGAAAAAAGAGTTAAGTTCTGTGAGTTACTCTATACATGCTTCTGTCATAATATGTGTTGCATTTTATTGCAGTTGCCTGTGTGTTTGTCTTGCCCTGCCATTTGGTAAAGCTTCTTGAGGAAAGGTACTGTTTCTTACATATCATTGTATCTCAGGAGCCAAGTAATATGCCTAACATAGTTGTTATTATTAGGTGCCATCTCACAGCGACCCTATGAACAACAGAACTAAACACTGTCAGGTCCTGCAGCATGTCCACAAGCGTTTTTATGCTTAAGCCCACTGCTGTGGCCACTGTGTCAATCCATCTCGTCGAGGGTCTTCCTCTTTTATGCTGACCCTCCACTCTACCAAGCATGATATCCTTCTCTAGGGACTGGTCTTTCTTGATAATATGTCCAAAGTATGTAAGATATAGTCTTGCTATCTTTGCTTCCAAGGAGCACTCTTTGTACTTCTTCCAGAACAGATCTGTTTGTTCTTTTGGTGGTCCATGGTACATTCAGCATTCTTCTCCAACACCACAATTCAAACGCATCAATTCTTCTATCTTCATTGTTCATGGTCCAGCTTTCATATGCATGTGATGCGACTGAAAATACCATGGCTTAGGTCAGGCATGTTTTAGTTTTCAAGGTGACATCCTTACTTTTGAATACTTTGAAGAGGTCCATTGCAGCAGATTTTCCCAGTGCAGTGAACCTTTTGATTTCTTGACTGCTGCTTCCAAGAGCATTGATTGTGGACCCAAGTAAAGTGAAATCCTTGACAACCTCAATCCTTTCTCCATTTATGACAATGGTCCGGTTGTGAGGACTTTTGTTTTCCTGTGTTGGGGTGCAACCCATACTGAAGGCTGTGGTCCTTGATCTTTATCATTGTCACAAATCTTCTTCATTTCCAGCAATTAAGGTGGTGTCATCTGCATAATGCATGTTGTTACTGAGTCATCCTCCAATCCTGATGCCTTGTTCTTCTTCATATAATCCAGTTTCTCGGATTATTTGTTCAGCATACAGATTGAAAAGGTATGGCGAAAGGATACAACCCTGACGCATGCCTTTCCTGACTTTAAACCATACCGTGTCCCCTTGTTCTGTTCACATGATTGCCTCTTGATCCATATACAGATTCCTTAAGAGCACCATTAGGTATTCTGGAATTCCCATTCTGACACAGAGTGGGACTAAAAATAAGTGTAAAATATATTAATCCATTAAGACAGTCATAGTTGGGGGGCAGGGCCAAGGTGGTGGACTAGACACAAGTCTCCTTAATTTCCTCTGAGAACTAAGGCCTGGAATGATAACTGAATGGAGCAGCATGACATCCCCAAAGCCCTAGGATCTAGCATAAGGTTGTCAGACTGTACTAGGCACCAGTAAGGGGGAAACTACTTCTCTTAAAAACAAGGCTGCAGCATGCTGAGTCCTGCTTCTGCTGACTCATTGCTTTAGAGGATTACAGGTACTGATACCTTCTTTGCTGTCCGGGAGGTGGGAAGTGGGCATTAGCTGGCTAATATGCTCAACTGCAATGCTTAAGTAAACAGTGTATAGTGCAGCAGAGATGCTGTGCCTGGAATTGCTACATACTGAGAGTCCACCCACCAACTGAGGGCACCGCTGCCCCTCAACCCTCTCTTTTCTGAGCTGTGCCATAGATTCTGCTGTTTCATGGCAGGAAGGGCAGCTAGAGCAAGATGCCCTCTTGCCTAGCTGGGAGGTGGAGTCAGCCACCTAGAGGTCTTAGCTGGAGCTACTACTCATGCTGAGCAGCATTCCCTGTCTGGAAAGCGCTTCTCCAGCAGAATAGATATGTTTAGGACTGTGGTACCTAGAGTTATGGGTGGGGCCTGGCAGAGGATGACAGCAAGGCCCTAACCTTTCCTTTCTTTGAACTACGTCATAGCATCTGGGGACAGCCTATGAGGTGCTTTAGTTGTCAGCCAAAAGGCAAGTCCTATCACACCTGTGGGCCTGACTGGTTTTGGCAGCTTTGGGAAAGCTCCTCGCTCAGCAGTAAAGTACCTTTTTAAAATAAGAAAGGACATCTGGAGAAATGACTGCTGAACTGAACAGTAAATGTCTACCACCCATCAATGTTCCACATCATAGCGTTGGCTGACAGCCCCCTCAGTGACTCCATAACTATGGAGCTGTCTTTGCCAGCCAGGAGTCAAAACCAGCCATCCCAGATAGTCCACCTGGGGCCAGTCACTAGAGTACATACAGGTAGCTGGTGACCAAAGCCAGTACTCTGACTCCCCTCTTAGATCTATGCCTCAGTTCCTATTAAGGTAATACCAGAGAAATCAAACAGTTCTAAATGGAGTGAGCCAAGCCAAGTGCTGTCAAGTCAAATGGAGTGAAGACAACAATAAATAGCTAAACATTTAAAGAAGCAGTACACCATGGCTCTGGAAAACTCCCAAAATGGAGAATCCAAATGAGGAAGACTTTCTGAAATTATCAGAGGTCAAGTACAAAATAATTACATATACAGCCTTCCTAGAGATTAAACAAAATGCAGCAGAACAAAATGAAAAATTAAGTAAGCTACTAGAACTGATGGAACATCAACAATCTGAAATGTTGCAGATCAGTAATAAAATTACAGAATTAGACAATTCACTCCAAAGCCAAAAGAGCAGAATGGAGGAGATGGAAGCCAGAGCTAGTAAGCCTGAAGATTGGGCAACTGGCACCAGCATTTATGAGGAAAAATAAGAAAAATGAAGAAGCACTAAGAAACACACGGTACTCTATTGTAATCTACGAATAATTGGAGTTCCTGAACAGGGAGGGATACTGAAAACACAGTGTTGCTGTTGAGTTGCTGACAGAAAACTTCTCTGAAATTATGAAAGAAGAGAACATAGATATCCAAGATGCTTACTGAATGCTGCAAAAAACTAGACCCCCAAGGAACGAAACCAAGACATAGTATAATCCAGCTTAATAAAATGAATTATAAACAGACTCTTAAAGGCAGTGAGGTTTAAAGCAAAGCTAACATACAAAGGGAACCCCTGTAGGCTTTCATCTGACTTCTCAGCAGAAGTGATTTTGGCAAGAAGGCAGTGGGATGACACATGCAAAGTGTTGAAGGAGAAAAACCACCAACCAAGAATTATATATCCTGAAAAACTGTCTCTCAAAAATAAAGATGAAATTAAGACATTCACAGATAAACAGAAGCTTAGAGACTTTGTAAAAACCAAATCAAAACTACAAGAAATAGTAAAATAGCTCTTTGTTTAGAAAAACAAAAACATCAACCCTATATTTAAGGGGGCAATGCAGGACACAGCATCCAGAATCCTACTCAGTTAGAGAAGTCACAAAGCTACAATATTAAAAGAAGGGAACTAGTGATCTTAACACAAAAACTATGACATCATCACACTAAAAACAGGGATATATTACACTAGGCATAGCCTTTTGAGATGGAGAGGAAATTAAAAAGATGCAGAAATTAAAGTCTGGTTTAAATTTACAATATTAAGGGGTAGCATGGGTAGCTGCAAAGCAAAATAACATGACATATCAACCCAAGAAACATAATTCAGGAGTCTGAACAAACACAAAACCAACACTAAAAAAGATGAAAAGTCAACTGATAAAGAAGGCGGACCCAGAGCAGAATATTAAGAGCAATACAGAAAACATCAACAACATAAAATAAAGGCATCAAAATGACAGCACTAAACACATACCTACCAATAAGTACACTGAATGTAAACAGACTGAACACTGAATGTAAACTGACTAAATATTCCAATAAAGAGAAAGAGAGTAACATCTTGGATCAAAAGGCACAATTCATCTGTATGTTGCTTACAAGAAGCATACCTTAGGCTGAAAGATATGAACAAATTCAAAATCAAAGAATGGAAAAACATACACCAAGCTAACATACAAAGAAGAACAGGTGTGGCAATACTAATCTCGGATAAAACAGACTTTAATGTAAAATCCATTTATTGCTGAAAGATTCAGTACATAAGGAGGACATGACAATATTAAATAGTTATGCACCCAACACCAGAGCACCTAAATACACTGAACAGACACTGACTGTACTGAAAAACAAGATAGATCACTCCAAAGTAATAGCTGAAGACTTCAACTCCACTTTCAATAATGGACAGATCACCCAGAAGAAAGCTCCGTAAAGATAAAGTCATTCATAGGTCCCTGGGTGGCACAAGCTGTACTCAGCAGATAACACAGGGGTTGGTAGCTCAAACTCAACCAGTGGCTCCACAGAAGAAAAGGCCTGGTGATCTGCTTCTGTTAAGATAACAACTGAGAAAACTCTATGGAGAAGCTCTACTCTGCCACGTGGGTCACCATGAGTCAGAACTGATGCCATGGCACAAGACAATTAACACTCAAACTATATAAACACTCATAGTATAAACAAATGAGATGACTGACAGATTGTCAACAACAGACCAGCATTTAGCACCTAACAGTAGTTAAGTGACTGTGAGTTCTTGAATGGCTACTCTCCTGTATAAAATGAATACTCTTTACCTGTTAAGATAAACAAGCATGGTTTAAAGGAAACAAACAACTCTCTTGTATAGAAAAGAATTGCCAAACTGTTCTAGTTTACCAAAGGAATGCCTTCAGGCAGCAAAGGATACAGAGATGGAAAGTGAGGTTTTGGGAGGGAAGAAAAAGCTTTAGTAATGTGTGACAGGACAAGCAAATGTTAAAAAAAAAAAAGGATCCTCCACAGTACTCAAAAGCACCAAAGAATCTAGGCGTCTACAACATATGTTTGAACCTCCCATGAAATTACACTGAAAAGCAGTAGTTTTAAAACTATGTATTCTTTAAATGCATATATATGTATATGTTTGGAGCCTGATGGCAAAATAGTTAAGAGCTCAGCTACTAACCAAAAGGTATGCAGTTCAAGTCCACCAGCCACTCCCTGCAAACTCTTTGAGGCAGTTTTGCTTTGTCCTATGGGGTCATTATAAGACAGAACTGACTCGACAGCAATGGGTTTATATATTTTTTTTATTTATTTCAAAATGTGTAACATTGAATGCTTTGCTAGTCCTGGTATTACAGCTGCTTTAATGCAATCTTCCAGTTTGTTACAATGCCTGTGTGTTTAGTACTTCATCACATGGGGACCAACTCCTGCTCCATCGCCCCGTGAAAAGCATATTAACTCTCTTAATCTTTACAAACTCACTCTGTTCATCACCAGAACTGCATTTGTAACTCCCAGCTACCCTGCGTCCACCCGTCTCTCACCATCCTCCTCTGTGAAGTAGCTATGCAGTAAGAGGGTGGAGTTCAAGGAGTTGTGAACTCTTTACCTGTTAGATAAACAAGCATGGTTTAAAGGAAACAAGCAACTCTCTTGTACAGAAAAGAATTGCCAAACTGTTCTAGTTTACCAAAGGAATGCCTTCAGGCAGCAAAGGATACAGAGATGGAAAGTGAGGTGCTCCTCCAAATGATGTATTATCTAGACTTCTACAAGGAATGATCGAAGTGGTGTTCTCTGGTTGAAAGTGAAGAGGGACAACAGGAAACCCAGACCCACACCTCCTCTCTGGCTTCCATTTCACTGCACCAGCAAATCTGATGTTACACAACTTAGTCATTCTCAGGTACATACATAGTTCTCTCTCTAAGAAATAAATAAACGTGGGATTCAGCCAAAGCGGTCTGATGTAAAACTCTTAAGGGCATAAATAATGCAACCTCCTTACTACCAAGTTCTAATCGGCTATCTTCAAAATCTGAACACCATCTGATTAACAAGATCACCTTTTCAAGACTGTTCTTGCCCATTTAAACACTTAAAAGGAAATGTATGTTACCAAATGGTGGTATAAAATATACTCTATGACGGAAGCTCAGTAGCATATGCAACCCTCTCCAAAGCGACCTGGCTACAGAAAGGGAAGGTTACACTCAGGTCCCCACCCTGGGGACCAAGTGAAAGACCATGGCCATCGGAACCTGCCACACTGCCTTCTACACGTTAGTTTCCACACATGTGACCTTGTCACACAGGATCAGCACCCTGGGTGAGGGGCTGACTCACCTTTAATTTCTCAGGATCCATTTCCTTAGCCATCTCCTCCTTTCTCATCTCAGCTATGGTTCGTGGCCCCTTTTTGTCCTTGTGTGCATTGAAGCCTTGGCCAGACAGCAGGTCTTCAAAGTCAGCTGCTTTTTGTTTTCCTTCTGCAATGTGATTTTTGAAAATCAGGACAGGTTTCACTTCTAACACAATATTGTATTATCTCAAAGCACAGAGTTTTGAAGATGCTTTCATGTCCATTAAGCCCTTTAATCTTCACACTTACCCTGTGCGTAGGGTAAGGGACTAGCATGCCCATTCTACATATGAGGAAATTAAGCCTGAAGAACTTGAGAGCCAGTCTAGACTCACAGAACGTTTCCCCGACAACACTAGAATTTAGCGCTGGATGGTTAGGCTTAGTCGAGTCTCCTTTCCACTGTGCCACCCTTCACAGCTAAGCATCCTCATGATTTCCCCAGGTCACATGACTAGGTGGTAGCCATGATGGGGCTAGGGCTGTGTTTTGTCCTTGAGATCAAGGCGTGGCAAGTATTGGATACACATGCCATTGTTGCTCATGCCCAGCTGACAATTTTAGTCAATCACAGTGTTCTTTCCTTCTGAGTCTGGTTGTAGCCTAATGATGTTTCTCAATCTGTTTGGAGAGGCAGCTTAACATGGCAGAAGAGAGCAAAAACCCTGGAGCCAACTTCCCAGGTTAGAATTCCAGCTCTGTCATTTTTATTAGTGATGGTCTATGGGCAAGTTACTTTTTGTGTCTATGCCTCAATTTCTCCATTTGTAAAATGGGGATGATGTTAATAATATTACTTACCCCGTAGGGTTGTTGTGAGAATGAATGAGTGAATGTTTTCTAGTGTTTAGAATAGTGCCCTGCTATTTAAATGTTTGTTATATTAAAGCAAAACATATCATTCTATGCAACAAATGCCAATCAACTAAAGTTGGAAGCATGAGTTGAAACCTACCTGCCACCTCTAACTCATACAACTTTCTGAAAACACACTTGCATATGCACACAGTAAAACCTAAGTGCTACCAGACAAGGGATTCTGTGTCTTGTTTACGGATGTATCTCTAATGCTTTCTATACTGAAAAGGCTCTGTAAACATCTGCTGACTGAAGGCATTCACTACACATATACCAAAAGCAGAAATGGAGAGGAAGCCACAAGACTGTGTGGAATTGTGCAAGGAACATCTCTTGCCAAGCAAAGAACAACCATGATGTTACCCATTCCCAACCAAACAATTCCGATCCTGTCAGTACTATGAGAAGGCAAAGAGGCCACCTGTGTCATAGCCAGTAGAGTGTAGTGGTTAATAGCAAGGGTCCTGAGGGGGAGCCTGTGTTTTGGAAGCAGTGCCACTGGGAAATTAGGCATCAATTAAAGGTAGTGGCTGTACAACAAAAATAATGTAATTGGTATCTTTAAGTTGTATACCTGAAAAATGTTGAGTTGGCACATGTTGTATTTTATATATTTTTATAACAATTTTAAAAAAGACAAAGAACAGGGCTCTTCAAACCAAACTGCCTAGGATCAAACCCCATTCTGTCATTTACGAGCTTTAGGGACTTAGGAAATTATCATTCTGTACCACAGATTTATCACCTACAGTGTGGGATTGTTTCAAATATCATACACATAAAAGTGTTTCCAATAATACCTGGCATGTAGCCAACACTCAGCACATAGTAGCTACTGTTACTAGGAAGAGTAGAATTGCCTTTTCCATATTCCACAGAGAGAAGACTGATCCCTCCTCACTTTTTGCTAGCAGAGGGTCAAATCAACTGAAGTATACAATGCATCACTCTAGGGCTTTTACCAAAACTGGATTTAACCATCACTGCTAAACCAAACAGGAAACCCTGGTGGTGGAGTGAACGGTTAAGGGCTACGTCTGGCATACAGTTCAAATCCGCCAGGCGACCCTTGGAAACTCCATGGGGCAGTTCTGCTCTGACTTCTAGGGTTGCTATGATTGGACCCAACTCGATGGCTGTGTGCTTTGGGGGGCTTTGGCTATACCAAACATGTTTCTTTCTGCCCATTGTCAAGAATCTCATCAGAGCATTTGCCCGCCCAAGCTGTTAGCCCACTTTGTGCTCTTTAACTTTGCTTCCACAGGAGAGGAAAATACCACAGGTATCCTACTGATTTCAGGAACATCCACAGACCCGAGCCTAAGAAGGACCAAATGTCCAAGACATACACACTCCTCTATCTAAGTAGGATCTAAAGGCAAACCTGAACACAGTGCAAACCTGAACACAGTGATTGTAAGATTCCAACCCTTTCTCCAAAGGAATAAAGCAGCCCCAAGGTTCATCCACTCACATCCATCCGAAATCCCTCTACTGCCTACTATACACCAAGCAGCATGCTAGGTGCTAATGACAATGTAGTAATTAAGACAGTCCCTGACCTCGGCCTGGTCTCAGTGTGGTGAGAAACACACAAGTGGGCCAGCAATTACGAAAGGGGGAAGAGTTAGGAGTGTGGACACACAAGGTACTTGAGGCACAGCACTGCAACTAGGAATCATGTTGTGATTCTACAACCTTAAAGAGTGTCTCACAAGCTACCAGAATTGTTTTTGGTCTCCATCCTCAAACATACTTGCCTAGGCAGCAGGACAACACAGACGAGGCCCCCCCATAGCCAAGCCCTGTACCATCACCCTTACCCAAATTAGCTGATCCTTTTCCACGCTCATTCTGGCCCCCAGGCATGGCCGAGAAGCTCACGTTGTAGTTGGGTCGGTTCTGTGGTGACGAGTGGGGCATGCTGGGCTGTGGCTTGGATTGTGACTGCTGCCAGCTGTAGCCACCGCCCTGCTGCCACCCTCCACCCATGGGCTGGGGAGATGCCTTCTGTGGTGAGCTGAGAGGTGGGAATCCTCCACCCAATCCAGTTGGTGTGGTGGGTTTGCTAGCAAATGAAGAACTACCTGCAGAAAGAAAGACAGACGGGTAGTAATACTATGGGAATGGCCTCTAATTCTTGTGTCCCAAGATATCGTTTGTAATAACTTTACGGGAAGTTGCTTTGACAAATAGAATAATTAACATTCTTAATAGTTAAAAAATTTGCAGGCACCTATATTCATGTAATCCTCACAATGACCTTATTCAGTATGCACTAACAGTCCTAGATTTTTGCTTTGGGGTTTTTTTTTTTTAGATGAACCAACTGCAGCTCAGAGCAGTTAAATGATTTTCTCAAAGACATGTAGACACAAGTGGCAGAACTGAGACTTGACTCCAGGTGTCACACTCCCAGCTGGGAGGGCCCTCCCTAATGCTTCCCATTGCGCGATCCCTCCCTCTCCACCACCTTCTCAGCTGATTAGGTTTCTCTACAGAGTGAAAACAGCCAAGTGAAGAGGACAGGTAATAAAACAGAAAAAGTTCATTACAGGGATCCTGAAACATAAATTACTAGGATTAATCATTGTCTGTTTTAAGTACAAGCATGGTTAGTAAATAAAGATGTTCCAAAATTTCACAAATAGGTTTCAGTTTTACACTTCTTGCATTTTACTGCAAGACAGCAAACTCAGCCAATAGTCTCTGACAACTCTGATCAAAACAAAGGATCTTATTCAAGCTTTAAAAAAAAATATTTTGAGCTAGGAATTTAAGCAGAATCCTGATTTCATAATCTCCTAACTTTTAAGCACGCGCGCGTGCACACACACACACAGCAGTTTCCAAAATACTCTGAAGACCAGCTTTGGTTTGTCTTTAAAGGGGTAAAATAAGAAACCGAAATAGATACTCTCAGGCAACGAAGTGAGTTTTCATACAGCGAGCCCAAAGTAGCAATGATAAAATAACCAATATTTACATAGTTCTTCAGACTTTACTAAATGTGTTTATGAATATTACTGCCTTCGATTTACACAACACCCCATGACGTATGGAGTGTTTTCTTCTCCACTTCAAAGATGACAAAGTCAACGCTGAGAAAGGTTTACTGACATGCTCCCAGTCACAGGGCTGGTTCTTGACAGCAGTGCCCCCAACTCCAAATGCCACGCTCATCTGCTGCACTGTCCTTCATTCACCCAACCTCCAACCCCCACCAATCTTTTGCACAGCTCTTTCCTTACAGTGTCCTCATTCTGTAGGTACATGTTCTCTCTATTCTGATCCCAAGAACTCCCCAACTGGGAATGCTGCATAATGGCCACTAGGCTTGAAGTCCACCTGAATTAGAGCCTCAGCTCTTCCACTCATTCACGCAGGCATCCATTCATTGGTTCAGATGTTCATTCAATCAGAATTTGCTGAGCACCTACTATGTGTCAGGTACTGTGCTGAGCACTAGGAATATAGCTGAAAACAAGCTATAGAGAATCCTTGCTCTTTTGAAACTGAGCAAAAAACTTCACCTCTTTGAGCCTCAGTTTTCTTATCTGTGAAATAAACATATATCACCAGTCTGCTGTATAGACATAGTGGCCATATGAAAGTGCTTCACAAACCCTAAGTTAAGAGGCATGAAATATTATAAAACAATGCAAGTTCACATGCCCAGTACATGCCTTGTGCCTTGTAACCAGTTAACCACCGCTGACCAGCTTCCATCAAGTTGATTCCAACTTATGGTGACCCCATAATGTGTTAAGAGTAGAACTGTGCTTCACAGGGTATTCAGTGGTTGATTTTTCAGAAGTAGATCACCAGGCCACATCCCAAGCTACATCATCAGGGCTCAATAAATACAACAAGGTAATGACAGTGCTTGCACTCTGACACCAGGCTTTGCCCCCTCTCAGCCTGAAACTCAGGGCACGAAGCCTCTCTTCATGTGACCTAGGGCCCTTCTGGGGGTCAACACACCTAATGCTGGGTATTCATGCTGTAACAGAGTTTAATTTCATATTTTAAGAAGGCTCAATATATACGTTTAACACATATGCTCTTTATTTAAATATTTGTACATGTGGAAAAGCCAAAAGAACTAAACTCCCTATTTTCACCACACTTATTTATCTATTCTATTACGAAACACTTAAATGCCAAGCTGCAGAGACAGTGGTGAAAAGGCACATGCTGACCTTGCTCTTGCAGGACTTATCAGCATGCTAGAACTTTCTGATGTCTACCTCTTTACTCACATTAAGCAATTCTAATTGTTAATGCAGAGAACTGAGAGAAACACAAAGCCACAGCCAAGCTCAGAGGCCACTGCTGTCCCCATTAAAAGCTAAAGCAGTCGTTCTCAAACTAGGCTGCCCATGAGAATCACCCGGGGAGCTTTAAAGTCCCCAGGTGGCACAAATGGTTTGCCCTTAGCTACTAACCTAAAGCCAGGTGTCAGAACCCACCCATATTGCTACAGAAAAAAAGGCTGGTGATGAACTTACATGAAGATTACACCCTCCCTGCAAAAATCTCATGCAGTAGTTCTACTCTGTAACACATGTGGTCACCCAGAGTTGGAATCAACTCATGGGAAACAGGTTTTGCTGTTTTTTATTTGTTTTAAAAACTACCCAACCTAATCCTAAACCAATTAAATCAGATGATCTATGAGAGGGACTAATGTTTCAGTGTTTGTATCAGAACTGTTTGATGTGAAAAGACTTTGATGAAAAGGACATTGTCCTCTGTCACTTCTGGATTGTAGCTACGTAATTTGGGAATTTATTTTTTATTCTCCAAACCCTTACGTAACACTCAAAAACTCTGGCTTGTAGCCTTTGTTCAGACACCACACCTACCCAACCAGCCTCCCCTCTCACCAGCTCTCAGCCTGACCACAGCTCTGCAGCCAATCTTTGTTTTCAGTTGCTTCTTGAGGTTCTAATGTTATTGATGTTACTACTTCAAAATTAGGCATTCAGAAGTGGGTTAATAAGGATTACTTATAACCTAATATTTAATGACTGTTTCCTTTGCTTGTTTTTAAACCATTCTCGGGTTTCAGAGTGTAACTTAAAAAAATACACACTATTTTAGGTCTCAGGTAATCATACCAGCTACTGTAACACCAAAGATTTAGATCCGAGGCTTTGTAGCCATAGGTTGATGTCATTTATATCTTAACCTGCTAAGTTTGTACCAAGTGCCCCAAGGTCAGCAAAAGGATCCAGGGTCTGGGGTTTATTCTGATGGGTAGGAGTGCCATGTGAAGATCCTGTTGGACTGGTGGCAGCTGACTTGCTTCCCATTCCAAAACCTCCTGAGAAAGAAATAAGATCATTGAAAACATGCTAGTTCTTCAAGGCTCAATTCCAAAATTCAGAATTCCAGAGCTACTGGCCATCATGTCTCTAGAACAAACCAAGACAGGGTTCAGAAATGTATAACACCGCTGCTAGAGCATGTTTCTCTGCCTTGGGCAAAAAACGGCCTGCAGCAGGGACAGGCCATGGAAAAACACCTGCTGTTTTCTGACCACACTGGTGAGCTGTCTATCCAGTGTTTACCTTCCATGTCACCTCGCTTCAAGGTTCCTGTGGACTTTGCAGTCAGATCTGGATCTGGATTCTGGCTCTGCCACTTCCTAGCATGGTCTTGGGTGTGTTGTTTAATGTTCCTGAGCCTCAACATTTTCTCATTGGTGAAAAAAAATGAAACAGCAACAGCTTCAGAGAGCTATGATCAGCATACAGTGTATGGATCTGTGTGAGCGTGTTTGTGTGCATGTGCATGCAGCCGTGTATGTTTCTACAGATCTATGTGATGTGTGCATGTATATGGATCTGGGTATGACTGTTTCTGTATGTGTTTTATGGGTGCATGTGTGTGCATGTCTATGGATCTGTTTGCATATTTTCATGTGTATCTGTGTCTCTGTGTGTGTATTTGTGTGCATGTGTATGTGTCTCTGTGTGTGTCTGCATGTGTATGAGTCCATGTCTGAATATTTCTCTCTATGCATATCAATTTGTGTGTGCATATTTCTGTGTATGCACATGGATGCATGTGTGTTTGTGTATGGATCTCTCTGTGTGTGTTTACGTGTATGGATCTGTGAGTGCATGTTTCTGTGTGTGTAAACAACGTGCACAGAGGTGGGAACACAGTCATATAAGACAGGTTTCAATAAATGCCACAGAAGCCAGAAGGAAGAGACCCTGTCTATTATAGATGAATCCAACCCTGAAAAAAGTCCTCTCTGAAGAGGATTCAGCACCTGCTATACATGTTAGACTGTTATATAAGTCATTTTTAAATAAGCAATTATTTGAACAAGAATAATTATTCTCATTTACAGGTAAGACTGAAGCTAGGGCTTGTCAAAAAGTGGTACAGATGGATAGACACTTAGGTCTATCTGATTCTATTATCAAGGCATAAATTCAACAAATGAGACTTGCAAAAGTTAAATAATGTATAACAGTTAACACTATCATGTCATAAAGTGCAATGGGAAAAGTTCAGCCAGAATGAGTTTTCAGAAAAATTTCAACACAAATGACATGACTGGACTATAATATTGTGTAAGTATTCACTGCACATTGTATGAAGATTATGCTTAAATAATTGGTCAAACATGTACAAAAAAAATAACCAGCTGATCTTTACCTGGTTTAGCGTGCCAGTCCCAGCCTCCTGAAACATCTGGCTGAATGTTCACAGCAGGTGTACTAGAAGCTGCAAAATAGGGACAAGAAAACCAAATACAAATGAGATACCTCAGAATTCGCATCTCTTGAGTTCACACAGGAAAATGCCATCTCTTCCACAAAGCCCGCATTGACCTCCTGAGAGATTCCTTCTTTACTCTGGGTGTCCACTGCACTCTGTGATTCTTCATATTTTATGCCTTCATTCACAGTATTTGCACGTGGTTCAGTAGTAACTATATCATTTGTCTCTATTGCTTCTTTGGCTCACTTATTTTTTTATCTTCATATCCATCATATAATTTATGTGCTAACTCCATAAAATCTGAACTATAACTGTGCGTAAGGAGTCCAACAAGTTGTAAAACTTGCCACCATGCACTTATACTGGCAACACTATACAATCAACTCAGTAAGGTTTCATAACTGTGTCTCACAGCCATGTTCATGTCGACATGCAGCAGAGTCTTACTGAGTGTTCATTATTATTGTGTGTTTTTGTGTGCCATCACGAGAATGCTGGAGCTTGAATTACAGCAACAAACAAACATTAAATTTCTTGTTAAACTCTGCAAGCATGAAACTGAAATCACAGACATGCTAGTCCAAGTTTATGAGAATAATGCTGCAGTGTACAAATAGATTACATGTTTTTCTGAGGGGAGAGAAAGTGAAATTGATGAAGAAAGGTCAGGGCAGCCAGTAACAAGCACAACTAACAAAATCACTGCAAAAATTCATCGAACTGTACATCAAAATCATCAGCTAACTGTGAGAAGTATAGGTGACCAAATAAATATCAACAGAGAAACAGGAAAATCTTGGCCTCAGAAACGTGTGTTCAAAAATAGTCTCAAAGGAGCACACTGACGAAAAAAAAAAAAAAGGGAGAGCTGAAGTTTGCCAAGACCTTTTGGAGAGGCAAGATGATGTTTTGAGCTGTGTTATCACTGGTGACAAAACATGGGTGTAACAATATGACCCTGCAACAGTGTGAAAGTGCACCATGGAAGTCAGCCAACTTTCCACAACCAAAAAAGTTGTGTCAGTCCAAATCAAGAGTTAAAATGATGTTGCTAAACTTTTGACATCAGAGGGACTGTGCATTATGGATTTATACCAACTGGACAAATACTTAACCAAGTTTACTATTAGAAGTGCTGAAAAGACTGCGTGAAAAAGTTAGAAGAAAATGACCTGAACTTTTCACCAACAACTCATGGCTCGTGCATCAAGACAAGGCATCAGCTCACACAACACTGTCCATGAGGGAGTTTTTAGCCAGTAAACAAGTAACTGTGTTGGAACATCTTCCTTACTCACCTGACCTGCCCCTCGGTGACTTTTATCTTTACCTTAAGACAAAACAAATAGTGAAAAAAAAAGGCATTTTGATGACACTCAGGCCATCAAGAGTTAATACGATGACAGGTCTGACGGCCATTTCAGAAAAAAGTTTCAAAATTGCTTTGAAAAGTGGACTAGTACTGGTATCAGTGCATAACTTCCCAAGGGGAGTACTTCAAAGCTGACCACAGTGATATTAAGCACTGATTATGTAGCACTTTCTATGATTACTTTGTGAACTTAACTGTCACACCTTGCATGTCTGTTTTCATTAAATTGTGAGTTCCCCTAAAGCAAGAACTATCTTATTCATCTTTGTGTGTTTCACTTCTATACTCACGGGCAATACAAAAAGGGGGAAAAAATTTAAAACACAATTCACCAGAGCACGACATTAACAAGTATACCTTGGAAAGGAAAAAACAAAGCGGGTTAGTCAGTAGTTTGGGCAAGCAGATGAGCAGTGATTTGAAATAGAGGGGTGACAGTAGATGCCATGGAAAAGGTGACACGTGAGTAAAGACTTAACCTGCATCACTACATCCTTCCATACCTGAGTAGCAAACATCCAAAGAAGATTCTCTTTTAAGCGGACAATACTCATGAGTGAGAGGGGAATTTCTTATATGTAGTCCTATGTACGTACTTCAAACAATTTGAGATTAAAAACCAGGAAATCACTCATAATGGTTGTTTCTGGACTGATTTTTCTAGCCAAGTTATACTTTGACCAGTGTCACACACCTCATCTCCCTTTTGTATTTGCATGGCTTCCGTGAAATCAAACTGAAGACTAGACTGTGTTCTCTGAGCAAGCTCAGGATGCTTTCAACAATGCATCACCTTCAAAGATGAGTCCACAGGACTAATGAACCCCAACTACCACAGCATCCACCAGGCTGAGTCCAGCACAACTAGAGGGTGCCCAGCAACTGCCACTGACTGCCCTGACAGGGATCACAATGGAGTGTCCCAGACAGAGCTGGAGAAAACCGTGGAACTACACTGAAACTCACAAAAAAAGACTGGGTTACTGGTCTGACACAGCATGAAGAAACTATGGAAGTATGGCCCCCAAACATCCTTTTTTAACTCTATACTGAAGTCACTCCTGAGGTTCACCCTTCAGCCACAGATTAGACAGGTCCAAAAAACCAACAATAATATGAGCTCAACCATGTATACAGGACTAAATGGACACAACTGTCCAGGCACAAGGATGAGAAGGAGATAAGAAAGCTTGATGAAAGGAAATGGGAACTCCAAGGTCAAGAACGGGAGAGTACTGACACACTGCAGGGTTGGTACCCAATATCACAAAACAACATATGTATTAATTGTCTAATCAGAAATTAGTGTGCTCCATAAACCTTCATCTAAAGCACAATTAAGAGAAAAAAAAAAAAAAAACCATCACCCTCTAGGTTGAGGCCAAGGATATTTGAAAGCCTTCAAAATCAGGAATAAGCTATAATTCTCTAGTTCAGATCATTTCTTCTTCACTGAAGATCTCCGGTTTTAATCAGTTTTACCATACTGTATGGTAATGCATGGTTTCTATATTTGTTTGCCAACAGTACCCTCCTCCTGCAAGGTATTTTCCTAAGAGTACTATACAAATTTTTTACAGCAATATGTTAAAAAGAAAAAGCTGGCATAGTGGCACTTATGAAAATACCTCACAGGAAGAGGGTGTAGTCGGCAAATAAACATAAAAGATATGCATTATCTGTGTAAAATATGCTACATATGTGAAACACCTTTATACTTACAAATAAATGTGATCACTAACCTTTTTAACACAACATAAGTCTCTAACATAGAAATATAACGTAAGCCACAAAGGTCATTTTAAATTATCTAGTGCCTACCTTGAAAGAAAGTCAAAAGAAACAGGTAAAATTAATTTTAATAACATACATTTAACCAAATGTACTCAAAATATCATTTGAACATGTGATAAGTATAAAATACTAGTGAAACATTTTTATCTTCTTTTTTGTACCAAGTTTTGAAATTGAGTGTGTACTTTTTATTCAACATACATCTCAAATCAGACTAGCTACATTTCAAGTATTCAACAGCTACACATGACTACTGGCTATTGGATGGGACAGCTCTAATACACTAAGCTGTTGTATTCTATGGCTTTTTTTGAGAAAAATTAATTTTGTGGAATGTTTGTATCTTATTAATTCTAAGACATACAATTTTTCCACGTTTAAAATATTTCCTTAATCAGATGCATCTTCTAGTCAATTAAAAGTGGCAGTGCTTTTCTTGTTGGTATATAAAAAAATGATACATTCTACAATAGTGGTACTTTATGTTGCAGTGTACATAACTCTAATGCAAAATAAAAAAAATTCACAGTCAAAAAGATTTAGGAAAGTTGAGTAAAATAAGGTCAAGCAGATTTCTACATGGCACTGCAGAACTTTTATTTTCTTTTTAATTTTTTAAAAATAATATTTCACTGTTTACAGTGGAGGGAAACCCTGGTGGCATAGTAGTTAACTCTTAACAGTTGCTAATGAAAAGGCTGACAGTTTGAATCCACTAGCTACTCCTTGGAAACTCTATAAGGCAGTTGTATTCCGTCCAATATGGTCACTATGAGTTGGAATTGAATCAACAGCGATGGATTTGAGGGTTTTTTTTTTTTTGGTTCAGTGAAGGTTTACATAGCAGTTTAGGTTCCCATTCAACAATTTTTACACAAATTGTTCAGTGACATTTGTTACATTTTTCACAAAGCATGAACATTCTCATTATTTCTGTTCTGGTTGTTCCATTTCCATTCATCTAGCTCAGATCATTTCTGCCCCCATACACATTGTTCTTGTTCTTCTAAATAATTTTTGACTATACAGAGCTTTCAATGTGTTGTTGTTGTTAGCTGCTGCCCAGTGGGCTCCAACTCATAATGACCTTAGGTATAACACAATGAAATGTCGCCCAGTCCTGTGACATCCCATCTATCAGTTTGTCATACTGCGGCTGCTTCTGTGTTTCTGACACTGGAAGCTATATGCCAGTGGTATTTTGAATAAAAGCAAGGTCAACCAGGGTGAATATTTTCAGCAGAGTGTCCAGACTAAGACAAACTAAGACGAAAGGCTTGGCAACCTAGTTCTGAAAATTAACCAATGAAAACTGCATGAACACAACAGAGCTTTTAATGATGAACTGTTAATTTCAAATGAGAAATGTAATACGTAGTTTTTCTCCAAAGAATATCAACGGGCTACTTTTTATATCTCAGCACTTAGTTACATCTTGCAGAAAACTATGTTCTACTGAACACAATACAAAATACTTTTTTACCGTGCACTGTAGGTGAAGGACTTCTTGTAGGCTGAAGGAAGGGGTCACTGGATGTACTAGATGTATTCAGAAAAGAACCCAGCAAATCTTGACCTGATGGTTTTGAAGGTGCTCCAAATGGGTCAAAGGTGGCACCTAGGGAACAAAGAAAAATGTATCACGTTATATATTGAGTTCATTCATTCAATAAACATGGAAGAGTTGTCATGACTGCCAGACCCTAGGAAAACACCTTAAAAACCAGGATGATGCCTGCCCTCCTAACTACTTTACTGGACCAACCTTTCCAAAAACCTTCCCCCAGGAATAACAATAGATTCCAAGGACTTCTGACCACAAAGGAATCATCACATCTTTGTGGAAAAACAAAGAACCCAGATTTACCTGTTAATGAACCCTAAAGACTGTGTAAATAAGGATCTCTGGTCTTCAGTTATTTTATGAACATGAAACAGGTCAATCAAGCTTACAGACTAGCCAGGAGGATGAGGTCAGTGCAGAGGAACCAGTAAGAAGCAAAATGATCTTTAAGGCACTTGGAGGATTCCATACAGACATGATGAATAAATAGACAAATATCAGGCAGGCGGAATCTGGTACTAAGAACAGCAGGAAACCACATGGACCAGGCTTTGTCTTATTTTGTTAGTGGTCTCTGGCTCACTGGATGGTTAGAATAAAATAAATACAATGACAAAAACTGGACTCTAATCACGTCTCATGTTCTACAGCACTCAAGCATTGTTTTCAAAACAGTCCCTTTCAAGCACTTGTTACAAACTAGAGGCAGGTCAATTTACCAGTGAGCTAAGACCAGAATAAAGTTGGAAGCCAAGGTTACAGCAACAACGCAGTGACAGCCAATAGCAGTGTCTGAGGGTTTACAATGCCTTCACTGATCCTCAGTATTACTCTGTCAGACAGAAGGGGTGTTATTGTCTTCCAGTGATGAAAATGAGACCCAGAAAGGCTAAGTTTCTTGCTCATGTTCAAGTAAGTAACAGGTGTGGAATTCATGCTCAGGTTTCTGACTTCAAATTCTAGGAGTATTTCCAAAGGTATTCTCATACTCCTCCCACGTGTGAAATGAATGTAAAGAAAACAATGGACAGCTGCATGCATGCCTTTAATTCAGTGTTACTGGGAAAGACGTCTGTAAAACTCCCTCTAGCAACCCGCTGCAAGATGTCACTTCCTGAGCCTTATGGTTAATGGGTTTACTTAATGGTTAATTCCTGAAGTTGGAAAGACATATTTTGGGGACAGACAACTAGAATGAATAAGTTAATGAGTAAATCCAACTCTTAAAACCCAGGTAGAATAAATGGCTTACATGTCTGCATCCATCAGTTATTGGGATAACGCTCTCCTAATATCTTCTGGGCAGCATGGTGGCTTTGTGTAGTAACAGTGGTACTGACTGTGTGTCACACAGTCTGCTACACAATTTATATCTCTTACTTCATTTGATACTTGCAAAATTTTATCTTTTCCATGAAAGGAGGACACTGCAATTTATAGAGAAACTGTGAAAGAATACTGGGTTAATCCTCCTATGTCTAGTTTTGACCAAATGAAGCCAATCAGGGCAAGATGCTAAAAAATCTCACCATTACTTGGTACACTTGTAACATCAACTTATCTTACACTGCTCTTGGGTGGTTCTCACAGCTAAAGCACTTGTCTGATAATTAAAAGAAGGGCAGTTTGAGGCCACCCAGAGGTATCTCAGAGGAAAGCCTTGGCAATCTACTTCTGAAAAATCAGTCACTGGAAACCCTTTGGAACACAATTTTGCTCTGACACACATGGGGCTGCCATGACTCAGCTGACTCAATGGCATCTGGTTATGTTAAATTAGAGGCATTCTGAAATAGACTGAAAGTTAACTACCCAATAGTACATGAGAAGAGCTCAAAAGTTAATCTTTAAAATAACGCAAACGGGTACACATTACTTCTGTTTTAAAACTACAGAACTTAAATATATTAAGTAAGATTAAATAGTTAAATGTTGGTCCTGGGATTCCATTCCAGGCCTTTGAATCTTGCCCTAATGTTCTTTCTACTCTTGGAAGTAAAACTACTAAGAGTTCTTCACCTGGGTCTGCCATAATCAGCCAAATCTTCAGATAACCAACCAAAGTATCTAGGTCCGAATTTCACTACCTGTAACTAAAAAAACAGAAGTCACTGATGTTTAAGGCCTCTTCTTTGCTCTTATGGGGAAAAAAAAACTTTGTGCATGGGCCTCTGATGAATTAAATTATCAGGAGTCATAGAGGCCCACAGTCCTAAAACATGACCATGGAGCACCATGCTATCTTGGATCCTGGGGATTTCTTTCCTGACAAAGTTCTCATTCATTTTGGTGAGTTAGCAGCCTTGGCCTGGAATTCAGGGAACCTGGACTCATACCCTGGCTACAATGACTATTTGTACATCCTTGGGCCTTACTGCCTACATTCTGTGACCCTGAGGACCAAACTTACCAGGAATGCCTACAGTGAAATTACCAATAAATCAAATCCAGCCCAAAGTCTTGAGAAAAGAAAGATGGACTTAGAAATCTTTTTTTTTGCCTGAATGATACCATAGGCCTAGAGAGTTGAGAAAATTCTTTACCCTCTTCCTAAAGTGGCAGCATCTTAGCTAACAGTGACAGCAACTAGGGTAACTAGTTTCAACTGGCTCTACAGAACTTATCATGGATCTCTGCCTTACCTAGCTATACTGTCCGGCAAATATCAAAAGTTTGTGGATCCCTAGTCATAGAAGGGGTTAAGTCTATGATGTAAGCAGAGTGAAACTAAGCAGTATGAGACTCAAACGCTGCTCCACTCAGCTGGGTTACTGCGAATCCCTTAAATATATCTTCAAGTAATCTACTATTTCTCTTTGTAGTCAAAATGTATTGAGAAAACTAAAATTCTGGGAAAACTGAAAGAAGATTCTGAGTCAAATTACCTACTTATGAACATGGACCCCATCAATTCAATTACTGCTATTATAGACTAAACTGTGTTCTCCCCAGCTATGGAGCTGAATCCTAACCTTAGCTGGATTCAGAAGAGGACGTGGAACCAAGGATATCATTGCTAATGTCAGATGGATCTTGGTTGAAAACAGAGGACACCAGAAAGATGTCTACCTGTGTTTCATTGACTATGCAAAGGCATTTGACTATGTGGATTATAACAAATTATGGCTAACACTGCATAAAATGGGAATTCCAGAACACTTAACTGTGCTCTTAAGAAATCTGTATATGGATCAAGAGGCAGTCAAGCGAACAGAACAAGCGGACATCGTATGGTTTAAAGTCAGGAAAGGTGTGCATCAAGGTTGTAGACTTTCACTATGCCTTCTGATCTATATGCAAGCAAATAATCTGAGAATCTGGATTATACAAAGAAGAATGAGGCATCAGGATTGGAGGAAGACTCATTAATAACGTATGTTATGCAGATGACACCACCATACTTGCTGGAAGTGAAGAAGATTTGAAACACTGATGAAGATCAAGGACCACAGTCTTAAGCAGGGACTGCACCTCAACATCAAGAAAATAAAAATCCTCACAACTGGACCAGTAAGCAACATCATCATAAATGGTGTAAAGATTGAGGCTGTCAAGGATTAACCTTTACTTGGGTCCATAATCAATGGCCATGGAAGCAGCGGTCAAGAAATCAAAAGATGCATTGCATTGGGAAAATCTGCTGCCGAGAACCTCTTTCAAAAATTAAAAAATAAAGATGCTAGCTTGAAGACTAAGGTGTTCCTGAGCCAAGGCATGGTATTTTCAATCATCTCATACACATGCAAAAGCTGGACAATGAACAAAGAAGACAGAAGAAGATTTCATGCCTTTGAATTGTGGTGCTGGAGAAGAATGTCAAATGTACCATGGACAGCCAAAAGAACAAACAGATCTGTTCTGGAAGAAGTACAAGCAGAGTGCTCCTTGGAAGCAAGGATGGCAGGACTATGTCTTACATCCTTTGGACATGTTGTCAGGAAGGATCAGTCCCTGTAGAAGGAAATCATGCTTGGTAAAGTAGAGGGTCAGTGAAAAAAAGGAAGACCCTCGATGAGATGACAGTGGCTACGGCAATGGGCTTAAGCATAAAAGCAATTGTGGGCATGGCGCAAGACCGGGCAGTGTTTCGTTCTGTTGTGCATAGGGTCACTACGAGAGGGAACTGACTCGACAGCACCTAACAACAACAACATGCAAACACTTTGTGCATCGTAACAAATTAAGGGTAACATTGCACAGAATGAGAGTTCAGGAACACTTAATTATACTCATGAAGAATTTGTATGTGGATCAAGAGGCAGTCATTTGACAAGAATAAGGGGACACTATATAGTTTAAAGTCAGGAAATGTGTGCTTCAGTGTCGTACCCTTTCACCATACCTATTCAGTCCGCATGCTGAGCAATATAAATCCAAGAAGCTCAACTATATGAAGAAGAACAGCATATCAGGATTGGAAGAAGACTCATTAATAACTTGCATTGTGCGGATGATACAACTTTGCTTACTAAAAGTCAAGATGACTTGAAACTCTTATTGATGAAGATCAAAGAAACCTTCAGTATGGATTACACCTCAACATCAAGAAAACAAAAATTCTCACAAGTGGACCAATCAGCAACATCCTGATAAACAAAGAAAAAATTGAGGTTGTCAAGGATTTCATTTCACTTCGATACATAATCAACGACCATGGAAGCAGCAGTCAAGAAATCAAAAGATGCATTGCATTAGGAAAATATGTTGCAAGCCAGCCAAGTGCCGTCGAGTCGAATCCGACTCATGGGTCTCTTTAAACTATTGAAAAGTACAGACACCACCCTGAAGACTAAAGTGTGCCCGTTCCAAGCCACAGTATTCTCAATTGCTGGGAAAGGATCAAAGAAGACAGAAGAACTGATGCCTTTGAATAGTGGCACTGGAGAAGAAAAGAGAACATACCATGGATTGCCAAAAGATCTGTCTTGCAAGAAGTACAGCCAGAGTGCTCCCTGGAAGCAAGGGAAATGTTGTTACAGGGATCAGTCCCTGGAAAAAGACATCAAGTTTGGTAAAGTACAGGGTCAGTGAGAAGAGAAAGACCCTCAAGAAGACCGACTGACAAAGTGACGGGAACAATGGGCTTCAGCATAACAATGATTATGGGCATGGCACATGACCCGGCAGTGTTTCATTCTGTTACACACAGGGTCACAATGAGTTGGAACCGATTCAGCAGCGCCTAACAATAACAACTGAATTCCCAGCCTCCATTTTCTCAACTATTAATTGAGAATGCTAGCACCTGTTTATTGAATTTCTATAAGACCTGAATCCATATTTACTGTTAAAGGCCATGTTCAGCAAATAGCAAGTACTCCACCAATATTATTATTAATAATAATAATTCATCTGTGTACATTTCCAAGCAGCAGTAACTAAGGCAGCTCAAGAAATGACGCCCAGAAAGAAATTACAAGTAAGGATAAAGAGCTCAAATACTCACTTTTGTACTGTTCTTCCAAAACAGACAATATTTCTGTTTCCTCTTCCATTCCCCACTTAAATGAAGACTTAGTTCTCTAAGGGACTTTCTGTGGAAACTAGAGTCTCATAGGGAAGTTGAATTCTACCTGCCTTGTCCAAGAATTACAATTCCAAACTGAGAAACACAGTGCTACAGGAAAAAAATTACCTTCCCCTACTCTTAGGGTTGGTGATGCGGAGGTGGAGGCGGCAGAACGGCGTGGCGTGGTCTGGGTGGATGCGGGTCCGCTGGGATGAAAGACGTCGTCCACCCCTGGCTGTGCAGCCTGGGCTGGGCCAGCTGCGCCTCCGCCCCCAAACAGGTCACTCAGCAGTTCAGAATTGGTGGGAGGGGCCGCTGGTGGAGAGAAGGTCTTACTCATGCCAGACCCTTCTAGGCCCAGAAGGTCCACATCCTCAGGGGGTGGTGGCACAGCAGGTTCCTGCTGCTTTTTGCTGGCCTTCTTGGCTCCATGGTGTTTGTCACCATTGGCATTGCCGTGTGGACTAGAAAGGGTCAGAAGTTCATCATCCGACTGCTCGCTTTCCTGATTCACCAGGGCAGCATGGTCCTCCTCGCAGAACGACTTCTCCGATTTCTGATCTAAGGAAGGCCAGTACACTAATAAATGATTCGTTACTGAGTATAGCATTAATTGTTTTTGTTGTATGATATGCACGTAACTCCTGTGAGACAGAAGGCCTCATCCCTGATCCCTCCAAATAAAGTTTTCAGATCCTTAGCATTGAAGGAACGGATACATTTCAAATCTCACTGAACTCCCAAATTATATTCAACTTTGGGAAACCCCTGAGAGGTAGTATAGCACAGCAGTGAAGAGCAGGTACTCCGCAGCTGGATGGCCTGGATTTGAATCCCAGCTCCCCTATTTATGGTTCTGTGCACTGGACAGGTTCCTTTGTTTGTGCCTTGATTTCCTTCTCAGTAAAATGGGAATAGCAAATGCTATCTAACTCACAGGTCTGGTCTGTTGTAAGAATTACCTGAGATGATATGTGTAAAGTGCTCAGAAAACACTAAATAGTACTGAAATCTTTATTGCTCTTAGTATTCCTTTCTAGGCTCTCCTTCAACAGATCTTCCCATGGACTTTGTTATTTCTGTTTTATTGTGAGATACATAGACCCACATTCCAAATCAAACACAGATGTGCAGCCCCTTATTCTTAATTGTGAAATGTAGAAAGCTAGCAATAGGGGAAGGCTTTCCCAAGTTTGGTGCACACTTATCTGGTAGAAAACCCCGACTGGAACTGCTGTGACAGTAATGACTGTCTTCACTTATATTATTCAGGGTTATTATTTATACATTTTACTGTGGAGATATTAATGTGTTTGATAACTGAGTATTATCTGAGGTGTGTCTGGGATGCTAAGCAATACACAGTTTATGTACCACATGACCTTTCTAAGATAACAAAGAATAATAGTTTATTCCTAAACACACAGGGCTCTTAAAGTTTTGGAAAAAGACTATGCATCTATGCAGGAAGACATGATCCAAAATACAGCACAGACAGAGGTAGAATTCAGGGTATGATGGCATTTGTACCAGTCTAAAGCTTCCAGGAAGTGGACAACAAGGAAGTTTACACCAGTAATTATTGTAGCACCATTTACAAAGCCAAAAGGTAGAAACAATCTAGATGACAACAGACAGATAAACAAAACGTGGCATATACATACAATGGAATATTACTCAACCACAAAGACCAATGAAGTCTTGCTACATGCTACCACATGGATGAACCTTGAAAATATTTATCAAGTGAAATAATTCAATCACAAAATGACAAATACGATATTGTCCCACTTACATGAAATATCTAAAATAATACATGTACAGAGATTAAAGTTTGTTGGTGGTTTCAAAGGGTGAGAGGGAGAGGAAAAGGGAAATTATTGTTTAGAAAGCATTCGTATCTGTTTACAGTGATAGAAAATTTGGCAATGGATATGGGTGATAACATAATCAGCATCACTGAATTGAATAGGTAAGAAATGTCGAATTGGTAAATGTTGTGTTATATATATTCTCACCACAGTAAATTTTTTTAAATACAGTAATAGAAAAATCTACTATCTTTGTTAACATGCTACATGATTCACATGTATATTTTACATACATATAAGTATATGTAATATGGATATTTAATACTTATTTCTTCATGGAAAATTCAGAGAAAGAAATCACAAGAAGATCACATAAGGTTTTTTTCTATTTTCAGAGACTGACAATATTACCTCTCTGAAAAGTACAACATAGTAATTCTACTTTTAATTGCATATGTTCCTTGATGACCACAGTCAAAATCCATATATGTGTTCAAAAAAAAAGAAAGAAAACCAAGTGAGGAAGTCACCTGATTTCAAATAGGACTGAGCAGGAACAGCATGAAATAAGAAGGAAACTGGATGGTTTCAAAGTGCTGATTTGCTTTAGGATGCTTTGAAGGTGAACCGCTTTGTACAAGTACCCTGTAACTTGAAAACATACCTTGCCAGCACAAAGAGGAAAAGAAGCCACCTTGCCCAGCATGCCTAGGGTTGTCCGCAGGGACATCGACTGGAGCCTGTCCTGCAAGACAAAAGGCCAAGTAGCATCAATGAAACACAAGAAAGAAGTCAGTGTGACAGGTAACACACGTGCCTCATCCCAAAGAACGAAACCACCAGGTAAATTACCTCCTAAAGCCAAAGTGTCCTGATGCTCCTGATGAGAAGAAAAGAGGATGCTGGGATTGACATCTTTCGTGCAGTAATGCTCCCAGGGCGGGGTTAAGTCTATCACTTTGTCATGAGGCTGTAGTTCTACATCCAGTGTCACCTGAAATAGCTGAGGATATTTTTCTGGTACATCACATGCATCCAACTCAGGTCTAAATAGGGATTTAAAAGAAGACCAGTGAAATGCAATGGAACCAGTACCATGCTCATCTTACACTGATGCTGAGACTCCTTTTTAGGAAAGACATAAACCATTAACCCAAACAAGCTGCTTTATGCTTTTGAGCTTCAGTTTCCTCATTTAGAGAAAAAAAGACAGTACTGCCTACTCAAAGGATTTGGATGAGGCTGTATGTGAAAGCATTCTGGAAGGCAGGGCTGACACACGCAGCCAGTATAGACTGGTACGGTGATGGTAGTAGTAAAAAGGTGTAACAGGTCCACAGTCATTGTCCTGAACCCTAGAAAGCCCATCCCTATTCCAGCTCTCGAAACTCCCACCTATTACCCCAGCCAGCCCAGTGAGTTCCCTAGATGACACTATGACACAGCAACTAAAGCTTTATGTCTGCTGTGGAAGGACCCTCCAGGGCCCTCAGTCAATACTACAGCCTGGCATCCGTTCTGATCGGTCACTGCTTGTACCATTCTGACTGTTATCTCTGCTGGAAAGTAGGAAGAGTTACACACATGAGAAGTATCAAAAGTATTACAGTGTTCCTTCTTGTTCCCTTACCTGCAAATTTGAGATCTTTCTATTTGAAATTCTTTCATCCATCTGTACTTCCCAAACACACCATACTTAACTGAAGCATTTCAAAAGCAAACAGCCTCAGAGTGCTGAGCTACACTCTGGTCCAGCAGCACAGGATTTCAGGCAGCACCACGATGCTACAGAGCTCTCCTTGGACACTGGGTTCCCGGCACTTCCTACCCATCAGTGCTGACTGACAGGGCTTTCAGCCAGAGCAGTACTTACTTAGTGAACTTTAAAACTGTTGTGTCCAGTGGTATGAATCCAGTATGAAACTGAAGCTGGAATATCTGTGTGTTGGTCACCTAAAAATACAAGAGACAAGCACATTACAAATCATCAGTGAAAAGGGAATCTGACTGAAAGATTCTATTACAGAGAGCCATGCACCAGTTTCTGTATCCGAATCTTTGTTAACTATGGCTATTAGGTGGGGTTTTTTGTTTGTTTTCCTTCTTGAACTGGTATAGCTTCATTTCTAGATTCTGCTTTCCATGAAGTCTGCGTTAGCAAGTCATTTGCTCACCTGCTAGTGCCCCATGTTTTTGACACTGCCAGTTTGACTGTGGACCTATTATATACCATTTTACTGTTCATGCCTTTCCTTCTTCTCAGGATGCCCTACTTCATCCTGTTGAATGCACCCTTCAAGGCCCACGTGTCAAGGTCACAACCTTTTTTTGCAGCCTTTGTGGGCCACCACTGGCTAAAGGAAACTGCTCCAATCATAGCACCTCATACCTACAAGTGTGTAAAGTACAGCATGTGAATACCTGTACACATGTGAATCTCCTCTGTTCTACTGAGTTCCTTTAAGGCAGGAATCCTTTCTTATTCCTGACCATTTTAAACACTAAAACCCTGGTGGCACAGTGGTTAAGTGCTTCATTGGCTAACGAAAAGGCTGGCAGGCCGAATCTAGCAAGCACTCCTTGGGAACTCACTGGGCCCATTCTACGCTGCCCTATGGGGTTGCTATACGTCAGAATCAGCTAGAGGGCAGTGGTTTTGGGTTTTTCTTTGGTTTAGGCAATGCCTGGCACACAGCATGCACTTAGCAAGTATTGGATACATTGAGGTAAAATTCACAGCATTATTCATAACAGCCCAAAGTGGAAATAACTCAAATTTCCAACAGCTAATGAATGGATAAATGAAATGGGATATATCTATATATCATATTATTATTTGGCAATAAAAAGAAACGAAGTACTGACTCATGTTATATAACATGGATGACTCTTGAAATCACTATGCTAAATGACAGAAATCAGTCACAAAAGACCATAAATTACATGATCACATTTATGTGAAATTTCCATACTAGGAAAATCCATAAACACAGAGTAGATGAATGGTTGCCAGGAGATGGGGAGAAGAGAAAAGATGAGGAGATGGGGAAAGTGACTGCTAATTTGTATGGGATTTCTTTCCGAGGTGACAACAGTGTTCTGGAATTAAGACAGTGCTGATGGTTGCGGAACACTGATTGTACTAAAAATCACTGACTTACACAGTATAAAAGGTTGAGTTTCCTGTCATACGAATTTTATCTCATTAAAAATTCTGAAAAAAAAATACAATTACTTGGGCTCATTTCCTTATCAGAAATCTCTCTGCCTCTACTGATCCAAATGCAACACTATAGAAAAGGCAAAAACCTTTCTAAAGAACACAGTTTCTGGAAGTTCTACGCCATCACCTCTGACAAAATCATCATGTCAAGGACTTTGGGCAAGCCACAATCTCTAAGTCTCAGTTTTATCACCTTTAAAATGAGGGTAGGGGACGTAAGTAGTCTTTAGAGGGTCATCCTAGTTCTGAAATCACAAGTCACTCAAGCTCAAAGTAGTCTGGAGAAAAGACAGAAACACTGCCATCAAAGGCTTAGGTTTGCTTATCCCACGGTTCTTCCTTTAATCATACCTTAGCCTGCAGCCGGCTCCCAATGGTTGACCTCAGGTGATACATGGAAACAATCACATCTCCTTGCACAGTGATGCTTAAAGGAATGAAGATTTTTCCATCTTGGATACGATATTCTCTTTAAAGACAGATAAAAGCTGACATTTAAGGAGAGTCCAATATTGGGCAATCACACAATCCTACACACAGGTACAGCCCTTTATGGCTCTGACCAAGACATCTGTGTGTCAAAGCCTGTACCCAAGAACCATCTCCTACCCTGAGTAGAAACAGGAGGGCAGGCAGCCCCAACTCAGTGCAAGCTGGTTCAAAAATGGGATGGTATTGGTCTGATGCCAGTTTCTCTTTCTCCATCCTATGCAGACTTCTTGATAATTCAGTTATTCATCCCTACTCTGCAGAGCTCTTGTTTGCCTCAAATACATCCAGTCTTGATAGCTCTTTGTCTTTTCTTAACATTAAATTTACAGTAAAGCTGAGATACAGCAACAAAAATTCAACCAAGGTAAGTACAGAAAGTGTCATGCTCTGTGAGAATCTCAGACACCAATCCCCAAATTCAACCTATTTCAAACTAGTTTCATGTGACCCCCTCACTAAAGCCCTTCTCTTTCTGTCTCCACCAACACCCACTCTTAATGAAGATTCTATATCTTCTTTAATTACCTCACCTAGGTGCTCCATCAAGAAACTTCATTCCTCTCTGACTCTTCTGTCACCCTCATCCCATCACAGTGATCACTTTCAGAAATACCCAGGTCCTCTGTCTCCTGCCATTGTCTCAGCACTCACTACAGCTGATGCTAGTCCTTCTTGAAAAATGAACTCTTTTCAATTCTTCTTTCCATCTTCAAAAGCAGCCATGCCATCCCCTGGTTTGACTGTACATTTCTAGAATTACTACAGAGGGTGACCTTTTTTTTTAATATCAGCAAAATTCACAATGATCTACTCCTCGCAGGAAGACTATGATTATACTTCTGCAACAGTCGGGCAATTTACAAGAAGAAATGATGAAAAAAATCATGACTTACTTCATTCGTTCAAAGTCTGTGCAGGTAGTATATATTTTGGTTTCTCCAATCAATACATCACAGTAAGGGCGACATCCATTTCTCTGTTTGTTAAAAAAAGGGATTGGACTGACAATGATGGACTTAATCGTGAGAGGCTTGAAATGTGGGCGGTAGGGTTTGTCTGCAAGTAGGTCACACATATAGCCCAGATACCTGAAACAGAAGATGCCACTCTATTGGGCAGGGTCCATCACACCAGGAAAAAGAAGCAGCCAATCCTCAGTATCGTTTGTTTTTAAATCATTAAGTTACAATGAATATTTACTCTGTTAATTTCTTTAACTAGCAAACAATAATGCAGCCAATAAGTTACAAAAGCTTTTATCTGGTGACACTACTGTATTTTTCCATGGAACTGGTAACTATTTATCACATGAAAAAGCTTACCGGAGCTTTATACTAGCTTAATATTTGAATATCCATTTCTATGTGATCTAGTAGATTAAATTTGTCAATTAAAGGCTGGCTATGAATATGTTTTAGAATTTTATAATCAAAGGAAGTTTTAATTTAAAAAACCTCAAAACACAAATATCTACAACAACAACAAAAAGAGATACAGCTTACACACTAGAAGAGATTGTGACCAAAGGGAAGAAAATAAAAGTTATCTAAAAAGTGTTTGTCTTTTGTAAGCCACCTTTAGATGTGCTTTCGTAAAATTTCTATGTTCCTATGTCAGTACAAAATTTCTTGGAACCCCTTATTCCATGTATACTTTGACATTTCCTTTTCCTCCTTGTGTACCCCACAGGACAATCATCAGTGGTAAATATCACCCACTACTGCTTATTCTCATAAAGGTCTACAGAATGAAACAGAAAAGCAGGGGTCTTAGAGCCTGTGATGTGAACTCATGTCCTAGCTATGCAGCATAGGTAGTTGTAGACTCAGGGAAAGCCATAACCTGCCTGAGTCTCAGTTTCCTCATCTGTCAAGTGAGAGAGGTAGTCTCTCTAATTTTAAAATGATAAATTCTCAAAAAGAGGCTATATAAAACCATACCAAGTCCACTGCCATCTTCAATTCCAACTCACAGAGACACAGGACAGGGTAGAATTGCCCCACAGGATTTCCAAGAAGCAGCTGGCAGATTTGAACCGTGGAGCTTATCATCGGCAGCTGTACCTCTTACCATTGAACCACCTGATGAGCTCCAAGCTATATGAAAATCAAATACCCTAGTCTGATTCAACTTCTTCCACAGTTTAAGATAATGCCAGATACCAAAATAAAATAACACAAGTTCTAAAAGTATCTATACGGTGTATTTCAAATAGTACATGACACCAATTAAACCACATTTGAGCTTAACTGCACCTGGCTTACTCTACCTTCTATGGGATGGCGAAAGTCCGATTCCTGGTCGCTTCGCATATAGCAATCGAACAGCTGGGCCAGGAGAAGAGTAGAGATTACAGAAAATGAACATAGCACCAACCAGAATTGACGATGCTGCCCGTCCATCCTGCCAAAGCAAATACACAGATCCATCGTGAACATGATCCAACCAGCCCCTCTTCATGGAGAGTGGTTACACTCTTAATGAAAAGAGCACAGGAGGGGAGAGGGCGCTGACAAATTCTCTCAATCAGGGGTGTCTAAGTTCACTTGAAAATCAGAATCTGACCCAGCTATTTAAATCACAAAGCAGAAAGGAAAGACTTATTCTTAGGATAAAACTGACTCTCTATGAACCTAAGAAATCCAAAGCAATACAAATGTGATCTGTCAGGAAACTCTTTTCCCATTATTTGCATGTATTTACTTAAAATATAATATAACTTGCAAAGTAACTTTGGACTGGGAACTTCATAAGTAATACCTGAAGTCTCTTAGTTTTAGGACCAGGGTGAAAAAGTCCTGCTTTTTAGAATATACCACATGTATACTTCACACTAAGTATGGTCCCAAATTCATAAAAACTAAAGAAGCTTCACCTGGTACATCCTTCATTCACTATAGGAAAACATCCAATAGCATTCCCAATAAGTGGTTACCCAGCACCTTCTAGAATAAGTGACAGCTTACTGAAGTAGTAGTCCACTCCAGTTTATACAATTCTTCCTTATCCTGAGTATACAGAGTTGAAGTTTGTTCCCCCATAGATTATACCCAATGATCCTCACTCTTCCTTCTTTCAAAACAAAGATCAAACCTACTTCTCCCTGTGGCAGCCTGTCACATATCTGAAATTCTCTTTCCATCAGCACGTCTCTTTTCCAGGTTAAAACATCCCATCTCTTCAATTCTCCCTCATTCAACTGTCCATAGCAAGAGACATCATTTGGCGCCCTTCCTCTGAGCCATCTCGACTTTAAAACAACCTTAAATGTGCTGCCAGATGTGAAATGCAATATACCAGATGTGTTCTGACCTAGAGAGAAATATCGGCCCCCTCAGTCTGGACATGATGCTTTTATTAACATAACCACAGGTCAAACTAGTTCAAATGCAGGCTAAGTCTACTGCACACTTTTATTCATCTTTCAATATACCGAAATTCTTTTTTTGTTTTTCAGATGAAAGCTGAGTTTTAAAGGACAGATAAGAGGTCTCCAGAGGAATGGTTGGAAAAGGAATTCTAAGAAGTCAACTGTTAAGACAAAATCATCAGTTCCCCTGAGACTTGCTCTAAAATATACTTAATTCATCTACTCATAAGGGCACAGCTTCTTTTTATTTTTGTTCAAACACAAATACACATATACATACATGAGGTCTGACAATTAAGCCAGCAAACTTAATGGTCCTAAGTGCCACATACACCTCACTGCTGAATATCACTACAGTCACCTTCAGAGTACTCCCCTTGGGAAGCTATGCATCAACACCAGCACCTAGTCCACCCTTCAAAGCAACTCTGGAGCTCTTTCTGGAGTGGCCATTGCACATGGTGGCAAGTTTGCAAACTTAATTATATAGTTGTTTGTAAGGGAGTTCTTAGCTAGTAAACAAATAACTGTATTGGATCACTCTTCCTACTCACCTAATCTGGTCCCCAGTGACTTTTTTTACCTGAAGATAAAGAAATTTTGAACAAGACATTTTGATAACATTCAGGACATCAAGGGTACTATGATGACAGTTCTGATGACCATTCCAGAAAAAGAGTTCCAAAATTGCTTTGAAGGGTGTACCAGGCACTGATATTGGTTCATAGCTTTCCAAGGGGAGTACTTTGAAGGTGACTGTAGTGATATTCAGGAGTGAGGTATGCAGCACTTTTTCTAAGATGAGTTCATGAACTTAATTGGAAACCCTCATATTCACACGCACATACATCAGTATGTTTGTCAACTGTATTAGCACAAATTTCAATAGTAGTATTATTTTACCAGTATTTCTTAGAATCTATTTCTAGGATCTTTGCATATGTGGGCTATGTGCATATGTCTCACTCTCCCACCAGTACTCAAGCCCTAGGCAGCCAATAGAAAATCTCTCCTTTATTTTTATACCCTTCACAGCATCTACCTCCTAAAGGGCTCAGTAGATGCTTATTGAACTCAAACATCACCTAACCACCATTCTGTACAGCGCCAGATGGTTTGACCAAACCACTACCATCACCAACAACAAAAAAGTTACTCACCAAGCAGTGTACAACACAGACATTTTTGGGATTCTGCAGTAGCCAATTATACATATTCCGACACACAGCGAAGAGGTTGTGCAAACTCGGCGCCTGCCTAATGGGCCAACTGCATTCCGAGACCTAAGTGAATACAGCAAAGAGAAATTAACTTCCCAGAAACTTCATCTTCAGGTATCACACCACACAACAGCTTCTGGAACTGATACCACATCCTCAACACAGCCAGGAAGAGTGAGGAACACTGTCCAGACATAAAACTAAGAGGTGTTTAATACAGCAGATTTTTCATTAAAAGATTCTGTTTCAATAAATGTAGGAAAATATATTTTGAAATATATTTTAAATTAAGTGACACCATTTAAATTACAGGCAAGGGTTTTTAAAAATTCTCTAAAGCTACAAAGAATTCAATTTCTATTAACTATAAAACGTTTTGACCTGCCTATTAGGTGTTTAATTATAGGATTATCTTATAAATCCCCCATCAGCTCTAATTTTATCTTGGCTCTCGTGGTAACAGGAAACGCACTGCAGAGACAGCTGAAGGTAGGTTTGCATGGAGCTCTTAGTGCTTTCTCTTTTAATGGAGGCCCCTTGTGGGGACATCTCTATTCACTCAATTTTATGCACATATTACTTAGAATATTACAGAGTATGGACTACATTCCAGGGATGCTGCTTAACTACGATCCATATAGTTACATTAGACAGATATTAATATTATCCTCATAACGCAGATGAGAAAGCTGACTGTCAGAGGTTCTTTTGCCCGAAGAGACACTCCTGGCCCCTACAACCTAGCTCTTCTGAACACAAATTCTATTACTGTGCTACAACTGCAAACTGGTTAAAATTATTATTTGCTTCAAAATCATGAGGCTTGAGGCCCAGTCAACTATGAATTTATTAATTTTACTAGAACTATATGGAGAAGCTTGAACTTGGGTGAAGTTTGTGACCTCTCAATGACTTTCTTCATAAAATTTGGCAAACCACACCTCCCTCCCTCCCAGTGTAGTGCATATTAAATGACAATGAATTTAAAGGGATATGCTTAGTGTCTCGCACACACAGTGCTCAATAAACATTGCTATTATTACTAACACTATTATTTTATTACATAATTGCCAATGCAAAGACCTGAGATCAGATAAAGCTGGTTATGTTTGAAAAAAATTAATGAAACCCAGTATGGCAGTACTGCAGAACTCAGGGGTCAGATCACACAAGGCCTTGTATCTTGTAGGGAGCTTGGAAAAGCATTTAATCCTTTGATGACCCAAGTGTTTTGTGTCTGAATATTTTGTTGACACTATATGTTTTTATTAATGGAAGCATGTTGAATCATTCAATGTCTCTGAATAACCCCAGTGGTGTAGTGGTTAAATGCTAAAGCTGTGAACCAAAAGGTTGGCAGTTCAGATCCCCCAGGTACTCCTTGGAAACTTGATCGGGCAGTACTACTCTACGTATAGGGTCACTATGTGTCAGAATTGACTTGACAGTAGTGGGTTTAGTAATAAAGATTTGGAACTCTGGTAGTGCACTGGTTAAGATCTGACCTGCTAACCAAAAGATCAGCAGTTTGAATCCACTAGCTGCTAGGTGGAAACACAACACAGCAGACCTATTCTGTCCTATAGGATCACTGTGAGTTGGAGTCAACTCAATGGCAACAGGTTTGGGTTTTCTTTTCTTTAGTATGGATTTTTTTTCTTGCCCCTTCCCACAATCCTACCTAAGTCTCTAGCAGTACATAGAAGGTAACAGTAATTACCCCAAGTATCCACTGTGGTCTACTGGTACACAAGTGTAAAATACTTTAAATTTTCAAAATTTCTACTTTTCTGACCAAATACTCAGACACTTCACACAACATACTGTAAGGATGAGTTAATTTGCAGCAACACCCGTTTCTTTGGTTTGAAACAGTCATAAAGGCCCCTGTCTTGTGACAACATGCACTGCACTATCAGCGGTAGAGAAGTTTCCCAATAAACTCCAGAAGCAAAAAAAGTCCATGATCACTATATGTTCCACTGGACACAAGAGGGTTAAGAAAGACAGTGACTCTCAGATCTGCATTTTTCAAAGATCTCTCCAGCTCCAGTAGGGAGGATGGATGTGAAGCCTATGAGACTCAAGTCAGGGGGACTCTGAGGAATGTAAGCAAAGGATGATGGTGGTTAAGATCAGTGACATCGCTGTGCGGTAAAAAAAGACCAGAGGGAATTAAGAGACAAGGAGAAGTGGAATACCTGTACACAGGAATCAGACTGAGTTACATGGCGGTAACATGCATGCATGGAAGAGTGTACTTGTGGAGGGGTGTACTTAAGAGCAAGTTGCGGGGAAGAGTCAAGGATGACTACCAGGTTTCCACCTTGAAGAACCCAATGAAAGGAGACAGGAGATGGCATTAACAAGTACAGTTCTAGAAGAAGAAAGGCTTTATATGGACAGCTTTACCAGAAAGTGCTCTGCAACACTACCACCAGTGGGCTGAGAAACTCAAACCAAAAAACAAACAAATGACAACAACAACAAGAAGAAAACATCCATTGCAGTCCAGTCAACTCTGACTTATAACAATCCTACAGGACAAAGCAGGACTGCCCATGGGATTTCCAAGGAGCAGGTGGTGGATTCAAACTGCAGACCTTTTGGTTAAAAGTCAAACTCCTAACCACTGTACCACTAAGGCTCTCCAAATGTCTCAAACTCCTTATGTTTGACAACAGGGAAAAGGAGGCAGGAGGAAGTCTTGGTTGACCCTTTTCCAGTAATCAAATAATAAATCACCAAAATGCCAAAGGGCAATTGTCCGTGATCTCAGTCGAGCTGACACATGAAAGCAAACTTGGGGAGGTCTCTTTCCAGTGCTGCCTAAAAAATGTTCATTCTTTTCGATTGATTTGTAACTATTTTTTTCCACAAGATGACTGTGGAGTGGTCTTCCAAGAATCTTCCAAGATACTCATTTTCTATCCTTTGGAAATGGCAGGCATGACTTTATTACACAAAATACTTTACCTGACACGAGTACCAAACAACACAGGGGTAGCCAGCAGTAAAACTCCACGTAAACGCCATAATGGCTTGCCTCCTATTCTCAGCATGGTTCACAGGTGTTTCTGGCTTATTCTTTACTCCCAAACAGATTCCCCATTAATATGTTCTGAAGGAATGAAAATGAATTATGGTTTTTCAAAAATTAACACCTAAAAAGGTAAGTGTTGCTTTCAGAGGAATTAGAAAATACAACGTTACACAAGCAACTCCTGTCCACAATATTTTTTTCTCCTCTTCATCCCTTGGTGAGCTTGAGCTTCTACTTACCCCTCAAAACCCAAGCTCAAATGTTCTCTTACGTCTGACAATTACCTTGACAATTCCGGGTAGAAAGACCTATTCATCTTCTACCCAGGCACTAGTACATTTATATCTACTGAAGCTTTTATTGACAACAGTAAGGTTAAGGTGAGAGGCTGGGTTTTCGCCCTGGCTCTCTCCACTGATGACATGGTCAAGCTTAGACAAGGCAGTAACCTCTCAGAGCCTCAACTGTCAGTGGGTGAAGTGCAGATCAGCATGATACGGCTGCTGTGAGAATTACGCAGCTCAGTGTAAACACAATCAATACTAGCTGTATTCTCCAATTCTATCCCAACCAGTAGTCTGTCTCCCCAGTAGACAATGAGCTCCAGGAGAAGAGGGGCTATAATCTCTTCACTAACACACTGTCAGGAATCCACATGTTGGTCATTATGTGGCTGCTCAGGAACAAACCCCATTTGGCACTCCTTATAACAAGAAATGTCAACATGAGCAGTATCTTGAACAAGAAACAGATGAATCAATTTCATGGTTTTCAGATTGCAACAGTATGAAAAACAAGAAACTTGTTTTCTCAGGCAGTACTTTTTAAATAACATTATTCAAATGGTATGTTACCTCCACCCCCGCACACATCAACTGTCAATTTGTTTAATGATTCTCAGATAAAAACTGGGTAAGTTGTCCTCAGCACAATAGGCTAATAGCTTGAGAATCATTAAACCAACCAAGTAAATAATATTAATTGAAAGTACTCCATAATTATATATTTACTTGATGCATAATTACACACCATTAAGCAAATATACAATTAGAATTTTTTAAAAGCATGTGCTCTGTCTAAAAGGGGGTAAAAAAAACCACCAAGGCATAAACAAAACCAAAAATTAAAAAGGAAGAAATTCAATTACAGCATGCTATTTCTGTAGCTCTCTGAGTTTCACAGCTTCATGCAATACGCACAATCCTCAGTATGTGTCACTTCACCATGTCCTCTCCAGTCTCTCTGAACACTTGAGCCGCTGAGCATCCACATGGATTACAAAGTTGCCATGATACCATACAGTGAGAAAAGAGGCCAAAACATAACTAGCGCTGGATGCCATTCAATTTTCACCTCTCCACGCCCCAAGCAGGAGATAATCTGAATAGGAGAAGCATCCTGCTTGTTCAGCATAACAGCAGAAGGTGCTAAGGAGAATCAGACGTAAGTGCCATAGTGTCGGGTGCTTTAAGAACCTGCTACTGCTTGTAGAGCACAGAGGTATTTCCATCAATCATTTCCTGTGGCATTTCATTATGGTCAGTTTTCATAATGGCTACCACTTATGGAATACTTACTCTAAGCCAGACTCTGTTATTAAATTTATTCCTTACAACCAACCTACAGAAAAGTTTTCTTGTGAAATACTCTTTTTGTCATCTTCCCTGCAGACAGGAGGTTCAGAGAGGTGATGAGCCTTGCCCAGCAAGAGGCAGAGCTGAGATGTGAATTTATGGTATTTTTTCATTAAGTTTAAATTTCATGTATATTAGTGAATTTCATCTGAAAAGTAACAAAAAATACTGTATACTTTACAGCAGACCATGCTGTCTGATGACTTATTACTACATATAATTCCGTCTTACATTTGTGTGGTAGTCACAGCTCCGAGTCATGCCTGTATTTTACCAAGGTTAAGATGTTCACTTCACCAAACGCTACAAAACTAGAATGTTGAGAACTGTCCAATCCTCTGGTTCCTTGGCCAGTGATGTGTTTCTATTCCAATCCTCCCATCCTGACACTAATGCATGTTTGCAGAAAGAGATATAGAAATACTGGCTCTAAAGTCCCTGTCTATACCCATCCTGCCTCCCCAGCCAAAAAACCAACTCAGAAGCAATACGGAGCTACTGCAACCTCGCCAGTGAACTCTGGGAGGAAAAAAATGAGTAAATAAAACAGGTTGACCACTGAATAATCATGGTACTTCTAAGGAGCCCAAGTTGATAATATTTCTTTGAAAAATCAAGTTTCAACAAAAGGGAAAAAAATGCTACAAGATTACTTGATTTAGAAATTATCAACATCATAGAAGATTCCATAAGACCCAGTTGGGCCCTGAGTACAGTATATCCAAAAGAACTGAAACCAAGAACTCAAAGAGAAATCTGAAAACAAACAGAAACTACCACTCCTCACAATAGCCAAAAAATGGAAACAAAAACACCCATCAAAAGATGAATGGATAAATAAAATGTGATACAAACACAATGAGTTATTACTCAGTCATAAAGACAAATGAAGTTCTGATACATACTACAATATGAGTGAACCTTGAAATCACTATGCTGAGGGAAATAAAGACATATATGATATCATTTACATGAAATAGACAAATGTATAGAAACCAAAGCTTATTAGTAGCTACCAGGAGTGGGAAAGAGTAGGAAAAGAACAGGCCCTGCTTAAACAGCATTGAGTTTCTATCCATGGTGGTGAAGTAATTGAGAAAAGGATAGTGATAGTGGTTGCAGGGATGTATCTAATCAATGCCACTGAATTATCCACAAAAAAACTGCTGAACTACCAAGTATTTATATATACAAAATATATATAAAAATAGTTATTATTCATAAAAATAAATATATAATGTACATATAATAATACACATATAAAAGTCCACAAAAGTCAAAGATGAACCTTGAGTATATCCCACCTGAATTCACAGACCATCTCATGCATAGGTTTCATACACTGAACACCAATAACTGAAGACAAAACAAGCCATAGCCTGACATTGAGGGCATTACACATGAAAAAAGCAAAAGGTCAATAAAAAGTCAGGGAAGGAAGAAAAGATCACAATGGATGTCAGAAAAGACTCTGAAACTCGCTCCTAAACATACAGTAGCTAAAGCACAGAGAAGAAATGATGTAGTAAAAGGGCTAAACAGAAGACTTCAAAGGGTGCCTCAGAAGACAAAATATTAAAACAAAACATGCAAAGACCTCAAGTTTTAGAAACAAAAGGGAAGAATACGAGGTCTGAAAATTAAGCCTGTGGACTTATTTGTTCTAAGTACCACATACCTCATTGCTGAATGTCACCATGCGCACCTGTGAAGTACTCCCCCTGGGAAGCTGTGTACTGATGCCAGCGCTTAGTCTACCCTTCAAAGCCATTTTGGAACCCTTTCTGGAATGGCCATTGCACACAGTGGCACAGTGGACGTTCACCAACTGATTTCTATAGTTGTCTGTGAGGGACAGTTCAGCCAGTAAACAAATAACAGTACTGGAACACTCCCCCTACTATTCCCCTGATCTGGCCCCCAGAGACTTTTTTCTTTACCCAAAGATAAAGAAAATTTTGAAAGGATGACATTTGGATGACATTCAGGACACCAAGGGTAATATGATGAAAGCTCTGATGGCAATTCCAGAAAAAGAGTTCCAAAATTGCTCTGAAGGGTGGACTAGGCACTGCAGTCAGCGCATAGCTTCCTAAGAGGAGCACCTGGAAGGTAAGCATAGTGATATTCAGCAATGAGGAATGTAGCACTTTTTCTAGGATGAGTTCACAAACTTAATTGTCAGTCCCTGTATGTTCAAGAGCCAAGAGTACCAAACAAAAAAGTTCAAGCTGCACTGAAGGCACTGGTAGAAAGCAAAGCTCCAGGAACTGGTGAAACACCTAGTGAGACGTCTGGTATCTCAATAAATGGATGCAACACTGGAAGCACTCATTTGTCTGTGTCAAGGAACCTAGACAGCAGCTACTAGGCAAAGTGACTAGAAAAGATCCATATCTGCACCCATCCCAAAGACAGGTGATCCAACAGAATGTAGAAATAATTGAACAATATCATTAACATCACGCACAAGTAAAGTTCTGAAGAAGGTAAGTCAAAAATGCTTGCAGAAGTACATCGACAGTGAACTGCAGAAGTTGCAGCCAGATTCAGAAAGGATATGGAACGAGGACACTGCTGATATCAGGTGGATCTTGGCTGAAAGCAGAGAATACCAGAAAGATGTTATCCAAATTTTGCGTAACAATGTAAAGAATGGGAATTCCAGAACGCGTAATTGTGCTCATGCAGAACCTGCACATAGACCAAGAGGCAGTCATTTGAATGAACAAGTGGATACTGCAGTTTTAAATCAGAGAAGGAATGCTTCAAGGTTGTATCTTTTCACCACACTCACTCAATCAGTATGCTGTGTAAATAATCTGAGAAACTGTACTATATGAAGAATGTGGCATCACAACTGGAAAAAAACTCACTGACAACCTGCAGAATGCAAACAACACTATCTGGATTGCTGAAAGTCGGGAAGACTTGAAGCATTTACTGATGAAGAGCAAAGACTATAGCCTTCAGTATGGATTACATCTTAATATAAAACAAAAATCCTCACAACTGAACCAATAAACAACATCACGATAAAAAGAAAAAACTGAAGTGTCAGGATTTTACTTCACTTGGATCCACAATCAACACCCATGGAAGCAGCAGTCAGGAAATCAAATGACGCATTGCACTGGGCAAACATGAGGCAAGAGACTTATAAAATATTAAAAAGCGAAGATGTAACTTTGAGGACTAACGTACACCCAACCCAAGCCACAGTGTTTTCAACTGCCTCATATGCATGCAAAAGCTGGACAATGAATAAGGAAGACTGAGGAACACTTGAAGCATATCAATTACGGTGCTGGCAAAGAATACTGAATATACCTTGGATTGCCAGAAAAAATGAACAAATCGGTGTTGGAAAAAGTAGAGCCAGGAGGCTCCTCAGAAGCATGGATGGAGTCTGTCCTACCAACCGTGGACATGTTATGAAGAAGGATCAGTCACCGGAGAACGACATTATGTTCAGTAAAGTACTGGGACGACACAAAAGAGTCTGACCCTCAACCAGATGGAATGACAGAGCAGTTGCAAAAACAGGCTCGGACAATGATTGTGGAGACGGTGACAAACTGGGCAGCGTTCCCTTCTGCTGCACACAGGGTCACCATGGGTCAGAAAGAACTGGATGGCACCTACCAACAACAGGTTTACATATTTTTACCCAAGAAACACACGCATTTTTTTACCTCTGCTGGTCAACGGCACTCTCCTTCCACAAGGTATTTTTACAAGCAGGGCTAGGACAACTTACCTCTGCAAAGTAAAATCGTCCCACAAACAGCTGATCTCAGCCACCATCTCACACGCCCCCAAAGACAAATACTCACATCATCGAAATGCAGGTTTCAAAGGCACAGAGACATACGACACAGACAGAGCTGGACTCCTGAGTGTGGAAATAAAATCAGTCCCATGTTTGGTCCTTCAGCACCAGTATTTATGGAAGATCCTTCCTATCTACACTTAATAAACTGAGGTTTCATTGCTAATCTAAACTGAAAGTAGGAAAAAAATGGTTTTAGTCCTCAGAGACTTAAAGCTGAGAACCAAGCAGTATTTTCTAAGAAAAGCAATGTGAGATACAAACCAATTCAATGCCTTACTGCTAGGAAGAGAAAGTACATGGGGCTCAAAGAGAGATGTGCTATTGTTGCTAGCTGCCATCAACTCTGCCCCAGCTCACGGCAACGCCATGCACAGGCAGAACAAAACACTGTCCACCCCTGTACCATCCCCATGAATGACTGCGGATCAGACCACTGTGATTCTTATGTTGTTCGCTGGCTGTTTTTAGAATTAGATCACCAGGCCTTCCTCCCTCCTCCACTGCAGTCTAAGAGCTCTGCTGAAAGCTGATGAGCACGTTAGCAATACATTCCTTCACCTAGCACCCTCGACAAGTACTGTAAAAACTATGTGTACATGCCTTGAGAAGGTCCTGGCTTCTCTCTCAGGTAGGCACAAGTGCCTTCACAACAAGAACAACGTATCATGTTGTATCGACACTGTCTAATAATTCTCTGCACATTCATCCTTTTAAGAAACATCTACTAGCCATGCCAGGCACTGTTCCAGGCAGCAAATAAAATAAACATGTTCCCTGCTCCCGGAGCAAGAGAGAGCAGCCGAGGGTACATACAATATGTCATTCCAAGTTCCAACAGAAAGAATAAGTCCAGTCACAAAATCTTTGTTACATTATCCAAAAAAAAAAAACCATCCACCATCATCGAATTGATACCAACTCATGGTGACCCACAGACACCTTTAAATATCTTTACAGAGTAAAGATATTTTTGATGGAACAACATTTTCACATCAAAAGTCAGTTCTGAAGTTGAATGCCTAATTTTTTTAAGCTTTCATTATCATATTAAAAAACTATTGCTGTTGAGTTGATGGATGCCAACTCATAGTATCCCTATGAGACAAAAAACTGCCCCACAGTCTCCAAGGTGCACCTGGTAGATTCAAACTGCTGATCTTTTGGTTAGCAACCACAGCACATAACCGCTGTACCACGAGGGTTTCCAGTTTTCATTATTATTGCCTTATAGTACCAGAATCTTTACAAATGCAATCTTTATTTGTCTTTGGGGTTTGGACACATTGTATCCGAGGATGATGGCATCAGCAAATTTCACACTGCAACACTGTATACAGTATATATTACTAATGATAAAAAGGAACGATGGGTAAATACCATTCATTGCATCTCGAATATGTCATGAGCTGGAAACTATATTGTACAGAAAGACATATTCATATGTATGACTGCTTCTCTATTTTTATTCAGTTTGGGCGGGGAAATGCTCCAGAATATCATAGATCTTTCAAGATCAAATAACATTTCTATGAACTATTAAGCAGGATATTCCATGTTCCATGTCTCTTCACTTAATGAAAATTACACTATTGACTGAGTTTCAGCACAAGAAAAATCAATTCACAAATATGTCCATCACAGTTAGAAACCTACAGTTCTGTTTAATGTTAATTCATTTGCTCTAAATTAGGTGAGTGATGGAGTAAATGTTGGGAGAATAGTTTATTACAGGGGATTTAAAGAGCCGCATTTAAAATATCCATTAAAACAGAAATTTAGACTAAATTGGATCCGAATAGTTGTATCAGAAGATGTAAATTCTCAAAGGATGGTGCCCAGGGCAGCAGCAACTGGAAGCTCCATAGAAACATGGATTCTTACCCCACCCTTAGGAGCCCTGGTTGTACAGCGGTTGGGGGTTCTTGTCCCACTCTTAGGGGCCCTGACTGTACAGTGGTTAAAGCCTATGGTTGCTAACCAAAAGGTCAAGGGTTGAACCCACAAGCTTCTCCTTGGGAGAAATACGAAGCAGGCTGCTTCTGTAGAGATTCACAGCCTTGGAAACTTATGGGGCAGGCCTAGTCAGTCCTATAGGGTCACTATGAATCACAATCAACATCAATGGATTTGGGTTTTGGGCATCCTACCCTTGTCCTACTGAATTGCAAACAGTGAGACTGGGACCCAGCAATCTGTTTAAGAAGCCCTCCAAGTGGAGTTGGATGAATATGACAGTTTGAGAACCATGCGGTGCATATGCCTGTTCTACAGACACTCTCACAAAATGTCTTTAACAGAACTATTCCTTCTTCTCCTAAATGTCAGAACAGGAATGGGTCTTAGAAAGCCTAGACATCAACCTTCTTGTGGCTTTTACAGATATGGAAACTGATGCCCAGAGATTACTGGTGGCAACTGGAATTGGGTGCAAAATGTGCTTCAGCATCAAAGATATTATGCTTAGACCCCAGACACAAGGCATGGGTACCATCTATCATTTTGCACTTTCGAATTAAGTTTGACTTTTAATTTAAAGGATTCACGTGTAGAAAATCCTTTCTTTCTTAACAGATTCAAATGTAGATACAGAACCTAATTATATCTAATGGCAAATTCAAAATTACTTGAAGATGTTCTTCAGAGACATTGTTGTACTTCAAGAAGTTAGTGCCCAGAAACACCAGGCTTAACTCAGATTTAAACCTGGCTAGTTCTCATAGCTCCTTACTCAGTCTAGTTAAAAAAACTCTTTACACAGGTAGTCTAGCTTCTCCAAGTAATACTATCAGTCTAGGACAATGGCTGAAAACACAAGCCTTAAGCCACTTACTAGTTCTGTGATTTGGGGCAAGTTAACTGATCCATCTGTGCCTCAGTTTCTTCATTTACCTCAGAGAACTGTTAAGAGAACTAAATCACATACTGCATGGAAAGTTCCTGACACAGCATAAATGCTCTATAAATACTGGCTCTTGCTCTCCCTATTATTAAAAGTAGTAATAAACCTACAGTATAAACACCATTCAAGCAGTACCCTTCACTTAGGCAAGAGTCACCATTACTAAATATACAAGATATATTTCCATTAACACTAATCAAGCTACACTGTCTCATCTTGATGCCCAATTAGCAATAAGGAAGGGCACTGGTGGTTTAATGGTAGAATTCTCTCCTTCCACATGAAAGACCTTGGTTTGATTACCGGCCAGCGCACTTCCAATGCAGCCACCACACTCGCCACTCCCAACAGTGGTAAGGTGTGCTACAGCTAACAGAGACGAGCTTGCAAACTAAATCAGACTAGGAAGAAAGGCCTGGAGATCTACTTCCAAAAACCAGTCACTGAAAACCCTATGGATCACAATGGTCTAATCAGGAGCAGATCATGGGGCTGGTGATGGACTACGAAGCATTTCCTTTTGCTGTGTGTGGGGTCTTCGTAAGTCAAGAGCTGAGCTGATGGTAAGTTGCAGCTAACAACAACAACAGTGGCATAGCTAGTGATTCAGCCTAAGAGTAGCCGAGGGTGCTAGCTAGCAGTTCACTCTCTAGCCTGAGACTCACAAGCCACGTGAGTTGTACCCTAATAACTGTACAGCCAGATATCAATCGACTGAAGCTCCAAATTCAACAGTACTAACTGTCCTGATTTTATTGACAGATAAAATTTCTTGAATATATCCTGATCCAAGGCAAATGTTCAGAATACCATGTAACAGTCTACAAAATATCTTGTGGACACAAGTGTCTAGAGTTCATAGCTTTTCAGCATCATGTATCTAAGGCTTTGAGGCTAACTCTTAAGATGGAAAAAACCCTGGTTTGGTTTGTCTTTAAAACTGTGGTCTCAGAGCTCTAATTTCTTACCCTGCTGTGAAACTTGGCAGTTCGGTAAGACTTAGGAGACAGATTGTACACTGTGTAATGATCAAGATGTCTGGAATCCAAAAAGCTTCGGATGTCATCAACCTGATTCCTGAATCCTATGTCAACACTGTCCAGAGGAAAGGACATCACTAGGAGGGGATCACACAGAAAGAAAAGAGGTTAAACAGGTCTGCTGTCACCACGGGCATCAATTTAAAGCTCAACTACTGAGTAATCAATAAGTACGAACTACTTACCAATAATTCTTGAAGTAACATAAGTGAAGTCTAAATCTCCCTTCGTGTAACTAAAACCAATAAAGATAAGGGCCTTCATTAATACAACTCAAATACGCCAAAATTTCTCTCTCCAACCACCTACATATCATGTCTTGTAACACTTCTGTCCCACTGGAAAAAAAAAAACCCAACCCACTGCCATCTAGTCAATTCCAACTGACAGCAACCTGGTAAGACAGAGCAGAACCACCCAGCTGAATTTCCCAGGAACAGCTGTGGATCCAGACAGTCAACTTTCTCATCAGCAGCCACGGCTGTTAACCACTACACCATATTTTGATTCCCCTGAAGCCCATCCCTCTGCTAAGGAAGGATCGTTCAGAAAAGGTAGCAACAGGAAATCTACCACATCCATAGGTGCATTCAAATGCCTTCTGTAAATCTTACTTCACGAGCAGAATCAATCTCAGAACAGAAAACACTGCTTTTTTATTAACACATTGTTCCACCCTCTCTGACTTCATGGACATCCCCTAGAAGTGCAAACAGCTACAGAGTAGGGGAGGAAGTGAACGAAAAAGTAAAAAGGATACCCTTTTTCTGACTACCAGGACCAGGTTGAGAATTAAAGATAAGGAATAATTTCTACCTTTCAATAAAGATTAAAATATGGCTTAATGTATTGGATTTGGTCTTTGAATTTTAAATATAAGACTGTTTAATTCTAACTTAAAATTATACAGAACTTCCTAATATCTATTTTAAAAAAGGAATTCATGTGGCCTGTTTGCCAGGTTTTCATTTAGTAGAAGGGTAGAGAATGTCTCCCTCTAAATGAATATTAAAAGGATGGTAGAATACAGAACCAAAGGTTTGTTATGATTGCAATTCATAAGTATTGCTTCTTCTAATTGTTTATGTATTATCTCATTTAATCCTCATAAGCACCCAAAGACAAACCCTATCAGAGGCTAAGAGTAAACTTTAAAGAGGTTAATGAACTTGTCATTGGTCACATGGCTAACAAAAGCAGGTATCATGTTGTTATTGTTGCTATTTGCCATCAAGCTGATGCTACCCCACAGATACCACATTAGAACCCAGGATATTTGATTCTAAAGCCTCTGATGGCAACCTCTAAAGTTCTGCCAGCTGTACCTGTTGACTTCTGAAAGATTCAACTTTACATCTACATGACATTCCAGAGCTGACTAGATGGTCATAGCTCCTGTGTAATTACATCACAAAGATGACAACCTTTAAGCCAGACAAGCAGCTGAAGGTAACCAAACCTTTTGTGAGCACAGAGCTCCATGTGTTTAACTGCAAAGGATGCACATACCTGGCAACAGACTGTATAACTCTAGAGGATGTGTCTTTGAGGGTGTCTTTCAAGTTGTCCTTTAGATTACTAAAGAGCCTCCCTGCACCTCCTTTCACCATGTCAAAGAGACCGCCACCGTAGCTGGGCTCCATGTCTGGAGACGAGGCACCTGTCAATGAAAAGCAGAAAAGGAGGTCACACAGCACAGACCGCAATGAACACCAGTCCCTCATTGATCCTAAAACACACACAGACCATCTTTGGAAGTCTGAGCCAGGTAGTCCTGGAAGTAGTGTCCTGCTCTCTGAACATTTCAACTCCATGTTACAGTGTGCACAATGCTAAGAGTCCCAGGAACCTCCAGAGTGGCATCATCCAATAATGGAACTATGAGCCACCAGCGGCAACTGAGCATTTGAAACACAGCTAGTCCGAACTGAGACATGTTGGGAGTAAAAAGTAAACACCAGATTTCAATGACACAGTGCAAAAAAAAAAAAGAATGTAAAATGTCTTGATAATTTTGTTTATTGATGACATGTTGAAATGAGTATTTTGGATATATTGAGTTTGATAATTTTATCATTAACATAAATTTCATGTTTCCTTTTACTTTTTTTTTAAACATGGCTACTAGAAAATTTTAAATCATGTAAGTAACCTTCTTTTGCACAGTGCTGATCTAAAAGGATGGATGAGGAAAAGCAGCAATTAGGGGGCTCCTCTCCCCTCAATGGGGAATTGACTGTATTAGAAGACCCTCAGCTGAAATTGACTTGTCAGCAATGGTCTGGTTTGGTTTGGTCAAAGCAATAGTCAGCTTCCGTCATGGGCATCTTCTAAAGGGCCTTCACAGAGCTTTAGGTGTGAGAATGTATGGTGGTCATTAGTGTTATTTTTGCCCCCCAGAAAACAAAAACATCAAATTTGTTATGTATCGAAATGCATATTGTTTATACTATAGACAAATATACTTACAAATATGTCTGTCACTTCTTTATATTACATTTGGAACATTATATATATGTATATACTTGTGTGTATATATACATACATATGTATACACACACACACATACATACACATGTATGTGGAGCCCTTGTGGCATAAGAGCTCAGGCTGCGAACCAAGAGGCTGGCAGTTTGAAACCACCAGCCACTTTCTGGAAACCCTGTGGGGCAGTTCTAGTCTGTCCTATTAGGTTGCCATGAGTCAGAAATGACTGGATGACAATGGGTTGGTTGGTTGGCTGGTTTCTGGTATATACATATGTATCTTGTGAAAAGTACAACCAGAGTATACCTTAGAAGCAAGGATGGTGAGAGCACATCTTACATACTTCGGACATGTTCGGTGTGATCAATTCCCAGAGAAGGACATGATGCTTGGTAAAGCAGAGAATAAGCGAAAAGGAGGAAGACGCTCAACAAGATGGATTGTCACAGCAGCTGCATTAATGGGCTCAAGCACACCAACAACTGTGGGCACGGAGCATGACTGGGCAGTACTGAGTTCTGTTGTATGCAGGGTCACCATGAGACACAAGTGAACAGACAGCACCTAACAACAACACACTTATGTGTTACCCATTCCCCAAAATCCCACTGCCATGAAGTAAATTCCAACCCACAGAAATTCTATGGGACAGATCAGAGCTTCCCTATAGCATTTCCAATGCTGAAATTTTTACAGAAGCAGACTGCTACATCTTTCCCCCACTGAGAGGCTGGTGAATTCAAACCACTGACTTTTCAGGTAGTAGCTAAGCCCTTAACCATTCTCCCTCTTTAACTGCATCGTAAAGGTATACTCTCTGGCCTCTTGTGATTAGATGAAGCCATGCTAACAGCTCTAGCCCACAAGTTCTCAACCTTGGCACTACTGACGTGGTGGGCCAGACATTTCTTTATTCAGGGCTAAGAACGAGATGATGTCCTCTGCATCGTAGGATATTTAGCAACATCACTAGCCTGTACCCACTAGATCCCAATAGCACACTCCACACCCTCCACTCCAGTTGTAACAACAAAAAATGTTTCCAGATACTGCCACAATACCCCGGGGAGAAAAACTGTTCAGCTGAGAATCACAGTTCTAGCCTCCGATATGTGAGAGGGAGTGCTGAGTGTCACTCTCAAGACAAAGTATTTAACTGTGAGCACAAGACTCTCCTAACTCTCTTTTTCTTCTCCATTGCCATGGACACTAGTGAGGACTGAGATGGAGGCTGCCCTGTCCCGGGCACTGGAGTCCTAGAGTGAGGAGATCTGCTGCAGAGTACCCAGCTGACCTGTGATGAGTATGCAGCATGAATAAGAAATAATTTTTGCTATTAGAAACCACCAGTATTGGGGGAATGCTAGTTACCATACCACAACCTGGTCTAGAAAGATTGATACAGAAAGGAAGAAAGAATTTGTGTAAAGGAGGCCAATAGTAAGGATGGTATAGTAGTCAAAGGCATTAGAATTGCTCTCACTTGGGTTCTGGCCCAGCTTTGCTACTCCTTAGATACACAATCTTGGAAAGTCACAGTCTTCTAAGCCTCTGTCTTTCTGTCAGTAAAATGGTATTGAAAATAGCACTTGCCTCATAGACAAAGATTAAATGAGTTATCATAGCATAGCACCTAATGTATTGGGGGATCAATAGTTGATAGCTACACTACTATTTCGAAACCCTGGTGGTGTAGTGGTTAGTGCTATAGCTGCTAACCAAAAGGTCGGCAGTTCAAATCCACTGGGCGCTTCTCAGAAACTCTATGGAGCAGTTCTACTCTGTCCTATAGGGTTGCTGTAAGTCAGAATCAACTTGACAGCAGTGGGCTAGTTGTGTGGAAAATGATTTGTCAATATCTAGATGTTTGAAGATATGCATACACTACTATGAAGATATGCACATAATACTATGTACCACACCTAGAAATTCCTATGTTGATGAAATTTTTCTCTTTATTAACTTTTCAACTACAGGATCACAACTGGCTATTCTTTTAATATATATATATATGATTTTAAAAATTAATAAAATAGTCATGTAGTAAGAATATGATTGTTAACTCTTACATAGCACTTACTACATGCAAGGTATGAACTTAAGGATTTTACCAATATTAAGTCATGTAATCCTCAAAGCAACCATATGAGGTAGATATTATTATCACTCTCACTTCACATATGAAACTGAGTTGCAGAGACTAAGAAAGCTGTCCAACAGCACACAACTAGTAAGCGAATGGTAGAGCGGGATTTGAACTCTTAGGTAACCCTCCCCAATCATATCTCCCCTTCATCCCCTCAACCCCATCCTGAACTTGGTATTTAGAATTTTGATTACTTTTTTAACACCTTAATTATACATGCAGTTTCCTCTAAGCGATATATTAGTATTGTTTCCAAGCTTTCAACATGTACACAAATGACTTTCGGTTTGCATTTCTCTGCAGTGTTGTTTTCCTTGACCACTGTTTACAATTCATCTATGCTGGTACCACATGCAGCTCTAAGTCAGTATATGTTTACCCTGCGATAAACAATTAACTTGTTTGCCATAACAAGCAATACTGCTAAGAACATGGGTCCTGTTTACACACAGGAGATCTTCTAAGTTGCATCTAGCAGTGAAATTTGCTCATAGGTAGTGTATGCATATCTTCAAACATCTAAATATTGACAAATCATTTTCCAAAGCAGTTCTATCAGTTTAAACGCCTACCAGTGGTCCATCACTGTATTTTTCTGAATGCTGGCACTGTCAGACTTTACAAATTTTACCAATCTGACGAGTACAAAATATCTCATTTTGTTCTTCTTTTGTCATTTCCTCAATTACAAATGAGACTGAATACTTCTTTTACTATGTTTATTGTCCATAAATCAAATGTCAGTAGTACTCCAATGTGCCTTTGACATGCTCAGACATACTTCTGTAAATATCGTTGACTATTGTGGACTTATATCCTGGTCACAAGGGCTATTGCTCCTAAGTCACTATTAAGTATCTATTTGAACATAAGAATGAATTACAAATTGTAAAGAATAATCAAGGCCAGTGAAAAAACAAATGAGTCATGTGGATAAATATTATTAAAGTATACCAGTTACTGGGTTATCTAATACACCAGGAACTCTGCTTGGATCTTTATGATAGTATGATTTCATATAGTGGGAGAGGAGGAGAATGTTTATTAGCCCTAATTTTACAAATGAAGAAAGGGGGGCTAAAAGAAGGGAAGCAATTCATGTTAAGATCTTACAGCTAACAGCAGAGCCACAGATTCAGACCTAGATCTCTGCAATTCCAAAGCCTTCCAACTTGCACCACTTCATCTCATTTTCACAGTTCCACTATCAACTTACAGTTCTCACAACTGTAGTCAGGATAGTCCTTACCTACCTTATACACAACTTCCTCTTTTCCTATTTCTTGCTCACCTCCATCTCCCACCTATCTGCCTTTCATCTGTCTGCTCTCAGGAGCAGATGGTCCTGCAATAAGCACTCTCACAAATCACTGCATCAGCCAGACCAGCCAACCAATCTCATCATGTAGGCAGCCCCAGCCCTCATCACCCCACTGAGCAATCGCCATTGGTCTGATTGGTAGACCTGCGGGCTACAGTGACAGCCACAAATTGGACACTGTTCTCTTGTGCTTTGTTTTCATATACTCTATGGCACATTACATCCAAGTGAAAATAAAATAAAAACTAAGAATCCAGCACATTTCCCCATGTGAACATCCGTATTATGTTTTCATTTTAAACACAGTGAGCACTGAGTGGCACAAAGCATTTACAACTCTCCCATCTCCATATCTAGTTTCCATTCCAGCCAGAATACCTCCTCTCATACATCAATGCTCTAAGAGGTGACACAAAACTGACTGATGATTTAGATCTCTCTCCAACTGTTAATTTCATGCTAGAACACACTCTAAGACATGAACCTATTAAAAGATATAAATATTCTTAATTATCTAAGAAAGCAGATCCGCACCATCACGCAAGCGCCTGCTCTATTCATTAGAGCCTGGGAACCGCTGCAGAAACCAGAATGGTTTGCCAGAATCCATCTGTAACATTCACACAGCCAAGTTACATGTATGAAGCTTATCCTATGTATCAGGGCACAAAAGAGAAGAGGGACGTACGTTATTTGATTTTGTCCTAGTGATTCTTTTAGGTAGGTATTCTGGCCCTACAAAAGATATCTGAACCTCAGCTAACTGAGGAGAAAGGACAGAAAGGTTTCCAAAAGAAGAAAAGAATTTTAAAAACTGACACAACAAAGAAGGAAATGCTGCAGTCAGAAAGTGATAGGCAGAAGAAAAATGATTACACTAGATCAGAGGCCTAAAAACTATCACCTGCAGATTCAGTCTATGAAAGAAGATTCCTTTTTACTTTCTCTAATTGTTGAGAAAACCAAAAGAAGAATATTATCTTATACATATCAAAACTGCACAAAAGTCAATTTCACAGTCTGTAACTGAAGTGTCACTAGACCATAGCCACAGACTGTCTGTGGCTGCCTTCATGCTACAGTGTTAGAGCTGCCAGTTGTGAAAGAGACCTCGTGACCCACAAAGCCTGAAGGGTCAACCATCGGGCTCTCTCCCCAAAAAGTTTTCCAGTCTTTGCTCTAGATAATTGAAAACACTTGTTTTCTTAGACAACTACAGTTTACCATCCCTGACATCTCCCTAAATCCTCTGTCAAAATGGTATCCAGTGAGAAGGATATCCACTAAGCTTATTAAATAGTCCTTAAGGATCTTAGGGACCTTAGAGTTAGAGCAGATGGGAGTGAGGGGTCAAAGGTGAGAGAACAAGGAAGCACCATGCAGAGAGAAAGGCCCAGGTCTCTGCCTCTGAGGCTCCTGAAAGTTTCTCCTTCCACAATAGCTTACCATTTTAAAATGTCAGAGAACCGGTCCCTGGCCCCTGTCCCTTGAGTCACTGCTAAGAATGCAATCTACAGCAAGTTTCCCTTGGGATTCCTAATGTTTACAGGACTAGAAGCAGCATCTTAACCCTCCCAAGTGTTGGGAATTCACTACGTGCATAAAACTCACAGGGTGACACAGAATTGGGCTTCCTAAGAGACAATCCATGCTTTCCACTGGACTATACTGAGCTGGCGGCTCATTTTATCATATTAAGTTTCATTCAAAAAAAGACATGAGGTGATTCCATAGTTATTTGGAAAATAACAATTATTTTTAAGATGACCAGCACAAATGCTTCCTGTCTAAATACACTGTAGAGATTTTTCCCTCCCAGGCCCCACAACCCCTCAAACATTTAAAATCTGATGTAAGTGCCTTAACGTAACTAGAAATACAGGGAAAGTCAGTCTGGCTCATCAATATTATCATACATCTTTTATTGACTTTTCGCCTATGGCAAAGCACTGTGAGAAGTGCTGTAGAAGAGCAAGAAAGATGCTGACAAAGGTCTGGCCCTGCAGACTCCGTGACACACATATGCTCCTACTGCTCATAAGTGCATGTGCCCGTGATGCCTTGAGCTACATATAATCGCAACTGGTGACACCTAAGAAAGAATGCTCCCTCACAAAGTACTGTGGTAAAAAGAAAGACAGGCTATGCAAAGAATTAGCCACAGAGATGTCCATCAAGGCGTCATCTGTAATGGGAAAGGGGTACAAATGATGTAAAGGAACAGATTAGCCCTATCAACGGTATACACAACTGGCCATTAAAATCACATTGTAGATAAGTACAGATGCTCATGACACAAGGCTAAATGAAAAACAAGCAAGATTTAAAAAAATGTGCACAGTAAAATCCTAGTTTAAAAAAAAAAACAATTTTAAAGAATTTAGAAAAAGGATTCAGAGGATAAAATAAAAACAAAACAGTAACAACAACTCAACCTTACTGAGTATCTACAATGAACCAGGCACTGTTCTAAATTATTCATATGTATTAACACTTCATTTAAGGAGCCCTGGTAGCGCAGCGGTTAAGCATTAAGCTGCAAACTGAAAGGTTTCCGTTCCAATTCACCAGCTGCTTCAAGGGAGAAAGTTATGGTAGTCTGCTTCTGTATAGATTACAGCCTTGGAAACCCCACTGGACAGTTATACTCTTGTCCTGTAGGGTCTCAGTGACTCAGAACCAATTTGACAGCTACAGCTACAATGTGATCATCACAACCACCCTATGAAGGAAATATTGGTATCCCCGTCTTACGCATGAGGAAACTGAAGCAAAGACAAGTCAGTGACTCACCCAAGGTCTCACAGTAAGTTAGGATTTGTACCCACCCAGGCTGTCTCAGAGTCTAGGCTCTTAGCCACTACATTTTCAAAAATATTTGCAGTACTCTTACATAAGTGAGAGAATGATAAATAATGTACTATTTGGGGGGTTTGACTGTATTTTTCTAAACTTTTTACAATTACATTTATTAGTTTTACAATTAAAAATAAGTTACTTTAAAGAAAGACAGCAGTCAGGTGCTATACTCTTCAAGCCCTGTGTGTCTTCCCACCACGGCTGCAGAAGTCCCCCTCCTTGGTGTACCATTTGCCACTGTTTACAGTCACACAGGTTTCTCCTTGGCAAATCCTGCCCACAACTGCCAGCTCTTTAACTCCAAACAGGCTGGGGGTTCACTAGGAACATCCTTCTACACTTGATTCTTTCCTAAGAACTGACACCAGCTTCACTGTGGGAGTGACTGTCCTGGCTCCAGTGTGAATATTCAAGGTAATCCTGCACATATTAAGTACAAGGAAGAGACAGCAGAGGACTCTCAGCGGCACACAGCCCCTGGCACACCTGCCTTTCTCAGTACGCTCCCCGGGCCTTCGTGAAGGCATTTCAGCAGAGCATCACTGCTATTTCTTCCAGGAAGCCTTTGGCATCCAGTCCCAGTAATGGTGAGTTTTTATTCCATAGTGTTCAAGATCAGCCTGTCTGAGGCATGACTGATAAACTGAACTTGGGTTATTATGCTCTAGCCATCCCCGTGTTCCTTTTCACCACTGGGGCATTTTTCTCTATATTTACTTAAATGTCATGATGCTACAAATGTTCTGTTCTGAATTCTATAAATTGGACAACTAACAGAACAGAAGTCCCCAAAGCTAAAGGGGCACTGCAGAGATACGCCATCAGTGTCTGTCACAGGAAAACGCTATTCCTTCTCCAAAACACTTAGCTTAATGGGGCAAGGAACTGGTGTTATCACTACAGAAAGTGTAAACATTTTTATTTGTAACAAATTATTCAGCTCTTTGCTTTTGTTATGGATTGAATGTGTTCCCTAAAAAATCGGTAGCAGTTTGGCTGGGCCATGAATCTTGGTGTTCTGTGATGTTCCTCCGTGTTGGAATTCCTGCCTCTGTGAAGTCAATGGAAACCCTGGTGGCGTACTGGGTTAAAGTGCTACATCCGCTAACCTAAAGGTCGGCCGTTCAAATTTGCCAGGCACTCCTTGGAAACTCTATGGGGCAGTTCTACCCTGACCTCCAGGGTCGCTGTGAGTCAGACCCAACTCAATGGCAGTAGGGTTTTGGTTTATGAAGTTAATGAGTGTGGATGGGCAGCAGTTGTGTGGGTGGGACTGGACTCAATATGTAAGACTGTATTGCACCTTGAGGTAGTCCGTTGAAATACAAAGAGAAGCTGGCAGAGACATCTGGGGACCTCATACCACCAAGAAGCAGTGCTGGGAGCTAAGAGCATCCTCTAGAAAGGACCAGGGTCTAGAGCTTCCAGTCTAAAGGAGGACTGATGAAAACGACCTTCCTCCAGAGCTGGCAGAGAAAGTCCTCCCCTGGAGCTGACATCCTAAATTTGGACTTGAGCTTACTTAGCTGTGATAAACAAAATTCCTCCTTTAAAGCCATCCACTTGTGGTATCTCTGTTAGAACAGAACTGTATGACTAAAACAGCTTCCCAGCAATCAGAAAAATGATTCACATGGGAATATATCTAGCTATATCAAGGAAAAACTGAATGACTTTGGCTTCAAGAATCAAATACTAATGGAAGTCATTATTCTCCAATAATGAATTATACTCCAGAGACAGTTACAAGAAGGATGGGCTTTGAGGGAAGAGGCCTTCTAGCTGAGACTTGGATCTTCCACTAAAGATCTGTGAGCTTGGGCAAGCCATTTATCTCTCCTACACTTTCGTCCCCTTCCCCCCAAAGTAGAACAAATCAAAAACAAAAACTTTCCACCATGTTTCATAGTGTCAGCAGGATCAAATGGAACTATGTAAGCCAAAGTGATTTTTAAGCAGAGAGGTCTTCTAGAATAATGACAGGTTTTTTTTTGGTTCATTAATGTTGTTAACTTTAATTTTATTGACTTCACAACTTTGTTTGTATTCGATTTGTTAATTTGTTTCGGCTTGTAACAATGCAAGCTATCTAAGCATACGGCATTTATACCTAATTTTATACACTCAAAGATGACTATAATAAAAATAGTTTATATCAACTCCGGAGTCTAGCAGAACATTTTTTATGTTTTAAATACACTCATACATTACACAAACTTGAGAAATATGAGAAGTAGCTGACTTCAATTACATTCCAAGCATGATTGCCTTGATTAGATTCTTCATTAGCAACACAACTGGATTACCAATGCAGATAGATAAATCATCCTATCTGTATTAAACTTTACTAGCTCAACTCTCAGAATGCTATACCCTAACACTCCAACTGCAAGTGATAAACCAAAACAACCACACTGGATGCCATCGAGTTGATTCCAACTCAGAGCGACCCTTTAGAACACAGTAAAACTGCCCCCTAGAGCTTCCAAGAAGTGCCTGGTAGATTCAAACTGCCAACTCTTTAGTTAGCAGCCGTAGCATTTAACCACTACGCCACCAGGTTTCCACAAAAACAATCACAGTTTTTTTTTTCCACATTAACTCTTAGAAATACAACTCTCATAGTAAATGAGTCTGTCAAGTGCCTACCACTAAATGACCAGGACACCAAGCAGAAATAAAAGTTTCAGGGAAAAATGAAATCAACCAAATACATGAGCCACTGCTACTGTGGGACAATAGATTTGACATGTAATCAAAATCCCATAGTCAAAATACACGCTTTGAGGGGAAAGGAGACTGTTGGGAGGATGAGACATGTATGGAGCAGAGAGGAACAGTGTGCTGTCACCGGACAGGGAGAGCAGTGGGAGCTGCATATAGGGGGGCATGTAAATTTATATGTGGATGTACATTTTCACTCAGTTATGTTAAATAAAAATTAAAAAAAAAATACACGCTTTGAAGTCAATCAGAATTGGTTTGGATCCTACTTCTGCTACTACCTGAATGTACAGTCTTAAGTAACTGATTAAAGTCTTGAATTCCTTATCTGCAAAATGGAGATATTTATAGAGTATCACACAGAATTGTGGTGAGGATTACATAACATGAGGTTCTACAAAACCCTTAGCACAGCATCTGGTGTGTTGTAATTACTTACAAGCAATAGCTACCATGTGGCTGTGGGAGATAGAAAGGATAAGCCATGAAAAACACTGCCTTCAGCAAAGTTATGCAGCCTCAGCAGCAAAAAACAAGTCCATGTGGTTCAGCTACAGGGTTAACAAAACCATTTCAGGGGATGTGTGGAACAATAACGGACTCTTCCTGAAGCTTCAGGCTGCAGCACTTACAAGCTCACCACTTTTAGTAGCTCAGAATCACAAATGTTTAACAAAGAGGAGTCTTTTTCTAGCCCTGGGGTTTCCACTTCCCATTTCATCACCTCAAAGTGATATGGTACATAATGTGGGGACAAATTACAGCCAATTATGTGCTGTCTGTCACCAGTCCCTGGAGAGGAACACCACGCTTGATAATGCACAGGGTCAGTGGGAAAGAAGACAACCCTCAACGAGACAGACTGACACAGTGGCACAACAATGGACTCAAGTGTGACAAGGACTGTGAGGATGGCACAGGACCCAGCAGGGTCCCATTCTGTTGTCCATGGGATTGCCATGGGTCAGGGCCAAGTGGATGGCACCTAACAACAACAGCATGTGCTATCTGCAAGGCTAATAACATTCAGGTTCATCCAGATTCAGTGGTACCACTTTTGAAATAAAGTGAAAAGCTTCGATACTGCTTTGCAAGTGGCATGAGCTATTAAAACTCCAAGTCACTTGATGCTGTGCAGCAGTGTCCCTGGATGTACACAGGTCTGGCAGCCGGTGAACAGACTGAGAAAGGAAAAGTGTGGGTATGTGCAGCTCCAGAGGGGCTCAGCACTGAGGGGCAGCCCAAAGAGCAGGCGAGGCCAAGGAGTCAGGCTGAGTTCAGGCCACACATGCAACACTGGGGTTCAAGTGCATCCCAGTCTGACATGTTATCAGAATGTCCAGTCATCCTCAGGATGGAATAAGTTACCAGAGCCCTTATGACAGTCAATTTAATGAGACTTATATACATCAAACCATGGTTCAGAAAGGGGGATCATTTAGCTAGTAAAAACAACATGAGACATTTAACTGTGACGAAAAGACTACAGAATGTCCAAAAATGAATTTTAAAAATTGCAATTGGAATGATAATGTGTGCTATAAGCTGCATCACACAATAAATAGTTATATGCATGTGTATTCGTTTGTTTGGGGAAAAGAAACCACTGCTATCAAGTCAATTCTAATTCATAAATGGCCCCATAAGATAGAACAGAACTGTCCCACAAGGTTTTTATTATCATAAACAAAGAAATAGTGACCCTACAGGACAGAGTTAGAACTGCTCCACAGGATTTCCAAGAAGCAGCTAGTCGATTTGAACTGCCAATCTTTTGCTTAGCAGCCAAGCTCTTAACCACTCAGCTACCAGAGCTCCAGCAGTTATTAAATATTTTTATTATCACTCCTAATACCACAAAATTAGTATGTACTGTATTTCTGTAGCTACTCATTAGGACTTTATTACAAGAACAATAGGTTGTGTGTCAGAACCCCCAGCTCTTTTCCTAGTTGTGTGGCTTTGGGAAAATCACAAACTCAGGGTCTCAGAGAACATAAAAAGAAGAGGAATGAATTAGACAATTCCTTACATCCTGTCCAGTTTAGAAAGTTCTTTGACCCTATCATTGTTGTGAAAATGCCACCTGTTAAACACATGGCCTGTGTTAGGTGGAAACCCTGCTGGCACAGTAGTTAAGTGCTACGGCTACTAACCAAGAGGTTGGCAGTTTGAACCCACCAGGTGCTCCTTGGAAATGCTACAGAGGCAGTTCCACCCTGTCCTATGGGTCACCGTGAGTTGGAATCAACTTGACGACAGTGGGTTTGATTTTTTTGTTTTGTGCCAGGTACTCTGTAAAACTTTCCACAAAAGACTAAATCGAACCTCCACCCTAGGCACAGAGGACAGAATCATGTCAACAGGCCTGGTGAAATAAACAGTCAGCCACAGCAGAATCTGAACCTAAGTCGGGCTGAATCCGAACCTAACCTGGGCTGAATCTTATGCACTTGTATGCCTCCCTATCCTGCCTTCCTTCATAAGGGACTTTGTCTCTCATTCTCCCATTCTCCCAGCTCACCTGTACCTCCACTCTAGAGCTCAGAGAAGTCTGACTTGTATTGGAAACATTTGTGAAAGTTATGTATCCCTCAGCCCCAGAGACTCAGGGACCATGTTCCATGCTTCTTCACAACCCTCTGAAGTCTTAGTCCAGTGCCCGGCAGGGATGGATGAACCAGTAACCACAGTAACCAGCAGCTTGCATTGAGCAAGGTGTCTACAGTCTCAGTTGTATTTATTTGCTAACCGGTGGTGAGCAACTTCAAGTGTGTTTAACCTCATCTTTGATGTGGTGGAAGACAGGTGAAACTGTGTACTGCAGATGGGGCAGAAGTCACAATTGGGTGCATGAGTATGTTGCTTAACCCAGCCCTGGTATCCACTATGGGGGAACGGCTCAATAAATGTGAAATCAGGCTGCTGTCACAATCAGGAGTGTAAGTACCTTGCTTACCAGGTAACCCAGCCCTGGTACCTGAGATGAGGCTCAATAAATGTGAAACTGGGCACCTCCACATGCAATCATCAGAGGAAAGGTGCCAGGGTGGCAAACAGATCAAATCTGGCACGCACCGGGCTTTTACCTCACTTCAGACTGCAAATGTCACCAGCTGCCTTCCCTGTATCACTGTTCTCAGGAGTTCTGATTGCAGCACTATACCTTCCAACACCCTCTGAGCATGCTTGCTTTAGGATCAGAGATGGGGATTTGGTGAAACTCAACCAGAACCATTGTACAAAAGCCTAATATCTGATGAGAAGACTAGAAAGAAAATTTTCTCTTCAGACAGATGGTTGTTGTTAATGTGGCCAAGGGAGTTTGCTTCTACTCAGGGTGACCTTGCATATCAGAAGGAAAGGGGGCCTATATTAGACAAGCTTATCAAGCAACAGTACTAATTCTTCTTTCCAAAAGGGCCAAAGATATTTAAAAAAGAACAGTATGCATCAATAGAATGAGAAATGCTGTCAACACGGAAACCACACTGAGACCAAAGCTGACTCTGTGTATGAAAACACAATGCACAGTGGCTGTGAAGAGGCTGCTGGGAAGAGGAAAATGCTGGCTAAACAGACACAACACCTTTTGTACCTTTGTGAATCACTGGTATCAGGCTACAGTTGCCAATCCAAATGCTAACCAGTAAACTCCCATATAAAATTATGACACAGATATTGTTTAATTCGATCCAACAAATATATTGAGTACTTACAGTGCCAGGGAAACAGATACAAAGAAGGTCTCTACACTCTAGGACTTGAGACAAATAAAGAGGTTCGGCATTATTAAATAATAATGATCAAATCTATTTAACCAGGTCAGGAGCTCCCGGTGGAAATCTCGAGAAACAGAAAAGGTTCTGCTGCCTGCCACATGGCCTCTCAATCCCAGGAAGTGAGGGACCATCAACTTGTTTTTCTCCCCTCTCTAACCAAAAGATCAGGGTTTAAATTGCATCAAGAGCACAGACACATTTCCTTCTTAATTACCAGCCCTGTTGCCTGGAACTGACAAAATGTCTTCATTGTCACCTGACCCCTGTCCATGATGGGGGACAGAGATAGCAGTGGACTGGTGGCCTGCTTAAAGAGCCCTGCAAGGAAAAAATAAGATGAAACTCTTCTCAATATTTTTGTTCCATTTAGAGAGGAGAAGGGAGAAGGCAATGGAAACCCCAAAGGGTGATTGAGAGCTCCAATAATCCTCTCAAATAACCCCCATATTCACAAACAAACTTAGAGAAAAAAAAGATGTGCTTATTATGCAAATACAGCTCGAACTGAAGTTCCCAACCTTTTTCAGTCAATACACAGGGTAAAACTACACAAGGCCTAGCAGAGGTTACCTGCTGCAGAGTGAGAAATAAACTGAGATATCAGAGGATATGCAGTGCTGGGAGATGATGGAGTTCTAGCCTCACCAGCATGGCAAGACCTTGCTGAGTACATTCAAGATTTCTACATCAGCAAGGCCACATCCTTCCTAGGAACAAGGACCACATCCTAGAGTAGAGGCCACAACCTGGGACAAAGCTTAAAACAAAAAATGGCTCTATTTTAACAGAGAATAAAACCAAGCCTGACAGAACCAGAAGAATATCCCAATAATTTAACTGCTCTCCAGGATAAAAGTCAACATATTTTAAAGGGAATGACATAATCCAGACCTCCTACACAGTATCATAATACGTCTAGCATACAATGAAAAAAAAAAAATTAGACATGTAAAGAAACAGGAAAATTGAGCAATAAAAAAACACTCTATAGAAACAGATCTTGAGATTACCCATATACAGAAATTAACAGATGAGAACTTTAAAGTAGCTCACATAAATATTTTCAGACTAAAAGTAAAAGGCAGTTTAAAAGAGCAAGAAATAAAAAATATTTTTAAAAAGATATTTTAGAATTGAAAAGTATGATATCTGAAATGAAAAATTTACTGAACATGCTTAAGAGCACATTGGAAACTGCAAAAGCTAAGGTCAATGAACTTGAAGACACATCAACGTATTTTCCAGTCTAAATAAGAACACAAAGAAAAGAACACAGAAAACCACCACAAAAATGTATGTGTGTGACACACACACACACACACACACACACACACACACACATACATACATGTTGTTTATAACATTTGGTGAAACAAAAACCTAAAGATCAGGGTTTCTTGACCTCAGCACTTAGCGCTAGTGACATTTTGAGCAGCGTAATTATTTGCTGTGAGGGGCTGTCCTAGACACTGCAGGCTTAATCCCTGGCCTCTGTATTAACTAGACGCCAGCAGTACCCTTCCCTCCAAGACAACAAAATTACCTCCAGATACTGCCAAATGTTCCCTTAGGGAGCAAAATTATCACTGGTCTCCTGATTGAGAATTACTATTACAGATCCAAGTAACTCAGCTAAGCCTAAGCAGGATAAATACACAAAGAATCACATTACCCAAATCAACCTGATGAAGTCCAAAGATAAAGAGAAAATCTTAGAAGCAGATAGAGAAAAAGACACATTCCATACAAGAGAAAACATAATAAATGGATAGCTAATTCCTCAACAGAAACAGCACTGGAAGAGAACAGAATGACATTTTTATAATGCTGACAGAAAAAAAAAAAAAAGGGCTTATGAACCAAGAATTTTACAAACAGTAAAAAAAGAATTTTTATGTAAGTTAAAGCAACAGAATTCATTACCAACAGAACTGTCCCACAAAAAAATATTAAAGGAAGTTCTTTAGGCTTAAGGAAAATGTCACCAGATGAAAATATGTATCTAGAAGGAACAAAGAACACCAGAAATGGTAAACGTGTGGGTAAAGATAAAACTCTATCTTTTCTTAATGTCTCTGAGAGACACTGTGTCAAACAAAAGTAATAATATTGTTTTATTGAGGTTATTACACATGTAGATATAAAATACATGACACAAATAACCTAAAAACTGGGTGAAGGGTAAATGATATTTTACTGCTCTAATATTCTTTCAATATTCTCCAAATACAGTGATAAGTAAAGAATCCATACTGTAATCTCCAGAACAAACATGTACAAAAAAAGAAACAAGTTAAAAAGTCAATAAAAAGCCAAATTAAAATTCCATTATTAAAAAATATTTGATTAATCCAAATGAGGCAAAAGAACAGAGAAACAAAAAAAGAGAGGAGACAAGCAGAAAACAAACAGCAAGCAGTAGATTTACTCTAAACCATATCACTAATTACATTAAATATAAATGCACTAAACACTTATAAAAAGGCAGAAATTATCCAAATAGATTAAGAGGAAAACTAAACCGCATGCTGTCTATATGAGATGTGCTTTAATTATAAAGTTAAAGAGACTGAAAGTAAAAGGATGAGAAAATATCTACACAGAATAATACAAAAAAGCTTCCATGGCTATGTTAATACCAGACAAATTAATTTTAAGCAATATTCCAGAGAGACAGGAACATGTCATAATAATAAAAGGTCAATTCTTAAGACATAATAATTTTATGTACTTAATAACAAAGTTTCAAAATATATGGAGCAAAATCTTATAGAATAGGAAGAAGGACAAATCCACAATCACAGAGGAAGATTTTTAACTCCCTCTCTCTGTAACTGATAAAAGAAGTAGATAAAACCTTAGTAAGGGTACGAAAGATTGACCCAATTGACATTTCTAGAATACTGCATGCAACAAATGAAGAACACACATTCTTATCAAGTGCTGATGTGTGCTGCAATATAAAATAAGTCTCAATAAATTTTAAAACACATTCTTGGGCCTCAGACCAGAGCCACTGCATCACAAAGTCAGGGGCACATGAGGAAACTTACGTTGTCATTATCCAGCCTGTCACTGACAGGATGAGAAAACAGAACACTATTTTGACGCCAAAGCCCATGTTCTCCACACTATATCCTTAAGTAGAGTTCAGTTTGTTTGGGTGAAAATAAGACAAACACAAGAATCTCCACAAAATACCATGCTTGGTCCCATAAGACTCTCTGCCTCGTGTGGTCCTTCTCTGTAAACACTCTGTACTGTGCTAAGAACTATGTGCTCAACTATTTGGGACAAAACGAGACTCACTGCTATCGAGTTGATTGCGACAGAGTGCTCGATAGGGTTTCCATGAAGCAGCTGGTGGATTTGAACTGCTGACCTTTTGGATAGCAGCTGAGCTCTTAACCATTGCGCCACCAGGGCTCCATTTGAGATGAATCAGAGTGAAAACTCCCTCTATAAACATGTACCACAAAGCTTGGAGGGGAGAAATCAACCAATATATGTAATGACTAAAACTAAGACTGGAAGTACAACTAGTCAAGAAAATCTTCATAGGGGTTTAAGAAGAAACATTGAGAGGGCAAGGAGAAGAGATGTGAACATCAGCTTCTGCTTTAAGAATAGTTTTCACATAGATTGTTTAAGAAAAATATGTATTACAGAGGTCATTCATATTCACTGCGAAAAATTAGGGCATACTTAAGGATATACACCAAAGCAATTCAAAGAAAATGAATGACTAAGAAAAGCAGATGAGGTCTGAGGATGATGGCTGGAAAAAAATAAAACCAGAGTGGACACTCAGGCAGTATAAAGATTACGAAGTAGGGTATAATTAAACTAGCTTTTCTGGCTCTGTGGTCTACTCAAGGAAAGGGAAAAGTAATTACGATTAAGAAGAAAATACAACTGCACAAAATCTACAACCAAAACCACAATTAACATCTCAGAAAACTGCACGTTCTTGTATTTCTTAGTTCTGTGTTTGTGTGTGCACACACACATGAACACGGAAATGAAATCACACTGTACGTAGTTTTGGATCTGCTATTTTTTCCCATTTTGTTAATACTTTTCCCTACATCACCTCCAGAGGATTTCTATGTAACTCTCTGTATAACTGATTGTGAGAAGTGGTCCTCATACTGACACACCAAATAAAAAAAACTGGTTATCAGCAGATTTCTAAGAGGCTGTTCTCAAAGCAGATTAATACTGCCTTAAACAAATGGATTTCCCCAGCGATAGCACAGCCTCTAAGGTTCATCTCAGACACTAGAATTTCATTGCAGGGAACATGAAGAAAACTTAAAAGCAGTACCTTCAGCATCTAATTATCAGATAAATGTCTTTGTAGGAACCTCTGACAGGCAGTTCTCAGTGAAGTCGTGGCAAGCATAAGAACACTCAACGATGCTAAACGAACTCCACGTGAGGACACCTCTCAACGTTAACTAAACATCAAATGAAACACACTCTGAAGGTGAGTGCTGAGACCAAAAAAAAAGCATTTGAGGACAATCTGCTACCTCAGTGCAACAAGGACTCCTCTATTTCACTGGTCTGAAGGGCAAAGAAAACCACCAGTGATGACAGGCACAGCTTCTGGTACGGACTTGGCCAGTAAAGAAAGTCTCACAAGGTGTGATCACTGCCCTCCTGTGTGGGGTAGCCAACACTGAGCATATTCAAAGTCAATGACAGGGATCACTTTCAGTGCTTGGCCCAATCTGGGAGTCTACGTGGATCTTGATTCGGCACATGGCAGGCACAGGGCTAAATGCCTAGGACAAAAGGTATACCCTTACCTGCTGGGTAGTAGTTTGAGTCTTAGCTTCTCTTCATCTCTCCTATCCCCCAAAGTAGACCCCCCCCCATATAGAATCAGACCCAGTGAATCCTTGCCTCAACAATGACCACTCTTGGAGAACCCAGATAAGAGGAAGCATACCTGGTACCAGCACCATGTCATAGAAAGAAGCTAAATTGATGACCTGACTTCCACCTCCCTTAATAGATGTTTAACATTGGGAAGGTTAATTAATCTAAGCCTTCCTTTCCTCAGTTGTGAGTGGGTATAGTAACCTCCTCCAATACATTTGATAAGGTTTCAATGAAATCATGATGTTTCTGTCACCCAGAAGGTAATCAATCAATATTATTTGCCTGCGAGGCAAATACCTTCTTCTTCCCTCATAGCAAAGTGGTGGAGATCCTACTGGGCAAAACAAACAAGAGAAAGGGAAAGAAACAAGCATTTGTGAATGGTCTCCATCACGGAACTGCTGCATTCTTCCAGAGATTCCGTGGAAAGGCCACTTAGTAGCTGTACAACCTTATGCAAAAGAAAAGCCTATGATACCTTGCTTATAGACTACTGCAAAGATTAAATCCCAGTGTCTGTGAAAGCAGTGTCTGCTAACATTAACCATTCCACAACCCAACCCAACCCGCTGATGTCAAGTTGATTCCGACTCATAGTGACCCTACAGGACAGAGCAGAACTTCTCCAAGGGGTTTCCAAGGGTGGGAGTGGAAGTGGGGAGGGCTGGATAGACTAGATTTACAAGGTTCTCACCATGGATCACCAGCTGGGACTTTAAATCTTTTTCCTATCTACAGACATTTTATGGTATCAGAATCTGAAATGCACAGAGATCAGATACCCAGGAACTGGCCCTCACATGTAAATCTTCACATGTGGCCCCTTCTGGGCTGAGGCAGGCTTACCAAGGAAAGGAATGTGGTCTCTCTGTAGCTGCCATGTTAACCAGCTGCTTTAGCTGTCTTTTTGGCTTAATTATGCTCCAATAATCCTGACAAGACCCGCTGGGCTTCATGGCAAATCATGACAGTGGAAATCTTAAAATATAAGCAAGATTAATAGTATGACCTCAGCCTTGGTGTGAAGGCTCATTAATTGGAAATCAGACTTAATTGAATACTGGGAATAATGCTGCCAGCTGGAAAAAATGTTCTGAGACCCATTTCTTCACCCACATGATGACAGCTGAACTTGGAAATGGCATCTAAGCCAAATACTGAGTCATACCAGGGAGACGACAATCAATTATTTCCTTGGCATTCTAGTTCCCTAACTATCATAAGGGCCTAAAGTCAGTGCTCTGGCAGGATCAACACTACTATTTTAGCTACCCTCCCTGACTTCTACAAGCTCAAAGGTAGTAAGTCCCCTCTCTCAACCTGTTTCTTCATCTGCTCATTGGACATAATGATACTGTGAGGGACCCATAAATGAAATGAATAACTAGGTAGACACTCAAATCACTCAAATGTATATATACATATACGTATATATATATGTGTGTGTATATATATATATAAAGTAGCCATTATCTCCCACCTTTGCCACCATCATTATAAGGAGCCTGAAGAGAGGACCAAGAACAGGGTAGAGTTGTCTGTGTGTTCTCTTCTGTAGGCTATACCCTCGCTAGCTGCAGAAATGGCACCAAAAAGGCAAAGAAAAATCTGTGAACACAACAGAGCCTCCCTGAGTTCAAGGTGGCTTACATCTTTGCTTGGCATTTAGCAGGTGCAGATTACATTGTGTCTCCTCTACTTCCTGAAGCCTGGCCTGTGTGAGTCTGTCTCTGCTCGGGACCAAGAATTCACATGCATAAATCCTCACCCAACACTGAGAGACAAATACAGTTCCTACTAAGCATACGAGAAGGGAGGGCAATTGTGAGCTTCAGCACATACTGGAGCCAAGGACATCATGCTAGTTCCTTAGGGATCTGGAAGGATGCAAGGGGTATGTTAGACAGTAGTGGAATCTGAGGCTGGAAAGGTGACTGGTCCTCAGATCCTAGAAGGCTTAAAGGTCAAGTTAACCTTCAGCGGAACAGACAAAGTTCTTTAGGATTACTGGGAGGGAGTCAGGATGCTTTTGTTAGAAGCTGTACCAAGACAAAATTACTTGAGAACAGACAAGAGGAGCTTACTGACAACAGATGAAAACCAAACCTAGTGACAACAGAGAAAGTGCTTAACTTATACAGGCACCACATGCCCAGTATGATGCGTATCAAGGTAAACAGTCAAACAAAGGCCAATGAATTGATATGAACTGACTTTGCCAAGAAGCTAAGAGCTCCATTTCAATCTTAAACTAAATCCAATTTTACTGAAACGCTACAAGATGATAATAGCAGCTCTGCTGTTAGGTGCCATTGAGTAGGTTCCTACTCACAGCAACATTACATAAAACAAAACAAAACACTGCCCAGTCCAGAACTATCATTTGTCAATCACCTTATGATTTGCTGTGAACTGCAGCTAAGAGTTTTATATCCATTATGTCATTTAATCCTCATAATTAGACTACCGCAAAGATTAAATCCTAGTGTCTGTGAAAGCAGTGTCTGCTAACATTAACCATTCCACAACTCAACCCAACCTGCTGCTGCAATAAGCTTTACTTTTCTCATTTTCCAGATGAGCAAACCAAGGACCCAAGACACAAATGCAGGTCATAGAGCCAGAGTTCTTCACCAGGTCTGCTCCACCCATGTTCTTCTCACAGCATTTTGCTACCTGGTATTTATTTGGTAAGGAGCCCTGGTGGCAAAAGGGTTAAACGCTCAGCTGCCAACTAAAATGTTGGCAGTTCAAAGTCACCTGGTGTGTCTGCAGGAGGAAGACCTGGCAATCTGCTCCCATAAAGATTACTGCCTAATTATGCTGAGTGAAATTAGCTGAAAAAAGATAAATATGGTAACAGATCACCACTACAGGGACTCAGGAAAAGGTTTAAACACAGAAGAAAATAGTCTTTGATAGTTACAGGGTGGGAAGGAAGGCAGAGGAGTAGGTATTCATTAATTAGATTGTAGATAACAATTAAGTTAGGTGAAGGGTGGGACAATGCACAGTAGTGGAGAAGTCAGCACAACTGGACTAAACCAAAAGCTAAAAGGTTTCCTAAATATAGCCCAACACTTCAAAGCGCAGAAGAGTAGAGACAGGGTTTTTAGGAACCATGGTTTCAGAGGACATCTAGGTCAACTGGCATAACTAAGTTTTTAAAGAAAATGTTCTGCATCCCACTTTGGTGAGCAGCATCTGGAACCTTAAAAGCCAGCAAGGAGCCAGCCATCTAAGTAACATCAGTTGGTCCTCACTCACCTGGAACAGAGGAGAATGAAGGACATCTAAGACACAAGGAAGCTATGAGCCCATGACAGAGAAAGGGCCACATAATCCAGAGACTACATCAGCACGAAACAAGAAGAACCAAATCATGCCCAGTCACCACCAATGACTGCCCTGACAGGGTAGACGAGGTCTGACAACTGAATCTACCGACTTAACTGTTCTAAGTGCTAAATACCTCATTGCTGAATATCACTACGATCACCTTCAAAGTATTCCCCTTGGAACGCTATACACTGGTGCCAGCGCCTACTACACCCTTCAAAGCAATTTGGGGACTCCTTCTGGAATGACCACTGCATTCACTGGCATGGTGGTAAGTTCGCAAACTTAATTGTATGGTTGTCTGTGAGGGAGATTTTAACCAGTGTACAACTATAGTGGAACACCCTCCCTACTCACCTGATCTGGCCCCCAATGACTTTTCTCTTTACCTGAAGAGAAAGGAAATAGTGAAAGGAAGACATTTTGATGACATTCACGACATCAAGGGTAATACGATGACAGCTCTGATGGCCACTCCAAAAAGAGTTCCAAAATTGTTCTGAAGGGTGGACTAGGTGCTGGCATCAGTGCATGGCTTCCCGTGGGGAGTACTTCAAAGGTGACCAGTGATATTCAGTAATGAGGTATGTAGCACTCTTTCTAGGATGAGTTCGTGAATTCAGCTGGCAGCTGGCAGTCCTTTTACAACATAGAGTCCTTAGTATACAGATGTGCAAAACTCAAACTCTATTACAACGATCAGACTAGACTGGAGCATTCCTGGAAAACATGGGCCCCAGACTCCCTGTTAGCCCAGAACTGAAACCAGGCCCAAAGCCAACTCTTCAGACATAGAATGGACTGGACTATAGGACATAAAATGATACTGGCAAAGAAGTACTTCTTGGCTTAAAGTAGACACAGAAGACTAACTGGGCAGCTCCTGTCCAGAATAAAGATGAGAGGGCAGAGGGTGACAGCAGGTGGTTGAATGCAGGAGAGGTACAGGGTGGAAAAGAACAGCGTACTATCACACGGTGGGGAGAATAGTGAGTTACACAGCAATGTGTGTAAGCTTTTGTATGACAAATTGATTCGGATTGTAAACTTTCACTTAAAGCATAATACAATACTAAGAAAAACAAGATTACTGCCTAGAAAACCCAGTGGGTCAGTTCTACTCTGTCACATGGGGTTATACGTGGCAAAAACACCTTGATGGCACCTAATGTGTATTGGTAAAAGCTTAAAACATAAAGGAAAACAGTCAAACCACAAAGGGTAAAGAAAACCACACTGTGGTCTGATACTAGATCCGTGTATGATCTAAGGATATTTTTAAGACCAGACATCTAGGAGGGAAAGTCTGCTAAAACACCAGCTGCTGGGAAGACATAATAAAACTACCTGCTAAGACTTCCACAGGTAGGAGAGGAAAATAAAGCCCAGTGGTGCTCATGGCCCCTCACGTGGATTCGGCCATCTCACAAAGGGATGGTGGCAAATGGCTTAAGATATTGTTTCCTGCATGACCTTCTTCTACCTGCTTGCTGCCTAACCCCACCATCCCATGGACACACACTGGTCTTTGGGTCAGCAGCCGCTCACACTTTGATTTGCATGTTCACTAGCCACATGTACACGCTTTCCAGTGGTGGAATAGCACACAGACAAGAGGAAAGCGGAGACAGCCCAAAGAACCACGCTGCAAATACACTCTCCAGATCCCCCAAAGAACCACTCTACAGACTCTAGAAACGCGTCCTTTTTGTCAAGTCCCGTTGAGGTATAAAAGCAGATTAGCACTGACAAAAGGAGTCTCATAGCCTTGGGAGGGGGGAGGGCTGTGGCTGAGGCAGCTGATAAGGCATTAGCAGTGGCTGGTCTCCCTTGGTGCCTTTCACACCCCAAATTACATGATCAGAGTTTCCAGGCTCTGAAACTTCAAACACTAACAGCCACACAAAGGGTCGTGGTAAAAGGCGGATGACAGGACAGGCTGAAAGCAGGTGTCCTTCCAACATGGACCACATGTCCTCTACAAAACCCAAAGAAGGGCCAGAGTGATACAGGGTGCATTTTAAGCAAGATTTGGTTTCTTTCTTTAAAAGGAAAAAAATGAAGCTATCTACAGCTACCTTATACAGAACCTTTGTGCAAGATGGAAAGGACAATGCAGCCCTCAATGTGTGATCCCAGTTTCTGGTCATCCCCTCAAACAAGCCATTCTGAATACTGCGCAACTGCACAAGCAAACGTGGCAGCCTAGGCTCCCGTCACACCATGGGCCAGGCTCCAAGCAAGAAGCTTTACATGCAGTGTTTTGTTTCACTCTTATGAGGACTTGCCTTAATTACCTAATGCTGCTAAAACAGAAATACTGACAGTGGATAGCTTTAACACAGAGAAATTTCCTCTCTCACAGTCTAGGGGCTAGAACTCTAGACTCAGGGCACCAGCTCCAGGGGGAGGACTTCCTTTGTCAGTTCTCAGGGAAGGTCCTTGTCATTAGTCTTTCTCTGGTCTAGGAGCTTCTCAGCAGAAGGACCATGGGCCCAAAAGGCACATTCCATTCCTGGTGCTTTTCTCTTGGTGGCACGAGGTCCCCCTACTGTCTGCTTGCTTCATTTGTATCTCAAAAGGGATTCACTCAAAATACAACGTAATCCTGTACAGTAAGTTCTGTCTCATAACATCACAGAGGCTAGGATTTACAGCACAAAGGACAATCACATCGGATCACAAAATAGTGACCACCACACAATACTGGGAATCACAGCCTAGCCAAGTTGGCACAGATTTTGGAGGGCCATAATTCAATCTGTAACAAGGTTCCTGTGAGAAGGCAGAGTTGATCCCATTTTACAGATGCTGAAATGAGGCTTGGAGGTACATAACATGCCCCAGTTAAGAAGCCCAGCAAATGGTGGTGGTACAGGGAGTTACCAGGATTAAACATCAGGTCTGACTTCAGATAGTGTGGGTCCCAGGCCACTGCATCATAATAACCTGCAGTGCCTATTTAAAAATGCAGATTTATGGGCTTTTTTCTGAAGGAGACTTTCTGAGGGTGGGGCCCAAAATATGCATCTTTACACACTCTTCAGGAAAGAGTTTCTGATAAACAAAGATGTATGAGAACACAGCACTATGCAACACCACCTCACAGAGGATATAAGCCAGTTGATGTCAAACTCATTAGGACACATGGTGACCACAGAGTAGAACTGTGCTCTACAGGGTTTTAATGCCTGACTTTCAGATGCAGAGTGCCAGGCCTTTCTTCCAAGGTTACATCTGGGTTGACCCAAACGTCCAACACTTCCATCAGCAGTCTACCGTATTAACAATTTGCACCACACAGTGACTCCTAGACACAGTATTGTTGTTGTTGTTACGTGTTGTGTGTTATCAAGCCATTCCAATTCACAGAAACTCTATAGGACAGAGTAGAACCATCCCAAAGGGCTTACCAGGGGAAACCCTGGTGGCAAAGTGGTTAAGTGCTGTGGCTACTAACCAAAAAATCTGCAGTCTGAATCCACCAGGCACTCCTTGGAAACTCTATGGGGCAGTTCTACCCTGTGCTATAGGGTCACTAGGAGGTCTGACAACTAAGTTCACAAATTCATCCTAGAAAACATGCTACATACCTCACCGCTGAATTATCACTACAGTCACCCTGAAGTGCTCCCCTTGGGAAGCTATGCACTGACAGCAGCGTCTAGTCCACCCCTGAAAGCAATTCTAAAACTGTTCTTCTGGAATGGTCATCAGAGCTGTCATCGTATCACCCTCGATGTTTTGAATGTCATCACAACGTTTTCCTTCCAACATTTTCTTTATCTTCAGGTAAAGAAAAAAGGCACTGGGGGGCAGATCAAGTAAGCAGTGAGGGTATTCCAATACAGTTATACATTTACCAGCCAAAAACTCCCTCACAGACAAAGTTTGTGTAGTTGTGAACTTGCCACTGTGCCACCATACACAATGGCCATTCTAGAAGGAGTTCCAAAATTGCTTTGAAGGATGGACTAAGCATTGGCATCAGTGCCTGGCTTCTCAAGGAGAGTACTTCAGAGGTGACTATAGTGATACTCAGCAATGAGGTAGGTAGCACTTAGGACAATTAAGTTCACAGAGTTAACAGTTGAACCTCATATAAGTCTGAATCAATTCACCAATAACAGTTTTGTTTTTGTTGTATTTTAATCTTTATGAGAGTAGATCACAAGGCCTCTTCTCCCTAGGAGCAGCGGGTGGCTTCAAATCACTACCAGGGCTCCTTTCACAGAAACAAGGAGGGAGGAGATGAGTGAGACGGAGCGAGAGGAAGTGGAAGAGCGTGAAACAGAGAAAGAGAACGAGAGAGGGAAACAGAAACAGAGAAAGGGGTCACCATTCACTGAGCACTTTATCTGCCAGGTGTTTCTTTCATACCTGCTATCTCATTTAATACTTACAACAAGCTGGTGAAGTGGATAGTATCATGTCTGTTTTACAGAGGAAGGAACTGTGGCTTGGTAGAGGCAAAATAAAGAGCCCTAGTGGCACAGTGCCTAAGTGCCAAGCCAATATGTCCATGGTTAGAACCTACCAGTGGCTCCAGGAAGGAAAAAAGACCTGAGGATTTCCACCTGTAAAGATTACAGCATTGGGAATCCCACAGGGCAGTTCTTCCCTGTCCTGTGTGGTCACTATGAGTCACAATCAACTAGACAGCAATGGGTAGGTAAAGTTAAATAAGTGGATGAAGGCCACATGTCTAACAAATGAAGTCAGAACAACAACCAGACTCTTCAGCTTTAAATCTCATGCACATTCACTATCACATTCCTAATTTTCTCTGTTTGGTAGACAGAAAAGGAGAAGTCTTCGTACAATCGTCAGAAGTACATGGACAGCTGTAAACTCTGAAAGGGTCCAGAGGAAGACCTGGCCCAATCTGAACCAGGCAGCAGAAGCAGCTACATCCTTGGGGCATCCACATCTTCTGCAGTTGCAGTCCTTCTGATAGAGGAACATGAGCTGGCCACACACACACAGGGCAGCACTTGCATGGACTCACCTATCATCGTTCCTCCCACAGCACTTCACAGCTGGAGTCCACACCCCCCATGCCTGATTCCACTCCAGAGCCTGCATAACCCAGGAGGGTAACCAACAGAATTCAAGTTCCAAATAATATGCTGTTGGAAGAATTTTCCTTCTCTAGGCAAAGCCTCTTCATCTGCAAAACTAGGAGGCAGAAATCACTGCTTTCTAAGGTACCACTGGAAACCCTGGAAGCATACTGGTTAAATGCTACAGCTGCTAATCAAAAGGTTAACAGTTTGCAACCATCAGGTGCTCCTTGGAAATTCTATGGGGCAATTCCACCCTATCCCATACGATGGCTGTATGTCAGAATGGACTCAACAGGCAATGGGTTCAGGTTTTTTGTTTAAGGTCCCAATAACACCGGGTGACTCCATGATTCACTGACCCAATGTTATATGAACACTGAAATGTGATTTACAAAACTTACTAAAGGACAAGGTACTGGCAGAAGCTCCATCAAGCTGGGACATGGAGGTGAAATGTCAGCTGCTACTAACAGTGGCATGGGTAGAACAAAGCTTTCTAATCTCCATCCTGCTTTCTGTTCTTCTACCTCTGCCCTAGAAGCTCTGGGGAGGGCTGTTCTGTAACAAGTTGACCAGCGGCAAGCGCCTTTTGTCCTCTTTCCCTGCACTTGGTATGAATCTCAAACTGCCTGCCAGCTGACTCATCACTCCCTGGCTGCCCTTTTTTGCAACCTTCTCCCATAGGCATCATGCTTTTTAACTAAGTGCAAGCTCATAGAAGGCCAGATGGGTTTAGATCAGACAAGACTGAATAGCAGAGTGCACAGTACAGAGCTGTGTACACAGTGGCAGTACTAATATTCTAGTATTCTGTTGTCTCTTGTTGTTAGTTGTCATCAAGACAGGCTCCTGTCTCATGGCAGCTCCATGCATGGACTGTTGTGATCTGCAGGGTTTTCACTGGTGGATTTTTGCATGTACATTGCCAGGCTGGTCTATCTAACAGTAACAACTACCAGCAGCTAACATCTGAGTGCCTACTATGTACCAGGTACTATTCTAAGTACTTTGTAACAACCGTATGAGGTATGCATTGTTACTATCCATATTTAATAAATGCAGAAATACACCTATCACAAATAAGCTAACTTGCTGAGGTCACACAGCAAATCTGGACAGTCTCACCCATAATTGCATGGCTCTGGCATTAGAGAGACCTGGGCCCAAACTCTACTTCAGCAAGTTATTAACTGTTTCCTAGGATAAGCTGCTTAAAACTTTGTGTCCCAGTTTGTTTGTCTGTAAAACAAAGATCACATCTACCTTGTAGGGTTATTCTGAAGATCAGACAGAGATAATACAAGCTTGGACAATTAAGTTTGTGAACTTGCCACCATGGACTTACGTCGGCAACACTGTACAAACAATTCAGTAAGGTTTCCTAACCTTGGTATATCAATGTCTCACAGCTGAGTTTGTGCTGATATGTGGCAGTGTCTTGCTGAGTGGAGTCCATTACTCTTGTTGTGGGTTTTTATATGCTACTGCAAAATGTTGGAGGTTAATTAGAGCAATGAACAAACATTAAATTTCTTGTTAAACTTGGCAAGAGTGGAAGTGAAATTGGGACACATTAGTCCAAGTTTATGGGGATAACACCATGAAGAAAACAGCAGTGCACAACAGATTAAGTGTGTTTCTGAGGGGAGAGAAAGTGTCACTGATGAAGAGAGGTCAGGGCAGCTAGAAACAAGCAAAACTGACAAAAACACTGCAAAAATTCATCAACGTGTGCATAGAAATCATCAGCTAACTGTCAAAAGCTTAGCAGACCAAGTAAACATCAATACAGAAATAGGAAAATCTTCACTGAAAATCTTGGCATGAAAAAGGTGTGTGCAAAAATGGTCCCAAATGAACTCACCAGTAAACAAAACCAAAGGACAGCTGAAGTTTGCCAAGACCTTCTGGAGAGGCAAGACAATGTTTTGGGCAGTATTATCACTACTGACGAAACATGAGTGTACCCCTATGACCCAGAAACAAAGCATCAAAGTGCATAGTGGAAGTCAGCCAATTCTCCACAACCAAAAAAGTTAAGTCAGTCTAAGTGAAGAGTCAAAGCAATGTTGCTAACCTTTTTTTGATATCAGACAGCTTGCTCATTATGAATTTGTACCAACTGGACAGTAAACCTAGTTTACTGTTCAGAAGTGCTGAAAAGGCTGCGTGAAACATGAAAACAATCTAAACTTTTCACCAAAAACTCATGGCTCTTGCATCACAACAATGCACCAACTCACACAGTACTGTCTATGAGACAGCTGTTAGCCAGTAAACAAATAACTGTATTGGAACACCCACCCTACTCACCTGATCTGGCCCCCAATGAAATTTTTCTTTACCCAAAGATAAAGGAAATATTGAAAGGAAGACATATGGATGACATTCAGAACATCACGGTAATATACAACAGTCCTGATGGCCATTTCAGAGAAAGAGATCCAAAATTGCTTTGATCCAAAATTGCTAGGTGCTGGTGTCAGTGATTAGCTTCCCAAGGGGAATACTTGGAAGGCAACTGCAGTGATATTCACACGTGAGGTATATAGTACTTTTTCTAGGATGAGTTCACAAACGTAATTGTCAGACCTCACATATGCAAAAGAACCCAACATTCTGCCTGGTCTGTTCACTCATGAATTTACTGACCTCCTGCTTTGTGCAAGGCTCTGAGCTAGGTAGTAGGAAAACAGAAGAAGAAAGCAAGATTCCTGCCCCAAACCTGCTCACAATCTGCTGACTGGGGCAAAACCAAAACATTCAGAACCACATGGGAGGGGCAACGTCACGTGCAGGGTTTCATGGGAACACTAAGAATGACACCTGAGGCCAAAGAAAGCCGAATTGAGGTTTCGAGGCTGTGTGAGGTTAACCAAGCACATGAGGACAGTTAGGGGAAGGGCGCTCAGGGCAAAAAGGTGGCAATGGTCACTGGGCTCTCTTAACAGACCAGGCCAACCCCTTGGGTATCAACTGTCCTATCTCACATCCAAACTCTCAGAAAATACTGTCTATGATACCTTGAAAATGGTATTCAGAACCCAAAATGTGAGTTGAGCTCCTCTTTATCCTAGAAAAGGTGGAGAGGAGATAATAGACAGATCAGAATAAATATGTGCATATATTATGTGTAGTACATGTGTGTATGCTCAGTTACAAAATGAAAAATAACTCAAAACTTGAAAGAAAATTACCTTTGGGAGAATCAACAGAATAGACGGGATACAGATAGAAGCTGGATTTCTTTGAATACAATTTGTTTTGTAGACATGACTCTTGAACTATGCAAATATTAACTATGTAACTCAGTAATAATAGTTCAATAAATCTGTAGGTTCATAATAGCAAAATAGACATTGGTCATCTTTGGAGAAGTCTAAGGAACCAATTTTCAGTTTTAAAAACTATTTGAAAGAAAGAATCAGATTTTTATTTTTTCCCCCGCCTTTGTTACATCAACTGTACTGCATGGTAATTAATAATAATAATAAAAATTTAAAAGGAACTAATAAAAACTGAAAGCAAATGAACCCAGCTAAAAGTCAAGTGCCGTCAAGTCGGATCTGACTCATGGCGACCCTAGGGGCCAGAGTAGAACTGCCCTCTGGAGTATTCAAGGAGTGCCTGGTGGATTTGAACTGCCGACCTTTTGGTTAGCAGTGATCACGCTTAACCCACTACCCCACCAACGTTTCCCAAATGAACCCAACTAAGTACCAAATCAATGACACAACTACACAGAGAGACAGAATCTTAAGAGACTTTAAGACACTAAGTAATGTCTTAAAGTGAAATATTCCCAGAACAAAGAAAAACAATTTTATTAGTAGTTTTGTTATTTTTTTAACTGCATATTATGGAATAAAGCAAATGAGCATATTAGCATAACTGAAACCCAGGATTTGGGGCATTCAGTAAGGTGCTCCAGATATAAGAGATACAAATTTAAAATATTAATGAGGCTAAGTAAAAATCTCATGTTTCTGAATCTAAGTTGAAAGTATCAGTGTGGGCTCATGATGTCTTTTTATCTTTTGAAAGATTTGTTTCCTAGCTCTGTCTATTGAAAAAGATATAGATACAAGACCAACCTAGCAGCAGTGAGCACCCTTCACATCAATTTTGTGGTCCTGAAACACCATTTCCTTCTAAAAGGAACTAGGATTCCCTTTGAAGAAGTGGCTACTTCTAAGACTGGGCTAGGCAATGCACAGAATGAGCCTGGAATATCTTGTGACGCCAGAAAGCAAGGAAAGAAACAAAGACTACCAGGGTTGTGTCGAAAGAACTCAGGAGCCAACCTGAAGAGGCTCTGATTGGCCAACAATAGGTCTGTTTGAACATCAACCAGAACAACAACTCAGTAACAGATCAAGAAAGCCAAAGGTTCATAGTAATAAAATAAAGAGAGACAGAAGAACTTCACTGTTCATCCCTGAAGAAGGCTAGGGAACTGATTTTGTATTTTAGAAAACTGTTAAATAAAGAGCAAGAATCCAGTACTTCTCCTGCCTTCCAGGCAATCCAGTGTCTGATGAGAGAGAGTTGCTCTTCACAGAATTCCAGCTAACCAATAAAGAAAGAATGACAGAATTCACCATTTTGTGACCCTAAATAAAATAATGGAGCTCCTGGTTTGTGCAAACGGTTAATACTCTTGGCTGTTAACCTAAAAAGGCTGGATGTTCAAGTGTACCCAGGGGTGTTCCAGAAGAAAGGCATGGTGGCAATCTACTTGTGAAAAATCAGCCCCTGAAAACCCTACAGTGCACAGTTCTACTGTGGTACAGCCAAGGCTGCATGAGTTGGAACTGACTTGATGGCAACTGTTTTTCTTGGTGGTGGTGGTCAATCTTTTCTAAAATAATTGAAATAGACAACAATTACCGACGGACTGCTAAATCATAAAAACAGAAACAAGCACATATATGTACCCCAAAGCAAACAGTGAATATGACTTATGACTTGGTCCTTTAGAAAAAATCTAATCTGACTCTAAGTCTGGTCAAGCCTCTAGCTTTCCCTGCCAAGTTACAGGGAAGACAGGGGACACACAAACAGATTCTGTACCACCACAGGAGTGCACAGTCAGCAACATCTAGACTTTGGGAAAATCTACAGTGCAGATGATCTGGTTTATTCAGCAAGGAGACTGCAAGGTGACAAAAAAAGAGATGGGGAGGAAATGTTAATAGATGAGACTTAAGAGACATGTGAATCAACTTGTCTCTTGAACACTGGAACTCTGATTCAAACAAACTGCAAAAAGAAAAAAAGACTCACATAAGAATTAGGCAAATCTGAACAGACTAGGTATTTGAGGTTATTAAGAAATTACTATTAGTATTCCAGATGAACTGAAGAAACTGAGATGTTTTTAAAAGAATTTTCTATATTTTACAGACATGTGGAAACATATAAGGGTGATAAAATGATACTGTGACTGGGATTTACTTCACAATAACCCAAAGGGGCAACGTACAGGTTGAAGAAGAAATGAGATTGGTCAGGAATTGACCATCAAAGCTGGTAATACAGACATGGAGTTCCACTTTCTATTCTGAGGGTTCTCCCTTCCTACTTAAAGATATATTTGAAATTAAAAAGTTAAATCTACATTTATTAAATGTAATACAAATCACAGTACATAATGCATATGTTATACTTTTATAGGCACACATGTAGATACAATCCACCTTTTACCACTAGCTATGGTGTTACCAGCCTAGCCTAAGCCATCATCATTTCTCACTTGGATTATTGCAGGAGCCTCCTAACTGACACCTCAGTCTCTACCCTTGCCTCCCCACAGTTAACAGACAGCAACTGTGGAAAGCATTATTAAGGATAGAGTGGAGCAGATTTCAGGGTTTTTTCCCTAAAATTTGAAAATCATACCCATGGAGGAAAAAACTCTCCATCCACTGTCCTAAAGATGACACTGATACTTTTTAAAATTTTATGATTTTCCCAGAGTTATGAGTAGCACAAGGTAAAAAAACAGAGATAAGATTAAGTATCTGAAAGCCTCAGACAGACTCCTCCTGGTGTCACTTGCTGGCTGTGTTGTGACTTGGATAAGTCACTCATTTAACCTTCTGAGTATCAGTCTCCTCAGCTGTCAAATGAAGATAGTTATACCTAGCCCATGAGGAAGTTATAAAAATGAAGTAAAATTCTGTGTATGGAAGCACTTAGTAAAGTAAAACTAAAGCACCAACGGTTTTTATTCAGGCCAACACCAAACAGCAGCAATATCAGGAGATAAAGCTCTATCCAGAATTTTGCTTCTCCACCTATGAGTGTGTTTATTTCATCAGACTGTTATTTTTATGGTTATTGGAATCATACAAAAGGTTCTCTGCTAAGACCGAACAAGTAACAACTTCAGAATGTACTATTAAATTCCCACAATTAATTGCTGGGCTTTTGTTATTTTTATTTGCTTTTTTTTTGAAAAAAAAGAAAACCTCTTGGTATGTTAAAATGTTTCACATGAATAGCAGAGCTAACACTACATTGCGTAACAATACGTTAAAAACCAAAGTGTCCCAAATACAGATCTGCTCATGACTGATGGACCGCAGCCAGTCAATGCACATCTGTGAGGCTCTCATCACTGTACAAAAAGAATCTGTCATTGTTTTCAGAGCAGCTCAACTCTATGTCAACAGGATACCCTTTGAGCAGGCTCTAATTTTCTACAGATTTCAAGTTTGGAATTCTGACACAAGTATCCAATTTCCAACCCTTTAAGTGCTGGAATGGATATTAAGAGTAACCAAAATCCCCAAACCACACCCACTATCATAGAGTCGATTCTGACTTATAGCAACCCTATAGACAAGAGTAGAATGGTCCCACAGAGTTTCTAAGGAGGGCCTGGCAGACGTGAACTGCCAACCTTTGGATTAGCAGCCATAGCACTTAACCACTAGCCACCAGAGTTTCCTTTAAGAGCAGCTGGGAACCAAAATCCTTTTACCAACCACTGCTAAAAGCAAAAACATCCTGACTTCTTTTATTCAAAGCACATCAGAAGAATTCTGAAAGACATACTATCGACTTAAACACTTTCAAAGGTGGGTTTAATGAAGCAAAAGAGAACAACATTTCATCAGGTTAAGTTGTCAAAGGTACCTAAGCAAAGCAGAACTGAACAAGTACGAAGGCATTTAACCCCAGCATCACTGAGGCTGCCCCAAAAGAGCACATGAATTTCCATGAGGCAGGAGCATATGCAGCCATGACAATGAGCCTCTGTCCATCCTTCTATAATAAACCCTAAAATAAATAAGGCTCGAGCAGGACACTTGTATGTCTGTTGCCTCATTTCTGTTCTCTCCCCTCAGGACATTAGCATTTGATGTTCCTTCTACCAGCAGCCTCTTCAAGCTTTTCTGCATGACTAACTTCTTCTCATCCTAAGAAGGGCATATTTAAATGCTGCCCACTGAGAAACCTCCACATGTCCATCAGTCTCTCATACTGTGGGGACTTACAGGTTATGATGCTGGCAGAAACCCTGGTGGTGTAGCGGGTTAGGTGCTCCATCGGAAAAGGTCGGCAGTTTAATTCCACCAGGCTCTCCTTGGAAACTCTATGAGGCAGTTCTACTCTGACCTCTAGGGTCACTACGAGTTGGACCCAACTCGACAGCAGTAGGTTTGGTTTGGGTTTGGCATGATGTTGGCAGCTATATCACCTAGTATTTCGATTTTAGCAGGGTCACCCATGGTGGACAGATCGCACTTGGATTTTCAGATGAAAACAGACTAGAAAGAGAGACACAGCAATCTACTTCTGACAAAAATTTAGCCAGTGAAAATCCTATGAATGGCAGTGGAACACTGTCAAATATAAGCTCCAGAAGATGAGCCCCACATGTTGGAAAGCACTTAAAATGTGACTGAGGAAGAGCTGCCTCCTCAAAGTAGAGTCAAACTTAATGACACGGATGGAGTAAAGCCTTTCAGACTGTCATTTGCTGAGCTGACGTAGCATGAATCAAAATGAGCACAAACAACTGAAAACGCTTATTAATAATCAGAAAACGGAATGTACAAAGTATGAATCTAGGAAAAATGGAAATCATGAAAGATGAAATGCATGAACATCAATATTCTATGCATTAGCTAGCTGAAATACACTGGTACTGGCCATTTCAAAGCAGACAAGCACATGGCCTACCCTTCTGGAATTCAACTTGAAGAGGAATGGCACTGCATTCATTCAAAAAGAATACCTGAAGATCTATCCTGAAGTACAGTGCTGTCAGTGATAAGCTAATATCCATACATCTACAAGAAAGATCAGTTAATACAACTATTATTCAAATTTATGCATCAACCACTAATGCCAAAGATGAAGAAACTGAAGATTTTTACGAGCTTCTGCAGTCTGAAATTGATCAAGCATGCAATCAGGATGCATTGACAATTACTGGTGACTGGAATGCAGAAGTTGGCAAAAAAGAAGGCTCAGTAATTGGAAAATACAGCCTCGGTGACAGAAATGATGCTGGAGATCACATGACAGAATTTTGTGAAACCAAACACGTCTCCACTGCAAATATCTTTTTTCACCAACACAAAGGGCAATTATATACATGGACCTCACCTGATGGAATACACAGGAATCAAACTGACTACCTCTGCAGAAAAAGATGATGGAAAAACTTGTTATCTGTAGTCAGAATAAGACCACGTGCTGGCTGTGGCACAGATCATCGATTACTCCTATGCCAGCCCAAACTGAAACTTAAGAGAGTTAGTGCAAGTCCACCTCAACCAAAGTACGACCTTGAGTATATCCCACCTGACTTTAGAGATCATATCAAAAATAGGTTTGATGTTCACTACTAAAGACCAAAGACAAGACAAGTTGTAGAATGACATCAAAGACATCATATATGATGACAGCAAGAGGTAATTAAAAAGACAGGGGAAAAAGAAAAGACCAAATTGGATGTCAGAAGAGATTTAGACACTTGCTCTTAAATGTGAAGTAGCTAAGGCAACAGGAAGAAATGGTGAAGTAAAAGAACTGAACAGGATATTTCAAAGGATGGCTCACGAAGACAAAGTATTATAACGACATGTGTGAAAGACCTGAAGATAGAAAACGAAAAGTAAAGAACACGATCAGCATTTCTCAAGCTGAAAGAACTGAAGAAAAGATTCAAGCCTCGAGTGGCAATATTGAAGTATTCTATGAAGAAAATATTAATCAACACAGGAGGCACCAAAAGAAGATGGAAGGAATACACATAGTTGTCATACCAAAAAAAGTAGTTGCTGTTCAACCATTTCAAGAGGTAGCACATGATCAGGAATCAATTGTACTAAATGAAAAAGCCGAAGCTACTAACAAAACACAAGGCTCCAGGAATTATGATTTGAGACGCTTCAACAAACAGATGCAGTGCCAGAAGTTCTCACTCATCTGTACCAAGAAATCCCTGGCCAACCAACAAAAAGGGATCCATAATTATGCCTATTCCCATGAAAAGTGAACATGGAAACATGGAAAATATCAAACAGTACTATTAATATCACATACTAGTAAAGCTTAGCTATAGACCACTCAAAAGTGGCTACAGCAGTATATATTGCTAGGGAACTGCCAGAAATTCAAGCTGGACTGAGAAGAGTACATGAAATCAGGAATAACACTGCTAATGTCAGATGTATTTTGGATGAACAGAAAATATCAGAAAAGGGTTTACTTGTGTTTTATTGACTATGCAAAGGCATCCAACTGTGTGGATCATAACAAATTATGGATAACACTGCAGGTAATAAGAATTCAGACCACTTAATTGTGCTCATGAGGAATCTGCACACGGATCAAGAAGCAATCACTCAAACACAACAACCGGATGGTTTAAAGTCAGGAAAGGTATGTATCAAGGTTGTACCCTTTCATCTTACCTATTTAATCTGTATGCTATGCAAATAATCCAAGAAGCTGGACTATATGAAGAAGAACAGGACATCAAGCTTGGAGGAAGACATTAACAACCTGCATTATGCAGATGACACAATCCTGTTTGCTGAAAGAGAATTTGAAACACTAATGAAGATCAAAGACCATGGCCTCTGCTATGGATTGCACCTCAACATCAAGAAAACAAAAACTGTCACAACTGTATTAATCAGCAACATCAACATAAATAAAGAAAAGATTGAGGTTGTCAAGGATTTCATTTTACTTGGATCCACAGTCAGCATGCATGGAAGCAGCAGTTAAGAAATTAAATGACCCACTGCATTGGGCAAGTCTGCTATAAAAAGGCCTCTTTGAAGTGTTAAAAAAAAGTCACCTTGAAGATTAAGGTGTACCTGCCCCAGGGCATGCTATTTTTAATCACATCTCATGCATAGGTCAGCTGGACAACAAATAAGGAGGACAGAAGAAAAACTAATGCCTCTGAACCATGATGTTGGAGATTAACACTGAATATATACTACGGACTGACAAAAAAGCCAACAAATTTGTCTTGGAAGAAGCACAACTAGAGTGCTCCTTAGATGCTCCTTAGATGCACCACATCTTGCAAACTTTGGACTGTTGTCAGGTGCATTAAATCCCTGGCAAAGCACATTATGCTTGCTAAAGTACACAGTCAGCAAAAAAGAGGAAGACCTTCAACATGATGGACTGACAAAATGGCTGCAACACTGGGCTCCAGCATACCAATGACACAGGCACGGCACAGAACCATTGTTTTGTATATAGAGTCGCTCTGAGTTGGTACTGACTCACTGACAACTAACAACACTGAGAAATGTGCCCCCTCCCACCAGAGCTAAAGCAGACCCAACCACCACCCTACATTTCACAAAACACCTCTCCTTCTGAAATATCTAGGTTTCAAGAACCCATCCTGTGGTCTACACACATATTCTAATTTCGGGGGGAGGAGTTCAGGTAAGATAGTTGACCATCGATATACAGTTTCCATCCATTCTAATGTTGTTATTAGTGTTGTTAGGTGCTACAGCATCAGTGCCAACTCATAACGACTGTCATGGACGGACTTGTGTCCCTCCAAATATGTGTGCAGCCATTTGGCTGGGCCATGATTCCCAGTATCATGGGGCTGTTCTTCATTTTGTGATTTTCCTATGTTGTAAATCCTAATATCTATCTGTGGTTAACAGGATAAGATTGGATTATGTTAAAGAGTTAGGGTGGGACTATAACACCCTTACTAAGGGTGATTCCCTGGTGTGTAGCTTGCACCACCACATCTTATCCTACCAAAGATGAAAAGAAAGGAAAGCAAGCATAGAGTTGGGGGCCTCAGACTACCCCTAAAGCAGCACCGGGAACACAGTGTGTCCTTTGGATCTCACGTTCCTGCCCCAAGATGTTCTCAGACCAAAGACTGATGCAACATAAGGACCTTTCTCCTGAGCCAACAGAGGGAAAGTAGTACACTCCCCTGGGGCTACCACCCAGCATTCGGACTTCCAGTCTATTGGACTGTTTAAGACTAAAGTTTTATTTGCAGTATTTCTGTTAAGAGTAGTACATGATTACTAAGACAGTGACCTTATGTACAACAGAATGAAACAGGGGTGGTCCTACACCATCCTCAAAATTGAGGGTTTTATTGAGGTTCTTACTGAGGGACCCTCTTATTGAGAGTCTTAAACTCTTTTTCACTGACTAGTTATCAAACATGATGTCTTTCTCCAGGGACCAATCCCTACTAAAAACATGTCTAAAATATGTGAAATGTAAGCCTCATCATTCTTGCTTGTAAGGAGCACTCTGGTTGTACTTCTTCCAAGAAGTAGAGTTGTTTATTCTTTTGATGGTCCATGGTATATACAGTACTTTTTCAACAACACAATTCAAAGGCCTCAATTCTTCTTCAGTCTTTTTTATTAATTTCCCAGTGGTTTTCTTTATTCATTTCCCAGCTTTCACATGCTTAGGAGGTGATTGTAAACACCATGACTTGGGTCAGGCACACCTTAGTCTTCAAGTCCTCATTGCTTTTCAACACTTGAAAGAGGTATGAAACCCTGGTGCCATAGTGGCTAAATGTAAACTCAAATCCACTATGACTCCTTGGAAACTCTACAAGGTAGTTCTGCTCTCACCTACAGGGTCACTATGAGTTGGAATCGGTTTGGCTTTGGCCAAACCAAATGTGCTCAATGCAATACGTGTTTTGATTTCTCAACTGCTGCTTCCATGAATGTTGATTGTAGATTCAAGTAAAATGCAACCCTTGACGTTCAGTTTTTCCTTGTTTATCATGTTGTTTACTGGTATAGATCTGAGGATTTTTATTTTCTTTATGTTGAAGTGTAATCCATATTGAAGGCTGTAGTCTTCAATCTCATTAGAAAATGCTTCAAGTCCCCTTTACTTTCAGCAAGCAAGGGTGTGTGCTTTGCATAATGTAGGTTGTTAATGAGTCTTCCTCCAATGCTGATGTCTCATTCTCCATACAGTCCAGCCTGAAATTATCTGCTCAGCATACAGACTGAATAAGTATGGTGAAAAGACACAATCCTACACATATCTTTCCTACCTTTAAATCATGTAGTATCCCCTTGTTCTGTCTGTTATAACTGCCTCTTGATCTATACGCAAGTTCCTCATGAGCACAATTAAGTGTTCTGGAATTCCCATTCTTTGGGAATTCTTTGTCATCCATAATGTGTCATGCTCCATACAGTCAAATTCCTTTTCACAGTCAATAAAACATAGATAAACATCTTTCTAGTATTCTTCACTTTCAGCTAGGATCCATCCGACATTAGCAGTAATGCCCCTAGTTCCAAATCTTCTTCTGAATCCAGCTTGAATTTCTGACAGTTCCCTGTCACTATACTGCTGAAGCCACTTTTGGATGATCTTCAGCAAAATTTTACTTGTGTATGATATTAATGATACTGTTCAATGATTTCTGCATTCAGTGGGATCACTTTTCTTGATAACAGGCACAAATATAGCTCTCTTCTGGCTAGCTGGCAAGGTAGCTATCTTCTATATTCCTTGGCATAGACTAACGAATACTTTCAGCCCTTCATTTGTCTGTTGAAACACGTTAGTTGATATTCCATCAATTCCTGAAGCCTTGCTTTTTGCCATTGTCTTCACTGCAGCTTGGACTTTTCCCCTTAATGCCATTGGCTCCTGCTGATATGGTACCTCCTGAAATAGTTGAACACTGATCAATTCTTTTGGGCACAGCAACTCTGTGTATTCCTTTCATCTTCTTTTGATATTTCCTGAGTTGTTTCCTATTTTTATTTTCCTCATAGAATCTCTCAGTATGGCAGCTTGAGGCTTGTACTTCTTCTTCAGTTCTTTCAGCTTTACAGGTGCAGAGCATGCTCTTCTTTTTGGCTCCTCATCTCTCGGTCTTTACCCATGTTATCATTATACTGTGTCTTCTCAAGTCCCCCACTTTGAAATCTTACGTTCAATTATTTCACTTCACCATTTCTTTCTTTCACTTTCAGTACTCGACATTCGAGAGCAAGTTTCAGAGTCTCTTCTGACATCCATTTTGGTCTTTTCTTTTTCTCCCATCTTTTAAACGACCTCTTGCTTTCTTCATGTATGATGTCTTTAATGTCATTCTACAACTCATCTGGTCTCTGGTCTTTAGTGTTCAATCTATCATATCTATTCTTGAGATCATCTCTAAACTCAGGTGGGATATACTGAAGGCTGTATTTTGGCTCTCGTGAACTTGTTCTAGTTTTCTCCAGTCTCATCCAGAAACTGAAGAAACTGATGGTCTGTTCCACAGTTAGCCCCTGGCCTTGTTTTGGCCAATGATACTAAGCTTTTCCCTCATCTCTTCTCATAGATGTAGTTGACCTGATTCCTGTATATTCCATCAGGCAAAGTCCATGTGTATAATCACCATTTATGTATTTGAAAAAAAAGGTACTTGCAACAAAGAAGTCTTTAGTGATAGAAACTCATTTTAATTCTGTATGCACAATCCCTTCACCATGATATTAAGAATAAAAACCAAAACAAAACAAATGAAGATGCAAGGCTATCAGCAAACAAAGGCCAAGTAACATCTGTGATCAGTCAGCTCCTGCAATGCCTAACCAAGCACAGAAAGGTCAGCAAACTCAGACCGGGCACCAGGCCTCAGGTCATGCTGAGACTCCAGAACAGGAAGAAGGGGAAGCTCAGGCCCTATCAAATGGACAGTGAAGGGCAGGCAGATCAAGAATTTCACCCTTGGAATAAGACCGAAGTGGAGCCAAATCCCAACTGTACCACATAAAAGTCCTACAATATCTCTGTGCCTCACTTTCTTCAAGTAAAATAAAGTATCCTCAAGGAGCTCTGCAGAGCCCTGGTGGAACAGTGGTTAGAGGTGGGTTGCTAACCAAAAAGTCAGCCGTTTGAATCCACCAGCTACTCCTTGGCAACCTTAAAAGGCAGTTTTTCTCTATCCTATTGAGTCCCTATGAGTTGAAATCGACTCAAGAGCAATACAAAGAGCACTGCCAACAACAAGATTAATACAGTCACTACGGCTTTTGTGACTTTCTGACCTAAGTTCATGCTCAACACATAGGCTATCAAGCCCATCCTTTCAACCTGGGGCTTATAACCTATTTAAAACATTTCCTGCTCAGGTCACATTTAGAAGTGTCTAATTATTATGAGGAACAGAAGGGCTTTATAAGGTGTTAATGAGGAACTAATTTGTCTGGCATCCAAAGTGGAGATGGCACTGACCTCAGGCCATCGATACACAGACTAAATGGACAGCAGCTTTACCATGTATTCACTCCCTGGGTAACCTTGTGGAAGATCCTTCATCTCTCTGTAAAACTTCATCTGTAAATTGCAGGCATTAACCGTATCTGTCTCCTAGGATTCCTCTGAGAATTAACTGAGATAATGCATGTTAAGTATCCAACATCAGCCTGCCAGATAAAGAGCTATGTTTATCATGGTGACCAATTCATCATACTTTCTGTTTCAATCCTTCCAGAAATCCTAAAAATTTCTCTCAATGGAGGGGAGGGTCCTACTTTGCTATTATTTCCTAAAACTGGAACTTAATAATGTTGGGAAGTCAGTGGCTATAGGTCACTACCCTAGTGTCTCTTTTCCTCGAGTTAGAAGAGGAGGAGGTGGCACCATTGCTGGTTGTCACTCCATATCCAGTCTCCCTTTCTTCTCCCTTGGGCATATAGTATTTGACTAGTTATGTAGCCTCCATGAATAAGAGACTACATTTTCTTCATCTGTGTGCTAAAGGGGATGAGATTAAGTTCTGAAAAATGGGATGTGTGTTAGACAGTGAAACTTCCTGGTCGTTCTTAAAGGAAAAACAAAGGCCCTTCCCCTTTGTCTTCACGGTTCCTGGAAAATGGATTGCAGGACAGTCATCCCGGACAAGGAAAAGAGCAGCTCTCTAAGTACTGTGAAGCAACAAGATAAAGGAGCCTAGGACCCTAGTGACTTACAGAGCAGAGCTGCCATTCCAGGTCAGACTTAGAGAAGCAAGAAATAAACTTGCATCTGTTTAAGCCATAGTTATGTCAGCCTTTGTTACGTACAGCAGACCTACAGCCTCAGAGATACTGTGGAGAAGAGAAAGAGAAAGGGGTAGGTTGAAACATGCTCCTGGCACCAGGTTCAAGCTGGTTCACTCATGGCAGATGAAGTGAAACAAGAACAGAAGTAAATTTTTACAATTTGGAGGATATCGGACAAGAAAAATTATGGATCAAAACTTTGGATTGAGAGACTCAGAAGAGGCATGCTGAGCCCTTTTAGGAACCTCCTACATATGACTGGATTATTGGCAGGACTTCAAAGAGTGACACACATTCAAAGTTGCGTAGCTGGCCACCATCTCTGAGCAGACACTACTGTGTCAGACTCTGCTCAAAACCCAATAGGCAAGAGATCTGGTTGCTATGCAATGTGGATGCTGCCCTTGTTTTCTAAGAGGGTGATTTGGTTTCCAGCAGGATTTTAATCTGTAATTTTTCCCATTTCAGGTACCATTCCAGTTCACCCAAATTTTAAAAATTTGGTCTGTTCTAGTTTCACTTACCTGGCCATGAATGAACTCAGAAGAACCAGTTTACAGCCCTGACTGGCACACAGCCAGTTTTTACAACTATCTGTAGAGTTAAATAGCCTCTGTAAGATTCTAAAAAATCAAAACAAATTTGGAATACTGAGGTCAACTCCAAAAACAGTAGCATGCTGGCCAGCTATTTAGAACTATCTTTTATGCATATCATAATTAATTTTCTGAACTAATGCCTTATTTGTGGACATTTTCAGATGGTTTAGAATTTTCCTATTATAAACAATATTAGAATAGGTTAAATCTAACTGGTTGCCACTCTTACTGGAATAAAAGAGAACCACCCCTGAATACTAAAATGCTAGAGTTAGGAAGGATCTTGGAAATCATCTGGTCAATCTCCCTAAAACAAATATACACATATGTGTGCACAGATTATTTTATAGCTATTGAAACTACATACCCATTCTTACTGTAGGAAATAAGCACAATGTGTAATGTGTGATTTCAAAAGTTCTTAAATACTTAAAAGAAAAAAAAAAAAGATGAGCCACCAACCTTGCTGTAAATTACTTTTCTTTCTTCTTTTTTGGATATTTTACTATGGTTTGAGTGAAAGTTTACACAGCAAATCAGTTGCCCATTCAACAACATACATACATTCAGTTGCGTGACATTAGTTGCAATCCCCTCAATGTGACAGCACCCTAACCACTTCTTCTCTGAACTCCCTGTTTTCATGTGTCCATTCTTTCTGCCTTCTGGACTTTGTTTTTGGGAAAATGCTGCCCATGTGATCTGATGCAGTCAATTGTTCTGAGGAGCATGTCCCTCATGAGTGTTACTATTCACTTTATAAGCAAAATAACCAAACCCACTGACATCAAGTTAATGCCAACATACACTGATCCTCTAGGACATAGTAGAAGTACCCCACAGAGTTTCTAAGGAGCGCCAGGCAGATTCAAACGGCTGATCTTTTAGTTAGCCAACAAAGCACTTAACCACTATGGCACCAGAGTTTCCTTTCACAGGCCTGTCTACTGTTTGGCTGAAAGGTGATTTCCAGGGATGCGTTCACTTTGAAGGGCCTCTTAAGCCATTGCTGACCTTGGAGAATCAAATAGAAAAAGTATAAATGAATGAAATTATAGGAAAAATAAGAGTTTGGAACATGAAACATATGGTACAGATATGCTGATTGCCTTGGGGAGCAATTTAATTATCTTAAATTTGTTTCCTCATCCATAAACATAACATTCTCCTGTAAGCTCACAACAAATATCTGTTGCCTGAATCAGTGATGTGATAGGTACTCAACTGCTCATTGTCACTCAAATATTCAATACCCTTTCTTGCTTACAGTTAGCTCCCGTTTGGAATGTCCTCCCTTAATCTCTTGGTGGGAACTAAAAATGTCTCTGAACCAAAAAAGACCATACTCACTGCCACTGAGTTGTGACCCTACAGGACTCATAGAGAGACCCTATAGGGCACAGTAAAATTTCCTTACAGAGTTTCCAAAGAGTACCTATCAGATCTGAACTGATGACATTTTGGTTAGCAGCCACGGCACTTAAACACTATGCCACCAGAGTTTTGCCCCGGGTGAGGTGTAAAATAATCTCTTATTAAGAATCACTTGCCTTCTATGAACTAGATTTTGTATAATCACTGGAGAAAAAAACAAGTTAAGAGCAATGCCTAATCATGCTTAGAACATAAATGCCACTTTGCTATTATCCTTGGGAAGTTCTGGACTTCATATTTCTTCATCCTCAACCTGTGTCTCATACTGGGCCATCCTGGGCACCTTGTCGGGTATTAAGCCTTTGACTGGCTTTACAGTGAGTTTTGGCAACAAGCATCCTACACATTTACTATACAATCCTGCACAGTACTACACGATGACCTGTAAGCCCTGGTGACGTTAAGTGCTACATCTGCTAACCAAAAGGTCAGCAGTTCAAATCCGCCAGGCACTCCTTAGAACCTTTAGGCACTCCTTAGAACCTCTATGGGACAATTCAACTCTGACCTATAGAGCTGCTATGTATCAGAATCATCTCAACAGCAGTGGCTGACATAATGATCACAAACTGTCTTAAAACTTAAGGCAGAATGAAGGAAATGTTCAGAGCCTTGGAAAGGCTGCTTCTCCTTCTCCTTCTTCCAGAAGAAATCTCATGGTAACAAAGTAATCCCAACATTGTCTTACTTTGCCTTAATCTCCTGCTACAGCCAACACTTGCCAAGTATCTATTATGAGGCAAGAAATGTACTAGGCATTTTTCTATACTTCATCCCATTCGATTTTCTAGCAGTCTGATGAGAAAGGTTTATCCATTTAAGAGATGGAGAAACTGAGACTCAGAGAGGTTAACAATGACTTGTCCAATATCCCAAAGCTCACCAGTGATGTAAGAAATTTGAATCTAGGACGTCTGCCTCCAACCCCAGTGCCCTGCCCACAGCTGTCTGTACTGCAGTACTCTGCAAGGACACAAGCAGCCACAGTCAATGAAGAGACAACAAAGTCCACAGCATCTTTTCCTTCATGGTTTCCACTTCACATATGCCTAAGAGACACAGGATCTATTCCAAAAAGTAAACAGGGCCATCAATCAGAAACAATTTTATCAGTTAGTTAGTTACCTTTAGTTTTGTCTGTGTTTTTTATATTTTCTTAATAGTTTTATCTTGAATATGTATTGTTTACCCAGTAAAAAGCAATTAAGTCCATTTCCAACAACAAAAAGAATTCACTAAAGTATCAATATTTAACGCCATCTTCAAGCAAACCAGAATCATCATTTCTCATTTAGAAGACTGGTGGAGATTAAGATGTAAACTCTTCAGCACTGTTGGTCAGGATGTGGGAAAGCAGTTGGCCTCACCCACTATTACACCAAAGCCAAACCCAAAGCCCTCAAGTCAATTTTGACTCATAATGCTGTTACAGAACAGAGCAGAATTTCCCCATAGGGTTTCCAAGGAGCAGCTGGTCGGTCTGAACTGTCAATCTTTTGATTCCTAGACTGAGCTCCTAAACAACACACCACCAGGGCTCCAGACTGTTACAATTTAAGTTGGTACAGGGTTCTTCAAAGGCATTTTGGCAAGATCCACCATCATGTCAAGTGTACATACTCTTTTTCCTAACAATTTCGTACCTAGGAATTTATCCTATAGGCATACCACATGCATAGTATACAAAAATAAGTGTTCAAAGATATTACTGCTTACCAATAAAGGAAGCGAGACAGTGGGACTCAAGGCATCCACTAAAGAAAATGAGATATCTCTCTAGGTACTAATACAAAAAGGTATACAACGCATGGTGTCATGGATTGAATCGTGTCCCCCTCAAAAACCTGTGTTGATTTGACTTGGCTATGAGTCCCACTATGGTTCAATTCCTCCCATGTGTTGTGAATCCTGCCTCTGGGAAGAGTGATGATGGAGAATGGGCAACAGCTGTGTTAGTGAGTAAGGACTCAAGCCACAAGTTGTGGAGCATACAGGAGAGAAGCGAGCAGAGGAAGCTGGGAACCCCATACCACCAAGAGAGAAGCACCAACAGCAGAGGACATCCCTTGGATTGGAGGTTCCTGTGCCAAGAGGCTCTCGCTGGATTTGGACTCAGCCTACCTAACTGTGATAAATTCTCTTACTGAATGGACTTACAATTTATAAATGGATTTCTGGATTACCAGAGTGTGTCAATAAAAGCTTCTCTTCTTGAAACCTTCCACTTGTGGTATTTTCAGTCAGAGCAGTACCAGGTGACTAAGACACATGGTATCAAGTTTAAAAAAATCAAGTTGGGGGGGAGTCAAGATGGCGGACTAAGCCGACGTCTCCTTATATCCCTCTGGAAACCAAGACCTCAACTGACAATCAAACAGAGCCTTCTGATCACCTCATCAGCCTCAGCACACAGCACAGAGCTGTTAATTGGGGCTTCATACCACTCAGTGAGAAACCTCCTCTCTTTCGCTGACTCTGCTCCTGGCTAGCCCCAGCTCTCAGAGACGGAAGGTAAATGCACCATTTTGACTTTTTTTTCCCTCTGTCTCGGCTGGCGGGCAGAGCTGGGTCTTGCCTGGCGGCTGGACTCAGATGCGCTGCTGGGGGGATAGACAGGTGAAATTCCCATGTTCTGAGAGCCAGGCTCAGGACTCTGTTAATCTAGCCACTTTGAGCCTTTCGTTTTGTAGCTGCCTCTGCAGGGTTTGTGCAGAGCGCGGTCAGTGTGCGGGATGCCATGTTGGTACCGAGATTTTAGCAGGGCCTCGTTCCTAGCCTGGGAGCCAGGACCTGCAAACGGTACAGCGCTTCTCCAACAGAAAAGTAGTGACTCTGCACAGTGCTGCCTACGTTGGGGGCCCTGCAACAGAAGCAGAGGAATCCCTACCTCTCGGCACCCTTAGGCCCTCTGTCTGCTGCCTGTGTGGAGGATGCCATCTTGGATATGGTGGCCGCAGCTGGCCCTAATTCTTAGCTTGGGAGCCAGAGCCTGCCCACAGGAGAGCGCTTTTCTATCACAAAACCAGTACTCCACACAGTGTTGGCTAAGGCTTGGCCCTGTCAGCAGAGGCCACCAGGGCACTAGCATTGCTGTATTCTGAACTAGTTTGTTATCATCTGGGGTTGGATATAGTGGCACTTACTTTGTCAGATGAGAAGAGGGACCTCTACCCCTGAAAACCTAACTGACTTGTGAACTGGTCAGATACCTTTTGCCTGACATTTGAAGACAGCCTAGAGAAACATTTGCAATCCATCCTCACGGTACCTCTCTTCCAGCCTCTAAATACTCACATGGGACCCAAAAAGCAACAGAAAATTGTGGCATACAGCAATCACTCATGGCCTCAGAAGGCTCCCAAAGAAAGCAACCAAGGAGTTTTCCAGATGAAGAAACTTTCATGAAACCATCAGGAAGTGAATACAAATTGATTATATACAGAGCCCTTCTAGACCTTATACAAAATGCAGCAGAACAAAATGAAAAATTAAGCAAGTTGTTCGACCTGACGGAACACCAGTACTCTGAAATCCAACAGATCAAGAAGAAAATCAAAGACATAGAAACTTCCATGCAAAGCCAAGAAAACAGAATGGAACAAATGGAAAAAAGAATTTCTGACTTGGAAGACAGAGCTACTGATGCCAGCATCTATGAGCAGAAATAAGAAAAAAGAAACAAGAAAAATGAAGAAACAGTAAGAAGCATGTGGGACTCAATTAAGAGGAACAACCTTCAATTAATTGGAGGCCCTGAACAGGGTGAGACATCTGAGAACACAGAGAGTATTGTTGCTGACCTGCTGAAAGAAAACTTCCCAGAAATCATGAAGGAAGAGAATATAGACATCTCAGATGCATATCACATGCCACCCAATATAGATCTCAAAAGAAAGACTCCAAGACATATTATAATCTAGCTTAACAAAATGAAACACAAGCAGCAACTCTTAAAGGCAGCAAGACTCAAGGCAAAGCTAACATTCAGAGGGAAACTCTGTAGGCTCTCCTCAGATTTCTCAGCAGAAACCATGCTGGCACGGAGACAGTGGCACGATACATTCAAAGCCTTGAAGGAGAGAACTTCCAACCAAGAATTATATATCCTGCAAAACTATCTTTCAAATACGAAAATGAAATTAAGACATTCCCAGATAAACAGAAACTCAGAGACTTTGTAAAAACCAAACCCAAACTACAAGAAATACTGAAAGAAGTTCTTGGCTTTGGCTTAGAAGAACAAAACCACTAACTTTATATATTAGAATGACACACTACTCAATACTCTATTCATTTAGGGAAGGCCCCAAAGTCAATCACAGCTTTGATATGGAAAGAAGCAATCCAGTGATCATCATGAAAACTATGGTGTCACCATAATAAAAAGAGGGATGTACTACAGTTGTTGTAGTCCTTCCAGATGGAGAGGAAGATGACAGGACTGGTAGTAATTAAAATTGGATTTATAAATAGTTTATTAAGGGGGTTAACAGGGGCAGCTGTAAAGCACAATAAAGATGTATCGTATCATTTCAAGAAATCTAACACACAAGTCTCAACAACTATAAAACCAGCTCTGAAAAAGGTGAAAAACCAACTCACAATAAAGACTGTCCCAGAACAGACTAATAAGAACAACAGAGAAAACATCAACATAAAAATAAACATATCACAACAGCAGCAGTGAACACATACCTATAAATAATTACATTGAATGTGAATGGACTGAACGCTCCAGTAAAGAAACACCGAGTGTCATCTTGGCTCAAAAGACACGACCCATCCATATGTTGTCTACAAGAAACTCACTGGAGACCTAAAGACAGGAATAAACTGAAAATTAAAGGATGGAAGATTATATATCAAGCTAACAATGAACAAAGAAGACCAGGGGTGGCAATTCTAATCTCAGACAAAATCAATTTTAATGTCAAATCCACCATCGTGGACAAAGATGGACACTATTTATTGCTCAAAGGTTCAGTACACAAGCAAGACTTAACTATATTAAATATTTATGCACCTAATGTCAGAGCACTTAAATATATCGAAGAAATACTGACCACGCTGAAAAGAGAGTTAGATGACTCCACAATAATAGTGGGAGACTTTAACACTCCACTCTCATCACTAGACAGATCATCTAGAAAAAAGCTCAGTAAAGATGCAGAAGACCTCATTGACACAATTAACCAACTAAACCTCATTGATATATACAGAACCTTCCACCCATCAGCAGACAACTACACCTTCTTCTCCAGTGCACATGGAACATTCTCCAGAACTGACAACGTGATAGGCCATAATGCAATGCTCAACAAAATCCATACCACTGAATTACTGCAAAGCATCTTCTCAAATCATAAAGCCATCATAGCTGAAATCAATAGCAGAAAAAAACATAGAAAGTGGAACTCTTGGAAACTCAACAATATCTTGCTCAAAAAAACATGGGTTATAGAGGAAATCAAGGATGAATTAAAGAAATTCATGGATTCCAATGAGAACGAAAACACTTCCTACCAGAAGCTATGGGATACAGCCAAAGCAGTGCTCAGAGGTCTGTTTATCTCCAGAAATGCACACATCTTGAAGGAAGAAAGAAACCAAATCAAGGAACTAACTCTATAGCTCGAACAAGTAGAAAGAGAACAACAGAGGAACCCCTCGGGCAACAGAAGAAATGACATCATAAAGATTAGAGCAGAGCTAAATGAATTAGAGAATAGAAAAACAATTGAAAAAATTGAAAAGACCAAAAGCTGGTTTTTTGAAAAGATCAACAAAATTAATAAACCACTGGCTAAACTTACTAAACAAAAGCAGGAAAGGAAACAAATAACCCAAATTAGAAATGAGAGGGGAGCTGTCACCACAGATGCAACAGAAATCAAAAATATCATAACAGAACAGTATCAAAGACTGTACTCTAACAAATTTCAAAACCTAGGGGAAATGGACAAATTCCTTGACTCATACCACCTACCCAAATTATCACAACGTGAAGCAGAACAACTTAATAAACCCATCACAAAGGAAGAGATTGAAAAGGTAATCAAAACACTGCCAACCAAACAAAGTCCGGGCCCAGATGGCTTCACAGCAGAATTCCACCAAGCATTTAGAGAAGAGTTATCCCCAATACTACTGAGACTATTTCACAGTATAGAAAGGGATGGAGTACTCCCAAACTCATTCAATGAAGCCAGCATAACTCTGATACCTAAGCCAGGGAAAGATACAACAAAGACAGAGAACTACAGACTGATATCACTCATGAACCTAAATACGAAAATCTTCAACAAAATTCTTGCCAACAGAATACAACAGCATATCACGAAAATAATCCATCATGACCAAGTGGGATTCATACCAGGGATGCAAGCCTGGTTCAACATCAGGAAAACAATTAATGTGATTAACCACACAAGTAACACAAAAGACAAGGATCACCTGATTTTGTCCATTGATGCAGAAAAGGCATTTGATAAAGTCCAACACCCATTCATGCTAAAAACTCTTAGCAAAATGGGCATGGACGGCAAATTCCTCAACACAATAAGGGCCATTTATACAAAGCCAATTGCCCACATCATCCTGAATGGAGAGAGACTGAAAGATTTTCCCTTGAGATCAGGAACTAGACAAGGATGCCCACTCTCACCTCTCCTATTCAACATTGTGCTAGAAGTTCTAGCCAGAGCAATTAGACAAGACGAAGAAATAAAGGGCATCTGCATCAGCAAAGAGGAAGTTAAAATCTCCCTGTTCGCAGATGATATGACTGTATATGCAGAGAATCCCAAAGAATCTATAAGTAAGCTACTCAAACTGATAAAAGAGTTCAGCAAAGTCTCAGGATACAAGATAAACATAAGTAAATCAGTAGGTTTCCTTTATACCAACAATGAGACTGTTAAGGAAGAAATTATCAAATCAATACCATTTACGATAGCCCCTAAGAAGATAAAGTACCTAGGAATTAATCTAACCAGAGAAACAACAGACCTTTACAAAGAGAACTACAAGCGCTTACTACAAGAAACTAAAAGAGACTTAGATAAATGGAAAAACCTACCCTGCTCATGGATAGGAAGACTTAACATGGTGAAAATGTCTATTTTATCCATAGCAATCTTCTTATATAATGCAATCTCAATACAAGTTCCAGCATCATTTTTTAATGCAATGGAGAAACAAATCACCAATTTTGTTTGGAAAGGGAAGAAGCCCCGGATAAGTAAGGTACTACTAAAGAAGAAGAACACACTGGGAGGCCTCTCATTACCTGACCTTACAACACACTACACTGCCACAGTGGTGAAAACAGCCTGGTACTGGTACAAGAACAGACAGATCGATCAATGGAACAGAATTGAGACCCCAGAGATGACACCATCTGCCTATGATCAGTTGATATTCGACAAAGACCCTAAGACATTAAACTGGGGTAAAAACTGTATCTTCAACAAACGGTGCTGGCAAAATTGGTTATCCATCTGCAATAAACTGAATCAAGATCCATATCTTACACCTTATACAAAAACCAACTCCAACTGGATAAAAGACGTAAATATCAAACCTAAAACGATAAAGCTCATCTAAGAAAAGGTAGGAACAACAATGGAAGTTTTAATACACAATGAGGACAGACTCCAAAATCTGTCAAAGTAACCTCAATCAACAGAAGAGAAAATAGATAAATGGGAACTATTAAGAATCAAACACTTTTGCTAATCTAAAGACTTTATTAATAGAATTAAAAGAACACCCACAGAATCAGAAAAAATATTTGGCAACTCTATGTCAGACCAACACCTGATCTCCATAATCTATAAGATACTACAAAATATCAACAAGAAGAAGATAAACCATCCAATTAAGCGATGGGCAAAGGAGATGGACAGACACTTCATGAAAGAGGAGATCCAGGCAGCCAAAAAACACATGCGGACATGTTAACGATCTTTAGTTATTAAAGAAATTCAAATCAAGACAACAATGAGATACCATCTCACCCCAACAAGATTAGCCATGATCCAGAAAACACAAAACAACAAATGCTGGAGAGGCTGTGGAGAAAGTGGAACTCTCCTATATTGTTGGTGGGGTTGCAAAATGGTCCAGCCTCTTTGGAAGGCAATCTGGCGCTTCCTTAAAAAAATGGATATCGATATACCATTTGACCCAGTAATTCCACTACTTGGAATATATCCTACAGAACCAAGGCCTTTCATACCAATGGACACATGCACCAGAATGTTTATCGCAGCACAGTCCACGATAGCAAAAAGACTGAATCAACTCAGATGCCCAACAATAGAAGAATGGATAGATAAACTATGGTACATATACTCAATGGAGCACTATGCAATGATAAAGAATAATGATGATTCCAGGAAACATTTCCTAACCTGGTTTTAACTGGAAGACATTATGTTGAGTGAAAGTAGTCAGCGACAAAGGGACAAATACTGTATGAGACCTCTACTATAAGATCTTAAAAACAGACTTGTGTATAGAAGAAAAGACTCTTTGACAGCTGCAAGGGAGGGGAGGGAGGGAAGGTGAGGCGGGGACGGTTTAGTTTAGACAGTTACTAGAAATCTAGTTGGGAGAAAGTGGTGATAGCACACATTAGAAACAAGAACAACATTAAGTAGACTTCAGCATAACTTGAGTATTCCTTCCATTCCTTCTTAACTCAATACTGCAAGGATAGAGTAGCTGGAGCGGGGGGCGGGGGACCATGCTCTTAGGTGAATTCCAGGCCAATTGGCACAACTAGCATTTTTCTAAGAGAGCTCTCTGCACCCCACATTGATGAGTAGCGTCTGGGGTCTTAAAAGCTGCCAAGCTGCCATCCGAGGACACAGCAAATGGTCCCAACTCAGCAGGAGTGGATGCTCACCGAGGACCAAAATGACAAGCGGTAAAGACAACCTAGGAGACAGACCCACAAGAGTGGGTGCCTACATTGACTTCGGACCGGAAGAACCAGATGGTGCCCAGCCACCACCAGTGATAGCCACGATGGAGCTCACAGAGAGGAGCCTCACTGGCAACACAAGAATAAAAAGAGGTGCATCATGAGATCTCCACTAAAAGACCTCAACTGATGGTCCAATCGTTTTGGGGTTCCCCTGAGAGCATGGCCCCCGGCCCTGTTGCTGCCCTTTCCCATAAATTATAACAAAGGTCCACTCTTTGGACAGGAATGGATTGGACTTGGCAATGCAGAGTCACCATATATTGGAAGCACTTTATGGTTCTGTACATCTATAGGATATCATCTTGCTGACCTCTGGCTGGAGGAAGGGGAGTGGATGGAGAGGAGGGGAAAGGAGGCTGTTGGGAGGATGAGACATGTATGGAGCAGAGAGGAACAGTGTGCAGTCACCGGACAGGGAGAGCAGTGGAAGCTGCATATAGGTGTGCATGTAAATTTATACGTAAATGTACATTTTCACTCAGTCATGTTAAATAAAAATTAAAAAAAAAAAGTTACATAGCAGCATGTACAGAAAGGTTCCAAGATACACAAATACACATATATACACACGAATGTGTACACATGCATAGACAAGTTCACGAGAAACTGCACGGGTCTATAACATTGTTTAAATGCTGTTACATACACAGAAAATTTTCCTAACCATATTCAAGAAGTCATTAACATTAGCTATATCTGGAGAACAGGATTAGAAACCGAGGAGGAAAGAAATGGATTTTTATACTAATTTCTGAATTGTTTAAAATTTTATTTCTCATGAACCTGTATCGTGGCAATATACAAAAATTTTTTAGCTTCTGTTTTTTTAAGAGAGCCCAGCTCTCATACAATGACTTGAAAACAAAGCAACATATAAAACAGAAGTCTCTTCTGTTACAGGGCAAATGCTCACAAAACAAGACACAACGTGAAAGCTTCCCAGGCTCTGCGTGCCAGGGAGAGGCATAATGGAGACAGTCCTCTCCTGGCACACTCAGAGACAAAGCCAGAATACTATCCTGTTAGGAGAGTCTACTGTCTGGATTTTAAGATAAATAATTAGAGTAAAATTCCTCTATACTTTTCAAGGCAACCTAAACCAAGTTCCTTGGCAGATGAAACCTAATCTTTTACATTCTGTTCCTTTAGCTTGTCTCCTTTCTACAGGACCTGATATGTCTTGGCAACAAGGTACCCAAGATCTCAACTTCTTTCTCTCTATAAGTATCTCTCATGTCCCAAGATGTCAGAAGACCTATGCTCCAATACTGGCTTGGCTGCATGTAAGCTCATTTAACCTAACAGAACATCTCATTGAAAATATTTTGCTAATGCCACATACTGGACAATTCTAATAACACTTTTAAAAAAGAAAAAAAAAAAAAACCTGTTGTCATCAAGTTGATTCTAAGTCATGGCAACCTCATGAGTGTCAGAGTAGAATTGTGCTCACAGAGTTTTCAGTGTCTGATTTTTCTGAAGAAGATTCCCAAGTCTTTCTTTCAAGGTGCCTCTGGGTGGACTCAACCAAGCATACCAGTTGTCAGCAACACCCAAGGATCCAAGAACTTAATGTAATAGATAGGGTATAAAAGAAGCATATTGCCAACACCAAGGTGCTGTGAAAATGTTGGTTCATTTGAACTAAAAAAAAGAAAATGGAATGAGAGATGCAAAACACTTCAGAGTACAGCTGCTGACCTGGTCTACGATGTGCGAGCCTTGACCACAATCTGGAATACCTGTGAAGTTGCTTCATATTTGTTCTCAGTGCAAGCAGCTTACATAGTCTCTTAAAAACTCAACTCCGACCTCCTTTGCCGCTGTCATCTACTACCACACTCCCCAAACACCAGTTATGCCAGTTACATACTTGGCTCTACTTCATGTATCATAGTGTTCTGCTGTTATCCATGAAGTTTTCATAAGCTGGATAAAGAACAAGAAGATAGATGTCTTTGAACTGTGGTGCTGGCAAATAATACTGAATGTAGTTTGGACTTCCAGCAGAATGAACAAATTAGTCTTTGAAGAAATACAACCAGAACGCTCCTTAAAAGAGATAGGCTCACTTACTTTCATCAGGAAAGACCAATAGCTAGAGAGGACATCATGGTTGGTAAAGCAGAGGGTCAAGGAAAGTGAGGGAAACCCTTGGAGACATGGATTGACACTGTAACTACAACAATGGACTCAAACATGACAATGATCATAAAGACAGTGTAGGACCGGGCAATGTTTCTGTTATGCCATATTTTTCAGCAAGTGACACACCCACATAAATAACATGCCCATACATATAACTGGAATACTGTGCCGAAGAAAATAATGCACAAAGCAGTTGTGTAACTGGGAAAGCAAAAAAAAAAAAAAAACCTATAACGTGAGTTATTTGCATAAAAAATGCAGTACATTAGGTCATCATAAAGTGGAGCCAACTCTAGAGCCACTAGCAAGTACCTGAAAGGCCATACATCTAGCTTTTTAAATTTTTTTCCTGTTTGCTTCTGCTCCTGAATCTATCAGCCTCAATGTTACCACCTCAGAAAAGCCATTCCTGAACTAGCTCTGTGAAACAGTCCTCCCTCCTAACTCTTCCACTATCACCACGAGTTATTCTCTCACCACTCTATTCCCTCCATAGCACTCTCTTAAAAAAGTTGTTGTTGTGTCAGTTCCAACTCGGGCTGCTACAGGACAGAGTAGAACTGCCCCATAGGGTTTCCAAGAAGCAGCTAATGGACTCAAACTGCTGATCTTTTGGTTAACAGCCACTCTTAACAACTGTGCCACCAGGGCTCCGGTACAGCACTTAACATACCACACAATCATGTATCTTTGTTGACTCAGTTACAGTGTGTCTCCTACACTATAATGTAAGTTCCTAAGAGTTATATCCTTATCTGTCTGTCTACTCCATGCCTAGAACAGTAACAGGACACCCCAGGCAGTCAGGCAGCAAAGTACTTTCATGTACAATCTTACATTTTACCTCTCCTGTGAAACAGTCACTATGATTTTTCTCATTTCAGTGACTGGCCCAACCGAGGTCTCAGCTTGTAAACAGCAAAGCCAGAGACTATTTTTTACTTCTCACTCATGACTCCCTGGTATCCTCACTGCTCAATGGTATCCACAAATCTGGACTTGGAAAGGTTTTCCTGTAATACAACAATTTATCCAAGCTTCAACAACAAGAAAAGGGAAGAGGAGGTCTGCTTTCTTGCAGGGGTGAAATGGGACAGACGGGGGTTCAGAATGGTGAGCTACTGTCTTGCCCTCTTTAGGTTAAGAATTAGTAAGTAAAATTCTTTTCTTCTTCCAAACAAAACATAGCTACCTCTGGGATACAGGCTTATGAAACTTCTTATCATTAAGTCACAGTGTGAAACACTGCTAAGTGAAACACCAAGGGGAATTTTAGGTAGGTCAGATACAATTGCCCAAATTAGAAAGTGACATCAGCGTTCACACCTCTTGGACCACATGCAGCAGGCTGGTATCTAAGTCACACAAACACACACACACATACATACACCAAACTAGTCATTCACACACCTTCCTTTGGCATCTGTCTGCCAATCACTCAAATATGCTGACTCACTTCAGAGATCAGAGGGAGAAGGGAGGAGAGAAAAGAGGAGAGCAAAAGAGCTGCAGAGGCAAAAGGCGGGGGAATCAGGAGAAGGCAGAGAGGAAAAAGACAATAAAGAAGGGACAAGAGAAGGAATGACGATGGAAGGGGAGGGAGAAAATGCAAGAAGAAAGGACATGGAAAAACGAGGACTGCTATCTGCCAAGACTTTTTTCTGCAATGCTCAAGTGGACAAAAGCTGGTACAAGGCAGTCCTCGAAAATTTCTGGGGTCAGGGTTTTTTTGTGTTTACGTTTCCGTAGAGACAGAATTTCTGTTTCCAGTAATCATCTTTCAAGTTCCTCTGGCGTTTGAGCTTTCCTGCTGTGCCACTGTCACTAGGCAGGGAAGCAGAGCCCAGGGCTCATGCTGCACCGTCCTGGCCTCTGGCCTCAGCCCAGTGCCACAGAGCTTGGACCCTAGCATTTCCAACCACTACCTTTACCCTTCTCCCAGGCAAACACACAGCCTGGTCCTGCCACCCACTATCTCCCAAGCACCCTGGTGGAGATCTACACAACCTATTAAGACCCACCCACCGATAGCCGAAGCCACCCACAAAAGGGAAAAACTGGAGAAGCTTTGTGCTAACCTGACAGTGTACTCAGCACTTCCACAAATGTATTCATGGTGTGCCTGGTACAAAGAAAACCAGTTGTTTACACTTTCCACTTCTGGCCAAGCCCATAAATATTACCTCCTATTCTGCTGCCACCCCCAGGTACCTTATACCCTATATCTGGTCACCTGTCACTACCCATTTGCCTAGGCAGTGCTTCTCAGAGCTGCCTCTTTCGGCCCTGCTGGCACTTCCCTGGTTTATGCCTTTACTGTTTCCCAAGGAAATAACGAACCCTACCTGTGTACTGGAACACTGGTGGCACAGCAGTTAAAGAGTCTGGCTGCTAACCAAAGGATCAGCAGTTTGAATCCACTGCCGCTCGTAGAAACCTTATAGGGCAGTTCTACTCTATCCTATAGGGTCACTCAACAGCAATGGGTGTGGGTTTGACCCACCTACTAGTCACCACTGAGCTGATTCCAGTTCGTGGTGATACTGCATCTCAGATTAGAATCAAGCTCCATAGGCTTTTCGGGGGCTGATTTTTTGGAAGCAGACTGCCAGGACATATTCTTCTGAGGTGCCTCTAGGCGGCCTCAAAACTCCTCATTTTACTTTAGCAGCTGAATGTGTTAACTGTTAGCACTACTCAAGAACACCTGTCACCTACTTGTTGGTATAGTAACCTGATATACCATCACCCCCCAAAAAACCCACTTCTATCAAGTTGATTCCAACTCATGGCAACCCGACAGGACAGAGCAGAACTGCCCCACAGAGTTTCCAAGGACTGCCTGCCGGATACGAACCGCCAACTTTCTGGTTAACAGCTGTAGCACTTAACCACTATGCAACCAGGGTCTCCCTGTCCTCCAGGTCCAGTCTGTTTCATTCAGTACAAGCCCCTATTTCCATTGAAAAACAAATTCTGGGGTCCCAGGTGTAAGCGTTTACAACTAGGATCTCAGGTAATCAGATACAGCTATAAAACACTTAGAAGCCACAGTTTGGATCCAGACTACACACAGCTGCAAATTATCCCCAGAACTCACACCATACTCCTTTCCTAGGGCTGCCATGTGACTTTCAGGGACCACAGGCACTTTTGCCTTTATGGATCTCTTCCTCTTTTACAAAGAAAAGGGAATGGTACATATGATGATTGCACTGGTATAAAGACAAACACACTACTGCTATATTCACCCTTTTCTTCTTTTTTTTAAAGAAATTAAATTGAGAACCTTTCTGTGGACTCCAAAAGTACCATATACAGGTGATAATGGTTCAGCAAATGACAGCTTCAAACTGTCACCCATTTATCATGATGGTGTTTACTGGTCCACTTGTGAGGACTTTTGTTTTCTTGATGCTGAGGTAGTCTTTGACCTTCATCATTAAAGTGCTTTCAGTTTCATCTTTCAGCAAGCAAGGCTGTGTCATCTGCACAACACAGGTAGCTAGTTAATGGGTCTTCCTCCAAACCTGATGCCTTGTTTGTCTTCATTTAGCCTGGCTTCCTGGATTATCTGTTCAGCATACATCCTGATGCACTCCTTTCCTGATTTTAAACCATGCAGCAACCGCCTATTCTGTTTTAATACCTGCCTCTTGGTTGGTCTATGTCCACAGAAGCAGCAGTCAAGAAATCAAATGATGTACTCAACCAAACAAATCTGCTGCAAGACACCTCTTTAAAGTGTTAAAAAGCAAAGATATCACCTCGAGGACTAAAATGTGTCTTGACCCAAACAATGGTATTTTCAATGATTTCAAAAGGTAGACGATGAACGAGGAAGACCAAAGAAGAATCGACGCCTTTGAATTATAGTGTTGGTGAAGAACACTGACTATACCACAAACTGCAGAAGAATGAACAAACTAGTCTTGGAAGAAGTACAGCCAGAATGCTCTTTAAAAGTAAATACGGTGAGTCCTCTCCTCACATATTTGGACATCTTATCAAGATAGGCCAGTCTCTGGGGAAGGATATCATGTGTGGTAAACTAACGGACCACCAAAAAAGAGGAAAACCCTCAACGAGATGGTCTGGGCTATGTTTTGTTCTGCTGTGTACAGGACTGCTAGGAGTCAGAGCTGATTCGACAGCACCTGACAATAACAGCAGCTCAGTGGTAGAATTCTCACCTTCCATTCTGGAGACCCAGATTCAATCGCCTGCAAGTGCACTCCATGCGGACCCACTGCTCATCTGTCAGCGGGGGCCCTCCTGTCACTATGAGGCTGAACAGATTTCAGAGAAGTTTCCAGAATAAGACAGACTACAAAGAAAGATGTGATAATCTACTTCTAAAAATCAGCCAGTAAAAACCCTACAAATCATGATGGTTTAGTCTACAACCAACCATGAGGATGATATGCGAACCAGCAGCATTTTGTTCCCTTGTACGTGGAATCACCATGAGTTAGGAGCCAGCTCAATGCCAGTAACAAAAACAAAAGTACTGTGGTCCCTAGTCACTGTGCCTAATGGGGAAGATAGCCCTGCCTCATCTTCACCCTTTCCCCCTCAATCTTCAGTGGTCTCCCATGGCTAAGAGAATAAAGTCCAATCTCCTTAGCACAGCATTCAAGGTGCACCCTGACCTGGGTTCAGTCTGTCTCCCCAGACCCAGCAATTCCTACCAACCTGGGCAGCAGATTGCTCTGTATGTGGCTCTCTCAATATATCCTGGATTCTTATGCTTTGCATTGGACCCAAAACAATTCACTTTTCCTTCTCTGGCAACTGATTTCTGACTCAAAGATCACATTCCATTGTGGCTTTCCCTAGTCCTCTCAGTTAAAATTATGGTGCCTTTTTCTACACCTGCAGAGTACTTTGTATGTCTATTAATATACCACTTATTCACCCCACCTTTGCCCAACTATCTCCAATTATAATGTGTGGTTCTTTCACAGAATAACATTTCTAAAGCCAAAAAGTGGCTCATAAGCTATGCCAAACCAACCTGCCAGCCACCAGGTAGAGCACTGTGCCACAAGGGGCCAGTAGTAATTTTCTGTATGTGAAAATTCAATACTGCACAAAAGTTACAGGGTTGTCTGCTGCTTCTTCTAACATTTTATCTGAATTGCTAACACCACATCCAGTTGAATTTTAATGTAAAATTCATCTTTTAAAATTATGCCGATGCAAGATAGAAATTTAAAGCATTTGGGAACCTATATGGTGGTCTGTGACATGCCAGGCAATGCAATTAAAGGTAACAGAAATCTCCAGCTCTCTTGCCACATGTCATGAAATGTCTTGGTTCCCTGGACCAGGAAGGACTTACTCCTCAGACAGTGAGCGGCACTGTCAAAGTCTCCCAGATCACTTACAAGAGAAGCTAGAGAAGCTGTCTATTAATACGTAATAACTATAAATACAGTTTTTGTGAATTGCAAGTTTTGCCAACAAAGAAAATGCACGATTCTTCAGTCCACCTCAAAATTACAGACTATTTCCAAAGAAGTTCATGATGTCAAGCACAGGTGTGAAAAGCATAAGTCACCATAACGCTTGCATACAACATCAGACAGTCAAGGGTGAATACAAAGAGTTTTTAATAGTAAGCCTAAAAATGGCTAAGATTCAAACTTCATGATACCGACAAAGGAACACACAGATGTTCAGATAAAAGTTGCCTACTGTTTGGAAAAATGTGTGTGTAGGTATACACATACGTACATATTTACATTTACAGCTTCTTTTCTCTACTGACAAAAGTTACCCTGATAATGAATCATACAATAGCATTTGGTAATCTAATTACTCTTTACATTTCTCCATTAGACAGAAAACTTTTGGCTGTCCTGGACAACATATTAATCATCCTTCTGTCCCCTCTGGTGTCCTTGCAAATGACAAATGTTCCTTATTGAATTGGTCAAACATTCTGCCAACAGTTTTATTCCTTTCAAGCCTGGCCTCATTTCTGTTAAAATCTAGCTCTGTGCTTATTTTTAGGTTTGGATGGGCATGTTTCATTATAAATGCCCTTTTCAAAAATTCAAAATCCATTCATGCTTTTAGTCATTCAGTAAGTATTTATCAGGCTGCTAATAAATACTAAGCACTGACAAGAATATGAAGGTGAATAACACACAGCCTTCCTCTGAACTTTACTTACAGTCTAGTGGGAGAAACAGGCCAAATACATCACAATCCAGTGTGATGAATGCTATCAAAGGGAAGGAAAGGTTTCTGCAGAAGCATGGAGAGTCATTACATCACGCAGCTGTGAGGATTTAAGGAACATCTAAGCCAAGTCCTAAAAAATAAGCAGATTATTGGAAAAGTGGACATCTAGATGGCTACAGGATGGGGATGTAGTGGTTCAGTCACAGAATTTTCACCTTCCATGTTACAGACCCAAGGTTGACTTTGGGCCAACGCCCATCAAGCATAAAAGCCACCCCTCTGTCAGTGGAGACTTGTGTGCTGCTATGATGCTAGACAGGTTTCAGCAGAGCTTCCAGACTAAAACAGACTAAAAAGAAAGGTCTGGTGATCAACTTCCAAAAATCAGCCACTGTAAACTCTATGGATCACAATGGGCCAATCCCATCGGGCATAGGATCACCATGAGTTAGCGGCCAACTTGACGGCAGCTAACAATAACTAGATAGCTATAGGACAGGTCCACCAAAGCTGAGCTAACAGTATCTGAAAAAGCATAAAGACTGGGGTTGGGGGTGGCAGTGGGAAGAGGACTCACTGTAAGAAAATGACAAGAAGGCTGGCTTGCTGGGGTATGAAAAAGGGCTTCTCATGTCCAATTAGGTACAACCTGCACTTTAAGAGCAATGGGTTTCATTGGTTTCGTTCATTTCATTGGCAAGATATTGTGCCATATATTTTTAAAGCTGTGCCATTTACACTGTCCTCTCAGTATCATATCAGAGTTTAATCTGCCTTATTCAATGCTGGTTTGCTGTTTCTTTTATTTGCAGCATTAAAAAGAGAATTCTTTATACTTAAGTCAAGAGGAGATGTGTGTCTTGTTTCATGAGATTCAAAACAGAAAACACTTGCATTCATTTCAGTTTCCTCAGATACTCCTCATTCTGCTTGCCTCTGAGCAAGAAGCAAAAAAAAATCTTCACTTACAATCTTAATGGACCATCTTCCACAGTAGTTGACTCAACATCAAATGGTAGAGGCTGTGTGACTTCAGGTAACCTTCTCAACCTTTCTGAGCCTTGGTTCCTTCAGTTATAAGAGAAATCTCACCTTATAGAACTCTTCTGAGGGTTAAATACATAAAATGTTTAGCAAAACATTTGGACTATAATCATTAAACTGGAGCTATTTTTATTATTATGCATTAATGAACAACAGACATATATAAAAATGGTTGTTGGCATTAGATGATGGTGAAGCCATTCTGCTCACAGTGACCCTAACTGACACAGCAGAACTGTCTCATGGTATTTTCTTGACTATTATCTTTATTAGAAGCAGATCTCTAGGTCTGTCTCCCACAGAAGTGCTCAGTGGGCTTGAACTGCCAACCTCTCAGTTAGCAACTAAGTGCTGAACAGGTGCACCAACAGGGCTCCTCATAGACACGATTACAACTTTGAATCTGTATTTTATCACCATTTTAGCTACACACCAATGCACTGAATTGGGCAAAACTGCTACAGAAAAATGTCTTTAAAGGCTTAAAAAGCAAAGATGTAATTTTTAGTACTAAGGTATGCTGTCCCAAACCATGGTATTTTTAATTGCTTCATATTCATGTAACGGCTGGACAATGAATAAGGAAAATAGAAGAACTGATGCATTTTAATTGACAAAGAAAACTGAATATTCCATGGACTGTCAGAAGAACAAACAAATCTGAAAAAATACAGCCAGAATACTCCTTAGAAAGGAGGACAGTAAGACTTAATCCTACATATTTTGGACATGTTATCATAAGGAACCAGTTCATGGAGTAGGGCATCATGCTTGGCAAAGTAGAGGGGAAGCAAAAAAGAGGGTGACCCTGAAAGAGATGGACTGACACAGTGGCTTCAACAACGGGCTCAAACCCAGCAACGACTATGAAGATGGTTCAGGACTGGGTGGTGTTTTGTTCGGTTGTACAAAGGGTCCCTGTGAGTTGGAATCAAGTCAAAGGTACCTAACAACAACATATATATATCGTATGGAAGCCCTGGTTACATCGTGGTTAAGTGCTATGGCTGCTAGCCAAAAAGTCAGTGACTCAAATCTACCAGGCACTCCTAGGAAACTCTATGGGGCATTTCTACTTTGTCCTATAAGGTAACTGAGTCAGATCTGACATGATGGCAGTGGGTGATTTTACATGTATGTGTACATATGTATGCGTGTTTATGTACATATGTTTTTATGTGTGCGTGTGTGTGTGGTTTCAAAATATTTCAAGAAGGGTTCTCTCTGGGGCAAGGCCTAAAGATTCAGGAAGAAGAAAAGACAGAAACTTTTAAATTTTTCATCTTATTTTTTTCTATAATTATTTTTAACCAATAGCATAGAAAACCCTAAAAGGTTGATGAAAAATCCATTACACAAAATAAAACAATTTGTTCTCGAAGATTAGATTATATGGAAATTCACTTTACGTAGGAAAAAAGGACAAAAGTCTAGGTTTGATAGCACAGAAAAGAACACAACTGGACTTTGTTATTGGGTGCTGTCAAGTCAATCCGACTCATAGTGACCCTACAGAACACAGAAGAATTGCTCCATAGAGTTTCCAAGGAGTGACTGGAAGACCTGAACTGGTGACCTTTTGGTTAGCAACCTGAGCTCTTAACTACTTAGCCACCAGGGCTCCAAAGAACTGGGCTAGATAAAAATAAAAAAATACTACCATCGAGTCAATTCCAACTCACAACGACCCTACATAACAGAATATAACTGCCCCACAGAGTTTCCAAGGAGTGCCTGGCAGATCTGAACTGTAGACCTTTTGGTCAGCAGTTACACAACTTAACGACTACAGCACCAGGATTTCCCAAATTGGGCTAGAAGGAGAAAAAATATCTGTTCTCAAATTTTCAAGGGTTGTCATGTGGAAGAAGGACTAGATGTATTCTGTATTATGACAGCAGAACTAGGTCCAAGTGGTAAGGCTACAGAAAGGCCAATTCTGCTTAAAAAAAGAAGGATCTCTCACTGAGGAGGGCTGCTCAAAGGTATTACCTCAGGAGATGGTGACAGCCTCATCACAGAAGGTGTTCATCACAGGTTACAGAGCCATCTTGCATAAATCTGGTTCAAACAATTCCCTGTTGAAGCCTATGAAAACTGGCAGTCCCCAAGCACTTGAAATTCGGCAATCAGATGGACATACATTACTCTGATATCCACTATCTACTATATCCTTAAATGGTTATCCAGAAACATTACAGCTAGGGTGTCAGTAGTTGCTGTCCAGTTGATTTATACACATAGCTACATATTAAATAAATCAGATATATTAACTTTGCCTTCAACTTACAAGACCCTGAAATAGGCAGCTATATCTAAATAAGGATTTATGTTCCCATGAATTGACTGCGACTCATGGTGACTTTGTGTGCTGCAGAGTTGAACTGTTTCACAAGGTTTCCAAGACTGCATGACCTTTTAGAAACAGATCACCAGACCTTGATTTCAAATGGCCAACCTTTCATTAGTAGTCAAGAGCTTAACTATCTGCATCACTCAGGGACTCCTAAGTAAGGATTACCAGTATACATACATTTACAAAATTTCAGTGAAGTATGGAGCTATTCAAATAAATACTTCACAAGAGTATGGTGGGGTTCAAAATTTAAAGGCAAAGTTTAAATCCATTCTAGAATAGGATTTGTTAAGATACTTTTTGTTTTGCACAAGATTCACATTTAACATACAGATTTTAGCATTCTTCTGATCTTAATATTTGAAAAAACCAAAAACAAACCCACTGCCATCAAGTCGACTCCAACTCATAGCGACCCCACAGGAGAGAATAGTACTGCCCCACAGAGTTTCCAAGGAGCTCCTGGTGGATTTGAACTGCAGACCTTTTAATTATTAGCCTTAGCACTTCGCCACTACCCAACCAGGGAAAACCCCATTAAAATTTCTTTCCAGATGGGACTGCTCTCTTATGGCTTGTCTTCAAGAAGCTGCTAAATTAAGTGTAACATCCGAACATTTCAGTGGCTTAAGGTGGTGAGTTCCACTTTTATGGGTTCTACTTTCCTGGACAGTTGAGTACATATAAAATAAATAACGGTTTTTTGAGCTGATGAATTGGGATAGCTGCTGTGCCATTTGGGATACAAAAAGATGACCTCTAGATGACAATCTTTTCAGAGAATAAGTTGAATGAAGACAAAGTAAGTCAGGGGAGAGCCAGAGAGCTGCAAGAGACACCTCAGGTTAGGGAACTACTCTGTCATCAGCTACTTGTGAGTGTGCTGACTTAGAAAATCATTAAGTTTTGAACACCTGTCACTCTTTATCAAAAAACAGAGAAAGGAAATCAAAGTAGATAAATGTTTCCAATCAACAACTGGTTGAAATGAAACCTGAACAAAAAGACAGTTTTAAGAAAAACTCAGATCTTAAGAGTCAAAAGACCAGAATCTGGCTACCGCTAAGGAGCTGTTTTACCCTGGACAGTCTACTACCTCTCTTCACCTGATGAATCAGAATGGCACAAACAGCCAAGTGAAGAAGTGCAAACATATTCTCATACTGTGTTAAGTCTCAAAGCAAAGCTCTGTGGTGAAGAGAGCCATAACAATTCTTTCATACAGGGAGTAAATTTAAAGACACTACTGTTTCTCAGCTAGCCAGACAGTGCAGAGGTGTGATGCCAAGCCTCCAGCCACAGGCACAGGCTGCTTACTCTCCCTCTTTATTATAATTCAGGGTAAAATGAAATAAGTGCCCAAGTGTTCTACTTACTATAAATTGCAATACAAATGTAAGTTATTGTTAAGACAAACCTTTAAATCCCTTAGAAAGACCTAAATATATACATTTTTTCCATTCATAAATGTTTCTGTCAGAGCAAAAACCCCATGAGAATCACCAATTCTATCCAGTGTATCAGAGTATAATCAGTTGAATAAATGAGCAGATTACTGCTGTTTTAGAAATGATCCATGATTTTAATCTAAAATCTTACATAAATGGATACATTTACACTGCTCAAAATCATACTCTGACGGCCTCAGAGAAAAAACTATAATTAGGCAAGGCAGATACAGCTGGACTAGTGAATGATAACTTGCTACCTAATCAAAGAAAGCCCACTCTCAGGGTCCAAATCCTCATTTCAAAGAAAATAAACAGCTTCCTTCCAAATTGCATTTCTCAACTGCAAATATGTATCAATACAGTCATAAGGTACAGTGTGCTTATTAATGTACGAGGGGAACAAAGCCCACATTAGTCTTTTAACCACAAAGAGGAGTGGGTGACGGGAAGAGAATCCCTGCAAACTCTAGTGCCAGTTTCATCAAGGTGAAGAACCAATTCCTGGCAGTGACTCTTCAGAGACAGCAATATTCTAAATGAAAATGCTTCCACATTTAATCAAGGCAATTCATTCTTTTGCTTCAAACATATTCACACAGTCTGGTAAAAACGCATGATGCAGACTTCCATGTTGCAGTCCCCGGGTGGTGTAAGCTGGTTACGCTCAGCTGTTTAAGCTGGTTAAGGGCTAGTAGCTGAAAGTTTGAAGGCTGGAGTCAGAGGCACCTTGGAAAAGTAGCCTGGAGGATCTTCTAAAACCAGTCATCATAGGAATGACAACTGATTCAGGGTGACTTTTGTTTGGCCTTGTGTTAGCAATTGCCCCTACTGAGTGATGGAGGTGGGAGGGCTACCATTCACCACTGTATTCTATATAACTGCTTAGCCCAGGGCCTGGCATGCAGCAGAACTTATTAAATATATATTGACTTGTTTTTTAGAATTTAACATATTTTAAAACAAATTTCAACTTTTAAAATCCAAATCTCAAAGAACAATGAAACTGCATGAGATTTCACATTTCTTTCATTTCCTTGAAGGCTTTTTCACACTCATTTTAAATGTGCTCATTTTCATTTCAATTGTGTATTTGCATGTCCACCACGTTCCCAAAAGGGTTATAGTGGCATCACTCAGAATACATGAATCTGTTTTTAAAGACCCAAAAGGATAATACATCTGTTCAAAAGACAGTTTGTACGTTGATATACCACAGGTTTGGAAAACATAAATCAAATAACCACATACAGCATCAATGCCAAAGCTGTGAAACCATCAGTTCCCTGGAGATAATATTTGCTTTATCTAAAATAGGCAAGAGAGAATGTCCCACCAATACCTCACTCAACTTTAATAAGCATTCACCAAAAACCAGACCAAACCCACTGCCATCAAGTCAATTCTGACTGATGGGTAAAATTCTTTTTCAGCCTAGGATATTTAAACATCTGAGGAACAACAGTGCACCATATATATAAGATGAGGAAAGTAAGAAAATGGTAGCCAAGGGAGGGCTGTTGCATCATTAAAAGAAAACAAGCATTTGTTTGCAAAAGGTGGGAAGTAAATTTAGCTGAGTTTTACCACTACCCAAACAACCCACCAGGAACATTTCCCCTGGAGTCTTCAGTTGTCTAGTATTAAAATTACCAGTATAGAACAAATGATTGACATGTCAACACTACAACTTCTCTGTATGTAAACCATCCTAGTTCCCTCAAAAGATAAGCAAATAGCTGTTATGCTACTCCTGGTCTAACAAGTACATTTAATGACTGTTTCTCTACATTTCCAAAAAAGAAAATCCAACTTGCTAAAATTCTTTATAAAAGATGGTTGCAAGCACAGGTACAAACTTCAGAGGCATTGCCATTTTCCCTACGCATACAAGGTTACAAAATATTAGTACAATCAAAGCAAAAGGATAAAAATAAACAAAATCAAACCTCAAACGCATCAAATAAATTTCTTCGTGCAGATCACAAAAACTGGGTAAAAGGACTCTGGATCCCAGGTTAAAAAAAAAAAAACTGCTAGAGAAAGGTAACAACGGCATTAAACAGGGCAGACAGAAGAGTTAAGATGTGGCAGAGCTTTAGAGAATTTCAAATAAAAGTGACAACAGAAGAGTAACAATTGGGATAAATACCGTCAGCAGGCTGCAAAAACAATCAAAGCATTTGCTCCCTCACCTCTCTCGCTCAACCAGCCGGGCAGGGAAAGCAGCCGCCGCTCCCCGCCCTCCATCCACGAGCTCCCCGCGCCACCCCCTCCCCTCTCCTCTCGACTCCTCCTCCTTCCTCCCTTCTCCCTCCTCCTCCCTACCCCCAGCTAGCGTACTCAACAGACGAGAGAGATTAAGAGGTGCCGGCTGTATCACTGGGCCTCCAGACAGATCTAATGTTTCCTAGCTCCCGGGACGAAAGAAATTAGAGACGCGACACCCTGGTGGTATTAGGTGCCCTTCCTTCATATGGCCCCCTCCCAGGCCAGGGCTAGTTGCCTGGGCCCCACCAGGAGAAACCCGTAGGACTCCGGGCTGCGCTCCCCGTAGGCAGCGCTACCTGAGCTGTCCACGGTGCTGGCGCGATCCGGGGGATGCCGGGCGGGACTTCGCCCGGCCGCCGCCCCAGCGTTCACTCTCTGCTTGCCGCCACCCCCGTCGCTCCCGGCACTTAAGTCCCCGTTACTGTCCACCAGCTGCAAGGATTCATAACCATCGTTGCTGGTCTTTTTCCGGTAGCTCCCGAGGAGGCTCATGGGCAAGCCCAGAGAGGAGGAAAATAAGTCACCTGGGAGAGGAATGGGAAGGTGGGAGGTGAAAAGGGATGGAGAAATTTAAAAAATAAAATAAAATCAAGTGCCCGACATGACGCAAAGAGGAGAGAAAAGAAGGAACCGCCACAGGAGAGGAGCTTTGCTGGGCGAGGCGAAGCCACCGCCCTGGGCAGAGCGCAGCTCGGGGACGGGAGTGAGGGAAGGAAGGTGGACACGGCGGGCGGGTGCGCGCGTCCTCGGAGCCGCTGCCGAACAGCCAAGCAGCCAGGCCTGCCAAGCTCCGGGACCCGGGCCAGCCACCCTCTGGCTGGGGAGTGCCCGGAAGCAATCCTATAGGTGTCACCGCGTAGCCTCGCTGCAGCAGGGCAGCTCCAAGCGTGGCTGGCCCGCGGGGAGGAAAGAAAAGGGAGGGAGTAAAGGAGGGGAGATTCGCAGGCAACGGGGGCTGAAGGTGGAAAACGGGGCGGGGAGGGAGGGGGAGGGGACTACTAAGACCGTGGGAGGGGGCTGTTTTCATGCGCCTGTAGTAAAGAAGAAAGGGGCTGAGTGTTTGACCAGTAAGCTTTGGTGATGAGGGGTCTCTTGGTAAGATCCAGACACGCCCAATTCGTATAACTTAGCCTATATTTGCTGGAAGATTCTGCAAGTCGAAGCTACCCCAACAATAACCGTCCTGGAGGACTGACTTGTAACTCAAATAAATAATAAATGCCAGGTTACATATATGCTAGAATAAAGAGTAGTGTTTTGCACTTACCCCAGGATGAATATGATCCCTAAGTGAGACATCCAAGAGTGGGCTATTATAACTGTATAAGGCAGTTAGGGTTCATTCCTGCCTAGTGAAGAGACAGGGCTGCTTAGTAACTATTCGTTGGTGAATAAATGGGGGAGGGACAAAGACTGAGTCAGGTGCAACTTCAGATCTGCCATCATTTACCTTGGGACCTGGAGAAAAGACAATACCACTCACTGGATTGAAAGGACAGTTGGGAAGCAAGAGAGAGTGATTTTCTTTCAATCTTGCAGTTCCACCCTACCCGCTTTTTCCTTTTATAATTCTGGACAGTCACTCATTTTTCTAGAAGAATTCATCACGAAGTTAATGATGTTTAAGCATCCAAGTCCCCTTTTTGCAGCAGCTCCTTTCAAGGCTGTGTACCTAACTTTACATCTGTAATTTTGTATTCTCATCACTAAGGAGGACTACAACACTCTGTCAGGCCTCACAAAATTTGAATATAAGTCAGCTAAGTGTCAAAGTGGAACTATTAAATGTTCATTTTTATCTATAATGATAAAACTGTAGACCGCTTGGTTTTCAGGAGGAGTCCCTGGGTGGCACTAATGGTTAAGCACTAGACTACTAAACAAAAAGGTTGGCAACTTGAAAGATATGCTTGGTAATCTGCTTCCAAAAGGCTACAGCCTTGAAAACCCTCTGGAGCAGTTCCCTCTATATACATGGGGTCAACATGAATTGGAATCAACTTTACAGCAACTGCCAAAACCCCACTCTCATCACTGCAGGACCAGAAGTCCTACAACAACAGACAAAAATGCACACTATATAAAATTCAGCCCACCCACACCACCTGCGCAGCTTTGCTTTCTGCTCATCTTTCATGGCTTTCTCTCGTAATTATTTTGATCACCTAAAAGCACATAACCAACTACAGCATCTAAGAGGTCTCAGTTCAGATTACTAAGGACTCAAAGAGTTTCCTAAAAGCTCTTTCACAGAAATCTCACAAGTTAATTGGATTGAGAGACATTATCCTGTTCAAGGATCACTCCAATGCAGATTTCTGCAGGAAGAAGATGAATCAGGAGACGCCCAGAGTGTTTGTCTTCTAGATTTCTCCCAGTCCCTTTGGAAAGACCCTAAACTCATTGACTAGCTGCATTCCTAACTGCATTATCTGATGAAGATGTGGTCTGATCTGGATCATAAATCCAAGATAATGCTCATTTAAAACCACACAACTTGGCAGGGGGGCTGTAATAAAATTTAAACACAAACTGTATACTTCCAATTTTTCGTATCTGTCAGCTTGGGCTGTTTCAGTTACCTGGTTGAAATGATATTCTGTAAAGTCAACTAAATATTTTCCAATGACATGTTAAATACTTGGTTTTTTTTTTTCTTTAAACTCAGTGAATACCTAGTGTCCATCATGTGCCTTGAGAAATGCTCAATTTATAATCACTGGATTAAGAAAGTTTAGAGAGGATCATTTTTGAAAAAGGTGCTCTGGTGATGCAGTGGTTATCAGTCTGGCTGTTAAACAAAAGGTTGGCAGTTCAAATCCACCAGGCACTCCTTGAGAACCTTATGGAGCACTTCTATTCTGTCATATAGGGTTGCTCCAAGTAGGAATCGACTCAATAGCAATGGGTTTGGTAGTTGTTTTTGTTTTCAAAAGAAAAAAGTATTATTTTCAAAAAGAGCACTACCAGTTACTTTGCTCAACTGTTTTTCAGAGCTGCAGACATATTGCTGGAAGAAATTACAGATGAAACATATGCTTTTACATTTTTAGATAGCTATCTCCCAAGTTTGCAAATTTAAAGACAAGAAATAAATAGACCGTGCTAACCACTTTATTTTTTATCTTTACGCTTAATTAAATGTAAATACAATCCTCCAAAATAACTGTTAATTAAGCCTACAATATTTGAGATAAAAAGGACACATTTAAGGCAGAATAATACAATAACTAGATAATTTGTAATAGTCTCAAACCTAGAGTTTGGGGCTTAAATTGGAATATGCATCAATTTTCAAAACTAAAATTTTCTCTACCATCTCAAAGATCAAATTCATAAAAGAGCTCACTTGTTCATGAAGGCCTTACCTGTCTGCTCTGTAAAACAAGCATAATAAAAGTAGTTATTATAAGGTTCTAGTGAGAATTAAATGAGTTCCTAACATAGTAAGTGCTAAAGAAATGCTATCTATTATTACTATTACTAATCTGTCTTGAGCAAGCTCTATGCTTAACGCTTAGCAGTCATAGGTCCTCCTATGAAAGGAGCTCAGTAATTGCTGATGATAATTTTTTCCAAGAATATGCTCATGGAAAGTTGTCAGTGTGGTTTTTGAATAAGAACATGGGCTTAAGGAAGGAGGTAGCACTGCTAAAACTCAAACATTTAGAAACAACTTTTGCTACGGTGTCACTATGAGTCCAGATGGACTTGACAGCAATGGATTTGTTTTTTTTTTTTGTATTTATCATGATCAAGATTACGCCACAATTTTTTTTAATATGCTTTAGATGAAGATCTGCAAAGCAAATTAGCTTCTCATTAAACAATTAATGCACATATTCTGTTGTGATATTGGTTGCCAATCCTACACCATGATAACACTCTCCCCTTCTTAACCTTGGGGTTCCCATTCCCATCCATCCAGCTTTCCCATCCCCTCTTGCTTTCTTGTCCTTGGTCCAAGACTGGTGTGCCCACTTAGTCTTGTATACATGAGTGAGCTACATGGATTTCATTTTACCAGCCTGTCTAACCTTTGGCTGAAAGGTGAACCTTATGAGTGATTTCAGTACTGAGTTTAAAGAGCATCCAGGGCCCATACTATTGGGGTTTCTCCAGTCTCTGTCAGCCTAGTATGTCTGGTCTTTTTTTATGAGTTTCCACAATTTATTTTAACTCAAGAATACAACATCACACATGGGGCAGAGCCACAGGACTACATGACTCTTTCGTGGAGAACATTCTTGCCCTTTGCCTTTTTTGGCTTCAGTTGCTTTCACTAACTGAGTGAAGACTATCCACAGTGAGGAATGTCAAGAGCTAGGTTCTGTTCCTGCTCATCCTGTCACCTCAAAGGCTCTCCTGTTCCAGTAGATGATAAGACACATTTGTGATAGGGAAAGCAGGAGGTAAAGATGTGCTTTTTTGCTCCCAAGCAATAAAGTACAGTGGTTAAGACTGAAGATCCATATGGACTAGGACTGAATCCTACTTTCACTGACTCTTAACCTTGGGCATGTTACCTAGCCTCTCTGCCTTCTTTTTCTCCCCTATAAACTGAGCATAATAATAGTTTCATCACTATAAGGTGGTAGTGAGAACTGTATTTTACCTAACACATAAGTAGTAAGTGCTCAACAGATATTATTATCATTATTGTTCCACTATTTTTTTACTTAGTAGTTTGAATAAGTCACTTTCTCCAGAACTCATTAACTCATCTGACCTAAGCCATGGTATTTTCAATCACATCATATGCATGAGAAAGCTGGACCATGAACAAAGAAAACAGAAGACTTGAGGCCTTTGAATTATGGTGTTGGAGAACACTGCTGAATGCACCGTGGATAACCAAAAGAACAAAACAGATCTGTTTTGGAAAAAGTAAAACCAGAGTGCTCCTTGGAAGCAAAGATGGCAAGACTGTGTCTTACCTACTTTGCACATGCTGCCAGGAAAGATCAGTCCCTGGAGAAGGACATCATGCTTGGTAGAGCAGAGGGTCAGACAAAAAGAGGAACACCCTCAATGAGATGGATTGACACAGTGGCCACAAGAATGGGCTTAAGCATAAAAACGATTGTGGACATGGCGCAAAACCGGTCAGTGTTTTGTTCTGTCATTCATGGGGTTGCGTCGGAACAGACTCAACAGCACCTAACAACAAAAGTAGGCTAAAATCTGTTCTGTTTCCCTAAGAGATGTTATCATTATGTTGTATGGTAATATAAAAGCAAGAAGCCCTGGTGGCACGAAAGGTTAAGCACTGGGGCTGCAAACCCAATGACTGTTGGTTTGAACCCAGCTAGCTACTCCAAGGGAGAAAGACCTGGCAATGTGCTTCAGTCCCACTTTGCATCACGGAGTCAACATAATTGTAATCAACTCAATGTCACTCAACAATAACAAAATAAAACATTTTGTATTATGTGAAGTGACTATTGTGCCTCAAGTTTTCTGATGTTTGCATACATTTTACAACGATTTTGCAAAGATTTTGGAGGCTTAAATGGCAAAAATACATATTTGCTCACAACACCCAAAAGAGCACCTCACTCTCATTTGGCACTGGGTAGACAGCTACTGAATTAATCAATTAATAAATAAATGAACAAAAAGTCACAGTATTACCCCAGTCCAATGTCTTTTTTAACTACCTGGTGTAACCTGCTAATGGATTATATATATATCAATTTGGAAACCCTAGTGGCACAGCAATCAACTCTGCTAACCAAAAGGTCAATGGTTCAAATTCGCCAGGCACTTCCTAGAAACTCTATGGGGTAGTTCCATTCCATCCTATAGAGTTGTTGTGAGTCAGAACTGACTCAACAGCAGTGGGTTTGCTTTTGGCTTTGGCATATATCAATTTAGCATATATTTCTCCACTGGTAAGGCTATGGTGTTTGGTCAAACATTAGTCTAGCTGCTATGAAGGTGTTTACATGTGGTGCAGTGTTTAAGCACTTGGTTGCTAACCAAAAGGTTGGCAGTTCACACCTACCAGCTGCTTCGCCGCAGAAAAAATGTAATCGTTGGCTTTTGTAAAGATTATAGCCTTGGAAACCCTATGAGGCATTTCCTTTCTGTCCTATAGGTTGGCTATGGGGTCACTAATCAGTCACAACAGATTCAACAACAGTGGGTTTGGTTTAGTTTTTAACGTTTAAATCAGCTGACCCTAAGTAAAGCAGATTATCCTTCAAAATGTGGGTGGGTCTTATATAACCAACTGAAGTCCTCTGGAGCAAAAACTGAGATTTCCTGTAGGAGTACAATTTTGCCTCAAGCCTATATACATCCTACTGGACTTTCCAGCCAGTCACCTAGTCTGTCAATTTCAGACACAAAATTACCAGGCTTTTTAGCCTGTTAACCTACAGATGTAAAACTTGCGAGCTTCCACAATCCCAACAAGTCAATTATTTTAAATTGATCTCTCTCTCTCTCTCTCTCTCTGTGAGTCTATGGATATAGACACGCACACATATATATACATATACATGGAAACCCTGGTAGCGTAGTGGTTAAACAGCTACAGCTGCTAACCAATATATATTTTTTTCAATTTTCTGCTTTAACTAATAATAAATCAAAAAACAGTACTGAAACTTTTCTTGTCAATGGGCCTTGGGTGCATGAGTCGGATAATTCTTAGTGAATTAAGACTTGTGGATATATGTGGTGCAAAAGCACTCAAATTGGGAACCAAAAGGCTATGTCTGGCTCCTAAACATGTCTGTTTTTCCTGTTTCATGGTTTTTTTCTTAAATGTTTTTAAAGAGTGTACCAGGTTCCATTTTGCCACAATTCACTACCACTTCCTAATGTCAGTCGTTGCAGACACTGTAATTTGAGACCTGTAGTGTAGCAACAAGAACTGGATACCAAACTCCACGTATGTCTTTAGACCATAGTCTACAAGACAGAAGGACAAACTGGGAATGCTCCCCTGACTCTATTGTCTATCAAGAGGGTAACCTTGGTGCCTTCCCTTTCTCTTAGTAATAAAATGAAGGACTGAATTACTTGATTCTTTCCAGTTTTCAAACTTTCCTATCTCTCTCAAAGTTTAGTTGTCATTTCTCTCTTCCCCCTCCAAAGGAAGCCCAGAGGGAAAAACCGTGGTCATTTAAGTGTTCCAGTTTGCTAACTGTTAATGAAGGTTTTACTACAGAAACGCATGCATAAGTAACAGTGACTGTCAAAAGCAAGATGCAAGAAAGGAGGTATGATGAAAACAAAATGAGTGAGTTGATAATATTAAAGGAAATTTGAAATATTCCTATACTGTTATTCAGGAATAAGTTAAGTGCATGTTCAAAATGAGAATGTCTGTTCTTGGTGTCTGATAGAGTATGGGCCTCCTACAGGACAAGCAAATTTTCCATGCAGGGTACATTTTCTAAAGGTTAGTAAGTCAGTACCCTGAAGCCTCCATCTGCTTTAAGCTCTGGTGGTATTAAAAACAACTGCTACTGACTGAATACTTACTGCTTGCCAAGTACCTTACCTTCCTTAGGAATCCTGGTGGCACAGCGATTGCAAGCTTGTCTATAACTGTCACAATTCACGTCCAAGAGACCCTCTTTGGAAACCTTATGCGTCGAGTGTCTCTGTCCTATAAGGTTGCCATGAGTTGGAATCAACCGGACAGCACCCAACAACAACACGTAAGAGTATGTGTGGATGCAAACTAAAGAGACATTAAGGCATGGTGGAAAACCACTAGATTTGGAGGGGAAAAAAAAAATAATACAACTATGTTTGAGTCCTAGACCTGCTGCACATAAGCTTTTTATAATCTGCTTAAGCAATCATAGACAGATTCTATTTCTGCAAAGTAGAAAGAAGGAATTGCTTTCCTCAAAGGAAGAATCAAATGAAACAAGATACATGAAAGCACTTAATAAACATTAAAAACACCCACTGCCAGCAAGTCAGGTCCGAGTCACAGAGACCCTAGAGGTCAGAGTAGAACTGCCCCACAGAGTTTCCAAGGAGCACCTGGCGGATTTGCACTGCTGACCCTTTTGTTAGCAGATGCTGCACTCTGCCTACTACGCCACTACAGTTTCCACAATAAACACTAAAGCCCTACTCAAATGTATCTAAGAAACCATTGATTTTAAGTTGCAACAGTAAGTACTACTGATAAAAAGTATAAGGCACACAACATACTATCATTTTAAGATGTCTTCAGATTTCAGATATGTTAATATGTCTTTAAAAAGCCTTACAATTGAAGTAACAAATATTATTATTATTTGATTGTATGTTAGCCTCAGAATGTGTCTGTCAATTAGTGATTCATTTATTACTTAAGTAACTCTAGTAAGTGCTATGGCTGCTAACCAAAAGGTCAACAGTTTGAATTCACAAGGCGCTCCTTGAAAACTCTATGAGGCATTTCTGCTCTGCCCTACAGGGCTGCTATGAGTAGGAATTGACCTGACGGCAATGGGTACAGTACAGGTCGTAAGTAAAAGTGATGTTCATCATGTATTGCCAGGTCTCCCACAGTGCCTTACGCAGAATAACTGATTCATAAGTCACCACTAATTGAATAAAAGTGTAAAAATTTATTCCAGAGGCCATCTTTGGCTTACAGAAAAATTCATCCTGGGTTTCTTCAATAAGATCACTTAAATCACAGTTCTACTAGCAAACATCTGACTTACTCTTGACTTCTCAAGGACATGTTCACAGTATAAATACGTTAAGCCTACATTACCATCTTAAAAGAAACGCACAGAATTACCTAGCCCTTTTCTCTGTCACTGCTACAAGCAGTTTCTCAAACAGACACCTGACTGACTACCGTGAGCTGGCCCTGTACTCATCTCTATTAAATGTTCCCCACAGTGAGGTGCACACAAGGACTGAAGTGAAAGCTGTCTTAAATCCAGGATATCCCATGTTTGGTCTTCAGCTCACTACACAGGATTTTATGATCAATAGCCTTAAAATGGGTATGCCTATTCTCAGTACCCTTATTGTGCCTAACAGGTGCAGGGCCCTGAAGCATTTATCAAATTCTCCAAAATGATGATACAGAAGGCAGTGATTACTCCAGAAGCAGGTAAAACCAACCCTTGGGGTGCTGAGTCTTCAGGTAGAGTGACTCCAGGGCACCAAACCACCACTGCCCACTTGGCCACATTTAACTATGGGAAGGAAACATATTTCCTAAGCACTAAACTAAATGCCTGTGTTTTATATATATTTACCTTACTAAACACAAAAAGGTTCTGAGAAAGATCATCATGGCAATTCACACCCAAGGAGATTATGAAAGGACCCCCAACAGGGGAGACCCCTCCTCAAGTCACAGGTGACAGCATAACCCCAATCAGTCACGAAGTCTGCAGCTTGATGCAACAGCAAGAGATTTTTATTCCAGCGCGCTGGGGCTCAATCCATACTCTTGTCAGAGTAGAGGGAATGGGCCCCGAACAAGAAAAGTACAGAGTATATAAAGGCAGGGTCTTACATTCTTGGGGGAGGTGGGGTTGGGGAAGGTTCCGCGTGGGGTTGGTTTGTATTAGCTCAGGGCTAAGGCGGACATTTCGGGTGCATTTACTTCCTGGTATTTCTGAAACTAGCCTTTTTGGGTAAGTTCCTTCTTGTTATTCCTGAAACCAGCCTTTTTGGGTAAGTTCCTAGAACTCTGAAGGGGGATTGGTTCTATATTGTCCTGTTGTTTCTAAAACTAGTTTTTCTGGTTAGGGAAGTGGCCCTTCTCGTTTTCGTTCAACAGTCAGGAATGTATGGGCTGAGTGCTGGGTGGGGGGGGGGTAACTAGAGGAAAGTTGTAAAAAGATCTTTTTCCTTACAACAAATTTTTCCCTAACATTCCCTCCGTTTTCTTTTGTGAGAATGTTCTGGGGCCCAATCTTGGGACCCTTAAGGTGTGGCTATTTCTCTAGTTTCTACCTGCTGGTACTGTGGTCTGAGGACCATAATTTGTACAGCACTTATTCTTCTCTTACAAGGGTTATTAGTTTGTTAATTAAGCAAGGTCTGATAGTTAATAAGAGGAGGAGAAGGAGTAGGGGCCTAGAAGGGTGGACATTAATGGGTGGTCAGCCAGGGGGACCAGGAGAACAGAGATTCAACTGATCCTAATGAGGTCCCCTATTTTCCCTGATCCAGGGTGCATTGGTTTCACAGCCCCATGTATAACAGAAATAATCATTTGTTCCTCCACATGACCCATAGACATTAGCCCCGGGACAGACGTAAAATTGTTTCTTAGCCAATTGTTGCATGAGGCAGTTAGTAGCCCACCCCCACCCACCAGCATGTATACATCCCCCAGTATTTGAGTGTTCGTGTGCACGAACCGGGTCGACAAGGGGAAAAGCAGATCTTGAGTTTTCTGCAGGGCCTGGAGGGACTTAAGCAGGTCATGATTAGAAATTTCAGCAAGTATGTCATCCCTTGGTTTAGGGCAGAGGGGTGTGGCCTCCCAAAAACAATTTCATAGGGCGTAAGGCCTTGGGGGTAGGGAGAATTACACACACGCATTAAGGCAAAGGGAAGCAGGGCCGTCTAGTCACCGCCAGTTTCTAGGGTCAATTTGGTTAAGGTCTCCTCAAGGGTCTGGTTCATCCTCTCTACCTGTCCTGAACTCTGGGGGTGATAGGCACAATGTAGTTTCCAACTAATCCCCAGAACAGATGTTACTCCCTGAGAGACTATGGCCATAAAGGCAGGGCCATTGTCTGATCCTAGCGTTAACGGAACCCCAAACCTAGGTATGAGTTCTTCCAGGAGTTTTTTTTTTTCCAAACTACTTGTGCTGTCTCTCTCTTAATGGGAAATGCCTCAGTCCAACCAGAGAATGTGTCTACAAAAACTAAAAGGTACTTATATCCATACCTGCCGTGCTTAATTTCAGTGAAGTCCAGTTCTCAATGTACTACAGGCATAGTACGTCTTTCTCTCTTACCTTGGTGGGCCTTACCAGAGCTGCTTGCATTAGTGGCTTGGCAGGCTTGGCAGGTATGTGTTATTCGTTCATCATCCGAGATAGTTGGGGTATATAGTACCTTGGAGACAGAAGTTCCTGGATTTTTGTTGCTCCCAGATGGGTGGTCTGGTGGATCTGGCGGACGAGCTTCTCTCCCAATTTTTGAGTGAGAATGAGGAGCCCTCCCGAAGTATAGTGTCATCCTTTCTTCTTTTCTAGGTGGGCTCTTTGGGAAGGGTTGGCTCGGGGAGCTGGATAGAACTGACCTCCAGGAGGCTGAGGGCAGCTTCCTTAGCTGCTCGGTAGGCTAGGTTATTGCCTCGGGCTTCCATTGTTTCAGCCCGATGATGTGGAAGGTATCTGGTAGCCACTGGTCACGGGCATTGTGCGTCTGGGGCACAGTGAGGGCTGGCGAATCAGGGGACAGGCTGGCGTCAGGAGGCTCCTCGTCATCTGAGAGGCCGGATCTGGTGGGCAGGAGCTGTCAGAGTGCAGGGACAAGGACAGATTCTGGCACAGGCTCAGGTCTTGGCACAGGTGCTTATAGTCCCAGATTGACTCATACAGACCTCACAGCTGGCACAGCAGCAACATGTCCAGTTGTCGCAGTCCCACCTGTAGGCAACATCTCCTTGTACAGCACCGCTAACGTAGTGTCAAGCTTGACTGGGCAGCGTGAAGCGGCAAGGCCGGCGATGGGGCCCACGCTGGCAATGCCAGCGCTGTGGCAGGCTCTGTCCGGAGCACGGGCTGTGTGGCTCAGCCCGTCACGGATGCAGCTGTGCTGGCTGTAGACGTGCTCCAGCTCCGAGCCCCCGCTGGCGTTGAGAAGGCTGCTGAGGCCGCACAGCAGCCCGGCCAGGGAGCAGCCCGCACCGCCTGGCGCCTTGGCTGAGGGCAGCCCGTTGCTCTGATGTTCCAGATGGTAGGGCTCATGACCAGAGGACCCGATCTCTGGCTACCACCGCTGCCCCTGTGTACCTGGTGTCGTCCTTGATAAAACTGCTCCCGTCAGTAAACAGAGTGAGATCAGGGTCCTGCAAGGGAACGTCCACAAGATCTCGGTAAAGGCCGTGCTGTTGGCTAAGCACCTCAGTGCAGTCTTGCGGTTTGACCTCCAGGTCCAGATCAGGCAGCAGTGTGGCTGGGTTGAGGGCTGAGCTAGAAGCAAACACAACTCGGGGCTGATCTAGTAATAAAGACTGGTAGTGGGTCAGCCGGGCATTGGAAATCCACTTATGAGGTGGGCTACGCAGGACTCCCTCGATGGCATGGGGGGTAGTGATGGTCAGGGGCTGTCCCATAGTCAGTTGAGCAGCGGCCGCAACAATTCTAAGACACCTTGGCCATCCTGAGGCCACTGGGTCTAGCTGTTTAGACAGACAGGTCACCGGCCTTTTCCATGGGCTGAGTGTCTAAGTAAGGCCTGGTCTGGAGTCCAGCCCTCCTGCCTTCCTCACCGGCAGGAGGGGAGTATTCCAGGGTGACTGGCAGGGCACCAGTATTCCATGTTTTCTGAGTCTTTGAATGTGGGCCCTGATCCCTCTCTTTGCTTCTGGCACAATGGAGTACTGTTGCACCTGAATCGGGCTGGCAGATGGTTTTAAAGTCACTATAACCAGTGGTGGGTGTTTGGCCAGTCCTGGGGAGTTGTTTTCAGCCCAAACCTGGGGAATCTCTTTGATCAATTGATCCACTGATATCACGAGGATAGAGCAGGGGTCCCTGTCAGAACCATCATAAAATCTGTATTCTTCCTCTAAAGGGGCTATCACATTGACTTGGGGTGTCAGGTAAGCACGATCCCCAGCAAAGTGGATAGTCGCCTGCATTTTTAATAACAAGTCTCTTCCAAGTAAAGAGCACGGGCATTCAGACATTACTATAAACGAGAGGGAGACAGTCTTAACTCCTAGATCTACCTTTCGTTCATCAGTCCATGAGTAGGCATTAATCCCAGTAGCTCCTCATGCTAGGGTTCTGGTTTCAGTTATGGGTCCTAGGGGTTCAATTAGAACTGAGTTGCTAGCCCCGGTGTCGACCATGAATTCTACTGGCTGTCCCCCTATTTTTAAGGTTACCCTGGGCTCGGGGGTGGGGCCAGTGAGCCCTGACGCCCTCAGGCCTCTAGGTTAAGAACCTTTGGAGGGGGCTTTCTTTTGGGGCACTCACCCTTCCAATGTCCAATTTCCTTGCAGTAGGCACACTGGTTTCTCCGCAAGGGAGGCTTTCCTGGCTTCCTTGTCTGACCAGTTTCTTCTCCCAAGGGCGCAGCGGCGCGTGGCCCCAGGCTTCTGCCAGGAGGATTCTGCTTACCTTTTTGGCTTGTTTGTCTTCTGGTAGTTCGCAGTTATTGAAGGTTTTCATAGCAATTTTCATCAGCTCGGATAGGTTCTTTCCCTCGAATCCTTCTATTTTTTGTATTTTTCTTTTGATGTCAGGGGCTGACTGTCCCACGAAGGCTATGTTAATGGCCCATTGATTTTGGGGAGACTCAGGGTCAATGGGAGTATATGTGCGGTATGTCTCCATTAGTCGTTCCAGAAAGGCTGCTGGGGGTTCTGAGAGTTCCTGAATTACCTGTTACTTTAGACAAATTTGTAGGGTGCCCAGCAGCGGCCCAGAGACCCCCCATAAGAATCTGGTGGTAGACAGTTAGGCGCTGCTTACCTGCAGTGGTGTTTGGGTCCCAATTTGGGTGGGTCAGGAAAAGCGTGGTTAATCTCATCTAAATCACTCGTTAAGTTTCCATCATCTCCCGGCACCTGTTTTCTGGCTAGGGAAACAATCTTAGTCCTCCCCTCAGTGATAAAGAGGGCTTGGAGAAGTTGCTGTATGTGGTTTCTAAGAGGGGTATCAAGGTAAAAGGAGTATAGACCAAGAAGGGGGGGGGTCCCAGCCTCAGTCATGTGCCCTACAGCTCGCAAGGGGAAAATTTGCAGCCACGCAGGTGGCCTCCTGAGGAGGTCTTGCCAAGCAACAAGGTATGGTATTTGGTTAGGGTGACCCAGATCGCCAGAGATGACCTGAAAAACAGAATGGGTTTAATGTCTAGGGATCTCGTGGGTGGCCATCCAGTACCAAAGGCCAGCCACTCCAGATTACAAAGTGTGTGGAGTTTTCTGACCACACCTTGCCAAAGTCTCGGGTTCGTTTCTGGAAATCTGAAAGTGGTTAAGGAATAGGTCTAGGGGTGTTACAGAGTGAGAAGAAGATTGCCCCATGGTGGCAAAAGTAACAATCAGGACAAACAACACAATCAAACAGACACAGACCGGTCACAGAAGAAACGAAACAAAAACCAGCAAAGGAGCCCTCTGGTGGCCATCCAACGCCTAGCGCAGGCCACTCAGAGGCGCAGAATGTTTGCCACAGGCGTTTCTTCACCTCTGTTGATAAGTCATGAGAGCGATTTTTAACATCCAGCCAATGAGCTAGAGTAAGATTAAGAGGAGAAGACGACATCTGTCCCATGATTTCGAACCAGACAAACAGGCATAAGAACAAGAATAGGACAGGACAGGACAGAATTAACAGCCAACGACCGGGTTTAGTTTTCCACAAGAGGACAAGGGAGTCAGATGGGCGGTAATCGGGATTCCACATCCAAAAACTGAACCCAAATCAGCAAACAATAGTCAGGCTTATTTTTCCACCAAAGGAAGAGGCAGTCAGACAGGCGGTAATCGGGATTCCACATCCAAAAACCGAACCTTATCCTCATCCTTCTTATAGGAGGCAACCAGGCAACCCTGGTCCCTCTCTCTCCCTGGGGCGTCCCCCAGGGTGCAGTTTGAGACCCTTCAGGCACGTCTACCGGCCTCCGTTTGTTCACCCTTACGGTGAATTCAAACAACTGCAAACCCAAAACCTAAGCCAGAAGTCTAAGTGGTCATTGAAAAATGAAACTAAAATAACAACACAGACAAAAGGGGCTGGACAGACAGACAAAGCTAGCTTGGTACCTTACCTCCAAGAGTGACTTCGAGACTGAGGGGTGGTCGTCCATCCCGGACGAGCCCCCAAATGAAAGGACCCCCCAACAGGGGAGACCCCTCCTCAAGTCACAGGTGACAGCATAACCCCAATCAGTCACGAAGTCTGCAGCTTGATGCAACAGCAAGAGGTTTTTATTCCAGCGTGCTGGGGCTCAATCCATACTCTTGTCAGAGTAGAGGGAATGGGCCCCGAACAAGAAAAGTACAGAGTATATAAAGGCAGGGTCTTACATTCTTGGGGGAGGTGGGGTTGGGGAAGGTTTCGCGTGGGGTTGGTTTGTATTAGCTCAGGGCTAAGGCGGACATTTCGGGTGCATTTACTTCCTGGTATTTCTGAAACTAGCCTTTTTGGGTAAGTTCCTTCTTGTTATTCCTGAAACCAGCCTTTTTGGGTAAGTTCCTAGAACTCTGAAGGGGGATTGGTTCTATATTGTCCTGTTGTTTCTAAAACTAGTTCTTGTGGTTAGGGAAGTGGCCCTTCTCGTTTTCGTTCAACAGTCAGGAATGTATGGGCTGAGTGCTCGGGGGGGGGGTAACTAGAGGAAAGTTGTAAAAAGATCTTTTTCCTTACAACAAATTTTTCCCTAACAATTACAGTTGTGAAATGCAGTAGAATGTGGGACAGACACTGATTGCTATTGATCTCAATACTCCTCTTCTTCTTCCATACTAACAGAACCACTGATCTTCAGCTAGGCACTTGACTATATGATAAACAGAATAAGAATTCCAACAATTAAGGCTGTGAACATTCTAAATGCTACATACCTCACTGCTGAATATCACTGCCATCACCTCCAAAGTACTCCCCTTGAGAAGCTATGCACTGATGCCAGCACCTAGTCCACCCTTCAAAGCAATTTTGGAACTTTCTGGAATGGCCACTGTGGCAAGTTTGCGAACTTCCCTATACAGCTGTCTGTAAGGGAGTTTTTAGCCAGTAAACAAATAACTGTATTGGAACACCCTACCTACTTACCTGATCTGGCCCCCAGTGATTTTTCTCTTTATCCAGCGACAAAGGAAATTTTGAAAGGAAGACATCTGGATGACATTCAGGACATCAAGGGAAACAGGATGAAAGCTCTGATGGCCATTCCAGAAAAAGAGTTCCAAGCTTTCTTTGAAGGGTAGACTAAGCACCAGTGTCGGTGCATAGCTTCCCAAGGGGAGTACTTCAAAGTTGACCGTACTGACATTCAGCAATGAGGTATATAGCACTTTTTCTGGATGAGTCAGCAAACTTAACTGGCAATCTTCATATATTTACTCATCCTGTTTTATAGCTTGGACATTCACATGCAAGTTTTCCATGATCTGCTAGGTGTAAACATGAGACTTAGTTCTGGCTATTGTAACACAAGCAGGAGCGATGCAGGCAACTTCTGGTATGCATCCTTAAAAGTAAAGGAAGCTAGCATGTCCTTCGTCCACTCCTTCTTTTCTACTGACTGGAATATAGACTTCCAGCAGGTATTGTGGACCATGGTACCTTGAGGATTTACATAGTGAAGCAGTACGATATAAGAATGCTGAGCGACCAACAGAGTCATGCCAGCTCTGGCCTGATTATCTCTTGGTTTCTCAAAGGTGAAATAGAAACAAATTATTTTGCTTTAAGCCATTGCTATTTTTCCTTTTCTCTGTCACGTCCAGTTTTGCTCATCTAACCACTGGATGCTAGTTATTTATTTACCACAGAATTTACTGGGAATTACATACATTGTGTGATCCTAGACAAACTACATAATTTCTGTAAGTCTCAATTTCCCCATCTGTAAAGCCCTGAGTTAGAAAACTAATACCAAAAAAATAAAATAAAATGATAGCGTCTAACATTAGAGCTATACAACATAAAGTCCAGAGACAGCTTAGCATAGTACCTGGCATGTAATTAGGGTTTAACAAATACTACCTATTTTTACTATTTCCCATCGGTGTCTTTCAGCTAATATGCTTGGCTCCAAAACCAGTGCTTTTCCTACCTCACTCTATTATCCAGAGATGGCCTCCTGGACAGATGCAGCCCAAGATCTGCACAGCTCTGCCTGTATCATCAGCAAACTTCCAGTAGAGTTGCCCCTTCCTTTGCATATAATTCTTTCTTTGGTCAGCCCACATAACCCAAATGCAGACTGGAACATTTTCAACCAAAGCTAATACAGAACTTAAAGCAAAGTGTCAGTCTTTATCACACAGTGACTCTGAGTCTATTTACTCAATACAGCAAAAAGAGGGAGCCTCACTTGTTCTCCATTTGTGAATAACTGGTTTGATTGAGTACTAGGTGGGGGGACTGCTCTTTTATTATCTTATCTCAATTTTTTATCACAAAAATTTTCAAACATACAAAAAAAGAGAAAAATATATAATGAATCGTTTTATACTCAGCATCAACAATTATCAAGTCGTGGCCAATCATGTTTCATACGTATAGACCCTAATTACTTTTCAGAAAATTCCAGACTTGGTGTCATCTCACCAGTAAGTATCTCAGTACGCAGCACTGCCACAGAAGTGGTGTAAGGCTAGAGCCATCTATCTGCCAGTTCCCTTCCAGGAGACTGTCAGAGAAACCCGCTTAACTTTCTCATTTACTTATTTTCCCAACGGAAGTGATACACCATCGATCAGCTTCCGGTCTTCCTCATCCCCACCCTGCCAAATCTCCCCTCTTCAAGTACTAGTTTTAATGTTAAGGGCTTGTCTAGCAAAAGATTTGGACATCAGCATGGAAATAAATTTTCCCAGAATAGGAGAAATACATGGATTATTAAATTTGGAAGGCGCTATAAAGGGTAGACCATCCCTTTTAATTTACTGATAAGAACACTGAGACAGAAGTAAGCAAATGTATTCACATTTGAGCTTTCTAAAATGCAAATCCAATTATGTAATTCAGCTGCTTAAAACTATTTGAGGATTTCCCACTGCCCTCAGTCTAAGGTATTTAATAGACTTCACATTCTAGGACCAACTACTTTCCTCTTCAGACAGCCCTAATTACTTCCTATATTATCTTCACTCTGCATTCAAATACAGAGCTTCTTTGTCATCTCCTGCCTCCCCTAGACCCCTGCATACATAACGCTTCCCACAGAAAATCTTCTAAGCTCTCAAATCCAGGTAAGGTATACTTCCACGTGATCCCATATAACCTTGTACATCTTCTAACACAGCACCGAAAGTACACGGAAATTGAGTATTCACATGTACGACTTTTCACCAGACTCTGAGCACCATGGCCCCTAAGCAAGGCCAGGTTTAGGACCTGTCTCCTCACCTGGCACAGTGCAGACACCTGACAAACACTGGTAAATTGAGAGAATGACTCTGGCCCTGGAAAGAGTCAGTGAGATCAAGTATCTATGCATTCTCATTCTCACCCATATTTCCCTACCACAGATAAAAACGAAGAATTAAGATACCTACATAAAGTTTACACTAGCAATTTAGTATATAAAATAAGCTTCATGCTGTCACTTAAGATCCCTACCATTCAACTAAACCTTGAACACTTTTTCTGGCTGTAACACTGTGGTTTACAGCGCCCTTCCATGGTGAGCAGCACTGCCCACCAGACCTACAGTGCAAGGCACAAACATGAGTCACATCTGTAACCCTAACTTCTATAACAGCCACCTTTAAAAACATAACAAGCAACAAGTAATATTAACTTTAATAATAAATTTTATTTAATTCAGTGAATCCAGTGTATTGTCATTTCAATACACAGGCAACATAAAAGGTAATCAAAAGCGTATTTTACATTTTTTCATACTAAACTTCCAAAATCCAGTGTATGTTTTAAATTTACAGCACATCTCAGTTTGGATTAGACACTCCAAATTTCAACAGCCACTTACTGCTAGTGGTTACCACGTTAGAAGGCACAGAGTAAGATATCTCGTCAGTCTTCACAACTCATCACAAAGATTAAAGCTTTTTTAATTGTAAATGAGAACACTGAAACGCAGCGAGATTAAGTAACCTGTCCAGTCAACAGCTACTCTGTGAAGAGCCTAAGCTCAGATCTTAGTCTTTTGCCTCCAGGTTTTATGCTCCTTGTCAGTGCTGTCTTTGTACAGAAGAAATGATGTTCAACATGATCCTGAGTTACAGCCATATTACTCAAATAAATAAACTAACCAAGATGTGGCTTCCCCTACAAGGTGAGAGAGGCGCCCTCTAGGCACCAGGGTTGTTTTTCCTGATGGAGCACTCCAGACCTGCGAGTGCCTTGACAACCTGAGAATCTACTAGCTCAAATGGAAACAATCCCAGGAAAGCCACACTTCCATTTACTGATTCATAGTCGTAATTAAAATATCACTGTCACAAATATGTGTATTCCCTCCAGCAACCTTCCTTTCTAATAGACTATTTATTACTCTGCTCACAGAATCAAAATGCAAGTCTTTGCCAACAAAACTATTCACTGCAACAGTCTGTAATGCCCTTCAACATGACCTTAACATGTAAACTAGATCAGCAAAATGGTTTCTTCAGACAACAAGGAGAAACGGGGAGCACATGCCTTCCTCTATTGCCAACACCCCAACTCTTCTAAAGGTTACAAAAGGGAGACTGCCCTTTCAGAGTAGTTAGAATTCATAGGTTAGGCTTCCAAGAGAAAAGCAGGCATTGCTATTACATGTTAATCTTAATTATTATAATTTTCTCTGGACCTTTGCACAATAAACTCATTGCTTTTTTTCTTTGCAGCAGCAAATGAATTCCTTGTTTTGATGGCAAAATGTCAACCCTGCAAATTAACAAGAAACTTGCTTTTTAGTCAAGATAAATACCTGCAAGTGCTTTAGCATAGCACCTGCAACACAGAAGGCACTCGGTTTATGTTGATTTTCTTTGCATCTTAGGATAAACCACATTTTCAAGGAATATTTAATGCTTAGAAAAATATCTATGAGATAATGTTAAAGGAAATTAGCAGAAAACAAATATTCTAAAATCCTTCTCTTTAAAAAAGAAAAGAAAAAGGAAAAAAAAATCTGCCTCTGGATAAAAACACACCAACTTAGTGCCATACAGTTGATTCCGACTCATAGTGATCTTGTAGGACCAGGTAGAACTACCTCATAGAGTTTCCAAGGAGCACCTGGTGGATTTAAACCGCCAACTTTTTCATTAGCAGCTGTAGCACTTAACCACTACGGCTCCAGGGTACAAGCATAGATAAAACATTGGGAGGAAATTAATCAGCATATTAACAATGATTACCTCTTTATGGAGGTATCATAAATTATTTAAATGATGTTTACATTTTGTATAGTCTGAAAAACTGCTTGCAAAAATACCTATGACCATTCACCTTCTACCCCATCCATGCCCACATGTGCCCATCCATGGCCACTCCACGATACTACTTTGCCTTTCCGTCCACAGAGAGGTACAGTGTCTCCTCACTTCTTGAATTTGGGCTGGCCTTGTGACTTGTTTTTAGCAACAGCACAGAAGTGATATTGTGCTAGTTCCCAGCCCGGGTCCAAGATTCCCTGAGGACGTCTGCTCAATCCTTGGGCTCCTCTGCCTCCACCAACAGACTGAATCCAAGTTGGTCTAACGTACGACAAGACTACATGGAGGACTTGGCCCAGTCATTCTAGCTGATGTCCCCAGCATGTGAATGAACCCCACTGATTGCAGCTGAGCTTGCCTCAGATCAGAAGCACTGCCCAGCTGAGTCCAGCCTGTATTACTGACTCCCAGAATCGTGAGCTAAATAAATGTATGCTGTCCTAAGCCAGTGCACTTGTTGGTGGTTAGTTATGCAGCAAAAGCCAGTTGATACATATGTAATTTCCAGAATTTCTACAATGAAAAGCTATAGCATTCTTTTTAAAAAATAAAAAACAACTTTCTTTTAGGAAAAAGAGAGAAGGAATAAGGAAAAAAACAAACACAGGCCTGAAGTCTGCCAGATTTGGGTTCAATTCCTGGCTCCCCTATCCAGTAGCTACGATAGACAAGTCATCAAACTTTTCTAACATTACCTACTTCATAGTGTGGCTTTTTTTAAATTAAAGGAGATAATATTCAGAGCAGGTAGGTGAGTATCTGACACTTAATAGGAATGCAGTACACTCCAGATCTTTTCCTGTCTCCCTCGATTTCAGCAATCCCTACATTTTTGCAGAAATGGTTCCGCTTTATTCCATTCAACCATGCAAAACTATAAGTCATATATTATTCTTGAATTCATTTTTATCTCCTTTCCCAGACAGAACAAATCAAGTAACTACAAATCCACTTGATTACATGGTCATATAACTCCACTAATAGCTAATATTTCCCTGAATATTTTATTATAAAATTTCAAACATGCAAAAAAAGTTTAAAGAGCTTCACACAATGAGTATCCATATTTTGATAGCAAGATTTGACAACTGAAAACATTTTGCAGATATGTTTTACCTATATTTTTCTCCTTTATGCTGAACTTTTTGAAAATGAACTGAGATACCATGTAACCTAACCCCTCAGTTCTCTATCATGCATTTCCTAATAAGGTTATTCTCCAACCAACCACAAAATTAATAATAATTCCTTAATGCAATCTAACAGATGCCCAGGTGACACAAAGAGTTCAGCACTAGACTATGAATTGAATGGTTGATGGTTTGAACTCATCCAAAGTATCTTGGAAAAAAAAGGCCTGGCAATCTAGTTCTGAAAGGTCACAGCCTTGAAAAACCCTATGGAATGCAGTTCTACCCTCTATACATGGGTTTGCCATGAGTCAGAATCAACTCAATAGTAGTGGGTTTGGTTTGGGTTTTAATATTACCAAATATTCAGTCTGTATTCACATGAGTCCCACTGTCTCAAAACTATCTTTTTAAACATCTGACTTTTTAATTAATAATAGTTTACATTTAGATATATGTGATACTTATAACAAAACATTTTGAGATAGATACTATTACTGTGCGTTTATAGTGGAGGAAGCTGAGCTCAAAATGTAAACTTTGTTGTCAAAGACTCCACAGAGAGGGAGTTTATGACAAAGTCACTATTTAAATTCACATAAGTGTTTACCTGTTTTAAAAGATCACACTGACATACATACAAACAAACGTATGTAAAATTTTCAAAACTCAATATACTCTAAAACATAAAGCTTTTAGAAGAAAACATTTTTATGACTTAAGGCAAACCATGATTTCTTAAACTGGATTCAAAAAGGAGTTAACAATAAAGCAAAAATTGATAAATTGGACTACACCAAAATTAAAAATTTCCATTCATCCAAAGATATCATGAAGAGACTACAAACAGAAGCCACAAGTAAAAGAACACTTTATGAAACAGTATGTAACCTCATAATCATCACAGAAATTCAAATTAACACCATAATGAGACAACACTACATACCAACCAGAAGGAAACACAGAATGGCTAAAATTAAAATGACCAATAGTATTACATGTTGATAAAGATGTAGACAAAGAAAAGATCTCTTACTGCAGTGATGAGAGTAAAAACTGGTACACTCACTTTGGAAGATTATTGGCAGTATCTACTGACCCTTAATATACATTATCCTATGACACAGCAACTTCACTATGGAATTATAACCAACAGAAATGAGGGCATGTGTATACCGAAAGACACACAAGGTTGTTCACTGCAACACTTTCAGTAACAGACCAATAGAATTTACTCAAATGTCTGTCAAAATTAAAATGAAATACTATATAGCAAAGAGAATACAGGAACTACAACTACCACACAACATGGATCAACCTCACAAACACAAAGCTGGGCAAAACGATCCAGAACAAAACACTGCATATTCCACTAAAACAAAATTCAAAATCAAGGAAGACTGGCAAGTGTACGCAGAGGGGTGGCCTTGAAGACTACTATTCTGGCAGGTGGGTAGCTCTGGGTCCAGTGCCCAATTCTCCAGGAGGCAGTGTCCTGGCCCCTGCCATTCCAATTACCACTTTGTTGGGCAACTAGGCTGGAGAGGTCCCAGAGGCAAGCCAAGGATGACAATCAAGAAGGTCATGGATGCTGTGATGGATGCTGAACTGTGTCCGCCGAAAAATACGTGTAGCCATGTGGCTGGGCCATGATTCCCAGTATCTTGTGACTGTCCTCCATTTTGTGTTTTTCCTATTCTGTATCTTAAAGGATTAGGGTGGGACTGTAAATCCCTTTATAAGATCACCTCCCTGCTCTACTGTAAAGGGAGTTTCCCGGGTGTATGGTTTGCCCCACCATTAATCCTTTCATCCTGCAAGAGATAAAAGGAAAGGGAAGCAAGTAGAGAATTGAGCAGAGTGAGTCCCTGAGCCCAGAACACACCTGACTCTCACACAAATGACTCCCAGCCACCCCCTCTCAGCTAAGACGTCCTTAAAGAGTTCTTTCAATCTGCATCATGAGTTGCTGATGAACCCTTCAACCTCATGTAGAAACAACTAGTCCTACCAGAGTCAACACTGAGGAAGAGGAAGGCTTCAGTGCCCTGATCATGAAATGCTTCTGTGTGGCTCAACCACCAGGCAGCAGACAGCATCAGAAAGCTAGCACCATCCTGGTGCCCCTCGCTTCCTGGAGCTCTGCTTTTATGTTGCATTCTGGTCTGGCTGTCCTGTGTTGCTGGGTAAGGGCTAGAACTGGAGTCCAGAGCCTGCACATACAAGCCTTCTGGGCTGGAAGGTACACACATACTCTTGAGGTTGCAGCACCCTGGTATCATCAAAAGATATTCTTAAGAGAGTAAAACGGCCAGAGGTCAGCAGTGGGTGGCAGAAGGGTAAAAGAAGACTGCTGGGAGGATGAGACATGTATGGAGCAGAGAGGAATAGTGTGCTGTCACTGGGCAGGGAGCGCAGTGGAAGCTGCATATAGGTGGGCATGTAAATTTACCCGGGAATGTACATTTTCACTCAGTCATAATAAGAAAACAAATAAAAAATAAAATAAGAGAGTAAAACGGTAAGTCACATTGTGAGAGAAGAGTTTATGAAATGGCACCTAACCTCATAGTCATCAGGAAATTCAAATTCACACCATAATTTAAAGAGAAGCATTCATATTCCTTTCTGCACCCCAAGTAGGCTGCAACATTGGCCATCCCAAGTTTCACCTACTATGGCCAGAGAATAAGTCAGTCGTCTCTGCTCCAGAACCCCTGGTCTGAGCTGCTGGTGTTTCCGAGAGAGACGAAATGTGGAAAGCACCTTCTAGAGAAGGGAGTTCCTATGGCTAGTTGAACCTGAATACCAAAAAAAAAAAACAAACCCACTGTCATCAAGTCAATTCCGACTCACAGTGACCCTGTATGTCAGAGTAGAACTGCCCCACAGAGTTTCCAAGGAGCGTCTGGTAGATGTGAACTGTGACTTTTCAGTTAGCAGATGCAGCATTTAACCACTGTACAACCGGGGTTTCCTGAACTTGAATGCAGACTACAACTTCGTGAACTTTGCTGTGTGCCAACAGGCTGCTATTGCAGAACGATTCAGATAGACTTTGGAAAGAAGGAAAGGGTCTCCTCCAAAGGAAGAGCACATCTCCAGATGAGGGCAGAAAATCCACGTACATTTCTTGCTGTCTAGGCACTTGTGAGAAACCCTGGGGGTACACTGGTTAAGAACCATAGCTGCTAATCAAAGGGTCATCAGTTTAAGTCCACCAGGTGCTGCTTGGAAGCCTGATGAAGCAGTTCTACTCTGTCCTACAGGGTCGCTGAGAGTCAGAATCAACTCCACAGAAATGGCTTTGGTTTTCTCATTTTTTTGTTTTTCCTGATGTTCTTATTTACTTTCAGATTCTGCCAATTTGGCGTTTTCCCAATAGTGTGATTAGTTATACATTTTTCATTTTAAAGTTCCGTCATGAACTGAATTGGGTCCCCCCAAAAACGTGTAGCAATTTGGCTTGGCCACGATTCCCAGTACTGTGTGATGTTCCTCCACGTTGTAAACCCTGCCTCTGTGATGTGGTTAATGAGGGAAGATAGGTGGCAGCTGGTTGGTGAAGCAGGACTCAGTGTGTAAGACTGTACTGTGCCTTGAGGCAATCCCTTGAGAAATAACGGAAAGAAGCTAGCAGAGAGATTTGGGGACCTCATACCACCAGGAAAGAAGCAATGTCAGGAGCTGAGTGAGTTCTCTGGAAAGGACCCAGGGTCCCTGTGCATCAGAAACTCCCAGTCCAGGGGAAGACTGACAACAAGGACCTTCCTCCAGAGCCAGCAGAGAAAATATTCCCCGGGAGCTGACACTCTGATTTTGGACTGCCAGCCCACCAGAGTGTGACAAAATAAAATTCCTCTTTCTAAAGCCACTCACTTGTGGTACTTCTGTTACAGCAGCACTAGATGACTGAAACAAGTTTCTTGCTTTGCTTTCCTTTCAAATTTATAAACCTTTCTTATGAATTTGGAGAAAACCAGCAAAATATTTTGCAAGATGAAAACAGATTTGACAGTTTCAAGAAAGCTAAACCCTAAAGTGGCAAGCTGGGTTACAAAACAGAATTTCCTAAAGCCCTGGGATTTGACAGCACACCCATCTCAGTACAATACTGAGAGGTAAAGGTAAGACTACACACAGGAGAACCGGCAGAAAATCTGCTTAAAAAAGAGATCCCCACGTCCCCTCCCTTCAGTTACATAGCTGTACAGCTGCCAATCCCCAAGCCCAGCAGATTAAGGGTTTATTGTCTGGAGAGGGCATTAGAGGAAGTCACTGGACTAGGGAACACTAGGGAGACTTTAAGGCTCAGGTATTGTACTTAAAAGATCCAAAACCCAAAACCCATTGCTGACAAGTCAATTCCAACTCATAGCAACCTTGTAGGATAGAGTAGTACTGTCCCATACAGTTTACAAGGAGCACTTGGCAGATTTCAATTGCAAACCTTTTGGTTAGCAGCTACAGCACTTAACCATCACGCAACCGGGTTTCCACTTAAGAGACAGAATAAATGTTTACATGAATGAATCTGGAAGGCATTATACGGAGTAAAATCAGTCAGTCATAAAATGACAAACACTATATGACATCACTATTATAAGAACTCAAAAAAGGGTCTAAACACAGAAGAAAACATTTTTGGATGGTTGAGGGCAGTGGTTTTTTTTTTATGAGGGTAAGGTGGGAGAAGGAAGTTCATTAGATAGTAGAAAAGAATTATCTTAGGTGAAGGAAACGACAACACACAATACAGGGGAAGTCAACTAACTGAAATAAACCAAAAGCTAAAAAGTGTCCTGAACACAACCAAACACGTTGGGGGATGGAGTAGCTGGAGCTGGGATAAGGGGACCATGACTTCAGGGGACATCTGTATCAAAGATGTAACAAAGTTTATTAAGAAAATGTTCTGGAACCCATTTTGGTAAGTGGCTTACGGGGTCTTAAAAGCCTGCAAGTGACCATTTAAGATGCAACAATTAGTCCCAATCCACTTGCAGCAGAGGAGAATGAAAAGCAACAAGGACACAAAGAAAATCACAGCTCAAGAGATAAAAGGGCCACAGAGGCCAGAGACTCCATCAGCCTGAGGCCACAACCACATGGTGCTCCTCTACCACCAAGGACCTTCTTGACAAGGAATACAGGACAGAGTCCTTGACTGAGCACAAGGAAGGTGTCTAACAGAACACAAATTCACACAAAAAAGCCAGACTTAATGATCTCAGACTGAAGGAATCCCCAAAGTCATGGCCTGTGAATGTTCTGCTAATCCAGAACTAAAACTTTCCTGAAGTCACTCTTCAGACAGGAGTTAGACTCGACTATATAACATACAAAGTCTGACAATTAACTGCAAATAGTGATATTCAGCAATGACATATGCAACACTTTTTCTAGGATGAGTTTGTGAACTTAACTGTCCAATCTCATACAATTGTTTGTCAGGGAGTTTTTAGCCAGTAAACAAATAACTATTGGAACACCTTACTTACTCACCTGATCTGGCCCCCAGTGACTTTATCCTTTACCCAAAGATAAAGGAAATACTGAAAGGAAGACATTTTGATGAGATGCAGGACATAAGGGTAATACAACGACAGCTCTGACGGCCATTCCAGAAAGAGTGCCAAAATTGTTTTGAAGGGTGGACTAGGTACTGGCGTCAGTGCATAGCTTCCCAAACAGAGTACTTCAGAGGTGACAGAGGTGATGTTCAGCAATGAGGTATGTAGCACATTTTCTAGGATGAGTTCACTAACTTAATTATCAGTCCTTGTGAAACAACAATCTGAGTGTGCATCTTGGCTCAAGTAGATACATAGGACCAGATGTGAGGCTTCTGTCCTCAGGAGCAGGACGGGAAGACAGAAGGGGACAGGAGCTACCTGGATGACCTCTGGGAGCCTGGACTGGAAATGGGGCGGGGGGGATGCTGTCAAATTGTAAGGACTGCAACTAGTGTCACACAACACTGTGTATACATTTTTTTTGGTATGAGAAATTAACTTGGGCTGTGAACTTTCACCTGAAGCACAATTTAGAAAGTTTACATGCAGTAATAAATAAATGTTTACATTACTGAAAGCTGACTCTAGCTCTCTGCCCAGCACTTAATCGGATGTGATGGCATCCTCTCTATCACTTATTTCTCTAAACTTTATTTATTTTTTTCTTGGTATGCATGTTATACACGGAAACCCTGGTGTTATAGTGGTTAAGTGTTATGTCTGTTAACCAAAAAGTCAACAGTTCAAATATGCCAGACACTCCTTGGAAATGCTACCAGGTAGCTCTACTCCGACCTGAAGGGTTACTATGAGTCAGAACCAACTCAATGGCAGTGGATTGCTATACATACCAAAAGGTTGTCAGTTAGAATCTATCACCCACTTTTTGGAAACTCTATGGGGCAGTGCTACTCTGTCCTATAGGGTCACTATGAGTCAGAATCAACTTAAAGGCAAAGAGGGGTTTTTTTGTTGTTGTTGTTTTATGGTTTTTGTCTTTCTATACAACTGAAGTCAAACAATATTTGTCCTTTTGTCATTAGCTTATCTTGCTCAACATAATGTCTTCAAACTCCAACCACATTGTAGCATGTAGTAAGACTTCATTTCTTCTACTGGCTGAGTAGTATTTCATTGTCTGTATGTACCACTTTTTGTTTATCACTCATCTGCTTATGGACATTTAGGCTGCTTCCATCTTTGGGTTATTGTGAACAGTGCTGTAATAAACACTGGTGTACAAGTCTATCTCTACTTTTCAAGACTTTGGAATATACACCTAAGAGCGGAACTGCTGGGTCATATGGTAGTTCTATTTTATAGTTTTTTGAGGAACCACCACACTGTTTTCCACAATGACTGTACCATTTTGCATTCCCACCAGCAATGGATAAGAGTTCCAATATCCCCACATTCTTGCTAACATTTGTTAATTTCTGGTTTTATGTTTAAAAAACAAAACTGTTGTCAAGTTGCTTTCAACTCATAGTGACCCCAGAAAAGAGAGCTACTCCATAAGCAGCCAAGGAACAGCTGGTGAATTCAAATTGTTGACATTTTGGTTAGCAGCTAAACACTTAACCAATGTACCACTAGTGCTCCCTTAGCCTCTTAGTAGGTGTGAAATGGTATCTCACTGTGTTTTTGATTTGCCTCTCTCTGATGGCTAGTGACACTCAGCACTGTATTACGCATCTACTGGCCAACTGAATGTCCTCTTTCGGTACTCTCTTAAAAGAAATTAAGTGGAGCAAATGGAGCCAAGCAAACTGGGGACCAATTATTCTTCCCTCAATTTATGAAGCTTAATAAAATGGACTTGTTCTCCAAAGTCCAAGAAGATAAAATGAACGAAAGGAAATTTACTGCAGTCAAAAACAAATCACCAATATGCAAGAGCCACTGAGGACCTTTACAAGAGGCAGGGAAATGAATCTGACAATAGTAACATGTTACTGCCCACTGATTCACAGACCAATTTTTAAGCATTTCATACCCAAGCTTATCATCCCCATCCCCATCCCCTCTATGGTTTTACATTGTGTTCCCCCATTTGCCTGCATTTTCTGAATATTATTTTTATTTCTTTTAAGATGACTTTCCCCCAAAATCTACCATGACAAATACCTTATTTTTAATGCATTAGTGTATGCGGTAAAGTAACACACACGATACTTCCAAATGACACCATTCTTTCATTCACTTTCCTTCAGTCACTCACCCATTTACGCGTTTTTCAAATGAATAGGACTAATTTAAAGATAAAAATTTTCAAAGCATGATTTTTCAGGTAGGCATCAACCCTTACCATGTGACAATTTCTGCTTTCATCTACAGAGGCAAATCAGAATGCTAATCATAGATTTTAGGGGTCAAAGAAACATATGTTAGACTCCTAGACCCCATAAACACTAGCTGTCTGGGAACAAGTTATTTCATAATTCTGATCTTCAATGCTTTCATCTATAAACAAGCATATTAATATTTGCCTTGAAACCCTATGGGGCAGTTCTACTCTGACCTCTAAGGTCACTATGAGTCAGACTGGACTCAACGGTAGTGGGTGGGTCATAATTATTAAGTTTAAATATATGGTAAGCACTTACAATAGTTCTTTCTTAAATGTATTAACAACCTATTATCTATGTCTAAGATTTTAAATTACATGTTATCACTTGAATAGAGTTAAATCAATTCAGGTGTGGCTTTCTGCATTTATCAAACAAGAAAAAAAGATATAACCCATGGGTTTTTCAATCCTAAGAAGTGACCTGTAGACTAAGAAGAAAAAGATAAACACTGTTCTATATAACTTGGAGTTCCAGTGTTCAAGTGTTTAATGCAGAGCAAAACATAAGTTAGGTTATGGTTGTGTGAAAAAATGCAAACACAGTCAAGAGTAAGTTATATTCAGTACACCATCACTGATCTCCCAACTCTGTAATTATTATTCCATTAATGTAGTATATATCCTTTATAAGTATTTATTATTGAGAAAATACAAGTAGAATATACATGAGTTCAACAATTTGAATGGTACATTTCTATACATAAATTTTGGTGACACTGATTACTTTCTTCAAGTTGTGCAACCATTCTTGCCTTTGTTTTCTGGATTGTTCTGCCCCTGTTAACATAAACTGACTGTCCCTTAAGTTTCTGATTGACCTTTTGAGTTGCTCTTGTCAATATGATCCAATGTAGATAGTTATCAAAAGAGCATAGTATTCAAGGCAGACATTCTTTGGTAGTTAAGCTTAATTTTTGTTTGGCTTTAAGAAGACTCCTGGCTGTATTTTTGCTTTAATGTTTAAAGATTGGCTCAGGAAAACACAAGTTCCAGCATCATTTTTTCTAATGAGACGGAGAAACAAATCACCAATTTTGTTTGGAAAGGGAATAAGCCCCAAATAAGTAAGGTACTACTAAAGAAGAAGAACACACTGGGAGGCCTCTCATTACCTGACCTTACAACACACTACACTGCCACAGTGGACAAAACAGCCTGGTACTGGTACAAGAACAGACAGATCAATCAATGGAACAGAATTGAGGCCCCAGAGATGACACCATCTGCCTATGAACAGCTGATATTTGACAAAGGCCCTCAGACATTAAACTGGGGTAAAAATAGTATCTTCAGTAAACGGTGCTGGCAAAATTGGGTATCTATCTTAAATAAACTGAATCAAGATCCATATTTCATACCTTATACAAAAACCAACACAAACTAGATAAAAGACCTAAATATCAAATCTAAAACGATAAAGCTCATCCACAAAAGGTAGGAACAACAATGGAAGTTTTAATATACAACGTAGACAGACTTCAAAATCTGTCAAACAAACCACAGACAACAGAAGAGAAAATAGATAAATGAGAACTTTTAAGAATCAAACATTTTTGCTCATCCAAAGACTTTATTAATAGAATTAAAAGGCCACCTACAGAATGGGAAAAAATATTTGGCAACTCTATGTCAGACCGACACCTTATCTCCACAATCTATAAGGTACTACAAAATATCAATAAGAAGAAGATAAATCATCCAATTAAGCGATAGGCAAAGGAGATGGACAGACATTTCACTAAAGAGGAGATCCAAGCAGCCAAAAAACACATGCGGACATGTTCACGATCTTTAGTCATTAAAGAAATTCAAATCAAAATGACAATGAGATACCATCTCACCCCAACAAGGTTGGCCATGATCCAAAAAACACAAAACAACAAATGCTTTAGAGGCTGTGGAGAAAGTGGAACTCTCCTACACTGTTGGTGGGGCTGCAAAATGGTCCGGCCTCTTTGGAAAGCAATCTGGCGCTTCCTTAAAAAAACGGATATAGATAGACCATTTGACCCAGTAATTCCACTACTTGGAATATATCCTACAGACTCAAGTCCATTCACACCAACGGACACATGCACAAAAATGTTTATCACAGCATAATCCATGACAGCAAAAAGACGGAATCAACCTAGATGCCCAACAACAGAGGAATGGATAGGTAAACTATAGTATACATACTCAATGGAGCACTATGCAATGATGAAGAAAAATGATGATTCCAGGAAACATCTCATAACCTGGTTTAAACTGGAAGACATTATGTTGAATGAAAGTAGTCAGCAACAAAAGGACAAACATTGTATGAGACCCCTACGATAAGATCTCAAAAGCAGATTTAATGTATAGAAGAAAAGACTCTTTGACCGCTGCAAGGGAGGGGAGGGAGCGAGGGTGAGGAGGGAAGGGTTTACATTAGATAGTTGATAGAAATTTGGTTGGGTGACATCGGTGACCGCATACATTAGAAACAAGAGCAATATTAAGTGGACTTCAACATAACCTGAATACTCCTTCCATGTTAACCCAATATTGCAAGGACGGAATAGCTGGGGCAGGGGGCAGGGGACCATGCTTTTAGATGAAATCGAGGCACAACTGGCACAACTAGCATTTTGCTAAGAGGGGTCTCTGCACCCCACATTGGTGAGTGGCATCTGGGGTATTAAAAGTGGCCAAGCTGCCATCCAAGGGCACAGCAAATGGTCCCAACTCAGCAGGAACTGATGCTCAGCAAAGACCAAAATGACATGGGGTAAAGACAACCCAGCAGATAGAGAGACCCACATGAGTGGGTGCCTACACAGACTTGGGACCGGAGGAACTGGATGGTGTCCGGCCACCACCAGTGATAGTCACGATGGAGCTCACAGAGAGGAGTCTCACTGGCAACACAAGAATAAAAAGGGGTGCACCCTGAGATCTCCACTAAAAGACCACAAGTGATGGTCCAACAGCTTCGGGGTTCCCCTGGGAGCATGGCCCCTGGCCCTGATGCTGCTCTTCGGACACAAATGGATTAGACTTGGCGACACAGAGTGACCATATATTGGATGCAGTTTATGGTTCTATGCAACTATAGGATATCATCCTGCTGACCTCTGGCTGGAGTAAGGGAAATGGGTGGAGAGGAGGGGAAAGGAGACTGTTGGGGGAATGAGACACAGATGGAGCAGAGAGGAATAGTGTGCTGTCACTGGGGAGGGAGAACAGTGGAAGCTGTATATAGGTAGCAATGTAAATTTATATGGGAATGTACATTTTCACTCAGTCATAAGAAAACAGAAATCAAAACCAGAGACCTTTAATCGTTGCTGATGATTACACAGTGAATCTAGACATTCTTCCACCTAATTTTCTTTTCTAGTGAGTGCACTCTATTCCAACAAATACATTAAATTAGATCTCAGGCAGTCTTGAAATTTTTGTATAGCATATGCCCTCACCTCTGTGACAGTTTGTAGAAATCATAAAAAGCTGTGGATACCAAGTCTCCACAGAACAGAACAGTCCCCAGAAAATGACTGCCATTCTCTCTGCTCCCAGCTCTCTTTGAAGAAAAAGCAAGGGGATGATGCATTTTCCTAGATGAGATCACTTAAGTCCCCGACAAGGTGGAAAGGACACAACCAATGTGCTCCCATCTGAAGAAAGCTGATGAAACATGCTACTGAATAAAAATGAATACTGTCTTTAAAAAAATAAAAGAATGCATTCTAATCCTATGAGACTTCCTCCAATAACATAACCATCTCTTTCCCAGGATTGGAAACAATATTATTTTGTAAAAAGCATGAACAAAAAGGAATGAAGTACTGATACGTTCCACAGCACAAACCCGGACAACATGATACTATGTGAAAGATCACATATTGTACGACTCCTGTCTACATGAAAAGTACAGATAGGCACATCCATAGCAACAGAAAGTAGATGAGTGGTTACCAAGGGGCTGAGACTATATCCACTAGTTACTGCTAATGGTTACAAGGTTATTTTTTTTTTTGGATGATCAAAATGTCCTGGAATTAATGGGGATGGCTACACAACTTCCTGAATATAGTAAAACCAATGATTCATTCACTTTAAAAGGGTGAGTTTTATAGATTTTAAAAAAGAATTAAAAGAACACTGAGACTTCATTAGAAAATTTTAAACTTTACTGCAGCTATGTCATTTTTCCCTCAGATCTCGCCCAGTATGAAAAAACATCTCCACAGAACTCTGAGTCAGAAAAGCCCAGGGAGAAAAGCTCTATTAGTAAAACCCACTTTTCTCATTTTACAGATGGCAAACAAGGAGGCCACAAATGTGAAACAATGGACTCCAGGTGAATCCGCAGGAGATTGTCAGGTCTCCTCTTTTCCAGATCAATGAGTTATTCATCTATCTGGCTATTTCTCTAAAGATTCAAAACAACCCTTTAATCCACACAAGATAGATTATTAAAGAAAAAAGTCAATTGCAAATTCCTCACTATATTTTAAATTAAGTTATCCTCATAAACATATTGCCCTGTTAAAAGTAGAGTCCGAGTGGTTAAACTGTCAGTTTCTAAACCTTCTTCTAATAATTGAAGGCACAGATTTTATTAAGAGTATTTTACAAGCATGATTTAACGTATTAAAAAAGTATTTTACAAGCATGATTTTAGAGACCCTAATAGTTAAGTGGACAGTCATGCTATGTGGAAAAACAAAAAATGATCTCAACTAAGTATACATGGATACATAAGTATATACCCATAAAGGAGACAGACTCAAGTTTTTATGGCAATTATTTCTAAGGGACGGAATCATGGATGGTTTGACCAGTTTTCTCTGAGATCTTCTGAATTTTCATCATTTCCTCTTAGAAACATATATACATTTTACATTACATTGTATTAAGTACTTACGTGTCACACTATGCTTGGTGCTTTTTATTATTATTGTGGCAAATATAAAGGTAACAAAACATTTGCCATTTCAACAATCTTCACATGTCCAGTTCAGTGACATGAAATATACTGCTCAAACATCACCACTGACCATTCACAAATTTTCCATCACCTTTAACAGAAGCTCACTGTCCCCTACCCGGCTCCGTGCTTTCGACGTACTGTTTCTGATTTCACAACTGCATGAATTGTTGTTGTAGTGGTGGTTAGGGGTAGTAGCATCATTTCCAATTTATAGTGACCCTACACACAACAGAACGAAACCCCACCCAGTCCTGTGGTACCCCTACAACCCTTACTGTTTGAGCCCATTGTTGTGCCACTGTGTCAGTTCCTCTCTTAAAGATCTTCCTCTTTTTTTGCTGACCCTCTACCTTACCAACCCTGATGTCCCTCAGGGGCTGATTTTCCCTGATAGCATGAAATATTAACATTCTTGGCCAACATCATAATTCAAAGGCATCAATTCTTCATTGGTCTTGCTTTTTCATTGCCCAGCTTTCCTATGCATTTGAGGCAACTGAAAATATCATGTCTTCAGTCACATGCACCTCAGTCCTCAAAGTGACAAGTTTGCTTTCTTAACACTTTAAAGAACAGTTCTTTTGCAGCCAACTTGGCCAGTGCAATACAGTGTCTGATTTTGTAACTGCTACTTCCACGGGCACTGATAGTGGATCCAAGTAAAATGAAATTCTTGGTGTCAATATTTTCTCCATTTATCATGATGGTGCTTGTTGGTCCAGTAGTGAGAATTTCTGTTTTCATAGTGTCATCCATACTGAAAACTGTTGCCTTTGATTTTCAGCAGTAAGTGCTTCAAGTCCTCTTTGCTTTCAACAATCCTGGTGCTAGATTCTTCTTGATATAGTCCAGCTTCTCAGATTATTTGCTTAACTCACAGACTGAACAGCTATGGTGGAAGGCTGCAACCCTGATGCATACGTCCCTGATTTTGAACCACACAATTTTCCCCTGTTCCGTTGTGATGACTGCCTCTTGATCCATGTATAGCCTCCTCATGAGCACAATTACATGTTCCAAAATTCCCATTCTTCGAAATGTTATTCATCATTTGTTGTTATTTACAGAGCTGAATGCCTGTTCATAGCAAATAAAACGCAGGTAAACATCTTTCTGGTATTCTCTACTTAAGGCCAAGATCCATCTTATATCAGCAATGACATCCCTCATTCCACATCCTCTTCTAAATCCACCTTGAATTTCTAGCAGTTCACCACTGATGCACTGCTGCTACTGCTTTTGAATGATCTTCAACATTTTGCTTGAGTGTCATATCAGTGATATATAACCATAATTTCCTCATTCTGTTGGATCACCTTTCTCCAGAAAGGACACAAACATGAGTTTCTTATAGTCAGTTGGTCAGGTAGCTGTCTTCCAAACAGCTCGACATACATGAGTGAGCATGTCCAGCACAGCACTGGTTTGTTGAACATCTCCATCAGCATTCTGTCAATTATCGGAGCCTTGCTTTTTGCCAGTGACTTCAGTGCAGCTTGGACATCCTCCTTCAATACCAATGGCTCTTGATTATACACTGCCCCCTGGAATGGCTAAACATCAACCATTTCTTTTTTGTATACTGACACTTCATATTCCTTCCATCTTCTTTGAAAGGTTCCTGAGTTGTTCAATATTTTGCCTACAGAACCTCTCAAAATTGCAACTCAAGGCTTGAATTTTTCTTCAGTTTGTTCAGCTTGAGAAATGCCAAGTCCATTCTTCCAATCTGGCTTTCTAACTCCAAGTCTTTGCACATTTCAATATAATGCCTTTCTTTGCTACCCAGTCTGCACTTTGAAATCATCTGTTCAGCTGTTTTACTTCATCACTGCCTTCATTCTGTTTAGCCACTATACATTCAGGAGCAAGTGTCAGAATCTCTTCAGACATCATTTTGGTCTCTCCTTTGTTCCTGATCATTTTGATGATCTTTTGCTTTCTTTATATATAATGTCCTTGATGCCATCCCATAACTTACTGGATCTTTGATCATTAGTGTTCAGTGCGTCAAATCTACTCTTGAGATGGTTATCTAACTCAGGTAGGGTATACTCAAGGTTGTATACTGGTTCTCATAGACTTGTTTTAATTGTCTGCTTCACCTTGAACCTATACACGTGCAGCTCAAGACTTGTTGCACAGCCAGCCTTTGGCCTTGTTCTAACGGATGATATTGAGTTTTTTCATCATCTCTTTCCACATACATAGTAGATTTGACTCCTGTGTTTTCCATCCACCGAAGTTCACATGTATACCAAAAAAAAAAGAAACACACCCACAGCCATCTAGTCAATCCCAACTCATAGTGATCCTACAGACAGAGTAGAACTGCACCATAGCGCTCCCAAGGAATGTCTGGCAGATTTGAACTCTTGGCCTTTTGGTCGGCAGCCATAGCACTTAACCACTACAACACCAGTATCTTTCACACAGTTACTCACCATTTATACTGTTGAGAAAGCAGTATTCACAAAGAGTAAGTAACTGGTCTTGCAAAATTCTATCATGTAATCTCCAGCATTGTTTCTATCATGAAGACCATAGTTTTCAACTACACAACCTTCTTGTTTCCAACTTTTGTATTTTAATCACCAATAATTCTCAATGCATCTTGTTGCATGTTTGATCAGTTTCAGACTGCAGAAATTGGTTTTCTAAAAAAAAAAAACTTCAATTTCCTCTCCTTTGGCATTAGTGGTTGGTGCATATATTTGACTAGTAATATTAACTGGTTTTCCTTTTAGGCTTATCGATATCATCCTATCATGGATATATCCTGAAATGTTATTTTTTTTACAACGAACACAATGCCCTTTCTGTTCAAATTCCTCATTCCTGGCATAGCAGACCTTATAACTGTCTGAGTCAAAATGGCCAAATTTAGCTCACTACTGCTTGAGTCAGAGTCAACTCAACAGTAATGGGTTTGGTTTGTGTTTTGTTTTTTAATGCCTAGGATATCAATCTTTATGCATTGTTTCATTTCTGACTATTCTCAATTTTCCTAGATTTATACTTCATACATTCCATGTTCTGGTTATTCATGGATGTTTGCAGCTGTTTCTTCTCATTCTGAGTCGTGCCACATCAGCAAATGAAAATCTCAAAGACTTGACTCCATCTCTGTCGTTAAGGTTGACTCTACTTTGAAGAGGCAGCCCTTTCCCAGTCGTATTTTCAGTACCTTCCCACCTGGGGGGTTCATTTTCAGGCACTGTTATCAGACAATCTTCCACTGCAATTCATAAGGTTTTCACTGGCTAATTTTTTCAGAAGTAGACCACCAGGTCCTTCTAGTCTGTCATAGTCTGTAAACTCAGCTGAAACCTGTCTACAGGTAGCCCTGCTGGTATTTGAAATACCAAAGGCACAGCTTCCAGCGTAATAGCAACATGCAAGCCATTACGTACCACAACCTGACAGATGTGAATTCCTGTATTTTTCCATTACCTTTAGTAGAAACTCGCTGTAGTAGGCTATGTGTTTTTGACATATTACTTTTAATCTTACAACAACTAAGTAAATTAGGTATTAATATTTCCATTTTTGAAAACGAGGAATCTGAAGCTCAAGGCAATTAAGGCATTTGTCCACTTCAGTAAGTTTAACATCCAAACATTCCCCACTCTCCCTTCCTTCTCCCTTCTTTTTCCTTTCCTCTCTCCCTTTTATGATAGGTACTAAGGGCTTACGATGTAGCAGAATTTAATCAGTAATTAAATATATGGAAAGTGACAGAAAAGGGAAAACTGAGGATGCTCTGGGTGTGTGTAATGGACCATGGGGAGAGAACCCAGAGTCAGAGAAAGTTTTCAGTAGGAAGTGAGACTTGAAAGAGGTGTAGGACTGAGACAAGAAAAGAGGAGAGTAAACGTATTTATTTCAGGCAGAAGGAACCACACACTGGGAACTCAAAATATAATTTTAAGGAAATGAAATAAATCCACAAATTTCAGCGTCTCTGTGTGTGTGCGTATATTTTCATATTTAGATTCTGGATTCCCAAAACAAGTAAGACACAGTCTCACTGTATTCAGCGAACTGAGTACTGCTGGGCCAGGAAGAAGAAAGAGAACAAGCTCTCTGTCTCTCCCTGTCCCATCATCAGGCAAGTCCCCTTTCCTGCAGCCCCTTCTTGAGAGCCCTCTGCTTTTAAAACTGGCTCCCAGAGTCTGCCATTTATCCCACTGTAGCAGGAGCCACAGTTGGCTTCAGTCTCTGCATCCCCTGCCCCTCCTCACCATCACGACCAAGTTGGAGAAAGCATTCTAAATTTAAACACACAGCACCAAAAGTAAAAATGGCTTAGAAATGGGAACAAACATACCTTATGCTGGTTTTTTTTTTTTAATATATATGCTGGATGCTTATTAAATTTCACAGGCATAAATTACCCTTTTTCTAGGCATACGTGGTCATGTGACTCTTAGGTAATAAAACACCCATCTCCAAGTTCACATGAGATAAAAATGTTTGTTTTAAAATGGCCAGGGAAGAGGTTAGAGGAAGGCAGAAAAGCAGGGAGTTAAGTGCTGACTCATGCGAGATGCATACGGGGTTCTGGGAATGTCCTCCAGCTCTCATATTAATAATGCATGCTAGAATTTTCCTCAGCCCCTTTCAGTAGACAAGTCTGAAGAGTAAACAGAACCAAGAGTCAGAGGGCCTGAGTGCCAGTTCTGATTATGTAGGAATTCCCATTCCCCAGGTAATTCCCACTTGCCAAGCTTCAGTTTTATTATTTACAAAATCAGAACACTAAATATACAACATGGACAGATCTTTTTTTTTCTTTTTATTGAAGTGCAACAGACATATGGAATGACACAAACAGTTTAGCACTCAACTTACTAGCTGATCCAAACTACTTACTGTTGGAACTCATCTGCACGCACCTTCAAAAACAAGCCTGGTCATCTGCTTCTAAAAGGTCTTGAAAACCCTGTGGAACACAGTCCTGTTCTACTCTGGTATGCATGCGGTCATCATGACTCACTGATTACTAACAACCACAAACACACAAAAAAAGTGACTAAATCAAGTGCTCAACCCAGTGAACTTTCACAAATCAAATGTACCCAGATTATAAGCAGTCAGGCAAAGGAGCACTGCATTAACATCCCAAAGCCCCCTTGCTCAGCACTAGAACTAGAATGGGGAAACACATGTGAAAGGATACAAAAGTAAGTGCCACTCCAACAGTTTGATTTTAATAGGGTCTTGGGAAACATGAAAAACATTTCCAAAATCAGGAAATACACTAAGTCAGTTGGCCACCCTTCAGCACCATGTTGAACAGAGCTGTCTTTTGCTCTAACCAATCCTAAAATTATTCTAACATATATTTATGAAAGACTAAGAGTCCATATGAATGCTCATAAAAATATGTGAGTAAATGACTTGACAATTGCATTCCAGAGACTGAGGCATGACAGTGACACAAGTGTCAGAGGTGCTTACCTACCAGCACTAACATGTTCTATATCCTGGGATGGTTCTTGGAAAAAAAAAAAAAAAAAAAAAAAACCTACTTAGCTATGGTAAGTAGTTTGGATCAAGTTTTCTGAAACTTTTTCAAATTCAATCATTCAAATTATTTTATAAATTTTAGATAACACTGAATTTTGGAAATGAGCACTGACAATCTTAAACATAAAATCACAAAAGCACAAACCATCTGAATGAAAGACCAGACTCAGGAAAATAAAAAGTCTATGACATATGTATTCTCAGTAACAAAGAAACACATATCTGTAAGCATTTCAGAGAAGTGTGGGGAAAAAAGACGCTGCTTAACAAGCAAGGAAGAATAACGACAGATCAGTTGAACACACCCGCTGTGACATATATAAAATGTTCAAAATGTCAAAGATGATTTGTTTATTTGGTCTGCTGTGTTTACTTTTTTTATTGGTCCACACCAGAAAGACACTGTCAATTCTACCAGGTTCCACTGCCAACTCTACCAGAGTGGTTTGCTGCAGACCAACAGTTCTGCTGAAGATAACCAGAAATGCCAGATAAAACACAAAGAGCCACAGGCAACCTACTGACTAGCTAGGACTTGAGGCACCAAATTTTGGAGAGAAGTGGGTCTCAAGGAGATAAGTCCAACTTTCTAGTAGCCCATTTTTCCCCTTAGGTATGTGCCTATTCTTGGCCTGAGTCTAGAAGCTGACATTGCCAAGCAGAGGGACACTGCTAAGAGGCAGAACTTCAGACACTGTCGTGAGGCTGCAGAGACAAAAATGGCATTCAGGACTCAAAAGGCACATCTTGGAGAGACTCTGAGGAGGAAGCCTGACACAAGTTTTCTCCTTGAAGTATTGCTAACTACACGACACAAGGAAAGGTGCTAAAAAGCAAAGAAAATAGCTGAAAAGCAGAATGCAAATTCTGCAGAGGAGAATTTGCAGCAATCTGTCACAGTACTAAATACCACAAAAAACAGGTTGCCATCAAGTCAATTCTGACACACAGCAACCCTACCAGACAGAGTAAACCATAGAGTTCCCAAGGAGCACCTGGTGGATTCAAACTGCCGACCTTGTGATTAGAAGCCACAGCACTTAACCACTAGACCACCAAGGTTTCTATCACAGTACTAAGGTGGCAAAAACTGGAGTTTAAGACCTTCCAAGGAGAAGTGGTAGGAAACAGCAGTATTCCTAGGGGCCTAGGACAAGGGGAAACCCTAAGCACATCAACCTTTAAAAGTCTGAAGAACAGCCCGAATATCAATTGGACTGAGGTTACTTCTTTGCCGCTATGAGTAAAGAATACAGCAAAGACTCACCGAAGGAGACTGCATCATCCAGAACATATTCACACATAATGAAAGGCATTTAATAGAAAATTGCCAGGCATATGAAGAAAGAGGCTCAAGAAGGAAAACCAAAAAGGTAAACAGACCCAGAGGTGACCCAGTTAATGGAGTTACAGAAAAATGTCTTTAAAAATGACAGTGATTGATAAATTCCAGAAAACAGATGACAAGTTGAAGAACCTATTAAAAAAGAGAATCTAATAAAAATTCTAGAACTGAAAAGCACAAAACGTAATTAAGAAATAAGCAGACTGGATAACAATAAGCTGAACACAACAGAAAAGGGAACTAGTGAGCTCTAAGGTACAGCAGCAGAAAACAATCATACTGATCAGCATGTTCAGTTATGGCAGCCAGGCCCCATCCAGTTCTTCTGACTTCGTGGCACAGGAGGGAGTTGTTTATGAAGGCAACCAGACATGCATTCCATTTCCTCCAGTGATTCTTGACTCCCCTTCTGCATGGACTACTCCAGGTCAAAGGAGACCAATTATTGCAACTCTAGTGGCTATTTGCAAGACCTAAGACCTCAGACAGTATGCAACAAACTAGAAGGTAGAACAGCAGCACTGAAAAACAGTATTGGGAAATCTCATGATTTCCCATTAGATCAATACCCTAAACCCATAAATCAAGAAAACAAGTATCATAAGATGTTTGGTTATATACAAGCAGCTTCAGTAGCTGTTCTATTTTTTTTTTTTGGTAAAAGTATATATAACACAACAGTTGTCAATTCAACATTTCAAAAGGGAGAACAATGTAGAACACAATTTCAAATTCTCCATGGAATCCAGACTTTTTGGAGACCATAAGGCTGAAATAACCCTAGATGATCTTTAAACATTGAACCTCATACCAAAATAACCCCCTGAAGTCTTCTTCAAACCAAACAACAGTTTAGCTTAATTAGTAATATATGTCTGTATATCCATCTCAAGGATTGTGCTTTTCTAAAAAATTATCTATGTGGAATCAAACTGACAACAGCAATTTAAAAAATTAGGTAACTGATTTAGGGGGCAACAAGTTTGTGTTGATGATGGTGGAATAATCTGGAAAAGGAAAGCAAGAAGGCTGTACAACTTAAAGACTATACACAATAACACTGAACCATGCAAGTAAAAATTGTTGCAAGGGTGTATTTTATGCTGTGCATATTTTCAGTAAAAAAAATTATAAAAATAAATGAAATAAAAAAATATTTAGCTGAAAATGGATTAAGAGAACAGAAAATCAAGAGAAAGTTGAAGAATTAAATACTATGGCTACAGACTTTAATATTTCAGTAATTTTATTATATGATGTAAATACTCCAACTAAAGACCAAATTTCCAGACTGGATTAGAAAAATTCACTTATGTACTTCTTATGAAAAAGAAAAAAGATACAGATTAAGTATAAAGGGAAATAAAAATTGACGCATAAAGATGGAAAAAGATACATCATGTATATAATAGCCCAAAGAAATTTGGGATAGCTAAATTAATATCAGAAAGGTATACTTTAAAGCAGGTAGAATTATTAGAGATATGGTGAAGAATTTCATAATGAAGATCTAGCCATTCTAAATTTATACAGTATATATTTAATATAACATATGCTCAAAATTAAGTAAAGCAAAAATCAATTTGATAGAACAGGCAAATCCACAGTCATAAGGGGAAAGTTTAACCCTTTCTTACAAACCAGTACGATGGGAAAATCCGTGAGGATAAAGAAGAATGGTACTATACAAGTGACTTAACTGACATGTATAGAAGATGAAAACTATCTTAATTATCTAGAGCTGCTCTAACAGAAATACGACAGGTAGATGGCTTTAACAAAGAGAAATTTTATTTTCTCACTGAAAAGTAATGTAAGAGTCTAAATGCAGGGCATCAACTCCTGGGAGACTCTTCCTCTGCTGGCTCTGAAAGAAGGTCCTTATTGTTAATCTTCCCCCAGACTAGGAGCTTCTGAGGCATAGCAATCCAGGGTCCAAATGATGAGCTCTGCTCCTAGCACTGCTTTCTTGGTGGTATGAGGTCCCCAACTCTCTGCTTCCATTTCCTCTGTATCCCAAAAGACTGACTCAAGGCACAATACAGTCTCATACACCGAGTCCTCCGGAACCAAGCACCAACACAACTGCCACCAACTGTCCCTCATTAACATCACAAAGGCAGGATTTATAACACACAGGAACATCACACAATACCAAGAATCATTGCCTTGCCTAGCTAAGTCACTGCACATATTGTTGGGAGGACACAATGCAATACTATGACAGAACCAAACTTCATGTAACACATACATATATAGAAACTGGTCATATATTGGGCCACAAGCAAATAGTAACAAATGTCAAAGGACTAAAATCATGCAAAGTATCTTCTTTGACCACAGTGAAATTAAATTCAAAGTTAATCATGAAAAGTTAACTGGAAACACCCAACTGCTTAGAAATTACGGTGTAAGCTCCTACATGACCCTACATGTCAAAAAAAGAAAAATCACCTCTCCACCACTGAGTCAATTCCAACTCAAAGCAACCCTACAGGACAGAGCAGAACTGCCCCATAGTTTCCAAGGAGCACCTGGTGGATTCAAACTGCCAACATTTTGATTAGCAGCCATAGCACTTAACCACCACACCACCAGGGTTTCCATAATGAATATAAGTCATAGAAACCTACAGGTTGTAGCTAAAGCTATGCTTAGAGGAAATTTTATAGCCTTAAATACAAATACTAAGAAAAGCTAAAAATCAAAGATAAAAACTTACATCTTAAAAAGCTAGAAAAAATTTCAGAAAATTGCTACTAAAGATACGGAAGTAAATTATAAAGATAAAAACTGCAGGAAATAAAACAGAAAACAAACATAATACAGAAAAGTCGATCCAGTCAAAATCTTTTTTTTTTTTTTTAATTGTGATTTCAGTCACAATCCTTAAAGATTGTTAGAATTTATAAAACTTTAGCAACAGTCATCAAAAAATTGTAACTACCAATATAAAAAAGGGAGAACTATTAACATAGGAATAAAAAATAAGGACAATACAATACAGCCTACAGGCACTGAGTTGATTCCAATACACAGCGACCCTACAGGGCAGGGGAGAACTGTCCCATATGCTTTCCAAGGAGTGTCCAGTGAATTTGAACTACTGGCCTTTTGGTTAGCGGTCAAGCTCTTTATAATCAATGTGCCACTGGGGCTCCAAAAAGACTGAAAGAGAATAGAAAGAAAACTACACCAATAAATTCAACATTTCAGATAAAACGGATGAGTTCCCAGAAAAACAACTCACCAAAACTGACATAAGAAATAAAGTCTGAGTAATTCCAAGTCTATTAAAACAACAGTATCTGTATTTTATAACCTTCCTGAATCAACTTTTCTAGGTCTAAGTGGCTCTTCTGGTGAATTCTTCCAGGCATTTAAAGAATAATTCCAATCTTAAAAAACTCTTCCAAGGAATAGAAAAGGAAGGAGTAGTTCCAAACTTGTTTTATAAAGTCAGCATAATCTTGATAAGCAGCCCTAGCAGTGCAGTGGTTAAGACATTCAGCTGCTAGCCAAAAAGTTAGCGGTTTAAACTCATCAGCCACTCTATGGGAGAACTATGCGGCAGTAGGCTTCGACACAGATTTACAGCCTGGGAAACCCTACAGGGCAGTTCTACTCTGTCCTATGAGGCAATGAGTTGGAATTAACTCAATGGCAGTCAGTAACACATAATTAAATACACACACACAAAGCATGTTCCAAATGTACATAAAAGTGAAAGAGTATTTATAACAATATACATTTCAGTATATAAACACTCTGATAGGACTATCTTACAAAAACAAGAAAAAAACACTCAAACGGATTGCCATCAAGTTAATACCAACTCACAGTGATCCTACTGGACAGAGAAGAACTGCCCCACAGAGTTTCCAAGGAATACAGAATGAATTTGGACTGTTGATCTTTGGGTTTGCAGCCTAATTCTTAACCACTAGGCCACTAGGACTACATTAGAAGACATAAAGCAGTCAGGCACTTACAACTATACATAGATTGAATGAGACAATTACGTTGTACTGGTATCTCAAATACAGTTAGCTGTGTTGTTTCGGGTAAGGGATTTTCTGAATAAAGCTAAGGATAATCTTTCCTCAATTTACATTTCAATCTTGAAAATTTTAATCTTGAAAATATCAGTGTATATGTAAAACCAGTTTATGTTCTGGGCTCAGAAAAGCCTACAGAGGTCTGTACTTAACAAGCAAAACATTTTAGAGCTACACAGAACCTCCGGGAAGTACCATTTTAGAGCTGCACAGAACCTTATCAGGCAGATCACTGTGGAGCACTGCAGGACATCTACTATTTCTGGTTTCTGCCCATTAAACGCTAATAAATCCAGTGCCCACAGGTCAACCCCAACTGACAGAAGACCCGTGTGTGACAGAGTAAAACTGCTCCACAGAGTTTTCAGTGGCTGGCTTTTCAGAAGTAAACCATCAGGCCTCTCTTCCAAAGTGCTCTGAGTGGACCTGAACCTCCAACCTTCTGGTTAGCAGCAAGGCACATTAATCATTTATACTGCTCAGGGACTCCAAATGCAACTGGAACCCCTAGTCTTCACACCAATCAATTTTGATAATAGACACTTTTAAATTTTCAGTGTCCCCCCCAAGATGCAGTACCATGCTCACTGAGATCTAGGTCCTAATCACAGCCTTAGCACATACTAGCTCTGAAACTCTGAGACATTATTCAGTTATAACTGGTCACTTCAGCAAAAATATCACTCCCTAACCCATCCAGTCACCAGCAAGAAATTTATAATTTCAGAGATAGTTCTTTTTTTTCTAGAAGCATCCAAGTAGTCACAGTGGTAAGAAAAATCACAGTTTTTTCTATTTCCTTATATTTATTTATTTTGAACTGGGGGATGGACACCAAATACTTTCTAATATTTAGGTCTGACTCTAAAGGTCTGGGTCTGACCTGTTCAAACTCCCAATGAGATTTGGTCATAATTTTCAGTGAAAAATCAACAAATATTTTATATCAAGGAAATGGCAACCCCTGGTACATGTTCTAATCCAAATTTTATCACATTAAAATACATCACATGTAACTTCATTTGCTCACAAAATGTCAAGTTTTTGTTTTAAGATAACATCTAGAAGAATAACTGAACTTTGTCCCTGACCTCTTATAGATAGGGACACTCTGGTGGGACAGTTGTTAACTGCTATAGCCACTGACCAAAAGGTCGGCAGTTCAGATCCACCAGGTGCTCCCTGGAAACTCTACAGGGCAGTTGTCTACTCTGCCATACAGGGTCACTAAGAAGTCAGGATTGACTTGACAGCAATGGATTTTCTTACAGACAAAAAAATTTCCACCCAAATTTTCAAGTTCTCCACTCCTACCTCTTCATCTCTCCACCTCCAAGGCCTTGCTGCATAAATTATTCAGAGAATTTATTAAACAGAAAATACAGAACTGAACTTAAGGAGTTACAAGATCTGTTTTCCAAATAAACACAATCAACCCAGGAAAGTTAGTCAAATGCCAAAATCTTATAAGGTTCACATTCTCAAAGAAAAAGTACATAAATTCTAATAGTGAATGACGTTGACAATTCCATTTTAAAGTGCCACAGTTTCTGGCATTTTCTGTTTTATTCCACCATTCTAAAATGCTGACTTGAGGTTCACTGAATTACTTCCTCAGCATCTGAAACCTGAGGAACGCTGATCTCGTCTACGTTCTTAAGCTTTGTTTACCACTGTGACTGGTTTAGGAAGACGTGAGTTTGAATATTAGCTCTGTTGCTTACTATATGTGCCAGCACAAAATTCTTTATCCTGCTCTTCATTTTCTTACAAGTAAAATACCACCCACCTTGCAGTGCAGTGACAGTATACAAGCACCTCACAGAGCGCTTTGTACTTACTAGCTGTTCATTAAATAGGAGAGACTGTTATTATTATAATTAGCTGTCATGTTTGCCAATACCTACTTATTAACTCATTCCACTGTTTTCTTCTTAGTTGCCTCATACATAGGTTTTTTTTTTTTTTCTCTTCCTGGTTTGCAAAGCATTTTGAGACATACTGGATAAGTATTATACAACGCTTTTTTGTCTTTGAAATCCACAATGGACTGTCTTAAGTCAGGGAGTTCCAAAAGAGGGCAAAGAAAGGAAGACAGTTATTAAATCACAATTCAACATTTACTGAACACCAGTCATGTGATGGAAGCTTATAAAAATTCAATTCTCCCTACCAACATCCTGATGATTTATCTGCCCCGTCAGTATCTTTAAATTTTATCTGGTTCTCTTTTTCAGTCTTTGCACAGAGTTGACTCCTAGACAATGGACAACATTCTAATTTTTTAGTGGTTCTTGTCAGCACAAAGACTCTAATTTTTAGTGTATTTATGTTTCATGGTCAGGTCCCTGACTGGTACTCTGGTACTCCTAAAGAGCTCTCAGGGTCTGACTTCCATGGCCACACTCTGTCCTCAACAACATACACACACCACCTCCCATCATACATCCCGATCATACCCATCACCCAGCCCTGAAGGAACTCTTTGATCTCTAGGAAACTGGTCTGGAGGAGGCTTGGGAATCCCTGTTTGGAATCTTAAGTCCATTTGGAAATCTGAGCAAAACTACTGATTTTTCTTTCCGAATACATATGCAGTTGGATATGCACATAAAACTGTGTATCACAAACTCCATGAAAACCAGATTAAAAAGCTATGACCTATTACAGCGCTTCTCAAACTTTTTTGACTGGGACTCATAATAAGGAATAGATCTGACACCACAATACAGACGATGCCTAAATACACAACAAAACAGGTTAAAAAGAGAAGTTTCAAGAAACAGTACATACCTTACCAGGCACCACAGTTCCTGGCATTTTTTGTTTTATTCCACCATTCTAAAATGCTGACTTGAGGTTCACTGAATTACTTCCTCAGCACCTGCAACCTGAAGAACGCTGATCTCGTCTAACATCGCTCCAATGTTACAGAAAAAGATAGAGACAGAAGGTTCCTAAGGAGTCAGGGGCTGGACAAAACACAGCTTAACTAAACTGACTCCCAGACCTTCTTTGTGAGACAAAGGAAACAAAATTCTACACACCAACTCTCCTCAAAGAAGAGCTGGGAATCTGACGTTTAAAAGGGCTGAAACACTGACCACTGGAGTGTTTCCACTGCAAACTGCCATGAACGTGAAGCTCTGCCTGAGGCTGTAATTCAGGCAACTTCTTTCCTAAGTTATGTCCATGGCCTAGCATGACTTGGCAAATAATGTTTTTCTTTCCAGAAACCTTTTTACCAACCACTGAAAGCAATGCTGGAAAAATCAACACTCTTTTTAGGGTTAATTTTAAATAATTTCATTACACTCATGCAGGCGTTATTTTTGTATGTAACAGGCTAACTTAGAAGCTAGAGTGAAGACCAGGCTCAGGCATACCTGTCTCCTTCCCCACTAAGGCTGCTGAATTAAATTTTAAACATCAAAACCACACAGATCAATATGAGGGCTGTGAATAATCAAGAGCCTATGAGATGGGAATACTGCCAACACCAACCACCCCCCAGCCCTTTTAAAGCCTCAATTACCGAAAGTGGGTTTGTTTAAGAATCTTCACTGCAAACTGGTTGGTCAATTAAAACATCAGTCTTCCCAGTGTTTTTCTGGTTTTTTAACGTGGAATAAATATCACTGCCCACCACAAGGTGGGAATCCTGTAACAAATCAGGACAGGCAGACTCCTGGGGACTGCAGAAAGCAAAGTCAGGCAGCTGTGGACGCAGACTGTGTTGTCGCACTGATCACGCAACACGGCTTCCTTTCGCACAAGGGAAGGTGGTGGGTGGGCGGGCGCGGAGGGTGCCGAGTTTCAAGCCTCTCCGAGGGAACCAAAACCCAGGTGCCCAAGGGCCAACTGCTGCGGCCTCCTTAAGCTAAAGCTCAAGAGGAGGAAAACGCGGAGAGCAACGCTGCGCAGCAGCTCCCGGTCGAGAACGCTAGGAAGGGGGCGGGGAGCCCCAGAATTAGCGTTCGCGAGCTTGGCAACGCTGAGACCTTTCACCCTAGGGCGCCCGACTTCTCTGCCCAGCCCCTCTGAGCCTTCCAGAGGCACCCAGACCATAATGCAGTAGGAAGGAAAGGCTCAGCTGGAAACAGGATCAGAGAACACGTGTAACCTCCCCAGATCTTGGGGTCTATTGCTCCTCCCACAACTGCGGCAGAAAATTTAAGGAGCCTCGAAATATAAAGCCCCAGAATCCTCCAGAACCCTTCTTGCTGAACTTCACATTTTATTGGCTCATTTTCAGTGAGACCCTTTACTCTCCTGAGTTTTCATTTGCACCGATTTCTCTTCTCTTTCCCTCAAACAGAACTAGTGTTTGGAAGGGGAAGCAATGTTACTGTACCAGGGATGGGAGGGGTGGAGGCCCAGACGGGAAGGGGGGACGTGCATCCAAATGTTTTTGCCAAGCGGTTATGAAGGTCAGTGACAGCTCCTTAGTGGGCCTTCCAACAAGATTAGTGTTCATTAATGTTCTCTGTAAGATCTATGAAATGGAAACATGTTACTCAGCCAAGATTAAATGAAGGCAAAATACTGTTGTATTTAGTACCACAAAACAAGAAAACTGAATGACACCGTATTTAGAAACCAGTTATTTTTAAAGTCATCATATTTATTATATAACTCAAATCTTAAAAATAATACATGCACAGGAATTTTAAGTCCGCCACTAGTACAAAGTAAACAAATCCCTGGAATGACGTCTCATCCTAGCATCATTCTGACCTCCCCTCTGCAGTCAGCCCCTTACCTTTATTTTCAGAATCTTTCATTCTCTCCTTCCTCCCTTTGCTGCAGATAAGCAGTCAAGTTCGGCTGATCCTGCAACGCTGACTTCTGATTTGTCATTCACAGAAGTCAGAGATCTTGGGTGAAGTCCGTCAAAGAGAAACACCCGGACTAAGATGATGGCACGCAAGCCGGTGTGCGGGGCTATAATTGTGCTTATGCTGAAGGGAAAGGATGGGGATGAAGGCAGACGTAAACACAAATTCCAAAACATGGCATGGAACCGGATCTGGAGCCTAGGCTTGCCTTTCCTCCTTAGGTTAGGAAACCAAGAGTTGAGCGCACCCTTGTCTCTAGAGAGGTTTAGTTCCAGCTGAAAGAGAAACGACAGTGCCCTATGCTGGGTTTCGTTTCAGTTGAAGACCTCATCTCTGCAGGGGATTAAGAGCTCTGAGCTTTGTTTCCTCTTATAAATTAATTCATTCACTCATTCAACAAACATTTCTCTCTCTCTCTCTGGACTAGAACAAAAAACAAAAAACCAAATCTGTTGCCAGTGAATGGATTCCAACTCAGAGCAACTCTATAGGACCAAACAGAAATGTCCCATAGGGTTTCCAAGGAGGAGCTGGTGTTTGTGAACTGCGAATTCTTAATCACTGACCCACTGTGGACTAGTGTCTCTGCTAAACACTGAGGATACAGCAATGAATAAGGCCAGTCCCAGGCCTCAGTCTCCTCCCAGACTGTTACAATCCAGAGGCATGCAACGCAATACAGCTAAATGTCTCTGCTTTAAGAATACAGGTTACTAAACCCATTTTATCAGGTCTAAGCAGGTAGCCAAGGGCCTGGTGGCAAAGTGGTAAAGCATCGGACTACTAACCAAGAAGTCAACAGTTCAACTACCAGCTGCTTCTCAGAAGTCCTGCTCTGTTCTACAGGGTCAGTATGAGCCAGAATCAACTCAACAGCAGTGGGTTTGTTTCAGGGAGGCAGATACTCAAGTAGGCTTTAGCAATTTGTTTCACGCCATTCTGTGGCTCAGCCAGAAGTGAGTTTGAGGAAGCCAAGCCTCAGACCCTCCTGTTTAGAGAATACAAGGACTCTTCAAGGAAGTCAGCTTACTTCTAATCATTATACAGCAGATTCATGCATTCACCAACAAATGATTATTTGTGCCAGGCACTATTCACCTCCTAAAAATTCAGGAATACATGAAACAGACCAAGTCTCTGCTCTTAGTTGTTACATGGTGAGAGGACTCTGACAGGCAATAAACAAACATAAAATACACCAAATGCTATAAGAAAAATGAATCATAGTAACTAAGCAACAGGGGTGGCACTTTAGATAGGGTGGCAAGGGGAAGTGGCATCTGACCCTTTTATGTAAGTGGGTTATCAGAGACCCTTCCAAACATCTTTACTCAAAAATTATGCTGCAAGGAGACTTATTTATGTTTGTTTTTTTAAAATTCTAAACTCTCACAGCCTCCTGAGCTCCAAGTGCACTGACAGAGTTTAGTTCCTTTATACAGATGGGTAAAATGATAGTCATAAAGGTTAACTGATCCACCCCAGGACCTTACTACTAAGTTGGGAGAGAAGCAACGAAATGAAAGAATGCCTACCTATTGTTCTCATTTCCCCAATTTCTGGGGTAAATATAATACTGACATGATAAATCTGTTGGATTGGGAATTGAAATAAGAGGGCTGAAGACCTATCTCTACCACTTATTAACTATATGATGCAGAACCAGCAACTTAACCTTTCCAGCATCAGTTTCCTTATCTGTAAAATGGGGTTAATCATACTAGCTATATAGATGCTATGCCAAAGATCAAAAGGGATAATAGATCTGGTACTTTATAACCAAGCTCTATATAATTATCAACATGCATATACAGAACTAATTACCAGTGTGCACCTGCTCATTACTACAGCCCAACAGTCAAATACAGCTGTAGAATGAATTCTGTCTGGGCCATCACGGGTCTTTGAGTTAATTTCTAACTGCCAGATGTGAAGACTTGCTGAAAGTTTGAGGGAGATTTGAGTATTGGGGCTTTTTGTTCCCCTATTTTCTTGGCAGTAGATAATACCTTTCTGCTCCTCATTGCCAACTTAAGAAAGACCAGTGAAGACAATCTGCCTTCATAAGAACTCTTCATGGGCTACTAAATGAGCCCATGTTGGCCCATAAACCATGTTAAGGAAACAGACATCTCCATCTCCAAAATCCATGTCCTGAGCAGTCAAGATGTACCCAGGGAGAGCACTCAGACACTGAGAGGAGAGAAACTGGTGGTGAGGAACCACCATTCAAGCAATGTCACTGAACCAGGCACTGCTCTGAACACTATGAAGGACACAATGCTGAGCAAAACAGACTCTGATCTCAGGGAACTTGCAGCCTCAGGACAAAAAGGTGTCCACAAGATGTATCCAAGGAGTTACGGGGAAAAACATCAAGCATTTGGTACACGCAGGCCTGGGTTTGAAGAGTAGGGCAAGGGCTCTAAAGCCACAGAGACTGGCTTCAAACCTATGTTCTGCCATTTTTTGGCCCCTAGCATAACTTCAAGGTGGCACAGTGATTAATAGCTACAGTTGCCAATTCCTCACAGAATAGACTATAAGATATAAAATGACACTTGTGAAGACCTACTTCTTACATGAAGCAGATACACGAGACTAAGTGGACAGCTCCTGTCCAGAAGTGACATGAGAAAGCAGAAAGGGATAGGAGCTGGTTGAATGGATACAGGAAATAGGTAGCGGAAAGGAGGAATGTGTGCTCACATTATAGGGATAGCAACTAGGGTCACATAATGAGTATATAAATTTTTGTATGAGAAACTAACTGGAGCTGTAAATTTTCACCTAGCCAAGTGCCATCGAGTTGGATCCTAGAGCATAGTTAAAAAAAAAAAAAAGCGGGGCACTACCAAAAGGTTGACAGTTCTCATCTACCAGGTGCTCCTTGTAAACCCTGTGAGACACTTTTACTCTGTCCTATAAGCTCACTGTGAGATGGAATAGACTCAATGGCAGTGGGTTAGAATAACTTGAAACAAGTTTTTCCCTCTAAGTCTCGGTCTCCTATCTATAAGATGAAGATAATAATGGTACCTACCTACTAGGGTTGGGTGAGATTTGAACTAGGTAACACATGCAAAGTACATTAAAGTCTAAAAATAAAGGGCTCCATAAGTGCTCAGTGTTGTTATTATTAGCCTGTAACCTGGGTCAAGTTTATCCTTCTATATTTCAGCAGAAATAGTAACTAGCTTGTAGAGTTTGGGTGAGAATTATGTATCAGGGAAAAGAGAAAGCCCTTGGCACAGAGAAGTAGCTAACCACCTGCCAGCCCCGCTCCACGGATTTTTTTAATCAAGCAGGTTCCCCAAGGGGGAAAAAATATGGTTGAGAGTAGTGAGAAACTAGAAGGGAAATAAGGCTGAGATTTCTATTTAAGAGGAAGCTTTGTTTTTAACAGCATGGTCATTTCTAGCAGCACATGCATTTTATTCAACACTTTATTTTGAAAAGTTTCAAACAAAAAAGTTGAAATAATCACACAGTAACCTCATCTATAAGAACATTTTTCTATACATGCTTCATCAACTAGCTGTCCATCTCTCTGTTCATCCTTAATTGATCTTAAAAAAAAAAAAAAAAACCCACTGCCATCAAGTCAATTCTGACTCACAGTGACCCTATAGGATAGAACAGAGTAGAACTCCCCGACAGCGTTTCCAAGAAGAGCCTGGCGGATGGATACCGCTGACTTTTGGTTAGCAGACACAGCACTTCATCACTCTGCTACCGGGGTTCCTGAACTCTTTCGAAGCCCTTATCAAATAAAAAGAGCCTTTATCTTTCCTTCTGATCCATTATTTACAGAACCCTGAGGTTCCTTACTCTGTGACCCTTCGATTCGTGCAAATTCCGAGCGTCAAATAAACTGGTACTTCTGACCACTACAAACTCTTGTTAACAAAAAAAAATGATGCTAAATCTCAACAACTGGACGCGGGGAAAGCGCCCGCCAGGCTCCACTGGCCATCGATCCCTTCACAACTCTGCAGAGCCCCTGTCTTGTTAGTTGCCACTTCTGAGTCACTAGACGGATAAGTCATGACCAGCAAGGGAAGCCTTCTTGGGAACAAGACTGAAGAGAAATTTCAAGAACTCTGAGACAGATCCTGAATTAAGTAAGGCTTTTTTATTGTCTTAGAGACACATAAAATGAAAAGAAAAAAAGAAAGGCGGCTGTAACATTGTAGACTAAAATCTAAAAGCAGTAAAGGTTATACTAGAGGGGGAAAAAAAGCTTTTACATTCCCTGTAACTTCTGAAGGAACTGTGGTGGCACAGTAGTTAACTATTCGGCCGCTAACCAAAACGCCTGCAGTTCAAATCCACCAGCTGCTCGAGAGGAGAAAGATGTAGTGACATGCTTCCATAAAGATTTAGAGCCTTCAGCACCACATGGGTCAGTTATTAAGGGTCACCATGAGTCAGAATCGACTCAATGGCAGTGTGTCTGCTTTGGAACTTTTAGGGCATTTTTCTTCTTGGTTAAGTGGTTAGGTAAGCAGAGAGAAGTCCCTGGGTCATAGAAATGTTTAACAGGCTCTGCTGCTAACTGAAAAGCTGAAGATTTATGGGCACCTACAGGTTCCCCTAAAAAAAGGCTTCAGAAACATCAGTCACTGAAAGCCCTATGCAGCACAGTGCTCCTGATACACATGGGGTCACCATGAGTCAAAAGTTGACTGGATGACCACTAGCTTTTAAGCAGGGAGAGGCAGAGAATACGAGGTCTGCTAGTTAATTTCATGAACTTATCCTTAAAAAAGTGCTACATACCTCACTACTGAATATCACTAGGGTCCTCTTCGAAGTCCTCCCCTTGGGAACCTATGTGCTGACACCAGCACCAAGTCCACCCTTCAAAGCAACTTTGGAACTCTTCTTCTGGAATGGCCATCAGAGCTGTCACGGTATTACCCTTAATGTCCTGAATGTCATCAAAATGTCTTCCTTTCAATATTTCCTTTATCTTCCAGTAAAGAAAGAAGTCACTGGGGGCCAGATCAGGTGAGTAGGGAAGGTGTTCCAATACAGTTATTTGTTTACTGGCTAAGAACTCCCTCACACAGAACTATACAATTAAGTTCCCAAACTTGCTACCACGCCATTGTGCACAATGGCCATTCCAGAAAGAGTTGCAAAATTGCTTTGAAAGGTGGACTAGGCACTGGCATGAGCACACAGCTTCCCAAGGGGAGTACTTTGAAGGTGACTGTAGTGATATTCTGCAGTGAGGTATGTAGCACTTACAACAGTGAAGTTCACGGACTTAATTGTCATACCTCGTATGTCTTACATCAGGCTGACTTCAGAGCCATTATGGGCACTGCCCTCTGAAAGAGCCATTAAGTGGTAGAATTTCTGCCTTCCATGGGGCAGGCCAGGGTTTGAGGCCCACCTAATGCACCTCAGGCACCACCACCACTCATCTCAGCCGAGGCCTGGGGGTTGCTGTCATGCTCGAGAGGTTTCAGCAGAGCCTCCAAACTAAGAAAGACTCAGAAGACAGATGGCCCTGGTGATACTCCCCAAAATTAGACAAAGAAAACCCTAAGTTTCAAAATGATGCAATCCCACTGCAGGTGAGATCACCCTGAGTGAGGTAAACTCCAAGGCAGCTGAACAGCAACAACGGCTTTCACTGACTTGCCTAGAGCCTCTTCTAGCATAGTCACTGTATTTGTTTTTTGGGGATACCAACAAAGGACCACAAACAAGTGGGCTTACAAGAACAGAAATTTATTGTCTCACAGTTCTGGATGCCGGAAGTCCAAACTCAAGGTTTCAGCCTGGCCATGCTCTCTCTGAAAGCTGTAAGGGGCTTCTGGTAGACCCAGACAGTCTTGGCTTTTAGCTTCAGTGTCACATGGCATCCTTCCCTTTTATAAGGACACTACGCAAATCAGAAACCACCCTACTTGATTATAACTTCACGCTAACTTAACAGGTGATAATTTTAAAGACTCTATTTCGAAACTATCACATTTGCAGGTACAGGGTTAGGACATCAATTTTTTTTTTCTCAGAGAAACAATTTAATCTATGACAACCATTCCCATAACAAGTAGGGGTAGGAGAAGGGTGGCTTCACCTGCAACATTACACTTGGTTTTCCTCCATCCAACCAAGCCTCTGTATGGTTTCCTCAGACACCTAACAAAAAAAAAAAAAAAAACACTACTGCCATCAATTTAGACTCATGGAGACCCTACAGGAGTCCCAGAGAGTATCCAAGCAGCGCCTAGTGGCTCTAGGCCGCTACCGCACAGGGATTTCCTCTGACCATCCAAGTGGCCATACAATAGATGAGAGGGAAAGAGAAAAACTGGCAACTATGAGGATGGAGGTTATGATTAGGGCTAACTGCAGAAGAGAGCAGCATGAATACAACAAGGGAATCTGGGTGTCAAGGACTGAATTGTGTTCCCCCCCAAAAATATGTGTCAACTGGACTAAGCCTTGATTCCCAGTATTGTGTGGCAGGCCACCATTTTATCATCTGATGTGATTTTCCTGTGTGTTGTAAATCCTACCTCTGCAATGTTAATGAGGTGGAATTAGTGGCAGTTACCTTGATGAGTGGTTAAAAGCTATGGCTGAAACCAGAAGGTTAGTAGTTCAACTCCTCCAGATGCTCTTTAGAAATTTTTATGGGGTAGTACTCCTCTGTCTACAGGGTCACTATGAGTTGGAATCCACTTCACGGTAGTGCATTCAGTTTTGGTTTTTACCTTGATGAGGCAGGATTCAATCCACAAGATCAGGTTGTGCCTTAAACCAATCTCTTTTGAGATAAAAAAAAGAGAGAAGTGAGCAGACTGAGTGGGACCTCACACCACCAAGAAAACAGTACTAGGAACACAGTGTATCCTTTGCCAAGATTCGTGCCCTGAGAAGCTCCTACACCAATGACCACAGGACCTTCCTCCAGAGCCAAAAGCAAGAAGAGAGAAAGCCTTCTCCTGGAGCTGGAACCTTGAATTCTGACTTCCAACTTCCTAGACTGTGAGAGAATAAATTTCTCTTTGTTACACCCATCCACTTGTAATATTTCTCCTCTAGCAGCAACATATAACTAAAATACTGAATAGCTCCAATGAAGCCAAGCCACTAGAAAAGGGGGAGAGAATCAACATACAAAGCACTTACTGTGTGCCAGACAATTTTTTTCCCATTATCATACATTGGTTGAGTACATACTATTTTCCAAGTATTGGCACATCTAAGTACATGATGTACATTAGTTCTTTAATCTTCATAGAAACTCAGTGGATACTATCACTAGAATACAGAAGTATAACAAAGTCTTTAACAAGGACTCTCAAACCAGACTGCCTGGGTTTGAATTCTGGCTTACATACTGTGCATCAGCTTTCTCCTTGTATAAAGCAGATTATAAAACAAGGTTATTGTAAAGATGAAATAAGATAAAAATATGCACATGTTTAAGACAGTGGCTGATACAGAGTAAGCACTATGCAAGTGTTAATTCTCGCCATTCTCACTTTTGTAGATGTAGATGAGAGAAATTCAGCAAAAATAGATGAGGTGAGTTACTGAAGGGCACGCAGCTAATAAACAGCAGAGCCAGGACAGTTCAGGTCACTTAGTCCTCATAAGAATCCTGAGAGAAGTAATAACATTTTCCATTGACTGAGGAGGAAGGACTGGAAGCCCAAGAGGTGTCTAGTACCTTGTTCATCTCACAAGTGAGAGTTAAGGTTTAAATGTACACTGACTGATTCTAAAGTCCCTGTTTGTCCCACCAGGCCAATAATTCTCAAATGTTGGCAAGCATCAGAAATCCTAAAGGGCTGGTTAAGACACAGATTGTTGGGTCCCATCCGCAGAACGTCTCATTAGGTCAGTCTGCGGCAGAGACGGGCTGAGAATTCATGTTTCTAACAAGTTCCCAGTGATGATGCTGCTGCGGTCCTGAGAGGACAACCACTGCTCTACAGTCACTCCCCTACATGAAGAATGGGTGACAAGAGAAGAGACACGGCCAAAGACTTTACAGTTCAGCGAGACTGTCCCACTCTGGCAAGCACTGGCTACTACACAGTGCTTAGCGAATACACCTTGCATTTCCACCATCCTTTCATATTTATGATCTCATTTTATCTTTCCAGTAGCCCTGGGGAATACGTTAGGTAGAAACCATTATCATCATTCAGAGTAATTTGCTTTTAGGGGCATATGGCTAGAAAAAGGAGCTTTAACGTCACAGTGGTTAAAACTTTTGGCTGCTAACGCAAATGTCAGCATTTGGGTAAGAGGTCTCTACAGGAGAAAGATATCGCAGTCTGCTTCTGTCAAGATTTATAGTCCTGGAAACTCTATAGGGGAGCTGTATTCTGGCCTATGCTGTAGTTATCAGTGGTACGCGACTCGACAGCAGTGGGCTTTGGATTGGTATGGCCAGACATGTCCACATGGGATTAGACCATAGATCACCTGTCAAATACTTGTCCTCTTCTTACAAGCCATCTGTCCTGGAAAACATTACATAATGACAGGAGGCTGACTACAGTTCTAACTGCTGGCTTCCAGGGAGCAACACAGCTCAGGAAAGGCCCTTGCCCCACCAGGGCTTGGGGAAGATAACTTCTGGTGAGAGGAACACAGAGCCAGTTTTCTACCATAACTTCAAAGGCTAGGAAACCTAATGCTCACAAAATACTTGCACCATCTGTTGACTCCTTTTTCTGTAACCTTTGATATTTGACTAAAATATGTTGCTTTGGAAAGGATGGAAGCATTTGGAGGGTGAATTTCCATTTGGCACAGCTTGTTCATATTCACATAGAGAACCACGTATAAGGTTAGATGTATTTTATAACTGAGATACATTAGTTTGCAATGTTAAAACAAGGTTTTGGCAAATAACTAACAAGTGATTACTACCCAGAATATTTAAAGAACTCCTATAAATGGATAAGGAAAAGAGAAACCACCAAGTAGAAAAATGGGAAAAGAGACGTGAAGGCATTTCATAGAGGTATACACATAAATAAAAACTATTCATTTGGAAAAGATACTCAGCTTCTCTGGTTGCCAAGGAAATTCAATTAAAACCAACCACGTGGAACCACTTCACACACTAAATTGGCAAGCCTGACAAGATCAAAGGAGCTTGCCTATACTAAGTATAGGCAAGGAAGTAGAGAACTAAGAATCTCACAAACAGGTGGCATCTTGCATTTTAAAAGCCTCTGAGTGGCCATCAGGATACTCCACTGGCCTCACCCCCTTTGGAAGCAAGGAAGGATGAAGAAAACTAAAGATACAAGGGAAAGATTAGTCCAAAGCACTAATGGACCACATCTACATCAACCTCCAGCAGATTTAACCCAGGAAAACTAGATGATGTCCGGGTACCATCAATAACTGCCTTGACAGGGATCACAACTGAGGCTAAGAAAGATGTAGTACAAAATTCTAACGCAAAAACAAAGACCAAACTTGCTGGTCTAACAGAGTGCTTAAACTCTGAGAGTATGGCCCCTAGAAGTCCTTTCAGCTTAGTAATCAAGTCACTCCTCAGGTTCACCCTTCGGCCAAACATTCAACAGGCCCATAAAACAAAATGAGACTAAAGGGGCACACCAGCCCAGCGGCAAGGACTAGAGGGCAGGAGGAGACAGAAATCTAATAATGGGGAACCCAAGTTGAGAAGGGCAAATGTTGACATGTCATGGGATTGTTAGCCAGTGTTATAAAGTGGTATGTGTACTGTTTAATGAGAAACTAGTTTGTTCTGGAAACTTTCACATAAAATATTACTGAAAAAAAAAGTAATCTCATATGCTACCTGCTGGTGGGGGTGTAAATCAGTACAAATGTATGGAGATTAATTTGGCGGTATTTTTCAAAATTTAAAAAGTATTAAAACTTTTGACCCTGTGACTGCCCTTCGATGTATCTGTCTGTCTATAGGTACAGTCACAGGCGTTCACACTGTAAACTTCAGGCTCATTCTCAGACAGTCCAGTCATTTCAAATGTATTTACTGCAGGCTGTCTATGCTCTAGACACAATGTTAGGTTGAAAAGATGTTAGGAATTTGCTGTAAACTATCTGCTTCTCACCTACAGTCTTCTGGTAGAAAAAGAATGAGAGAAAGAAGGGTGCTAGTGGAAAAGACCTTGTAAGTGGCCCAGAGCTGTCCAGAAGAAGCCTCTAAGGCATGGTCTTTTTCCACCGTTCAGGAACTTTCCAGACCCACTGACCATACTGGGGGCATGATCTTCTGGTAGAGGATACAGATCAGTTATAAGTCCAAGGACAACCATCACTTTGTGAGCTACTGCGTACCAGGCACTTTATACATATCACTCATTTAATCTGCACAATAACATTGATGTAAGTATTCTCATCCTCACTTTACAGATGATATGTACCCAAGTTTAAGAAAGATTAAGCATTCAAATTCTACTCTGTCTGACTTCAAAGTCTATGATACTTATGATGGCTAAGACTATCTTAGCTGGGTCATGCTTCTCAGTGTCTTCACAGTTGCATAATATTGAGGTCACCCTCATGATAGGCCAAGTGCCATCGAGCTGGATCCGATGATGGAATCTGCTAAATTAGGGGGAACCTGTGGTGGGTCACCTTGCTCTCTCTGCCTTCCACCACCTACTTCCTTGCTGCTCACCTTGCCAAGATCCCCCAGCTGCCTCTTCTGTTTTCAGAGCTCCAATTCTTGAAACCTGAGCTAGCAGCTTATCTGTGGATTTAAAGGTTCAAAGATCTTCACCGCCTATGAGTAAGAGTCCTGCTCCCCTACCTGCCGACCTTGGGTTTACCCACCCCTGCAGCTTACATGAATCAGCAGAAACCTTGTGGTCTTTCCCCCCATCTTGGGATTCCTCGATCTTTACAGCCTGTGAGCCCAAGCCCTGCTCTCCGACCTCTTGACCTTGGGTTTGCCAGCTTCCATGGCTTTGTGAATTGGGAGAGGCCTCTACCGTAACCCAGGACTTGGGATGTTTCTGCCTCTACAATCACGTGAGCTGTTTCCTTGATATAAATTCCTCTCTACAGATATTCATACATCTTACTGGTTTTGCTTCTCTAGAGCACCCACTCTAAGATAGTACTCAGTGCCATATTTAAAAATCTGAATAAAAGTGGGATATGGATTTTCCATAGCATGATATTTGTTCACTTTACTGCTCCCCTTCATGGTAGATGTGACAGAAAGGATCTGTAACTAGAGTCAGGCCTGAGTCAGCCCTTGACACAGATGTGCACAAACACACACACACACACACACGCCAGCAAATCTTCCATTCCTGCAACAAAAGTCAGCCCTCGCCAGTCACACAACCTCCTGCAAATCACTCAGCACCTCTTACTTCACCTTTCTCATCTCTAAAATGGAAAAAATCAACAACAGCTGCTCTTCCCACCTTCAGGGTTGTTGTCGAGATCTAAGGGAGACCTTTGTAAACTGCAAAGAGTCACATAACATATCAGCCACTATAATGATTTATTCCCAGGTTTCACAGTCTAAAGAGAAGCAGAGAAATATAACGAACAGCCAAGATCCTACAGAATTAAGAGATGTGGGATAGCAACAGGCCCTGAGAAGCATGGATGACCTCTAGGACAGGAACAACAGATGAGAAAAGGAGAAAGTGGTTTGTATGCAATGCACACCTGGTATTAAAAATTATAAAACCACAAAGTTTATACCAACTCAAGTTACTACAGTAGCAATGTCCACTTGTTCCTCTTTTGTAAAAATTCACACACACACACACACAGAATAATAGATATCACCGAAGGAATACTTGTTGCAATCACCAATATCATTCAACTCCTCTAGCGAGCAAAAGAAAAGGAGTGGTCAGTCATCAACCTTCAGCCTCACCAAGCTTCAGCTACAGTCCTTGATGCCAGTGCAGGAGGGCTCTGACTGGTGCAGTAAAATTTGAAAGCCAACAACATAACAATACCAACCCACAGAGTTTCCCTAACTACGAAGAACAGAAAAGCTGGCATCTAACACAATAAATAAATAGCTGAAACATAATTATTACTGCTGTTTGTCAAATTTATTTTTATGTTTACTGTATTGCAGTGCTTTTTACAATTATTAACTCAGTTAATTCACAAACTCATTTAATCCTGAAAACCTCACGAGGGAGGGACTACATCAATGACAGGTCCCTGGTAAAATCGAGCTTCTGCCTGGGATCAGGTCAGCCATTTTAGAAATCACACCATGTCAGCCTCTCGGAAGACTCCTCGGATGACAGGAGTAGCTAAAAAGGACCAGAAAGGACACACATGGGATACACACACACACACACACACACACACACACACAAGTGCACCGGCCAGCAAACTGTCCTTTCACACAGCAAAGAAGTATCCACAAAGTACCACACCCTGCCTTTAGCCTGGCGAGGGATGCAAAGACAACGTGGATGGAAATCTGTCCAAGTGTAATCTATAATACCAGATGAACAGGGACAAATGCCCTTCACGGAACAAAGCGCTAAAGGAGAGGTTACAGGTGGCATGGATCTCAGGAATGGCTCCACGGAGGAGATGGCATTCTGTACTTGTCTTGACAGATGAGAGGAAGTGGCCAGGCTGAGAGATGAGGACACAGCCACTGCATATAAACAGAACGCAGTGGACCAGCACATCATGTCACATCCCGGCTTAGAACACTTCACTGACTTCCCAAGTCACTTAGAATAAAATCGAGCTCCTGGTCACAGTCCATCTAGCCTTGTCTTTGGCCTCTGGCTCTCTCCCTCACTTCCTCCCCAACCACTGTCCCACTTAGTAGGCAACAGGGGAACTGGACACCTTCCCACTTGTTATTCCCTCTGCTGGGGAAGCTCTCCTCCACTTGATGCTGAAATAACTCCTAATCTGTCACCAAGTCTCAAACTGTTTTGCCTTGGTACGGCTGTTCCATTTTTTTTTTTTTTTTTCGTCTCCCAAAAGACTACTTTATTCTTTGAAAGGAGCGGTAGCAATTCATAACGGGGATTTACTCACTTATGTCTGCCCCTCCCCCACTTCTAGAAGTAGTTCTGTGAACGAGAGCTTTGCCTATCTTGTTCACTCCAGGTGTTGGCTCACAGACTCCAAAAATTTACGGAATGAATGAACAGAGTGAGTGAGCAGTCGCATAAACCGCGAGTGAAGGCTCGGTTGGGACAAAACGAGGTATGTCTGGAGAACAGCTGACTGTGGCTAGACCTTAGCAGGTGAAGAGGAGTCTGAGAAGACAGGCTGGAAAGACGGGGCGGGGTCCTAATGGCGAAGACCTTGGACCCAGATTAATTCCCCTAGTGGGTACTGCATTGCAGGAGCCAGGCCAGGTGTTGGGGGGATGAGAAGCTGAGGAAGATCGTATCCGCGAGACACCCGGGTTCCCCTCTGCCCAAAGCCAAACTGAGGGACCAAGACTTTGGAGGAAAATAAACAAGTCACAGGCACCAGAGCCAAAAGGAGATACTCATGAGGCTAGGAATTCCGAGGAATGGAGCCCATGCGGAGGCTGGCTGGAAAGGAACTCAGGGACAGGTCCGATGTGGGGACGGGCTAGGCAGGACCCTCCGGCCGCAACGCCCCGCAGCGCCCCCGATGCGCTCCGTTTGCCCAAGCCCAATAGGGGTCCCGCTTGGAAAATGGCCCGCGATGTCACCTCAGCTGCCAGAACCCAGCTGGCGACGTCCCTGCAGCACGGCGAGCCGGCCACCGACGCGCCCCGGGAGACCCGTGCCGGGCACGCGGGGTAACAGGTCCTGGCCGGCCGCGCCCACACTCACCCTGCGCCGCCTTGGGAGCCGAGCGCCTCCTCCACAGCCGCCGGGCCGCCTTCCACCGTCCCAGCGAAGAAAACAGCCTCGGGCTCCTCTTCCCTCCCGTGGCCGTCGCGCCCATCGGTGCGGCGCGCCCCTCCCCCGCCGCCTCCCGCCTCCGCCGCCGGCCACCTCTCGCTTCCGCCGGCGCGGCGCGTCTGTGAGGTGCGCGGCCGCCGGGGCAGGCGCGGGCCCCCGGGGGCGGAGCTTGCGGCCGCAGGGGAAACCGTTGCTCGCGCGGCCCCGGCGCGGTGGGTAGCGCGCTACCGCGTAGTGAGCCCCAAGTGCTGGGCGGCCTGACAGTGAATCCCTTATTCACTGGGCAGTCATTCAACAGATAAACCAGGGAATGCCCAGGTACCAGCAGGCATCGTAAGTTAACACAGCCATCCTGTGGGATGTGTACCGATTTTATCCTCATATTACAAAAGATAAAACTGAAGCTCCCGGGGAGAGGTTAAGTAATCTGCAAAAACAGTGAAGATTCCCAAGATTCGGAATCAAGGGGGTTTTGCGGTTGTTTTTCATGTCTTGCTACTACCTCAGAATGAGTCCACCTTATACCAGATTTTTTTTTTAAAGGGTCTGGTACATGTTGTTATTTGCGTCATACAATGCATTACGAGTAACTCATAATTTTTTGAGACTCTATTCTACGTCCAGGCACTTTAACATACTTGTAAGTAAACCTCATAGCAACTCTGTAAGTGTGCAGCGTTTTCCCGTTTTCCACATGAGGAAACTGAAACAGCAGAGCTGCTTTCCTCTGCCTTCTCCCTCCCCTACCTCTATTTTGTCTTCTGTCTTGTGTCATTGCTGTTGTTGGTGTGTGCTGTCACTGGTTTGGACTCAGAGCAATCCTGTGCACCACAGAACAAAACGCTGCCCTATCCTACACCACACTCAGTCATTGTTATGCTTGAACCCATTGTTGTAGCCAGTGGGTCAGTCCCCCTTGCTGTGCTCTTTTCTGCTGAGCCAATTACTTTAGCAAACATGGTGCCCTTCTCCAGAGACTGATGCCTCCTAACAACATGTCCAAAGTGTCAAAGAGTTGTCTCTCCAACATTGCTTCTAAGGAACATTCTGTCTGTACTTCTTCCAAGACAAATGTGTTCATTCTTTTGGCAGTCTGCAGTATTCCACCAACACAATTATTAAAAGGCATCAAGTCTTCTTCAGTCTTCCTTGTTGCACTGTCCAGTTTTCACATAAATATGATGTGATTGCAAATACTGTGGCATAGGTCAGACACACTTTAGCCTTCAAAATGAGGTCTCTGCTTTTTAACACTTGAAATAGGTCTTTTGCAGCAGATTTACCCAGCACAATATATCTTTTGATTTCTTCACTGCTGCTTCCATGGGTATTGCTTGGAGATGAACAGTGAGATGAAATCCTTGGCGACCTCAGTCTCTTCTCCATTTACCATGATGTTGATGACTGATCCAGTTGTGAGAACTTTTATTTTCTTGATGTTGAGATGTAATTCATGCGGAAAACTGTGGTCTTTGATCTTCCTTGTTAAGTGCTTCAAGTCTACTTTCAGCAAGCGAGGTTATATCATATGCATATCACAGGTTATTAATGAGTCTTCCTCCAATTATGATACATACAGTCCAGCTTCTCAGAGTATTTGCTCAGGATGCGAAGTCTGACAAGTCTGCAAACTTGATGGTTCTAAGTGCTACACACCTTGTTGCTGAATATCACTACAGTCACCTTTGAAGTATTCCCCTTGGGAAGCTATGTACTGATGCCAGCACCTAGTCCACCCATGAAAGCAATTTTGTAACTCTTTCTGGAATGGCCGTTGCTCAAGGTGACATGGTGGCAAGTTTGCAAACTTAACTGTGTGGTGTCTGTGAGGGAATTTTTAGCCAGTAAACAAATAAGTGTATTGGAACACCCTCCCTACTCACCTGATCTGGTATCCAATGACTTTTTTCTTTACCTGAAGATAAAGGAAATATTGAAAGAAAGACATCTGGATGATAATTCAGGACATCAAGGGTAATACAGTGACAGCTCTGATGGCCATTTACAATACCTGATGACTCCCTAAAGGATGTTACCCAAAGAACTGAACCACTGCAGTTCGGTCAATTCCAACTCATAGCAGCTCTATAGGACGGAACAGAATTCTCATAAAGTTTCCAGGGCTGAAATATTCATGGAAATCAACTGCCATACCTTCTTCCCCTGGAGCAGCTAATGGGTTCAGACCACCAATTTTTGGTTAACATTCAAGAGCTTATCCCATGAGCCACCAACACTCCTTCTAAAGGATATTACTGCATCAGCTTCAAAAAAGTGAAGTATGAATGGCTGAAATATCAAGATTAAATTTACTGAAGTATTAATAACTGTGCAGTGGTTACATAAGAAAATATCCTTATTTTTAGGGAATTCACAGTGAGGTGTTTAGGAGTAAAGAGCTATTCAATATAGATTGAATAGGTTTGGTAAAAGGATGCAACCCCAACACACGCCTTTCCTGACCTTCAACCACATGGCATCCCCTTGTTCTGTTCAAACAACTACCTCTTGGTCTATGTACAGATTCCTCATTGGTGCAATTATGTGTTCTGGAATTTACATTCTTTCCAACGTTATCCACAATTTGTTATAATCCACACAGCTGAATGCCTTCAAAGGGTCCATAAAACACTATTTTAGCCAAGATCCTCCCAACAATAGCAGTGATCCCTTATTCTATGTTGTCTACTGAATCTGATTTGAATTTCTCACACTTCCCTGTCGGTATATGGTTGCAACCATTTTTAAATTATCTTCAGCAAAATTTGAGTAGTATGTGATACTGATGATATTGTTCAATAATTTTCATACTTTGTTGGATCACTGTTCTTTGGTGGACACAAGTATGGGTCTCTTCCAGTCAGGAGGCCATGTAGCTATCTTCAAATTTCTTGACATAGGCAAATGGACCCCTCCAACGTTGCAGCCATTTGCTGAAACATTGCAGTTGATATTCTGTCAGTTTTGGTTTTTGCAATGCTTTCAATGTAGCTTGTACTTCTTTCTTCTCGATCGTCACTTCGTAATCACATGCTGCCTCCTGAAGTGGTGGAACGTCGACTTTTTGGTGCCACGGCTTTGCGTGTTCCTTCCATCTTCTTTTGATCCTTGAATTTTTTTCTTCATTTGTTTCAGCTAGAGAAGTGCTGAGTTTATTCTTCCCTTTTGGTTTTCTAACTCCAAGTTTTTACACATTTCATTATAATATTTTACTTTATCTAACAATGGTGAATCTGCAAAGCATATCACAGCATGGATGAATCTAGAGGCCATTATACTGAGTGAAATAAGTTGACCATAAAAGGACAAATATTGTATGAGCCCACTACTGTAAAAACTCATGAAAAGATTTACACACACAAAAGAAATAATCTTTGACAGTTTTACAGGAGAGGGGAGGAGGGAAAAACACTACATAGATAATAGCAGTAACTGGTTTTCTAAAGGCGAAGACAGTACACAGTACTGGGGAAGCCAATATAATTTGTCCAGTGCAAAGGTGTGGAAAGTATAAACACACCCAGAAAGAAGAAATAAAAAGTTTTTTTACTTTATCGTCTCAAGCTGTCCTTTGAAAACTTCTGTTCAACTCTTATACTTCATCATTTCTTCAATTCGTTTTAACTGTTCTCCATTCAAGAGCTAGTTTCAGAGTCTCTTCTGACATCTACTGTTGTCTCTTTCCCATCTTTTTAATGACTTTTTCCTCTCTTCAAGTATGATGTCCTTGATGTCATCCTACAACCTGTCTGGCCTTCTGTCATTAGTGCTCAGTGTGTCAAATCTATTTTGGGGATGCTCTCTAAATCTGGTGGGACTGAAGGCCATGTTTTGTCTCTTATGGACTTGTTTTAATTTTTTTTCAGCTTCAACTTGAACTTGCATATGAGCAACCAGCGGCTCTATTTGACAGTCAACTCCTGACTTTATTCTGATTGTTGATATTGAGCTTTTCCATGGTCTCTTTCCACAAATATAATTGATTTGGTTCCTGTATATTCCATCCGTGAGATCCAGTGAGATCCACATGTATAGTCATCATTTGTATTGTTTAACAAAAGGTATTTTCAAAGAATAAGTCACTGTTCTTGCGAAATTGAAAAGCCAGATTTATGAAGATCAAAGATGACGGCCTCTAGTACGGATTACACCTCAAAGGAAAATACTTTCACACCTGAACGAGTAAGCAATATCATGATAACTGGGGAAAATGTTGACGTTTTCATGGATTTTATTTCATTTTATTTGGATCCACATTCAGTCACCAAGAAAGCAGCAGTCAAGAAATGAAATGATACATTGCATTGGGCAAATCTGCTGCAAAAGACCTCTTGAAAGTGTTAAAAAACAGACTTCCCTTTGAGGATTAAAGGGAATCTGACCCAAGTTCATCATCTTACATGTATGCAAATACTGGGCAATGAATAAGAAGACCAAAGAATTGATGCCTTTGAATTACAGTGTAGAGGAAGAATACTGAATATACCACAGTCTACCAGAAGAATGAACAAAACTGTCTTGACAGAAGTACAGCCAGAACACACCTTAGAATCAAGGATGGCAAGATTTTGTCTCACAGACTTTGGACGTGTTATCAGGATGGACCAGTCACTGGAGAAGGATATCATGCTTTTTAGAGCAGAATGTAAGTGAAAAAGGATAGGACATGCAGTGAGATGGATCAACACAGTGGCAGCAACAAGGGGCTCAAGCACAGCAAGGATTGTAAGGGTGGCACAGGACCAGGCAGTGTTTGGTTCTGCTGTGCATGGACGCCTGTGAGTCAGAACCAGTGTGAAGAGACCTAACAACAACAAAGTTTAGAATGAGGCCCTTAGTAGTGTAGATAAGTGAACATCAAAGAATAATTATGAAACAGCCCTATCTTATTCTTTTTGTAACTTGTAAGAATAAAGCCAAAGTCACTCTGTGGTGATTCTGGCTCATAGCAATGCTACAGGACAGAGTAGAACTGCCTTATAGAGTTTCCAAGAGCTGCCTAGCAGATTTGAACTGCCACCCTTTCAGTTAACAGCCATAGCGCTTCACCACTGCGATACCAGGGTTTCCTTCACAAGGTAGGAAGATATAAATATGAAATGAGGAAAGGAAGTGGAAAAGACTGGGAAGGGGTGGAAACTGAGAGGTTTTTTTTTCTGTCTGTGAACAATAAACTGAGTTTCTTCTACACTTACCCTTATTCTCCATGGCTTTCAGGTAAAAAAAAAAAAAAATAGATCCTGAGATGAAATTATCTACTCACAAATAGTGGCTGCATGCCATCAACTAATTCCCTAGTGACTTAGAAAATAATGTTGGAATCATTATTTCCTGGAGGTGGGCTCACAGGGACTCTCAGGGACACATCCTCTGAGCCCTGAGGTACAAAGACAATAGCTAAAATAATCTTGGAGAGTATCTTTTAGGAAACCTTTTACATAAGCCAATGAAACAACACAAAAGACTTTCCACTCTTACCTATTTCTATTAGCGTTTAGTGAATAGAAAACTTGTTGACGCAACAATGACCCTCCTGTCATTACTGAAACCTGTACCGATGATTATTAAGACAACCCAAACTGTAGGATCACAATTTCTGGCCAATTTGTGAAAAAGTGAAATTTTCACTGGTTTTGCCCATTTGTAATGTTACTGTCTACAAGTACTGATGATTCAGTAATGTTCCCTGAAGTCAGGCAAAAATGACTGTGGCAACACGCTCATTCATTTTCCCACTTTTGCTTTTCTGTCATATTTGCTAGGGCTTCGGCAGATCTAGCCCAGGCAACAGGGTTGTCCATTTCCTACTCTTACCCTTTGGAATAGATGCCGAACAAAACTTTGTTTTTGCTTCACTGAGCTTTGTGATTTTTTTCCCCTTTAACACTAGACAAACACTGTCCATTGTTTCAGGGACTCCTTATCTGGCCTTGAGGTTAAGACACCTGAAGCCTTAGTCCTGGTTACCCAGACCATCTGTAAAATCCTGGTTCTGTCCTTTACCCTCCAGGTTTATTATTGTTTACCACCTTTACCTCACCTCCACCCTCATCAACAGAGAGAATTGAATCACATGACCCAGAAGTTCCCTTTCAGGGAAATTTCCACCACTCTTCCCTGTAAATTCTTACTATCACCAACTGGTTTTGAAGTATTACTGTCGTCAATAGCTTTGTAAGCCTCAGTGGGCCTGGTTTAAGAGCTTACTTTCCTTCCATTGCCCTCACACTGCCAGTAGGCTGAAGCAGCTCTTGGGAGGGACCCATTTGCTCAGTTCTTAGACTTCATTGTCGGGGGAGAATGAGAGGAACATTCTTTGTCTTGCCCTTGGAATCCAAACATCATGTGATTTTTTGGCCCTCCCCCAGCTCTGAGCTGAAATGTGGCCAGAAGCCTCTGGCTCCCCTATGCCCTCCTGTCACAGCTTTCTCCAGGCAGATGCAGTGGGGAGACTTCTCTGCAGTCCCTGAAATCCATGGGGAAAGAAGGCCAACTGAGAGAAGCTCTGCTACCAAAGTGGAAACACCCGAGTGCCCTCAGGCACATTCAGGAGCATTAGCAACATAGAATTTTTTTTCAAATGCCAAAACTACAAAAGAAATAAGGCAACTTATTTGCATATCTTGCTCACTGGGAATAGAAGAAACAAAACAAAAGGAAACAAAACCTCTGAATTCTATTCAAGTCATCATATTTACAAAGCTAAATCCAGAAATATAAAATGACAGTCCTCTTGAGCCAGTGGGATACAAGATTCTTGTGTCTGTGTGTCTGTGTATCTATGTGTGTGTGTGTCTGTGTCTGTGTCTGTGTGTGTCTGTGTCTGTGTGTGTGTAAAAGAGAGAGAGAGAGAGTTGGGGGGGCAATAATAGAAGGAACCTATGCTTTCCAACCTCGGCTTGCATCTAGGTACCATAAACGTTAAGCACTTGATGGCTGGCCAAAAGGTTGGCAGTATGAGCCCACACAGAGGCCTCTCAGAAGAAAAGCTTTGTGATGGGCTTCTGCCAGGTCACAGCCCTGAAAACCCTGTGGAGCCCAGTTTTCTAACTCATTGGATGACAATGAGTTAGAATCAACTGAGAGCAATTGGTTTGTTAGGCTTTCCACCTAAGCAGAGCTGTGTTCACTGTGTGACTTTGGTGTCTTGGCTGTATAATGCTGCTATAATAGATGTACCACAGATGGGTGGCCTGAACGATTTTATTTTCTGGTAGTTCAAGAGGCTGGAAGTTTGAATTCACAGCACTGTCTTTGAGTCTAAGAGAAGGCTTTCTCTCTCTGTTGACTGTGGATCCTGTCTCTTTTTAGCCTTATTCTTCCATTCCTTGTCAATCTTCTTGGGACGTGGCATCTGTAGTCTCCCAAGTGCCCTTGCTGGCTTTTGCTCTTTATATCTCAAAAAAAATGATTGGCTTACAGTACACCCTATAGTGGCATGGCTTTATTAACATAACAAAAAATCCCTATTTCTAAATAGAATTACATGCACAGGTATAAACCCAAAACTAAACACATTACCTTTGAACTGAACTCGTAGCAAGCAACCTTATAGGAAGGAATGAAACTGTGCCACAGGGTGCCCAAGGCTGTGATCTTTATGGAAGCGGACTGCCACACGTCTCTCCCACGGGATGGCTAGCAGGTTTGGGCCATCAGCCTTCTGGTTCACAGCTGAGTGCTTAACAACTGTACCACACAATTCAACCTACCACACTTAGCCAATTCTGTAACTTCTCTAAGCCTCAGTTTCTGCATGTATGAGGTCTGCCAATTAATCTCACGAATTTATCCTAGAAAAGCTGCTACATACCTATCTCATTGCTGGATCATACTATGGTCACCTTCAAAGTTCTCCCCTTGGGAAGCTATGCACTGACAGCAGCCCCTAGTCTACCCTTCAAAGCAATTTTGGAACTGTTTTTCTGGAATGGCCATCAGAGCTGTTGTCGTATTACCTTTGATGTCCTGAATGTCATCAAAATGTCTTCTTTTCAATATTTCCTTTATATTCAGGTTACAAAAAAAGTCAATGGGGGCCAGATCAGTTGAGTAGGTAGGGTGTTCCAATACAGTTATTTGTTTACTGGCTAAAAATTCCCTCACAGACAGCTATACAATTAAGTTCACAAACTTGCCACCATTCCAGAAAAAGAATTCCAAAATTGCTTTGAAGAGTGGACTAGGGGCTGGTGTCAGTGCATAGTTTCCCAAGTGGAGTACGTTGAAGGTGATGGTAGTGATATTCAGCAATGAGATATGTAGCACTTAGAACAATTAAGTTCACGGACTTCATTGTCACACCTCGTGTATACACATACACACACACAAAGAGAGAAGGAGAAATGAGAAGGTCCTGATTTGGGGTGAAAAATCATTTAAACTCAATGATTTATTCCTGTGTCTCTATTCTATTGTGCCTGTTCCCCACCCTACCATACAGAAAGCTTCAGAAAATATACCAAACTTTATAACCTAAAGGTATCTCAAGTACTACCAGAGCCATTGGAACTAAAAGTGATATCTCAGTTATCCCAAGGACAATGTCAATAGGACTTTCATTGGCATAGAAAACATACAAGGGCAGTCTCCACATTAAACTTATTTCTCAAGTCAAACTTCTTCAAGTTGACAAAATTATCATCAAGATTTAGAAGGCCATACCTACATAAATCCCTCCAGCTATGAAGTTTTCAGCAGCAGTACCTTGTGTGAGAAGAGGGAAAATGCTCAAAGAAAATATTTTCAAGGTTCTAAAAAATTTGTTTCAATCTAGTATCTTAAAACAACAGCAATCATTTATTTGCTAATGATTTTACAATGTGGGTGGGATTCAGAGCAGATAGCTCCTCTCTGCTCTATGTGATACATCAACCAGGGTGGTTCAGGATGGCTTGAAGATCCACTTCCAGGATGGCTCACTCGCATAGCTAAAATGTTGGTTCTGACTGCTAGCTCAGCGAAGGCTTTGATTCTTCTCTACATGGTTGCTTAGAATGCCCCACAACACGGAAAGTGAATCCCCAAAGGGAAAAACTGAAGCAGCCAGATTGTCTTAATGTCTTTAACTCTGAAGTCCCCAAATGTTATTTTCTGCACATGTTGGGCATGAAAGCAATTATAGACTTTGCTGTTTAAGGAGGGGTCATAGGTTCTACCTCTTCATAGGAGAAATGGCAAGTGCATACAAAGAGTTAAGTAGAATTGGGAATCATCTTCATAGACCAGTCACCACCAGCCCCCACAAGCTACTCCTCACCCTAAGGAAAAAGGAATTCCAAATGAAGGAAAAGTGCGGGAAGGAGCATTTATTCAAGGGCTACCTTAGTATGGGGTTACACTCCTACCCTAATCCTCTGTAACATAAAATTACAATCACAAAACTGAGGACAACCACACAATTAATTTTAGGAATCATGACCCAGTCAAATTGACACAGACATTTTGGAGGGGACATAATTTAATCCATGACAGCCTACTCACAGAAGACAGAGAAATTTCCCTGAAAACATGTACAAAAGTACCAATAAACTACTTAATAGACCAATGAACTACTTTATAAATGTTTTATTAATAAATGATGTGTTGCCTTTTAAGATCTCAGAGCTTACAAGGGAGTAAAACCTCTGTAACTCATTTTCTGCTAAATCTGTGCCTGAAGCCAGCTGGCAGGGACAATGGACCAGGATGGATTCTGTCATCTGGGATGCAGGCTTGTCAAGACAGGTGTTAAGTTCAAAGATGAGGCTGGGAGGGAAAGGAAAAGAAATAACAAGACCAATATGGATTTTGTGTGGCTGCTTCCAACAATACCACGTCTTTACGAAGCACCCTGTTACAGTACTAATTCTGGCCTTCAAAAATGCCAATATATTTATAAATTGACCTAAAAATGCAAATGATGTTTACTGAAAGCGGGTGTAGGATATAGCTATTACAAGACAGATGCTGGTACCACATTTGTAGCACAGTTTACTAGCAGAGTGATGTTAGAAGGCTGGATTACCATCTCTGCACCTTGGTTTCCCATCTGCAAATGGCAATAATAGGGCCCCCCTCCTAGAGGTATAGGAGCTATAGATAAAGGAAAGAGCAGAGTAGGGGTAGCAGACTCAGACAAAGGAGGCAGAACACGACAGGTTGAAATTTTAAATAGGGTGGCCATGGTAGACATCACTGAGAAATGAATTCAAGCAAATATTTGGAGACAAAAGACGTTGTTGTAGTCATCTGGTACAGCCCTAACAGAAATTGAAGTGGATAGCTTTAACACAGGAAAGTATTGTTACACAGTCCAGCAGACTACAAGTCAAAATGCAGGGTGTCAACTCCAAGGGAAGGTGTTTTGTCTTTGTTGGCGTAGGAGTAAAGTTTTGTGGTGCACTGGTCTTTCTTTGGTCAGGGAGCATCTTGGTATGGAAACCTCAGATCTGAAGGATGCACTCTGCTCCTAGTTCTGCTTTTGCTGGTATGACATCTTAAGCTCTCTGCTTGCTTCACTTTCTTTTTGTCTCTTGTAGTTTAAAAGGTGGCACAGGCCACATAACAGGGAAATTCCCTTTACATTGGAGCAGGGAGCTGACCTAGACTAGGGTGTTACATCCCACCCTAATCCTCTGTTACACAATCCTATCTATTAGCCATAGGCAGAGATTAGGATTTACAACATAGGAAAAATCACAAAATGGAGGGCAACCACGCAATACTGGGAATCTTGGCCCCACCAAATTAGTACACTCATTTTGGTGGCGGACATAATTCAATCTAAGACCGAAGTCAACTAAGCACATACCCGACAGAAGAGCACTCTAGATAGAGGGAACAGCTGGAGTCAAGATCATCTGTAGGATGGGAAGTTAGGGGGTGAGCCTGGTTTGAGGGCCACTAGGGAGACTACTGTGGACGGAAGACAGTAAACAAAGAGGGCAGCTGGGGGAGAGGTTAGGGAGGTGGCAGGGGTGAAGGGATCACGTACAGCCTCGTAGGTCTGTGGCTTGCCTTCTGATACAGTAGGAAGTCAACAGTCAGTGGCAGGCATTATTACTGCCCCCGTTTTGCGAATGAAAAAGCTAGGGCACAGAAACATTCAGTAGCTTGCACAGAGTTATGTAGCCGGTATGGGGCCAGTTGGGATTCAACCTGTGTTACTCGCCTGCAGAGTCATAGGACACGAAAAGATGATTGAAAACAAGGGGAAAATGAACACTGATGAAAATGTGGCCTGTATATTCTTTCTGTAAAATGAAGGGATCGAATCAGTGATCTCAAAGGTATAGACACAAAGCTCTACCATTCATGGGCTCCCAGCATACAGATGGTATCAAAAACAAAAAGTCATGGAAGATATGGATCAGACGATCATCACTCTTACTTGGCTAATTGACTCTGATCTTTTATTCCTACAAGACCTTACATACAGCTCTGACAAAGCTCTTTCCATGTTGTATTGAATGTATGGGATTAAAAGCCTGTCTTCCATAGTCTAACTTCTGTTTTTGTTGCCTGTGACACCTAGCTTACTAGTCATGGAATTTTCTGAATTCAGCAACGGGTTGGGCCAGCAAAGGATCTCAAAGAGTAATATTTATTCTGATTTTGTTGTTCATCAGAACAAAGGGATTTTATTACATGGGAACAATAATGAATTCAGACATACCAATGACCATGAAGATGGCAGAGGACTGGGCAACATTTCATTCTGTTATATATAACATCCCCATGAGTCACAGTTAACTTAATGGCAACTAGCAACCACCACAAATCTTTCCCATGATATCTGGAACTTAGAAGCAGTTGAGGAGAATCGTTACCAAGACTCGATTACTTCCAGGCTGTGTAAACTTCGGCAAGTTAACTAACATCTCTGTGTTATAGTTGCCTCCTCTGTGAAACTGAGATAATAATATCTGTCTCACATAGTCATTGTGAAGATAAAATGTGAGATAACCTTTGTGAAAGAGGTGGTGGTGGGTAAATGTAAATGGGGTGGACTCAACTGGGGACTGTGCTGTGATTGCATCGGATTGCTTTGGGCAGTTCAAATCAGCCTAACTGCCTGCACTGCGGTCTTCATTCCTCTTGTTCCACAGGATAGTATCTTCTGCTATTGTCATCAACATGTTGTGACAGCCATATCTCTTTAGAGAAAGACTGAATATTTTAAATCTTAGAATGTATGCACAGTCCTTTTTATTATTGTTATTATTGAAGTGTAATTCTGGTTAAAATTATAGAGTTCCTCATTGTCTTATATTTGCTGTGTATCTTTGTTATTGTGGTATTAATTTGAATTTCTGATAGAGATGGCCAATATCCACATTTGTCTTTTTGTTGGGAACACAAACTACTTTCTCGACTTTACTGTTGTTTGTGGTCATGTGTTAGTCTGGCTACTGAATGGAAATCTGGCCAGAAATTCAACCTAATTTCAGAGGAGGACAGGGAAAAAGAGAAGTAATAGCTAAAGCCAGATAGATCCTGGGTGAAAGCAGAAAATACCAGAAAGATGTTTACCTGTGTTTTATTGACAATGCAAAGGCATTTGACTATGTGAATCATAAGAAACTACAAATAACATTGAGAAGAATGGAACTTCCAGAATAATTAATTGTGCTCATGTGGAACCTATACATAGACTAAGAGGTAGCTGTTTGACCGATCAAGGGAATACTGTGTGGGTTAAATCAAGAAAGGTGTGCGTCGAGGTCGTATCCTTTCATCATACTTATTCAATCTGTATACTAAGCAGATAATCCAAGAAGCCAGACTATATGAAGAAGAATACAGCTTCCCAGGATTAGAGAAAACTCATTAATAACCTGTGATATGCAGATAACACAGCCTTGCTTGTTGAAAGTGAAGATGAAGCACTTACTCATGAAGATCCAAGACTACAGCTTTCAGTATAGATAACACCTCAATATAAAGAAAACACAATCCTCACAACAGGACCAGTAAGTGACATCCTGATAAACAGAGAAAAGACTGAAGTTGTCAAGGATTTTGTTTTACTTGGATCCACAATCAACTCCCAGGCAAGCAGCAGTCAAGAAATCAAATGACACGTTTCAGTAGGCAAATCTGCTGCCAAAGATCTCTTGCTTCAAAAAATCTCCTTAAAGTGTTTGAAAGCAAGACATCACTTTGAGGACTAAGATGTGCCTGACCCAAATCATGGTATTTTCAATCACTTCATAAAAGCTGGAAAATGAATAAGGAAGACAGAAGAAGGATGGATGCCTTTGAATTATGATGTAGGTGAAGAATATTGACTACAGTATGGACTACCAGAAGAATGAACAAATCTGTCTTGGAAGAAGTGCTGCCAGAAAGCTTGTTTTGGTTATCTAGTGCTGCGATAAAAGAAATACCTCAAGGGACAGCTTTAACAAGAAAAAAAAAATTCTCTCACAGTCTAGAGGCTAGAAGTCTGAATTTATGGTGTGAAATCCAAAGGACATCTTTCTCTCTCTGTTGGCTCCAGAGGAAGGCCTTTGTCATCAGTCTTCCCCAGCAGAGGACCTTTTCAACACAGGGACTCCCAAATACAAAGGACATGCTATCCTCCTGGCTCTTGTGTCTTGATGATATGAGGTTATTAAGTCTCTCTGCTTACTTCTCTCTCTTCTCTCAAGTAATTGACTTACAACACAGCCTAACCTTGTGCATTGACTCCTGCCTCGTTAACACAACTGCCTCGAATCTTGCCTCATTCACATTACAGAGGTAGGATTTACCAACACAGAGGAAAATCACATAGGATAACAAAATTGTGGATAGTCACACACTAGTGGGAATCATGGCTTAGCCAAGTTGACACACATTTTGGGGGGACACAATTCAATCCATAGCAATGAAGAGAGACCAGGAGAAACTAGTCCATAGAAAAGGACATCATGCTTGGCGGAGGGTCATTGAGAAAGTAGAAGACCCCCAGTGAGATTGACACAGCAGTGGGCTCCGTTAAAGCAACAACTTGGAAGATGACTCAGGACTGGACAGCATTTTGTTCTGTAACACACAGAGTCACTCTGAGTCAGCACTGACTCGACAGCACCTGATGATTTCAAGCAGAGGGAGAGAAATTACATACCATTTACAAGTCTGGCCTCTGACAGCTTTTGAAAGCTCCTCCAAGCTCTCTTTCATTAGCTGACTGGAGACAGAAGATCTAGCGGTTGACTCTGAGGTTCTGAAGGAAGGTGGAACCACCGGATGGAGAGTGTCTGGGTCCCTGGGACCTGTATGACACCACTGATTCCACCCCCAAGCCTCACCGATCACATTGGATGACCGCATAAGCTAGAATCGCCTTTGCAGTGTTCAGCCATTGAGAGCTGGTGGTAGTTTGCTACAGAAGAATACAGCCAAGCCAGAAGAATACAGGCTAATCAAATAACAAAACCAAACCAGTTGCCATCAAGTCAACTTCAACTCACAGTGACCCCGTGTGGGTCAGAATATAATTGTGTTGAGTAAGGTCTCCTTACAAAGTGACTCCAGGTGAACTCAAACTGCCAACCTTTCGGTTAGCAGCCAAGCTTTAACAGTTGATTCCACTCACGGCCTTCTACAGAGACTGCGTGTTGAGGAAGAAGTCTGTAATGAGTGGTCTCCTTGGGAATAGGATGCCAGACGTACACTCGGAGGGACCATTAGCTGGAGATGCATATCAGTGTCTTCTGAGGGAACACAATAGGCAAATAGGATCATTTGACGGGACTCTAGAGGACAAATTTCTCTGAATTATATCCAATAGTGTATATCTCCCACTTCTATGAGTAACGACTTCCACTTCTTATTATCTAATGTGGTTTGTTAGTGATGATGGAGATAACTAAACTGGGACGATAGAGTGAATACGGCCACAACATGGAGAATGATTTCGAGAATATCAGAGAAGATTCGCTTCTATGAGCTAAGCTTGAAATATTGGTTTGCCTTCTTCGGTAATAATGAGCTGAATTCCCTCTCTAATTAAATAACTACTCAGACAGGTACTGTGGTAGTTCCTGGCACACAAATGCGACTAGCTGTGGTTCTTTGACTCCTGAAGCTTGCAATATAATGGAGGAGAAAGACATTAAGTGACCAGTAACCAAATAGAGGAAACTCTGGTGTATGGTGGTTAAATGCTACGTCTGCTAACCAAAAGGTCAGCAGTTCTAATCCACCATGCTCTCCTTGGAAACTTTGTGGAGCAGTTCTACTCTGTCCTATAGGGTCGCTATGAGTCAGAATTGATTCAGTGGCAAAGGATTTGGTTTTTTGGAACCAAACAGATAATCATGAGAGCGTAATCAGCGCTATAAAGAGAAAGCACACAGCGCTATTAGAACATATCATGGGAGCTGGCAGAGAGCATGACTAAGCTCACTGAGAGTCAGGTAAAGTCTCCCCAAGGAAACTATATTGACTTTGAGACCTGCACAATGACCAGGAATTGTCCATGGGACAAATGTTCCAGTTGAAGGAAATAAATCCTAATGCTTGGGGACTGATGATGATAATAATCAACACTTCATAATACTTACCATGTGCCTGGCACAACTCTAAGTTATTTACATATGCTAATACATTTACTCCCTCCATCAATCCTATGAGGAAAGCAATATTATTATTCTCATTTTACAAGTGAAAACACTGAGTCATGGAAATGTTAGCGAATTGTGCATAAAGGGCTGAGGAAAGATTTAAACCCTAGTGATCCAGCTTGAGAGTTCATAGTCTGAATCATGATGCTCGCCTGGGCCTTGGCACATGCTGGGCAGAGACAGAGAAGGCCTGTGTTGCTGAAGCTTGTTAAACAATGGAGAAAGTGGCACAAGGTGAAGCAGGAAAGATCTGGATTTGGGACCTCTGTTAAAAAACAGTGTTGGGAAACCCTAGTGGCACAGTGGTTAAGTGCTATGGCCTGCTAAACAAAAGGCTGACAGTTCAGATCCACCAGGCAGTCCTTGTAAACTCTATGGGACAGTTCTATTCTGCCCTATAGGGTTACCATGAGTAGGACTCTACTCGATGGCAGTGGCTTTGGTTTTTGGTTTATGCACTGAGGCCTATAAAGTCTCATAAAATCTCCTATCTCTTCTTGGTCTCTGTGGAGCCATACTAGTGATGGGGAGGTGCTTCTGCACTGTCAGCAGCTTGCACAGATTCTCAAGCACTAAGGAGTTTAGCTCTTTCCCTTAGGTGATCTGCTTTAGGGACCACCCGGACATCCTACTGAGTGGTTCAGTACTTCTGCAACATTCAGAAGTGAGTTTTGCTGATGCTGCCCTGCCCCCTCAGCCAGACTGGTACATCTCCCAGATGAGCCCAGGTGAACCGACTACATCTAACTGTGTCGGCACAATTGTTACACTTGGGTACCCTCCTCACACAGCTTACAGGGCTTGCGGAAAATGCAAGTGAATCTAAGCTTCTAGATCTACGCTGTCCAATACAGTGTCCACAGCCATGTGTGGCTATTTAAATTTAAGAATAACTATGCTAAAATAAACTAAATTAAAAACTCAAGTCTTCAGTTGAACTAGCCACAGTTCAAGTGCTTTACAGCCACACATGATTAGTGAGTGACTACTTTATTGGATAGCATATCTATGTTTGTGTGTGTGTGTATCTGTGTGTGTGATGGATTGAACTGTGTACCCCCAAAATATGTGTAGCCATGTGCCTGGGCCATGATTCCCTGTATTCTGTGATTGTCCTGCATTTTGTAATTTTCCTATGCTGTATGTTAAATGATTAGCGTGGGACTGTATAAATCCTTTCATAGGATCACTTCCCTGCTCTATTGTAAAGGGAGTGTCCTTGGAGTATCACTTGTGCCACCCTTAATCTTTTCATCCTACAAGAGAGAAAAGGAAAGGGAACCTCGCACCGCCTAGAAAGCAGCACTGGGAGAAGAGCACATCCTTCAGACCTGAGGTTCCTGCACCAGGATGCTCCCTGGACAAAGACTGATGCAATTTCCTCCGGAGCTGACAAGCAGGAGAGACTTCCCCTGGAGTGGACTTCCTGAATTTGGACTTGTAGCCTACCAGACTGTGTAAGAATAAACTTTCCTTTGTTAAGGCCATCCACTCTGCGGTATTTCTGTTAGAGTAGCACTAGCTGACTAAAACGGTGTGTGTGTGTGTGTGTGTGTGTGTGTATCTTCTATCACTGTAGAAAGTTTCACCAGACAGTGCTGCTCTATAAGCATGTCTCATGCCCCTGCGGCTTATCTCAAGATCCACAACCGCAGTAGAGTCCCAGGAGCAGTTTTCCTCAAGTCCATTCTCACGTTGCAGTGCTTCACTCCCATTCATAGACTGTCCTTTCTCACTTGAATAGTGTACACAGTACACTCAACACTCACACTGGGTCATACTGCATGCTGGACGTTCCAGTAGAGCAGTCGTTTTGCTTAGAAGTCATAGCTGGCTAAAACAAACAGTGTTTGAAATATGGAAATAGCAGTCTATTCCCTCTTTTGTGGGCTTGTGGGTGGACACTCCAACCCTGGACACATTTCTTAGCTTTTTGGATCTTCATAAGCATGATTGTGAGGATTAAATGAGACATTGTGTGAAAAACACCACACTCAATAAATGGTAACTTTTATAGTTCATACCATCACCATCATCCCAGCTGGAAGGGAATTCAGTCTTACCCCTCATGGGACAGTTGTAACTCTTAGATCTTTGTACTGAACACACAGGTCTGCCTTTTCATGGCGTGAAGTCATTGGTCTTAGTTCTTCCTTGGCTTGCTCATTACAGCTGCCATGGGTTGAAATGGGTTCCCACCAAAGTGTACGTAGCCATTTGGCTAGGCTGTGATCCGTGGTGGTGTGTGATATTCCCATATGTTGTAGACCTTGGGTCTGTGCTGTTACTGCGGGAGGATGGGCAACAGTGGTGTTGGTGAGGCAGGACGCAGTATGTAAGATTGTGTTGTGCCTCTTGGCCTTAGGGGACCTTTAGCAGATGTCCCAAATCCAGAGAAAGCCTCTGTTGGCTGTGGAGAAAAGTCCTTGTTGTAGGTCTTCTCGTGGACGAGGAGCTTCTGAGGTGCAGGGACCCTAGGGTCCTCTCCACAGGATACACTCTGCTCCTAGCACTGCTTTCTTGGTAGTATGATGTCCTCAACTCTCGGCTGCTTCCTTTTCCTTTCTACCCCGAGAGATTGCATCAAGACACACTACAGTCATACAGATCAAGTCCTGCCCTACCAAAATGGCTGTTGATCCAGCCTCCCTCATTAACATCACAGAGGCAGAAATCATAACATGTCGGAACATCACGTAATACTGGGAATCATGGCCTAGCCAAATTGCTACACACAGTTTTGGGGGGACACAGTTCAGTCCATGGTGGGAGCAAAAAATCCAGGAAGTTGCCCTGGGACAGTCTCTCAGAGATTCCAGTGTCCTGGTGGTACATGGGGTTAAGAGCTGTGGCTCCTAACAAAAATCCACCAGCTGCTCCTTGGAAACTTACCGGGTAATTCTACTCTGTCCTGTAGTTGCTATGAGTCTATGAGTCAGAATTAGCTTGATGTCAATGTGTTTGTTGTTTTGGTTTTGGTAGAGAGCAACCAAAAGAAGCAAACTCATTGCTGTTTCAAGTTTTGTTATTTCAATCAGTGCTTCAATGGAATATTCTTAAAAATACAATTTCATGCACATATGTATAACTATGACAAATTCCTTGGAATGAAATGATAGAATTAAAGGGCAGGTGATTTTGAATTTTATGTATACTGGCAATGTGCCTTCCAAACGGAGTCTATCAATTTATGCATCCCTTCAATAGTATACGAGACTTGCCCTTTACATTATAATCTCTGAACACTGGATATTGTTAATATTTTTAACTTTTAACAGACTGATAGTTAAAAATGGTTATTTTTACTTCCCTAACTGCTTATTAGGTTCAGCATAGGTTTATGGGCCATTTTTATTTCTTTTAGGTATTATCCACCATGTTCATATTTTTGTCCATTTTTCTGGTGGGCTTCTGTCTCATTGATTTGTACATTTTAGGTATGTCTGTCTCATATCTCATAAAACTGGATTTTTGAAACCAACTGAAAAGCTTTCTTTTAGTAGATAAATTAAGCCTTTTGACATTTCTTGATAGGGCTGATTGTGTTTGGTATCAACTCTATCATATTTTGAATTTATTGAATATTGAATTTACTATATTTGTAAATGCTCTTTCCTTTGTTCTTTTTAAATTTATTTTATATTAATTTTTAAAATTGTATTTTTTAGTAATACCATGTATACCTCCATTCCCTTTTTCTTTACTCAGCCTTGTCAACTTTAAACAATACACTTTGATTTCCACTACTATTTATATGACCATCAGGAGTTTATTCTGGTCTCCTTATCCTCTCTTCTTTCTCCTTTTACTTTTTTCAGTTGTAATATTTCCACTTTTGAACATTTAACATTTGCATACTATTCATATAACCTTGTCACTACCTACATTTTAGTCTCTTCAATTAAATATAGCTGATGCTCACCATCATCTCCTCCTGTGATCTTTTATTTTGATGAAGCTGGTCCTTTAGTGCTAACTGAATCCTAAGGACCTTTTTTTTTACCAGTTGCTGTGAGTCAATTTTAACTTATGATGACTCCATGCATATCATAGTAGAACTGTGCTCCACAAGGTTTTCAACAACTGGTTTAAGTAATTACCAGGCTTTTCCTCTGAATTGCTGGGGGCAGATTCAAACAGCCTAACTTTTGGTAAATAGCTGAATAAGTTCACTGCTTTCACCAACCTGAGATTCCAGCTAAGGACTATTATGTAGACTATGGAAACCCTGGTTACATAGTGGTTAGGGGCTAGAGCCACTAACCAAAAGGTAGCAGTTTGAATCTGCCAGATATCCTTATAAACCCTGTGGGGCAGTTCTACACTGTCCTACAGGGTTGTTGTGGGTTGGAATCAACTTGACAGCAGCAGGTTTGGTTAGTGGTGATAAGTAGACTGTACCTTGAATCTTGTATTTTAAATTATCTATAACCTTGATAGCTGAGGGTCAGCTTTGTTGGACAGAAAATCCTTGATTAACGCTTTTTGTCTTGACAAATGTTTCACTGCTGTTTTGATTTGTGTATTCAAACACTTGGTCTTTTGCCTGAGATCCATAGGAGTTTTCTTGGGTAGAATACACTAAGTCTCAAATTGGCCATTCTGAGTCAATTTTCAGTTTCACAGGATACTCTTACAATGTGTAGATTTTGTGCCTTCTTTCATTTATTTAGCTAAATTTTATTGGATTCCAGTTAAATGTTTTTTTTAAAATAAATTTTGCTGATAACATATACAGCAAAACATACACCCATTCAACCTTTTCTACATGTACAGTTTAGTCACATTAATTACATGCTTTGAGTTGTGCAACCTTCTCATTGTCCTTTTCTGAGCTGCCCCTCTCTTACTAACATAAACTCATTGCCCACTAAGGTTCCTACCTAATCTTTCAAGTTGCTGTTGTCAGTTTGATCCCGTATAGATTTATCTTAAGAGAGCCTAATGCTCAAGGCAGACATTCTTTACAAGTTAAGCTAAACTATTGTTTGGTCTTAAGAAAACTTCAGGGAACATTTTTAAGGTTTAAAGATTATCTCTGAGCAATAGCTTCAGGGGTTCATCCAGCTCCATGGCTCCAGAAATGCTGGATTCCATGAGCAGGTGAAATTCTGTTCTGCATTTTCTCCCTTTTGATCAAGATTCTCCTAAAGAATCTTTGAACAAAATGTTCAGTAAGGGTAGCTAGGCACCACCATGCAGTTCTGGTCTCATGGCAAAGGAGGCAGTTGTTCATGGAGACAACTAGCCATACACTTCTTTCTCCTATTCCTGACTCTCCTCCTTCTTCTGATGTTCCAGGAGAATAGAGATCAATTATTCTGTTTTGGATGGCCCCTGACAAGCTTTTAAGGGCCCAGGTACTACGCAAGGAACTAGGAGGAACAGATGCACTGAACATGAATTAGGCCAATTGACTAAGATATGCAATGAAGCCATTGCCAGGAGCCAGTCCCAACACTTTTCAGGGTCCCGCACGGAGGGAGGGAAGACGTTGGCGGGAAATGAATAAAGGAGACAGAAAAGACTTTTCTGGCTTAAGGCAGCCTGACCAGCAAAAGATTGTCTGTGTCGAGAGCTGTCCATCTTTATTCTTTATAGATCAGGTGATGAAGTGGTCACCCTATTTTCTTCATAATATAAACTATTGGTTAACAAGAAACTGACCCATCATTATTGGCTAACAAAAAACTGACCCCTCGTGGTCTTCTTCTTCTACTTAATTGCCAAGGCTTTTGGGATAACGGTTTGAACCAGGTGTTAAATGTCAGTGAACACAATTAATGGTTTTATTCGTACCTCAAAGTGGAAGGTACAGAGGGGTAAACTTCTCAAGGCTTCACCATTTGGCTGTCTCCATTTGTTTCTCTAAGTTTTTATTTATATCTTCCTGCGCAGATAGAAAGAGCCTACCATTCCCTAATTAAGCCAGCTGCACTAAGAAAGATGTTTCTTCAGTGTTTATCAGTTTGCCATACCCACTATAAAGAATCTAGAAGTTTATTTGTTCTTTCTTGCTGTACAGAGTGAGATGCTTGTGTCGTTTTAATGGCTATGTGGACAGTTGTCCTTGAGAGCTTTTCAAGGGTTAGCTTGTAAACCTGTGTATGTGGAGAAAAGAGAGGGGGGAATGCCATTAGGGGGAAGCACTAGGCAGGCCTCAGTGCTATTAGGCATGCTGCATTGAAATCCATTCCTCTGATCTCTATTCCTCAGAAGTTCCTGGTCAAATTTTCCCAGTATAATTCCATAAACCGAGGGGGCTGTGAAGCCCCTCTTGGAAGGCACCTCCTTGATCCCCATGTTGGGAGAGGGGGCCCGCTCCCGACAAGCCATGACCCTAAACTGCCTGTCATGAGCACCCAGAAAGTGTCATGGGTCAAGAGAGGAAAATATATTTAATTACAAGGCTTGGAGTCAGTAATAAGATTTATTTAATCAAATCACACACTCACAGTTAAGCAAAGGGAAGGGGGAAGGTGACAGCACCAGAACACAAAGCCAACACAAAAGCACTTTTATTTACATTAGTTAGGATCTACACAGGTTCAACTGGGTCCCACAGGGACTGCAGTCAATCTTAACATCATCACTTATACTTCCCTAAAAGCAGGTTTCAGTCTAAGAAACCTGAAGATTGGCTGTGCTCTCACGTTCAGAAGTTAGGAATCTGGAGCAGGATTCTACAATGCCAGGTGGCTCAGAGGTGGAGACTGCATGGACAGCTCAAGAGGCTCAGGCACCACTGGGAAACAGCCACAGAAACAGGCCTTTGAGGGCGAAGCAGACGAGGCCTCAGGATTAGGTCACAACACAGCAGCAGGCCGAGGTCTTAGGATCAGGTCACATCACAACAGCAGACCAGCAGGCACAGGCCCCAGAATGGGGCTGCACACCCCAAATCCAGAGTGCTGGGTTTTTACAGGACTTGTTCACTTGGTTCTGGTTGTTATTGGTCAGTTCACGAGTCTTATCTTCTGGTACCTTCAGTTGTTGACTACTTTCTGATTGGTTATTTTGTCTGTCATCTCTCTGACCACCTGCTACCGTGTCCGGCCGGCAGCTGTTTTCTTCTCACCTTTACTTCTTCAGCATGACTTTGCATCTTCTCTCTTACTTAGCTCAAGTACAGCCTTTTTGTGTTTGAATAGTTTAGCCAATTCATAATTTAGCCCATTTTTAACTTACATTTATGACAATTCAACTTTACTATATACATACATATATATAGTCATTTCACCTCCAAACCAAGAAGCCAAGTCACATGAGGTTTTTGGTTGTATCTAAGCAACCTCAGCAGCTATTTTCTTGGTCATTGTTGTAAATGTATCACTCAGTTTTTGCCAATTCAACTTTTTACAGGTGCACAACTTATTGAAACGATTTTTTTGTTTGATTTTAAAAGTATACAGTTAAAGAAAATTTCTCCAGATACTTAAGGTACCTCTTAAAAATGCAATACACTAAAAATTAATACGTTGAATCTACTTTTATTTTGAAACATTCAGAAAATGATGGTCTAATAAACACCTATATATCCAGTATACAGATTTAAAATTGTTAACATTTTACCATAACTGCTACATCTAAATTATGAAATTATGAAATAAATCAAACCATTAAGTCAATATGTCTGTGTTAGGAAAAACTGCATATTTTATATTTTAAGTCTTTAAAATGATTAGAGGATCCCTGGTGGCACAGCCAGAATCAATTTGGTGGCAGTAGGTTTGACTTGGTTTTGTTGGCACAGTTTAAAGAAAAACTTACCAGGTATAGTGGTTACAATTATGTCCTCCAAAGGTATCTTTAAGGCCTTACTCCTTGGCTTAGGCTGCTTCTCTAGAGAGCAAATAAATGTTGGTTTTGATTTACTGTTTTGTTTTCTTTCTTTACAAAATTCAATTAACAGATGTGCTAGATCTTTGTCTTCTATAATTCTTTTTTCTTTCTGAATTTTCCCTTTTTCCCCCCTTCATTTTGTTTTCTGCTGGACATTTTCATTCCTCTTTTCCTTGTCTCTTTTGTATGTTTTGCCAACCTATCCCCCGCCAGAAACCCTGGTGACACAGTGGTGAAGTGCTATGGCTGCTAAACAAAAGATCAGCAATTTGAATCCAGCAGATGTTCCTTGGAAACCATAGGGCAGTTCTACTCTGTCCATAGGGTCACGGAGTCAGAACTGACTTGATGGCAATGGTTTTCCTCCCCCTCCCCCTGCGCACCTTGTAATTTAGTCCTAATTTTTTAGATCATTATCTTTTCCTTCCCTTTCTTTTCTGTTTCCAGTAAACTCTTATTTCACATCTTTTTTGTTTTGCTCATGTCTGCATTTTTTAATTCCTTGTGATTTCTTTTTTTCATATTTGTCTTTGCATTTCTAACAATGCTAGACTCATGTTGGAGTGGTATGCTAGTTTCTGCTGCTTCAAGGTTGGGTCTTGATTGTGTTCCTCAGTAGCAGAATTTAAATTCTCCATTTATTTTCTTCTTAAACAACTGTGCATGGCTACTGCCCACCCCCCCAGCCCTCACCCTTTTCTGTTCATTTTCAAGGTACCTGGATTTTCTGAGACCAGGGGTTGCTATATATGAAGTTGAGTGAGCAGAGCATCTTAGAGGTTTCTTAGTTCGCGTGCGCCCTCTTCAGTTGGTATAGTACAATTTTTTTAATGAACTGCATCTCTTTGACAGGAGGGCAAGGGGAGTTTAGTACGTCTCAGATTTTATTGAAATCTGTTGCTAAATAAACCTTTAATTTCTATTACCTTTTATCTTCTTCCTTCTTCACCAGCACATCTCCCAGAGATGATCTTTCTTTCAAATTCCCAGAAACAGTGTCCTCTCAAGACAAGGCCTGTGCACTTTGAGGCTACTACTTCACATCCCCCATTAGTGAATGTTCTGATCCAACACGATGCTCTCAGTATTTCTCCCCATAGTGTGGGGCTATGTGGGACCTCACTGCATTTTCTTTTTCAAAATAGTTTCTGTTTGACTCTTCCCTTCTGTATGGGACCCTTGGCTGGTGCTGCTGACTTCAGATGTTTATTTCCTCACTGAAATGAAAACAGGAGTTTCCAGTATTCCTGGTCATGGTAGGGATAACTTAACTGTGACTTTATTCACTGCCCAGATAATATGCATATTTTTGGAGGATGTGTGGAAATACTCAGATTTAGACATCTGTTGTTATATTATCTTCAAGGAATCCTTACCATTAGTTTCATCATATAAATCAAACATTTATAAACTTTAGGTATGATTTTCAGATGAGTACTAGACAACTGGGCTATCTTACTAACTGCATACGTGGCAAACACATCAAACTATTACAAACAAAACACAGATGCCTTTTTTCAAGTCACTAAGCAGTTTTAGCCTGACCTTTTTCCTGACCCTATGGCACTGAAGGCCTCCGTGTTGTGGTAGGTACATACAATCAACACGTGTAAGGTAGTTGGTATGTCCTGGTGGTCAACATGTCCAGAGCAGTTTGTCTAATGATCAGTACACCTAGGATGGCTGGTGTATATGAAATAGGGTGTCTAGTCCACATATCTGAGCTACTGCTGTGAAGGTCTGTACTGACAGATATGGATGTGAGCCATTCATTTATTTTTCACTGCTTCTTCCTTGTCCAGAAACTGTATTCCTCTCTCAGAAGACACAGCCAAGAAGAGGAGTATCCAGGGTGTCAACTGCTGATGGAATATGAGAGTTAACTTCTCCACGGTATTAGGAGGCTTTTGAGACTTCTTAAAGGAACTAGCCCCTGGATCCTGCCTCAAACTCATTGCCACTGAGTAGATTTTGACTTACCGTGACCCCATAGGAGTGAGTAGAATTCCCCATAGGATTTCAAAGGCTGTAATAGTAGCAGACACAGAGAGCCGTTTCTCCTGTGGAATGGCTGGTGGTCCAAACAGCCCACCCGTCAGTTAACAGCTGAGTTCTTAACCACTATGCCGCCAAGCACAGAGAAGACTAAATACTGTTCAGCTGCTAGTAACATCCAAGTGGTAGGGCTCTCCACCTCCACTTCTGGTAGTTTTGCCCAAGGCTAGAGATGCCTTGATCTTTGGGGCCTCACCTGTGGTCCCTCTGAGTCAGTGCGAGTCAGTGGAATAACAGCTAATTATATGTAAGCACTGGAAGTGAAGTCCTCTTTCTACCACTTTTGGTCAGTGGACTTGAATAACTTTCAGCCTCAAGTTCATTACTTATAACTGATATAAAACCCTGGTGGTGTAGTGGTAAAGTGCTACATCTGCTAGCCAAAAGGTTGGCAGTTCAGATCTTCCAGGTGCTCCTTGGAAACTATCAGGCAATTCTACACTGTCTATAGGGTTGCTAAGGGTTGGAATCAACTTGATGGCAATGGGTTTTATTTTCATTTTTTTAATGCTTAACGTATTACGTGGCCTATCACCCTAGCACAGAGTAAGCCTCAATAAACTGTAGCTAGTACCTTCCATTTCATTTGCATATCCATTTCATATCACACACTTACATTTTATTCACACACACACAGTTTATGTAGGTTTCCTCAAGTGTGGATTTGGTTTTCATGGCTATGGTTTGATGCTCACTGTCACTGCTGAAATCAATATGGGAAAAATCTGAACTCTGGCAAAACCTGTTCTGTGGTCTTATAGGGGGGCGGTTGAGTTGGAATCATCTTGATGGCCATGGGTTTTGGTTCGATTAAAGCGTAATTCTATACTTCATGTTTTTGTCATCAAAACCAGGAAACCATGCATTTCCCATCCTCACTTCTTGTTTTAAATTGAATGGTGTCCTCCCAAAAGATGTGCTGTAAGTCCTAACCTTTATGCCTATGATTATAATACCATTTGGGAAAGGGTTGACTTTGTTATGTTAATGAGGCACAATTAGTGTAGGGTATATCTGGGGAAAATCTCTTTTGACACAGAAATTAAACAAACTAGCAGAGATGGGGAAAAGCTAATGCCAAGTCTCAAGGACATCTCCAAGGAAACCAGAAAATAAACCGAAGAGACTAGGACCTTTCCCCAGAGCCAACAGGAGGAGAAAGCCTTACCCTAGAGCTAGCACCCCAAATTCAGACTTCTAGCTCCCTACATTGCGAAAATAAATTTCTGCTTGTTAAAGCCACCCACTTGTGGTATTTCTGTGATAGCAGCACTAGATAACTATTTCCTAAATATCTGTCTGGCTACCAACTTCCTGATTTCTAGTTCTTTGCATCTCTTTCTCTAATTCAGAAGTTTCAGATGGGTCTGCAAAAACCAACTGATTTGTAGTTTTTTGTTTGTTTGTTTTTTCAATTGCCAGCATTTATGAAGAAAATTTCACACAGAAACACAGATTTCTGGCTTCTTTTAACAAGGACTGGGCAGGACTGGGTCAGCATTACTAAGCCGGCAACAGTGGGCCAGATTTAAGCAGTGAGTCCCTTTGAGGTCAGGAAGCTCTCTCCAGTTCCTCACAGCTCCCATCACTCCCTGCTGCCTCCCATCAACCCCATTTTTGTGCCTGGCTTCACCCCTAGAGACATTTAACTCCTGCTACATTGTAACCCTGTTATAATCTCATCACTTTTTGCTGAACCCTAATACAACATCTTCGAAGGCACTTGGCTTGGCAATACATCTTAGTCCAGACATATAATAAGTAGGGTTACATGTTTGTCATGAAAATCAGATACACCACTTTCTGGCACATTCTGTGTTATGTATCATCAACGAAGTTAGACCAGATTTGTTCTGATATAACTCAATTGCCCCTTTATCTCCCAAGTTCTTCCTCATACTGGTTTGGCTTCTACCTGGCACACGTGCTCAACATTCTGTGCACACACCCTTTCCTCCTTTTGGATTCCTGCTTCCTCACATCACTCAGCTCATGTTTGCTTTTCTTTGGTCTCTACTTGCCCAGCCAAAAAAAAAGTCATTGCCTCTGCCTTCCCTCAACTATAAAGCAGTGATTCATCCTGATAGTTATGTATGGAGTTAGCTAACCTCATGTACATAGCCTCCAGGAGACTGTGAGGAACTTCAGGAAAAACCTAGGACTTAACTCATCTTGGCACTTCTAGAGCCTTATCAAGTAGTGCTTGACAAGGGAATTAAAGTTATAATTTGATGGCATGATCATGAGTCCTGGGCCCATTGTTATCAGTTAGCTTCAATGTACGCTGCACTAACAAGCTCCATCCAAATCCTAGTGGCTTATAAAAGTTTTTCATGTACCCAGGTCATCTGTCATGGATGGATGAGTGGATGAATGGATGGGTGGTTGGGTGGATGGGTGGATGGGGGGGTGGAGGGGTGGAGGGGTGGAGGGGGTGGGTGGAGGGGTGGATAGATGGAACTCTGCTCCACGTCTTCACTTTAGGATTCAGGTTGAAGTTAAGAGTTTCATGGCAGAGGAAAAGAGACTGGTGACCACGTTCTGGCCATTAAGGCTTCTTCTTAAAAGTAGCAGACTTCATTTCTACTTTCATTACACTGGGCAAAGCAAGTCATATGCCCAAGCATGAAGTGAATGGGCCCAAGAAGTAAAATCCGAAGGGTCGGAAACCAAATGCCTTCAAGTTTTAACACAGTGTATCACATTACTACCAGATGAATTTCACCTTTCCCCTGCCTGCTCAGGAGCAGGGGAGCCTGCAGACGACGTTTCCAAGACTCTTGTGTCAGCCAGCTTGACAGAACACAGGAGTGTGAGAGTGTGTGAACTTGGAGTATTCCTCCTGTTCCCTGTCTCAGCAGTTCTCCCAGCAGAGGCTGTATTTCTTCCATGCCTTATATCCCACCAGGCAGGCCTACTGGGCTTTCTGCCGAGTAACCCCAAATGCTACAACCTTTGGAATGTCATGACTTTAGGATCCAGACTCTTTGTCTGTAAAATAAAAACAGAATCTGCTCACGTCATCCAGTTGTTTCACAAATAAAGTACATGAAAGTTTGTAAATAATATTGTGTTGAGCAAATAAGGAACTTAAACATGTATGAAATCAGGTAACATAGTGTAGTTAAAAAAGAAAATTGGACCAGAGATCATAACTTAGCTCTGCCATAAACTGCTACTTTATCCTGGTAATGTCAAGTTCTTTACTTTCCTTATCTGCAAATTGTAGACAATGCTGTTGATAATTCAGTGATTACAGAGTAGCATAGACAGAAATTACAACAGTTCATACTGTTAAATATAAAAAACTACACAAATATTATTAAATGAAGTCTTATCAGCAGAAGAAACATTTTATTTCTATCAAAGTGAAAATAGGAAGCAATCCTCAAGCAAGACAATCAAAATAATCGATAATACAATTAACAATTGGGGTAGCATATATAGATTAGACTACAGGTTTAGGTACATTGAATTAATAAGCACATACTTTAAAAATCAAGAAGGCTAAAAATCACACTGAGGAAAAGCACTCTGACTCATCATAAACACAAGGCTTCTGGGAAATTCAAGCTGACATTTCACAAGACAGTAAACCAAAGAGACACGTTATCATTGGGTTAAAGAACTGATCTGAGCTTGAAAGGGATCACAGTGAAATGCCATTATAACTTGACAGTTTCCCCAGAGATCTGCTCATTTCAAAAACAAGAATATATAAAAATCAGTAGTATAAATTCTCGTAAAACTAGAAAAGTCCTCTGAATGCTACATCTTTGGAGCTGACATAAAGACTGAACCTGACTTTTCATTTTTCTTCCCTTTATTCTTCTCTAAATTAAATACAAAATAATTTTTCTTTAAGTACAGTTCTGATTCTACAGCCAAAGCTTTAAAATGAAGAAGGATTTTATGGAATAGTCAGGTGCACACCAACTCCAGGGAGAATCTTCAAGAGAGACTCCTCCTTTCAAAAGGTTTAAAGAGGTAATATTTTATTTTAAGAATGAGAGTGTGCTTCCCAGATTAGCCTTTATTACCAAAGAATTCATATCCATTCTACATGACAGCATTCTTTCTCTTTAAAATGTCTTACCATAACACAAAACACACACACACATAAAATGATCAAATTGGGGAATTCCCTGAAGCATACAGATAACGGCATTTATTTGGGCAAGAACTGTGCAATTTGCTTAAAAAAGAAACATATTAAGTTATTGCATTTATGAACAATTTTAATGATAATATGTCTCAACAGAAGCAGGGAGCAGATTTTTTTATAGTTAATATATGGGTTCATAGTTTCCTGATATCTGCATCTTACACATTTTTCATCTGGAAACCAGACTGGGTTAGTCAGGTATGGAAAGGACCAGAGCTTATAGCCAGATCACACTCTTACGTAAAACAGAAGTCTCCGTTACCGAGTTCTTCTTCAGAGACACCAAATAGACTGGGGAGTTACTGAGAATGGAGGTGGATTCAGAGAGACCAATTCAGACTATGCATAGGACACTGCCTTCTGAATTGCCTCTGTGGCAATATCAACTGTAGCAGGAAAGGATATTACATTATAGGTAGTAAATGAAGTCCATCAGGTTGAAACATCCCAAGATCCTATATCCAGCAGAGTACACAAGAGAAATCTGCTCTGTATGAACAGAGTGCAACTACCACTGGGCCTCACTGGATGCCCACTTCCTCTCTCAGCACCAGAAGAGCAAAAGCAAAGATTCCAGGCTGGAGCTAACACATTGTTTTAGCTACTAGGGAGAGTTGGGCACACCAACTAGGGAAAGGTATAAAAAAGGCCCTTTTGAATTTCCTGATTAATCCCACCAGGTACATGAAAACACATGTTTAAATCAACAGGGATTTTTCAGTCTTTAAACACAAAGATACAGGACAATTGCGGTAATAATGTCTCTTACATAGGGTAGCTGTAGCAGGTTTAACTACATGTTGCATGCAGTACATTTGGCATAAAGTACCACACATATTAAAGAGGTCCGTACCTTAAGATATCTGGAAACATGTGGTCTTTACAGCTTAAGCAAATAGTGCTAGCAGTCTGGCAAACTCTTTAAGTGAGAATTCTTTCTGTTTCTTATCTCCTGTCTCTCAGAGACTAATGCAGTAAAGGCAGGTCTTCCTTTTTTAGACAGGCAGTTACAGTCAAATAGCAAAGTCAGGTCTCAGTAGACTATATTTTATAAAAGCTCAATTTATGCATCTGCACAGGCATCCTTCCTTCTAAAATTGTTCTGCCTCAGTGACATTTTAAATGGCAAGAAACTCCCCAAGAATCCTCCCACCCACCCCTAGCTACTCTCCCCTTTTTCCTTCCTTACCAAAGAGGGGATCCATGCTAGGGGAGGCTGGAGCTCTTCTGAGCTTGGCTGGTGGCAGGCAGGATAAGACTGGTCCTTGGGAAAGGTACCAGGATTATAAGATAGGAAGCACATCTCCCCTGGCTACAGCCAGAATGAAACTAAGTCATTGGATGACAGGCAGTGCCACGATGTGACTCACCCATACGTCAGATGGCAATGCTCTGGACTGGCGCAATACAGGGAAGTGGTTGGGAAAAAAAAAAAAAATCCGAGAGTTACCTGTTTGAGGTGTTCAATCATCCTTTGCTCACCTGCTAGGACTTTAAGAAGGATTAGTTTATTAGAAAGGGCCTTACTTTTGGGTGGGAATGAGAGTAACATGTTTTGATTTGGGGAAAGAAAAGGGAGTAGTGCCTAGATTGTGCCAAGGAGCACAGGTTACGTGTGAGCATTGCAGCTTGGGATGGCTCAAGGGGAAAGCCACTACACAGGTACAAGACATGGACACCAAAAGAGTAGGTGAGGAACAGGAGCTCGCCTCTCCTACAGATTAGGCTGGACGGAAGCCCAGTCTTCTTTTACAACCGTTTCTTTATAAATGCATAGTTTTGGAGGAGGCAGAGGCTCAGATTCCCCTTCTAGCAGCTTTCTTGACTTCCGTAAAGAAAAACAAAAAGGAACCATGTCATCCAGAGTGAACTCTACTATTCTTGATGTGAGGCCACTCCAACATACAGGCAGAATCCAAGCAGGCTTGGGGCTCTGGATTGCTTGGGACTCAATAGAGTTGACATGCAAGAGCAAACTCAGGCTTCAGAGTCAGAAAGACCTGTGTTTGAATCCTGGTAACTCTGTGCACTGGCCACAGGATACTGGGCAAGATGCTTCCCAACTTTCATCCAGACCATCTTTGTTTATAAACAGGCTCATCTCACAGGAGGCTTGAAAGACTAAATGAGATGTTTGTAAAGGTTCTAAGACAGCACTTATCACTCAGTAGGCTCTCATCAATGGCAGCGACTGTAAGTTTCCATTAGTGTTGCCAAGCCAAGCCAAGTGCCGTCAAGTCGGATCCGACTCATGGCAACCCTAGGGGCCAGGGTAGAACTGACCCCCAGAGTATTCAAGGAGTGACTGGTGTTAGACAGTATTAAACACAGCAGCATTTTCAAGTTCTAAGTAAGAGGGAAATCTGTTATAATAATGAAAAACAAATCGAGTTCAGAGCTGGCTAGAGGCCATCCAAACCATTTTTTCTACTTGAAGTGAAGAAACCACTTATATGGAAGTAGAAGAAAAATCAAGATAAGCTTTCCCCTTAATTTTGTTTTTGTCAATATGTTTTTAAAATGACTTTGATTTTTACAAGATCACTTAAGGGAAAACGGGAGTTTTCGCTGAAGAAAACCATCAACAGATTTTTCAGGCTGTTGAGTATGAAACAAGTACCACTGATCAGACAGGTGTTTGTTTTTTACTTGGTCTCCTCTAACAAAGAACCCTCAACTCCTGGGCAATCCCAGCAGAAGCAAAAACTGTGGATACATAATGAATGACTCTGACATTGGTGATACTGTCTGTCTAGCTAGGAGGGAGGGAGGAAAGAAAGGATGGTTGGATGGATGCATGGACAGATGGATGGAAGGATGATTATGGAATCATGAACCAGCCATTTCCTATACTTCTCCCCCAACTCCAAAGGCAATGACTGCACTAAAGTATCAAAACACAAAGAAAACTAGTTTGAAAATTTTTCCACTTTCAAAAAAGCACATACTTTCCTCTCTTGAATTATCCATAATAACCTTGACTTTAAACTTTTCCTAGTTGGTAGAAACATTCTCAAATGCAGAACTATTCTAAACTGTGCAACTTTCTCATATCAGACTTGTTTTTCCCAATCCCTGATTCCCCACGAAACCCGAGCATTATTTATGTCTGATTTTCACCTCACCCTCCCAACCAGCATTCACACAAAACTCTTATGTAAAGTGCTCAGAAGTGAATACGATGCAATGGAGTCACATAGATCTGCTCTTTTTAATTGCTTACAACTAGAAAACAGTCTCATTGTGCTGTGACTGGGAAGAAAAGGAGGAGGCAGCTCTATGTTTCCACCAAGATAGAACACTCACGTAAAGGGACAGAGGGAGACTCCGGGTAGTATCTGTCAGGCAGACGCTGCACTCATTATTACACAGAATACAGAGGGCAATGAGTTGACTGGGGATTCACTGGGGTACCTTCAGAATCTAAAGAATGTGTTTCAATATCAATACCACAGAAGTGCTAAAACGAACTCTTTTTCTTTTCTTTCTCATTAGTATGAAGGGTTAGACAGAAGTCATTCCCCCAAATAGTAAAGAACTCTCTCTGCGAACAATCACTGTACATGAAGAAGGGATATTTCGGGGGACGGGGGGGCGGAGATATTTATTTTTAAGGCAGCAGGAACAAAGTTCATTGCCCTTTCTAGACACAAAGAATTATACAAGGAGGCCACCAAGTCTAGAAAACAGGCAAATTCCTAGGAAACTATTTATCTTTTTAAATAAACTGTTTAATGATACAACATTACAATGTGTGACAAAATAGCATTATCTGTATTTCTAGACTTTATGGTCACCCCACAGAATGTATCTTCAGAATGGAAAAAAATAAAGACTTTGATTTCCTATAATCATAAAGCTGTCCCACTCTGTCTAGGCACAGCTAGTGCAATACCTTCCTCACCATTTCTTTTACTATTTTTAATTTGCTTGGATCACTTGCAGGAGAGAAACACTGTCAGCATCAGTATTTAGCAGCACTTTCAAGACACATTTTTGTTGTCTTGAATAAAAAGCTGAAATATTATTTTAGTCTAGTAATCTCACATGATCATGTCACTTCTATATATGAGATATGACTTTTCAATATTTATGTGATGATATTTCTCACGGTTTTTGAAGATTTCTAGGAAAATCTGGGATTTTCTTTTTCTTTTTACAACATGGGTAAGCAACAGTGTCAACTCGAGAAGCAGACTGGCCATTGAAGACTCTGCATAGCTCAGTTCTTGGTGCATAAAGAGATCTACATGGTCTAGCTCTCAGCAATTAGAAAAAGGAATTTGAGAGGCATAACAACAACTTCCATCAGTGCTCATTAATAGCCTAGGAAGGGGGAAAATGGATGCACAAATGATACAGTCTACAGGAAATAGTAAAAGCCAAATCCTTTCATTCCATGATGCCCAAAAAGGAGATTCTACAGAGCACGTATGTGGAAAAGAAGCTGTTACTCCTACAGAACAAAATGAATTGTAGACACAGTCACTCAAGACCAGAAAAGCAACCACTGGGAGCATTTGGCTTTAATCCCACTGTCACCAGGGGAAAATATTTCAGAGAACCTGGGACAATGTTTGGGCTATAGTCCTCGGTGTCCTCAGGCCTACTGGTGCTGTGGTTCCATAGCCTTTGAGGGGACCAGAAGAACCAGAGACCAACACCATCACATGTGAAAAGGCTACTAGAGCAACAACATGGCTATTGAAATCAGCAAGAGCTTAGATTATAAACTATTTGAAATCTAACCTGTACTTGCTTTCTTATGAAGGCTTTGAGACCTGTGCAGACACCATAATGTGTGTAGGTCTCCCCCCTTTCGGAAGGCAGAGGAGAGCCTCTTCATTAACTGTCTCTACTCATTAGTTTTCGTATTAGTTCACCATTGAAACTAGAAAAGATACTGCAAGCTGTATCAGCTGGCTTCTAATTTGGACATGGCACCAATACTTTACACACAGCTGAATGGAGGACCACATTTTCCTTGTTCTTCCACTGGGCAGCTCAGTAGGCTTCTTTGGACTGAATAGGCGTGATCTTGTGCGAGAAAAGTGTGTAAACATAGGGCCAGATTTTGTTAGTCTCCGTCCCTGAAAACTGGTGGAGCACTCCTCGGCTCCTGAAAGACAAAGTCCAACACATAGAGGCATTTTAAGTTTTCTTTTAACACATTATTGGAATAGATGAAGGCCCTGGATGCAAAGCAACCATGACTTCATGTTTTAATCACATGTCACTAAGTGCCGAAACAGCCGCTTTCTAAAGCATAAACACCTTCGCTGGGTACACCAATAGATCCGTAAGTTTTGCAAATTTAGCATGCTTGCCATGATTCCTTTTTTTTCCCCCCTTCTCTTTAAAATATACCAAAGAATAAAATTACAGGAGTAATCTCAAATCTGCCTTAATATATACTTTTGAAATGTCAATCATCAACCAATTTTGTTACTCTAATTCTTATTACTTACAACAATGGATCATGACACTCAGGGTATATAAAAAGAGTATGATCAGGAAACTCTGCCCTAAAGGTTTGTTAATTGGGGAATACATAGCCAGAAGAGTCTCTGGTGGGACAAACTATTAACACACTTCACTACTAACTGAAAGGTTGGTGTTTTTGAGTCTACACAGAGGTATCTTGGAAGAAAGGACTGGTGAACTTCTGAAAGATTATCCACTGCAAACTGTCTGGAGCAATTACACCCTGAAACACACAGGTTGTCATCAGTCTGAGTCAACTCGACGGCAATTTTCTTTTTTTTTCCAAATCTAGAGTTTGATAATAGCGGAGCCCGCAAACTGCTGTCAGGGATGTAGGCACCATATGGGTTTTATTTGGCTTGCATGCTGTTGAAACACTGAGTGTGTTGCCAGTGTAAAAATTAGATTTCTTTTCTTTAACACAGAGATCCAGATTTCTTCTTCTTTTAAAAAATAAGAATTATTGGTTACACTGAACCTGAGTGCTCTGTGGTGATAACTAGCTGGAACAGCATAGGAACTGCCCAGCTTGACTGTCACTCAACTGCTCAGCCCAGCACAACCCCCACCACATCTGACCCACTCACTTTCAATACCTGCCTGGTCCCCAAAGCTGTGTGAATTTGTAGTTTACAGTTTTTGCTTTTCTCTCAACTCCCTAGAAACACACCCAGGACAAAAGTCCCTGTTAATTTGCTCTCTAAATCAGGTGTTAAATACGGCAGTGTCAAAATATGGGCTATAATGTCAGCTCCTTAAGAAGGAAAAGGAAAATAAGTCTAAGTCTAATTTTACAACCAGAACAGATGGAGATGAACAGGCTTAGTTCCTTCTGTTACAATAGTTTGATAAAAGTACTGGACTTCATCTTTCATGTGAAACTCCAGCATTTCATCTGTCCTCAGAAGAGATACTCGGCTTAAAATCCCTAACACGTCCAATATGCTCCCTACCGGGCTCCGCAGCACCCTAGCTGGCACGCCACCGTGAAAATGATAGAGCACACTCACTTGTACAATTCAATGACTGGCTTTGCCACATCCTTGTACTGTCTCAGCCTGGCAGCAACTGCTTCAGGTTTATCATCTTCCTGCTGGACTAAGGGCTCACCAGTGATGTCATCGATCCCCTACAAATACCAGAGAAACAAGTTAACTTGGCCATCAGGTGAGCCATTCCATAGGTTAAACATTTTCTTGTGCACAGTCATGTATTGACCTTCGATTTCTACATGACAAGTTAAGCCTGAATGGAAACAGCAATGCTGAAGGTAACTGAAAAATAAATAGTACTTGAAATAGCATGCAAAGTTGATTTCATCAGAGCTGACACTGAATCTGTATGAACTTCTCAGATCTTGCCAAACGTGTTCCAGTACTTTGATTAATGATACTTTTAAGGAAGAGTCTAACACTCCATGCCACCTCTAACCACAAGCAATCTTTAGACCATATCCCCCCTATCAACAAACTGCCTGGCTTTCTAAAGCCTGAGTTCTTTTTTTGAATTGGGGTAAAAACATAAATGACACAGTATTTGCAAAAGTTTTTACAGGTACAATTCAGTGACATTAACTATGTTCGTCATACACTGTAGAGTCAATTCTAACCCAGAACAACCCTACACGAGAGAAGAGAACTGCTGCATAGTGCTTCCTTGGCTGTAAGCTTTCCAAGAGCAGATTGCCAGATTATTTTATCCTGTGGAGTGGCTGGTGGATTTGAACTGCTGACTTTTAAGACAGTGGCTGAGCATTTAACTACTGATCCACCAAAGCTTCTGATGGCACCATTACCACTTCCCTTTCCAAATTACTCTATTACCGTTAACAGAAATTCAGTGGCCCCTAAGCAGAAATTCACTCCTTCCCCTTCTTCCAACTCTGATAACCACTAATAAATTTTGGTCTCTAAGCATTTGCCTATTTCACACAAGTAGGATCAAGTAATATTTCTTCTTTCACAGCTGGTTCTACTCACCATCATGTTTTCAGTATTCATCCATGTTCATATGATGACATGTATCATAAAGCCTGAGTTCTTAGTAAGAAGAATAAAATGTCTCAACTCAATTTACTCAGCAAAAAAATCACTGAACTAGGAAAAAGACACTTCAGTTCCATCTCTGGCCAGCTTCCGAACTCCATCATCTAGCTTCTCTGAGATGAATCTCTCCCAGCTTACTTTACTAGATGAAATGCTAAACTATACCTAAAGGTCTATTAAAATAGGTACAACTCCATTACCCATACTAATCAGACAGAACTGAAAAATATACTTAGAAACAAAAGCATGATTTTCAACATATCTTTATCTCCTCAGGAACCATACCTACTTCCAGACAGAAAAACGGACACATCAGAATTTGGCCTCTTATGTTGACGGTTATTACTCAAGAGGGGAGATAGTCACAGGATATAAATCTGTCAAAAGACAGGCTAGTGCACAACCAAAAGGCTCAGGCAATGCAAACGGCTAATTAGAAACTGGCTATAGACTTGAAATGCACTAAAATTCTTGGAAGAAGTAAAGCCAGGCTCCTCCTTAGAAGCAAGGATGCAGAGATTACACCCGACATACTCCGGACCTGTTTTCAGGGGGGATCAGTCCCTAGAGAAGGACATCATGTGACAGACTGACACAGCAGCTACAACAGCGGGCTCAAACCTAACAAGGATGTTGAAGATGGCACAAGACTGGCAACATTTCATTCTGTGGCACACAGCGTCACTATGGACTTGGAACTGATCAGTCACACCTAACAACAAAACAGTTCCATGAAAACTCAGAGCCCTGGGTTCATAACTTACACTATGATTTACTGGTGTGTCACATAGTTATCACATGTGTACTGTATGGCTGGGAACCTGACACAACAGGAGAGACAGAGACCAGGAGAAAGCTGTACATCACCTGTATTCCCTTGTCTTTTGTTTCACTCACAGCCATAAAGCTCCAAAGTCATGACAAGGTTTTCAGAGCACCTGCAGATGCAATTCAGATTCCAGAAAGGGCAGAACAATGCAGGGCCAATAGCTTCCCCGCTTCTGGGGAGGCTAGCCACAGCAGGTTGGAGAGCTGGCCCAGACCAGCACTTGAACGGCTGGTTTTGGAAGTAGCATTGTAGTTGCAGGTGTTGTTTCAGAGAAACTCAAGCTTTGGGCAGCAATTCATTGTGAGTCTCCTCAAATTTTACATGTATCTTTACATTAGCAGGTCTGGACAGAGCCAAAATGTGAAAGAGGCATTTGTGTTGGACTTCAGTATTCCCACCTACATCTTCAGAACATCCTTTTTTTCCTACCCATCTTCCTGCCCCATCCTAGCTTCCTGAGAGGGAAAGTAGGAAGGGATCCAGTAAAGGAATTCTAGGACTCAACATTTTTACAAACAGACTTCAGAAGGAGACTAATGCTTAAATCAAATGAACAAGCCTTATGGTGGCATTCAGGAGGTGGGAAGTTGTCTTTGGCCCTCTGAAGTCATTTCTGGGGTAATTATTGAATCCATCTATATTCAAGTTTAACTTCTTCCATAAAAATTGGCTTGATTCAGCACAATTACTACCGCTTCCGTATTTGAATGATAACAAGTAATACCATCTACCACTCAATGACTGGAATTAAGAATTATCAGATTAAATTAATTCCTGTCTTTATCAGTAAGAACAAGTAACTCTTAAAATGAACTGGTTAATTCAAAAAGTTTCTTTAAACATCTACTTTTATCTTCATTACATCTTAAACTTCCTTTAAGGACTATCTTTCTATTTCTGTAGCCTTCCCGGTCCCCTTAACCTCTGTTAATCATCTCTGGTTCTTCTCTCTAATTCAGCTCCAGCTCCAGCCATCTTACCAGCAACCTTTAGGAAACCCTGGTGACCTAGTGGTTAAGTTCCATGGCTACTAACCAAAAGATCGGTGGTTCAAATCCACCAATCCCTGGAAACTCTATGGGGACAGTTTTACTCCGTCCTGTAGGGTCACCACGAGTTACAATCAACTCACTGGCAATGAGTTACAGGGTTTTTATTTTTATTTTTTTATTGTGATTAAGTGAAAGTTTACAATCCAAATCAATTTGCCATATAAAATTCCCAGCACTTGCCTCTCTGCAACTCTATCTACTCCCCTCACCCTGTGACAGAACACTCTTCTTTTCCACTCTTTACTTCCAGTGTCTACTCAACCAACTGTGTCCTCCTCTCCGCCCTCTCCTCTCCCCTTTAAAAAAAACCAGCGAGACCGCCTCATCGGGATTTTTTTTTTTTTTTTTAATCTCTTCATCTCTGTTCTTACAAGAAGGTAGAAAGTGCAAACACATGCACATACATACAGAGAAGGTGTGGCTAAGATTTTAGAAAAGTGAGATTTTTCTGCAATTTTTTTCTTCATTCAGCAATATACCTACAGGAAAGATTTCTCGACATTAAAAAGCATACTGCTAACTCATTCTTTTTCCTGACTACACAATATTTCAACATGTAGATGTTCTCTAATTTATCTACTTCCTATAGATGGACAAGAAACCTGGTGGTACTGTGGTTAAAATATGTGGCTGCTAACCCAAAGGTCAGCAGTTCAAATCCCGCAACCACTCCTTAGAAACCCTACAGGGCAGTTCTACTCTGTTTTATAGGGTCATTGTGAGTTGTAATTGACTCCACAGTAATAAGGATTAACAGCAGCCCTGGTGGTACAATGGCTAAGAGCTTGGCTGCTAGTCAAACCACTGGTAGTTCAAATGCATCAACTGCTCTTTAGAAATCTTATAGGACAAATCTACTGTCCTACAGGGTTGCTGTGAAAATCAGCTTGATGGTAATGGGTTGTGTTTTATTTTGGTATAGATGAACATTCATTTTGTGAAATCTTGATTTTGGTTTTTGTTTTTTGTCACTAGAAACACTACAGAAATAAGCACTGCCACATATAGAATCTTACCTGCCAAGGGCTATCATCCCAAAGTGGGTTGCATTTTTAAAAATTTTAATGTACACTATTAGTTGCATTAAAAGAAGACTACTAATATTTGTATTATCTAATAAGATGAGGACTATTTCCCTTGATCTTCGCCAGTAGTAGATATTACAATCTTTTTAATCTTGCCAAGTCCAATGATCCAAAGTGATATTCTGCTTCTGTGTTAAGCTGCATTCTCTGGTTTCTAGTGAATTGGAGCATTTTAAAGTGTACATTTGTGCTTTTTGAGTAGCCTACCCCTCCTTCATTTTTCAACTGATATGCTCTGCCTTTTTCTTGTCAGTTCATGAAAGCAATTTGCATATTCTTACATGTACATGAGGTGGATTGAAGTCCAGGTTATATACCCTGCCACTAGGAGGGTGAATCCAACGGCGGCTGAGACGATCTTTGAGTGTTTCGAATGGAATGTTCAAAGTGACCACTAGATCCAGCTCACAGATTCTGTCCAGGGCTTCAGCCTGTACTAAAGTCCTAGGAAAACCTAAATGCCAAAAAACAAAATATGTGAAATGCAAAACATTTCCCAATTTCAATCTGTCCTTGAAGTATTTTCAGTGGCAGAATACTCAATTCTGCACATACACCACCCAAAATGAAATCCTCACCAGGGTTTTATATCTACCCCTATAAATATAATATTAAAAGAAAACATACTACTTTCGATTTGAGCAAGACTCAAATGAATTATAGAGTTGTCATATGACAAAAGTACAAAGTGATACAGTAAAAATCACTGGACAGTCCTGACTTGGCTCTGGCTCAGCTCTCAGGTGCCTCTGGGATTCTGGATAAGTTACATCACCTCCCTGAGCCTCCTCCAATTCCTCTTCTGTTAAAGAAGCAAAGGAACAAACGTACATCTTGTGTCACTCTAGCTCCAAGAGCTAGCCAGTATTTCTTTAAAAATCAAACCCATCACCATCGAGAAGATTCTAATTGCAACCCTATAGGAAAGAGTAAGACTGCCCCATAGAGTTTCCAGGAGCAGCTGGTAGATACAAACCATTAACATCTTGGTTAGCAGATGACTTTTAAACACTGCTCCACCAAGGCTCTATAGTATCCCTAGGTTACCGCAAAGTCATACACATCCAATATAAAGCAACTGCAGCAAGGGTCTGTATCCAGACCTTCAGCTGAATCTGCACCTTTAACCAAGGCAGTCAAGCTTGATCTCAAGAAAATCTGGTGTTCTCAAAACTATTTTGATACTCTACAGCTTTGAAATTCCTCCCAGTTTTCTAAATGTAGGACAAGAAACAAGCAAACAAAAACTTAAGCTCATGGATATGTCTTCCTTTTCTTCTTTAAGAATATGCTCTGCGTAACCTCAGGACTTAGGTGACCCCCAACTATGTGGGCTTTTTTTGTTGTTTGTTTTCAAGGACTGACCTGCTTGAAATTTAGCTGCAGGTTTGGCAGAGGTGGGATTGCACAGTCTGCAAGCTCTGATGATAACCTTACTGTATCTGCCACTTTAAAAAAATATTCCTTAAATCCTAGTTACACAAAAGGGCCAGTTAGATGGAGAGCAAAAAGGAAAGCATGTTAGGAGATTTAACACTCAGAAGAGAAAGTTTTATATCATACTCGCCCATCTCCAGTGTTTCTTCACTGAAAGGCATAAAGACAACAATTTAAAAATGGGTCTTCACAGCCGTAGAACACTATTCAAGAACTGCTTCCCCTACCCCAGGAAGTTGGTTGTTTAAACACCTATGTGCTGTATTCTGCATTGAAATCCTGTAAGTGGTACGAATGCCAAGCTGATTTCAGAGTGTTTACTGAGTTGAATGTGACAAAATTCACCCCAAGGGGTCTTTTTGTCCTGCTTCAGGTACCTGCTGCCTGCCAATTACTGCTGAGAACTCTAATGCTCCCTTCAAGGCCATCCTCATTCCTGCCTCTTCATCAGCCCAGGGCCCTGTCTACAAGGCCAGCTGCTCATCTGTCTCGTTCCCACGGAAGCAGGCCTCTTGTTTCTCTCCTCTCTGTACAGCAGTACTGGTAAAATTTTTCTGGGTCCTAAATGTTTCCTGGTTGTGACTCAGCATACCTGTTTCCATGGCTTCATCTTTGAGTTGTATACAACATATTGCCTTCCTTATCCACACCTCTCTAATTAATCCTTCTCTTGGCCAGTGTCAAAAGACAGGTTGCGGGAAAGATTACTTGAGCCTCATCAACTTAAATTCAGTATTGCTGATGGCAGGCCTCATCGTCTCCTTTCGGTCTTGGAAACACACCAAGGGTACCTCTGCTCCACGGCCTTTGCACCTGGGGTCCTCGTTCCTGCAGGTCTCTGATACGTCTGACTTACCATCTTGGTGTGAGCTAACTGCCTCAGGGAGGCTTTGAGACGTAGCATGTTTAAACAGTCCCATTTACCGCCTGCTATCTTATTACCCCTTTTATTTTCTATTATTTACTACTAGGAATAACTTCCTGGTATTTACGTTTCCTATCCCTATCTCACTCTCTGAAAAAAGTAAGTTGGTCATGATCACTGCTGTATCCTTTAGCTCCTAGAAATTAACACAGATGGGCAATTGAAAATATGACTTTGGGACTATTTGCAAAGTTTACGCTCCTATATATCTGCTTACACTCTGCATTTAAGGTTGCAAGTTCCAGCAAAAGTCATCTATTCCCTACATCTTACAAAATTCAGAGTGTGGCCTTGTGTCTAATGCTGGTCTTGGACACAGTAAGAACTGAGCAAAAAAAATTTAGAAATTTTACAGCAATTTGAGAGAGTAGTATTAAGCCTGTTGAATCTAGTATTGGGGCTTGAAGTTTTTATACCTGGTTTTTCTTTTAGTTTTTATAATAATTTATTCTACAAAAGGATTGATCTGCAGTGGGTTGGAAAAAAAATAAAACTGAGTTTCCTTACAGATAGTTTGAGAATCACTGCTCTAAATCTTCTCTGGCAAATCTGGCATTTATTTTCTAATTTCCCCAAAACAAGAGAAATCATCCAGCGGTACACGTATCTAACTTATGATGTTGTTTACTACAGAAAGGACACTAATTAAATTGCATCTTTTCCCAAAAGGACACAAGAACAGGGAGTATCAGATCCAGAGCATGCTTCCACCCTATTCTTACGTCAGAGGAAAGACAAAGCTAGTCGAAGCAGGTGTGGAAAGGCTTACTCTCTGGGACTCGTCTCCGCTTACTGGCTGTCATGTGCCTGACCGCACGTTCCCACTGAGCGCAAGGGTTACTCCAACACTACAGACAGCATCTAAATAAACTGTCTTCACATCGTGTGATCTCTCTCTCACTGGGGCTGTCTTCCACAGGGAAACGCAAGCATTTCTAATCCTCCAGCCTGCACACTGCCTCTCGCGTCTATCGCCACCCAGCTACACCCTCTCCTTCCTCCCACGCTGATGCTCTGGCCAAGCATTCCCATTTCACAAAAGCACCCACGTGAAGGGAAATTATTCCACAGAGTATGCTTGTGGTGGTATTCTTTAGCAATGAGAAGATGGACGATTCCTTTCCAGAGTGTCTGTGCTTTTTTGTTTGCTTTTAATGAGCTTATTTTCATAATGGTAAAAACAAATTTTATTTTAAAATAGAGAACTGCTAAGTACAGATTTATCCAAACCTCAACATGATTTGTCATAGATGAGGTTATCACTTAGATTCATACTTGATGTTTGGAGAAATGGAAGGTCAAACCATATCTACTCAGTATCAAGTACATGATACATAGCTTGGCTTTAGCCTCAGCAATGCCTGGCACATACTGGACCAACATATAAGTAAAACACCCAAGTAGCTATCTCCTAGTTCCCCATCCAGTGACCATTCTTATTTTGGCAAATTGTCTAATTTTAAAATCTCAGTTTAATTCTCTGAAATTTTATAAATTTTTTTTAGCTCTGTACACTCAATAGGTAACATTTTCCTTTCTATTACAGAATGGCTCCATTGCTTGAATATCAATTTCTTATACAACTTCTTTTGTTCGGTTCAAAAACAAACCGGATTTTAGAATCTGGGACACCAAATACGTGACAGCTCACCAGGACGATAACAGCAGGAATTCATCCGGGTCACTAAGGAGGAAGATCTGGACCAGTGTGCGCTCTCAAGCCTCAATTCAATCTATGGCTTTATAGATTGAGGACATGGGTTTGGGCAGGTGGGTCTCAGGTTAATCCACATAAAACCCTGCATCCTTTATTTTTCCCACAAAATTCTCTTTTGAAAACTAAAACATACAGAAAAAAATCAGCTACCACTGAATCGAATCCAGCCCACGGTGACCCCATGCAGGTCAGAATAGAATTGTACTCCATAGGGTTTTCGATGGTTATGATCTTTGGCAGGTAAATTACCAGCTCTTTTCTCTCAGGTGCCTCTAGGAGGATTTGAACCTTTTGGTTAGTAGCTGAACACTTAATGATCTGTGCCACCCAGGGACCCATCCCTCAAAGATCTCCCCAACGAGGCCCTTCCCTCAGTGCCTCTCTCCTCAACAACTCACTGTAGTTTTAATACACAATGAGGACAGACTCCAAAATCTGTCAAAGAAACCTCAATCAACAGAAGAGAAAGTAGATAAATGGGAACTATTAAGAATCAAACACTTTTGCTCATCCAAAGACTTCATTAATAGAATTAAAAGAACACCCACAGAGTGGGAAAAAATATTTGGCAACTCTATGTCAGACCAACACCTGATCTCCATAATCTATAAGATACTACAAAATATCAAGAAGAAGAAGATAAACCATCCAATTAAGCGATGGGCAAAGGAGATGGACAGATACTTCACTAAAGAGGAGATCCAGGCAGCCAAAAAACACATGCGGACATGTTCACGATCTTTAGCTATTAAAGAAATTCAAATCAAGACAACAATGAGATACCATCTCACCCCAACAAGATTGGCCATGATCCAGAAAACACAAAACAACAAATGCTGGAGAGGCTATGGAGAAAGTGGAACCCCCCTACACTGTTGGTGGGGTTGCAAAATGGTCCAGCCTCTTTGGAAGGCAATCTGGCGCTTCCTTAAAAAAATGGATATTGATATACCATTTGACCCAGTAATTCCACTACTTGGAATATATCCTACAGATTCAAGGTCTTTCACACCAACGGACACATGCACCAGAATGTTTATCGCGGCACAGTCCACAATAGCAAAAAGGTGGAATCAACCCAGATGCCCAACAATAGAAGAATGGATAGGTAAACTGTGGTACATATACTCAATGGAGCACTATGCAATGATAAAGAATAACGATGATTCCTCAACAACTCACTGTAAACCAGAGTCAAGATGCTAGAGAGGGCACTTCTGGCAGGATGTGGCACCACACTAAGTCCATTGTTCAACATCCCAGCCTCACTTCTCCTACACACACACTAGAGGCTGGCCTTGATGATGAGCTTATTGAGTTGAGGATTTCAAACACATATTAAAATGATGTGCACCCCACTTTCAGGAGTGATGTTTAGATTTTAAAAGCTAACAAGTGGCCACCTAAGTAGCATCAATTGCTCCCAACTCACATGAAGCAAAAGAGAAAGAAGGACATCAAAGACGTAAGGAAAATGTGAGTCCAAGAGAAAGAGAGGGCCGCAGAATCCAGAGACTGAACCCACACGAGACCAGAAGAACCAGATGGTGCCCAGCCACCAGCAACGACTGCTCTGACAGGGAACACAAAGATCCCCTGATGTAGTGGGAGAAAAATAGATGTGGAGAACTTGAACTCTATTAAAAACACTAGACTTGATGGTCCAAAAGACTGAGGCACCCCCAGAAGATACGGCCCAGGACTCTCTGCTAGCCCAGAACTGAAACCATTCCTGAAGCCAACTCTGCAGAAGAAGATAGGACTGGATTGTAAGACACAAGAGGATAGTGGAGAGAAGTGTGCTTTTTGACTTAAGTATCTACATGAAGCTAACTGGGCAGCTCCTGTCCAGGGGTGAAATGAGAGAACAGAGGGGGACAGGACCTAGTTCAACAGACATAGGAAATACAGAGTGTCTTCACAGTGTGTGAAGACCAGTTAGAGTTACATACAAATGTGTCTATTAAGTTTCTGTATGACACATAGACTTTGACTGTAAACTTTTAAAGTACAATAAAACATTAAAAAGGAAAAAGAAAACGTATCTCACTCTCCCTGCTATCAGCTGACACATTCTATATTTAAAGTCCAGCAAAGAGAGGGCAGTGGGCCACCCACATAAAGGCATCTCTCCCTGATCTGCTGGGGTCTACTTTTCCCTATATAACTCACTCTTTACTAAAAGCCTCAAAATAAAAAATGGGAGTTAGAAGGTTCTGCATCAAAGCAAGCCTAAAAACATTTCAATCCCCTGTCCCCAAGCCCCTTCCACATCAGCAAAAAGCCATCTGCTAAAGGTGCGGTTTCCAAACTGACACTATTGGAGTTGAGAAGGAAAATATTAGAACGTCAATTATATTTGTAACTCATGTTTGACACTTTTATTTCGGAGTCTTCATTTTATAAGGCATACATTAGTAAAGCTGTGTTCTTAATTTGCACATAAACATCCATACAATAATGATGTAAAGTTGACTTTTCTACTGCTAAGTATGCACAAAGAATTTCAGAGGTCATTCCTCTCGAGGCCTGTGTTCTCCGTGACAGTCCCAGCCTTGCAGTTCTAGCATCACTTGGGGCTGTGACAAGAAAGAATTCCTTAGCCTTTGGGTAGAGACTGAGAAATGAAAATGAACGCTAGGAAAGATTGCTATTGTTGGCTGCCATCAAGTTGGCCTCCAACTCATGGCAACCCTACATACATTAAAAGGAAGCACAGCTTGGCTTTGGATCAGACTGCTATGATCCATAGGGTTTGCCCTGGTGGGTTTTCAGAAGTAGATTACCAGAGCTTTTTTCCAAGTTTGTCTTAGTCTGGAAGCTCCACTGAAAACTAGTCAATGTCATGACAAAACTCAAGTGGCCAATGACAGAAGAGCAGTGGCTGCACATGAGGTATACTGGTGAAGAATCCAACACGTGTCTCCTGCAGAAAGGCAAGATTCTATAGATGGACCACCACTGCCCTCATGAAAGACTAGAGAGCTCTAAAAAATAAATGACTTTAGCTCTTTCAGTAAGTCAAGGTTCAAATCTTTTGTCTAAAGTTTCCTTATTTAGTGAGGCTGCTCCCCACTGATGTAGTGGTTAAGTGCTACGTCTGGTAACCAAACGGTCAGCACTTGAAATCCACCAGGTACTCCTTGGAACTCTACCAGGCAGTTCTACTTGGACCTATGAGGTTGCTTTGGGTCAAAACCGACTCAGTGGCAGTGGGTTTGGTTTGTTTTTTGCTCACCAGTCTGCTCAGTTCCTCTACTGCTATGTCTGCATTCTGGGGCCCTCAGGAGGAACACAGCTGTATACACAGTCAGTTGAACTTGGTAGGACTACAAAACCCAATCCAAATTAAAACTCAGAGTCAATGCTGACCCATAGCAACCTTGCAGGTCAGAGTAGAATGGCTTGGTAGAATTTCCAAGGAGCACCTGGTGGATTTCAACTGCTGACCTTTTGGTTAGCAGATGTAGCACTTAACCACTACATCACCAGGGAGCAGCCTCACTAAATAAGGAAACTTTAGCCAGTAAGATTTGAACCTTGATTTATTGAAAGAGCTAAAGTCATATTGGTTAGCAGCAACTACACCACCAGGACTTCAAAAACACATCGAGCAGTGCCCACCTACTGGGGCCTCACATTCAGACCTGCTAGCAACCAGGGAATGACTAATTCTGGTGGCTCAGAGGTCCTCTGCTAGAGCAGCAGCTCCTATTATGTCCTTCCACACTCAAAACAGACTGAAGGTTAAATAGCCATGGAAAATATGCAAGCCCTTGTGTAGGTAAGGAAAGGTAAAATGGAAGAGGTATGTTTCATGACATTAATACTGTTGTGGTGTAACCACTTTAATGATTTAGAGATAGTAGGTACAGAAATAAGTCATTCCACAATGTCAAAGGTCCTCCATCTGATGGGGCACATCAAAATCATCACGGAAGATTTAAAATGTGAGGGAGGGGGGTTGGCGATGATGGCTATCCAGGTCCCATCCTGGACTCCTTGGTATGGAACATACAGCAGTGGGATCAGGACTTTGGTATGTTTAAAAAGTTCTCCAGGTAATTCTGATAATAACATTACCCCTGATTAAGAACCAACAAATTTCTCAGTAACAACAAACAAAGTATAGTACTCAGTAAGTACTTGTTACCTACTCATTTTTCCTTTTGGATTAACTCCACTTACAAGCAGGTACAGAAAACCTTGGTGGTGTAATGGTGAACCGCTATGGCTGAGAACCAAGGGGTCAGCAGTTCAAATCTACCATGTGCTTCTTGGAAACTCTATGGAGCAGTTCTACTCTGACCTATAGGGTCGCTGTGAGTTGGGACCGACTCGACGGCACCTAACACCAATAACACAAGCAGGTACAAACCACACTAAAGAACAAGGCTCTTTGACTAGAAGTGCCTTGTTCACCAGATGGCTCACTGGAAAAGGAGAAATGGCAAGGACGGCACCAGAGACAAGTATGTCCAGATTGATTAATAAAGGTCCTAACTCAAGCCCTGTCGCACCTGTTGCTGGTTGCTACTGAGTCAATTCCAAGTCCTAACAGCCCTACAAGACAGAGGAGAAATGTCCTACAAGGTTCCCCAAGGCTGTAAATATTTATGGAAGCAGACGGCCACAGTATTTGATTAGCAGGTGAGCACTCAGCCACCGTACCACCAGGGGTCCTCAGACCTGTCTCTGCCACCTATCTATGTCATTCCTGTCCAGGGAATCTCAAGTATTTGTGTCTTACTGCTAAAGAAATTAGAGTGGAAGAGATGGCAAGGGATGTCAGCAAAAACACTGGACCAGAAATCAAAGACCTGAGTTCCAGTTGCTATTTCAAAAATGAGGACATGCAGTCTTAAGCCAGACACACTCAGCAATCAGTATAGCATGTCAGTTGTATCTGAGTGTAAGCTTTGGAATGAGACATACCAAATTTCAATCTCAGCTCTACCCAGTCATAGCAATGAGCACTTTGACAAGTTTCCTAATCTTTCTGATCCTTAGTTTGCATTCATGTAAAACAATGGCAATGCCTATCACATAAGGCTGTTTTTGACAACCAAGAGAGACAAGCCCCCCAAAATGCTTAATATGCTAAGTGTCAGACACCTACTGAGTGCTGAGTCAATGGTGCTCTTGGTAGAGCTCTGCTAGGAGCTCAGCTGGCTTTGCAATTCAATCAAAAGGCAGCCGGAAGGAAAGGCTCCCATCCACCCACTCACCCATACTTAACTCCTTTCTTGAGATTTTTCTGAGAGTTTTGGGAGTCACTGGGGTTCTGTGCTCTCTGCCATAATTACAGCTCAGCACTTGTAGTTATTAGTCACCACCCACCCACAAGGGAGCTCAACCCAGGCACAGCATACTCGTTACCTCCATAAGCATCCCACTCGACAGCTTTCTGTTTGCCCTTTTTGTCACCTACCTCAACTCAAGTTTCTCATAGTAAAGCTCCTTAAATCCCCTTTCCTGATACAGTTTCATACCTTATCATGGTGAGCTTGCGTTGCGTTATAGACGGGTAAATTCAGCACAAATACTCAGGCTTAAGCTGCTGACAGCACAAATACACCTGAGGCAACAATGTAGATGCACTTTCCAAAAAAAAAAAGAATTCACACGCAGACTGTATTATTACAGAACCCAAATCAAGAAGGGACAGTTTTGCTAAGTTTTCACCAATGAGAGTCCTTCTCATAGAAGCATTCACAGATACAAGGCAACTCTGCTTTCAGAGAAACTGGATTAGTTAACTTCCAAGTCCATCACTCAATAAGAAGTCAGCAAACTTAGCCTCATGTTTCATTTATTTATACTGTCTATAGTTCACAAAGCTGTTTATCTTTTATTCTTCACATCAACTCAATAAGTTGGGAAGAGGAGGAAGTTTCAGTTTAATAAATATGTTTGGGCTCAGTGAGGGTCAGTTAAAGCCCTGAGACTTAACATCAGGTTATCTGGGCTTCTACGAAAGGGCTCTTGTTAGTCTATTAGGTTGCTCCTCCAGGAGTACAAACAGTAATTATTTAAAGAATCCTATCTGTCTTCCACCCAAAGGTCAGAACATCACAGCAGTGTCAGCATCCTCATCATCACAGTTACTATTTCTTAAGCATCCCTGATGTGCCAGACAGGTTATATGCACAGCAAGAGCCAGAACTTTACAGTTAGCTACAAAACTCTACCCACCCAGGCCCCTAGTACCTCTCTTATCTCATCTTTCTGTCCATCACTCTGCACCAGCCATAGTTACGTCCTTACTGTTCTCAAATAGCATGCTCTGTCTTAGGACATTCACAATTCATGTTCCCTCTGCTAGGAACGCTCTTTGCCCCAGATGTCCACATGTCCCATTAGCTCCTACAAGTCTGGCTTAAACTGTGCCTTGTCAGTAAGGGCTTCTCTGACTATCCTCCACCCTATTTACCTTCCTTTTTCTATATATATCACTCATCACATTTTTCAGATGATACATGACTTAATTTCTTGAGTACTTTTCTTCATACTAGAATGTAAGCTGCATGAGGGCAGAGCTTGGTGCCTATAAAAGAGCCTGCACATACCAAAAAAACAAAACTGATTGCCTCATAGTGTTTACAAGGCTGTAATCTCTCCAGAAGCAAATTGCTACATCTTTTTCTTATGTGATGGCTCTTGGGTTTGAACCACTGACCTTTCAGTTAGCAAGTGAGCCCTTAACCACTGTGCTACCAAGGCTCTTTATGCCTGGCACATACTCAAACCAAACCCACTGCCATTAAGTCAATTCCAACTCATAGAGACCCTACAGGACAGAGTACAACTGCTCCACAGAGTTTCCAAGGAGCACCTGGCAGATCCCAGCTGCAGCTGTAGCCCTTAACCATTCAGTAAGTATTTGTTGAGTAAAAAATAACTCAAAAGTCACAATGACTCTGCCACTTAGGCATTATCCTCATTTTAAGTTGTGAAAGCTGAGGTTCAGAGTAAAGAATTAAGGGGAGATTCAATGCTAAAGAGAAGAGGATACAAAAGAAAAACAGGGTATTAAGGGATGACTTATCTTTTCATTAGTGATCAAGAATTATACAGATGAAAGGCACAGTTGGAAGTGACTGCCCGCAAACAGAGTAATTCTGGTGTGAGGCATTTGTGCCAGAACTGGCCACAAGTCCCAGGCAATGATGGGTTTGGTCTCCTAGACTCTGAAGCAGCCACAAAGGCCCTAGGCCTGGGTTGGGTCTCCCACCAAAACTTGGGGTGGGTTTTCACAGACCTGGATTACTGCCATGTTCTAGAAAGAAAGGGCTGTCACTCTGGTTAGGACAAGGGCTCTACGAAGTAAGCATCAGTGTTTTTCTGTCTAAAAGATTCTTACAGTACAGATATTCTTCACCCTATAGATGCTAACTTAAGGCTGTAGGCCTAAATGATGAATTCTGTAAGATGTCACGGCAGCTTTTAACCAGCTTCTTTCAGTCAGCTCTGACTCATGAAGACTCTGTGTGTGTTAGAGTTGAACTGTGCTCCATAGGGTTTTCAATGGATAATTTCTTGGAAGTAGATCGTAAGGCCTATCTTCCAAGGTACCTCTACGTGCACCTTTCAGTTAGCGCACTAGCCAACTGCATCTCCCAGGGACTGCATGGTACCTATAGCATTCCTTAAATCAATTTGCATCAATTTCTGAAGTTGGGCTGAGCAAATCATCAAAGTAATTCAGTTACAATTCTCATCAATCTGCTCCCAAGAAGAGAATGTCAGACGAAGTACACTCTGACCACCCCATTTTAAATCATTTTTAGAAAACTGCCATTATTCAGGAGCCTAGTGGCACAGTGGTTAAGAGTTCAGCTGCTAACCAAAAGACTGACAGTTCAAATCCACCAGGCACTCCTTGGAAACCCTGTGTGTAGTTCTCCTCTGTCCTATAGAATCAGTATGAATCAGAATCAACTCAACAGCAACAGGTTTGATTCTGGTCATTTTCCAGCTCCTGCTGTGCAATTATACCACAATCTTCTTTAAATGAACATATAAACTGACTCCCCAGCAACGAGTTTTGTTTTTCTTGTTAGAGGAACACAGTATGCAGGCTAGCTGAGACTGATCAAAAAAGAATGTCCACATGCCAGAATGTCAGATGCTCATTCTGACTTTGCAGGGGGCAAGGGGCGTGGGAATAGAAACACTTTGCTCTCAGATATATTTAGTTACAAGTTGATATTCACGCATCCAAGTTCTCTTCTAAAGATGAAACTCTTGGTATGAGATTCAACCCCCTAGTATTCTGAATTGTTAAGATACTGGCATTTGAAAGGAAGCAAACAGCAGAGGCAGAACATGTTAAAACATGACCCACCAAAATCTTGTAACAGAAAATCTATGTCGATAAATAACAACAGTCATTCTGCACATGAAAACCATAAGGTATTTGCATACATTCAGACGAAGCCAGAACCTTCTCTCAATGTAAGTTCAGACCACGCAGCCTATTTAACATTATTGGACCGCAGGAAAACATGCCACTCTAGCTGTGGACACGTATTCCTCTTGAAACAGGTCTCTTTCTAGTCTTTCTTAGAACTGCATGTTTCTAGAAGGCTGTATCAGTGTCGTCGCTGTCAGCTGTGTTGATTCCTGAAGTGCCCAGGATACTATGTGCACACTGCAATTCTGTCAACAGGTGGCAGCATCAATAATTTTTGCATCTAGAAAGTGTTACAACAAAATTGTGGTATGCTTTTATTTGTAAATTAAGCCTCAAAGACATGCTTTCTAAATAAATAAATAGCAGTATTTCAGCTTCTCTAATTAGATAGCCTATTCCAAGTCAATACTATTAATTGTTAAATATGCAGAAAGCCCAGTAGTTAAAGTAAAACAGACTGCAATTAAGCACAGAAAGCTTGCTTTCCTGACTGTAGCTATAGGTATGAGACTGTTCCATTGCATGGTTTCTCATCAGGAGTATGGATTACCTACCTCATGGTTTCAAAATAGCTTTATCATTTATCAAAGGCTACTTTTACCCCTTGTTCTCTAACCAGGCCTAAAACAGTTGTCCTGCCCTGTTCATTCAAACAGCTAATCCAGATTAAAAGCTGAAGTTTTATGTAGTTCCATTTCTCCCAGAATCTGTCATGCTATATAACAGAACCTACAGCTTCTGTTTTGTTGCTGTTACTAGCTGCTGTCAAGTTCAATGTCAATTCATGGTGACCTTATGTGAAACTGAACCAAATGCTCCCCAGTCTTGTGTCACCCTTAGAATCACTAGCACATTCGAGTCTATCACTGCGGCTACTGCACCAATCCATCTTACCAAGGGCCTCCCACACCTCACTAGCTATCCGCATTTTACCAAACATGATCTCCTCCTCTAGTGATTGATCCCTCCTGATGACACATCCAGAGCCAAGCACACTGGACAATGTCCCATTGTGATCCAGAGGGTTTCTATTAGCTAGTGTTCAGAAGTAGACCACCTGGCCTTTCTTCTTAGCGTGTTTCAGATTGCAAGTGCCACTGAAACCTGTCAGTCGTGGGTGACCTTGCCGGTATTTTTAATACTGGTTTTATAGCTTCCAACATCACAGGGACATACAGATCACCCTAGCATGACACACTGACAGATGGGTGTTTTCTCAGGCTCCAGAAAAGGCTTGCGGTACAGTGAGATATGGCTCAGTTCTTGACTGTTGTCTTCCCAGCAATGTTGGCCACGGGGCCTTGGCACCTGCTTCCCCTGGCCACGCCAACAGTCAAAGGGAGGGCAAGTGAAGCGGGAGGTGCCACAGCAACAAGTTGAGGCAGTGGAAGGGAATAAGGAAATAGAATGCTTCTGTTTTTCTAATTTGGAGTGCCTTTACTCCAGAGAGAGGGCACGGAGCCAGAGTCCACAACCACATTCCAAGGCAAAAAAAGCAAGCCTTGAAGGGAGTGAAAAGGCAGCACTGAAGAAGACTTTCAACATCTTCCTCACGCTGGCAGCCTATGAAAAGGCCATGCACCAGCAGCCCCCCTTCCTACCTCCATTAGGGTCTAAAGCCAACATGGTTACTTCTAACCTCCCAGTTCCTCCCAGTTGTTACGAAAGCAGGATCCAAGTTAAAAATGTAAGTCACTGTTCACCAGCATGACAAACTGATGTTGAAAGCAAGAAGTTATTTTTTAACAGGAGTTCAAACCATTCACAAAACAAGACAGAAACAAGTTGAATTAATCATGAAAGCTTGCTTTTCATAAAGGCTTTTTCTCATTCATAGCTTTTTAAAATACAAAAACATTTTTGTTAAAATTTTTATTGTACTTTAGATGAAGATTTATAGAACAAACCAGCCCTGTATCTGAATTCCTTTGGTTTATGGATTTTTTTTCTTCCTTTTCCTCCAGCAAGAGGTCAGCAGGATGACAAACTATAGATGCATAAAAAGATAAAATGCACACATGATATGGTCACTCTTCGTCAGCAGGTCCAATCTATTCCTGTCTGAAGAGTTGACCTTCATTATGATTTATGGACAGGACAGCATGAGGGTCAGGGGCTATCCCAGGGGAACCCCAAAGCCCCTGGACCATCAATTGCAGTCTCTTAGTGGAGATATCACAGTATATCCCTTTTTATTCTTGTGTTGCCAGTGAGACTCAACTTTGTGACCTCCATCGCGGCTATCACTGGTGGTAGCCAGGCACCATTTGGTTCTTCTGGTCACAAGTCGCTGTAGTCACCCACTCATGTGGGTCTCTCGTCTTCTGGGTTCTCTTTCCCCCATGTCAATTTGGTCCTCGGTGATCATACATTCCTGCTGTGTTGGGACCATTTGCTGGACCCTCAGATGGCAGCTTGGCAGCTTTCAAGATCCCAGACGCCACTCACCAATGTGGGGTGCAGAGTGCGCTCTTAACAAATGCCAGTTGTGCCAACTGGCCTTGATTTCCCCGCAAGGCATGGTCCCTACCCCCCACCCCAGCTTCTCTGTCCTTGCAATATTGGGCTAAGATGGGAGGAGTACTCATGTTATGTTGAAGTACAGTTAATATTGATCTTCTTTCTAACATGTGCTGCCACCAATTTCACCCAACCAAATTTCTATCAACTATCTAATCTAAACCTTCCCCCCTTCCAATCCTCCCCATCCTTGTAGCTGTCAACAGTCTTGTCTTCTATGCATGAGTCTGTTTTTAAGTTCTTATCACAGGGGGTCTCATACAATATTTGCCATTTTGTTGCTGACTACTTTCATTCAACATAATGTCCTCCAATTGAAACCACGTTATGTTTCCTAAAATCATCATTGTTCTTCATCATTGCATAGTGTTCCACTGAGTATGTGTAATACAGTTTACCTATCCATTCCTCTGTTGTTGGGCATCCAAGTTGATTCCATCTTTTTGCTATTGTGGACTATGACACAATAAACATTCATGTGCATGTATCAGTTGGTGTGAATGGCCTTGATTGTGTAGGATATATTCCGAGCAGTGGAATTATTGGGTCAAATGGTATATCTAGATCCAGCTTTTTAAGGAAGTGCCAGATTGCTTTCCAGAGAGGTTGCATCATTTTACAATCCCACCAAAAGTGTGGGAGAGTTCCAATTTCTCCACAGCCTCTCCAGCATTTGTTGTTGTAAGTTTTTTGGATCATGGCCAACCTTGTTGGGGTGAGATGGTATCTCACTGTAGTTTTGATTTGAATTTCCTTAATAGCTAATGATTGTGAGCATGTCTGCATGTGTTTTTTGGCTGCCTGGATCTCCTCTTTAGAGAACCATCTGTCAATCTCTTTTGCCCATCGCTTAACTGGATTATTTACCTTTTTCTTACTGATATTTTGTAGTACTTTATAGATTATGGAGATCAGGCATCGGTTTGACATACAGTTGCCAAATATTTTTTCCCATTCTGTAGGTGACATTTTAATTCAATTAATAAAGTCATTGGATGAGCAGAAGTGTTTGATTCTTAATAGTTCCCATTTATCTATTTTCTCTTCTGATGATTGTGGTTTGTTTGATAGATTTTAAAGTCTGTCTACATTGTGTATTAAAACTTCCATTGCTGTTCCTACTTTTTCTTGGATGAGCGTTGTCATTTTAGACTTGATATTTAGGTCTTTTATCTAGTTTGAGTTGGTTTTTGTATAAGGTGCAAGATATGGGGTCTTGTTTCAATTTACTGCAGATGGATACCCAACTTTGCCAGCACCATTTGTTGAAGAGATTGTTTTTACCCCAGTTTAATGTCTTACAGCCTTTGTCGAATATCAACTGTTCACTATTCTATTCTGTTCCACTGATCTATCTGTCTCTTTTTGTACCAGTACCAGGCTGTTTTAACTACTGTGGCAGTATAACAGGTTCTAAACTTGGGTAACGAGAGAACTCCCAGTGTACTCTTCTTCTTCAGTAGTGCTTTACTTATCTGGGGCTTTTTCCCTTTCCAAACTAAGTTGGTAATTTGTTTCTCCATCTCATTAAAAAAAGGATGCTAGAACTTGTATTGGGATTGCATTATATAAGTAGATTGCTTTGGGTAAAATAGACATTTTCACAATGTTAAGTCTTCCTATCCATGAGCAGGGTACATTTCTCCATTTATCTAAGTCTCCCTTAGTTTCTTGCAGTAAGAACTTGTAGTTCTCTTTGTAAAGGTCTGTTATTTCTTTGGTTAGATTTACTCCTAGGTACTTTATCTTCTTAGGGGCTATGGTAAATGGTATTGACTTGGCAATTTCTTCCTTAGCAATCTCGTTGTTGGTATAAAGGAATCCTACTGATTTACTTATGTTTATTCTGTATCCTGAGGCTTTGCTGAACTCTTCTATCAGTTTAAGTAGTTTACTGACAGATTCTTTAGGATTCTCTATGTATACAATCGTATCATCTGCAAATAGGGAGATTTTTACTTCCTCTTTGTCGATGCAGAGGCCCCTTATTTCTTGGTCTTGTCTAATTGCTCTGGCTAGAACTTCTAGTACAATGTTGAAGAGGAGAGGTGAGAGTGGACATCCTTGACTAGTTCCTATTCTCAAAGGAAACTGTTTCAGTCTCTCTCCATTCAGGATGACAGTTGGCTTTGTATAAATGGCCCTTATTGCACTGAGGAATTTCCCCTCTATTCCTATTTTGCTGAGAGTTTTTAGCATGAATGGGTGCTCGACTTTATCAAACGCCTTTTTTCTGCATCAACAGAAAAAATCAGGCGATTCTTGTCTTCTGTATTATTTACGTGGTTGATCACACTGTTTTTCCGATGTTGACCCAGCCTTGCATCCCTGGTGTGAATCCAAATTGGTCATGATGGATTATTTTTTGGATATGTTGTTGTATTCTATCAGCAGGAATTTTGTTGAAGATTTCTGCATCTAGATTCAGGAGTGATATTGGTCCGTAGTTCTCCTTTTTGGCTAGGTCTTTCCCTGGCTTTGGTATCAGGTTAAGCTGGCTTCATAGAATGAATTTGGAAGTGTTCCATCCCTTTCTATACTGTGAAATAGTCTCAGCAGTATTGGGGATAAGTCCTCTCTAAAAGCTCCGTAGAGTTGTGCAGTGAAGCCATCTGGGCCCAGGCTTTTTTTGGTTGGTGGCTTTTTGAAGACTTTTTCAGTCTCTTTCTTTGTGATGGCTTTATTAAGTTGTTCTGCTTCCCTTGTGGTAATTTTGGTAAGTGATATGAATCAAGGAAGTTGTCCATTTCCTCAACATTTTCAAATTTGTTAGAGTACAGTCTTTCATAGTGTTCTGTTATATTTTTGATTTCTGTTGGATCTGTTGTCACAACTCTCCTCTCATTTCCTATTTGGGTTATTCGTTTCCTCTCCTGTTTTTCTTTAGTACGTTTAGCCAATGGTTTGTCAATTTTGCTGATCTTTTAAAAAAAACCAGCTTTTGATCTTTTCAATTTTTTCAATTGTTCTTCTACTCTCTAATTGGTTTAGTTCTGCTCTAAAGGGTTCCTCTGTTATTCTCCCTACTTGTTCAAGCTGTAGGGTTAGTTCTTTGGTTTGGTTTCTTTCTTCCTTCCAGATGTGTGCATGTATGGAGATAAACTGACCTCTGAGCACTGTTTTGGCTGTATCCCACAGGTCCTGGTAGGAAGGGTTTTCATTCTCTTTGGAATCCATAAATTTCTTTATTTCATTCTAGATTTCTTCTATAACCCATGACTTTTTGAGCACGATGTTCAGTTTCCAAGAGTTCCACTTTCTATCTATGTTTTTTTTCTACTATTGATTTCCACTTTTATGGCTTTATGATCTGAGAACATGCTTTGCATTAAATCAACGTTATGGATTTTGATGAGAACTGCTTTATGTGCTAACACATGGTCTATTCTGGGGAATGTTCCATGTGCACTGGAGAAGGTGTAGTTGTCCACTGATGGATAGAAAGTTCTGTATATGTCAATAAGGTCTAGTTGGTTAATTGTGGCAATAATGTCTTCTGTGTCTTTACTGAGCATTTTTCTAGACAATCTGTTCAATACTGAGAATGGAGTGTTGAAGTCTCCCACGATTATTGTGGAGTGATCTATCTCCTTTTTGAGTGTAGTCAGTGTTTCTTCGATGAATTTAGGTGCTCTAACATTAGGTGTGTAAATATTTAATATTGTTAAGTCTTATTTGTGTATTGAACCTTTCAGCAATAGTGTCCATCCTTGTCCATGATGGTGGATTTTACATTAAAATCTATTTTATCTGAGATTAGAATTGCCACACCTGCTCTTCTTTGTCTACTGTTAGCTTGATATATATTCCCATCCTTTAATTTTCAGTTTGTTCATATCTTTAAGTCTATGGTGAATTTCTTGTAGTCAGCATAAGGATGGGTCATGTCTTTGATCCAAGATGTCACTGGATGTCTCTTTACTCGAGCATTCAGTCCATTCACATCAATGTAATTATTGATAGGTATGTGATCAGTGCCATTGTGATATCTTTATTTTTGTGTTGATATTTTCTTTGTTGTTCTTATTAATCTGTTCTAGGACATTCTTCTTTGTGAGTTGATTTTTCACCTTTTTCAGGCTTGGTTTTGTGGTTGTTGAGACTCATGTGGTACATTTATTTATTTGATATGTTGGATATTTATTGTGCTTTATGGCTGCCCCTTTATGGTACCCCTTAATAAACTATACATAAAACCAATTTCAATTACTACCATTCTTATAAACTTCTTCTCCATCTGGAAGGACTATAACAACTGTAGTACATCCCTCTTTTTAATATGATGACATCCCAGGTTTCATGATATGATCCCTGGATTCTTTCTTTCACTATTATAGCTTTGATTGAGTTTGGAGCCTTCCCTAACTGAGTAGGATTCTGGGTGATATATCCTGTATTTGCTTCTAAAATATAAAGTTAGTGGTTTTGTTCTTCTAAGCCAAGAGATTCTTTCAGTATTTCCTGCAGCTTTGGTTTTTACAAAGTTTCTGAGTTTCTGTTTATCTGGGAATGTCTTAATTTCATTTTCATATTTGAAAGATAGTTTTGCAGGATATATAATTCTTGGTTGGAAGTTCTCCTTCAAGGTTTTGGATGTGTCATGCCATTGTCTCTGTGCCAGCACGGTTTCTGCTGAGAAATCTGACAAAAGCTTACAGGGTTTCCCTCTGAATGTTAGTTTTGCTTTGAACCTTGTTGCCTGTAACAATTTCTGCTTATGTTTTGTTTTGTTAAGCTTGATTATAATATGTCTTGGAGTCTCTCTATTGAGATCTATATTGAGTCGTGTTCAAAATACATCTTGGATATCTATATTCTCTTCTTTCGTAATTTCTGGGAAGTTTTTTGTCAGCAACTCGGCAACTATACTCTGTGTTCTCAGGTGTCTCATCCTGTTCAGGAACTCCAATTAACCGTAGATTTTTCCTCTTAATAGAGTCTTACATGCTTCTTAAGGCTTCTTTTTTCTTGTTTCTTTTTTTCTGACTTCTCCTCATAGATGCTGGAGTCATTAGCTCTGTCTTCCACATCAGAAATTCTCTTTTCCATTTGTTCCATCCTGGCTTTTTGGCTTTGAGTTGAAGTTTCTATGTCTTTGATTTTATTCTCGATGTGTTGATTTTCAGAGTACTGGTGTTCCCTCAGATTGAATGGCTTGCTTGATTCTTGATCTTGCTCTGTTGCATTTTGTATAAGTTGTAGGAAGGCTCTATACATAATCCCTTTTTATTCACCTTCTGATAATTTCAGAAAGGCTTCTTCATCTGGGAAGTTTTGTGGTGTTTTCTTTCAGAGGCTTTCTGAAGCCATGGGTGATTTCTTGGTTACGGTTTACTCCAGAGTTTGTTGCTTTGGGGGCATCATGTGAGTCAAGAGAGGCTGGGAGAGATGATGTGAGGATGCACTGCAGCTGTTTCTCTAGGCCATCTTAAAATGGAAGGTAAAATGTATCTGACAACTTCCAAAGTCAGTCAGGTTTTCAGGTGTTTAGGTCCCTCTTCCCAGCTGACAAAGTAAGCACCTCTATATCAAACCCCAGATGTTACAAACTAGCTCAAAATATAGAAAGACTACTGCCCTGCTGGCCTCTGCTGTTGGGCCCCAGCTATAGGTGATACTGTGTAGAATACTGCTTTTCTGCTGGAAATGTGCTCTGCTGTGTGCAGGTGCTGCCTCCCAGCCCAGGAATTAGGTCCAGCCGAAGCCTCTGTATGGGTATATCCTCCTCATGGTGGCACAAGATGGTGTCCCATACAAGTCTGCCCCTGCCTTGGAACAGGCTACTCTGTTTAAGGCAGAAAGAAAGGCCAAAGGTGCCAAGATGCACAGAGTCCACAGCCTCTGTTGCCCGGCCCTAGCTGTAGGGCAACACTGCCCTTCTGCTGGAAAAGTGCTCTCCTCTGGGCAGGCGCTGCCTCCCAGCCTATGAGCTAGGTTCAGCTGGGGCCTCCGTATTGGTAATCTGTCTCCCAATGGAACAAAATGGCATTCTGAACAACTTCAGTGCTTGTCTCTGTACAAGCTACATGGAAAGAGAGGCCAAAGTTGTTGAGATGCACAGAGTCCAAATCCAGGCTCTCAAAATGTGGCAATTTTGCCTGCTGATCCCACCAGCAGTGTGTCTGGGGTTAGCTGCTAGTCAAGTCCCAGGTCCACCCGTGACTAAGAGGAAAAAAAAAAGTAAAAATGGTGAGTTACCTTCAGTCTGTGAAAGCCAGCTCTCATGACAAACAGGGTAAGCAAAAGAGAGGAAGTTTTCCGTTCAGTGGTATGAGGTCCAAATTAACATCCCTTTGCTGTGACTTAGGGCTCACTAGGTGTCCAGAAAGCTCCGTTCAATTATCAATTCAGGTCTTGGTTTCAAGAGGGACTTAGGGAGATGTGTTTCATCCACAATCTTGACTCTGTCCCTGGATTTCTGTTTTGTTTTTATAGATGTTTTTACTGAGACTTTGTTTTCCTTCTTTATTTTGATAAGCAGGTTTGTTAACTTATTCTGTGGTGACCTTGAAATTTACCCTTCTCTCCCTAGGTTTGAACCAGTCCATTGTCACTGCTGTCACCTTGTCTTCCACAGCTATGCCATTTATTCTCTCTTATATTGTACTGATATTGCTGTCATTTTCAGATAAACCTCTTGAGTTACCTGTTGTAATGCCTTCTGTTTTGGATGGTCCTTGAGAGTTCATTTCCTAGGATGGTATCTGGCTGGAAAAATCTTGCATTCTAAATTCAGGTTGTGGTCTGACGTTTGCTCCCAGACTGAATGTCTCCCTCTAATAATTCTATAAATTGGTTTGGGGTTTACATATTGCCTTAATTTCTGTGTATCTGGACATTTCCTAAATTCACTAACAGGTTTAAACAACAGATTTACAGAATATATTATTCATGGCTAGTAATTTTTTTCTTTCAAGGTTTTATGCATATCATATCATTGCCTTGCCTGCATGGTATCTACTGAATTAACACAGCTTAGTCTATCTGTTTTCCTATGTATGTGACTTTTTGTTTTTCTTGAGCTGCTCTCAAAAAAAAATTTTTTTTTTTTTGTCTTTCATTTTAGCAACTGTGATTCTGATATACCTCGGTGATTTTCTTTTAGGCTCTCTCCTACATGGGGTTTGTTGAGCTTCTTGAATAGTCAGCTTTTCATTTTTTCATGATATTAACGAAGTTTTCTGTTAGCAATTCTTCAGTGGTCCTCTCTGTGTTTTCCATTTTCTTTACCTCTTCTGGAACTCTGATCACACAAATTTTTGCTTTTGATTGTATCCCATATCATTCTCAGGGGTTCTTCATTTCACTTTGTTCTTTTTTATGATTTTTCCTCAGAGTTGTGTCCAAGTGTTTGTCTTCAGTTTCACTGATCTGTTCTTTATTTCAAATCTGCTTGCTCCTCAGCCCTTCTGTGATACTGTCCATTTCTGAAATCTTGCTGTTTATCTTTTGGATTTCTAATAGTTGCTTCTGTGTAATTTCTAGTTGTGATTTTGGCATTTTGTTCCTGTATTACTTCCATGAATTCCCCCATGAGTTCATCTTTATTTTCCATACATTTGTCTATTTTTTTCCTCATTTTTGCCTGTTTTTTGAATACCAGATATTTAAATTCCCTGTCAGAAAATGCTAATGCCTTTTCTTCTGCTGGAAAGTGATCTGGCATTTTATTTTGGAAGCCTGCTAAAACCATCCTATTCAGTTTTTTAAAAAATATATATGTATGTTTCGCTCTGACTCGACAGCACTTGGCTTTGGCTATGTATGTTTTGATATTGTCTGATGCCTCTGGTACATTCAATAGTTGTCTTTGTTATTGACTGTAGATTTGTTTCATCCTGCTTTTTTGCTTTATTTGGTTATGTCAGAGCAGGTGGGCTGTGCATTCTTTGTTGTTCACTTGTCTGCGGTCATGATATTGTTCACCTCCTTGTCCAATGGACAGGGACGGTCACTCAGCGACAGTGCAGAAGGGCACGTCCAGCTGAATGGGAAAGGCTGAGATGGATTGTGGCATGCACTAGAGCCAAGAGGGTGGGCCAGAAATCAATGCTGGGAAAGTTCCAGTAGGCTGCGTATGTGGTCCCTGGAGTATGATGCTCACCATATGGTGTAGGTCGGCAGGAAGGAATGGGGAGGTTGTGATGGGTGGGACTAAGTTGGTTATGGGAAAGAGGAGAAGGGAGACAGGAAAACAGGAGCCCCAAACAAACAAACAAGCAAACAGAAGAGGCTAAGGGGACTTACCTTTGGAGTGGAGAGTTGAGAAATCAAGAAATAGAGAAAAGCAAAAAGATTAAAAGAAAACTAGAAAAAGTTGTGGGAGAGAACAAGCCTTCAGGGGTCTCACTGGTGCTGCTGTGAAGACCAGGGAAGTATCTCCCAGGCTAGAAACATACAGATGTCACACAGCATCGGGAATTCTGGAGACAGGAAAACATGGTACATATAGAGAGGTGAGAACTGGGAAGTGAAGAAAACCAGGAGAAGAGAGAAAGAGAGAAAAGGAAGAAAGGAAGGAAGGAAGGAGAAAGACAGACAGACCCCCAGGGATCCCACTGACATGGATGCCCAGACTGTGGACATGGGTCCTAAGTTGTAAGGACAGCCCAGCTAGAAGGGACTCCAAGGTGCAGAAAGACGAAAACAAATAAAACAAAGCAAAAAAAAAAAAAAAAGCCCCAAGAATTCAACCAGTGTGGTGTCACCGGCTGGGAAAGTAGTTACCCAGGTGAGGAGCACTTCACAGCCTTTCAGGAAACCCTGGTAGGGTAGTAGTTAAGTGCTACATCTGCTAACCAAAACGTTAGCAGTTCAAATCTGCCAGGTGCTCCCTGGAAACTCTATAGAGCAGCTCTACTTTGACCTATAGGGTCACTGTGAGTCAGAATCGACACGATGGCAATGGTTTTTATTATTCCACAGCCCTTCAAGAAGAGGCAAATATGGCACATGGAGCCAAGTGTTTGAGATAAAGGAGGGGAAGGTGGTGGTAGGCACAGAAGAAACCAAAAGAAATGGGAAAAGAGTAACACCAGCTACATACAGATGGCACTCAGGGAGCCACCCAGTGCAAGCAAGATGATTACAGGTGGCCAGTGCTGAAGGAGTTTCCTCTGGCAAAGGGACTACAGTCTGGCAGGAAGCAGAGGAAGTCAAGGGGGAGGGGAAGGATGAGGTTAAGAAAGCATCTATCACCAGTTACCAGGTGTTCTGTGTTCTGCTGGGAGTTCCCATACTTTTATCTGCCAATCTCTGATATGGGTGGGAGAAATCCAGGTGACACAGATGCTGTACTTCCCGGTCATCTGAGCCACGACAGCTAACAAGGAGGCATGGGAGGCAGTGATGAGAAGATGGGGAACAGGAAAGCATGTATTGCTGGTCACTAAGTGCTAGGTTTTTTGAGACTTCCATGAATCTGATTTCCCATGATCCCTGCCTGCCAGTCTCTGACAGGTGTCCAAGATGGCACACCTTTACTGGTTTAGCTGATAGGAGACTTCCTCTTGTATTTCATTCTGTTCTGTTCTCTGTCATTTTCTTATTTTTATTCAATGTTTGGCTGAGATCTTTATGTATTTATTTGACATTTCAGTTTCCAAAGACTGACGTTTATCCCTATTTACGTAGGGTTTTTTTTTTTATCTTTGCTACGGAAGGAGGATATGGTGCTTCTGTATATGGTGCCAAGTTGGCCAGAACACCATCTCTCATTCATATCTTATGATTATCTTGTTTGTCCAAACACTGTTTATTTGTACATGTATCCAAAACCTCCATATTCCATTTAAATTTCATTTTTGTTAACAGTAACAAGAATAAGATGCAGCTGTTTTCCAGATGTTGGCAAACAGAGGTTTTAGAAGCATCACTTTTGGAATTCTACAAATCCCACTGTGTTGACAGTTCTGGGATCCACTTTCTGTCATTGACAGCTTCTTTAGATACCTGGAACTACTCCAGCATATATGCTCAAGTTTGAGCTCCTGTTCTGAAGAAGCTTACAGGTTAGTGGAAAACGAATTAAAAATTTAGATATGCTCTCATCACCAATTGGTCTTCCACTGAGAAATAAAAGATAACTCTAGAAAAGTTGGTTTTAAACCACAAGTTTGTCTCTGCAAAAAGGTTTAGTGAAGTAAAAGATGCATTCCACAGGCAGAAATTCTTAGGAAAAATTTCCAAATGGCATTGAGAGATCCTTTGGTATCAGACTAACGATATTTTTTCTTTTCAAAGGCACATGTGAAACTACTGGCTTATAATCCTTGCTCTTAAACAAGATATATTAAAGTCACTGAGCCCTTTTCCTTGTCAGGGAAGATGCATACTGCATTGAAGAAGCTGTCATCTGTACACCCCTTGCTTAAAGGCTCTTCTGTTTGAGAATCCTTGCCTCTACTGTGAATGTAAGCCTTCTTACTCATATTGAGGAGAAATTTATTTCACTGTATCTCAATTAAAAAAGGAATTTGTAAATGACTTCACCACAGGCTTGTATTTCTGCCCCCCCCCCAAAACAATAGGGGTCAAGTATGCCCTACATAGGCTCAGCTACAATCTGCAAATGAAACCTCTCTATCACTGGACATATTATTTAGAAGCCTTTACAATGTGTTAGGAAACCCTGGTCGTGTAGTGGTTAAGTGCTACAGCTGCTAACCAAAAGGTCAGCAGTGCAAATCCACTGGGCACTCCTTGGAAACTCTATGGGGCAGCTCTTCTCTGTCCTACAGGGTCACTGCAAGTCAGAATTGACTCACAGCATTGGGTTTACTACGTGCTAAGCTCTGTTGTAGGCATAGGCAACATAGGTATAAACAAAAGAAACAACCTCTGCTTCCTGGGGCCTATATTATAGGTGGGAGTTATGGGGAGCAGTGAACAGTCAAATATGCCGATAAGTAATGTCACATGACTCTAAGGTCACAAAAAAGAGTGACAAGGACAGGATAGGGTAGGAAAGAACCTTGAGGAGGGATACCTGAGCACAATCTGAGTCACTTGGAGCTCTCCAGATGGAGCACAGCAGGTAGAGGAAGCTGAAGGCCAAGGCCCCAAAAGATGAATACGCATGACACACACAGGTAAATAAATTATAAAGTAGTTGGGGAATTAAAAACTAAGTTTTGCTCTCCCTTACACTCAAGACAAGAAGTCCGAACATGCCTGAAAGCAGAAGGAGAAACAGAGGCAAGAACTATCTAAAGAAAATAGGATAAAGGGAAAGAACATCCAATATAATATCCAACATAACTGGCATTCTTGAAAGAGAATAACTTAACAAATGGGCAAAACAAGATGTAACACAGTAAAACATCTTTGAAACAAAAGAACTGAATTACAGCTAACAAATATATGCAATATAAGGGGAAAAATTAAATCAACGTTGAGACAAATCATTTAAGTATGAAGAAGTAACTCTTCAGGAATCTAATACAAGGAAAAAAAAGCTTCAAAAGCGGGAAAAGTCAGACTGGCCTTAGCTCTACAATGATCCAGGCTGCAGGAAAATAGAAAAATAGCTGTAAAGTTATGGAAGACAACAGGGCCAATCAAGAATATCACTGTTAGCTAAATGTTGGATAACGGACGACATTCTAAACAAGAAGAAAACTCAGAATACAGGACCTCATTAGCCCCCTGGGAGGGAGAGCCTCATTAGCTCTCTGGGAGTGGGGAGGTAAGGGGAGAAGAGGGGAAGGAGGGGATAGAGGAAGTGGGGGAGGAAGAGAGGGAGAAAGGTGGAAGGAGGGAAGATATCAAACAAAATCCAGTCAACTAAATAATGAATGGAAAAGTTGTTTTAAAAAGTTGTTGTTATTACTAACTGCCACTGAAGTGGCCCCCAATTCATGGTAACTCCTTGTCCAAGATCAAGCTACAGTGATCCATAAGGTTTCACTGGCTGATCTTCGAAAGTACACCACCAGGCCTTTCTCCCTAGTCTGTCTTAGTCTGGAAGCCCCACTGAAACGCATTCAGTATCACAGCAACATGCACACCTCCTGTGACAGATGGGAGGTGGCTGTGCTGGAGGTACACAAGCCAGAAGTCCAACTCAGGGCTCCTGCATGAAGCGGAGACTTTGACTATTGCATCACTGCTGCCCTCATGTTCAACAGTGCAGCTTAATAAAGACGTAATTCACATACCACACAAGTCATTCATTTAAAGTGTACAATTCAATGATTTCTAGTATATTCACAGAGATATAACAAAGAGATAAATCAAAATAAGGTGAACAGAGTGGGGGGAAGGCAAAAGAACCAGGGCACAAAATTCAAGTTTTTAAATGTGACAAAACAAAACTGTTCAATTTCTATTACAGAAGAGAACTATGACACATTTTAACAAAAATCAACAAAAATTCAAGAAGAAAAAAGGGAAAGAAAAAATGTACGTATATTAATTCTCCTACCATTCACTACAGAGAGATACTACCTGTCTAAACTGCAAATGTGAAATTTTTTAAAACAAATTTATCAACCTCTTAATGGCTTTTATAATCTTAAAGAGCTCCCTGGTGATGAAGAAAGAATAACTTGAAGTTTAGCAATAATTCCTTCAGTTGAATAATTCCTTTGCTTTTGCTGTTGTTGCTAAGTTTGAGTAGAATTAAATACTTTCTCAAAGCATGTAAAGTAAGATGCCATTCTTACATATTTCTATCTGCATATGTACATGGAAGAGAACCTAGAATGATGGCTGTTTTCACTTGTCAATCCTGGTTATTTCTTCCTGGTAAGATTTTAAGTGATTTATTGTTTTTCTCGACATTTTTCTATACTGCTGAAATGTTCCATGGTGATCATGTTATCATTTTTTCTAAAAACAATGGCAAAAGATAAAATTACATGTTATGCAATTTTTCTGCATCTTTTTCTCCTGTTAGCCCTAATTAACATGCTCACCTCTCCAAAACTTGGATACTCTTATTCGTGATGGGGCAATTTTATACTGCCTTGTGACATTATCAGGTAAGTTTTAACTGAAGACAAGTGTTTGAATAAAGTATGTTTAGTTAACACTCTCTCTAAGTGCACATAATGGTGAATGAGAGGCCTATTCATTAGAGTTCAATTTATTACTGAAATTTTATTTATTACTACTTAGTTAATATTGAAATGTTAATAAAAATGTCATAGCAATAAGATAATAACAAATGTATTCCATTTGACTACCTACTATGTGCCAGAACACAACTCAGGGTTTTGCAACTATTAACCATTTGCAAATCAATGTCATAAATACTCCTAATTTTATGGATGCTATGATTGCTAGTAACTGTGCTTGCTCTATCCTATTACAGATTGATATTCAGGTCTAACTCACAACTCTATGCTTTTTCTATCACATTAACGTTTTCTTAACCCAGTGCTGTTGAATGTTAAGTGAACAATAATCATTTTAGTAGTAAACTAACAAAGTCTATTTCATACACTTTTGATGAAGGTTTACAGTAGATTTTTGTAATCTATCCAATTCTCAAGATGTCTGCTCCACAAATAAAAGAAGCACGCTTTTCTAATGTCTAAATTTGAAGACAGCTTCACCCTGTGCCTTATTTTATAGGCTAAGAAATGATAGCAAATAGGCTGGGTTCATCTGAAAGTATATGGAAAAACATGCCCAAATAGGAGAAAAACCGCAGTTTAATGTCTAAAGTATCTGTAAATTAAAATATCTTTAATCTAGTTAATTTTTAAATGTTAGTTAGAAAGTTTAAAAATAAGCTATTTGCTCTTTCAAAGATTTAAATTTTATTTTAACTAGCTTCTAGTTCATGTTTTAATATTAACTTTGATGCTTACGTAATTTGCTGTTTTTGAATTTCATAGTGTTTAATTTTTGCCCCATCCTCTTTTCTAGCCTATTTTCTGCCTTACTGTTATACCCAACTATTTGTGGTTTCCAGAGCATACCATGCTCTTTCATGCCTCTATAACTTTTGCATATAACATCCCCTCTGTCTAGAACATGCTTCATCCCTAACTTCAAAACCCAGCTCTTGGTATTACCTTCCTAATATTAATTCCCTGACCATGAAGAGGGGGGTATACAAACTGCATGCTTCTGGTCTGGATTTGAACCAAAGAAATCAAAGCTGATTCTCAACCCTTAGAGCAAGTACCACAAAGGCTGAAACATCACTAAGGTTCTAAATACCACAAGAGCCAGGATCCACCTGTCCTGCTTCTTTCTCTACCTGAGTGTCTAGGCAGTGAATGGCACAGACTGAGTGCCCAATAAGTACTCAGTCACTGGAAAAATTAATGAGTAGATAGAGCCAGAAAGAAATTCATGTGATCACCAGAGGCTATTCATAAAGGGGTGACAACAGTTTGAATGGAGCCCGCTAAAGTGTGAACAGGCCAGGTCCATTAGAGAGGTATACCACAAGACGGGAATGCACAGAAATGTCCAGTGAGGTGTCCCCAAAACGGGACTTCACAGCCCAACTCCAATGAGTAACCATCTTTTTTTCCTGTATAACTCAACCAATACTGCTGTTTAGAAAACTCTTTCCTGAAATTTAAACTTAAAAGTAGGTAAGGACACTGGTTCTTCTTGTTGCCCACCTTCCCCTAGTGAAGTCACTGTGTTCTCACTCTATCCACTACTTCAACTGGAAATGACTTATACATCTACAAATCTATTTCACAGAAGAATATCCAAATACTTAGTAATCATATCTGGAAGTATAACTAAACATAGATCTCAGGTTTTGTAAATTTTTCATCCAAGAAGATGACTGAAAAATGTTAAGTTTGTTTGAAAACACAAAGTTAAAAATGTGTTATTTCAGGGAACATTATTACTGCTATATAGCTATGAAAACAATTTTTCAAATGCAACAAATAGGTGATTCTTCACAAAAACTGAGTATACAGTAAGCAAATAAAAAGACATCCTAATGCACTGTCATCAAGTCACTCCAATGCAAAGTGATCCTGGAGGACAGAGCAGAAACGCCCAGTAGGGTTTCCAAGGTTATAAATCTTTACAGAAGCAGAATGCCACATCCTTCTACCACACAGCAACTGCTAGGTTGGAACCACTGATCTTTAGGTTAGCAACTGAGCACAGAACCTCTGTGCCACCAGGAAAGCAAATACCTTAATCAAGCTCCACCCTTAAAGTACTCCCTCAAAAGTAACATGCTGACAGGGAAAATGACTTAAGGATTACTTCCCAAGTTTTCCCCTCAAACCAAAGTTTTAGATGCACCAAAAAAACACTATTCAATCTTCACAAACACATATATTTATGCTGTCTTGTGGCATGAATGGGGTAGCTAGAATTGTGGCCCAAAGATGAATCTAAACATACACTGAGCTTTGTTTAGGCTGTTGTTTTCACCAAAAACGCCATCCCCACTTATGAAAATCATTCCACGTACCTTCTGGAACACAGGACCCGACCCCCTCACCCGTCCCCCGCCACCATCTGCACCATGGCTGGTTGAAAACACATCTTCTGTGCCTTCTGTATCAGGCACTTCTTAGCAAGCTTATTCTACCCCTACGCCTCTGTAACACACTCAGCCCCCTTGTCTCCTCACTACCACTGCTCCAGTGCAAAGTCACTCATATCTATACTTCATTCCCTTTAGAAACCAAGGACCTAACAGTGTATTACACACACTCAACCAAAACCAAACCCACTGCTGTTGAGTCAATTCTTACTCATAACAATCCTATAGGTCAGAGGAGAAGTACCCCATAGAGTTTCCAAGGAGTAGCTAATGGATTTGAATTGCCATCCTTTTGGTTAGCAGATGTAATACTTAGCAGTATGCCACTAGGGATTCCATTACACTAAACCAAAACACTCACTGTCTTCGAGTCAGTTCTGATACATAGTCACCCTACAGGACAGAGTAGAACTGCCCCACAGAGTTTCCAAGAGCACCTGGCAGATTCCAACTGCTGACCTTTTGGTTAGCAGTCATAGCACTTAACCACTACACTCCCAGGGTTTCCTACATTGCACTAGGTGTGTGCAATAAACTTCGGGTGAATAAACTGATTAAGACATGAGGGACAAATCATGGGTGTGTCAAGGAGTCACCTGAAGAGGCACAAAGATTTTTAATTGCTCAATCTATGCTTAGCAGGCATGTTAACCACCACTGTACCCCAACAGAGCTCTATAAAATTCTGTATCCACACAACTCCCTTCAGGAATCACTCCAACTGCTTCCAACTTTCCTTCAGTCTATCAGAGCATACATAACTGTCTTAAAAATGACCTCAGATACAAAGATTATCTACAACGTTTCTTGAGGACTAAGCATCTTGAATATAAATGAGTAAGGTAATCTGTGTCCCTTTTACATATGCAAACATACCCAAAGACTAATTCATTCTTTTCTAAACAGAATTTCTTCAGAGACCTTCTAAACAAATCTATGATACACTATCTTTGTGAAGTCTGCCCTACACTGACAAGAGTAATAGGAAATAAAATGTCCTTGGCATTTCCTAGAAGAGGTGCTTCAGAAGATATCATCACCTTTATTCTATAGACATATGTCACCCAGTGGGATGTGACACCCTTCAGAGGTCTAATTCAAAAAGAAAAAAACGAAAATGATATAAAGTCAGAGCAGCTACATAATCAGTTGTATAACAAAACGTATTTGCAGAATTAGGACAAAATACGCTAGCTCCAGCATCCGTCATTTATTTCCAGCCTCACATTTCGTACCTTGCTACTCAGAGCTCTGAGAGAACATGTACCATGGAGTATTTCAGGTCTTGGTATAAATCTTAGATTATTCAACTCTCGTGGGAAAAAAAATACACACAAATACCACACGCAGTTAAGTAGCTCCCATTTCAGCAAAACAGAATTCCAGAATGACCTTCGGAAAGTACCCGTTAGTGTTCAACACTGCTCATAACAAAATAAATGGAACCTAGATCATAGACTGAATGATGAGTGTAGTTCTGAAATACCCTAAGGCTTAAATTATATTCTGCTTAATAATCCCCAAATGTAAGTTTCCTTTCTATGAAACCAAAGTTAACACCAAACTTAAAATATTTCCAGATATAACTAAAATCATACGGCAAACAATTCGGTGTTACATCTTAGTACCCGGACACAAACAAGGACTGAGCTGGAAAACTTGCCAGCTACTCTTTAAGTATACAGTTTGGCAGTCAAGTTTAGAAATGGAAGGAAAAAAAAAATTATTAATACATCTCCATACTGGCCCCCACCTTACTGCCAGATTTCTTTTAAAGAGTGAAGACTAAGAGCTAATTATTGTCCCCTAGTTACTATTTTACCTTAAGATTACCTAGTAAGTAGTAAACATGCTCTCTATTTAAAAAAAAAAAAAAAACCAAAAAACACAGTTTTGTAACAAAATTTCCTACCACTTGTCTGTCAGTTTGTCACACTGCAGTGGCTTGCGTGTTGCTGTGATGCTGGATGCTATCCCACCAGTATTTCAAAGACCAGCAGGGTCAGCCCTGGTGAACAGGTTTCAGCAGAGCTTCTAGACTACAAAAGTCTAGGAAGAAGGACTCGGTAATCTACTTTAAAAAAACTAGCCAGTGAAGACTTTATGGACAGCAGCAGACCACTGTCTGATATAGTGCCGGAGAATGAGCACTTCAGGTTGCTAAGTACTCAAAATACTACAGGGAAAGAGGTGTCTCCTCAAAGTAAATTAACTTTAATGACGTGGATGGGGTCATACTTCTTGGATCTTCATTTGCTGATGTGGCATAACTCAAAATGAGAAGAAACAGCTGCAAACATCCATTAATACTCAGAATAAGGAATGTATAAAATATGAATCTAGGAAAATTGGGGTTATCAAAAATGAAATGCAATGTATGAAAGTTGAAATTCAAGTCATTAGTGAACTGAAATGGATTGGTATTATCCATTTTGAGTCAGACAATCCCAAGCTTTACTATGCTGGGAATGACAAGTGGAACAGGAATGGCATTGAATTTATTGTCAAAAAGTCCCAGAGAACAACACTGTCAATGATGGAATAATATCCATACACCTGTAAGAAAGACCAGTTAATACAACTATAATTCAAATTTAAACATCAACCACTAAGGCCAAAGATGAAGAAGCTGAAGATTTTTACCAGCTTCTGCAGTCTGAAATTGATCATACATGCAATCAAGATGCGCTGATAATGACTGGTAACTGAGTTGGTGACATAAACAACCTATGATATTGTACGATAGAATTTTGCTAGATCAAAGAATTTCCTGAACAACACATATACCGATTATACAGAGGGACCTCAGCGGGTGGAATACACAGAAATCTAGTTGACTAGTTTGGTACAGAAGACAATGGAGAAGTTCAAGATCACTAAGAACAGGGCCAGTGGCTTACTGTGAAATAGACCATCAATTGCTCATATGCATAACAGCCAGTACAACCTGAACTTAGAGATCATCTCAAGAATAGGTCTGACATGCTGAATTCTAATGAATAAATACCAGACAGTTTACAGGATGACACCAAGGAAATCATACATAAAGAAAGAAAAAAGTAATTAAAAATACAGAACAGAACAAAATGGATGGCAGAAGAGACTCTGAAAATTGCTCTTGAATGCAGAACAACAGCTAAAGTAATTGGAAGAAATGATGAAATAGAAAAGCTTAACAGAAAATTTCAAAAGGAGGCTGGGAAGACAGAAGATTATAATGAAACGTGTAGACAGGGAGTCAGAAAACCAAAAAATAATAAAATGTTTAGCATTTCTCAAGCTGAAAGAACTGAAGAAAAACTTCAAGTTTTGAATTTCAATACTTAACAATTCTACAGGCAACAATTCTAATACACAATGCAGGAAGCATCATAAGTAGATGGAAGGAATACACAGAGTCACTGTACCAAAAGGATTTGGTTGAAGTTTAACCATTTCAGGAGGTATCATATGAACAAGAACCAATGGTATTGAGGGAAGAAGTCCAAGCTGTGTTGAAGGCACTGGCAAGAAAAGCAAGGGTCTAGGAATTGACAGAATATAAATTGAGATGTTTCAACAAACAGATGAAATGCTGGAAGCATTCACTTGTCTGTGCCAAGAAATTTGGAAGCCAGCTATCTGGCCAACCAACTGGAAGAGATCCATATCTGTGCATACTGCAAATCAAGATGACCTAACAGAATATGGAAATTATCAAGCAATATCATTAATAACACAGGCAAGTGAAAATTTTCCTGAAGATCATCCAAAAGCAGCAGTACCTTGACAAGGAACTGCCAGAAATTCATGCTGGATTCACAAGAGGACTTGGAATGGGGGTATGAATGCTGATGCCAGATGATCATAGCTGAAAGTACAGCATATCATAAAGAGGTTGACTTGTGTTTTCTGACACAAGTCAAAAACTTGTACATAGGTATTTAACTGTGTTGATCATAATGCATTATGGACAACACCACAAAGAATGGGAGTTCAGAACACTTAAATCATGCTCACAAGAAACCTGTACAGAGACCAGAAGACAGTTGTTCCAATAGAACAAGGTGACCAGAAGACAGTCATTCCAACAGAACAAAGTGATAGTACACAGTTTAAAATCAGGAAAAGAATGCATCAGGGGTGTATCTCTTCACCGTATGTATTTAATCCACAAGCTGAGCAAATAACAACAAACTGGGTCATATGAAAAAACATACAGCACCAGGATAGAGGGAAACTCAACCCATTGCCAGGAAGACTCACTAATAACCTACAAGAGCTGATGACACAACCTTGCTTGCTGAAAACAAATAGCTTGAAGCACTTACTGACGAAGACCACAGCCTTCAGTATGGATGACATCTCAACCTATGGAAAACAAAAGTCCTCACAACTGGACAAATAAGCAACATTATGATAAACAGAGAAAACATAGAAACTGTCAAAGAATTTCATTTTATTAGGAGCCACACTCAAAGCACATGAAAGCATCAGTCTAGAAATCAAATATACTGCACTGTACAGTTCTGCTACAAAAGACCTCTTGAGTGTTCCAAAGTAAAGATGTCACTTTGAAAACTAGGGTAGCTTGACCCAAGCCATGGTGTTTTCATCTGCCTCATGTGCATGTGAAAGCTGGACAACAAAAAAGAAAGACTGAGAAAGAACGAATGCCTCTAATGAAGGCATTGGTGTTGGTGAAGAATACTGAATACCGAATGCACTGCCAAAAGAAGGAACAAATCCGTGGTGAAGGAAGTACAGCCAGAAGGTTTCTTATAAGTGAGGATGGTGAGACTTCGTCACAGGGACTTTGGACATCTTCTCAGGAGGGATCAATTCCTGGAGAAGACCCTCAAGGTGATGGACTGACACAGCGGCTGCAACAATGGGCTCAAAGACAGCAACAACTGTGAGAACACGGTGGTGTTGCATTCTGCTGTACACAGGGCAGTGATGTGTCAGAATCGGCTCAACGGCCCCTGTCACAGATAGAATTGTGTTCCCCCCAAAATCTGTAGCAATTTGGCTAGGCTGTGATTCCTGGTATTGTGTGATGTTTCTCCACCTTGGACTTCCTGCCTCTGTGATGTTACTGAGGGTAGAGGACTGCTGTTGTGTTGGCGGGGCAGGATTTAATGTGCAGGACTATTCTGTGCCTTGAGGCAATCTCTTGAGATATAAAAGAAAGAATCTAGCACAGACACTGGGGACCTCAAGCTATCAAGGAAGAAAGCAGTGCCCGGAGCTGACCACATCCTCTGGAAAGAACTGGGGTCTCTGCATGTTAGGAGCTCCCAGTCCAGAGGGAAGATTGAAGACAAGGGCCTTCCTCCAGTATCAGCAGGAAAACCATCCCCCAGAGCTGACATTTGGAATTTGGACTTTTAACCTACTGGACTGTGACAAAATAAAATTTCTCTTTTTAAAGCAACATCTACTTGTGGAATTTCTGTTAAAGTCACAAGATCACTAAAACAGCCCCGAACACTTCCAGTAATATGACAAAAAATTGTGCTACTGTTCTCTGATAGAATATCATCTGTCTGAAAAATTATTTTTTTTACAAGAACTGCTCTCAGTGTTCACTGACACATTAAATTTCTAGAAAAAAAAGAGAAAGAAGAAAGAGAAAAAAAACACCTATGTATTACCATATTATTAATGCACCCAAGGAAGTGTTTGTTACCAAACTGGATAGTACTCTACGAAGATAAGGTAGTGTTAGACTTTTTTTATGCAAGGATACAGCAACCGAGCCACAGAGCACGTACCACCCCCCTTGGTTCTCCCTTGGCTCGCAGCCACTCTACCCGTTTCCACCCACCATTTGCAGAATGCCTCTCTGCAGCCATATGGACCAAGGTGATGAGTCATCTGTCATCCAAAATTCCTTCCTTGACCTTTCCACAGTCGTGCCTTTTAGCACACTCAACAACACATCCTCTGCAGAGCACGTGCCCTGTAACATAAGGAATCGAGAGCTGAACGCCGGAACTAGGCATCCCTCGTGCTCTTCACTTTGCCAAATGGATGTATTCCAGAGTTCTGAAGAAAAAAATGCAACTGAAGAAGTGACCAGATGGCTTTTCAAGGAGAAAGACAAAAACTAAATCATTTAGGAGACTGAAGCACTTTACTAAAAACAGGCCTATGATGTAAAAGAACTTCAGTTATTCACCCTGACAAGAAAAGTTATGCAAAAGCAAACATTTAAAAGACATGCAAAACATTACATAATGGAAACTGATTTTTCAACTCTGCCTGGCTAACTATTTTTGAAATTGCTTTTTTAACTGCAGTACTTCATGGAGTCACTCCCTAAAAAAAGTCAGCAGCCATGGCAAATGACAAAATCTCATGTAGCGTTGAGTGTGTGGCAAGTATTCTTCTGAGCACTTTACATACAATGGTTATTGTGGTGACTGAATGAGATAATAAATATTGAATGCTCAGAACCATTCTTAGCATACAGTAAGCACTCAATAAATGCTAATAATTACTTCTATTTAACCAGACATTTTGTAATCCCTGTTTTCCATGAGGAATTAAGAGGCAAAAAGAGGTTAAGTACCTTATCTAAGGTCACATGCCAGTCAAACGGCAGAACTGGGAATTCAGAAGGGCAGTCTGGCTCCAGGTTCAAACTCTTACTCAATACACTAACTGTTTTTCCAAAAGAGTTAACAGAGATGAACCTTTTGGACTAATTTTATGTTCACTAAAACTGTGTAAATTCATTTAACAAGGTGAGAAGGCCTACAGTTAACAAATAAACTAATGTTCTCTGCAAATAAAAAGATGGGGGATTGCTAATTACCACGTATTAAATGTGTTGAGTCTGGAAATTATTAACACGCCTGGGGAAGTACAAGGAGGGTAGCGACAGCCAAGAAATTCACAGCACCCAGGACACAGTAACAGAAAGCTCCAGGAGGTAGCAGTTAACACAGTCACAATTCCTGTTAATTCTTGCTCCTCAGTCCATTCTCTCCTCAACAGTGCCTCCTTTCCACACTACAGAAGATCCTGGATAGCAAAAATGCTTCACGGGCTCACCTGCTTACCCAAAGGTTGGAGGTTTGGGTGCACCCAGAGGTGCCTCAAAAGAAAGGCCTGGCCATCTACTTCTAAAAAGATAGGTACTGAAAATCATACAGAGCACAATTCTACTGTGACACACGGGGCGCACCCCCCCAAATGTGTGTAGCAATTTGGCTGGGCCATGATTATCACTATTGTGTGGTTGTCCTCTGTTTTGTGATTTTTCTATGCTGTAAATCTTAATCTCTGCCTGTGGTTAACAGGGTAAAGTTGGACTATGGCAAAGAGGATTAGGATAGGACTCAAAAACTCTTCCTAAGGTCACCTCCCTGATCCAACGTCAAGGGAGTTTCCCTGGAGTGTGGATTATACACCTTTTACCCTTTCATACTACAAGAGATATAAGAAAAAGGGAAGCAAGCAGAAAGTTGGGGACCTCATCAAGAAAGCAACACTGGGTACACTGTGCATCCTTTGGACGCAGGGTTCCTGTGTAGAGAAGCTCCCAGGCCAAAGGGAAACTGATGCAACCCAAAGACCTTCCTCCAGAACTGACAGAGAAAGAGCATATTCCCTTGAAGTCAGTACCCTGAATTCAGACTTCTAGCCTACTGGACTGTAAGAGACTAAACATCTCTTTGTTACAGTCACAATACCACTTGTGGTATTTCTGTTATAGCAGCACTAGATGACTAAGACACAGGGTTGTCACAAGTAGGACTTAATTCAACAACAACTGTTTTTTGTTTGTTTCTTTCATCCCTCTGTTACTTATACCTTAAATTCAGCCTTGAACATTACTTGGTCTAACTATTCCAACCATCACTTACTTGACTTCTAATCACCTACCCCTCTTTACCCCTGGCACCTAGTCTATCCACTGGTGCTAACAGATCAGTCTTTGTGTGATATAAGTCTGACCATATCATGTTCCCACTTACACTATTCAGTGGTCCCTATAGCCAACAATTTCCAGGGCAACCATTGCAGTACAGATTCAAAGGATGCCTTCCTACACTTATAGCAGTTCCAGGAACATACTAACCTAAATCACTTCTCCCTCTCCTGGACTTTGTGTTCCTAGAAAGCTCATGAAGTTCCTATTTTCATTGCACCAACAGCTCTTAATACTTAAGAATTAGACAAACAATCCACCTAGTCTATTATTTTCCTTTAAAATACCAAAAGATTTATACTGGATAAACTGAAATTTAACACGGCAGCTTTGTGGAGTCCAGAACTGTACAATATTTTCTATGTCAGCACCTGCATGCATGATTCTGGGTACAATGTCATAATTAACAACTACTGGTTCCCCAAAAGTTTGGGAACCATTAACCGACTTTTTAGATCAGGTCCATGTATTATTTAAATATATACTAAACACTCAACAGTAGAAGAAAAGTCTATCAACCCTAATCCTCACCATTATCATTTTTTTGTATCCTTCCAAAGCTAACTTATTGCAAGTGTCTATGAAGGTATACATTTAAAAAAACAATGTTGCTATCACATCAATTCCGACTCATAACAACTCTAAAGGACAGAGTAGGACTGCACCATAAAGTTTCCAATAAGCAATTGATGGATTAAACTACTGATATTTTGGTTAGCAGCCAAGCTCTTAACCACTGTGCCATCAGGGCTCCAATAAATGTATATATATATATATGTATATATATATATATTTTTTTTTTTTAAAAAAAGAAAGACCTAACACACTGCTGCTGGGTCAATTCCAACTTAAAGAGAATCTATAGGATGGAGGAGAACTGTACCATGGTGTTTCCAAGGAGTAGCTGGTAATTTGAACTACAGACCTCTTAGTTAGGAACCAAACTTTTAAACTTTGCATACCCAGGGCTCCAATAAATACATACAGTTTTATATAAACAGTACTATATAATATACACTCTACTGCAACTAATTTTTCATTTACTTGGCAATTTATCTTGGAGATATGTTAACATCAAGTTTTTCCTCACTCTTTTTCGTAAGTGCTTATTACTCGATTAACAGATGTACCAAACTTCAAGGAGTCCTTAAGGATAGTTAGGCTGTTATCAGCGTCTTGTTATTTACAAATAAGCTGAAATAAACACCTTTGGAGAGAAATCTTTACGCAGCATGGGATTCCTGAATAAAAATTCACAAATACTGTTCAACTTGTCTCCAAAAGTTGCCTATTTAAAACCCTCAACAATACTTATTTCCTACACCCTCAATACAGGATTTTCAGACTTTTTAAAATCTTTGTTCATCTGACAGGTGAAAGATGGTAACTCATGGTTCTGATTTGTGTGGCCTACTGTGAACAGAAGAACTCTGATTTATGATGAGTTATACTTAAATGGTACTTAAAGATGTCAGAGAAATTGAAACAAGAATTCAGTGACATCTACACAAATGAAAACCATGAGGTACCATCTTTCATGTTTCAGTTCCGTGGCTCTGGTGGTGGTAGTGTGGGAACAGAGGAACCAAAACACTGCCCCACGGTAGATGTCTATCATGTTGGCCCACTGGAACATGCCTAAACAAATGATGGCAAGTTTAGAAAACAGTCATTTTCCAAAGACTGAACAAGTCTCTCTGTGAGAGACTGATGGATTGTGCAAAGGAGACCCTAACCCTCCACTTAGAAATCCAGCTTACCCACTGGGTCAACTCACCATCCAGGAGCCAGTGCTGGCCGCGCCTGTTCTCCAGCTCCAACATCATCAGGCGTGTGATCACATGATCTGGAACCAAAAGGCCTTTCCCTATGTACTGCTTTGCCATAGCACCAACTTCTATTAAAAAGACAGAAAAAAGAGAACTCAAAAAAGTTTCCAAAACAGAAATGCTTACAATTTTTTTTTCTGATAATTTTTCCTTCTGTTTCATTCATCCTTGTTGCCATGGAGAGAAGTCATAGGTAGACGTTTCCAGAGTAATTTTTTTTTCTTTTTTATTTAACATGACTGAGCGAAAATGTACATTCCTGTATAAATTTACATGCCCACCTACATGCAGCTTCCACTGCTCTCTCTGTCCGGTGACAGCACACTATTCCTCTCTGCTCCATACATGTCTCATCCTCCCAACAGCCTCCCTTCCGCTCCTCTTCACCCACTCTCCTTCCTCCAGCCAGAGGTCAGCAGGATGATACCCTATAGATGTACAGAACCATAAAGTGCAACCAATATATGGTCACTCTGCATTGCCAAGCCCAATCCATTCGTGTCCAAAGAGTGGACCTTTGTTATAATTCATGGGTAAGGGCAGCATCAGGGCCGGGGGCCATGCTCTCAGGGGAACCCCGAAACCGCTGGACCATCAGTTGAGGTCTTTTAGTGGAGATCTCGGGATACACCCCTTTTTATTCTTGTGTTGCCAGTGAGACTCAACCTAGCGAGCTCCATCGTGGCTATTACTGGTGGTGGCCGGGCACCATCCGGTTCTTCCAGGCCCAAGTCGATGAAAGCACCCACTCTTGCGGGTCTCTCTGTCTTCTAGGTTGTCTTTACCGCATGTCATTTTGGTCCTCGGTGAGCATCCATTCCTGTTGAGTTGGGACCATTTGCCGTGTCCTCGGATGGCAGCTTGGCAGCTTTTAAGACCCCAGACGCCACTCACCAATGTGGAGTGCAGAGAGCTCTCTTAGCAAAACACTAATTGTGCCAATTGGCGTCGATTTCGCCTAAGAGCATGGTCCCCTGCCCCCTGCCCCAGCTACTTTATCCTTGCAATATTGGGTTAAGATGGAAGAAGTACTCAAGTTATGCTGAAGTCCACTTAATGTTGTTCTTGTTTCTAATGTGTGCTATCACCGCTTTCTCCCAATCAGATTTCTAGCAACTATCTAAACTAAACCCTCCTCCCCTCACCCTTCCTCCCTCCCCTCCCTAGCAGCTGTCAAAGAGTCTTTTCTTCTATACACAAGTCTGTTTTTGAGATCTTATCGTAGAGGTCTCATACAGTATTTGTCAATTTGTCGCTGACTATTTTCACTCAGCATAATGTCTTCCAGTTGAAACCAGGTTAGGAGATGTTTCCTGGAATCATCATTATTCTTTATCATTGCATAGTGCTCCATTGAGTATATGTACCATAGTTTAGCGATAGTTTAGCTATCCATTCTTCTGTTGTTGGGCATCTGGGTTGATTCCATCTTTTTGCTATCGTGGACATTTTTAGAGTAATTTTTAAAAAATAGGAGCTTCACCAGTGGTGGCATTGTTATTTACTTAACCCATTTCTTTCCCAAAGTATTTTAAAAGGCAGCCCTTGACAATACACACAGCAAAAAATATATAAATAAAAGAAATACAGATTACATAAAGAGAAAATAAGGAAGAAAAAAAAAGTTGGAGTCAAAGGGGAGATCAGCACGCAAAAGCCTGGGGAAGAAGTTCTGGATACCTCGTAGAGGTAAGCCATAAATTTGGCACTAAAACTGCCAACAGTTTACAGCAGGAAGGAAACACAATCAACTGCATGATTCACAGTTGAAAAGTATGATGAATTAATTAGAGACCAAAGGCAAAAAAATTCTACTGATCTTCACAGAAAGAGCACACCACAATACAACCAACAAAAAAGTCACCGCCATCAAGTCGGTACCAAGTCACACTGACCCCGTAGGACAGAGTAGAACTACTTCACAGAAATTCCAAATTGTGCCAGGCAGATGTGAACTGCCAGCCTTTTGGTTAGCAGACATAGCACTTAACCATTTCACCACCAGGGTTTCCTCAGCCAACAATAGGTTTATTTCTTTTTATGAGACTCACTATTAAGCAGACAGCACCCTGCTGACACAGCTGTAAAAGCAACCCAGCATTATTAGTGGAATGCCAAACTCATCCAAGGACGTGAATTTAAAAAAGGGGGGGGGGGGAACACAACTTTTTCAGAGGAAAAAAACCACTTCCATTTTAATTAAAAACAACAGTTTCTAACATATAAAGGAAACCCTGGTGGTGTAGTGGTTAAGTGCCACATCGGCTAACCAAAAGAATAGCAGTTTGAATCCTCCAGGTGCTCCTTCTCTGTGGATTACTTCTACTCTGTCCTGTAGGGTCACTATGAGTCAGAATCAACTTGTTGACAGTGGGTTTGGTTTGGTTTGTAGAATATCTAAAACTTGTGAGTTGGTTTCAGCAAAGCAAATTATTATTTTAAGTCTGCATATTTGTAAGAACTGATTTTTTTTTCCTAAAAAAAACACGACTGAAGTTTTCTCTCCAGGGAACTGATCACCAGCATTAAAAACCACATTTTGAATAGGCCAATTAAGTTCTTACAAAAACACGTTGTTGTCAGCTGTCATCACGTTGGGCCTGACTCATGGCAACTCCTTGCACAACAGAACAAAATGCTGCTGGTCAGCACGCAGTTCAGACTGTTGTGATTCCTTGGTTTTCATTAGCTGATTTTCAGAAGTTGATTGCCTGGCATCTCTTCCTAGTCTTAGTCTGGAAGCTCTGCTGAAACCTGTTAAGCATCATAGCAACATGCACACCTCCACTAACAGATGGGGGTGGATACACATGAGGTGCGTTGGCTGCAAACTGAACCCAGGTCTCCTGAATTGAAGGTGAGAACTACACTGCCCCCTATAAAAACAAACCAGAAATATTACTGGAAAACTGCTTAGGAATCTTTATGCTCCCACTTTCCCCTTGAATTTCAGGACTCTCAGTTTCCCCCAAACCCAGTTTATACCTCTGACCCCACTTTCAGCACTGAAATATGATCTCTGAAGAGCTTTAATCCAAAACCCAAACCTGTTGCTTGCTGTTAAGTCAATTCTGACTCACAACTACCCTAGAGGACAAAGCAGAACTGCCCCACAGGGTTTCCAAGGGGAGGCTGACGGATTCGAGCTGCTGACCTCTTGGTTAGCAGTCAAGCTCTTAACCATCAGGGCTCCGTAAAAAGCTCCATATCCAAAGATTTCCAGATCCATATCAATTCATAGGAAAAGTAGGTCAAAACCTAGGCCCAACTGACGCTGGTTCACTGACATGCTACAAGAAGCAGAACACAGAAGAATGGAAATAAACCACATTCACCCACAAATATAAAATGACTGCATGCTGTTTACCAGGTAATATTCTAGAGGTGACAGAGACTGACAGTTCCAGCTTACTGATCTTGAAGTAAGATTCCTTTCATTAAGAGCAATGATAATAATAAGAAATAATAACAAGAGATAAAGTAAAATAAAGCCACCCACCATTAACTGAGTACATAGTAGGTCCACGCAATGTACTTTTAGCACTTTATGTGTTACTCCATTTAACCCGCATCACCTTAACTCCTCACTGTAATATAGGAGGTAACAGTCATTATTTTAAGAGATCTTTATGGAGATATAACATACAATTAAATTCACTCTTCAAAGTGTACAGTTCAGTGCTTTTTATTGCTTTGTATAAACACCACCACAACCAATTTCAGAACATTTGAGTCACCCCTAAAAGAACGCCAGTACCCATCAGCAGTCACTTCCCACTGGCCCTGCCATCTAGCCCTTGACAACCACTAATCTACTTTCCGTCTCCATAGATTTGTCTATTCTAGATATCTCACATAAATGGAATCATATAATAGGTGGCCTTCTACAGGTCCCTGGGTATTGTAAAAGGTTTGCATCTGACTACTAGCCTGAAGGTTGGGGGTCAGAAGTCCTGACCCCTAGTAAGTCCTTTTATGTCTGGCTTCTGAGCACAATATTTTCATGGACCAATAACGCTGTAACATATATCAGTGTATCATCTTATTGCAGAATGATAGGAAATACCAAAACTGCTCATGCTTTCATCAGTGATGTACATACAGGCTGTGTTCACTTTTTGGTCTACTACAAATAGTTCTACTATGAATGTTTGAATACCTTTTTATGAGGACATACACTGCCAGTTCTCTTGAGTAGTACATGTATTTTAAAGATGAGAAAATTATTTATCAAAAATACTAACTTTTCGGGGCGGAGTCAAGATGGTGAACTAAGCACACGTCTCCTTATGTCCCTCTGGAAAACAAGACCTGAATTGATAATCAAACGGAGCCTTCTGATCACCTAATCAGCCTCAGGACACCGCACAGGGCTGTTAATTGGGACTTTATACCACTCAGCGAAAAACCTCCTCTCTTTCGCTGACTCCCACTCCTGGCTAGACCCGGCTCTCAGGGACCGAAGGTAAACGCACCAGTGTGACTGTTTTTTTTCTCTGTCTTGGCCAACGGGCAGAGCTGGGTCTTGCCTAGTGGCTAGACGCAGATGCGCTGCTGTGGGGAGAGCCAGGCTTTAAGACTCTGTTAATCTAGCCACTTTGAGCCTTTCGCTTTATATCTGCATCAGCGGGGTTTGAACGGAATTCTGCAATCAGTATGCGGGACGCCATGTTGGTACCGAGATTTTAGCGGGACTTCGTTCTTAGCCTGGGAGCCATTGCCTGCAAATGGGACAGCACCTCTCCAACAGAAAAGCAGTAATTTTCCCAGTGCCACCTACGTTGCAGTCCCTGCAACAGAAGCAGAGGAATCACAACCTCTCGGCACCTTTAGCTCCTCTGTCTGATGCCTGTGTGGAGGACGCCATCTTGGGTACGGTGGCCGCAGCTGGACCTAATTCTTAGCTTGGGAGCCAGAGCCTGCCCACAAGAGAGCGCTTTTCTATCACAAAACCAGTATTTGATCCACTGCCGTCTAAGGCTAGGCCCTGTCAGCAGAGGACACCAGGGCAGTAGCAGTGCTGTATTCTGAACTAGTTTGTTATCATCTGGGGTTGGATATAGTGGCGCTTACTTTGTCAGATGAGAAGAGGGATCTCTACACCTGAAAACCTAACTGACTTGTGAAGTGGTCAGATACCTTTTGCTTTACATTTGAAGACAGCCTAGAGAAACATTTGGAATCCATCCTCACAGCACCTCTTCCAGCCTCTACATACTCACATGGGACCCAAAAAGCAACAGACAATTGTGGCATACAATAAATCACCCATGGCTTCAGAAGGTTCCCAAACAAAGCAACCAAGGAGTTTTCCAGATGAAGAAACTTTTATGAAAGCATCAGAAAGTGAATACAAAATGATTATGTACAGAGCCCTTCTAGACCTTATACAAAATGCAGCAGAACAAAATGAAAAATTAAGCAAGCTGTTCAATCTGATGGAACACCAGTACTCTGAAATCCAACAGATCAAGAACAAAATCAAAGACATAGAAACTTCCATGCAAAGCCAAGAAAACAGAATGGAACAAATGGAAAAAAGAATTTCTGACTTGGAAGACATAGCTACTGATGCCAGCGTCTATGAGCAGAAATCAGAAAAAAGAAACAAGAAAAATGAAGAAACATTAAGAAGCATGTGAGACTCTATTAAGAGGGACAACCTTCGATTAATTGGAGTCCCTGAACAGGGTGAGACATCTGAGAACACAGAGAATATTGTTGCTGAGATGCTGAAAGAAAACTTCCCAGAAATCAGGAAGGAAGAGAATATAGACGTCTCAGATGCATATCATACGCCATCCAATATAGATCTCAAAAGAAAGACTCCAAGACATATTATAATCAAGCTTAACAAAATGAAACATAAGCAGTAACTCTTAAAGGCAGCAAGACTCAAAGCAAAGCCAACATTCAGAGGGAAACCCTGTAGGCTCTCGTCAGATTTCTGAGTGGAAACCATACTGGCACGGAGACAGTGGCATGAAACATTCAAAGCCTTGAAGGAGAAGAACTTCCAACCAAGAATTATATATCCTGCAAAACTATCTTTCAAATACGAAAATGAAATTAAGACATTCCCAGATAAACAGAAACTCAGAGACTTTGTAAAAACGAAACCCAAATTACAAGAAATACTGAAAGAAGTTCTTGGCTCTGGCTTAGAAGAACGAAACCACTAACTTTATATTTTAGAACGACACACTACTCAATACTCTACTGTTTTAGGGAAGCCTCCAAAGTCAATCACAGTTTTGATACAGAAAGAAGTAATCCAGTGATCATCATGAAAACTATGGTGTTATCATAATAAAAAGAGGAATGTACTACCGTTGTTACAGTCCTTCCAGATACAGAGGAAGACAAGACTGGTATTAATTAAAATTGGGTTTATATATAGTTTATTAAGGGGGATCATAGGGGCAGCTGTAAAGCACAACAAAGATGTTTTATACCATTTCAAGAAATGTAACACATGAGTCTCAACAACTACAAAACCAGTTCTGAAAAAGGTGAAAAATCAAGTCACAAAAAAGAATGTCCCAGAACAGACTAATAAGAACAACAGAGAAAACATCAACATAAAAATAAATGTATCACCATGGCAGCAGTGAACACATACCTATGAATAATTACATTGAATGTGAATGGACTGAATGCTCCAGTAAAGAGACATAGAGTGTCATCTTGGATCAAAAGACATGACCCATCCATATGTTGTCTACAAGAAACTCACTTGAGACCTAAAGATAGGAACAAACTGAAAATTAAAGGATGGAAGAATATATATCAAGCTAACAATGAACAAAGAAGAGCAGGGGTGGCAATTCTAATCTCAGACAAAATCAATTTTAATGTCAAATCCACCATCGTGGACAAAGATGGACACTATTTATTGCTGAAAGGTTCAGTACACAAGCAAGACTTAACTATGTTAAATATTTATGCACCTAACATCAGAGCACCTAAATATGTCAAAGAAACACTGACTATGCTGAAAAGAGAGTTAGATGACTCCACAATAATAGTGGGAGACTTTAACACTCCACTCTCATTACTAGACAGATCATCTAGAAACAAGCTCAGTAAAGATACAGAAGACCTCATTGCCACAATTAACCAACTAAACCTCATTGATATATACAGAACTTTCCACCCATCAGCAGACAACTACAGCTTCTTCTCCAGTGCACATGGAACATTCTCCAGAATTGACCATGTGATAGGCCATAATGCAGTGCTCAACAAAATCCATACCATTGAATTACTGCAAAGCATCTTCTCAGATCATAAAGCCATCAAAGTTGAAATCAATAGCAGAAAAAACTTAGACAGAAAGTGGAACTTTTGGAAACTGAACAACATCTTGCTCAAAAAAACATGGGTTATAGAAGAAATCAAGGATGAAATAAAGAAATTCATGGCTTCCAATGAGAATGAAAACACTTCCTACCACAACCTACGGGATATAGCCGAAGCAGTGCTCAGAGGTCTGTTTATCTCCATAAATGCACACATCTGGAAGGAAGAAAGAAACCAAATCAAGGAACTAACTCTACAGCTTGAACAAGTACAAAGAGAACAACAGGGGAATCCCTCGGGCACCAGAAGAAACGAGATCATAGAGATTAGAGCAGAGCTAAATGAATTAGAGAATAGAAAAACAATTGAAAAGACCAAAAGCTGGTTTTTTGAAAAGATCAACAAAATTGACAAACCACTGGCTAAACTTACTAAAGAAAAGCAGGAAAGGAAACAAATAACCCAAATTAGAAATGAGAGAGGTGTTGTTACCACAGATGCACTAGAAATCAAAAATATCATAACAGAATACTATGAAAAACTGTACTGCAACAAATTTGAAAACCTAGGGGAAATGGACAAATTTCTTGACTCATACCACCTACCCAAATTATCACAATGTGAAACAGAACAACTTAAAAAACCCATCACAAAGGAAGAGATTGAAAATGTCATCAAAACACTGCCAAACAAAAAAAGTTCAGGCCCAGATGGCTTCACGGCAGAATTCTACCAAGCATTTAGAGAAGAGTTGTCCCCAGTATTACTGAGACTATTTCACAGTATAGAAAGGGATGGAGTACTCCCAAACTCATTCTATGAAGCCAGCATAACCCTGATACCTAAGCCAGGGAAAGACCCAACAAAGAAAGAGAACTACAGACCGATATCACTCATGAATCTAGATGCAAAAATCTTCAACAAAATTCTTGCCAATAGAGTACAACAACAAATCGAAAAAATAATCCACCATGACCAAGTGGGATTCATACCAGGGATGCAAGGCTGGTTCTACATCAGGAAAACAGTTAACGTGATTAACCACATAAATAACACAAAAGACAAGGACCACCTGATTTTGTCCATTGATGCAAAAAAGGCATTTGATAAAGTCCAACACCCATTCATGCTAAAAACTCTTAGCAAAATGGGCATGGATGGCAAATTCCTCAACACAATAAGGACCATTTATACAAAGCCAACTGCCCACATCATCCTGAATGGAGAGAGACTGAAAGACTTTCCCTTGAGATCGGGAACTAGACAAGGATGCCCACTCTCACCTCTCCTATTCAACATTGTGCTGGAAGTTCTAGCCAGAGCAATTAGACGAGACCAAGAAATAAAGGGCATCTGCATCAGCAAAGACGAAGTTAAAATCTCCCTGTTTGCAGATGATACGATTGTATATGCAGAGAACGCCAAGGAATCTATAAGTAAGCTACTCAAACTGATAGAAGAGTTCAGCAAAGTCTCAGGATACAAGATAAACATAAGTAAATCAGTAGGATTCCTTTATACCAACAATGAGACTGTTAAGGAAGAAATTATCAAATCAATACCATTTACGATAGCCCCTAAGAAGATACGGTACTTGGAATTCATCTAACCAGAGAAACAACAGACCTTTACAAAGAGAACTACAAGAAACTAAGAGAGACTTAGATAAATGGAAAAACCTACCCTGCTCACGGATAGGAAGAATGGTGAAAATGTCTATTTTACCCAAAGCAATTTATTTATATAATGCAATCCCAATACAAGTTCCAGCATCATTTTTTAATGAGATGGAGAAACAAATCACCACTTTTGTTTGGAAAGGGAAGAAGCTTCGGATAAGTAAGGTACTACTAAAGAAGAAGAATGCAGTGGGAGGCCTCTCATTACCTGACCTTAGAACATACTACACTGCCACAGTGGTCAAAACAGCCTGGTAGTGGTACAAGAACAGACAGATTGATCAATGGAACAGAATTGAGACCGCAGATATGACACCATCTGCCCATGAACAGTGGATATTCGACAAAGGCCCTAAGACATTAAACCGGGGTAAAAACAGTCTCTTCAACAAATGGTACTGGCAAGATTGGTTATCCATCTGCAATAAACTGAATCAAGATCCATATCTTACACCTTATACAAAAACCAACTCCAACTGGATAAAAGACCTAAATATCAAACCTAAAATGATAAAGCTCTTATAAGGAAAGGTAGGAACAACAGTGGAAGTTTTAATACACAATGAGGACAGACTCCACAATCTGTCAAAGAAACCACAATCGACAGAAGAGAAAACAGATAAATGTGAACTATTAAGAATCAAACACTTTTGCTCATCCAAAGACTTTATTAATAGAATTTAAAAAACACCCACAGAATGGGAAAAAATATTTGGCAACTCTATATCAGACCGACGCCTGATCTCCATAATCTATAAGATAGTACAAAATATCAATAAGAAGAAGATAAACCATCCAGTTAAGCAATAGGCAAAGGAGATGGACAGACATTTCACTAAAGAGGAGATCCAGGCAGCCAAAAAACACATGCGAACATGTTCACGATCTTTAGTCATTAAAGAAATTCAAATCAAGACAATAATGAGATACCATCTCACCCCAACAAGATTTGCCATGATCCAGAAAACACAAAACAACAAATGCTGGAGAGGCTATGGAGAAAGTGGAACCCTCCTACACTGTTGGTGGGGTTGCAAAATGGTCCAGCCTCTTTGGAAAGCAATCTGGTGCTTCCTTAAAAAAATGGATATTGATATACCATTTGAACCAATAATTCCACTACTTGAAATATATTCTACAGAATAAAGGCCTTTCACACCAACGGACACATGCATGAGAATGTTTATCACAGCACAGTCCACAATAGCAAAAAAATGGAATCAACCCAGATGCCCAACAACAGAAGAATGGATAGCTAAGCTACGGTACATATACTTAATGGAGCACTACGCAATGATAAAGAATAACAATGATTCCAGGAAACATCTCCTAACCTGGTTTCAACTGGAAGACATTATGTTGAGTGAAAGTAGTCAGCGACAAAGGGACAAATACTGTGTGAGACCTCTACGATAAGATCTCAAAAACAGACTTGTGTGTAGAAGAGAAGACTCTTTGACAGCTGCAAGGGAGGGGAGGGAGGGAGGGAGGGTAAGGGGAGGAGGGTTTAGTTTAGATAGTTGCTAGAAATCTGATTGGGAGAAAGCGGTGATAGCACACATTAGAAACAAGAACAACATTAAGCGGACTCATCATAACTTGAGTACTCCTTCCATCTTAACCCAATATTGCAAGGATAGAGTAGCTGGGGCAGGGGGCAGGGGACCATGCTCTTAGGCGAAATCGACGCCAATTGGCACAACTAGCGTTTCGCTAAGAGAGCTCTCTGCACCCCACATTGGTGAGTGGCGTCTGGGGTCTTAAAAGCTGCCAAGCTGCCATCCGAGGACACAGCAAATGGTCCCAACTCAACAGGAACGGATGCTCACCGAGGACCAAAATGACATGCGGTAAGGACAACCTAGAAGACAGAGAGACCTGCAAGAGTGGGTGCCTTCATCGACTTGGGCCTGGAAGAACCGGATGGTGCCGGGCCACCACCAGTGATAGCCATGATGAAGCTCACAGAGAGGAGTGTCACTGGCAACACAAGAATAAAAAGGGGTGTACCCTGAGGTCTCCACTAAAAGACCTCAATTGATCGTCCAGTGGTTTCAGGGTTCCCCTGAGAGCATGGCCCCCGGCCCTGATGCTGCCCTTACCCATAAATTATAACAAAGGTCCACTCTTTGGACACGAATGGATTGGGCTTGGCAATGCAGAGTAACCACATATTGGTTGCACTTTATGGTTCTGTACATCTATAGGATATCATCCTGCTGACCTCTGGCTGGAGGAAGGAGAGTGGGTGGAGAGGAGCAGAAGGGAGGAGGCTGTTGGGAGGATGAGACATGTATGGAGCAGAGAGGAATAGTGTGCTGTCACCGGACAGGGAGGGCAGTGGAAGCTGCATATAGGTGGGCATACAAATTTAAACGGGAATGTACATTTTCACTCAGTCATGTTAAATAAAAAAGAAAATAAATAAATAAATAAAATAATATAAAAATTAAAAAATAAAACAAACTAACTTTTCCAAAGTCATGAACCAGTTAGTATTAGATCTGACACTAACTCAGATCCGCTTTCATACTCTATGCTCTTAACTAAATAACACCTACCACCTTGCCTAAATAATGGGCAATTCTTCTCATTTCCCTTGGAATAAGAAAGATCCTAATAACAGCATTTCTTTGTCTAGTATGAAAGAAATAAAGTAAAAATAAAACCACCCACCAGATAGTGACTTTTTCATAAATGATGCATATGAATAGGTTTCTTTCACTGTAATCACATTGTGCATCACAGCAATTCTTTCCAATGACTTCAGGATGGCTCTAAGCCATCAGAGTCACCTACAAACCATATCATGGCAGATTTAAAAATAAACCATACCCATTGCCACTGAGTAGCTTTGGACTTACAGCCTGATCCTACAAGATAGAGCAGAACTGCCCCATGGAATTTCCAAGGAGTGTCTGGTAGATCTGAACTGTTGATCTTTTGCGTAGCAACCAAGCCCTTAACCACTATGCCAGCAAGGTTTCCAGAAAGGTGATTAGAAACCACTGATCTGAAGAACTGTATGTCTGGTACTAAGTCCCTCTGGACATCTGTCTGTAGTCAACCAGCTTAATACCCTAAGCAAACTACAACAAAAAAGAACCAAATGTTAGAAGAAAAGGACGCTGTAAAACAAACCTTGATAAAAATACTCCAAGTATGCTCAAATAACTTAGAAAGTCAATTCTGATGTCTTATGTCCACGACATCAGTGTATCAGTGCCAGAAGCTATGGTTGGAATCAATGACGAGTCTGATGCTGTCCTACTCTGCAATGGTCAGGTCAGACCCAGAGCCCTGTTCTCAGTCCCACCTTTCAAGCTTTGAGGTGGATAAAAACAACAAACATACATCTTCCCAGGGCAGAGACTGTCCTCGTCTCCTAGAGCTGCCATAACAAAATACAGTGAAACATGTGGCAGTCAGAACTAGACAGGACAGCCTTGTTTTATCAGGTCTCACAAGTTTTCTACCTTTGACAGGGTACAGTCTTTCTCATTTTTCTATTATTTTAGTGGAAAATAGTTGTATTTTCCTTCTCTGACAGGTTTCTGCCTTACACTGGCTCCAGCTTTCATAGCTATTATTGTACCAAAAAATGGATGACCCCAAAAAATCAGAAATTTACTTTCTCACAATTCTGGAGGCCACAAGTCTGTATTCAGGGCACTGACAGGGCTATCCTCTCTCTGTTGTTTCTAGGGCAAGATCCTTCCCTATCTAATTCGGCTTCTGGAAATTTGGGGCATTTCTTGGGGTTCTTTGGCTTGTAGAGAGACTCTCATTTACTGCCTTCCCCTTTGTGTGTGACCCACCCCAGTTCTATATGACTTCATTAACCTAACTGATAACTTCTGCAAAAAAAAGTCCTTATTTCCCCAAACAAGGGCACATTCACCAGTGCAGGGAGGGCATTTCAACATAGCTTTTGGGGAACACAGTTCAATTCATAAGAGACTGAAATATGAACTGGTTCCAGGAATTCCATGTGGAAACTGTTAGAGAGTAGGAAATATTTCATTTAGAATGCAAAAGCCCCAGAGAAAGGCATGATACTAATTTACCTATAACCTGATACCTGACATGTAAAAAAGGTATCATCTCCTTCTATTCCCAAAGCTGAGAGTCAGGGCTAGTAGTGAGAACTACAAACCCACTGTTGTTGAGTCGATTCTGACCCATAGCAACCCTACAGGACAGAGTAAAGCAGTTCCATACAGTTTCCAACGAGCACCTGGTGGGTTTGAACTACTGACCTTTGGTTAGTTGTCATAGCACTTAACCAATATGCCCACAAGGTTTCTCAGAATTATAAAGAGATGGCAAAAGTTGCCTTGGGAAATGTGTGAAGAAACACTCAAAGACCGTCTAGAAAGGTAGAAAGGGCTGCTGCAGAGGGATTTTCAGAAACTGGTTTGAGGACTAGGCCACACTATGTCTCAAATATAGCAGCACTTACAAGAACGGTGCAGGACTGGGCAGAGTTCCATTCTCTTGTGCACAGGGCTGCTATGAGTTGGAACTGACTCAGTGGCACCTAAGAACAACGGGAGCTCTGGAGGCACGATGGCTAAGTGCTTGGCTGCTAAGCAAAAAAAGGTCTGAGGTACGAACCCCGCATTGGCTCTGTGGGAGTCAAGACCTGACAATTTGCTCCCGTAAATGATTACAGCCTGGGAAACGCTATGGGGCAGTTCTATCTGCTCCTAAGGGGTCACTCCGAGTAGGAATCGACTTGACAGCAGACAACTTTTATGGCAACACCTCAGATGTGGGTTTTATAGTGTTAAGAGGCATTTGGATTCCGTAATTTAATGAAATATCTGCCACCATTAGAAACCCCAGTGGCATACTGGTTAAGTGCTATGTATTCTAACCAAAAGGTCAACAGCTCAAATCTGCCAGGCACTCCTTAGAAACTGTATGGGGCAGTTCTACTCTGACCTACAAGGTCACTATGAGTCGGAGTCAATTCAATGGCAGTGGCTTTTTTTTGGCTTTGGCTACCACCATTGCTGTTGGGTGCCATAGAGTCAATTTTTGACTCACAGTGACCCCATATGACAGAGCAGAGATGCCTAATATGCTTTTCTAACCTGTAATCTTCATGGGAGCAGATCACCAGGGTTTTTCCCCACAGAGTTTCTGGGTAGATTTGAATCTCCAATTTTTCAGCACTAACTACTGCAGGGTATCTACAGGTACTACAGGGTACAGGGTATCCGTTAGGTGGCTTCAACCTGTATCTCTCACTGACAACTCAAATTCATCATGTCTAAAATCACATTTTACTCTGCTACTCTGTTTTTACCCAAATGTTTCTTGCTTCAGTCAACAGACCACTCTCAGCAGACATCACCTAAGATGAAACACCAGTCTCCTGATTTCTCTTGATTTCTCATTCTTTATATACATCTGAATATGAATTTTTAAAAATTCAAGTGCCACAGTGTCTCTAACATCCAAGAGACAGCTGATCAAAACATAACAGAGCAATGTGAACTGCTGCTGGCAAGCAAGAAGAAATTGTGTGGGCACCTGCAGAGCCCTCACTGTTTAAAGAGTGAAGTACTATGATGCCACGGGACTTCTGTGATACTTAACACATGGACAGTTCATTAGAAAGCAGAGGGAAAGGAAGGAATCCATGAGTTACACAGCAAAACTTAATTTACAAATCTTGATGTAGTAAAGAGGAGACCAATTAGCCAAAGAATCAAAGGACTGGGAAAGTATCTCATTGCTAAGACTAAAGTCAACACTCTGCTCATAACAATTCTTGCCCTGCTACAAAATCCAGGTAGCTTTGGGGATCTTCTGCACATCAGTCAAGAAAAGAAATAAATACATTGCCTAAACTTCTCTATTCTCTCGTAGCTACTTCACTTCTCAGTGGCATTAGAGATGGCAGCTTACCTCCTCTCTCTCACACACTTTGAACACCTGGATCCAAAACACTCCCTTTGCATACAACAACAAAAGTGATCTTTATAAAAAATGTAAGTCAGAATGCTATTCTTCAAAGGCTTTCCAGCCAATACAAAAATAACAGCCAGTCTCTATCAGTGTCTATGGAAACCCTGGTGGTGTAGTGGTTAAGAGCTATGACTGCTAACCAAAAGTTCAGCAGTTCAAATATATCACGTGTTCCTTGGAAACCCTATGGGACAGTTCTACCCTGTCCTGTAGGATTGCTATGAGTCACAATCAACTCAATGGCAGTAGGTTTTTGCATGGTCTACAAGGCCTAGCTATACAGCGCTCCAACCTAGCTACTTCTCCTGTCTTTTCCTACTCAATTCCAGTCATACTAGTCTCCCTACAGTTCCCTGAAGAGCCACTTTGCATTTTGGCCTTAGGTTGTGTTGTTTCCTCTGCCAGGTGTACTTTTTCTCTAGAATTTTGCATGAGTCATGGTTTTACTTCACTCAGATCTCTAAGTGGCACTTCAAATAGGTCTCTTACCTTATGAAAAGATAGCATAGAGACAGACATACTCATTACCATCTAGTCTTTTATCCTATTTAACATTTTTTGCAGATGTCAAATTTTACATTGATGTGTTTGTTAATTCATTTCTCACAAGTAGAATATTATTAGTGCAAAGAAAAAGATGAAATTTTTTCATTCTATCATATCCTCAGTATAAGAATAGTCTGTTATGCATTAGATGCTCCACAAAAATTTGTTCATGAAAGAACACCCTGGAGGTAATAAAGAATGTATCAGAAAAACAGGAGAGGAAATAAATAACACAAAATAAGAAATGACACTGGAAATGTCACAACAGACCCAATAGAAATTAAAAGAAACATAACACAATACTACAAAAAATCATGCTTTGATAGATTCGAAAATCTAGAGAAATGGGCAAATTCCTAGAATCTCATTACCTACCCAAACTATCACAAAGTAGAACAACTTAATAAACCCATCACAAAAGAAGAGATTGAAAAAGTAATCAAAAATCTACCAACCAAAACAAGTCCTACTCTAGATGGCTTCACTGGAGAATTCTTACAAACTTTTAGGGAGGAGTTAATACCAATACTATGGAAGCTATTTTATAGCCTAGAAAAGGATGGAACACTTCTAAATTCATTCTATAAAGCCAGTATAAGACTGATACCTAAGCCACATAAAGACAGCACAAAAAAGGAAAATTCCAGACCAGTATCTCTCACGAACCCAGACACAAAAATCCTCAACAAAATCCTAGCCAATGGAATTCAACAATGTATCAAAAAAATAACTCACCATGACCAAGTAGGTTTCATACTAGGGATTCCATGTTGGTTCAGCATCAGAAAAACAATTAGTCAACCACATGAATATCACAAAGGATAAGAATCACTTGATTTTATCAAGTGATGAAGAAAAGGCATTTGGCAAAGTCCAATACCAATTCATGTTAAAAATTCTCAGCAAAATAGAAATAGAAGGGAAATTCCTAGACATAATAAGGGGCATTTAAGCAAAGCCAACAGCCAACATCATTCTGAATGGAGAGGGACTGAAAGAATTCCCTTTGAGAATGAGAACCAGACAAGAATGCCCACTGTTACCACTTTTATTGGGGGTTCTAGCCAGAGCAATCAGACAAGATAACATAAAGATAAAAAAATAAAGGGCATAAGACAGAAAAAAAAAAAAAGATAAAGAAATAAGGGGTATCAGGATTGATACAGAAGTAAAAGTATCTCAATTTGCAGATGATAGACACAGAAAACCCTGAAGAATCCATAAATAAACTACTGGAACTAACAGAAGAGTTCAGCAAAATATCAGGATATAAGATAAACATAAATAAATCAGTAGGATTCCTTTACACCAACAAAGAGACCATCAAAGAGGAAATCAACAAAGCAGTACCATTTATAATAGCCCCCAAGAAGATAAAACACTTAGGAATAAATCTAACCAGAGATACAACTATACCAAGAAAATTACAAGAAACCAAAAGAGAATTAATATAAGTGAAGAAACCTCTCTTGCTCACAGATAGGTAGGCTTAACATGAAAATGTCTAGTCTACCCAAAGCAATCTATATATACAATGCAATTCCATTACAAATTCCAACATCATTTTTTAATGAAATGGAGAAACAAATCACCAACTTGGTTAGAAAAGGGAAGAAACCTTGGACGGTAAAGCACTACTGAAAAGGAGGAACATGGTGGGAGGCCTCATATTAGCCAACCTTACAACTTCTTACACTGCCACAGTAGTCAAAAAAGCCTGGCACTGGTATAAAAACAGACACATAAACCAATGGACCAGAATAGAAAATCCAGAAATAACACTATCCACCTATGAACTGTTGGTATTTGACAAAGGATCAAAGGCTGTGAAAGTGGGAAAAACAGTCTCCTTAACAAATGGTGTTGGCAAAATTGGATATTCATCTGCAAAAAAAACTGAAACAAGACCCATATCTCACACTTTACACATAAACTAACTCAAAATGTATCAAAGACCAAAATATTGAGTGTAAAATGATAAAGATCATGGAGGAAAAAAATAGGGACAATACTAGAAGTCCTAATACACGGCTTAAACAGACTACAAAATATTATCAACAATGCACAAACAGCAGAAGAGAAAATAGATAGGAACTAGTAAAAACTGAACACTTACGCTGATCCAAAGACTTAATTAAGAGAGTAAAAAGATTGACCAGAGACTGGGAAAAGTACTTGGCAACCACATATCCGACCAACATCTGATCTCTGTTGTCTACAAGGTACTGCAACACGTCAAGAAGAAAAAGGCAGATAACTCAATGAAACAATGGCAAAGGATATGGACAGACATTTCTCCAGAAAGGACTTCCAGATAGCCACAGACACATGAGAAAATGCTCATAAAGGTACACCAAATGGTCCCAACTCAACAGGAACACATGATCACCATCACCAAGGACCAAAATGACAGGGGGAAAGAGAACCCAGAAGACAGAGAGACCCACATGAGTGGGTGACTACATCAACACGTGACCGAAGGAATCAGATGGTGCCTGCCACCACCAGAAATAGCCATGTCGGGGCTCACAAAGTTGAGTTTCACCAGCGACATGAAAATAAAAAGGGGTGCACCCTGAGAACTCCACTAAAAGACTGCAACTGATGGTCTAGGGGCCTCAAGGTTCTCCTAGGGGTGTGGCCGCTGGTCCTTATTCTGCCCCTGTCCATAAATCACTACTGAGGTCAACTCTTCAGACAGGAATGGATTGGACTTGGTGACATAGAGTGATCATATCATGTGTGCACTTTATGGTTCTGTGCATCTATAGGATGTTGTCCTGCTGGCCTCTCACTGGAGGGAGGGAAGAAGGTGAAGAGGAGGGGACAGGAGACTGTTAGGAGGATATGACATGTACAGAATGGATAGGAGGAGTGTGCTGTCACTGGGCAGGGAGAGCAGTGGGAGCGGCACATAGGCAGGCATGCAAATTTATACTGGATTGTACACTTTCACTCAATCACAATAAAAAGAAAGAAAGAATGATCATGATAATCAGCAATCAGAGAAATCCAAATCAAAACTACAGTGAGATACTGTCTCACCCAAACAAGGTTGACACTAATCTGAAAACACAAAACAAGAAATGTTGGAGACACTGGAGAGACTGGAACTCTTCCACGCTGCTGGTGGGAATGTAAAATGGTATGATCTCTTTGGAAAGCCATTTGGTACTTTCTTAAAAAGCTAGAAATAGAAATACCATATGATACAGCAATCACACTCCTTGGAATATATTCTATAGAAATAAGGGCTGTCACAGAAACACATACATGCACATGAATGTTTATTGCAGCACTGTCCACAATAGCAAAAAGATAGAAGCAACCTAGGCTCCCATTGACAGATGAATGGATAAACAAACTATGATATATATACACAATGGGGCCCTATGCAAAAACAAATGACAATTACGATTTTATGAAACATCTCATAAAAGCCCAGAGCTGACACCATTACTGAAGCCAACACTTCAGACAAAGAATGGACTGGACCTGGGAACACAGGGTGATGCAGGTCATGTGTGTAGTTTATGGCTTAATATATATATGAGCATTTCCTACTGGTTTCTTTTTAGGGAAGGGGAGGGGAGGGGGACAAGCGTTGACTTAGTGGATACTGGGAGTAAAGAGTAGAAAAGAAGAGTGTGCTGTCACAGGGTGAGAAGAGCAGATGGAGTTGCACAGAGTCAGGTGCTCAGGTTTTTCTATGGCAAATTGTCTTGAATTGTAAATTTTCACTTCATCACCATTGGAAAAAAAAATCTGGGACACAAAGTGACCATACCATGTATATACTTTATGGTTCTATGCATTTATAGGATGTCATCCTACTGGCCTCTTACTAGAGGGGAGTGGAGAGGGTGGAAAGGAGGGGACAGGGGATTGCTAAGAGGATATGACATGTACAGAACAGAAAGGAGGGTTGTGCTGTCACCAGGCAAGGAGAGGAGAGGGAGCTGCAGATAGGCAAGCATGCAAATTTGAATTGTATTATAAACTTTCAAACACAATTAAAAAAAAAAAAACTGAGCTTGCATAAGACCACATACGGTCCTACTTTGCCAGATACCAACTTTTTCAGAGAAAACATGAGACAACCAAAACATGATCTGTACTAATTAAGATGACCATGCAAGGTTTCATAGTTCAGCCTTATTGCTTCAACATCTCAAAACATGAACAGAAGTGAAGCAGTTCAGGCAGGGAAAATCAGAAGAAGAAACCGCTACACGCAAAAGTCACTATGGCATGGGCACATCTGGAGGAACGTCAAGCAGAGGAGGCTAACTGAAGGAAGGGACACTGTGACAGGCGAGGCTAGATGGATAAGACAAGGAGTCTGGACTTTGAAGGAATTTTTTTTTTTTTTTTTAAGCAAGAAGTTTTAAAAATGCTACTCCCAGAGACAGGACCAGCTACATAATTTATGAACCAGGTGCAAAATGAGAATGGGGGGTTTCTTGTTCAGAATTTATTAAGTATTTCAAGACATCAACATTAAACCATGCTCTAGGCCCTTCTAAGCACTGGGCCTCGTGGACAACACAGGTCACACATCTATGGAGCCAGTTCTGGTGTGAAATGTGGAGTGGGAAAGGAGAGGGAGTAGAAGCCCAGGAAGTTATGATAATAATTAAAGCGAGAGATGAAGACCTTCATCTGCCCCTTGCTACAGCACCTGGAGTTAACATAGACTGTGCACTGCCAAGTTTAAAATAACTCTGTGGAAGACTTCCAGAACCATCTTACTCCAATTTACTAATTACGAGAAAGAAGTAAGGTCAACATAGTTCTGCTATTTTTGGCAGCCTTGGCCCCTTTCTGGAGCAGGGACAGCAACATGTCCTCTAACCGGACACAAGATCAAACTTCCACACCATTTTTCAAGACCTCTCACGAAAACCAGGGCTATCAACAACCTGAGAGAAATGAAGAAGTATCTGCACCTGAATGAATACCATATTACAACAACTGAAATAAAACATTTTGTCAGCAGATAGAGGTTGCATGCACACACATGGACCTTTAACTGCCCTTGTGAGTTCACCTGGAAGAGAAAGCAGTATCATTTTTAAAAGCCAGTGCCGAATGGGATAAAATGCAGACCTTCTCCAATTTCTTAAGTACCATTCCTAAGAAAGGCTGTAGACAGTCTCACACAGCATTTGTATCCTTGGTACACATCATGTTGTTAGGTGCCACTGAGTTGGTTCTGACTCATAGCGACCCTGCAGGAGAGCAGAACTGCCTCCATAGGGTTTCAAAGGAGCAGCTGGTGGATTTGAGCTGCCGACCTTCTGGTTAGCTCTCGACCACTAGTCCACCAGGACTCCTTAAACCCATTGCTGCTGAGTGGATTCCAATGCTGAGCAACCCTGTAGGACAGGGGAGAACTACCCGAAAGGGTTTCCACGGTTGTCATCTCTATCGGAGCAGGCTGCCACGCCTTTCTCCCACAGAGCAGCTGGTGGTTTCCAACTGCCAACCTTTCAGATAGCAACCTCATGTTTAGCCTTTGCATCACCAGGGTACATGCACGTGCGCACACACACACACACACACACACGGACACACTCATTCATAAAGCAATAAGACGCCTTCAAAAATAAAGAACTCAGGGTGCATAAAACAGGCCAATAGCTTTGCATTTTTTTAATCTTCACAACAACCAAAATATAAATCCATCTTGTATTTATGAGACTAAATAGAACAACAATGATTAAGAGAATATATACGAAAACTTTCTTTGGAAAATAAAGATTAATTGTCGAATTACAAAATGGTACATATCACAAAATTGTGCATGCAAGTGTAAAGACACAGATGAATGGCTTTGCCAGTGGGAAGTATATTAGAAGTAGAGCAATGTTTCACATATTTTATGACAACTCAGATCGCATTGCCATACATCCTAACAACCTATTCCATTCAATAACTACTGAGTATACACTGAAATAGATAATATGATAGTGGTAAATTTGGGAGGCTTATAATTTTAATTTCTAACCAGATAATACATAAGCTTTCAGAATTTAAGACTACTCATTCATTTGTATATTTAAAATAATATCAAATCAAAAATGTAAGGAAATACAGAATTTAAGACTACTTATGAAATTCATTATCTCTAAAATTCATGCCTCTAGAGTATGGAAAAATATTTTTATTGACCTCAATTCACCTGCATTCACATTAACAATCTGAAACAGATCACTGTATTCAGGGCAGGGTATATGCCAAAACATTGTCACCTGCTCAAGGAGGAGGGTACTAGCCACACATTGTAAATTATCCTAAAAGTAGTTGAAAAGAAAATTCCTCTTTCTACCTAACTAGGAGAGTCAATTTAAGTGGATGACATTTTTTAGAAAAATCACACCAAAACACATACAGATATTTAGATAGCATAAAAATAACTCTGTAGTCACCTTAATTATTCAAGAAAGCCAGCTCAAAAACTCCACAGAGCCCCAAGTATAAATAAATCCATAAGTATCCAAAACATAAAAATTGGATTACTGTCATAAAATATGAGGAAAGAAAGGAACACCAGTCAAAGAAAAGGAACCAGAGAATACACAGCACAACTGGTTTCATGGTTTAAATGCTCCCTGAATCCACTAAATATTCATTCAGCTGCTATTTGTTGAGCACCTACTATGTGCCAGGCCTTGTGACACAAGGGTTATACATGTTGGCTTGAATAAATACTGTGATTTAGTGCTAATCACACAAAAGCTTTTCAAAAGCAAAATTTTATGCAATTTTACACTGTGACAAACAGAAAAACAGCAGTTATCACAATTAAGTTACAGAGGTTCTTACACTGGCAGTCAAGTTCCATGGAAATATATTATGAAGCAGGAATAGATTACTGGTCACACCGCAAATGAAAGCGCTTTGACAGACACTGAATCTATTAATTCACCATGGACCACTGAAGAGTTCATTCCTAAAATCACGACTCTGGAGTCCCAGAAAGCCAAGCACGCTCTCTGGTCTTTTGACACTGGAGACAAATACACGTATTTTACAAAAGGGGGAGATTAGTCAGGTGATGTCCATCCCTGAAACAGAAGCCTCTGGGGATCAGACCTCAACTGCTATTAACACTTAACCAACCAACAAGCAATGTATACTGTCAAGTCAGTCCTGCCTCAGCCCGACCTTACAACAGGGCAGAGGAGAATTGCCTCAGAGGGTTTCCAAGCAGCTGGTAGATTCTAAACACAAGCCATTCAGTGAGCAGCCAAGCTCTTAACCACTGCACTACCAGTTCCCCATTCACATGTAAACAAAGAAAAAGGAGATTTTGTATGTTGCTGAAATGTTCGCCTCATCTTCCTTGTCTTCTGTATTTTTTCCAGTACTAACTCAGCAAGGGCAAGCCTAAGGACACCAACGTCAAGTATGCTTTGGATCGAGGCAGGGAAAACTACTTGGCTTCCGTCAGCTGTGTGATGGCTCTGTCAGCACCTTACAAGAAAGCTCCCATTTGACCCCTACATCACTGCTTCTGTCTCAGAGTCACTCCAATTGCTCAGAGTCGCAGGTGAATATTCTCTTCCTCAGGAACAGTTTCCAGCCAAAGTTTCTGGCACATGTACTCCATGCCAGTCACAAATATAAGAACGCCACCTGCAGCTCACTGGAGAGATGAGGGGTCCACATACCGACAAACAAAGGATAATAAAACAACACAAGTGCTGTAAGACAGGGGTATACAGAGCATTCACAGAAACAGAGCGGAAGATGGATGTGTGCAGACTTTCAGTAACTAATCTTTATGCTAATTAAGAATTTACACTGGAATAAACCTCTTCCAGTTAAGCCTTTCCCATCCAGCTGAGTTGCAGGAATACCAAAATTAACTGCAGGGAAGTTGTCCTGATAACTGAAATTCATTCATTACGATTCAGACTTTCATTCAGAACTATTTACTGAATAATTCCATACCAGACTACTGTACTTTTCCCTAGGTGTCAGAGAAGTAGTGAAGGGAGTATCAGGAATTATGTTTCCGAGGACTTGGCCAGGCTCCAAACAACCGACAATCCAGCCTATTTCAAACAAAGTCAAATTTTAAGAATGGCCTACCTTTTCCCAGGCACCACCCAGAAATAAAAATAATGAAGTTTAGTTTTATTGTCTTTTTTTTTTTACAGAGCCTTCCCAATTCTATGAGTTTAAAACAGGCAAAATTAATATATAATACTGAGGGATGCACATATAATAAGCCAAATGTATAACTACCGAAAGTATAATTACCAGAAGACAGTGGTGGTGGGTGGAGGCAGGTTATAGAGAAAGGGAATATAGAAGTTTCAAGGGTACTGGTGACATCTGTTTTTTAGGTTGGGTAGTTACACACAATTGTTACCCTTTAACACACACACACACACACACACACACACACAATCTTACCTATCCTCTTGTTCTGACTGCCTATCAAGTTGGTTAACCTTGATCAAGAAGACAGTGTTAGAAAGGTGTTACAGAAGAGCACATTTCCAAGATGCCTAGCAAAGCCTTCAGAATGGATACCCACGTAGGTACTTTACATTGAGTTAGGAATGCTGAGAGTGAAAGAACCCTATAAAGAATCTTCTAAGACTGCCCCACCCTGGATGGATCAGACTTTACATAAGGGATGAAACTGGAACAAACCACCACCGCCCACATTTAATACACACAAACACCCAGAGGCATGCTGAAACATGAAACGGGGCTTTGTGATCCTGCGAACTCTAAGTGCTTTCTCTCCCCACTTGTAAGAATATTTTGGCCTTGACGTACTCACATGAAGAAAACCTTCCCTCTATAAACAGTTTATTTTTGATATCACACTGATAAATCTCTTCAACAAAATAAGCTTTAAAAACATATTGGCAACAAAATAAATGTCAAACTCCATTAGACAAGGCAGAAGTCACGGAGGAAATTCCAAAATTGAAGGCATTTTGGCACTGAATTCCAATGATTCATGTCAGATGTTCAGTGTCCACCCTTGAACCCACCTTTCTCAAAGCCAAGCCTTCTCCCTGACACCAAAAAGACACAGCCTTAAATCACTCTTTGACAGTGACTGTTGGAAGCCGTGAGAAAACGTGAATCTAGTGTAGTGGTCAAGTGAACACTTCCGAACCAGACTGTCTGAATTCAAGTCCTGTCTCTGCCACTTATGGGGTCAAGTTGTATGTTTCTACCTCAGTCAAGTCTGTATCTCAGTTTACTTACCTATAAAAGGTGAATGACGCCACCCAGGTTGTTTTGAAAGCTGCACATCATTGTTCTTGCACTTAAGGGCTGCCAAGTCGGTTCTGACTCATAGTAACCCCTCTGCACTACACAACAAAACGCTGCCTGGTTCTGAGCCATCCTCACAATTGTTGCTATGTTTGAGCCCACCGTTGCAGCCACTGTGGTCAGCTTATCTCATGGAGGGTCTTCCTCTTCTTTGCTTGCTTTCTATTGACCAAGCATGATGCCCTTCTCAAATACTGGTCCCTCCTGATAACAAGTCCAAAGTACATGAGACAAAATCTTGCCATCCTCACTTCTAGGAAGCATTCTGTCTGTACTTCTTCCAAGACAGACTTTTTTTCACTTTTCCTGGCAGCCCACGGTATAGCCCATATTCTTCGCCAAACCGTAACTCAAATGCATTATTTCTTCTTCAGTCTTCCTTACCCATTGTTCAGCTTTCACACCTGCATTTGAGGCAAATACTATGGCTGGGGTCAAGCACACCTTCTCTTTAAAGTGACATCTTTGCTTTTTAACACTTCAAAGAGGTCATTTGGTTTCCCCATGGCTGCTTCCATGGCTATTGATTGTAGATCCAGGTAAAATGCAATCTTTGACAATTTCCATGGTTTCTCTGTTCATCTAATGTTGCTTACTGGTCCAGTTGTAAGGATTTTTGTTTTCTTTATGTTGAGGTGTAATCCATACTGCAGGCTGTGGACTCTGATCTTCATCAGTAAGTGCTTCAAGTCCTCTTTAAGAAAGCAAGGTCACGCCACCTGCTTATCACAGGTTGTTAATGGGTCTGCCTCTAATTCTGATGAGTGCTCTTTCTCTCTCTAATCCAGTTTATTGAACTATTTGCTCAGCACAGAGACTAACTATGGTCAAAGGATACAACCCTGACACACAGCTTTACTTATTTTAAACCACGCAGTATCCTCCGGTTCTGTTCAAATGATTGCGTCTTAGTTTACGTACAGGTTCTGTATGAGTACAGTTTGGTGTCAACCTAAAATATTCAGCATATAATGGTGCTAACTATTATTCATGTTTAACTAAAGGAAACTGTAATTCAAAATTATTTGAATTTGTACTCTGTGTCATCAACTACCCCCTAAATCAAGAGAAAATTAATCATAAAAAGGAAAGAAAACATCTTTTAACTCAAGATCTGAACTCAAGCTTATGTCAAATACAAGAAGTGCAACTCTCCAGTTGTGAACGTTAAAGTGAAAAGAAATTGTTCATGTGATTTATTTCCTGATGCTGGCATTTTACCAAAGGACGAAAGCAAAACCAAGCCAAAGCTACTGCCATCAAGTCGGGTCCAACTTATGGTTGCCAAGGAGCGCCTAGCAGATTTGAACCGCCTACCTTCTGGTCAGCAGACGTAGCACTTAACCCACTACGCCACCAGGGTTTCCTCATCAAAGGAGGATCATCTTTGAGAAACACTTGGAGGTCTTCATAATGAGGCAAGGAGTTAGTCTGATATGGAGAAGTACTACCAGGCCAAGAATTTTACTTCTGTTTCCAACCCCTACCCACAGGACATCATGGCACTTCATTTCTCCCATGGCCTCAAGTGGCCTCATCTGTGTGAGGGAGTTGGATCTTTCAGCCTCTGTTGTCTCTGTGGTGAGATTTCCATTTCCTGTGCATAGTTTAGGGTCTCGTGTGAAAGGGAGAGAACTGATCTCTCCAGTGTGCTTCAAACCACACCAGCTTCCCTCCAGTCACTGAACTTGTACCTTTGAGGTGACGAGAACTTTAGAGATGAAGAAGTCTCCCTGCATTTGCGGGCAGGCAAGATACTGACATTAGACCCATTCTAGACACGAGAAGCGGAATTAGGAGCAGAACCCACATCTGAATCATCTACCAGTCTTCTTTCCACCATACCTGGACTTTAAGACTACCTAGGAATAATAGCCAGTGCTTTGTCAGGCCTCTCTATTCTTTTCTCAAGCCACATGGGATATCCATATTCACTTAGTCTATTTTGTCCCCTGGGTACAGAAATGTTTTGGTAGTGGATGTGTTTCTGTAATAGCCAAGATAAAAATATGCATGAACAACCATGACTTTGGGCTGGGTAGTGAGTGGAGGGGCTCACATTACTGATAAAGAAGGTGATTTAATAGATCAGCAGAAAGAATATCCAGTAGATTCTTTATTCCCAAATCTAATCTCACCGGCAGGGTCTATTTGACCCTTCATATTGATTCAAAGAATAAAGGAATACAGTCAACTCATTTTAAGACTTTAAATAAATCACAAAAGGAAAAGACATTAGGAGTTGCACTAGCCAAAAAGTTTTGGATGTCCTATGTCAGGAGTATTTTCTTGGCCAAGGATAGGAACATGTGCATTCACAAACACACCATGAACATCTGGTGTACTACCACATGTTGCCTTAAATAAGGACCAGAGGAGAAAAGGCAGATTGGGAATGTAGGCAACAGAAGTTGGACTCGGGAAAATGATAGGAAAATGACAAGTCATCTGACAGATTTTTCAAAATCACAGATAAGCCTTTGACCCAGGGAGTTTAACCATCTTCTCAAGCTGCCCTTGGGTATCTACCACATCAAGCACTTTCAGTACTAAGGAGTAAGACTACACGAAAAGTCACGGGGTTTCCAGATTTTCTCACTCTGCAAACACCACAGACACATTACCCATGTAACCTGATCACTGCCCAATTACTAGCCCCTTTCAGAGAATTGAGAGGAATTTCACTTTTAGAGCAACATAAAAAGCAATTCTTCCCAACTGTAGAAGTCCTGGGGTGTGGATTTGGCTGTGCCATGTGCCTCATTGGCTGCCTCGCAGTGCAGGATCCTGGCTGCAGACCAGCACGAAGGAAGCTGCTCTTCCCCTCCAGGGCCATCTGCTCAGACAGGATGGACTGCTACTGCTGCCCATGGGGGATTCTTCTCTGTCATAACTTTCTGGCAACGCTCTGGTGGAGAGAACTGCAGCAAGAGCACGAAAAACGTGCCCTGCTCATCAGCCTCCTGGAGCCGGCAGCAGACAGTCCTACCAACACAGGGAAAGGGGAGAAGAGAGAGGGCTCACATGGACACCCTATTAGGACAGCACTTTTTCCACTTCTTGTTTGTATAATTAGGGGCTATCCAGTCCATTTAGACCACAATGGCCCCATGTGAAAAAGCAGAACAGCCCCCTATGGTTTTCTAGGTGACAATCTTTATGGAAACAGATTGCCAGGTCTTTATCCTGCAGAACTGCTGGGCAGGTTTGAACTGCCAACACTACAGCCAGCTGCCGAGTGTTTAACTGACCATTGTACCATACACCAGGGCTCCTTTCTTAACTCCTGTTGCTGCTATGTGCCATCAAGGCAATTTCAACACATGAGGGCCCTACAGGACAGAGCGGAACTGCCCTACAGGCTTTCCTATGCTGAAATCCGTACAGAAGCAGATCGCCAGATCTTTTCTTCCACAGTTCTCGCGCCACCAAGGCTCTCGTGGTCGACTAAGTGGGCCAACATGCATTCACCCTTCAACATCCAGAGAGAACAACACAAGGGCAATAATAGCACAAGCAACATACACACTCACTGCTAGACCAGAGGTTGTCAACCCACAATCATAACCACAATTCCATTTCTTTGAAACCAAAAAAATTTTTATGCAAAAAGGGAAAATTACGCAAGTTGTAAAATGTGTGTCGGTTTTATGTGTATGTGTGTGTGTTTGTGTGTGTACGTAATTGCAAGGTTAAACGAAGTTTTTACCATGAATCACAGTTAAACAAAACATTAGGCCGAATCTTACTCTAAGCTATTAGAAGCAGCACTTCATTTAATTCTCCTAACAACTCTATAAAAGAATACCTTTATTAATCTTATTTTGTAGTTGAAGACATTGATACACAAAGTAGATACGTAACTTGCAGTGCACACTTCCCAGGCAATCTGACCTGAGTCTGTGCTCTTGACACGAGCCCTGCAGTGCCTTCCCAGGCACAGTCTCTATTTCCTCGGCAATTAGTCCCTTTGTCACAGCTGTTGCCACACTATAATCCTTTGTTCAACCATCTGCCGCCTCCTGTTTTGGACTGAGAACACCTCAAGGGCAGGTTTTACTCAGCGGTGACTTAAGCATAGCTTCACAGAGTAAAAGATTCAACCAACAGCTCTGAAATTAAATAAACGAGTAAAGAACAGGAAAGAAAAATCAGAAGCAAAAATGATGTAGCAAAAAAAGTAATAACAATAAACCCTGAACTTGAGGGTCTGTCCTAGGTAAAGGGAAATTAAATCCCCAGATTTCTTCTCTTTCTTATTGAGACACGGTGGAAACGAAGACGATCAAAAACTTTATCATATTGAAAGAAAAAAACTAACATTTTAAAGCTTCTGCATAATGGTTTTTCCTGAGCCCCCTTTTCTGGGAAAACAATGGTCATGGATTGAATTTTGTCCCAAAATATGTGTCAACTTGGCTATGACGTGATTGCCAATATTGTATGGCTGTCCTCCATTTCGCAGTCAGAAGTTATTATACTGTCTCTGTGATGCCAATGAGGCAGGATTAGAGACAGCTATGTCAACAAGACAGGACACAAGCTACAGGATTAGGCTGTATCTTGAGTCAATTGCTTATAAATTGTATAAGACAGAAGAGGGACCTCCTGCCACCAAAAAAGAAGAACCAGGACTACAGTACATCCTTTGGGCCTGTAGTTCCCATATTGAGAAATTTCTAGACCCAGGGAAAGACTTACGACAAGGATCTTCCTTCAGAGCCAACACAGAAAGCTTTCGTCTGGAGTTGGTGCCCTAAATTTGGACTTCTAGCCCCTCAGGCCATGAGAAAATCAATTTCTGTTTGTTTAAGTCATCTACTTGTGATATTTCTGTTAACAGCATTGCTAGATAACTAAGACAGAATTTGGTACCAAGAGTGGGGTGCTGCTCTAACAGATATCTATAATGTAGAAGGGGTTTGGGAATTGGGTGGTGGGTAGAGGCTGGAAGAGTTTTAAAGTTCCTAGTAGTAAAATCCTACACTGCCTTGAAGATGGCACTTAGATTGCTGGTGGAACGACACACAACAAAGACAATTCTAGTGAGGGCTGTGAGGCAGGCTGTGACACAGGAGATGGTGTAGACAGCAAGAAGTAATGGAGAGAAATGACAGCAGCAGAACCAGGAGCTGGTGCAAGATGGTGCAGGAGCCAGCCTACAGGGCAAGAGAACTGAATGCTTTGGGGCAAAAGGCTTCCTGCCAGAGTGGGGTGCCTCTGGGCACTTATTAGTGAAGCTAGGCTTGCCAACTCACAGAATAAGAACTGAGTGCCTTGGACCAAGGCTTACTGGCACAGCAGGATGCCTCCAGACACTCACTGGTAGAGCTGAAGAGCTTTGGAACACTTGATCAAGCAGGGCAGAGGACAGGCCAGCCGAGGAGGGCCAAGGGGCTGAGAATTCAAGAAACCAGGAAACAGAATGAAGAGACAAGGAACACAGGCAGAACTGCCTTGGTATCAAAGGGTAGGGCCACAACTTCTGGAGTCCCAAGGGGTGGGGCCACAGTCTCCTAGGTTTCAAGGAATCAGACCTACACCAGCTCAGTTCCGGAATTTGGGGCTGCCATTCACAAGTGGGGAATGGGGCCGGATCCACTGCCCAAAGCTAAGAGGGCAAGGCTGCCATGCCCAGCAGGCAGAAGAATGGGGACTGCTGCTGCCGAGGAAGCAGAACTACTATCCTAGTAGCCCTAGAAGGCAGAGATGCAGCCCACAGCTGAGGGGCTTCCATCCAGAATCTGGCCAAAATCTGGAGTTCGGAGGGCAGGGCAATTGCCCAGATGCTCCCAAAGAACAGAGGATTACTTTCAAGCCTGGAGAGCTAATATAACATGTTCTGTCAGTTTTGGACTTGCATAGTATCCCTCATTTCTTCTTTCCCTCCAATTTCTCTCATTTGTAATAGAAATAATCTATTTTCGAGCTATTCCATCATTGCCCTTTGGAAACTGATAACCTGCAGTCTGATTTCACAAATAAGGAAGAATTTTATCCCAAGACGGAATGTGGATATGGAGTATATTTAAGACATTGGGGATAATGTCATACAGTAAGAGTTTTTCATTTGTGCTAAGGATGTGAATTTTGGCAGGCCGAATGGTAGAATTTCATGGACTGAATTGTGTCCTCCAAAAATATGTGTCAACTTGGCTAGGCCATGATTCCCAGGATCATGTAGTCACTCTCCATTCTGTGATCTGATGTCAATTATTCTAATGTAAGTCTCTACCTCTGTGATGTTAAATGAGGCTGGATTAGAAGTAGTTATGTTCATGAGGCAACACACAACTTACAAGATTAGGTAGTATCTTAAATCAATACCTTTTTAGATATGACAGAAGCAAACAGACAGGAGAAGGACCTCGTATCACCTAGAAAGCAAAACCAGGAGCAAAGTGTGTCCTTTGGATCTGAGGCCCCTGCATCGAGAAACTCCTAAGCCTAGAGAAAGTCTGATGACCAGCACCTTCCCACAGAGCCAACAGACAGAAAGCCTTCTCCTGGTGCTGGAGCCCTGAATTCAAACTCCCAGCCTCCTAAATTATGAGAGAATAAATTTCTGTTTGTTATTTCTATAGCAGCACTAGACAGCTCAGACACTAATTTAAAGTATTTGGGGATCAGCAAACAGCGCCAAGGTTTATTTTAGGGGCTGGGGATGAAAAGGTAAACTGTATTCAGTAAGAAAGTAACAGAAGCTGGAAAATCAAAAGCTAAGAGACAGAAAATGAGTCAACTCTAAGAGAAGCAAAAGAGCAAAAGCGCAGCAGGCTGGAATGCTAAACCAAGGGAGAGTCAGGCAGAGGACAGAAGGGTGTGCGAGGAATGGTTGTAGGTTCTCAAGATAATGATGCCTACATATGCAGTGCCAGGTGCTGCTGGTACTAGACACTAATCCCCATCACCCCGAAACCTTTGATTCAAGTTGGCCACAAAGCACCCCTTGGATCAGTGGTCCTTTAAGAGGAGGGAAGAATAAGGTTGCTGTCCAACATAGGCCGAGTCATGCAGGAAACAGCAGCACTTACAAGAAAGGAGTTGTAAAGCAGAAGAGAAGGTAAGTCCAGAGAAGCCTGAAGTCTGAGGAGGAGATGCCTAGGGAAACGGCCGGCCCTGGAGGTGGCAGCCCAGACTGCCGCTTCCCCTGGAAAAGGGAACGAGGGCTTCGCCTTTGCATTTCAACACATAACGCCAGAGGACTTGGGGACAGTGAACACTGGCTAGGTAAGAAAAACCGACCAGCCAAGAGCCAGAGACTATTACTCAGTCAAGTCCTACCCCCCGCAACACACACACTTTTAGGAGAACACAACTGGTTCCCCGCAACACAGTCACTTCTACGCCCCATACCACAATGACTCAACACTAACAATCAGAATGTGGGTTTGCAAATCTCTTTAAAACTCAGTCTAAACCAGCTCAGACGTAGCAGTGAGGGGGAAGAGAAAAAAGTACTTCATCTTGCAACTCTGGAAGTCTTACTTTACTAAGCCAAGTGCCGTCGAGTACTTTACTAAACTCATCTTAAAATGAGCTGGCATATTGCTCAACAGGAAACATTAAACTTTGCCGATTAAGCCAAAGATTACTTTTGAGGTAGGACAATCTATTCCCACAGGGCCACCATTTTCTTGTGAGTTCCTAGATCTCAGAGGGTGTTTCCCTTATAAATCAAACTGTAGTGTATCAGCCCCTCAGTTTTAACCCCTAGCTTTTCCTATACTCAAAGCTACATATTCCGATTCATATTGTTACGTCAAATAGCATATTCATGAAGTTGAATGTTCTACCAGATATACTAATTTTAGAGTCATTTTAACATTCTCACACCTTCCCTACCTGTCAAGGGAAAGGAGGAAAATAAAGCAGGGAAATATAGTTCAGTGGTTGTACAGCTGCTCTCTAAAAACTTATAGAAAGAAGGTGACACACATTCCCTTGTGACAAGAATTTCCCCTACCTTTAGTGTGCTTGACTACTAATGAAAAGGTGGGAGGTTTGCATCCACCCAGCGGTACCTGGGAAAAAAGGCCTGGCAACTGTGTCCTCAAAAAAAGAAAAAAAGAAAATCAGTCACTTGAAAGCCTATGGAACACAGTCCTACTCTGACACACATGGCATTGCCAAGAGTCAGAAATGATCTGGTGGCAGCTGGTTTAAAAAATAAACAAACTGTTTCTGTTGAGTCCATTTAAACACATAGCAGCACTATAAGACAGACAAGAACCACCCTACAGAGTTTCCAAGGAGCACCTAGTGGATTTAAAGATGTCAACTTTTGGTTAGCAGCTGTAGCACTTAATCACTATGCCACTAGCGTCTCTTCTTCTGTCTCAGTGTTCCCTTAGTGTCTTTTTCTAAACCAGGAGACACCTGGAATCTCCGAAGATAATCAAGCTAGTATACAATGCCACTTTACGTTACAAGGCACCAATGTTTGGAAGCAGCCAAAAAAGTAAAGTTACGCTTTATACTCACTCCACCTCTTGAGTCCAGAGTTAGATTTCACTTGTCATTTGAAAACAAAATGAAGATACTCTCAGGTGAAACTGCATCTAAAAGCTATGGTGCCTGTTAAGCAGTGTACTTTGGTCCATGATTTTTATACAAAGCATCAACAATATCCAGCTTCTGTCACCTTCTAAAAGCAACTGTTTCCACTACTTGTTGTAGACAACAGTCAAAGATCACTACCATACTAACAGCAAGCTGCTTCGCTGGAAGCTCATGGAGAATAGAACTAACTGCGATGGGTAACTGTCAAGAATAAAGTTACCAAGAGTTGTTGTCTGAAACTTTTGTTTGCTTTTCACTGGCCATTAACTTGAAACAGACTTTCAAGATTTGATTACAAACCTACATTATTACAGCCATCTGACTATGCGCAAAGAAGAGCAAAACCAGAATTATGTGGAAGATTCTACTATCCTAACTTGAAGAAATTTCCCAGTCTCCAGTGAGTCCCTGGCTCCAGTCACAGAGAACATCTCACACTGCCTGACAGTAGCTCCAGCCCCAGCGGAGCCCCCATGTGTGGCTGTCTTTCACAACCCCAGTTATCAAGGAGAAGCAATCTCTCAGTCTGTGTGGTTTGGCAAGTCTCCTCTAGACATCAGCTAAGTGCACTCACTTCTGTTTCCTTAAGTTTGAGATCCAGCAGATGTGAAACATGAAATTCCAAACACCTTTAACACAAGACAAGGAAGAACCAAATTATCAAATATCCTAAAACTGATCTTGGTTGTAAGAGTAGGGTTGGCACTCTGGGTCAACTTAATAGGAAACAACAATAACAAAATCCTTCTATCATGCTCTTAAATAAAAGTCATGGCCATCAGCAACAACATACCCCAGCACACCAGTCCAGGAGTATGTTAAACAAGTGATACACTCTTCTCCAGCAAAAAATTTAAGAGGGCACCAAAAACAAAACAAAATAAAAACCAGTAATCAAAATCAACAATATTTTAATGTGAGCTTTTCAAATATCAAAATTAATGCAAAAACAATCTGACAGTGAAAAAATTCCAAACTGTAGATAAAGACAGAATCCAACTTTGGGTTTAATTATAAACTTGCTTTCACTCCTCTCACTCTAATTCCTGTCTTTTCGGATGTGGTCTTTATGTAACATTTTGGAATTTTGGTCATCTTTTGACATTAAAACATTACGTACCTAGATTGTGAGTTTGTTTGGCAACCCTATAAATGTTTCACTCCAGAAGAGTGCCTCACTTCACCCTTACTCTACTCCTGCCAACACCTATTACCTTCCTTACACTCACATGGAAACCCTACGAGGTAGTTGCCATCACTCCGATTTATACATGAGGTTGGCTATGTTCCTCAAGGTCACAGAGCCAGGGTGGCCTTGTCAGAGTCCAGGACAACCTATCCAGCTCCACAACCCACACTCTTAAAGATAACCACCCTACCCCTCAGAGCTTTGTATCACGGAGACCAATATACCCACTGCAGTTGAGTTGGGTCTGACATAGCAATCATAGAGGTCATAGCAATCCTAGAGGTCAGAGTTGAACTGCCCATAGAGTCTCCAAGAAGCAGCTGGAGAATTTGAACTGCTGACCTTTTGTTTAGCAGATGTAGCACTTTACCCACCACGTCACCAGGGTTTCCGGGACCAACATAGCACTGGAAATATTTAGAAAAAAACAGTATGTAGAAAACAATCTAAATAGGCCACAGTGAAAGACAATTTAGGCAAATTCAGTCATGAGTTGTTTATCACTAATCAGTGTCTCATAATACTCAGGCTATTATGGTGTGAATTCTATCACGCTCCCAGCGCTTTTCTAATTTGTCTGGTCACAAATTCTATACAGCTATGCTAACCTTCAGAAGGAATCAAGAAAGAGAATTTCTGTTCCTTGACTCAACGGGCAAGACTAGAGATCGAGTCACCAGTGTCCACACCTAGGTTTTGAGATGAGCCTCGTTGTTGCTGCTGACTATAGTCAATTTACTTCCAATTCACAGCAATCCCACCCGACAGAGAAGAACTGCCCCCTGGCGTTTTCTTGGCTGCAATCGTTACAGAGGCCAAGAATTCCAGGTCTTTCTCCCACAGAGCTGCTGGGGCGGGGGCTGTGAACCACCAACCTCTCGGTTACCAGGGAAGGACAAACCCGCAGAGTATTCCAGGCTTCAGAATCTGTCCAAGCTACAACATGAAATAAGTTTCAGGACAACTTAATAATACAAGTGATTACTTGCAGGACATTGTTCAGAAATACTCCTCAAACAACGTGTTCATTTAGAAAGAAAGTATAATGTGGAGCATAAAATAAAGCCACCACAGCTATAGAGGGCCCACCACACTCAGCCAGCAGAGAGTGACAGCCATTGCTGTTAATAAGGGTCACAGTGAAGTTCATTCAGAAGCCACACTGAAAAAGTCTCTAAACAAGATCATAGAAAGAATGGTTGAAGAAACTAGGGCTCTTTTTCTTAGGAAAAAAAAGCAACTTAAGTTAGAGAAACAACCACTTTCCTTCGTGAAGAGCTAGCAGATTTGAATTATGTGACACCAAGAGACTGAACGTGGACAAATGGATGACAGTTTATGGATGACAGTTTCAAGGAGTGTGCCTTTATCCTGGCATAATGAAAGAAACCTCCCAACAATCAGACCTGTCCAGCAATGAAAGGACTTGTCTCCAGAGAAAGAAAGGTGGCTGTCAGCTGCTACAGAAGGGACTCAATACAGAGTGGCCACTTGGACAGAATCACTTCTAAATTCCCTTCCAACTCTAAGACATTAAGAAACAGAACGAATAATTAGACTTAGCGCACTCACTGGTATGCACGGTGTTTAATCTCTAAAACCCTGGAAAATTCAAACAAAACTGAGCCCAGTGGAAACACAGTCTCCTTGCAGTTGCATCCCGTTCCAACCTGGAGCCTTAAGTTTTAAAGAAAAGAAGCCACTGAAGTAAGAGAAGTTAAAAATCAATCTGCTCTTTAGACAAACTATCTGGAGACAGTATTTATAGTTACCAATTAAGAAAATGTATGCTCATACAGTTATCAATATTTCATAACTCTTGTGGAAACTACACTGGCTATTTTTAAGAACATCTATTGGGGTCATATAGATGAAAAATACAAAAACAGTGAGTTAGAAGTTACAAAAACAAAGCAAAGAAAAAGTCCAGTCACATATTATCAGCAACCCATATTAAGAGACCTTGAAGGAATCTACCCAGCCAAACAAGCAGGTAAACTTAGAAAACCATCCATTTAAATGATGACACAATTAAAAAAAAAATGTATAGGTTCAAACAGTCTTCTAACAGAAGCATACACACATAAGTTTAATGCAATTATTTCCATTTGGTGAAGGTTAGCTATCACAGAAGATCAAGGAAAAAATAAGATACCAGAATCAAAAAACAAAACCAAACCAAACAAAATCCATCGATTCTAATTCATAGCAACTCTACAGGACAAAGTAGAACTGGTTTCCAACAAGTGTCTGGTGAGTCTGAACTGCTGACCTTTGGCTAGCAGCTGTAACTCTTAACCATGGGGCCACCTACTGCTGGGTGGTCCATGTCCCCACTCCTGCTTCATGTACTGTCTAAATCCCACCAAAGTGTGCCAGTGATTCCATTCAAAGCACCACATTCACTGAGACGATTTTAAATGGGACTGAAGCATTATAACTCCAGAGAAGAAGGAAACAAACAACAGAGAGAAAACTCTTACTTGCCAGTCCCAGTAAGACACTGAACCAGAGGTATGCCTAACTTTAAAGTCCACCACATTTCCTCTACATCGTATAGCTAATGCCTGAGCCCACTATTTGCTAATCCCCAAACCCACGGGACTGTCCACAAGTGCTTCAAACTCAAGATATTACAAACTCATTATATCCAAAACTCAGAAACACATTACCATCCCAGACCCTGGAATTCACTTCTTCTATTAAATGGACAACTTTTCTGCCAATCACTGAAGCTAGAACTTTCAAAGGGCAACCATCAGCTCTGCTCCGGTCCACCATCCCAACACACAGACAGTCAGCAGGTTCTACCTGATACATCGCCATCTTCCAACCTCTCCCAGTCTACTTATGTCCACTATTTTTATACTACATCCCACTTAAACGGTTTTGACACTGTCTTAGCTGTGCTCCAGTTTCTGTCTGATCTAACTTACTTTGCACTTTGCTATGAAATGCAATTATGATCATGTCACTAAAGGATTTGCAGGAAGACACTGAAGAAGGCAGTCTTCCTACTTATGAGCTCAATCCAGTATCCTTACATGATTCTTCGAACTCTAGATTTCAGTCAAAATACCCTTAATTTTAACCATCAACATCCAGCCACGGTCTCTCTATCACAATTACCACAAGGTCCTTACCCATTCTCAAGGCTCAGCTGCAATGCCATCTCTCCTAGAAGTCTCTCATTTACTCTTTCATGCAGAAGTGAAACAACTAAGCACTGACTGCACATTAGACAAGGTTCCTAGGTGGCATAATCACTTTATGCCTAACTACTAACCAAAAGATTGGCAGTTCAAGCCCAACCAGTGATATTCTGGAAGAAAGGCCTAGCAATCTGCTTATATTAAAATTACAGCCAAGAAACTCCATGGAGCAGTTCTACTCTGTAACATGACTCGATAGCAAGGGGTATGTCAGACACCGGATATACAAAAATGATTCAGTAAGTGCTTATACAAGTAAATTCTCCTGTTACTGATCTTTCACAATTTTTTTTTATTCCTTTTAATAGAACTCAATATAACCTGAGTGCTAAGACAATCAACTGGGTACCTGTTTCACATCATGATTTCCTTGAAAGCAGGGATCACTTCTCACGCCTATGAAGACACTATCGCAATCTATTGACTCAACAAGTACATACTGAAGTTTAAAGTCTGCACATTTGTCTGTGGCTATTGTATAACTGCTCTCCCTGGTTTTCCTTTAGCACCTTCCAACCCTCTTTCCAAATAGAATGAATGACCTATTTAAAATGTGAATCAGATATCAGATTCATGTTTAAAACCGAAGGCCTCACCTGTATGAAGCAACGTTTTAAATGATTCCAAAAGCTTAACTGACAAAAGAAAAAGCAGATACACTGCATTTCATCCATATTAAAAACTTTTGCGCACTCAAAGCTTATTGCAGTACTGTCCACAGTAGAAAAAAAAATCAACTTAGGTGTCCATCAACAGATGAATGGATAAACAAACTATGGAATAGTCACACAGTGGAATAATATGCAATCACAAAGAATGACTATGACCTTGGCAAATATCTCAAAACACAGAGGAATCCGAAAGACATCCTGCTGAATGAAATTAGTCAGTTGCAAAAGAACAAGTATCATATGAGACCACTGCAATAAGGAATCAAGAAAAAGTTTAAGCACAGAAGAAAGCAGTCATTGATGGTTACAAAGGTGGAGAGGGAGGGAGAGGGACAGTAAACAGGAATCGGGTTAGCTGAAGGGAGTGGCAACATTCAGTAGAACAGAAGTCAGCAGAGTTGGACTAAGCCCAAAACTAAGAGATTTCCTAAATATAACCCAAAACTTTGAAGGACAGAACAGGGGCAACAGTCTGGGGACCATGGTTTCAGGGGACACTTAACTGGCATAACAAAATTCTTTTAAGAAAATGTTCCCCATCACACTTTTATGAGTGGTGTCCAGGGTCTTAAAAGATAGCAAGCTGCTATCTAGGCAGCATCAGCTGGTCCCTACCCACCTACGGAGAAAGGACAACATCAAAGACAGAAGGAAAATAGAAGCTCAAGAGACAGAAAGGGTCATATAATCCAGAGACTACAGAGCATGAAACCAGAAGAACGAGACGGTGCCCAGCCACCCACTAATGACTACCCTGACAGGGAACAGAACACAGAATCCCTGACACAGCAGCAGGAAAATGGGCATACAGAACTAGAACTCTTTTAAAAAGACCAGACTTGATGGTCCCTGTTTTAGTCACCTGGTACTGCTCCAACAGAAAATAGCATGAGAAGAAGGCTTCATGAAGAGAAACTTTTATTGTTACAGTCCAGTAAGCCACAAATCCATTCACAAGTTACAAATCCACTCAATATGAGAAATCATTACAGTCCAGTAGGCCGAGAGTCCAAATTCAACAAGAGCATCTCAGCACAGGAAGCTCAGGTCCAAAGGACATCCTCTGCTCTAGGTGCTGCTCTCTTGGTGGTACGAGGTTCCCAGTTTCCTCGGCTCACTTCTCGCCCCCATATCCCACAAACTTGCACCTTGGGTCCTGCCGTGCTAACACAACTGCAGCCCATTCTCTATCAACATCACAGAGGCAGGATTCATAACACATGGGGGGAATGGCACCATACTGAGACTCTTAGCAGAGTCAAATCAACATATACATTTTTGGAGAGGACACAGTTTAATCCATTGACAGTCCCATAGACTGGAGGGTCCCCAGAAGACAGGCCTCTGGAGTCTGTTAGCCCAGAGCTGAAGCCAACTCTTCAGACAAAGACTGAACTGGACTATAAAACATAAAATGATATTGGTGACGAGTGTGCTTCTTGGCTTAAGTATATACATGAGGCTAACTGGCCAGCTCCTTCCAGAAGCTAGATGAGAGGGTTAAGGGGACAGGAAGTGGTTGAATGGACACGGGAAGTACAAGTTGGAAAGAAGGAGTGTGCTGTCACAAGGTAGGGAGAGCAGTTAGAGGTACACAGTAGTGTGTCTGCAAGTTTGTATGTCATATTGACTTGGACTGTAAACTTTCACTTAAAAGACAGTATTTATTGAAGAAAGGAAAGCAAGAGAGAGACGATAAGAAAGAAATTTCTGCACATTAAAAGATACACCAGGAAGAAAAAGACAATACACAGGATGAGTTAAAATTATTTTTGTTAAGGGATTTGTACCCAAAATACCTGAAGAACTCTTACAATTCAACCATAAAAAGAAAACCAAATTTTTTAAATGAGTAAAGGATTTCACTAGACATTTCTCCAAAGAAGGCATACAAATAGCCAAGAAGCACACTGAAAGATGCTTAACCCCACCACTCAATAGGAAAATGCAAATCAAAAATACAATGAGATACTACTTCCCATCCACTAAACCAAAAAAACCAAACTCATTGCTGTCATTGATGCCAACTCAGAGAGCCCCATCAGAACAGGGTAGAACTGCCCCATAGAGTTTCCAAGGAGCACCTGGCAGATCTCAACTGCCAACGTTTTGGTTAGCAGTCATAGCTCTTAACCACTACACTCCCAGGGTTTCTTCACATCCACTAGGACAGCAGAACTAAAAGACTCACAATAAGAGATGCAGGCACGGGAACAGAGAAAATGGAACGCTCATGCTAACTGCTGGTGGGAACATAAAATGGTGTAGCTGCTTTTGAAAACAATTTAATGATTCCTCAAAATGTTAAACATAGACCTATTATCATACGAGACCTAGCAATTCTATTCCTAGGTATGTATCCCCAAAAGAAATGAATACAAACATCCACACAAAATCTTGTAATCAAATGTTCATAGCAAGAAAGTAACTTCTGGGCATCAAACATCTAACAGTCAAAGGGAGATTAACACCGCTGGACTACTCCAAAAGCTAAGAGGTTTCCTAAATACAACCCAACATTTTGAATGTCAGAGTAGCAGGGACAGGGGTCTGGGGACTAAGTTTTCAGGGGATATCTAGGTCAACTGGCATAACTAGGTTTTTGTGGGTTTTTCTTAAGAAAATGTTCTGCTTCTCCTTTGGTCAGTGGCACCTGGGGTCTTAAGAGTGAACAAGCTGCCATTTAAGTAGCGTCAATTGGCCCCAACACGTGAAGTAGAAGAGAACGAAAGACGTTAAAGACATGGGGAAAATATGAGCACCAAAGACAGAAGAAGCCACGTGATTGAGAGACTCCATCAGCATGAGACCAGAAGAATTAGATGGCGTCCTGTCACCACCAAAGACTGCCCTATCAGGGAATACTACAGTGCCTGACCTAGCAGGAGAAAAATGTGGATGGAGATCTAGAAGTCTATTAAAAGGCAAGACTTGATGGTCTGACATCCTGGAGGGTCCCCTGAGGATGTGGCCCCCAGACTCTCTGCTAGCTTAGAGCTGAAACCAGTACTAAAGCCAACTCTTCAGGCAAACATTGGACTGAACTATAAGACATACAGCAATTCTGGTGAAATGTGTGCTTCCTGGCTTAAATTACATAAGGCTATCAGAGTAGCTCCTGTCCAGAAGACAAATGGAGGGGAAGAGTGGACAGGAATTGGCTGAATGTATACAGGAAGTACAGAGTAGGAAGTAGAACTGTGCTGTCACAGGGTAGGGAGAGCAGCTAGAGTTGCACAGCCGTGTGTGTGCAGGGTTTTCTACAACCAGAGTATCCATCAGTGACTGAATGGATAAGCAGAATGTGGAATAGCCACACAATGGAATATTACTCACAAATAAAAAAGGGATGAAGTGTTGACATGACCACATGGATGAACCTTGAAAACATGCTAAGTGAAATAAATCAGGTTCCAAAAGTCATGTATCACAGGATTCCACTTTCATAAAATATCCAGAATAGACTAATCCATAGAAACATTAAGTTCATGGTTGCCAGGGACTGAAGGGAAAATAGGGAGCGGCTACTAACAGATGACGTTTCTTTCTGAGTGGGGAAAATGTTCTGAAATTAGATCATGGTAACAGCTGTACTACTCTGTGAATACATTAAAACCTGTTGACTTACATTTTCAAATCATTATAAAAGTAACTTTAGTATATTCTTTAATACATATTAATATATTCTATATATATTTACATTGAATATATTTTTAAATATAGGGTATCTATCAGTTGAAATTGACGTGATGGCAATGGGTTTGGTTTGTGTCTTTGGGTTAATACATTTTACCAAATAAACTTTCTAAGTGACTTTACAGTTTAAGGGGCCCTGGCTACACAATGGAAACCCCAACGGTGTAGTGGGTAAGTGCTACAGCTGCTAACGAAAAGGGTGGCGGTTCAAATCCACGAGGCACCCCTTGGAAACTACGAGTCGGAGGCGACTTGACAGTAGTGGGTTTTTGGTTTGGTTGCATTTCAGTTAAAGAGCTTGCCTATTATCCAAAAAGTCAGCAGTTCAAATCCACCAGCTGTTCCTTGATACCCTACGAGGCAGCTCTACTCTGTCCTACAGGATCTACGAGCTGGAACTGGCTCAACAGTTTTGGCTTTCACAGTTTAAAGGGGTGCATTCATGACATGCAAATCATATCTCAGTAAAGTACCAAACATTAACACCACCGAGAAAAGGAAAAATTTCCCAGTGGGTTCCCTTTCAACTAGCATGAAGCTCAAAATGTCAGTCATATCCTCAATGCTCTCTAGGATCTGGCCTCTGCTTCCCCTCTAGACTCCTCTCCTATCATCTCCTCACTGTGCTACAGGCATGCTGGCCTTCTCTTGTTGTCACAAGATCACTTAGCATTTGTGTCTGCGGTAGTTACGGTTACATGTCCACTTGGCCGGGCCATGATTCTCAGTGGTTTGGCAGCTGTGATGTATTTGGCAGTTGTCTGACATTGTGGTCACTTCCCTAATGAGATTTGATGTCATGTGTTCACCTCCACGATGGGATCAGTTGAAAGAGGGTGTACTTGAGAGTGAGCACTGAATATCAGTGGACATCCTGCCAAGGCTTCGTGGGCTCTTGCTTGCTGCAGATGCTCCAGCTGGCTATTGTCTGTCAGACCTTCAGTTCCTGGGACTTGAGCTAGCAGGTTACCTGCAGCCTTACCTATTGATCTAGGGATTCATTTATTTTCTCAGCCTGTGAGCAAAAGTCCTCTCTCTGACCTGCTAATCTTAGATTCACCAGCCCCTATGGCTACATGAATCAGAAGAAGGCTCCAGCCAATTCAATGGACTTGGTATTTTCCAGCCCCTACAACCAACTAAGCTGTTTGCTTTTCTCTCTCTATACAGCCTTACATGTTTTACTTCTCTACAGAAACCCCTAAGTCAAGTCTTTTCACACTCTGTTCCCTTAGCCCAAAAATCTTCATCTGGCTGACTCCTATCCTCCTTCAGAGCTCAGCTTAAATGTCACCTCCTCAACGATGGCTTCTCCAACGTCACAATGTTAGTCTTCTCACTCTCTCTGGTTACTCTTATTCACAGAACTTCCACAAAAAATAATGTATGAGGCGTAAGAGGGTCTCTTGCTTATTTTTCCCTTTTACAGCTTGTCTCTCCTCCTGCCGTAACAGGCTGTCAAAACATCTGCTGAACTGCACTGCCATCAATGAAGTCACTCTTCAAACAGCAAGAGATCACGACTGAAGTTGATGAAATAGAAATGTTACAGGGATGCAAATGATGAACGCCAAATCAGAGGTACAAATGAGCATAAGAAAAATTTCAGAGAAGAAAACGACTGGTAGAAAAGTCTCCTGGAATTGATGGGGCTGGAGACAGACATCAGAGGTCACCAGCATGAAGGTACATATGAACGAGCCCTCCTCCCTTTCATCCAAAACATCAACACTTTAGCCATAGAAATACACTCTACCATGATTCATGGGAACATAATTTGGAACCTAAGCCATGATCTCTACACTATATATGCCTTGTGGGCAAAGACCAGCTTTTAGTTTTGTGTATCTCCTCATAGTAAATGCTGGCATAATAACATCTGTTGAATGACTAATGAAGTAAAAGCAAATTTAGGCATCATTCTAGCATCCCACTATCGTAACCCAAAACACAATTTGTAACTCAAAATTACAACTCTATACTTTAGAACTTTTTTGGTGACGGAAGAAGCACGCGGTGTGTCCTTTTTAATTCTTGGGTGAGGAAGGGTCAGGGATAAAACATAAAACCACCTATCTTAAGCCTATCCATAAATGGCCTGCGGAACGTCAATTCACTTGTGAAGAGTCATGCTGGGATGCCTACCCTGCCATCCACTGCCCCAGCATGGCACGTATAAGACCTGAAGCAGGGATTTTACTAGTTACTAGCACACCTAGAAACCCTGGTGGCATGGTGGTTAAGTGTTATGGCTGCTATCCGAATGTTGGTAGTTCAAAGCCACCAGACAGTCCTTGGAAATTCTATGGGGATGTTCCACTCTGTCCTGTAGGGTTGCAATAAGTCAGAATTGACTTGATGGCACTGGGTTTGTTTGTTTTGTTTGCTTTTTGGTTAGCATACCTGGATGGCAGCAAGATATAATGGAATGTTTAACCCTGACTCTGGAGTCTCAAGTGTGAATGCCAATTTCTCTACTGAATGAGCTGCTTAAGCTACAGCATGTCACTCAACATCTCTGAGGCCATTTCTTTATAAAATGATGTAATACCTATTACTCTATATACGTGTGCATGGACTAGAGTCACGCATTGTCACATAGTCAACTCCAACTCATAGCAACCCTACAGGACAGGGAAGAACTGTCACACAGGGTTTTCGAGGAGGTCATCTTTACAAAAGCAGACTGCCACCGCTTTCCCCACAGAGTAGCTAGGAGATTCAAACTACCAATCTTGCAATTAGCATCTGAGTAGTGAACCACTGTGCCATCAGTGCTCCCTGTGAACTAGAGAGAATTTGCATAAATTAGCCATCCCAGAGCCTGGTACATGGTTGGCCCACTGCAAATGCTAGTTATGATTACCAAGTCACAAGAACTACAAAGTGCCAGGGCACAGAATGCTGCAGCCCAGTAAGTAAGTGCTGACGGTCAGTTGATTTCTTGCTTCTTGGGAATTTGATGAGCAGCAATGACTCTGCACTATTTCACCATTTTCAGTTGTCCTGGCTAAGGGATGCTTGCTGGTGGATGTGCTGTTCAGCTAGGACACAAACTACTGAAACCTTGAGATGAGACTGTTAAAATATAACACCAGCCACCTAACTGGACTTTCTGATGTTGTAGAAATGAGATCTTTGTACTATGTTTTAAAGGTCAACTTAAGAATTAAACATCAAGTAGAGGGGGAAGCACAGAGTGACCCAAGTACACGGTTGAGATATGTGACCCATTGTGAGCACACACTGTCTACAACTTCACAAAGAAAACGTACTTTCCAAGTCCTTAACTCTTCTCACAATGTGGACAAATACACAGATCACTAAAAACAAGGATTGGGAAGGAAGGAGGCAATTCACTATCTCCTTCATAACAAATGGATATGCAGATAACAGTCTAGTGTTCAATCTGCTACTTTCATAATGGAGTCCCAGGAAGTTGTGAAGTGGGAGTTTAAAGGCTTCATAAACTATGATGTCACTGTATTTGTATCATAAATGAAAGCACAGGTAACGGGCACTGAAAAAAGGTGATGCACAGCAGGTATCAAAACCCTCTCCTTTGGTAATACAGAGATGAGTAGGGGCTAAGATGGGAATACACAAAGTGTGACCATGCCATAAAAGCAATAATCCCTTGTGGACCACAAACAAGAGCAGTTTCAGATATAATGTGGCCATGACCACTCTTCTCCTTACCTGACTCTGGTTAAGCTGCCTCTTTCCTATGTCCCACAAGACCTACAACCTTCATTACTTTGTTTTGTACTTGTTTATCTGCTGGCCTCTTCCAATAAACTAGCAGCTCATTCAGGGAAAAGATCTTGTCTTACCTCTCTATAGCCCAAGGGCCAACACTCAAATGTTTGAGTTGGCACTGAACAGTTGTTGAAAGACATATTTAAAAACAGATTCAGTGTAGCATACCTTGTGTACCAAAGAACTATAAATAACCTAAATTCCCATCAACAGGAGACTGGTTAAATCAGTGGTGCTCAAAGTATAATCCAAGAATCCCTAAGGGACATGAAACTCTTTCAGGGGTCCACAAGACCCTCCTTCCTCCAAATATTTATCTCTGTGAGGTCATACTCTTCAAATACTTTAACGAAAACAACGTATTACCGAGACAGAATGAAGAACTAGATAAGAAAATATAGCTTTGTTCCATTAAGCCAGATACTGAAGAGATTTGCAAATAAAACAAAATAACACTACTCTTATTAGATTCTGTTTGAAAAATTATTTCTCATAAAATCATTATTTACAGTAATATGGATTTATTGTCATTATAATAATAATACTCTCATCGTGTAGTGGTTAAGTGCTATGACTGCTAACCAGAAGATTTGCAATTTGAATCCATCAGGTGCTCCTTGGAAACTCTACGGGCAGTTCTATTTAGTCCGTAGGGTCACTATGAGTCAGAATCAACTCGATACTACTAGGTGTGGTTTGATAAACTGAAAGGTATTTTTTAATTTCCCAGTTTTAATTTCCAGTATAACAAATATCTGTATCCATAATCATATAGACTAAAACTCTATACGGTTCTCAATCATGCTGAATGTGTTAAAAAATTTTAACACAAAAATGTTTACGAGTAGCTGGTTAAATAAACTACATCACATCTGAATAATCACAGGGTATACATTTTTTAAAAAGAATGAGATAGAGTAACACATGCTGATAGAAATCAGTATCTTAGCTATAATACAAAGTTTTAAAAAGATGTGAAAACAAGATACAAATTTATACTTTTTTTAAAGAGGTATTGCCATTTATCCTATTTGCTGTGCATGCACAAACTCCTTGGATGAACACTGAAAGATAAAAAAACAGGTTCCCCTATGGAGAGGTGAAGGCCTTAGTGCACAGTGACTGCTATGACTGTTAACCAAAAGTAGGCAGTTTGAATCCTCTAAGTGCTCCTTGGAAACCCTATGGGGCCATTCTACTGTGTCTTATAGGGTCCCTATGAGTCGGAAACAACTTGACAGCAACACGTTTGTTTTTTCTTGGTCTGCAGAGAGGAATTGAGAATCAAGAGTCTCAGATAGGAAGGAGAACTGCCACTCCATTGGAATAGTATTATTTGAAAATTGTACCACCTGTATATATATTTCCAAAACAGAAAACACAGAATCAGTGAAGTATACTAGAATAGCACATGGGGACTAAACTCCAACAGTTTCCAAGTTGCAAACTGCCCTTCTTTCCCTATGGTTTAAAAATTAATTTGGTTCTTAAGTTTTACTGCTGGGAACCAATCACAAGGAAAGTATATGTACAAATTATGTCCATAAGCGCAAATAACCCAAATGTTCTATATGGATTGCTTAGACACTCCAGTTCAGCTCTAAGGCACGTTCACCTAGGTGTGCAGGCCAAGGTTCTAGGACTCACTCTGGATGGCTTTCTATCACAGCTCTCACCCTGCTTATTATGTCCAGTTGCCTCTGGACATACATACACACATACATACATACCCTAAAGCCCTTCATCTGACTTTCTTCGCTGCTACCGCTCTCATCTAAGCCATAGTCGGCTCTCTTTATCCACAGTGGTCTTCCTGGTACCACTCTTGCCTACATAGAGTCGTTTTCCACACAGCGTCCAAAGGGTCAACATTTAGAAGATAAACTGATTCTTATTACTGTCCAATTTAAAGCCCTAAAGTGGTTTCTCAGGATCCTTAGAATAAAATTCAGCCCTCATCAGGGTCCTCAAGGCTCTGTCTGACCCGGTTGCAGCTCATCTGACCTCATCTTCTTCCATGTCCCCTTGACTCACTGATTCACTTGGCTGCAACCACACTGCCTTTCTCTGTATTCCTCAAACAAGCTACAATTGTTCTCATGTTAGCAACTTAACACTTGCTACATCTTCTCCCTGGAACACTTGGCTCCTAGAGCCATAAGGGGTCCAACAATTAAGTCCACGAACTTAATTGTTCTAAGCACTACATACCTCATTGCTGAGTATCACCACAGTCATCTTTGAAGCACTCCTGCTGGGAAGCTATGCACTAACACCAGTGCCTAGTCCACCCTTCAAAGCAATTTTGGAACTCTTTCTGGAATGGCCATTGCACGTGGTGACAAGTTGAAAAATTTAATCACATGGTTGTCTGTGACAGAGTTTCTAGCCAGTAAACAAGTAACTGTATTGGAACACCCTCCCTACTCCCCTCATCTGGCCTCCAGTGACTTTTTTCTTTACCCAAAGAGAAAGGCAATATTGAAAGGAAGGCATTTTGATGACATTCAGGACAACAGCTCTGACAGCCATCTCAGAAAGAGAGTTCCGAAACTGCTTTGAAGGGTGGACTAGACACTGGCATCTGTGTATCGCTTCCCAAAGTAACCGGAGTGATATTCAGCAAAGAGGTATGTCGCACCTTTTCCAGGATGAGTTCACAAACTTAATTGTCAGTACTCACACGTGTTCATTCCTTATTTGGTTTTCACCTCCCCGAGAGGCCTTCCCAAATCACACGACCTTAGCCCTTGTCACTAACCTGCTGCCATTTCATTTATTTAGTAACACATACATCTATCTAATGTTATTCTATTTTTTTCATATTTGTGTATGCTCTGTCTCCTCAACCTGCTCATCTCCTCACCGTCCTTTAACTATAACTTCTGTGAACAAAGAAACATTGGTGTGGGTATTTAAGAAATATCTAGTGAATGAACTCAATACTGCATGGGCACTAAAATATTTTTTAAAGTTTAAGAACATAGAAACATGTTCATGATACATATCCAGGTGTGAGGAAAAGAAGTTATCAAATAGTTGATCACCAAGTTTGTTGGAGGAGGGGAAACTATGCAAAAAAGAACAAAATAATTTGTTAGTATTTTAATGAAAAGTAAAGATGTCATCTTGAAGACTAAAGTGCACCTGATCCAAGCCATGGTATTTTCAATTGCATCATATGCATGCAAAAGCTCGACAATGAACAAAAAAGACAGGAGAATTGACGCCTTTGAATTACAACGTTAGAGAAGAATGTACCATGAATCACCAAAAGAACAGATCTGTTTCAAAAGAAGTACAACCAGAGTGTTCCTTGGAATCAAAGATGCAAGACTCTGTCTTACATACTTGGACATATTGTCAGGAAGATCAGTCCCTGGAGAAGGACATCATGCTTGGTAGAGTGGAGGGTCAGCAAAAAAGAAGAAGACCCTCGACGAGATGGACTGACACAGTGGCCACAACAATGGGCCGAAGCATAAAAATGATTGTGGACATGGTGCAAGACTAGTCAATGTTTCGTTCTGTTGCACACAGGGTTGCTATGCGTCAGAACCAACTCACCAGCACCTAGGTCTAGGTGGTTCTAAAAGTAATTTTTACTCTCTTCTTCATATAGTTTCATGTTGTTAAGTTTTCCTGTAAAACATAACGATCAGATAAGACTTTTAAAAATGATTATACTGGCAGAATGCTCCAAGACTTAGAGGTGCATGTGGCTAAGGGCAGACTTACTGTCAAGGGATGCTGTATTCAAGAATCCAGTAGGAAACTGTTGAGTTGGTGTGTTTTGCTATATATATTCTCAACAACAAAAAGAAATGAATAAAACAAAAAATCAAGTAGCACTTTTCAAATTTGTGTGAAAACCCTCAGTCATAGGAACCAGAAAAACAGAGTGACACGGAGCAGACCTGAAGGCTGGTGAGAGGCCTCAAAGCCTGCCAGATCTGGGCAATGTCCCACCCCCAACCAACCAACCCACTGCCATCAAGTCAGGTCCGACTCATAGCAACCCTAGAGGTCAGAGCAGAACTGCCCTCTGAGATTTTCAAGGACCGCCTGGTGGATTTGAACTACTGACCTTTTGGTTAGCAGACATAGCACTTAACCCACTATGCCACTAGGGTTTCCAATGTCCCACCAGGCTAGGGAAGAAAAAAAAAAGAATATGGCATATTCTAGAACCCCGTAATAAGACAAGACCCTGTATAATCTACAAAAAAGTTAACGATTTAAAGCTGTTTTAGATACAGCATTGAATTTTCCCCAATATAACAGACTTACTGTATCCTCCAAATTTCAGTCTCCACTCTTGCATAAGACACACATTTATACTTAATATGCACCCTGAGCCCTCTGAACTAGGTCACCTTTTCAGAAAAGAAAAGCTCAGCCCACAGTGTAATTTGAAATGCTAGTCCCATCTGTAAAACTCCAGCAGGAGCTGCAGTTAATATTAATTAAGGACAGAAACAGGTTTGTTCTTAAACAGCTTTTCTCTCAATCAAATCCAGGACGTTTTCAAGTGGAAAACTTGCCAGTTTTCCTACGCAAGATAGCAGACCCAGTACAGAATAGTGTGACTTTTTAAAGTCACTATTTGTCAGACTTCTTCAAACAGAATTCTCATATCCTTCAGAGGAAGTTTCAGTTACCCATCACCCAAGAGGAGAACGTATCACTAAAAAACAAGAATTTTCAATGAGTCTCAACTGAATGCCCATCTCACGTGTGTACATGCTCTAACACTAAGTGCCTGTACACAGAGAAAAGCTGGTGATCCTCACGACACAGTCTAGGACCCAGTGCTGGCAGCTAAAGAGAACTCTCTCCTCTATTTACTCATGTAGTAGGCTAAAAAGAATATGAGCCGAAGATTGGGAACATCTGGGGCTGGGTCACCAACTAAGGTGTTTGCTAAGCCTCACTGAGCCTGCACTGCTTCAGGGAGCCAATCAGAGACAACAGTGATGAGACTAATCTCAGATTCCTATTAAGTATAAACTTTTACCATGAACCAGAGCTAACTCTATAGAAAGGACTATATTGCCAGAGGCTGGTTTGACTCCATCTGGGCAAGAGATACACAGAATTTTTGACACACGCCTTTACCATAAACTCGAACTCCTTTTCTGCATTAGATGCTTTGCAGATTCCTATCTTCTGCGTCTCAGTGGCATGTGGTAGCATGGGGAGAGGAGCAAAGACGGCTTCAAGAACTATCCTGAACACTGCTAGAGTGCTGGCAGCACCCAGGACACTGCCTATTTCATTCATCACAGGGACTCACTCAGTGTTTGCTGAATGAATTACACAGACATTTACAACCGCAAGTGACATCAGCAAAAAAAATCAAAGAGCTACAGCGGAAAGAAATGAATTGTCCAACAACATGTGAAGGAAGACTTCTCAGAAGCAGCAATACCCCTACAAGAGCAACTTTGGACCAGGCAGCAGCTGCAGGAAGAAGAAAGCCAGGTGGAGAGGAGAAGGCACTCCTGCAGGGCTGAAGCCCATGGTCTGAGCTCCTTCCCAACTCAGTTTCTTACAAAGGTTCTATTTCCTGGGGGTTTGCTGAGCATCATCATCTCCTTCTGTCATGGACTGAATTGTGTCCCTCCAAAAATATGTATATAGTAATTTGCCTGGGCCATGATTCCCAACAATTTATGACTGTCCTCCATTCTGTGCCTTTCCTAGTCTGTATGTTAAAGGATTAGGGTGGGACTGTAAATCCCTCCATAAGATCATCTGCCTGCTCTGCTGTAAAGGGAGTTTTCCTGCAGTATGGCTTGCACTACCCTTAATCCTTTCATCCTACAAGAGATAAAAGGAAAGGGAAGCAAGCAGAGAACTGTGAACCTCACATCACGAAGCAAGCAGCACTGGGAGGAGAGCACGTCCTTCAGACCTGAGGTTCCTGCACCAAGATGCTCCCTGAACAAAGACTGAGGCAAACTCACAGGACTGTGTAAGAATAAACCTTGCTTTGTTAAAGCCAACCACTCTGTGGTATTTCTGTTACAGCAGCCCTAGCTGACTAAAACACCTTCCTACATTTAACTACAAAAGGGTACCTACAGAGTTGTTGTTATGCTTGTCTACCAGGAAATTAGCTAAAACAGCAGGCTACAAGAAGAAAAAAAAAAATACACTGTAGAAAGTTATTTACCAGGCTGTCAGCCTGAAGACTCTTAATTAAACCTCCTGAAAGAGAAAAATAATCAGAGAATACTCTCTCCCCCACTACCATAAACTATTTGCTTTGTAAACAAATTGTTGCCCTTTCTTTTCCTTCTTCTTCTTCCTCTGATAACATTCTCAAACCAGTGCATGCAAAAGCAACTTGATTCCCAGCAGAAAAAAGAGATAATCTTAACATCTGATAGCCACATTTTATTTCAGGAGGAAATACTGGAGGGAAAATGAAGGAATTTTAAAGAGAACAGAAACTAAATTCTGAATGAAGTTTACAATGGAAAAAAAAAAATTATAACAAGGGAAAACAAAACCTTAAAGAAAAGTGCAGAAATAAGCCACTTCCTATCACACTCTTTACAAACGGAAAGGGTCACAGGAGTCCAGTCCCAGGACACATAATATAAAGCCCTTCAAGCCCAAAGGAAATAAGTTACCAAGTCAGATACAGAGAATACTAATAATAAATGGGCTCTGTAAGTCAGAATCAACTCAACAGTGATGGGTTTTTTGGTTTACGAAGCCCTGGTGGTACAGTGGTTAAGAGCTACATCAGGCATGGCCGCTAATCAAAAAGTCAGCTGTTGAATTTGTCAGATGCTCCTTGGAAACCCTATGACGCAGTTCTGCTCTGTCCTATAATGTCACTATGAATTAGAATAGACTCAAGGCTATGTTTTTATTGTTATTGTTAACAGAACCCTTGTTGCACAGCAGTTAAGCATCTGCAGCTAACCAATCAAAAGATTGGCAGTTAGGATCCACCAGCTACTCCTTGCAGATCCTATGGGGCAGTTCTACTCTGTCCAATAGGGTCACCATGAGTTGGAATAAACTAGATGGCAGCTGTTGTGGTGTTCGCTAGGGTCAGCAAAAAAGAGAAAGACCCTCAACAAGATGGATGGACACAGTGGGTGCAACAAGGGGCTTAAGCATAAAAATGATTGTGGGGATGGCGCAGTTTCCTTCAGTTGTGCACAGGGCCTCTCTAAGCCGGCACCAACTCCACGGCACCTAAGAACAACACTAGCTGTTCCCTTTCCTCACTGTGTCTCTATTCCCCTGCTGCTGGAGAAACCAGACCCAAACACTAAAACAATTAGGTTGGGAGCCTAGCTTCTCTCCTTCAAAACCACACACCAAACAGAATAAAATGCTTTTGAATGCAAAATTAAAATTCGAATAGGTGCAAATGAGGTAACAGTACCCACAAGAGAAAACTCAAAGCACCATCTAGTACACAGAAAGAACTCTTCGTCCTGAAAGATGAGGGTAGGACATTCTCGAAAACCAAAATACAAGCTTGCTTTTACAACTTGTCTAAGAGAGAATGAATAAAGCTCTGCCTTTGAGATCCTTCTCAATTTCTTGCTTTTAAGCTCCTTTTAGTTTTCTAACACAGTCCTCCGCCCACCTCTTCAAACTAGTTGGTGCTTCTGAAATGAAGATGCCTGGATAATTAGCTCATAATGGGCAATAACCGCGTTGGACGAGGAGAACAGCAGCGATATTAAAGCACCCCGTTTGCAACAAGTTTTCATAAAGGAGTTGCTAATTGAGAGCATCTGCATCCCAGAAGGGTAACGTACCTCCCAGTAAGCACAACCGCTGCTTCTCGCCTTTTAATACCCATTCATTACCAACTAGTGTGAACTTGGGGTAGGAGGAGAGGGGTTAGAGGACGATCAGACTACGAGATCTGGTGATCTCTGTCCCCAAACTCACCCCGCAAGCCAAGGAAGGTTGGCCTGAAAATGTAATTACTAGAACAAGTCTCCTAGTCTCCCAAAGGCCAGGCCCTGGCTTGGGGAGAGAGGGAGTTGGAGGCAAGAGTTTACCTTAGAAGGCGGCAGCGAACAGACAGGCCTTTCAGAGCTGCCCAGGACTCTAGCCCAGAGGCTCAGACCGCGCAAGGCTGGAGAAACACGCGCTGGGAGCCCTGGAGCGCCACAGGTTCCCCCGCACTCAGCTGGCCCGGCTGCCACAGGTGGGCCACCATCGGCCTCCGGGGCTCAGCAAGAGGAGAGGACACCGAGGTTCCTCCTGGACAATGGGTACACAGGGAAAAAAGGGACTGCGGGGGGCTTTGCCTGAAGGCAGCAGCAAAAAGGGAAGCTTCGAAATTGTCAGTTGCCTGGTGGCCACTCCCTCCGCTCGGCGGTTACCAGCTTGCGGCTGCAGTCCGGTGGAGATTGAGGCCGTTTGCGCCTCCCACCGTCCTCCAAGCCAGCCTCGGGCTCCTCCCCGGGCGCGGTTAACCCGCATCGCCGCCGACCGCCCGCCAGCCGGCTGCATGCGCCCTGTCACGTAGGAGCCTACACGACCACACAGGGGTGGGGGAGGGCGGCTGGGGACCAGCGGAGCCCCGGTCCCTTTCCGGCTGTTTCTCTCCCCAGCCCGACCCGATCCCCCGGTGGATCACCCCCAGCCCCTCACCGGTGTTGGCCTTGATGTTCTCCCGCAAGAAGTGGCCGCTGGAGAGATGCTGCAGGCCGAAGTTCTGGGCGATCCTCTGGCACACAGTGCCCTTGCCGGAGCCGGGGGGCCCAAGGATGACCGCGCGCAAGAGTTTGGAAGCCATTGCCTTCGCGAGGAGGGGGGACGGCTAAACAGACAGTGGATCTGGAGGGAGCCCCAGGAACTTTGTTTCTTCTTCCCCTGGCCCTGACACCTTCCGCTCGAGCGTGGACTCGCCAGCCACCCTGCAGGGGGAAGGAGAGACTTTTGAGACAATCCCTCCCCTCAACCCCACACCCAGGCAGACTCAACGCTGCACCACCCTGCCCGGGTCAGCCTCCTCGCCCCCACGCAGCGATCCGGCGGCGCCCCCGAGCCCCCGCCCCCAGCGCAGTTAGCCTGGCGGGTGGCAGGCAGCCCGGCCAGCCCAACTTTCGTCTCTTCTTCTATCTTGCTCCCGAGGCCAGGTTGAGGAGGGGGCCCGGGGGACGGGCACCCCTATGTCAGTTTCCACCTACCACCCCAAAAAAAGAAATTTGGGAAAAGGGATGAGTCGAAGCGCCCGACCCACCGCCCCATGCACTAGCTGGCCTGTGAGCTGAGTCCCGGCCAGGGTCTCCGCACGTGGGCAGCGTTTAGTCCGCACTCGGGCCCCTCCCCCGCGGCTGTCACATTCCCCAGATTCGCAGGGGCCACGGCTGCCAGCTGGCCGAGCGGGCCACCCCGCGCCCACCTCCTCCGAGGGCTGCCGGGATGTGCTCCCCCTTCCCAGGGCTCACAAGAAGCCGGAGCTCGGCGCCTCTCTACAAAGAGCAGTCAAATAAGCACACACCTCCGCTGGGAAGCTGCGCGCCGAGTGGCTTCCAGCCCGGATCCCGCTGGGCGGTGCCGCCTCCACCCGCCCCCACTCGGCGCCCTGGTCCGCCGAGCGGGACTTGCGCCTTACGTAACCTGGGAGCCCGGCTCCCCACGAGCCGCGGCCCAGTGCCCCCTCCCCTTCCCGCAGCTCTGCTCCCCGAACCACCCTGCCAACCCACACGCTCCCCAGGTCCCAGTGGGGTCTGCGAAGGAAAGGGGAGAAGGAAGGGAGATAAACCCCTTTGGGAAGGGAGGTGTTACTAGAAGTCAAAATCAACTCGAGGGCCATAGGTGGACCCGGTATAGCGCTAATGGGAGAGACAAATTCAACTTGTTGAGTGCCTACTGGACGTGTCAAGTTAGGTGCTAGGTCATTTCATTTTCCAACATTGGCTATTTACAGATGAGAAGATGCGTGGAATGCAGCCGTTCATTCATTGAAAGGTTTATTGAGCTGCTCCCGTGTGCCAGGCAGTAGCTAGGCACTGGGGATATAGTGGGAAACAGAATGAATTCCACCTCTTGTGAGGGCGACATTCCAGTGAGGCTTTAGAACCTACATCTACTTGACTTGTAAACCCAAGGCGCCAGGGGAAGAGCAAGGCAGCCACACTGCTCACCTGCTCAGGACCTTGTGACTAACTTATTCCATGACTCCAGCACCTGAATGTTCGCCCTGCCCTGAAACTCACCAAGTCAAAGCTGGGGCTTCATGTCTTCCCCCTTTCTCTGTATATCCCAATCCACATTCTCTTAAATCTGTTTGCACCCCAAACTGGTGCAACAAACCATGCATAGATTTCTTGCTTCCTGACCAGTATACCTGCCAGAGATAACTGCCAAAGTGCAGCTCAACTGCTATTATTTTGGTACTTCAGATGTTATTTTTCCTTGGATTAAGTTTGGAGGGTGAAAAAAGTCTGCAGGAGCACATAGGTGCCCTCCATACAGCTGTGCACTCTACCAGATCTTTTTCCTCTGCCGTCCTTCAGCAGGCCTCTTGCCATCAGGAAATCCAGTGCAGAATCTGAGCACTACCTCTGAAAGCTCAGAGAAGCACAGGGACACAAACATTGCTGCCAAGGTAGAGACAGACAAGAGCCTGCTATTGATTCCCGATTGCTTTGTCAGTAGCGAGGAGGGGAGCAGAGCATGACATAGTTTCTGGTTGCCCAACTCCTCTCCGCCATCGTCTCTTTCAAGCAGAGAATGGTACAGATAGTGTTTCTTCTCTGACTGTCTGGAAGCATTCCTGGAGCAGCAACCCCAGGCCAGAGGACATTTGTTCCATAGCCTCATCCACCTGCTTGTCAGAGCCCCAGGCAGGGCAGGGCAGAGTGCAGACTTTCTAAGGATCTCGAGGAATTTGCTGTAGACCTCAAGAATTGTTATTCTCAGCCTTTTCAGCTGTTCACCTGGGAACAAAAAGGAAGAAGAACTATAAGGCAGACTGAAGTCTCCCTCTCTTTCTCCTACAGCATCCTGTCTACACTAGCTACTTCTATGCAGTGGTTCTCAAACCTGAGCATGCACTTGGAGTCCCACAGAGGACTTGTTAAACTGATTAGTGAGTCCCCAATCCCACAGTTTCTGATTCAGTGGGTCTGTGGGGGGTGGGGGCAAGAAGGAATTGGCATTTCTAACAAATTCTCAGGGCACTCAAACTGTGCTTTACTGCTGGCCTAAAATGTGGCAGTTCCAACCTACCCAGCAGTACCATGGAAGAAAAGATCTGGCCATCTGCTTCTGTTAAGTTTATAGCCAAGAACAATTACTGAACATTTTGAGCAAAGACTCTAACAGAATCCTGCTCAAAAGGGGGAATATGCAGGACTGGACTTCTTATTCTCATGGACTCCAGACTTTCTGGAGCAATGGAGGTTGGATGAACCCCTGAAACTACTGTTCTGAGATAATCTTTAAACCATAAACAAAAAATATCCCCTGAGACCACGGTCTTACGGACCATCTAGCTCAAATGGTATAACTTAGTTTATAAAGTAAATGTTTTACATTCTAATTTGGTGAGTAGCTTCTGGGTCTTAAAAGCTTGTGAGTGGCCATCTAAGATACTACACTGGTCTCACCCCAGTCTGGAGCAAGGGAGAATAAAGAAAACTAAAGACACAGGGAAAGAGTAGTTCAAGGGACTAATGGACCATAATTTCCACAGCCTCCACCAGATTAAGTCCAGCACAAACAGATGGTTCCTGGCTACCACCACTGACTGCTCTCACAGGGGTCACAAGAGACCATCCTGGACAGAGCTGGAGAAAACTGGAGGACAAAATTCTAACTCGTAAAAAAAAAACCAGGCTTACTGGCCTAACAGAGACTGGAGAAACCTCAAGAATATGACCCCCAGACACCCTTTTAGCTCAGTAATGAAGTCACTCCTGAGGTTCAACCATCAGCCAAAGATTAAACAGGCCCATAAAACAAAATGAGACTAAAGGGGCACACCAGCATAGGGCCAAAGACTAGAAGGCAGGAGGGGACAGGAAAGCTGGTAAAAGGGAACCCAGGCCATGAACGGAAAGTGTTGATGTGTTGTGGAGTTGGTAACCAATGTCACAAAACGTTATGTACTAATTGTTTGATAAGAAGCCAGTTTGTTCTATAAACTTTCCTCTAAAGTATAATAATAAAGAAAAAAATCCCTGAAGTCTTTTAAAAACCAAGCAAGAGTTGGGCTTAATTGTAAAAAATAGTCTTTCTTGAGCATTATGCTCATTTAAGAACTACCTATATGGGATCAAGTTGACAACAACTGGAAAGAGTAGATAGGAGCCTTAGGGGACAATGAGTTCACGGGTGAGGAAGAATTCAGAAAAGGACAGTGAGAATGGTTACACAGCCTGAAGAGTATCATCAATGTCACTAAACTGTACACGTAGAAACTATTGAACAGGTACGTGTTTTGCTGTGCATATTCCCGCAAGTGATAGTAAAAATAAGTGACATTTTTGTAAAAAGATTACATCTAGGAAAAAATTCTGTGAATCAGTTCTGCTCTGTAACATGGAGCCACTCTGAGTCAGAATCCGCGAGCCTACAACTAAAAATAATAAAAACAAATTCCCAGGCGCCTCTGAGTCTGCCGATCCTGAAACCACGCTTTGAAAACCATATTGTAGTGAAAAAAGCATAAAATTGGAACAAGAGAGATGTGTGCTCCCTTGATTCCTCTGCCCAGTGTGTGACCTTTGGCCTTTCATCTCTTCTCTGTATAACAGAAGGTTGGATTTAGGATATTTCTAAAATTCCTTTCTATTTATTAAAAACTGATTTTGTAAATTCGCGCAGGGCATATAACTACTCATACCCACAAATTTATGCCTCATAGCCCCACTTTGCCCAATCAACTGGTTCTTTGGCCTACTTTTGAAAAGCGCCTATCAACATCAGTTTATAGAGTCAAAGAGCAGTGCTAATCATTTATCTGGCCCTAGAAGTTTATGCCTTACTTAGCATTTAGGTTATTAGGCATAAAGAGTTGTGATGCTGGTAAACTCATTAGCGAAAACCAGCTGAGACTGGAACCTAAGATTTCACAAGAATCCGCCACAGAGCACTCTTGTGCACTGCCACCTCAGAGTCCCAGAGATCAGTTGCTAAAAGGACAGTAGAACAAGAAGACATAGGATATGGGGTCAAACAGACCTGGGATCAGGTTTCCACAGCACCATTTATTAACTCTGTAAGCATTTTGATCTCTGCGAGCCTTAGCTTGCTTATCTGTAAAAGGGATCTAATACCTACCTCACAGGCTTGTGGTAAGGCCTAAATGAGATAATGTATATAAAGGACTTAGCATAATGACGCTGGGTATATAATAAGTATATGAGCATGAGCATCCTCATCACCATTGTTAACCATGAGCCAATTATCTAGCCTTTCTGATCTCAACTCCTGAATGATGAGAAATAAATGAGATAATGTAACAAAGCACATAGTAGGTTCCCTGGTGTTTGGAAGATAACTCAGCAGATGATAGCTATTCTTACTGGAAAAAGCCTCCATGGTGCAATCGTTAAGAGCTTGGCTGCTAATTACAGGTTTGGAGGTTTGCCCCACCCAATGGTTCCCATAGAGATCACAGCCTAGGAAACCTTTTGGGGCAGTCCACTCTGTCATATAAGGTCCCTGTGAGCTGGGATTTACTCAATGGCACACAACAACAACGTTCTTACTGGAGGATCAGCAAGAATGAGGGACACCCTCAAGAGGATGGATTGACACAGTAACCTGAAGGATGGGCTCAGGCATGCCAAAGATCATGCAGACACCACAGGACCAGCAACATTTTGTTCTATTATACTTCAGGTTGCCATGAGTCAGAGCTTACTTACAGCCAAGAACAACATCCTTAACACTGAGAGCAGTGGTAGTTCGGGGCAGAATCCTCACCTTCTACGTACTAGCCCCGGGTCCCATGCCTGGACAAAGCTTCCGGCACAGCTACCCCTCCTCTGTCCCTGGAAGCTTGTGTCTTGTTTTGATGCTAAAGAGGTTTCACTGGAGCATCCAGACTAAGATGAACTAACAAGAAAGAGTTGGCTGGCTCTCTCTTCCAAAGATCAGCCAGTGGAAACCCTGTGATCCGACCCATGACCAGTTATGGGGATCATGCAGGACTGGGCAGCATTTTGTTCCACTGTACACGGCATATTCATGAGTCGGGGGCTTATGACACACACTCAAGCAACTAACTTCACGCTATTTCATTTGCCTGGGATTTTTAACGCATTTATAACATTTATCATCATCTGCCAAACATTACACAACTCTTTGTTATGTGTTTGTCTACACATTACACAACACTGTTAGCTCTGAGAGCAGAGGTCCAGTTTTATTCATCTTTATATCCTCAGAAACATATGGCGCTTTGCCTGCAGTATGTTTTCTGTTAATGTTGGCAAGTCTCACTCTCATACTCAACACACTCAACATCATGCTGTGTTGCCTCTCTACAATTCCCATAGGTGGTAATCTATACATTTATTTATCATATTCTGACACTTTCGCAAAGAGGGCACTGCAAAGAATCTTATTTCTGTGTTAAAGATGAGAAAACTAATATTCCAAGAGGTTAGGGGAATGGCTCAAGGTCACAGAGTTAGCTGGTGGTACAGCTGGGACTCAACCTCAGATTTTCTAATTCCAAGGCCAGTGCTCTTGTTTTCTAAACCTCAGCCACTTCTGTGCAACTTTCACAGTTTTGCCATAACTTTGTACCACCTTGGCCCTTATCTACCTGTCATGTTTCTTTATATCGACTCATTTTGTTTAAATAATTTATTTGAGAAGGGAACTGTGTATCATTCACTAATCATAGATAACTGAATGAAATTAAAAAAAAACAACACCACTATCAAGTTAATTCTGACTCCTGGTGACCCTATAGAATAGAGGAGAACTGCCTGGTGGTGTTTCTAAGGAGTATCCCGTGGTTCAAACTGCTGACCCTTTAGTTAGCAGCTGTAGCACTTAACCATTATGCCACCAGTATTTCTGAAATAAAATAAGCTACCAAATTCCAGCTGATACGTACTGTCTATCTGCCTACTGAAGTTCCAAGCTTTGTCTTTGTTTAAAAAACATATAAGGGGTGTAGTTGAGCAAGTATTAGAAAAGCGTTTAAGATATATAACTTCTAAACAAGCCTGCTTATCTGTAACCGCACAGCTCAAAATCAAATTTAAAAGGAATATTTTTTGTTATGTACATTGTTATTATTTAAAGCTAGGCCCATGAGCCACATAGAATCACCACTAGAAGCACATCAAATTACCTCTTATCTATTAGAGATGCGTCTTACATACTCTAATGTACCTCCAAGTATACCTTTGAAATTTATTTTAATATGAGTAACCAGGATGTTTGTCATAGTGCAATCAATCACAGTTCATGAGTATGACACTGACCCCATTTTTAAGATTATACCCCATTCTTCCCGCTATCACATCTCTCCAACATTGTCTTTGTATTATAATTTCAGATGTAGTCTTGCTGTATCTGATGCAAACTTTAGGCTTCTTGAGCATAGTGGTTTCACCTTGTTCATCATAGTCTCTACAATCTACACATTCTGTGTAATGTCCAGCACGTGGAGTGCAGTGCAGTGGGTTGCTCTTACATATGGCCTTTCTGGCCTTGGGTTTACAGTTCTACCAAAAAGAACTGATTGGGCAACAACCTGCCTTGCGATTGGTCTATTTGTCCTAAGTTTTCAGAGTTTGGAGAGTTTACTATGCTAATCAGGTGTGTAAAACCCTTGTGGGGACCAGTCTATTACTATGCAAATTAGATGACTACAGCCTGCTGAGAAGATTGGTCTTAAAAGAGTTCATGGTCTTAGCTAGAGGAGCAGGGCTAATCACACAGAGGCTGAGGGGCACCTCACTACCGTCCAGAAAAGGAGCCTAGAGGACAGTACAGCCTTTGGACCAGTGGTCCCTGTGTGGAGAACCTCTTAAACCAAGAAGTCTAAAAGAACTGTAATGCTAGAGATGGTACAAAACTGCACGAGACAGCAGCATGAGCAGCAGAAAACAAGGGACCAGTGTTAGGCATCTGCATGGGGCTTGCACACCCTGGAGCCAGAAAGACTTCAGTGCCTTTGGCATAAGGCTTGCTTTTGAGAGACGTACATTCAGGCACTTGCTGGTGGAGCTAAGAAGCGGTAACATTTGTCCCAGCAGGGCGGAGACCAGGCTGGGAATGGCCCTATGATGGAGGGCTGATACTAGTCAAGAGGATGCTTGTCCTGAGGGAACCAAGAGGAGGGCTGCATGGCTAAAAGGAGATGTGATGGCCAAGAGGAGGCCTGCACAGCCAGAGAGGGCAGGCACAACCGAGAGAGAAGAGACTGCTTGCTTGCACCTCTGAGAGGAGCTGAGAGCTAGCCTGCCCTGAAGGAAGGGAAGGATGTGCTCTCCACCTCAGAGGAGACTTCCAGACTTGGCCTACATGCTTCCTGATCTGGAGTCATAACATTGGTCCTGACCCAAGGTGGACCTTGTTACTTCTTTAACAAGCCACTGAACTATAGTTATGGCCTGCGAGTTCCATGTGGCCATTGCAACAAATGATCAAAATCAGCAGAGAAGTCAAGAGTCCATGAGAGGAATGGCTGGTGTCAGAAATGGTGAAGAAGTTGGACAGTAAAGTTATGTCAAAGCTGTACCTCTTGGGAACCAGCTTTGTGATCTTCTAGTTCTTATCCATAAGGAATCTAGGTGATTCCTGATACCACTCCACTGCAACTCATGGAGTTAATTTTGTTGAACGAGTGACTGGCTGCTCAGTGAATGAATGAATAAATGAAGTTATCTCTCTCTTTAAAGCTTCTGTACACAGACATAAAAAAGAAAAGAAAGCCAAAAGTGAATGGGAAGAGAGGCAAGTGATCTCTCCCAGCTTGCCCTGCTCCCTCTGCCCGTAGTTTCTCATTAAATATTCCAGAAACCAGAAGGTTATATTGAGAGAAGAATCAGTTATGGGATACAGGACTAACAGCATTATTTGTGACAACAGTATATTCTTCAAAATGGAAGAATCTTTTTGCCCCTAACTTTTACTAGACTACATAATTATTAACCTACAACATTTTAATGGTGATTGAAAAGAAGCAGGATTTATTTCAGAACCTTGTTCTCTCAGACCAAAAAAAAAAAAAAATGTTTCCAAGCAGTTAAAAAAAGAGACAGGAGGACAGAAATCAACATTCTTCATATTTACCTGGCATGACTCATTATTCTCCATGAGCAACAGACTATTTACAAATCATTCCTGGAATAACCATATATGGTAGAGGAACTCTCTCAGAAGATGAAAATGTGGAACTCCCACCCTTGGTCTTTTCCTCATGGAACTCTGAGAAGCAAAATAACAGTCTCTGATGCTTGAGCCTCCAAATATAGTGCTGTAAGGATGATGTCTTGCGCAGAATTTTCCTGAGTTGTCTGTCTAATAGTGGGTGTTGTAGACTGAGGACTGAATTACGTTCCCTCCAAATCTATGTAGCCATTTAGCTAGGCCATGATTTCTATTGTGCTCTGTTCCTCCCTTTTGTAAATCCTACCTTAGTATGTTAATAAGGGTGGATGGTGGCAGTTGTGTCGTTGGGGCAGGACTCAATGTGTGAGATTGTTTTGTACCTCGAGGCAGGCTCTTGAAATATAAACAAAAGAAGCTGGTAGGGACATTTGCAGACCTCAAACCACCAAGAAACTGTTCTGTGTCCTTTAAAAAGGACCGGGGTCCCCAAGCCTCAGAAACTTTCGTCCAGTCCAAGAGACAGTTGACAACAAGGACCTTCTTCCAGATTCAACAGAGGAAGCCTTCCTCTGGAGCTGACACCCTCAGTTTGGACTTTTAGCCTATTGACTGTGACAAAATAAAATTTCTCCTTTTAAAGTTCTGTTAAAGCAGCACTGGATGACTAAAACCGTGGAGATGGCCAGACTATGCAGTTCACATTCCTCACGCCATCTTCGCAAACCACCTTCCCAAACGACAGTCAGTAGCAGTTGGCTTAAGGTTAGTAGGTATGCATACCAGGAGATCAAACAAGTTTGAGCACATCTCCCCTCTGGGCAAAGTTAACTGCCAGTGATAGTGCAACCCACAGATATGAACTTCAGCCTTCTTCCTTCTCCAGCTGGATGAAGGAACCGGATCCAAATACTAAGTTTATTCTGTCTGAATCTAGCTTGCCAAGGCTGGGCAGGCAAAGAGTATTTCACTCATGGGAGTTTTCCAAGTTTGGTCTTTTGATAAGGGCTGGAAAAATTATCATTACTTTTCATGAAGTATTTACTATGTGACCCATCAGGCACTCCTTGGAAACACTGCAAGGCAGTTCCACTCTGCTCTATAGAGTCACTATGAATCAGAATCGACCTGACAGTAACGGCTGTGGTTTCGGTTTTTCACTACACACCAGGCCAGTTAGAGAGGGTTCAAGTTCACCAAGAGGTACCTCAGAAGAAAGGCCTCAATAATCTACTCCTGCAACCCAGATGGAAGCAGGAGAAAACTGTTGATCAAATTCACAAAAAAGACCAGACTTTCTGGTCTGGCAGAGACTGGGGGAACCTCTTATACTATGGCCTAAAGCACCATTCTGATCTGGCACTGAAGCCACCTGCCGAGAGACCTCCTTCCAGCCAAACAGCAGACAAGCCAATGAAATTAAAAAAAATAAAAACAAACCTGAGAGGAACATGCTTCTTAAAACAATCAATTATAAAAAAGGCAGTTTTTTCTTCCCCCCCCTCCCAAAAGCAAAGAGGAGAAGTAGAGAGAGGTAGAAAATCAGGACAAAAAGAAACCGGGGAACCCAGGGTAGAAATGGGAGGGTGCTGATACACTGAGGAAAGAAACCATGGTCATGAAACATTTTGTACTTAAATTATCCAGTGAGAATCCAATTTGCTCTGTAAACTTTCACCTAATGCACAATTAAAAAAAAAAAAAAGTGAAGCAAGACATTGATGGCTTGCCTGAGACCCCCCAGCCATAGTGACAGAGTCGGGTCTAAAGGAATGACTCCAGAGCCAATGCTCTTGAATCACTGTGCCAAGCTGATACACAAACTTCTGAAGAAACAATATTATGTTTTTATTTTAAAGACGAGGAAGCTAAGACACCAAGCCAAGCCGAGTGCCATCGAATTGAGGTTAGATAACTTACCCGTTCCCCTCCTGCCTACATACTCCCAGTGTCATTGAGCCAGTAAGTGACAGAGTTGGGATTTGAACCCAGGCAGCATAGTAGACAAGGATCAAGGTGTTTAACCATTACACCACACTGCCTGCTTCGTACTTGGGTGAAAAGCGTCCTAAGGTACCACTGCCAGGAGGGTTTTGTACCAGATCACTAGTCTATAGAAAAATGCTGCCACATGGAGAAAGCCACTTGGCTTGGGCTTCCTCAACAGCCAGATGAGACAACCTAGGTCCTGTGAAAGGTTCTTGGTCCTAGGCTCTCCCTCTCAGAAATCCTTCTATGAAAATTTACAACCTTGGAAACCCCATGGGGCGGCTCTACTCTGTCCTATAGGGTTTGCTATTAGTTGGAATTGGGTTTAGGGTTGAGCCCTCCCCAGCCAGCTGGCTCACCTATCAGTTTCCTATTGCCTACCATTGCTGTGGCCCAGGTTTTGGTCTCATAACCAGACCCTTTTGACCTGACACCGGCTCACTGTCTGTCTGGCTTTCAAATGGCATTCCCACTTTGTTCTTCACCTCATGCTCTGCCCAACTAACATCTTCAAACTCCAGCATCAAGGTCCAGTTCTTGTTTCCTCCACACTCCCTCAACCTCTCTGCCACACGAGTCCCAAACTTGGCTCGCAGATACCCAACCCGGGCCACAGCCCCACTTGTCTTAGAGATCCATATGGACAAGTCATTCCTAGAGGTGAACCAAAAGAGCAGAAAAAAATGTGTGTATGGCTGTGGGCTTACGAAAAGGATCACAAATGTCATCGCTGAGGTAAGAGCTGATAGACGGACCAAAGGAAGGTTTACAAGTCAATTTCAAGAGCAGAAAGTCTATGACAGATAGAGGTGACTCTAGAGATCTATCAAGAGGTTCAACACTGGGCTCTGGTACTTGCTAAATGTATGACTTCAGCAATTCTTCAATCAGTCTCAGCTTCATTTTCCCTACTTGTAAAATAAGGGTAGTAAAAGTTCCCACCCCATAGGGTTGTGAGCTTAAAAGAGGTGGTGTTTTAGTCAGCTAGGGCTGCTGTAACAGAAACACTAGAGAGTGGATGGCTTTAACAAAGGAACGTTTATTCTTACTCAGCCCAGTAGGCTACAAGTCCATATTCCCTTGTTGACTCTGCTGGAAAGTCTTGTATTGCATCCATCTTTATCCAGGGAGCATCTTGGCACAGGAACCTCGGGTCTGAAGGACACTCTCTTCTCCCGGTGCAGCTTTCTTGATGGTGTGAGGTTTCCAATTCTCAGCCTCCTTTCCTTTCCTTTTATCTCTTGTAGGATGAAAGGATTAAGGGTGGAGCAAGCCATACACGAGGGAAACTCTCTTTACAGTGCAGTAGGGAGATGATCTTATAAAGGGATTTACAGTCCCACCCTAATCCTTCCATATAAAGCATAGTAAAACCACAAAATGGAGGACAGTCAGAAGATACTGTGAATCATGGCCCAACCATGCGGCTACACCTATTTTGGGGGGGACACAATTCAATCCGTGACAGATGGTATGTGTTAAGGCTTAGAGTAATACCTGGCATGTAGTAACTACTATGTGTTATTACTGCTTCTTCAACAGCCCTAAAGCTCAGCATGCTTCAGGGCACTAAAAGCAGACTTTTGGAATAATTGACCCATGCCAGACCTATTAACTCCAATACTAGCACTATCCTCTGTGGAAAAGTGACATTTCTGTTCAAAGACTTCCATGTATTTGAAAACAACCACCATGCCCCACTTGAAGTTTATCTTTGTGTTAAATATTCTGAATCACTCCATCATTCCTTATGTAGTATGGTATCCTGCTGAAGACTTGGGGTTCAGTGGTTTTTTTATTGCTTGTTTTTTTTTCTGTTTGAGCAAGCAATACCAGAAAGTGCCCCTCTTCCCTTCCAAAATGTTTATAAAAGGTAACATGTAGAAAGACTTTCCCCTTCCCAGTGGAATGGTTAAAATAGTAACAATAATTGCTAATACATACTGACTATTACTATGTCATGTACTATACCCTGGGGTTCTTTGATGATCCATAGGTGATTTCCAAAGACAATCATACAGGATATCTTACATGGCGTGTTATATTTCTCACCATAAAATATTCTGGTTTCCTTTCACCAAACAGCCCTCCCCATCCTGTTAACTCAAGAGCAGCCCTGTTAAACATTTGAGCAAACAAAGTTATCGTTTCTGGGTGGAAGCTGTCACAGCCAGGGGACATTGTCTCTTCCCTCTTTGCCACAATGGTCAACAATAACCTTAAATCCAGAGATAAGATCACTCTACTTTCCAAGACGGACGTGTAACACGAGCATTGTTGAATGTTACTAAGATTTGGGGGGTCTATGACCATAGCATAATCTAATCTGTTTGACTACTACATTCCAAAGCCCTTAGGTACCGAATGCTGTGCAACAGTCATTGATTCTGCTAATGTCATGTGATTCTGCATTTCTTCACCTCCTGGGTTCCTCTGAATGCATGCTCACCTCCTCAGGTGAGACAATGAGTCTTTAGGTGGTCCAATCAGTTGAGCACTGGGCTGCTAACTGAAAGCCCGGTGGTTTAAACCCACCCAGAGGTACCTCCAATGAATGGCCTGGAGATCTACCTTCACCAATCATAAGCTTTGAAAATCCCATGGAGCATAGTTCTCCTCTGTAACTCATGAGGATTACCTTGAGTCAGAATCAATTCAAGGGCAATTGATTTGATTTTTGTTTTCAGGTGAAACACCTCAAGGGCATTGGTTCAGTTCTAGAATTCTCATCTTCCAATGGGGAGCCTGGGAGTTAGATTTCTGGCTCATATGTGTACCTGTGCACCTGTCTATCAGTAGAGGTTTTGTATATTGTTATAATACTGGTCAGGTTTCAGTGGAGCTTCCCGATTAAGTCAGACTAAGAGGAAAGGAACAATCCAATCTTCAACCCACAATCACTAGCCCATCATGGAGAGGGCACAGGACCAAGCAGTGTTCTGTTGTTTGTGAAAACACAGTCAGCTGGGGTCTATTCAGTAGAGCTAACAACAAAGTGAGAAGCACAGCAACACACAAACATTCCAGGTGTAGTCTAGAACTATGCAGATCCCTGGCATTCTTCAATGAGCCATGGATGATTTCCAAAGAGGATCACACAGTACTTCCTACATAAACCAAAAAAAACCAAATCCACTGTTGTCAAGTCGGGTCTGACTCACAGCGACCCTAGAGGTCAGGGTAGAACTTCCTACATGGTGTGCTATATTTCTGTCCTTTAAATATTCTGCTTCCTCTTCACAAAACAGCCCTTCATGAACAGTCCTTTATTCTGGATATGATATTTCTTCTATGTTGTTGTTATTAGGTGCCATTGAGAGGGTTCTGACTCATAGCAACTCTATGTGCAACAGAACGAAATACTGCCTGGTCTTGTGCCATGTCCACAACCAATTTTATGCTTAAGCCTGTTGTTGAGGCCACCTGATGAGATGTAGAACCAGGGATAGCATAGCTGATGTCAGAAGGATCTTGGCTGAAAGTGGAGAATACCAGAAAGATGTTTACCTGTGTTTCATTGACTACGCCAAGGCATTCGACTATGTGGATCATAATAAATTATGGCTAACTTTGTGGAGACTCTAATCAAGCGTCTTCCTCTTTTTCACTGACCCTCCACTCTACCAAGCATGATATTCTTCTCCAAGTACTGATCCTTCCCGACAGCATGTCCAAAGTATGTAAGGCGCAGTCTTGCCAATCTTTGCTTCCAGGGAGCACTCTGTTTCTACTTCTTCCAGAACACATCTGTTTGTTCTTTTGGTGATCTGTGGTACATTCAGCATTCTTTACCAACACCAGAATTCAAAGACTTCAATTCTTTGTCTGTGTTCTTTGTTTCTTGTCCAGCTTTCACATGCATATGACGAGACTGAGAATACTATGGCCTGGGTCAGGTGCACTTTAGTCTTCAAGATGACATCTTCACTTCTCAATACTTGAAAGACATCTTTTGCAGCAGATTTTTCCTAGTGTAATGTGTAAATATTGACTACTGCTTCCATGGGCACTGATTGTGAACCCAAGTAAAATGAAATCCTTGACAACCTCAATCCTTTCTCTGTTTATGAGGATGTTACTTACTGGTCAAGTTGTGAGGATTTTTGTTTTCTTAATGTTTGGAGTGTAATCCCTACTGAAAGCTGCAGTCCTTGATCTTCATCAATAAGTGTTTCAACTCTTCTTTACTTCCAGCAAGTAAAGTGGTGTCATCTTTGTAACACAGGTTGTTAATGAGTCGTCATCCAATCCTGATGCCTCCTTCTTTGTATAATCCAGTTTCTCAGATTATTTGCTCAGCATACAGGTTGAAAAGGTATGGTGAAAGGATACACCTCTGATTCACACCTTTCCTGACTTTAAACCATGCAATGTCCCCTTGTTCTGTTTGCATGACTGCATCTTGATCCGATACAGATTCCTTAAGAGCACAATTAAGGGTTCTCAAATTCTTGTTCTCCACAATGTTGGTCATAATTTGTTGTTATCCATACAGTCAAATGAAACACAGGTAAACATCTTTCTGATATTCTCTGCTTTCAGCCAAGATCCATCTGACATTAGCTATGATATCCCTAGTTCTATATCCTCTTCTGAATCAGTCTTGAATTTCTGGCAGTTCCTTGTCCATATACTGTTACAGTCACTTTTGAATGATCTTGGGCAAAACTGTACTTGTATGTGACATTAACAACATTAGTAATTTATGCATTTGGTTGGATCACCTTTCTTTGAAATAGGCATAAATGTAGATCTCTTCCAGTCAGTTGGTCAGGCAGCTGTCCTCCAAATTTTTTGGCATAGATGAGTGAGCACTTTCAGCACTGCATCTGTTTGCTGAAATACTTCAATTGATATTCCACCAATTCCTAGAGACTTATTTTTTGCCAATGCTTTCAATGCAGCTTCGACTTCTCTCTTCAATATCATCAAATCATCATACTCTGCCTCTTCAAATGGCTGAACATCAACCAGTTCCTTCTACTATAAGACTTCATGTATTCCTTCCATCTTCTTTCGATGCTCCCTGAGTCGTTTAATATTTTCCCTGTAGAATCCTTCCCTATTGCAACTCAAGCCTTGAAACTTTTCTTCAGTTTTTTCAGCTTAAGAAATGCAGAATGTGTTCTTCACTTCTGGTTTTCCATTTCCAGCTCTTTGCATATGTCATTATAATACTTTGTTTTGTCTTCTTGAGCTGCCCTTTGAAACCTTCTGTTTAGGTTTTTCACTTCACCATTACTTCTTTTTGCTTTAGCTGCTCGATGTTCGAGAACAAGTTTCAGAGTGTCTTCTGACATCCAATTTGGGGTTTTCTTTCTTTCCTGTCTTGTCAATGACCTCTTGCTCTCTTCATGGATGATGACTCTGATGTCATTCCACAATTCGTTTGGTCTTCAGTCATTAGTGGTCAGCACATCAAATCTGTTCTTGTGATGGTCTTTAAGCTCAGGAGGTATACACTCAAGCTTATACTTTGGCTCTTGTGGACTTGTTCTAATTTTCTTCAGTTTCAGTTTGAATTTGCATATGAGCAATTGATGATCTGTGCCATAGTCAGCATCTGCTCATGTTGAGTGCTGATATGGAGCTTTTCCATCATCTTGTTCCACAGATATAGTCAATTTGGTTCCTGTGTATTCCACCTTGTGAGGTCCATGTGTACAGTTGCTGGTTGTGTTGGTTAAAAAAGGTACTTGCAATGAAAAAGTTGTTAGTCTTGAGAAGTCTATCATGCAATCTCCAGCACTGTTTCTGCCACCAAGGCCTTATTTTCCAACTACTGATCCTTCTTCTTTGTTTCCAACTTTTCCATTCCAGTCACCAGTGATTATTAATGCATCCTGCTTGCATGTTTGATCAATTTCAGACTGCAGAAGGTGGTAAAAATCTTTAGTCTCTTCATTGTTGGCCTCAGTGTTTGGTACATAAATTTGAATAATAGTTGTATTAACTGGCCTTCTTGTAGCATATGGATATTATCCTACCACTGACAGCATTGTAGTTCAGGACAGATCTTGAAATGTTCTTTTTGATGATGAATGGAACACTATTCTTCTTCAAGTTTTCATTCCCAGTATAGTAGACCATATGGTTATCAGATTCAAAATGACCAATACTGATCCATTTCAGCTCACTAATGCCTAGGATAACAATATTTATTCGTTCCATCTCATTTTTGATGATTTCCAATTTTCCTAGGTTCATACTACATACATTCTATGTTCCAATTATTAACAGATGTTTGAGCTGTTTCTTCTCATTTTGAGTCATGTCATATCAGGAAATGAAGACCCCAAAGGTGTTATTCCATCCACATCATTCCGGTCACCTCTACATTGAGGAGGTAGCTCTTTCCCAGTTGTCTTCTGAGTGCCTTCCATCCTTGGGGGCTCATTTTCCAGCACTATATCTGATAATATTCTACTGCTATTCATAAGGTTTTCCCCGTCTAATTCTTTTCAGAAGTATTCCGCCAGGTCCTTCTTCCTAATCTGTCTTAGTGTGGAAGTTCAGCTGTAACCCGTCTACTACGGGTGACCCTGCTGGACCTAAATACAAGTGGCACAGCTTCCAGCATCACAGCAACAAACAAGCCTCAACTGACAGATGAGTGGGGATTTCTTCTATGACAAGCTAATATTTTAATGTATTAACTGATTTTCCCAGATTTTCCACTGTGATCCTCCCCTCTATGTAGCAGATAAGGAATTTTGTCTTCACTGCCTTAAGAAAGAGATTAATGCACCAGAAGGAGAGAAATCAAGATTCATTTCTTTCTTTTAGTTTGTGTCTAGATCCCAGGAGAAGTGAGGAAAAAATGGTTGTGCTTAGACAGTGCGACTGACTAGGGAGACTGCAAATGGATTAAGGCTTTCTATTTGCCAACTCCTGTGGCATAGTTGTTAAGTGCTACATTGGCTAACCATAAGGTCAGCAGTTCAAATCTGTCAGGTGCTCCTTGGAAATACTATGAAGCAGTTCTTCTCTGAACTATAGGGTCTCTATTGCACTGAATTTACCAGCAATGGGTTTAGTTTTCATTTTATTCCCCAATTCCAGGCTAAGAAAACCCTTCAGGCTAGGGAGGGGTGAGAGTGGGAGGGGAGGAGAATTTAACTGGAAATGATTCACTACCTAAGAAGGTACCGTCCTGGATTAAGTTGTTTCCCCCACAAAACTGTGTGTAGCTGTTTGGCTAGGCCAGGATTCCTGGTATTATGTGAAGTTCCTATGTGTTGTAAACTCTGTCTCTACAACGTCAATGAGGGACATGGGTAATAGTTGTATTGTTGGGGTGGATTCAATGTGTAAGATGGTATTGTGCCTTGGGTTGCAAAGAAAAGGGAAGCAAGCAGAGAGTTGGGGACCTCATACCACCAAGAAAGCAGTGCCAGAAGATGAACATGTCCTTTGGACCCAAGATCCTTGTGCCCCAGAAGCTCCCAGTCCAGTGGAAGATTGACAGCAAGGATCTTTCTCCAGAGCTAACAGACAAAGACTTACTCTGAAGCCCACACTCTGACTTTGGACTCTTAGCCTACTCTACTCTAAGGAAATAAATTTCTCTTTGTTTAAGCCATCCACTTGTGGTATTTCCATTACAGCAGCACTAGATGACCGACATGGGGACCTCCATACTGATCACTTCCTGGGACTGCATTCCATCAGGGAAGAAGGAAAAAAACAGATGCTGGTTTGGTGGTACAGTGGGTAGGTGCTTAGCTGCTAACCAAAGGTAAGTAATTTGAACCTACCTGCTGCTCCATGGGAGAAAGATGTGGCAATCTGCTTCCGTAAGATTGCTGTTGTTGTTAGGTGTGCTAGAATTAGTTTTGACTCATATTGGCCCTATATATAACAGAATGAAAAACTGCCCCGTCCTTTGCCATCCTAATGACCATTGTTACACTTGAGCCCACGGTTGTAACAACCGTGTCAATCCAGCTGGTTTACCTCTCTTTCACTGACTCTCTACTTCAGCAAGAATCTCGCACTTCTCCAGGATCAGGTCCCTCCTCTGACATGTTAAACTGGAGACAAAGTCTTGACATTCTCACTTGTAAGGCGCATTCTGGTTGTATTTCTTCTAAAACAGATTTGTTCATTCTTCTGGCAGTTTATGGATTCAATATTCTTTGCCAGTACCATTGTTCAAAGGTATCGATTCTTTTCTGGACTTCCTTGTTAGTTTTCCAGCTTTTGCATGCATATAAGGTGACAGAAAACACCACAGCTTGAGTCAGGCACATCTCAGTCCTCAAAGTGACATCTCTGTTTTTTAACACTTATAGAGGTCTTCTGCATCAGATTTGCCCAATGGCAATACAACATTTGATTTCTTGCTTGCTGCTTCCAGGGGCATTGACTGTGGGTCAAAGTAAAATGAAATCCTTGACAACTTCAATTTTTTCACCATTTGTCACACTGCTAATTGACCCGGTTGTGAGGATTTTCATTTCTTTTATGCTGAGGTAAAATCATGCTGAAGGTTGTAGTCTGTGGACTTCACCAGTATGAGCTTCAAGTTCTTTTTGCTTTCAGCAGGCAAGGCTGTGTGATCTGTACAGTGTAGACTTTCTCCAAACCTGATGCTGTGTTCTTCTTCATGTAGTCCAGCTTCTCAGACTACCTGTTCAGCTTATAGACTGAATAAATGTGGTGAAAGGATACAATCTCAATGCACACCTTTCCTGATTTTAAACTATCCAGTATTCCCTTGACCTATTTGAATGACTGCCTCTTAGTCTATATACAGGTTCCTCATGAGCCCAGTTAAGTGTTCTGGAATTCCCGTTCTTCACAACGTCATCCATCATTTCCTATAATTCACATGACGAAATGCCTTTGCATAGTCAATAAAGCACAGGTAACCCCCTTTCTGATATTCTCTGATTTCAGCCAAGATTCATCTGACATCAGTGATGTTATCCCTCATTCCATGTCCTCTACTGAATGCAGGTTGAATTTCCAGCAGGTTCTTGTCAACGTACTGCTAAAGTCATTTTTTAATTATCTTTTGCCAAATTTTACTTGTGTGTGATATTAATGATATTGTTTCATAATTTCCACACTCTGTTGGATCCCCTTTCTTTGGCATGGGCACAGATGTAAATCTCTTCCATTTGGCTGGCCAGGTCTTTCAAATTTCTTGGCATAAACTAGTGAGCATTTTTGGAGGTAGATTTGTTTTTTGAAACATCTCAACTGGTATTTCACCAATTTTTTTGTTTTTCACTGAAGACATCAGTGCAGTTTGGGCTTCTTCCTTCAATACTATTGGTTCTTATAATATGTTAGTTTCTGAAATGGTTGAAATTTGACCAATTCTCCGAGGGTCGCCATGAGGCGGATCCGACTCGATGGCACTTGGCTTTTGGCTTTTGATTCAGTAACTCTGTTTATTATTTCTATCTTCTTTCAGTCTTTACTGGATTGTATAATGTTTTATCCATTAAATCCTATATTTTACCCATTAAATCCTTCAATATTGTAATTTGAGACATGAGTTCTTCTAGCTTGAGAAATGCCAAGCATGTTCTTCCCTTTTGGTTTTCACCAACTCCAGATGTTTGCACACTGCATCATAATATTTTACTTTGCTTTCTCTGAAAATATTTTGAAATATTCTGTTCAGCTCTTCTACTTCATTATTACTTTATTTGTTTTAGCTGCTCTACATTCCAGAGCAAGTTTGAGATACTCTTGTGACATCCAATTTGGTCTTTTCTCCTTTCTTGTTTTTTAAATGGTCTTTTGATTTGTTCATTTATCATGGCTTTGATGTTGACCCACAACTTGTCTGGCCTTGGTCATTAATGTTTAGAGTGGCCAATCTATTCCTGAGATACTCTGTAAATTCAGGTAGGATATACATTCCAAGATTATACCCTTAGAAACTCAGTAAAATATTTCTACTGTGCCCTATAGGGTCAATGTGAATTGCAATCAACCCAGTGGAATGGGTTACATTGTGAAAATTGAAATGAACAGACATAGATTCCATTTTCTGAGTAGAACTTAGAGAAACGGCAAGATCCTGGAGTTAACACAGACTGAATCTGGTCCAAATACGGGTCTTAATTGGTAGATACAGGATTTTTCAACAATTTGAATTACTTTGCATGAAGCCTGCCCTTTCCAGTTTTTCTAATCCTCCCTCCTATTTTCTCATACCTGGTCTACCATACTGGTTTGCCTCTGAAACCACCTGAGTTTAGAACAATAGTGTAGATGGCAGCAAAACATGGTCCTGGATGATGTGGTTCAACCTCTACACCAACTCTGAAGTCTGTCCTACATTTGAATGTCCTTACTTTAGCCAACATGTTCTTTATGGCTTAATTACTTAAGTTGGATTTTCTACTACTTATAATTAAAGCATCCTGACATGGCCTCATCACAATGATTCTAGTTTTAGAGAAACTTAAGTTATAATTTCTCCACATCGGTGTCAAAGAATTAAGGCTCTTTTTGCTAAACTTGTGTTACCTAAAATTAAGGTCACTTAACACCCATTAAGTATTAACTCATACTGACAGTTAAAAAAAAAACAACAACTAAAATTAAGGTCACTTAACACCCATTAAGTATTAACAAATACTGACATTAAAAAGAAAAAAAAAAAAACCTATTGCCACATCCAGTCAATTCTGACTGATAGCAACCCTCTAGTTCAGAGTAGAAGTGCCCCATAGAGTTTCCAAGGAGTACACGGCACATTTGAACTACTGACCTTTTGGTTAGCAGATGTAGCAGTTACCCATTGTGACACCAGGGTTATCTAAAACTCCTGTAGTCTTCTCTCTCTCTCTTTCTCGTAGCTATTTATGAATAATCACTGGAAAATGGATAATTTTCACACTTCAGTGCAGCCCCAAGGGCAGCAGTGGTTCATTGGTACAATTCTCACAATTAGAATCCTTGCCTTTCAGGTGAGATACCCAGGCTCTGTTTTTTAGACGAAGGAGAATTCAACAAAGAAGGCAGCTCCAAACTCCAGACAAAAGGAATTTAGATTGTATGGATTGTGGAGTCAAAAAATCTCAGGGAAGTTTTAAATAGGAGTATCCTAACAGTATCTTGTATTAAAGGAGACTATGTCTCTTGCTGCAATCAAGGCTTTTATCCAATTAGTTCCCCAAACATTACTTTTCTTTCTTACCAACATAAACAAACCACTGTTCACTTCATTCATTCACTAAACATTACTTTTTTTTTTTCAGGAGGCTCTGGATAGTACACACAGTTAAGGCACTCAGCTGTTAACCAGAAGACTAGAGTTTTAAGTCTACCCACAGGCACCTTGGAAAAAAGGCCTGGTGAATTACTTCTCAAAAATTGCCCTCTGAAAACCCTATGGGCCACAGTTCTATTCTGACACACATGTAATCACCACAAGTTGCAACTGCCTCCATGGGAACTATACTTGACTACATTTCAGGCTCTAGGGTAAGTGTTGGGGATACAGACACAAAGAGGGACTCTGACTTTAATAAGCTTAAAGCTTAATGGAGGAGACAAACATCAAAACAAAACAGGAAAAAAGAGTGTTATGTTCTAAAGAATGAGATCTAACTTTAACAGGACCTTACTTAGAAACTTGGGTCTACCATTTACTAGCTGGCTGATTTGGGCCCATGGGTTAAGCTTAATCACCCAATCCCTAAAAAGGGAATAATACTACTAATACCTGTTTCACAGAGTTGTTTTGAAAATTAAATGGTCTAGGGGAGAAATCTCATCAGGCACGTAATGAACACTCACTCGCTAGATATTAACTATTATTCCTATTCACTCAACAAATATTTATCGAGTTGCCTCTGTTATTCCAGCACTGTCTTAGGTGTTCGTGATCCATCATTGAATAAAGACAAAAATCTCGGTCCTTGTGCAGCTTACAGTACAACCCCACAACGTGTTTGAACACTCTCCCTTCTGGACCTTGGGTTCCTGGTTACCAGTCTTCCTGTCTCCTCCTGACTTCTAGTCCTTGCCCCTGGGCTAGAATGCCCCTTTAATCTAGCTTTGTCTTATGAACCTGCCCAACCTTCAATTGAAGGTGACCCCCAGGAATGACTTCACTAGTGAGCTGACAGGGTGTCCGGGGCCATATTCTCAGGGTTTCTCCAGTCTCTCTCAGGTCAGTAAGGGGAGTCTTTCTTTCTGGGTTAGAATTTTGTTGCATATCTTTCTATCATTCTCCCTGTCAGTGGTGGTAGCTAGGCACCATCCAGCTGTGCTGCACTCCGTCAGCTGGAGGGCACTACAGAGGCAGTCCTTTGGACCAATTTTTCCTTTTTATCTTTAGTTTCTTTTGCTGTTTCTTGCTCCTGAAGGAGCGAGATCGGTGGAGTATCTTAGATGGGTGCTCACAGTCTTTTATGACCCCAGGTGCTATTCACCAAAGCAGAATGTAGAACAATTTCTTTATAAACTATGTTTTCCTGGTTGAATCAGATGTTCCCCGAGGCCATGGTCCCCACAGCCCTCAGCCTACCAATTTGGTCCCCCAGGGAGTTTGGACATGTCTGTGGAGCTTCCATGACAGTCCCTTGGACAAGTTGTGCTGGCTTCCCCAGTGGTGTGTACTGTCTTGCCCTTCAACAAAGTTACCACTTAATTACTGTCTAATGAGTATTTTTCCATTACCATCCCTCCTTTCCCTTATAAAAACTAATAATTCTTGACATTAGGCTTGGAAGATGAGTCTGCTAAGTGGAAAAACCATGTAGTACAGCACAGGCAAAAGGGACAGCATTCAGAATGGGAGAATGTGTGGGGTATAAAGAGAAATAAAGGCCCAGAATTACTGAGTATTGGATACAAAGTAGAAGAATAAGAATAGAAAGGCTGCAGAGACGGCAGGTGCCAGATCACAGAAGAATTTATATATAGTCCTATGGTTTAGATTTTATTTTTAGTCAAAGGAGAACCATCAAGTTATTGAAGTAAAAGAGAGATACGATTGATTCTGAATTTCAAAAGGATAAATCTGTCTTCCTTGTGGGCATCTCACTGCAGTGGGTTGGTCTAATGTCAGAAGAACTCATCAAGAAAGTATGAAGTATATTCTAGGAAAGAGATGGCAAGATCTCGAACTAAGACAGTGGCAGTGAGGATGGAATAGAAAAGTATAATAAGATTTATCTAGGAAACAGCAGGAATTTGTTAGATGCAGGTAAACAGAAAGAAGTAAGGATGATTCTCAAGCTGTTGGCTTTTATGACTGAGGGAAAATGGCACTTCTAACTGCCAGGAAACACAGGAGGAAAAAGAGCAGATGAGAGGATGCTTCATACTTCCTAAAATCATTTTGAATTTATAAGCCTAACACATTTTGATGTTGTTAAAATTTTTCTTAATAACCATAAAAAGTTGTGAGGGGTATAATTTCCAGCTGTACTTTAAATACTGACGTTTAAAAATAAAACATACCACTTTTTAAAGTGTATGTAATAGAATCTATCACATCAGTTTGTTCGCCACTAATATATTCTTAGAAACTCCGATGGCATGTGGGTTAAGTGCTACAGCTGCTAAATAAAAGGTCAGCAGTTTGAATTCACCAAGAACTCCTTGGAAACTCTATGGGGCTGTTCTAGTCTGTCCTATAGGGTCACTACGAGTTGGAATGAACTCGACAGCAACAGGTTTCTTTTTAAATATCCTTTTGAAAATTATATGACCAAGCTGTTCTATGACAGTCATAATTTTATATTAGCCCTTTTTGCTGTAAACCAACATTTCCATCCTACTTCCCCTCAGTTTTATTGTGATACAATATATTTTTATTATTTGAAGTTTCTTATTGATCATCCTAATATACTCAACAACAAAATACGCATACAAATGAAAATTAATTTTATTAATTTCCCATCATTTTAAACTCTTTTTTTAGTGAATTCAATTCTTCAGAATTAAATTATCATACTTATTAGTACTATGCTAATGATCAAAAAGATCAATGTATTACTAATTTTAATAAAATTTGATGTTTTATTGAAAAGGCCTCTATTACTGAGATACAGTTTTTAAAATTAGCTCATATGAACATTATTGCTAGACTAAGCTGGTGTTTGCATCAATTCCACTCTATTTTCTATTTTTATAGATGGAAGTGTTGAGAAACCTTGTTCATACAAATCAGAGGATAGAAATAGAAAGAGTTTCATCATAGCAATGTCACTCAATTCTCTGAACTCTTTCCAAATTATATTCCCCAAACTACAGACTGATGTGTCATTAACATGTATCTTTCAATGATACGTTAGCTAAAACTTAATTCTTTCTTCAATTCTGTGACAATCAAAGAATTAGAAACCACCTGACTCCCAACGGAGCACTGTTAACAGGATGTTTAAGAGCTACAGTGAGTTAAAGTTGCCAACCAAAAGGGCTGGCAGTTTGAAGCTGCCAGGTGCTCCTTGGAAACTCCATGGGGCAATTCTGCTCTGTCTTATAGGGTCGCTAGCAATGCATTCAGTTTTATCCTTTTTTGATTTGCAAAAGGGTTATCTAGTCATGAGAGTTGATTACGTCGGAAGTTTGAGAAGTTTATAAAAAATGTCTTATCAAATGATTAGAAAATTATACTTGTTACTTTTCTAGCTGAAGACATTTTGACTAACCTGATATATTTAGAAAGTATAAAAAATTGAATTAATATCAAAATACCTTAAGTAACAAAAATTTTAACAAAATATTTGTATCATTGTGTGATGTAAATATACTTCATTTAAACATCTTAGTGCTATGTTTTTAGATTATTTGATTTATGGAGAATGTCCACCTGGTACTCAACTGTCAAAGTCGGTCTTCATTGTCAAACCGAGCAGCCAAATCAGAATTTTTTTCCTGTCAGAATAGATCTGACTATACTTTTCCATTCAAATAAACATGTTAAGACAAATCCCCATGACAACCATCTCACTTTTGAATTCAAAGACGGAGAAAAGGGGGTGGGGGAAGAGACCTTGCTGAGAATTTATTCCCAAATGAAATAAAGTGCCACTTTCATCAGTATCTTTTACCAACATGCTTTTCCCTTTGCCATCATAAGTCATTAAATCAGGAGTGATCTATGACTATAACAGGGGTATAAAAAGGTTGAGATTTTTTAATAAGAAATGTCATTGTGTTCCTATCTCATTTGACAGAACAAATGAATTCAGAGCATTACCGACAGAGGTCAAAATCCACACTTCATCTTTCACAGATTGAGTGCAAGTCAGGGAAAACAGACACCCTACTTGGGATCCACACTGCCTGAATGTAGAAGAGGCTTTCCTCAGCTAGCATTCTGTGTGGTCTCTTTGGAATCTCAGAGATTTCCACACCTGCTACCACATAGCATAATGAGATGGGAAGAAGTATATCCTTTTATTTTACCAAGTGGGATAAGGGTGATTACGAAAGGAAGTTGAGACAGAGAAACTGGCATAACACCTCACCCATCTCCAGCATTTTCTTGGGCAAATACTTTGTGGCAGAATTACACAGAGAAATTGAGATCTAGAAAAGAATTATCTTAAAATTATCTGTGCCACCACACCTCTTATGAAATCTCAGTATTTATCTTTGGAAACTATTTGACTTGTACCGTGTGTACTATTGAATCCTCATAGCAGCTCTGTGAGTTTGGTACCTCAAACAGCTATTAATGTGACTCCCATTTTACAGATAAGGAAACTAAGGCAAAAAACCATCATACTACCTACTCATGGCCACTTGAACCCAGCTGAAGTCAAATCCTGGATTTTTCAGCAGAGCAAACCCTGTTAAACAGACCATCAACTGTCACTAGCACTATTTACCTTTCCACCTGGAAGGCCTCTCCTGACCCCTTCTGCCTCCTTGTAGAAAGTTGGGCTAGATGACACTCAGGGTTTTGTTTGTTGGTTGGCTTTTTAATTTGTTTATTATGGTTAAGTGAAAGTTTACAATCCAAGTCAATTTTCCATGTGCTTGTCTGCAACTCTATCTGCTCTCCTCACTCTGTGATAGCAAACTCGTCTTTTTCACTCTTTACTCCCAGTATCTACTCAGCTAACACCTGTCCCCTCCTCTCCACCCTCTCTTCTCTGCTCTAGAAAGAAAACAGTAGGACAGCCTCATATATGTACTAAACCATAAAGTATACACATCACATGCATCACTCTGCTTCCCGAAGTCCAGTCTCCACTCTTTGTTTAAAGTGTTGGCTTCAGTATCAGTTTCAGGTCTGGGCTAGCAGCAAGTCAGTGTTCTCAGGGGCCCCGCCAGGCTGCTGTACCAAGTCTGGTCTTTTAATAGAGTTCTTGAACTGCGTATTCCTTTTTGTCATGCTACCTCAGGGACTCTACATTGTGCTCCCTGTCAGTACTGTCTTCGGTGGTGGCTGGGCACCATTTGGTTTTTCCGATCTCATGACACTCAGGTTTTTACGAATTTCTCACTGAGACTCAAGTAGTGTGTTTTATCCCTGATCCAGGCTAGTTTATATATATATGTATATGCATATATATATGCAATATTTTATTAAGAAGACAATTAAAAAATACAGCTAAATTGAAAAAATGTTATATATCCACCTGTACACACACCAGCTAGATTCTACCATTAGTATTTTATTATACCTGCCAGGCTTATTTTTCAACAAATCTTTGTCAGTTTACATTTCTTACATCTTTATATAACATGGGAAAATACCACTGTACCTTCATTCAAGTTGTGATTTCCAAGGAATCAGGCTTCTGACACACTGAAAAAATGTAATGTATCTCCTCTTTAGTCGACTTGAGTTGTGCTCCATGTAGCCCAGTGGTGCTCAGTCTGGAAGTATATTAGAATCATGTAGGGGAACCACTAAAATAAACTAAACTTCTAAAGTAAAATAAATAAATATCCAGGTTCTATCTCAGACCAGCTGAGTACAATCTCTGGGGTTAGGTACAGAATTTTACCATTCAATTAAGAAAAACAAAAACAAACACAACAACAACAGTTGCTATTGAGTTACTGTCAACTCACAACAACCCTATGTGTGCAGAATAGAATTGCTCCACAGGGTTTTCATGGCTGCGGCCTTTGGGAAGCAGGTATCTCAGAGCTTTCTTGCCAGGCCCCTCTGGATAGATTCTCACCACCAACTGTTTGGTTGGTCGTCAAGTGCTCACCTGTGTACATCACACACAGACAGCGACCATTCAATTGGTCAACCAGTACTTGCTGAGTATCAACTCTTTACCAGGCACCAGGCTTTGGAATGAGTGAGGACAGTCTCGGCACTGGTAGGAAAGCTCTCCCCCGTCACACCTGGTAGAGGTCCTAGCTGTGCAGCATAGTCCAGCCCTTTCTAACTAGTTCTCCTTCCCTTTAGGACTTCCAGATCTTTGATCAGGGCTTAGAATCCTCTTCTTCCTGTTGCTGACAACAGAACTCCTCTATCTATCCCTCAAAGTCTGGCTTAAACATTGCTGCCTCTGGAGACCCATCTGGCCCTAACCTGGAGTGACTCACTCTTTTCTCGGGATTCCTGCCGCTGCCTTGTCACGTTGTTGTTATCACAGGATGTAGCACCTTGTGCTGGAGTTTCTTGCTTCATGTGTGCATCTCCAGTGAGTCCTTCAAGCTGGAGACTATTCCATTTCATGGGATATCTTTAGGAAGATGTCTGGATAATGGTGTTCGTTGTTGTTGAGTGCCATAGTGTCAGTTCTGACTCATAGGAGACCTTACAGCACCAAGAAGAACTCTAATCTTTATGGGAACAGATCACCAGGTCTTCCCTCCCATGGAGCTGCCGAGCGGATTTGAACCTCCAACCTTTTGGTTAGCAGCTGAGCACTAAACCATTGTGCCACCAGAACTCCTTCACTGGATGATGTTATAGCCTCAAAATTAGAAACAAATGAAAAGCAGTTTGTACTATATTAAATCTAAGGCAATTACCACATCCACGCACTGTGTGTTTTCTGGGATGAACTCTGCATTCTTCCAGATGATCTATTTGGTGGCTTAAAGGATATTCGGTTTCATTCGAAGGAACAGAAGTTAAATTTTGCAGTGGACACTCCCAGGATAATGAAGGGCTTTGGAGGGTTATAAATTGTGTTTTGCGTTTTCTAAAGTACTCAGTAGAAAACATTTTAACACTCTTTCTTCTACAACAGAATGATAATACAGTGGGGCACGCATAGAGTTGCTATGAGTTAGAATCAACTCGAAAGAATGGGGTTTGGTTTTTTGACTTGGGTCCCTGAGAAGAACTGTCATGACGGAGTCCCCTCAGCTTGATGAAAACAGTGCAGACTTTAAACTCAGAGTGAGAGGATGGAGCCTCACCTCCACTCCTGCTATCCTGACTTAGACAGTTTACTTAACTTTTCTAAACCTCAGTTTCTTTATTTGTAAAAGGCAGACAGACAAACATTCTTACCCCTTTGTCCCCATTGCCCTAAGAATCACTTGTCCAAGAACACACAACTAGAAGATAGCTTGTAAGCCTACTGACTCAAAAACCTATAGTCTTTCCTCTATCTCTGTGGCCTTCCAATGGTTTTGCTCACATACCCTCTAAAAGAATTTTATATCATATGTATCCCCTTGTGTCTTTTCATGCTGGCATCTAGAATTCTTTTTTATCATAAGTTTAAATAATTTCAAAGTTGTCATTTTCAGGATGTTATAAATATTGACATTTCAGAATCACTGCATCATTTTTTGAGGTATATTCTGTGGAATGTAAAACCCAGAGTGAGTTGGTATTCACATCATCTATGAAAAAACTGCATAAACAAGTCTATAATAGTCAAAAGTTTTATACCATTCCCTTTTATCCTTGGATTATATTTCTCTTTTACTTCTCCCTTAAAATTATATTCTAGTGTTATTTATTTCATGTATGCAGTTCATTTGTTTATCACCCCTACACAGAGCTCTGTTTCAAGCATATATACTAAATTTTTGATAAACAATTATTAAAAGTGAATTTTATTGAAAATATATCTCCTAATGAACTAGTTGTGGCTTTTTCCCCCCAGGGAGCTCATGAATCTATGGATTAATATTACCTACTCCTAGGAAATCCTGGTGGTGTAGTGGTTAAGTGTTACACTGCTAATCAAAAGATTAGCAGTTCGAATCCTTCAGATGTTCCTTGAAAGCTCTATGGGGCAGTTCTACTCTGTCCTATAGGGTCACTATGAGTGGGAATTGAGGTCAGTAGGTTTGGTTTTTTGGTTTATTGCTAGAATAGAGAAAGTTCTCCTTCTATTGTATTCTAATGTTTTCTTTTTCTGGAAGGCAGAGCTGAGAAAACTGTTCATGTAAATAAGTAGTTGGGAAGGGAAGGAGTTCTGTTATAGCAAAGTCTTCTTTGAACCACTTCTGAGTTACACGTCAAGAATTATATAATTATTTGTCACAAATCAATTGAATGATCTAATTTTAATAAATTTAAATATCTTGATTAAGTTCTGCTTCCATTTCATGGAAAACAAAAAATTAAAATCCATCTGACTTGCAAGGGAATGGATCTCCAGTCTTCAGAGTCGCTCAGTTCTCAACACCTTACCAGTGTTTTGAATTCCCTCTTTTTTGTACACTCCAAGGCAATGCACCAAACTCAGACTGAAATGGATGGGATGCAAATCTTTCTTCCCTTGAAGTAGGAAGAGGGACAATTATGAAAGCTGAGGTAGGTAAAGAGGTCTGGCACCTCCTTCTGATTACTTTTTTAGGCAGATCATTTTAGGGCAAGGCAGATATGGAAGTTCAGTGTTTGGATATTAATTTCTTTAAAGATCTCTGGGCATGCTCATATACTCCTGGTCATGGGTTGAACTGTATTCCTCAAAAATATGAGTTGTAAAGCCAGCTATACCTCTGGTTATAGTCATATTTGGGGAATAAGGTTAATCAGGCAGTATCAGTGTAGGGTATGTCTTTAATAAATCTCTTTTGAGATATAATGATAATAATAATTAAAAAAACAGCATGTAGATTAAGCAAGCACAACAGAAGTGGGGGAAGACAGATACTATACCAGTGAAGCTGAGAAAAGACAAGGACCTTCCCCCAGAGCTAAAACATAAAAACAGAAAGCCTTCCCCTAAGGTGAGCACCCTGAATTTGAACTTCTAGCCCCCTAAACTGTGAGAAAATAAATGTCCGCTTGTCAAAACAACTCACTTGTGGTATTTCTGTTACAGAGCACTAGATAGGAAACCTTTGTGGTACAGTGGTTAAGTGCTATGGCTGCTAACAAAAGGTCAGCAGTTCAAATCCACCAGGTTCTCTTTAGAAACTCTATGGGGCAGTTCTATCCTGGAGTTGAAATCAACTCAATGGCAATGGGTTTTTTGGGTTAGCACTAAATAACTAAGGTATCCCCTAAAATAATTTTGCATATATTGAGCCCATGACTCATAGGAGTACATATACCCCAGTTTCAAGATCATTGGTTCTCCATACCCTATTTGGAGTTGTCTGGGAATAAGACGCTTAGTGCATACAGTGGACACTGTAACATCTAGCTGTCATTGCTCTTATTTTTTAATCGTTCAGTTACTTAGTGACAAATTGGCAGCTAGAGCCATCCAGTGTGAAGGGTTAGGGTCTGGGAAAATGGGTATAAATGCAGATTCAGATGGAAAAAACTGGGTTTATTCATCAAAACAACGTCTACAGGATTAACAAGAGTAGGGATACACACAGTCAGACTGATGAGAAAGGAATGGAGAATGGGCCTCTGGGGAAGGAATGCCAGCTATGGAGATGTCTACCAAAGGGCGTAGGGAAAAGGATATAAAATACGAATCTGAAAATGGCTCTTTCAGTTACAGCTCTGTAACCTACTTGAGGATATAGTGGCAATATTTTAAGGTTCGAGGTGAAATTTCGTCAAAATAAGATGGCACTACAAGGTCTGGCATATAATAAATGTTCAGGAAATGGCAGCCACTTGAATGGGAAATTCCCAAGTGGCCTGTACCTTACAGACTATGTCGCGCTCACCCTCATGTCATTTTTCCTCTTCTCACTGGGAGAGATTTAAGTTGGTCCACCTCAGCTCTGAATCCTATCCTTTCAACAATCGTCTCTTTCACTCCTTCCGCCTCTCTTTCTTCTCCCTCAGCTCTCTTATTTTCACTTTGGGATTATGGATGTCAAATCAGGTCTTACATCTTGGGCTCTCTCTCCTTCCCTAGTTCTCTTTCTCTTCTATAAAGAATTACATTCGCTGTCTCTTTCTCCATATCTACCATTTATAACTCAGCCTATTGCAACCTGACTTCTGCCCAAGCATCCTACTAAAGGGCCTCTTACCAAGATGACCTCTCACTCTTTTAACCATGTTTCGAAGACCTAATCTACTACTCCAAATCAATGACCATTGTACTCTTAATACATTGTGTTCTTGTTGATCTCCATGCCTTGGTATATACTATAACTTCTGTATGTGATACTCATTCTTGTCTCTGTGCTTGCAAAATTCTCTTCAATCTCAGAGCTATAGTTTACCCCCAAACCCTCTTCTCACTGCCCCAGCCCCTGCCCATTGCGGTGGTCTGGGTTATCTTACTGTGTGCACATATCTGTGACGTTCCTTTATAACTTTATATCTACTTGCTTGTCTCCCCCTTATTTTCAAGCTCCGTGGAATCAGGGTCTACATCTGACTTTGTTATCTAGTGCTCCTACAACAGAAATACTACAAGTGGGTGGCTTTAACACACCAAAGTTTATTCTCTCGCAGTCTAGTAGGCTAGAAGTCCGAATTCAGGACACCAGCTCCAGGAGAAGGCTTCCTGTCTGTCAGCCCTGGAGGAAGATCCCTGTCATCAATCTTTCTCTGGTCTGGGAGTGCCTCAGGGTAGGGACCCCAGGTCCAAAGGATATGCTCTGCTCCTGGCACTACTTTATTGGTGGTGTGAGGTCCCCCTGTTACTCTACTTCTTCTTTCCTTTATATCTCTGAAGAAATAAACTCAAGACATGGCCTAATCCTGTGGACTGACTCTCACCTTGTTACCATAACTGCCCCTAACCCTGTTTACCATTGGGTCGTCTAACGTGATTTTCCTATGTGTTGTAAATCTTACCTCTGTGATGTTAAAGAGTAAAGAAATAAAAAATGAAAGGGAGGAGTGTGCTGTCACAGGGTGAGGAAAGCAGATGGAGCTGCAGACAGGTGGGCATGCAGGATTGATTTGGATTGTGTACTTTCACTTAATCATAATAAAAAACAAAGAAACAGAGCAACAACAACAACAAAAAACCCATTGCTGTTGAGTCAATTTTGACTCATAGCAACCCTACAGGACAGAGTAAAACTGCCCCATACAGTTTTCAAGGAGCACCTGAGGGATTCAAACTGCTGTGCTTTTGATAAGCAGCTGTAGTTCTTAACCACCATGCCACCAGGGTTTCCATTTGAAGGATTAAAACAAACAAGCACCTCCTGCCATCAAGTGGATTCCAATGCATAGCAACCCTATAAGACACAGTAGAACTGCTAGGTAAGAGTTTCCAAGGAGCACCTTGTGGATTCAAACTGCTAACTTTTTTTGGTTAGCAGCTGTAAGCCTTAACCACTACGCCACCATGGTTTTCATTTCAAGGATAAACCAAACCCAAACCCACTGTCACTGAGTTGATTCCAACTCATAGTAACCCTAGAGGACAGAGTAGAACTGCCTCATATGGTTTCCAAGGAGTGTCTGGCAGACTCAAACTGCTAGTCTTTTGGTTAGCAGCTGTAGCACTTAACCACTATGCTGTCTGGGTTTCCTATTTGAAGGGTAGAGAAGAAAAACAGACAGAATCAAACACTCTGTGTTAAGGAAATATAAAGAAACTAGGATCAAGACAGAACCAGACAGAGTGGAGACAGCAGACCAGATGATCCAAAGAACTTTCCAACTTAGAGCTTTGATGAGTCCCTGGGGTGGGAAAACTGAAAAATAAAAATGAAAGAGGACTTCTATTGTGATCTCATCTGGCTCCCTCTCTCCACAGCTCCGAGAAAGGAAGAAAGATGCATTCAAACACTAAAAAGGGAGGATAAGCCAATGGTTTGTTTGCAGGTGCCATCATTTAACTATTTGCCTATTAATGCCCAGCAAAGGACAATCCATTTTTCTGTGCCTTTGCTTCCTTATTATCTGCCTTTTCACAGAGGAAAGAAATCAACAACAAAAGACTTGCTGAGGGAATTTTTGGTTGTTTAATTTGTGCTTCTCTTGTATCCTCTAATAGCCCAGCACACTGGTAATTCTTATTCCTTGCTGAACTACAAAGGATATATTATCCTGCCCATTCTACTGCTGAAGAATAATGGCATGGGGAAGGAAGAGAATGGGACATTATTTTTCTAGGCCTCTTTCTCAACAAAGGAAAAAGCTGTCACCAAGAAGGTATATGTATTGCTAAGGCACCAAATCTTTGCCTCCGGTGACATAGAAAATCTTCAGTGAACCTGGAAATCCCACTTCTGGAAATCTCTCCCACTAAACTCAAAGGATCAGCAAGGTACATGAATCTCCATTATAACATGATTTGAAGTCAAAAAAGACAAAACATTAAAAATCATCATTTTTGATAGAAGGATGTATGATTCAAGTACAGTAGGCCTAAACTATGGATATTATGCAGCTATTCAGAATAATTAGCTATTATTGTTTATCCAGGAGGGGTTTCAAGGAGATGTAAATGAAAAAAGCCAGTTCTTTTTATGAGTTTAATACAGTTTTATTTTAAAAGGTTTCTGAAAGTCCTCAAATACATGTGTATACGTATACACACATGAACATACACACCACTTACCTGTTTGTTCATTATATCAGCATAGATACTGGTGTGAAAGATACACCAGCAATGGACAATCCTTTTGGGACCTCCCCTTACCAAAATATTCACACTGGTTATGATGGATAGCAGGATTAAGCAGAAAGGGATATTTTTTATACAATGGTACTGTTTGTTATCTCAGACTGATATTGCTTTGGCACTTCAAAAGACAAACCCAAATTTAAAAACTGTGCACACAGACACGTTTTGAAGATAAAAGCGCTCAGTCAGTGCTCTAAGTCTACAGTTCATTCTAACATCCAGGATCCCTTTGACTCTTCCTAAAGACTCTAATTAGCTTGCTATAATAGCGTATCTGGAAACAAGGAGGTGAAAACCCTACGGTCTGGCTGCATAAACCTTTTCTTAAACTGACAAGCCAGCTGAGTGACAGCAGTGAGGTCTGTGACAGACCAAGCTCTGGAATGACCCACCGGAATGCTGTGTTCTAGGCAAGGAGAAAAGTAGAAAAAGGCAGGCTGATTACCTCCTGGCTTTCAGCCAGAGGAGTTGCTCGTGGTGGGAGTGGAATTTTTCCATGGCAAAGGAAGAGGAAAAATCAGATCATATTTCCCACAGGCAGAGCCCTATTTATTCAGGAAGATCTTAGGGCCCTTGCTGTTCACAACGAGAGCCTGGTCATTGGGTCATGCCTTGATTTTGCATCATTAGAGATCTTTTTTTCCTTCAAGTGTGAAGATGTTTCTCTTTAAAATGCAAATGTCCCACAGAAGTGTGAGGCATAGCCATTATTTACAGTAAGCATGAAAGTAGTTCAGAGCAGAACAAATGTGAATAAATATTGGTTCATCAAGGAAAGTCATATCCTCCAGAAGAACTAGATATTTCTGTCTTTTCCTTCACAAAACCAACCACTGCAGCAGCTTTCAGGGAGCACTTGAGAGCCCAGAAGAGGAGGCTTCTCCTGTTCTGTATCCCTTCTTCCACCCTCCCCTAAGCAGACAACTTAGACAGGAACCATGGGTGTTTCATATATTACAGGATATCCTGTAAAATTTCACTTGGGAGCAGAGAGGCTAAATGTAGATTCACAGAGCCATTGAACTGAGTACTTGCCAGACACATGGTGGTCATCTATTCCTGCCCTCTCACAACTGAACCAACATGCAATATCATGATAAATGGAGGGAAAAAAATTAAAGTTGTCAAGAATTTCATTCTACTTGGATTAATAAACAACGACCTAGGGAACCATAACAAACCAAACCCATTGCTGTCGAGTCAATTCTGACTCAAAGCTACCTTATAGGAGGAAGAAGAACTGCCCAACAGAGTTTCCAAGGAGCACCTGATGGATTCAAACTGTTGACCATTTGGTTAGCAGCCATAACACTTAACCACTACAGTACCAGGGTTTCCACCCAACAGAGCAGCAGGCAAGAAATCAAACAGTATATTACGTTAGTTGTATCTGCCGTGAAAGACCTCTTTAAAGTTATAAAAAGCAAAGATGCCACTTACTGACTAAGGTGCTCCTGACTCAAGTCATGGTCTTTTCCATTGCCTCATATGCATGCAAGAGCTGAATTACAACAGAAGAAGAATTAATGCATTTTTTTGAATTGTGATGTTGGCAAAGCATATTGAATACACTGTTGACTGCCAAAAGAATGAACAAAATAGTCTTGGAAGAAACAAAATCAGAATGCTCCTTCTAAGTAAGGATGATGAGACTTTGTCTTGCTTTCTTTGGACATGTCATCAGGAAAGACCAGTCAGTGGAAAATGACATCATATTTGGTAAAGGAGAGGATCAGTGAAAACAAGAAAAGAAACGGAATGAGAGGGATTGACACAGTAGACATAACAATAGGCTGGAACATGTCAGAGATCATGAAGACAGCATGCAACTGAGCAACTTTTCGTCCTGCTATCTGTAGAGTTGCCATGAGTCAGAGTCAACTTGAAAGCAGCTAACAACAACCTCTCCCTCTCCCAGTATACAAATAATATTGGAAGTCATTTTCTGGGGACCGAACATCTGCTACATGTCCTGTCAGTTCACCTAATCCCCGTAACATTCTCCTAATTTACAGTGAAGAAACAGGAATAAGTAGCTTGCACAAAGTCACACAAGCAGTTACGTTACGTTGGCCATATGATTGACCTCTAGACTCTATGCTTTGGGCCCCAGGAACACTACCTCTTCTGGTTTGGATTGAAAATGATCAAAACCTCTGTTTGGACACCTCCGTAATGGGAATGTCATTGTTTTTCTCTACTTGTTGCATTTCAAATGGCTTAAAGATGCCTTGTTCTTTTTGGTCTCCGTGCCCTTGCACAGAGTTTCCCTCTCCTTCTATTCATGCTCTTTCCGGGTTATCTCCTGCTCATCTTCACTCCAGTTAACAGTTTTTCTAGGAATTCTTTCTGGCAGTCTGAGTTGCATATCCCACCTCTGTGTATCCTTAGTTCCTGGAATCCCTCTGTTGCTTGTTTCCTTCTAGGTCTCCCACCAAAAGTGGGAGCTGCTGCAAAACTGATGGACCTTTCTTCATCTCCCTGGGCACAAACAAGTGCTGACGCATAAGAAGTGCTCAATAGATGCTTGTCAATTGACTGAATGAATAAATGTACAAATGTGAGTTCCGTATATTTCCTCAATCAGAGAATAAGCTACGTGGGAACAATGAGAGAATGCTACACTTGGCGTTAGGAGACTGGGTTATTCTTCCCTTGCTCCATGTTTGCATTTTAGGGGATCCTTTCAGCAGTACTATCGAAAGACACCTTTAACCCAGGTTGAACACTCCTGCTCCCCTTTGAATACCGTTAGACATTTGGAACATCTATTTTCCCAAAACCTGAAGCATATGGCCCCAAAGTTCAGAAAACTTCAGACTATGGACTGCTATAATTTCAACCTGAGAAACAGCCATTTGCTGCTCAAAAAGTGCTGATTTTTTATTGGCCTCCCTTTGCCTGTAATATCCTCTTGCAGTGAAAAACTGTGTTTCCTGTAGAGTGACTGGTTCTTCTGTGGCTACTTAGTAATCACTGGAGAATCCATTGTTATTACTATCTTGGCTTTTTTTAGTCATTAGTGCTTATTAGGCCTAAATGTACCAGACACTGCACATGAATTACAGCATTTGGGAATTGGAAGGAGACTTAGAAATCATGGGCTTTTCAGCTTTAGACCTGAGTTTGAATCTCATTCTTTGGGTGAGTCTCAGTTTTCTCATCTGTCATATGCAGGCACTAATATTTCACAGGGTTATTCTGAATATTAAAAGGAGAAGGAGTGTATCATGTTTTTAAGCAAATAACATGGCATTCTAAGTTCCTTTGCTAACCATGCCCTCCCTCCTAGAGGTATTTTTGTAAGTGTGCTATGCCAATTTTTCATGCATGTTGCTGTTTTTAAAAATATATATATATTGGCATAGCATGCTTATGAAAATGCCTTGGGGGGCACCCTGGGGTGGGAAGGGAGTGACTGGCAAGCAAATATAGAACTCAGGCATTATTTGCATAAAAATACAGTATATTAATTTGGAGGTAAAATAACTTAATAATTGCCCCTTTCCTCCCTTCCTTCATTTTACAGACAAGCAAATCCAAGCCCAGAGGGATAAAAAGCCATAACTTACAACAAAGCACAAGCCTGCAAAATAGTTTGAACACTGATATCTTGATTTCAAGTCCACGCTAATTTTTTTTCTTTTTGGCCACACACAATTAATAAAAAAATCCATTAACTGCTTCCTAAAGAAGCAATGGAGGAGCCCGTGGCAGTACAGCAGTTAATTACAGTGTTGGAAACCCTATGGGGCAGTTTTGTTCTGTCCTACAGGGTCACGATGAATAGGAATCAAGCCAATGGCAATGGATTTAGGGAAGTCATTTTTCCAAAAAAAAAAAAAACTAGGTTGATAAGCCACTAAGTAAAGAATGGCAAATATTTGAAAACAAATTCAGCAACTGTCAAAGAGATGGCTACCCCAAACCCCAAGATCAATCTCCTGGACAGGCAACTTCAGCTTTTTGCTCCACCTGCTCTGCCACCAAAGCTAGTCTAGCGGTGATGAAAGTTTAAAATTTGTTCCTACAGGTAAAATTTTGCAAACTCCATTTCCCCATCATAAATTCACTCTACACCCCTGCCCTCAGAATTATCCTCTAGATATTTCTGAGAGTGACAGGTCATCGGTGCCTCTGTTTAAGGGTAGTGGCCTCCTGATTAGTGTTTCCACTAGGCTAGTCTCTCCACCTTTCCAATCCATCCTCCTGGTTGACATCGGAAGTCTCTTTCTAGAACACAGATCTGATCCTATCCCTCCTCTGCTCAAAAACTTTCAATGGCTTCCAATTTCTATAGGATCAAGCACAGACTTTTAACACAGGGAAAACAAGAGTACATTTTTAAAATGTATGTAAACATTGAGTCAAATCATATGTGTGCATTAATTATGCTTTAAAACTATGAGGCCTAGAAAGAGTCTTAATTTTATAAATTAAATTATTTGGGTTAATTTTAAATTTCAGATGTAAATTTTCTTCAAAAGGAAGAACAAGAACTTGGCATTACTAAATGTGTAACCATAGACTGCCAGGAAAAAGAACAAATCTGTCCTGGAGCAAGCACAGCCAGAATGTTCCTTAGAATCAAGGGTGGTAAGACTTTGTCTCACTTATGTGAACATATCGTCAGAAGAGACCAATTGCTGGAAAAGAATATCACGCTTGGTAAAGTAGAGGGTTTGTGGAAAAGAGGGAGACCCTCAGTGAGACAGACTGAAACAGCGGCCGCAACAGTGGGCTCAGAGAGTAATGACTGGGAGGACACAGCAGGACCGGGCACTGTTCCCTTCTGTTGTATACAGGGTCACTATGAGTCAGGGCAGACTCAAAAGCACCTAACAACAACACAGTGTGTAATTGACCTGAGACAGACATGGAGAATGGCCAGAGTGGAATACCCAGAGTTAGTGACTTTGAGAGGTCTCAAGCAGCATTTCTAGGCTTATCGTTGGTAAGACTGAGACCTGCTTGGAAGCAGAAATTCCATCTTATCGAACTTTGTACTGCAAGCCTGACACCTCATAAGCAGACAGTGATTTTTTGGGGGGCTAATGCAGTAAAACCAGCCCCAAAGAAGTTTTTAGTTCCAGTGAGCAAGTTTCTTCCCAGGCATACTTCTCATTCTTTTGTGTTCCTGCACATGCTGCTCTCTCACCCATCAGCACTCATTCCCTCTGAACACCGACTTACTCATGGAGACCTAGTTCAGAGGTTGCGGAAAGATAGCCCCTTCTTGATACTATCATTGTACCAGGTTCATCTTACAATTTAAAGCAAATTACAATGCTATTTTAAAGGTCACTACTTCTCCCTTTACTGGACTGTAAAAACCTACATGTTAACTAGAAGAGTGAGTTTTGCAATGCTGCATGGGTGGCTTGGGTGGGGTCATATACATGGATAGACCTAGAAATAAATCTGCCTCAGCCGACTGCCTTTCCCAGATCCAAGAACACACACAAGGCAAAGAAGGGAAAGAGGCACTTTCAGGACGTGGCCTGAGGGTCTTTGAGTCTGCCCTGAAGAATGCCCAAACTAAAAATGTCTTTGCCTGTCATCTACTCTACTTGCCATCACTCACTGTCCTTCCTCTAAGCCGTTCTGCCACCTGCCCTGGTACTGTGAATTTCCCAGGCTAGCCTCAGGCTGCACTAACGAATCAATGACAGAGAAGGATCTGTCTTTGGGAAATGTGTATGGCACTAGGTAAGTGGGTGAAAGAATATTTTGTTAGGTATGTGACTAGAAAACACCAAATTCTTAAGAATTATCTCTGGGGGGTAATATTCTAAGTGATTTTTACTTTATTCTGCAGTGTAGCCTGTATTTTCTAAAATTTCTACAAAGAGACTGGTTGACTTGTATAATTCGAATAAAAAACGATAAACATTATGAATAGAATAAAAGCCTAGCATAATGTTTTAGGGGCCCTGGTGGCACAGCAGGTAGGAGTTCAGCTGCTAACTAAAAGGCTGGCAGTTTAAATCCACCAGCTGCTCCTTGCAGGTCCTATAGGGCAGTTCTACTCTGTCCTATAAGGTCACTATATGTTAGAAGTGACTCAGTGGCAACAGGTTAGGTAGTTTTTGTTTGTTTTTTAAATAACGTTTAAAATGAGATTCATACAATTCAGTAGTGTGAAATGCTGGCCTTGGTATTCAGGTTACTGAAATGACGAGGACAAACTCGGCCCAGAGGTCAGTGTATGTTATCCAAATTTGTCCCTTTCCTAGTTGTGGTTTGGCACCTCCTACTGGTGGTTTCTGCTACACTGCCACTTGCACAAAGACACTTTCCAATCCTGTGAGTTACTCTGCTTCCTGACAAAGGCAAGTCTCATCCAGTTGGCCAAGACTCATACTGTCAACCTACTTCAAAGAGATTAGGCCTCATGCATCCTGAGGACTCTTTCAAAGTAGAGCTGTCTGCTTTTGTTTCCATCCTTCTTCTTCAGAGGAGAAGTGGGAGACGTTTGTGGAAGTGGCAGGCTGGTCAATCACCTCATATCTAAAGACTGATTTTTAAGAGTAAGCCATTCAGCTCTTCCTTAAAAAAAAAAAATGCTTCTCAGCAGCAAGGAAGACAGTCAACTGGCCATCTCTAGCTGCTAGCTTCTTTAGGATCTGTCTCAACTTTTGAACTGCGGCCATGCTCTTCCTTGGAAGTCCCCAACAACGACTGTTAGTATCTTTAGGATCAGTCTCGACTTTTAAACTGAGGCTATGCTCTTCCTGGGAAGCCCGCAACAACGAGCAAGCACGGTGAGGGTACCAGGGCTTAGCTGTTCTCGTCCAGTGTGGATTTCCCCTAGTGGGAAATCTTTGTTCCAGAGCGTCAGGATGAGTCACTGATGACTTTCTCACAGCCACATCGCAGTCTGAAGTTCTTGCACAATCCTACTTCTTTCTTTCCCGCTTCACTTGCTACAGTAATCCTCAACATATCACCACACTCCTAACTCCTGCTCACTGACTACTTCCTGGATAACCCCACTCACACACACATACACACATATTTAAAAAAAAAAAACAAAGAACTCATTCCCATAGAGTTGATTCCAACTATAAAGATCCCGTAGGAAAAAGCAGAACTGCCCCATAGGGTTCCAAGGAGTGGCTGATGGGTTTGATCTGCCAACCCTTTGGTTAGTAGCTGAGTGCTTAAGCACTGCACCTCCCTGGTGATGTGGACACTTAAGTGCTCAACTACTAGTTGAAAAGTTGGTGGTTCAAATCCACTCAGAGGCACCACAGGAGAGGGACCTGGAGTTCTGCTGCTGAAAAGTCACAGCCTTGAAAACTTTATGGAGCAGCTCTACACTGACATCAGCTGGAACTGACTTGACACAACTAACAAATCTACAAAAACCCACCATATAAAACTCCAAACCAAATTGCTGTCAAGTCAATTCCAACTAACAATGATCCTATAGGACAGACTTCAAGCATAAGAATGATTGTGGACATGGCACAATACTGGGCAGTGTTTCATTGTTGTGCTTGGGGTCTCCACGAGTCAGAACTGACTGACAGAACCTAGCAATAACAACATAGGACAGAGTAGAACTGCCCCAAAGGGTTTCCAAGGCTGCAGTCTTTACAGAAGCAGATTGCTACATCTTTCCCCAACAGAGTGGCCCATGAGTTTTAACTGCCAGTCTTTTGGTTAGCAGAGAAGGGCTTCACTACTTGTAATCTTGCTTATTATATTGTTTTGCAAAGTATTTTGCAACCAACATAATAAAAAGTTAAACTTGAACGCAGAGGCAACTGAGAAACTCTAATAATTTTAAATTGGGGATTTGAATTAATGAGTTCCTGAATAACAGAGTTGATTATATTGTCCTTAAGACTCTAGTTGTTGGTGTTTTGCTGTTTTTGGCCCTGAAATGACTGATGATTGCAGTTCTAATAATGACATACTGATCAAAGTCCAGAAATAATAAGACTTAAGCCATGGCTGCACTAAAGCCAATAACAATAGTAAGCCTCTACCCATACATTTAAGCCTTAGTTCCTAATTGTTCCCGTAACCTAAGAAACCACAGAAGGCAGCTGCTGAGGGAACCAACAGCACAGCCAAGAAGCCAATACTCTGTAGCATCACAGTTGGATTTTTTCTGTTCTAAGAAACTCTGAAAGGATTTGTTACCACCCTTTGGGAGTTCACAGCAAGGTAGAACTTGGGCTGCATGTTAGTTTTCTGAATCACTTATAAAAGGACCTGAATTGCGTCTTTGACACAGAAGTACCCAAGTCTATCAACTTTCTGATATCAGAGAAAGACAGAGAAAGAAGACAGATAGACATATATATACAAATAGGCACACACGTTGCTGTTTTTGTTAGGTGCCATCAAGTTGGTTCTGACTAGTAGTGACCCTATGAACAATGGAACGAAACACTGCCCGATTCTGGGCCATGACCACAATCATTTTAATGCTTAAGTCCATTGTTGCAACAACCCCTTGAGGGTCTTCCTGTTTCTCTAACCATCTACTTTGCCAAGCATGATGTCCTTCTCCAAGGACTGATCCCTCCTAACAACACATCCAAAGTAGGTAAGATGCAGTCTCACCGTCTTTGCTTCTAAGGAGCACTCTGGATGAACTTCTTCCAAAACAGATCTGTTTGTTCTTTTGACAGTCCATGATACACTCAATATTCTTTCCCAACACCACAATTCAAATGGGTTAACTTGTCTGACTTCCTTATTCATTGTCCATCTTTTGCATACACATGGTGCAGTCGAAAATGCCATGGCTTGGATCAGGCGCTCCTTAGTCTTCAGGGTGACATCTTTACTTTTCAACACTTTAAGGAGTTCTTTTGCAGCAGATTTTCCCAATGCAATGAGTCTTTTAATCTCTTGACTGGTGCTTCCATGGACTTTGGTTTGGAACCATTCATTTCAACAATGAAATCCTTGACAAACGCAGTCTTTTCTCCCTTTATCATGATGTTGCTTACTGGTCCAGTTGTGAGGATTTTTGTTGTCTTGATGTTGAGGTGCAACCTATACTGAAAGCTGTGGTCTTTGATCTTCATCCCTTAGTGATTCAAATCATCTTCACTTCTAGCAACCAAGGTTGTGTCATCTTCATAATGCAGGTTATTAATGAGTCTTCCTCTAATCCTGATGCCTTATTCAATATTGCATTGGTGATAGAAATAATGTCAAAGATTGTATGACAGAATTTACAAGACCAACAACTTCTTCATGGAAAATACCCTTTTTCACCAACATAAATGGCAACTGTACACATGGGCCTTTTCAGATGTAATGCACAGGAATCAAATCGACTACATCCGTGGAAATAGACGATGGTTAAGTTCAGTATCGTCAGTCCGAACAAGATCAGGTACTGACTGTGGCACAGACCATCAACTGCTCACATGCAAGTTCAAAATGAAACTGAAGAAAATTAAAACAAGTCTATGAGAGTCAAAGTACAATCTTGAGTATATCTCATCTGAGTTTAGACACCATTTCTAGAACAGATTTGATGTGTTGAACACTAGTGATCGAAGAACATACAAATTGTGGAATGACATCAAAGACATCATTCTTGAAGAAAGAAAGAGGTCATTGAAAAGAAAAGAAAAGAAAGAAAAGAACAAATTGGATGTCAGAAGAGACTCTGAAACTTGCTCCTGAACATTAAGTACCTAAAGCAAAAAGAAGAAATGATGAAGTAAAAGAACTAAACAGATTTCGAAGGGAAGCTCAAGAAGACAAAGTATTATGTGCAAAGATATATGCAAAGAACTGGAGATAGAAAATCAAAAGGAGAGAACATACTCTGCATTTCACAAGCTAAAAGAACCGAAGAAAAATTTAAGGCCTCAAATTGCAATAGTGAAGGATTCTACAGGGAAAAATATTAAATGATTCAAGAAGCATCAAAGGAGGGTAGAAAGAATACACAGAGTCATTATACCAGAAAGAACTAGGTGATGTTAACCATTTCAAGAGGCAGCATATGATCAGTAACCAATGGTACCGAAGGAAGAGGTTGAAGCGGCATTGAAGACAATGGTGAAAACAATGCCCCAGGAATGCACGGAATATCAACCAATGGATGTGGTGTTGGAAGCACTCACCTATGCCAAAAAAATTTGGAAGACAAGTACCTAGTAAACCTACTGGAAGAGATCCTTATTTATATTCCCAAGAAAAGTGATCCAACCAAAACCCAAACCCACTGCCATGGAGTCATGTCCGACTCATAGCGACCCTAGAGGTCAGACTAGAACTGTCCCGTAGAGTTTCCAGGGAGCACCTGGTGGATTTAAACTGCCAACCTTTTGGTTAGCAGATGTAGCACTTAACCCACTTACAACACCAAGGTTTCCGGATATCACACAGACATACATATATAAATACACATGTGTGTGTGTGTATGTATATATGTGTATACACACACACACACACACACACATATTTGTTTTAGTCAACTAGCCCTGCTTTCACAGAAATACCACAAAGTGGATGGTTTTAACAAGTGAAAATTCATTCTTACACAGTCCTGTAGGCTACAAGTCCGAATTCAGGATGTCTATTCCAGGGGAAGGCTTTCCCTCTGTTGGCTCTGGAGGTAAGTCCTTGTGTTTCATCAGTCTCTGGTTAGGGAGCATCTTGGCTCAGGAACCTCAGGCCTGGAGGACGCACTCTTCTCCTCCTGTTGCTTTCTTGATGGTGTGAGATTTCCATTTCTTTGCTTGCTTCCCTTTCATCTCCTGTAGAATGAAAGGATAAAGGGTGCCACAGTAAACATTAGTGTGCATGTATCTGTTTGTATGACACTCATTATTTCTCTTGGATATATTCCTAGCTTTTTAGGAAACGGACAAATAGATTTCCAAAGTGATTGTAACATTTTCCATTCACACCAGCAGTATAGAAGAGTTCCAATCTCTCCATAACCTCTCCAACATCTATTATTTTGTGTCTCGGGGGTTAATGCCAGCCTTATTGCAGGGAGATGACATCTCACTGTAGTTTTGATTTGGATTTCTTTGATGGTTAATGATCTTGAGCATTTCCTCATGTATTTGTTCACATATGGATATCTTTTTTGATGAAGTGCCTGTTCATACCCCTTGTCTGTTTTTTAATTTGGTTATTTGTCTTTTTCTTGTTGAGGTTTTGTAGTACCTTGTAGATTACAGAGATTAGACATTGATCAGATTTGCATTAGCCAAAAATTCTTTCCCAGGCTGTAGGTAGTCTTTTGGTGAAGTCTTTGGATGAGTATGTTTGATTTTTAGGAGTTCCCAGTTATTTATTTTCTGTTCTGATATTCGTGCATTGTTAGCAATATTTTGTGGTCCGTTTATGCTGTGTATCAGGGCACCCAGCACTGTCCCTATGTTTTCTTCCATGATCTTTATTGTTTTAGATTTTATATTTAGGTCTTTGATGTATTTTGAGTTAGTTTTTGTGTATGGTGTAACATATGGGTCTTGTTTCATTTCTTTGCAAATGGATACCCAGTTATGTCAACACTATTTGTTAAAGAGACTGTCTTTTCCCCAGTTTATGGGCTTCGGACCTTTGGGAAATACAAGCTGCTCATAGTTAAATGATTTTCATTCTGTTTCATTGATCTATGTATCTGTTTTTGTACCAGTGCCAGTCTGTTTTGACTACTGTGGCAGTATAATAAGGTTCTAAAGTCAGGTAGAGTGAGGCCTCCCGCTTTATTCTTCTTCTTCAGTAATGCTTTACTTATCCAGGATTTCTTCCCTTTCCACATGAAGTTGGTGATTTGCTTCTCCATCTCATTAAAAATTGCCAGTGAAGTTTGTATTGGGATTGCATTGTACCTATAGAATGCTTTGGGTAGAATAGACATTTTCACATTGCTAAGTCTTCCTATTCATAAGCAAGCTAGATTTCTCCACTTACGTAGGTTTCTTTTGGTTTCTTGCAGTACCGTCTTGTAAAGTCCTTTGTATAGCTCTTTTACATCTCTGGTTAGATTTGTCCCTAAGTATTTTATCTTCTTGGAGTCTGTAATAAATGGTAATGATTTGGTGATTTCTACTTTGATGGTCTTTTTGTTGCTGTAAAGGAATCAGACTGGTTTATGTATGTTCCATTGACATTTTTTAATGGACCACAATGACAATGAAGAAGAGAAGGAAAGGAACTAACATTTATTGAGCATATATCATATGCCAGACCCTATGCTCTAAAATGTATTCTCAACAGCTAATATCAGGAATATATCTTTCTACAATTATTCTCTCCATTTTGGAGAGAAAAAAAGAAGAAAGAAAATGAAGAGTCCAGAAATTACAGGTAATATGCCCAACATTTTTTACAAAAAGGGGGAGGGCATAGTGAATAAGGATAAAATGGAAGTATACGTGGCTTGCAAGGATTTGAACTATGTTCACAAAGATACTGTTAGTAAACCAAACACATACTGTTTGGGGGAAAAAATGCTAAAACCTGAAGCTGTGATTGTTAAATGTTATAAAACATTAGCTTTTAAATTGTTTGTTTTATGGAGATCATATTTTTAAGATTTGGAGTTTTCCTTTACCAGTAAAAGAGCCATTCCTTGATTCTTCTAGTCATTGGCCCTTTCATACTTGAAGGATTAACTTTCCTCTCCCAATCATTTCACCCATCCAAAATCAAACCAAGAAAAACAAACAAATCCACTGCCATTGAGTCAACTCATAGCAACCCTATAGGACGCAGCAGAACTGTCCCCATAGAGTTTCCAAGGAGCTACTGGTGGATTTGAACCGCTGACCTTTGGTTAGCAGCCATAGTTCTATATAACCACTATGCCACCAGGGTTTTGCCCACCTAAAAGTTGCTAATAATTAGTCCTTCAATGGGGCAAAAAGTCCTCAGGGCAGGGTCGCTCAGATATCAGACATTCAGTTCTGCTACATGTACCCATCTGATCTGTTCGAGTTCTCCAAAAGTTGTCTCATCTTCACACTTTTCTGATGTATGCTAAAATTTACTGAGATAATATTATTTGCTTGTTCTGAGCCTTGTGTTATCAACATAGCAAGGGACTTTTGGTCCAGTCACTGTGCTGCCATCCAGCAGTGCCTCCCCTTAGTCCACTCTTTCACAGCTACGGTCTCTACAATTACAGGTTTTACAATCACAATTAACTGTGTTAACACTTGACACACATAACTGAACCCTACAATCCTGTCAGCATCTTCCCCCACCCTCTCTTTCCCAGACCTATTGGAAAGAGGTGTCTATTCAGTAGAGATCTTCCCTTGACCCTCTTGTTTTCAGTGTAAACACACAAAAACATGTAAGCCAGCCACTTCATGCCTTTATCTCCCTCCGTTTTACATAGTCAATTTTGAAATTGGAATCCCTGGTGGTGTAGTAGGTTAATTGCTGTCTGCTAACCAAAAGGTCAGCAGTTCAAATCCACCAGGGGCTCCTTGGAAACTCTATGGGGCAGTTTTACCCTCACCTCTAGGGTCACTATGAGTCAGACCTGACTCGAAGGCAGGGATTTTTTTTTTTTTTTTAATTTCTAAATTGTCCATCCCTATCAAAACAAACCCTGGTGGCATAATGGTTAAGTGCTATGGCTGCTAAACAAACGGGTGACTGTTTGAATCCACCAGGCACTCCTTGGGAACTCTGTGGGGGCAGTTCTACTCTGTCCAGTAGGGTTGCTATGAGTTGGAATTGACTCAATGGCAGTACATTAGTTAGGTTAATTGTCAAAAAGTACAGTTCAGAGTATGACATCAATTTGCAGCAATCTGTACCAGTTGACAGTGTCAGGCATCTTTCCTTTCATTCAACCAAGTTATGGTCAGCTAACCCCTATCTCCTGTGGTCTAGGTCAGTGGGTAACAGTTGTAGGCTCAGATGTCTGTCCACTTGCTTCCTTGTGCTGCAGATGAGCTGGGACTAAGTATTGTGTACAACTCCCTGCACTTCAGATCCCTCAGTACTGTGTACAACTCCCTGCACTTCAGACCAGCCAGCCGTTTCTATCTCCCTCTGTCTCTCAATAGGTACCAAAGGAACACATCCAAACTCAGCCTACCTCTTTATGGTTGCACCTCCTGCCACTTCCACTCATCTGGTGGCCTCAGGTGGTTACCTCAAGGGAACATGCCAGGCTGTCTACTCACCAGCTCTCTAACTTTTCCTGTCATGAAAGGGGATTCTTCTGATGGGCACTGACTTTATCTGCCTCAGTGCATTCAATGACAAACCACTTGCTAGATACTCAAATGGTAAAAGTCTTTTTATTTTTGTTTTTTTGGCCTCTGCAAGTCCTTCCTTCAAATACAAACTTTTTGCTCTTTCAACAGTTTGGGGTCAGTCTGCATGTCTTTTAAAATGCAATTTCCCTGATAGGAAAGATTCTGGCTGGGCTCAAGTTTCTTACCTAAGCTGGCAGTACTTTATACACAGGTCTACTGCGTACAAACCAACACTCTGTGTTTCTTTTGGACAAACCCTAGTTCCCCTTTTAGCACATCCAATCAAGTATTGGCTGACAGTGGAGTTAAACACTCTGTAGTCTATAGTGCCCAGTGTTAGTTTCCATCATACATTAGGTCTGTTTTACATCACTAGGTAGGAGAAATATTTAATATCCGCAGTGTATTCAGGTGAACATACAACCTTTTAAAACACTCCAGTTTCGTCTTCTCTTCACACCCTGGCTATCTTCCCGTTCATATGTATATGGCCTTGCGCGTCTGGCTGGGTGGAAGCAGAAGACCCTGGCCCCGTATCAGTCATCTGTTTAACGAGCCTGGCTTTGGCTCTAAGCCATTGCCGATGCAGTTATCCCTCTCAGCTACAGCATAACATCTCTTACTTTCCTTACACTCATTACAGGTAACACAACTAAAGTAGCCAACTAAGAATCAGAAGTTTCACTTCCCACACCTCTTCCTTCTTCCTTTTACAAAGCCCCATGCTTCCATGAGTCTGGAGTCATTGCAACAAATGCCACTCCTGATACCAGTTACAAAAATGGCATAGTATAGGCATCTAACTTCACGAGGGGGAAGGAGAATCAAAATTAACAGCCCAAGGTTGATTCCTACCGGGTGGAGGTCAAACATGACTCCACCCTCCAACATTTTCACGAATTCTGACACTAGCTGTTCCTCCCACAACACTCGATTTTTCTGCTCAGTTTGACAATTGTTTTCAATGGCCACATAGAACTCACAGACAATAGCCACGATTGTGGGGTTTGTTAGGTAAGTAACAGATTGCAATTCAAGATCAGGAATGCCTCAAGATAACAGATCCGCAGCCAGGTCAGGACAGCTTTTTTGGCTGTGCCGGCAGGAAGGCCTCTCCCTGGTTCCCTGCCCCTCATCGTGACCTCTGCCCTGCTCAGTCCAGTGTTACAAAGCTCTTTAGCTCCCCCTAACAAGTGCCCTGAGGTACTACACCATGCCAGGAGGCTTCTGCCTGAAAGCTTGCAGCTCTCCTGTTCCTCAGTCAGCATACCCACATAACTGCCTTGCTTAGCTGGCCAGGAAATCCAATGCACTGTCTTGTACCAGTCTCCTGGTTTGTTGCTGTCATTTCTCTGCCATTTCTTCTCAACATCTTGTGCCATTTCTGGTGTCACAATTCTCTCTGTGTCTCCTAGATCTAGGTGATTCTCAATGCAGGGACCCTAAGGCAAAAGAATGGACTTCATTCTTGGCGCTTCTTTTTTCATGGTAGAGAAATCCCCTTCTGCTCTAGACTGGCTGTTTTAACCCTAGCAGGATGGTAAAACTGATTTTTTTCATTAGGGTTCCATACACCTTATTTGCATGATCCAACCCCTTCAAGTCTCTGTGTACTTTACATACCCTATTGTCAAGTTGTACAACCCCCTTGGTGAGCCATAAGCACCTCATTTTCATACTCCCACCCAGTCGCTGTGTGAGAGCCACAAAAACTGGCTAGAATGGCCATACTAAGTAATTCACTGGCCTGCACTACTGCACATAAAGAATGTTGTGATTTGTTAACCAGTTTCTGCCTTTCACTACGTCACAGGTGATCACTGTCGGCTAGATCATTTTCTCACAAAAACAGCCTTCTTACTGGTAGCTATATTCCTGAGCTGCATTTTCAGCATCAGATAAATCGAAGGAGGAAGCAGTGATAAAAACAAACACATACCTTCATAATAATTTTGAATAGTCAAGTTATGTTTCAAAGAAATAAACATAATTTTATCAAGTATGCCCAGTATGCTCTTGATAAATTTTACTTATAGGACATACAACATACTAGTCTATTGTGTCATGAAATTCATTCAAAAAGAATATTCTAGCCATAAAAAATATTAAATATTTAAATAATTATTTTGCTTGCATTTTAGAATTTTTTTTGTTGTGATTAAGTCAAAGTATACAATCCAAATTCAATTTGCATGCCTGCCTATCTGCAGCTCTTTCTGCTCTCCTTGCCTGGTGACTCCTTTCCATTGCATTTTAGAAATTTAAAAGGACTGTAAAGGATGATTTAGATGATCCACAACTCTGGAAAAAGCTGTTAGGGAAAGTATGAGCAGAATGCTTTTACTTTAGTCTTTAAATTTCACTATAGCTGCTACATTACTTAACAAGGTGATTAGGGGAGTGCTACAGATATAAAGTATCTAAATGCCTAAGTTTTTGCAAATATCTTAGCAGGGACTGAGGTATGGAGAGAGATGAAAATGTGTTCAAGATGAATATTAACAATAATCATTGTAATGAATGTTGATTCAACTGCATGAAACACTCAACCTGTTGTTGCTGTGAGGTGTCTTTGAGTTGGTTCTGACTCACGGTGACCTTAGGTACAGCAGAGCAAAGTGCTGCCCACTCTGGAGCCATCCTCACAATTATTGCTGTGTTTGAGCCCATTCGTTGTAGCCACTGTGTTGATCCATCTCTTCAAGGGTCATCCTGCATTATTTCACTTAATCCATGCAACTGCCTTGTGAAGTAGTCATTCCCTTTATAAACACTTTAAGATCAAGAAATTGAAACTCAAGTTAAATAACTTGTCTAAGGACAGATAGCTAGGAAATAACAACGTAAAAATAAAGGCCAGTCTGTCCACCCTAAAGCCCTTGCCTCCCCAAATAATGATGGCCCACTGCCTTGAGCACACACTCTGTGCTCGGCATTGTTCTAAGGGCATTATATGTGTTTATTCATTTAATCCTTGTAACAATCCTATGAGGTGCATGCTATTAGTGTTCTCATTTTACAATGGAATGGAAGAACAGATAAGTCAATGAGTAACTACCTGAGAAACTGTTCCTAAAAAGTGCTAATAGTTAATCAAAATTAACCAGAGAAGAAGTCTTTAATGGAATGCCACAGGGATTAGCCCCTGCCTTGGGTTTTTTTTGTTTGAAATTTACTTGGATAAAGACTGTGATCTACTGTACAAACATGGGAAAACATGAATTGAGTTGGGATAATCAATATGCTGGATGCCCAAATCAGCATCCAAAAAGATAATGGTCTGGAAGAATGACCTGAATATAACAAGATATAACTAACATAATACAAACAAAATTCTAACCAGAACCAAGAAACACAAATAAATTAACTGGAGCCTAGATGACTTAATCATGATACATATGGGAGTCCTAAATAATTTAATGAAAATTGCGACTTGAATGGTGGGTTATAACTTGGGGCATTCATTCAATATCCACTACCACCGGCTGAACACACGCAGACACACACACAAGTTGCTACTGAGTCAAATCTGACTTACAGAAATTTCATGAGCTTCCAAATAGAACTGTACTCAACAGAGTTTTCAGTGGTCCTGACTTCAGAAGCAGATCATCAGGTCATTCTTCCAGGGTGCCTCTGGATGGGTTCCATCTGCTGAACTTTGGATTAGTGTTGGAGCTCTTAGTACCACTCGTTATTTGGAAAGTTTAAAATGGGGGAATTTCTCTGTGAGAGTAAAATGATAAAATAAGTCATAGATCACAGTAGACAAAGGCAAAGTCACTATAAACAGAAACCTTCCTCACAGAGATCACTTTAATCTGATGGAATAGATTATCCTATCTGAAACGAATAGTGTGCCTGCCAGCAAGATAGTTGGTCATCAACATAGACAAAGACAGAGGCAAGTCTCAGGGTCAAAGGACAAAAGGATTCTAGATCCAAGACCTCAGCACTGGTTCTTGTGACGTGTTTGTCTTTGTAGCAGTGATGGACTGGGTGTAGCAGGCCACCTCAGCTATTCCAGTGTTAGCCTCTTCTCTAAACCATCTACTCAGGGTTTCCTGTGAGGCCTCCCAAAGGTACAGGAAGTAGAGCTCAACGAGAATTTCACCCCAGAGTTTCAGGGACCAGATATTCCAGTGATGAGCCCAAGAGGAGGATGCCTTGAAGACATAATCTTTTTCCATTTTGTTTAAAATATCTTTATGGAGGTTCAATTTACATACCATAAAGTTCACCTGTTTTAAATGTACATTTTGTTGAATTTTAGTGAATGTTGTAATACAATTGTACAATCATAAGAAATATTTTGAGTACATACTTGGGTAGTAAACATTGGGTACTAGAGGGCACTAACAGCTTGGCTGAGATGCAATAAGCAAAGAATTTAAAAGCAACTGTGATTCTCATATCACATGATCTTGTACATAGAAAACTGCACAGGAACTCCCAAAACACTACTAGAACTAAAAAGTGCATCCAGCTTTCTGCCAAGACACACCCACGATGCTGTCTGGTGTCACTTAAAACTTGTCACCAGTAATTTAAGTGGGCCCTTACTGTTTTTCACCTAACATCCTGTATTTCCCTGGTCCATTTACTTGCCTGTTCTCCTGAACTACTCTTTGGCACTTATTCCTTGCTTCCCACCCTTCTCCCTCTTTCTAAGCTTGTCTTCTTTTTTCACTGAGGCAGCTGAAGAATCTGAAGAGAAATTCCACTCACTCTCACCATATCCATGCACCCACACAGTTATACCCACTTATCTCGGCCTTACCCCTCGCAGTAAGGATGCACTCTCTGTATACCTACGTAAAACCCTGTGCTTGTGCATTATATCCCACTGCTCTCACAGACTCAAGAACACTAGGACAGCAAATCCTCTGTCTCTGTTCCACATCACTATTTTTCCCCTAGTAGATCATTTCCATCAGTACACAGGTGTGCTGTCATTTAAATCATCTTACCAGATTAAAAAAAAAAACCAAACCTACAGCCATCGTGTCAATTCTGACTGATAGCAATCCTATAGGACAGAGTAGAACTGCTCCATAGAGTTTCCAAGGAGTACCTGATGGAATCCAACTGCTGACTTTTGCTTAGCAGACATAACATTTACCCACTACCCCACCTGGGTTTCCATAAAAGCAATCAAAATCTCCTCTGAAGGATCACAACAGAGGGTCCTGGACAGAGCTGGAGAAAAATGTAGAAGAAAATTCTAACTCAAAAAGGGAGACCAGACTTGCTAGCCTGATGGAGACTGGAGAAACCCTAAGAGTGCAGCTCCCAGACACTCATTCAGTGCAGTGATGGAGTCACTCCTGAGGTTCACCCTTCAGTCAAAGATTGGACCAGCCCATAAGACCAAATGAGACTTAAGAGGTGTACCAGCTCAGGGACAAGGACTGGAAAGCAAGAGGGGACAGGAAATCCAATAATACTGAACCTGGGGTTGAAAAGTGAGAGTGACAATCTGTTGTGGGTGTGTTAGAAAAGGTCATAAAACAACATGTGTACTAACTGTTTAATGAGAAACTACTTACGAAAATCTTCATCTAAAGTACGATAAAAACAAAACAATAATAATAATAAATAAAGTCTCCTCTGACTCCACTTCTTTCATTGGTTACCATCTCATTTCTTTTCTTATCCTTTAGAGGTAAACAGTTGTCTACACTAAAATCCACTGCTGTTGACTTGATTCCAACTCATTGCAACCCTATAGGACAGAGCAGAACTGCCCCATAGACTTTACAAGGAGCACCTGGAGGCTATGAACTGCTGACCTTTTGGTTAGCAGATGTAGCACTTAACCACGATGCCACCAGGGTTTCCGTTGTCTGTACTTTCCTTTACTCCCCATTTCTCTGAAATTTCCTCTAACTGTGCTTTTATGCTGAAACTGTATTTTTGGCTTCAACAAAATAAATGAATTAACACTAAACCCTACTAAAAAGAAAAAATAATGAAGCAGCCCAGAGAAGGGGAAGGTTGTAGAGTAACCCTGGATTATAGTAGCTGGACTGGCTACCTGTAGCATAAAAATTCATTAGATCATTTATCATCTTGCCACTCTATTTGGGCCATACTACCTTCCCATATGTATCTTTTCCCTTCTGGATCTACTGTTGCCCAGCGTCTTCAAGCAGGCAGTTAGAGTGGAATCTGAATATCAGAGTAACCTGAGTACCACTTAGGAAGCAGGTGAGAAGAATAAAATCATAGCAGTGAGTGGGAGTATTCGCACCTATGTTTTCTTACCTCTGAAATCAAATGTGAAACCACAGAAACCTAAAAATCTCTACCTCAACCTAGAATAACTTAAACAATCCGAGAAAGACTTGTACCACATAATTTCCATCTATCCTAAGATAAATGTAGTTGCTGTTTGTGTTAATTTTTCAGCTCTCTTTTTACAAATGAACTTGCCAGGAATTACATATACTTACCTCAGGAGCTTAGCAAGTCGGGCTGCTGTACTCTCCTTGCTGATCTTATCAATGGGGAACATCTTTGACTTACCTCAGTGAGTGATCCCAGGTCCTTTCAAGAGAAAGGTAGTTCCTATCAGATATGTCACCAGAAGAGGCAGACCTTTGACAATGGTACTTGTCAGTTCTGTCAGTGTAAGAAATCTCACAGGATAATGCAGATCAGTATTTAGCAAAATCCAAGTCATGATCCATTAGTGTGTTATGAAATTAATTTGATTGGTTAGACAATTTTTAAAAAGTGATATCCACCACTACCACCCATTGCAGTCAAGTTGAAAATGGTACAGAGTAGGGAAAAAAAAAAAAGAATATGAAATACAGGCTTAGAGTAAGACATAGTTTATGAGACTTCAGTATCAGCTGTAAAGAGTTGTGTCCTTGATATAAAACTAAAATTTGAAAAAAATTAAAGCAACTCATGCTGCAATAAACAATGTGGCTGAATGAGCTAATTACAAAACACTTGAATTTCTACCTTGTTTTCAGCATCATGCCTGGCTAGGCATTAGCAGAACAAGAGAAATCCAGACACTTTAGACAAGTGCATTCAAGTATATTAAAGTTGGTTTGAAAATTGAATAACTATCATATAATCTTTAAGTTTTACAAACCACTTTCACAAAATTATCATTTATTATAATATCATTTCAGGCTCTTGTCTATCCTAGGCAGTAGGCAAAGCAGGAAGGTGACAGCATTGGTGGCAGGTTCCAACGATCTACTCAGTTAAGATCAGACACCTAGACAACACAAGGGAGGAAGCATCTAGTGCACAATCTCAGCGAGAATGCTGGCAAGGGTAAAAAGCCATGTGTGGCTCCCAGACATTCAACTGACGGTCCGAACAGAACTCTAGTTCCAGGAGGGAAAATTGAAAGGGTGAACACGTTTCGAAGCAGAGGTCCTGAAATAGGTTACACAGGTGGCCAGGTCCTTCCCTAGGCACACTGGATACTGAGCTTATAACTTTAGAGGTCCAGAACCCCATGACTGGCTTTTGAAGAAGCAGCAGAAGAGTGGAGGGGTTACCCAGCACATCACAGGCATGGAGCAATTAGTGGGGAACAGAATCAGACTCGCACAGGAGCATTGTCAAGTAAATACAGGAGGTCTAGTTAAATACAGATTTCAGACAAGCAGAGACTGCTGTGGTTAAAAGTATGTCTCATCCAATATATGGGACATATTTATACCGGAAGAGTTTTTACTGTGTATCTGAAATATAGAGTTAACCAGCATGCTGTATATTTATTTACTATATATGTATTTTTTACTAAGTCTGGCAAACCTACATATGAGTCTTAAGGCTGGGAGGAGCAAGGTTACAGGGGGTGTTATGCACCATGTTTGGGCAGGTAGTGGAATCCAAGGGAAACTGTTAAGTGAGGAAGTGACATAACTGGGTCTGCACTTTAGAATCATCATTCTAGCAACCCTGTGGAGAAGAAAAGAGAGTTGACAGAGACAGCGACTGACAGACCATGCCAAGCCAAGTGCCATCAATTCGGATAGGTCATAAAGCTCCTTAAATAGCCCTGATTTCCTTGAAGATCGTTGAATGCAACTTCGACCAGTTCACAATTCTGCTGAAAGTTAGCAATATTTCCAAATTTGCCAGGACTGTAGAAACCTTGGTGGCACGATGCTTAAGTGCTACAGTTGCTAATCAAAAGGTCAGCCATTTGAATCCATGAGGTACTCTTTGGAAACTCTGTGGGGCAGTTCTAGTCTGTCTTACAGGGCTGCTATGAGTTGGAATCAACTCCACGGCAGTGGGTTGGCATTTTTTTGGTAGAAATAAACCTGTTCTTCCAAGAGCAACCTTTCATTTCAAAAAACAAAAACACATTCAGGGGAAGGGGAGGGGTTAGGGAATGAGTATATACACACGTACATACTGACCTGCTGCTGTCAAGTAGATTCAGACTCAGCAACTCATATATATATATATGTATAAATACGTAGTATATGCATTCATATATCCTGTCCTGCCTAAAATCTGTGTCTGTTATACATTTATTAAGGAAAAGCTTCCAAAACATCTTTTGATGCTGGAAAGATATGTGTATATATCCAAGTAAACTTCCACTAGGCTAAGTTTGGTGTCTTCTTTACCATTGCATCCCCAGTAGGTACTCAATAAACATCAATAGAATGAAGCAATATTAGATTATGTATTCCTTAAGGGCAGAATCTATATTTTCATTTTCTTTAGCACCTCATGCACAGCTTAGAATGAGAAGTTTCTCAGAAAATAGTTCTTGATTAACGTGCCTAATTTATTACCAACCAGAAACACACTTTATTAAATACATTTCCCCAGCATTATTTCAAAAGTAGCACCTAGCATATTTTTCAAGCACAAAAGAAGCCTGTCTTTCATACAGGACCAGAAAACTATTTGTAAGAACTGTAGGATTGTAGTGAATAGATGGAATTTCAGAAGCAAAGTCCCAAATTTAAGTGAAAATGTGTGTGCAGGGTGTCGGGGGAATGTTTTATTTTGGTTTTTGTTTATTTGTTTGGGGCATTTTCCTGACTGGGTCCATAGACTTTGCCATTGCTAGAGTATCAGTAAATCTAGACCTTAACTAAATGCTTCTCAGGTATATCATCATAAAGTGGTATGAATAAAGCCCACCGGCATCATTGTAGTTTCTTGTGTATGTGTCTCTTCCAAGGCTGGCATGTGACCTATTCTGATTTATCTTGATAGTCACAGAACTATCACTAACAGTAAACCCCAAAACCAAACCCAGCACCATCAAGCTGATTTTAACTCACAGCAACTCTATAGGACGGGGTAGAACTGAATGAAGTGTGAGTGTATACCTGTAAGCAAATGTTTGTGGGAGACAAGAGACAGGGGAGTATCTCAGTTACCCTGGTGCTGCCATAACAAAGTATTACAAGTGGATGGTTTTAAAGAACAGAAATTTGTTTTCTCATACTTCTCAGGGCTATAAGTCCAAACCAAGGTGTCAGAGTGATGATTCGTTATGCAGACCTCTCTCTTAATTTCTGGTAACTGCAGCAATCTTTGGCATTCCCTTTCTTATAGACAGTCTTCACATGATGTCTTCCCCTGTGTTTGTTTCTGTATCTATCTTCATCTTTTATATAAGATGCTAGAAGAAAACCTTGGTGGTATAGTGGTTAAGATCTATGACTGCTAATCAAAAAGAAGGCAGTTCAATCCACCAGGGATTCCTTGGAAACCCTGTAAGACAGTTCTACTTGGTCCTGCAGGGTCCCTACATATTGGAAGTGACTCGACCTCAGCAAACCAAAAACCAAATCAAACCCACTGCCATCGAGTCAATTCCAACTCATAGTGACGCTACAGGACAGAGTAAAACTGCCCCATAGAGTTGCCAAGAAGCACGTGGTGGACTCGAACTGCTGATCTTTTGGTTAGCAGATGTAGCACGCAGCCGCTATGCTACCAGGGTTTCCAGCGACAGATTTGGTTTTTCATTTTAGAAGATGCTTCTTAGAAGTGATTAGACTCAGGACCCAGTCTACTCTGGTATGACCTGGTTAACTTAACAAAAGAAAACTCCTGTTTCCAAACAGTGACATAGTTATAGGTTACAGTCAGAGTTAGGATTTCAACAGAAATTTTGGGGAGACGCAATTCAATCCAAAACAGGGGGCATTGACTCTGTATGTTTCAGCTACATCCCTTTTTCTCTGTTCAGTTTTGCACTTAAAGAAGTAAACAATATTTACAATTAGGTTTCATTTCCACCTTGCTGGAAGTTTACATTATTACACCTAAATTATTATCACACTGTTGTTATCTGGGATGAAACACAAGGGCTTTACATGTTGCGATGAAACATACTAACTTTGTCTACTCTATCCAAAGCAATCCATACGGTTTGTGTGCAGGTATGCAATCAGTGCTTGATGCAGTGGCTGCAACAATGGGCTCAAGTATAACAATGACAGTGGGGATGGCACAGGATCAGGAAGTATTTCAATCTATGGTACATACATTGCTGAGTTGGAACTGACTTGACATCACCTAACAACAACAGCAATGTGCAATAGAACTTCACCTGTTCATGTACATGAGTTCACTTGTAAAAAAATAGAGATCTTTCTCACAGTTGTAAATATAAATTGTGTTAATTAGTTATTCTTGAGTCTTCTTTGTAAATCTACACTTTTTTGTCTTAGTCTTACACTGGCTAAAGAAATCTACTGATACATACTGATACAGCCTTAAAATTGTCAGCATCTAAGCAAAGTATTAGTCAATCAAGCCTTAACTGACCCTGAGCACCAGATTTTGAAGTGCTCAGTCTTAAAGTGATTGTCTTTCTCTTTGCCACACTAAGGATTCTTTTAAGTGCCTTGACCTTTTCTTAAAGATGATTGCTTAGAAACATTGTTACAATCACCTGTCTTTCCTGTATTTTCCAGGTCCTAAGGTGTATTGGTGGGCCCCTGATAGAATTCTCCTCTTTCCTGCAGGAGACTACACTTGCACTACTGCCCAATATACTGAGCGCATTTATCATCCAAGCATCAGTGGGGGCTTACACATTGCTATGATGCTGAACAGGTTTCAGGGGATGTTCCAAACTCAGACAAACTAGGAAGGTCTCATAGTAATCCAGTTGTAAAAATGTGCAGATGAAAATTATGGGTCACAATAGGTCTGTTTTCAGCCATTTCTTTTCACACGAGTCACTGTTCACCTCAAAGCAGCTAACAACATACATCCCCAAATTGAGAAATAGTTTTGCACCGATGCTCAGAATTTCGGCTGCAGGATCAAAACCAGTCCTTTAGACTCCTCAGTCGTATCTTTTCAGCAGTCTTCTTCAATCTGCTCAACTTCCAGCCTCCTTACCTGGTTTAACAGCCCCAGGAATGCTGCTGACCCCAGGCCCAGCAGGGTCACATTACAACGTAAACCTTTGGAGGCTATGAAAGCAAAAGTCAAAGAGCAACACTGGGTAACTAACTCATTCATATGAATTAAAAGAAATGCAAAGATGATGAGCCAAATGTGGTAAACCAAGGGGGGACAATCACTTGGTTAAAAAAAAATTGAGAAAGTAAAATATGTTTTGCCTGGATATGTAAATAAGAAATCTACAAACCTTCTCTCTCCTGACATGTTCTGCAAAGGTAAGAATCAAAGAATTTCCTAGAATGGCCTGTATGGAATTATGGAAAAGATCCTCTTTAAGGAATTTATTTGCTCATTCATTCTCAGGCACAGTACTCAGCACTGAATATGACACCACCGGGGTCCTCAAAGCTTATCCTCGAGTAGAGGGAGAAGCACCAACTGCTCTCCCTGCCCTGAATACAATGTGAAAGGTACCACAGGAGGAATGTAAACAGCGGGTATGCAGATTGGGCCACAGAAGGATGGTCAATTTTGTTATTCCAATAAAAACGATTCACAACAGTCATATGAGGATACTCAACGAGAGAAAACGGAAGCTGAGGCAGAACTAACAAATACATTCAGTTCAAATCACAAGAAGGTGGGTTTTGAAAAAGCGTTCAGTCTCGCAGCACTCCTGAGAAACAATGAACAGCTAAGTGTTCTGAATCTTTAATACTCAGGATACAACTTTCATAAAGCAGAATCATCACTGCCATGTATCACTAAGCAATATCCCTCTCCTTGTCCCCTCCCCCACCCCATATCCCCTAGTAACCGACTTAGACTTGTCAGGTCAGCAGGGCTCTCTGCAATTCTCACCGCTACCGGGCCTTTTATCTTCGCTGGTAAAGGGAAAGGGACCATAGTCCACTCTAGCATCCAGTTCTGCTTTGAAGTATGAGATAGAGGCAAGAAACCAGCAAGGAAACTCAGGAGAAACAAAAGTGAAAGTGCCTAGAGGAAACACAGTAGTAAACAAGAGTACAAAATTCTTACTTTTTTTGAAAACACGGCAAAGTTCCCTCTCTCCTATTCCTCCACCCCCAAGCTTTTTTTTCAGCAACTATGAACACAAGACTTGGAGCTGAATGAAAAGTCTATCATGCACACTGAATGTGAATAAGATCAGTGTAACACGAATCCACCTAGCTCCATGCAACTGTCTTCTGAAACAATCATTCCTGATCCTCAACAACCATTTAAATAAAATTCCTCCCTAAACAAATCGATCAGTGAAAAATGGCCCAACCCACCAAACAAATCCCAGTTGAACGCCACACAAGGGTGCGCCTCGTTTTGGGAAGAGGGAGAAAAGGGCTAGAGAAGAGAGCAAGGATTCGAACCAAGAATAGATTTTGTCTGGTGCTGCTACGCGGTGTCATAAACAACAACGTCAAAGCAGACTGTTTCGAAACTTAGGAAAAACAGCGACCTTTAAACTTTATTATTTATCTCCTCGTGGTAGTAGAGAGACTTCTGATAACGTAACTCCCAAAGGTACAATTGCCCCAGGAGCGAGGAAACGATCTCTGAGCTGGACAGGCTAGAAGCTTAAGACGACAAGAGGAAGAGGCCAGACTGACAGCTTTGTGGCGGGTATGGGGTTGGGACAGGCGACGACCAAGGATAGAGGATGCGATCCCGAGCTATTACTGTCGGCTGTGGGAGATGAACCCTGCCCGCTACTACAGCGCCTCGGAACAGACGAGGGTAGCGCGCGCAGGCGCGCGTATACACGCAGACACACACAGACACAGACACAGACACAGACACACACACACACACGCAGACACGCAGACACGCAGACCCACACACATACGCAAACACACACACACACACGCAAACACACACACACTCCTTCCTCTGGAGTTGTGTCTAGTCTTCCTTTTGTTTTTCTCCCTTCCTGGTCAGGAGACCCGGAAGTTTTTTTTTTTTTTTTTTTAATCCTGTCTCTGGCTGTCTCCCTTTTCCAACTCCCCCCTCCACCCCCAATCTATCACATGGCAGAGATAGAATAAAAACAGAAAAATGGCGACGGTCACGTTGGGGCGAGCCTAGCTGCGTCATTAGATAATCTTCATGCAAATAGCGGGAAGAACAAAGGAAGGGGGGGCCCGGGACCCCCTGGGGCGCAGGTGGGTGTGGGGGCGGTGCGCGGGGCGGGCGCGGGGCGGGCGCTGGGGCGGCGGGGCGCGCGCAAGGCCGTGCGCCCGCGGGAGACGTGCGGCCGTGCGGGGCTCCAGCCGTGCGGCTGTGTCAACGTCCGTGTGCGCGCCCGCGTGCCGGTGTGGAGCGCAGGACGCAGGGCTCGTGGCACCCTCTCGCCGAGCTCCAGAACCCGGCCCAGGAGCTCGGGAGGCGGTGGGACCGCGAAGAGCCAGTCGCGGGAGCAGTGGAGCTGCGCGCGCGCACACGCACTTCCAGACGCGGGGCTCAACCGTGTCGGCTCCCGAGCGGGAGGCGGGCCGAGGGGAGCTAGCGGGCTGGCGGGCAGGCTGGGCGACGGCGGGGGCGAGGGAGCGCGACTGCCCGGCTCTGGGAGCATGCCTTCGGCAGCCTTGGGGGACTGCACGCCGCTCGCCACCTCGGGGTAGGAAGCTGGGCGCTGGGGCGGCGTGGCAAGGCGGAACCGAGGCTTCGCTCTCCGGGACGGACTCCGAGGTTGTTACTGGGCTGGGTTTGTTGTTGTTGGGGTGTGTGTTTCTACGGCAGGGGGAGACCTCGCCCATAGGCATTTCCACGGTTTGCCTTTGGCCTTCGCAGGGTGTCGGGAAAGGTGTAGGTTTGTCGAGAACGCTGGAAGCCCCCCCCAGCCCCGGCGCCCCGCTCCGGCCCCCTGAGGGGGGGAGGGAAGCGGTGTGAAGGGGCGGGGCGGGTGTGTGTGTAATTGTTGCGCACTCGCTTTTCCCCACCCCCGCCTCTTTCCAGGGTGCTGGCGTGGGTCCCTTGCTGTCCGGCGGCGACTGTAAATAGAGCCTGGATGTTGTTTACATGAAGGATCCGGCGGGAGGAGTCTGCGAGAAGGGGGTGGGGGGAGGGAACAGAGAGGAAGATCGGAGTACCCCGCTGCGGCCGCCGTCCGGGGTGAGGGCGAGCCCGGCGCGGCGCGGCGCCCGGGAATCCGGCGCTACCGTGAGGCCGGGATGCTGGCCCTGGGGTAGGAGGGAGAAGGGGCGCGGGGCGGGGAGGACGAAACTGTCACACTGGCATTTTTCGCTAACAACCCGCCACACAAATCCTCCTGAGGAGGAGGGGAAGGGGTGTGGAGGGAGGGCAGGGAGGGCTTTATGTCCGTGCACGTTCGGAAACGCCTCCACTCCCCCCAAATCTTTTCCCGCTTCTCTTCAGGCTCACCTGTTTATTTCCATCAACGAGAGCTCACAGTTTTTTTATATAGGCTTAAAAAGCCTTTTCTTTTATTAGAAACATTATTGAGGAGGGGGGTGCACTGCTGTAATTTATGCTGGTCCAGGTCGTCTTTCAGAAAGGGGGAGGGGACTTGGCAGAGACCACCTGCTCCTGGCTGTAGCTGACCGAGGACTTCTCCCAGCTTTATGGGACGAGGAACCTTTCCCTCAGTCAGCTATCTGCACACCAGCTGTCAGCTTTTTTGAGAAGGGCCACACCTATGCTTACTCCCGTTATGGAGAAGGTATGAGCTGAAGAACTAGGGAATTCCCTGTTTCCCAGAGCTCTTAGCTAATCGCCCTGCTCCAGAATTGGCCAAAAAGTGCTTCTTTCACCTGCTCATTGCCCTCAGCAAGTCCACACCTTCCTGTCTCCCTCACCCCACCCCAACTCCTGGCCCCCATAAACTGTGATCTACAGATGTGTTGGGATATTCTTCTCCCTTTGGAACTACACTCCACCAAGTAGGAACTAACTGCTAGACTTTGGGTTGTGAGCAGTGACCCTCTTTAGTCCTGTGCACTTCAGTCTTTCCCCACTGGGCCTTGGAATCGAATTCTTGTGAGCTGTCCCCCCACAGTCCCTTCTGGGCTATAGAGCTCAGCCTAGAACCAGGCACAAGCAGCCAGCCTCTGGCTTCTGTCCGTGAGCCCCACCCCGGCCCCTTTGGTTCTTCAGTGCCAGAAAAAACTGCCTCCCAGGCAAAAGGCACACCCAACCCCAAGTCTAACCACACCAAAAATGAGAAAACAGGAAAAGAAGAGGGATACAGGGGTCTTTTTTTCTGTCCCGAATACCTCCAACATCATTTCCCTATTCATGCTTCCTAGGTATTTAATCCCATTATTCTTTTTACCAGATACTCCTCATGCCCTCTTTGCACCTAGTTCTGCAGTGGCTAGAGAAAAAGGGAAAGGGAGTAAAGGAGTTATCCCCCCTCTTGACTAGAGTGAGGTGTTTTTCTTCTTCCCAGTCTTTTCACTTATGGAACATTTAACAAATAAATAGATTGGCATGCTTATTTGTAAGTTATATTTGAACTTGTTTTCTTGCTGGCTAATGAATGACTGGGACTCTAAAGGGAGGGAGGGGAAGGAGATGAGAAGTAAACACTCGCTGGTTTCCCTCATTTGATCATCCCCAGAGTTGCATGGAGGAAGAAGCCTTGGTGATACAGTAAGTTAAGCTCTGGGCAGCTAACCAAAAGATCAGCAGTTCAGACCCAGCCAGCAGTTCTATGGTAGCAAGACTTGGTGGTCTGCTCAAGTAAAGATTACAGCCTAGAAAACCTTATGGGACAGTCCTTCTGTATCAAGTGGGGTTGCTGTGCATCAGAATCTACTTGATGGCACCTAACAACCACAAGAGTTGCAGGAGAAGACCCTTCTGTAAGAGCCAGCAATCTTCCTTCCATGACATCACCCCCAAGCTCTTCCAACTTTAGCTTCAGAACAGGAAGAAGGCTCAAAATAGAACTACCTTAGGAATCCAGCTCCTTTAGAAGATCAACTTTTAAATCAGCTACAGGAGGGAGACTCTGAACTTTGACACTGGGAATGAGCAGACAGAGAAAGCTGTAGTATTTATAATTGGTTCCTTTGGGGAAGGGTGAGGGTACTTTCCATGTGTTTCAGAAAAGCTTTTTTCAAGCTAGGCTTTGGGTACCTAGACCAATGAATGATTAATATGATGGTTTGAGATTCATTTATTGAATTATTCATATGTTTTGGTATGTCAACAATAACAAGCACTTTTCAGAATGAATTAAAGAGTGTCTCCTGGAATGTGCTCTATAGAATCGGCTACAGATGAGTAAGAGGGAAAGCTGGGGGGGGGGCACTGGAAGAAGCTGAGGATGTCACAACATTGACAGCTTCTGTGACTGTTGAGAGGCTTGTTATGAACAATGGTTGTAACTTCTGCAAATGGACTAATATCCTGGACAATGAAGTAACAATTGGAAGGATTTTTCCATCTTTATGTCAGGTATTAATTCCCTGATTCTCAATGTCTTTCATTCTTTCTTTGAATTAAGGTGTCCCTTTCTCTCTGAGAAAACAGTTACTGCCTTTGGGAAGGGCTGCTTAATAAATGATCATCAGCAAAGCACTGACAACAGAAGGATTAGAAGTGGAACAGAAAATACCTTTCATAATGTTGGACACGTGGTGGGTGCTACAGGAGGACTTGTTTGATAAGGTGACATCTTTCACCCTGGTTCTGTTTCAAAAGAATGTAGGCAATAGAAGATTGTGTATACTTGCATGCTTAGTACAGTAGCCACTAGCCTCGTATATCTGTTAAACACCTGAAATATAGCTAATGTGACAGTGAACTGAAGTTTGAAGTTTATTTAATTTTTAAAACCAATACTTGACCAGTTAGAAAAATTTTAAGTAGGCATCTTAAGTACAGATCAGCTATTTCTGGTGAAAAGTTAGATTGGAAATAAGTGTAAAGTGTACTCCAGATTTCAAGGACTTGGTACCAAAAAAAGGGAGTAAAATACCATATTGAAAGTTTTTATATTGATTGCATGTTCAAATAATGATACATTGGGTTAAATAAAATATTAAAATAAATGTTACTCGTTAATACTATTTTTTTTAATGTAGCGACAGGAAAGTTTAGAACTGTGTATGTAGCTTGGAGCCCTGATCGTACAATGGGTTTCAGAGTTCAGCTCCTAACCAAAAGCTTTGTAGTTGGAATATGTCAGTTGCTTCTTGGAAACCCTGTGGGGCAGTTCTTCTCTGTCCTGTAAGGTTGCTGTGGGTTGTGGAATCTACTCATTGACAGTGGGTTGGATATGGCTTGCATTATACTTTATTGGACGGCTTTGGCTTTTACCATCTGCTACTTTCTGTCCATTGTTAATTTCAAGAGTCGGCTGCATAAAATATTTGTCTTTGTTGTTACTGTCAGTTCTCCACTGCTGTATTACATATGGAGATTTGGGGACCCCCAAGAGGTGTTACAGTATGTGAGACCTCCGCCTGACAACTTTACAGCTTCCCATGCTGGAGCCCTATCCTAGTCGCAGAGGTGGATAGGAAAGTCCCCAGCCACCAACATGTGCACGTTTTCTGACGTGAATGGTATGCAAGGTGTCATGGGAAATCTTGAGTACTCACACACCTGACTGTAGGAGCTTTATTCAAAGGTTCCTGAGCAAAGCAAAACATGTCAAAGAATAATGTGTGGCTCAGTAGCAGCTGTGACTCCTGATGGTATCTTGAAGGTTCCACTTGCCGTTCTGTTTTCTCTTTCTCCCCCTTCTCCTCTTTATTTTTTTCCCATGGCCCCTTCATCTACTTTCTGCCCACACATCAAAGCTCCACTGGTGGTAACAGGGCCCACATGCTCGCTGACTGACCTCTTTGCTCTGAGGCAGAGTACAGTGCTAACATGTATAGAGTTGGTGCTGTTTTCCTTTGTCCAATAAGATTTCGGTTTTCACACTGGAAGGGACTTGGGGCCAGTAAACACTATCCCCTTTTTTAATAAATGGCAGACTGCCGTGTACCTTGCCTAAAGCTGTTCCATATGTTAATGAAAATAAATGTATACTTTATTGATAAGCTGCTTAGAGAATCACCGGGAAACCTAAGAGGTTCACAATTGATCAAATATTTTTTAAAGTGACACTTTTTGGAAAGGACTGTGACAGGATTGTGAAGAGACATGGATAAAGTAGCCTGTGACTTTCAGGGGAATACTGTTGGTTTGAAGAAATAAGACATAAGTAGTAGAAAATTGAATTACAGCACAAAGTGTGGTGCTTAAATAATGATCGCAGTACCACTGTGGCATATGTTACAAGTAAGAATGTGTCGTTTTACAGATACAAATGCAAGCACCAAGAATGGTGAACTCTGGAAAACAAAAGGAGTGTAGTAGTATTTTGTGGAACAGCCCAAGGCTGTAGAATTCAAGGTCAGTGTAAGTCTTTGGTATTTGCCTCCTCAGCTGTCCATTAAGGGAATTTCAAAACCTGAGATTAAGCATTTTAAAATGGTATTATTGCAGTAATAAGGAAATCATAGATGAATTGGAGACCGAATTTTTAGAGATAGTAGATTATTTTGAAGTGTGAGTGTATTTTTAACTAGTTATTCTAGAAGGGTACATTATAGAGATGACATCAGAATAAAACTGAGCTGCAAATAGACTATAAAATTTAAATTCTTGGGGAAAAGAGTTTCTAGAGCAAAATCAGAAAGCAAAACAACTGCAAAATAAATAAATGGGTTAGAAGTATTTATGCTGAGTACATTCATGACAAGGAGGGGCCCATAATACCGGATAGGGGCCAGTCCATTTATGTGTGCATTATTAGTCTTCTAGAGGTTTTTGAGTTTCTAAAGATTAAAATCCTAGTCAACGTAAGAGGGAAGCTTATTCCTCTTTCTCTCTCCCTGCCTTACTAGGGATGGTTTTTCACCTTACTGTGATGGTTTTTTATGCCAAATGAGCCTAGTAAGGTTATGTACTATTCAGAGGGTAGTGCTTGAAGCAGGTGAAACCAGTGACATGTTGTCTATAATTAACTTACGTGCAGTTGATTCGTCTCTGACAGAACAGAGGCTGACTTGACACAAGGTCCTCCTTGCTTTTATAACACAATTTTTTCTCCTTAAAAGTGAAAAAAACCTATAACCTCAGCCCAGGTTTCCTACTAATCTTTGGCAGAAGTTAGTTTCTGAAAACTTAACCTGGCAAAGTTTTGCAGTAAAATGCAAGCGCACATTCTGTATACTTCTGACAAAGCAGCAGTTGACATTTCAGCATCTTGTTTATAAGAGCATTTTTTTAGCATCACAGCGTGGTCAAAGTTACACATTTTAATATTGTCACTGAATTGGACTAATGATACTCAAGTTAACAAAAACAGTCACACTTTTTAGAAGACTAGTGGATATAACTTTTTAAAAAATGTAGTCTAGAAGTTTGATATTTTGCATTACAAATAGCTTATTTTGAGGAACCCTGGTGGCTTACTGGTTAAGTGCCTGGCTGTTAACCAAAAGGTCAGTGGTTCCAACCCAACCCAGCAGCCAGTCCTGTAAGAGAAGAATGTGGCAGTCTGTTTCCATAAAGATTTACAGCCTTGGAAGCCCTGTGGGGCACTTCTGCTCTGTCCTCTCGGGGATCTTTGTTTGCCGGAATCAACTTGACAGCAGCGGGTTTGCTTTGTGGTTTTTAGTAGTGTATGTCATGGTATTCCCAAATCTTTAATATATAATGAAATATTTAAAGTTACAAAACTATCCTGTTTTCATTGTTAGTCCATAACTACAGAGGAATGTGGCATATTTTGTGTGCATCTGTGTTCTTTTGTATTTTACATTATTTAAAAGCAAGTTCTTTGGTATACCAGTTTGTCAGAAGTACCTGATTGTCTAGATAATACTATTGGGCTTATTGTCATGCAGAAATTGTTCTTAGTGTTATCATTTTTACCGTTGGTGCACTAATTTTCAAATCAGTTTGTTTGCCGGAAGGTAGCATTTTATATTGCTGTTGTTTTTTTCCTCCTTCTCTTACTATGTAGTATACTTCCCTGTTGTAGCAGGAGCATCTACACTGACTTGTTTTTAAGTTAAAACCATTCAGTTCCTATCAGGAAACTCAATTAAAAAGAAAAGTTTGTGATCCATGTAACTTTTTTTAAATATGCATTTATAAATGAAGTGTGTAATTATAAAATAGAATTCAGAAAATGCACGTTTTCCTTCCTTAAAATTGCTTTACAATTATTCCAAGCAAATACTAACTTATGTAACTTCACAGAATAGTGGAAATTTACTTTTTATTATTAACTGGAGGCTTTGATTTTTTTTCTAGTTTAGATAGAAAAGTGAAATCAGAAAAAAATAAGGAGAAAAAGTGTGCCTTATCTGCAAACCAAAACCGTACCCATTGCTGTCAAGTGGATTCCAACTCAGAGCGACCCTATAGGACAGAGTAGACTGCCCCATAAGAGTTTCCAAGGAGCGCCTAGTGGATTAGAATCACTCAGCTTTTGGTTACCAGGCATAGCACGTAACCACTACGCCATCAGAATGTCTGACTCCTTATTTAGCATACTAAAAATGTTTAGTTGTTGTCTTTTTTGGTCATGGTTAAAAAATGTCAACATCACAAACATGAAGTTCATTTTTGTTTACTTCATGTTTATACGTTCAGTTCCACTAGTACTCAGACTTGGTAAAGAACCATCTACTGACTATACAGTGTATCAGAGTTACTTATTTGTTTGCATACTTATCCAGCTCTTGCTATTTCAGAATAAGAGCTCAGTGTTTCCGTCTCTGACAGTTTGTGATCAGGAAATGTTAGGTGGTAATCTTTTTAACCTCTTGAATGGACATCGAAAGTAAGGCAACCATTGTCAAGTGGTTTCTGACACCTGGCAACCTTGCAGGACAGAGGAGGACTGTCCCATGGGTTTCCAAGACTCGATCTTTATGCCACGTCTCCTGGTAGAGCGGCGGTTGGGTTTGAACCGCAGACCTTTCAGTTGGCAGCCAAGCACTTTAACCGCTGCACTGCCACACTGCCAGGCCTCCTTTTTGATGGACCAGCTAGTCAAAATTCTGTTCTAAAATAATCACAGTATCTTTGTTCACATAACAGATGTTTACAATTTGAGTGAAAATGCGCAACTATTTCCAGGAACCTTGGGTTGTGAGAGCCAACCTTTGTTTTTTTTAAATCTTCGTTGCCCTCTCGTGTTTTAACTGTGTATTACATCAGTTGGCTTAGACCTGGAGGATGACCTTCTTGACTTTTTTTGCACTTTAAAGAATGTTGCTTTTAATACACATGTAGGTGGATTACTTCTTTGGATGTTACTTTTCTGAGGAGAGTATATAAAGTTAATAATTAAACTAGACTCTGTGTTTTCTCATTTTCTGACTTCTAAAAAATTGATTCAACTCTGAGTCATTTGAAGTACAGTGCTAATATCTAATCTGCATATAATGGATCTTTGAAATAGAGCAAATGCCTAATTGAAAACATAGTAATTTTTCAAATATCTGTCAGATTCCACTCATACTGGAGTAACTGGAGACTTTATGAAAGACATGAAAAAAACCAAGTGAATCATGGGTTTAATAAGTTAATACTCTGAAGCCTGACTTCTATTTTCAGAACCCTTTAATACCTTTTATTATTATAAGTGAGGATCATCCCTGAAATAGCATAAGGATACATCTCAAAGGTACAGATAATTTCAATTTGAGTGATGTAGCTATGTTGAGGTTTTAAAAGGAATTCCAAAGTTAATCATTCTTGTACCACCAATAACTATAGAATTATAGAATTGGCATAAACTGTTGTGGAGAAAACACCACATGTGTGCTAAATACTCACTTGTCATCCATGTCACCAATTTGAGTATATTCTTAGCTCTCAAGGCAAGAGAAATAGAAGTCATTTTTATCTTATATTGTGCATGTCATTCTGAAACATAAAACCCTACCTGTTTATGCTGCATAATCTGAGGTACTGAGAAAACAAAAAGCCTTAAGAAAAGAAATAGATGTTTTCAGAAACCTTTCTGTTTGTGTAAACTGAATATCCAGTTGGTGGATACTTTCTGTATCTCAGGATAGAGGGAAAAAAACACTGAGCTTGATTTTAGGGATTCCAGCCTCAGTTCATCATACTTAGAGGTCTAATCTCAGGAAAATAACGTAATCTCTTCTAATTTGTTTTTACTGAAAAGTGGCGTAATGATAATCTAACCTAGTTTAGAATCCATTTTTGATGAGTTAATGAATAATTCACTACCCACTGTATAGAGTTTTGTGAAAATTAAATGAGAAAGCACAGAAAATTACTGAATGTTAGGTAGATATAAGTAGTATTAGCAGTATGTTTTTTATAAGTACTCCCACCATGTGTTATATTTCCTCAGCATCTAGGAGAGGTCTTGGAATATATAGAAGCACCTCAATAAATATTTATTGCATGAATGATTATAAGGTCAGGGAGATGTAGTCAGTGAATCTATGCATGGAAGACATGAGTGAAACATAGCTGGAAAGCTGACTGCATATTTGATGTGTTGTCAGAGCAAGAACCTAATCATGTGGTTGCTCGTCCTCGTTAATATGTATAAATCATGTGTTCATCTTTCATTCTAATAGAATTCAGCTGGGCCTTTTAATATTTCAGCCTCACCACTTTCTGGGTTCTTAGCTTTATTTCTCTTCTACCTCCCCACGTCTTGAAGCGGAAGGGACTCTTTCTGTCCTCTAATTCGTGAGGAGGCTTCGGAGCAGATAACACAGCCACACGGAAAAGATGGTGCTGGTCGACTCAGTGACTGACAGGCTGCCCTGGCTCAGTTATCACAGTGCTGATGCTGTCCATTCTAAAGGTACAGTACTGTGATAACTGAAGGATGGCAGCCATCTTGCCTTCGTCAAAGGAGTGTCATCGTGCCCAGGAAGGCAGTGGAGGTGAAAGGGGACTGTCGAAGAGGTAGCCAGACTCGGGCTCTTTGACCCTGTTCCTCTGCTGTACTTCTAGACTGTGGGCAGTGTTCATGCGTCTCTCTCTGCCTTGTTTTGTAATGTAGAAATAAAGAAGGGTTGGACAGTCATTTTTACAGCCGCGTGAAGTTTGTACTGAGCAGATGTGTGAAGATCTTTGGAACCTGGGAACTTTTAAGAGATTGATATTTTATAAGTACTAAGTGACTTGGAAACCCTAGTGTTATAATGGTTGAGTGCTACAGCTGCTAACCAAAAGGTTGCCCGTTGGAATCTACCACGCACTCTTTGGGAACTCTGTGGGGCAGTTCTCCTCTGCCCTGCAAGAGCCACTGAGTCACACGCACCTCAGTGGTGACAGGTGAGTGTGAATTAGTATTTCTGGGGTGGTATTCAAAAATTTTGTGGCATTATTATAAATGTAAAAGCTATCCTGATTAGAATAGCTTGTCACTTGTCACTTTTATGCTCAGAACTAAATTTAGCTTAAACGGGAAACATGCCTTCCTGTGTTTAGAACAGTATTGATGCTATTGCGTGAATAAAATTGCATCATTGTGTGTAAGGAATTGATGGGGACATATCATGCTTCTTTCAAGAGCACAAAAATATTTAGGATCTTGTCATTCAACGTTTATTGAATGCCCGTGTTAACTACTGCTGCTATCTGTACATGAAAATAAAATTGAAATAGTTTTATGTCTATCAGATAATTAAGGATAACTCTGCAATGACATCTACCACAGAAAAGTATAAATACAAGCTATTAAAAAAGATTTGCTTCCCACTCTAGAGCATACTCTTGGGGTAGAGAGTGGGGTTCAGTAGAGAACCTTGAATTTCCTAATTCCCCTGTGCCAATCATTATTCCTGCTTCAACTCTCTTCAGAAAGCTGTGCTCCTGGAACAGCAGCTAACAAGAAACAAAGTGTGTAGTTCACTATTTGTTAGATCCATGTATGCTGCAAAGCTCGCCAATTAAGGGACCTCTTAACTGCTTGCTTGCTGCGTTCATGTCCAAATCTGAGAACCCAGCCACTGTATACATGGTTAATGTAGGTACCCAAAACAGCAACCCATATACTTGTGCAAAGAGAAAAGGGAACCTACTGGGGGCAGATTCTGCTTGGACATGCCTACCACAAGGAGGCAAGAACAGCCAGGGAGGGAGAAGCTATATCTATGGCTTTTAACATAAAATTGTCTTACCCAGTAGGGAATTCAGCCGAATAAATGTGTTCAGTGTGGACCAATTATATTAGCAGGTCCTCCACTGGGATAGAATAAGGAAGACAGAGAACTGGGAGAGAGCAGAAAGGCAAAGCTTTGCCTCTGTGTGTGTACAGACAGATTCAGATCCATCCTTGGCTGTACCCGTCCTCAGACATTCCTGGTCACTGTGCACACAGTCCTCTTCTAGACTCATTCCCTTTCTACACCCAAAGGGAAACCATACCTAGTAGGAGCCCCTTGACCCTCACATTGCTTAGCCCTGAGCTGTATTCCAGATGCGCTGAACCAGCTGTGGACCTTCATTTGTCCTCATACACTCACAGCTTCTCTACAGACTAGGCTGTGTTTGACCAGTTGTGTGTTATGCTACCAATCCTGAAATTCCTTGGAGTTTTCTGCTGTCCTAAACAGACAAAAGGAATGTCCAACACAAACCCTGGAAGAACGTCTAAGAAGGAAAGCTCTGGGGTTTGGTGATTTCTGAAGTAATTTGAAACAGCCCTCGTTTTTAGTGTTTTAGCAGGTGGGAAAAAAATGCTTCAGGGCGTGATGTATTGTGCAATCCTTGGCCTTGGTGAGAATTTCACCACCTTCTCCGATCTTCCTGTTTTTCCCTGTTGCTGGTTTCATAACAATTCTTCAGGCTTTCTGCTTACCCTTCCGTGACCCCAGAGTCTACATCTGAGTTGGCAGAGTGTTACAGAGCTCAGTGGTGGATGGCCCTGCTCTTGTCTGCAGACAGAGCCATCCTGAGTCTTGCTTCCTCTAAAGAGGGAAGCTGGAGCTCCATCTTGGGCAGGATCTGGAAGGCTTGCCTAGGGCTGGAGGTGTCTGGCATCTTTGGGACACTTCATAGATGTATGGTGTTGCAATAGGGTAAGTGAGAAGGAATGTAAGAAAAATCTAGTGGAATTTTTCCACTGTCTTGATTTAAAAAAAAAAGTACAGTACATCCAGTCGGTGTATTCCTTGTGTTCTTCAGTTTATGTACGTGAGACTAGAAAGAGTAGAAGGGTGTTAAGGCATGTATTCTGTGATCCTGCCATGTTAAACATTTCAGGATAAAACCATTGTAGCCAGCAACATGATATAGTCAATTTTTCTGCTCTTTTTAGTGTAAAGGTAAACTATACAGAGTTCTCGTCTAGACTCTTTCCTCTTCACCTCTCAAAGAGGAACCGTGTTTAATGTAAGCACTTAAAATGTAATTTCCACGTAGAGATTTGGAAATCCTATGAGCAGTTCTACTCTGCCTTGTAGCATTGCTATGAGTCAGAATCATTTCAAGGGCAACAGGTTTTTACAGTTATACATTTAAAGTTCTCTAATTTGTAGACAGCTAGACCTATTTCCAGGGTTTCTGGAATAGCTCAGTATAGCCTTAAAATTGTGTAAAATAAAAAGTAGCCAAAATATAACAAAATACTGAAAAATGCCTAGTTTAGAGGTCAGATAATATTGCATCGTTTGCTGGCTTCATGGCATTTCTAGTGATGATAGGTAACTAGTCTTTCCATGCTGCAGCTGGGTTGTCTGCCTCCCTCTTGGCATGGAGAAGATGCAATTTTTGTGTGTGTGCAGTTTTTATGCATATATACTTATATACGTATGGGAAACAGTTTCACTAAAGCCACATTCTGGTGTGAAATATTTCACGTTCACAAAATGTAGACATAGAAACCAATAGTACTCACATTTTTAAGTAACATATAAAAACCGTAATTAGTCTTGCTACTCGGCTACCACCAGCAGCCTCCTTAAAGGGGCATTCTGTAGTTAGCTTTTTATCTTGAAGGATTTTCCTATTTGTTGTTCGGTTTAAATCTGACCGTAAGGAAAGTAAAAGCATAGAGACTATGAATAGACAGTAATGCACTTCTTCAAGGGATCCTATGTTTTGTTAGCCAAGAGTAAAACACATTTTCCTTCAGCCCGAAGATCTCATTGTAGGTCAGGCTTTAGAAATCAGCTTTCCGTTGTAAGAACATCGACCTGTTCCACTGGGTCCCATGCACTCAGTAGTCTACCTCAGCCATTCCCCGTGAACTGAGATGAGAGCTAGTTCCAGACCCTGCCACACCAGTTTAAAAATGTTTTCTACACCTAGAATATTGCCAACTTCTCTGAAGAACCAGCCAATTATAAATGTCAGTAAATTTTCCTATATCATTCTGAAACAGGTTTCTTTCAGATCATTTACTTTCAAGGCATTAAGCTGCTTGTGTTTCTGTACTTCATGTGGAAGGTTTTATTCCCACCCTAAAAGATGGTTTCTCAGAAATGTGTGTTCATACATAGCCCATCCTCTTCAAACATAGCTTGCTGTCACCATTGTTGGTCAGATTAATCTGGCACCACGTGGCATCTGAACTTTTATTTTCTATGAGATTATGAAGAGATGGCTAACGATGCTAAGTGACGGGAAGATGCAGAGGCCCGTTCCAACTCAGTCCATTAGAAATTCATTTTCATTTTTTGTTGCTCTGCAAATGAACTTTGAACCAAGGTACTTAGATTCCATTTGCTATGTTTATTTTTCACTTTGAAATGAGTATCTTCACAAATATTTGGGGATCAGTTGGAGACTAGCTGCAGGGAACACTTCGTTGAGAATACTCCTGAGGTCATGTCTAGGCTCTGTGGGAAGAAATACATTATCAACTTAACAATGTCGGCCATGGGTGTAGTATTGAAGACTAGTACATTTGCTGCCCTCCTTCTAGATAATAAAACTATTTTTAGTATAGAGATTTACATTCCTGGGGAAGACAAATTATCCAAGTTTGCTGGTGAGGACTAGGTTTCTGCAGAGCTGTGTCACTGGGAATATGGACACCCTTTTTATCTCGGAGGCCATCATGGATTTTAAAAAAAGTCTACCACTATTATGTATGTCTAAACATAATCTTCTTTTTAACATTATCATTCAGTGATTTCCAGTAGAGGGAAGAAAACATATATCCTGACTTACCTATCAGGTCTTGAACTATTCTATTATTGCTAGTCTCATAAAATTGCACTCCTTAATGAGTTTTGGCCGGTCTTTTGTATAACTTGATATGCAGGGTTTTATTTAAATAATTGGATCGAGGGTAGCTAGATGAGATCTTTCCTTTTTCCTTGCTTTTTTTTTTTTTCCTATAATTGGCATGCGTATTTGCCTGACAGAACTCGCTACTTGTTGAACACCAATGCACCAAGGCACTCTAAAATTGAAATCTTAAAAGAGCAGAAGAGTTATTAATATTTCATAATCGAAGAGGCTGAGGAGCTACACAGAGATCCTGAAGCCACACAGTAAGTGGTAGAGCAGGGTATGATGCCAGAACATAAATATATACAAGAAGCTAAATGACTATGAGTTAACACAACTTCACTTTGGAATGCTGATAAGCAGGTAAGTTTTTCAAACTGAATTACACCTTATAAACCCCTGTAAGCACTGCTTCCCGTCTCCACTCATCCTCTTCTGATGCGTTCTCTACTGTGTGACTTCTTAAGATGAACATTCATGGCACCAGTTTTCTTAAAAAGTCTTGTAATGGATTCTGTTACTCTTGGGATCAAGAGTAACTATGACCCATGACTAAAATCAAGACCCATTGCTGTCAAGTCAGTTCCAGCTCATAACAACCTTATAGGACAAAGTAGAACTGCCCATCGAGTTTCCAAGGAGCACATCGTGGTTTCAAACTGACAGCCATTTGGTTAGCATCTGTAGCTCTTAACTGAGGTCACCAGGGTTTCCATGCGCCATGAGGTTTTGATAAATATGGTTCACATCTTTTGCTGCTGGTTGACCAGTTGTCCTTTGTTTTTCTGAGGAATCAAGGTCCTTCCCAGCTCAGGTGCATTTTCATTGGGCTGGAACACCCTTCCGTGCACTTATTTTTTGCTTGCACTTCAGTCTGAACTAGAAGTTAATTTCTCAGAAAGCTTTTACCTGCTGCCTCTGATCATGTGTAATCTTATGGCACCCTACCCTTTTCCTTCATGGCATTTGTCACAACAGAATTACACAGATATACATGGAACATGCATGTGTTTAATATCAGATTGGAAGCTTCGTTAGGGCAGGGGCTATGACTCCTATCCAGTACCATATTAAAGTGTCTGGCATGCAGCTCTCAGTAAGCTAATATGATAGTGTGAGACACTGAGTGAAAGTCTTCCTGTTGTCTAAGAAAGGGTGAGAAGAGCCCACAGTGAAGAACAAGGTATTTAAAATCTCTACTTTCTATGATCAGAGAACTGTGTTTTCAGGTAGAACTTTCCAGAAAGGTATCATTTCTGCAGAACCAACTCAAATTGCCCTCATTCCTCACACTCATATAACAGAGCTGGGAGAGGGAGAGAAGCCACTTTTTGGAGACACCACACTCAGAAGGGGAGCAGTCAACTTGGAGATTACCTTTGTTTCTGAGAATTGGTGAGCTGCTGTCCCAATAAGTGCTTCCTGTGCCTGTGGCCTATGAAACCAAGAAAAGGGCCAGGGGAAAGGGGGAGGAGAGAGAATTCATTCCGTGGGAGAGGGATAGGAGTTTCCTTGGACTCCATGATTTGAAGTGAATACCTGGAAGGGCACTTGAGACTTCAAGCTTTCTTGTCGGTGCCCTGCAGGAGAGATGCTCTCCACAATCCATGAATATCCCTTGCAGTGCCTCTCAACAAAGAGCTAGTGGATAAGTCACCATATGTGAGCCGGGATATGGAGAGTGTCCCAAAGGAGAGGCTTCCTGGCCAGTCAGAAATCCCATCCCCACCAAAGTGGGCTGATTCACAAGGGGAATCCACCCACCAACCACTTTTTAACTATGGATGGTCAGGGAAGTAAACAACCCAGGGAATAAGCTCAAGGAGGAAGGACAGAAGGTGAGAGAACAGATTACCTCACTCATCCACTCCAAATCACTGTAGCCACAAACCACATCTCAGATGGCAAGTGGTGGAGAGCTTTGTATTGTGTATGAAGCTAAAATTTTAAACAAAATGAGACTTTCAGGCACTCAAATTGGTTAAGGTCAGTTTGACATATTCTTACAACTTAAGAGGAAAGGGGGAATTACAGCAAGGAGATTGAAGTTATTTAAAGTAAAATATTCTGTGTTCTGTTCATTGAGTTGAAATTCAAAACAGTTAAGATTATTTGTTAAAAGATAAAATGAACTGCAAAGTATCCCTTCAGATAGAAGGTTGCATGTCAGGATATCTCCCCTAGTAACTCTCCTCACCCACTGCGGCTAACTTCACACAGAGGGATGGAGATACCAGTTCAGTCCTTCTGACACTTCTATAGGCCCGTTGACTACCACTGCTGTCTCCTCTCTCTCCTCCAGGGAGCAAAAGGCAATTTAAACAAAAACAAAAGACTTCAATTTAGCGAGACCAGAAGCCAGGAAGGAAGGATCCTCATAACTCATCTCCTGGCTCATTTGCCTGAAGGAAACGTATGAGGACAGCTCGTAGTGGGTTATCCCATCCTATAAGTTAAATCATTGGGCCCTCCTATCGTTCAGTGGTGTGAAGGTAGGATACCAACATATTTACCATTCTTCTATGTAATTAATAGATTCACTGAGAATACCGAAATAGAACCAGGTAGCTTAAAAACAAAAAGTAAATAACATGTACCTTCTCTTAAAAGTGTCACTCCTAACCAGAAATCAAGTTGTGAATGATGGACTAGGAACCTGCTAATTGCTTTTTCCATCAGGACTCTATCTGGAGGGAATCTTAGAAATTACTTGCTCCAATGTTCTTCGGATTGCTGGTTCAAAATCAATTGACTGTGCTTCGACTAGTGTTTTGAAAAATAAAATATGATTGCAAATATCAGAGTACATAGCATATCATAAGGATATTACTATATGAAATTTTACAGTTGACTAATGTATGTGTGCAAGTGTGTAAGGGGGCATATGTACTTTTCACATGGGTTGCAGTTAAGTTTACAAATCATGATTCTAGATTGTTTTTGTGTTAGATATGATTGAGTCAGCTCCAACTCATGGTGACTTCATAACAGAAAAAAATGTCACCTGGTCCTGTGCCATCCTCACAATAAGAAGTATGTTTGAGCCCATTGTTACAGCCACTGTATTGTTCCATCACAATGAGTCTTCTTTTTTGTGCTGATCTGACACTTTACTAAGCACGATACTCTTTATCAGAGACTGACACCTCCTAATAACATGTCCATAACATGTTTTAGAGAACTAAAACCCAGAAAGGTGAAGATTCTTTTCCAAGGTCAGTAAGAGTAAAGCAGGAATGAAGACCCAGTCTCAGGCTCCAGGTTAATGTTTCTCCTCTTTCCACTACTCCATAGTAGTAGCTAGAATTTAGTGAATGATTACAAGGTCCGGCAATTAAGTTCAAGAACTTGCCACCATGCACTTATGTTGGCATCGCTGTACAAATAATTCCTTAAGGTTTCATGACCTTGATACATCAGTGTCTCAGAGCTGTGTTTGTATTGATGTGTGGGTGATGTCTTGCTGAGTGGCATTCATTATTGTTGCATGCTTTTGTATGCTGTTGTGAGAATGTTGCAGCTTCATTTAGAGCAACAAACAAACATAGGGTTTCTTATTACACTTGGCAACAGTGGAAGTGAAATTAGGGATATGTTTGTCCAGTTTTAACACCATGAAGAAAATGGTAGTGCACAGATACGTTTTTCTGAGGGGAGAGAAAGCATCACTGATAAGAGGAGGTCCAGGCAGCCAGTAACTAGCAGAACTGATGAAAACATTACAAAAATTCGTTGAATTGTGCTTCAGAATCATTGGCTGACTGTGAGAAGTATAGCAGACCAAGTAAACATCAATAAAGAAACAGGAAAACCTTACTGAAAACTAGGCATGAGAAAGATGTGTGCAAAAATGGTCTCAGAGGAGCTCAGTGATGAAACAAAAATGAAAGAGTTCAAGTTTGCTGAGATCTTTGGGAGAGATAAGACGATGTTCTGGGCCGTGTTATCACTGGTGATGAAACATGGGTGCATCAGTACGGCTCTGAAACAAAGCATCAAAGTGCACCATGGAAGTCAGCCAATTCACCACCACCAAAAAAGTTCTGTCAGCCCAAATCAAGAGTCAAAATGATGTTGCTAACCTTTTCTGATATCAGAGGGATTGTTCATTATGAATTTGTACCAAGTGGACAGTTAGCTAAGTTTACTATTTGATAGTGCTGAAAAGGCTGTGTGAAAAATTTAGACAAAAAAATGACTTGAACTTTTTGCCAACAACTCAGAATCCTTGTATCACGACAGTGCACCAGCTCACATGGCACTGTCGATAAGAGAGTTTTTAGCCAGTAAACAAATAACTGTATTGAATACCCTCCCTACTCACTGATTTGGCCCCCAATGACTTTTTTCTTTACCTGGAGATAAAGAAAATATTGAAAGGAAGACATTTTGATGACCCTCAGGACATCAAGGGTAATATGACAGCTTTGAAGGCCAGTTTAGAAAAATTGTTCCAGAATTACTTTGAAGGGTGACTAGGTGCTGGCATTTTTGCATAGCTTCCCAAGGGGAGTACTTTGAAGATGACTATAGTGATACTCAGTGGTGAGGTATGTAGCACTTTTTCTAAGATGAGTTCACACACTTGTCAGACCTCATACTAGGTGCTAACCTCTGTACTAAATATTAATGAAGAAGTGTAGTAAGTTTTTGTTTGTGTTTTGTTTAAAGGTTCATGACAAAAACAGTGAAGTAAATCAGCACTAGTGTTAGACACAATGTGTACAGAAACTGTGAGTAAATAGAAACCTTTAGAGGAATTCAACAATGATGTTATGTCTGTTGAATACCATCATTGATTGCATTGTGTGCTCCCCAGAAAGTGTGTATTGATTTGACTTGCCTATCAGTCTTTGTATGGTGTAATTTCTCCGACATGTTGTAAATCTGACGTCTGTGACATTGATGATTGAGAATGGGCAGCAGTTGTGTTGGTGAGGCAGGACTGAAGTTACCAGCTGCGGGGTATAAGGGAGAGAAGTGAGCATAGAGAATGGGGAATCTCGTACCACCAAGAAGCAGCACCGAGAGCGGAGCACATTCTTTAGACCTGAGGTTCCTATGCCAAGATGCTCTTGCTAGATTTGGACTCAGCCTACTGGACTGTGATAACTACTCTTTACTGAATGAATGTGTAACTCGTAAATGGATTTGTGGCCTGCTGGAATGTGTCAATAAAATTTCTCTTCATAAAGCCTTCCACTCATGGTAGTTTCTGTCAGAATACCAGGTGACTAAAACAAATACAATAATGAAAGTGATGACATACTTTAATGTCTTTTTAAAATACCTAATAATTAATCTTTATTGTATTTTACAAAAATGTTAATCCACTTCTGGCCGATGTGGTTCATAGACAAACACCATGCCTTCCCTCTGCAGCAAGACCTAAAAAACTAAGTGAACAGGAAAACGTCAATCCTGGGACATGAAGTATCAAATAAAAAGAGAAAATCTCAGCTGAAAACCATATGAAAGAAGAAGCTGACAGAAAACAGAGAGTGAGAAGAGATATAAGAGGAAATCCTCTATCAGCTAACCCAGCCCAGATTTGCTATCTTGGACTTCTGTTGAAGATCAGCAGATAGGGAGCATGGAAAAGCAGATGCATAGACATCTCAGTGGAAGACAAAGCACTTGGCCAGCAAGATGCACTTTACCACCCCTCGTACCCCATCCTCTCCTGGCTGCTCAATCTCTGACACCTCCTGGCTAGCTGAGATGGCCCAGCTGCTTGGGAAGAGCAGCATCCCTGCTGCTTGAATTCACCACACGCACATCAGAGATTGGCAGACAGAGTATGCAAAAGTATCTTCAGGAAGCCTGGTAACCAGTAATACACACTTTCCTAACCTCACCCTTCCTCACCCCACCCCACCACACCCAACCCCACCTGCTTCTTCTTTCTGCTGGCTGCAGCCTCTCAGCCTGAAGGAAATTCCTGAAGCTCCAGCCTCTTGAATTTACCCCCTTCCCCCTCTGGAGGGCTGGTGTTGCCTTTTTCCCCCCCGGTTTTTTTTGTTGTTGTTTGTTTCTTCCAATCTTCTCACCTTTCTCTCGAACTTGGCTCCATGTGCCATCTTTACTTCTTAAAAGAGGCTGTGGAGTATTAACCGGGGGAGGACCACTCCCCTCACTCGTGACACCACACCTAGTAGAATCCAGGGGACTTTTTTTTTCTTTTTGTCTTTTCTTCTGTTTTGCTTTGTTTCTTTCTCTTTTGCTAGCTTGGGAGTCCCTTCTAACAGGCTGTACTACAAGGCTTGGGACCCTTGGGGCATCCAAATCCATGGGATCCCTGGAGACATTCCTTTCTTTTTCTTTTTTTCTTCCTGTCTTTCTTCATTTCCTAGTTCTCATCTCTCTATACTTACCTTCTTTCCCTGTCTCCTGAATACAAGACACTGTATGGCATCTATGCCTCTTCTAGCTGGGCTACATCACATGGCCTGGGAGACATTCCCCCGGCAGTAGCATTAGTGGGGCCCTTGGGAGCCTTAATTTTTTTCTTTTCTGTTTTTTTTTTTAAAACCAGGCTTTCTTTCTCTCTCTTTTTCTCATTTCTCCATTCCAATGGCAAAATCCCTTAGCACTTTTATGTTTGTTGGTGGATCCTGTTTCTCTCCCCCTCCCCATTCTCTTCCTCATACCCATCATAGCTCCACACATCACACTGTCTTTGCTCCTTCCTGTTTACCTGCATCGTGTTCTGAACATTGCAGCATCTAGCAGCACAGACACAGTCTACTAGAACCTGCCTAGCAGCAATTCCTAATCCACCCTACTGGCACTAGTATATGCCACAAACAACTCATATCAGCCCCTCCCCTACAGCTAGACTGGCCTTACTATACCATAGCTGAGTGTCTGACCCTGCCCATTGGACAATGATCTGAAAAATATGACCACAGTCCAACAAACAAAAGAACACACCTACTCTGACATAGTCAAATAAAACAGAGATGCAGGACAAAGCAAACAGATCTACAATCAATATACAAAGTACTGAGTGGCCTGAAGAACAGCAGACAACATCAAAACATTAAAATAAAAAAAAATTTTTTTTAAGTTTCCAGAAGGTGTCCAAATCAAAGCACCAAATGACTTTCTGGTAGAAGAAAAGGCACTAGAGTTACCTGACAGGCAATTAAAATCTCTAGTACTCAGGGCTGTCCAAAAGTTACAGCAAAATAGCAAACAAAAATGAGTCAAAAATAGACAAATTCATGGAATAATTCATGAAAATAATACAGGAACAAAATGCCAAAATACATTCACAACCAGAAATCATACAGAAACAATAACTAGAAATCCAAAAGATAAACAACAATATTTCACAAATGGACAGTGTCTTAGAAGGGCTGAGGAACAGATTTGAAATAACGGAAGACAAGATCAGCAAAATTGAAGACACTTGGATACATCCCTGAGGAAAAGTCAGGAAAAAGAGTGAAGTAAAATGAAGAAGCCCTGAGAAGGATGTGAGATGCAATCAAAAGCAAAAATTTGTGAGTGATCAGAGTTCCAGAAGAGGGGAGAAAACAGAAAACATAGAGAGGATCATAGAAGAGTTGCTGACACAAATTTCCCTAATATCATGAAAGATGAAAAGCTGACTATACAGGAACCTTAATGAACCCCATATAGGATAGACCCTAAAAGAAAATCACCAAGGCATATTGAAATTCTACTCGCTAAAACCAAAGACAAAAAAGAAAAAATTCTGAGAGCTGCTCAAGAGAAATGAGCAGTCACTACAGTGGAAAAACAGTAAGTTTAAACTCCGATTTTCAGCAGAAACCATGCAGGCAGGAAGGCAATGGAATATGTATAAAACCTTGAAAGAAAAAAATTGCCAGCCAAGAATAATATATCTTGCAGAACTCTTGTTCACATGTGATGGTGGAATTAGGACATTTCCAGATACACAGAAGTTAAGGGAATAAGTAAAAACCAAGCCAAATTTACAAGAATTATTAAAGGGAGTCAAGCAACATCAGACCACAGCCTGAATTTAGGATGCAAGAGTGTGCCAGCCAGATACCAGCCTAGGAAATGAACTCTCAAGGACTGTCCAAAACCAAAAGTATTGCAGCAGGGAAGCAGGGAGGTTAATCTGTAAATGACAATGACATCAGAATGATAGAAGAGGGAATAAACTGTGTAGATACAGAACTTTCTAATAGAGCAGAAAGCTAGTTGATGGCAAGTAATAATAGATTGGGTCAAACATAAGAAGATAAGTGTAGATTTCAACATAACCCCAAAGAAACTTAACAAACCTACTCATCCAAGACAAAGACAGAAAACAAAGTCACAATAAAAGCAAAATCTACAAAAACAAAAGGAAGTGAAAAATTCACAAACCAAAGTAAGTCAGCACAGGAAACTACAAGGAACAAAGAAAATGTCATCACCACACACACGCACACACACACACACACACACACACACAGAAAAACTATAAAATGGAATAAACAAATCTATAAATAATAATACTGAATGTAAATAGCATAACTATACCCATAAACAAACCAAGAGTGGCAGCATGAATTAAAAGAAGGAAAGAACAGAATTCATTAATATTTTGTTTACAAGAGACACACCTTACAGACAGAGATATATTATTCTTGGCTGGCAATGACAGATACACTGACCAATGGAAGAGAAGCGAGAACCCAGGTATAAACCCATCCCGTGGTAACCTGATCTTCAATGAATGCTCAAAGTCCATCGAATGGGGGAAAGGATAGTCTTTTTAGCAGATGGTGCTGATGAAACTGGATGTCATCTCATAATGTGAAGGTAATTGGAAAGCATTAATGCTCAGTGAAATGAATCCGTCACAGAGGTACAGATGTGTGGGACAACTGCCGTGAAAACTCATGAAAAGGTTTACATGTAGAGAGAAACAATCTTTGATGGTCACCAGGGAGGGGAGGTGTAGGGATAGAAAAACACTAAATAGACAACAGATAATTTGTAAATTTGATAAAGACAGTACACACTACTGGGGAAGCTAGCACAACTTGTACAAGGCAAATTTATGGAAGCTTCATAGACACATTCAAACTCCTTAAGGGACCAGGTTACTAAGCCGAGGACTGTGGGGACTATGGTCTCAGGGAACATGTAGCTCAACTAGGGTAACATACTTTATGAAGAAAATGTCCTACATTCTACTTTGGTGAGTAGTATCTGAGGTCTTGAAAACCTGTGAGTGGCCATCTGGGATTCTCCACTGGTTTTAGCCCTTAAGGAGCATGGTAACAAGGAAGAAAACTAAAGACACAGGAAAAGATGAGTCCAAAGGACTAATGGGCCACCCCTACAGTGGCCTCCAGCAACTCAATTCAGTGCAACTAGATGGCGTCTGGCTACTGTCACTGACTATTTTGACAGGGATCACAACAGAGGGCCCCAGACAGAGCTAAAGAAGAATGTAAATTCTAACTCAAAAAGAAAGACCAGACTTGTGGCCTAACAAACGACTAGAGAACCACTGAGATTATGGCTCCCAGAGCCCCTTCAGGTCAGTAATGAAATCACTCTTGGGGTGCACCCTTCAGCCAAAGACTGAACAGGGCCATAAAACAAAACGAGACTAAAGGGACACACCAGCCCAGGGTCAGGGACCAGAATACAGGAAGGGACAGGAAAGCTGCTAATAGAGAATTCAAATTTGAGAAGAGAGTCTTAGTGTATTGTGGGGTTGTTAACCATATAATAACATAAACAACCAATGTTAACCATAAAACAAAGTGTATACTGACTATTTAATGAGAAATTAGTTTGCTCTGGGAACCATCTAAAGCACAATTTAAAAGCAAAAAGTGTTCCCCACACCATCCCTGTAGTCTCTGATGGACTGGAAATAAGAACAAATAGTCTTTTACCACACATAGTTTTAGCAGACTGAGAACCAGTAACTTTTGAACCAGAACCCGTTGTCTCTTAATGCCCTTTTACTCTTTTTGAAGTCTGAGGGCGTCAGAGCTATCCCTGAAGGGGGCAGGTCACTGGGCCCAACTCCCCCCAATGGCAGAGACTTCTAGAGATAGTTCTCCTTGCCTTGAGGAGGACTAGTGGAGCAAGGCTAGTGTCAGTACACCCACAAATAGTCCAGAAATTTCATTTACTTGAGAACTTGCAGATAGGGAAGTGATGGTGGTATGAATTCTATTTTTGCCCTGTGGGAAGCCGAAAGAGCTCCTTCCTTGTAAAGCTGCCCCCATGAGAAAAAGTTCAACAGAGCCAATTAAATTCTCCTTCCCCAAGACTCTCAATCAGAGTGGTGAGAACGCGAGGACAGTGCTACAGAAGTCTCTGAGAAAATAGGACTGATTAAACGTAGCCTGTGGAGCTCCTTGACTTGTGGGCTCTGGAAGGAAGCACATCTCATAAATCCTTTTGGACTGTTTTATTGTTGTTGTTGTTTTGGCAAAATCCTCAGATTTGTAGAACTGCTTGAGTGAATCACTGTGTCTTTGTTTGCATCTTTGTGAGTTCTGAAGACTGCAGCCAAGGAGTTAGCAAGGCTGAGCACTGGATCACACATTTAATCAGCTGAACACTTCCTTATGTTTCTCTGGTTTGCTCTCATAACAAGTGATCTTAGTCCAACTCCTAGCAACACATGATTGTGGAATGTACCCTTCTGAGGAATGTTGCCTGGGAACTCCTTAGTTCTTCTATGTGAACAACTGAAAGTCCAGATGAGTTTTACTGTATTAAACACAAATAAAATATTGTTCTCATGATAATCTATCACACACATGTGGTGGCTTGTATATTGCTATCATGCTAGAAGCTATGCCTTCAATATTTCAAATACCAGCAGTGTCACCCATGGGAGATAGGTTTCAGTGACACTTCTAGACTAAAACATGCACAAGAAAATATTTTGAAGGAGTTACCGTAGCACTTTCCTTTGAAGATGGGAAGGAGAAAAGAGCCAAATTATGGAGCGCCTACTCTTTGCCAGTTGCTCCATGTGGTTTATCTCATTAAAATGAGACATGACAGTTCTTCAAGAAGGGCACTGTCATTATTCCCATGTTACAGGTGACGAATCTGTGACGTAGAGAAGATGGAACTGATTTGCTCACACAGCTCCTGACTCCAGAATAAACACGCTTTCCACACTGCCCCACCTCCTGTCAGAGATGGTTTTCTAACTCACCTGTAACTGCCTCCCTCCCAGATGGTCTCCACTAGGCTTTATCCCCATGTGTGACAGTCTGCCCTCTCCTGCCCACCACTTCCAAACTTAGTGACTTAAGTTACCAAAATTTAAAAGGAAAAAAATCTCTCATCAGAATAGATGAGTGTTCATTTAGTATTGCAGTTCAAACCTACCTAGTGACTCCAGGGGAGAAAGACCTAGTGATCTGCTTCCATAAAGACTACAGCCAAGGAAGCCTCAAGAGGGAGTTGTACTGTGTCACATGGGGCACTCTAAGGCAAAAACTGACAACACTCAACAACAACAACATGCAGAGCTTTGGGCTAAAGAGCAGTTACGGAAAGCAAGAAGTCAGCTGCAATTATTAGATGAATTCATGCCTAACCTCAAATGTGGATCATTCATGCCCCTCTTGTCCCCAGTGGTAGGATACCATGGTGAATGTAGCCACTGCCACAAGGCCTGATCATTTAGTCATGCTCACTTGACCACTGTGGACCCAGCCATCTCCAGACTGAATTTAGTTGCTGCATCACAGGTACTTAAATTCGTTATTTGGGAGGTACTGGTAGAAACTCTGCCAAATCACCTTACTAACCTTTGCATTCACTTAAAACATGTGCTCACAGTATTGTTCCATTTGATCCTCCCAACCACCTGGCAGTGTAGACTGGGTGAGGATTCATAGTCCTGATTTACAAATAGGGAATGTGAAACTCAGTCTGGGTGACTTGCTCAGAGTCTAACACTCTCCAAGGGACAGAACCAGGACACAATCCACTGGAAGAGTGAATCCCACTCCTGCTCTTTCTTGTCCTTTTTCCTCTCACCCCTCACCTGCACTTGCACATCTTGCCCCTTGGCTTTGGCCTCTTGGCAAACAACAGTCAACAGAGTGGAGAGAACGTCACCAGACCAAGCTGGAACCACTCTTGTGAAGGAGAAAGACAAGAAAGAAAGAAACAAGTAGATACACCGTATGGTGACACGTGACAGAAAACCAAAAAACCCACTGCCATCAAGTGAGGTCTGACTGATAGTGACCTTATAAGTCAGAGTAGAACTGACCCATAGAGTTTCCAAGGAGCGCCTGGTGGATTTGAACTGCTGACCTTTTGTTTAGCAGATGTAGCACTATGCCACCAGGGTTTCCAGCATGTGATACAGAGAATAATAAAACCAGCTAAGAGGGAAAGACAGTGACAGGACTAGAATTACTGTTTTATGTAGGGTGACATTTTACCCTGAGTTCTCCCAGAAAGCAGAAAAGGAGGCCAAGTGCTACTCCTTTATTAGGTAAAGCATTTCCAGGAAAGCTGGAGTGAGGAAAAAGGAGAGTGAGGCAAGAAGAAGGAGAGAGCCAACATGATTATGCCTCAGCAAAGTGGCCACTGCTGGGATCAACTTGAGGGAGTGTCTTGTAAGAGGTCATATAAATGCAGACATCTCCAGAGAGTCCATCTGGGAAGCAAGGAAGAAGGATTTATCTGCTTGTTCCTGTCTCCTGATAGCTAAAAGCCTTAACTCCTGCTCTTTCAGCCATTCACATGACTCTTGCATGACCTCACATCTCAGCATCACCAGGCAAGCAGCACTAACCTTGGATCCAGGTAAGGGGAGCTCCTGTCGGGGGCTTGCTTGTTGTCGTTCACTGCTGTTGAGCCCATTCTAACCCAGCGTACCCTACAACCAGTCTCTCTGTGTCTCTCTCTTTTACACACAGATTTCTTAAACAACCTTTGTCACTTGGTATTGGTACTCGGAACTCATAGAGTATGAACCCTAAACGTCAGCTTTTGGGACCAGTGCCTTTGAGGCCTGGAGAAATACTTCTCTATATCTTTTTCATCCTTGAAATAGAAAATACCAACTACATTCAGATTCAGTGAAGGTTTGCAGGCGGTGTTACCGGCAAAATCAGAAATGGCCAGTGTGTCAGAGTATGGGGAAGATTTGAGTGGTAGAAGTTTTCAGGTAAAAGAAAAATAAATATATGAAACTTTCAAATCTGCCCCCGCCCCCATTGTGAATCCAGTAGAGTCTTGCATAATGTCCCAGTAGTGCTGAGCATTTGTTTTCTTGCCTTTCTTCATGTTCCAAATTATGATTCTGGACATAGTCACAAAACATCCAAGTATTAGCAAAAGTTGCACACAGTGGCTGAGAATATTTTTCAATATTGAGCAATTTGTTTTTGTTGTTGTTAGGTGCCGTCCAGTCAGTTCTGACTCATAGCAACTCCGTGTATAACAGAACAAAATTCTGGTTGATCACACACCATTCTCACAAGCACTGCTGCATTGGAGCCCGTTGTTGCAGCCACTGTGTCAACCCATCTCATTGAGGATCTTCCTTCAGTAACTCACTACAAAATGTATAAGAACATTTAAATGTGTCAGGATTGTGTCCTTTCACTATACTTATGCAGACTGAATGCTGGGCAAATAATCCCCACAGCTGGACTGTATGAAGAAGAGTGTGGCATCAGGATTGGTAGAAGACACTTTAGCAACCTGTGATATACTTACAGATGACACAGCCTTTCTTGCTGAAAGCAAAGAAGACTTGAAGCACTTACTGATGAAGATCAAACACCACAGCCTTCAGTAAGGATCACACCTCCAAAGAATGAAAACAAAAATCCTCATAACTAGACCAATAAGCAGAATCAAGATAAATGAAGACAAGATTGAAATTGCTGCAAGTTTCATTTTACTTGGATCTACGATCAACATTCATGGAAGCAGCCATCAAGAAATCAGATGACATATTGCATTGGGCAAATTGACTGCAAAATACCTCTCTAAAGTGTTAAAAAGCAAGCTGTCACTTTAAGGACTAAGGTCTGCCTCTCAATAGCCTCATATTTGTGCAAAAAGTGAACAATGAATAAAGAAGACTGGAGAAGAATTGATGACTTTGAATTGCAGTGCTGGCAAAGAATATTAAATACACTATGGAAGGTCAAAAAGTATAAATGAATCTGTCTTGAAAGAAGTACATCCAGAATGCTTCTTAGAAGCAAGGATGGCAAAACTTTTTGTCTCATGTACTTTGGACATGTTATCAGGAGGGACCAGTTCCTGGAGTAGAACATTATACTTGGTACAGTAGAGGGCGACTGAAAAGGAAGAATACCCTGAAATAGGTGGATTAACTCAGTGGCTACAGTAATGGGCTCAAACATAGTAACGACTGTGAGGACGGTGCAAGACCGGGCAGTGCTTTATTCTGCTTTACAGAATGTTCATGTGAGTAGGAACCAACTCAGTGGCACCTAACAATGTTTTCAACCACCTCCTCATATGCATGTGAAAGCTGGACAATGAAAAAGGAAGATCAAAGAGAAATTGTTGCAAATTGTTGTGTTGGCAAAGAATATTGATGTGCCATCAGCTGCCAGAAAAAGGAACAAATCGGTCGTGAAGGAAGTACAGCCAGAATGCATCTGGACAAGGATGCTGAAACTTAGCTGTGCTTACCTCGGACACATCACCAGAAAGGACCAGTCCCTGGAGAAGGACATCGGGCTTGGTAAAGCAGGGGGTCAGTGAAAAAGAGGGAGACCCTCAGCAAGATGGACTGACACAGTGGCTGCAACAGTGGGCTGAAACATAGTAACAGTTTTGAGGCTCACACAAGATCAGGCAGTGTTTCGTTCTGTTACACGTAAGATTGCTATGAGTCAGAACTGACTTGAAGGCATCAAACAACATGGAACGACTGTGTTTAGCTTTGTAAGAAACATCCGAACTGTCTTTCAACATGGATGTGGTGTTTTGCATTCTCATGAGCAATGGTGAAACTTCCCTTTGCTCTACACCCTTACCAGCTACTTCTATCACCGAGATGTCTTTAGCCCCTGTAAATGCCATGCAGTGGCATCTCTTTCTTGTTTGAATTTTTATTTTCTTAGTTACAATAGACATTGAGCATCTTTTTATGTGCTTATTTGCCATCTGTATATACAATATCTTCTTTGTTGAAGTGTCTGCTCAGATCTTTTGCCCAGTTTTCAGTCAGGTCATTTGTTTTCTTATTGTTACATTTCAAGAGCTATTTGTATGTTTTGGATACAAATCCTTTATCAGATATGTGCTTTGCAAGTATTTTCTCCCAGTCTCTGGCTCTCTTCTTCCTATTCTCTTAGTGGTATCTTTTACAAAGCAGAAGTTCTTAATTTTAATAAAATCCAACTTATTGATTTTTTTGTTTTGTGGATTGTGCCCTTGATGTAGCATATAAAAACTCACGATCAGATCCAAGATCGTGAAAATTTTCTGTTGTGTTTTTCTGTTGGTGTTGCAGAGCTTTGCCTTTGCGTTTAGGCCTAAAATCCGGTTTGACTTACTTTTTGTGTAATACTTAAAGGTCTGTATCTAGGCTTTTGTTTTATTTTGGTTTTGTTTTTTTGATTTGCTTTGCGTATGAACAGCCAGTTGTTTCAGCACAGTTTATTGCCAAGATTGCTGTCTCCATTGAATTGCTTTTGTCAAATATCAGTTGACTGTATTGCTATGGAAACCCTGGTGCCAGAGTGGTTAAGGGCTACAGCTGCTAACCAGGAGGTCGGCAGTTTAAATCCACCAGATGCTCTTTGGAAGGTCTGTGGGGCAGTTCTACTCTGTCTATAGGATCCCTATGAATCAGAATCAACTTGATGGCGGTGGGTGGGTTGTACTGCTACACATTTTAACATGTTATAGGTCACATCATTTCTGAATCAGTGGTCTCAAGCTGAGCCAGTTAGAGTCCTGATCCAGGCTTTTCTAACACAGGTTTGTGAGAAATGTTCTCTTGCTCTTCAGACAGAAATAAAGTGATAATAAGTTTGCAGCACTGGCAGCTCATAAAGAAACCCTGTTTGTAGTCAAAAGTAATGAAGCCAGCGTGCATAGAGAAAAACAGATGAGTCCTAAAGACAACTGAGTCCCTGGGGACTGCCCTACTCTCCTATTTTTGGGTATTGTTTGGTTACGTGATCCAATGAACTCCATTTTTTCCCTTGAGCTGGGTTTCCGTCACTTCTAACCACAGTCCTTGGTTAATAAAACCTGAACAAAAGAATTGTTCGGATGTGCATTTAAGAAATAGGATTGCTGAAATGAAAAATTATGCCAAACAGGGTTATAAGAGGTAACTGTGCCGCTTCTTAGCCAAGAGACCTTGGATAGACCGCTTAATGTTGCTGAGACTCCATCTCCTCACCATTAGAATAGGATTAAGTAGGCCTTTAGATTAAGTTGACATTTTAAAATTTCAGGAAGGAGAAGCATCTAGATTCCCTTCATTAGTGAAAGCTTATTGCAAAGAGACAACATTTTCTCTTTTAGCCACAGAGTAATTAACTCCAAGGCCCGGTATTTCTGGGACTGGGAAAAAAACAACAGGCCTTGCACCTTCCTTCAGAAGAACATCTTTGATTTGACAACCCAGCTTTTCTGTGACCATCTGTCTGTCGTTCACAGTGCTGAAGACAAAGGATCAGATTTGGTTGGTTTGCTGTGTTCACTATGCTGCAGTTGTTGTTGCTGGCCGTAGAGTCGGTCCCCAACTCATGATGACCGCATGCACAATGGGATGAAATGATGCACAGCCCTGTGCCGTTCCGTGATTGGCTGTAGATCAGCTTACTGAGAGCTGTAGGGGTTTCATCAGCTGATTTTCAGAAGTAGATCACTAGGCCTTTTTTCCTAGTCCATCCTAGTCTGGAAGTTCCACTGAAACCTGATCCGCATCATAGCAACACAAGCTTCTACTGACAGATGAGTGGTGCCTGCGCATGAGATGTGCTTGCCAGGAGTCAAACCTGAGTCTTCCTGATGGAAGGTGAAAATTCTACTACTAAAGCACCAATATCCCCTGTGTAATGAGGACGGGTGGTTGTCCTCTTTTGTGGTTGTCTTGCAGAAGCATTGAGAGAACCTACAATTCTCTATCTGGCAGTTAATCAGATTCCACTAAAGATGAAGGTTGCTAGGAGCAGTGACTTCCATGTCCCTAGAAGTGTTCAGGCTGATGACTACTTAGCAATTGTGAAACTAAAAGAAAACGGCACTTGGCTTGGCTAATACCCAGTTCAGTCAACTGTGGACTAAGAACAGAATTTATTTTGTTTAATGCAGTATAAAAAGAAAAGTCCCCGTTCAACCAGTGTCCTTAGACAGGGACTCTGAATTTAACTGGCACTTACCAAGAAAATACCAAACCCATTGCCATTAAGTTGATTCCAACTCATAATGACCCTATAGGGCAGGGTATAACCACTCCATAGGATTTTTAAGGAGCAGCTGGTGGATTTGAACTGTCAACCTTTTGGTTAGCAGCGGAGCTCTTAAGCACTATGCTACCAGGGCTGCAGGCACTTAGATACTTAGTGTCTAATAAACTCTGATCAAGGACACCTGTTGTGCAAGCTTGTTTTTGAGGAATGTCATTCACTGGTTGGAAAAACCTGTGGTCAACTATATAGCACACTACAAAACACTAGTTGTTTCACAAAGTCACCTGATTTAACACAAATTTAGTCTCTTCTACATAGGGTTTTGGCCATGTGCCATTGGAAAAACATTGCTGTTGTGTGCTTTTGAAATGAGAAACTTGGTTATAACTAAACTTGCCACTGAGTTGAATCCAACTCATAGCAATGCTATAGGGCAACGTATAACTGCCCCATCCCAAGGAATGGCTGGTGGATTCGAACTGCTGACCTTGTAGTTAGCAGTCAGCTCTGTGCCACCATGGCCCTTTGTCATAACTAAACCCCAAAAACCAAGCCTGTTGCTGTTGAGTCGACTTTGACTCATAGTGACCCTAAAGGACAGAGTAGAACTGCCCCGTGGGGTTTCCAAGGAGTGCCTGGTAGATTCAAACTGCTGACCTTTTGGTGGGCAGTCATAGCTCTTAAACACTCTGCCACCAGGGTTACCTGTCATAACAAGGGAAAGGTAAATAGGGAGAAAAAAATTACATACATACATATATTTGATTTGGAAACCCTAGTGGTGTAGTGGTTAAGTGTTATGACTGCTAACCAGAAGGTTGGCAGTTTGAATTCACCAGGCACTCCTTGGAAACCCTATGGGGCAGTTCTACTCTGTCCTACAGGGTTGCTATGAGTTGGAATCTACTTGATGGCAGTGGGTTTGAGTTTGTATATTTGATTGTATTTCTGAAAGGAAACAGTAGAGTTCAGCATAGAGCTGGAAACAAGGGGCCTGTGGTTGCTGTGAAACATTCATGGGCGTCTGGGAACCTGAAGACTCAGACTCTAGCTTCTGAGTTTGTTATAAGGGTTACTAAATGGCCATCTGGTAGAAACAAAGGTCAATCACAGTGCCGTTAAGGTCCTGGCCTGTAAGCTGCCGACTGCTTCTCACGCTTCATGTTCAGCTGCATGTAATCTTACAGCTTCTCTCCTGTTCAGCTTTCAGACGGAGACCTTGAAGGTCAGGTGCACACTGGGAAGACGAGAGGATCTCTGAGCAGTGGTGAGCCTTCCCATTGAACACTGTAAATTGAACCCTGCCACTTTGTTCCTCCTAGCAGGGGTCCTCCTCACCTTAGTAATGAGTGAGTCATGTCACTGACCCTGTGCTTAAGTGAGACTTTCAGAAGCACAAAGGGTCGTCTCCATATTCCTGTGCTTCTGCACTACTGTAGGCAGTGACCCTTTAGGTTAAGCGTTAGCTGAAAGATTGGTGGTTTGAACCTACCCAGAGGTGTCAAGGAGGACAGGTTCAGTCCATCTGCTTCAAAAAGGGCCAAAGCCCCTGCCAATGAGTTAATTCTGACGCGTAGCAACCCTGTAGGATAGAGTAGAACTGTTACATAGGGTTTCCAAGGCTATAAATCTTTACAGAAGCAGACTATCACACCTTTCTTCTATGTCAAAAAGATCACAGCTTTTTGGGAGCAATTCCACTCTGCACACCTAGGGTTACTGTGAATTGGAATTGACTTCATGGCAACTAAGAACAATATTACTAGAAATATACATATACTCAGGAATTTCTATAACAAGAGTGTTTGAGGGATCCCTATACTCCACACTGACTAGATTATGTCTGGGTTCTGGGATGAGTTCTGGGAACACAGTAAAGAAGCAAAAAAGGTGGTTAAAAGACTTAAAATCTGGTCACATAAAAATTGTCTAAAGGAATGATGAAGGTTGACATAAAGTTATTTGAAATATTATTAGAACAGCTACATAATTTGAAGGGCCCAGTGCAGAAGGAAAATGTGGGTCCCCTTGTTAAAAAACTTTTAAGAATTTCAAGGTAATAACAGCAGAACGTTCAACAGCACGGGTCTTTCCCCTGTTGCACAGGTCATCCACGAGTGAAAGTGGCCCTAACTATTACCATGTGTAAACAGATGGACTTGACCCTAACAGAGAGAAGTAGAACAAAGGGGAAGAAACTGCACATATAATAAAAGGAAGAACTTTTTAACAAACCAGCCAGTGGGAAGAGTGACTACAGCATGTGTGTCCAGAGGGCCTCAGTCAGCGGCTTGAGGGTTTACGGAGGGCTCCTGATTACTGTCAGTGCTCAGAGTCTGAGGACATAAAAAATTAGAGGAAAGACTTGTAAAATTCTCTCAAGTCTGGAGACAATATTTTCACCAAGTAAGAAAGATTCTAAGAGCCTTCAAACTTTTCTCAAAAGTTGAATACAATTTTTGAACCCTGCATTTTGAACACTATTCCTATCATCCCAACTTTTAAAATATTTGTATAGCTTTCTTCTCTCAATCTTTACAACCATGTATTGTCAAAATCTAGTTTAGTTACTCATATACAGTTTTGGGGTTTATGAATTGTCATGATTACATAATACTCCATTAAGTGGACATTGTACAGTTTACTATTCCTTGGTTATTGGGAAGCTCAGTTCTTTCCTATGTTTTGATATCACAAAGAGCTGTGCTATAAATATTTTTGTGTATACAACTTGTGTTAGCTTTTGAAATACTTTGTTAGAGTGAGCTCACTTATTTGCAAATCATGCAGCCCACTCAAACGGTGTAACTAAAAGAGGTTTTGTGGATAAGCATATAGGGGAATTCCAAAGATACAAAGTGCAAAACATGCATAGGAATTGGAAGGTGGTTGAACATCTCATCTCTTTGGTCTTTGTGTTCTTTAAAGTACCTTTTTCCTTCATCCTGCTGGTTCCTGTACAGTATAACTTTAGCCTGCACCTGACTTTGACTTGCCTCAGACCAGAGACTCCATCAAAAATCTAGAGCCAAACACTATCTGCCTAGAGTTTCTGTATCTCTCATTTCAGATTCCTGAGCAAGAATCTAATTAGTCCAGCACCCTTGCTGGGCTTTGTGACCTATGTCCTCCTCTGCTTAGGGGAAAGGGGGATTGGTAGAAGGGGCAGGGCTCTGGAGTCAGAGCACCTAGATTCAAATCAGACTGTACTACTTACCAGCCAGGTAAGTTATTTAGCTTATCTGTGTCTCTTTTTGCTTATCTATGAAATGAGGATGATACTAGTAACTGCTACAAAATGAAATAAAATAATCGCTATAAAAAGCTCATCTCAGTACAAGCATGTAAGAATTCCTTAATGTTAGTTCTTTTTTTTTTTTTAACCATCAATGTTGTGATTATTTCAAATAAGGCTTCCTGGATCCAGCTTTGCAAGGGTGTGACTGAGACACTTCCCATAAAAGGGGGTAGAGTCTGGGTAGGCAGTCCAAGTGCCTACTGGAAATGTCACTCATTACAGTTCCTTAAAGTTACAGAGCATTTTTGCACATTATTTTATGCAGTTCTCCTGAAGAAGGACTTCTTAAAGTGAGGAGTTACAATCTTCGTTTTATGGGAGAGGAGACTGAGTTTCGGGAAGTGTGTCTTACTCAGCATTTTCCATCTTCCTTGCAGAGTCAGAACTCGGTCAAGTCTTCTCACACACATTCATGCCCATCCCGTGACAATTTAGAGGTGTGATTACTCAGTCAAGTTTTGTATCCATTTGTTTGCAGCTCCTGTTACATCCTTGGTTTCAGACTATGGGGAGGAAGAGAAGAACTTTCAGACTGGAACCTGTGGATGGTCTCTGTTTGGGAAATGCAGGCCTGCAAGGATGACGACTGGTTTAGTTTATGAATTTCCATTCCAGCGTGTAGAAAAAGCAATCATAATTTACCTTTATTGTACAATGTGCTGATTTTGTAGAACCGCCCCCCCCCCCAAAATGGAATGATTGATAAATGACTTCTTAACCTTTACCTTGAGGATGTTCTAAAATATTTGCTGGAAACAAATGGCATTATCAAGACAATTTCTAAAATGAGACACAGACACCATTAGCAGTGAGATAGGTAAGTTTCTGTGTTTTACAGTGTGTAAAGAGAAACATATTTTGCTGGATTGGCATGATTTATTATTATTATTATTTTAGTGAAAAGTACCTTTGCCAGACACCTCAAGTCTTTGCTTTATACCGCCCCCCCCAAAAAAAAGCAGGAAGAAAGCTGTTGTGAGCTCAAACTACCTCACATTACCTTTCTAACAAGATTAATATTGGCATCTTTGCTTTTAAAATAATGGCAGTTTGGAGTAGATGCTCACCTTCCATTTGGCAATTGGAGTCATTTCCTTGTGACTTGCTGTTCTAAAATAAAATTATTTGGAATAACTGAACATCTTAGTGTGATGAGCTTTTATTATGTCTGTCCTGATCATTCCTTCTGTATAACATTGACGGAGCCTCCTCGAGTCTGCCCACGTCTTCTTTTAGCTTTCAGTCCTTTCCTACCTGCGATTCCCTGATCCCACCCCAGCAGTGCTACTCTGATTGTATCCTACTTACGTCATCTCATTCAATTCCACAAAACCAGTGATTTGTATTTTCTTAATAACCCTCAAATATGTTGTATTCAGCCCATCACCGTGTTTTCACTCCTGCTGTACCTTTCGCACAAGTGAGAGTAACTTTTCTCGATATTCATTTGTTTACCTACCATCTTTTACTGCCAACAAAATCCAATGGATTCTATAAGGTTTTCCTGACAATTTCAATCTATATAAAATTTTTTTCCTTCCACGAGTTTGTGGGAACCCTGGTGGTATAGTGGGTTAAGTGCTACATCTGCTAACCAAAAGTTCAGCACATCAAATCCACCAGACGCTCCTTGGAAGCTCTATGGGGCAGTTCTCCCCTGACCTGTAGGGTCGCTGTAAGTCGGACCCAACTTGATGCCAGTGGGTGGTGATTGTGGTGAGCTTCTGTGGTTTATAAATTACTACTGAGTACTTACTAAGTGCCAAGTCCATTATCTCTACTCTTCATGACAAGTATAAGAAAAAAAAAAAGACCCACTGCTGTCAAGTCAATTCCTACTTACAGAAAACGTATGGGGCCGTTCTATTCTGTCCCCTACAGGTTTCCAAGGAGCACCTGATGGCTTCAAACTGTGAACCTTTTGCTTAGCAGTTGTCACTGTTAACTAGGACATCAAGTTACCTTTATTTTATACAAGAGGAAACCAAGTTTCCTAAAGGTTACATTACTTGTCCGAGGTCACCAGCCCTAAACTGCTGAGCTGAGGGCTGAACTGCGCGGGTAACAGATTCTAAAGCTCTACTCTTTCCACCTATGCTGTCTCTTAATCAACTCCTGAGGAGTGTTCTCTAACTGTTTTGTGTACAGTAGTCTTCTTGCCTCGATTTGTCCTTTAAATTAGAAACTAAGTAATTTAGGAGTTGCACTCAGCTGCTAGCTTCAAAGCTGGGAGATAGCAATGACTTAAATAAGACAAAAGTGAATTTTCTCTTACATTAAAGCAGTGTAGAGGAAGGCAGGCCAGGGCTGTTGTGACTGTAAGACGGCACCAGGGCCCCAGCTCCTCTGAGCTCTCCCCTCCGTCATCCCTAGAGTTTCAGCCCTACCGTTGTGTTTACAGATAGCTGCTGAAAGTCCAGCCATCATATTCATGTTCCACACCAGAAGGAAAGAAGGGGAAAGGCCCAAACAAAACCAAGTTTTAAATAACTGTTACAGTAGCCTCACTCTACAGCTTCTTTTTATATTTTTTAAAACACAGCAGTAGCAAGGAAAGCTGAGCACACTGCCTTATCCAACAATAAATGTGTTTGTAAGGGAGAAATGGATGTTGAACAGGCAATTAGAGGTCTCTGCCAGAGAACTATGTCCCTGTCTTTTACATCTTCATAGCACCTAGTAGGTGCTCAATAAACACCAGCATATAGCCTAATGTAGAGAAATGGAGAGTGCAAAAGGTAATTTAGAAAACTGATAAGTGAAGATACTGAAGAAGCCACCTGTGGTTTCCAATATATTAGTACTTTCCAGAAAAAGAGTTCCAAAACTGGTTTGAAGTGTGGACTAGGTGCTGGTGTCGGTGCATAGCTTCCCAAGGGAGTACTTCAAAGGTGACTGTAGTGATATTCAACAGTGAGATAGATATGTAGCACTTTTTCTAAGATGAGTTTGTGAACTTAATTGGCAGCCCTCATATAATACTTGCAAAATTAAAGTCAAGATTAAGTAAGTGAAGCCAGGTCATTTGAAATTACTTTGAGTAGATTCATTGTGTTTCTTTCAGCCTTTAATTTTTGCATACATTTCTTTTCCATTTACTAAATTGAAATCATAAAATACTCTGTTTTGCAAAAGGGTTCATTGTAAACAACCACTTTTCACAGAATGACCGGTGTTCAGGCAATATCTAATGGACACTTAGAGAAAAAAAGCATATTACATTTCCAATTGAAATTAGTGTTAAACATTTATAGAACTCTGTAAGTTCCTTATTTTGATTTTCAAAATAATTCAAACCCTTGAAAGAAAAATCCATGTTAACTACATGAAATGTTGACACAGTCACCAGGTTAACATCAAGAATGGGTCTTTGTCTGAGATTAAAAACATATTTTTATACTTTTTAATTTTGATATAATTTCAAATGTAGAAAAAAATGTAATAGCAATATAAGGAACTCATAAATTGCCCCATGTGCTTTATCCATTCGCTTTTTCTCTTTGTTTCCTGTGGTATTTATGTGTATTTTTTTTGTTTTGTTACACTGAAACTGCTGAAAGTGCATTGGAGATGTTGTATGTCAGGAAATCTCTAAACACTTAATAATATTTCCTGAGAATATTTTACTCATATAACCACAGAAAAATGATCAAAACAGGACATGTAACATTGATACAATAAATAACATTATCTAAGACACCATCCATCAGCACATCTCATTAATTGCCCTCATGATGTTCTTTATAGCTGTTCTATTTTCCCAGGATGGGCTCCAGTCTCAGATTAAGCACTGCACTTAGTTGCCATGTCTCTTTAATGTGAGTCAGTTCCTCAGGCTGACCTTTAATATAAACCAAAAAAAATAAAATCAAACCCACTGCTATCGAGTCAATTCTGACTCATAGCAACCCTGTAGGTCAGAGTAGAACTGCCCCATAGAGTTTCCAAGGAGTCCTCGTGGATTGAATTGCTGACCTTTTGGTTAGCAGACATAGCACTTAACCAATATATCACCAAGGTTTCCCCTGTTAATGTACCGGGCACTTACTTTGTAGAATGTCCTTCAACTTGAACTTGCCTCATGATTGCTTTTAGGCTATCCACTTTGGGCGGGAATACCCCAGGAGTGATGTTGCATTCTTCCCAGTATACTTACGAGGAGAGGTATGATGTTGGTTAGTTCACACACTAGTGGTATTAACTTTGCCGGTTAAGGTGAAATCTGTTGGGTTTCTCTACCGTGAAGTCATTATTCATCCTTTTGCAATTAATGAGTAATTGGCAGGACTATGTAACTCTTCCGTTCTTTATAGAACATCCACTAGTTGTGGTGTTGTTGATGTTAGGTATCATCTAGCCAGTCCCAATTTACAGGGGCCCTACATACAACAGAATGGAAACATTACTCTGTCTGGCTCCATCCTCACAATCATTGTTGTCTGAGCCCATTGTTGCAGCCACTGTTTCAGTCCCTCCTGTTGGCGGGTCTTCTTCTTTTTGTCTGACCCTCTGCCTTACCAAGCATGATGTCCTTCTCCAGTGACTGGTCCCTCCTGAGAACACACCCAACGCACATGAGATGAAGCCTTGTCATCCTTGCTTATTCTAATGAGCATTCGGCTGTACTTCTTCATAGTTCTTCCAGCAGTCCATGGCATATTCAATATTCTTCAGTATCACTGTAATTCAAGGGTGTCCATGTTTCTTTGGTCTTCCTTAGTTATTGTTCAGATTTCATGTGCGTATGTGGTGATTGGAAACTCCATGCTTTGGGTCAGGCAAACCTTGATCCTTAAAGTGATGTCTTTGCTTTTTAACATTTCAAAGAGGTCTTGTACAACAGATATGCAAAAAGATGGTGTCTGTCTTGAATTTGATAACTGCAGTGGTGGCCGTTGAAGCTTGGCCATAGGAAAAGCAGCTACTCTGTTCTCTGTAATAGGACTTTTTGATTTTATTTTTATTTCACTTCAGTCTTTACTGTCCAATTATGATGGCATTTGACCACTTTTCTTTCATTTATCACTAAAGCCCGTTTCTTGTTTGTTGCCACCAGACAAATCTGAATTTAAATTCCACACTTAGCTGTGTGTGACATTGAATACTTTTGGGGGCCTTTGGTCTCCTGATCTATAAAATAGAACGATAATATCCATTTCAAAAGTATTGTTGAGGGGAGTAAATGAGATAATGTATGTAAAAGCCTGTTACATGGTGCCTGATAAAAGAAAACAGACAATAAATACATTTTGTTGTCTTTAATTAAAAACTCTAGTATTGAGTGGCATAACTTAAAAAAAAAAAAAACTGTGATTAAAGTGCAAGTGAACAATCCAATTAATTTGCCCTATAACATCTGGAACTCGCAAGCCGATTTTGCTTTACCTTCTCTCCCTTCCCTTCCCCGCCCCCCCCTTGGCAGCACACTCCTCCATTTTTATCCAGAAATTCTTATGCCCACTTAATCAAGACCTGTCCCTCCTCACCCTATCTTCCTATCTCTAGAAACGAGCTTCTCGAACAGCCCCCATGTGCTTATTTAAGACCAAAAGTTTGTTCAGTGCCAAGATCACTGCATGTCTTATATAGTCCAGTTCAGATTTTGTGTGGGGTACTGCCTGGCTGTTGCTGGGTGCAGTTTGGGGTTAGAGAGTCTTGGGGCCATGTTCCCAGGGGACCCTCCAGACCAAAAGACCATCAATTGTGGTAATTTGATAGAGTTCTAGTTCTGCATGCTTCTGTTTCTCCTGCCAGGTTGGGGGTTCTATATTGTGCACCCAACCCTGGCAGTCACTGGTGGTATTCAGGCACCATCTGATTCTTCTGGTCCTGTGTTACATTAGCCCCTGAATTATATGACACCTTTCATTAGCTGGGCCTATATTTTCCTCCTGCCCTGGATGTCCCCTTTATAGCTCTGGTCCAGGTGGATTGGGACCAGTTGGTGCTACTTAGATGGCAGCTTGCTAGCTTTTAAGACCCCAGATGCAGTGGTATAACTTTTTGAAAAAAATATGTTAGTGTGCTGTAGGAGAAAGTTTGCAATCTAAGTCCGTTTGTCATACATAAACACACAATGCTATGTAACTCTAGCTGCTCTCCCCACCCTATGACAGCACAACCCTCCTTTCTACCCTGTATTTCCATCCTTGTCCATTCAGCCAGCTCCTGTCCCCCTCTGACTTCTTGTCTCACTTCTGAACAGGAGCAGATCTGTTAGCCTCACATATCTACTTAAGTCAAGAATCACACTTTTCACAGTATCATTTTATGTCTTATAGTCCAGTCCAATCTCTGTCCGGAGACGTGGCTTCAGAAATGGTTTCAGTTCTTGGGAAAGGCCCAGGATCTATGTCTTCTGGGGAGCCTCCGGTGGGTCGGATCATCAATTCTGGTCTTATCACCTAGAGTTCAAGTTCTATACTCTACTTTTGTCTAACTCCTTTAGGGACTCTGTGTTGTGTTACCTGTCGGAGCACCATCTAATTCCTCTGGTCTCATACTGATGTAGTCTCTGGATGATGTGGCTCTTTCTGTCTCTGGAGCTCATATTTTCCTTGTATCTCTGATGCCCTTCATTCTCCTCTGCTCCAGATGTTTTGGGACTAATCGATGCTACCTAGATGACTGCTTCCTCGGTTTTAAGTCTCCAGACATGGAGTGGCATGATTGCTTGCATGTTTCTTGACTTTACTGGCCCTGTGAAGGACTGGGTGATCTTAGATATAACATCTGCATCAGAACATATAAGGATTAATGGTATCTAGCAACTTTAGATCGTATGATTTTTCCCAATTTTCATTCTCTTTACTTTTTCTGTTCATTTGACACATAGTTAATGATATCTGCTATGTGCCAATCACTATGTTAGACACTAGGGAAAGATAGCAGAAAAGTTTCCTGACCTGATATTGATTTTATTCTAGTTAGAGGAGACACATGATGAATACAGAAATCAGTTATTATTATTATTATTATTGTCAACTGAGTAAGAGCTATGGAGAAAAATAAATCCAGAAATGGAAATGAAATAAAGATTTTTGGGAGGTTGCCATTTTAAATACATGGTCAGGGAAGGACTCACTGATAAAGGGACACATAAGCAGATACTGAAGGGATAAGGAAATGAATCATTTGCGTGTCTGAGGGAAAAGCATTCTAGGTGGTGGAAATGTCTTAAAGAGAAGAAACCTAAGACATGGGATGACTTACCGAGAACTCACCCAAGGGAATCATAAAAGGAGAGCCAAGGTATTTCATGGAACAGAAAGGCAGTCTCCCTTCCTTCCTTCCCTCTGTGAGCTTGACTGCAGGCAAGAACAGAACAGCTGGCTGGATTCTGGGGTTGTGGCAGCTGTAGAGATGTGCCACTCAGATCTTCTTGCAAGAATATACCACCAGGAGTGCAGAGACCTAACAGCTGCTGCCCCCTCAGGATTCACCCCAGTATTTGAGGTGAGACACGTTCTCCAGAGCGACTAAGCATGGCAAGTGTACTAGGGACTGGCCATAGTAGCTATGCAATATGACCTTTCTTTAAAGGGTAGTCTTTCTGCCAGAGCTCCCTGGTAGGCTGGCCAAGGCTTTTTTAGAGCTGCACCATAGTCTGAGGCTCTGTCTAACCACTTGATCTTCCCATTGTCCTATCAGAGGTGTCTGACCTACATCAATTTTGAAGGTTGTCTTTGCTCAAACCTTCTTCCTTTTCCTTTTACCTTTACAGACATCACCACCATCACCACTGCTCCAGTACACATACAATCCCAGTGAATTTCTTGTACTTACCACCCTATCTTGGATTCATCTGCATCTCAAAGAACCCGGACTGACATGAGGCAGAGCCCAACTGCCCTGGAGGAAATTGTCTTCTGATTCTAATCCTTACTACATAAGTCAATAACAAGATCATGGAGATGGAGAGAAGACAGTCAATGGTGATGTCAGAGGATGGTCAAAATTTCTAGATAATCTCCATCAGCCCTACCCCAAGCTATCACAGAAAATATACAACCTGAGTGAAACCTTGCAGATAAACCAGTTCCTTTATGTGGTCTTTTGCATCAATTCTTTGGAAAACCAGCTTGAGAGATGTACTCCCTAAGCCCTGGGGAGTTGCTTTTACTCTAGTGTTCTATCCCAGAGCATTCATTACTTTTGTTCAGGTTCGTTGACATTTCCTGGGTAAAGCTAAGCTGTAAACAATTTACAGTCTGATACTTTTCATCTGTCCCTGGGCTGTGGCCTGCTGGGTGTTTGGTGTGCATCCTGCAGGGGTTGCTCAATAGACTATACAAATCAAGTGTCTGTAGGTTACAACGCAAATAGAGTGTTTGTGGCCTACCAAGAGCACATTGCTCAGTTTGTTGCCTTGGTGGGAGGGCCATGCCTTGAGATTGACAAGGAATTATGCGTATCAACTGCCAACCTTGTAGACGTCTTTGAGACAGAAGGCAGTAGTATGAGAAGCAGCAGGGAAAAAGTAAGAAAGAGAGAAAAAGCAGTGAGAGAAAGGAGGCAAGGAATCTCCTGAAAGAGCTGTAACACAGAAACAACAGGAGACCAAGAAGGAGCTCAGTGGCAAAGCCAGTGGTGACAGGCCCAAAAGGGGCCACATAGCAGTCAGTGGCTATAGACAGCAGGGCTAAAAGGAGGCTGTCTTCAGAAGACTAAGAGGAGCCTGGTCTCAGGGGCTGAAAGGAGGCCTGCATGGCCAAGAGGAGCTGAGAGAGCCGTCCTGCAACGAAGAAGGGAGAATTGGCCTGTATGTATCCTGATCCTGATCCTGATCCTGAGTTGCAGCCTGCTACTTGCTTAAGAAACCACTTAACTGGAAGTATGGTTTGTGAGTTCTATGTGGCCATTGCAAAGGATTATTGAATCTGGAAGAGAAACAGAAAGTGCTATGGGATGGGTAGCTGGTGGAAAATTGGTTAAAAAAAGATTGGAAGGTGGAAGCATGTCTGACCTCCACCCCTTAGGGGTCAGCCTTGGGCTGACCTTGATTTGAAGTCTCTCCTGTGAAGTTAGACAGGTTCTGAAACTAGTACTACTGGTCTTATCCTTTTACAAACCTACCTATTAAAAATGGAAAAGATTTCAAATATAATTCTCTAGATACTCATTTCCACCAAATTGCTGCCCTGGGACTAACCAATAGGATCCTTGAGTGATGCAGAGGGTTAAGCCCACCACTACTAGCCCAGATGTTAGTAGTTTGAGTCTCACCAAGGCAGCTCAAAAGACAGGCCTGATGGTCCACTTCCAAAGGTTTACAGCTTTGAAAACCTGATGGAGCACAGGTCTACTCTGACTCAAAAGGATTGCTGTGAGTTGGAATTGACTCTCTGGCATTAATAACAAAAATAACAGCACCCAATGAAGCTGTTCCATACTCATAACCAAGTTCTGAGGATTGAGGGGGCAACTGCTTAGTTACAAACCAGAATACAAAGCTTTGAACCACTTTGTTCCAATTCAAAGTCTGGTTGAGAATTTGTATTTGCACCCTGACATACTGAGTCACAATCTACATTTGAAGATCTCCAGGTGATTGTTACGTATAATAAATTTTGAGAAACACTGCTCTACTAGTGGTTCGCAGAGTTAGTCCAAACCAGAGAATGAGTGGTGCCTGGGAATTTGTAGAAACGCAAATTCTCAGAAGGGGTTTGAGCCAGACTCAACAGTGTTTGAAGCTCTATTAGAATCCAAAGGGGCAGCAGGATTTGAGTTGAGAAAAGGGAAATTAACATGCATTCCCACTCTGGATGTCAAACCACGCGTATCTGAGAATTCCGGTGAGTAGGCCACAACCGAGATGGTGGTCTGTAATACCTTCCACCCAAGGCTGTGTTTACAGGCCATTGCCAGGCTCTGGCTGACCATGCACCAGTGACATTTCACCAGAAACCATTCACAAAGTTGGGAGAACCATGCTGTAATCACATAACTGAAGTTACAGTTTGGAGTTACATAAAGCAATAGATGGTGAGATTTTCTGGAGAAATCTCTAAAATCCCATCTGAAAATCAAACACTGAGATCAGGTCATGTGAAAGATAATTAGAAAAGATTTAAAACCATATCTGTTGCCACTGAGTTTAATTTCAACTCATAGCAGCCCTATAGGACAGAGCAGAACAACCCCACAGAGTTTCCAAGGCTGAAATCCTTATGGAAACAGACAGTCACATCTTTTTTCCACAGAGTGGCTAGTGAGTTCAAACTGCCACCCATTTTCTTAGCAGGTGAGCACTTAACTGCCACATCACCAGGGCTCCTCACAAAATACTGTGATACAGTCATAATGCTTTTCAGAGTCAGTGCTTCCATTTTATTGCAGGCATTTTCACATTATAATCTCATCACCATCCTGTGATGGGAGAATTATACTGTAAGGTTAATCTTGGTTTTGTGTCTTAGAAAACCTGAACTTTTGACTCCAAATTTAACCATTTCTTTTGTAATTTTACTGCTGGCTAACTGTTCTCTTGCCTTTATGCCTGTATTAATAATAGTAACTTTTTTTATCCTGTGACCACATCTCCTGACTATTTAGATAAAAACATATCAACTTTTAGTCAGACCAGTGCTGAGAAGCAACGTAGTAGATAGACATTTGCTAGTTTACAGCAGTCAGCATCCATTTTCCTTTTTTTTTTTTTTTGGCAAATATATTCTGATTTCTCTTGGGGGAACCCCTTCCTCCTACTCCTACTTTCAGTCCATGCGTTTCATGTGGACACTAATCCTGACTTCAGGATTGGGGCGTATGACTTCCCTTATATCAAGCAATACTCTCTTTCCTGTGGCTACTGCAACAGGGATTGGTATGAAATCAGTCAAGACCGGTAAGTCTTTTGCCAAAGCTACTGGGAGAAAGGCCTGTCCCAGTTGACCTGAACTAAGGAAACTATAGGGCTGGGAACTGCTGTCACCAACTATGTGATTGGACAGCAGAGAAAAGCAGATCGAAGAGATATTCAAATAGGACGAAAACACGTCTTGGTGTCATATTTTGCTCTGGAGTGGACCATTCTTAAAGCTGGAACTGTCCATTCTATAATACGGCAAACTCCATTTATACTTAAGATGGTATTATGGTTAAGCCAAGCCAAGTGCCGTCGAGTCGGTACCTTTATTCAACAGTCTTCTTAATTCAGCAAGCGTTAAAAATCAATTAAAGCTCAACAATAAAAAAGACAAATAACCCAATTAAAAATGGGGAAAGGATTCAATTAGACATTTCTCCAAAGAAGATACACAGATGTCTAATAGCACATGAAACAATGCTCAACACCATTAAGGAAAAAGAGAGAGAAAGAGAAAAAGAGTGAGAGAGAAAGAGAGAAAGAAAGAAAGAAAGAACCAGACATGCTGCCTTTGAGTTTATTACAACATATCACAACCCTGTAGGACAAAATAGAGCTGCCCTATAGGGTTTCCAAGGCTGTGAATCTTGACAGAAGTGTCTCTTATGGAGCAAGTGGTTAGCAGGGGAGTGTTTTGACCACTATGCCATCAGGACTTCTTTATTAATTATTTGAGAAACACAATTCAAAAGCCAAATGAGGTACCACTTCATACTCACTAGGATGGCAGCACCAAAACATATGGACAATAACAAGTGTTGACAAAGACATGAAAAAATTGGAACCCTTATTATGCATAGTTTGGAACCATTATACAATGTAAAATTGTTACCCAATTTGGGTCTGTGCTCTGGAGCAGTCAAGCCAATGAAACCCACTCCAAGTTAAGCCAAGCCAAGTGCCGTCGAGTCGGATCCACAGGGGAAAATTCATTAGGAGGTGTGATACTACCAGAGACTCAACAGCAATGCAGGCTGTTCTCCAAGGACTCAGTGCAGACTGTTCTCCAAGGAATCTCTAAGGACAATTTTTACATCAGAGATTATACATCATTTTGGCAAGGATTACTTCATGTTTTTGAGCATGTAGCCCACAATCATATACATTTCAGAATAGTCACAAGAAACTCTCTGTTGAACTCTAGTTAGTTTGTTTATAACAAGCAAATAGAAAATCTGTGAAAAAAGTTCTCAGCTAGGGGAACTGACTTCCCAGTTCACTCTGCCAGAGATAAGGAGCAAGAAAGAAACATGTGGTTACACAAAATGCCAGGCAGCCTTCCTAGCTGCTGTTTTCTAGGCTGAAGGTCATTTCTCAGAAGGTAAAAGAAGAGGAGGGAGACCAAGCTCACAATAGCTGAGGGAGCTGTGTACCCCTTTGGAAAGCGGCCATTGCATAGTTCAGAGTAGCTGGACAGTAAAAAATGCTTCCAGATTATTTACAGTATCATTATGATATTAGCTATATGAAGCTCTCGATTACCCATGTTGAGAAGGAGAAAACATGTTGCAAGGTATTAGGGTTACAAAATGGTTTAGTCACTTTTGGAATTATTTTGACTGTTTCTTAAAATGTTAAACATAGTGTTACCATACCAAAACCCCAAAACCATTGGTATATAGTTGATTCTAACCCTTGATGTGACCCTATAGACAGAGTAGAACTGTCCCACAGGGTTTCCAAAGCTGTAGTCTTTGCAAAAGCAGATTGCCATGTCTTTCTCTTACAGTGCAGCTAGTAGGTTCAAATCTGGGATCTTTTGGTTAGCAGTTGAGTACCAGAGACCCAAAACCTGATGCTGTCAAGTCAATGCTGACTGATAGCAACCATATAAGACAGAGTAGAAGTGTCCCATAGAGTTTCCTATGAGTGGCTGGTGAATTCAAACTGCTGACCTTTTGGCTACCAGTCAAACAGTTAACCACTTAGCCACCAGATCCAGCAATTCTCACTTAGATGCATACACAAAAACTTGTCCATTGATATTCTTAGGAGCAATTTTCAGACTAGCCAAGAAGAAGAACCAAACCAAACATACATCAATTAGTGAATGTATAAACCAAATGTAGTATATCTGTGCAATGGAATGTTATTCAGTCATGGACAGGAATGAGGTAATGAGACATGCTAAAACATGGATAAGCCTTCAAAACACTATGGTAAGTGAAAGAAACCAGACACAAAGGCTACATACTATATGATGCTATTTATAGGCTGTATCTAGAACAGTCAAGTCCATACTGACAAAGTAGATTCGTGATTACCAAGGGCTGGAGATGAGGGAATGAAGGATGGTTGCTAATGGGTACAGGGTGATGAAAATGTTTGGAATTAGATAATGATAATGGTTGTGGTCATGGATTTAACTGTGTTCCCCCCAAATATGTGGGGGCCAGGATTCCCTGTATTCTGTGATTGCCCCCCCCCCCCCCCCATTTTGTGATTTTCTGATGCTGTAAATCCTAATCTCTACCTGTGGTTAACAGAGTGGATTATGTTAGAGAGGATTAAGGTGGGATTGTAAATCCCTTCCAATGGTCACCTCCCTGCTCCATTGTAAAGGGTTTTTACCTGCTTGTGGAGTCTTTTATCCTACAAGGGATAAAAGGAAAGGAAAGCAAGCAGAGAGCTGGGAACCTCACACCATTGAGAAAGCAGCACTAGGAGAACAGCACATCCTTCAGACCTGAGGTTCCTTCACCAAGATGCTCCCTGACCAAAGACTAAGGCAACACGAGGACCTTACTTCAGAGCTGACAGAGAGGGAAAGCCTTCCCTGGAAGGACACTCTGAATTTGGACTTGTAGCCTAGTGCACTGTATAATACTAAACCTTCCTTTGTTAAAGCCATCCACTATGCAGTATTTCTGTTAGAGCAGTACCAGATGACAAAAACAGTTGTATATATTAAAATGATTAGTCATATCTTAAAAAAAAAAAAAGACAGCAAGACTTTAAAAAAAAGTTTACATCAATTAAGAGACCACCAGTGATCTAGGGCCTAGGATGGAAAACAAAATGCATTGCAACGAAGGCCAAACTTCTAAAATGCAGCTTTTAATCTGGATAGTAAAAAAAGACTTGCTTGCACAAAAGAAGAAAACAACACTAAAAGACAGAACATGGAAATTTGATCAAGAATAAAGCCCAGAGAGGTAAGATAATTCACTCAATATTATGCTTCAGGTTAGAAATAGATTCATATTGAGCCTTAATCTTTTTGGTCTTCCCTACTTGACTAATTAAGCGCAGTGCTTTACTTTTGTCTAAAAGATCTGGTTCTGATATTCTTCAAGTCATACTTGACCTGTTCTAGTTACATGCTTATTCCCTTCATTATTAAGTGAACATATGTTGGGTACTTTCCGTGTGTCAGAAGAACTATGGGTACAAAAAAAAAAGAAAAAAGCCCAATTCGCCAGGCTTTAAAAGCTACTAAAAAATATTGGCATGCAAAATTAGTAAAAGTAGCTTTTTAAAAAATGAAAAGTGGAACAGCAAAGGATGAAATAACCTCTGCCAAGAGGCACTGAAGAACAATTTACAGAGCAGATGACACTTCATCTACATCTGAACAAGCAACTGGAGTTGGCTGTGCAGAAAAGGGCAGGCAAAGGAATTGAGCCTACCATTAAAAAAAATCCCAATATTGAGTAAGAAATTGAACTAGCTGTCTTCCATTTCAAAGATTCTGTTACTCTCAGACTAAAAATTGTATCTTTTTATCAAGATACAGCTGTTACCAGAAAAAATATTTACAGTACTTATATCTGACCAAAAAACCCTCAAACCCAGTGTTAAAAGATTCAATTGCGTCTCCCCAACATGTATGTGCGTTTGGTTAGGCCATGAGTCTCAGTATTGTATGATTACCTGCTATTTTCCCACCTGATGTGATACTTCTGTGTGTTGTAAATCCTACTTCTATGATGCTAATGAAGCAGCATTAGAGACAGATCTCAATCTCCAAGATTAGATTGTATCATGAGTCAAGCTACAGTCTCCAAGATTAGATTGTAGTTTGAGTGAAGCTACACGATTAGACAGTTTCTTGAGTGAATCTCTTCTGAGATACAAAAGAAAGAAGCAAGTAGAGAGACCCACAGACCTCATACTGCTTAAAAAAAAACAAGAGCCAGGGGAATGACTTGTCTTTTGAATCTGGAGACCAGGAGAAGATTGATGATAAGGCTCTTCCTCCAGAGCCAACAGAGAGAGAAAACCTTCCTCTGAAGCTGGCACACTGAATTTTCATGTTTTGCCTCCTAGACTGTGAGTGAATAAATTTCTTTTTGTTGAAGTCATCCATTTGTGGTATTTCTGTTATAGCAGCACTACATGACTAAGACAAAGAGTAAAGAATGCTTACAAGTCAACAGAGCAAAGATGAACAAATCAACTAGAAAGATACTTCACAATCAATTGAAGAGACGCTTTACGAGAGATATGGGAACAGCCTATAACAACATGAAAAAAGTGTTCAACATCATTAATCATCAGGAAAATGCAAACTAAAACCACAATGAGATACTATTTCGTACACAGTGAATGGTTAATATTGAAAAGCCTGACCACAGCAAATGCAGGTGAGGATGTGAAGCAATGGGAATTCTCATATATCACTGATAGAAGTACAAAATGGTCACAATCACTTGGGAAAACTATTTGGCAGTTCCACAAAACTTTCAATATAGTTACCATGTGATCTAGCAATTCTAAGTGAAATGAAAACATTTGTTCACAAAAAGCTTTGTATAAGGATGCCCGCAGAAGTTGTATTCGTAAGAGCTAAAAATGGGGGAAAAAAATCAAATGTCCATCAATAGGACAGTAGATAAATGAATTGTTGTATGTTCACACAAAGAAACATTGCTCATCAATGAAAGGAACAAGGTACTGACATACACAACAATACAGATGAAACTAGAAACGTATTGAGTGAAGAAAACCAAACACAAAATAACATACTGCATGACTCCATTTATATGAAGTCTAACAACAAACAAAACTAACACATGGGTGGAGAAATTGGAAAGTGTTGTCTCAGAGGGGTGGGTAAAAGAAGAGCTAGCCAAAAAGAGACATGAGACTGAGGAACCTTTCTACCTATATGTGACAGAGATGGCCCATATCTTACTTTAGGCAGTACTTACATAAACCAAAAACCCAGTGCCACTGAGTGTTGTGGAGCAGAACTGGTCCATAGAGTTTTCTTAGCTATAGTTTTTACAAAAGCAGATCATCAAGCCTTTTTTCCATGGTACCACAGAATGGTTTTGAACTGTCAACTTTTAAGTTAGTCTAGTGCAAACTATTTTTACCACTGTCAAGAACTGAATTATGCCCCCCCCAAAACATATGTGTTGATTTGACTTGGCTATGGGTCCCAATATGGTGCCATTCCTCCCATGCGTTGTGAATCCTGCCTCTGTAATAATTGATGATGGAGAAAGGGCAACAGTTGTGCTAGTGAGGCAGGACTCAAGCTACAAGCTTGTGGAATACAAGAGAGAGAAGTGAGCTGAGGACGTTGGGAACCTCGTACCACTGAGAGAGAAGACCGAGAGTAGAGCACGTCCTTTGCACCTGAGGTTCCTGTGCTGAGAGGCTCTCACTGGATTTGGACTCAGCCTACCGGACTGTGATGATTTCTCGTACTGAATGGACTTACAGCTTATAAATGGATTTGTTGCTTACCAGACTTTCAAGAAAGCTTCTCTTCACGAAACCTTCCACTCTTGGTATTTTCTGTTGGAGCAGTACCAGGTGACTAAGACAACTGCCTAGTGACCTGGTAATTACGTGAGTGTGTATAACTCAAAACTGATCAAACTGAACATTTAAGACAGGTACACTTAAAAAAAAAAAAAGAATACTCCTTTAAAAATGTAAACAGTTTTCCTACTTCTGACAAGCAATAAAGCATCCCTCGAACCTACATGATCTGACAGGTGTTAAAAGCTTTCCTATCTAAAAGTATCTTTTCACCAGCTGCAGAAGGGACTGAATTTCCTTCTGTTTAGTCTCTCATACAAAGCATCAAAAGCCCTGAATAAACGGCTATATTGATTTTCCCTAGTGACCATTTTAGTACAGCACTAACTTAGGAGGTTGTTTCTCCTGTTTCTTCTCACAGCACCTCAACCCACTATTGATAAGATGATCAAGCAATTCAAATTTCTTTCCTTCAAATTATAGTGGAGCAAGTCTGTAAACCATGATAAACCATAAATTTCCAACTTCCATTCCTGTCTTACAAAGTTTAACGACAAAGTTCTTTATTCCATAGCACTTAAAGCAAGACAGCAGATGACTTCTATCTACGTTCCAATAATGAAAGGGCGTGTGGGAACTGCCATCTTCAAACCATGAAAAAAGTTGAAGAAGAGCCTCCAGTCCTTGCAAACTAAATTTCTGCTTTGTCTGACTCATTCTCGTTTCTTTCCTTACTCATGCCTGTATTCCAGACTCCCATCACGTACCACTTGCTGGTCAGTTTAATGGACCTCAGAAACACAATTGAAATCCTAAAGTGCAGAATCATTTGTTAACTTTCTTAGTATGATTCCTGAAATCCCATGAGTTCACTGGAAAATCTATGTTGATGATGCTTTAGCAATTAGAAAGAGCCCTTATTGCTTCTATAATATGGACATCTTTGTGACCTAAGTAAGACATGAGAGCTCTTTTTTGGGGAATGGAGAGGTAACATTACAGGAAAGAAAAGGAGGAAAAAAGTATTATTTTCCATTGCCAAGGAATGTCATTAGCAAACACATTAAAATGCACTCAAGTAGTCATCACGTTGAGTTACTTTGGAAACACACAGTGCAAACGCATCTTCACTCCTGTAGCTTGGCACAATGACACAGCAAGATGACAGTGTCTCTTTAATCCCTACAGTGCTTAACTAGTTAGAGGACATCTAATTTTACTCCCCACTGAGTCACCTTTATCACAGTCCAACATTATGCTACTTCTATTTCCGATGTCCACTTGTTGAAGTGATAAGACACAGAGATGTGTCTCCAGGATGGGGGGAACAAATGAGTCCCAGAGTCGGGGGGCTGAACATCTAGCCCCAGTTCTTGAAATATAGAAGCTGAGGCAAATCTCTCAAATTATCTTGCCTTCAGTTTGCTCTGAAAAAAGTAGTAAGAATAATAGACATGATTTCAATGAAATGGAGGCCAAGAGTGTCCTCCCGGTCGTTAGAGGTTTCTCAGGCTGTTGGACCAACAGGTAGGAGAGGAGTAATATGTCCTCATTACTAGAAATAAGGTGCTGCTCTATAGTAGAGATGGGACAGGGAGGACTATATTTAGGATTCAGGCATCCAGTGAGGAACCTCTTAGCAATCCTTGGCCCAGTGGTCTAGTCAAAGATAAAGTTCAATCACTGAATAAACACGAGACTATCAACACTTTGGATCCCATAGATATGGCTTGAGTCTCTCCAAACCTGTTTTAGAAAAGCACAGCCAACTTTACTCCTGCATCCTGGTGCAGGACACAGGTAAAGAACTGTGTCTAGCTGAAGTGCTGCAGAAGGCAGGAGACACATGGTGATAGCGGACAGAAGGAAGTAACTTTAAATGCCAACTCGGGCCCTGTTACCAAATGCAGAGGCAGCGATTGCACCAGCTGTGCTCGTGTTGCTTCGTCATGTTCCCCTCTCCTTCAACTCTTCTACTGAAAAATAAATAACTAAACCCTGAAGACAGCTCATATTTTAGGCTCAAGTTGTCAGATGTCCAGCATCCCATCATTCCAGATCTACACTCCACGCTTCTCCATTCTGTTCGGTTCCTTGTGAGAGGCTGACCTATATGCACTACATAAGTAGGTTTTCTTGGCTTCTGGCTGCCAGCTGAGTTCAGCAGCAGGGGGCATAGACAGCTCTAAGGAAAGAAGGGAGTAGAGCACACTCAGCGTATTTACCCGTTTCCTATAAAGTGATGCTGTGGCCTGGCTGCATTCCCCGTTTAGAGGTCACCATTTCTGTCAAACAGTTCCCTTATACAGTTCTGCCTCCTGGTTCTAACGAAGGCTCCCTCTCCTTGACCCTTCAAGCCTATGGATGGTAATGGTACCCCAAGTTACTGTCACAAAAAATAAAACTAAACTTGTTGCCATTGAGTCAATTCCAATTCATTTCAACTCGCCTTGCTATAGAATCAAACTGCTTCAGAGTTTTCTGGGCTGTAATCCTAATGGAAGTGGATTGCCAGGGCTGTCCTCCATGATGCGACTTGTTAGGTGGCATTGAATCAGTTCTGACTCTTAGCAACTCTGTACGCAATAGGACGAAACACTGCCCAGTCCTGCATCGTGCTCACAATCATTTTTTATGCTTAAGCCCATTGTTGCAGCCACTGTGTCAGTCCATCTCGTTGAGGGTCTTCCTTTTTTTCAGTGACCCTCCACTCTACCAAGCATGATGTCTTTCTCCAGGGACTGATCCTTCCTGACAACATGTCCAAAGCATTTAAGACAGTCTCACGATCCTTACTTCCAAGGAACACTCTGGTTGTACTTCCAGAACAGATCTGTTTGTTCTTTTGGCAGTCCATGGGACATTCAGTGTTCTTCTCCAGCACCACAATTCAAAGGTGATGATGCCACTGGACAGGTTCAAACCACTAACCTTTAGGTTAACAGTGGAGAGCACACTGCTTACACCACCCAGGACCTTTTTGGAAACCCAGTGGTATAGTGGTTAGGTGCTATAGCTGTTCACCATAAGGTCAGCAGTTCAAATACACCAAGTGTCCCTTGGAAACTCTATAGGACAGTTCTTCTCTGCCTCTAGGGTCACTATGAGTTGGAATCAACTCGATGGCAGTGGATTTGGTTTTGGTTCTTAGGTCCTTTTTATTCTTAATAGGATTTTTTATTACCACTTATGTGTTCCTCACATCCTGTCTGCAACTTTCTAAGTAGTTTCATCTTTGTTGAAGTTTCCTGAAACTACCAAGTTTATACAAATAAATTGTTATTTTCTTCCTGTTGGGCTCTGATAGTAGCAGATTTTTCTAGGTACCATCAGGACAGCTGTAAGAACAAAAGAGATTTTTTTTTTTAATATACGTGAAATTTCTTTGAAGAGTGTTATGGCTTTGTAGTTGTTCCGATGAGGCATAGGCCAGTACTGTGACCCAGATACAGAACGTGGCTGCTACATAGAGGCACTGTCACTGCTCCCCTTCAACCTGATGGAGAGGTAACTCTTATGCTGAATTTTACAACAATGATTTCATTGTTTGTCTCTGTTTTACCAGCTAAAGTCCATGTTGCCAACTATGTAAGTATGCCTTAATTAGTTTTATTTTTCCTGTTACAGAACTTAGGTAAATCGACTCATACTGTACATATTCTTTTATCTTGCTTCTTTTGCTCAATATTATTAGAGCTATCCATATTGCTGTACAGAGTATTCATGTCATTGTAGTATACTTTGTTTTGCTGCTGCATCCTGTTCATCGTATTCAACTATTCAACACTTTATTCTACTGTCATTGAATGTGTGATTTATTTCCCGTTTCTACACTGCCATAGAAATTCTTACACTTAGCTCTAGATAAATGCAAGTTTCTCTAGCACAGCAGTTCTCACATATTTCTATCTCAGAACCCCTTTTACACTCTTAAAAATTACTGAGAGTTTTGTTTATTTGGGTTATTGTTAATATTTATTGCAACAGAAATTAAAACTAAGAAAATTTAAAAATATTTAATAGTTTATTTTAAGCAGCAATCCCATAAACAAATTATGGTATATTTACACACTAGGATACTATGCAACGATGAAGAACAACAAAGAATTTGTGAAACAGAGGAATCTGGAAGGCATTGTGCTGAGTGAAATTCATCAGTCTTAAAAGGACAAATATTGTATGGGATCACTGTTACAAAAACTCAAGAAAAGGCTTAACTACAAAGAAAACATTCTTTGATCGTTATGACGGTGGGACAACTGAAAAAGAGCTATTCACTAACTAGATAGTAGGCAAGAATTATTTTTGGTGAAGGGTAAGACAATACACAGTACAGAAGAAGTCAGCACAACTGCCAAGCCAAGTGCCGTCGAGCACAACTAGACTAAACAAAAAGCTAAGAAGTTTCCTGAATACAAGCAGACATTTCAAGGGACAGACTAGCAGAGACAGGGGTATGAGGACTATGGTTTCAGGCGACAGGTAGGTCAATTGGCATAATAGAGTTTATTAAGAAATTGATTTGCATCCCACTTTGGTAAATGGTGTCTAGGGTCTTCAAAGCTGGCAAGTGGTCATCTGAGAAGCATCAAATTGGTCCCAACCCACCTGGAGCAAAAGAGAATGAGGAAAACCAAAGATGTAAGGAAAATATGAGCCCAAGAGACAGAAAGGGCCATGTAATCCGGACACCACATCAACATGAGACAAGAGATAGAGGGTGTCCAGCTGCCACCAATGACTACCCTATTGGGAACACAACAGAGAGCCCTCGATGGAGTGGGAGAAAAATAGGGTACAGAACTTGAACTCTAGTGAGACCAGACTTGATGGTCTGACAGACTGGAGGGTCCTTCAAAGACATGTCCCCCAGACTCTCTGTTAACCCCAAACTGAGACCATTCCTGGAGCCAAGTCTTCCATCAAAGATTGGACTAGACTCTCAGACACAAAATGATGCTGAGGAAGAGTCTGTTTCTTGGCTTCAGCAGATACGTGAGATTATATGGGTAGCTCCTGCTCAGAGGCAGGATGAGAAGGTAGACATAGACAGGAGCTGGTTGAATCAACACAGAAAATACAGGGTGGAGAGGAGGAGTGTGCTGTCACAGCGCGAGGAGAGCAACTAGGGTCACATGACAATGTATCTATAAGTTTTGTATGACAAATTGAATTGTAAACTTTCACTTAAAGCAAAAATCCATGTTAATACAAATAATAATTTTTTATGAGAAAAGACAAAGTTATAAAGTTGACAAAGATCATGTGGAATAATACTTGTATGACCTTGGAGTAGGAAAAGAACTAATATAAAATGCAAGACCACAGAAAAGTGAAAAATTGGACTGCATTAGATTTAAGAACTTCATTTCATGAAATTATACTTTGAGTGAAAAATCAAGCCACAAAATAGGGAAAGATATTGTTGTCAGGTGCAGTCAAGTCACTTCTGACTCACATTGACCCCATGTGATAGAGTCAACTGCCCCCATCAAGTTTTCTTGAGTGTGATCTTTATGGAAGCAGATCAGTAGGTCTTTCTCCTACAAAGCAGCTATGTGGGTTCAAACTAACAACTTTAGTTAGCAGACAAGTGTTTAACTGATATGCTACCAGGGCTCCTTAGTAGAAGATAGATATACAGATATAACCAACAAGGGTCTTGAATCCAAAACATGTAAAGAATTAATCTAAATCGATACGGAAAACTCAGGCAACTCGATAGAAAATTAGGCAGAAGAATTGCATAGGTCTACATGTAAAGAAATCTACATGTAAAATAAGATATGAAGAGGTACTCCACCTTGTTTCCCTCATGAGCAATGACAGAAATTCAGAATAAAGCCACAATAAAATATCAGTGTCATGCCAGCTGCTGGCGATATGTGGAATGTTGGAAATTATGGAGTCTAAACTTTGGAAGACAGAGCGGCACACTCCGGTGAATACAGAGTTACACATACCTTCTGACACAGCGACTTCACTCCTATGCTTTATCCTAGAGCAGCATTTCTCAAAGTGTGATCCACAGACAGTGGAAGATAATTATTTCTTCTGGAGGGTCGATGAGGCTAAGGTGATTTTAATAACAATGTTTATACTCGTATGTTATTTACCATTTTCATGGTGTTAACATCTCTGCTGAAGGGGCAAAACCAGATGAGCACAAATTAAGACAATCCACCAAATTGTACTAGAAGTCTCTGTAGTCTTCACGTCACTTGCTAGCAGTCGAAAAATTTTTTTCACTTAAAAATATCTTTAATTAAGCAATAAAAATTAATTTTATTAAATCGTTACTCTTTTTTCTTTTCCTTTTAAAAAAAATTATTTGATGTATTTTCCTGGCAGCACAGTGGGTCTGCTAACCGAAAGGTCAGCAGTACTAATCTACCAGCTGGTCCTTGGAAACCCTGTCACTGGTCCTATGTCTTACAGGGTGGTTGTGAGTTGAAACTGACTAGATGGCAGTAGGTTTGGTTTTTGTGGTTACTGGTCTATAGGCTATGTTATCCGTGTCTATTCTTTTAGAAGTTAGTATAAAATTTCTGTATGCATATGTAACCTGTCAAGTCAAAAGATAGTTAATGACGTTATTCTTGTTCAAGAAACTACAAAAGCTTTACATACTAATTTATTTAACCTCTTGCTGATTTACATGTTTTTATCCTTGTATATTTATACTATTTTTCAATCTCAGAAGACATTACTAACATTGTGTTATACACAAGACTGCATTATTTAGCACTGCTTAGTGCTCCATTGAGTATATGTACCACAGTTTACCTATCAATTCTTCTATTGTTGGGCATCTGGGTTGATTCCATCTTTTTGCTATTGTGGACTGTGCTGCGATAAGCATTCTGGTGCATGTGTCCATTGGTGTGAAAGGCCTTGAATCTGTAGGATATATTCCAAATAGTGGAATTACTGGGTCAAATGGTATATCAATATCCAGTTTTTTAAGGGAGCGCCAGATTGACTTCCAAAGAAGTTGGACCATCTTGCAACCCCACCAACAGTGTAGGAGGGTTCCACTTTCTCCACAGCCTCTCCAGCATTTATTGTTTTGTGTTTTCTGGATCATGGCCAATATTGTTGGGGTGAGATGGTATCTCATTGTTGTCTTGATTTGAATTTCTTTAATAACTAAAGATCGTGAACATGTCTGCATGTGTTTTGGCTGTCTGGATCTCCTCTTTAGTGAAGTGTCTGTCCATCTCCTTTGCCCATTGCTTAATTGGATGGTTTATCTTCTTCTTCTTGATATTTTGTAGTATCTTATAGATTATGGAGATCAGGCGTCAGTCTGACATAGAGTTGCCAAATATTTTTTCCCATTCTGTGGGTGTTCTTTTAATTCTATTAATAAAGTCTTTGGATGAGCAAAAGTGTTTGATTCTTAATAGTTCCCATTTGTCTATTTTCTCTTCTGCTGATTGAGGTTTCTTTGACAGATTTTGGAGTCTGTCCTCATTGTGTATTAAAAATTCCATTGTTGTTCCTACCTTTTCTTGGATGAGCTTTATCGTTTTAGGTTTGATATTTAGGTCTTTTATCCAGTTGGAGTTGGTTTTTGTATAAGGTGTAAGATATGGATCTTGATTCAGTTTATTGCAGATGGATAACTAATTTTGCCAGCACCATTTGTTGAAGAGACTGTTTTTACCCCAGTTTAATGTCTTAGGGCCTTTGTCGAATATCCACTGTTCACAGGCAGATGGTGTCATCTCTGGGGTCTCAATTCTGTTCCATTGATCGATCTGTCTGTTCTTGTACCAGTACCAGAAGACTGCATTATTTAGATTTAGCTACATATTTACCACCGTCTTCATTCTTCATTCCTTCCTGCACTGCAGACTTTCCATCTGGGCTCATATTCTTTCTTACAGAATGAAAACTTCCCAAGTTCCCTTTCATGAGGGTCTGGATGATGGCAAACTGTATTTCTGTCTGTGTGTGTGTTTGTTGAGCCTTATTCTTCAAGGGTATTTTTGCTAGGAATTTTTGCATTTGCTTTTACTCTAACCCATTGATGTCCTTATACTGTTGTCTTAGGATAAGTTTTCTAGGGAAGCAAAACCAGTACATGTGTGTACAAGGAAATATTTACGTATATAAAGTACAAGGAAAGACATATATATATATATAGGAAACAGCTTACGCAATTGCAGAAGCTGAACGTCTCAAGTCCTGGCACAAGCCTTACGTGGCCACAGGAGCTGGCAAACCCAACATCAGCAGGTCAGAGACCAGAGTTCTAGATCAACGATTGTGTAGGTTGGTGGATCCCAAGCTGATGTCGAGAGGGAGCTGCAGAGGCTCGCAAAACCAGGATTGAGAGGTCAGGGAACAGGACTCTCAAGCTCCAGCTGTAAGGGTTGATGAATCCAGCAGCTGCTAGTTCAAGTCCAGGAACCAGATGCCAGAAGAGAGCAGGAACTGCTGGCTATGTGAGCAGACAGGCAGTAGGTGCTGGAAGTCGAGAGAAGAGAGCTGAGGGTTGGAAGCCACCACAGGCCCCACCCTGCCACTTAATAAAGCAGCCAAACATGGAGTAGCCAAGTTGACATAATCCTGATCGCCACAACTGTCATCTGGTTTCCATTCCTGCTATTGATAAATCAGCTGTCAATCTGTTTTCTATTTTAAGGATGATCTCTGTGACCCACTCCTAACGTCTTTTTCTTTGGTATTCATTATTTTTGTTATGATGATTCTAAGTGTGAGTGTCTTTTTCTGTAACTTACTTGGAATTTGGTTTCTTTAATATGTGAATTGATATAAGTCACTTGTTCTAGAAAATTACCATATTTTTAATGTAATTTACACACGCCTTCTACATTTGTTTGCCAACACACCTCCCACCCTGTGAACTACTTTCATAAGCATGCTATGCTAACTTCTTTTTCGGCAATATGTAAGGAAAGTTTGACACAACAGTGCCTATGAAAGGACTTCAAAGAGGGAGGGTGCTGTTGGCAAGCAAATATACTAGGCTTGTTTTATTTGCATAAAATATGGTATGGGCCTTTATTTGTTCAAACATTGCTTCTGCCATATCATCTCTCTCCCTTCCTTATAGAACTCTGACTAAATGTATGTTAAATTTCTTCATTCCATCTTCCATAAAGATTAATCCCACTTTCACATATTTCATTCTTTGAATTCTTGTACTGCATTATGTAAAAGTTCTCATAACCTAAACTTGCTGTTGCCAAGAAATTTTGAGGGCAGCTACCCCACCAACTGACTGGAAGAGATCCATAGTTACATTCATTCCAAAGAAAGGTGATCCAACCAAATGCAGAAGTTACTGAATAATATTGTTAGTAACACACACACGTATTTTGCTCAAGATAATTCAAAAGTGACTGCAACAGTATATTGACAAAGAACTTCCAGGAATTCATGCTGGATTCAGAAGAGGGCGTGGAACCAGGGATATCATTACTGATGTCAAATGGATCTTGGCTGAAAGCAGAGAATATCAGAAAGATGTTTACTTGCGTCTCATTGACTATGCAAAGGCATTCAACTATGTGGATCATAATAAATTATGGCTAATCTTGTGGAGAATGGGAATTCCAGAACACCTAATTGTGCTCTTAAAGGAATCTGTATATGGATCAAGAGGTAGTCATGTGAACAGAACAATGGGACACAGCATGGTCTAAAGTCAGGAAAGTTGTGTGTCAGGGTTACATCCTTTGTCTATACCTTTGTAATCTGTATGCAGCGCTAATAATCTGAGAAGATGGACTACACAAAGAAGAATGAGGCATCAGGATTGGAAGACGACTCATTAACATTCTATGTAATGCAGACAACACCATCTTACTTGCTGGAAGTGAAGAAGATTTGAAACGCTGATGAAGAACAAGGACTACAGCCTTCAGTATGGATTATGCTTCAACATCAAGAAAAGAAAAAGCCCTGCAACTGGACCAGAAAGCAACATCGTCACAAATGGAGAAAGGATTGAGGTTGTCAAGGATTTCACCTATTTGGGTCCACAATCAATGCCCATGGAAGCAGCAGTCAAGAAACTGAAAGAGGTGTTGCATTGGGAAAATCTGCTGCCAAGGACCTTTTCCAAGTATTGAAAAGACGTCACCTTGAAGAATAAAGTGTCTGACCCAAGCCATGATAATTTCAGTTACATCATATGAATGCAAAAGCTGGACAGTGAACAAAGAGGACAGGAGAAGAATTGATGCCTTTGAATTGTGGTGTTGGAGAAGAATGTTGAAGGTACCATGGACTGCGAAAAGAACAGACAGATCTGTTCTGGAACCAGTACAACCAGAGTGTTCCTTGGAAGCAAAGATGGCAAGACTGCATCTTACATATTTTAGACATGTTGTCAGAAAGTGTCCATCCCTGGAGAAGGGCATCATGCTTGGTGGAGTGGAGGGTCAGCGAGCAAAAGGAAGACCCTCGATGAGATGGATTGACACAGTGGCAGCAACAATGGGCTTAAGCATAAAAATGATTATGGACATGGTACAAGACTGGACAGTGTTTCATTCTGTTGTTCACAGGGTCGCCATGAATCAGAACTGACTTGGCGGCACCTAACAACAACAAGCTTCCTGTTCTTTAATTATCTGTTCATTTGTGTCTAAGATGATGTTAAACACGTCTACTGGTTTTTGTTTCGTTTGTAATTTTGGTAATTGTAATTTTTACTTCTGGGAGTTTTGTTTGGTCCTCTGTAAAAAACATAGATTTTTAAAAATACTAGGTGTAATTGTTTAAAATCTGTGTCTGATAATTCCAGGGTCTGAAGTATTTTTGTTTCTGCTTCCGTTGTTGTTTTATCTAGCTCTCACCCATGGGGTTTCTTTCTTTATGTGTATTTTGTTGTTTTTTACTACATGCTTGTCACTGACCTTGAAAATTATTTGAGTGAATACCTTGAGGCCCCGGATGAAGGTGACTGGATTTGCATTTGTTTCTTTCTTATCTGAAGGGCTTTACCAGTCTGGCACCGATTTAATTTAGTTTATAGCTTGATTTTCTTTTTTTTTTAATTTGGACCACCAAGTGATTATAATTTCGATCTGCAGGAACATCAGCTTGTAATTACGAATTTTCAAGAATGAATTGTTTCCCCACTGTATCGTTCAGCAGTCCCCTGCAGGTAGGAATTTGAAGGAAATGTAGCCCTTTAAACTTCCCAGTTATTGATGGTTTATCTTTTGTACTCTCTTCCTTGAGAAGATAGAAGCTCAAGCTGGCTGGATTGGGAAATGTCCTGGCCCTTCACAGCTTCAGCACACCTTAGATTTGGTCATAATTCTTTACTATCTTATTTGTGCTTTGATACTTTCAAAGCTTTCTTTCTATTCAACATAGCATTCTTCATTGTTCATTTCTATTGTCAAGAGGCCAGGATGAGTTGCTCTCTGCACAGGCTCCCTGTACTTAGTGACCTCTGAGGCATCACAGGCATTGTTTCTAGTATTCTGCTGGTTTCTGTTGCTCCAGCCATAGCTGGGGTACTCCATTTTTGTTCACTTAGTCAGGAACTGGTGATAGGCTTTGGCTGACTCAGGCCCACGATGTTTATCACTGACATTAAAGACTTCTCTGAATCTCTGCCACATCCTCCATGGAACTCTTTCACTGCTTTCTGCCGCCGAGTCACCTTAACCTCCCCCATGATAGACCCAATGGCTCTCAAAGTACTCTATCAGTGTTAATCTCCCTCCGATTACCTGCTGTCATTCCTATCACATAACTCCATTCCTATCTACTATCTAGTCTATGAATATACCTCTTCCTCCCCCTCCATCCTTGTAACCATCAACGATTATTTTCTTCTGTGCTTGAATCTTTTCTTGAGTTGTAACAGTAGTCTCATTCAATGTTTGTCCTTTTGCAATTGACTAATTTCACTCAGTATAACGTCTTCCAGATGACTCCATGTTATCAGATGTTTCCCAAGATCGTCATTGTTCTCTATCATTGAATAGTATTCCATTATGTGAATATACCATAGTTGGTTTATCCATTTATCTCTTGATGGGTACCTAGGTTGGTTCCATCTTTTTGCTACTATGGACAGTGCTGCAATAAACATTGGTGGGCATGCATCTATTTGTGTGACAGCTCTTATTTCTCTAGGATATATTCCAAAAAGTGGGATTACTGGGTCATACAGTATTTCTATTTCTCGTTTTTAAAGAAATTACCAAACTGATTTCCAAAATGCTTGTATCATGTTACATTTGCACCAGTTGTGCCGAAGTGTTCCAGTCTCTCTATAACCTCTCTCATTGTAGTTTTGATTTGGATTTCTCCAATGGCTAGTGATCATGATCATTATCGTGTACCCGTTAGCTTCCTCGATGTCTTTGGTAAAGTACCTGTTCATATCCTTTGCCCATTTTTTAATTGGATTATTTGTCTTTTTCTTGTTGAGGTTTTTCAGTACTTTGTAGATTATGGATATTAGACACAAATCAGATTCGTGATTGTCAAAAATTATTTCCCAGTCTATATAGTCTTTTTACTTCTCTTCTGGTGTTTATTCATTGTTAGTAACATTTTGTAGTCAGTTTATGCTGTGTACTAGGGTTCCCAGCATTGTCTGTATTTTTTATTCCAAGATCTTCATCATTTTAGACTTTATATTTAGGTCTTTGATCCATTTTCAGTTAGTTTCTGTGTGAGATATGAGTCTTGTTTCATTTTTTTGTAGATGAATATCCAGCTTTGCCAACATAATCTGTTGAAGAGACTATCTTTTACCCAGTTTATAGACTTTGGGTCTTTGTCAAATATAACCTTCTCATAGATCGATGATGTTATATTTGGATTCTAAGTTCCATTCCATTGGTATGTGTATCTGTTTTTGTACCAGTACCAGGCTGTTTTGACTACCATGACAGTATGATGGGTTCTAAAATCAGGTAACGTGAGGTTACTCACTTTGTTTTTCTTCCTCTTCAGTCACGCTTTACCTATCCAGGGCTTCTTCCCTTTCCATATGAAGCTGGTGATTTGTTTCTTTATCTTATTAAAAAATGCCATTTTGTATTGAGATTCTACTGTATCTATAGATCTCTGTCTGAGTTATCTAGTACTGCTACAACAGACATACCGTTGGTACCAAAAAACCAAACCCACTGCTATCAAGTTGATTCTGACTCATCATGACTCTATAGGACAGAGGAGAAGTGTCCTATAGAGTTTCCAAGGAGTGCCTTGTAGATTGGAACTGCCAACTTTTGGGTTAGCAGCTATAGCACCTAACCACTATGCCACCAGAGTTTCCAGTACCACAAGTAGATGGCTTTAAAAAGAGAAATATTATTTTGCCACAGTCTGGCAGGTTAAAAGTCCAAATTCAGGGTGTTAGGTCTAGGGAAGGCTTTCTCTGCTGGCTCTGGAGGAAGGTCCTTATGGCACAGGGACCCCAGTGCTTTCCAAAGGATGCACAGTGTTCCTGACACTGCTTCCTTGCTGGTGTGAGATGTCCAACTCTCTTCTTGCTTCCCCTTACTTTACATCCTGAGATGTTGCCCCAAGGCACAATACAACGCCATACATTGAGTCCTGCCCACAAACTCAACTGTCACCCATCCTCTCTCATTAACATCATAGAGGCAGTGTTTACAGCATACAGGAACATCACACAATTCCAAGAATCAAGGCCTAGCCAAACTACTACATCCATTTTAGGGGTTGGGGACACAATTCAATCCATGACAGTCACTTTGGGTAGCATGGACACTTTCACAACATTAAGTCTTCCCATCCATAAGCAAGACAGGTTTCTCCATTGACATAGGTCTTTTTTGGTTTCTTGCAATAGTCTTATAATTTTCTTTGTCTAGGTCTTTTAAATCTCTGGCTAGATTTATTCCTAAGTATTTTATATTCTTGGTGGCTATTGTATGTGATATTGACTGGTGTTTTCCTCTTTTATGATCTCTTTGTTGGTGTAAAGGAATCCAGTTTTGATTTATGTATGTTTAGCTCGTATCCTGATACTTTGCTGAGCTCTTTTATTAATTCCAATAGTTTTTCTGTGAATTCTTCAGGGTTTTCAGTGTATAAGATCTTATCATCAGCAAACAGGGTTACTTTTACTCCTTCCTTACCAATTTGGATGCCTTTTATTTCGTATCTTGTCTGATTGCTCTAGCTAGAATTTCTAGCACAGCACTTTATAAAAGTGGTGACAATGGGCAACGTTGTCTGGTTCCTGATCTCAAGGGGAATGCTTTTAGACTCTCTCCATTTGGGATGATGTTGGCTGTTATCTTTGCATAGATGCCCCTTATTATGTTGAGGAATTTTCCTTCCATTTCTATTTTGCTGAGACTTTTTAATATGAGTGGGTACTGGACTTTTTCAAATGGTTTTTCTGCCTCAGTTGATAACATTAAGTGATTCTTCTGTATTCTTTATGCGTTCAACTACACTCATTGTTTTTTCTAATGTTGAACCAACTGTCTATCCCTGATATGAATTGCACTTGGTCATGGTGAATTATTATTATTTTCCTATATTGTTGAATTCTATTGGCTATAATTTTGTTGGAAATTTTTACATCTACATTCATGAGAGATATTGTCTTCACCTGGTTTTGATATCAGGGTTATTGTCATGGATTGAATTGTGTCCCCCCAAAAATGTGTGTAGCAATTTGGCTGTGCCGTGCTTCCCAGTACTGTGTGATTGTCCTCCATTTTGTGATTTTCCTATTCTGTAAATCCTAATCTTTACTTGTGCTTAATAGATTGGATTATGTTTAAGAGGATTAGGGTAGGACTGTAACACTCTCCCTAAGGTCGTCTCCCAGCTTCATCGTAACAAGAGATGCTCTGGAGTGTGCCTTACACCACCTTTTATCCTACAAAAGATAAAAGGAAAGGGATGCAATCAGACAGCTGGGGACCTCATACCACCAAGAAAGTGGCACTGAGAGTACAGCACATCCTTTGGACCTGAAGTTACAGTGCTGAGATTCTCTCAGACCAAAGAAAGACTGATGCAGCACAAGGACCTTCCTACAAAACTGACAGAGGGTGTGTTCCTCTGGAACTGGCACCCTGAATTCAGACTTCTAGCCTACCAGACTGTGTGAGAATAAACTTGTCTTTCTTAAAACCATCCGCTTGTTAAAACCATCCGTCTGTTATAGCAGCACTAGATGACTAAAAGAGTTGTGCTGGCTTCATGGAATGAATTTGGGAATACACCATCCTTTTCTATGCTCTTACATCTTCCATGTTATTAAAGTACCTTTAATAACAGTGGTGTTAACTCTTCTGTAAAAGTTCGGTGGAATTCTCCAGTGAAGCTGTCAGGGTCAGCACTTTTTTTTGGTTGGGAGTTTTTAAATTACCTTTTCAATCTCTTCTTTTTTGATGGATTTATTAAGTTGCTCTATTTCTAATTGTGTTAGTTTTGGTAGATAATGTGTCTCTAGAAATATATTTCCTCTAGATTTTCAAATCTATCAGAATACATTTTTCATTAGTATTCTGTTATGATTATTTTAATTTTGGTTTGGTCTGTTGTGATATTACCCATCTTGTTTCTTACTCAAGTTGTTTGTTTCCTCTCCTGTTTTTTTTTTTTTTTTAAATCAGTTTGGCCAATAGTTTATTGACTTATTTGATCTTTTCAAGAAACCAGCTTTTGGTCTTGTTAACTCTTTCAATTGTTCTTCTATTCTCTAATTAATTTAGTTCTGCTCTAATTATTTGCTTCCTCCTGAAGGATTCTTTTGCTGCCCTCTTTCTACTTGTTAGAGCTGCAGGAATAATTCTTTGATTTGGGCCCTTTTTTTCTTTTTTTGGACGTGTGTACTTACTGAGATACATTGACCTCTGAGAACTCCTTTTGCTGTGTCCCATAGGTTCTGGTAAGAAATATTTTCATTCTCATTTGATTCTATGAATTTCTTTATTCCGTCCTTGATCTCTTCTATCACCCAGACTTTTCTGAGCAAGGTGTTATTCAGTTTCCATGTGTTTCCCCTCCCCACCCCTTGCTTTTTTGCTCTCGCTTTTGTAGCTTTATGGTCTGAAAAGATGTTTTGTATTATTTCAGTGCTTTAGATTTTGTTAAGATTTACTTTATGGCATACTGTGTGATCTGGTCCGGAGAACATTCCATGTGCATTGGAAAAGAAGGTATAGTTGTCTGCTGTTGGGTGGAGGGGTATTCTGTATGTGTCTACGAGGCCAAGCTGGCTGACTGGGCCATTTAGATCTTCTGTGTCTTTATTGAACTTCTTTCTGGATATTCTGTACATCACCAGAAGTGGTGTCCTGGAGTCTCTTATTATTTATTTGGAGCTGTCTATTTCTCTCTTCAATGCTGTTAGAGTTCATTTGATGTACTTAGAAGTACTGTCATTGGGTGCATAAATATTTAATATGATTATGTCCTTTTCATGTATTGACCCTTTAGTCAGCATGTAGTGACCTTCCTTATCCATTGTAGTGGATTTTACTTTAAAGTCTGTTTTACCTGAAATTAATAATGCCACTTGTGATCTTTTTTGAATATTGTTTGCTTGGTATGTATACATTTTTCCATCCTTTGAGTTTCAGTTAGTTATATCTTTAATACTAAGGTGTGTCTCTTATAGGCAGCATACAAATAGATCGTGTTTTTCAATCCCTTCTTGTACTCTTTTTCTCCTTATTGCTACATTTAACCATTTATATTCAACGTAATTACCGATAGGTATAAATTTAGTGTTGTCATCTTGTGTGTGTTATTGACAGTTTGTTTATTCCACTTAATTTTCTATTCTCAGTCAGTTTTCTTTTTATCTTTTTCACTGTTGTTGGTTTTATATTTGCTGAGATTTCATGATTTGTTTCTTATTTTGATGCGTGAGATTGTTAAATTTTTTTTGTTGTTATCTTAATATGTATCCCAATGCTCTAAGTTTAAATCAGTCTTTAATTTCTTTGTATTGCCTTGACTTCCTTTTCATGTGAAAGAGCAATGAAAACATAATTTCATCCCTCTTTTTGATATGTTGTCATCATTTATATACCGAGATCTCTGTTTTCCTATTTTTAGTGTTTTAGCTTTGTTCTATTTTCATGGTTTCTCTATCTTAGTTGTTATCTGGATGCTCTGTCTAGCACAGTGTCCTTGAGTATCTATTTGATGTTAATGATTTTCTAATTGAAGGACTTCCTTCAGTGTTTCTTGCAGTTTCAGTTTGGTTTTTGCGAATTCTCTAAATTTCTATTTATCTGGGAATGTCCTAGTTTTGTCATCATATTTGAGAGTCAATTTTGCAAGATATATAATTCTTGGTAGGCAGTTTTCCTTCAAGGTTTTGTATATGTCATTCCATTGCCTTCTTGCCTGCTGAGTAATCCAAGCTCAGTTTTATTGACTCTCCTTTGCGTGCTATTTTTTGCTTAAGTTTAGCTGCCTTTAAAAGCATCTTCTTTAGTTTTGCTAAGTTTGATTATAAAGTGTCTTGGTGTGGAGTTCAGTGACCATCTTGGGTAGATATCTTCTCTTCTTTCACGATACCAGGGAAGTTTTCTGTCAAAATATCTTCAACAATTCTCTCTTGTTCTAGTACACCAATCATTAGTAAATTATTCCTCTTAATAGAGTTTCACATAACTCTTAGTGGTTCTTCATTTTTAAAAACTTTTATCTGATTTTTCCTCAAATATGCTGGTTTCAGTTGCTTTATCTTCAATTTCAGTAATTCTATATTCCATTGCCTCAATTCTGCTCCTTTGACTTCTATTGAATTGTCTAATTCTGTACTGTACTTTTACTGTTAATCTGCTGAATTTCATATGGTTGTTGCTCCAGTATTTCTTGCAGCCTGTTTAATTTTTCATTATGCTCTGCTATGCCTTGCCTAATCTCTTTCCTGATATTTTGAAGAGCTCAAAACATTAATCTAAACATTGCAGGAAGTCTTCTTCATCTGCACTTTTTTTTTTTTATTCTGTGTTTTAGGACTTTTCTGAAGCTGTTGTGTTCTGCTTCTTTAATTTAAATGATTGCTTCTTGTCTCTGAGCCATCAGAAATTTGTAATTTATTTATATTTGGTTGTTATTTATATTTGGTTATTATGTTCGAACTTACATATAATTTCTTTTTTTTTAGTTTTTAAGTTGTGCAAATAGGCTGGTCATGTGAGCTAATTTGATTATTGGAGACTTGGAAATTCTAGTGACTGGTCACCAGGTGGTTAGAGTTGTTGCTAGGCAGGCAGGACCAGGCATCAGTTTACTTTTCTTGTGTGTATTCAGCCTAGGAATCCAGTTAGTTGGGCCTCAAGTATATAGTGCCTGCTGGGGATTGGTTGGTTAGTGTGGGCTCAGGTTGCTGGGTGCACTTGCACTGAGAAAGGTAGGGGACCTGACAGCCCTGTCCCTGGGGAAAGGGCCTGTTTTTATTCTGAGGTCCAGCTCAGGGGAGCTGGCAGAAATTTTGTTTCTTGTTGCTTTTTGTTAAATTGTTCCAAGTCCAAGAGAATAGCTCAGGGCATGCACAAGGGGTGCCATTTCTGGCCTAGGTAGGGTGTCAAAATTTGGCATCCGGTGCAATGCAAAGAAGGGAGGAGAGCCCTGGGAAGGGGGAGAGAGGTTTTGCCCAAAGGAAAAGTTTAGATCCACACATGTCTGCAAGAACTTATCTTTCGACATTCAATTGGGAAGGCTCTGCAATTTGTAGGTGTGACTCTCCAAAGCGCAGCTTCTCTGCTGAAAAAGATACTCTCTGAACACAGCTTTGTTCACCATGCTGGCAGCAGAGTGTCTTCCTGTGGGTACAGATTCCTGCTGGCCTGGCCTCACCTGTCTGGGTATTTCTGGACCTACTCTCCCCTCCCTATTGCCCAGTTCATTCTCCCAGCTAGCCTTCTAATGTTCATGGCTTCTAGAATGTTCTGTATAATCCATTAAGTTGTATTTCTGGGTCTTTGTTGTTACAGGAATCACAGGATGTGTCTGGTTACTCCACCATGTTATCCCTACCTCAGGATATATTATTTTTTAATCAAAAGCATTTGAATCAATTATCTATTGCTGTGTATCAAACTACTCCCAAATTTGATGGCTTAAAGCAAAGAACATGTATTATTTTGCAGTTTCTATGGTTAATGACCTTAGAGCAATTTCGTCAGGTGACTCTGGCTCAGGGTCTCTCATGAGGTTACAGTCCAGATGAACTTTGGCCTACTATCATCTAAAGACTTGACTGTCGATGGAAGATGAACTTCCAAGTTCACTTCTGCGGCTATTCACAGGAGGCATAAGATTCTCCTTAGCTATTGGCTGGAGGCCTTGTTTTCTCACCATGTGGGCCTTTCTCTGTGACATGGCAACTGACTTTCCTCAGAGAGAAAGAGACAGAGAGAGAGAGAGAGAGAGAGAACAAACAGGAAGTCACTGTGCCTTTTGCATCCTAGTCTCAGAAGACATACTCCTCCACTCCTGCTTTATTTCATCATTGGAAGAGTGTTACTAAGTCCAGCCCATGCCTCAGTGAACAGGAGGTTAAACTCCACCTGACAAGTGAGTGTCACTTGTCACCTCCACTCCCACCCACTCGTCAGTCCCACTTCCTTCCCCAGAGGAAATTACATTAACAGCTTCATCTATAATCTTTCTGAAGTCTGTTTTTTTCCCCCACCTATGTAAAAGTTAAATATTTTAAGAATATTAACTATACATTTCATTTTGCTATTTTACTTGGATTTTTCACTTAACTTTTTAATGGATCTTTTCATGTTGGCAAGTACAACTTGACATCATTCTTAGTAATGACTACAGAAAACACCATAGGATGGCTTTTTTAAACATAACAATGATTGTGGCCACACCACAGGATTGGGCAATGTTTTATTCCATTGTGCATAGGGTTGTTACGAGTCAGAGCCCTTTTGATGGCACATGACAACAAGACAGTGAAACCTGCTAGCTAGAACTCAACAAGATTGGCTTGTTTTTCCAGGTCTTGCTATGTTCTGCCTTTGACAGGGTCCAGTCATCACTTTGCTATATTCCTCTCTATTTAGTGGAAAAATCTGAGTTTTCCTTCTCTGGTATTTTCCACTTTAAACAGGTTCCAGCTTTTTACTGTACTGTAGATTCTTTAACCATTTCTCTAATGATGGATATGTTTTTGGTGTTTATCATTATAAACAGTTGTGCAGTGAATATTCCTATGAATATGAAATCTAAGCACTTTGTAACCTTCAAAGGTTCCCAAGAGTGTAAATGTTTTTGATTAAAGCGTGTTACACTCATTGAGCAAAGCTGGCTGCCAGAGAGAGAAGAATGATTCAGAACCACAAAGAGGAGATGAGAGTTAGAATGGAATAGTTTCTGAACAAAGCAGCTGGGTCTTCTTCCTTTCTGGAACCTAGTTACACTTTTGCCTTGAATTTGTTCACAGGCTGAGTCCGCACAAACTTGTTTTACTGTTTGCTTTGGAAACCCTGGTGGTGTAGTGGTTAAGGACTACAGCTGCTAACCAACAGGTGGGCTGTTCTGATCCACCAGGTGCACCTTGGAAACTTTGTGGGCAGTTCCACTCTGTCTATAGGGTTACTATGAGTTGGAATCAACTTGATCGCATTGGGTTTCGTTTTGGATGTTTTCGAAAGAATGTGTTCCACTGTATGTTCTTCCACTGTGTCTTTTTAAATGTCTATACGTAAAGATTTGCTTGACTTCCCAAGCCCGTAGCCTGAATCTGCTTGCTTTGACTGTAAAGTCCACTCACTCAGAAATCGAACCAGCAATTTTGGCCACTTCATTTCAAAATCATTTTTATCTAACATTATTAGGGAAAAGGAAACTCTAGATTTAAAAAATTAAAGGTTGTTGTTGTTAAGTGCCGTCCAGTCAGTTCTAGATCACAGCAACTCTGTATACAACAGAATGAAACACTGCTTGGTTCAGTACCATTTTTGTCTGAGACCATTGTTGCAACCACTGGGCCAGTCTATCTCACTGGGGGCCCTTCTCTTTGCTGCTGACTGTCAGTCATCTAACGCTCTAACAGAAATACCACGAGTGCATGGCTTCAACAAAGGTAAGTTTATTCGTATACAGTCCAGAGGGATGCAAGTCCAAATTCAGGGTGTCAACTCCAGACAGCTTTCCTTCTTTGTCAGCTCTAGAGCAAGTTCCTTGTGTTGCATCAGTCTTTCTTTTGTCGGGAGGCATTTTGGCATAGGAACCTCTGGTCCAAAGGATGTGTGAACTGTCTAACTCCCTGCTTGCTTCCCTTTTCTTTTATCTCTTGTAGTGTAAAAGGTGATGCAAGCCACCCTCCAGGGAAACTGCCTTAGTAAGAGTGTTACAGTCCCACTGTAATCCTCTTTTAACATAATACTATCTATTAACTACAGGCAGAGACTAGGATTTACAGCATAGGAAAATGACAAAATGGAGAGCAATCACACAATTCTGAGAATCATGGCCTAGTCTAATTGCTACACACATTTTGGGGAGGACACAATTCAATCCACAACACTTACTATCTACTTTACCAAATGTGATGTCTTTCTCCAGAGACTGGTCCCTTCTGATTATGTGTCCAAAGTACAATAGACAAATCTTTCCATTCTTGCTTCTAAGCATTCTGGCTGTACTCCTTCCAAGGCAGATTTGCTCATTCTTCCGGCAATCCATGATGTAGTTAATATTCTTTACCAACAACATAGTTCAAAGGTATCGAATCTTCTTTGGTGTTTTTCACTCATTGTCCAGCTTTTGCAAACTATGTGGCAATCAAGAATACCATTGCTTGAGTTAGGTGCCCCTCAGTCCTCACAAAGTGATGTCTTTGCTTTTGAACACTTTAAAGAAGTCTTTTTCAGTAGATTTGTCCAGTACAATATGTTTTTTGATTTCTTGACTGCTTAAAATTGACTCAATTGCATGAGGTTTTATTATTACTATGAGTTTTGGGGGGTGAGGCTTGCTTCTGTGGGCATTGACTATGCATCCAAGTAAGATGAGATCCTTGACAACTTCATTTATCATAACGTTGCTTATTGGTTCAGTTGTGAGGATTTTTCCCTCTGAATTATGTTGTTCAGTTGTGAGGATTTTTCCCTCTGAATTATGTTGTTCAGTTGTGAGGATTTTTGTTTTCTTTAGGTTGAGGTGTAATCTATAGAGAAGGCTGTAGTCTTTTAACTTCATCAGTGTTTCAAGTCCTCTTCACTTTTAGCAAGCAAGTTTGTGTCATCTGCGTATTGGAAATTGTTATGGAGTCTTCCTTTAATCCTGATCCCACATTCTTCTTCATGTAGTACAGTTTCTCAGATTATTTGTTCAGTACTCAGACTAAGTATGGTGAATGGATGCAACCCTGATGCATGTTTCTCCTGATTTTAAACCAGCGACTACCTTTGGGTCTACGTACACTTTCCATATGTTCTGGAATTCTCATTTTTTGCAATGTTACCCCAAATCTGTAATGATCCACAAAGTCAAGTTGCCAAGGTCCATCAACCACAGAAGCCCCTGTAAGCAAAGCCACACGCCTATGTGATGGCGGGCGGAGGTATCTCACGCTTGGCATATTTTTGGCTGTACTCTCCCTGATAACATTTTGCATCCTAATCAAACCTTCCTCAAAAGTACTCTCTCATCTCCCGGCACAAGGATTAAGGAAGATGCCTTCTAAGAAGGGTGTTACAACCCCCTCGGCTTAATGAATTCTGACACAGCAAGCCCAGCCCAGGAATGCCGAAGCCGGCCGGCCCTGCTGGCTTCCCCCAACTGCACATCCCCCTCCACATGTGAAATACAAGATTACAGGAAGGCCCTAGGAAGCTCCCCAGGGACGACCCCCCCCCACAGCCCTTGAATATAGACATCCCACTCCCTGCATCAGGAAGAAAATAAGAGCAAAGAAGGAACAAATAGAGACAGCCAGATAATAACCTTTAGATGAATCTACCCTTCTTCCTGCACCTTTGACCTCGAGGCATAGGTAGAGCTGATTGAGCTCAAGGCATATCTTTGTTTTCACTGTTAATTATCACCACAATATACTTGTCTCGGGCCATTACCTAGAGGGCCCTAATGATTAGCATGAAAAGAGACCATGAGGTATCAGTTTCTTAGCAGTCAACAGCTTACCTGGTCAAAGAGCAAGAGAAATCACTTCACCTCATTGATTATATAAAAAATAAAGAAAGACAGGCCTTAACAGGCTGCTGACCTCCAGATTCCTGGTTGTCTGAGTCTTATCATTTCTTCGCTGACGCCACCCATCCCTTCGTGATTCCAGCCCTTGCTGAGGCTGGCCCCCGGCATCAAGTGTCTTTGCATACTCAGTAAACTTCTGGTGTTCTCTTTCAGCCAGGATACACCTGACATCAGTGATGATATCCTGCATTCCAAGTCCTCTTCTGAAGCTGGCTTGAAATTCTGGAAGTTTCTGTCAATGTACTATCACAACTAGTTTTGAATTATCATCAGTATAGTTTGGAAACCCTTGCCGCCTAGTGGTTAAGTGCTACGGCTGCTAACCAGAAGGTCATCAGTTCAAATGTGCCAGGTACTCCTTGGAAACTATGGGGCAGTTATACTCGGTCTATAAGGTTGCTGTGAATCAGAATTGACTTGACGGCAGTGAATTTGTTTTTTTGGTTTCGGTATAATTTTACTTACAATACTGATGATGTTCTTTGATAATTTCAGCATTCCATTGGATCACCTTTCTTTGGAATGGGCAGAAATGTAGATCTCTTCCAGCTGGTTAGTGTCATGGATTGAATATGTCCCCCCCTCAAATGTGTATCATTTTGTCTGGGCTATTATTCCTAGTATTGTGTGTTGTAAACCCTGCCTCTGTTATGTTAATGAGAGAGAATGTGCAGCAGCTGTGTTGGGGAGACAGGACTCAGTCTACAGGCTTGGAGTGTGTTGAGGCAATCTCCTGTGATATAAAAGAAATAAGTAAGCAGAGAGATGGGTACTGATACCGCCAGGAAGGAAGCCCTGGGAGCAGAGGGCATCCTTTGGACTCATTGTCCCTGTGCCTGAGAATCTGCCAGTCCAGAGTAAGATTGACCTTTCTCCAGGACCAACACAGAGAAAAAGTCTTCCCCTGGCACTGACAGCCTGAATTTGGACTTTTAGCTGATTGTACTGTGAGGAAATAGATTTGTCTTTTTTAAAGCCATCCATTTGTGGTATTTGTGTCATAGAAGTACTAGATGACTAAGACAGCTGGTCAGGCAGCTGTGTTCCAAAGTTCTTAGCATAGACAAATGAGTACTTCCAGTAGTGCATACATTTCTTGAAGAATCTCAATGAATGTTTAATCAATTCAGGAAGCCTTGGGTACAGCTTGGACTTTTTCCTTCAGTACCATCAGTTCATCACATGCTGCTTCTTAAAGTGGCTGAGGAAACCCTAGTACATAGTGGTTAAGCACTACGGCTGCTAACCAAGAAGTTGATAGTTCAAATCCACCAGGCATTCCTTGGAAACTCTATGAGGCAGTTCCACTCTGTCCTATAGGGTCACTGAGTCAGGATCCACTCAAAGGCAACAAGGTTTTGATTTTACTTTATATTCAAGAGCAATCTTCAGAGTCTTTTCTGACATCCATTTTGGTCTTTTTCTTTTTTTTTTTTTTTTCGTCTGTCTTCTTCAGAATAATTTGTTTTCTGGTACAGTATCCTTGGTGTCATCTCACAACTCATCTGATGTTTGGTCACTAATATTCAATGAGTCAAATCTATTCCTGAGATGGTCTCCAAATTCAGATGGGATGTACTCCAGTTCCTACCTTAGCTTTTGTGCATTTGTCTTCATTTTCTTTAGCTTCAGGTTGAACTTGCATATGAGTAGTTGATGGTCTTTTCTTCGCTTAGCCCCTAGTCTTGTGCTGACTGATGATCTTGAACTTCACTGTGGTCTCTTTCCACAGATGTAGTCAATTTGATTCCTGTGTTTTTCATCTGATAGGGTCCACATACACAGCTGCCAATTCTGTGGTAGAAAAAATTATTTATAATGAATAAGTCATTAAACTTGCAAAATTCTATCATGCAATCTCCAGTGTTGTTTCTGTCACCAAGGCCTCATTTCCCAAAAGCTGATCCTTCTTGTTTCCAACATTTGCATGCCAATCACCAGTAATCATCAGTCCATCTTGACTGCACATTTGATCAATTTCAGACTTGAGAAGTGGTAAAAGTGTTTAGTTTCTTCATCTTTGGTGTTTATTGATTGGTACATAAATTTAAATGATAGTTATATTAACTGCTGTTCTTTGTAGGCATATGGGTATTATCCTATCACTGACAGTGTTGTATTTCAGGATAGATCTCGAAATGTCCTTTTTGACTATGCCAGTATTTGTCAATATGTCACTTCTATCTTAGTAGACCACATGATTGTCTGATTCAAAATGGTATCACTCCATTTCAGTTCATAAATGCTTAGAATATAGATCTTCAAGTATTCCATTTCATTTTTGACAACTTTCAATTTTCCTTGATTCATACTCTTTACATCCCTCATTCTAATTAGTAATTGTTCTGATTGTTAGTGGATATTCACAGCTGTTTCTTCCTTCTTTGAGTCATGCCACATCAGCAAATGAGGGTCCCCAACGTGTTACTCCATCCATGTTATTAAAGTCAACTCTATTCTGAGGAAGCAGCTCTTCCCCAGTTGTCTTTTGAGTGCCTTCTGACCTGAGGGGCTCATCTTCTGACACTATAATCAGACAAGTTTGTCTTCTTCTGGAAGCTTGACTGAAACCTGTCCACTATGGAGGTGACGGTTAAGGTTGTGTGTCAATTTGGCTGAGCTATGATTCTCAGTGTTTTGATGATTGTGTAATGTGTGATCACTTCCCTGTTGAGATTCGATATGCGATCACCCCCGAGATGGGATCTGCTGTGAGCAGCCAATTAGTTGAAAGGAAGTTTCCTTGGACATGTGACCTGGATTAAATGTAACTAGACATTCTAGCGAGTGCTGGGGTTTTCGCTTATACTGGATCCTGTAGCTAGATCCTGCTTGTCTGATCTCTGGTTCTTAGAACTTGAGCTAGCATCTTACTTGTGGTCTTACCTGTGGATCTTGGAATTTATTAGTCTTCGCTGCCTGTAAGCAAGAGCCCTGCTTTCTAACTTGCTGATCGTGAGTTTGCTAGCCCCTGTGGCCACATGAGTCACGAGAAGCCTCTATCTTGACCACAGACTTGGGGCATTTCAGCCTCTACTACCATGTAGGCCATTTCCTTGATATAAATCTCTTAGTGGTTAAGAGCTACAACTGCTAACCAAAAGGTCAGTGGTTCAAGTCCACCAGGTGCTTCTTGGAAACTCTATGGGGCATTCTACTCTATCCTATAGGGTTTCTATGAGTCAGAATCAACTCGATGGCAATGGGTTTGGTTTTTGGTTTTGGTATATGTATGTTTATATGCTCTACTAATTTTGCTCCTTTAGAGAACCCTAGAGTAATAGTCGACAGCACTTGGCTTGGCTGGCAAGGTAATGGTGACTGTACTGATAATTGAAATACTGCTGGCATAGCTTCTAACATCACAGCAACGTGCAATGCAACACAGTACAACAGAGAGACAAGTGGTAGAATTAAAGATTAACATCTTCAGCAGATAGAACTCTCTTCAGCTGGTGACAAAAATTCCTAATTTATTAAATTAAATGAACAATTTCTTGATTAAGATAACCATTATGAAGATAAAAAAATTTTACACATAAAGCATTATTCAGTGAGTCTACAGGTTGAACTAACTTTCATTATTTTGCTTTGAAACTGAATGAGATAAACTCACTGTTTCAGTCGTCTGGTACTGCTATAACAGAAATAACACAAATAGCTGGCTTTTGAGAAAAAGACAAGTTTATTATTACACAGTCCAGCAGGCCACAAGTCCAAATTCAGGGTGTCTGCTCCCAGAGAAAGCTTTCCCTCTTTGTCAGCACTGGAGGAAAGTCCCTGTGTTGCATCAGTCTTTCGCCAGGGAGCATCTGGGTACAGGACCCTCAGGTCTGAAGGATGCACTTTACTCCCAGTGCTACTTTCTTGATAGTATCAAGTCCTCACTCTCTGCTTGCTTCCCTTGCCTTTTGTCTCTTGTAGGATGAAAGGATAAAAGGTGGTACAAGCCATACTCCAGGTAAACCCTTTTAGGAAGGGTGTCACAGTCTCACCCTAATCCTCTTTTAACATAAACCTGTCTATTAGCCACAGGCAGAGATTAGGATTTATAGCATAGGAAAATCAAATAGAGGGCAATCACACAATACTGGGACTCACTGGCCTAGTCTAATTGCTATCCATGTTTTTGGGGGGATACAATTCAACCCATGACACTCACTCTTCGAGAAAAAAAGCATATGAAATCAAATATTAAGTCCTCTTTTAAGAATGATAAGTGTTTTAAATAAAGAAAATTTATGAAGCTTTTCCACCTAGAGTTAAAGTACTTTTAAATTTCAGATGCTGTAACTGTATAAAATGTCTTGGTCTGTGCAGATAACAAAGTGAAGTTTATGACTAGTATTCAGAGAACCTTAAAATGATTAATTGCCAAATAAGATTTAATTTTACCAAGCTCAACTCTTCAGCTCTCTGTCTCTCTCTCAATCTCTCTCTCTCTCTCTCTCTCTCTCTCTCTCTCTCTCTCTCTCTCTCACACACACACACACACACACACAAATGTATTTTCTCTGCTGTTTCTTCATACACCTGTACGGAGAGAAAGATTTGTGTTGCTACAAAGCCCATATTCATTAATTGTTTTAGAATGGACATAAAGGTTGGTAAAACAGCTTTAATTGTGAGATGTTCTAAAATGTGTGTAGTTGGTGTCAGCCCATGAAAGTTGATAAGCTGTATTTATGTCTTCTGAACTGGCAATCATCTTATTTTGTTTGATTTGGTTTAGAGCTAAGCCTCCATTTCTAGTTAAAAATCCCCAGTGAGTTTTTTTTATTTTAATCGAGTAGGATTTTAAAACTTTATTACACTCAATGAATGTGTAAGACATAAATGTACATTTAAAAGAGTAAAAATGAAGTCAGTGCTCTGTGAAACCTCCTAATGAACAAATATTCTTAATTTTAATGTCATCCAATTTATCCATCTTTTTTTATGGTTTGTGCTTTTTGTGTTTTAATTTAAGAAAACTTTCCCTTCTCCCAAAGTCATGAGTGCTTTTCCTGTATTATTTTCTAAAGCTTTACTGTTTTGCCTTTTACAATAGATTTTAATTCATCTGGAAATTATTTTTATGTATGGTGTGAAGGAGTCCATTTTCATTTTTCTAAGTATGAATACCCAATTATTTCAGCAATTTTTCTGAAAGGCTCATCATTTCTCCAGTATTCTGCAGTACTCTTCTTGTCTATATATGTTTAGATGATCTACGTCTGGGCTCCCTTAAAATTTGTTGATCTATATTTCTAACCTTGCACCAAATTTTATCATACTATGTTTATTACCGTGGCTTTATAAATATTTGTATTATCCTCAATGTCTTGAATGTCATCAATATGTCCTTTCAATATTTCCTTTATATTCAGGTAAAGAAAAAAGTCATTGAAGCCAGATCCCATGAGTAGGGAGGGTGTTTCAATATAGTTATTTGTTCACTGGCTAAAAACTCCCTTACAGACAACTATACAGTTAAGTTTACAAACTTGCCACCTTGCCACCGTGCACAATGGCCTTTCCAGAAAAAGTTCCAAAATTGCTTTGAAGGGTAGACTAGGCACTAGCATCAGTGCACAGCTTCCCAAGGGGAGTACTCAAAGGTGACAGTAGTGTTGCTCAGCAGTGAGGTATGTAGCACTTACAACAATTAAGTTCACAGACTTAATTGTCGGGCCTCTTAGGTTAGCTTCTTGATATTTAGTTTTTGTGAACTTGTATTTAGAAATAAATTGTTTTATATTGTATTAATCTTCCATGGCTGTTATAACAAACTTAGTGGCTTAAAACAACACAAATGTATTATTTTATAGTTCTGTTGTTCTGAAATCTGTAACTGGTCTCACTGAGATAACATTAAGGTGTTACGATTGATTCTGGAGGTCCTAGGGGATGACCCGTTTCCTTGTCTTTTCCAGCTTCTAGGGGCTACCCATGTTTCTTGGACTGTGGCCCCTCCCTCCATCTTCTAAGCGTGCAACATTAGTTCTTCTCATATCACACAACAGTTTTGATTATATGGTGTTCCACCGGTAATCCAGGATAATCTTCCCATCTCTGTACTCAGGAAGGGAGGTTTTGCTTACCATTAGAAAGTCAGTTAAGTTATATATACATACAGAGTCCCTTTTGCCATGTAAGACAATACATTCATAGGTCCTGGGATTTGGAACCTAGACAACTCGGGGAGGGAGTCAGTCTACTTACTGCAGTATTACTGATTTTACACCCTACAATGTTACTACTGGTGGTGTAGTGGTTAAAAGATGGGCTGCTAACAAAAAAGGCCAGCAGTTCAGATCTACAGCCACTCCTTGGGAACCCTGTAGAGCAGTTCTCCTCTGTTCTACAAGATTGCCATGAGTTGGAATCAACTTAATGGCAATGGTTTCAGGGTTTTTTGGTTAATAGTACTGAACTCTCTTACGAATTTTTATCATTTAGATAAAAATTAGATTTTCTACATTTACAACCAAATCATTTGGAGTTTTGTTTTGTCCTTTCCAGTGAGCATGTATGTGTATTTTATTGCTGCACAAGAGGCTAGAACTTGCTGCAAAAGACCTTTTTAAGGTGTTGAAAAGACCTCACTTTGAAGACTAAGATGCACCTGACCCAAAACATGTATCATGGATTGAACTGTGCCCCACTAAAAATGTGTGTAGCAATTTGGCAAAGCCATCATTCCCAATATTTTGTGGTTTTCCTATGCTATACATCCTAATCTCTGCCTGTGGCTAAAAGATAGGATGATTAAGTTAAAAGGAGATTAGGGTGGGACTGCAACACCCTTGCTAAGGGCGTCTCCCTGGAGTGTGGCTTGCATTGCCTTTTATTCTTTTATCTTACAGGAGATAAAAGGGAGGGAAGTAAGAAGAGAATTGGGACGCTCACACATCAGGAAAGCAGCATTAGATGGCTAAAACACCATGGTATTTTCAATCACATCATATGCATGTGGAAGCTAGGCAGTGAACAAGGAAGACAGAAGAAGAACTGATGCTTTTGAATTGTAGTGTTACAGAAGAATGTTGACTACCATGGACTGCCAAAAGAACAAACAGATCTGTTCTTGAAGAAGTACAACCAAAGTGCTCCTTGGAAGCAAGGATGACAAGACTGCATCTCACATACTTTTGACATGTTGTCTGGAGGGTCAATCCCAGGAGAAAGACATAGTGCTTGGCAAAGTAAAGGATCAGTGGAAAAAAAGGAGACAGATTGACACAGTGATTGCAACAATGGGCTTAAGCATAAAAACAATTGTGGGGATGATGCAAACCTGGGTGGTGTTTCATTGTTTTGGGCACAGGGTGTTGCTACGAGTTGGAATCAACTCAACAGCACCTAACAATGACAACAGAACTTCCAGTATAATGTTGAGTAGCATTGGTCATATGAACAAGCATATCATGATTTCAATCTCAAAGCCAATGCTCTCAGGATCTCAAATTTAAGCATAATATTTTTTGGAGGATTTCCTTTTCTCTGAAATTAGTGAGGTGATCATATTTTTTTCTGTTTTCATTTTTCAATATGGATTATTATCTTAATTGGCTTTCTGATGTTGAACAAATTTTCATTAAGATAAATGAAACTTGGTCATGTATTTTAGTATTTGTGCTAATTAGTGATATAAGCTTCTCTCTTTGCTTTTGCACATTCATTATCCTCACTGAATTCTAACTATGCTATAGAAATCTCATGAAATAGGTTACAAAAAATAAAATAAAATAAAAAAATAGGTTACAGAAGATACCCACTTTTTCTACCTTCTCAAATAGTTCATGTAAGAAACTGATTAGAATTATTTGCTTCTACATTGGTTTTACGAAAATTGAGAAAGACTGTTTCCAAGCCTAAAGCACATTATGAAGCTTTGTGTTCAGCACTTTAATATACATTATCTTATTTAATGTATTAAATTGTAAAGCAACACCAGGACAAAAGCACGTTCTTCAGACCTCATGTTCCTGTGCCAAGATGCTCCCTGGACAAAGACTGACGCAATATTGGACTTTCCTCCTGAGCCTACAAGGGGGAAGACCATCCCCTGGAGTGGACATCCTGAATTTGGACTTGTAGCCTACCAGACTGCATAAGAATAAACCTTCCTTTGTTAAAGCCATCCACTCTGTGGTATTTCTGTTAGAGCAGCACTAGCTGACTAAGACAGAATTTGGTACCGTGAGTATGGGGTGCTGCTCTAGCAAATACCTACAATGTGGAAGCAGTTTTGAAACTGTTACTGGATAGAAGACCCAGAAGGAACAGAGGAGAACTGTTAACACTGAAGAAGGTGCAGACGGTAAGAAACAAGCAGCAGAGGACTGGTGGCAGCAGCAGCGGCAGCAACAGAACCAGAGGCAGTGCTGGAGCTGACCCATGGAGCAAGAGAGCTAAGTGCTTGTGCACAGAGTTTTCCTGGCGCAATGGGGTGCCTCCGGGCACTTAAGTCAGTGGAGCTACAGAGATTTGGAACACTTGCCCCTGTAGGGCAGATGAGGGCCAGGCCAGGCATCCAAAGGAAGCGGAAGCTGAAGAGACAAACAGTGTGAGAAGCTGAGCTGCCTCAGTCTCAAAAGGTATGGCCATGATCTTGGGGGTTTGAAAGGGTGGAGACAGGGCTTTCTGTGTTTTGTCTGAGTGGAACTGTCACTCACTTGGGCTTAAGGTGCATCTAAAGCTGATGGGTCAGAGTTTCTGTCCAAGTGAGCCTTGAAGAGTTATAGCACAGGGCTGGTAGTCTGCACTCAGAATCCAGAGAGTTTGTCCAATACCCAGAGTCTGGAGGGCAGGGCCATTGTGTAAAACATCTCAGAAAGTGGAAGATTATTTTCAAAGCTTTGAGGGCTAGTTTAATATGTTCTGCTGACCTGCTTGTTGCCTCTTAATGCCTTGTTTCCCTGAAGTTTCTTCCATTTGTAACAAAATGTCTGACTTGTGCCCGTTCCACCATTGTAGATTTGGAAACAGATAGCTTGCATTCTAGGTTTCGTAGATGTAAATGAATTTCTCAATTTTGGACTTGGAACTGATTAAGACTTCTATTATATGGCATGGACATGATTTTGCTATGATGGGATGAATGTGTTACATGTTTCACTGATGTGACTTTCGGGATGCCAAAGGATGGGATATCATGGATTGAATTGTGTCCCCCCAGAAATATGCATAGCTATTTGCCTGGGCCAGGATTCCCTGTATTCTATGGTTGTCCTTCATTTTGTCATTTTGCTGTGCTGTACGTTAAAGGATTAGGGTGTGACTGTAAATCCCTTTATAAAATCACCTCCCTGCTCCACTCTAAAGGGAGTTTCCCTAGAGTACAGCTTGTCACATTTTAATCCTTTTGTCCTAGAAGAGATAAAAGGAAAGGGAAGCAGGCAGAGAATTGGGAACCTCACACCATCAAGAAAGCAGCACCAGGAGAAGAGCACATCCTTCAGACCCAAGCTTCCTGTGCCAAGATGCTTCCTGGACAAAGACTGATGCAATATCGAACTTTCCTCCAGAGAGGATAAAGGCAGAAAGCCTTCCCCTGGAGCAGACATCCTGAATTTGGACTTACAGCCTGCCAGACTGTGTAAGAATAAATCTTCCTTTGTTAAAGCCATCTGGTCTGTGGTATTTCTGTTAGAGTAGCACTAGCTTACTAAAACAATGATTGTATTTTTTTTCTGTTTTCATTTTTTAGTATGGATTATCATCTTAATTGGCTTTCTGATGTTGAACAAATTTTCATTAAGATAAACGAAACTTGGTCGTGCACTTTAGTATTTGTGCTAATGAGTGGTATAGGCCTCTCTTTTTGCTTTTACATATGGCTATCCTCCCTGAATTCTGACTAGGTTATAGTAACCTCATGAAATAGATTACAGAAGATACCCACTTTTTCTATCTTCTCAAATATGTAAGAAACTGATTAGAATTATTTGTTTCTACATTGGTTTTTAATAAAATTGGGGAAGACTGTTTCCAAACCTAAAATATATTATGAAGCTATGTGGATTCTTCAACACATCTGTGTCAAGCACTTTAATATATATTATCTTATTTAATTGTTCAAGCCAGGGAAATTGCAGGTATAACTTCTTTTTTTTTAATAGGGGACTGTTATGAATTGAACTGTGTCCCCCCAAAAGTATGTGTAGTAATTTGGCTGGACCAGGATTTCCTGTATTCTGTGAATGCCTTCCGTTTCATGATTTTCTGATGCTGGACATCACACAGCAATCACATGCTGTGGCTGATAGGATGATTATGTTAAAAGAGGATTAGAGGATTAGAGTGAGACTGCCACACCCTTGCTAAGGGAGTTTCCCTGGAGTGTGGCTTGTACCACCCTTTATCCTTTCATCATATGGGAGATGAAAAGAGAGGGAAGCAAGCAGAGAATTGGGAACCTCATACCACCAAGAAAGCCACACTGGGAGAAGAGTGTGTCCTTCATACCTGAGGTTCATGTGCCAAGATGCTCCTTGAAAAAAGACCTATGCAACACAAGGACTTTCCTCCAGAGCCAACAAGGCAGATAGCCTTCCCCTGGAGTGGGCATTTTGCATTTGGACTCGTAACTTACCAGATAGAATGTGTAAGGATAAACTTTCCTTTGTTAAAGCCATCCACTCTGTCATGTTTCTGTTACAGCAGCACTAGCTGGCTAAAACAGAATTTCATACTGAGAGTGGGGTGCTGCTCTAACAAATACCTAAAATGTGGAAGTGGTTTTAAAACTGTTTAAAAGACTCAGAAGGAATGAAGAACTGTTAACAACAAAGAAGGCACAGATAGTGAGAGATAGCAGAGGACCAGTGGTGGCAGACAGGCAGCAGAAGAACCAGAGCAGTGCAAGACAGTGCTAGGGCTGATCCACAGAGAGAGAGAGCTGAGTACCTGTGCACAGAGATTTCCTGGTGGGGTAGGGTACCTCTGGGCACTTGAATTGGTGGAACTAGGCTCGCTGACCCACAGAGCAAGAGAGCTGAGTGCCTGTGTGCAAGAGGCTCCTTGACAGAGTAGGGGTGCCTCCAGGCTCTTGAATTGGTGAAGCTACGGAGCTTTGGAACACTTGCCCCAGCAGGGCAGATGTGGGCCTGAGGCCCAGGCCATTAGGCCATAGGAAGGAGACGCTGAAGAGAACAAGAATGTGAGAAGGTGAGTTGCCTCGGTCTCGAAGCATATGGTCATGACCTCAGGGGTTTGAAAGGGTGGAGCAATGGCTTCCTGTGTTTGTAAGGGTGGAACTGCCACTCAGTTGGGCTTAGGATGCACCTAAAACTGAGGGGCAGAGTTGCTGTCCAAGTGAGCCTTGAAGGCAGAATTGTAGCACAGGTCTAGGGTCTCCACTCAGAATCCAGAGAGTGTGACCAATACCTAGAGTCTGGAGAGCAAGGCTAATGTGCAAATTGTCTCAGAGAACAGAGGATTATTTTCAAAACTTTGAGGGCTAATGTCACGTGTTTTGCTGACTTGCTTGCTGCCCGTTTTGCTTTCCTTTTCCATTTGTGGTGGAAATGTCTACCTTGTGCCTGTCCTGTCATTGTACCTTTGGAAGGAGACAGTTTGTATTCCACATTTCACAGAGGTAGAGGAGTTTTTGTATTTTGGATTTGAAACTAATTTAAGACTTATATCATATGGGATGGACATGTTTTTGCTATGATGAGATGACTGTGTTACGTTTCAAAGATGTGGTCTTGGTTTCTGAAGGGTTGTGCATTATAGATTGAATGTTGTTCCCCGCCCCCTCTGCAAATAATGTGTCTTACTTTGGCTGGACCAGGATTCCCTGTATTCTGTGATTGCCCTCCATTTTGTGATTTTTCTGATGCTATACATCCTAATCTCTGCCTGTGCCTGATAGGATGATTATGTCAAAAGAGGATTAGGGTGGGATTGCCACACCCTTGCTAAGAGAGCTTCCCTGAAGTGTGGCTGGTACTATTCTTTATCCTTTCATCCTATGGGAGATAAGAGAGGGAAGCAAACAGAGAATTGGAAACCTCCCACCGTCGAGAAAGCAGCACCGGAAGACGAGCGTGTCCTCCAGACCTGAGGTTCCTGTGCCAAGATGCTCTCTGAACAAAGACTGATACAGACCAGGACTTGACTCTAGAGCCTTCCTCTGGAGTGGACATCCTGCATTTGGACTTGTAGCCTATTGGCCTGAGTAAGAACAAACTGTCTTTTCTCAAAGCCATCCACTCTGGCATTTCTGTTAGAGCAGCATTAGCAGACTCACTCTAATCCTAAACAGGGACTGAAGCTAAAATAAGTTATCTAATGCCTAAAGATTATATGGGTACTAAGTAGCGGGACAGTACATAAATCAAGACTTTTTGACTCTGAATTCAGTTGTCCATTGTATGACATCACATTTTCCATAATACTCTCAAGACTTATTGATATTTTGGCTGTTGTGTTTTTAAATTCCTTCGACTTTTTTTTTTTAAATGGGGTTTGTCTCTTCCTTTGATGTTACTTCCTGTTGCTGTCCCTTTTCTCCCTTCTTTCTGTTGTCCCAATAATTTATTACATTTATAGTATGTTATGATCCCAGAAACAATAATAGGTTATGGTTTTGTAACCTGATAGTAAACGTGTTCTCAGGGTCTGAATGAAATTCAGGGAAATAAAGTATACGAGCATCACGACATTTATTTCAGATCCTTGGAAATTTATATCATTCTTTGTGTTCTTCTGCATCCTAAAGATTTCAGGTTGTTAGATTGGTCCTTATCTTTCCATGTATGTGTCCTACACTTTTCTACTTAAAGTGTGGTCCATGGACCAGCAAAATTTGCATCTTCTGGGAGTATGCTGGTTAAGTGCTATGTCTGCTGACCGACTGCTGTCTTGCAGTACGAATCTGCCAGGCACTCCTTGGAAACTCTGTAGAGCAGTTCTACTCTGTTCTGTAGGGTCGGTATGAATTGGAATCTACTCAGCAGTAGTGGGTTTCATTTCTTTGTTTTAATTTTGGGAGCATGTTAGCAATAAAGCAGAATTTCAGGCCTCACAACAGAAAGAAGGAATCAGAATCTGCAGTTTAACAAGATCCCAGGTAGGTCAAATAGACATCAAAGTTAGAGAAGCACAGGCGTACATCATTAATGAGGTTAACAACAACTTTTGAGAGTTCCTTATACCTTTTCATATTCACAGTTGGAAGCACAGTGTCTTACAAAACAGCAAGTACTCATGAAATGAAGCCTCTTCTGATGATTTGTAACACCTATGGCTCATTAGGTTTGCAGTTGTTTCCAGCTCTGCCAGAAACTCCATATATGTTTAATTTCAACAGGCCTCAGTTTCTCATCTATGAAATGAAGGGATATAATTAAACATTTCCTCTAGTGACTAACAAATTCCAAAATGCCAGACATTGATGGCACTGGTAAAAATACAAAGCCCTGTAGCACAGTGGTTAAGAGGTCAGGCTGCTGACCAAAAGGTCAGTAATTCAAATCTACCAGCTGCTCCTTGGAAACCTTCTGGGGCAGTTCTGCCCTGTTCTATAGCATTGCTGTGAGTTGTAATCAACTCAGTGGCAATGGGTACAGTTCAAAGATTATTTATAGTAAGAATTAATAATTTAAATTGTGCTAAGATGTTTTCTTTGCAAAAATTTTCAATATCAATTATGTAATGGTGTTAGTGTGAAATATGTAATATATTTTTCAGTATTGGTTGCATCCAAATAGACTGCTATTCTTAAAATCGGACTCAGAAAAGATAGATTAAAAAAAAGAAAAAGTTTCTTTTTCAAGCAGCAAAGTAGAGCAATACCAGGGGCCAACAATCTGTGTTCAAGAGTCTAGTTAAATAGCGAACGAGAAATCACGATATGGAAGAAAGTAGGAGATGATGTTTTAATTTCAAGAGTTTTGTGTTAAATTATGAAAGTGGAACTAACATATTCCACCTAGCTGTGTATACTTTCAAGGTTATCTAGCATTTTATATCCATTCTCACCTTGAAAATTCAAAAGGTAGAGAAAGGATAAGAGACAGCAGAGTTAGAGGACTGCCTATTTCAGAAGTATCTAGCAAACCTAAAAATAAGACATTTCATAATTTTACGTGCTGCTCTGTTCATCACTAGAAAATCCAGCATCGTCTTGGTTGAGAATTAGTCCTTTCATAAAAAATTGAATTTGTATTATTGTAACTGCATCATAATCATCACTGCAGAAACCGTTGTTGACAGCCCACAAAAGAGTCAAATTTTGCTCATGATTACTACTTACAGTTTTAATTCCTTTGATCTTCACATCCACTTGTTTGGCAAATCTGGTCCCTAAATTAGACATTTGGTATATTTGGTCAGCCTTGAAACTTCAAAGACGACAAGCTGTCCAGCCATCTGGAATACTGTCATCAGTGTCCCTTGTGTTCTCACAGATTGCAGACTGTCTTTTCTGAAAGATGCACTAGGGACAAATCTATTCTAAGTCTGAGTAAAATAACTGACCAGTCTTAGGGCACCATGACAGTTACTCATGAGTCTAGCGAGCCTATGCAGAACACCAAACACTATACTTTTAAAAGTAACTTTAGTAGGAACCTGGTATATTCCACATCATCATTTTGCTGGTTTGTGTGTTTAGTGCTGGCTGTGCAGTATATGTGTGTGTGCATACTTTGTACGGTTAAAAAGTCTTATTTATAGGAATAAGGAATAAGACAACTTGCTAATAACTTATACTGGCATTGCCAAATTTAGCCTTTGCATACCACGTGTATTGCCTTTGGGAGGTTACACTTACCTGATCATCTGCAGTGAACAATGTCACATTTTTTTTTCCCAGCACGTCAGGCTCTGCTTTTGTGTATGGCTAGCATGTCTCTCTCCTAGCTCCACAGCACCTGTCTAAAAAGTCCAAGCCTCTTTACGGATTCACAACCCTCGATGGGGCAAATGACCCAGTAAAGCACGTGAAAACCATGTGAAATTGCTCACTGCATTGAATAATCAGTCTCTGGTTGCTGGTCACCCCAGGCCAAAGGAGATTAGGTGGACAACCTGTACCTTTTAAAAGGCAATCTAGTCATCCCAAGAAATCCAAATGTAAAGGCCACCTGGGGTAACAGCTGGACACCCCACGGCACAGTTCTTAGGCTGGAAAAACCTAGGAAACGTGTTCGGATTTTATCTGGGTCACCTGGCAATTCCACTGCAGGAACTGTGCGATGTGGTGAGTCTAGCTGGCGTTGGGTGTGTGTGCACGCGTGCGTGTCTATGTGAGTGTAAGAATTGGGGAGGCTTCCACAGTGCCCCTTTTTTAGATAACAGAGTTGCCGCTGGCCTCAAGTCAAGGCCAAGAAAGCACTGGTTCTTAGCATCGACTGGTGTCTTCTCTGAATCCAAGACTAGCACAACCGCGCTTCCTCTGACTCTTCGCTGGGGGGCAGGCGGACAGGGGCTGGAGTGCGTGCCCGCTGGCTGGGCGCAGCAGGATGCACAGTGGCGACCTGGATCGTGGCTGGGAATCCCGGGAGCCCGGGACTTCGTGACAGAGGCTGACATTTTCGGTAAGAGCGCCAGGACTTCCAGCGGCGCCGCGCCCCCGCCTCCGCCCACGGCACTCTGCCTCACACTTTCGGGTGGTGACGCAGCTGGGCCGGCTACGCAGAAGTCTGCGCGGAAACCCGGAACCTCCCGAGCCGCCGGCCCCCTCCTGCCCTCTCCGCGGGGGGCCCTGCCGAGTGGCGCCTTCCCGCGCCCGGGCTGGGGGCGCGCTGGGCTCCAGGGTCCCACGCAGCAAGGAGCTGGCGAGCTCAGCAGGGAGCGAAGACTTTGGAAACCTTGCAGGAGTTAACATTACCGAGCAGCCACCGGGTGCAGGCGCGGCAGTAAACGTTTGGTCATATTTATTACTCACGGTGTCCTTGTCCTTGTGACGTACAGACTATTTTTAGTTCCACTTAATCTCTTGCGGTTGAGTCAATTTTCTTATCGTAGCGATCCTTAAAAGAGAGCTGACCTGCCTAGGGGTGAGGAAACTCGTTCAAAAAGGTTAATTCACTGTCTTGAAGTGAAACAAAACTCAGAGACACCAGCATAGCAGATCCAGGTTTGTCTCCGCTATGTCGCATGTCCCTTGCGTCAGCCACTTCTTGGCTTTTATTCCAGGAACAGCAAACAGTGAACAGGTGAGACGACAGGTAAGCAGAGTTTTGGGACCCCCTCAGCCAAAGGAGGTGGGGACGTTTGCTTCTGGCTGGTGTTTTCATTTGCCCCAGTGTACTGAAAAAATAAAAAAAAAGACTCGTGTGTCCAGAGGTGAAAAGTTTGGGATGTATGCTACACGCCTTGTGCTTCTACAGTCCATCTGTATAGAGGTTGCTGGAGGATTAAATGAGGTACTGTTTAGATGGATGCTAGCACCCTGGGTCTCTCAGTAAGTGTACTTTCTTCTGCAGCGCTTCCGGAGACTTAGGAGCAATCATCTTCTTACCCCTGGAAAGGAGACCTGCACCGTCGTCTTCGGCAGATGAGGAATTTTAGTCTACGCAAGGAGCTCCCATCGCCATCTAGTTAGCGACACACACAGAGCTATGGTCCCTGTTTATTGGTTACACACCAAATACTTGTGCCACCTCATCCCCTTTTCCTATCAGAAGCTTCAGACCAGCTCTGAGAGCCAAACACTGCTTCCCCGGAGACCTGAGGTCGGCGCGGGGGCGGGGACCTACGGGAAAACCCGCAGAGGAAGTCCCGTCGCCGCTGCCCTCCTGGCTCTTAGAGAGGGGGACCCGCCGGCACACTGCGCGCTGGGCGAGACGCCAGCCCTAAAATATAAAAAATGGGGGAGGGGGGAGGAGGAGGTTTGGGCTGTGAAATCTTCCAGTAAGCGTGGTTGCAGGTAAGAAGGAATACATTGAGTTTTTGTATCCTTTCCCCGTTGGAAGAGTCTTTCCGTGGCACATCGTTTCATGGTAAAGCACAGAATTTAGTGGGAAGCTAGTGCTGAAAAGTGAAATAGGTTCAAGGAAGTTGTCTAACATCATGAAATCTTCAGAATGATCCATTCCAAGTGTAAGGGTTTTTGACAGTCACTGCTCACTAAAGGACACCCTTTTCCTTCTAAGACTCTCTGAAATGAGTTACGGTGTCTGGACATCTCTCTCATTTGGGCATTCCAGAACGTTGGCGATATGAACGGTTTCTAGGTGGAGCTGGAGTTTCAAAGGGGTATAGGAGCACGAAAGGCTTCTCCTTGAAAAGCAAAAGCCTCCTTAAAAAAAATCACAAAAATATTTATTATTCATTGTCGAAAAGTTACATTTTGCAGGAGCAGAAAGAAAAAAAGATCTCATCATGTTTGTATGTGTATATGCAAGGAGTCCTGGTGGTTCCATAGTTAAGAAAGGTCTGCAGTTCGAATCCGCCAGCAGCTCCCTAGAAACTCTATGGGGCAGTTCTGCCCTGTCTTGTAACGTCACTATTAGGTGGAATGGATTCAGTGGTAATGAGGGTTTTGTTTGTTCGTTTCATATATACGTATATATCAACTGTGCACACTGCTTTGTAATATTTTTCCCCTCACCTGAAACATCACAGCATATTACTAAATGTTTCCCATGCATGTTTTTAAATGGATGTTTAGTATTCCTGGAAACCCTAGTAGCATAGTAGTTAGGTGCTAGGGCTGCAAACCAAAAGGTCAGCCATTCGAATCTGCCAGGTGCTCCTTGGAAACTCTATGGAGGAGTTCTACTCTGTCCTATAGAGTCACTATGAGTCAGAATCCACTGGATGGCAGTGGGTTTGGTTTTATGTAGTATTCCAGGATGCATATATTTTACCAAAACCCTATTAAAAGACTTAAACTTGTATGTGGAATTTTGATATTTATATGGCATTGGAGTGTGCAACCTTGTAGATAAATCTTTGATAGAAAAATGGTCTAGAAATGCTATTGCTGGGTCAAAAAAATATGGATTGTCTGAGGTTGACCACTGAAGTCTTCAAAAAAATTCTTCAAGGTGTTTCTCCAGGCTTGTCATTTATTCACCCAGAATTTACTGGGCAACCGTGACATACCAGACATCAGAGTACAGGGATGAATGCGTTGTAATGCAAGGTCCCATACAGTACTTTCAGGGGAAATTTCAGGAAGCAAAGTGCTTAGCTTGAAGGGGATCGTGAAAAAATAATGGTAGTCTTTCTTGAGGGCAGACTTTACATGAGCGAAGGTTAGTGGACAGAACTTTGGAGAATATTAAGAGGAACAGGGAGAGATCCAAGAGAAATTTTCTAAACAGAGGCATGGTAGCCTGAGAGCCTAATGTTTGTTCATGTTTTTGTACAAAATGTATGCTTGTAGTGATAGCTGAGAAGAGGTCAGTCACAGAATGCAAAGAAATAGCTTACTGTGTCATGCCAAGAGGTTCTGGAGTTAATTCATGTAGCAAAAGGAGAAAGTCATTTAGGGAGCCACCAAGAACATGATGAAATGAGATACTTTGATTTAACTCACTAGAGGGCACCCTTTTTTATAGACCCCCAAAGTCATTTCTTGGGAGATAAAAACAAAGGAGAGGAAAATTTCCCAAGGAAATATCCCAAAAATGTATTGAAGTGAAAACTGCAAAGACTTAGTCAAATTCACTGGCAATAACTACCATGTCCATCACACTTAAGAAAAGGCTGTAGTTATCACGAGTGTGGTTGGTCCTGAAAAGCCTCTTGTTTCTCTTTTTTAAAGAGAAGGGCCTTAGTATTGGTGCATGCCCAGAGATGACCTAAGTTTCCTAACCAGAAAACAAATTTGAGACTGTCAATAAGTTGAAAAACATTAGTATGTGTAAGCTGTTTGTAAACTCTCAAAGGGTACTCAATAAAACAGATATTTCTGGAAATAGATTTTCTCATCTTTGGTAGCCTTTAGCTTGAATGGATTTCTTAGAACCTGATATACTTACATATTCAGATTTCTCAAGAACAGGTTGATCTTTATACTAAATTAGCAATGTTTAAATGTTGGCAACCAATTAAAATTTATAAAAACAATGTGCTAGACACGAAAGTTACCATGTTCCATATTTTACTTTCAGCCTACCTGTTTGCAGTTTCTGTACTAGACAGACTAAGAAGTTAACCCTTATGTGCTGTCTATCTGTGAGTGAGGAAGCATTCTGTAGAATGCATCTGTTTGACTCAGTCACCACAGATTTGGAGGGAAAAGTTCAATTTTAGATTTCTGTGTCTTTTTCTCCATAAATATGAAAGTACTTGCCTATGTCTAGATTTTTGGTTTAGGAAATATAGCCTTTGTGTTTATAATACAAGGAATATAAATCACAGTCCCTGTCTAAACCATTTTATATTCTATGCAGAATAGAATGTGTAAGATGGGTTGTAGTATCAAGAGATTTAAAGAAGGAAGACTAAGTAGGCTACTAACGCTTTAATCTGGATCTGCTACTGTTGTTTAAATAGTGTTGCGTTCACCCTGTGACTCATGATGCCACCACTCACAATGCAACATAGCGTAATGGCTGGCCCTCCCTATGATTGGTTGTGAATAGGACCCTTGTGATCCACAGAGTTTTCATTCACTGATTTTTCAGAAGTAGATTGCCATGCCTTTCTGTCTAGTCTGTCTTATTCTAGAAGCTTTACTGAAACTGTTCACCAACATAGCAACACAGAAGCCTCCACTGACAGGTGATAAAGGCCCAGTGGTGGAAGTCTTGTCTGCTAGACCCATGTCAGCTTCAAAGAGGCCTTGCAAAGGGTGGGCATAATGAGACTGGAAGGAAGAGGATAGATATAAAATATTTAAATGAGAAGTAATAGGTAGATAATTGAATAAATGTGGTAAAGAATTAGAGAGAAATGATATATTGTGTGCATGTCATTGAGAAAATTCTAATCAAGCATTATGTTTTATGAGTACTCAAAGGGTGAATTAAATGATTATTTTAGAGGAAGGGGGGAAAAAAAGCTCAATGTCATGTTTTGATTTTCTTCCTGTAAACCAAAGGCAATGTGATTTTGTAATCTGTAAAGAGCTCAGCAAATGTAATCATTTTTATTTATGTAACAGGAAGAAGAGAAAGAAGTTCCAGTGTTAGGGGAGATATTTTGGCTAGCATGTTCAAGCACATTATCCTCCTCTAATACCTTCTTATCTTTAAGGAATTGTCTTCCCTTTTTTTTTTTGAATGGAAATATTGATTCACGTTTTATTTTGGAAGCCCAGTGGAAACAAGTGAAAAGAAGCTTTCTCTTTTTCTTAGTATCATTTTGAATCTGTAAAAGAATGTGTACATATTAACTAAAACATTGAAAAAATATGTGAAGTTAGCCGTAATTTATTCTATGCTAAAACTCTGTTTTGCGCTGTAAGTGTTTTATTCTAGCTTTGTCCTTTCTTCATGTGTCTACGTGGTTTATTGATTTAACATTTACTTATTGGAGACCTAATTGGTGCCAGCCACTGTCCTGGGAAGGGACTTGTTGTTAGGTGCCAGCCAGTGGGTTACGACTCATAGCACCCTATGTACAACAGAAAGAAACAGAGCCTAGTCCTGTGCCACCCACACAGTCATTGCTGTGCTTGAGGCAGTTGTTGTATCCACTGGATCTATCCATCTTGTTAATGGTTTTCCACTTTTCTGCTAACCTCTTGCTTTACCAGGCCTGTTGTCCTTCTCCAGGCACTGGTCCCTCCTGATAATATGTCCAAACTACATGAAATGAAGTCTCACTGTCTTTGTTTCTAAGGAGCATTGCGGCTGTGTTTTCTCCAAGGCAGATTTGTTCATTCTTCCAGCAGTCCATAGTATATTAAAAAATGTTTTTTTGCCAGCACCATTATTCAAAGACATCAATTCTTCTTTAGTCTTCCTTATTCACTGTCTAGCTTTTGCAAGCATATGAAATGATTGAAAATGCCACGTGGCTTGGGTCAGGCTCACCTTAGTCCTCAAAGTGACATCTTTGGTTTTTAATTTTTTAAAGAGGTCTTTTGTAGCAGATTTGGTCAAGATTTCTTGCCTGCTGCTTCCACGGATGTTGATTGTGGATCCAAGTAAAATAAAATCCTGACAAAGTCAAACCTTTCTCCATTTGTCATGATGTTCCTTGTTGACCCAGTTGTAAGTTTTGTTTTCTTTATGCTGAGGTGTATAGCTTCCCTTTTAAATAAACATTAAATATGTATGCATGTGAAGTAAAAGGGAGATTAATACTGCTGGCCTATACCAGAAGCTAAGAGGTTTCCTAAATATACCCAGCATTTTGAAGGTCAGAGTAACTGGGGTAGGGGTTCAGGGGACCACGGTTTCAGGAGATAGATCAATTGCTGTCACTAAGTTTTGTTTTGTTTGTTAAGAGAATGTTCTGCATCCCATTTTGGTGTGGTGTTTCGGGTCTTCAAATCTAACAAGCTGCCATCTAAAGAACATCAACTGGTCCCAATCTACCTGGAGAAGAGGAAAAGGAAGGAGATCAAAGACATCAGGAAAATATGAGCTCAAGTGACAGAAGGGGCCAAATGACCAGAAGACTACATCAGCATGAGACCATAAGAATTAGATGGTACTCAGCCACCACCAATGACTGCCTTGACAGGAAATGCAATGTAGAGTCCCTGATGTAGTGGAGGAAAAATAGATGTGCAGATCTAGAGCTCTATTAAAATACCAGACTTGATGGTCTGACATCTTGGAGGGTCCTCTGAGAACATAGCCCCTGGACTTGTTCCTAGCCCAGAGCTGAAACTGTCATCAAAGGAACTCTCCAGGCAAATTTGGATTGGACAATAAGACCTTGGGAAAACTCTGGGTGGCATAGTGGTTAAGAGCTACAGCTGCTAAACCAAAAAATTAGCAGTTCAAGTCTACCAGGTGCTCCTTGGAAACTATAGGTCAGTTCTACTCTAACCTACAGGGTCGCTATGAGTTGGAATTGACTTGACAACAGTGGGTTTGGGTTTTATGTGTAAGACAGAGAGTGATGCTGGTGAAGTGTGTGCTTCTTGGCCTAAATATACACATGAGGCTGTAGAGCAGCTGCTCTCAAGAGGTAAGATGGGAGGGTGGAGAGGAGGGGACAGGAGTTGGTTAAATGAATACAAGAAGTACAGGGTAGAAAGGAGGAGTGTGCCCTCACAGAGTAGGGAGAGTACCTAGAGTTTCATGCAACTATGTGTGTTGGGTTTTATATGGCAAAATGACTTGGATTGTAAAATTTCACTTAAAGCACAATAAAATATTTAAAAAAAAAATGCAAGTGCACAGACACTTCACAATTTTGGAGTCTCTCTAGATTTCTGGAAGGCTTCATTGACATAGACTGTCAATAGTCTCCTAACTCAATGCTAAAAGTTCCACTTATGGAATTTCACTGGCGTCTGATTGTTTGAAGGGGCTATAGGGAAACTGATGACACAAAGTAAGATAGAGTATGGATCACATTCAATTCTTATCTCTCTGTGGACCCAGCAGACATTATTGCTAATGGGAGTTTTGAGCATATGCTTTTGTGTGGTTAGACTTTACTACTATCAATCTCCTAACCCTTGCAGCAGGTTGCAAATAGACATTAACTTTGGGTATAATTGATTACATGTTAGTTGGGACATCAGTATGATTCTAAATGATTAGCACTCAACAAATGTCCCTCTTCCCCGTTTTGCTCCCTTCAAGCAGCAGAATGAAAGAGCACTTGTCGATAGCCTGCAATAAAGATAACACTAAAGGCTGTTTTTGTAGACTCAGGACACAATGCAGGGTTGTTTGCTCAGCACTTTAGAAATTATCAAGCACTTTAAAATGTTTCGGTTTAAATCTCACTGCAACTCTGTCCTGAAGGTAGGCTGGGCAGACCTATTAATTCAGTATAGTCAGTGACCAGGACTCTATATGCAAACAAAATCTAGAACTTCAGTCTTAGACTAGAACCGAGAACCAGAGCAAGCCCAGAGCATTTTTTCAGGGCCCCAAATTGCTTTCAGCCATGCAACTTAACAAATATTCCTTGAGGACTCATTACATGCCTGGCTCCCTCAGGCTCTGAGGGCAGGAGGAGTGCACAGCACCGCCACTGTTCTCAGGGGAATTAGAGTTTATTTGATGGAAGTTTATACACGTATAAAATGACTACAGCATGAATTATATTTTCATCATGTATTTTAAGAATATAGAGAAGAGACATCATCAGGGGCTGTTCACTGGGAAAAACTTCATGGAAAAAACCAGTGGGTATTTTGGATGCTTTGTAACAAAATAACTAAGGAACAATTCTCTTGAGCCTCTAATGTCAGGCTCTAGGCTCGTTGCTCCTCACATCTTCACTCATTTAAACCACAGTGTACTCCTCTGGGAAATCCTAGCAGCATAGTGGTGAACAGCTGTGTCTGCCAACCAAAAGATTGGCAGTTTGAATCTGCCAGGCACTCCTTAGAAACTCTGTGGAGGCAGTTCTACTCTGTTCTACAGGGTTTCTATGAGTCTGCATCTACTTAACAGCAGCAGGTTTGATTTGGGGGTTTATACCCCTCTGAGGCAGGCATTTTAATATCTACTTTGCGGATGAAGAAATCCATGCACAGAAACGTGGAGGGCTTGGCCAAGAAACATGGGTAAGATCTGAACACAGGGTAGCAGTGCCCAACTCTTAACTACTACTGTACACAATTTTATATTAAGTAATTGCTTTATTAACATCTTTTATTGTGTTTTCAGTGAAAGTTTCCATGGCCAATTGGATTCTTATTTAACAATTTCTACACATTTCATTCAGTGACGTTGGTTATGTTTTCCACAGTGTGTTAAACTGTCTCATTATTTCTGTTTCATTTCTGTTTCATTTCTGGTCATCTAGTTTCTCTGCTCCCTTGCCTTCAACATTTGCTTTCGAGTAAGTGTTGATTGGTTGGGCTCATATAAATGATTTTTTTAAAAGGATCAGAGGATTTACAGATTATATTGTTTATTTCCTGAACCAGTCCGAATTTAGCTAAAAGTTCACTTCATGAAACAGTTTTGGATCAAGATTAAAAGTGTATCTCTGGGCTATAGTTTCTAGAGACTTCTAGTCCCAACCTTAAGTAAGTATAGATTTTAAGAGTTTGACTCTCTTCCACATTTTCCTTGCATTCTATCAGGATCCATTTGTTGTGTAACTGATTAGAACGGTCAGTAGTAGTAGATATCATGGACTGAATTATGTCCTCCCCCAAATAGGTATATCAGTTTGGCTAGGGCATGATTTTTGCCATTGTATGAATATCCCGTGTGTTGTAAATCCTGCCTCTATGAGGTCTCACAATTAAGCCCGTGAACATAATTGTTCTAAGTGCTACATACCTCATTGCTGAATATCACTATGGTCACCTTCAAAGTACTTCCCTTGGGAAGCTATGCATTGATGCCAGCACCTAGTCCATGCTTCAAAGCAATGTTGATAATCTTCCTGGAATGGCCATTGTGCATGGTGGCAAGTTCAAGAACTTAATTGTCTGGTTGTCTGTGAGGTAGTTTTTAGCCAATAAACAAATAACTGGCTAAACTGGAAAACCCTCCCTACTCACTCTGATGTGGCCCCCAATGACTTTTTTCTGTACCCGAAAGTAAAGGAAAAATTGAAAGGAAGATATTTTGATGACATTCAGGACATCAAGGGTAATACCATGACAGCTCTGATAGCCAGTCCAGAAAAAGAGATCCAAAATTACTCTGAAGGGTAAACTAGGTGCTGGCATCAGTTTATAAGTTTCTAAAGGGAATATTTCAAAGTGTAGTGATATTCAGCAATGAGGTATGTAGCACTTTTTCTGGGATGAGTTTTTCAACTTCACTGGCAGTCCTATGAGATTTAACGAGGGAGGATGGACAGCAATTGTGGGACTCAATCTGTAAGACTGTATCATGCCTTTAGGTAGTTTCCTGGGTTGTAAAAGAAAGAAGTGAGCAGAGAGAAAGGGGAACCTCATACATACCACCAAGAAAGTGGCACTGGGAGCTGAGCTAATCCTTTGGACTTGGAGTCCTTGTGCCTGAGAAGCTCCTCAACCAGGGGATGATTGTTGAGAAGGACTTCCCTCCAGAGCCAACAGAGAGAGAAAGCCTTCCTCTGGAGTTGGTGTCTTGAATTAGGACTTTTAGCCTACTTTACTGTGAGGAAATAAATGTCTCTTTATTAAAGCCATGGTATTTTCCATTATAGTAGCACTAGATGACTAAGACAGTAGTCATACACTACCTAGTTTTTCTGGTCTCAGGGTAGATGAGATTGTGGGTTCACATAGACAGTCCTGTAGACTAGCTTCTTCTTTGAATCTTTAGTTTCCTTTTTTTCTCTTTTACTCTAGACTTGTAGAACCACTAGATTTATCTTCAGGTGGCCACTCTCAAACTTTTAAGGCCCCAGGTGCTACTCCTCACACTAGGATGTAGGACAGAAACTTTACATACCATGTTATGCCATTTGAGTTTTCACACAAGACTATTGTTATGAGACTTCAGACCCTGTAAGCCAGCCCCCACAAGGTATTTGACTGAGTCTAGGATGTATCAGTGTTTGTGCCCCCATGTGCTTTATTGTACAGGTTTGAATATATACGGATGCCTATGCTTACATATGTATATGCCTATATGTAGAGACGTTATGTGTGCCCATATATATACACACACACACACCTATAACCTATGCATATGTGCATATGCGTGTAACCACACAAATTTTTAGTTGTTCTTGCAGAGTCACATATGTATGGCATTTACCAAAAAACATACTGTTTTCTTAGGTGTCACTAAGTAAATTTTAAAATCCGACTTCTTAAAATGTATACAAATTGTGTCTGGTCTCCTAAAGGAAGAGAGACCAATCAGAGCTCCCTTCTCCTCTGACACATGGGTAGGTTTTTGAGTCACAGAGAGAGATCTATTTTGCCTCATCCTCTCACCTTGTAGAGAAAACCTTGGCGTGCCTGCATACATACAGTCTTAACCTCTGAGATAACTGTGAAAAGGCCAAATAGTTAAACAGACATTTGGTAAAATTTAGGAAAATGGAACAAGAGAGAATGTAAGTATAGAGAGGACATTAAGAGACAAGCACATAAGTCTTAAATCTAAATGTTTTAAGGAGACCATTACAGGTCACTCCTTGGAAATGCTATAGGGAAGTTCTACTATAACCTCTAAGGTCACTATGAGACTCGATTCCATGGCAAGCGTTTTTTTTTGGGGGGGGTGGTTATAGATTGACTTCTGTCCCCTCTCCCCCACCAAATCCTAACCTCTCAACCTGTGGTTTTAATCTCTTTTAGGACTGAGTTGTTTTTGTTAAATTAATTAGGCAGGATTAGTCAATCTCTTTTGAGACGTAAAAGAGAGATTGAACCAGTAGGAGGAAAAGCCTTCCCCTAGAGCAGGTGCAATGAATTTGAACTTGTAGCTCCTGAACTGTGAGAAAATAAATTTCTGTTTGTAAAAGCCTTGTTTTATTTCTGTCACAGCAGCACTAGACAACTAAGACAGAAACCCAGTCTTTGTGGTCTGACCCTTGGGGGACAATTTATTCTTGGAGCTGGGGAAGCCACAGTTTTGTTTCTCAAAATATTGAAGGTAGTGATCCAGGAGAAGAAGAGTCATCTCACCTAGCCTTGTTTCTGAGCTATCAATTATGGCTTGCCTGTGCTTTCTAGAATTTTTATTCACTGTACTTTTTGTACATATTTCTGTACACAGTCTGTATTAATGTATTTTTCATAGCATCCTACTTTCTATGCCAGCAGAGTTTCTATTAACAACTGCAGCACCTTTGGTAGACCAGCACGGTGTTGGTTGGGATACCATTCTCCACAGAGGCCATGGTGTGGGCAGTGCAGCCAAGGAGCTCAGAAAAGAAAGGCTTCTGGCAGTTAGGAGACATGTGAGCAATATGAGGTCACCAGGCTAAAAACAGGAAGATAAGAAGATGCTAGATAGTTAGCTAGAGGGTGGACAGACACCGTCACTTTACATAAGGTTTTGAAATGTTAACATCAGGAGATAGGATAGACAACTTTTCTACTATGTAAATTTTTTGAAAATAAGTATTACAAAATTTTAAATGAAGAAGTGCATAAACTATATAAATTTTTTGAAAATAGGTATTACAAAATTTTAAATGAAGAAGTGCATAAACTTAGAAGCAGGTGGCCTGACTTCTTCTTCTTCATTTTTAATTATTTTAAAAACACTTTCTATTTTTAGAGCTTTTTTAGGTTTACAGAAAAATTGTGCAGAGCATTGCCCAGAGCTTGCATATATCCCTTTCCTCCCCTGCCCAGAGTTTCTCCTTTTATTAACATCTTACATCCCTATGGCTTCTATGTTACAATTAATGTGGAGATATTGATGCATCATTATTAACTCAATCTGTAGATAAGGCTCATGATTTTGTATAGTTCTGTGAGTGTTGACAAAGACAATGTATTTGTCATGTGTCTACCATTATGGGGTCATGCAGAGTAGTTTAACTAGATGGTCTGAATTTTAATCCTGCCTTTGCCACCAAATGTTTTGTAACCAGTTAGTTTGATATTATTTAAGTTGTCTAAATTTCAGTTTCCTGTCTTTAATGTAGGGGTGTCAGGAGGATGGATAGGGATCAGTCATTGTAAGGCCAATATTATTCTGGTAAATGTTGAACAGGCAGCTCTCAAAGGCAATAGAGAACCCTGACTTGCAGTGTCTGTCAATTTGCATCATATAGGTGTGTCCACAGTGGCCTATTTCAGGACATCCATGTGAAATCTCTAGTATGGAGTTCAGAAGACATATACAGAATCCACTTTCATCAGCTAGTGGGAACCAACTCCAGGAAAGTCAAATTATAGGGCCTTCCTCTATATTGCCTTATGTTCTAAAACAACAACAACAACAACAACTGTCTCGATTCTTTGAACTGTTTTCTTCAGAGGGCCTGCCCTCAGCAAGAACCCCATTTCATATTCCCTTCCCATCTCTAGACCTTGCATCATTGTTTGCAGTGAACATCGTCACTGGGAAGATGGTTCTTGCCCACAAATTTCTCTGTCCTACTGGCAATAGACCATGCCTGAAAGGACTTGCTGATCCTGATGGCATAACCTATTAACCTTGAAGGCTTTAGAGAAGCTTATAGGCATCATCCCGCCTTGGCACACTGGTTGCTAGGGTGTTCTGCCTGCTAATTGCCCCAACTCACTATCACCGGGCAGCCTTGCTTTCCCCTGGAGAATGTAGCATAGATTGTCCAACCACCCATGCCAGGCAAACAATTCTGCAAATATTATGTTATTTACATTTCTACTCAGAGTCCAGTTTAGGCAAAATTGTGAAGCAAACAAAGACTCTTACCTAGTCCCCCGGGTACCCAGTCTTACTGCCTTTACCGGGTCAGTATGTTGTCCCATGTTCTCCAGCCAGCCAGCCATTTATCAAAGACTTACCACACGCCTATGGATGAGAATATAAGGGTGACTCCACACCTCTAAGGAGTCCTGATGACACAATGGTTAAGTGCTGAGGTGCTAACCAGAAAGTCTGTGGTTTCAACCTAATCAGACACTATGTAGGAAAAAAGACCTAGTGATCTGCTCCCATAAAGATTACAGCTTAGAAAGTGCTACTGGGTAATTTTACTCTGTGATTTTGGATCACTGTGAGTCAGAATCTACTCAAAATCACACCTACAACAATAACAACAGGATCTCTGCCATCCGTAAACTCATAGCTTTCAATGGGTTAGAATACGGTGGAAATATACAAATAACTAGAATGCAGTGTGAGAAAGTCAAGGTCAGAAGTACTTACAAAGTGCTCAGGTGGACTTCTGCTGGCCTGAAGAGGGCTGAGACAATTTTTTTTTCACAGAGTGTGTATAGATAAACCACAGGTAAAGGTGGAGGCTTGGAGCTTTATGATAGACCTGTGTGCCTGGCTGTCGTGTTGGACTTGATTCTCTAACTGCAGAGAAAGGCAGCTCTTCCTTCCTCTTACTGCCTTGCCCTTAGAACTTCAAGGCCCTGTGTCCTGTTAATGATAAAACAGTAACCAGTTTTTTTTTTGAGGACTTCCAGTGTCGCAGGATTTGTATGAAGTGTTTCACATTCATTATGTAACTTCATCTCCACAACAACCTTGTTGTTAGGTGGCATTGGGCTGGCTTTGATTTCTAGCGACCCTGTGTATAACAACAAAACACTGCCCAGTCTTGTACTATCCTCATGGTAGTTATTATGCTTGAGCCCAGTGTTGCAGCCATGGTGTCAGTCTGTCTCGTTGAGGGTCTGCCTGTTTTACCTTGGCCCTCTACCTAGCATGATGTACTTTTCGAGGAACTGATCCTTCCCGATAACAGATCCGAAGTATGTGAGATGAAGGCTTGACATCCTCTCTTCTAAGGCGCATTCTGGCTGTATAGCCTCCAAGACAGATTTGTTCATTCTTCTGGCAGTCTGTAGCATATTCAATATTCTTCACCAACACCATAATACAAAGGCATGAATTCTTCTTAGGTCTTCTTTATTCATTGTCCAGCTTTCCCGGTGCACATGAGGTGTGATCTAACACACCACAGCTTCACCATGGCTTGAGTCAGGTGTACCTTAGTTCTTAAAATGTTGTGCTTGCTTTTCAGCACTTTAAATAGGCCTTTTGTAGCAGATTTGCCCAATGCAATGCATCATTTCATTTCTTTGCTGCTGGTTCCATGGATGTTGATTGTGGACCCAAGTGAAACGAAGTCCTTGACAACTTCATCCAACAACGTTCCCCGCAAAAACCTCAATTCTGACTCAAGCTGACCCTGTAGGACAGAGTAGAGTTAGGAGACATGAAATATCATCATGTCTATTTTACAGAGGAAACTAATTTAAAGAGGTCATGTACTCTTAAGCCACACAACTAGGAGTGGTAGAGTTAAAACCTAGCTCTGATTTACCAGGAAGCCTGTGCTCTCAGAAACATATGCCAGCAGGACTTGGAATAATTGAGGGAATGGGACAATTAGTTCTTTCCCCTCACTGACACCCCTCCCCCCAAAAAACTTCCTCACATTCTTGATGATCATGCCTGAATTCCTCTTACCTCATACCTGGACAAACAATGAATCTGAAAGCACCCTGTTCCGGAAGCAGTGGTAGCTGTCCTGAAGAAGCGCTTTGAAGGATATTGAGCATGTGCCAGTTCATCTCCCAGAACTGTGTCTGCTGCTGGGCAATGTTGGGTTAATGGTTAATCTGCTCATGTATGAGTCAGCTAATGCCCCTCCCAAATTGTGTAGTTCATTAACCCAATTAAATGACACCTGCGGACTAATCTGAAGGCCAGACCTGAGTGTCAACTCTCATTTTATTTTCTGTAAAAGGAAAGAAGATTTGTACCTAACATTCAAAATCTAAGAATTCAGCTGACCTTTCTTTATAGCCAATGTAAAGACTACTCAACAGGTATTGCATATATGTTACTTAATTTCGTGTTGACTTCAACCCTGTAAAGTTGAACATATGCAAATAAGCAAGCTGAAGCTGAGAAAAGTTAAGGGATTTCTTCAGTTCATAAAGTCAGTTTTCTTTATATTATACAGGACTCTAACTATTGCAATGAGCTTAGTTTGTATCCCAACGAGTAATCATCCTTTTTGTTAACAGCAAGATTGTGGATGTCTGTAAATGGACATTATCTTTCTAAGAGACTGATACAATGAAAAAAAGGAATGTGAGCTTTGAAGACGATTCTTAGTTAAAATTCCAGTTTGTCCTTTGTGGTGGTGAAACCATTTTCAAATCTCCTAATCTCACCTCAAAAGATGATTTTGAGAATTAAGGTAGATGGTTGCTACCCAATGGGTACTTAAATTCATGTTATTTCTTTTTAGTTCCTCCTTGGTGTAACACTAGTGAACACTTCCAGCCATCTCAAACCAATATTAAATCCTCAATTCATTCTTAGAGGCATTTTCATTTAAGTAAAAAGAAACAAACCACTTTTATGGAAATTTAGGGAAAGTATTGCGAAACTGGGAAAATTATACAGCGTCTGCAGGTTGAGACTCAACAAAACAATCAGAGGCTCATTACCCATGAGGCACTGGGCCAGACGCTGACAGTGGTGGGGAAGCCTGAGAAAAGGCGAGGGCGCTTAAACAGCTGGAAACCTGGTCAGGGAGATAAGACACGTGGATGAATGGAAAAAGAAATAGCAAGCGGAGGCAGTGAAGGATCAGCTTCCAAGGAGTAATGTCAGCAATAAATGCTGTATGAATATGAAATAAAGAGAGACCACTAAGAAGAGGCCAAAAAACTGTTCGCGACCTATTTCCTGCGCCAAGGCATTGTCTCCTTTTGTTTTTCCGTAACACTTGAGTTTTCTCTTCTAGTCACTGGGGCAATTATCTCTCCGTAACAAAGTAGGGAAAATATCACTGTCTTTTAAAACGTGGCACCAGAGTTCCCGTTGGGGGATGGAAAATTAGGTAGAATAGGCTGGACAGTGCTTGAGGTCAAGGTGGAGACCTGAGGACTGGGATGTTAGAGGAGAAACAACTTGCCATTAATAAAAGAGGAAGAACTTGGGACACTTGGAGCATTCAGAGATAGAGAAGAGAGGGAGAAAGGAGGCGTGGCTGGCAGTGCAGTGAGCTGTGATTTCTTCCTACAATTACCTACGTCCTCCCTAAACCTAGAAACCCTGGTAGTGTAGTAGTTTAGTGCTGTGTCTGCTAACTGGAACGTTGGCAGTTCGCTAGGTGCTTCTTGCAAACTCTGCTGTTCTACTTTGACCCATAGGGTCCCTCTGAGGTAGAATTGACTAGATCGCAGTGGGTTTTTTGGTCATGCTCCCAAACTCATACAGCTTTGTCTGACTGTCATTTGACAGGAAGACCAAAAAGGGACAGAGTTTCATTTTAATATTATGCAGAACAGAGTTGTTGTGAAGAGGTAGAAGAGTCCCTCCGGAAATCACCCAGCAGGAAAGGGTTTATATACCTCCTGACTGTTACTGATCATGGGATTTGGAGTTTAAACCAAGTTTACTGAGATGTTTGAGGGGTGGAGGGTCCCGTCTGATATTCGAGCTGTATCTCCAATTCTTTTTTCTTACCTTCTTTACCTTTCCCTCCTCTACAAAGCTTACCCAGCCCAATGCCACGTAGATAGTAGGCACTCCATAACTATCAGCTGAGCTGACTCAAATATAAAGAAATATTATATGTGGCTTCTTCTGTCACAGTTCATAAAATTGAGTGAAGACGATACATGTATATTTCATACATAAAAGTAAACTCAGTATTAACAATTCTGGGAAGGACACAAATGCCAATTAAATTGGCCTAACACTTTCTTACCTCTTTGATTTTTACTGTTCTTTAATGTTAGTTCACATCTTACCTACATGAAGTCTGCCTGGGTTTTCAGTCCCTGAAATCTTATGATATATCCTGCCTGGATTAGCTGTTTGATACTTGGTCATTTTGTTTTCAGGTGGGACATCTCACCTTTTCCATCATACATGACAGTTTCGGAGGACAGGAAGACTGACCATCCCCTATGAAGACCTATTGTAGTGCTCCACATGTGTAGCTGTTCAGTTGACTGTTACTGGTCACATGTGTCTTGTACCATATTCTCAGAAACTACCAAAATGCTTGGCACATAGTAGTACTCAATACTTATTTATTCAGTGGAGTTGAATTGTTGGGTATAGTAGACTTCCGAGAATATGTAAATTCCCAGATATAACTCATCTAGTAGAATAACAGAAAATTAGAGCTTGGGAAGAAGCCAAATCTAATTTTGGTTCCATTATAATTTATTTTTTTATTGCTTTGAGGCATGTAACATAGGCATCCCACTTCAGTTACTGCTGTTGCTCCAATACAAACCTGATTTCTTGGCCAGTAACTTTCACATGGATACTGTGAGGTTTAAAACAGAAATGCACAGAATTTTGATGCTGATGGGCATTGCAAAACAATATAATTCAACCCAGGGACAAATCTAAGCTTGGAGAGGTTGGAGGGGCTATCCTAAGTTTATTCAGTCTATTATAGAGCTCAGGCTACCACTTTGGGTCTCCTGCTTTCTGATTCAGGGGGTCTTTCCAGTCCCAAACTTGGTTGTCAAAACAGCATTTCCTCACCAAGTGTTTCAATTATTAATGTAGTATACTAAGTCCCAGGAGTAGAATAATCCACATTATTACAGCTAGTAAATAAATCTAAAGCAATCTGATACTCCTGTAAAACTGAATGGAGTTTGAAACAAAGCGTCTTTGGGCTCATTGCCATCAGAAGGGACTATCATCTCACTTGTCTTATTAAAAAAATGTAAATGACCCCCTTTATAAAGATACTCATTATATCTTAGCTTTATTGATCCTGTTATATTGCTGTTAATTACAAAAACTACAAAAGCCTTCAGTTAGGTAAGCCATAATAAATAAGATTAGTGATACTTATCCTGCTCTGTATGTTGAGTGCTTGTATAATAAGTTATGTATCTTTTCAAAAATCATTACACTGATGATCCTGTAAAATAATTGTATCATATTTTAGATTTATTACTTTAGACAAAAACTTGTGTGTTCCTGCTAATAGCAGTAACGTTAACTATCATTAGTAATTTTCATAACTCTATCAAGTTGACATTATGATTATTTCCACTTACAGGTGAGGAGTGAAGGCTTATAGAGAACTGGTATGTCGCTCAGGATTCTGCAGCAGGGGAAGCCAGAAAAAAAATAAGAAAATACCGATGTAAAGTATTTAACACAGAGCTGGACAGATGGAGTATTGAACAAAGAGAGAGATTCAGTGTGAAGTACAAATGAATAATAGAAAATCAGATGGAGCTGTTGGAAGGTACGTAAAATACATGATATAAATTCCTGTATATTTAATGGACATTTAACTAAAATTTGATTCTGAACTTCCTAACAAATCAAACACAAAAATACAATTGGTGGCAAGCACCCTTGTCCAAGAGAAGTATAGCTATTTCTGGAGCTAAGATGTAAAGGTACTTTTTCAGGAAATGGAATTTAACCCTTTAGAAATAACCCAGAGGATGAAGCAAACACACTGTAGATGGCTCTAAGAAGCAAGGAAGAAGTAATCGTCAAATCTCAATGAAGTGGATAAGCCTAATTTTCTCTGGCAGATGGTAGAAGAAGGCTTAATATGTTGAGGAAAGGAGCATGCTAGAATGGAAATATTGTGTGAGACTAGAAGACTGTCTTAGGCTGGGTTTTCTAGGGAAGCAAAACCGGTAACACGTGTAGGTACAAGGAAAGATTTATAATATATATATAGATAGATACAAATATAGGAAACAGCTCACGTGATCACAGAAGCTGAATGTTCCAAGCTCTGGCACAAGCCTCACGTGTCCACGGAAGCTGAGGAACCTAAGGTCAGCAAGTCAGAGACCAGAGTTCTAGATCACCGGTTGTGTAGGTCAGTGGATCCCAAGCTGGTGGCGAGACGAAGCGACAGAGGCTGGCAAAAACAGGATCAGCAGGTCAGGGAGCAGGAGCGGCAGAGGCTGGCGAACCCAGGATTGGCAGGTCAGGGAGCAGGACTCTCAAGTGCCGACTGTAAAGACTGATGAGCCCAACAGCTGCTAACTCAAGTCCCGGAACCAGACGCTGGAAGAAGAGAGCAGGAGCTCCTGGCCACGTGAGGGATCAGCAGCTGTAGTCTAAGGTCGCGAGATGAGAGCCGAGGGGCAGGGAGCCACCACAAACCCCACCCTGCCACTTAATACAGCAGCCAAATATGTAGTAGCCAAGTTGACATAATCCTGACTACCACAAAGACTCACCAGAGGATTGAACTCCATGGGAGACCCAAAGGACACTCCATTCACCAAGGACATTATGAGTGTGCTAGTTAGAGAGGGACAAGCATTACCAAGAGCTAGTGCAAGCGTCCTCTGCGGACCAGGGCTCACAATAGGAGATGGTCCCGGTGGAGGGCTCCTTAATAGCCACAAGCATGATGGAGCCCCCTTCCCAGTAAGAGAAGCAAAGCGGAAGTGCTTAACTGCCAGAAGCTAGGTGGCCACAGTTATCATAATAACCAAGAAGGTTGGAGGGGTGGTTAAAGGGGCAGGAATTGTGTAGATAGTTAATACAACATAATGTCCCTATGGGTAAATGTGTAGCCAACAAAGATGCTACATAAGATCTACAAAAAAAAAAAAAAAGACCAGAGTAGAGGATCATGAGGTGTTGCATGATCACCTCAATAAAAAGTCACAATCTTTGCCCAGGTCCTAAACCAGAGCCAATTTCATGTTTAGAACTCATTGAGGAAGTGAACACCTAGGACAGAGAACCCTACAACACTATGGCAAGGAATTATTCTCTGAGTCCTTCCCTAAAGGAACGAATGACCGTTTACTCACATGACTGCACAATGAAGAAAAGGCAATACTCAAACATTCTGAGGACTATTGGATGCACAGTCCAAGTTGACAATGATACTGGGCAACTGAAAGCACCATCATAGCTTCCATATTATTAAAAAAGAAAACCCAAACCCACTGTCATCGAGTCAATTCCAACTCATAGCGACTATAGGACAAAGTGGTTGTCCCGTAGAACTGTCCCATGGTGCCTAATGGATTTGAACTGCTAACCTTTTGGTTAGCAGCTTTAGCACTTAACCACTACACCACCAGGGTTGCCCTATTGTCGTGATGACTTATAGTGATCTGGTTCAACCCTGTCTCACAGTGTGTTCATTCGGTCTGCAGATCTACCTATTAGGCTTTCCCTAGTTCCACAGTGTCTAATATAGAATGGATCTACTTGGCAGCTGGAGTAACGTTTATACTGGACCCTTGGCTTGTGGGTTAAGAGCTATCATAGCAGGGAAGGCAAAGGGAAAAACATTGTAACTTCCCCTTCCTTACCTCAGCCACAATAATAAATCACAAATAGCGTCACTTCAGGAAAGTAACAGAAATTAGTGCCACTATAAGGACCTGAAAAATGGAGGAAGGGTGGTTCCTGTTATATCTCCATTTAATTTGCTAGTTGGGTCCCTGTAGAAGCTGGATGGATCCTAGAAAATTCAACCGAGTAGTAGCATGATAGACTGCAGCTGGTGTGCCAGATGTGGTTGCTGCTAGAGCAGATTAACAAGACCCTAGGTTTTGGCAAATGCATGCTTTTCCATTCTAATTGAACAGAAGAACAGAAACAGTTTGAAATTCAGATGAGACAGATAACAATATTCACTTATATTAACTCTCTTACCTACTCTCATAGTATTGTCTGAAGAAGTCTGGACCATCTGGACATCCAGCAGTACCTCCAACTGATCCATCACTTCAAAGGCATCGCACTGATCAGACAGGATGAGTTATGCTGGAAGCGGCTCCAGAGAAAAATAATACCCATGAAGAACCAGAGAATTGCCACTTCAGTGAGTTTTTAGGGGTTTAGTGGCCGGGGGCATGCAGGATATAGCTCCCTTTGAAAAAGAAAAATTGCTGCATCTTACATTGTCTACTACAAAGAAGGAAGCACAGCACCTGGCAATCTTGTGTCATTTCTTGAGGCAACACATTCCATTCCTAGGAATACTGCTGCTACCCATATGCCGGGTGACATGGAAGGCAGATGGTGTTGACTGCCTTCCAATCTAGGGTGCTCATCTTCAAGCCCCCTAGATTGGAAGTATTCTGTTGAGATCTGTAGGGTTTTCACTGCCTAAGTTCTGGAAGTAGATTGCCAGCCCTTCCTTCCTAGTCTGTATTAGTCTGGATGTGCCACTGAAACCAGCCCACCATGGGTCACTCTGCTGGTATTTGAAATATTGATAACCTATCTTCTAGCACCACAGTAACATGCAAGCCACAGTAGTATGAGAAACTGATAGAGTGGTCTTATTTGCTTCTTAATAGACTTAAACTAATACATGCTCCCCAGCTAGATTCTAGATAGTTAAGTACACATCCTTGTGCCACAATGTGGTGGTTAGAATGAGTTTCACATGTATTTACTGAGGTAAGTGGACTGGGTAGTATGAATCCAATTTCCATATAAGAAAACTGAGGATTAACTAAGAATTTGCCAGGGAAGTACAGCTGATAAGTGACAGGACTAGAATTCAAACTTAGGTCCATGTGAATCCAAAAACATCTTAACCACTTGGCAATACTGCTTGGGGACAGTTAGGCTGAGGACAGCATTGACATCTTCTTATCAGAACTGAATTATCTGTGCACCTCATGTATTATAGAAGTGGGCTGAGGCAGTTCTCCTATCAGGACCTGGGTTTTTCTCAAGCAATTACTTCTACAACAGTACCAACACTCTATCATACATCTGATAGAAGCACCAAAGGTCTACACTGAGCAGTATTCTTTCAATAATTTTAGGCTGAAAAGACTTGAATTTCACAATCATGTGTGCATGATTCATTTGCTTTCTATGTTTTTTCTTTCACTGAGTTATTCAAGTATCTGTTGAGACTTTACTATAGATCTGCATGATGCCTCCAAGATAAAAATTTGAGTATGTTAGTTTTTCCTTCCCATTCCTGTGTAATCAGATGGCTTTTCTTACTTTTAATCTCTCATTACGGGTAACTATTTTGGATGACTTACTGTTTTCCAGTGTATGTCATGCACAGCTACCACCCATCCTTCTGTGGAAGCTTGAGTGTTATTATCATGCAAAACAGGTTTCAGCAGAGCTTCCAGACTAAAAAGAAAGATTTGACAATCTGTTAAAAAAATCAGCCGATGAAATCTTGCGGTTTCTGAGGGTCCTGTCTGCAGCAAACCGTGTGGATGGTACTAGACCAGGCAGAGTTTTGTTCCATTGTACATGCCGTCACCATGAGTCAGTAGCTGACTTGACAGCAGCATACAATAGTTTGCATGACCCTAAGCAGATGGAAAGGACCTTACTCTTGTACATGTAATAATTACCCCACCTTAAGTGGAACCTCATTCAACGGATTAGGGAGAATACAAAAAAAGAACACAGTCACTGGCTAATCATAGTTTGGAAGTAAATGATTTAACATTTCCTTTTCTGGAAGGTGGAGGAAGGAAAAAGATTGCTAAATAAAGGTTGAAAACTATTTTTAAACACCCAAGAAAACTAATTTTAAACATCCAAGGAACTACAACAATTCAACATACTTGATTACAAGAAATTAGAAGGCTTTTGCAAATATATTTTCTTAGGACAAATAATATGCTAGGAAAATACCTATTGAAGCATGACAGATAAACCGTTGGTATCTTTATTAAAAATTTCACGTTGTTGGAAGACACATGATGCCCTGTAGATAGCGGGCAAAGAACAAAATGAGACAACCCTCTTTGCGTCTCTTTCACACACACACATGTTGATAAAATGAAAAATCAAAATAGAAACTAGTGAGGAAGCATATGCAAAATGACTACTGTCTTTAATAATCATGGAAATTCTAAGTTAGAACAAGAAGTTACAGATTTAATACATTTCAGGTACAATCATTTAAAAAATTGTGGCATCCACTCCTGTTGAACTTCAGTTGTATACATTTCACAGGGCAGTGTAAACTGGTAGAAATTTCTTGGAAAACAACATGGCAATATAAATGTATGGATCAAGAATATAAAAATATTCTGTCCATTTGCCTTAGTAATCCCATTTCTGGGGATTTATTCTAATTATTGACAAATATCCAATTTAATATTTAATCATTCTTTAGAAGTTGGCTATATAAAAAATTTCAATATCCTCATTTATAAAACAACAAGAACAGAAAGAATCAACTGTAGATAATTGGAAAGTAAATTATAGTATACCATGAGATATTACATAGCCATTAAGATGATAGTTATGAAGACTTGTATAATAACTTGGGAAAATGTTTGTAAGTTAAAACTAAGTTTAAAGAGTAAGTTGCAATTACATGTACACTGTGATTACCTGTGTTAAAAACATGTGTAGGGAAAAAAAATAGCTAGAAGAAAATGTACACTATGCTAACTGGTTATGTTAGGGTTGCAAGACTGCGCAGATTGTTTATCTCTCTTTTCAAGTTTCTAACTTTTTTAAAATTGAATTACATGATGTCTATGACAGGATTTCCATGAGTAGGATCCGACTCGACGGCACTTGGCTATGGCAGGATTTTTAGTTTAGTTTTGTTTAGTAGGCTTTTTAAAAGCAAATCTCATTCATGGTTTGAATCTGTTTTCCCATCACAATCTAGGCAATATCTTTTGCAGAGAAATATAGGAGGGTGCAATTGTTCTTCTGATGAAGATTTATGTATGAAATCCACCAACAATTATTTTGAGACTGCTTTCTAAATTGCACATGATCACTGGTTGCATGGCTATTTATAAAAGATAATTTCCTAATAAGAGGTTTCTACTTAATTACGATTGGTTTCATTCAATTTACATGAATATTTTAGAGTTTGCAGGTTTCATGTCATATGTTACGTGTTAGAAGGAAACATATTTTTTCTCTTTTTATACTACTGTCTGTCTCCTGTATCACAGATGCATCTTCTATTAGAAAAAAACAAGAAACAGTTGCTGTCGAGTCAATTCTGACTCAGAGACCCTTTAGAGTGACTTTAAAAAATATTTCTCTTCTCAATCATAAAACTGAATGCTTCATCCATGTTAGTTGATCAGTGTTAAACCAATTCAGAAAAATTGAGTCTTCTCATTTGCCTCAGCACTCATAGTTAATCAGTTACCAGGTACCATCTATTCTATCACCTCAGTTTTTTCGCATCTTTCTGTCCATTCGTCCCTGGCTCTTATAACTTGTATTTTACAGTTCTACCAGTTTCTGTGGAGTCAGTTTTGACTCACAGCAACCCTAAGTGTGTCAGAGTAGAAATCTGCTCCATAGGCTTTTCAATGGCTGCTTTTTAAAGAAGTAGACAGCCAGGCCTTTCCTCCAAGCCTGTGGGTGGACCTGAACCTCTAACCTTTCATATAGCAGTATTATTACCTGTTTGCATCACCTAGGGACTCCTGTATTCCTACAGTACTATGTAATGAATCTCCTTGTCTTCCAGCCCATCCTCCACATTGTACTGCTGAATATCCTACCATGCACAGGACAACTTTTCACAACTAAGAGTTTTCCAGCCCCAAATGTCAGCAGGACTGAGGTTGAGAAACTCTGTGCTGAGCAACTCTTCTAAAATAAAAATCTGCTTAAATTCCTCAAAAGCACCCTGTTTCTTCTAGGCAAAAATTTTTGCAGGAGGCTTATTTTCTGTCATTCTCTGTTCATAAACCGAAAAACCAAACCCAGTGCCGTTGAGTTGATTCTGACTCAAAGTGACATTACTGGACAGAGTAGAACTGTCCCATAGGGTTTCTAGCAAACACCTGGCAGATTTACTGCCGACCTTTGGGTTAGGAGGCATAGCACTTACCCACTATACCACCAGGGTTTCCTTTCTGTTCAATAGTACATAAATTCACTCGTGACTGCCCAGCAAGCCAGGTTCTTCCTGGCCTCTGCCTCTGTAACTTGTCTGTGGCTAATTCCTCTGAATTCTTCAGACTGGGTGGGGTCATCTTTCTCTCTGATCACCTTTTGAAGAACATGAATCACTCTGAATTGTCACTTGTTTTGTTGCCCTTCATTACACACACAGTAAGCATCTAGAAGGCAGAAATTGAGTGTTCTTTCTCTGAATCCTCAGGACTTAGTCCACTTTTCTCTGCATCTAGGCAACCAGATCTAAACTCAATCAAGCGTCTCCCTCATTCTCCTTCCTCAGCCTTGCAGACCATTTCTTAAGCACATTACATTCATTCCTTCTTTCCCTTCTATGCTTTGCCTTGCCTGAAATGAAGCTCTTCTCTTTCTCTATTCACTCCCTCCCAGATGTTCTTTGAGGCCTAGCTCAGTAATAATCACCAAGATTTACTGAGTCCATGCCACGTACTGCGTTAGTTTGCTTATAGCATTGTTGCTATCAAGAAGGTATTAGCTCTACTTCACAGGTGAGGAAAAGGATGCAAACAGCCCTGAATTGCCCACTGTCTGTGGCAGGTGAGCAAATCCACAAATACCAGCATTGTAGGCAGCTAGGTTGCATCTCTCCTTAACTGATTCTCTTGTCTTCTGTCTTTGTTTTCTCTCCTACTTCCCTCCAGAATGCACTTGGAAGATCATCTAAATTGTGCAGTTGGCTCCTCAATTTTTAAGAGTAAACTGGGTATTGCTCAGCTAATGGTGGCCCAAACATGATTCCAACACATAGTAGCCCCATAGGACAGCGTAGAACTGTCCCATAGGGTTTCCAAGAAGCAGCTGGTGAATTTGAATTGCCAATCTTTTGGTTAACAGCCCAGCTCTTAACTACACCATTAATGGTGGCAGCCAGGGTTAAATCCAGAAGCTAGATTCTCAATGCTCTTGTCACGCCCTACATAGCACACACCCAGCACTTCTTGCTCAGAGTGAGGTAAATTACAGTGACCTCTCAAGTCACTTAAGGCTGTCCAGCAGAAATAGTGGAGTCAGGGCAGGTGAGGCAGCCTCAGACCTCAGTGACCTGAAGCTGAAGAAGTTTGACTAGGCATGGACCAGGAGGATTTTGTTTAAAGATTCTCAGGAGAAAAGCATTGAAAGGTTGTATGCATGAGAATGAGTGAACAGGTTTGAATCTTTAAAAGCTCGGTGTGAAGAATTCATAATGTCTACCTTGATGGCTTGGTAGTTAATTGCTGTGTTTGCTAAATGAAAGGTCAGCTGGACGAAATCTGCCAGGTGCTCCTTGGAAACTATGGGGTGGTTCTATTCTGTCCTATAGGGTTGCTATGAGTTGGAATCCACTTGATGGCAGTGGGTATGATATGATACGGTGGAAACCCTGGTGGCATAGTAGTTACTTGCTAAGGCTCCTAACCAAAAGGTCAGCTGTTCAAATTCTGCGGTGCTTCTTGGAAACCATATGGGTCATTGTGAGTCAGAACCCACTTGATGGCAATGTTTTTGTTTTTAGAGTGAAGGCTGAGTGACAATTTAAGAGGTTATTGTAATCCTTCAGGTGACAGCGGCAGCTTGGACTACCTTGTTGGAACACTTAAAGACGTGAATGGTTGGAGATATTTAGGAGGTAAAATTGTCAGAATTTGGCCATGGATTGGCCCCACCCCACCCCACCCCACCCCACCCCACCCCACACCACAAACCAGTTGCCGTCAAATGGATTGGCTACTGGGTATGAATTTTAGCTATAGCATAGCCTGGTTTAAGATACTTAAGCCTAGATTTGTTTCCTCAGGAGTAAAGCAAGGATAACACCTACTCTGAGGGATTATTAGTAAAAATTGAAACTCACACATTAGGATTAACTAATGCTAGTCCATGATCTGACTCCATGCTAGTCCATAACAATATTATACATTGATAAAAGTTTTTAATGCAATGGGTTGAATCTGAAGTAACTCGTCAAAGTTGGAGTCTTTATTAAGTTCTTGTTAGTCAAGGGCTCGTCTTTCACTCCACTGGGGCAAGCTGCAGAGGTGTAATGGAGAAATGTGATACATGCATTCGAGTTACAAAGATGTGCTGAAAGGTACTCCAAATTCTGGTGTAGGGGTGTGTCAATCTATAGCCAAATCCTGACAGTTTTTCTTTCTGGGCTGGCTAGTCTCTCATTCTCAGGTTGGTGTTTCTAAAAAACTGTCAAAAAAAAGCGAGTTACGGTGGGGGTGTAAGTAAAGCCAGCTGGGGCGGAGATGGAAGGCTGCGGACTTGGAGCGGCAGGGTCACGTGCGGAGGCGGTAGCAACCGTGGCCCCCGCCCCTGCCTTCCGGGGCTACGGCTCGTGACATCACTAGGAGGCGGGGCTGGCCGCGGGGGGGCGGAGCTGGTCGCGGGGCGTGGCCGGAGGCGGGCTCGTAGCCGAGCGCAGGCCGCGGCGGCCTCCGAGTAACCAGGAGCGGAGCGCAGCGCGGGCCTGATCCCTAGCAGTGGTCGCCGTCCCCGCGCCCCCTCCTCAGCCCCGGGCGCGCGCACGTCGGGGCCCCCGGGGCTGGCAGCCTACTGAGCCGGCCGCTCGGCTCCGACCTCCTCGGCGACCCGGAGCCGCCTGGCCAGAGAACACACGGAAGTGGTGAGTGTCAAGGAGGGAGGTGGAGAAGCCCGGGCACTGCGAGCGGTGTGGCGAAGGGCGCGGAGCCCGGTGCCGTCGGGAGGCGCGGCCGCCACTCTCGCTCCTCGCTCTCCGCGCAGCCGAGCTGCTCCGCGGGTGGCGTGCTGGACCGGTGGGCCCGAGCGGGGTGGGGGCACGCGGGGCGGACTCGGGCGCAGGCTCGGACGACTGGGGATTTCCAGGCAAGCGGAGCCGGCCGGTGGCGGGGAGGTCCGGGAGCTGGAGCTCTGCGCCGGGAGGGGAAAGGTTAAGGCTCGCCGCCCCCTCCCCGAGAGCGCACATCAAGTTTTTGACAGACAAACCCGGAACGCGCTGTCTGACATCCTGTTTATACCACCCTGAGAGACAGGAGCAGGCTTGAGGTTTGACGTCCCTCGCTTGTTGCACCGAGGACTTGACCGCCAGCTCCGTGGCAGAATTACTGTGGTGGGGGCGGGGAGGGGTGATGAGAGAGCGATGGAGAAAGACACGAAGGTTTTTTTCTAACCTCCAGGTGGATGCTGAGGGTCTTAACCGTTTTTTTCCGCTTTGCATCTCAGAGAGGGAACGTTCCTGGGATCTGGGGGTCTTGTATCTGGGGACGTCCGTGGGCTCAGGAAACGCTCCCTTCCTTTTTAGGTTCTGTTAGGATCCTGGCTTCAGGCAGCCAGCGAGAAGGGCCAAAGACCCAGGGTAAGAGGAGCGGGGAAGAGTGAGGCAAGGGAGAGTCACTCTGGAACTGCTCATTTTATAGTGAAGGGGCCGAAAAACCAAAACTAAGGGGTCTGTGGCTTTCTGTGTAGCTCCTGGGATCCTACCCAAGCTTGGTTGCCGACCTGGAGTATCAGAGACTCGCTTAAACAGTACACACTCCTCCAAAGTTACTCCCAAGGTTCCAGGGACGTGAGTTTCTTGATGTGTGTTTACCAAGGTGTTTCTCTAGGGAGACTAGATAAAAGGTTTGATTATTGCCAGGTGTTTGTGAATACGGTATTTTTGAGGGGATAGTCCCTTGATTTCTGTGTGCGCCTGGGGAAGGGGACCTTGCCCTCCGTTCACTTCTCTTAATACAGGGCTCTGAGCTGTCTTCTGCCTCTGGTTAGATACATCGTTATGCCGGGTGGTGGAATGGGGGTCGCAGGGTTTTTCTCTCAGTGGCAGAATTTTACAGGGCAGTAAAATTGCCTGAGAGAAGAAATCATTTTTTAAAAAACCTACTGGCTGACTGTAGATGAGTGTAATGCAGAAACAATCGGAATGGATCATGGAGTCTGCTTGTTGGCTGTTCTTTAAGAAATGGGTTTAAGTTACGGATGTGCATGTATGCAATGACAAAAAATTCCTTTAAGGTGAATGTTTTATGTTGATTAAATCACTCTCTTTCCCAGGCCTCATCTTGTGTAGTTTTCTGGCTTTTGCTTTTGGTGACCCTGATGTTTTCTGAGATCAGGGAGTCCTTTTTGTTGAAAGATCAGTGTGTTATTTTATATATTTGTGGGGAAGGTTAATGGAGATGATTAGGGTACCAGATGCTTCTAGTAGAATATGCTATGTATTGCAGAGAAAATGTCTCCCTTGTATAGGTCCAGATCATATTTAAAGATATAAGCATGTCATACATGAGTTATTATGGGCATTATATTAGAAACAGTCACGACTTCTTTTTTAATACTATATTTAAGCACTGATTGTATCTTATCTCCATTTCTCTAAATAGCTACACTTAAAACAAAACTAGGACTGCAGATTGGCTGTCCATGACTGTCCCCTGTTCTGCAGTATACTATTTGCTTACCATTGGGGAACAATGATAAGTTACATATAGGTAACATAGTTCAGACATTCCCCCAAATATAAGTAAACTTCAGTGTGCTGTAATTTAGGCACATATAATGTCCTTGACAAATACTAGACTCTTGTAATTATCTTTCTGATTATTTGGTATCCACCTTTACAGATTTAAGGTAGGAAATGAATTAGGATACCTGTCTGATTAAAATCTGTCTAAGTTGTTTGGGGAGTTAGGTTACAACATCTTTTCAGTTCAGGAATTGGCTTAAAAAAATGTGGTGAGAATAAGGAATTTTGAGGGTGGGATTGTTTTTGCAGGAATAGGGACAGATTAAATGGCATGCAGAAACAAACTGAGTGCTTCTAAGTAGGCTCAGGATTCACAAAACATTAGTGGTTTCAGCTGTGGACAGTCAGCTACAAATTCTAATACTGTTTCAGTGTTATCCCTCTCTTCTAAATAGCATGAGGAAACACATTTAATCGATCAGAAACCCAGCTAAAGCAAGTAGTGAGAATATGTGTAAGTTTATAGCCGTTTTTATAGAAGGAACAAGAAGCTCTGGTGTCACAGTGGTTGAGCACTTGTGCTTCTCTGGTCAAAGAAAGTCAGTGGTTTGAACCCATCAGAGACTCTGCAGGATAAAAGACCTGGTGATCTGCCCTCACAAGGATTAAAGGCTAGGAAACCCTATGGAGCAGTTCTACTCTGTCTCAGTAGGGTTTCTGTGAGTCAGAACCAACCCCATGGTGCAGAAGAACAACAAAATAGAGGGGACACTAAGTTATAATTGTATCAGGAGGGTTTATTAGCAAAAACCAGGATCTTTGTTTTCCGACTCTGATTCCTCTCCCTGATAAGTATTTTTGTCTCCCCTATCTATATATCCTTCTGATGTTCTAGTGAGATAATATGCTTTTAGAAGGTTTTTTTGTCGGAGTTGTGAATATGCATACAAGAAATTCTTCTTGTTCATTCCCACATTTAAAACAAGTCTTTTAAGAAGATGGGGGAATTGGTTAATTATAACTGAATTTTGCTGAGCAAGCAGCGTCTTATACTCTGATTTATGGTGGCTCACCATATATATGGAGCCTTGTCATAAAACAGAGGGCCCAGAAAGAATCCTGCAGCTTCTTTTGGACCAACAGTTCTCAAATTGGGGTGATTTTGTCCCCAAGGAAACATTTGTGGTTTCTGGAGGCTTTTTTGGTTGTTAACAATGTGTGGAAGGGAATGGTACTGCCGGCATCTGGAAAGTAGATGCCAGGGATGCTGCTGAACGTCTGCAGTGCACAGGATAGCCTCCCAGGACAGTCATCTGGCTCAAAATATCAGTAATGCTGAAACTGAGAAATCCTGTTTTGGAATACCCATGAGAAACAGCATCCTGGCTCCTGTCATGGCACATTGCTTTTTACTTCAGGCACCTATTTTCCTTATTGTAAAATGAGCATAAATGTGACCCTCCTGGTTGACACATACAGTCGTTAGGAGAAATCGGATAAATAAAGCACGTGCAGTACATAGAAACTGTGAAGTGCTACACAAATCGTAACTATTGTGAAGATACCTTTTTATAAATGGATTGTTAGATATGCTGCTAGTTGGTGAGGTGGAGAGAGGTGGTTAAGGCAACAGGCTGAACAAAAGGCAGGTTGGATGGTTTGGTATTGGATTCTTTGCTCTTTTTTGGTAAATGTTTTGTTTAGCAGAGTTTGCATATTATTAGAACATAAACTTTTGCTGTATAATTTCTTAAAAACAAAGGCTATTTTCTCAAGAGAGGACACTGACTGTAGAGAAAGTCATCTTTGGTCTGCTCCCTTTCCCATTTAAAGACAGTTACATTCTTACCAATTTCTTTCCTCTGAGAGCTGGAAAATTGGAAAAGGGGAGAGCAGCTGGTGACTAAAGAAAGTGTTCCTTGTTCCTTTGCCGTCTTTTTAAAAATAATTTTTAAAGTTTACTAAAAATTTTGAAATAATTGCGATGTAAAGGTAAATTTCATTGGAGGAGACATTAGAGAAACGGGTTCAGTGTTTTTTACACTTTGTGCACTCATCTCCCACCCATATTTTCAGTCGGCCTGTTGTTTCCTCTCTGCTTTTGCTCTCCCCTGTACTCAGCTAGGTGTGCCACTATTGCTTCCTGTCTTAAAAACCTTCTGGTAGTGTGGGGTTTGAAACAACTGCTGTGTTGAAAAGACTGTGTTTCAGGGGCAGGAAACTACTTCCTATGAGTATGTTTCCCTCTGAAAGTGCACCGGAATTTTTTGCCAATGTGAGACAAGAAAGCACAGAGCATTAAGCTCCTCATCTCTATCATACCTTCAGCTCTAAAGGTTTCATGATCTGTGATTCTTTGCAGCTGGCATTGGACACACATTCTTGGTTCCCTGTGAGTAAATCGCCCAGTCCCTAGGCAAGACTTGTTTTAGAAGCAAAAGGCAAATTTCTGTTAAGTCTGTGCTGGCCAGAAGACAAGCTAGTCTTTGTTAGGATATTTTTAATCTGTGGTAACTGAATTTATTTAATAGTAGTATTCACATAACACTTTGTGCATCCATTTATTCATTCAGCAGATATTTGTTGAGCTCCTGGAATGAGTCAGGGACTATTCTAGGAGTGAGTAAACAGATGAGGGGAAACAGGCAAAAATCCCTGCCTTTATAGAGTTGATCCTTGGGGTCTGTTCATTCAGAGTTTTGCAGTTGTAAATTATACACACATAAAAATGAGTAAATTCTGCTTTGTGACTGTGGAATGTTTCTTCTTCTTTGTAGTGCTCTTTAATGTGTGAATACTTAAAAAACCAAACCCGTTGCCATTATATTGATTCCAACTCCTGGTGACCCTATTGGCTGGAGTGGAATTGCCTTATAGTGTTTTCAAGGAGCAACTGGTGGATTCGAACTGTTGACATTTTGGTCAGCAGCTGAGCTCTTAACCACTGTGACATCAAGGCTCTGAGGACTGAGAAGTAGCTTCCTTTTTTTTTTTTTTTTTATATTACAGATTAAATCATTCTTTGTGTATGCAAACATTGGTATCTATTCTGCCTTGCAAGTGGACAAGACACAGTTTATATGGCAGTGTATCTGCTGTGTGTAGTATGATACCATGTGGGTGGTACTGTAGTGATCAGAAGTAAAAGCACCAGGATCCCTGAAGAGAACTCACCCTGTTTGGGACCCTTGCGAGATACTTTTTGAAGAGGCATTATTTGAGTTGGGCCTTGAGGAATGACTGGGAGTTCTGTTTCTGGGTCAGAAGGAGATCAAAGCAAAGGATACAGCATGAGCACAGGTACACAGATACAGTTGTGTGTGGTATGGGTGACAAACTTGAAGGCAGCCACTGTGATTGGAGCATAATTCCACTTGAAAGACAGGAGCTGCAGATGAGGCTAGAATGCAGATTAGGGCAGATTGTGAGGACTCCCACCACAAATCTGTAAGTGGCTTGAGGTCAAGGATTGTGGTTTGTGTTGAATGAGTAAAGAAGTAGAAGCCATCCAAGGTTTTGAACTCAAGGATAACATTATTAGCAAATGGAATAGCTGTGAAGCACTGAATGTTATATTAGGGGTCACCTTTATCTGATGATGGTACTACTCATTTTCTCCATGGAAACTTTATGAGACCGTTTTACTCTGACCTTTAGAGTCGCTATGAGTTGGACCCTACTCGATGGCAATGGTATGTGTGTATGTATCATGGAATAGGCTCCTTACTGCACCAATTTCAGCTATCCAGAAGACTGCTAACCTATTGCCATTCATTTGATTCTGACTCAATAGCAACCTTATAGGACAGAGTAGAACTGTTCCATAGGGTCTCTGAAGAGTGGCTGGTAGATTCGAACTGCTGACCTTTTGGTTAGCAGCCAAGTGCTTAAAGGAAACAGGAAATGCTTTGAGCCAAAATAGATGTCAGTAAGCTCATACATGCTTTCCTTAAACTAGAGTAAAACGTTTTGTTTGCTTTTAATTTACAAATAATTCTTTCACAGCTAATCTAACTAGGTTTTGAGTCAACAGAAGATGAAATACAACAAATATAAGGGACAGGAGGTAAGATGATGAATGTAGGCAGGCTCGTTTCTTAGATGCACACACTATTAATTCTTACCTTATAAGTGAAGATTGGAAAGTTTATGAATAGCAAACCCATAATCTAAAAATGAAGCAGTCTGGAACCATTTGGTGGGGGAGCAAATGCCACTGTAAATACCCTATGAAGGTGCCACTATCAGGACACAGTACAGAAATGGGTGATGATGACCAGGCTGTTTAGAAGAGATCAAGTTGTGAGCATAATTAAAATGAGATGAGACAGTTCAGGTCTTTAGGGGAAAAGAGTACTCTAAGATACCTCTTTTCTGGGCCATGAGGTATGCAAGTGGTGGGCGGGGGTAGGTGCACTGTAAGAAGCTACTGACAGAAGCTTGCTACAGGAAAAACTAGAAGAAGAGGTTTTCTCCAGAATGAGAAGCCAGTGAAGAATCTTTGCTATGGAAGAGAGGCTTTAAATCTTTAGAGAAGAATTACTTAAGGGGCATCTTCACAGCAGGCTGGCTTTGCAAAGCTTTTTAAAGAGAAGTTATGAGGAAAGAAGGCAGTAATAACTTGGATCCAACTGGGGAAAACTGCTGTTGTTCATTGCTGTGGAGTCAATTCCGACTCATGGTGACCCAGTCTGCAGAGTCAGACTGTTCCATAAGGTTTTCAAGGCCGTGACATTTGAGAAGCAGATCCCCGGGGTTGTCTTCTGAGGCACTGCTGAATTGAACCACCAACTTTTTCTCTTATAGACAAGCATTTAACTGCGTCATCCAGGGAACCTAAAGGAGACCAAATCTGGTCAACATATTTATTATACTTTTAAGTAGAAAAGACTGATTTACTGTGTTTTAGCCTTGTTTTTCCTTTGTTGTGATTGTTTTGGGGGGCTCTGGAACCAGACCAGAAGCTTTGGGTGGCCCAGTGACTAAAGTGCTTGGCTGCTATCTGAAAGGTTGGTTCGAACCCACCATCTCTTCCTAGGGAGGAAGATGTAGCACTCTGCTTCCGTAAAGGTTATGTATAGCCTTGGACCCTGTGGGACAGTTCTCTATCCCACACCATCACTGTGAATTTAATTGACCTGACACAGAGGGCATTTTTGTTTTTGTTTTTTGGCTTGGAGCCAGATGGCCTGATTTGATCTCTGCTGTGAGAACATAGAAAGGAGCGCTGGGGGTGCACTGGGTAAGTGCTTGGCCTGGAACAAAAAGCTCTGCAGTTAGAATACACCAGCTGCTTCCAGGGAGAAAGATGTGGCAGTCTGCTTTCCAAAAGATTGCAGCCTTGGAAACCCTATGAGGAAGTTCTGCTATGTGCTGTAGGGTCACTTTGAGTCAGAATCAGCTCAACAGCAAGGGGTCTGGGTTAGAACTTAGGTAACTTAGGCCTCTGTTCTCTTATCTGTAAAATGGAAGTAAAAGTGGCACCTACGTCTAGCATTGTTTTGAGAATTGAATGACTGTATACCTAAGGAATTTGGAATGGTGCATGAGTTAAAAACTTATTAGCTGTTATTATTTTTTATGATTGGTAAAAATGTTTTCTTAAAAAAGCGGTCAAATTTATTTCATATGTTTTCAGATGGAAGAAAGGGGAACTTAGTAGATGCTGAACAAAGAATAGCTGATACATATTAAAAAGGCTCTGGGTAGAACTGGGTGGATCAAAAGTTTAGGCACTTACAGAAACATTCCCCACATCTAGAGGGTTTTAATGTAGGCACCACTGAAAGCACTGTATAAATTAGGTTTTTCTTTGTTTTTAAGGAAAAGCAAGAAACAAAAGTACTTTTATTTTTGCTTTGAATGCCATTAACCAAGTCAAACCCCTCGCCATCACATCAAGTCTGACTCATTGTGACTTTATAGGACACAGTAGTACTACCGCTTTATAAGAACTCTGAGTCTGTCATCTTTATAGAAGCAGACTGCCACAGTTTTCTCCTGCAGAGCAGATGGTAGGTTTAAATCACTGGTTTTTCTGTTAGCAGCCAAGTGCTTAAATGCTATTGGACCCAAACCAAACCCATTGCCATCGAGTCAGTTCTGACTCATAGGAGAGAGTAGAGCTGCCCCTAGTGTTTCCCAGGAGCAGCTGGTAGATTTGAACTGTTGTGTTTGCTTAGCAGCCAAGCCAAGTGCTGTTGAGTCGTAGCTCTTAACCAGTGTGGCACCAGGGCTCTCTGGGCCCTTAAACCCATTGCCACCAAGTTGATTCCAATTCATAGCGACCTTGTAGGACCGAGTAGAACTACTCTATAAGGTTTCCAAAGAGTATCGCCAGATTGGAACTGCCTGGCCTTTTGGTTATCCACCATAATACTTAACTACTCTGCCACCAGGGTTTTCTCAGGGCCATTCAACAACAAATAACAATCTGGTTGCTTCTGACTCAGAGTTACTCTACAGTACAGAGTAGAACTGCCCTTTTGAGTTTCCAAGGAGCACCTGGTGGATTTGAACTGCTGACCTTTTGGTTAGCAGACTTGGCACTTCACCACTCTGCCACCAGGATTTCCCACAGTGTCATTCCAAAATCAGAAAATGAAACCCAGTGCCATCAAGTTGATTCTGACTTGTAGTGACCTGGAGAACAGAGCAGAACTGCTCCATAGAGTTTCCAAGGGGTGCCTGGTGAATTTGAACTGCCAGCCTTTTGATTAGCAGACTAGCACTTCACCACTAGCCATCTGGGCCATTGGAGGTATATAATTTGTGAGAGTGTTAGATATTCTGGAAAATGATTCAGATACCATTTAATGATACTGTATTGTTTTCAGTGATTCACTTTGCTTTGCAAATGAGGCAGGGGGATGGGACATCTGGCACAGATTTGTAAAATGGTGTCTGTAAAATTGTGTGGAAAAAAAAAGCCTTATAAATCAGATAATGTTCCAGGGGGTTTTGTTGTTTAAGTAATTTTAAGAGTTAAAGGAAATGAAAAAATATATCCAGCTTCTCTTGAATTCTGTTTTATCATTCACATTTTCTACTTCTGCGTATTGTTTTTCTAAAGCAAGATTTACCCAAAATATAAGTTTGTACACTGAGTTGACACTTCCTTTTAGTCATATTTTAATATATCCTTATTTCCTTTTCAGTGATGTTTATGTTGAGCTGGTTTCTTAGGTCTGGGCATTATTTTCTCAGGAATAGCAGTTGCCACATGGTAGGAAAAGAGCTCCTGATACTGTGATCATGCCATCCACTTTGGGAGCAAAGGAGATAGCTCTGTCTTTCCTTGTCGTCCCATTTGAGAATGAAAAAGAGTAAAGTTCTCTAATTTGGTTAAGAGGAGGGCCACTGGGTAGGGAAGTCCACCTCATGGTGAAAAGACTGTCTTATACCTATTTAAAATAAAAGTTCCCTTCCGTTATTTTCAGGTGTATTAGGTAACTCACACTGGCCTGGAATATGGCATAGAGATAGATAAGAACAATTTGTGGTTAATGTAACTCTTAGTTGTTTTGGGAAACCCTGGTGGCATAATTATTAAGTGCTGCATCTGCTAACCCAAAAGTTGGCAGTTCACTTCTGCCAGGCACTCCTTGGAAACTCTGTGGAGCAGTTCTCCTCTGTCCTGTAGGGTTGCTATGAGTCAGAATTAACTTGACGGCAGTGGGTTTGGTTTCTTAGTTTGTTTTGGTGGTGTTTTAAAGGACTTAAGGGTATTAGAACTGACAAGTTCATTCAGTTAAGCACAATTACAGCTGCAGTCTTATTTGCAAAGTTAATTTGCTCAGGCTGTGGCAAGGCTATAATTTATACTAATTTTTTTCAATTAGTAGCATTTGAAATAATCTTTTATATATGGTAAGAGGAGAGATAAGGTGTGCGATGGTGCAGTAGTTACATTGCTTAGCTGCTAAGGGAAAGGTTGACAGTTTGGACCTACCAGCCATTTGGGGAGAAAGGTGTGGCAGTCGGTATGCATCAAGATTTATAGCCTTGGAAACCCCATGGAGTTGCTCTGCATCAGAATTGACTTGGCTGCAGTGGATTTGATGTTTTGGTTTTTAAGAGAAAAATCCCATGGTCGTGCAGTCAGTTCCTATTATAGCCACCCTGTACAGTTTCCTAAGCTGTAAGTCTTATGAAAGTGTACTAACACATCTTTCTCCTTCAGAACCACAGTAGTTTCAACTGCCAACCTTTCAGTTAGTGGTCACTTGCTTTAATCACTGTGCCACCAAGAATCCTTTTTAAGAGAAAAGTCAAAAGAAAAAAAAAATCAAGTAAAATGCAGTCTTCCAAATGTATATATTCCCATTGAAAATTCTAATTAAACTGGTTCAGTGGATCACACACAGATAAGACAGATGTCATTTGTATTTTAAAGAGTCATACTGGGTCTTTTGCCAACTTCACCTACAAACCAATTTGAGAGTTAATTCACATAATACAAACTAAAAAAAAAAAAAAAAAAAAAATTCTACGATACCTAGATAGAATGTTCTGACTGATTTCACTCACTGAAAACTATTCTGTGAAACTTTATGCAGATAACTAATCAGTGTGTGTAAGTTTTATTGGGAAAATCATTTGCTGTCTAGTGATAACTCTGACGAGCCTCATTTTTTTAAGATTATGGATAACAATCCAGCCAGGTTCTTTAGACATGGGAGGGGGAGGGTAGAAGTCGTTGGAATGGCCAGAATATTAAATGTAAGCATAGTTGATTTAGGAAGTTGAACACCGCCTGCCCCCCTGCCCCATCACCACGATGCACAAGATGGACAAGATTAAAATGTTCTCAGGCTTTCATGTTCTTATTCAGCAGTTTATCTGTAGAGCACGCATTATGTGGGAATAAGACAGGCTTGGCTCCTGCCCTCAGGAAGCTTCCTTGCTGACAGGGAAGGTAGTGATTCAGTAATTACACAACTATTTGTTACAATTATGCTAAGTCCCAGGAAAGGTATCTAGGGGGGAAGTGAGAAAAAGGGTCTCTGTGATACCTCTTTTTTACATTAAAATTCATGGATGAAATAATTAGGCTAAGAGGATAAGGAGAGTTTTCAAATAGAACAGCATGTGCAAAGGACCAGAGGTAAAACCAGCATAGTGTAGCAGGATCAAAGAGGAAGTAGCCCAGAACCTAATCAAGTAGAGACTTACGGTGGTACTAAAAACTTTGGACTTTATTATAAGACAATGGGGAAAAATTGAACTTTTTTTTTTTAAATTATGATTGAATGAAAATGTACATTCCCATATAAATCTGCATGCCCACCTGTATGCTGCTCCCACTGCGCTCCCTGCCTGGTTAACAGAACAGTCTTCCTCTCACCTCCATACATGTCTTATCCTCCCATCAAACTCCTGTCCCCTCCTCTCCACCCACTCCCCGGCCTCCAGTAAGAGGTCAGCGGGCCAGGGGCCGTGCTCCCAGGGAACTCCAAGGCCCCTGGACCATCAATTGCGATCTTTTAGTGGAGATCTCAGGGTGCACCCCTTTTTGTTCTTGTGTTGCCAGTGAGACTCAACTTTGTGAGCTCCATCACGGCTATCACTGGTGGTGGCCAGGCACCATCCAGTTCTTCTGGTCACAAGTTGATGTAGTCACCCACTCATGTGGGTCTGTCTGTCTTCTGGGTTTTCTTTCCTCAGTGTTGTTTTGGTCCTTGGTAATTATCTGTTCCTGCTGAGTTGGGACTGTTTGCTGTACCCTCAGATGACAGCTTGGCAGCTTTTAAGACCCCAGACGCCACTCACCTATGTGGGGTGCAGAAGGCTTTCTTAGCAAAATGCTAGTTGTGCCAAATGGCCTCAATTTACCCTGAAAACATGGTCCCTGGCCCCCTGCCCCAGCTACTCTGTCCTTATAATATTGGATTAAGATGGGAGAAGTAATCATTTTATGTTGAAGTCCAGTTAATGGCGATATTTCAAATGTGTGCCGTCACAGATTTCACCCAAACAAGTTTCTATCGACTAAACACTCCCCGCCTCGGCCACCCTCCCTCCCCATCTATGTAACCGTCAGAATCTTTTCTTCTATGCATGAGTCCATTTTTAAGTTCTTACCATAGGGGTCTCATAAAATATTTGTTCTTTTGTCACTGACTACTTTTCACTCAGCATAGTGTCCTCCAGTTGAAACCAGATTGAGATGTTTCCTAAAATCTTCATTGTTGTTTATCATTGCATACTGTTCCAGTGAGTATGAACTCTTTTAAAAACAAGGCAGTGACATGGGATGATGTCATTGTAACAAAGAAGAATGACTACCACACCCTGCCAAGTGCTGCCCCTTGAGCCCCTCTCTTATTTCTCTACTGTTTTGCCAAATAAATGCCTTGAAAGCCTTCATTTCCTCTCACTCACTCTTTTAACCCTTTGCAGTTTGACTGCTGGCTTCGCACTGTCAGGGGTGCTTCCTTAAGGTCACCAGTGACCTTCTTGCTGTCACATTTGACACCTTCTTTTTCCCTTTCATTGTCTAAGACATGTGATACTGCTGACCACCACCTTTGTGGAATATGTCCTCCAGACACAGTGCTGTCTGGCTTTGAGGCATATTACGTCCCTCCTCTCAATGTCTTTTCTCTCCTTGTGTTTTTTTTTTTTTTTTTTCCTTCTCTTCGACCTCAGCTATAACCTGAATGAAGATTTTTTTGAAGGTTCTGAGAATGGCAAATCTCATTTGCTCCCCAAACTGTATAGATTATCTACTTTTCACCTGAGCTCTAGGAGTCTCGGTTAATACTGTTATGCCCTATCTGCTCCTTAAGACCCTAGATACCCTTTGAACTTTAGGTACTACTCACGGTGCTAGAGATGCTGAAGAACAAGAGAGGCCCCTGCCCATAAAGAGCAAACAGTGTTTTACGATGACAAACGTGTAAATAAACACGATAATTTCATGTGGTGGTAAGTGCAGTAAAGACAATGATAAGATGAGTGGGAGAGGGCCTGACTCTCAGAGGAAGTGACCTTTGAGCTCAAACCCGAAAGATGAGTAATTAGTATGTCAGGTTCAGAAGGAGCGTGTACTAGGCAGAAGGAACAGCGAGTGCATAGGTCCCAACATGGGATGATCTTTTGAATTCATGCTGGGCCCTTTTGACCTAAGTGTCTTGTTGATTCTTTCTACCGTTCCAAAATTAGATACTGTCTCTTCCTTACCTGGCGGTACCAGTGGGTGATTTCTGTTTTTATAAATACAGCACCACCCCTGTCCACTGTCAAAACCTTAGATCAGGGGTCAGCAAACTTCACCTATAACGGGAGAAATAGTAAATGCAGTATTTTCCCTTTGTGGGCCATAACTAGTCACCGTTGCCATTGTAACACTAAAGCAGGTAGTACGTAAACCAGTGAGTCTTACTATGTTCCAAAAAACTGTGTGAATAGACATTGAAATTTGATTTTCTACTTGTGTCACAAAATACCTTTTTGCCCCCAACCAATTAAAAATGTAAAAACTTGCACAGCTTGCAGGCTGTACAAAAACAATTGGCAACCCAGATTTGACTCTTGATCCAGTTGATGATCCTTGCCTTAGACAGATCCCTGGTATCTCCTTTGCTTTTTCTCCACCTGACATCCCGCAGTTTGCCAAGCCTTCTCCCTGCTCCCTCCTTAGTATGTTGTACTTTTGTCTTCTCATCATTCCCACTGCCACAGTTTTAGTTTGGCTTCCTTTTTTTCCTAGGCAGTTGGAGTACTCTCCAGTTTAGTTCCACTACTTCCAGTTGTTTTTCTCTAGTCTGCCTTTCACAGAGGTGTTGAAGGGTCTTCCTGAAGACTGACTGAGTAGTTTCCCTGATTATAAGCTTTTAGAAGCCTCTCTGGCCTACAGAGGAGCACTGGTGTCACAGTGGTTAAGAGCTGAGCTGCTAACCAAAACGTCGGTACTTTGAATCCACCAGGTGCTCCTTGGAAACCCTATGAAACAGTTCTCCCTTGTCCTATAAAGTCGCTATGAGGCAGTCAACTCAATGGCAATGGATTTGGTTTTGGTTATTGCCTATAAAGGAGTCCCTTTGTGGTAGAAATGGATAAACATTGTTAGCCAAAAGGCTGTTGGTTCAAACCTACCCGGAAGCCACGCAGAGGACAGGCCTCAAGATTGTTTCTGAAAGGTTGCAACCTTGAAAACCATCTGGAACAGTTCTGATCTGCACACATCAAGGTCACTATGAATTGGAATTGACTCGACAACAGCTAGCAACAGCATTGCCATGTGGACAGTCCAAACTCTGCTTTTGTCTGGCATGGAAAACTTCTTACGATGAAACTCTAGTTTACTTCTTTAGCTGATTCTCCCATTTCTCTCCTACTCTGTGCCAAAATGGGTTATTTATCATTTTGCACTCAAGTCTGAACCATTTCCCATGCTTTTCTGGGTTTGTGGTACTGTTGTTTTTTTCATGCACTCTGCTCATGACTCATGCTCTCCATCTAGCAAAATCCCATAACTCTTAAGGGCTATCTAAATGTCCCTGGTTCCCCTCCCTCTCCCGAGTAAGAGGCGCATATATGTAATGCCGTGATGGTAGTGTGTGATCCTCTTTTCTAGCTCATCATGGTCTGCTTGTGCTTCAGTTCTTTTTAGACTTACCTCCACTGTGCAGTCACAAGTCCTTGAGGACAGGAAGTATCTCTTTCATTGCTATGTCCCCTTTCACAGTAGGCATGCAGGCATTTATTGAATACATGCTAAATCCTGTGTTTTTGTTAGGTGCTGTCAAGTCACTTCTGACTCGTAGTGACCAAATGTACAACTGACCAAACACCACCTGACCCTGCACCATCCTCATAATCATTTTTATGCTTCAACCCATTCTTGTAGCCACTGTGTCGGTGCATCTCATTGAGAGTCTTCCTCATTTTCACTGACCCTCTACTTTAACACGCATACTGTCCTTTTCTAGGGACTGGTCCCTCCAGATAACACGTTTAAAGTACTTGAGACCAAATCTCACCATTCTGGCTGTACTTCTAAGACAGGCTTCATTGTTCTGGCAGTCCATGGTGTATGTTCACTGTTCTTCATCAAACTATATTTCAAAGGTATATAACTTGTAAAACTACAGAGTGGAAACATTTTATTGAAGAGAGTTTGGTCAAGTTGAATCCTTGGTTATTATATCAAGCGTACCATTTTATAAAAAGATGACCAAATATTTTGGAAGACATCTTGTATTCTTGGTGGTGCCAGTGGTTTAGATAAGTAAGTTTGGGCAAGTTATAAAGGTCTTTCCTCAGAAATTGTTGTGCTGATTTTTTATTTAAAAAAGAAAGAAATGAGAGCTTTGTATCTCATCATGTTTCCTTACCAGAAATCTCAGGAATAAATTACTTAACTTGTTTTAGATTGCCACCTGGTTTTCTTAAAATAATCTCCCTACCTTGGTCTGCCCATCAAAGTACTTGTCATATGGTATAGGACCCTTCTATAAAGGTCCTACTGTATGTGTATTTTATATTTTACAGAACCAAACCTGTTGCTGTTGAGTCAATTCTGATCTATAGCCAGCCACCTTTTAGGGTAGAGGAGAGCTGCTCATAGGGTTTCCAAGGCTGTAAATCTTTATGGAGGAAGACTGCCACATCTTTATCCTGAGGCGCTGTTGGTCATTTTGAATTGCTGACCTTTCAGTTAGAAGCCAAGTACTTTAATCACTGTACCACTAGGAATTTTTTTTTTTTTTTTTTTTTGGCTAAGAGATATGTAACTAATATATACCTGATCCTTAGTTTCTCTATCTGGAAGTGACACCAAGTTATTAAAAGAGGTAAGTATCCTGCAAGAAATGGGCAAGAAGACTTTGGGACAAAATGGAAGTCATGATTTGGGATTGGTGAAAAATGAGAAAAGCCCTTTGTGAGTGTTTTGTTAGCCCATGGATTAGTTAATGTGTGGTTGGGGTAGGTTGTGTCTCCCAGGTATGTGGAGTGTATAGTATTTCTTCCCAAAAGAGGAAAGCAGGGGCAAGGAGATGAGACTAATGATTATATTACACTTTTACTATGTATCAGCTGTTGGGTTACGTGCTTTGTATTTGATATTCAATTTAATCTTTGTAATAGCTTGAGAGACTTAATGGTTTCATTTTTCAGATGAGCAAACGAAGTTAATAAGTGACAGAGCTGGAATTCAAATGAGGCACTCTGGCTTAAAACCCTTGTTCTTTCTACTCTCCAGTCCCTAGACCCCTGGCGCCTCTGCTTTGTTTTGTTTTTGCCGACATTGGAGTTTAAAATGAGGGCTTTTGTTGCTGTCTTGTTTTCTAATCTAATGTTTCTGGAGCAATTTGAGGTCTTTGGAAAAGCACTTTGATTATGCCTGTGTTGTGTTTGGTGGTGCAATGCTTAAACACTTGGCTGCTAACCTAACAGAAGACAGTTTGAACCTAACAGTGGCTCCGTGGGAGAAATGAGTCGCAGATCTGCTCCCATAGTTAGAACAGCCTGGCAGAGCCCATGGGGCAGTTCTTCTGTGTCCTCCGAGGTTGCTATGAGTTAGAATCAACTTAAAGGCATACAGTAGCAACAACAGCGTTGTTAGACGGTAAATAGTAGTAAAGAGGACCTGAAAGGACTTTTTTCCTGGGTAGGTGGACAATTGATATCATTTAGATGTTCAGAAAGTTTGATATTTTCTTCTGAAATGTTTAGCTTAAAAGTTGTATTGATGTTTTTAACATTTTAAATCAAACTTCGTTTACAGGCACTTTATTATTATTATTGTGTGATGTCAAGTCAATTTTGATTCATAGTGACCCTATATGACAGAGTAGAACTGCCCCATAGTGTTTCTAGGCTATAATCTTTAGAGGTGCAGATCAGCAGGTATTGCCTTCCGTGGAGCTGCTGATGAGTTCAAATCACTAACTTTTTGGTTAGCAGCAGAGTGCTTAACTATTGTGTCACCGGGCTCCTTCATTACTTCATTACTGGTTATCGTATAATTTGTACAGTGTTTACCTGTTTGGGTCTTAGTATAACAGATGTGGTGTTACATAAAGCACGCTGGCTTTGGGACCAGGAGTAGTTGATTCCGAGGCTGGCTGCTGCCATTTACTAGTGCTGCAATTTTAGGCTCACAGTTGATCCTCAGTTTGTCTGAGCTGTAAAATGGACTTAATAATAACCACCACAAAGGGAGTCTTACAAAGATTCAATGACGTAGAACGTAAGAAATAACTTCCGACAGTGCCTGAAATCCAACAGCATTCAATAAAAGTTAATTATTGGCCCTACCTCCCAAGTACTAAACAGTGTCAGAGACTAAATGGTTTTGTAATGCTTACATCTGTGTAAGCTGGAAACTTGATAGATAGATATTACTTAATTTCTGAACTTCCAATGCAGGACACCTTGCTGATGTAAATGGTTAGGTTCTCACTATGTGAAAGCATTAGGATTTAAAACAGTGAGTGCTTCAGACTTCCAAATTTAAACCAGAGTCTGTTGGTTTGAATTGTGGCTTAGATATTTACTGGTTAAATGATTGCCGTCAAATTACTCAACAACTGCTTTGTGCCTCAGTTTTCTCATCTATAAAGTGAAAATAATGGCAGTGCCTACATTATACAGTTAGAAGGATTAAATGAACATGTATGTATGTATGTGTGTGCATGTACATACCAAATCTTATAAGGGTTTGCCCCTATTATTATATACTGTCTTTTCTCACCTTCCTGTTGAGACAGCCCATAAGTTATCTGGAAATTCCCTAGAATTCCCCTGTACACCTCTCTCTAGGGAGAATCCACCCTACATGCATGCCTGTCTTTTTCCTGTCTTCATTCCCTTCATAGTTGCTTCGTTTTAGCTCAGGCTGTCCTTTTCTCATGGATTATACATTCTCATCAATCCCCATTCTTCTACATTCCTTGACTAGATGCTTTACAAAAACTTATTTTTGTTTTTATATGGACATTGTTCTCTTATATGGCTGATAAACCCAGCTGTGTGTTAAGGACACTCTCATACCAAGAAAGGGGAAAGCCGTATAATCTCAGGCAAGTGCAAAACAACAAAAAGACTCTTGTTTACTGAATGCTTACTTCATGCCAGGCATTCAGATGAGTAAACTGAAGCTTAGAATGGCTAAATAATGTGTTCAAGGCACCTAGCTTTTAAGTGGGGAAAACCTGGAATTGATTGAAGCCAGGCCCTTGGTCTCAAAACCCCTGAGCTCTGTTGCTTTAAAGCCTTCAAGCACTCCACCAGACTCCATCTGCCTCTGTTATTAACTGTACTCTGCCTTCCCTCAAGTTCCACTTTTCAAGATGACAGAATCAGTTCTGTTCTCTGTGGCTGCAATAATGCTTTCTGCTCTTTTGGCAGGGCAGTTACATAGTGTTTTGGATACTTTATGTGCTAAATTTGCCTTTCATGTGTTGGCTTGTAAACCTAACCACGTTTCTAGCCATGTGGGTTGGGGGAAATAGTGTTCTAAGTTTCAGATAACAAAGTGGGAATGAATTTTGAAAAAGGCAAAGTTGTTCACAAGCTGAAGACTGCCATTGTACCTGTTTGGGTGTGTTACCTGCGTTGGTATGCTTTAAAGGCTTATGTGTCATGTCTGAATAGGCATTCTAGAATTTATACACGTTGCTGTGCTTAAATTAGCTCCAGTTGGACCTCATTTGTGGCTGACCTTTGTACCACCAGCCCTTACCATTGTGTTTGGCACATGTAGGAGCCCTGTCAGGAAATCTGTTTAGTCCTATTTAAATATCAATGACTCTTTATGGTTTTCTGTAGGCTTGAAATGTTTCGTTAAAAAACAAATCAATAGAGTTATGGGCCGGGAGGTTGAATGGGACATCATAAAGGTATTTGGGAGCCGCTTAGGAGAATACTGTTTTAATTATTGAGAAACAAGGGAAGCAGTCAAATGAGTTTCTTCTTGGCTTGTAGTCTTGTTTATTTTTCTCAGATTAGAACTGATAGCTCTAATAATTTTAAGAGATCACAGAGACAGATCTGCCTTGAGCTGTAGCATATTTGATCCTAAGTGTATAGAATTTACCTAATAGGTACTGTGTAAGAGTTATTAGCACACAATGATCATAGCATCTGGGAGATATAAGAGTTGGAAGAAATAAAATCTGCTCGGGAACACCTCTCCCTTAATGTTATGATGAGGAAAACTTAAGAATCAGAATGCATATGTGATTTGTGTCTGACCTCTGTGGGCAGCCACTCCAGTGTTTTTTATATTGCATCATGCTAGATTTGTGATTGAGTGATAAACTGGTACAGAAAGGAGTCTTGTTTAGATTTTCAGAAACTAAATGCCTAGTTGTTCAAATAGTTCTGAGAAGGCTAAGATATAATTATGGGCTGGAGATTTAAAGATTATTTAAGAGAAATTAGGCTTATCTAGAATTATCTCAGAAGTTCTGGCAGGTGAAATGATGAAGTAATTCAGCCACTAACTGAAAGTTGAGGAGTTCTGACCCCACCAGCCACTCTGTGAGAGGAAAGATCTGGCAGTCAACTCCCGTTAAGATTTGTGGCCCAGGAAACTCGATGGAGCAGTTCTACTCTGTTTTGTAGAGTCACTGTGAGTCAGAATCTGTTTGGCAGCAACAACAGAATCATCTGGGGTCCATCCAAAAGTCCCTGAGTGGTGTAAGAGGTTCATGTGTTTGGCTCCTAACAGAAAGGTTAAAGGTTCAAATCCACCCAGAGACATCTTGTAAGAAAGTCCTGACACTCTTCTGAAAAATCAGCTATTGAAAATCCTGTGTAGCACATTTCTCTTCTGACACACACAGTCATTGTGAGTCAGAGTAGATGAGACAACTGGTTCAGTGGGAGTGGGAGGCCTTTAGTTTCACACCAAACCCGTTGCCATCGAGTTGATCCTGACTCATAGTGAGCCAGTAGGACTGAGTAGAACTGCCCCAAAGGGCTTCCAAGAAGTGTCTGGTGTGTTCAGACTGCCAACCTTCTGTTTAGTTGGTTAGCAACTTTAGCTCTTAAACACTGTGCCACCACAGTTTCCTACTTCCACATCAGTTAGATGTAAAATCATGTAAGTCTGCTGATTTCTCTAAAATATTGATTTATCTCCCTTTGCTTTACTTTTTGTTAGTTGGGAAATGACTTCTGCTTTCAGCATCTGACATCGTACTGCACAGTAGGGATATATTGTGTCTTGCCAGGGTTATCATTCTGTAATGAAAATGGGAATACATGATTGTTTTGCTTGTAAAATCTTTCACATGCTGCCCCTTGTCGTTAGGATCAAGTCTATCCAAATGTCTTATTATAGAATATAAAGCTCCTTGTGGTCACCAGTCTTTTCTTTCGATTCCCATTCTGGCAGTTTGTACTCTAGCCCTACTGACTGTTTTTCATTTCTTTTCAAATATGTCCTGGTATCTGTTACTTCCGGGTCTGTTTTTTGCTCATGCAGTTCCTTTTGCTAGATGCTTTTCCTCTCCCTGACTCCTACTCAATTTTCAAGTGTGAGTTTTGTGTCATTTCTTCCTGGAAGCCTTCCCTCATTTGTCCTGGGACAGCACCTTGGTCTTCCCAGTCATAGCAGAAACAGTAATTGCGTGCTGCTGTCTGTGACCTTTTCTGCCCTAGAACAGAGATTAGGGACCAAATGTCTCTTGTGTATACTTCTAGTTCAGCCTGGTGCCTGCTATCCAGAATATGGTCAATAAAACATTATTGAACAGATAAATGCCAATCTTAATATGCTAACTAGGGGTTTCTCTAGTGGTGGTCTGTTTGATTGGCATTTTCTTTCTATGTTGTTGTTTTTATCAGGAGAAAAGCCACTTTACAAAGCACATCAGGCTAATTAGACCTTCATAGAGTTACCAGTTATATTAAGAACAGCAGCAAGAAAGTGTTGACTGTTCATTACACATTAAAATGTACTATCTTAGATAACTTTTTTTTTTATTATGACTGAGTGAAACTGTATATTCCCATATAAATTTGCATGCCCACCTATATGCAGCTTCCATTGCTCTCCCTGCCTGGTGACAGCACACTATTCCACTCTGTTCTATCTTAGATGACTTTTGAAACTCCAGGACTGGAATGTTCAGAGAGGTGAGGCAATGCTGATCTTCTGGCCCCAAGTTCTAGACTCTTGCACTGTGCTCTGTGGCTGCCTAGCCGTTGACTTGTGTTTGGGGAGCAGCACAGCCTGGAGTTGTAGTTGGTCCTGGTTTTCTCTCTCTTCTTGCAGACTGTTTAGGTCTAGCTGCCAACTGCTCACTGACCCTTCTGCTGCCACTGGTGTCAAGGCTCTGACCACATGCCTAAGTCAGATTTCACCTGTTTTTGCCCCGTTCTTGCTGGGCCCTGCCCTCAGCAGATTCTCCCCTGTAGGAAGGCAGCCTGAGGGAAATAATCAGGCAAGATGTTTATGGCTGAAACAGTTTGCTTCAAAGCAGATAGTTAACCTTGACTTGGCTCCCTGGAGTGAAAGAGGTTTTTGATTTGCTCTTTTGTTTTGACTTTTTTTCCTTATGTCTGTAAAAGGCTATAGGCTGTGTATTTAAAATAATTTTAACCATTTCAATTTATACAAGAAGCATACATACTTTATAAGATTTTCACTAATCTGTAGTGTTCGCTTTCTACAAAACATATCCCATTGACACTGAATCGATTCCAAGTCATAGTGATGCTGTAGGAAGCAGTAAAACTGTGCCATAGGGTTTCCAAGGAAGCTGGTAGATTCAAACTGCTGACCTGTTGGATGTCAGCTTGAGCTCCTAACCATTCTGCCATCATGGCCAGGCACTTACTATTTCAGTTGTTTCTGTAAAAGGTTATTTTTGAATAAATTTTAGATTACTTGTTCACTGTATGCTCAGCAAGAAGTTTGGTACTATGAACAGAATTACTGTTGGCCTTTCTTGCATTTCCTCTCAGAGAAGTAAGGATGTAAGCTTAAAATTGGCCCTTGCTAGCAAATGACTTGAAATTTGTTACAGCTGCTGAATGCTTCTTTTTAAAAATTTTGTTTAGCTTAAGAAAATTGCACAAATAATATATTTGCATTATAGAAAAATTAAAAAATAAAATATTCTAAGACCTGCAATGTATAGATAAGCATAAGCATTTTTCATTAACTTCTGTGTTTATCATTTTAGACTGTTTCATGTATATGTTGTTGTTAGATACTGTAAAGTTAGCTGCAACTCAGAGTGATCATATGTATAACAGAATTAAATGTTGCCCAGTGCCATCCTCCCAGTTGTTGCTGTGTTTGAGTCCACTGTAGTTACTGTGTTAAACCTGTAAGTTAACCTCACTTCCACCAAATGACTCCTAATACACACACAGTCTTACCCTTGACAGTAACTTTAATTACACTGTCATAACTTTTTGTAGTACTGTGTGCAGTTGGAAACCCTGGTGGCATAGTGATTAAGCTCTACAGGTGCTAACCCAAAGGTCAGCGGTTCCAGTCCCCCAGGTGTCTCTTGGAAGCTCTATGGAGCAGTTCTGCTCTGTCTTTTAGGGTTGCTATCAATAGGCATTGACAGGACAGCAGTGAATTTGGTTTTGGTGTGCAATTAATTACTTTTGTGTGTGGACTTGATAGTTGTGGGCTGTGTAACTCCCACCCCAGTGATTGTGTGATAGAGTAATTGTGGCCTACTAAGGGAATTAGTTGGTAGTGGTGTAAGTGCTGTGTCTGCTAACTAAAAGGTCGGCGGTTAACCAAAAGATCAGCAGTTTGAATTTGCCAGGCGCTTTTTGGAAACTCTGTGGAGCAGTTCTACTCAGTCCTGTATGGTCACTGTGAGTTGGAATTGATTTGAAAGCACTGGGCGAGGGATTTGGTCAGTTTGCCTTAAAAGCACCAATTACAAAGCAGAGAGGAGAAGGAGGCCACCATCACCAAGGAAGGAGAGACCAGCAGGAGATTTGGCAGCAGGAGATGGTGCTTTGGGCTTCCTGGCCCACAAAGACAGAAAGCTGAGTGCCTTTGGGCAGAGACTGAGGGCCAAAGAAAGCTATGCTTGCCCACGTGGCTGGGAAGAAGCTGTCCTGTTGGAAGACCTGTATTCTGTGTTCCTGAGCCTGAATTGTGGTTGTTACTTCCCTAATTAACCCCATAATTGTGAGTATGGTGTGTGAGTTCTTTGTGGCCATTGCAAGAATTATCAAACCCAGCAGAGAGTTCTGTGGGAGGGATGGTTGGTGTTAGAGTTGGTAAAAGTGGCAGAACTTTACCTGGCTTCCACCTGGTGGGAGTCACCTTGAGCTGTTGATCTCGTTTCCTTTTATCCCTTGTGGTGTGGGGAGATCAGACACAGCCTTCCACGCTGTATTTGCAGGTACAAGGTTGATGAATGAAAGGTTTTTCCCCTCAACTCTCCTGTTGAGCATACATTTTTCTCCTACTGTAAATAATCTTGTTACATACATCTTTGTACATCCATGTTTGTGCACTTACCTGATGTAAGTGATACTGTTGTCTAAAAGTTTCTCACATTAAGATTTTGAAAAGTTGTTTATGACATAATTAAAAAAAATACACTGTTCTCTAAGAGAAGTTATAAATCTGCCTTGTTGGCTTTTTAGGACAGTAAGTTTTATAGGTTCCTTGGCGAATATTTAGCCCTTGATATGTAGCCTGAGCACTGTTTTGAATGTTTAGATTTTCCCTAGATGTCCATAAACATTTTGGGCTGCTGGAGTTCAAGATTTGCTCTGGAGATGTGAGATGGAAGCCGTCTTTAATGGCTGAAAGATAATCTTGTGGAAAGGATAAACTTTTTCATTTTGCGTACCTTTACAAGGTGTGTTGCAGTGAGCCTTAAAAACCTTTCCGAGCAAAATAGGGTCTTCTTTTATTTTCCTTATTATTAAAATGTTGGCTACTCGTCTTTCATGATAGAGAAGCACAGGAACAATTTCAGAAGATGGATATTGTGCTGACGAGTGGTTATAAAGATTTGACACAGATAGTATTCCCAGTTCTGAAGTTATTTCACTGGTCACATCTGCTGCAGTTAGATCAGTGATGCTGGTTTATGTCTGCAAAGACTTGTGACAACAAGCTTCTAACCACACTCCCTGGGGAGCCAGTTCATTTTTCAGATTTTGTTCCAGGCATCTCTCTGCACCTTTATGCTGCAAGCCTTTCAGATACTAGATAGGAAACTGGTTTGACACTAATTCCTAGCGTGATGGCTTTTTATATCTCTTCTTGCTTTAAGTCAGACATCTGCAGAACCTAACACCATGCTTGACGTACAGTACACAGTTACTCCCTTTTCTCTATTTTCTCTTTTCTCCTTACTTTGTGGTTCAGGAGTCTATAGCTAGATGGTCAGTACACATTTATTGATTAGGTTTTGATATAATAAGATTTAAGCTGTGTCAATTAGTGAAAAACCAAACATAGGGGACCTATAGGGAGGACAGCATTACATGGAAGTCTGGGAAAGTTCCGTAAAGTGTAAGATCTGTAGATAAAGGATCTGATCTATGCATGAATCTTCTAGTTCTTTGACTTGAGTATTAGAATGTTTTACCCCAAACCTCAATTTCAGGGTAATATTTAGGCTGTCTCTTCTGTGATGTACTTCAGATAACTTTATTGATGTGTGCTTTTGAGTCATTTCTTGCCATAGCAGCCCGATAGGACAGAATATTATAGCTCCATAGGGTTTCCTAGGCTGGAATTTTTTTTTTTCATGTTGCTGGTTGCTTTTCGATTGATGCAGAAGCCAATTTTTGCTTCTTTTTTTCTCGATGGAGCCGCTCGTTGGGTTCAACTGCCAGCCATTTATTTTGCAGCTGAGAGCTTAACTGTTGCATCACCAGTGCTCCTTGCAGGTAGTTTGGAAGCCTTTATATACCTGAATTTTTTTTTTTTAATTTCTAGATAAACCTTTCATTCATTTTTTATTTCCATATAAATGTATCTGTCCCACTATATGTGATATAGATTGGATGAAGTTATTGATCAACCCTTTACCAAATGTATGTGATCATGGAACTATCCTTTCACTTGATGTTTATTAATATGAAATTCAGTTTGAGAAACACAGCTCTAGTCCACCCTTGACTTTCCATCCACACTCCTATTGCGTTTCCTTAGGTTTTATCTTTTGCCTGGAAGATAGCCCAAACTTCTGAAATCAGGGCTTTCCATCTTTTTTATGCCATTGATCTTTTGACATTGTTGAAGCCTATAAATCTCTTAGAAAAATGTTTTGAACACATAAAATCGAATGCATAAGTCTGTTTCCCATTATTCACTGATTCGGTGGAGAAGAGCTGCCCTTGTTTATCTTCCTCTCTGTATACTGGAAATGCCATGTGGGAAGACAGTGTATGTGGTGGCGGTGGCTAAGCGCGTGGACCGTGGAGTTAGGACAGTCAGTGTGTCGAGTTACTTAGCTTTTCTGTTCACTTCTAAAATGTGGATCCTAGTAGTTGCCTACCTTAAAGGGTTTTTATAAGAATTAAATAAGTCCTTTTATCGGAAGCACTTAATACAGTGATTGCTATTTGTAAGTGCTTTATACTTGTTAGCTGCTGCTGTTTGAGTCCTCCTTCCCTCTTTGGCAGCATCATTTTTATCATCTTATTACAAAAGGTGATTTATAGTTCCTGTGATGTTCATTTCCAGAGTTGTGTTTGCCTGTCCATGGTTAATGCTGAAAGAAGGAAGACAGGCATTAGAAGTGTGACTGTGATTGACTTTTTGGCTGTCAGTAAACGGGAAAAAATAGGACATCATTTTGTTAGTGTAGAATGGCTGCTTGACTTAGCAAGCACCTGCTTTCAAAACCTAGAAAACAGGAGATGTTGGAATGAACACTGAGGAAGGATGTGTGATTACAGGTAACTGGCTGACTTAGAGGAGTTTTCTTTTTACTGAGATTTAAATATTTTCCTTTGAGAATTTCAGCAGGTAAAAGCATGCGTTCCAGTTACAGTGCTGTGACTTCGGACATATTACTTACTGTCTCACCAACCAACATTCAGTTTATGTGAAGAAATGAGTCTGCTATTATGTGCTCCCAGCGTTAATGGTGGCGTAGTGATTAAGTGCTATGTCTTCTGACCAAAAGGTCAGCAGTTCCTATCTGCCAGGTGCTCCTTGGGAACTCTGTGGGGCAGTTCTACTCTGTTCTGTAGGGTAGCTGTGAGTTGGAATCAACTCGAAGGCACCTCTCTTTTCCCGTAAGAGTTAATTAGAATATTTAATGAGATAATATACAGAATACATAGTTAGTGCCTGGCCCGTGGTAGGTGGTCAGTACCTGGCTTCCATTCCTCTCTCTTGTTTCAGGGCAGTAGGAGAGGATCCTTGTGTAATCTGTTGCTCACCTCCAGTGCTTCTGCCATGGGAGGTCAAATCTTCACCCTTACAGCTTTCTTAGCAAGCATTTTTTTTTAACTTTATCTTCTGTTATCATGATTATTTTGTTTGGCAGGAATGACACATTCACATGGTTCAGAGAACAAATCAATGTAACAAGGTACAATTTTCTTTTTTTAATTTTTATTGTTTTAGAAAAGCAAATACCCCTCTTCCTCCCTCTCCACCCTCATAACCATCAAAGACTATTTTGCTCTGTTGTTAAACCTTTTCTTGAGTCTTTGTAATTAATAGTGGTCTTGTGCATCATTGATCCCTTAATGGGGTACAATTTTGAAAAGACTTGTTTGTATCCTTCACCTTGTCAGCCTCCTTCCCCACTCCTTTATTTGTTCTCCTCTGTTAGTTTCTCCGATCTTACCAGTGTTTGTTTATTCAGATGCAGCTAATAGAAACATATAAGGACTGCCAATTAAGTTTGCGAATTTATCCTCAAAAAAGTGCTACTACACACCTCATTACTGAATATCACTGTAATCACCTTTGAAGTACTCCTCTTGGGAAGCTATGTACTGATGCCAAGGCCTAGTCCACCCTTCAAAGTAATTTTGAAACTCTTCTGGAATGGCTACCAGAACTGTCATGATATTACCCTTGATGTCCTGTGTGTCATCAAAATGTCTTCCTTTCAACATTTCCTTTATCTTCCGGTAAAGAAAAATCATTTGGTACCAGACCAGGTGAGTAGGGAGGGTGTTCCGATACAGTTATTTGTTTATCGGCTAAAAACTCCTTCATGGACAACTAGACAATTAAGTTTTTGAACTTGCCACCTTGCTACCGTGCTCAGTGGCCATTCCAGAAAGAGTTCTGAAATTGCTTTGAAGGGTGGGCTAGGTGCTGGCATTGGTACATGGCTTCTGAAGGGGAGTACTTTGAAGGTGACCATAGTGATGTTCAGCAGTGAGGTATGTAGCACTTAGAACAGAGTTCACAGACTTAGTTGTCAGACCTCATGCTTCTTCCTCCTATGTCCATACAGAAGGGAGCATGCTGCATGTGTTATTCTGTGCTTTCCTTTTATTTTACAGTGTATTGTCTTCTCTTTCCATATCAAGACATAGAATATTTCCCAACTAGTATATATTTGCATGTGTTTAGTACAGCTCCAAAGTGTTCCTTAATGTCGGCGTCCCATGGTTTATTAAATCACTCATGGCTAATGGGCATTTGGTTTGTTCCCACACTATTGCTGTTACAAACAGTGCTCTGTATGTCCAGGATCGGATAAATTTTCAGAAGTGGGGTTGTTGGATCAAGAGATAAATGCATTTATAATTTTCATTAATGTAAATTTACTGTGTGTAAGATTTGTACCATTTTGCATGCATTGTCATTGATTGTAAACAGCTTCATCCCGTTACATCTTCTAGCTGCCAGTTTGTTACTAAATGGGGCACTTGTAAGTGAAGGGGACTTCTTGTGTTTCTGAAGTGCTAGTGTACTGTTCAAGGCCACTGTTTCCTTAGCTGAGTTCTGGTGGGTTGTAGGGTTATAGTATAGTGTGAGAATAGGTGTTCTGCCAATCTTGACCCGTTGGCATTCTGCCAGTCTTTTCCTTGTCTTGGAATTTGTTGTTTGCCTGAGGTGCCAAGTGGGTCTTGGGGAACATCAGTTGCTCTATACATAAAAGCATTATTGGCTGCTGTCTCCTGTCCTTTAAAGTTATTATTGTTTTAGAAGTTATGCTCACTGTGGGATTTATTATTATTTTTAAACAATTACTCCTAGTTGTTAAAGATTTAGAAGACAGAGAAAAGAAAAAAAAATCACTTGGGATTCCACAACCGTTGTTAATGTTTTGATAAATATCCTCTCAGTTGTCTTTTCCCTAGTGTGAGTCATATTAATAAACCATGTGATGTTATATAATTTTTTTTCATTTAGTAATGTGTCATGAATATTGCTCTATCTCCAGTAATCACATACATATATATGTTCTAGAATTCTGTTGGATAGCTTTACCAGGAATCTCTATTCCTGGATAAACATTTAGTATTGTTTTGTTAGTCATTTTAAACACCCCATGGTGAAGATCTTTGTAGCTAAATCTTGTATGTTATTGTTATTTACTTAGAATAAATCTCCAGAAATGGAATTGCTGGGTCAAAGACCATACACAGATTGCTCTCAGAAGTGACATGTTATCATTTACCATTCTCCTTCCTAAATGAGAAGATCTTTTTTCGTCAGACTTAATGCACTGTGGATGTTGTGTGTTTTTTAAGTTTGCTGATTTGTTAGTAAAAATGATAATCCTGTATTTTAGTCTGTAGATACTTTGTTGCTACTTCATTTACCCCCCCCCTCCTCTATGTTTAAGAAGGTGTGTTTCCTTTGTGGATTGCCTAGTCAAGCTCTTTGCCCACTCTGTTATTTATGTTTTTGTCTTTTTCTTATTGATATAGTAAATCTCCTCATGTGTTGCAGATATTAAGTATTTGTCATGTATGATACAGATACTTGTTTGCAGGTGTTTTGCTTTTATATTTAGAATCTTTAGATATAGAGGTTTCAGACTTTCATGTGACTCAAAATTTCCTTTATGGTTTCTATTTTGGGTGTAGTGTCAGTTATGTTCATATAGGAGTAGTCTCTCTCTTTTAGGATTTTTTCTAACTCTGGATCATTCTTATATTTGTCAGTACCACTCTCCAGTAGAAGACACCAAGCCGCTGCTGTTGCTGCAGCCTGACCAAGCACTAGGATTTTTTTTGGTCATTCATAGACATGCCTCCAACCATCTTTCTGGCCTCTCCTGGAGAATGTCTGCAAGTCTTGGAGCAGTGCCAGCCAGATACGCTGACCTTGGGCTCTTCATTTGGTTTTTAGACTTAGACATTTCCACTAAGCTTAGTCAGGTATCTATCTGTATTCATGTGTTAGGGATGTGATAGTAACTGACTCTGAGGCCATAGCTGAGTCACTTCAGGCCCCTGAGCTCAGTTTCTTCATATGTAAATTGTTCTTTTGCAGGCACTTGAGGGAGATGGTTATATCACAGCTGTAAAGCCCCAGCTTTTCTAAACTGAGGAGAGAGGACTTTGAAAGAAAGGCAGGTTTTTTGTACTTTAGGCCTGGGAAATCTGAATGAGTTTTTGGCTTAAGTTGAGTATTTTCTGATCTGTAAAATATTTAGTTGGTTGAGACAAATCATATTCATTTCCAGTCTGTATTTAAAAATGTTTGCCTAGAGCTAAAAAATGATTTTTTTTTTTTTTCAAATGTAGATGCAGGTTACAGTAAAATCTTGGCTCTTTTGAACACTTAGGGGATGAATCATTTTGGATAACAAAGTGTTGTAGATGGGTGACAATTTATTCTTATACTTACTATGTTTTAAAAACTTGAACTATTTCAAAGGAAAAGTTTGAACATGTGCTGTGTTCATGCACTGAGATAACAGAATATTGTTATTTGTATTAATCAGGTTTTCTTATGAACAGATTGTACCAAGGACTGTGTTTTTAGGGGCAGAACATGGGTTGGAGTAGAATGATTGGGGTTTAAATTTAGATTTTACTATTTATTGACTCTTGGAATAACAAACTTCTCTTAACCTCACTGTCTTCATATTTTAAGATTGAAACACCTGTTATAGGATAAGTCTTCTGTAAATGATAGCTTGTGATAATTATAGGGATGTCCTCCAAGGACTATTGATTGTGTGTCTGTGTGTCTGTGTATATATGCATGTCTGTTTGTATATATACAGAGAGCACACGTGTACATACATGTACTGTACTTGTGCCATACTGGTAGTTTTGGACTAGAGTTCTTGTGCTTTCTGTAGTTTTTTGACAACTTCCATATTCTCACTTCTTGAAGCTATCTGTGTATATGTGTACAGGGTCTCCTGTTCTCATGGACTTTAGAAGCTTTTTAGCATCTAGTTACTCTTATTTTATACACAGCTCTGAATGAAAAGGCTTGGTGCAGGTAATATTTGTGTGGAATTTTGACAGCATTTTCTGTGGTGAATTCATGTTCATGTGTCCTCCAAAGTAGTGATGCTTAGCGCTATTAAAAGTGTATGTGCTGGTGTTCATTCAGAGCGTAATAGCATGGAGCCTCCAGTTAAGGAATACATGGTTTATGTTGTTTTTCATCTTCCTTCTTTGGCTTCCTTTTTTTTTTGAAATGTGGCACTCATACTCTAGAAGAATCAGACCATCTGAGTCTCAGAGTGCAGACTGAAACTATGTGGTTTGCAGTGAGTTTTTTTTTTTAAGCTTTGTATGGGGGTTATATTCATGATTTTGACCTTATAAAGTGGGCATCTTCTACATCTCTGATGGTATTGCTGGGAGTCAAAATTTACTCAGTGGTAACTGGGTTCTTTTTTTTTTTTTTTTAAAAGCATGTGCCAGGTATTAATATTGACCAAGCTTTATTCTTGAACTACCTCTCTGCTTTGGTTAGAATTATCCCAGTTTAAAGATGAGGCTACCCAAGATTTGGAGAAATTACGTGCTTTAGTCATTTTATGAATGAGTAACTTGTATCTGACTTTAAAACTAATGTTTTTTACTGCAAAATCATGTTACCTACTTAATTTCAAACTGATGATTCCAAACTTGTACAAACTGATGTTCTTGTGAGCTTATAGAAATGTATTAAGAGTTGAATGGGCTAGATGTGTATACTTCCTCCCTTGTCCTGTATAATGGATAGTTAGCTACTGTCTGCTTGTCAGTTCCAACTATGGTCACCCTTCCAGGTATGTGTTGTGTACATGTATAGTATACATTCATCTACGAATCTTCTGCGTAGAAAATCACCTGATGTCCTCCTTCCATATAGGATATCACTATCTCTGAAAAAAGAGGGTTGGTAGTGGCCAGAACTGTGTGCCACAGAGGCAGGTATGCCTTTAGGGCAAAATAAGTCATTGACTTTTAGGCAGTAGTGCTCTTAAGTACAGGTGAATCAGTGGGTCCCTATGAGAATACTAGGTTATTCTTCAATAGAATTCAATTTAATAATTATTAAATTAAGTATTAAACAGTGTAAAGAGAAGAATGCCTGGGGTAGGGAAATACCATAATTATCTTCGAGAGACTAGGGAGCATGTCTTGAGCCACTTTGGTGTTGCCATCTACCCTATCATATCCTTTTGTAGACAGGTATTATGAAGAGAGACTTTATGAGGATACATTAATGTATCAGTTTGTTTTGCAGTGAACTCTGCTAGCTGAGAAACATGAAAGCATGTGGTTCTGGTTTTGAGAAAGAATTTGCTTACTAGTTTCGTTTAGAGTTAGTACTATTTGGGGGTTTATAAATGGTTCCAGTGTTGAGAATAGAGAAGAGCAAGAGTTCTGATGTTGAGGAAAATTGTGCAACAAAATTAAGTTGAAATATGGCCATTAAATTCAAGCTTAATTACATCATCTATGCACTTTGATTTAAGGCTGATAATCTTGGTCCAGGCCTTCACTTAATTCATGTATTAACATGCAATCAAGGTTCTGAGAAGACCAAGTGCTTCTGTATATTTTTCCTGATGAGACTCAGTTAATAGACCAGAAAAAGATTCTGTCATCTACCTGTTATTGGGCCAATTATTGAAATGAGGCTTGTTGTTAACTAAAAAAAAAAAAGCTACAAAATCACGTTGTTAGGTACCACCGTGTCAGTTCCAACTCAGCAATCTGAAGTATAGACTAATGAAACACTGTCCGGTCCTGTGCCATCCTTACAGTTGTTGCTGTGTTTGAGCCCATGTTTGCAACCACTGTGCTGGTCCACCTCTCTGAAGGTCTTCTTTCTCACAGGCCTTCTACTTTACCAAGCATGATGTCATTATCCAGGGACTGGTCGCTCCAGATATCATGTCCAAAGTACGTGAGATGAAATGTTGCCGTCCTCTCGTCTAAGGAGTATTTTGGGTGTGCTTCTTGCAATATAAATTTGTTTGTCCTTTTGGTAGTCCGTGGTATATTCAATATTTTTTTACCAACACCATAATTCAGAGGCATTGATTCTTCAGTCTTCTTATTCATCATCCAGCTTTCACATGCATATGAGGCAATTGAAAATGTTACCACTTCAGTTAGGCACATCTTAGTCCTCAAAGTAACATCTTTGCTTTTGAACACTTTTTTTAAATTTTATTTTTTTATTAATTACAGTAAAAGAATAAAATTTCTGACATCTATCAATTATGTCATCTATGATAAATCTTCAGTCCCTACCCACCCATGTAGCCAACAGTCATTTTCTTCTGTGGATAATTCTCTTGTTAAGTCCTTATAACAGGGATCTCATACAAAATTTGTCTTTTTGACACTGATTGATTTTACTCAGCATTATCTTTTTCAAATGAGACCATGTTATGATGTGTTTTCTAAAATTGTCATTTTTTTTTTATCATAGCATAGTGTTCCATTGAGTATATGTAACACAGTTTGCTTATCCATTCATCTGTTGATGGGCATCGGGGTTGATTCCAACCTTTTGCTGTTGTGGACTGTGCTGCAACAAACATTCATGTACATGTGTCTGTTCGTGTGACAACTTTGTTTCTGAAGGATAAATTCCAGGAGTGGAATTACAGGATCAAATGGTACATCTATTTCCAGCTTTTTAAGGAAGAGCCAGATTGTTTTCCAAAGAGGTTGTACCATTATGCAATCCCACCAGCAGTGTAGGAGAGTTCCAGTTTCTCCACACCTCTCCAGCTTTTGTTGTTCTGTGTTTTTTGGATCATGGCCAGTGTTGTTGGGGTGAGATGGTATCTTATTGTAGTTTTGATGTGAATTTCTTTAACAGCTAATGATCATGAGCAATCTTGCATGTATCTTTCAGCTGCCTGGATATCCTTTTTAGAGAAATGTCTGTCTGTCTATCCTTCGCCCATCACTTAGTTGTATTATTCTTCACTTGTTGATATTTTGTCATACCTTATAGGTTATAGAGATCCGATGTCGGTCTGACATATAGTTGCCAAACATTTTTTTTCCATTCTGTAGGTGGTCTTTTAATTCTTTTGATGAAGTCTTTGGGTAAGCAGCAGTGTTTGATTCTTAGTAGTTCCCATTTATCTATTTTCTGTTGATCGTGCTTTGTTAGATTTTGAAGTCTGTCTACATTGTAGATGGAAACAGATTTCCAGAGTTGCTTTGAAAGGTGGACTAAGCACTGGCATCAGTGCATAGCTTCCCAAGGGGTGTACTTTGAAGGTGACTGTTGTGATATTCACCAATGAAGTATGTAGCAGGACTTTTTCTAGGATGAGTTCACAAATGTAATTGGCAGTCCTCATACTGCAAGTTGCTAATGAGTCTTCAATCTTGATGCTCTGTTTGTCTTCAAATAGTTCAGTTTATCTTTTATTTGCTCAGCATGCTGTTTAAGTGTGGTGAAAAGACACCTGCCTGACACACACTTTTCCTGATTTGAATTCGATACAGTATTTTCCTGTTCTGTTTGAATGAATGTCTCGTGGTCTATATATGTGGGTTCCCCATGAGCACACTTAAGTGTTCTGGAATTTCAGTTCTTTGCAACATTATCCCTAATTTGTTGTGATCTACATAGTCAGATGCTTTTGTATAGTTATTAAAAGCACAAGTAAACATCTTTCTGGTATTCTCTACTTTCAGCCAAGATCCTTCTGACATTAGCAGTGATATCTGTTGTTCCATGTCGTCTTCTGAATCTGACTTGAATTTCTGGCAGTTCTGTATTGTATGGCTGCAGCCATTTTTGAATAATCTTCAGCAAGATTTTACTTGCATATGATATTAATGATATTGTTTTGTAATTTCCTCATTCTTTTGGGTCACCTTTCTTTGGAATGGGCACAAATATGGAAGAAAATTAAAATTTGAAGTGTATGAGAGTCAAAGTATGACCTTGACTATATCCCACCTCAATTTAGAGACCATCTCAAGAATAGATTCAGTACATTGAACAGTTAGGACTAAACTCCAGAGACATTGCAGGATGACGTCAAGGACATCATATGTGAAGAGAGTAAAAGGTCGTTTAAAAGGCAGGAAAGAAAAGATCAGAATGCATGTCAGCAGAGACTGTGAAGCTTGCTTTGGAACATAGGGTGGCTAAAGTGAGTGGAAGAGATGGTGATACAAAGGGGCTGAACAGAGTATTTTGAAAGGTGGCTCAAGAAGACCAAATGCTGCAAGGAAATGTGCAAAGACCAGGAGGAAAAAAATGAAAAGAACACCACACTTGGTGTTTCTCAAGTTGAAAGAGATGAAGAAAAAACTCAAGCCTCAAGTTGTAATATTGAAGCACTCTTTGGGCACCATAATGAATGATGCTGGAAGCATCAGAAGAAGATGGAAGGGATACACAGTATCACTATACCAAAAAGAACTGGTTGGTGTTCAGGTGTTGAGTCATTTCAGAAGATGGCATATGATTAAGAACCGATGATGTAGAAAGAAGAAGGCCAAAGTGCACTGAAGGCACTATGGAAAACAAGGGTGTAGGAATTGACAGAATATCAGTTGAGGTGTTTTCAACAGACATAATGCTAGAAGCAGTCACTTGTCTATGTCGAGAAATTTGGAGGACCAGCTACTTGTCCAACTGACTGGAAGACATGCATAAAATCACATAGTTCATTTAAAAGATTTGATTAAAGCTTTTTTTTTCTTCTTTTACTGAAAGATTGCTTATATGTCTTTGTATAATTAACCTTTAAAACAAAATTGTTTTGAACAAGTGTAGATTCACTGGAAGTTGCAGAGAAAGTACAGAAAGGTTTAGTGTTGTATAATTGAACTCTAACATAAAAATGATGTGATTTTTAGAACTTAAAATGGTTTTAGATTTACTGAAAAATTAGCAAAGGGAAAGGTGCTCAGTGTTGGGTCTCTGAAACCTTGTTTGCAACTAGTTTTCTTAACTGCAGGTACAACTGGAATAATGGCTTAACTGCAGGTGCTGCTTTTCAGGACTGTGTCATGAGCAGGAGGTGGTTTCCTGGAAGCCACAGGTGTCGTTAGAAAGAGAGGAGTGGCTGTAAAGCACTCTGGTCACTGTGGCTTGGGTTTCTTGAGCCTTTGAGCTTCCTGTAGGTGCTTGGGGTTTTGCAAATTGTCCTGTGCTCTGGAGTTATAGTTGTCAAAGAAACAGGTGGTGGCTGGGAGCCAGGTTGGCAGCTGATCAGCTCCCCAAATAGCCAGTGTTGCTCAACCTTTACAAGATACTGCAGACCAAACCGGGGGTGGGGAAGATTAGCCTCACACAGATACTTGATCCTTTTTTAAAAAAGTGGTTTGAAGGATTTTCTGTAAGTGGCCTGAGCTCTTGAGGCATTTAAGATGATTAAAAATGTACTGCATTGCATTCTTACCATACCTATTTGATTTAACCATATGAAATTGCCATTGTTGTGGGGTTTTGAAAAAAAAAAAGGTCAAACATTAGCGATTACCTGTAGTTAGTCTGCTCTCGCATTGAAAATTCTCATGAGTATGGAATAGCATGTTTTCAAGGAGATAATTGGCTTTAGTTTTCATCTGTGGAAGAAACATAGCACTTACTGTGCTCTAAATAGATGAACTTAATCCTTTTAACAGTCTTGTGAGATAAGTCCTAGTATTGTCCTTCTTTTTAAGGTCACAGTAGTGAGTGGTAGAGCTGGGGCACACCCATGCAATTGAGTCATGAAGCTCCTCTACTTCTGAGAGCTGCTCTTTGGCTCCACCTTTCCAGTCATACTTGTGAAAGTCTTGAGTGTCTGGGCAGGTGATGGGCAAGTGACATAAGGTATTTCTCTTTGAGTTCTTAGGAAAAGTAACTCAGTTTTCCTTGAAAATTCATTCATTTTTTTCCCCCAGTAGAAGAGTATTAGGTACTTAAAAGAAATATTGTTTTCAAGATACTCACCAATTCTTTCTTTACTGCCTTGGAGGGTACACTGTGGAATTTTATTCTCATCTTAAATTTTAAATATTCTTGCATATTTGGGGCCTCTGGAGTTGAAGTTCAGGGTAGAGACTTGCTGAGCTGTATAATGAAAGTAATTGCTGTTATTGCCTTGAAAGAAGAGAGTAAGTATTTGTTTTGTAGAGTCCACTCCGAACTTGAATTGCCTTTTTGGTGTTGCCTAACCTTGGCTTGGCTCAACCTCTTTGATCTTGAGCCTGAAAGGCAAAGAAGCGCTCAGCCCTGGAGGGAGTTTTATTTAGGAATTGCTCATTGGCCTTTTGTTTGCTGAATACTGCCCATACTGATATTGATGGAGTTGGGCTGTGAGCAATGAGACTAGATCCCAACAGGAGCTCTGTAAAGTGGGGAGGGACAGGGGTGTGTGCTTGGTCCATCTGTTTCTGGGGCAAGTGTCCTAGGTAATGAGACATATGCAGATCTGTTCTAGGACAGTCCTGCTGGATTATGCCATGCTGCATTCCAACCTTTCCTGATTTGTACATCAGTTACAGCTCTGACAAGTTCTTGACAAAGTTATAAAAGCTGACGCAGTGTTTTTCCAGACTTTGCCTCTCTATCTCCCGTAGTGTCAGAGACAAGCCATCACAGTTGTGAATAATTCTGTCATCAGGTCTTAGATATTCTGTCACAGCAGGAAAGACTCGACAAACAGCAAGTGGCTGCCAGAGACTGAGATGACTTCCCATGCAGATGGAGTGGGAGGAAAGGTCAGGCTGTCAGAGAATTGGTCTGAAATACCTTAGTAAATAGTCTTCTTGCTTGCGCTCTGTGATGGAAAGTGAAAGAAAAAGCCAGAAATCTGTTGTGTAAGTCTTTTTCAACACCCTCTGAGTCTGGTACTTCGTGCTTTGGTTGCACTGCATGCGTGAATGAAAACCAGTTATTATGGGGATTCAGATTGCCCTAATGTTAAATCATTTTTGTAGCCTAGATGATCTGTGGGTTACTGGAATGAGAATACGCTAGAAGTACTTTATGTGTAATAACTGTCTTTGAAGAAAAGTCAGTGAAAGGATTAAAATGTTTTTATGAGGACTGAATGAGTCCTTAAAACAGAGTCTGGTGTTGGCAGATCTTTAAAATGAAGACTACTAAATTCTGTTGAGTAGGTGTGGTTGTGCTACATATTTTGCACCTTGTAGTTATATCAACTGCTAATCGTCTGTCAGTTTGTCATACTGTGGTGGCTTTCCTGTTGCTGTGATGCTGGAAGCTATGCTACTGGTACTTCAAATACCAGCAGGGTCACCCATGGAGACAGGTTTCAGCAGAGCTTCCAGACTAAGAAGGACCTGGTATCTACTTCTGAAAAGTGGATCTAAAAAGCCAGTGAAAACAGCAAAGCTGTCAGATACAGTGCTAAAAGATGAGCCCCTTTAGTCTGAAAGGCATTCGGAATATGATTTGGAAAGAGCAGCTTCCTCAAAGCAAAGTTGACCTTAATGACATGGATAGAGTGAAGTGTTTGCGACCTTCATTTACTCATGTGACACAACTCAAAATGTGAAGAAACAGCTGCATACATCCACTAATTACTGGAATGTGGAATGTATGAAGTAAGAATCTAGGAGAATTGAAAGTGGTGAAAATGAAATGGAATACTTGAAGATCAGTATCATAGGCATTGATGAACTGAAGTGGATGAATATTGGTCGTTTGGGGTTGGACAATTACATAGTCTAGTATGCTGGCAATGACAGATTGAAGAGGAACAGTGTCACATTCATTGTCAAAAAGCACATTTCAAGATCTATCTTGAATGTACAGGAGCCCTGATAATACAATTGTTCAGGAACTTTGTTGCTGACCAGAAGATCGACACCTGCTCCTTGCAAACTCTATGAGGCAGTTCTGCTTTGTCCTATAGGATCATTATAGGGTTGCAGTGAGTTGAAATTGACTTGACAGCAGTTGGTTTTTCTTGGTTTGATCCTGAAGTACAGTTGTGTCAGTGGTAGAATATCCATAAGCCTACAAGGAAGACCAGTGAATGTATTTGTTGTTCAAATTTATGCAGACACCACTAATGCCAAAGAGGAAGAATTGAAGATTTTTACTAACTTTGTCAGTCTGAAATTGATCAAGCATGCAGTCAAGATGCATTGATAATTATTGATGATTGCAATGTGAAAGTTGGGAACAAAGAAGAAAGATGAGTAGTTGGAAAGCAGTCCTTGACAATAGAGATGATGCTGGAAATCACATGATAGGATTTTGTAACACCAACAGCTCATTCAATGGGAATAGCTTTTTCAACAAAATAAACCTTGATTATACAGACTAATCTCACAAGATAGAATACATAGGAATTGAACTGAGTACATCTGGGAGTCAGAACTGACCCTATGGTAACAGATTTTTTTTTTTTTTTTAATGGAAAGAGATAATGGAGAAGCTCAGTATCATCAGTCAGAATAAGGACAGGGGCTGACTGAGGAGCAGACCATCAGTTAATTGCACATATGCGTGTTCAAGTTGAAACTGAATAAAGTTAGAACAAGTTGAAGACAGCAAAAGTATGACCTTGAGTATATACCACCTGAATTTGGAGACCATTTGAAAAATAGATGTGATATATGGAACATGAATGATCAAAGACCAGATGAGTTGTGGAATGACATCAGTTTGTCATGAAGAAAGCAAGAAGTCATTAAAAAGACAGGAAGGAAAGAAAGGAACCTCTCAAACTTGCTTTTGAATGTAAAGTAGCTAAAGCAAATAGAGGAAACATTGTAAAAGCTGAACAGAAGATTTCAAAGGGCAATTCAAGAAGACAAAGTAGAGTATTACAATGAAATGTGCAAAGACTAAGAGTGAGAAAACTGAAATGCAAGAACGCGTGCAAGCTTTCTCAAGCTGAAAGAATTGAAGAACAGTTCAAGCCACAAGTTCCAGTATTGAAGGATGCTTTGAGCAAAATGTTAAATGACACAGTAAGCATCAAAAGAAGATGGAAGTCATACAGAGTCAGTGCCCTCAAAAGAATTGGTTAAAGTTCAATGAGTTCAACCTTTTCAGGAGGTAGCATGTGATCAGGAACCCGTGGCACCTCAGGAAGACGTCTGAGTGGCACTGAAGGTGTTAGAGAAAAAGCAAAGCTCCAGGGATTGATAAAATAGCAGTTGAAATGCTTTAACAAATGAGTACAGTGCTGAATGTATTCACTCATTTTTGCCAAGAAATTTGGAAGATAGCTACATGACCAGCTGACTGGAGGAGATCCATATTTGTGCCCATTTCAAAGAAAGATGATCCAACAGAATATAGAAATTATCAAAGAATATCATTAATATTACATGCAAGTAAAATTTTGCTAAAGATAATTAGAAATGATTGCAGCAGTGCTTGACAAGAAACTTCCAGAAATCAAGTCATTAAAAAGAAGACATGGAATGAGGAATATCATTGCTGATGTCAGATGCATCTTGGCTGAAAGTAGCAAATACCAGAAAGGTATTTACCTGTGTTTTATTGACTATACAAAGGAATTCCACTATGTGGGTCATAACAAATGATAGATGACATTGCAAGGAATGGGAATTGCAGAATGTTTAATTGTGCTAATAGGGAGCCTGTACGTAGAACAAGAGGCAGCTGTTTGACTAGAACAAGGGCATACTGTATAGTTTAAAATAAGAAATGGTGTGCAGCAGGGTTGTATCTTTTCAGCATGCTTATTTGAACTGTGTGCTGAGCAAATAAACCAAGAAGCTAAACTGTATGAAGAACACAGGATAAGGACTGGAGGAAGACTATGGTATGCAGATAACACAATCTTGCTTGCTGAAAGTGAAGAGGACCCAAAGCACTTTCTGATGAAGATCTGAGTCTACAGCCTTCAGTATGGTTTATACCTCAACATAAAGGAAACAAAAATCCTCACAGGTGGCCCAACAAGCAGTATTATGATAAGCGGAGAAAAGATTGAAGTTGTCAAGGATTTCATTTTACTTGGATCCACAATCAATGCCCCTGAAACCAATATTCAAGAAATCAAACAATAGGCTTCAGTGGACAAAACTGCTGCGAAAGATCTCTTTAAAGTGTTCAAATGCATGTATGTCACTTTGAGAGCTAAGATGTGCCTGATCCAGACTATTGTATTTTTAATTACCTCATGTACATGCGAGAGTTGAACAATGAATAAGTAGGACTGAAGAAGAATTGATGCCTTTGAGTTATGGTGTTAACAAGGAATGTTGAATATGCCATGGACTGCCTGAAGAATGAACAAATCTGTGTTGGAAGAAGTACAGCTGGAATGCCCCTTAGAAGTGAAGATGGAAGGTCTTTGTCTCATGTACTTTGGTCATGTTATCCATAGGGACTGTTCCTTGGAGGACATCATGCTTGGTAAAGGGTAGCCCAAAAAAGGAAGATTCAGTGAGATGAGTTGACGCAGCGGCTGCAACAATGTTGTGAAGATGGCACAAGACTGAGTAGTGTTTTGTTCTGTTGTACAGAGGGTCTCTATGAGTCGAAACTGACTTGCTGGCACCTAACAGCAGCAGCATAGTGAGATCAGAGGAATGATGCCAACAAGAATGCGCCAGCAAGGAAGCAAGATGGTCCTTATGGCTGGACGAGGCATTGTGATACAGCGGAAAGGGAGAGTTTTAAGGGCATGAGCCTTGTGTCTTGGGCAAATCATAAACACTGTCTGAGGGTTTAGTTCCTTTATCTGAAGAATGGATATCTTACCATTACGTGACTAGCTTCTCAGTATTCAAGTCTCAGCTCGTATGTACCTGTTGAGAGAGAAGCCTACCCTAGCCACTCCATCTTTAAAAAACACTTCCACTATCCTGCTCTGTTAATGTTTTCCTTGTTTTTGGAACTGTCTGAAGTTCTTGGTTACTTAATTCTTTTTAAATCTTTTTACCCCCACTCACCAACTGGAATGTTAATGTAAGCAGAAGGGTCGCATGCCTTGTTTGTCACTGTATACACATAGTAGATAGTCAGTAAATATTTGTAGAATGTAAGAATGACGCCCATCTGTCATATAATACTGGAGCTTACCCATCCCTGACTTTCAGCACGTATTTAACAACTGTTAGAGTTTTGACCTTCTTCAAACACAAATGCAGATGTAATACAGCCCTTAAATTTTTAAAACTTCAGTGTAATTTGTTTGGTGATGTTGTATCCAAGGATGTCAGATAATATCAGCATTTCCATTCCCATTGCTAGAGAAGAATCATGGGGAAAGCCCTCTTAGTCTTATTTCAGAGGGCATGGGAAGGGGAGTGGTACAGATTCCCGTTGGATTGCTTCTCAGTTAAATTGGTTTTTATTATTATTATTTTTTATTAAGATTGAATGAAAATGTACATTCCCGTATAAATTTGCATGTGCACCTCTGTGCAGCTCCCGCTGCTCTCTCTGCCCGGTGACAGTACAGTCTTCCCCACTGCTCCATACATGTCTTATCCTCCCAACAATCTCCTATTGCCTGCTCTCCACCCACTCCCCTTCCTCTAGTTAAAGAGGTCAGCAAGATGACATTCAGTAGATGCACAGAACCATAAAGTACACACGCGATATGGTCACTCTGTGTTGCCAAGTCGAATCCATTCCTGTCTGAGAGTTGACCTCCGTTATGATTTATGGACAAAGGTAGCATCAGGGCCAGGGGCCATGCTCCCAGGGAAACTCTGAGGCCCGTGGACCATCAATTGCTGTCTTTCAATGGAGCTCTCAGGGTGCACCCCTTTTTATTCTTGTGTTGCCAGTGAGACTCAACTTTGTGAGCTCCATCATGGCTGTCACTGGTGGTGGCTGGGGACCATCCAGTTCGTCTGGTCACAAGTCGATGTGGACATCCACTCACATGGTTCTCTCTGTCTTCTAGGTTCTCTTTCCCTCGTGTCATTTTGGTCCTTGGTGATCAACCTTTCCTCATGAGTTGGGACCATTTGCTGCACCTTTTAAGACCCCAGACGCCACTCACCAATGTGGGATGCAGAGGGCTCTGTTAGTAAAACACTAGTTGTGCCAAATTGGCCTTGATTTCCCCTGAGAGCATGGTCCGCAGCCCCCCGCCCCAGCTACTCTGCCCTTGTAATGTTGGATTAAGATGGGAGGAGTAATCATGTTATGTTGAAGTCCAGTTAATATTGATCTTCTTTCTAATGTGTGCTGACACAGATTGCACCCAACCAAGTTTATATCAACTGTCTAAGCCCTCCCCTCTTTCCCTTCCTCCCTCCCTCCTCATCCTTGCAGCTGTCAGAGAGTCTTTTCTTCTATTCATGAGTTTGTTATTACGTTCTTATTGTCAGGGTCTCATACAATATTTGTCCTTTTGTTGCTGGCTACTTTCAGTCAGCATAATGTCCTCCAATTGAAACCAGGTTATGAGATGTTTCCCAAAATCATTGTCATTCTTTAATTGTTGCATAGTGTTCCATTGAGTATATATACCATAGTTTACCTATCCATTGTTCCTCTGTTGTTGGGCATCTGGGTTGATTCCATCTTTTCGCTGTTGTGGATTGTGCTGCGATAAACATTTGTGTGCATGTATCAGTTAGTGTGAATGACCTTGATTCTGTAGAATATATTCCAAGCAGTGGAATTACTGGGTCAGATGGTGTATCTAGATCCAGGTTTTTAAGGAAGCTCCAGATTGCTTTCCAAAGAGGTTGCACCATTTTGCAATCCCACCAACAGTGTAGGAGAGTTCCAGTTTCTCCACAGCCTCTCCAACATTTGTTGTTCTGTGTGGTTTGGATCATGGCCAACCTTGTTGGGGTGAGACGGTATCTCATTGTTGTTTTGATTTGAATGTCTTCAAAAGCTAATGATCGTGAGCATGTCCGCCTGTGCTTTTTGGCTGTCTGGATCTCCTTTTTAGAGAAGTGTCTGTCCATCTCCTTTGCTCATTGCTTAATTGGATGATTTATCTTTTTCTTGTCGATGTTTTGTAGTACTTTATAGATAATGGAGATCATGTGTCAGTCTGACATAGAGTTGCCACAGTGTTTGATTCTTAATAGTTCCTGTTTATCTATTTTCTCTTCTGTTGCTTGTGGTTTGTTTGACAGATTTTGAAGTCTGTCTACGTTGTGTGTTAAAACTTCCTACTTTTTCTTGGATGAGCTTTATTGTTTTAGATTTAATATTTAGGTCTTTTATCCCATTTGAGTTGATTTATGTATAAGGTGTATGATATGGGTTTTGTTTTAATTTAGTGCAGATGGATATCCCATTTTGCCAGCACCATTTGTTGAAGAGATTGTTTTTTCCCCAGTTTAATGTCTTAGGGCCTTTGTCGAATATCAACTGTTCATAGGCAGATGGTGTCATCTCTGGGGTCTCAATTCTGTTCCATTGATCTGTCTGTCACTTTTTGTACCAGCACCAGGCTGTTTTGACTACCGTGACGGTGTTAAATTGGTTTTATAAACTGATTATGAACCTCCCTGCAAACTAATGTGGATTTGGCAATTCTAGGTGTCCTGTGGTTGGACGTTGTTCGTTGAGTCCCTTGTGTGTTCTAAATACGGCCTTTGATATATAAAAATGAATAAAACACAACCTCAGCCCTCAGTATAAGCTGGCAGTTGATAGTTACAATGCAAAGCAAATTAAGGTTGTAATCAGAGTGTTTACCAAAGGATTGTGGGGGCACAGAGAAGAATTAGGTTTACATAGAGAATTCAGGAAGACTTCACAGGGAAGTGTGGCATTTGAGCTGGATTCTGAGAGGATGAATCAGAATTCTTTGGGTACAATAAATAGGAGTTTTCAGAGAAACCTCCGGAAGACAGAACCTTGGGAATGCTCAGGTGAGGGCCGCTCCTGTGGGTCTCTAACCTGAAATCCCTACCCATCTCATTTGGTAGCTGGAATGCCAAGCCCACCCACTTCCTCTTGTTTTACTGATGTGTTTTTGTTATTGTTCCATGGACTCGGGGTGCTGTAACCAGTTTTCAGTGATATCTGGTGCTGCAAGTGAAAAAATGACCCATCTCTTCACTGTCTGGTTTATCCTGGCTGTGGCTACTTCCCACACCCCTCTTTTCTCTGCTCAAACTGGGGTTAGAGGTTCTTATAACCTTCAAGGACAACCTCATACCTTAGGCCTTTGTGTCATGTGTGGTATTGTTATTGAGCAAAAAATTTCTCAGGGCTAGAGCTGAAGGACATTTGAGTGCTGCTGCTTGGAATTCCACTGAAATCCCTCCTTGCTGGTCCCTGTAGGATTACTGAGTCAGAATCAACTTGACAGCAGTTGGTCTGGTTTGGTTTTGGTCCCTATTGGCAACCAAGGATAGGGGTTGCTTTTGGTCCTTTCCCTTCTTTTCCTGTGTTTTCTGGGCGGTAGATAGCTTTCCATCCTGTGGTTTGCTCAGCCTTTTTCTTTTCTTTCATTCAGGACATGGAGTGGTATCTGGGTCCCTTTCTGCCACCTCCCTCATTCTAGAGGTATACTTGGGTTAGGCCTTTGTCTATTAGTGTGTATGCATTACCTGAGAAGAGCTAAAACCCACTGAAAGTATACACATTTGTATAATAATTGCATACACTTTGTTGATACTGTTGTTGGCTGCCTTTGAGTAGGTCACTGACTCATGGCAACTCCATGCTTCCTGGTTAGAACCATCTCCATGACTGGTTGCAGATGAGACCATTGTTACCCGTAGGGGTTTTGCTGACTGATTTTTCCGAAGTAGATCACCGGGCCTTTCTTCCCAGTGTATCTTAGTCTGGATGTTTCCATGAAACCTGTTCAGCATCATAGCAATATGTAAGCCTTCACTGACAGCCAAGTGGTAGCTGTACATAAGGTGTACTGGTTAGAAATAGAGGATGGGAATGAAACTCAGGTCTTCTGCATGGAAGGTGAAAATTCTTCTACTAAACCACCAATGCACCATGTATGCCCTTGAGGGCCTGAAAATTCTAAAGACCAAGGCATTTTTGAATGATTCAGAGTTAGTTGCTGGGGTCTTACAAGCCTGTGAGCAGCTGCCTAAGATACTCCACTGATGTCACCCCTTTGGGAGCAAGGAAGAAGTAAGAAAACTGAAGATATAAGGAAAAGATTAGTCCAAAGGACTAATAAACCACATCTACCACAACTAGATGGTGCCTGGCAGCCACCACTGACTGCTCCAACCGGGACCACAGCAGAGTGTCCCATGCAGAGCTGGAGAAAATTGTGGATCAAAATTCTAAAAGAAAACAAAAAATAGACATACGGGCCTGACAGACCAGAGAAATTTTGAGAGTATGGCCCCCTAAAACTTCTGTAGCTCATCAGTGAAGTTACTGCCAAAGTTTACCCTTCAGCCAAAGATTAGACAGGCCCATGAAACATAATGATACTAAAGAGGCACAACAGCCCAGAGAAGGCTGGAGGAGCCAGGAAGGCTAGTAATAGGGAACTCAGGTTGGAAAAGGGAGAGTGCTGATCTGTTGTGGGGTTGTTACTCAGTGTCATAAAACAGTGTGTCTGCTGACTGTTTAATGGGAAACGAGTTTGTTGTGATAAGTCTTTATTTGAAGTACAATTTAAAAAAAAGAAAAAAGTTAATCACTTTATTATGAAACAAAGTGAGTCTAAAGATAGGATTCTTTCAAAGCGAAAACTACTACCTTTAGAGCAGCATATTCCATGAAGCAAATAGCTTGTGTTTGTGGTGGCAGAAGTATGTTGTGGTTAGGTCACAGTGAGTGGGTTCTGACTCACTGGGGTCCTGTGTACAACCGAATGAAACGCTGCCTGGTTATGTGCCATCCTCACACTTGTTATGCTTGAGTCCATTGTTGTAGCGACTGTGTTCGCTGACCCATTACTAAGCATGATATCCTTCTCCAGAAATATACTATTGCCTTTTTATATCCTCTGTTCTGCTGTGTTGTCAGACAGGAAGATCCTTTGCACTGAACTCTGGTACCACAGTGTTATGGAGACAGCAGTGATAGAGCATCATGAGAAGGATGGGACTGTTTGTGTACTTTGAATTTCTCTTGAAAGAGTGAACATCAGCGTGCAGCACAGATCACCATGGGGAGAATGCTGGGGGTGGGTAATTATCCTGGGCATTGTGAAAACGTATGTGAAAGGCCTTTCAGAAGGCAGTGTTGTGCAAGTACCTCTGAAATTTCTTCAGTTTCCCTGAAAATGTGTGTTCGAGAGACTTGTGGCACTCTTATGCAAAGATCACTCAGGGACTGAAAAATGCTACACTCACTGGTAGTTTTGCTGAGTTGGGAGTTGATGAGATCTGATGTTTGGATGGTGGCTATTACTATTAAAAATAGCTTTCTGAATCCCAGAATCTAGGCATAAAGAAGTTCAAAGCAGAGGGGTAGGAGCCTTGGGTTTTCCCTCTTCCATGGGAGGGGATATGTTTTACATTGCTTTGAAACTTTTGGCTAGCAACTTAGGTTCTTTGCAGCTAGGGATAACATCTGTATATTGGTTAGAACAGTGGTGCCTACCTTCTGGAATTGTTCAGGATGTACTGAGTTAATTTAAGTCAAATGCATGGCGTGATATGTGGTACAGATAGGTCACACTGATATAATATTTACCTACAGCTATTATTTTTTCCTAACTATTGTTCGTAGCTATTTGAGATTCCTGTGAGGTTCTTTGCTGTTTTTTTAAAAGCATAGGTTTTTATGTGGCTTTAGGTTCCTTTGACAGTGACTTAAGAATACTTGCTGAGAGGAAGACTCTTTGGCTTTTGGTAATTTTCTTAATTCTCGTTCTGTGTCCGTGGGGTGGTGCTCTAGGGAGGGCACTACAGTCTAAGTCAGTGGAGAAAAGAGGTCATGTGTAATGACAGGCCCAGCTGCAGCCAGAGGTACTTAGTGCCTGGCACATAGCTAGGCCCTCAGGATTATTGAGTGAAAGGATCCATGACTATTCAGTTTTGTCAATTAAAAAATGCCTTTGTATTAGGGAAGGCCGAGCAAGGATATCTGGGGACTCTTTGAACTGTCTTTGTAAGTCTTTTGTAAATCTAAAAACATTAAAAAAAAAAAAAAAAGCAGCAAAGCTGGTTTGTAACGTTGTGCTGTTGCACAGTAGATGCCTAATAATTGCTTGTTGTGTACAAGAGTGAGTGAATAAATTATTGTTTGAACCTGACTTTGACACTTACTAGCTTGCTGATCTGTATGCCTTAGTTTTATTATTTAAAGTATAGTATCATTTCCTGTGTAGGGTTGGTATAAGCATTAAATGAAATGTGACGAATGTTGTCAAAGCATCTAGCATATAATAAATGCTCCAAAATGTAGCTTACATTATTTTCTTAAGAGAAATTTTTGGAAGTCAGAGGCAGTCTTATGTTTTAGGTCTTTGTGTGCCATTACCAGATTGCACCTAGGCAGTACGTTACGATAACCATTCGTCACAGCAGTGTACAGATTTTTGATAGGTAGAGATGGTGGGGAGGGAAGTGTGATGGGAGCACCTGCAGAGCAGAAATGCCCTCTTCACTCTAAAGTTAAAAGCTGAAGCCTCCTGAATGTTCACCTGAGCAGTTCCCAAAGAGTGCTCTCCCAGGACTCTGGTAATTGTCCAGGGCAGGACTTGTCAGTTGTCTGCCAAATATCTGGATGTCCTGCAGCCATGGTTAGGGTGGCCTGAATTGCTTTCACCCTGTAGTAGGAGGGTGAGGGTGAGGGGCAGGTGGAAATTAGGTAGCTGACGCTCAGAGTGGACAGCTGTCCCAAGGGTGTCGAACCTTCCTATTGACAAATATCATTAGTTGCTGTTCAGTCACTTCCACCTCATGGTGACTGCATGTATGCAGAGTCGATATCCTCCATCGGGTTGTCAAGGCTGTGACCTTTCAGAAGCAGATCACCAAGCCTGTTTTCCAAGGTGCCTCTGGTTGAATTTAAATTGCCAGCCTTTCAGCTACTAGTTGAACATTTAACTGGGTGCCATAGAAAGGTAATACTTTAGCCTAGGCTCCCCCTTTGCATGAAAGTTGTATCCTGCTTTGGCGTGTGGGTGATTGTGGGTAAGTGGGTAATCTAGATGTAATTAGAAGTTTATGATTACTAAGATCAGTTCCTGTGTGATGCTGTTTATGCTCACCTGCTAACTTAACGGTTGGTGGTTTGAACCCACTAAGTAGCACTGCAGAAGAAAGGCCTGGTGATCTGCTTTGTAAAAATTACAACCAAGAAAACTCTGTGAAGCAGTTCTACTCTAACACATGGGGTCACCAAGAGTTGAATCTACTTGATGGCAACATACTCGGTTTTGGTATGGACATTAAAGCTTGAAGAAGATTTCAGAGGACTCTAGTGTGGTGGTTTTAAAACACTTTGGAAGCCAAGGGACCCTGTTTCAAATAAAATCCCACTTGGACTTCAGTGTATTTAAGAGATTATTGTGCTCTAGATTGTTTACAGAGCAAATTAGTTTCTTATCTAACAGTATACGTATTGTTTTGTGACACTGATTACCAACACCGTGATGTGTCAACACTCTCCCTAATTTATATTTATTTTACAAGCAGAGATGTTTAACATCTGTTTACAGTAAGAGAAAAGTGAAGCTGTTCTGATGACCCAATTTTTGGATTGCGTTCTGAGTGGCACACCTAGTTATCTACCAGTTTTATTACTCCATTTCTTTTGAATTTGGTCGCAGCGTGGGATAAAAATCTGATTTACAGCAAGAAGTAATTGCAAATAAGCATAGCTCCTAACAACTTACCTTGCAGTTTGTGGATAAGCTTCAATTAAGTTGATCTGGAACCCTGAAAGACAAATGGGGGAAATATATATCTCAAAGTAGAAGCACTCTCTTCAACACATGCTTTCATTCTCTACCACAAAGTGCAAGACAGGTGGTAATGTATGCTCACTCTGTTTATTAGGATGCACCCTGTTGTGCATTTGTTGGTTATTGTGTAACTCATCATTCCCCTGTGGCAAGAACATGAATCCAGCAGATGTGCCTGGCATTTAATTGCCATGCTTGCAAGTGTGCTGCAGTCATATACTTGCTTGAGCAATTTTAAGGAAGCAGAAGTTAAAAAGGAAAAAAGAAAGAAAGAGTACTAGCTTCCATCATAATGAGAGATGTATTTATAGGGTGTTCAAGTATAAGCTCAGAAATGAGGAAACAAGCCTTGTTCTGAGATTTGCAGAAAAATGATCACATTGGTAATCTTCACTGGGTAAAATTTCCTCTCAAGTTTAACTTGAATTTGTGGAGTTATTATAATTTCAAAAATTATCAAAGGTGAATGTTAAGAATGAAATTTAAATACCTTGTATGTGCACATGGAAATTTTTAGCACTAAGAACCTGTTGGTTCCTCAGACCGCACTTTGAAAGTCTGCAATATGTTATGTATTACAACCTTATATGTGATGAAACCTACTATTTAGGGACAAGTTAGTGGGAAAACTGAGATGGAGTACTTGAGTGCCTTTGTGCTGTTCTCTGCTGAATGATTAGGACTCCTTGAGGGGTCAGAAAGCTGGGAAGCTCAAGTGGCAGCTCCCCACCTCTCCAGCCTTGTGTGTGTGTTGTAGGCACATAGCGTGCTCTTCTGTGCTCTCTCACACTAGATGCTGTGAGAGCTGGCTTCAGGTAAAAACAGTGAAGGAGGTGAAGTGTGAGTTCTCAGCCTGAACCTACCTTTTCTGACAGTACTCTTGTTGGACCCTTTTTACCTTTCTCACCTCCTTTACTTACAACTTTTACTTTATGAAAGCTTACACAGGGCCCAACTTGTAGGCTTCTGTTTGTTAATTAATAGCTAATCTGATAAACTAAGTCTGAGTTTGAAAGGCGGGAGTGAACTTAATATTGCCTCCCTGTCTTTCAGATTTCATAAGCTTCTATGCAGTAGAATGCTCTCAGTTCAAGAGGCCGTTTGAGGGACACTGGGAGTGTATAGGTGTGTGTGTTTAATAATTAGTGTGTTTATGACCTTAAAGTCCCATGGTATGTGTGTATGTATATATCGAGCTGACTATAGGAAACAAGACATCCTTCTCCAGCTGCTTCTGGTCTATATTTTGCCTTTGTGAGAATTGAGAAACAGTGCATGTTTAGGTGGGGAGCCCTTGCACTGAGGAACATGGCCTGGCTAGTAGAAGGGAGACAGGATTTCAGCCGTTATTCCCTCAGCTGGGTACTGGTGTGTAGTGCACAACCTGCTTAACCATACACTGTAGTACTGATCCTGCCAACTGTCTCCCAGCCAAATATAGTGACCATATTTAGCATTGTATGGAGAACACACTCATTTGCTCATTGTGGGTGCTCAATAGATGTTTGTATTGACTGATAATTCACAGTTGATCAAAGAGAAAAAGGACATTTTACAAGATGGGAATGATCTTCATAGCAGCAGTGTCGTGTTAGTGAGTCAATAGCTCATTTATTTATTAATTCAACAGATGGTTCTTGAGAACCTGTGGTCTACAAGGAGGCAGGGTACTGTGCTTCGAAGAGCATCATCTTTGGAGTCAAATCAAGCTTTGAAATTCTGCTTTTCTGTTGACTGCCGTTGTGACTCTTGGAAAGTTACTAAACCTCTCTGAGTCTCGTTTATTCATGTATTTACCAGTTTGTTCAACAAATATTTATTCCGCACTAGTTGCATGAGGCCCTTGGCTGGATGAAGAAGATGCAGGAAGACACATGTGGTCCCTTCCCTCTTGGACCTCATCTGTAATGAGAGAGACAGGCTCAAAACAAACACACAGACTAGTAAGTAACAGAATTCTGGGTTGTGGTAAGTGCTGTGAGGAAAATAAGCGAGGACGTGGTAAACAGATTGGGAGTTGGGGAGGATGAGAAAAGGTCCCTGGTTACTGAACTTGGATAGGCAAGGACCCTCTTTAATAGGGTTATTGGGTGAGGTTTCTTTGAGGTGAGCACATACTCAGACCCAAGGAATGCTAAGGAGCTGGCTGTGGAGAGAGAAGTCAAGGCAGAGGTATCAACTTGGGTGAGATGGAAAAATCAGTGTATTTGAAGACCTAAAAGTATGGATTTGGAACTTAATGGAAAACCAGTTTAGTGACAGTAGTAAATAATGCCAACAGTAGCAGCAAACACTTATTTAGCGTGTACTATGTGTCTTGGATCCGACTCGACGGCACTTGGCTTTTGACTGTGTGTCTGGCATCCCCTGGGTGGCACAAACGGTTTGTGTTTGACTAATAGCCCAAAGTCTGGTGGGTGGTTGAACCCACCTAGAGGTGACACAGGAGAAAGGCCTGACCATCTGCTTCCATTAAGATTACAGCCAAGAAAACAACAGTAGAGCAGTTCTTTATAACACATGGAATCACCATGAGTTGGAATTAACTCTGTGGCAACTGGAAAAAAATGTACCAGCCACTCTGCTGAGTTTTTTCATGCACATTAATTCTTTTAATGCTGATAAGGACCCCATGAAGTATATATTATTATGTTTTATAGATGAGGACACTGAGGCACAGGGGGGCTCAGTCACCTTAGATTACACATCTAGTAAGTGGTAGTTCTGGGATCCAGACATGGGCAGCCTGTCTTCATACTTTGTTCGTACCCACTGTGCCCTAATAGTAGTAAGGACGGTAAGGGCTGGGTTGTGCTGGGTTCAAACCACCAATGAGTGCTTAGCGCAATGCCCAGGGCTCAGATGGTGCTAAGTGCATGATGTGAAAGGTTCTAAGTATCCATAGGACGTCTGTTTGAGCCTACTAATTGTCTTCTGCATTTTTGAAGTGAGAAACCCTCGTCAGTCGGCGGGACTCCTTGGAGCCATGTTGAGATGGATTTAAAGCCATTTCCAGGCTCAGTGGGACATCATGCCAGTGATGTGTATTTGCTGTCCTGGTCTTAGGCTGTCATTGTGGGGTAGGAGGAAAGCATCCTGTAAAGTGTGTCTGATTGTGTGTGAAGTGTCAGCAGTTGTACATTTCATTCCAGTACTTGCCTTCTTTCTGTTGACTGACAATATTGACTACTTTTCTGCTATCTCAGAGTGGATGGAGGAGGAATTTTAGAGGAACTTCAACCCAATTCCTCAGACACTTACTGAGCATCACTTTAGGAACCAAGCATAGTTCTGAGATCAGCACACAGCTGGCCTGGTGATTTTCTGTGAGACTTTGTTGTTTCTTTGGTGATGAAGTAGAATTTTTGACATTTAGAAGGCATGGTTAGGCATGCTGAGTATCCTACAATGTGTGAAACAGTCCTGTGCAAGGAACCTTCCTCAGTAGCTTGCAAGTTCCAAACATTCTTCTAGATATCCCTGGCAGAGAGAAAACTGTGAGTTTTTGAGTGTTGAACCTAATGCTGCTTGCATTGATTTTATATGCCCTGTATTTTCGTATTTATTTTTATTATCATTGAGTGAAAATGTACATTTCCATATAAATTTGCATACCCACCTACATGCAGCTCCCACTGCTCTCCCTGCCCGGTGGCAGCAAACTCTTCCTCTCCACTCCATACATGTCTTATCCTCCCAACAGTCTCCTATCCACCCACTCCCCAACCTCCAGTAAGAGGTCAGCAGGACGACATCCTGTGGATGCAGAGAACTATAAAGTGCAGACATGATATGATCACTGTGTGTCACCAAGACAAATCCATTCCTGTCCAAAGAGTTGACCTCCATTATGATTTATGGACAGGAGCAACATCAGGGCCAGGGGCCATGCTCCCGGGGGAACTCCAAGGCCCCTGGACCATCAGTTGCGGTCTTTTAGTGGAGATCTCCAGGTGCACCCCTTTTTATTCTTGTGTTGCCAGTGAGATTTAACTTTGTGAGCTCCATCACAGCTATCACTGGTGGTGGTTGGGCACCATCCAGTTCTTCCGGTCTGTTTTAGTCAGCTAGGGCTGCTCTAACAGAAATACCACAGAGTGGATGGCTTTAACAAAGAAAGATTTATTCTTACACAGTCCGGTAGGTTGCAAGTCCATATTCAGGGTGTCCACTCCAGGGAAAGACTTTCCCCTTGACGGCTCTGGAGGAAAGTCCGGTATTGCATCAGTCATTGTCCAGGGAGTGTCCTAACGCAAGAACCTCTGGTCTGAACGACGCGCTCTGCTCCCGGTGCTGCTTGCTTGATGGTAGCGAGGTTCTCAAATTGTCCTTGGTTCTTTTTCCTTTTATTCCTTGCAAGCTAAAAGCATTAAGGGTGGGGCAAAGCCATACTCCAGGGAAACTTCCCCCATAGCAGGAATTCACAGCCCCACCCTAATCCTTTAACATCCAGGTTAGCAAAACCACACAATGGAGGTCAGTCCCAAGATACTGGGAACCATATCCCAGCCACGTGGCTGCACACATTTTTGGGGGGACACAGTTCAAACCATGACATCCCACCCTTTGACAACCCAAAAATCACATCACAAAAACATTTAACACATTCATCTCACCATAGCAGAATTATGTCCATCCATATAACAGAAGTCTTAAATCAGCTCCAAGTCCAAAATACAAAAACTCTTCTACATCTGTGAAACTTAGAAGGCATTAACAGGCAACAGGCAAGTCAACAGAACACATTACATTAGCCCTCAAAGCTTTGGAAATACTCTTACATTTTCTGAGACATTCTACACAACAGCAATGCTCTCCAGACTCTAGGTATTGGCCACACTCTCTGGTTTCTGAGTGGAGACCTCCAGCCCCGTGCTACAACTTTGCCTTCAAGGCCCACTTGGACAGAAACTCTGTCCCATCGGCTTTAGAAGCACCCTAAGCCCAACTGAGTGGCAATTCCACCCTTACGAACACAGCACGCCATGGTTCCACCCTTTCAAACCCCTGAGGTCATGGCCATACCTCTTGAGACTGAGGCAGCTCAGCTTCTCACGCTATTTGTCTCTTCAGCTTCAGCTTCCTATGGCCGCATGGCCGGGGCCTCAGGCCCACATCTGCCCTGCCGGGCAAGTGTTCCGAAGCTCTGTAGCTCCACTGGTTTAAGTGCCCGGAGGCACCCCACTCTTGCTGGAAAGCGTCCTGTCCAAAGGCACTCAACTCTCTCACTCCGTGAGTCAGCAAGGCCAGCTCACCGATTCAAGTGCCCAGAGGCACCCCGTTCCGCGAGGAAAACTGCGCAGGCACTGACCTCTCTCGCTCCACGGGTTGGCTCCAGCGCTGCCTCTGGTTCTGCTGCTGCCGCTGCTGCTGCTGCCAGTCCTCCGTTGTTTCTCACCATCTGCGCCTTCTTCGTTCCTTCTGAATTTTCTATCCATTCGCAGTTTCAAAGTGGCTTCCACATTTTAGGTATTTGCTAGAGCAGCACCCCACTCCCACGGTACCAATTCTGTTTTAGTCAGCTAGGGCTGCTCTAACAGAAATACCACAGAGTGGATGGCTTTAACAAAGAAAGATTTATTCTTACACAGTCCGGTAGGTTGCAAGTCCATATTCAGGGTGTCCGCTCCAGGGAAAGACTTTCCCCTTGACGGCTCTGGAGGAAAGTCCGATATTGCATCAGTCATTGTCCAGGGAGTGTCCTAACGCAAGAACCTCTGGTCTGAACGACGCGCTCTGCTCCCGGTGCTGCTTGCTTGATGGTAGCGAGGTTCTCAAATTGTCCTTGGTTCTTTTTCCTTTTATTCCTTGCAAGCTAAAAGCATTAAGGGTGGGGCAAGCCATACTCCAGGGAAACTTCCCCCATAGCAGGAATTCACAGCCCCACCCTAATCCTTTAACATCCAGGTTAGGAAAACCACACAATGGAGGTCAGTCCCAAGATACTGGGAACCATATCCCAGCCACGTGGCTGCACACATTTTTGGGGGGACACAATTCAAACCATGACACGGTCATAAGTTGATGTAGTCACCCACTCATGTGGGTCTGTCTTCTGGGTTCTCTTTCCCCCATGTCGTTTTGGTCCTTGGTGATCATCTGTTTCTGCTGAGTTGGGACCGTTTGCTGTACCCTCAGATGGCAGCTGGGCAGCTTCCAAGACCCCAAACACTGCTCACCTATGTGGAGTGCAGAAGGCTGTCTTAGCAAAATACTAGTTGTGCCAGTTTGGCCTCCATTTCCCCTGACAGCGTGGTCCCTGGCCCCCCGTCCCAGCTACTCTGTCCTTGCCATATTGGTTTAAGACAGGAGGAGTAATGATGTTATGTTGAAGTCCAGTTAATGTTGATCTTCTTTCTAATGTGTGCTGTCACAGATTCCACCAAACCAAATTTCTATCAACCATCTGATCTAAAATCTCCCTCCCCCTGCCTCCTTCCCACCCTTGCAGCAGTCCAAGAGTCTTTTCTTCTATGCATGAGTCTGTTACTAGGTTCTTATCATCAGGATCTCATACAATATTTGTCCTTTTGTTGCTGACTACTTTCACTCAGCATAATGTCTTCCCAATTGAAACCAGGTTATGAGATGTTTCCTAAAATCATCATTGTTCTTTATCACTGCATAATGTTCTATTGAGTATATATACCATAGTTTACCTATCGATTCCTTAGTTGTTGGGCATCTAGGTTGTTGCCATCTTTTTGCTATTGTGGACTGTCCTGCAGTGAGCATTCGTGAGCATGTTACCAGTTAGTGTGAATGTCCGTGATTCTGTAGGATGTATTCCAAGCAGTGGAATTACTGGGTCAGATGTTGTATCTATATCCAGCTTTTTAAGGATGCACCAGATTGCTTTCCAAAGAGGTTGCACCATTTTGCAATCCCAACAACAGTGTAGGAGAGTTCCAATTTCTCCACAGCCTCTTCAGCATTTGTTGTTTTGTGTTTTTTGGATCATGGACAACCTTATTTGGGTGAGATGGTATCTCATTGTAGTTTTGATTTGAATGTCTTTAATAGCCAATGATCGTGAGCATGTCCACATGTGTTTTTTGGCTAGTTGGATCTCCTCTTAGAGAAGTGTCTGTCCATATCCTTTGCTTATTGCTTAATTGGATTATTTATCATTTTCTTATTGATATTTTGTAGTACCTTATAGATTATGGAGCTCAGGCATTGGTCTGATATATAGTTGCCAAATATTTTTTCCCTTTCTGTAGGTGGCCTTTTAATTCTATTAATAAAGTCTTTGGATGAGCAAAAGTGTTTGATTTTTTTTTTTTTAAGTGTTTGATTTTTAGTAGGTCTAATTTATCTATTTTCTGTTGTTTGTGGTTTGTTTTACAGATTTTGAAGTCTGTCTACGTTTTATATTAAAACTTCTGTTGTTGTTCGTACTTTTTCTTGGATGAGCTTTGTCATTTTAGATTTGATATTTAGGTCTTTTTGTTATTGTATAAGGTGTAAGATATGGGTCTTGTTTCAATTTATTGCAGATGGGTATCCAATTTTGCCAGCACCATTTGTTGAAGAGATTGTTTTTACCCCAGCTTATGTCTTATGGCCTTTATTGAATATCAGCTGTTCAGAGGAAGATGGTCTCGTCTCTGTGCTCTCGATTCTGTTCCATTGATCTATCTGTCTCTTTTTGTACCAGTACCAGGCTGTTTTGACTACTGTGGCCGTGTAATAGGTTCTAAAGTCAGGTAGTGAGAGGCCTCCCAGTGTGTTCTTCTTCTTCAGTAGTGCTTTACTTATCTGGGGCTTCTTCCCTTTACAAATGAAGTTGGTAATTTGTTTCTCCATCTCATTAAAAAATGACACTGCAATTGTGTTATATAAGTAGATTGCTTTGAGTAAAATAGACATTTTCACAATGTTAAGTCTTCCTATCCATGAGCAGGGTAAGTTTCTCCATTTGTGTAAGTCTCTCTTAGTTTCTTGTAGTAAGATCTTGTAATTCTCTTTGTAAAGGTCTGTTATTTCTTTGGTTAGATTTATTCCTAGGTACTTTATCTTCTTAGCAACTATAGTAAATGGTATTGACTTGATGACTTCTTCTTTGATAATCTTGTTGTTGATGTAAAGGAATCCTACTGATTTACTTATGTTTATCTTGTATCCTGACAATTTGCTGAACTCTTCTATCAGTTTGAGTAGCTTCCTTATGGATTCTTTAGGATTCTCTGTGTATACAGTCATATTATCTGCAAATAGATTTTCTTCTTTGCCGATGAAGATGCCCTTTATTTTTTGGTCTTGTCTAATTGCTCTGGCTAGAACTTCTAGTACAATGTTGAATAGGAGAGATGAGAGTGGGCATCCTTGTCTAGTTCCTGTTCTCAAGGGAAACTTTCAGTCTGTCTCCATTCAGGATGATGTAGGCAGTTGGCTTTGTATAAAGGGCCCTTACTGCGTTGAGGAATTTGCTGTCTATTCCTATTTTGCTGATAGTTTTTAGCATGAAAGGAGGTTGGACTTTATCAAATGCCTTTTCTGCACCTATAGAGGAAATCAGGTGATTCTTGTCTTCCGTGTTATTTATGTGGTTGATCACATCAGTTGTTTTTCTGATGTTGAACTAGCCTTACATCTCTGGTATGAATCCAGTGTGGTTATGATGATTATTTTTTTTGATATGTTGTTGTATTCTGTGGGCAAGAATTTTGTTGAAGATTTTTGCATCTAGATTCTTGAGTGATATCAGTGTGTAGTTCTCCTTTTTTGTTGGGTCTTTCCCTGGCTTTAGTACCAGGGTTAGCCAGCTTCATAGAATGAATTTGGGAGTATTCCATCTCATTCTATGCTGTGAAATAGTCTCAGTAGTGTCAGAGATAACTCTTCTCTAAAAGCTTAGTAGAATTCTGCGGTGAAGCTGTCTGAGCCTCAGGTTTTTTTGGTTGGAATTTTTTGATGACTTTATCAATGTCTTCATTTGTGAATGGGTTTATTAAGTTATTCTGCTTCAGCTTGTAATAATTTGGGTAGGTGATATGAATCAAGGGATTTGTCCATTTCCTGTAGGTTTTCAAATTTGTTAAGACTACAGACTTTCATAGTTTCTGATATGATATTTTTGATTTCTGTTGGATCTGTTGTGCCAACTCCCTTCTCATTTTTTATTTGGGTTATTTGTTTCCTTTCCTATTTTTCTTTAGTAAGTTTAGCCAGTGGTTTGTCAATTTTGTTGATCTGTTCAAAAAACCAGCTTTTGGTCTTTTCAGTGTTTTCAATTTTTCTTCTGTTCTCTAAATTGTTTACTTCTGCTCTAATCTTTATGATCTGTTTTCTTCTGGTGCTTGAGGGGTTCCTCTGTTGTTCTCTCTCTACTCATTCAAACTGTAGGGTTAGTTCTTTGGCTTGATTTCTCCCTTCCAGATGTGTGCATTTATGCAGATAAACTGACTCTGACCACTGCTTTGGCTGTATCCCATAGGTTCTGGTAGGAAGTGTTTTTGTTCTTATTGGAATCCATGAATTTCTTGATTTCATCCTGGAATTGTTCTATAACTCATGGGTTTTTGAGCAAGGTATTGTTCAGTTTCCATGAGTTCCACTTTCTATGTTTTTTCTGCTATTGATTTTGACTTGTATGGCTTTATGATCTGAAAAGATGCTTTGCATTAATTTGATGATACGGATTTTGTTGAGAATTGCTTTCTGTCCTAATACATGGTCTTCTGGGGAATGTGCACTGGAGAAGAAGATGTATCTGTCCTCTGATGGATAGAAAGTTCTGTATATGTTGATGAGGTCTAGTTTGTTAATTGTGGCAATAAGGTCTTCTGTGTCTTTATTAAGCTTTTTTGTAGACGAGCTGTCCAGTATTGAGAGTGGAGTTTTGAAGTCTGCCACTATTGTTGTGGAATGATCTGTCTCCTTTTTGAGTGTAGTCAGTGTTTCTGTGACGTATTTAGGTGCTCTAATATTAGGTGCATAAATATTTAATATTGCTAAGTCCTGCTTGTGTGTTGAATGTTTCAACAATAAGTAGTGTCTGTCCTTGTCAATAGTGGTGGATTTTACATTAAAATCTATTTTATCTGAGATTAGAATTGCCACACCTGCTCTTCTTTGTGTATTATTAGCTTGATATATTTTCTTCCATCCTTTAATTTTCAGTTTGTTCTGTCTTTAAGTCTAAGGTGAGTTTCTTGTAGGCAGTGTATGGATGAGTTGTGTCTTTTGATCCAAGATGTCACTCAATGTCTTTTTACTGGACCGTTCAGTCCATTCACTTCAGTGTAATTATTAATAGGTATGTATTTGGTGCTGTCATTGTGATATGTTTATTTTTGTGTTGATGTTTTCTCTGTTGTTCTTATTAATCTGTTCCGGGACTTTTCTTCTTTGTGAGTTGATTTTTCACCTTTTTCAGGGTTGGTTTTGTGGTTGTTGAGATTCTTGTATTACGTTTCTTGATTTGGTAGGTTGCATCTTTATTGTGCTTTATGGCTGCCCCTATGATTCCCGTTAATAAACTATGTATATACCCAATTTTAATTACTACCACTCTTATTAACTTCCTCTCCATCTGGAAAGACTATAACAGCTATAGTACATCCCTCTTTTTAATATGATGACATCCTAGTTTTCATGATATGATCACTGGCTCATTTCTTTCACTGTTACAGGTTTGATTGAGTTTGAAGCCTTCCCTAACTGAGTAGGTTTCTGGGTGATGTGTCCTGAATTTGCTTCTAAAATATAAAGTTGGAGGTATTGTTTTTCTAAGCCAAGAGATTCTTTCAGTATTTCTTGTAGCTTTGGTTTGGTTTTTACAAAGTCTCTGAGTTTGTTTATCTGCAAATGTCTTAATTTCCTTTTCATATTTGAAAGATAGTTTTGCAGGATACATAATTCTTGGTTGGAAGTTCTTCACCTTCAAGGCTTTGAATGTGTCATGCCACTGTCTCTGTGCCAGCATTGTTTCTGCTGAGAAGTCTGAGAAAAGCCTACACTGTTTCCCTCTGAATGTTAGCTTTGCTTTAAATCTTGCTGCCTGTAAGAGTTTCTGTTTCGGTTTCATTTTGTTAAGCTTGATTATAATATGTCTTGGAATCTTTCTTTTGAGATCTATGTTGAGTGGCATTCGATATGCATCTTGCATATCTGTATTCTCGTCTACCATAATTTCTCGGAAGTTTTCTGTCAGCAGCTCAGCAACAATACTCTGTGTTCTCAGGTGTCTCGCCCTGTTCAGGAACACCAATTAATTGTAGATTGTTTCTCTTAATAGAGTCTCACATGTTTTGTAATGCTTCTTCATTTTTCTTGTTTCTCTTTTCTGATTTCTCCTCATTGATGCTGGAGTCAGTAGCTCTGTCTTCCAAGTCAGAAAGTCTATTTTCCATTTGTTCCATTCTGTTTTCTTGGCTTTGAATTGAAGCTTCTGTCTCTTTGGTTTTGTTCTTGATCTGTTGGGTTTCAGAGTACTGGTGTTCCATCAGATCGAACAACTTGCTTAATTTTTTATTTTGCTCTGTTGCATTTTGTGTAAGGTCTAGGAGGACTCTCTATATAATCCTTTTGTATTTGCCTTCTGATAGTTTCCAAAAGTTTCTTCATCTAGGAACTTCTTCGGTTGTTTCTCTGGGGAGCCTTCTGAAGCCATGGAGATTTCTTTGTTATGTTTTTTTCCCAGTGTTTGTTGCTGGGAGAGATGCTGTGAGGATGGACTGCAGTTGTTTCTCTAGGCGAAGTGCCGTCAAGTCGGATCTTCTAGGCCATCTTAAAATGAAAGGTAAAAGGTATCTGACGACATCCAAAGTCAGTTAGGTTTTCAGGTGTGCAGGTCCCTCTTCCCAGCAGGCAAAGCAAGCACTTCTGTCCAACCCCAGATCTTATAAACTAGTTCAAAATACAGAAAGTCTGCTACTCTGCTGGCCTCTGCTGCTGGGCCCCAGCCGTAGGCAACACTGTGTAAAATACTGTTTTTCTGCTGGAAAAGGGCTCTCCTCTGGGCAGGTGCTGCATCCCAGTGGAACAAGATGGCATCCTGCACAAGATTCCCGCCTGCCTCGGTCCTGGCTACTTAACGGCGGAGGTGGAAAGAGAGGCCAAAGGTGCTGAGATGCACAGAGTCCAAAACTGGGGTCTCAAAATGTGGCAGTTTTGTCCGCCAATCCTGCCAGCTGTATGTGTGAGATTAGCTGCTAGTTGATTCCCAGCTCCACCTGCCAGTTAAGTCAGAGAAAAAAAAGTTAAAATGGCAATTTACCTTCAGTCCGTGAAAGGCGGCACTCACTAAGAATGGAGGATGGCCAAAGAGTGGAGGTTTTCTGTTCAGTGGTGTGAAGTCCAAATTAACAGCTCTATGCCATGTCCAAGGGCTCACTAGGTGTCCAGAAGGCTCTATTTCATTATCAGTTCAGGTTTTGGTTTCCAGAGAAATTTAGGGAAATGTATTTAGTCTGGCATCTTGACTCTGCCCCTGCCCCCAGTATTTTCTAAGAATGCAACTGCTATACAAATTGTTACACTATTATATTTTATTTGAAACTTATACTTAAGAACTCTTTACCATTTGGGGAAATTATGTTACTGATATTGGTGTGGCTTGTATTTGGGTTGCCGAGAAGAACATGCCAATACCTGTCTGCATTTGTAGTGATGATAGTCGTGGCTATTCTATTCAGTGGTAGAAGTATTAGACAATTATGTCTTCTAGTATACTTGTACCACAGCAATTACATTGTACAATTAAAAAAAATTGTTATTTATAGTGAGGCTTTTGATTATTTTGGAGCTGTGCATGTAATTTCTGTTTTTATTTTCATTTAGGGTACTAAAGGGAGCATTACAAAATACAAAGTAAGTTTGTGAACTCATCCTAGAAAAAGTGCTGTGTACCTCATTGCTGAGTATCAGTGCAGTCACCTTTGAAGTACTCCCTTTGAGAAGCTTTGCACCAATACCAGCACCTAGTGCACCTTTCAAAGCAGTTTTGGAACTCTTTTTCTGGAATGGCCATCACATCTGTCATTGTATTCCCCTGGATGTTCTGAATATCATCAAAATGTCTTCCTTTCAATATTCCATTTCTTTTCAGGTAAACAAAACAGTCATTGGGAGCCAGGTCAGGTGAGTAGGGAGTGTGTTCCAATACAGTTGTCTACTCAGTAAAAACTCCCACACAGACAACTGTACAGTTAAGTTTATGAACTTGCTCATGAACTTGCCACTGTGCCGCTGTGGGCAACGGCAATTCCAGAAAGAGTTCCCAAATTGCTTTGAAGGGTAGACTAGGTGCTGGCATCATTGCATCGCTTCCCAGGGGGAGTGCTCTGAAGGTGACCATAGTGATGTTCCACAATGCGCTATATAAACTTAGAACAATTAAGTTCTCAGATGTGCTTGTCGGACCTTGTATATGCTTAAAAAGGGGCGGGGGGGAAGGTGTTGAACCCTTGGTCTAGTGCCTGGGAACCGTATCATTGTGACCTGGTGAAATGACAGAAGTCAGTAGGGAGAGTGTAAACTCAATTTTAAGTCATGATATGTATGTATGGCTCTGATTTCAAGCATTGTTTATAGCTGATGACTTTGCAGTTGTAAAAAAATGGGTGTATTTGAGTGAATGTGAAGTGATTACAGCAGTTTAGTCTATAGTTTCCTGAACCAGAGAACCTTAGCTCGAGGGACCCTAATCTGTATCATAGTCACCACAGCCAGTTGATGGAATAGTCCTTATATGATCTGAACCAAAGTGGTTTTGGAGAGTGTTAGCATGTTCATTTAATAAATTCAAGTTACCTGTCACTATTCAAGAGTGATTTTGGCCATTTCAGGCTTCCTCAATTCTAGTTAGATGGCACTGTGTAATCACTTACGATGTCAGTATAGTTTATAAACAACCAGAATAATTGAGGAATAGTGAGGCAGAAAGTTACATAAAGGGAATTGAGGTTATAGCTGTGCTGTAAGAATTCTGCTGGAGATTATAAACGGATAGATGTTATAACCAGCAAGGAGTGGTTTGGGGAACACAACAAAATGCTCAATAAAATGCTACTTTTGTGTCGTCATTGTAGGCTAGAATTGGTAGAGGTCAGTGGTAGAGAGGAGGTGGGATTGGGATGGACCCTTAAGGGAGACTAGAATAGACAAAAACTGTAATTGTGTGTGTCTGTGTGTTTCCATTTCTGAAGCTGTCTGCTGTTATTACCCACACAGCTGAATTAGCTTGTATTCCAAATTCACACTCAGAGTAGTACTTATTGGTTGCTGTCCAGTTGATTCTGGTTCATTGTGAGCCCTGTGTGCAGAATAGAACTCTTCCATAGAGTTTTCAAGGCTGTGAGTTTTCGGAAGGAGATTGGCAGGCTTGTCTTCTGCTGTGCTTTTGGGTAGATTTGAACCTCCAACCTTTCAGCTAATAGTTTAGCACTTAACCATTTGTGCCACCTAGATTTTTTGTAGTAGTTAATGATATCTTTTATTTGGTACATAATGTATGATTTCCACTGGGGTTGGTTGGATGAGCTCTAATTGGCATTACAGATTCAGAATGGTAATCATGATTAAACCGTTTATATATCCTTTTCTATCCAAATTATAAAATAGATGTCATTTTGTCCAAGAGCTGGTGATGGGTTTTGAATGTTTGACATGTGATATATGATTATATTTAAAGGAGGTATTGGAGTGCTTCAGCCCAGTTAGTAATTTAGCAACTTAAAGCAGTTGACAAGTATGGCTAACAAACCATACTACATATTTGAAGTGGTTAAGGGTAGGGGAGATTACCATATTATTACTAATCCAGTGCCATGGAGTCATGCTGACTCATAGTGACCCTGTAGGACAGAATAGACTTGCCCTACAGGGTTTCCAAGGCTGTAAAAAACAATTTAAAAAAATGAATGGGGATTTAAGTGAAAGTTTTACAATCCAACTCTATTTCCCATATAAAACCCTGCATGCACACGCTGCTGTGTAACTCGAGCTGCTCTCCCAACCCTGTGAGAGCACGCTCCTCTTTTCCACCCTGTACTTCCATGTTCATTTAAGCAGCTTCTGTCCCCTCTGCTCCAGCCTCACATCTCGACAAGGCTATAAATTTTTATGGAAGCCGACTGTCACATCTCTTTCCCATGGAGTGGCTGGTGGGTTTGAACTGCAGACTTTTTAGTTAGCTGCCGAGCACTCAGTCACTGCACCACCAGGGCTCCATGTTGTTACTAGTCATCTTTAAACACTGTGTTTCTGTAAACACATTTTTAGGTGAGTAGCAGTTGTAATACTGATGTTTGACAGGCTTTGGAAAGTCCCTCATTGTGACTTCTTGTAAATTTGTCTGAATGAACTGACAGGGGAGATTCCATCTCTTAAAACAATTAAAGGTAAAGATACAGAGAGAATTTCCATGCCTCCTGGCTACTATGAAGTTAGAACTAGCTGCCAGTGAAATTACCAGGTTAATTAAAACATCTTGTTTTGAAACAGTGGTACTGTGGAGTAGAGCTCAGCTGCTAACCATAAACTTGGCAATTTGAATCCACCTCCCTGGCAGTCCTGTGGGGCAATTCTATTCTCTCCTGTAGGGTCAGTGTGAGTTAGAATCGATGGCAACAGATTTGGCTTGGTTTGGTTTGGTTTTGGTTTGGCTAGCTGTTCTCAGGTAACTAACTGGGAAGAATATTTAGCAGTCCCTCCTACACCCTCCCAACAAACAATCAAATGAGGAACCTAACAACACGTTTCACTCTTAGGAAATTTTAGTTGCTGAAGGGTCTACTTAAAGCCCTAATTCACAGGTAGTTACTGAAGTCTAAACATACCTCTCTGGAGAGGATTGAAGTCCTCCCCACCCTATCCATTGCTGTTCCACCTTCTCTGTGAGTTGAAGCCAGTTGTTCAGTTCACTCAAAGTCTACCACAACTAGTAAGTTCTGTTCTGGGGCAAATTTGAAGAATTGAGTTACTAGCAGGCAGTGGAAGATGGGACCCCTCTGGGTGCATTTGAAGCCAATGAGTATGTTGTCTCAGTTCCTGCTCTTGGTAGTCCCCCTCCCCACTCCCGGGATTTCTGTCCTGATGCTGTCTCACCCCCACCTGTACTCCTGCCCCTCGCTCCCCTGCTTCTGAGGTTCTCCTCATCCACCTTGAGAGGGGCAGGGCAGAAAGGTGATGGGAGTAAATTGGACTGGAGTTAGCCACAGAACTGTCACTGGTCCTGGTTCTGATTCTGTCATCATCACGTCTTTATTTTTCACAATAGACGGGATTCAGTCATCGGTGATGTGAGAGGTAGGAACAAACAAGGAGTTGTATCTTTCCGAACTACAGGCTTTCTGTAAAAAAAATGATGACTACAATAACCCCAGATACAAAGGAGTTGAGAAATGGAGAAGAAAGTTTAACAGTCTGTGTCAGAGCTGTATTTCTTCATCTATAAAATGGGTCCATTGATAACCTGCCCTGTGCCCTCTAGCAAAAAGAGTCACTAGTGGACTAACGAAGTTAATGTAAATTAACAGATGTGAAGTACTTCGTAAACTTTAAAGGGCTATATAAACCTGAGAGATAATGGCTGTCATATTTTCAAGTATTAAGGGTTAAGGTGGCTGTGTATGATGAGGAGGGACAGGTGAGAGAATCACATTTTTGGCACCTGAGTGAGGATCCTGTCCTGTATTTGGAAGCCCAGACATCCTCACTTAGGTTTTTTTCTAATGGAGCAGTTTTGCGTTGCTTTTTGGAGTGTGGCCAGAGACACATGCAACAGTTATTAAAGGGTTTTGACATGCTGTAGTATGGGATTACTGGCATTGGAAGATGAAATGATAAAGGGATGTCTCATTATATTCAGACGTGTGAGTCATGCACATTTATGAGTTACTTTTAAAAAATGGAATCATAATAGAAGTAGATGTGAGTTCAGCTTTTCCTTGGCTTTAACAGTTTTCAGGTTAAAAGTCACTGGATATGTTTAACTCTTAAAGCACAGTGTGTATAAAAGCTTTTAAGATTTAAACTCAAAAAACACTTGAATTTGTGACTGTGTCCCTTAATTTCCCTGCCAGTAAGATATTGACGACAGGACAGTGAATCAGAAGGAAAGACCACAAAGACTGCAAAAGCTTTAATGCTTTCAGGGAACTTGGTGGTCATTATTGTGTCCTTCTCTTTTACAGTGGGGAAACCAAAGCCCAGAAGGGTTACCTGACTTGTCCAAGGTCCCCAGATGGACTACAGCAGAGGTGGAGTTAGAAATCACTCAGTGGATATTACAGTGTTTACAGGGAGATAAACTCCACCAAGGTCTGGTCTTTCTGTTGAAGAAAAGTTTTCCGTCCCACTTCCTGTGACTTTTAAGGCTTCTTTCTTCTTCACTGGCTTGATTCTCAATTTTTGCCACTGCCAGTTTGGGATTTGTTTTTCATGGATAATCTAAGTCTTTTTCTACACAGTTGTCTAAGTACTTGCTTTCCACATTTGCGGATTTGGTCTTAAAACAAAAAGTCTTACTGTATTTTAGTGCATTTTAGAAGGTGATGTGTTCAGTTTGCCATTTTAACAAAGAATCCTGGCTATTCATTTACTCATAATAACTCTGCAGTATGTAGGTGTGCTTATTTTTGTTTTGTAATTGACAGAAGGTCACGTAGCCTGTGAATGAGATTTGAACTTGAGTTAGATTTAAAATTGGAAATCTTTTTTACTGAATAGTCTTGAGCCTCATCTTGCACTTAGAAAAGACCTCACTTATATAACCACCCTTCCCTGTTACAATACTTTAATTGTAGTTGAGTTTATATATATTAGCCAGATATTTTTCAGATGTAGGTAGCAAAAGAAAATTAATAGAAATCTTTGGGTTGTAGACGAGAAATTAGGATGATGTAATTGTAGTTACTGGTGGGTTGAATATTAACCTGTGCTGCCTTAGGAATGTTGGGTGGACCAGATTTGGATTGAGAATACACTGGGCCTGGAGAGTTTAAAAAATAGTGCTTCTCTAGGTTCTACCCTTGGAGACCCTGATTCAGTAAGACCATGTGTTTTCTGGAAAACGTCCTAGGTAATTACACTGTGCAACTAAGTTTGAGAATAAGTACGTTATGTGATCATTGCTTGCCCAACAATTCTGTGAAACATTTGCTTACCATTTGTTCCACCGTGTCTGTCAGTTTGCCACACTGTGGTGGCTTGTGTGTTGCTGTGATGCTGTAAGCTATGCCACCGGTATGTTGCAATACCAGCAGGGTCACCCATGGCGGACAGGCTTCAGTGGAGCTTCCAGATTAAGACAAACTATGAAGAAAGGTTTGTCAGTCTGCTTCTGATTGTTAGCTAATAAAAACTGTATCATCACAGAACATTGTTGATTCACATGCATTGGACACCTTGCTAGAAGAGATCCGTAGCCAGAAGTAGACAACGCGTTTGGTGAAGTAGAGGGCCAGAGAGTTTGAGGGAGACTCTTAGTGAGATGGATTAGCACAGGACCTCCAACTGTAGACACAGCCCTGCTTGCAGAGAGGACGATGCAGGAGCAGGCAGCATTTAGTTGTGTTGTATACACGATCACCATGAGTTAGAGTCTGCTCGACAGACACTATCTGTAACCATTTGATCTTTGATGCAGGACTTCTGACAGCACAGTAATTCTCTTTTTAGGGGTCACCTAAATGGAATATTATTGGTGTCTTAAAATGGAGAGCATCGATGAAAATTCATGAAAGTTTTGAATTTTAGGCCTGTCTTGCCTCTTTGGTATTGTTGTCTAGGATTTTTGCTAATTTTTCTATTATGTAAAATGAAATAACAAAGAACAATCAGAAATGCCTGTTAGTAATGTGAAATACTTAAAGCAGAAAGGAAGATATTTTCTACCTGTGTTAAAAAATGCCTTCAGCCTTTGTCACTGTTATATAGGTCTGCGTTCTTGACAATTGGCCAGTCCAGTTCATTAACTTACGTTTTTTAATGGAGAGGCTTTAGGTCAGAGGTTAGGAGACTTGGGTAAATTCTCAGCTCTGATATCTCTCTTTGTAGCCTTGAGTTTGTTACTTAACTGATCCCTTTGGCTTGTGCTTTCTTTATTGTCAATGTAATTAATGTATTATTGGGAATATGAGGAAGTATGTGCAATAGTGCTATAAAGTCCTGGTGAACACACACAGTAACCATATGCCCTTGTTTGCCTGGGCCCCAGTTTACACCTGTTGTCAGCTGTAATTATTAATAGCTCCCTCTTTAGCTCTGAAGTATCCCAGTTTGAATGATAAACTGTGTGGTCAGTAACACCTAACCACACATTCATTGTTTGTTCTTAATCTTTCCCGGTAGGAAGGTTTTCAGGCCTCATTCTTAGAGCCTCAAACCCCTCACCAGATACTCTAGCATTTCTTAGATGCCTTCTGATAATGTTCTACAGTTTTATGAAACTCTCATCACTCCACCTAGATTGGTCAGTGGATAAGAATTGTTTCTTTGTTTCTGTCTTCCTTAGTAATTTGCTAGATTGGTTGTGGTTTTAGCATTTTAGGCAGTTTAATTGTCCATTTTGGCTTATGAGCCCTAAGGAAGTAAATTCTTAAGTGCAGGGAGAGGGCAGAAAATTGGTGTGGGGAAATGGCTTTGTGAGAGTAGGAAAATGAAATACAGTCCTTAGGTTGATGTTCTGATTTGATTTTTTTGGAATATAAATGACTTATGTTGATATTTCTAAGTGCAGCGTAAGTTGCCAAGTAATTAGAATTAAGTGCTGTCGGCCTGCAATTTGGGAGCTGCGGAGGCCCTGCTCCCCTTCCGTAGAAATTTCTTTTAGAATTAAGGCCTAAAAGCCTTCCTCGAATCACTGTTGCATTTTCTTTTCACTTTTTGACAGTGGGAACAGTGCATCTGATCATGTTTTTCTTTGATGCTGAGGAGACTTGAACAAAATTTGTGGTTCATCCATAACATCTATGTAGAAAGTTATGACCTGCAATTAACTTTCCCTAGTCTTGACTTTTTGTCCTATGTTATAATTTCCTTGGTCTTGAATTTTCATTTTTATGTATTTCTGTTTCATAAAATATACTCTTATAAGTGGCCTTAGAATCTATGTATTAAGGAAGAGAGTAAATAAATTACAAATGTAAAGATAGCATTTTAATTTCAATATTATTTTCATGGAACTGTGTGGTATTTATAAGGTAAAAACTTGTGGTAAGGAGACTTGTATTGTCTCAGAATTAGGAAACATGTATGTACGTATGTTTTTTTCAATCCTGTGGTTTCTGTTCTGCTAATAACCCATAGGTTGGTAGTTTGAGCCTAGCCAGGGACGTCCAGAAGAAGGGCCTGACAATCTGCTTCTGTAAAGATTACATCCAAGAAAACACTATAGAGCAGTTTTACTCTGTAACTTGTAGGGTTGCCATGAGTCAGAATCAACTCTACAGCAATCGCTTTTTATTTTTTAATTCATAGATCTCTTTGAGAAGATTACCTAAGGGCTAAGGAAAACAAATTAACTCCATACATTGACTGTTGAAGTTCTTGGACAAAGAGATGATAATGATTCGTATTTTGAACTGTTAACCTGAGAAAACAAGGACTGAAACTTCAAAAATTAGATCTAGACTAGAACTTCCATTTTCTTTTCTCTAAGTGCTTGTAATGACACCTTCCTTATGTGTTGCTTCCTCAGTCTCTCTTCAGTTTCTCTAAGTTCACTACTTCTTTCTGCTCTATCTTGCTAGTCTTATCCTCTCCTTCCCTTCTATCCTAAAACCTTTGGAATCTGCCAGTTGCCCTTCCAGGTCATCTCCTCCCCTCTACTAAACTGGACTTCTTTCTCACATGCTTTCAGTCACTCTGCCTCTGAAGCTTGCTCTTCCTAATCACCCAGACCAAGCAGTATGCATCCTGGGAGAAGTTTGTCAAATTGGGAAAAGAAATACACTGTTAAATACCAAATTATAATTTAGGCAAAATAAAGCACTAAATTTGGCTGGAATGTGTTATATTGCATTCACCTAGTTTAAAAGTAGGAAGAAGAAGTAAGAGCATGGCAGCAGCCAGCTTAGTGCTGGACGTGTTTGTTCATTCACGTGTTCATTTAGCAGCCACTTATTCTATGTGTAAAATAGTTGCCAGAACAGGTGTAGTGGTGCTGGTTGTTGATGGTAGAGCTTTGTGAGCATTCTGACTTTGCCTGCGATTTTTATAAAATATTTGTTTGGTTTTTTGGGGGGCTAGAAAAGACCACTTCAGTTACACATCTATACTGTGGGCATATGCTTCTGTTTTAGCAAGTTTGGAATAAAGTGTAGTAAATTGAATGTCTGATTAAAGTTATTCAAATGATGTTTTGCTTGTAAAAAGAGTAGAAACTCAAAGACAGGGCAAGATAGGAATTTGATCCACCTGTTTTTGCTCAGGGATTTTTGGGGACTTTTTCCTACATGTGCCAGTTTAAGCAAAAAATAGTGTTTCTCCCTTCCAGTCTGCATGGTAAAACCTTTACTAATTGGAATAAATGAGAAGACTTGCCAGAATTTGTTGAAAGCTCAAACAGTAGACTACATAAAAATGAATGAAGTGTACCTGGAAATGGTGTGTCAATAGAGAGATCCTTATCATGTTGCAATTAATAAGGATACAGCCTCATATGCCCATTGTTTTGAAAAGGTCACCAGCCTTGAGAGTAAAAGCTGAAAAACCTAGCTGTAGGTATAACTTAGTAAAGGTTTTATGTTTAAGAATTTGATAAGTATTCTTTGTGAGTAGTGCATCAAAGTTTTAACCGGATAGTGCTAACTTCTCTTTTAGTTACCATACTATTTAGAGACAGACTTACATTTTTGCGGTTCCTGAAATTTCTTTCTGTTAAGGAGTTGCTGTTGAGTTGATTGTGACTCATAACAATCCTATGGGACAGAGTGGAACTGTCCCATAGGGTTTCCTAGGAGTGGCTCCGTGACAACAGTTTTTTATTTTTTTTAATCCCTCTTTTTTTGTTCAGTCTTTAAGGAAGCAGACTGCCACATCTTTCTCCCATGGATTTGAACTGCCAATCTTTGAATTAGCAGCTGAGCTCTTAACCATTATGTCAGTATGTCAGTAGTCTTCTTAATTTTAGCAGTGTTCTTTTTCTTTACCAGCTTCATTTTGATCACATAATGCAGTACTAAACAGGTTTGAGCTTGTCTCAAATATGGCTGAGAAGGATTTAGTCTAATGGGATAGCTGAATAAGGGGGTCATATTATGTTTTAGTCAGACAGTGTAATTTTGATGTGAGCTAAGTCTTCCTTGCTTTTTTGTAGTCCTTACTACCTGGTAGTAAAGAAATGTGTGCATTTCCACAGTATATTTTATTACTCTTGTAAGTAGCTCCAGTGTCCTCTCAGAAGCCCTATGCTATGCAATTGGGGGAATCCTAGCACGTCAGGGCAGGAAGGTTATTCATAACACATCTTATTTGTATGTGCCTGTTTTACCAAAGATGAGCAAGCTCAGAGTGTTGAAGAGATTTCCTGTGGCAGAGCTTAGAGTGGATCCAGCCCTCATTCTAAATACTACTTTTCCACAGGTCTCAGAAGGTCCCAGAGGTTCATTATGCGGCAAGTGTCATTCTTCCCTTTAGATCCCAAATCAGAACTCAGCTGTGTAATTTTCTGGTAAAAAATCAAAAACTAAAACCACTACTGTTGAGTCAATTCTGACTCATAGCAACACTACAGGACAGAGTAGAACCGCTCCATAGAGTTTCTAAGGAGCGCCTGGTGGAGTTAAACTGCTGACCTTTTGGTTAGCAGCCATAGCACCTAACTAGTATGCTACCAGGGTTTACAACTTTCTGATAACTATTCCTTTTTTAAGGTTTCAATGGGAATGTATTTATGTGTATTCTTACACATATGTATGTATATGTATGCCTGTATCTCTTTGTTCTTAGAAGTACTACCCACCACCTCCACCGTAGATTCTATGTCCTGTTACTTTTAGTCTACAGCTGGGGTTAGGCTAAGGAGGCATCTGAATTGGTCCCCTTCCCATCATAGTATTTTTCTTTATGTTATTTTACCAAAACAATGGTTCATGTAGATAGAGCTGTTACTGACAGTTGACTGTACTTTGGAACCACAAACATTTCTCTCCTCCATATGGATTTCCTCACTGCTTAGAATAGATGTCTGTTGGAAAAGACATAGAGTATATGCATGTGAAAGCAAGGTGAAAGGAAAAAAGACAAGCACAAGAATGAAAGGCATCTCCCCTTTCCCCCTTTTTTTTCTTTAAAGGGTCAAAGAGGTGTGAAAGTTTGAGAATAATCATTCCCTAACTCATGGAGATCTGGGTTCAGGACCTCTTTGGCCATTAACTTATTCCAGGAGTCATTTCCCTTCTCTGAGTGATTCGTTTATTGAGCATTTATTGTGTTGTAGACCCTGCAGGTACAGCAGAGAATTCAACTGGCAAAGCCTGGGCCTTCTTGGTGCTTTATGTTAGGAAGATGCAGGTTGTGGAGGTGGTGAGAAATTGTTAACATGTGGGACATATTTTGAAGGGCAAGCTGATAGAATTTGTAATGGCTTGGATGTGGGAAGTGAGAGAAAGATATGTGTCAAGACTGACTTCTGGGTTTTTTGCTTGAGCAGCCTGGTGAGTAGTGGTGGCATTTACTGAAATGGTGAATGTTGGAGAGGAGGCGGAGTGTGGCGATGTTTCAGGAATCAGCTATTGTTTTTTATGGGTAGTACTTTGGATGCCTATGAGACTCACAAGTAGAGATGTTGAAGAAGTGGTTGAATGTTTGAGATCAGAGTTCTCAGATACAAATTTGGAAATTGTAAGCATGTAAATGGCATTTAAACCATGCAGCTGGGTGTGATCACTTTGATAGTGAGTGTAGATAGGGAGAAGATGAAGCTTGAGGCCTGAGTCCAAGGACCTACCAACAGTTGAAGATTGGAAAGTAGAGGACTCTTTAGCCTCTGAAAATGAAGATACTAGATTATGAAGTGCTTAACTGTGTGAATAAGTAGAAGGGTGCAGAAAACTATGTAAGGAGGTGATTTTTCTTCTGAAAATCTGTGGGGTAAGTGGAGTATGTGTCTGTGAATTTAGCATGGAACACAGATTCCCAATGTGCAGGCTGTGTAACTCTTGGGGAGGAGAAGTGGGGAAGATAATGGGGAAATTTTACAAGACACCTGCACATCTTGTATGCGTTCTAATTGTAATTCTGTCTTTATTAGTCCTAGAAAATACACAGCAGAGGGATCTGTGAACTTTCACCCTTAAACGGGTTCTCATACTTAAAAAATTCCATGCTAATTATTTAATATACAGAGGAATCCTAATGGCACAAAGAGTTTTAAATTAAATTCCATCTCTAAAGATAAATATGCATACATAAAAATATGTATATGTACTAAACATATTGAATACAGTTAGCACTATCTGTTTTCGTGGACAGATATCGACTTTGGTTTCCAAATCTTGTTGTTTGAACTTGTTCTCGTCTCACACTCTGCCCCCTCCTTTCTCAGTCACCCCCTCCCCACCTACTGGGAATGAGGCAGGGTTTCCTGAAAAGTGGTCTCTGTTCTGGGAAGACTCTGTGGCTGGCTGCCAGTGTGTCATGTAACTCATCTAATCACAAGGTGAAAAAAAGAAGTCTTGAGAAAAGATGGAGAATGAAAACAGGAAAATCGAGTGGCTCAGAGAGGGAGAAAAATCCAGAAGGCAGAGGCAAATAAAGGCAGAGGGTCGTTTGGAAGGGAGCCTGCTCTGTTCTCCCAAGTGACTATTATTTTCTCTCCTTCCCTACATTATTTTGTTTGTACCCACCTGCTGTTATCAAAATTACAAGGATTTTCCCCCCAGGTGGTTGATTTATGAAGTAAAAGATAAATGTAACTTTTCTCAGGCATTACTCTCCAGATCACTTGTTGAGATGACGTGGTAGAAATACCTTTTTCTTCCTTCCATTGTGCTCCCATTTCCCCTACTTTAGTCTGATCTAATTAAACTGAAATCTCAGATTTTTATCCCTGTGCTTCAGTGCATCCAGTTTTAGGCTTGGGCGTATGTGTATGTGTATAAAAGAAAAAGAAAGAATATGAATGAGTGGATGAATGAATTGAGTTTATATTGTCTGTAGAATCTGGTATGTTACGTTCCTAGGAGAGGAGATCTTATGAGAGTGATGCTTTCAGTTAAATTTATGAGAATTGAGAAATGAGAAAGTGTGTTGTTGTTAGGAGCTGTCAAGTCAATTCTGACTCATAGTGACCCTAATGTACAACAGAACAAACGCTGCCTCGTCCTCCTGCACTATCCTGACAATTGTTGTTAGGATTGCGCCCATTGTTGCAGTCAGTGTCATTCCGTCTTGTTGAAAGTTGTCTTCTTTTTCACTGACTTTTGCTTTACCAACTGTGATGTACTTCTCCAGGGCCCGATCCCTTCTGATAATGTGTCTAAAGTATGTGAGACATAGTCTCATCATCCTTCCCTCTAAGAAACGTTCTGGTTGTATTTGTTCGAGGACAAATTTGTTCATTCCTTTGGTGTTCAGTGGTATATTCAGTGTTCTTCTGAAAAGACCATAATTCAAAGGCATCAACTGTACTTTGGTCGTTTTTATTCATTGTCCAGCTTTTGTGTATACATGAGGCAATTGAAAAAGCATAAAAGAACCAAAAAACCAAACCCGTTGCCACCAAGTCAATTCCGAACCATAGCGACCATATAGGACAGTATAGAACTGCCCCATAGGGTTTCCAAGGTATGGTCGGTAGATTTGAACTGCGGACCTTTTGATTAGCAGCCGTAGCACTTAACCACTACATCACCATGGATAGTTTGAGGATTAAAGTGCACCTGACTCTAGTCATGGTATTTTCAATCAACTCATATGTGCATCTCTAAACTTTTTTGTTTGCCTGCTCCACTTTCCCTACCTTCAACCCAGTGAGGGTTTATTTCTCTATTATTTGATTCTATAGCTGTGATTTGTTTTTGAGCTGGTAACAAGCAAGTTTACAAATTGTTCATAGTGTTGATATGTTCTGCTTCTACTTATGCTCTTCTCTCTTACTGTAATGGAAGAGTGGTCTTTTAACCAATAGTACTGGGCAAGTCCCTCTGTGTTTGCTAGGATTAATTTGGCTTGATGTGATGAAATATGTACAGTGATAGTGATTTAAATTCTTTCTCTCACCCTCATATAAAAGTTGAAGGAATATGGTCCACGTTGGTATGATAACTGTGTTCTGCAAAGGTTTCAGCTCCTCAGGTCACAGCCATGCCGTCTTTGGGTATAGTCTTCATCCTGATCATCTAAGTTGGCAGCATACATATTCATCCATAGTGAGGGAAGGGATCAAGAAAAGGGGGCAAAGGTCATATGCTAGCCTCTTGCGATGCAGCACTTTTTTATATCCCACCAACCTGGACTTGGCAGATGGGATAGGCAGGTTGGATTGGAAGCCCAGGGAAACCTTGATGGATAAGATGATTGCTGAGCTATGAGTCAAAGAATAAATGGGGAGAGTAAAGGCTTGGAGGACAAGGGTGTGCTAGATTTGAGGCACAATAAATAAATCATTACCTTTGGAGTCCAGAGTACAAATGGTGGTGAGGCATCAGAGGATAGATTACAAGTATGCTTATAAGCCATCTTTCCTAAAACTAAAAAAATCTGTTGCTGTTGAGCTGATTCTGACTCATTGCAACTGTATAGACAGAGTAGAACTATCCCATAGTTTCCCAGGAGCACCTGGTAGGTTTGAATTGCCCACCTTTTGGTTAGCAGCTGTAGCACTTAAGTGCTGTGCCATCAGGGTTTCCATCTTTCCTAAGAGAATAGCAAATCAATGAATTTAAGAAAGGGCATAAGATTTTCAGATATACAGTTTAGAAATACAACCAACTGAGTTTGTGAAGACTGGAATGGAGGCAGATGAGAAGGAAAGCCAAAAAATAAAATAAACCCCAAACAAATTGATTGCATTGAGTTGATTCTGACACATGGCAAAGTAGGACTGTGCTCCATAGAGTTTTTAAAGTTGTGACCTTTTAGAAGCACATCTCCAGGCTTCCTTCTGAGGTGTCTCTGCATGAATTTAGTTTTCCAGTCTTTTGGTTATTGGTTGGGTGCTTTGCCATTTGCACCACCTAGGAAATTTTAATGAGAATGAAAGCAGGTACTTTTCAAGATATCATTGCTGTTATTTAGTATAGAAACCTGGGAATAATGGAGAGATTATGGAGTTTGAATGGTTAGGGTTTGCTGACCAGTGAGATGTCTCAGACATATGACTTCCGGGACATGTATCTACTCCACCATCTTCTTGCTCCTCCGTCTCACTCTCGCCCCAGCCTGCCTCCTTAGTCCTCTGTTCTACTGTTTGTCTTCATGATTATGCTCAAGTAATTTGCTGAAGAGAGGTGGTGATTTTCGGCCTGCTGCCTTTGTTCACACCTTTGTCTCTACCTGGAGTGGACCTTCTCTCTCCTTTATACCTGTCCAGAGCCCTGATTTCGAGAACCTTTGGAATCATTTCATGCTAGAGTGATCTCTTTGTCCTCTGAAGTCAGCACTTACTGTCTCTGTTACTCACTGGTAAATAATTATATTCTGTCTTGTGACATCTCTTAGTTGCCTTGGGGGTGTTAGTAATTCTTGAACTGTTTTAAAATTGCAACAGACAGAGTGATGTCAATATAATTACTTATATAGACTAAGAATCAGTTCTTCTGAGCCACAGGTCCCAGCACTAACTCCCTGTGTAACCTGGGGAAGTTACCTTTTTTCCCCTAATAGAAGATAGTAACAGGTCCCTTGGTGACACAGATAGTTTGCTTTCACCTACTGAAGGCTAGCAGTTCATATCCACCTAGCTGTACAATAGGAGAAAGGCCTGGTGATATGCTTCCATAAAGATTACAGCCAAGAAAACCCTATGGAGCAGTTCTACTCTGTAACTTATGGGGTTGCCAAGAGTGAGGATCAACTAGATGGCAATAGATTTAGTTTATTTTTATTTTGGAAGAGTTTACAGTGGTAACACATGTATGTTGTAGAGTATTTGGAGATTTCAGAAAAGCTTTCAAAATGAAGTAACCGCTAATACCACAAGCATCTTGAAATAATTAGCTTTTAACATAGGTAATTATTTTTGTAGTATTTCTCTGTTTTCCATTTATTTTCTTGATAAGGCAACTCTGCTCTGTCCTGTAGGGTCACTGTGAGAATCGATTCAACAGCAGTGGGTTTCATTTGGGGAGAGAGGAAGGCTCTGGCTGGAGAGTAGGGAGGGGAGACTTATGCTTTTAATGATGTCTAAATGTGTATATTTTCATGAGTCTAAATAACTTATAGTTTGAAGATGACAGTAATTTATGCTTTTTCCCAGTCTGGGCTTGGATTTACATTTAAAGTCAACTACAACAGTGGCTTTACTGACTCCTTGCATAAATATTGGTGTCCTGTTTGAATGTATTTGTAAATTTAGACGTTTCTACCTTGATTATTTTTTGTTTGTTTTCAGTTTTCTTTGCCTTCTAATGAATTGTACTTGAGTCTTACTTAATAAATGCATATGACCTTTCACAAAGCATTTAATGTCTCTAAGCGTTTGTTTGCTTTTGAGTAAATAAGAAAAAATGATACTTGTTGTGAAGATTGATGGAGACCATGTATTGAATGTGCTTTAAATGGTAAAAGGTACATAATGTATTGGTTTTGTAGTAAGTTGATGGTCGTGAAAACTAAGGTTTACTTTTTTGTCTTCCTTTAAAGAAGGACTAAAAAGGCACTAATTCATATTTGTTGATGTTTATTTCGGTGCACTGTGGCAGCCATTAGATTTGGCCTCTGAAGACTTGGACTTGTACCTTGTTTCTGACACTTATTAGCTGTGTATGCAGCTGCAACACACTGAACAGGCACAGTTCTTCTGGCAGGACCAGAAATATTCAGAGAACACCTGGCTGGACACATCAGAGAGCTTGGTGAGCTGATAAACATTTGTGCAAGCTCATGGAGACCGTTTGTAACTGGATTATAGTGTAATTTGTTTATGCAAATTTCAGTAACTGAAAAATCTTCCCTCCTAACTCCACCCGCTCATGTGAGGTCTTGTGAAATGAAACTTGGTCAAAATCCTGATTCGAAGGCCTGGCGGAGGTCTGATCTGGCCTCTCGAGTCATCAAAGGCAGATGGAGTTTCATTCGGCATCGTTTCTGTGCGTCCTACCATGTTCACATTCCTGGAAGCATAATTCACTTACGTTGTATCTACAGAACACTGTATTCTGGATAATAGGGAAACAAGGCTGGGTAAACAACTTTGCAGAGTAATAGATGTCTTTCTGGGCTCCTGTTTCTGACTCTGCCTTCCCCTTTACCTAAGGAAAAAATGTTATAAAAATAATTCCGAATGATTCCCAAGGGCAGCCCCACAAACTCCTCCTTCAGACTATGCTGGCAGAGGACGATGAACCACCAGCAGCAGTGTGTTGATTCCCCCAGTGCTGTTAGTAATGTCCACACCAGGTTCTCAGTCTGAGGACAGAAGCTTTGGGGAAGTTTTTCTGACTCATTTACAGCGTGATTTGCAGATGAAACCTATAGTTTCTCTCTCTTGCTCTCCTTGTTTTTTGTAAATGAAAGATGTTTCTTCTTTGTGTACAAATATAGTTAAAAAAAACAAAAAGACCAAACTGCTTGCCATTGACTTAATTCCAATTCACAGCAACCTTTTAGGAGAGTAGAACTGCCTTATAGGGTTTCCAAAGAGTGAATGGTGGATTTGAACTGCCAGACTTTTGGTTAGCAGTGAAGCCCTTAACCACTATACCAGCAAGGCCCTGAGAACTGAGTGGTAGCTTCCCCCCCACCTTTTTTTTTTTTTTTTTTTTTTAATATACTGGTTAAATCATGCCTGTACACACAGACATTTCTTTGGTGTCTACTGTGTGCCTGACAGTTTATATGGCAATGTTCCTGATGTGTATGACGTGACTCAGTGTGGGTGGTGCTATAGTGAGCCGAAGTAAGAGCACCCCATCCCTGCATCACAGGCGTTCACATACTTTCTTCTTTCTGAAGAATTGTTGTGAGTCTGGGGATTTGAGTTATTCTAGGGGACTCTTTCCTTAGAGCAACGTCCAGACTCCTTAGTGAGGCATTTATGGTTCCCTCTCAGTTGGCCCCAACATGCTGCTTACCTCAGTTCTTCCTCTTTTTGTACACAAAGTCTCTAGTCAGGTCCAGCCAAAGTATTTTACATTTCTCCTTTTCCTTTTGCTATTCTTGCATGATAGTTCGGCTATTTGGAATGTGCTTCTCAGCTTCTCTTCTTATCCTATCTGTGTTGTTCTCATCCTTAGAGGCTCAGTTCAAATCCCACTTCCTCCACAGCGGTTAGCAGTAGTGTTGGTGTTGTTGCCAGGTGCCATGGAGTTGACTTGGACTCATTGCAACCTTATACAACACAGTAGAACTGTCTGGAGGGCTTTCTTGCTATAATTTTTATGGCAGTAGATTACCAGATCTTTCTCCCACAGAGCCTCTAGGCGGGTCTGAGTTAGCAGCTGAGCATTTGATCATTTGCACCACTAGGGCTACCTTGGTAATAATAATAATGCTTCAAAATGTCTTTTAAGGCTAGATGTTTTTTAACAGGCTGCTACAATTTTCTCCAGAGCTTAAAACAGTCCTATAATTACTTTTATCCATTATTTGCAGATGAGAAAATACTTGCAGAGGATTAAAATGTGCTTGAACCTTGCTACTTAAGAGGTAGGGCCAAGGTTCTGGCTCAGATCTTGACATGACATTCACCATGCAGTCTTCTCAGACTATGCATTCACTCTCACTGCTTCTCTGAACACATTCTTTTGCCTTGGTTAGGTGTGCTGTGCTTTTAACAGTTGTGTATTTGCTATGTTCTTCACTTGTTTCTGGTAATGTATGTTTGTTGTATTCTTTTCTTCTCACTGAGCTATGCGTTTCAGGCTTTATATGATGTACCATTGGCTTTTAGTAGATTATGGAGTTCAAGTGGTTAGGACTTACTGAGCAGTTGGATGTCTCAGCCATGTGTATGACTCCCTGGACCTCTGTCTGCTGCACCGTCTTCTTCTCCCTCTCAGTCTGACCTCAGACTACTGTTACCATAGAACATGGGTTTAGGCCACCTGCTGCAGACGCCAGTACTGAGACAGGTTAAAGTAAGTGCCCAAGAGGGACTTGTAAGGGACAGGGGGATTTTGGGTCCGCAGAGCTTATCCAAATTGTTCAGGCAAGATGGGGGGCTAGTTTTAAAGGAGAAGCTAAGTGCCATGCCAGCACTTAGAACAAGGAGAGATGTTGGGAGGGGCTTCCCTCCGAGCAGATCTCAGGGGTCATATGTGCTCATCAAAAGCTGGATTCTGGATGCTCTCAGCTGTCACCTGGGGCACCTGAATCAGCCACTGGCCTGCCTGCCACTTCCACTCAGCACCTCCATATTTTTTTGTTTTATTTTATATATTTTATTTATTTATTTATTGTGATTGAGTGAAGGCATACAATCCATTTTAAACTTGCGTGCCTGCCTATGTGCAGTTCCTACTACTCTCCTTGCCTAGTGACAGCACACTCCTCCTTTCTGTTCTATACATGTGACATATCCTCATAAGTCTCCTGTCCCATCTCTTCTGCCCTCTCCAGTCCCCTCTAGTAAGAGGCCAGTAGGACGACATCCTATAGATGCATGGAACCATAAAGCACACACCCCATATGGTCACTCTGTGTTGCCAGGGCCAGTTTATTCCTGTCTGAGGAGTTCACGTCAGTAATGATTTATGGACAGGGGCAGCATCAGGTCTAGGGGCCATGCTCCCAGAGGAACCCCCAGACCTTTGGACTGTCAGTTGAGGTGTTTTAGTGCAGTTCTCAGGATGCACCCCTTTTCATTCTCATGTTGCTGCAGGGACCCAACTTTGTGAGCCCTATCCCAGCTGTCACTGGTGGTGGAGCTGATTCTTCTGGTCACGTGTTGATGTAGTCACTCATTCATGTAGGTCTTTCTGTCCTCTGGGTTCTCTTTCCTCTATGTTATTTTGGTCCTTGGTGATCATCTGTTCCTGCTGAGTTGAGACCGTTTGTTGTACCTCAGATTTCCGGAAGTTTGCTAGCTTTTAAGACCCCAGACACCACACATCAATATGACTTCTGTACTTTTTTGATGTCCCTAAGAAGCTGTAAGAAGAAGTTTCAGAGGTATTATTCCAGTGGCTCCTGTTAGCTAATGTTTGAATTCCTGCTCAAGCCAGGTAAAAGGAAGCCAGGAATTTTTAAGAAAAGAAAAAAGACTAAAAAAGTCAATTCTGTAAAATAGGAGAAAATTAGTCCTGACTGTCTATTTTAATTTCTTCTTTTGAAATCAGGACCTGAAGTCTCCTGTTTGCTTGACTGCCTCCTCAGTCTTCTACTTTTCTTAATGGTTGTGCTCAAGTAATGTGGTAACTGCCCTCTGAATAGAGGTGGTGACTTTCTGCCTGCTGCCTTTATTCACATCTTTGTCTTCACCTGGAGTGAACCTTACCTCCCCTTTATGACCTGTCCAGAGCCCTGATTTTGATAACCTTTGGAATCATTCCATGCTAGAATGATCTCTTTGTCCTCTGAAGTCAGCACTTACAATGTCTATTACTCACTGGCAAATAGTTACATTCTGTCTGCTGACATCTCTTAATTGCTTTGGGGGTGTTAGTAATTCTTGAACTGTTCTAAAATTGCAGCAGGCAGAGCAACATGTTGGTATGACTTAAACAGACTAGGAATCAGGTCTACTGAGCCCCAGGTCCCAGCCCAAACTCCCTGTGTAACCTGGGAAAGTTACTTTTTTCCCTGACTGGAGAGTAGTAACAAGTCCCTGGATAGTACATATGGTTGGGTGGTTTGTTTTACTTAATTAATGATGCCCAGGAGCAAATGAGTTATAGTGAATTCTTCCCAATGGCTATTTGTATTTTTTTATTTGACTATTTTTTGTTGTTGAATATACACCAGTTCAACAGTTTCCACAGTTATCCCCTTGTTCTGTTCAAATGACTGCCTCTTGGTCTATGTACAGGTTCCACATAAGCATGATGAAGTGTTCTGGAATTCCTTTTCTTCACATTGTTACTTACAATTTATTATGATCCCATGTGGTAGTTGAACTGATTTGCATAGTCAAAACACAGGTAAATATCTTTCTGGTGCTCTTTGTTTCAGAAAAAAAATCATGGATAAGAATTACAGTTATTAAAAAAAACCCAAACCTTTGCTGTTGGGTTGATTCCAACTCACAGTTGACCCTATAGGACAGAGTAGAATTGCCCAGTAGAGTTTCCGAGGAGTGCCTGGTAGATTCAAACTGCCAGCCTTTTGGTTAGCAGCCATAGCACTTCACCACTATACCACCAGGGTTTCCTTATAGTTATTAAACCAAAAGCCCCACTGCTGTCAAGTGAATTCTGACTCACAGAGACTCTATAAGACAGAGCAGAACTGCCCCAAAGTGTTTCCAAGGAGCACCTGACAGATCAGATTCAAACTGCCACCCCCCTTTTTTTTTTGATTAGCAAATGTAGAAGTTAACCACTACACCACCAGGTTTTCCTTATAGTTAGTGGCAGGATTTAAAACAAGGATCATCCATGCCTTGCAAGTTCAGTTTCTACATTTTCCAGATCTCCATGTAGTGGTGATGGTGTGATTGAGTACCCTCTAGTCAGTTCTGACTCCTTGTGACTCCATGCACAGCAGAACTAAACGTTGCCTGGTCCTGCACTGTCCTCACACTTGCTGTGTTTGACCCTATTGTTGCAGCCACTGTGTCAAGCCGTTTTATTGAGGATTTGCCTTTGTCTTGCTGATTCTCTTCTTGACCAACTTTGATGTCCTTTTCCAGGAATTTGTCCCTCTTGATAAGACATACAAAATACATGGGATAAATTTTCACCATCCCCACTTTTAAGGAGCATTCTGGCAGTACTTTTTCCAAGACATACTTGTTCTGGCAGTCGGATGGTATATTCAACATTCTCTGCCAATACTATAATTCAAAAGCATCTGGTGGTGGCACTGTTATATGATCCCATGAGGTAGCTCGCAGTTCTGCTGTAGCCTCTAGGGTCTCCTTGTGTCTCACAGTTATATTCTGGCCTCTAGTGTCGCCGTGAGTCAGACCCGACTCGAAGGCTCGGACCCAACTCGGCAGCACTGAGTTTGTTTGTTTTTTTTCAATGAGGTAGCTCATCAGAGAGCTTTCGGGGATGAGAGACTGTTTCAGACACAGTTCCTGTCTTCAGTATGAAATGAAGACTGTGAGTAAGCCATTATACAGTTAATCTCAGTCCAGCTGTTTGTGCTTAAAACATCACAGGTTATGTATTGTGAGAAAATAGGTGTAATCATCTGGTGGTCAAAGGAATTCCAGGGAAATAAATCTTACAGTTTTATGTTTCGCTGGGGAAGGTGTATGCATTGAATAACAGCAGAGAAAGTAAGGTAAATTTTATTACTGATACTTTGTTGAGTCCTTTAAACCAGTGTTTTTAAACTTTGGTCCATTATTCACTGGTGAGTTAATGAAATCTGTTTTGTGGGTCTTGCTTATCGTTAAGAAAGAAAATAGAAAAAATTGTATAGGATAGAAAATATCAGAGTGCACTGCACATAGTCAAGTACCTTTTGTGAAACTCGTGTTTGTCATAGAAACACACGTATATTGCAAAATATATTTCTTCTTGTGGATCATGGTCAAAAGATGCACTGTTTTAAAGCATGGCTGAAAGCATAGTTTTAGAATATCAAACAGTGATATGTAAACCTACTGGATTCTTGGCCTGTGCTAGACAAAATTGGGACAGATGGGATTGGGAGAGTGAGAAGCTGGGTGGATCTGGAGTAGCGCTGTTGACCTTGCCCAGCTCTCCTGCTGTAAGCTGCCTTGGTGAAGACTAAGTGCATTGCTTATTATGCAAACACTTCTTTGAGTGCCCGGCCTGCAGTTTAAGATCACACCTTTTGTTGGCAGGGCTATTTCAAAGCTAAACAGTGAGAATTGATTATGCTTTGTTGGTGGAGGAGAGGTATAGGGAACCATAGAGCAAAGCATCTTGCTTGCCCTTTCTTCCCATTTTTTATTTTCCTTCCCCCAACTTCACCTATATTTGAGGAGATATTTGGGCTCCCTTGAGTTAGAATCTACTCAACGGCACTGGTTTTGGTTTGGTTTTGGTGGAATACAGACTAGAGTGGAGGGTGGTCCAGGATCTTTCCAAGTCTGTAAATCTTTATGGCAGCAAACTGTCACATCTCTCATGGAATATGGGCTGGTGGGTTTGAACCACTGATCTTTTAGTTAGCAGGCAAGTGAGCTGCTGAGCCACTAGGGCTCCTGTTTTACCTAAGCCAAAACCCACTGCCTCAAGTCAATCCTGACTAATAGCGACCCTTTAGAACAGAGTAGAACTGTGCCATAGAGTGTCCAAGGAATGCCTGGTAGGGTTGAACTGCTTACCTTTTTGGTTAGTAGCTATAGCACTTAACCACTATACCACCAGGGTTTCCATTTCATGTAAAGGTGAGTGTAAATTTAAAAAAATATTCTTTTTAATGTTAATCAGTCAAAATGTAATTTAAGAGATTTGGGGAAATCTACAGTCATCACAACAACCTATAAAGTTGGTGCTTTAATTTTTCTTATTTTGTAAAGGGGGAAGTAGAAACTCAGAGAGGTTAAGAAACTTGTGTAAGGCCACACAGCCAGTTGTTAGCTCTGGCATCTGAATCCAGGTTATGGCAAACTTAAGCCAGTGCTTATAACTATTTTTGTTCTGTAGGGAACATTAACCCAGTACCCATTGCTGTAAAGTAGATTGTGACTCATAGAGACCCTATAGGACAGAGTAGAACTACCCCATTGAGTTTCCAAGGAGGACCTGGTAGATTTGAACTACTAACTTTTTTGTCAGCAGCTTTGGCACTTAACCACTGAGCCTCCAGGGTTTCCGCAGGGAACTTTAGAGGTCATCTGAGTCTTTAAGTTTTTTTTTTTTCCATTATGCAGGACTTGAATTCATGGAGCTTAAGAGGCTTGTTCAGCACCATGCAGGCTGTGGCAAGACCTCTTTGTGAATGTTGATTTATTTATGTTGCTGCCTAGGGGAACTGTCCTCAAATAACCCTCCCTCATCTGCCCACACTTGCACCCTTTCTTCTGCAACATCCCTCTTGGTCTGCCTACTCTTTCCTGGATGTCTATCTTTGTGATCTTCTTCCCTCCAGGCCCTTTCTCAGAACAGCTGTACCCTTCCTGTCTTCCTTTTTAACTCTCCATTCCTCAAAACCTGGAGTAGGTTCCCAATCCCATCCAAAGTGTCAATCTCTTGCTTCTCTTTCGTAGTTTCTACTTTCTGCCTCTCAGTATTCCCTCCATGTCCTCTTCGGGTTCCTTGTGTGGATGACCGTCTCTTAATAGTCCCTAAGATTTGGTGGGGTCAAATTTTAACCGTAACTTTTTTAAATACACCAAGCCCTTGAGCCTTGCCCCAGGCGGTGTGGTAAATTGAAAAGGTCAGTAAAGCTGTTGGCTGAGAAATGTGTTTGAGACCTCCTCAGCTGGCCAGGTGATTGTGGAAAAGTCTGAAATTCTGTCTTCTCATCTGCAGAAGGGGGTTGTGAGACTCCTGTCGTAGCTATGTGGATGTAGATAGTTGTTAAGCTATGAAATACTACATAAATGGAAGGTTTTCCAGTGATGTCATAGTGCTTATTCTTAAATATCTTAGGAATGAATGATGTTAAAAACACATACTATGCGGAAGAGCACTTCCTCAGCACCCTCACTTTTGCCAGGGTGTTTTTGACCTGTGGGTAAGGACTTGTCTGGGTTTACTGAATCTTACATTTCCTGATCTTTAATAACAGTATCTGTATATTAGTGGTATTTAGGTTTAAAAGAAGCAAAAGTATCTTGATACAGTGTGGCTTTTAGGGAAACACTTACGGACTTTAGTTAAGAAAAATAGTCTTGTCTTATCTGAAGGCACTGAATGCAGGCTCGGTGGGAGCAGCCCTGAGAACCCTGAGCCATCGAATTGGCATTGATCGTTTGACCATCCCTGGAAGTTTATTGTAAATGAGACAGCACTTACGGTTCTGGGGTATTCCTGGAACTGCTGCTATAGTTAGAATTGAATTATTTTGTGTGGCAGCAGAGGCATATAGAAAATTCTGAATTGCTGACAGGAGAAAATAGCCGATTTTGTATTTATACTGTGTTGTCTTGTGCCTGGCATCCATCAACCTTGCAGCGTCTTGTGATGCTCCAGTCACAACTGTTATTTTGGGGTCTCAGCAAAGCCAATAGAAGTCATTTCTGCTGTTCTTCTGAGTGGAACCTTTGGTCATGAGGGGGAAAGAGAAGCAAAGACACATTACCTGATTTTGTGTGCTAGGCCGTAAATGGTTCCACCTGGAACGGGCCTGTGTTAGGAGGGACCAGAACTCACTCTCCATACCGGTGCTGGTGGTGCCAGAGAAGCATGTCGTAGGCTGGGCAAACTTTGGGAGCTGGCTTTTGTCTCTGTCTGTGGAGAGATGGATGTGGGAATGAGATCTGTCTCCTGGGGGGATGTCAGACTATGAAATCTACTAAACCACAGAAAAGATGGTGGTGTTGGTTTGTGCAGCAGAGATGCATTTCAGAGCTGATGTTTTCCCTTCCTCTGTAACCTGGAAAGAGCAACTTCTTTGGAACCAGAAGACATGTGCTTGACCTTTGGCATTCCCACTGTTTGGCCTAGAATGTTTTAGGCTTTCTATGAGAATCAAGTGCCAGTGCTGGGCTCTGTGCCAGAGCTACTGAGGTTCTCTGTGCTTGACTACATTTGTATTCTATCAAGCTATAATTTGGTTAACTGAAATTATAGCAAAATATGAGAGTTTACTGCATGCTAAGTGTCAGACCTTGATATCCATTAACTCATTTAACTCTTTAACAGCCCTGTAAGGTAAGTGCTGTCTTTATCCCTCTGTTTTTAGCTGAGGAGCCCTGGTGGTGTAGTGGTTCAGTGCTTGGTTACTAACAAAAAGGAAAAGGTTGTTGGTTTGAATCCACCATGGGAGAAAGATGTGGCTATCTGCTTTCATAAACATTACAGCTTTAGAAACTGCAGGTGGGTGATTCTCCCACCTATAGGGTTGCTGTCAGTTGGAGTCATCTCAAGGGCAATGGGCTAGTTTACAGCTGAGAATATTGAAATTTACGGATGCTAAGTAATGTGCTTAACTAAATAGTAGATGGGGGACCCAGGATTCAAACCCTGTCAGTGTGATTCCACTCCATGCTCTTGACTGTCTGCTGTGTTATCTGAGACTTAGGAGATGGGACTTTGATTTGTGACTAGGCTTTTGCCCAGAATTTCTGTTTATTCTTTTGCTCTTAAAAACAGCCTCACAGCCACTTCAGTCCTCTGCAGTAAAGCGTACACAATTCCGTCACCACTTCACATCTTTCTGAGTGTCTTAATGTTTACAACAAGAGGGCATTACAAATACTTGATGTTGAATTTTTGATAGATTTTTTTTGATCCTCAGACCAGTCTATTGAGGAGGAGACTTCCTCTCATGTTAATGGATGGGGAAACTGAGGCTCAGAGAGTAAATGACTTCTCTAAGCTTACACTTGCTAGTTCATTATATGGTCCAGGAGAACCTGTGCACCCTGGGTTGCAGTGACTTTGTCCATTGCATAATATTGCTCAACTTGTTAAATCACCCTTCTTTCATTTAACTACTTGAACAACTTAACAGGTACCTATCACGTACTGAGGATACAGTAAGACTGAACATGAGAGACAGAAATCCCTACCCTCTTGGAACTTACATTTTAGTGTTAGGGTTCTTCATCATCCTGAGATTTGTGCCTGCTGAAATTACATGTTAAGGTTTAAAATCTTAGTCTTAAAATTTATTAAGGCATTAAATAGGTGGTTTCAGAACATTTTCTAAATTACGTATTTTTCTTTTCAGAGTATCAGTTCATACCATAATTCATCATTATTTATTTGTATCTTCTTAAGATATCAAAAGCTTTGGTCCTTTTGTTGATGTATGCTGTTGAGTCAATTCCAGCTGATAGGACCTAGTGGAACTGCCCTCTAGGATTTCCTAAGCTGTAGTCTCTACCAGAGCAGATCACCAAGTCTTGTCTCCTGCGCAGTGGTTGCTAGGTTTGAACTGTCGTCCGTTCAGTTAGCTGAACAATTAACTATTGTGCCACCAAGTTTCCTCCTTTAATGCATAGGCTAAATTTTACCATAAGATAGTAGCTTCTCTAATAAAAATCAGATACCCACAATATTTAATTTTGATTCCTGCCCTTGATTTTAACCATCACACAGTTTGTTTCTACCATATAAATCGTACCGTATTCTTTGGCCAAAGCCAGCAAATCTAGTGATTGCAGCACAAATGGTTTGTGCTTGATTGCTCATGTAAACGTTGGCAGTCCATCCACCTCGTGGTACTGTGAAGGATAGGTCTGATGATAGGCTTTCACTAATTTTACAGCCAAGAAAACCCTATCGAGCAGCTCAACCCCTGAAACGCACGGGATCTCTGTGAGTTGGAAATGACTGCAGGGCAGCCACAACAATGATGATTTTTTTTTTCTCTTTTTCCCTGATACTTCAGATTTAATTTTGTGTTCTTCTTTTGCACAGCTACTAGTATTTCAAAAGATGTCCTTGAGAATTTAAGGGAGTTTTTATATGTTTAGAAATACAATTCTGGAATTTTACACCCTGCTAAAGGTGTGTGATATCTGTTGTAATTAGTCTTTGTTTAGACTCACAGAATTGTGTTATTTTTTTTCTTACATTCAGAAACTATCGGGTATACTTGTCTCTTGCATAAGAACTTGGTAAACTAAAGAAACTTGAGAACCCACTTTCCTGAATTTTTTTTTTCCATGTAAAGCACTTTTATCCTTCCCATTTTCTAAATTCCTTTGTATTTATTAGAGTTGGGAATTAATTCCGAGAAAATCAGGTTACTTTTAAAGAGTATTTTGTGATTCCTTGTCAGTTTTTCTAGCGTTCAAGATTATTATTATTCATTTGATATCTTGTTATAAGAAACTTGGGCTGATGGATTGACTCAAAGCATTTATAAACTGATGTTGTGCTTGCTCTCCTTGCTCTAAAAATAGTACAGCTAGTTCACGTTCCCTGGTTTATTTTGAAAGATATGTTATTTGCATGAAGGTATTATAGAAATACTCTAAAGTGTTAAAAAGCACTTGTCATCCTGAGTTAGCACAGTTGTTATTTCATACAAAATGGATCAGGCCTTTCAGGTTTAAAGTGCTTAGACCAGCACCATGTGAGCACTTCTACTTTTACCATTAAAATGTCAGTTTAGTTAGAGGTTTTGTTAGTTTGTTACTTATAGTAATCACTCTGTAAATGTTTTTCATTGATGGTACTGAGTCAACATACAGAAGCATTGTAGTAATTGCATACATATTGTTTTAGAAATTTGGTGGCTAATATAGTTTTCTCAAAATGTTTGCTCTCTAGGCTAAATTTCACAAACCTTTACCATTTTATTTTCCAGTCCAGTAATACTGGAGGTTGGTTTGAGGATTAGATACAGTGTGAATTCAATGTAGTGCTGCTTGCAGTGGACAGAGACTAATGAGAAGACCAAACTCTCCTGGATAATAGTGATGGTTTTCATAAATCCTAGTTCTAGAAGAATCTTAATGATTTTAGTTAGACCTTGGAATATTAATAGGAACCACACAGAACTTCATGACTGTTGATTTCAAGTTACATGTGCCCTGATACTACATATTAAAATGCTTTATAAATTCCAAAAAGGTTTATACTGTAAACCTTCTGAAAGAAGCTCAAGCCTAAGTCTCTTCCTGTTTCAAGCTACTCAGAGTCCATGAGTTTCCTTGTTCAGGGCAAAACAACAGCAGAAACCCAAACCCACTGCTGTCGATTTGATTCCAACTCATTGCAACCTTATAGAGATGACTGCCCGTGGTTTCCAAGGACTGTCTGGTAGATTTGAACTGCAAACTTTTTAGTAAACAGCCATAGCACTAAACCACTATACCATCAGGATTTCCAGGCTTCTTAATCCTCCAAAATAGGAGGCCCCTCTGGTCAGTTTTCTTTCACCCAGACATGCTATTAGCAAAGCAAGTATTGCCTGCCCAAATTGGCTAGTGATCATCTGTCCCAGGGCTCAGATATAGAAAGGGCAGGTGAGAAGGTTTCCCCATTTATCCATCTGGAAAGACCCGACTCCCAACCTGTGTTCCTCTGCATGACCTTTTGTCTGAACTGCTTTCTTCTTGTTGGCTTTGTTCCCCTACTGCCAGGAGCTCCTCAGGAAGAAAAGGCACATAGTATGCTCCCCTAAAGATTACAGCCCAGGAAACCCTAGGGGGGAAGCTCTACTCTTCCTGTTGGTTGCTATGAGTTAGAATCAACTTGATGGCAAAGGAACAACTTCAGCTTAATGTTTTGTTATAGGGCATAGTTTCTATTCATAATTTAACAGTTAGCTTTTAAAAACCTGAAGTGTAATGGCTTGCTTTTGGAGTGTTAAAATAGTCCAGGTCAGAACAGCCAAGTCAAAGTAGCCACATCAAAATTCATGTTTGCATCTCCTCCCTGGCCTGCTGTCTTTACTTTTGCTTAAGTCTTATCCATGGCAGATAGCCTTCCCAAACTTGCCCTCACCATTGTTACTTGCCAGAATTAGCAAGAGGTACAGAAGATGATCTTGGGGTATACTCACTATTGATTTTAGGTTGCTTTCTGTGGCTTTCTGTGGGCCATCCCCCATCTTCGGTTCTTAGGCCCTGTGGGGAATGCTGGGCTCCCAGCCACAGTGGTGATCCATCTCCTGACCTCTTCCTAGGTCCTCTCCAAAGCTCCCATAGAATACTTGAATTCTGATAAAATGTGTTGAGTAACTGACAGAAAACAATAATTAATGTTGACTTGGAAGGCACTTTCAAATCCTTAAGGGCAGTTGTTTCTTCTTTGCCAGATCAAAATAATTTGATTCTACTGTTAAAGAGAATTTATGAGATGTAACAAGGAAAGTTGTTACAATAATTTTAAAAAAATTGCTGTTGTGTGATTTCTGACTCATAGTGACCCTATAGGACAGAGTAGAACTGCCTCATAAGGTTTCCAAGGACTGAGTGGTGGATTCAGGCTATCAGCCTTTTTGGTTAGCAGCTATAGCACTTAACCACTACACCACCAGGGTTTCCTGTTACAGCAGTAGTGAACTTTTTTGTGTGTTGAGGGGTGGTTGGTGGTTAGGATGGGTCCAGGCAAATTGAATGCTACAAATCCAAGCCAGTATTCTTACTTAGTAAACATAGATTTTTGGATGAGGCTGGGGTTTTACTTGCTACCTAAATTTTCATGGAAGACTGGTTCAAAACATATTTGGTGAACTGAATGCTTGACTCAGGCATACTCCCAGGCCCTCCTCCTTTCACCATACTGTATTTAGTTTTACCATTAAAATGAAGCCAAAGTCAGGCCTGGTTGTGAGGAGGGGAATTCTAAACAGAAGGGGACTGTGAAGCAGAAGTGCGCATCTTTGAATGTACTAAGCTATCGCTCACAGCCTCAAGAGAGGGCGTTGACAGGAAAGGCGCACAGTCTTAGGCTGGACAAGGCACTTGACTCTGGGAAGTAAAAGGCCCTTGCTTCCTCTCTCAGCACAGTGAAAATAATACCTTCTTTTGGGTATACACCCCAAGATGCCTCCTTCTCCTCTCGGTGTCCGCATCACACTCTTTATTTTTTTCCTTCTTTTGCCCAGATGTTTTTTCCTGCTTACTTACTTATGGTTTGTGCTGCCTCCTTAATGAAATTGTCTTCTTTTCTGATGCAATTACCTCTGCAGTGGATTTATTTCTTTTTCTTTTTTGTTTAGTTCAGTCTGAACAGACTTTGGGAAACAGAGAAAAATCAAGTCAGCTTCTGGGGGACAGTAGACAACCGAATAAATGCAGGTATGTAGATTTGCATATTTAGAAAAAGGCAGATGTCTAGCTTTTAAAAAGAATATGGAATTGTTGTGTTGGATCTATTTGTATTGTTGCTGTTAATGTACAAAAACTGGCTTTTTTATTTTTGTTCATTTCAAATGTTGACAGCAAGTTCAGAAGATTTCAAGAGCTCAAAAACAGAGAAAGTACAAAGTAACAGTCAAAGTTCCCTTGTAATCTCTCCTGGTTACCACTGCTAACAATTTACTGTATGTAATTCTAGATTTTTTCTTGCATATGCATGACTAAAAGGATCACACTATGCATGGTTAGGCTTTTTTCCCTTTGCCATGTAGCACGTGTATCTTGTAGTGCTGGTTCACATCTTGTTGTGTTAACTTTTTAAGAGCTGCATTCCTTTATATTCCCTTGTAGCAATATAAATATTTAATGATTCTTCTCTTGTTTCACATTGTTGGTTGTATTTTTCCCCCCTGTTTTAAATGGTGCCATATCTTTTGTGTATAATTACATGCATTTGCCTGATTATTTCCTGAGGATTAAATGATGTAGCACTGTCACTGAATTCTTCCATGTCGTGTTTGTGAAGACTCTCATGGTTAAAACTTTATTCTGTATCATGAAGCAGCTTTTAGGTACTTTTCCCCTTGTCTCCATTTTCAAGGTGGAGTAGCACGCAGTGGGGTAGGGTAGGGGTCAGTGCTGAGATACAGATGATCTTATCTGTTGGTCTAAATCTCAAGGTAGGTTATGAGCTTTGTTTCTCAGCCTAGTTTCTGGAAGATTATGGCTTTCAGATTTATTTTGAAAATCAGACAGTTAAAATTGAATGGCTTTCTGTTTGTAGCATTGGGGCATATCTGGCCCATATCCCTCCTTTAAGCCTCTCGCCTTACTGGGGCAGCAGATAGACCAAGCAAATTAATTTGATGAAGAGAGCTGTGGCTGCTGTCTACCCTTTGGGACTTGTCATGTTTTGGGGAATTTCCTTGGATCATTTAAGAAATACATTATATCAGGTTCCATGCTAGCTACTGAAGATAACAGAGATGATCAGTATCTTCTACTTCAGAAACTCACAGCATGTGATAGGATAGGCAAACACATGAATCCGATGATTGTGATGCATAGTGCTTACTGCAGTGTAGTGAGTTTGGGAGCTCAGAACAGGGAGTCTGTAACTTAAGAGACTGAGTAGAGGTTTTGATATTTCCTGGGGGAGGTAATGTCTGAGCCAAGTTGCAAAGAGTTGAAGTTTGCCATGACAGGAATGAGGTGGAAAGGTAGTATTCTTGGTAGAAGAATCAGCACAAGCAAAAGCAGGAAGGGCAGGAACAGCCTGGTGGGGTGTAAGAATGATGGGCAGCTTTGTGGGTTCCAGGCATGAAGAGGCTGGGTGTGGTAGAGAGTGAGGCTAGTGAGGCTGGTGGGGGAGGGCGGTCTCTGTATTAGAGCTTGGGAATTGATATGTAGGTAAATTGGAAGCCAGTGGAGGATTTGATCCATCTTGCTGAGACATCATTTTGGGAGCTAGGTGAAGTTTGGTGTGGAGGGCAGAAGAAAAATGGGAGCCTAGGGTTAAGGAAATTTGTGTGTAGGCCATTAGTGTTAAGGGAATGGGGAAAGAGTGAATCTGTACAGCTTTCTCTGGCTCCTCTCTGACCTTGCCTGAGGCCAAGTTGCTGAGGCTGGTCTTTGCTTTTAGTTTTTCTTCCTTTTGGGGAATCCCATGTGAGTGACTTACTTGCAAGCTTCTTACCGTTAGGGTCTGGCCTTTCCAAAGCAAGGCTTCCCACCCTTGCATTGCTACCACAGACTGCTGTCTCTCCTCTTGGCTGCCCACAGAGTGATGGGATCTGGCTGTATTAATTTTTCATGTCCTTTCCATATGGTTTGTAAACATGAAACACTAGGCACTTTGTATCATTTTGAGCCAGCCTTGAGTCTCTGGTGACATGAAAAGAAATAAGACATCATTCTTGCCCTCATGGAGCTTGCTGTTTGGTGAGGGAGGCAGACCTAAGATCAAAAGGCGATGTGATTCAAAACATAGGTATATTCAGGGGTTCTGTGGTTTCAGCAGAGTGATTAGCAGTATTAGTAACTAGTAACACCAGTCCATTGCATCAGTGGTTCCAGAACAGGACACATTTTTCATGTATAACTTGTATGCAGATAAGATAAATTTGGCCCTGTCTAAAATTACTCTGATTTTTGAGAATGTGATCTGGCTGTTATTAGTTAGTGTGCACAGTTAATTATTTTCTGCCATTTCACCTCTTTTAAGCTGTGACTCTTTGAGGAGGAAGAAAGAGACAAGGATATGCCGTTATTCAGTGATGATATTTGTTTGCCTACCTTTGTAATACCTTTTGCCACTTGCACTTTTAGCCCTTAGAATGACTACATAATCTTACTTTCCTTCCACTACAGTATCTAAACATAAAAGAGGACTGCAATGCCATGGCTTTCTGTGCTAAGATGAGGAGCTCCAAGAAGACCGAGGTGAATCTGGAGGCCCCCCAACCAGGAGTGGAAGTGATCTTCTATCTGACTGACAGGGAGCCCCTCCGACTGGGTGATGGAACATACACAGCAGAGGAGCTGTGCATCAAGGCCGCACAGGAATGCTGTGAGTGTGGGCAGCTGCCCAGGGCTCAGGGACAGTTTAGTGGTAGACTGTCCCAGAAGCAGATCTGGGCAGTCTCTCCCCTTGTAGTGTGGCTGAGTGGAGAGAGATGTGGGCTCAGGCAGCAAGGGCTCTATCCTTCTTCTGTGAGTCTTCTTGCACATGACCTTAGGCCAGTGGTTTCCCTTTAGACAGTTTCACTTTCTTCATTTATTTAGGGAAGGGAAAGAAAAGAACCAGTTGCTGTCAAAGATCCCATGTGTGTCAGAGCGGAAGTAGTGCTGCTTAGGGTTGTCAGTGGCTGATTTTTAAGAAGTAGATCACTAGGCCTTTCTTTCAAGGTGCCCCTGGGTAGACTTGAACCTTCAACCTTTTGGATAGCAGTTGAGCACATTAACTGTTTACATTTCCCAGAGACTCTTTTTGTCTGTAAAATAGCCTGATTCCTGCTCTGTCACTAATGAGCTGTGGGATCCCCGGGAAAGAGGCTTGACTTCTGTGGAGCCTCTGTGCCCCACCCCCCATCTCTAAAATAGGAGAAATATCAGTATTAAACTAACTGATGTGTAAAGCACTTGGCACAGAGTTATAGACTCAACAGGCACCTTTTCTCACCACTTAAAAATACTCAAAACCTCATGAAAATTTGGATCCATCTTTCTGCTGCTGTGTGACACCCCCCCCCCCCCCCCCGTCCCTCGATGCTGAGTTGAAGTGAGAAACTGAGTTTCACTTTGTGGCTTTGTCAGGTTGCCAAGGTGTGCAGAGGACAGTGAGGCTGTGAACAGCACAGTCTACTTTTTTGAAAAGTGAAGCTTGCCCCACTATAATTAACCTATCACATGCAGAAGGTGGCAAACCAACCTAACAAATAAAGGCCTTTTAACTATCTCTTAAACTTGGGGTCATTGGCAGTGTTTGCCTACCTAATTTAAAAAGAAAAAAAAACAAAAAACAACCAAACCTGTTGCCATCAAGTATATTCCAACTCATAGCAACCTTATGGGATAGAGGAGAACTGTCCCATAGAGTTTCCAAGGAATGTCTGGTGGATTCAAGCTGCTAACCTTTTGGTTGGTAGGCACATAGCTCTTAACCACAGTGCCAACCAGGGTTTACTGATTTTAAGTGACAAGTAAAATTGGATCAGAACCTGTCATAAAATCTAATCCACTTGGATTGTGGTGATGGTTATACAGCTCTACAGATACAGTAAAATTAATGGATTTGCACACTTGAAATGGGTAGGATTTATGGTATATAAATTATATCTTCCATACAGATGTTTAAAAAGGCTTAATCATTGATTTTATGATGATGAGATAACTAGCTGTGGTTCCAGAAAGTCTGATCCATGCTTTTCATACCTTTAGTCCTCAGAACAACTTTGTGGTGATTGTACAGTTATTTTAAGAATCACTGCCTTGTTAGTGATAGATCTTGTCTATGAAATCTATTTTCTTACTGTTAAAAAATGTTTTAAATAGTAAAACCAAACCTGTTGGTGTCGAGTCCATTCCAACTCATAGAGTCCCTGTAAGACAAGAACTGCCCTATATAGTTTCCAGGGAGTGGTTGGTAGATTCAGATTGCTGACCTTTAGTTAAGCAGCTGACCTCTTGGCTACTGTACCAGCAGAACTCCTCTTAGATAATAGATTTCCAATAATAAGGGAAAAGTAGGTGCTGTAGAGAAGAGTGTGGTAGACCCCTACTGACTAAGCATACGATGAAATAAAATTGGCCAAGTTACCGATTGTTAAGGGAGAAATGCAGTAGTATTGCAAAGCTGTTTTGGACAGCTGGCAAAGTGGACAAGAAACCTGTCAATAGCAGCTTTAAAACTATTGGTAATTAGCAAAACTGTTAAATGTAAATCGGCTTCTAAAGTATTTTTTTTAAAGCTCTTTTTTTTCTTCCTTCCTTTACCTTGAGATTTATGTATTTTCTTAGCCAAGTTGCTTGTCGCCAGCATATCAGGCATAAACCTCAGCTAGTTTAATAGCAAAGATCATTAATCGAGAATTATCAGGCTGAAGCTAATGAGGGATTGAAGAACTGCTGCTAAAGAGAATGACAGTGATGGAGAGAGCCCAGCGGTGAACTCAGAACCTGTAACTCTAGACTCAGGGTTGTTCAGTTTGGGGACATTCGTTGCTAACTCCAGGCTGTGGAGACTGAGTGGTGTTTCTTCTGTAACTGGCCCAGGGGAATGTTGCTAAAGTGTATTAATTTTAAAAACACAAACACAGAATGCCACCGATTCATGTAGCTTCCATTGTTGTTATGTGTAAAGGGACAGTATTGTTTTCTTCCTGTTTTTCACCAGTATCTGGTAAAATTTTGTTCTTTTAGCTCTAATTGTTTCATCCCCTCAGTAGCTTTATCTTGGCTGGAATACCAACTCTGCATTTTACCAGCTGAGTAACTTTGAATAAAATATTAAATCTCGGAGACTGCAGTCTTTTCATATGTGAGATGGCAAAAAATGTGTACTTCACTAGCTTTTAGAAAAATGAACAGATCACATATGTAGAATACTTGAGTCTGATCCTTGATACTTAGCTCTCAGTGAATATTTAGTATTGTTATTTTTATTGGTATTCTCTACTTTTATAAAAAAGGAATTTTTGTTTATTTCTATTTCTATTAATATTGTTAGATTCAGACCTGTGCTGGAATTACAGACAGTTGCATTATTTCAAATAAACTCTCAGCTGTATGTGTGCAAATGTACATCTGAATATAGATATGTAAGGAAATTACAGAGAAAGGCTACAGTTTCAGGCCAGTCCATAAGCATCAGTATATGAATGAAAAACTGTAGTATATTTGAAGCGTAAACCCAACCAAACCCACTGCCATCGTGTCAATTCTGACTCATATTGACCCTACAGAACAGAGTAGAACTGATGATCTATAGTTACCAAGGAGCGCCTGGCAGATTCAAACTACTGACCTTTAGTTAGCAGATGTAGCACTTAACCACTATGCCACCAGAGTTATAATTTAAGTAATACTGGATGCAAAATCCATTTTTCATTGTTCCTAAGGGGGAATACTCTTTAACATTTAGCTCTTTTCATAAAGAGGAGTATGACATGTGAAAGGGTACCTTCCAAGTTTGGGGCAAGATGCAAGTTGAGACATTGCAGAAAGGGTACAGAGGCCAGCTTCTTAACTCAGTGTCTGTGTGGAGAGGTAGTGAGGGAAGGTCTCCGTCAGTGTCAGTCTCTCTTCAGATGTCTGACTTGGGGGACAAATACCAATTATCTCATATTTTCTCATGTTTTTTGGTCACTGAAGTTCCTTGTGTCATAGTTGATCATTGCCGGTCACCTACCCACCCACAGTTAGATTTTTAGGTCTGTGTAATTTTACTTATGGGCTCAGAGTGAATGGAAAGGTGCTTTCTTAGCTTTACAAGCTTTATTATCTTTTCTGTTGTTAGTGAATTGAAGGAGGAATTGGTGCGATGGGGAGGTAAGGGGGCATTATTGGACCAGTTTTGTTAAGTGTGTATCTTCTTGTTAGGTAACTACTAAAAATATTTGTGAAAACTATACACGGTCCTTAAGAAGTATATTCATTATGATTGATGATAGATTTTAATCAATCACAGTGGTTCTTATTTATTCTCATACACACTTCTTAGGCTCCTGCCAGGAACTTCTTTGCATGTCTGATGTTACAGCGTGTTAGAATTGCTTAAACATTTTTGTCAGGAAACAGACTGGGGATTTCAGAAATTCCCAGATGACTGTGATTAGCAGGGTGCACATCAGATGGTGTCTGCAGACTTCTCAGAGAGCGTTTTGGTCCTTAAGCAGTTGGATAGGACTCCATCATAGACACTGTAATGAGAAATAGCCTTTTTACTGTAAAATAGTTAGAATTTGGTTCGTCCGGAACTACAGCATATATTCCTGGGAAGTCATAGTTCTTACTACTTTAAACTGCATTATTGAACGTGGTTGAAAGTTGAATTTGCCCTAAGAAGATTTGAATGTAAATTAGATTCTTTTTGGATGAGAAAATTCTTTGTCTTTGCATGTGTTATGCTTTGGAAACAAACGGCTTGATGGGTGTGTTTTTTACTTCCTGATGGGTTCTTCATCTTCACCCAGGTATCTCTCCTCTGTGTCACAACCTCTTTGCCCTGTACGATGAGAACACGAAGCTCTGGTACGCTCCAAATCGCACCATCACTGTTGATGATAAGACGTCACTCCGGCTCCATTACCGGATGAGGTATGGAAAGTACACGGTTGTGCCGCCCTGATTTCTTCACGCAGTGAGGGCTGGTGCTTAGCCTGGAGCCCTGAGTCGGTTATCAAGAAATGTTGTAGTCATTTGTGTGCATTTTTTTTTTGGTACGAGAAAGGACTTTTTTAGCATTTGCAATACAGCTCAAGATGTGTTTGATCACCCTCTTTTCCCACATTTTAGAAAAGCATTTTCTCTAATACAGAGGAGATTTTTTAATAGAGTCAGTATCTTACAGCAGAGGTTTTCAAATGGTGGATCATGGTTATGAATTTAATTTTGGGGTTGTGACTAGAATTTGTGTAAAAAAAATTAGCAAACAAGAGAGGGTAGATAATATCGGAGTATATTACACATTCTAAGGATATTGTTTTTTAAAACTTCTGTTCCAGATGTATGTGTATATGTGTTGTTATTGTTGTCATTGTTCGGTGCCATCAGGTTGGTTCTGACTCATAGTAACCTAATGAATAACACAAGAAAACACTGCTGTTGTCCTGCACTACTGTCACAATCATTGTTAGGCATGAGCCTGTTTTTGCAGCCACTGTGTCAGTCCATCTCATGGAGGGTCTTCCCCTTTTTCGCTGACCCTCTGCCTTACCAAGCATGATGTCCTTCTTCAGGGACTGATTCCTCCTGATAACATGTCCCTAAGTATCTGAGATGTAGTCTCAACCATCCTTGTTGTTAAGAAGCATTCTGACTGTACTTCTTCCAAGGCACATGTGTTCATTCTTCTAGCATTCCATGCTGTATGTTCTCTATTCTCTGTCAACACCATAATTCAGAGGTATTAGTTCTTCTTCAGTCTTCCCTATTCTGTGTTCAGCTTTTACATGTATATGGGAGAATTTGAAAACACTGTGGCTTGGGTCAGGCACACCTTAGTCTTCAGTATGACACCTTTGCTTTTCAACACATTATATGTGTATGTATTGGGTCATAAAATAAAGATATATTTTATTAACAGTTCCAGTTTAAAAACTTGAGATACACAGAAGTGGTAATGTAGGTTGGTCCTGCTCGCAAGGAGTGGATGATTTGATCCACTCCCTGAGGCTCTTGGGCCATAGAGCTGCAATTTTTCTGCTGACGGAGAGCTGCCACACCTTCTGTATCGTAGTTTCTATCAAGTGTCACAGGGTCTCCCAGTGTGACACAGACAGTAATTTGTCACTGCATTCTCAAGTTGGTGAATAATTCAGTAACTGCAATTGAGATTATGTTTGTTAGATACAAGTTGACTTGTGTTCAACATAGGAGTTTATAAGTACTGAAGACAGTTTTCTGAGAGCCAAATAATTTATACAGGTGTAGTTAACTCAGTAGATTCGATCAGACGCTAACAGCCTCCACAAATATGCCGATGAAGCCCTTGGAAATCTCATAGTCTCTGCAGTAACTTCATTACGATTTCCTTTTGGAAGCTGATTGAGTGGACACCTTTCCAAAATGACTGGGATGTTTTCCTCAGTGGCAGCTGAACCACATCTGTGAATTTTAACTAACCATCCTAGGGCTGACTTTTTCTGTTCTTTTTGTACTTAACCGAGGGTCTTACTTTAAGGGGTGAGATATATCCCTGCAAGATTTCATACCCCAAACTTAGTGATTCACTCCACCTAGATGAACCTTCTGGCTATATTTGGATTTGTTTTTCAGAGTATAATCTGGCTTTTGATGGCCTAGAGGTTGACTCTGTGATCCAGTATAGAAATGTGTACTTGTGACTGCGGTAATTAAGTTCTAGCTTTTTACCTCTAGGTTTCTATACTTGGTTCAAAATCTAGAACTGTAGAATTTGGGACTTAGAAGAGACCTAGGTTTATCTAATTCAGCTCTCCATTTTTCCTGATGGAAAAATATGCTCAGAAAATGGAAGTGAGTTGCTCAAAGTGAATTTTTTTGCTAGCGCTAGAATAGTCTTTGAGGCATTGGTCTTAGTTGTTTATTAAAAGCTGTCTTTGCTGGCTCCCCAGAAGTGCAAAACAACTTCATTTCTGGCACCTTGACTTTGTACCTGCTAGTGTGCTTCAACAGGATACTGCTTTGTTACCACAGGCTCTTTGAACTTGGAAAAAAAATCAAACCGCTTTCAGCTAAAGCATTTGCATTACAATAAACTACAAAAATTTTGAAACCTTGTGATCTCACCACTAAAGAAGGTGTGATATGAAAAGAAATGTTAGCAACTGTTTCAGAGGGATCCCAGCTCCATTTTGGGAAATAGTGTTGTGTTTTGTTTTTAGATAAAAAACAGTAGTTACTAGTTTGTAATGTATCTTAATAATAAACATGTTCTTTATTTCTAGAAAAAATCTTTGCTTTTTCATTCAAATGAATTTCAGTGTCCATTAATAGAGTCTCTATATAAACTTAAAAGAGAATCTTTTAATTTATATATGCACACATATGTATGTATTTTATGAAGTTAAAGTCTACAGTCCAAGTCAGTTTGCCATATAAAGTCCTGCACTCACACTGTTCTGCAGCTCTAGCTGCTCTTCACACCCTGTGGCAGCACACTCCTGCTTTCCCCTCTGTACTTTCTGTATCAGGTCAGCCAACTGCTGGCCCCCTCCACCCTCCCATCTTGCCTGTGGACAAGAGCTGCTTAGAGACCCTCAGGCCTATATTTAAGCCAAGAAACACACTTTGCCAGCATCACTCTGTGTTACAGTCCAGTCCAATTTCTGCCTGAAGAGTTGGCTTACCTGGTACTGATTTCAGCTTTAGACTAACAGAGAGTCCAGGGGCCATGTCCTCAGGAAAGGCTCTACCTGTTGGACTGTCAAGTCTGGTCTTTGAATAGAGTTCTAGATCTGCACACCCATTTTCTCCTCTCCAGCGTTGTGTTCCTGTCAGGGCATTCATTGGTAGTGGCCAGGCACCATCTAGTTCTTTGAGTCTCATGCTGATGAAGTGTCCAGACCATATGGTGCATTCTGTCTCCCAGGCTCATATTTTCCTCCTGTGTTTGATGCCCTTCATTCTCCTTGGCTCTAGATGGATTGGACCAGCTGATGCTACTTATATGGACTCTTGCTAGCTTTTAAGACTCCGGACACTACTCACTAAAATGAGATCTAGTGCATTTTCTAGAAAAAATACTTAGTTATGGAAACTGACCGAGGTGTTCCCTGAAACCATGGTCTCCAAACCCCTGCCTCTGCTACTCTGTCCATCAAAATGTTGCATTGTATTTAGGAAACCTCTTAGCTTTTGCTGACCTCCCTTCCACTGCTTGCTGTCACTCCCTTTACCTAACTCAGTTGCTGTCTGCTGTCTAATGTATGAATACCCCTGTCCCTCCCTCCCCATTCTTGTAACTATCAAAGGTTATTTTCTCCGGTGCTTAAAACTTGAGTCCTTATAATAGTGGTCTCATACAATATTTGTCCTTTTGCAACTGACTGATTTCACTCAACACAATGTTTTCCAGATGACTCCATGTTATATTTCCTAAGATCAGTGTTATTCTTTATAAAGAGAATTCTGCACGTGCAATATTTTTACATAAACTTAAAATACGTGGTCATACTCTGTATGTAATAATATTAAATTTTCTCAAAAATTTGCAAGCTGTCTCTCTGGTTGATAGGTCTGTTACTCTATCTCTTTGCCTGACTGCTTGTATTATTCCTCCACATCATTCTGAAAAAGATTCAAAGCAGCTATGACATCATTTATTAATATATTTCATTCTCTATTTTCTTTTTTTCTATTACTGTATAATAATGTCAGGAATATATGTGTCCCTAGTTTGGTGAACATGTCGACAATTAATTTAAAAAAATTTTAGAATCTGTCTTCATTGTATTTTCTGGTTTTGTGTTAATGGCAAATTGGAAGGTACTGATTTTGGTAGTCACTGATTTAAATTTTTGTTTTGACATCTTGTTAAGTAGAAAGCTGTCATCCTTGTACTGTGGCAATGGGTAGAGATTTAGTTTGTTTTAGGCATACTTGTCTTTTTTTTTTTTACCTGTGGCCTTTATATGTTTAGAAGCCACACACAGTGTGTATGATTTTCTTACCCATTTCCTCTCTGAACATATTGCCAAAGGGCTTCTAAGTTGGGGCTGATCCCATGCAGGGCTCCGGTAGCAGCTCAGAATATTTCCTTGTACAGACTCAGCTGAAGATTGTTTTGTTCAAAGAGGGCATGTTAAATCCTTGGCTCTATGAGGTTCAAGGACTGTTTCTCCTAGAAGATTCAGAGGGAATGGGAAAAAGAGGACCATGGTTTGGATTAGTCCAGGGAAAATCTGTCTTCAATCTTTCTTTTCCAGGCAGGACCCTCAGTCCTTGAGATCCCTAGGAAACTTCCCATATTGGACATAAGTCCATTGTTTTAGGACCATTTTCTGCCTCCTGCAAACAGAACTTAGTTGTTCTGTATGCTGGTGTCTCAGAGTCTTACTGTGAACCTTTGTATGTGGTGTGCCTGGCATGTGGTGAGCACTCAGTGTCTTAGCTGCTCTCCTCATTGGCTTGTTTAGACCTTTTCATCTGTCTCCTTCCAGGCCGATCCCTAGAACTGCCAGGTCGATCTCTGCTTACTGTAGAATGACAACAACTCTCCATTTTGGGTTTTCCTCAGTGATCAGTGGTGTTACCCATGTCGTGGACAGTTTTTCTCTGCCCTGATGTCAGGTTTTTCTGTAACTGCTCAGCCTGAGGAGCTTTTTCAGCCCTTCTTTTCTGCCTCTCTGGGAGGGTAGGTCTTTGCTGAGACCTCACAGGCTCATGCTCTGTCCTGCCCTTGAAGAGCAGTGTCCCTTGGGCTGGAGGCATCACAGAGTGCAGTCCTTTCATCAGCTGGTCTCAGGCTTCTCTTGGCAGTGCCTGATGCCCTGTCATGCACATGGAAGGTAAGGGAGCCGTCCAGCAGTTTCCAAGACCTGATACTGCGTGTGCTGCATATCAGTTCTGAAGGTCTGCAGTCCTTTTTGTAGGTAAGAGATAGACACCAAACAGAACTATCAAATTCTCAGTCAGTTTTGTAAGTTATAGGGAAGATGGGCTGTTTAGGATCAATGAAAATTTTTAAATGTTGATTTTACCTTTTAAAAAATATCTTTACCCTTCTTCAGGTGAATTGCTTCTCTTCCAGTTTATTTGCTTGTTTATTTATCCATAGAGCATATATTAGATACCTGTTATGTGCTAGGCACTGGGGATTCAGTGATGAGCAAGGCAGCTAAGTCCTCTGCCCCTGTAAAGCTCATGGCATTGCCCAGACTTACAAAAGGTGCCTGCTTGTGTCTTCGCCCCCTGTTTTAGTCCATCTTCTAGAGCATTTTCTTCCAGGGGCATCCTGCTTCATGCCAGCTTATCTCATGTTTCTTCGTCATCCTCTTACCTGTGGTCCATGCTCTGTAGCTTGGCAGTATACATTTTTACATTAGCTTATACATTCTAGTTCCATCTTCCTTTCCCTGATTTTGTCTCCTCTCCCTGTCACCTCCCTTCCCAGTAAAGGGTAACCTGTCCCTCTTTGGCACTGTCTCTCCTATGTCCTGAGCCAAACTGTGCATTAGGCACAGTGCCTAGGGCACACAGTGCTATTAGGAGCCTATGAAAATGATTTCAATTTTATTTGAAATCAAGGGGAAAAAAGATTCTGGCCTGGATTATATTCCTTTTATACCAACAGAGTTGTGCGATAGAACTTTTATATTTTTTCATGGCAGAAAGGAAAAATACTGAGGGCTTACAAAGTCACAGTGCAGCCCAGTTTGTACCACATTTCCCTGTAAAATCTACCTGTCATGCTGTGATTGAGAATGACGGATCCCCGCTATCAAGCTGGATATTGCAGAGAGCAGGGACTGTGTTGGAGGACTCATTGCATCCAGGGACCTAGCCCAGGCCCTGGCGCATCCAAGGCTCTGAAAATACGACTCCGTGGTGGATGGCTGAATTTAATGGCACCTTTTTTAGTGGGAAAACTTTATTTCCTGCTTCTCCATGGCATGGTTGCTTTATGTCGGTACACTTGCATTTCAAGGGAGAGAGGCAAAGGCACCAGTTGAGCCTATAACCACAGGCACAAGAGGACCCAGCTTGGCTCAGTCACTATAAATTCTAGAACTCACCGTGTCAGACTTTCTTTTGTGGGTGCAGAGGTTCTAGTACTTAAGAGAACAGGCTGATAGTCTTGGGCCACCTACCTACATGAAACTTCATTTTCCTTTGTCTGTAGAATGGGAGCAGTGAAACCTACCTTGTGGGTTGCTACAAGGATTCAAATAATATATACAAAATGCTTATTATTTCACAGCCCTGCCTCTGATGTTTGTAGTAGTGTTCCTGTGTTTCTTCTGTGTTAAGATACAGTTGATGGTAAGCTGCATCATCAATTTAATAACAACTGTCTAGGGATGGGAATTGCTGCCCATCTTTATTGTTTGAGGAAACTAGATTCATAAATGTTAAAATGTGAACAAATTTATGTCTTGGACTGGAGGCAGGATGGCAGTAACTGTATTCATCAGTTGAGGTGAAGGAGTTGCTAGACCAGTGTCTGGTTCTGCTCAGCAGGTTGATTGCTTTTTAGGAAGATGAAGTGTAAAGGCAGAGGAGCTGGGAGTTAAGCTGTATACTTTATGATCATAAGGAAATAATTTTATCTCCCTGAGCCCTAGAGAAGGTGCCGACAGGAGGTGTCCATGGAGTGCTCATAAGACAGTCAAGAAAAGGACCTTATAAACACTGAAGTGCTTCACAGATGAAAGGCTTGTCTTCTTTTGTTTTTCAGTCTCTGACAGACTGAGTGATTGGAAACCAGAGTTGAGGAATGTTAGAAAAGGAGCTGCCTGCATTTTCTCTGGGACGTTTGGCCTCTGGCATTGATCACTCTGGGTAGAACCTGGATACCTTGCCCACAAATTCCAGGGTCCGCTTTCCCACAATTGAAGTTTATTTTCCACTTTCCAGATTCTATTTCACCAACTGGCATGGGACCAACGATAATGAGCAGTCAGTGTGGCGACATTCTCCAAAAAAGCAGAAAAATGGCTATGAGAAAAAAAAAGTTCCGGATGCAACCCCTCTCCTTGATGCTAGCTCGCTAGAGTATCTGTTTGCTCAGGTAAGAAGTGGGGCCCAGGAAAACCTGGAGTGTGTGGGGTGGATTGAACATTGTAGGGCTTGAATGCCTCAGTGTCTCCTCCTGCGGCTGAACTGGATGGTAACTAGGACACCTAAGGCTTATTCTGTGGGAACTTCTTAACTACACCTGGACTTATCCCAAGTGAGGAGCAGGAAGACAGCAATTCAGGGTCCCGTGGAACTGGTTATCCTGCTCCTGAGTTTTGGGGTTATACTTCTCCCCTATTCCCTGTGCCCCCTGCAGTATTACTTCTCATCGGTGTTACCTGTCCTCTGCAACACCTTCTGCACAGTGAGCAGAGGGAAACTGTAAGCTAGGGATCGTGTAGCTCACGGGTTAATGCAGGCACTGCACAGCAGTGAGAGGAACGTTTGGAGAGGAGAGAGGCGGTCGTTGAGAGGCGCAGGGGTGAGAAGGCAGAAAGAGCAGACACTAGAAAAACGCCAAAAGAGGAGTCAGAGTCACTAGAATTCTGTTATCCCGAGATAACGTGTTTGAGTATGTTTTCTGATTTTACCATGCAAATAGGGACATTATACGCTATGTAGTTTTTGAAAATGATACCTTACTGTTCCTATCATTTTATAAACTTTTTATTCTATTTTTATTCATCCTGTTGATCATCCTTCTAGTGTCAGTTAAAAATGTGTATCAATGTTAATGTGAATAGCTACACAGTAATTCACTTATTCAACAGCTTTATCATGTCTGTGTTATTTGTCTCAGGAACATGGTAAATAGTGCTGGAGGTACTGTGGTGAATAAGAGGACACCGTTTTTGTGTATATTGGATGTATAATCAGTTTGGACAGATAGAAAATAAGTAAACAAAATGACACATAGATAACACAGAAGACATTGTGGGAAGTGCTGTGAAGAGAAAGGTTTTTGTGGTAGAGAATAATGGAGGAAGTTGGAATGGAGAGACCTGGGAATTGAATGGCGTGATCAGAGATGGTCTTTCTGAGGAGGAGACATCCATACTGAGTCTCAAAGAGTGAAAAGGAGCCAGCAATTCTAAGAGAACGGTGTGAAATGTATTCCTTCTATGAAGAGCAGAATTTTTCAGCAGCAGCACTACTAACATTTTGGGCTGGATAATTCTTTGTTGTGGGGAGCTGCCCTGTGCATGGTAGATGTTTAGTAGCACCCCTGGCTAGGTGCCCAGTAGCACCTCTCCCAGTTGTGATGACCAAAAATTTCTCCAAAACCAAAAAGCCACTGTAGTTGAGTTGACTCTGACTCATAATGACCCTATAGAATAGAGTGGAACTGGCCCATAAGTTTTCAATGAAGCAACTGGTGGATTTGAACTATTGACCCTTTGATGGTGGGAGGTCAAACCTCCCTTGTTGAGTACCACTGATGTAGGGGGAACAGATTACTGAGGCAGGCAAGAGCTGAAAGGAGAGCCGGTGTGGCTGGAGAATGAGAGAGGCATGGTGAGCAGTGAGGCTGCTAAGGCAGCGTAAGAACAGCTCATGTAGAATCTTGTAGAAGCTGGTAAGGAGTTATTTTTTTTTACTTTCAATGCAATGAAGAGCCATCCAGAGGGTTTGGTTTTATTTGTTTATGGTGATGACTCTAGTTTAATTGTGGAAAGTGAGTTGTGCTGGGTCCAAGAGCATATGCCACATTTATCAGCTGAGAGTTACTACAGTGGTCCAGGAAAGAGAAGATGCTGCCTGGGTTTAGTGTGGCAGCAGTGGAGTTTGAGAGAAATGGTTGGGTTTATAATCCATCTTGGAGATAGAATTGAAATTATATGCTAATAGTTGGATGTGGAAGGTGATGGAATTTCTAGGTATAAAAGTGACATGAAATTATTGAATCTCCTTGTCTAATTTCATAAGGGGGAAAGAGAATTATTATCAACATCAACAGACCAAGGCTGATGGCTACGAGATGGAGGTTAGACGTACCTCCACTCTCCAGTCTTTTTACCAGTTCTGACACAAGCCATCTCTCCCACCACACTCACTATTTCTCTGCTGGATTTGATAATTCAGTGACATACAGAACTCACAGACCATACTCATAGTTAAGGGGTTTAGTAGGCAAGTAATACTAATGACTCAGGGTACAGTTCTTCAGTCAGGATAGTTTTTTCTCAGATGTGTGCACAGGCAGGCCTTTCTCTGGTCCTCAGTCCCTCAGCCCAGATTCTGCGCTGCCCAGGCAAATATTACAAAGCGCTTTAGTTCTGCCGACAGGTGCCCAGAGGCACCCCACTCTGCCAGGAGGCATGCTGCTGAGGGTACTCAGTTCTCTTGCTCCATGGTTTGTGGGTCTGCACACCTAACTCTTTCCTTAGGACATATTTTTAGATACATGATTTTTATGTCAGGATTGTATCTCGTTCATTATAGGGCTTTACTTCCTAATTGAAGACTATCCCTATGTGATACACACCTAAGAACTGGCCTTAGACAGAGATAAGCCGTGTTATTTTTTGTCATTGTTGCATGCCACTGACTTATAGTGACCCTGTATGACAGGATAGAATTACCTCATTTGATTTTGTAGGCTATAATTTTTATGGGAGCAGATTACCAGGTTTTTCTCCTGTTGAGATGCTGGTGGATTCTAAACACTGACTTTCCTTTTAACAGGTGAGTGCTTGACCATTGTACCATCAGCGGCACCTTAAAAGCAAGGCAGATATTTCCCTGGACAGATACTCTATTTTTAGATGAATCTTTTTGGACCCAACTTCTATCTATATCTGAGGTTTAATCTTTTACCTCTTTAGAGTGGAAATATAAAGGAAGAGATGCACTGTAATTTAAGAAATAAGTGTTTCATTAGGATCTGACCTTTCCAGAGGTTGAGAATGAATTATTTGAGATAGTTTTGCAGTCGATGTTGACAGAAAATCGTAACCAAGTCAAGTTTCAGATTTGGTTGCATTCTTCCCTCGTTGGACGTGGTGGTGTATTGTCTGTTATTGTCCTCATTCGTTTGTGGAAATGGTCAATGATGTTTTCTTACTTGAGAGAAATAAGTCCTATCATAGGAAGGAGGGAACTGCGGTAGTGGGAACTCTGTACAAAAGCCATTAAGCAAAAGTCTCTTTAGAGGAAGTTAAATGACATGTTCGTCTAAAAAAACGGGTTGGTATCAAGCCGTTTCCAACTCCTGGCGACCCCATGTGCATCAGAGTCAAACTGTGTTCTACAGGCTTTCCATCACTGTTATTTCGGAAGCAGGTCCCTGGGACTTCCAGCGCACCTCTGGGTAAACTCCAGCTTCCAGCCTTTTGGTTAGCAGTCTGGTGCACTAACTTGTCTGTACTCCCCCGGGGCTCCACACATTTGTGTAGGGCACTGCTGTTACATAATGCACGTCTGCCTCTGGCACAAGCTACAGAAAGTTCACGGTACTTACATTTCTGTCTACACCATGTCAGCAAGGATTGATTGTGACTCTAGCACCGTCTTTAAGAACGGTAGCACTGGATTGAGGTTTGACTCTCAGTCTCACCACTCACTAGGCCCCCATCGCGGCCTGTCCTTTTACTCTTTGTTTTGTGTAACTATCTCACATTATATACTTAGATATTCTTCTCCTGCTCCATGAGATCAGGGACTTGGTTTGCTTTACTGCCGTGTCCCCTAGCACTAAGAATACCATAGAGCCAGTAATTGGTCCCTGGACTAGTGCCTGGAGAAGGACATCATGCTCGGTAAAGTAGAGGGTCGGGAAAAAAAAAGAAGGCCCTAGATGAGATGGATTGACACAGTGGCTGCAGCAGTGGGCTCCAGTAGCAATGATTGTGGGCATGGTACGGGACCAAGCAGTGTTTCCTTCTCTGATACATAGGGTCTCTGTGAATCTGAACCAGCTGGGTGGCACTAACAGCAACATAACTGATACTCAGTAATTGCCAAATGAATGGGTGAAGTTACTGCTTTATGTTTTGGTACCTTACCTGTTAGTTGAAGATGATGATGTCAGTATCCACCTCTTTTGTGACCCAGTGCTGCCGAATCAATTCTGATGCATAGCAACCCTATGAAATAATAAAGTAACCTAGCACAATGTCGGGCCCTGAGGTGACTGTTTTCATCCAGCTTGCCGTGACCCCATGTGTGCAGAGTAGATCTGTGCTTCACAGGATTTTTATGCCTGTGATCCTTCAGAAACAGATCACCACACCTGTCTTCCAAAGTGCCTGTGAGTGGATTGGAAACATCAACTTTTTGGTTAGTAGTTACGGTTTAGGAAATGAGAATCACTGTTTGTATTGTACAAGGCAGGCGATGGACACTGCTTTTTAGTCTTATTTTGTGCTTGTTGTCCTGTTGGCTCTTGGAATGCTCTGCCGCTCTATCAGTGAGGAGGTATATTTCGGTGATACTTTTAACTATTGGAAACTTGAACATCAGATGTTGATAAAACTGTGTGTGTATAAGTAGCGTGTGGATTGCCTTCCCCCTCTCCAAAGCTGTATCACAGTAGGGGATGGAACTCTGTCAAATTTATGCACCCAGCTGCTAGACCAGGGCATCTCAGGAAGTGTTTGTAGGATGAATGAATGCTCAGACCCTAGCCAAGTATCACCTTCCTTTGCCCCAGTGGAAGTCTCGGTCTAATATATACTGCTGCTTCTTGTCACTACCATTTATATAGCAAGCCCCATGGGTTTCATGTTTCTGGACTGTTCATCAGCACCTAGCACCCAAAACTAAAACCAAACTTGCTGCCACTCAGTTGATCCTGACTCATAACAACCCTAAAGGACAGATTGGAACTCGCCTGCTGAGTTTCCAGGGAGCACCTGGCAGATTCAGACTGCTGACCTGTTAGCAGACCTAACACTTGACCACTACACCACCAGGGTTTGTCAGCACCTGGCACACTACTCAATAATTATTCATTAAATGAATGAATTAGCTGTAGGAGAACATTTTCTGAGTTCTTGTTGCCCAGCTTTGTTAAAATGAGTTTGGTGCCAGAGGAACTGTAAATCTGCTTTATCTCCTGGCTGTCCTGCTTTGTTGGGTAGTACCTCCTTACCTGGGAGTATTTCTTCCAAGATGAGAAACATAGGTACTCTCTGAAACCTAACAAGATGGCTAATTTCTTTTTGCCTCTGCTCCAAAGGGACAGTATGATTTGGTCAAATGCCTGGCTCCCATCCGAGACCCCAAGACAGAGCAGGATGGGCATGATATTGAGAATGAGTGTCTGGGGATGGCTGTCTTGGCAATCTCGCACTATGCCATGATGAAGAAGATGCAGTTGCCAGAACTTCCCAAGGACATCAGGTAAATCTGATTTGATTTGGGCTACAGAATTGATTTAAATGATGTTATTTTTATATTTAGCCTCTGTCAGCTGAGAGCTGACTCCTGCATTCTGCAAAACGCAGACCTTATTTAGAGTATTTCTAAAAGGCAGAACAATTATAATTATGTCCTGATTTTGAATGTTGGCTGACATCCTCAGAAAGATATGCTAGGGTGGAAAGTTCTGTGCTGGGGAAGTCACATCAGTGGCCCCCAGGTCCTCCCCTCTCCTGCCTACCCAGGGTGGACATGCTGTCTATCATTGCACTTTTTCCTTTGCCCTGTCTTCAGATCTCTGTAGTCAGAAGCTACCATCCCCAGCCTGAGCTGTACTTTGCCAGATAACATAATTCTGATGAGAGTAATGATCAGCTGTTACTTTAAGAAAATTGTATTTGTTTAAAAACATTAAGTCCTTGTAAGGAGTTTCAGTCTGTGTAATTTCTGCCTATCTGTGAAATTTAATAGTTTTTTTTCCTTACCAATGGGCTACTGTGATGATCATAAATGAAGACGGAGGAAATGATGTATTCTGTGTGATTTGTGATAGGTAGCGCACGTTTTCCCATCACATTACTTAACTGGCTTGCTCTCAGCTGCACTCTGGAGCAGATTGTGCAGTTAATTCTCAGCAGTGCAGGGGCTGATTAGGCACCTACTCGGCAGCTACTCTTTTCCCTCTGGCCTTTGCTGTAGGCTCTTGTCTTTATTTTTTTAATGAGGCTAACATAAAAAATGACAGTGCTCCTCTACTCTTCCCATCTACTACATTATATTAATCTAAAGGGAAAATTGGAGTGTTTCCTGGGGATAAGTCTCAGACTTGACAGTTTCCTACTGCTGTGAAAACATTGATGCAGCAAGGATTATTACCTGTGTCTGCGCCTGGGAATAATGAGCAGAAGGCTCTCCTGACTTCTTTCCCCCTCCTTGCCCTCCGCTTTCATGGATATTTGTGCTTTTCTTAAAAATGGCTCTTTTCTGGCATTATGTTATAGTTTGTTGAGAAATCTATGTGTCATAAATTAGCATCTGCATGGGTAAGTAGTCTTTACTTGTCGATTCATACAGCACCACCTTCACAGGGGAAACACTGTCATATTTAATTAAATTTTATGTGTTTTTACCATCTTTTATAAAAAAACTTTTTATAATTGAAAAATTATAAAACAAATAAGTGCAAATAGAACAAAGTGTTTGACCCACCCAGAGATAACCACTCTTGGCAGTTCTCAGACTGGTTACGAATGCGGAATCTTATTAATGGTGTGCGTGTGTAAGCACTGACCTGCACAGGAATGGTGAAAGTAGCAAGCAGAAATACCTAGAAGCCAATCCTACTACCTGTTACTGTGTCCCAGAAAATTTGGTAATGCCTACAGTAATTCCCATTGAATATGTGGAATATGTACTTTTGTGTTTTCTCTGGATCCCCATATGCCCCCATCCCTTTATGATTATCGTCCTCAGTACTTATTCATCTGAAACCCTTCCAGAGGGGCTTCTCCCTTTCACTTGACACCAGTTATAAGGAAGATTTTTAAGTACAGGTTTGTTTTCTGGACTATTCTCTGTTAACCTAAGCATGAAAGACTGATATGTTTTCTTAACTTTCTTTTAGCTACAAGCGATATATTCCAGAAACGTTGAATAAGTCCATCAGACAAAGGAACCTCCTCACCAGAATGCGGATAAATAATGTTTTCAAGGATTTCCTAAAGGAATTTAACAACAAGACCATTTGTGATAGCAGTGTGTCCACACATGACCTGAAGGTGAAATACCTGGCTACCTTGGAAACTTTGACAAAACATTATGGTGCTGAAATATTTGAGACTTCTATGTTACTGATTTCATCAGAAAATGAAATGAATCGACTCCATTCAAATGACAGTGGAACCATTCTCTGCTATGAAGTGATGGTGACTGGAAATCTTGGAATCCAGTGGCGGCAGAAACCGAATGTAAGTATAGGTGTAGGGAACCAGTCAGGACAGAGCATGGCCCCACAGGGTATTCTCTTGGAATTACCTGTTTTTCAGTTCCATCATCCCCATAAACTGAATTCCTTCGGCTTAGAGACCATGGATCATTCATCTTTTATTGTGTCCACATAACACTAGCTTTAAATAAATGTGTGAGTTGTCTTGGGAAATAGAGAAATATAAGAATAACAGCATGCATATGTAATAATCACAGCAGACATTCACTGAGTGCTTATCAAGTGTTGGAAACTCTAGCTGTGTAGTGTTTAAGTGCTATGTCTGCTAACTAAAAGGTCAGCAGTTCCAATCTGCCAAGGACTCCTTGGAAACTCTATGGGGCAGTTATACTCTGTTCTGTAGGGTCGCTGTGAGTTGGAATCAACTCTACAGCACTGGGTTTGGCTTGGTTTTTGGTTATTGTGTGTCAGGCACTTTTCTAAGCCACATATTAACACATTTATTCCTCCAACAAAAAGCCCTTTGAAAGAAATACTGCTGTTATCCCCATTTTATGGAGAACTTGACCCAATGTCATAATAAGTGATATGGCGAAATTTAGGCCTTATGAGACTTGGTCTTTGATGTTGCATTATGAAGTGTCTGTTTTTTTGGATGAGACAATAGTGCATCAGTGTTTTAATAGCATGGGTTTTAAACCCACATAGGCCTGGTTTAAGTTCTAGCACTACTATTTATAGTTATGTGGCTTTGGGAAGGTTACTTTAATTCTACCCCGTGTATTACTACTCTTCTGTAATATGGAGATAACAGTATCCACCCTTGGTTTGCTGAATGATGTAAATGGCATTTAGCACAGAGTTTGACGTATAATAAATACTCAGTAAATGATTATAGTTACTCTATTATTTTAAATAATTTGAAGTAAGTGTAAAATTTATTCTCCCTGTTTTACTCTCATGACAAAGTAACAATGTCTAACACTTACAAAGTGTTTTGTAGGTAGCAGGTCCTATGTGAATAATTATTGAATCCCAAAAGAACCTTGTGAAGAGGTAGGATATCTGTTCTCTCTAGAGTGGGAAACTGGAAGCTCAGAAAGATAACTGAAGCTCTTCAGTAACTGGCAGAGGTAGAGTCCTAACTCAGATTGATCATGTCTGCAACTCATGCTGCATGGGATTCATGTCCTCTTTTGAAAATTCTACCCTGAATATTGTTACAAAGTCAAGACAATTGGTGATAGATTGCAAGGGGAGAAAGCCTGTACTCTGTCTAGTCTTGTTTGGGAAGGACTTGTTCTTGATCTGTGTTGAGATACATGAATCGGTCTGGCAATGAGAGGACCTGATTGCATATCTGTGTCTAGTGGTCAGTTATTTCCCTTTCTGAGGTTAGATGCACGTTATGTATTATGTAAAGAAAAGAGTTAAGTCAGCCTGCTCATTAACATCTCGTGCTATCAGGCAGCACCTCCCCAAGTTCCTCTGAAAGTCCAGCACACTGGCTTTCTCCATGGGTTTGCAGAAAATGAGAAAGTTGGCTTATTTTTGTCACATTTATGCATCTTAACAGGTTCTGCCTGTTGAAAAGGAAAAAAATAAACTGAAGCGGAAAAAAACGGAAAATAAACCCAAGAAGGATGAGGAGAAAGCCAGACTCTGGGAGGAGTGGAACAATTTTTCTTACTTTCCTGAAATCACTCACATTGTAATAAAGGAGTCTATAGTCAGCATTAACAAGCAGGACAACAAAAAAATGGTAGGTTTGCTCTAAAAGCTGTTGACCTGGGATCTGGTGATGAGAGGGAAACATTACTTAGGACACTTATCCAGCAGGTGCTTCTCAGCATTTCTGTCCCCAAAAGAAAATGTGATGCTTGTCTTATTTAAGCCAAAAAGTGCCTCTTGCTGCGGCACTGTCAGCATTGATGTTTGAGTTGCACTGGTAACATTCTGACACTTGCCTTTGATCTGGCCAATGTTAACCTGCTTCAGGGTGTGCTACCGTCCTGAAGATACTTCGGCATCAATATTTAGCTCACAGCAATTACTGTATTTGAAGGAAAAGAAAACCAGGGAAGGTCACTGTTCTTCCCACGAGCTCCAGTGAGGCCTCTCTGCTAGTTCGGTGGGTCATCTGGGGTCATGTCAGTGGGAAGCTCTGCTTTGCACTTAAGCAGGCAGTCCGGCTGATGGCTGTGGCAACAGTGACAGTCCTCGTCGTGGTGTCAGTCACACCCAGTGACTTGGACAGCAGAAGGGGTGTTCAGGCTCACTTCCTTTTTTGATACCACTTCAGGATACAATCTAGACAGGCAGGCCAGCTTGGCAGGGGAAGTGGGAACCCTGCCCAAATAAACATGTTTGTGTCAGGGGAAGTCGTGGCCAACAAGTGGAGAGAGCAGGATGGTGAGATAGAGGCACTCACAAAGTAGGGCAAGTCAACACTAGTGAAGTGCCCATTTTTGCCTATAATCTGGCAAGTACAGCATCAAAATGGTAACATTCAGTGATGGAAAACAGTCTGTTGATGATGCTTTAGGACAGGTAGTCATTTTCTTCCATCTAGGGTAACTATTTTTGCCATAACCTTTTGGAAAACAACTTGGGTGGCGTGGATTAAGAACCTTACATTTGTTTATACCCATCCAATGGGGAATCTAGGGATTTATCTTCCAGATTCAGGGAGAGATGTAGGCAGTGACTGATAAATGAGAATATTGAATCCAGTATCGATACATGACAGTAACTTAAATGTACAATAACAGGAGAGTGGAAAAACAAATCACAGTTTATCTGAGTTGTGGAATATTCAGCAGCCAAACTGCTGAATGTATAATGATCCAGAAAAATGCTTTGATAAATGGGAAAAAAACAATAGAAAACTTAATCTGTATGGTGGTACCATTCAAAATATCACAGGTAGCATGCACATGCTTGTACAAAAATAACCAGATGGCAGCATTTATCTGTGCTGTTGGTTGCTAAAATTTGTTTACAATGGCATTATAAATGACTTTAATTTTCTCCTACTGTTACATAGTAAGGATGCATTAATTTTATGATTAAAAATAATGAAAACAAAGTGAAGAGAGAAATGGATGGGCCCAGATATGTGTTAATGGAAAAATGAAAATTGGAGGGAGGAAAAAAATAGCAGGTACTGCTTATCAGATGTGTTACAGATACAGGCCTTGTGTTAATGTGCTGTGCCTTTGCTGTCTCATTTAATTCCCACAAGAACCTTACATGTAGAACACTGGCTCTGCTTCAGACAGGGAATTGGAGACTTCTCAAGGGGTACAGAAACTTGTCTGAGGTCACATGGTGAGAAAGTAGCAGACACTTAACCAGTTTCTTCTGGCTCCAGCCTATGCTTTTGGCCCTAAGCACAGGTTACTAAGACACTATCATCCCCAGGGACTCTAGTGAGGGGAGAGGTCGATATGTCCATGAGCCAGCCCTTCGGAATGACCATCCCTTTAAGGCACGGGCAGAGGAGGGGAAACAGCAGCCATCTGGTATGTGTTTGTGACCTTGCCTTTGCTCTGCCAGTTGAAGTGAAGTCCAGTGCCTAGTAGGTGCACACATTATGGCCACCTGAGCTAGCAACTCTGCCAAGCCACAGTGCTATGTGGGAGCAGGAGGATGGCAGGAAGAAATAAACATGTGACCCCCTCACTATTTTATTTTTCTTTATAGATACTTTATAGCCCTTACTATGTGCCAGAGGCCTCCTGTTCTAAGCACTTTACAAATATTGACTCGTTCCATTTTTGTTCCATTTCGTATCAACACTGAGGAAGAAACTGAAGCACAAAGAGGTTAAGTTTCTGAGGATCCCATAGCTCTTAGGTTAAGTCACATGAAATTTCCAGTATTTGATATTTTTTTAAAATTTTGTAAAAACAGTGAACTCATGTGTCTCAACCTAGCAGCAAATGGAGATGCTGAGATTTGAACACTTGCACTCTGCTGCCTCTCTAGTGTCTCCCTCCCCTGATTCTTCCCAGACATGAGATTTCCAGGCAGTACGGTGGCTGCTGGTCTTCATTGATTCTCAGTTCTCCATGACACGTTGTTGACATCTCCCATTTTCATTTAGACTTCTAGAAGCTTGTGGGGAACTTAGCACTTACGTGGTCTTGCTTGCACTGTGGCTGGGTGAGGGGCTACCCCACCCATCCCTGCCTCTCCTCCTGGACCGTGTTGAATTCCCTGTTTGGGAATATCTGCAGGGGAATGTCAGGCCACACGTGACAGGAGACTCGCTCAGCAAGATCTCCTTCCTGATGCTCTGCCCTCTTCTGGCTTCCTTGGCTCATAGCCCCAGTGTACCATGTCTTTGACATCACAACCAGCTTGTCTCGTGTACCCCCTTTCTTACATCCAGTTCCTTTCTCCTTCGCCAGTCTCTCTGTGTCTCTCTCTGCCACCAGCCTGTCCTTTTGTCTTTCTCTAGTGCTGTGAAAATTGAGTATCATTTTGCCCTTCTCTGAAACTCAGGTACTTTTAAATATTTTTGTGAATTGGAGCTCCAAATCATGACCTTACATACTTTCTATCAACAGGAGATGTTCTTGGCTGACCCCATGGCTCCTCTCAAATGATATTTGTACTCTACAGCTATATATCAACACAAAAAACCAAGCTGTATTTACCTCCAAGAGTTTTTCTGAATTCCCCTTTCATGGAAATTCCATCCCACTTCCCCTCTACTTTTGCTTTTGTGTCTTCCACTCAGAGTTAAGACTGTCTTCAGCTGCCTCCGAACCCTAGAGGAACCAGGACTTGTTCTAGCAACTTCATCATTGTGTTTGGGACCACTCTGGAATTAACATCCAAGAAAGTTCATCTTCTAGACCAACTCTGCTATGAGATGAAGCACCCGTGCTTGTGTTTCCTGATGTGTAATACTGGATAAGGCTGATTCAATTGGTGATTTCTTGGTGCTAACACCAGGATATGACTTAACATACTCACTGTTCCTCTCAGTTCCATGTTTATGCCTCTGCCACCTTGAACAGGCGTCTTCTTCTGTTTGGATCCACTGGCAGCTTTTCAACAGACCTCCATACCATAGCCCTGCCCTGCTTCCATAGTTCTGATATAATAGATAATTGACAAGTGTGTGAAATGGTGCAAGTTCTGTGTCAGTGTTAGGTGCTATACTTACTATCAACAAAAAGAGTTTCCCTGTGGAATTATGCATTCTTCAGTCTGTTCTAAATATCTTCTCACTCTCTGCCTCTCTGCAAAGTCAGCTGCATAAGATGATAGTATGTAACCATGGACATTTCTTTTCTCTCACCAGGAACTGAAGCTCTGTTCCCATGAGGAGGCCTTGTCCTTTGTCTCCCTGGTAGATGGCTACTTCCGACTCACGGCAGACGCCCATCATTACCTCTGCACTGATGTGGCTCCCCCACTGATTGTCCACAATATACAGAACGGCTGTCATGGTCCAATCTGGTTGGTTCTAAGTCATATTCAGTTGCCTTTGGTGGGGAAGAAGCCCATGCTTTAGTGATGGGGTATGTGGTCTCCTCATACACAGATGTCCTCAGTTGTTTCGGTTGGAGCCAGTTGACCATATCGGTTAGTACTTAGTTGTTGCCCTGTTGGCCATCCCTGCTCTCCCAGTGTTGGTCAGGCCTTCCTGTCATCGCTTACCTGGGTTCCTGTAGCAGCCAGTCCCTTCTCCTTTACTCAGGTTTCTCCGCATAGTGCAGCCCTCTCGCCTCTCCACAACTGATGGAGAAGTGCTGCATTTCCTAACGCACAGCACCAAGCACTGTAGGTGATTAAAGAAGGACAGGATACAAGTGTCAGTATCACACAGTGTAGCAGACACTCCTGTGATAGCATGTCCTAGAGTGCCAGTTGGATGTGGGGACTGTGAGGATAAAGAAGCCTCAGAACTGGAAGGGGCTTTGTGGGATATCTTGTCCCGCCTGCATTTCACAGTGGTGGCTTGTGCTCTGTCACTTCCAGTGATGATGGCTTCTAAATTATAGCTCTGACCACCACAGATGGATGTGCCATTTGTATATGAAGTCAGGGTTTACTTCTTTATAACGTCTTCCCATTGACTTGAGTTCACATGTTTGAGGCAACATGAATTCTGCTCACTTCCTCTTATATGAGTGTCCTTCAGGCATAACTACTGTGTTTCTTCTGAGTTCTTCTCAGACCAAATTATCCCTGTGGAAGCATCCCTCCAACTGCCTTCCACATGATGTAACTTCCGCCTTCGTCTTTGTCCTGGTTACCTCTTGGCAAAGTAGTTTATTACTGGCATGATCCCTGTCCTTGAGAGTCTCTGAGATTCACAGAGAAACAGACACACAAACTATTGTAGAGCAGGGGTTTGGGTATTATAATAAAGCATGCTTTTCAGCTATCCCAGCCATGCTTCTGCCTCAGAGCCCTGGCACGTGCTGTTCCCTTGGCCTGAAATGCCCTTCCTCCAGAACCTCCACAACCCCCACTTCCTTCAGGTGTCACTCATATAGCACCTTATCAGTGAAATCTTCCCTCAGCCCCATATATAAAATCACAGCACCTCTCCCCACTCCTCACCCTATACTCCTTGACCCTGTCATTCTGTTTAACTTTTCTTTAGTAGTGTTTGCCACCCTTGGCATAGTGTATGTATTTACATCTCATTTGGTTTCGTGTCTGACGACCCTCACCCTTTAGAATAGGAGCCTGATAAAGGAGAGGTGCTGTCTCTTTTGCTCACTGCTTTTCCTTGGCACTCATGGCAGGCCTGGGGTATAGTAGGCACTCTGTAAGTATTTGTGGAATGAAGGACAGCTTCATCTCCTGTGGGAGGCTGAAGCTCATGGCCCAAGGAGACTTCTCAGAGTGAGCAGCATTCAAATGGTATTAAACCCTGAGGAATCAATGATGGTTTTAACAGGTCATAAAGAAGGTAGAGGATATCCCAGGCAAGGAATCAGCATGTGCAAAGCCATGGGGGTGTCAGAGACCGTGGAACAATCAGAAGGTACTTAAGGTCTGCCTTTTTAAAACACACTGACCACTCATCCGTCTCTGACCAACAACACTTAGTGAGCACTCTCTAGGTTCTGGTAGTCTCCTACATTGATTTATTTAAGCAGAGTCCACTGCCCTCGGTATGCCACGACTGATGGGTCCTGGGCATGCAAAGGAGTGGAGACAGGCTGTTCCCTACTAGCATCTTTCTAATCCTCACTGATTTTTTTCATTCAAAGTGTGTTTATAGAGCACCATCTGAGCTGGGAGTCTTCTGGTTGCTGGGAATACAGGAGTGAACAGAGCAGCCCTAAAGCGCTGCCCTGAGGCTCATCTTCAGCTTGTGCTGGCTGAGGGTGATGGTGGTAGGGAGGAGTCCCAGCTGCTGATCACCAGTCTTGGGGAGATTCTTTGGGCTTGAGCTGGAGTTGGCATCTTTGGGGAACTTGGGGACAAGCAGGGTTCAGTGGCTTGGGTAGCAGGCTGAGTCTCCATCCAGACCTCGGTGAGTTGGTGTGTCTGGAGTCCTCAGTGTCTTGGCGCATCGCACACGATACAGCAGAGTGCTGTGGGGCTGAAGGCAGGTTATTTGATGGGGCTGTAAGACCGGAGGTAGCTCAGAAGTGGTGCTCGGGAGTTTATAGTGCTCCTGCTTGGTGTCAGTTTCTTCCTCCGTTTTCTCGTCTACGCATCCAGCACAGAGTACGCCATCAACAAGCTGCGGCAGGAAGGAAGCGAGGAGGGGATGTATGTGCTGAGGTGGAGCTGCACCGACTTCGACAACATCCTCATGACTGTCACCTGCTTTGAAAAGCCTGAGGTCAGTCGGGACACTGGCTTGGGTCAAGCCAGATGTAGCAGCAGGGTGCCCAATGGGACCTGATGGTCTAGGAGCTGCTGCTGGGAGGGCCACCGTGGAGGCTGGGGTGTGAAAAAGCCTAGGTTTCTGAGAGAATCTCTGACAAGTGAGAAACTTGCTCTCCAAAAGGCAGCTGTTCCCGAGCAGCCAGAGCCCATTCCCCTTCCTCCACGTGGCCACGGCGTTGTCTGGGGACCCATGACAGGGGGAAGTGATAGCTTCTGGATGTAGTACAACCAGGAAACCAGTTCACATCAAACACTGGGAGAGTGAAGTGTGTTTATTTAGAGTGGTTTATTGTATACTGTCAAGTTTATCACAGACCCAGAGTCTGTTTGCATTGTCCAGTACAGATAGTGCCAAGAGCACTGCCTCATCACTGTGGCCTGACGGTTTCCTCACATGGTGGCTTCAAACATTTTAACAGAAGGATTGCCGCCTCATGTTTCGACAGCAGAAGATGTCTCTTACTGAGTCCGGTGAAGCTGGAAGCCAGGAGGGATGTGAGGGAAACCCTGAGGCCAGATAGGAGCCAAAATTCTTCACTGTACCTCGTTAGACCACAAATGCCTTAGTTAGTCATCTTACTTTTTTTAATACAAAAAACCCACTGCTGTTGAGTCAATTCCGACTTATAGAAACCCTGTAGGACAGAGTAGAACTGCCCCATAAAGTTTCCAAGGTAGACTTGAACTGCCGATACTTTGGTTAGCAGAAGTATCACGTAATCACTGTGCCACCAGGGTTTCCTTTTAAATGCAAGAAATGGGATATTGTGAAAGACACTGAACTTTTTTAAATGAGTCTCAATAGATACATTAGCATTGATGGAGTTCAGCATGAACTGGGAGAACCAGGATAGGGAAGGGGAATGTGAGGTGGATGGTAGTGTATTAGCATACTGTAGCTGTCGAACACAGGAAGGAAAAGTGCTAGAGAACCTATAGGGCCTGGGCTCAACCCGGAGCAGGAAAAGGAAGTGACAGAAGGAACTCCGAGCTACCATAGTGTCCTGAGCCAAGTCTTCAGGGGCTCCTACCTGCCTGTGGTTGTTGTGTGCAGGAGGCTTTGTGACTGGCACTAGCAGAGTTTATCATGATAAACATTTAAAAATAATTTTAGGCTTACAGAAAAATTATGAGATAGAGTTTTTATGTGTCCCTCACTCAACTTTTCTAACATTAATGTCTTATATACACGTTATATTTATTAACACTTTTTAAACAAATTGTTTCTGGTTTCTTTCTGAATGGTAGGTGCTGGGTGGCCAGAAACAGTTCAAGAACTTTCAGATTGAGGTACAGAAGGGCGCTTACAGCCTGCACGGCTCAGACCGCAGCTTTCCCACCTTGGGCGATCTCATGAGCCACCTGAAGAAGCAGATCCTGCGCACAGACAACATCAGCTTTGTGCTGAAACGCTGCTGCCAGCCCAAGCCCCGAGGTCAGTCTCCCTGTGCCCGTACCAGGCCGTATCCCGTGATGCTCTCCTTCCCCTCTCCCAAGGTCTATATTAACCAAAAGATGCTGTCTAGTTTAAAGAATATGACCCCTCCCCACAGTTTCTAGTTTTTTGTTGAGTTTGTTACAAGTCTGTACCCAGCTCAAATTCTGCCTCCTGGATATCAACGTTTTCTGCAAGCAAAGTACCTTTTCTCAGCATCTCTATTAGACTGCAGACAGAGGCATGCTTAAGATTAGCAGCCAGAACTACTTCTTCCTTAAAATATCTTGAGAGCTCCTCTGTTACTGATTTATTTGTGTGAGAAATAGTCCAAGCACATCTTTTATAGATCAAGAGCTGTACTGGATGCAAAGAATCAGAAATGCGTAAGACTCAGTCCTGTCCTCTTAGGTTTTCAGTCTAATGCAGAAAATGTTGCAGATAAACAGAGTCACTTTAGAAAGTGGTGGGTGTTTTAGTCATCACAGATACCAGACCCTGAGGACAGAATAAAGGAATGCTCAACATCTGTGAGTCACGTGGTGTGGAAGGCCACATGGCTGAGCAGATCTAGAGCTGTGTTGGACCATGAGTGGGAGGTCAGATACGGACATTTCCAAGAGCACTGAGTGCATGTACAGAGGTAAAGTGGCAGGCAAAAGCAGAAGTTGCTGAAAGGTTCTGAATGGTTAATGTGTTAGACACGTTTGGACAAGGCGAGGAGGTGAGGGTCTTTAGATGCCATCCAAGGAGCCTGGACTCCGTCCTGTAGGTAGGGGTCACCAGGGATAATTGAGGAGCAGAATATGGATATGAGGGAGGAGGACCTCAGCTGCTCTTTTTTTTAAGTGCTATGCACATGTGTCACTGATAAATCTTGTAGATGGACTCATAGTCTGAGGACGTGAAGACAGGAGGGACTTCAGGGGTTACCTGGTCAAGTGTCTTACTGTACAAATGAAAAGACAGGCCCAAGGAAGTGAAGTCATTTTGAAAGTTGCAGTCAAAGAGAAGTTTGAGTGCTAGATCTGTGCCACTGCCAGATCCCTTAAGTGTAATGTCTTTTTCTTTTTTTTTTTTTTTGATGTTCCCCCGCTTTGAGATGCTGCCTTGCCTATGTCAGACCCTTCTCTCACAAGGGCTCAGGCCCCAGCAAAGGGCACTGTAGTTACTCCCGAGGGTTCTGAAGGATTCTGTACAAGGGACTTAGAAGAGCGAGTTGCTTTCTCTAAGATCCATCTTGTTCTTCCAGGCATTGCATTGATGAGTCTGTTACTAGGTCCAGGTTGGGCAGAGGAGGAGTACCAGGGCAGACAGGCACATGGGTTCTTGGTGTTTGAATCATAGTTTGATCTCTCAGCAAGAGACTCATCACTGAACTTGGTGAAAGAGAAAGGATTTGCTGTGTCCTCACTGATCAGCTAGGGTTTCCTGCCAGCTGTGGGGAATAACTATAGCCTTTGTTTTTATGCTTGAAGATGTTCCACAAAGGTAAAAAACACGTCTTCCACTTGGCCATGAGATCTCAGAGCCACGTAAAACGTCAAAGCACCACTGTGTTACTTACATAATCTCTGCTTCTGGTTGTTGTAACAGTTTTTACTTTCTCAGGGATGAGTGGTCTCTGGATGGGGATAAGGGTGAGGAGGTATGGAGCACATGAACCAAAAGAAGAGAGTACGTGGTGGTGGGCTGGAGATTGGGACCTTATTTCTTTGCAGGGTTCAGGTAGGGAAGTCCCTGGTTTACATGGCACCCTCACTCACCCAGTCCCTTTAGCCAGCAGTGTAGGGGAAGAAGGACAGGATTGGAATTGAACCTGCGTCTCATGGCTTCTTGAAGCCCCTGGAAATCAGCCCTGAGTGTCCTCTTTGTTTGTCTTCCCCCTGGATTATGAACTCTTAAAACATGATCTGGGTTCCTTCACCACTGTGTGACTGGTGGGAAGTACAGTGCTCAGCACAGAATCAGTGTTCAATAGTACCTGACTGGTTAATAATTAAAGCAGTATTGGTAGGTACCTACCATTGTCCTAAGCAACTTACCTGTGTATTTGCAATTCTTTAATTCTCACCTGGTTCTTTGTAGCTGATAATTTAATCCTTACTATAAAGATGAAGAAATTGAAGTTTTAAAAAATGTTAAATGACTTGTTAAAGGCCACACAGCTAGTAGTATCAGTAGTAATTATGGTTGTTGTTAGTAGGTGCCGTGAAGTCAGTTCCATTCATAATATCCCTGTGTACAACAGAGCAGAGCCCAGTCCTGCACTGTCCCTACAGTCAGGGCTGTCTGAGCCTCCTGCTGCAGCTGCTGTGTCACTCCGTGTCAGTGAAGGTCTTCCTGGGCTTTTTGGGACCCTCTCCCAAGCATGACGTCCTTTTCCAGGGACTGGTCCCTTTTGATAACATGTCCAGACACATGAGACTAAATCTCACCATCCTCCCTTATCCTGGCTGTACTTCTTCCAAGACAGACTGCTTTCTTCTGGTAGTCCATGGTCTATTTAGTATTCTTTGCCAACATGATAATTCAGCGACATCGATGCTTCATCAGTCTTCTTTATCCAGCTTTCTCAAGCATATGAGGTGACTGAAAATACCATGGTTTGGGTCAAGTACGCTTTAGTCCTCAAAGTGACATCTTTGCTTTTCAACTCTTGAAAGTGGACTTTTGTGGCGTGTATCATTCTGTCTCAGTGAAAGTGAGCAGATTGGCCCATTGCAGTATACTGTTCGATTTTTTGACTGCTGCTTCCAAGGGCACTGATTGTGGATCTGAGTAAAATTACATCCTTGACAACTTCAGTCTTTTCTCCATTTTATCATGGTGTCATTTGTTGGTTCAGTTTTGAGGATTTGTCTTTTATTCATGTTGAAGTATACCTCGTACTGAAGGCTGTAATCTTTGATCTTCATCAGTAAGTACTTCAAGTCCTCTTTACTTTCAGCAAGGAAGATTGTATCAGTCTTTTTCCTATCCTGATGCACATATAGTCCAACCTTCTTCATACAGTCTAAAAAATACAGCTCTGACACACACCTTTCCGGACTTGAACCACAGAGTATCCCTTGTTCTGTTTGCACAGTTGCCTCTTGGTCTGTGTACAGGCCCCTTATGAGTACAGTTAAGTGTTCCGGAATTCCGGTTCTCTACAGTGTTATCCAGAATTCGTTATGATCCGTGTGGTCAAGTGCCTTTGCCTGGTCAGTAAAACACAAACATCTTTCTGGTATTTTGTGCTTTCAGCCAAGATCCATCCTCTTCTAAATTCAACTTGAATTTCTGGCAGTTCCCTGTTGAAGTAATTATAGTAGCAATAAATAATAACTTGATAATGGTTGTATCATGTGAATAATATCTGCCATATACTGAGCAGTGTTTGAAAATCTTTCAAGCATTAACTCATCCTCAGAACAACCCTAACAGTATTATTTTTATCCCCTATACTTTGCCCTAGGTCACTTAACTAGTTAGAGTCAGCGTGGGGATTTGGAGTCATGTCTGCTGGTTCCAAGTTCAGAGATCTTTCCCCTATGTCACACTGTCTTTGCCAGAGTGTGGGTGGTTATGAGCCCAAGGCTCCAGGGCCAGGCCCAGCTCTCCTAATCTGGGGGCGGAGGGACGGGAGGTATGAAGAGTAAGAGTAAGCCCTGAGGGTGAGGTTCTTTATGCAGGGCCTCAGAAAGCCTCTGTCTTCCCTCTGCCACCTGTAAATTAGAGAAGTGGCAAAATCATGAAAAGTAAAGACAGTGTCATTTTGGGCTCCCTAGCCTCCTGACCGTGGTGGCTGACAGCCAGACCCTGACTTGATTTTCTCACTTGAAGTTGCAATCTGGAAACTCTTCATAAAATAAATAGAAAACCAAGGGGAAATGCAAGCCACCTGGAATAGGTGTGACTCTTAAGCAAGCTCATTATCCCTTCCCTTTGTTGTCCTCCACTTTCCATCCCTGAGTGTGGACAGAGGAGACCGTGTTAAGGAAGTAGGTAATGGCCCAAAGAAACCAGTGGCCCATTCACCACTGATCATCTCACAACCTTGTGTGTGCAGTCAAGCTTTCTGCTTGGTTTCTACAACCTTCAGCTATAATGCTGAGTACTTTTTCAGACCACTGCCCAAAGTTTGGGGAACCAGTGACATAATAGGGATGGTGATGATGACTAGGAGGTAATGCTGTCATAATCTCAGTAGTTACCAGTTAGTGAGCATTTATTGCACCTCAGACGGTAACGTGAGCCCCTCTTGCTGTTTCTCACCCCTAACAGCAACATGAATGTTACCCCATTTATATAAACAGTTGACTGGTGCCATGTTCCCTGAAGCTGCTATGTAAATAATTAGTCCATAAATGGCCCCCTTTACACTTCTGTCTAATTTCCCAAGTGACTCTTCTGCCCGTGGTCCCTCCCCTGTGGATATCATTCAGAGTGACCCTGCCTTGATGTCTTTTCTCCTTCAGGTGGCTTTGGGTTGCTTGTTTCCCTCTGATTTCACTCTGGTAACAGAGTGGAGTCAAGATAACAGTTTAGAGGAGGGTAGACTAGAAAAAAAAGAACTCAAGATTGGAAGGAAGTACCTTTATCTGAACCCAGTTTTGGGAACCCAGATTCCATTACCCCACCCCTGCATCCACTAGTGCTGGGTAGTGTTTTGGGAAGGGAAGATATTCAAGCCATCCCAGACCTTAGTGTGGGGTGGGGCTTACTGGCTGCCTGACCTTGGGCAAATTATTTTCTCTCTTGGAATCTCTGTTTTCAGAGGTGCATAATGGAAATAAGAATAACTTGCACCTCATACCATTGCAGTATAGTGGTAGCGAGGATTTCAGAGACCACATCTGAGTGACTTGGCCCACTATTAGGGACACTGTGCTGGTGGCATGTAGGCGGTGCCTCCATGAATTGTACCTGCTTTTCCTTATAGGTCTTTTGGGAACCTCCTTCTGTTAATATCTGAGAATCAGGACTTCTAGTGCAAGAAAGAAGGGGAATGTAATGCCTGATAGTTGTGCCTGATAATTGTTACAACACTACTATTTCTGCTTTATTTAAAAAAAAAAAGTCAATGCACACATAAAGACCTCAGGGATTCCCAGAACACCTTTCACTGCTAGCTAGAATCTGGAAAAACCTCTCCCCATGATAACCTTGTAGCTCACAGTGCTCTGTGGCAGGAAAGGCAACCTCTATAGATTGTCGTTATAGTGGTTAGGTACCGACAAGTTCATTCCAACTCATAGAGTCCACATGTACAACAGAACAAAACACTGCCCGTTCCAGGAATGGGCTTGAGCCCATTGTTGCAGCCATTGTGACAGTCTGTCTCTTTATGGGACTGACTCTGTACTTTATCAAGCATACTATCCTTCTCCAGGGACCAGTCCCTCCTGATGACATGTCCAGAGTATGTGAGATGTAGTCTCACCATGCTTCTCAGGAGCATTCTGGCTATGTCTTCCAAGACAGATTTGTTCATTCTTCTGGCAGTCCATGGTGTACTCAGTATTCTGTCAGCACCGTAATCCAAAGGCATCAGTTCTTCTAAGACCTTCCTTATTCATTGTCCCATTTCACATGCATATGAGGTGATTGACAGCACCATGGCCTGGGTTAGGTGTACCTTAGTCTTAAAGTGACGTCTTTACTTTTCAACACCTGAAAGAGATCTTTTGCAGTAGATTTACCCACTGTGGTGCATTATGTCATTTCTTGACTGCTGCATCCATGGGCGTTGATTATGGATCAAAGGAAAATGAAATTCTTGACAGCATCAATCTTTTCTCCACTTACCATGATGTTGCTTATTGGTCCAGTTGTGAGAATTTTAAGTTTATTTATGTTGAAGTGTGATTCATGCTGAAGAGTGTAGCTTTGATCTTTATCATTAAGTGCTTCAAATCTGCTTCACTTTCAGCAAGCAGGGTTGTGTCATCTGCATGTCTCAGGTTGAAAATGAATCTTCTTCCAGTCCTGATGCATCATTCTTTATGTAGTCCAGTTTCTTGGTTTATTTGCTCAGCATACAGATTGAATAAGGATGATGAAAGAATACAACCCTGATGCATGCCTTTCTTGACTTTAAACCATGCAGTATCCCCTTGTTCTATTGAAATGACTGTCTCTTGGTAAAGGTTCTTCATGAGCACAGTGAAGTGTTCTGGAATTCCATTCTTCACATTGCTCTATCCATAATTTGTTATGATCCACGCAATTGAATGCCTTTACGTAGTTGATAAAACACAGGCAAACAGTTTTCTGGTCTTTTGTGCTTTCAGCTAGGATCTGTATGACATCAGCAGTGATAGCCTCATTCCACATCCTCTTCTGAATCCATCTTGAATTTCTGGCAGTTATGTGTTGATATGCTGCTGTAGATGCTTTTGAATGATCTTCAGCAAAATTGTACTTGTGTGTGATATTAATAATATATGTTCAGTAGTTTCCACACTTGGTTGGATCACCTTTCCTGGGCATAGACACAAATATGGGTCTCTTCCACTTGGTTGGCCAAGTAGCTGTCTTCCAAATTTCTTGACATAGGCAAAGGAGCACATGTTGTGTCTTACCCATTTGTTGAAACACCGCAGTCGGTAGTCTGTCAGTTCCTAGAGCCTTGTTTTTTGCCAGTGTGGTCAGTGTATCTTGGACCTCCTCCTTTCTGTTCCGTGGGTTCCTGATGATCTGTTACCTCGTGAAATGGCTGAATGTCGACCAGGTCTTTTTGGTATGGTGACTTGCACCTTGTTGATGCGTCCTGTGTTGTTTAATGTTTTCCTTGTAGAATCTGTCAGTATTTCAAATGGAGGCTTGAATGTTTTTCTTTAGTTCTTTCAGCGTGAGAGACATTGAGCATGTTAATTCCCTTTTGTTTTTCTAACTCCAGGTCTTTATACATGTTGTTACAGTATTTTAGTTTGTCTTCTTGTGCCACCCTTTGGAATGTTCTCTTGAGCTCTTTTACGTACCATCTCGTCTGTTTGCTTTAGGTACTCGATGTTCAAGAGCAAAGTTTCAGTGTCTCCTCTGATATCCATGTTAGTCTTTTGTGCCTTTTAATGAGCTCTTTCTTTATGTGTGATGTCTTTGATGTCATCTAACAACTTTTTTTCAGTCATTAGAATTTGATGCATCAGCTCTGTTCCTCAGATGGTCTCTAAATTCAAGTGGGCTATACTTACCTGTGGACTTGTTTTAATTTTCTTTAGCTTCAGCTTGAACTTCCATAATGTGCAGTTGATGGTCTGTTCCACAGCTGGCCCCTAGCCTTGTTGCAACTAACAACATTGAGCTTTCCCATCATGTTTTCTCACAGATACAGTCTATTTGTATATTCAGTCTGGTGAGGTACACAAGCAGAGCTGCCATTTATGTTGTTGAAACAGACTGCAGTGAAGATGTTGTTGGTCTTTTAAAATTCTGTCATGCAATTTCTGGCACCATTTCTGTAACCAAGACTATGTTTTCTATCTATCAATCCTTTTTCTTTGTTTCCGGCTTTTGCTTTGCAGTCCCTAGTAATTATCTGTGCATCATGATTGCATGTTTGATAACTTCATACGGCAGAAGTTGATAAAAATGCTGAATTTCTTCATCTTTGACCATAGTGATGGGCATGTAAATTTGAATAATAGTCATATGAACTGCTCTTCCTTGTAGGTGTGTAGGTACTATCTTAGCACTGGCAATATTGTATTTCATGATAGATCTTGAGGATCAATGCCCAGTTAGCTGCCTGTGCTGAGTTTGGTCTGGAAAATTTTGTGATGTGTTTGGTTTGCTGTTTGCATCAGTAGAATTTGAGTGCTGGTCCACAAACAACCTGTGCATTCAGCAAGCACTTGTGTAGCACCTCCTCCATGTCAAGCCCTGCTGGGAGCTGGAATTTCAGAGAGGTTCAGAAGTAACCCACTTTCTGGTCGTTGGTCCTTCTCCTCCAGCACAAAACCAGCATTTTTCACCCTCCTACCTTGGTTCCAATACGTCCAATGTGCTGCTTCTCCTTCTCACTTCAGGTCTTGTCTCTCAGATCATCCCCAGATCATGCTTTTATGAAGTTCTTACTGAGTAGCTCCTGTGGACAGGGCTGTGGAGTCAGAATAGGAAGCAAAACAGTCACACAGTTCTTTCCTTGTTGGAGCTCCCTTTCTGAAGTTTTAAGTTTCTCAGACAAACGTTCCCCAATCTCTCTTACTAGGATGAATCCTGCAGGTGTTGATCTCAGAACTCTGTGATCCTGTCCTTTATCGTAGTGTGCAAAATGTAGCTTTATGTTTGATTGTTTAATTATTTCTGACTGTTAGTCTCCTCACTTGGTGGGCAGGAATCCCGTAGTTACTCATTAAATAACTGCTAAATGATTGAACCAACAAATGCACAGATTTGTGTTCAGCAAAACCCATGTCTCAGCTGACATGGGCCGGCTGGAATCTTGGGTCTTCACTGCCACACAAAGACCTCTCCGCTCTCTCCACAGAAATCTCCAATCTGCTGGTGGCTACCAAGAAAGCCCAAGAGTGGCAGCCTGTCTACCCCATGAGCCAGCTGAGTTTCGATCGGATCCTCAAAAAAGATATTACGCAAGTGAGTCATTGCTGCAGTTCTTGTGTCCAGCATTGGTGACATCTTCCCCCAGTGAATTGGTTTGGGATTTAGGGAAAGTGGAGTCTGGATTTGGGGAAATCTTGGTAGACAAAGAACAAAGAGATGTTCCTTACATAGTAAAATGAGTTCAGCTGGTGGTCTGCTGTCCTGTTGACCTCTCTGATGCTCCTCAAAGACACTTTTTCCCCGAGGAAGTGCATTAATCAGGCTTTGGGGGGGTTTCTAGGGTTGCAGGGACTGTTCTCATGTCTGTATGCAGGCTTGAGGAGTGTGATTTCTTCTCTCCATCTTCCCTTCCCCTCAAGCCTCTGGCCCATTTCTTCAGCGTTTACTTAGCCAGCAGTGATGGGGCCACTTAGATGTGCAGCCATCCGTGATTGCTACTCTCAGGAGGTGCACAATCTAGTGGGAATGCAGACTCTTGTCTGTCTCAGGCAGATCATTACATTATCAAGAGCAAAGTCCTAAGATAGAGAAGTACAGCAGGATGTGGGAACCATCAAAGAGAGTCATCTTTCCTAGTCTTGGGAGGACAGGGATGGTTTCTTAGAAGAAATGCCATCAAAACAGACACAGAGGATAAGCTACAGTTAGCTAGGCTGAGTCAGAGGGACCAGCATGGGAGGAAGTAGAAGGAAGAACATGAACAGAACCAAGCAAAGGCACGTGCAGGGGCCTTTGTGGATTGCTGTGGAATCCTGACAGCATGGTGCCATGACTTGGCCCCTGGAGTAAGTGGCCTTTCTGAGGAAGAATGATGATTCTGAAAGCATATGGCTTTTACGGGATGTTCTGGGGGCACAACTTCCCATAAACCCTGATGGATTGCTGTGTGACAACTGCGACTTTAACGAATAGTCACAAGATCTTTCCAGGCCATAGCAGACTGGGTGAATACATTGCCACCGTTCTGCTTTGACAGATGACAGATGTGGCATTTGTGCAAATTAATATACCTGATTAACGACTGTGTATGTTCCTGTGGGAGACAGGGCTAATGCTATAGGCATCAGCCACAGTCCATTTTCTGCATGTAGAGGTCCTAGAATAATAGAACTTTAATTTATGAGTTTTGTGGGGCTGATGTCAATAGCTTGACAACACCTAAGTTTCATGAATCACATATTGACTTCCAAATAGTCAGAATTTATGTCAGAATTATCGACACTTAAATCAGAAGGGTCCTTAGAGATGTGCTAAGGGCTTTGGACAGATCATCACGTTTACCCTTCGCACTACTCATTTTGGTGTTTCTATTTTGTATTCATTTTTATTCCGAGGCTTATCTTCTGTGTTGGTACCCCAGACCTGAAATTAGCCATTGTTCCAAGGAGTTCTGACTCTTTGTAGCAAAAAATGGTATTAGGAGACTATAGTCTGGGTACCATGGATTCTTATTGCTACTTATTAGCCATAATTTTTAGGCCATTTTAGTAGACAGAGACAGGTTGTTTGTGTTTTAAGATAAAATATATCATTGGTTCAGAATGATGCTTCCAGCTTAAATTCAGGGCAACTATAGAGCTTTTATTATTTCATCAAACTGGCATTTATATCTCCTTTCATGCTGAAAGCCCAGTACTTAATAATGTCACCATAGTCATGTGCCTCATCCTGTGCTACACATGTCACAGATGCATCATCACCCTCGTCACACCACCAGCAGTGTGATGACTTAAAGGCATTTTGAGGTTTCTGTTTTGCACTTCTTTTTGTCCTTCAGCATTTCTTTGGAATGTACAGGCAAATTACTTAAAATCACTGGGGGGTGATTTCTGTTTATGTAGTTATATTACCAGTTTGGTATACGCTTAGTTTCATGTTTTATTTCACTTTGCATTTTTGGGACTGCCTTTAAAAATTAATTTTGTTGTAATTATATAAAATGTTTATATTGTTCCAAAGTCACATCTGTAAAACAAGAACATTTAAAAATATCTGACTTCTCTGACTCCTTAGTGACATATTCTGGATATCAACCGTAGTAACTTATAGAAAAGTCTTCATTGCTATGTACTCCAATATGTGCATGTACCTCAGTTTATTCAAGCAGTTTTACATTGATGGAATTTAAGCTTTCTTATGTTTTGGGCTGTTGCAAATAGGGCTAAAATATAGCCTTGTCCATAAACATTTTAGTTCTTTTGCCAGTGTGTCTTTGGGACAGATACCAAAAGTGGGTTTGCGAGGGCAAATGCATATGTAATTTTCATCACTGATTTCAGTGTGTTTACATACACATACATGCACGTACACATTGGATAGATGGATGGAAAATGAGCAGTTCCAGTGTAAGAGAGAAAGAGCACCTGGTTTGGAGACCTATCAGACAAAACAAAGTGACCCGACAGATTCTGCCTACCATGTGCCAGAATCTGTACCAGGAGCCTTTATAGTTATTTCCTCATTTGAAAGAATTCTTTGACTGGATACCATTAATATCCCTTACAGAGAGTGGCCAACACAGAAAAGAGATGTCTCCTAGCTAGATGGCTAGCAGGCAGGTGAGCCAGGATGTACGGACTCCTTCCCTTTGCACCCAAGCCTTTGAGTGTCTGCTCTGTGTTTAGACTGAGGCCTAAGGTAGAGCTAATGTGACTGGCTTCTGGTGATGCTGTTTGTAGTTTTAGTAGGTCAAGCTTGTGTTTTGGCCACAGGCTGTTCCTAGAGGTAGAAAGCTAAGAGCAGTTTAGGGAGTGTGAGGCGTGTTTCATGGGGACCAGGAAGTATCATAACTCTGTCTGGCCAAGTAGCTTTTTGTCTCCTTTGGAGGCCTGACGAAGGTAAGGCAGTGAGAGTTTGTGAGTAGTGGAATCTCTGACCTTTATCCCAGCTCATCTGATTTTCTGTGTTGCTGTGAAGGATTCAGTTCAAGACTTTTGACCATCCCAGCAGCCCAAAGTAAAGATCAACCCAGCTTTTTGGTTCATCCCTCAGGGTGAGCACCTTGGGAGAGGCACACGGACACAGATCTACTCGGGGACCCTGGTGGATTACAAGGACGATGAAGGAACTTCTGAAGAGAAGAGAATAAAAGTGATCCTCAAAGTCTTAGACCCCAGCCACAGGGACATTTCTCTGGCAAGTGTCTTCTCGTAATCCAACCCACTCCATTCCCCAGTTTACAGCAGCCTGTGGAACACAGTGGGCTTGGAAGAACCTTCCCTTTTATTTTTGTCTAGTGGTTTTCACGCTTGTCTTTTTAAGAACTGCTTCAGACACAATACTAGATAGACCCAGTGTGTCATGTAAGGGAGGGTTGAAGCTGTCGTGGGTGAAACAGCCCCTCACACATGGCCTGCCCACTTCCCATTCCCTAAAGAGAAGCCCCTGAGGCAGTGCCATGGAGCCCCAGGAACCAGATCCGTCAGATAAACCAGAGTTCTCCTTTTACAGTCTGCACGGTTAGCGCCTAGAGGAGTAAAATGACTTGGCGAGGATCCCACAGATTAATAGAGTGGTAATGCCAAGTCTTGAGCGGAGCTCTGCTGCCTTCGTTTTGGTCTTATTCTAATACAGTGATAAACATTGTCATTTCCCAAAGTTTCAAGAAAGAGAGAGGTGGGCATGAGTATCCAGAAGGAGAAGCATTAGCTAACTTACCCTACCAACTTTGCTTTTCATCCTATTAGGTTTTCTAAATAGATCCAAAATTCTGGCCAGATTGGCCCAGATGTAAAGCCTTGGCAGTGGCTTCTGGACATCAGGACCAAGAGAGCAGCTTCCAGGGCCTGGGATGGTGACAGTGGTGATCTTTCCTGGGATCCCTTGACTTTCCCCTCAGCACAGCACTTTTGGGGTTAGACCAGCAGAGGCCTACCCTTGAAGTCTCTTTGTTCTCTTCTCCCACAGGCCTTTTTTGAGGCAGCCAGCATGATGAGACAGGTGTCTCACAAACACATCGTGTACCTTTATGGTGTCTGTGTCCGAGATGTAGAAAGTAAGTGTATTCTCTTTTGACGGGAATGGTTGGCTTTGGCTGGGAAGCGTGTGAGTGGTTTAGTTGGGATATGAAGATGGCTAAAGGGTGATTCCTCCTTCATGTGCCCAGGCTTCTTTGTCTTTCTTTTTGTAGTTGAGGGAATCAAGGTGCTAAGCAAGTCATTTGCTTAAAAGCAGTTCACAGTGGACATGGAACTGAAGCCTGTTTGTTTTTCACTTGTTTCTTAAATGTTTGCTTTTTGGCCAACTCGGGCACCACAGTGTGCTGGACCCTAGGGTTGAGATGAGTAAAGACAGGTCCTAGCCCTGAGAGTCAGAGCATCAGCTGTTCGTGGCAGGAATAGAGACAGGTGAGTGTGGCCCTGAGCAGTGTGGGGCTGGCCTGTTGAGTAACTTGACCTGAATTTTACAAACAAGCTTTGACCTCTCTTAGTTGCTGAGCTGCTGAGAAGATGAACCTCTGGACCCTGCTTCTTACCTGGTTTTTGACTAAAGCTGCTGTAAGCTGAGATGGGCAGCCTGTGCCTCTGAATTCCTAAAAGATATATGTGAATGAGGAGGAAATTCTTTTTTTAACTTCAGGTTAAAATACCCAGAGCTCTGTGAGGTATAGGTATTGCTGTCTCCATTTCTACAGATGAGGGAACTAAAACTCAGAGAGGTTATCACTTGCTTGGGGTCACTCAGAGTCAAAGTGGAAGCATTTGGGATTGAAACTGAAGCCTCTCCAGCTGTTCATACTTTGCATGGATGTTTACATCCTTCTAAGCCGAATATTGCCTAGAAAGGTGGGCTTTCATAAGCGGGTAGTGGAGTACTGTCAGACAGAAGATTCCAGATATGGCTGCTTTTGTACCTGTAGATATTATGGTGGAAGAATTTGTGGAGGGGGGGCCCCTGGATCTCTTCATGCACCGGAAGAGCGATGCCCTCACCACACCATGGAAGTTCAAAGTCGCCAAACAGCTGGCCAGTGCCCTGAGTTACTTGGTAAGAAAGTTTTTGTGTCCCAGGCAGTTCCCTCGGGAACCAGAATGTCCTAGTAGAGGGTGGAAGAAGAAGGTGCTGGCCAAGCAGGCTTAAGGGACCTGTTCTTGAATTCTACAGGGTTAGGGTTCTGTGGTCAAACACAGGTGTGCCTGGTGTTAGTGATTTATTCTCTGTGAAATTTGGTAACATGAGGCTATTCCTGTGCACATATATTCCACCTACTTAGAGGTAAGTTTCATCAGTTGGAGAACTGACTTTTGTAGTATGTGATGAGAGTAGAAATAGTGCTTGGTAAATAAATGATTGGAACTGTCACATCACTTAAAAAAACACCAAGCCCAGTGCTGTTGCTTTGATGCTGATTTATAGCAACCCTATAGGACAGAATAGAACTGCCCTGTAGAGTGTCCAAGGAGTACCTGGCAGATGTGAACAGCCGACCTTTTGGTCAGCAGCCCTAGCACTTAACCACTATGCCACCAAGGTTTCTAATCAATAGCAGGTAACCTTTACTGAGTGCTTTCCGTGGGCCAATTATTCCAGAGTTTAACAGAGATTCTAATTAATTGAATTGTCACAAAAGCCTTGAGATGTGCTCCACCATTATTCTTATTTCATGGTGAGGAAACAGAAGAAGCTGTGGGACATTATGTAACATGCGCGGATCACACAGACACCTATTGAAAGAGCTGGGCTGATTGGGTATCGCTGTACCTGGGGAGGAGGGAGAGGTGAGTTTAGTGGCCAGGGTTGGAAAGAGGGAGTGTGGAAGGAGAAAAGACAGGTATTGCTTTTGGCAGCTTTGCTGAACACAGCCCTTTCTCCTCTGTAGGAGGATAAAGACCTGGTCCATGGAAATGTGTGCACGAAGAACCTACTTCTGGCCCGAGAGGGCATTGACGGCGAGTGTGGCCCCTTCATCAAGCTCAGTGACCCTGGCATCCCCATCACTGTTCTGACCCGGCAAGGTGTGTCTCCCCTTCCCCTAACCCCAGCCCTGTGCCATGGGTCAGGCCAGAGAAGAGAATGGGGCTGGGGTCATGTCTTCTGTTAGAAAGGACCTCCGACTGTGTGCCTGGAGGGTCGGGAGGCGGCAGGGGTGTGGAGGGTCAGCCATGCCCTCACGGAGCTCACTGAGCTATAGGAGAAACTGCTCACCAGGGATGCATTTGGTTCTTGTGAGGAAGGAGCTGTGTACAGGATGCTGGGGCAGCTCAAAGGGAGTCCTGAGGGGTGGTCAGAGAGGGTCAGGTGAGGTGGGACCTCCTGTCTCTTCCCATGTTGCTCTTGAAATTCACTGTAGTTGGTGAGTCATCTGCAGAGGCAAGCACGTTATCTCCGTTACCTTAGCTGTTGCTTTGCATCCTATTTGAGCTTTATTATTGTTAGTTGTATTGTATTGGTTAAGTGTTAAGGCTGCTAACCGAAAAGGTCAGCAGTTCAAATCCGCTGGGTGCTCCTTGAAAACTCTACAAGGTAGTTCTACTCTGTCCTATAGGGAGGGTCACTATGGTTCAGAACTATATTGACGACCGTGGGTTTATTTTTAATTGTGAGTTGTAGACTCAGAAGAAAAGACAGTTCTGAGGACTGAGACATTGAAAGGAATACTTTGCCCTTCAGCATGCAGACCAGATGTAGAATTCCACTGTGGTCCCGGGCTGGTGTCCAGCCAGCCACGGGCAGCCCTGTCTCCTGTGTTGAGCATAGTGCCAGCAGTAATTCAGTCACAGAATGGACTACATTTGGAAGGGAACCAAGATGAGGAAAAAGTCTTACAAATAAAATCTTAATTGTCACCTCCTTAGAAGGGAACCTTTCACACCTATTTGACATTTCTTATCTGCCCAGAAGTCCTAAGGCCAAGAGTCTAAGATACAGACCCAGTGGAGAAGTCTGGGTACCCTAAGAGAGATCTCAGTAAAACACATGGGTTCAGAGGAGAGAGACATCTAGCTGGTGGGCAGTCGGGCCTGGGGGAGGAGATGGGATTTTGTCTGCGCCTGGCAGGTCAGGGCTGGGCTTTGGCAGGGTGATGGCAGGCACATCATGAGGACACCACCGGGAGCCAGCAGGCAGGCCAGTGTGTACTGGGAAGGAGAAATGACGTGGCTAAAAGGCCGGGTGGGCCTGGCCAGGGTGTCCTGCGTGCCCAGCCCAAGAATGGCTCTCCTAGTTTCAGCAGGAGCCCACAGGCTGCGTGGGAGGCCCCTGAACTTGCTGAAGGGGCATTCCAGTGGACACGGCAGCAGTTGTCACTTGGATTGGGGGTCAGCCTTGGTTAGGAACTGGCAGCAGTAGCCACAGAGGTGCTGTGTCCAAGGTGCCTGCCACTACTTCACCTCAGCCTTTCCTCTCGATGGGTCTCTCTTTGCCCAGTTGAAAGAAAACTAACCCAAAGCTAGTATCACATCCCATGGTGATTGTGAGGGGTACGTGATCACCGCACACATGCCTCTGTGTACGGTAGCCTCCCTCATTACCTCCTTTTTTGTAAGCCTCCCGTTTTCCCTTCAGGTTGATGGCCTTTGTCCTAGGGCGCTTTGCTGTTTAATAGGCCAGGTCTTCAGAAGATTTCTGGGGAGCTTGTGATAAATGGACATGCCCACTGGATCTGAAGCTTAAGGGTTGAAGAGACTGGGAAGTTGCACGTTTAAGTCTCTGTCGGGACTCTTGTCGGCCACTGTCTGTGTTTGAAATCTTCCTTTTGGCTGAAGGAAGCTAACAGCTTTCCCAGGTGACCCATTCCCAGGTTATTCCAGAAGCTAACCTATGAGTGTGACTGTTACCTTCTTCCAGAGTGCATAGAACGAATCCCATGGATTGCCCCTGAGTGTGTGGAAGACTCCAAGAACCTGAGTGTGGCTGCCGACAAGTGGAGCTTTGGAACCACACTCTGGGAAATCTGCTACAATGGCGAGATCCCCCTGAAAGACAAGACGCTGATTGAGGTGAGCTTGTGTTGTCCGGACTTGGGGCTCAGTGAGGACTCCCTGACCACTCATGGGCTTCTTGGGAGCTGTCAGGAAGCCTCACATAGTTGGAAGAGGCAGAAATGGGTTTGAATTGCCTCCACAGGTCTACTGGCTGTGTGACCCTCCAGACTTTATTTAACTTCCTTCAGCCCCCATTTCATCCCTCATAAAATGGGATAAGTACCTACTTTGCAGAGTTGTGTAGGAAACCATGGTGGTGCAGTGGATTAAGCACTACATCTGCTAACCAAAAGGTCAGCAGTTCAAATCCGCCAGGGGGCCCTTAGAAGCTCACAGGGCAGTTCTACCTCGACTTCTAGGGTCGCTGTGAGTCAGACCCGACTTGACAGCAGTGGGTTTTGGGTTTTGCAGGGATATGAAAATTAAATTTAAGAATGCATGTGGCACACAATACATACTTCATAAATTACTGAAGTATTACTTGTTTATCTGAGAATGAAGCTTCTATTTATTCAGTCCCTATGATTTGGCCGGAAACTCAGGTGGTCTAGTGGTTAAGAGCTGTCGCTACTAACCAAAGGTTGGCAGATCAAATACACTAGCTGCTCCTTGGAAACTTTATGGGGCAGTTCCGCTGTGTCCTGCAGGGTCACAATGAGTCAGAATCAGGTGGCAGTGGGTTTGTTTGTTTTTATTAAATGAGTCAACCATATTAACACAGAAATGCTTATTGCATACCTACTATGTGCTGGACATTATCCTAAATAAAAGCTGAGGGCTCTCAGAGAAAATAGGTACAGACCTTGCCTTCCCTTAAGGAGCTTGTGGCCTGATGGTGGAATTAGGTTAACAATAAAAAAGTTTCCCAATAATACCTGAAACAGTTCTGTGGGAGTTAGTAGGGCAGTGGTATTACCCTCACCTTACAGATCAGGTAACTGAGATGCAGATAACCCAAAGTGCTCATTTGTGTCCCACAGCTGGAAAGCAAAACAGATGAGACTTAAACCTCTCTTATGTTTACTGGTGGAAAAGTAGAGGCTTTAACTCCAAAGGGAAGAAGTGGTAAAAGGAGCTGTAAAGGACTCCTGACCCCTGACACCATAATTCAAATGATTAAGTGTGTTTAGAGGGGGCAAGGCAGTGTTAACTGGGATGGATTATTCACAGGCCAGCAGAAGGTGCATTTCTGTTATATGTAGGAAGCAGTCCAATAATGTCGCTTGCCTGGCCTGGTGAGTATCAGGGTGTGAAGAGCACTGATGGGAGATAAATGGGAAAGGTCCCTTGAGGTCAGACTGTTAAAAAAGGCCTGAATTCCAGGGTGTAAGTCTGCATTTGAACAGAGTGGGGGAGGCAGAAGTGCATGTCAGTTCCTAGATTCCAATGTGTCTGCTGCCCCTTGCCCTAGGGCCCCTTGCCCCACCCCAGAGACACAGGGGCCAGAAGAGAAACTGGTACCATAGGCATCCAGCTGTAGAACAGAAACTGCAGAAGAATGATGCCACCTAGTTATTTTTATTGCTTATCTTGCTTTGTTTTTTTAACTTAAGTTTTTAAAGTGGCATCAATCATTTGTTTCTGAATTTTAAAGTAATAAACAGCTGAAGAAAGTTTTGGCAAGTACAGAAAACTTTAAAAAAAGAAAATGACAATTACCATATTCCTGTTAACAGTGATCAGTGGTAGTTAACACTTAGGCGTGTTATCTTCTAGTCTGTATGCATTTTTCAAACAAAATGAGACCATACTAGATATAGCTCTGTATCCTGAGTGTTTTCAGTTAATACTGTAGTTACTCATAAAATTAAATAAATCTTAAAATTTCTTAAATTTAGTACAGGTGTTGTTTCATTGAACCTTAATTTTATATTTAGTTTTAAGATTATTTTCAGATTTCCACTATTGTATCTGAATTCATAAGAAATACCTTTGTACATAAATTTGTGTTTATATCTGATTTATTTCTGAGTCATTTAATAATGAGAATTAATGAGCTAGAGGATTTGAAAGTCTGAGGTTTTTATACCAGTTGCCAAATTCTCTTCTGGGAAGATGTTGCCACCTTCCTGGAATACAACTGGCTCAGGACTGGGACATCATGCCTGTTCTCCTTGAGTACGGGTCATTTTTCAGTCAAGGCCTGCGAGGTTGCCGAGCTAGCAACAGTATCACATGTTTACAAAATCCACCTTTGTAAAGTGATGTTAGAAATTAAAGTGTTACTAAATACCGTGAAGTTGATTGATTCTGACTCATCACAACCCTGTATGACAACAAAGCACTGCCAGTCCTGCTCTGTTACCTTCTTTGAAATCTGTTTAGCTCTTTTACTTCATCTTGTCTTCCATTAGTCTTAGTTACTCTGGATTGAAAAACAAGTGGTAAGAGTCTAACATTCATTTTGGTCTTCTCTTTCCTGTCTTTTTAATGACCTTTTGCTTGGTATTTGGTTATTAGTGTGAGTGCATCAACTTTGTTAATCGAGCTGGTCTCTAAGTTCACGCGTGATACACTCAAGGTTGTATTTTGGTTCTCGTGAACTTAACGTTCTTTAGCCTCAATTTAACTTGCATGTGAGCAGTTGATGGCATGTTCCCAGTCAACCCTGGCCTTGTTCTGACTGATGATACCAAGCCTTTCCCTTGTCGCTTTCCACAGATACAGTCAGTTTGATTCCTATGTATTCTGTCTGGTGAGGTACGTGTGTATAGTCACCATCTGAGAAGCCATGTGAGTGATGCCTTTGGTTTCTTCCCTGTGTTCCTCTTCTGTACAGAAAGAGAGATTTTATGAAAGCCGATGCAGGCCGGTAACACCGTCCTGTAAGGAGCTGGCTGACCTGATGACTCACTGCATGAACTATGACCCCAACCAGAGACCTTTCTTCCGGGCCATTATGAGAGACATTAATAAACTTGAAGAGCAGAGTAAGATGCCCTTTTGTGCCCTTTTAACTGCTATCAGCAAATACTGTGGCCAGCGTGTTGGAGCTGTGATTACCTGGGAGCCTGTAATAGTCACTGGCAATCATTTGCTTTTTCTTTCTTTTCTGTTAGATCCAGACATTGTTTCAGAAAAAAAACCTGCAACTGAGGTGGATCCCACACACTTTGAAAAGCGGTTCTTAAAGAGGATACGTGACTTGGGAGAGGCAAGTACACCAGCACTCATTGCTAATGGCAGAGACCCTGCTTAGCACATGTCCCCTCTGTACATGTACAGTGCTTGCCATTCTTTGTCCTCTGAGGTCAGTGTTGACAAGGGGAAGCACCTTGCTGTGTTCTTTGGACCACTTTGTCCCAGGGGATTTTGTCTTTTCCACTTGACACACACAGTAACAGAAGGCAGAGACCTGCGTGCACACAGGGCACTGCTCAGCTCCTTCAAGAGACCTGGTTTCTGTCAGGGGCAGAAGAGACTGGAAAGAGGGAGGTATGAGAGAAAAAGGGATAAATCAAGGGAAAATAGAAAAATCCCTGAACCTAGTGGCATAGTGGTTAAAAGCTACTGCTGCTACCAAAAGGGTCAGCAGTTCAGATCCACCAGGTGCTCCTTGGAAACCATATGGGGGTGGTTCTGCTTTGTGCTACAGGGTTGCTATGAGTCAGAGTTGACTTGCTGGCAATGGGTTTGGTGTTTGGTTTGAACCTTTCTGGACACACATATTCTATGAGGCTGCTTAAGTGAGGGATGGATTTACTCCATAGAATATCAAAATGGAACACCAGCTTTTCCTTTGGACCATGAATGGGAATTTCCTAACTGCTAATGTGACTGGAGAAGCTCCCATACAGGTTTTCTGTAGTTCAGTCCACTAAACAAAGACTCTGTCATGTATCGACCATCTTCTGTGTGCCAGGCTCTGTGCTGGGTTCTCCACAAACATGATGCTCTTAGTTCCTCCAGCATCCTTTAAGGGTTTATTACCACTGTACTCACTGAGCACTTCAGGACCCAGCTCAGATTGGTGACCTGGCCAGCATCACCCTACAGTAACTTAGTATTCCAAAGTTTCCCCATGTGGTACCACCCATGTGGCTGGTACCAGGACTTTCATATAATGCTTGTTCTCCTCTTGGTCCTTCATCTCCTTTAGGGTTACATTTCTAGTCATATGAAAAGTGGCCTTAATGTGTTGATTCATTAGTCTCATTTCCTTGTTTTAGCTCAGTGGTAGAGGGGTGGTCTGTGAGGCCAAGGGAAGGGGGCTGTGGTGAGTGAGCAGAGCCCAGATAAAGGCCATCAACCTGCAAGGTCAGACTGTGCTGGTTAAGCCCTGTTCTTGGAGGGCAGCTGCGAGGAGCAAGACATACGTTCCCAGTTGGTTCCTGCCAGTCTAGGCTCTAGGTTCTCTGTCAGCAACATTCCTCTTTCATTCCAGGGCCACTTTGGAAAAGTTGAGCTTTGCAGGTATGATCCTGAGGGTGACAATACTGGGGAACAGGTGGCTGTCAAATCCCTGAAGCCGGAGAGTGGAGGCAACCATATTGCAGATCTGAAGAAAGAAATAGAAATCTTAAGGAACCTCTATCATGAGAACATTGTGAAGTATAAAGGAATCTGCACAGAAGATGGTATGTTGTACAGCATGCTATTTAGTTTCAAGACTAAGTGATACTATGGTTCTAAAAGCCATGGTGGAACAGATCTCCTCACCCTGGCTAAGCTACCTGGCAGTACTCGCTGACAAGCCCCCAGGTGCTTTCAGGGCTTTGAAGTGGCACACACTGTTGTCAAATCCATCAGCAGCTGGACACACCCAGAAAAGCTGTCCAGCCTTCCTCCCAGACAAGGGGTCATTGCAGTCTTGTCTCCCCGGTTGTACAGACACCCACAGTGGTCATAGATCTTCACCCACAAAGGAGACTCACACTTGAAACTCAGAACCACCTCCTTTCCTTATTGTTCTGATCCTACAAGAGATGGGATATTCTAATTTCTAGTTGCCTGAATCAAGGTGGCAAGTAGCATCTACTAGTAGGTGTATTTACTTGGAGCCAGCGCAGTACTCATGCACTTTAAAATTGGTTGTCAGATGATGTGACTTCTAATTTTTAAAAAGTATCATTTGCCTAATGGTTCACAGAGCATTCTGCTTCCTCAGTGAGTGCTTATAACTCTGAGTTTATAGATAAAAGTGGACATACATTCAGTCCCCAGGAAATGAGGATTGATGAAATAACCACTTGTCTACTTCTCAGTTATCTCTGATGACAGCTGTCCATGTACCACTTTCTGTCTCTGACACTAGCCACCTGGAGCTCGGTCAGATCTCACAAATTAAAAGGATACTGTTCTTCACATTGCAAGACATGCAGATGCCAGCTATGAGATCAGGAGTTCACACCATACCTGATCTGCCGGCTGCAAATGGAATTTTTCCACTCCCTCTTCAGGATGCTAGCAAAATGTTGCACTTCCACTGGAGTCCCTAACTTCTACCAGCAGTCTCTCACTACTTTTTGGGGTTTGATAATTCACCAGAATGACTCACAGAACTCACAGTGCAATATGTGTGATTATAGATTTACTATAGCAAAAGGATACAAATCAGGATGAGCTTTAAGAAAAGATGAATGGGATGAGGTCCATAAGGGTTCCCCAATGTGGAATTTCCCTGCCCCAGAAAGGGTGCTTCCCTTCTATGTGAATCAGTGTCCTTCATCAACCAGGAAGCTCCTGGAACTTGTGTGAGAGCCTTTATTGTCTTCATTGCGTAGTCATGATAGGGGCTTCACTGTGGCTATGTGATTGAATTGTGGCTTTTGGCTCCCTCTCTGAGGTCAGCTAATATCAAGCCAAAAGGCTGACCGGCCCCTGCTTATTAGCACAAATTGTCCAGTGTACAGTCTTTAGGCCTAGATAACAAAAGACACCACAGTTACTCAACAGAGTTCAAATACTGGACTCTCAGGAATTAAGGAAAAAGGCCCAATTGTGTACCCAGGTGATTCATCACAGGTAGGTACACAAGCATTGTAATCCTTGGTAGCTGCCGGGAATCCTGAGCTCTAGAGTATAAGACGTCAGGTAACTTGCTCTGGTAAAGGGGGAAAGCCGAAATCAGTTCTGGTTCTTGGTCTCCAGATCCTGTGCCCTTGACTCTCCCACAGACCCTTCATTTGGTCTTCTCATGTTGATGGGTATTTTTTTCTAAACAGGAGGAAATGGTATTAAGCTTATCATGGAATTTCTGCCTTCCGGAAGCCTTAAGGAATATCTTCCAAAGAATAAGAACAAAATCAACCTTAAACAACAGCTAAAATATGCTGTTCAGATATGTAAGGTAAGAAAACAAAAGGCATGTTATGTTAAAGATTTAAAAATTGGCATTCTGCCCTGAGTAGCTGGTTGGTAGTTAGACCAAAAGTAGGAAGTTGTCTAATGATTGTACTAAATTTGTTTTGCTTATGTGAAGCGAACATTAGTCTTTGCTGTGGAAGTGAAAGTCTTCGTGTAGCACAATGGCTAAGAACTTGACTGCTAACCAAAAAGTCAGCATTCAAATCCACCAGGCCCTCTTTGGAAGCCCTATGGGTCAGTTCTACTCTGTCTTGTAGGGTCACTATGAGTTGGAATTGACCCAAAGGCAATGAGTTTGGTTTGATTTTGATTTACTACAGAAGTGAACCCTCACCCCCAAATTGTCAGTGATACATAAATGAAATAATTTTTTAATTTTTTGTTATAAAGTGGCACAGAATCTAAAATGACTTTTAGCAATGTGCTCTGTCTGTTTCCTAGGGCATGGACTATTTGGGTTCTCGGCAGTATGTTCATCGGGATTTAGCAGCAAGAAATGTCCTTGTTGAGAGTGAACACCAAGTGAAGATTGGAGACTTTGGTTTAACAAAAGCAATTGAAACTGACAAAGAGTACTACACCGTCAAGGATGATCGGGACAGCCCTGTGTTCTGGTAACTGAATCCGAGTTTGACTTCATAGGCTTTATGCTGTTTTAACAGCCTCTCGTAATACATTTATGTCTGTTACTTCTTCGGCTTGAGTCAAGGTTAGAAAGGATGTAGAGTATTTAGAACTAACCAGTATCTGCCTTTAAGACACTTTCCAGAAGAGAATTTTGCTGCCTGAGTCTCCCCTCCATGCCCTGTAAAACTGATCAGCCACTCCTAGGTGTGGCCTACATCACCCACTCACACGTAGGTCTCTCTTACCCTGGAGCCTGCACCTTCATTGGGTAGACAGGTACACATCAGGGTCTTTCTTTGTGTCAGTTACTAGGGATATAATGGTAAACAAGACTGAGTTTAGAGTACAGGGAGGAAGCCAGCCAGTGTCACGTGTGATAAGCATAAAAGGGTTAGGCTTGGTTTTCTGGCTGAAACCTGAAAGAGTCATAGAAGTTAAGATGGCTAGAAGAAGGTGCAAGTGACTAACAAGAACAAGGCAAGAGCAGTGCTTGTTGCAGGAACTGAAATCAGCTCAGTGTGGCCAGATGCTGACGTGGGAAATTCTTGGGTAGGTAATTCAGAGCTCTGGAAGCTGTGCGAAGGAGCTTGGAATTGAATTCCATTCCAGGAGTACTGGGATGTCATTGGAGGTTGGAAGAATGAGGATTTTTGCTATAAAAAGATCACTGTGAGATAGAGGGGAGCAAGACTGGAGTCAGGGAGCCTGCCCAGGCTGCCAGTGATGGCAAGACCCAGGATAATGGTTAGGATAGTGATTGTGGATAGAAGGGATTCTAAAGAGAAGTGCAAGGTTGGATATGGGGACACCTAGATTTCTGGCTTAGGCAACATGGGAAGAGGATTTGGCAGGGAGGTCACTCTGCTGACTCATTATGAGATAGCAAGCATCTCCGGCCTGGGCCTTGTCTTCTGTGACCTCCTCATTCTTCACCACTGTGAGAGTGTTTATGTCCAGTGAAGTGAAGAACACGGGCTTTGCTGAGAGGTGAGGCTGCTGCATATTTTGGGCAGCTGTAGACTCCTGAGAGGCTGTAAATGGTACTCTTCTGTGTGTCAGGTATACATAGACTGCAGCACAGAGATGATGTATAACACACTTAGATGCCTTGAATATTAAATTCTCAGAACCACAAAAGAGAGGACTTCTGAGTGACCTGATACTGGCTGCTGGAATATCTTTCCCAGGAAATGAAGTTTCATATTCTTTCTTTCAGGTACGCTCCAGAATGTTTAATTCAGTGTAAATTTTACATCGCCTCTGACGTCTGGTCCTTTGGAGTGACTCTGCATGAGCTGCTGACTTACTGTGATTCTGACTCCAGCCCTATGGCGGTAAGCCCTGCTTGTCTTTCCTGGAATCGAGCACCCGACTCAAAGTTACTCATCCTTCTGCTATTTGTTTTTGAGTGAATCCAGTCCATGTATTTTAATAGACTGGGAGAGTAGCACTTTCCCACTTAGTTTGGTTTGTACTGGGACAGTTATTTGTGGCAGTTTTCATGTCAGTTTCACAAGGAACCCAAAGTTCTGAATTTCAGGGATCTTACCTGCACAAGGAATCAGGAACAATTTCGTGTGAGAATTAATGAGTTAAGTGAGGTAGTACTGGGTAGATGGCTAGCTTTGTTTACCACCAGACATGGTCATTTTTGCAGGAACAAGCTTGTCGTGGATTGTAGTTTGTCCCCCCGAAAATGGATATCAACTTGACTAGGCCATGATTCCAAGTATTGTGTGGTTGTCCACAGTTTTGTTATGTCATCTGATTCTTGTGTTATAAACCCTACCTGTATGATGATAATGAGGCAGGATGATAGGCAGTTACATTAGAAAGGCCAGACTCAATCTAGAAGATCAGGTTGTATCTTGAATCAGTCTCTTTTGAATTATAAAAGAAAGAAGCAAGCAGGGAGACAGGGGATCTCATTATCACAAGCAAGGAGAGCTAGGAGCATGTGGCATCCTTTGGTCTAAGGCCTTGCTCTGAAAAGCGTCTAGACCAGAGGAAGACTGATAACAAAGCCCTTCCCCTAGAATCAACAGAAAGAAAGCCTGCTCCTGGCGCTGCCGCCCTGAATTCAGACTTCCAGCCTCCCAGACTAGAAGGGAATACATTTCTCTGTGTTAAAGCTATCCACTTATGGTATGTTTGTTATAGCAGCTCCAGATAACTAGACAAGCTCTTCAGGAAGGAATGGGAGGAAGAGTCTGAGTTCATTCATTCACAGGCTGATAACTGAGAGCTAGCTAGGCTAAGGATTTAGGGCTTTTAAAATTACTAAAGAAAGAAGTATGCTTATTGTTACTCTAATTTCCTGTCAACTGTAATGAATTCACTTTCATCTATTTCATATTTATGTAAGAATTCTCAGAATGAAATATTTTGTTTGGTTTTAGTTGTTCCTGAAAATGATAGGCCCAACTCATGGCCAGATGACAGTAACAAGACTTGTGAACACACTGAAAGAAGGAAAACGCTTGCCATGTCCACCTAACTGCCCAGACGAGGTATTTATGGGTCACTTCACAGTAATAAAAATGTTCTTATTATGCTTCCACAGCTTGAGCTATGCAGTGAGGGGGGACAGGTGGTAGAACCAGAAGTTGGGTAGAGGATTCCTGTAAAGTACTATTTTGAAGCTGAATTTCAAATAACATCTGAGAAATCATCTTAGGAGACAGTAGCCATATGTTATGTTCAAATCAAAGATTCCCTCCAAAGGTAGGCGCACCTCAGTAGTCATCGACTTGTTTATGCTGAGGGAGTATATTCTGAATGAGTGTTATTGTGAGACATACATTTACATTTTTGTGTATAAGTTACCCTATTATCTATAGCATTTATAGCATTCAATTTTTTGTACTCTAAAGTGAATTGAGCCTTTAAGACTAAATTCTAGACTGTTAAAAAGGTACTACATGGTTTGGTTTAAGTCAAAGAATGAAACAAGTTGGAAGTTTAGAATCTACATTGCTTTTTAATGTCACCCCTTTGGAGCCCTGATGGTACAGTGGTTAAGAGCATGGCTGCTAACCAGAACGTCAGCACATCAGCACTCTGAATCCATCAGCCACTCCTTGGAAGCCCCATGGGGCAGTTCTGCTCTGTCCTATATGGTCACTAGGAGTTGGAATCAACTCTGTGATGACAGGTTTGGTTTTAGGTTTTTACATAAATGACCTGGTTTTTTTCTGAAGATTAGTCAGCCCTTGAGCTTCTCAGCTGTTAAAATATTATTTGTGAATTAAAGTTGTGTATCAGGAGAGACCAGACCCTGGAGAAGGACATCATCCCTGGTAAAGGGGAGAACTGGCAAAAAAAAAGAGGACCGTCAGTGAGCTAGGATGACCCAGGCTCTGCAGCAGTAGGCTCACGCATGACAGTCACTGTGAGGGTGTCTCAGGACTGGGCTGCGGGTCCTTCTGTTGTATGTGGGTTGCTATGAGTAGGAACTGACTCAGCAAAACCTAAAGTGAATAACACAGTTGTATAACGTTTTCTGTATAACGTTTCACATATTCTTGTTTTCTAGTCAGTTTATTAAGGAAAAGTTATTCACACTGCCAAAACTGTTTCTTTACCCTTGATGTTCTATAATTTTAAAAAAGCTCCCAAGCCCAACATTTTAACTGTTAACTGTTTTTTGTTTCTTTTTACAGGTTTATCAGCTTATGAGAAAATGCTGGGAATTCCAGCCATCCAATCGGACAACCTTTCAGAACCTTATTGAAGGATTTGAAGCACTTTTAAAATAAGAAGCATGAATAACGTTTAAATTTCATTGTTGATCAAGCGCCCCTTCCTCCCCAACAAATACCGAAGGCATTTAAAGGGAAAAAAACCAAAAAACTAGTGGACAAAGTTTCTGTTCAGTCTAAAAAGTCACTGCACAAATACCTGAGTGTGAAGCCATGTATAATAAGGCCTGCTGGGTGCTTAATATGTGCAAGGACTTCCTCTTTAAACTTGGCACGAGTAAGTTAATGACAAGCAGTGACAACCAAAATATTAGAAAACACTTAAGCACTCCTCCTTTCAGAAGGAATGTATCACCATTCCATGTGGCTAGTTGAACCCACAATTACCTTCCAAAATGGAATTTTTCGAAACAAGGGAGTGGACCAAAATAATATCTCAAAATGATTGCTTTCTTCCCAGCTGCCAGTTGATCTGCAGTGTTTTCCTGGCACGTAAAGAGAAAGACTGACAGACTTAGCTGATACCCTAACATGCCCTCAAATTTCATTATCTACATACAGTGATAGACCAAGCATTCTTGAAATATCAGACGCCAGTTAGCATATAATTGTTTCTATACAAAGAAGAGTGTATTCGTGACAGCAGTAGGAATTAAACTTTGAATTGTTTCTCCAGTGGCTTAGCTCCTGTCCCCTTGCGTGATCTGCGGTACCCATTTTTGAGAAAACTGTTTATGCACAGGGGGACAGACTCAGCTGCATGATGTTAACCTTTGAGACTAAGTGTGTGCCAGTGCTTTCCTAAGCAGTATACCTTTAATCAGGAGTGATTCCAAGAACCCGGATGCTCTTACACATGCTTTAAAGAAATGCCAGTGTATATAGCCTTCTACAACTCTACCACTTCAGAGGAAGCTGTTCAGCGTTGGTTTTGGATGGTGTATGCAACCAGTCAGAACATAAACCACATACATTGCACTGTTGTTAGAATGTTTCAAAACTTACCTTCCATCTCCAAGAGTCTGTGACTATGTTGACCATCACGCTATGACATAAAACTTGGAAGAAAAGGCCCAGCTGGAGGCATCATGGAGTTTTCAGAATCTACTAAACAGTTCTGGTTTGCGTGGAGGTAGCTGGGTAATCAGAAATGGTTAGTCTCTGATTTCAGTGTGAACCATAAAGATCTTTATGACCAAGTCTGAAAAACTTTGTTAATGCAGTCTAGCATTTGTTCAGTCTCATTACTTTTCATCTTTATAGCATGGAAAAGTGTTCATCATTGATCAATGGCAGTGATCAACTTCCCATTTAAACCTGTTTGATAACCCTGTATCATCAAGGTCTCTGTTTATTGTCAAACCTGTGGCCACTCTATATGCACTTTGTTTACTCTTTATACAAATAAATATACTAAAGACTTTACATGCATATGCTTTTTAATATTAAGATTTTACTTTCAAAGCATTTCAGATGATTTGCTTACATAGAAAAATAACAGTGTTGGCTGTTTCGGCAGGGGAGGGGTTGGTAATGGTCCTTGTTACCACCGAATCTGCCCTTTGGTTATGTGCGACGGTGACAGGGCCCAGGGTGGCAAGACTGGCTGACCCATGTGTGCTAGAATCCACAAGTGTTTCAAATCAGTTCTTTCAGCCTCTTCCCACTTTTCCTTTTCCAGCTCTGATCTAAAACCCGCCGTCTTCCCTTGTTTCTGTCTGCATTATGGTAGAGGTGTGGCTCAGGGCTGCCAAGGTTAACAGCAGCAGGGCGTGGGCCAGAGGAGGGTATCCATGACTCAGTGCTGTGAGACCGAGCGATGCCTGACCAGGACAGGGATTTATAGGAAGTGTACTTCTGAGAAATTGTTTTAGTGGTCTAGGTGGCGTTTTCCAAGAGAAGTTAGTTTATACAATAAATGAGACTAAGCAAAATTCTTCACAAAGCATATGTATCAATTCCAGACTTCATGATTCAAACAGGATAGATCCTTTATATCACAGCTGAAACAATAAGTCCCTCAAACGACAAGGTATCTAATGCTAATTTCAAAAAGACCAGGATCACCGAGACCCCAGACTCATCATCAATTACAGTCTCATGATAAATAAAACTTAGAAATTTCTAGATGGCAAAAGGTTTCTCATGCATTTAATACCAAGGGCTTCAGAAAATGGTGATGTCAGAAATCATATGCAATAGGACAGGCAGTTCTTTCAGATATAATAAATTGGGTTGAATAGCTGGTGATTTTTCAGCTTAACACACTACCAAAGAATAAGACAAAGCACAGAGTGAGGTATAGCATATTAGCCCCAAAGAGTTCTAAATACCATTGAATCCATAGACTCTCTCAGAAAGGGCGGTGTTGACTGCTTTACTTGATTGTGGAAACGGGGCATGTGTACAGATCAAACCAGGCCCTCTTCTGGCATCTAGGTCATTGCTAGTCTGTATTGTGAAAGGGGCCACGGAAACCCGTGGTCCTTGACACTTAGAATTCTGACACAAAAGTTAAAGCATCTGTCTTCAGGTGAAGTAAAAAGAAAGGACTAGTGCTCTTAGATGAGGAGACAACAGACTTACTAAAAGGACCAGATAGTAAATATTTTAGGCTTTGCAGGCCATTTGGTCTCTGTCACAACTAAACTCTGTCCCTGTAGCACAAAAGTAGCCATAGATAATACATACATGGATATGATCCTGGCTGTGTTCCAATAAACTCATTTATGGACACTGAAATTTGAATTTCATAATTTTCATATGTCATACTTTTTTTCCCCTCTAACCATTTAAAAATGTAAACAGCATTCTTAGCTCACTGGCAGTACAAAAACATACGATGGATTGCATTTGGCTAGCAGGTCATAGTTTGCTAATTCCTTTATTAGATCACAAAATAACTTCTTAAAATAGCCATGTTTTTCACAAAAGGTATAAATGCTAAATAGTTAATCAACTGTAAAGCATCTGTTGCGTGGTGTGTAGCTTGGACATCACTATTAATCTGGGTTCAGGTTTTGTGTCAATGTGGCTGGTATGTAGGCAGTACTTTAATTTGCATGTAGAGGATTTGTCACATCACCGTCACTGCATTTGGAACTTGCACTTTCATTTTAGGAAAATTTCTAAAAATCTATAAATGAGATTACTTCTAGGGAGAGCAAAGTGAAATGCACATTGGCTTGTAAGAAACTCAATTCTTCTAAGGCTCAGGAAACAAGACTGTTTCTTATTTATTGCTTCAGACTTTTGTATGTGTAGTCAAAATTATTCCCAGTTCTAAAACAAGGAATACTGAAACTTTTGTTAATTTCTCCAATGGACTATAAATTAGTATCACATGGATTAAGATGCGTTTAATTCTAGTGGAAAATGTTCTCAGTGGATGTCTCTTATTGCTACTTGTTTTCATTTGGCAGTTCTGCCTGCTGCACAACACAGTTCCTTCTGGGAAATGATAAACCCGTATTTAAAGGATATGGCTAGTTTCAATGACGTTAAGGCAGCGATGAACAGCAGAGGTACTGCAGGGGACCTTATGAGGTTATAAAGAGTTTCACTTAATACACTCGCTTCTTCTTTAAGTAGGTCTCCACGTAATATGCTCCCATGCCCTGAGAATGCTGGTCTGCACATTCCACGGAACCACCTTCTGGGGCAGAGAGAAGATAGGACGAGCCTCGCTTTTCATTTCTTAAAGATGACACCTATGAGAAAGCACAAGTTATGTTAAACTCTCTATCATGTGCCCAGAAAATCCAGATGAAAGGGACTCGGGGACCCGGGGCAGAAAGAGGAAGAGTGCTGACATACTGGGAAGGCAAGCAATGTCATGAACATTTTACAAACCAACTATCAAATAGGAAACTAATGTGTTCTGTGAATGTTCACCTACAGCACAGTGAAAAAACAGAACTATAAAGAGGACCATAGTCATTGACTGACACATGTAGCAAGCCATCAACCCCTCAGCCCAGCCTCTGAAAAGTAAAAAAATGCCTGCCCTGCTCATACCACGCCCTGTCCTGGTTTTTCCTTTAAAATGGCAGTCACTTAGCAAACAGGCACATCTTCAGCCAAAGAAGCACTGGAGTCTGTAGCAACCAATCGTTCAACTGATGGAATTTCTCTGGGCATCTGGGATGGGAGGGAAGTCTGCAGAGATCAAAGAGGACCTCGTCCACCAACCACTTGTCTTTCTTTTACTCATATTTTCCTGCCATTTCTTTCCCTCCTGGATTGGGGGGTATGGGACAATCCCATGTCCCTCACACAACTCAAGTCAGTGTTTTCCAAACTGAGTTGAGGACTCACTAGTGGGTCTTGGTGGCTACTGCTGGCTCCATGGTAGAATTCTTGCCTTCGATGTGGGAATCCAGATTCAGTTCTCAGCCAATGCATTCCCACCAGTGTGGCTGCCACTCATCAGCAGTGGCTCGTGCATTGCTCTGATGGTGAGCAGGTTTAGCCAGAGTTCCAGACTAAGATGGGACTAGAAAGAAAGGTCTGGCAATCTACTGCAAAGCAGCCAGTGAGCACCCTATGGATAGCAATGGTTCGACCTGCTACAGATCACAGGGTGATGCAGGGCCGGGCAGTTCTGTGATGCACAGGGTCGTCATGAGTTGGCGCTGTTTCCACAGCAGCTAACAACACACTGGGTCATGAGATCACTCAGTGAACTGTGACTAGGAAGTTAAAAAAAAAGAGACTACAAAAGAGTTTAGAAAACATGAAGGTATGTCACAAGGAAAAAGAATAAACACGATTTTGTAATTTAAAAAATAGGAAAAATCTAATAATTGAGTAATTAAGGATGTATATAGAAAAAGCAATTTTACATCTGATTTGGTGTAGATACATGATAAATACGAGAGCCTTATTTAAAAAAATATGCAAACTTGTTTGTTAGAACAAAAGAGAAATCTATATCAAAATCACCTGTGGAGCTTTTGCAAACTACAAACAAATCTTTGCATACCCCCACCCCTTCCACTCTCACACATATTTTGGAGAAAGGAAAAACAAAAAAGGGAGCACTGCCATTGCTCTACTTCTCAGGCCTAGGAAAGCCCCACTGAATCAAAATACTGAACATTCTTATAGCTAAGACTCTGAGCTGCCTATCAAATTAGATGTGGGAACTACCTAATAATAGGAGTGGTAAGAGCATAAGCCAGCAGGTGTAAAGACTAACAAGGGAGGTCAGGAAGAACACGTGCTTTACAGAGCACAGAGAACTCAAACCTTGGTCTGGGAAATACAGGACAAGGCAGACATCCAGGCTCCATGTTCAGAGCTTCTGATTCACAAATGTTTGTGACCAGAAGGGCCAAGTGTTCTCACAACTGGTCACAGGAAGCACTACAATAAATGGGGTTACACAGCAGAACCTCGTGATCTCTTAACTCCTCTTTAGCTTTTAGAAATAGGAGGTCCGACAAGTCCGCGAACTTAACAAGCGCTTATATGCTTCATTGCTAAATATCACTGTGGTCACCTTCGAAGTAGTCCCTTTGGGAAGCTATGCACCAATGTCAGCACCTAGTCCACCATTTAAAGAATTTTGAAACTCTGGAATGGCCCTTGTGCACGGTGGCAGGGTGGCAATTTAACAAACTTAATTGTATAGTAGTCTGTGAGGGAGTTTCTAGACAGTAAACAAGTAACATTCCTTACTCACCTGATCTGGCCACAATGACTTTTTTCTTTACCCAAAGATAAGGAAATATTGAAAGGAAATTTTTTTTGAAAGGAAGATATTTTGATGACATTCAGGACATCAAGGGTAATATGATTACAGCTCTGATGGCCATTCCAGAAGAAAAGTTCCAAAATTGCTTTGAAGGGTGGACTAGGCATTGGTGTGGGTGCATAGCTTCCCAAGGGGAGTATTTCAAAGGTGACTATAGTAATACATGCAGCACTTTTTCTAGGATGAGTTTGGGAACAATTGGCAGTCCTCGTACTGAGATGGGCTTTATTTAATTACATCATATACAATTAATACATAAAGCAGAATTATATAATATACAAGAATGTAGAAATGAATGATGAGGAAAGCTACCAGCCACATAGAAGAGTCATCTCACTTTAAGATTACAGAAGGAACATATTAAGATTGCAGAATGAACAAGTGTTGCAATTTTAAAAACCAGCATCAACATTAGAAGAAACTGGTGCTATCTGTCACATACCTGCTTGCAGATAAGAGTCAAATCTCAATTATCCATGTTAGGAAGAAGAAGGACAGATAATAGAATCAGAACCCATCTACTTTTGTTTTTTAAAGACATAGCAGAAATTTTAATTTCCTTGTCTTATAGGCATTTGTTGTTAAGAAGATCTAATTTTTTATTCTCCTTTACTTGCTGGACTTTCAGAATAAGTCATTTTGAAAATACCGTATTTTTGTTGTTGAGAATATACACCAACAATTTATACATGTACAATTCAGAGATACCCATTGTCTTCAAGTTGTCCAACTATTGTTGCCCTCCTTTCCACACTGTTCCTCCCCATTAGCATATGCTTACTGACCCCTAAGTTCTGTCTTATCTTTTGAGTTGCTGTTGTCAATGTGATTCCAAATAGATCAATTTTAAAAGATCACAATGCCTAAGGAAGACAGTCTTTACTAGTAAAGCACAACAATTGTTTGGTTTAAGAAGACTTCAGGAGATATTCTGGTATAAGTTCTTCAGATTATCTCAAGGCAATGATTTCACAGATTCATCCAGCCTCCATGGTTCCACAAACTCTGGATTCCAGAGAATTTGAAAGTCAGTTCATTTTCCCCCTCATGATGAGGCTGCTTCTATAGAATCTTTGAAAACCACCTACTTTATTTTGATGTTATCTATCACTGTGACAGTAAAATTCCTCTTCACATAATGGTTAAAGTGAAAACTGACTAAACCAAAAACAAAACCCAAATCCAGTGCCACTGAGTTGATTCTGACTCCTAGTGACCCTACAGGGTAGAGAAGAACTGCTCCACAGGGTTTCCAAGGAGCACCTGGCAGAGTCGAACTTCCAACCTTTTGGTTAGCAGATGTAGCACTTAACCTTTACACTACTGGAAAATTTTGACTTAAATCCCACTTGAATTTTTTGTGTGGTAATAATATATATCTGAGATTGTCTCTACAATAACTGAGAAAGGCAGGAGGTGGAAGTGTAGCTGAAACAAGACTGGCCATCTGCTGAGAGCTGAAGCTGGGTTGATGGGTATGAGGCACTCATTACAACATTCTCTCTACTTCCGTAGGTTTGCAGCATTCCACAAGAAAAAGTTCGGTTCTGTTTCTCACCCGGTCTCATATTCTAGAGAAGGGCTGTGTGCCCCCCCAAAGCTTGCTAAGCTACTTAACTGGTGCCCATCAGCCCACATCTTCTCTATCTTTTCCTCCCACTCCAGGCCCCTGAATTATTCTCCATTTGAGTCCTTCTGCTGGTCTCGTGATGGTAATTACTGTGTTAGACCCAAACCACCAAATCTTACTATAACATACATAGAACTCTTATCAGCTTCCTTTCTCTAATATACCATCTATGCATTCCACGAATGAGATTTTTTTTCAAAGATAAAGAGGCATAAACAACGAACACCTCATTCTGGGATCGGGAAAAAAAATTTTCATCTCATGCTCTTCTCACTTCACTTTGATTCTTCCTGCTATGTAGTAATCAGTAGTTTCATGTCATAAAGCAAAGAAATGGTCAGACTTCTCCCCTCTGTAACATCTTTATTCTGGTCCAGGTAGAAATTTATTAGATACTTTCATTCAAAGGACTTCCCAATTGTGCTACACCATTCACTGTTAAATCAATTGAGATGATGAAATTAGTAAAAAACTGCACTGAGCAGCACCAAAAAACTCTAGTAAAAAACAGAAATGAAAATGCATGTTATTATGACCTGTGTGATAAAAACGGAGAAGATAACATTTCTGATGCACTCTATAAAAGATGTCTGACTTTTAGTGCAAGGGTTATGGGGTTAAATGGGAAATGCTGACAATTAAGATTTTTGAAACAAAGCTTGCTGCTTCTGGGAAAAATCTACATCTAAGAAATGATTTTAAAAAAATCACACAGTAGAGGGAAAGAGTATAAAGGAAGCAAGTCTTTTTCCTTCTAGTTCCCCTTTGAAGACTACAGACATCCAATCTTGGGCTGGGTGCTGTATGGCATACCTGGATGAGAGGAGACTTGGTGGCAAGTGGTTAAGAGCTATGGCTGCTAATAGGAAGGTTAGCAGTTTAAATATACCTCCTGCTCCTTGGAAACCCTATGGGGCAGATATGCTCTGTCCTATAGGTTAGCTATAAGTTGAAATCCACTTGAGAGCAATGGATTTGGTTTTCTGGGTTTAGGTCAACAGAACTTGAACTGTGCCTCAAAAAGCTCAAACCCTAGGAAGGAAACGAACACAAAATGCAATTCAAAAAGGAGAAAGTCACCAAGCCAAAGCAGAAATACAAATAAAGTGCTAAATCTTTTTCAGAGATGGGAAAATGGGACAGGGGGGTTTGAAAAGTTACTGACAACATTCTCACAGATGAGATGGCACCCGAGTTAAGATGTGAAGACTAAGTCAGATATGGACATGTGGAGAAAAGGAATAGCCTGAAAAGGAAGGAGGCAGGAAGAATGAGTCTGATGTCGGACACCCTTGCTATTACATGTACACATGTGAGCAAACACACAGAGAGAAGTGGTTTCAAGTTTGGTTCAGAATTGTGCATGGGATATACTGTGAGAAAGAACCAAGAGATCTACTTTGAAAATCTGGAAAAACCACCTCATTGGGCATTTATTTTTTGGAAGAGAATGAAGGGAAGACATTTAGAGAAGCTGTACTAGTCTGAATTTTCATGTTTAATACTCAGTTGGAAATCAGAACAACACAGCCAAGTCATCATACATCTGGAAAAGTATACTCAAACTTACCAAAACTAAAGATAAGGAGCAGCTTTTAAAGGCAACTAGGCTTAAACAAAAAAAAAAAGAACTTACAAAGGAGAATTGATAATACTAAATTTGGAATACTTAGCAGAAACCATACTGGCAAGAAGGCAATGGGGAGATGTCATGGGTTGAACTGTGACCCCTCCAAAAATACGTGTAACCACATGGCTGGGCCATGATTCCCAATATTTTCATTGTCCTCCATTTTGTGATTTTTCTATGCTGTATGTTAAGAGGATTAAGGTGGAGCTGTAAATCCCTTCATAGGATCACCTCCCTGCTCCAGTGTAAAGGGAGTTGCCCTAGAGTATGGCTTGAACAATCCTTAAACCTTTCTTCCTACAAGAGACAAAAAGAGAGGGAAGCAAGCAGAGACTTGGGAACCTCACACCATCACGAAAGGCGGCACTGGGAGAAGAGAGTGTCCTTCAGGCCTGAGGTTCCTGTGCCAAGATGCTCTTTGGACAAAGACTGATGCAACACTGGGCTTTCTTCCAGAGCCGACAAGGAGGAAAGCCTTCCCCTGGAGTGGACATCCTGAATTTGGACTTGTAGCCTATCAGATTGTGTAAGACTAAACCTTCCTTTGTTAAATCCATTGACTCTGTAGTATTTCTGTTCAAGCAGCACTAGCTGACTGAAACAGATGACATATACAAAACCTTGAAGGAAGAAAACTGCAAGGCAGGAATTATATGGCCTACAAAGCTGTCTCTCAAATACAATGGTAAAATTAGGACATTCCCAGATAAAAGAAGTTTGGACAATTTGCAAAAACCAATGAAAATTATAAGAAATACTGAAGGAAGTCCTTGACTAGAAAATAAGAACATCACACATATTCTCGAGAATACAATGCACGCAGAACATCTAGATATCAACATAGATATGGAAATCACAAAAAAAAATCCAAGCTAAAACACTAAAAGTAGGGAGAGATACCAAAACTGGGAACTAAATTATGTATTCATAGATCTTTAGGATAGAGAGGAATCAAGGCAACACAAAGAAATTAAAGACTGGTTTAAACTTAGAATAGGGGTAAATATTAAGGTAACCACAAAGGAAATTAACAATCCTACACACCAAAATAAAAACAGCATCAAAAAGTCTCAGCAAATATTAAACCAACAACAATGAAAAACACGAAAAGAAAGCCCATAAAGAAAAATAGCTCAGCCCAGAAAAATAAACTGTCAACATCATACAAAAAAGCCACTAAAATGACAGCACTAAATTCATAACTATCAATAATTACATTAAATGTAAATGGGTTAAATGTACCAGTAAGAAACAAAGAGTAGCAGCATGGACAAAAAAAAGAAACACCATGATATATCTTGTAGATCCTACAAAACTGTCTCTCAAATGCAATGGCAAAATTAGGATATTCCCAGATAACAGAAGTTTAGACAATTTGCAAAACTCAATGGAAACACAAGAAACACTGAAGGAAGTCCTTGATTAGAAAATAAAAACATCACATATATACTCAAGAATACAATGCAGGCACAGCATCTAGATATCAACATAGATAGGGAAATCACAAGAGAGACATCTTAGACTGAAGTATACACACAAGATGAAACTCAAAGGATGAAAATATATATATCAAAGCTGGCAACCTTCTAAAAAGAGCAAGAGTGGAAATATTAATTTCAGATTAAATAGACTTTAAAATCTACCACAGTGGACCAAGAAGATCACTATATTAGACTCACAGAATCACTATTTCAGGAGGACAAAACTATATTAAATACTTATCCACTCAAAGACAGAGCTTGTAAATACATCAAATGAACTCTAACAGCATTGAAAAGTCAAATGGACAGCTCCACAATAATAGTAGGAGACATCCACACACCATTTTTAGTGATGGACGGAACATCCAGAAAGAAGCTCAATGAAGACATGGAAGATCTAAATGCCACAGTCAACCAACTTGACCTCAGAGAACTATAGAGAACACTTCACCCAACCATAGACAAGTATACCTTCTTTTCTAATGCACATAAAACATTCTCCAGAACAGACCACATATTAGGCCATAACACAAGCCTGAACAAAATCCAAAGCACTGAAATACTGGAAACCATCTTTTCAGACCATAAAGCTGTAAAAGGCAAAATGAAAAGCAAAAGAAGCAAGGGTCAAAAATCAAACACATGGAAACTGAACAACACCTTGCTCAAAACTCCTGGGTTATAGAAGAAATCAAAGTTGGAATAAAGAAATTGATACAATCAAATGAGAATGAAATCACATCCTACCATAACCTATGGGACACAGCAAAAGCAGTGCTCAGAAGTCAGTTTATTTCAATAAACACACACATACAAAAAGAAGGGCCTGGATAAAAGAATTAACTCTACAACTCAAACAAGTATAAAGAGAGTAACAAAAGAACATCCCAAACACCAGAAGAAATCAAATAACAAAAATTAGAGCAGAGCTAAGTCAGTTAGAGAATAGAAAAACAACTGAAAGAGTTAACAACACCAAAAGCTGTTTTCTTGACAGGATCGACAAAATTGATAAGCCATTGGCAAAAGTGACAAAAGAAAAACAGGAAAGGAAGCAAATAACTCAAATAAGAAATGAGATGGGTGATATCACAACAGACCCAACTGAAATTAAAACAATCATAACACAATACCATAAAAACCTGTACTCTAATTAATATGAAAACATAAAGGAAATGAACAAATTTCTAGACACACACTGCCTACCAAAACCAGCACAAACAGGAGTAGAACAACTTAATAAACCTATCACAAAAGAAGAGACTGAAAAAGTGAAAAGCTCCTAACAAAAAAAGTCCTGGGCCAGATAGCTTCCCTGGAGAATTCCATCGAGCTTTTAGAGAACAGTTAACACCACTACTAGTAAAAGTATTCCACAGCACAGAAAAAGACAGAATGTTCCCAAATTCATTCTCTGAAGCCAGAATAACTTGATACCAAAACTGGGTGAAGAAAGGAGAAAAAAAAAAAAAAAGGTGGGGGGTGGGGGGTGAGAGGGGTAAGAATTAGAGACCATTGTCTCTCATGAACTTAGATGCAAAATCCTCAACAAAATTCTAACCTACAGAATTCAACAATGTGTCAAAAAAACAATTCACTGTCACGTAGGATTCATAAAAGGGATGCAGGGACGGTTCAACATTAGAAAAACCATCAGTGTAATCAACCATATAAATAAAACAAAAGACAAGAACCACCTGATTTTATCAATTGATGTAGAAAAGGCATTTGACAAAGTCCAGCACCCATTCACTAAAAACCCTCAGCAAAACAGAAATGGAAAATTCCTCAACATAGTAAACAGCATTTCTACAATGCCAACAGCCAACATCAACCTAAATGGAGAGAGTCTGAAAGCATCCCGCTTGAGAACAGGAACCAGACAAGGATGCCCATTGTTACCATTTTTATTCAACATTGAGCTGGAGGTTCTAGCTACAGCAAATGGGCAAAATAAAGAAATAAAGGGCATCCAAACTGGTAAAGAAGAAACAAAAGTATCTCTATTTGCAGGTGATATCATCTTACACACAGAAAACTCTAAAGAATCCACCAAAGGTGGGAGAGGGGGGAAACTGTTGGAGCTAGTAGAAGAGTTCAGGAAAGGATCAAGATACAAGATAAACATACAAAAATCAGCTGGATTCCATTACACTAACAAAGACAACATCAAAGAGGAAACCATGAATCAAGTACCATTTATTCCTAAGTATTTTACCCTTCTTTTGGTAAAGTCTTTGGATAAGCGTGTTTGATTTTTAGAATTTTCCAGTTATCTATTTTGTGGTGTTTGTGCACTGTTAGTAATACAAAAAGAAGATAAAATACTTAGGAATAAATGTAATCACAGACATAAAAGAACCATATAAAGAAAATTACTGCAAGTAACCAAAATAAAACTACATAAATGGAGAAACTTACCTTGCTCATGGATAGAAGGACTCAATATTGTGAAAATGTCTGTTCTACCCAAAGTGATCTATAGATAAGTGCAATCTCAATACAAATTCCACTGGCATTTTTTAATAAGATTGAGAAACAAAGCACCAACTTCACATGGAAAAGAAAGAAGCCCCAGATAAGTAAAGTATTACTGAAAGAGAAGAACAAAATGGGAAGCTCCACACTACCTGACTTTAGAAACCTATTTATACTGTCACAGTAGTCAAAACAGTCTGGTACTGGTACAAAAACAGATACACAGACCAATGGAACAGATAGAAAATCCAGATATAACATCATCCACCCATGAGCAGACGCTATCTGTCAAAGACCCAGTCTGTGAACTGGGGAAAACATAGTCTCTTCAACAAATGGTGTTGGCAAAACTGGCTATCTATCTGCAAAAATAAGGAAACAAGACCTATATCTCACTCCATGAACAAAAACTAACTCAAAATGGATGAAAGGCCTAAATATGAAATCCACAACAGTAAAGATCATGGAAGACAACATAGGGGCAACTCTGGGAGCCCTGACACATGGCATAAACAGACTACAAAATATTACTAACAATGCATAAAACAGATAACTGGAAAATTAAAAAAAATCAAACACTTATGCTCATCCAAAGGCTTCGCCAAAAGAACAAAAAGACTACCTAGAGATTGGGAAAACATTTTTGGCATCCATGAATCTGATTTGTGTCTAATCTCCATAATCTACAAAGTATTGCAAAACCTCAAACAGAAAAAGACAAATGACCCAGTTTAAAAAGGGGCAAAGATATAAAGAGTCTCTTCACCAAAGAAGACATCCAGGTAGCTAACAGATATATGAGGAAATGCTCGTGATCATTAGCCATTAGAGACATTCAAACCAAAACTACAATGAGAGATCTTACCCCAACAAGACTGGCATTACTTCAAAACCAGAAAATAATAAATGTTCAAAAGGTTTTAGAGAGACTGGAACTCTTGTTCACTGCTGGTGGAAATGTAAAATGATATTGGAAATCGATTTGGTGCTTTCTTAAAAAGCTAGAAATAGAAGGATCATATGATTCTGTGATCCCACTTCTTGGAATAAATCCTAGAGAAATAAGGGCTTTCCACAAATAGACACACGCATACCAATGTTCAGTGCAGCAGTCTACAATATCAAAAAGATAGAATCAACCTAAGTGCCCATCAACAGATGAATGGTTAAACAAACTGGTGTATTTACACAATAGAACACTATGCAATGATAAAGAACAACGATGATCTTGGGTAACATCACATGGATTCATCTGTAAGACATAATACTGAATGAAATTAGTTGGCTATAAAAGGACAAATACTGTGTGAGACCACTATTACAAGGACTCAAGAGATGTTTCAGACTCACTGCTGGCCCAGAGCTAAAACAAGTATCAAAGCCCACTCTCCAGACACAGGATTACGAGACACAGAGTGACGCTGGTCCAGAGTGTACTTGGCTTAAATACACACATGAGACTCTTAGAGCAGCTCCTGACCAGAGGCAAGATGGGGGAGGGGGTAGAGAAGGAGGGGCAGGAGCTACCTGAATGAATCAAGGATCTACAGGTTGGAAAGAAGTGTGCCCTCACAGGATGAGTAGAGCAGCTAGAGTTCTATAGCAGTGCGCATGAGGGGGTTTCTATGGCATATTGACTTGGATTGTAAACTTTCACTTAAAGAACAATGCCAGCCAAGCCAAGAACAATAAAATACTTTTTAAAAAAAAAGTGATCAGCTGATAACCAGAAGACTAGTGACTCAAACTCACCAGTTGCTCTGTTGGAGAAACATATGGCTGTCTGCACCCGTAAAGATAACAGTCCTTGAAAATGTACGGGGCAGTTCTACTCTGACCTACAAGGTCACTATGAGTCAGAAGTGACTCACTGACAAGTTTTTTTTTTTTTTTTTTAATTTGCCTTGTGCTCAAAATAGCAGCCTGTGATGCAGGTAGCTCACAAAGGAACAGCTGTTCTATTTTCAGCTTGAAGTCTGAGTCCCATTGCAGTCTGGGGAACTCTAAAAGGCATGCAGTTAACATCCTGTATGATGGTTTAACATCCAGCCTCATCTCCGTAAGGGGCATTGGTGGTTCAGCAGGAGAATTCTTGTCCTCCACGCAAGAAGCTCAGGTTACATTCCAAGCTAATGCATCTCGTGTGCGATCACCTCCTATCTGTCAGTGGGGGCTCGCATGTTGCCAGGACGCAGAAAGAGGCTTCAGTGGAGCTGCCAGCCGATGAAAGCCCTACAGACCACAATGGTAGGAGTCATGACAGATCGGGGGACCATGAAAGAACAGGTAGTGTCTCATCCCACTGTGTATGGGAGCACCACACACTGGAGGCCAGCTCAACAGCAGCTAACAATACTGAACAAAAAGGGTCATCCACCTTTTCAACACGGACACTTCCACACTCAGAGGACTTGAACCTTTCAGACGATCCTTAGGGTAAGCTGAAACCGTCTTAGGTTGAGTTTCCACCCAGTGATTATCCTGCGTCCCTTGAATTACAATCCAAGCCTAATACCCTCCCATTCCCCCTGGTCCATTTACTCTCTACTCTCCTGGGTGACTGGGTTATGTTTTCCCTGTCATCCAGCCTCCAACAAGTCCTTCATTATCTTCACTCTCAGCTGATGATTAGCTTTCTAATTCACTGAGAAAACAGAAGCAACCCAACAAGAAATCCTGAGCAGCAGAGTGGCAACTGGACCCAGGTCTCTTTATTTACCCTCGCTGCCTTGGTGCTCTCTCCCAGTCTCCTAGACTTTACTGCTGTTCCGTGTGCTGATGGCTCACTGTTGTACTGTTCCTCTCATCTCCCAACATGTGTAATGAACACCATTAACATGTCCAAAACTGAACCTCCACTTCTGCTCCCTCAAGCTTGCTGTGTACAGACTCACTCATCTCGATGAACGGCAATTCTGTTTTTCTAGTCCCCAAACTTGTTGCCTCTACCTTCCTGAATCCAATCACTTCTCATTACCTCCACAACCCCCCATCATGGTCCACATCACATCATCTTTACTTACATTATACTGTGGCATCTTTCTAAGTGATCTTGTATCTGCCTTTGCCATTCTACACTCACTGTTTAACGCAGCAGCCAGAGCTGTCCTGTTAAACCATAAGTAGGATTATGTTATACCCTCTACTTAAAATCTTACAAGGTTTTCAGTCTCAATCAAAGTAGAACCAAAGTCTGTACAATAGCCTTAAAAGCCCTAACTGGTCTGCTTCTCCCCTCCTTCTACTATGCCTCACCTCCTACTATCCATTTTCACTCAGTCCTTTTCTGCTTTACAGGTCTCCCTGCTGTTCCTTTAAGGTGCCAAATATGTTTCTGCCCCAGTGCCTTTGCACTTGCTATTCTCTCTCCTTGTAATGAACTCCATGTATACATTCATGTGGCACACTCCCTGAACTTCTGGCCTTTGCCTGTGTGTCTGTTTCACAATGAGGCCTTCCTTGACCTTGCAGGCTCATTTGTTCTCTGTTCAAATTAACAGTATTTCTTTGTCATTACTGTTCTTCTGAAAAGAATATGACCAGTTAGCATGCAGAAAGCACACTGATTTTCAGAAAATTCTGAGTACTCTCACTGTCTAACGCCCCGCTTTACCTTTTTTAGATCCTGTCTCTTTGGAAGAATCAGGTTACATGGAGAAACTCAAATTTAGAACAAGTGCACTGGTTCTTTTGAAATGGGAATCATATTACCAACATTCCTTTCTTATACAATGAAGTCCAGCTTTTAAAAGACCTCTAGAAACATGAAGTAATTTGATTTTATTTTCTGTATTAAATAGAGCTCATTTCTAAGCATTTTTTAAAAAAGAATATCATCCCTTCCTATAATGGATTGAATTGTATCCCCCCAAAAATATGTGTAGCCATGCAGCTGGGCCATGATTCCCAATATTTTGATTGTCCTCTATTTTGTGATTTTCCTGCGCTGTATGTTAAGAGGGTGGAGCTGTAAATCCCTTCATAGGATCACCTCCCTGCTCCACTGTAAAGGGAGTTTCCCTGGGGCATGGCTTGAACCACCCTTAAACCTTTCATCCTACAAGAGATAAAAGGAAAGGGAAGCAAGCAGAGAACTGGGAACCTCACACTATCGAGAAAGCAGCACCAGGAGAAGACCACATCCTTCAGACCCGAGGTTCCTGGGCCAAGATGCTGCCTGGACAAAGACTGATGCAGTACTGGACTTCCCTCCAGAGCTGACAAGGGGTAAAGCCTTCCCCTGGAGCGGACATTCTGAATTTGGACTTGTAGCCTAGCGGACTGTGCAAGAATAATCCTTCCTTTGTTAAAGCCATCCACCCTGTGGTATTTCTGCTGGCCAAGCCAAGTGCCGTCGAGTTGGATCCGAGCTAGAGCAGCACTAAAACACTTTCCAGTTCTTAAATTTTAAACCAACATGCTTTAATTTTGTGACACTTCACTAAAAATGTCTCTTCCTCATCTGTACACAGATGTTTCCACTTTCCATATTCATTTTGCCTCTTATCTACTTATCTTCTTCATATGCATAATGTATATCCTAAATTGGAATTTATTATCCCTCAAAAGTACTGTATACATTCAAAAAAAAAACAAAACAAAACAAAAACACATAAAATTTATTTGACCATCACCTCAGTAGTCTTCAATGGTCACACCAAGTTGTACAAATCTTGTCTTTAAATATATTTATCAAGTAAACACTAAAAAAAAAGCCAAAACACAACATTAAACCCTTTGAAAAATTAGACTAATATCAGAATAGTACATCAAACCTGTCTGCCTATTTGCACTGTGTACTAACTACTCTTTTATAGATTTGACTGAACTGCTAAAAAGACTTCATTTCAAGTAAAACTTGAAGATTTTAAATGAGAGTAATTTTAAATAAATTTCAAAAGTTTACTTTCCTTAATTTTCTTTTTTAGCCCAGATAATTTTTCCTAAACTGCTTTCTGAGTTACTGTCTAGAGTTAACAGAATGATAACCTCTGGTTCCCAGTAGTGTTTAAAGCTTAGGTTTTTAAGAATTATTTTACATAGTGCTCGTCACAATATTCTAATCTACCATCCAAAACCCAAACAAACCCACTGCCGTTGATTCCAACTCCTAATGACCCTATAGGACAGGCAACTATTCCAGAGTTTCAGGAGCGCCTCGCAGATGTGAACTGCCAACCTTCTGGTCAGCAGATGGAGCACCTCACCAGTAGGCAACCAAGGCTTCCCGGTCTATCACAAACCAAATCAAACCAAACCTAGTGCCATCGGGTCACCGCCGACTGACAGCCACCCTATAGAATACAGTAGACCTGCCCATGGAGTTTCCAACGAGTGCCTGGAGGATCTGAACTGCCGAGCTCTTGGTTAGCAGTCTTAGCACTTAACCGTTACGCCCGTGGGGTTTCCCATCTACCATAATTTCACACAAAAACCATCCCAGGATGCACTTTTAGCCAGGCCCCCTGCAGTTTGCCCACTAGGTGGCAGCATTAGGCGCCACAGGAAGGCATCCGCAGCTTGCAGGCCTGTGTTCCCTTTTGTTTCCCTTCTCCCCGCCTCATCATCTCATCCCAGCTCTGAAGGTGATGCCCAGCAACAGGCAATCAGCCTCCCAGTAGGAGAGACCTCTGTAACCGGGGTAACACGCGGGCGCAACGTGCACGCAGAAACAGCACTACTGAGATTTATGCGAAGTGTCCAATGAAAAATCAAATCACAATTGAAACATTCACATGGAATACGTAAAACAATCCTGCCATTACTCAAACTAACCTGGAAAACGCCAACCTAAAACTAGAAAGTTACCTAAAATGAATTTTGACCTTCATTCCTACTTAACAAAAAAGGAAGGGAAAATGTTTCTTTGAACAGATTATAATTAGATGTCAGATTTGTGGGTTTAACAGATGTTTAATAAATTGGCTGAAAGGCTTTTCCCTTCAGGTGGGCTTCTCTCAGCCCTCTGACATGGCATAAATCTCCACAAAAGGAGTGCTATTAAGCTCTACCTCTGAAATTTTAAATTCTATTTGTACATCCACACTACCGGAATCATACAGCTGAGAAGAATATTATTACCACAGTCTGAGAGCACATTACAAATTTAAAATTGTCTGATTGAAATTTTGTTTGCATTTCAAATATTTAAGAAATGCAGTTTTAAAGAAAACCTACAGCTCAACGGTAATTCTAGTTAATTAGCAAAACTGAGTCATCCAATCTAAGAAACTCAGTGATGCAGTGGTTAAAGCACTCAGCTAACTAGAAGGCGAGCAGTTCAAACTTAGTGGCTGCTTGCTGGGGTGGGTTGGTCGGGAAGGCGGTGACAGTCTGCTTCCATCACGTTACAGCCCTGGAAACCCTACAGGGCAGTCTGCTTTGCCAAACAGGGTCACTAGGAGTCAGAATGAATACAGACAGCAGTGGCTTTCTTTTTTTTTTTTTTTAATTCATGATATATCTCCCTATATTCACAGGTGCCTTTATTTTTTTCTCAGTGCTGTTTACGTTTCACTGTAGAGTTCTGACGTGTCTTCTGTTAAATTCACTACTATCTATTTTATGTTGGATACTACTAGACTTTTCTTTTTTAAATTACATTTTCTAACTGTGCGCTACTGGATTACAGAAATAAAATTGACTTTTGCATTCTGCCCTTCTATCTTATGACCTTGCAAAAATTACTTAACTAGTTTCGGTGATTGTTTTATCAACAACCATGACCTGTGTAAACAGAAACATTTTTATGCCCACTCTCCCACTTTTTTTTTAACTTTATTGTACCAACTAAAACCTCCAGTAAATTACTGAAGAAAAATGGTAAAAATATACATTCTTGCCTTTTTTTTTGCCAATATCTTTGTTCTGATTGCAGTCAAGTAGACAGCCCATTTTCATTTAACGCAATCATCACTGTGGTTCAGCTTAGGTTTACCACTAAGCTATTTGTTTTCTATCACTGTGGTCACCTTTCCTTTTCCCTTCACATTTTTTGGCTTTACCAAGTATTTTTTTTTTAGAATTCTATTTTAAACTATTGACAATTTGGAAACTCTGGTGGTGTAGTGGTTAAGAGTTAGTAGCTAACTGCTAACCAAAAGATTGGCAGTTCAAATCCACCAGGTGATCCTTGGAAACTCTATGGGGCAGTATTCCTCTCACCTACGGGGTCACTATAAGTCAGAATTGACTTGATGGCAGCGGGTTTGGCTTTCTAGTTTTACTGACAACTTAGCTATGTTTCTTTGTATTACTTTTAAGTTTCTCTAGGGACTACAATGTGCAGTCCATCCCTTATCACAGTTCTCCCTAGAGATTTTATTGTTCCATTTCATGTAAAATGTCACAACCTGCAAACATATCGCTCCCTGTAACCCTACTGTCCTTTGTATTACCATTGTCAAACACACTATATCTATATACATTAGAAAAGCTACAATGTTTTAGTTTTCGCTATCACAGAAGTGAGAGAAAATACATAGCCTTTTATTTATCCACATAATTACCAGTTCTATTGTTCTTCATCATTTTCCTGTAGATCCAAGTGTTTATCTGGCATCATTTTCTTTCAGATTGAAGAAAAATCTTTTAGCATTTCTTGTAGTATAGGTCTGGCAGGGATAAATTCTGTTTTCATTTATCTGAAAATACCTTTATTTTGCCTTGATTTTTGAAGTATATTTTCACAACATACAGAAATCTGTGTTAATAATGCTCTCCAGCACCATGAAGATGTCACTTTCTTATCTTGTGGCCTTCACTGTTTCTGATGAGAAGCTCGTCACAGTGGTTCTCAAAAAGGCCGGAGAGGGTAATCTAGCAATTAGAGGCCAAGGACACTGCTGCATATCACACAGTGAAAAGGACAGCCCTCACAACAGAGAATGACCCAGCCCAAAGTGTCAATAGTTCCAAGGCTGAGACGCTGTCTTAAGATAATGTCTGCTGCTTTTATCTAGTTGCTTTCATACTTATCTCTTTATGACTTCATTTTCTAGCATATTAACTATTACATTTTTATGGGTATAAATTTCTATTTATCTAGTTTATAGAAAGGTTCTGTAAGCTTCTTTGACTATAAAGTTTTTAAGCCAAATTTAGGACATTTTTTTCATTTTATTATGATTGAATGAAAACATACATTCCCATATAAATTTGTATGCTCACCTATATGCAGCTTCCACTGTTCTCCCTGCCTGGTGACAGCACACTCTTCCTCTCTGCTCTATACATGTCTTATTCTCCTAACAGTCTCCTATCTTCTCCTCGCCACCCATTCCCCTTCCCCCAGTATGAGGTCAACAGGATGACATCCTATAGATGCTTAGAACCATAAAGTGCCCACAAAATATGGTCACTCTGCATCACCGAGTCCAATCCATTGCTGTCCAAAAAGTTGACCTTCATTATGATTTAGGGCCAGGGATAGCATCAGGACCAAGGGCCATGCTCCCAGGGGAACCCCGAAGCCCCTAGACCATCAACTGTGGTCTTTTAGTGGAGATCTCATGGTACACCCCTATTTATTCTTGTGTTGTCAGTGAGACTCAACTTTGTGAGCTCCATCATGGCTATCACTGATGGTTGCTGGGTACTATCCGGTTCTTCCGGTCACTGTAGACACCCACTGACATGGGTCTCTCTGTCTTCTGGATTCTCCTTCCGCCATGTCGTTATGGACCTTGGTGATCATCCGTTCCTGCTGAGTTGGGACCATTTACTGTACCCTCAGATGGCAGCTTGGCAACTTCTAACATGCCAGACATCACTCACCAATGTGGGGTGTGGAGAGTCCTCATTAGCAGTGCACTAGTTGTGTAACTGGCCTCAATTTCCCCTGAGAGCACAGTCCCCGGCCCCCCACCCCAGCTACTCTGTCCTTGCAATATTGGGCTAAGATGGGAGGAGTACACAAATTGTTTTGAAGTCCAGTTAATATTGATCTTCTTACTAATGTGTGCTGTCACCAATTTCACCCAACCAAATTTCTAACAACTATCTAATCTAAACCCTTCCCCCTCGCCCTCCTGCCCTCTCCATCCTTACAGCCATCAAAGAGTCTTTTCTGTTACGCATGAGTCTGCTTTTAAGTTCTTATCGTAGGGGTCTCATATAATATTTGTCCTTTTGTCGCTGACTGCTTTCACTCAGCATAATACAGGACATTTCTAAGCACTGTTTTTTCAAGTATTATATTTTTTCCTCCCTTCCTGAGACTCTAATTATGGTTCTGCCTCAGCATCCATGGGGAATTGGTTCTAGGACCCCCACAGATACCAAAATCCACTGACAATCAAGTCCCTTATATAAAATGGCATAGTATTTGCATACAGCCTACACACACATCCTTCTGCACCCTTCAACGCATCTCTAGATTACTTATAATGCCTAACACAGTATAAATGACAGGTAAATAGTGTTATACTGTATTATGTGGGGAGTGAGGACAAGAAGCAAGGTGAACAACACTCAAATGAGCACTAAAGAGAGACTGAGCATCTGTGAACCGGTGGGAGGGTGGGAGTTACAGCAGGGTATGCATACACATTTCGTTTGCTCAGCAAGCAACAGATTCCAGTTTTGCTTTTCGGTTCTTTGTAAGTATTGTCAATCTGCTGTTAGTAGAATCTGCACATGTGGAGCCCATGGATTCAGAGGACCAACTGTACATGTATTCTGGACTGTTTGATATTGGCACATGAGGGTTTGTTACTGGTTTTCAATTTCTTTTTCTGTCCGTTCCTCAAGACAGAATTATTTTTGATATGTTTACTGAGCCTTTTTCTGCCTTTTTCAGTCTTTCATTAAGCCCATTCAGTATATTTTTTATTTCAAGTAGTACACTTTTCTGTTCTAGAATTTCCATAGTCTTAGCTTAAGTTTCCTATCTACTCATTATGAGCTAGCTTTCCTTTAAGTTCTGAAACATCTTTATGTAACAGTTTTAATGTCCTTGTCTGCTATGTGTAACATTTGGTTGATTTGAGGATCTACGTCTATTAACTCCTTTTTCTTTTAATTGTGGATCACATTTTCTTGATTCTTCAACTATCAATTTTATTGTTTACTGGACATCGTGGATGATATATCACACAGGCTACAGGTTCTACTCTACCTCTCTGAAGAGTGCTAATTCTTGTTGTAAGGGGTTAACTTTGTTGAACTCAGACTTCACTGTCTCCTCTGTGGTGCTGAGTAGTAGCATCTCCTCTCAGCTCTTTCCGTCTTCTAACTATTGCTTTTCAGCAGGTTCCCTTTGGACGGTCCCTCTTGCAAACATAGTTCAGGAATCAGCAAGTAGATGGGCTGAGCTTACATGCAGATTTTGAGGCTTCTCCTTATGCAGCTGCCTCTTCAAGATTTCTTCTCTTGCTTTTCAGCCTCTCTCCCAGTCCTGGACTCTGACCTCCAACTGTGCCAGTCATCCTGACGGCAGCTTTCTGCAGGGACTAACAAATGCTGTCTAATACAGCGCAATTTCCTCCCTATAAGGGCTGACTTGTCTTTAGTTTCTCTGTTTTGGTCTCTCTCCAGTACCTTTAAGTAGTTCTTTTTCTTTCATGCTTAATCCAATATCAATAATTGCTATCTGCAGGCAGGACAGTCCAATAGAAGCAACTTCATCAATACAGTGCCAATTACGATTTTGAAATGTGATCCTTATATTGGAAATGAGATTACTATTTCCACCAATTCTGTGACTCAGGCATATTACCTAATCCGTATGCACGGCAGCCTATACAAACAATTCCTCCGAGAAACTACTTATATGCCTGAAGAAATTTCTCCATGGTATGATGGGGGAGAAAAAAAGGTGGACTTTGGAATCAAACCACTTATTAACTAGGAATTTGGAAAGATTACTATTTGACTTATATTATGGAGGCTGTAGTTTAAATCTCAACGACTTGGCTTGGCAGTTTAAATCTCAGAGATTGTTAGCAAGATTAAAATGCTTACAGTGTAAAACATATAGCAAGCATTTAAACAAACAACTCTTGGTTCCTTTCCCTCAGACTTCTTCCTCCACTTCTAAATACAAACCACCTTTCTTCTAGCTACTTTATTCCACTGTTGTTGTGAGCTGCCATTGTGTTGGCCCAACTCATGGCAACCTCATGCTGTGCTATTCTCGGTTCTCACTCGCTGATGTTCAGAAGTTGACTGCCAGACCTTTGTTCCTACTCTTAGTAAGGAAACACTGCTGAGACGTGCTCAGTATCACAGGAACATGCAAGCCTCTGCTGACACATGGGTGGCGGCTGCACTTGAGGTGCAGTGGCCAAAAACTGAACCCGGGCTTCTTGCATGGAAGGTGAGAATTCTCCCACTGAACTGTAGCATTTAATTAAATTCATTGGATAAGGACTAAGAAACACAAGGGAGATACTACAAATCTCACTTTACCTACAAGTATAACAAAGGAGCAGAGACTGCCAAAGGGGCCCTGAATGTAGGAGAATTCACTCCTTCATAGTATCTCAGGTAAACAACTGCAGAAGGAGGAGGAAGCACAGCAAAGCAAGAGGCATCTTTAGCAGAGAATTCCTACATACAAGCCTGACAATTGAGTCTGCAAACTTAATTGTTCTAAGTGCTACACACCTCACTGCTGAGTACTACTATGGTCACCTTCGAAGTACTCCCCTTGGGAAGCTATGCACCAAAGCTAGCGCCTGGTGAGCCCACCCTTCAAAGCAATTCTGGAACTCTTTATGGAATGGCTATTGAGCACAGTAGCATGGTGGCAAGTCTGCGAACTTAATTGTATAGTTGTCTGTGAGGGAGTTTTTAGCCAATAAACAACTAAGTATATTGGAACATCCTCCCTACTCACCTGATCTGGCCCCTAATGACGTTTTTCTTTACTGGAAGATAAAGGAAATGTTGAAAGGAAGACATTCTGATGACATTTATGACATCAAGGAGAATACAACACCAGCCCTGATGGTCATTCCAGAAAAACAGTTCCCAAGTTGCTTTGAAGGGTGGACCAGGTGTTGGCATTGGTGCATATCTTCCCAAGGAGAGTATTTCAAAGGCGACCATAGTGATGTTCAGCAATAAGGTACCTAGTACTTTTTCTAGGATGAGTGTGCGAACTTAACTGGCAGTCCTTGTAGGTAAATGAGAAAAAGTGTCTTTTATGAATAGCTTAATACACAATAGACACTGCAATCTAAGAAGCAAAACTACTAACTGGGGAAAATGAGACAGATTTCAAAAGTAAAATATAAGAAATCTAAAGACAAATACAACTCAATAGGTTTTAAAGCTTAAATCATGCGTTTAACAAGATTTTAAAGTATTTATTGGGCTTCTTTCTGTTTATAAATGTAAATTTTGTTCCTTATAAAGAAACAAAATAAACTTGAACAATACAGCATACATGGCATAAAATTTTACAATTAACAAGATGATGAAAATTTATCATGTTTTTACATATTACAGTAGTGTTAATGTTTGCATTATATTTCCTGGTATAATTATGATATGATTTATTTACTCAGTCTTATGAATTGTAGGAAATTTAGGGGGTTTCCAATTTTCAGAAGTGTAAATAATTCATAAAAGCTTTCATACATCTCTGATAATTTCACAGGCTTTTGTCAGCTGTAGATAGAATCAGCATACAGTCAGTATCCTTATCAAAGTCATTATTAAAATTCTAAATAATAAAGGACCATAGATGATGGCTTATGAAACAATCTAAGAGAATGCCTTCCAGATAGTATTAATTGATGATTTCCCTTTAAATACAGGTATGTCACCACCTAATTATCTTCCAACCTATATTTCTCCATGTTGGCCACAAGTAAGAGACTTGATCATATATTTTGCTAATATCAACCTGTACCACATTTACAGCACCTATTAGACCTGTGTTTCTAGGATCCTGTCATGAAGGTACACTCACTTAGGCATAAATGGTTCTCAGTCAATTCACACTGGTGAGGCAAACACAGAATTGCATCAAGGATATCAAAGTGGGGGCACTGCTCTAACAGACAGAGTGGAGGTAAGAAGAAGCTGACTGCTCTAAGAAAAAAAAAAGAACCGGAACTGTTAATTATAAAGCTCTCATAATTACATAATCACATACTGCTAACATGATATTTACTCTCAGCTTAGCTGCTAAGAATAAGCTGCAGAATGAGGCAAAGCAAAATTGACATTTAAGTAATGACATGGTACATCTGTTGAATACAATACTGTTTATTCGCTGATGAATTAACTGGTCTACAGTGAGCAAAGTAGTGTCTATAATTATGTTCCTCTTTCTACATCTAGAAGTCTTGGGTGAAGAACACTGGGCACCCTCTTGGGTTCTCAGTCCAGTTTATAGTGGTACAAACCAGAAGTCATCAGACAGTAACATGTTAGTCTTGTGAACTATATGGTCTCTGTTAAGACCATCGAAATATGTTGTTGTAGCATGAAAGCAACAAAGATAATACATAAATGAATGGATGTAGTTATGTTCCAATAAAACTTTATTTAAAAAAACAGGGGACAGATGGATTTGATCTGTGGACTGTAGTTTGCAGATTGCTGGTGTAAACAATCCAAAGTAAATACCTAATGCACATGTCCCAAAATTTCAAATGATGAGCAAGAAATGTTAAACGTAGGTATTGCAATCTTTCTTTCTTCTTATATTACAGGTACTACAACCTTATCTTCAATGAATTCAATACACAGTTGAACCAATTTTTCTGTCTATCATCAGAACCTGAGAATCATTTACCTGTGCATAGTCACCAAAAGGCTGAGAATAAGCAACACACTTGTCTAGTGCATGTTGTGATTCACTTCCCTGAGAGATTGCATCCAGAATGTTGCTTGCAATTCCTGTTTTCTGTAGAGTGGCTTTACTTGCAGGGGCTAAAGATAAAATCAGTATTTTTATTTTATTTAGGTTGCTTTATTATAAATGATAAACAATACAGGATTTAGTAACTCAGCATATCTCAAACAGAACAAAAATTTTGGTTTACCAAATATATGAGAGTTCTACTTATTATCCTTAGAGGGGAAAAAATAACTATGAGATACTGCCTCATTCACTTGAAACAAATGTAGACTTTCACTCTGATGAAAACATTTAAAAACTCTAATCTCTAAAATAAGGCACTCAAAATGTAAATTAACCATTCTTGTTAATGTATCAGTTACCACCGTCAGTTCTTAGCTGAGAAGAGCACTGCAGAGAGGGACAGCGTGCCCCTGCAGAGGGCATCCTGCGTTTGGACTTCTAGCCTCCTAGACTGTGAGAAAATAAGTTTTTCTTTGTTAAAGCCATCCACTTGTGATCTTTCTGTTTTAGTAGCAGTAGATGACTAAAGTAGTGACCCTATAAAACAGAGCAGAACTGCTCACACAGGGTTTCCAAGGCTATAATCTTTACAGAATATGTGCCTGACATTCAAAGCACATTTAAAACATTTGCTTGCTTTTAAAAAAAAAAAATTACTAATTAATGTTTGGATATAAGAAGATACTTCATCAAACACAGAGAATACATGTTAAAAATGAAATTCACTCTTCACCTCTTCATTCAACTCTGTCTTGACAGTTCAGAATTATTTCATTCATTTACATATTCACTTATGTACATGCATATATAGCTTTAAATAAACATCAAGTCACAATATTCACGTATTTGGTCAGTAGGCACTACTTGCCTCCACTGAGCTAAAATAAAAGCTCATTACAGAAAGTATCCAGTGAAATGCCAAAACATTAAATGCCAAGCCCCTACTTACGTGATAAGCATACACTGGGCAGCACACTGGCCAGGTTCAAGTACGGATTTTTACTGAGCCGAATTTCTTTTGGTGGTTCTCCTAAGAGTGAAGTCTGATTCTTACAGGCAGCCTATTTATCAAAAACAAAAAGTGGATGCTTAATGAAAGATACAAGAAAATCAAAGTGCACAAGAAAGAGCTATTCTTTACTATTCTTTAATAAGTCCATTCTCATGCGATGTAAACTTGTGGGATCTAATCTTTTGAGATTATAAATCTATGGAATAGTTTTGGATATTGATATAAAGTTATATTCACTTGCTATTATTTTTTCAATTTTTTTTTCATTTTTAATTGTTCTAGAACCATAAACCCTATTACTGTTGAGTCCATTCTGACTCACAGTGACTGAATTTGGTACCAAGAGTACGATGCTGCTCTAACAGATACCTAAAACATACAAGAAGTTTTATAATGGTGAAAGGGTAAAGGCTGGAAGAATTTCAAGACTGTCTTAAAGACACTGTTGGCAAATTTATAGACATCAAAGACAACTCTAGTGAAGATTTAAAAGGAAGTGAGGAGACCTGTTACATTGGAAATAGCAGCAGCTAAGAAATGACATTAGTAGAACCAGGAGATCAGTGCACTCCAGAAGTAGCCCACAGTTGCCCAAATGAGAGGCAACCACGTTGCCATTCTAGTAGGTCTGGAAGGCAGACCAGACCCCAGGGCTGAGGAGCTTCCACTTGGAGCCTGGAGAGGATGCCCACCACCCAGAGTCCAGATGGCAGGACCGTTATCACAATAGCCTCAGAGAACAGAGGGTGATCTCAAGCCTTGAGGGCTGTGGTAATGCATTCTGCGGACTTGCTTGGTGCCTCTTCTCCCTTCTTCCCCTCCAGTTTCTCCCATTTTTTACAGAAACATCTAGCCTGTGCTTGTTCCACCACTGTGCTTTGGAAGACGATAACCTGTATTCTGGATTTCACAGATGAAGAACAACTTTTTGGAATTTGAACTTGGAATTAAAGACTTTTGCCGTGGTATAATGCTGTGAGTATGGCACAGACACAAATTTGGGGGGCAAAGAGTGGAACACCGTGGATTTAACTGCATCCACTCAAGGTGTGTATCAACTTGGGTAGGCCGTGATTTCCAATATTCTGTAGTTGTCTACCATTCTGTCACCTGATGTGATTTTCCTACGCGTTGTAAAATCTACCTCTATGTTAACGAGGAGGGATTAATGGCAGTTATGCTAATGAGGCAGGACTCAATCTGCAAGACTAGGTTTTACCTAAAGTCAATCTCTTTTGAGACATAAAGGAGGAGGCATAGGACTTCATCACCACCAAGCAAGAAGCCAGGAGTGCATGTCCTTTCAACCCAGAACCCCTGCACTGAAAGCTCCTAGACTAGGAGAGGATTGATAAGGACCTCCTTTTCCCCAGAGCCAAGAGAGAGAAAGCTTTCCTGGGAGACAGCACCTTGAATTTGGACTTCCGACCTCCTGGACTGTGAGAAAATGTGTTTTTCTTTGTTGAAGCCCTCCATGTGTGCTCTTTGTTAAAGCCCAAAACCAAACCCACTGCCATCAACTACCATCTGACTCGTAGTGACCCTAGAGGTCAGGGTAGAACTATCCCATTAATTTCCAAGGGAGACCGGGCAGATTTGAACTGCTGACCTTTTGGTTAGCAGACGTAGCACTTAACCCACTACGCCACCAGGGTTTCCAGCAATAGACCAGCAAGGCACTGACCCCATGAAATGGAGTGGCACTACCTCCACAGGATTTCCAAGGCTGTGATCTTTATAAGACGCAACTGCCACATCATTCTCCCGTGGGGCAGCTGGTAGGCTGGAACACCTCGCCTCCCGGTTAGCCGCTAATCATTTTCACTGCTGTACCACCAGGGCTCCTTGTTTCAGATCCCAGAACTTTCGAACTAAAAGGCAATGAAAGGCCATACTTTCCAACTTCCTCACTTGAACGAGGCAAGAATTAATTCAGCAAAAACTGAATTCCATACTTCATTTCCACAATACTGGATCAACACTTCTTACTAAGATTTGACTTCATATTGCAAGGCTACAACTAAACGACAAAGTCAGCCATTTATCTTGAGTACTAAAAATACACCGAGCACAAAAGTGGAATTCATAAACTCCAAATCCTGGGTGGCATAAACAGTTAACATGTTCAGCTGCTAACTGAAAAGTTTCGGGCTGAAGTCCACTCAGAGGGGACTCAGAAGAAAGCTCTGGCAATCGACTTCTGGAAAATCAGCCTGGAAAATTCGACGTGCTCAGTTCTCAACTGCCACACGTGGGGCACTGTGAGCGGAGACCAGCTCACGGTCACTGGTCTTTAAAAATTCTATTTCTTCAAGTAAATGATGTCAGTATTCTTTTCCTCCTAAATTTTATTTTGTTGTCAATATATTTTTAAACAGTGAAAACGGTGAGAGCAGAACCCAACAAGACTGCCTTGTTTATCTGGGTCTTGTAAATTTTTCACCTTTGAGAGGGCGGAGTCACCACTTCTCCACTGGTATTAGTGAAAATATTTGCATTTCCTTCTCTGACGGGTTCCCAACCTTCACTAGTCTCCAACTATGGAAGGTTTCACTGTATAGTTGGTCAGGCATATGGATTCTAGTGTTGCTTTAACAAAAACTGAGAAGGAACCATGGCAAGATTCTTCAGTGTTTTGCATTTTCTTTGGACAGAATTTTTTGTTTGTCTTGCTGGCTTGGCTACTTCTGATAGTAAAGATTTTAGAAAAGACACAACCCAGGTTACTATTACCCAAGTTAAAGCTAGCAATTAAATTTCCATTTGGAATTCTTTTCTGTTTTATTCTCTGAACAGAAGGAAGTACAATCCCATGTACTTATTTCTGCAGATGAGAACCAGAGCTCCTTATGTTTGTCCTTTATCTGGTCAGTACCGTATTTGCTCATAGGAGTCTGTCTTGTACAGTTTCATAAGCTCCAAGAAGTCTGGATTTGCTTTTAATACGTAAGTCACCGATGTGATGTATTTCTTCAGTATGTTCACTGCTTATTTACTATGGGCCAGAACTCTGATAACCATTGCTAATAGTAAAATGAATAAAACAGGGACCATATCCTCACAAAGTTCACAGTCCAGTGGAGACGACAGCTCAAGAGCAGTCTAAGCTGGGACCATCAACTTATAAACCCCTTGCTGCTGAATCAATTCCAACCCTTCAGGACCCCACAGAACTGTCCCACAGGATTTCCACAGAGAGGCTGGTGGGTTTGACCTGCTGACCTTTTGGCTAGCAGCCAAGCTCTTAACCATTTTATCAGCAGCGCTTCAAGAGATTACAGGTAAGATTTAAAACCACTGCAAAGGGTGAAATCACAAAAGAAGAGATGTGGTATGAGAAGGAACAGCGCTTCAAGGAACCCCAATAGATGTATGAGCAGAGGAAAAGCAGCGCCAGAATCTCAGATTTTGTTTCTAAAGTACTCAGACTGTCAAGGTCATCAGGTTATAGCTATATCATCAGTTGTCAACCCTGCCTATACACCAGAATCACATATAACATTAAAAGCAAACCAAAAAACCGATGCCAGCATTTCACCCCCAACTTTCTGAATCAAAATCTCAGAAGTGCAAGAAGCAAGATCCAGACTTTGTCTCTCAGAGGTGATTCTGACAAAAGGAGTCAAGAACCACTGGTCAGCACAGCATTTAAAATGGAGGTCTATAGCCCTAATAAGTTAAACCAACTGTTTAGCAAAGTCTAAACTTTTGCAATTGCAAAACATATTTGAGGTTGCCTGGTGCAACCTTCTATTCTCAGATATACAAATTAGTCCTGTAACATCCTTGAAGAGACTCTCACCTGGGGTCTGCTTAGCTTTATTTCAGATGTGACATCTACACCTTTGTGAGACAGTCACACTTTCTCTTTGCAAGTCTCCAGTGCTGTTCCTCATATTGAGCTGAAATCAGCCCTACTGTATGTTCTAGTCCCTGGACTATTTCTGCCCGCTGGAAAAACAGAAAACTCCATACAACTGCTCTTTAAATATTTAAGAAAATGAACATTCAGCTAGTCACCCATTCCATTTCCACATCTCTGGTTCTTCCCGTTCTTCACAGAGCTTGTTTTCCCGATTCCATTCCATTTTTGTCTGTCCGCCTCCAAATAGACTCTCATTTGCCAACTGTATAAACCTCTCAAATCAAATTTTCCTAAACGTGCTAGTATTTTTAATAAGTTAAATTTGTCTTTGCAAAAGTGCATAGTATATTCACATACGCATTCCACTTGTGTATTGTTGTCATTACCACACAGCGGATTGTGACTCATGGCAACTCCATGTACACCTGCACAAAACGTCGCCTGACCCAGCGTCACCTTCATGACAACTGGAACACATAAGGCCACTGTGCACCTTGAGTGCCTTCCAACCTGGTGGGCTCATCTTCCAGCACTACACTCGACAATATTCTTTTGTGATTCATAGGGCTAACTGTCTAACTGTCAGAATTCAATCACCAGGCTTTTCTTCTTGGCTTGTCTTCGTCTGAAGTTCTGTTGAAAACTGTCCACCACAGGTGACCCTGTTGGTATCTGAAATACTACTGGTATAACTTCCAGCATCATTTCCTTCACTAGCTTAAACAATCGGTAGTGTGGATAAATTTTAGAAATTCATTCTATAATTGTTTTCTCAGGGTCTGATTGTAAGGCATTCCATCCATAATTCTGGCTGTGACTACACGGGCACCAAAAACACAAATTCAATATTATTTTGGTATTTGAATACAACCAACTATTTACATTTCTTCTTCGCATGCTACTTGTATCCTAAGTTTTCTATCATTTGTAAACTAAAAGACGTTTTAGGGAACAAATAAAAACTAAAACTACTCTATTCTACCTACTCATGCCAACATCTTATAATTATCAGTGTATATGAACCAAAGGATTCATTGAAAACTTCCAGAATTAAAACAGAGAACAGATTCTTCTAAACAGATCCATTTAATAACTAACTTTGCTATTTTTCAGGGAAAACTGCTTCTTCTGATTTTAAATATTAAAATAATACCTATAAAATATCCATTTAAAATAGAGAAACATGAATGCATGTTAAAGAACAGCATTATTTATTTACTTAGAAAGTTTTATAAATAATATCACTACATACAATTGGATAAATACTAATGATACTTCCAAGCTTTTCCAACTATAAAATTTTAAGATTAGTCTGTGAACCAAAACCAAATTTAAAATATCAAATATTTTCAAAAATCATGCACATCTTAAACTTGCCAGATAAGCAAATATTTACGATAATAAATAATTCATATTCAAATTAGCTTACATATAACAGACTTAAAACACTCATTTTACACAAGATTATTTTATTTACAGACAAACTGACAAGTAATTAAGCAGAGTCCTAACAGTCAGTTGACGTACAAGGATTGCCAATTGAGTTTGCAAACTCATCCTAGAAAAAGTGCTACATACCTCATTGCTGAATATCACGATGGTCACTTTCGAAGTACTTCCCTTGGGAAGCTATGTACCAACACCAGAGCCTAGTCCACCCTTCAAAGCAATTATGGAACTGTTTTTCAGAATGGCCATCAGAGCTGTTGTCATATTACCCTTGATGTCCTGAATACCATTCAAATGTCTTCCTTTCGGCATTTCCTTTATCTTTGGGTAAAGAAAGAAGTCACTGGGGCCAGATCAGGTGAGTAGGGAGGGTGTTCCAATACAGTATTTTGTCTACTGGCTAACAACTCTCTCACAGACAACCAGACAATTAAGTTTGCAAACTTGCCACCATGCACAATGGCCATTCCAGAAAGAGTTTCAAAATTGCTTTGAAGGGTGGTCTAGGCACTGGCATTAGTGCATTGCTTCCCTAGAGGAATACTTTGATGGTGACCATAGTCATCTATTCAGCAATGAGGTATGTAGCACTTAGAACAATTAAGTCCATGGACTTAATTGTCAGACCTTGTAATTTGTCAAAAGATGTATTTCTTTTTGTTGTTGTTTGGTTGTTTATGATACAGGATTGTTTCTTTTGTTAAGAATACAATGTTTTATCTTTCTACTTTGAGAAGTAAATACAAACTATAAAAGCCCATCAGTTAACTGCCATAGCAATTTTCTAGTTTGTAATTCCTACTTATACAATTTAAGTACATTAACTTCCTTTGAAATTTAAAAAGAGCTAAGATTGCTTAATGGAACTTCACAAATCATTCCACTTGTAAAATAAGCTAAAAGACTACATTAGAAGAGTTTCAGTTACAATACGGTTAAAAACACAATGTTTCCTTACCCCTGAACTTACATCAGTGCCTTTTGGTTGGCTTTGCTGCTGCTTCTGGTGTCCTGTCAACAAGCCTCCAGTAGTGAGATTTGGAAAGCTCTGAAGGTAAGTCTGTGACCCTGAGAAAGTTCCTTCTGCCACTCCCACCGTGGCTGGCTGTTTCTCCTGAGTGTTGCTGTGCCCTGGCCCAGCTTGTCCAACCATGAGCTGATTTGGAAAGAATGGTAACATGCCCATTCCAGCTGCTACAGTTGTTTGAGTTGGAATCAGATTAGATGCTGTAGTGAACCACAAAAGGAAAAAGCTTTTTAGTCAAGACTGATTCGCCCTAGTTCTTTGGGCTTGTTAAGTTATAAATTAAACACCAAGAAACCTATTTTGTATTTAAAAAACAGTTATACTCAAAAGGTAAGCTTAGATAGCATAAACTAGAAGGTTCCTTTAAGAAAACACAAGAAATTATAGTAATGAGGGTTTTCTTATCTTCAACAACTTTCAGTGTACCCTTAATGAGACTGTATTTTTTAACTGCAAGTTTTAATTGCATATTTTAGAAGCTGAATACAAGTTTGTATGTATTTTGGCATTTATATTACACTTATGCCTTTTTTTTTAATGCCTAGTTACCGTGATGTGCCTGCGTCCCTGTTTTACACATACAATAAGTCTTCAGTTTAAAAAGCTCTCTGGCAATTAATAATTAATCAAGTTCGATTAAATCCAACAACAGATTTGGTTAGCAACTTGCACCAGCTCATGGGAGTGACTGTACTCTCTCTCCTCCCATCTCTTGAGCTCACTATGATCACACTGATAGCTTAAAATCATCCAAGGTTAGAGGATCTACACAGAGAAATCCACAAATGCTAAAAATAAAACTTAAAAAAAAAAAAAAACCTAGAGAGTCGGTTTTAAACACTGATCAGCCCACCACTGGTTAAACAATCAATACTTCTCAATAGAAAAGCACAATTTAAAAGATTAAAGTTTTACTTTAAAAAAAAAAGACCAGTTGCCAAAAAACACATGAGGAAGTGCTCATGATCATTAGCCATTAGAGAAATCCAAATCAAAACTACCATGAGATACCACCCCAACAAGGTTGGCAATAATCCAAAAAACACAAAATAACAAATGCTGGAGAGGCTGTAGAGAGACTGGAACTCTTCTATGCTGCTGTGTAAAATAGTACCACCTCTTTGGAAAGCAGTCTGAGGCTTTCTTAAAAATTTAGAAACAGAAATATCATATGATTCAGCAATCTCACTGCTTGGAATATATCCTACAGAAATATGGGCTGTCACACAGACAAATGCACATGAATGTTTACTGCAGTATAGTCCACAATAGCAAAAAGATTGTATCAACCTAGGTGCCCATCATCAGATGAGTGGATAAACAAACTACAGTATATATATATATATATATATATATATATATATATATACTAAAGAACAATGATAATTTTATGAAACATAACCTGGACTCAAACAGAAGACATTAAAAACCCAAAATCCATGCTGAGCAAAATCAGTCAGCAAAAAGTGGACAAATCTTGTATGGGACCATTATTATAAGGACTTAAGAAAAGACTTAAGAAAAGCACAGAAGAAAATACTCTTCAATGGCTATAAGGGTGGGAGAAGAGGGAGAGGGTTGATCATAGATTAGATAGTCCACAGGATTAGGGTATGACAGCATGCAGCAGAAGGCAGGTCAACGTAAATGGACTACACCATAAACTAAAGGGTTTTCTAAATTCAACTCAAGATTTTAAAGGATAGAGTAGCAGGGACAGGGTCTGGGGATCATGTTCTCAAGAGACATCGAGGTCCACTGGCATAACTAGTCTTTTTCTGATAGCATGTTCTACAGCCCACATTGGGGAGTGGCATCTGGCTCTTAAAAGACAGCCGGCTGCCACCTAAGGAATATCAAGTGGTCCCAACCCACCTGGAACAGATGAAAACCTAGACCATCAAAGACATGAAGAAAAATGAGCCCAGGAGACAGAGGAACCTGTATGACTGGGAGACTTATCAGCAGAACAAAAGAACTAGATGGTATATCCATCCATCATCCACTGCTGGCCACCACCAAAAGGCAGCCTTGACAGGGAACACAATGTAGAATCCCTCATGTAGCATGAAAGGAATGTGCAGACGTAGAACTCTTTTAAAAGACCAGACCTTATGACTCAACAACCTCGAGGGTCCCCTGAGAACATGGTCCCTAGATCTGCTGCTAGCCCAGAGCTGAAACCAGTACTTAAGTATTGGTAATGGTACTGAAAACAGTACTGAAGCCAATAATGGACTGCACTATGGGACACAGAGTAATGCAAGTGGTGTTGCCATTTTATGGTTTAATATATATATGAAGCTGTCCTACTGGTTCCTTTCTAGAGGGGAAATGACAGGCTAGAGAGGAGGGGACAGGTGTTGCTTGTGTGGATATTGGAAGTAAAGAGTGTGCTGTCATGGGGCGGGGAGCAGATAGAGTTGCAGAGAGGAGGGTACTCAGGGCATTGTATGGAAAATTCACTTGGACTGTAAATTCCCATTTAATCACAGTAAAAAAGAAATTTTTAAGGATTAAGAAATTCTGGAAGAAATGAAACTTTTAATAGGAAAATTCTGAATGACTACACTTGTAAAGTTTGTGGACGGAAATTAAAAGAGAGAAATTAGTTTTGATAACTAAGTCGAATTTACATTTTATTTTTGGAATCCCTGGTGGTGTAGTGGTTAAGGACTACAACTGCTAACCAAAAGGTCAGCAGTTCAAATCTACCAGGCACTCCTTGAAAACTCTGCAGCAATTCTACCACTCTGTTCTATAGGGTCACTGTGAGTCAGAATCGACAGCAAAGGGATTGGTTTTGGGTTTTAAATTACTTTTAGTTCTAAACATTTAGAGAGGAATACTTAAACATTTAAACATTCAGAGAGGAATACTTCAGTTCTTTTTATCCTTTAGCAATATATTTCATATATAACCATTTTATAGACTATGGAAAATATCTTTTCAGAAGACAAATCCAGATGAATTAAAGTTTAATAGTTAATGCTCATCAGTTAGCACATATAATCATAGATTAATGAAAAACCTTGTCTATAAAGTACCTTGCCTTATAGCTACATAAAGTAACAATAGCAATTAGGAAAAAGTATTAAATGAGTTTCCAGTACCTTATAAGAAAACATACTTACCTAAAAATAATTAAGTTTATAAATATCACTTGTAAGACATTTAAATTTAACATCAGTTACAGGATGTTAAATTTCTGTAACTATGAAAATATCCAAATAACTTGGTTCCACACCTAAATGCCTAAGGGTTAATTATTATAGAAAACAGGATAGGTACCAACAACGAGACTGTTAAGGAGGAAATTATCAAATCAATACCATTTACAATAGCCACTAAGACGATAAAGTACCTAGGAATTAATCTAACCAGAGAAACAACAGACCTTTGCAAAGAGAACTACAAGCCCTCACTACAAGAAACTAAGAGAGACTTAGATAAATGGAAAAACCTATCTTGCTCATGGATACGAAGACTTAACATTGTGAAAATGTCTATTTTACCCAAAGCAATTTATTTATATAATGCAATCCCAATACAAGTTCCAGCATCACTTTTTAATGAGATGGAGAAATTAATCACCAATTTTGTTTGGAAAGGGAAGAAGCCCCTGATAAGTAAGTTACTACTAAAGAAGAAGAACACACTGGGAGGCCTCTCATTACCAATCTTAGAACATACTACACTGCCACAGTGGTCAAAACAGCCTGGTACTGGTACAAGAACAGACAGATAGATCAATGGAACAGAATTGAGACCCCAGAGACAACACCATCTGCCTATGAACAGCTGATATTCGACAAAGACCCTAAGACATTAAACTGGGGTAAAAACAGTATCTTCAACAAATGGTGCTGGCAAAATTGGTTATCCATCTGCAATAAACTGAATCAAGATCCATATCTTACACCTTATACAAAAACCAACTCCAACTGGATAAAAGACCTAAATATCAAACCTAAAATGATAAAGCTCATCCAAGAAAAGGTAGGAACAACAATGGAAGTTTTAATACACAATGAGGACAGACTCCAAAATCTGTCAAAGAAACCTCAATCAACAGAAGAGAAAATAGATAAATGGGAACTATTAAGAATCAAACACTTTTGCTCATCCAAAGACTTTATTAATAGAATTAAAGGAACACCCACAGAATGGGAAAAGATATTTGGCAACTCTATGTCAGACCAACACCTGATCTCCATAATCTATAAGATACTACAAAATATCAATAAGAAGAAGATAAACCATCCAATTAAGCAATGGGCAAAGGAGATGGACAGTCACTTCACTAAAGAGGAGATCCAGGCAGCCAAAAAACACATGCGGACATGTTCACGATCTTTAGTTATTAAAGAAATTCAAATCAAGACAACAATGAGATACCATCTCACCCCAACAAGATTGGCCATGATCCAGAAAACACAAAACAACAAATGCTGGAGAGGCTGTGGAGAAAGTGGAACCCTCCTACACTGTTGGTGGGGTTGTAAAATGGTCCAGCCTCTTTGAAAGGCAATCTGGCGCTTCCTTAAAAAAAATGGATATCGATACACCATTTGACCCAGTAATTCCACTACTTGGAATATATCCTACAGAATCAAGGCCTTTCACACCAACGGACACATGCATCAGAATGTTTACCGCAGCACAGTCCACAATAGCAAAAAGATGGAATCAACCCAGATGCCCAACAACAGAAGAATGGATAGGTAAACTATGGTACATATACTGAATGGAGCACTACGCAATGATAAAGAATAACGATGATTCCAGGAAACATCTCCTAACCTGGTTTCAACTGGAAGACATTATGTTGAGTGAAGGTAGTCAGTGACAAAGGGACAAATACTGTATGAGACCTCTATGATAAGATCTCAAAAACAGACTTGTGTATAGAAGAAAAGACTCTTTGACAGCTGCAAGGGAGGGGGGGGAGGGCTTAGTTTAGATAGTTACTAGAAATCTAGTTGGGAGAAAGCAGTGATAGCACACATTAGAAACAAGAACAACATTAAGTGGACTTCAGCATAACTTGAGTACTCCTTCCATCTTAACTCAATACTGCAAGGATAGAGTAGCTGGGGCGGGGGGCGGGGGACCATGCTCTTAGGCGAATTCCAGGCCAATTGGCACAACTAGCGTTTTGCTAAGAGAGCTCTCTGCACCCCACATTAGTGAGTGGCGTCTGGGGTCTTAAAAGCTGCCAAGCTGCCATCCAAGGACACAGCAAATGATCCCAACTCAGCAGGAACGGATGCTCACCGAGGACCAAAATGACATAAGGTAAACAGAACTTAGAAGACAGAGAGACCCACAAGAGTGGGTGCCTACATCGACTTGGGACCGGAAGAACCGGATGGTGCCCGGCCACCACCAGCGATAGCCACGATGGAGCTCACAGAGAGGAGTCTCACTGGCAACACAAGAATAAAAAGGATGCATCATGAGATCTCCACTAAAAGACCTCAACTGATGGTCCAGCGGTTTTGGGGTTCCTCTGAGAGCATGGCCCCCAGCCCTGATGCTGCCCTTTCCCATAAATTATAACAAAGGTCTACTCTTTGGACAGGAATGGATTGGATTTGGCAATGCAGAGTGACCATATATTGGAAGCACTTTATGGTTCTATACATCTATAGGATATCATCTTGCTGACCTCTGGCTGGAGGAAGGGGAGTGGACGGAGAGGAAGGGAAAGGAGGCTGTTGGGAGGATGAGACATGTATGGAGCAGAGAGGAATAGTGTGCAGTCACTGGACAGGGAGAGCAGTGGAAGCTGCACATAGGTGGGCATGTAAATTTATATGTGAATGTACATTTTCACTCAGTTATGTTAAATAAAAAGAAAAAGAAAACAAGATAGGAATTATAAAAGAAAAACAAGCCACTACAAATGGAACTATCTTCTTTTTCTTTTAATACTTATTTTGAGCTGGGAGTCCATGGGTGGCACAAATGATTAACATGCTTGGCTGCTAACAGAAAGGTTGTCAGTCTCAGTCCACCCATAAATGCCTCAGAAGAAAGCCATGGAGATGTACTCCTGGAAAAATCAGTCACTGAATGGAGCAGAGTTCAACTGGAAATACATGGGATTGAATTAGTCAGCATTGATGAAATGGCAACTAAATGCTTCTCATACACTGTCTCATTCAATCTTCACAGTCACTCTTTACACAGATGGTATCACTGCCATTTTACAGATAACATATAGAAATAAAATACTACACTTGTTTGCACATAAAGTCTGAAAAGCATTGGGCCTAAAACTTCAAATCATATCTGTACTATGTTTCATTCAGAGGATACAACCCTGAAAAGTTGCAAATCAACTACAGATATTAACATACAGTCAGGATAAAGAACCTCTTGAATAAATTCCTCTATGATACAAATTATTCATTACTTAATTACACTTATTTGGATACCTTAACTTTTCACAGTGTTCTTAAAGCAGCGCTTGTTAAAGCAAATGGCTGACACAAATAGCAAATATTTACGTAAGTCTCTAGTTGCAGAAAACTGAGTTTTTAGGATAGACTTCGCATCATACCATTAAACTCTAGTATACGTGGTCTTTGGCTTGGCTGGTATAGTGACCAAAAAGCTGGAACTGACTGAGTTGCTTGATCACTGGTGTTGTTGATTTTATGTACAAGCAGCTAAATAAAATGCCCACGTTTAATTGATTCTTTAAATTACTGGTAGCCCTTCTGTTTTCCCTTGGCATGTTTACCTCTAAGCAAATTTCAGCTATGCTTCAAACAGAAAGTACCTTTCAAAATCACATTCAGATAAGAAATTCTGGTAGACCTGTGTGCGTGTGTGTATGTGTGTAAGTTCAGTATACCTCTATCTATATAAAATTCATCAAAAGACTTCACCAAAAGAGTGAAAAGAGAACCTACAGACTGGGAAAAAGCTTTTGGCCAAATAAACCCAAGAGAAGACTTTTCTCTGAAATCTACAGGAAAACCTAATACCTCTACAACAAAAAGGCAAATAATTAAAAAATAGACAAAAGAAATGAACAGACATTTCACTCAAGAAGACATTCAGGCAGTTAACAGACACATGAAGAAACAGTCATGATCATTAGCCATTAGAGAAATGTCAATCAAAACCACAATGAGATACCACCTCATCCCTGTATTACTGGCACAAATAAGAAACAGAAAATAACAAATGCTGGAGGAGTTGTGGGGACACCGGAATCCAGGCACTGAGTGGGACTGCAAAATGGTACAACCATTTTGGACTTGCTGAAAAAGCCAGAAACAGAAATATCTAGAGAAGTACTTCTTTGGTATTACTATAATTATAATAATATTTATATAATTATTATAATAATACCAAATATCCTAGAGAGATACAGAAGATTAGATGGCACAGCCATTCTGGAAAATGATATGGCACTTCATTAAAAAGCTAGAAATACTGTATGACATAGCAATCCTACTCCTAGGAATATATCCTAGAGAAATAGGAGCCATCACACGAACAGACATATGTACACCCGTGTTCACTGCAGCGTCATTCACAGCAGCAAAAAGATGGAAAGCTAGATGAATGGATACACAAACTGCAGTACATACATACAATGGAGCACTACACAGCAATAAAGAACAATGACGAATTTGCAAAGCATATATAACGTGGAAGAATCTAGGGGCCAGTATGCTGAAGAAACAGTAATGGTTACAAGGGAAGGAAGGGGTGGGGTGGAAAAAAACACTAAATAGACAATAGATATGTGGTAACTTTGGTTAAGGTAAGACAGAACATACTACTGGGGATGCCAGCACAACTTGGACAAGGCAAGGTCATGGAAGCTCGCAGACATCCAAACTCTTTCAGGGATGGAATAGCTGGGCTAAGGGTTGTGGGTGCCAAGATCTCGGTAATATCTAGCTCAACTGGTATATAACACAGTTTATAAATAAAATGTTCTACATTGTCCTTAGGTGAGTAGCTCCTGAGGTCTTTAAAACTGGTGAGTGGTTTCATCCCAGCTGGAGCAAGGGAGAATGAAGAAAACCAAAGATAGAAGCAAGATTATTCCAAAGGATTCATGGACCACAGCTACTACAACCTCAACTAGACTGAGTTCAGCACCAGACAATCCAGACTAGACTGAGGCCAGCACTACGCGGCCTCAACTAGACTCAGTTCAGCACAAACAGATGGTGCCCGGCAACTACAAACAGCTGCTGTGACAGGATCACAATAGAGGGTCCTGGGCAGAGCTGGAGAAAAACAAAGAACAAAATTCTAACTCATAAAAATAGATCAAACTTACTGGCCTGCCAGAGACTGTACAAACCTCAAGACTGTGGCCCCCAGAGACCTGTTTAGCTCAGTAATGAAGTCACTCCTGAGGTACCTCCTGCAGCCAAAGACTAGACAGGCCCCAAACCAAGTAAGACTAAAGGGGCTCACCAGCCTGGAGGCAAGGACTAGAAGGCAGGAAGAGACAACAAAGCTGGTAACAAGGAACCTGAGGTCCAGAAGGGTAGAGTGTCAGCACACTGCAGGGTGGGCAATCAGTGTTACAAAACAATATGCACACTGATTGCTTAACAGAAAGCTAGTTTATTCTGTAAACTATCTAAGTTACAAATTTAAAAAATGGATTTATTGAAATATAACTCATGTACCGTAAGATTTACTCTTTTTGATATATATACCTCAGTGATTTTAAAATATTCGTAGAGTTATGTGACTATAGCCACTCTCTAATTTTAGAATATCTGCATAACCACAAACAGGAAACTCACAGCCTTTATTAGTTGCTCTTCTGTTTCTATAGATTTGCCTATTCTGGAACCTATATATAAAAGGAATCATAAAGTATATGTTGCTCGTTTTTCAGAAGCATATAGTACACTTACTGTTTTTCTTTTACCAATTTAAAGATTACATTTTTCAAATGACATAAATAATCAAACTTCAAATTGATAAATACCAGCTTTTTTTTTTAAATAAAAGCTGCCATTTCCTTATCCAGGCAACAATTAAATGGATTATATATGGAATGTCCTGTCAGCTCAGCAGGCAAGCATGTCAGTCTCAAATGAATCTATTTCTTCACCTTGACCTGCTGTGACCTTCATAAAATATTAAAGCATACGCAACAGGGAAAGTCTTGTCAAGGCAGAAAAGCAGAACCATCAATAACTTATCAATCGTTTTCCAATATTAAAAACAGAAAAGCCTATATTTTACCTCAATAAAATTTGAAAAAATAAAAAATAAGGAAAATCTGAGAGGCTTTCTGAAGTATTAAACAACTAACTAAAACTCCGATTTGACCTTTCTGTAAATAAAACTTCAAACCTCAGATCTGACTGCTCACAGGCTGATCAGAAAATACACATCATTTACCTTTATGCGCTTCTCCTTGGTGCCCCAAGTCTGTTTTCAGTGGGAGCGCTGATCCTGCCCCGAGGGCGGCCTGAAGTACCAGAGCAGGCGGCTCTCCAAGTAAGCCAGGTTTCTGCAGCAGAAGAAAAAGACAAGATTTTTTCCCATGGCAGTATGACAAAACATAACAAGAGGGTACATATTCATCATCTACCCAACAGCCTAATTACAGGAAATGAATTCATTTTCAAGAGAGAAAATGCTGCTTCGCTTACGTTATTCGTATGGATATTCTCAAACTTCATTACTTGCTGCTGTGCCAGTGGTACATGAGACAGATTCTGAAGAAATAAATTAGAAGTATTACCCATGACTGAGCTCTGCAAGAATGATAAAACATTCAGTTATTTGTTGTATAGCCCTGCATTTTAAAGCTCATTTCTACAGCTGATCTGACCAAAAAGCAAGAGTTTTTCTTAATATCTCACTTTCCAGTTTCCAGCAATACTAATGAATTTCTTTAGTATACAAGATGAGACCCTGTAGCCATGCAACCAATTCCACACTTGCTCTTTTCTGTATTCTTTCCTCTCCTCTTGTCACCTCTTTCTTCTGGCTTACAGTGACAGTGTCATTATTTTTAATCATTTATTTAATCGTCGAATCATTCAACAAATATTTATTGAGCATTTTCTGTGTCAGGGACACAAATTACAAAGTTAGAAATAGAAGCAGTATGTCCTGCTCTTGTGGATCTTACAGTCTCCTGGGGATGGGAGGCATTAATTAATAATAAAAACATATATTCACAAATGGTGACAGTGATACTAAGGCAACATACAAGGGACTGTGAAAACAAACAGTAAGGGGCCTTGATTTAAACTGGAAAGTTCACGGAAGATTTTCTTGTGCAACAGCTCTTGAACTGAGAAATGAAGGCTGAAGAGGAAGAATGAGGGGAAGATAGAGGGGAATTACACTTGTAGTGTTGGGGTGGTGGATACCTGAGGCAAGAGAAACAGTAGGAGCAAAGATCTGAGGAGGAGGGAAGATGGGCAACGTTCAAGGCCCATAAGCAGGCAGGTATCTGGGAACAGTGATGGCCAGTTAGCCTAAGAGGTGGGGGAAGCAAATCATACAGGGCCTGTATGAAAAAATTAAGCATTCTGGCCTCTATCCTAAAACAATGAGCATAAATTCAGTACTTGAAATAAAAGACCTAGGACGCACCAGGTCCTTTGTGAGATGCTGAGTATTAAAAAAAAAAATGAATAAAAAACCTTTCTCTTAAAAAGCTAAGTTCAGGACCATAGATTCATTCACTCAGCCTAAATTAAGCCTTATTATTTATTACCTTTTTTCCTAATTTCTCTACAGAGACAACCTTAAACAGATCCTGAATTAATGAGTCAAGTGTATTCCAATATCAGGGATATTTATATACATACATTTAAAAAAATATTCCTCCGATAAAAAGCAAGAGAATGGTTTGTTACTCTTCTAAATTGATAAATTTTTTATAACAGTGAATATATTTTTAGAATTAAGAGTTACTGTTCAATCATTTTTCTTTTTTTCTGTACATACTCGTGGAAGTTAAGACCACACAAGAAGCTTTGTTTTGGTCTATATCTTAAAAAAAACTACAAAATATACCTCTTCCTGCATGAATGCCCTATAAATAAAAAATTAAAAACCAAACAACAACAACAAACTACTGCTATCAAGTTGATTCCAATTCATAACAACCCCGTAGGACAGAGTAGAACTGCTCCATAGGCATTTCTCAGGAGCACCTGGCGGATTCAAACTGCCAGCTTTTGGTTAACAGATGAAGCACTTGACCACTATGGCACCAGGGTTTCCAGGTCCTGTAAATAAGAGTCAACATATACCATATTTTTACTCAAATAACATGTGTCTTCTATGTTTGTTTGCCAAATACAGCCTACCCACCCCACACGAGGTCTTTTCATACATGCCTCCACATCCATTTCTTTTTACATGGTGCTGTAAAAAATACCTGTGGGCGGGGGGGCTGGCAAACAAATGCAGGGGGCACGCATTATTTATGTCAAATTCAGTATACAACTATGCAACCTTGATTAGCTTAATTTGATCTGGTGTACTCATTTTTTTATGTAGCTAGACTTTTTACTAAGGTTTTTTTTAACAAACAGTACTCATTTGGCTTCTAGAGAACTTTAAATGTTGAGAACAAACAACATATTCACTCCAGACTTCTGATGCTTTAGTACTTGATGCTATTTATGTACCTGATGCGCTTTAGTCAAATGTAAAAATGCAGGGGTGATAGATGGATTCATCAGATGCGGCAAGCTGTGAGGTGTTCCAAGAACTGCTTTAAAAAAATAAAAGTAAAAATTTAACTTCATGATATGGAATTGCAAAAAATAAAACAAGCTTTAACAAGAGCAAATGACTATTTCTCCAAACTTTAAACAAATTCATGAGAACTTCAATGACATACTGACCTTGGTCAAAAAATGGCAGGCTCCTTTCCTCATGATTCAAGCCTAGAATTTGTTTTAAAATTGCAATACCTTCTGCTATAATGGTAAAACATCAAGCCAAGGCTTATTCTTCTCTAGGGTTGAGTGCAACAAAACTGACTGCAGTTTTTAGTTAAGTATAGGACTCATGTGTGCACTTTACAGTTCTATGCATCTATAGGATGTCGTCCTGCTGACCTCTTACTGGAGGAGAGGGAGTGGGTGGAGAGGAAGGGAAAGGAGACTGTTGGGAGGATGAGACATGTGTGGAGCAGAGAGGAATAGTGTGCTGTCACCGGCCAGGGAGAGCAGTGGAAACTGCATGTAGATGGGCATGCAAATTTATATGGGAATGTATATTTTCACTCAGTCATAATAAAAAAAGAAAAAAGAAAAGAAAAGAAGCAGTTACTTTGATTTTCCTGGATTAGTTAAGCCCAAGAAAGCAGAAGGAAAAAAGATAATAAAACAGTGAAAAATCAGAGAAATAGAAAACAGTAAACAGATAGAGAAAGTCAAAAGCTAGTACTTTGGAAAGATCAAAAGATTAATAAACCTGATACATAAAAATATATCCAATACAAGAAATATGAGAGAGGACATCACTACAGATCCTGCATACACCAAAAAAGGAAATACACTATGCCAATAAATCTGACAACTTAAACAAAATGGCTAAGTTCCTTCAAAGATATAAACTACTAAGGATCACTTCAGAAGAAACAGATAACTGAATAACTCTTGTACTAAGAACATTGAATCAGCATTAAGAAAGCTTCCCACAGACAAAATTCAACACACAGATGATGTCACTGGTGAATTTTATCAAACAAATAAGTAAGAAATCCCATTAATAGCACAAAAATTATTTCTGAAAATTGAAGCAGAGGAACAGTTTATAAATCATTTCATAATGTCAGCATTACCCTAACACCCAAACCAAGAATGACATTGTAACACAGCAATATTCCCTATTAACAGAAATGAAAAAATTCTAAACTAATTGTTTCCAAATCAAATCCAAAAATATATAACAAAGATTACAATACATCACAATCAAGTGAGATTTACCTTGGTAATACATATTTTTAAATATATATACCATTTTTTTACTGTACTTTAGATGGAATTTACAGAACAAACTAGTTTCTCATTAAACAGTTAGCACACATATCGCTTTACAACACTGGTTAACAACTCCACAATATGTTGACAATCTCCCCTTTCAACATGCTAAAAAAAAAATCAAACTCATTGCTATTGAGTCGATTCCAACTCACAGTGACCCTATAGAACAAAGTAGAACCACTCCACAGAATTTCCAAGGAGTACCTGGTAGATTTGAACTGTCAATCTTTTGGTTAGCAGTCTTAGCACTTAACTACTATGCCATGAAAGTTTTTTCTCCATATCATAGGAATATATTAAGAAACAAGAGTCATTATGTTAATAGACAAAAAAGAAAAATATTCCACAAATTCTAGCCATCATAATAAAGTTTCTCAGCAGCACAGGAATAGAAAGGAAAGTCCTAGGTTTGATAAAGTAAATCTGTGTGAAGCTACAGCTGACATAATAAGGAAAAAATGTATACTTTCTCCTTAAAATCAGGACAAGATTAAAGGATATCTCTTCTTACCATTTGCATATGGTAAGAAAACTGTACTGAAATTTCTATCTGTTATAATAAGGCAAGAAATAAGAGGTTTACATATTGGAAGGGAAGAAGTAAAACTTTATTTGCACATGAATAACTGGCTATGTAGAAAATGCTATGAAATCTACAAAAAGCTACTAGTAATGAGTTTAGCAAGTATGCAGAACACAAAAATCATACAAAATCAACTGTACTTCTATATGCTAGAAATAAGCTATATAAAATTAAAATTAAAAATCAATTTAAAATAGCATCAAGAAATGTAAAATACTATAGATTTGACCAAAAAAAAGTACACAATATGTACACTATAAACTATAAAACATTACTGAAGAAATTGAAGACTTACATAAATGAAAAAATATATTATGCTTATGAATCAGAAGACTCAAAATCAATGTTAAATCTACCCTAATAAATATATAGATTCAACACGATCTCAATAAAAATTCTAGCAGATATTTTTCAACTTGATGGTTGATTTAAAATTTATATGCAAGTTGGAAAGTACTTAAAAAATACCCACTGCCGTTGAGTCGGTTCCGACTCATAGCGACCCTATACGTCAGAGTAGAACTAACTGCCCCATACAGTTTCCAGTGAGGGCCAGGCAGATTTGAACTGCCAACCTTCTGGTTAGCAGATGTAGCACTTAAGCCACTATGCCACCAGGGGTTCCTGGAAAGTACCTAGAAAAGATAAAACAAGCCTGAAAAAGAAGAAAGTTGGAGTACTTACAATTATTTGATTTCAAGGCTTACTATAAAGTTTTATCAGGACAGTAAAGCACTCACAGAAAGACAGACAGTTGGATCAATGAAACACAACAGAGTCTAGAAATAGACCTACAGAAATGGTTAACTCATTTTTTTTACAAAGGTGCCAAGAAACTCAACGAAAAAGGATAACCTTTTTAACAAATGACCCTAGAACAACTGTATTACCATATGTTTAAAAAATAATGAATCTCAGACCTGAATGCAAGAGTTAAAATTATAAAACTTCTGGAAGAAAACATAAGAGACAAAATAATATTGAGGCGGGGCGCTAGAGACACTCAACAGTTCAAAGGTGCAGACCATACTTTCTAAAATGTAGTATACCCTTTTAGACACTAATACAATCTTGGACTGCATTGACAGGAATATAATGATCGTAGGAAGGAAATCCCTCAGCATTCTGAGATGATTACAACCCATTTACAGACTGTGTGCCTGTGTACACCACACATCAGCACAACAGAGGAAATCTAGAGTATACCCAAGGGAACAATGGGGAGGGAGGATCCAGAGTGTGTCCTACAGCGTGTAACAGAAAGTCAAATACAGAACTATAGTCTCAAAAGTAGTACAACTGGCATTGAAGTGTTACTGATACCTATGTTCATCCTAATAAATGGAACTATTAAGCTTTACCATTTCATAACGGTACTGACATGCACTGACCATGGAGCATATTTATGACTGATACATAGTTGACACATGTACATGCATTAAGGTTCTGCTCAAAATTATTTCAGTGATATGCTGCAGAGTCAAAAAAATAAAAAGTGGAGACCACTGGTCTAAGGTACAGAAGACAGAGAAAACAGAAGATGACTGAAAATTCAGAGTAATCATCTTCCAATTTTTGAACTCATTTGTTACGGAAGAAGGAATATATTTAGTTCATCTTTCTTCAGAGGCAGGGCTAGAAGTTACAAAGATTTCTGCCTGATATATATTACATATGTTATAAAGAATAACTTTCTACTAATTAAAGTTCTCAAATCATAGAATGAGTTGCCTTGGAAAATAATGAGCTTCTTATCCTTGGAGTAATTAACACAAACGAAAATGCCTGTAAACCAGATATCTGATTACATACCGTGCTGAGGCAGAAAACCACTAAAGTGGATTCTTACACACAGATATGCAATGATGATATGAATTACGTAATATGAATATATTTAATATGTTTACCCTAACCCTTAGCACTGATTATAGGCATTTATTTCCACAAAATGCTCAAATAAGCTTTGCCTGTATGCACAATGGTGAGAAGGGAAGCTCAGAAGGTAAACTCTTACAGGAGACAAATACTACAGAGGTGGATATTTAATGCATACTGATACTTAAAGATTTGCACAATATTTTCAAAATAATCCCTTTGTTATATTTTACAAAGCAAAATAATTTTACAACAAAAAGGAGGGAAATAAAAACGAGATACCGCTACATAACTACTAAAACAAAAAACCAAAGCCACTATGGTCAAGTCAGTTCTGACTCACAGTGACCCTATTAACCAGAGTAGAACTGCTCCACAGAGTTTCCAAGGAGTGCCTGGCAGATCTGAACTGCTGACCTTTTGGTTAGCTGACGTAGCACTTAACCACTACGTCACCTCAGAATACCTAAAAGTCAAAACACTACTAACAGCAAATGCTAGTGAGGATTGTGAGCAACAGAAAGTCTTATGCATTCATGGATAAAAGGAATGCAAAATGTAATAGCCTCTTCAGAAGACAGTTTGGCAGTTTCTTTCAGAACTAAATACAGTCCTACTTTATGATGCAGCCATCACACTTAGATATTTACTCAAAATGAATTAAAAACTTGTGCCCATGCAAAAACGTAAACACACAAATGATTACAGCAGCTTTATTCCTAACTGCCAAAAATTGGAAGCAACCAAGACATTCTTTAGCATATAAATGGATAAACAAACTGTGATACGTTCACACAAAAGAATATTATTCAACTGTAAAAAGTAATGAGCTTTCAAGCCACCAAAAGACATGCAAGAGCCTTACAAGCACATTGCTAAGTGAAAGAAGCTGGTCTGAAAAGGCTACACACTACATGATTCAAACTGTAACACTCAGAGAAAGAAAAAAACGATGGAGATACTAGAAGATCAGTTGCCAGAGATTCACAGGGAGGGAGAGAGGGATAAAAAGGGGTATGAGAAACTGTTAGGATGGCAGAATTATTCAGCAAGATATATGACGGCTATATGACACTATGCATTTGTCAACACCCACAGAAATACATACACCAAGAATGAACCCTAATGGACTTTAGTTAATAATGTATCAATACTGGTTCATTAATTGTAAACTATTTACCACCCTAAGGTGTTAATCATAGGTGAAACTATCTATAGGAGTGAAGTACACCCTGTACCATCTGATCACTTGTTCTGTAAACCTACAACTGTTCTAAAAAGAAATAAAGTCTATTACTTAAAAAAAAAAAACAGATGTTAGTACTTTTCAATGAAGTGATCTGTTAAAAATATTACATAGAATAGTATCCTTTATTGATGCAGTTTACAACAATATAGTATGCCAACTATTACCTAGTCTATAAATTCTAGGAGCTAAATTCAAGGTTTTATAACTAACATTTATGTATAGCAAAAAAAAAAAAAAAAAGGAAAGAAAGAAACACATCAACAGGTTGTGCCTACCCCAGATAGCCCAAACATATTATCACCTCAGATCACTGATTAAAATTCACTGACAACCCCGGAATATTAAGTGTAACCAAATTTAAGTGCATTTTCTTAAGTAAATCAGCATAGTTAACTACACGCCAACATTTTTTACTTAGTTTAATTTAACATCACTGCTTACCTGGTTTAACAGCTCGTCCACACAGCTGGGGTTTTAAAAGAACTTGTAACATGGCAGGGTTGTTCAAACTTTTCATAATTTGTACCGGATTTGGCTCTGGAAGTAAACCCTTCTGACTACTGTGCATCTTCAGTGAAGAGAGAAATAGAAACCAGCAGAACAAGGGTAAAAACAGAAGAGTATTTTTTTCATGCTTCCTTCTTTAGAATTCCTCTTTAATAAAATCGATTTAACGAGAAATGCAGCCTGCCTAGCCTAAGTTGGAACTGACACAGTGGTACCCTACAATGACAAAGCCACACGGAGTTCACAACCAACAAATACTTGTGAAATAAATGAAAAGATAAAAAAAGGCCAGCAGAGGCTGAGTCAGTTCTGGCCCACGGTGACCCGATGTGTGTCAGAGCAGGACTGTTCTCTACAGAGTCCTCAGTGGCTGATGTTTTGGAAGGAGACTGCCAGGGCTTTCTTCAGCAATGCCTGTGAGTAGACTCATTCCTCAGACTTTCTAGTTAGCAGCGAATGTGTTAACTGTTTGCACCACCCAAAGACAGAGAAGGAAGTCAGACACAGGCGTACACACAGAAACACACTTGCTAGCGGGTGTGAGAAAAGAAGAATGAATGAGTCTAACATAGAAGTTGTGATCTTCTGAGGAAAAGAGGGAGAGAGACAAGAAGAGAGCCGAGGTTTGAGATAACTGCTGTAGAAAATGGAAAAGCACGGATGAGAAACGAGCTCGAGTTTGCTATAGGTACTAAAGGGCCAGCTACAAACATCTAACATACATTTGCAGTGGCATCAAGCCACCTAGTTGTTTTTTTTCCAAGAGGACACAGAAACTTGGCTGCAGAAGTCAGTGACTGGACTGGTTCAGAATTGTAAATTTTTGCAAATCCAACCCAAAGAAGGGACAAGATCACCAGAGGAAATGAAGCTGATAGTGGAAAAATGGGTGAAACAATGAATTACACATGAAAGGATAAAACACTGCTATAGTTTCTCTCTACGCCAAGGTGAGGAAAAACAGCTTACCACGCGTTGAGCTGCTATCAGTGCTGCTAAGGTGCTTCGCCCTGGCGCTCCTGGGGCACAGAAGGAAACCTGGACCTTGCTTCCCTTGATGGTCATGCTATCAGTGGCTTGCTGAACCTCTTCAGCGTGCTCTGCTGTGTTATATTCAACCACTGCAAAACCACCGACGTAACTACCTTCATCCTGTGCGAGCTGATGTAATACATTTTATTAAAAGGGAAATTCTGGCATTAGACACATTTACGTACAATATGAAGTTTCAAATTCAAGAACAAGTATGTTACAGTGCATGATGCTAGGGGAAATAATGTACTATTTCCCCCTGAAAATAAAAGTTTATTAGTTGCTTCACTGCAGTTCTTCTTAAAGACAGCAAGATAAACAGGATCCCATCAAGTTTCTTTTCAGCACTTTGATTCTGTAATTTATGTCAAAAGTCAAAAGCCAAATGACAGTTTATACATTGTGAACATAAGTTACTAGTAATTTGTGCAAAAATGTTGAGATGAAATGATTAACAATTCTTAGAAACACAATTCATCAGATATTGAGACAGTGAAACACACTGAGCAATTTATTTGAGCTTGCATCTGTGGAAAACAGTATTATTAAGGGAAGAAGTGAAACTATATTCCAGTTTTAGTTCAGTTTAAAACAGATCCCAGGAATTTGGGTCAAGTATATGAAAGCAAAACTTATTTAGGGAAATTGTGTCCCAGGCTTGTTAGAATATCATATGCAATACACAGTGCTTATTTCTGAAGTTACCCTGAATAAACTCCTGCCATGCAGCACTAGGCTTCTTCCCACTCACCTACCTGTAAGAGTGTAAAGGGAGATGCTAAAGTCTTGGATCTGTAAGACTAGTATTAAGAGTAAATATAAGAAGAAAAAAAAGACACCCAAAAGGCTCTAAGTTTCAAACACAAGTGAATTATCTTAAATATTTTTACACTATAAAGTGATAAACATAACAAAATTCAGCTTGGCATATCTTTGTGAAGATACATTTACATCTATCTGGGTTTTGACAGTTCATAAATTAATATTACAATTAAAAAAATTCTTCTCTTTTATGTGTTTTTTCCCATTTCTGAAGGTTAACTTTCTTGTATAAGTAGACCAAATTTCCTGTTTCCTTTAAATTCTTCCTGCTCTTTAAAACTGTCTTCAGATGCCTTTTCCGCTATACAATTTTTTCTAGATAAATGAGGGAAAGGAAAAATATCAGCCTCTTTCAAACATTTTTCTAACCACCCTATTCCTCTTAGAATCCAAAATAGACTTTAAAATCAGATTTGTGAAAGTCATTAAGTTCTTTTGGTATCTTTCAGCTACAAAGAAATTCTGTCTTCAACACGGTCTCTACCAACTAACCAAATAAAAAAAAAGCCTGAATTTAATTGGTTCACTGATTAAAAACCATTGTAAGGTTGTTTTATTAATATTTAGTAATGGGTTTTAAAAATGGGTTTCACTAACCTGGTTCATTATGATGACTATCATGCTTATATAAATTATACTACCATGTTATGTGTCTCAAAAGGCAAAATCATTTAAGTTTACAGTATCAGTAGCTTCAGAGAGGAATGTTTCTGTTCAGTTTGAAGATGTATTGGTCTGACTTGTGATCTAATTAACTTTCCCTTATTTTCAAGTATTTTAGCAGAAGCTGAACAGTCAGCCAAAAATACTGTACCAAACATTTTTGGACTATGCTTGAAGCTAGACCAGATCATCTCTAAGGTCTCCTCTATCTCTAATTCACAATTCAAATATAAATTGTAATAAACGTCTTTTGTTCTCACATTGGTTTCAAAGGCCTCAACTAAAGCTCTAAAAAAATTATGCAGAGTCACAGGATGTAACTATCCAAATTTTAGTGTTCAAGAAATAGCAAATCAATGAGCCAATCAACTTTCAGTAACTAAAAAATCAAACAAAGAAAAAACCTGTTGTTGTTTTCAGCCCATAGCAACTCTACAGGATAGGGCAGAATGGCCCTATGGAGTTCCCAAGAAGCACCTGGTGGATTTGAACTACCCACCTTTTGGTTGGCAGCTGTAGCACTTCACCACTATGCCAACAAGCTTTCCTTCAATAACTAGGCAAAGATTTTTCAAGACATTTGTCATTAAAATATTCTAATATATGAAGTTTTGGGATGTATTATATTTGGACTACAGGAGTAGAGAAAAAAAGAGGATATATTTAAGATTAATGCTACTATCTTACCTTTTCTTCTCTACTCCTCCAGTCCAAATACATTATATATAGGTAAATACATATATATTCCTACTTGAAAATTTCTACCAAAGTTGTAGAGACTTGATAATGTCTATCTAAATAAAAAAGAGAAGGTGAAGAAAAGAAAGGAGGCTAGAAAGGCAAAGAGGTGGGAGGGAAGGGGGAAAACGGGAAGGGAAAGACAACAGTAAACGAGAGAAAGAGTTCATTAGTGCTCTTAAAAATGTGTAAGAGAAAGTTACATGTGTTATATATTTTGTCTATTTATTAGAATAAACTGCTTTTACTATAATGTTTAAAAATTCCCATCAATTTTGTCAGTTTTCAAAATGCTCTCTAAATTCTCACCTATAACAATCCATCCATTTTCAATTATACACTTTTTCTAAACTGTGTCTTACTTTTCCATCTTCCACTATATCACACATCACAGAGAAGCTGCAATTGTCTGCTTACTTACCAGTATTTCCCACGACACTGCGAGGAAATGAGATAGAGTATCTTTCTATTCTCTGCATGTCTAACACTGAGCACAGTGTCTGGCACAGAGCCAAAGCCCCCTGTAGTCAAGTGGATTCTGACTTGCAGCAACCCTAGAGACAGAGTAGAACTGCCAGGTAGAGTTTCTACGGTGCGCCTGGTGGATCTGAGCTGCTGGCTTTCTGGTTAGCAGCTGTAGCACTTAACCATCACATCACCAGGGAAGATGGTAAAAAAAACCTGGATAGACAGAAGGACCAATGAATGAATGGGCAGATGTGTGGATGGAAAAAGGAGACTGTACCAGTGATGAATTTGCTAAGACATACTTAAATGTATAACAAAATAGTTTGGACCGCCAATTTAAAATTTCCCAACAAAGTCTTCATTACAGACTACAGCACAGATTATGCACAGAGATATTTACAGGGCTGTGACAAATCTGCAACAGATTCAGACATATATACATATACACATATTTATATACACACACAATCTTGAATATTTCTAATGACACTTAAAAATACACACCTGGCAAAACACAGGTTTATGGATACCGGAAAAAAAGTGCAACAGCTCCTCTGAATCCCTGTAGTCACTAGGGAGTTTATCTATACAAAGGCACTTAGAATGAATGAGCTCTGAAGCCAAGAGATTAACATCCATCCACTGTGCAAAGAGAGATGATGCTCCCAACTGTTTCCCCAATAGCTCCAGTCTAGCCTTTGCAGCAAAATCCTTCTTCATGTACTCCACAAATCCATAGCCCTTAGAATGGCCAGTAACTTCACTGTAGACTAGAAAACACCTTTCGATATTTCCATAAGCACGAACAAGTTCTTCAAACTCCTCTAATGTAAAAGAGATGGGCAGGTTGGTAATACACAGCAAAGCATCTGTAGGCTGGAGCTGAACGACTAAGTCTTTTCCTCGAAAGGAGTACTGATGAAATGTCTGAATTGCATTCTGGGCTTGCTCCCCATTCAATAAGGTAACAAAAGCTAGAAGAAAACAAAAATTAAAGAGTTTTCTAAGGCAGTTTTCAATTTCTGACATGACCCACTAAGAAACACATTTTGAATCTGTGACTCAGTACACATACACATACACATACATGTATTTCTGAATTTCTGAAACAAAAGTGTCATGAAGTACTTCCTACCCCTACCATATGCCTTGCATTCTGATATTTTCTATTATATTTCACTGTGGTTTTTTTTTTATGCTTACACATTTCCCTAGTAAACTAATTTCATGATTGGTAACTCAAATAAAAACTACAGAAATATACTAAGTCCCATCATAAAATCTTAGAATATCTGTTGTTGGTTTTCACTTAATAATCTTCCCAACCTCACACAGGTACATTTTTCCACATTAGCCTAGAATGTGGTAGCAAGGATCTAAAACAATGAAGATGGAGCAAAAAAGGCACCAAAACTCCCCAAAGGACACCAGTTCTTTCTGCATCTCATTTACATGTTTTCTTAAAATCAGATTAAAATATTACACACATGCACACAATTAGGTGTACTTCTTGATTAACAATATGATATGGAAAAGGCAAAGGATCACAATCCCAGACAAACTGCTTAATTCTGAATCTTTGTAACCCCCCCAAAAAATATCTGTCTTGTCTACATAATGAAGTTATTCTAGCATCAAAGAATAAATACATATAACAATCTGTAAAATCTAAAACATGATACAAATACAAGATTTCAGATCAATAAAGTATCATGCAAAATATATTTATATATCTGGTAAAAATTCAGCCATATTAGCTTGTTGATCTATTGTTACAAAAATAATGAATATACAGAATTTGAGCAATTTTGTAAGGAATGTTTACAGTTCCCCATTGAAAGAAATAACACAGGGAATCTACCAATTACAAGTAAATTGCTCTCTAAAAGTTTCTCCCTTTCTTTCTCCACTTCCTCATATGCTCCTTCCCTTTTCCCTCTCCCTCCATCTCTAGGTTTGAGCATACAGTGAGTTGCTCCACATGAGCATTTAACGTATCCAAATTTAAGCACAACAATATGACAAATATGTATATAGCAACAACACTCAAACTCTCACTGCTGTTGAGTTGATTTCAACCCATAGCGACCCTATAGACAGAGTAGAACTGCCCCATAGAGTTTCCAAGGATCACCTGGCAGATTTGAACTGCTGACCTTTTGGTTAACAGTCGTAGCACTTAACCACTACACCACCAGGGTTTCTCAGTATATAGCAACAGAGAGAATTTAAATAGGCTGGACAATTCTACCTGTCACGTCACCTAATCTGCTCTTCTCTCAATTGGTCTTTGTGTCCATGTAACTCAAGAGTGTAGGCACCTCACTACACTGAGTGTGATGCTGACATTTAAAGAAATATATTTTTCATTTAACACAGTCTCTACAGGCAAGGAAACTATCACCAAAGGAAAACAGCTAAATCTTCCAACACTTTAGAAAAATTAGCTATGAGGAGCACTGAGCCTACGAAGAACATTCATTCATTATAAAAATTAAGAGGTCTCTAGTAACAATATGCTAAACAATATGATTAAAATTTAGGACACTAATATTACTTTTGGATACCCTGGTGACAAAAATCATTAACAGTTATGTCTGCTATAACCAAAAGATCTGCAGTTCAAATCCACCAGATGCTCCTAAGAAACTCCTTGGGGGCGGTTCTACTCTGTCCTATAAAATTACCATGAGTGGGAGTCAACTCAATGGCAATGGGTTTGGTTTGATTTGGTTTAATATGACTTTCAGAAAATAAATGGTCTGAGTAACATTTATGTGACTGCATACTTTTTCAGAGACTAGTTTAAGCAAGGAAAAGACTAGCTGTTTTAGTCTATAATAACTATACATAGAACCAAATAAAATTAGATGCTTAGAAATGAAATCTTACCTGTCCGTTTATTTCTGTCCACATAACAATATTTTAACTCATAGTCTTTAAATAAATCATGAACTTCCTGAAAAAGACAAAACCACAAATTCAATGAATATACAAACACAGTCAGTAGATAATTCGATTGTATTAGCCTACCATCACTACCATCTCCATCCTCCATGTAAAAAATCACTCATGGATCCTCATTATTTATGAAGTTAAGGATATTCAAAGATGACCGGAAATGGTACCTAGATATGGAACCACCAGATACGGTGTCAAAGTAGCTCTCCAAATGTATTTCCCAATTACAACCTCTACACATAGCCTATATTCCCACTCAAATGGAATCCACACTGTGTCACCAGTATACCACGCACAGCTGTTACTTGGTATTTCTGCTCACGCTGATATCCTGACCTAGCATGCTGTGTTCACACCACCGAACCTCATAAACATCACCAGAAACCACATACATTGCTTTAAAGCTCAACCCAAATGTCCTTCCATGATGTCTTTTTCATTTGCCCCACAAAACAGAACATCTTCCTCCTTTGTGATATCAATGGTCCTGCACTGCACCTTAGTCACCTGGGACTGCTCGGACAGAAGCACCTCAAGTTATCCATTTCCAAAGTTAATATGGCAGAACAGACGCAAGTTAGACATTTCCAAAACCAATGGGAGAACTTGCAGGGAAAGAAAGGACTGCCCATTAAGTTTGCGAACTCTTCCTAGAAAAAGTGTTACATATTTCGTTGCTGAATATCAATCACTGTGATCACCTTTGTGGGAAGCTATGCACCAATGCCAGTGCCTAGTCCACCCTTCAAAGCAATTTTGGAACTCTTTCTGGAATGGCCATCAGAGCTGTTATCATATTATCCTTGATGTCCTGAATGTCATCCAGATGTCTTCCTTTCAATATTTCCTTTATCATGAGGTAAAGAAAAGTCATTAGGGCCAGATCAGGTGAGTAGGGAGGGTATTCCAATACAAAAACTCCCTCATTGACAACTATACAATTAAGTTCTCAAATTTACTACCATGCCACTATCTGTAATGGCCATTCCAGAAAGAGTTCCAAAATTGCTTTAAAGGGTGGACTAGGCACGGGCATTGGTGCACAGTTTCCCAAGGCGAGTACTCTGAAAATGACTGCAGTGATATTCAGCAATGAGGTATGGGGCACTTAGACCAATTAAGCTCACAGACTTAATTTTCAGACCTCGTAGACAACAAGTCAGCAGAATACATTACATTAGCCCTCAAGGCTTTGGAAATAAGCCTCTGTTCTCTGAGATGTTTTACACAATGGCCCTGCCCACAAGACTCTAGTATTCTCCATAATCTCCAGATTCTGAGCGGGGGGGCCCTTGGCCCTGGGCTACAGCATAGTCTTCCAGGCCCACTGGGACAGCAACTCTGCTCTCTTGGCTTTAGACATAACATTCTCCCATTCCAACCAATCAGAGACATTAATGACCTTGGCACCAGCAGGCCCCTTCTTCTGCCCTTTGGGCATGACAGCCATGCCCTGCCCTGCTGGCACTCATGAGCGGTAGCCCCACACTCCAGAACCAAGTAGGTGAAGATATGATGCTTTGAAACCTAGGAGATCCTAAGCCCCCTTTTTGAAGCCCCAGAGGCCATGGCTCCACTTTCAGAAACTTCTGAGGTCATGGACGTACCTTGTGAGACTGAGGCAGTTCAGCATCTCATGCTCCTTGTCTCTTCAGCTTCTCCTTTCTGTGGCCTCTTGGCCTGGGCCTCACCCCTGTACCTAGCCTCCTGGGGTAAGTGATTCGAAGCTCTGTGACTCTACCAACAAATCCCTAGAGGCACTCCACTCCACCAGGAAGCCTTCTGGGCACAGGTACTCAGCTCTGCGGATCAGTAAGCCTAGCTCCACCAATAAGTGCCTGGAGGCATGCCACTCCTTCAAGAAGCCTCCTACCCGCTCTTGTTCCACGGGTTGTAGGCTCCAGTGCTGTCTGGTACTCGTCTCCCGGTTCTATATCCCTGGTTCACTGCTGCTGCTAGCCCTCAGCTCCTCTTTCTCACCATCTGTACCTTTTTCAGTGTTAACAGTACTCCTCAGTTCCTTCTGAGTCTTTCATCTGTTCACAGTTTCAAAACCGCTCCTACATTTTAGGTATCTACTAGAGCAGCAACCCACTCCCTCAATACCAAATTTAGTGCTGCTATAATAGAAATACCACAAGTGGATGGCTTTACAAAGACAATTTTTATTCTGTCACAGTCCAGTAGGCTACAAGTCCAAATTCAGGCATCAGCATCAGGGAAAGTCTCTTTTTGTTGGCTCTGGAGGGAGCTTCCAAGCCACAGGGATGCCGGGTCCTTTCCAAAGGACGTGCTCTGCTCCCAGCACTGCTTCTTTCCTGATGGTATGAAATCCACTTGCTTCCCTTTCCTTTATACCTCATGAGACTGTCTCAAAGCACGGTACAGTCTTATACACTGAGTCCTGCTCCACCAACACAACTGCTGCCCATCCTCCCTCATTAACGTCACAGAGGAAAGATTTACAACACAAAGGAATATCACACAATACCAGGAATAAAGCCTAGACAAACTGATGCACACATATTAGGGGGGACATAATTTGACACATCACACTTTGTATATGCCTCTCTTACTGAAATAAATATTATACTTGTTTCTCTTTCTGCATGTTAGGCACTGAGCTTTTAACAGCAGATGCTCATGAGTACAATCACGTAAAGAAATGCAGATTGTAACCCTAACTTAGGGACCCCTGAGTAAGAAAACATGTAATAATCATGAAAGTACAGTGTAGAGTCCAATTTATCTCCCCTTGGAGCCCCAAAATGTTTCAACCAGCCTTCTGGTTTGTTCTGTATCTAATACTAATCCAGCTTGAACTACTTTCTTCTGATAGCCTGCCTTCTATCCATCTGGCTGCTTAAAATAGTAGCAGATTGTAGATTTCCTTTCTGTTCCCTTTATCCTTCTTGTTAAACTGATAGTACTTAAGGACAAGTACTGTACTTTACAAATTTGTACATTACCTGTATTGCTGTGCATAGGTAGACACCCAAATATCTTTTAAATTAGTTTAATTTAAATGCTTTGTTGTTGCATGGATAATTAATTGGCCCTGGAATTTTTACTCATAACACACAACCAACATTGTTAATATTTTTTAAGGGAACTGTACTATCACATAGGTAAGCATTATGAACCCAGACTGAAGACTTACAGTCAGCATGTTCTATATCACAAATGAATAAATTAAATATACACAAGTACAAGTATGTTCACAACCTAAAATGTTTAAACCCATAACAACAATACATATTACTATTACATAGGTGACATTTATTTAGTTTTTACTAAGTACCAGTAAAGAGCAGCTTGAGAAGACAAAAGAAAGTATTACAATGACACATGCAATGAGCTGGAAATGGAAAACCAGAAGAGAAGAACATGTTCTGTATTTGTCAAGCTGAAAGAACAACAGAAAAAATTCACAGGGAAATTATTAAATGACTCAGGGAGCATCAAAAGAAGATGGAAGGAATACTAACAGTCATTATAACACAAAGAACTAGTCGATGCTCAGCCATCTGAAGAGGCAGCATATTATCAGGAACCAATGGTACTGAAGGAAGAAGTCAAAGCTGAATTGAAGGCATTGACAAAAAATAAGGCTCCAGGAGTTGACGGAATATCAACTGAGATATTTCAACAAACAGATGCAGCACTGGAAGTACTCACTTGTCTATGCCAGGAAATTTGAAGGACAGCTACCTGACCAAATGATTGGAAGAGATCCATATTTATGCCCATTCCAAAGAAAGGTGATCCAACCAAACGTGGAAATTACTGAACAATATCGTTGATACCACACACAAGTAAAATTTTGCTTAAGATCCTTCAAAAGCAACTGCAACAGTCTATTGACAAGGAACTGCCAGAAATTCAAGCTGGATTCAGAAGAGGACATGGAACCAGGGATATCACTGCTAATATCAGTTGGATCTTGGCTGAAAGCAACGAATGCCAGAAAGATGTTTACTTGTGTTTCATTGACTACGCAAAAGCATTTGATTGTGTGGATCATACTAAATTACGGCTCATGTTGCAGAGAACGGGAATTGCAGAACACCTAACTGTGCTTTTAAGAAATCTGTATATAGATCAAGAGGCAGTCTTGCAAACAGAACAAGGGGACACTGCATGGTTTAAAGTCAGGAAAGGGGAGTGTCAGAGTTATATCCTTCCACCATACTTTTTAATCTGTATGCCAAGCAAATAATCCGAGAAGCTAGGTCATATGAAGAAGAACGAGGCATGAGGATTGGAAGATGATTCATTAACAACCTGCGTTATGCAGATGACACCGCCTTACTTGCTGGAAGTGAAGATTTGAGACACTTACTGATGAAAATCAAGGGCCACAGCTTTCAGTATGGATTGCACCTCAAAATCAGGAAAACAAAAAGCCTCACAACTAGACCAGTAAACAACATTGTCATAAATGGAGAAAAGATTGAGGTTGTCAAGGAATTCGTTTTACTTGGATCTGCAATCAACATCCATGTAAGCAGCAGTCAAGAAATCAAAAGATGTACTGTATTTGAAAAATCTGCTGCAAAGGATCTCTTTAAAGTATTGAAAAGTAAAGATGTCACCTTGAAGACTAAAATGTGCTTGACTCAAGCCATGATATTTTCAATCGTATCATATACATGCAAAAGCTGGACCACGAACAAAGAAGACAGAAGGACTGTCTTCTTTGAATTATGGTGTTGGAGAAGAATGTTGAATGTACCATGGACCGCCAGAAGAACAAATAGATCTGTTCTGGAAGAAGTATAATCAGAGTGTTCCTTGGAAGCAAAGATGGCAAGACTGCATCTTACATACTTTGGAAATGTTGTCAGGAAGGATCAGTCCCTGGAGAAGGACATCATGCTGTGTAGAGGGGAGGGTTGGCAGAAAAGAGGAAGATCCTCAATGAGATGGATTGACCCAGTAGCCACAACAATAGACTTAAGCATAAAAATGATTGTGGACATGGCGCAAGACCAAGCAGTGTTTCGTTCTGTTGTTCATAGTGTCATTATGAGTCAGAACTGACTCAACAGCACCCAACAACAGGTACCAGTGGAGCCCTCGTGGCACAGCGGTTAAGAGCTATGGCTGCAAACCAAAGAGTCAGCAGTTAGAATCCACCTGCTGCCCTTTGGAAACCCTGTGGGCAGTTCTACTTTGTTCTATAGGATCACTATCAGTTGGAATCTACTTGGTGGCAAGAGCTTTGATGCTTTTTTTTAAGTACCAGTAGTTTTTTTTAAAAAATGAAGCCAGAACAGAGAGAAGTACCTTGCCAAGGCTGCACAGTTAGCAACCTGCTGAGTGGGGATTCTACTCATCACTCTCACTCCAGGGGCCATACTCTTAACTTCTAGGCTATCTTGCTTATTCCTTCCAGTACGAATTTTAACAACAGCGTATTACCACTAACCCCAAGCAAAACAAAACCCACTGCCATCAAGTTGATTCTGACTCATAGTGACCCTACAGAACAGAGTAGAACTGCCTCATAGAGTTCCCAAGGAGTCCCTGGTAGATTTGAACTGCCAACCTTTTGGTTAGCAGACATAGCACTTAATCACTACACCACCAGGGCTTCCTTACTACTAGCAGTTGCCAGACAAAAATACCAGAACTGCCCTAATAAATGATCATTAGAGTAATATGGAAATAGAAAACAAATGAGAAGACAGTTACAGGTTGAGAAATATGTTCCCCGTTAACCCAATGCAAAGAGGGGAGAAAAAGTACACAATAGGCAAAATATAAAAACACAGTGCTGAGTAAAAAAAGGTAATCATTACAGTAACATTAAAAAGGTAAAGTTGATAGTGTAATACTCACTAAAAACTTGTTGCCATCATGTCAAATGAGCAAGTAATAGAAACAAAACTTGCCAGTTTTGTAAAATTATTTGCAATTGTTTGGTAGAATATAGTACTACAAAACTCACTGCCATCATGTTGATTTCAACTCACAGCGACCCCACAGGACCGCACCAGAGGGCTTTCAAGGAGCGACTGGTAGAATCGAATTGCAGACCTATTCGATAGCAGCCATAGCTCTTAACCGCTGCACCACCAGGGTTTCCATATAGTCAATATACAGATCAGTTTATATATCCCTCTGATAATTTTTAATCTTTTGAGCTTCAAGTTTTCTTGGGCTCATAAAAACATACACTTGTGTACTTCATTAAGAACACCTAACTCTCAATATCATAACATATCCATCTTGCCTACTGTTTAATTTAATACTATTAAGAAGGTAACACGGTTTTGCTTGAAGGGATCTAGTGTGTTTTTAGTTGTCCAGAATCTAAACTTTCATTTCACTGGTTAACAGCTGGTCAAACTCCAGGCAAATAAAACATGATACTACTCTGTACATTATCGAATATCCATAAACTAATGATGTATTGCTCATTCAGCTAAGAGAATTACCTGTGAGATCTTAAGTGCTGAAAGATATATTCTGCAACTTAGAAATTTTTATTTTGAATATACTCATATTTCTAATAACAGCTTTTCTGTGTATCAGATCTGGATACACATTTTGCCAACTGGGAAACCTTATAAGGAAAAAAAAGGAAAGAAAAGAAAAACACAATTGCTTTTCTCCATACCCTGGTTCTGACCCAGGCAAAAGTGGGTCACCCATCAACTTGAGCCTTGGTTAAGTCAGCCAAATTAAAAACTTAAAACCAGAGAGACATGACAACAATCTGCCAAAATTCTACCATGCTGTCCCACAGAAGTTGAAAAAGACTAAAATTATGCTAATCTAACTTTATGATCTTTCTATCAACTTACAAGGTAATTTTAAGGAAAGAAGCGGCACCACTGACAAAAATGTTTTGACCTCTTACCCCCAAAAACAGTTACAATTTTTCTAAAGTCATAAATGTTCATCGCAATGGATGAAATGAGAAGGTTTATAATCTAGTTCAAGACCTGTTCATGGTACTCCCTGGAATAAAATGAACAGTTTTGCACATATGAAGTGTTTTCTGGGGACAAAATCAACAACTTTCAATTCAAAGCAGACAGGAATGACTTCTCCACCCACTGCTAAATAACCATTGTTCCTGTAGTTCTGGATCTCTTCCAGAATGAATTCCTGACTTAGTTACGAACCCAAATCACATTGTCTTCTCGGCCCTTGGTAGACTTTTTTTAAACTATTATTCTAAGAAAGGCTGCCACATGAGATTAAAGCACACCATTTTTAAGAGTTATTTTATTATGCTGAAAGGAAACAAATGTTTTTGTAAATTCTTCTTTAAAGGGTTAAGGAATCTGAAAACACCAAAGAATATCTGCAACATATACTAAGCTATGTGGACCAGTAATGAAGTAAATGAACAAGAACTTGTCCACCAAACTTGAGGACTATCGATACTGCCATATCCACCTATACATTCCTTCTCTAGCCTGGTCCTTCACATTTCCCCATAATTTTATTTCCTCACGTAAGTGTGTGATGTAGTTATTTAGTCCAGCTGTAACAGAAATACCACAAGAGGATGGCTTTACCAAGGAGAAATCTGTTTCCCACAGAAAAATAGACTAAAAGTTCAGATTCATGGTATCATCTCCAGGGGAAGCCTTTCACTGTTGGCTCTGGAGGAAGGTCCTTGCTATCAGTCTTTCCCTGGACTGGAAGCTTCTGAGGCCCAGGGTCCCCAGGTCCAAAGGATGTGCTCTGTTGCTTGCAATGCTTCTTTCCTGTATGAGGTCTGCAACTCGCTGCTTGCTTCCTTTTCCTTTATACCCCAAGAGACTTCCTCAAGGTATAATACAATATTACAGATTGAGTTCTGCCTCTCTAACACAAGCACTGCCCATCCTTCCTTACTGACACCACAGAGACAGGACTTATGGCATATAAGCAAACCGTCACACGATACCAGGATTCATGGCCTAGCTAAATTGCTGCACACATTTCTGGGGGGACACAGTTTCATCCACGATATGTATTGCCAAACAGTACACTGTTCCACATTGTTTTTGAGCTTTGTAAGATGGTATCACACTAAGTTTAATCTTTTGTTATCCTGCTTTTTATACTCAATGTTATAGTTCTAAAATTCAGCGATGTTCCTGTATTCATGTATTCCCCCTTTTAATAGTCTGTTCTGGGACCACTGATGTCCGTTTTTCTGTGAGAGAGTATTAGAGCATTTAGTTAATTTCCAGGTGCTTGCTGCTGTGTTACTTATTAAAAACAGCTATAATCACATTCATGTAAAGTTTATTTGTCTTCAATAAATGGAGTTCTTAGGTCATACCAAAAGAAATACAATACTCATGGTTGTTGACTTAATTCCAACTCACACCAAACCTATAGGACTGAGTGGAACTGCCCCATAAAGTTTCCATGGACTGCCTGGCAAATCTGAACTGCAAACTTTCTGGTTAGCAGCTGTAGTACTTAAGCACTATGACACTGATTTGTTTAGCTAATCTCCTGTTCATAGCCATTTGTGCTGTTTCCAGTTGGGTTTATGAAAAAGCAATTTGGTAGAGAACTGCTGTGTAAAATATACTCAGGAATAGAATTACCAAATTATATGGTAGTCTTATGTTTAGCCTTAGTAGAAACTGCCAAATAATTTTCCACAACGGTGGACCCCACTTTGATAGATCTACCAGTAGAGTATAAGTTCCAATTGTTCTACATCATAGTCAACACCAGGTACTGTCTGTCTTTTAATTTTAGCCACTATAGTGGGAGTGCACCTGTGTTCAACTATGGTCTTCATCAGCATTCACTCTGATGAATACTGAAGACCTTTTCATTGGCTAATTGTCCAACTGAATGTCATTTTTGTGAAATGTCAGTTCTAAACTTTTGCTTTATTTTATACTGGGTTGCCTTTCTACTTTACTAACTCACAGAAGTTCCCTATAAAGTCTTTTGTCAGATACAGGTACTGCAAATACCTTCTCCCAGCCTCTGGTGTGCCTATTTACTTTTTAATGTTGTCTTTTGATGAGAAGACACTAATTTTAATGAAACCTAATTTATTATACTTTCCTTTCAGGTTAATGTTTTCACATCCTGTTTAAGAAATTGTTACTGGGAGGTGGAGTCAAGAAGGCAGACTAAACGCATGTCTACCTAAATCCCTCTGGAAACCAAGACCTGAAATGATAATTAAATGGAGCCTTCTGGACACCCAGTGAGCCCTAGGATGCAGCACAGGGCTGTTCATTTGGACTTCATACCACTGAATGTAAAACTTCCTCTTTTTCACTGACCCCACTCTCGGCAAGCAGAGGCTTGCACAGACCGAAGATAACTCACCATTCTGATTTTTTTTTCCTCTCTCGTGGCTGACAGGCAAAGCTGGGACTTGACTAGCCGCTGGTCTCGGACACACTGCTGGAGGGACAGGCAAGCATAATTACCAGGTTCTGATAGCCTGGCTTTGGACTGTACATATCTCGGCTCCCCTGGCCTATTTTTCTGTCTCTTTCATGTGGTAGCTGTACAGATGCGCTTCTGTGGGACACCACCTTGATCCTCTGGAAAACGGAGTAGCCCAGGCAGAGGCCCCAGCCGGACTTGGTTCCTAGGCTGGGAGGTGGCACCTGCCAAGGGGGAGGGCGTTTTTCCAGCAGGTAGATGGTGTTTTGCACCGTGTCACTTGGGGCTATGGCCCAGCAGTGGAGGCTGCAGACTCTGGGCATTTTGGCACTCTTGGACTCTCCTTCTGCCAGGAGCCTGGTCCAGACTGGCTGGCGAGCTTGTGCAGGACGCCATCTTGCTTCGCTAGGAAGTGGAGCCATCCATACGGAAGCCTCAGCTGGACCTAATTCCTGGGCAGGGAGGCAGTGCCTACTCAGAAGACACCGTTTTTCCATCAGAAAAAGATAATTCTACACAGATTCACCTGCAGCTATGGCCCAACAGCAGAGGCCAACAGCCTTTCTGTATTTTGAGCTAGTTTATAACATCTGGGGTTCAATATACAGGTAATTACTTTGCCAGTTGGGAAGAGGGATGTATACACCTGAAAACCTGACTGACTTTGGGAGTTGTCAAATACTTTTTACTTCTCATTTTAAGACGGCCTAGAGAAACAACTGTGGTCCATCTTCACAGCGTCTCTCCCAGCCTCTACTGACCCACATTAAGCCCAAAAAGCAACAAACGTTGGCAAAGACAGTACCCCAGAAATCACTCATGGCATCAGAAGGCCCCCCACAGAAACCACCTCAGAACTTCCCAGATGAAGAAGCTTTTCTGAAACTATCAGAAGGTGAATACAAAAGGATTATATATAGACCCCTACTAGACCTTATACAAAATGCAGCAGAGCAAAACAAAAAATTAAGCAAGCTGTTGGATCAGATGCAACATCAGTACTCAGAAATCCAACACATCAAGAACAAAATCAAAGACATAAAAACTTCCATTCAAAGCCAAGAAAACAGAATGGAACTAATGAAAAAGAGAATTTCTGATCTGGAAGACAGAGCCACTGACTCCAGCATCTATGAGGAGAAATCAGAAAAAAAGAAACAAGAAAAATGAAGAACCATTAAGAAGCACCTGGGACTCTATTAAGAGGAAATATCTATGACTAATTGGAGTTCTGAACAGGGCGACACACCTGAGAACACACAGAGTACTGTTGCTGAGCTGTTGACAGAAAACTTCACATAAATTATGAAAGAAGAGAATACAGATATCCAAGATACATATCGAACATGACCCAATATAGATCTCAATAGAAAGACTCCAAGACATATTATAACCGAGCTTAACAAAATAAAATATAAGCATAGGCTCTTAAACGCAGCAAGACTCAAAGCAAAACTGACATTCAGAGGGAAACCATGTAGGCTTTCATTGGATTTCTCAGCAGAAACGATGCTGACATGGAGACAGTGGGATGACATATTCAAAGCCCTGAAGGAAAAGAAATTCCAACCAAGAATTATATATCCTGCAAAACTATCTTTGAAATATGAAAATGAAATTAAGACATTCCCAGATAAACAGAAACTCAGAGACTTTGTAAAAACCAAACCAAAGCTACAAGGAATACTGAAAGAATTTCTTGGCTTGGAAGAACAAAATCGCTAACTTGATATTTTAGAAGGACACATTATCCAGAATCCTACTTAGTTAGGGAAGGCTCCAAATACAATCAAAGCTTTAATAGTGAAAGAAACAATCTAGTGATCATATCACGTAAACAATGATATCATTATATTAGAAAGAGGGATGTATTACAGTCATTGTAATCCTTCCAGATGGAAAGGAAGTTGACAAGACTCGTAGCAATCAAAATTGGATTTATATATAGTTTAGTAAGTGGGATCACAGGGGTAGCCTTAAAGACAATAGAAAAGCAACATACAGTACCAAGAAATGTAGCACAGGAGTCTCAACAACCACAAAACCAACCCTGAAAAGACTGAAAAATCAATTCACAAAGAAGAAGGTCGCAGAACAGATTAATAAGAACAACAGAGAAAACATCAATACAAAAATAAACACATCACAATGGCAGCACTGAACACATACCTATCAATAATTACATTGAATGTGAATGGACTGAATGCTCCAGTAAAGAGACATCGAGTGACATCTTGGATCAAAAGACATGACCCATCTATAAGTTGCCTACAAGAAACTCACCTTAGACCCAAAGATAGGAACAAACTGAAAATTACAGGATAGAAGAATATATACCAAGCTAACAACAAACAAAAAAGAACAAATGTGACAACTCTAATCTCAGATAAAATTAATTTTAATGTAAAATCCACCATCGTGGACAAGGACGGTCACTATTTACTGCTGAAAGGTTCAATACACAAGCAGGACTTAACAATATTAAATATTTATGCACCTAATATTACAGCACCTAAATACACCAAAGAAACACTGACTACACTCAAAAAGGACATAGATCAATCCACAATAATAGTAGGAGACTTCAATAGTCCACTCTCAATATTAGACAGCTCATCTAGAAAAACGCTCAATAAGGACACAGAAGACCTTATTGTCACAATTAACAAACTAGAGCTTATCAACATATACAGAACTTTCTATCCATCAGCAGACAACTACACCTTCTTCTCCAGGGCACATGGAACATTCTCCAGAATAGACCATGTGTTAGGACATAAAGCAATTCTCAACAAAATCCATACCACTGAATTAATGCAAAGCATCTTCTCAGATCATAAAGCCAGAAAAGGTGAAATCAATAGCAGAAAAAACATAGATAGAAAGTGGAACTCATGGTAACTGAACAACACCTTGCTCAAAAAATCATGAGTTATAGAAGAAATCAAGGATGAAATGAGAAATTCATGGATTTCAACAAGAACAAAAACACTTCCTACCAGAACCTTTGGGATACAGCCAAAGCAGTGCTCAGAGGTCAGTTTATCTCTACAAATGCACACATCTAGAAGGAAGAAAGAAACCAAATAAAAAAACTGACCCTACAGCTTGAACAAGTAGAAACAGAACAACAGAGTAACCCCGCAGGCACCAGAAGAAAACAGATCATAAAGATTAGAGCAGAACTAAACCAATTAGAGAATAGAACAAATGCAAAAATTGAAAAGACCAAAAAGTGGTTTTTTGAAAAGATCAACAAAATTGACAAACCTCTGGCTAAACTTACTAAAGAAAAACAGGAAACAAATAACCCAAATAAGAAATGAGGGGGGAGTGGAGTCAAGATGGCAGACTAAGCACACGTCTCCTTATATCCCTCTGGAAACCAAGACCTGAACTGATAATCAAACGGAGCCTCCTGGTCACCTAGTGAGCCTCCAGTACATGGCACAGGGCTGTTAATTTGGACTTCACACCACTCAGTGAAAAACCTCCTCTCTTTAGCTTACTCCCGCTCCTTGCTAGCCCTGGCTCTCACAGACTGAAGGTAAATGCACCATTTTGATTTTTTTTTCCTCTATCTTGGCCAGCGGGAGAGCTGGGTCTTAGCTACCGGCTAGACTCAGACACACCGCTGGATGGATAGGCAAGTGAAATTCCCATATTTTGAGAGCCAGGCTTAGGACTCTGTTCATCTAGCCACTTTGGGCCTGTCTTTTTACCACTGCCACAGCGTGGTTTGTACAGAACCGTACTGTCAGTGTGCAGGATGCCATGTTAGATATGGAGATTTTAGTGGGACGTAATTCTTAGCCTGGGAACCAGCACCTGCAAACAGGACAGCACTTCTCCAACAGAAAAGCAGCAATTTACACATAGTTGCCTATGGTGGGGCCCGGCGACAGAGGCAGAGGAATCACTACCTTTCCGCACCTATAGCCCCTCTATTTGCTGCCTGTGTGGAGGGCGCCAGCTTCGATACGATGGCTGCAGCTGGACCTATTTCTTAGCTTGAGAGCCAGAGCCTGCCCACAGGAGAGTGCTTTTCTACCAGAAAAGCACTACTTTACACAGTGTAGCCTAAGGCTGGGCCCTGTCAGCAGAGACCAACAGGGCAGTAGCATTGCTCTATTCCGAACTAGTTTGTATCATCTGCAGTTGGATACAGTGGTGCTTACTTTGCCAGTTGGGAAGACAGACCTCTACACCTGAAAACCTAACTGACTTGGGAAGTGGTCAGATACCTTTTGCTTGCATTTTAAGACAGCCTAGAGAAACATCTTCAGTCCATCCTCACAGTATCTCTTCCAGCCTCTACTTACTCACATGAGACCCAAAAAGCAACAGACACTTGTGGCATACAAGAAATCACCCATGGCTTCAAACAAAGCAACCAAGGAGTTTTTCAGATGAAGAAACTTTTATGAAAGCATCAGAAAGTGAATACAAAATGATTATATACAGAGCCCTTCTAGACCTTATACAAAATGCAAGAGAACAAAAGGAGACATTAAACAAGCTGTTCGATCTGATGGAATACCAATATTCTGAAATCCAACAGATCAAGAACAAAATGAAAGACATAGAAACTTCAATGCAAAGCCAAGAAAAGAGAATGAAACAAATGGAAAAAAGAATTTCTGACTTGGGAGACAGGGCTACTGATGTCAGCGTCTATGAGCAGAAATCAGAAAAAAGAAACAAGGAAAATGAAGAAGCATTAAGAAGCATGTGGGACTCTATTAAGAGGAACAACCTTCAACTAACAGGATGAGACATCTGAGAACACAGAGAGTATCGTTACTGAGCTGCTGACAGAAAACTTCCCAGAAATCATGAAGGAAGAGAATGTAGACATCTCAGATTCATATCGTACACCACCCAATATAGATCTCAAAAGAATGACTCCAAGACATAATCAAGCTTAACAAAATGAAACACAAGCAGCAACTCTTAAAGGCAGCAAGACTCAAAGCAAAGTTAACATTCAGAAGGAAACCCTGTAGGTTTTTGTCAGATTTCTCAGCAGAAACCATGCTGGCACAGAGACAGTGGCATGACACATTCAAAGCCTGGAAGGGGAAGAACTTCCAACCAAGAATTATATATCCTGCAAAACTATCTTTCAAATACAAAAATGAAATTGAGACATTCCCAGATAAACAGAAACTCAGAGACTTTGTAAAAACCAAATCAAACTACAAGAAATACTGAAAGAAGTTCTTGGCTTTGGCTTAGATGAACAAAACCACTAACTTTATATTTTAGAACAACACATTACTCAGAACTCTACCCAGTTAGGGAAGGCTCCAATGTCAATCACAGCTTTAATACTGAAAGAAGCAATCCAGTGATTATCATGAAAACTATGGTGCCATCACATAAAAAGAGGGATGTACTACAGTCATTATATTCCTTCCAGATGAAGAGGAAGATGGCAAGACTGGTGGTAATTAAAATTGGGTTTATATATACTTTATTAAGGGAGATCATAGGGGCAGCTGTAAAGCACAAGATGTATCACACTATTTCAAAAAATGTAACACAGGAGTCTCAGCAACTATAAAAACAGCTCTGAAAAAGGTGAAAAACCAACTCACAAAAAAGAATGTCCCAGAACAGACTAATAGGCACAAGAGAGAAAACATCAACACAAAAATAAACATATCACAATGGCAGCCATGAACACATACCTATCAATAATTACATTGAATGTCAATGGACTGATTGCTCCAGTAAAGAGACAGCGAGTGACCTCTTGGATCAAAAGACATGACCCATTCATATGTTGTCTACAAGAAACTCACTTGAGACCTAAACATAGGAACAAACTGAAAATTAAAGGTTGGAAGACTATATATCAAGCTAACAATGAACTAACAAAAGCAGGTGTGGCAATTCTAATCTCAGACAAAATCAATTTTAATGTAAAATCCACCACCGTGGACAAAGATGGACACTATTTATTGCTGAGAGGTTCAGTACACAACCAAGACTTAACTATATTAAATATTTATGCACCTAATATCAGAGCACCTAAATACGTCGAAGAAACACGGACTACACTCCAAAAAGAATTAGATGACTCCACAATAATAGTGGGAGACTTCAAACTCCACTCTCAATACTGGACGGATCATATAGAAAAAAGCTGAGAAAAGATACAGATCTCATTGCCACAATTAACCAACTAAACCTCATCAATATATACAGAACTTTCCACCCATCAGCAGACAACTACACCTTCTTCTCCAGTGCACATGGAACATTCTCCAGAATTGACCATGTGTTAGGACACAATGCAGTTCTCAACTAAATCCATACCATTGAATTATTGCAAAGCATCTTCTCAGATCATAAAGCCATCAAAGTTGAAATCAATAGCAGAAAAAACATAGATAGAAAGTGGAACTCTTGGAAACTGAACGACATCTTGCTCAAAAAAACATGGGTTCTAGAAGAAATCAAGGATGAAATAAAGAAATTCATGGATCCCAGTGAGCATGAAAACACCTCCTACCAGAAGCTATGGGATACAGCCAAAGCAGTGCTCAGAGGTCTGTTTATCCCCATAAATGCACACATCTGGAAGGAAGAAAGAAACCAAATCAAGGAACTAACCCTACAGCTTGAACAAGTAGAGAGAGAACATCAGAGGAAGCCCTCAGGCACCAGAAGCAACCAGATCATAAAGATTAGCACAGAGCTAAATGAATTAGAGAACAGAAAAACTGTTGAAAAACTTGAAAAGACCAAAAGCTGGTTTTTTGAAAAGATCAACAAAATTGACAAATCACTGGCTAAACTTACTAGAGAAAAGCAGGAAAGGAAACAACCCAAATTAGAAATGAGAGCGGAGTTGTCACAACAGATCCAACAGAAATCAAAAACATCATAACAGAATACTAGGAAAGATTGTACTCTAACAAATTTGAAAACCTAGAGGAAATGGACAAATTCCTTGATTCATACCACCTACCCAAATTATTACAACATGAAGCAGAACAACTTAATAAACCCACCACAAAGGAAGAGATTGAAAAGGTCATCAAAATACTGCCAACCAAAAAAAAGCCCGGGCCCAGATGGCTTCACTGTAGAATTCTACCAAACTTTTAGAGAAGAGTTACCTCTAATACTACTGAGACTATTTCACAGTACAGAAAGAAAACTTATTCTACGAAGCCAGCATAACCCTGATACCAAAGCCAGGGAAATTCCCAGCCAAAAAGGAGAACTACAGACCAATATCACTCATAAATCTAGATGTAAAAATCTTCAACAAAATTCTTGCTAACAGAATACAACAACATGTCAAAAAAATAATCTATTATGACCAAGTGGGATTCATACCAGGGATGCAAGGCTGGTTCAACATCAGAAAAACAATTAATGTGATCAACCACATAAATATCACAAAAGACAAGAATCACCTGATTTTGTCTACTGATGCAGAAAAGGCATGTGATAAAGGCCAACATCCATTCATGCTAAAAACTCTCAGTAAAATAGTAACAGACAGCCAATTCCTCAATGCAATCCTGAATGGAGACAGACCGAACAGTTTCCCTTCAGAACAGGAGCTAAACAAGGATGCCCACTCTCACCTCTCCTGTTCAACATTGTACTAGAAGCTCTAGCCAGAGCAATTAGACAAGATCAAGAAATAAAGGGCATCTGCTTCGGCAAAGAAGAACTAAAAATCTCCCTATTTGCTGATGATATGATTATATATGCAGAGAATCCCAAAGAATCCATAAGGAAACGACTCAAACTGATAGAAGAGTTCAGCAAAGTCTCAGGATACATGATAAACATAAGTAAATCAGTAGGAGTCCTTTATACTAACGAGATTATTAAGGAAGAAATCACCAAGTCAATACCATTTACCATAGCCCCTAACAAGATAAAGTACCTAGGAATAAATTTAACCAGAAAAATAATAGACCTTTACAAACAGAACTATAAATCCTTACTATACGAAACTAAGGGTGACTTACATAAATAGGGAAACCCTACCATGCTTATGGATAGGAAGACTTACTATTGTGAAAATGTCTATTTTACCCAAAGCAATCTACTTATATAATGCAATCCCAATACAAGTTCCAGTGACATTTTTTAATGAGATGGAGGAACAAACTAACAACTTTGTCTGCAAAGGGAAGAAGCCCCAGGTAAGTAAAGCATTACTAAAGAAGAAGAACACACTGGGAGGCCTCTTGTTACCTGACCTTAGAACATATTACACTGCCACAGTAGTGAAAACAGCCTGGTACTAGTACAAAAACAGACAGATCAGTGTAACAGAATTGAGACCCCAGAGATTACATCATCTGCCTATGAACAGCTGATATTCAACAAAGGCTCTAAGACATTAGAAACAATCTCTTCAACAAATGGTGCTGGCAAAATTGGATATTCATCTGCACTAAATTAAAACAAGACCCATACCTTACACCTTATATACAAACCAACTCCAACTGGATAAAAGACCTAAATATCAAATTGTGGGTTACAAGATGGTGGAGTAAACAGACGTCTCCTCATCTCCCTCTGAGAACTAAGGCCTGGATGATATGTTTTATGGAGCATTGAATACCTGAGAAGCCTTGGGACCTAACATACTTGACTGGACAACAGTATCAGACTAAGTTTCTCCTCTCAAAAACAATCCAGCAATACTTTAACCTCTGCTTCTGCTGCTACATTGTAACAGAGAACTGCAGCTTCTGCAAACGGCCAGTAATGGTAACATAGGGCAGGTGAAGTCTGCTGTGCCCGGCTACCTGTTCAGGACCATTTAACCTCTACTTCTGCTGCTACACTGTAACAGAGAACTGCAACTTCTGCAAACAGGCCCGTAAAGGTAATATACTTTCATTATAAGTGGGCAGGTGAAGTCTGCTGTTCCCCACTACTTATTCAGGCCAGCCTGTTGGATAGCTTCCAGCTACCAATTCAGCATAGAAGTGCAGTTTACTTTTACTTTTAAGGTTTACTTTTCTAAGGCTGAGGCTTATATTTTCTCTCTAGAAATCTCTATTGAAAAACCTCTCACATTTTAAGATTGACTGACAGTCCCCAGTTTCTCCATAAACGGAGCAGCCTCTTTGCTACTCAATAAGCAAAGTCTTCCACCCTTGAGAGTCCACCTGTGGCAAATCACTACAGTATTATAGTCAGCTGGTGGCCAACAATTCTCTTAGATCCATTAGTAGAGAAATCAAATAACATCTAGACGGCAGGCAGGAAACAGACTATAATTAGTCATTTAAAGAAACATTCTTCAAATGCTCCAGAAAATTCCCTAACGATTCAAAAAATTAAAAAAAATTCCCAGATGAAGAAGCCTTTTTAAATTTAACAGAGATTGAATACAAAAAAATTATATATAAAACCCTCCTAGAAATTAAACAACATACAATAGAACAAAATGAAAAAGCTGGTAAACTATTTGACATTCTAGAGCATCAACAATCTGAAATACGTCAGAATAACAAAATTATAGAATTGGATAATTCTATCCAAAGCCAAAAGAGTAGGATTGAACAGATGGAAGTTAGAATCAGTGACCTAGAAGACAAAGTAACTAATGCCAACATTTATGATGTAAAATCAAAGAAAAGAAATAAGAAAAATGAATAAACGTTAAGAAACATATGGGACTCCATGAAGAGAAATAATTTACGTTTAATTGGAGTTCCTGAAAGAGAGAAAATTAATGACAACATAGAGAGTATTGCTATAGAGATGCTGACAGAAAATTTTCCTGAGATTATGAAAAAAGAGAAAATAGATATCCAAGATGTTTATCGAACACCACAAAAGTTAGATCCAAATAGAAGAATGACAAGGCATATTATAACTAAACTTAATAAACAAAAACACAAAGAGATGCTTCTGAAGACAGCAAGGCTCAAGTCAAAACTAACATTCCGAGGAAAATTCTGTAGACTTTCATCTGACTTTTCTGCTGAAACAATGCTGGCCAGAAGACAATGGGCAGACACGTTCAAAGTCCTGAATGAGAAAAACTTCCATCCCAGAATAATCTATCCCGCTAAATTATCTATCAGATATGATGGTGGAATTAAGACCTTTGAAAATAAAGAGAAACTTAAAGACTTCATAAAAACTAAATCCAAATTACACAGAATATTGAAAGAAGCTCTTCCCTAAATATGTTTTAGGTGATAATTTAAGGCACTTCATCCAAATTTCTAATCAGCTAAGGAAGGCACAAAACTTCATCAAAACAAACCAAAAACTACAATATTATAATAAGGGAATTCATGGTCATATCATGACAACTATAATATCACATTGAAAGAGGGATACACTACAATAGTTATAGTTGCTTTCTTGATGCAGCGACAGGTTCTGACTTCTAAAATAATTAAAATTGATTTCAATAATTATACGTTAAGGGGGATTAGGTTTGTAGCCATAGAACTAATTAACAATAAACCATTTGCAATGAAAAATCACAATACAGGAGTCTCAATAAATATAGAATCAAAACTCATACTGTCCATAAAGAAGAATGTCCCAGGACAGATTAATAAGAACAACAGAGAAAACACCAACACAAAAATAAACATATTGCAATGACACCAGTAAATGTATATTTATCAATTATCACATTGAATGTGAATGGACTGAACGCTCCAGTAAAGAGACAACGAGTGATATTGTGGATCAAAAGACATGACCCATCTATATGTTGCTTACAAGAAACACATCTTAGACTTAAGGATAAGAACAAGTTGAGAATTAAAGGTTGGAATAATATATATCAAGCTAATAATACACGAAAAATAGCAGGCATGGCAATATTAATCTCAGATAAAATAGATTTTAATGTAAAGTACACTATTATGGACAAGGATAGTCACTATTTATTGCTGAAAGGTTCAATACTGAAGCAAGACTTTGTTAAATATTGAATATTTATGCACCCAATACCAAAGCACCTAAATACATTGAACAAATACTGACAACGCTGAAAAATGAGATTGATCATTCCACAATAATAGTTGGGGACTTTAATACTCCCCTTTCAGTTAAGGATAGATCATCCAGAAAAAAGCTCAGTAAAGATACAGAAGATCTTGTTACAACAATCAACCAACTTGACCTTATTGACATACAGATCTTTTCATCCATCAACAGATAAATATACCTTCTTCTCCAAAGCACATGGAACATTCTCCAGAATAGACCATATGTTGGGTCATAAAACTATTCTACATAAAATCCACAACATTGATTTATTGCAAAGTACCTTCTCAGACCACAGAGCTATAAAAGTTGAAATCAATAACAGAAAAATCGTAGCTAAAAATTCCAACTTGTGGAAACTGGACAACACTTTACTCATAAAGCCTTGGGTTATAAAAGAAATTAAAGACACATTAAAGAAATTTATGGATTCAAATGAGAACGAAAACACATCCTACCAGAATTTATGGGATACAGCAAAAGCAGTGCTCAGAGGTCAGTTTATCTCTATCAATGTACACGTCTGGAAGGAAGAAAGAACACAAATTAAAGAATTAACCTCACAGCTTGAAAAAGTAGAAAGAGAGCAACAAAGAAACCCCTCAGGCATCAGAAGAAAACAGATTATAAAACTTAGAGCAGAACTAAATGAACTAGAGAATAGAAAAACGATTGAAAAAATTAACAAAACCAAAAGTTGGTTCTTTGAAAAGATCAACAAAATTGATAAGCCATTGGCTAAACTTACAAAAGAAAAACAACAGAAGATAGAAATAACCTGATTAAGAAACGAGTTGGGAGATATTACAACAGACCCATCTGAAATACAATATACAGAATACTATGAAAAGCTATACTCTAATAGGTTTGAAAACCTGGGGGAAATGGACAAATTTCTGGATTCATATGACTCCCCAAGACTGTCACAAGGAGAAATAGATCAACTTAATAAATCTATTACAAAGGAAGAGATTGAGGAAGTCATCAAAAATCTACCAACCAAAGAAAGTCCTGGCCCAGACAGCTTCACCGGAGAATTCTACCAAACTTTTAGAGAAGAATTAACTCCAATACTAATGAGGCTATTTCACACCATAGAAAGAGATGAAATACTTCCAAATTCCTTCTATGAAGCCAGCATCACCCTGATACCCAAACCAGGGAAAGATCCCACAAAAATAGAAAATTACAGACCAATATCACTGATGAATCTAGATGCAAAAATCTTAAAATTCTAGCCAAGAGAATTCAACAGCATATAAAAACAATCATTCATCATGATCAAGGTGGTTTCATTCCAGAGATGCAAGAAAAACAATTAATGTAATCAACCATATTAATAACACAAAAGATAAAAATCACCTGATTCTGTCAATTGATGCAGAAAAGGCATTTGACAAAGTTCAACATCCATTCATGCTAAAAACTCTCAGAAAAATAGGAATAAAAGGGAAATTCCTCAATATAATCAATAGCATCTATGCAAGGCCAACTGCTTTCATCATCCTGAATGGTGAAAGACTGAAAGAATTCCCTTTGAGAACGAGAACTAGACAAGGATGCCCGCTCTCACCACTTCTATTCAACATTGTCCTAGAAGTCCTAGCCAGAGTAATTAGACAAGACAAAGAAATAAAGGGCATCCATATGGGCAGTGAAGAAGTAAAGATTTCTCTCTTTGCAGATGATGTGATTGTTTATACAGAGAATCCAAAGCAATCCATAAGTAAACTATTAGAGCTAATAGGAGAATTCAACAAAGTGTCAGGATACAAGATAAACATAACTAAATCAGTGGGATTCCTTTATACCAACAATGACATTATTAATGAAGAAATTACCAAATCAATTCCATTTGCTATAGCCCCGAAGAAGATAAAATAACTAGGAATAAATCTAACTAGAGAAATAAGAGATCTTTACAGAGAAAACTACAAGACATTGCTACAAGAAACTAGGAGGGACTTACATAAGTGGAATAATCTGCCCTGCTCATGGATAGGAAGACTCAATATTGTGAAAATGTCTATTTTGCTCTACTTGTATAATGCAATCCCAATACAAATTCCAACGACATTTTTTAATGAGATGGAGAAACAAATTATCAGCTTTATTTGGAAAAGGAAGACACCCCAAATAAGTAAAACAATACTGAAAAAAAAGAACATGCTGGGAGGCCTCTCTCTACCTGACTTTAAAACCTATTACACTGCCACAGTAGTCAAAACAGCCTGGTATTGGTACAAAAAGAGACATATAGACCAATGGAACAAAGTAGAGACCCCAGAGATGCCACCATCCTCTTATGAACAGCTGATATTTGACAAAGGTCCTAAGATTTTGAACTGGGGTAAGAACAGTCTCTTTAACAAATGGTGCTGGCATAATTGGATATCCATCTGCAAAAAAATGAAACAAGACCCGTATCTCACACCTTACACAAAAATCAACTCAAATTGGATAAAAGACCTGAATATAAAAGCTAAAACGATAGAGCTCATCTAAGATATGATAGGGTCAACAACGGGCATTTTATCATGCAATATAGACAGACTTCAAAATCTGACAAACAAAATATATTCATCAGAAAAGAAAATAGATAAATGGGAATTAATACGAATCAAACACTTCTGCTCATCCAAAGACTTCATCAAAAGAATTAAAAGACCACCTACAGAATGGGAAAAAATATTTGGCAACTCTATGTCAGACCAATGCCTGATCTCCATAATCTATAAGGTTCTACAAAATATCAATAAGAGAGAGACAAATCATCCAATTAAGCAATGGGCAAAGGAGATGGACAGACATTTCTCTAAGGAGGAGATCCGGGCAGTCAAAACGCATACAGACATGTTCCTGATCATTAATTGTTAAAGAAATTCAAATCAAAACGACAATGAAATACCACCTCACCCCAGTAAGATTGGCCATGATCCAAAAAACGCAAAACAGTAAATGTTGGAGAGGCTGTGGCGAGATTGGAACTCTCCTTCACTGTTGGTGGGATTGCAGAATGGTGCAACCTCTTTGGAAAGCAATTTGGCATTACCTTAAAATAATGGATATAGAAATACCATTTGACCCAGTTATTCCTCTGCTCGGAATATATCCTACAAAATTAAGGCCATTCACACTGACTGCTACCTGCACACGAATGTTCATTGCAGCGCAATCCATGATAGCAAGAAGTTGTAATCAACCCAGATGCCCAACAATGGAAGAACGGATAGGTAAGCTTTGGTATATGTACTCCACGGAGCACTATACTTTGATAAGGACCAACAAAGATAGCAGGAAACATCTCTCAATTTGGTCTCCACTGGAGGACATTATATTGAGTGAAACTAGTCAGCGACAGGACAATTATTATATGGGACCCCTAGGATAAAAACTTAAAAGCATACTCATACATACTAGAAAAGACTCTTTCACGGCTACAAGGGTGGGGAAGGTGGGAGGGCGAGAAGGCAAGGGGTGAGGGTTTAGATTAGATAATTGTTAGAAATTTGGTAGGGTGAAATTGGTGACAATTCACATTAGTAAGAAGATCAATATTAGCGAGACTTCGACACAACTTGTGTATTCCTCCTCTCTTAACCCGATATTGTAAGCACAGAATATGTACACTTTCATTTTTTATTTAATAATTAAAAAAAAGAAAAGAAAAGAAAAAAATGATAAAGTTCATCAAAGAAAAAGTAGGAACAACAATGGAAGGTTTAATACACAACGCAGACAGACTTCAAAATTTGTCAAACAAACCACAATCATCAGAAGAGAAAATAGATAAATGGGAACTATTAAGAATCAAATACTTTTGCTCATCCAAAGACTTTATTAATAGAAGTAAAAGGCCACCTACAGAACGGGAAAAAATATTTGGCAACTCTATGTCAGACTGACGCCTGATCTCCATAATCTATAAGGTATTACAAAATATCAATAAGAAAAAGATAAATCATCCAATTAAGCGATGGGCAAAGGAGATGGACAGACACTTCTCTAAAGAGGAGATCCAGGCAGCAAAAAACACATGTGGACATGCTCACGATCATTAGCTATTAAAGAAATTCAAATCAAAACAACAACGAGATACCATCTCACCCCAACAAGGTTGGCCATGGTCCAAAACACGCAAAACAACAAATGCTGGAGAGGCTGTAGGGAGACTGGAACTCTCCTACACTGCTGATAGGATTGCAAAATGGTACAACCTCTTTGGAAAGCAATCTGGCATTACCTTAAAAAAAATGGATATAGATAATACCATTTGACCCAGTAATTCCACTGCCTGGAATATATCCTGCAAAATCAAGCCCATTCATGCCAAATGATACATGCACATGAATGTTCATTGCAGCACAGTTCACAACAGCAAAAAGATGGAATCAACCCAGATGCCCAACAACAGAGGAATGGATAGGTAAACTATGGCATATATACTCAATGGAACACTATGCAATGATAAAGAACAACGATGATTACAGGAAACGTCTCTTAACCTGGTTTCAACTGGAGGACACTATGTTGAGTGAAAGTAGTCAGCGTCAAAAGGACAAATATTGTATGAGACCCCTATGATAAGAACTTAAAAACAGACTCATGCATAGAAGACTCTTTGATGGCTGCAAGTGTCAGGCGGGAGGGAGGGGGAAGGGGGAAGGGTTTAGATTAGATAGTTAATAGAAATTTGGTTGGGTGAAATCGGTGACAGCACACATTAGAAAGCAGACCAATAATAACTGGACTTCAACATAATTTGAGTACTTCTCCTACCTTAACCCAGTATTGCAGGGACAGAGTAGCTGGGGCAGTGGGCCAGGGACCATGCGCTCAGGTGAAATTGATGCCAACTGGCAGAGCTAGCATTTTGCTAATGAGGACTCTCTGCATCCCTCATTGGTGAGTGGTGTCTGGGGTCTTAAAAGCTGCCAAGCTGCCATCTGAGGGCATAGCAAATGGTCCCCACTCAACAGGAACAGATGATCACTGAAGACAAGAATGACATGGGGAAAACAGAACCCAGCAAACAGAGAGACCCACATAAGTGAGTCTCTACATTGACTCGTGACCAGAAGAACCAGATGATGCCTGGCCACGATCAGTGACAGCCATGATGGAGCTCACAAAGTGGAGTCTCACTGGCAACAAGAGAATAAATAGGGGTGTACCCTGAGATCTCCAATAAAAGACTACGACTGATGGTCCAAGGGCTTCAGAGTTCCCCTGGGAGGATGGCCTCTCGCCCTGATGCTGCCCCTGTCCATATATCATAATGAAGGTCAACTTTTCTGACAGCAATGGATTGGAGCTGGCAATGCAGCGTGACTGTATCTTGTGGGAGTTTTATGGTTCTATGCATCTACAGGACATCATCCTGCTGATCTCTTGCTGGAGGAAGGGGAGTGGTGGACAGGAGGGGATAGGAGACTGTTGGGAGGATAGGACATGTATGGAGCAGAGAGGAGGGGTGTGCTGTCACTGGGCAGGGAGAACAGTGGGAGCTGCATATAGGTAAGCATGCAAATTAATATGGGAATGTACATTTTCATTCAATCATAATAAAAAAAAGAGAAGAAAAAAATCTTTACTTACTTAAGATCATAAAGACATACACTTATCTTTTCTTCCAGAAAGGTCATTTTTTTACATTTACATTTAATGATCCACCTTAAAAGAATTCTTATAAGTACATCAGGTAGGAGTCAAGGATCAATTTTTTTCTAAACAAGTATTCAATGCCCAGCATCATTTTTTTGAAAGCCCACCCTTTCCCCATAACCTACAAGTGGGTTAAATTCTGGACTCTATTGTCTTTCACTGGTCTCTATGTCTAGACCTGTGTCAGTACTGTCGTTGTTATTAGCTGCTGTTGAGTCAGTTCCAAATCACAGCAACCCGTATGCGCAACAGAAGAAAACATTGCCTGGTCCTGTGCCATGCCCATAATCTTTTTTATGCGTGAGCCCATTATTGCAGCCACTTAGTCAATCCATTTTGTTGAGGGTCTTCCTCTTTTTCACTGACCCTCCACTCTATGAAGCGTAATGCCCTTCTCCATGATCCTTCCTGACAACATGTCCAAAGTATGTAAGAGAGAATCTAGATATCTTGCTTTCCAAGAAGCAATCTGGTTGTACTTCTTCAAGAACAGATCTGTTTGATCTTTTGACAATCTATGGGACAGTCAATATTCCTCTCCAATACCACAGTTCAAAGGTGTCAACTCTTCTTCTGTCTTCCTTATTCATTGTCCTGCTTTTACTTGTGTATGATGCAACTGAAAATACCATGGCTTGGGTCAGGCACACCTTAGTCTTCAAGGTGGCATCTTTATTTTTCAATACTTTAAAGACGTCCTTTGCAGCAGATTTTCCCCATGCAATGTATCTTTTGATTTCTTGACTGCTGCTTCCATGGGCGTTGATTGTGGAACCAAATAAAAATGAAATCCTTAGTAATCGCAATCCTTTCTCCATTTATCATGATGTTGCTTACTGGTTTAGTTGTGAGGATTTTTGTTTTCTTGATGTTGAGGTGCAATCCATACTGAAGGCTGTAGTCTTTAATCTTCATCAGTAAGTGTTTCAAATCCTCTTCACTTCCAGCAAGTACAATTGTGTCATCTGCATAACGTGGATTGTTAATGAGTCTTCTTCTAAACCTGATGCCTCATTCTTCTTTACATAGGCCAGCTTCTTGGATTATTTGCTCAGCACATAGACTGAAAAGGTATGGCAAAGGGATATAACCCTGATACATATCTTTCCTGACTTTAAACCACACAATGTCCCCTTGACCTGTTCTCACGACTGCCTCTTGATCCATATACAGATTCCTCATGAGCACAATTAAGTGTTCTGTAATTCACTTTCTCCACAATGTTAGCCATAATTTGTTAGGATCCACACAGTCAAAAGCCTTTACAGTCAATGAAACATAGATAAACATCTTTCTGGCATTCTCTGCTTTCAGCCAAGGTCCATCTGGCATCAATAATGATACCCCTATTCCACGTCCTCTTCTGAATCTGGCTTGAATTTCTGGTAGTTCTCTGTCAACGTACCATTGCAGTTACTTTTGAATGACAATGAGAAAATTTTACTTGCGTGCAATATTAGTAATATTGTTCAATAATTTCTGCATTAGGTTGGATCACCTTTCTTGGGAATGCATATAAATATCAGTTGGTTGGCCTAGTAGCCATCCTCCAGATTTCTTGGTATATACAAGCGACCATCTCCAGAGCTGCATCCATTTGTTGAAACACCTCAACTAATATTCCATCAATGCTTGGAGCCTTGTTTATCACCAACGCCTTCAATGCAACTTTGACTTCTTCCTTTAGTAGCATCGATTTCTGATCATATGCTACCTCTTGAAATATTTGAAATGTGGACCGGTTCTTTCTGGTATAATGACTGTGTATTCTTTCTATCTCCTTTTGATGCTTCCTGAGTCATTTAATATTTGCCCTGTAGAATCCTTCATTATTGAAACTTGAGGCTTGAATTTTTCCTGCAGTTCTTTCAGCTTGAGAAATGCACAAGTTCTTCTCTTTTGGTCTTCTATTTTCAGCTCTTTTCACATGTCATTATAATACTTTATTTTGTCTTCTACAGCTGCCCTTTGCAATCTTCTGTTCAGCTCTTTTATTTCATCATTTCTTACTTTTGCTTTAGCTACTCAACATTCAAGAGCAAGCTTCAGAGTCTCTACGCTGGGGATGAAAACTTGAAGAGGAATGGTATCTTGTGTTCCTTGTCAAAAAGAACATTTCAAGATCTGTCCTGAAGTACAATACAGTCCGTGACAAGATAATATCCATATGCCTGCAAGGAAATCCAGTTAGCATGACTACTACTCAAATTTATGCACCAACCACTAAGGTCAAAGACAAAGAAATTGAAAATTGAAGATTTTACCACCTTCTGCAGTCTGAAATTGATCTAATATGCAATTAGAGTACACTGATAATTGGAATGAAAAATTGGGAACAAAGAAGGATTGGTAGTTGGAAAATTAGGCCTTGGGGACAGAAATGATAACAGAGATTGCACAATAGAATTCTGCAAGACTAACAACATCTTCATCACAAATACATTTTTTTCACCAAGATAAATGGTCACTATACACATGGACCTCCATAGATGGAATGCAGAAGAATCAAATCAACTACATCTGTAGAGAAAGATGATGTAAAATTTCAGTATCAGCAGTCAGAACAAGACCAAGTGCTGACTGCAGCACAGACTATCAATTGCTCATAGGCAAGTTCAAACTGAAACTGAAGAAATTAGAGCAAGTCCATGAGAGCCCAAAGTACAACATTTAAGTATATCCCACCTGAGTTTAGAGACCATCTCAGGAACAGTTTTGATAAGCTGAATACTATTGACCAAAAACCAGACAAGTTGTGGAATGACATCAAAGACATCATCCATGAAGAAAGCAAGATGTTATTAAAAAGACAGGAAAGAAAAGAAAGACCAAATTAGATGTCAGAAGAGACTCTGAAGCCCACTCTTGAAAGTTCAGCATTAATACTATTCTGTATAAATTAATGTAATTTTAAAATAAGCCTTGAAATCTGGTTGTGTAAGTCTCCTAAATGTGAGTTTTTCCCCCTTTAAAATTACCTTGGTTTGTCCTTTGCATATTCATGTAAATTTTAGAATCAGCTTATCAATTTCCATGAAAAAAGATCTAGAAAGATTTTAATTAGGACTGACTGAAACTATAGATCAATTTGAGCAGAACTAACATCTTCAGTAATTCATCTTCTAGTGAATAAAGGACCTTCTTAAACTCTTCTCTACACTGGTTTTTAGTCTTCATTGCAGAGATCTTACACATCTTTTGTTAGATTTATTGTATTCAATTTTGTATTTTTTTATGATAAGTGAAATTGATTTTCCAATTGCAAATATATAGGAATATAACTATTTATAGACTGACCTCACATTTATAATTTTGCTAAATTCCCTTAATCTAATAGCTGATCATATTTTTACATAACGTGAGCCCTCTACCAATGTTTGTGAACCATGCCCTCCCCATCCATATTTTCATAAATGCCTGTTTGCATTTTTTTTTTACATGTTGGTATAAAAATATCAGCATAGCACACTTAGGAAAATACCTCATGGTGGGGAGAGATGGCTGGCAAACAAGTACAGAAGATAAGTGCTATTTACACAAAAATATGGTATTTGTAGAGTCTTTAATTTTCTATATATACAAAATTATTTGCAAATACAGTTTTAAACCTTTCAAATCTTTAGTCTTTTTTCTTCCATCTCTTTCTCTTTTTTGTACTAGCTTTTAATTGTGCTAGCTAGGATTTCCACTTCTAATCTTTGAATAAAAGTGATGTTAATGGGTATCCTTTTCTTATTCGAAATCTCAAGGAGAAAATATTCAATATTCCACTGAATGTGATCACTTTCATTTTTCTATAAAATCTTCATATTTGAGGAATATATCTTCTATTCAGACAGCTGTAAGTTTTTATCACGAATGAGTGTTAAACTATGTCAAATGCTTTTTCTCCATCTATTGGTATGATTTAAGTCTTAGCTTGATGCTAGTGATCTCCAAATTTTTACTTCCACTTCAAACTTCTCTTCTATGCTCCCAATCTATATGTGTTACTGTTTGCCTAGAACTACATCTGAATGTCACACAGTGGATAATAGTCTTTTTGGCCCACTAGCTGAATAAGTGCGGTGCCAGTTTTAACGTGGCTATTACAATGCAGCTGTTCTTCTGGAAAGCTCTTTAGAACACCAACTTTTTTGCCACTGTATCATTTCACTTGGTATAAAAATATCATTAGACTTTCACCTTTTTTATTATCGATGTATAAGTAATAATTTGCTGGTTGCTTACTTTATCTCAGCACTTTGTAGACATTATCTCATGTAATCGTAGCAACCTATGGACTAGATTTATAACCAGCATTTACTATCCAGGCTTTAAAGAGGAGGACATTCAGGCCTAGAGAAGGTAAGTGACGTTGACAGTCTGTACACGATGGTGCTGGGATCCCAACTCATGTTGACAGACGGGGAGAAAACACAACGAACTGTCATGCTATATTATATCTTAATACAAAATACTAAGTAAATACAAAAAAAAATTACCAAAACAAAATTTATAAAACATTCAAAATTACAAAACATAAGCAATCACAAAAATAAATTATTCATTTCCATGACATTCCTAATGGTCTCTGATGTCCTAGAAACCCTGGTGGGGTAGTAGTTAAAAGCTACAGTGGCTAACCAGATCAGTAGTTTAAATCCACCAGGTGCTCCTTGGAAATTCTATGGGGGCAGTTCTACTCTCTCTATAGGGGTCATTATGAGTTGGAATCAACTCAACGGCAGGGGCTTTTTGGGTTTTGGACCTTAGAACGGGGAACTGGGCAAGAGTAAAGTATTTGGGGGGAGATTGTGTAGGTAAACACCCACCAGATGCCTTAGAAGTACAAGCAGTGATAAGACTGCTGGTATGAGACATCTACTATCTAATTCAACTGGGTTACACACAAAGACACTCTACAAAACACTGGTGATCAAAATCTGTTATTATTATTATTTAAACAGTAAACAAGAATAGAATTGAGGTGAACCAGTCCTCTCCATCCCTAAGAGCATCCCACTTAGCTTTGTATAGACAGAACCCACTCATGTCTAAAAGGAGACCAGTTCACCCTTCCTAAATTAGTCCTGTCCATCTTCTATCACTGGTCAGGCATGTCATAGAAGGTATCTGCAGGTATCTCTTTCTCTCGCAGCAGCTGTGTCATTAGGTCAGGCTGGGTGAGGTGTGGCTGTGTTTGTTGTCTGTCTTTTTTCCATGGCTTGCTGGTCCAGCTCTCAAACACCAGCAGCCTTGGGACAATCCTGGGCCCACATCAGGATTAGCCTGACATTTTATGACAGCTCTCAAGATAAACTTCTACAGGTAACCCACCTACTGTATATCCCCAAGCCTCTGCGCCATCAATGACCTCCTTCCAGAGATGCTCAGCTCCACTCCACGAGTCAACCTGGCCACTGCTGTCATCTGTCTCATGGGCTGTTTATGCCCACCACAGCTGTCTGCCAGCCTTGTGGATCCCACCGTTCACATAACTGTCACTGTATCTCTATCACTCGGCTCTACTGTGTTTGCTACCATTTCTCTGCTGCTCGGCTCCGATGTAGTTGCTGCCAAGTACACTGCCTCAGTCTTGACTGTCACCAGCTCAGTGAGTGTTACCAGATCAGTGTTACTGCCCTCGACCTGTATTAAGTTCTTCTGAGAGGTTTTTCAGTGCAGGGCCCCAGTGTCCAACAGCTTCAGTCTTCAAGAAACAGATTTGGATAGTCATTCATCTGAATTCAGAATAAAACCATAAAACTCACTGCTGTCAAGTGCATTCTGATTCTCAGTGACCCTGTAGGACAGAGCAGAACTGCCCCACAGGGTTTCCAAAGAGCACCTGCTGAATCTAAACTGCCAACCTTTTGGTTAGCAGCCAAATTCTTAACCACTATGCTGCCAGGATTTCCATTCCAGAGAATGGCTGTACTTAAATCACAAACTCTCATAATCCCCATTTTTTATGAAAATTACCCTCACATATTACTGTATTAGTTTTTATTGCTGCATAAAAAATTTCCACAAGGTTAGTGGCTTAAAACAATATCCGTTCATTTTCTCAAAGTTCTACTGGTCAGCAATCCAGGTACGCTCAGCTGGCTTCCCTGCTTAGGGTTCCAAGGTCAAAATCAAGGAGTCAGGCAGGCTGGGCTCTTTTCTGGAGAATCTGAGGAAGAATCCATGTCTTCTCATTAACGTTGTTTGCAGAATTCATTTCTTTGTGGTACAGGACTGATATCCCTGTTTTCTTCCTGGCTGCTTTAGTTCACACTCCTGAAGGCCACTCAGAGGTCCTCATATATGGCCCCTACTATCTTCAAAGCCAGCAACAGTACATTAAATCCTTTGTGTGCTTCAGATCTCTCCGACATCCCTTTCTACTTCCAGCCAGAGAAAATGCTGCTTATAAAGTGCTCATGCAATTAGATTGGACCCACCTGGATAACTGTTCCTTTTGATTAACCTTAAGTAAACTGATTAGTAACCTTAATCATATTTGCAAAAATTCCTTTGGCCGTGTAACTGAAACAAAAGCATGACAGCTCATCAGGTCCACAGTCCCAGAGATTAGGGTGGGATATACCAGAGGGCCAATTTTAGAACACTATCTACCTACTACAACTACCATTAATAGTGGATGGCATTTACTGTATGCATCTACCCCCATTTAACAGATACTTTATTTAATATCCTGTTAGAAATCAGGCAAGGGGAGGAGGATGTGGCCGCTGGAGGGTGGAGCCAAGGTTGAGGATGGATGTGCACAGGGGAGGGGCAGCATCTGCAGGAATGATGGGACATTGACTATACAAAGACTGACCCAGTAAGTAAATACCTAAGGTTAATGAGCACCAGGTCTCTTCCTATCAGACAAAGGAGTTACAAATATGGAATAGAAGAAAACTAGAAAAAACTCTATGGTGTTAGACTGTCATTTGTTGGAACCTGTGAACTCACTTCTCTGAATATAAATAAATACAAATATAAATGTGTACACACACACACTTTGCTGCTGTTGTTAAAACCAAACCCAATGCCATTAAGTCAATTCCAACTCACAGTAACCCTACAGACAGAGTAGAGCTACCCCACAGAGTTTCTAAGGAGCTCCTGGTAGATCAGAACTGCCGACCTTCTGGTTAGCAGCCATAGTACTTAACCACGACACCACCAGGGTCTGATTCTTAGCAAACTTTGACCTTGTGTGTAACAAAACGAAATGCCACCTGATTATGTCCCTGTGTATACACACACATACATTTATATACTCTATCTCGTCTATTGGAGGAGCCTGAGAGACTGACACCCCAAAAGCAACAAGTACATCTAGCTCCCAGATCTGGGCTTCTAAACAATATTTTTCCCTAAAGGAAACTGGGTTCCTTAATGAAATGGCTGATTGCAGGGCTAAATCATCAAACCAAACCCAACCCATTACAGTGGAACAGATTCTGACTCATAGTGATCCTACAGGACAAAGCAGAACTGCTCCTCTGGGTTTTTAAGGAGCAGCTGGTGAATTTGAACTGCCAAGCTTTGGTTGCCAGCCTTGATTCTTAACCACTGGATCACAGAGAATATAAACAAGCTTGCAAACATCTTGTGATAAAAGAAAATGTTTAATGAACGATAGGGCTATGTCAAAAGGACACAGGACCCTTTCCTTGAGTGTCAGCTGAACTAAGTGACTTATTTATAATAAATAGAGGAAGGAAAAATCGTCACTTTACAGAGGAGTAACCTGGGAGACATCAGCTTAACCAAATGATGACGATGAACACCACCAGAGAAAAGTTCTGCTGATGTCACATATACCCGAAGAGGTTGTGACAGAAAGGTATGTCACAAAAACCCACAACCCGATCTAGCCATGAGAAAAACATCTGATAAATCCAAATAAGGAGACATTCTAAGAAATATCAACACTGGAAGGGTCGGTCATAAAATGTAAGAAAAGACTGAGAAATTGTCACAAAATTGACACTGGAAAGATATGACTAAAGTCAGTGTAGTATCACAGACTGAAGCTTGGAATTGAAAAAATGACTTAAGTGAAAAAAAATTGGTAAAACGAATAAAGGCTAGTAGTTAATAATAATGTACCAGTGTTAATTCCTTAGTTTTGACAAACATGCCTTGATTTTATGCAGGATGTTAATTCTAAAGGAAATTGGGTGAATGATAAGGTGTCTTGGTGGTGCAGTAGTTAAGGTGCTCAGTCGCTAACCGAAATGTCCATAGGTTGAACTCACCAGCCACTGTGCAGGAGAAAGATGTGGCAGTCTGCTTCTGCAGGAAACCCTATGGGGCAGTTCTACTGTGCCCTTCAGTATCACTGTGAATCATAATCAACTCAACAACAATGGGCTTGAGGGTGATGGACATATGAGAAATCTCTATACTACCTTTGCAATTTTTCTGTAAACCTAAAATTGTTCCAAAAAGAAGTTTATTTTTTTCTAAAACGACATAGGCACCAACTTCAAGAAGCTCCCACTGCTCAAATCTGAAACCATCAATGTACCAAAATAAACAGTGACAGTAATGAATTATAACTCTCTGAATAAAATAGGAAAATAAGCCTATCTTGACATAAAACTGTAAATGAATAAAGTGAACATTTGAAGAATAGGATCCGCCAGCCAGCCAAGTGCCGTCTATCAGTCTCAAAATACTTCCCCACAAAGTCCTATTGACTATAAAGGGGAAAAGGGTAATTTTATACAGAGAAGCCTGGAAGATACCATCTTAATCAAAGTGAACTTTACCAACAATGGGGTAAATCTAAAATGTGCTCTGCACTGTGACAGTCTTGCCAAAGATACATAACTTGAATCTAATCATGAGGAAACATTAGACAAACTCTGCCTGAAAGGCGTTCTTCAAAATAACTGGCCTATGCACTCCAAAAGGGTCAAGATCATGAAAGTCAAGGAAAGACTGAAGAATTATTCCACATTAAAAGAAACTGAAGAGATCTGACAACTAAGCGCAGTACATGATTCCAAGTTCTATCTTTTCTCTATAGAGGACATCACTGGTACAACTGGCAAAACTTAAATGGAACCTGAGAATTAGATGTTAGCATACTGACTTTGATAATAGTACTGTGCTTATGTAGGAGAATGTCCTAGTTTGCAGGAAACACACAATAAAGTATTCAGGGTGATAGGGTATCAGGTCAGTACTCATTTTCCAATGGTTCGGGGGGGGAAAAACTCTTGGTACTTGTAACTTTTAGGTAAGTCTGAGATTATTTTGCAGCTAAAATCCACAGATTCACATGCCCTTTTTTACTGCCATCACTTCTACTCTAGTTCAGGACACTACCAGGTCATGCCACAGAAAACCTGTGAGACAGAAAGTTGAAAAACGGAGACCCATCTGGAATCAAAAACAAGTAGTGAAATGGGTAGGGTAATACAAGATCTAAAGCCCAGGAAACAAAGGCAAGCTGGGAATTTCAAGCAGACAATCCCAGCAGTGGGCTGAGGAAAAATACAAAGCCTACCTGGCTGGGAGGAGGGGGAGACAAGGAGTGGGGTGCCACTGGAGGTGGTGGCAAAGAGACAAGGAAAATGCATACAAATACAGGTTCAAACAAACGCACTGAATTCGACTGATATGTTGGCCATTTATAGGCATAAGGAAGTCGAAGAGAAAACGTCAAAGACACAAAGAAAAATGCACAAGTATAGGGAAGAAGGAAATAGTTCACAAATGTCAAGATTGTAATATAATATTACAGTTAAAAGCTGAAACACTGAATATCTAGAAAACAAGTTTGGGGGCTCACAATGAGTTGCATAGCTAAAATAAAAGAGAAATTTTGTCTGAACAATACTGTGAAGAACGCTAAACAACGTGTAACAGACATTATTACTGACATGTTTTTTTTACAAAATGAGAAATTAGCATTTCTATTAATCTGTAACTTTTAGTAAATATTAAGGAGGAAAATAGTACAGTGTGATGTCTTGAAAACCTTTGGAGAACAAATTTTCATACAGACTGCTGTGTTTAAAGTATCAGCCACATACTGTTCAGTGATCAGAGAAAAACACATTTTATATCAAACATGAAGACACAGGTGACTCTTTTATTAAAAAATGAAAATTAAGGAGCCTCATTTATGTTTTTCCCCAGATGGAGGATTATCCCACCTGCACATAAATGTAGCTCACAAAAGCATCTGATAAAAATTCTCTTCAAAAAGCAGCTTTGGATACATTCAAGTCGTCAATACTGAGATGAAGTCCCAAAGACATGAACAAAATTACACTGGCCTGAAACAGCACTTCCCAACCTGGCCCCTAAAAATCCCCTACCAGAGATCAACAAACCTCTTGAAACTTTAGGCAAATGTTTGTGTGCCTATGACTACTAGCACTTTTCTGGAAAGAGGCTTATAGCAGTTCTCATTCTCACAAGCCAGTCAATTAATTGGATACTTAGAATGGAATGGAGTAAGTTTACTGCTAAAACAGCTAATCCAGTATTCATCCCTCTAAAAAATCTAGAGGTTGCAACATGTCAAACACATTAAACTGAAGCATAGCATTTTATAACAAAGCTGGTGGCAGGCCCATTCTTTTTTACATATTCCTTGGAACAATATATCAGATTCTAGGGCAAACACTGGTGAATTACATAGGTAAATATTACATTGTTCCTACCCTTTGAAACACAATATTGGGAGGGAATACAATGACAACACAGTGTAGAATACGAATATAAACTCTGAAGTCTAAAAGCAATTCTTCCCCACTACCACAAACTTGCTGAATCATCTTGGGTAAACTGCTTGACATCTTTGCACCTCTGTTTCTTTACCAGTAAAATCAGAATAATTATGTCTTTGAAGTGAGGCTTAAACATAAATGAAACAACAAGTACAGTGGCTAGCAACTGTAGGTACTCAATAAACAAAGATTATGTTATAGATATGTTATAGATACTCAAGGAGAAGAGAAATTTCTTCTGGCTGAGGAATTACAGGGACAACTCAACTGGACTGTGGGCTCAGTTGGGTGCCACATTTTAAGAGATACAGTGACAGAGTGGCATCTATTCAGAGGGAAATAACTGAGATGGTGAGGAAACTATGTCCCAGAACCCACTGGTTTGAAGGAACTGAAGATGCAAGCTAAAAAAGAGAGAATACTGTTAAGTTCTTTATATTGCTGGAGGGCAGGAGTTAGATCAAGAAATCAACATTTCAGGGAAATAAATTTTACCTAAAGACCAAACCAAACCTGTATGAGGGGACTGTGACTCACAGTGACCCTATAGGACACAGCAGCATCTCCCCATAGAGTTTCCGAGGAATGCCTGGTGGATTAGAACTGCTGAACTTTTGGTTAGCTAACACAGCTCTTAACAACTACACCACCAGGGTTCACAAATTTTACACAGTCAATGCAAATAAGAAATTTGCAATAAGTGTTCAAAATGAGTTAGTATCCAGGTAAAGAGGATTGAAGCATTGAGCAAAATGATTAGATTTTCATGTCTTCCACCATTCCTCCTGATATCAAGATTTTATGTGTTTTTTTTCTTTTAATTAAAAGGCTTTATGAGATTGGAATTATTCGTTGGTAATTAACATAAGACAACTTGAAACACACAGATGAAACAATAAAGGGAATTTAGTTAGTTGTACGGCTGTGATATCCAGAGGTAGGGGAAACTTTAGATACAGTGTGATGAGGGCTCCAGTGAGCGTCTCTACTTCCATAGCCCGTCCAAGGCCATGCCTCCACTGGACGCCTGCTCTGTCCTCGGACTGTCAGCTGCAACCCGGGCTAGACTAGGGGGAAAAGGTAACCATTTGCTGTCAAGGTGATTCTGATTCATAGCAAGTCTAAAGGAGCAAAGTAGAACTGCCCCATCAAGTTTCCAAGGATTACCCCGTGGATTTGAAAGTCGTGGGCATTCCTGTTACACCAAGCAGAAACAGTCACCATGTACTAGCAGGCTTAGATTCAGGTTACTGTTCCTTCTTTAATCAATACATCTACAAAAGGGAAGAATTCTAGTCACTGGTTTGTCACCTCTGCAGATGGGGGCTTAGAGATGGCACCCACCCAAATCATAAGGCTGATAAACAGTGAAGGAGGGGTAGCTCCTCAAATGAAATTCCAGGTGCTCCTGGGAAAAGCAAGCAAAAGAAAGATGACTACAGCAGGCAACAGCATTGGAGTCTCAACAAGAAACAGAAAGCAAACTCAGAAGCAAATGGGAAAGTTGGTTTTTCTGTGTGTTTGTTTTTTTAAGATCCTCTACAAAGGCTAGAGAAACTCTGGAGCTAGCAACAGTCTCCTACTGTAGCTAAGCCTCAGGCAGCAAGGGAATGGTTGCAAGAACCCAGATCTCTCTGTCTCTCTGTCTCTCTCTTTCTCGTATCTTCTGGTCTTCTGCTAGTGGCTCACACTGAACAACTACAACAAAAATCCAAAGAATGAGAGATTTTTATTAGTCCAGTCCACTACACAGGTCAGACTCCCTGGCCGGAGCAGACAGAATGGTGGAGAGTGGATCTACAGGACAAATAAGATATTCAGCACAGCAAGCAAGGGCTACCCTCAGCAGATGATCAGGAACCAAAATTTCTATTTTTACACAAAACAACACACGCCTTCTCCGTTTGTTTGCTAAACGCACTCTCCCCTCATGAGGTAATTTCTTCAGTGTGCTATGCTGATTTCTTTTACAGCAATGTGTACAAACATTGACATAGCAGCCTTTACAAAAATACTTCACAGGGGGAGGGCACGTTCGGCAAATAAACAGAGAAGGCATGCATTATTTGTGTAAAAACACAGTACAAAGTGCAGACAAATGTTCTAAGTGCTATGACCTCCCCACTTCTCACTCCTCCTCCCAGTGCACCCTCTCCCCTTAGAGTAAAGTAATTTTGACTCTTCATGTAAACAAGACAAACAGGACTAAGGTCTTTGAGAAACAACTTTAGGATCTTTAAAATTATAAATAATTTTATCTTCTTTTTAAGTTTACTAACTTTACTTGTGTCAAATGGGCTAAGAAGAGCTAAGCGCAGACTTTTTTGCCCACAGATGAAAAATAAAGTGCTTGCAACCCCTACAGACCAAAGGCTGTGAGGAAGTGCAAATAGAAAAACCCAGAGACAAAACTCTGGGGTCAGTGATAGGGACCCCTTTTGTAGTTAGTGCCTTCCATCAGAGTTGATCTCATTCAAAGCTCCTTTGATCTTCTACATCTTATTTATTTAAGGGGTAATTCCCTTAAACATAGCTCCTTCATGAGCCTCTGTCATAAGACACTGGAGCTCCCCACAGTGATGAGAAGCTGGGAGAGTGTCTGCTCTTGGAGTTCCAAGCTTCTCCACAAGTTGGATATTACTGTACTATTACACTACTGATGTAACCTTACAAGTCAGAAGCATCACAGCCTTTACAGACATTGAATTGCCAACCTGCAAAACTAAATTCCATTTACCATGTTCTTTCCATGGGACCATATATTGCAAGTCCAAAACAATGATTTCTAAGCATGACCCACTCCATAATTGGGAAGTGGTCCTTGTATTACATGAGATATCTTTGGGCTGGTTGTTAACACAAGCATTTGTGATACTGACCACAATGTCTTCCTCTTGTCAACGTGTTTTCAGAGCAGCATATAAGCATTTCTGAAACACTTTTAAAGAATTTCTGCCAAGACTAGAGGCTTACTGAACTTCTAGGCCCCAGAAATCTAGAAGTATAGTCTTTTAGCAACTTTCAATGTCTTTGTTATTACATGTATTCTTGGGAATAGGACAATAAAATATACTGAAGAGAAAGAGAACCCATAATTCAGTTCTGCTTAACTACAGTAGGAAAACATAATAGATAATCTTAAGTACTATACACTAAAGGAAGAAAAGTAACTTCCACAAGTGAGATGATGGCACTTTCCATAAAACAAGGATGAATTCAAAATGAGAAAACACCCCAATATTAGCCTGGAAAAAGTGGCTCATAATTGACCAGTTTTGAAAAGAGGCACTCATTACCTAATATATTGTTAGAGACAATAATGGATATTAAAAAACTCACAGTTTAAAAAGCATGTAAGAAAACGATTGTTTATACAGTAATATAAAAGAAAAGAGAGAAACAGATTTTAAAAATAAAATTATCAAGAGCTTCCTACATTTGATGGTTTGTGATTCTAAAATGTTCTTAGTTAATACCATCATGGTTTCAAACAGGTCCCTGTGAACTAACCACCAAGCTTCAAAATTAACTGCCATAATCCAAAAAAATCCAAATCCACTGCCACTGAGTCAATTCCGACTCAAAGCAACCCCACAGGACAGAGCACAACCGTGCCATAGAGTTTCTAAGGTGCACCTGGCGGATTTGAACTGCCAGTCTTTTTGGGTAGCAAACATAGCACTGAACCACTACGCCACCATGGTTTCCAACTACCATAACAGGGTGCTTTAAAATGAAAGTTAATAATACCCAACATGAAAGAATAGACTTTTTCTTCTATTACTGATCCCAGCTGTTAGCAATAAGCACTTCATATTTTCTTCTCATTAGACAATACAACCTCTCTCAAATTTTAGAGTTAACAAAACAACAAAAACAAAACAGATGTATACACAAGACATGTCAGAAAATAGTTAAACTATATGCAAATTATATAGGAAATAAAATGCCACTGTCATCTATATTAAAACTTCAGTAACAACAAAACAGAACCAAGATAACCATAAAATGTAGACAATTTACATAAATGCAATAAACGCAGTAAGAATGTCTCTCAGGGTATTACCTTAACTAGTCACAATCTGTAAATTCAGAGTTGTAAAAGACTAGGCTCACATACAGGTACACACACAACGGCTATTTGAATAAGAACCAGTGTTCATAACATTGTTATGTTCCCTATAAACAACCACATTCCACAGTGCTAACATTCAAAGATATAACTATAAATATTGCAGTCATAGTGGAATGAAGTCCTAGGGGGAATCTAACCAGTTTCTAGGAATCAATTCCAACTCCTAGCAACCCCATGTGTGTCAGAGTAGAACTGTGCTCCATAAGATTTTCAGTGGCACATTTCTTCTAAGTTGCTTGCCAGGCCTTTCATCTAAGGTGCCTCTGGATGGACTTGAACCTACAACCTTTCCATTAGTTGCCTAGTGTGTCCACCATTTGCATCACCCAGGGACTACTGTGGTAACGTCCAGAGCCTAATAAAGTTGGAGTAGAAAACAATGTAGTACCAATAAGAAATAAAACTAGAAAGATAGGCAGGGGCCAGATCACACACAACCTAAGAATTTCAGATTCATATTCTGTTGTATCATGTTTGTCGCCTGAGGTCTAAGTACTCCATGGTAACATGGGAGTACAGAAAGTTATGGGATAAATATGGTGCATCTTCCATAGTATCAAGTTTACCAACAAACGAGGAGAGTTAAGTAAAGCACTGTTTTTATATTAAACACAATTTTACTAGTAGAATATAAAATTAATACAATTTTCCAGACAGAAGATGAGTCAAAGCAACTTCACTCTTACAGTTGACTAATTCAGGTTCACTATATCCTACTGTTGAGGATAATTGGAAGAAAACTTAGTGAAGCAGTGGGGGAATGTACAGCCGAAGTCTAGTTTGTTTGTTTTAAGCAGGAGAGTGGCATGGCGAGATTTGTGACTTTGGAAAGATCTCTCAGTGAAAGCAGTACGTACCAAAAAACCAAAACTCATTGCCACCAACTTGATTCTGACTCATAGTGACCCTATAGGACACAGAAGAACTGCCCCACAGGGTTTCCAAGGAGTACCAAGTGCCAACCATTTTACTTAGCAACCACAGCACTCAACCACTGCACCACCAGGATTTCTAGCAATATATAGGACATAAGAGGCAGGACAATAACAAAGGCAGTTGACTAACTGAAAGCTCTAATAATCTATGCAAGAAAAGGATCTGAACCAGAGCCGAGGCTATGAAAAACAAGGCCAGACAGATTCATGAAAGCTTAGGAGCCAGACTAAACAGAGCCCAATGAAAGGCACAGCTGCTAGTCAATGAAACAGCTTTTGAGAACTTACTAATATAAAGCCAAAGCCAAGTGCCGTCATCAGGTTTTATATAAAGCTAGCATTGCATAAAATGTTTGATACATATAGCTCTAAAAACTCCCACTTAAAAATAATACACTTAATGTGTCTACTAATCGTAAGAACTGTAAAGTTATGTGATGCTATTCAGAATCTGTTCTACCAAAAATTAAACAAAATCTGAGTAAGACTGATGATTAGTGGCAGCTGGGCACCATCTAGTTCTTCTGGTCTCTGGATCATGTAGGCTGTAGTGCATATAGCTCATTAGTCCTTCAGACTAATTGCTCCCTTAAGTCTTTAGTTTTCTCCCCTCTTGGAACGGACATTACTCTTGAGCAAATTACTATATATAATTAAATGGTGATCTGTTTACATTTTAAAACTACATGTTTGGCATATTGAAAAACAATACTTTCATTATGGAAATTATTACAGACAAAAGAAATGCTAGGGCACATCTGGAAACAAGTCTCTAGTTCTGAACATCTTTTTGTTTTCTTATTTCCTTGTAAGGTGAAACTTTTCAGCTATCAAAAAGAATATAACTTGTATAAGAATGTAAGATATTTGCCAATAAAGACACATGTATTTTATATCAATTTTACTTGATAATTTACATCAACTACTTCACAGAAAATCCTATGATTTAGGCTAAACATAAATTCATAGAACAGAAAGTTGCCACTATCCCCTAAATACAAATCACTGTGTATTTCTCATGAAGTCTCTCTCCATCACCCTTTCCAGGTAATTAAAACAGTTCCTTTTACTAGTCTTCTTGATAAATACATTTTACCTGTTGAGAAGGGAAATACAAAATATACAAACCTTAAAGTGAGAATGAATACTGCCTAGAATTTTAAGTCTAAATATTTTTAAAATTAATGTAAGGAAATAGGTGACATTCTACAAATGAAATCAAGCCACTGCTCCATCTCTCTTCTAGACTATCTACACAGAGTTTCTACTTCTTTAATTTTTACTGTTTAAATGCCATCTGCTCTTCTTCCTTTTTCTGAGTTCCCTTGCTGTCTTTGTTTGCATAAGCAGAGAAAGCTGTTTCCATGAAATCAGTGCATTGGGGATGTCCTTATAGACAGCATCACAAAGCATTACCTGAGGAAGTACACAACTTGGACAAAAAACATAGTGGACAATGGTGGAGAGAGCTGAAAGGATAAGATATATTAGGTTGACAAAGAATCTTTTGCATTGGATTTTAAGCCTCCCCCCTCCCTCCGTGTTTATTCATGGCCTTGTAAGGTCTGGACACCCTGGTGGCATGGTGGTTAAGTGTTAACGTCTGCTAACCAAAAGATCGACCGTTCAAATCCGCCAGGCTCTCCTTGGAAACTCTATGCGGCAATTCTACTGTGTCGTGTAGGGCCGCTATGAGTCAGAATTTACTCGATGGCAATGTAAGGTTTAATGGACAGTAAGGAGGCACTGGTCTCAATTTTTATAGGTCACATAGAAGAACTGGAAATCCTGGTCCTGTAGTGGTTAAATGCTATAGCTGCTAACCAAGAGGTCAAACAGTTCACGTGCTCCTTGGAAACTCGATGGCGGCGGTTCTACTCAGTTCTGTAGGGTGGCTGTGAGTCATGGACAGCAATAGGTTTGGGGGTTATGGAAGAACTAGGAGCCCTGGTGGTGAAATGGTGAAGTGCTAAGCTGCTCACCAAAAGAGGAGATTTGAAACCATTCAGCGGCTCTGTAGGAGAAAATCCTGCTGTTCTCCTTCCATGAAGACTACAGCCTAGGAAACCCTATGGGCAGTTCTACTCTGTCGCATGGGGCAACATCCAAGGAGTGCCATGAAACTGTCAATAGTCAGTTCTCTTGTAATTTCATTAAACGATAAGAAGCATTAGACCAACTGGCCGACATCTCTCCAACTATCAGAAAACTCTCTCTCTCTCTCTCTCTCACACACACACACGCACACACGCAATTGATCTATTTTCTCATTCTTTACTGAAAACAGTCTATCCTCCCCATTCATACGTAACACACAAATTCAAGCTATATTTAAAATATATGTGAACATTCAGACAATTAATATACTGAAAAAGTCAAAATGAGTTCTTTTCTTTTGTAAAACAAAAATAAATGCATGCACATGGAAAGGAACAGCGACAATCGTCCAATGTTAATTGTTATTTTGGGGTATCAGGAATATGGATGATTTCTATTTTTCCCACGTTCTTCTATGCATTTTCTTCTAGTTTTCCTACAACTAACATGTAATTTTTGCAATAAGAAAGAAAAAAAAACGTTTAATACAGACAAAGCTGCTAATCTTAAAACAACAGTTAATGCAGATCAAAGACATAGAGTAACTTATCTACAATCCTCATCACAGTCACTGAGGAACAAACCCTCCACTACTTGGCATGGCTCCCTGAAGTCCAGTGATATCCTCCCTACTCCTGGGTCTTAGCAAACTGAGCACAGTTGTTGAACACAAACTTGATCAAGTATTTCTGCAACAGCAAAACTCACTCCCGACTCTCCAGCAATCCCTGCCTCCCATGGTCGCCCAGATCCCGAGGACCCCACCCGGAACCTTGGTGCTCGCCAAGACTCGGTAGCCTGAACCTGCACGCCACAGCTCACTCCCACTGTCGTCCACCGACTACCCCTACTCCTTTCTTCCAACACACGCCCTTGGGCAGTAAGGGAAGGAAAGAGTGGTTTGCACTCGGACGCAGCCGCCCGGAATTCCAGCGACCACGGACAAGCTGTTTCACCTCTCCGAGCCTCAGTTTCCTAATCTGCCACCCTCCCTCACTGGGTGGCCACAAGTTCGGAAACCCACATGGCTTTGCAAAAACCAGGGGCTGTTCCCATCACTGCAACAACCCCTCTCCCTCCGACCGCTCTATGGGGTCCAGCCCCAGCCCGGACACCTCGCGGACAGCTTCTCCTCCCCAGCCCTGCTCCCTTGCCCCCCAGGACGCGTGGCCCCAATGCTGGTGCCCCGTACCTGGCAGCTGCTGTCCTGGGGCAGGTTTTTCACCAGGATTTTCCTCCGGTTGTTCAGCTCCCGCCGCATCCGCTGCAGCCGCGCGGCGACCTCGTCGGGGTCTAGCGCTGGGGACGCGGGTCCCCGGGCGCCGTCGCGCGCCCCAGCGGAGCAGCCCGGCCCGCGCGGCCCGCTCTCCGACCCCAGCCCGGACGCGCCGCCCAGGCCCGCGCCCCCTTGGCCGCCGCCGCCTTCTCCCGCCGCCGCCGCCATCTTCTTGGGCACCCCGCGGCTGCAGGCGCCTCCGGAGGCTCGAGGGGGAGCTGAGCGAGCAAGTGGGGGGAGGCTCGGGCGGGGGCCGGGAGGGCAGAGGCCGAGCGCGGGCCCAGCCGCGGGGACACAGGCGGGGAGGGAGGTGGCGCTGCAGTCACCAGCCGGCGGGGCGAGGGCGAGCAGGCGGGCGGGGAGAGAAACCTGAGGCGCCGAGGAGGAGCCCGAACCACCTCGCGGAACCTCCCCCTCGGCCCCCAGCCCCCACGGCGCCTCCCGTCTGCCCGCAGGGGTCCCGGCGCGCCACCCGGACACCTGTGCCGACTCCGAGGACACGAGCGCTGCAAGGCTCTAGGGAACGCCCGGGCTTCGGCTCTAGGGTTTCGAGGGGACTCGAACCCCCAGGCTCGTGTCCCGGGGCGCCCCTGCCCTGCAAGTAACGGCTCAGCTCTCCCCTCGAAACTGCCGCGCTATGGCTGCTCGGTGGGCTTCTGATGCCAGTTCAAGTTTCCCAACGTGGGGAGGCGGGAGAGCTCTAGTGTCGAAAACCCTTTTGCTGTGTGAGATGTGCAAAGAAGAAAGAAGAAACTGGAGATTACATTGAACAATAAGATTTGAAATTTTCTAGTAAGTTAAAAGGGGCATATCCTTGGGCCAGTTTCTATTGTTGGCATTACCTGATCTCAGAGTGTTTTCCCCTGTGTGTGAAAAGCCTGTGCCCTTCACTCATCCTTCCCTTTCTGTTCCTATAATGCTAAGCTTGGCTGGTTGTGTATGCAATATCCAAAGCAATGCTGAAACAAAGAATAGGATGGAAGAGGAATCACGGCAGGGGACGGGAGAATGCTGTACTTGGAATATTATTCTGATTGAAATTTAGGGGGACAGTGACGTTTTAGAAGTAGACTGACTGAAAGTCATACCACCAGGTCAAACAATTTGCCAGCCTCTGGCTGACACCAGTTCAAATGACCATCAACAAAGGTGAACTTTCCTATTGAGTGGGTAGCCTGTAAAATACACTTGGAAAAAAGCCTGTTTAACACCGATGTGCATTTTGTCACGGAAAAATGTTTTAAATAAATGTAGCTAAACAAGAAAAAATGTACTATTTAGTAGTTACAATATACTCTTGAATATTTTTAAGTATTATGCATGTATTTCATGCACTCTTCATAAGTAATCCAATTAGGTAGGTTATGGGATCTAGTTGGCTTCATTCTAAATCTCAATACTCTTAATGGTATCAGAGATTCTCTAACCTCTCCCCCAAATGGCTGCTGAATTGTTCCTCTGCTAATAGTTACTCGCTAGAATGATATTCTGCAGCACATGTACACACATGAACATAGCAGCACTAATTCTCGACAGTCAAGTGATTGAAACAGCCCAAATGTACATCGATGGATGAATGAGTAAAGGCACTGCAATAAATATATACGAGGACTGCCAATTAAGTTTGTGAACTCATCCTACAAAAAGTGCTACATGTCTCTTTGCTGAATATCAGTACATTACCTTAGAAGTACTCCCCCTGGGAAGCTATGCACTGATGCCAGCATCTAGTCCACCCTTCAAAGCAATTTTGGAACTCTTTTTCTGGAACAGCCATGAGAGCTGTTATATCACCCTAAATGTCCTGAATGCCATTGAAATGTTTTCCTTTCAGTATTTCCTTTATCTTCTAGTAAAAAAGTCACTGGGGGCCTGATCAGGTGAGTAGGGACGGTATTCCAATACAGTTATTTGTTCACAGGCAAAAACTCCCTCACAGACAACTATACAATTAAGTGCACAAGCTTGCCACCTTGTCACATGCACAGTGGCCATTCCAGAAAGAGTTCCAAAATTGTTTTGAAAAGTGAACTAGGTACTGGCATTTGGTGTATAGCTTCCCAAAGGGAGTACTTCAAAGGCAACTGTAGTGAAATTCAGCAGTGAAGCATATAGCAGTTAAAACAATTAAGTTAGTAAACCTAATTTTCAGACCTGGTATACAAGTATGCAGGTAATATTAACTCATTACCTTTCTTGGGAATAGACTTAAATATGGAAGATTTTTTTTCCGTTTATTGAAACACATCTTCCATCAATTTGTGGAGGCTTGTTTTTCACTAAAGCATTCAGGGCAGCTGGGACTTCTTCCTTCAGCACCTTTGATTCGTAATCACACACTACTTCCTGAAATTGGTGAACATCAACCAATTCTTTTATGCATAGTGAATGTGGCAATCATCAAACAATGTTAATATTACATGCAAGTGAAAGTTTGCTAAAGATCATACGAAAGTGGTTGCTGCATTACACCAACAGAGAACTGCCAGGAATTCAAGCTGGACTTAGAGAGGACATGCAAACAGGGATATCATTGCTAATGTCAGATGGATCCTGGATGAAAGTAGAGAATATCAGAAAGATGTCTACCTGTGTTTTGTTTACTATGCTAAGGCATTCTACTGTTAGATCATAACAAATTATGGATAACATTTCAAAGAATGGGAATTCCAAAAGACTTAATTTTCCTCATGACCAATCTGTACATGGATCAAGAGGCAGTCATTTAACAGAACAAGGGAATACTGCATGGTTTATAGTCAGGAAAGATATGTGTTAGAGTTATGTCCTTTCCCCATAGCTCTTCAATTTCTCAGAAATCCCAGTGGCACAGTGATTAAGAGCTATAGCTGCTAACCGAAAGGTTGGCAGTGTGAATTTGGCAGGTGCTACTAGGGAACTCTATAGGCTCCGTTCTACTCTATCCTTTAGGGTCACTGTGAGTCAGAATCAGCTTGATGGCGGTGGGTTTGGGTTTTATGTGTTCCCTGTGCTCAGCAAATAATCTGAGAAGCTGAACTATGGAAGAATGGGGCATCAGGATTGGAGGAAGACTCATTAACAATCTATGTTGCAGATAACACAGTCTTGCTGAAACTAAAGAGGACTTGAAGCAATTACTAATGAAGATCAAAGACTACAGCCTTCAATATGTATTACATATCAACATAAAGAAAACACAGATTTTTACAATTTGACCAATAAGCAACATTATGATAAATGGAGAAAAGACTGAAGTTGTCAAGGACCTCATTTTCCATGGATCCACAATCAACACTCACTGAAGCAGCAGTTAGGAAATCAAAAGATGCATTGCATTGGGCAAATTGGCTGCAAAATGCTTCCTTCAAAAAGCAAAGATGTCATGTGGAGGACTAAAATGCTTCTGATCCAAGCCATGGTGTTTTCAATTGTCTTTTATGCATGTGAAACCTGGATGATGAATAAAGAAGACTGAAGAAGAACTGATGCCTTCAAATTGTGGTGTTAGTGAAGAACACTGAATATACCATGGACTGCCAAAAGAAGGAACAAATCTGTCTTGAAGGAAGTACAGCCAGAATGCTCCTTGGAAGCGAGGGTGGTGAGACTGTGTTCCACTCTGAACACATTATCAGGAGAGATAAGTCCCTGGAGAAGGACATCATGCTTGGTAAAGCAGCGGGCCAGGAGAAAAAAGGAAGACCCTCAACAAAATGAATTGACACAGTGGCTGCAACAGTGGGCTCAAGCATGGAAATGATTATGAGGATGGTGCAGGATCAGCCTATGTTTTGTTTTTTGTTTATAAGGTCACTGTGTGTCAGAACCGACCTGACAGATCTGAATAGCAACAACATGTATGTATATAGATCCCCGGTGGTACAGGGATTAAAAGCTGAGCTGCTAACCAAGAGGTCGGCAGTTTGAATCTACCACCTGCTCCTTGGAAACCTCATGGGGCAGTTCTCTATCCTATAGGATTTCTATGAGTTGAAATTGACTTGATGGCAACAGGTTTGGTTTTTTCTTTGTTTTTCTTTTGTATATGTATATGTATACCCATACACATATTGCAGCCGTAAAAAGGAATAAAGTGCTGATACATGGTACAACATTAAAAAAAAAAAAAAAGTGCTGTCAAGTCGTGGAACCTCATGCTAAATGAAAGAAGCCAGACACAAAAGGTCATGTACTGTGTGATTCCATTTATATAAAATATCCAGAATAGGTAATCAAAGACACCATACAGTAGTTACTACAGGTCGGAGAGACGGGGCAGTGGGGAATAACAGCTTAATGGGTATGGAGATTGACTTTGGAAGATGAAAATGTTTTTTAAACTAGATAGATGGTAAGTAGCCATCACTTTGGATGCACTAAATGCCATTTAATTGTTCACTTCAGAATGGTTAGAGACAGGACCAAGCTGGTAGAGTCATCAGAGGCTTCCTGTGATCCTTTGAACAACAGAGACCCAAAAGAACACACAAATCTGTTACATATGACATCCTAGGAGCTCTGGGCATCAAAGAGAAAGCTGAGAAATTCAAGTGAGTGACAAGGAAGGGAGAGTAGGTCCAGGAGTACCTAGGATTAACCAGACCTGACCCACCTGGTATCGGTTTCAGCCAGCATGGTAAATGGGACAGATAGCAGTAGAGACTCCATTCATGCCACAATGAGTGAAAAATGGCACTCAGTCAACAAAAGCTAAGTGGCTGTGTCTAATCTACCACTCGTGGATTCCAAAACTCTCCTTTGGGATAAACTTCTTTCTTTTCTGTTTATCAAGTGCTTCCCCCTCACTTCTCTGTACTGAAAACATGGCAATGAATGTATGACATAGGACTCCTTATGCATGTCCTGAGCCATCTCCCAAACTCACAGAGGGAACACTTTAATAAACAAAGGGAAGGGGAAATATCTGCTGACTCATCTGACCTGGAAATTCAGGGTAGAAACAGTTCCTTTGGAACAGGCATAAGGTGAATGCCTTCCTCACAGACACTCAGGGATGGTTGTCAGCCCACTGCCTTTCTCAGCACATACTGCCAAAAATCTGTGCTTATGCCAATCACCCCAGCCAATGTAGGAGTGTAGGGGTCAGCCTGTATCACACACTTTCTGACTAATTACCTGGACATCTGAGCTGAATCCATACAAGAAAAGTAAATGAACTTGGATCACTCATCTAATAACAGTTCTAACTATCTGGTAACAGGACTTTACTACTTTAAAGATAGCAATAACCAAATTAGCACACACAATCAGCCTATTTGGACATTTCAAAACAAAACAAAATAACAAACTAGAACACAGTAAGCTAACATAAAATAAATACAACTTACAATAGCTCAGAGATAAGTCAATTACTTAAAGAGGAGTGCCATGATGACTTCAGAAAACTCCCAAAGCAAAGAATCAAGAAATTTTCCAGATGAAGAAAACTTCCTGGAATCATTGGAGGTAGACTGTAAAAGATTAGTATTTAGAACTCTTCAAATGTTCAGGAATGAGATGAGGCAAAATGAAGTAGAGATGATGACAAATTGAACAGGCTGCAGAAAAGCATAGAGACACAGGAAGTAAAAATTCATAAAATTAATAATAAAGTCACAGTATTATATAACTCAACAGAAAGTCAGAGGAGCAGACTAAGGCAAAGAAAAGCCAAATTACCAACAATGAAGATGAAACACATGACACCAAAATATTTGAAGAAAAATCAGATAAAAGAACTTTAAAATATCAAGAAACACTAAGAATTCTGTAGGACTCTATCAAGAGGAATGAATCTATATGTGACTAGAGTACCAGAATAGGGGAGATGACAGAAAATATAGAGAACTGTTGAAGATTTGTTGAGCAAATATGAAGATTTTAAAGCTTCCCTGATATCAAGAAAAATGAAAAGATATCTATCCAAGATGCATATTGAACTCCATACAATGTAGATTCCAAAAGAAAGACACCAAGGCATACTATAACCCAACTTGCCAAAACTGAAGATAGAGACTTTTAAAACTGGCTAGAAATAAATGCAAAATAATCTCCAAAGGAGAATCAATAACATTAAGCTTGGACTACTCTGCAGAAATCATGCAGACAAGAAGGCAATGGGATGACATATACAAAATCTTGAAAGAAAAAATTGCCAACCAAGAATTATACATCTAGCAAAACTGTCTCTCAAATATGGTGGTGAAATTTGGACAGTTCTAGATACACAGAATTTCAGGGAATTTGCAAAGACCAAACCAAATTATAAGAGACACTAGAAGGAGTTCTTTGTTTAGAAAATCAGTTAGCTCTGATAGCAACCCAAGACTAGAATACAAAACAGGGGAACCAGGTATCAACCCAGATGAGGAGATCACAAAGTAAATTAAAGCCAAAACACTGAAAATAGGGAAAAAGAGATGTCATTATGTAAAATATGACAGCATTCTAACAAAAAGGAGAAATTTATAAATATGCAGTTGTAGATCTTTCATATAGAGGGGATATCTGGGAGATAAAAAGAAATTAAAGAGTGGCTTAAGTTTAGAAAAATAGAGGTAAGTATTAAGGTAACCTCAAAGGACATTAAAACTCTACACATCAAAATAAAAAAAATAAGAAAAACATGAAGTCTCAGCAAAAAGCAAATAAAATCATGAAAAGAAAACTCACAAAGAAAAGCAACTCAGAACAGAGTTAAGTGGAACAAAAGAACTGTCTACCAAAAAAAAAAATCAAAATGATGTCACTAAACTCATACCTACCAATAATTATGCTGAATGTAACTGGATTAAGTACATCGATAAACAGGCAGAGAGAGATAGACCAGATAAAAAACATGATCACTTTATATGCAGCTTGCAGGAGACACACTTTGAAGACATGAACAAACTAAAACTCAAAGGATGGAAAAAATATATTAAGCAAACAACATTCAAAAAAGAGCAGGAATGGCAATATTAATTGCTGATAAAATAGACTTCAAAGTAAAATATACCACACTGGATAAGAGAGGACACTATAAAGTGATTAAAGGCTCAATATCTCAGGAGGATATAACCATACTAAATATCTACATAGCCAGTGACAGGGCTCCAAAATACACAAAACAAACTAACTGCATTGCAAAGAGAAATAACTCCACAATAATAGTAAGAGACTTCAACATACCACTTTCTGTGAAGGACTGAACATTCAGGAAAAAAGCTCAATAAAGACACAGAAGATCTAAATGCTATGATCAACCTGACCTCATAGACACACACAGAACACTCCATCTAACAGCACAGCCAAGTATACTTTCTTTTCCAATGCACATGGAACATTATCCAGAATTGACCATGTATTTAGCTACAAAGCAAGCCTTGACAAAATTCAAAGCATCAAAATATTACATAACATCTTTTTAGATCATATGGCCATAAGAGTAGAAATCAGTAACAGAAAAAACAAGGGGGAAAAAAATCAAATACGTGGAAACTGAACAACACCTTGCTCAGAAACTACCATGTTATAGAGGAAATCAAGGATAAAATACAAAAATTCACAGAATCAAGCAAGGGTGGAAACACATCTTAACAGAAACTTTGGGACACATAAAAAGTAGTGCCACAAGTCAATTTATTTTAATAAATACAAATATCCAAAAAGAGAAAAGGGCCCAAATCAAAACACTAACCCTTCAACACAAACAAGTAGAAAAGTGTAGCAAAAGAAGCCCTGAGACACCAGAAGAAAACGAGTAATAAAAATTAGAGCATAACTAAATGAATAAGAGAATAGACAAATGATTGAGTTAACACCAAAAGCTGGTTCTTTGAAAAGATCAACAAAACCGATAAAGCATTGCCCAAACTGAGAAAAGAAAAAAAGAAACAAATAACCCAAACAAGGAATGAGATAGGCAGTAGCATAAAAGACTCAAATAACTGAAATTTAAAGAATCCTAACAGAGTTCTGTAAATGTTATACTGTAACAAATTTGAAAACGTAGAAGAAACGAAGAATGTTCTAGAAACACACTGCCTACCTAAACTAACACAAACAAATGTAAAACAACTAAATAAACTGATCACAGAAAAAAAAAATTGAAAAGGTAATACTAAAAACTCCCAGGAAAAAACTCTGTTCCTGACAGCTTTATGGAAGAATTTTACCAGACTTTTAGAGAAGTGTTAACATCACTATTACTAAAGGTATTCCGGAGTATAGAAAAGGACAGAATATTCCCAAAGTCATTCTCCAGAGCTGGCATAACCCTGCTACCAAAAATGAGGTAAAGACAGCACAAAAAAGGAAAATTACAGATCAATATGTCTCATGAATTTAAGTTCAAAAATCCTTAACAAAATTCTAGCCAACAGAATTCAATACCATATCAAAAATATTCACTGTGATCAAGTGGGATTCATACCAGCGACACTGGGATGGTTCAATATTAGAAGAATAATCGGTATAATCACCACACAAATAAAACAAAATACAAGAACCATCTGACTTCATCAGTTGATACAGAAAAGGTGTTTGACAAAGTCAAACACGTTCATGTTAAAAACTCAGCAAAATAGAAATAGGAAGGGAATTCTTCAATGTAATGAGACATTTATACAAAGCTGACAGCAAACATCATCCTAAAGGAAGAAGATCTGAAAGCATTCCTCTTGAGAATGAGAAACAGACAAGGATGTCTTTGTCACCACTTTTATTCAACACTGTGCTAGAGGTTCTAGCCAGAGCAATCAGACAAAATAAAGAAATAAAGGGAATCCAAATCGGTAAGAAAAAGTAAAAGAGTCCCTATTTCCGCATGATATCATCTTATACACAAAAAACCCTAAAGAATCCACCAAAAAAAAAAAAACAACAACAACAAAACAAAAAACCTATTAAAACTAGTAGAAGAGTTCAGCAATGGATCAGGATACAAGATAAACATGCAAAAATCATCAAAGAGGACATTATAGAATCAGTAACATTTACAGTAGCCCCCAAGAAGATGAAATACTTAGGAATAAATCTAACCAGAGACATAAAACATCTATACAAAGAAAATTATAAGACACTATTACAAGAAATCAAAAGAGAGACCTACACAAGTGGGGAAACCTATCTTGCTCACAGATAGGAAGACTCAACCTCATGAAAATGTCTATTCTACCCAAAGCGATCTATAGATACAATACAATCCCAATACAAATTCCAAAGGTATTTTTTAATGAGTTGGAAAAACAAAATACCAACTTCATATAAAAAGAGAAGACACCACAGGTAAGAAAAGCACTGCAGAACAAAGTGGGAGGCCTCACACTACCTGACTTTAAAACCTGTAACACTGCCATGGTAGTCAAAACGGCTTTATACAGGTACAAAAACAGACACGTAAACCAGTGGAACAGAACTCAGAATCCAGACATAGAATCATCCTCCTATGAGCAGCTGGTATTTGACAAAGGCCTGAAGTTGGTAGACTGGGGAAAAGACAGTCTCTTTAAGAAATGGTGTTGGTATCTCACACCTTATACAAAAACCAACTCAAATTGGATAAAACACCTAAACATCAAATCTAAAATGATAAAGCTCATCCAAGAGAAAACAGGATCAACAAATGAAGTTTTGATACACAATGTAGACCGACTTAAAAAACTGACAAACAAAGCACAATCAATAGAACAGAAAATAGATAAATGGGAACTACTAAGAATCAAACATACTTGCTTACTTGAAGACTTTATCAAAAGAATTAAAAGACAACCTACAAATTGGGAAAAAATATTTCACAACTATATGTCAGACCAATGTCTGATCTCTATAATCCACAAGGTACTACAAAATATGAACTAGAAAAGGATAAATAATCCAATTAAGAGATGGGTGAAGGACATGGACAGACACTTCTCTAAAGAGGATATCCAGATGACCAAAAGACATATGCAGAATTGCTCATGATCATTAGCTACTAAAGAAATTCAAATCATAGCTACAATGAGACATCATCTAACCCCAACAAGGTTGGCTATCATCAAAAACACACAAAACAACAAAAGTTGGGGAGGCTGTGTAGAAATTGGAACTCTACTGCTAGTGGGATTGCAAAATGGTACAATCTCTTTGGAAAGAAATCTGGCACTTCCTTAAAAAGCTGGAAATAGATATACCATTTGACCTAGTGATTCCACTGCTTGGAATATATCCTACAAAAGCAAAGGCAGTCACACTAACAGAAACATGCACCTGAATGTTTATTGCAGCACAGTCCACAATAGCAAAAAGATGGAATCAACCCAGATGCCAAACAACAGAGGAATGGATAAATAAACTATGGTTTATATACTCAGTGGAACACTATGCAATGATAAAGAACAATGATGATTTTAGGAAGCTTCTCATAACTTGGTTTCAATTGGAAGACACTACATTGAATGAAAACAGTCAGCAGCACAAGGACAAATATTGTATGAGGCCACTACCATGAGGACTTGAAAACAGACTCATGCACAGAAGACAAGACTCTTTGATGGCTGCAAGGGAGGGGAAGGAGGGAAGGAGAGAGAAAGAGGTCAGATTACAGATTAGTAGACAGAAATTTGCTTGGGTGAAATCAGTGACAGCACACATTAGAAAGATCAATTTAACTAGACTTCAACATAACTGGAATACTCTTCCAGTCTTAACCCAATATTGCAAGGACAGAGTAGACTGGAGCAGGGGTCTGGGGACCATGCTGTCAGGGGTCAGCAAGGTGAACTGGTATAACTAGCATATTGCTAAGAAAGTCTTCTCCACCCCATACTGGCGTGACATCTGGGGTCTTAAAAGCTACCAAGTTGCTGTCTGAGGCACACCAAATAGTCCCAACTCAGCAGGAACAGATGATCACCAAGGATCAAAATGACATGGGGGAAAGAGAACCTAGAAGACAGAAAGACTCATGTGAATGGGTGACTACATCAACATGTGACCAGAAGAACCACATGGTGTTCGGTCACCACCAGTGATAGCTGTGATGGGGCTCATAAACTTAAGTCTCAGTGGCAACACAAGACTAAAAAAGAGTGCATCCTGAGAACTCGCCTAAAAGACCACAATTGATGGTCTGAAGGCCTGAGGGTTCCCCTGGGAGCGTGGCACCTAGACCTGATGCTGTTTCTGTCCATAAGTCATTACTGTGGTCAACTCCTTGGACAGGAATGGATTGGACTCAGCAACACAGAGTGACCATATCGTATGTGTGTTTTATGGTTCTATGCATCTATAGGATGTCATCCTACTGGCCTCTTAGTAGAGGGGAGTGGAGAGGGTGCAGAAGAGAGGACAGGAAATTGTTAAGAGGATCTGACATGTATAGAACAGAAAGGAATAGTGGCCTGTCACCAGGCAAGGAGAGCAGCAGGAGCTGCACATAGGTGGGCATGTAAATTTAAACTAGATGATACACTTTAACTCCATCACAATAAATAAGTAAAATAAAAAGAAATGGTGTTGGCATAACTGTATATCCATGCAAAAAAAATGAAAAAACCTGTTTCTCACACCATGCACAAAAACTAACTCAAAATGGATTAAAGAACTAAATGGCAAATCTAAAATGATAAAGGTCATGGAAGAAAAAAATAGCAACAATGCTTTAAGCTCTAGTACATGGCATAAACAGAATATGAAACACTGCTAACAATGCACAAATACCAAAAGAGAAAATAGGTAATTGGGAACTCCTAAAAAAATCACTTAGTCTCAGGGTGGGGGGCCATGGACCATGCTCTCAGGTGAAATTGAGGCCAATTGGCACAGCTAGTGTTTTGCTAATGAGGACTCTCTGCACCCCATATCCGTGAGTGGTGTCTGGGGTCTTAAAAGCTGCAAAGCTGCCATCTGAAGGTACAGCACATGGTCCCAACTCAGCGAGAACGGATGATCACCGAGGACAAGAACGACATGGGGAAAAGAGAACCCAGAAGACAGAGAGAACTGGATAGTGCCTGGCCACCACCAGTGATAGCCACGATGGAGCTCACAAAGTTGAGTCTCACTGGCAACAAGAGAATAAATAGGGGTACACCCTGAGATCGCCAATAGAAGAGCACAACTGATGGTCCGGGGGCTTCGGGGCTCCCCTGGGAGCATGGCACCTGGCCCTGATGTTGCCCCTTCTCCATAAATCATAAGGTCAACTTTTCAGACAGCAGTGGATTGGACTTGGTGACACAGAGTGACCGTATGTTGTGGGAATTTTATGGTTCTATGCATCTATAGGATGTCATCCTGCAGACCTCTTGCTGGAGGAAGGGGAGTGGGTGGAGAGGAGGGGATAAGAGACTGTTGGGAGAATAGGACATGTATGGAGCAGAGAGGAGGGGTGTGCTGTCACTGGGCAAGGACAGCAGTGGGAGCTGCATATAGGTGAGCATGCGCGTTTACATGGGAATGTACATTTTCATTCAATCATAATTAAAAAAAGTAAAAAAAATCAGTCTCATCTAAAGATTTCACTAAAAATATGTATATATATATAGGCGTGGCCTATAGACTGGTGAAAAAAATTTGGTTATGACTAATCCAATTGCTGTCTAATTTCTAAAATCTACAAGGTACTGCAAAATCTCAACAATGAAGCAATAAATAGCCCAATTACAAAATGAGCAAAGGATATGAACAGGTGCTTCACCAAAGAAGACATCCTGACAGATAACTGACAGATGAAGAAATGCTCATGATCATTAACCACTAGAGAAATCCAAATCAAAACTATGGTAAGAGATAAACTTATGCAAACAAGGATGGCATTAATTAAAAAAAAAACAAAAAAAGCAAAAATGTGGGAGAGGTTGTGAAGACACTGGAACACTTCTACACTGCTGACTGGAGTGTAAAATGGTACCACACTTTGTAAATTGATTCGGTGCTTTCTTAAAAAGCTAGAAATAGAAACACGTATGATCCAGCAATCCCACTTCTCGGAAGATAACCTAGGGACATGAGACGTCATGAGAATAGATACATTCACACCAATGTTTATTGCATCACTGTTTACAATAGCAAAAAGATGGATTCAACCTGGGTGCCCATCAACTGATGAACAGATAAACAAACTATGATATATGCACACAATGGAATACTGTGCAATGGTACAGAACAATGATAGTCTTGGGAAACATCTGATAACATGGAGGCACCTGGAAGGCATTATGCTAAGTGAAGTTAGCTGCAAAAGGACAAATGTTATATGAGAACACTATTATAAGGACTCAAGAAAAGGTTTAAACACAGAAGAAAACAGTGTGATATTCACTAGGGTAGGGAGGGAGAGGGGGCTATTCATTGATTAGATAGTAGGTAGGAATTGGATAAGGTGAAGTGAGGGACAGGGCAAAGCAGAGCAGAGATCAGTACAGATGGACTAAACCCAAAGCTAAGAAACTAAATATAACCTAACACTTCAGAGGATAAAGTAGCAGGAACAGGGTTCTAGGAATCGTGGTTTCAGGAGACATCTAGGTCAACTGGCATGACAAGTTTTTAAAGCAAATGTTCTTCATCCGACTTTGGTAAGTGGCATCTGGGGTCTTAAACGCTAGCAAGAAGCTGTCTATGAAGCATTAATTTATACCAACCCACCTGGAGCCTCTAGAGGAGAATGAAAAATGTTAGAGACATAAGGAAAATATGAGCTGAAAAGACAGAAAGGGCCACATAATCAGCATAAGACCAGAAGAACTAGATGGTACCCAACCACCACCAACGACTGCTCTGACAAGGAATACAAATACAACCCCTGATATAGCAGAAGAAAAACAGTTGTACAGAACTGGAACTCTATTAAGAAGACCATACTTGATGGTCCAACAGACTGGAGGGTCCCCAGAAGACACGGTCACTAGACTCTGTTAATCTCTAGAACTGAAACCATTCCCAAAGCCAACTCTTCCAAGACTGGACTGGACTATAAGACATAAAATGATACTGACAAAGAGTGTGCTTCTTGGTTTCAGTAGATACATGAGGCTAACTGGGAAGCTACTGTCCAGAGACAAGATGAGAGGGAGGAGGGGGACAGGAACTAGTTGAATGAACGCAGGAAATAGAGCAGGAATGCGGGAAGTGTGCTGTCACAAGGTTGGGAGAGCAACTCGAGTCACGTAGCAGTGTGTGCAAGTTTTTCATTAATTGTAAACTTTCACTAAAAGCACAATAAAATACATTTTTTAATATTAAAATGGTTGCTTTTGTTATATGGATTTCACTTCAATTAAATACTTATCTTGCAGCTTACAGCTTTGTAAGCTGTTTTTTGCATCATATATCTGAGCATCCTTCTATGTCAATATATGTGAACATAATTATTTTTCATGTCTGCATATTATTTTGAGAATTATTGTCCTTTATTCACTAAACAAACAAAAAAAAGGCCAAAAAACAAAAAATATTTTGTGTAGAGTTGATTTTAACTCGTGGTAACCCCATGTGTGTGTTAGAGTAGTACTGTGCTCCACAGAGTTTACAATGACTGATTTTTCAGAAGCAGATTACCAGGCCTTTCTCCTGAGGCACATTTGGGTGAACTGGAAACACCAGCCTTTCAGTTAGCAGTTGAATATGTCAACTGTTTATAACTTCCAGGGACTCCAACTTACTCACTAATGCCCCCGTTAACGAGACATTTTTATCTATTGTAAATGGTACTGAGATGAATCCATGTCTGCATTTAAGCACCCTTACAGAGTAAAAAATCTGAAGTAAGATTTCCGTGTCAAGAGGCAAGCATATTTAAAGGTTTTTGATGGATATTATCATGCTACTTTCCTCAATTTTTCAGTATCACAAGCATTGCATAAGGGTGCTCATGCTTGTATACGCAATAGTTTGAATTCAGGAAAATGGTAAAATAAAAAACCAAACCCATTGCTGACAGGTCAGTTTCAACTCACAGCAACCCTGTAGGACAGTAGAACTGGCTATAGGTTTCCAAGGCTGTGAATCTTTACAGAAACAGACTGTCACATTTTTCTATAGCAGATTGGCTGGTGGGTTACAACTGCTGAGTGATATCTCATCTCTGTTTTTAGATTTGATTCGTTTGATCTTAAAAGCTAGGAATTATTTTTATTTTTATTTAACATAACTGAATGAAAATGTACATTCACATATAAATTTACATGCCCCCCCCATATGCAGCTTCCACTGCTCTCCCTGTCCAGTGACAGCACACTATTCCTCTCTGCTCCATACATGTCTCATCCTCCCAACAGCCTCCTTTCCCTCCTCTCCACCCACTCTCCTTCCTCCAGCCAGAGGTCAGCAAGATGATATATTATAGATGTATAGAACCATAAAGTGTTTCCAATATATGGTCACCCTGCATTGCCAAGTCCAATCCATTCCTGTCCAAAGAGTGGACCTTTGTTATAATTTATGGGAAAGGGCAGCATCAGGGCAGGAGGCCATGCTCTCAGAGGAACCCCAAAACTGCTGGACCATCAATTGAGGTCTTTTAGTGGAGATCTCATGATGCACCTCTTTATTCTTGTGTTGCCAGTGAGACTCCTCTCTGTGAGCTCCATTGTGGCTATCTCTGGTGGTGGCTGGGCACCATCTGGTTCTTCCGGTCCCAAGTCGATGTAGGCATCCACTCTTGTGGGTCTCTCCGTCTTCTCAGTTGTCTTTACTGCATGTCATTTTGGTCCTCGGTGAGCATCCGTTAAAAGCTATGAATTTTTAAAATTGTGATTAACTGAAAGTTTACAATCCAAGTCAACTGACTATATAAAACCCGAGCGATTGCCTGCAGACAACTCTATTTGTTCTCCTCGCCCTGTGACAGGACACTTTTCATTTCCACCCTGTACTTCCAGAGTCCACTCAACCAGTCCCTGTCCTCTCCGCTCCCCTCTAGAAAGAACCCAGTTGGACAGCCTCACATATACATTAAGCCATAAAGTACACACACCACTTGCATCACTCTATGTCCCAGTCCAGTCCATTCCTTGTCTGAATTGCTGACTTCAGTACTAGGTTCAGAAAAGCTTTGAATTTTGAGCTCTAGTAAAGCCCTGTTGTGAAGAGTTGAGAGGTTTTGAAAGTATATTCATTAAAACAGACAAGAAACATAAATAGCCTCTGCATATACTGTAACTCTGAGTCATTCACTAACTTTTCAAAACATATATTTATCTAAATGAGTGCTGTCTTCTCGGAAAACACTTATTAAATGTCCATTATGTGCTAGACAATATATATACATGAACTAACTATACAGTAAATAATAAAAATGAAATTTCAGTACTACAAGGACAATCCATTGAGAGAAAATTATGTAATGAATACAATTAAATATGATAATACTGACAGAAACAGAAAACTTAAAGAGTAGCCTTGGAAAACAGTGACCTGAATCTAATGCTGGTGATGTTCCTTTTGTTCAAAACATTTCTCAAGCTAATTTTTTGGAACTGAATTCAGATTCTATGGCAAATTCTTCTGCTTAATTTCTGAAGTAGCAAATATTCATCTCTTGGAGATGGGGTTGGTTTTTAGAAATAATTAAATGTCATTTAATGCCATGTCTGATGAAAAAGGTGTTAATTATGTTCTTGGGGTTATGATTATATAATTGGTATTTTGAGCTCCAATGGAAACATGGTTAAAATACTATCAAATTATTAAACCAATTTTCTTAAATGGCTTTTTGGAATCAATCCCATTCCTTGGATAACACTGTTTTGTCCTGTGAAACAGTGGCATTCAAATTTTTTTTTAAAAGCCCAGTTCAGTGGGAAATATATTTTCAGTTACAACTTAGTAAGCATGCAAATGAATACACTGAAACAAAGATTTCATAAACAACATACTCTTACCTTGTGCAGCCCATTCTAGTATTTTCTGTCCCATTTTCTTAATTGCTGAGGTGACACACTTAATTGATTTTGTAAGCCACTAATGAGTCATTACTTACAATTTGATAAACACTGCCCTAGGATTCAAATAAACTGTCTTTCCTGGTATTTTTGCTCAATTGTCTTCAAGGAATTCTGAGAGCTGATAAAACTGAAAACCAAACCCATTGCCAGCGAGGCCGTTTTGACTCACAGCGACCCCATAGGACAGAATTGAACTGCCCCTACTGGGTTTCCAGGGCGTAAATCTTTAGACAGAAGCAGACTGCCTCAGCTTTTTCCTGCACAGGGGCTGGTGGGTGTGGGTTACAAACTCTAACCTTTCAGTTAGCAGTTGAGTGTCTATACACTGTACCAAGAGGAATCCTTGGGAAAATGATATGATCAACTAATTTAATTTTTTTTTACCTGAATTGATGGTTATTGCTACATAAAAGAAATAGGAATTGCAGAGACTTGGAAATGCTACAAGAATTCCCCTCATCCCAGATTTTCATCCAGCTCTTTAAATAACAGCTTTCATGGCAAACCAAGGAAACACTCTAATCTGAATTTGGAGTGGAGTGCAATTATCAAGCTGCAACATATTTACCAATACCGACAGGTAATTATCATCATCTAGATAATTACCAGTTCTTCAGACATAAGCCATGTGTTCCCTTTTGTCTTTCTTATTTTTGCAATTTTATTTTGTTTTCATTTTATTTTTGACAGCTCAGCAGTTGGAAAACATTGGAAAAGTCTCATTACTCTCAATTTACAGTATTAGAAAATTAGCCTTTTGTATCCCAGTAATCTTTTGCTTATGTATGATGAAAATCTGATGAAAATAAATGGATTTACCGTAGGAAAAGACTTTGTAAGGATAATATACTCTGAGTTATCACTAATTGGTTCAACAATATATGCTGAGCGCCTACAATGTACCATCCTTAGCACAACATGCCAGATTTGACTGATGTTAATTCAGATGTCATCCTTGCTGTGAGGGAAAATTTATGGAAAAAAACAGTAGTTGCAATTCAGCATGAGACATTATATGAACATGGGTTTGGTTACGGAAGAGTGCTTACAATCCACAGGGGCAAAGCATTATAAGAAGCTGGGTCTTGAAGGAGAATAGGAGTTCTCTAGATGAAAAGGCGGCAAGTGCTGGAACTGGGAAGAGAAAGAGGTTCAGGGGTATCAAAGGGACTGAGACATTCACAGAAGGAGGAAAGTTTGGTGTTAATGAAGGGTATATTACTTTTGAGAGAGTAGCAGGAAATAAAAGAGATGTCAATCCATTTTAAGAAGTTTAGTTCCATTTTAAGGCAGCTCTTTAATGTAACATAAAAGTCAGCCCAATATGAAGATGACACCTTCATATTTTTCTATTTAGAAAATAATTCTAATAACAAAGAGGGGACTGAATAAAGCAGGTCTTAGAAAGACCAGTTGGAAACTTTTTGAAACAAAGTGGAAACATTTAAGGGTTTGTACTGGGATAAAATGGTAACAGTTAAACTTCCAAGCGCTTTACCTGGTTATCTAGATTGTTAGTCTTTGTTACTTTGGATTATTGTAGTTAAAGGCTTGTAATCAATCTGAGATAGCTGAGCAGGCGGCTGATTTACCAGTGAGAAATCAAAGACTGGGAAGGTCAGATAACTTGCCCAAAGTCACACAGCAGAGTTTCCAGGGAAAATCCACCCGCTTTTGGATCCCAAATACAGAACTTCGTGAACTGTAGTCAGAGGAAGGGTTAGGCTTGTGACGCTTTCTGAAGGAAACACAGTAGTGCAATACACTGATAGAAGAGAAGCCAGTATGCTGATAAAAGAGTAGAATCTGCACTCAAACTAACCAGCTGACCAGTTACTATTGACTCTGACTCATGGCAACCCCACATGACCAGAGTAGCACTCTGCTCCCGAGGGCTCTCAGTGACCGATTTTCTGGAAGTAGACAGCCAGGTTTTTCTTCCCAAGCACCCCAGAGTGGCTCAAACCTTTAACCTTTCAGTTAGCAGCCAAGCCTGTTAACCACTTGTGCCATTCAAGGACTGTGGAGTCAAAGCAACTGGATTCAATTCAGCGTGAGTGCAGCCAGCTATTTAAAGCATGGGAAGATAATCTAAATGTGCTGAACTTCAGACCTTTCATCTCTAAAGCAGAGATAATAACAGCACCCATCAGGCTATTAAAGGCTATTATAAGGATTAGATGAGGTAATGTTTATAAGTGGTTTAGCAGTATGCCTAGCCCAAGGGCTAACTAAAAGACATTAGTCATAATAATATAAATTTGTAGTAATAATTAATATTTATTAATTTTTACTTTAAACATCTTGGTGACTTACTACATAGTAGCAATGAAAAGGAAGTTAAGAATGGTATTGGAGCTTCTAACAGGACAGATTGGATGGGTGGTGATGTTGCAACTTTAAAGGGGGAACAATCAGAAGTGAAGATACAAAGTTTAGTTTAGGCACGCTGAGCTTCAAATGGAAACCCTGGTGGTATAGTGGTTACTGCTACCTCTGGTAACCAAAAGCTTAGCAGTTCAAATCCACCAGATGCTCCTCGGAGCCTCTATGCAGCAGTTCAACTCTGTCCTATAAAGTCACTATGAGTTAGAATTAACGGGAAGGAGGTTTCTTTTTTTTTTTTTTGGTTTTGAGCTTAAAATGCTGCAGGACGCATCAGAAAACTGATGGTAGACAGCCTAAAAGTTGATGAGATCATTCAGGTTGCATGTATGCAATGAGGAACCCAAGAGGCCAGGGTAAGAGAAAGAAAGAGCAGTCCCTTTAAGATTCTGCTTATGTTATTCATGTGCCTGGTTTATAAAAAGAGAGCCAGATGAAAATGAAAAAGGTGTTAGGCAAAAAATAGTTGGCTTACATTAGGTCTTGATCCCTGTATTTCTGTCTCCTATTGCCTTAGCAGCGTCCTGCAGCTCCTGATCCTTGGCTTTAGCTCTCGTTTATAACTTCTGGCACATCCCTCCCTGGCTTCAGTGTTTTCACAGTATTGACCTTGGTTGCCTTTTTAATTTTTTTCTTGGGTTGGAAACTGAACCAACTCAGCACTCACTGCTTTCTGCTACTGACCTTGCTTTCCTCACTTCCCCTGACACATCAGCCATAAAAGAAACCACAAAATCAGAAAGGAGGAGGTGGGGGGGGGGTAGGGAAGATTGGAAATGAATTAGGAAAGAGTGGTTTTAGAGATGCCAAAGAAGCAAAGTATTTCAAGAAGGAAATGATAGTGAACGTACCAATGTGGCAGAGAAGACAAATAGCATGAGGGCTGAAAGGAGGTAATCGGATTCAGCAGTTACAAAACCCCTGGTGTCATGAAGCAAGAACAGCATCAATAAAGTAGCAAGAAAGACAGATGAATCTATTAAAGAAAACTGGTGGACTGAACTTTATGCCCTCTCATTTTTTCCATGACCTAGAAAAAAGATCATCTTCTAACAGGAGAGATGAAGGAGGACAGAAACTAAAATGTATAGCCTACATAGGTGATTTACACATATTTTATTTTCACAACTACTCTTTGGACCGGGCATTATTCCTGTGTTATAGATAAGCCGACTGGCATAACAAAGCTAAGTAACCTGCCTAAGGTCACACGGCTAGCATGAGGCAGATTTAGGACTTAAACCCAGGTCTGTCTCAGATTTCTCTGCTTTTATGACCGCGTTCATATTTAGAACAGGCACCAAGTGATAATGTGAACATATTGATGCTAGTGGTAATAACGGTGAGTCAGGTGGATCAGACAACGGTGGTGCTGAGGGTAACGCATGAATTTAACTGCATGCAATAGCCTCATCCACCACCCGCGTGTTAGTTTGTCACAGTGTGGCGGCTTCTGGGCTTCTGTGATGCTGGAAGCAGGCCAATGGTATTTCAAATACCAGTAGGGTTACCCATGGTGGACAGGTTTCAGTAGAGCTTCCAGATTAAAACAGACTGGCATGAAAGGACTGGGAATTTACTTCTGAAAATTAGCCAGTGGGAACCCGATGGATTACAACAGAAAATGGTCCAGTGTAGTGCTGGAAGATGAATCTTCTAATTTGGAAGAGACAGCACGATACCCATGACAATGAACTCAAACACACCAATGATCATGAAGACGGAAATGGATCTGACTCATAGTGACCCTAGAGGTCAGAATAGAACTGCCCCACAGTTTCCAGGGAGTGCCTGGCAGATTTGAACCGCCAACCTTTCAGTTAGCAGATGTAGCACTTAACCCACTACACCACCAGGGTTTCTGAAGAGGGAACAGGGCCGGGCAAAGTTTCATTCCATCATACGTAAAGCTGCGAGGAGCTAGAGCCAACAAGAGGGCAGCAACAACACCCTCACAGCTCACTTTATGCCGTAAAACAAAGGGCCTAGGTGTACCTCCAACCAAATGTTACTTAATACAAGTTATTTTCCTTAATTTGAGTATAATCACAGCATATTGTTCCTTGACTTTTGCTTTAATCTAAACATATTTTAAAATATTTTTAAGTTCTTTACTATAATTCAGTATTTCTGTTTTTACTTATAAAGCTATGAAATATATCGTGAAAATTATAAATATGTAAGCCACACACAGTTGCTTGAAACTTACAAATAATACCAGAAAGATTGCATTCTTTGACACTGAAAACTAGATCCTTTTGACATCCTGTTTCCTGAATTGTGAAGTGCTGGAAGTGCTGGAAACCCTGGTGGTTTAATGAGTAAGTGCTATGTTTGCTAACCAAAAGGTCACCAGTTCGAATCAGCCAGACACTCCTTAGAAACTATGGAGCAGTTCGACACTGTTGTATAGGATTACTCTGAGTCAGAATTGGCTAGACAGCAGTGAGTTTGTTTTTTTAAGGAAGTGGTACACTTCCTATCAAAAACATAATTTTAAGGGTAGCATCTATAAAATTATAGATGAGCCATGCAGCTGCCAGCCATATTCATGGTGTGAATATTTGAAAAATAATAAAGTATAACCCAGAGAAGTAAGTCTTTTAAGATTATAAGGTTTGTGTGCTGAGCAATCATTTAAGCATATGTTGTTATAAAAATTATCTTTGTGAGAATCCTTTTAAAGTACATGTATTGTACTTTAAAATATATTGTCATAAAGTTGATTCCGACTCCTAGCAACCCTCTAGGACAGAGTAGAACTGTCCCATAGACTTTCCAAGAAGCAACTTGTGAATCTGAACTGCTAACCTTTTGGTGAGCAGCTGTAGGTGTTAACCATTTCTGCCTTTAGGGTTTCCTATCACATTAAGGAGGTACTTACATATTTACCTCTTTTAACAAATGTTGTTAGATGTCATTGAACCAATTCCTACTCACATATTACTGCATAAAAGTTTACCTGGCAGTAATTTTAATGGAAGCAGATTGCCAGGCCTTTTCTTTGGTGGTATTGCTGGGTGGATGTGAATAAACTTTTAGGTTGCAGTCCAGCACAAATAATCAGCATTATCTAGAGACCTTCAACAGATGGTACTCAATCTAAACGATCACTTTTATGATGATTCCAGTTATTGAGTAATTACCCTTAGCATCTATTGAAGCTATAGGATGTCTTTTTCCTTCCATTAAATGACTTCATATAGCTAGGCTATCTCAATCCTTGTGTCTGCTTTTCATGTTTTTTTGTCTCCTCACTTGTCAATATTCATTTTCCACAGCGGCATATATACCCACATGGGCTCACTCATGCTGGTTGTAACATTAAACCAGTCCACCACACCCGTCCATACATGTGCAAGTGAGGTAAAATTTGTACATGCCCGTGCTTATTACCCACAATGCTCTTGGCAGGCTCACATTCCATGCCATTCCCTGCCATTCCATTTTCCACCGGGCTCCTGGCTGTATCTTGCCCTGCAGCTTACAAAGTGTGGTTGACTGACAGCCTCCTGCTAGCTGTCAGGGGACCTCTGGACCTTCTGCATCAACTGATGCCATCCTCCTGTCAGTCGGCTCCAGCCAATGACTGAGTACAACAGGGTAGCTTTGCCTGGCCCCATTCTGCAACACAAGAGTCCTCTACTAGGGACATACCATCAGCCTGGCCAAGGCTTTATCAGAGCTGTATTGCAGCCTCTGGTGCTTCATCTCCACCATTCCCTTGTTCCCTCTTTCCTTGTACAGGTGCCAGACCTGCATTGTGGTCTGAAGATTCTCTTTGCCTACTCTTGCTGGCTCTCTCCTTTATCCATCAGAGGTGCTTTTCCCAGCAATTTTTTTGTACATCTAATTTTGGTTTGGTGTCTGCTGATCAGGAGACATGAAGTGACACAGTTGGATAAAAAAAATTTCTAAGAAAGTAGGCAGTAAAATGGAGTGTTGATACTGGTTCACTCACTGCCCCTAGGAAACAGGACCTGACCCCAACTGGAATGTGGGAAACCCATATTTCCCAGTACAAAGTGGTTGCACAGTTGCCAAATATTTCCCTGATGGTGGCCTGGGAAGACATCTTGGTAAAGGAGAAACCCTTTATTAGTATAAAAATTTTGATATTTGAAAAGTTTGGGGAAAATAATGCCTTCAAAAATAATCAGATTGGTTGGTTGAAGTTTTATTGATCTTGTGGGTAAGACTACGGCTGCTCATCAAATAGGTTGGCAATTGGTATCCACAGCCACTCCTTGGAAATCCTATGGGGCAGTTCTACTCTGTCCTGTAGGATTGCTATGAGTAGGAATAGACTCAAATGCAGTAAGTCTGTTTTTTTTTTTTTTTAACAGAAGGATGATGAGGAACAGAGGGATCGTTAACTAACAGTAAAAGGCAATGTATGAGAGCCTATTTGAGTTGGAGCACTTGCTTGGAATATGGGGTTTACCACTATGGTAGGACTCCCCAGGGAATAGTGGAAAACTTACTGTAGGGTAATGATTAGAAGACTAGAAGAAATGATGGTCCATGCTGAGTGAAGTAAAAATACCTCAGTTGATATGGCATATGTTAAAGAACAAGTTTAAAAGCTGTGAGAAGGAATATATGAGGTCAGAAAACCCACCACACAATTATGTTTTAAAGGAGAGCCAAAAGGACAGACTTTCCAAGGGAATCAGGACTGTGCTGACAAAAGGATACCTATATCTTTGAGAGGTTTAGTGGTATGCACACCCATGTTCACTACAGCGCTGCTCATCATAGCAAAAAGTGGGAAACAACCTTGATAACCATCAAAGAGTGAACAGATTAACAATTACGGTATATTCACGAGATAGAATATGACACAGTGATAAAGAACAAGGATGAATCTGTAAAATATCTCATAATGGATGAATCTGGAAGGCATTATGGTGAGTGAAATTAGTCACAAAAAGATAAGTATTATATGAGATCACTACTATAAGGACTCAAGAAAAAGTTTAAGCACAGAAGAAAATATTCTTTGATGGTTAAGAGGGTAGGAAAAAGAGAGGGAGAGGTATTCACTAGCTAGGTAGTAGACAAGAATTACCTTAGATGAAGGGAAGAACAGTACACAATATAGGGGAAGTCAGCAAAACAGGACTAAACCAAAAGCTAAGATGTTTCCTTAATCCCTTCAAGGGTCAGAGCAGTGGTGTGGGTCTGGGGACTGACCATGGTTTCAGGGGACATCCAGAGCAGTGGGCACAGCCAAGTTTATTAAGAAAATGTTCTGCATCCCATTCTGGTAAGTGGCATCTGGGCCCTTAAGAGCTAGTGAGTGGACGTGTAAGAAGCATCATTTGCCCCCAAACCACTAGAGTAAAGGACAATAAAGAGACACCAAAGACTCAAGGAAAAATATTAGCCCAAGAGATAGAAAGAGGCACATAAACCAGAGACTGCATCAGTCCGAGACCAGAAGAACCAGATGGCACCTGGCTACCACCAACGACCTCCTTGACAGCGAATACAACGAAGGGACTCTAACAGAGCAGGAGAGAAGAGGAATACAGAACTCGAATTCTAGTAAAAAGACCAGACTTAATCTGACTGACTGGAGAAACCCCAGGAAACTCAGCCCCCAGATCTTTGTTAGTCCAGAACTGAAATGATTCCTGAAGACAGCTCTTCAGACAGAGGTTAAACTGGACTGTAAGACATAAAATGGTACTTACGAAGAGTGTACTTCTTAGTTCAAAAACAGATGTGTGAGACCAAGTGGGCAGCTCCTGCCTGGAGATAAGAAAGCAGAAAGGAAATGGGTGAGTGAACATGGGAAATCCAAAACAGAAATGAAGAGTGTTCTGTCACTATAGGGAGAGGAACTAGGGTCCCATAAAAATGTGTACATACATTGTTGTATGACAAACTATCTTGAACTGTAAACTTTTACTTAAAGCACAATTTAAAAGATATTTAATTAGTGGTGGCTCCCCTCAGAAGGTCAGAGCTGAAGTTGTCACAGAATTAAGCTCATTAATAGCCACAGGATGGGGTAACACCCCGACATAATAGACTTTAGGTAGCAATGCTTAATTTCAAGAGGTCAGGGTATATCCTTTACTGTAACTAGTGGCAAGGCTGGAGGAGCTGTCAAGGGCACATGATCCATAGGAAGTTGTGGAAATGGTTAACCAAAACCAATGTCCCTAGGGTTAGCCAGTGACAGTGCCATTCAGTATCTGCGATATCAGAAGAATCAAGAGTGCAGAAGTAAGATGATGACAGTCATTGCCCTAATAAAATTCATAATTGTTCATTCAGTTCCTGGACCCAAGACAGCTTTCAGACCCGGAACCCAGTGATTGCAGAGATGCCCGGAGCCACGGGAGATAGACACCGCAACACCAAATACATACTGTAATTATCTCCCCACCTGCCCACGGTCGTCAAGTTGATTCTGACTCATAGCAACCCTACTCTGTCCTATCCACTCACTTTTTAGGGACTTCTGGGCACATCAACTAAGCTGACACTGATACCTGAAGACCTAAAGTGTCATCATGGCTTCTATTGGAGTGAGGATTTTGGAGCCAGTAAATACAGGGAGTCTGGCCAAAGTCTAGTTTACTGTGGTCTCCTAGGCCGTGAACCCAGTTGATGGTCACTTCATTCATGCTCAAATGCAAAATTAGGATTAACACACGGGGAAGTCGGATGTTCTTAGGTCTTGGCCAGCGGAGTAAGAACCACCCTACTGGGGAAGGCCAAGTGGGATACTCTGAAAGTATTCTCCCAACCAAGACAGTGAATCAAAAACAATATTGCACCCCAGAAATTAGGGTCATTAAATATATAAAGGATGCATTGTGGTGGACCCTATCCTAATCAAAACCCAAGCCCAAGCCAAGCCAAGAAGCCCAAACCAAACCAAAAAAAAAAAAAAAAAACCCACAGGAATCAAGTTGATTCCAGCTTCAAGCAACTCCAATTAGTTTACCAGTCTGAGTTTCATAGAAACCACGTAGATCTTAGAGAATGGCTGCGGATTTCCACAGACTCAGTCAAACAAGAGGTCCTATAGCAGGGGCTGTGCCTGACATGGTGCAGATAGAGGAGCTGATTAGTAAACTCTCACTTTTGTAATATTCAATTTGATTTCATGGTACCATTCTTTTCTATTCCAATTAAAAAAGAAAAGAAAAGAAAAAGAGGATCAGAAACAGCTCACTCTGCCCTACAGTGGACAGTGCTCCTTTTTTATCTTTGCTCCAGGGCTTTGTTAATTCTGTCTTCCATTATAAAATAGTCCAGAAGATCTATATTGTCACACTGATTCAGTCATATGGATTCGTTGATAATACAAGGCTGATCTAGCAGAACAAGCAACAGGTAGCTAGGATACCAAAGATCTTGATAAGACATATAAGCTACAAAATCCCCAACCAAATCCAATGCCGTCAAGTGGATTCCAACCCTTAAAGACTCTATTAAATAGAGTATAACTGGCCCACAGAGTTCCCAAGGCTATAAATCTTTACAGAAGCAGATCGCCGCATCTCTTTTCTGTGGAGCAGCTGGTAGGTTTAAAACACCAGCCCCTCAGTTAGCAGCGGGGTGCTTAACTACTGCAACACCAGGGCTCCTTATATTTACCCCAGAGGGCAGGAAATGGAAACTGTGACGATTCAAGGCCACTTTAGAAAATTTTAAAGAATGCAGTGACCAGGGACATTACCGGGACATCCACTCTAAAGTCAGACAAGCTGCTGATCTTGCATGCCTGACTGCAAACAAGGACACTACATCTCTGGTGGACTTCTTTAGGTTGCGCAGGCAGATCAGTCCATTCCCAGGAGTGCGGTATCAGCCTAAAGACTAGGTGACATGCAAGGGTTCCAGCTCTGAGTAGAACCTAGAGCAGGAAAGAGCAGTGAAGCCGGTCCAGGCTGCAGTCTAAGCAGCCCCACTGTTGGAAGATGGACAAAGTGTCAGGATGACAAATGGAAGTGATCATGAGCATGAGTTTTGTATCACATGTTAATCCCCACCACAGCATTCACCATGGAAAAGGCACTGAGAAAAACCAAATATTCAAATTATCTTGGCTAGCTGATTTTAGCCAGCTGTCATCATCAGCCATCCCCAAATTGGCGCAATGTGCACAGCGCAGAAACCTAATTACTAAGGCCAGTTTAGCTGCTGTTGTCTCAGAATATCTAATCTTCCAGCAACAGAGAAAAAACCAAGACCTAATGTGGCAGTCTTTCTCAAGGAGACAAGTAATCATTTGCTATCATCTCTACACTGAATATTTTTGTCCTGCAAATACTGTATGAGATCCGTACTATAAGAACTTAAAAACAGACTCGTGCATAGAAGAAAAGACTCTTTAATGGCTGCCAAGGGGGGGAGGGAGGGAGGGAGAGGGTAAGGTATTGATTAGATAGTTGATTGGGTGAAATCTGTGACAGCACACATTAGAAAGAAGATCAATTTTAACTGGACTTCAACATGATTACTCCTTTCATCTTAACTCAATACTGCAAGGACGGAGTGGCTGGGGTGGGAGTCTGGGGACCATGCTCTCAGGAGATGTCAAGGCCAATTGGCATAACTAGCATTTTGCTAAGAGGGTTTTCTTTATCCCAAATTGGTGAGTGGTATCTGGGGTCTTAAAAGTTACCAAGCTGCCATGTGAGGTACACCAAATGGTCCCAACTCAGCAGGAACGGGTGATCTCCAAGGACCAAAAAAACATAGGGCAAAGAGAACTGAGAAGACAGAAAGACCCACGTGAGCAGGTGACTACACTGACATGTGACCGGGAGAACCAGATGGTGCCCGGCTACCACCAGTGATAGCCATGCTGGGGTTCCCAAAGTTGAGTCTCACTGGCAACACGGAAATGGATTGGACTTGGTGACACAGAGCAACCATACCATGTGTGCACTTTATGGTTCTATGCATCTATGGGATGTCATCCGGCTAACCTGTTTGTTACTGGATGTGGGGGAGAGGGTGGAGAGGAGGGGATAGGAGATTGTTAGGAGGATATGACACGTACAGAAATGAGTAGCATGCTGTCACTGGGCAGGAAGAGCAGTGGGAGCCGCTCATTGGCAGGCTTGCAAATTTATATGGGATTGTATATTTTCACTCAATCATTAAAAAAAAAAAAAGTTTCTGTCCTGGAAGGACCAGCAGTTCGTTCTTGGAGCTATAAATGCCTGTTCTGGGTTTGCCTTTTCTGCCTGCAGAGACTGAGCCACCGCCACTACCCAGAGGGTTAGAGAATGCCCCATTTATAAACCTGGAATTCTGTACAGCATAATATCTGACTGGGAACCTACCTCACAGTAAATAAAAGGCATGAATGGGCCCTCGAACATGGGATCCGCTCATTCCTCACCATCCCAAAGAAGCTGGTGTGACAGACGGTTAGATCAGCTGAAGGACGCACAGCTACAGTACCAGCCCAGAGGCAATATTCTCAAGCCTAGGGCATCAGCCTTCAGGACACGGGGCATGCACTGAACCTGGGACCTCGCTGTGGAATGGGGTCCTCAAGCTGGTAAAGGAACCAAAGTGGACAAGCAGTTGTGGCCCACTTATCGTCACCCCCAATGACTTTTTACTTTTTATACCCACAGCTCTAAGCTCTAAATCTACCAAGCAGTACGCACTTGCCAGGGGGACTGCAAAAGCTCCATTTAATTGCAAGTTATGGCTGCTGCCCAGGCGCTTTGAAGTCCTTGTATTTAGTAACCGGCAGGGAAGAATAGAAGCCATCTTCACAGGGGTGGTAGATTCAGAATAGCAGGAGAAAGAGGGCTGTATTTCCTATTGGGGAAGCTCTTGGTATTCCCTTTTCCAGTTATAACATCAATGGACATGTATGGCAACACTGACCTGAGGAGGGAACAGGATTTTCAAAAAATAAAGGTTTGGGCCACAGCACCAGCTAAGCCACCGGAAACTGCAGAGGTTACGGATGAAGGTGAGGAGAATTTAGAAATAAAGTGAAAAAGGGAGACAATTAATTCCTTTCCCACCCCTGACACTGTCTGCAGCATCTAGGACTTGAGTCTATCTCACTAACCTTCTTTCTTCAGAGTTTTCCTCCAGAAAGAGAGGCTCCCAGGAACATGGAGTAGCTCCTCTTTGAACCTGTGATAAGAAGTGTATCTCGGAGTCACAAGAGGTGGCCAGTGGTGGCCAGGCACGTGTGTCACTCATCTCTCGCTTCAAGAGAACACGCTGTGAAGAACATAGTTGGCTAAGCTCCTCCAGCTGCTGCATTTTCTGACCCGGCACAGCATTCATGCTGAGGCCATGGTCCTCCCAGACTGCCCCCATGGCAGGGGTCCTAAGGCTGGGCCATATTTCCCCAACACAGCACTGCTCTAAGGGACAGTCTTTAGTAGGGTGCTTTCTATCCGCCTGGCTCTACTGCAGTCTCAGACTCTTCCTGCTACAACCTCCTTCCTTCCTCTCCTTTCACAGGAGTCAGACCTATACTGCATTCAGGCTCTCTCTGCTTCTCCTCCTCCCTCGCCCCTTCATCCATCCCACGTGTTTCCCATTTCCTTCAATAAATCTTTTGCCTGTCTCTTTCTGTTACCTGCTTCTTGGATGACACAATTTTTTTTTTTAAGTTTAGGTATTCAGAATTCTGTAGGAGCATTGATACATGTCCACTCTTCTATTTTATTCTTTTGTCATCTTAGACCATAAACCTTGGTTTCATTCCCTTAGTCATCAGCTTCTTGCATATTTCCAAGATACGTTTGTGAATCTGTACTGTAATCTGGCTTTCCAGCATGCTTTTCAAGACCATATCCAATGAGCTCATTCCTGAGAACAGTCTTATCACTGATCATTGTTGCTGTTAGCTGCAATGGAGGTAAGCCCATGTGGAAGGAAATGCTGCCCAGTGTTCTCCCAGTATCTCCATAACCGTGTGGATCACTGCAGTATGATCCATACAGGATTCGTTGGCTGATTTTTGAAAGTAGATCACCAGGCCTTTCTTCCTAGTCTATCTTAGTCTGGAGGCTCTGCTGAAACCTGTTCAACATCATAGCAACCTGTAAGCCATTGCTGACACACAAGTAGTGGCTGTGCATGAGGTGTGTTGGTTGGGAATCAAACCCAGGTCTCCCACAAGGAAGGTGAGAATTCTGCCACTGAACTATCAGTGTCTCTGTTATAGTTGACTAGCAAGAGATTAAAGTCCTTGGACAGCAACCGCTTTTGAAATCAAGTTAACAGGTGTTTGACATTCTCAGTGCATAAATTATCTGCTCTCATTTGGCAGTTTCAAAAAGAAAACATGAACATATTAATTTTCTCTTCCTGGATTCTACACTTCTAGTTCCCCTGTGAGCCAACTGAGGTGTAGGTTTCAAGTTAATTTTCCCCTGCACCTTCCGAAACATACTGCTGGATCTAAATTCCTGGGATTCTTCAGTTAAAGACTGAGCTTCTTGTTGAATCATTAGCATTTCAGCTGCCCACTCAAGAGGACTGTTCTCTACAACTGTCTCTGTTTTCAGCTAATTTTACATCCCTCCGTTTTCACTGTATAATATCCCAGCTCCCTTGCCAGCTCTTCCATTTCTTTTTTGGTTGTGATATTCCATTACTCTTTCTGCTTTTGTACTCAACTGTCCATTTATGGGCAGCATTTTACTTCTATTCCCCAAGTAAGAGAAACCCAACCTTTGAAGTTAAACTATTCCAGAATAGCTTTCACATGAACACAGATCTTTTTCTTAACATTCTTTTCAGCTGCTGAACTTCTTTCTAACACAGAAAAAGATTTCTAGATAGGGCATGACAAAGAAAACCTTAGAAAACTAAGTTTGTGCTAATTCCATACATACTGCTGAAAGTTTCCCAGGTGTCTACAATTACAGAAACCTGTATCTCAGGCCACAAACCCTGGGTCAGTGGTTCAAATTCACTAGCGTCTCCTTGGAAACCCAATGGGGCAGTTCTACTCTGTGTTATGGGTTCACTATGAGGTACAACTGACTAGAAGGCAATTGAAAATTTTTTTTGATGCAAATATACATTTAATAAAATTATAAATAATGTGTTTTCAGTTTGTCCATTTACAAAGTTCATCCAAGTGCCCATTGAATTGAGTCTAACACAATGTAAGCACATCTTTAACTGCCTCATAATGACCACCTTAGAGAATTATCTGCCTGAAGGAGTTTTTGGAAAACGTCTCTTCTGTATTCTCCTGCCTTCAGGCAGAATTTTACATAAACAATCCAGGTGGGACAAAAAGCTCTCCAAGAAAAATTGCAAAACCTTGCTCTAGACTTCAGCAATGAGCAGTGAAGAATTTCTTCTCTGAATAACAAAATCTCTGTATTAAAGCTGAAAGCTATTTTTAATTGTTTTACGTAGAAGTTAAAAAAAATTCTTTTATTTTACACAGTGAGTAAACATATTCTCCAAGCTGCCTCTGTAGGTTTCTTATAATAAATATTTTCATATAAATTATAGTTTTCTATTTGTATCAAAATTTAACTCATTCACTTACTCATTTAGCTCAAAATAAAGTTTTCATTGATTAAATAAACATTTATTAATCCAAAACCATCCTTTGAGCAAGTTTTTTTGTAGTTTCTATTTTTTTTTAATTGTCTAGGACTCATCATTCCTTTGACAAACTCAATATTCCCCGATTACCATAATCCATTTAAAAGTTTTTGTTATATATATTTAAATACAGTATTTAAATATATATGTAACACAAAATTGGCCATTTAAGCCATTTTCAAGTGTATAATCTAATGGCATTAATTAGATTAACAATATTACGCAACCATCACCTCTACATAACTGCAGCTTTTAAAATCCTTTTTCATTTCTGTCTTGGATCATTTTGTTTCTTTAATGTCTGCTTTCTTTCCTAATGTAAGCTCTACAAGGGCAGAGTCTCTATTTTATGCTCTGCTGCCATCCCCAGAGCTTAGCACAGGTCCCAGCACACAGTTGGCATGGAATTTGTGTTTGTTGAATGGAAGACTCATTTTGTGAGAACAACTTGTAGCTACAGTGAAAGGAATAGATTGGTACACAGTACAATTAGAAGCAGAATCCAGGTGGAGACTACTGTAGTATTTCAAATGAGAGAAGATGATTCAGCTAATGTAGCCACAGTGGGGACAGAGAGAAGTGGACAGATCTGAAATGTATTTGGAAGGCAGAGTTGGTAGGACTCAGTGATTGAATGAGTGTTAGGAACCGTGTAAGGAGAGAAGTTAACATTTCTGGCTTGAATGAAATAAGAAAGGAAACACAAGGAGAAGCAGGTTTAATCTGTTGACGTTGAAACAATTTCGACTCATAGAGACCACATACGGGTAGAACTCCTCCACAGGGTTTCAGGAGAGCACCTGGTGAGTTTAAGCGGCCGACTTCTTGATCAGCAGCCAAGCTCTTTACCACTGCACCACAAAGGCTCCAAGGAGAGTATAGCGTGTATAATAATGAGTCGAGCTGGCATGAATACCTACAAGCTATTCAAATATTAACATCCAGTAGGCAGTTACATATGTCAATTCTGTAACTGACCTGTACCTGAAAAATAGATTTGGGAAAAAGCATAGCTACAGAAATTTGCAGCCATGTAAGTAGATCAGGAAAGTAGATGTGAGCAGTGCATTAAAAGAGAATCCTGAGGAATATCCACGTTTATGGGTTGGTTTGATTTTTAAGGAACTGAGTCTGTTTATTGAATTGATTGAATTTTGTAGAGTATACCAAGAAAACAGCTTCATTTGTCTCCGACAACTGTTCAACACTGTGTTCAAACCCTTCCAGCCCTCAGCAAAACATTGAGTATATTTTGTGAGTTTTTTTATTACTCCTCACTATTCAAATCTGCTAGAGAAATCTGCTGTAAAGAATCTCTTTGAAGTATTGAAAAGTAAAGATGTCACCTTGACAACTAAAGTGCACCACTCAAGCCATGGTATTTCCAGTCACATCATATGCACGTGAAAGCCGGACAGTGAACAGAGAAGACAGAAGGAGAATCGATGCCTTTAAATTGTGGTGTTGGAGAAGAATGTACCATGGACGGCCAAAAGAACAAACAGATCTGCTCTGGAAGAAGTACAACCAGAATGCTGCGTGGCAGCAAAGATGGCAAGACTGCCTCTTACTCACTCTGGACATGTTATCAGGAAAGCTCAGTCCCTGGAGAAGGACATCATGCTTGGTAGAGTGGAGGGTCAGCAAAAAAGAAGAAGACCCTCGACTAGGTGGATTGACACAGTGGCCACAATGGGCTGAAGCATAAAAATGATTGTGAACATGGTGCAACATTGGGCAGTGTTTCGTTCTGTTGTTCATAGGGTGCTATGAGTTGGAACAGACTCGTCGACACCTAACAACAGCATTATCAAATCGTCCCAATTTTGTGTACTTAACCACTATATTATTGTTGTTAGGTGACGCTGAGTCAGTTCCAACTCGTAGCGATCCTATGCACAACAGAACCAAACACTGCCCTGTCCTTTGCTGTCCTCAGTATTACTACATTTGAACCTATTTTTGCAGCCATGCAGTCAATCTGGAAACCCTGTTGGTATTGTTAAATGGTATGGCTGTTAACCAAAATGTTTGCAGTGGAATCCCCAGGTGCTCCTTGGAATCTCCATGGGGCAGTTCTACTCTGTCCTATAGGGTTGCTGTGAATTGGAATTGTTTCACTGTCAACAGGTTAAACTTGCTTCTCCTTGTGTCACAGCTGATTCGATGGCAACAGTTTTCATTTACCTGTAGCCTATCTACCTTGTTGAGGATCTTCCTCTTTTTCGCTGATCATCTACTCTACGAAGCATGATGTTCTTCTCTAGGGACAAATCCTGCCAATAACATGACCAAAGTATGTGAGATAAAGTCTTGCCATCCTTGTTTTTAATGAGAATTATGGCTGTACTTGCAAAACAGATTTGGTTGTCCTTCTGGGTGTTCATGGTTTGTCCAATATTCTTTACCGACACTATAATTCAAAGGCTCCAGTTCTTCTTCAGTCTTATTTATTCATTGTCCAGCATACGAGGCGACTGAAAATGTCATGGCTTGGTTTAGGTGCATGTTAGTTCTTAAATGGACATCTTCAATTTTCAACACTTTTAAGACCTCGGTGAGCATCCAGTTGGCTGTAAGAGGCCAGTATTCTTTTCTAGAGAGCACCTACCTATAATTTCTCTGACTGTTCAATTATTGCCCTTCTCACTTGACTTGAGATGGAGTAGAATGTCCTTTACCTCCTCAACAGGGTGAGAAAAAATGCCACAGCACCTTACAGTTGGCCAACAGCTCTGTTTTAAGAAATCCTCTCCTCCTAGTGAATCCCCATATGATCCCAAAGGTGCAGAACAAGCTGTTCACTCTTGGGAAGTCATGATACCTCTGATCTGAGTATGGTATAAATGTCACTTGTTCTCACCTTTAAATTTCATCTTCAATTCTGAGACAATATAATTGCATTTAAGCCCCTATTACACGGGTCAGAGACTGGAGGTGAACTGTTAACCAGGCAGGAGGAAAGCCGGGAGAATTTGCAGTCTTGGAAGTCAAAGAGAGTTTTGAAAACAAGGCTCAATCGCTTTGATTTTACTGATAAGCCTACAAATTTACAGACAGAAAAGTGTCCATTGGATTCGGGGACAAATATAATGACCACACCATGAATGATTTTGGTAGAAGGGTAGGGAGGGAGTCGTTGCAATGGGCTGATGAGCGAGACGGAGATGAGGTTGAGACAGCCATTACAGTTAAGTCTTTCAAGAACTCTAGCTGTAAGGTGAAGAGGGGTGGTAAGGCAGTAGCTAGAAGGGGAATGTGGAAGTTAGAGACTTAATATGAGAAACTTGATCATGTTTAATGCTAAGAAATGAGAATAAGATATGAAATGGATGACAGAATGGTTTTCAGTCAGTAATTTTTCATCTCCAAGGGAAAACAAACCCACGGAACGAATGTTAAAATTCATTTCAGAGACAGTGATCAGCAGTGGGAGGCTGCTCACGGCATCGGAGGGGTGGGGGTGATGAGAAGAGGAACTCGAATTGGAACACTGTTTCTGTGTGAATAAGAATGGTGCTTGGGCAGTTAAGATTTTCATTCAACAGAACAAGTATGTTCACAGGGCTGTAAAATTTTATAAATGTCTTTGCATCCTCCAGTGAATACACCTATCCTCTTGGTAGCGAACAAGAGTGTTAACTGATTCCCCTGGTGCTGCTTCAGCAGCTCATTAAAGTAAATGCTATTTATTTCATTGCTTATAAAAGGAAAAATCCTAAAGATATCAGTTAGTATTTACAAAAACTAATATGCTTGGAGCTTTTTCTCTTCCAGCTCCCACTAAGTACCTTGCTGCATCAACAACCACCTCCCTCTTCCGGATATGTAAACTGTTTGATTTCTACACATTTTAAATTATTTCATTTGGCATGATTTTTTTTTTTTTTAATCAGCTTCCTGTGGTAAAAAAGATGTGTTTCCAAAGCTCCGTTTTAAACACATTTCCAAATTTAGGAATGTAGATTGCTGAAAACACTCACAGATCATGATTATAAACCAGATCATTATTTCTCTTTCTTTTCTTGTTATTTCTCCTGCTCCATCTACTTAACATCATTGCCTAGAAGTAGTAGGTGCTCAATGTATCAGTGGAAATAACCAACAAAAAGGTGAATAGAGGAACATGTGTATGAGTGAAGGAAGAGGTGTGGCATACAGTACAGACATTCTCATTCAACTCCATTCCAAATGCCTTCTAAACTGCCTTACAGCCTTTATAAACTGCACTAGGAGCTGGGAAGCCTAGGCTTAAATGTTCTAGCTTTCCTTATCACTTACTGTCCATACGTTACCTTGCTTCGTCCAAGTGGATATATCTAAGCAAAAATTGGAAGACGGAAGTGACCACTGTGAGATGAAAGGTGTTTACTGGTTCTCTCTGTGGAGGCCTTTGATTTTCTGCAGCAGAGCTTCCAGTGGTTGGTCCTTAACTCTAAGGGTGTTTAAAGGAAGTGCCTTGAAAACAAGGAAAAAAGTGCTTCAGAAGTGACGTGGCTGAGTCAGTGTAGATCTGAATTCAGATGTCATGGCTGAGAAAACGTTGATGGGTCATTTCTGTCATGTTGTTCTGACACTTGTTTGTGGAAGATGCGCTTAGATTGCCCTCCTCCAGTCCTTCCAATGATTAGGTAAGTGGGAGTCATCTGTGCTATTTACCAAATACATTTTTTACTTTCTGCTTTCTGGGCACGTGGTAGGACCCAGCCCCACTGGAGTTAAGCTTGACCATGTGATACGTTTGAACCAATGGAATGTGAACAAAAGTGAGCTTCCTGGATGGAGGCTTTAAGAGATAACACACTATTCGTTTATTGCAGTGTTGTTCCAGAAAGGGGTTGCTCTATCAGCTTGGAATGAGAATGTAACAGAATGGAATCATGAGTAGACTCTATACTGAGGAAGCATGAGTGAGAAATAAACTTTTGTTGTTTTACAAAATGAAATTTGGGAGCTGTTAGTTACTGCAGCACAGCCTACCCATCCTGATTGGTCCTGTAAGTCATACCATTCATCTTAAACTATTGTTAGCTGCCCCAACTCATGGTGACCCCACGTACAATGAAACAAGGCACTGTCTGGACCTGTGCCATCCCCCTGACCAATTGTGTGTCTGACTGTCGGGATCTATAGGGCTTCATTGGCTGATTTTCTGAAGTAGATACCTGAGTCTTTCTTCCTATCTGATCTTAGTCTGGAATCTTCACTGAAACCTGTTCAGTATCACGGCAACCCTCAAGCTTCCTCAGACAGAGACACTGAAGCTGCCCACGAAGTGACTTAGGTGGAAGTTGAACACAGACGTCTAGTATGAAAGCGGAGAATGTCACTATTGAACCTCTTTTCTTAGAGAGAATTTTCTGCTGTGCAACTGGGCTTTGAGTGATTGATTATCCCTGCGAATATGACCCTGGCATACCATTTGAAATGGAAACAGCACTGTTAATGTGATAAAATCATTATTAGCCTCAAAGTAAAGGAACTGTTTTCTACTTCTATTCCTCCACTGCACATAGAGACTAGCAGCAGGGCCGCCATACTGATACCTCGGGGGGACACTGTTTATGTTCACAGTGATGTCTTGTGCATAGGCTGCATCGTGAATGGTATTCCTGGATTTCTGAAATGCTATGGCCCAGCCAGGCAGGGTGCTAGAGGCATAGCAAGAATACCACATGTAATCCTGTTTGGTTTGTCTCGTGTGAAGAAAGTAGGGATAACTGTACCACAATGGTTCAGTAAATTGCTAAGTTAGTGTACCAATTATTATAATCACAATAAGACTCTGAGATGAAGATTTGACTATTTGGAAACACCAAAAATTTTAGTAAAATTCTCAATACAATTCCATTTTTTAATTGAGTTTTTAAATCCTAAGTCTGTCATGTAATGGAAGACAGATGGTGTACTACTTAGAATTAGGTCCAGCTCTCTGTGGCAGAAAACCTCCACGTAGCAGTGGCTTATACAGGGCAAAGATTTCTTTCTATGTTAAGCACAAATCCCGTAGGAGACTGTCCAGTATAGGGCAGTTTCATGGGTTTCTCAGAAATCCAGGCTCTTACTCTCAGTGTCTTCCCTGTCGTCATCCAAAATGGCTGCTCAGGTCAACCCCCTAGGCTTACATTGATGAAGCAAGAAGGAGGAAGAGGGAAGGTGAACATATTCTTTCCCTTTAAGGATATGCAGCCCACTTTTGCTTGCATTTGATTGGCCGTTTCTGAGTCACATGATTCTATCTAGCAGTGTCTAAAAATTGAGGTAAGAATTATTAAAGAAGAAAAGAATAGGGGATTATTGGGCCATCTCTGCCACATGGTTAGTTAAACATTGTTTGTAGCTATTGCCAAAATCTATGGCTAACATAAAGAACTCTGGCGGCACAATGGTTAAACACTTTTCTGGAAACCAAACCACCCAGTGGCTCTGGGGGAGAGAAGACTTGGTGATCGGCTCTCATAAAGATTACAGCCTAGGAAACCTTATTAGGTGCAGTTCTGCTCTGTCCCATCATGTGCTATGAGTTTAAACTGACTTGTTGGCACAAAGAATAGCATGGATCACGTGAGAAAACCAAAGAACCAAATCCATTGCCACCAAGTTGTTTCCCAGGCATAGTGACCATAAGACAGAGAAGAACTGCCTCATAGAGCTTCCAAGGAGTATCTCATGGATTCAAACGGCTATGCCACCAGGCTTTCCATGGCTAACATAGCATAACTATGATGATAATGTTAGTGATTCATTTTTATTATAATTACTGTAGATTATGATTACTATAGTAATCCAGAGTTAGAGTTGGCTATTGCTTTAACAGGATATCAATAATTTGGGATCTTGTCTCTCACATGCTCATCACATAACCATGATGTTTAGCTCTACACAGAAGAAAATGGACATATAATGTAGGTGATTTACATTTATTATCCTAGTGGTTTACTGGTCAAGTGCTATAGCTGCTAATCAAAAGCTTAGCAGTTTAAATCCACCAGGTGCTCCTTGGAAACTCTATGTGGCAGTTACACTCTGTCTGATAAGGTCTCTATGAGTGATAATCAACTTGACAGCAGTGGATTTGTTTTGGGTTTTACCCTTGTAACCTCTATGGGGAAGCTCTGCTCTGTCGTGTAGGGTTGCTATGAGTCTAAATTGACTTGACATCACTGAAATCTGCTTTTTGTTTTATCCAGTGTTTAAATGCTATGGCTGTCAACCATATGGCTGTCAACAGCTCCAATTCATGAGGCACTCCTTGGAAGCTCTATGGGGCAGCTCTGCTCTGTCCATGGGTTGGAATCAATTCAACAGCAATCAGTTTGTTTGGATTTGTTTTTGTTTTTATGTAGCAAGGCTAGGAAGAGAGGTCTGCTGATCTACTTCAGAAAATCAGCCAGTGATAGACCTATGAATCCCAATAGTCTGATCTACCACCAGTCATGGGGATGTGCACATTGTTACTGTGAGTTGGAGGCCAACTTGACTGTAGTTAACCACAAGAACAACATGTAGCAAGCTCCTAACATACGTTTACTCATTTATCCTGTGTTAGCAGTATACTCATTTTGCAGATGAGAAACAGATGAAAGAGCTTAAGTACCTGGTTTACATATTAAAAGAAAACCACTACCGTGAAACTGATTCTCATTGGTAATAACGCTATAGAGGGTAGAACTGCCCTACAGAGTTTTCAATGCATAACTTTGAGGATTTGAACTGCCAACCTTTTGGTTAGCAGCTGTAGCATTTAACCACTACACCACCAGGGTTTTTGACTTGCTGCTATAGTCAAGGGAAAAGTCAACACTTACACCCAGGTGTGTCTGACTGTCAAGTCCAGGCTCTTTCCCAAAGTAATTAGGCTGGGGAATAACTGAATCACTTACTTAACAAAGTGCTTTGTGCCGGAAGCCAGTCATTTTACAGAAGGGATGAAGCTATCTAGTCACTGTGTATTCATGTTTGGGTGTGATTTCTCGTGTCACGAGAAGCGTCACGAGCTTCAACTAAACTTAAAGAATCTTTATATGCTAGGCACTGAAGGAGATATGATGTGCAAGGCAATCCTTCTCAAACTGCTTAGCAGTGGCTAAACAATAAAGGAAACCCTGGGTGGTACAGACAGTAAACACATTCAGCTGCTAACTGAAAGACTGGAGGCTTTAGTCTACCCCGACATGCTTTGGAAGAAAAGTCAGGTGATCTACTTGTGAAAAATCAGCCGTTGAAAACTTTATAGAGTGTAATAGTACTCTGACACACACGGGGTCACCATGAGCTGGAATCACTTGATGACAGCTAGTATTGGCACTGGTAGGTACTAGAAGTCTATTACATGAGTATAGGAATGGCTTTGAACACTGGCTCTTATGTGTTTATAAATCCAGATTCCTAGGCCCTAGACTAGCCTGGCCAGCCAAATGCCATCAAGTCGGATCCGACTAGACTAGCCTATGGAAGTGAAATATTTGAGGGCAGGACCCAGGTTTGTGCATTTTTAAAAAGCTTTCTGGGTGATTCTTATCCTATCAGCCCAGACTCAATTTTTAAAAATAAATGCCTTCCTTAATTGCTGTAAATGAAAACTTCTAGTTCTATATGATCATAGATACTATAATTTTTCTTGTAACTGTGTGCTACCTATTTATCTGAGGAGCTCAAATACAGGAGTACTGCTTACATGATTCCTATGCACACCGAATGTGCCCCTCTAAAGAAGGAATGATATTTCTTATTCTTATAATAAATACAAAAATGGGCTATAAAGAGCCCACAAAATCTTATTTACATACCATCACAACCTCAGCAATCACCTAGCTCTACAACATCTAGATATCTCAGATAGACCAGTCATTAGAGCAATGGAGTTTTTCACTATTAACCTGCCCAAGGTGACTTCAGAAGTTTGACAGGTACGTCAACTGCCATCTCAGTCAGATTTCTCCACAGCCCGCAAGGAAGTTTAAATCACAAAATTAAAACTAGACTTGAGGTCCTTGCCTGTTACAATATTATCAGTTCATTAGGAGTCTGTTGCATCTTCAATTTTGCTTGAATTGTGTGTAACCTATTCATCCCCCAGGAATTTAGGTGAGTTTTCTTTAAAATTCTTTCCACTTAGCAGTGAATGGAATGCTTTAAAGATGCACTCTATTTAATAGACACAACAGCTGCCAAGCAGGCCTTCTGGCAAACTTATTTAAATTTTTAATCATCATGGAAGATGAACTGAGAAGGAAAGAACTGTATAAAATCTCCACAAGTGTAGCAGTAAAAATATCCAAACAGTACTGCAAGGAGTAATTTAACCAATTTCCATTTTATGAAAATAAGTTTTTCTGGGCACATTGCACCTTTTACTTCCTCATTATCCAAAAATGCTTCCAAGGCATGGGATATATATTTAAGTTAGTATTATGATTAACAAATAATCAAGTTTCCCTTAAAAATATGTTTTATGTTAATGAAAAGCATGAAATTAAATCAAAAACCTGATCTGGGAAAATGATTTATTGAAGGTAATATATGAATAATAGATGAAGGCTGGGGAAAATAGGGTTTCTTTTTTCCCTAGCAATGAGTAAAAAACAAAAGCAAGAAAAAGTTGAAGTATTGGAATAAAGCTTTACAAACTTGATCTTTAATAACACAAATGAAAAAAATCTGAATAATCTCTAAATATATTTGCAGATGATGTCAAAAGGAGGCAATTTCTACCTTTGGAAAGTAGAGATCATAATACATCTAGCATCTAGCATTTCTCTGGAGCTTTATTTCCTGAATATATGTGCAACTGAGAGCCTTACAGAGTCATGGAAAACTCAGACTGGTTCTAGACTGTGTTCAAATGCTGACTCTGTTGTCTCAGAGGTCATGTGACATGGCTTATGATCCTTAACCTCTCTGTGCATCAGGTTTTTATTGTGTAATGAAAATCATTATAACACCCAATTATATTATTGTAAGGATTAAATGATTTAATACATGTGAAAAAGTGACCACTCAGGAAATCTTGGTTGTTATTATTATCCTGACTTGCTTGACAATTATTGACTCCTTTCCAGTGTACCAGACAGGTAGGGATTAGCATCTAATTAATGAGCTCCTTTACTGTGTTCTCTATAGTAATAGATTATTGAAACAATAAACATTTACTATAAACTGACACTGTATGAGGCACTTGGGATACATTAACCCAAACTCATGGCCGTCGAGTTGATTCTGACTCATAGTGACCCTATAGGACAAACTAGAACTGCCCCATAGAGTTTCCAAGGAGCACCTGGTGTATTCAAACTGCTGACCTTTTGATTAGCAGCTGTAGCACTTAACCACTATAATACCAGAATTTCCTGGGAAACTTTAGTAAATAAAAACAAAAATCTCTGCCTTCGTGGAGCTTACATTCCAATAGGAGTAGACAGAAAACAAGTAATATATATAATAACATAGTATATTAGGAGATGTTATGGGTTGAATTATGTCATCCAAAAATACATGCTGTCAGGTCTAACCTCTCTAACCTGTGATTACAATCCTATTTAGTAATGGTTCTCTTTGTTACATCATTGAGGCAGAGTTAGTGTAGGGTGTATCTTCAGTAACACTCTTTTCAGATACAGAAGGGATTAAATGTGAATTAGCAAGCTGAGATAGATGCCAAGACCCATTGACATCTCCAAAGTATCAAGAAGCAGGGGCTGAGGAAACATGGATGTTCCTCCAGAGGTGACAGAGAGAGGAAATTTTCTACTATAGATAGTGCTCTAAATTTGGAGATCTGGTGTTGTAGTGGTTAAGAGCTATAGCTGCTATCCGAAAGGTGGGTAGTCCGAATCTACCATGCACTCATTGGGAATCCTATGAGGCAGTTAGTTCTACTTTGTCCTACAGGGTTGCTATGAGTCAGAACTCACTTGATGGCAGTGGGTCTGATTTTTATTTTCATTTTACAATAGTAACAGAAGTCCTGGTGGCACAGTTGTTAAAAGCTCAGCTGCTAACCAACAGGCTGGCCTGTTTAAATCCACGAGGAGCCTCTTGGAATCTATGGGGTAGTTCTTTCTGTCCTATGGGTCACTATAAGTTGGAATCAACTCAACAGCAACAGGGACATGGTGAGAAAATAAGTTTGTTAAAGCTATCCATTTTTCTAGCACAACTCAAAATGAGAGAAAGAGCTGCAAACATCCATTAATAATCAGAATATGGAATCTAGGAAAACTGCAAGTTGTTAATGGAAGGCGTAAATATTGATATTCTAGGCATTAGTGAGCTGAAATGGATCAATACTGCCCATTTTGATTCAGACACTCATATGGTCTATTATGCAGGTAACAAAAACTTGAAGAGGAATGGTGTTGCGTTCATCATTGAAAAGAAAATTTCAAGATCTGTCCTGAAGTACAATGCTATCAGTGATAGGATGATATACACATGCCTACAAGGAAGGCCAGTTAATTTCAAATCTGTGCACCAACCACTAAGGCCAAAGATGAAGAATTGAAGATTTTTATCAGTTTCTGCATTCAGATATTGATCAAACATGCAATCAGAACGCACTGATAATTAGTGATGACTGGAATGCAAAAGCTGGAAACAGAAGAAAGATCGGTAGTTGGAAAACATGGCCTTGATGATAGAATTGATGCCAGACATAGCATGATAGAATTTTGCAAAACTAATGACTTCTTCATTGCAAATACCTTTTTTAGCCAACGGAAACGGTGATTGTACACATGGATCTCACCAGATGGAAAAAGACAATGGAAAAGCTCCATATCAGCTGTCAGAACAAAACCACGTGCTGACTGTGGCACAGACAGTCAATTGCTCATATGCAAGTTCAAGCTGAAACTAAAGAAAATTAGAACAAGTCCACAAAAGCCAAAGTATGACCTCGAGGATATCCACCTGAGTTTAAAGACCATCTCAAGAACAGAGTTTGTATGTTGAACACTAATGACCACAAACCATATGAATTGTGGAATGACATCAAAGACATCATCCATGAAGAGAACAAGAGGTCATTAAAAAGACAGGAAAGAAAAGAGCAAATTGAACATCAGAAGAGACTCTGAAACTTGCTCTTGAATGTTCAGCAGCTAAAGCAAAGGGAAGGAATGATGAAGTAAAAGAACTGAGGATTTCAAATGGCAGCTTGAGAAGACAAAATAAAACATTACAATGACATGTGTAAACAGCTGGAAATAGAAAACCGAAAAGGAAGGACACATTCTGCATTTCTCAAGCTGAAAGAACTGATGAAAAAATTCAAGCCTTGAGTTGCAATAGTGAAGGATTCTGTAGTGAAAATATCAAATGAAGATGGAAGGAATACACAGTCATTATACCTGAAAGACCTGGTCAATATTCAGCCATCTGAAGTAGCAGCATATGATCAAGAACTGATGGTGCAGAAGCAAGAAGTGGAAGCTGCATTGGCAAAAACAGGACTCAGAAATTCATGGAATATCAATTGAGATCTTTCAACAAAAAGATGCAGTGCTGAAAGTGCTCACTTGTCTATATCAAGAAACTTGGAGGACAGTTACTTGGTCAACCCACTGGAAGAGATCCTCATTTATGCTTATTCCCAAATTAGGTGATCAAACTGAAAGCAGAGATTATCAAACAGTATCATTAATATCACACATAAGTAAGCCTTTGTTCAAGATCATGCAAAAGTACCTGCAACAATATATTGACAAGCAACTACCAGAAATTGAAGATGGATTCAGTAGAGGTCGTGGAACCAGGGATATCACTGTTGATGTGAGATGGATCTTGGCTGAAAGCGGAGAATACCAGAAAGATGTTTACCTGTGTTTCGCTCACAATGCAAAGGCATTTGACTGCACGGATCATAACAGGTTATGGCTAACATTGCAGAGAATGGGAATTCCAGAACACTTAATTGTGCCTTTGAGGAATCTGTACACGGATCAAGAGGCAGTCATGCAAACAGAACAAGGGGACACTACATGATTTAAAGTCAGGAAAGGTGTGCATTGGGGTTGTATCCTTTTGCCATACCTTTCAATCTGTATGCTGAGCAAATAATCTGTGAAGCTGGATTATATGAAGAAGAATGAGGCATCAGGACCTGAGGAAGACTCATTAACAATGAGCGTTATGGAGATGACACGACTGTGCTTGCTGGAAGTAGAGAGGATTTGAAGAAGATCAAAGACCAGAGCCTTCAGTATGGATTGCACCTCAGCATCAACAAAACAAAGATCCTCATAACTGGACCAGAAGGCAACATCATGATAAATGGAGAAAGATTGAGGCTGTCAAGGATTTCATTTTACTTGACTCCACAATCAACACCCATGATAGCAGCAGTTGAGAGATCAAAAGATGCATTGCATTGGGAAAATCTGCTGCAAAGGACCTCTTTAAAGTATTGAAAAGTAAAGATGTGACCTTGAAGACTAAGGTGCACCTGACCCAATCTATGGTATTTTCAATCGTATCATATGCACGTGAAAGCTGGCCAATGAGTAAGGAAGACAAAAGAAGAACTGATGCCTTTGAATTGCGGTGTTGAATATTGAAGGTACCATGAATTGCCAAAAGAGAAAACATCTGTTCTAAAAGAAGTACAACCAGCATGCTCCCTGGAAGCAAAGATAGCTAGATTCAGTCTTACATACTTTGGACACTTCAGCAGGGATCAGTCCCTGGAGAAGGACATCATGATTGGCAGAATGGAGAGTCAGTGAAAAAGAGGAAGACTCTCAAAGAGAAGGATTGACACAGTGGCTGCCACAACGGGCTTAAGCATAAAAACAATTACGGTGATGGCCCAAGACCAGACAATGTTTCATTCTGTTGTGCATGGGGTACCTACGAGTTGAACCAACTCCATGGCATTGAACAACAACAACGACACCCATTTGTGATATTTCTGTTATAGCACCACTAGGTAACTAGAAAGATAATAGGTACTTGAAAATAAGTGGGGGAAAAAAAAGGAGAATATAGAGAATTAGGAGTTCAGGAAGTGGAAGGGGAGAATTACTAAAGGAGAGGGTTGTCCTTTTAACTCCTACCTAGGAGCAGTTATCACCCATACTGTATAGATAAAAAAACTAAGGTTTGTGAATGAGAATGCCACATACTAAGTTAGGCAATTACTGTTATCGATAAGCCATTCTTGATTTGTAACCAAGAGAAAAATTATTTGCCTTTCATTTAAATGTCCCTTTAAAGCACGCCCAAGATCACAGAAACAACTAGCAACAACTGGTCGAGTCTTCGCTTTAAACCAGGTCTCTCTGGCTTCAAAACCTGGCTCTAGACTCCTCTAACTTCTCCAGGTTTGGTCTGTGGACCAGCACCGTTGACTTCATCAGAAAGCAGGACCAGCTGTGTAATTTGTGTGGCTCACTAGAAAATAGAAATGTACTTTCTTTGTTTAAAAAGCAGGAAAAATTGCCACTAAATATAGTTGAATTTATATATATACATATACACACACACACACATATACCCACTGCCTACCAATCGATTCTGACTCACAGTGATCCTTTAGGACAGAGTAGAACTGCCCCATAGAGTTTCCAAGGAGTGGCTGACAAATGCAAACAGCTGAGCATTTCATTAGTAGCCATAACACTTAACTCTTACAAGGGTTTCCACATATATAGATATTTCTATATGTATCTATATATATGAAGTCTGCCGGATAAGTTCATGAACTCATCCTAGAAAAAGTGCTACATACCTCACTGCTGAATATCGCTACGGTCACCTATGAAGTACACTCCTTGGGAAGCTACACACTGACGCCGGCACCTAGTCCACCCCTCAAAGCAGTTTTGACACTCTTTTTCTGGAATGGCCATCAGAGCTGTTGTCACATTCCCCTTGATGTCCTGAATGTCATCCAAATGTCTTCCTTTCAATATTTCTTTTATCGTTGAGTGAAGAAAATAGTCATTGGGGGCCAGATCAGGTAAGTAGGGAGGATATTCCAATACAGTTATTTCTTTAATGGCTAAAAACTCCCTTACAGACAACTATACAAGTAAGTTCACAAACTTGCCACCTTGCCACCATGCTCAGTGGCCATTCCAGAAAGAGTTCCAAAATTGCTTTGAAGGGTGGACGAGGTGTGACCTTGGTGCAGAGCCTCCCAAGAGGAGTACTTTGAAGGTGGCTGTAGTGGTATGCAACAATGAGGTACGTAGCACTTAGAACAATCAAGTTCACAGACTGAACTGCCAAACCTCGTGTGTATGTGTGTGTGTGTGTGTGTGTGTGTGTGTATACATATATACACACATGTTGTTGTTGTTGTTATGTGCTGTTGAATTGGTCCTGACTTCTGGTGACCCTATCAGTTGGAGCGGAACTGCCCCCCAGGGTTTTCAAGAAGCGCCTGGTGGATTTCACTGTTGACCTCTTGGCTGGCAGCTGCAGCACTGCGCCACTAAGCGCTAAGCCACCAGGGGTCCTGTCTGTACAGTAAAACCTGTGAGAGCTGGAACCTGATGGAACTGCCTTGTTTTTCTGGGTCTCGTAAGTGTTTTGTCTTTGACAGGGTACAGTCAATGCATTTCTGTCACCATTTAGTTGAAAATATTTCAGTTTTCTTTCTCTGACAGGTTCTGCCTTACACAGGTTCTGGCCTTCAAGAGTTCAAGTAAGGGGAGCAGGTGGCATCGAGCAGATGCCATTTGAGCAAAGACATGAAAAAGACAAGAGGGTACCTGGAGGAAAGTGTGTAGCAAAGGGACCGGTCAGTATTAGCACCCTAAGACAGAGCACAGAGCATGCCGGCATGCTCAGTCAGCAGTTGCTTGGTCATGAGACGTCCAAGTCTAGCTGGGAGTGAGATGGGAGTGTGCGTTGGAAGGCAGATACCACAGGGCCATATAGACTCCTTAGGGACTTCGGTTTTCTCTCTAGATTGCAAAACAAGCCATACAAAGATTTTGAACTGAGAAGTACTTTCATCCAAGCTATGCTGGGTGGAGAACATACGAGATCGAGGAGGACACAGAGATGTCAGTGAGTAGTATATTGAAGCCACCCAGATGATTAAGTTCACAAACTTGCCACCTTGCCACCATGCTCAATGGCCGTTCCATAAAGGGTTCCAAAATTGCTCTGAAGTGTGGACTAGGTGCTGGCATCGGTGCATGACTTCCTTAAAGGAGTACTTCAAAAGTGATTTAGTGATATTCTGCAGTGAGGTATGTAGCACTTAGAACAATTAAGTTCAGGGAGTTAATAGTCGGACCTCGTGTATTCTCATCATAGTTCCTAGAGTTACACTTTGAAAACCTAAGTGAGATAATATTTCTTTGCCCCAAACTCTCCTTTGGCTGTCTATCTCACCCAGAGTAGAAAGCAAAGCCCTTAAAACAAAGTGCAAGGCCCCACCCAACCTGCAATTCCTCACCTCCCACTTGTTACCTCTCTGTTGTCATATTTCTTCCAGTCTTTTACTTTGTGCCGGTCACAAAGTTCCTGCCACTCTTTGCTGTTTCTTGAATATGCCAGACACGATCCTGTGGTAGGGCCTTTCTGCTGGATGTAGTTTCTGCCTGGAAATCTCTTCCCTCAGATACCCACATGGCCCTCAGGTTCTTCAAACTGTTGTGCAGATGCCACCTTCTCAGGGAGGCTTATCCTAACTGTCCTGTTTCTGCAGAGTGCACAGCATTCCTGTCCCTTCTTACCCCTTTTCTTTCTTAGCACTTAACAGGTTTTTACACGGAGATACTTCATTTTTTACATTTCCTTTTCCTTGTCTCCCCTAGAATATAAGCTGCCCACCAAGGGTGCTGTGATCTATGTTTTATTCACTGTTGTGTCCAAATTCCTAGCACAGTGCTTAGTACAAAACGTGCTCAGTGAACAGATGTTGACTCAAGATAGCGCCACATTCTCTATTATGCATGGAATTTTTACAAAAACTGGTTTTGTTTTGTATTTGCAATACTTTTGGTAATGCGTTTCCTACTGCTATTTCTTTGATCAGTATTTCTCCCGGCAATTTTTTGATTTTGATGATCTTATAACATGTAAGTTAGGTATATGTTTAAGCCTGTAACTCAGAAAGTTTTCTCTCTCAATCAAGCTTTTGAATATGTCCTTTCTTTGCCTAGAACACGTCCTAGTCTTTCTTTACATAATTCTTGCTCACCCTTCAGATCCTAACTTGAAGGCCCTTCATCAGGCAGGCCTCCCTGAACTCCAGGACAGGGAAGGGCTGTATTGTCTGCAACTAGCTCTCTGTCCTTCGCCTGTCATCATGCCCATTGTCATAACCACTAAAAGTCTGTCTTCTCACTTTATTGTAAGTCTGTTAGAGCAGATCTTGTCTTTCATGTTCATCCCCACGTCCTTAGTGCTCAGCACAGGGCCTGGCAAGTGGTGAAGGCTTAATGAGATTTTCATGATCTAGAGAGACATTTTTATTTATTTACTTTTATCGTACTTTAGATGAAGGTTTACAGGAAAAACTAGTTCCTCATGAAACTGTTTTATGTTTTACGACATTGGTTAACAACCCAATGGAAGGTCAACACTCTCCTTTCTCAACACTGGATTCTCTGTTACCAGCGTTCTTGGCCCTTTCCTCCTGCCTTCTGATATAGAGAGAAATTTAATGCAAGTATTAAGCATCAGCTTGTAAGGCTGTTTGAGTGAAAATTGCAAGTCTGTTTTACTAATGAGTTAAAGCAGGTGCATTTCAATCGTTTCAGTTGCTGTGGTTCACAGTGTTTCCGTTGAACTGCTATAGGTTCTATTGACTTCTTTCTTCAGGCTTATGTAACCGGATACGCCATAGGTGTGGCAGAGAGTGTGAAATTTGAAGCTGAATCTATCCATTAACATTCTGACATTGCAACTTGAAGGTAATCCATTGCACAGTTTCCAGAGCCTTTTAAAACTTTTACTTAAATTTAGTAGGTCAGACAGCTTCTTAAAATCTTCACACTCTCACAGCATTCAGTAAGCTGTTAATGCAAGTGGTTTCTCAGCTTTGAAACGTGTGTTTCCATTTCCGATGTAAGATTTTGGAGTTGTTGGAAACTTGAGAGATTTGACCCGATTTCATCATTTTAAACAGCTCAAAGCTTTTAGAAGTCATCCTATTTATACACCATAAATACTTTGTCCCATTGCCTTGGAAGAACCAACTCGAATCCAGTGACTCTACGCTTTTTCAGTCTGACTCACCATAACATTTAAAACAGGGACTGGTCAGAGATGAGTGGCATTCTCTGGTTGTTCTAGAATATCTGAACAAAGGAAAAATGAATCGTAAACAGTGCCAGTGGGTTACATCTACATGCCAATCTGCTTCTTTGTCTTTGATGAGATACTTACTGTATTTTTCAAATGAAGCTTTTCACCCCTAAGCTTTTAAGAAGAGGTGTTCAGATATACCTAACCTTTAATTTACATGGGAATTTCAGTGCCAATAAGATTACAATGGAACAAAAGATGACATTTGAGTACTTTTCATTTATCAAGGACAGGAGGGGGCTCAGAAATTCCCTTTTCATTCACCATGATTCATTCTCGTTAATTATCAGGTAGGAACATAAACAGGAGGAAAGACAAAATAAAGCATCCTTCCTACTTCCCAGCTGTCAATCAGCAAGCATGCAATGAGTGCCAGCCACATGCCCGAAACTGGGTGTGATGGAAACCTGAGTCAAGAGATGCAGTCCTTGTTGTCACAGACTAGCATTATTTTGATGCTCTCATAATGACCTTGGCTTTTCCCCATATGCTACTAAACATGTTTGTATTCATTAGACTGCTTGTTGTCAAAAAACAAAGGCCAGGCTGAGACAGGTTAAGCAAAAAAGAGAAATTTCTTGTAGGGCGCATGGATACCTCACGGAATCGAAGAGTAACGTTGCAGGGCCTCCGAAAGGATGGGAAATCGGATGACATGTGTCATGGGAATCTGGAGGCGCTTTGTTGCTCTCTCCTCTCTCTTTCTCAGCAATCTGGCAGCATCCTTTTCTGCAATGAAGGCTGCAAGTACCAGAGAATGCAATGTAATTGGCTCAGTTTGGGGTCAGGTGCCCATGTACGACCTAATCAATGGTGGCCAGATGGATGAGGTCATTTTGTACAATCATGGGTCCTAGGCATCACCTCTACGACGCTGGGAATTAAGAGAGAGTTTGGGAACAGTTCTCAACCAAGTTGTCTGTCAAGACAGATAACTCGGTGTGTATTCAAAACAACCTTGCAAGACAACAGTTTTAAAAATATATTACCCATTGTTAAAAGTTTGGAAAATAAAGTATTATAGAGGGAAAAAAATTAAATACCTTTAATATCAACATTCAAAAATCCACTGCTAATACTTCAGTGCATTTATTTACTTTCACTCTTTTACCTATGCAAATCTCTGTATTTTTAAATTCTAATGCCAAATATGCAATTTTGTAGTCTATTCCCAAATCTAATATTACATTTTACACATTCCTAAAGTAATTAGGTGCTTTTTAAACAATTTAAAATCACCTCAAGATATTTTATTGCATGGTATTTTCTTTAATTATTTCTCTATGATTCTCTCAAGTCTCATTTTTTTACTATTTAAATAATGAAATAGTATTAAGTATCCCTGTAACTGAATATTTACGTGTTTCCCATCACACTTGCCCTGAGCACCATATTTTCTCTAATAGTTATGAGTTTGTATTATAATCGTCTACATAAGGCTATAAGTTGCTGGAGGAAGAAGATTGTGTGTTCTTTGTATACCCAATATCTAGCACAGTGCCTGGTACACATGTTGATCACAAATGTGATCAACAAATCAATCACTGAACAAGTGGCAGAATGCAATGTGTCAACTGTCCAGCTTCTTGATAATACAATGAACTTTTCTGTAGGTTCTCCACCATACGGAGAAAATGTGAAGGGATGGATTCTTGATGTTTCCATTCACATGCCCAATAAATGCTGTTACACCCCAGGCACTTCGACGGGTGCTGGGAACTCCTGCTTCTCCAATGATTCTCACAGAGCACACCTGGATATTTTTGAGGATAGGGATCTGAATGGAGACTATGGTTCTAAACATACTTTTCTTTTTCTCCATATAATATGGTTTCATATCAAGAAATTTCGTATACTGATCTAAATTTTTGGCTTTTCTTTAAAGGAACAACACTAGACCTACATGGCAATCATCAGTTCAGATTGCCCACCCCTGTTCCAGTGGAGAGATTTATTAACCTCTCCAGGTTGTCAGGTTGATTAATTCACTTATCCAAGAAGCATCTGTCCAATGTCTGGCATTTACCTGTCATGTACTGGTAGTTATTTCACATCATGACCTCTTAGCCAGGAAGAGTTGAAGCAGAATGAACAGGAAGTGTGGTAGAAACTGTTCCTTAGCAAATGAACTCCTGATTGAGAATCAACAAACCTGGATTGGCATTCTAGCTCTGTAAGCCTCGTGGCCTTGTGTGAAACGTTTCCTCATCTATACGAATGAGATGACTGGTTGTTTGATATTAAATTATGAAATTACTCATTTTGTAAGTCAGCAGAGGTACAAAACATAACCACATGGACTCAGACTCAGTCCTCCAACATTGTGATCAGCCACTCAACTCAGTAGTAGATGAGCCTTACAGATGGGGAAGAGAGACGGGAGAGTAGCCCACAGTTTGGCTTAGGCCTAAGGCATGTATGGCCCTGGTACGAAGACTCTCTAGCTTCTGTGGCTTTCCTTAGCTTCTTTGTCTGGATGCTGTTTCACTGCCTCAGTCTCCCTCATGTCATGAACAGGCTAAGTCTCCAGGATATCCAACCCTGAGGAGGACATAGCTCCTAGAGGTCCAGATCAAGTTGTTAAAAGAGTCTATTTTTCTCTCCTTGCCTTTATTTTCCAGTGGAGATAAGACAGAGTTCCTAAAACTGAAATTAACTATGAAATGTTTCAAAAAGAAAAATCTGAATTTCTGTTTGCTCCATAGGATTACTGCTGTGGCTGCTGCTGCTACAACTTGTAGGTGAAGCTTACTGACTGCTATTTTCATGCTAGGTGTTGTTCTTCACACCTTATGTATCAGTTCATTCACACCTCACAACAAATGCCAAGTTCCTTCATTTTAAACTTTATTATTCATTTGTTTGAGAGTTCTTATCTCTTGTTAAGAATACTAGCGGTTTACTTGGAGTGGGAGATTTCCACACCCAGTCCCTGTACCCCTGGCATAAGCAGTCCTTTTTTGCAGAGATGTCCCATTTGCATTCTGTTTTCATAAGCTATGAAAAAGGGACTTAATCTGGAAGGTTCTTGGCTCATTGGAGGCCAACAGGGAGCAACAGCTCCAAGGTGGCATCCTTTTCTCTGGAGAGTTTATGTCCATTTACTTTATTTCTTTGCTCTTGCCAACTTTTCCATAATTAAAAGACTGAACTGGTATCCTTTTCCTATTCATCTATTCTGTGTCCCATCTCTGTAAACTGATCCCTGGACACTCAGCAGATGCTGATCAGTTAGCGCTGTACGCTACTTACCATTTCTCCCCTCTGCCCTCTTCGTTGGGCTGGTCCTACAGCATTCACAGCTCACATTCTCCACCAGTAAAACACCTGCTGATGGCTTACATTTAACACATTCCTCTCCTTCTCAAATCCTGGGTCTGTGTGGCCGAGCCACCTGACCATCCTCAAGAGGATTCTGAGCAGAGCTTCAGTGACAGGTGTTTGGGGATAGGAAGGCAGAGATGTGAAACACAAAACGAGCATGTTTGGCGAAGGTGGGAAGAACAAAACAAATTTTTTTTAAACACTGGATCCTGACAGTCATAAAACTAGATACTTAACTTTATTAGTTTGACTTTTTGAGGTAAAATGTACCTGCATTGAAATGTATGGAATGCAACTGTACAATTGCAGCAAGTGAGTACACCCACATGTGCCCCCCCCATCTTCCCATCATCCTAGGCTGTGCCTCACCAGCCAGCATCTCTGCCCCACCCTCCCACCCCCTGCTTCTCCACTCAGGAGAGACCACTGATTTGATCTTTTTTTACTGCAGATTATTTTACCTGTTCTAGGACTTCATCTCACTCAACTGTTCAGATTTCTCCCTTTTGTGTCTGGCTTCTTGGGCTCAGTGGAACATTCGAGATTCATCCAAGATGTTGTGTGTATCAGTAGTTTACTTCTTTTTGTTTATACCTTATTTGTTTAATTTTGAAGTATAAATTATTTGAATTATACAAACAATAAATGACTGCACTTTTTCCTTACAAAAAATTGGAATAACATAGACAAGAAGTTCTCGAAGTTTCTTGGCTACTGCTCCCCCTGTTTCCCTTTACTGGAGATCATCACTCAGACGTGCTGGTGCAGATTCTGCTGATCTTTGTCTTCCCCGAAGCGTTCCTCCAATGCTTCACACACATGTGTTGGTCTCTTTGTTGTTGTGTGTTTCAGTAGTAAGTATTGCACTGTTGTATCTCTCTCTAACTTTGTTTTTAACTCAACAGTGTCCTCTCGTTTATGTTCATGTGTAGAGGACCACTTTATGTTTTAAACTGCTACATAGCTATTCCACATTATATTTGTTTTTGCTGTTGTTATTAGGTGCCATCTGGTCAGTTTGGATTCACAGTGACCCTGTGAACAACCGAAGGAAGCACTGTCTGATCCTGCACCATCCTTACAACTGTTGCTATGCTTGAGTCCACTGGAAAAGGCACTGTGTAAATATATTTCACTGAGGGCCTTCTTCCTTTTCCATGACCCTGCACTTTACCAAACATGATGCCCTTCTCCATGGACTGATCCCTCTCAATAACATGCCTAAAGTACATGAGGGTAGGCTTGGCCTCCCTGCTTCTAAGGAGCATTCTGGTTGTACTTCTTCCAAGATAGATGTGTTCATTCTTTTGGCAGTCCATAGTATGTTCAATATTCTTCACCAACACCACAAGTCAAAGCTGTAATTATTCCTCAGTCTTCCTTATTCAGTGTCCAGCTTTCACATGCATATGAGGAAATTGAAAATATATCCTGTCTTGGGTCCGACACACTTTGGTATTCAAGGTGGCAGCTTTGCTTGCCAACTTTTCAAAGAGGTCTTTTGCAGATTTGCTCAATGCAATACATCTTCTGATTTCTTAACTGCTTCTCCCATGGGTGTTGATTGTGGCTCTGAATAAAATAAAATCCTTGTCAATTACTGATTTTTCCATTTATTATAATGTTGCTTATTGGTTCCATTGCGAGGATTTTTGTTTTTATGTTGAAGTGTAATCCATTCTGAAGGCTGTGGTCTTTTGTCTTCATCAGTAAGTGCTTCAAGTCCTCTTCACTTTCAGCAAGCAAGGTTGTATCATCTGTGTAAGGCAGGTTGTTAGGGAGCCTTCCTCCAATCTTAGTGTGCCTTTCTTTTTCATATGGTCCAGCTCCCCAGATTTTTTACTCAGCATACAAATTAAATGGGAATGGTGAAAGGATAGAACCCTGAGGCATATCTTTCTGACTTTAAACCATGCAGTGTCCCCTTGTTCTGTCAAACAACTGCCTCTTGATCTATGTACAAATTGCTCACGAGCACAATTAAATGTTCTGGAATTCTCATTCTCCATAATGTTATTCACAATTTTTTATGATCCACACAGTCAAATACCTTATCATAGTCAATAAAAAAACAAGTAAACCTGTTTCTGGTATTCTCTGCTTTCAGCTGGGCTCCATCTGACATCAGCAATGGTATCACTGGTTTCATGTCCTCTTCTAAATCTGGCTTGAATTTCTGGCAATTCACTGCCAACTGCTGTATACGCTTTTGAATGATCTTCAGCAAAATTCTGCTTGCATGGTATACTGATGAATTGCTCGATAATTTCTGCATTCAGTGGAATCACTTTTCTTGATAATAGACATAAATATGGATCTCTTCCAGCTGTATTCCAAATTTCTTTGCACAGGCATGTGATCATTTCCAGCGCTGCATCCGTTTGTTTAAGCATCTCAGTTCATATCTGTTCCAGTCCCAGGGCCCTGTTTCTCATCAGTGCCTTCAGTACAGCTTGGCCTTTTCTGTCAGCACCACGTGTCCTGGATCAATGTTACTTCCTGAAATGTTTAAACATTAGCCAACTCTTTTTGGCAAAGTGACTCTGTGTATTCCTTCCCCCATCTTTTGATGCTTCGTGTGTCATTTAATGTTTGTGCCATAGAATCCTTCAGTATTGCAACTCAAGCCTTGAATTTTTTGTTCTTTTTCAGCCTGAAAAATGCTGAATGTGTTCTTCCTTTTTGATTTTCTAACTTTAGGTCTTTGCACACTTTGTCATAATGACATTTTATTTAGACATTCCTAAGAGGGTTTGCAATTGTTAACCATTTTGACAAATGCTACAGTACAACCTTGTCAAGTTTGCTTGTGCACACTTGCGTGTTTCTGCGGAGTCAGTGTGTGAAAATGGAATGCTTGAGTCAGGTATGTAATATATTTAATTTAAAATATCAAAAGATTTGTTTTAGTGTCTGTATTGATGTATGTACCTCACTAATGCTTAGTGTCATGAAACTATGAAAATTGGCCAATCTATGAATGAAAAACCTGACCTCCTTTCAATTTCACTTCACTGATTCTAGAGAGGTTGAGCATTTCTTCATATGTTTACCAGCTATTTGTTTTTATTTTGTCCCTCTGCCCTTTTTTAACTTGGGTCACTTCTACTTTGCTTACTAGGTTAATGGGAGTTAGTTTTAATATACCTAATTATCTTCAATGCCAAGTCTTGGTTTGCTCTATTTCATACAGTTAAAAACATTTTTTCTTTTGGTTGTTGTTATTTTGTGATATTGTCACGGATTGAATTGTGTCCCCCCCCCCAAAATGTGTTTGGCTGGACCAGTGATGGCCAGTTTTGTGTAATTGACCTCTACTTTGTGATTTTCTGATGCTGGAAATCCTAATCTCTGCCTGTAGTGACTGGATTTATGTTAAAGAGGGTTAGGGTGGGGGACTAAGATCACCTCCTGGCTCCAGTGTAAGGAGAGTTTCTCTGGAGTATGGGCTTCCACCACCTTTTACCTACAAGAGATAAAAAGCAGAGAGTTGGGAACCTCACACCATTAAGAAAGCAGCACTGGGAGTACAGGATGTCCTCCAGACGTGAAGTTCCTGCGCCAAGATGCTCCCTGACCACAGGCTGATGCAACACAAGGACCTTCCTCCAGAGCCCACAGAGAGGCTGGAGCAGACATCCTGAATTCGGACTTGTAGCCTACTGGACTGTGTAAGGGCAGACTTCTCTTTGCTAAAGCCATCCACTTAAGGCATTTTTGTTAGAGCAGCATTAGCTGGCTAAGACAGATACAGATGTTTTAACTTAAACCCATTTTTGAGTCATAGCTTTTGCTTCTTCTGGTTCTGTTTAAGAAAATCTTCTCTACTCTAAGGTCATAAGTAAGGGACTTTATTTCCTCCCAGTCCTTTCACAGCTGAAAGGTTAAATTTGATTATTGTGATAAATACAGTAATTGTTATATTTCCAATCTTTCACCAACTAAACTTATTTCTGTCCTTTTAGGCATCTTGAATTTTTAGCAGTGCTTTCTGCTTTATTTCCAGTTCTGAGGGGTGAAATAAATAATATGAAATTATGCTATCTTAGTATTTCTTGTTCTTTTTTTAATCTACCTTAAATTCCAGCACAAAAAATATGTCTAGCAGACACAAAGCAAGTAACTTGGAGTGTGATGACTACTGAGAGGATATGTCTACTGTTCAGTGCTGTCACATACCTAGACGCCAGCTGAGGTCAAACTGTCCTTGAAGATTTAAACTGTCTTGGACCTTTTATTCCATGTCCTGTGGGAAGTCCAATGTCCTTCCAAAGACTTCTGTGAATTCTCAGGGGTAATGAATGCTTGGAAACCCTGCTGGTGTAGTTGTTAAATGCTATGACTTCTAACCAAAAGGTCAGCAGTTCAAATCCATCCAGTGCTTATTGGAAACTCTATGGGACAGTTCTGTTCTGTCTTATAGGTTACCGTGAGTCAGAACCAACTTGATAGTAATGGTTTAATGAATGATTGATGGTCTGAATCCACTAAGAGACACCTCAAAAGACAGGCCTACGAATCTACTTGTGAAGTGCTATAGCCATTGACAACCCTATGGAGCATAGCTTGACTCTAAAACACATGAGGTGTTATGAGTTGGAGTCTACTTCATGGCAACTGGTTTGGTTTTGATGTCTGTGTTGTACCAGGCTCTGATTTCCTTGCTTCACAAAACTCAATTTCACTTGTGCCTTACCTTGTCGGTGTTCCCTTCTCTCTGCTCTGTCCTTGCCTGTGGAAACTTGGCCCATTCTCCCTAATCTACTTCCCCAAGTCACTCACTCAAGACTTGTCTATATATGACTGTGGTGAGGGGCTGGGGATCTGGAGTATATGTGTGACAGACAGACACATTTAAAGCCAACCCTCATTTGGACTTCCCACCACCCGGTATCTATCAGGGTTTTCACTGGTCACCTTTCCCTGTGGGTTCCTGAAATTTTGTATTTGGTGGCTCCCTTTTACCTCACAGCTATCAAAATGGTTCCCAGCTTCTTGCTATCTATGCCCTCTCAGAAGTTCAATTTACCTCACTTTATTGCGTAGATCAATTTTATGTAATAAAGGATCTCATCGTTTTGTTGGAACAGAAAAACTGGCCAAAGTGTCAGAGTTTCAATCTTTTCTAAGTAGAAGTCACCAGGGTAAAGATGGATTTTCCCATTGCTAAGAATTAAGTTTCTCTGTCTCAGAACAGACTCGATGGCACCTAACAACAACAACTCTGATAGCAGGCAGAAGCAGCCACAGCCAGTTTGGAGTTTAAATTAAATTACTTTTTTCCCCAATAGAAAAATCTAAGAGTGGAAGCCAATGCAGCATGGTAGGTCACTGTGGAAGTGGCACTGAAGCTGAAAGCTGAAGGAGTGGTTATCCAGGTGATAGGACGGGTGTGATCAGAGAGGAAGTATTCCAGGCATGTTCTAGCAGCCCATGCAAAGGCCCTGAGATGAATGAGAGCAGGATTTCTTCAAGACATTAAGATAGTTGGAATGCCTAGACTGGTTCCTAGGATACAGGGCAGAATGGAGGCACAGAACGTGAGGTGGGGGCAGTTGATCCTAAGGGCAATGGTAAATTATTAAAGGGTATTAAGCAAGCAAGTAGTAGGTTTTAAGTTCATATTTTACGAAAGATTACTCTGAGCTCCAGGTAAAGAATGAATAGCAAGGGATGAGAATGGATATGGTAAGACAGTGACAAGTCTGTAGCAATGGTCCAAGTGAGAAATGACAGCCACTCAGACTAGGGTAGTGACATCAGACCTCTGGTGCTAGAGCTGCCTGGGAAGTACCCATGCGGTAATGCAGGCAGGCAACTGGAAAGGGGATCAGGACTTCAAGAAAAAGTGAGGAGGTTTTCAGGGGGCAGGGAGGAAACAGACCTGGGAGGAAGAGCTCTGTAGGTTCTCGCTAAGGGTGAACTCATCAAGAAGAAGGCTTGCAGGGACCAGCCAGCATGAAGAGACCCTTGGTGGCGTCTCAAATAAACACTACAAGCCAGAAAGACAGAGAAACATGTACTAGTAATCCAAAGCAAAAGTAAAGTTCAGGAAGGTTTGTTCTTTAGGCTAGGGGAATAATTGAGTATGGTCCAGTGGTGCAGTGGTTAAAGTGCTCAGGTACCAACTGGAAGATCAGCAGTTCAAATCCACCCGTTGTTCTGCAAGAGAAAGATGTAGCAATCTGTTCCCATAAAGACACACAGCCTTGGAAACACTGTGGGGCTTTCTACCCTGTCCTGTAGGATTGCTGTGAGTCAGGAGGGACCCCACAGCAATGGGTTTGGGTTTGGGTTTGGGTTTGGTCATGGTCCAAGAAAACAACCCATGAAGCAAGCAGAACCAAGGATACACATAATTGATGCAGCTAGATCTAGATTTCCTCATGTGTCTGTCTGGTGTCACAGTGCGGGTGCTTGTGTGTTGCTGGGATGCTGGCAGCTATGCCGTTGGTATTCAGGTACCAGGAGGATCACCCATGGTGGACAGGTTTCAGCTGAGCTTCCAGAGTAAGACACTCTAGAAAGGATACAGCAGTCTACTTCTGAAAAGAATTAGCTGATGAAAACTTGACGAATAGCAGAGGTACGCTGGGGCTCCTCAAAGTAGAGTTGACTTTAGCGACGTGGATGGAGTCAAGTTTTTGGGACCTTTATTTGCCGATGTGCTACAACTCAAAATGAGAAGAAACAGCTGCAAATATCCATTAATAATGAGAATGTGGAATGTACATATCATGAATCTATGGAAGTTGGAAATTGTCAAAAGTGAGATGAAAAACATAAACACTGATATCCTAGGCATTATTGAGCAGAAATGGACTAGTATTGACCATTTTGAATCAGACAATCGTATGGTCTACTATATCAGAAATGATAGCTTGAAGAGGAATGGTGTTGCATTCATTGACAAAAAGAACATTTGAATATCTATCCTGAAGTACAATGTTGTCAATGATAGGATAATATCCATATACTTACAAAAAAGAACAGTTAATATGACTGTAATTCAAATTCGTATACGAACCACCAGGGCCAAAGATGAAGACACTGGAGATTTTTACCAGCTTCTGCAGTCCAAAACTGAGTGAACACACAATTAAGTTGTATTCATAATTACTGGTGATTGGAATAAGAAAGTTGGAAACAAAGAAGAAAGAGCGGTAGTTGGAAAACACAGCTTCAGTGATAGAAACAATGCCAGAGATCTCACGATAGAATTTTTGTAAGAATAGTGACTTCTTCATTGCAAATACTTTTTTCAACAACATATATGTTGACTATGCACATGGACTTCGTCAGATGGAATACACAGGAATCAAATCAACTACATCTGTGGAAAGAGGCAGTGGAGAAGCTCAATATCAGCACTCAGACGGCACAGGGTCAATTGTGCAACAGACCATCAACTGCTCATACACAAGTTCAAGCTGAAACTGCAGAAAATCAGAACAAGCCAGTAACAGCCAAAATACGATCTTGGGTAACATCATGGATTGAATTGTGTCCTCCCTAAAATGTGTGTAGCAAATTGCCTGGGCCATGATTCCCAGTGTTGTGTGGGTGTTTTCCATTTTGCGGTTTTTGTGAGTTGTAAATTCTCATCTTTGCCTGTGGTTAACAGGGCAAGATAAGATTATATTACAGAGGATTAGGGTAGGACTGTCACACCCTTACTAAATTCACTTCCCTGTCCCAATATAAAGGGAGTTTCCCCAGTTGTGGCTTGCACCACCTTTTATCCTCCAAGAGATAAAAGGAAAGGGGAGCAAGCAAAGACTTGGGGACCTCATACCATCAAGAAAGCAGCACTGGGGACAGAGTACATCCGCTGAACCTAGGGTTCCTGCACTGAGATGCTCCCAGACCAAGGGAAGATGGATGCATCACAAGGACCTTCCTTCAGAGCTGACCAAGTGAGAAATTTCCCCTGGACCTAGCACCTTTAATTTGGATTTCTAACCTCCCAGACTGTAAGAGAATAAACTTCGCTTCATTGAAGCCAGCAATTTGTAGTATTTCTGTTATAGCAGCTAGATAACTGAGACAAGTATATCTTACCTGAGCTTAGAGACCATCTCAAGAATAAATCTGATACGTTGAACACTGATGACCGAAGCCCAGATGAGTTGTGGAATGACAGCAAGGATGTCATATATGAAGAAAGAAAGAGCTCATTAAAAAGACAGGAAAGAAAGAAAACACCCAAAGGGAAGTTAGAAGAGACCCTGAAACTTGCTCTTGAACAGCAAGTAGCTAAGGCAAAATGAATGACAAAAAGAACTGAAGATTCCAGAGATGGCTTGAGGAGATGAACTAAAGTACTAATTACAGGGATGTGTGAAAGAGCTCGTGACAGAAAACCAAAAGGAAGAACATGCTCAGCATTTCTCAAGTTGGAAGAACTAAAGAAAAAATTCAAGCCTCAATTTGTAACAGTGAAGGATTCTCTGGGCAAAATATTGAACAACAGAGGAAACATCAAAAGAAGATGGAAGGAATACACACAGTCATTATACTAAAAAGAACTGGTTGATGTTCAACCATCTCAGGAAGTGGCATATGATCAAGAACCAATGGTAGCGAGTCAGGGGAGAGGGTCAAGTTGTACTGAAGGGATTGGTGAAAAACAAGCCTTCAGGAATTGAAAGAAGACCAATTGAGCTGTTTCAACACACAGATGCAGTACTGGAGGTGCTTACTCATCTATGCCAATAAATTTCAAAGACAGCTACCTGGCCAACTGAAGAGATCCGTATTTGTGCCCATTCCAAATCAAAGTGATCCAACAGAAGTTGGAAACTATCAAACAATATGATTAATATCACACATGAGTAAAATTTTGCTGAAAAACATTCAAAAGTGACTACAGCAGTACGTTGACAGGGAGCTGCAGAAATTCAGGCCAGATTCAGAAGAGGACATAAGACCTGGGATATCACTACTGATGTTAGATGGATCTTGGCTGGAAGCAGAGACTACCAGAAAGATGTTTACTTTTGTTTTATTGCCTATGTAAAGGCATTTGACTCTGTGGATCATAACAAATTATGGATAACATTGTGGAGAATGGGAATTCCAGACCACTTAGCTGTCCTCAAGAGGAATCTGCACATAGATCAAGAGGCAGTTGAACAGAACAATGTGACAATGCATGGCGTAAAATTAAGGTTTTATCCTTTCAACATGCCTATTCTTTTATATACATACATTTTTATTATGATTGAGAATATACAATTCCATATAAATTTGCATACCCACCAGTGAGTGGCTCCCACTGCTCTGCCTGCCTGGTGACAGCACACTCCTCTTTTCCGTTCTGCACATATCTTCCTAACAATCTCCCATCCCCTCCTCTCCACCCTCTCCCCTACGTTCAGTAAGAGGTCAGCTGGATGACATCCTATAGACGCATAGAACCATAAAGTGCACACATGATACAGTTGCTCTGTGTCACCAAGTCGAATCCATTTCTGCCCAAAGAGTTGACCTCCATTATGATTTATGGACTGGGGCAGCACCAGGGCCAGGGGCCATGCTCCCAGAGGAACCCTGAGGCCCCTGGACCATCAGTTGCAGCCTTTTAGTGGAGATCTCGGGGCACCCCCCTTTTTATTTTCATGTTGCCAGTGAGACTCAACTTTGTGAGCCTCATCACAGATATCACTGGTGGTGGCCAGGCACCATCTGGTTCTTCCTGTCACGTGTCAATGTAGTCACCCACTCACGTGGGTCTGTCTTCTGTCTTCTCTTTGCCCCATGTCATTTGTTCTGGGAGATCATCCATTTCTGCTGAGTTGGGACCATTTGGTGTACCTAAGATGGTAGCTTAGCAGCTTTTAAGACCCCAGATGTCACTCACCAATTTGGGTTGCATAAGACTCTTAGTGAAACACTAGTAGTGCCAACTGGCCTCAATTTTCCCTGAGAGTTCACCATGCCTATTCAATCAGTACGCTGAGCAAATAATCTGAGAAGCTGGACTATATAAAGAAGAATGGGCATCAGGTTTGGAGGAAGACTCATTGACAACCTGCCTGTGTTATGCAGATGATACAACCTGACTTGCTGAAAGTGAATAGGACTTGAAACACTGATGAAGATTGAAGATCACAGCCTTCTGTACGGATTATAACTCAACATAAAGAAAACAAAAAACCTCACAGCTGGACCAATGAGCAACATCACGATAAATGAAGAAAAGATTGAGATTGTCAAGGATTTATTTTTACTTGGATCCACAATCAGTGCCCACGGAAGCAGCTATCAAGAAATCAAAAGACGTAATGCACTGGGCAAGTTTGCAGCAAAAGATCTCCTTTGAAGTGTTAAAAGATAAAGACGTCACTTTGAGGACTAAGGCGCACGTGACTCAAGCCATGGTATTGTCAACTGCATCACATGCAGGTGAAAGTTGGACAATAAATAAGAAAAATAATGAATATACCTTGAGTACATCATGGACTGCCAAAGGAATGGACTTGGAATAAGTACAACCAGAGCACTTCTAAGAAGCAAAGAGCTAGACTGTATTTCATACACGTTGGACAAGTTATCGGGAGGGATCAGCCTCTGGTGAAGGACACCACGCTTGGTACAGCAGAGGGTCATAAAAAAGAGGAAGACTCTCAAAAAGCTGGAGTGACACAGTGGCTGCAGCAGTGGGCTTCAGCATAACGACTGTGGGTGTGGTGCAGGACGGGGCAGCCTTTCATTCTCCCGTACATAATGCTGTAAGCTGGAACTGACTGAGAGTATCTAACCACAACAACAGCCCTGATGCTACCCCTGTCCATAAATCATAATGAAGGTCAACTTTTTGGACAGCAATGAATTGGACTTGCCGACGCAGAGTGATCATATCTTGTGGGAATTTTATGGTTCTATGCATCTATAGGAAGTCATCTTGCTGACCTCTTACCGGCGGAAGGGGATTGGGTGGAGATGAGGGGATAGTAGACTGTTGGGAGGATAGGACATATGTGGAGCAGAGAGGAAGGGTGTGCTGTCACCGGGCAGGGAGAGCAGTGGGAGCTGCATATAGATGAGCATGCAAATTTATACGGGAATGTACATTTTCATTCAATCATAAAAAAAAAAGATTACGTAGTTAGGTTCTGAAGAGCTGCAGAAACATTCTTCTCTCTGAGAAGGAAAAGAGAGAGAATGACGCATGAGAGCAACTTTGGTGTGTTTTGTTGGGTAGTCTGAGTTAATTTTGACTTATAGTGATGTCATGTGACAGAGCAGGACTACCTCATAGGGTTTTCTAGTCTACTGTAATCTTTAAGGAAGCAGATGGCCAGGTCCTTTCTCCTGTGGAAGTGCTGGGTGGGTTTGGGTGAGTTTGAACAGTCAATCTTTTGATTGGCAGATGAGTGCTGCACTGTTTGTGCCACCAGAGCTACATAATTGGTAAGAGGAGAAAAGTAGTGGGACTTCCCCTTTGTGAAGGAACTAGAACACAGGACAGCTGCAATTACTGTTAACAGGTAGAGTACAGGGCTAAAGGAATGTGGAGCAATTTTGGAACAGATTTCAAGGAGAATGTGCTTGAGAGTAATAATTAGATAAAAGATTGCCATTGAGCCCTGAGACTTAAGGGCATACCATTGCAGGGGAGCCAAGATCCTTGTTATGTAATTTTTTTTAACTCCAAAGCTCCAGCATTAGTAAAAACTATGGCAGTAATCCTGGTGGATATATTGTTACATAAAACATTTTATCAAGCAGCACCCAGAAATAGAACGGGAATAAAAATAGTGTGATAGAAATACAAGAGTTTGAAAGTTGAAAGCCTCCCATACATAAGATCCCTATTCAAAAGAAATGCAATTTAAAGCATACCAGATAAATAATTATACAACCAACTTAGCCAACTGAAAAACCACTGCTGGTGAGTTGATCCAAACTCATAGCAACCCTATAGGGTAGAGCAGAACTGCCCCATAGAGCTGCCAAGAAGCAGCTGGGTGGATTTGAGCTGCTTTTTGGTTAGTAGATGCAGCACTTAACCATTATGCCATCAGGCCTTCTGAACTTTGCCAACAGGAATTATTTTTGCAATCGGATGTGTGTATAGTTCATATAAAATAAAATTTGTTGCATTGGATGCCACCAAACTGATCCTGACTCACACTGACCCTACGCACGACAGAAGGAAATGCTGCCAGTCCCGCCGCCTTCAGGACTGCCGCTCTGCCTGAGCCTGCCGTGGCAGCCACTGTGTCAATCCCTCTTGTTCAGGGTTTTCCTCTTTTTACCTGACCTTATACTTTACCAAGCACGATGCCCTTCTCCAGGGACTGGTTCCCCATTATATAACAAGTTCAAAGTAGGTGAGATGAAGTCTTGCCATTCTCCCTTGTAAAGTCTTCTGGCTGTAATTCTGTCAAGACAAATTTGTTTGTCCTTCTAGCAGTTCATAGCCTATTCAGTATTCTTCATCAGCACCATAATTCAAAAGCTTCAATTCTTCTTTGGTCTTCCTTGTTCATTTCTCAGCTTTGCATGAGTATGAGACAATTGAAAATGCCGTGGCTTGGGTCAGGTGCACCTTAATCCTTAAAGTGTTATCTTTGATTCTCAACACTTTCAAGAGTTCTTTTACAGTAGATTTGCCCAGTGTAACACGTTGTTTGGCTGCTTCCATGCACAGTTTGTGGATCCAAGTAAAATGAAATCCTTGACTACTTCCATTTTTTCTCCATTTGTCATGATGTTGCTTATTGGATTTTTGTTTAACAGTGAGGTGTAATCAATCCATATTGAAGACTGTGGTCTTTGGTCATCATCACTAACTACAAGTGCTTTTCACTTTCAGCAAGCCAGGTTGTGTCATTTGCCTATCACACACTGTTATCCTCCTCCAATTCTCAAGTTGCATTGGTCTTCATACAGTCTACCTTCTCGGATATGCTTAGTACACTAATTATGAGGAAAAGCTACCACCTTGACACACACCCTTCCTGAGTTTATACCACACAATATTCCTTTGTTTTGTGTGAAGGACTGACTTGACTTATGGGGTGTCAACTTCGTTAACCACTTACACCTCTAGAAGGGAAAGGTTCACATCTTTAAATTCATTCCTGTATACTTAGTTCCTAGCATAGTGCTTGGCATACAGTAGAAGCTCAATAAATATTTGTTGAATGGAGAATTGGACAGGAGTCTAGGAACCAGTTTCTTTTTGGTGTCACTAAGTCAGCCCCCCCAACTCATGGTAGCTCTATGCACAAGAGAACAAAATGATGCCTGGTCCTGCCCCATTTCCATGATCAATTTTGGATCAAACAGTTGTGATTCATAGAGTTTTCAGGAGTTTTGTAAATAGACCGCCAGGTCTTTCTTCCTAGTCTGTCCCAGTCTGGAAGCTCCCTGGACAGCTGTTTAGAATCAAATTAACACGTATCTCCAGTGGCAGAAGGGCAGTGATTGTGCATGAGGCGCACTGACCAGGAGACAAACCTGGGTCTCTCAAACCGAAGGTAAGGATTTTGTCAGTCTGTTCTGTGACACTGAGTCGATTCACAGTGACCCTATATGACAAAGTAGAACTGCTATGTAATTCTCTAGGTTGTAATCTTCACTGAAGCACATCACCAAGTCTTTCTCCCACAAAGCAGAGAGTAGGTTTGAACTGTTGACCTTTCAGTTAGCAGCTGAGTGCTTAACCTTTATGCCACCAGAGAAAACCTGTCAGACACACACACACACACACATGCACAATAAAGAAACAGATGAATGTGAGTGATATCATTTCGTCAAAGGCTTTCAGACTTGGTGATTGACTAGCATTGGGATGAGTACTGGAAGGAAAAATTCCTGAGACCAGGGAGGCTGGGATTAGTCTCCAGGCCTCCTTGATTACAATTTACAATTCTACCAAGCAGTGTGAACAAAACATGTACCATATAAAAAGGTGATAGGGTTGCAAATAACAGCAAAAAAGGGAGTGAGGACAGAACTTTGGATGACACATTTATTCTCAATTGGGGAAAAGGTTGCTTCCTGGAGGGATGAAATCAGGCTCTTAAGTCTCCAAAGTGCAACCCTATGCAACAAAGTTTTATTCCTTAGTATTTAATTTCCCTTGTTAAAACCAGATCAAACTTACTGCTGTAAAGTTGATTCTGACTTGTAATGACCCTACAGGACAGAGTAGAACTGCCCCATATCATTTCCAAGGAGCACCTGAGAGATTTGAACTGCTGACCTTTTGGTTAGCAGCTGTAACACTTAACCACTATGCCACTCATGTTTACTTCTCTTGTTAGGGAGAATTTAATTTTTCTTTGCAGGGGGCAAATAAAAAGTAAATGTTGAGAAATACTGAAGAGGTAAGAGAAGAAAGAGGCCTTAGTGAGCAATTTAGGAATGATGAAGGTTTGAGGAAAACCGGAAAAATTTCAAGGTAGAATAGTTTCCAGACAGGAATGGTCAAAGAGATCAAAGACAATAGAATATATGTACATATTCCATGTATGTTTGTATATGCACACAGATACTTTAGTTATGGAAAAGACCATCTTAAAAGGTTACAACTAATAGCCAGAGGAATATCTTTCAACTCCAGATTCCTTTTAACTGAAAAACTTGGAGAAATATTCTGCATATGGTATTGTATCTCAGCCAGGAAAATTACCATGGCTCTGTCCAGACACAGACCAAAAAGTACACAGATGAGACTGGACTGGTCTGTTTTAACAATATGATTATTCTACCAGACGCACATTTCTTTTCTTTTCTTTTTTTTAAAGTAATCTTTAGAGCAGTCCATTGCCATGGAGAAATTAGCTTAAGTGATCTTCCAGGATTTCTTTCCACATTCCCCAGTTTCTCTGACATGCAAAGTAAACCCGCCCCAACAAAGTTGACGAAGTTTTTCATGAGGAAGTTTAGTTGGGTGTTTACAGCAAGAAGTTGAGAAAGAAAAATTACGCAGTTTTTAAAGTGTCTAAAACAGGCTTGCCTGAAAAGCAGAATAACATAAACCAACAGGACTGCTGTGTGAGTTGGAACTCCATTTTGTTTGGGCCACAAACAGGATATTTATTTTGCTAGCTGTATAAAGTGACCTGGGTGTCCTTGAGCTCCTGCTACTTACTGACATTGGTAAGCAATGTTGGTTGCAGACACTGGGTGGCCTTGGTGAGTGAGAAGGTGCTGGAACCCCTGTAGGATTTCAGGAAGACCATAGTTTAACCAGCAATGGTTATCTCGGGAACAAATGGAACCTATAATGATCACCATGCTAAAAAGAGTTTGCAAAGACATCTTTTTTCTTTTGAACAACATATGTTTAAACAATTATCTGCAAGCTTGTGGAAGATACAAGATAATTTAAACCCAAACCAAACCCACTGCATTGAGTTGCATCCTATGCACAGCAACCCTATAGGACAGAGCAGAACTGCTTCATGGAGTTTCCAAGGAGCGCTTGCTTGGTAGATTTGATGTGACCTTTTGATTAGCAGACATAGCACTTAAGTATTATACCACCAGGGTTTCCAAAGATATTTTAGAAGAACAAAACTTCATGTCAAATTTCCCAAATCTGTATGGCATATTCTACAGAGAAGCTGTAATACAGCTGTGCTTTCCTTATTCAGGCACAAGCATTTAAATTAAACCAAGTGCCCATCTGAACTGATTCCGACTCATGGCAACCCTACATCTGTCAGAGCAGAACTATGTTCTGTAGGGTTTTTGGTGGCTGATTTTCCAGAAATAGATCACCAGGCCTTTCCTCTGAAGTGCCTCTGAGTAGACTTAAACCTTCATCCTTTCGGTTAACAGTGAGCACATTAACTATCTGCACCACTCAGGTACTGCAAGCATTCAAATTACTTTCTCCTAAAGCTCAGGACACAAAAGACAAGATGCACTTCTGCTATTGTTTTTGGATAAGCAATAAATTCTTCATTTTTTTAAGCTCAAGATTTTGTGATTCTTTTCCTGGAAAACACTAAATTTTCCCCTTCAAGAGTTTAGTTTCATAACAAAGAAGTTCTTAAATTGAAGGGGGAAAAATTAGTATCCCATGGAGAGGTATAGTTTTCTAAAAACAGAAAACTCATCCAGTAGTTACAGAACAGCAATTGATGCGTTATTACTGGCAGAGTTAGGGGATGAAGAAACCTGTAACCTGTTGTCAAAGAGTCAATTCTTCCTCCAGTGACTCTATACGGAATCCTTGAAGTGGCTGGGAGATTCAAACCCCTAACTATTTGCTTACCAGCTGTAGCTATTAAGCACTCCGCCACCAGGGCTCCAGCCATCAAGGAAGGGGAAGTTATTTTCTACACATTTTAACTTTTGCTTTTTATTTTATTCCATATTTTAAAATTTCTTTGTATGCTCCTTGTCACGGATTGAACCCCCCAAAAACATGTGTAGCCATTTGGCTAGGCCTTGGTTCCCAGTATTGTGTGATGCTTCTCCGTGCTGTAAACCCTGCCTCTATGAGGCTAATGAGGGAGGGTGGGTCTGCAGCTGTGTTGGTCAGGCAGGACTCAGTGTGTAAAATCATCGCGTCTCGAGGCAATTTCTTGGGGTATAAGGTAACGAGAATCAAGCAGAGTTGGGGATCTCATACCATCAGGAAAGCAGCAGTGCCCAGAGCAGACTGAATCCTTTGGAAAGGACTCGGGGTCCCTGCAGTCCAAGGGAAGCTTCCAGTTCAGGGAAGATTGACAACCAACATGGAACTTCCTCCAAAGCTAACAGAGAAAGCCACCCCCTGGAGCTAACACCCTGAATTTGGGCTTTTAGGCTATTGGACTCTGACAAAATAAAATTTCCCTTTTTAAAGCCATCCCCTTGTGGTATTTCTGTTACAGAAGCACCAGGTGGCTAAGGCACTCCAGGTTAAGAAAGCCCTTTCAGTCTGGCAAGTGACCTGCTAAGTTCCAAAGTGCATGCAACTTGTTGAGGCACAAGGCAGGGTATACTCACAAATCACCGCGACCACCATAACCATCCATTGCATACAGTTTATTTAACTAGACTGCAATTTTATACACAGTATGAAGGGGTTTCCTGGTAACACACATATAGTTTACTTCCTGTACTGATGAAGAACCAATTTGTTTTTACATTATATCATAATATCCTATCATCAAAACATTATTCAGTGTCGTTTGTTTTTGCAACTACATATTAATGGAGATTTACCACATACACACACGGTGCAAGAATGTCTTTATAACATATTTGAATCACAAAATGTGAATCTAAAATACATCACCGTAATTAGAACACTACTTTAAAATTACAATGCCCCATGTTGTATTAGCCAGACTGGACTAATTAATTCCTGTATATACCATAGAGCAGTTTGAGAATTTCTTCGGTAGCTGGCAGCAGCTTTTAACTATGGTTTCTAAACAAATCTTTAAATAAGAACCAAAATTTCACAATGTTAAAAACGTCTTTCTATATGTGTTCAGTATTCTCAGAATCAAAGTGGGACAGCCTTTTAATTTGTAAGGTTTCTAAAACAAGGAGAATAAATCCAACTTACCCTTAGTGATAAGGCTTGAGCTGTAACACCAGGTTTCATAGAAACCTAAGGAAAGCATTGCACGGGGAGTGGAAATGAGTTTCAGAAAAACTAAAGACGGCTTTAAACACTTCTTTGACTCTTCAGTCCCTCCCTACCTCTGTCAAACACAGAGCAAAAATACTGCATTACAAATAGGGATGTGTTTCCATGAACCGATGTTCTAAAGAAAATGAATGTAAACAAGCCAGAGAGAAAGATTTCTTCATTTTCTCGTTTTGTGGAGTGGGGCAGTGGGATTCTATCAGTTAAATAAGAAACAGGATTTCTTAATCAAAGAACCACTTCATCACACACAAAACAGCGAGGGATGATTGCTGGAAATTTCTCAGGTGTTTCTTCTTCTTTCCCCCCCAAAAGTTTGAGAATGTTTGAAAGTTCAATAAATAGTAGAAAAATAATCCTTTACTTAGAAATTTTGAGATGTATCATTTAGAGCTTAACACGAGTTCCATACAACCACTGTGGTTTCTAGGTACCGCTAAGAAACAAAGTGAAATCTTCAAAGCACACGTTGACATCAGCGTGTGCCACGTTCTCAGTCTCCAGTCGTTCAGCTTTTCCTCTCTTCCAGTTAAGGAGAGCCGAATGCTTCTGGCTGCTGGGAACATTCCTCTGGCTCAGCTTAAGGAAGGTTTTTGCTGTTTCACTTAAAGGTTTCATCTCTATGTTTGGAGGTCTGCCTCTTTTCCATTCCACTAGCACTATGGCAGGTTCATTAATCAGGCTTATTTCCCCTCCATTTCAGCACCGGTCTCACATTCTCACAAATGTGATTCTCTGCTTGTTTCACTTGTTTCTAAACATGTGAACAGGCGGGAAATGAGTTACACCACTCCGGACAAAGCACACACACAAGAGGCCTCTTGCTGTGGGATTCACGTTGGCTCTCTTTCTTCAACACCGTCTCCCAGATGCTGTCTTCTCACAGAGCTCAGGAGACCGTTAGCATTCCGCATCGACTGTGTGTACGGTCACGGCTGCCTGTAAGTGGTGGCTGTGATGCAGCGTGGGGTGATGTAACCGGTAGTGGTGGAACTTGTGACTCAGCAGGGCAGCAGTCTGAGGGGGGGTGTCCAGGTCCAAGTCCTCATCATGGTTTCCCACGTCAACCCCCGCTGTCAAGGGGTCATTGTTGCCTGGAGGATTTTCGCTATCTTCCTGGGGGCTCATGGTGCTGTAACCTAGAACATCAACAAACAAACAGCTGAGAGCTTAAAAATGGAGGGTGATTCCACTCGTAATTTACAGTTTGTACTGGGAGGTATTCCTTTCTTGGTGCTATACAGGGACAAATATTTTTAGAATGCAAATCGAAAGTGACATTTCTAAACAGATCATTAGTTCAATGTTTCTCCTTAAAAAAATTATACAATAAATAATCATCCGAGACAACTGAGAAAGGGGGGGAGGATAAGAAAAATAACTGACAACTACCCCCTCCTCAAATTCCCAACCCAACAAAATGAAAACTGAAGTGAGTCCACATCATCCTATTATGCAGAACAAAACCACACTGACATCAGGAATTAGTCTCCTTCATTTCTCCTCAGAACAAGATTAAGCTTCTCATTTTAAAGAGAAAAAAGGGCAGTTTAGAAAAAAAGATCCTAACTGGACTTAGAACAGCAGCAACCAGTGGGGAATGCTGCAGTAAGACCAAAGGCAAAAGCCACCCTTATCTGCACCTGCAGCAGGGCTGGCACCTGCTTCATATAATTCCTGCAGAGAATGAGGCACATGCTTCCATGTCCATTTCACAGACGAGCGAAGGGAGAAGACGATCAGAGAGGCTAAGGAACTTCCCTCAAGTTCCAGGATCTAATAAAACACCAACTCCATGTATACATCTATAATCCTTACAGCAACTAACACAGGAATCAGCTATTCTATGCATAAGCTCGCTCATTGTATTGAAAGATTAATTTCTTTTGGTATTCCAAGTAATACGTGTTTCAAAAGAAAATGCCCTTGTTGATCAAAGGATTCCATTGCAAGAATCTTGGCATGTTTTTAAATATTGCAAAAATCCCCTTTAAACACATTGTGAAGTGACAGCTCATTAATATTTCTGCTGCATCTACAGTTAGCATCAATCAGCACTAACCCATGGGTTGTGCTAGTCACATTTGTGGCTGCAAAACTGATGTGTGTGCACACAGCTAGGCAGGAATAATTGGTAGTTGAAAATGCATGCTCCATGCAAAAATAAGAAAGGCAATTTTCTGTCTTCAATGAGACATTTTCATAAATGATAAAATCATTTAATAGGCCAATCCAACAAATATTTATGGGGCACCTACTACGAATAAGACATGACTCTGGGCACCACAGTAGACACCCAGATGAAAATGCAGTCCCTGTACAAGGAGCCCCAAACCTACTGCTCGAGAAATAAAACAAGTACAAGCTTAGCTCAATTTAATTATTCATTTACTGTAGACCATTACAGAGCTGTGGAAGGGCAGACTATGAGACATGAATAAGAGATGTCTTCTTTCTGTACGAATTTCACAATAGGATATGAGACAGATGATCACAAAGCTAGGTTTACTAGAATGCAGGAATTGGTAAAGCGCTATGCTGTTGTTGAGTGCCACTGAGTGAGCCCTAACTAATGGTGATCCCATGCATAAAGAGATTCGACTGCTGTGATCCATATTGCTTTGACCAGCTGAACTTTGGAAGTAGACTGCCAGGCCTTTCTTCCTAGTCTGTCTCAGTCTGGGAATACTGCTGAAACACTCCCAACATCATAGCAACATGTAAGTCTCCACTGATGGATGGGTGGTACCCATGCTGATGCACATTTGCTGGGAATAAAAACCAACTCTTCTACATTCATAAGGGTTTGGTAAGCAGATGAGAGGCAAGGAAGAGAATGAACAGCAGCAGAGTCATGGAAACATAAGGCCATTCTTGTTATCATGTAGCGATGATGAGTGCTAGCAGGCACCTCCAGCAAGTAGCTGGAGGAAAAGGCAAGTGTAAAGTAGAAAGGTAATTTAAAGTCAGATCATAAAGGCCATGCTAGAAAATAGAAAAGAGAAAAACATTATGTGGTTTTAAGAAGACCCCAAAATGGCACTGATCAAAAGATAGTTACGGTGACAATGTGGAGACTGACTAAAAGGATGAGAGCATGGGCACCTCGGGGTTACTGCAATAGCCCTGGTGAAAGACGAGGAAGACTAAAAGAACGGAATTGAATAGACTGAAAGATATTCTGGGGTGGAAATGATAGAAAAAGTTGGTGAATGAGCAGACAGGAAGAGATGTGGAGAGCAAGGGCTGGTTCAAGGTGACTATCCCTTTGAGCGAGGATGACTAGAGGGGAATACCCTGAGACTCAGAAGGCATCAAATTTTGTTCTAGCACTCACTGGTTATCAGAGCCTGTGGGGCACATATAGGGAAATCTCCAGCCAGAAGGTCAGGACTGTAGTCCCAGAGAACTCAGGACAGAAGGCGGAGACTTCACCGGTGCATGTGTCTGTCATTGCTGAGTGCCTTCTTGGTGCCAGAAGCTAGACTAAGGGCTAAAAGGAAGAAGAAGGGATAAGATGAGGCTCCAGTGCTCCCAAATCAATAGCAGAGAAAACACAAAAAGTGGAACTCATGGAAACTGAACACTATCTTGCTCAAAAAGCCAAGAGTTATAGAAGAAATCAAGGATGTAATAAAGAAAATTATGGATTCCAATGAGAATGAAAACACTTCTTACCAGTGACTGATTTTTCAAAGCAATTTTGGAACTCTTTCTGGAATGGCCATCAGAGCTGGCATCGTATCACTATTAATGTCCTGTGTGTCATCCAAACGTCTTTCTTTCAATATTTCAGTATTTCTTCAGGTAAAGAAAAAAGTCACTGGGGGCCAGGTCAGGGGAGCAGGGAGGGAATTTCAATATTGTTATTTGTTTACTAGATGAAAACTGCCTCACAGACAACTATACACTTAAGTCAGCAAACCTGAAACTGTACCATCCTGTGCAAGAGTTCCAAACTCGCTTGGAAGGGTAGGCTAGGCACTGGCATTGGTGCAAAGCTTCCTGAGGGGAACACTTTGAAGGTGACTATGGTGACAGTCAGCAATGAGGTATGCAGCACTGAGAACAGTTAAGTTTGTGGACTTCATTGTCGGCCCTACAGTGAGGACCCAAAGTGAGTTAGAGCTGTGTCTGGAAGTGAGCAAGCACACGGCTTCTCTAAGACACCCTTTGTGTAAAGAACAGATGGAATTTGGTGACCAAATGGACTTAACTGGTGAAGATGCCAAGGGAGATGGCATCCTTGGATAAGTCGCCTCATTTCTAAGAGGCTGGGGGAAATAGTGATGCCATTAACAAGATTCAGAGACTGAGATCCAGAATACGTTTCTCAGATTTGGCAGCACTGAGTCTGGAATTTAAGACTGGGATGCTAGGCTCTAGAGTCAGAGTCACAGTTATAGCACAACCATCTTGTGCTATATATATAAAGAACTAATGCACATTTCAGCAACACTTCAGGGTTGGTACTGATTTTTGGGGGCCAAACTTTAGTATTGGCTCCCTTCACTTTGCCTCTAAATAACTCCTGAATAGCTTCCCTTCTCTGCTCATTACAAGTACCTGGAGCAACTGTTAATTCATTTTAACATCCCTGATGTTAAACTCACAATGCTCCTTGTGCCTGGCTCCCCCTCTGCTCTTTCCTTTATCTTGCTGTTGTGTTTCATGCTTCACTTTGAATGCCTTCTTTAGACAGCCTTCCCAACCAACTCGGCCTTTCCCACCTCTGCATGCTAACCCCCAACAGGTCTGGGGCTGCTTCTGTGAGGTAACAAGACAGCCTAGTCACGTCTCCAATTCAAGAGCTTACCACATTATAATACAGGTGTGTATTGTTCCAGCTCTTTCTGAGAATGCAAGGCCTTATTTATCTTCATACTTTCAGTACTAAATAGATTCTAAGAAGCCCCCAGACCAAACTCATTGCTGTCGAGTTGATTCAAAGAGACCGTGTAGGACAGTATAGAACTGCTGCATAGAGTTTCTGAGGAGTGGACAGCAGACGTGAATTCCAGGCCTTTTGGTCAGCAGCCGTGGTCTTAACTACTGTGCCACCAGGGCTCCTTTAGCAAAACAGGTACTTAAAAGAGTCACATGCTACAGTCCCAAAGTGTGGCTCAATATTCATTGGCCTCATCAGATGAAGACACGCTGAGATTCAAATCGTCTCTACTGAGGGGTTCTAACAGAGAGCTCAGGCCTATCCCAAACCTGTACAGTTATAGGCCCTGTGGTTCATACCCAGGTGGAAGTGATGGCGTGGTTGTCACTGAGTCAACTCAGAGGCACCAACACTTCTCCTGCTTCTGCTTTCTGATGACCACCCCAGCAGAAGCCCTTCCCAAGTAAAACCTTTATACTGTGGCCATTCCATAACCTCTCCATACCTCATATTTCTTCTCCTCTCAGTAACTGAGGAAAAAGTGCGGGTGGGAGGGTGGGTAGTAGCAAGTTATGGAGAAGCAGAAGAAAGCCAAATACACTCTGTCACTCAACAAATTAACTGACTAGTTTTCAGTGCCAGGCAATTCTGCTGAGCACTAGGAACACAGCGATGCGTAGGACAGACACGGGCTACACGTAAAAGAAAACACTGAACTGACAAATCCCTACTAATACAAAGACTACCAAGTGAGTTTTTGAACTCATTCTAGAAAAAGTGCTACATATCTCATCACCGAATATCACTACGGTCACTGCTTAGGCAGTCCCCTTGGGAAGCTATGCACAGATGCCAGTGTCTGGTCCATCCTTCAAAGCAATTTTGGAACTCTTTCTAGAATGGCCATCAGAACTGTTGTCGTAATACATTGGATGTCCTAAATGTCATCAAAATGTCTTCCTCTCAATATTTTCTTTACTGTTGAGTAAAGAAAAAACTCACAGGGAGCCAGATCAGGTGACTAGGGAGGGTGTTCCAATACAGTTATTTGTGTACTGGCTAAAAACTCCCTCACAGACAGCTATACAGTCAAATTTGTGAATGTGCCACCTTGCCATTGTGTGCAATGGCCACTCCAGAAAGAGTTCCAAAATTGCTCTGATGGGTGGACTAGGCACTGGCATTAGTACATAGCTTCCCAAAGGGAGGACTTCAAAGATGACCCTAAAGATATTCAGCAATGAGGTATGTAGCACTCAGAACAATTAAGTTTGTGGACTTAATTGTCAGACCTCGTAAATAGTTTTACCACAATTAAAAAAAAAAAGAAGTTATCTCAAGGAACTGAAAATTGGGAAACACATCAGGAATGTTGATTTTTCATAAAAAGCCTTGTTGAAATATTTGACTTTCAACTCTGTGCATGTATAACTTGGAAAAATAAAAAAACTTCAAACAGACAGGTCACATATGGTCTCTGCTTTCAGAGAGGTGGAAGTATATTGAAAACACAAAAAATATTTAAACACACTTTGAAAGGAAAACTATGTCCAAAGACATAGGAAGAAAGGTGTCTGCAAAGACAATCTTAACAGAGAAACAGCCCTGAGGATGGAGGTCGGGTGTCCAGAGACAACAGGAGAGTTAAGATTTGACTTCTGGTCTACTGACTTCTGCTGATGTGTTTATCTGACGGCCCTGAAGAAACAGCTTCCGACTGTAACGGATGTCAGGTCCTTCCGGGGACTCATTCGCCATCTTGTGGCCACTGAGAAAATCTATGCACCTCTAGCAAATGGTCTTAGGTTACACAACAAGGTTCTAAGTCCAGCATTTGCCTTTTCAGTGTTATGGAATCTGCTCACTAGTACGCTGATTCCAACCCATGGCAATCTCATCTTGAATACATGCACTCATTCAGTTTCCTCCAGGACTGTGTATTCCTTGAGAGCAGGGTAAGTGTGGAAGTAGGGAGGTGGACCCTGAGCTTCCCATCCATCAAGTGCTATTTCCTTTAATCCTTACAACTGTCTTACAAAGTGATTTTTTAAAAAAATTCTGGCAAAATCTGCACAATACAAAATTTGCCATTTTTAATCCATTTCCAACTGTATGATCCAATGGTGTCCATCACACTCATGACTAACGTGTCCAACACTTTCTCATCACTACCAGCAAGAGCTCTGTGCTCATGCAGCAGTAACTTCTCATTCCTCTCCCTGCACTCCCTGGTAACCACTCATCTGCTTTCTGTCTCTCTATACCAGTTGCTATTGGGCTGATTGATTCAGGGCAACCCAATGCATGTCAGAGTGGAAGTGTGCTCCACTGGGTTTTCAATGGTTGATCGATCAGGAGACTGCCAAGCCTTTTCTCTGAGATGCCTCTGGGTGGCCCAGAAGCACCAGCCTTTGGGTGAGCAGTGGAGGCAGCACACGTGCACTACCCAGGAACTCCTCTGTCTCTCTTCAGTTACCAATTCTAGACATTTCACAGAAGATCATAGCAGTATCTGTCCTTTTGCATCTGACTTATTTCACTCAGCACCATTCAGGTCGTAGGATGTATCAGAACCTCGTCTCTCTTTATGGTTCAATACTGCATTACATGTACATACTCCATTGATCTGCTGATGCATTCCTGGATTGTGCTCACCTTGTGGCTATTGTGAATAATGCTACAACAAACGTCAGTGTGCAAGTAGGATTTGCAATCCCATTTTAATTACTAGAAAATGAGGTTCAAAGTAGCTACACCAAGGTCTTACGGTCTGTAAAAATGAGGAGAGATGGAATTCAAAGCAAGCTCTGATGGACTTCATCTCATAAGCTCTCCCACTGTATAATGATGCCTCCCAGAAATCACATGTTTTCCTCTTAAACTCCCTCCACAGAGCCTGGCAAATACCAGGTGCCCAGTAAAGGCACCAGCTAGTATACAGCAAGAAGGATGCTGACAAAATAGCTAGATCTGCCTGTTTAATGTATTTAAAAAAAACACAAAATATGTTGTTTCTGACTCATAGCAACCCTACAGGGCAGAGTAGAACTGTCCCACAGGGTTTGCAAGGAGCAGCTGGAGGATTTGAAGTGCTGACCTTTTCATTAGCAGGTGAACTCTTAACCACTTTAATGAATAGGAACAGTTTCCCACCTAATGCATCCCAGGGACAATTCACCTGATACCACCACTTTTAGTGACCCACTGTACAGGTTTCAGGAGATGACAACTTGTAGTTAAATGCTACTGATTTTGTGGTGCCTCTGGAATTCTGTGGAATGTCAATGTCTTCTACTTCTTCTGGTGTTTCATTCTGTTGGCATGAGAGACTATTTTTCATTCCTTGGGGATAAGAGGGATCCAATTATTGTGAAAAATGAAAGAAACCAAGCCTTTAGCTAGACTCTTTGGAATTGAGATTCTGACATTTGCACCATTCCTTTCATCTAAGCTGTTGCTTCATATGCCATTTCACTAAGACAATGGACTGGCTAATGGGACATCTGAAATGTCACTCAGAGCTTCAATTTGGTACTGATGCAACTGCTATGGAGGGGAGGGGGTGAGAGAGACAGAGGGAGATACAGACAGAGAGAGTGGATTCAGTATTTCTGCTGAACAAGAAGTTATTTCTGTTGAACTTTAGTAGCCTCAAATCTGTTTTATTATTCAAAATAGAAGAGGCACAGAACTGCCTGGCAGAAGAAATTTATGCAGGTTCTAAGCTTTTAAGGGAAAAGAGCCAGAAAGCCAAAGAAATTGAAAAATTTAACTTCTGCTTTGACTCATCACAGAAAACCAGAGTTTCTATTTAGTTAATAGCAACAATGACATCTAAAGCTCAGATTAACTTCAATTTATAAAACAGTGTTTTCCTCATTAGCTTCTTCTCTTTCCCAAAGGGAGCTTGCATCCTGGCTTCAGTAAAAAGGGAATACTGGTGGCTTTGACAAATACTCACTCTTGCATTTTTTAGCATAGGTATGGGAGCATATTCTTTGAAGATTTATTTTCTTTTTAGGGTAGATGTGGAGACAGCTGAGTCAAAGAGGCATAAATGCATTTTTTATGCTTTAAAAGAAACAAGACCTAATTTCAGGAAGCAAATAGCGATTTCTGGAGAATTACACAGCAATCATGAAAAATAAAAAGGGTTCACAATTACAAGGAAAGCCCTATGGATCCTGTTATATATCTGTGTAACTATACCAATGGTGCTTAGACTAGGCTATTTATGCTGTTCTTTGTGTCAGTGAGTGAAAAGGCCACTGAAAAGGTGACAAAACACACGTCGTAGTCAAATCTTTGGTACAGCATGTGGCACCATCACCTGCAGGCTCAGCCTTTGATGACTTGTCACATTTGGCCCCAATCTTGACCTCGGCTATGTCTGTGATCACTTCTTCCTGAGCATCTTATGGGTACCATGCCTTATAGTGCCCTGCCTTTGCACACTGTAGTCCCTTTGTCTCTAAAATCCTTAGCCACTAACTTTACTTCTGTTTGAGGCTCAGTCTAAGTGATGTCTTCCCTTATCCTCCCACTGATGGTTGGAGGTCCGGGTGCGGAAGTATCAGAAGACGACATGTACGGACTCTCGTTATATGCCAAGGGCACGTGGCTAGCTGTCCCCTTAATGATTCTCACATTTGCCACCTAGCAATACTGGGTAGCAGGACCTCAGAAGATGTTAGTTTACTGAGAATCAAGTAGGTTGGAAAGGAGGTTTTCACTTAGGCAATCTAAACTTTTCTTTCTGGGTGATGAGTGTACTAAGGAAACCCAAGAACAATCTGCATGTCCAGAGGTCACTCGGCTGATGCCTGGGAGTGGTAACTCATTAGCCAACCTAACCAGGGGCTCTTATAAAACAGGGCCATGGCTAGCGTATATATTTTTTGAAAATTATGTCAAAATAATTAAGCACAGAAAAGAGAGAAAGGATACGAGTGTTGGCTCACGGGAATTGCCCAGGTTCCTGAGGTCTTCAAATGCAGAAAAACAGGCCTTACCATGATCACTTTCTGTTCCCGACCGGCCCCAGTAGCGACGTCTCCTTTCGGGACTATGTGTGCGCCGTTCGATGACTGCGGCTATGAATCGGGTGTTGCTGACTGTCGGAAGGTAAGGGCGGTCAGAGCTCACTCTTAGGCAACTGTCTTGATTAGCTCAAGCACATTTGCTCTCAGCAAGCACACTCACATGTTAAGAGAGTTATTCTTTGGAGAGCGAGGTTACCTTGTTCTTTTTTTTAAATTCTGAGGATTACCTTTAGCACGGGTACACTGAGAGGTATTTAACTATGTATCACCAACAGGCAACAAGAAGCTATGCTCTAGGTACCTGAAGACCAGGGTAGCTCAACACTAACGGAACTCACTTTTATAGAGAAAATGCTCTTATTTTTTTTTTCTGATTTGCACATGCTACGTAAGGGATGAAACAAATGCATTCTGGAAGGTATGTTGGAAAGTACTGAGAAGGAGAGAAAGAAATGGTACAGTGTGCTCTTTTATGCCAAAGGACTTAATCCAAAAAACAAGCCTATCATACAATCGTTTGAGATTTTCTAAAACAAAGCAAACATCTATACACGCATTCCCAAAGAAAGAGGGAGGACGAAAACATCCACCATGTCAAAGCTCCTTAAATTTTAATATAAGCCAAAAGGATATAAGAAAGAACATTTATTCTGGATTAGCCTCCTGCCGACACCTTCTGCAGCAAGGCGGCTGACTACTCACTGATGCCTCTGTCTTCGTGACTGTCGTCGTCTCTTTCATCTCGGTCGTTCTCCAGGTTGGACATGCGCACTGACATTTCTACCCATCATTAAAAAGAGAGAAACATGACTATTTAATCAAACAAAATCACCCGCTTTAATACCCTGCTGAGTGCTTGTTTGATGTCTGGGTGACAGCAGTCCATCAAGAATGAATCCCATTTTAGAGAAGAGGGAACGGATGCCCCCATTTTTTCTACTTTTTAAGAGAAAGGAGCAGGGATCCGAAGAGGAAAAAAAAGAACGACACAATCAAGAGACACTGGAAACTGACACCTGAAGAAAGAAAAGAAGCTGGTAAGAGGCCAAACAGATTGTGAATATTCAAGTACCTGTAACAGAAACAACTGCAGCTAAAATCACTGCTATGTTTATGAAATGGGGTCACAAGACCCACAAAGGCGAGGCATAAGGTGAAGGTGGACTGCAGTCATTCTCAGTCTAGCTAAATCTTACCCTGGGGAAAGCACTTTGTGATATCTTGGTTACTATAGGCAACCTTATTCCATGATTTGCCTTAAAAACTGTGGCCAGAGTGAAACATTCCCAAATGACCAATGGTGACCTAAGTAGTTCCCAAGTTTAGGGAGGATGATGAGTTAGCCTTATTTCCACAAAGATCAGGTCAAGCCATCCCTGGAGATGTCAGGGATGGACGGGGATGTCATTAAATGGCTTGGCTCCTGTAAACACGCATGTTCCAAACTCTCGGTACTGAAGCTATGACTACTTATCCCTTTTTTTAAAGAGATGTGATTATTCAAATGTGTCTGTACTCATGCTACACAATAACAGACACAGCATCACAGATTCATGTTCTGGCCAGTTGTGCTCTGGGGGCATCTGGACTCACTTGTCTTTTTGGAACTGCAGGGCAGCACCGTTGACCTTAGTGAAGAAGAAAACTTTCCACTCAGCATCTCAGCCCCTGGGGCTGGCTTCTTGCGGTGGCTGGCTACAAGCTAATGCTGACTTAAGAAGAAAGGAGATCCAGGGATTTTTCTGGGTTTACACTAAGGAATCAACAGCAGGCCGAGGAGAAAAGCAGGTTCTGGGGATTTCTGAATGTACTCCATGGAAGCCAAAAAAGTAGCACTGTTCTTTTTTGTATTATCTTAGCCACTGGACAACTAATGCCTTACACCATTCTTGTGATTACTTAGCCATGAGGACAACTGGCCATTGTCTTTCTAGCCTCAACAACCCAAGAGGGGCAGCTATCTCCTGGAGGAGCTTTGGGCTTCACTTGTAGCTTACCTTGGGCAGCCAGGGGAGACATGTGCTGATGACTCCGGCGATGAATCTGGTGGCGGTAGGCGTACACAGCAAGAACAAGCACCATGATGCATCCCATAATACCTCCAGCCACAGGTCCCACAGGGGCACTTTTAATCATGTTCAACGTGATAACCTCATCACCTTCAAAACAAACATACAGATGCCTCTTGTAAATGCTTCTCAGATGTGGGAGGTGGTGGGGTTGGTGGGAGGGTTGTGTGTGTGAGATGGAAAGGAACAGAGTAGGACAGGACTTGAGACAATTAAATAAGAACAGCTGCTCTGAGCTTTGAATTCCTTAAGAAGGCCCACTGGAATGTGGAAGCCATGGCTTTGTTTAGTCCCTGGTCTCAATTTGAAATTCTGATTGCTAAGCAGGGCAAAAGCTCAACTGGACAGGGGTAGTAAGGCAGATGAATAGATGAGAACCATCTAAATATGTAGCATCCAGAGCTACCAAGAGTCCTGGCTCCCCAGGATAGGCAGGGGTTCTTCTCGACAGAGTAGGAAACTCACCAAGTACCGAGGTAAATGCAATACAGCCTTTTTGGGGGCCACGTGACAGCTCCACTGAATAAATGGCACCAGGTACAATATGTTATGTGCCAAACAGATCAAACTTCAAAGCTTATGTGTTTCCTTTACAGCACCATTTCCACTTTTCAGACAGGAAAATACTGGTGGGCAGTAAGTGCTTTCTTGGAACAAGGTGACTTTAACTGTTCTCATCTGGTCCAGTGGTAATTATGTGAGCTCAAAACCCTTCCTCTCACACGAGCCTTTCTTTTACAGACACATTAATGTAGGGAGATGTTCAAAAGCAAGGCATTAACTACAGACTTAAATATTTGACTTCCCTGACAAATAAGCTTCGAGTAAAACTAAAACAACAACAAATGACCGTTGCCACCAAGTCAGTTCTGACTCAGGTGACTTCATGTACGTCAGAGCAGAATTGCTCCATAGGGTTTTCCATGGCTGTGATCTTTCTCAAGTACATTCATTGCTAGGTCTTTCTTCCAAGATGCCTTTGGATGTGTCTGAACTATCAAACTTTCAGTTAGTAGTCAAGTACTTAACCATTTGTGCCACCCAGGGACTCTTGAAGTTTTAGCAGCACTAACTTCAGAATAACACCACGAAAGTCTCAGCTGAGGGATACAGCCTCCTGGGCAGTGATTTTGAGCTCTTGAAGCCTGATTCCCACGGGCTCTCCTCCCTACAGAGCCCCTCTTCCACTAACTGTTCCAGCTGCACTGGGTAGTTCTGGCTTCTGTTGACCCCAAGACCCTAAATCCTGACTTGCAGCCACATGACTTCTGCCTTGAGAAAGTCAGGAGGGAAAGCAGCAGCAGAAAACAGACATGCAGTGGTCACTCTGTATATAACTGGCCCAGAGCTTCTGACAGCTGGGACTCCCATTCAGACAGACTCCAGAGTTCAGCCATGTGGAAATCAGTCCTGATATTTCTCAGAACAAGCTTTATGGGAATGAATTCCGGGCCAGCAAACTTTGGCAGGCCAGATGGTTGCTCACTCTTTCTGCAAAGAATATCTAGCCAGCTCTGAAGGTAATTATATGCTTTGATTTTGTAACTAAAAACTACTGGCAAAGGGATCAGGGAAGTAGAGCAGAAGGTCATTTTAAGATTTCTGTCCTAGTATATAAGCAAAAAAAATGTATATTCAAGAACCTAATTGTTCTGCGTTACCCACAAACATACCTATTGCTCCCATATCATCAACGTAGGGACTTTTGGCTCCGACAATACCCCCGAAGCATTCCTTCTGGGGTGCACAGTAGGATTTGTCCAGGTGTGTCTTTCCATCACTGTCCACCATGCACCATTCACAGTCCAGCACACCAAAACAGTCCCTGTCAGAAAGATGGTACCGAGAGTTCCAGAAAGCAGTGTGGGGTGGGACAGTGCATAGATTTGGGCAACGGATAGTTCTCATGAGCACCACTACTTACTGGGCTGTGAACTCCTTGAATTTTGGTTTCTTTTCCTTATAAAATGAGAACAGCAATGAAGAAAGCTGTTTTAAACCCTTGGTAACTTGGAAATGAAAGAAAGAAAACTGCTTTCTGAGACTCAAACTATTAAATGCACACATCATGGATTAATGCAGAGTTACTAAAAAATCACTGTAAAAGATCAAATGGCCCCAAGGTTTATTAGACTTTGGTTCAACACCTCCAAATATGTGGTCATTAAAAAAAGGAAAAAAAAAAAGGTCAGATTAAGTTGGAGACATATTAAGACAGTTAAACAGATACTGTATCTCCAGTTTCTTGAAGCTTTTAATATTGAAGTGTGTTGTGAGTCTCTAAGAGACTACACAAGGTCTGACAATTAAGTTGGTGAACTTAATTGTTCTAAGTGCTACATTATGTCATTGTTGAATATCACTAGTCACCTTTGAAGTACTCGCCTTGGAAAGTTATGGACCAATGCCAGCACCTAGTCAGTCCACCCTTCAAACCAATTTGGAACTCTTTCTGTAACAGCCATTGTGCATGGTGGCAAGGTTTGCAAACTTTGCAAACTCAACTGTACAGTAGTCTGTGAGGGAGTTTTTAGCCAGTAAACAAGTAAGTCTGTTGGAACACCCTACCTATTCACTTCATCTGGCCATCAGTGACTTTTTTCCTTATCTGAAGATAAAGGAAATACTGATAGGAAAACATTTTGATGACATTCAGGACATCAACGGTAATATAGCAACTGCTCTGATGGTCATTCCAGAAACAGAGTTCCAAAACTCCCTGGAAGGGTGGACTAGGTACTGGCCTTGGTACCTAGCTTCCCAAGGGGAGTACTTGGAAGATGACCCTAGTGATATTTAGCAATGAAGTAGGTGGCACTTCTTCTAGGATGTGTGCAGGAACTTAACTGTCAGTCCTCATATGTGGTAGTTCTCAAACTTAATTAACTTTGGGCTATTGTATTGGATTCCAAATAAATAATGTGATATCAGACTGTCCCTCTGCTAAAGTACACACCAAAAGGAGAACTGGCTGTCCCTTCCACCACCTCCTATCCATTCTTCTTTCCATCAGATGCAGCTACAATAAATTAATTGCCACCCTCGTCCCCCTATGAGCCTACCACAGCCACTGTTCCCCAGACGTCTAGTCCCAGACACCTCAGAGAAGAGGGATAGGAGACACAGCTTTCAGTTTTCAAAGCCACCATGAAGCAGCAGATCTGCTTTCTGAGAAAGGAAATCTGGTGGCCTCAAAAATACTACATGTACAACTTTCCCCACTGAGCTCTGTTTCTGGGTCCCACCTCTTGACTTCCTGACCCTTCATGCCCTGTGCCCTCACACTTCTTTTAATTCGAGAATAACTTTCCCACCCACAGATGAGGCTAGTAACATACAGCACAAATGCCACATAGCTGTAACCAACTGAAGCATCCGATGACCTGGACAACGTTAAACTTGATAGAGAAAAGGCTTTTGGAAATCAGAGTTAGATTGGAAAAACTGTTGTATTTTTTTAAAACATCAGGAGTGAGACAAATGTATACTGGCTGGGAAAGCTCAGTGAGGCTGCTGGTTACTGTGGCTGCCACCTTGAGGAACTAAAATAAATCCAGGGTACTGCTTACCCACTTTCCATCCTCTGACTGCACCTGCTGTTGACACACTGGTGAAGAGCATCTTGGAGGCCAGGATCAATAGCAGTGTATGTCACTGGTTCCTGGTGGACCTCACAGCTGGGGTTTCTATGCAGAAAGCAAGTGTGGTGGTTAGAGCCAACAGCACCCCCTGTACAAGCCCATCACACCCCTGGGTGGGATCCTGTCTGAAGGGATTGTAGGGGAGTGGCTAGTGACAGTGGTCTGAGAGAACTCAGTCTGAATCCTAGTTTTTGTCACTTAACATGATCCTGTGCCAATCACTTAACCACTTTATGCTTCCATTTCTTCGACTTTATGTGTAAAAGATATATTTTTTAAAAATAGGAAGTCATAAATGTTCAGTGAAACAGCAATGCATAAAGGCTAAGAGAATGTACTTTCATTTTCTATTCTAAACCTCACTTTTCAGAGGCAATCACTGTTAACAGTCTAGAGAAGATCTTTTTAGACTTTTTTTCTATGCTTAAATACATATATCTTAGTATACACATAGATACTTGGTTGCTTTTCATTTAAATTCTGTAGAGAGGAATTACCCCAATTTATTTAATCAGTAATATGTGATAACTAATATTGTATTGGGTGTCAGCATGTGTGTATGTGCTTGAAAGGCACTTGCACATTTATCAAAGGGTTAATCTGAAAAGTAAGTGACAAAATGTGTATGAAGCAACTGACACATAGTAGGTACCTAGTAACTGTAGGTTACGTTTTTATACTTTTTGGAGGGAGCAGATATACTCCTTACACTTACACGATAATTTTATTTAAACTTGACAGCAGACTTCATTTGAAGGCACTACGGAACTTGCAATCTAGCTCACCCAACACTGCCATCACTAGACTGAGTCGCTTTCTTACACCACAACCCAAAACAAATCGATAAATGACACGTCAGTGTCCTTTTTTTACCGGTTCTCTGCATTGGTGAGGTTGCCAGTGCACTCGTTAACCTCTAGAGGGCATTCACAAGGACATTCACATTCATTTTGTTCCATTCTGAAAAGGAGAAAGAAAGTTAACTTTGCAGGCAATGCAAAGATCCTGTCCTATTTTTTGACGAAACAACCCTTCAACTGTCTACTGAAAATAGCTTAAAAAAAGTTTTTGGAAATATCTATTTATTTGTAATTATAAAGGTAATATGGCCACCGTTAAAATTACAGAAAATAAGGAGAAAAATACACTCATAATCCCATCAGTCAGAGATAATTCCTACAAACTACATATTGTACATACACTGGGGGAAACAAAACAAAGAAACTCTGAACTAGCTAAGAAGGACAGTAAAAATGAAGTTGTTACCAAAGTTTTAAATATATTACTGGCCTGATCCACTGCTCTTAGGACAGCAATGCTGCACACAACACAGCTCTAAAGGCTTTTTTAACCGGACTTTCCTTTTCTCTAGCACACACACAAGCGCTTGTGGTTTATTTTGCAGATTTCACTTCAAAATGACTGGCATTGGTTAAAATATAAAATAGAGTGGTAAACAGAGAATCAGGTTTTTACCGGTGACAGTTGAGACAGAGCCGGTCCACCATGCTACAAGCACAGAAGGCAAGAGAATCACACGTTTCGTTGACAATGCCGACAAACGCATTGGTTCCCGGGATCCTGGCCAGTCGATATTTAGAACAGTGGCTGCCATGCACAAGGTTTGTCAAATCCCCCTGTGGAATGACCAAGAGGTGTCAGGAGCGACAGATGGCAATGCAAAGACCCTGCCCCTTTTTTTTGATGAAACAACCTTTCAACTGTCTACTGAAAATAGCTTAAAAAAAGTTTTTGGAAATATCTATTTATTTATAATCATAAAGGTAATATATGGCCACCATTAAAATTACAGAAATTAAGGAGAAAATATACTCATAATCCCATCAGTCAGAGATAATTCCTATTAAGTAGTTTCATATAAATTATTCTTTTATTTATGCTTATACAGAAATAAATTTTTGTAGCTGTATATATATCTTGGTTTTCTTTTTTAAATCACTTAACAATATAACATAAAAAAGGAAATAACCTCAAGAAGCAATAAAAGACAACTTTTAGGTTAGGAATAGTTTAAGATGAACTCCAAGTCAAACAAACAGGAAGAATGTTCCCCACTCCCCGCCCTTGGATAACTTTTCTTCTTCTAGAATAGAACAATTATTCAAAAACAAAAGCCCCTTTAAGACAGGGTACCGCTTCTGGAATATTTAAACAATCCAACCAAAGCAAGTATCCCTCTGCATCATTCTGTAACAAAGAAAAGTAGTAGCCAACTTTTTGATCTCCCAAATTCATCTACCATGTTGAAAAACCAAAGATTCAAAACCAGTATGAAGTAGTGTATCATCATTTTTCTGCATGCACGTTACATACTCTAGGTAAATTTAATCCTATGTCAGTTTCTGTATCATTCAAGCCTTACATATGTGGAACATAGACGATCCTGACTCTAAGAATCATGTCACTGACTACTTGGATTCTTAGAGGTCCTGACAAATTTTCTACTGCCGTAGAGACCTACAATATAAGCAATAATACAGGATTATCGTTTTGTTTGCTCAAATACCCAGGACTGCCCCAACTTATTTTTGGGAAACTGGGGCTGCTGAGAAAGTATTCTAATACATACTGAACTAAAATTGGTCTGTCTGAAAAGTTTCTACCTGAGTATCCTGGCTTTGTCTGCTGAAGAGCTAAGGAAACCATAGTACAAAGGACAGAGAGGATATACACGGACCAAATCAGACATTCCTATGACAACCCCCCCCCAGTAACCTTCCTGTGACCAAACTCCAGTATGTAAAGTACCTTAAAAAAAAAAAAAAAGAAACCACCCAGAACTGTATGGGTTCTGAACAGAGTAGTTACTACTTACCTTGCTTTAAACACATTACTGTTAATACATTCCTTTTTCAAAACTACTTCTCTCTTCCAATGGACAAGTGCTACTGCAGTTGCCTTTTTGAGGTTAACTTTAGAATTTTCAACTTAATCCAGTACATTTTCAAAATTAGTATTTTATTTATACATTTAACAACATAAATGCATACTCTGAGTAAAAATCTTACTTCCTTCAAATAACATTTTGAATACTTGTTCTGCCATTCTTCTTTTTAGACTTCTCCAGGGTGGGCAACCAAGGAGTGACCTAATTTGACCTCAGGAGTTTAAGATGATATTATTGTCTGCAGGAGACAGGAAGAGCATACAGTGCCACATATGAGGTCTGACAACTTAATTCATGAACTCGCCACCATTTGCTTCTGTTGGCAGAACTGTACAAAAACTTGGTAAGGTTTCATAACCTTGGAATATCGGTGTCTCACAGCTGTGTTCATATTGACATGTGGCAGTGTCTTGTTGAGTGGTGTTCATTATTGCGGTTGAGTGTTTTTGTGTGCTGTTGCAAGAATGACAGAGATTGAATTAGAGCAGTGAACAAACATCAAATTTCTTGTTAAACTTGGCAAGAGTGGAAATGAAATCAGGGACATGTTAGTCCAAGTTTATGGGGATAATGCCATGAAGAAAAATGGCAGTGTACAAATGGATTAAACATTTTTCTGAGGGGTGAGCAAGTATCACCGATGTCGAGAGGTCAAGTCAGCCAGTAATGAGCAGAACTGATGAAGACATTGCAAAAATTCATCAAACTGTGCATAAAAATCATCAGCTGAATGTGAGACGCACAGCAGACCAAGTAAACATGAATAGAGAAACAGTTAAGAACAATCCTAACTGAGAATCTTGGCATGAGAAAGCTGTGCACAAAAATGGTCCTGAAGGAAATCACTGATGAACAAAACGAAAGGAGAGTCAAAGTTTGCCAAGATCTGTTGGAGAGGCAACATGATGTTTGGGGCTGTAATACCACTGGTGACGAAACATGGGTGTACCAATGCAACCCTGAAACAAACTGTCGAAGTGCACAATGAAAGTCAGCTAATTCTCCATGACCAACAAAGTTCTGTTGGTCCAAATCAAGAGTCAAAACAATGTTGCTAACCTTTTTTAATATCAGAGGGATTGCTCATTACGAATTTGTCCCAATTGGACAGTTAACCAAGTTTACTATTTGGAAGTGTTGAAAAGGCTACATGAAAATGACCTGAACTTTTCACCAACAACTCATGGCTCTTGCATCACAACAATGCACCAGCTCACACAGCACTGTCTGTCAGGGAGTTTTTAGCTAGTGAACAAATAACTGTATTGGAACATCCTACCTACTCACTTGATCTGGCCCCAGTAACTTTTTTCTTTACCTGAAGATAAAGGTAATATTGAAAGGAAGACATTCTGATGACATTCAGGACACCAAGGGTAACAAGATGACAGGTCTGATGACTATTCCAGAAAGAGTTCCAAAATTGCCTTGAAGGGTGGACTAGGTGCTGGCATCAGTGCACAGCTTCCCAAGGGGAATACTTTGAAAGCGACTGTAGTGATATTCAGTAGTGAGATATAGTAGCACTTTTTCTAGGATGAGTTTGCAAACTTAATTGTCAGATCTCATATTTATATAAGAATGTATGTAGGAAAACAGATTCAGCAGGCATTTCAAAGGTTTAGATCGTGTTAAGTCTTTAAACAAACAAAACTGAAACAGAATTACAAATGTGAGGCCTTTAAATATTCACTTCTCTATTCCAGGGTTTATATCCCACACTGTCAAACTTGGGAGACAGACTAATATCCCTGTCAGCCCTACAATTCTGTGATTCTAAGGCAGAATACTCAGACATTAACCATTACTCTATTTCACATTCTAACACAGGCTGAGGAACGAGGGTGCTGAGGAATCAACTTACCACAAGACTAGTGTTGAATTTGTAAAACCTCTGGACAGTTCTGTCACTGAAGCTGTTACACAGGTTCTTCTTCACAAAGTTGGGGTGGTTCAGGATGTCGTTGGCTACCAGGGGTTCCTAATAAGGCCAGATAGAACAGAAGACATGCTATGTAATGAGTCGCAGCCTGTTGGCGAACTCAGCGATCAGCCTCCCAACAAATACCTTGTGGGTGATGTGCTGCTGTTCCACAGGTGCATGCCCTTTAGGGTCAATGAGGGTTGGATGTGCCACCAGATAACCCCTGTCTTCCATTATGAAGCACCTGTACCAAAACAAATGTCATTCCCTCATTCACATTAAGTGGTTCTTCTACTCTTCCAGAGATCATTTATCTTGCTAGCTCTGAAACAGACAGCGTTGATCTTGGGTTCTCAATACTCTTTGAAAAAATGAAGGTTGCCTGGCATACAGGTAGATGGATACATTACTCATGAGACGGCAGACCACCTAGGATACAGGTTGAGAATTACACCTGACTCTGAGTTCACCAAGATAGTCCACTCAGAATGTACCCGTGTAATTCAAATCAGGTGGCCTCAAAATCTTTTGCAAGGATGCCAAGTGCAAAGCTTAATCTCTTTTCAGGAAAAGGAGACCCTGGAGGAAGTAGCTTGAATATTTACAGGCACAAACTTGAAGAAAATCATTCAGCCTCTTCTTTTGATGAGGAACACACATAAAAAGACAACATTTGGGGGACATATAAAAAAATGTATATGATGGAAATACTAAATAACGAAAGCTGGAATTGGTTTAATCAAGGCTGCATTATACTGCATTTTACTCTCCGTCAGTCGCCCCAGTTTGCCGTGAATTCTGCATTCCCCCTTTAAGGACCAACGTGAAATTCAGCAGTGATGTGAGGCAAGGACTGTGAGACTGAACTCAGAAAGCTACTTTAAAAAGTGGCCTGCATTAAATCAAGAGAATGCCCTTGCTTTGATCAGACATGTTCTTTTGAAATTCAGGAGGCAAAAGACTTTTAGTTCCATAAGCCTCTTTCTGGGGGAAATGTAAAAAGAGTGGTCTAAACATCTGAAAATTTCACAAAGACTTTGGTTTAATAACTAAGTTAACATCAAAACTACCACATAAGAGTACCCTCTGGTCTTTCTTGTACCCAAGATGTGGGAAACCTCTAATTGCTGGCTTCTAGGGAAACAAGAGCTGTTGGAGTATTCTAAGCACGGTTATTCTCCTTTATGAGCTGATTTTATTTGTCTAAATCATAGACAGCATGCATCTTAGAGAAAGGACAGAAAAATAACAGAAATACTCCTAGTAAAACATCCAAGCCGTGGACTTGATTTGTGGTCTTGACAATGACACTGTGTATGCTATTCAAGCAGAGATAATTGACATCTTTACATTTAGGCAGCTAAAACAGAAATGGTGTCCCTAAAAAAGGCTTACCTTATTTTGTTGCCACCATCTTGGTTACATACTGGCAATAAATCCATCAGAACTTTGTAGAAGTATCTAAGCGTGAAGTCAATGCCCATCACAGCTACAGTGTGCCCAGAAGACAGCTGTGTACTTTACGTGGGAAAGATCAATGACAACATTGATGTCTTATTTAAAGGCAAAAGTTATGTTAAATCATAATGACATATTATAGTACAGTAGAATACTTCAACTGTTCTCATCCTTACAAGAAAGATCAACTAAGTGACTGACTACAAAAATGTAAGTCTGGTATTTCTATTCTTAAGTTGTCATGGAATATAACTAATCTGCTGAGTTCAGAGAGAAGCTGGACAATCCTTCGGCCAGAACATGGAGCTCTAGCAGGGGAAAGGTATCAGGTGTGAGGTAGATGGATGGCCACTTATAGTTACTTCCAACAAATTTCTATAGACAAGTAACTTGAAATCTCATAAAGGTTAACAGACTAATATAATGTTATACAAAACTTAGCAGGAACAAGGGCCTTGCAATTTTCTTTCCATAACACTAAAGCTGGTTCCAGTTAATGCAAAGCTTGTATTCTAGAATATGTTCTGATTCATAAACCAGTGCTTTCTCTATTCAACAGAACTATTCTCAAAAGGAAGGGAGTAGATAAACAGAAGGTTATGCAGTAAAGCATGATGACAACTTTTTGGCTCTAGAATCTAATATTTCTGAGGTCAAATCTTGCTTCTGTGAGTTTCTATCTATGTGGCTCTTGAGACACTATTTAACCTTTCTAAGCTTCAGCCTTCTCATTTGGAAATGGAAAAAATTAGTACCTACATCATATAGCTATTATTGGGAGTAAGAAACATACAGTATGTTTAGAGTGCTTAGTGATCTGCCTAACACATAGTGAATGCCCGTAAGGGCTAGTTACTCTGTCTTAGTCATGTAGCACTGTTTTAACAAAAATACCATCAATAGACGGCTCTAGGAAGAGAAATATTTTTTCTATCACAGTCCAGTAGGCTAGCAGTCCACATTCAGGGAGTTAGGACCAGGGAAAGACTTTCTCTGTTGGCTCTGAAGGAAGGTCCTTGTCATCAGCCTTCCCCTGGACTGGAAGCTTTTGAGGCACAGGGACTCCAGGGTCTTTCCAAAGGATGGACTCTGCTCTAGGCACTCCTTCTTTCCTGATGCTATGACGTCCCCAACTCTCTGCTTGCTTCCCTTTCATTTGCATCCCAAAAGACTACCTCCTGGTACAATACAATCTTAAACATTTAGTCTTGCCCTACCAATGTAAGTGGAGCTCATCCTTCCTTATTCATGTCATAGAGGCAGGGTTTACAGTACATAGGAATACCGCACAAGACCAGAAATCATGGCCTAGCCAAACTGCTACCCAGTTTGTGAGGAACACAATTCAATCCATGACATATTTTAAAGAAAACTAAACAGCGAGGACTTAAAACTCAAGTCTGAGCTCAGAATGAAATTACTTTTTCAGACAAAACATATCCCAAGGTTCTGCACCCCATATCGGTAAGTGACATCTGGGGTCTTGAAAGTCAGCAAGCTGCCATCTGTGGTACACCAATGATCCCAGCTCAGCGAATCAGATGATCACCAAGGTCAACAAAGATATAAGACAAAAAGAGCCCAGAGGACAGAAGGACCCACGTGTAATGGATGACTGTACCAGCATGTAATCAGAAGAACCAGATGGTGCCTGGCCACCACCAATGACAGCTGTGATGGGGCACACAATATTGGCTCCCAGTGGCAACACAAAAAAGAGGAGTGCACCTCAAAAACTCCACTAAAAGACCACAATTGAGGATCTTATGCCGTGGTATTTCCCTTGGGAGCATGGCCCCCTCATTACTGAGGTCAACTCTTCAGATGGGAATGGATTGGACTCGGGGACACAGAGTGACCATATCGTGTGTGTACTTTATGGTTCTACACCCATGAAGTCGAGTCCGACTCATGGTGACCCTATAGGATAGAGTAGAACTGCCCTACAGTTTCCAACAAGCACTTGGTGGATTTGGACTGCTGATCTTTTGACTAGCAGTTGAAGCACTTAACCATCTACTACTAGCGGTTCCCATCAGCCATTAAAGAAATGCAACCGACTAGACAGCGCTTGGCTTGGCTAAATCAAAATGACAAGATACCATCTTACCACATTACTGGCATGAATCATCAAACAAACAAACAACAACAAGAAAGGAAAAACAGAAAATAACAAATGTTTAGTCTGAAGGGAAGAATGGAACTTTTTAGCACTGCTGGTGGGAATGCAGAACAGTACAATCATTCTGAAATGATATGGTGCTTCCTTGAAAAGTCAGAAATAACATATGATCCAGCAACCCCACTTCTCGGAATATATCCTAGAAAAAGAAGAGCCATCACATGAATAACATACGCACATCCAGGATCACTGCAGCACTGTTCACAACAGCAAGACAGAAAGAACCTAGATGCCCAACAGATGAATGAATAAACAAACAACAGTACACACATACAATGGAATACCAGGCAATGATAAAGAGCAATGATGAATGTGGGAAACATCTCACAAGACGGATGAATATGGAAGGCATTATGCTGAGTGAAATAAGTCAATGACAAAAGGACAAATACTGCATGGTATGACTATTATAAAAACTCATGAAAAGGTTTAAAAACAGGCATAAAACAGTCTTTGATGGTTACGAGGCAGGGGAGGGGTAAAGAGAGAAAAACACTAAACAGACAATAGATGAGTAGCAACTTTGGCGAAGAGGAAGACAGTATATAACACTAGGGAGACAGCACAACTTGAGCAAGGCAAGGATTTGGAAGCTTCACTGACACATCTGGACTCCCTGAGGAATGGAACTACGGAGCTGAGCGCTGGGGACCACGGTCTTGGGGGACACATAGTTCAATGGGCATAATATAGTTCATAAAGAAGACGTTCTACATTCTACTTTGGTGAGCAGCATGTGAGGTCTTAAACGCTTGTGAGTAGTTCTTAGGATACTTCACTGGTCTCACCCTGTCTAGAGCAAGGGAGAATAAAGAAAACAAAAGACACAAGGGAAAAAGGTTAGTCTAGAGGACCACAAGTATCACAGCCTCCACCAGACTGAATCCACCACAACTAGGTGGTGCCTGACTACCACCCCAAACTGCTGCGACAGGAATCACAAGAGAGGTTACCAGATGGAATTCTCTGTCTCTGTCTCTCTCTCCCTCTCCCTCACCAGCCCCTCCCCGACAAAACCAAGTTTATTAGTCTGACAGAGACTGGAGAAACACCAAGTATGCCCCTCAATACCCTTTTAACTCAATCCTAAAGTCACTCTTGAGTTTCAGCCTTCGGTCAAAGATTACAGTACAGTATCCATTGCCACTGAGTTGCTTTGACTCACAGTGACCCTACAGGACAGGGTAAAACTGCCCCATAGAGTCTCCAAGAAGTGCCTAGGGGATATGAACTGCTGACTTTTTGGTTAGCAGCTGTAGCACTTAACCACTACAGCACCAGGGTTTTCTTAGATCAGACAGCCAAAGATTAGACAGGCCCACAGAACAAAGCAAGATTAAATGGGCATGCCAACCCAGGAGCAAGGACAAGAAGGCAGGGAGGGACAGGAAAGCTGGCAAAGGGGAACCCAAGGTTGAGAAGAAAAGAGTGTTCACGTGTCATGGGGCTGGCTACCAATGTCACAAAACAATGTGTGTCTAAGTGGTTTAATGAGAAACTAATTTGCTCTGTAGGCCTTCATGTAAAGCGCAAAAATAAACAAACAAATAGAACTCTTTGGAGTGACATCAACTTTGCCATGTAGACAACTGCCTCCTTCTGGTTATAGTCAACATGGATACTAGTTTACATTGTAGCAAAAGTGTTGGAAAGGAACTGGGACCCACAGAGACATTTCTATCAGAACTCTGCTGTCAAAACTGGGTAGCTGGGGTTAGTGCCGACGATGCTGTGGGATAGCCTTTGAGAAGCCAGAGCCTCCACAGGAGTCTTTATTGTTGCTAAAGTAACTTCAACTCCACCCTGGAAGAAATTCAAGACAATCATCCCATGGGGGATTTGTGCTTTAAAGTAGCAGTGTTTTGCTGAAAATGGAAGTCAAATGAATTTTAAACCTCTCTGGTAGTCCAGCAAGGAGTGATGAGTCTAAATGACAGTCATCATTCTGACAATACTAACTGCTTCTAATTTACCTCATGTCCACAATTTATAGACTTATAGACATTCTGGAAGGCATCTGAATGCAGTTATTACAGTAACCTTATAATGTGTTATCATTTCCAGAAGACCGGTACTCGGGGATTAGGTATTTGCCCAAAGTCACACGGTAGAAAACTAGCAAAAGCAGGACTTTAAATCCAGTGTTTCTAACTTCCAAGTGTATACTTTTAACTTCTAAGTAATACTGCCTCCTTAGATCTGCACAGATTCAACAGTTTCCATGCAATTTTACCCAACCTATTTAATTTCCTGTGAAGAAGCTTAAAAGGACTTATAGTTCCCATTTTATAAAGGAAACATTAGTCTCAGAATGGTAAAAAGTCTTCCATGAGATTGATCACCTTTCATGTATGGCATAAAGACCAGCACCCAGATCTGACTCTTTGTACAATACCATAGTCCCTCACTGGAAAACATAATTCAAGGTTTTGAAGTATGTTAGTTTTGTTTTGAAGTTTCTCCTGTATGACTGCCACCTGCAACTAATTGCTTCACAGGTCAAAGTAACAAATTGCCTGCACAAGTCTAGGAGTCATATTTTTACCTGCATTTCAGACACGTATGCTGTTGCTGTAGCAACTGCTAAAGAACGTGGTAGAGAAATGAAACCAAACCTGTATTTCTAAGTAAACAGTACAATGAAACAGGCTGCTGGCTGTACTTTTGTGAGACTTCCACTGCCCAAAACTTGTCTAACCGGTCTCTTAATCAATAACTGAACTTCGTCTCTATCAGCTTGATCATTTTCCAAAGAATGCAAACTAAGATTTTTAGATCGCTAGTCGCTAAGCATGCTCACTGAAGAATCACGAGCCAGCAAAGCTTCTGTGAGTAACCAGTGAGTGTAAAACACCAAACCAAACCAAATCCACTGCCACTGAGTCTATTCTGACTCCTAGTGACCCTATATGACAGAACAGAACTGCCCCATAGAGTTTCTAGGAGCTCCTGACAGATATGATCTGCTGACCACGTAGCACATGTAGCACATAAGCACTGTGTAGAGTTGGAAAATGAGGCAGGAAACGGGCTGAGTGTCTAGCTCCTCCTCATATCAAGAGGCCCTTCCCAATGATTAGCTAAACCATTTCTGAAAACCAAGGATGAATGGGAGTGCTTCATGATAATCTGGCTATAAGCTCAAGCTCTCTTTCTTGCTGAGTCAAATGTCAAAAATTTCAAGTATGAATAAAAATAAAAGCAAACAAAGCCATTGTTACCAAGCTGATTGTGACTTACGCCAGCCCTATAGGACACAGCAGAACTGCTGGCATAGGGTTTCCCCCATAGAAACAGACTGCCACATTTTTCTCCTGTGGAGTGGCTGGTAGGTTCAAACCACTTTGTGGTTAGTAGTCGAGTGCTTCTCCAAAGCACCCCCAGGGTCTCTTAAAGCGTGAGGAGCATGACAATAAAAATAACCACCATATACTGGGGATTCAACACTGTCAAATATAGTCCTATGCACTTTATACAGGTCATCTCTAATTCACATTATGCCAGGTTGGAAACCCTAGTGGTATAGTGTCAAGTGCTATGTTTGCTAACTAAAAGACTGGCAGTTTGAATTTACTAGGCACTCCTTAGAAACTCTACGGGGTAGTTCTACTCTGTCCTACAGGGTTGCTATGAGTTGGAATTGACTTGAATGCAGGGGGTTTGGTTTGGGTTTTGCATCTAGGGCTCAAAGAAGTCATAGGACATAATAACAAAGGATTTAACAGGTATGGAGAACCTACCACATGCCAGAGTCCCCATGTAGTACATAGTGCTAATGAGCTTGCCTACTAACTGAAAGGTTGGAGGTTCAAGTCCACCCAGAATTGCCTGGGAAGAAAGACCTGGCAATCTATTTCTAAAAAATCAGTCACTGAAAACTCACTGGAAGACAGCTTTACTCTGACATATATGGGGTTCCCATAAGTTGGAATACACTTGAAAGCAACGGTACCACACACCAGGCACTGTTTTAAGAAACTTATGCATATTATTTAATTTAACCCTTAAATTAGACCTGTCAAATGGCTCTATTATCTCTCATGGGTGAGAAAATCAAGGCAAAGAGGGACATAGCCATACAACTAATAAATGGAAAAATACTTGTTCAGACTGGAATTAACATTAGAGGAGGCAGTAAGCTAGGGTCTCAAGTTGGCACATGAAGCCAGAATCACTTGACAAAAGTACCTTTGCAAAACCTCTCTCTCAATACATCCATCAAAGCTGCTGTTGCTTTGACTGAGCCTGGAAGAGGTAGCTGATTCACATTCTAAACTGTATCAGATGAAAACCACACAGCGTTAAAAATAGTAAAATCATGCTCAGCTATAGCAAAATGCTCCAATCATCAGGCCCATCAACTGCACATCACCCTGGACAGGAACAGACCCTTCTTCCAAGTAATCCATGTTCACTGAGGACACGGGGCCAGAAGACAGAATTTAAACTGCCACTTCTCACTCTACTGCTAAGCCTCAGTAGCCAGACTTGGGCAGGTTAAATAGACTATATAGACTATAAGCAAAGAGAGATTTGAACCCAGGTTTGCCTCACTTAGAAGCCCATCCATATTTCCATCATGCTTCCTTTGGCAGAACATTATAAATATTTGCAAATAAACCAAATCAAAATTCTACCTACCCAAACACTTCAGAAATAGGAATACATGTACATATGAGCATAAAAATACACTCCTTCCTCTCGCAAAGAAGAGCAGTGTATAGCGGGGAAAGCTATTGGCTTTCACTCATGATTTGCCAGTTTGGATGAGTCTGACAGGACATCTAAACACTGAGATGCAAGCGGGTTTCTCCCTGCCCTCCACGGTAACCACATCTTCGAGAGCCCAGTTCTGGCCCATTTCATTGTCATCAAAGACTAAGGTGACTGCTGTCCTCTCCAAGAATTAGTCTTCATTTACTTTCTCTCAGCGGATTAGAATTTACTGGAGGGATGACAAGTCTTGATACTCAGACATCAGTAGGCGTTTGCCCAACAGATGGTCTGTTAAGGAAAACACTGAAGCGATCTGTTTGAAATGAATATTTACTTGTTTATATGTGAAATACTATATGACGGAGTGGTTGACACAGCCAAACACATTACTGTGCCCACAAAGGAGACAAGATTTGGTGGCAGGGCCTTGTGCTCCATGGAGATAGAGGTCACGACATTGAAATTACACACCATATTGCTTCCCAATTCCTGCTCCCAGTGAACTTGGCACTAGAGGAATTCTACTGAATCCAATCATTTGATATATAATGAGCACCAGTGGAAAGCATAAAATCAAGCAAGAAAATCTGTTGCCTGTAAATTTTAAGGTGTCAGTACAGGCACCAGTCAAAATCCACTCTTGGTTGCTACGGAGAAGCCACTGTTTTGCACAACAAAAGAATGGATTGCAACAATGTAACTTGCCTCTCCACCCAAAACTCTACCGATGCTGGAAGCTTAAACACAGACCAAACAAAAACCTCAGAGGCAAGATTTCCTCTAAATAGATTTGCAGCAATATTGACAATTTATACCATTCCTGGAAAGTCAATCTGCAAAAAACCTTTTTATTTGTCCAGAGACAAAGCAGGGACAAAGAAAAACAAATAATCAAAAAAATCACCTATGTAATTCTAAAGTGTTTGACCCACATTCAAGAGGTAATATATGTTTTTTCTTCACTGCTCCTTTCCTGGGAAAACACACTGCTGACAACGTCAGGCTCCTATTACTATTTCTTCCTTTGACTTAAGGTTGGCATTTCTACCCGCTGTGTTTCTTTTTCAAAAGCATCCTATGGCTCCAAGAACAGGGCTAAGAGCCTTTCAGTGACTCACCTCCCATGGTAATCCGTAAGGTAGGTCTTCCGTTTTACAGAAGTCTGGGGAACTCCAGGACTCCAACGTCACAGCTCACCTCATTTCAATGGGGAATGTTTTTGTCACTAATTCTTGGTGTCTCTGATTATATTTAAAATTTCACAATATTCTTAATATGTTTTAGAAAATAACTGAGAAATTAATTGTAATATTACCTAGATGAATGAATGGTATGGCTGATGGTCACTACATAGCCAGCTCCTCCAACATCGAGGTACGGGCCAGTCAAGGAAATCAAGCCTGGATTGGCTACTGCGTGGAGGTACCTAAGGGAGACCAAATAAAGTCATCAGTATTTTAGGGTATAAACAATTACTTGGTATATTTCAGAGAAAATGAGCTTGTAATTCTAAAAGTCCTTATTACAAACTGTCTATATTACAATTCAGAAAGTTTCTTTTAAGTCTGACTGCTGAACCAATACAAGAGATCAAGAGAATCTGAAATTCTTTTTAAAATAGACACGGAACTCAGTACACACCTGAGCTTATTGTAAGATCTACAAGACAGACATTTCATAGACTAGAATCAAAAGGATTTAATGAGTGAAGTAGAAACAAATTCCGTCAGGCACATCAAAATGTACCCGGGATTAGTGAAGGTGACGGAGTGGCAGTAAGAACAACTGACTCATGAATGACTCGGTTGCTAAGCAGCACAAAACTAGAAACCCTGTTTTTACGCCCAATTGGCAATACCACCAGGGTAGTGTTTATTTCTGAAAATGAGTCCAAACAAAGCCCATAAATAAAAGAATGTTTTTGAGTTTATATGTGTTCATTCTTCATAGGTCACACACGAGTTATGTAATATAATGTCATAATCACCTGCAGTGAAAAATTAAGCATAGCTACTGTGGAAACACCGTTCAGGAGGGAGGAACCCAGCAAACCACTAGGAACTGAAATAGCCACGTGGAAAGCATTGCAGTCCTAAAATTTCAGGGAACAGAGGAAAATTTCTGTGACCAGAGGAAACCCACAAAGTTGTTGTTAATGTTATGTTATAATAAAATCCCCAAAACAAAGTTTTCCCAAATGTGTTTTTACTGCCATGAAAGTATTTTAATGTGACTGTCTGAAGTTGCTTTATTGTTTGTACTTATGTCTTTCCAGGATTTTGGTGGGGGCGGGGGACCTCTGATAAAGGAAGCCCCTAAAACTCACCATTGTCTCCTAGTTGGATCAAATGCTTTGTCCATGAGGGAACCAGGATAAATTCTGAGGACGCCATTGGGTGTTGCTATGTAACGGCGGACAATGTAAGTGTTCAGGCTACTCATTTCCATTTGTGTCATCCATTCATCTGTGACGTGGCTGGTAGCCATTACTTCATTTCTGACAGAGAACTGGGAAACAAAGGAACACATAGCAGGGATCCTTTAAGACTCACATGAAAAGAGAGGGGGTGGCTGGCAGGGCTTCCCAAAGCTCTCTTGCAGAGAAGCCAAGCCCAATTACTTCTTAAAAACCTTTCCACAGCAGATGGAGGCAGCCGAACTTGGTGAAAACAAAAGCTTGCTAAAATACATATAGAGTCAGCTGGTTTGTGATTACTCAATTATTTGCCCTAGCAAGGTTTTCTCTATTTCAGAGCAAAAATCCTATTGTGAAGTGCTTTGAAACATAAAAAGGACAGCTACATCTCTGCCCCTTAAACTTCATCATATTTATCTCAACAGATAGCAGTGGGCACTTTACTGCTTTCCCCTGGGAAAAATGGGGCTGGGAAAGTTCCACTGGTTTCTAAACTCACAACTCCCTACCTTGGAAACCCCTGTGCATCCGACACCTGAAAGAGATCCTTCATCTGGACCCCAGGGCATCTTAATCCATCAGAAGGGTCATCACTAACCAGCTTTCCCTGGGCCACACACTCCGCCTTTCCGGCTCTCCAGCTGAGAGGCACAGATCCAGAGCTGGGCTTCCCACTTCAAAGGTTTGCTGTCAGCACCCCGCCCCGTCCTGGGCTGGTGCAGAGAGTACACCAGGAGCGGGGCCCCAGGCCAGCACTCACTTTGAGTCCGGGGTTTGCAATGAGACGAGTGTTGTCGCTGAGGTAGGCTGTGTAGTGCTCCACCATGCGCTTTGTCTCAGGCTGGCTCAGGTGTTCATAGGGCGAGGAAAAGCTGCCAGCAGACAGCATGACGGTTGGACTTTCTGAAAAAGAAACACACAAAGCAGGTCTGAGAACATTGAGGCTTCATTTTGGGCCCTAACAAAAGCATCACGGAGGTGCTACCAGTCAGTTACAGAGGCTTAGTGTCTTCCACAAGCAAAGCTATGACCTCAACACCAGGAGGAGCTAAAAAGGGAAAAAACACATTCTCTCCTCTCAGGAAGCTTACAGTCAAGAGCGAACAAGATGAAATACTTGCACAAACAAGCACAAGTGTCTGAAACAGCAAAGGTACAAAATATCTGAGATCTATATAGAGGATGTTCTATTTATTAGAATGGAGTAAGCAGTATATGACAGGGTGCTGGACTAGAATGAAACCGGTCTCCATCATTTCCTGGCTGTGTGTTTTTGGGCAAGTTGTAATACATGTAATATTTTCCTCATCTGCAGCAGGGGAGATAACTACCCCCACCTTACAGAGGTATGGTGATGATGAATGAGTTAAAATGCATACAGCAAATGAGTCAATAAATGTACTTAGAACAGTGCTTGTTGTGTTGCTAGGTGTTGAGTTGGTTCTGACTCAGAGTGACCCTACAGAATGAAACACTGCCATCTCCATTGTCCTGTGCGATCCCCACAATTGTTTTCATGCTTAAGCCCATCGTTGCAGCCATTGTGTCAATCCATCTCGTCAAGGGTCTTCCTGTTTCACTGATCCTCCACTCTGCCGGGCATGATGTCCTTCTCCAGGGACTGATCCCTCCTGACAACATGTCCAAAGTATATAAGACATAGTCTCACCATCTTTACTTCCAAGGAGCACTCTGGTTGTACTTCTTCCAGAAGAGATCTGTTTGTTCGTTTGGTGGTCCATGGTACATTCAACATTCTTCTCCAACATCACAATTCAAGGTGTCAATTCTTTCTGCAGTCTTCTTTATTCATTTTTCAGCTTTCGCATGCATATGATACAATTAAAAATATTATGTCTTGGGTCATTTGTACCTTAGTCTTCAAAGTGGTATCTTTATAACACTTTAAAGAGGTCCTTTATGGCAGATTTCCCCAATGTAATTTGTCTTTTGATTTCTTGACTGCTGCTTCCATGAGTGTTGACTGTGGACCCAAGTAAAACGAAATCCTTCACAACCTCAATCTTTTCTCCATTTACCAATATGTTGCTTACTGGTCCAGTTGTGAGGATTTTTCTTTTCTTGATGTTGAAGTGTAGTCTATATTGAAGGCTGTGGTCTCTGATCTTCATCAGTAAGTGTTTCAAATCCTCTTCACTTCTAGCAAGCAGGGTTGTGTCACCTGCTTAACAAGTCCTCTTCCAATCCTGATGTCTCATTCTTCTTCATGTAGTCCAGCTTTTTGGATTATTTGCTTAGCATACAGATTGAATATGTATGGTGAAAGGATATAACCCTAACACACACCTTTCCTCACTCTAAAACACGCAGTGTCACCTTGTTAGTTTGCACAACTGCCTCTTGATCTATATACAGATTTCTCATGAACACAACTAAGAGTTCTGGAATTCCCATTCTCTGCAACATTACCCAAAAGTTGTTACGATCTACACAGTCAAATGCCTTTGCATCATCAATGAAACACAGGGAAACATCTTTCTGGTTTTTCTGCCTTCAGCCAAGATCCAGCTGATATTATGAATGATATCCCGGGTTCCATATCCTCTTCTGAACCTGGCATGAATTTCTGGCAGATCCCTGTCAATATACTGCTGCAGGTGCTTTTAAACATGATCTTTAACAAAATTTTACTTCTGTGTGGTATTAATTGTGTTGTCTATTTCCGCATCCAGTTCGATTATCTTTCTTGGGAATGGGCATAAATATGGATCTTTTCTAGTCAGTTGGCCAGGTAGCTGTCTTCCAAGTTTCTTGACTTTCAAATACCAGTGGCATATCCTCCAGCATCACAGCAACATGCAAGCCCCCCCACTACGACAAACCAACAGACAAGTGGAGGAGAACAGTGCGTGGCATACAATAAGGGCTTAATAAATATTATTACTGTTCATATCAGCACTATTTACCCAGTAAGAAGAAAAGACGGAACAGCGGAATAAACACACAAATGAAATTTTAAAAAAATCTCACAGATGGTGGCAGCCAAACTTGGCATAAACAAAAACTTGCAGAAACCGAGTACTTAATGAATTCATAGTTAGTTGTTGGTCCTATCTATGAGGTAAAAACTGATTCTCTATTTAAGACAAAAATTATGTTATGAAAGAAAACCCTACATATCTGTCTTTGAAACTTCCTACTATTAAACCTCATCCTATTTTTATAAATTTTAATATACTTTAGAAAACATAATCATATGTCCTACCTCACTTAAATATGTATATCCATTTCTATCCCTTTTGTTAGTCTCACTCACAGTGTCTTCCTTCCTTGTGTCCTTGTTATCTTTAATTACAGTGAACATTGCTTTTAAAAACTTATTTGCAGGAATACGTTGAGACCTAAGAGAATGGGAGCAGCACCTTCCAGAGACGACCGCATTTTGATTCTGCCAAGTACCACACCCCTGGTGGCATAATGGTTAAGTGCTATGGCTGCTAACCAAAAGGTCAGCAGTTCAAACCCACCAGGCACTCTTTGGAAACTCTATAGGACAGTTCTACTCTGTCCTATAGGGTTGCTATGAGTCAGAATCGACTCGATGGCACTAAGTTTGTTTTTTTTTGTAAAAGCCACATCCCGAGATAAGGCTGGGTGGCACGTTAGAAACAGTTTCCAGTAAGGAACCAGGATACTAGCCTAACCTCTGCATTGTGTGACTTTGTATTCAACTAGTTCATGTCCATTTTAATTCATACTTAATAGCCACTCAAATGCCAGGAATCCCAAGTCAAGGGCTGATTTGTTTGAGGTTCTCCCATATGCTAAACTGGTTTGTTCTCCAAGCCTTCATCTAAAGAACAATTGGGGGGCGGGTGAAGCATGTATGTGTGTTTATTGGGGTGAAGCTGGGGGATGCAAAGGGGAATGGTTTCATTTATTTTAGGGCCTAGATCTTTTGGGGATCCCAAATTTGATTTGTGTCTTTCTCTATAGCCCCACAAGCCACCTATAAAGCACAGTTCAATTTCACAATGGTTTCTTCTGGATTGGTAACTATTAATATTGCAAAAATTGTTTGAGTACTTAGCTCTCTTCTCTTTTCCCAGATTTGGTCCAATAATTGGTTTGGCTTTTTGGTATTATTAAGTGCTTTGCAAGATTTTTTAAATTTTATTTTAAATGTTTAAATCCAACTAAAGTTGATCTCAGTAGGATGGGTCAGAATCATCTAGTCTGCCATTTCTAGAAGATGTTGCCCTCAATAATGTTGTGTCTAATTTAATTCTCAGACCATCTTCGTAGGGTGGACTGGGAGATTACTGTTATGATCATAACAAAGAGCAGAACACCGGAGGCTTAAAAAAGTTAGGTAACTCTCCAATGTTGATTAATTGCACGAGGGAGAAAGAAAAAAAGGAAGATTAGGAGAGAAAGAAAGAGAGTGAGAGGGAAAGCGTAACAGAGACAGAGAATGAACATGAATGAATGGCCCTTGAACTCAAAGAACTTAAGATCCAGTTGCAAAGACAAGGATAAATAGAAGAACACAGCAATGCAAAAATAATGTAATAATGTAAGCAATGTCAAAAAGCAATACATACTTCACAGTAGGGTTGTAGGGCTGAGTTAAGAGAAAGAGACTCCATGGGAAATGAGGCATTCTATTAATGGTAGAGACTAGAGAATTTAGAAAAACCCAGTGTAGTAGGATGAGCAGAACATAAAGAGAGAAAAGAACCAAGACACAGAACTGAAAACTTTGTGTCTAAGAGGTAGACATATGTACTTATATACACACAGAATTAACTGTAGTCATGTCCTCTGAAAAAATTTGTCTTTGTGTACCATGAAAGAGCATATACTTCCACTGGCTTTCCTGGAAGGAGCTTTGACATGTATTTAACATTCTGCTTCAAAATCTTCACATCAATGAAATGAGGTGGGGAACTCCTTATTCACCATTGTTCCTCGTATTTCCTATTCCCTTTCTAGAAGATTTTAGTTCTCTTGGTTCACCTTTATTCCCAATGATCCTAAAGTATCCATGGTGACCTCTCTATTGTCCCAGGGCTATACTGCCCAACGTGAAGATGCGATGATTGGTGGAAAGATTTCTCATGATGAAGGAGACACAGGCCTGAGGTCTCCGGAGTGACTGGAGACCAGTCAGTCAATCATGTGCAATGGTTTGAGGTCATAAACTGCATTTTCTGAGCATTCTCTAGGAGGCAGTGGCAGTCAATCAAAACACAGTGCACCTTGCAAATGTACTTTAAAATTTTCAAGTACCCACATAAAAAAAGCAAAAAAGAAACAGCTTAATTTCCATAATATATTGTACAGAATCTAATATACATAAAATATCATCATTTAACATATGATCAACATAAAAACAGGAAGTGCTAAGTCTTTGAAATCTAATGTGTATTTTATACTTCCAGTACATCTCAATTTGAAAGAATTACATTTCCAGCATTTAGTGGACACTGGACAGCTCAGCTATGACAGATTACTGGAAGGGAATAAAAAGCCTAGGCCTTAGATTTTTTTCTCCAAGAAAACTGCTGCTCTTCGCTGTTTTAAATTTCAAAACAGTGACTTCATTTTCACCAGCAGTAGCATGTACCTTGCTCACACAGCACTTACAGGTCAAGCATACATTAGCTTTTCAGTAAGAATTTCTTAAACATACGAGTTAAGGGATAGACATACTCTTCTGCATTAAAATAGACAAAATCTGAATCAAAACAAATAAGCAAAGGTAAAATCTAACCTTCCATGACTGACAGCACTGCCTGGGTCCTAGAGACGGCAATGAACCCAGCCTACTCTTCTGATACGACATTCAGGATGGAATTTAAAAGTGGAAACCGAGTATGTTTGGAATTGAGAATCCTTAATCCTCTACTTACCTGTGCCTCTTCTACTCGGTCCACCAGGGAACAAGCGACTACGTGTTTTACCACACTGTGAGTGTATGACGGGATACTGACAACACGGACCACAGATGCCCAGGACGTGTTTGGCACATGACAGCACACAACAACAGAGGCAGCGACATGGCAAGAGGAAGGAGCATGAGTCACAGTTAAGCTTTGCTGTCTTGGGAAAATTATTTATCACCATTAAACCCATGTGTCCCCATTCATAACAGGTCGACACAGATGATGAATGTGAAACATCTGGCATATTAATAAACATAAATTCTCTTTGGCTTTCTTTGAATTATTTTCCTATTTTTTTAAGCTCTTTTGAAGATAGAAACCTGTGGTGGATACCATCTACTGTCAGTGCCCTACACAGGTTCCTTTGGGTCCCTTTCACTGCCTTCCCATGCCCGACCTGATGCCTCTGTGTCTGGTGCTTGCTTCTAACGGGCTGTACTTGCAACTCTCTGTGATGGTCTGTCTTCAGGCTATGGAAACTTCTTTGTGCAGCACTAGCTGAAAGCTGAAAGTGACTAAGGAATATAAAAGCCCAGCTCTCTTCCGTGAGTCAGGAGAAACTCTGCGGCATAATTTATACTCCAGAGCCCCCTCTGCAGGCCAAAGCTGGAACTTCACCTGAAATCATACTCTTGGCTTGGCTTGTTCACATTCCCTTTCCAGCTTCTCCCACCTCCTTGGTGGTTTCTTTATTCTTAATAAATCGATGACACACTAATCCACATCTCAGCATCTGCTGGAGAACTTGACCTAAGACAACGTTGCAAATCTTTTTACATTATTATTTTTAAACCACCTGGCACTGTAGGCATTCAATATCTTTTTGTTTTATAAATTCATGTTGACACTTACGGTGATATTTAAGCAGAGGGTTAGTGTTTTGGTGGCAGAGTTTCTGCCTTCCACAGAAGACAACTGGTTTGACACCCAATCAATGCACCTTGTGCATAGCCACAACCCATCTGTCAGTGGAGGCACATGTTCTGCTATGATGCTCAATAGGTTTCACTGGCACTTTCAGACTCAGACAGACTAGGAAGAAAGGCCTGGCAATCTGCTTCCTAAATCAGTCAGTGAAAACTCTATGGCTCACTACGATCTGAACTACAACTGATTATGAGGATAGTACAAGACCAGGAACCATCATACACGGGATCCCTGCCAGTCTGGTGACGATGTGATAGCAGCCTATAACAATGAGAGACTATGAATATGATGACAAAAAAAGATAAGAAGTGAAAGATTTTACCTAGAGTTGCCAGCTGTTTGAAGTGGAGGCAAGCACTAGGCTGGCCCAGTAGGTCCAGCCGATGGTACAGTAGTTTGCTGCTAGGGACAGTGTTGAGGTTCTTCAGTTGTTTGACAGGTATTTCGGGTTGTATCACCACAATACAGAGAATAAAGGAAGTGTCTTGGACCTGTAAAAACCAATAAAGAATTTCTAACATAGAAAATGAAGGTTCCATGGGATAGGGACTCTGCCTACATTATTATCTGCTGCCTATCTTCAGTACTTACAGAAAGTGCTCATTAAATATTTGATGAATAGAAGACACAAAGATAGGGTGATAGAAAATAACTCTGGCAAAAGCTTATTTTTTGTTCTCGTTACTGGCTGGAGGAAATGAATGCATATAATAGAAAATCCTAGCGTTAACGAAAGTATCAGAAAGTAGTCCCTTTGAAGCAGTGATCTCAGCTCCTGTTTTCTTACTTAGGCTAATGGATGTAACCTGGAATATGGCATAAAAATACAATACTTATTTATTTGGGGGCTTGAAATGCATTTAAGAAATACATAATTGGTTTTGCAATGCCTGTTCTGAAAAGTGACCATTTTCAAGCCCATTTATATGACATACCTACAGTAGGCAAACGTACAGAGACCACAGTAGATTAGTGGTTACCAGGGACTGGGAGGAAAATAGAATAAGGAATTACTGCTTAACATGTACTGAGTTTCTGCTTGGTAATGAAACAGCTTTGGAAATAGTCATGATGGTCATATACTGTCATGAATGTAATTCAAGTCACTGAATTGTACACTTAAAAAATGGTTAAGATGGAGAATTTTATGTCATATATATTTTATCACAGTAAAGAAGAATAAAATGAAGACAAGCTTCTCTACTATAAATCTGTATTTTAGAAAGATGAACAGAATCTATTTAAAAGATGGTGTGTAAATAAAAAGGGGGATGACCAGCTAAGTCAGAAGGACAGTGTCTTACAATGCAGTCTAAAAAAAAGAAAAAGAAAAATAAAGTACTTTGTGGTCAAGAGAAATTTTCTCCAGGCAAGTTACAGGTCAGTGTGATTTAGAGTTTATAATGATGGTTGCAAAATCTTTAAACACAAGAGAAAGTCCCATCTTCTTGGAATTGCTTTCAAGTACTGCTGTCAAGAATGTTCGATTAGACTAACAAATTTAATCTTCTTCCATCCACCTAATTAGAAAGTGGCAGGATGTTCTGAAGTGGCATTTACTGTTTTCTCTTTTCTCATTTCAGATAGGCATAGTTTGGAGTTTATGTCTTCTATGTTACATGTTCTAAGGAACCAAAACGCAGAAACCCTACCAGAATGACCAAGATGTAATTTTAAAATTAAAGAGAAAAATAGAATTTACCCTCAGCATTTGAAAGCAATAATTTATAAACAGCCCTTGGCGGAAAGAGAAACATTTTAATACAGACCTTTCTGTTTGTGTTCTTGGGTAGCACAAGCAGTCAGTGAGCTCAAATGCTCATCAAAAGGCTGCTGGTTAAAGTCTACCAAAAAGTCACTCAGAAGAAAAGCCTAGTAACCCATTTCTATAAATGGAGTCATTGAACACCCTATGGAGGCACGGTTCTACTGACACACACGTGGTCGCCGTGAGTCAGAACTGATTTAATGACTATCAGGTTTAATAAGGTTATTGTGTTCCTAATTAAAAAACAACAACAGCAGCAACAAAAAATCAGTCTGCATTAAGGATCTATATGTCCCTAAAAGTGCTCTTCACAGCTGGAGAAAAATTATTTTCAGCTGCTTGTACATATGATCTATGTCTTGAAGTGAAACACGCTGTGATGGTTAAGGTTGTGTGCCAACTTGGCTGGGCCATGTTTCTCAGTGGTTTGGCAGTCATGCAATGGTACAAGCTGGCAGTTACGTAATGATATCGTCATCCTCCACAACATGATCTGATGTGATTGGACAATCAGTTGTAAGGGACGTTTCCTCAGCGATGTGGCCTACATCCAACAAATGTATGGATTTTCTGGGGAAGCCTGTTTGCTTGTTCTGCATCCTGCATCCAGCTGATCATCATCTGAACTCCAGTCCTTGGGACTTGAGCCAGTGGCCTGCTGCCTTACCAGAGGAACTTCACTGCGTCAACCTCTGCAGCTCATAAGCCAACAGCCTCATTATCTCAGCTGCCAACCTTGGGTTCATCTGTTCCTGCTGCTATTTGTGTCAGGAAAAGCCTGATCCCTGACCTACAGACTTGGGACTTGCTAGCCTTTATAACCCCACGAGTTGTTTCCTTGAGATAAATCTCTCTTTCTCTATGCATACTGGTTTTGCTTCTCTAGAGAACACAGCCTAAGATACATGCCTATGTGACATGGGAACATTTGAATATCTTCTGATAGGCAACACTTCCGTCACAGCAGAAATGCTCAAAAATGGATGTGAGTTCAACAACGACAGATTAACCTCTTGAAGCTGTAAAACATAATCTCTCTAGTTATACCCACTACTGGGAAGTTGATTCTGACTCGTAGTGAACCTACAGGATGGAGCAGAAATGCCCCACATGCTTTCCAAGGAGCACCTGGTAGAGAACCACTGAGCTTTTGGTTAGCAGCTGAGTTCTTAACCACTGTGCCACCAAAGCCTCACTCTAGTTATATTTAAAATAGTTCTAATAGTTCTGTGACAGAACTCATCAGTAAATGTTAAAACCTATTGATGCTAAGTAGTTTAGCCAGTTATTCTTAGTATAAACCTAATTTATTTGAATTATATTCAGTTTATTCTGAATATCCATTTATTCCACAGGACAAGATGGTGTCTACTTCCCTTTCTCACCATAAAATAACTAAAGAGAGCTTTAGCTACTAACCCAAATGCTGGCAGTTCAAATCTAATAGGTACTCCCTAGAGACTCTATGTGGGAAGTTCTGCTCTGTCCTGTAGGGTCGCTATGAGCCAAAATTCAATCAAGGGCAACAAAGAGTAGTAGTAATGCTGGGTAACCAGGCAAGTCTTTTAAATTTCAATCTCATTATTTATTACCTCCTTAATTATTGACTGGAAACCCTGGTGGTGTAGTGGTTAAGAGTTCAGCTGCTAACCAAAAGGCTGGCAGTCTGAATTTACCAGGCACTCCCTGGAATCTGTACAATGCAGTTCTACTCTGTCACTGTCAGTTGGAATCTACTCCACAGAAATGGGTTTCAGTTGTTGGCTTAATAGTGACCTTCCTGATAATGTCACAACTCTGAGAAAGCTAACACTTTCACCTGAAATGACTACATGATTGCATTTGTGCTGAAATGAGTTCCTTTATGTGGCCTTTTTTCTTGGTTCTTTGGAAAAACAGCTTGAGATATTTTTCTCCTAAACCAAGAGGAGTTATCTTTGCCCTAGTTTTCTCTCCAGAGGGTTTGTTACCTTTGTCCAGGTTGACTGACATTTCTTGGATAAGCTGTAAACAATCTGAGGTTTGATATTTTTGGTCTGGCCTCGGGCTGCAGCCTGTCTTGCAACAGGCTGCACCTTGAAGGGACTAGTCAAGCCACTGCGCAAACAATGAAGTATCCGCAGCCTGCTAAAAGGGGATTGGTCGGTTTATGACCTTGGTAGGGAGCTTGTGCCTTGAAATTGACAAGGAATTTGTGTATACATGAAGCCAAAAGCAATGAAGCTTTTCAGACAGGAAGCAGGGAGAAGTAGAACGAGGAAACTGTGAGAGAGCAGTGCGAATGCAAGGAGACAAGGAATCTCCTCAAATACCCATAATATGGCCAAAGGGTGGTAACTCTGAAGACAGAGGCCCAGAAGGCGGCCAGTGGAAGAACTGGTGCTGCCCGGCCAGGAAGAGTCCTTGCAACTGTTGGTGAGGACAGATGGCAAGATCAACAGGAACATGTCTTGCAGGGGGCAGAGAGGAGCTGAGAAAGCTGTCTTGCAGTGAAGACAGGAGGGATGTGCTCTTGTCGTTGGGCAAGCTTTTCAGACTTTGCCTGCATACTTCCAGATCCTGAGTTGCAGCCTGCTGATCTTCATCTCAAATTGTACCTATTACTTCCTTAATAAGGGACATAACTGTAAGGATGCTCTGTGCATTCTCCATGGTCACCGCAATGGATTATTAAAACTAGAAGAGAAGGAGAGAATTCTGTAGGAGGGATGGCTGATATCAGACTGGTAAAAAGGTTGAAAGGTGGAGGTATCTATGACCTTCACCTCACGGGAATCAGCTTTGGGTGGATACTGGTCATTATCACTCCTGAAGTTAGACAACTTCTGATGCTGCTATTCCTACCAGTTTTACAGCATTGAATTTGGCTATAAAGAGAAACTAGAATTTACCAACGTCACGGAAACATGACTCTAGGAGGAGCATATTTCTTTCCAAAATGCTAACACTGGTTTTATTTATTGTACAAAGAAGGTCTTACAAATAAATGCCTGCATTTCCTTGTCTTCGAATGCCAATAATTATTAATGTAGGTAGTTAAGCTGTTTTTAATCAGGATGCGCTAGAGATAAAACACCTTCAATTTTGAAACACGCATCCATTTACAATTAGGAAATCTGGTGTCTGGGCCACTGTTTCAGTTATGAAGATTAAGCAATTCATCTTCATTGAAGAAAAAAGAAGAAAAATACACATACATAAGGGAAGACAGTATAATCATACTTAAAAATATTTTGAAAATGAGCTGGGTCAGAGAATTTCAGAATAGACTTGGACTTTCCTCAAATTTGTATTATCAAAGAATAACATACATAATACAATCAGGCTTGTAAACATAAATTTATCAAATGGTTTCCTGATTATTTTGTTTGCTTGCAGTCTCTGTTTTAGTAAATGCCATGTCATAATGGTGCCTGATGAACTAAACAAAACAAGGGTGCAGAAAGGCATTCTGCCCACTCCTGATTCCTGTCACTCCTGTCCCCAGACCCAGGCTCTGCATAGAGTTGCTTCTTGAAGTATTTGCCTCCACCACTGAGCTGGATGCCCCATGGAGGCAGAGCATTGTTCTTGTTCATCCTTCTTAGCCCACAGTAAATGTTCAATAACTAATTCTTAAAAGGATACATAAATGGGTCCATTGGGAATTCCCAAGTTAAACACCAGATGGAGCCATCCAAAGGGATCTTAAGAGATTACATTTTCATTTCAGTGATTAAAATGTCATAAAAATGAAAATCATCTTTCTTGCTAGTCAGCTACAGTATTTAAGGCCCTGTGATGACATTGGTATGCTGAGAATGGACAGTAGAGGAGAAAAACATACGTAACATGGATAGCACGTGCGAGATTCCAATTTTACACTCTTCTTTGAGGCCCATACCTGATGAGGGTGGAAAAAGAAAACTGAGGTGGATGGTTGCTGCAAGTTACGGCTAAACTTTCAGCCTAACCATGCTGAATGTGAAGAACCCAAGTTCTAACCTGAAATTTCCTTTTGTTGGAAAACTGGAAGGGCTTTATGCATCAAACTCCCTTTTTCAACTCCCAACTTCTATAATCTGAGTTTAAAAATGATAAAAGCTGGACATAATCTAAGATCTCTGAGTGCTGCCAATGGTGTGCTCTTGGATGCTAACCAAACGTGGGTGATGCAAATCTACCAGTGGTGGCCTGGGAAAAACATCTGGCAATTTACTTCCATAAGATTACAACCACTGAAAACTTTGTGGAGTGCAGTCCTACCATCGCATAGGTGGGGTGGCCATGAGATGGAATCAACTTGATAGCAACTAGTTTTTTTTGTTCTGGGTATAATCTAAATGTACAAGGAAATTATGGGCCATCTATACAGACTTGACATACAGCTCAATACTAGATACCCACTGTCTTAGTCAGCTAGTGCTGCTATAAACAGATGGGCTTAACAAAAAGAAATTTATTTTCTAATAGTTTAGTAAACCAGAAGTACACATTCAGGGCATCAGCTCCAGGACAAGGCTTTCTCTCTGTCAGTTCTGTCTGAAGGTCCTCATCATCAGTGTTCCCATTAGAAGCTTCTGAGGCACAGGGGCCCTGGGTCCAAAGGACATGCTCTGCTCCAGTGCTCCTTTCTTGGTTTCTTTCCTAATTTATTAATGAACACTGTTTCATCGACAACAAACAACAAATTATAAAACATCTGTAAATACCTGCTCATTTCTCCAATCACTTTAAAATGGACAGAAACCCTGACGGCATAATGGTTAAGTGCCACGGCTGCCACCCAGTGCCACAGCTTGCATCTACCGGGCGCTCCTTGGAAGTTCTAGGGGGCAGTTCTACTCTGTCCTATAGGGTCACTGTGAGTTGGAATCAACTCAACAGCAGTGGGTTTGGTGTTTGCTTTTATAATGGATGGTGAGCTCGTCAGTGCAAGGTTTTGCAAAACTCCCTGCAGGAAGAAGAGTGCGCAACACAGAGCTGCCCAGGTGAAGGCGGCTTCCCTCACTCACCATCTTCCAGGCGTAGCTAACGTTGTAGGCCTCCTTTCCCGTCTCTCTCAGCTTGTTTATGTGCCAGGACAGGGATGAGCTCACAGGGACTGCGATAATCTGGCTGCCCAGAGGGAGGCTGCATGGGCAAACAGAATTAAATACTCGAGGCTAAAGGTAAAATAAAGCACTTAATTAAAAGCAGGCAAGAAGCCGTGAATCAACGACCACCTCCTATTTTTGAAAGCAATGAAGCGCATCACTTTTGAAAGAGATAACACACGGTTTTTAATTTCCTAAACTCATTACGTCACTCAGCTCTAAATATAAAATCCCTTACTCTCGACCCTGCCCTCCAATTCTAATTCTTTCCAGAGACTAGCTTGTCTCAAATCATTCAGTCACCAATCTTGTACCAGTGACCCCAGAGACCCATTCCTGTATAGCTTATGCTTTGCCAAAATAGTATTTCACTGTTGAAAAAAATCCAATTTGGCCTTTAACTTAAAAGGAAGCTTTATTTACGATTCTATGGTCAACCTGAAACATACTATCTTGCCAAACTCTGATTTTAGCATGGTGCAGAGCTGGCTCTCAACTTCACCTTTTACTTTGCCAACAGCTTTCAATTTGGTATAACTGCTATATTTTTACGTCTGATTTTAAAATTCAAGTCATAAAACCAGAATTGTATTTACAAGATTTCTACCCCCATATAATAGTTCTGAGAAACTTTTATGTTAAACAAAGTAAATAAAACATTGCCTTTTTCCTTATAAAACAATAATGCATATACTTTTGATCATATTAATACCTTAACATGGTTTTTATCCTCTACTATACACTCATATTTGACCTCAGTGGGTCTTATTCTCAGAGAAAAAGAAAATACTATGACCCTCACCTTTTCCTTACCTTAGGATATTTTGCCGAACCAATTCAAATTTGGGGATATTTTCATAATGTATGATGTCAGTATGAAGGGGGGGTTCTGACAGTAAATACGGCCTGGTAAGAGATGGGTGCATAAGTGTATACCCTGAAATAAGAAAACAAAAAATGCATGCTATGGGAAACACATTGCAGGAAGCGCCGACTCTAATAAAGGCGCTTATCGCTGGTTTGAAATGTGAGATTGGCTGGCTGCCCAGGGCTCGACTTCTCAGTGTGAACTTGACCAGTCCAATAAAAACCAATCTTGTTTCATGTGTGTTTTGTAAACCTTCTGAAGTGTAGAAAGATGCCTTAAATTATCTAACATCTGTCTAATCAAGGATGTTTTTGAAGCGTTCTTCTTGTGGTTTTCATTTTATAAGTGTTCTACCACAGAAACCTTTATGCCAATAAATTAAAAGATAACAATATAGACAACAAATGGCCTGAAGGATTGCATTCTACCTGTCATGCAATCCTCAAGTCTAATTACCTGATGTTAAAAATAACTTTTACATATTCCTCAGCACAGAATAGAGAGAAACGTGTAATATTTTAGATTCATTTTGCCATCATTATTATGTTCTATAACCATGCAGTCCTATTCATACTGTTTTTTTTTCTTTAAATACTATCATTTTCCCACTTCATAAGTATCAGAACATCTATAGATATTTTCTTTAGTTCCTAAATAAACCATTCTTCCCTATGATTAATGTTTAGGAGATTACCTTTGTCATCTATGAGAAAAGTATAGGAAGCCAAGGAGTCTTGGTAATAAGTCACATCTTCAAGGATATAAGCCAGGTTCACGTCCACACCTACAATTCCCAGAAGTAGGTTTCCAAAATAACAGGGCTTACTCACAGTCATTATTAAACCTAGGGGTTAAAAAAAATAAAACAAAAAACACAAAAAACTAAGATATAACAATTGGTCTCTACCCATCTGGAACAAAACATAAAGAATAAAAGCAGAGACTCAGAGAACAAGGTAGTCTACATGTCTACTCTGAGATCAGAAGAAGTAGGTGGTGCCTGGCTACCACTACTGACTATTCTGAACTGGGCCACAACAGATGGATCCTTAGAGAACATGAGGGGAATGTGGAACAGAATTCCAATTCTTAGGAAGTCCAGACTTACTAGACCTATTGAGACTAGAGGACTCCATGAGACTAGTGCCCTGAGATATCCTTCACTCTTTAACTGAAATTATGCCTTGACATCATCTTTTAGGTAAATAAGAGACTGGTTCACAAAATAGAGTACCACTCATGAGCAATAAACTTCTTTAGTTAAGAAAAATAATCTACAGGAAACCAATGGTCAAAACTTATTGCAAAACAAAGATGAGAAGTTAAGGGCAGGGAAACTCAAGTACTGAAAATGGTATAGCCAGAAAAGAATGAATGGGAATAATGACACATTGTAAAAAATGTCACTTATGTCACTGAAGAATTTGTGCAGAAACTGATACATGGGAACCTGAATTGCTATGTAAACTTTCACTTCAATATTAATTTTAAAAAATTAATAAATTCAATATTAATTTAAAAAATTAATAAAAACCAAATGAACAACCCCACACCACCTCCAAAAAAAAAAAAAAAAAAAAAATTCCAGGGAATGATCAGAAAAAACATTGGCCAGATAGTCAGAGGAGTGAAGCATGAAAGCTAAGATAGCCTATCTCAACTTTGCTTGGGAAAAAGTGTCCCCTATGATGCAAAACCAACCAGTGCCTTTGCAGACAGCATAGTAAGCCAGTTACAGCATGTGACAGGTCCTCTGGCAGGTGAAATATCCCAGTTAATTTAAGTGGAGGTAATTTGTCTACTTTGTACTATTTTTTCACCCAAAAGGTTATGACATTGCAGATCAGTATAACATATAATATAAAATATATCATTTTATTCCCTCAATTGGGAAATTCAGCTAGACGTGAAAGACCACTGGAAAAGTGATCTAAAAATACATAAGGGACATCCCTTATACCTTATGTATAAGATTCCAGACATAACCTCTCTCTGTCTTAACTTCTATATCTGTTTGCTGGAAACAACTATGATTGCTTTACTGGTTTCTAATGGCTGTTAGATCACAAGAGACTGTGGATAAAGCAATGATTATTTTTTTCATTAACGCATCCTTCCAAAAAAAAAGGAAAGATGGGAAAAAAAAACTTAGAAAGATACAGTATCTATCTGATCACACAGTACTCTGAATATCTGAAGGAGACACTAAGTTTCCAAAGGAATGCATTTTTAGACAACTAGTGGAGGCTGCGATCTATAATGTAAAGGGACAAATAATAAATGCTTTGAGTTTTGTGGGCCACATACAGGTCTCTCTTGCATATTCTTCATCTTCTGTTTTTTTTAAACAGCACTTTGAAACATAAAAAACAATTCTTAGATAACAGGCTATCTAAAAACAGTATGACAACCATAGAAAGAAAGAAGGAAAAGAAAGGAAAATGTGCAGAAAGAGAGCGTGATATTGGGTCACCGCATGGCTCTGAGCATCTGAATGCCTGGGTGCTACTCCCAGCTGGGCCACTGAGTTGGGTAGGTTACACCAGCTCTCTAAAGGAGTCATGACATGAAAGCTGTGGTCTTTGATCTTCAGCCGTAAGTGCTTCAAGTCTCCTTCACTTTCAGCAGGCGAGGTTGTTAATGAGTCTTCCTCCAATCGCAATGCCCTGTTCTTCTTTATGTGGTCCACCTTCTTGGACTTTTCTGCTCAGCGTACAGCTTGAATAAGTATAGTGAAAGGATACAACCTGACATATACCTTTCCTGACTTAAAACTGTGCACTATCCTCTTGCTCTGTTCAAATGAACGCATCTTGATGCATGTACATGTTCTTCATGAGCACAATTACGTATTTTAGAATTCCCACTCTTCGCAACGTTACCTATAATTTGTTATGATCCACACAGTCAAATGTCTGCATAATCAACAAAACAGATACACATCTTTTTGGCATTCTCTGCTTTTAGCCATAAGCCATCTGATACTAGCAATGGTATCTTGCATTCTGGGTCTTATTCTAAATCCAGCTTGCATTTCTGGCAGTTATCTGTCAGCAAACTGCAGCAGTCCCTTCTGAATCATCTTCAACAGAATTTTACCTCTGTGTGATATTAATGATATTGTTTGATAACTTTCTCATTTGTTTGAATCACCTTTCTTGGGAGTAGGCATAAATATGCAACTGCATGGATGAATGACTACCTACAGCTCTGCATATATCTCAATTGGTATGCCAATCAATTCCTGGAGCTTTGTTTTTCACCAGCGTCTTCAGTGCAGCTTGGTCTTCTTCCTTTGGTATAAATGGTTTTAACTCCTAAAATAGTTGATCATTCATTATTATTTTTTTAATATACTGACTATATTCCTTCCATTTTCTTTTGATGTTTCCTGAGTCATTTATCTTTTTCTCATGAAATCCTTTAATATTTCAACTCCAGGCTTGAATTTTTTCTTCAGTTCTTTCTTCTTGAGAAATACTGAGTGTGTTCTTCTTTTGGTTTTCTAGCACCAGATCTTTGCACATTTCATTATAATACATGACACTGTCTTTTTGAGCTGCCCTGTAAAATCTTCTGTTTAGCTCTTCAACTTCGTCATGTCTTCCTTTCACTTTGGACAGTCACCACTCAAGAGCAAGTTTCAGAGTCTCTTCTTGACATCCATTCTGATCTTCTCTTTCTGGGTAATGATTTTCTGCTATTTTCATGTATGATGTCCTCGACATCACTCCACAATTTGTCTGGTCTTTGATCATTAATTTTCAATGTGTTAAATCATTTTATGAAATGGTCTCTAAATTCAGGTGGGATATACTCAAGATTGTCTTTTGGCTCTTGTGGACTTGCTCTAGTTTTCTTCAGCTTTAACTTAAATTTGCATGCGTAACTGACGGTCAGTTCCACAGATGGCCCCTGCCTTTCTTCTGACTGACGCTATTGGGCCTCCTTGTTACTGTTACCACAGATGTAGCCAGTTTCATTCTTGTTTCTTTCATCTGATGAGGTTCATGTGGTTGAATAAAGGTATGTGCAAGGAAGCTGTTAGTCTTGCAAAACTCTATTATGCAGTATGCAGCCTCCGGCACTGCTTCTGTCACCAAGGCCATTTAGTTTTGCATTTCAATCACCAGTAATTATCCATTCATCTTGACTACTTGTTTGATCAACTTCAGACTGCAGAAGCTGGTAAAAATCTTTAATTTCTGCATCTTTGACCTTAGTAGTTGCTGTGTAAATTTGAATAATAGTTGTACTAACTGGTCTTCCTTGTAGGTGTATAGATATTATCCTACTATTGATAGCACTGTACTTCAGAACAGACTGCGAAATGTTCTTGTTGATGATGAATGCCACGTCATTTCCCTTCTTCATTCTCAGCATAGTAGACTATATGATTATTCAATTCAAAATGGCTTGTACCATTTCATTTCAGCTCAATAACGCCCAGGACACTGATGTGTTCCACTTCCTTTTTTTTAATTGCAATTGAGTGAAACTATCCAATCCAAGTTAGATTTGCATGCCCACCTATCTGCAGCTCCTTCTGCTTACCTTCCCCAGCGACAGCACACTCTTCCCTTCCATTCTAAACATGTCATATCCTCTTAAATCCTGTCCCCTCCTCTCCACCCTCTCCTCTTTCTTCTAGCAAGAGGCCAGTAAGACAGCATCCTGTAGGTGTACAGAATCATAAAGTGGACAGATCATATGGTCCCTTTGTGTCCTTGAGTCCAATCTATTCCTGCCCAAAAGAGTTGAGCTCAGTAACGATATATGATCAGAGGCAGATCACGGCTAGGGGCCATGATCCCAGGGGAACTCCCGTGACTTTGGACCATCAATTATGGTCTTTTAGTGGAGTTTTTGAGGTGTACCCCTCTTTTTCTCACAATGCCACTGGGACACGACATTGTGTGCCCCATCACAGCTGTCACGGTGGTGGCTGGGCACCATATGGGTCTTATGGTCACATGTTGATGCCATCACTCATGCACATGGGTCCTTCTGTCTTCTTGCTCTTTTTCCTCACGTCTTTATTGCTGTTGGTGATCACCTGATCCAGCTGAGTTGGGACCATTTGGTATCTTCAGACGGCAGTTTGCTAGTTTTTAAGTCCCCAGACACCACTGACCAATATGGAGTGCCAAAGACTCTCTTAGCAATAGGCTAGTTGTACCAATTGGCCTCAATGTCCCCTGAGAGCATCATCCCTGGACCCCAGCCCCTGCTACTCTATCTTTGCAATATTGGGTTAAGATCAGAAGAGTTTTCGGTTTATGCTGAAGTCCAGTTAAGCTGATCTTTCTAATGTGTGCTGTCACTGCTTTCATCCAACCAAATTTCTATCAACTACCTAATCTATAACTAACCCTTTCCCTCCTAGCCTCCCCTTCCCTATCTTATAGCTGTCAAAGAGGCTTTTCTTCTGTATATGAGTCTGTTTTTAAGTCCTTAGAGTAGGGATCTCATACAGTATTTGTCCTTGTGCCGCTGAATGGTTTCAGGCAACATAATGTCGTCCAGTTGAAACCAGGTTATGTGATACTTCCTAAAAACAGCACTGTTCTTTATCATTGCACAGTGTTCCACCGAGTACATGTTCAATAGTTCGTTTATCCATTCCTCTATTGTTGGGCATCTGGGTTGATTCCATCTTTTTGCAATTGTGGACTTTGCTGCAACAAACATTCTTGTGCATGTTTCTGTTCATGTGACTGCTCTTGATTCTGTAGGATATATTCCAAACAGTGGGATTACTGGATCAAATGGTATACCTATTTCCAGATTTTTAGGAAAGTGCCAGATTGCTTTCCAAAGAGGTTGTAGCATTTTGAAATCCCATCAGCAGTTTAGGAGAGTTTCAATTTCTCCACACCCTCTCCAGCATTTGTTGTTTTGTGTGTTTTGGATCATGGCCAACCTTGTTGGGGTGAGATGATATCTCACTGTAGTTTTGATTTGGATTTCTTTAATAGCTAATGATCCTGAGAATGTCCTCATGTGTCTTTGGGTTACCCAGATGTCTTCTTTTGTGAAGTGTCTGGCCATCTCTTTTGCCCAGAATTTTATTGGTTACTTACCATTTTCTTGTTGTTATTTTGCAGTACCTCATAGATTACAGAAATTAGACATTGACCTGATGTATAGCTGCCAAATATTTTTTTCTCATTCTGTGGCTGGTCTTTTAATAAAGACTCTGGATGAGCAACAGTGTTTGATTCTTAGTAGTTCTCATTTATCTATTTCCTCTTCTGTTGACCAAGATTTGTTTGTCAGATTCTGAAGTCTAAGTTGTGTATTAAAACTTCCATAGTTGACCCTATTTTTTCTTGCATGATCTTTATCATTTTAGGTTTGATACGTAGGTCTTTTATTCAGTTTGAGTTGGTTTTTGTCTAAGGTGTGAGATTTGGGTCTTGTTTCAATTTTTTGCAGATGGATATCCAATTTTGCCAACACCATTTATCAAACAGACTGTTTTTACCCTAGTGTGGAATCTTAGGACCTTTGTCAAATGGCAACTGTCCATAGGAAGATGGTGGCATTTCTGGGGTCTCAAGTCTATTCCATTGGTCTATGTATCTCTTTTTGTACTAGTATCAGGCTGTTTTGACTACTGCGGCAGTGTGATAGGTTCTAAAGTTGGGTAGTGAGAGGCCTCCCACACTGTTCTTCAGTAGTGTTTTGCTTATCTGGGGTTTCTTCCTTTTCCAAATAAAGTTGGTGATTTTTTTTCCATCTCACTGAAAAATGTCACTGGAATTTGTATTGGGATTGCACTGTATATGTAGATCACTTTGGGTAAAAAAGTTTCACAATGGTTAAGTCTTCCTATCCACGAGTAGGGTAGGTTTCTCCATTTATGAAAGTCTTTCTAGCAGTAAAGTCTTGTAGTTCTCTTTGCATAGGTCCATTATTTCTCTAGTTAGATTTATTCCTACGTGTTTTATCTTCTTAGTGGCTATAGTAAATGTTATTGATTTGGTGATTTCTTCTTTAATAATCTGTTTATTGGTATAAAGGAATCCTATTGATTTACTTATGTTTATTTCATATCCTGATATTTTGCTGAACTCTTCTATTAGTTCAAGTAGTTTACTGATGGATTCTTTAGCATTCTCTACATATGTAATCAGATTATCTGCAAATAGGGAGATTTTTACTTCTTTGCTGATACAGATGCCCTTTATTTCTTTGTCTTGTCTAACTGCTCTGGCCAGAACTTCTAGTACAATGTTGAATAGGAGAGGTGAGGGTGGGCACCCTTGTTGAGTTTCTGTTCTCAAGGGGAATTTTTTCAGTTTCTCTCCACTCAGGATGACGTAGTCAGTTATCTTTGTGTAGGTGCCCCTTACTGAGCTGAGGAATTTGCCTTCTATTCCTATTTTGCTGAGAGTTTTTGACACGAATGGGCATTGGACTTTATCAAATGCCTTTTGTGTATCGACTGACAAAATCAGGTGATTCTTATATTTTGTGTTACTTATGTGGTTGATCACAATAATTGTTTTTCTGATGTTGAACCAGCCTTGAATCCCAGGTACGAATCTAGCTTGGTCATGATGAACTATTTTTTTGATATGTTGTTGAATTCTATTGGCAAGGATTTTGTTGAAGATTTTTGCATCTAGGTTCATGAGTGATATTGGTCTGTTATTATTTTTGTGTGTGGGATCTTTTCCTGGCTTTGGTATCAGGGATATGCTGGTTTCATGGAATGAATTTGGCAGTATTCCATCCCTTTCTATGCTTTGAAATAGTCTCAGTAGTACTGGAGGTAACTCTTCTCTAAAAGCTTGGTAGAATTCTATGTTGAAGCCGGCTGGGCCAGGACTTTTTTTGGTTGATAGTTTTGAAGACTTTTTCAATCTCTTCCTTTGTTGTGGGTTTATTAAGTTGTTCTACTTCTCCTTGTGATAATTTTGGTAGGTGATATGATTCTAGGAATCTGTCCACTTCCTCTAGGTTTGCAAACCTATGGAGTACAGTCTCTCATAGTATTCATTATATTTTTGATTTCTGTTGCATCTGTTGTGACATCTCCCATGTCATTTCTTATTTGGGTTATTTGTTTCCTTTCTTGTTTTTCTTTAGTAAGTTCAGCCAATGGTTTGTCAATTTTATTGACCTTTTCAAAAAACCAGCTTTATTCTCTAATTCGTTTAGTTCTGCTCTAATCTTTATGATCTGTTTTCTTCTGTGGCCTGAGGGGTTCCTCTGTTGCTGTCTCTCTACTTGTTTAAGCTGTAGGGTTAGTTCTTTGGTTTGAGTTCTTTCTTTCTTCCGGATGTGTGCATTTATAGAGATAAACTGACCCCTGAGCACTGCTTTGGCTGTATCCTATAGGTTCTGGTAGGATGTGTTTTCATTCTCATTTGAATCCATACATTTGTTTATTTCATCCATGATTTCCGCTATAAGTCATGGCTTTTTGAGCAAGGTGTTGTTCAGTTTTCACGAGTTCCAATTTCTATCTATGTCTTTTCTGCTATTGCTTCAGATTTTTATGCCTTATGGTCTGAGAAGATGCTTTGCAAGAATTCAGTGGTTTGGATTTTGTTGAGATTTGCTGTATGTCCTAACATACAGTCTATTCTGGAAAATGTTCCATGTGCATTGGAGAAAAAGTGTAGTTATCTGTTGATGCATAAAAAGTTCTGTATGTGTTGATGAGGTCTAATTGGTTAATTTTGGCAGTAAGATCTTTTGTGTCTTTACTGAGCTTTTTTCTAGAAGATATGTCCAGTACTGAAAGCGGAGTGTTGAAGTCTCCCACTATTGTTGTGGAGTGATCTATCTCATTTTTCAGTGTAGTCAGTGTTTGTCACATATATTTAGATGCTTTAGTATTGGGTGCATAAATATTTAATATTGTTAAGTCCTGCTTGTGCATTGAACCTTTCAGCAATAAACAGTGACCATCCTTGTCCATGACGGTGCATTTTACATTAAAATCTACTTTATCTGAGATTAGTATCAACACTCCTGCTCTTCATTGTATATTGTTAGTTTGGTATATATTAGTTTTTCCTTTATTTGTCAGTTTGTTCATATCTTTAAGTCTTAGGTGAGTTTCCTGTAAGCAACATATAGATGGGGTTGTGTCTTTTGATCCAAAATGTCACTCACTGTCTCTTTCCTGGAGCATTCAGTGCGTTTACATTCAGTGTAATTAATGATAGTTATGTGTTCAGTGCTGTCATTTTGATGTTTTTATTTTTGTGTTGGTGTTTTCTCTGTTGCTCTTAATATTCTGTTCTGGGTCATTCTTCTTTATGGGTTGATTTTTCATCCTTTTCAGTGTTTGAGACTCCTGTGTTACCTTTCTTGTTCTGATTATGTTGTATCTTTATTGTGCTTTGTGGCTACCCCGTGATCCCCCTTAATAATCTAAGTTTACACTCAATTTTAACCTCTACATATCTTATTAACTTTCTCTCCATCTGGAAGGACTAAAACTACTGTAGTATATCCCTCTTTTTAATATAATGGTGTTTTAGTTTTCATGACATGATTACTGGATCCCTGCTTTTAATAATATAGCTTCAATTCAGTTTTACGCATTGTCTAACTGAGTAGGCTTCTGGATATTGTGTCCTGCATTGCCTCCTTAACTATATACTCAATGGTTTTGTTTTTCTAAGTCAAGAGCTTCTTTCATTATTTCTTATAGTTTTGGTTTGGTTTTTACAAAGTCTAAGTTTCTCTTTATCTGTGAGTGTCTTAATTTTGCCTTCATATTTGAAAGACAGTTTGTCAGGATATATAATTCTTGGTTGAAAGTTTTTATCCTTCAAGGCTTTGAATGTGTCATCCCACTGCTTCCATAAAGAGAGAGTGGAGGGGCTGTGGTACTCCAGTCTGAAGCCAGGCTCTCAAAATCTGGCTATTCCACTTGCTGATGTCGTCAGCACTACGGCTCAGTGAAGCAGCCAGTTAAGCCCATCCCCTGCCTGCCGGCCAACAGAAAAAAAAAGAAAGTTAAAAAAGCCAGTTACCTTCAGTCCTGCAGGAGCCAGCCAATTCAACAAGAGCAGGTGGAGCTCAGTGAAAGACAAGAAGTTTAGTGGCATCCAAACTGTATCCTATGCCGTATCCTAGGACCCATTAAATCCAGAAAGCACCGTTTAATTATGAATCCAGGCTTTTGTTTTCAGAGGGAATTAAGGAGACATGTGTAGACTGCCATCTTGACTCTGCCCCTGAGTTCCAATTTCTATCAGTGTTTTTTCTGCTATGGATTTCAACTTCTACGGCTTTATGGTCTGAGAAGATGCTTTGCAATAATTCAATGGTTTTGATTTTACTGAGATTTGCTTTATGTCCTGACACATGGTCTATTCTGTGTTCCATTTCATTTTTGCTGATTTCCAACTTTCCTAGATTTGCACTTGGTACAAGTGCATCATTGATGGATGTTTGCAACTGTTTTCTCATTTTGATTCCTGTGACATCAGCAAACAAAGGTAGTGAACACTTGCCTCCATTTATGTCATTATGGGTGACTCCACTTTGAGAAGGCAGCTCTTCCCCAGGGGCTCATCTTCAGATCCCACAACAATCCACTGCTATTCACAAGGTTTCTGCTGGCTAATTTGTTCAGAAGTAGACTGCCAGGTCCTTCCTCCTGTTCTGCCTTAATCTGGAAGCTCAGCTGAAACCTGTTCACCTTAGGTGACCCTGCTGATATCTGAAACACTGGTGGCATAGCTTCCAGGGTCACAGCAACAGGAAACCTACCATAGTATGTCAAACTGAGAGACCCATGGGGAACTTTTCATCATTATTAATAATTATTAATAATCCTAACTTTTGATAGGATAATTTATAGTGACAATAATAATCACAAGAGCAGTAATTATCATTAGGTGGTATGATAGGCACTGGTAAGTCTTACGTATTATCTAACCTTTCTAATAACCTAATATGAACTTCACAGATGAACAAATGGAATATTAATAGAATTATTTACCAAGGATATCAACTATCTTAGTCATCTATTGCTTCTTTAACATTGGATGGCTTTAAAAAGAGAAACCTTGTTTTGTTACAGTCCAGAAGGCTGAAAGTCCAAATTCAGGGCATCAGCTGTGTGGGAAGGGTTTCTCTGTTGGCTCTGGAGGAAGGTTCTTTTAGTTAGTCTTCCCCTGGATGGGGAGCTTCCGATGTGTAAGGACCCCAGATCCCTTCCAGAGGATGCGTCCAGCTCCTGGCACTGCTTCTTGGTGTTACGATGTCCCCAAGTCTCTCTGCTAGCTCCTCTCCTTTGTGTCCCAAGAGATTGCCTCAAGGCACAATATAATCTTACATATTGAATCCTGCCCCACCAACACAATTGCTGCCCATCCTCCCTTATTAACATCATAAAGGCGGAGTTTACAACATGTAGGAACCTCACACAATATTGGGAATAATGACCTAGCCAAATTGCTATACAATTTTTGGGGCAATTCAACCCATGACAACAACTTGAGTTGCAGAGTAAGGCTTGAAAGCCTATCAGACACCAAGCCTATATTTTTTTATTATACCATGCTGTCTTGCCTTGAGGCTAAGTTGTGAGCTTTATTCACCACTTGCTATGCAAAGCTAGTCTTTTATCGCAGTTCACTAAGTTTTGGCTATTGGAGAATCTCCTCAAAGCCTCCACAGAAGATGTACCCCTTATGTCTACTAATGCTGGGGTGATGAGGAAGAAACAGGGCTGGGGATTTCTAGTCTTGAACATAGTTACATGGTACAGATGTCAGGAGGCTTCATAACTCACAGCCTTGAACTTATATGTCTACTTGCAAATAATGAACAACATTTAAACATTATCATCTTGCTGAACACATTCCCATTTCTATGCTTCCATTTCTTTTCTTCTCCTTTCAGTAGGCAGTTATTTCCAAACTCACCATCTCCCATCTCATCAGAAAAAGGGAGGCTAAAGACAGCTTCGTCAATCATCCGGTTTGGAAGATTTGTATAGAACCTGCCAACGGTGGTCTCCAGATTACTCAGTTGGTTCAGCACCATCATGCTGCCCTTGACCACAGGCAAGCATGTCCGGTCTGGCACACCATACTTCCCTGAGTTCTGTTCAGCCAGATCTCTCAGGAAAGCCAGCTCTTTCAAACCAGTCACCCCATCTGAAATTGAAAGTCAAGAGAAGATAATGTAAAGCAAGATAGTCTAAAACCATAACATACAGTGCCATTTAGATCTAATAAAGACAAGGATGAGGTCTTGCGATGCCAAAGGAGCATGCAGGGGGCTTCGCAGGGAAAATACGGACTTGGGATGCAGATATTGGTTCCTGGTGAGGAACAAAGTCAGAGCCATGGCCTTTCTGTCAACAATCAAGAGGGCAAAGGAATTCTTCAAAAGGCAATGATGGAAAATACATAAGTTAATAAAGGAGCCCTGTTCAGTATATAACTAGTCTCCCCTAAAAGTTTATTTATAAAAAGTAAATTACTTTTCTGCTTTAGTATTTGAAACTGAAAGTAATGATCAACAAATCTACATTGAATTTAAATTAGTAGATGAAGTTGTAAGATCTTTAAAGGTTAGGGGTTTACTATTTCATGCCTTACCTCTATGCCTATAAAAAACTTTCCAAAGTCTCATGAAATTAAATGAAAAGAATACCCCAAGTCCTGTTTCGTTAAGCTCATTTTAATTACAAATGTTTTCGTGCTTGTTATTGTTAGGATAATACTGGATTGGATTTATTTAATGTGTTTTTTTTTTATTTAGAGGGTTTAAAAACTGTAAAAGATTCAGGCATAGTCATGCAGTGTTCTATAACATCTGTAATCTATAGCACAAAAATGAATTTAATAAACTTTTTTTCCCCTTCAAGTTTGCTGTTGTTGGAACATAGTCAAAGGATCAGTAACTGATTGCATATGGGTACCACTGTAAACAAATTCAAATGATTTCGGTCACTACTGAGATTCAACCAATAAGCTGAAAAAAGCTTTTACTCATGTTCTTGATGGTCTGCACAGCAAACATGAGCTATTCAGTAATCTAAAAAAAGATAAAGTTTTTATGGCTCACCTACTACATACAGCCTCATCATTTCTAAACAGGGAGTATATATACTTTTTTAGTTTTGGGAGCCAAAGCTGTGGCAGAAATGGATATATTTTCTTTCATAAAAAATTACATTAAAATAACTTGGTTTTACTTCGCTCATGCAAAACTGAAGGAAAGGTAAAAATACCTGAGCCAAAATTAAGCCAGAATCAGATTATCATTCTCCTTGATTTCCACAGAGCTAAGACGGGGACAGTCTGTGTGTCTGTGTGTCTGTCCTCCAGAGTAATGGCCAAACACAAAAAGCATGACTGATCCCTGACTTTATACTCTTGAGAAGCTCACAGAGGCAAATGATAAAAGGAGATGACTTAAGACAATAAATACACATTCTTCCTCTGCTATGTATTGGTCGGTTTTCTCAAAAAGTAAAAGAAAAGTGACAAACACTAGAACATCTACTAGACAAAAGGAATGGTGTGAGACAGAAGGTTATCAAGGACTGGGTATTTTGTGTTACTTCATCATGAAAGGTTAAGCAGGCTGTCAATCAACAGGATGACAGACTGGTGTGTTGGGTTGGTCCATTGGCAAAATAATTATACTGAGAACTACATTTCCCAGAATGCCCTTACTTCTATGCTTCCAGGTTAAAGTTGGGTAAAAGGAAGTAGTGTGAGAACTTGGAGGCAAAATGAAAGACGGTGGGAGATGAGTACAGAGATGCTGAGGATTCCAGTTTATCTCCCTTTTTCCTGCTCCTTGTTTAGCTCTTTCCTAGCTGCCAACTTGCTCAGTAATAGCAACCCTTGATCCACCGCTGATGCTTCCTTCAGAACTCACAGAAGTATCTGCCATGGAGAACCAACAACTCTCCACAGATTCTACATTAGGTCTCCTAAATGGTCTATGGAAACCCCAGTGGCACAGCATAAGTTTAAAAGCTTGACCTCCTAACCAAAAGGATTGGCAGTTTGAATCTACCAGGTGCTCCTTGAAAACCCTGTGGGGTTCTATAGGATTGTTAAGGGTTGGAATCGACTCAATGGCAACAGTAAATGGTCTTTTACTCTCACAGTTTGGGGACGTTCCTAGCCTCTAGACCTCCCTGCAAGCTCTGACTTGCTCTCTCGTGCTGGTTACTAAACTTTCTCTGAATTGCCTTTTTTTTTGGCTTTACTTCCTCAGTCTTTCTATAATTGCATGTAGTCTAATTCTGAAAATAAACACTCTAAAATTCTTATGGTGGTTCTACTTCCCTATGTGAACTGTGACTGATAATGTAAGGCAAAAAAATCTGCCTTAGTGAAAACTGCTCAGAGATGGCATGTAGAGAGAGAGAAATCTGGGAGTTAGAAGGCATATCTGGCCAGACTACAGGGAGAAAGAGAAGAGATAAGGGTGGTTCCAGGGGATAACCAGAGGTTATGAAGTATGGAATTATTAGGGGCTCAGCAAGTGCACCAGGGATTCTGGTGGGAGGATTTAGAACCAGTGACAGGATGAGACATAGCAAGGAAGCAGGCTTTTGTACTTGGGATCTGCCTGGGCAGACATTCAAATCTGATGGAAAAGAAGTGATCACTTCCTCTTTTTTTCCTTGTTCGATAAGTATTTAACTCATCTACTCTGTCTTCTCCGGCACCCTTTACAAGGTTCTCGGATACAAGGACTTTGTTTAATAATGATCTAAATTCCCAGTACACTAATAACAGCATGCTAAACATTATGGGTGCTTAAATAAATTTCATTTCTACCTTCTTCCTTTCCCAGTTCCTCCCCTCTCTCCCCCTGCTCAAGAGTGAAAGAGATGATAGGAGAGTAGAGCAACAGCCAACCAGAGATGACACTTAAAAAGTATATACTCTGGGCAAACACAGGCCATCTTCACCTGTGCTGAGCCCTGTGCTAAAATACAAATAAATAGAAGACACAACTTATGCCTGAGACGTTCACATTCTTGTGGAAAGTGAAAGGAGAACAATGTGTCACTATTGCACTCTAGTACAACGGGAGGCACACTGCAGAGAAGAAAGCACAAGATGCTGTGGGTACTGATACTGGACAAGTGAGCCGACCTTGGATCACCAGAAGCAGGAGAGAAAGCCTCCACCACTGAGCCACACTGTCTGAGACAGGAACTCACACAAGCTTTCGTTCTCTCACTCAGCTGGCTCTGAAGACCTATTACTTACCAGGCACTGGAGTCCTGGTGGTGCAGCAGTAAAAAGTTTGACTGCTAGTGAAAAAATCAGCAGTTTGAATCCACCAGCTGCTCCATGGAAACCCTACAGAGCAGTTCTATTTTATCCCACAAGGTTGCTATGAACTGAAAGTAACTCGATGGCCATGGGTTTGGCTTGGTTTTCGGTGGTAAGAAAAAAGGAGCCCTGGTTGCACAGTGGTCAAAGCAGTCAGCGGTTAAACATAAGATCAGTGATTCAAATCCATTAGCCACTTCGTGGGAGAAAGATGTGGCAGTCTGCTTCCCAAAAGATTCACAGCCTTGGAAACCCCATAGTGTTGCTAGGAGTTGGAACGAACTCAATGGAAACATGTTTTTATGAGTGCTAAGAAAATGATGAATGGTGCCTCAACATCAAAACAGCAGTCAAGAAATCAAAAGATGCTCTGCATTGTGAAAATCTGCTGCAAAGGATCTCTTTAAAGTACTGAAAACGATGTCACCTTGAAGACTAAGGTGCACCTCACCCAAGCCATGATATTTTCAGTTGCATCATATGCATGCAAAAGCTAGACAATGAATAAGGAGACAGAAGAAGAACTGATGCCTTTGAACTTTAGTGTTGGAGAAGAATATTGCACGTACCATGAACTGCCAAAAGAACAAATAGATCTGTTCTGGAAGAAGTACAACCAGAGTGCTCCTTGGAAGCAAAGATAGTGAGACTGTGTCTCACATACTTTGGACTTCTTGTCAGGAGGGATCAGTCCCTGGAGAAGGACAACATAAGTGGTACAGTGGAGGGTCAGTGAAGAAGAGGAAGAACCTCAAAGAGATGGACTGACACAGTGGCTGCAACAAGGGGCTTATGCATAACAACAATTGTGGGCATGGCACAAGAACAGGCAGTGTTTCATTCTGTTGTACACAGGGTTGCTATGAATTGGAACTGACTCGATGGCACCTAACAACAGCAACAACAACAAGAAGAAGTCCTGGTAGCACAGTGGTTAAATGACCAGCTGCTAACCAAAAAGTTGGAGGTTTGAATCTATTTGCTGCTCTGCAGGACAAAGATGGGGCAGTCTGCTTCCCTAAAGATTAACAGCCTCAGAAATTCTATAGAGTAGGTTTCCTCTGTCCTATGAGGGTGCTATAAGTCAGAATTGATTTGATGGCAATGGGTTTGATTTTTTGGTTTGGTGCTAACAACTTGGAACGTGTCATAATTTGCTTAGTATCCCAACAGTGTTATGAAGATTTTATTATTCTCCTTTTATAGATAAAACTGATGTCTACAGAGATTAAGTAATTTGCTAAGAACCACTCAGCTGGTAAAAGCAGACTGGAACTTAGAATCGCTGAACATCAGAGTCTGTATTCTTCCCGATAGGACCCACAAGACACCAGAAAAAGAAATATCTTGGTCAAAACACAGATTGCTGAGCCTTATACCTAAGCGTGTCTGAACAAGAATCTAAGAATAGAGCCTTGGAATCTGCATCTTAAAAAAAATTTCCCAGCTGATCTTTACATAACAATGTGAGGACCACTGTCTCTAACACCATGCAGTTCTCCTTAGAAATGTGGAAGTAGAGAAATTTAAAAGGTCCTAAGTTGGAATGGTAGTTGAATCGGTTAAAAACAAGAGTAAATGGCAACTTGGCCTATAGAGGGTAAGTGGCCTAAAGAAGATTCCGTAGAAGAAAAACAAGGCATTAAAAGTGTAAAGGGACAACACAACAGAGAGACTAGAAAACTGGTTGTTCTGAAACTAGAGGGCAGGTTGAATAGCCAAAGGGGAAAAAAATGGAATATTTCCTCCCATTTGTCAGTTTACTAGGTAAGCCCTTTCACATACACTGTCTCATTAAACAGCAACAAAATCAACTGCTGTTGTGCACCACCAGGTTAATCCCAATTTACAGCAACCCTACAGGACAGAGTAGAAATACCCCCTCCCCCCGCAGGGATTTCTTAGGCTGTAATATTTACAGCAGCAGAGTGCCAGCTCTTTTTCCAGTAGAACCATTAGGTGGGTTTGAACCACTGACCTCTTGGATAGCAGCTGAGCTCCTGCCCATAGTGCTACCAGAGCTCCTCAAAACCACCTGCCACCACTTACTTGGCTCTCAGTAGGTACCAAGCACTGTCCTGGGTACTTTCTATACATTAAGCCTAATCCTCACAACAACCTCAGAAAGGAGATCCTTGGTATGTCCACTTTATAGGTGAGGAAGTTGAGGCACAGAAAGTGGCAGAAGCAGGCTCAAGAACAGGAATCTGCAGGGAAGTATGAAATGCAGAGTCTTGGATACACATACAGAAGAATGTAGGTCAGTGGTTTTGCTGCAGGTTAAACAAATGGGAAAAAAATTAATAACTTTCATGAAGTATCAAAGTCCTAGATAATCTAAGAATGTGAAGGAGAATGGATAAAGGTGGAGCTATATAAACACCTCTGGGAGACCATGTCACTGCAGAAGGTTTATGAATAAGCAATTGGTGGGAGAGCTGAAAAGAAAGGCAGAGCCGAACACATGCCTTGAATCCCAATATCAGCTCTAGAAACAGATACATGGGAAGAAATTAGCTTGGGTGCCTCTCTCTCTGTACTTCATCAAAGCACATCCTTATGGTTCTTTTTTTCTTTTTACAAAAAAGCATCATATACTTAGAAGAAAACTTTCATCTGACAGAAAAATCTCCAAACACTACCTACCGTTCATGAGGGCATAGGTGAGAATCATTACGGAGTTGTTTAAAAAGCTATTTTCTTCATTGATGACACGGAGGGTAGCCTTTTTATCTTCCTCTGAAGAGTCCTTTGATGTAATGCCAGCTGACAGGTAAATTATGACCATGTCTGTATCTAAACAAAAACATACAAGCTGAATGTTACATTCTGGCAAAGGCAGCCGTCCAGTTTTTCTTTTCCATTTCCCCCGGGCTTCTCCGCCTCGAGGACCTGCGTGGCCACTGTTTCCACTCCTTCCCAGTCGACGCTCGGCCTTCATCTCTCTGCCTCTGCTCTTTTTCCCCTGCACTTCGTAGACAATGGGGTCTCATTTATCCTGGGCCTGATACGGCCATGTTCCTAATAAAGTCACCGGCGAAAAGAAGATGATTTCCTCTAGGTACCCACAGTGGTGGTAATTCAACAACTCTAAATGGAAATCCTTCCTGCTTTCTGAAATGGAAGGTTCAGAACATGATTCAACCTTTCCGCAGCGTAAGGGGTTGAATTGTGTCTCCACAAAATATGTGTTGGGAGTTCTGACCCCTAGCCTGTGGATAACTTTGAAAATAAAATTTTCTTCCTTATTTTAATGAGGCCATATCAATATAGGCTAAGTCCTAAATGTAAATCACTTTTGAGTGACATGAAGAGCAGCACAGACACGACAAAATCAAAAGCAAACCAACTGCTGTAAAGTTGGTTCCAACTCACAGTGACTCTGCATAAGAAAGCACAAATAGAGGAAAGCAAGACGTCAAAGCGAAATCGCCAAGGCACCAAGGAATGGTGGAGAAGCAGAGACAAGGATTTTCATAACAGCCAAACCGCTAAAGCCAGTGGCCCTGAATTTAGACTTCAAGCCTCCTAAACTGTAAGAAAATAAATCTCTGTTCATTAAAGCCACTGACTTGTGATTCTTCTGTTACAGGAGCACTAAGAAACAGACACACCCAGTGACTGAGAATCACTACTATGGACATAAATTTTAAGGAGACTTGGAAACCCTGTGGGGCAGATCTACTCAATCCTATAGGGTTGTTACGAGTTGGAATTGACTAAACAGCTACAAGTTTGGTTTGGGGCTCTGGAGGCTTTAAAGTGTGGTTGTTTCACAGGTTCCTGAGATGTGAGGATACTTGGTCCTACAGTAAGTATCTCCAGATACATTCTCACTTTGAAAACTGGTACAGACGAGTAACAAGAACACGGACATTAGAGCCAGGCTGCTGTATCCCAGCTCTGCTACTTACAGGCTCTGTCTCGGTAGCACAGGCAAATTCCCTAACTTCTCTACATCTAAATTTCCTTGTTTATAAAATGGCAATAATGATCATATTTACTTGGCAGGGCTGTTGTGAGGGCTTATCAGTTATTTAACTAAAGGGCTTAAGGAGTACTGGCAACTGGAAGTTAAAAGAAAAAAGAAGAAACCTTATCACACACCCACAAACATGAAACAAAACCCTCCTATTGGTCTGAAGCAGTACCAATGACTCCCGATGAAAACCACTGTCCAAAGAGAGGAAGAGTTAGAGTAACTGAGAAGTACTTCTAGCTCACTCGGAAGACCTTTCTGATAAGTGGACCTACTGAACTGTGAAAGTAGTGATATGGAAACCCTTGTGGTATAATGATGAAGTGTTAGGGCACCAAACCAAAGGGTCAGCAGTTCAAACCCGCCAGGTGCTCCTTGTAAACTCTCTAGGGCAGTTCTTCTCTGATCTCCAGTTGCTATGAGTCAGAATTGACCCAACAGCATCAGGTTTGGGTTTTCTCGGCTATACCACAAGAGATACATAAGCAGAGGCCGAATAATCATTTTCACAGAGGGAGAAAAGGTAACAGAACTGCTCTTTTATCTTATCTTTTTCATCTGAGATTATTTTGGGGGTCACTATGAGTTGCAATCAACTTGACAGCATAGGATTTTAATTTTAAACAGAAGTTTACCCTTTTACTGAGCAATACATATTTATGTTTAATAAGTTATATGCTCTTTTGTTCAGGTTTCTATTTTTGTCATTTAATTGATGGTTACTTTATTAATTACCAAACCCTGGTGGCGTAGTGGTTAAGTGGTAACCAAAAGGTCGGTAGTTCAAATCCACCAGGTGCTACTTGGAATCTCTCTGGGGCAGTTCTACTCTGGCCAATAGGGTTGCTATGAGTTGGAATTGACCCAACAGCAGTGGGTTTGGTTGGGCTGTAATTACTACGGCAGGCAACCTCCAAGTTAGCCTCCCAGTGATCCCACTTCCCAGCATTCATTTCTTGGGCAGCTGCCTCTCCATGATGTGGGCTAGGTTTAGTGACTCCTATCTAGTGACTAGAAAGTTGCAGAAATAAGGGGATGTCAAGACTAAGTCACAAAAGGGCTGGTACTTCCTCTTTAAAGGCTATGTCATTACAAGAAGCCCAGCTAGCAAGTTGTGAGCTGTCCCTTAGAGATGCAAGGAAGTAAGTCTCTTGGATCTAAGTCAGCCAGCCACCATGGGAATGAAGGTGGAAGTGGATCCCCCCTAGATGAACTGTGAGATGACAGCAGTCCTTACCAACAGTGTGACTGCAGCCTCACAGGAAGCTTGAACTCAGAGGTACTCTACTATGCTCACCTACATGGACTGCGAAATAATAACTTGTTTGTTGTTTTAAGCCACTAAGTGTCTGGGGTAATTTGATCCACACCCATAGATAATAATATATCTATCCTTTAAAAAATGGACTTAACAATAACAAAGACACAGTGCTTAAATTTCTCTGTTTCTAGATTCCATGTTAGACTTTGATGTATTCTTTACTATGCAGAACTGAGTATAGACAGTCCTTGGAATATGAACAAGTTCCATTCCTAAGTCTGTCTTTAAGTCAAATTTGTATGTGAGTCAAAACAGTTAGGTGTGGTTTCTGTCTAACACCTAATCAGTCGATTATTTGTCTTAGTATATAGTGTACCCTTCTATGCATAAAAGCCATTAGAGAAACACTTCAGGTACACTAAAACTTCAAGGACATAATTATACCATAATAATAATCATGTTTTGATGCACATCACAAAGTAGTGCCTGTTTGTCATTATGAACCACCATACCCGTGTGGCAGAGTCACTTCCAACTCACGGCAACCACGTATGACAGAGTAGAACTGCTCCATACAGCTTCCAAGGAGTGCCTGGTAGATCTGAACTGCTGACCTGATTAGCTGTAGCTCTTAACCACTACACCACCAGGTTCCTATGAACCATTGTATGTACCTCAGATTTTTAATGTAATAGTCTTTATGGTGCAGGGGTGGGTGTGCAACTACAGGTTGTATGTAAATCGGATGCTTGTAAGCTGAAGATGGCCTGGAATTAATTTGTTCTATCAATGTTAGAGACAACTGAATGGTGTTTAATATCTATCTGAAAGAAGGCACTGCATTCAAAGGTTTTTCTAGTTACTATTCAGACTTAGTATCCAAGCAAGTTTTAAAGCTAATTTTGTCACCTGAGTAACTCACCAAATCATCATTAACTACAAATCTAACTGACCATAATTTAATCATCATAGCTTAAAAAGGGAATGCTGATAAAAAGTGAGACAAAACAACCCTATAAACTTTGGAAAATTCCTATCTTAAACTAGATGTCTGTTTTTCCAGTGTTGTAAACAAAACCTTGTAAATAACAAATTCCACTGCTGCTGAATCAGTTCTGACTCACAGAGGCCCTGCAGGATGGAACAGAAATGCCCAATGGGATTTCCAAAGCTGTATATCTTTATGGAAGCTAGCCCGCCAACATCATTCTCTTGAGGGGCAGCTAGTGAGTTTGAACTGCTGACCTTTCAGTTAGCAGCCCAACACTTAGCCAGTACACCGCCAGGGCCACGTTCCCCTCACATGCAGGTCATCATGTGACCACACTTTCAGACTGATCTGAAAGTAAACTCTGAGTTCACTCAGTCTTAAGATTATGGATGAAATAAGCCATTGCTGAGAGCAGACTGAGTGCACAAGCTCGGGTCAGGAAGCAAGAAACCCTACAGTTCACAGGCTCCTTTAGTAACCCAGCCCAGTTTCCTTCCATCCAGCAAACAGACTGTAAGCATCCTTACCACTCCTATCCACAGGCAAATTCACTTTTTCATTCTTAGATAGCAGGCTTGCCAAATCCTGGTCTGACTTACTTTGCTACTCATCAAGGCCATCCCCTCCCTACTTAGCCATTCAGAAGGAATTAAAATGTTATAGATGAATAATGTCAGGGAGGAGTCATTATAGGGATTTTAAAAAAAAAAAAGGTCACTGCTGTCAAGTCTATTCTGACTCATAGCAACCCTACAGGACAGAGTAGAATGGCCCCATAGTTTCCAAGGAGTGCTTGGTGGATTTGAATTGCTGACCTTTTGGTTAGCAGAGTAGCTCTTAACCACTATGCTGCCACCAGAGTTTCCATAGGGATGTACAGCAGAGCAAAGATGTGCAAATAACCAGAGGAAATGCAACAGACTCTCCATTTGGGATGTCTGTCTAAACTATCAGCACATCCTGGATCAACATCAAAGGGTAAATATCAGCTTAAATTTTGGCCCTGCCCACACTACTGGATCCTCAAAACAATTCACTGACCAGTCATCCCAAAAGATGAACCAAGAAAAAATAGCTGTTGATTAGATGTATTGGTTATAGATCTATCATGGCACTGAATAAAAGGTATAGATGTTTTGGTTGGTACAAAGCTACTGTAATTACCACCTGTAACTTCTGTTTATGTAACTCCTAAAGTGGGGTTCCTTGGAAACTCTATGGGATTCTACTCTGTGTTAGAGAGTTGCTATCAGTTGTCTGGCTGGCTGGCAGGCATCAGTCAGAATCGACTAAATGGCCATGGTTTTTGTTTCCTTCATGTGGAGCAGACATTTTATTTCTCAGTACAGAATAATTGTACAACAATCCTACAGAGGGGATTTTATTTATCAGACTAGCACCATTCTAGTGTCAGGTACATAAGAGTTGCTCAGTAAATGTCAGTGGAATAAACAGAAGCAGGAACATATCATCTGAGCTTCTAGCAGGACTACATAGATAACTTGTTACGCTGTAGACAAAGCCACCAGTGATCCTTTGGCATTTTAGGGCTTGGGGTCAACCCAAGTCTCGAGTATCTGCTTTAGTTTACTTGGAACCAGAAGTCCTGAACATCATAATTACCACAGCTAATATTTACAGAATATTTATGATGTGTCAGACATGGAATCTTGGATCTTATTGTCGCCCTCAGTTTACATATGAGGAAACAAGTCCTGGAAAAGTCAAATAATTTATGCGTAAGTTCAGAAGGTTAGAGAAACTTCAGAGTAGGAATTTGAGCCCACAGTGGTTGAAATTCAAAACCATGTACCGTAACCACTCTACTATATTGCTTGAGAACTCCCTGAAACCTACATACCTCGTGAACTGGACACCATTCATTTCTCAAACATTTCTTTACACAACTCAATTTGGGCACCTTTTTCTCTAAACTATCAGAAGAAGCTGTTAAGCAGAGGCCAGTGGGCTGAGTCCTATCCACAGAAATATTCCCTCAAAAGGTCTCTCTGTTTTAAACAAACAAAGCCACTAAAATTTGCCCAAGCCTGTGGCAGTCATTCTTCTTGCCATGTTTTTGTAAATCAATATTAATGAAAAAAAAAAAATCCAGAGAACAGCCTCTCCTCAAACAGCCATCTGCTAAGTGGCAGGAGAATTTGGAAGAAGTTTAATGAGATCTCTAGTCACTCTTTTGGGAGTCATGTTGGCACAATGGTTAACAGCCTAGTTGCTAAGGAAAAGGTCAGCCCCTGAAATTCTAGCTACTCCTTGGAAACCCTCTGGGGCAATTCTACTCCATCCTATACAGTCATTGTGAGTCAGAATCTACTTGGTGGCAGAGAGTTTGGTTTTTGGTTTTATTCACTGTTTTAAAGCGGGAACAAATGTCAACAGTTTGAAAGTCAGATTTCACATAAAAGTCCAGATTTCTGGCATCTCTTAGAAGATCTGCAAACACTGGGAAGATATTCTTCCTCTGCAATAACAAGTGAAAGCAGAAGACCAACTAACCAGGTTTAACTGAGCTCTCGACCTTCCTACACTCCCCAAAGCAATCCCCGTTACCTCATCCTCAACCTTGCCCTCCCCCTATTCACTACCTGGCCACCTTAAGAATCTGAGCTTGAAACTGCAGGTCTAGCATTTCTCTTCATCTTTTTTCACAGTGTAATAATAAAAACTGGATTTAAGCTCTAAAGATGGCTTAACAACTCAACCAAGGAGAAAGAGCACTTCTAGTGACCAGCTCTGAGAGGTAAATAGCAACTGGCTTGCAAAACTGGTCATCCAACTAATACACATTGAATACTTGAGAAGTCAGCCTTGTTTGCCAGCCCTTCTGAATCACGTGCAACTTTGCACTCAGTCGCCCTGAAATTGGCCTGTCGGAATAGCTGACCATTGGCATCACTGTTAGGCAGAATTCTGAGATGAACACACTAAGTTACATCTTTGTGTATTCTCCTTCTGAATACAGGCAGGGCCTGTAGTTTGCTTCTAACCAGCAGAATATGATAAAGGTGAAATGACATCACTCCAATGATTGTGCTACATTATAAAGCAAGAGAATTTTGCAGATGTAATTAAGGTCTCCAATCAGTTGACCAGAAGTTAATCAAAAGGGAGATAATCCCAGGTGGACTTGAACTAATAAAGTAAGTTCTTGAAAACAGGGTCCAAGCATTCCTTGTAGTCAGAGACTCAAAGGAAAAGAAATGCTCTCCTGTTAAAGGGACAAGATAACAGGAGTTCTAGAGCTGCAACAGAATGAATTCTAAGCAACGATCATGTGAGCTTGGAAGAGAACCTTTAGCCTCAGAGGGGACCACAGTGCTGTCTGACACTTTGATTACAGCCTCGTGAAGCCCTGAACAGAGGAAGATCCAGTTAAGCTGTATGTATACTGCTAACCCACAAACACTGAGATGATAAAACTACGCTGTTTTAAGCAGTGAAGCTTGTAGTAATTTGTATGCTGGAACCAAAAATGAATTCGCCACCTGCCATCATTAGTTGTAATAATGACTGTAGCTTCCTTCTTGAGGGCCTATCATGCGCTAGACGTTGTGCTTGGGTTTTACCAGTGCTGCGTCCATTTTAATGGAGGCACACTAAAGAGCTTGAGAATGTATTCTTAAAATTTATCTCAATAGGATACAATCCTTTTCTTAGGAAAAGAAAAAAATTAAAGTCAACTACAAACAGATTTTGGAATATGAAAGGGAAAATGACATATAGATTCCTTTCAGTAATTTCAAAGTATAAGTCCATTTCAAATACTCTTTACTGTAGCATGCATTCCAATTCCATATTTTCTTTAATACATGAAAATTAAATTAGAGTGCCTTTGTACATCTGAAGGGCCATGCTCATCTAAATGACAGCTGGATAGAAGAAGGAAGGATCAAGGAAAGGATGTCGGCTTTCCCATTCATGTGCATGTGCACACACATAGAGCTGACATCCACTCCAAGTCAGTGAGGAAGCAAGGCGGACAATTAGCATTCAAAAGGATGAGGCTATTCCCCTGGGAAATAAATGAGGATATGTTCTTAATAAAGGAGAAGGAAGAGGAGTGAAGGAAACAGGTGGACTGGGGATCTCTGAATAGAAAAAAAACCTAGTAAGATTAAATGACCATTACTATAAAACTTGATCCCAAATCCAATCCAAAACAAGTCTCTTTAAACATACCATTTTACAATATAGTCTTATAACTATTTTTACCTATAATTCTTACAAACTCTCTGAGAGAATTCTCTTACTTGCTTGGAATTTTGTGTTATTGTTGGTGCTTCGAATCAGCTGGAATGCCTTTCGGAATCCCACGGCATGCTGGGTGGGACTGTCGGAGGACTTGACGTTGCTAACGAAGGTGGACATCTTCCTTTTTGTCTCGCTGGTGGCTGGTGACAGGAATGTCTTGTAGCACTGGTCAAGTGAGCACGTTCTGACGGTGTCCGCCACAGTCAACACAGAAATCTTGAAGACAGAACATGAAACTCGTTACCCTATCACGTGAAGTTTTTTTTTTTCCTTTCACAATCCAGAAGTGCCCAAAGAGTGAGAGACAGCCTACAAAACAGTTTCCAGGAGTCTACAAATAAATGCCTCAGGCATAAATCTATGAAATTTGAAAAAGATTAGTAAGGACTATAAAACGGGGAAAAAATACTTAAGATTGGTATTCATTTCCAAGATAAAGTCAGAAGTATGGTACTCATACACAACACTCGAAAAAAGAAAGAAACAATTTCACATGGAGAAAAATATCCATGAGTGTACTAACTACCTTGATTTTCAAACTGAGGGTGGGAGTTGGGACACAGAGCATGTTTTAAACAATGGGATTAGTGAGCTAAACCTCTGGAACTGGGAAAGTCAAAATGATAAAGTAGAAAATGTCTACAGGCAACAGATGCCTATTAACTGTAAACAGGCCTATCTCTGAGCTGTTCTGGAGATTAGCAAACTTCAGACCCTTCTTTTTCTCCTCCCATCAACCCTGAGATAAAGTTCAGTCATCTACCAACATCTAAATCCTTCATCCTTCTCCCCAGCCTGAACTCCCACAGGAAAGTCAAGGCTTATCAGAGAAGGCCTTAGCAGAAGCCATGAAAGGCAGTGGATGGCTGGTGGTGGTGCTCCACTGCTTCCCTAAACATCAGAATAAAAAACAAACCTTACCTTCTTTTTCCCATAATAATAATAAAAAAAGTCAATTAAAAAAAACGAAAAGCACACAATGTAACATAAAATATAAGACATAATAAAAGGCATTTGGGGGCATTGAATGCCACAGGGCTCACTGGGACAACGGTCACCTTATCGTGTTCATCGATGGCGCTAAGGATGACCTGGGCGGCGTCCTTGGCGATCTGAAGCTGAGTGTCCGTGACAGAAGCCCCGTGGTCCAGGATCACTACTATGTGCTTCGACTGAGGACGGACCGTGGAGACGTAGATGGGTCTAGAGGGGGGAGAAGCTCTCGGGGGGTCAGTCTTGGTTCAGGGCTGCAGGCCTCACCGTAACACAGCTGTGAATACTAATGGTATGTGGCTAACTTGGTGTTTCTGGGCTTTTCTCAGGGCAGTACAAGGATGAAGAGATCACCATGGAAGGAGAAGCCATGTTGGTACTCTGAAAATAACATCTCAAAGCAACAACGTATGCCTGCAGAACAGAAATCAGTAACTTGTGTCTTCTAAAGATCAAAGTAACAAGACCATGCTTTTAAGAAAAACTCCTTGGGAGGTGGGTTTTTTCAGAATACTCTAAAGTCAACTCTCAGCTATGGTCCCACTGCTCACTGTTGCATAACCCATTCTACTATAAGAAAAAAAGAAGTGGTACACTCTTGGGTTGTACAGACAGTGCAACACAGAGAAAGTGACCCACTTGCCAGGGCTGGGTCATCATTTGCAGAGGTAAGGAGAAATGAAACAGCCACCTACAGCCACCACCTGCCTGTCAGTGGAGGCTTGCACGCTACCAAGATGCGGAACAGCTTTCTGCAAGGCTTTTAGGCTACGATCAACTTGGAAGAAAGGCCTGATGATCTATTTCTCAAAATCAGCCAAAGAAAACTTTCTGGATCACAATAGTCTCTGATCCATAACCAATCAAGGGGAAGGTACAGGACTGGGAAGTCTTTTGTTCCAATGCGTATGGGGTTGCTGAGTCTGGAAGGACTGGACCACAATCACCACCTATGAGCATGTGGCAGATTGGGTTTATCTCTCTCTAGACACAGGTTCTTGTAAAAAGGGTCTGTTCCTTTCTGTACTAAGCACTTTCTCATAGGAATTTACAACCCCTTAGCCAAACACAGGAAACCCTGGTGGTGTTGTGGATTAAGTGCTATGTCTGACAACAAAAAGTTGGCAGTTCAAATCTGCCAGGTATGCCTCGGAAACTCTATGGAGCAGTTCTACTCTGACCTCCAGGGTCGCTAGAAGTTGTACCCAACTTGATGGCAGTAGGTTTTTTTTTTTTTAATCTAAACGTGCAAACCCTGGCGGCATAGTGGTTAAGTGCTAAGTCTGCTAACCAAAAGGTCAGCAGTTCAAAATCTGCCAGGTGCTCCTTGGAAACTCTATGGGGCTGTTCCTACTCTGACCTGTAGGGTTGCTACGAGTCGGAATCAACTTGATAGGAGTAGGTCTAGGTTTTTTTTTGACTATCTAAACTTGTAAAACACTGTCATCAAAATACATCCAAGCCTCTCATTGGCCACTCCTCTTGTCAGGGTTTTGTTTGCCAACATTAAAAAAAAGAGAGAGAGAAAAACCTACAGGGGAGAATTGCTTCTCATCAAAACAGTCTTCTCCTAATATGCAGGGCATAAGGGTTTGTGAGAAGATGTTTAATGAGGTCTCCATTCACAGACTTAATGCTGGGACAAATTAGGGGGAGCTTAAGAAAGCAAATCAGCCTCAAGAGAATTCTCTCCTTTTACTGACATCCCTAAAATGCTAGATATCTATGTGAAATGTTAGATGCCAACTGAGCTACAAAGGCTAGGCACAAATTAAAAAATGCAGGGAAAGTACTAACAAAATTCAAAACTTGGCTGAGTTTACACTAACTGTTCTCAAGCCAAAAAGTCCTGCACCGATACTAAGGCAACCACTTTATTTTCATTAGTTGGTGTTATTGAGCCTGTAGAAAAAATAGGACAAAAAGAATCCAGAAGAGGTGGCTACAGAAAACTAAGAGTGAAAAGAAGGAAATTAGAGCAACTGAAAGCTGACAATTAGGTCAAATATGAATATTTCAGTCCTCAAACATCATAAGGTAGGTGAAAGCACGTTCTTTAAATCAACATACTTCCTTCTTTCCATCTCAAAGAAAAGAAGAATCTGTGTTAGCAGTGCCATACTCTATCACTGAAACTGCTCTTTGTTGTTGTCACTGTCAGGTGCCATCAAGTTGGGGTTCCTACTCTAGCGGCCCTGTAGGACAGAGTAGAACTGCCTCATAGGACTTCCAGTGAACAATCTGTAGATCTAAACTACTGACCTTTGGGTTAGAAGCCAAGCTCTTGATTACTACGCCATCAGCGTTCCTCAGCAGCTTTAGTGAGATACATAAAAAGGAGCACTACATCTATGGACTGGGAAGTGATTTGGCCACTGAATCTAACAGGAATATAGAGAGCTTGTAAAGGCGTCAGAGGAAAGCAAGGAGGATGAGACAGGAAGGTACTCAGTGGAGAGAGGAACGTGGGTTACGTACCCTAGTGAAGACAAGTCGCAAGGTGACTTAACAGAGATTGAGGGTGGCCATCTATGAAAACCTTCCAAGTTATCTGGTATAGGTGAATACTGATTTGTGACAAGGTTCTGCTTTTCCTTTTGGACTAACCCTGACAGGGGATTCATTAAAAGAAGCATGACAGTTAATCTATTTTCTTAATCACAAATTAAGAAGTAGGTGATTCATGGCATCTCTTTTGCTCCAGTCACAGATGAAGCAAACTTGAATACCAAGGCCATGACTGCTGGTCCAGCCTTTAAGACATGGAAGTATTCACCTAGATGTTTAGAGAGGATGCTGAAGAAAAAATGTAGCCAAAAAAATCTTCCTAGAAAAGCAGAGAAAAAGTATTTTTCCTTGGGAAAATCCTAGACAACATTAAAGACGAAGGAAAGCTAAAGTGATGGTTAATTCAGAATCCAACTAAAAGCACAAAAAGTCACTCAACTCAGAAAAGCCTTGTGCTGGCTCCAGATGTTCTGGCATCAAACATCTGACATTGCAAAGGAGAAACCATCCAGATTCAAAATAAGATTATCTTTGCCTCAGGAGTTCCATAAATTGCTGAGTCTTGTCATACAAATTATTTCACCATTACTGTCCTTCGGGCTAAGTGGTACAACCTCATGTCATATTAAAAGCAGGACGTTTGTGAACTTTAATGTAACATCCTGAGGACAATGCTAAAACTTCTGGTTAGCTGAGATTTACATGTAAGATTTCTGGAGTACGAGAAAAGCACAAAGAAAGAGAAGTTGAGAAATACGAACTCAAACAATGCTGAGAAACATCATAAAACATTCCAGGGATATGCTAGAAAAGAGAATCCACGATTCACATCTCAATAAAAATATGTGAAGCTCAGAACAGTTCTGGTGCTTCAAACTGGTTACTTTCTTGAGTAAACACCCATTTTTATTTGGCTTGATAGTTCTAGGAAGCATACCAACTTACCTACTGCGATGTTCATAGCTGCCTTTACACCGGAACTTGTGTGCTGGAAAAACAGTGAAAATTCCTTCTTCTGAACTGAAATACTGCCATTTAATTCCAGGGTTGGATTTCAGGTTGTCTGCAAGAACTGCAAGAGCAGGGAAAATGAAATATAACCACCAAATCCACAGGTGCGCATAAGCATCGCTACTCAGGCATCTGTTTTGCGTAAACTACTTGTACTATGAAGAAATCCCACCAGATAGAAGGATATAAATTTCCTGCTAAATGGTTTTCTCTTTCTTTCAAAATACACCCCATGAAGACAAAACAAAATGTGTGAGTTGAGTGACACTATCGCTTGTAACACAGTAAGCTGACACTTTATGTTCTGGACCATTTTTCCAGCATGAGTCATTCATTTACATTCATCAATCCCCTCACTTGGTTTGCTCTGCTGGCCCAGGGGTACCTTTTCCAACTTTGGAAATAGCCTTCTTAACAGGTCTAGTCTCCAGAAGGACTCTACCTGTGACTCTGCCTTCACCTCACCGTCTCATACAGTAAAATGAGAGAGATGACCCAGGTAGCACTCGAAATACTGGAACCACTGTCATTCAGTTATAGTTGCTACTAAGAGAATGATTCATATTGCCGGGCACTGGGATAAGGACTTTCTACATAATATCTCACTTAATGCTCACATAACTCTGGCCTGGAGGTGGCATTATTATCTATACTTTGGTGTTGAGAAAGCATGCTTTGGAGTACAGTCACTTGTCTAAAGTGTCCAACCAATAAATGAGTCGAGACTCAGGCCTGGGTGTACCTGGATTCTGTGCCTCCCTTCAGCACACTCCACCTCCCTTCTGTTTATCTGCATCACTCATTCCCTCAGCCTTCCAGTGCTGGCCATCCTGTTTTGTGCAGTGTTGTCCCACAACCTCTGTGATGTCTTTGTTACCCTCTCCTGCAGTCTGAGTTCACTCCTATGTCTGAATGCTTATGCCCTTTCATTCTGTTCCACAACTCAGTTTTTTCTTTTTTTTAAAGTCACTTTTAACATGTGTAGAGTATTGCTTTTATGCTGCAAGATGTACAAAGATAAGGAAGGAAAAAGCCCCAATGTAATAACTGATATATGAGGTCTGACAATTAAGTCCACAAACTTCATTGTTCTAGGGGCTACATAACACATTGCTGAATATCACTATGGTCACCTTCAAAGTGTTCCCCTTGGGAAGCTATGCACCAATGCCAGCACATAGTCTACCCTTCAAAGCAACTTTGGAACTCTTTATGGAATGGCCATTGAGCATGGTGGCAAGGTGACAAAGTGACAAGTTTGTGAACTTAATTGTCTCATCGTCTGTGAGGGAGTTTTTGACCAGTAAACAACTGTATTGGAATATCCTCCCTACTCACGTGATCTGGCCCCCAGTAACATTTTTCTTTATCTGAAGATAAAGGAAATACTGAAAGGAAGACATTTTGATGATTTTCAGGATATCAGTGGTAACAAGACAACAGCTCTGACAGCTATTCCTGAAAAAGAGTTCCAAAATTGCTTTGAAGGGTGGACTAGTGCTGGCACCAGTGCATAGCTTCCTAAGGGGAGGACTTCAAAGGTGGCCGCAGTCATATTCAGCAGGGAGGTACGTAGTACTTTTCCTAGGATGAGTTTAAAAGTTAATTGGCAGTCCTCATACTAACAGAATTATTACACAGATGGAAGTAAGAGGCCAGAGCAATTTAATGAAGGTAGGAGTCTGAGCAAAGGCAATAATAAAGGAAGGCATTAGGCATATTTGAATCTACACACATTCAATGTATAGTAATAGGTCCTTGGGTGGTGCAGGGAAAGATATAGCAGTCTGCATCTGCAGAGATTTGCAGCCTTGGAAACCCTGTAGAGCAGTTCTATTTTTTCCTATAAGATCACCAAGAGTTCAAATTTGCTCAACGGCAACGGGTTCTAGGGGATAGAAATGGCTCACTTTCCACTTCCGGCTGAAGGGTTGGCAATTCAGACCTACCCCCAGGTGCCTCAGAAGAAAGACCTGAAGATCTTCTTCTGCAAGATTAAAAAATAAAACACAACAAAACCAGTTGCCATTGAGTTGATTTTGATTCACGGTGACCCTGTGAGTTTCAGAGTGGAACTGAGCTCCACAGGGTTCTCACGGTTGAGAATTTCTGGAATCAGACTGATAGGCTTTCCCTTCACGGTATCCCTAGGCAGGTTCCAACTGCCAGCCTTTCAGTGAGTAGCCTAGTGCTCGATTCTTTGCACCACCCTGGGACTACACTCCACTACTGAAAATCCTATGGAGTGCAGTTCTGTGAAACGTGGGGTTGCTATGAGTTCATACTGACTCAGTGGCAACGGTTTGGGTTCAAATATGATAGGTGGACATATTGGAATACATTTCTATACCACACTGAGAATCAGCGATTCCATTTCTGAAACAAGACATGTCAACATCTAAGAGTGTTCCTGGGAGCCACACAATCACCTACACTGATATCTCTAGGTCAAGGCTGACAGCACCCCGGGATGTCAGAATGTGTGGTGCCAGTGTCTGTCTCCCATCCCTTAGATGGTCATGAACTCTGTAACAGGCCTACTTACTCTCCTCAGCATCCAGTGTAGTGACTGGCCTGTCACAGTGGCTCATTATATTGGCCGAGCTGAAGTTCTATTTGAGAAACACAGGCCTTGTTTCAGGGCTAAAGCCCTGCAGTCTCTGGTCCACTGTATCTGCACCTACCATTGCCCTGATTGCCCACTTGGCTTTGTTCAACTCTTCATTTGTTCTTGACCTCCTGTATATAAAAACCTGTTTTATGCAACAAGAGTAAAGAGACCAAAAACATAAAATTCTTACCTACAGAAGATTTAAAGACTGAATGAAGGAGGTCAGAAACACACATAGAAACTTCTAATAATCACCACAGTATCTGATTAAGAACATGGATGAGCTATAGAGGCCAACTGTGAAAATGCAAATTTCAGGCAGATCTGCCAGCTGTTTAATAAGGGAGTTGGAGATGCAGACTGAATGAGTGCCTATGACCTGCCAGGCATTACGCTGGGTTCTACGTGTGCCCTGTTACAGCAGGATTTCACCACATGGGCATGGGGCTAAGAAAACAGAACCACATCCCAAGATGCAGCCAATGTGTAAGAGCACGGAGAGCGAGAACTTTGCAGTGGAGTCACTTCTAGAATGCCAACTTATCAAGCCAGAAAGCCTGAGGCCAAGTTCTCTGCATCTCATCAAAGGACAGTTTACGCAGATACACGTCATTTACTGTTACTCTGTGCGCAGTGAAGGGCAGAGTGAAGATCTCTTTGACTCCTGTGCCTTTCTCTTTCTGAGTGAAAGTTTTTAAATTGCACTTACTAGGCATAAGTCTTTTTCCCATTAACAGCGTGTCTTTTTGAGGACTGCCTTTCTGAGTCATGGCAGATATTTCCACTGTTTTCTAAAATTAAACAAACAAGCAAAACTATCTGGGCAGCTCCTGACTGGAGGCGAGATGAGCAGGCAGAAGAGGACAGGAGCTGGCTGAATAGACACGGGGCACAGAAGGTGCCAAGGAGAAGTGCTGTCACAGCGTAGGGAGAGCAACTGGGGTCATCAAACAATGTGTGTGCAAAGTTTTTGTATGACAAACTGACTTGAACCATAAACTTTTACTTAAAGCATGATAAAAAGCGAATAAAGAGAAAAGTAAACACTTTAAATATATAATGGAACAAAATGGGATACATATATATGAGGTCTGCCAATTAAATTCACCAACTCATCCTAGAGTTGTACATACCTCACTGCTAAATATCACTATAGTCACTTTCAAAGTCCTCCCTTTGGGAAGCTATCCCACCAAAGCCAGTGCTTACTACACCCTTCAAAGCAATTTCAGAACTCTTTCTTGGAATGGCCATCAGAAGTGTTGTCAACTTACCCTTGATGTCCTGAATGTCATCAAAATGTCTTCCTTTCAATATTTCCTTTATCTTCGGGTAAAGAAAAAAGTCACTGCAAGCCAGATCAGGTGAGTAGGGAAGCTGTTCCAATACAGTTATATTTGTTTACTGGTTAAAAACTCCTTCACAGACAACTATACAACTAAGTTCACAAACTTGTGATCGTAAGACCATGTGCAATGGCCATTCCAGAAAGAGTTCCAAGATTTCTTTGAAGAGTGGACTAGGTGCGGGCATCAGTGCATAGCTTCCCAAGCGAAGTACTTCAAAGGTGACCAAAGTGACATTCAGCAATAAGGTATGTAGCCCTTAAAACAATTAAGTTTGCAGGCTTAATTGTCCAACCTTATACAATGGAAAAATACTCAGCTATAAAGACAAATGAAGTTCTGACACATGCTAAAACATGGATAAGCCTTGAAATGCTAAGTAAAATAAGTCAATCATAAAAGAAATAATACAGTATGCTCTTACTTACAAGAAATATATAAAGGATGGGCAAAAGTACAGGGACCAGAGTTTCTTGGTGGTTACCAGATGGGAGAGAGAAAGGGAAGGGAGAGTCATGTTTAGGAAGTAGTGAGTTCTTGTTCACGGTGATGGGAAATCTGGAAACAGCATTGGCGATGGCTGAGCAATATGATTGATGTTACTGATATCACTATATTGTATACGCAAAAACTACTGAATTAACAATAAAAACTTATCTATAATGGATATTAAAATGCCAGTTTCATCTTTAGTCTTGGCAAGTATGGACATGGGTCCACTAACCATGGACCAATTCAAACAAGGAAGAAAAGATGAAGGCACCATCAGTAAACCTCTAATTTTATGCTTACCGTTAACAAGGACTTAGAAAAGAGAAAATGCCGGGACAACATACTGATTGTGTCAGAAAAGTGCCATGCTGTGTTTTCTCTGTCAGTCTGTCTATTTCCAGGCCAGAGTATGCCTGGCCAAGGTCTCACCCATCAAGAAAATTTAGAATGTACTCTAGCAAACATGGAGGCCTGGGCGGCACAGTGGTTAAGTGCTACAGCTGCGAACCAGAAGGTCTACAATTCAAGTCTGCCAGGTGTTGCTTAGAAACTCTAGGGGGAAGTTCTACCCTGTCTGACAGGGTCACTAAGAATCAGAATCGACTCAATGGCAGTGGATTTGGCTAGCAAACATTTGCCATGCATTTGTAAGTGCCAAGTCCTGTGTTAACGCTTGCACACATGTCATTTAGTTCTCACCTCAATGAACTAATCTAACAACACGCATTAACGTTAGGTTTAAATTAAATCAGAACGGGGCAGGCTCCATGGGCACATGGGAATAATTTAGATTTCTTCCTAATCCCCTATTCCTTAATGGTTTAAAAATTCAAACACCTTCACAGAAACTCCCCTTTAGTCTGCTTCAGGGAGTGGCAAACTTCAAGGAGGGCCAGAAAACAAGTATTTTCAGCTTTGTGGGCCGTCCAATATCTCTTGCAACTATTCAATGGTGCTGTTGCATGAGAAAGCAGCCATGTCCATATACAAATGAATGATTGTGGGTGTGTGCCAACATACGCTTATTTATAAAAATCAGGGGCAAGCCAAATTTGATTGGTGGTTTAAATTTCAGCAAGCCTCAAAATCACGTAAAATATACATGAAGGCTTTAAAATATTCCTTATACCTTTAACCATTACACACACATTGCACCAAGGAGCTGTAGCATATCTTGGTCTCCCAGTTATCCTAGGAGTACAAATGATTACCCTCAAGCAAATCAGTAAATTAGCCGCTGTCAAGCTGACTGTGACTCATCACGACCTCCTGTGTGTCAGAGTAAAATTGTGCTCCATACAGTTTTCAGTGGTGGAATTTTCAGAAGTAGACAGCCAGATCATTCTTTTGAGATTCCTCTGGATGGATGTGAACCTCCAATCTGACAGTGGCAGCTGAGTGTGTTAACCATTTGTGTTGCCTAGAGTCTCTATGTTTCAGAAGGAGAAACAAGCTCTGGGAGGTATTTTGATGTGCCCAAGAATTTCACAGCACACAACACAGGCCCTACAACTCAAACCAGTCTGTAACCATACTTGTTCCTTTCTACTCAGCCAGATGACTTGCCCTTGGTCAAGGTCATCCATCAGTTGGATTGAAGCAACCACATGCTCTCTCCAGCCACCACGCTGATGTGAGTAGATGTAAACACGGAAGAGGCTTTTTCTCAACCTCTTCTCCTAGGGGTCTGAAGCCTTAACCTCTATCTCACATTAGCACTTTCTCCAGGCAGCCCTGCCAAGCCAGAAATCAAAAGGCAAACACTGTCTCTGGAAGTAAAGGGAAGTGCAATGACTTCATTTAAAAGTAACATCTGTAACAATAAACAGGCTGCTGTGAAATTATTATAAGGAGAGCTAGTGGGGGCAAGGATGTTTAAAAAATACATCAGAATTCATACAGTGCATGACACATTTAGCCCCACCAGAAAAGATCATTCCTTACAATCATTCCAGCTCATAGCACAGTGTCAGGCAAGGCTTTCCAAATTCTTCTGCTGAGGACTCCTTTGGCATCTGATTAAATCTATCCATTATTTGGTACTAGCAGAAAGATGATGGATATGATGGTAATGAGGACTCCAGGGCCCAGAAGTAATCTATCAACATGATATGCACTGCCAGCGGGCCCCTCCCAAGCCTCCCTGTGCAGGCAAATGAGAGCCTTATTATCAAAGCCGGCAACCCAGAGGGGGCTTCCCCATTCATACGAGTCAGTTAGGTATTCTGGCCACTCCATAACCTGGGCTGCTATCCAAATACAAGGCCCTGTACTCTCACTCTTTCCTTAGAAAAGCTGAAAGCCTTCCAGGAAAAACCTGGGCAGATGCCCAACCTGTCACCCATAATGCACAGCATGAGGCTTTAAGCTATTAGTGGGTGGGGTCAATATCTGTCTCAACTGCTTTGCACACACAGGCAGTAAAGATGGTTTTCTTCCTCACTGAAATTTAACCTCAAGTAGAAGCTGCAACCTCCGAAATCCACCAGCCTTTTTATCTCTTGCCATTGATGGTTTAGTCATAGAATTCTCACTTTCCATGGACAAGATGGAAGCCCGGTGATATAGTGGTTAAGTGCTACAGTTGTTAACCAAAAGATCGGCAGTTCAAGTCTGTCATGTGCTCCTTGCAAACTCTATGGAAGCAGGTCTACTCTGTCCAATAGGGTTGTTATGAGATGGAATCCACTCGATGGCAGTGGGTTTGGTTTTTGGTTTTTAGGATGCCTAAGACCTGGGTTCGAATCTCATGTGCAGTCACTACACGTTTGCTATGATGCTTAACAAGTATCTGGGGAAATTCTAGACTAAGACAGACTAGAAAAAAGTCCTGGCAATCTGTGTCAAAAATATCACCCAAGGTAAACTCGATGGGTCCAACAGTACCAAACATGAACAATCATAAGGAAGGCACACAGAACTGAGCAGTGAGTGTTTTGGTGGAGGGGGAGCTGCCATCACTGGGGGCCGACTTGATGGCAGCAGGCGAAAACCACCACCATCTTCTCCTTAGTGTTATCATCGTCATGGATAGGTTGTAGTTCTTCCATCCTCAGACTATAAGATCCTTGAATGCCAGATGGACAGCTGACTCATTTCTGTGTCTCTAGAGCAAAAATTCTCAGATTTTTTCATCCAGACACACACCCCTGAGAGCTACGGGACTGACTTCAGAGGCACACTGGTTGGGAAGATCTGCACTGAATTACTATTTCTCAACGTTTTTCCCTATCTTTACCTGGTTATGTACTAAAATCTTACCTTTCTCTGATGTCAAATTCCATCAAAAATAAGATTATGTCATTAAATAAACACAGATGCAATCATAATTTTGGACATGCCTTTTTTAAATTATAAACATTTCCTTCTCCCAACACTACAGCCATGACTGAGAAAGGTTGTCAATACAACATGACACAGAATTAGATAGGGAAGTAGATAGACAAAAAGCTTACTGATGTGATGGTTTCATGGGTGTATACGTAGGTCAAAAGGTGTCACTTACGTGCACTAAATATGTGTAGCTTGTTGGGTACCAATTGTACCTAAAGCTTTTTTAAAGAATATGCTGTTGGCAATGATAGCCCTAACACGGAAGACAACAGTGTCCTTAATGGAGCAAGAAAAAACTGGGGTGCTGAACTCAAATTCTAATAAAGAGAACAGATCTAATGGTCTGGCTGAAGCTGGAGGGACCTCGTAAGACATGGCCTTCAGACTCTCTGTGCACCTAGAACTAAAACCATTCCCAAAGGTGACTTCTCAGACAAAGATTAGACGGGACTGTAAGATATATAATGATACTTGTGAAGAGTGTGCTTCTTAGTGTTAAGTAGATACACAAGACTAAATGGACAGTTCCTGTCCGGAGGTGAGAAGCGAAGACAGAAGGGGATCGGAGCTGGTGGAACGGGCAGTGGAAATCCAGAGTGCAAAGGAGGGCTTGTCACACCACAACGATTGCAATTAGGGTCACCTAACAATGCATGTGTAAATTTTTGCATGAGAAATTAACTTCATATGTAAACATCCACTTAAAGCACTATTAAAAAAAAGCTGTTGGTTATAAAATAGGGAAAACCTATTCAACATCATACAAAGCCAGCCAGTTTCATATATGGTGCGTCACTTTTCATCATTACTTATGCATTTGTTACTTGATCCCCATTTTACAGATGCAGAATTGACTTGCTCAAGGTCACAGTGGCAGACTCATGGTTTGGATCCAGGTGTGTCTGCCTTCAAGGCTTTAGCTCCTTCAGAACACTGCAGTGCATCTGCCTGTCAATAATGTAGGCTGAATGAATCAGCAAGCAACAGGCAGAAAAACTCACGATTTCCTGAGAGGCAGAACAAACATATAAATATACTGATGTTTCTCAATCAAAACAGTTACACTGACTTGTAAATAAATACGGTTAAGAAGTCACTTGTCAAAATGCAACGATTTCATAACTTAAAGGTGACATAAGGTTAAAGTGAGCATTTAACCCCATGAGAAAATCATCTGCTGAACTTCTGTAACATGCAAAGAACAGCTGGGTGGTCCTAGGTCACAGAGTTCGCCCACCACTGATCCCACAGGATTTGGTTCAACTGGAAAACGACACAGACATGGCTTATAAGGCAGAGTCAATAGTAATTACAACACTCATGACTTTATGTGACATTAAACAATGAATAGCATGCTTTAGATAAGAAGATTTTTACATGGCTGAGAAATCACATAGCTGAGCCCTCTTATTCTGTAGGTGTTTAACAGGCTCGAGATGTGAGCCTTAGGTGTCTTTTTTTCACTGGCTACTTGAGTAAACATAAGAAAGCTATTTGGACATGGGCCCAGAGCTATTGTGCACTTTCTGTCTGAATTCAGGTTACACTTAGGAAGTAGATGGAAGACCCTGATAAACTAGAATGGAACAGGATTGAGAAGCCTGGGCTCAGATTACATTCCTGAGACTTTCAAGCTTTCTGACTTCAACTTATACTCTATACAACATCCAAAGGCATCATTTAAAAATGTACATCAAATCCCATCACTACTTTGCTTAGAACCCTTCAAAGGTTTCCCACTGTACTACATCTGGCATGAAATCCAAACTCTGTAATGACCTATATGATCTAGCCCCTTCCTCTTCTCCAGGTTCACCTTTCTTTTCTTCAAGTCACTGTACTTCACTGTAATTCTAATTCGTTCAGTTCTGAGCCCTTTGCACAAGGCCATCCCTAGAACCGGAATGCTCTTTTATCCACGTCTCACTTAGTTACTACCTTTTTTTTTTAATTCTTCCGGTTTTACCTTCTTTAAGAGATTTTCCCTGACTACCTTGTGGTTGCAAAAATCACCACTCTCACAGCACCCAGTGTTGTTTCTTCATAACAAGAACTGGTGATATTTTGTGTGTCTATTTTTGCAGCTATTTCTTCACTGTCTCTCACCTGTAGGAGCTGTGAGCTCCACAATGGCAGGAGCCAAGTAAGTGTGGCTCACCATTATATTTTCCATGCCTAACATGTGTCAATTCAGTCTATAACTGCTAAGTAAACAAATGAACAATGACACTAATCAAGAATCTTCATCTTGGTGGCCCATGACATTCCATAATTCCTCATCTATAAAATAAAGGCTTTGGACTAAATGATCCCAAAGGCCCATAAGAACCAAGGTCAAGAGGAACCTAGATTCACAGAAAGGAAGCACACTGATTTAGAACTAGAGACAAAACGCAAGCCTCCAACAGGTTGCAATGAAGTGTATGCGGGGGGAAAAAAAAAAAAAGAAAGGGGGTGGGAGAGAGGGAGGGAAGGAGGAAGGAATGACTTAGGAGCCGGAAGTCAGCACTATGAGGTGATTAATAGTGACCCAACACTATATAAACTAAATATCCAAACAGTAGTGGTAAGTGCTATTTAGATGAAAATGATAAAGAAAACTGAACATCAGACTTTAACGACTGGTGTCATCACAGATGGCTCAGTGTAACCTCTGGTAAGCAGGAGCAACAAAAGAATGAATTTTTGGTTCTCAAGTATTAACTTAATTGTGGGAGCAACTGTAATATCTCTTTCATTCTAAGCCCTTAAAAGCAGAAATGATACCTACCAGCTTAAATTGTTTGGACAAAGTTTTGCCTTAAATAGGGAAGACCATTAAGTGGCCAGTGGGAATTGGGTTTGATCCTAAAAATCTTGTGTCTAAACATGCAGGGTTGTCAGATTGTGTAATGGTAACTAACATCTGTGTTTGGTCACAAGCTCAGGAGAAATCCTTCTCCAGACAACTCAAAGGTTTAACCCAAGGACCTTAACCTATCTGGTACCATGAACCCTTGCAATCTAGGCAATTCTATGGATCCTTTCTCAGAACGCTTTGAATGCCTAAAAATAAAACAGTAAAGAACAGAAAGGAAACATATGATAATAAATAGTTTTCAAAACATTAAAAATTTAAGTCTGTAGCAATATACATGCCTTTGTATGGATTAAAAAAAACTTAGTAGCTGGTATAATACCTTCCATAATTTGGAAATAGTGATAAAAATAAATAATATTTCAAGGTATTTTCAATAGCTTCCATATAAGATAAAAATAGCTATGATTTCTTTGGTGACAAAGTCATTGTTATGACAAGTATATTGTGAATTGCTAACTTAATTTATAATTGACTTAGAGGTTAGTGAAAATAAAAATCTAAATTTATTCATTTAATACCCAAGTTCACAAGCCCCCAAGTTCTACACCATTTAGTCCTTGGGGGATCAGTGGATGCCAGGTTAAAAATCCTTACTGCAGAGAGCAATGAAGTCTTTTTTAAAATAAAATAAATGTTCCACTGTGCTTCGAGTGAAAGTCCACAATCTAGATCAACCAGCTAAACAAAAACTGATACACACACACTATCACACAACCCCAACTGCTCCCCTGCAATAGCACACTTCCCCCTGAACCCTGTACTTCAAGGCCCTACTCAGTCCAGTCCATCCCCTCATCTTATCCCCAGACAAGAACTGCTCAGACAGTGCCCCCGTCATACCCAGACCAAGAAGGGCACTCCTTATCAGCACCACCCCATGTCCCACAGTCCAGTCAACCTCCTGTCTGAAGAGTTGGCCTGGGCACTGGCCCCAGCTCCAGGCCAACAGAGAGTCTGGGGGGCCACATCCCCAGGAGACTTTCCAGTCTGACAGACCATCAGATGTGATCCCCCAACAGCCATTCTGCTCCCACTACATCACTGATATTATGTTGTGCTCCCTGTTAGGGCAGTCACTGGAGGTGGCCGGGCACCATCCAGTTCTTCTGGTCTCATGCTGATACAGTCTCCAGTCATATGACACCTTCTGTTTCCCGGGCTTGTATTTTCCTCACATCATTGATGTCTATTCTCCTCTGCTCCAGGTGGATTGGGACCAATTAAAGCCACTTGCTAGCTTTTAAGACCCCAGATGCCACTCACCAAAGGGGTATGTAGAACATTTTCTTAAAAAAAAAAAAAAAACCTTAGTTACAACAATTAGCCTAGATGTTCCCTGAAACCATGATCCCCAGACAGAGCCCCTTCCACTCTGTCATTTAAAATGTTGGGCTATATTTAGAAACCTTTTTAGCTTGTGGTATAATCTAGCTATGCTAGCTTCCCTTCTACTGTGTACTGTCACTTAAAGGGCAATGAACTCTAGCTGCTTTTAATACTTATATGGATCTGAAATCTACTGGCAAAGGAGGTTTCACTATCAGGAGAGTCCCTGTGGTGACCATTATTATGAAGGTGAATTTCTAAAGAGTTACATGTGGGGTCAAGAGAATATAAAGATATTCATTCTAAGGAAAGTACTGTCTGCATTTTACACAAATGAAAGTTTATAATAGCTCAGAAAATAGTGACTGCTTCTAAAAATCCAAATACTGCAATTCTATGTTATCTGAATAAAGATTCCTGATAAGGTCCATTGTGTTGCTAGCCCAACCACCTGTCTTTCTCTAAACTCTGTCTCCTGACTAAAAATTCCCAGTGTGCCAAGTAGATGAAAATCAGTAAATAAAAAAACAAACAAACAAACAAAACCCATTGCCGCTGAGTCAATTTTGACTCATAGCAACCAAAGTGGATAGAGTAGAATTACTCCATAGGGCATCCAAGAGTAGCTGGTGGACTTGAACTGCTGATCTTATGGTTAGCAGTCAAGCTCTTAACCACTGTGCCACCAGGGTTCCAATCAGGGAGATGGAATTTAGACACAAACTATAATACAGGTCAAGCATTATTCTAGACATTTTACTTATATTATTTTGAAATTTCACAGTTTATTTTTATGAAGTCAATGTCATTACTCTCTTTTCACAGAGGTGAAAGCTGAAGCTTACAGAAGATAAGTGGCTTAATGATGGCCACAGTTATTAATCTGACCAGTGGAGGCAAAACTCTAATCAATGGGTCAATGAATTCATCTTGCTTTCTTTCCTGTGTTTTTCCTTTTCAATATTTAAGCCCTGATTATGTGAAAGGCATGGTGTTATTGCTGCTAGGTGCCATCATATGGGCTTCAGCTCCTAGTAATCTTATGTGTAAAGGAGCCAAATGCTGTCTAGTCCTGTACCAGTCTCACATTCCTTGCTTTGTTTGAATCCAACATTACAGCTTTACAGACCGTGCAATGGTTACCTTTGTATTAGGTTTCAAGTTGAGGACCAACCCTTCTCCAACTGTACAGGTAGTATACAGGAAACAGATCTCTCTGCCTTGGGTCCTGAGCACTCGATACTAAACCAAAGTAAGATGTTCAGCACGCAGCAGTGAGAACACAGGTGAGAGGGTATGGTGGGATGAGTGCTCTTAGTTCTACCTCTGGCACTAGCCACCACCCCTAGATGTTCTTCCCTAGGATATTCCAACAGGTACAGCTCTTGAATAAAGGAGGTAATTAATAAATGCTGATAATAAGATTTCATAAAATGGAAAACAGGTCCTCTGACAAGCTCTGTCCCGTCATCCCTTGTGTAAGACCTCCAGTAAGTCAAGCATTTCTCTCTTACAGCACCTAGGCTAGTTTTTAAGTGAATATCAATAATTTTGTAATAGCTACAGGGCTTACTTTTCTTTAACAACAGCACATAATCTGTTGTCAGATAAGCAGCTGAAAAGATAATGCCTTTCCCTTTCCCAAGAGTCCTTTACTTCTCATTTATGGAGTTGCAAGCTCTGCCTGCATACAGTGGATAATTCTAACATATGGATCCCAGATTCCCTAGCCCTCAAATATTTTCCTTCCAATTCTACCATCTAAAACTGACTGGTTCTTATGTCACTGGCCTCTCCAGTCAAAACAAAACCAACGATGTCCTCAAACTTCATGCCTGCCCACTTTAGTGCTGAAACCATGAGCGCAATGAGAAAGAAATGGATTACAAACCACTTGTAGTTGGCCTATGATTCTTGTTTTTCTCAACAATATTATTCATCAGACACAGCGACAAGAAGGAAACACTCCGTAACAGATGCCTGTACTTTCTGATGTCTAGCCCAACACTACTCAACAAAATACACAAAGCTGCCTTCCACCTCCCCAGTTTGCCAAATTTTAAATCTAAGTGCTGTCCTAAATACACAGAGAAGGAGACACACAAAAACACACATACTTCCCAAAGAAATCAGAATTTACATACCACCTTCAATAATACTCCATGCAATTGCAAACATATGAGGGGACCATTCTGAGAACTCCAAACCAAACTTCCGACATGCACCCTATCACATCTTTCTAACTCCCGTAACATGAGTATTGTTTTACCATGTATTATATAGAATGTGTCGTATTTCAAGCACCCCCGATACTGTTTATGCTGCTTTAGAAGTGCTACGCATATTGAGTACTTGACCATGTACCAGGTACTGTGCTAAGACCTTTACACACACATTATCTCAGTTAACTCTTAAAACAACCCTATGAAGTAGATTTTATTTATTATTCAGGAAACCAAAGATACGAGAGGTTAATTTCTCCCCAAATATATATAACTAGCAAAAGCCACACTACGGAGACTGACCAAAGAGATGTCACTATTCTCATATTTTGGCTCAGAAAGGGAACGGTGACTTCAGCCCTGAGCATTGAATGGGATCCACACCATGTAGTCCAGCAGTTCTGCTATCATACTTACTATTCTAGCTAAAGAACAACACAATGAACCTTTACTATCTCCACGTATCTCCTTTAGTCTAGCACTAAGGAGAAGGCATCCTTATGTCTCCAGTTCTGTTCCAAGCTCAAGACTCTGTGTCCACTCTGGATTAATTTTATGACTTAGAAAGAACCAGTGAATTCAAATCTTGATTCAGTTGACATACCACCATAACTAATGGGCTCAACGAATGTAGAATAAGCTGAGCAATCCAAATCAGTAAGAGATCCATTGTTCTCCCCTCTTCCTTTCTAAGGGACTGAGCCCAGAGGATCCAAACCTCCAAGGTGATCTCTAAATCTTTATGGGAGACATAAAGAAAGTTAACACAGATGGAGTTCCTACACCTGATGATCACATTAGCTTTTTTAATACAGAATCCCAAGCTTTACCAAGTTTGATCCAGTGGATGAGGGTCGAGGCCACAGAACATGTGTGTTTTACAAAGTATCCAAAATACATCAGGCTTATTTTTATCATTACAACATCTGGCATTGTATTGCATTGTACTTGTCTGTTGATTTTTCTCCTGCACTCCAACCCTCCTGCCCCCTGTCGCAAACACACATCGACACACTAGGCTGTGAGTTCTCCAATTGTAGGCACTCTGTCCCTATTATTGTGGTGTCTGGCATAGTAGTTACTACCAACAGCTGGCTCTTTGGAGTTCTTTACGAGGGAGAGCCAGAAAGGAGTCTGGTTGACTCTAAATCTCCACCTGGATAACTGGTGCAATGAAATTGCTGGCAACTACACATGAACATGAGCCTAGAAGAGGTTTTGAAGGTACAGAGATGATGAGGCAGAATAGAGTGATGAAATACATCTCTTCATTTTAAGAAGTTTATTGTGAAGTGCCATTAGACTGTGACTCAGGATACTTAATATTTAGCCATATCAATACCAAGAATTTGCTGTTGACTTTGCGTAGATCAGTTAATCACTCTGGGCTTGTGTTTTCATCTTTAACATGAAGCTGAGACTCGTTCTCGGTATCACTGGTAATAAAAAAATGATACCTTCAGATGGTGTATGAGGTATTAAGATACAATGATTTGTTTTTCTTACGTACTTTGTATTTCAGCTCATCCTAGTTTTATGTGATGTACAGTCTGTTGTCTTACGTCACTTGATATTCCTGGGACTTTTATGTGTGTTAGTGTGCTGATAAACTAAGAAAACCAGTGTTACCTTACAGGAAACTACAACATTTTGTTTTCACTGAGGTCCTTTAAAAAAGAACATCAGTAACCAAGAGTCAAATCAATTCTGAAGTGTCTTGGTTGGACTTGAACTGTTAATCTTTTGGTTCATGCTGAGCATGTTAAACTTGCACAACATAGGGGCAGGGTTCTTCAAAGAACTTGGTTATTCTGCTATAAAGGTGAGGATAAGGAGAAAGCACATAGAAAATCCTTGTCTATTTGTTTCTCACTCTCATCCATTAACTCCCACCTTCATTTGATAAATCTTTCCTTTGTACTTACTGGAGTCCTGGTGGTGCAGTGGTTAGCTCGGTTGCTAACCAAAAGGTCAGCAGTTTGAATCCACTAGCTATTTCTGGAAACCTTTTTAGGCAGTCCTACTCTCTTCTGTAAGGTTGCAGAGAGTTGGGATTGACTAGATGGCAATAGGTTTGAATTTCTTTGGGTTTTGTATATTTGTTAGGACAAAGCACTGGACTGAACACTCAGCATACCTAAAATAAATATAAAGTTTCTACCTTCAAGAAGCACAGGCTGAAGTAGATAACTACACAATAAAACTTAAATTCTACAATAAGAATGCACCATATATCTCTTTTTGTACCAGTACCACGCTGTTTTGACTACTGTGGCAGTGTAATAGGTTTTAAAGTCAGGTAGTGAGAGGCCTCCTACTGTGTTGTTCTTCTTCAATAGTGCTTTACGTATCCAAGGTTTCTTCCCTTTCCAAACAAAGTTGATGATTTGTTTCTCCACCTCATTAAAAAATGTCACTGGAATTTGTATTGGGATTGCATTTTATAAATAGATTGCTTTGGGCAAAATAGACATTTTCACAATGTTGAGTCTTCCTATCCACGAGCAAGGTAGATTACTCCATTTATGTAAGTCTCTCTTAGTTTCTTGTAGTAAGGTCTTATAGTTCTCTTTGTAAAGATCTTTTATTTCTCTAGTTAGATTTATTCCTAGGTATATCTTCTCGGGGGCTATAGTAAGTGGAATTGATTTGGTGATTTCTTCTTTAATAATCTCACTGTTGGCATAAGGGAATCCTGCTGATTTACTTATGCCTATCTTGTATCCTGTTACTTTGCTAAACTCCTCTATTAGTTCCAATAGTTTACTTATAGATTCCTTTGGAGTCTCTGTGTAAACAATCATATCATCTGCAAAGAGGGAGATTTTTACTTCTTCACTGCCAACATGGATGCCTTTATTTCTTTGTCTTGTCTAATTGCTCTGGTTAGAACTTCTAGCACAATGTTGAATAGAAGTGGTAGTGGGCATCCTTGTCTAGTTCTCGTTCTCAAACGGGATTCTTTCAGTCTTTCACCATTCAGGATGATGAAGGCAGTTGGCTTTGTGCAGATGCTACCGATTGTGTTGAGGAATTTCCCCTCTATTCCTATTTTTCTCACAGTTTTAAGCATGAATGGGTGTTGGACGTTGTCAAATGTCTTTTCTGCATCAACTGACAAAATCGAGTGATTCTTATCTTTTGTGTTATTAATGTGGTTGATTACATTAATTATTTTTCTGATATTGAGCCAGTCTTCATTCCTGGAATGAAACCAACTTGATCATGATGAATGATTTTTTTTAAATGCTGTTGAATTCTATTGGCTAGAATTTTGTTGGAGATTTTTGCATCTAGGTTCATGAGTGATATTGGTCTGTAATTTTCTTTTTTTGTGGGCTCTTTCCCTGGCTTTGGTATCAGACTTATGCTGGCTTCATAGAATGAATTTGGGAGTATTTCATCCCTTTCTATGCTGTGAAATAGCCTCAATAGTATAGGAGTTAACGCTTCTCTAAAAGTTCGGTAGAATTCTCCGGTGAAGCCATCTGGGCCAGGACTTTCTTTGGATGGTAGATTTTTGATGACTTTTTCAATCTCTTCCTTTGTGATAGATTTATTAAGTTGATCTACTTCTCCTTGTGATAATCTTGGTGAGTGATATGAATCTAGAAATTTGTCCATTTCCCCTAGGTTTGAAAACCTAGGGGAACTGTAGCCTTTCACAGTATTCCGTTATGATAGTTTTGATTTCAGCTGGATCTGTTGTAATGACTCCTATTTCATTTCTTAACCGGGTTATTTGTATCTTCTGTTGTTTTTCTTATGTAAGCTTATCCAATAGTTTATCCATCTTGTTGATCTTTTCAAAGAACCAGCTTTTGGTTTCGTTGATTTTTTTCAATTGTTTTTCTATTCTCTAATTCATTTAGTTCTGCTCTAATCCTTATAATCTGTTTTCTCCTGGTGCCTGAGGGGTTCTTCTGTTTCTCTCTTTCTATTCGTTCAAACTGTAAGATTAATTCTTTAACGTGGGCCCTTTCTTCTTTCTGGATGCATGCAATTATAGAGATAAACTGACCTCTAAGCAGTTTTTTCTGTATCCCATAGATTCTGGTAGGATGTGTTTTCACTCTGATTTGATTCCATAAATTTTTTTATTTTGTCCTTAATTTCTTCTATAACCCAAGGCTTTTTGAGCAAAGTGTTGTTCAGCTTCCATAAATTTGAATTTCTACCAATGAATTATCTGTTACTGATTTTAACTTTTATAGCTCTATGGTCCAAGAAGATACTTGGTAGTAAATCAATGGTTTGGATGTTATAGAGAATTGCTTTATGATCTAACACATGGTCTATTCTGGAGAATGTTCCACGTGCACTGGAGAAGAAGGTGTACATATCTGCTGATGGACGAAAACATCTGTATATGTTGATAAGGTCGAGTTGGTTGATTGTTGCAGCAAGATCTTCTGCATCATTACTGAGCTTTTTTCTGGATGATCTATCCATAACTGTAAGGGGAGTGTTGAAGTGTCCAACTATTATTATGGAATGATCTATCTCATTTTTCAGTGCTGTCAGTATTTGTTCAACGTATTCAGGTGCTCTGGTATTGGCTGCATAAGTATTTATATATTGTTAAGTCCTGGTTGAGTACTGAACCTTTCAGCAATAGTGACCATCCTTGTGCACAACAGTGGATTTTACATTAAAATCTATTTTCTCTGAGGTTAGTATTGCCACACATCTGCTCTTCTTTCTGTATTGTTAGCTTGATATATATTATTCCATCCTTTAATTTTCAATTTGTTCGTATCTTTTTAAGCCTAAGGTGTGTTTCTTGTAAGCAACATATAGATGGGTCGTGTCTTTTGATCCAGGATGTTACTTGCTGTCTCTTTACTGGAGGCATATAGACCAATGGAACAGAGTTGAGACCCCAGAGATGTCACCATACTCCTATCAACAGCTGATATTTGACAAAGGCCCCAAGATTTTACACTGGGGTAAGAATGGTCTCTTTAACAAATGGTGCTGGCAAAATTGGATATCCATCTGCAAAAAACTGAAACAAGACCCATCTCTCACACCTTATACAAAAACTAAGTCAACCTGGATAAAAGACCTAAATATAAAATCTAAAACAATAAAGCTCATCCAAGATAAAATAGGATCAACAATGGAAGCTTTAGTATGCAATGTAGCCAAGCCAGTGTAGACAGACTTCAAAACTGACAAACAAAACATGTTCAACAGAAGAGAAAATAGATAAACGGGAACTACTAAGAATCAAACAGTTTTGCTCATCCAAAGACTTCACCAAAAGAATTAAAAGACCACTTACAGAATGGTAAAAAATATTTGGAAACAATATGTCAGACTGATGTTTGCTCTCCATAATCTGAAGTTATTACAAAGTATCAACAAGGATAAATAATCCAGTTAAGTGATGGGTGAAGGAAATGTGCAGACTCTTCTCTAAAAAGGATACCCAGACAGCCGAACGACACAAGCAGAATTGCTGACAGTCATTAGCTATTAAAGAAATTAAAATCATAACTACAATGAGATACCATCTCACCCCAACAAGTCTGGCCATGATCCAAAAAACACAAAACCACAAATGCTGGAGAGGTTGTTGAGAACTCTCCTGGAACTCTCGTACACTGCTGGTAGGATTGCAAAATGGTACAACCTCTTTGGAAAATAGTCTGCAGCTTCCTTAAACAGCTGGAGATGATATACCATTTGATCCTGTAATTCCACTGCTTGGAATTTATCCTTCAGAAACAAAGGTTTTCACATGAACAGACACATGTACATGAATATTTGTTGCAGCACAGTCCACAATAGCAAAGAGTTGGAATCAACCCTGATACCCATCAACAGATGAATGGATAAGCAAACTATGGTACATATACTCAATGGAACACTATGCTATGATAAAAACCAATGACAATTTTAGAAAACATCTCATAACATGGTCTCATTTGGAAGAGATCATGCTGAGTGAAATCAATCAGTGTCAAAAGGACAAATTTTGTATGAGACCCCTGTTATAAGAACTTAACAAAAGAATTATCCACAGACGAAAATGACTGTGTTGGCTACATGGGTGGGTGGGGGCTGAGGGTTTATTATAGATGAGATAATTGATAGACGTTAGAAATTTTATTCTTTTACTGTAATAAATAAAAAATAAAAAAGTTAAAAAAAAAAAAGAATGCACCACTGAGTCATATAATAAACAAGAGCTGTAGGAGGGACACCGCGATGCATCACTCAGTGAAGTGAAGAACTTGTATTCCTGCAACTCCTGGAAATACTCAGAGCCAGCCCTCGGCTATCAGGTCTCTTCAGGAAGTTCCTGGGCTGAAGAGACACCTGCTTGCTGTCGCCAACCCATCTACCTACATCAAATCCTGGTCAATGAAAGGACACCAAGTCCATTTCCTTGCCCCAGTTGGGGATAACACAATTCTGAAGGCTTCCTGGAGGTTCTCGGCTCCCTCAAGGTGGCCTGGGACCTCTGGGGAGGCTTCATCACAGCCCATTTTCTCCCTTTCCTTTCTCCATCTCAGTGTCTACTCCCTGGGAAATAGGCAAGGATTTCGGACCCGTAAGGATCCAGGACGATGACACAGAAGGCAGGCCTTGAGGAATGCAATATTTTACTAGGTAGAAAAACAAAATATTAAATCCTAGGATAAAATAATAACATGAGCAAAAGCATGAAGGACTGATAGAAAATGGAGATTTTGAAAATATCAAGTCATTCCTTTATACAAATATGAGAAGCAGAAGACTGAGTCAAAAGGTCTCCACTTTTTGCTTCTGTGGTAAGCCAAAAGCCAAGTGCCGTCTGTGGTAAAGGGAAGTCATTAATTTTGAAAAACAGTTTCAGAAGTAGGTATTTTCAGATTCTACAGTGTTGGGGGTATACTGGAGAAGAGAGAAGAGCGGCAGGGTGATCTTCCAGGAGGCTTCTACATTAATCAGTCTTCTCAAAAGGCTGTGAACATCTACATTTATAAAGTGGAAAAAATAAAGGGGATTCAAGAAATACTTAAAAATTTTCATTGTGCTTTAAGTGAAAGCTTACAATCTAAGTCAAATTGTCATTTAAAAACTTACACATACATTGCCATGTCTAGCTGCTCTCCCCATACTGTGACAGCACACCCTTCCTTTCCACTTTGTATTTCCCATGTTCATTCAATCAACTCCGGTCCCCCTCTGTCCTCTCATCTCGCCTCTTGGCAGGAGCTACCCAGTTAAAGACATACTTTGAGCTATGAAGTATGAGTCAAGTTTCCCCTTCACTAAAAAGAGAACAATGAGACCTACGTCACAAGGCTAGTGTAAAGAGCAAGAAGAATAACTCAGGCAAATGTCTAGCATGATGTCTATCGTTAGCTGCCATAAAGTCAGCCTCAGGCTCATGGTGACCCCACACACAATGGGAACAAATGGTGTCCGGGCCCGCGCCATCCTCGTGATCAGTCATAGATGGTGCTGTTGTGATCTCTTGGGTTTTCACTGCTTGTCTTCCTACTCCAGCTTACTCTGGAAGCTGTGTCAAAACCTATTCAGTGTCACAGCAATTGGCAAGCCTCCACTAACAGACGGTGGCAGATGTGCATGAGGTGCAGTGGTTGGGAACTGAACCCAGATCTCTTGCATGGGAGGTGAGAATTCTACCACCAAACCACCAGTGCCCTCAGTAAGACGTCTAGCACATAGTAAACATTTAACAAATACTTATTCACTCATGCTCTCGTTCAGTCACTAATTAAGCCAAGCTTTCAAAGGCTGCAGAATTACTAGGTGGAAAAGGTCAAGAATTCCAAGTGTAACCTCAATAGAGATTGCAGTAATTCTGAAACCAAGTTGGGGAGTAAATTTGGAGGGAAGTTTTTGTTTTGTTGTTATTTGTTAGTTTAATAGACTATTTTTCTGAGGTAGCTACAGAACAAATGAGAGAGAGATGTCTATGAAAGGTGAGTATTTAACAAACTCAGAAATAGGTAAGGGCTGGAATAGATTTGGAAACCAGCAGTACATGGGTGGGAGCTGAGGTCCTGTTTGAACTGAGAATATTCAGGGAGATTAACACTCAACAGTGAGGTGAGAAGACAGTAAAGAAAGGATGCGTACAGATATTTACCCTTAGGAGCAGGACAAATGCAGACGAACCTGAAAGGGGAAATGAAAAGGTCAGGGCAGAGAAAAAGAATAATTTCACAGAACTTATTGCACTGGGCAAATCTGCTATAAAAGATCTCTTTAAAGTTTCAAAAGAAAAGATGTCACTTTGAGGATCAAGGTATACCTGACCCAGGCCACGGTATTTTCAATCACCTCATATGCATGTTAAAGCTGGAAAACTGAATAAGGAAGACTGAAGAATTGCTGCCTTTGAATTTTGGTATTGGTGAAGAATACTGAATACATGATGGATTACCAGGAGACCCAACAAATTTGTCTTGCAGGAAGTACAAGCAGGATGACCTTAGAAGCAAGGATGGAGAGACTTTGCTCACGTAGTTGGCATACATTATTAGGAGGAACCAGCCTCTGGAGGAGGAAATCATGCTTGGTAAAGTAGAGGGTCAGTTAAAGAGTGGAAGACTCTGAATGAGATGGACTGACACAGTGGTTTCAAAAATTGGCTCAAACATAGCGAGTATTGAGAGGATGGTCCAGGACTAGGCAGTGCCTTCTCATGTGGTATATAATAAGGTCACTACAACCTGGAGCTTGACAGTACCTAATAACAATTTCACAGAAACCAACAGAGGGCATTTAAAAAAAAAAAGCAGGTATATATGGCAACTGCTGCAAAGCAGTCACATAAAATTGCACAGGGATCATTTGAAAGGGAGCAATAATATATAGCAGTTTTAATACAGCAAAAACTTGGGGCAATCTAAATGTGAAATCTGAGTGGACTGGTTATTTCAACTATGTTTAAAAGCTCTGTCATAATGATGCAGAAATATTTATATCAAAACAATGTTCGGGATATGTTTGCTAAGTTAAAAAAAAGGCTGTATTCATTATAATCTTATGTATTATGAGAAAGTGTATATACACATACACAGAGACATAATAAAAGTATCAGGATTTTAGAAATTGTTACTGCTGCATGGTGAGATTATATTCTCTTTTCCTCAGTCAGCTTCTTTAAATTCTAAAAAATCTTTCAGTATAATGTATATAACAAAAAATTGTTTAAAATATAAAACAAGTATCAAATTGGGAAATTAGGAGGACACTAGAGCCTTGGTAGCACAGTGGTTAAGAGTCTGGCTGCTAACCAAAAGGCCAGCAGTTCAAATCCACGAGTCACTCTTTTAAAACCCTTCTGGGCAGTTCTACTCTGCCCTGTAGGGTTGCCAGGAGCCAGAATTGACTCACCAACAATGAATTTTCAGTGGGTTGATATCTTCTGTAAGATTCAATCAATAGAATAGGGTTATTGTGAGGATATAAGGAAGATTAGACTTAGCAGCTCCCAGATACGACTAGAAATTGAAGGGAAATGAGAATAAAGAAAAGGGGCCTTTGTTTGCTCAACTTTGTGTTAATATACATGCAAACTGAATCTCATAGCCTCAAATATCTAGATATATCAGTGACTGAATAGTTTTTAGATGTTACATAAAAAATTACTAGGTCTTTTAAGACACCACCAATGCAAATCACAAAGCTGAGGTAATGAGGTATAAAAAGGATTTGGAAATCACTAGCGTGGCTGAGTTTATTCTTTTATGGTAAGATTTCTATGTAGAACATGGCTGTCCAATGCACTGTTACCAGAATGTGGCAAAAGTGTAACTTTCATGTTATCTTGAGAAAAACCTGCAGCCTATAGGCAATCATTGTCATTCAGCTAGAAGGGATGAAGCCACTGAAATCAGCAGTGGCCCTCAAAGCCCACCTGTACCCCTGTGCCATTTACCCGTATAATGTGACTTATATACACGCCTTATGCCCACTGTTCAGCAACAACTGTGTCGCTACCAAGATTGAAGTTTGGAACTTCAAATGCTCTTCAAATCAAACACTATAAAGAAAGCCCAGACACTTTTCCTGTCAGTGAGAAGAACTAACTCCCACCTCCACTTTCACCTCCACTGCAAAACTCAAGAGAGCAAGAGACAACTTTCCTGGGCTCTTCAAATAAACTCTCCTTAGGGATCAGGCCATGCACAAGAAAATAGCTCAGCAGGAATTCGAAGTGGGGGGAGAGGGGAGAGTGAGAAACTAGGGATAAAAGCAGGAAAGAATCTGAGCACAACACTACCAGCACCATAATATAACACACACACACCGTCAAACTTTAGTTATTTGAATGGAATCAAGAACATAGAGTCAATTTAGAAAGGAGCAATTTGGCAGGGGTGGTTTTAACAAAGAGAACACGCGTGTGTTGGATGGATGGATACGTGACCTAGTTTTGGATAAACGAAGCCAAAAATGGTTTACAATTTACATTGATTCTGTTTCCAGCTACTCTGAAAGGCAATCTGAAACTGTGTTATCAATTAAGGGCCCATTGATGGATTATATACAGTCTGAAAGAGCCTTAGGCTGGACATCTTACTAATGTAAACATCGGACATGTGATAGCCGAAGGAGTACATTTATTCTGCTCTGAAAAGGGCTGTGAGCGGGAGAGGAGGGAAAAGGGAGGCTTTGAGGTCACCCTTCACCATCTACCACTTCTCTCAGATTACAAATTGCTACTCAAGTATGTGGACTTTGGGATGCAGCCACTGCCTGGTGGAATGTCACTTAAACTTCAAATGGAAGCCAGTTCTCAAATACCTGCGTATTGCCAAGTGCCGCTTATAAATCTAGCTCAACTGTGTTGAGAACAACTTTTGTTAAGTGGTAGATTACACTTGAGGCAGGTTCTTAGAAACAGGGGAATTCAAGATTTGGCCTTTCATTATATTCCAGCCACTTCTAATCATATTCGTCCTCTCCACCCCTGATTTTTCAAACCATCTTAGCTATCTCTTCCTTTGTAAGTACATGATGGACTGAAACAGTATTTTGTCAGGATTCTTGATTACTGAGCAGATGAATTCCTCCCTAAAACCCCAGTAATACAAGAAAATTTGAGTACGATGAACAGGTCTTTAATCTCGCTTACCTAGTCTTTGGAAACCCCGGTGGTATAGTGATTAAGTGCTATAGCTACTAACTAAAAGGCTGGCAGTTTAAATCTACCAAATGCTTCTTGGAAACTCTATGGGGTAGCTCTACTCTGTCCCATAGGGTCACTATGAGTTAGAATTACCCTGGCTAAGGGGTTTGCCTGGTCTTCACTCTCAGCTGATGCTCTTCTCTCCTAATTCTGACAAACACAATTATTGAGAAGCGAACATCCCTAAATCACCCGCAAGACACCTATCACCCTATGAGCACGTCTACCCATTTATCTTTCCTCTCATCCTCTTACTGCAGACAAACTCAGCACTTCACTCATGATCCCACCCCTCTCCCCTAATGAGGGAAAATGCCCTAGCCCTCCTCTCTTGCACCATCAGCTTTCAGATTATCCTGTTGGCACATCAACTTGCCGTAACTTTTCTCAAGTTCACCAGTGGCCTCTATGTTGCTAAATCCAAAGGCCTTTTTTTCTTTTTTTAAACTCCTTGTTTTACTTAATCTACTTGGCACAAATATCTCTCCCTCCATCTCAAAGCACTTTCTTCACTTGATTTCTGGGAGATGGCTCCTTGGTCCTCCTCGGCTCCTATCAGACCTTCCCGTTTTCCTTCATGGATTGCTCTTCATCTCTGCGATCTGGAAATGGTAAAGCTCGGTCCCTGGAGCTCGTCTCTTTCCTACCCACAAACGTTATGCACACACAAAAACAGATCAAATTTATGCTTCTGCTGGACTCATTCCCTAAATTCCAGACATACGTCAATTACCTGTAAGGCACTTCCATTTGGATATTTGGTACTTTAAACTTACTTTTCCAAAGTAGAACTCTCCATCCCTTGCTCATTAAACAAATGTCTTCTTTGCCCATGACTCCTAGTCTCAGTAAATGACAACTCTGCCTTCTTGCTGCTCAGTCCAAGCACTGTGGAAGTTCTTCCTGACCCTTCTCTCATTTTGATCTGCACCAGAATATTCAGCTAACCCTACTGGTTCTAAGCAGCTCTGACGGTGCAGTGGTTAAGTATTTGGCTACTCTCTGACAGGCTGGTGATTTGAGCAAACCCCACAGCTCCACGGGAGAAAGGCCTGGTGATCTGCTTTTGTAAAGACTATAGCCAGGAAAATCCTATGACACTTCTGTCTGGTAACACACAGGGCTGTTAGGAATCAAACTGACTCAGCGGCACCCAACCACTGCAACACGTGTTTGAGCTTCAAAATATATTTCAAGTCCAACCAATTCTTACCATGTCCACCATCATCTCCCTCCTAGATTTTGAAACAGGTTCATAATGGTATGTTTGCTTCTTCTTTTGCCTCCCTGCAGTCCATTATTGCCAAAGCCACAGAAATCTTTTAAATTATATCACTTCTCTGCATAAAATCATACAGTGGCCTCTTATCACGCAGAGCAAAAACAAATAATGTCTTCATAACATCCAGATATAACAGAAACTACAAGTGGGTGGCTTTAACAAACAGAAACGTATGGTCTCACAGTTTAGAAGGCTAGAAGTCTGAATTCAGAGTGCTGCTGCCTCTAGGAGAAGGCTTTCTCTCTCTGAAGGCCCTGAGTGGAGGTCCTTGTCTGTGTTCAGCTTTGGCTTCTTGGTGATCCTCATGCTGAGTGGCATCTGTCTTCCTTAGCTCTTCTGTTTGCTTAAGCTGATCTTTTAAATCTCAAAAGAGATTAAGACACATCCTATATTATTACTATCTGTTAACATAACAAAAACACCCTGTTATTAAATGAGATTATATCCACAGGTATTTAAAAACAAAAAACCAAATCTGTTGCAATTGAGTCCATTCTGACTCATAGCAGCCCTATAAAACAGAACAGAATTGCCTTGTACGGTTTCCAGGGACAGCCTAGGTGGATCTGAACTGCTGACCTTTCAGTTTGCAGCAGAAGCACTTAAACACTATGCCACCACCGTTTCCATAGTTACAGGAGTCAGGATTTATACATATTTTTGACAGACACAATTCAATCCATGACACCCAGTTAAAGCTCTGGTCCCCAACTGCCTGTCTGGCCTGACTCTCTACTCTTCCTCCTCATTCACTCAACCACATATACAGTGGTCTCCTTATCATTTCTGAGACTATCAAACATTCTCCCAACACAAGGCCTTTGCCCTAAAAAACCTACTGCCATAGAGTTGGGTCTGACTCATAGTGAACCTAGAGATCAGAGCAGAACTGCCCCATAGAGTTTCCAAGCAGTGCCTGGCAGTTTCGAACTGCTGACCTTTTGGTTAGCAGATGTAGCACTTAATCCACTATGCCAACAGGGTTTCCAAGGCCTTTGCCAGGAATACATTTTTCCCACTTACTACTGTGGCTTACTCCTCCACTTATTCAGATCTCATCTCAAACATCTCAGTAAGAAGTCCTTACATAAAATACTAAGTCTCTTCCTCCTCTCTCCTTCCCCGCTCCTTTACCCTCAGCAAAGGTATTCCCTATGTCTCTTTCCTGCACTGCTCTTCCCTGAGAGCACTTAGCACAAGCTGACAGATATATTTATTAGTGAAACTGTTCAAAATTCAGGTCAACCTGACCCTAGATTATAAGTTCCATGAGGACAGGATTTTTAGTTTGCTACAGATGAACCAGTACAAAACAAAACAGTATCTACCATGTTAATGTGCTCAGTAAATATTTGTTGACTAGATCCTAACTGCACTTATTCTAGTTGGTAGGGATGACATTACCCAGCTACATGGCAACAAAAAGGCACAAAGATACTCTCATTCAGCTTTTACTTAATTTTTTTATTGTGATTAAATAAAAGTTTGCAACCCAAGTTAATCTGCCATACAAAACACTGAGTGCCTGCTTCTGTGCAACTCTATCTGCTCTCCTCACCCTGTGACAGCACACCCATCTCCACCACTCTTTACTTTCAGTATCCACTCAACTGAGACTTGTCCCCTCCTCTCCAGTCTCTGTTCTCCCCTCTAAAAAGAGACCAGTTGAACAGCCTTGTATATATGTATACTAAACCATATAGTACACACACCATCTGTATCACTCTGTGTCCCTTAGTCCAGTCCAACCTTTGTCTGAAGTGCTGGCTTCAGACTGGTTTTAGCTCTGGGCTAGCAGCAGGTCCAGGGGCCCTGTTCTCAAGGGACCCGCCGTTCAGCTTCTTTCTGAGCAGTGAACCTACCTAGCCAAGAAAGCTCCCAGATTTTACAACCATTAATGAGGAGGATAAATCTCAACAACATGTACATTCTCAGAAGCAGTGAACACATAAAACACAAGGCAGTCAGGACGTGGCCTTGGCTGCAGCTGCTTCCAGATCTTCCAAAGTCTGGCACCCTGAGGTGGGCAAATCAGACAGGACAGCATCTCTTATCAGTCTGACTCCTAGGAGAGCACTCACCACCCTCCGCTACCCCACTTGCTCTTTCCCAAGGCCTCATTCCCTGGTCTGGGAGGGCAAGGGATCTTCATCTAGAACCATAGACTAGACTGTGTGACAAAAGGTGCTGTTGTATCCTAAGAAATGAAAATACATTTTATTTGCCCTGATTGTAAAAGCAGTGCATGCTTAATTGAAAATTATAAATATTGGTAAGGAAGTAAAAAATACCCCATTGCTTTATCACTAAAGGATAATCACTATAAACTTTTACGTGTAGATCATTCTAGATCTGGTATGTATATGTGAACAACTCACTTATTTTTTATTTGTTCCAACTGATATCCTTTCAAGTTAACCTGAATTCTAAAAAAATTTAATTTCATACAATGTAGGACTATAGTTAAATTGTAGGACTATTCAAAGACTGTTGTTTCCACCTCAGCTCTTCAGACTCAGCAACATCTTGTGTTACTGAGTATTTGTGAGGGAAATTCCTGAATCTGGGAACCAGGGGACTCAAGTTCCAGCTTTACCTCTGTGTCAGACGTGGAGTCTTCCACAGTTCACCTTCTCTACCCCTTCTGCCCCAATCTATTCTCTTCAGTTACTTTTTATTAAAAAAAAAAAAAAAATTTACTTAGCTTCTTTTTCTTGTAGAAAACCCCCACCTGCTTCAAAAGGCCCCTAGATTCTCTGACCATTAAAAAAGGACTGAATCTATGATACATGGGTCCAGACAACACGTGGCTGACAGATTTAGCTAGCAGCTACGGTTTTATTATCTCCAAGTGATATAAAGCCCACGTCTCTTTCTGTGTAGACCTAACAGATTACCAGAAGTGTGTATACAATTCCCAATGACTAATATCCCTCCCCTGGAATGAGACTGAATAGGACCCTAAAAGTAAATACTCTGTCCTCTGGCTTCTATCTTGGGCTTTATGTGTCTGCAAGAGCTTAGCATTTGGAAATACAGTTTCTTATGTTTAAGGTTTACATCCTTGACCTCTCGCAATAAGGGAAGTCTTAGGACCTTTCTGAGCCTCAGAATCTTCCTGGGAAAATCACATAATGCAGACTGGTGTATGGTTTTTAAAATCCCTTCCACTACTTAAAAGGTGGAACCTCTAGGTTCTGAGGGCCATCGATCATCGGAAGTGTATATGACAAGGCAAATGGGTGAGAAATATGGACTAGGATTCTAAGGCAAGGAAGCAGAAATACCACACAGACACATATGGATGCCCCAGTAATTACTACTGGCACGCAGGACTGAGTTCTGATGAGACCAGGCGGAAAGCTCAGTCTCAAAGCACTAAGTTTACTGGTAGTAAAGTTCTTAAAGCGTTACAGCACTAAATGGAATAAAAATTTATCCATCATTATCCCAGAGTTTCAGAAAAAATAATTATAAATAGGAAAAACAAACAAAATTCAGTGTCACCTATTGTAAAGACCTTCTTGTAGAGACTGATTGCAAACATCTTTAACAAACCCTTAAAAAAGTGTTGTTGAGTCAATTCTAACTCATAGCAACTTGACAGGACACAGCAGAACTGCCCCCACAGTTTCCAAGGTCTATCTGGTGGATTCAAACTGCCGACCTTTTGGTTAGCAGCCACAGCACTTAACCACTGTGCCACCAGGAAAGAAAAATAGAAAAATCATAAATAGGATCAGGGATATGAGAGTTCAGCAAGTTGCTAGGCATGACCATTTACACAGCTATATAGTCGCCATGAGTTGGATTCGATTCGACGGCACTTGTATAGTAAATGTTCAATACATGTTAGTTTCATTTTCTTCTTCTACTCTGTGTTAATTTAAGTATATGATATTTTCCTTCAAGACGTCACAAAAAATGTCTGAAGCAATAAAACCTGTTGCCATCAAGCTGATACTGACTGACAGTGACCCTATAGGAAAGAATAGAACTGCCCGAACAGGGTTTCTGAGGCTGTAAATCTTTACAGAAGCAGACTGCTACCTATTTCTCCCACAGAGCGGCTGGTGGGTTTGAAAGGGCAACACTGTGTTTAGCAGCCTAGAGCTTAAAGCACTGTACTACCAGGAATCCTTAAGAGGCTATACATTTATTCAACTTGGAATAGGGAGGAAAGAGTTCTCTTTTATAAAACCAACAGATAACTGACCTGAATTTAAGTCTCGTCCTGGATTGAAGGCCCGGCTATTAACAGTATTAGAAAGTCGATCACAACTGATTGTTCTAGACACATTGGTGTTAAAGTTTCCATCAAATCTGAAAGAACAGAAGAAATTAAAAAAATCAGAAGAAATTATTTATTGGCTATCCAATCCAGAAAAACAAGCCAACAAAAATAATGGTTCATATTGTGTATAAAACTGATAAGCCTGTAAATAGTAAAATAATGATTTGGATTTCAAATATACAAAAATACGACTTCAGAACAGTGTAGAGGAAAATAATATCTGTATTTAGAAGACTTTCAAGACTCAGTTCAAATTCTAAGATAAAAAATTAACTATCTTCAGAACCATTTTTTTCCCCAATAAGCCTGAATCAGAAACTTTGACAAAATCATACATAAAACAGATTCAACAAAATTCAGATTGCAATTACATAATTCTTTAAATTATCCCAGCTGAAAACAAATGACCATCACCACCACCACCACCAAGAAGAACACACAGTTGTTTTAGGTAGCTAGCACTGCTATAAACAAAATACTACAACTGAATGGAGAAATTCATATTCTAGTAGTTTAGGAATTTAGAAGTCCACATGCAAGGTGCCAGCTCCAGGGCTCCAAAGCTTTCTCTGGAGGAAGGTCTTTTTCTCTTCAACTTGTTTCCTTGGTTCTTTAGAAAGCTCTGTGTAGCTTGGCATCAATTTCCCCCCATCTCTGCTTGCTTCCTTGCTTGTTTAATCTCTTTTATATCTCAAAACAGATTATGCCAATCCTGTTTCATCAGCATAAAACAGACATTCCACTCCCACATGGGATTATAACCACAGGCAGAGTTTAGGTTTAACAATACATATTTTGGGGGAACACAATTAAATACATAACATTCCATCATCTCTTCCTTTACCAAATCAAGTCCTTGTCACATGCAAAACAATTCACCCCATCATATCATCCCAAGAGTCTTAAATCAACTCCAAGTCCAAAATCTCATCTTCTGAATCATCTAAATCAAATACAGGCAAGACTTTAGGCATATTCTGTCTTGGGCCAAAATTCATCTTCATCAGTGAATCCGTGAAATCTAGACTACAAGTTATCTGCTTCTAAAGTAAAGTGGTAGAACAGGCACAGGAGACATCTCCATTACAAATGGGAGAAATTGGAGGGAAAGAAGGGATAACTGGTACCAAGCAAGTCCAAAACCCAGTAGAACAAATTATATTAATTCTCAAAGCTTGAAAACAATCCTTTGCTCTCTGAGACCATCTAGGCTATGGTCCCATCTTCCAGACACTGGGTATTGGCCACATCCTTTTGGCTGGAGACTCTTACACTCTGGGCTTCATTTGCATTCCCCCATGCCCACTGGAATGGCAACTTGGCTCCTCCGGGTTTTGGGTCACTCCATTCTCTTCATCCATCTGAGTGGCAGTCCTATCTTGTCAGCTCTGGTAGGACCTATTTGTGGCAGAATTTCTGGGCAGCAGCCCTACCCACCTTGATACTCCAGAACCAAATTGGTGAAGGTCTGATCTTTGAAATCCAGGAAACCATGGTACTACTCTTTGAAACTCAGAAGGCCCTTCTTCTTGTAATCCTTTCAACAGTTTTGTTGATCTCTGAGCTGTTCTGGGGATGTTTCTTTTCTTTCCTAGAAGACCACAGACATAGCTCCTCTGGCTTGTTTCTTGACTCTGGAATACCAGGAGACTGACAGCTTTCTCTCCTTTTGTTCTGTTTCTGATACCTTCAGGATATTCTGCTGTGATAGTGGGTTAGATATAGATTCATCAGTCTCAGGGTTAATTTCTTTAATAAAGTCTGTGTTTCACCACGTCCTTGCTGAACGTACTCAGACATGTGTCCTTAATCTGTACAATTTTCCAAATCTTTAAATTCTGCTTTCATTTTGTATAGTTCCTTTCTAAGTTCATCTCTTTCTTCAAATATTTTAATATAAGGTGTCATGGATTGCATTGTGTCTCCTCCAAAATATGTGTAGCCATATGCCTGGGCCATGATTCCATGTATCCTATGATTGTCCTCCATTTTCCTGCGCTGTATGTCAAAGGATTAGGGCGGGACTGTAAATCCCTTTATAAGATCACCTCCCTGCCCCACTGCAAAGGGAGTTTCCCTGGAATATGGCTTGCCCCACCATTAATCCTTTCATCCTCCAAGAGATAAAAGGGATGCAAGCAGACAATTGGGGACCTCACACCATCAAGAAAGCAGCACTGGGAAAGAGCGTGTCCTTCAGACCTGAGGTTCCTGCGCCAAGATGCTCGCTGAACAAAGACTGATGCAATACTGGACTTTCCTCCAGAGCTGACAAGGGGGAAAGCCTTCCCCTGGAGCGGACATCCCAAATTTGGACTTTCAGCCCACTGGACTGTGTAAGAATAAACCTTCCTTTTTTAAAGCCCTCCACTCTGGTATTTCTGTTGGAGCAGCCCTTGCTGAAACACAAGGGGGTAAGGAAAACTACATGTTCCCATTAAGAACTTGCTTAGAAATCTCAGCTGGACATATAGGTTCATCACTCACAAGTTCTACCTTTCGCCAAACATTTGAACATAATTCAGACAAATGTTCTGCCACTTCGTACAAAGTATCACCCTTCTTCCATTGTCCACTCATGGGTTCATCATTTTCTTTCAAAGCCTGAGCAGAAGCACATTTAATGTCCACATATAAAGCCACACTCTAGAACTGGCAGCATATCTATTTTCTAATAGAGACATCATACCTCTCCTCACTTTCTTCTCAGCCTCCACCAGAATGGCTTTTAATGTCCATATTCTACCAACAGCCTCCTGAAGGCTGATTCCTTAGCAAGCTCTGAAGGCTTAGCACAAATGTAGGCTTTTACTACTAAGCACCAAAACAGCCTCTACAGCTTACATACCTGTTAGAGCAGCACTCCACTCTTGGTACCAAATTCTGTCTTCATTATCTAATGCAGTTATAAGAGAAATATCGAAAGTGTATGGCTTTAATAAATACAAATTTATCTTCTTAGGAGGCTGGAAGTTGAATTTAGTGTGCCAGCTCTATCTAGGGGAAGGCTTTGTCTTTGTTAGCTCTGATGTAGGTCCTAGCCTCTTCAACTTGCTTCCTGATTCCTTGGAGAGTGTCATGTGGCTGGCAACAATCTTATCTCTGCGTCCTCTCTTGCCTGTTTAATCTCTTTTATATCTCAAAAGAGACTAACTGAAGACATATTCTATATTAGTCTTATCTGATTAATATAAAAAAGACAACCCACTCCAAAATGAGATTATAATCACAGCTTATCCTTTGCTGTCAAGTCGATTCTCACTCAGTGATCCTATTGGACAGACTAGGACTGCCCCATAGGGTTTCCAAAACTGTCAAACTTTTGGGAAGCAAACTGCCACATCTTTCTCCCACAAGGTATACAGTGGCTCTAAACTGCCAACCTAGGTGCTTTAAACACTGTGCTACCAGGGTTCCTCAGGCATAGCGGTAAGGATTTTTAATATAGTATTTTGAGGGGAAATACAATTCAATCTGTACAGTAGTGAAGGATAAAGAATGGCTCTGGAGTGGGAGACCAGGATTTGAATCTCTGCTCTATCACTTATGAAGTGTGTGCCTCTGGGCTCTGCACTACAGCAAACATCAATCCGAAATGATGTAACAGAAAAATGTCCCAACTCAATTAAATGTAGTTACTGTGATTGTTTTTAAGTGAATTTAATCCAGAAGTAACAAAAGCTCGAATCTTAAACTTCTGATTAATTTAGGATTTCACATCCAGGTGGACTCATGAAATTCCTCCAACTGCCCAAATTAACTCAATTTGAAATACGAGGTCCACTCTTCGGACAGGAATGGATTGGATTTGGCGACGCAGAGTGACCACATCTTGGGTGCACTTTATGGCTCTTTGCATCTATAGGATATCATCCTGGTGACCTCTGACTGGAGGAAGGGGAGTGAGTGGAGAGGAGGGGAAAGGAGACTGTTGAGAGGATGGGATATGTATGGAGCAGAGAGGAAGAGTGTGCTGTCGCCAGGCAGGGAGAGCAGTGGAAGCTGCATATAGGTGGGCACGTAAACTTATATGCTAATGTACATTTAAAAAAAAAAACCCAAACAAACAAAAAAACACTGTGTTAAAATGTATACCTCATGTTAAAAATGCCATCTGTGAGATTCCATTGACATAGGCACAGACTCTACAACCTGGGACAAACACTCCTAAAGATCAAGTTCATTTGATTATTCACATGAATTCTAATGATCTGTTGATCACATGTCAGAATATACAAGAACAATTACATTGATCCAATTTGTATAAGCAAGTGGGTCAGGTTTTCACCGGGTGTGTTGAGTTCAATAGCGAAAGTTACATAGTTTAACTTGGATACTGATCATCTCTCAAAGTAAGAGAGCATTCTATATTGCGAGACCTTCAGTTCAGCCTCTAACCCAGTACAGAATTATATCAACAATGCCAAATGTGTCTCAAGGATATAGCTGTTTTACCAATATGGTTGCTCTAACTTGTCTAGAAGAGAAGACTGCTGCCCCCAAAGCCACAGATGGAGGAAAAAAGAATAGATTAACACAGGTGCAGCTGCCTATGTGTATCCTTGCATAATACGTCACTATAATCTCACTGCCCCTCTTGTTTTAGCATCTGACCACCTGTGAATCAAGAGTGACATTACCCAAATGAACACCAGTTTCATGTTTTCATTCTTCGAATTAGTAAATTGGCAACATAGGTAAACTTCACAAGGCTGAATTTGGTTATGGAAAGTATTCATGCTCTCAAGTTTGAATCTGCTGGATCTCTGTGACCTTCTGTAGTCTGGCTTCACTTGACTCTTCTGTCTCCATTTAAACATACCTTCTTGGTCCTCTAGTGCTGCTATAACAGAAATACCACAAGAACATGGCTTTAAAAAGAGAAATTTAATTCTGTCACATTCCAGTAGGCTACAAATCCAAATTCAGGACATCAGTTCTAGGGAAAATCTTTCTCTGTTGACTCTGGATGAAGGTTCTTGTTGTCTATCTATTCTTAGGCTGGGAGCTTCGGAAGCAAAGGGACCCTGGATCCAAAGGACATGCTCTGCTCCTGGTACTGCTTCTCTCCTGATGGGATGAGGCCCCCAACTCTCTGCTTGCTTCCCTTTCTTTTATAACCCAGGAGACTGCCTCCAGGTGCAACACCTTTCCTTACTAAGCCATACAGTATCCCCTGAATGACACAGATCTGGGCCAGAGTTTGAGGTTAATTCCTTAACGCTATATAATCTTTGCACATAATTTAAATTTCTAAGCCTAAATTTTACTCATTCATGAAATGGAGACAATAATAGCACCCAGTTCATAAAGTTGTATTAAGAATCAAATCAGAAAACGGTTTTCAAAACCTGCTGCATAGAAAAACAAGAAATAATAATATTAGATGACATTTCACAGATCAGGAAACAGACACAGAGAGGTTAAATTAGGAAAACCAAAGTTTACACCAAGGAAGTATCAGAACATGAATGCTGTCATAGATTGAACTGTCCCCGCCAAAATATGTGTAGGCATTTGGCTGGGCCATCATTGCCAATATTTTGTGATTTTCCTATGGTATACATCCTAATCTCTGCCTGTGAGATTATATTAAATGAGGAATATGGTGGGACTGCTACACCCTTGCTAAGTGAGTTTCTCTAGAGTGGGGCTTGCACCACCTTTTATCCTATGGGAGATGGAGAGGGTAGCAAGCAGAGAATCTGGAATCTCATACATCAAGGAGTAGAGCTCGTCCTTCACACCTGAGGTTCTTACACCAAGACTGCTCCCTGACCAGCGACTGATGCAACATCAGGACTTTCCTCCAGAGCCAACACAAGTAAAGCCTCCCCCTGGAATGGACACCCTGCATTTGGACTTACAACCTACTGAACTGTATAAGGATCAACCTTTCTTTCCTAAAGCTATCCGCTACTGGTATTTCTGCTAGAGCAGTGCCAGATGACTACAACAAATGTGAACATAGGTATCTCATATGAATACCTTATATGAATATATTATTATGAGTCTCATAATGAATACATTACTTCTCAATAAATTGGACGTAAATTTATGTCAATAAATTAGACACAAATGGCCATCACCAAGACCTAAAACAGGTGAAGCAGATTGTAACAATCTCAAAGCAAAGAATTATTCTGAAAGATTGTAGGGCCTTGGGGGAAATTTTTACTTAAAATAGAAAAGGACTACAGTGATAAATAAGATTTCACAACAGACATCCATAGAGAAAGAAGGCTATGGCAAAATGTGAGGCTGCTAAAGAGAGAAGAGGATATTAAAGGCAGACCTCCTCTGTAGACATCTTCGATTTTTTTTTTTTTAAGTTCACCACTGGAATAGCTAAGGAATTAGCAGTTTTCTGACTACTTTTTATTATTTCTGCTACACAGCCTTAAACTCCCATCCCAATCACCCCTGACCATAAGTGGTTCCAGGAACCAGTGGTAGCAGGAAGCTTCAGTTGGGCAGGAGAGTGAATGGTGCAGGCAAGTGTGGCAGTGTGCACGATGCAAGCTCATTTAGCTTTTCTCCTTTACCTAGTACCAACTTTTTCCTCTAAGAAAAAGACTCTGACATGCTGAAACTTTCAAAACAGATCTGAAGAGCCTGAAAAAAAATCACTTATGTGCAACAAAGATAACAAAATAAAAACAAGAAAAGATAATCAACACCAAAGCCAACAATGACAGAATACATTGCTGTGAATGAGAATCAGATGGGACGCTGAGCTTCCTGGCAGCCACAGCAAAACAGGAACTACAATGGGATATATAGCTTTCCCTAGGAGAAGGAGTAAAAGAAAAAGTAGTAAAGACACAAGGCAATTTCTCAGGAAAACACACATCTCCAGGAACCAAATTCCGAAAGAAATTTCTCACATACAACAACTGACAATTAAGATCCCAAACTCATCCTAGAAAAACTGCTACATACCTCATTGCTCAACATCACATGGTCACATTCAAAGTACACTTCTTGGGAAGCTATGCACTGACACCAGCTCCTAGTCCACCCCTCAAAGCAATTTTGGAACTCTTTTTCAGGAATGGCCATCAGAGCTGTCATCGTATTACCCTTGATGTTCTGGACGTCATCAAAATGTCTTCCTTTTCAATACTTCCTTTATCTTTGGGTAAAGCAAAAAGTCACTGGGGGCCAGATCAGGTGTGTCTGGAGGGTGTTCCAATACAGTTATTTGTTTACTGGCTAAAAACTCCCTCCCAGACGACCAGACAATTAAGTTTGAGAACCTGCCACTGTGTGCAATGGCCATTCCAGAAAGAGTTCTAAAATTGCTCTGAAGGCTGGACTAAGTGCTGGCATCGGTGCATAGCTTTCCAAGGTCAGTACTTGAAATGTAATGGTCATGATATTCAGTAATGAAGTATGTAGCACTGAGAACAATTAAGTTTGTGAACTTAATCAGCAGACCTCATGGACTAACGATTACAGGATGATGAATGATGAAATTACCAACATTCATAATATAAGTTAGAGCATAAATGTGGACAGAATATAATATTAAACCACAGCTCAGAGACACGTAACTTGATGTGGGGTAATCATGCAGCCTTCTTGACTGTTTTAGGCTGGGTTCTCTAGAGGAGCAAAACCAGTGATGGCTGTTAGGCACCATCATCGAATATGTTCTGACTCATATCATCTCTGTGAACTACAGAAAGAAACACTGCCTGGTCCTGCATGATGACCACAATTGTTTTTATGCTTAACCTGTTGTTGTGGCAACTGTGCCAATCCATCTCTGGGAAAGTCTTCCTCTTTTTTGCTCACCATTTCCTTTGCCTAGTAGCATGATGCCCTTCTCCAGGGATTGATCCTTCCTGACAACATGCCAAAAGTATGTAAGATGCAGTCTTGCCATCCTTGCTTCCAAAGAGCACTTCGGTTGTACTTCTTCCAGAACAGATCTGTTTGTTCTTGTGGCAGGCCATAGTATGGTCAGTATTCTTCTCCAGCACCACAATTCACAGGAGTCAATTCTGTCTTCCTTGTTCATTTTTCAGCTTTGGCATGTATATGACAGGATTGAAAATACCATGGCGTGGGTCAGGTATAGTTTAGTCTTCAAGGTGACATCTTCCCTTTTCAACACTTTAAAGACGTCTTTTGCAGCAGATTTTCGAAATGCAATGCATCTTTTAATTTCTTGACTGCTGCATCCATGGGTGTTGATTGTGGAACCCAGTCAAATGAAACCTTTGATAATCTCAACCCTTTCTCCATTTATCAAGACACTGCTTACTGGCCCAGTTGCAAGTATTTTTGTTTTCTTGATATTGAGATATAACCCATACTGAAGGCTGTGGTCTTTGATATTCATTACTAAGTGTTTCTAAGCCTCTTCACTTTGAGCAAGCAAGTGAGGCATATATGTATAAACATATACATAAAGAGAGATTTACTCAAGGAAATGATTCACACAGTCACAGAGACTGGCAAGTCCCAAATCTGTAGATCATGCTGGAGGTTTCTCCTGACTCACGTGGTTGCAGGATGGTGAACCCCAGATCTGTAGGTCACACAACAGGCTGCTAGCTCATGGACCAAGAGCTGGAGGTAAGAGGATAATGATTTGGACACAGGATTCAGAGAGGGTGAGATTTGCCAGAATACTGATTATGTATTGGATGCAGGCTACACCCCCAACAAAATTCCCCTTTCACCTGACTGGCTAGACATCAGTGCACAAAATGATGATTATGTAGATCTTCTAAATCACTGAAAATCATAGCTTAGTTAAGTTGACACATGATCTTAACCATCACAGCCCCTTCCTGTCAACTTGGCACCTGTGCATATCTCTTTAACCTGTAAATATTCTCTAAATGAAGACAATTATAAAGTCATATGTAACACCTGACATGCATACAACCACAAATGCACTTGCCCTATTTACATCTTACATTTTATAATAAATAATGGAATAAAGAAAGGAAGAAAAGAAAGTTATCTGCTGTACATACATATAAATTTATGTGTACTAATACATGTGTAGCAAAATAAGAAAGAAATAAAAACAATCAGTCTTCATTTCTGCAACTGGTCACACGGTTGTAGCTGGTATTTAAAACTACCTCTTTCTTCCAGCCATTACGCATTCCCTTTTCTCTTAGCAAGTATCTCAGCTGGTTGTAGTTTTTCACCTAGTGGGGTGACCCAAACCTTCATTCCTGAAGGGTCTGGGACATTAATAGTCATGTTGGAACTGAGTTGCTGTAGGTTTTCCACTGAGTTTAATCACAGGACATGGTAGTACTAAGACATCCTAAAGTATCACTTGTATTCTAGAAATACTCTACTTTTATTATTTAACATTGATCCAGTTTCTCTTTGGCAATCAGGATCAATCACACTAGCCAATATGGTATCTCTGTTCTTTGCTTGTTCATCCAGAGGCATGAGAAGCCCAAGTGGCCAGATGGCAATCTTAATGTCCAACTCAGTGGAATCAGTCTTTGGTTGCCTGGTAGGAACATTCTTCTCTTTGGAGTTAAGACCTCTAGACTCATGGAGCATAGCACGACAGGGACAGAAGGCAAAAATTTTGTGAGTGAGTAACTAAGGATAATGATAAGTGATACCACTCCCATGTCTACCCCTTGTGATTCCCAGACCCATGAATCCCGGCTATGGGAGAATCAGCACCATACACTGCATGCTGCTTTAGGGCAGATACAGCCTCCGGGAGAACACCGTCTCAACCCTAGAAGGCATCACCACCTAGCCGGAGCTCTAACTGTGTCTTTAGAAGGCCATTCCATGGTTCCACGAAGCCAGTTACTTCAGCAAGATGGGAGACATGAAAAGATCAGTGAATTCCATTGTTGTACTGCATTTGAAGTAGACTGGCTGATCAGAGACAATGCTGTGTAGGATACCATGACAGTGGGTAAGCCATTCTGTAAGTCCATGGGTGGTAGTTTTGGCAGAACCATTGCATGAAGGGAAGGCTAATCTGTGTTTATCCCAGTAAACACAAAATGTTGCCCTTTCCATGATGGAAATGGTCTAGCATAATGTACCTACCACCAGGTTGTTGGCTAATCACCCCTAGGGATGGTGCCATATTGAGGACTCAGTGTCAGTTTCCGCTGCTAGAAGAGGAGTCACTCAGCAGTGGCTGTAACCACACTGGCCTTGGTGACTGGAAGTCCATGTTGCTGAGCCTCACATTACCACTATCCCTGTCACCAACGCCACTTTATGAGCCCACTGGGCAATGCCACGAGTGGCTGCGGAAAGAGGCTGACTGCTATCCACAGAATATTTCAATCTTTCCATTTGATTGTTACACTCCTCCTCTGCTAAGATCACACTTTTGTGAGCATTCAAATGAGACACAAACATCTTCACTTCCTTGGTCCATTCTGAGGGGTCCATCCAAATGCCTTTTCATCATAGTTCCTTGTCACCAATTTTCCAGTGATGTTCATTCCAATTCATCATCCAGCCAATTCACTGGCCATAACCCATGAAACAACATATAATCACATACTGGGTCATCTCTCCTTCCTGAGAAAATGAATAACTTGGTTCACTGTTCACAGTTCTGTCCACTAGGAGGATTTCCCTTCACCCACTGTCCTTCAGGGAAGTCCCAGAAAGCCACTGCAGTGCTGTCACTGTCCACTTCTGAGAGGGCCCTGAATATTGTGTGGAACCATCTATACACCAGGCAGTTTTCTCTTCCTCAATTCACTGATCATATAAGGAACTCCGCATAAGGCTACAGAAACAGACTGGGAGAGGGAATGGAGTGTGACAGGTGTGGAGACCACGGATATTTGGGCCACTTTCTCATGTAACGTGTGCTTTCAGGTCATGCTTGAGTCCAGTCTCATAGATGCCACTTCCATCTGGCTGTATGTACATCCAAATTTATGACTCTGTGGGCCAGACAACACCCAGTTCATGATGGGCAGCTCAGGCCATACAGTGACTTGGTAATCCACAGTTAAGTGTTCAGTCTTTAGTAAGGCCCACTAACAAGCTAAAAGCTGTTTCTCAAATGGAAAGTAGCTGTCTGCAGGGCATGGCAGGGCTTTGCTCCAAAATTCTAATGGTATGTATGGTAATTCACCAATATGGGCCTGCCAGTGACTCTAAACAGCATCTCTATCTTGCCACTGCTACCTGAAGAACCACTGGATCTGCCAGATCATATGGTCCATGTGGTACAGTGGCTTTCATGGCACTGTTACAGAGTCTTCTCTTATGCTGGGCCCCACTCAAAAGCAGCAGCTTTTTAAACTACTTGACAAATAAGCTGGAGTAGCATACCCAAATTAAGATAAATTGCCTCCAAAATTCAAAGAGGTCAACCAGATGTTGTGTCTCCTTAGCAGTTGTATGAGGGACCAGACGTAACTAGTCCTTCACTTTGGAAAGAACATCTCAACATGCCCTATATCACTAGATCCCCAGAAATTTCACTGAGATGTAGGATGCCTGAATTTTTATTGGGCTAATTTCCCACCTGTTAGAACTGTAGTGTCTTAACCAGTAAGTCTAGAGTCCTTGATATTTCTTCTATTATGGCCAATCAAGATAATGCCATCAGTGTAATGGGACAGACTGATGTCTTGTGGAAGACAAAAGTAATCAACGTCCTGCACACTAAATTACAACACAGGGCTAGAGAGTTGGATATAGCCCTAAGGGAGGAGAGTGACAATGTATTATTGGCCTTGCCAGCTGAAAGTAAACTACTTCAGGTGGTCCTACAAAACCTGAATCGAGAAAAAGACATTGGCCAGGCTAATAGCTGCATATGGAAACCCTGGTGGCATAGTAGGTTAAGTGCTACATTTGTTAACCAATTGGTTGGCAGTTCAAATCCACCAGGCACTCCTTGGAAACTCTATGGGGCAGTTCTACCCTGACCTCTAGGGTCGCAATGAGTCGGACCTGACTTGATGGCAGTGGGAGCAGGTATTAGGAAACGTATGAATTTTGCACAAGCAATAAAACCACATCTGGAACAGCAGCTGCAACTGGAGTCACCACCTAAGTTTACACTAATCCAGTTTCATTCCCCAAGATCCACCTGTTTTCTCCAAGGGCCAAGTAGGTGAGCTGAATAAAGATGTGATAGAGATCATCTTCCCCACATCCTTCAAGCCCTGGATGCTAGCACCAATATCTGCAATCCTTCTAGGAATGTGATACTGGTTTTCCGAGATGGGGCAGTTTTGATGGCTTTCACCTGGCTTTTCCTATCGTAACAGCCCTAATCCACATATCAGAGATCCATCATGGGGATGTGTTGAGTATATCTATTCCAAATACATATTCTGGAACTGAGGAAATAACTACAGGATAAGTTCAGGGGCCCTCTGTACCCTCTGCGACACAGACCTGAGCTCTGACTCCATTACTAACCTGACTGCCATATGCCCCTACTCTAGCGGTAGGCCACAGTGACATTTTGGGTGTCTTGTCATCCACTTGTGGCATTTTGTTTATAGAAGCACTAGGTAACTAAGCACAGAGGTTACTTCTTAGTTAATTCTTGCTCCCTGGTAATTGGCAGGAAAGGAACATAGGTGGTTTCAAAATAATTTACTGCATCATGCTGTATTTTCTGATGTTTAAAGAGACATCACAAACACTCTCCTTCCTCCCGCTTCTTGCTGCAAGATATCTTTTAAAAGACAGTAACTGTACAAGAGTTTCAATTGCCCTGAATTCTCTCACTTGTGCTGGACTTCAGATATGGACATTGTGCTCGCCAGACAAGTTAATATAAAATGCCTAGGAGTAAACCTTCCTCCACTTCTTCTAGCCCTGCCTATGCCACTGAACTAAATTTCTAGGGTGTCCACTGCTGGTGAGCCTGCTAGGAGAAGGTATTACAAAAAACAAAATCCCCACGATTATCTCTGCACCGTTCACTCACACACACTCATTCACACCTGCTTTCCTTTCCGGACTCCAAACACAAGAGTAAAGCTTGCTTAAGCCACTCTTGTTACATTAGCTACTTCTGGACCCAAGGCAGAAGGCAAGAATGTATTTTATACACGCATACCTTTTAGAAAGCAGTTTATAAAAAAGCTCACTCTCTTCACCCTGATTTGGAGACTGTGAGAAATATAAATCTCATGCTTAAGATGCTTTATAAAAACATGTCAGTTTATTTTAAGAGCTGTCTAACAGATTTTTCATTGAGAAGTATATTAGTCACATCTATATAACTCAGGTTTATGGAAAGGTCAGACCTGGTAAAATCATAGATCTTCATAGAAGATGAGCAGGCAATTCAACAAAACAGGTGTGGTTTGCTTCTTTTTATATCTGTACTTTAAAATAGTCATGACAATCAGAGAAAAAGCCTACCTAAATCTCCTTTAGACCTTCACTATTAAAGAAGGAGATATTGGATTATAACATTATCTACTTATTTTCTTAAGATAACACCAGTGCCTGAAATTCAGTTTCAAGAGAAATAACTCCATCTCTCCTACCCCCTTTAGTTGGGGGCAAAAATACTCCCTTCTGGATTTACTTTCATGAACAACTGATCGAAACAGCATCCCGAGGGAGAAAACAGAACTGTGACTCCCACTTTGATCTCTTCCCCATGGAGAAATTCACTCCCTGCCTGGCTTGCAAGATGTTCATTTGATTGACGTTTGCTCTGATGTGCAAACTGCTTTGAACTTCAGACATTTAATTCCCATCAGGCTGCAGTCATTTTTATTCTCCCTCAACAGGATTTACAAGCAGGAGATCAGCAAATGTAGAAGATAAAATAAATTTGCAGAAGCTTTGAATCTTACATCAAAACAGTGTTCAAGTGAGCTCCAATTGGATTTCATTCAGCCGTGATTCACAGTGTAAATCAACTTTTCAGGGGAGTCTCAGAAAGAAAAAGATATAGAGGAGCAACATACACATCAGCCAGGGTTTACTTCCTCAATCTCTTTCTTGGTCTTTGTTTAAATTTCCTAGGGAAGATGATTTACCAGGCACATCAGTCAGAATCCTGGGTTTTCCTCCAAGTTTCCAGTAAAGCCTGTCCAATTTATCACACAACATACTGCAACCCCACCCATGGTGTGGGTTCTATGGGTGGTGGTGAAACGTTGCATTGTTTCCAGACACATTTTCAAGGTAATAATTTAAAAAGCTAATCCCTATAGACATCTTCGAAGAGCAAGGTTTCAACTGTTTGAGTTGAATTTGAGTCCATAAACATACCCAGTACAATGGCAGAGAATGGTACGTGGAATACTTTTTACATCTTGGCTGGTTTTTAATCATGACTAAGATGCTGAAAGGAGCTCTGGTGGTGCAGCAGTTAACTGTGCATCTGCTAACCAAAAGGTCAGCAGTTCGAAACCACCAGCCGCTCCTTGGAAACCCTATAGGGGACTTCTAAGCTGTCCTATAGGGTTGCTGTGAGTCGGAAGTTACTCAATAACCATAGGTTTTTGTGGTTAAGATGCTGCAACAGGCGTGAAGGGAAAAAAAGCATCATTTCTTCTGGAAGCCAAACCTGGTGTAAGATCAGAAGTCGGTGGGAGACAAAGGCTGGGAGCTTCGACTTGAGTTTGTAACACAGGACGGGCCACTGCCCAATTGCCAAGCTCCATTTTAAGCGCAGCGCACATTCCTCTAGGACGCAAAGGAAGTAAAATTCCTCATCAGGAGCTGCAGAATGCTTTATGAGAAGGTCTAGAGGCTGAGGAATGCTTATGACTACCAGGCCCCTCATTCTAATAACAGTGTAACAATGTCTGGTTTACTGTGATATGACAGACAGACATATCCCTTCACCTCCCTTCAACCAGGTTCCCATTCATTCTCTCTGCAAAGTGTCTGCTCTCCAAATATTTGAGCAACACCAGTTGAAAATAATTAAACAAGAACCCCCTTATCACCCACTTAACCACCCTAAGAATAAAGTTAAACAAAGAAAGAGCTAAGATAAAAATCAAACATCTGCACTGGCAAATATTTAAACTCGGTTTGAATGGTAGAGGAAAGAGGTAAGAGTGGGATCACTTCAAAAAGGAACTATCCCATTTATAAAGTAAATGATACTTGAGCCCCCCCAAACCAAGTTTACTTATTCCAACACCTAAATTAATGGGCAAACTGAAAACCTGTCAAATAACGTGTAATCACGTTCCGAGCAATGGTTTCTCCTTCCACCTCCACAGAGATCGGAGTGATAAGTCACATTCTTTTTGTTCTTATCAGTAATAAGGATTAAATCTTCAGGCTTCAGCAACTCTGGCCGACTGGAAACAAGTGCTGGTTTCAAATGCCCTTGGAAGGTAAGGCTTGAAGAGCAATAAAGCTCTGTTATAGTTCACATATCTTTGCACCCTCAATCCTCTTTCTTTCTCACTGTTTCCCAACCAAACAGATGACGGTGAGGAGACTCTCTGATGATGCTCTGTGTTTCCTTCTATATTGCAACTGCTAATACAATCAGTTTAATCAGTTAAAATGCTTTCTCACAAAAGCTTGAAAAACCTCACAGGTAACATCTAGAACTGGGAATGTATCCACTGCCACATAAGACGTTTATCCTTATCTTCTTCATCACCAGGTTGCAGCAGGAGTGCACGAAGAAATAAGGACATCTGAAAAAAAAAAAGAGGGAAACGAGGCAGAGCAACAGAAGCCTGTTGGATCTGCTGGTTCCCTTTGGGTTGTTCCAGAACACTCTTTTTCATCCTGACATTTGCCTTCAAACAGGCATTTACCACGTTGTACAGTTATTTATTTATATGTCCTTCTCCCTCGCTACCCACCGCCGATGAGTCTGACTCCCGGTGAACATAAAGGACAGAGCAGAGCTGCCCCGTGGGGCTTCCAGGGGGTGGCTGGTAGATTCAAACTGCCAAAATTTTGGTTAGCAGCCAAATGCCTCATCACTGCACCACCAGGGCTCTTCCCCCTTGCTAGGCAGATGACAGAGACTTTCACAGATCTCTTTGCCCTCAGGGTCCAGCCCTGGATCTACCTATAAAAAGTAGAAGTTCAGTAAATGACTGATGAATGAATGAATGAATGAATACAGAAAACTTAAAAGGCTGAAACTTCCTAGGACTAGAGGCCCAAGACTGGGAAATGGGGGCCTTCTCGTCCTCTCACGTACACTAAGTATAGCAGGCCGTCGAGAGTGGCACTCCACTCACATCAAAGACAAGCACTAAGAACCTCAGAACAAGAAGATGACCTTGGAGATGACCCAGTTCAATCTCTCAGGCACATACACACTGGGGAGGAAAGAGGCTTGTCCAAATATCCCTGTTATGTAAAGAAACATGAAACATAAGATGCAGACTATCCATGGCTAATGAGGTGCCTTCAAAAGGCATTACTCACCCATATTAGAGATTTAATAGAGCTATGAGTATGAGGCTAGATATGGATATCACCATACTAGACTGCTCAAGTCCCCAGAAAACAAGGTTATAGACAGAATGACTTTTAAACTTTGGCCTTCTTTGAAAACAGTTTTTGCACTAAGTTCAAAGAAATTTTCTGATCCTCAGCTAAGAGTGGGTCTACTTCTTAAAGCTGCCATAGTCCACTAAGGTAGTTTCTTTTAGAGATCAGGTTTTAAAAAGGAAATCATAAGACCAACTCTCCCTAAAAACTATAAAAGGCAGCTGGTGATATGTATTGTAAGGAATACAATGACAGTTCCCCCCTCTCCCTGTGTTCTTCCTTCTGTGGAAGTCACAGAAGAAAAATCCAGAAAGCTAGGTTGTTTGCAGTTGCAAATGAACATGCTTCCTGGTATGAGGGTGTTCATCAATAGACCTGAAGATGTAAGTATAGGTAATACACACACACACCCAAGAAATGGTGCAAGTTGCTGCAGGAACACAGTTTGAGACTGAGAACAAATTAACCAGATTATTAAAACAAACAAACAAAACCCACTGCCGTGGAGTTGGTTCTGATCCATAGCGACCCTACAGGACACAGTAGAATTGCTCCATAGGGTTTCCAAGGAGTGCCTGGTGGATTCAAACTGCTAGCCTTTTAGCTAGCAGCTGTAGATCTTAACTGCCATACCACCTGGGAGCTTTATGTACAGATAATTTAGAAACTTTACAGGGACATAAATAAAACAAACAAAACACACTCTGTTATCAAGTGGATTCTGACTCATAGCAATCCTGTAGGGTGGAGTATAACTGCCCTTAGAGTTTCCGAGGAACGCCTGCTGGATTTGAACCACCAACCTTTCAGTTAGCAGCCACAGCACTTAACCACTATGCCACCAGAGATTCCAAATAAAATCCTGATAAGGAATGTACAGTGCAGCATTTCAATTGGCAGATACGTCATTTCAGTTTTACCACTGATCAATGTGCTCTATCATTTTAAAAAGATTAAAAAGACTTGGAGTCAGGAAACCCAGATTCCAAACCCTGTCCCCTTGAACCTTGTTACCACTTCTTTGAAACTATTTCCTCATCTGAAAACCTGAGGGGAGGAGAGAGAGAAATAGGAGTAACAGTACCTACACTACTTGACTCATGCTTGCACCCCTCAGTTAAGACAGTATCATTCTGACGTGCTCGATTTAAAATGAAGAGCCATTTTTCCCTCCGCCTCCAAATCCACAATAGAATGTGGTTGCTGTATTTTATATATTCTATACTCCCTGTCGCTACATTCTGTGTACCCCCACTGCCAACCTGGATGTCTTTTACATTCCTACCATGGTGCCATGGATGCTCAGGATGCCTCAACTTGACAAGTTCCTTGCCCTTGCTAGCACAGATTATCCTTCACTTGCCAACCGATTAATTTGCCCAAATCACAGAACGGCTATGGACTGAATTGTGTCTGAATTGTGTGCTGCTACAACAGCACACAATTCTTCGCTATGGACTGAATTGTGTCCCCCTGAAAATGTGTGTAGCGATTCGGCTGGGCCACGATGCCCACTATTTTGTGGTGGTTCTCCACGTTGCAATTTTCCTGTTGTAAATCCTAACCTCTGCCTGTGGTTCATAAGGCAAGATTGGATTAGGTTAAAGAGGATTAGGGGATGGGACTGTAAAACCCTTACTAAGGTCATCCCCTTGATCCTGTTTACAGGGCGTTTCCCTGGAGTGTGGTTTGCACCACTTTTTATCCTACAGGAGAAGGGTGCCTCATACCATTAAGGAAACAGCAGTGGAGCAGAGCGTGTCCTTGGGACCTAAGGTTTCTGCACTGAGATGCTCCCAGACCAAAGGAAGTCTGAGGCATCACAAAGAGCTTCCTCCACAGCTGAGAGAGAGAGAGAGAGCGATAAGGCCTTCCTCTGGAGCCAGCACCCTGCATTTGGACTTGTAGCCTACTGGACAGTGAGAAAAGAAACTTCTCTTTCTTAAAGCCATCCACTTGTGGTATTTCTGCTATAGCAGTATTAGATGACTAAGACACTATTCTTAGTTAAAAATCTACTGTCTGCAGAAAGAAAGTTGCCTAGCTGACTTAGGAGTTTGAGTTTACCACCATCTACCTCCTACGTACCTCTGCAGCTACTTTCCACCTCACCACTCAACTGCTCTGTAAGTTCCTGCTGTTCACTGCTCTAAATCATTCTTTCCTCACATCCAGCTGTGAAACTCCAACACTTCCTCAAGGCTTCAACTACCACTTGGCCAGCAAACTTCAGTGTTCAGAGGTCCCTTTTCATAATCAATCTCTTTTCCTTCTTAAAAGAACAGTCGGATTTCTTGCATGACTCTTGCCACAGTTTGCCTTCACTTAAGCTACGTATGTCTTACAAGCTCTTGACAGTACAGGCTGATTTATTCACATCTCAGTATCAGGCAGTATCTACTACAGTGTCTCAGACGTTTACTGCTTTGAACATGACACAAGCAAATTGAGTGGAAAATGATACACACATGAAGCTATTTGGAAACCTCAGGTACTACGAAATTCACCCTGGATATAAAGAGCCCTGAAGGTGCGGTAGCGTTTAGCTGCTTACCAAAAGCCACAAAAGATGTGGATAAGGCAAAATTATTTAACACTATATAACAGAGCTGAGACCACAAAATCACTATCAACTTACATTTCATATCAGCGTTTATAGCAATTAAGATCCAGATGAGAGTAATTATTGTTATAAAGAAGCATAAAACTAATTAACACTGTCATTTTGCCTAATAGGGTAAAAGGGCTCAATAATTCTGACAATATCATCACTACCCATAACCCATTGCTGTTGAGTCGATCCCTACTCATCATGATTCATTCTATAAGGTAGACTAGCACTGCCTCACAGGGTTTTTCCAAGGCTGTAAATCTTTGTGAAATCTGAATGCCGCATCTTTCACCTGCTGAGGAGTGGTTGGTAGGATGAAATTAGGGACGCTTTGGTTAGCAGCGAAGTGCTTAATCACTGGGCAACCAGACTCCTAAATCATCACTACTGGGACTCAAAAACTAAAGACTAAAATCAGGTGTGCTATCATTCAGTAACTCTTTCTGCACATGTTTACTGAGGACCAATTCAAGCAATCTATTGAATACAAAGTTAAACTGGGTCCCTGAACTCAAGTAACTGAGAAGGAACCTGAGAGAGTACAGAAAGGGGAACTACATTTCAGAACCTGCAACTGTTTCTCTCTCTCTCTGTTACTAGAATCAAACCTCAGTCATCTTTGATGCCTCCATCTTCCGACACCCAAGTTATTGGATGTCAACGGCCAAGTTCAAGCCCCTCTGACAGTGCCTACTTAAGTGAACTCACACTAGGCCTTCCGGTTTTTCTGTGATCAAAAAGTAAAATTTCCAAGGAGCTCATAACTCACCATTTCATTCTTTCTGTAAAATCATAAATTAACTCTCTCATTCAAGCAACAAATGCCTACTGGGTGTCTGTCATGTGTCCGACAGTGAAGATACAGAAGAGAGGACACTGTCCTTTACCTCATTTATGGTGTCAGAAGCTTGCTGAATAAAGCTCAAATTCTTTAGCTCTGCATTTGAAGGTCTGATACTGGTGTCCTGGTGGCGTAGTAATTATGAGCTTAACTATGAACTGAAAAGGTTGCAGTCTGAATTTACCAGCCACTTCCGGGAAACCCTGGGGCAGTTGTACTCTGCCCTATAGGGTTGCTACGAGTTGGATTCAAGTTGACAGCACTGGGTTTTGCTTTATGTTCTGTTATTAATCCAGCTTTCTCAGCTGTTTCTTCATCACTTGCTCTAGATACAACACACACTTTTCAGTGCTTCTGGCCATGGTTTATTTTCACAATGACTCCAGATCACTTCCAGATCACTCTCCAATCACTTCCAGAAAGTTGGTCCTCCAGATCCCCCTATGTTCAAATCCTTTTCCTGCCTTCAATCCCCAGCTGAAGGATTTCTCCATCAATCATTCCACAAATCTCTTTTAATGAAATGAATGACCGAGTGACTTAATCTTTATAGGATTTTTAATAATAATGTCATCTTCCCACCTACTCCCCCAACTAACTCTCAAAAAGATTAAAACAAATTCTGTTATGGAATCTAGAATTTACTAATTTGGTAAACAGGAAGTCTGATGGAAAGTAAGGAGTCTGAGAGTTGAGTGGGCCTCTGGATTCTATTTAGTTCAAAGTGCTCACTTTACAGAGCAAACTTAGGATCAAAGAGGGTCAAGTGGACTTCTCAAGATCATGTTAACACAGTAGAACAGGAGAGACCCATCTACTTAGTACTATATTGTAGCTGTCAAGTGCCTTCAAGGGGGATTTTGATTCATTTTGATCCTATATGACAAAATAGAACTGTCTCATTGAAGTGTTTAAGCTGTAATAGTTAGAGAGGCAGATGACCAGGTCTTTTTCCTTGGAGCTGCTGGGTGGGTTCAAACCACCAACTCTTTGGCTAGCAACCAAGTGCTTAATCATTTACTCCATCAGGGCTCCTCAGTACACAATATTACTATGACATAAGCTCCTTCATTATTGTTGCTGTTAGGCATTATCAAATTGGTTCTGTCTCATAAAAGCTCTATGTACAAGATACAAAAAAAAAAAACAAACGCTGTCCATCAGTGCACCATCTTAATAATTGTTATTATGCTTGAGCCTGATTTTGCAGCCACTGTGCCAATCCATCTCGTTGCAGGTCTTCCTCTCTATCTCACTGACTCTCTACCAAGCATGATGCCCATCTTCAGGGACTGGTCCCTCCTGATAATAGGCCCATAGTAAGTGAGATGAAGTCTCACTATCCTCACTTCCTAGGGACACTCTGGTTACCTTTCTTGCAAGGCAGACTTATTCATTCCTTTGGCAGTGCACAGTATATTCGATATTCATCACCAACAACATAATTTACAGGCACAGCAGTTCTTATTTGGTCACCCTTATTCACTGTTCAGCTTTCACATGGGAATGAGGTGACTGAAAATATAGTCAGGCACAACTCAGACCTCAGAGTGATCTCTTTGCCTTTAATACTTCAAGGAGTTTTCTAGCAGCAGATCTGTCTGATGCAGCCTTCTTTGATTTCTTGACTACTACTTCCTTGGGCACTGATTTCTGAATACAAGTAAAATGAAATCCTTGACAATTTCAACATTTTCTCTGTTTATTATGGTGTTGATTATTGGTCCAGTTTTGAGGATTTTTGTTTTTTTCATGTTGAGGTATAATCTGTACTGAAGGCTACAGTCTTTGATCTTTATCAGTAAATGCCATTGTCCTCTTTACATTTAGCACACAAGGTTGTGTCATCTGTATATCACAGGTGGTAACAAGTCTTTCTCCAATTCATTATTTTAATTTTCTTCTTACACTTCTGGTCCTAACTGTTACTACCTGAAGACCATTAATTTTTCAGTTCAGTATGACAAATTTATACAAGAGCCAATGTTACAAACTTGTATTACAAGGATTTCCGCTGCAAATTATCAGACTAACCATTTCACAGCAAAAGTTTAAAAACTTGGAGCAAACATATAATTGTGTGAAGGAATTACAAAACACTAAATTAACTTTCTCAGGAGTTGAGGCACCGTTGTCATTGTTTGTGTATATGTACAAGGTCTGACAATGAAGTCCATTGAGCATGGTGACACAGCAGCTAAGTTCTTAAACACTGCACCACTAGGGCTCCAGCAACAGCTCAAGACTCCAATTTCCCTGTATTTCCTCCAACATTTTTTTTTCATTTAAATCTTAGCCATGCTCACTCATAGCCACTGAGTTGATTCCCAATTGTAGCGACCCAGTAGGACAGAGCAGAACTGCCTCTTGGAGTTTCCAAGGAGCTCTTGGTGGATTTGAAGTGGCAATCTTTTGGTTAGCAGACGTAGCACATAACCACTACTCCACCAGAGTTTCCTTAGCCATGCTAGTGGGCGTGACATGGTATCTTGCTGTGGCTTTGATTGCCATCTGCCTGATGAGTAATGATGACCAGCATCTTTCCATGCATTTGGCAGCCATTACAATGTCCTCCTTGGTAAAATTTTATTCAACTCCTTTTTCCATTTATGATTTGGTTATTTTTATTATTTATTTTTTAGATTAAACTATTGTGTCTTCAGTGAGCGCTTACAGCACAAATTAATTTCCCATTTCAAAATTTAGACACAAATTGTTTTGTGACATTGGCTGGAATTCTCCCAATGCACTGGCATATTCGTCTTATTCTTGATTTCAAAGGGAAAGCTCTCAGTCTTTCTCCAGTTACCTAAGCCATGGGAGCAGGTTTGGAAGTGAGTTATGGGCAGAGGATGTAAGAGTTTAAAGTGCTTCACAGGAAAAGCCTAAGTTGTCTTGACGAGACAGTTGGTAGAATTATGGATGTCAAAAACAATTCTGGTGAGGGCTCAGAAGGAAGTGATAAGATCTACAGAAAAAAGTCTCCACTGTCTTACAGAATACATGCGGTGCCAGCTGTAGAATGCTGCTAGAACTGTGGACATTAAATATGCTTCTGGTGAGACTTTAAGAGGAAATGAACATGTGACTGGACAATGGAGGAAGGGCGATGCTTTTTATGCACTGGTGAAGCACTTGTCTGCATTATGTTCAAATGTTTAGTAGAAGGTAGAACTTGTATGTGACAAACTTGGACCTCTGACTGATGATATTTTTAATCAAGATCTTAAAGGGGTAACGTGGTTTCTCCTTGCTGCTTATCATAAAATGTGAGCAGAAAGAGATGGACCTATAAAGGAACTTCAAAGATTTGTAAAATTCTGTAGTGCAAACTAAAAACACGTGCCCTAGAATGTTCACCAAGGATGTGGCCATGCAAATTTTTGACAAAGAGATTAAGCCTCTGATTGATGTTACCTGAGCAGAAGACTCATCAGCTTAGACTGAAAAAGACAGGAACAGAACGAAGGGGAAACGCTTTTTGACTCTTAGAATTCTACATCCCGGAAATAGGCCAAAGGAGCTACCTCTGTTGTCTTCCAAGAAAAGAAAAGGCCATCCCTGGGGCAGCCTGGAATTAGGCAGAACTGCTGGAAGAGCAGGAGAAACAGGGCCTTACGGGTGCGAAAGGGGGGGGCTGTGTTCTTCTAGATTTCAATGCGTGGGATCTTTACCTACTCAGTTCTGAAGTGTGGGGCTGCCTTTAAGGAGTACCAGAAGAATGGGACTACCACCCAGAGCCAAGGAGGTGGGCCGTCATGCACGTGGCAGACTAATGAGGCCTGCTGCGGCTGCAGGGCAGGGTTTCTCTCGGAAGGATGACAAGAACGGAGCTGCCCCAAGCTAAGAAAGCACAGTTGCCTTCCCAGTGCACCTGAGGGTTCTCATCCAGAATTCAGAGAGGGTGGCTGACACCTAGAACCTAGAGGCCCAGACAGTCTTAGAGAACAGATTATTTTCAAACCTTGAGAGTTTGGATACATTATTCTGCTATAATTTTGGACTTCCTTGGTACCCGTTATCCCTTCTTTCAGTTCAATTCTTATGGTGGAAATGTCTGCCTTGTTCCTGTCCCACCACCACTGTGACTCGGAAGCAGATAACTTTGGTGTTGATTTCACAGGTTTACAGATGAAAAGGAATCTTGTCCTAGATAGAGCATGCCTGAAGTTTCACATGCATTTGATCTGGATGATTCAGAAGACAGGATTTTGAACTTGGAATTCATTGAAGGCTTTGGGGATGATGTGATAGGGTGAATGAGTTTTGCGTATTGGAAAGACACTAATTTGGGGAAGGGGGTGTCAAAGGACGGAACATTATGGATTGAACTGTGTCTCACGAAACACGTGTTGTAAACCCTTACTTCTATTCATGTAGTCATAATCCCACTCGGGAACTGAATTAGTGTAGGGCGTGTCTTCAGTCAATCTCTTTTGAAATATAAAAGATATTAAACATGCAACCTAGTAATCAGAGATGGGGTAAGACAGATGCCTAGCCACACAGACATTTCTAAGGAACCAGGAAGCTGAAGCTGAAGTGACAAGAATCTTCTTCCAGAGCCAAGAGACACAGAAAGCATTCTCCCAGAAAGCACTCTTCCAGAGCTGGCACTCTGAAATTTGTACTTCTAGTTTCCTGAAGTGTGAGAAAACAAACTTCTATTTTTTAAAGACATTCTTTTGTGGTATTTACTGTTAAAGTAGCACTAGATAACTAAGACACATCATTAAACTATAACTGAAGACAGCCCAACCCTCCCAAGAAAAGAAAAACAAAAATTCAAGTCTACTGTCCCCATGAACTTCATCCTCTCCTTAAATAAAAAAAATCAAAAGTAAGAAATAAGAATGCCAACTGAGAGTAACAGCTCTAGACGCAGTAGGGAAAGGAAGAGAGACTGGATTAAGACATATAGAAGACAAATTAATGACTGGCTTGTGTAAAAACTAAGACAAAACCCAAAGTCAGAGGATCTTACTGACTGAATAATGGCTCCAGAAACAGCTGGCAGAATCTCCTCTTTGTGGCAAGCCGGGTTTCATGAATGGATGCTCGCAGTGCTATGCATAAAGGAACTACATTCTTTAAAACTTGACAGAATGAGAAGAGACATTTAAATTGGCATAGCAGGGGTTATGCATGGACAAGACACTTTCTGATGTCAGACTTACTAACTTTATAGTGTCTTTTCAGATCAAGAGTTGCAAACCCACGTCCTAACAAGGACCAGGCAGGTGATGAAATTCAGGGACGTGGGAGGGTGTGATACCACAAGGACTGGCGGGAACTGGTGAGCAGAGACTGCCAGCCCCGTCTGGCTAAGGGGAAGCTGTTCTTCTCAACAACTGGTTGTTACCACGTGGGGATGTAGACCCTGTGTGGTGAGATTTTCTTCATGGAAAGACAGACATTTGAATTTTTAAAACTGTTGGCAACTTATTTAAAAAATTAGAAATTTGAAAACCTTTAAAACATCCTGTAGGCCAAATAAAATAAAACTGCAGTCCATATGTAGTCCATGGGTTTAATTATGTGTTTATGTATCTACACGTTTCTTGTGGGAGAGCCTAGGATCTCCTGCATGCTCAGCACCTAACCCAATGCAACACACAGGTAGCTGTTTATTAGATACATGAGTCAATGGAGTTATTCTCCAAACCATGTTATTTTAAGTGATACTGTTGGAAATGAGTTAGTTTGTCTTAGATTAAGCCTTAACCTATTTATTTTCTTTTTCATATTACGGAATGTTAATTCTTCAGATCATTCCTTCAACAAACATTTACAGAGTGCCTAATTGCTTCACAGGGCTGTGTTCAAAATAATTAACTCCTATGACTCCTGAGAAAGAATTTTAGGAGTTGGCTGGTCAGAGTAGGAAAGCCTCAAAAAACATCTGGGAAGTCAAATTTCTGTCCCTTTGCAGGTTTGTCTCTGTTGTCATCAGCATACAACCCTCAGGATGTGTTGTGCAGAATACTGTATAATTGAATGCTTTTTCTTCAGTACCGGACTTTTTTTTTTTTTTAATATGCCCTAATCAAGCCCTGGAAACTCTGGTGGTATAGTGGTTAAGTACTACAGCTGCTAACCAAAATGTTACCAGTTCAAAGCCTCCAGGTGCTCCGTGGACACTCTATTGGGCAATTCTTTCTCTTCTTTCCTATAGGGTCACTATGAGTAGAAACTGACTCAGTCACAGTGGATTTGGTTCAATCAAGCCTTAGCAAGGAAAGTCAAATATGAATTATAAAGCAGTGAAAATAAAACTGGGCTTGAAACAAGTAAAAATTAGCCATCTGTTATTTATAAATATTGTCCTGTTACAAACCCACTTTTCATACATTTGGAGAGAAAGTAAGGGCAAAGGGCCACCATAAAACACTGTAACAAACACCTGTGGGGCCATTGGTGAGTGCTGAGGTTTTTAAAATAGGTATAGAGCTCTGATGTGGTAAGACCCAGATTTAAGACTGGAGATCTCTTATCTCAGGTCCAACTGCGTCTATTTGCCTCCTTTTGTTGCTAGCTGCCATTGAGTTGGCCCTCCACTCATGTCAACCCCATGGACAACAGACCAAAATGCTGCTGGGGAGATTGGACTGTTGTGATTCACAGGTCTGCACTGGCTGATTTTGGGAAGTGGCTCTCTGGGCCTTTGTTCCTAGTCTGTCTTAGTCTGAAGCTCAGTTGTAACCTGTCTGGCAGGATAGCAACACACAGACCTCCACGCCCAGACCAGTGGTGGCTACACTTAAGGCGCACCGGCAGGAAATCAAACCCGGATCTGTGGCACTGAAGGCAAGAATTTAACCACTGAACCACAAGTACCTCGAACTTACTGACGCTCAGTAATAATACATCCACATGTGGCCAGGTATAATTCATGGACAAAATGTGTTAAAAGAGTTTGTTTTATAGAACTGACAGTTTGGAAGAACTTGAGCAATGATCTCTACTCCATTTTTCAAAGATGTCAATCATTTTACAGTTTCATCTTCAAAATATCAGTCACATTGTTAATATTAAACACTTGTATTTAAAGTGATCAAATTTGTTATTGAGTTATATTTGTTTTAAAAAGAAATTATATGTTATTACCCTAAGCGAAAAACCATTATCTCTTGAATGGAGAAGGATATTAAAAAATACATAATCATCAAACAAAAAAGTCAGTCCGTGTATAACTTAAATATGTCCAAAAAACCTGGGAAATCCAGGTGGTATAACGGTTAAGAGCTGCGGCTGCTAACCAGACGGTCAGCAGTCCAAATCCACCAGGTGCTCCTCAGAAACCCTGTTGGGTAGCTCTACTCTGTCCTGTTGGGGCACCCTATGTCAGAATTCACTTGATGGAAGTGGGCTTGGTTTTTTCTGTTTAAATAAAAACTCTGTGGGTTAGGTACTATCATCCTAATTTCACAGATGTGGAAACTGAGGCTCAGAGAAGTTAGGCAACTTCCCAAAGTTAGCTTGTACGTGAAACAGGTAAGATTCAAACCCACATCTGTCTAGCTGTAAAACAACTGTTTTTCATATATCCTTAAATTACTTGCCAAGACTGGGAGGGCTTCTTTTCTCTCAACTGGAACATACACTTCCTCACATGTAAAATGTAGGCCTTTTTGGAAGAACTCAAATGCAGGAAAGAATAATTAAAAATGTTTTCTGCACAAAACAGCAGCAGTCAGAAAACCCAGGTAACAGTGGTACATGAGGGACTGAGGACAAGAAAGCTAAGGATTCCTATCGGATTCACCTCTTATAAATCACTACTAACTCTTTCTATTTTTCGGTTTTCATTCAGTGAGCCGAGGGTGTCCCATAATTTGAAAGTACCAGTGGTCAGCTGACAGCTCGTTACTCCAGAAATACCTACATTCATTTCACTGGGAAATGAAGTCAAGGCAAAGCCAAGAAGTCTCCCTTAAGACAAGGGTAGCCCTCACTTGTCACCGCCAGCTGCAAACAGCTGTTACCAGCAAGCTCTAACATTCCACCAGATGTTCTCTGTTTTGCCCACCTGCGGGTCTGTTACCCATTTTTAATCTCCAGAACTACTCTGGTTTTTATGAGATTCACCCCTGAAATGGATTCTTCCTCTCCTGGTGAAGAAGGAAGAGTGCACTGTTAGTTCCCCCAAGCACCATTCAGCTGTCAATGCAGGGACCCAGCCTCTGAAGGAAGAGCCAGCCAAGTGCCCTGGAGCTGGATCTAACTCCTGGTGACCCTAGGGGCCTGTAAGAAGAAGACACTTCTACTCTGTTTACTTACCAAGTGGCCTTGTTACATGAATACGTCTAGAAGTACAATTGAGGCCTCTTGGATGTTAAACTGAATTAAATGCTAAATTTAAGCAGGACAGAAACTACGTTTTTTTAATGTTTAATTGTAGTCACCAAAAGGTAGAACAATGATGTGCTAAATTCTTAACTCAGCACTTTCAAAATGGAAATCAGTTTTTACTCCAAAACATACGGACGTATGTCCACCCCCGACCCCCAAACTTCCGAATGTGTGCAGGCATGTACGGTCATGTTCTCATGCCAGTGAACACTCCTCTACTGCGGGTTGTATCTTATATCCCTATGCTGGTGTGACAGTTTCCTTCACTAATCTATTAGTTTTTGAGACTTAGTGAATATATAAGTTTTTTCTATTCTAGAAAGTACTACTATGATTTTCTTTTCATAAACATATCTGATTATTTTCTTGGGCTCTTCTCCCATATGGTCAGGACAAATAAGATGCATATATCTAAAGTTCATGGAAGATTTTCTGATGCCACCAACCTGCTTTTTTTCTCTGCTTTGAAGAACAACAACCTCTCTGCTGGGTCACCTTTTACTTTAACTCATGTGTACAGTAATTGTTTCTCCCCACTCATTAATTTATAAAGTTTTTGAGAACATGTATTCCCTTGCTACATATTCAAATGAATTCAAATTGCCATACATAGTTATTCACACTTAACATTACCAGGTATTGGAGCACAAATGGATGAGATGCAATCCCTACCCAGAACAGCACAGAAGGCTGACTCATCAGTAACAAGAGATGATACATCAAATTCTACATTATAATAGGAAACCATTTGCCTGCCAGTCAACTCTGACTCCTGGCTACTCCATGTCTATCAGAGTAGAACTGCTCTCTACAGGTGTTCAAAAGCTGGTATTTCAGAAGTAAAACCACCAGGCCTTTCTTCTGAGGCACCTCTAGGTAGACTTGAAATTCCAACTTTTCCGTTAGCGACGGAGCACATTTAAGTATCAGCACTACCCAGGAACTCCACACTATAAAAGAAGTGTATGAAATTTTGTATAAGAACAAAGGTAAAGGAGCAATGAATTTTTCCAAGCATAGAAGGAAGAAAGGGGAGAGAAAAACAATTAATAGGAGCCAAAGGGAAGGGCATTTGCTGAGTTAGGCCTTGATGCATTCACGGACATTCACCAGGTGGGCAAGTATTGGGGTAGATTCACCAATAAACCAAACTGGTTGCGGTTGAGTTGATTCCAACTCATACTGACCCTTAAAGGACAGAGCAGAACTGTCCCAAAGGCTTTACAAGGATCAGCTGGTGGATTCCAACTGCTGACTTTTTGGTTAGCAGCTGAGTTTCCTAAACACTGTGCCACAAGGGCTCCAGATAGAAACCATCATATTTAGGTTGTTCTCTCCATACGCCCCTCTGCCCAAATCACTAGTTCCACTTAGAAATTTACGAAGACTCCCAATTTTTTAAGCCAGGATTTCATAACTTAGGCACTACTGCCATTTGGGTCCAGATAATGCTTTGCGATAGGGGGATGCCCTGTGGATTACAAATGTTTAGTTGGCCTCTACTTATTAGATGTTGGTAGTAATACCTTCTCCCTATCCCACCCCTTAGCTATGACAATTACAAAATCTCTGGGCACTGTCAAAAGTCTCCTGGGGATGGGAGAGGATTACTCTCACTGTGTCAGGCATATTTCTAGTTCGAGGGACTTCTATATTATCTTTTTTTTCTTATTCTGAAAATAATTGTTTTTCTCGGGTTCAAAACCCAACTGAACTCCTATTTTACTTTTTGATAAGAGATATGGTTGTCAAAATTATTAAGTCATTGTATACCCCAACTGTAAGAAAGGATATCAACTTTGATTAAAGCAAGTACCAAAAAAGGCAAGATGTTTCCTATGATACAGAAGTTTATAAATACTACTGCTAATATTGCTTAAGACTCTTGCATGGTACAAAGTATTTTCATATTTGACTTTGCTGAATGCTTGCCACAATCGTGGGAAGCATTAGTATTATTCCCATTCTAGAGATGAAGACAGGTGGCTCAAAGACATCAAATATTCAAGACTGCTTGGATATTAAATGCTGGAGGTAAGATTTTAACTGTATAATGCTTCTATTTAGCTTAGTGAACAACTAGTATAAATGTCTTGAGACCATTAACAGACTAAGCCGGAGAAGGGTTCTCCATTACTCAGATGAAGAATAAAATGACTTGAGAATGCCCTGCTATCTTCAGAGCCCAGTAAGAAAACCATATTGAGCAAAAATTTGCCTGTAGAAGCAAAGTATCATTTAATCACCAAAAACAAGGTTGGCTGCATCCCTTGTCTAGCCTTCAGAACACGTACTGTACTTAATATGCAAAGAGGAGTGATACACACCAATTATAATAATAATGTTAGCATGCACTCATATATTTTTAAAGCATGTTAACATCTTTTGCTTACTCTAAATTGCCCTACAAATTTGGTATAATAAAGATTATTATCTATATCAACTGACAGAAAACTGAGCATTAAAATGTTCTAATTGATTAAGGTCACAGCTAATTAGCAGCCAAGTCAAACTTAAAATTAAGTTCTTTTCACCTCTGGTGAAATAATTTCCCAGCATCATATGACCCTGTACCTTTCTAGATATAAATAACATTAGGTCAAATAAACCCCAAAATATCCTGAACCATACAGACACAAGTTGAGTTTCAATATTATCTGAAACCACATTTCTCTTAGTAGCTTTAAAGGTAAAAATCTGCTAAAGAAGGAAACAAAACTTTTCTGTTACTTTTACCAAAGACAAACACCACAAGCTCAAACCCACAGCTGTCAAGTCAGTTCTGATCACAGGAACCCTTTGTAACAAAGCAGAACTGCCCCATACAGTTTCCAAGCCAATAAGTCTTTATTGAAGCTGTTATATCTTTCTCTTAGGAGCAGCTGGTGGATTCAAACCACCAAGTTCTTGATTAGCAGATGAGTATTTTCACCACTGCACTACCAGGGCTCCTTAAAGACTAATAAAACCAAATCAAACCAAATCAAATCTGTTGCCATTGAGTCGATTCCAACCATTAGCAACCCTAAAGGTCAGAGCAGAACTGCCCTATAAGGTTTCCAGAGAGTGCCTGGTGGATTTGAACTGCCAGCCTTTTGGTTATCAGTGGCACCTCTTAACCACTAAGCCACCAGGGTTTCTAAAGATAAATAAAAAACCCAACCCACTGCCATCGACTCAGGTCCGACTCATAGCGACCCTAGAGGTCAGAGTAGAACTACCCTAGAGAGTATCCAAGGAGTCCCTGGTGGATTTGAACTGCTGACCTTTTTGTTAGCAGATGTAGCATTTAACCCACTATGCCACCAGGCTTTCCCCAAAGACAAATGAGCACACCCTAATCAAGAAGCGAGACAATCCTACTCACAGGTTAGTAGTTGACACGTAACTACATTTATTGTTTTCTAGACTTAGCTGACCCTCACATTCATGCAACAATTGATACTTCTGAGCTCAAATTTCAGTGTGACAAAAAATTAGGGAGGGTCCAGAAATTTCTAGGCAAAAGGACGTTGAGCCACACTTCTTAAAAAATTACTTGTCTATGAAAAAAAAGGTCTTATTAAAGATAAGAAATAAACTAAACACTTTGCAATAAACAAACAGGTATTTTGAATACACAAAGGAAAGTCTAAGCAACCAAGTTTCCAGTTTAAACAAACCAAGAAAATGTAACGTCTTACTCCATCATGGAAGGTGGAATGGTGCAGCAGTCCTGAATTGCAGTTAGGGGAGAAGTCAGGTGAGCTGTATAGGATGCTTCTACAACTTGCTTGTTCCGGTTGACAACATCCAAGTAGCGGTTGAACTTCTCTCGGATTTTTTTGGCTAGCTGTGGGATAAAAGTGAGCAAAATAAGTTTGAAATCCAAGACAACAACCCACTGTACTTTCTCCAATAAGCTTATTAACTTATGTCACAAGCTGAGCACACCAAATGTCAGGTAAAAGAAACACCACACATCCAAGTCTTATTCCACTGCATGGGCCAAGATAAAAATTGCAAAATGCCCAGAAGTTACAGGAAGATATTCAGACAACCATACAATAACATCATCTGTCTTACAACACATGCTGAAGCATTATTAACACCTCATATGTTCAAATTTTATCAGAACAATGCCTATCCATAAAACTCTGGCAAAAAAGAAAAGAAAAAGAAAGCCAAGGATCATTAATGTTACTACTGTCAGGATGACAGGTGAGCACTGGGAATTACAGAGCAAAAATAATGACTGCAAGGGTGAAGGAGAGACCTAATCTAAGATGATTGTGGATTCATACAGAAGTTCATGGGGGCAGGGGAAGACAGGAAGGAAGCACTTTCTGCCATACAACTCCTGGTGCTTCGCTTACACGGTCTTCCATGTGAGTGGCAATTCCACGGAGCTGCACAACCATCAGAAAGCCATATAAAACAAACTGTACTATTCTGTTAAAAATAAGCTGTTGCCTGGTCTGTTACGCCTTCAAGATATGACAGATGTCTTTCTTAACTGGTATAAACAGAGCATTTCATCATGATTTACTTTAATGTGGCAATCACAAAAGCAAATTCATAAGCTCACTGCTTTTTCCTTCATTGTTCTCATCAAACATCACCGCTTAATTACAGATCGCTAAGGAAAACAGAGTTGTTTTCCTTTCCCTTAAACAAAATGTTGCCCAAATTAAATGACTGATAGAATTATAGTTAATTGGTTTTGCAGAGCTATTCATTATCAACATGCTAGACGAGAACTAATCATGTCCTTTGGGTCATGCGTCTCACACAATCCAATAGCTTGCAAGCTGAGAACATGAAACCAAGTAGAGTATATTCATTAGTTATTTTAAAGTCAGCTATAAATGTGATTTTATTCCAGTGACATTCTTGAGCTTTCAGAGTCTCAGTTAAATAACAGCCTCTCACAGATGCTAAAAGTTGCAACAACTATTATTATTGTTTTTGTTGTTGTTATTTTGGGGTGCCTCCAGTTGGTTCTGACTCACAGGGAACATATGCAGGACAGAAGGGAATACTGCCCAGTTCTGCACTATCCCCACAATTGTTCTTATGCTTCAGCCCATTGTAGCCACCGTGTCAAGTGCTAAAACTTCTATCAGCTGTTGTTGTTGTTGTTTTGGGGGGGCCATCAAATTGGTTCTGACTCATAGGGAACCTATGTACAACCAAACGGACCACTGCCCGGTCCTGCATCATCTCCCCACAATTGTTCTTATGCTTGAAAAAAATTCTAACAAATTTCAACATTTACAAATTTCTATTTGGCTCTGTTTTTCCTTTCTCAGTGTAATGTGAAAGAAGCATCATTTGTACCTCGAGTTCTTTAAAATGCAACCCAAGTACACAATGAAGACTATTCATTCATTATTGGTAGATGTGCTGATGATTTCTTCAAACAGCAGTTTGCATTAACAATCCTCTCTCTGAGACTCTCAGGTTCAGTGGGTAGCTGAGCACGAGAGATGATGTAACAGGTCCCAGCTTTAAAAAAACCTGAAGTTGTTTCCATCTGTTGTTGTTTGCTGCTGTCCGGGGGCCTGATTCACAGAGGTTATCCAACCCCTATGATCCCCTATTTCAGAAGTCAACAGCCAGGGTTTTCTTCCTAGTCTGTGTCCTGCAAACTCCTCATAACACATATTGCACTTGAATGTTATGATCTGTTTAGCACGTGAATACATAACTAGACTGTATATGCTATCAGGACAGATACTATGTGTTTTTGTTCACTGTGTCTTCAGTACACTGCCTGGTACTGTAGGCACATAAATATTTTTAAATAACATAATAAAGGTTTTAAAAATGCAAACTTCAGAGACATTAACCTTATCCTTTGGTCCAAGGATCAACAACCTCTTTAAAACATGAAACATTTATTTTTAAAATGTGTAATGTTTGTATTTCTCTTTAGGTTCTAATTTATGATAAAAGAAACACTGTTAACGTTCCACACAGAAGTATCAATAGTACAGTCCTTGACTGTCCTTGGGAACAGGATGCAAGGGAAGTGTGCTTCAAATGACTGAATCTGACAATATTATCTTCACAAATTCACTTTAAAAGTATGTAATTGTTTCTGTCTTCTGCATGTAACACAGATACACAATATACACATATGAATAATGTTCAACTCCATTGGGGAAATATCCAGGGATTTCGTCTACACATTTGAAGAAGTCTAACATGTAGAAAAGGTCATATTGCAGAGTAAAACCCACAGTCATTGGTCTATTCCAACTCATAGTGGTCCTATAGGACAGAGCGGAACTGCTCCACAGAGTTTCTAAGAAGCACCTGGTGGATTTGAACTGCTGACCTTTTGGATAGCAGACATAGCACTTAACTGCTATGCCACTAGGGTTTCCACTGTAGGGCAGGGGTGCAGCAATCTAATACTGTTTGTTCTTACTTAGTCCATGAGCTAAGAATAGCTTTTCATTGTTTTTTAAAGGTTAAAAAAAGAGAAGATTGACATATGATAATCATAATGTAATCCAAATTTCAATGTTCATAAATAAAGTTTAATGGGAACACAGTCACATTAATTTACTTACATACTGTCTATGGCTGCTTTCATGTTACAATGACAGTTAAGTAATTAGTTGTGATGCACACCTTATAGCCATAAACCCTAAAATATTTATTCTCTAGCACTTTAGAGGAAACCCTGGCTGTGTACTGGATAAGTTATATGTTTGCTAACTTAAAGGTGGTAAGTTCAAATCCACCCCAGGCACTCCTTGGAAACTCTGTGGGGTAGTTCTCCTCTGTCCTAAAGGGTCACTACAAGTTGGAATTGACTTGAAGGCAGTGGGTAGTGGGTTGGGCATTTCATAGAAGTCTGCCAGCCCCTGGTCTACAGAGGGAATAGACAGAGGTTGCAGTAGGTATAAGTCAGGGGACCTAATATGGCCCAAGTCATAATCCTAGTATAGCAGTTGTATTTTGTTTTAAATTGCTGCAGTTTAACACTCCTCTACTTAGAGGTAGGGTCTATATTCTCCCATTCACCTACTGCTCGAATTTGGGTCAGTGGGTGATGGCTCCTACCAATAAAGCATGGAGAAAGGGACCTATGTAGCCTCTAAGGCTGTCTATCTTGGTATTCCTGTCCTTTTTGGAATGTTCACCCTCTTTTTAGCTCCAGGCTACCATGCTGCAGGAAATCCAACACTCATGGAGAGGTAAGTGCTCTGGCTAGCAGTTCCAGCCCAGCAAGTCTTCAGGTTAGCACGGCCCAAGCTTCAGATACAAGTCAAGAAGTCTCTAGATGATGCCAGCTCCTATAGCCTTGACAGATGAAGCTACAGATGACGCAGACAAGCCATCCTTGCTGTGTCTGCTCCAAATTCCTGACCCACAGAATCCATAAGCCTCAAGAAATAGCGGGTCACCAAATCTGCGATGGTTTGTTAGGAAGCAACAGATAGGTAGGCTACCCATAATAGAATGATTTTCATCTCAGGACAAGCAATTAAAGCTAAGCTGCTCAATCCCAGGCACTTCATCTAAATCATCAAAATGATTAAAATTGTATCCTATCAATTTTAAACCTGCTGCAAAGATATTTCAGGGCTGTTAAAAAAATTATAATAGCTTCCATTTATATAATGGTACTTACCACATATGCAGCACAAGGACCTTATAGGGAGGCAGGCATTGTCATTCGGACTGATGACTGTCTTGTCCCTAAAGCCTCTGCATTCACCCAGTAAACTACAGTGCCTCAGACTAAAAGACTCAATCATGCACGCTGAGGAACAAAATGTGTGTTAACAAGATTGGTCAAAGCACAGAGTAACTGTTAGTCCTCAACACTGGGCTGCCCATGAACTGTTCCCTGGGGAGAATGCCTGGCTAATAAGAAAAAGGCTTTGGCAGAGGTATGAGTAGCTTGCACAAGGAGCAGAGGAAAAGTAATGCCTACCTTTGGCTTTCTAGTTAAGGTCTGCTTCAAATGGCATTCATAACCACTGGTGAGCTGGGATAGTGGTTAAGAGCTATGGCTACTAACCAAAAGGTCGCCAGTACACCAGGCACTCCTTGGAAACTCTGGGGGGCAGTGCAACTCTGTCCTGTAAAGCTGCTGAGTTGAAAGTGATGCAACATCAGCGGGTTTGTTTTTTTTGGGGTTTAGAGAGTTTAGCACAGAGCCAAGACTCTAACAGACACTTAGCAAAGCTCATAAACACAAGCTCTCTCCACTCAGACTCAAATACTCCTCATTCTTTCCTGTGTGACCCCCTAGCCTGACTTATTTAAAAATAATAGCAAGTATCTATTGAGTGCCAGCTATGCGCAGGGCACCGCCCTAGGCAGTTCACATGCATATACACTGATTTCATCCTTTGAAAAACCCCACAGGTACACAACTCTATTTTCCAGATACAGACAGTGAAGCTTAAGTAATTTGCTCAAGGTCAGGAAGCTAAAAAGTGATGCAGCTAGGATCCAAACCCAGTAATCTGGCTTTCGACTCCAGGCTTTCTACCAATGTGCAACACTGACTCCCTTTATAATACACATAAACAGACCTCCTTCCCCTCAGGAAATCTATCCCAAATCCATTTTAACAAACACTGGGAATCCTTGGCAGGATACCATAAGCCATACACAGCCTAATTACTTTTTAAAGGATGATATAACTTTTTTATTAATATGACTTCATTTAGAAGTCTTTACACTCAAAAAACAAACCAAACCCAGTGCTGTTGAGTCAACTCCAACTGATAGTGACCCTGCAGGGCACAGTAAAGCTGCCTCAGGGGGTCTTCCGAATGCTGTCCACTTTATAGATTCAGACCGTCACACCTTCCTTTTGCAGAGTGACTGGCAGGTGTGAACCACCTTTCCTTAGCAGCTGAGCAGTATGACCACCGTACCATCCGGGTCCTACAGAATTCTTCACTGTTTCTATGAAATTCAAGTACTGTGACAAAGCTTAGTTTTGCTGAATTCTACCACCCTGAAGTATGGTGGGGGGTGGGGTGGGGGTTGCAGTGGAGGAGCAGCAGGAGGTGCCACAACAAGTGTTAAACGGTGACACATACAAAAGGTACCTAACTAAGGCAGCCACACACAAAGGGGACTTGGATTTGGCTGAGGCCTGCAGCTGTCAATGTTTACTCATTGTGAAATTGGGGGAGGTAGGGCAGCAACTTAGACACTGCCCCCTGCTACCATCAACTGAGAAAAAAGATAGACCCAATTTGAAATAATGAATTCTCCCTTGCCTCCCTAATGCTACCTCCCTAACACAACCGAAAACCAAACTCACTGTTGTCAAGCCCATCCTGACTCACAGCAGCACTACAGGACAAAGTAGAACTGCTCCACAGAGTTTCCAAGGAGCGCCTGGTGGATCCGAACTGGTAATCTTTTGGTTAGCAGAGGTAGCACTAAGAAGCCAGAAGCCAAGAAGTCAAGTGCCGTCAGGTAGCACTAAAGGAGCCCTAAAAGGAATCCTAGTGGTGCAGTGGTTAAAGCAATCTGCTGCAAACCAAACGGTTGGCAAGTTGGAACCCACGAGCGGCTCCTTGGGAGAAAGATGTAACAGTCTACTTTTATAAAGATGCACAGCCTTCAAAACCCTAAGAGGCAGTTCTCTTCTGTCCTACAGGGCCTCTGTGAGCCCAAATCGACTTGAGGGCAGTTTTTGGTTTTATTTCATTTTTAAAGCAGTCCTGGTGGTGCAAATGGTTAAGCACTCAGCTGCTAACTGAAAGATGGGAGTGTGAACGCACCCAGCAGCTCTGGAGGAGAAACATGTGCCAATCTGCTTCCATAAAGATTACCACCAAGAAAACTCCGTGGAGCAGTTCTACCTTGTCATGTGTGCTCACTGTGAGTCAGAGTCAATGGCACCTCACAACAACACTGTGGTATAGTCCCCAGGTGGGGCAAACAGTTAAGTGCTCAACTGCTAACTAAAAGGTTGGCAATCTGAACCTACCTGCAGGCACCCCGGAAGTAATCCCTGGTGATCTGCTTCTAAAAGGTCCCAGCCTTGAAAACCCTTTCAAGTACAGTTCTGCTCTAAACACATGCAGTCACCATGAGTCCAACGGCAGCACGTTTGGTTTCTGGTTTATTATGGTGTATGTCACATCAAACCAACTGAAATTAATCTAGTTACTCACTGATCCAGTTACTCAAAGGTGTTTTGTTTGTCTGCAACCTGGACAAAGAAAACAGAACACCGTATTGTCCTTTTCTCCCAGGAACTGAATTTCAGAATTCAGTGTTTCCTCAGGATTTTCACCTTAATTAATGTATCTGTTGTCACAGAGGAAACCCTGGTGGTGTAGTGGATTAAGTGTTACGTCTGCTAACCAAAAGGTCTGCAGTTCAAACCTGCCTGGTGCTCCTTGGAAACTCTGTGGGGCAGTTCTACTCTGACCTATAGGGTCGCCATAAGTCAAACCTGACTTGACGACAGCGGGTAGGTTATCACAGAGTACAAAAACCACAAACTAAATCCAGTGCCATCGAGTTGATGCTGACTCATTGCGACCCTACAGGACAGAGCAGAACTGCCCCATAGAGTTCCCAAGGCGTGCCTGGAGGATTTGAACTGCCGACCTTCTGGTTAGCAGCCACAGCACTTAACCACTATGCCACCAGGGTTTCCCATCCTCCTAGGGTAGTAAGAAAATATTTTCATTTTATAAGTGAATAGACTGAGGCCCATGGAGCTTCCAAGTCTCCCAGCATCCGACACCCCTGGGGTGGTCTTACCTCCCTGGACCCAATGTCTAAAATGACCTCCCTCTGCCCCTCTGACAAGGAATGTGACGGTGACTCACTATGGAAACCACAACTCCTGTGACATTGAGGGATTTTTTTCCCTGCCCTCTAAAAGCAATCTCTTTTAGCACACCAACCAAACCCAGGTTGCTCGGCAAGCACAACAGAATCCATTCAAGGGAACCCACAGAGAGATTAAATCCTGAATGTATCTGTTAAATTGCAGAGGACCGGCTTCCAACATGTCATCTTCCGAGAGACCAGACTAACTTGGGGTCTGTACCCTGCCACGATCCCTGCAGACAGGAGCAAACAAAGGACATTCTCAACAAAAAGCTACAGGTGGACCCACAATCCTCCTCAGTGTAATTAAAAACATTTTTCTTTCCACAGCTCGGCTTTCATCTCTGATCCTTCTTTATCCTCTCTCCTTTATTCCCTAAGGGTTCCTGAATGCTGATGAGACAACGGGACTAAAACCATCTTGTCATCTTTTGGGTCAGTTCTTAGGCTAGCCAACATCCAGTCATGGGTCAAATGATCAGTAGGTAGCACGCTGGTCCCCATGGGAACAGATTCTAATTTGTCATCATCTCCAGTGACAACGTTTCATCACAACATCAATGAATTTCTTTCTTGCTGAATTTCACTTCCCTTAATTTTCCCATAGACATTTCTGTCATTTGCATACTTCCCCAGAGTCCCTTTTCTTTTCTTAAAGCTCTTTTTACCTTAGCTTTACACTTCTGAAGGCTGGGGGTGGGGTGGGAGCACGACGGGAAAAAGGTTGAAAGAAAACAAAAATGCAAAGGCATAGCACACACTTTATTTATGTCCGCTTCCCAAAAGGAAGGCCGGAAGGAGTTTTGAATGTTAGGGAAAGCTTTATTTAAAATATATAACAATGCAGCTGACAGGCACAGACAGGAAATATATCCTAGGGGACTGAAGATTCATAGCAAAATTCCTATTGAGTGTAGAAGAGTTTAACATTTGACATTCAGAAACCTTTATGCTGTGATAAGAATTTCATAGCTGGCCCCTCTTCCCTTTAACTCCAGCCATATTATTTAGGAATACCTCTTTTGTTTTATTTTGCAGCAGGTTTCAGAGTTCAGCTATTTAAATGTGACGTAGCTAGAAATAATTTTAGAAAGCATGCCAAGCACAAATACTTAACATCTCCAAGCAACATCACCCTACCGCATTCTAGAGTTCAAAGAGAAAACATCCCCATTGTTTCATACTGCAGACTGTATACCACACACAAGAAACACTCTGAGTCTTTGCCATTATTTTATTAGTTAACAGTTGTAATGTTCCAGATAGACAGAATGGACAACGAGCTCCTCATCTAGTTGCTGGGAATTTCACCAAGTTCCTTGACTTCCCTCAGCCTTGATTTTCTTACAAATAAAATATATGTAATATGAACAATATGTCTTGAGGGCTTATTATGATGTTCAAAATAAACAAGAAACATATAAAGCCCAGGATAAGTCCAAAGGTGTGTTCTTATTTTTTCACTCCAGTCTCTGGACATGGGTATGTGTCGTCTAAAGTTTCCAACAATAGAGCTGTAAGCGAAGGGGGAAGGACCAACCAGAACATCAGCGACTTTATTCATTTAATTCTTTCTCACGCTTAATCCTAGATATGAAACCCGGCACAAGAGAAGTCTGCAAAAAACCATTTTTCCTTTGTTTGTTTTTTCTTCCTTAGATGAACAGCAACATAGCACAAAGGATTTAGGTTTTACAGTCAAACAAATCTGAGTTAGATCCAGCTCTGCCACTTACTAGCTGAATGCAAATTATTTCTCTAAGCCTCAATTTAAATACCTCTAAACCAGGAATAATAATAGCTGCTTCATGATATTGTTTGAGAACCAAGTGGGATCAAGTTTGTGAAGCACTAACAGAGCCACTAACATTGTGAATGCCAAGTCAATGGTGGCAGTTGTTGTTTGTTATGATTTGGGGGAATTGATCATATTGGCTCGGAGCCTCTGAACAGGGAATAAAAGAGCATATTCGTTGCCCTTGGAGGAGGGTGAGTAGCCAACACAGTCAGGACGGATGTGTTAATACAGGGCTGCGATCCTTAGTGCAGCCAACAGGGCCTCTTCCAAAGCACCGTGTCATGGGGGTTAGATAATTACAGCTCCTGTCTTTTTACTTAAGGATCTAATCAGGACTCTCTTCCCATGTAGGCCTAATCAGGACTCTGCTTCCATGTAGCCCTAGTCAGGACTCTACTCCCATGTAGCCCTTTACCATTTTCAAAGCATCTGTACGTGAGTTGTCTCAGTTGTTGTGCCTTAAAACAATTGCGGCGGGAACTGCGCAGGGCAGTACTTTTACAATCAGGAAATCAAAGACTCAGAGGTTTGCCCAAGCTCACACTTAAAGTAGAAAACAAAAAGCCCACTTCTTCTAATCCCCTGCTCAGTTTGCTTCCTGATACACAGCTCCCCCAAGATGCAGATCACGTTATCTCTAAGTTCTGCTCATCTTCCAGTCCTGGTACAATTTCAGTCTCTTTGACGTCTTTGGCCCTTCTTTTCCAAAATTTCCTAGGACTCACAACCTTCTCCACTTATTTTATGCCTCATTATCATTAATGATCTTTCCTCATATAAGGATCCCATCTTCCCCCTCCCAGACCAATAACATCACAGTAATTAGCATTTGCTAATTATTTACCATGTGCCAGGCATTGTGCAAAGTACAGCTTTACATGGTGCCTATTCATCTTCAAGACAACCCTTAGTAATCACCATATGCCATTTTTAGAAGGTGGCTCTGAGATGGATTAAACTAGTAAACTGCATAATAAAATCAAATTCATATTATCAAGCCACTGCAGTATGCATTTTTGTCCACTTAATATAGTGTTTAGCATCTAGAGGGGATGACATGTGTAAATTACTGCAGGCATTTACCTTCACACAACACACCATTACTTGCCATACTGGAAAAATCTGTTTCAGGTTCTAGAAAAGGGCAGATGACCTACAAATACTGTTGAGATCTAGTTTAAGCCAATCAGAAGCTTCTGGGCCTGTCTGGCTCCCTACTTTTACCAGCCTCCTGGGTTATGATCAGCTGTTAGGGAGCAAACTTGGCCAAACAAGAGCTTTAGTTCAGAAAGAGTATCCTGATGGCAATAGGCCACAATCATGATGTGAGTACTCATCTCCCCTAATTTTGACCTCACCAGAGTACTCAGTTATACAGCAGACCTGGACACAGCAGGCAATGATAAAGGGCAATGATATCCATGCCATGATATAGACGACACCCTGGAGATGGAACAGGGTCAGTCTGAATTTCCAGTGGCCCATGAAGGCCTCAGGGTTGTCTGACGGATGTGGGGTAATAGCCCATCTGAGGGAAAATCAGGGCAGCTGCTGACAGACAATCTGCAGGTGGACCAGGGCAGATTTATGTGAAGGCCGTCTGGCCTTCAGGGTCACATACTCAGATCCTGTGAGAGGTGGGGCCCATGTGCTGAGCTGCGGAAGAGTGCAATGGAAAAAACAGAAGGCAAGTGCTGACAAGTCAGCGAGCCAAAGGAGGCTGATGAGGGCTGGGAACCAGTGAGCGCAGTAGCTTCTCTGCTGAAGCAAAATGCAGGTATGTTTTAGAGGTTACAGTGGGGTTTGGTTTGGGTAATTGTTTTTTTTTAGGTATTCCAGGAAAGCCACGGAAATACACACCCAAGCCTCCAGAAAGCGTAGGTGATCCACACAAGGGTTCAATGGGCTGTTACCCTACTTTTCCACCTCATTCTACCCTTGAGGACCTGATCATAACAAAAGAAAGAATGCGAAGAGAAGCCTTCTGTCCACTTCTCCTCACTTCACTCTGTAATGGGAGCCCCTGAGAGGAGGTTCTTCTAAGCCTGCATAAGCAAGAGCTTGAGCCTTGAAAGTAGACAGGCTGTTTCTTCACAACAAGCAAAAAGAAATTCAACCTAGTCTTGATCTTAGAAAGAACTGAAAGGCTGAGCACTGGCGAGCAGGAGAAGTGGAGTCATGGCATACAGAATCATCTCTAACACATTACTTCATAACTTTGGAGGTAAGCTTGTGTAGGATATTAATCAAGGAGGGAAAGAAAAAAATTTCCCGGAGTTCATGAACTCAGGAATTCTCTTGTGGCTTATGAAGGCCACTCTCAACTGTGGGAAAGAAAAGCATACTTGGTCCCTGTTTCAGTCTCCTGGTACTGACTGTGCTAACGGAATCCTTACCAGTGGATGGCTTTAGAAACAGAAATTTTCACAGTCCAGTAAGCTAGATGTCCATTCAGGGTGAGAAATTATCACAGTCTGGTAGACTGAGTTCAAAATCAGTACAAGAGCATCCTGGGACAGGAACCTCAGGTCGAAAGGACACACTCTGCTCTGTGCTGCCCTCTTGGAGCTAGACTCTCTCTGCTCCCTTCTTTCATGTCCCGCAAACTTGTAGCGTGAGTCTGGTCTTAACAACACAACTGCTGCCATTCCCCATCGTTGCCATCACAGACGCAGCCTTCACAACAGACGGGAGAAATCATACCATACTGGGACTCGTGGTTGAGCCAAACTGACACATACACCTTTGGGGGGACACAGTGCATGACAGTCCCTTACCCTTAACATGTGAAGTTCTTATTTAAAGTACAAGTATCTGTGCAGAACTTACAAACACCAAGAGCAACTGCGAAGCATTCCAAGTTAAAGCGTGGCAACTGGAGCAACTGGGGTGGATAGGGAACTTGGGTATCCATAGCCTCCAGGCTGGGTGGGCTCTGAGGAACCTAAAGTTTCACCCCAGCTATGACTTACTACCCCTACACCCAATGCAGATAATATTCAACTGTGCACCAACCTTGCAACCTTGGCCAGCCACAGCCTGGCTCACAGCAGGGCACAGGAAATGTCTGTTATACAAGTGAAGGATGAGACCTGACCTGGCCCCCAGTGAGAGCCCAGCTAAGCAGAACATCTTACAGTTCTTCATGGGTCCCTTTGAGAGCACGCTGATCAAACACTTGCCAGCAAATGTCAATTAGATTAGCAACGAAGAGGAAAGATGATACTGACAGGGACACAAAAATCTGCTACCACTGAATCCTTCTTACCCTTGCAATGGCCAGGAACTTAAAAAATACAGTCCCGGGAAGATGAGCACAAAATGCAATGACCTCTGAAGTTTTTTTAAAATCTAAATGTTTCCAATTCACTTTTCTTCAAAACGATAATGCGACTTGTCTTTTCAATGGAATATAACATTGTACCATTTTGTAACTGTACTGATCCACGGCTCTTCTAACGGCAGTTGTTGTCATCAAGTCTATTCTGACTCATGTTGACCTCACGTGCGCAGTACAGAAGTATCTGCTTAGTGGAGCCCTAGTGGCCCACCGGTTAAGCGCTCGGCTGCTAACCAAAAGGTTGGCAGTTTGAATCCATCAGACACTCCTTGGAACCACTATGTGGAGTTCTACTCTGTCCTACAGGGGTCGCTATTGTAGGGAGCAACTCGACGGCAACAGGTTTAGTCCCCCTGTTACATAATGATGTGCCAGTGCAAGACACAGCCCAACGCATAGTGTATTTCCATACTTGAATTAACAAATTTTTCACAAAGTAAATCGCCTTTAAATCTAAAGTAAGAAAAATAGCACAAAGGAAAGCATCTTATAAAATGTGGTTTCTTCAGTTGTTGAAAATTGTCCTCAAGTATCTATATCACCTGCGTCTTGAGAATGGAATGAACATCTTAGGAGGCATGAACACCCCCCCCGCCCCCCCAGCCCTATCCGCAAACAATGAAGCCAGCTTGTAAGGTGCTCTTGTCACTCAATAGGGAAAAAGCATTCTTAGCTTTAGTTAGTCTCAAGATACTCTGAGCAATAACAAAGCAGTTCCTGAGATCTAGGGGCCTTCACAAGGCAAGCATATAGCTATTTCTAGAAGTTCACAAGGTCACAGGGAACAAAAACACTACAACCTGAACAAAAATCCTAGGAAAGCCACATTACCAGATTACAGACCGTAATCAGTGCTGATTCAGAATCACAAGCTATATTTACATTTTTTAAATCAGGGAGAAAAAAATAAAATGCAAAACTCAACAACACCCCCATGCACCACTTAGATGTAGTGCAAATGTTGTTTACTAGTGGGAAATGCATTGCCTGCTATTAAGACTTTCTAGAAACAACAAAAAGAAATGTTTCCCATGTGAATTCCAAAGCAGAGGAACAAGGATATTTGCCTCAACCACAACAATTTTATTATATCCATCTCTGAACTATTCCATGTGTTCCCTTGCCAAGCTGCATCTGATATTATTCTCTAACTTACAGTTGGACTTAGGAAGGTCTTCTCATCCCCTGTCTGATGACAGGGCAGACTGCAAACAGAGGAATCTGGGGTACATCTGCTCTGTATCGGCTGTTTGTTCACTGCTAACACCTTCCTCTAGAGTTTGGTGCTATGGGAGTCTCACATGAGTATCAGTGGATGTGACAGTGACACTTTCTGATGACTCTACAGAAGAACCAGCATGCACTCCGCAGTGTGTAACAGGACTGAAGTCATTCTCATTGCTGTTGATTCAATTCTGACTCATAGCAACCCTATAGGAAAGAGTGGAACTGCTCCATAGGGTTTCCAAGGAGCGGCTGGTAAACTCAAACTATGATTTGGTTAGCCAGTGTAGCTTTTACCTGCAGTGCCACCAGGGCTCCATAACAGGACTAAAAGGGTGCTGAAGTAACACACAGAGAGAATGGCCACGAGCAGCAGTTGCAACGTGGTCCCTACCTGCCTAGAGTCTTCTAAGATTAAAACAAAGCTAAGTATCATCGTAAACTTCCCCCATTAGCATACTACATTTTGTTTCATGGGCCCAAGTTTTCAAAGCATTTAACCAATTCAGTAGTTCTGGATATTAGCATCAATCAAGTTCTTCACAGCCGCACCACAGAATATTTCCTGTTGCATCAAAAAACATATTAGGAATGAGGAACCAGTTCTGAAGTTGCTTACATTAATTATCGTGCATTGAGTTGAGCTTCTGTTTGTGTTTTGCTGGTGCATATTAATTTGAAGTTATTTTGTTCTTTTAGCAGCAGCAGTCTGAGGTGAAGAACAGGACAGATAGGAAAGAGGAGTTGAGGACTTGGTTACTACCTTCTCCTAAGCATCCCCAAATACTATCAGTACTGGAAACATAGGGGAACTGAATTTAAGTGTTTCCATTTTTAGTGATGAAATCTTTCTGCCCTTTTGAATGACTCGATTTATTCCCTTCTAGTTAAATGAAGGCTTGAGAATTTGAATCAAAAGCTCAGGCCATGTTTTCAAGGCCTGAATGCTTTCACTGAAAGAAAGCATTTGCACACACATGGATTGCAGAGTTCTGTGAAGCTGGAGTTCCAGCTGGGTCAGGGAGAGAGAGAAGCACATCATAAAGGGAGTTTGCATGCCTTTTCCTGCCTTGGTCCAAAGGTCCCACCCTCCCCACTCCTTGCTGCAATCTATTCTCCCCAGCTGTGCCTGCCTACAACCCCCCAACCCCCAAATTAAGGCTGGGGAAATGGTACCAGCCCCTTCATTGTTCCCTTACAAAGAGTGAGAACAGAAAGCTCAGGAATTGGGGCATGAGGAAGTTGTCACAGGCTTTTTCCAAAACGTTAAAACACGAAAAACCTGTAACCAGAATATTCAAGCTTTAAATATTTATGTGTGTGTATGTGTGTGTGTTGAGATATAAAGACTCCATTTTCTACCACTGGCATTAAAAAAACAAACCTGAACCCACTGCTGTAGAGTCTATTCCTACTCATAGAGACCCTATAGGACAGAGCAGAACTGCCCCAAAGGGTTTCCAAGGAGAGCCTAGTGGATTTGAACTGCTGATCTTTTGGTTGGCAGCTGTAGCTCTCAACCACTACGACACCAGGGTTACTATACTTGGCATAGGTACATCTATCCATCTATATTGATTTACTGATCTATCTACACACACACACGAAAGTAAAAAATAAACAGTATGTATAAAGAATGTAAATTTATACAGACGATATCACATAAAGGTAAACAATAGATATTATTGCTTTTTTATGTGTACAAGGAGTATGTAACATTGTATCAGTATACATTTTGTGTGTGAGATGGAGATAGGACTATCTCAGTTTATCTCAACACCAGGCACACACACTGGCTAATGTACAATATGTACCCCTGAAGTCAGCTAGTCTATATGTAGCACAGGAATTAAAAAAGCTTTCATGAATGCATGCATAAAGTATTTTAACTGCCAAATATATACAAGGATACAGAACATATGCTGTGTATATATTTTCCTTCAAACATCAACAAGATTGCTAAGTACTTTGAATTCCAAACTGCCATTTAAATAGTGAGAGGGATAGCTGCTAGGTTGCTTCCTTTCTCCTTGTCCACATTGCTCTTTCGCTATGAAGCTTGCAGAGGAAGAGTCCAAGTATCCTTGATTACTGTCGAAACTTCATTCAGGCACAGAAACTCGGGAGTTCTGAGAAACACATATCGAGGGTTCACTACATCCTGCAGGGAAACTGCGCTAACAAAAAGCTTTGCCAACCATAGCTTCACATTACGAATGCCAAAGAGTTATCAACTTCTTCTTGCAGTGTGTCAGTAAGGAACCTCACTCTATTACACTTTAATCCTACATACTGGGTCAACAGCTGCACTTTTTCACTAACTCAATTAGCTTACAGTTCTTATTTACAGGGTACTTATTTTAAAAAAGAAAAAGTCCAATAGAAATTCCATAATGACATAAATTATAACCAACTGTCTTAAGGTTATGTTAATAATGGAATAATGATGAATGGTACAAAAGACAAAAGAGTCATCAAGGACATCATTTATTTTTATATCTTGTTTATGTTTCTGCAGCATGATCCATTAGTAATATAATGCTCTTTCTCATACGGCTCATGTTCTATCCTGGTGATTTATTACTTGTCGCTTAACCACACAGAAGGCACCCCTACCATTGTTTTACTCACTAGCATTTAAACTCAGTCGTTTCCTCATTTAGCAGCTAAGTTTTTATCATAGTACTTTTACTGTTTAGACATAGTATTTATCTTACTTCAGTTGATGATAATACTGTCAGAAGGGAGAGAGCCACCTTTCTATTAAAAAATTGAACACATAAGAATCTTCAGAGGACAAGTATGAAAAGCAACATAAAACAGCAGTATGAACATGCTTAAAATCCTGGACCTATCATCTACTTCAAATACAATTTTCGGCAAATTAATGCCTCTCAGTCTAGTTGCCTCAACTTCAAAAGAAGGAAAAGAACAGTATTTATATGCCAAAGCTGAGCTAAAAATTAAATAATTCACATGAAGTAGTGTATGTTAAATGAACACGAATACTATGTTGAAGAACTTTTCCAAAAACAATGCAATCTGCCAACATGCCGCATTTGTTAGAATTCTACAAAAAAATATACAAAATTTTCATGTAAGCTGAAGTACAGCCACACTAGACAAGATCGATGGTTGTCCATTTAGGCCACCAGTGTGCCTTGTATATAGGCTAGCAATACTTCCTAAAAAGGACATTTCTATTCTTCAGAGCATTTCCTTGAGGAAGTTGGCAAACACACCAACTGTATGACGAAGTCCTTGGGACAAGCTCTTTGGAAAAAAGAGTAATGTTCTACGTACTTCCTTCTCTTTCTACAATACCGAGTATATACTAAGTCCTCAACAAATCATTTGCTGAATGTATCAAAAGGCCATAATCTACTGAGTTATGCTCAGAATCTCTCCTCACAGATCATAGTCCATTCTATTCATTCATTCCCTGATATCTACAAAGCACTACAGTGAGATTTATTCTGACACAGTCTATTTTTTTAGAGTGAATCATAAGCTCACAAATCTTATCTCTGCTATAAAATAATTATTTAAAGTTTTCCTACCTTTTCCAAAGTTTAAGGGGTGATCTCCAACACCAGTGGTTTTACATTTCTTTTTAAAACAATTCAAATTTAACCTTGCATGATTTTTTATTTTGGAAAGCAGCATGGTGTAGTCTGTTTTCCAAATCTTCCCTTTTAAAGTGATCTAAAACTTAAAAAAGAAACAACTTACAATTAAACCCCAATACGTCAAACAGATGAGCTGAATTGCTAGAGGTGGGAGCATGGAAACAGCAGGACCCTTATGTCTTCTAACAGCCTCTGCAGTACATAGGGAACCATACCTAAACCAAAACCCATTGCCACTGAGTAGATCTCGACTTAGAGCAAGTGACCTGCTAGGACACAGCAGATTTGCCCTATATGGTTTCCAAGGCTATAATCTTCATTGAAGAAAACCAGACATCTTCCTCCCACAGAGCAGCTGGTGGGTTCGAATTGTTAACACTTCAGTGATCAGCCAAGCACTTAACCACTGTATCACCAGGGCTCCTGAGGGAATCATATGGATAAAAAAATTTTAAAAATCCACTAGTATAGTGCTAAAACAAAATACAGCAACTTCTTACTTGGGTGACCTTGGCTATTTCTTTTTGTATAATTTTTCTTGCTAGTAAGCCTTGTACAGTTGTTTTTGAGGATTAGTTAACCCATGCAATAGATATATACATATATATATGATAGATATATAGATGTATATACAATATTTTTATACAGAGGGACTTTTTGAAGTGCTAGGACACATTAAGGATTAGAACACATAAAAATCCTTCTGGCAACTTTCTATCAGGGAAAGATATACAATGAAAAAAATAAACACATATTTCAGTCTTACATGATAAATTCTAAAGAGAAAACTAACACAGCGAAGGGACTAAAAAGTGAGCCATCAAAAACCAAACTCACTGTCAACGAGTCAATTTCAATTCATAGTGGCCCCATAGGACAGAGGAACAATGCCCCATAGAGTTTCCAAGTGCCTAGTGGACTTGAACTGCCAACCTGTGCAGCACTCAGTCACTACGCTACCAGGGTTTCTAGGAAGTGAACAGTGGTGCAAAATTTATAAGAGCATGGTCAAGGACAGCCTCGTTGAGAGGTAAGACTGAAAGGATTAAAGGCAGCAAGCCATGTGGCCCTATGAAAAATCATTTAAGCTTAATAAATTATAGGCATTCAAGAATGATGTCCATTATTATCCTAGCCAGTACAATATAAACAATGAACTAAGCTTACAGATCTGGTTCACCACTTGCCACTGCCATGAAACTCTGAACCACTGACAATTACATCTTTGAGATATAGTTTACTCCTATGAAGAAGGAGGACATTAATGTCATTAAGCAGAAGAAACATCAAAATACACATGAAAGCACTAAGAGGACTGATCAACTACCATATCAGTATCACAACTTTCACATCCCCTCTTAGATTTGTCTTTCCAAAACGACAAATCACCAGTCCTATCTTCTGAATAAGGTATCCAATAATTTGATAGGTAGCCCAGGAGAAAAGTTTCTAAGATAAAAATTACATCCATGGAGAGCTAGACCAAGAATAGTAAGAGCTGAAGCAGACCTAGATTGATTTCCAATCAAGGAAACCTAAACACTAACCAGGTAAACTTGCTGGGGCTCTGGGTTGAGAGAACAGCCATCTGTTTACTCTGGTCTTGGCTGATTCATTATAAATTCCCCATCTGGGCAGCCTCATTACCTCTCAACCTTTCCTTTGCCCTCCACAGATTTAGTGCCTTTTAGTCACTCATTCAACAAGCATTTAATGAATACTTGGCATAAACACAGAGCCAAGTGTGGATCTGGGTAACGGGGTGAACTAAACCAGGACTCAGCCTGAACAAATCCCATGTAGAGAAATAGGGCAAGAGTTGGGGGCAAAGAAGGAATGGAATTCATCCACTCGCCTCCAGATTCCTCCAGTCTGGACAAGTCTGAGCCTTGAACATACTTCACTAGGTTACTGTAAACAAAATGAGAGCCCTCAGGCTACCCTAACAGTAGTTTTACACTTGGCAGGCTACCCCAAAACATATCGACATTTTTTTTCAACAAATACTTACTGAATGCCTAAGCAGTGCCAACAACAGGAGCCAGAACTCAATAACAAGAGTCCTTAGTGTCCTATCTCCTCTCATCTAACCTTTTCTATGATCCAGTAGACAATTAAACAATACAACCACACCTTTCTACAAGGGAGACTTTCTGGAATTACAGTATTTTTACACAAATAATGCATGCTGTCTTATCTAGTGCTCCTCAAGCAGATGGCTTCAACAAAGGTTAAGTTTTTTCTCACACAGTCTAGTAGACCAGAAGTCCAAATTCAGTGGGTCAACTTCAGGGGGAGGCTTTCTCTCTGCATCTGTTCATTGTCAAGTCCCTGTCATTGATCTTCTACTGACTAGGAACTTTTGAGCACAAAGACTCCAAGTCCAAAGGACATACTTTTCTCCTGGCATTATTTTCTTGGTGGTATGAGGTAACCCTAACTCTCTAACCTTGTAGACTGAGTACCGCCTCATTAACATTACTGTCTCTAATCCTATCTTATTAACATCACTGAGATAGGATTTATAACACCCAGGAAAATCACATCAAATGATAACACGGTGGACAATCTCACAATACTGGGAATTTGTGACCTAGACAAATTGACACAATTTTTGGAGGATACAATCAAATCTGTCTTATACACTAACTGAACCCTCCTCCACAGAAGTATTTTTGTAAGCATACTATCCTAATTTTCTTAGAGCAACAAGTGAAAAAATTGGCATAGTGATGATTACTTTGCAAGGGGAGGACACGGTTGGCAAACAAATGTAGAAAGGACAAGTTATTCGTTTAGTACAAATATTAATAAAAAGACAACATAAATCCCACTTCAGTCTCACATTTATCAGTTAGTCTGGCTTTTATTTAAATTTCCCACTAGCCCATTCCAGCATCTTTTAGTGATCGTTCTCTCTTCGAAATTACGAAACCTCATGGGACAGTTCCATCCTGATACATAGGCTTGCCAGACAACTCACAAAACAACAATCTTTTCTAGGGGTAATTCTTCTAGGTAAAACCTAAAAGACTTAAATAACACATAAAGAAGTGTAATCTCTCCAGTGCATTCTTATACTCAATATTCTACTACCCTTTTGTCTTTGGAAGCAAAATACAAAATACTGGATGCCTGTTCTACACAAGGCATAGCTTTTAAACAATACTGCAAGATAGACTATTTTCTTTGTTTCACAGGCAACACTGATGTAGACAATGTTGTTGTTGTTAGGTGCCACTGAGTCAGTTCTGATTCACAGTGACCCCATGTACGACAGAATGAAACACTGCCTGATCTCACGCCATGTCCACAATCATTTTTATGCTTAAGCTCATTGCTGTGGCCACTGTGTCAATCCATCTTGTCGAGGGTCTTCCTCTGTTTCATCAACCCTCCATTCTACCAAGTATGATGTCCTTTTCCAGGACTGATCCTTCCTGATAACATGCCCAAAGTATGTAGAACACAGTCTTGCCATCTTTGCTTTCAAGAAGCATTCTGGTTGTACTTCTTCCAGAACAGATGTTTGTTCTTTTCACAGTCCACAGTATATTCAATATTCTTCTCCAACACCACAATTCAAAGGCATCAATTCTTCTTTGTTCACTGTCCAGCTTTCACATGCATATCATGTGACTGAGACTACCATGGGTTGGCTCAGGTGCACCTTAGTCTTCAAGATGACATTTTTACTTTTCAATACTTTAAACACATCCTCTGTAGCAGATTTTCCCAGTGCAATGAGTCTTTTGATTTCTTGACTGCTACTTCCACAGGCGTTGATGGTGGACCCAAGTAAAATGAAATCCTTGACAAACTCAATCCTTCCTCCATTTATGATGAAGTTGTTTACTGGTCCAATTGTGAAGTTTTACATTTTCTCGATTTTGAGGTCCAATCCATAATGAGAGCTGTGGTCCTTGATGTTCATAAGTAAGTGTTTCAAATCTTCTTCACTTCCAGTAAGTAAGGTAATGTCATCTGCATGATGCAGGTTGTTAATGAGTCATCCTCCAATCCTGATGTCTTATTCTTCTTCATATAATTCAGCTTCTCGGATTATCTCCTCAGCACACAGACTGAAAAGGTATGGTGAAAGGATACAACCCTGGCGCACACCTTTCCTGACTTTAAATCATCCAGTGTTCCCCTTGTTCTGTTTGCACAATTGTCTCTGGATCGATATACAGATTCCTTAAGAGCACAATTAGGTGTTCTGGAATTCCCATTTTACACAATGTTAGCCATAATTTGTTATGATCCACACAGTCGAATGCCTTTGCATAGTCAATCAAACACAGGTAAACATCTTTCTGGTATTCTCTGCTCTCAGCCAAGATGCATCCAACATCAGCAATGATATCCCTGGCTCCACATCCTCTTCTGAATCCAGGCTGAATTTCTGGCAGTTCCTAGTCAATATACTGTTGTAGTCACTTTTGAAAGATCTTGAGCAAAATTTTACTTGTGTGTGATATTGATGATACTGTTTGGTAATTCCTGCATTCAGTTGGATCACTTTCTTTGGAACGGGTATAATTATGGATCTCTTTGAGTCAGTTGACCAGGTAGCTGTCCTCCAAATTTCTTGGTATAGACAACTGAGCTTCCAGCACCGCATCTGATTGTTGAAGTATCTCAATTGATATTCCACCAGTTCCTGGAGCTTTGACTTTGTCAATGCCTTCAATGCACCTTTGACTTCTTCCTTCAGTACTGTTTCAGTCAGTGCAGCTCTAAAAACAGAAATACCACAGAGTGGATGGCTTTAACAAAGGAAAGTTTATTCTTACACAATCCAGTAGGCTATAAGTCCAAATTTGGGAAGTCCATCCCAGGGTTGCCATGAGTCGGATCCGACTTGACGGCACTTGGCTTGGCTGGCTCCAGGGGAAGGCTTTCCCCCTTGTCACCTCTGAAGGAAACTCTGGTGTTGCATCAGTCTTTGTCAGGGGAGCATCTTGGCACAGGAACCTCAGGTCTGAAGGACACGCTCTTCTTCTGGTACTGCTTTCTTGATGGTGTGAGGTTTTCAGTTCTTTGCTTGCTTCCGTTTCCCTTCATCTCTTGCAGGATGAAAGGATTAAGGGTGAGGCAAGTCATACTCCAGGGAACTCCCTTTACAGTGGAGCAGGGAGGTGATCTTATAAAGTGAGTTACAGTCCCATCCTAATCCTTTAACTTACAGCATAGGAAAATCACAAAATGGAGGACAATCATAAAATATCGGGAATTACGGCCCAGCCATATATTTTTGGGGGGATACAATTCAATCCATGATAAGCACCACCGATTCCTGAACATATGCTGCCTCTTAAAATAGCTGAACATCAACCAGTTCTTTCTGGTATAATAACTCTATATTCCTTCCACTTCTTTTGATGCTTCCTGAGTAATTTTTTTTTTTAATGGAAGTATACAATCCAAATTAAATTTGCATGCCCACCTACCTTAAGCTCCTTCTGCTCTCCTTGCCCAGTGACAGGACATTCCTCCTTTACATTCTATATACGTCATATCCTCTTAACAATCTCCTCTTTCCTCGTCTCTACTCTCTCGTTTCCCTTCTAATAGGAGGCAAGTAGGACAGGATCCTATAGATGCACAGAACCATAAAGTACACACACCATATGGTCACATTGTGTCCCTGAGGCCAGTCCATTCCTGTCTGAAGAGTTGACCTCAGTAATGTTTTCTGGTTAGGGGCAGCAGCAGGTCTATGAGCCATGCTCCGAAGGGAACCCCCAGGTCAGTGGACCATCAACTGCAGTCTTTTAGCAGAATTCGTCAGATGCAGCCCTCTTATTCTCGTGTTGTCACTGGGACTTGACACTGTGTGTCCCATCATGGCTGTCTTTGCTGGTGGCCAGGCACCATCTGGTTCTTCTGGTCACATGTTGATACAGTCACCTATTCACATGGGTCTTTCTGTCTCCTGGGCTCTTTATCCTTCATGTCTTTGTTGTTCTTGCTGATTGTCTCTTCCAGGTGAGCTGGGACCATCTGGTGTACCTCAGATGGCAGTTTCCTAGTTTTTAAGACCCCAAATGCCACTCACCAATATGGGGTGCAGAAGACTCTTAGCAATAGGCTATTGATGCCAATTGGCCTCGATGTCCCTTCAGAGCATGGTCCACAGACCCCTGTGCCTGCTACTTTATCCTTGCAATATTAGGTTAAGATTAGAAGGCTTTTCAGTTTGTTCAAGTCCTCTTAAGTTGATCTTCTTTCTACCATATGCTGTCACTGTTTTCACCCAAACAAATTTCTAACTGTCTATGACTAGCCCTCTCATTCCCTCCCCTCCCTTGCAGCCATCAAAGAGTCTTTTTTTTCTGTACATGAGTCTATTTTTAAGTCCTTACAGTAAGGGTTTCATACAATATTTGTCCTTGTGCCACTGACTGATTTCAGTCAGCATAATGTCTTCCAACTGAAACCAGGGTATGAGATGCTTCCTAAAATCATCACTGTTCTTTATCATTGCATAGTGTTCCAGTGAGTATACATACCATAGTTTGTTTATCCACTCATCTGTTGTTGAGCATCTGGGTTGATTCCATCTTTTTGCAATTGTAGACTGTGCTGCAATAAACATTCATGTGCATGTCTCTGTTCGTGTGCCTGCCTTTGATTCTGTAAGATATATTCCAAGCAGTGGGATTAATGGATCAAATGATATACCTATTTCCAGCTTTTTAAGGAAGCACTAGATTGCTTTCCAAAGAGGTTGAACCATTTTTCAATCCTACCAGCAGTTTAGGAGAGTTCCTATTTCTCCACAGCCTCTCCAGCATTTGTTGTTTTGTGTTTTTTGGATCATGGCCAACCTTGCTGGAGTGAGACGGCATCTCATTGTAATTTTGATCTGGATTTCTCTGATAGCTAATGATTGTGAGCGTTTCCTCATGTGTGTTCTGGCTGCCTGGATATCCTCTTTGATGAAATGTCTGTCCATCTCTTTTGCCCATTGCTAATTGTGTTATTTACTTTTTTCTTGCTGATATTTTGCAGTACCTTGTGGTTATGGAGATCAGCCATCTGTCCGACATGTAGCTGCCAAATATTTATTTACATTCTGTCAGTGGTTTTTCAATTCTTTTGATAAAGTCTTTGGATGAGCAAAAGTATTTAGGTTTGACATTTAGGTCTTCTACCCAATTTGAGTTAGTTTTTGTGTAAGGTGTAAGATATGGGTCTTGTTTCAATTTTTTGCAGATGGCTGTGTAATTTTGCCACCACCATTTGTTAAAGAGACAGTTTCTACCCCAGTTTATAATCTTAGTGCTTTTGTTGAATATCAACTTTTCATATGAAAAGTGGCATCTCTGGGGTCTCAACTCTGTTCCATCAGTCTATGTGTCTCTTTTTGTACCAGTACCACGCTGTTTTGACTACCGTTGCAGTATAATAGGTTCTACAGTTGGATCATGTGAGGTCTCCCACTGTGTTCCTTTTCTTCAGTAGTGCTTCACTTATCCAGGGTTTCTTCCTAGTGGTTTGTTTCCCCGGCTCATTAAAAAAATGCCACTGGAATTTGTATTGGGATTACTTTGCATATGAATATTGCTTTGTGTAAATTAGATAATTTCACAATATTAAGTCTTCCTATCCATGAGCAGGGTAGGTTTCTCCATTTATGTATGTCTCTCTTGGTTTCTTGCAATAGTTCTCTTTGTATGGGTCTTTTATTTCTCTAGTTAGATTTATTCCTAAGTATTTTATCTTCTTGGGAGCTATTGCAAATGGTACTGATTGGGTGATTTCTTCTTTCATGATCTCTTTGTCGGTATAAAGGAGTCCTACTGATTTACTTACTTTTATCTTCTGTTGTAATACTTCGCTGAACTCTTCTATTAGTCTGAGTAGTTTACTTATGGCTTCTTTAGGATTCTCTGCATATGAGATCATATCATCTGCAAATAGGGAGATTTTTACTTCTTCTTTGCTGATGCAGATGCCACTTATTTCTTTGTCTTGTCTAATTGTTCTGGCCAGAACTTCTAGTACAATGCTGAATAGGAGTGGTCAGAATGGGCATTCTTGTTAGTTCCTGTTCTCAAAGGGAAGTCTTTCAGTCTCTCTGCATTCAGGATGAAGTAGGCAGTTGGCTTTGTGTAGATACCCCTTATTGCACTGAGAAATTTGCCTTCTATGCCTATTTTGCTGAGAGTTTTCAGCATGAATGGGTGTTGCACTTTGTCAGATACCTTTTCTGTATCCATTGACAAAATCAGATGATTCATAGCATTTTGTGTTATTTATGTGGTTGATCACATTAACTGTTTTTCTGATGTTGAACCAAACTTGCATTCCTGGTATGAACCCCACTTAGCCATGATGAATTATTTTTTTGACATGTTGTTGAATTCTACTGGCAAGGTTTTGTTGAAGACTTTTGTATCTAGGTTCATGAGTGGTATTGGTCTGTAATTTTTCTTTTTTGTGGGACCTCTCCCTGGTTTTGCTATCAGGATTATGCTGGCTTCATAGAATGAATTTAGGAGTATTCCATCCCTTTCTATGCTGTGAAATAGTCTCATTAGTATGAGGACCTTTTTTGGCTGGTAGTTTTTTTATGATATTTTCAATCTCTTCCTTTGTGATGGGTTTATTAAGTTGGTCTACTTCCCCTTGTGATAATGGTGATAGGTTTTATAAATCTAGAAATTCATCCATTTCTTCTAGGTTTTCAAATCTTTTAGAGTACAGTCTATTTTAGGATTCTGTTATGATATTTTATTTCATTTGGATCTGTTATTACATCTCCCATCTCATTTCTTATTTGGGTTATTTGTTTCCTCTCCTATTTTTCTTTTATAAGTTTGACCAACAGTTTGTCAATTTTGTTAACCTTTTCAAAAAACCAGCTTTTGGTTTTTTAATTTTTTCAATTGTTCTTCTATTCTCTAATTCATTTAGTTCTGCTCTAATCTTTATTATCTGTTTTCTTCTGGTGCCTGAGGGCTTCCTCTGTTGCTCTTTCTACTTGCTTAAGCTGCAGAGTTAATTCGTTGGTTTGGGTCCTTCCTTTCTGATGTGTACATTTATAAACGGACCTCTGAGCACTGCTTTGGCTGTATCCCATCGGTCCTGGTAGGATGTGTTTTCCTTCTCATTTGATTCCACAGATTTCTTTATTTCATTCTTGATTTCTTCTATAAACCATAGGTTTTTGTGTAAGGTGTTGTTCAGTTTCTATGAGTTCAAATTTCTACCTATGTTTTTTCTGCTACTGATATTAACTCTTGTGGCTTTACGTTCTGAGAAGATGCTTTCCAATAATTCAATGGTTTGAATTTTGTTGAGATTAGCTTTATATCCTAACAACATGCGGTTCATTCTGGAAAATGTTCCATGTCCACTGGAGAAGAAGGTGTACTTATCTGTTGACAGATTAAAAAGTTCTGTATATGTCAATGAGGTCTAGTTGGTTAATTGTTGCAATAAGATCTTTTGTGTCTTTACTGAGCTCTTTTCTGGATGATCTGTCCATTACCGAGAGTAGAGTGTTGAAGTCTCCAACTATTACTGTGGAGTAATCTATGTTATTATTCAGCATAGTAAGTGTTTCTTCAATGTATTTAGATGCTCTGGTATTGAGTGCATAAATATTTAATACTGTTAAGTCCTGCTTGTGTACTGAAACTTTCAGCTATAAATAGTGACGATTCTTGCCCACAATGGTGGATTTTTACATTAAAATTGATTTTATCTCACATTAGTATTGCCCTACCTGCTCTTCTTTGTATACTGTTAGTTTGTTATACATTATTCCATCCTTTAATTTTCAGTTTGTTTATATCTTTAAGTCTACGGTCTGTTTCTTCCAAGCAATATATAGATGGTTTGTGTCTTTTGATCCAGGATATCACTCATTGTCTCTTTTTCTTTTCTTTTTTTTATTTTTATTTAATATGACTGAGTGAAAATGTACATTCTTGTATAAATTTACAAGCCTACCTGTATGCAGCTTCCACTGCTGTCCCTGTCCGGTGACAGCACACTATTCCTCTCTGCTCCATACATGTCTCATCCTCCCAACAGTCTCCTTTCCCCTCCTCTCCACCCACTCTCCTTCCTCCAGCCAGAGGTCAGTAGCATGATATCCTATAGATGCACAGAACCATAAAGTGCATCCAGTATATGGTCACTCTGCATTGCCAAGTCCAGTCCACTCATGACCAAAGAGTGGACCTTCATTATGATTCATGGGCAAGGGCAGCATCAGGGCAAGAGGCCATGCTCCCAGGGGAACCCCGAAAATACTGGACCATCAGTTGAGATCTTTTAGTGGAGATCTCAGGGTGGACCCCTTTTTATTCTTGTGTTGCCAGTAAGACTCAACTTAGTGAGCTCCATTGCGGGTATCACTGGTGGTGGTCGGGCACCATCCGGTTCTTCTGGTTCCACTCATTGTCTCTTTACTGGAGCATTCAGTCCATTTACATTCAGTGTAACTATTGATATGTATGTGTTTAGAGCTGCCATTTTGATGTTTTTGTTTTTGTGTTGGTATTTTCTCTGTTGCTCTTAATATTCTGTTCTGGGTCATTCTTCATTATGGGTTGACTTTTCATCTTTTTCAGTGTTGGTTTTGTGGTTGTTGAGACTCCTGTATTACATTTCTTGTTTTGATGTTGCATTGTTATTGTGCTTTGCAGCTATCCCTATGATTCCCCTTAATCTTCTAAGTTTAAACCAATTTCAGCTTCTTTTGATTTTTTAACTTCCTCTCCATCTGAAAGGCCTATAACTACTGTAGTATATCCCTCTTTTTAGTGTGATGTTGTCAGGGTTTTCATGATGTGATCACTGGTTCCTTTCTTTTAATATTATAGCTTTGATTGAGTTTTGTGACTTCTCTAACTGAGTAGATTTCTGGATGTTGTGTTCCACATAGCATCCTTAAATGTACACTTAATGGTTTCAGCTTTGCAAGCAAAGAGCTTCCTTTCAGTATTTCTTGTAGTTTTCATTTGGTTTCTACAAAGTCTCTGAGCTTCTGTTTATCTGCAAATGTCTTATTTCATCTTCATATCTGAGAGACAGTTTTGCAGCATATATAATTCTTGGTTGGAAGTTTTTCTCCTTCAAGGCTTTAAATGTGTCTTCCCACCGTCTCCTTGCCAATGTTGTTTCTGCCACAAAGTCAGATGAAAGCCTACAGGGTTTCCCTCTGAATGCTTGCTTTCAGCCTTGCTGCCTTTAAGATAATCTGTGTTTCATTTTATTAAGCTTGATTATAACGTCTTGGTGTCTTTCTTTTGGATGTCTGCTTTTTGTGGCATTCGATACATATCTTGGATATCTATGTTCTCTTCTTTCATAACTTCAGGGACGTATTCTGTCAGCAACTCAGTAACAATACTCTCTGTGTTTTCAGCTATCCCTCCCTGTTTAGGAAGTTCAGTTACTTGTAGATTATTCCTCTTAAAAGAGTCCCACATGTTTTTTTAAAGCTTCTTCATTTTTTTTATTTTCTCTGATTTCTCCTCATAAATACTGGTATGAGTTGCTGTATCTTCAAGGTCACTTGAAGTCTGACTTCTACCTCCTCAATTCTGCGCTTTTCACTTTAGATTGAATTGTCTAATTCTGTAATTTTGTATTGATCTGCTGGATTTCAAATCGTTGATGTTCCATGAGTTCAAATAGCTTGCTTAATTTTTCAATTTGCTGTGCTGCATTTGTTTAATCTCTAATAGGGTCCTATATATAATTCTTTTGTAATCAACCTCTGACAGTTTCAGATAGCCTTCTTCATCTGGGAAGTGTTTTCATTATTTTGGGAGTTTTCCAGAGCCATGGTGGGCTGTTTCTTTAAATGGTTAGTGATGGATTGTTGTCTTTGGGCCATCTAGAGGCTGTTTAGTTTCTCACCTCAACAGGAGATGAGGCGTAGTTCTGAGAGGAGAGTTGGTCACCAGTCACTTCTATGCACTCTAGTGACTGGCCTCAGTAGACTCTCAGGGGTGGCGGGCTTCACCTCCTATCTGGAAAACATGGTGTCCTACCTCTGGAGTCAGTGGGGGACCATCAACTGACCATATGATGTGGGTCAGTAACAGATGGATGACATGCTGCCAGGTCACTCATCAGTTATTCAGGCAGTCTTATTTTAAAATTTTAAGAGCTATCTGACAGCCGCCAAAATTAGTCAGGCCATCAGATGTGGCAGGTCTTGCCTTCCAGCTGACAATGGAAGTACCTCTTCTGCCACCCCCAGATGTGGTGACATAATTCAAAGTAAGGTGGGGTTACAGCCTTGCTGCCATCCTCAGCCGGGCCCTACCTATAAGGTAATACTGTGCTAAACACAGCCTTCCTGATAGAAAGTCACTTTCTGGACTGGCACTGCTTCTCAGGTTGGTAATTAGCCCTTGCTGAGGGTTCCAGTTGGGTGACTATGCCTCTCAGCTGACCACGATGGTGTCCAGCTGAGCTGCCCTCCCACCATGATACAGCAGAATCTATGGCTTAGCTCAGAAAAGGGGCGGGGTGCAGTGGTACCGCTTAGTCAGGAGCTAGGCTCTCAAAATGTGGCTATCTCACGCACTGTCTCTCTGCTGCATTATATGCTGTTTACTTTAGCACTGCAGTTCAGCATATTTGGTGGTTCATGCCATCCTCTGCCTCCTAGATAAGGAAAACAAATAAAAAAGAAAGAAAAAAAGCATCAGTACCTCCAGTCCACCCAAGGAGCAAGTCAGCAGGAACAGGGCTCAGCACGCTCTGCCTCATCAGAGAGGTAGTTTCCCATTTAGTGGTGTATAATCCAATCTGACAACCCTATGGCATATCCTAGGGCTCCCTGTGTGTCCACAGTGTTTCATTCAATTATCAATCCAGGCCTTAGTTTTCAGAGGGAATTGAGGAGCCCTGTGTCTAGTATGCCTTCTTGGCTCCTCCCTTCCCTGAGTTGTGTAAAAATTTCCCTGTAGAATCCTTCACTATTGCAATTCAAGGCTTGAATTTTTTCTTCACTTCTTTCAGCTTGAGAAATGCAGAACATGTTCTTCCCTTCTGATTTCCCATTTTTAGCTCTTTGCACATGTCATTACAATACTTTGTCTTCTTGAGCTGCCATTTGAAATCTTCTGTTTACGTCTTTTACTTCACCATTCCTTTTGCTTTAGCTGTTTGATGTTCAAGAGCAAGTGTCAGAGTCTCTTCTGACATTCAATTTGGTCTTTCTATCTTTCCTGTATTTTTAAAGACCTCTTGCATTTTCTTCATGGACAATATCTTTGATGCGTTCCACAATTTGTCTAGTCTTCTGTCATTAGTGGTTAACACATCAAATCTGCTCTTGAGATGATGTTTAAACTCAGGAGATATATATACAAGGTCATACTTTGGCTCTCGTGGACTTGTTTTAACTTTCTTCAGTTTCAATTTGAATTTGCATATAAGCAATTGATAATCTGTGCCATAGTCAGCACCTGGTCTTGTCCTGACTGCTGATATGGAGAGTTTCCACCATCTTTTTCCACAGATGTAATCGATTTTGTTCCTGTGCATTCCACCTAATGTGGTACATGTGTACAGTCACCGTTTGTGTTGGTTAAAAAAGGTATTTGCAATGAAGAAGTCTCATAAAATCCTATCATGTGATCTCTGGTATTATTTCTAGCACCAAGGCCATATTTTCCAACTACCAATCCTTCTTCTTTGTTTCCAACTTCTGCATTCCAGTCACCAATAATTATCAATACATCCTGATTGCATGGTTGATCAATTTCAGACTGCAGAAGCTGGTAAAAATCTTCAGTCTCTTCATCTTTGGCGATAGTAGTTGGTGTGCAAATTTGAACAACAGTTGTATTAACTGGCCTTCCTTGCAGGTGTATGGATATTATCCTATCGCTGACAGCATTACTTTAGGACAGATCTTAAACTGTTGTTTTTGATGGTGAATGGAACACTGTTCCCCTTCAAGTTTTCATTCCCAGCATAGCAGACCATATAATGCAGACAGTAAGATGTTAAATATCCCGCCTGAAGTCAAATAGATAGAATAAGACATAATCCTGCCTGCAATTCAAATTTTCAAACTCCAAAAATGAAGCTCCTTTACTTTTATATGACTAGCTATTCCTGTGAGGGGGCTATCCAACAAGAGTGAATGACATTTTCTTGATCATTCTGACCTAGTCCCCATGGTGTCCATGATTCCTTCTAGTTCTAAAATTTGAAAATACCACCCTAGTTGTTATATGCTGTCTAGTTGAGTCTGATTCCTAGCAATCCTAGAGGAGAGACTAGAACTACTCCATAAGGTTTCCTAGGCTGAATTCTTTACAGGAGCAGAAAGCCACATCTTTTTTTCCACAGATCCATTGGTGTAATTGAACCATTGACCTTTTGGTTAACAGCTTACCTCGTAACCATTGTGCAAATGGGGCTCCATCCACACTTGTTAGGACTGAATATTTACATTTTAACACATAAAGTGCCATCTCTCTACGGTGGACTCGAAATTTGTAATCTTTTCAGAGGAAGAACTATTTTATGTTTGTAAGCCACAGGTAAATTGTTCTGCTGCAGAGCAACATGCCTCTATCATGAACATATGGATATAATCTCATGCAAAATCTATATCTTGCTCTTCAGGTAGATCCTAATTCACTGTTTTGATCTTGTCCAAATCCTTTTAGAGTCACAGTGTTAATAATTCCATACTTGGGTAGGGCAGTAATTTGAAATATTAACATTCACTAAATACTGATTTCATACAAAACAAACAGGCTTCTCCTTTACTATGTCCCAATGAATGATATTTAGTGAAACAAAACATCATATTTTAAATCTTTAAGGTAACATTCTCAGTAGCAAAGAAGAATTCATGAAATGTTAGAATTAGACAACAAGATATTAAAGCATCTATTCTAATTGGCTTGGCTTTGGCATTCTAATTATGCTCAGTGATGTACAGGAAAAAATCTTTGTAATGAATTAAAAAAAGAAAAATCCAAGCAGAGAAAAATAAATACAAAAAAAGCAGAAATCCCAGAACTGAAAAACGGAGTATCTGAAATTACAAAAAATATGTATCACTGGAGATGTTAACAGGAGAACTGAAATAACAGATATGAAGGATAAACTTAAACATGAATCAGTAGACACTATCTAATGCGAAAGTTAAATAAAATTTAGAAGAAGACAAGGAGTCATCTAAGGGACTTACAGTAAAATATCAAAAAAATCTGGCATGGATGTAACTGTAATTCTGGAAGAACAGGAGAGAATGAGACAGAAGAAAAATCTGAAGAAATAATAACCAAAAAGTTCACAAATTTGGCAAAGACAGTAATTGAGAGATAGAGGAATCTCAACAAACACCAAGCAAGACAAATACGTAAGCTATGATGTCTCAGCAGTCACACAGTCAAATACAGAGAAAAATCTTCAAATCCCCAAGGGGAAAGAAGATGGTATACACAGCGCAGCAATTCAGTCTTCAGTGACTATCTACCAGCAACTATAGAGGCCAGAAGACGGTGGAACATCTTTAATATGTTAAAAAGTATTGCCAAGTCATAATTCTGTATCAAGCAAAACATTTTTAGGAAAAAATGCAGAATAAAGGTAATTTCTGATTACAGTTAATAATAATAAAAGTAAGACAGTGTGTTGCCAGCAGATCTGGAAACAGGCAATGATAAAGCTCTTTATGAAGAGTATCAGAAATAGGAAGCATGAAAATAAAATTTCTTTCTTTTAATCTCTTTAAATACATACAAAAACTTACAGTAAAAGCAGTAACACTGTCCTGTGAAGTGCAGATGTAATAGGTATGATAACTGTAGCACAAAAGATCGGATGGGTAAGTGCACCAACACTATAAAGGTTCTAGATTTAGTGAAGTAACCTAGTACTAGCTTTAAGTATACCACAATAAGTTGGGGATGTATATTTTAATTGTTAAGACCATATGCCAAAAGCATATGCAAAGTGTGTCTAAAAACCTAAGATAGATTTACAATAAATTAAAAAAAATAAAAGATACTGAAAATTCTAAGTGACTAGGAAAGGAGGAACTAAGAAATGTGGTGAATAGCAGAGAAAAAAATAAGAGTGACTTATTCAACCATATAAAGTGTCAAACTAAATGTTAAAATACTCCCAATTAAAAGGCAAAAATTGCCATATAGGTAACAAAAGAAAGACTCAACTAAATTTTGTCTACTAGAGAAAAACTTTTAACAATCTAGACACTGAAAGTAAATACTTACAAAATGTATACCACACATAGTAAGCATAAAAAGTCTGGAGCAGCTATAGTAATATCCAATAAAACATACTTCAAGGAAAGGCTATTATTACCACAGATCATCAGTGACATTTCATAATATCATATTTCATTTAGAAGACATAATAAAATCAAATCTGTATGCCCTCAATGATGGAGCTTCAAAGGGTAAAGTGGACAGAATTAAATTTAAAAAATACAATTCTACCATCATAGCTGAAAATTTTAACACCTTCTTAGAAAATAATAAGGTTATAAAATATACAAATCAGTAAAGACACAATTGATCTGAGTAACATTATTGACCACTTTAACCTAATGTGTATTTAAAGACTAGGACACGCAACAACTGCAGAATATGAATTCTTCCTGAGTTCACACAGTATGTTCACCAAGACAGAGCATACGCTGAGCCACAAAACCGAAGTCTTGAGAAACTAATAAAGACTGAAATCCTAGATGTGCTGAATTAAATTAAAAGTCACAACAATAAGTTATTTATGAAGACGTCAAATATATTTCATTATTTAACAACATGCTTCAAAGTAATTTACAGGTCAAAGATAAAAATCACAAGAAAAATTAGAAAATATTTAAACCCAAATACTAATGAAAAAATAACATGTTAAATTTTGTAGGATGCAGCATAAGCAACGGTTAGAGGACAGTATATAGCTTTAAAGGCTTTTTATTAAAAAAGAAAGTATAAAATGAATGACTTAATGTTCCAACTTAAAAAGTTACTAAAAGAGCAAAATAAACCTAAAGACCCAAAGGATACCACTGGCAAAATCTATCAGCTATGTGAGGAAATCACACCAGTTATACACTGCTGCAGAAAGCAATGGAGGGACTATCACCTAAGTACTCGTACAAAACCAATGCCCTAATACCAACAAGTGAGCAGGGTAAAGAAAAACTGAGAGTAGGGGAGATAAGGCACAGGAGTTTAACTACAGTGATCATTCAGAAGGTGGCATGTGAGAAAAGACATAAAAGAGGCAAGGGCTCAAGAGGATATACGTCAAGACAGCCAGTGCGAAGGTGCTAAGGCAGAGACACGCCAAGTATTCAAGAGACAGCAAGGAGGCCGATGTGGTATCCTACACACCCAAGTCAGGCAAGTTGACCAAGAAAGAGAGAAGGGGTCAAAAGTTCAACACTAATGTTCGTCAAGGACAATGACAACCCTGCATTTAGCAAAGTAGAGGTCACTAGCAACCCTGAAGAGCAGTTTTGTTGGAGGGACAGGGCCAAAAGCCTTGCCAGAGTGGGTTCAATTAAAAATGTAAGGACTTAATTTAGTGAGTATAGACACCTCTCTGGGCTATACCTTAAGGTGGAAGAAACAAACGGGCCACTACCTAGAGAAGACAGGAGAATCAAGAGAAGGGATTCTTTGTTTTTTAAGGTGGGTCTGCATTCCAATGGATATGATCCAAAAGAAATAAAAATTGATAGCACAGAAAGAACTGCTAGAGGAATGCCTGTGCACCATGTCAGGTACATTCATGTAGAAGTGGTTCTCTTACCAAGCTCTCCTATTTCAAAACAACTCTGATGTCTTCTAAAATCACTCACCATCAGCAATTCAATTATTTATGATACACTGCATTAATTTGGAAAATATGAGTGCTATTTCATTGATTAAACATTTGGCATGAACAATTACTACAGCATTTGAAACAAAATTGGACGAAACTCTTGAAACACTGTGGAAGGAGATTCTGATTCCTTCAATGATCCAATCAAGCATCCTTAGGAGACCTCTCCCCTTTTGCTTCCTCTTCACGTCTTTGTGTTTTATGAACCAGTATCGTATTTTGCTCCTTTCTGGAGGACTTCATCACAAATTTATGTTTCTGAGTTCATGCTCAATTTCACTGAACGTCCTTATGTGTACATACAATTTAGTATCTTAAAGTATTCAAAAATGGAGGCTGTAGGAGGTCTAGCACACACCAATGTGCTCAAGAGTTTTATCTTCTCAAAGCTGTTGCCATAGTTTCTTTGGCAGCAAAACTAAAGAAACATTTAAAACACACTGTTAGACCATTTAGAAACACACTCTGAAGATTAATTTAAAAGCAAAGATGAGAAAAATCAAGGAAAAATCTTTACCATAGAGAGAGATTTGTTGTATGAGTCAAGAGTCACAAAATGTTTTATATTAGTTTTAATTACTTCGCTCTGCTAACCAAAAGACATTAACACTACGTTAGGTTTACTGCCAAGTTATATTGTATATACAAGTCAGATCCAAATCTCAATGAGATTTGAGTGGTAAAGGGGGTGTTACACAGGACTCGAGTTTTCGTTACCCTAAAGGAAAAATGATGGACAGAAAATTCAAGGCAGGATTCCATGTAACACAAATTATATAAAATCAAACTGAAAAGAAGTGCTTCCTATTTCACTTAAGGATTGTGAGCTACATTTAAGACTATATAAGTTAATCTAATTTGAATAATTATCAAATTCTACAAGCAGGGATTTTGTTTTACCAAACTTTTTCAGCGGTAAAGTGAAATGTAGTAGTAGCATGAGCATGAAAGAAAAAAAAAATCACTGTTACTTGAAATGAATCCCTAACAGTGAATGTGGGAAAGCTGGGAGGCCAGCTAGCTCCAGATTCTGCTGTCCCTCTGAAGTTATCACAATCTGAAGACCTTGAACTTCTACTCTGATGACAGTATAAGACACTAGGGACAGGAGACTGGCCAGAGCTTGGCCAAAGGTGGGGAATCTAATAGGAAATATCTTATAAAGCCTGAACATTAAGAGTTATGCCCTCATTGTAATGAAGGAATATGGAAAAGAGCGTTAGTTAACTGGAAAGACCCTAGAGATGCATGGAAATTTGAATAAATAAATAATTCTAAGCAACTGATCAAAAAGAAACTATAATCAAATTAGAATACACCTAAAACAATGAAAAAAACAAAAACAAAAAACCAAACCCACTGCCACCAAGTTGATTCCAACTCGTAGTGGCCCTGTAAGAGAGTAGAACTGCCCCATAGAGTTTCCAGGGAGCACCTGGTGAATTTGAACTGCCAACCTTTTGGTTAGCAGATGTAGCACTTAACCACTATGCTACTTGGTTTCCAAACAATGAAAATACTATGTATCTCATGCAGGGTCACTACCTTAGTTATCTAGTACTGCCATAACAGACATATCACAAAAGGATGGCTTTCACAAACAGAAACTCATTTTCTCATAGTTTATGAGGCTAGAAGTCTGATTCCTCACGTCTGTTCAAAGAGGCTTTTTCTCCCTGTGGGCTCTAGAGAAAAGCCCTTCTCTCTTCTGAGGTTCTGCACCTGGGAGATTTTAATATGACTTGGCAGCTCTCTTCCCCTATTTCAGCTCCCTTGATTGCTTATTTTAATTTCTTTTATATATAAAAAAATAAAAGAACTGCAAAAAAAAAAAAAAAAAAAAACCCTGACTCACAATACACCCTGTTCCTGTGTCATTAATATAAACATACCCTAATCCTCATTAATATATCAGGCACAATCCATTGACAAATGGGATTACAATCATAGGCAGAGGTTAGGATAAATAATACATGTGGAGATACAATTCAATCCATAACATTCCACCCTATGGTCCCCTCAAGTGCACATCCTTCCTACATGTAAAACACATTCAATTCACCCCAGCACATCAACCTCAAGTCTTAAATTAACTCCAAATCTAAAATTTCATTTTCTGAGTCATCTCAACCAAATATGGATGAGTTTTAGGTGTGTTTAATCCTACAGCAAAATTCCTCATCTGTGAACTGTGAAAACTAGTCTACAAATATCTGTTTCTAAAATACAATAGTGGAACAGGCATGAGGCAGACCTTCCCATCACAAAAGGCAAAAATTGGAGGGAAAGAAGAATTAACAGGCATCAAGCAAGTACAAAACTGAGCAGCACAACTGATATCAGCTGTCTGAGACCATCTGGGCAGTGGCCCTGCCTTCCAGACTCTGGGTGTTGGCCACGCTCTCTAGACTTAGTGGAGGACCCCTGGCCTGAGCTTCGGGCTTGCCCTCCAATCCTGGTATGGTAACTCTGTTGCCATGACTTTGGGAAGGCCTATTCTTCTAGTCCACTAAGTGGTGATCGTACACCCTCACAGGGCCAGCAGGCCCTTTTGTTCTGCCCCTTGGAAATGGCAGCTCTGCTCCCTCAGCTTTGGCTGGTAGCCCCATCCACCCAGCACAACTTAAAGGCAGCCTTCACACTCTGGAACTGACTTAGTGAAGATTCTACTCTTTTAAACCTAGGAGGCTACTGACCCACTCTTTCAAAGTGAGAAAGTCCTGCTTTCCATACTTTTTCCAACAGTTCTGCTGATTTCCAGAGATGGTCGCTTTCTTTCCTTGGAGGCTAACATGCTGCTCTTTCGGCCTCTTTCTTAGTTCTTTCTCTAACCTCTGTAGTCTAAACTGATGGTTTTCTGCTGTGGTAGTTGCTTAGATGCATCAGTCACAGGCCTAATCTCCTTGACAAAAGTTTGTGTAGTTACGTCCTTGGTGAACATTCTAAGACAAATGTCCTTAGTTTGTACAACGTTTTCAAAATCTTTAAGTTCTGTTTTAATTTTGCACAGTTAATTTTTAAGTCCGTCTCTTTCCTCTGATATGTTAGCAAAAACTGCAAGAAGAAACCACAAAGCCTGTATAAGACTGTGCTTAGAAATCTCATCAGCCAGATACACAAATTCATCACAATTTCCATCTTCCATTTAAACATAATTCAGACAAGATCTTCAACACTGTGTAAGAAGCACTGTCCTCCCTCCATTGTCCAATCATATGTCTGTTGTTTCCTTTTAAAAGCGCCAACAGCAGCACGTTTTCCATCTGCATTCTAGCAACAACTGGCTGCTGGTGCCATATGTATTCTCGGAAACAGCAGAGAAAACTGAAAAACTCATACATACATGGAAAGCTGGCTAATGACAGAAGACAACCTCTCCTCACTTCCTCCTGAGCCCATAAGAGAATGGCCTTGGACATCCACAGTTCTAGTAATACCCTCAAGCCAATCTAGGCTTTGACTATCAGGTGCCTTAAAACTCTTCTAGCCAATTTCAAAACAGCTTCCACATTTTAGGTATCTGTTAGAGTAGCAACCAACTCTTAGAGTACCAAATTTGGTCTTAGTTCTTTAGTGTTTTTGCTATAATAGAAATGTCACAAGTGAGTAGTTAAACAGAAATTTATTTTCTCAGTTTACGAGGTCAGAAACCCAAATTCAGGGTGTGAGTTCTAGGGAAAGGCTTTCTCTTTCACCTCTGAAGGAAGATTCTTCTATCTTTGAGCTTCTGTTCCTGGGAAATCTTCAGGTGGCTTGGCATCTCTTTCCTCATTTCTCCTTCTCTCATGCTTGTTTTATGTCTTTGATATCTCAAGACACTGACTGAAGATACACCCTAATCCTGCTTTATCAACATAAAAAAATAACCCAATCCTCACTAGCACGAACTAGTTATGCCCTGTGAACTAAATAAACGTAACTCATTCACAAATGGGATTATAAACACAGGCAGAGGTTAGTATTTCTAACACATATTTTAGAGGGACATAACAACCCATAACAGCCTCTTATTCAACACTGCTCTGAAAGTCCTAGAAAGTATAGCAAAACACAAAAAGTAAATAAAAGATAGAAGGATTAGAAAGAGATTGAATCAAAACTGTCTTTATTTTGAATATATACAATGATCTGCATGTTGTTCTTGTTGCTGTTAGGTGCCATCAAGTCAGTTCTGACTCATAGCAACCCTACAGGACAGAGGAGAATCGCTCCATAGTTCCCAAGGAGCACCTGGTAGATATGAACTGCTGGCCTCTGGGTTAGCAGCCGTAGCATTTCACCACTATTCCACCACGGTTTCTAATTACATGCACAGAAAATGCATAAGAGACTACAACTAAACTACTAGAATTTATATGACAGCTTAAGAAGGAAACTGAATAGAAAATAAATACATAAACTTTAAATGCAACCACAAACCTAAACCAAACTTGATTCTGATTCCCAGCAACCTTTAAAGGGGAGCAGAAATGCCCCACAGAGTTTCTGAAGAGTGCCTAGTGGATTTAACAGCTACAGAATTGCAAATTTTAAAAGGTAGTATGCAAACTACAAAAGAAAAAAGAAGTACCATATTTTTAATGCAAATAACATACACTTACTAGGTTTGTTTGTCAACTTCTCTCTCCTCCTGTGAGGAATTTTCTTAAGCATGCTATGCTAATCAATTTTTTACAAAAACATGTAAAAAATTAGCAAAGTGTGCTTATAACAAATTTACTTCACGGAGAAGGGAGGAGTTGGCAAACGAATGTGGAAGGCTCACAGTAGTTGCATAAAAATACAGTGACCAGAAATTTGACCCCAAAGAGCCAAAGTGCTGCAGTGATTAAGAACCAGGCTGCTAACCGAAAGGTTGGCTGTTCACACCCACCAGCAGCTTTGTAAGAAAAAAATGTGGCTGTTTGCTTCCATACAGATTTATAGCCTTGGCTATCCTAGGAAGCAGTTCTCCGTCCTATACACTTGCTATGAGTCAGCATCGGTTAGATGGCACACACTAATACCAAAGAAATAAATCCCACATGGGTAGACATGGAAGTCTTTTGTAAAGAAAACAACACAGTGTGTTAAAGCACAACACTAGGAGCCCTGGTGGCACAATGGATTAGTACAGTCGCCAAAAGAGAGGTTGGTGACTCACACTCACCCAGAGGCTCCCCTAGAGAAAGACCTAGCAATCTGCTCCCCTAAAGAGGTCACAGACTAGAAAATCCTACCAGGTGGGTCTACTCTGTGCAAGAGGTTTGATGTCAGTCATAAGACACTCAGTGTCCCCAACAACCACATACTCAGTGAAGGGAATTCACCAGGCATCAAAGTCAGCAGGCAGGAGACTCATTCTCATGAAGATGATCTCTCTAACTTGATCTATAGATCCAATGTTATATCCACTACCAGTCCAATTTTAATTCCAATTAGAGTAACAACTCTTTTAGAATTGCACAAGCTGATTCTAAAATTCACAGGTAAGGACAAAGCATCACAATTTCTCTTACCATAAAACTGGAATCCTTAAGATAATATGGTATCAGAAAAATCATAGACAAATAAATAGACAACAAAAACTAAAAAAAAACTCATACATAAATGGAAAGCTGGCTAATGAGAGAAACAAGCTCTAAACAAATATTCTGTTCAACAGATTGTGCTAAGACATTTGGTAACGGGTATGAGAAAAGGAAAAAGATGGGATTGGATACTCCACATCCAGTACCAAAAATCAATTACAGGTGGACTAAATCCTTCAATAAGAAAACCAAGTTTTAGAAGACAATATAGAACATCTTTGGGTATTTGAGGTAGAAAAGAATTTAACATCAAGCGGAAAGGAAAAAGGAAAAGACTGATTTAAAAAAAATAAAACCTGGGGAGGTGAAGTCAAGATGGCAGACTAAGCACACATCTCCTTATATCCCTCTGGAAACCAAGACCTGAACTGACAATCAAACAGAGCCTTCTGGTCACCTAGTGAGCCTCCAGGACACGGCACAGGGCTGTTAAATTGGACTTGATACTACTGAAGGAAAAACCTCCTCTCTTTCACTAACTCCTGCTCCTGGCTAGCCCTGGCTCTCATGGACTGAAGGTTAAATGCACCATTTTGACTTCTTTTTTCTCTGTCTTGGCCGGTGGGCGGAGCTGAGTCTTGCCTAGTAGCTAGACACAGATGCACTGTTGGTGGGATAGGCAGGTGAAATTGCCATATTTTTAGAGCCCAGCTCAGGACTCTGTTCATCTAGCCACTTTCAGCCTGTCTTCCTATTTCTGCCACAGCGCGATTCATACGGCACCACAGTGCCTGTGTGCGGGACACCATGTTGGATAAGGAGATTTTAGTGGGGCATAATTCTTAGCCTGGGAGCCTGTGCTAGCAAACAGGACAGCCTTTCTCTGACAGAAAAGCACTAGTTTATACAGTGTCGTCTATGGTGGCGTCCCAGCAACAGAGGTGGAGGACTCACTACCTATTGGACACCTTTAGCCACTCTATCTGCTGGCTGTGTGGAAGGCACCTTCTTAAATACGGTGGCCACAGCTGGACCTAATTCTTAGCTTGGGAGCCAGAGTCTGCCCACAGGAGAGCGCTTTTCTACCAGACACGCAGTAGTTTACACAGTGTAGTCTAAGGCTGGGCCCTGTCAGCAGAGGCCATCACGGCAGTAGCATTGCTGTATTTTGAACTAGTTTGTACTTTCTGGGGTTGAATATAGAGGTGCTTACTTTGCCAGTTGGGAAGAGAGACCTTTACACCTGCAAACCTGATGGACTTGGGGTGGTTAGATATCTCATGTTTTACATTTTAAGACAGCCCAGAGAAACATCGTGGTCCATCCTCACAGTATCTCTCTCAGCCTCTACTTACTAACATGGGACCCAAAAAGCAACAGACACTTGTGGAAAACAACAAATCACCCATGGCTTCAGAAGACTCCCAAACAAACAACCAAGGAGTTTTCCAGATGGAGAAACTTATCTGAAATCATTGGAAGATGACTGTAAAAGGATTATATGCAGAGCCCTTGTAGACCTTATACAAAATGCTGCACAACAAAATGAAAAATTAAGCAAGCTGTTCGATCTGATGAAACACCAGTACTCTGAAATCCAACAGATCAAGAATAACATAAAAGACATAGAAACTTCCATTCAAAGCCAAGAAAACAGAATGCAACAAATGGAAAAAAGAATTTCTGACTTGGAAGATGGAACTACTGATGCCAGCATGTGTGAGAATAAATCAGAAAGAAGAAACAAGAAAAATTAAGAAGCACTAAGAAGCATGTGGGACTATATTAAGAGGAACAACCTTCGATTAATTGGAGTCCCCGAACAAGATGAAACACTTGAGAACACAGAGAGTATCATTGCTGAGCTGCTGACAGAAAACTTTCCAGAAATCATGAAGGAAGAGAATATAGATATTCCAGATGGATATCCTACACCACCCACTGTAGATCTCAAAAAAAAGACTCAAAGATGTATTATAATCAAGCCAAACAAAATGAAACATAAGCAGCAACTCTTAAAAGCAGCAAGACTCAAAGCAAAGCAAACATTCAGAGGGAAACCCTGTAGGCTTTCGTCAGATTTCTCAGCAGAAACCATGCTGCCACGGAGACAGTGGCATCACACATTCAAAGCCTTGAAGGAGAAGAACTTTCAGCCAAGAATTATATATCCTGCAAAACTACCTTTCAAATATGAAAATGAAATTAAGACATTCCCAGATAAACAGAAACCCAGATACTTTGTGAAAACCAAACCAAAACCACAAGAAATATTGAAAGAAGTTCTTGGCTTTGGCGTGGAAGAACAAAACCACTAACTTTATATTTTAGAACGACACATGACTGAGGATTCTACTCAGTGAAGGCTCCAAACTCAATCACAGCTTTAATACTGAAAGAAACAATCCAGTAATTATCATGAAAACTATGGTGCCATCATATTAAAAAGAAGGATGTACTACAGTTGTTATAGTCCTTCCAGATGGAGAGGAAGTCGACAAGACTGGTAGTAATTAAAATGGGGCTAATATAGAGTTTATTAATGGGAATCTTAGGGGCAGCCATAAAGCACAACAAAGATGTATAATACCATATTAAGAAATGTAACACAGGAGTCTCAACAAATACAAAACCAGCTCTGAAAAAGGTGAAAAATCAACTCACCAAAAAGAATGTCCCAGAACACACTAATAAGAACAACAGAGATAACATCAACATAAAAATAAACGTATCACAGTGGCAGCAGTGAACACATACCTATCAATAACTACATTGAATGTGAATGGACTGAATGCTCCAGTAAAGAGGCATCGAGTGGCATCTTGGATCAAAAGACATGACCCATCCATATGTTGTCTACAAGAAACTCATTTGAGACTTAAAGATAGGAACAAACCGAAAATGAAAGGATGGAAGAATATAAATCAAGCTAACAATGAACAAACAAGAGCAGGTGTGGCAATTGCAATCTCAGACAAAATCAATTTTAATGTAAAATCCACCATCGTGGACAAACATGAACACTATTTATTGCTGAAAGGTTCAGTACACAACCAAGACTTAACTATATTAAATATCTATGCACCTAATATCAGAGCACCTAAATATGTCAAAGAAACACTGACTGCACTCAAAAAAGTTAGATCACTCCACAATAATAGTGGGAGACTTCAACACTCCACTCTCAATACTGGACAGATCATGTAGAAAAAAGCTCAGTAAAGATGCAGAAGACCTCATTGCCACAATTAACAAACTAAACCTCATTGATATATACAGAACTTTCTACCCATCACCAGACAACTACGCCTTCTTCACCAGTGCACACGGAACATTCTCCAGAATTAACCATGTGTTAGGACATAATGCAATTCTCAACAAAATCTGTACCACTGAATTAATGCAAAGTATCTTCTCAGATCATAAAGCCAATAAAAGTCGAAATCACCACTGAAAAAACACAGACAGAAAGTGGAACTCTTGGAACCTGAACAACATCTTGCTCAAAAAACCATGAGTTATAGAAGAAATCAGGGTGAAATAAAGAAATTCATGGATTCCAATAAGAATGAAAACACTTCCTACCAGAACCTATGGGATACAGCCAAAGCAGTCCTCAGAAGTCTGTTTATCTCCATAAATGCACACATGTGGAAGGAAGGAAGAAACCAAATAAAGGAACTAACCCTACAGCTTGAACAACTAGAGAGAGAACAACAGAGGAATCCCTCAGGCACCAGAAGAAAACAGATCATAAAGATTACAGAAGAACTAAATGAATTAGAGAATGGAAAAACAATTGAATAAATTGAAAAAAAAGATCAACAAAATTGACAAACCACTGGCTAAAAAAACAGTAAAGGAAATAACTCAAATTAGAAATGAGAGGGGAGTGGCCACAACAGATACAACAGAAATTAAAAATAATATAACAGAATACTATGAAAGACTGTACTCTTAACAAATTTGAAAACCTAGAGGAAATAGACAAATTCCTTGATTCATATCATCTACCCAAATTATCACAACGTGAAGCAGAAGAACTTAATAAACCCATCACAAAGGAAGATATTGAAAAGTCATCAAAACACTGCCAACCAAAAAAAGCCCAGGCCCAGATGGCTTTACCGCAGAATTCTACCAAGCTTTTAGAGAAGTGTTATCTCCAATACTACTGAGACTATTTCACAGTATAGAAAGGGATAGAGTACTCCCAAACTCATTCTATGAAGCCAGCATAATCCTGATACGCAAACCAGGGAAAGACCCAACCAAAAAGGAGGACTATAGACCAATATCACTCATAAATCTAGATGCAAAAATCTTCAACAAAATTCTTGCCAATAAAACACAACAACATATCAACAAAATAATCCGTCATGACCAGGTGGGATTCATACCAGTGATGCAAGCCTGGTTCAACATCAGAAAAACAATTAATGTGATTAACCACATAAATAACACAAAAGACAAGAAACACCTGATTTTGTCCATTGATGTCGAAAAGGCATTTGATAAAGTCCAACATCCATTCATGCTAAAAACTCTTAGCAAAATAGGCATAGATGGCAAATTCCTCAATGCAACAAAGGCCATTTATACAAAACCAACTGCCTACATCATCCTGAATGGAGAGACTGAAGGAGTTTCCCTTGAGAATAGGAACGAGACAAGGATGCCCACTCTCACCTCTCCTACTCAACATAGTACTAGAAGTTCTAGCCACAGCAATGAGACAAGATCTAGAAATAAATGGAATCTGCTTCAGCAAAGAAGTCAAAATCTCCATTTGCTGATGATATGATTGTACATGCAGAGAATGCCAAAGAATCTACAAGGAAACTACTCAAATTGATAGAAGAGTTCAGCAAAGTCTCAGGATACAAGATAAACATAAATAAATTAGTAGGATTCCTTTATACCAACAGTGAGACTGCTAATGAACAAATCATCAAAACAATCCCATTTACTATAGCCCCCCAAAAGATAAAGTACCTAGGAATTAATTTAACCAGAGAAATAACAGACCTTTACAAGGAGAGTTACAAGCCCTTACTACAAGAAACTAAGAGAGACTTAGATAAATGGAGAAACCTACCCTGCTCATGGATAGGAAGATTTAACATTGTGAAAATGTCTATTTTACTCAAAGCAATCTACTTATATAATGGAATCCCAATACAAGTTCCAGTGTTATTTTTTAATGAGATGGAGAAACAAATCATCAATTTTGTTGGAAAGGGAAGAAACCCAGATAAGTAAAGTACTACTAAAGAAGAAGAACACACTGAGAGGCCTCTGATTACCCGACTTCAGAACCTATTACACTGCCACAGTGGTCAATACATCCTGGTACTGGTACAAGAACAGACAGATCGATCAATGGAACAGAATCAAGACCTCAGAGATGACACTATCTGCCTATGAACAGTTGATATTCGACAAAAGCCCTAAGACATTAAACTGGGGTTAAAACAATCTCTTCAACAAATGGTGCTGGCAAAATGAGATATCCACCTGCAATAAACTGAAACAAGATCCATATCTCACAAAAACCAACTCAAATTGGATAAAAGACCTAAATATAAAATCTAAAATGATAAAGCTCATCCAAGAAAAAGTAGGAACAACAATGGAAGTTTTAATACACAACATAGACACACTTCAAAATCTGTCAAACAAAGCACAATCAACAGAAGAGAAAATAGATAAATGCAAACTACTAAGAATCAAACACTTTTGCTCATCCAAAGACTTTATCACAAGACTTAAAAGGCCACTTACAGAATTGGAAAAAATATTTGGCAACTCTATATCAGACTGACGTCTGATCTCCATAATCTATAAAGTACTACAAAATATCAATAAGAAGAAGATAAATCATCCAATTAAGCTATGGGCAAAGGAGATGGACAGACATTTCTCTAAAGAGGAGATCCAAGCAGCCAAAAAAAACACATGAGGACATATTCACGATCTTTAGCTATTAAAGAAATTCAAATCAAAACGACAATGAGATACCATCTCACCCCAACAAGATTGGCCATGATCCAAAAAACACAAAACAACAAATGCTGGACAGGCTGTGGAGAAAGTGGAACTCTCCTACACTGTTGGTGGGGTTGCAAAATGGTCCAGCCTCTGTGGAAAGCAATCTGGTGCTTCCATAAAAAAATGGATATAGATATACCATTTGACCCAGTAATTCCACTACTTGGAATATATCCTACAGAATCAAGGCCATTCACACCAATGGATACATGCAGAAGAATGTTTATTCCACACAGTCCTCAAGAGCAAAGAGATGGAATCAACCCAGATGCCCAACAACAGAGGAATGGATAGGTAAACTATGGTATATATACTCAATGGAGCACTATGCAATGATAGAGAACAATGATGATTCCAGGAAACATCTCCTAACCTGGTTTCAACTGGAAGACATTATGTTGAATGAAAGCAGTCAGAGACAAAAGGATAAATACTGTATGAGACCCCTACGATAAAAACTGAAAAACAGACTTATGCATAGAAGAAAAGACTATTTGACAGCTCCAAGGGAGGGAGGGAGGGTGATGGGGAAGGGTTTAGATTGGATAGTTGGTAGAAATTTGGTTGGGTGAAATCGGTGACAGCACACATTAGAAACAAGAACAATATTAAGTGGACTTCAGCATAACTTTAATACTCCTTCCATCTTAACCCAATATTGCAAGGTCAGAGTAGCTGGGGCAAGGGGCAGGGGACAATGCTCTTAGGTGAAATCTAGGCCAACTGGCACAACTAGCATATTGCTAAGAGGGCTCTCTGCACCCCACATAGGTAAGTGGCATCTGGGGTCTTAAAAGCTGCCCAGCTACCATCTAAGGGCACAGCAAATGCTCCCAACTCAACAGGAACTGATGCTCACTGAGGACCAAAACGACTTGGGGGAAAGACAACCCAGAAGACATACAGACCCACATGAGTGGGTGCCTACATCGACTTAGGACCCGAAGAACCAGATGGTGCCCGGCCACCACCTGTGACATCCGTGATGGAGTTCAGTAAGTTGAGTCTCACTGGCAGGCAGCGCAAGAATAAAAAGGGTGCACCTGAGATCTCCACTAAAAGACCATAGATGATGGTCCGGCAGCTTCGGGGTTCCCCTGGAGCATGGCCCCTGGCCCTGATGCTGCTCTTGTCCATAAATCATAATCAAGGTCCACTCTTCAGACACGAATGGATTGGACTTGGCGATGCAGAGTGACCATACATTGGATGCACTTTATGGTTCTATGCATCTATAGGATATCATCCTGCGGACCTCTGGGTGGAGTAAGGGGAGTGGGTGGAGAGGAGGGGAAAGGAAACTGTTGGGAGGATGAGACATGTATGGAGCAGAGAGGAATAGTGTGCTGTCACCGGGCAGGGAGAGCAGTGGAAGCGGTATATAGGTGGGCATGTAAATTTATATGGGAATGTAAAATTTTCACTCAGTCATATTAAAAATAAATAAATAAAACCTGATTCCATTAAAATTAACACTTCAGTTCTTTAGAAGATACCATAGAGTGAAAAGAAAAGTCACAACCTGGGAGAACAGTTTTTAAACATAAAGCTGAAAGAAAGCCTAATATGGTAGTTACCGGCTATGTGTCGGGAAACCCTGGTGGTGTAGTGGTTAAAAGCTACATCTGCTAACCAAACAATTGGTTTGAATCTGCCAGGTGCTCACTGGAAACCCTACGGAGCAGTTCTACTCTGTCCTATAGGGTTGCTATTGGTCAGAATTGACTTAAAGGCGCTAGGTTTTGTTTGGTTTTGGTTAGCTACACGTGGGAAACATCTGGTGGCACAGTGGTTAAGTGCTATGGGTGCTAACTAAAACAGTGGCAGTTCAAATTCATCAGCTGCTTCTTGGAAACTCTATGGGGCAGTTCTGCTCTGTCCCACGAGGTCACTATGTGTCAGAATTGATTTGACAGCAATGTGTTTATTTTTTGCTTAGCTACGTGTGGTTATTTTAATTACGACTAAATAAAAGTAAAAATTTCATTACTCTGCAACTCTGGCCACATTTCAAGTGTTCAGTAGCCACATGAGGCTAACAGCTGCTCGTTAGGTAGCACAGGCAGCTCCATCACTACAGAAAGTTCTCCTGGACAGTGCTGACCTAGAGTATGTACAACCCACTCCCATCAAGTTATTTCTGACTCACGGCAACCTTACAGGACAAAGAACTGCCCTACTCTGTTTCCAAGGTGCATCTGGAATATTCGAAATGCTGATCTTTTGGTTAGCAGCTACCGCAATTAACTACTATGCCAACCAGGGTTTACAGAACTTTTAAGTTTCTCAGATATACAAATAACCCAGTAGAAAAACAGATAAAGGATACAAATGGGTGTTGTGGACTCAACTGTATCCCCCCCCAAATGTATCTATCAATTTGGCTGGGCCATGATACCCAGTATAGTGTGATCTTCCTATATGTTGCAAATCCTGCCTCTGATATTAATGAGGGAGAATGGGCAGCAGTTGTATCAGTGAGGCAGGACTCAGTCTATAAAACTGTATTGTGTCTTGAGGCAATCTCTTGGGATACAAAAGAAAAAGTGAGTGAGAGACAGGAGTACCTCATACCACCAAGAAACCAGTGCCAGGAGCAGACCACAGCCTTTGGACCTGGGGTCTCTGTGCCTAAGAAGCTCCTTGACTAGGATAATATTGAGGACAAAGACCTTCCTCTGGAGCTGACAGAGCAAGAAAGCTTTTCCCTGGAGCTGATGCCCCGAATTTGGACTTTTAGCCTACTTTACTGTGAGGAAATACATTTCTCTGCGTGATAGCCATCCACTAGTGATATTTGCTGTTGTAGCAGCACCGGAGGACTAACACACAGGCATTTCACTGAACAGAAAATCACAAAAACATACGATAAATATGTAAAAATGATTTCACCCTCATTAGTACTCAGAGCAAAACAAAAACACATTATACACCACCTCAGACATCCCAAATTGGGAAAAAAATTAAGTTGGACAATACCAAGTCATGAAAAGGGAGTAGACCAGCAAATTTCTAACACATTGCTTGTAGGAGGGTAGCCCATGATGATGGTTTCAGAAACCTTAAAAAAAAAAAAAGCCAAACCAAACACAGTGCTATTGAGTCAATTCCGATGCATAGCAACCCTATAGGACACAGTACAACTGTCCCATAGAGTTTCCAAGGAGCACCTCGTGGTTTTGAACTGCTGATCATTTTGGTCAGCAGCAGTAGCACTTAACCACTATGCCACCTTCAGACCTAACAATTCTATCTGAGAGACCAGAACAGCTGAACAACCCTCCTCCCACTTAGAGCATTTGTGTAGGGGGGCTATACACACATATATAGGTAAAGGCACACACATACACATATAATGACAGACAGACAGACATACACACATACACACAATGTTTGAATGGCATTTATCATGCAGAGGCTGGGTATATATACTAAAATTACTGAAATTTAAAAGATTATTCCATCCAAACTATGCACAGGGATATATGAACAAGAAGGTTCATAATACTTTGTTCACAATATCAGAAAACTGGAAAACAACCAAAAGTCTTCAACAGTAGAATGGAATAATAAATTACATATAATGGAATACCACAGAAATTGAAGATAAAGTAACTTCAATAATATATAGTAACACAAGTGAGTCTAAGAAATATAATGACCAGTGAACGTTAGCAAAAGACATTAATATAAGCAATATGCTTTGACTTTACATAAGGATCAAAATAAAACAGCATATGTATATACATAAATCTTTAAAAAAAAAAGACAAGGTAATAGTTAACAAAAATCATGATAGGATTACCTCTAGGAGTCAATGTCTCACACAGACACAGACAGAGACACACACACACACAGACATACACAAAACCTATTGCCATCAAGTCAATTCTGACTCACAGTGACCCTAGAGGACAGAGTAGAACTGCCCCACAGAGTTTCCAAGGAGCTGCCAATCTTTTGGCTAGCTGTTGCAGCTCTCAACCACTATGCGACTTTCCATATAATAGTAATGCTTTAGTTCTTTAATCTATACATTCTGTTTTATACTCTTCATGTTTGATATATTTCACAGTATTTAAAAAAAAAAGCTTAATTACTAGCTGGAATACTTGAACTTTCTGAACTTCATTAATAATATTAATGCCACCTATTTCTGGATGTTCAAAAGAGATAATATATGTTAAAGTGTGAATGATTGTGATCTCCAGCATTTTACAAAATGGGGGACATAAGAGTTAACTATTTCCCCTAAAGTTTTCACCACAGGTGCCCAAGTTCCTTGGCAGTCACTCATCAAGTTGGGAAGATGTGAAAAGTCACTATTTGTTCACTACAGAATGGGGATAATCCCTGTCCAGTTCAACCCACAGGACTACTGGCATAATGAAGCAATATCAAATGATCACCAAATACACAAATAGAAACTGATGCTGTTGCTGTGCTGCTGATATATACTAAAAGAGTCTGTAAATCCTGTTATACAAGAAGAAATTATTTAGGACTTCAGGAGACTGAAATTTTGCCTAAATAATACAAGACATGATCATTATCAACAAATATTAGATGTAAAAGAGGCATGAGATCGATTTGTCCACATTTCTTTCAGAGGGCAAAACCAAGCCCAGTGAAGTTACTAAAAAAAAAAAAAGTGGGGCTGCGGTTGGGCTCCTGGCTGCTAACCAAAAGATCTGCTGTTTGACCCGAACAGCTGCTTCACGGGAGGAAGGTGTGGCAGCTGTGGCAGTCTGCTGCCATAATAATCGTAACCTTAGTAACCCTAAGGGGCTGTCCTGCTCTGTCCTGTGAAGTACCTGGGAATCAGAATCGACTTGATAGCAAGGAATCTAGTTTTCTGGTTTCGGTCAAGAGACTCTCAGAAGCAGCTTTTGATAGAGATGGTAGACTTAGCACAGACTAGGTGGCAACACTTCTTTCCTTGAGATATCCAGACAAAGAGAGAGTTTAGCACAGACTTCTGGGGGGGTGGGGGGGCATGAATTTTTGAAATAAATGCTCTTAAAGTAAAAATGCAGGAAATATAACTCTGTCTCCAACTCATTTGGAAAAGTAGCTCTCCTGCTTAATAGAAGGATACTTAAAATTTAATAATAATAATAATGTTTTATTTTTATAATAATATATTAGCATTAATGATAATATTGGCATATGATATAAATACAACTATAATAATACTTTAAATTTAATAATAAATAATACTTAAATGAAGTGGATAATTTATTTTGCCTTTTGGAGCTTCGGTTTCCTCATCTGTGATAAAGATAGTATCTTTCCTTGTTGGAAAATCAATGTGATCATATATTAAAATAGCTTTACACCAGAGTTCCATAAGTGTTCAGTAGGCTGCTCTAATTAAAAAAAACAAACAAACAAAAAAAAAACACTTCTTATTGAAGGCTTCCAAATTTCTTCTTAGCTGTGTAACTAAAGCAATGATATCAGTCCAAGAAAACAACTTGCATGTTTGAAAAACGGCAGAAAGAAGAACCTGTATCTGTTACTTTAAGGAAAGCAACAAAACTGATATCTCTGGGTCAGTTTCTTTATAATGTTATCGAGTGGCCTTTGGTCTCTCAAAAAGTTTCCTGGAACATGTCTTCTCCCATAAAATCAGTTCTAAATGTCATGACGTTAAAGTACTTCCCAATTTGCCAGAATAAAAATAAGACAGGAATTATGAAGATAAGACTTGATACAGCAAACTACATCATATTCACTATAATTTCAGGTAATTACTTTGTATAAAATCTAAAGCTGAGAAAAATAACACATACGTAAATAAAGTTAGCCTGCAGAAACAAATAAGAGTGGTCACTTTCTATAAACAGGAAATGCTGAACTTCAAGATTAAAGTAGAATAATTTATTATAAATAAATAACTATCCTATAAATAAATCCACTCTAATGTTGCCTGCAAAGTTTTTTATGCTTGTGTAGCATTTCTGAGGTTCAGATCAAGTCAAGCTGTTCTCCATGAATAAAAATAGGCAGCATATCAAAGAGTTCAAGTTATTGTGTATTTTACCATAGTTCTCTTTTCATCCTGTGAAGCACTCTGTTACAGCATCTGTTTTTTAGCTTGGGTGTGTTTTCTAACTCATGTTTCCAACTGAGCTTCAAATTATCAGTTGACGGTCACATACTGTAATGAAGTTGGTGGATTAGCTGAAATTAAAACCCAGAATCCTCTTTACCACACTTCTTTTCAAGCAGATCAATTATTTATGACCCAGTTCACTGACACTATGTTTTAATTTAGGAGGTAGTCCATTTGAAGCCAGCTATAAATAAAGTAAACAGAATCTGGCTTCCAAACTTCTTGGCCCCACAGAGTACTGAAAGAAGACAGGAGGAAAGCAGCTAAAAGAGAATACAAGAGAAGAAGAAAGAAAGGAACAGAAGATGCCAGCATTCACTGAGCTACTTCTGTATTAGGATCTTCTACACAATTTCATTTTATACCCACTTAATTTTATACAACTTCATTTAATTTTCACACCATACGACAGATCTTATGTTCCCCTTATGTGGAGTTCTGCTGTGTCCTGTAGGGTTGCTCCGAGTCAGAACCGACTTGTGGGTATATATGGTATGAGATGGTGTAATAGCTGAGAGCAGGGCTGCTAAACAAAAGGTCAGCAGTTTGAATCCACCAGCCACTCCTTGGAAACCCTATGGGATAGTTCTACTTTGTCTCATAGGGTCAGTACGAATTGGAATCTACTTGGTGGCAATTTTTTTTTTTTAATTATTTAAGATTAAGAAAATGAAGCTCAGAAGCTAAATCATTTATCTTAAGTCTGAAAGTTATCAGGAAAACCAAAATTTAACCTGAGGTTTGTTGGATTCCAAAGCCTGAGCGCTTTCCTCCTTATTACATGAAATAATATCTTGTATTTTAAAATCTGAATAGTTTCTGAATCTTCAAAACAACAAAGAAGAATTAAATAATGCTTCCATAAGACAACATTAATCACAGAAAACAATCCACATAACCACAACCTGAACAGCTTCTGAGAACCCGAAGTATGAGGCTGTCTCTATTATGCTTAAGACACCTGTGTATAGATGCATTTATTATATGGAATTGTACAGAGAGGAAAAAAAGGAAACCGTAAGTGGAGGTCACTTGGAAAGAAGGATGAAGGCTGACGACCTAACAGCCTCTTACCTGCTGTACTTCGCTCTCCCCGTTGGAGATTTTCTCCGTGTACACAAAGGAATTGAATATCCGCTGCAACGAAAAGAAAAGGAGCCAATATCAGATTTTCTACATCAGATAGGTCTTTTCTCTATGCAAGTATATATGAATAATCTGTTCACAACAAAAATAGAATCAAGCAGAAAAAATTTAATTAAAGTACAGTAATTTCACACAGAGAAACCCAACTATCAGCCAAAATCAACCACGCTTATATAAGCAATACCCAGGCGCTCCTGAAGTGAAATAAACCAGATGTTACACTATATTTTTCATTTTCAAAAATACATTTAATTATAGATTTCCGGAGCCCATGCCATTTTATCCGACTGGTAAATCTGACAGAGTTGTGTTTCTTGTTTAAATTGTGCACTCCCTGAATGCTGTAATTGTTTACAGACTCTAAACCCTAATGTAATAAAGCTCTTTAAAAAGGATTCTTTCCATGTTCTCTCATGTCCCTGTCCAGTCAGTACCTAACCAATATTATCTATCACTTTCATTCCCCAAGTACCCCTTCGGGAGGGTAACACAGTATGACTTGCCAAACACATGTGTACTTGAGAGAAGATCCAGTTCTTACATACCAGGAAATATGATAACCCTGCCAAGATATTAGCCTAAACTACAGCATACAAACACACACATTCTTCCACTGGTGTCTGCAGTACTCACTCCTCCAAGCACCGCCTGTATTTAGTAGGTCTCTGTGGATTCACAATCTTATGAGACTCTACCATTACTGAACAATTACTATGAACTAAAAGGGAAGAATCCAAGACACGTCTCTGGTAGACAGGCATGAGAGAATAGCAGTCTCATCATGTATTCTAAAGCTTTAAAGGTACCACTGGAAGTCGCCAGACGAGAAGGGAGTCAGACCTAGAGATGTCAGCCAAAATTTCCTTTTTCCTTTCTATCCTCTTGCCAAGGGCTTGTCAGCATCTGGGATAGCTTCCCAGACAGCCTAACACACCTGCGTGGTTGTGGTGAGGAAGACAAATGCCAAGTTCATCAAGGGCTGTAGAATCTAAACAGAGGGCAAATGAAGGAAGACCAGACCAAGGTGCTGCGCAAACTTGGGAAGGACAAGGCTGGAATCACAGGCTGAGAAATTAGAATTACAAACTGTCACTGTGCCTCCTACCATTCTCGAAGGGTGGCTCATTCATTCAACAAATATTGTCCCTTTCTTTCCTAATAGGAAACTCTCTATTGCAAACTTCTATTAAGGAAGATAATCACAATGATGTAGACTACTATTTATTGTAGACTAATAATGCTTACTTACTATGGGGAAGACACTCTTCTAAGCATGTTGCATGCGCTTATTTAAGTCTTACAAAACCCTTTTGTAACAGGTACCATTATTATCACCATTACACAGATGAGGACACAGAAGCGCATTTATTGGTGGCCTAACACAAGGCCTACATTTTGTCTCACACGCATATAGTATTCAATCCTCATACAAATCTACAGGAAACACCAAGACTCTGAGAGGTTATGAAAAATATCCAAAATCACTTGGCAAGGCTGGGATTTGAATCCAGGCACTAATTCCAGATCTGAGACGCTAACCTCTATTGTTTCCTAAGAATTGGCTACTTCACTGCTTGACGTATATAAAAACCCTTATCAAGGTCTAATACCTGACTATAACGAAGATCAGAAATTCCTCATTTGTAATTCCGAAATTTAACGAGCTCTGACTATCTAAACATGTTACCTTAATTTCTTTGCTGGTAATTCCCACCTTGAACTAATACGTATTTTCAGTCTTTATCAAACGCAGTTAGTGCGAGCATTCAGGTATTTGGCTGTGGATGCATTAATGCACTTGATTGTGAGAATCTGCTCTGTACCTCTAGAAGCATCTGGATTCTACAATACTAACGGGCATCAATAGTTTAGAAAAGGGATGACAGACCCGTGGACCTCCATTTCTGCAATTCTCGATTCCCAGTTTTCCGGTGAACACCACAGTTGACTAGATGACGATGTCCTGAGGAGCTGTGCTCTACAGCTGACCAAAAGGTTAACATCTAGAAGGTACCCAGCAGCTCCATGGAAGAAAGGCCTGGTGATCTGCTTCTGTTAAGATTACAGCCAAGCAGACCTCATGGAGTACTGTACTCTGTAACACTGAGGCTGCCCTTGAGTCGGCCCCCACAAGCAGCTGGACAATTTCTGACACCACTACATTGGCATCCCCAGGCTCTATCTCTACTTTTCATACAAAAATTCTTCAGCACCAAAAGTATACCTTTATTTAAAAAAAAAAAAAATTAACACAATTCATGAAGCGTCTCCAGAGCCTGATGAATGTGATGATTTTCCATATCCCTGTTGGCAGTGATATCCCAGTGACACATTATCTGTCTTCTGCTGGATGGTGCTATCTCAACAGAGGACTGACAGAGTGATGCATCAACAACTCCAGGGAAATAAAGCAGACCCACCCTGCTCAAGTCAACAACCACCAAAGACCCAGCAGCCTAAGCAGGAAAATCAGAGCTCCCCTGTTTTTGAAAATGAAGGTTAGTTTCTTGGTAGTAACAAGGAATGCATGCTGAGAAGGACAGGTTCTCACAAGGCTGTGTTTTGATTCCTAGATTAGTGATTTATTACCTTAATGATTATAAATGTTATTTTGTTGGGGGCCATTGAGTAGATTCGATTCATAGAAACCCCATGGGACAGTGTAGAACTATCCATAGGGGTCCCTAAGCTACAATTTTTACAGAAGATAGGTTTCTTTTCCCATGAAGCCTCTGAATAGGTTCACCATCAATCTTTCAATTAACAGTTGAGCACTTAACCATTCTGCCACCAGTGGTTCTCACAATTACTAACCATGATTGCTATATTTTTATGTCGATCTTTTTATGGTTTCTGAAGTATTTTTCTATTGTCTACACCTAATAAATGGGGGTAAAAGCAAAGACCATTTTAAAGGCTTCTACGTGAGCAGTGGTGATTATGTAAGTCTACGGGTTGTATATATCCTGTAAGCATCTCATTAGGGAAAGATGGTCTGCAAGAATCAGAGTTTGGGGCTTTCACTGAAACAAACAATTCTCTGCCTCTCCTTCCTTTTCTAGAAAAACCAATAATAATCCTAGTGAACCAGGCCAGCAGAACCTAAAAAAGTAACTCATGCATGACATAACCACTCAGCCATGTCTGGTTCAGGGTTAAAAGTTCAGACTCATACGCACAGTCAAGACCTTCAGGTACAGACTGAGTCTGCACCATGCTCAGAATTAGGTCAGTAGACAGTAAACACCTTTCATAAAACCCAGGGCCTGGTAAAGCCGAACTCTCAAAGACCTGATCCGTTACTGTGTGCAATTTCATATACATAAATAGTCTCATCTGATCCTCAGAAGAGTGGTAGGAAGGAGAGGGATCTGAAACCACATGATACAAATTAAACAAAAAACAAGGCTCAAAAGATTTATCACAGGTAAAAACTGAAGTACTGAAGCTTGAACCTAGACCTTGAATTAAAAACGGGTACTACTTTTAGCAAAGCTTTAGACAACTTTATTGACATCATTGTTTTGTTCAGGATAAACCAAACCCATTGCTGTCCAAGTTCACTGTTACTCACAGAGACCATACATGACAGAGAAGAAGTGCCAATATGGTCTCCAGGGTTACTGAAACAGGCTGCCCTAGCTTTCTCCTCTGGAGTGGCCAGTGGATTCAAACTGCCTAGCTGTTAGCTGCTGAGTGTTTAACCACTGCACCAACACGGCTTTTTCCAGTCTAGCTAACCAAAAACCAAACCCGCTGCTGGTGAGTCGATTCCAAGCCAAAAGACAAAAATAACCCTGTCGCAGTGGAGTCGATTTCAGTTTCTGACAATCCTACAGGACAGAGTAGAACTGGGGTTTCTGAGACTGTAACCTTTATGAAAGCAGACTGCCACAGCTCTCTCCTGTGGAGTGACTGGGGAGTTCAAACTGCCAGTCTTTTTCTGGTTAACTTTAAGTGCTCTAGGGAAATTCATATCTGAATATAGAAAAAAAAAATGAGGATTCTCGGGTTTTTTAATTCATTTAGCAAGGTATAATGTGCTGGCATAAACTCACACACGACCAATGCCAGGGGTAATTATAAGTCCCAGGCAAAGGTTTTATATGTATGTATTTTTTATTACTTTCTAGTGCTATGTGCAGTTCTACTCTGTCTTATAGGGTCACTGTGAGTTGGAACTGACTTGACAGCACTGGGTTTGGGTTTTGTGCTATGTAGAAAGACTGACTGCATAGCGGTTAAGTCCTACAGCTGCTGACCAAAAGGCTGGCAATTCAAATCCACCGGAAGCACCATGGAAACTCTATGGAGCAGTTTCACTTCGTCCTATAGGGTCAGTATGAGTCAGAATCCACTTGACCACAAGCGTTTGGTTTAGTTTACTGTTAGGCGAAGCTGTGAAACCAATATAACAGTTTTGGGAAGGGGGCAAGTAGGAGAAAAAGTTATTTTTAACCTGATAGCCAAAAATTCCAAATGATATACCTAGCTGACATTTTGGTGACCTTGGCATACAGAGTCTTCCTGGTTGTTAGAGAACACAGAAATGGAATGTAAAAGATTTCCTCAAACATGAAAATGATGAGTGACCCTGCCAGTTTAGATCCCCAGTCCTCTGCAGGATTTATTCACAGTAACAGGCTGAGGGAACGGCTGTGCAGGCAGGCAGTCTATTCCCCTCTTCAAGTTGTCAGTTACCCTTATCCCAATTTCCTGGAAGACCAAAGGAATTTCAGTAATTTGAACTCTTAATCTGAACCCAACCCAGTGGGAGTCAGGAGTTACTCTGCTCAATTTACACGTCCCAGGAAGTGAAGGCGAAGGTACTCCGCACCCCTCCCTGTGACTCTTTCCTGTTCTTCAAAGTTATTCTGGAGTACTCAAGGTAAAAAAAAAAAAGCTTTACTGTATACTAAAAAGAGCATTCAAGTCAATAAGCAGTTACAAAAAGTTATTTTAGGTAGAAATACTTCACTAAAATCTCTTGATTCATTAAATTTATTTCCACAATCAAAAGAAAACAACAAAATGTCTTCTGCTCACGAGAACTGAGTACTCTGATTTAAGGGTAAAACTAACCTTTCTCTCTTTGATACACAAACTAGTGGTATTCTATAAAGTGTATTATATGCATGTTCTGTGAGCTAGCGGCTATCACTCTTGGTATATGCGTAACAGAAATGTGCTCATGTGTTAACCACAGGATACATATACAGACGTTTACAGCACCATTTGTCCTATTAACTTCAACCTAGAAAATGCTCGAATGTCTACCAGCAACAGAATAGACAAATTGTGGTGCATTCACACAATATTATACTCAGCACTGCCGATGAACACACAGTTGCAACAGGCATCAACATGCACAAATCTTGCAAATACAATGCTGAGTAAAAGCATCCAGACACCAGAATACAAGCTGTGTAATTCCATTTATATCAAGTTCAAAAATGGGCAATACTAACCTATCCTGTTAGAAGTTAGAGGATGAAAGGGCTTTTGCAATGCTGGGACAATGTTTTGTTTCTGGATCTGGGTGTTACAGAGACGTGTTAACTTTTAAGAATTCATTAAGCTGTACACTTATAACTGTGTACTTTTCCATATGCATGCTATACTTCGACATATTTACTTTGAACCTATATTCTAGGTAGTTCTTTAAAATATATCCCAGTCAAAGGTTTTCTTACATTTTTCAAACTATTTATACGTTTAAAAAAGAAAGGGCAAGAACTCACTAACTGGGCTATTATAATACTCAAAGAAAAACCTAAAACCCAGCCGATATTTCACATGAAGTTAGAACTGTACCACTTGGAGAGTTACCTAGCAATGCACAGATACAGCTTCCTGGGCCTTCCCTGAGGCTACATATTAATAGCTCCTTCATACTCTAAGCACATACATTGACTTTGTCTTCAGCTCCCATTCAACGGTACTGTACAAACTTTAATTTTTCAGTAATAAAAAGGTATCTTTAGCATACAATTTCATTCAACCTGGATGCTCTAAATTTATATAATTTCATGGAATCTTCTCCCCTTTGCATGCACCAGTCGTTTTATTCCCTAAGCACTGCCTTCTTCCTCATCCCCCAAACAGGTTCAACTCAAGTTAGTTAAATTTAGGGTTAAAAGTCTAATGAATAGCTGAAGACAGCTTCCTCTACCTCCACTCGAAGAGAGAAAAACATTTTTTTTAAAAAGGACAAACATCTTGAAAAATGTGTAGCCTGCATTTGTTTTACATTTCGCTGATGAAAACCCTAGCATAATGGTTAAGTGTTCCAGCTGCTAACCGAAAGCTCAATCTACTAGGCGCTCCTTGGAAACTCTATGGAGCAGTTCCACTCTGTCCCATAGGGTTGCTATAAGAATTGACCTGACGACAGTTTTTTTTTTGTTTTTCTTTAACTTGTTTAAACGGGCTGCACTTGAGTCCTTCCCTGTCTCTAACGCACTGACTCTCCCTCCGCATCTACTATCATCTCCCTTTCCAAATCTGTCCATTTAATTGCGCCTGCTAACAGACGGCAAGAGAATTCCACTTTGCTGGAAGCAGAACAATGACATATGTGTTAATAAGATGGTCAACTCAGACTGCTGCACCAACTTTCTCTCCTCCAAAAGATCTACCTAATTTTAAGCAGCTATATAAACGAATGCTACAGCAGAAAACCCCACTGAAGAAATGAATACCTCTACATGCCTTAGGAGAGTTTGCTGGTCTCTCTCCCCAGTCTTTGCTAAGGAAATGCAAGATCAAATTTTTATCCAAAAGCTCATTTTCTGGCTATTTACAGGTCTCTGTGGCAAGCCAGTTCAGGCTGACAGTTCCCTAACAGCTTCATTCAGCTCTAGATTTGTTTCTGTGATTGCAGGCATTGTGTCCAGAGGGGAGAAAAATATAGATCACAACTCGTTATCTCACCAAGTTGACCAACCCTAACCACTGAAAAAGAAAAGCACTGTTGTTTAGGCAAGCTCTAACCATGACTGGGCTGAGAACTTAATTTAAGTGTTTCAGGAAACAAAGCATACACATGACTTTATTCTTCCCGAAGTATGCCCCATGAATAATCTTCTACCAGGTTTGAAGGAATCCCTCCTGCCCAGAAGATTAGCCACCACTTGACTTGTACCAGACTATTTAACTTAACACTGTGAAACATATGGAAGGTCCAGAAAACTGACATTCTGCTAGGAGGCTGATCCTACTGCATTTTGAGGTCACAAATCTGGTGCTATAAATCTCAGTCATTTTTTTTAATCTCTAAATTTGTTCATACTGGATACAGGTGGCTTAAGAAAACAGTTTCCCAATCATATCCAGAAGGACACCACTAAAAGGAAAATTGAAAATAATCTCAACGTCTAATAGGAGGGGTCCAATGAAATTCTTCATTTAATCAAAAACATACTGTGCAGATACTAGAAGTATGTTTATAATGACTTATTAAGAAATGCTGACATGAGAATATTTTAAAGCATTATCTAGATATATAATATTCTAATCATGAGGAGACTATACAAAATTATATATCATCTTATTCAATAGTCACAGTAAGTCCATTATAGTAATTACTATGTCCTCATTTCATGATGAGGAAGGTAGGTTCTGGGAAGTTAAGTAACTTACCCAAAGCAGACCATTACTAAGCAGCAGAATTAGGAGGTGAAGTCTGCCTTACCCCAAAGTTTATGTATAGTCCTCTATGCCAGCATCCTCTTAATAGGGAAAACTTCCATAAAATCTAGAAATCAACTAAAATAGTAACAGAGTTTGCCTGCAAATAATGAATCTAGAATATATTTTTCTTCTATTGTTTTCTTTTTTAAACATTTTTTCCAAGTTTCAAAATTGAGCTCATACTACGTTTATAATGTGTAAACCAAACCCAAACCCACCGCAGTAGAGTCAGGTCCAACTCATAGTGATCCTAGAGGTCAGAGTAGAACTGCCCCATGGAATTTCCAAGGAGCACCTGGCAGATTTGAACTGCTGACCTTTTGGTTAGCAGATGTAGCACTTAACCCACAATGCCACAAGAGTTTCCATAATGTGTAAAGGCATATTTTATTTTTCTAAGTTGTCATACATTCAGAGTTGTAACCAAATTCTACAGTGAGCCATTTACACTGGTGCCTCACCTCTGGAGCTTTCAGAAGAGAAAATAAATACAGGGCCTTATGTTTGATCCTTACTATAAAAAGTAAAATCTCAAACACCACAGTGACTTGCAAGAAACAGTACTATCCCAGTTTTCTAACAAAAGGAAATGCTTAGACACCGAAAACCTTGGCAGAGGAAGAGGTCTAGGTTGAGAAGGTTGGGAATTAAAACAAAACTAATCAGTGATACAATAGATGACCCTGGACAAATGATATCCTGGGCACACATGTCCCAGCCGACGGACTTCCTTATTTTGTTTTAAGGTGGCTATAAATAACGATTAAAAAAAAAATATCCCAAACCTGTTGTAGTCAAGTCAATTCCAATTCACTGTGACCATACAGGTCAGGGGAGAACTATCCTATAGGGCTTCCGAGACTGTGAACTTTACAGGAGAAAGACTACCACATCTTTCTCCCAAGGAGTGGCTGGTGGGTTTGAACTGCTGAACTTTTAGTTAGTAGCCAAGTACTTAACTACTGTGTCAACCAAACAAAAAACCAAACCCACTGCTGTCAAGTCAATTCCAACTCATATCAACCCTATAAGACAGAGAAGAACTGCCACATAGAGTTTCCAAGGAGCACCTGGAAGATTCGAATCGCCAACTTCATGGATAGCAGGTATAGCATTTAACCTCTATGCCACCAGGGTTCCCAAGAGAACTCCTCAAAACTGATAAAATCTAATGTTTATATAGTGTTTACCACCTGTTAAGCATGAGGTACTTTACATACAGTAACTCATTTAGTATCATATCTGTGACAGTCAAGTTATACAAATGCACAGTAAGTACATGAATGCTTCTTATTCTAGGGTAGCTAATCTATTAAAAAAATTAAGAATAGGCTCTTGGTGAGTTATTCTGTAGTAGCTGGAAGGGGAGAAGCAAGAGAAAGGAAGAGAGAGAAACAGAGAGAGAGAAAGAAAGAGAGAAAAAGAAAGAACAAAGGACGGGAGAGAGGAATGGAGGAAGGGAGGGAGGAAGAACGGAAAGAAAGGGAAGAAAAGAAAGAAAGAAAATAAGAAACCTGTTGCCATCAATACTATCCGGAAAAGTACCTACATAGTTTATTTACCAACTCAAACCCCATCTCCTTCTTAACAAACTCTTGCCAATGGTAACTTCTCCCTCCACTAACCGTCTGCAGCTGAGATAATCTATGCTACAATGGATTCTGTCAAAAGGTAATGGACTTTATTTACTTTTCTAATCATAATATGTGTTCACTTTTGAAAAACTGAAAATTAAGATGACTTAGGGAGAGCTAACTCTTATTTACAGTTCATTTCCTTCCAGACTTTTTCAAACTGTAGGTTCTAATCTTTTCGTGAATTCTTTAACAACTGGTTCATGCCATATACCTTTGTTTTTCATTCTTTGATGCCTGTGATACATTGCGCATAGCAGGCATAGATGAATACTTGTGACTAGATTAATCTCGATGTAAGGCACATAGAACATTATTTTGCTTGGTGAGAGAACATGCTAACAATAAAAGGAGGCAGATATTTTCCCCTTCTTTCAACAATCTGTTAGCAAAGTCTTTTTGTCCCCCCTGCTTTTCCCTTTCCTGTCCTTTTCAGGCTCTAGCGTACAAATACACACAGAGGGAGAGAGAGAGGGAGGGAGAAAGTGAGAGAGAGAGAGACCACTGCCAAAAAGAGCAGATCCTTCAAATTCACAAAGGAACCTGAATTATAAATTCCTTAACCTGATGGCTGTTAACTTTAACACCCTTCTCAACCAACATGAGCCCTGAATAGTAAGAATGTATGAGGGAGAGTTGCAAGTTGGTGTCACCTTTACAAAGGGCTGCTTGTTTTGGTCCACCCTACCCCTCAAAAGAAATGACAGGGAAAAAGGAAAAGCCTGCATTCTGATTGAGCCGGGAAAATCTAAAGCAATAATCTCAGCAAGCAAAGTCTCTAGTTTTGATCACTTGACTTCCTCCCAGAGCATTCGGAAACAGGAGAATGGGTGGGTCAACCCGAACCCAGAGAACAAAGACAGGCAAAACAAGCCGGAAACACTTCCCTAAATGCAATCAAGTTTCTGAAGGGTTCTTGCGTTTTTGGTTGTTGTTGTTTTGGCTTCAAAGGGGGTAAGAAGAAAAGAGGCAAGTAAATCAGTTCCACATGTTGGAAAGATTCAGCCTTTAGCCAATGTAACTCGACTATAAGTAATATTCATGACAATGCGCATGGCAGACTCTCAGAAATGGAAAGTCGAGTTGCCCAAGAGCTTAAACGCAAAGCAGATGGTGCCAAGTTTCCACTTCCCTACTTCCACTCTAACTCTTAAATCCCCAGCCCCCACCCCCTAAATCTCCATTAAAGTGATTTTTTTTTCTCATCTTGAAAGACAGACAAAAAAATGGCTCTGCTTTTCTTCTTGGGGGTGGTGCTTTCTGTGCAAAAGTATCCAGTATTGGGTGTTCTGTGTGTGCACACATGCACACGTGCACACACCCACACAAATGCTCACATCTCTGGGAATCCATCCATAAGGGACAAAGGAACTGGAAACCTTGAAATGCTTAACCTTCCAGACTTAAAGCAACTGATGTTTAAATTAATAACTTAGTCAATCAATCATGTCCTTTCTGAAGGAGTCAGAAGCCATGTAAAAAAACAGTCCATAGCTGTGAGGAGCTCACTCTCCAGTTAGGAAAAGAAACCAAGAATAAAGAATAAGAAGCAACAGTGAACAATATAAAGCTGACTCCATATGAACTCAGTATAGCTGGCACAGGCCCAACATGCTGTCAAGTTCAGCAGAGGGGAAACTCTGAGGAGATGGGACTCGGGCTCTACTGTTGGCTCACATTTAAATAGGAGAAAGAGAAAAAGAACTTGGGTGAAACCATTTTTAAAAATTCACAGAGAGGCTTATATACAGTATGCATTCATTCATAAAGAAAATATTTATTAAGCTCCTATTTCAGGCCAGTTACTTTTTGAGCACTAGGGATAAAGAATGAACACAGTAGGCAAAAAAAAAAAAAGAAAAAACCACCTTAGCCACGATGGACCTTATATTCTTGGGTCTTTGGCATCTACCAGTAGGAGTTCCTGGGTGGCACAAACAATTAGCATGCTTGACTGCTAAGTGACAAGTTGGAGGTTTGCGTCCACCCAGAGAGTCCTCCAAAGAAAGGTAAGGCAATCTACTTCCAAAAAACTCGGTCACTGAAAGCCCTGAAGAGCACAGTTCCACTTAGACACACCTGGAGTAGCAGCCTTAAGTTGGAAACAACTCGAAGGCAGGCATCTGGTTTGGCATCAGAAATCCCTTGTAAAGGACTTAGTAAGCAATGACCCATAAACTTTGAAATGGGTATTCAAAGATAAGAATAATGCTTCTCTCCTGGAAAAGCTAACATTCTAAAGACAGACTCCGAAGCCAGTAATTACGACGCAAAGTAATACGTGGTAACAGAAAGTCTCAGAAAGGGAACCTTTGGAAATAAAATTGAGCTAAATGGGAGTAGAAAGAATGGGGCTTGGGCTATGGAAGCCTTTAAAGCCAGGGAGAGGAACTGGATTTTACGCTCACGGTGGGTACTTAGTACATATTCCTTGAACAGGTAAATGAATACATGCATATTCGCCAAGAAATAAAGAGCTGTTAAAAGGATTTCTAACTGAAATGGAAGCTTTAAGCTTTAAGAATGTTTATATGTTACACCCTCCAAACCAAGGACCTACTTTCCTAAACTGTTCCTAAGCCTACTCTCAGAGAAACAAATCTAGTTGGCTTAGAAGCCAGCTAGGAGCTCCAGGATCCTTGACAGTTACAAATGAAATGAACTGGATCAGCCCTTAGCATCACCTGCAGGGAGAGTTTTACTCAATTTGTAATCCCAGTGGAAATGGAACGGAACAGTACTATGGAATGGCAAATATTTGCTCAATAAATTAACGAAGTACAACTGTTGATTTGGGGTCTTAAACACAGTTGCAATGCTGCGTGAGATACAGTCTTTGATATTCCAAAATATGCTACCGTGAAGCCACTTGGATTTTTTTTCTTTTGCAAGTCTCACATACTTAGACTGTACCAAGAGTGACACTAAGTTGAGTCTCACTGGCAACACAAGAATAAAAAGGGGTGCATCCTGAGATCTTCACTAAAAGATGTCAATTGATGGTCTAGTAGTTTCGGGGTTCCCCTGGGAGCATAGCCTCTGGCCCTGATGCTGCCCTTGCCCATAAATCATAACAAAGATCCACTCTTTGGACACGAATGGATTGGACTTGGTGATGCAGAGTGACCATATATTGTATGCACTTTATGGTTCTATGTATCTATAGGATATCAGCCTGCTGACCTCTGGTTGGAGGAAGGAGAGTGGTTGGAGAGGAGGGACAGGAGACTGTTGGGAGGATGAGACATGTATGGAGCAGAGAGGAATAGTGTGCTGTCACCGGACAGGGAGAGCAGTGGAAGCTGCATATAGGTGGGCATGTAAATTTATACAGGAATGTACATTTTCACTCAGTCATATCAAATAAAAAAATAAAAATAAAAAAATAAGAGTGACCATTTTTAATAAATGCAATTCTGTATTGTTCTTTATTTAAAAGAATGCTTTTTCAGCAGAATCATTACTAAACTACAAATCAAAACTTACAACAACTCTACATAAATAGTAACATCATATTTCAATTTAATGCAAACTACTAGTTAGTTCTCTGGCCCCCTGAAGTCATTTACTGTTGCTGGACTCTATTTCTTTACCTACAAAATGGGAAACTCGGTTAAACTATACAAAACACTCTAAGCCTAAAATTTCCACTACTGTGTTAAAATTTTACTGAAATAGTTATTGCTAGACTTTTGAGAAACTACTAACGCCCAAAATCTTGCAGCCATGTGGCTGTTTCAAGAAAATTATATTTGCTGATGAAATCTGACATTGTTAAACTATATATATATATTTCTAACTTATCTCTGAAACTTGCTGCAGGGGGAGTGGCCAAGTATTGAAGGAATGAATGTTCTAACATGAAAGTTTAAATACAGGGGAAAAAAAAAACTTCAAAATGATGGGTTGAAACGTGGAAATTTAAGGCACGAATCAAAGCCGTCAGCCTGTATAGAATAAATGTGATGCTAATATGATTACATAAATGTCTCCCAGATCCACCCAACAGTATCATTTTTCAAGATCTCCCAGCCAGGACGCCTGCCACGCACAGTGAACACCATGGCAACAGCCCTGCCTGGGATGGCTCCAGCACAACATGCCAGGATTCTCCACGCAGAAAATACCCACTCCCATAGAGTCAAGTCCAACTCAGTAATTGTTAAATAATATCGTGACTGAACAATGGCTCTTTGGGCTCAGAGTCAAGTATAATACATGAATGCTGGTTAGAAATTTTCTTCAAGTTTGTAAGGTTATATTTGAAAAATAAATAAAACAAGGAAAAGTGAAAGGGAAGCAAATAAATAAATAAACTCCCCTGTGATCAGCTCGATGGCTTCGGAAGTTACTTAGCTTTGTGTCCATGGCCTCATTTGTAAAACAGAGGTGATAATAGTGGCTAGCAATCTCATGGGATCTTGGTGAGGGTTAAAGGACACTGTCAACGCAGCACTTACTCCTTACATACAGTAAGAGTTCAATACACAGTTGTGGTTTGCTGTTGTTAGTTGCCACTGAGTCAATTCAGACGCATGATGACACCATGAGTCTGCTCCATGGAGTCTTCAAGGCTGTGACATTTCAGAAGCAGAATACTAGGCCTGTCTCCCAAGGTGATTTTGGGTAGGTTCGAACCACCAGCCTTTAGGCTAATAGTGAAGCATTTCACCACTGACCCCAGCCAGGGACTCCTTAATACACAGTAGCTGTCCAAAGATCCTTCAAAAAGAATAAGCCTTCCCTAGGCCTGCGGGTTCCCCTGGGAGCATGGCCTGTAGACCTCACGCTGCCCCTGATCATAAATCATTACTGAGGTCAACTCTTTGGACAGGAATGGATTGGACTTGGGGACACAGAATGACCATATCGTGTGTGCACTTTATGGTTCTGTGCATCTATAGGATGTCGTCCTACTGGCCTCTTACTAGAGGTGAAGGAGAGGATAGAGAGGAGGGGACAGGAGATTGTTAAGAGGGTATGATAAGTACAGAACGGAAAGGAGGAGTGTGCTGTCACTGGGTGAGGAGAGAAGAAGGAGCTGCAGATAGGTGGGCATGCAAATTTAAACTGGATTATACACTTTCACTCAATCACACACACACACACACACACACAAAATGAATAAGCCTTCCCAGAAACAGAAAAATCACAGGGATTTGAGGTTATCTGCTTCTCCATTTTAGTGTCAGGAACTCTTCTAAATCAGCATTTCTGAAGACTTTCAAAGTGGCAAGACTTTTCAGAAAACTTCCCACCTTCAAGCATATGTTTTCATTGAGACAGAAGTGTGACATCAGCAGCTCACAGTGCCTTTATAAGCTTGCCTCCGATTCTCAACAAACTGGTTTCCTCAAGTTTCTTTAAAAACCCACTTGCAGGTTGGGTCCTTGAGAAAGTGGCCTTTCCCTTGATTGTTGATTGTACCTAGTGGGGAACACCTGCTGTGCACAGCCCAAATCTCCAGTTTATTTTTGCCCAGGGCTTTGGATGCACAGACCAAGGAGGCTGTAAATTAAGCTGAGGATGGAAAATATGTTGCAGGGGCAATGGTCCCTCCCAGTGCGGCACTGCTCAACACGGTTCCTTCCCTCGGGCAAGGCAGCACCAGCACAGAGGCAAGTGAGCAGTGCTAACATCTGGCCTGTGTATATACTAAGCATACAGGGGCACATGGGCAAGGCAAAGCACAGTATCAGCTGTATCTCTAACAGAATCCATTGCCTTGGTCTGAAACCCCTTCCTAGACTTATCTAAGCAAAATCAATGAGATTAAGCTACTCTTGCAACCGTCAGTGAATATTTACTTTCATAGTGTGTTCTAAATACTTGTTCATAAACACTAGTTGTGCCTCCCAGAAGGCAAGAACAACTCATATTCACCCAGAGAGGCAGTCTACTCTGGGACAGTGTGGACTTTCATCCAGATCTCAGTCATCTCAACTGTGTGGCCCAGGACAAAAATATGTAAACCTTCTGAGTCTAAGCTGCCTCATGGGAACTGAGGCAGCATGCCTCCAACCCCACACAAAGGGAGAAAGGAATGATAATGGCCACCCACTGGGCTTGCTGTCAGAAAGAAATGGGATGACAAATAATTACCCAGCAAGGACAGTGTCTGGTATACTCTTTGGCCATACAGTTGATTCCAACTCTGACTCAAAGGAACCTCATGTCTGGCAGCATAGAACTGTCCTCCACAGGGTTTTCGGTGGCGAAGGCTAAGGCTGGACAAAGCAGACTCACCAGCTTCCTCTGCAGACTGAGTGAGTATGGTCCCAGATTCGATTCCCTTGGAAGCTCAGAGCTGTGGGAACAGCACCTCCAGCTCTGCTCCTCACTGGATGTGCTGGAAGTTGCTTCATCATGCTGAGCCTTAGTTTCCCCATTTGTAAAACAGGGATACTAAGGCATAACTGTTTTCAGTTTTCTAGGGGACATAATACTAAGACAATTCTTTATTTAAGAGAGAAGGTAGACACAGAGACACCCATAACACAGCATGGTAAGTGCAGACAGTAGCAAATAACATACAACGTTTGTACCAAGCACCTCAGTCCCAGAACTCAACACATTACCATAGAGCAGATTCCTACCAACAGTTGCCCTATAGGACAGAGTAAAACTACTTCATAGGGTTTACAATGAGTGGCTGGTGAATTCAAATGGCAGATCTTTTGGTTAGAAGCCATAGCATTTAACCACTGGGCCACCAACACTCTAAACATTCAACAGGGAATATTATTATTACTGCTATTATTATTCATTATACTTTAGATGAAGGCTTACAGAACTAGCTTCTCATTAAACAATTAGTACACATACTGTTTCATGATGTCGGTTAACAACCCCACAATAGGTCAGTACTCTCCCTTCTCATCCTCGGGCTTCCTATTACCAGCTTTCCTGTCCCCTCCTGTCTTCTAGTCCTTGTCCCTGGGCCCGCATACTCCTTTAGTCTCGTTGTGTTTTATAGACCTGTCCAATCTTCGGCACAAGGGTGAACCTCAGGAGTGACTAAGTTCAATACTGAGCTGAAAGGGTGTCTATCCACCACACTCTCAGGGTCTCTCCAGCCTCTGTCAGGCCAGCAAGGTTGGACTCTCTATTTGAGCTGCAATTCTGCTCTACATTTTCTTCATCTCTGTCTGGGATCCTCGATTGTGACCCCTGCCAGAGCAGTCAGGAGCGGTGGCCATTGCAGATGTGGTCCCATTAGTCCTTCGAACTGATCTTCCCCTTGTATCTTTAGTTTTCATCATTCTTCCTTGTTTCTGACTGCACGAGACCAGTAGAATATTCCAGAAGGCTGGTCTCGGGCTTTTAAGGCTTCAACAATTAATAACATTAAGGCCCATTGTGCAGAGTGGAGGAGGTGGCAAGAAGGCTATTTTGCTTGGGATTCATACTTACCAAAAGTCCTCAAATCTACACTTTTGGTCTTCTCTCTTGTGGAGACTTTACACAGTCACAGAGATAAAATGACGGAATGTTAAAAGATATCTATCATACAACTTTCAGCTTGTGTTCCATTAACAGAATACACCACATACTGAGGTCCCTGGGTGGCACAAATGCTTTGAGCTCAACTACTAACCTAAATATTAGTGAAAGGTTGGTGGGTCCACAGAAGAAAGGTCAGGCCATCTACAGCCATAAAAAAAAACCCACAGAGTAGTTCTACTCTGCACACATGGGGTTACCATGAGTTGGAATCAACTCAGTGATAATGGGTATATAAAAAAAAAGAAAACCCATCGCAATCAAAGTGATTCTGACTCACAATGACCCTGCAGGACAGAGTAGAACTGCCATGTAGGGCTTTCAAGGAGCATCTGGTGGATTTGAACGGCTCATCTGTTGGTCATCAGCTGTGGATCTTAACCACTATCCACTAGGGCTTCCAATCAGTCTAGACAACCAAAGCAAAACCAAACCCAGTGCCGTTGTGTCCATTCTGACTTACAGCAACCCTACAGGACACAGCAGAACTGCTCCACAGAGTTTGCACGGAGCACCTGGTGGATATGAACTGCCGACCTTCTGATTAGCAGATGTAGCACTCAAATACTACACCATCAGGGTTTACAATGGGTCTATAGTATTGCCTATATTAATGTTTAAAAATAAATACTACATTTAGCTCATAAAAGACACAAATATAATTTGCTATCATTTTGTGTAGAGAGTTAATATGTTAAACAGAAATATTAAAAATACAACAATGTTGACAACTGTTTCTGACGTTTCTTTCTTTGTTTCATATGCCAGTAGCTTCAAAACCTGGAGGTGAGTAGCCATCCTGATACACATGGATGAACCCCAGGCACCAAGTATTTGCAGTACTGCCCCATCTTTGGCCACCCCATCAAAGACCAATGTCCCCATCTTTGGCCACCCCACCAAAGACCAATGTCCGCAAGGCCTCACTTCAAGGATCTGTTCAAAATGCCAGCCTGACACGCTCAAGTCAACTGCCCTAATTCCACTTAATTCATCTCTTATTCATATCCCACCTTTTCCTACTAAAGATATCAATAAACATCAAATTCTTCTTCCACTACTCTTATAACTATTACCGTTCATTACAAACTTTCAAGGTCAGAATAAGAAAGCCCCATTATAGACATGAGGAACCAGAACTACAGACTGTGAAAGTTGCCCAAGGTCACCAAGTTAGTTAAGAAGCAGAACTGGAATTTGAAATCAGATGCATCTGACTCTAAGTCCAAGGCTCTTGTTATTTCTTGGCCCAAAATTCTCCAGCAGCTTCCCAACCCAATTCAGTGTAAAATTTCAAGAGCTCCAAAGCCCCTTCTGCCTTATACAGGGCCTCTGTCTCTTTGTGTTTCTCTCCTACCCTTTTCCCTGGCTCAATCAGCTGAACAAAGTAGCCTCCTGGTTGCTCCTCAAACCTGCTAAGCCCTCTCCAGCTGCATGGCCTTTGCTTCCCCTGCCCTGGTGTGCCCTGGTTAGGTGCTTGGCTGCTAACAAAGATTGGAAATTTGCAAAATTACAGCCTCAGAAAACTTTGGGAAGTCCTGCTCTGTCCTGTAGGGTCTGTATAACTCAAGGGCAATGAGTTTTGTTCCATCCCATCTCCCTATCCTGAAACACATTTCTGCTAGATGGGACTCCTCCCTCTCTGCCTCCAGGACCTTGCTCAGATGCCACCTTATCCAAAATAGAAAGCTCAGAAGCTCCTGTCAGTATCTGACATGCCATCTCTTTCACTCTTTGCTGTCCATCTGTATTGCTAAGTGGGCAGAGGGACTTTGTTTTGTTCCTACAGTGCCCTAGCACCCTGAACCAGCAGGCAGCAGGCACTCAGTTAAAGGATCCACGAGACAGACACAAGTTTTGGATCTACCAAGAAAGACACATACCCCACTGGAAATTCTTAACACAAAGAACCATTTGAAGAGGGTGTTTCCACTACTGGCAATGTACTTCATCTCTAATTTAGCTGCAAGTCTATCATTAAGTCTCCCATAATTTTCACCTCCTTGGAAAGGTATTTCCTCTGCACTAACACTAACAATATGGATAGCAACTGTTTGTTTACATATCTACAGCCCCATGACACTATGTGAGTTTCCAGAAGAGAAAGGCTTTTCTTACTCATCTTAGAATTCCCAGAACCCTGCCAAGTACCCAGCACACAGTAGGTATGTCCTTCTTTAATGTGTGAAGTCATGCTGCTCCTAATATGTCCCACAGAAGCTGGCTCAGTAAGCTCCAGACACACTGGTCTCCTAGTCTAGTCTTAACCTAACTGTGACACGGAAAAGATTATCAGCAATCAAACCCATGAGAATGTATAGACATGCCCAGCCTGTGCTGGTGTGGCAAACACTTCTCTGTACTTGCGCAACAAAGAAAGAGACATCAAGGGTAATAAGCAACTGAAGCTGAGAGTCACTGTAAACATACCCTTGTAGATACTGGTTCTGAAGAGTTAAGTATGGTATTACGTTCTTGTTGATTTTGTTTAAATAAATTCCTCAAGGTAGTTTTCTTTCAACTCTCTCTCTCTTTCTCTCTCTCTCACACACACACACACACACACACACACACACATTCATACTCTGTATACACATCCCCAATTACCCTAAGCCCCTAACAAATGAAAAACAAAGGAGCTATAGAATACTGTTATTTGCCAGGTATCACGCCTGGTATCAAGAGTCCCAGGGTTCAGTTCCTGACTTAAATTAGACACAACCCCCCTTGATCTCTTCACCCGTAAATAATAATCTAGATAAGTGGAACAACTCATAAACATTATGAAGACACAACAGGTAAAATTGGTTCACTTAATGTTAGAATAGAATTCAGAAATGCATTAGACTACGTTGGATTGAATTCCCTGAAGCTGTTTGGTTTACACAACTCTGGTGTGTTTCCTTTCAAAGGAGGTTTTGGACAGGCAGGAACTAAGGGTGCTTTCCAGTATGCCCACGATGAATTAATTCCAAGTCTCAGGAATGAAGCCAGCGGAGAACCATTCCATGCAATGAACAGACATGTTCTGCATTACAGACAGGCTGAATCTGATATACAGTTAATTGCCAATAAGATTTCCTCAGACTTTTTAAAAAACAAATTCCTGCTAGAGAGGAATGAGGCTTTTGGTGAAGATGCATTTACATTACTTCATTCTTCCTGTTTCAAAGAAAGAAAGGTGATGAAATGTTGACATACATTTGGGCTCATTTTTTTCACATTTCTTTCAATTAACTGTTCAAGGAAAGAGCCAACTCACTAACAATAACAGGAAAACCCAATTTGACTCCTCACCAGGACCACGCCCAAAAGGCTAAAGGTATGTCTCACTTCATGTTCTTTACTCTTTTTAAATTAGATTGCTGTATGATTAACTCTTTTTTTCCCCCACACATGATCCACAGTGATCTCTGAGATCTCAGCAATGATTCTCATCTGGATCTCAAATGTTATTTCCTAAAGTTACCTTTCCAGAAACTGTTTTGCTTAAACGTCGAGAAAGGAAATGATGGGGCCCACTCTGGTAGCCACATATGGAAAAGGCAAACAGCTGGTCCTGGGGAATGCTACACTTTTCAAGGACCAAGGCAACCCGAGCTCTTCCAACTCAACCACTGGGAAAACGCTGAGCAAAATTTTGAGAGTTCTGAGAGAGGTGCTATCAGATCCCGACCAGGATGGTCACCTAGCTCTTTAGTCCCAGGCACTGTGCTACTTTAAAAGACCCTAACTATAGGATCATCAATTAGTCTAGAACATGTCTTTGTTTCTCTTTATTTTTCTTCTAGCCAGTTAATCCGTAACAATCATAAACGATGATAAGGGAAAAAAAAGCAGACTTGAGCCAAATCACGGAAGATCTGGAAGCAGAAGCGAGGCTGTGAAGACTTGGAGACAAGAAGAAGCCTCTGATGTTTACAGAGACAGGAGGGGACTGGATCTGATCTGAATCTGTAGTCGAAAAAATTGCCAACAGCAGAAGTGCGACTTGTTAGCAAACTGCTATTTTTCTCAGGAGCCGCTGTGTTGGGTCGGACTTAGCATCCCTGTGTACAACAGAACAGAACCCTGCCCAGTGCTTCCTTACCTTGCTGATTGTCAGTATGGTTAAGCCACTGTTGCAGCCCTTGTCTCAATCCACTTTGCTGCGGGTCTTCGCCTTTTTCACTGACCGTCTACTTTACCAAGCGTGGCGTCCTTCTCCAGGGACTGATCCTTCCTGATGACATGTCTAAAGTACGTGAGAAGAAGTCTCACCATTCTTACTTCCAAAGAGTATTCTGGCTGTACTTCTCCCAAGACAGATTTGTTCATTCTTTTGGTAGTTGATGGTATATTCAACATTCTTCACCAACATCATAATTCAAAAGTGTCTATTCTTCTTTGGTCTTTCTTGGTCACCGCTCAACTTTTGCATGCATATGTCATGATGGAAAACACTATGCCTTGACTCAGTGTACCCTGCCCTAAAAGCGGTATCTTTGTTTTGCAACACTTTAAAGAGATTTTTTGCAGAAGATTTGCCCGATGCAACGTATCATTTCATTTCCTGACTGCTGTTCCCATGGGTATTGACTGAAGATCCAAGTAAAATGAAATTCCCGATGACCTCAATTATTTTCTCTTTATCAAGTTTACTGGTCCAGTTGTGAAGACTTTTGTTTTCTTTGTGTTGAGGTGTAATCCATCCTAAAGGTTGTGGTCTTTGACTTTCATCCGTAAGAGCTTCAATTCCTCTTCACTTTTAACAAGGAAGGTTGTATCATCTATATAACACAGGTTGTTACTGAGTCTTCCACTAGCCTGATACCGTGTGCTTCTTCATGTAGTCCACCTTCTCAGATTATTTGCTCAGCACACATACTGAATAAATATGGTGAAGGGATACAACCCTGATGCACATCTTTCCCGACTTTAAACCACTCTGTATTCCCTTGTTCTTATGCAATAACTGCTTCTTGATCCCTGCATAGGTTCCTCATGAGCACAACAAAGTGTTCTATAATTCCCAATCCTTGCAATGTTATCCATAGTTTATTAACATTATTTGCTAATGCACATTAGAACACAGCATATTCTTGAGCATATGCACAGTAGGGTCAAAGAAATGTCATGGATTCAAATCCTAGCTCTGTCAATTACTAGCTGAGCTGCCCAGAGTGAGGTACTTACCCTCTGTTGTTGTGTTAGCTACCATCTAATAAGACCTCAACTTATGGTGATTCCATGTGTTACAAAGTAGAACCTCTCCACAGGGTTTTTGTCACTGTCATTTTTATGGAAGCACATGGCCACACCTTTCTTCTGTGGAGTTGCTGAGTAGATTTGAATCACCAGCCTTTCAGTTAGAAGCCAATCACAAACTGCTTGCAGCACCCAGGCATCTCTTATTTAACCCCTAAGAGCCCCAATTTTCTGTTTGTTACCATTAATGATTCATTTATCTCAGTAACAGTAACCAGCACCTACTCAATAAATGATCATTTATTGTCACTACTATAATAAGCCGAAAGAGAGACAGCAAACTAAAAAGAAAGTGATGATAACCGAACTGAAAGATGGGAAACAGATAAAAGAAGATTTGGGGGCTCTCAGTTGTTGACTGGAGTGGGGTATTTAAAGATAGAACAAAAATGTCACAGAGGTTTAAAAGCTGGGTAATTACAGGACCAGCAATGGTAGGTTCCATTTTAGTGTTAGTTTTACCTAGTCAAAATGAAATTTAAAAAAAAAAAACAAGGAAGAGAAGCAATGTTGTCCACAACCACTACAAAGGCAGAAAAAAATTACAAAGAGAGTTCTTGAAAGTTACTCCACCCTTTCCAAACTTGCAGAGAACAGATATTATGCCATTTCTTTTAGAAAAGAGATTTCTCAAGAAATACATTTATTTCCAGCATTAAAAAATACTCTTCTACAAAAGCAAATTCCAGACTGTAGATTCATGAATTCAAGTTCCATCTTTCCAGTTTATCAAATACCTCTATAAGAGCATGCAACTAGACTATAACCGATTGAAAAGTAGGGAGGTGTGAGAAGAAAACAGAGGTATGGTTTTCCAAAATATCAGCAATGTACATCATTAAGAGTCTTCCATTTAATTCCATGTCATTAAATCAAAAGAATACTATCAATTATTACATGTTTTTACTGAAAATACTTCATATAATTACAAATATCAATGCCAACAAAGTTATTTTAAAGTGTTACTAATGATTGCTCTTACATTATAAAATATCACTAATTTAGTAATTGTATAATAATTAAAACGTTATAGGAATCTATACTCTAAATCTCCGGAGCCCATAAAAGTAAAGCACTTCATTTAACAAATCAATAAACTTAGGAAAATTTCTCAACAAAGGCGCTTTCTGTGGTCATTTGACTTGATTCTTAACTCTGAACAAAAAAAATAAAAGGGGGTACAGTAATTAGCCTCCAGAGATAAAACAATTTATTCAAAATAAGTCCCTGTGCTGATATTATTCAGAAATCTACTCTTTATAATAACTTCATTATTTTGGAAGTTCCCATGCTCATCAAATATATAATGTCATCTTCATTAAAAATAATTAAAATTCCCTAGGTAGACACTCACACTTAAAATTGGGGGGTAAGGGAATCTCCATAGTTTTATACCACTGCAAGGTTTTCTAAGACTCATTCATATTTAATTTTTAAGGATGCTTTGCAGCACATTAAATATTTAACAGTCAGAGGGTTTTAAAACCAGAATGCTAAATGTCAACCTATTCCTCCCAAATACTTATTTCATTTGTAATAAATTAGCTGGACCTTCCTTCAGAAATAGGGACGGGGTGGAAATAAAAGGTCTTCAAACTTAACTCACATTAGGGCACTGGGATAATAATGTCTACCTACATAATTAAACCTTGTATGAGATCTGATTTTAAATACCAGGCTTATTAAGTATTACAGAATTCTGAAATAGTGCTGCTCCTATTATAAATAGAGATAATCTTTCAGAAACTCATTCCCCCCTCTGCTTTCCAGAATTCACTCAGCATCCAGCAACATACATTAACATACAGAATGGATGTGATAAGTCAGCTCTGGCAGGAGCTGGGACAGTGCGATTTCACAGCACAGGGCCCATTAGCAATACAAAATGACAACTGAGAAACCCAGGATCAGCAGTGAGCTCTAATTAACAAGAAGACCTAGGAAATCCATTCTGCTTTTTGCAGGAATAAGTGTTCTGAAGTCACAGTCCACATAGTAATTAGCACTTGCTGACCCCTGCTATAAAACAGTGAAATTATCATCTTTTTAGGGGGCTGTGTATTCATTCCAATATTATAAGTGATTTGCATTTTAAACAGAGAAAAAGGAGACTGGGCTTAAACTGCGATCATAAGGCAAAAAGAAGGTATACATAAAAGGTAAATAGAAAAACTCCAAGACCCAGAGAATCCATGAGCCAGTGGACTTCTTTGGGTCAAAACTCAGTTTCTCCACATCTTAAGGTAAAAAAAAAAACAAGGAGAAGGAAGACCTTCAGTGAGACAGACTGATACTGTGGCTGTTACAGTGTGCTTAAGCGTAACAATGAGTGTGAGGGTGGTACAGCACCAGGCAGTGTTTCATTCTGTTGTCCATATGGTTTCTGTGAGTGGGAACCAACTGGACAACACCTAACAGCAGCATCTTAAAATCTTGGCCAATGCCACTGGCCAGTTGGGATTTCACAACATGACTGTCTGGGAAAGTGCATCTAAATACTGTTACCAGACAAAGATCAAGGGACTTCCCAAAGAGGGGCACACTCTCTCACCTAAAACCAGAGCCTGACCTTCAGGACTCTTGCTCTGATGACGTAAGTCAAAAAGAAACAAGTGGCATGCAATATTTCAGTATAAAAAGTAAACAGTGTACACCGAAACGCCGCCGGGGAAATCTCCCATAGCAGTACTCAAAGACTCTGACTTCCGGTCAGTCGTGATCCCTGATGGTTGCCATAGAGATGGAAAGAAAGGGAAACAATACCTCATTCACTAAAAGTTAAGGAGAGCTGCATCTTTCACTGCCCAAACTCTATCCCTGTCCTGTATGCACCTATTTTATGCCACCTGGAACAAACGGTCAATGTTATGCCAGGGAGGGCTAAACAAACCCAGCTGCACACACGCCCAACCAGAAGTGCTATGGAGGAAAAGTGGCAATCAGCCGCTGAAAACTCTATGGAGCAGTTTTACTATGACACGCATGGGGTTATGATGAATTGGAGTTAACGTGATGGCAACTGGATGGGTTCCCTAACAAAAGCAAAGTTATTTTTCTGATCACTTCTGCAAAAAATAAAATCAAATCAACCCACTGCCACTGAGTTGATTCTGACTTACGGAGACCCTAAAGGACAGAGTAGAACTGCCCTATAGGGTTTCCAAGGAGTGCCTGGTAGATTCGAATTGTCAATGTTTTGGTAAGCAGCCACAAGTGTTAACCACTATGCAACCAAGGCTTCCAATTTTGCAAAAGATATTGTAAAATATAATAATAATAACCACCGCTGTCTCTAGCTCACTAAGTTGTTTTTCTCCTCTACCCAATAAGAAAACTCAGAATCTCCTCAAAATTATTTGCTACAAACCAAAAGGTATATAGCACGTGCCTTTAGACAAGTTTCAGGAATTCATCCATGCACATCTAGCCAAATGGCTCCTGCGGTTAACCTTTCCCAGGAAGGCATAACATGGTTCTGCGAGAGAATCGTGGTAACAAATTGAGGCCTACAGTCTACCACTCAGCAACCTAAACCCAAACCAGAGGTTAGGGAGGGCAGTGGAAGGGGTAGTGGTCTCAGCAAGAGTGGAGGCTCTCATATAACAGCATTACTGGTGCCAATGAGGAAAAGAACAGGTTTCTCACATGGAGAAAATAAATAAATCTAGAGAGCTTTTTACATTAGCAGGAATGAGACACTGTTTCACTTCATCAATTATGAAACTTGAGCTCAACTGCTTTCCCCACCCCCAGTGTCTTTACACTTAGAGTCTGAAAGAAAACCTTTTATAGAGCAATCAGCCCTCTCAGGACTTTTCACAAATTCCAAAACAAGTCACAGCAGGATAAACTTTCTTTTATTTCCCTGGGATGACATTGTTACTGTTATTAGCAACTTTGGCTCTTGCTCAGAAGACTTTTAAAAAAACAAACAGCAACAACAAAAAAACATAGCACTTGTGGTCTTCATGGTCCCTATACTTTTGGGGTGACATGAATCATTTCTCAGACATGGTTTTCACCTTGGAAAGATGAATGAAAAAAGAAAGAGCAACAGAGAGGAGAAAAACCATCCATAGCTTAGAAGCTCAGAATCCTTCACCTTGAAGATGGCTAAGGAACACTCTCATACCCTGTGCAAGCCTTAAAAATAAAGACATAACAGTTTACACAATTTTAGACACATGCGTTTACACAATTTTATTTTATTTTGTATGACTCCAACTCCTTAATCCAAAACTAAGCAAAACAAAAAACATTGCCATTAAGCTGATTCTAGCTCACAGTTAGTTACCCTATTGGCAGAGTTGTACAACTCCATAGGGTTTCCAAGGCTGGTGGATCTGAATTGCTGATCTTTTGGTTAGCTGCTGAATGCTTAACCATCACACAGCCAGGGCTTCATTTGGTCTCACAGTCACCCTATGTGACAGAGTAGAACTTTAGTAGAAACCCATAGGGTTTCCCAGGCTGAAATCTTTACAGAAGTGGGTCACCAGGTGTTTTCTCCCTAGTGGGTTTGAACTGCCAGACCTTTCTGTTAGCAGCTAAGCACTTAACCATTTTGCCACTAAACCAAAAAAAAATCCCAAACCCACTGCCATTAAACCAATTCCAACTTACGGTGACCCTAAAGGACAGAGGAGAACTGCCCCACAGAGTTTCCAAGGAGTGCCTGGCAGGTTCAAAAACTGCTCACCTTTTGGTTAGCAGCCGTAACATTTAACCACTATGCCACTAGGGTTTTAAAACGGCTGCTTTATTTGATCTTACTGCAACCAAATCTGTGGGTGTGGACACCTCTGCACATACGCCAATTTACTAACAATACATGTGGGCTCTGAAAGGTTGTGGCTTGCCCTACATGAGTTGAGCTCAGATGCAAACTCTCATCTTCCGCCCTTAAATCCCAGGAAGTTGATACATCATAAATTTAATTTTAAAAATGCTGCCAGCCAAGCCAAGTGCCGTCGAGTCGGATGCTGGGAGAAAGTTTTTGTTTGGCCCTTACTGCAGATTCAACATTTACCAGTTCCTGGATCATTGATCCATTTGGAACGAATAACGTTTTAAAAGTAAGCATACCAACAGGAAAACACACACAGAGTGATTCTCCAAGTCCTCCGTCATCATCCTCACCTAGAGTCCTCTCGAGAACAATGCATCTACCTGGCCAGGCTCCACCTGCCCCATGCAGTCTCACAAGCAGGCTGAAGAACCTAGTGTTGCCACTGTTGAATGAAAACCTAAAGTGCCCAGAGAGGAAATCTAACCACCTACGGCATACTGCACACATGTGGGATAAATTAGGTAGAGATGAGCTTTATATTTCAGAAAATACTGAAAAGCCAGCCAGACCCTTTAGTGGTTGACCTAAATCCAAAACTGAAAAACGGCAATAATTCTAAAGATGTAAGCACTTCAGGCTCTTGTATTTGATCATCAGTAGTACAGAATGGTAGAAAAAGAAGACTGGGTAAGTAGTTGAGAGAACTGCACTGAGAACCAGTATGTCAAAACTGGACAAGATTTTTCAGAGCATCTAATTTGACTCATTCATCTTACAGAGGAGCCAAAGAAGGTCCAGATAGGTTAGTTTCTGAATCTTGGGTAAACATTCATTGAGTGTGTATTAATCATAGAGGAGAAATTTTCTGGTATTCCTGTCATCTAAAATCCTAGGAGGATCATATTTTTATTCTTTCTGTCCTGATCTTGAGTACTAATTTCTCAATGTCGTTCTTTGCAGCAATTGAACACTAAACTTCTCTTGAGTAATAAAAGATGTCCATGGGATGGTGTCAGGGGACAAAGTTGATCTAAATAGATCAAATGACATAGCTAAGTTTCTTTTCTTTTTTTTTTAAAAGAAATGTTCTTCACCCCATTTTGGCAAGTAGCATCTCAGATCTTAAAAGCTAGCAAGCTGCCATCTAAGGAGCATCAACTGGTCCCAGCACACCTGGAGCACAGGAGAACAAAGAACATCAGTGACAGGAGGAAAATACGAGCCGAGGAGGCAGAATTGGCCATATGATTGAGAGAGTGCATCAGCATGAGATCAAGAAAAACAATGTGGTATCCAGTCATCATGAATGACTGCCCCGACAGGGAACACAATGTAGGCTCCTTGATGTAGCAGGAGAAAAGTAGTTGTGCAGATCTAGCACTCAATTAAAAGACCACAACTGATGGTCCGACATGGCCCCTGGACTGTCTGCTAGTCCAGAGCTGAAACCAGTACTGAAGCCAACTCTCGGATAAAGAAGGGACTGGACTGTAAGGCAGAGAGTGATGCAGGTGAAGTGTGTGGTTCTTGGCTTCAGCATGTACCTGAGGTTGTCAGAGCAGCTCCTGTCCAGAGATAACACGGAGGAGTGAAGGGGGGCAGGGGCAGGAGCTGGCTGAATGAGTACAGGAAGTAAAGTAGAAGTGTGCTGTCACAGGCTGGGAAGAGCAGATAGAGCTATATAAAGGTGTGTGTGCTGGGTTTTCTATGGCCATTTGACTTGGATTGTAAACTTTCATGGAAAGCACAGTAAAATATTTTTGTAAAAAAGATGCCCATGGGATTGAGTGAATAAAGCAATACATGGGAGGGAGTAAGGAAAGGGACTGGAATACAACAAATGCAATCGATGAGACAGCCACCACGGCCATCATGGTCATTACCATTATCAGTGTTTCTGTTATCACCATTCTTATTCAGTATTGTCCTGGAGGTCCTAGCCAGAGCACTTCGGCAAGAAAAAGGAACTAAAAGGCATCCACATTGGTAAGGAAAAAGTTAAAGTATCTCTACTTGCATATGCTACAATCTTAGACAAGAAAATCCCAAAGACTTCACAAGAAAACTACTGGAACTAATAGAAGATTTCAGCAATGTATCAAAAGATACAAGATAAACATACAAAAATCAGTTGCATTACAGATTTTTTTCTGCACTAAACATATTGTTTCTATAATTTTAAAAATATTATTAAAACTTTTTCAAAGATAATTTTACCCCTAATTCTGCCACTCAGCTGCTCTCACAATACAGAAAGCTGTCTATGTAACCGTGCTTTCCCAAAATGCCTCTTGCTTTGGATTTTGGTAATTAATGGGCAGTTATTATTTACTTTCAAACACTCTGTACACAGGAAAATACACAATATTTGAAAGTATTTGTTATACAGTTAAGTGTTAGACACCATATGACACCTATGTCCCTCCCAAGAGCTAAGACAACTGAGGCACAGAAAAGCCCCATAACTTGGGCAAGGTCAAAGGTTTAAAAATCCAGTATACACTGCTAGATAATCGTGACTCAAGTGCCGAAAAGCAGACATGAATCCAAATGTTGCAAAGATGGCATACCAGGCTCACTTCCGGGAAAAGGTGAAAACCTTGCATAAAAGTTATATACACTGTGATCTGTGATCAATATTCATTCAAATGCTTATTTATCATTACTCAAAAACATAAAATGATCTCAAGGTGCTGAAAACTGCTCATCCTTAGAACTAAAGCAGCACAAATAATTTCACTGAAAGCAAGCAAGAACAAAAACAAAAAAGTCAACAAAATCTTTATAAGCTTCTTCAGTCTGGCAACATTTACATCATAAAGTTTAACAATCACAAAAAGTTAGAATGTTCAAGTTTCATTACACTACCGAAACCAAGAATAAAACACAGAATAACTTCCAGGTGGTGTCTTCTTTGTATAGATTTTTCAATTCATCACTGTGGAAAATTTTTAGTTTTCTGAAAACAGAACTTTAGCAATTTGATGCAAGAATCTTGTTCTTGGACAAATAAAGACTAATATATTTCTTTTACTGAGTTACCTAGCTATTAGAAAGAATAAAGCATGTGAATGTCTCCTCTACAAACAGTCGAATTAAAGACTGAAAAAAGAATATAGTTCAAACCCCAAGTAACCAAATTCTCTATAGGCTATTTCTGACTTTTTCCGGTAAGTAAATGTATTGTACATATGTACACATTTTATATAAAAATTTTCATTTTACATATGCTTACATTATATGTACAAGCTTCCATTTAAAAAAATACAGAGATTTACAGAAACATGGGTTTTTGTTCAAAAGAGTCAGGAAAATAAATTTATATAACTATGAAACAGAGAGCATTGAAGATTAATATCTCCAACTACAGAACAGAAAACTTCGTGCAACAGATCCATTCTATTTGGCTTTACCAGACTTCAGGTGAGTCCAGAAAGTATAAGGAAACTGAGGTGTGCATCTGTGAAGTATGTATGCAAAGAACTGCTCCCAGTTGTTCCTCCTTATCTGTGTAAGGAAAGAAATCCAAACTCTGAAGATCCACTTCCATTTAAAGCAACCCCAGGTGTAAGTGGACATGTTTCTCAAATGAGTCAGTATCTGTATTAAACCAACCAGAAGTTCCTTCTTTAAACATAAACATATATATGTATATATATTCCATGTAATTCAATATATACACACACACATGTATATACATATATGGAAAGGCTACACAAAATAGCAATAATAAACCCTCATTGTATCCACTCTTTTAATGATTATCAGCTTAGAGTCAATCTTGTTCATTGATAGGCCCACTTTCTCACCACCTAGATTATACTTTAATTACAGACAGCATGTACTTTTGTCCATGAAGTTTGTATGTGTCTTAGTCATCTAGTGCTGTTTCAACAGAAACACCACAAGTGGATGGCTTTAAAAAAGAAATTTTATTTTGTCACAGTCCAGTAGGCTAAAAGTCCAGATTCAGGATGTCAGCTCCAGGGGAAGACTTTCTTAGCTGAATCTGGATTCAGTATTCCGCTGGACTGGAAGCTTATGAGACACAGGGACTCTGTCCTTTCCAAAAGACATGGCACTGCCTTCTTTCTTGATCATAAGAGGTTCCCTAGGTTTTAGGTACACAGTAAGCCCAACCAAGTGCCAGTTCTACCTTTAGAAACACAGGAAGCCATGGCTCCACTGTTTCAGACTTCTGAGGTCATAGCCATACCCTTTGAGACTGAGACATCTCAGCTTCTCAAGCTCTTTGTCTCTTCAGCTTCTGCTCCCTATAGCCTCACGGCCCAAGTCTCAGGTCCACATCTGCCCTGCCGGGAAAAGTGTTCCAAAGCTCTGTAGCTCCACCAATTCAAGGGCTTGGGGGTACCCCACTGTGCCAGGAAGCCTCCTGCACACAGGCACTCAACTCTGTCGCTCCATGTGTCAGCAAGCCTAGCTTTACCAACTGAAGTGCCCATAGGCACCCCACTTTACCAGGAAACATCTGTGCACAGGCACTCAGCTCTCTTGCTCCATGGGTCAGCAAGCCTAGCTCTACCAATTCAAGTGCCAGAAGGCATTCCACTCTGCCAGGAAACCTCTGTGCACAGGCAGCTCTCTTGTTCCGTGGGTCAGTTCCAGTACTGTCTTCACTGCTCTGGTTCTGCTGCTGCCTGTACATTGTTGCTGCCACTGGTCCTCTGCTGCTTGTTTCTCACCATCTGTGTCTTCACTGGAGTTTACAATTCTTCTCAGTTCTTTCTGAGTCTTCTATCCATTCACAGTTTCAAAACCACTTCCACATTTTAGGTATCTGTTAGAGCAGTACTCCACTCTCTCAGAACCAAATTGTCTTAGGCTGGGTTCTCTAAAGAACCAAAACCAGTAAAAAAATAAACATGTACAGAAAATATTTATTTAAAGGAAACAGCTCATGCAATTGTAGAAGCTGAAATGCCCCAAGTCGTGGATTGGAGCACAAGCCTCACACAGCTGCGGAAGCTGGCAAACCCAACATCAACACGTTAGAGATTAGAGTACCCACTCACAGTTGAAGATCAGTGAATCTCAAACTAGCAGGGGAGACTGCAAGGTTTCTGCTGAATCATGAAGCTGCAGGGATTGGCAAACCCAGGATCAGCAGGTCAAGGAACAGGACTCTTATTCATATAGGCTGTGACAGCCAATGAATCCCAAGAACTGCTAGTTCAAGTCCCAAGACCCACACACAAAAAGGGAAGAGAGTGGGAACTGTTGGCAGTATAAGCAGACAGGAAGTAAGTGACAGAGGAGAGATGAGGGCTGAGGGGGTGGTGAGCCACCACAGGCCTCTCCCTTGCCACTTTATACAGCTGCCGAAACATTGAGAATCACAGTCCAGCCAAGTTAACACACAGTCTTAATCATTACATTATGCAACTCTAAAAGATAAAGACGCTTCAAAAAAAATAAAAATAAAAATAAAATAAAAAAACCTACACCACCATTATTACACATAAAAAACATTTTAAATGTCCTGAATTTTTTCAAATATCCAGTCAAGTTCTGTAGAGTATATCAGAATGGGAGCAATAGCAAAGAATCAGATGACAGGGTTACTTAAAGCTTTTGTTTTAAAATTGGCCAGCACTTATGACAAAGTACATTCTAGTTCTCTGGACTTGAATCATCCTAAACTTTATTGTAAGTCCTCTCTTTTGCAGCTATAACGCAAGACATTTTTATTTGGAAGGGAGATGATACCAGAATATCAAGCCATTTGCCTCAGCAATGTTTTCATAATTAGGAACAAATTATCAAATGAACAAAAATCTCCTAAATTTTGTCTGTCCCCAAGAATATTTTAAAATGCTTCATTTTAAAATAACATCAAACTTACAAGTTGTAAAAATAGAACAGTGAGTTTGTGTTTCCTTTTTATCCTGATGACATTTTACATAGCACAGCTTTAAGAACCTGCAATAACACATAAACCTATGATCAATTGATTTGACAACAGTACTCAAACCATTCAACAGATAAAAAGCAGTCTTTTCAACAAAGAGTGCTAGGAAAAATGAATAGTCATATGCAAAGGAATAAAGCTAGCTGAACCCTTACCTTACATCACATAAAAAAATTAACTAAAAATTTTACGAAATACCTAAATTAAGAGCTAAATCTAAAAACTCCTAGAAGAAAACATATGGGTAAATCTTCATGATTTTGGACTTGGCGAAAGATTCTTAGATACAATACCAAAAACATGAGAAACAGACAAACAAAAAAGTAAATACATCAGTTGGACTTTATCAAAACAAAAACTTCTGTGCTTCAAAAGACACCAAGAGAAAGTGAAAAGACAATGCATAGAATGGGAAAAAAAAATTTTCAAATCATACACCTAATAAGGGACTGGTATGTATAAAATATAAAGAATTCTAACAGATTAGTAATATAAATAACTCAATTTAAAAATGGATAAAGTATCTGATTAGATATTTCTCCAAGGAAGACATAAAAATGGTCATTAAATTATAAACAGCTGCTTAACATCTTCAGTTACTAGGGTACTACAAATCAAAATCTAAATAAGACATTTTACAACCACTAGGATGATTAGAATCAAAGGCCAGATGATAACAATTTTTGGTGAGTATGTGTAGAAATCCTAATCATCATTCACTCTGGTGAGAATGTAAAATAGTGAAACTAGTAAAAAATAGTCTGGCAGTTCCTCAAATGATTAAAAATAGAGCTACTAACGATCCAGCAATTCCTGATAGCATATCCAGAATATATATGACATGGTCTCATTATCCTTGCTTATAAGGAGCACTCTGGTTGTACCTCCTCCAAGACAGATCTATCTGTTCTTTTGGCAGTCCATGGTATACTCAATATTCTTCTCCAGCACCACAATTCAAAGGCATTAATTATCCATCTGTCTTCCTTATTCATTGTCTAGTTTTCACTACATGGTGGGACTGAAAACATAATGGCTTGGGTCAGGTGCACCTTAGTCTTCAAGCAGACATATTTCCTTTTCAACACTTTAATGAGGTCTTCTTCAGTTGATCTGCCCAATGCAATAACATATCTTTTGATTTCTTTGCTGCTGCTTCCATAAGTGCTTGTTGTGCAACCAAGTAAAACGAAGTCCTTGACAATCTCAGTCTTTTCTCCATTTATCATGATGTTATCCACTGGTCCAGTTATGAGAATTTTGTTTTTGCTTTTACACTAAGGTGTAACCCATACGGAAGGCTGTTATTTGATTTTCTTCAGCTTCAAGTCCTCTTCACTTTCAGCAAGCAAGGTTGTGCCATCTGCGTATCATGGGTTGTCAGTTAGTCTTCCTCCAACTCTGATGCCCCATTCTTCTTCATATAGTGTAGCATCTATGATTATTGCTTGGCATACAGACTGAATAGGTTAGTGAAAGGACACAACCTTGATGCACACTTTTTCTGACTGTAAACCATGCAATGTGTCCTTTTTCTGTTTGACTGACTGCCTCTTGATCTATGTACAGATTCTTCATGAACACAATTAAGTGTTCTGGAATTCCCCTTGTTCTCAATGATATTCATAATTTGTTATGATGCACACAATTAAATACCTTAGCATAGTCAATAAAATACAAGTAAGCATCTTTGTGGTATTCTCTGCTATCAGCCAAGATCCATCTGACATCACCAGTGACATCCCAGGTCTCATATCCTCTTCTGAATCTAGCCTGAATTTCTACCAGTTCTCTGTCAGTACACTGCTGCAGCCACTTTTGAAAGCTCTTCAGCAATATTTTACTTGAGTATGATATCAGTGATATTGTTTGATAATTCAACACGTTAGCTTGGATCATCTTTCTTGGAAATGGGCATAAATACGGATCTCTTCCAGTCAGTAGGCCAAGTTACTGTCATTCAAATTTCTTGGCATAGATGAGTGAGCACTTCCAGTACAGCATCCATCTGTTGAAACACTTTGATTGATAGTCCATCAATTCCTGGAGATTTGTTTATCACCAATGCCTCCAGGCAGCTTTGACTTCTTCCCTTGGTACCACTGGTTCCTGTGTACATGCTACCTCCTGCTTTTTGGTACAATGAATTCTTCAATATTACAACTGAAGGCTTGCATTTTTTTCTTCAGTTCCTTCCTTTTGAGGAATGCCAAGCATGTTTTTCCCTTCTTTTATCTCCTGGTCTTTGCACATGTCATTATAATACTTTACTCTGTCTTCTTGAACCAATCTTTGAAATCTTCTGTTCAGCTATTTTACTTAATTATTTCTTCCTTTCACTTCAGCCACTCGATATTCAAGAAACTTCCAGAGTTTCTTCTGACATCCATTTTGGTCTTTCCTTTTCTTCCTGTCTTTTAAATGACCTGTTGCTTTATTTATTTATTATGTTCTCAATGTCATCCCAAAACTTGTCTGGTCTTTGGTCATTAGTGTCCAACGCATCAAATCTATTCCTGAGATGGTCTCTGAATTCAGGTGGGATATACTCAAGGTCTTCCTTTGGCTCTCATGGACTTGTTCTAATTGTTTTTCAATTTCAGCTTTCATATGATCAACTGACAGTATGTTCCACAGTCAGCTCCTGACCTTGTTCTAACTCATGATACTGAGCTTTATGACTGTCTCTTTCCACAGATGTAATCAACTTGATGTCTGTGTAGTCCATCTGGTGAGGTCCACTTGTATAGCTGTCATTTATATTGTTGAAAAAAGGTCCACGAGTGTAGCTTCCACTTATGTTCTTAAAAAAATGACATCACTTGGTCTTGCAAAATTCTATCATTCAATCTCGCACATTATTTCTATCCAGCACAGGCATGTTTTCTAACTACCGATTCTTCTTTGTTACCATTTCCTGCTTTCCAATCACCAGTAATTATCACTACATCTTGATCACATGTTTGTTTGATTTCAAACTGCAGATATTGGTAAAAATCATCAATTTCCTTGTCTTTGGCCTTAGTGGTTGATGTGTAAATCTCAATAGTCATATTAACTGGTCTTTCCTGTAGCTATATGGATATTTTCCTACCACTAACAGCATTGTTCTTTAGGATAGATCTTGAAATACTTTTCTCAATGATGAATGTGATGCCATTCCTCTTCAATTTACTGCTGCTGACATAATAGACCAGATGATTGTCTGATTCAAAATGGCCAAAAGCAGTCCATTTCAGCTCACTAATGCTTAGGACACTGATGCCTATGGGTTCCACTCCATTTTTGATGACTTCCAATTTTCATAGATTCGCATTTCATACATTCCACATTCTGATTATTAATGGATGTATGCAGCTGTTTCCCCTCATTTTGAGTCATGCTATACCAGCAAATGAAAGTCCTGAAAGCTTGACTCAATCTACGTCATTACGGTCGACTCTACACTGAGGTGGCACCTCTTCCCTAGTCACATTCTGAGTGTCTTCCATACCCGAAGGGCTCTATGTTTAATTTTCTTTAAAAACTATTAATGTGAAGCACGTCATGTCTTCCAAATGCAGCAAAACCACTGCTACTGATAACTGCAGCAACAGGCAAAGGGGAAGTATCAATTTGGAAATGAAACAAAAGGTACCCTACATAGCTTTACTAAGTACATAGCATGGTACTTGCACCATGTTGAAATAACATAATGCCCTATTTCACTGAACATATCGTGGACATTTAGCCATGTGTGGCTATAGACTAAAACCCCTTGAACTGCATACTTCAAATGGTTGAACTGCTAATATATTTGAAATAAAATAAAATCCACAGATAGATTAAAAGAAGAGCAGAACCTGTATCATGAGCTTTCAGGCCTTAATTCTGTTGTTTTAACCAGAATTTCCTGACTGCAATAAAACACACATCACTTCTTTATAGAAGAGGGACAAAGGAAGTACAGATGGCTCTTGGAGACACAGTTCTTTTCACCAGTTCGAAGGAGATAGCCAAAAGGGCAACATCAAAACTTTTCATTTACCACCTCCGAAGGAGAGAAGTGCCTGTGAGCACGAAAAACACTTCATTCTTTATATACTCTCCCATCAGCTATAAAGATAACACTCTGCAGGAGGGAAGAGAGACAATGCTTTGCCCACCTTCATCAAAATCTAAGTATAACTGACATATGTAATGGTACTCAATAAGCACTGAATGTGTCTGATTTGCTTGACTTGGGGATAAAACTGACTTGGGGAATAAAAGCACAAGCGGATACTTGGGAGTCTTGAATAAGCAGCCATTCTTGTACCTACTGCTGCCTTTCAAAATAAAAACGATACTAAAAAGGCCTCAAGTCCAAGGGTAAAGTATTATCTGGAAGTAAGAGCATATAGCTAAGAGTTAGAAATCTAGGTTTTCCTGGCAGTGCTTATTACAGGTCACAAGGCCCCTTCTTCTCTGCCCTTGCTCTGTTTCTGTGAACAGTGGCTACCTCTGGCACAGGGGATCAACTGGGAAGGCACACAATGGGAGTTAGCAGCAGTGCTGGGAATGTCCTATTATACTGACTTAGGGAGGTGGGTTACACAAGGATATACCAAGAAAAAAAAAAAACCACTGCCGCTGAGTCAGGTCCAACTCATGGCAACCCTAGGGGTCAGAGTAGAACTGCCCCATAGAGTTTCTAAGGAATGTTTGGCAGATTTGAACAGCTGACCTTTTGGTTAGCAGGCATAGCATTTAACCCACTACACTACCAGGGTTTCCGCACAAGGATGTACATATGTAAAAATTCACCAGGCTGGGCACTTAGCTGAGCTTCATGCACTCCACTGTTTGTTACTGGTTGAACTGTGTAGCCCAAAACCATGTGTTAAAATCCTAACTCTTACACTTACAAATGTGACTCTGTTTAAAAATTGGGAGTTTTCTTTTGATATCTTAATGAAATCATGCCATGTAGGGTGCATTATAAATCTAATCTCCTCTAAGCTATAAAAAGATCAGAAAAGACAAACTAAACCCACTGCCAACGAGGCAGTTCTGACTTATTGAGCCCATGTGTTTCAGAGTAGAACCACGTTCTACAAGGTTTTCAGTGGCTGTGATCTTACAGAAGTAGATTGCTATCCCACTTTTTCAAGCTGACTCTGGGTGAATCCAAACCTTAGTTAAAGCATGAACTGGATGTGCCACCCAGGGACAGACAGAAACACACAGAGGGGAAAGAAAGAGGAAGACGGTCGATGAAGACAGATGCTTCCACAAGCTCAGAAATGCCGAGGATTACTCGCAGCGACCAGAGGCTCAAATAGACAAGGAATGATCTACCCACCCCCACCATGTCCCTCACTACAGAGCCATACCCTACGTTCAGACTTGCAGCCTCTTGAACTGGGAAAACACAATTATCTGTTCTTCAAAGTCACCCACTTGTGGTACTTGTATTACAGCAGTTAACTAAGGCAGTCTTGTATCCCAATTAAAAATAAAAGCTGAAAAGGTGGCATTTCTTCTTTTTCTTTTTTTTAAAGTACTGTCTAAATTGGCAGCAGGCTGAAAACCATAAGGTTGGTGGTTCAGATCTACCAGAAGCTGCATGGAAGAAAAGACCTGTTGACCTACTTTCATAAAGCTTACAGCCCAGGAAGCCCTGTGGGCATCATGTGTCTGTCACTTTGTTGTACTGAGGTAGCTTTCTTGTTGCTATAATACCAGAAGCTATGCCACCAGTATTTCAAATACCAGCAGGGTAACACCTGGTAGACAGGTCTAAGCTGAGTTTCCAGACTAAAACAGACTAGGAGGAAGGGTCCAGCAGTCTACTTCTAAAAAAACTTGGCCTGAAAAAAACTTATGAATAGGAGTGGAACATATTCTGATATAGTTCCAGAGAAAGAGTCCTCAGATTGGAAGGCACTCAAAATATTACTGGGGAAGAGCTGTCTCTTCACAGTGGAGTCAACCTCAATCACATGGCTGGAGTTAAGCTTTCGAGATCTTCATTTGCCTATGTGCACAACTCAAAATGAGAAGAAACAGCTACAAACATCCACTCATGATTAGATATGAAATGTACAAAGCATGAATCTAGCAAAACTGGAAGTTATCAACAATGAAATGGAATGCATACACATCATGATCCTAGGCATAAGTGGGCTGAAAACAGCACTGGCCACTTTGAGGGACACAACCATGTTTTCTACTGTGCCAGGAAGGACAAATTGAAGAGGAATGGCAGCATGTTTATTGTTAAGAATAATACTTCCAGACCTGTGTCTTGAAGTAGAAAGCTGTCAGTGGTATGATAACACCTAAAGATCTACAAGTAAAGAACAGTTAATATGACTATTAATCAAATTTATGAACCAACCACTAAGCCTAAAACTTTCGCAGTCTGAAATTGACCAAACATGCAATCAAGGGGCACTGATAATTACTGGAGATTGAAAGGCCAAAGTTGGAAACCAAGGAGGATTGGCAGCTGGAAAATAGGGACTTGGTGATAAATACAACCCATGATAGAATTTTGCAAGACCAATGACTTGTTCATCGCAAATACTTTTTCACAACAACATAAATGGCAACTATACATGTGAACACCATCTGATAGAATACACAGGAATCAAACTGACAACATCTGTGGAAAGAGATGATGGAAAAGCTCGATCTCATGTCAGAACACGGACAGGGTCAAACGTAGAACAGACCATCAACTGCTCACATGAAAGTTCAAGGTGAAGTTGAAGAAAACTAGACCAATTCCACAAGCACCACAGCATGACCTTGAGTATATCTCATCTGAAGTTAAAGACTGTCTCAAGAATAGATGTGATGAATGAACACTAATGACTGAAGATCAGACAAGGTGTGGAACGACATCAAGGACATCATACATGAAGAAACCGAGAGGTCGTTAAAAAGACAGGAAAGAAAGAAAAGGCTAAAATAGATGTCTGAAGAGACTCTGAAGCTCGCTCTTGAACACAGAGCTACAATGAAAGGAAGAAACGCTGAGTAAAAGAGCTGAACACAAAATTCCAAAGACTGGTTTGAGAAAACGAACTAAAGTATTATAATGAAATGTGTAAAGACCTGGAGATAGAGAACCAAAAGGGAAGAACACACTTGGCATTTCTGAAGCTGAAAAAAACTGAAGAAAACATTCAAGCCTCAACTTACTATCTTAAAGGATTACAGAGAGACATTACTAAATGATACAGTAAAACTTCAAAAGAAGATGGAAGGCATACAAAGAACCACTATACCAAAAAGAAGTGCTCAATTTTCAACCGTTTCAGGAGGCAGCACAGGAGCAGGAACCGGTGGTAATGAGGGCACAGGCCCAAGCTGCACTGAAGACAGTGGTTAAAAAACAAGGCTCCAGGAACTGATGGAATACCAATTGAGATGTTTCAACAAACAGATGTAGATCTGAACGTGGTCACTGCTCTATGCCCACAAATTTGGAGGACAGCTGCCTGGCCAACAGGCTGGAAAAAAATGCAGAAGTTATCAAACAATTTCACTGATATCACATATGTAAGATTACGCTGAGCATCATTTAAAAGCAGTTGCAGCAGTACGACGACAGAGAAAAACCAGACATTTAAGCCAGATTCAGAAGATGACATGGAACAAAGAAGATTACTACAGATCTCGGGTGGATCCTGCCTGAAAGCAGACAATATCACAAAAAGTTGACTTGTATCATGTTGATTATGTAAAGGAATTCACTGTGTGGACCATAACACTTTACGGATAACATTTCAAAGAATGGGAATTCCAGAATATTTAACTGTGCTAATGACGAACATGTACTTAGACAAACAGGCAATCATTCAGACAGAACAAGAGGATACTGCATGATTTACAGTCAGGAGAGAATGTGTGCTAGAGTTGCATACTTTCACGATAACTTATTCAATCTGTATGCTAAGCAAAAAAAAACCCCGAAGCTAGACTATACGAAGAAGAACGGGGCATCAGGATTGGAGAAGACTCAGTATCGACCTTCATTATGCAGATGACACAATCATGCTTGCTGAAAATTAAGAGGATCTGAAACAGTAATGAGGATCAAAGACTACAGCCTTCAGTACAGATTACACCTCAACATAAACCAAAACCAAACCCACCGCCATTGAATCGATTTGGACTCATAGAGACCCTATAGGACAGAGTAGAACTGCCCCCTAGAGTTTCCAGTGAGTGCCCGGTGGATTCAAACTGCTGACCTCTTGGTTAGCAGATGTAGCCCTTAACCATTATGCCATCAAAGTTTCCAGATCTCAACCTAAAGAAAACAAAAATCTTCACAAGTGGACCAATAAGCAACATTATGGTAAATGAAGAAAAGATAAAGAGGTTTCAAGGATTTTACTTTACGTGGATACCCAATCAATGCCCATGGAAGCAACAGTTACGAATTCAAGGAATCAATCTGCAATGGGCAATGTGTTGCAAAGTTCTTTTTTAAGTGTTACAAAGCAAAGATGTCCCTTTAAAGACTAAGGTGCACCTGATCCAGGCCATGGTGTTTTCAAGTGCCTCAAAGGTCTGTGAAAGCTGGGCGATGAATAAGGAAGACCAAAGAAAAACTGACACCTTTCGGTTATGGCACTAGCAAAGAATACTGAATACAGCAAGGACTGCCGCAGGAACAAGCCAATCTATTTTGGAGGAAATACAACCCAAATTCTAAGAGGATGGTGAGATGTTATCTCACATAATTTGGACATTTGATCAAACAGGACTAGTCCCTGGAAAAGGACATAATTTTTGGTGAAGCAGAGGGTCATGGGTAAAGAGGAAGACCTTCAACAAGACTGACTTGCACAGATGCTCCAATAACGGGCTTCAGCATAACAATAACTGTGAGGAGGGCACAGGACCAGGCAATGTTTCATTCTGTTGGACACGGGGCTGGTGTGAGTCAGAACTGATGCAATGATATACAACAACAACAATCTCGCTCGAGCAGTTCTATTCTGTCACAGTCACTATGCGTTTGAATGACCTAGACAGCAAATAAAATGTAGTAACTGGAATGAATTATCATTTTAAGAAGGCTGTTTCAAAAGCAAACAGCTAAAAGGAAAACAAGATCTCAGTCCTAAAACTGAAAGAGAATTAAGTCTATCAAGGAAAAAAAAAATCAAAAAGCTTAGACGAGAACTCCAAGCCCAAATGGGAACCAGAGTCCCAACTGACAACTTGATTCCAGCCTAGTCAGACTCTGAGCAGAGAATCCAGCCACAGTAGGCTGGGACTTCTGCTCTACAGAAACTGTGACATAACACATTCACGTTGTTTTAAGCCACTACATTTGTGGGAGACAATTCATTATGCAGCAATAAGAAACTAATAATGGGTGTAGGAGAGTCATACCGGCAGAGCTTGTCCTAGGTTTTAGAAAAGAACTTCACTGCATCTTTCGTAGCCCCGGTTTTCTCATCTGTAAAACGGAGCTGAGTCTTTACTTCACAGGATAAATGAGAGGATATAATTGGACATTGGCACATAGTACATGCTCAGTAAATGGTAACTGATATCATTTTCCACTCCATGGCAATACATGGCTCTGAGTATGTGGAAGTTATGGAACAATTTTTGAACAAAGGAATGCTGACAAATCATTTTGAAGTCCACCACCTACAGAGTGCCATTAATAATAAAGTTTCCACAATGGGATCTAACAGCAATGCTCCAATGTCTAATTAGTGGTAATTCAGCACTGGTAGCAGTATTGTACGTGAGTTAATTAGCTTAAATAACAACTCAAGTGCAGTGGGCATGACATTCAGGAAGGTATCCTCCAGGGGAAGCAGGTAGTGTTCTAATCAAAAAACCCATACTCCAGAAAAAGTCACACAAATGTTTTCTGTGATCTATATTAAGCAGCACCAGACCCTTTCCTAACTGTAACTGTCAGAGTGAATGTCACCTGAAAAATCACAGGTGGATTTTAAAAAATTTTAGCTAGCATGTAAAATGTCCTCATAGGTGAAAAAATAAATATATATAAATCAGGAGGTCTGGCAAAAATATTTTAGAGATACTAGTGCCCTGCTATGTAGAAGGTAATCAAGCTCTTTAAAGACCCACATGGGGGCAGTGGATTGGTGGGAGAAGTCTCCTTCTCTTTCACGCAGGGTCTGATTTCGGCCAATGCACCTCGTAGCTGCCACCACCATCCGTAGCTGCCACCACCATCCGTAGCTGCCACCACCATCCGTAGCTGCCACCACCATCCGTAGCTGCCACCACCGTCTGTCAGTGAAGGCTGACCTGCTGCTGTGATGCTGAAAAGGTTTCAGCAGTGCTTCCAGACTAAGACAAGCAGTGAAGAAAGGTCTGGTGATCTACCTCCAACAATTAGCCAATGAAAGCCCCATGGATAACAACAGTCTGATTCACAGAGGATCACAACAATGGCAGAAGGCTTGGTGGCACGCGTTTCACTGTGCACAGGATCATCAGGCTGGGAGCCCAGTCCGTTAGAGCTAGCAATAACAACAATACGGGACTGTAGTCTTGATAGGCACGTCTCTTAAGAACTGGCAGATTTCCAGTTGTCTGATAACAAAACACTCCTCTGGAATGTGGTCATATGTGGTTGTGTCTACAAGTCAAGTTTACATGCAAAGTGGTGATCGAACAAAGACGAGAGAGCTGGGATTTTAGCGAGCTTACACAGCAATCTTGTATGGACTATTTCGTACCTGCTTACTAATACATGGTTGTTAATAAATCATGTAATAGACTAGTATCTAAAATGTGCTTTTGCTGTAACCTGTTGGCAAGGATGTGGGAGAGTAGCTAAACCTCATTCACCTCAAATAATTTGGCTGATATCAAAATCCACCCCCAGAAAACCCCCAGGGAGCTATACATAACCAAATTGGCTTAGGTCAGTTTAAAACAGGTGGCAATGATTATGTGTTATTTGCAATTTTAAAAACTAAAATTTTACCCTGCCTAAAGTTAACTAAAACATCAAGTTCTTTTGGTCTCGGCCTGGAATCATACCAACTTATTACTGTCATTCTAGTTAACTTGTACTACTTACAAGCTCTGATTGGCAGTTAATGGGTCATTTGATAGCTTTTTGGCTGGAAGGAAAACAACAACAACAACAAATTAATGCAGAGTTATCTAATAGGTTGGCAGAATTTATTTTTTAAGTATTAGAATAAAACAATGAGCTCCTTATTAGTAACGTGGCCAGTCTCCTCATTATGGAGATACGGAAAAGGAGGTCTGCACATGAATACTTCTTCTAAGGTGCTCCACATGTCTCCATTTCTGAAATGAGACCTCCCTAGGGTATTTGGTGACTCTCACAGCAGTCCATGGTTGTACCTCAATCAAAAGGCTCCACACCACTATCAACCTGTCAGCTCCAGACCAGATGATTTAGCATCTGGAATTTTTCCATATTTTCATTGCTGAAGGCAAAAAGTTTATCAGATTCAAGAAGCTAGTAGCCCAGGGATTTTTTGAGCAAATAAAAAAACAAAATCCATTACTGTCAAGTCAATTTTGACTCATAGTTACCCTACAGGACAATGCAGAATTGCCCCAGAGTCTCCAAGGGGCACTGTTTGGTTGGTAGTCATGAATAGCATCTAACCACTATGTTTCCGGTGTTTCTAAGCTTTCAAGTGGTAATAAGAAGTTAATGACAGAAAAAATAGATCCCACTACTGAATAATTCCTGAATGGTAAAACTTTAACTCAATTTAGTGGTGCCTACTTCTAAAACCCTGGTGGCATTGTGTTACATCTGCTAACCAAAGGTTGGCAGTTCAAATCCACCAAGCGCTTCTTGGAAACTCTATGGAACATTTCTACTCTGTCCTATAGAGTTGCTAAGACTTGGCATCCACTTGACTGGAAGGCAGAGGATTTTTCATTTGGACTTCTAAAAAGACCTCAAATAATCAACATAATGGAGGAAAGATTAGGCGCTGTGAGGGGCTCAAAGACATTCTTAAAACCATTAGAGAGTGGGTAAGATTTGTTTGAGCACAGCATGGAAGGCAGAGGCTGATCGTCTAGTCCAGGTCCTCTCTGTGGGGTTCCAGAGCACAGGTATTCAATGATCTGAGAGAAAGCCAAAAGATTTCATCTCTCAGGGATTCAGGTAGTGGAGAGATACCCAGGTTTATCACATTGATGATCTCAGAAGGAAATTATTTCACCCTTTCTCTTCTCAAACCATTAATTTCCCTAGAGAAACGATCCTCAGCATTTGGATTTACAATGGAGTTGTTCATGATCGTACTGGTTTAGGTCTGTTTACAACAGGTGACAATAATTGAGATTATTTGTGATACTAAAAAAAAAAGAAAAAGAAAATCTACTATACTGTAACTGCTCTGACTAGGATCACAAGAGAAGGTCCTGGACAGAGAAGGAGAAAAATGTAGAACAAAAAATCAAAATCACAAAAAAGGCCAGACTTACTGGCTTGAGTCTGATCAGGAACTGAAGCTATTCCCAGAGACCACCATACAGCTAAACAATAGCTAGGCCCATAAAATAAACTGTAACACCCAAGAAAAATATATTCTCATATACAAGCAATTACACAAGATCAAAAGGACAACATTTGCCCCAAAGCAAAGAGGTAAGACAGCTGAAAGGGTTAGACAATCCCCACAAAAGGAAACTGGGAACACAGGGCAGAGATGAGGAGAGGGCTGACACAGTGTGGGGAATGCAACCGTGTCATGGAACACTCTGTGTACAAACTAGTGAATGGAAAACTAATTTGCTCTATAAATTGTTATCTAACGCATAATAATTTTTTTTTTTTTAAACCATCCTATGAGCCTGTAAAAGCAGGTGTTCTTTAACCCATTTCAGAGATGAAAAACACAGGCTCTGAGATGGTGAAAGCATGTGGCTACTTCAATCCCATATGACCCTTTGTTAAATGTGGCACCATGACCTGGAAGCATCCCCTCTCTTGTTTTTATTGCTGGTTGCCATCAAGTCTGCTCCTACTCTTAGGTAGAACAGAACAAAACATTGCCTGCTCCTGCACTATCTTCACGGTTATCCGTACATTTTAGCCTACTGTGGCTATTGTGTCAACTCATCTCAATGAAGACTTCCTTCCTCTCCCTGATGCTCTACTTTACCACACTGGATGGCCTTTTCTAGGAATTGGTCTTTCCTGATGACATGCCCCAAATCAAAATTTTGCCAGCCTTACTTCTAAGAAACATTCTGATTATATTTGTGCTAAGACTGATTTGTTTGGTTTGAGGGTCATCTCTGTATATTCAATGCAAACCCTGGTGGCATACCAGTTAAGTGCTGTGTCTGCTAACCAAAAGGTCCACCAGATAGATGCTCTTGGAAACTCTACGGAGAAGTTCTACTCTGTCGGATAGGGCTCACCATGAGTGAGCATTAACCCAAGCGCAGTGGGTTTGATTTGGTCTTGGTATATTCAATACAGTTTTCCATCACCACATTTTGAAGACATTAATTCTTGTTCTGTCTTCCTTTTTCACATGCCTATGGGACAACTGAAAACACAGTACTAAGGCTTGGGTCAGGCCACCTTAGTTATCAAAATGACATTTTTGCTTTATAAAACTTTAAAGCAGGCCTTTGGCAGTAGATATGCCCAATGCAATAATTTGCTTTTCTAATTACCACTTCCATGGATGCTGCTTGTTCATTCCTCCTTAATTCCTTAACATCACGCAATTCCTTAGCATCACCATATTTCTATGCTTACATTTTAAAAAAATAGCAGATTCAAATTAACTTGATTTTTGAGAACAACAGGTCACAAATGAGACAGTGGAAGATGATCTAGGATGTAAAAAGCCAGTTTAAGAACCACTGGATTCTCAGTGGAGACACAGCACAGAAATGCTTTCCATCCCTACGTGTGCTGAGAGTATGCCTGCTACTGTTAATCTTGAAGGAAAGAAGTTAAGCAGAGGTCATAAACTGACAAATTGCTATACTTAAGCTCTTCCTCCTACCCCATAATGGATCCTCCTCACTGTAAGGAGATACAAACATTTAAAAAACACTAAACCAACCCATCACCTCCCAGGATCCTCCACAAGGCTTACTGGTTCAGTCAAGGAAGCCTGGAAGACATCAAGTCATGTTCAAAGAGGATCACAAGCTGTGCTGCCACAGGATTCTACTTTCATTCCCTCTTAAGATCTAATCGTTTCCTTTGTTTCCCAAGGAATACAACCATTACAGCCACAGGAGTGCCAAGTTCAATCAACAACATAGAGTAGGCAGGGCAGTTACCCTGGGGTGGTGGAATACACTTCTTCTTTTTTTTTTTTCACATTTTAAAGTGTAAGAGGTTAAGCTAATAGGAAAAAGAGACCAGATCAGGTAAAGGTGTTATACTGCTTAGGTACCATCTCCTGATGTGGAAGAGCATGCTGATAATAATCATGATTTAAAGCTAGCTGTGTCACTCCTCTGCTCAAAATCCCCCAAGGGCTCCCTACTACTTTACAACGGCCTTTTAGGCCCCAAAGGTCACTCTAACTCTGATTCTCCTGCTGCCTCCCTGCTGTTCACTCAGGCATTAGGGTTTCTGCTCTGTTCCCTCTGCCAGGCTACTCCACATCTTCTTCAAGTCCTCACTCCAATAACACTCTCAATCAGGCCCACGGTGAATACACGATATAAACTGTAATCCACTTCCCTAGCTCTCCACACATTCTTGTTAGCCCATACCCTCCTTTACTTTTTTTATGTAAATATACTAGCTACTCTCCAACATATGATTCACTCTTCTGTAGTCATTCCATCTAGTGTCTATCTTCTCCCTGTTGGAATATAACTGAAATGTAAACTTCACACCGAAAACAGGGATTTTTGTCTGGTAAGTGATGATCCCTAGGACTAAAGAATGCTCAAGATGTTACAGACTCAACAAATACTTGACTAATGAATGAATGAAACGCTACATATGTGTTACAAACACTAAGAGCAGGAAATATTTATTGAGCACTCACTATGTTTCTAACATATTAAAAAAAAAATCCACTGCCAATGAGTCAATTCTGACTCACAGCAATCTCGTAAGAGAAAGCAGAATTGCCCCATAGGGTTTCCAAGGAGTACCTGGTAGATTCAAACTGCCAACCTTTTGGTTAGCAGTCTGAGCTCTTAACCACTATGCCACCACGGTTTCCTTCAAATATACAGCCAGCGCTTTACCTGAGTTGCAAACCCTGGTGGTGTAGTGGTTAAATGCCACATCTGCTAACCAAAAGGTCAGCAGTTCAAATCCACCAGGTGCTCCTTGGAAACTCTGTGGAGCAGTGCTATTCTGACCTGTAAGTTTACTGTGAGTCCAAATTGACTTGGCGGCAGTGCGTTTTACCTGCACTACCTCGTGTAATCTTCACAAGCCTTTGAGATAGGTGCTAATACAGTATCTCCAATCTATACATGACAAAATTGAGCCTTAAGTGACTTGCCTAAGATCAACAATGCTAGTAAGCAGGGAAGCCAGAATGGAAACTTAGATCTGTCAGACTTCAGTTCATTACTAATGCTCTACTTCCAATTCCAACTCTATTAGATAAGTTTTTGTTTTTGGTAGAACCCTACCAGCATTTCTCAGAGGAAAAGGTTTGAACTGATACATGAAAAAGAACTGCTTCAGTACATTCAAAGACAGAGAAATCGCTTGAAAAAATTTTCCCTAAAAATGCTTTTGTACGAAAGATTATCCTCCTGTAGTATAGTTGGAAGTACAATAATTAGAGGAAGAAAATCTAGGTTCAAATCTAGGCTTTTGCTTCTCATCAGCTCTAAGATCAACATGGAGCAATACTGTGATCTATAAAATAGGGATAATGGTACCGACAGTATAAGACTGTTGTATGGATTAACTCATAAAGTACACAATGAGCACAGTGTCTGGCTCGTTATTTGTTCCTTCCTTCTCTTCAGTGTGACAGCCTCACTGATAGCTTTCAATAACAAATACTTACTAAGCACTTAATGTGTGCTGGGTGCCACACTGAGCGTTACAAACACTAAGACAGGCTTGCAGTCTAGGAATGAGACCGAGAGGCACACCAGACAGAACCACGTGTGAAGCGATGCTGCAGACTTACCTACTGGACATCATGGGATATCTAACGCTGACAATCGCTGCTATGGCTAAAAGGAGAACAGAGAATGCACGGAGAAAAAAGGAGGACGTGAAAACAATAGGTATACTAGGAATTAAGACTACAAGGCTGAAGAAAGGCTCCTTAATGCTATTCTTAGCTTAGAGTGAATCCCAAAATGTTCACTGTTGGTCTAGTTTACATGCTACTTATCAAGAAAAAAACCTACCTGAATAAACAGTTTACTTTGTTTAATGAGACTGTGAGAATCCTATTAACAGTCTCCTCTTTCATCACTTTCACCCAACCATAAGAAGCATACCCACATTCCAAAAACTAGAACATCTCGAAATTTCAACTTTTAAATATGCTTTAAATTCAAGGAGTAAAGCTAGGGGAAGTCAGAATAAAATAAATGCTCCCTTCCCCCAAGTTTTTAAAATTAAAACCAATAGAGTTAAATCATGCATCCCAGTCAATTTTGCATAAATATGGAAAGATTAGCATGTTAGTTTAATTTCTGTACATCACTTCAGACCACCTGCATTCCCAAATAGTGTCAGGTAACAGGGCTTTCTTCATACATTAATTTTACATTACTTTCTCTCGCAGGCAGCTAGGGAGCTAACAAGCAGTCCCCGCAGCTCAATATGAGTAGAATTGGCATGCATTCAGGCAACATAACTACAGCTGTTGCATAATAGCATTTTTCATATGAGCAAGCCCAATCTCCACAAATACTAATAGTCATGATGATTTAGGAAGCAAAAAAATACTCTGAGATATTTTCAACTTGCAACAGTAGAAATTCATTTTTGTCTTTAATTGCATAAGCTTATATTTCAAGGCCTTAGACAAACGTCACACCAGTCAGACTGAAAATGCACTGGTTTGAGGAGACTCAAGACAGTAATTTAGATTCAGTCTCTCACACCAAGTGTTAGGGTCTGTACTATTTCCTATTGGTTTTCATTATAATCTGCAAGTCTGAAACTGCCACAGCTCCTTAATTCTCTTCTGCCAAAGAAACTACTTTTACAGAATTATATTGTTCAACTAAAGCGAGTAGAGATAATCTGAATTAAATATTTCACATTAATAGGAGTTCAGGATTCATTATGGAGAAAAAAAGAAGAAAAAAAAAATCTCATCTAAGGATTAATACCACCCAGTTTAATCTAGATCTCTAACGCTTTTTTTAATCCCATATATACATATGGAAACCTGGTGGTGTGGTGGTTAGGTGCTCCATCCGCTAACCAGAAGGTCAGCAGTATGAATTTGCAGGAAGCTCCTTGGTAACTCTACGGAGCAGTTCTACTCTGTTCTCTAGGGTCACTATGAGTTGGAATTATGAGTTGGAATTGACTCAGCAGCAGTGGGCTTGGTTTCTTACATATATATATGTATACACATATATATGTATACATGTATATATATGTATAAGTGTATGTGACAGTAGGTGTGTATACGTGTGTATGTGTATCTGTAGAAAGAGCCCTGGTGGTGCAGGGGTTAAGTACTCAGTTGCTACGGGAAAGGTTGGTGATTCATACCTATCAGCCACTCCTTGACAGAAAGATGGGTCAGTTTGCTTCCGTGAAGATCACAGCCTTAGAAAACCCATGTGGAAGCTCTGATCTGTCTTACAGAGTCCCACAGAGTTGTAACTGGTTCAGGGATAACGGATCTAAGTTTTTTCCTTTATGCATATGTGCCCGTACATTTGCCTCTGAAATTATCCAATACTGTAATGCAACAAAGGCATGCTAACATTACAACCAAGAGATCTGGAGAGCTTGAAAATGGGTGAAATGCCTTCATTTTTGATGAAAGAGAAATGTGTCAGTTCTGAAACTTATGAACTAGACAACCTCATGCTCTTAGTCTAATTACAGAACAGATTATTTCCTGGTAATTACTAAGGTTGAAGAAGGATTCCAAATCCAGGCAAATCACCACTTACTTTAAAGTAGAAATTGCATGCACTAATATAGATCTTGGTTTCGTCAAGTTTCTGATAAAGTGTTTCACGCTTTACCCTTGAGAAAAAGACAGCACACTGAGCTAGACGGATTGTCTGCAATGGAGTGAACATGCCATTATAAAAAGCTAAACTACCTCTGGAGACGACAAGAATGGAAATAGGGGTTATCGCACAGCTTTCACGCTGTGGAAAATGGCAACTGTCCAATGGCCAACTATGACTCTAACCCTGCTGCCAACAAATGTGGTCCTCCCTGAGTCTCTGGTTCACTTTTTCAAAACCTAGGAGCTCAAGGAAGAGGCCTTCCCTAAAACCTTAAGGCTAAAAAAGACTTTTATGTAAAGCTACACAACAAGAAAACTCTGTCCAGCTGGCCAGAGTCCTTTTTAGCTAGATAACCATATGGGACACCTCTTGAAAAAAGCCATATGGTTGTACCTGTTATTTTTGGCCTCTTTACTTCTAACTCCTTTATTGTATACATAGGCCTTCAGTTCTTACCACCAAGTGATAAATCATTTTGAATGTCCAAGTCTACAAAAGGCATCTACTGGCAACCATTCCAGGTTTCACTTTTAGCTAAAGATCCTAGGGAATCAGATGAACGATGCTCATGTTTCCCAAAAATGTTACTTCATTTAAGCTAAGTTAAAACTTCAGATCTAAGCTTTGCCTTGATAGTCAAGGTTCAAACGGAGAAAGCAAAACATAGGTGGAAATGGAGAGTATAAGGTAGGATGGAATTTAGGAACTTTGTTTTTTTTCTTTAATAGTTTTTAACGGAAGGGATGGGAGCAGGTCCATAAAACAATTACCTGAAACAGTGACTGCAAACAGGCAACCTTATTTAATCTGCGGAGGTCTTTTCTTCGACCACAATAAGGTTATTTTCAACTGAGCCAGGGGTTTAAATTCACATTGAAAAAGAATATGGATTTTTAACATCTTTTAAAAACCTGGAAGACCTCTAGCACCACCAGACTAACATTCCTGCTGCAGACGACTGGCTTCTTTGGAATAGCAGCTGTCTCCTGTGGTAGGGTAATACAATCTCCAGTTTGCCACACTCATGTGGCACAGTCGATAAAGCGATCAACTGCTAACTGAAAGTTGGCAGTTGAAAACCAACAGTGCCTCTGAGGGAGAAACATGTGGCAGTCTGTCTCTGTAGGGATTTATAGCCTTTGAAACCCTATGGGGGCAGTTGGGAGCAGGAGCTGGCCTGACAACAGTGAGCTCTTAGGGGTGGATTTCCAACCAGTTACAGTCACGTCAATTTCAACTCACTGCAACCCCTTATGTATCAGAACAGACTTATGCTTATAGGGTTTGCAGTAGTTGATTTTTTCAGAAGTGTATCACCAGGCCTTTCTCTGAGGCACCTCTGTGTAGACTCGAAACCCCCAATTTTTTGGTTATTAGCTGTGTGCATTACCTGTTTATACCATCTAAGGACTCTGAATCCTTCTTCATTCATTTCCATTTGCTGGCTGGCCAGCTATCCGAAGAAGAGAAATAAAGCACAGATTCCTACTGAAAGTCCTTTCCATGTTCTACTGCTTAAGGTGTAACTCAAACGCTACCTTACCTTTGAAATATCACCTCACCTTATATACATACGAATCTCTATAGAATTACACAAATACTACCCAGGAATAGTAACAAACTCATGGTCATTGTGTCCTTTTCTCCACAGCACAAAGCACAGGGCATTAAGTTAATCAAAATCCACTGCCGTCAAGTCAGTTCCAACTCACAGAATAGAACTACCCCACAGACTTTCTAAAGAGCCCCTGGCAGATTTGAACTCCCAACCTTTTGGTTAGCAGACACAGCACTTAACCACTATACCACTAGGGTTTCTTCTGTAAGGGAAGTACATATTTAATAAAATGTCTAATAATTATTTTCCAGTTCTTCAGTTTACAACAGGCTTTTACACACCCTACCTTTGATGAGCTGTTCCTAACAAGGGAAATTTTGCCCTCCAGGGAACATGCAACATGTTTGTTTGTCACAGCTGGAGGAAGAAGGGTTGCTACTAGCAACTAGTGGTAGAGGTCAGGGATGTTACTAAATATCCTTAAAGGCACAGGATAGCCCCCTAAAACAAAACATTACACAGCCCAAATGCCCATAGTGCTGTGGTTGAGAAAATCTGTCTTAGAATGATCCTGGTAAAACTGATGGACAAAGAAATTTACAGATGGAGAATCTCAGGCTAGAAGTCAAGTGGTTTACTCAACAAAGAACAGTTCACAATAGAATCCAAATCTGAAATCGAAGCCAAGCTCAAGGACTCCAGTCATAGACATTAATATTAGAAAAAGAGTGCGCATTAAGGATAGAACTCTGTCCCTCTTTGTGGTCTAAATTCATATGAGACTTTCCTCAGGCTAGGGATTAAACATTAAGCTAACATAAAGTAAAATATATTGTAGTTGATCATGAAAGAGCTTGAGAGACACACAAAAGAAATGAGGAGAAAAAGACTTAACCTCATCTCTTGTCAAGTTTATCTCATGTAAATACTAAAAAAATACAAAGTTCTATACCCAAAAGAGATGTTTTCATATTGACTACTTAAACAAAGACATGTCCTGACATCTAACCCATGTGCCAATGAGCAGTGAATATACATGATCAACAGTTTCAAAAGGAAATTCCTCTTTGGGAGAAAGAAAAGAGGAAGCTCGGCAACTTCAGGTATGGAAGAATAGAATACAGCCCCAAATTATATACCCAAACCATTGCCAGTGAGTTGATTTTAATTCACAGAGATCCTATAGGGTAGAGCAGAACTGCCTCATAGGGTTTCCAAGGAACATTTGAGGATTTGAACTACGTACCTTTGGTTAGCAGTTGCCTCTCTTAGCTGCTACTCCATCAGGGTCACTATGAATCAGAACGAACTTGGTGGCAATGGGTTTTCCCTCAAGATTGGCACGGATAAAGGTCCCTCAACACGCCTGAAAGCTATTTCGTATTCACTTGTCACAGTTCCTCCAACTGGCCTGCAGGCGCCTCTCTCCATTCAGAGTTGGGAGTGGTACACACTAGATGACAAGAGCAGAAATTGAATCATTTGCCATTGAACCCCAGTGACTGCACTTGCTTATTCTGTGGAACCTCAGGCAGGTAGATCACTCAGTTTCCAAGATTTGAAAAGTGGAAGTAATAACTTCTACCTCACACAGTCATGAAGTCATGAATAAATGATAATGTCAGTAATCCTTATAACAAGTCTTACTGTGTGCCAGTGGCTGTGCTACATGCTTTTATTTATCTCATTTGATCTTTAGAAGAGTACTATGAGTCAGCCATCATTTACAGATGAGAAAATCCACGCTTAGGGGAGTTAGGTGACTTGTCCAAGGCTCCTGTTAGTCAGCAGAAACTGGGATTCCAACCAAAGCAATTTGATTCCAGAATTCTGATTTGTAACCACTTTGCTGCTAAGCTTTATCAGTCCTATGTGCTAATTACTATTTTTTATTCCTAAGAGGCTAGTGGAGCCCTGGCAGCACAGTAGTTAAGAGACTGGCTGCTAACCAAAGCTCAAATCATCCAGCTGCTCCTTGGAAATCCTCTAGGGCAATTCTACTCTGTCCCCTATAGGGTTGCTGTGAGTTGAAATTGATTTGATGACAATGGGTTTGGCTTTTTGAGTTTCAAGAGGATTACTGTCATAACAGGTAATCTTAGACAGGTACACTCAGAGTCAAAGAAAACTCCTAGTGGTTGGCGCTTTTGGTGCACAGATGAAACAGAAGGCCTCATGCAGTATGACACTCCCCTTACTGCTGCAAGAAGAGGCTAGGTGACCACTTGACAGAGAGGATGCAGAGTCAGTAACCAGCGGGAGAGGGTGGTGAGTGTTACTTCCTTAACAAGTCCATCTCAATCTTGCAGTTTTAATCAATTTTTTTGATCTAAACTCTTGGTTTCCCAATAACCCATTTCTGGAACACAATAGTTGTTTATTTTCCTAGGTAATGTCTATTCCCTTCTCTGTTCTTTCTCTCTAGCACCTTTCTATCTTCCCATAATCCTAGCACAACATAATGGGAAGAATCAGGGTTTTAAAATATAAATGCCCTAAATGTGAATACCCAATCTGCCACATACTAGTTAATCCATACTGGCAAGTTATTAAACTTTCTTTCAAATGAGAATCATTTATGAAAAAAGGAAAGTTACTGCAAGTAAGATAAAACAGATTAAATACAAGATCTACTATACAGCAGAACCCCAGTGAAAATAAATCTCTTTCCTTTACAAAATATTCTTACCTCACTTCATAATTCTATCATAAACATAACTTTATTGGGGGAGACACATTTCACCCAACTTGTAAAAGCTTTTTAGCAACTTTTTTAAAAAATATTTTCTCAAAACTTATCATTTCTCCATAATCCTGAACTTAAAATTATTAACAGTAGTGTGCAAGTCAAAATATATCTACGAGTTTTTGAGAATCATGGTCTCTACTGTCTTAGATTAATCTTTCCCATTATTAAAAAATGGGCTGCAAATGCTACAATATTAAAACAGGTATATATGGATTAGGTTTTGAAAGAAAAGTATTTCAAAAACCTACCTGATAGTTTTAACTGTACTTTTATGTATAATGTTGTAGTGTTTTTCTTCTATCCTAGGAGATTTAACAAAACTTGTCTACTTTAAAAAGGCCCCTAGGGCTGATATCACAGTCAAAGAAAAATAAAGCCTTATAAAATAACTGAATACTTTCCGTGTGTTCCCCTAAGATCCTTCCCTTTCCTATCTATTTTTTTAAGCCAAGAAAGATAAATGAACTAAAGCTGTACATCCTTAGCTGACTCAAATCTACCTTTTTAATAACAAGCGGTTGAAGCCAAAGAAAGAAATAAGATGATGTTTTTTCAACAATTTCTTACTATGGCTCGGATTTACTTTGCAATTACTCCTTCCTTGGCAGAGCTGAGCCCTAGTGAACTGGTTATTACCCAGTCTGGAAATCTCTACAAAATGAAAATGCCATACTTGCTACAGGAGTAGACTATCACCGGCATGAGAGGCACCATGGTGGAGAAAGTTACAGTGTTTCCACTTCGACAGTTCAAAGAGGTGACCGGCCTCAACCTTGAGAAATAAAAGCAGAGAACATTGTCCATCAGCAGGTATAGTTAGAACCCCGATAACAGAGAGAAAGAGAGTATGAACTTCACATTTTAAGTCCTGCAAGGTAGCTCAGTCCCAGGATAGCTCAAATAGGTTGCTTTCAGCTGCTCATAGAAAGGCCAGCAGCTCAAATCCACCAAATGGCACTGCCAAAGAAAACCCTGGCAATCTACTTCCACAAAGGCCAAGAAAATCCCATGAAGCTCACTTCTTCTCTTCAACACTTGGGGTCAGGGTCACCACAGGTCAGAAATGACTTGATGGCAATGGGCTTGGTTTGGTTTTTCATAGGTCTCAGTAGGCGTCCCCAGATGGTGCCATTAGCTAAGCAGGCAGCTACTAATTCTGGTAATCTGCCTCCAAAATGTCACAGTAGCAAGCACCCTAGGTAGCACAGTTCTCATCTGTACCCATGGGTTCACCATCAGTCAGAATAAACTACACAGCAACTCATTTGGATTTTGTTCTTTTTGGATAGGTCTCAGTGTAGCTTTTCTGTGATGTTCTATTATCGTTTTCTCTCGTAATTAGTAATAAAAACCTTCCAAGGTGAAAGGCTCAGGTGCTTATCTTCTGAGACAGCAACAAAATGGGAGAGCAGCAGCCAATCACGGGAAGAGAAGAACCCTAAGAAAAGGGGGGAGTGGGTGAGGGGCTCCCCAAGAGGAAGCCAAGCAGTCTCCGGGCCAGGGCTTTTTTCAAGGAAAGAAAGGAGAACAGCGGTGAAGGAGGTGAGAGGGTAGGCGGTGGCAATCTAACCAGCCTAGGGAAGCTGCCTTGGGCTTAAAAGTGAAAAAAAAGTCTGTGGCAATGAATCATTGTCAGACCTGGGAGAGTGGTGACAGAACACCAAGCAGAGTACTCTAGATGTGTCCCCTCTGGGTCTGACCCAGCCACTCTGCTGTCAGTAAGAGAGAGAAAGCACAGGTTATGGGCTGGGATATGCACATAGAAACCCATCTAAGGAAGCGACAAACAATGTCAATGCCAAGGGAGTGGTTAATGTCCATGGCTGAGACAAGTTTTCCAGATAGTCCCCACACAAATCTACTCTTCCCTGGCAGGCTCATTACACATAAGATAAGCATTATTATTCCCAATTGACAAATGAGAAAATTGAGACTCAGGAAGATAAAGTTACTAACCCAAGTCCACAAGAAAGACCTCAGGTCCTTTCCAAGCAACTTCTGTGCCCTTTTTCTCTGTACGAGGGTCTCTCATGCATGCCTCACACACGGTTTACACTTGACAGAACAAGAGCATTTCTGTAAGTACTCTTAGTTGAATCCCACAAAAATATGTTAGGAAAGAGATGGGTGTTACGGGTTGAACTGTGTCCCCCCCAAAAAGAGAGGCTGAAGTCATAACCCCCAGTACTTATAAACATGACCTTATTTGGAAATAAGGTCTCTCCAGATACAATCAAGTTAAGACGAGGTCATGCTGGATTAAGGTAGGCCCTAATACAATATGACTGGTGTCCACATAAGAAGTGAGAGTCAGACACACAGGAAGACAGCCATGTGACAACAGAGACTGAACTGGAGTGATAAGTCTGCAAACCAATGACTGCCAAGGGCTGCCAGGAACACCAGAAGCTAGAGGACAGCATTGAATAAATTCTCCCCTTGAGACTTCAGAGAGAATACGGCCCTGCTGACCCCCTGATTTTACAACTAGAACTAGCCTCAAAATGTTGACAGAACGAACTTCCATTGTTTGACAACAGCTCAAGTCCATGGTGATCTGTTACAGCAGTCTTTGGAAACAAATACAATGAGATACATTATCTTTCCCCTTTTAAAGCTGAGAAAATGGAGGCTCCAAGATTAAATCATTTGCCAAGGCATGTGATAGTGGTTTGCACTTAGGGACCCTGACTCCTAATTGTGTGTTCGCTTCAAATGTTTCACGTTTGACATTCCAAGAAGTAATGTCCTCTCTGCTATTTCGAAATGATCAGAAGCTCCCTTCTCACTCCCAGCTTGTGGAAGCTCATTCTTAGCCTATTTCTGGCTCATCTCCCTAACTCATCCTGAGTTTCCACATTCCCCTCGCTCCCTGGCTGTCAGCAGAATCCTACTCCAGCCCCTCCCCCCAATCGCCAGCACCACCCCTTCCGCAGGTGCCTTTGAACCTAGGCTTCAATACAAGATGTTCCTTTTTCATCCTAGGGAGTGGAAAAAGAATAATTGTGGCAAAAAAGTAAAAAACATCACCTTTCATCTCAACTATAATCAGGCAGCCCGTTAGTTCAATTCAATCAGCATGCACTGTAGTCTCAACAGTGGTCTCAAAAGTAAGGGCAAAGTAGAGGGCATTCCCTGGTTCCAAGGAAGGTAAAATCTAAGGGGGCAGGCAGCCATGGATATGACCAACTGTAACACCACACCCTGGTAAGTGGGATAACAGAGGCCCAAAGACCAGTACTATGAGCCTGGAGAGGAAGGAACTGATTCAGCTGAAATATCAGGGAAGGCTCCCACGGGGTTGGCAGAGACCCTTAATGCCTACGTATCTGTCTGATCCCAACACATCAAGAACAACTTTCAAAAGCATGATGTGTGCAACACATACTAATTTACAAATAACGAGCTTCCAACACCGGTCCTGCCTAAGACCTCAAAGTATTACATCTTACTTATAAACCACAAGAAGGGATGGTAGAGTTATTATTAACTCCATTTTACAGATGAGTAAATTCAAATCTTTGCCTAACAACATGTCATTAGCCATAAAAAGAACTGAACAGCAAATTCTGCTGTTTTCAACCAGTTTGGAATCATAATTTTCCTGCTTCCTCACAAAAAGTTCTACCGGGGTAGTAAGCCACTTCCACTAAGAACAAGCACTTAATTCCAGAAAACTGAAGTCAAAATATTAAGCAGCTTTATCCTCATTACAAAAAATGAGTACCTGTCATGGATTGAACTGCGTCCCCCCAAAAATGTGAGTAGCGATTTGGCTAGGCCATGATTCCCAGTGTTTTATGATTGCCTTACATGTTGTGATTTTCTGATGCTGTAAATCCTAATCTCTGCCTGTCGTTAACAGAGTGGATGATGTTAGAAAGGATTAGGGCGGGACTGTAAATATCTTCCTGCTCCACTCGAGTTTCTCTACCGTGTGGCTTGTACCACCTTTTATCCTTTTATCCTACAAGGGATAGAAGGAAAGGGAAGCAAGCAGAGAGTTCGGAACCTCACACCATCAAGAAAGCAGTATCAGGAGAAAAGCACGTCCTTCAGACCTGAGATTCCTGTGCCTGGATGTTCCCCGAACAAAGACTGACGCAACACAAAGGCTTTCTTCCAGAGCTGGCAAGGAGGAGATCCTTCCCCTGGAGCAGACATCCCGAATTTGGACTTGTAGCCTATGGAACTGTGTAAGAATAAACTTTTCTTGTTAAAGTCATCCACTTTATGGTATTTCTGTCAGAGCAGCACTAGCTGACCAAAACAGTATCCTGTGAGCATCTTTTATAAACAAAGTGTGTACTGGGCAGGGACACAACCATGATACACAACATGTATTTGATAACTCAGCATAAGGGTCACCTTCTCTCTGAATCTTTCTTGACACCCTCTCCCCCTCCCATCCCAGTAGAATAAACCACATTCTCCCCCGCTACAGCCACTAGAAGGTGTCTGGGTGGTTCAAGTGGTTTATAATTGGCTGCTAACCACCCAGCAGCACTGGGAAAGAAAGGTCTAGACATCTGCTTCCCTAAAGATTACAGAGGACAACTGTATGAGGCAGTTCTGCTCTGTGACATATTGGGTCATCATGAGTTGGGATGTACTGAACGGCACCTGACAACATACCCACTGCACTCTGCTTGGTTTTGACTTCTGGCTCTGCTGCTTATTAGCCAGTGACCTTGAGTAAAGTCATTTCATCTTCATTCTTCCATGTCTTCCTCTGTTTTAAAATAATCACAGTACATGACTCACTGGTGATTGTGCAGATTAATCAAATTTATACACACAAAGTGCTTTAGAACACTGCCTGACACATAGTTAAGGCCTCAATACATTACAACACTTTTATTGCTTTTATATGGTGTAGTGCTAAAGAGTAAAAACCAAAATCATTGCTGTCAAGACTATTTTGACTCAGGCAACCAAGCGGACAGAGGAGAGCTGCCCCCTAGGGCTTCCGAGGCTGTAACCTTCATGGAAGCAGACTGCCACATCTTTCCCTCACAGAGCTGAACCACCTTCCAGTTACCACCCGAGTCCCTGGGTTGAAATGCTGCTTCTCCCACTTAGTGACTATATTTAGACGATTAGTCATAATAGCATTGACTTCATAGAAAGGTTGTGAGGAACTCAAACAGGTAAGAGCATCTAGCACTCAGTCAGTGCTTAATAAATGATCTCTACATCACCTATCGGAATCCATCAGGAATTTCAGCCTCTTTGTTTATACTCCTAGAGCTCAGCAAAACACAAAGCACACCACAAACACTAATGAAATGTGAAATGAACGAGGAGCTGCAGTCTGGGCAGCCCCGTGAAGCCTACCCGCGGGTCCTGGTCGGCCTGGCCTGCAGGACCGTCGGTCAGAAAATCGCCGCTCTTCGCAGGTGCTGGGCAGGCGCGAAGAAAAGGAGCCCCCGTTATCCAGCATCTCCTCAACTCCCACCGCGTTTTACGTGCACTCCACCCCTTACAAAAAGGGCCTACGATTTAATACCGTTTCACTACTTTACACTTAAAAGGAAAATTCAGCCTGTGTTCCCTAGAAGTGGAAGGGATGGGGAGGGAGGGAAAAAGGAGCCTCCGCAGGCTGCAGCTACCCTGACAGCAGCCCTGGGGGTTTGCCAGGAAAGTTCGGCAGGTTCCTCCAGAAGCAAACCAGGAGCAGAAGGGACAGTGAGGTCTCTGGGCCACAGACAAAGGCCTGAGGACGGAGAAAGGAGCGGGACTGTGGCCAGCATGAAGGGGTGACTGGAGGGGAGGGAAATGGAGAGCGGGGCTGAGGGGTTGCACAACGGCCACCGAGCAGGCCGAGCGGGGGATAAAGAGCTGCAACGTGGGCCTCAAGGGTCGCAGCAAAGGGAAACCACACGCAGGGGAGGGCCTGAGCCCATAGCGGGAGGAGGGCTTCGGGGAGGAAAGTGTCGCGCAGTTGGGACAGCAAGGGTGAGGCGCAGCCAGTCGGGGGTGTGCCACGGAAGAAGTGGTGGGGAACACCGGAGGTGCGAGGAAGGGTGTTGGGCTGCCTGGAGAGAGGCACTGGCAACAAGGGAAGAGAGGGGAGTGACAAGGGCGGGCACAGCCTGTGGACAGAGGTCCCATCCTACAGACAGAAAGGTAACCAAAAAACCAAACCCACTGCAGTTGAGTCGATTTGGACTCCGAGTGACTCTAAAGGACAGAGCTGAAGTGCCCCACAGAGTTTCCAAAGAGCTCCTGGTGAATTCCATTTGCTGCCCTTTTGGTTAGCAGAGGTAGCACTTAACCACTACAACCACCAGAGTATCTGACCCCAAGACCAAACCAAACCAAACCCAGTGCCATCAAGTCGATCCTGACTGGTATAGACCCTACAGGACAGAGTAACAACTGCTCTACAGAATTTCCAAAGAGTGCCTGGCAGATTCAAACCGCCAACCTTCTGGTTAGCAGACATTGCACTTAACCACTATGACACCAAGGTTTCCCACACAAACCTTAAGTACCTGGTAAAGTTACTAACTCCCAAAAGCCAAGTTTCTTGGGTGGGGGTAGCCACCAAGGGTGCGGGAGGGGGCGCTTTCTGCATCCCTTGGCCCCCATCCTACTGCATACTCACGATTCAAGACGGGAAACAGTAGGGTAGCTTCCAGGTGCTGTGGGTTTCTTGGCTCAGCATGGCCATGCGGCACAGTAGCAACATCGATAGTGTTTCTGTGGCTGTAATCTTTAGAGAGGGGCCTTGGTGGTGCAGTGGTTCAGAACTCAGCTGCTAACCGAAACGTAGACAGTTCCAATCTACTAGGCACTCACTCCTTGGAAACCTTATCAGGCAGTTTGCTCTTTCCTATACAATCCTAAGGATTGAATCAACCCAACAGCAAAGGGTAATTTTATGAAAGCAGATCACCAGGTCTCGTGGGGACAGCTGGGTTCATTAGGGTGCAGGGTTAACTGCTGGCACCACCAGGGCATCGTCTCCTGCAGGACCAGAAGGCATTTACTACCAGTCTCTAGGAAAGCAAACAACACTGACTCCCCTTTGGGGAAGAGGACAAAAGAACTTTTAGGAAAGGGTGTGAGTATTTGGTCCAGGTTTTGTCTTACATCTCACAGAGATATCAGTTAACAGCCTTGCTTATAGCTTCCTGGGCTGACCAGATCCCTGGCTTGGGGCTCACCAATGGCTTTTGGGTACCCTCCCCTTTCTTAGTCCCTCCCATCTGCAACTGGGAATGATGGCCCTGAGATGACAAAAGATAACTGAGGCCTGGACATGCACTCCCTTAAATGTAGGTGGTACTGCAGTGACAGACAGCGCCAGTTTCACACGCAGTCAAGATGCAGCTTCAGATGAAATATGACCTGAAACCAGAAGACACAAGCTCTTCTGGTTGGCTCCCAAAATTTGGGAGAATAAATTAGAAGTCTTGGGCTGAAGACATGCTCTTTTAAGACCAATAGTGTCACAGTTATCAGTCCCCAGAAATGAAACTATAAGAGACATGCCATTTACCACGTGTGTTCCATGCACGATCTCATTTTTCTTCAAAACCCATTCTAACACTCAGTGAGCCTCTTCCATGGACCCAGCACTGTTTTGGGTGGCTGGTTATAAAAGTGAGGAGGGACGTCTCTGACCTCATGGAACTCGAATCCACCCAAAAGCAGGTACAATTTGCAAAGCAGGAAACTTCTAATATATATTTTGCCCATGATTATACCCAGGTAAATCTATCTTTCCATTATTATACATACGTTACCCACTAAGTATACAATAGGATTTGAGTTTTAACATCCATTTCCATCCTTCCACTTCAGAAAACAAAATGAAACCAAAGAGAAGTACCCACATGCAAAACAAAAGAATTAAATGGAACAGCTAAATCCACTGGCTCTATAGCTGAATGAGACAGGATTCAGGTATATCTCGAAGAGAGAAGTTGAAAACTACTGACCCATTAAGTCAAAGACAATTTTCTTCAACATTCAAACATCATTTCATGAAATAAGATGTTATATCTTTAAGTAAAACAGATGTCTTTTCCAGCCTTCTAATATGCAAGTTCTGTGCTTACTGTTAATAAAAATTATCAAAGCTTGACTTTCAATTCAAAAACACAAAGAATGACAGAGCTGTAAGGGACTTCCAAAATCACCCCTTCATTTAAAAGAGAAGGGGAAACAGAGTCCCAGAAGTTACTCCCCACGTGGCTGGTAGAATCACAGTGGAGATTTCCCAACCACTAACCTTCTCAAAAGACATTCAGGAAAGAAATTTTACCTATCAGTCTAACAAATCCCTTGGCTTATTCACACTTGATTCTCTAGAGAAACTCTTCAGCTACAAAATACAGATCACTGAAGCCTGAAATTATGTGTATGTGCAGAGAGGGGAAGAAATAGAGGTAGCAGACTGGTCAATCAGACATCTCTAACTGAATGCTTCAATACGTTTGACATAAATTATACATTTTTTTGATCCTCCCAACAAAATTCATCAGCTCTGCCCACCATGATACAAAAAACACATTTGGAAAACATAAGCCAGTAGGTACCCACTTTTTTCACAGGCAAGAATGTCTTAAAGCATTTAAAAAATATGAACTGCTAGTTTGCACGAACAGAGACGATTCCTAACAGGCATCATTCAATACGGGGCTCTGTAAAATTTTTTGTTTGTTTTTTGCTTTTCCACATAAATATCTTCTGTATTTTCTCTAAAGTAAACCAGTGCTTTGACAGATTTTACATATTTTTTTTCCTGCCTTAACTAAAGGCACTATTCAATTTCAATGTCCTCGGAGTGTTTTATCTGGGGATTAGACAACTGTACCAAAACACAGCTGTTCCAGTTTTTCCTCCTTTATTTTTCACATTAAAAAACTCCCACTATCAGCCAGTCCAATTAGTTACTCACTATCAAAAGCCGGCTTTGGTCTTTCATCTTCTGGAAAACTGGATCCAAGTGACAGGGTGTCATGGAAACTGTATCTCGGGTCATTTCCTGTTTCAATTGTTTAGTCACAAAAAAAAAAACCAACTATGGTGCTATCAGATAGAAATTAATGAATACTTGGCCTTGTGAAGAGCATGCAACTAAATAAAAATATAATTATCTTTTCAACCAAGTTTTCCCACCAATACCAGGGAATACTGAGACAGCAGCATACCCAAAATATAACAAGAATTCTGATTGATGCCATACACCAATGCCTTCTTCAGTTTAGTTTCCATAAATCAGTGGTCAGTTTTAAGACTGTCACTTGGGACTGAGAGATGAAAATACAGGTTAAGTGGTGTTAACAGTATGTAACTTTGTTCATAGTCTCCCACTTCTGACAACTTTTTACCTCTTCTCACTGAGTCTTCTTTACCCCAATTTTGACATTCACTAGACTGGGCTACAACTCTCCTTTCTACCTGCCATCACTCCCCTCACGCTACAGGAATACATCATAGACATAAAAATTGAGTATCATTTAAAAAAAAAAAACTTCATTGCTGTACCGATTCTCCTCTGCAAACAAAAGACATACATACACATGCACACACACAAAAGAGAGTGAAAAGTCCAGCTTTTTTTCCCCATGTGTTTGGGAAACGAAGTTCTGGCTGGAATTCAGTCATAATGAGCCCCTCGGTGATCTAATGTACACCAGCGTGCATTATGGGTGGAAACAGAGTGCCAGACAGGACAATGGGGAACTCAACCCGTGTTTAATATGTTTCAGCTCTGTCTAAATAACTGTTGGCAAAAAATGTGGAAGCAATACAACAAATCAATTTTAGGGCTCAGGAGGATTTGCTCAAATAAGACAGCTATGAAGTGTACACTACAGGATAAGTTCACAGCTGGAATGCAGGAAAGGCATCTACTTCACAAAGCTTTCTATCCTATTTAGCTTGTTTTATGCCTTCTCTATCCAAAATGAGGAAAAGGCTGTGTTGCTTCTTTTTTCTTAGCTTTATAAAAGAAAACAAATGACCGGAAAAAATCTATAACCAAGGGTAATTTAAATGCTGTGATGTCAGTAAGCCATATTATGACTTTATGCCCAATTTGCTATTGCTTTAAAAAAAAAAAAAAAAAAAAGGAGGAAAAAAAGAACACCTTTTTCTCCAGTGTGGCTTTGGGGTTTTTGACCTTTTATCCACCAATATGGCAGTGCATTATTATTGCTGTTCAGCTGATTTCAAGTTGGCCCTAAGACATTGTGGCCCCACGCACAACTAAAGGACTGATGTCTGGCCCTGCGCTATGTCCACAAACAGTTGTGGACTGGACCACTGTGATCTATAGGTTTTCACTGGCTAATTTTTAAAGTAGACTGTCAGGTGTCTCTTCCTAGTCTAGTCTTCTCCTAGTCTTTTTAATCTGGAAGCATCACTGAAACCACTGATGAGAAAGAAACAAACAATTTCCAGTTAGAAATCTTCAGCTCCTTATTATTTTTAAAAAAACACAGGCTGGTCTCTTGGGCAGGGGAGGTGTAGTGTTCGAGAGTGCAAGAGCTACTGAAATAGAATCCAGGTCGCCTGTTTAGAGGGTAAGAATTCTATCATTGAAACACCAATGCTTTCTAAAAATGAAAACCCACTGCCACCAAGTCGATTCTGACTCACAGGAATGCTACAGACAGGGAAGAACTGCTCCATAGAGTTTCCAAAGAGCACCTGGAAGATTTGAATTGACAACCTTCTGGTTAGCAGTGTAGCAGTTAACGACTATGTCCCCAGGGTTTCCCAATGCCACCTAAAATCAAATGAAACCCACTGCTGTTCAGTCAATTCCAACTCATGGCAGCACTACAGACTGGGGCAGAACTGCCCCATCGAGTTTCCAGGGAGCACCTGTTAGATCTGAATGGCCAACCTTCTGGTTAGCAGCTGTAGCACTTAACCACTATACCACCAGGGTTTCTCAATGCCTCCTAAAAATCCCAAACCAAAACCCAAACCAAAACCACTGCCATCAAGTTGGGTCCAACTCATAGCGACCCTATAGGACAGAGTAGAACTGCCCCACAGAGTTTCCAAGGAGTGCCTGGCAGATTTGAACTTTCTGCTTAGCAGAGGTAGCACTTAACCACTACACCACTAGGGTTTCCTGATGCCTCCTGGCCACCATTAAATCTCTGTGTTTGTTTATTTAATCAGTAAAACAAGGCATGTAAGGCAAGCTTGTTCATGACTTCTAGTTGCATCAAACATGTCACCCCGTCCTGGGCTCGCTCTGTAGCTCTTGCCCTCACTCAAGCTTTACACCTCTCCTCTTAAGAGATCAGCCATGTTTTATTAAAAAGAATAAGGAGCTTATGATTTCCAACTGGAAATCATTTCTGTTTCTTTCTCATCAGTCTTTAAGGAAAGTGGAATATTCCCCTCTTTCTGTGCCTTTCAAGGAGAAAGTTTCTACTTAGAGGAAAGGGATCGGTAGGCAATCTTTCAAGTATTTATATTATACTTACCATAGTTCGGTCTTTATGTGAACAAAACCAGAAACAGAAGTAATTTTTTATTTTTTTAACCAGAAAAGTTTCCTCTTTTTTTTTGCCAGAAATAGAAATACTTTCTGGAAACCATTCAGACAGCATTTTCTTACAGAAAAAGTAGTTAAAATATGGAATTAAGTGCTGAAGGCATCAACAGAAAAAGGCATAAATCAGTTCAAAGAGATAGTGAACCCAGACTAAAATAAATTCAGAAATACTGCTACCAGCTAAGATTTCAAGGCTTCTGGTCATGACGACTGAAGCTGGTTTTATCCCAAGAGAAACAATACATAAAATAAAGGCAGAGTTGGTAGAATAAGGAGCTGTGAACCATAAGAAAAGCAAAAAATACAGTGTGTCAAGACAGGACAATTTTATATTCTGGGCACAATTCACTATACTTCTTGAATTTCTTTTCCATAGAAAATGTAATGTTCATGAGCTTAGTGCACTTCTTCCTCCTAATTTATTAAAATGTTGAAAGAAGAGATGAAGACTCTTTACTTGTGGGCAGCAGCTCAATTGTGGAAACCCTGGCAGCATAATGGTTAAGTGCTATAGCCACTAGCCAAAAGGTCGGCAGTTTGAATCCAGCAGACACTCTTTGGAAACTCTGCTCTGGGGGATTGCAAGGAGTCAGAATTAACTCACTGACAATGGATTTGGTTTGGGGGGTTAGTTCAATTCTAGAACACAAAGGATATAGTAAACGCTCACTATCTACATAAAAAAAGAGTTGCCACTGAGTCAGTTCCAACTCATGGTAACCAAATGGGTGTCAGAGCAGAAATTGTGTTTCTTGAGTTTTCAAACGCTGGTTTTTTTTCAGAGGTGGATTGTCAGGCCTTTCTTCCAACATACCTCTGGGTAGACACAAACCTTCAACCTTAGGGTTAGCAGCCAAGCATGTTAACCATTTATACTATTCAGGGACTTCTACAACAGCAATGGGTAATTCTTGTAACTTGTATGTGACCTTCAATGTCAGATCTTATGAAATTTCAATTCTGGATTTTGTTTTGCTTGTTTGCCTACACAATCAAGGATACAATTTATATCATAAATATTTATTGAGTACCTCACATGTGCCAGGCATTAAAGATAAAATGCTGCATGCTTTGGGCGAGTGAAAAGCACACCATCAGGGCAGACGTTTATGCTGTTTATTAGATATTCATGTGTTCTTCTACATGCCCCAGGTTCTTTGCCGTTAAGTTGTGTCACGTGACCAATCACAGCCAATGAGTTGAGAGCAAAAGTGACCTATTTTGCCACCCAGCCAAAGGTGACAAGGAGGGCAAATTCTCATGTCTTACTGAGGCAAACCTGGAAATTACAAGTTGAGATGCTAACCCCTCAATACAGATGACAGCCACATCAACTCATAGAAGACTAACCAAGAAATAAACTTTTATGTACTGAATTACTAGAATGTAGGGATATATTTGTTGTACCTGCCTATCTTGTCTGGAGTTCTTAACTTTCTGTTTTGTCATGGGGCCCAGTGACAGTCCAGGGGAGCGTGTGAAACTTTTCTCAGACTCATGAGTTAAAATGCATAAAAGAAATCACAAAAATTATAAAGAACACTATGATTAAAGTTATTGTATTATAATATGTGCATCTTTATTAACACATCAACTCATAACATCTACCCATGAGTGTAATAACTACTACAATTTCAAAGAAGGGAGGATCATGTTATTTCAAGGTATCTGCAACACCTACAATGAAATAGAAAATCTCTTTTGATATCGGTGACAAAAATCCCAGATATTGCTAACAGGACTTCTTGTCTGCATAGTTGATGGAAATGCTGAGTCTCAGAAGCTTGTGATTTTGTTTTCTCATCAAATTCCTGGATTTTCTGAGTCCTTTGGATTCCAAAATAAGACACTCTGAGTCTTACTCTCTCTTAGCTAACGCAACCACATTAGAAGCTTGCAGGCAAAGAGATCTACTGGTTATTGGTCTCTCCAGAATTGTTTGGCAGTGTGTACAGCATAGCATGGAGCTTCTCTTTCTACCATTTAAATTCTGTCATTTATTTGTAGACTGGTCAACAGCTGTGAAGAGTATCATTCAGGTTGTTAAAATACAATTTTATGGAGTTTTAAGCACCTTAAAGAAAACGGACGTAAAACTCAGCCAAGTCAAGTCCTCATAAACATCACCTTACCCTGGGAAAGCTGACCAACAGCTGCACAAAAGACAACTGGTAAAACACTCTGGGAACAAGCTGGTCATGACTTCCAAGGACATGAAGATACCTGAAGACTGCCATACAGGATGCTTGAAGCCATGGTATCTGGATACCATCTAGTCCTGCGCCAGGCAGCACTACTTTCAGGAAAGCATGCTCCCCCCCCAAAAAAATTCGTTGTTGTAGGGTCAATTTCCAACTCCTAGTAACCCTACAGAACAGAGCAGAACCACCCCATTAAGTTTTCAAGGAGCGCCTGGTTGATTGGAACTGCTGACCTTTTGATTAGCAGCCACAGTACTTAACGACTACACCACCAGGACTTCTGCACACTCCAAAGTAACTGGAAAATCAAGAATAGTTAACAAGCCTGTGAAGGCTGGGTAAAACAAAGGTGAGGTAATATGTACTTTTTAAGGCATTCTTCCATTCTGCAAGTTGCGAAAGAAGGGAAATGATCAATGGATTACATTAACAAAAATCATTAGTGCACTTCTGGTACCTCACTCTGGAACCAGTCAAACTAGCCCAACACAGTAGTTGACACTTGCTCAAGAAGAGGTGACACAGTAGACCAATGGCATGGCATGTAGCTCTCAGGAAGACAAGGAATCACAGAATAAAGAAAGAACTTGAAATCGTGTAATAAACTCTCTGGACAAGATTTGAGATTCAAGAGCAGTTCTGAGGCCAGAGAATCAATTCTGTTTCACATTTCAAATACTGAGAGGTGGTGGAGTATCGTACATGTCCCAATGGATCAAAAATCTGGAGACTCTGCCTTTATTAGGCTCATCACCAATTAGCTGAGTTAATTTTGGCAATAAGCCACATTTTTCTGAGTTTCAGATTCCCCTTCTTTAATATGAAGAAATCAGTATTGAAGGTAAGTTCCAACTTTAAAATATTTTGTGAACTTTTGAAACCTCAGGTAGACAATGATTAAAGAAATACAAAGTTTTGTTGTAGCAATACAACACAATAGATTCAAATTGAATTTTTTATGAGACAGCATTTCAGTTTCAACATGTGAGACAATAAAGGAGACAAATGAATAGTCCCCATTTACTGAGCCACAAAGCTATGCCAAGCACTGTATCGGGTACTGTACAAAGATGATATAAAAAGGTGCACCAATCAATGAACTATGCTGTTGGCGAAGAAGACTGAATATACCACAGATGCCAGAAAAACAGGTACAGCTAGAGTTCTCCTTGGAAACAAGGATGTCAAAACTTCATCTCACATAGTTTGGACATGTTCTATCAGGAAGGACCAGCTCCTGGAGAAAGACATCATGCTTGGTAAAATGCAGTCAGTGAGAAAGAGGAAGACCCTCAACGAGATGGACTGACACAGAGGCTGCAACAACGGGCTCAGACATAGCAATTGTGAGAGTGGTGCCGGGCATGCCAGTGTTGTGTTCTGTTGTGCATATGATCACTATGAGTCAGAACTGACTGGATGACTCCTAACAATGACAGTCAGTGTCTGCGTGCTATTGTGAATCTGCCATGCTGTTCACCGGTGGCTCTCTCCATGTGCTGTCCCTAATCATTTGTTTAGTTGTGCGTCTCCTCCACAGCTCTGTTAGCTCCCTACAAGTACGTCTATGTCTTGTTTAAGGGTATATTTGCCTAACTAAGGAAGAACTGGTGCCCCAGTGGCACAGTGGTTACCAGTGGTCTGCAGTTCAAATCCACCAGCCATTCCTTGGAGACGGTATGAGGCAGTTCTACTCCATCCTGCAGAGTCACTGAGTTGGAATGCACTGGAGTTTGTTTTTTTGTGAAAGAACCAGGAAGATTTTCTGGAGTAAGAAGGAATGCCTGAGTCTGGCCCCTGGTCAATTCCTCCCACCTCTCTGCTTTCCTCATCTTACTGTTGTTTTGATGATTTTCTCTCCAGAGACTGACCCAGTTACTGGGAGGAGAGGATTCTAAAGATAAAGAAGTCCGTCCATCAAGGTTTACAGCTGCTGAATTCAAGCTCTCACCCAGGTATACCTTCCTGAACTATATGACTCTGAAGACCATAAAGCCTTCAGTTATCATAACTGTCACATTAACTTTATCAGACTTTGAAATATCTTTATCTTTCCTGGCTATAGGTCTTCTTCTCTGTCCTTCCTTACTTTCCTTCCAATCACTACTGGCTATCATTAAAAAAAAAAAAAAAAAGCCCACTGCCATCGAGTAGATTCTGACACATAGCAGCCCTGTAGGACACAGCAGAACTGCTCCAGAGAGTTCCCAAGGAGTGGCTGGTGGATTCAAACTGCTAACCTTCTCGTTAGCAGGCACAGCACTTAACCACGACGCCACCAGGGTTTCTGGCTATCATTGGGGAACTGAAATTTTGAAACTAGAAAAGACTCTTGAATTTCGCTCAGCCCACTAGCACTGCAAGTGGACATGACCTGTGTCTTTTTCTAGATCTACCCTCAGACCTCTCAAGGCATTATAGGTTCCATTCTGTTCTTGCTGTCGTTAGCTGTCAGTCAGCTCCAACTCAGGGTGACCCCATGTGTACAACAAACCAAAACTGAACCAAGGTGGTCCTGGCTGGTCCCACATATCTTCATGACTATCGGTGTACTTGAGTACACTGCGGCAGCCACTGTGCCTTCTCAGTGGCTTCCAACCTAAGGTGTTCACCTTGGAGCATACTATTGGGCAATATCTTGTTGGGATCCACAGGGTTTTCACTGGTTGCTTTTTGGAAACAGGTTGCCAGGTATTCTTCCTAGCCTGTGTTAGTCTAGAAGCTGCACTAAAACCTGTGCACCATGGATCACCTTGCTGGCATTTGAAATACCTGTGGCACAACTTCCAGCATCACAGCAACACAGAGGCTACCACAGGACAACCACCTAACAGACAGGTGGTGGTGGACAGAGCACACAGTAGGGCTAAAACAATGTTGGCGGAATGAAGGGATGATCAAAGGACCACGGGCTGCCAATGCCCTGCAGCATTAAATGACCAAAAGAACAACAACAACAAAGAAGCTCTGTCCTTATTTTGCATTGGAAGGATACTACAAAATAATTTACTATTTTTTTTAAATAATTTTTGTCTTTCTTACTTCGCTGCAAAGCTAACATATGATCAGTGGCTGATGGACTGATTACTGGACTTCCAGCATTTTGGAAGAGAAAGTAAACACACCAGAAACAAACAAACATAATTTTAAAAGGGGGCAGGGAAAGCACTACATTCCTACCTTGCTTTGAAACATGTATCTTGAGGCCCTGCAGGTTAACTAGGACAGCAGGAGTCCTTTAATCTTGAAAAGGCTCTCTCCATGGGAAACCTTGAAGACAGGAAACCACTCAGGTAAAGCTCAGGGGTTTTTGTTGTTGTTGTTTGTCTGTTTTGGTTTTTTCTTGAAGGCAACTTCTAAGTAAAAACCAGAGATTTTGAGGAAATTGGGTTTCCATAAACTGACTGATTCTCCCACAGGAGGGTAGTTTATGTCACATGATATCACTGACCCATAAATAAAGCTTCCTCAGCCTGGCTCAGCTGGAAGAAACTAAGACTTACCTCACCTCCTAGCAGATTGTTCTTAATTCCCAGTGTACCATGTTCCTTATTAAAATACTTCTTATGCAGAACAGGGATCCCATACTACGGCCCATTATTTTCACCCACAGTCAGTGAATTTCACAACCTGTAAATTTTAGAGTAGGATGAATACCCAAAATGTGATGCTTTGGGCTAGAAATGACCAGAAAATTTTGACGTGACACACAGTCACAGAAAATGAGATCCGGAAGTGGGTCTAGAAACCACAGGATGACAGAGTACAACCCAGAGGGGTTAGGCGATGAGCTTAAGATCCAGCCAGAGGTAGAGCCAGACGCAGAATGTGGTTTCCCCCTCAAAGATGGCTCCAGAGGCTTGACTCTCAAGCATACCATCTCTTGGACATTTCAAGCGGCTTAAACTTTAAGTAACATAATAAGCTAAAAAGCAGTCAACACACTCAGACTAACACAGAGCATTTATTTGTGTGTAATCCTGACATCATTTATAAACCTTGAGGCTGTTACCAAAAGTGAAAAATATCCCACATATTTCAAAGGATAGGTATAAATGTAGCTCAAGCAAGCACCAAAGATCAGGTTCACTGTCACAACCACCCAAGTACTGGAACGCACTGTCAGGGCTATCAGCCCGGTTAGCCAGCAGTTGTGACAACATGCACAGGTATTAAATGCCCTCCTGCCTTTGGTAGCACACTCAAAACTATTTAAATGCATTACAAACAAACAAAAAATCAAACCTATTGCAATGAAGTTGAATCTGACTCAGATTGACCCTACAGAACAGAGTACCCAAAACACTAAACCCACTACTGTGGAATCAATTCTGATTCATGGTGACCCTATAGGACTGAGTAGAACCACCCCATAGCCTTTCCAAGGAGCGCCTGGTAGATTCAAACTGCCAACCTTTACCAAATGCACCACCAGGACTCCTTCGAATATAGTAAAACTAAAATACAGCTGTCAAGGTCCCAGTCAACAAGGGAGAGAAGTCCATATGTGGTTTTTTGTTTGTTTTCCTTTTTTTTAAATGACTTAGATATTCCAACCTTTGTTCTATTTCTTTGTGAATGGCAAATTGAAGAAGAAATGGAGAAAGGGGAAATCCAGGAAGGAAGAAATTTGAAAACTTCAGTGCTAAGGGCCTTGGGAAAACCATGAGTAACTTAGGCTCAAAATGAGTTTTTGTTGTTGTTGTTTAAAAAAGCTAATTCTCTTAGAGAGAGTCACTACAGGTCAGAACCAACTCGATAGTACATTACAACAACAACTACTAGGTCCAATAAGAAAGGATATAGGGTCACTGAGTTACAGTCTACTCGATGGCAAGGGGTTTGCTGGTCCAGTTTATTGCCTCTCTTTCTGTCCATATCTAGCTTTCCATCTCTCTCTCAGTCAACAACTGAGAACAGAGTCCTTCTACCAACTGAAATCCATGCAGACAGATCAAGTACCTGGGGGACACACCCTTTTGTATGATAAAGCACCGGAAGACAAGGGAGAAGTAACAGTATTTTGAGTATATTAAAAGATTTTGCGACCAATGACAGCGGCCATTTTACTTCAACACAGAGGACAAGGAATACTGCACAGGTGAGCCTTTCCTAACACATTAGGAAGGAATGCCAGAATACAGGATTGCTGTTGTTAGGTGCTGCTGAGCTGGTTCTGACTCCTATCAGCCCTACAGAACAAAGCAGAACTGCCCCAAAGGGTTTCCAAGGAACAGCTGGAGGCTTTGAACTACAGAACTTTTAACTAGCAGCAGAGCTGTTAACCACTAGTCTACCAATAAAAAAACCAAACCTACTGTCATCAAGTCAATTCCCACTCATAGCAACCCCTTATGAGAGAGGAGAACTGCCCTATAGAGTTTTCAAGGAGCACCTGGTGGACTTGAACTGCTGACCTTTTGGTTAGCAGCCAGAGCACATAACTACTATACCACCAGGGTTTCTACTATGCCACTAGGCTCTAGATTATAGGATAAAAAAAAAGCCCACTGCCATAGAGTCAATTCCAACTCATAGTGACCCCGTAAGACAAAGTACAACTACTCCATAGTTTCCAAGGAGCGCCTGATGGATTCGAACTGCCAATCTTTCAGTTAGCAGATGCAGCACTTAGTCACTACACCAGCAGGGTTTCCAGCCAAACTCACTGCCGTAAAGCCAATTCCAACCCATAGTGACCCTGTAAGACAAAATAAACTACTCTATAGTTTTCAAGGAGTATGTGGAGGATTTGAACTGCTGAACTCTTGATTAGCAGCCATAGCCCTTAACTGCTACACCACCAGGGTGTCTCTGAGACTAGCATTTTGTTCTTAGGTTTTCTGTCTCTACCTCCTTCCCTACTGAAGATGACAATAATACTTTAAATTTGCAAAGCATCATTTCCAACTTTCAAATTACTTCTACATGCACACCATTCTCTCTAAGCAGCAAGGGGGGTCCCTACACATGCCTACTTGGAAACCGAAGAATGAACTAAGATGCGTCATCAACCACTGCATCTATGAAATACTTCCCATTAAATGAGCTATAGTAATGGCAGCCCCTCCCATAACTCATTCCCATATTCTCTGGGGCCTCTTATTCAAAGAAATAAGATTTCTACAGAGGGCAAATACTATGGTGCTCAGGCAGAAGCTGGCATGTATCTGAACACGATTTTGGAGACAATGTTGGGGCCATTATTCCCTGTCCTAGAATGTAACCCAGGACTCACAAGAACACATCAAGGGGCCCAAAGGTATGCAGACAATAGTTACGACAATCTCAGAAAACATCTTTGTAGGAACCTTTCACGTAAACTGATCACAGAGCACAAAAGACCCATGTAATTTCTACTCTTACCTTTTTCTATTAGCATTTAGTGAATAATAAGATTTGCTGGGTCTACAAAGGGTCTACAAAGACCCTCTTGACTGGAAGTTGTACCAGTGATTTTTAAGAAAGCCACTTTGAAACACAGACTCCAGTGATTCAACAGTTTTTAGCCAACCTGTGAAAAGGTGAAGCTTTTGATGGTTTTTCCCATTTGCAATGTTACTGTACACTGAAGATTCTGCAAACTTCCTTGGACTTGGGCAGACAGGGATCTGGCAGCATGCTTGATTGTTTTTCCTTTTAGCCTATTCTGTAATATTCCTTGAACTCAGGTAGACATGGCTCCAGCTGCATGCTTATCAATCTCCTACTTCTGCCTGTATGAATATATGCTGAGCTAATCTTTCTTTTTGCTTTACTATAACTTTGTGTTTTTACCCGAGAATAAATCACACCTCTGCCATTTTGTGATTTATTTTTTCTAAAGTTGTAATGTCTGTATTAAAAAAAAAATAAACAAAACTCTCTGATGGCTACAATGGTGGGAAAGGAGGGAGAAGACTGTTTATAGATTAGATGGTGGACAGGATTTCAGTTAGGTGAAAGGAACGCCAGCATGTAGCAGAAGGCAGGTCAGTATAACTGGACTATACCATAAGCTAAAAGGTTTTCTAAATTCCACCCAACATTTCAAAGGACCAGGCAGCAGGGACAGGGGGTCTGGGGACCACATTTTCAGGGGACATCATGGTCTAGTGGAGCATCTAGTCTTTTCCTATGACAGTGCTTGCACCCTATATTGGTGAGTGGCACCTAGGATCTTAAATGCCAGCAAGCTGCCATCTAAGGAACATCAACTCGTCCCAACCAACCTAGAACAAATGAAAACTGAGAACATCAAAGACATGAATAAAAATGAGCCCTGGAGACAGAAGGGTCCATATGACTGGGAGACGACACGAGCAGGAGAACGCAAGGCCTAGATGGTGCCCGGCTACCCACAAAGATAGCCCTGACAGGGGTCACGGTGTGGCGTCCCTGGTGTAGCATGAGAAAAACAGGTGTACAGATCTAAAACTCTATTAAAAGACTAGACTTGATGGTCTGACACCCTTGAGGGTCCCCCGTGAACATGGCCCCTAGACTTGCTGTTAGCCCAGAGCTGAAACCAGTACTGAAGCCGACAGTTCAGACAAAGAATGGACTGGACTTGGGGACACAGAGAGATTCAGGTGGCATGTGTACTTTATGGGTTAATATATTTACGAGGCTGTCCAACTGGTTTCTTTTTAGAGGGGAGACGAGAGGGTAGACAGGAGGGGACAAGTGCTGGTCGAGTGGAAACTGGATGAATGATAAAGAAGAGTGTGCTCTCACAGGGTGAGGAGAGCAGAAGAGTGTTGCAGAGAGGTGGGTACTTGGGGTTTTATATGGCAAACTGACTTGCTTTCACTTAATCACAAGAAAAAAATTAAAACATCTAACCCTTAGCATACTATCTAGCACATAAATAGTGCCAGGAAACATGTTATTTCTCCTAAGTCCTACTTATCAATAAACTGTTGTCCTGAGGAAATTTTGGTACTTTTCCTTTCCTAGCAATGTAAGGAATCACATCAGGCATAATCCTTCTCTGGTAGCTAAAGGTAATAAAGAGAAACAGCTTCCACTTGGTTAAATTCTAGATCTAGGGATATAAATTAAATTTAAAGAAAAACAGAGTATAAATCTTGTTTTTTCAGAAACTCAAAAGTTACTTTCTTCTCTAAGTAAATCCTCTTTGTAATAACCGGTCATGGTATGTGACTAGTATTGCTTCACTGGTCCACAAATATGAAGGTAAAAAAAAATCATTCAAATTAATGGAGGGGGTGGCATGACATAATGATTATAAAAGATGGGAAAGTTTACTGTGGTTACCACCAAAGCCAGAGCTGCAGCCCTCCTTCACAAGTTCCTACAGGGTCGCTATGAATTGGGATAGACTCAAGGGAAATGGATTTGGTTTGGTTTGGTTTGACCTCATCTACAAGTAACGTTATCTAAAGCATTAACTAAGAGGATAAGAAGCCACCATTGTTGGGGGCTTAAAGTGATCCACTTTCACTGGGGCTGTCAGCTGCAGAGCCCTCATTAAAAATGCAAAGTCCCCAGCCAGGAGCAAGAAGAACAGCAAGTGTTAAGATGCTCAGATCTGGAGTGCCAGCACCAATGGTCTCTGCATTCCAAAGCTTGCCTCCTCCCTTCCTGGCCTTATGGCCTGCCTCCCATTATTCTCTGCTCAGGCTTCCAGCGTCCAGCAAGCTGATCCTTCCCCGCCTAGCCTTGCCATTCGGTGTCAGGGAGACTTGGGAAGCGCCCCAGGAACTGCTGAGAGAAGGAGAAATACACAAAGCCTCCCTTCCACAAAGCATTCTTTCACGGAGGCAGCCGTGTCCATTAAATACGTCCCCTTAATGTGCATACACTTCTATAAGGAGATTATGAGGGCCACGAGCTTACTAAATCAGCCTCACAAAATGTGTTTAAACCCACGGCAGGGAGGAGAAAAGGTGTGTGCAGCAGGCAGCAGGGAGGAGGGATGACTTAAAATTAGCAGCAGGGAGCCTTCCTCTCCTTAGAAATTCTCAGGGAAAAGAGTCAACGACGAGGCTGCAACTCCAGGGCTGGGCAACTTGGTATCTGCAAAATTCCTTTCCTTCACTTGCATTATTAGATTGCCCAGCTGTAGGCCACAAGACATTCAAACTATTCCTTCCTATATGTAAGTCATGAGAAGAGTTTTGAAAAACTTACAAGCACAGTAATTTCCTGCACCATAATATACACTTTCCAAACTGTTCCTCAAATCCTTAGAAGCAGGTAGTACAAAACAGAGTAAGTACTTTTCTAATAAAGCATTGTTTATCGCATCATAGATAACAGTGTAAGGGAGGGGCCCAACTATGTATGTTATTAAGCCACTCACAGGCCATCATGGGTTTAATGAATGGTTAAGCTTTCACCTGATTAGTTCTTCATGATTACTCTCCTCCTGAGAGAATGCTCTTTGTGTAACTCTTAGCAAGTCCAACCACAATAACAAATGGAATGTCCTTTATTTACCTAGAAAACCCGGTGTCACAGTGCTATGTCTGCTAACCAAAAGGTCAGCAGTTCAAATCCACAGGTGCTCTTTGGAACCTCTGTGGGGCAGTACTAACTCTGACCTATAGGGTAGTTATGAGTTGGAATTGACTCAATGGCAGTGGCTTTGACCTGCGGCTTATCTACCTAGATATCTAAAAAGACAAAACAAGAAGAGTTTCATTCAAAAAGCATTTTCACCCACATGAAACACAGCTTCTTCTAACCTGAGACCAGAATTAGATGGTACTCAGCTACCGCTACCAACCATTCTGACCAGAAACACAATAAGAGGTTCTCAATAGGACGGGAGAACAATACTCACTTACTGAACCAACAGGACTAGAGGAATCCCCAAGACTACTGTCCTAAAGTACCTTTTGCACTTGAAATTGAAGCTATTTCTGTAGGTCACCTTTTAGCCAAGTAATATATTGGCTTACAAAATAGTACCACTCATCAGTAATGTGTTCCCTTAAACAATCAACTATATGAGACCAAACAGTTAACGATTTCCCAAAAGTAAAGATGAGAAGCCAAGCAGGTCAAAGGAAGCAGATCAATGGCAAAAAGTAAACAGAATGGAAATGAGAATACTGACACATTGTAAAAATTATAACCAATGGCACAGAACAATAGGTATAAAAATTATTAAACAGAAATCTAATTTGCTGTATAAACTTTTCCTAAACACAATAAAATATCATTTTTTTAAGAGTTTCCAAACTGAGAATAAAGTACGGAAATTATAATTTCCAAAGAAATTTTAGAGACATCCCATTTGATATAACATCAGCTCTCTGAAATAGATATGATTTGCCCCCATGTTATAGGTGAAAACAAGACTCAGAGATATTAATGTATATAAACAAAGGAGTGCCGGGCCTTCGCTTACAAATTCACTCACTCATTCAGCACTTTGTGAAGGCCTGCTCCTGAAGGTTTACTGAAAACTAAGGGGCAAGAGCTTACATTCTGAAAGAACAAAAAGGTTGCTCTGCACCAGTACTCCTACCACCACCAAGTACTTGCTGATCTCCCCCAAGAATACAAAGTTATAACCAAAAGACACGAGAAAAAGCCCTTTAGTAGACATTCTTTCCTCTGATCTCCACCAGGACCCTCTGAGGTAGATAATAACCCACCCAAAAACCAAACCAAATTCAAGGCCATCAATCCGATTTTGACTCATGGTGACCCCACATGTGTCAGGTAAGAACTGCTCCATTGGGTTTTCAGTGGTTGTAACTGTTAACAGAAGCAGACTGCAAGACCTTTCTTCTACATTGCTGCTGGGTGGGTCTGGATCCTCAGTTTTTGGTTAGCGATGGAGCACAAATTCTGTGTCCCCAGAGACCTTTGCTATCCCCATTTTACAGATCAGTAAGCTAAAGTTTGGAAAAATCAAGTCGCTTTCCTTTGAGAACTATGTATTAATTGCTCTTAAAAGGCAAAACAATTTTAAAACTGGGTGAAGATTGTGTCAGGAAAGCATCGCACGTCCCACAAGGTAGTTTCTTCCCCTCCGATCTCCAAAGGGCACACACATCTTCTAAGATGAGGGAAACTCATCAGCTTTAGGACAAAATGCCAAGTTTAAAGTGAGCTTGTTAGAGAGGGAGCCATCACAGATGATTAATTTAGCTTTCTCCCCTAGCGAGCGTTTGATGTAAATGGCAAGGGTTCGAAGGTCAAAAAGGAAGAAGTATGTGCTTTAATTTCTGCCCCCCTAGAGGTGCCTGAGTGTTTTCTATTAACAAAAACCCTGTAGCCAACAAATCCTAGGCCTGGATCAAACGGCCCTCCCTCTTTCAAGTTGTAACATCACAGAGAGGCATTTCAAGAGGAAGCCAGGCCCCACCAGACCCGCAGTACCAGAGAGAGGGCTGCTTCTGCCCTTCGGGAATTTGAAAATACATCTTCCTTTTGACTGAAACTGTTTAGTGACAGACAAAAATGTCCTCAAACAGTTACACTTCATCTATAGGCAGAGGCTAAATGGAAAATAGAGGACAGCTGTGGCTCAGTGGTCAAATCTTCACTTTCCATGAGGATACTCTTGGCCCGATTCCTAGCTAACACACCTCATGTACCACCATCACCCTGCTATGATGCTTACAAACTAAAAAGAACCGAGACCTAGAGATCTACTTCCCCAAACCAGTCAGTGAATGACCTCTAGACAACAGTGATCCAATCCACACTCATCACAAGGACAGTGCAGGACCAGGCTGCATTTTATTCCACTGTGCACGAGGTCATCACGAATGCAGGGTCAACCAGACAGCAGCCAAAAAAGCTGTAAAAACTGGAAAGAAGTGGGTAGAGGCTGAGGTAAGAGTTGTTTGTACCCAACGGGCCACTCCTTTTGGCTAATGCTCTTTGAAAAAGACACTTGGGTATAAAACTGGCCCACCAGAATATGGCTGTGCAAAAGGGCAACAGCCAATTCCTGACCCATACTTCAAAGAAGCCCTGGTAGCACACAGTCTAAATAGAAAGGTCAGTGCTCCTCAATCCACCAGCCGCTCTGCAAGAGAAAGATGTGGCCGTCCGCTTCTGTAAAGATTTCAGCCTTGGGAACTTGATGGGGCAGTTCTACTGTGTCCTACAGGGTCACTATGAGTCGGATTCGACTCCAGCACAATGGGTTTGGTGTTTTTGGTTTCACTTGTGCTTAGCAGAGCATGCAGCACATGGTAAATGCTTAATAAACAAAAGCTACAGAAACGCTGGTAGTGGTACAGTAGTCTAAGTGCTACGGTGGCTGATAACCAAACGATCTGCAGTTTAAATCCACGAAGTGCTCCCTGGAAACACTATGGAGGCAGTTTACTCTACTGTATAGGGAGACCCTGGTGGCATGGTGGTTAAGGGCTATGCTGCTAATCAAAAGGTTGGTAGTTCAAATCCACTTGGTGTTCCTTGGAAACTCTAGGGCACAGTTCTACTCTGTTGCTACAGGGTCGCTATGAGTCAGAATCGACTCGATGGCAGTGGGTTTGGATTGGTTTTATAGGGTTACTGTGAGTCAACTTGACAGCAATGGGGTTGGTTTGGAGCTTGGTATAGAGACCTAGTAGGATTGTGGTTAAGCGCTCAGCTACTACCCAAAAGGTTGGTGGTTCAAATTCACCTGTTGTTCCTCAGGAGAAAGACGTGGCTATCTGCTTTTGTAAAAAAGTACAGCCTTGGAAAACCTCTGGGGCATTTCTACTGTGTCCTAGGGAGTTTCTACAAGTCAGAATCTATTTAATGTAACGGGTTTTGATTGCCCTTACGAACACAGGAGATTCACCCTACTCACTTCTCATTCCTCCATCACACAGGACTGTAGCTGCTGCTCAAAACCTGTGAAGAACCAGAGATACTCACCTTCACATAAGAAAGCTACCAGTAAGACCTCTTGGCATCAGACATTTTGCTAGACATTCCTGCAGACCTTATCTATTTAACCCTCAGATAACCTTGGACATACTCCCAGTCTTCACAGTGAGGAACTTGAGGATAGTGAGGGAGCATGGACACAAATCCAAGCTTCTCTAACTAAGCTTTTGAGAGCTGACCTGGGAACCGGATCTTCTTTTACAGCCCCTCTGGGGTGAACAGAAGGAAGCCTGATGGTTCTGTGGCTGAACTACTCAGCTGCTAACTAGAAGGTGGTCGTTTGAACGAACCAGCTGGCCCATGGGGGAAAGAAGTAGCAGTCTGCTTCCGTAAAGATTTACAGCCTTGGAAAGCCTATGGGACAGTTCTACTTTGTCCTACAGGGTCGCTATCAGTCAGAATCAGCTTGACGGCGGCAGGAGATTTTGATTTGGGTTGAATATTGTCCCACGCCACAGACTTACAAATGACTTTGGAAGCCAGACTGCTTGTAAACCAGGGATAGCCGAAACTGTTCACATCTCTTGCCTCCTGTGGGGAAGACCTCTCCACGACTTAAAAACATCTTTGCTTTACGTCTGAAGGACTCATCACACTTTCAAAAGCACTTTCCAACAGTCTACGAGAAGGTGAGCATTCCTCTCCCTGACAGGACGGTGCAGGGAGACTGGAGGCTGGCACGGGTCTCAGGGCAACTGGCGGCTCCATAAGAAAACGGACATAAAAAAAACATTTGAGGGCTTACAGGAAGCACTCAGAAGCACAGTGGGAAAAAGTAATTGTTTACAGGCCACTTGTGAGTCTTCTAAAAATGCCATAAATAAGAAACACAGCTTGCACAGACTAGCCTGAAAGGCATTAATCCCTCAAAACACAGTCCTCCGTGCCATATGACCCACCTGCCTTCATCAAGCAAAAGTCTTGCCCATTATATTTGCATAATTTCCCTCAACTGACGCTTGTCCCTGGCCGTTGCCAACCTGCCTGCTCATCTCCCCAGTAGAATGTTCCCTCCAGGAAAGTAGAACTGTCTTTGCTCTACTACGTTACCTTCAGCACCTACGAGAGTGTGTGGCTCATAGCAGACATGAAACACAGTTTATGTAGTTAATATTCTTGGTTAGACTGTTTAGAAACAAAAAGTATTTCTCATATTTTAAAGGTGTTACACGGTGATATGAACACTGAGGAAAAAGAGCATTTATAGAATTCTAACATGACCATGGAAACCCTGGTAGTGTAGTGGTTAAGTGCAACAGTGCCAACTGCTAACCAATAAGTTGGCAGTTCAAACCCACCAGACGCTCCTTGGAGACTATGGGGGCAGTTCTACTGTGTCTATAGGGCTGTGATGAGTCAGAGTTGACTCAGTGGCAGTGAGCTTGTTTTGTTTTTGGCTATTGTGACCATGGTGCCCTGGTGGCAGAGTGGCTAAGAGCTTAGCCGCTGGCCAGAAAGTTGGCAGTTTGAATCCACTAACCACTCCTTGGAAACCATATGGAGCAGTTTTATTCTGCCCTATAGGGTCACTACGAGTCACAATTGAAACCAATTCAATGGTGAGTTTGCTTTCTGGTTTAATAATATGATCATAAAAATAAGATGAAATAGTCAAATGTTAGTCTTAGCAAGATAATTTTAGACTCATAGGTAAGATAACCGATGTTATAAAAGTCATATCCTATTGAAGTGGGCAATACCTAAATTCACTAATTTACATTAGTTGACAGATTTCAAGCATGTTGAAAGAAAAGAATCGATGGCAGAACAAGAGCAGTTATATTAGAATCTCTTCATTCAATGTCAGATTATTTCAGGAATGACCGCCATGATATCTTCAGGCACCAATAACTCGTGAACACTACTGCTAAAAGAAAATTAAACAAGAAATTCACTGTGTTACATCCAAGTCCTACAATAACTCAGATCATCAAAAGACAAAATGTTGGCTAGGGGAGGAAGAGGGGATAACCTGACAAAGGCATATACTGTACCTCCTTGATAATATTTTACTATGTCAAAATGAATACAATGAATTCTTAATAACGCAGTCCAAAATGGATGTTATTAACCCATCACTGTTAAGTCAAATCCAACTTTTAACAATCCTACAAGACAGAGTACAATTACCCCACAGAATTTTCAAGGAACAACTGCCGGATTTAAACTGCTGATCTTTAGGTTAGCAGCCATAGCTTATAGTAGCTCTTACCCACTGTACCACCAGTAAACCTCTCAAAAAATCATCTATTGAAAATCTAACTAAAAATTACTTTTGCATCCATTTGAAAAATACAAATTATTATTTCAAACACTAAATGAATGAAATGTATGCTGTTCAATAACCACATTTATTTTTGGTATTGTGCTTATGTGAAAGTTTACAGATCAAGCTAATTTCTCATACAAAAAATTATAGACATATTGTTTTGTGAGCCTAGTCATAATCCCCTTAATGTGAAAGCACACTGCCTCTGTAACTCCAGGTTTCCCATGTCCATTCAACCTGTTCCTGTTCCTTTCCATCTTCTCATCCTGCCTCTGGACAGAAGCTGCCTACTTACTTAGTCTCATATATTTACTTGAACTAAGATGCACACTTTTCACAAGTTTTGTTTTATGATTTACCATACAAACTAACTTTTGCCTGCAGAGTTGCCTTTGGGAATAGTTTTAGTTCTGGGTTCACAGAGAGCCCAAGGGGTTCCTCTGGTCTCAGCCAGATAATTAAGTCTAGTCTTTTTATGCAAATTTGAGTCCCACACTACACTTTTCCCCTGCTCTGCCAGGAACTCACTCTTGTGGTCTCTGTCAAGGTGGCCACTGGTGGTAGCCAGGCACCATCCAGTTCTTCTGGTTTCAGGCTATTGGAATCTCTGGTTTATGTGGCCTTTTTGTCTCATAGGTTAATATTTTCCTAGTGTCTTTGGTGTTCTTCATTCTCCTTGGCTCAAATCAATAACTACATCTTAAAGTAGCAATTCTCTAATAACTTTTCTGAAAGTCATGTTGGAACAAAGAAATATAGCTCAGTGAGAAATTAGGTACGGGCAAGTAGACAGAAATTTGTCAAGAAACTGAAATTAGCAAAGCACAAATTATAAAAGTATCTGCTACCAGCAGCTCAGAAGCATGATTCAAACTGTAAAAATGTATTATGTTAAGACGTCTCTGTAATAGTAAGATTTAGAAAATAATAAACCATACCAGCACAGACAATTCCAAACCACAATCACTTCACAAAAGATTAAAACTATATTCTGATATATAAAATATTGGAACTGTCTTCTAAGCTAATTGGTTTGGATACTTCTACAACCAAGTGGATTAAGCAGTGCCACACACTGAGGTTGACATTACACCATGTGTACCTTCTGTGCTTCACCTCTCTTCTGAGATTAGGCCTGGCAGGTACTCTCAATTAATAATGGATTAAATTGTATATACACATAGACACAGGAGAAGAGCCCAACATAACTGACACTTTATGTAAAATTATCTAATTTATTCCCCTTAATTTACTGCCATTGGAAAGATGACAGTGATAACTAAAGTGAACATTTGTGCTACTTCTGCTGTCTAAAGCAGTGGATTACACGGCAGTGTTGAGATACGGGTGGAACCAACCTCACTCCTCACGCTAATACTGGGTTCTGATTGGCATAAACTGATGTAATCCAATCCTCTTGTCATTTCACTAACCACAGTAAGTGGTCCAAAGAAGGCATCATCCCATCAGGGTGAAGCCCGAGGAGTTGTTCAAGGAGTGGGCAAAGGAGGTGCTATCATCTTCTCTGGTGTGCAGTCTGTTCCAGGGAAGCCTGGAATCACTGCAAACAATGGCGGCCTGAGCTAATACGGGGGAGTTAAGAGAGTAACAGGACAGAAACAGAGCCACGGCCTGATTAAACTGTGCCTGAAGCTCACCCTGTATCTAAACCTTTCAGACAACAACCTCCTTTTAATATTTAAGGCCGTTTCAGTTGGAATGAATTGTTAATTGCAATTGAAAAAAAAAATCTTAACAAAGATGACAAAGATGATGATGGCGACAATGATGAATGTATGACCATGACAACAACCCAGGTTTAAAACAGGTGTTATTTTCCTATTTATAAAGTGAGAAAACTGCGACTATGAAGGGAAAAAGAATTGTGAAAAGTTCCTCAGCTGGTAAACTAAAATATCAACTATATCCTCTCAGCACGACCTTTCGACTGCAGAGGGCTTCCCTTCATGTTCGATCCATCAACAGAGAACACCAGTAAGTATGAAGGAGATTACCAAGGTCAATGTCCACTTGCTATGTTAAAAAGGCTATGCTCCTAAAGTCTTTATTCTATGGCAGCTTCCTTTCTTCTAGATGACGGTCTTGGAGCAGTGGGCCTTTGCTGATGTATATGACACATAGTACTCAAATATTAGAGTTGCACTACATTTAACTAAAACCACACTAGTAACAGTAAGGACAACTTTCCATGAAGAATACATACTTCATTGCTCTCTAAATGGTCTTTGTTTCCATTTCTGCCCTCCAGCCCCCAACCACACACTTACACCCAGAACACATAATAGCTGAAAAGAAATTTCTAAAGCAAAAGTCAGCCAAGCCACTTTCCTGTTTAAAATCCCACCTCAGGTACCTAGAGTTGCAATCATGCAAATATCAATAGTGGATAACTTCAGAGAACAAAAATTTATTTTCTCACAGTTTTGGAAGTTACAAAGTCCAAATCAGGATCTCAGTCATGTCAGTTCTTCCTGTGAGCCTCTCCTCTAGATCTTGTTGTTTGTTGGCAATCCTCGGCCTTCCATTAATTGTAAGGATCTCCACATATTGTCTGCCTTTCTGTGTGTGTGTGTGTGTGTGTGTGTCTATTCTGGTCTTTCTGTAACTCAGAAGTGATTAGTTTTAGGATGTACCCTACACAGGTATGACCTCAACTAATTAAAGGATTACATAGATTGCATTATGAAAATTAATTGTATCAGATTACATTAGACTATATTATGGGAGGCATTCAGCTCTACCCATTGCTGAAGAGTCAGTTCTGACTCACAGTGACCCTACAGAATAGAACAGCACTGACACATAGGGTTTCTAAGGCTGCAAATCTTTACAGAAGCATTACCCGACCTTAGAACCTATTACATTGCCACAGTAGTCAAAACAGTCTGGTACTGGTACAAAAACAGACAGATCAGTGGAACAGAATCGAGATCCCAGAGATGATATCATATGCCCGTGAACAGTTGATATTTGACAAAAGCCCTAAGATATTAAAATGGGGTAAAAGCAATCTCTTCAACAAATGGTGCTGGCAAAATTAGATATCCATCTGCACTAAATTAAAACAAGACCCATATCTTATCCCTTAAACAAAACCCAACTCCAACTGGATAAAAGACCTAAATATCAAATCTAAAACGATAAAGCTCATCCAAGAAAAAGGAGGAACAACAATGGAAGGTTTAATACACAATGCAGATAGACTTCAAAATTTGTCAAACAAACCACAAACAACAGAAGAGAAAATAAAGGGGAACTACTAAGAATCAATCACTTTTGCTCATCCAAAGACTATTAATAGAATTAAAAGGCTACCTACACAATGGGAAAAAATATTTGGCAACTCTATGTCAGACCAACACCTGATTTTCATAATCTATAAGGTACTACAAAATATCAATAAGAAAAAGATAAATCATCCAATTAAGCAATGGGCAAAGGAGATGGACAGACACTTCTCTAAACAGGAGATCCTTGCAGCCAAAAAACACACGCAGACATGCTCATGATCATTAGCTACTAAAGAAATTCAAATCAAAATGACAATGAGATACCATCTCACCCCAATGAGGTTGGCCACGATCCAAAAAACTCAAAACACTAAATGCTGGAGAGGCTGTAGAGAGATTGGAACTCTTCTACACTGTTGGTGGGATTGCAAAATGGTGCAACCTCTTTGGAAAGCAATCTGGCACTATCTTAAAATAGTAGATAAACCATTTCATCCAGTAATTCTACTACTTTGAATATATCCTACAGAATCAAGATCATTCACACCAATTGACACATGCATATGACTGTTCATTGCAGCACAGTCCACAATAGCAAAAATCAACCCACAGGCCCAAGAGCAGAAGAATGGATAGGTAAATTATGGTATATATACTCAATGGGATGCTATGCAAGACAAAGAACAACGATGATAGCAGGAAATATATTTAACCTGGTTTCAACTGGAGAACATTATGTTGCGGGAAAGTAGTCAGCGACAGAAAGACAAATATGGTATGAGACCCTTACGATAAGAACTTAAAAGCAGACTCATGCATAACAGAAAAGACTGATGGCTGCAAGGGTAGGGTGGGTGGGCGAGGGGGCAGGTTTAGATTAGATAGTTGTTAGAAATTTGATTGGGTGAAATTGGTGACAGCACACATTAGTAAGAAGATCAACATTAACCGGATTTCAACACAACTTGTGTACTCCTCCCATCTTAACCCAAAATTGCAAGGACAGAGCAGCTGAGGTGAGGGGGCCGGGGACCATGCTCTCAGGGGAAATTGAGGCCAATTGGCACAACTAGCATTCTGCTAATGAGGACTCTCTACACCCCACATTGGTGAGTGGCGTCTGGGGTCTTAAAAGCTGCCAAGCTGCCATCTGAGAGTACAGCAAATAGTCCCTACTTGCAGGAACGGACGATCACCGAGGTCCATAGTGACATGGGGGAAAAAGAATGCAGAAGACAGAGAGACCCACGCAAGTGGGCTTCTACATCAATTTGTGACTAGACGAACCAGATGGTGCCCGGCCACCACCAGTTATAGCCATGATGGAGCTCACAAAGTTGAGTCTCACTGGCAACACAAGAATAAATAGGGGTGCACCCTGAGATTTCCACTGAAAGACCACAATTGATGGTCCATGGGCTTTGGGGTTTCCCTGGGAGCATGGTCCCTGGCCCTGATGCTGCCCCGGTCCATAAATCATAATGACAGTCAACTTTTCGGACACCAATGGGTTGGACTTGGTGACACAGAGTGACCATATTTTGTGGGCACTTTATGGTTCTAGGCATCTATAGGATGTTGGCCTGCTGACCTCCTACTGGAGGAAGGGGAATGGGTGGAGAGGAGAAGATAGGAGACTACTGGGAGGATAAGACATGTATGGAGCAGAGAGGAAGAGCGTGCTGTTACCGTGCAGTGAGAGCAGTGGAAGCTGCATATAGGTGAGCATGCAAATTTATATGGGAATGTACATTTTTATTCAATTATCATCATCATCATCATAAACATGGGGGGGAATCTTTACAGAAGCAGAATGTCACATCTTTCTCCCATAGAGAAGCTGTGGGGTTCGAACTACAACCTTCTGGTTAGCAGCTGTGTGCTTAACCATTAGGTCACCTGGGCTTCTTAATCTGCTCTTCCCAAGACCCAGTGATTTAATCACAAGTAACTGCTCCACGACCGTGTGCAGGTCCCTCCATTAGACAAGGAATGCTACGGAATACTGGGGCTGCCAGAAACCAAAAGAGACAAAAGGAACTTCCTCTAGAGCTGAGACCCTGATTGGGATTTCTAGTCAGACAGCACGGGCCTACGACACACTGAATTCGAACTTTCAGCCTCTAGAACATGAGAAAATAATTTCTGTTCTTTAAAGCCATCTGCCGGTGGTAGTTTTGTTATGACAACACTAGTTACCTAAGATACTAACCAAAAAAAAAAAACGAACAAATGTTTTTCAACCGGTGAACAGATAAACTATGGTACACCCACAGAATGGACTATGAATTAACAAAGAAAAGGGATGAACTACTGTTACACAGATGGATGAACCCATCCCTGAGTCAGAATTGGTGGGACATCAGTGAACGGTTGATATGAAAGCAGCCAAACTCAAAATCCATACAGCAATGACTCCACTTCTATGACATCCCTGTGGGCAAAACTTGAAAGATGAAAAGCAGATTAGTGATTTCCAGGGGTTCCAGGTACCAGGAGGGAGACTGTCAAGCACAGCATCAGAGAATTTTTTTGGAATGACAGACCTGTTTTGTATCTTGATTGCAGTGTGGTTACATGACTGTGCTTTTGTGGAATTCATGCAACTGTACATCAAAATTTACTTATGTAAATCTGGAAATAAATGGAAAGGGTATACAGTGGGGGAAGAAAAACTATATGAATCGTTATTGCAAGACTTTATAACTTCATCACTTCAGAGTTTGCCTGTCAAGTTATTTATTTTGCCAAGGGAAAAAAGATGAAATGACATGGGAAGCATGTTTTAAAAATTCACAGAAAGAATATAAAACAATCTTTGTATTTTTCTCCATGTTATGTTTTAGTGAAGTTAGTTTTGTGGGGGGTAGTGTATGTGTTGGAGTCCCCGAGTGGTGCAGACAGTTAAAATGTCAGCTGCTATCCGAAAGGTTGGAAGTTTGAGTCCACCCAGAGAAGTCTCAGAAATTAAGCCCTAGAGATCTGCTTCCAAAAAAATCAGTCATTGAAAGCTCCTACGGTACACAGTTCTGCTCTGACTCACATGTGGTCTCCATGAGGTGAAATCAACCTGATGGCAACTAGTTAACTAGTGGGTGTTGTTAAGTGGAAGACAGAAACAAAAGGCCCAAGGATTTCTCAGCTTTCAGACTTCTACAGATCAAGGGTCTTCCACCGTGCAACTTTATCCTGTAAGAGATCCTACCAAAAGGCACAAGACAAAGAGTTCCTGGGAAACAATAACCCTTGCAGTGATTAGAAATAAGAATCCAAATTCCTCACTACTCTACCGCCACTTTGCATCCTCCTCCCCATAGAGTAAAGCTGTTCTTGCAGTTTCCCAAGCATGCCAGGCGTCTAACCCTCTCAGACCTCTACTGGAATGCTTGTCTCCACCCATCCCCAATTGGCTCCTCCTCCTCCTGATCCCCCAACACATCACCTCCTCAGATTCTTCCCATTCCACCTAATCTAGAGTGGTCACTCCCACTCATCAAGTTCTCCACCCTGAGAAAATGGCAGTGGACAATTACAAAGCTTACATAGGTGGTGGGAGTGAGGTGGGGCCGATGAATAAAATTAAACAGGACAAGAAGGCAAGAGGGAGGAGAGGCAGGGAGGATGCTGTTTTAAACAGGGTGGGCAGGAAGGTTTTCTGCAGTTTCCAGGCAAAAGGAACAGCAGATTCACAGACTCTGAGGAGTGTGCTCAGAGTATTCCAGGAACAGTGTATGGGTGGCAATGGTTAGGGCTAGCTGCCATCAAGTTGGCCTCGGACTCACAGCAACCCATGCACAACGGAACCAAACACTGTCCAGATGTTGCACCTGATCAGCTGTAGACCAGACTGTTGTGGTCTACTGGGTTTTTAATGACTGATCTGCAGAAGCAGATAGTCAGTCCTTTCTTGCTAGTCTGCATCAGTCTGAAAGCTCTGCAAAAACCTACTCAGCATCACAGACACATAGAAGTCTCCACTGACTGCACATGAGGTGCACCGGCTAGGAATGGAACCCAGGTCTCCTTGATAGAAGGTGAGATTTTACTACTGAACCACCACTAATGTCTTAGTATGCAGCCAACGGCTAGATAAACGACAAAGTCACAAAAACTGGAGGGCTAGGTCACATAGGAGTCCTGGTGGTACAGTGGTTAAGAGCCTGGCTGCTAACCAAAAGGATGGCAGTTTGAATGCACAAGCAGCTCCTCAGAAACCCTGTGTGACAATCCTACTCTGTCCTATACAGTCACTATGAGTCAGAATCAACTTGATGGCAATGGGTTAGATCACACAGGGCTTTAATTTGGAACTGAGTCATGTGGGAAATCTTAGCATTTTAAGTAGAGAAATCATATAATCTGACTTACGTTTTTTAAAGAATTCTCCTGGTTGCTGTGTAACCTTCTGATACTCTTCCTAATAGTCCCAAGTAACACTACCCAAAATTTTAATGACTTATTTGTTTATAACGTCTATCTTCTCTAATAAACAATATACTCCATAAAAATAAGGACCATGTCTTTATTTAACCACTTAAAACTCAAAACTAATCATCTCCCTACAGCATGACCCACAAGAGTGAGAATCCACAGCCACAGGAAAGGGGCGCCACATGGAGCATCACTGCCAATCATTCTACTCCTAAATGTAGTTTACACACATGAACAGAAGCCTAAACTAGAGGTCTACAACCCACACCAAATCCAGTGCTGTCAAGTCGATTCCAACTTAGAGTGACCCTACAACCACTCCAAATTCATTTAAGGCACACTCATATGAGATGAAAAGTATTTGAAATTGCAGTATGACAGGAGTTAGGTATCAGCTATCAGTGACAAACCTTAAGCAGAGTGGGGGAACAGGGCTGGGATGAACGCGTGGAAAGTTTTGCAGAGAAAACTCCCAAGCTAGTTCTAAAAAAGAAAAAATATGTTTAGGTATCTACAAGGAAGGCAAGGAGGGAGGGTACAGAAGAAAAAAAGCCATTTTACACAGCAACATTTTTTTCATAATTATTGGTGTAGTGGTACAGTATAAACTATCATTATACACAAACCTGAATTTGAATTCCATCTCATTTTTTAACTGTTTGACTTTGGGCAAGTTACATGAACTTTCAGTGTCTCAGTTTCCTTATCTATAAAATGTAACTGATTACAGAATGCCTACCTCATCAGGGTAAAACCCTTTTGGCATAGCAGTTAAGTGCTATGGCTGCTAACCAAAAAGCTGGCAGTTCACATCCACTAGGCAGTTCAAATCCACCAGGCAATTCCTGGAAACTGTATGGAGCAATTCTACTCTGCCCTATAAGGTTAGCTTTGAGTCAGAATGGACCAGACAGCAATGGATACCTCTTAAGGCCACCATTTGCCTGTCAGTTTTTAGTGCCCGTTATCCATCATTCCTACCTCCCTCATTTCATAATTGGACCAGTCATCTCTGAACTGAGTTACCCAAGTAGAACACGTTCTTGGAAGTCTCTAGAATTTGGCACATGCTCTTCCCTCTTTGAGAAACATCCTTCCTTCCCACCTGTGGCACAAAGTTTCTGCTTTAAGTTTCCCCACCTCTGGAAACAATCTCCGATTCTTTCTGGTAGAACTGTTAAGCTTCCTATTAACCATGTAAACTATCGAGAGTTACGTTGAATTTACTCCTATTTGTTTCTTTCTCCCAGTAAGTCTAAAAAAACAAAACAAAACAAAACTTCAAACCCAGTGTGGTATCTGGCGCACAGTCTGTGCTTAATAAATGTTTGTTAAATGGACTCTAACCTCAGAGGAAACTCAGGTGGTGTAGTCCTTAAGAGCTACAGCTGCTAACCAGGCAGTTTGAATCCACCAGGCACTTCTTAAAAGCCCTACGGGGGGCAATTCTACTATTGGGTTGCTATGAGTCAGAATGGAAGCAACATCAATGGCTGAGAAACCCTGGTGGCCACGTAGTTGAGTGCTATCGCTGCTAACCAAAAAGCTTAGCCATTTGAATGTACCAGGAACACTTTGGAAACTCTATGGGGCAGTATTATTCTGTCGTAAGGGTGGCTATGAGTCAGAATGCACTGGATCGCAATGGGTGGGTTGGGTTTAACCACTTAGATGAAATAACTCTAAACACATAATCCGCAAGTACCTACACACATGAATTTTTAGCATTCCTAAATGTCCTCAATATACATACAATACACCTAGCTTTCTCTAACATGAAGTTATTAATTGAATATTACAACCAACTTAAGAGTTCTAATATGTTTTGCCCCATAGAAGACACTTTTCTCTGAAAAGACTCAAGACATCTTTTCAGCACACTTAGGGTTTTGCCAAGTAATGTAAATGGCACATTAAACAGTCATGATAGCATCTAGTAGTTATAGCATCTAGAATTGAAAGACTACTTTTGTGGTCCAGGCAACATTTTTTTTTTTTTTAGTTTTTACCATGTCCTAGAGACCATGCTAATCATATCAACATACCAGCACCAAACAGGTGAATAAATTTGTGCTCTTCTCTGTGGGAGTTCACAAGCTAATAAAAAATAATTCTCATGGGTAGAATGCTTTCCTGTTTGCAGAGTCCTGATGGTAGAGTAGTTAAGAGCTACTGTTGCTAACCAAATGGTCAGCAGCTCATCTCCACCAGCCACTCCTTGTAGATGCCAAGGGGTGGGGCCCTACACTGTCTTCTAGGGTAGCTATGAGACTAAATCCACTTAGGAGCAATGGGTTTGGTTTGGGTTTTGATTACTGTTTGCACTCTGTTCACATTCATTATTTGAATATACCCAACCCAAAATGCACTGCCACTAAGTTGGTTCCAACTCACAGGAACCCTGTAGAACAGAGTGGAACTGCCCCATAGTTTCTAGGGAGCACGCAGGGGGTATGAACGGCTGACCTTTTGGTTAGCAGATGTAGCACTTAACCATTAGCCACCAAGGAAAGTTTTCATCTGAATACATATGCACAAAAAAAAATTTTCAAACAACAATGCAAGTGTTAATACACACTGAGGACAGACTCCAAAATCTGTCAAAGGAACCACAATCAACAGAAGAGAAAATAGATAAATGGGAGCTGTTAAGAATCCAACACTTTTGCTCATCCCAAGACTTTATTAATAGAATTAAAAGAACACCCACAGAATGGGAAAAAATATTTGGCAACTCTATATCAGACCGACGCCCAATCTCCATAATCTATAAGATACTACAAAATATCAATAGGCCAAGCAAAATATCAATAAGAAGAAGATAAATCATCCAATTAAGCGATGGGCAAAGGAGATGGACAGACATTTCACTAAAGAGGAGATCCAGGCAGCCAAAAAACACATGCAGACATGTTCACGATTTTTAGTTATTAAAGAAATTCAAATCAAGACAACAACGAGATACCATCTCACCCCAACAAGATTGGCCATGATCCAGAAAACACAAAACAGCAAATGCTGGAGAGGCTGTGGAGAAAGTGGAACCCTCCTACACTGTTGGTGGGGTTGCAAAATGGTCCAGCCTCTTTGGAAAGCAATCTGGCACTTCCTTAAAAAAATGGATTATCGATATACCATTAGAACCAGTAATTCCACTACTTGGAATACATCCTACAGAATCAAGGCCTTTCACACCAAAGGACACATGTACCAGAATGTTTATCGCAGCACAGTCCACGATAGGAAAAAGATGGAATCAACCCAGATGTCAAACAACAGAAGAATAGATAGGTAAACTATGGTACATATACTCAATGGAGCACTACGCAATGATAAAGAATAACGATGATTCCAGGAAACATCTCCTAACCTGGTTTCAACTGGAAGACATTATGTTGAGTGAAAGTAGTCAGCGACAAAAGGACAAATACTGTATGAGACCTCTACAATAAGATCTCAAAAACAGACTTGTGTATAGAAGAAAAGACTCTTTGACAGCTGCAAGGGAGGGGAGGGAGGGGGTAGGTGGGGAGGGCTTAGTTTAAATAGTTGCTAGAAATCTGGTTGGGAGAAAGCAGTGATAGCACACATTAGAAACAAGAACAACATTAAGTGGACTTCAGCATAACTTGAGCACTCCTTCCATCTTAACCCAATATTGCAAGGATAGAGTAGCTGGGGCGGGGGGCGGGGGGCCATGCTCTTAGGCGAAATCGAGGCCAACTGGCACAACTAGTGTTTTCCTAAGAGAGCTCTCTGCACCCCATATTGGTGAGTGGCGTCTGGGGTCTTAAAAGCTGCCAAGTTGCCATCCGAGGACACAGCAAATGGTCCCAACTCAGCAGGAACGGATGCTCACCGAGGACCAAAATGACATGCGGTAAAGACAACCTAGAAGACAGACAGATCCAGAAGAGTGGGTGCCTTCATCGACTTGGGACTGGAAGAACCGGATGGTGCCTGGCCACCACCAGTGATAGCTACGATGGAGCTCACTAGGTTGAGCCTCATTGGCAACACAAGAATAAAAGGGGGTGCATCCTGAGATCTCCACTAAAAGACATCAATCGATGGTCCAGTGGTTTCGGGGTTCCCCTGAGAGCATGGCCCCCGGCCCTGATGCTGCCCTTACCCATAAATTATAATGAAGGTCCACTCTTTGGACAGGAATGGATTGGACTTGGCAATGCAGAGTGACCATATATTGGTTGCACTTCATGGTTCTATACATCCATAGGATATCATCCTGCTGACCTCTGGCTGGAGGAAGGAGAGTGGGTGGAGAGGAGCAGAAAGGAGGCTGTTGGGAGGATGAGACAGGTATGGAGCAGAGAGGAACAGTGTGCTGTCACCGGGCAGGGAGAGCAGTGGAAGCTGCATATAGGTGGGCATGTAAATTTATACGGGAATGTACATTTTCACTCAGTCATGTTAAATAAAATAAAAAAAAAAGTATGAGTACGTGTTATGTGTATGTAGTCAACCCCTAGTAAAGCTATAAAAGTATCTTCAAGCCATTTATAAATACTATACTACACCTTTATATCAGAGAAATGATATACTTCAAAATTCCTCCTTCAAATATCTTTTCATGGTTATACCCAATGCAGTAACTGCCATGCCTTTATAGCCTTCCTGTGATTTTTTTTTTTCCCCTATGTGAAATCCTCAATTTATTTTCAAGTGACATGGAAATACAAGGACTATTTTAAGCTAGTTAATTATTTTATACATAGCATTGGGGTGGACTGATGAATCTGTACTTCAGTGTATTTATGGATCATTAATTTCTGGCCATTCCTCTTCTGAATTATTTTTCTTAAGAATAAAGGAAAAGAAGTTGGCCACCCTATACTAGCTCGGTTTGTGTTGTTTCCTTAACATGCGCCTATAGGCTTTATCATCTCTGCCACAGCTGAAGTGATTCCAAATTGCTTTATGACACACTTGGATTTTCTCCTGCTAATAATTCCCCCTTCCTGCCCATGACTGGCAGGCTTCTTCCACACTGCAGTAATGTGGGACAGCTAATTATCTACCAATCCACCTTGCTATTCCACACTTGGCAACTTTTATCTGCACAGGACAGCTGCACTCTCTGCGTTTGAAGTAAAATGTCACTCTCTGCTAATGCAACAAGACTTACATCACTAATGATGTCTCGACACTTTGAAGAAACAACTCAAAGCCTAATTAAAAATTCAGATTAGTTCACACTGGCTTGCTGATTTCCACTGTCCTTCCACCAGGGCTCCAAGCAGCTTTTAAAATACTCCATGCAAAAATAAAATTGGAAAAAAATAATAATAAAATCCACGGGGAATAAAGAAAAAAAAAGCAGTGCTGCAGCTTGGGCTTTGCATCTTTAAAATGACTGTTAGGGTTGAAACAGAACCAATACATTATCACCTACAACAGACAGGATTTTACTCCACTCTACAATTATAATGAACCACACTATTCCTAAGGAAATATGGATCAGAAGCTACTTTCCAGTCAATCCATTCTAGTATTTTGGGGTTGGAAATATTCATACTATAATTAACTCAGAAATCATTTGACTATGTAAGCCTGAAGCAGGGGAAACTTTCTGAGCTCAGAATGGAGGCATGGTAAAGAGGCATTCAAATGACATTTGTTTCATCATCAAATCAAACCAACGAATCATTCCAAAGTAATAATTCTATTGTAATTTTCACAACAAAACAAACAAACAGGGAAAAGAAAAAAAAAAACCCATTACACTCTTAACAGTTAGAGAAACATGGTTCCGAAACTTAGTGTCAAAACAGAACTATGCCTGAAAATTTGAGGTGGAATTTCCTTCTGCAGCTTTTATGCAAACAAATGCTAAAGAATCAAAGTTGTGTTCTACACTTTCTTAAAAGATAAAAATAATACTTCGGTAGTACAAAGTCATAACTAAAAACTCCTACTAACCATTTAGAAACTCTGGTGGCACAGTGGTTAAATGCTGCAGCTGGTTGGCAGTTCAAATCTGCCAGGCACCAGTAGGTCACTGAGTTAGAACTGAGTCGACAGCAGTGGGTTTTGTGTTTGTTTTTGTTTTGGTATTAATCATTTAACTGTGTTCTTTTAAAATCTAACTACAATCTACTAAGTCTCAGAATATTTTTATTTATTCACTAGTGCACTGACTTCTAGGGATTTAAAATAGAAAAAGAAAAAAAAATTTATTTCCCTAAGCTTTTAAGTGAAAATTCCTTTTAAACCAAGCTTCTCTTTAAACAATAGGGCAACCACAGAGTACCACTGTGAAAATAGTTTCGGGGGGAAAAAAAAAAAAAACAGTGAGAGTTGTAAGACCAAGACTTGAGTACTGAATCAACAGCTTACTGATGTGGTGCACAGAGAGCCATTTCCCCACTGGGTCGCAGTTTTCTCATCCATAGACAGGCAGACAGGAGGATGAATTGGCCTATCTCTGTGGTCCTTTCCAGCTCTCCCGATACCCAGTGCTCTGTGGATCTGAGAGGCCAGGGAGAAAAGGCAAGCAGAGGGCTGACCTGCTGAGGCTTGATTTCCACAACCCTCCAAGGCAGACCACAGTGGGCAGTCAGCAAGCCTATCACTGGGCCAGAAGCAGAAAGACATTAAGCAGGCCCTCCCTGCAGTGGACATGAGGAAGTAGAGCTTAGAAAGGAAGCAGGCCGTGACAGCCAGAGGCACTGAACAGTGTCTGGACCCTAAACCTCTTCATCAGAGTTTTCTAGGGACAAAATGCTATCCAGATTCCTGGTTCTTCTCCCCAAAGGACATCTCTCCCAAATACAAAGGTCTCAGGCACAAGAAGCTGCTAGCTCCCAACTCAAACACTGGTTAGCTATCCTTGCCCTGCTGGAATACAGAAGAGAACCTATTTAAGAAGGAAAGGCAAGCAAAAAGAGAAAAGCAACTGGAAGCTAAAACTGCCACCAGGCCATTTTGGGCTCCCTGTGCCTCTGCGTCAACAAAGAAGAGAGTTACAGTACTGGCTGGTGTGACTGATCCTGACGAGGAAGATGAAATTGGACTGATATTACATAACGGAGATAAAGAAGAGTATGCTTGGAATACAGGAGGTCCCTTAGGGCGCCTCCTAGTATGACCATGTCCTGTGGTTAAAGTCAATGGAAAACTACAGCAACCCAATTCCAAAATGACTGCTAATAGCCCAGATCCTTCAGGAATGAAGGTCTGGGTCACCTTACCAGGCAAGGAACCACGACCAGCTGAGGTGCTTGCTGAGGGCAAAGGGAATACAGAACGGGTTGTAGAAGAAGGCAGTTCTAAATATCAGTTAGGGCCATGTGACCAGCTGCAGAAATGAGGACTGTAATTGTTAAGAGTATTTCTGCTTTGCATGAATCAGGTATTTTTGTTTATGAAACATAAGATGTAAATGGGCTAATGCATTTTCAGTTGCACATGTGTTAGTTATGTCATGTTAGACATAAGTATGACTTTGTAATTGTATTCCTTCAGAGACTACAGATGGTAAGGGGAGACATGTGCAGATCCCAAGTTGACAAGTGGTGGACTGTGGTGGTCGAGATTTGTGTCAACTTGGCAGCTCCATGTTTGGTTGCTGTATCAAGTGGCAGGGACGGGGCCTATGGTGGCTTCCCTCCCCTCAGCTCTCATCTCTCTGCCTTCACCCCCTACTTCCTGTTTGCTCACATTGCCAGCAGCTTCTGCTCTCTTTTACATCTGGTTCCTGGACCTGAACTAGCAGCTGTTGGATTCATCAACCCTTACAGCCAGAGCTTGAGAGTCCTGTTCCCCGACCTGCCGATCCTGGGCTTGCCTACCTCTGCAGCTCCGCGAGTCAGCAGAGGCTTCACAGTCTCACTGTCAGCTTGGGATCGCCAACCTACACAACCGGTGAACTAGAACTCTGGTCTCTGACCTGCTGACCTTGAGCTCACCAGCTCCCATGGCCATGTGAGGCTTGTGCCAGGACTTGGAACATTCAGCTTCTACAATTGCACGAGCTGTTTCCTTTACGTACAAATCTTTCCTTGTACATATACGCGTTACCGGTTTTGCTTCCCTAGTAAACCCAGCCTAAGACACCCTCCCTGTAGTGGACATGAGGAAGCAGTGCCTAGAAAGGAAGCAGACCGTGACAGCTAGTGGCTTCTAACAGTGTCTGGATTCTAAACCTCTTCAACTGAGTTTTCTAGAGAAAAAACACTATCCAGATTCCTGGTTCCTTTCTCCCGAGGACACCTCTCCCAAAAACAAAGGTCTCATGCACAAGAATCTGCTAGCTCACACCTCAAACACTGGTAAGCTATCCTGGCCCTGCTGGAACAGAGAGGAGAATCTACTTAAGAGGGTATGGCAAGCAAAGAGAGAAAAACGGGGCACTGGCTATACTGTTTAATTAAGGTGTAAACTAGTCCTATCCAGAGACTGACCTCAGAGTGGTTCAAGGTTTCTGAGTTGTATAATCAAAGCATTTGCAGCATGAATCCACTCAGAGGAGCCCTGGAAGACAGGCTTTGAAGAAGAGCTCATTTCTACTCTGTTAGCACATGGGGTCCCCATGAGTCACAATCAACTCAATGGCAACAGGTTGGGTTTTTACTTCGGTTGTGCACAGCAGTAAACCAATACAAGTGCATGTGGTAGAGTCAACTCTGACTCGTAGCAACCTGACAGGGCAGAGTGTATCTGCCCCATGGGGTTTGCAGGGAGAAGCTGACGGATTTGAACTGCTAACCTTCTACTTAACAGCTGAGCTCTAAACTGCCTTGCCACCAGGGCACCTAGAAGGGAGTCAGATCCATTATTCCAGCTGGTATGCACTGAGTAGTCTAGGACCTGCCACTTGACAATTCTTCACTAACATGAAGGAGCCCAGGTAACCTCCACCTGCTTCTCCAGCCTTTCTTTTGTTCTTGTTTCTCTCTAGCTCTAAACACCAAACCTTACTGCCATCTTGCTATTTCTCAGAGGTGGCTGCTATACACTTTCCCCTCACCAAAGAGTCTTCTGGAAACTCTACTTTTTGACTTCTTGTTATTCATTCCATTTCCTCAGGGAGGCTTTCTAGATTCACATCCCCGACCCCATCCCTGCTTCCCAAATAAGTTAACATCCCTGACATATTTTTTTCAGGAATTCAGTGTATCCTGGCTTATAACATTCATTATCTCTGAAATTAAATGATGGGTAAGTCAGCCTAACATGGTACCTGGCACAAAATAACAGACAACTAATATTTGTTGATGTACTTCTGAAGACAGAGAGTGCATCTTTCAAAATGCTCCATTTTAAAACTCTTCTGTCAGAGACTTTAGATTAAACACTAAACAGAAATGTACTTCTCCATCACTTCTCACAAGCACTAGTTTTACCTCCAGGAGGCCCACTGAGTAATTCACACCCAGACACTGCAAATTGGTGGCCTCTGGCCCAATCCTGCCTGAGATATGTTTTGTTTGGCCCACATAGTATATTTTTATTTATCTTTTTTTAATCTGAATTCGTTGCCAACATTTTCAGAAATCAAGAGATTTCATGTCCAAGCCAGATTTCCAGCTTCTCTTTGAAAACAGAGGGAAAGGTTGGGCTCACAGTGCCACTAGACAACTACTGTACAAACTGAGAGGCACCTGCCCCCCTCAGCTCACATCCTGCAGTGTGTAACAGTCAACACCACTGCCTGTCGTCCCATACCCGGCCTGCTTAGCCATTTTACTGACCCTTACTTGTTACTGTACTTTGTTGGCACTGAGTTGATTTTGACTTGTGACCTGGTATCTTACAGAGTAGAACTGCTCCATAGGATTTTCTTGGCCATACTGTACCAGAAGCAGATCCCCAGGCCTTTCTCCTGCAGTACTACTGCTGGATGAGTTCAAACGGCCAATCTTTAGGGTAGCAGTCAAGCATAAGCTGTTTGTACCACACAAGGACCCACCCCTACATGTAGACACTAGATTTAACAACCACAGGCATTTTAGCATCTCCTGTCTTGTTTTGAATCACACAAGTTCGTTTAGCCTCCTCGATAAGACATGAGCTCTCAGACGGAAAGCTGGGTGTCTTCTGTTTCTCCTGTACTCTGCCAACCTCTAATACACCATGAAACCAAAACCAAAGACCAAACCACATGCCATGGAGTTGATTCTGACTCCTGATGACCCCGTGCATGGCACATTAAAACTGTGCTCCACATCGCTTTCACTGGCTGAGTTTTTGGGAGATGACCAGGTCTTTCTTGTAAAAAACCTCTAGCTGGACCTGAAGCACTAATCTTTCAGTTAGCAGTCAGGTGCCTGTGCCACCCAGAGACCTCCAGCATTAGGTATTCAGTGACTATTTGCAGAATATTGATGTGTTGATAGTCTAGCTTTGCTTCTTCCATCTCCCCTTTTTTCCCATTGCCTTATTATTTTCTCACTCAAGGAGGCAGAAAGAACAGAAGCAAGCAGAATATGTGGTCTTTACTGTGTTGTCCACTCCACATTGGCCAAATCCATGTGTCCAGAGTCAACAAGAAAACAATGGAAAGGCCATATGTGAAAACAAGGACTGGACAGCATGTTAAGGGATGAAAAGTGAGGTCTCAGAGGAACTTCCCAAAGAAAGAAGTTTCGGTGTTATACACGGACATCCGAGGAACAGCTATTTGTAAAGAAGAAGGGTGACACAGGGAACACTGGTAGCACACTGATTAAGAGCTACAGCTTCTAACCAAAAGGTTGACAGTTCAAATCTACTAGCCACTCCTTCAAGGTTTCACTCTGCCCTATAGGGTTGCTATGAGTCAGAAAGGACTCAATGACAACAGGTTTGTTAGTTAGGGTGACACACTAATGGTTTTGTTCAGACATGTCGTCATAAAAAAAATGTAAAATTCCTCTCCAAAATATTTATATTTATTTGTAAACTACAAATTATATATACTAACATACAATATATTGAAGTTCCTGAGTGGGTGCCAATGGTTGATGCACTCAACTGCTACCTGAATGGTTGGAGGCTCAAGTTGACCCAGGGTGCCTCAGAAGAAAGGCCTGATGATCTGATAAAAATCAGTCACTGAAAGCCCTGTGGAGCACAGTTCTACTTTGATGCACAGGACTCTGCCGTGAGTCACCGCAGACTCAATGATAACCGGCACCAATGTATTACGTAGATGGTAAAACATGAAAATATGGAAAATAACCAAAACCAAACCCAGGACAGTCAAGTCAGTGCCAACTCATAGCAACCCTATAGGACAGTGGGGAACTGCTCCATAGAATTTCCAAGGAGCATCTGGCAGATTCAAACCACTGGCCTTTTGGTTAGTAGACGTTAGCACTTCACTATCAGGATTTCCACTGGAAAATAAAAATGCTCTAAAATGTAAGTATATTACAGGTAGAATTAGGCAATGCCTGGAATTCTCTTTAAAATAATCTGAGGCAAGGAGAAGAGCCGTGGAGGCAGAGATAAAACAAGACTGAGTTGATAACTATTTAACTAAGTGAGAGGTACATGTGAGTTCTTACACTAACTCTCCTTACTTTGGTAGATTTTTTTAAATCTTTATAATAAAAATTCAAAAGCAAATTTGAATAAATCAAAATCAAACCTGTTGCTTTCAAGTCTATTCTGACTCATAATGACCTCACAGGACAGAAAAGAGCTGCCCCACAGTATTTCTAAGGAACTGCTGGTGGACCCGAGCTGCCAGCCTTTTGGTCAGCAGCCTGAGCTTTTAACCACTGTGCCTGTAGGACTCCAAATTTGAATAGCAGGCCTAATATGCATTCATACACCCCAAAAGATGGCCTTGTATATCCCCTAAAGACAGAGGATTGAAACCCATGGGACGGAGGACTGAAACCAACTGCCAAACCGAAATCTGCTAGTTGAAGGCTGGATTTTGGCTTCACTCAGGAGCAGGAGCTACACTTGCTGCCTGGGCTCCAGCACCAAACAGACGCTGTCACATACATATTTATGTTGACTGACTGCTCCTTTGCTGGGGTCTCCACCACTTTGTCATCTGTTAATTTTATTTCTCCCTGTTAACTACATGAAGCATGAAGACACTGAAGGTCAAATATTTCATAATGTGCCACAAGTTATACAGCTAATAATTGGCTGGTCAAACTTGTTGTCCCCTCATATTTTGAATTTCAATAAATTCTTACACCATGTCCAGACAAACCTAAAATAGATTGCACTCCATGGTGAAAGATTCCAGAGTTTTTTGCAAGGTTCCTCTCTGCTCATCCACTTAAGCTCAGAGGAAGGAACTCCCCAAGCAGCAGCTAGAAATAGCACCAAGTTATAAAGTGTGAATGAAACCATCTCCTTTCCCCAAGTCCTCTAGGCTCAAGCAGAATTGGCAGGAGAATCACAATAAACACGAGGGACCATGTCAGACATTACAGGTCTTAATTACAGGTCTTAACGAGGAGGAAGCTGAAGAGGTACTAAGTGCAAAGAGATACTTAATCAAAAGTCATTCAACATGTTTTTTCTTAGGCTCTTTCTTACCAAGGAAACCCTGGTGTCATAGTGGTTAAGTGCTACAGCTGCTAACCAAAAAGGTGGCAGTTCAAATCCACCAGGCACTCCTCGGAAACCAAATGGGGCAGTTCTACTCTGTCCTATAGGGTCGCTCTAAGTCAGAATCAGCTTGACAGCAAGGGGTTTATTTATTTATCTTCCTTTTTGGTTTTCTTACCAAGTTCAACCAAGAATCATCTATCAGTGGTCTATTTTTTATGTATTCAAACATTAAATTTCAGAGGAGAGCAAGGCAACAAGTTTTCCATTAATGCTTGTATTAGATACCAGGCACCTAATTAAATCACATTATTTGTAAATGCAAGTGATTTTTCCCCCTAAAACATTTTATATTGCATACAAACACCCTGAAACCACTCTAAATTGTGCCATGCCTGGTACGAGCCACATGATTTAGTGGAAAATACAAACCTGTTGCAAAACATGACTGCAAGTCAGCGTGCCATTGTAACAGAGCCACCAAGGCATTTACGTCCAGTAATCACAGAAGTTCCAGCTGATGATCGCCAAAGAAACTAAGTAAGACATGGTAACTGCACATTAAGGGTTGCAGAAGAGTCACAACCACCTTCCTACTTGAGGAGTTTAAGATGCACCAGCTATGGTGTCCAGCGCCACCACAGAGCATCAGCAATGCCCGATTAACTACTGATTTTGTTACCCTTCATGTTTAAGGCTGTGCTGTTATGTCAGGAGTGGCTCCTCTGTGTGAAGGTTTCACCGAGCAGATCAAGAAGATGAAGCTGACTTCCTTTGCCTCAGTAACAGGGGTTCCATAATAATCTGTTCCTAGGTCTACCATTCAGTTTCTGGGCGGCACTTGGCTGGTAAACAAAAGGTTGGCAGTTTGACCCCACCCAGGGACTCTGCAGGAGAAAAGGCCCAGCAATTTGCTTCCATTAAAACTACAGCCAAGAAAACCCTACTGTGCAGTTCTACTCTGTAATACCGTGGGGCTATCATGAGTTGGAATCAGCTTCACAGCACAAGGCAACATCATCACCACCTCTACCAGTGCAGGAATTCACTGCATTGTAACGCCTCTGTGCATCTGGCCAGCCCCTACATCATAACGCCTCTTCTTTACGTCTTATCTTCATCATCAATTGAGAGTCCTGGGACACAGATTTGACTGGACTCATCCTGTACCCCCAACCTGTTCTAACCCAAGTCCTCTTTTCATAATGTAGAAGCTCCCCAAAAGTTGGTTGAATCAAAAATGAATCAACAAATGAACTTACTATGTACTGATGCTCTGCTACATACAAAGAAGGTATGCCCTTTCGCTTCCCACCAGTCACTATTGAAAACATTATTCCATACTTTTAGCCAACAGCACTGCCCCAAACTGAGCCCTTCACTTCCTGAAGTCATGTCTCTCCCGCCTGCTGCTCTTTTGACTTGAGCTGAACCTACAGTTTGTACTTCATGTATTTCTTCTGCATCCACTGAAGGACCCCTCAAACACACACACAGACACACACACACACACACACACACACTTAGACCCCATCTAGCAGCTGTCTCATCAACCTGTTTGTGTGTATGCCAAGTTCACAGTGAGTATGCCCAGACCAACTAGCTGTGTTAGAGAAAACATCCAGGCGGGCATACTGGCCATGTGCCAAGCACTTGCTGTGAGGAAGCCTGTATTGTCATATAATGTTAAATGGGCCTTATAAGTGCCTGGCAAAATGGCTCCCAAAGCCAGTTATGTCTTCTAAAAAGCAGCCACTGTTACTTCACGGTTTTACCTGTGCAATGTTACCTCGTCTACCAGACTGTGAACTCCCAGGAGCCAGTGCCATAAGAGTTCTTTAGGGACTCTCTAGACATCTAATATCGTGCTCTGTGCACAATAAGCAATCAATCATTCTTTACTGATTTAAGTACAATTGCATCCCATCATCATTTCTCAGCTCCAGCTTAGCAGGTGCCTTTACACGCATTATTTCCATGAATTCCAAATCTCCAGGAAGAATCATCAACCCCAATTTTACAGACAAAGATCACCCAACTTGTAAAGAGACAGAGCTGGAACCCAAGTCTCCAAATACCAACATGGAGTTCCTTCCACTCCATGATCCTGTCTGATTAAAACTTGTTGCATAAATGCATAAGGAGAAGCAAGTGTCCCTGGACACAGTCACACACTGCTATTGCCCAGACCGCAAAGCCGACAGCTTCACTGGGGCAGACCCCTGAGGAGATGATGATTAGGTTTTTGACTGCTACCCATGATGCAGGATGTCTGCTGCCAGGGGGTGGCCGCATTCAGTAGCTGCTTTCCCAGAACACTGGCAAAAATCGGTTGGTGCAAATCATTTAAAGGTCTTGCTTTTTTACTTTTCTTTGCCCGTTACTAAAAAGCAACAAGAGAAAGCTTCTCCAAGAAAACCTTTCCGATAAACCACCACTTTTCAAACTGTCTTCTCTATCAGCAAGCAAAACTATGCCATGGGAAACAACTGTGCAGAAAGAAGGCCTGGTTTGGGTTTTTGTAAAATTATCCCTTGCGATCTCCTGTGAGCATTACATGCTGCCATTTGCAGAGCTGCAAAACAACAGGCCCAGTGTGAAGGCTGCTTTACAATTGCTCAAAAATAAAATTGTCCTTGGAGAATGTCAGCAGCAGAAGCCATTTAAAGGTCTAGAAATCGACTTTTTACATCTAAACTGAGCTACAGAAAGTTTCTCATAAAATGAGATGCTGCACTGAAAGATTCAGCCCGGGCTCAAAATGCCAAGGTCAAATGAGAGGACTCAGCCCCCTAAACAAAACCTCTTCTCTCCACCCCCATATTCGCATGGAAGTCTGCCATGGCTCACACGAATGTCCACAGGATGAGAGATGAAGACCACCTCTACTAAGCCCAGCATCCTATACGGCAGGAGTGCATCATCTCTATGTTAGCTCACTAAAGCCAAAACCCAAACCTAACCGAAAAAACTGGAAAACCAATCCCACTGTTGTCAAGTCAACTCCAAGTCATGTTAATCCTACAGAACACAGCAGAGCTGCCCCATGAGGTTTCCAGGGCTGCAACCATATCTGTACAGAAGCAGACTGCCACATCTTTCTACCCAGGAGCAGTGGGTGATAGTTTCAAAGCACCAACCTTTCAGGTGGCAGGTGAGGACTGTAACCACTTCGGCACACTAAATCATAGAATTTCAGACCCACTGAACAAATCCCAAAGGTTTACAGAGGAAAATGCGAGGCTTAAAATCTTTGTTCTAATAGCCCCAAATCCAACCAGAGTTAGATTTTATTTTTACAGGTCTTCCCCTCTTTCCCAAATAGCTGGCAGCCTAACTACATTAAAGAGACTCTTTTCCCCAGTTTCCCCAGATGGAGGCAAGTGGCAGATCAATGACCAGCTGAAGAATAGGAATTTAAATACAGTATGTGCTGTTCCTTTCAAAAAAGGAGAGAAGGCACTTCACATTTTGCTAGACAAAACCTGTCCCCAGGAGGCCAGTTTCCACAATGAGACTGCAAAGGTGTTAGAAAGAGGCCAGTTGGAAGCAGATAAAGGGCCATTTGGGCACAAACCCCCCACCGATCAGAGCTTTTTTTTTTTTTTTTTTTTTCCCCCTAAAGTGTCTCTTTTTCAACCGGGAAGCCTTTTAAATTTAACTTTGCTTTGGTCACTACCTGAAGGACAATGTGCTGGGATCCAGTTTCACCTTTTGCCATGAATCAGGTGAGAAACAGTAAAACCGCTGTCAGCCTCTCAGAAAAAGCCAGTCCTTAAATAGGGAAGAGGGGGAAAAAAAACCCTAAACTCTCGTCCATTCCTACTGCTAGGGTGGAGGTGGACAAATGCCTACTAATCCTACAAGCGGAGTCCAAAACTGCCACATATTAAGTTCCCTTTATTAGAAGAGATTGTAAAGTGCAAAAAAATGCAATTCCATTTGTGCTGTGAATGGAAACACTGGCCACTGAAAAAGCAATCCTGGTCTTTTCCTAGCATTTTAGTTACACCTCCTCTAAAAGTCACTTTGCTTCTACCAGAACTGTCAACAATAACCCCAAATCAGAAAATGCACACGAAAAAAAAATTTATAGCTAAATGTGAACCTGAAAGATCTGCACAGAAAGAGATAAAGGGCGTATCTTACTTAAAGCCTTCTCTATTATTATGCAAATGAAGAAAATCCGAGTCTATTGCACTTCAGAGCCCAGTAGTTGTTTTAAAAAAAAGAAAAAGTAAAATTACCTTTGAAGCAAGCCGTCAATTCTCAACCTCACCAAACCCTCTGTAAAAAATCTCAATCGTTTTTCACTACAGTGAAAATAATCTGCGGAACTGGTTTAAGGAAAATCCCAACATTTTGGAGGAGCCTTCATAGGGGGTGGGTTAGGTCTTCAAAGATGTTGGTAACAAGAATCCCAAAGTGACTCAAAACATCTCTCCCGGTGGGAGGTGGCGGGGTGGTCACAGCAGGAACCGAAATGAGAAACGTACTCCACGAACACATCCCTGGGAAATTCGCTCTTTCGAAGACAGTATTCTTCACCGTTATTATTGTAGGAATACATAAGAGAATGAAGTTAGTTTACTTAACGATATTATAGCAAAGGTATCTATCAGACTCCACACATTATCTCAACGTGTCCTTATCAAGTAGGCCCTTCCTGCCAAATAGCTTAAAATAACGGCGGGATGGAATCTCCAGGTGGTGGGTTAGTCATTTTTTGCCACGGTTGGCTACTAGTATCATCTTCAGGATTCCTCATTAGCCACCGGCAATTTTTCTGTACCCCTCTCTTCCTCTCCTGGGGAGGAGGATAAGCAGGATAAACAACCTGGAGAAATGGGAACCTTACTCACTTTACTTCCTTTTTCCTCTCACCGGCAAAAAGCATACACAAAGCCAAAAAAAAAAAAAAAAACAATACGGCGAACGGAGTGCATCGCGCAACAGCTACAACAGAAAGCAACCAAAAAAAAAAAACAAAAAAAAAAATCGCACACACAGGACAAGAACCCGGATTCTACGAGGCCAGCCCCTCCCCCAACCCGCCCGGGTGGAGGAGGGGGAAGGAGCGGGGTGCCCAAACCCCGACTGCTGCGCACTCCGCGATGCCTCCGCTTCCCGCGCCCATCGTTACGCCCCAGGTGAGGCGTTAGCACGGGTAACGGGTGCCCGGGGGCAATCTCTAAGTTTGCCCCACATCCTCGCTGGCCTCATCGATCACAAGAGGGTGATTTGCCTGCCAGACTCGTCGGCGTCCCCTAAGACTTGCGCGCGGGGGCAAACGCTCCCCTCTAGCCCCCTCGTTATGCCTCGATGCCTTGGTCCGGGGAAACTCGAGAAAGTGGTCAAAGGGTGAGACCCCAAGGAATCGGCCGAGCTCAGCGGGGCCGGCTGCCCAAGGATGGGTGCACAAAGAGGAGAAAGGAGTTTGCAGGGTGGCAGAGTGAAAACAAGTCCTGAGGGGAGAAGTGTGCAAATTAAGAAGAGAAGAGGCTGAATTATCCCCTCCAAGAAAAAGCTGGTTTCCAGAAGAGGAGGGCTGTGCGGGGAAAAGTGGGTTTCTTGCAAAGGGCAGGGGATTCTGTCGAGGAGAAAGGGAAGGAGGAGTGTGTGGGATCAAGAAAGAGGAGTTAATGTGTCGTCAGGAGAGATCTATGCAAAGGACAGATGGGGTCCGGCAGGACTGGGGCTCTGGGCATGCACGAAGGACAGATGCACGGTCTGAGAGACCTGTGTCAGGGAACAGGACGGAAGTCTAAGGAGAAAGGCAAGGTGCCTGGCAAGTTTGGGAACGCCAAGGGGGCCACTTACCTGCATGGTGACGACCCCCAGCTCTTCGGCCGCCAGTCTTCGCATCTGGCTTGCCAGCACTTGCGCCTCGTCCAGAATGGAGAAGTCAGCGTCGGCCACGGCACCAGGGAGCCAGCACAAGACCAGGCTGAGAAGCCAGAAGGGCGGCCGCCGCCTTCCAGCCCTGGCTTGGCCGGGTGAACTCCGGCCGCGGCGGATCAGGACGGTTGCTCCCGCTGTCTCCTCTTCCTCCGGCTCACGGGCCATGCTGCCTCCTCCCGACTCCCCGCGGACGGACTCGGGGCGCGGGGAAGCGGGAAGGAGAAACAGGAGGTGCTCCCAGGGCCCGCTCGGCGCACCAGCAAAACTTTCTTCCTCTTTTGCAGAGTCCTCTCCGCGCCGCGGCGGCAGCTCCCAAACTTAGGGGGCGCCCGGCTAAGGCGCGGGAGCGCGGGCGGCCACCATCGCCGAGCTCTGGCGGCTGCGGGCGGGAGAGGAAGCGGTCGAGAGAGCGCTTGTCGGGACCCCGGGAGCCAGCTCGGCCCCCAGGGCGCGGCGGGCGTCTCGGAGAGCGGTGGCTCCCGCAGCCGGGGAACGCGGGCTGCGCAGTCCAAGAGTGACAGTCGGGGCCGACAGCCGCGGAGCTTTCGCTTCCCCGGGGCCCCGCGCAACTAGGCGGCCGCGGCGGCGGCGGCGAGGGCGGGCTGCGGCTCGAGGAGAGGAGCGGAGACTCGGCTGCGAGGCGGGGGCAGCCACCAGAGCACCGGGGAAAAGGGGAAGGTTAAAAAAAAAAAAAAAAGAGCTTAAAGAAAGAAAGAGGTGGGGGAAAGGGAGGTGTCTGGTGCCACCACGCTGCGCTCCGACTCCGTGCACTTCCCGGCTCCGCCGCCGCCGCCACCACTGCTGCGGTGATTTATGGAACCAGGGAGAGAGGGGCGGGGAAATTCCCCCAGTAGCCCCACCTCTCTTTCCTTCGCTCCAGCCTCAGAACTGGCCCCCCGAGACGCCTAGGGGTGAAAGAGAAGTCTCTCCTGCAGGGTACCAGACCGCAAGAGGAAGGGGGGGCTCACTTAGACGCCTTCCTATCCCGGTGACAGCGATCCCACTTAGACGCCTTCCTATCCCGGTGACAGCGACCCCAGCACTCACTGCCTCCGCCCACGAGAAGGACTCCAGGGTCCCATCGGTTCGACTTTCCACCCATCGCAAGTCCCTTTAAGTTCTAGAGCGCTGTGTTGCTGCCTGACAAGGATCTGGAGACGACAGAACTGCCATTTGTGCATCCATTCCCTGTCTTCCCTGTCTTCGATGTCATTAATACAATAGCTAGCGCTAGTTCGATCCACAGATTAGATCTGAGTCGACACCCTGTGCCGGGTACTGTGTTTTTTTGTATACATTATCCTTTAATCCCCAGGACATCCCTACGGGGTATGTTTCTTTATCCCAAAATTTTAGGTACCAAAGGCTGAGGCTTAGGGAGGTGAAAGAAATTGCTGAAGGTCACCCAGAGGATAAAAGGCAGATCCAGAATTTAAGCACAAGTCTTAGTCCAAGGCTCCTGCTCTTAAATGTGAGACACTTCTGCCTCTTTGGGGGAAAGAACCATCTGATCCCATTAAAAGCAAGGAAACTATTGCACCAGAGTTCCCCCTACACACCTGTTCTCAAAAGCAACGAAAAGCAAGGTTAACTTGGCTGTTTACTCCTGACTCCTAGCTTTAAGAAATCACCCGATGGAAGTACCCGGAACAAGTGGATGGGGGCAGGGGAGGGGAGGCAAGGCAACCATTCCTCTTCAAAGAGCTGCCCAGGTGGCTGACTGCAGGCTCCTGGAGAACCGAGTTACGACAAGGAAGAGTGAGGGACTTGCCAAGGGTTGCTGAGTGGAGGTGGTAGCACGGCTGTTGTTAGCTGCCTTGGAGTCTCCCAGATTCACGGTGACCCCCTGTGCTATAGAGCAGAAGCATCCCATAAGGCTTGCTTTTTCGGCAGTTATCTTGACAGAAGCCATTCACCAGGTATGTCTTTCACTAGGTGGCTGGGTGGATTCAACTTCCAACTTTTGGACCCACAGTCGATCACAAATTCCTTGGGTCACCCGTGATCCTGTAGCAGAACTTGGACTTAGTGCCTTTTTTCCCCCTCTTTCATTTCCGCAAAACTCTCAGATTTCTTTGTGTATGCGTGGTGTTAAAAACTCACTTGCTCCTGTAAACTGTCCCTGTCCCTTTTTACCTCCTTGTGATCCTTTTTTCTGACTTGTCCAACCAGTGTTGTCTCTGCAACATTATAGATTCTCTCCTTTTATGACATGCCCCTGTCTATGCTCCTTCTTGCAGCCTATCGTTCAATAGCTACAGTGTTTGTTTGACATAGCTCCACACCTACTGGAATGAAGTTAGCTTGTTGAAGCAGCCAGTCCATTCATCTCCACATCATTCCTATGTATTTGCTGTAAAAATAATTGTTGAATTAGTAAAGGGATACAAATTGTGTCTTTTTTGTTTGTTTACCTTTTTCCACAATAATTAATCAGACAGAATCTCAAAACATTAGGCCATGATGTAAATGAAAGAACAAAAGGACAGCTGTTGCTGTAGTTAATTGCCATTGAGTTGGTTCTAATAGTGACTCTTTGTACAACAGAAACTAAACACTGCATGATCCTGCACCATGCCCATAATCGTTATTATGATTGAGCCCGTTGCTGCAGCCGCTCTGTTAATCTATCTCGTTGAGGGTCTTCTTTTTAGCTAACCCTCTACTTCACCAAGCATAATGTCCTTCTTCAGGGACTGTTCTCTCCTGAAAACATGTTCAAAGTATATAAGACATAGTCTTTCCATCCTCACTTCTAAGGAACATTCTGGTTGTACTTGTTTCAAGACAGATCTGTTCTCTTGGCAGTGCATGGTAAAGCCAATCTTCTTTTCCCACCCTACGGTTCAAAGGAAGACAGAATAAGAACTGATGGCTTTGAATGGTGGTGTTAGAGAATGATAGCTGTCATCATTAATTTTTTATTAGATTCAAGATCACCATTACCAAGTTGTCACACATCTCTATCTTCTGAAACTTCTTCAACGTGGCCTCTCGTCCTTGGTCTTTACATGTTGGAATTTCTGATGTTAGTTGCTGACTAGTCACCTCCAACTCATAGTGATTTATGTATAAAAAGCCAAGCAACAGAAAGTAAAGTTGCCTGGTCTTGTAACATCGTCCTGATAATTTTTAATCATATTTGAGTTCATTGTTGTATCTATTGTGCCAGTCCATCCCACTGAGGGTTTCACTTGTTTTCGCTGACCCTCATACAGTAACCTCATCTGTAAGAACATTTTTCTATACATGACTCATCACCTAGCTATCCTTCCCTCTGTTTATCCTTGATTGATGTTAAAAAAAAAAAAAAAAAAAAAATTGAAAGTTAAAAAAAAAACAAAAACCATCAAGTCAATTCCAACTCATAGTGACCTATAGGACAGAATAGAACTGCCCCCACGGGATTTCCAATCACAGTCCTTACAGAAGCAGACTGCCAACTCTTTCTCCTGCAGAGCCGCTGGTAGGTCTGAATGTCCAGCCTTTTCAGTTACCAGCTGAGCATTTGACTAGAGTGTTACCAAGGTTCCTCCTTTACTGATTCTATTTTTTGGGATTCTAATCATATGCCTACTTTTCTTTTTTCACTGTAAGCCAGTTTTTGAGAACTTCCCCACACACCCATGCCTTCATTCATCACCAAATACCAGCATTTCACGAACCTCTCAACAGTGCTCAACGTTGCTCCCTCCTGAACTGCATCTCCAGCTTTTCGACAGTTGACTGGTTTCCCTACCAGATAGGCCTGAATCAAACTCATCAGTGCTCTCTCCTACTCTCCACCACAATCTGTACCTGACTTCAAACCTAGGTAGATGTCACCCACTCTCCAAAGTGGGTACTTCGCGTCCCATACTCACTCCAGTTCCCTATGTTCTCTCTCTTCTGTCCCGTGCTCTCCGTCTGCATCCATCTGGGCAACATCTGTTCCTTCCTCATCACAGCTCACCTGCATTATGCCACAGTCTCCTTGCCAGTCTCCTGCACATTTGTCCCTTCCTTGTCATTCTACCCTTTACACTGAAGTCAAATCTGAATTTGTCACTCACTAACTTAAACATTCCTGAGGCCTCATCACAGAGAAATAAATGCAACACAACAAACAACTCTCTTCATAGTCTGATTTACTGTAGACCTTTTGCCCCACCAAGGATTTCACCATTTCCAGAAAACAGCCCTGTCCTTTTTTCCAAATGCTTGTGTTCATCCTTTCTGGAGATCTTGAAGGCCCTTCCCTTCTCTCCTCCTGATGAGTCCCGATTCTGAAGCTAAGATGTCACCTCTGTGAAACCTCCAACCCCACCTCCTACAGATGTTACTGCTGCTCCCCTAGTGATCCAAAGCTCTCATTTCTCTTAGCACTTAATGTCTCCAAGGATTTAACAAGCAGCATTGTGACTGTCCATTAGAAAGTCTTGCTTCCTGTATCCTAATGGTTCCCAAGGGGGCAGTGATCATTCAGTGGTATAATTCTGGTCTTCCACAAAGGAGACTGGGTTACACTCCTGGCCACTGCACTTCACATACAGCCCCACCCATCTGTCAGCAGAAACTTGGGTGTTGCTATGATGCAGAACAGGTTTAAGCAGAGCTTCCAGGCTAAAATGGACTAGGAAGAAAGGCCTGGTGATCAACTGATGAAAATCAGCCAACAAAATTCCTATGAATACCAAAGGTTCAATCCACAGCAGATTGTGTGGATGGCTCAGGATTGACCAGCATTTCTTTCTTTCGTACATGGGGTCACCATGAGTAGAGGCTGACTCTATGCCCCTAACCACAATGTTTTTCAAAATATGGCCCACCAACCAGCTACAGCACAATCACCTGGATGCTTTTACCAAGCTGCAAATCTTGAGTCCTATGTCAGGCCTACGTATGAGGGAGCACATATTGCAAATAGCCAAAGAAAGACAACCAGAGAGAAAGGAGAGCAGAGTAAGTGGACATATGGCCTGTGGCAGAGACCAACACCAGAATCCAGGGCTAACTTCTTTTTAGCACTTCCCCATTCCAGTTCCCGTTGTCCAGCTGTTCCTAAGAAACTGTACTGTTGTTGAGTCAGTTCCAACTCATAGTGATCCTGTGCATAACAGAATGAAACTGACCAGTCCTATGCCATGCCCACGATTTTTTTTATGCTTAAGCCCATTGTTGCAGCCACTGTGTCAGTCCATCACTTTGAGGGTCTTCCTATTTTTTGCTGACCCTCCACTTTACCGAGGATGATGTCCATCTCCAGAGACTGATCCCTCCTGTACAAAATGTCCAAAGAACGCAAGACACAGTCTCACCATCTTGGCTTCCAAAAAATACTCTGGTTGTACTTCTTCTGGAACAGGTCTGTTCGTTCTTTTGGCAGGCCATGGTACATTCAGTATTCTTCTCCAACGCCACAGTTCAGAGGCATCAATTCTTCTTTTATCTTCCTTACTCAGTGTCCACGTTTTGCATGCGTATGACACAACTGAAAATATAACAGCTTGGGTCACGTGTACCTTAGTCTTTATGGTGACAACTTTACTTCTCAACCCTTTAAAGAGGTCCTTTGCAGCAGACTTTCCCAGTGCAATGCATCCTGATTTCTTGACTGCTGCTTCCACGGGCACTGATTTTGGAACCAAATAAAATGAAATCGTTGACAAACTCAATTCTTTCTCCACTTGTCATAATGTTGCTGACTGATCCAGTAGTCAAGATTTTTGTTAGTTTATGTTGAGATGTAATCCATCCAGAAGTCTGTGGTCTTTGATCTTCATCAGTAAGTGCTTCAAGTCATCTTTACTTTCAGCAAGCAAGGTTGTATTATCTGTATTTAACAGATTGTTAATGAGTCTTCTCCCAATCCTGATGCCCTGGTCTTCTTTATAAAGTCCAGCTTCTTGGAGTATTTGCACAGCATACAAATTGAATAGGTATGATGAAATGATGCAACCTTGAGGTACAGCTTTCCTAACTGCAAACTGTGCAGTATCACTTTGTTCTGTCTGAACAACTCCCTCTTGATCTGTGTACAGGTTCCTCATGAGCAAAATAAAGTGTTCCAGAATTCCCATTCTTTGCAATTAAATAAAACGAATAGGAACTGCTAATGGTCTAGACAGAATCCTAGACCACAGACCATCCCTTTATATTTTTGAGTTCCTCTCATGAATTTTTTAAACCACCAGATTTGCTGTTTCCTTTCAAATTGGGAGCTGGCAAAGACAGAATAATGATAGTAAATATTAATTTACTGAGCTCCTTCAATGAGTCAGAGGATGTATAGGTCCAACAATTAAGTCTGCAAACTTAATTGTTCCTGGTGTAGGCTACACACCTCATTACTGAATATCACTACGGTCACCTTCAAAGTAATATCCTTGGAAAGCTATGCACTGATGCCAGGATCTAGTCCGTGCTTGAAAACAATTGTGGAACTCTGTTTGGAATGGCCACTGCACGTGGAATCATGGTGAAAAATTCATGAACATAATTGTATAGTTGTCTGTGAGGGAGTTTTTAGCCAGTAAACAAATAACTGTATTGGAATACCCTCCTTACTCACCTGATCTGGCCTCCAATAACTTTTTTATTTACCCAAAGATAAAGGAAATATTGAAAGGGAGACATTTGGATGACATTCAGGAAGGTAATACGACGACATCTCTGATGGCCATTCCAGAAAAAGAGTTCCAAAATTGCTCTGCAGAGTGGGCTAGGCACTGGCATCAGTGTAAAGCTTCCTAAGGGTAGTACTTCAAAAGTGACCATAGTGATATTGAGCAATGAGGTGTGTAGCACTTTTATTAGGATGAGTTCATGAACATAATTGTTAGACCTCATATAGCCCATGAGATATCATTTCTTGAACTTTGGGGAAGTGTATCCTATGTTCTATTAACATCAAAGCAGAGAGGAGGAGTTATACGTATATAAATACATATATATGTACACACGCATACATATATATGTATATAAACATACATACATGTGTATATATATTGAAATTTTATACATAGGAAACTGAGGTTCAGGAAGGCTAAGTAACTTCCCCAAAGTTGCAAGCTAGTAAGCATGAAAGCAAGGATGGAAACCTAGGTCTGTTGGACTCCAAACTGAATTCTTTTGTGGCTGTATCGTGTGATTCTCAGAATGAGAAAAAAAAGGAAGGAATAATAATCGGCACCTTGTGGATCCTTGACTAGGTAATGTCCCTATTTACAAGGCAACAATGGGTTTTTCCTGTTCATTTCAGCAACCGTTCATTGAACATTTGCTATGTGCCAAGAATTTTGCTGGATACTGAGGATACAAAGATATCCCTGGATGCCTAGTAGTGAAGTACTGCATCTGCTAAACAAAAGGTCAGCAGTTCAACTCTATCTTATAAAGTTGCTATGAGTTGGCATCACCTCAATGACAATAAGTTTGGTTTGATTTGAGGATACAAAGATGAATAAGATTGGTTATCTTTAAAAGCTTTATAGTTAATGGATAATGGAGAATTAAGCCAGATAAATCATATAGAGCCAGTACCCAGGGCCTTTCCACTTACTCTTCCCTGTGCCTTGAATTCTCTTCCTCCAGATATCTGCATTTCACTAGAAGAATATGGAAAGTCTGGGACTTCACCCTACTTGCAAGGCAACAAGTTGGGCCACCACAGTGTCATGGAAGTTGGCAGAAGACATGAGACTCCTGAGTTAGAGACAAAGGATGTTATTACTCACAGTAATAGTTGTAGCCAGGATGTCAGATTTGTGCTAGTTCTTCAAGCCACAGTACATTTAGCATGACGTTAGAGGGCCAGCCAACCCCTATACACACAGTGAGCAGGTTTAAAAGAGAAGGACCCCAAATCTTAGACAGCCCAAATATTTTATAAGGAAATACAAAAAAAAAAACTTGCTTTGCCCCTGAGGGAGATAACTTCAATATATTGAACAAAAAAATAAATTTGTCCTTTGTCTCTGACAGACACTATTTCTACCCTTCAAGGCTGCTCACTATATAAATACTCATGAAAATATAGTTCAGAACAAAAAGTCAATTACCACCTTGCTCACAAGGCAGTAATTTTCATGGTGAAACAATGACTATATAGTGAAATAATATTAAAGGCTAGCATTTTAATGAGGGTAACACCGTCAGGTAAGGAGGGTAATAGCATCAGGTAAGCAGGGTAACGTGTTCTGGATTTCTCAAGCTGAAAGCATTAAAGAAAAAATTCAAGCTTCAAGTTGCAATACTGAAGGATTATATAGGTAAACTATTAAATGACTCAGGGAACATCAAAAGAAGATGGAAGGAATACAGAGTCATTATATCAGAAAGAACTAGTCGATGTTCAGCCATTTGAAGAGGTAGCATACGATCGGAAACTCATGGTACTGAAGGAAGAAGTCGAAGCTACCTTGAAAGCATTAGCAAAAAACAAGGCTCCAGGAATTGATGGAATATACAGTGAGATATTTCAACAAACAGATGCAGTGCTGGAAGTGCTCACTCGTCTATGCCAAGAAATTAGGAGGACAGCTACCTGGCCAACTCACTGGAAGAGGTCCATATTTATGCCCGTTCCAAAGAAAGGTGATCCAACCAAATGTAGAAATAACTGAACAACATCGTTGATATCACACACAAGTAAAATTTTGCGAAGATCCTTCAAAAGCAGCTGCAATAGTGTATTGACAAGGAATTGCCAGAAATTCAAGCTGGATTCAGAAGAGGATGTGGGACCAGGGATATCATTGCTGATGTCAGATGGATTTGGGCTGAAAGCAAAAAATACTAGAAGGATGTTTATTTGTGTTTCATTGACAATGCAAAAGCATTTGACTGTGTGCATCATACTAAATTATGGCTAATGTTGTGGAGAATGGGAATTCCAGAATACCTAATTGTGCTCTTAAAGAATCTGTACATGGATCAAGAGGCAGTCGTGCAAACAGAACAAGGAAACACTGTGTGGTTTAAAGTCAGGAAAGGTGTATGGCAGAGTTGTATCCTTTCATCACATCTTTTTAATCTATATGCTGAGCAAATAATCCGAGAATCTGGGTTACACAAAGAACGAGGCATCAGGATTGGAGGACGACTCATTAACAACCTGCATTGTGCAGACGACACCTCCTTACTTGCTGGAAGTGAAGAAGATTTGAGATATTTACTGATGAAGATGAAGGACCACAGCCTTGATTACACCTCAACATCAGGAAAATAAAAATCCTCATGACTGGACCAGTAAGCAACGCTGTCATAAATGGAGAAAAGATTGAAGTTGTCAAAGATTTCATTTGACTTGGGTCCACAATCAAAGTCCTTGGAAGCAGCAGTTAAGGAATCAAAAGACACATTGCACTGGGAAAATATGCTGCCCAAGGATTTCTTTAAAGTATTCAAAAATAAAGGCTAAAATGTACCTGACCCAAGCCACAGTATTTTCAATAGCATCACATGCATGTGAAAGCTGGACAGTGAACAGAGAAGATAGGAGAAGAATTGATGCCTTTGAATTCTGGTGTTGGAAAAGAATGATGAATGTGCCATGGACTACCAAGAGAACAAACAGATCTGTTCCAGAAGAAGGACAACCAAGTGTTCCTTGGAAGCAAAGATGGCAAGACTGTACCTTACATACTTTGGACATGTTGTCAGGAAGGATCAGTCCCAGGAGAAGGACATCATGCTTGGTAGAGCGGAAGATAAGCAAAAAAGAGGAAGACCCTCGAGGAGATGGATTGATATAGTGGCTGCAACCACGAGTTTAAACATAAAAAAGATTGGACATGGTGTAAGACCAGGCAGTGTTTTGTTCTGTTGTTCATAGGGTCTCTATGTGTCAGAAACGACTCGATGGCACCTAACAACAATAACATTTTTTGAGTATTTACCAGGTTGCAGTTTGCTAAGTATTTTAAATAGGATTATCTCTTTTAAGCATTAAAACTCTATAAACCATAATATAGCTAAAATTTATCAAGGTTTACTAAGCTGCAAACACTATGCCAAGTGTTTTAAATGGACTATTTAATTTTATCCTTGCAAATATTCTGTTAAGAAGGTATAATCATCCCCATTTTACAGGTTCGGAAAGTGGAGTTTGGCAAGATTAAGTTCTTTGCCTAAGGCTTCAGACTAACATGTGATGGTGTCATTGTTTAATTCCAGCCATCTCTCTTAATCACTGTAATATCCTGCCTCATAATAACATGCAGGTAGTATCAAATGCATTTTGCAAAGAAAGAAACTAATGCCCAGAAAAGTTGAGCCGTGAACCTATCTCTGTATGAAAGCCAAAGTATGAGAATTTAACCACAAAGTATTTTGAAGGATCAGAAACATTGATGATTGTGGATTTTATCTTTTATCAATGTTATCCAGCTGACTTTCACTTGAATTAGTGTACGAGTAACTTAGAGGTAAATGGGGCAAACCAGATTGAGAATTTAAAAAAAATTTTATCTTTCACTCATGTCAGGGACTCTGCTACATGTTAAGAGAGCAGCCATGTGACAGGCCCATTCCCTGCCCTGAAGAGCTTCTGGCTTGGTGACAAGGACAGATACTGAAAAGAAACTGAAAGTATGAAGACTTTTACAAAAGGCAGACTCTGTGCTAGGCATTTCAGATCAGTGCCTCTGTTGTTCCTGCAGTGCTAGAGAATTCTAGAATTCCCACCAGAGAAGACATGTGTGTACTGACCTTGATCCTAATTTGACCTTAAAACCCAGGGGGAAGAGTCAGGAAAAGAAAGGAATATGCCTGTTTGTGTCTTCTAACCTTTCGCCTACCCTTAAGTTTTCATGCTAGCTAGCCCTCGCTGGTGTTGTGCTAAAAACACGCAAAGGACACCTCTGAAATGAGACGACCTCTCATTTGACCCACTACTCATCGCACTAGTTTTCCAGGATCCATTCTAGTTCCCTGTTGACCCTGGATTCCCATCTTCAGCACCCCTGGATTTGATGAGCCCTTCTGGACAGCATTCTTCACTATGTCGCCTCAGACACTTAAATTACTCTCCAGCCTTGAGCACCCCAGTGTTGGGTGTCTTTCCCCTCACCTCACAGCACTAACTTGGCAGACCTGCTTCCTGCCTGGCCTACCCTTGGGGAAAGGAACCACACAAGTACATCCTGAGTGCATTAAGGTTGAAATCCAAGAGTCAACTATGAATTTTCTCTCTCTGTCTTTATTAATTGAACCTGGTGAAATAGTTTCATTTCCCCAACACTGATTTATCATTGATCCCACAAAAGCTTCAGAATTTAATGGAAATTCTAAAGCACACAGGGACTCACAGGATCTGGCCCCAGACACATGTCTCTGCTTCTCTACCACCTTCCTCCCAGCACACACCTACATCCTATGTGCCAGCCAAAACAAGCTACTTTGAACCTCTGACTGACATTCCTCTTGTTGTTCCACGCTTTCCTGCCTTTGCTCTTATGGTTTCATCTGCTTGAAATATTTTTCCCCATCTTTTCCACCAAGGTGAGGCCTTCTTGGAAACACTGGTGGTGTGTACCTAAGTGTTACGTTTGCTAACCAAAAAAAGTCATCAGTTTGAATCCACTAGGTGCTCGTTGGAGACTCTATGGGACAGTTCTGCTCTGTCCTCGAGGGTCGCTATGAGTCCAAAGTGAATTGATGGCAATCTGTTTGGTTTGGTTTTAAGGCATTCTTGGGACCCTGGTGGTGCAGTGGTCAAGAACTTAGCTGCTAACCAAAAGAAGGTTATCAGGCCAAGTTCACCAGCTGCTCCTTGGAAACCATTGGGACAGTTCTACCTTGTCCTTTAGGGTCACTATAAGTTGGAACTGACTTGATGGCACCTAACAATGACAATGAAGACTTTCTCAGGGGTCTATAGTGGTACAAACAGTTAATGTGCTCACCTGCTAACCGAAAGGTGGGAGGTCTGAGTCTACCCAGATGCACCTTGGAAGGAAGAAAGGCTCGTTGATGAACTTCTGAAAGTTCAACCACTGAAAATCCTGTGAAGCATAGTTTTACTCTACACACATGGATTGCCATAGTCACTATCGACATACTGCCAACTGCTAAAGATCTTCCTACCTTTGCAGATGCAGTTGGAATCACCTGGTCCTAGGAAAACTTTGTTGATCACTCTCCCTGCTACCCCAGGTAGAAGCGGATGTCTCTCTCTCTCCTTCATGCTCCATTAGCCTTTATCACTCTGCAGTGTGGATGTTAGCTCCTCGCTGACTTTCTTTAACAACAGTCATTTCCTTCAGGGGAAAAAACAAAAAAATCCCACTGCTTTTGAGTAGATTCCAACTCCTACTGACCCTATAGGACAGAGTAGAACTGTCCCATAAGGCTTCTAAGAGGCAGCTGGTAGATTTGAACTGCCAACTTTTCAGTTAACAGTAGCTTTTGATCACTGTACCACCAGGGCTTATACTTGTTCTTAGCCTTTAATACCCACTGAGCAGCAAATTTCACATAAGCAAACCAGTTGCCATGGAGTTAATTCCAATTCATGGTAACCTTGTGTGTATCAGAGTAGAACAGGGCTCCACCGGGTTTTCAATGGCTGAATTTTCAGAAGTAGATTGACAGGCCTTTCTTCGAGGCACCTCTCAGAGGATCTGAACCTCCAATCTCTTGGACAACAGCTGAGCACACATCAATCATTTGTACCATCTAGGGACTCCAAAGGGCACAGAATGTTTAACTCAAAACCATGCCACTCACTTGATTCCAACTCACAGCAACCCCATAGGGTTTCTAAGACTCTAAGTCTCTATGGAAGGAGACTGTCACATCTTTTTCCAGCCGAGCTTCCGGTGATTTTGAACAACCGACGTTTTTTGTTAGTAGTCTATCAACTGGTTTCTGTTTTGAAGACATAAAGGAGAATTAAAACAACAACAAGAAAACTTGCTGCCATCAAGTTGATTCCCACTCATAGTGACCCTATAAGACAGAGAAAAACTGTCCCCATACAGTTTTCCTGAAGGGGCTGGTGGATTTGAGCTGCCGACCTTTTAGTTAGCAACCGAGCACTTAACCACTGGGCTACGAGAGCTTCAAGCATTTACTGAACAGATGAATACTTGAGTCTATCTCTTACTGCTCATCCTCTGCACAGATCTGGAGACTATTAAGTATTTGTAGAAATATCACATGCAAATACCTAACAGGGACCAGAAAGATAATGCAAATATATTAACTAGCCAATTGTGGACACATGTCTCATCTGAAGAGACCTGTGGTTTAGGTACATGAAATCCCTTGGAGAGGGAGGGAGAACCTGGACATGTTGCCTAGTTTCTCTTCCTGCCAATAGATGAAGATTTGTCTTTTTTTCTATATTTCCAAGTAAGGAAGTTTTATAATTCTTCCTGAATATACTATACCAATAAGATTAACACCAAAACATCAAATTCACCTTCGTGTTTCCTGTTAGGTTTCTATTGAGTTTCCCTGTCATTAGCACAGAAACAGTATTGCTCACACATTCTGTTTACCACTTAGCACATGGTGGGTGTTTAATTAGTGTTAAGAGAGTAATCATAATATGCAGAAGGTGAAAGAAAAAGTTATGTATTTTTAATGGAAGTGTATGACAATAATTTTCCTTTAGAAAATGCATTCAGCTTCAATGTTATTCTTATTTATAGAACGCTTGTTTTTTTCATACCACATCAACAACAGGAGAAAAAAATTTAGTTTCATGCCATAGTCAAAAAGACAGTTCACAACCCTCTCTATTCTGGTGATTCATTCATTCCTTTATTCATCCAGCAAACAAACTAGGTATTTTTATTTGCCAAGCGTTGTGTTTATTACCCTGACTCTGTTTATACCATGGATGGCTTTCAGGTCACCCTTCATCTTTCTTCCTTAAAAGTTCCAGGTGGTTCTGCTCTTTGCCATTGTGGGTCACTGCTGGCTGACATCCCACCCTGTCCCAGATTCTTGTCTGCTGCTGTGAGCCCAAACCGACTTGCCATACATTTAACAACTGCCAAGAGAAAAAGCTTACTACCATGCTGGTACCCACCCACACACTCTGCCCGGGCTCCAGTGCTGACATCAACTCCAATGTTACTGAACTCTTCAGATGTATTAAGTTGTTATTAGTTTCCTAGAACAAAACACGATGAACTGAGTGGTTTATGAGAACAGAATTTTATTGTCTCATGCTTGTAGAGGCTAGAAGTTCAAATCATTATGTGGGTTACATCGTGCTCCCTCTGAACACTTTAGCTGAAGATCCTTTCTTGCACCTCCCAGCTCCTGGTAACCCCAGGCATTCCTTAGCTTGTAGGTACATTTTCACATGTCTGTCTTTCTCTGTGTCTCCTTTCCGCTTTTATGAGGACACGACTTACACTGGCTTAGAACCCACTCTAGTATGATCTCATGTGAACTGATAACATCTTCAAAGACTATTTGCAAACAAGATTATATTCATAGGCACCACAAGTTAGGACATCAACACACCTTTATGGCAGACTCAATTCAAACCATAACACAAGTGTTCTGCTGAAATCTTAGCTCCCATCCTCATCCATTCCTTCCAGTGGCTTGATAGGGAGATACCACTATTATTTCCATTTTATAAATGAAGAAACTAAAACATAAAGCCAGATTCATAGACAGACCCTCTGTTTGCTTCCAGGCATTAAACTCATCATTGCTACTTTAAACCTTCTGAGTGAGATGACTGTTTCAATCAATAATAACAGTGACAGTGTTTGTATGGCAGGTTATCCTAATTATCCTAGAAGACTCAGGCTCTCTTTCTTTTATGATAATAAAACCAATTGCTATGGAGGCAATTGAGATTCATGATGACTCCATGTGTATGCTGCAGAACTGTGCTCCAGAGGGTTTTCAGAGGCTGTTCTTTTCGGAAGTAGATCTCTAGCTCTTTCTTCTGAGGCACCTCTGGATATACTAGAACTTCTAACTTTTCAGTTACCAGCTGAGAATATTCTTTTTTTTCATTACCCAGGGACTCCTTTACTTTCTTTTTTAATTACACTTTAGGTAAAAATTTACAGAGCAGATTAGTTTTTGTTTAAACAATTAATACACCTATTATTTTGAGACATTGGTTGCCAACCTTGTGATGTGTCACCAGTCTCTCCTTCTTGGCTTTGGGCACCCCCTTACCAGTTTTTCTGTGTCCTCCTGCCTTCTGGTCCTTGTCCCCATGTTGGTGTGCTCATTTAGTGTGGTTTTGTAGCATAAGCCTGCGTACTCTTTGGCTGAAGGGTGAACCTCAGGAGTGACTTTAGTACTGAGTCGAAAGGGTGTCTGGAAGGCCATACTCTCAGGGTTTCTCCAGTCTCTGTCCGTCCAGTATGTCTAGTCTTTTCATTCTGTAGTTTGAATTTTGTTCTGCATTTTTCTCTGGCTCTATCTAGGAGCTTCTATTGTGATCCCTTTCAACGCTGATGGTGGCACTAGCTGGGCACCACCTAGCTGTGATGGATTCAGTCTGGTGGAGGTTGTGGAAATTGGTCCATTAGTCCATCGGACTAATCTTTCCCTTGCATCCTTGGTTTTCTTTGTTCTTCCTTGCTCCGGATGGGGTGAGACCAGAGGAGTATCTTAGACGGCTGCTCACAAGCTTTTAAGACCACCCAGGGACTCCTTTATAATAATAAGGCCTTAAGTTTTTAACCAAGCAAATAGTTAATTATAACAAAGGGTACTTTTCTCAGCCTTTTTTATAATGGTGTGTAGCCATGTGCCTGAGTTCTGGTCAGTGGGGTAAAGGCAGAAGTATGGCAGCTTCTGGTGGCTTTCTTTATAGCAATTGCCTTGACTTTTTTTTACAGCAACCTACTATAACAAATACGTATTATGTTTTGTTACATTATATTGTGTATTATATACTATACTATATATTAGTCACATTCATTTACCTACATATTCCTGAAACAAAAACTTTTATGAAGAAATACCTTTGCCATGGGCTGCATCTCACTATGTTCTGTTGTATTTCATTTTGTAAAAAGTTATCTGTTATACTGATTTTTTAACTCACTAGTGAGCCATGACCCGCAGTTCTAAAAATATTAATTTAGAAGACAATGGATAACCATACCTCTCTCTTCTTTTCTTTGTCCATTTCACTATCCTGCCACCTGAAACACAGGTGCCTCCACTTTGGACCAGGAGATCATGGCCACACACAAGGGAGCATCCAGATGGAAGAAACCCTGGTCTCTGACTTTTTAAAATGCTGTTGCAGCTTTGGGCCATCTGTCTGGGTTCTGACACAAGAGAGACATAAGATCACGTCTTATTGAAGTCACCATTATTTTGAGTTGCTAATATATTCTGTATTTACTTCTAGATCCATTTCTCTCCATTCTCCTGCTCTGCTTCCTGGTACAACGGGGCGGATCTGTGGATTCCAACAGTGTAAAGTGCTGGTGGGAGACAAGAGAACAGAGGATAAAGAATCCGAAGTATTTTTTGCCTTTCTCTTGCTTTGGGTGACACTTTCTCCAGCAGCCTCTGTCTTCTCCACTGGTCCAGCTCCTACTAAACTTGGCTTCATCTTGTGTTGGATGACTTGAACTCTTGGTCTCTGGTGACACTGTCCTTTATGTTTACAGGTGGGGGATGGGGATGGTAGTAACTCCCTGCTGTGGATGATCTCTGGTTTTCTTCTCAGTTGTTTGGCTTTGGTTCTTTCATTCTTCTATAACTAACTCCCTACATTAAATTTTCACTGTCTTAAATATTTGAAGTAGTTGCTGTTTCCTGATCAGCCCCCGTCTTGTACTAATATATTATACAAAGCACTTGTGGTAAATTTTCTCATTTCCTCCTCACTCTGTAATTGAGGGAAACCTTGGTGGCATAGTGGTTAAGTGCTATGGCTGCTGATCAAAGGGTCAGTGGTTCAAATCTACCAGGTACTCCTTGGAAGCTCAAAGAGGAAGTTCTACTCTGTCATACAGGGTTGCTATGAGTTAGAATTGACTTGACAGTGGTGGGTTGGTTTGGGTCTGCAATTTAGGCACTGTCCTCTTTATCTCACAAACGATGAAACTACTACATGACCTGCCTATAGTTACATCATGAGTGGAGAGGTGTCAAGCACCCACAGATCAAACCTTCAGAGAACCTGATGTCTTCTGGATTTTTCTGAACTTTCAAAAGTAATTATACTTTATTAAGTTAGTTTTGGACCTGAAAGTTATTGTTATGACCTAATTCCGTGTTACCCAACCAGGTGATCTGCATCCCCCAAATATCTTCTCCAAACAGGCCGAAGTCCCTTAGTTCCTCTGTGCCTTAAAAGAAGGTACCAGCCTTCCTCTGGGTCCCTTCTCACGCTCAGTCAGGGATGGGCTTTGTGTGACTTCACATCACCCAAAGACATCAAGTCTTAACTACTAATTGAGGACTGCATGTATTCATAAAAATTTTGTTGCGAGTTTAGTATATGATGAGTATGCCTGAAGGCTAGTGTCCAGGTGAGAACAAACATGAGCAAGACCCATTTCCTGCACTTACAGAGTCCAATATTTGTGAGGGGAGACAACTATACAAAATTATAAGGACATACATATAAGATGTATTACAGTGAAGTCTAGCACCATAGTAGCACAGAGAAGATGGGGATCCTGAGCTGGTTCTTGAAGAATAAGTAGGAAACCATGAGGTAAGGGGGTTAGAAAAGCATTTCAGGCAGACAGAACCAACATATGCAAAGGTTCAAGGGCATAAGACCTTTCATTTGTGTTGAAGGTGGGCATGAAATTTATCCTCTGATAAGAACTCCAATTATTTCTATACATATGCAAATAATACATATGTGTGTATATAATTTATATATGCATATGTAAATTTATATATATCCCAATCAGTGATATATATTTATATGTGTGTCTACATATATATATCATTTATATGTGTGTACATGTATATACCATTTATGTGTATGAGTATAAATGTGTCTATATACCCAAATGTATGTACATGTGCATGTATGTACATACACATGCACACATATATATACACACACACAATTTTGGGTATGTATGTGAATGCATCTATGTACATTCACACATCTGTGTGTGTGTGTGTATATCAACATTATTTATAAACTGAAATGAAAACAAATGTTGTTATTGAGTCAATTCTGACTCATAGCAACCATATAGGGCAGAGTAGAACTGCCCTATAGAATTTCCAAGGAGCACCTCATGGATTCAAACTGCTGATTTTTGGCTAGTAGCCATAGCCCATAACAACTATGCCACTAAAGTTTATATATATAGATATGTATATGTGGACATATATATATATACACAGACTACACAGACACACACACACACATATACTATCTAGTGACTTTCTTATATATATATACATACATAAAAAGTACATGCACCACCCATCTGTTGGTTTGCTACATTGTGGTGGCTCGTGTGTTGCTGTGACGCTGGAAGCTATGCCATTGGTATTTCAAGTACCAGCAGGGTCACCCACGGAGCGAGCATTTTCAGTGGAGCTTCCAAGTGAAAGCAGACTAGAAATAAAGGCCTAAAGATCTACTTCTGAAAATTAGTCAATTAATCTTATCATCACAAAGAACACTGTCCAACTCACTTGATTTGGACACACCGTGAGGAGGACTCTCTCCCTGGAGGAGGCATCGTGCTTGGTGAAATAGATGGCCAGAAATGGGGAGGGAGACCCTCAGTTTGCTGGACTGACAGCATAGCGACAACAGTGGATGTGGAAGAGTTCAGTTGTCTTGAGGATGATGCATGACTGGGCAACATTTCCTTTTATATAAGATTGCTGTGAATCCGTCAACTCAACAGCAGAAATCTACCTCTATATAATACATTTTGGGCCCACACATAACTATATACCTCTATCCTATACTTATGTTTGCATATAAATATACCCAAACACTTATGTGTAATGTTAAATTTGTATTATATCTATCTCCTTTTTCTTTATGTTGCTGTTACAATATCTTAACTCTCTGAATAAAAGAATAAACGTGAAGAGCCTAAATAGTGCATTATCAAAATAATCTAATTGCTTGCTTTATTTGAATAACTGTGTTCACTGAAGTGGTAAGTACCTAAGGAAAAACATTTGAAATATAAGCCATAGACACACAATGTTGTACAGGAACATTCCTTCATTGAGAAAAGCCTAAATGGACCTTGCAGGTGCAGGTGTCTTTCTGGAATACTGTTAAAGAGCGTAGCCCATAACTGTCACATTTCAACTGAAAGTAAAGTGGGGGGAGGAAGGATATTTTCCATTGGGCCGGATTGAGTTCACATGTATCAGTTTGCAAAATGGCAGTGTGTCCAAAATTCGTTTTGTTCACAGCAGCAGAGACTTACAGAGAAAAAGGGGGCTAGTATAATGCTACCCAGAATCCCCAAAGAGGGATGAGTTCTCTCTCCAGTGTTAGGCTGACCAGCCATCTCCACTATGCTGGACAAACTTCTGCTGCCACCCTCTAGCTCAGCTCTACAGCCATTTGAGCTGAACTTTAACAGATTACAGCATCTACAACACTGGCAACACTTTTGCACTACTTTATACTTGTTTCTTATCTCTCAATTAGCTGACATTCCTTAAGGACAACTAACCTCTCATATACTCAGTTCTTTGGGTAACAATTATACTCTTTTCTAAAAAAACATTTCCCAGTGGATTTCCCTTCTTTGCTTTCCAGGTCTCTTCTGCCATTGAGACCTCAGGGAAAAGAAAGTATAAATCACACTAAGGAGAAGAAGATGTAATATAGAGAAAGTCCTGTCACAAGGAGGAAAGGAAAATGCTGTCCTCTTGGCCTCAAGAAGTGGGGTTCTGGGGGAGGAGAAAGAAGGTGGAAGAAGATAGAAATCCTCCCAAGACTGTAAGGAGCTATGTTGGCAAGAAGATTTGTAGGCTTCTGAGGACCTAAGGAAACCTTGGTGGCATAGTAGTTAAGTGCTATAGCTGCTAACCAAAAGCTTAGCAGTTCAGGTCTTCCAGATGCTCTTTAGAAACTCTATAGTACAGTTCTACCCTAACCTACAGGGTCACTGTAAGTCAGAATCGACTGAACATCCATGGGTTTGGGTTTGGTTTTATGGACTCAAACAAGTCTATAGAAGATAATAAAGGCATGATCCATGTTCACAAGTTTCCCATGAAGTTATGGGATGGACCTACCACTAGGAACTACTGGGTACATGGTTCTGCCCCTATAGAATTTCTCATGCCTAAAGACTGGGGAGCCAAGGCTCAAGAGGTTAATAAAAAAAATAACCACTGCTTTCAAGTCAGGTCTGATTCATACTGACCGTAGAGGTCATTAAGGCACTGGAAAATGGGCCATTGGATAGAGCCAGCTGTAGGTGCCATGAGGACTAGAGACATGAACATGGGAGGATACCAGCAGCTGAAGCTGTCATAGAATAGATCACAGCTTTTGTTAGCAGTGAACTAACTGTCACAGTAGGTGTCAGATGCCAGAGTCAAGAGGAGAGCAGCCACATACTGTCAGAGGCTGTCAAAGATCCAAAGAACAGGAGGGGGCCCAGGATCCCATCTCCTATCACGAGAAGGACAGGTAAGTTCTCCTCCAGTTAGGACCAACCTTGGAAGAAGAGATAAGGAGAAAACACCTGAAAAGTGAGTGTTTATCCTACACAGAGTGAGTTTAAATAAAGAGACTAATTTAGAAGGCTACTAAGGAAGTTTAAATTCATCAGAGAAAATAAAAGCCTGTGAGTTTCTCATATATTCCAAATTTTGTGCTATGAATTTTTTCACTTGGCTACATTTATTGGTAGGGACTAGCTCAGTGGACCTTCCACTGATATTTTAACAAATGGCATATCAAAACAAAAAAACTAAACACTGTTGAGTTGATTCCAACTCATGGTGAGCCTGCATATGTCAGAATAGAATTGTACTCTGTCAGGCTTTCAGTGGCTGACTTTTCAGAAACGGATTATCAGGACTTTCATCTGAAAAGCCTTTGAGTGGATTTGAACCTCTGACCATTCATTGGAGGCGTGGATGGATAAAAAAAACCTCTTGCCACTGAGTTAATTTTGACTCACAGCAGCCGTTAGGATGAAATAGAACTGCCCCATAGGGTTTCTAGACAGTGCCTGGTGGATTTAAACTGCTGAAATTCTAGTAAGCAGCCAAGCTCTTAAACACTTCCACCAGGGCTCTGGGTGGATAAACAGAACTCCATAATTCACTTTGCTCTGGCACTTGTTAGATGGATTATCAGATTTACTGTCCATGACTAATTTAAGATTCTGTAGCTTTCTAATTAACCAAATTGTAATTCCTGATGTAATGAATGATCACTTAAATCCATACTTGGAACTACAAACATACAAATTCTGAACCTACTTATTCATCAACTCCATCTCAAAGATCCACTTTATTTGCTTTTATTGCCCTGCCAACCACTCCCAGTTACTTTCTAATAAGGTACAAAGACTGAAACTAACAGAAGGGACAAAACAGATTGCTGTTTGCAACTCTGAAGTGTTCTTATGATTTTCCTGCCTGTCATCAACTGTCTATTTCTGCCTATACCTAGATTAAGTACTTTTTACTCTAATGACTAGTGGTAGCAAAATTGTTATTGCGTGCACAACACTTTATAGTTCAAAGAACTCTTTTTGCATTTGATCTGGTCTAGTTTTAACTACTACAAATCTCTCTATACCCACTCTAATCAAACCTTTGTGGCTACCTCTCCACTGATAATGCTCTTTTCAAGGCAGTCAGTGACCCCTGTCCTAAAAGCTACAGTGGTAAACGTTTAGCTCTTATCTTTTTGACCTTTCAGCACCACTTGAAACACTTTTCTCCATTTAGTTTTGGGTAACTCATTGCTTATATTTTCCTAGTTTAATGACTTCTGCTTTTTTCACTGTCCTCTACTTTTCCTCCTCTTCTTGACCTTTAAATATTGGAAATCCCAGGTCTCAGTCCTTGTACTTCCTAATATTCCCTTTCTATCAGAAACCCCGGTGACATAGTGGTTAACATAGTGCTACATGTGCTAACCAAAAGGTCAGCAGTTTGAATCTGCTGGGTGCTCCTTGGAAACTCTACGGAGCAGTTCTACTCTGTCTCTTAGGGTCACTATGAGTTGGCATTGACTCAACGGCAAGGGGTACGATTTGCTTTTTAAAAAGGATTGTAGGAAACCCTGGTGGCACAGTGATTAAGAGCTATGCCTGCTAACCAAAATTTGGGTTGGCAGTTCGAATCCACCAGATGCTCCTTGAAAACTCCATGGAGCAGTTTTGCTCTGTCCTACTGGAGTGCTATGAGGTGAACTTGATGGCAGTTGGTTTCGTTGTTTGGTTTTTATGGGATCTTATGTTTTTAAGTCCTAAATCCATGTGTGTAGTTCCATACTCCTGCATCTCTAAAAGTCTATTGATATTTTCCCTTGAATGCTAACAGACATTTCAAACTTAGTACATTCACCTTAGCTAGTTCCAAAACGGTTCCCACCTGTTTTCCTAATCTTTGCCTAAGAGCTATCTTGAGTCTGCTTCTTTTATGTATGTGACTTTGGCTTACCTACTTGCTCTGATTCTAACTTTAAGCTGACCTCCACTTACTGGCCTTTCAGGGAGCCCTAGTGGCACAGCAGATAAGTGATCCACTGCCAACTCAAAGGTCGATGGTTTGAAACCATTGGTGGCTCAATGGGAGAAAGATGTGGCAGTCTGCTTTCATGGAGATTTACAGCCTTGGAAACCCAGTGGGGTCGCTATGAGTCAGCGTCAACTTGACAGCAGTACTGGTTTGGGATTTGAAGTTGTCCTAACTTCAAGCTACTGTAGATCTGCCACCTGGCTTTGTTCACTAGTTTCCAAGTTTTGCCCTTATTTCTTCACTTTCTGTGGTAAGCCCTGCTTAGTTCCAACTTTCCTAAACTACACTAGCTCTGTGATGGATTGAATTGTGCCCCTCCCCAAAATATATTTTGAAATTCTAATACCTTTTCCTGTAAGTACAATCCTATTTGGAAATAGAAGTTTTCTTTAGTTATGTTCATGAGATCATACCAGAGTAGGGTAGACACTAAACTTGACCATTTTTGAGCTACAAAAAGACCAAAACAGATGCAGAATACACACAGAGGGAAAGAGGATGACAGGCTACAGAGGCAAATGCATCAGTGAGTCTAGGAGCACCAAGGATCGCTGGCAGCTATTAGACAAGGAAGGACCTCTTCCTATAGATGTGCCCTGAATTGGGACTTCTAGACACTTGAATTACAAGTAAGTAAATTTCTGTTCTTTAAAGCCACTCACTTGTCTGCTACCACAGCACTAGGGAACTAAGATAAGCTCTTCACCCATGTCCAAGGTTCTAGCTGCCTATAATCTAGGTATTACTATCTACCAGATACTTAATCTTAATGAAAATCCAGTGTGTTTTAACAACTAGCAAATCCTGATTCTTTCTTTCTTTCTCTCTTTGACAAGGGCTGTTAACCACATACCTATAAAGTGCTTACTGGAGCATTCTCAGAGGTTTATCAAACATTTGATTGCATATAGTCTTGTTTTTACCTCCTAGCTGATTATAATTCAGCATTGCCTAATAGGCTTATTTCTATTACCACCTCCACTTGATGGGCATTAGCTGCCTGGGGTGCATTTTAGGAAAGATTTTGAAGTGATTAGGCCCAACCAAAAAAAAAAAAAGAAGAAGTTGTGATCAATTAGTAATGCTAACCATCTACACTGAGTGAAGGAAACTCATTTTAGGAAATTGCCATCCATGCATATTCTAAAGCATTATGCTGTTTTCCAAATTCTTTGTCCATTCTTTTTCCAACATAACAAATTTGTTAATATAATAATTCATTAATGATAATAATTATAATGTTAATAATATTATCAAATAAAAAACTGTAATAATTCATTAATATACTAGTAGCATTAGTAGAACTACTGATAGAAATCATTTACAAAATACTTCATTCTGTGTCCAGCAATATACTAAGACATTTTCATATGCAGCTCAATTAATGCCCCTTGAATGTTACTATTCTTTTACAGAAAAGCAAGATTCACAGACATGTAACAATGAACACAAGTTCTCCCAGCTAGTGAGGGATGGAATGATGTGAATCAAGGTTTCTCTGTCTTCAAAGGTATGTTCTGAAAGACAACACTAGACTGTCAATATGACATTTGTTTACAACATGAAAAACTTGATGTAAAGCACACATATAGTGAACAAATCTTAAGTGCACATCATAAATTTTTTAAAAATATTGACATTCATGTAATTATTGCGTACATCAAGATCCATCACCCAAGAAAGCTCCTTTGTGCCTCTTCCTTGTTGTAACTTCCTTACCTCTCCTGGTGTAACAGTAATTCTGATATTACCATGAATTACTTCAGCCTGCTTTTGAACTTCACATAAATGCAATCATATTGTCTATGGGTGGGTGGTAGTCAACCTGGCAACTCCACTTTTGGCTGCTGTAACATGTGGCAGGGACGGAGACTGTGGTGGCTTCCCTCTCCTTCCACCACCTACGTCCTGTCTGCTCACATTGCAAACAGCTCCTGCTCTTTCTTGTGTCTGGTTCGTGGACCTGAACTAGCAGCTATTGGATTCATCAACCCTTACAGCCAGCTCTTGAGAGTCCTGTTCCCTGACCTGCCTAGCCTGGATTCAACAGCCTCTGCAGCTCCGTGAGTCAGCAGAGGCCTGAGTCGCACCGCCAGCTTGAGACCCACTGACCTACACAGCCAGTGATCCAGAACTCTGGTCTCTGACCTGCTGACCTTGGGTTTACCAGCTCCTGTGGCCCTGTGAGGCTTGTGCCAGGACTTCAGATATTCAGCTTCTACAACTGCATGAGCTGTTTCTTTTATGTATAAATCTTTCCTTGTACATATACATGTTACTGGTTTTGCTTCCCTAGGAAACCCAGCCTAATACAGGGTGTTTTTCTTGTATCTGGCTTCGATTGCTGACCGATACATCTGTGAAATTCTTCTGTGATGGAGAGATCCTAAGGTGACCCCAAATTGATCCCCAACTAAATCTATGCCACAGGGATTTTTAAATGTCGACGATCATGGGGGCTGGCATAATCAGAGAGGAAGTATTGAAGCTCAGTCTTGAATGCCGAGAAAATTTGAAGGGGTGGGACAACTGATTTGGGCAAGGAGGGCAGCTAGCCAAGATGCTACACATCCTCTGGAAGATGAGGCATTGTCATAACTGAGATGAGAAAAGCAGTGGAGTCTGCAGATGCGGTTGCCGGACCTTAATGACATGGATGAGTCTGTAGGAGGTAGGTCTATTCCATGAAGAGCCTCTTCTACTCCAGCTGCTTCAGGGATCCCAGGGTATAGTTTTCAGAAGCTAGCACTATTTTTTCCATTAATTTTTATCTTTAGGTTTTTCAGGTGCTTTTTATGGCCAATCTTTTAGTTCTATTTATGTTCTCCTGTTCATCACTACATTCCAAGACAGAGTGTTTTATAAGAAGCTGCCACAATTTTGGGATCCAGGAACAAAATGTTCCAATCACATCCAAGCAAGGAGGAAGCAAATGTACTCTGTCCCGTATAGTTTCCTTTGTTCTCTTAGCCTCCTACCTTCACAAAATTCCTCATAGATGAGTTTCTTTTTGATGGGCATGCACAGTTGCCAGTGTACATTGTAGTAAAAAATAGATTTCTTCACTGGGAACAGAGACCAGAGAGGCACCATCATAGGTATGTTTTTCAAGACAATCTGTTACTGAGAAAACAATGATGCATACCTGGCTTTTTAGAAAACTCGGGAAAAACAAAATAAAGCAAACCCTCACACTTTTCTAATGGTAAAACTGAGTGAACAGTAACAAAAATAATGAAAAATGTTCTGAGAAGTATTATTGCCTTTAATAGTGATATTAAAAAGTATCAAATTTATGTTAGTCCTAAGATTATCAGAATGTAGGAATCAAGTCAAAGAGAGAACTGTACTGAGGTGGCCAATGTTAATCTTCCAGTTTAGAAAAACAGTAAAAATAAGTTAGAAGGGGCTAACTGGAATTGACTCTTTTTTTTTTTTTTGGCTCCTCTATGATGTACCAGGGAAACTCTAGTGGCATAGTGGTTAAATTCTATGGCTGCTAACCAGAAGATTGGCAGTTCAAATCCGCCAGACACTCTTTGGAAACTCTATGGGGGCAGTTCTACTCTGTCCTATAGGGTTGCTGTAAGTCAGCATTGACTCAACATCAGTGAGTTTGTTTGTTTTTGTTATAATGTACCAGATCCTGTTCTCAATATTTTTGCTCATGGTTTTTGGCCTGGTCTTTCTGTAGGTTTTAGATATTTGTTACAACTTGTATACGTTGACCTGTGTTTGCATGCTAGCATAAGGTGCACATTTCTGCATCCTTACGTCTCTCTCCTTCTCTCTTCTCTAACCCACCCCTACCACCTTGCTAGTATAAACTTGATTCTTAAGCTAGTCCTCCTACAACCTGTCTCATGTTAACTGTCTTTTCTCAGCCCTCCTTCTTTCTCTGCTTCTCCTTTGGCTTTGCCTATCCTAAAGCAGCCTCCTGGAAGGAATTTATAAACAGGTAGTCCCCAACTTACAGTGTATTCAAATTATGGCAAACCATACTTTGACCATCTTTTTGTTTTTTTTAACATCTTATCATTAGTAATATGTTGCAGCAAGTAATTTGCTGCTATTATTCTCAGATATTTACTCACAGATGTTCCATTTATGATACACTGCTTGATCTATAAAGATGTGGATAACAAAAAGCAGTAATGATGAAAAAAAAAGGGTATTTGACTTAACATTGGATCTGACTTATCATTGAGTCTTCTTAATGAAACCACGTGTAAGTCAGGAACTATCTGTATCTAGTGGCCTCAGCATGCATTGCCAGTTCTTGCTTCATGCCAGGACTTGTCTGGGTAGGACATCAGTTTAAGGGCTATGCAACATGAAGAAGCTTATTTTTGCTCTGGGATTGTGGACAGACAGGTGAACCTAAACACTCGTTTCTCTTAGATGTTTTTGAAATTGGACAATTTTTGAAGGGAATCTGTATGTAGATGGTAGTATTATATTAATGTTAACTTTTTATTTAAATTTTTATTCTTGACTGTGCATTAGGTGAAAGCTTATAGATCAAGTTAATTTCTCATTCAACAGTTGATACACATGCTGTTTTGGGACATTGGTTGCAATTCCCACAATGTGACAGCAAGTTCCCCCTTTCTACCCAGAGTTCCCTGCATCCATTTGTCCAATATCTGTCCCTTCTTGGATTCTTATCCTACTTTTGGACAGGAGCAGCTCACATGTTCTCATATATTTGGTTGAATGAAGACACATGTTCCTCACATGTATTATTTTTTGTTTTGTATGCCTATCTGATCTTTGACTGAACAGTGGACTTTGGGAATGCTTTCATTCCTGGGTTAACAGAGTATCCAAGGGCATAGTTCTGGCATTCCTCTAGTTAATCTCTTGGTTTTCATGATAGTACTGTTTCAGCCAAAACCAAGAAACTGAGCGGAGGAAGGCCCCAGACTATGGCCTGTGGATGCTCTATTAACCCAGACTTCAAACAGTCCTGAAGCTCTCTTTTCAGACAAAGATCAGACAGGCCTGTAGGAAGGTGTTCTTCTTTTCAGGAGATTCACATTGAAATATGTAGGGGTACCCGAATTTCAAGTCACCGACTTATTCTCAAGTGGCTCAGAAAAGGGAGAGATAATGACAATGGATGTGAAAGGTTAACAATTTAAAAATATTGGTAAAGTGCATATGCAATTTTCTGTACTATTACAACTTACCTATGTGTCTGAAAATACTTCAAAATAAAAAGGTTTTTTTCCTTTTAAAAAAAAGGTGGAAATGATATACATCAAAGTTTTGACAGTCATTATCTTTGCATCAGGTTATACTTTCAATTTCTATATTTGCTCATTTGTATTTTCTAAAGTTCATGTGCTATTTTTATAAAGGAAAAATAAAAGAAACAATAATAATCCCTTAGTGATGCCCCATTGTCTGTAGAATAAAACCCAATGTCCTTAACCAGTCAAACAAAATGTCACCTGTTTTGCTAGCTTTACCTTCTAGCTTTGCCATCTGTCCTCTACTCCAGTCAAACCATTCAATTCCATCTCCTGAACAGTCACACATGTTTCAGCTCTGTGTTTTTCTCACATCTTGTTAGGATCCTGTCTCCTCCATCTCCCCAGATCCTTTTCCCTTTGAAAAACCTAGTTTATATCCAAGTCCTCTAGAAATCCTGTCTTGACCACCCAACAAAAAGGACCTCTTCTTTTCCTAACATTGCTTGTATAATTTAGCAATTAAAACATTTCAATGTAATAAATATTTATTGAGTGTTTACCATGTGCAAATTGCCATATAAGGTACTGTATGGAATTCCAAGATAAACAAAACGCTTTTCTTCCCAAGAGTACTCAAAACTATAATGAAATGCAGAACATACAATGTACTAGGAGGGGTAGTCTACAGAGCTGTGTGGGTTTGGAGAAGAGAAGGAAAGAAAGCAGCTAAGCTTTGTTAAAGGACCTTGCAAGTTAGATGCTGGATGCTTTCTACTGTCATTTACTCACAACAACTCATTTTATGGGAGAGAAAGATAGGGTTCAGAAAGGTTTTAAAAACTAACCCAAGTCACGTACCACTTAAGGAATATTATAGGTTCTTGATTCAAATCCAGGTCTGTTTGACTTTGAAGCCCTGTTCTTCCCACATGTGTAATTTACTGACATTAATTACATTCTTTGAGTTGTGCAAAAATTCTCATCCTCCTTTTATGAGTTGTTCCTCCCCTATTAACACAAACCCACTACCCCCTTAGGTTCCTATCTAACGTTTTGAGTTGCTGCTGTCGATTAGACCTCATCTCAACAGTTCGTAACAGAACATGAAGCTTAAGGCAGACATTTTTTACTAGTTAAGCTAAAATATGGCTTAGCTTTAAGATGACTTCAGGAAATATATTTGATTTAGGGTTTAAAGTTTATCTCAGCACAATAGTTTCAGGGGTTCATACAGTCCACATGGCTCTGGAAAGTCTGGAACCTGCAAGAATTTTTAATTCTATTCTGCATGTTCCTCTTTGATCGAGGTTCTATAACACTGTTCATCAAAGTGTTCACTATTGTCTGGACACACTGTCCAGGCCTTCTGATCTCTTGGCAAAGGAGGCAGTTTTTAAATTTTTTTTATTGTGATTGAGTGGAAGTGTACAACCCAGTTTAAATTAGCATTCCTACCTATCTGCAGCTCCTTCTGCTCTCCTTGACTGGTGACAGCACACTCCTCTTTTCTTTTCTATACATGTCATACCCTCTTAACAATCTCCTGTCCCCTCCTCTCCACCTCTCAACTCCCTTCTAGTAAGAGGTCAGTAGGATGACATCCTAAAGATGCACAGAACCATAAAGTGCACACATGATATGGTCACTCTGTGTCCCTGAGTCCAATCCATTCCTGTTTACAGAGTTGACCTCAGTAATAATTTATGATCAGGGCAGCATGAGGCCTAGGGGCCATGTTCCCAGTGGAATCCCAGGCCTTCAGACCATCAGTTGTGCTCTTTTAGTGGAGTTCTAAGGGTGCATCCCTTTTTCTTCTTGTGGTGCTACTGGGACTCAACATTTGTGAGCCCTGTCGCGGCTGTCATCGGTGGTGGCCAGGCACCACCTGGTTCTTCTGGTCACATGTTGATGTAGTCATCCACTCACATGGGTCTTTCTGTCTTCTGGGTTCTCTATCCCCCATGTTATTGTTGTCCTTGGTGATCGCCTGTTCCAGCTGAGTTGGGGCCATTTGGTGTACCTCAGACAGCAGTTTGCTAGCTTTTAAGACCCCAGAGGAGGAGGTAGTTTTTATTGAGGCAATTAGCCATGTATTCTATATCCGCCTGCTATTCCTGATCTCCTTTTTCCTCTGTTGCTCCAGATAAACAGAGATCAGTTGTTGTGCTCCAAAGGCCACTTGCAAGCTTTTAAGACCTCAGGCACAATGCAACAAAATAGGATGCAGAACAGAAGCACTAAATATTTTATTAGGTTAGTTAACAGGGGTGTTCCTTGAAACAAGGACCTTAAACTTCCAGACCAAGGAACCAGATCCCATGAGGAGTTTGGGTGTACATAAGCAGCCTCAGCAGCTACTTTTTCCCCCTTTTGTCATTGTTGTAAATATATCTGTCACACAACTTTTGTGAATTCAACTTTTTACAGGTGTACAACTTACTGACAGCAAGTACAATAATGGGACACGCAACGCTATTCTTAATCAGTGCAGTTTTTCCATATCTTCCATCCCAGGTAACCATCAATAAACTTTGGTAAATAGGGAGGGTGTTCCAATATAGTTCCTTGTTTACTGCTGCAAAACTCCCTTACAGACAACCTTACAATTAAGTTTGTGAACCCACCACTGTGGCACTATGTGCAACAGCCATTCCAGAAAGAGTTCCAAAACTGCTTTGAAGGGTGGACTAGGCACTGGAGTGAGTGCATAGCTTTCCAAGGGGGGTTCTCAGAAGGTGACTGTAGTGATATTCAACAATGAGGTATGATAGCACTTAGAGCAATTAAGTTCATGTACTTGATTGTCAGACCTCATATGTATGACATTTTGTTTATTCATTCATCTATTGATGGTCATTTAGATTGCTTCCACCTTTTGGTTATTATGAATAGTGCTGTAACGAACGTTGATCTCTTTTTGAGTCTGTGCTTTGAAGTTTTTTGAGTGAGTACCTAGGAGTGGAATTGTGTTATGTTGTAAGTGCTATTTTTGGTTTTTTGAGGTATCAGCACACTATTTTTCACAATGGCCATTACCATTCTGCCTTCCCACCAGCAGTGGATAAAGGTTCCAATTTCCACACATCCTTAACATTTGTTGTTACTACTTTTTAATCTTCACTAGCCTAGTGGGAGTGAAATGTTATCTCACTGTGGTTTTCATGTATGTCTTTCTGATTACTAACTACACTGAGCATCTTGTCCTGTGTCTGATGGCCGTTTGAGTGTCCTATTTGGTGAAATGTTTAATATGTTTTGTTTTGGTTAATAGATTCTTTTCATATATACGAGTATCATTTTTAAAGATATTTTCCCAGTTGGTAGCTTGTCTTTCACTTTTTTGGTAAACTCTTCTGATGAATAAATTTTTCATTTTCATGAGGTCCTACTTATTTATTTTAACTTTTGCTCTGTGCTTCTGTTATAGTATTAAATAATCAAATATTTAAAACTAGTCATAACAGTACTGCTCCTGCATATTCTTTTAAACGTTATGATTTTAGTTTGCAATTATAGGTCCTTAATGCATTTTGAATTTGTTTTTGTGTATGGTGTGAGGCATGCATCCTGTTTCACTTTTCTACATGTGGAAATCTATATTTCCCAACACCATTTATTGAAAGGATTCTGTATTCTCCACCAAATGAATTTTATACCTTTGCCAAAAAGCAGTTCACCATAGATGAGTGAGTTTATTTCTGGACTCACAGTTCTGTTTCCTTGGTCTTGTGTCATTTATTATACCAGTAATAGCCAGTTTTGCTTACTGTAGGTGCATAGCATGACTTAAAATCAAGAAATGTGAGTCTTCCTAAATTGTTTTTCTTTTGCATTATTGCCTTAGCTATTTAGGGCCTCTCATATTTCCATATAAAATTGAAGATTGGTTTCTCTATTTCTGTAAAGAAGGCTACTAGAATTTTGATCAGAACTTCACTGAATCTATCTATTGTTTTGGGTACTACTGACATTTAACAATATTAAATCATTCAATCCATAGATATGGAATATCTTTCCATTTATTTAAATGTTTTTTAATTTCTTTCAGCAGGATTTTATAGTTTGCACTGCATAAGTCCTTCACAATCCCTGGTTAGATTTATTCCTATATATTTTATTCTTTTGTATTGTATGGTAAAAGGAATTGTTTCCCTAATTTCCCTTTCAGATTCCTCATTGCTAGTATATGGAAACTCAGCTGATTTTTGTTTGTTGACCTCATACCCTGCAATTTTGCTAAATTCCTTTATAAGCTGTAGAAGTTTATTGTAGACTCTTTGGAGTTTTCTATATATAGAATAATTCAACAGCAAATACATAATTTTACTTTTTCTTTTTTCTTGTCTTATTACTCTGTCTAGAACTCTAATAAAATATTGAATAGAAGTGGTGAGAGTTGGCATACTCATCTTTTTTCTCAATTTCAAGGGAAATGTTCTTTCTCTATTAAGTATAATGTTTGCTGTTTGCTTTTCATGTATGAACTGAATTACACTGTGAAATTTTCCTTCTATTCCAATCTTTTTAGAGTTTTCATCAAGACGCTTGTTGGATTCTATCAAATGTTTCTTCTGCATACATAAAGATAATCACGTGGTCTTTTTACCTTTGTTTTACAGATGTGATATATTATGTTGACTCAATTTCTTAAAGTTGAACCATCTTTGCATTCCCAAAATAAATTCCACTTGGTCATAGGTCTGACTCTTAAGATGCTGTTGCATTCTGTTTGCTAGTGTTTCAGTCAGAATTTTTGAATCTATATTCATGAGAGATATTGGCCTGTGGTTTCCTTTATGTCAGTATCATGATTATGTTTGCTTCATAGAATGAATCAGGAAGTAAATTCTTTCCTTCTCTATCTTTTGAAAGAGTTTAAACAATTTTGGTATCAATTCTTCTTTAAACACTTGGTAGAATTCCCCAGTGAAGCCATTTGATACAGGATTTTTTGTTTTTTAATTGTTGTTGGGAGATTTTTGATTACTGATTCAGTCTCTTCACTTGCTATGGATTTGTTGAGACTTTCTAGTTACCCTTGAGTCAGTTTAGAAAGGTTGTGTGCTTCTAAGAATTTGTCCATTTCTTCAAGGTTATGCAGTTTATTCCTATACAGTTGTTCATAATATTCTTTCATAATTTCCTTTATTTTTATATGGTCAGTGGTAAGGTCCAGTAGTTCATGTCTTATTTTGTTTATTCACAGCTTTTCTCTTTTTTCTTTGTCAATCTAGTTAAAGCTTGTCAATTTTACTGATCTTTTTACAGAACCAACTTCTATTTTTATTGATTCGCTTTATTGTTTTTGATTTTCCTTATTTCTGCTTAGATCTTTGTTACTTCTTTTCTTCGGGTAGCTTTAGGCTTAGTTTGTTTTTCTTTTTCTAGTTCCTAGAATTGTCAAGCTAGGCTTTTATTTTGAGATCTTTCTCCATTTTTCAAATAGGCATTTATTGCTATAGGTTTGCCTCTGGGTACTACTTTTGCTACATCCTATAAGTTCTGGTATGATGTATTTTCATTTTCATTTGACTCTAAGAAATTTGTGACTTCTATTTGATTTCTTCCTTGACCTATTGGTAGTTGAGTAGTGTATTGTTTAATTTCAATATGTTTGCATATTTTTCAGTTTTTTTTTTTTCTCTTGTTGATTTCTAGCCTTACTCTGTTGTGGTCAGGGAAAATACTTTGTATGATTTCAATCTCTGAATTTTTCAAGGCTTGTTATTGGACTTAATATGTGGTCTATACCAGTGTTACGGATTGGGTTGTGCCCCCCAAATATGTGCGTAGTGGTTTGGCTGGGTCACGATTCTTGGTTTTGTATGTTGTTCCTCCATGTTGTAAATCCTGCCTTTATGATGTTAATGAGGGTGGATGGGCAGCAGCTGTGTTGGTGAGGCAAGACTCAATGTATAAGATTGCCAGAACCTAGTCCACCCTTCCAAGCAATTTTGGAACTCTTATTCTGGAATGGTCATTGCACACAGTGGCACTGTGGCAAGTTTGTGAACTTAGTTGTCTACTGTTTATAAGGGAGTTTTTAGCCAGTAAACAAGTAACTGTATTGGAATATCCTCTCTACTCATCTGATCTGGCCCCCCAATGACTTTTTTCTTTACCCAAAGGTAAAGGAAACATTTAAAAGAAGACATTTTGATGCATTTAGGACATCAAGGGGAACACAGTGATGCTCTGATGGCCATTCCAGAAAAAAGAGTACCAAAATTGCTTGGAAGGGTGGACTAAGCACTGACATCTGTGCAAAGCTTCCCAGTGGGAGTACTTTGAAGGTGTCTGTAGTGATACTTAGCAATGATGTATGTAGCATTTTTTCTAGGATGAGCTCACAAACTTAACTGGTATCCATGTATAATGTCCCTCTTTATCTCTTCTGACAGATTTTATCTCAAAGTCTACCTTCTCAGATACTAATATTGCTACCCTAGCTCTCTTTTGGTAACTTCCATAGAATATTTCTTTCCATCCTTTCACTTTCAGTATTTTTGTGCTCTTGGGTCTAAGATAATGTCTATTGTAAACAGTACATAGTTGGGTCATGTTTGTTTAATCCATTCTGCCACTCTTTGCCTTTTGATTGAAGCATTTGGTCTATTTACATTCACTGTAATTACTAATAAGAAGTGACTTAACTTCTGCCACTTTGTTTTTGGTGTGTTTTAAGCCTTCTTTGCCTTTGTTCTTTATGACTGCTTGCCTTTGTGACTTGCTGGTTTTTGTAGTGAGCCATTGTGTTTCCCTTCTTTCCTTTGTGCATGTTTATTTTAAGATATTTTCTTAGTTGTTACCTTGAATATTACATTTAACAGCTTGTATTTATAGTATTCTAATGTGAGTTGGTACCAATCTAACTTTAATAACACACAAGAAATTCTATATGTATACCATTTCTCTCCCTTATTTTGTTGTTATTATCATTAATAATGTCTTTATATCTCATGTGTTTCATAACATAATTTTATTCTTGTTTTTATATATTTATTATAAGGAAATGAGGAGAACAACACAGTTAGAATTAGTAAGCATGAGTACTTTATTACTAGTCCTTATACTTACTTGTCCAAGCATTTCCCTTTATGAGGAAACTTTCTTTTTATGCATAGCTATAGCTTTGAATTACTTTCTTGTGTTTTCCCTCTTCCAACTGCAGAACTCTAATATTTTTTTGTAGGGCTGGTCTGCTTGATACAAACTACTTCAACTTCTCTTTATTTGGGAATGTTTTAATTTCATGCTCATTCTTGAAGGATAGTTTTACTAAGTATATGACAACTTTTTTCTTTCAGCACTTCAACTCTATCACTCCATTGCCTTCTAGTCTCCAGTATCTCTAGAATAAATCAATACTCTGTCTTATTGGCAGTCCTTTATATGTGATTGCTTGCTTCTCTCTTATTGCTTCAATCTCGCTTTATCTTTAATTTTGAATCTTTCTTTATCTTTAATCATATATCTATATGTATCTTGATGTAGATCTCTTTGGGTTTATCCTGCTTAAGTTTATTTGAGTTTTTTGGATTTGTAGAATTTTGTCCTTTATTAAATGGGGAAAATTGTCTGTCATTACATTATTTCTTCAAATAGTCTTTCTGTCTCTTTTTCTCTGCATCTTCTGAGATTCCAATAATGAAACTATTAGGTCTTTTACTGTTGCACCACAATTCCATTAGACCATGCTCAGCATTCTTGAGCCTCTATTCTTGTTGCTCGTCAGCATCTGTGATTTTAACTGTCTTATTCTCTATTTCACTAATTCTTCTGCCCAATTAAATTTGTTGTTAAGCCCTTCTATTGGTTTCTCCTTTCAGTTATTGCTCCTTTTGGTTGCAATATCTCTTTTTTTAAGATCCTCATTTTGTTCTTGAATTGTTTTTCTTATTTCTTTTAGCTCTGTGTTTTCTCTTAGGTCTTTAATTATGTTTCACATTATCATATTACATTCTATCTTTTTTCATTATTTGGTCATCTCTTGATGTACTTTGATTTCCTTTGTCATGTTCATTTGGGTAGGCTTGTGTGCCTTGTGATTTTTGTTAAGGCATTGGAATTTTTGAAGGTGTTAACTTTCTCAGTTCTCCCTTGTATTTGATGGTTTTGCCTTTACTACTTTCTGCAAAAGACTCTTTGGTGGGCAGAGCCTTTAGTCTTTGCTTACTATTTTCTCTCTTTTCTGTGATAGCTCCTTTTCTTCCTGGTTAATTAAGATTTAAAATTCCCGGATCTTGTTTTTCAACTTTCATTCTTGCCAAAACATACCAGAATATATGCTGTGATTAATCCATTCACCAGCCAGCACTACCACTCAGGTAAGATAGTATATACTAAATAATCTGTCCACCAGAGGACTCAGTCCTTTCCCTCTGGTTATTACACCCTTCCCTTCTGTGTTTCTGTGAACACATTTTCAGAGGAGCCAATCAGTGATCCTCCTTTGGGTTGGGTGTTACCCTACAATTTTGCCTCAACATTCCTTCCCTACTGCACATGGGCTACTTCTATCTGAACTGGATTTCAGTTTCAGGAGGAAGAAGAGCTGTAATCCCAGAAGAACCCCCAAGAGATCTGTTTTGCTGGCTTCACAGCCCCAGTGGCCTGTGGTGGTTCCAGAAGAGGTGGTGGTCTCTTATTAGGTGACCCTCTTCCTGGCTCCACTGTGAGATACCTTCTGTAGGAGTTCATGTCAGTCTAGCAGCCAACAGTTACAGGGCGAGGGAGAGACTGACATGCTCCAAATGAACCTCCAGGAAGATCTGGTTTGCTGCTATCAGATCCTGCTGTGTAGTATGTTGCATACGAGTATAATCTCCACTCAAGTTGTCTGCTTCCTATCACACAGCAGCCTTAGTTAGCAGTCCTCAGTGACAACTGGAAGGTGAAGCAGACAGACCCAAGTTGATCCCCAAGGAATATTGTCCTGTTGGTTTCATAAGCTTGAGCTATTGTGTGCTAGGGAGGCAGTTGCCTTCTGTAGCGGTTTGTAACACCTTGGTAATCAACTGTTACCAGGTAGGGAAGTGGTGTCCCATTCTGGTCTGATCCCTGCAGAGATCTGCCTTCTTGCTATCACTACCTCTCTGGTGGGTAGTTGGCTGTGAATGCAGCCTCTACTCAAGATGCCTGCTCCCTAGGACATGACAGCCTCAAATAGCAGTCCTCAGTGTCAACCAAACGTCAGGACAGGCTAACCCAAACTGATCCCTAGGGAGTTTTGTTTTGTTGTTTTCAGAGACCTGAGCTAAGAGTGCCTGGAGAGGCAGATAGAGTGCTGACTGTTAGAGGAGACTCTACTTCAGTGGACTTCTATAGCAATTCACTGCAAGTTTACAGGTGACTGTGTCCAGATGGAGGAGACGTTCACATTCTGAACAGACCTGAATGTCTTGTTATTGAGCACTACCCCCCATAGCATGTTGGTTCCACTTAAGATGCTTGCTTCCTAGTACATAGCAACTTCAGTCAACAGTCCTCAGCAACAACTGAAAAGGGGAGCAGGCAGACCCAAACTGAGGCCTATTGGTTTCAAAAGACTGAGCTATAGGGTATACAGGGAGGCAGGTGGAGTGTTGGCTACAAGAGTAGAGTCCACTCTGGGGGGCCTTCTGTGGCAATTCATAGTTAACAGCATCCAGGAAGAGAAAATGCTTTAAAAAAGAAGTCACTGCCATTGAGTTGATTCCGACTCATAGTGACCCTGTAGGTCAAGAGTAGAATTATTGTATAAAGTTTCCATGGAGCACCTGGAGGATTTGAACAGCCTAACTTTTGGTTAGCAGATACAGCACTTAAGCATTATACCACCATGGTTCCCTGGGGAGGTATCAGGACACTCCACACAGACCTCCAGGAAGACCTCACTGCTGATTGCTGGTTTTAGAGCACAAACTTGGGGTCCTGTTCTTTTTTTTTCTTTTTACATGCAGGGAGTGTGGTGGTTAGGAAAGGAGGTTCTTTTACTGGAGTCACTTTGCATGTTCATAGCAGCCAGTGGCCTCTGTTGCTGGCAGTGGGGATGGGATAGGGTGGGCAGGGACAGTGGGAGAAGTGATTTTCCTTCCCTATGTGGCTCATTGTTGATTCATTGAGTCTTGCCTGTCTACAGTTACCCCATATTTTTCTCTGTCGACTGATCTGAGTCCTTCAAAGTCTAGTACTACTTCCTTTCTGTATTTGTAGGAGAGGGTTACAATCATTGTTTATGCCTCTAATTTCCAGAAATTCCCAATAATTGGTTTATTAAATACAAGAGCATTTTCTTCAACAGGATTTTGGGCACACTACTTCTGCCACGGTGTCATGGCATATAGTTTGGGAACATCCATATAAACTGTGTTTACTTTTTAAAAGTTATACTTTAGTCAAATTAACTTTTTTAATTTGACTCCCCACAATTTTTTTAATATGACAATCCTTAAGCCTAGCACCCAGGCAACTACCGGCATAATTCAGCTTCTGTGCCTGGGGTTACATATGCAGCTTCAGTTAGCTAGCCGATTAGCTGGAACTTGGTGGTCTAAAATAGCCTTATTTCCACGTCTAATGGTTGACCAGCTGTTCGTGGCCAAGCATTTGGCTGGGGAGCTGTGGTTCTCCTCCATATGGCTGCTCCACGAGTTCATTCACAGGACCCTCTCAGATTTTCAGGGATGGCGAGAATGGAAACTATAGGGCTTTTTGAGATCTCAGCTCAAAGCTTGTACAAGGTCACTTATGCATATTCTGTTGCTCAAAACAAGGCACAAGGTCAACCCAAATTCAAAAGATGACGAGATATAGTCCATCTTGTGTTAGGAAAGTACCTTAAAGAATTTGTGTCTATCTGCAATATACCACAGAGGAGTATTATTATCATCCCCATTTTATAGATTCAAAAATATAAAGTTTACAAAGTGTACAGGACAGACTGGACTGGACTATAAGACATAGAATGATACTGGTGAAGAGTGTAGTTCTTGGCCTAAGTAGATTCATGAGACTAACTGGGCAGCTCCTGTCCAGAGGTGGAATGAGAGGACAGAGGCAGACAAGAGCTGGTTGAATGGACACAGGACATATAGGGTAGAAAGAAGGAATGCGCTATCGTAGGATGGGGAGAGCAGCTAGACTTACATAGTAATGTATGTATAAGTTTTTATATGACAAATTGGCTGGATCCTAAACTTTCATTTAAAGTACAATAACATAGATACTTATTTTAAATGCGTAGGACAAAGAACTTGATTTGGCCTTCTGTCTCTGGCTTCTGAAAATAGCCCTTGAAACTCCCCAGCAAGCCAAGGTGGGCTTTGTTTTTCAAAAACAGCCAGGCATACAGTGTGCCTCATTATGTGCAAATAAGGTGGGGGCCCAACAGCTAACTTGGTGTGAATAATGGAATTAGTCATGCACATCAATGATTCAATCAGTCATTGACTATGAAATAAGGTCCCAGTAATGCATATTCATCGAGGCCCCGACAACTATTACAAAAGACCCGAGATCTTGGAGCTTCATTTTGAGCTTCTAGACTGATGATGCATGTAGAGGACTAGCACGTCTCTGGGGACATGAAGCTGTAGGCCAAAAGTGCCTCCCAGACCTCGCCTGTGCATCTCTTCATGTGTATCCTTTTGCGGTTCTATGAAAAGGCTATAGTGAGTATACCTCTTTTTGTGAGTTCTGCAAGTCATTCTAGTGAGTTATAGAAATGAGTAGGAATTGAACTGATAACAACAGTTTTTCTGGGTGGGCAGTGTTGGCAAGCAGGATTCTGCCTAGTTGGCAGTTGATTAGAAGGATGGAATCCTAACTATTGGAGACCCCTGCTTTGGGGGGATGGTGAGAAGAAGAGGGCTGTGCAAACACTCAAATGGAAAATCCTTTCAGTTAGCCATTGAGTGATTCTGTTGCTCTGTCAGAGTCTAGGATGTTAAAAATGCAAACTACGAATCACATTTTATCCTAGCCTGGAACTGGTGGCTAGATGCAGATAAATACACTATGTAGAGTAGATAGGCCATGTAAGTCAAAAATTTTAACTTGCTTCTAGTTTGGGACCTTAGCAAAGGCAATGAAGGTATATACAGCAGGAAGCCAGAAGTATCACAAAGGAAGAAGCAGGCAAGAGTATCTGATGAGATTATTTATGAATTATTTAGAATTCACTATAATTTTTGCTGAATTCCAGTAAACTTTAAAATATGTCATCTGTAAGTCTAAAATTTTGTTTCTTCTGGTCTTAATCATCTAGTGCTGCTATAAAAGAAATACCAGAAGTGGATGGCTTCCACAAAGAGAGGTTTATTCTCTCATAATTCACTAGGCTAGAAGGGCAAATGGGAAATGCTAGCTCGAAGGAAGGTTTGCTCTTTCTGTCAGCTCTGAAGGAAGATCTTTGTGATCCATCAATCTTCCCTTGGTCTGGGAACATTTCAGCACTGGAAGCTCAGGTCCAAAGGATGTGCTCTGCTTCCAGGGCTGCTTTCTCCGTAGCATGCGGTCCTCAAGACTCTCTGCTCACGTCTCCCTTCTATAACTCAAAGAGATTGGCTGAAGCCACTATCTAATCTTGCACATCATGAATATAAATGCCACTAATCCATCTCATTTCATCATAGTGATAGGATTTGCAACACATACGGAAGTCACATAAAATGATGGACAACTACACACCACTGGGACTCATGGCCTAGCTAATATGATAGATATTTTGGGGGAACACAATTAAATCCATAACACTTCCTTTTCTGTATGCTACTTCTTATTCTTCTTGAATAATTATGAGTGTCTCATGATATGTTGAGTAGGAGTAGAAGCAATTCATTCTTAGGGTTGTACCTGAGGAAATAACTCTGCCAGGTTCACATTAACTGTAAATGTTGATTTCAATTTTAAATATGCATCATGTAAAAGGCACAAAAAGAAGTCTCAGTGACAGAGACTCTCTAGATCAATTTCCTCTTGTGTGACAACCGGCTGAATGACATTTCCCAGTGACCTTGCATTTGAGTGCAGTCACATGACTCACCCTAGCCAATGGAATATGGGCAGAACTGGAGTGATCCTTCACGTTCTCTCACCTGGCTTACTAGCTGGCTGGATAAGAGGGACCCAGCTTTGAGGCACTAAGGAAAGCAGAAACTCAATTGACGAGGCCCTCTGAATAAGTGGAACACAGCCCTGCCTATCCTTTCTTTCCATCCCTGCCAGGCACAAACATATACCGTGCCAAGTATGACGTGAATTCAGAATTAACCTTTCTTGTGTTAAACCACTGCACTTGCTGGTTGTTTGTCATGATTGCTTAACTTTGATAACAAATTTTCCAAGTCTAATTTTTAAAAAGGGTGAAGTTTACTGGATGACTCCTCAACATATACTAAAATTCTTATATGATTCTTGTGATATTTTTATTTCACATGGCTTTGGTTTATGTTTTCCTTTGGTACATTATGGAAAACCTGGTAGCATAGTGATCAACAGCTATGACTGTTAACCAAAGGTTGGCAGTTCGAATCCATCAGATGCTCCTTGGAAACCCAATGGGGCAGTTCTACTCTGTCCTATAGGGTTACTACGAGTCGAAATAGAGTCAACAGCAATGGATTTGGCTTGGTTTTTGGTATTTTAACCTTATTCTCACTTTTTGAATATGTTAGATAACACTGAAATAAAATATTTTCTATTCCTAGTATTTCAACATGCAGTTTTATTTTTATTCATTTGGTTTTTTAATCTGTGTTCATGAGCAGTATGGCATATTAGGAAGAGCACAGATTCATAGTCAGAAAGATTTCACACTGAATCTCAGCTCAGCAAGTTACCTTACTGAGTTGGCTATTGAATCTCAGTTTCCTCATCTGGGATGTAGTTATAAATGGCACTGAAAAGTGCTTCACTGTACACTTGAAAAGTTTGAAACTTGGAGAGCTCCCAAGTTACAAGAGTAGTAAGGATGTCTAGGACTCTGATTAGAACACTTCGACTGCTAAGCTCAAGTTTTTTCCTACTATACCTGAAATTTCCTCATGCATCTGTCAGTTTATCATACCATGGGGGCTTGCCTGCTGCTGTGATGCTGGAAGCTTTGCCACCAGTATTTAGATACCAGGAGGGTTATCCATGGGAACAAGTTTTAGCTGAGCTTTCAGTCTACCACAGACGATGGACAAGGGTCTCACTGTCTACTTCTGGAAAAAATTAGCCAGTGACAACCTTATGCATAGCAGTAGAGCACTGTCTAATATTGTGTCAGAGGACGAGCCCCCCAGGTTAGAAGGCACTCAAAAGATGACTGGGGAAGAGCTGCCTCCTCAAAGTAGAGTCAACCTTAATGATGTGATTGGAGTAAAGCTTTTGGTACCTTCCTTTGCTGATGTGGTACAATTCAAAATGAGAAGCAAACACCCATAAATAATCAGAATGTGAAATGTATGAATTACGAATGTAAGAAAATTGAAATTAGCCAAAAAAGGAAAGTTATTGTTGTTAGATGCCATCAGGTCGGTTCTAACCCACAGAGACCCTATGCACAACAGAACAAAACGCTGCCTCATCTCACACCATGTCCATAATTGTTTTTAGGCTTAAACCATCATTGCAGCCACTGTATCAGTCCATTTCATTGAAAGTCTTCCTCTTTTTTGCTGACCCTCCACTCTACCAAGCATGATGTCCTTCTCCAGAGACTGATTCCCCGACAACATGTCCAAAATATGTAAAACACAGTCTCACTGTCTTTGCTTCCAAGGAGTGCTCTGGTTGTACTTCTTCCAGAACAAATCTGTTTATTCTCTTGGCAGCACATGGTACATTCAATATTCTTTTCCAACACCACAATTAAAAGGTATCTAATCTTCTTCTGTCTTCCTGATTTTCCAGATTTCTCATGCATACGATGCAATTGAAAATACCAAGGCTTGGGTCAGGCGCATCTTAGTCTTCAAGACGACATCTTTACTTTTCAGTACTTTGAAAAGGTCCTTTGCGGCATATTTTCCCAATGCAATGCATCTTTTGATTTTTTGACTGCTGCTTTCATGGACATTGGTTGTAGATACAAAGAAAATGGAATCCCTGACAACCTCAATCCTTTCTCAGCTTACCAGGATGTTGCATACTGGTCCAGTTGTGAGGATTTTTGTTTTCTTGATGTTGAAGTATAATCCATACTGAAGGTTGTGGTCTCTGATCTTCATTAGTGTTTCAAATCCTCCTCACTTCCAGCAAGCCGGGTTGTGTCATCTGCATAACGAATGCATAAATATTGATATTCTAGGCATTAGTGAGCTGACACAGACTGGTACTGGCCATTTTAAATCAGACAATCATATGATCTACTCTTGAGCTGAAACCTATCCCCCATAGGTAACCCTCCTGGTATCTGAATACTGGTGGCAAAGCTTCCAGCATCACAGCAACAGGCAAGCCCCCACGGTAGGATAAACTAATAGACACCTGGGGGAATGACAACAAGAACAAGTCAAGATATATCTTGAAGTACAACACTGTCAGTGACAAGATAATATTCATACACGTATAAGAAGACCAGTTAATAAGACTATTATTCAAACTTACTCCAACAACAAAGGCCAGAGATTAAGAAACTGAAGATTTTTACCAACTTCTATAGTCTGAAATTAATTGAACATGCAGTTAGGATTCATCAATAGTCACTGTTTACTGGAATTCAAAAGTTGGAAGCAAAGAAGAAGGAACAATAGTTGGAAAATACAACCTTGGTGATAGAAACAGTGCTGGAGATTGCATGACAGAATTTTGTGGACCAATGACTACTGAAAATACTTGTTGTCAACAAGATGGATGGCAAGTATAAACCTGGGCATCTCTTTTGGAACACACAGGAATCAAATTGACTACATCTGTGGAAAGACATGATGGATAAACTGAATATCATCCATCAGAACAAGGTCAGGGATCGACTGTGAAATAGGCCATCAATCGCTCATATACAAGGTCAAGCTGAAGTTGAAAAAAAATTAGAACAAATTCACAAGAGCCAAAGTATGATATTGAGTATATCCCACCTAAATTTAGACATTATTTCAAGAATAGTTTTGACGCATTGAACATTAATACCAGAGATCAGACAAGTTATGGAATGACATCGAAGATACCATACATGAAGAATGAAAGAAGTAATTAAAAACACATAAAAGAAAGAAAAGACCAAAAAGGATGTCAAAAGAGACTCTGAAACTTGCTCTTGAACATTGAGTAGCTAGAGCAGGTGAAAGAAATGATGAAGTAAAAGAGCTAAAGGAAAGACTTCAAATAGCTACTCAAGAAAACAAAGTATTTTAATGAGATATGCTAAGACCTAGAGTTAGACAAGCAAAAAGGAAGACCACACTCAGTACATCTTAAACTGAAAGAACTAAAGAAAAACATTCAAGCCTCAAGTTGCAATATTGAAGGATTCCGTAAGGGAGAGATTAAACAATGCAGGAAGCATCAAAAGAAGATGGAAGGAATCCACAGAATCATTATACCAAGAAGAACTGGTTGACATTCAGCTATTTCAGGAGGGAGCATATGATTAGGAACAGATGGTACTGAAGGAATAGGTCCAAACTGCATGGAAAGCACTGGGGAAGAACAAGGCTCCGGGAAATGACAGAACGAATACCAACTGAGATGTATCGACAAACAGATACAGGGCTGGCAATGCTCACTCACCTGTGCCAAGAAATTTGGAAGACAGTTACTTGTACTATCAACTGCAAGAAATCTATATTTATGCCTATTCCTAAGAAAGATGATCCAACTGAATGCGGAAATTATTGAGCAATATCATTAATGTCACATGCAAGTAAAATTTTGCTGAAGATCATTTAAAACTGGCTGCGGCAGTACTTTGACAGGGAACTGCCAGAAATTCAAGCCAGATTCACCAGAGGACGTGAAACCAGGGATATCACTACTGATGTCAGGTGGATCTTGGCTGAAAGCACAGAATACCAGAAGGATGTTTACTCATGTTTTGTTGACAATGCAAGGGCATTTGACTGTGTGGACCACAGCCAATTATGGAAAACATTGTGAAGAATAGGAAGTCCAGAATAATTCAGTGACTAGTCATATGACTAGAACAAGGGGACACTGCATGGTTTAAAGTCAGGAAAGCTGTGTGCCAGAGTTGGATTTAGTCTGTATGCTGAGCAATTAATCTGAGAAGCTGGACTATACGAAGAAGAATGCAACACCAGGATTGAAGGAAACCTAATTAACAACCTGCAATATGGAGTTCACATAACCTTGCTTGCTGAAAGAGAAAAGGGTTTGAAGCACTTCCTGATAAAGATCAGAGACCACAGACTTCAGTATGGATTACGTCTCAATATAAAGATAAACAATAGCCCTCACAACTGGACCAATGAGCATCATAATAAATGGAGAAAAGACTGAAGTTGCCAAGGATTTCATTTTCCTTGGATCTACAATCAACACCCATGGAAGCAGTAGTCAAGAAATCAAACAACTCATTGCACTGGGCAAATACGTTGCAAGAAAAGATGTCATTTTGAAGATTAAGACACTCTTGACCCAAGCCATGGTATTTTCAGTCACCTTACATGCATGGGAAAGCTGGACTATGAATCAGAATGACAGAAGTGATGTCTTTGCATTATGGTGTTGGCAAGGACTATTAAATACATCATGGATGGTCCAAAGAATGAACAAATATGTCTTGGAAGAATTATAGTTATAATGCTCTTTAGAAGCAAGGATGACAAGACTTCATCTTGCACACTTTGGATAGGTTATCGGGAGGGACTATGCCCTGGAGAAGGACATCATGTTTGGTAAAGCAGAGGGTCATCGAAAAAGAGGCAGACCTTCAATGAGATAGACTGACACAGTCACTGCTATGGTGGGCTCAGGCATAATAATGATTGTTAAGATGGCGCAGGAGCAGGTGTTTGGTTCTGGTGTACACAGGAACGTTGTAACTGGGGACTGACTCAACTGCATCTCACAATAACAACATTTTTACGTTTAGTATATTGTACTCGTTCTCTTCTAGGGATCAAAGAGCTATCTCCTCAGATATCCCTACATATACATAGTAGAGTATGACAGAATCTAGCCAAGTGCCGTCGAGTCAGATCCGACTCATGGCAACCGTAGTTTAACTTAATATAAATGTAATTTATTTTGAAGCATAGCATTAGATAAAAATCTTAATTAGCTTTTAAAAGGGTAACCAATTTTCATAGCACCTTCTACTGAATAATATATTCCTACTCTTCCTTTATTTGCTAAGCATTTATATGCTTAGCATTTATACATTTATTATATTTATTTATTATATTTATATTATTATATTATTATTATATTATTATATTTATTATATGCTAAGCATTTATACATATCAGAGTCCAGTTCTGGGTTGTGTATCTAATTAGTTGATTTTCTACATATTCTTTTATCAATAATACACTGCTTTAATTATTTTGGAAACCCTGGTGGCATAGTGGTTAAGTGCTACAGCTGCTAACCAAAAAATGGGCAGTTGAAATCCACCAGGTGCTCCTTGGCAATTCTAATCTGTTCTATAGGGTTGCTATGGATCACAATGGACTCAATGACATTTGGTTTGGTTTTTTAATTATTTTGACTCTTGGTGGTAATTTCCCACTAAATAGTCTTCTTTTCAATAATTGCCCAGTTATTTTTGTCCCTTTCTCCTTCCAGACGAATTCTAGAATAATTTTTGATAAGCTCTTAAATAGTAAAATGGGGATTTGGGTTAAAATTTTGTCAGACTTCCGGATTCCTTTTGTAAAAACTGGTATCTCTAAAACATTTTGTCTATGAAGAAGAGAAATGTGTAGTGAATGAGATTTGAGGAAGCCTGAAATATTTGAAAGGATGTATCCTCCCCTTTTAGAGTCCTGATGGTGCAGTGGTTAAGAGCTTGGCTGTTATTCCAAAGGTCAGCAGTTTGAATCCACCAGTCACTTCTTGGAAACCCTGTGGGGCAGTTCTACCCTATCCTATAGGGGCACTGTGAGTCAGAATCATCTGAGCGGCAACAGGTTAACGAGTTGATTATCTCCCTTTAGATTCTATAACCCTCATTTCAAAACTTTATTTCAAAAATTGTCCTTAAGGGGGAAATGACCAGGAGGATGAGGTTCACTGATACACTTCTGGGGATAAGAACTGTGTTCTGCTTTAGGCTTATGAACTAGACTTTGTTGTCCCTATTGACTAGCGTCAATAAACAGTCAAGACATTCATTTTCCGCTAATCGGAGAGGATAAATTGCCTCTTTGGCCAGCCTATTTATGTGTTGGAATAGGGAGATTTTATCATATGTGTTTAGTTTTTCAATTATAGTTGAAAGGAGAACTACATCTTAAAACCATTAGTTCATAAACAAACATGCCAAATCTTAAGCAACACACTGACATTAAAAATAAGTAAAGGAAAAAAAGGTGGGGTAGGGGTGATTCCCCAAACCTAGGTTCTAAGTAAGAAAACTGAAAAAAGTCAATGATTGTAGACAATCTAAAAGTCTGTAATCAACTTTCAGCTGAGCGACAAAGCTAAATTTGTGTGTGTATGTGTTACTAATCCTTGCAATTTCTTCAGTTTACTACATGGCTGTGAGCAGGTGAGGTCCCTGGTGGCACACACAATTAACACACTCAGCTGATAACTCAAAGATTAAGAGTTTTAAGTCTGCCCAGTAGTGCCTCAGAAGAAGGGCCTGGTGACTAACTTCTGAAAAAGTAGCCTTTAAAAAGTATGGAGCCCAATTCCACAGGGGGTTGCCATGAATTGACACTGACTCAAATGGTAACTTTTGCTGTTGTTATTTTGTTTTTGTTTTTATGGAGAACTGTCAACAATCTAAGATTTTCCACCTGGTTCTTCTTACCATGGTTACCGTTATCTCATGTGAAGCCAATGTAGGATTCAATTGCCAGAGATACTTATTTGAAATCAGGAATCTGGGAAACAATCAGACACAGGCATTTAGAGTTCCACTGGACCTCCTGTGCGGCGAACTCAGGTCAGAACTCAGCTTCAGACAGTTCGATGCCTGCAAGACCCACAGTGAAATTGGTGATAGCCACCAACCAGTGGGGGCTCAGAGCTCAAATCCCATTAGTAGTGCCCTCCAAATTTGGGTATTTCACTTTCATGAGTGTCCAGTGACACTGGCGACCAGTCCTGTTGGGGAAGCAGAAAAAGGAGGTTCGTAGAGGCACTGGGGTGTGTTAGCCGGGTCCTTATTCAGAGGCATGCCTTATGCTCCTCATTCCAAGGGCTTTGGTTCTGGAAGCACACTGAGGTCTGGAAATGGGTGACAGAATGTGACCTATGTCAATGACTCAAATTAAGCACCTGTTTACCACCGTGAGGGAGTTTAGTGGTCCACTTATTAAATGCATTTCCGAGCCCTGGTGGTACAGGGGTGAAGTGATACGGTTGCCAACCACAACATTCAAATCTACCAGCTGCTCCTTGGAAACCATATGGGGCAGTTCTACTCTGTCCACTAGGGTTCTTATGGGTCGGAACTGACCTGACAGCAATAGTTCTCTCTTTTTCTTTTTTTTAAGAATTAACTCTCCCTGGAGATCTTAACAATTTCTTAGACTACTGAGCCCACCATACTATTTATTCATTGATCCCGGCCAATCTGGGCTTCAATTTATCTGTTAGAAGCCTTTGGGTATCAGATGACAGATACACAGCTTGAATTAGTAGAAGCCAAAATTAAAAAAAAAAAGTAGACAGATGTACTTAAGAAACTGATGGAAGCTGAAGATGACTGAAGCAGTGTCTCAGTATTTCCAGCAATCCGTCAAACAATTCAGCTTCTCTCCACCTGTGAGAAGAGTTTGTGGCAAATAGACGCTCTCCACATGGTGAGGAGCATGACTGAAGATGGTTCTAGGTTCACATCCTAATATCGTGGGAACCCAGTGTAGGCTACTTGCCCCTGCTTCCATGGGAAATCTCCTAGGAAAGCACTCTATCCCAACTTGAATCATAGGACCCAAGAAGTATGGTGATCCTAGCTGCCTGGGTGGGCCTGAATCCTAACATATTTGTTCACTTACTAGTTATGTGATGCGGGAAGATACTTAGCTGCTCTGTACTTAAGTCTCTTCATCTTTAGAGGCTACTTAAGATATTGTAACCCCACCAACTTGTAAACATATCTCAGTACCTGTCATGGAATCTAACTGCCCGTATTAACAACTCATCAGCCATTGGACAGGACTTAATAAGAGAAGGTGGACTAAAGGCCAAGGGCATTTTGTTGTGCAAATACTTTAACTACACAGACTTGCTATGACAATTAAGTTCATGAACTCATCCTAGCCAAGTGTTGCATACCTCATTGCTGACTATCACTGTGGTCACCTTTGAGGTACTCCCCTTGGGAAGTTATGCACTGATGCCAGCACATAGCCCACTCTTCAAAGCAACTGTGGAACTCTTTTTCTGGAATATCCATCAGAGCTGTCATTGTATAAGATCTGACAATTAAGTTGCAAACTCATCCTAGAAAAAGTGCTTTGAAGGATGGACTAGGCGCTGGTGTCAGTGCATAGCTTCCCAAGAGGAATACTGCAAATGTGACCGTAGTGATATTCAGCAATGAGGTACACAGCACTTTTTCTAGGATGAGTTCATGAACTTAATTGTCTGACATGTATGTTCAAATCCTTCTTGTCTCTGATAGGCTTCATGAATCTCCCTTCCACATCTGGGATTCATGTGACTTTTCTTTTCCTAGCAAATTCTGTAAATGTTCAGTCAATAAATATTTCATGAGAGCATACCATGAGTGTGATGAATACTTTATCTGGACATTTTTGTATTGTTCAGAGTAATGTACAGAAGACAGTGAGTTCATTCTTAATATTTACTGTAGTTGATTGTCCCAGTATAATGTGTTTAAGTCTCCCCTCTCAAATATTATATTGCTTCAGGTTCAATGTATATTGATTTACTTACTCCATTAATTTATTTATTCATTCTTTGTTTACATCTTCCTCACTTCCAAGTATAATCTGAAGTAATTTGACAAAACAGGGAAACAATTACCTTATCCATACCCGCTTCCATCTAGTTGATTCTGACTCATAGTAGCCCTATAGGACACAGGAGAACTGCCCCATAGGGTTTCCAAAAAATGTCTACTGGATTTGAACTGCCAACTTTTTGGTTGGCAGCCATAGCTCTTATCCACTGAGACACAAGGGTTTCCATGGATACCATAAGACAACAAAGATATAATAGCACTTCCTTATCTGTGGTTTCACTTTCCGAGGGTTCAGTTACCTGTGGTCAATGGTAGTGTGCAAACATTACATGGAAAATTTCAGAAATAAACAATTCATAAGTTTTAAATTGCATGCCATTCTGCGTAGCATGATGAAATCTTGTGCTGTCCCAGTCCCTCTCACCAGCCTGCTCCATCCCACTGGTAGGTGAATCATGCCTTTGTTTAGTGTATCTAAGTGTGTACCTCCCCTGCCTGTTAGTCACTTAGTAGCTGTCTCAGTTACCAGATTAAATGCTGGTGATATCAGTGTTTGTATTCAAGTAACCCTTACTTTACTGAATAATGGCTCCAAAGCACAGCAGTAGAGATGCTAGCAATTTAAACATGCCAAAGAATAGCCACGAAGTGCTTTCTTTAAGTGGAAAGGTGAAGATTCTCAATTTAGCATTGAGAAAGACAAAGACCACGTAACTTTTATTGCAGTATATTGTTATATTTTTGCTATTTTATTATCATCTATTGTTGTTAATCCCTTACTGTACCTAATTTATGGAAACCCTGGTGCCGTAGTGGTTAACTGCTCTGGCTAGCAACAAGATAGTTGACAGTTCCAATCTGTCAGGCATGCCTTGGGAACTCTATCAGGCAGTTCTACTCTGTCTAAAGTGTCTCTATGTGTTGGAATTGACTTGATGGCAGCGGGTTTTATTTGGTTTGGGGCTATCTAATTTATAAATTAAACTTGGTCATAGGTATCCGTGCATAAGAAAAACAGTGCATATAGATGCTAAGCCAGTCAAGTGCCATCGAGTCAGATCCGACTCATATACATAGGGTTAGGTACTATTCTAGTTTCAGCACTAGATCTTGGAATGTATCTAATCACAGATAAGGAGGAGTACTATGGTAACTATATTAAATACTTATAATAGCTTGAATCTGTGTTTTGATTCTACCTTATTCCACTAATTTTTTTCTCTGCTTTTAACCTAAAGCCATGTGTTTTGCTTCCTTGTCATTTCATTAACAGAAGAATGTCAAGTATGTTGTTGTTAGGTGCCAACCAACCGGTTCTGACTTAGAGCTACCCTGTGTACAATGGAATGAAACGCTGCCTGGTCTTGTGCCATCCTCACAATTATTATTGTCCTTGAGACCATCATTGCAGCAACTTCAATCGATCTTTCTGAGGATCTTCTTTTTCACTAACCTTCTACTTTACCAAGCATGATGTCTTTCTCCAGGAACTTATCTCTCCTGATAACATGTCCGAAGTATGTGAGACGTAGTCTCATCATCCTTGCCTCTAAGGAGCATTCTGGTTGTACTTCTTCCAAAACAGTTTTGTTCATTCTTTTGACAGTCCATGGTATAGTCAACATTCTTTGCCAATGTCATAACGCAAAGGCATCAATTATTCTTTGGCCTTCTTTACTCATTGTCTAGCTTTCATATGCACATGAGGTAACCGAAAATACCATGGGTTGGGTCAGGTACATCTTAGGCTTCAACAATACATCTTTGAATTTCTGCTTGAATTTCTTGCAGTTGCCTGTTAATGTACTGCTGCAACTGCTTTTGAATGCTCTTCTTCAAAATTTTACTTGCGTGTAATATTAACAATATTGTTGGATAATTTCAGAATTTTGTTGGATCACCCTTCCAGATGTATTTCACTATAAAATCTTATGGATTATCTATCACCTAGCTGCAGTTATTTGCCATCATAAACTCTTACAAGTGAGGAGTTCTTTTCTCTTAAAATTCGTAAAAAAGGATTTCATCCAAAATAAACAAGATTTAGAAACTGGGTAGAAAATAAATGATCAATGCTATTAGAAGAAGTTATTAATAATATACTCAGGCAAAATTAATAAGAAAATAAAGGAAGAAGAAGGATATAGGAAACTGAATCCTTATCAGTTGAAATTAGGTTTGGCTGCATGTAACAGGAAAAAAATTATAGTACCTTCAAAAAGGGTCATGGATTGAATTTTATTCCCCCAGATACGTTTATCAATTTGGCTAGACCATGATTCCTAATATTCTGTGATTGCATTCCATTTTGTGATTGTAATTTTATGTTAAAGAGGATTAGGGTAAAATTGTAACATCCTTACTAAGGTCAGTTCCCGATCCAATGTAAAGGTAGTTCCCTGGAGTGTGGCCTGTATCACCTTTTATCTCTCAAGAGATAAAAAGGAAAGAGAAGCAAGCAGAGAGTTGGGAGCCTCCTACCACCAAGAAAGCAGTGCTAGGAGTAAAGTGGGTCTTTGGATCTGTACAGAGAAGCTCCTAGCCAAGTGGAAGATTGATGGAGAAAAACTCCTGTTTGTTAAAACCATCTGCTTGTAGTATTGCTATTACAGCAGCACTAGATAACTAAAGACACAGTGTCTGTACATTATCATTTTGATTCTAGCACTTAGACTTCTGTCCTACCATCTAGCACTTTCCTCCATTCTTAAGGTCACATCATGACTAAAAGTAGATACTGCAATGCTGGTTATCATGTCTGTGAGTGTGGAAGAAAGAGAAAACATAGAGGGCAGTTACAGGACCCTCTGCTGAGTCAGTTTTCTTAAAGCGTTTCAGGAGTACCACATGATAGACAATTCTGGTACACCTCTGTGGCCAGAACTTTGTTTTTTAATTGTGAATAAGTGAAAATACACAACTCAAATCAATTTTGCATGCCTGCCTACCTATAGGTGCATCTGCTCTCCTCACCCAGAGATAGCATAATCATCTTTTTCACTCTACATTTCTAGTATCCCTTTTATGAGCACCTGTCCCCTCCTCTCCACCTTCTTCTCTCCCATCTAGAAAGAAACCAGTAGGACAGCCTCCTATAAATGTATAGAACCACAAAATACACACACCATATGGTCACCCTGTGTCCTGGAATCCAGCCCATCCTTGTCTGAAGAGTTGACCTCAGTACTGGTTTCTGGCCAGGGCACCAGGGCCAGGGGCAGGTTTAGAGGCCATTTTCCCAGGGAACCCTCCAAGCTGTCAATCTATTGTCATCTTTTAGTAGACTTCTTGAGTTGCACCCCTCTTTTTCTCATGTTGCCTCAGGGTCTGTACATTGTGTCCCTCTTTGCGGCTGCCTTTGGTGGTGGCCAGGCACCATCTGGGTTTTCTGGTTTCATGTTGATACAGACTACCATTCATATGGGTCGTTGTGTCTCTTGGGGTCTTTTTTCCTATGCCTTTGTTGTCCTCAGTCATCACTTGTTCTGGATGAGTTGGGACCATTTGGCGTACCTCAGATGGCAGCTTGCTAGCTTTTAAGACCCCAGATGCTACTCACCAATATGAATTGCAGAAGACTCTCTTAAGCAAAAGACTAGCTGTGCCAATTGGTTTGGCTAGAACTTTGGTACATACATGGTCACAGCAAACAATGAGGAAGGTTGGGAAATGTGTTTAGTTTCAGGTGGCAGTGTGTCCACTTAAGACCTGAGGCTCTTTCAGAGAGAAAGGAGAAGCATAGTAGGTAACCGGTAGGTCTCTCACAGATCCCTTCTCCTGCCCCCTCACTGTGTTGGGCCAGGAAGTCCTAGGATGGCTTCATTCAGCAGCTCCAGGAAAAGCTCGGGAAAACTGAGGAGCAAGGAGCTCTTTGGCAGAAAATTCTTTGGGAACAAAATGTGGGCTCTGTGATTTTTAGATAGTGTCAAGTGGGCAGGACAACTTGAATATCTGATAAAGGTACATGATTCTTTTACCAATGAGAAAAATGAATGGCAATTGGAAACTCCAGGAAAAAAAAAGTGTAATAAAATCATGCTCAAATATGAAACAAAAACAATAATGGCATATGAAAATAGAATTCATGGAATATTGTTAATGAAATATACTTTAAATAGCCAAGCAGTCAGACACTGATCACATAGAAAAAGAATATAATCCTAGCACACTTCTTAAACCAATGTGCAAAAATATTTATATAGGCATTAGTGTGAAAGCTGTATATATTAATTTTTAACTTTTAGATTCAGCCTTGAAAAAGGATATGGTCAGTTGCAGCTGCATAACACCATCTAAATATTAATATTACAATGTAAAAGTGTAACTGACAGACGGTGGAAAGTAGGAGGCAGGTGAAGCAAGTCAAAACAGGGTAACAGAGCTCATTTCTCCTGTTACATGGAGTTGAGTTGAAATACTAATTAATGCTGATGGAACAAGAAATAGAATTTTGTAATGTTATTTAAAGTTGTAAAGATACCCAGTGAAAAATTGAAAATACCATTGAAATAGGAAGAGTCCAGACTAGGGGATCTCATGTTTCTGGAAACTGAATCTTTAAAGGTAATGGATATAATGAAGCTTCCATTTTTTCATAAGAACAATGTTTTAGTGGAGTGTTAGGTACCAAATAAATCCATGAAGAAATATGTCATGAAATCAAAGAAATAACTTTGTTAAATCTATGTAATGATTCAGAATAGTTTATTTCTATTCTAACTGGATGTATTTTCATTGACGGTGTTAATTTTCAGTAGTTCTAATGGATTGAAAAAAGGCATATTGAGGGCAGAGGTGGTTCTCATCTTCCATGTGGAGGCCCAGGTTTCATTCTCGATAAGTGCACCTCCTGTGTGGTGCAGTCACCATGTGTCATACTGTCAAGGAGGCTTGTGTGTTGTCATGATACTGAACAGGTTTCAGCAGAGGTTTTACAAGGAAACAGATTATGAGGCTGGCAAAGAACCTAGCAACATTTTGTTCTGTTCTACATGGGACTGCCAAGGCAGGGGGCAACTTGACGGCAGCTAATACAACATCCTCCATTTACATGGCCTTGCTGACTTAACAAAGACGAGGATCTGTCTCACCTAACGGAAATTAAGAGGCTAGCAGTCTAGGACTAATATGATGCATACACACCATCATTTTGGATTTAGCACTTAGATTTTTGTCCTACCATCTTGCACTTTCCCTTCTTTAGGTCACATCATGATTTAGGATGGATACAGAAATGCCAACTGTCATGTCTGGAAGTGTAAAGATGAACATCAGGGGATATTTAAAATATCCACAGCTAGGCCAGTTTGCATAACTAGCATATTGATAAGAGAGTCTTCTGTACCCTATATTGGTGAGTGGTGCCTGGGTTCTCAAAAGCTAGCAAGCTGCCATCTGAGGTATACCAAATGATCCCAGCTCATCAGAAACAGAGGATCATCAAGGACCAAAATGACACAGGGAAAGAGAACTCAGAAGACAGAGAGACCCATATGAGTGTGTGACTACATAGAAAGTTGAGTCTCGCTGACAAGATGAGAATAAAAATGGGTGCACTATGAGAACTCCATTAAAAGACCAGTATTGATGGTCCAGGGGCCTTGGGATTTCCCTGGGAGCATGGCCCTTGGTCCTGATGCAGCCCCTGTCCATAAATCATTACTGAGGTCACCTCTTTGGACAGGAATGGATTGGACTAGGTGATACAGAGTGACCATATTGTATGTGTACTTGATGGTTCTAAGCATCTATAGGATGTCATCCTGCTGGCTTCTTACTGGAGGTGGGAACGAGGGTGGAGTGGAGATGACAGGAGATTGTTAGGAGGACACAACATATATAGAATGGATAGGAGGAGTGTGCTATAACCAGGAAGGGAGAGCAGTGGAGCTGCACATAGGAGGACATGCACATTTATACTGGATTGTACAGTTTCACTTAATCACGGTAAATAAAAATAAAATAAAATACAATATCCAGAGGCCACCACCAACCTGAAGGTACCTCAACCTCCCCGCCTATTCCCCATCTGTATGCCAAAAAGGAAAGACTTTTGTCCATCCGAGTCAATGCTTTATCTTTTCCACTAGCTTTCATAACCCTGTTTTTTAATTTTAATTTTATTTATTTATTTTAAAAATTTTTTTATTTAATATAACTGAGTGAAAATGTACATTCCCGTATAAATTCACATGCCCACCTATATGCAGCTTCCACTGCTCTCCCTGCCCGGTGACAGCACACTATTCCTCTCTGCTCCATACATGTCTCATTCTCCCAACAGTCTGATTTTGTGTTTCTTTCTTTCGTTTTGAGCCTGGATGAGTAAAGACCAGTAGCTGTAGCTTAGATGGTTGTGTGTGAGCTTTCAAGACCCCAAATGCTACTCACCTCGCTAGGATGTGGAACATGAACTTCGCAGTGCCAGTTAACTGAGTTGTCCTAAGCCTTCAAACCTAGGAAACCATTCTTGTAAACTATGTGCTTATGTCTGAGAAGTGTCTGCAGCTGTGTCCTCTGTGAATCTACACCTACTCTTCACTTGTTAATTCTTTTGCTATTTCACATTTAGCATGTATGACAATAGTAGAAATCTGCTACTGAACTGTTTTGCACATTAAAGACGTATGTCTGGCAGTAATAAATGCTGAGGTGTAAGGCAAGAATAACACAGGCTGTGACAGTTAAGGTTATGTGTCACCTTCACTGGAGCATGCTTCTCAGTGATTTGGCAATTTCATAAATGAGGTATTCATCCTCTACTTTGTAATCTAGTGTGGTCATCCTCCACTTTTGCATACAGTTGATTTTCATGCAACAAGCTTGTCTTTGGAAACTAACCATGTCAGTAGGTGTATGTGTGTGCACACATATATGTATGTACACATACATGTAAATAATTCTATCTGTGCACACATATATGCTCACTTGTACCTACCCAAAGTGTCTATGTACAACACATACATGCCTATTCACTAGAATATGTGACCCAACGCTAGATTTTTGGTTATTGTTGGTGTTGTCAAATTGTGTATGTCATATTCTTTAGCACAAATGCTCCAGCTTTCCTGAAAGGCATCATTCACTTTAGTTAAGCTGTGCTCATCACATCCACATTCTAGGACTACTTTCCTCATCACCAAAGTAACAAGTATCTACAGTCTAGACAGTCACTCCCCCTCCTCTCCACTTTTCCCTGATAACCACCAATGCATACTGATCCCTCTGTATCTATCTATTCTTGCGTTAAAAGATGGGATCATACAATCTTTGTCCTTATGTGATCTACTTATTTCACTTTGCATTATGTCCTCTAGGTCCTTCTATGAGTTTTGTGGACTTATCATTGTTTTTTATGACTGCACAGTGCTTCACCGCATGTACATATCACATTTTGCTTATCCAGTCATCTTTTAAAGGGCACTTAGACTGTTTTCTTTTCTTTCTTGTTTTTTTTTTGCTGTGTGAATGGTCCTGGAACGGACATAGGTGTACACAGGTCTGAATCACCTTTATTAGACATCTAGGGTATATGCCTGTGAGATTACTGAATCATAAACGAGTACTATTTCTTGTTTTTTGAGGAAGGACCATACTGTTTTCCACAGTGACTGGGCAATTTTACATCCACAACAGCAATAGAGTAGGGTTCTTATCTCCCCAACTCCTTGTCACCATTTATTGTCTTTTTTAAAAAAAATCCGTGTCATTTTAGCTGGGGTGAGATGGCCTCTGACTGCAGTTTTGACTTGCATCTCTCTAAAGGCTAATGCAGGAGCCCTGCTGACCCAGTGGCGAAGGGCTCCTCTGTAAAGTGGAAGACTGGCAGTTCAAACCATCCGGCACTCTGCGGAAGAAAAATGTCACAGCCTCCTTCTGTAAAACCTTGTGGAACATTTCTGCTCTGTCCTATGGGGAGTCACTACATGTTTTAGTTAGCTAGTGCTGCTCTAACAGCCATCCATGAGTGGATGACTTTATCAAAGAAAAGTTTATTCTTACGCAGTCTGGTAGGCTGCAAGTCCAAATTCAGGAGTCCACTCCAGGGGAAGTCTTCTCCTCTTTGTTGACTCTAGACGAAGGTCCTTGTATTGAACCAGCCTTTGGTCAGGGACCATCTTGTCACAGCTACTTCAATTCTGAAGGACATGCTGTACTCCTGGTGCTGCTTTGTTGATTGTATGAAATTCCTACTCTCAGCTTGTTTCCCTTTCATCTCTTATAAGATGAAAAGATAAAAGGCTGTACAAGCCACACTCCAGGGAAAGCTTCTCTACATAGGAGCAGGGAAGTGATCTTAGGAAAGGTGTTAGAGTTCCACCCTGGTCCTCTCTAACATAATTCACTCTGTTAACCACGGGCAGAGATTAGGATCTATAGCATAAGCAAACACAAACTGGAGGGCAATCACAGAATATAGTAATCATGGCCCAGCCCAATTACTTAACATATTTTTGGGGGAACACAATTCAATCCATGACTTTCCACCTTTTGCCCTCTCCCCCCAAATCATGTCTTTGAAACATGCATCATATTCACTATGAGTCAAAACTGACTTGATGGCAATAGGTTAATGGCTAAAGATCTTGAGCATCTTTTCATGTGTTTGCTGGTCACCTGGATGCCCTCTGTAGTGGTGTCTTAGTTCATGTCCTTTGTCCATTTTTTGTCTGGGCTGTTTGTCTTTTCACTGTTAAGTTGTTAAAGTTCTTTTAAATACAGTTTAGAGATTAGATCCTTAAAGGATGTGTCATTTCCAAGATTTTTTTCCGAGTCCATAAGTTCTCTTTTTACTCTTCTCACAAGGTCTTTCGATGAGCATAGATGCTTAATTTTTATGTGGTCCCAGTTACCTAACTTGTCTTCTGTTGTTCTTGCCTTTGCAGTATGTTTTTTAGTCTATTTAAAAAATACTGAAAAAGTAGGTAAATTATATCACTCTGTGAACTATGCACCAACATGTTAATGGTCATCATTTCTAGCTAGTGTCTTAGTTACCCAGAGCCGCTATAATGGGTAAACCACAAGTGAGTAGCTTTAAAGACCATAACTTTGTTTCTTCACAGTATGGGAGGCTGAAAGTCTAAATTCAGGGCACTGGATCTAGGGAAAGTCTCTCTCGAACCTGGGAAACAATGATGTCTCAGCTTCTGTGACTCCTGGCCTTCATAAGTTCCTTGTTTATCCTCATGTGGCTTCTGTTTTCCAGTTTGTGTTCTCTTGTCTCCTTGTCTATGCTGCTGTTCGTAGCATTCAGAGGTGATCACATTTAGTATGTACCTTACATTGATACAACCTTGTTAACACAATAAAGAAATTCCTATTTCCAGATGGAACTGCATACACAAGTACAGAGATTAGGATTCCAAGACATATTTGGAGGCAAACACATTTCATTCTGTAATAAGTAGTGTGATTTAGGGTGACTTTCTCTTCCTTTCAGGAACCCTTGTGGCACAGTGATTAAAGTGCTCAGCTACTAACTAAAAGGTTGGTGGTTTGTACCCACCAGTCACTCTGCAGGAGGAAAAGGTGGCAGTCTGCCTCTGTAAAGATGATAGCCTTGGAAATACTACAGGGCACATCTACTTTGTCCTGTAGTGTTGCTATGTGACGTAATTGCCTCGATGGCTGTGGGTCTGGTTTGAGTTTTTCCCTTTGTTTCTTTGTGTTTTTCAATTTTTATATAATGAATAAGACATTTATTTAACTAAAAAGAGGGAAAAAGGATGATGACTATGAAAAGTGAAAATAATTTAAATGTATTTCCTTCTGTTATTGACCTTGCTTTTTAACCTTGTTGTTATCACTGTGATATTGTTGCCACCTGGTGACCTATAAACCAGCTGGGACACAGAACAGGACTGCAGCATTTGGATGATGTACTAGGCTGGATATTCACAGTGGAACCAACTCTGAAATGTGTGAAGAAGTTCAAGGCACTCATTTCTAACACTGAATTTTTCCATTAAAAGGACCAATTGATAGGTCAACTATTTCATACACTTGATGGAGCCACTGAAAACTGTTGTTATGAAGATCCTATGAATATGAGAACTATTTAAGGTATGGAGTCCCTTTCCAAGATAAGGTTTGATGACAGTCATAAAAAATGGTGACACATGCCAACACGCCTATTGAGTAAAAGACAAGGAAGATATGTGTACAATGACACAGAGATTAAACAATACATATATGTATCCAGATTAAGGTTAATCAATGATTTGCAAGTGATAAAAATAAGAAAATATAAATTACAAGTTTTAGTAGTGAATAGATTCTTTCCATCCCTTGTGATCTGTGATGGCATCTATGTCTATAACAATAAATGTGGCAGGTGAGAACATTTATTAAAGCCACACCAAATAAAGTACACTGAAAGTGCACTGAGTCTGTTCCTGCCTTTAAAGGCTAGAGAATTAATGATATTTGTAAGAAATTAAAAATCTCCTATCGTCCTCTATTAGCAGACCAATTTTCAGAATCCCCAGAATCTCTGGACTCATAGCTTGGATCTTTACAAGCTCTATAATACCTGCTGGAATGCTTTTAAGTAAGATTTTAGCAGATTTTAAAAACTTCATTATAAACTGTTTTCTACATGAACTGGGCTACCACAGGGTCTCAGTTAATTGATTCTGGGTGGAACGGCCTGAAACAAAGACTAAAACAATCTTGTGCTCTAAAACGTGTCACACTTTAGATAAATTTCCTCTTTATTTTTTAAATTCAGGAAATATGCTGTATGTGATTTCCATGTGAAAATAAACAATTGACATTCTGTGTTTTGAGAACAAAATTGAGCTAATATCTTTCATTGTAAGTCAAAAGAAAGTTTTAATAAATTTTTCTTAGTGACTTGTTATAAAGAGTATTTCAAATTGGGAATACTTTTTTCTCCCTCTATAAATATTTATATTACCTTCTTAGCAAAAACAACAAAAAACATAACATATTTAAAAATCCAACCTTTAACATCTCTGTGTTTTCTTCTAATTCTAATAAAAAGGCTTTTCTACATTTTATAACATGGTAAATGGTGAGTGTGTTTGATTTTGCATCCTTTTTTCCTACTGTTATTTCAATATACATATATTTATGTACCAAGATTTCTCATACTTATTTTAAATCAACATTGTAAAGCACATATAAGGATTAATTCTTTCTGAGGACAAAATGAATGATATATTTAACATGTTTTATATCTCAAAAAATGTCGAGGCAAGGCATTACTTTTCACCTGTGAGAAACATTTTTATAGAAAAGCCTGGCAACCAGAGGGATCTTCAGTCCCTAGACAGTCGCCTGTTAATCTTGCTGTTTGAACTCTAACTTCCCATAGAGCTATTCCCAAATCTTTCTCTTCAGTTCTGACTTCCTTTTGCAGTCCCAATAATGCATCCTAAACTCTCTCTCAGACATGTATATCAACATGTGCTGATACAAGTCAGTTTGATTAAGACACAAAATAAAAGCCAAACCAAACAATTTGACATGGAGCCATTTCCAACTCATGGTAATCTTCTATGTTACACAGTAAAACTGCCCTCTACTGAGTTTTCATGGCTAAGTTTGTTCCTGCTTTTAAGCAATTAGTAACCACTAGATAATTAGGGATCTTCACAAAGCTCTGACATACTTACTGGAATTTTTTAAAGTAAAATTTTAGTAGATTTAAAACTGAAGCATTGTGTATATGAGCTGGGCTACCAAAGGGTATCAGTAAATTGGTTTTAGGTGTGGTAGCTTTATACAAAGAAGCTGATCAGAAGCTACCAGAAGCTGATTGCCAGGCCTTTCTTCCCTGGTGCCTTTAGGTGGGTTCTAACCAGCCAAAATTTCAGTTAGTTAACCAGTGCTTAGTCATATGTGTCACCCAAAGACTCCAAGAGATAAAACAGACTCCATTTAAAGAACAAAACTGCTTGCTCTTCAATGTTTGTGTTTCGTATCTACCAGAAACGAGTTCTTCGTTACTGTCACACCAATCCACTCCAACCCCTACTGGAGAAGCAAGAAGTCTTTTCAAGAGGGACTCTTACAAGATACTTGACTAAAAGTAATACCACGAGGGCATTCAGTATTTGGAATTGAGAGGTTTGTTCTCACGCTGAAGAACGTCAAGATCTATCATCCTTCTCCAGGACAGAGTGAGAACTACACTGTCCTTGTTATGACGGCGGGAAGTCGCACCAAGCATAATCAGAGGTGGGAATTTGAGGAACAGGGATGCCCAAATCAAACCCATTGCTGTTGAGCTGATTCTGACTCATAATGACACTATAGAATACAGTAGAACTGCCTGCATAGGTTGTCTAAAGCTGTAGTCTTTAGGGAAACAGACTGCTGCATCTTTCCCCTGCGGAGCAGTTGATGGGTTTGAATCCCTGACCTTTTGATTAGCAGCTGAGTGCTTAACCACTGCATCACCAGGGCTTCTTATCATACTAAGAGAAAAGGGAGTAGGAGGGACCAAGGAAAAGGAATTTTGAGGTGACTCTTTTTCTTACCAAATATAGTCTAACTTCTTGATCCAGCATACTAGACCTTACCTACCTTTCCAGTTGAATCTCTTGTGATGTGTCTCCAGTACCTTAGAATTCTAATGAGTCCTGAAATAGCACAGCATGGCTATCGGATTCAGACAGACCTTGCTTTAAAAGCAAGAAATGGCATTTTCCAGCTCAGTGACCATGAAAAAATTACTAGCTTTCTGAGCCTTAATGTATTTATCTGTTAAGTAGGGGCAAAAATAACCAGCAGTGGGATGTACAAGAGCATCAGATGAGATAACCTTTAGAGGCACAAACCTCAGTGCCTGACATATATCAAATGTCAATTAATAAATAAATGTTCTCTATTCTCTTCCTGTGGACCTCCCATCAGACATGTGTTGGGATTTCTCTTTCTGTCTTCTGTACATTTCACTATTTATCTCTCCATGCTGCATTCTGGATGGTTATTTTCAGATCTGTCTTCCAGTCTGCCTATTTTTTCCTCAACTATGATATTTTGTTGTTAGCTCATCTTCATCAGGCTCTGTTTCTTATTGTGGCCCCACAATGTTTCCTTCTATCTGGGTGCCAGAGACTTAAATGATCTTGGGAAAATTTTGTGGTTTAGCTGGACCTGATTCCTGGTGTTGTGTAATGTTCTTCCGTGCTGTGAATCCTACCTCTCTGATGTTAATGAGGGTGGGTGGGTGGCAGTTGTGTTGGTGGGGCAGGACTCAAAATGTAAGATTGTTTTGTGCCTTGGGGCAGTCTCTTAATATATAAAGGAAAGAAGTCAGCAGAGGAACCTGGGGACCTCCTACCATCAAGAAAGTATCACCAGGGGCAGAGTACCTCCTTCAGACCTGAGGTTCCTACACTGAGATGCTCTCAGAACAAAGACAGACTAATCAACACAAAGACTTTCTTTCAGAACTGACACAGAGAGAATGCCTTCTTCTGGATCCAGCCCCTGAATTTGTACTTCCAGGCTACTGGAATGTGTGAGAGTAAAGTCTTTGTGAAAGCCATCCACTCATAGTATTTCTGGTACAGAAGTACCAGACGACTAAAACATCATCATTCTTGAATATTGTTGGGAGGATTAATGACTCAGAATATATAAAACATGAAAAATCATCAGCCACTCAATAGCTGCTCAATACATGATAATTATTATTATAGTAATTACGATGATGATGACTTTCATGGGTAGCGAGTTCATGAAAATGATTCTAGACGCAGCTCTGTAATTGTGAGTCAATTTCAGTGTCTGATTATATGGTTCTTTAACATGTAAAGAAAATGTGGGAAATTTTAGGTTAAGCACAGTGAGTTTGATAAACAAACGTTTATGTCTATTCCTTTCCCAAACACCCTAATATTAAATAAAAGAATAAGAAAGATGCATAAACACACAAGGAAAAAGAATGGGAGCGGTTGGGACTACAAGCAGAAATGTCAACAAAAATTTGGAAAGCAGATGGATGAGCAGCAGGTGATTTAACAGACTTGAGAAGCCTGCAGGTGGGAGGTATCAAGAAGCAGCAGAATTACCTGCAACCTCAAAAAGTGTCAGGAAATATAGGCACCAGTTACCTTTGTAAATGTGGATGCAAGATGGTGCTGTAAAGGATAGAATTGGGTGAAAGATTTCTTAAGTTACAGTAAGATGATCAGATCTCCCGCTTGCCACTTCAGCAAAGTGACAATCCCTTCTGGGATAGAATTTTTAAATGGTACCAGTAAAGTGAAAACAAGGAAGCCAGTTTAGAACATGGAGTTGACATCTTCTACTTCAGCCTTCACTGGAAGCACCGCTGCGTTATTTAAATTTACAGTGTCATAGTGTGTCATGACTTGCATTATGTTCCCCCAACAGTGTGTATATCAGTTTGGCTGGGCCTTGATTCCTGGTATTGTGTGATTTTCCTGTATGTTGTAAGACTTGCCCCTAAGATGTTAATGAAAGAGGATGGGTAGAAGTTGTGATGGTGACACAGGACTCCATCTACAAGATTGTGTTGTACCTCAAAGTAATCTCTACAGAGATAGAAGGAAAGGGAAGCAAGCAGAGAGTTGGGGGACCTCCAACCTCCCGGAAAGAAGCACCGGGAGCTGAGTGCATTCTTTAAACTCAGAGTCCCTGCTCCTGAGAAGCTCCCAGTCCAGGGGAAGCCTGATAGAGATGACCTTCCTCCCAAACAACGGTGAAAGCCTTCACCTGGAGCTATAGCCCTGAGTTTGGACTTTCAGCCTACTTTTCTGTGAGAAAATAAATTTATTTTGCTAAAGCCATCTGCTTGTGGTACTTCTCTTAAAGTAACACTAGATGACTAAGACGTAGTGTTTAAAGACTTTCAAGTCTTTCTTGTAGAATGCCAAGTCTTGTGAATTTAGGTTCTATGTTTTCCAAATACATACATTCCCACCGAAAACCTAAAAGTATTTGGCACATTGATTTTGATAAGGGTAAGCTGAAAACAAGTAGCCGCCCCACCTCCTTGTAAAACTTTGTCCAATGTCTCCATAATATAAGCATCTTCATCAGTAAAAGTGGGCATATTATTTTCATCTTTTTTTCTCATTTCGCTGTTTTTCTTTTGCTGAGGTTTGTATTTATTTCTTACAATTTGCTTTATGAAACAAATTCTCAATGCTTTTTTGCAGTCAATCTTGTTAGAAATTACTCTTTTACTTATTTCATAAATATTTTTGGGGGACCAACAATGTGCCAGGCCCTATGCCGGGGTCTGATGGCAGCATACAAAACAAAGATGGTTTCTAGTTGCATCAATTAATGTGGAAAAGAGATTTTAAATAATTGTAAAACCTGTAATTATAAATTGTGTATAGATAGTTACAAATGGTAATTAAAAGGAAGATTTTCTTATACACATTTGGTTCAGAATTCTGCTTCCAGTCTCTCTTGCTCAGAAAATTATTTTTTCAAAAAAGTGGGTACACTGACTGGCTTTTTAAATAAAGACATAATAGTGTTCCAACAGGTAACAGACACTATTATCCACATAACTTTTTAATTTTCTCCGTGCTAATTCTTCTACTTATAACCACTCAGTATGTAAAATGCAGCTGCCCATGTATTCCTCCTACTTGAAAACTACACAACAGAGTCTCAGCTTAATTAAAATACCACGAATAGTGTGAAAAACCTAGCTCCTTTGCCTTTTCTTCTCCTATGAATAGGATTAGAATATTTCTCTGTCCAACTTTGCTTTCAGGCTCTTATCACAGACATTCCCAGGGCTACCAGCTAATGAGAGGTATCAGCAAGTCAGAAGGAGAGAGAAAATGGCTTATTTTCCAATTATGAATGTACAGACTCATTAACACTGACTTGAGTATTCATTTTAATTTGAGTTTCATGGGCTTGCATTTAAACAATAGTGGCATGTGGAGTTCTGACATGTTTCATCAATCTTGCATAGGAATGTCATTTAAGAAACAGCAGAAAGGGAACTGGAAAAAAGTAAAATATTCACAGCCAGAGTTGAAATTAAATGGTTGAAGGTAAGCTTGCTGAAGAACCCAAATTCTTTCTATTTCCCATTGGTTCAATCTCAAAATATGTTACAATAATGGTTTAGACTACGAATTTTAAACTGGATGCTAAGAAATCCAAAGTAAAAAGATCATTACCTGATTCAAACTTAAAACTTGCCCAAAGTCATAGAAAAGCTTGTGGGAGTATTAACTAAAGAATCAAGCTATAATAGTTTAAGTAATAACTCTGTCCTTTATCTCTGATTGTTTATGAATGTACCAAATAATTTTTAAGCCCACACCTTGTTAGTGAGGCACAACTGGAAATACAGCCCTTTTTATTTTTCATAGAAAGAAGCAGATTACCTTAGTTTAACCATTGGTCATTATTCAATTAATCCTCTCAAATGAACTGTTTTCCCTAACCTAAATTCTTTCAGAACTTAAGTGAATAATTTATAACTTTATCATATACCAATGATTTATATACCAGCCTCAGAATTTTTTTCATTTCCACATATCACTTGTACTGTTTTTTTCATACTTGTATTTAAATAGAATCATTTTTATTTTACTTCACTGTAAGTTAAGTAATTACATAGTTGAAACCAAGGGATTGATATGATTGTGTTTTTTTTTTCAAATAAATACTGAAATAAAGATCAGAGTACACAGTCTATCAGTGTTATTAACTGAGATGTTAGTACCAGGAAAGTTAAAGAAGTGTTTAAAATTTCTAGTAATTGTTTATTGTAGAATAACCTAGGGTGACTTACTTGATGAGATACATAAATATACACACTAGTAGTTGTATATTATTTGCAAATGTGCATGACACATTTACTATTTACCGAGACAGACCATATTCTGGGCTGCAAAAAAAAATTCTTACTAGATTTCAAAAGCTAGGCACACAGAATATTTTATGTAACTGCAATGGAATTAAATTTGAAATGACTGATCAAAGCTATCCAGAATATCCCAAATATTTACAAAGTAAGCAAAATATCTCTGAATAGCAGATATGACAAGGAAAAAAGTCATAGAGAGAATTGTTGGAACTAAATGATAATGAGAATACAACATAACAAAATGTTTGTTGCTGTTGTTAGGTCCCTTTGAATCTGTTCTGATACATAGTGGCCTCTTGGTGCAACAGAATGAAACACTGCCCAGTCCTGGGCCTTTCTCCTAATTGTTGCTATTTTTTGAAAACACTGTTGCAACCACTGTGTAAGTTCATCTTGCTGAGGATCTTCCTTGGTTTCACTGACCTTCCACTTTGCCAGCTATGATGTGCTTCTGCAGGAACTGGTCCCTCCTAATAACATGTGCAAAGTACACGAGACAAGTCTCACCATTCTCCCTTCTAAGGAGAATTCTGACTGTACTTCTTTCAAAACAGGTTTGTTCTTTTGGCAGTGCATTGTAAAATCAATATTCTTCACCAGTACCACAGTCCAGATGTGTCTTTTCTTTGGTTTTTCTTATTTATTGCCCAGCTTTTGCATGCTGCCATGGATTGAGGTATATCCCCCCAGATGAGTGTAGCTGTTTGGCTAGTCCGTGATTCTTGGTGTTATTGATGTTTGCATATGCTGCAAACCTTTTTTTTATGATGTTAATGAGGGAAGATGGGCTGCAGTTGTGTTTGTGGGGCAGGACTCAATGTGTGGGATTGTACTGTGCCTTGGGCAGCCACTCGGGACATAAAAAAGGGAGAGGCAAGCAGAGAACTGGGGACCTCAAACCATCAAGAAGTGGTGTCAGGAGCTGAGTGTGTCTTGTGGAAAGGACCCAGGGTGCCTGTGCATCAAAGTTACCAGTCAGGGGGAAGACTGACAACAAGGACCTTCCTCCAGAGACAACAGAGAAAGCTTTTCCCTGGGGTTGACACCCTGAATTTGGACTGTTAGCCCACTGGACGGTGACAAAATAAAATTTCTCTTTTTAAAGCCATCCACTTGTGGCATATCTGTTAAAGCAGCATTAGATGACTAAGACATGTGTATACAAAGTACTTGAAAATACCATGGTTTGGGTCAGGTGCATCTTAGTCGTCAAAGTGATATCTTTGCTTTTCAACACTTCAAAGAAATCTTTCACACTAAATTCACCTAACGCAATGCATCTTTGATTTGTTGACTGCTGCTTCCATGAGCATTGATTTTGTTCCAGGTGATTTGATACAAATTGGTATTTCTTAGATGGTCATTTGCTAGCTTTCAAAACCCCAGATGCCACTCACCAGAGTGGGATGGAGAACACTAAGCTTATACTTATCAATAACCACCCTGAATGTAAATGGACTAAATGCACCAATAAAGATACAGAGAGTGGCAGATTGGATAAAAAAGAGACGACTCATCTATATGCTGCCTAAAGGAGAAGTACTGTATATTCAAAGACATAAACCAAACGTCCAAGGATGGAAAAAATTTCTCAAGATAACACATTCATAAAAGAGCAGGAGTGGCAGTATTGATCTCTGAAAAAACATACTTCAAAGTAAAATTCACCACATTAGATCACAAAGGGTATTATATAATGATTAAAAGATCGACACTCTAGAAGGACATTGCTTTATTAAATATCTGCACATTCAATGACAGGGCTCCAAAATACAAAGAACAAACACTAACTGCATTAAAAAGAGGTTAGACAGCTCCACAATGATAGTAGGAGACTTCAACACACTATTCTCAGTAAAGGACAGAACATCTAGAAAACAGCTCAAAAAAGACAAGGAACTTTTAAATGAAATAATCTAGCAACTTAACCATAAAAATAGAAATCAGTAATAGAATAAAAATAGAAATTAATTTTTTCAATTGTTCTTCTATTCTATAATTTGTTTAGTTCTGCTCTAATCTTTATAATCTGTTTTCTTCTGGTGCCTGAGGGGTTCCTCTGTTGTTCTCTCTCTACTTGTTCAAGCTGTAAGGTTAGTTCTTTGACTTGGTTTCTTTCTTCCTTCCAGATGTGTGCATTTATGGAGATAAACAGACCTCTGAGCACTGCTTTGGCTGTATCCTATAGCTTCTGCTAGAAAATGTTTTCGTTCTCAACAAGAAAAAGACAAATAACCCAATGAAACAATGGCAAAGGATACGAACAGGCATTTCACCAAAGAAGATATCCAGTCCATCAAGAGATACATGAGGAAACGCTCACAATCGTTAAGCCTTTAGAGAAATCCAAATCAAAACTACAATAAGATATCGTCTCACTCTGACAAGGCTGGCATTAATTCAAAAAACACAAAATAATAAATGTTGGAGAGGTTGTAGACAGACTGGAACACATCCACACAGCTTGTGGGAAAGCAAAATGGTACAACAACTTCGGGAATGGATTTTGGCATTTTCTTAAAAATCTAGAAATAGAAATACCATATGATTCAGCAATCCCACTTCTTGGAATATATCCTAGAGAAATAAGGTTTGGCACACAAACAGATATGTGCACAGCAATGCTTATTGCAGTACTGTCCACAATAGCAGAAAGAATTAACCTAGCTGCCCATCAATAGATGAATGGCTAAACAAACTACCCCATATTCACACAATGGAATACTATCCAACAATAAAGAGCAATGGCTATCTTAGGAAACATCTCATAACATGGAGTCATCTGAAGACATTATGCTGAGTGAAGTCACTCAGTTGCAAAAGGACAAGTGTTGTATAAAACCACTATTATAAGGACTTAATAAAAGGTTTAAATACAGAAGAAAATAATCTTTGATGGTTACAAGAATGGGGAGAGAGGGATAGGGGTATTCATGGATTAGATAGTAGATAGGAATTCGGTTAGGTGAAGGGAGTGATAGCATTTAGTAGAAGGGAGCTTGTCACCATTGGATGACACCAAAACCTAAGTTTTCTAAGTGTAACCCAACATTTTGGAGGACAGAGTAGCAGGGACATGGATCTGGGGACTATGGTTTCTAGGGACATCTAGGTCAATTGGCATAAGTTTCTTTTTTTTTTAAGAAAATTTTCTGCATCCTGCATTGGTGAGAGGTATCTGGATCTTAAAACGCTGCTAGCAAGTGGCCATCTATGGAGCGTCAGTTGGTCCCAATCCACCTGGAGGAGAGAAGAATGAAAGACATGAAAGAAATGAGGAAAATATGAACCCAGCGGACAGAAGATGCCATATAATCCAGAGGCCACATCAGCACGAGACCAGAAGAACTAGATGGTGCCTGGCTACCACCAATGACTACCCTGACAGGGAACACCATGTAAAATCCCTGATACAGCAAGAGAAAAATGGGTGTGTAGAAGTAGAACTCTATTAGACCAGACTTGATGGTCTGTCAGACCGGAGGGTCCCCTGAGGTCATGGTCTCCAGATTCTCTGTTAGGCTGGAGGTGAAACCAGTACTGAAGCCAATTCTTCAGGGAATGTTTGGACTGGACTGTAAGACATAGAGTGATGCTGGTGAAGAATGCTTCTTGGCTTAAATATATATATGAGGCTGTCTATGTAGCTCTTTTCCTGATGCAAGACTACAGGGTGGAGGGGGAAAGGGGTTGACTGAATGGATATGGGAAGTAAGGGGTGGAAGGGAGCAATATGCCAGCTCTGGGGTAGAGGACAGCAGTGTGTGCATTAGCAGGGTGTGCAGGGTTTTATATGACAAATTGATCTGGATTGTAAACTTAAAGCACAACAAAATAATTTTTTTAAAAAAGACATAAAATGATACTGATGAAGAATATGCTTTTTAGCTTATGTAGATACAGGATACTAACTGGGCAGCTCCTGTCCAGAGGCGAGATGAGAATACAGAAGGGGAGAGGAGCTGGTTGAGTAGACATGGGAAATACGAGGTGGAGGGAAGGAGTGTATTGTCACAGTGAGGGGAGAACAGTTAGAACAAAAGTTCTCAGTTGTCCAGTCTTTTGCAATTTCGCTGTCCTGTGTTCTGAGGAGAATCTGGCATCTTGCTCAACACAGTGTAGTCATTGTGATGTTCTTAGTATGTACTGGGTTGTTCTCCAAGTGAGACAGCAAAGTCCCATTTTAACGTCCTCTTACATAATCAATCCCTTTCATCTTGTCATCTATCACACTTTCAAACTTCTGTTCCAGTTATTAATGAGCATATATATAATTTCCTGTACTAGATGATAGGAAACCCTGATGATATAGTGGTTAAGAGCTACAAATCTTAATCATCAGGCTCTCCTTGGAACTCTACATGGGGCAGTTCTAGTCTATCCTATGGGGTCACCATGAGTAGGAATTGACTCGATGGCAACGGGTTTTTTTTGTTTGTTTTACAAAATGATTGATTTCTGGAGAATAGAGTTCAAGTTTAATTTAACTTTGTATCCCCCATAGAACCTAATGGAGTGCTAGTACAGTGTCAGGGCTTAATACACACAAATGAATGAATGATAGAGCTTTCCCTCTGCAGGACTGGTCACTTTGGGGATGGTTTAACCTGGCCTTTTGTTAAATATCTCAAGAGGTATTGATTCCTGAGCTCATGTTAACAACTCTGTCATCTATTATTTATTCAACAGATACCAAGAATTTACTATATGCCAGACAATTTGTAAGTAAACTAGAAATAAAACAGACATGGACTGTACCCTTTTCAGCTTAGAACTGAAGCTTATGGAAGGAATTTGCCATTAAGAGATGAGTAAGCTTTGGCTAGTTGAAGAGGAAGAACGAAAGCCAATCCATCAGGAAAACAATCACCAACTACTCACGTTTCAGAGTCCTGGCAGTGGAATGATTAAGCATTCAGCTGCCAACTGACAAACTGGCAATTCAAACCCACCAGCAGCTCTGAGGGGGAAAGGGCCTGGTGATCTCTCTCTCTCTCTCTCTTTTTTAAAAAATATGATTGAGTGAAAATGTACATTCCCATATAAATTTTCATGCCCACCTGTATGCAGCTTCCACTGCTCTCCCTGCCCGGTGACAGCACACCATTCCTCTCCGCTCCATATATGCCTCATCCTCCCAACAGCCTCCTTTCCCCTCCTCTCCACCCACTCTCCTTCCTCCAGCCATAGGCCAGCAGGATGATATTCTATAGATGCATAGAACCATAAAGTGCATCCAATATATGGTCACTCTGCATTGCCAAGCCCAATCCATTGCTGTCTGAAGAGCTGACCTTCATTATGATTTATGGACAGGGGCAGCACGGTGACCTCTCTTAAAGATTACAGCCTAAAATACCCCATGAGGCTGTTCTAATTTGTTACATGAGATTTTTAGGAGTCAGAACCTACCTGATGGCACACAGTGACTCTTGACTAAGAGGTAGGAATGTACAAATGTGTCCAGAGAGAGTGTAGATCAATCAAGTTAACAGGGCAGCTTGGAATAAGACTGCTAAAGCATGATGTGGTCAAGGTCAGGGTTTGAGGAAGATTAGTGTTCTTGTGGAGCACAGAGTAACTCTGAGGAACAGACATGACAGGGGTGGATGAGAGTTGCTGTCTCTGAGGGTGGCATCAAGAACTTATTTCAACATGGGAATTCATATTCCTTAAAATATGATCTAGAATATTCTCTAAATCCCTTGTAAATGTATCTGCCTAGGTTCATGAAAGTAAGTGCTGAGGTAGCTTCCTGATACCTCTCAACTGATAAATAACCTTAAATGTCAGTTGATTCTGACTCACAGAAACCCTACAAGGCAGAGCAGAACTGCCCCCACAGGATTTCCAGGTACAGGACTACAAAGGACATTTAAGTGTCCTTGCTGGCTTGGCTTGGCTTAAAAAGACCCTGAAAGAAAGTCTTGTGATCCTCAACTGCCCACCCGTCCACACACATGCACTCACCCCCCGAAACTGATTTCATTTAGCTGCTGTGAAGTCTAGTACTTACTTTTTATTAAAATGATTGAGAAGGAATTTTAAAAGTGACTTCAGGGAAAGAAGCTGGTTTATCCCATCTGAACTTTTAGCAAAATCATGCCAAATTTGCCTCAGGGAACAAAGGTGTTTGGTGAAATAGGCTGAGTTGGGTACATTTTCTCAACATCAGAATATCATGCACAATCATCTTAGCAGCAAAGCTCAAAGCCCTATGAAAAACCCAGTGTGTGTGGTCTGGAATATTAACAATAAATTTTAATTTGAAGGCATTTCTGCCTGCAGGGCTTTGGATACTTCAACAGAAAAATAACTAAAAACAAAAGATCAAATAAAGTGACAGGCTGATCTTAATTTCTGGTCTACAGGCAGAGAGCTGTCATGATTCCTAACAATATGTGAGTAAACAAATTTTATGGAGTGTTGTGTACCAAATTAAAGATATTAAAAATATAGAAAGAAAAAAGAGGAAAAAAAACAAAGAAAGAAGTCTTCACCATAGGCAGTCTCGGGCTGGTGAAGCCCAATTTATGGGCAATTTGAACTTGAAAGGGAAACAGCATAAAGCCTATTATACTAAAATTATGAGTTAAATACAATGATTCACAATAACAAATGAACACACTACTTTATGATGCTCATGAAAACAAGGTGTGGTTTGGAGGTACTTCTTAAGTGTTTTATATGCATAGAAAGGTAAAATATGTATTACATACTAAGAAAAACATTTGACTAACTGATGTTAAATAAAACCATATGTACTTGTTCCAGCTTATCTAGAATTCCACTTAAAGACAGACTTAAGAATGAGCTCATTTGTTACCCAGGACTCTGCAATGTCATCATTTATTGGTGCAGAACAACTCTAAGATACTATCTTAGGCTGAGTTCTGTAAAGAAGCAAAATCAGTGAAGTGTGTGTGTGTGTGTGTGTGTGTGTGTGTGTGTGTGTGTGTGTAGTTATTAAGCGTTACATCTGCTAACCAAACGGTTGGCAGTTCAAATCCACCAGGTGCTCCTTGGCAACTCTGTGGGGTAGTTCTACCCTGTCCTATAGGGTGACTATGAGTCAGAATAACTTGACAATAACAGGTTTGTTCTTTGGTGTGTATGTATATATATGGTATACTGTGGCACCGTGGTGAAGAGCTCAGGCTGCTAACCAAAAGACTGGCTATCTGGATCCACCAGTCACTCCTTGGAAATCCTGTAGGGCAGTTCTACTCTGCCCTGTAGGGTTTCTGTGAGTCAGAATCAATCGACAGTATGTACAGAGGAGAGATTTATCTCAGGGAAATGACTCACACTGTTGTAGTAGCTGGCAGGTCCCAAAGTCCTTGGCTCAGGCATTGACTGGAGGCTTCTCCTGACTCAAGTGGCTGCAGGAACCGACAAACCTGGAATCAGCAGGTCAGATGGCAGGCTGCTGGGTCACAGAGCTGTGGAGTTGGCAGAGTAGGTAACATGCTGCTGGTTCAAGGCCCAAGTACCAGAGATCAGATGATGATGAGCCAGAAACAGGACCCGGAACAAGCAACTGAGCTTTTACAGAATGTCCATACATACGTGTGGGGCAGGCTCCATCCCCTTACAACTGATTGTCTGATCATATCAGATCACATCATGGAAATGGTTACATTATATCACAAAATGGAGGTTAAAAACAAAAAATCTCGCTGTCACTGAGTCAACTCCAACTCATAGTGACTGTATAGAACAGAGTAGAACTGCTCCATAGAGTTTCCAAGGAGCATCTGGCAGATTCAAACTGCTGCTCATTTGGTTAGCAGCTGCAGCACTTAACCACTATGCTACCAGGGTTGCATGACACTGAGAATCATGGCCTAGCCAAGGTGGCACATGATATCACAATACCTACTGATTAAGGCAGTGGAACCAGCAAACCATGAGGAAGGCAAAAGGACACATATCAAGCATTAACACTGAGCCTTAGTACTCACGGGGTGCTCATCCGTAGCTGGACTGATCTTTAATACAGCAAGAGCATTTCTTTGAATATTTTATGGTTCTGGCAAGTTTTAAGAGTCAATGCTACATTGTAGCTATGAGCCAAACCACAAATGAAGGTCAAGGGAGGACTAGGACAGTGTCCACAGGGATGCTAAAAAGGATATACAGGGAGGTAGAGATAAGAGCCTAATGGGACCTGAGGGTAGCTGGGTAGGACTGAACAAAACTCTGTGTTGTCGAGTGTATTCCAATTCACACAGACTCTATAGGTCAGAATAGAATCGCCCCATAGGGTTTCCAAGGCTGTAATCTTTACAGAAGTAGACTGACATCTTTGTCCTGCAGAATGGCTACTGCATTCAAGCTGCTGACTTTTTGAGTAGCAGCCAAGGACGTAACCACTGTGCCATCCAGACTCCTTCAGATAGGAGTAAGTATATTATTTGAAAAATTCTCTTAAATTGGAGTACAGAAGCCCAGTCTTAAAACTGTAAAGAGAACGGGTTCTTGGCTGTTAAAAACAGCTGCCAAGAGACCAAAGCAGAGAATCCAAGGGAGCGAGCAAGACATGAAGGGTGGAAGCCAAGACAGTGAGTGAAGACACGAGGGAAGGTTTGGGATCTCAGTTGAGCTGGTGCTGTCTCAGGAGACCTAAGCAGGCATGTGCTTGCTCAGGGTGGTCAGACAGATTACTCTGTGACAAGGAACATCTCTTTCAGATGGCTGAAACAGAGGTATTTCAGCCGACAAGTGAAAAATCAGTACCAGATGGCTCCAAAATGTACTTCTCATGGGATTTCTGTATTTTCTCCCCTCAAGAGAAACAATGCTGAGCAGTATCAAAATGTCTTGTGTATAAGAACAGCTGCCAAGAGACCTAAGTAGAGAATCCAAGGAAGACAGCGAGACGTGAAGGTTGAAAGGCATCAGGGCCAGGCTGGAGTTGTCTTGGGAGACCTAAGCAATATCTGGCCTCCAAACAAGGTTTTTAAATCTGTCTTGTGAAACACATCTTGTATGATGGTAACTAAAAAGTATCCTTTGGTCATATACACTTGGAAAATACCACATAGGCATTTTTAAAAAGGTAATTTACACATACATTAGTGTGTTAAAGGTTCTGAGAAGTCTTGCAGTGAAGATGCCAGTTTAGCCCTGTTAACTTTGTTTACCCAGACTTTCTCTGAGCTGTGTAACTGTGGAACACTTTCCTTTCATGACACCTGCAGTAGCTTTTCAGGGCTGTTCCAACAAATTTCCGTAAGCTGAGGGACTCAAACCGATGAGAATCTATTTGCTCACAATTCTGGAAGCTGAAAGTCTGAAATCACAGTGTCAACAGGTTGTTTCCTTCTACAGATTCTGCAGGAGAAACGATAATGCCTCTCTTTTGCCCTGGTTCTGGCGGTTGCCGGCATCTCTGGCGTTCCTTGACTTGTAGTTACGTCAGCGCACTCTGTGCCTCCGTGTTTCATGTGACCTTCTTCCCTGTGGTTGTGCATGTACATTCCTGTTTTCTAATGAGAATACCAGTTAATTGGATTAGAACTCACCCTAATCCAGGATGATCTTAACCTGATTACATCTGCAAAGACCTTGTTCCTGAACAGTTACATTTACAAGGACTGAGAATTAGGAATTCAGTTTATGTTTTTAGGGGACACAATTTCACCTCCAACACCTATTAATTTCCCTTGTTCCAAGCAGCATATTTTAAGAAATCCTTTTCTAGTACTTTTGTTACATCAATCCAGTAAAGATTCAATTACAAAGACAGAACCCACCTTGATCCAATTCCATGGGGATCACAGAAAACACTTGTGCCCACTGTATACATGTGTGAACATCAGGTGTGGGCACATTATCTGGAGAGAGCTCATGTTTTTATTTATTTTAAATATCTATTTCCAAAAGTAGTTTTCTGTGTGTTTGAAATTATCCTCTGAGTTTATAGAGAGGCTCAGGACAATCAGTTTTTGAAGTGGGAATGACATAGTCATAATAAGCCAAGCGATAAGTGTCAAGAATGATGAGGTAAGAATTGTGGGATTCTTCAAGTCTGACTATTAGAAGTAGGGTCATGAGGCAACATGGGAATTACTTATACAAAATGGATAGAATTTTGGACTATAAATTCATTAAACTCAGCATCTGAAAATGGAAATCACAGTTTTAGTATTTGGCCATCTCTTTGTTGCAAATAACTGGTGCAGCGTTCTGATCGCATTGATAGGGGTAAGCACAGAACCATCAGTTCTTAAAGACTTTTGGAGATAGTATCTACTTCAACATACAATTTAAAAAATATATTTTATTTTTGGTGACAATGTACATAGCCAAATATCTACCCATTCAACAATTTCTATATGTACAATTTAGTGACACTGGTTACATTCTTCATGCCGTATCACCATTCTTGCTATCTCTTCCCACATTATCTCACCACCATAAACGTAGACCCACTTCCCCCTAGATTTCTTGTCTATGTCTTAGAGTTACCATTGTCAGTTTGAGCTAATATGGATAATTCTTTGAAAGGATACAGTGCTCAAGACAAACATTCTTCACTAATACAGCTAATCTCTTGTTTGATTTCAGATTAACTCTAGAGGATGCTTTTGTTCAAAGGTAAAGATTCTCTCAGGGCTATAGATGTGGTATTCCCCCAGTATCAATGGGTCCAGGATTCCATACTATTTGAAATTTTGCTCTACATTTTCCCTCTTTTAAGCGGTATCCATCTATGAATCCTTGAGCAAAACATTCAGTAGCAGTCGCCAGATACCATCCAGTCATCCGTTTATTCTGGTCTCATGGCAAAGAAGGCAGTAATTTGTGGAGGTGACTAGACCCGCAGTCTTGTACCTCCTCTGATCCCTAGGTCTTTTTCCTCTTCTGCTCCAGGTAAATAGAGAAAATTATGGTATCTTGGACGGCTACTTGCAAGCCTTTAAGATCCCAGGTTTTTGTTGTTAGGTGCTGTCAAGTCATTTCCCACTCATAACGATCCTAGGTCCAACAGAATGAAACCCTGCCCAATCCTGCGCCATCCTCACCTCACCGCAGGCCACTAATGAACAAAAACGACATGAGATCAACCAGCTGGGCTGACCCATGAAACCATGAACTCAACATACAATTTTTAAATTAATGAAAAGTGTCCATATGAGATCTTAGGCAATGCATTGAGGAGCTTGACACGTGTTACACTCTTTTATAGCTGTTGCCATTAAACTAATTCTGACTGATAGTGACCCTACAGGACAGAGGAGAAGCACCCCATAGGCTTTCCAAGGGATGGCTGTGGACTTGAACTGCTGGCCTTTTGGTTAGCAGCCAAACAAACACCTAACCACAGCACCACCAGGGCTCTGCAGTCTTCTGTAGGCTTTTCAATAATGGCATTCTCTTCTTGAAACAGGTGACTCAGGTTGATGTGGAGGATCATTTGTCCCATGTTTCAGAGAACAGTTATAGTTGGTGGACAAAGGACAGGGACAAAATGACCTTTTCCTCAAGATCAGGGTCAGGGCCTTTGTTAGGTGGACTGAGGAGACTGGGGATGGGTGTGCCTTTTCCATACGGGGGCCAGAGTGACCTGAGAGCTAGTCAGCTAGTTAGCTGGCTCAGTTCTTGAGAACTAAGCCTTTGTACTGTGAGAGGACAAATTCTGCTGCATCCATTCCCCTTCTGGAGCCTTGTCCTTCCAGTAATATTTAGCTAGACACGAGCTATTGGCACTGTAATTGAAGGTTATAAAGGAGACAGAAACCCTTTTGGCATCAAATGAAGAAGAGATAAGCTAGCAAGAGGCTAACTTCAGTACAAGAATTTAAAGTATACTTTTTCTTTTTAAAAAGATACAACACAAAGAGAAGAGGTCATTATGAGGATTTTTTTTTTACCTGTCATTTCTTCCAGATCTCCTTAGATCTTGATCTGTATGTTCCTATATTCCTCAGCAGCACTGAAAGAGGAGAAGATGATGCAGAGGCCAGATACCAGCAGAGGTGAGTAAGCAGGAATTAAAAGGACTACAGATCTGTGGGAAGACAAAGATGAAGGGAAATAGGCTGAGGGAACGGATGCAGTGTAAACCCTGCTTGCTGACGGAGGGGTTGGCCGTGGGTTGTAATCTAAGAATGCACAGGTATGATCAAGGAGGTCAAGGCCACAGGACAGTGAGTTCTCCTAATACTAAAACTGCTTGAGAAAGCATTGCGAGGTAAACTGGAATGTGTAGTGGTGAAAGACTCAAGACAATGCCCTTATTAATAACTATCTGAGCCACTGAATGAAAAGGCACGCTAAGCACTGAGAAGAACCCAATACTACAGCACGGGGTGTGGCACAGGTAGGCTTCTCTCTTATTTTTCATTTAACACCTGTATGTCAGTTTTCTAGTACTGCTGTAACAAAAATGCCACATGTGGGTGGCTTTAAAGAACAGCCATTTATTTCTCTCACAATTCAGGGGCCTAGACGCCTGAGTACAGGTCACCAGCTCTCGCAGAAGGCTCTCTATCTGCTGGCTCTGGGAAGGGTCCCTGTCTCTTTCAGCTTCTACAATTTTGGTGTCCCTCAGTTCCTTGGCAATCCTCATGTGACATCTATCTTCTCCATTTGTGCTTGTTTCTATGTCTAATCTGTTCTTTTCATAATTCAAAAATCATTAGATTTAGGACATACCCTACACTGATATGCCCTTATTTCCGAGACAAACAAAACCTCATTTCAAAATGAGATTGCACCCACAGGTATAGGAGTTAGGATTCCCACACATATTCTGGGGGCACAGAATTCAATCCACAACAACTTGCTTACTGAGACAGGGCCTACTATATGTAGAGCTTCACACTAAACACTAGATTCCCCCTTTATCAGTACACAGAGCTCCTGTTCCCTTGGCAAGAGAAGGTTCAAGTACATGAAAGTAGAATGCAAATCAGAAAAAAAGGTTGATCACAGAGGAGGTGGAAGAGTTTGGGGAATGGGGAGTTGGTATGGATGCGAGTGTTGAGTGCCACCTGAGGGTGGACATAACCTACTGCAGGTTTGCCAGGCTGTGCACTGGTGTTAGTGCCTGGATGAAATGACAACTGAGATGAAATGAAATGAAAACAGAAAAATGTCACTTGTGTTCTAGTAAGCTTAGCATCAAAGATTAGAAAGACACTCAAAAATAAGTAAATAAGAAAGCACATTATAAAGACAAACCTCTTTGCAGAGGTAGCAGTGGAAGCAGTGAGAAAGAAGTGCCAGGGACGGTGATGCGGTCAGTGTGAGTACCAGTGGCAGTGGTGGTAATGCTGTCCCCAGAGCAGCAGAATCCATGGTGCAATGGTGGTAGCTTTCCAGAAGCTGTGGTCCTACTGACAGCTCCAGCGACCGGTGTCCATGGATGGAGGCAGGTCGACATGTGGCATCAGCGTTCAACGGTAAAAGTTTTGCACTGTGATTGTGAACATTTGTACTTGCCAGTGTATCCTCTAAACCAGGTTCCCTGGTCCTCCATAATGACTCAGTTGTGATCTATTCAATAGTCTTTTCAACTTAAATTAGTCTAAGTAAGTTTCTGTTGCTCATAACTAACAATGTTGATGGATAAACAGAGCAAGGCCTTTTGGGGGAGTCGAAGTGGGAAAGGTAGGGTGGCTGGGAGGAAGGAGTACGGTTCTACAAGATGCTCTTATGTACTAAGTCAATAATGTCACAGGGCTTTTTTTTTATTCATTCAACAAATATTTGTCAGGCATCTATTTTGTGCTAGACACATACTCTTGGCACATACTCTTGATATAAATTTGTTGCCATAGAGTCAATTCCAATTCATAGGAACCCTACAGGACAGAGTAGAACTGTCCCCTAGGGATCCCAAGGAGTAACTGGTGGATTTCAACTGCCAACACTTTGGTTAGCAGCCAACATCAGAATCACTGCACCACCAGGGCTCCAACCTTGATATAGCAGTGACCAAAACAGATACTCTCCTTGCTACTACAAAGTTTACACACAAGCAGAAAATACAGATATTACATAAATAATGAAAAGTGTAATGACTGAGTCTTACAAAATGGTAAATAGTTTTGTTTTCCACAAAGTTTAACAAATAGATTGACTTAACCTAGTTTTAAGTACCAGGAAAAATTACGCAGTGAGAAATGAATAATTTGTGGGCACTGGCAAGGTAAAGGGAAGTAGAATAAGGAACAACATGTTTGAAAACTCAGAGGTGAGAGATGCAGTGGGGATTTTGAGATTCTGACAGAAATCTTAAGTGACTGGAGTACAGAAAGTGAAATGTGAGGAGAACTGAAAGAAGAGTGTGAAATAAGTAAAGGCCAGATCATGAAGGATCTTGCAGCTATGAAAATCATATAGAATTCTGAGACTGTCCACTGAATTCATTATCACATGTATATTCAATAGCCCCGGAGATAAGAGAACACAGAAGAACCCAAAGACAGGAGCCCTGGTAGTACAGTGGTTAAGTGCTTAGTTGCTAACTGAGAGGGTGAAAGTTCAAATCCACCAGTAGCTCTGTGGGAGAAAGACATGGCAGTCTGCTTCTGTAAAGATTATAGTCTTAAGAGTTCTATGGAGTAATTCTACTCCGACCAGTAACTCAAAAAAGCCAACTAAAACCCGCTGCCATAGAGTCGATTCTGACTAATAGTGACCTTTTTGGACAGAGTACAACTGCTACATAGCATTTCCAAGGAGCACCTGGTAGATCTGAACTGCCAAACTTCCAGTTAGCAAACATAGCACTTAATCACTACGCCACCAGTGTTTCTGATAAGGTCACTATGAATTGAAACCAGCTTGCAAGAGTAGAAGGTTTTAAACTCAGAGGTGCTTTGGAAAACAGGCCTGGTAATCGGCTTCAGAAAGGGTACAGCCTTGCAAACACTCTGAAAGCAGTTCTACTCTGTACAAATGGGGTCACCACGAGTCAGACTCGGTCTGATGGTAAACAATCACAACAGCACCATCATGCAAAACAATGAATAAAGAAACCAAAGAAAACTAAGATGCCAAGTAGATACCTTTGAAACCTAAACAGAGAGAATAATCTTGAAAATAGGACGAGTTTTTTGTTTGTAAGATCTGAAATTCTCGAAAGAGAAAAGACTCACCACATGCTCAGTCTGACTTTGAAAATCAAAAGACAAATGCTCTAAAAGCAAGCATATAAATTTAATATCACAAATAAAGAAGCTGGAAAGAATGCATGGTGATTTTAAAAGATAACAAGTGTCTTTAAAATAAAATAAATACACAGAGGAAACTAGAGAATAACGAGAGATTTTATTTAGAAGCTGTCTCTGAGAGGAATCCCATGTTCCTGTTCTGTTTGGGGCAGGGAGAAACCCCAGAGATAGTTTAGGTAGCTCACAGAATAGGAGATCTATGCTTAACGTCCTAGGACGGGTTTTGGAAGCCAGGCCTTTTAGACAAAATTGTGTTCAGCATGATGCTAAGCAGTAGCACAGCAATTGCTGAATGGACCAACTCTGTGGATGGGTCCACAGCTTGTTTCATAAAATTTAAGGATGGAGAGAAGACAGCTCTGTGCCTGTAAGAGGTATGTGGATCTGATGAACAGAGGATAGTAGGCTCAAAGAGATTTCACGTACGAAATAAAGAGTGCATGAACCTATCAGCTTGAGGTTGCGATGGGACAAAAATAATTTTAATGGATGAGGTTGGACCCCAAAATCAAGGAATAAAAAATTACGGAAAAAGGTGTACCTCATCAGCCATCATCAGAGCATGGTACAGCTAGGGATCAGATGCTTCACTGTATCAGAGCAATCAGAAACGTAAGGCCTCCTCAACACACACACAAAAAAAGAGACAAAAGAGAAGAATACAACACAAATCTGACTGAATAAACAATCATTTGATTGAGAATCAGAAAGTTAATTGAGTTATGGAAAATAAAGGATGTTTGAAGCTCATGTCATTCATATTTATTCTTCTGGGCGAGGTAATTTGTTTTTTATTGTGTTTTAAATAGAGGGTGACAGTTTGAGTCAGTTTCTCATACAAACACTTACACATTTTGTTATGTGACTCTAGATGCTCTCCCCATACCACTACAATACACTCCTTCCCTCCAACTCGTAGTTCCTATGTCCGTTCAACTAGTCCCTGTTCCTCTGTTCCTTCTCATTTCATGCCTGGCCCGATGCTTCCCAGTTAGTCTCTCGTACCTACTTAAGCCAAGAAGCACACTCTTCACCAGTATCCTTTAGTCTTTGTCTGAGGAATTGGTTGCCGGAATGATTTCAGTTCTGGACTCACAGAGAGTCTTGGGGTTGTCTTCCAGAGACTCTCCAGTCTGTGAAAACATCAAGCCTGGTCTTTGTACTAGAGTCTGAGTTCTTCATCCCACATTTCTCCTGCTCCATTAGGGCCTCTCTGTTGAGTTCCTTGTGAGGGCAGTCATGGGTGGTAGAGAGAAATGATCTAGTTCTTCTGGTGTCATGTTGATGGAAACTGTGGTTTATGCAGCCTTTTCTCCTTCTTGAGCTCATTATTTTCCTTACGTCTTTGACGTCCTTTATTCTTCTTTGCTCCAAGCGGGTTGAGATCAATTGATGCTTCTTACATGGCTACTTGATATCTTAAGACCCCAGATGCCACTCCCAGAGTGGGATGCAGAACAACTCCTTAATAAACTTAATTGTGACAGTTGATGTAGATGCCCCATGAAACTATGGTCCCCAGACCCCTGGCCCTGCTACTCTGTCCCTCAAAGTGTTTGGTTGTATTTTAAAAGCTTAGAAGTTTTAAAAATACATATGAACGACATAGGCCTCAAACATACTTTATTTTCCATAACTTTTAGCTTTCAGTTTAGTTCAGCTGTTGCTTACTTTTCTTCTATTGGGTGTTGTCCCTCCCTTCACCTCATATAATTCTTGTCTATGACCAAAGCAATGAATACACCTCTCCCTCCATCCTTACCCCTGTAACCATCAAAGACTGTTTTCTTCTGTTAAACCTTTTCTGAGTCTTTAGAATAGTGGTCTCATACAATATTTGTCCTACATGATAAATTTCATTTAGTGTAATGCCTTCCAGATTCCTTCATGTTGTGAGCTGTTTCCCAAATTCAGTATTGTTGTTCATTATTGCATAATATTTTATTGTGTAAATATACCATAGTTTGTTTTTCCATTCTTCCACTGATAGGCACCTAGGTTGATTCCATATTTTTGCTCTTATGGTCAGTGCTGTGATGAACTTTGGTGTGCATGTGTTTATTTGTGTGGCAGTTCTTATTTCTCTAGGATGTATTCCAAGAAATGGGATCACTGAATCACATGGTATATCTATTTCTGTTTTTTTTAAGTTACAGCCAGCCACAGTGGTCAAAACAGCCTGCTACTGGTACAAAAACAGACAGATCGATCAATGGAATAGAATTGAGACCCCAGAGATGACATTATCTGCCAATAAACAGTTTATATTCGACAAAGGCCCTAAGACATTAAACTGGGGTAGAAACAATCTCTTCAACAAAAGGTGCTGGCAAAATTGGATATTCATCTGCAATAAATTGAAACAAGATCCATATCTTACATCTTATACAAACTAACTCAAACTGGATAAAAGACCTAAATATCAAATCCAAAATGATAAAGCTTATCCAAGAAAAAGTAGGAACAACAATGGAAGTTTTAATATACAACATAGACAGACTTCAAAATCTGTCAAACAAACCCCAATCATCAGAAGAGAAAATAGATAAATGGGAACCATTAAGAATCAATCACTTTTGCTCATCCAAAGACTTTATCACAATAGTTAAAAGGCCACCTACAGAATGGGAAAAAATATTTGGCAACTATGCATCAGACTAATACCTGATCCCCATAATCTATAAAGTACTACAAAATATCAATAAGAAGATAAATCATCTAATTAAGCGATGGGCAAAGGAGATGGACAGACATTTCTCTAAAGAGGTGATCCAGGCAGCCAAAAAACACATGCAGACATGTTCATGATCTTTAGTTATTAAAGAAATTCAAATTAAAACTACAATGAGACATCATCTCACCCCAACAAGGTTGGCTGTGATCCAAAAAACACAAAACAACAAATGCTGGAGAGGCTGTGGAGAAAGTGGAACTCTCCTACACTTTTGGTGGGGTTGCAAAATAGTCCAGCCTCTTTGGAAAGCAATCTGGTGCTTCCTTAAAAAAATGAATATAGATATATCATTTGACCCAGTAATTCCACTACTTGGAATATATCCTACAGAATCAAGGCCATTCACACCAACAGATACATGCACAAGAATGTTTATCACAGCATAATACACTATAGCAAAAAGATGGAATCAATCTAGATGCCCAACAATAGAAGAATGGATAGGTAAACTATGGCATATATACTCAGTGGAGCACTATGCAATGATAAAGAACAATGATGATTCCAGGAAATGTCTCATAACCTGGTTTCAACCAGAAGACATTGGGTTGAGTGAAAGCAGTCAGAGACAAAAGGACAAATATTGTATGAGACCCCTACGATAAGAACTCAGAAACAGACTTATGCATAGTAGAAAAGACTCTTTGATGGCTGCAAGAGAGGGGAGGGAGGGAGGGTAAGGAAAGGAGGGTTTACATTAGACAGTTGATAGAAATTAGCTGGGTGAAATCGGTGATAGCACACATTAGAAACAAGAGCAATATTAAGTGGACTTCAACATAACTTGAATACTCCTTCCATCTTAACCCAATATTGCAAAACAGAGTAGCTGGGGGAGGGGGCAGGGGACCACGCTCTTAGGCAAAATCAAGGCCAATTGGCACAACTAGCGTTTTGCTAAGAGGGGTCTCTGCACCCCACACTGGTGAGCGATGACTGGGGTCTTAAAAGCTGCCAAGCTGCCATATGAGAGCACAACAAGTGGTTCCAACTCAGCAAGAATGGATGCTCATCGAGGACCAAAACGACATGTGCAAAAGACGACCCAGAAAACAGAGAGACTCACATGAGTGGGTGCCTACATTGACTTGGGACCAGAAGGACTGGATGGTGCCCAGCCACCACCAGTGATAGCCGTGATGGATCTCACAAAGTTGAGTTTCACTGGCAACACAAAAATAAAAAGGGGTACACCCTGAGATCTCTACTAAAAGACCGCAATTGATGATCCAGTGGCTTCGGGGCTCCCCTGGGAGCACGGCCCCTGGCCCTGATGCTGCCCTTGTCCATAAATCATAACAAAGGTCCACTCTTTGGACAGGAATGGATTGGGCTTGGTGATGCAGAGTGACCATATATTGGATGCACTTTATGGTTCTATGCATCTATAGGATATCATCCTGCTGACCTCTGGCTGGAGGAAGGGGAGTGGGTGGAGAGGAAGGGAAAGGAGGCTGTTGGAAGGATGAGACATGCATGGAACAGAGAGGAATAGTGTGCTGCCACCGGGCAGGGAGAGCAGTGGAAGCTGCATATAGGTGGGCATGCAAATTTACATAGAAATGTACATTTTCACTCGGTCATAACAATAAAAAAAAAGATACAGCCAAGTTGATTTTCAAAGTGGTACCACCATTTTACATTCTCACGCGCAGTATATAAGTGTTCCAATGTCTTCATAGCCTCTCCAACATTTATTATTTTATGGTTTTTGGATTACTGCCATCTTTGCTGGGGTGACATGGTATCTCATTGCAGCTTTGATCTGAATTTCTCTAATGGCTAACGATTGTCAGCATTTTCTCATGTATCTACCTGTTAGCTGTTTGGATGTCTTTTGTGAAGTACTAGTTCATACGCATTGCTACATTTCTTAATTGAGTTGTGATTTTGTTGTTGATGTTTTGCAGTGTCTTGCAGATTTTAGAGATTAGACACTGATCAGATTTGTCCTAGTCAATTTTTTTCTTTTCCTCCTATAGTCTGCAGCTTGTCTTTTTCTTTTGGTGAATGCTTTTGATGACCAAAAGTGTTTGATTTTTAGGAGTTTCCAGTTATCTATTTTCTCTTCTGGTGTTTGTACATTGTTGGTGACATTTGGTATACTGTTTATGTCATGTATCCAGGCTCCCAGCCTTGTCCTATTTTTTTCCATGATCTTGATCATTTCAAATTTGGTATTTAGAACTTTGACCCATTTTGAGTTAGTTTTTGTGCATGGTAAGAGATAAGGGTCTTGTTTCATTTTTTTTTTTTTTTTTTTTTTTTTTGCAGATCGGTATTCAGTTATGCCAACATGATTTGTTACAGAGATGGCCTTTTCCTCAATTTACAGTGTTCTGGCCTTTGTCAAATTTTAGCTGCTCATAGGCAGATAATTTTATGTCTGGATCCTCAATTCTGTTTCACTGGCCTATGTATCTATAGTCTTACCAGTACCTGTATGTTTTAACAGCCATGATGGTGTAACAGCTTCTGAGATGAGGTAATGTGATGTCGCCCACTTTGTTAGTATTTCTTATTCTTACATATAAGTGTAGCTATAAAGTAAAAGAGTTGAATAGAAAATGTCAAATGGTGGCTCAAGAAGACAAAATATTATAAAGAAATGTGCTAAGACCTGGAGTTAGAAAACTAAAAGGGAAGAAAACACTCAACATTTCTGAACTGAAAGAACTGAAGAAACCATGAGGGCCTGGAGTTGTGATGTTGAAGAATTCTACAGGCAAAATATTGAACAACACAGGAAACATCACTGTACCAAAAACAATTGGTCAGTGTTCAACCACTGCAGAAGGTAGCATATTATCAAGAATCAGTGGCACTGAAGGAAGGAGTCCAATCTGCACTGAAGGCACTGGTGGAAAACAAGACTTCAGGAACTGACAGAAGGCCAGTTGAGCTGTTTCAAGAAATAGATGGAATGTTGGAGGTACTCATTCATCTATCCTAAGAAATTTAATAAACAGTTACCTGACTGACTAACTGCAAGAGACTCGTGTTTGTTCCCATTGCAAAGAAAAGTGGTCCAACAGAATGAGTGAATTATTGAAGAATATTATTAATATCACACAAAAATAAAATTTTGCTAAAGATCATTCAAAATCAGTTGCAGCAATACATTGGCAGGGACCTGCCAGAAATACAAGCCAGATTTAGAAGAGGACATAGAATGAGGAATATCATTGCTGATGTCAGATAGAGCTAAGCTGAAAGCAAGGAATACGGAAAGATGTTTACCTGTGTTTTATTGATTATGTAAAGGCACTAGACAGTGTGCATCATAACAAATTACAGATAACATTTCAAAGAGTGGAAATTTCAGAACACTTAGTTTTGCTCATGTGGAACCAGTACACAGACCAAGAGTCAGCTGTTCAAAGAGAATGAGTGGATACTATGTAGTTTAAAGTCAGGAAAGTTGTGTGTCAGGGTTGTATCCTTTCACCATACTTACTCGGTCTGCATGCTGAGCAAATGACCCAAGAAGCTGGACTATATGAAGAAGACTATGGTATCTGGATTAGTAGAAGACTCATTAAAAATTTATGATATGGAGATGATGAAACCTTGTTTGCTAAATGTGAAGAGGACTTGAAGCACTTACTGATGAAGGTCGATGACTATGTCCACCTCATTGGCACCTAGCAACAACATAGCTGTAGTACCACAAAGCAGGAGGCATCAGCTGTGGACAATAGAGGCTTAAGTTTATTTTAAAATTTGCAAAGACTCAACAGACAACAACTTCTGGACATTCTGAAAAAATGTTTTCGTTGGGTGATTGCAGCTCCACATAGTTCTTTCATAAAGCCAATTAAACAACTCAGTAAAAGCTCTTTCAGGCAAAATGAAAATACAGTGGACACTGAGTCAGTCATCCTAGAAGGATTTGAAAATGTGATTTAGTTGTGTTAGAAAATTGTAAGTTTACAAATACCTTATGTTTGGTAGGACAAAAATTAAGAAATTTGAGGCAGTCAGGAAATTACTGTTGTTTTGTGCCACTGAGTAGATTCCAACTCACAGTGACCCTATAGGACAGAGTTTTAACTTCTACAAGGGACTTACAAAGACGTAATCTTTAGGAAAAATGACTGCTGCATCTTTCTCCTGGTGAGGAGCTGGTGGTTTTGAATGTCTGACTTTTTAATTAACAGCCAAGCATGTAATCACTGCAGCAGCAGGGATCTTAGGAAGGTATTAGAAGCCCTGAATCCACACTTCAAGTATTTTTCCACTTGGATACCTGATCTGAAAAGCAGTGTAGACAGTTGTTCTAGAAGTTCCTTTTTTATTGATTTCTAGAACAGGTATCATAGAGATATTGAACCACACTGGGAGGCCCAGAAACAAAATCTCCTCAAAAGCACTGGAAAATTCCTGGGTGACACTAAGAACAAAAAGGAGACGGTAATTAAGACTCTGTGATACTTAGTTAAGACTGAGAAAGGTCAAATTTTGCAAGCAAGTTCAGTAAGTTGCTGATTTGCAGTATTAATAGCCCTCCAGTGATTTCTCAAAAATCTCATCTCCTTTTGTGGTTATAGGGTAGACAAAATTTCCTTTATGGTATTATGAATATTTAAACTCCACTTCTGCTGTTTGTTTCAGTGCCAAAGGCAAATTCCAAGCTTTCAAGTGGATTTGTGTGATGTCCAGACAAAGACATCCTTTTCTTTAGACAGACATTATTAGAATGCGGGGCTTATAACTCTCTGCTGGGCTTCCTCATATGGCCAACATCTCATACAAATTTACGGGGTGACTCTATTTTGTGAGCTCTGTTGATTATTTTTTAATGGTTTGGTGTACTAATGAGATGAAGGTCTCAGACATCGAAGTCTCACACTATGAATCACTTTCTTCCTAACAGTCCTGTGACAGACTGCCCAGTGACCCCTGCTTTCTGGTATATATACCTTATGTAGCCCCTTCTCCCAATGAACAGAGTTTGCTTTGCATCTTCCGCTGGGTTCTCTGGAAAGTAAAACCAGTAAAACATATAAATAGATATACAGAGGTTTATATCAAGGAAACAGCTCACATGACTGTAGTGGCTAGAACGTCCCAAGTCCATGAATCAGGATGGAGAGTTCTCTTAATTCACATGGCCTCTGGGGCTGGTGAACCCAAGATCAACAGGTTGGAACGCAAGGTTCTTGCTTTCGGACTGTGAAGATCAATGAATTCTGAGATCTATAAATAAGCCGATATCCGATGCCCCAATTGCCAAGGTTGGACGAACAGGAGGCAACTTCAGGATCCAGAGCAAGCAAAATCCCAGAACACTTGCTTATATGTGGGTATAGTTTAAAGGAAACTTCCTTTAAACTGACTGGTTATTCACAGCAGATGCAATCATGGAAGTGATCATATACAAAAACTGAGAATCACTGCACAGCCAAGCTGACACAATCCTAACCATCACACTTTGTAACTAACAGTACTGTAGGAATGGCAGGGGGAGACCACCAAGACTAGACCTTAAAAGTCCTGCAGCTTCTTTCTTTTCTCTTGGATCGCTTGCTTAGGGAAGCCTCTCAAGCAGCCTGGGGAGAGGTCCATGAGGTGAAGCACTGTACATATCGCACGTGAGTGAGCCATCCCAGAAGTGGATCCCCTAGGTCTGTTCAGGCTTTCATATGGTCATAGTCCTGGCCAGCAGGCTGACTCCAACCTCATGAAGACCTCAAAATAGAACTACCCAGTTAAATTGCTTTCCAGATTCCTGGCCCACAAAAAGCATATGAAATAAAAGTGCATACTGTTTCTTTTAAGCTGCCAAGTTTTGGAATGATTTTTCATACAGCAATAGACAAATGATATGAAGTCTTTGTGGTGTCTCATTGTGACTTTCAGTAAAAGCCTGAGACATATATAAGTTTTGTGTTTGTGGTTCTTCGAAGGGAGCTGAAGGGTTACAGTAATGGACAGTATAGGGTGAAGCAGGCTGGAGAGAAAGAATGACAAACACAGCAACAGAGAATGTTAGTACTGGTTAAGAGTGGGGAAGAGGATCACAGCATTTGCAAGAGCAAAATCATGAAGACATTGGGAAAATACAGCTTAAGGAACAAGCCCCATGTTATGTGGAATGGGGACTTCAGAATCTTATTTAGATTTTTAAGAGTACTTAATAAATCACTCTAAAACATAGTTGCGTAAAACAAAAGCATTTATTATTTTTCATAAGTCTGTGAACTGACTGGTCAGTTCTCTACCGGTTTTACCTGAATTCACTCATAGTTATCTGGTAGTTCAGCTGGAATTACTTGGTCTGGTATAGCCTCGCTCACATGTCTAGGATTTCATCTAGAATGGACAGAGTAGCTAGAATGGCTGCACTGTCTCTTTATGTCATACTGTATCTGGGCTTCATGGTTGCCTCACAGATTCAAGAGGGTGAAGTGTCAAAGTACTGATTCTGTTGAGTTCTAGGGATCCAGGTCAGATCCAGTTCTAGGCCCAGGTCAGACACAAGAGGTAGGAAGATAGACTCTACTTTTTGATAACAAGAACTGCAAAGAATTTATGGCCAATTTTAATCCACTTAGTGGTAACGATCACTTTCTAAAAACTGAAGCAATACAGAAAAGTAAAGAAAAACTATATATAAATTATCCAGAAATGGTTAAATGGATGAACGTCATTATTTAAGATATAGCTACATGTATATATGAAAGAGAATGGATGACCAATGGTTGGATAGCAAGAAAAAAATTAAGAAGTGAGAGTAAGTTATCTTTTTTTTAACCTACATGTTATAGTTATATCTCTCCTCCCCACTCCCCATAGACATACTTTTGCTTGGTTAAATTTTATAAACTGTTTTTTGTTTTATTTTGTTAGTCATAATTTCTTTCTGCTTGTTTAGGCATAATGCTACATTTAAATGCATACAGTGATCATAGATGTTCCTTTTGCTGTGGCTCCTTCACTTTTTGTGGGTTTCTGAGCAGTATGCTCTATTCTTCAAGTACTTTTATGTCTTACAATGTTTATCACTTGCCTTTATGCTTGAATTATATTGTCTGGGTATAAAATGTTTTCTTTCCCTCAGAATTTTAGAGACATAGTTCCATTGTTTTCTGGCATTCAAAGTTGCTGACTATAAATGAGGATGACAGCAAACTGATGTTTTTCTCACTTGCACGCTTTTTTTTTTTTTTTTTCTGCCTAGGGTGGACTTCTACAGAATTCAATATTTGCCCCAAACATCTGGAAGATATCACACAAGTGGAATCAGTCAGCGCAAAAGGACAAATATTGTATGAGACCACTATTGTAAGGACTTAAGAATAGGCCTCTGCATAGGAGAAAATAATCTTTGATGGCTTAAAGGGTAGGGAGACAGGGAGGAGGTTATTCACAGATTAGATAGTTGATAGGAATTCAGCTAGGTGAACGGGGTGACAGCATGCAGCAGAAGGGAGGTCAGCACAGCTGGACTGAACCACAAGTTAAAGGTTTTCTAAATTTGGCTTGGCTAAATACAACTCAACATTTTAAAGGACAGAGTAGCAAACATTGGGATCTAGAGGCCATGTTTTTTGAAGGACATCCCAGTCAATTGGTATAACTAGTGTTTTTCTAAGAAATTGTTCTGCATCCCATATTGGTAAGTGGTGCCCGGGGTCTTGAAAGCCAGGAAGCTGCCATCTAAAGAACATCAATTGGTCTCAACACACCTGAAGCAGATGAAAACCAAGAACATAAAAGACATAAGGAAAATATGAGCCCAGGAGACAGAAGCATAAGCCTATATACAAACCAAATATATACATATATATGTATGTATACATATATATATGTTCATATATATGTTCTATTTTGTGTGCTATAGACTTTTCTTCTCGTCTTCCTTTTTTTTGGATGATGTCACATATTTGAATATTTTGTCATGCCTGTCTTTGCATCTGTCCTTGTCAACCTTCCCAACTTCTTTGGTGTCAGTTTGTCTTTCTTCCTCTCAGCTATAATTTGAGTACCGTGTTTTGCATTCCGTCAGCTTTACGAAGACCTAAGAACTCTGGAGTGTGGAAGTACCAGAATTTTTGTGCGTACCAGTTATGGCCCTTCTGTGGAGCTAAGCTCTCTCTCTCTTTTTTCTAACATCTCATTAATTGTTCTGTATAAGATCCCCTTCACTCTACCATACAGTATAGCCCATTCCAACGGCCTTTGGCTCAGTTCCTCTATGACACCACAATCCCTGAAAGAAAATTCTGATGACTTTTCCTAGCCCATTAATGTCCAAAGATCATGTGAATGTGTTGTTGTTGCTAGGTGCTGTCAAGTGAGTTCTGTCTTGTAGCAACGCTATGCACTACAGAATGAAACACTGCCCAGTCTTGCACCACACCCACAATTGTTTTTATGCTTAAACCCTCAGCTGTAGCCACTGTGTTAATCCATCTTGTTGAGGGTCTTCCTCTTTTTTGCTGATCCTCCACTCTACCAAGCATGATGTCCTTCTCCGGGACTGACCTTCCTGACATGTCCAAAGTGTGTAACACACAGTCTCGCCACCTTTGCTTCCAAGGAACACTCTGGTCGTATTTCTTCCAGAACAGATCTGTTATTTTGACAGTCCGTGGTACATTCAACATTCTTCCCCAATACCACAATTCAAAGGCACCAGTTCTTCTGCCTTCCTTGTTCATTGTCCAGCTTTTGCACACATATGATGCAATTGAAAATACCGTGGCCTGGGTAAGGCCCACTTTAGTCTTCAAGACAACATCTTTACTTTTCTATACTATAAGAGAGATCCTTTGCAACAGATTTTCCCAAAATGTATCTCTTGATTTCTTGACTGCTGCTTCCATGGGTTTTGATTGTAAAACCAAGTAAAATGAAATCCTTGACAACTTTAATCCTTTCTCCATTCATCATGATGCTGCTTACTGGTCCAGTTGTGAGGATTTTTGCTTTCTTGATGTTGAGGTGCAATCCATACTGAAGGCTGTGGTCTTTGACCTTCATCAGCAATGTTTCAAATCCTCTTCACTTACAGCAAGTAAGATGTGTCATTTGGGTAGCACAGGTTATTAATGAGCTGTCCTTCAATCCTGATGCCTCATTCTTCATGTAATCCAGTTTCTCAGATTATTTGCTCCACATACAGACTGAAAAGAAATAGTGAAAGCACACAACCCTGATGCACACCTTTCCTGACTTTAAACCATGCAGTGTCCCCTTGTTCTGTTTGTACAACTGCCTCTTGATCCATGTACAGATTACTTAAGAGAAAAATTAAATGTTCTGGTATTCTCATGCTTTGTATTGTTAGCCATAATTTGTTATAATCCACACAGATGAATGCCCTTGCATAGTCAATGAAACACAGAAAGTGTCTTTCTGATATTCTCTGCTTTCTGCCAAGATTTATCAGCAATGATATTCTTGGTTCCACATCCTCTTCTGAATCTGGCTTCAGTTTCTGACAGTTCCTTGATAATACACAATTGTCAATATACAGTATCTTCTCTTTGCTGAAAAAAAAAAAAGCTGAAGAATATAGAATATTTACTATCCAGGCTGATGAATGAATCAACTAACATGCTAACTAGTTAGAATGAGGTAAAGCTCCAATGTAAGATTAACTTTTTTTTTTTTTTAATCTCAAGTATTGATTTCCCAGATGTTTGGTAAAGTGCTATGGACTACTCGTTGACAAGATATTTTCCTACAGATCATTATGCATGTAATCCATAACCACTTAGCCTCCATGTTTAAATAGACTTCAAGATTTTTGAGACATGTTTTGTATAATTGCATGAAGCCATAAAATACAGTTATGAGAAGGAAATAATGGTTGCAAGCCATAAGCCAAGTGCTGTCCTGTTGGATGGTTGCAAAGTATACATTATTAATCATTTCACATATAAATAGACAATGAATTCACTGTGATTTGTTCACCTTTCTCTTCCTCCATTGTTCTGTGTTTCAAACACTAAAAATCTCAAATATTTTTTGTAAGCTGAAACATTAATTTACTCAGCAGAATCTTTCAGAGAAGTGGTTTATTAATAAGCTCATTAAAAGTCCTATTGCCAGTTTCTAAACCTAACTCAAACATAAAGTCAAAATTATTAAAAACTATTATAGTATTTGAAGAGAGAAGCAATTTCACATAAAAGATGATTTGAGTCTTCTACAGTTAGGTGTTGTTATACCAAAAACTAAATCCATGTATTAATAAGACATAAGCCCTGCTCCAATGAGCTTGCCATTGGGAAGAGCAGGGGTGAACTATTAAAAGAACACGTGACAGTCTATTATAAATATGGTAAACTCATCTATCAAAATCAAGGGTCTTTTGCTTTTGGCCAAAATAGCTGCCTAAATGATTCTCTTTTCTATGAATGCTTTATATAATGATAAAAGATTATTAGACGCAACAAAATGGTCATAGAATAGGTGTGTACAAAGAATAAATACTGAAGGCTTAGTCATATGGTGACTTTACTGGATAGCAACTAGTACTCTTGGTGGAAGGGTGGAAAAGAACCCCAAATAATTGATATTAATGCAACGAGTCTTGATCTCCCTCTTCGGATAGTGCATGTGTAAAATACTGAGCAAATGAAATTTTCTTTGGACCCCCTCATCTTTCTAAAATAATAACTAACAATAACCTTTTATTGAGAGATTGCTGTGTGCCTAGAACAGAAGGGTTTTCATATCTTTTTAAAAAAATTTCTCACCTGCCCTGTTTGATAGGTACCATTAACTTTTTCATTTTACATCTGAGAAAACTGGATTTTGGGGAGGTTAAGTAAGGTCACACAGCTGGTATGTACTTTTGTTGTTATTTTCCTGGGGATAGCATGTCTCCAGAATCTGTGCTCCTAATTAAAATAATATAAACATGAAGATTTCTTTCTATTTAAATTTCATACATCTAAATAAGCTGAAAATACAGTTGGCTGAAGGATTTTAACAATGAAACTATTTTGGAAATTCTATTGGCTAAAATTGAGCTCCATGTCTAAACAGTGGGATGTTCAAATTGAAGTCTACAAAAATGGTGTGAGGGTGTTTCTGACCTCCTCTGAGTTCACAAGGGGAAGGAAAATCAAGATCAACAGCCAAAGGCTGATTCCTGTGAGGCAGAGGTCAGAACCGCTTCCTCTTTCCTCTACCTTCACAAATTCTAATGCCAACCAACCATCCCTCCCATGGCACTCTCCTCTTCTCTGCTGAGTTCCATAATTCTTTGTAATGCCCACAAGGCACTCACAGACAACCCTCATAAGTGTGGGGTTGATTAGGGAAGTAGCAGTTACAGTTTAGGCCCTGGAACACTTGGGACACAGTTCTCCCATCATATCAGCCCTTGCTAGCCGTGCTTTCAGAGACACCTCTCCCTAGCTCTAGGCCTCTACCACAAGGCACTCAGCTTTCTCTCTCTGTGGGCCGTGAAGCCTACCATGCTATCGCTTACTGTCTGCCCTCTGCTGCTGGGTCTCAGCCACCACTGATTGCTGCCTTCAGTGTTACAGCTCTCTCTCTCACTCTCTCTGTCTCCTGGTTCCAGGTTCTTCTCAGAACAGCAGTTCTCAGTCCTGCTTGTTCTTCCTTGGCAGGGGTAGGAACTTATTCTGCCTCTGGGAGGGCTCACCTCAATTCCAGTGAGACAGCAAAACTGGTCAATTCCTTTGATGAGCCACAATTATCCTATTTGAACAGTCATGTCCAATCACTTCCATGGTAGTTAGAGGACCAAGGCAAGAAAGGTGACACAAAGCGATGCATCACACCACAGAGCCCCTTCTAGTTTCTGCTTCCTCTAAACTTGAAACTTCACTGCAGCCGGGATGGGGGCTCAGCAGGGATAACTTTGCTCTAAGGTATTTCAAACAATGATATGTGTTAATTACACTGATCTGGATTCTCCTAGGCATTAAACTACAACCAGAGGAAAAATTTACTATCTTATGAAAATTATTTAATTACTCACTAGAGCCCTGGCACTAAAATTGACTGAATGATACCCAGGAGACTTTCATAGTCACATCTTTGTTGTTATTTTGACCACGGCTATAGGGTTGCTGTGAGTCAAAATCAACTAGATAGCAATGGGCATAGTTTTTTAATAGGTTGTTTCCTCCTAGACAGTACTTCAATAATCCTCACAACAGTCCTATTGGGCAGATGTTGCTCATAAACCACCCCCCTCCCCACAAAAACCAAATATTAGTTGCCACAGTCAATTCTGACTCATGATGACCTTATAGGACAGAGCAGAACTGCCCATAGGATTTCCCAGGAGTTCCTAGTGGATTCAGACTGCTGACCTTCTGGTTAGCAGCTGAACACTTCACCACTGTGCCACTAGGGTTTCTGGTATTGTTCATACTGTCCTTACATTCAAACAAGGAAACTGAGACCCAAGGAGAATAGTAGAAAAGATAACTAAAAATGTAGACTCACTTTAAGGAAGTTTGGAATCTCTGGATTGTTCAAACAATGAACACACTTGGCTGCTAACTAAAAGATTAGTGGTTTGAGTCCACCCAGAAGAGCTTTGGAAGAAAGTCCTGGCAATGTACTCCTGAAAAATTAGCCATAGAAAGTCCTGGGGAGCATAATCCTATTTGGGCACATGTGGAGTCTCCATGAGTTGAAATTAACTGAACAGTAATTGGCTTTTGAAAAGATCTACACTCCAGAAAAATATCTAAGTGTTTTTCTTTAGAGTTCCCTCAGACCAACTGCTTTATCTCCCTCTCCTTCTCATGGTTCCTCACCACTGTTGAGTGTATTGACTGATATGAAAACTACCTGTGTATATCTTATTCGATAGCTTTTCCATAAACACACAGAACACTGAGGTGATAAAAGTGCCCCATAGACCCACACACAGACAGCAACAACCAAAGGACATATAGGTGAGGGAGTGAAGAATTAGTGTGAAGAATTCAATGATGAAGGAAGAAAAAAGCTCAGATGATTTGACTTCCTATAGACCAACACAGTTGGCCAGAATAATTTTCATTTTCAACTGGCTGTGCTGCATTTTTTTACAGAGAGCTGAAGCCTCATGAAAACAAAATGGAAGTGCTTATTACATTTCTTTAGTCTCTACCAGATTTCCTTTGGGCTCTCAGCACATACTCATGATGGGATAAAACTGGTTTTGAATGGAGTTCCTGCTAACTAAAGAACGGTAGAGACTGGAAAGATACATGATGCATGAAAGTGCACCAACTCTCTCTGCAAAACCACAGAGCAGTGCACAAAGCCACAACAGTAAAAGTTGTATGCATCTACAAGGAAGGTATAAACTAGCATGTTACAGGGAAACCGAATAGGCTTGGGATAAGCAGGAGGGCCAGAGATTAAAAGAACTCACAGGATGGAGGCAAAACCCTAAAAGAAACCAAAGAAAAAATAAAGCAAACTCTAAACAGTTCCCCTTACAAATGACTTTCATATGCATGGTAAGAAGTGAACAAGAAAGAAAACAAATACCAAGAGATATAATAGACACATTATGTAACAAGGATTACTAAGGAGCGGCTAAAACCAGAAACAGACTTGGAATAATTTGGAGATGGAAAGTTTACTCAAGAGAGAGACACAACAGGCTAGGGGAAATTGTGCCAACGTGGGTCAAGGCGGATATTGTGCCTGAAGAGAGAAAGAATATCACATAATAGATAAATTGGCAGCGGGACAAAATACATTTGGAGGGTAATAAAAGATAAAAGCAACATAGGAATAGTATAAGAAATTATTATAGACCATCTGGGTCAGATAAAAAGTTATTTCAGAATATTTATGTAGATAAAGATGCCCAAGAAAAATAAAATATGGTCAAGGATGGATAGCTATTCCATTACAGGGAAGTGATGTACTGGTTACATTCCTGGAGAAGACAATGATTAGATTACAACTCAGGTTTTGCACATGTTTTGGAGGCCAGAAACCTGAAAAATGGCCAATAGAGAAGAATCCAGATCAGTTCAGGCTCGACTATTACCAGGCAGATGATATTTGGTGAAGACTTGGTGATCTCAGTTTCCCAACACTCTGGTGAACTGCTGTAATTTGACAATGCCTTTATTGACAACTGACTTCAATCTCTTCCCAGACTTATTTCTGCTGCAGCTACAGTTGCTCCTAGTTTGTGCTTCAACATGTTCAGCTCACACATTCATGTAGCTGGGTACCCTCGTTAAAAAAGAAAAAAACTAAAAGAATAGGTCTATCCCAGTAACCTCTAACTATTTTCCTGGTCAGAGAACTTCATCTAGGGAGTTGCAGTCAGATGTCATAAAATTATAGTAGCAACAGGAGCCCAACAGCTGGAATTTTGACTCACTTACCTGTGGACCCTCTAACTTTAGCAACCATGAAAAACAGCGTCAAGAAAATTGTGTTGTTTTTACGTGCAGTGACAACTCTGTTGACTTTCTGGCAATGTGTTTAGAATTTTGAGGACTTTACCAGCAAGTCTGACAGATTTCTCCTTCTTGTTTTAACTTGATCTTCTGCATCTCACAATGGACTATGAACTCTATAAGGAAGGCACTGAGTCTCCTGTTTCCCTTTGGCCGTCTAGTACATTTTGGAGTTTTGTACAATGGATAGGATGATTAGGGAGTGACTCAAAGGAATTAATTTTTAAGCGTACGATTTCAGCAAGTTGGCAGTATGGGAGATGATTGCCAAATAGTTGGCTGGGTGGGGAGTGGATGAGAGGAGCTGGTACCCACCTAGTGACATTCAGTTCATACTAACCTGGAATTTATCCCTCTGCTTACATAAAGCCCAGGCCTGGGCTTGCCTTTCTGATCCAAGAGGTAGGAATGTAATCTCTGAAGACTGGGACACTAAATGATCCCAACATAGATATATTTTTTTCTAACTTCTACAAGACTGTCAAGTTTTTTGTGTCTTCTCACTTTATGGATTCCCTCCAGTATGTAATGGTCCTGCATATAATCCTGCAGGATATTTATGCCTTGAAAAACTGAGTGTGCTGTAACAACTTCAGCTTCAGTAGCAACATGTTCCAGTCTTGTAGTTCTCAAAAGCGTGTATCAGAATTGCCTGTTGCTGTTAGCTGCTATTTAGTTGGCCCTCCATTTATGCACAGCAGGCTCAGGAGGTTGTTATCCATGTGGTTTTCATTAGCTGAGCAAGTAGCAATGTAGGTAGCATCAGTCGGTCGCAACCCACCTGGAGCAAGAGAGAACGAAAGACCTCAAGAAAATATGAGCCCAAGAGACAGAAAGGGCCACATAACCCAGAGACTACATCAATATGAGACCAGAAGAATTAGCTAGTGACTGGCCACCACCAGTGACTGCCCTGACAGGAAATACAACATTGAGTCCCTGATGTAGTGGGAGAAAAATAGGTGTGCAATATTCAAACTCTGTTAAAAAGACCAGACTTGATGGTCTGACAGACTGAAGGGTCCCTGGAAGACATATCCCCCCAGACTCTCTGTTAGCCCGCGACTGAAACTATTCCTGAAGCCAACTCTTTTCAGACAAACAGTGGACTGAACTGTAAGACCTACAGTTCTACTGGTGAGTTGCTTCTTGACTTAAGGAGATACATGAGGCTAACTGGGAAGCTCCTGTCCAGGGGTGAGATGAGAGGGCAGTGAGAAACAGAAGCTGGTAGAAGGACACAGAAAATATAGGGTAGAGAGGAAGAGGGTGCTGACTCATTGTGAGGAAAGTAGTTAGAATTACACAGCAATGAGTGTTTAAGTTTTTGTATGACAAGTTGACTTGGATTGCAAACTTTCACTTAAAGTATAATGAATTTTTTTTTTTCAAATTATGATTAAGTGAAAGTATATAATCCAGGTCAGTTTTGCATACCTGCCTCTCTACAACACCGTCTGCTCTCCCCACCCTGTGGCAGCACACTCCTCCTTTTCACTCTTTACTACTAGTCTCCTCCCATTGAAGACCTGTCTCTTCCTCTCCACCCTCTCCTCTCCCCTCTAGAAAGAAGCCAGTAGGACAGCCTTCTATAAATGCATAAAGCCATAAAGTACACATGCTACGTGCTCACTCTGTGACCCCAAGTCCAGTACATTCTTTGTCTGAAGTGTTGACCTCAGCACTGGTTTCAATTTGGGGCTAAGAACAAGTCTAGGGGCCATGTTTCCAGGGGACTCTCCAGGTTGTTGGACCATCACTTCTGGTCTTTTAGTAGAGTTCTTGATCTGCACACCTCTTTTTCTCATGTTATGTTCGGGACTCTGCATTGTGTCCCATATCAAGGCTGTCTTTGGTGGTGGCCAGGCACCATTTTATTCTTCTGGTCTCATGATGATGTAGTCTCCCAATTGTATGGATCCTTCTGTTTCCTGGGCTCTTTTTCCCTTGTGTCTTTGATGTTCTCATTCATCACTTGTTCTAGGTAGATTGGGACTGATTGATTTTCCTCAGATGACAGCTTACTGACTTTTAAGATCCCAGATACCACTCACCAATATGAGGTACAAAAGACTCTCTCAGCAAAAAGCTAGTGACACCAACTGACCCTGACGTCCCCTGAAAACATGGTCCCTAGACCACGCTACTCTATCCTTTGAAATGTTAGGTTGAATTTAGAAAACCTTTTAGTTCACGGTGTAGTCCAGTTATGCTGACCTGCCTTCTACTCCATGCTGTCACATCCTTCGCCTGACTGAATCCTTATCGACTACGTATTCTATGAAGAACTGTGTCCTTCCCTTCCCACCCTTGTAGACATTAAAGAGTATTTTCTTCTGTGTATAAATCCTTTATTAAGTTCCTATCATAGTGGTCCCTTATACAATAATTGTCTCTGTAGCTAACTGATTTCACTCAGCATAATGTCTACTAGTTGATACCAGGTTATGAAATCCTTCCTAAAATCATAATTGTTCTTTATCATTGCATAGTGTTCATTGTATATACATGCCATGGTTTGTTTAGCCACTCATTTGTTGATGGGCACCTAGGTTTTGGTTCTATCTTTTTTCTATCGTGAACTCTGCTGCAAGAAATATTTGTGTGCATGTATCTGTTCGTGTGAGAGCCCTTATTTCTGTAGGATATATTCTGAGCTGTGGTATTGCTGCATCATATGGTATTTCTATTTCTAGATTTTTAAGAAAGTACCAGATTGCTTTCCAAAGAGGTTGTACCATCTTGCATTTCCAACAGCAGTGCAGGAGAGATCCAGTCTCTCCACAGCCTCTCCAGCATTTGTTGTTTTTTTTTTTTTTTTTTTTTTTTTAATTATCGCCAACCTCATTGGGGTGAGATAGTATCTCATTATAGTTTCGATTTGGATTTCTCTACTAGCTAATGATCATGAGCATTTCCTCATGCGTCTTTTGGCAGCCTGAATGTCTTCTTTGGTGAAGTGTCTGTAGATGTCCCTTACCCATTGTTTAATTGAGTTATTTGTTTTTTCTTATTGATATTTTGCAGTACCTTGTAGATTACGGAAATAAGAAGCTGATCTTATGTGTAGTTACCAAATATTTTTTCCCATTCTGTAGGCAGTCTTTTAACTCTCTTGATAAAAGTTTTTGGATGAGCATGTTTGAGCATGTTTTTAGTAGTCCCCATTTAAGTATTTTTTCTTCTGTTGTTTGCACATTGTTGGTAAGATTTTCTAGCCTGTTTAAGCCATGTATTAGAAATTCTACTGTTGTCTCTATTTTTTCTCCCATAATTTTTATCATTTTAGGTTTGATATTTAGGTGTTTGATCCATTTTGAGTTAGTGTTTATATAAGTCTGAAATATGAGTCTTGTTTCAGTTTTTTGCAGATGGATATCCAATTTTGCCAGCACCATTTGTTAAAGAGACTGCTTTTATCCCAGTTTACAACCTTAGGGCTTTTGTCAAATATCAGCTCTTCATAGGAGGATGGTGATATTTCTGAGTTCTCTATTGTCCTGTTGGTCTATGTGTCTGTTTTTGTACCAGTACTAGACTATTTTGACTACAATGAAATATTTGTTTTCAAAAAGTTTTCGTTAGCTGATTTTTAGAAGTAAGTCACCAGGCTTTTCTTGCTAGTCTGTCATAGTCTGGAAGTTCTGCTGAAACCACTTAACATCACAGCAACAGGTAAGCCTCCACTGACAGAGTGATGGCTGCACTTGAGCTGCATTTGTGAGGAACTGAGCTCAGTCCTCCTTCATGGAAGGTGAGACTTCTACCATTCAACCACCATGATCCCAGAGTTACCTAGGGAATTTAAAAAAAAAGAAAAGAAAACACAACAAGAACAACAAAAAACAAATTCCTGGTTCCAGTCCCGGCTTTACAGAGTCAGACTCTCTAGAGGATAATGGAATCTTCATGGTTAATCCTTAGGCATTTCCAAAGCATAACTTGATTAGAGACTACTGCTTTGACTAAATGAACTTCCTTAAATAAATAGAAAGCCACTTTCATGGTTTTAAACTATCCCCAAATTAACTTCTGTAACATTTTTTAAACTTTAATTTAGATAAATATTTACAGAACAAACTAGTTTCTCAGTAAACAATATGCATGTTGCTCTATAACATTGGTTAACAACCCCACAACACACCAACACTCTCCTCTCTTGCTCTTGGGTTCCCTATTACTGGTTTTCCTGTTCCCTCCTTCCTTCTAGCCTTGCCCTGGCCTAGTGGGCCCCCTTTGTCTCTTTTTGTTTTATGAGCATGTCTAATCTTTGGCTGAAGGTTGAATTAGTAACTTTCTTTACTGAGCTAAAAGGGTGTCTGTGGGGCATACTCTCAGGATTTATCCAATTTCTGGCAGGCTAGTAAGTCTGGTATTTTTTGTGAGTTAGAATTTTGGTCTACATTTGCCTCCAACTCTGTCCAAGACCCTTTATTGTGACCCTTCTCAGAGCAGTCAGTGGTGGTAGCTTGAGCACCATCTAGTTGTACCGGACTCAGTCTGGTGGGGGTCAAGGGAATCATGGTCCATTAACTCTTTAAATTAATTTTTCCCTTTAGTTTTCTTCATTCTTCCTTGCCTCCAGAGTGATGAGACCAGTGAGTATGTTAGATGACTGCTCACAGCCTTTTAAGATCCCACCAAGGTAGAATGTAGACCATTTTCTTTAGAAACTGTAGTATTTGCAAAGCATCTCATAACCCGGGTGAATCTTGAGGACACTACGCTGAGTGAAATGAGCGAGAAACGTGAGCTAGGTGTTAGGTCAGGTAAGCTAGATGTTCCCCGAGACCATGGTCCCCCACAGCCGAAGTACAGCAATTCAGTCCCCCAGGGAGTCTGGATGTGTCTCTGGAGCTTCCACACCTTGACTTGCACAAATTGTGCTAGCTTTCTCAGTATTGAGTACTTTCTTACCGTTTATCAGAGCTACCACTTACCTGTTTTCTAGTTAGTAGTTTTCCATCCCCCTCCTTGATAACCATCAAATATTGTTTCTTTTTGTATGTAAACCTTTTCAAGAGTTTTTACGGTAGTGGTTCCGTACAATACTTGTCCTTTTGTGACTGCCTTATTTCACTCAGCACAGTGCCCTCAAGATTCATCCAGGTTATGAGATGCTTTACAGATTCATCTTTGTTCTTTATCATTGCTAATACTTTAGCATGTAAATGTACTATAGTTTGTTTATTCTTTCATCTATGGATAGGCATCTAGATTGTTTCCATCTTTTTGCTATTGTGAACAGTGCTGCAATGAACATGGGTGTGCATGTGTCTATTGGTGTGACCAGTTCTGATTTCTGTAGGATACATTCCTAGTAGGAGGATTGCTAGATCACATGTATTTCTATTTCCAGCTTTCTGAGGAAATGCCACATTGATTTCCAAAATGGTTATACCACTCTGCATTCCTATCAGCAGCGTATAAGGATTCTGATCTCCCTGCAGCCTCTCCAACATTTCTTATTTCCTATTTTTTTGATTTGTGCCAATAATGTTAGGGGTAGATTATATCTTATTGTGGTTTTCATTTGCATTTCTCTAACAGCTAGTGATTGTGAGCATTTTTTCATGTGTCTGTTGGCTGCTTTAATGTTTTCTTTCTGTAACATTTTTTGAGACAACAAAAGTTAGAGATGACAGAGTTCATTCCAGTTTAGAACAAAATGTAGTAACCTCTGCGCACTTGAAGCTCCACCCTTAAAGGAGTAATGAGGCTAATTAGTAACTGCAGTTCTTTTAAATTATAATTTTGTCTCTTAGGAAGGCAATTACTGAATAAAATTCATTAATATTTAGCTATATCTCCACTCATCATGTATAATGATAATGATCTGTTCATCTTCCAGTAGCGCCTATGTATGAGGAGGAAATATATGAGGCAGTGTGCCAAACTAATTACCCTCAATAATAATTGTTAATTCTTCAAGCTATCTGAAGTAATGGTCAAGCTTGTATGTCAGCTTGGCTGGGCCATGATTCTTAGTGGTTTGATAGCTATGTAATGATGTAGTAACCTCCATAATGAGATCTGCCATAAGGTAATCACCATGATGAGATCTTCTATAAGCAGCCAAGCAGATGACAGGGAATCTCTTTCGGGGTGTCGGCTACATCTAACATACGTGTGCTTTCTGGCAAATCTCACTGGCTTTTGCTCACTCTGTGTCCTGCAGCTGACTCCTATTCATCTAACTTCCAGCTCTTGGTACCTGAGCAGCTTAACTGCCCATCTGGAGATTCATCAGCCTCTGCAGCCTGTGAGTCAGCAGCCTATTGTCTGACTTGCCAGTCTTTGGGTGATTTGCTAGCCCCTGAAGCTACATGAGTCAGAAGAAGCCTCCGTAACCTGACCCACAGGCTTAGGACTTTTCTCGGCTCTACAACTGTGTAAGCCATTTCCTTAATATAAATCTCTTTCTCTCTTTCTCTCTCTCTGTCTCTTCATACACACACACACACACACACACACACACACACACAAGACCCCTGGTGGTGAAGTGGTTAAGAGCTCAGGCTACTAACCAAAATGTCAGCAGTTCAAATCCACCAGCCACTCCTTGGAAACCTTACAGAACAGTTGTATTTTGTCCTATAAGGTTGCTATGAGACAGAATTGACTCAATGACAGTGGAGACAGAATTGACTCAATGACAGTGGATATATATACACACACATATCTATATGTATGTATGTATATACACCCACCCCCCATATATACACACACACACACACACGTATACACACACACGCATACATCTCACTGGTTTTGCTCCCTTGGAGAACTCAGCCAAAGACATCTGCTTAAGGGATTTTTGGACTGTGAGTGGGCTATGACTGAGGAAAGACAGAAAAAGAGGAGCCAGATGACCTGTTTTCAAGATTCTGGAATATTCAGAAAGGAGGGGAATAGGTCTATTTTTAAAATTGGTTCAGACAGAAATCAACTGCCTGCAGTTACAAGGTTTCACTGCATTATAAAACTAAATAATCATGGTATACTAAGAGAGATTACAAAAGGGGATTTAAAAATGTTCACCCTCTAGGAGCGTTCTGTCTTCTGTAGTGACATGAACTATCTAGACATAATCTAAGATAAAATATAATTAATGCCAAATCTGAGGTAAAAACCAAGAGTGTCCTAAAAAGATGAAGTGACTTTAGAATGATATAAAAAAGACTAATGACAGAGATTACTCCCACTATATATTGAAACATTATGCAATTACAGTAAATAAGCATTGTCAAAGTATAAAAATAACAAAAGAAGAGAAATGATAGAGTTTTATTGTAAATTCATTACAGCTAAAGCTAGGCAACTGTGAATTACCAAGTATTATGGCTTGAATTACGTCCCTCCCAAAATTTATGAGCAATTTGACTGGGCTATAATTCTCAGTTGTCTTCCACTTTGTGACTGATTTTTCTATATGTTGTAAATCTTGATCCCCGCCTGTGGTTCATGAGGCAAGACTGGATTATGATGAAGAGGATTAGAATGGGATTGTAATACCCTTATCCAGGTCACACCCCCTGGTCCAATGCAAAGAGAGTTTCCCAGGGATGTGGCCTGCACCACCTTTTCTCTCTCAAGAGATAGAAAGGAAGAGAAAGCAAGTAGAGTTGAGGACTTCATGCCACCAAGAAAGCAGTGTCAGGAGCAGAGCACATCCTTTGGACCTGAGGTTCCTGTGCTGAGATGCTCCCAGATGAAGGGAAGAGTGATGACAAGGGCCTTCCTCCAGAGCTGATTGACAGAGAAAGCCTTCTCCTGGAGCTGGTGCCCTGAATTCAGACTGCTGGTCTACTGGACTATGGGAAAATAAACTTCTCTTTATTAAAGCCATCCACTTGTGGTATTTCTGTTATAGCAGCACTGATGACTAAGACACCAAGTATACTGTGAAGTCTGAGAAGGGAATGGGATTTTCGTAAGAAGGGCTCAAGGTTACACATGAGTCACAAGTAAACCTTTGATGATGCTGGTTACATAGACTTTGCACAAGCACTGAGAACAATTTTACATAGACATCTTTTGGGGGGCATATTTTTGTCATTTTCTTTCTGGAACATTCTTAATTGCTTGTTTGACCATAAACAATAACATCACACATCTGCAATAAGCATTCTTTCTGAAAACAGAACATTCTTATAAATTATAAGTAACCATAGCTACATACTACTTGCTCATTCAAAGGGGGATGCCCATATTTTGAAAGCAGAAGCAGAGATTTAGAGCAAAAGGGAGCATTTAATTCAGATCTGTCTCAGTCACTTAGGCATGCCAGATACTTCAGTTTTAAAGTCCTCTTACACATTTCCCCATGCTGATCATGAATCTCTGTAGAGATTCCTTAACCACCATTCTATGAGTGCTTTCTCCTATGTGGACTTATTCTATAGGTACTTTCTTTCTGTGTTTATTGTATCACAGACAGACACCTGCTTCATGATGCCACAGCTCGGACTTTATGCTGTCTTGATCTTCTGATTGGGATATATGTACAGTAAGGACTCATTTGGAGGAACAAAGAAGCATTCCTAAAACACAAACTCAGTGTGTGAAATCAGTCTTTTCTATAAACTTAGTTTTTTCAAAGTACATAAATTTATTCATTGCTGGGAAAGTGGCAGCTTGAATACAAGTATTAAAAAATTATTTATAATTTTTAATTGTTACAATAATCAAGATAATCAATTTAGTCTGTAATAAATAATGCAACTAACAGCCAATATTATCAGATAACTAATTAAAAATATCATGCAAATTATCAGCATTAGTTACTGATAGGAATACTTTAACAAAAATATTTACTCTTTAAATGTTAGGACTAATCACAAAAGGAAATATCATAAAACCTAAGTAAACCTTCATTATGAATAAAACTACCAGGGAAGGAGACCACAATAATGGAGCTAATAACATAAGAATAGTTACAATCATAAAGCAAATTCAAAAAATTTCAGCAGGCTATATGGAGTCTGGAAATCCTGGTGGCGTAGTAGGTTAAGTGCTATGTCTGCTAACCAAAAGGTTGGCAGTTCAAATCTGCCAGGTGCTCCTTGGAAACTCTATGGGGCAGTTCTACTCTGACCTACAGGGTTGCTAAGAGTCAGACCCAACTCAACAGCAGTGGGTTAGCGGGCTTTTTTATATGGAGTCTTGTTCTACGATCTTAGGATCAGCTATCGACTTCAGATGTCATCTGGTTCTGGCCACCGGAGCATGTAAATGTAATTTGTAAGTTCTTAGAAGACTGGCTGGTCCAAAGAGACGTTATAGCTTTCTTAAATTAGAAAACTTTTCACTTTTCTTACTTTGAACAACATGCTTCATCTAATTCATAACACATTAAATAAACTTTTTTAGTATTTTTCACTTCATGGCTTTCTACAAAGTTTCAGCATTGTCAGGAGTTTATCACAGAAGCAAAACTTGAGTTATATAACCAAAGATCTTAAAGGTAAAAACTTTAATTTTTTAAAAAGCCATGTGGATTGATTTTTAATTCAAGATTTTATTCTGTCAAACCCTGGCTTTCAAAGCAGAGTGAATGAAGAACGAAATTACCTTTTTAACCTAGTAATCAAGGGAAATTTCATTATTTTAACAGCAAGAAACCCAATTCTTTGTTTTATATGCTATCTAATCTTAAAGTTCTTATAATTAACCCATCATAATTTTAGTTGCAATAAAAAAGAACTTGAGAATATCAAACAGAAATCTTCAACATGCTTCCCTAATTCCTTGTCTTTGTTATGTATTTCTCATAGTGTAAGCATTCAGGTGGTAGACACATTCACTGTTAGACCAAACACACATTCACGTATCTTTTCTCTGTAGTGTAGGTCTAGTCTTCTAGGCAACTTTCCTTTAACTCTCTACAACTTACTCTATCACCTCAAGCTAAGCTTTTATTATCTTTCATAACCAGGCATAACTACACATTGTGCTTTAAAACAAAATTGTTTTCTTTTGCCCTCTGAAAAATTTAACCTCTTCTTAACTTTCTATTTCAATTTCTTCATTCTGCCACTTTCCATGAGGCTTCTGCAACTCTCCACATCCATTTAAATTCTTTTTTCTATGCTTTTGTCGTACTTGTCTTGGTTCTATGTTTTCCTTATTCTTGATGTTCATGTTCTCTTTTTTACCTTGGAACAACTGGTCGTTTTTCATTTTAGGACAAATTATGTTTTCTTTAAACAATGTATATTCCATATACTTTAGAAATTAGAGAATGATGATTTTATCACCACTATTATTGAATATTGTACTGGAAGTTCTAGATGGAGCAATAAAACAAGAAAGGGAAATAAGGGGTACTCAAACTGGAAAGGGAAAAGTAAGACTCTCTTTATTTACAGGTAATACAGTCATATACACAGAAAATCCCACAGACTCTGTAAGAAAATTACTAGAACTAATAGACAGATTCAGCCAAGTGGCAGGGTACAAGATTATCACACAAAAATCAGTCGGGTTCATCTATACTAACAAGAAAGGAAAGGAATCAAGAATGAATACTATTTACAGTAGCCCTCCCAAAGGGTAAAGTACCTAGGAATAAACCTAATCAGGGAGATGAAAGACGTATACAATGAAAACTATAAAACACTACTGCAAGACACTAAAAGAAATCCTCATAAATAGGAAAAAAAAGCCATGTTCATAGATTAGAATACTTAACATTGTAAAAATGTCAATACCACCAAAAATAATTTATAGATGTAATGCAAACCTGATCTAAACTCTAAATAATTCTTCAATGAAATGGAAAAACTAATCCCTAACTTTATAAAGGAAAGAGGATCCAAATAGCTACAGCAATATTGAAAGACGAAGTAGGAGGTCTTTCATGTCCTGATCTCAAAACTTGCTATATAGCCATGGCCTTAATCAAAACAGCCTGTTACTGACTCAGTGACAGACACAGAGACCAACAGAATAGAATTGACAACCTTGAAGTAAATCCATTCATCTATGGGCAGCTGATCTCTGACAAAGGGTCAAAGTCCATTCAATAGAGAACAAATGAGGCTGGCAAAAGTGGATAATCATATGTAGAAATGTAAATCAGGATTCATACCTTATACTGTACCCAAAAACTAACTCAAAATAAATCAAAGAGCTAAATGTTAAAGCTAAAACTATGAAATTTCTGGAAGATAACTTGGATCAAATCTAAGGGAAGGGCTTTACTTTTTTCTGTAAATAGCCTATCAAACAAAATTGAAAATATATGAATGACAAGATAAATTAGATAACTGGAACTCCTAAAAATTAAATACTTGTGCTTATCAAAAGACTTTACTAACAGAGTATGAAGAGAATTTACAGACTGGTAAAAAAACATTGGCAATGACATATCTAGTAAGGGTCTAATCTCTAAAACACATAGAACACTTCAATAATTCAACCCAAAAATGATAAACAATCCAGTAAAAAATGCGCAAAGGACATGAGCAGATACTCACCAAGAAAGACATTCAGATGGCCAACAAATACATGAAAAGATCCTTGTGGTTATTAGTTAGCCCCAAACCAAAAACCAAGTGCCACTGAGTCAATTCCAACCCACGGCAACCCTGTAGGACAAAATCACCTGGCAGATTCAAACCGCTGAATGTTTGGTTAGCAGACATAGCACATAACCACTGTACCACCAGGGTTTCCCATTAGTTATTAGAGAGATGGAAATCAAAACTACAATGAGATACGACCTCACGCTTGCCAAAGCTGTAATGATCAAAAAAGCAGAAAACAACAAATGCTGGCAAAGTTGTGGTATGATTGGTACCCTTATATATTGCTGGTAGGAGTGTAAAATGGTACAACCACTATGGAAAACAGTATTGTGCTTTCTCAAAAAGCTATAGAAATAGCTCATGATTTAGTAATCCCACCCCTGCTATGTAGCCTAGAGATATAAGGCAGTGACATGAATAGACATACATATATCTATGTCCTTTGCAGCATTATTCATACAGCAAAAAATTAAAAGCAACCTAAGTACCCATCAACAGGTAAATGGATAAGAAATTGTTGTACATACACACAATGGGATACTATGTGATTACAAAGAATAATGAGGAGTCTGAAAAACATCTTAAAACATGGATGAATACAGAGGACATTAGGTGAATGAAACAGATCAATCATAAATGGGCAAATATATGGTGTCATTTTTATAAAAAGTCACAAATAGGTATATACGCTTGAAAGCGGCATCCTTTGATGGTTACCAAGGATAGGAGTGGGAGGAAGGGGAAATCACTTTCTAGAGAGTAGATGCTTGTTATTTTGGGTAATGGAAACGACAATATCTAATACAGGTGAAATCTGGACAACTTGTTCAAGGTAAACGAAGCCACTAGAAAGTACACAGGAATAAGGCAAAATTTTGGTAAATGGTACAACATACAATTTTGCAACAACAACCATAACAACCAAAAAGATGTATGTGGCTATATATGTATGTACATGTGCATATATATGTATAGGAAGGCATATGTGAGTATACAGCTCACATGTACAGGTGTATCTGTAGGGATGGATATAGATATGTGTATGTCTATGGATATGTATATCTATGGATATGTATATGTGTGTATATCTATGCATGCAAATATATACATGTTTATGTGTGCTATATATATATACACATACATATACACACATGTACACACACACACACACATATGTATATACATACATATATATATGCCAGCCAGCGTAAACCACATGTGGCAGTTATGGATACTTCCTAGACATAACCAAACACAGAACTGGTTTACTGGGTCTGAAGGCTTAGGATTATGGTCTCATGGACCATAACTTAGTCAATTAGCACAACATAGTTCATAAAGATAATGTTCTGCATCCCCCCTTGGGGTGTAGCCTCCAGGGTCTTAAAAGCTTGCAGGTGGCCACCTAAGATACAAAGATTGGTCTCTACTCCTGCAGAACAAAAGAGAATGAAGGAAACTAGAGACTCAAAGAAGAAACTAGTCTAATACTCCACATGAACTAAGGTCTCATCTAGCCTAAGATCACAACTAGATGATCTATCCTGACCAGGGACACAACATAAGGTCCTAGATGGGAAGGGAGAACAATACAGAATAAAATTCAAATTCCTAAAAATGGTCATATTTACAGGACCAAGAGAGACACAGGCAATCCTAAAACTATCTCCCTAAGATGTCTTTGAACTTGGAATTGAAGACACTCCCATGATCATTTTTCATACAAATAATAGATTGGCTTTTAAAACAAACAAATGCACACATGAATACTGTGCTCCTTTAAATAGAATAGAAAAATGTAACTAATGTTACAGAACAAGATGTTTAAAAACGGTTAAATGGGAATACAATTTGCTATGTAAACTTTCACCTAAAACAAAATATTAAACAAACATGGAATAAGGATGGGAAATACATGTGCTAAAATGTTAACCTTATTATCTTGGGATAATGAGATTATAGGTGCATCCCTTTTCGTGGCCTTTTCTCTTTCAGAATTTTCTACATTGAGTACACTTTAGAGTATATTTCTGAGAGTCACAAAGGACATATCCTGAGTTTGCTGCTAATCCTCTAAATGCAAATAACCTTTCTTAGATTTGTTTAGTTTTTCTGTTAATAGGTGCCATACAATCCATTCCAACTCGTAATCACGGTACGTACAACGGAATGAAACACTGGCCAGTCCTGTGCCATCCTCAAAATCCTTGTTATGCTTGAGCTCATTGTTGCAACCACTGTGTCAGTCCAGCTCACGGAGGGTCTTTTCTTCACTGACCCTCTACCAAGCATGGTGCTCTTCTGCAGGGACTGGTCCCTCTTGATAACATATTTAAAGTATTAGAGACAATTTTTTGCTATCCTTGTTTCCAAGGTATACTCTGGCTGTATTTCTTCCCCAACAGACTTGTTCTTCTGGTATTCCAGAGTACATTCACTATTCTTCACCAACACCTTAATTCAAAGACATCAATTATTCTTTGATTTTCCTTGTTCATTGTCCAGCTTTTGAAGGTACATGAGGTGGGTGACTGAAAATACTATGGCTTGGGTCAGGGACACCTGAGTCCTCAAAGTGACGTCTTTGATTTTCAACACTTTAAAGAGATCTTTTGTACCAGATTTGCCCAATGCAGTTAAGTCCTTTGATTTCCTGAATGCTACTTCCATGGGTGTTGCTTGTAGATCCAAGTAAAATAAAATCCTTGACAACTTCACTCTTTTCTCCATTTATCATGATATTGCTTATTGACCTAGTTGTAAGACTTTCTGTTTTCCTTTATATTGACGTATAATCTATACTTAAGGCTGTATGTAGTCTTCAGTCTTCATCAGTAAAAGCTTCAAGTCCTCTTCACTTTCAGCAAGCAAAGTTGTGTCATCTGCATATCCCAGATTGTTAATGAGTCTTCCACTGATTCTAATATCTTATTCTTCATACAGACAAGTTTCTTCAGTTATCCACTCATTTTATTCTACTCATTATGGTGAAAGGACAAAACACTACACACACCATTTCTGCTTTTAAACCACTTGATATCTCCTTGCTCTGTTTGAATATCTACCTCTTTTTCTACTTACAGGTTCAACATGAGCACAATTAAGTATGGTAGAATTCTCATTCTTTCCAATGTTATCCATAACTTGTTATGATTCACACAATCTAATGCCTTTGCATAGCCATTAAATCACAGAAAAACACCTTTCTGGTATCCTCTGCTTTCAGGCAAGATCTATCTGACATCAGCAATGATATCCCTTGTTTTATGTCTTCTTCTGAATCCAGTTTGAATTTCTGGCAGTGCCCTGTTGATGTACTGGTGCAATCACTTTTGAATTATCGTCACTAAAATTTTGCTTGCGTGTAATAGCAATAATAATGTTTGATAATTTCTGTATTATTGTTGGATCACCTTTCTATGAAATGGGTGCAAATTCAGATCTCTTTAAGTTGGTTGACCAGATAGCTGTCTTCCAAATTTCTTGGCATAGAAAAATGAGCACTTCTAGTATTGCATCAGTTTGTTGAAACATCCCAACTGGTATTCCATAAATTTTTGGAGGCCTGTTTTTCACAAATACCTGCAGTGCAGCTTGGACTTCTGCCTTTGGTATGATTGGTTGTTAATCATATATTGCCTCCTACAATGGTTGAATGTCAACCAGTTCTTTTTGTTACAGTGACTCTCTGTTGTATTCCTTCTGTTTGCTTTTGATGCTTCCTTCCTGCATCATTAGATATTTTGCCAATGTTGTTGTATTTAGGTGCCATCCAATGAGTTCCCACTCACAGTGAGCTTATACAGAACATGATAAAATGCTACGTAGTCCTGTGCCATCCTCACAATCATGGTTTTGACTGAGCCCCTGGTTGTAGCCATTGTGTCTTCTTGCAGTCCACTATATATTCAATATTCTTTGCCAACATGAGAATTCAAAGGTATCAATAGCTCATAGAATCCTTCACAACTGCAACTTAAGGTTTGAATTTTTTCTTCAGTTCTTTCAGTTTGAGAAATGCTGAGCATGTTCTTCTCTTTTGGTTTTCTAATTCCAGGTGTTGACACATTTCATAATATTTTACTTTGTCTTCTCAAGCTTCACTTTGGAATCTTCTCCTCCACTCTTTTACCTCATCATTTCAAGAGCAAGTTTCAGAGTCTCTTTTTTTCCCCCTTTCCTGTCTTTTTGGTGAAATTTGCTTGCTTCATGTACAATACCCTTGATGTCTTCCTTAAACTTGCCTAGTCTTTGGTCACCAGTGTCCAGTGTTCTAAATCTGTTCTTGAGATGGTCCACAAATTCAGGTGGTACATACTTAAGCACTTATTTTGGCTTTTGTGGACTTGTTTTAATTTTCTTCAGCTTCAATTTGAACTTGTAAATGATCAGTTGATGGTCTGTTCTGCAACTGGCCCCTGGCCTTGTTCTGACTGATATTGAGATTTTCCATCATCTCTTTCCACAGATGTAGTTGACTTGATTCTTATTTTCTTCATCTGGTGAGGCCCATGTGTCCAGTTGCCATTTATGTTGTTGAAAAAATGTATTTGCAATGAACAAGTTGTTTGTTTTCCAAAATCCTATCACATGATTTCTGGCATCATTTCCATCACGAAAGCAGTATTTTCCAATAACTGATCCTTCTTCTTTGTTTCCAGCTTTTGCATGTCAACCACTGGTAATTATCAGTGCAACTTGATTGCAGTTTTTATAAATTTCAGACTGCAGAAATTAGTAAAATCTTCATTCTTCTTAAATTTGGCATTAGTGGTTGGTGCATAAATTTGAATAAGAGTCATATTAATCAATCTTCCTTGTAGGTGTGTGAATATTCTCTTATCACTGATACTGTACTTCAGAATAGATCAGTCTCCCTTTATTTCCATCACCAGCACTATCAGCTGACTTTCTTCTCACAAAGAATGTTTTCATGATATCTTAGAGTTATTGTATACATTATAATGAGAAGAGAACACAAAGCCACATTGATCTCTGAATTCTGGTGGTCCACTACCAGTAGCAGCAAGAAGGAGTAGCACTTTCCTCCATTTATACAAGACCTGCTTGCCAAGACGTGCAATTAATAACAGTAACAACTATAGGATTCTTTGGTACAAACAATTAACATTCTCTGATTTTTATATAAAGAGTGAATAAGTACATCTTTGGAAGATGTTGCTATTTTTTTTTTGGTCAAAGTTAATGTAATGTTGGCCAGGCAATCCCTAAACTACAGTACAGCTGCTAACCCTCTTCTACAGAGAAAATTAACAACCACCACTCTCCTAGGTCCACTCACAATAAGCCATTTTGGTCTTATACAATATTCAAAGGATTTATAACTAAAATTCATCTCAGAGCAAAACTACTGACAAACCAGGTCACAGAATTTGAGTAACTGAGCCAGAATTAATAAAGTACCATATTCCAGATGTCTGTGTTAAAGTTGGATGATAGGCATTGCAACAGAAACAAGATAGAAAAGAGCCATATGATATGCCAAGCCAAGCCAAGTGCCATCAAGTTAGATCCGACTCATGTGGGCTGAAGGAAATATAATTTCATTAAGTACTCACATGTAAAGTGTAATTCTCAACAGAAATTCTTGACTTATCACCTATTTATTATCTAACATTTTGAATTTACAACAGTCAAAAATTTACTGTCCGACTGTTTTGTTCATTTTGTTGTAACAAATGTTAGAGTACAACACAAGAGTAACACTGGTTGTGATGGTTAAGGTTATGTTTCATATTGGTGGGGCCACAATTCTTGGTGATTTTGCAGTTATGTGATGATGTAATTTGGCAGTTATATAATGATGCAGTCATCCTCCACTTTGTGATCTGATGTAATCATCTTCTATTTTTGCATAACATCAAATTTTGCATAATAGCCTGGTCTTTGGAACCTAACCATGTCAGTTAGTAAGGAGTAGGTACATTTATCTGTGATTGAAACTAGTTCTGTGTCACCCTATCACCTGGTGGAGAAATTCTATCACCTGATGATGAGTCTCAATATTACCAGCTCAAGGTTCTCCAGTACGAGGTCCTAACATGTTCTTTCAACTTGCTTGATCCATATCGTATCTACTGACTGGGTCTCTATGTGGTGTCCATGAAGGTTCCTTTGACTTCTAGTTCTTTTAGCCCCTTGGACTATGGAAACATTTGCCTGCTAACCCAGAGCTCTCAGGAGTACTTCAGGAATTTGGGAGAATGCACAGGTCCATTTGTTAGCCATTGGTACTCTACTGCTCTGGTGACATACTGGTTGAGGAGCTTCTCCAAGGGGTCTCAGGCTTCCTTAAGGAGGTGAAACATGAACTCCCTGCTCTGAGATACCTTCTAACTTGTCTTTGGTTGGGGACATTGTGCCTCCAATACTGATGTCAAGGGGCATAAAAGGTCCAGAACCATGTCCTCACCTCTAGATTCACTTCCTCTTCCTTTCTTCTGTCTCTGTCACATCCCTAGCTCAGAAAATATTTTTACATCTTGTCTGTGGTCTTATGTCACCATGAAATCTTCCCATCAATACACATTGATGGTATCAGCTCTATCATATGAGCCACCCATACTTTGCTTTTGATATTTTGGAAGTCAAAACCAAGATTTTGATTGCTGGGACAATAAGATTCGTCTAAAACAGAGTTTTAATGTTGAGTGTTCTACAGGGTTAAAACGAATACTAAGTGAAAAAATATGTATTAATATTTCACAATATTACCTCAATATATGTAGAATTGGAAAGGACTTAAGAGGTGCCAATTTGATTGGGTGTTGAAAGGATGGATAAGTTTCAGTACATTATCTAAAGTAAAAACCCTGAACCATAGTTACATGCTTTAGGTTTACCCAGACTTACATTTTCTCTCACAGCATTTATTTCTTCTTGAAGTTATATCATTTCTTTGGTATCTCTCACTCCTAACGGGGTATCAGTTCCACAAGAACAGGGGTCCTGGTCTCTTCTTCAATGCTGTGTGCTCAGTGCTTAGAAGAGTGTCCGATGTATAATTAAGTGCTCAGTAAATGGTATTAAATGAGGGAAAGAATGAACATGCATTGAAAGAGAAGATATATTCTAAAGGTAATAAAAAATATGGATAAAGACAAAGGTGGAAAAGTTTTTGTGAGTTTAATAAGAAATTAAATCAACGTAATTTTCTCCCTGTGTTAAAACTTGAATTATGTATCCTTTCCTGCCCCTGTGTTAAACAGTACTGATTAAGCAAACTAATTTAGCGTCTTGGTTTAAGAAATACTTGTTTCTAGAAGATAATGCTGTGAGCCAACTAACATAGTTACTTGAAGACCCTCACCTCACTGTTGCCACCAATTCAAAGCTTTTGTGTCACAAATTCACGCATTCCCAATAATTTGCCAGTCTTACAAAACCTCTCTTAAAAGCCACCAAATCCAAACCCTAAAAGCCTATGTTGACCCTCCCCCTACCCCTTTTCGGAAATATCATAACATTCTAGTGGTATTCTCCTTTGCTGTGATAAGTCTCATAAACTTAGCGTTGCTTAATCAAAGGTTGTTTCTGATGGTCTTTTAGGCAATTTGACATTTGACTTAGGTGAAGAGAGAACAATAAAATATGACTGAAGCATATGATATTAGCTTAGGGAGGTAGTGGTTGATTTTAGTGGTAAGAGGTAAGACTTAAAAGGTTTTGTGAAGGGTATTAATCCAAGTCAAGAAAACTGAAACCTCTCTATATATTTCAAACAGAGGGAATTTAATATAGGGAATTGATTACAAAAGTGATGAAATCACTGAGACAGAGAGCAAGAGAGAAGAAAAAGAGGGGAATGGTTAGTAACTCACAGTCCATAACAACAGGATGCAACTGTAATTTGTGGGGCTGCGAGACAAGAGAATGGTGGTGGTGTTACCAGAGCCCAGGGTTGCAGAGAAGAAAGGCAGCATGGCTGTTCTAGAACCACGGGGAAGAGGCCCCATAGCTGATGCTGCTACAAAGAAGCTGGGGATTGCCAAGGGGACATGGCCACTTCCAGAGATGCTGCTAGTGGAAGAGAGGGAGGAAGGAGAAGGCTTTCTCATCTTTTACTTTCTATGTCCTGCCAGAGACCCCTACTGGCAGGAACTAACAAGATGGTAGCTGGCACGGGATTCTGGGAAAAGTAGTTTACAGACCCCTAGACTCAGAAATACAGCATAGATTAAAGCAGGTGTGTGCTGAAAGATGACAGGTAGACTACGAGCTAAGCCAAACTGAAAAATACAGGTAAGAAATTTGGACTTTTAGAGAGGCTATAAGGAACATATGATGAGGATACTTGCATGAACAAAGTCTCAGTAAGAAGTGGGCTAGCTTTTGTAGTTCCATATCAAGCCTCCTAGCCAGTGTACCCGCCTTATGAAGCTACCATAAGACTTTTTCACCCAATCACATCAAGCAGGGGTAGGGCTTCACATCATCTTACCACATATATCCTTACATTTTATTTAGGCAGATAATTTACATGGAGAAAGGAAGCTAGCCCCTCACACCCAAGGCCATTGGCACACCTCTTCACCCAGCAACTACACAAAGTAATGGTGGGGCTATTAAACACAGTGTTTTGGGCAGAAATGGGTCAGTGATGGGGAGTCAGCTCAGGTTGAGAAAGACTAAGGCTCCTCTTAGAATATTAGCTTTGAAACTCAGAATATACTAATCAGCCAGCTGGTTGGGGAGATTTGCTTAGATAACAAGATCTAGACCTTTGGGAGGCCTCAAGTTAACAGATTTCCCAGAGGCAGAAGGCATACAGGTCAGCAGTCTCTTAGGCCCCAGAAATCACACTGGTGGTGGTAGTGGTGGTGAGAGATACAGGAACTGCAGTAGGAAAACCAATCAATGTTCCCATGGGTTCTTGGACCCTTATTGTGGGAGATGCCTTGGAGTGAAAGAAGGGAAAATCTGCTTGGGGAAAAGAAAGCAAAATCAGTTGATACTGCTGGTACTTTTCTCTGCATTCTGAGCTGGTGTAGCACCTTCCCCAGCTGCTCAAGTTTTGGATGCTAACAGCTGAGAGCTGCTTCCCTAATCCTGAGAATGACCCATTCCATATGGAATACCTGGGAGGTTACGCCTTCCTCTCCATGGGTGGCTGAGGCCAAGGACAGCTGATACAGTGTACCAACTTGCCTCCATGTAGGACAATTTTGCAGTATTATTCACACTCCAGAGCTCCCTGTGGGTCTTGGCTGAGACTAGACATCAGCTAGACCCACATCGCAGCTCAGCTTCTTCCTGGGTCTGTCCCAGTTCTGTCATTCCATTACTATTTTTGCCTGAGGGCAGTAAGTACCTCAATAAACCACTGGTGCAATGATCTATGACTCAGATTCTGCTTCTAGGAAACTTGATCTAAGCCAGGCAGGGTCTCTATTATTCCACCATTCTATGATGCAGGATGTGGGCTGAAATAAGCATCAGTTATAAAATAGCCTAGCAGGAGAGGAGCTAGGCAGAATAGGAGCCACTGCGGATGGAGGCAGGTTTCCACCTTTTGGAGTCCTGGACTGGAAGTGGGCTCTGTCCATGAAGGTTTTCTATTACTTCTTTCATATGTCTTCCAGCTCCATAATAAAGTGGGAAGGGTTACCTGGCCAAAGGATCTTCTGTGTGTGATAGTATTACTGCTGGCTGAAATAATCTAGGACCTCCTTGTCTGCAATTTGTTATTTGAGTCCAAGGTCAGCAACTATGCCAGCAGCTTCTGATTTTTAGGCTTTTCATTCATTCATTTCATCTGGAATTCATTCATTCACAATGAAACATTTGCTCACTGATTAGACTCCCACTAGGAATCAGGACCTACGCTAAGCTCGAGCAGAGGGATAGTCAGCTATGTCTAGGATCTCACCTCCCAAATGAACTTAAGGTGCATCAAATGAGATGGTCAAGCAAACCAGCAACTGCAAAGAAGCATGATGTGTTCTGTGATGGGATATGGAAGAAAGATTATGAGCTACCTGAGGAGTGAAAGTGGTTATATGATCACAACACTCAGTGTTCACATGGGTGACTACTGTATATACTGGTCCATCCTGATTTTAAAAGCAGTGCCCAAACCACCTCACTGATGCTCAGAATAGACTGTTTTTCAAGTCAGATTAAAACAAGAGATATCAGCAATGAATGGAACACAGGCTAAAAATCTCTTCCTCTACTTGTGACACCATCTAATCCAGCTTCCAGAAAAAACCCATTTATGTCACTGTGGGTTGGATTGTAGCTATCCATGTAAGAAGGTCACTCTGTGGTTCTATAATATCTATTAATTTTTCATTCATTTAACGTAAGCACTCTTCCCGTCAAGTGATCACTGAGAGTGCTCCAGTCTGAATACTCACTTTCCTGTTAACATTTAAACTTAGATGCAGCTAATTATGAAGCTACATACATGATTAAGTAACCAAGTGACACTGTATGTACTTTCAGTAATCTGAAGCTTTAGGAATGAGAAAACAAATGGAGAAAGCAAATAAATTCCCTTGATAATGATGAGCACTTAGGGCCATGTGACCTGACATACATCTGTCTCCAAAAGTGATCCTCCCTTTTTCTTCTGTCCATTAAGGAATCATTCTTGATTACCCAGGGATTTAAAGGAGATTTCCTTCTAAGTCCAATCAATCAATTTTCCTGCTAGTATCTATTGAATGTGTACCCCATGTCTCTCTAGGTGGCCTGGAAGTGACATAAAAACTTTAAGACAAGGTCTCTGTTCTGTCTGGGGGGAGTTGAAACTTGTTAGTGTGTGCACACACAAAATAGGGGAAAGTTTATCTTCTGAGTGGTGTAATATATTGTCTTTAAGGCATATAGAAATTAAGACACAGATGTCACTGTGGTCAGGAAGAATCAGAAAGGCTTAAATGTAGATTCTGGAGGAAAGAAAGATAAAGGACATTCCAAGGAGGGTGTAGAGTGTGAGTGGGGAAGCAGTGATGAGCATGAACATGGTTTGCAGGGGACAATGAGGAGGCTGGCAGGACAGAATGAAGTAAGAGTTCCTGCAGGGGAGAGGTAAGAGATCAGTCTGAAGGGAGGGGACAGGCTGAAATACAGAAGGTGGGCTTTAGGAAAATGCAGTTACAGAGGTAGAAAGAAGCAACAGTAAAAACGAGGGCTTTGGAATCAAACGTGGGTTTGTCCCATGACTCTGCCACTTAATAGCTGACGCTAGGTATGCTTTTTCACCTCAGAGTCTCATTTTTCTCATGTATAACAGAGGAATTCTTCCTACATTACAAGATTCTTGTGAGAATTAAATGAGGCAAAGTAGTAAAGTGCTTGGTAAAGTGCTTGGTACATAGTTCAGCCAGCATAGATTAAGTGCGCATTATTGCTGTTTCAGAGTACAGCCATGAAATAACAAAGGGGCTTTTATCTCACAAACATCAACAGCCTAGGCTGGATATTTTCTAATCTTATCCTATTTCATATTGTGGTGGTTTGTGCATTGCTGTGATGCTGGGATGTCTCTGGCATTGCAAATACTAGTGGGGTCACCAATGGTGGACAGGTTCCAGTGGAGCTCTCAGACTGAGAGAGACAAAGAAACGGCCTGATGATCAACTTCCGAAAAGTAACCGATGAACACCTGACAGAACACAACAGGACACTGTCTGACTCTTTGGCTTTGTATGCATCATCGGAAGGGACTAGCTGCTGGAGAAGAACATCGAGTTTGGTAAACCAGAAGGCCAACAAAGGCCTGAAAGACCCTTAGTGAGGTAGGCTGGCACAGTTGCTGCAGTGATAGACTTGACGATGCTGGTGATCACGAGGATGAAGCAAGACTGGGCAACGTTTTGTCCCTTTGTACACAAGGTCGCCATGAGTTGGAGCTGACTTGACAGCAACTATCTGTCTGTCTGTCTACGTATTTGATGCAACACACCAGTTTCCTCTGAAGCTTACCTACATCAGTTAGGAAAGGTGTTGAACAGAAGTAAGTCTGCAGAAGGCATTCAGATCACTAACAATCAATCAGGTGATTTCTGTCTGAAGGTGAGAATCTGGATACAGAACAGTAATCAACCAGAATTTAACCCATGAATCTATTCATGCCTAAAGTCAAACCTGCTCCTACACATCTTAGTTGTAGAAACAAAAACATTCTCCCTCTTCTTTTTTTTTTTAAACATAAGGTTATTGGAGTGATGACTTTTATAAAAGACACCTAGTACTAAAACAAAACCAAACTACACAGAATATGAATCTTTAGCAGTTCTAATCTCTCTGTGCATTTACCACTCTGTTGGCCCGAACCTTTCCTGCATCTCTCCAATGTGGAGCTAATTAAATGCCTGATGAAGGAAATTAGTGTGTGCACTCTGCCGGCAACACCTAAGATTGGATGTGACTTGCAGGAGATGTAGTCACAATACAAAGAGCAGAATCAGGTTCCCTGTAATAATCTTATATATGAAACGGTTTCAGTGCAGTATAGACATACTTCTAAATGGCCATGAGTGAAGTTAGGCAGAAAGAAGATGATGCCATGGGTATAAGTGGAAAGTGATTGTCTGTATTTGGGTGCAACAGAAGCATACCAGGGCAAAGGTTGTGTGCAAGTAGGTTATTTGGGGGGAAATCTGAAGAAACTCTATAAAAGCATGTGAAAGTGAGACAGGAAGGGAAGGAAGCTGATAAAAGGTATATTATAGTAAATATGGAGGTGCATTAGACCTAGTCTAGCTTCAAAGGGAGGAAAGCAACTATCAGCATCAACCCAAAGCTGATACCCATGAGACTGAGGTCAGACGTACCTCTACTCTCTATCTTTTTGTCAGTTCTAGTATCAGCTGTCTTTCTCAAGGCACTGTCCACTTCTCAGCTGGGTTCTCAATGGCTACAGAGAACTCACAGTTCATACAATTATGGGGTTTATTAGTAAAGGAACAAATTATAGTTCAGGCTTAGGATCAACCTGGAAGGAACAGGAACAACTCATTTAATCAACTTATATGATCAGTGTGGCTTCTGCCGTCAGGCCCTCTCTTTTGGCCTGGAACCTCGTTCTTGGCCTTGATTTCTGCTCAGACCTGGCTTCTGCCCTCCTCAGGTAGGTGTTACAGAGCTCTTCAGCCACACCTGTAAGTACCCAGATGGAAACCCTGGTGACATAGTGGTTAAGAGCTATGCCTGCTAACCAAAGGGTCAGCAGTTCAAATCTGCTAGGTGCTCCTTGGAAACTCTGTGGGGCACTTCTACTCTGTGCTATAGGGTTTTTAAGAGTCAGAATCGACTGAACAGCACTGGGTTTGGTTTTTTGGGTTTTGTTAAGTACCCAGAAATAGCCTACTCTGCCAGAAAGCCTCTTGCTTGAAAGCACTCAGCTCTCTCAGTCTATGGGCTGGGAAGCCCACCTTACTAACATTGATTTCCTGGCTCTTCTGTTGCCACTTCTCTGCCATTGCCTCCGTCGTGCTTGCTGCCACTTTTGGCCATCTCCCGTTGTATCCAATATTGTAGCTCTCTCTGTCTTCTAAGTTTAGGAGGTTCTCAGCACAGGGATCCTGGGTCCAAAGGACATGTTCTGTTCTTGACTATTCTTCTTGATGACAGTGAGGTCCCTATAAACTCTGGGATTGGTTCCCTTAAAGGGAGTTTAGCAGGATGGTAAAACTGACCAATCTTGTCCAAGAGTTACACATCTTATTTGCATAGCCACAATCCTGCAATGGTTCCATCACCTTATTTTCATTAGCAGACTGTCCAGTCCCCTTGGTGGGTGACAAGAACCTTATTTTACAGTCCCATTCATTTCATGAATATATAGCTAAAAGGGCCACATTATAGCAATTCACTACAGTACAATTATGAAGTCAGTTATCACCATAGGCAACTGGAACTTACTATCCCTGGTGAACCCAGGGAGATAATGTAGAACATGTTTCAGAGTTATCCTATCCATTCATTTGTTATTGCAGATAATCCAATCTATTATGAATAATATAACAATGCTTGCTGATTTGAAACATGATCTAAAAGAATGAGGAAACTGTCCAACAATATCATTAATATCAAACACAAGTGAAATTTTGATGATGATAATTCAAAAACAGTAGCAGCAGTACATTTACAGGGAGCTTCCAGAAATTCAAGATAGATTCAAAAGAGAATGTGGAACAAGGGATAATCATTGCTGATGTCTGATGGACTTTGGCTGAAAGCAGAGAATACTGGAAATATGTTTACCTGTGTTTTATCCACTATGCAAAGACATTTGACTGTATCGAGCATAATAAATCATGGATAATATTGTGAAGAATGAAAATTCCAGAACCCTTAACTGTGCCCCTGTGGAACATGTAGATAGACCAAAAGGCAGTAGTTTGAAAAAAACAAGGGACATATTGTGAGGTTTAAAATCAGGGAAGGTGTGAATCAGAGTTGCAGCCTTTCATTATACTGAATCTCCATGTCGAGCAAATAATCTGAGAAGTTGGATGTACGTGAAAAAGAATGGGGTATCAGGATTGGAGGAAGAATCATTAGCAACATGTAATACACAAATGGCACAACCTTGCTTGCTGAAAGAAGACTTGAAACACTTACTGTCAGGGGTTGAATTCTGTCCCCCCAAAAATGTGTGTACTACTTTGGCTAGGCCATGGTCCCTAGTGTCGTATGATACTCTTTCATGCTGTAAACCTGCCCCTGTGATGTTAATGAGGGAGAGTGGGCTGCAGTGGTATTGGTGGGGCAGGACTCAGTGAGTAAGACTATACTGCGTCTTGAGGCAAACTCATGGGATATAAAGAAAAAGGAAGCAAGCAGAGAGCTGGAGACCTCATACCACCAAGAAGCAGTGCTGAGAGTAGAGCAAGACCTTTGGAAAGGATCCAGGGTCCCTGTGCCTCAGAAGCATCCAGTCCAGGGGAAGACTGATGACAAGGACCTTCCTCCAGAGCCAACAGAGAAAGCCTCCTCCTGAAGCTAATACCCTCAGTTTGGACTTTTAGCCTACCGGACTGCAACAGAATAACATTTCTCTTTTCTAAAGCCATTCACTTGTGATATTTCTGTGATAGCAGCACTAGATGACTAAGACACTAACGAAGATCAAAGACTACAGACTTCAGTATGGATTGCAAAATTCTTACAACTGGACCAATAAGCAACATCACGATAAGTGGAGAAAATAATGAAATTGTCAAAGATATCACTTGGCTCCACAATCAACATTCATGGAAGCAGCAGTTAGGAAATTATGCAATGTGCTGCACTGGGCAAATCTGCTGCAAAAAACCTTTTGCAAGTGTTTGAGAGCAAAGATGTCATTTTGAGGGTTAAGGCGCACCTGACCCAAGCCTGGATATCTTCACATGCCTCATATGTATGCAAAAGCAGAACAATCAATAAGAGAGACCAAGGAATTGATGTCTCTGAATTGTGGTATTGATGGAGAATATTGACTATACCATGGACTGCCAGAAGAACAAATAAGTCTGTCTGGAAAAAGTACAGCCAGCTTATTCCTTGGAAGCAAGGATGGTAAGATTTCTTCTTAAATACCTTGGACATGTCATCAGGAGAGACCAGTTCCTGGAGAAGGACATCATACTCGGTAAGATAGAAGAGTCAGTGAAAAAGAGGAGGACCCTGGACAAGACGGACTGCCACAGCAGCTGCAACAATGTGCTCAAACACAGTAACAATTGTGAGGGTGGCTTGGGACTGGGCACTGTTTTGTTATGCATACAGGGTCACAGTGAGTTGGAACCAACTCAACAGCACCTAATAATAACAACATTTACTGATAAAAATGCAAGTGAACTGTTCTATACTGAGGTTCCAGTTTTAAATGGCTACTAACAGGCCTCCGTGGGCAGCCCTAGACCAGCTGCTCCAAAATCTATTTTGCTTTCAAGGGTTAAGTTGAAAATTATGGAGTGGCCGGCTAAATTCTGTCAGCTCAAGGTCATTCCCACCATATGTCTTCAAGTTGGCTTTGTACTGGTGAATTAATTAAAAAGAAAACCATTCCTTAAAGGCATGTTTTGGGGCCCATTCAAAGCTGTAAGTCTGGCTTTTGTTTTTTGACCCCAAATCATAAAACATTCCTAAAAGTTTTTTCCCCAAGGCTATTTCCATTCCTCTAATCTTTATCCTTCTACTAATAATTTGAAAATTCCAAACCAGATGGGACCTTTAAGTTACACTAAGCCAAGTGCCGCCTAGAGTTAAAAAAAAAAAAGAAATTGTTGGCCTATTGATCCCACCTGGATTTGTTGCCAAAATTTTGTAGAGGACTCTTGGTTTCTGGCTTTTCTTGAAACTGTCAGCTTTGCAGGGCAAAGACTAACTGGAAGCCAGGAGATAGCAGTCTATTTCTGATGGTTCAGTTTCTACTTGGCCACACTCTCCACTTGACCATTCCGGAGAAACCTCTGAAATGATAAGAGAACATTTCAGGGAAACCAATTAAAGCATCTATATTGTGGAGTACTAAACAGAAGTCTGCTTACAATTCAGCCATGGTGGGTTTAATTCCAGTGTTCTGGAGCAGACATGGGACGAGTTCAAGTTTATTTTTCTATTCTGAAATTTGAAATGGTAAACAATGTACCACCAATTCAACTGCAAATGGACCATAATAATCAAGACTAGCGAGAACTTTAGGGAAAGATAATTACAACAATAGAATTATGTTATTATTAATAAAAAACAAATAATTAAACACAATTAGTCTTACAGCCTGGAAAGTCACCAGGGACAAAGAGGTAGTTTCTGCAGCCTCAAAGAAAGTTATTTTCTAGATAAACAATAACACTAATGTTTATCAAACATTTGCCATGTGCTATGCTAACTCTTTTATGTGAATTTTTGTATTTAATATACACAGAACTCATAGCAGTAGACATAATTATTGTTCCTATTTTACAACTGGAGACACAGTGGCTCAGAAAGATTAAGTAACTTGCCTAAAGTTACCTGATACAAAATGGTAACAAGTTTGAGCATAGAATAACGGAACTGCAGGACCCATTATCACCTTTTAACCAAACTCAAAGGCCTTACAATCCACCCGACAACTTGATTTCCTGGTATTGTGTAAGAGGTTATGTTGTGCTCTTAAATTCCTCCTCAGTGCATGGATGACACCAGTTCTCAGAATGAAAATGACTAGCATGTGGATACAGGGAGAGGGATTACCATGACTGGGCTGTCTGTAAAACCATTATAGCACTTAATTGCTGAAAAACTAGGATCTAGTCTGATTTGAGAGTTAATTCTATTCTGTTCATCTGCAAATTAACGATGCACATCTCTCAGTCCTCTGAGGCTCCACGCTGGCTGAAGACTACCTATGTGGTTTTCTGAACGATATCAGTTTGCTTGCAATTGATTTTTAATTTTTCTGAGGACCCACCTCAGTAATTTCTTTCTCCTTGCAAGCAAAGATCAAGTCGAAAATGAACAGTAATCCAACTGCTCGTCTGTTCTAAATGAACCTTCCACCAACAGTCTCATGAAATTGGAATGTCAGCATGTGAGAAGATCCTGTCCAAATATCTTATTTGACTGATGGCACACAGGGCCTTAGAGGTTAAATGATTGGCCCCTTATCCCTTAGTTAGCTTGGTAGTCTACTCATGGACCTTGTGCCTGAAAGTGTTCTGATTCAGCTCTGTCGATGAAGAGCTTGACTAGCTATCTTGCTTCTGGGAGTGAAAAGAAGAGGCTGACTTCTTATCACCTCCACCCCTAAGCACCCTTCCCCCTCGAAGCAAGCCACTGTCAACTCCTTCTTGGCCTTCCTGTGTGCAGTCTTGTTGTCCTAGGAAGCTTTTCTCCACACAGGAGCCAGATCCTGTTAAAATGTCAGTTAGGTCGTGGCCCTGCTGAGGACCAAGCCTTATAACGACTCCCATTTTAATCAAAGTAAAAACCAAATTTCTTATGACTGACAGCACTTTATATGTTCCTTTGCCTCACACACCACATGCACATTTTGTTCCACATGTTATGTTCTCCTTGCTGTTTCTTAAACAGTGTGCTCCAAGCCTTAAAGGCCTTTATTTGCACTAGCTATTCTTTCTGCCTGAAACGCTTCTCATTTTCTCTCGGGTCCCTCCTTTTTCTCCTATAAGCTCTGCTCAGATGCCACTTTCTTGGTGAGGCCTCCCCTGACTACTCAACTTAACACTGCACACCTTTCCCCAGCAGCACCCTGCTTTATTGTCTCCACGGCACTCACCACCACCTGACATTCTATATTCACTGGTTTTTTATTTATTGTCTGTCTTCCACCAGGATGAGGGAAGAGATTTTTGTCTGACCTATCCACTGACCACATTAGTACACATTTGAATGAAGCACCCAGCTCTTATAGCAGGAGCTATCGTACACTCACAGGTTGTCCCAGACTCCTAAACAGTCAGAAGGCCCTTTTTGGAAAAAGGACAGCAATCATAGCAGTGGTTTCTCCATGCAGATCAAATCCTTCTGACCAAAGCCTGAACATACAAGAGGCTCCTAGACTGTTAGCACATGGAAGGTAGCTTTGATTACTAACAAAAAGAAGCAGACAGCGTATTGGAAAAAACTAAGATCAATTTTTGAGTCAGGCCCTCCAATAACTCAACAAGGCTACCTGGGCGAAAATGATAACCCTTCTCCACATACCCCAGTTTATACCATGGGTTAGGGACTCAAAGAAAACAGTTTCACAAAGCTGGTCCCCCCAACTTCTGGAAACTCTCTCAGTAGAGACAGAGAACAAGGCACCATAGGCCAGGAACTCAAAGGGGGTCTACCTTCAGTTGACTCCTTCTGGCTCAGTAGGCTTAGTTCTTGTGTCATCAAGTTGATTCTGACTCATAATGAGTGACTCTACAGGATAGAGTAGAACTGCTTGATAGAGTTTCCTAGGTTAAACTCTTCATGGGAGGAGATGCCCAAGTCTTTTCTTCCACAGAGCAGCTGGTAGGTTCGAAACATGAACCTTTAGGTTTGCTGCTGAGCTCTTTAATCTTTGTGCCATCAGGGCCCCAGGCCAAGTTAAAAATCTGTTGCCATTGAGTTGATTTCAACCCATAGTGACCCTGAAGGGCTGAGTAGAACTGCCCCATAGTTTCCAGGGAGCAGCTGGTGGATTTGAACTGCCAGCCTTTTTGGTTAACAGCCAAGCTTTTAACCACTGCACCACCAGGGATCCTTTGCTCTAGGCCTGGCCAAGAAAAAACAACCACTGCTATTGAGTCAATTCCAACTCATAGTGACCCTAAAGGACAAAACATAACAGCCCATAGGGTTTCCAAGGAGTGCCTCGTAGATTCCAACCACCAGTTTTTTGTTAGTAGCCATAGCATTTGGACACCACGCTACGAGGGTTTCTACGATAGGCCTAGACTGTGGCAGTTTAAGAACTTTCTTTATCCAAGAGAATAAAATGGGGGTTAGCAAACTACAGCCTGCAGGCCAGATGCCTGTTTTTGTAAATAAAATTTTACTGTAACACAGGCATACCATTAATTTACATACTGTGTATGGCTGCGTTTGCAGAATTGAGTAGCTACAGCACAAACCATCCAGCAATCAAGCTTAAATTTTTACTATCTGGTCCTTTAAGAAAAACATTTGTTGGCCCCTTCTCTAGAGGCAATACTAATAAAGAATTCTTGGAAACTCTATCCCTGTGCTTTCTGAGGCATCTACCCTTTGCTCTCTCTCCCCAGTTCTTCATGAAAATCCCGGGAGGCAGATCTAACAGCTCCCACCCACCTACTGAAGAAGCACACTACCAAGTGGTTTAGAGCAGTGGCTTTGAAAGCTTTTGGCCTCAACCCACACTAGGAAATCAATTTCATACTACAACCAAGCATACCATACATGTGTATACATATGAAAAACAAATGTAACTTATTATGCATGGTACCTTTTCATGTGTGATGTTCTCTGATGCTCTGTTTTCTTCTTTTTTAAAAGCTGACTTCTCCTGTTAAATTGATTTACCTGATGAAATCACTGAGAGATTGAAACCTCCTGGGTAAGAAGCCCTGGACACGGTGTGGTATTGAATACATCTAATTGCTAGTCTTAGCTCTAACTCTCACTCCCTGGACAGTTGTTGGCTGGGAACTTGACTTCTCTGAGCCTCAGTTTTCTCATCGGACCGTGGAACTAGTGGCTGTCCATGGGGTGTTCCAAAGATGAAAGTGGGAAAGTGTGTATAAACTGTTTATGTGCTTAGCACACCATAATGCCTTCGTAAAAATAGCGACAAAGCCAACAGATGCCCTTGTCCCACTTCCTCTGCATCTCTCAGGGTATCATTTAGTTTCTGGTCCTACTGCGCAATCATTATTCCTTTTCTGATATTCGTATGAGTACGCTGGCAAAGCTGTGTGTCAACTGTTAGTGGAATGCCCACAGGCCGATAAACAACCATCTTTGCCAAATGGGTTTCATGCCCCTCCCTTCCTCCTTTTACTCAATCCCCAAACCATTACATTCACTGACCACTGGATTCTAAGGAAGGTGAATGTTTAACTCCAAAATGTATTTAGACTTTAGGGGATCCCAGCTGGAAACAACATTTCTCTTTACCCACCCTCTTTTGGGAAGAAAAATTGGTTTTACTGTTCCGAGTCTTTGACATTTTTCTCTATATTTTCTCTTAATTCTCTCAGTGCCTCAGACTGCTGCTTATATGTATACCTTAAAGTCTATTTCTGTTGAGAAAGGTTTAGTGGCACATGTTAGGGAGCTCTTAAGCCAGGATAAACACAAATTATGCTCAAAATCTGCCGTTGTCCCATTGGCCCGGTTACTCCAATGTCTTTAAAAGTGCTCAAGGCCTTGATCTCAGGTCCCTGGGGCTCTCTGAGAGAGTTTTGTTGCATACCAATTTTCACTTTGAATTATGGGGACCATAAACCCCCATCCAGAGTTCAAAGGGAAAAGCAGGACGAACTCCACCAGCTTTAGCTCATTTGAAGCCAAACCCATTTCACACCTCCCCAGTCAAACATCCTTCTTGGAGATTCTTGTAGCTGGTATGGCAACAGCCTTGGGTTTTCTGCTTTCTCAGGAACAATTTAACATCCAGCCAAACCCCTGATCTTGGTGACCTCTTACTGAATTCCTCATGTCCAATCAAAGTCCCACCTCAAACACATTATTTTGTTACCACCACCTCTAAAGGTTTTTTTTTTTTAAAGTAATTGAGTAGTATCTGCAGACCTTACAAACCCTGGTTGTGGGAACCCGAGCAAATTAGAGAGGGTGCTCCCTTCTTGTGGAATGCTACTTATATAAGAATAACTTCTTTCTTAGCTAACTAGTTTGAAGGTTTCCACAATTTATAAGGCCAATGGAAAGATTTTCACTTTCCTTCTCTTTATTCTCTGCCTTTTCCATAGAAAAAGAGGAGGAACAGTGATGTTCTGATGTCTACCCCTCGCTGCTTCCTTGGATTTCCTGATAGCACAGGGCTTTTCCTGTCTATCCAGGTAGAAATGGTCCATCCATTTCTTGTATGTTATTGCTGGATTCTTGGCCATTGTCTACTGATTCAAGGATTATAGGAGAACGAATGTTTACATTTTACAGAATAGGGGTTCCAGTCCCAGCTCTGCTAATTACTGAGTAAGATTCGACGAGTTATTTTACACTGGGCACCTCAATGTTCTTCTTAATGTAAGGTGATTAGATTAGAAACTTGTTAGTGGCTACTGGCAACATGGCATGGAACAAATCTGTTAGATCACATTTAGGTTCAATAACTGATCACTGATGTCTGCCATGGATGGGTACACACATGTTAGGGAGCTAGATCAGCCACTAAGTATTTGTCATTCCCTAACTTAAATTTTCTATTCACTATCCCTAACCCTAAATTTCTTCGATTTTATAATCCTACATAATTGATATTGAGATTTATCCCAATTTAATATCATTTTTTTAAAAAGAATTTGTCTTTTTTTTCTGTGAGAATGGGGACAAGAAACAGAAAAATTTGATTTTCCAGATTGAGCCATGAGTTGGATGCAACTTGATGGCACTTGACTTGGCTTTTGATTAACAAAGACTCAGAAATTTGGGCCGTTGTTTCATTTTAATTAGCTGCAGAAACCGGAGAAGATGAATTCTTTCACTAAAACATAGCCTTCATATTTCTTGCCCTAAAATCAGGAATATAATCATTTGTATTAGCACATAAGGCCATTATGGATGAAATTTCAACTTAAAGAATGACCTTCAAATACCAATAGTAAAAAATCAATTAAAAAACACTTTAAGGGTTTTCATTCTCCAAGTAAAGATAATGGAAAACCTAAAAAAAAAAAAAGAAAGAAAGCAAGTATTAAAATACCTGTCTGTATCCTCTTGCAAGAATAAAGAATAATTGTAAGAAGGACCATAAATACTTTTTAGCCTCAGTGAAATATATGTCTTAAGAGAGTGTGATGGAAAGGATCAACACCTCTTTATTTGTAAATAGAATGGATATTTGGTTTAACTGATAGCACATATGTCATATGTGGATTGCTAATTCTGAAAAATTTAGAATATAGAAGTATAATTTACATAAAAACTATTCAGAACAGAATTTAATCTTGCTTTGATGGTTCCTAGGACACTCCAAAATTTTGTGGTGCTCCTGAGTCACCAGGGCAACCACAAGTGATCTAATAACAGATGCAGGTGGCTGGGCTGAATGTGTCCTAACTTGCTAACTTCAAACTTTATCTTAATATACACTGGAGTAGTAAATGACATTTTGTTTGTGATATACAGGAGACAGATCGCTAATTTGAGCCTTTCACGAATTTAGACTGTGTTATGGACTGAACCATGCTGCCTCAAAATGTATGCCATTTTGGCTAAGCCATGATTCCCAGTATTGTGTAGTTGTCCTACATTTTATCATCTAATGTAACTGTAGCATGTGTTATAAATATAGCTTCTATAATGTTAAGAAGGCAGAATACAATCTATTGGATTAGGTTGTATCTTGAGAGAAGTGAGCACAGAGGAGACAGAAGAGAGAGGAGGAGGGAGGGAAGGAGGGAGGAAAAGAAGGAGGAAGGGAGGAGAGAAGGAAGGGAGGGAGGGAGGGAGGAAGCAAGGAAGGAAGGAAGGAAAAAGAGCTGGAAGCGGAGCACTTCCATTGGACCCAGACTACCTGCCCTGAGAAACTCCTAGACCAAGAGAAGCTTGCTGCAAGACCCTCCCTGGAGCTGACACAGAAAGAAAGCCTTCCACTGGATCTGGCACCCTGAACTTGGACTTTTAGCCTCCTTACTGGGGACCAGTAAGCAACATCATCTTAAATGGAGAAAGGACTGAAGTTATCAAGGATTTCATTTGCTTAGGTCCACAAGCAATGGAAGCAACACTCAAGAAATCAAAAGGCAAATTGCATTAGGAAAATCTGCTGCAAAGGATCTCTTTAAAGTATTAAAAAGTAAAGATGTCACCTTGAAGACTAAAGCGTGCCTGACCCAAGCCATGGTATTTTCAATTGTATCATATGCATGTGAAAGTTGGACAATCAACAAAGAAGATATAAAAAGGACTGATGCCTCTGAATTTGGGTGTTGGAGAAGAATGTTGAATGTACCATGGACTGCCCAAAGAACAAAGAGATCTGTTTTGGAAGAAGTACAACCAGAGTGCTCCTTGGAAGCAAAGATGGCAAGACTGCAGCTTACATTCTTTGGATCCATTGTCAGGAAGGATCAGTCCCTGGAGAAGGACATCATGCTTGGTAGAGTGGAGGGTCAGTGAAAAGAGGAAGATGCTCGACAAGATGGATTAATATTGTAACCGCAACAATGGGCTTAAGCATAAAAGTGATTGTGGACATGGTGCAGGACCAGGTAGTGTTTCGTTCTGCTGTACATAGGGTCACTACAAGTCAGAATATACTCAATGGCAACTAACAACAACAAGACTGTGAGAGAGTACATTTCTAGTTGTTAAAAAGCATCTTCTTGCAGTGTTTTTGTTACACTAAGATTCTTTATGTTGAGTTTGCTGTATTTTTTATTAATACAAAGTCCATAGTTTCTTTTTTTGATTGTGATAAAGTGAAAGCATACAATCTAAATTAATTTTGCATGCCAGTCTATCTGCAGCTCCTTCTGCTCTCCTTGCCCGGTGACAGCACACTTCCTTTTCATTCTATACTTGTTGTATCCTCTTGGCAAGCTCCTGTCCCCTCCTCTCCACCCTCTTCTCTCCAATCTAAAAAGAGACCAGTAGGACAGCATCCAATAAATGCATAGAACCATAAATTACACACAACATATAGTCACACTGTGTCCCCAAGTCCAGCCCATTTTTGTCCAAACAGTTAATCTCAGTAGTCTTTTCTGGAGAGGGGCAGCAGCAGGTCTAGGGGCCATGGTCCCAGGGAATCACCCAGGCCACTGAATCATTAGTTGTGGTCTTTCAGTTGAGTTCTTGAGCTCCACCCCTGTTTTTCTCATGTTTTTCTCATGTTTTTCTCATGTGCCTCATCACGGATGTCTTTGGTGGTGGCTGGGCACCATCTGATTCTTCCGGTCACATGTTGATACAGTCTCCCATTTAAGTGGGTCCTTCTGTCTCATGAGTTCTTCTTTCCTCGTGTCTTTGTTGTTCTTGGTGATCATCTGTTCCAGATGAATTGGCAGTTTGCTAGCTTGCTTGCTTTTAAGACCCAAGACACCACTCACCAATATGGGGTGAAGAAGACTCTCTTAGCAATAGGCTACTTACATCAATTGGCCTCTATGTCCCCTGAAAGTATGATCTCCAGACCCGACTCCCGCTATTCTATCCTTGCAATATTGGGTTAAGATTAGAAGAGTTTTCAATTTATGGTAAGTTAAGTTGATCTACTTTCTACTGTGTGCTGTCACTACTTTCACCTAACTAAATTTCTATCAACTATCTAATCTATCACCAACCCTACCCCTTATTCCCCACCCTGTAGCCATCAGTCTTTTTTTCTGTGCATAAGTCTATTTTTAAGTCTTTATAGCAGCAGTCTTATACAATATTTGTCTTTTCACATAGATTTGTTTACAGGGATAAAAATGTGCTGTTCAAAATGATTTGGAGTATTTTGGTTCTTGGACATTCATAAATCTCATAGTAAATTCATGAACTAGTATTCTCTTATCTTGTCCTGTAAATAGATTTAATGTGAGTCAGCTCCTGAGAGCCTGGCTGCCATCAGTGTGGGGGTAAATCTGATGTCTAAGCAAGCAAGGGTGGAGCAGACACCTGGCTGTTGGAAATCTCACCAAGCTAATGAATGCCAAACAGTCAGGTCCCTTGGGAGATGAGCCACTACCTGTTCCCACGAGAAGTGTATGTTCACCATGAATTACTGTGTGTGGGCCAAGTCCATGGGTGTGCATTCCCTCTCACACCTGAAGGCAGTATTTCCTTTTTATTCCTCTTGTTCCTTATATAAATAAACACAAACAATATATACCAAAAAGCCAGATCAAACCTAGTCGTTGAGTTGATTCCAACTCATAGTGACCCTATAGGACAGAGTAGAACTGCTCCATAGAGCTTCCAAGGAGCGCCTGGTGAATTCAAACTGCTAACCTTCTGGTTAGGAGATGTAGCAGTTAACCACTACACCACCAGGATTTCCACATAATATATAAACTATTTTTAAAAAATGAAGAGTTGGACTATCTAATATATGAGACTGTTCTATGGTCATAATCTACTACTGGTTTTAGTATTTCTTGCAAGAATTTTACCCACTCCCATAAAGAGTCTGATTCACTTGCAAATTTCCCTTTGATATCTGGCCCCTAGGGTCGCCATGAGTCGGATCTGACTCGATGGCACTTGGCTGCCTAGTAAACAATATCTTTTATAAGTGAAAAAGAAAAATGTAGCTTTCGTTACCAACCTAGTGACCTGCTATCCTACCTATTTGAAGTAAGTCCCAAGAAATACAGTCATATTTTGAAAGGTCTTGTTATGGATTGAAGAGTGTCCCCCCAAAACATGTGTTGTAAATCCTAACTTCTATGCCTGTGATTATAATTCCATTTGGGCATGTGTAATCTTTGCTGCTAATCAGACAAGTTTAGTATAGGGTATGTTTTGAGTCAATCTCTTTTGAATTAAAAAAAGTGACTAGACAAGCATGAGAGAAGCAGAGATGGAGAAAGAAAGATGCCAAACCATGTAAAGTTTGCCCAGGAGCAGAGGCTCAAAGAGACAAGGACCTTCTTCTGGAGCTGACAGAAAACTCTTCCCCTAGAGCCGGTGCCCTGAATTCAGGTATTTAGCCTCCTAAACTGTGAGAAAATAAATTTCTGTTTGTTAAAGCCACCTTCTTCTGATATTTCTGTTATAGCAGCACTCACTAACTAAGATAGGCATAATTTACATAATTCTCAGAGACAGACATATTTGGGGAGATACTGTCCCAAGATAAAATTCAAATCTTAGAATTTTTCTTGCCTAAGGTGGCCGTAGCTAGAGCAAATGGTCCATTTTAGATGACAGTCATCTTTTTGTGTACAGCTAAGTAAGGCAAATCTATGTATTGCTTTTTTCTTTTAACCAAGGTCATACTGTGAAAGAGGAAACAAGACCCTTGTTGCTGTTTGCACATGACTGATAATGAAAGTGCTAACCTTTATTGAACCCCTGTTGTGAGCCAACTTGAAGTTACCATTTTCACAATGACCTGCAAAGAGGGTATTATTATTCCTCCTTTATACAGGAGGAAACTGAAGATGAAGAGACAGTGAAAAACACTCCCAACAGGTAGTCTGCAAGCGAGGCCATCTGCCTTGATTAGGCCGAGGCAGTAGCCCCAGAGCTGGACTGGGAGAGGGCAGAGTGGCCACGAGGTAAACTAGGGAAGCCTGGGAGGAGGAATACTATCATTCAGCCAAGAGCTGGGAGTTCTTGTACTGAACATGAAGTATTTGTTCCCAGAAAAGTCACTGGCTTGAGACTAGAACATTCTTGACACAAGGCACTAGAGCAGCTGTCAGACAAACATGTTAATGTTTGGGGACCCTGGTGATGAAGACTGAAACAGGTCATTGATCATGCTGGGTTTCTACCAGATGTTTCTGGAACTGTAAGCTTCTATTTGAGGCTCATTACAATTGGCCTCTGTAACTGTTAGGTGGGACCTATTCCGGAAGTCAGCCTTTATGCCTACCAGATAGGAGTAAGATGGTACGAAGTTTTCAGGTCTAAATACCTTCGTGGTTTTTCTGTGTTTTCCTTTTAAGTTATTTGACTATTAACATGCCAAACCCTTCGGGGAGGTCTGATTAGTTCTGCAGAGGGAGGAATTCACCGTTACTTCCTTTTCATGTCTCGTGTTTAACATGCCTCTGTGCAGCACAAACTCTCCTGCCATAGATCACAATGTGAGTTATGAGTCCCCAGCTGAAAATAGGAGCATGTAACTTTGTCACGGGCCATTTCCAACTTGTAGGCCCAATCGCCACGTGGATTTCAACAGAAGACAGTGTTGATTTTCTTTTCCTCTTAGAGCTGACAGCAGTGAAGGAAGAGAGGGGTGAGAGAGGCAGCCGAATTCCCAGCAGGCTTCTAATAGGACTTTGGCTTGTGAGTTATTTTCCTGGTGATGGTGGTGGAGTAGGGTGAGGGCTGGCAAAGGGATCATTAAAAACAGATTCAAAGGAGACCTTGGGAATTAGGAAGCCTTTAGGGAGCTTTCAACCTGGTTTATGTTTATGACTCCACTCCTAGGTAACATGTTACCTATATTATAAGCAATCCCGATGACAATGTTAACGAATATTAGCCTGCCAGTTCACCTGGCAAAAAGATGCTAGTTTCACCTGGTCTCTTCGGCATAGTGAAACCTGCAGAGCGACTGAACCCTGTGATACCTCTTCTGTCCATGCTCATTAAAAAAAACAAAAGGATTTATTGCAGCATGGACTGTTATCTTAAGGAGTAATGATAGACTCTGTAACACAGTATCTACTGTTACAGAATGATAGCTACTTACGTGTATATATGTCTGTTTCCTGGAAGGCTGTACCTTTCTTAAGTTTTGACCTTTTCCCTTTACCTTTATCTCTCCAACTGGAAACTTTGGCGGCAAAGTAGTTATATGCCATGGCTGCCAATGAGGAGGTGGGCAGTTGAAATCCACCAGGTGCTCCTTGGAAACTCTATGGGGTAATTTTATTCTGTCTACAAGGTTGCTATGACTCAGTTGACTCAGTGGCAGTAGGTTTGGATTTAGCTCTCAAATAAATGGGCCTAACATGCAGTAAGCATGAAATACATTCAGTCATTTATTCAACATTTAAAATATTTTTTTCCATTCATTTTATGAGGCCAGAATTATTGTGATACCAAGTACTTGGCTGGTAACTGAAAAGTCAGTAATTCAAAGCCACCTGGTGGCTCTGCAGGAGAAATGACCTAGTGATCTGCTCTGGAAGAGACGACCACACAGGAAACCCTATGGAGTAATTCCACTCTGTCCTATAGGGTTGCTCTGAGTTGGAATCTCTCTGATGGCACACAATGACAACACAAAGGGGCAGGAGGAAAATTGGGGGTGATAAGGTCAGTGTTTCATCTCTTGTTCTGGATAGCTGTAGACAGATGAAGATAACTGTCAAAACTCCTGAGGTAGCACATTTAGGATCTCTGCATTTTATTTTATATAAACTACACTTTAATAAAAATATCCATTCAAAAATATATCTCAGATTTACCTAGAATATTTGAAACGGCTTCTAAATGTTCTAACAGGTCCTATTCCTTCCATTTGGGATACTTTTGTTTATATTCCAAAACATTAATTTTCTTACATCTCTCCTTTGAGGAAATAGCTCTCTTTCTGTAATGGCTGTCCACTGCCTTCAGGATAACATCCAAACTTCTCAGAGAGAGACACACAGCTCTGCGTTAATATTGTTCCTACTCGCTGACACTGTACCTTTCTTCATTTATTCAGTCAACAGCTGCTGTACGTGCATGCAGAAGTCACAACACTTGAGTATGACAGAGGTGCTCCCTGCCCCTATGGACTTTACAGAAGATTGGGGAATACAGTCTGCTATATAAACAGTAAAATACAGTGGGGCAATGACTGTATTAGGGACACACAAAGACACAGATCAGTAGCACTTGACTCAAACTTTGTCTTCTTTTACTTCATACTAATTACTTCTGATGTCCCTGGGTGGTACAAATGGTCAACATGCGCAGCTGCTAGTCTTACGTCTGGGTCAACCCAGAGGTGCCCTGAGAGGAAGTCCTGGTGATCTACTTCCAGGAAATGAAGTAGCAAAATCTCTATGGAGGGCACTTACTCTAACACACACACAGGGTCACCGTGAGTGGGAACTGACTCAATGGCAACTGGAAAAAATACAATAAGAAGTTACTTCTGGTTCTTTGCTCCCACAAAGTGGGTTTTTATCCTGTTACTTTCACCGAAGCTATTTTTTTTTCTTCCTGGACTGTTTTTCAAGGCTCGCTACACCCCTCACTTCTTAACTAGTTAATTCTAGGTCATTCTTTGAGATTTAGTTAAGGTATCTTTTCCTGGAACTCTTCTTCCTTGTCTCTTGGTACTGTGACTCTACAATGCCTTCAATAGTCATTTTGTCCCTTTGGCTCCGTTGTGAACCAGATGCTGGCAAAGAGATGATTGAGACACATTTTTCTCCTGAAGAAGGTCTGATTTGATGGGTGACTTGAGCATCTATTTTGAACCAGCAGTACAAATACAGCTTCAATCATAAATGATAAAATAGAGAGCCTCTATTGACAGATGCAAGTAGAATACAGAATGGCCAACTCAGTTTATAATTCTGGGCTTGGAGGTGGGGGTGGGGAAGAAAGGTTAAGCTTGTGCGTTCCCACAGGCAAACCAAGTCAGAAGCCTTCCCTTAATCTTGCTCTCCCTGAAATAATTCCAGGCAAAAGGCCAAAGGAACTGTTTAGCTTTCCATGCTATCTTCCCTTAGAGGGCCGTGGGTGGGGGAACCCCAGCGAAGGACTGTTGTGAGCCTTCAGATCTTCCTGTTAAGAGATTCTTGGCTCTAGAGGCTTGCTTTGAAAAGTTTTACACTCAGCTGTTTTTGCCAGCTTGTGAGGTACAGCCATCCCCCACTAAAAATAGAAGAGGGGATAAGAGATTCAAAAGCAGGAGGCAGAAACAGGCTGAAAAAAGACGTTGCTTCTTACAGAGCTGAGAAGGAAGGAAAGTGACTCTCATTTATGAAGTCCTTTCTCTGAGCTAGAAATTTCCACATGCTGCCACATCATTTAACATGAGTCGGATCCGACTCGATGGCACTTGGCTTTGGCAATTACTCTGTGAGTTGCATACTACCGTTTCCTTTTTTTCAGAGCCACTCATTTATTCAATAAATATTTGTGCAGCCACTCCTGTGTGAGGCCCTGTAGGAGGCCATAAGGCACCAACACGGCCTTGCTGGGTGAAACCAAGGCCTGGAGCAGAGGCCTTGTGCTCAAGTCTGCTCCCTCCAGGAGCATTTCCCAGCCCACCCGGACTGGTCCCTCACACCTGGGCCCTGGGAGCAGCGCTGGCTCCTATACTCCCTGGATTCAGGCTAGGGGCTGCTGGAACAGGTGCGGTATCAGTGTAAAGACTTGAGAATGATTTCATGCTCTGAAAGGGGCTGGCGCAAACTCCAGGGAGGGACGAACTTCACTCTCATTTGTAAAATCACCTCATTTGCATCCACCAAACAGATTTACAGCCTCCTGAGGCTCAGCCACCGAATATCCATGGAGCAGACTATGAAAGGCAAGCGGAAGCACAGCAGAGTCTATGAGATTTTCAGTTTTCCATTTCAAAGTTTTGTTATGGAGTTGGGATGAGAAAGGGGGCAGTAACCACCTAAGTACCCCCTCTCCTCTCCACTCCCTGCCCTACTTTTCCCCCCACGGAGTAAGTGGGAGCTTCTGCTAGCTGGTGGAGGTGGGAGTGGGGGCTGAACTCCGCAGGAGATGGGAGAGGTGACTTCTGGAAAGGAATGAAAACAAAACTCGACAGATCTTTCCAGAGCTGCTTACTGTTTTACCAAAACAAAACAAAAAAAACCCAATGCGTTGAGTCCAACTCATAGTAACTTTATAGGACAGAGTTGAACTGCTACATGGCATTTCCAAGGAGCCGCTGATGGGTTTGAACTGCCAGTGTTCTCGGAAGCAGTCTAGCTTTTAATCACGGTACCACCAGGGCTCCATATACTATATTCTAAAAGACAAACTCCTTGTGGTCGAGTCAGTTCTGACTCATAGTGTTCCATAGGACTGAGTAGAATTGCCCCATAGAGTTTCCAGGCAGCATCTGGTGCATTTGAGCTGCTGATCTTTTGGTTAGCAGCTGTAGCAGTTACCTGTTATGACACCAGGTTTCTACATACTATATTAGGTACTGGAAATTATTAGACTTGGAAATTTGTTAGGTACCTTCCCATCAGTTCCAACTCATAAAGATCCTATGGACTACAGAATGAAACACTGCCTGGGCCTGGGCCAAGCCCACAATCACTGTAATGGTTGGGATAGGAAAGCAAAAGCCAAACCCACTGCCCTGGAGTTCATTTGGATTCATAGCGACCCCTATAGGACAAAGATGAACTGCCTGATTTATTTTCCAAGGCAGTAAATCTTTATCAAAGTAGACGTCTGCATCTTCCTCCTCAGAGGGGCTGTGGGTTCCAACCCATCACCTTTCACTCAGTAGCTGAGTGCTTTGACCATTGTGCCACTGAGACTCTTTACAGGGATAGAAAGGCTGGTTAAAAAATTTATAAGAATGAAGAGACTTCCATGAATATGCCAGCGACTGAGAGTCCAGCTGTAAATTCCAGTTCTGACACTTATGAAAGTTTGGGTGAATTATTTTGCTTCTGAAGCCCTTTCCCCATAAAAGTGGAAATGATAATATCTACCATATGGGAATGCTATAGGTACTTATTGCAAATGCCTCCCATGTGGTCTCTCCTTTACCCTCTAGTCTCTAAAACTTAGTTTGTTACTCCATGCTTCCCCCTAACCAGACCAAATCCGTTGCCATCCAGTCACTTATGACTTCATAGCAACCCTCCGGGACCGAGTAGAACTGCCCCACAGGGTTTGCATGAAAAGGCTGGTGGATTTGAACTGCTGACCTTTTGGTTAGCAGCCAAGCTCCTAACCACTATGACATCTTCCCACATTGTACTTGGAATAAGATCCCAAAACCTTACTTTAACCTAAGAAGCCCTTGATTCCTCCAGCTAGTAAAGTCCATTCCACTCTCAACCTTGCGTCCACGATACCTTGTTTTCCTTCAGAGAGTTATTATTACTACTGTCACTACGTAGGTGTTTGTTCTCTCGTTTGTTGTTTGCCTGCTCCACAAAAGCACAAGCCCTAGCAGAGCACAAGAAGGCATTTGATGAAATCCAGCATCCTTATCTGATAAAAACTCAGCAGTTCAAATCCATGAGCTGCTCCTTGGAAGCCCTTATTTTTTTTTGCCTCCCTTCTTCCCCGTTAACAGCAGAAGCTCTTCTTCTAACGGAAGATCAAGGCTGAGCTGCCTGGTTGAGGAAGTGAGAAGAGGAGGGGTGAGAATCCCTCTGGCACCAGGCCCTCCGCCTCTCCTGAGGCACCACTGAGGACTCTTGGGATTCTCTCTATAAAACACAAATCAGAAAACACTGAATTCAGACAATGGGTCTAAATTGATCTATTTAACTAAAATTTATTTACTGCTCTGGGTCAGACAGTGTAGTGCAGAGGTTAAGAATTCAAGATAAATCCTGGCTCTACTTTTGGTTGTGTGGCTTTGGACAAATTAACCTTTTTTTTGTCCTTGGATTTTGTTAAATGGTTAGAGGAAGACCCTCAAAGAGATGGACTGACACAGTGACTGCAATGACGTGCTCAAGTATAGTGGCAGTTGTGAGCATGGTGGAGGACTGGGCAGTCTTTTGTTTTGTTTTACATGGGTTCTGTTGTACTCTATGGCAGCTAACAGTAACAACAACAACAAAAAAGGTATAATAGTAGTAGCTAAATTACAGAACTATTGCAAGGATTAAATGAGTTTATGTTTGCAGAGTACTCCAGATAATGTCTGGCTCATGGTAAATATTAGGTATTTGTGTGACATGCTGGAGACACCCAGAGGACTGGGCCCAATCTCTACTCTGTCATTAGCAGCTGTCCAGTCACTTCTGATTCATAGCGACCCTATGAACAACAGAATGAAACACTGCCTGGTCCTGTGCCACGCCCACAATCATTTTTAAGCTTAAGTACATTGTTGCAGCCACTGCATCTATCCATCCCTTGAGAGTCTTTATCATTTTCGCTGACCCTCCACTCTACAAAGCATGGTGTCTCCTCTCCAGGGATTGACCCCTCCTGGCAATATGTCCAAAGTGTGTAACATGCAGTCTCGCTATCCTTCCTTCCAAGGAGCATTTTGGTTGTACTTCTAAAACAGATCTGTTCTTTTGGCGGTCCATGGTGTGCTCAATATTTTTCTCTAGCACCACAATTCAAAGACGTCAATTCTTCTGTCTTCCATACTCATTGTCTTGCTTTTGAATGCATATGATATAACTGAAAATACTTTGGCTTGGGTAAGATGCACTTTAGTCTTCAAGGTGACATCTTTACTTTTCACTACTGTAAAGAGAGGTCTTTGGCAGAAGGTTTTCCCATGGAATGCATCTTTGGATTTCTTGACTGCTGCTTCCGTTGATTGCAGAACCAAGTAAAACGAAATCCTTGACAACCTCAGTCCTCCTCCATTTATGATGATGTTGCTTACCGGTCCAGTTGTGGGGATTTTTGTTTTCTTGATTGAGGCGCCATCCATACTGAAAGCTGTGGTCCTTGATCTTCATCAGTGTTTCTTGTTAGGTTTTGGCATCCAGCCTTGATGAATGAGATGACAACTATTCTCAAATCTTCTTCACTTCCAGCAAGTAAGGTGGTAGTTTCTGTATAACGCAGGTTGTTAATGAGTCATCCTCCAATCCTGATGCCTCATTCTTCATATAATCCAGCTTCTCTGATTATTTGCTTGGCAGACAAACTGAAAACGTGTGGTAAAAGGATACAACCCCAACACGCCACTTTGCTGAGTTGAAACCATGCAGCGTCTGCTTTTTCTGTTCACACAACTGCTTCTTGATCCATACACAGACTCCTCATGAGCACGATTAAGTGTTCTGGGAGTCCCATTCTCCACAATGTTAGCCACAACTTGTTATGATCCACACAGTTGAACACCTTTGCATAGTCAATGAAACACAGGTAAACATCTTTCTGGTACCCTGTGCTTTCAGCCAAGATCCATCTGACATCAGCAATGATATCCTTGGTTCCAGATCCTCTTCTGAACCCAGCTTGAATTTCTGGCAGTTTCCTGTCAATATATTGTTAGAGTTGCTTTTGAAGGATCTTGAGCAAAATTTTACTTGCCTGTGATATGAATGATATTATTTGATAATTTCCACATTCCATTGGAATATTTTTCTTGAAAATAGGCATAAATATGGATCTCTTCCAGTCGGTTGGCCAGATAGCTACCTTCCAAATTACTTGGCATAAGTGAGTGAGTACTTCAAGTGCTGCATCCGTTTGCTGAAACATCTGAATTAATATTCCATCAGTTCCTGGAGCTTTGTTTTTCACCAGTGCCTTTGATGCATCTTTAACTTCTTCCTTCAGCACCTTCAGTTTCTGATCATATGATACCTCTTGAAGTGGTTGAATGTTGACCAGTTTTTTCTGCTACAATGACTTTGTCTTCCTTCCATCTTGTTTTGATGCTTCCTGAGTCATTTAATATTCTTCTCTGTAGAATCCTTCACTACTGCAGCTCAAGACTTGAATTTTCTCTTCAGTTCTTTCAGCTTAAGAAATGCAGAACACATTCTTCCGTTTTGGTTTTCTATCTGCAACTCTTGGCACGTGTCATTATTGTATTTTACTTGGTCTTCTCCAGCTGCCCTTTAAAATCTGCCATTCAGGTCTTTTACATCATCATTTTTTCCTTTCTCTACAGCTAATCAAAGTTCAAGAGCAAGTTTCGGAGTGTTTCTGACAGCCAATTTGGCGTTTTCTCTTTTTTCTGTCTTTTTAATGACCTCTTACTTTCTTCATGAGTGATGTCTTTGATGTCATTCCCCAGCTTGTCTGGTCTTTGGTCATTGTGTTCAATGCATTAAATCTGTTCTTGAGATGGTCTCTAAACTCAAGTTGGACATACTCAAGGTTGTACTTTGGAGCTTGCAGACTTGTCCTAATTTTCTTCAGTTTCAGTTTGAACTTGCATGTGAGCAGTTTATGGTCTGTGCCGTAGTCAGCACCTGATCTTGTTCTCACTGATGAGATTGAGCTTTTCCATCATCTGTTTCCACAAATGTAGTCGATTTGATTCCTGTGCATTCCATCTGGCAAGGTCCTTGTGTATAGTAGCTATTTGGATTGGTAAAAAAAGGTACTTGAAATGAAAAAAATTTGGGGGCTTTCAAAATTTTATCATGTGATCTCCAGCATCATTTCTAACATCAAGGCCATATTTTCCAACTACTGATCCTTCATTTTTGTTTCCAAGTTTTGCATTCTAATCACCAGTAATTATCAATACATCCTAATAGCATGTTCAATCAAATCCAGACAGCTGAAACTGGTAAAGATCATCAGTTTCTTCATCTTTGGCCTTAGTGGTTGGTGCATAAATTTGAATCATACTCATATTAACTGGTCTTCCTTGTAGGCATATGGATATTATCTTATCACTGACAGCATTGTGCTTCAGCACGAATCTTGAAATGTTCCTTCTGATGATGAATACAACACCATCCCTCTTCAAGTTTTCAGTCCCGGCATAGTAGACCATATGATTGCCCAATTCAAAATGAGCAGTACCAGTCCACATCAGTTCACTAATGTCTAGGATGTTGATTTTTATGCATTCCAATTCATTTTGGCAATTTCTAATTGTCTTGGATTCATACTTTGTACATTACCCATTTTGATTATTAATGGGTGTTTTCAGCCATGTCTTCTTATTTTGAGTCATGCCACAGCAGCAAATGAAGGTCCTGAAAGCTTGCATTCACGTCATTAAGGTGGACTCTTCTTAGAGGAGGCAGCTCTTTCCCAATCATCTTTTGAGTGCTCTCCAACCTGGGGGACTCACTTTCTGGCACTGTATACACATCTGACAGTGTTCCACTACTATTCACAAGGTTTTCACGGGCTAGCCCTTTTCAGAAGTAGACTGCCAGGCTCTTCTTCCCAGTCTGTCTTAGTTGGGAAGCTCAGCTGAAACGTGCCTGCTGTGGGTGACCCTGCTGGTATTTGAATACTAGAAGTATAGCTTCCAGCATCACAGCAACATGAAAGCCCCCACAGCACAACCGACAGACGAGTCAGGGATTTCTACTCTAGGGAATCTAATCGAGTGCTATGGGAAGGCAAGGAGTCCCTGGGTGGCCTAAATGCTTAAGTGCTCATCTGCTAACAAAAAAGTTGGCAGTTTGAATCCTCCCAGAAGTGCCTCAGAAGAAAGGCCTGGCAATCTCCTTCCAAAATGTCCAGCCATGAAAGCACTATAGAGCACAGTTCTACTCTGAATTATGTGAAGCTGCCATGAGTTGGAATCAACTTGATGTTGACTGGTTTACAGGAGGCAGAAGAAGTTACCTGACCCAAGGCAACACCTGCACGTGATTGTGGGAGAGACAGGGCAGTGGGCAAGAGAAGAGAGGTCTGGGCCAAAGTTTAAGAGCTACTAAAGTCAGTGATCTGTGACAGGGGTGGGTGGCTGTGTGGTGCAGGAGGTATTCAGGAAAGGCTGGCGGGCAAGGATGACCAATGTTTAGGTACAGCTGAATGCAGGGTCCAAGGAGATACTGTGATCAAGAGAAGGTCAGTGAGGCATGGACCAGCCCCTGACGGACTCTAGATGTCCCAGGGAAGAGTCCCCCACCCCCATTCTGGAGGTCATATAGAGCCACTGAAGAGGAGTTACAAGGTCAGGAAAGGTCCCTTCCCGTATTCTCCCTCCCCCCTTCTTTTTCCTTGAAGGACACTGTTCCTGGGTTTGCTTTGAGGTCTAAGAGTTATATGTCACTCCCTGTCTCAGGAAATTTGGGGCTGATAATCAAGGCTCAGTAGGGTTCACTGAGATAGACTGAGTCCTGGCCTCTTGGGTCTTACCTTGTAAGAACTTACACAGAAATTGGGGGTTATATGCTAACAAGGCAGAAACACAAAAGCACTAAAGCTCTGGCTCAGGGGAAGCAGTCTCCTAGCACAAAACAGTTGGATGAAAGTGATAATCTAACACAAAAAAATGTAACCACTGTGGTTAGTTAAATAGAACCTAATAGCTAGTCTATATGAACCCTAGAACATAAAGCTGGGACCACCTTAGAGTTAGGTGTTTTGAAACTGATTTGCAGAGTTTTGAGGTTTTCCAGTGATACCTCTGGTGCTGTTAAGAGGAAGGTTAAACAAGTCCATTACTTCCTCTTTAATCAATGCTTTGTTTTTGTTACTGATGTTCTGGATGTTATTTTTTTGATACTAAGAATTTTGAGCTAAGATGAAAAATTCTAGATCACCTTCTTAACCAAACTCTTCATTTGACAGATGAAAAAACTGAGGCATGAAGGGAGAAAGTTCAAAGACAGATGCGGAATATGCTGCATTTAAGAAATCTTTTTTTTTCCCACTATATCTTAAAATTGAGGTTCTAGAAAAGTCATTTTAGTGAATGTGCTGGTGGCAGCCCAATATGTGTGCCACATTATCCACTTAGTCTGGAATTCTGTTTCATTGCTAAGGAAAACTAGGATAATTAACTTCTTCAGAGTATTCTTTGAAAATTTCCAAAGGCAGAAAGATGTTCTTATTTGTGTCCACATATTTATGGTAGGTAAATACTTCGGACTCTGGAAATCTTATATTATGGCTTGATTGGGAGAAAGAGCTAGAAACAACTCTGCTTAGCACCCACGCCCTGAGATTCACATATGCAAACATACATCGTGACACACAGCTAATACGGTGATGGGGAGGTTTTGGTGCTCCTTACAATTTCATACCCTGCAGGGAACGTTCTTCATCACCAGCTGCTATGGAGACTTTCTGGGAAGGAAGTTACCTGCTTCTTCCTGTCAGCAGAAAGGCAAGAGCTTCCCACCCTGCTGGTTTGGGGGCTGCTGTGGAAAAGAAAGAAGGGCTGGTCACCGATCATTTTACTCTATTTTACCTCAGGAGCAAAAAGGCTGCAGTTCGGAGACAGAGACAGGAGACTTCACATTTCATGTTTCTCTCCCTGTCACTGTCACTTTACACTTCCCCCTTTGGCTTTTTATTTGTTAAAGATGTTTCTGACAAATAGATGGATACCACAGCCTTCAAAGTTCTTACTGCACGTCTGTTTCTGGTGAAATGACTGAGTCACATAGAAAGTCACTGCTACGTGTGCAGACAGTGCCCACCAAATGGGAGGCAGCCAGCAGATGTGGTAAAGAAGACCATTTGCTCATCTGACCCTCATCCCACAAACCACATTGTACGTGTATGTCGCACATGTAGAATTAGTGGGAACTACCAGTTGCAGAGAAATCAGTGTGATACGTGCTCTGTCTCTAGTTGTATATGTAACTGCCCACCTCACAGCCCAAGACATTGCCATGGAGAGCTGCAGAGGTAGTCAGAGGAGCAGACACTTTGCCCAGAACCAGCCTCTCCCTTGTTTATCCAATCTGTAATCCTTAGTCTCTAGCTTTGCATTTGGACTTGTGAAACTTGAATTTAGTTGGTCTTGAACTTGTGTCTTGGAAACTCTGGTGGAGTAGTGGTTAAGTGTTACTATGGCAGCTAACCAGAAGGCTGGCCGTTCAAATTCACCAGGTGCTCCTTGGAAACTCTATTAGGCAGTTCTACTCTGTCTATAGGGTTGCTATGAGTCAGAATCCACTCAACAGCAGTGAGTGGGTTTTTTTTTGGATTGACTGGTGTCTTAGCTTGAGTTTTTCCAGCAGCTGACCCTGAGATAGCAGTTTACTTGGGAGGTGCAGAGGACCGTGGTAGGAGAGTCCCCAAATGATACAGACAAGCGAAGGCAGCCAATAATAAGTATGTTATAAAGCCAGCTACCGCAGAGGATGAGTGGAGTGTAACCATGTGAGAAGTAAGGCAGCTGCCGTATTTATGCACCCATTCCAATAGTCTTTGGTTGAGGGCTAAACTCAGGAGTTGGAAATTCTCCAGCACTTCTTGTCTGCTACTTACAGGGACAGAACGGTCTTCTGTGGTTGGTGGGGAGAGGGGGGCTGGGGGGTGGGGAAGGCTTATGGCACAGGAATCAGTGTGTAGATCCTAACAGCTGGAAGTGATAGGGCACTGATAGTGTCAAGATCGAGCCCTTCCTTAGCTTTCAGTAGCCAACTCAAAGTGGGCCAGTCACACACCTTTCAGGGAGGATTTTAGAACTTAGAGCTTAAGAGACAGAGTGAGTATGCCCACCCCTCATTATTTGAATAAATCCAGGCTACTATAAGGAAGAATGAGGCAGACACACCAAGGAAAGTAGAGATGTATAGAGGAGAAAACTGTATAGGATTATAGTCCCTGATTCCAGTTGCCTTGAGATCCAGCTAAGCTCCTGCTCTAGCCTTTAATGAATTCTCCCTTTCTGTTTAATACAGTTAAATTTGGGTTTTGGTCATGTGAAACCACAAGTGCTGACTAAAGCACCCCACAGTAGTCTTAGGCTGTCTCTACCAGCTATGATTCAAAAATAATAACACAGTTAATAATAATCATCATCATTCATCGCTGCTGAGTGCCAGGTGTTTTAATGCACTTTGGTGCAAAGATGGAGCCCTGGCAATGAATTGGTTACATGCCTGGCTGCTAACGGAAAGATCAGTAGTCTGAACCCAGTAGCTGCTCCACAGTTCCGAGGAAAGACCTGCTCCCGTAGAGATCACTGTTAGGGGTTGTTAAGTCAGTACCCACTCAGAGTGATGTCACGTACAACAGAACAAAACACTGCCTAGTTCTTTGCACTCCTTACAGCTGTTATGCGTGAGCTCATTGCTGCAGCCATTGTGTCAACCTATCTTGTTGAAGGTCTTCCAGTCTGTCACTGAATTTCTACTTTACCAAACGTGATGTTCTTCTCCAGGGACTGGTGCTTCTGATGACATGTTCAAAGTTCATGAAATGAAACCACATAGGGCAGTTCTGTCCTGTCCTAAAGGGTTGCTATGAGTCAGAATAGACTTGACAGCAGGCAACAATAACAATTAGCCTAAAGGGGGGAGTGATTATACTATGAATAAAACCTCCCTGTAACCTTCAATATTCTTCCCTTGCTCTCTCTGACTTCTCTGACAGCCCTTGCATGCACTCTAAGTCTCTTTTGTGGCCATGTGTTGTTACACGCCCAGTTTGCCCCGAGCCCTCTGGTCTAGCTCAAGTGTTATCTCCTTGAGATAAATTTTTTCTTTCATCCACAATGGAACCAAACGGGCTGCCCTTCCAGAATATATTTCTGGTTTAGAAATAACTTCCACAGTCCTCCTAAAATTTAGATATTCTTTGACACAAAGAAATAAATCTCCATTCAGTAGTCGAAAAAATTTTTTCATGGATAGTAATCAGGAGGCTTTTGGTTGCAAAAGGGACTCTTATTTCTGGACACATGGGGTTGCCATGAGTTGGAATTCACTCCACAGCAACTAGCAACAACAATGTGTAATGAAAATGTCAAGGATAGTAATTTTCAGGATAGTTGGATCCAGGAGCTCAATCAGTGCCATTATAGACTAATTTGATGTCTCTAAGATCTGTTTTCCTTGGTGCTAGTTTCATTCTCAAGTGAGGTACAGCCACATAGTAATTTCTCTCCTTATCCCTAGCACCTTTAGGATGACATTCTAAGAGCAAAAATCCTAAGGCTGATGTTTACTAACTCTGAATGGCCAGCTGGGGTCATATGCCCAATCCCTTGACCTATCACTGTAACCATGGACATGTGGTACTCACATTGACCAGGTCTGGATAATTTGCCCATCTCTGAAATTGGGGGAAAGTGTGAGGTTATGTTAAAATGTTTGGTCCACCTGATGCACATGGTCTGGGCATGGGAAAGAGTGGCTTTGTCACTGATCTAAGAAGAGGAATTGATACCGAGACCATAGAAATGCTAAGCTTTCTAGCTGAGAATAATTTCATGTGCATAACTTCTAGGCAAAATGTCTTCAGTCATCAGTAATATAAAGTATGACAGCAAATCTTGCTCAGGTTTTCTGAGAGGAAGGGGATGCATACAGAGAATAAAAAGACAGAAGGACTCTGAAAATGCTTTCCTAGAATTCAAGGAAAGAAAGAAGGGGAGGCAAAGGATGGTCAGGACAGGTTTCAAGGATGAACAGTTCTGTTCAGGGTGACTGTATTTTCCTTTAATTGAGTAGAGTGATATAAATGGTGCTCAGAGGTGTCTTAGTCATGACTCCCAACACTGTGACTCTTTGAGCACGATTTTCTTAAGATGGTGTGTGTGTGTATGTGTGTATGCATATGGGCGCATGCTGATTTTGTGTCAAGAAGCATTCTCCTTGGGTTTTTTAATTGGAAGATTGCTCTGCAATCACATTTAGCAAACTCCCATGGATAAGCAGGCCAGCTTTGCTGCAAGCCCTAAGCTGGGATGTTTAGAAGTCACTGTGTTAGCTGGCTCTGGCCACTAGGAGACTTGAATGTGTTGGATAGCCCCCATCTTCCTGCATTTTCCAGGGTTCAGTGGAAGATTTTTTAAAATTAAAGGTGCCTGGTTTATCTGAAAGGGACGGGTTAGACTTGGGTCCACTCACTTTTGTAATTTCTGCCTTTGCATAGGATACCAAAACACCAAGAAAATGTTTTTCTCCTTTAACTATAACCTTTAAAAGGAAAACCCTGGTGGTGTGGTGGTTAAGTGCTACATCTGCTAACCAAAAGGTCAGTCGTTCAAATTCACCAAGTACTACTTGAAAACTCTATGGGGTAGTTTTACTCTTGACATAGAGGGTTGCTGAATTGGAATTGGCTTGATGGCAGTGGGTTTGAGTTGACCTTTAAAAAGCAGCTTGTCTAGTTTCACATGATTGCACTTAGGTGATGAAGCTCACTGAAACACCCTGAACCTTGTTCTTTTAGAAAACAGTAGAAGAATAAAGAGCATGGCTTGCTGATCTTGTGATTGTCTTAGCAAAATTTCTATTTTGCTACTGTTCAAATGTTTAAGTACACACTGCTCTTTTGTAAGCCATAACTAGGCTATCAAAGTCAAAATATATCATGTGAAACCAAGCATAAAGACGATGGTTGCTAAAAAAGAAAAAAAACAGCCCATTATGTGAAATGTTCTCAAAAGAAGACTTACTTAAGTTATCTAAGGAAATGGTTGTCTTTGTAACCAGACTCAGGGATACAATGTGACCACATGGTGGGTGTACTTCATGGTTCGGTGTATTTATAGGAGGCTGTTCTACTGATCTCTTTCTAGATGGGAGAGAAGAAGGTGGAGAGGAGGGGACAGGAGATTTTTGAGAGGATACAACAAATATAGAATGAAAAGGAGGAGTGTGCTGTCTCTGGGTGAGGAGAGTGGGAGAGCTGTAGACAGGTAGGCATGCAAATTTGATTTGGATTGTATACTTTCACTTAATCATGATAAAAATAAAAAATAAAATAAAAAGAAAGCATATTATCAGCATGTTCCCAGAGAAATCACATAGTAACCAGGCAACTAAATCTACATGTAGCCTTTGAACAAATCACTGAAGGTTCCCGTTTTTTGCAGATCCTGCCCTCAACTAGCTTATATTGCCAAGCACCAATCAGAATATAGTGCTGCTAGTTTCTGATTTAAGAATATAAACACTGCCTGGATGCCACAGTTTCTCAGAGTGTTTGATCTCACTCTCTGGGCTGCAATGTGTCCGCAGTTTAAACTGTGTCTTGTATTTAATAAAACTCTTTGCTTTCAGTTTAACAGAGTACATGGTTTTACTCTAAGAGCATTTCAAACTTTCTAGACTTTCAGTATTGATTCTGGTTATTTGCCTAGAAGTACAGATGCTGTTGTTTCAGTTTTCTCCTTATTAACGCAGTTTAATCAAAGTGTGGGTTGTCTGGGGAGACAGACTAGGTGAGACCACAGGTCACTGTTTCGATGTTGGGGAGCATTGTTTGCCTGAGTTCAGATGGTGAAAGGAGTCACTGTCTACAAAATAATGACTAACAGTTATTGAGGATTTACTAAGGACTTACTAAATGAGCACTGATTCATTTAATCCCTGTGATAATTCTGCACACTAGGTTCTAATAACACCGCTATTTCATAATTAAGGTAACTAAGACTTGAAGAAGTAAATAACTCTCCTTAGATTACAGATGGCATCGCTAGGATTTAAACTCAGCCTCCAAAGTCCTCAAAAACAAACAAAGAAACAAACAAACCCAATGCCACTGAGTTCATTCTAACTCATAGTGACCCTGTGGGATGGTGTAGAACTGCCCCATAGAGTTTCCAAGAAGCACCTGGTGAATTCAAACTGCTAAATTTTGGGGTAGCACTCATAGCACTTAACCACTACATCACCAGGGTTCCATTTTAAATCTGTTTTCCAGAACCAGCCTCAGCAGACTTTACCATAAAGCCAATCTAGTCCCACTGCTTACCCAGTGAAGGAATCTCTGATGGAGAAACTTACCATCCAATCTCACTATTTGAATCTCCCCAGTGATGAAGGGCTCACTACTCCTCAAAGAACCCATTTAGAGTGTTAGGATCTGTAACTATTAAGCAGTTCTTTTTTCCTTTACGAAGCTCAGACCCTGGGGGTGCACTGGTTAAGAGCTACAGCTGCTAACTAAAAAGTCATCAGTTCAAATCCACCAAGTGCCCCTTGGAAACTCTATGAGGCAGCTCTGCTCTGTCCTATATGATCATCATGAGTTGGAATTGACTTGAAGGCAAAGAGTTTGGTGTTTCGGGTTAAGTCCACACTATTCTTTTCATACTTTCCATCCTTGATAACAGTGATAACGGTCCTAGCCCTGACGCACGGCATGATTGTGTGCCTGGCTCTGTGCCATGAATTACCCTATTACCTCCCTCAATCTTTACAACTTCTGTCTGCAAACATAGAGAAGAGGCTCTGAGAGACTAAGTAATTTGCCCAAAGCCACAGAGAAAAAATTTAGAACCCTAGTCTGTCTGACTCCCAAATCATCTTAGTAAGCAACAAGGTCTACCAATACTTGCCTATAAAGTACTTCATTTCACTGCAATTCAGTTTTACTTGCTGATCCACTGTTAGGTGGGAAGCTATTACATAGAGTCAGCCATGTGTACAAGACACAGTGAGTGTGGGCTGGCAGGTCCTCATCTGAAGAGACACAAATGAGTACGTGAAGGATACAACTTCAGAGAGAGTGAGCCTTCAGCTGGAGTCAGATGGAGTGCATGAAAGGGTACCATCGACGGCCTGCCACCTCCATGGGTCTTATGGACTGAGCGTGGATATCAGCAGTTTGTTTCCTTCCTTCTTCCTCCTTCCTCTTTCCTTCCTTCTTCCTTTTCATCAGATTATTACCATTCTGGGAGAAGCAGCTACGCACATAGCACTGGTTCTGGCCTCAGTGCTAGGTCGGAGAGAGGAAAAAAGACACAGGCTGAAGCAGGCAGCAGGAGGGCCCAGTGGTTGCTCTGCCTGGGGTTGTGGGGAAAGCTGCCAGGTGCTAACATCTGAAGACACTAATCACTGGGTGACACAACCTTGCTTGCTGAAAGCAGAGAGAGCTTGAAGAATTTACTGAGGAAGATCAAAGACTACAGCCTTCAGCATGGATTACACCTCCATATAAAGAAAACAGAAATCCGTACAACTGGACCAATAAGCAACAACATGATAAAGGAAAAAAAAAGATTGAAGCTGTCAAGTGTTTTAGTCATCTAGTGCTGCTATAACAGAAATATCCCACATGGAAGGCTTTAAGAAGAAAAATTTACTTTCTCACAGAAAGGTAGTCTGAAAGTCCAAATTTGTTGCTGCAAAACTAAGTGGAGTTCATACAGCCTGCTGCAAATAGCCAGTCTTAGAGACTGCAGTGAGATGAGAAGCAGGACATTTTATTGCTTACCGATACACAAGGAAATAGAAGGAATAGATTGCCCCAAATCTGCTTCCCTGAAATACAGACTAACTGGAGATTTTATAGAAGGGGATAGGTTTTATTTTGAGACAGTTAATCTTCAGGTGGTCACAGTGGCCACTCCCAGATGTGCTGAGACTTTAATTGGTGTTTTGGGCCTGGAGGTGATCTGGCTATGTATCATATAAGTGCCTGACAGATTCCTTTGTTTTTGCTTTATGGTTTTTAAGATCAGAAACTGTGGTGGTGTAGTGGTTAAGGGCTATGCCTGCTAACTGAAATGTTGGCAGTTCAAATCTGCCAGGTACTCCCTGGAAATTCTATGGAACAGTTCTCTGCTCTATATGGTCACTGAGTCAGCATTGACTCAACGGTACTGGCTTTAGTTTTTGTTTTGGTTTGGTTTTTAGATTGGTATCCCTTGTTTTTCCACAGTCCTAAAGATAGCATAGATTGTTCCTTAGCCTTGAGAGAAACTAAGGGAAACAATGAACTCGTGCTTGGAGACAGAATTAAGAAACAAAATAGTGCAGGTTATGTTCAAAATATAGCCACTTATCTTACTCTGTTCCACATTTAGGGCATCAGCTCCAGGGATAGGTTTTCTCTTTTAGCTCTGAAGGAAGGTCCTTGTTGTTAGGATCCCCCTGGGCTGGGAGCTCCTGAGACACAGGAACCCCTCCAGGGTCCAAAGGACATGCTCCGCTCCTGGCATTGTGTCTTTCCTGGTGGTCTGAGGTCCTCAACTCTCTGCTTGCTTCTCTTTTCTTTGAAGAGATTGCTTCAAGGCATAAAACAGCCTCATAGATTGAGTCCTGCCTCACTAACACAAACACTGCCCATCCTCCCTTATTAACAGCATAGAGGCAGGGTTTATAGCATATAGGCACATCATACCACACTGGGAATCATAGCCTAGCCAAATGGCTACCCAGATATTTTGAGGGGACACAATTCAATCCATGGCACCAAATGTTTGATTTTATTTGGATGTACAATCAACACACACAGAAGCAGCAGTCAAGAAATCAAACAGCACGTTGCATTATTGCACTGAGGGAAAATAAAATAAAAACTCACTGCTCTTGAGTCAATTCTGACTTATAGCGACCCTGTAATATAGGGCAGAACTGCCCCACAGAGTTTCCAAAGAGCACCACTACACCACCAGGGTTTCCTGCATTGGACAAATGTGCTGTTAAAGAACTCGTGACATGTTAAAAAGCATAGATGTTACTTTGAGGACTAAGGTGCACCTGGCCCAAGCAACAGTATTTTCAGTTGTCCCGTATGTGTGCAAAAGCTGAACAATGAATAAGGAAGCGCAAAGAACCGATGCCTCTGACTCACAGTGTTGGTGAAGAATATTGAATATATATCATGGGCTGCCAGAAGAATGAACAAATACATCTTGGAAGAAGTAAAGCCAGAACACTCCTTAGAAGCAAGGATGCTGAGACCTCTTGTCACATACTTTCGACACACTATCTGGAGGGAGCAGTTCCTGGAAGACATCACGTTTATTATAGCAGACAGTCGGTGAATAAAGAGGAAGACTCTCAATCAGGTGGGTTGGTGCAGGAGCTGCGACAACGGACTCCAACACAGCAACAACCGTGAGAACGGCAGAGGGGCAGGCAGGGTTCTGTTCCATCACACACTGTCACAGGAGTTGGAACCAACTCAAAGACACCTAATAACAAGTTTTCTCTTACACAATATTGTTTTTCTAAAGAGAAAGTTTGTGAAACCTTCCCGGTGGCCCTTAAGCAGGGTGAGTCACTTAGCATTGGTACACAATCTCGCCCTCTGACTCACTTAAAACATTGCATTATAATTGTGTTTACATACCTTTCTTCTTCAAGGCAATGACCCCCGCCCAGAACTGCTACTGTGTTTTACAGGACAAATCTCTCCCACGCCTGGAATATCACCTGGGGCATAGTTTACTATAGCACTTATCACCTGCTAACATATCATACAAGCAGCCCTGGTAGTGAAATGGTTAAGAGCTGGATTGTTAACTGATAGGTTAGCTGTTTGAACCGACCAGTCACTCTGTAGGGGAAAGATGTGGCAGTCTGCTTCCAAAAAGATTACAGCCCTGGGAACCCTATACGTAGAGCAGTCCTAATCTGTCCTGTAGGGTTGAAAGTGCAATGAATTTAGCATACCATATATTTCACTGATTTTATTTATGATTCTCTCTCATAACTAAAATGTAAGCTCCTTGAGTGCAGGCATTTTATTGGTTTTGTACAGGAATGTATCCTCCTAGGACAGTGGCCAACATAATGTGGAGTGCTCAGTAAATATCTGTTAAATGAATGAGCATCTCTGGGACTTGAAGGTGGGGGAAGAACCAAGAATCAGAAAGCGGAATGGTTCACCTGTAGAATATAGGAAATCGAAGCTTGTCTTCAGAATATCAAGGTCCTCTATAAGGATACGTTAGCATTTTTTAAATTTTTAATTTATTTTTTTATTGTGATTGAGGGAAAGTTTACAATACAATTTAAATTTGCATGCCCGCTATCTGCAGCTCCTTCTGGTCGCCTTGCTTGGTGACAGCACACTGCTCCTTTCTGTTCTATACATGTCATATCCTCTTAACAATCTCCTGTCTCCTTCTCTCCAACCTCTTCACTTCCCTCTAGAAAAAGGGCAGTAGGACAACATTCTATAGATTCATAGAACCATAAAGTGCACACACAATATGGTTATTTTGTGTCCCCAAGTGCAATCCATTCCTATCCAAAGAGTTGACTGATCACTGCTAGGTTAGCGTTTTTACAATCCTTCTTCTCATTGTCCTTGTTAAAGCATCTAGTTAACAGTGACCTCCCTTTTAAACAACGATTCTTTGTTTTGATAGGCCAATGAATTTGGAAATATATGATGAATGCAATATTAAAGATTTAGAAATAGTACTTACTGACGGCACTTGGCTGGCTGGCTATTGAGAAAAATCTTCATTGCACATCATAACAGGATATTAAATAGGATTCCTCATGCTTTCTTGATTTTTTTTTTATTGTTGTTGTCATTTTTTAGAGGACCAAAAGACGGAGACAATTTTACCGTAACAGAAGTGTTAAGACCTCTGTGCCTGACTTGTTGAGAAGTTCTTCCGGCCCTGGCTCACAACGCAAGTCTTAGCATTAGAAGAGTCAATGGAAGAATCCATTTGGAAGGACTGTTTGGGGGAGAGTTAAAGAAAGCTAATCTTCATCTTTCCTATCCACTGCTACAGCACTTTAAAGAAAAGTTATCTAGAGAAGCATTTGGAGTGAGTGACATGTTCCCTCGAATTTGGGGGACCCAGGTGCTCTCAAGGGAGGAGTCTAAAAGCTGCTGCAAATGGAAGCACAGAATACAGAAAAGGCTGTCCGAGAGCTGCAGAGCCACCTATGCCAGGCCAGGGGTGTGTTTTTGTGGACAAGGTAAGGGCTCTTGGTGACAGCACAATCATCCTTTCTGTTCTGTACATGTCATGTCCTCTAACAATCTCCTGTCCCCTTCTCTCCATCCTCTCCACTCAAGGGAGGTAAGGGCCTCATAGAAACGGCCACATTGGAGTCGTTTTAAAAGGGACCCAGAGGACTGCTCGGAGTGGTCATAGGACTCAACAGTGCGGTGGCCAATGAGAAGAGGCATTGCCTGTCTCAAGGAATGTTGGTAAAGAGTTCTGCAGTAGAGAATCTCCAAGGAGAAAGATCTATCATTATTCCCTCTGCCACATAAGGGAAATCCAGAGCCACTTCAACTGTATCAGTAAACTGAGACCACTCCTATCCCTTACTTCTCCTTTCTTCCTTCTCTATAATTCTCCAAGCTACTTGCTGATATATTGATTACAACTCAGGTGACCCCACGTGTGTCACTGTAGAACTATGTGGGGTAGTGTTTCCAGTGGCTGGTTTTTCAGAAGTACGTCACCAGGCTTTTCTTTTGAGGTGCCTTGGCTTGGCTTGGCTTGGCTGGGTGAACTCATATCTGCAACCTTTTTGATTAGCACACAATTGTGTTAACATTTTGCACCACCCAAGGACTCCTTTCTGATCCTAAACCAAGTAAGCCCAAACCTGCTGCCACTGAGTCGATTCGGACTCATAGTGACTCTATAGGACAGAGCAGAACTGCCCCCTAGTGTTTGCAAGGAGCACGTGGTGGATTTGAACTGCTAACCAAAAGGTTAGCACTTAACCACTGCGCCATCAGGATTTACTTTCTGATCCTAGGGAGGGCCAAAGTGGCAAACAACTAGAGGGGAGGAGGTAGAGCAAGGAAAGAAAGAGTATCCATGTCCCTCTCTCTACTGAAGTTGTTCAGGTTTAGAGAAAGGGAGAACTTCCACGGTGGATAAGCCTGGAAAAGATTGGGATAGACCTTGTGTTATCTTAGAAAGATTAGAAAAGTCAGGAGATAGGATTGCAATTTCATCCATCACCTCAAATACTGACACTACTGAACTAGTTATCCTTCTTCGCACTTGCTGTTCCTGTAGCCTATAGCAGACTGCCGTCTTACTTGAGTGATCACGTCCTGTTTATCCTTTAAGACATAGCTTGAGAGACACTTCTGTGAAGACTTCCATAGTACTCATGTTCCTCGATGCTCTTTCCTTCCTCTTCCATAGTCTCTTCCTACCAGTAGGGGCACGGACAGGTTGCCACCCTGTGTCTGTCATGCACATGAGGATAACTCCACCGGGGGATGTATGAACAACAGAATGGAAGGAACTTCAGTCCCTGAGTGCCAGCTAGTGTCTGTCATTCCTTCTGGCATTATTACAGAAACTGAAACCAAACCAGTTGTCATTGAGTTGATTCTGATTCGTGACAACCTCCTACAAATCAGAGTAGAGCTGCGCTCCATAGGCCGTGATCTTTTGGAAGTAGGTCATCAGGTCTTTTTTCTGAGACACCTCTGGACAGAAAGAATTCCTTTTTTTTTTAAGCCACCGTTTCACTGACTTTCTTTGTTTGCTACATTTAGACTTTTACCACAACTAATTCAGCTTAGTATTCTAAGCTTCACAGTAACTCTCTGTTTATCTATGTTCTAACCCCCAAAACAAAAAACAAACCCACCACCACTGAGTTGATTCTGAAACGTAGCAACTCTATAGGACAGAGTAGAACTGCCCCATGGATTTTTCAATGAGCACCTTTTGATTAGGAGCTATAGCACTTAACCACTGCAGCACTAGGATTTCTGGTAGAATGAAAATTCTCTGAGGGATGGAACTATTCCTTACTGAACTTCAGTTCTCAAGAATTTAGCACAGCATACTATATTTATAGTAGGTATTCAAAACACACTTAAAAAATGAAAAAGGGCAGGTGAATTTTGAAAACATCACCGTGTCTTGTGATACCAAAAAGCTTGAAATAACTCTTTAGTGGATTGTTTTTGACCACCAAAGCAAAGTATTTTGCTCCTGTATTGGATATCACTTTCTGTTGATAGAGCCCAGATGGATGGGCTTGTTTCAGTCACTGAATGGTTTTTAATAGTCGTGTGTAGGTAGGAAAGCTTAAGCTTTCATCTGTTTGTTCTCAAGAGTATATGTATAGAGTGTTGTGTGGTCTACAGACCAGTGAAAAATGCTTTTCATGTGGCCCAAATTATTTCCCATTTTTCTTACCCAAAAGAAAATGCTTGTGATCTTTTGACTGAAGGTCAGGGGAGGATCTTCCAACTTTAAAGTTCACAGCTGGTTCTGTCTGCCTTTTAGGAACCAAAAGCCAAAGCCACTACCTTTGAGTTGATTCTGACTCATAGTGATCCTATAGGTCAGAGAAAAACTGCCCTATTTAGGAACATCAATGTTAAATAGAGATTTCCTAATGAAATGATTCCATTTCTCTTCACCCCAGACTGAAAAGCATAAAAACTCTTTGCAGGATACTAATACAATCCCAAGCTATTATAGTCGAGTAACTAGCAATACATAAAGTTGGTTTCTGCATAAGTCTAATGCCATTTGCAAACAAAGTTTTGATAAAATATAGGATCTCTTCCACTTATTCACTTATTCATCTGGCAAATGTTTATTGAGCACTTACTGTATTTCTGGTACTTTACCGAGAACTAGGAATTCAATGATATTCCAAATAATTCTCCATTCTTCTCAACTGCTTGTAGTCTTAGGAAAGGCCAATAGAAATTTTCAAGAGTAATTTGAATATAAAGAAGGTTATAAAAGAGGGCATATAAAAGGCAAACTGAATCCAGTCCAAGATTCATGGAAGCCCTTCTTGAGGAAATGACACTTAAGTTGACATAAATAGGACATACAGAAGTTCTTCAGGTGTCCTAGTCTGGCTTTGCTAGGGGAAAACAGCCACTGGAAGCATTTTTGGAATAAGTGGTGTTTTACCTATCTGGTACTGCTCTACCAGAAATGCCATGAGTATTTATTAATAAAGAAACATCTATTCTCATACAGTCCAGTCAGCTATGAGTCCAATCTCAGGATGTCCACTCCAGGGGAAGGCTTTCGCCTGTCGGCTCTGGTAGAAGGTCCTTATGTTGTATGAGTCATTGTTGAGTCTGAGAACATCTTGGCCCAGGAACCTCAGGTCTGAAGGACACACTTTGCTCCCAGTGTTGCCTTCTTGATGTTATGAGATTCCCACTCTCTGCAAGCTTCCCTTTCCTTGTACCTCTTGCAGGATAAAAGGATAAAAAGTGGTGCAAGCCACACTCCAAGAAAAGTTCTTAGTAAGTAAAAGAAGCAACCCTCTTTTAACGTAATCCTGTCTATTACCCACAGGCATAGGAAAATCACAGAACGGGGGGAGGGGGATTGGACAATCACCCAATACTGGTAATCATGGCCCAGCCAAATTTCTATACATGTTTTTCGGGGGACACCATTCAATCTACGACAAGGGGTTTAATGTAGGAATTAGATCTTCCATGAATGTAGGAGGAGTGGTAGAAATGAAGATCTGAAAGAAGAGTTAGAGGACTGGAGAAGCAGCCCCTAAATACCTCAGCCTGAAGACTGGTGTGGACGGAAAAGCCAAAGCTCCCCGAGAAAGCTGAGAAGTTGTCTCTGTTCAAGTCAGACCATTATATGGAATTTCTTCTTCAGGTGGTGAAATGTTCTGAAACTGTGATGATGGTGACCTGTATCTGTGATTATATAAATAACACTGAATTTTACACTTTAAATGGCTGAAGCATATAGTGTGTGAATTATAACTCAACAAAGTTTGCTAAGAAGACCATTAGACTGTGAGCAGGGAGTTGTGACGAGGTCTGCAAGCCTGTCAAGCCAGTGGCACTATGAAGGTGGTGCAGAGGGTGTGGACCACACCGGGCAACACCGTCAGAGGGGATGATACCAAAATGACTGTCAATAAAATGTTCTTGCAGTGTGTCAGCAAAAGCTTATTAATTTTTTTAATAAAAATACCCTTGTAGTTTGTTACAACAGTGAAAACCTCTTTTTGTAAGCCCACTTTCTGAACCTTCTAATACACTCTGGTCAGAGTTGTCATTATTACCCAGTTACAATTAATGAATTACAGGGCTTCATCTGCACAAGCTACAAGCACACACTATTGTTTTTGTTGCTCCTGGTGTTTTGATAGTTGCTAATCTTGCCAAATTTTCTGATGTTTTAGTTACAATATTGTGGTGACTAACATTTGTGGACCTGCATCAGTAATTTTTTTGAGAATGAAGTAGTAATTAAAGGAAAAGTAGGAGTGATATACGGGAACTACAATTTACAAGTAACATTAATACAAAAAACATTACTAAGTGTTCTGTGCAGTCTTGTATGGGGTGGTCCATGGGAAGGGTGACATGGTAACGTAACGAGTTACTTTATGGGGTGACACTAACCCTAGTGATTTTACTGTGTCAACCCACTGCATCTAACCAAGGTCTCTATCTGACTATCTGACCACCTTCAAACTGCCACCATGTTTGACTGTCATGACGTTTGGGGAAAAAAGGACTTCATGTAACTTCCAATGTGGATTCCACCAATTGGCAATATCCAGCACAGGTACGTTCAGGAAAGGAAGTTCCAGGAAACGTCACTCCTGGTCTTACACAGTCACGGCTGTGTCAAGTTGACAATGCATAATTTAGTTCCACAGTGACGGGCAAAAGCCCAGTATAAGCAGAGACATGGAGGTAAGAGGGGCATGGTATGAATGAGGAAGTGAAAGATAGCTAAGAAAGTCTCAGAGTACAGTAGGAGTTCAGCTTACAGAGAGCTTTGGGACCATTTTATGCATGCTGTAACATTTTTCTAAGAGAAATAGGAAGACATTAAAAGATTTCATGCAGAGGAGGACCTGATCAGATTTCCATTTGGAAGAAGTAGCTTTGACTCCTTTGCACTATGAAGAGAAAATTGGAGGAGGACGTGAATAAAGGCAGAGTCTAATTAGGAGTTTATATCAGTCCTCCAGGCAAGAGATGACATTGATTTGGGCAAGGGAGATGGTGATGAGGATATAGAGAACTGGAAGGATGGGAAACATAGTTTGGAAATTTCCTTAGAGGCAGCTTATATAAAGTAGCTGCTTCTTGCTAATTGGTTGAACTGTATGAAATTGCTATTTTTGTAGGAAAAAAATGGCCAGATATTGGCAACGTAATACAGTTCAACCGAAAAGTTTTTCTAAAGTGATATGCCAATTATTCTGCCAACACGCAGCCATTAGGACAGTTTCTGCGAGTTTTCTTAATGATCAGAATTGGGAGCCAGAAGCAGCTTCCTACCCATACAAATGCCTGTGAAAAAACACCCAACTTAAGACGCCATGAGTAGGATCCGACTTGACGGCACTTGGCTTGGCTGGCTAAGACTATTAGTTTGGAGGTTTTTAACCACAAGTGAGAGAGCATCTGATTCAAATCAATTTGTTATAAAATTATATTTATAGTCATATAAAACTTAAAGTCCCAAGATGGGGGAGGGCTTTAAAAGCTAAAAGCCAATGCCATTGAGTTGAGTCCAACTTAGAGCGACCCTATAGGGGTGGGCTTTGGGTGTGGCTTATTCCAGATCTAGTTTTATTTCTCTGCCAGTTTTTCAACTCTGGTTTCCTCTATGAGGCAGTTCCATCCTCAAAGTGGCTTACCTCTAGGTATGAAGATGGATGCCAGAATCTCCTGGAGGAGCCAGCTGACTTGTCCACTTTCAAGAGACAAGAGATACTTTTAGAAAGATGATCCCCAAGATCTCTTACTTTGGTCAAGTTAGGTTACATGTCAACTTTGAAATCACAGTGGCAAGGGTCATGAAATTATCCTCATGGCTTGGACTTTTGAAGCCGGGTAAAATCAACTCTACCCAAACAGATGGCCACAACACAATGGGTATGTGTATGGAATGGAAGCTGTGACATCAACTATAGACCAGCCAAACCCAAACCCAATCCACTGCTGTTGGGTCAATTCCGACTCATGCAACCCTACAGCACAAAGCAGAACTGCTCCACAGAGTCTCCAAGGAGTGTCTGGTAGATTTGAACCACTGACCTTTTGGTTAGCAGACACAGCACTTAACCACTATGCCACCAGGGTTTCCCCAATCATAGACCAGTGCCAATTAAAGGTTGGCTACAGGGTGCTAGGCTTAACGATATGCCAAATTAAATATGTGTCAAACATTAATTTGATGAAAATATTACCAAAACAAGCTAAAACTCAAGTAATTACCTTAAGTTTATATAAATATTCCCAAACCATACACAGTGGCAGTTATGTAAATAGGGGGCAAGGAACCCTAGTACAAAAAATACTCTTGTGTTTAAGAAACTAATCATTTTTTAATCTTGCATGTATAGTTCACTACTACTCCAGGATGACTCCAAGCAACTTAAGAGGTACACATCACACGGAGGAAGCCTGTGAGGGCCCCAAAAGCAGTGCGACAGAAGCGAGTGTATCTCTGGACCGCTGGGCCAGTCAGGCTGTGGCGAGCTACCAGGAGTGTCGACACGTGTCTGCATATATTTTGATTACATTGTGTTCCTCAATTTGTCATTTGAGATAAAGTAAATGTGTAAGTAGACTTCTTTGCTGGTGCCATTGTACTAAAAGGCACTGCCAGTAACCATTGTCCAGGGTGTGGGACTATCTCCATCTGTCCCTACATCAGTCGGGTACACTAGGGGTTAAATCAAACTCCTTCCAAACCCTCTCCCTTCTGGTTTAGTAACATCAAGAGAAAATCCTCAGAGTAAAGTTTTGAAATTGCTTGTCAAGTTTTAGGTGCCTGTTGAGAAAGAGCAAATACACTTCCCTGTGACGTGCCCTCGTAGTAGGTTAAGTGCTATGTCTGCTAACTAAAAGGACAGCAGTGCAAATCTGCCAGATGATCCTTGGAAACTCCATGGGGCCATTCTTTTCTGACCTCTAGGGTCGCTATAAGTCAGGACCAATTTGACACATCGATGGGTGGTGTGATGTGCCCTTAAAAACACAAAAACCAAACCCATGGCCATCGAGTCAATTCTGGCTCATAGCAACCCTATAGGACAGAGTAGAACTGCCCCATAGAGCTTCCAAGGAACACCTGGTGGGTTAGAACTGCCTACCTTTTGATTACTAGCTGTAGCACTTAATCACCAGGGTTTCTGTGATGTGCCCTTAAGAACATATAACTTAACATGTTCATAAGGAAGAGTCTTTTCCCTCAATCTACACCAAGAGTCAGCAGTTTTTCTTCTGAGAGTTTTCTGGAGTGAAAACCAAGTATCTCATTTGAAGTCTAGATGACTTCTTATGGTTATTAGAGGTGGCCAGTTTTGGCCTGGTACTGCTGGTCACAAGTTGTGTGCATGGTGGTTTTGAGTCCTGGGACTGTCACAGTGACGTGGAGGTAGCAGCAGAGAAGAATGCAGCTTGAACTAATTTCCTAAAATTTCCTTTGCAACAGAACAAAGAAAACCAGTCATTTTTTCAACTTGGAGTAATAATCCATCTCATATAATTACATTAAGATGGTTCCTTAAATAGGGTCTTCCCATAATCTCTTTGAAATGCACTGCAGATATGGATTAGAGCAAAGCTGAAGGCCATTTGCAAAGAGCTTGTAAAAAGTTTCCGTTGTTAAGTACAGAAAGGAAATACACCAGACATTAGCTTTTTGTTGTAGTCTTGTTCTTCTAAGAATGGCCACCTTCTAAAGAAATCCCAATCATCATAAACCACAATTTTATACCTCAGAATTCTCGGGAAAGTTACTACTGAACTCAGTAATCATATCTGAGGTTGGTGATTCTCCTCAGAAATTGTTGCTCTCCAGGATTCATTCCTGATATTGTTAGAGTAACCGTACGTCCACTTTTGCCCAGGTCAGATTATCCATGTCTTCCACTTTAGCATTTATCCCAGGCAAAAGTGTTCTCATTTGATTCATAAATTGTTTGGTCTTGCCTTAGCAATTATCCAGCTGGCTTAGGCTAGAAAGCATCCTGGGTAATGGAGAGCAGATGGGGTCAGCCTTAGTATACCACTGTACTTTCTAGCACTGACCATGTGTCAGGCCTTGCACTGAGTGCTTTGTGGACTTCGTCTCATGTAATCCTTGCAATACTCCTTCAAGTGCAATAGTACTATCACACCCATTTTACAGATTAGAAATCCACTTGGTATCTGTTGGTTTGTCATACTGCGGTGGCTTGCATGTTACTGTGATGCTGGAAGATTTTCTACCAGTATTGCAAATACCAGCAGGGTCACTCTTGGTGGATAGGTTTCAACAGAGTTTCCAAATTAAGACAGAAAGCAGGAATAAAGTCAAGCAAATTGCCCAAGCAAATTTACCAAGATATTAAGTGGGAGAGATGGCATTTAAACTCAAATTTCAAAACTAAAGATTTTAGTTACTATATTATATTTAAGCTAAAGAAGGTGGCATCAGGATTGGAGGAAGGCTCATTAACAGCCTGTGATATGCACGTAACGCATTCTTGCTTGTTGAAAGCTAAGAGGACTTGAAACATGGGTATAGCAATACAACACTGAAACAAAGCATCAAAGGGCACAGGGAAAGTCAGCTAATTCTTCACGACCAAAAAAGTTCTATCTGTCCAAACCAAGAGTCAAAACGATGTTGCTAACCTTTTTTTTTTATATCAGGAGGACTGTTCATTATGAATTTGTACCAACTAGACAAACAGTTAACCAAGTTTACTATTTGGAAGTGCTGAAAAGGCTGCATGAAAAAGTTGAAAATGACCCAAACTTTTTGCCTACAACTCACGACTCTTGCATCAAAACCATGCATCGGCTCACACAGCTGGTGTGTGAGCCATCTGTGAGGGAGTTTTTAGCCAGTAAATAGATATTTGCATCAGCCTACCTGCTCGCCTGATCTGGCCCTCAATGACTCTTTTCTTTATACAAAGATAAAGCAAATATTGAAAGGAAGACATTTTGATGGCATCCAGAACATCAAGGGTAATATGACAACAGCTTTGGTGACCATTCCAGAAACAGAGTTCCAAAATTGCTTTGAAGGGTGGACTAGGCACTTGCTTTGGTGCATAGCTACTCGAGGGGATTACTTCAAGTTGACAGTAGCAACATTCAGCAATGACGTATGTAGCACTTTTTCTAACATGAGTTTGTGAACTTAATTGTCAGGCCTCACACTTAGGACACATATTAGGAGGACCAGCCCTGGAGAAGGACATCCTCCTTGGTAAAGCAGAAGGTCAGCAAAAAAGAGCAAGACCCTCAATGAGGTGGACCGACACAGTGGCGGCAATGAAGTGCTCTAACATAACAGCGGTCGTGAGGATGGTGCAGGACCGTGTTGTGTTTTGTTATACATCGTGTTGCCATGAGTCAGAACCCCCTCAACGGTATCTAACACCAGCATTAGATGCTAAGCGCACCAGCTGGAAAACATAACTGCCTTTCTGCAAGAAGGAGTGTGGGGCCAATGACAATGTCCCACAGCGGTGGTATCAGTATCAGTAATGATGTTTTTATTTTTGGAAAACAGAAAATCTAACTTAAACTACTTTAAGTCATATTAGTTCACATATGAGGAGACCCGAAGAAGGAAGACTTCAAGATTGGGTGGGGAAAATGTTTAGCGACCTCGGCAAGGATCTCCCGTGGATCCCTCTGCTTTGAGGCCCGCCCCATGAGGCATCACTCCGTGGCTGTTTCTCTCCATCCTGGCAGAGTGGATGTGATTTGCAGTCCAGGGTACATACTGTCTTGTTTACACCCAGTGGGAAGAGAGGGCCTAGTTTCCTGTGATTTCTCTCAAAATCAGGAAACTATCTTTCCTAAAACTCCCAGAAAATTTCTCCTCCTGTCTTATCGGCTCAAAACGGCTTAAGCCTGCTCATTCCTGAGCAACACGCTGGCCACAGGGTTACTCTTACAAACTTGAGCTGGGGTGGATGGGCTTTTACAAAGTCAGCCACAGGGTCCCCTCACATGACCAGCACATCTGGGAACTCAGCGACAGGAGCTTCAGGGCATTATTAACATTTGAAGACTAGGCTCTGGAGTTACAGTCAGCTGGGTTTAAAATTCCATTTTCTTATTTGGGATTTGGGACAAGTTTCTTACTTTCTCTAAGCCTTGATTATATCCAGTATAAAAAGGGGACAATAATAGCATCTGCCTCATTAGACTGTTTTAAGGATAACTTTAAACTGTTTAAAATATGTGAAAGCAGAGTCTAACTCCTCCTGTATACTAGGCCCTCAAGAAACATTAATTTTACTCCCCATCCATTCAGGGAGCCCCTCTCACTCCTTACCTCACTTCAAGCTCAATACTGTGCATATATAGCACAGGTTTTTCATCTTGCTGTTTTTCCTTCCCCCACTCCTTTTTTTACATTCCAGCTTCCCTATTGAAAATTTCCTAGGTGATGCAAACAGCTTGTGCTGACTACTAACCTGTACTGTTGCTGTGAGTCAGAATCGATTTGACAGCAGTGGGTTTGGTTTTACTGGTTTACTAACCTAAAGGTTGACAGTCTGAACCAGAGCTTCAAACCACTTAGTTCCAGCTACAATCTTGGGTGAGGATTTGCATTTTTCTAACAGGTTTCCAGGTGATGCTAATGCTGCTGATTCGAGACCAATTCTGAGAGGCAGTAGTACAGTGATGGTTTTCAAGATTTATTATACATAAGAATCACCTGGCATCTTTTCAAATGTAGGTTCCAAATAAGTGTATCTAGGTGTAGAAATGCAAATTCCCTGCAGGAGTTGGAACCAGAAAGAGCTAGTTTGAAGCCCTGGTACCAACCTATCCAGTGATGTCATAGAAGAAACACCCAGTGATTTGCTTCTGTAAAGATTACAGCCAAGAAAATGAATGGAGCAGTTCTACTCTGTAACATACAGAGTTTCCATTAGTTGGAGTCGACTTGATAGCAGTGGGTTAGGTATTTTGGTTTTCTCCTTTGAGGTTCTAGGATAAGACCAACCCCTGTGGGTCTTACCCTACAGCATTTTTGCGTAGAGACAGAAATTGAGATAGGAGAAAACAGAACTTAGAGGGCTTTTTTGTTGTGGTTAATTTTATATTTTATATTTGAGGTGGAAGTTTACAGTGCAAATTAGCTCTTCATTAAAAAATTTTATCCACAAATTGTTTTCTGATATTTGTTGCAATCCCCACAATGTGTCAGCACACTTTCCCTTTCCTCTTCTACCCTAGGTTCTCAGTGGCCATTCATCCAGTTTTCCTGCTTTCTTATCTTTGCTTTGGGGCAAGTACAGTACAGCCCATTTGGTTTCCTGTACTTGATTGCACTAAGAAGCATGTTCCTCATGTGTGTTATTTGTTCTATACAAGGTCCAACAATAAGTCCACGAAATTAATTGTTCTAAGAGCTACATACCTCGTGGCTGAATATCACTATGATCATTTTTGTAGTACTCCCCTTGAGAACCCATGCACTGATGCCAGGGCCTAGTCCACCCTTCAAGGCAATTTTGGAGTTCTTTCCGGAATGGCCATCGTGCACACTGGCAAGGTGGCAAGCTGGCCAGATTGCAACTTAATTGTGTAGTCTGTTTTTAGCCAGCAAACAAATAACTGTATTGGAATACCCTTCCTACTCATCTGATCTGGCCCCTGGTGACTTTTTTCTTTACCAGAAGATAAAGGAAATATTGAAAGGAAGACATTTTGGTGACATTCAGGGCATCAAGGGTAATATGATGACAGCTCTGATGGTCATTCCAATAAAAGAGTTCTAAAATTGCCTTGAAGGGTGGACTAGGGGCTGGTACCAGTGCATAGCTTCCCAAGAGGTGTACTTCAAAGGTGGCCATAGTGATATTCAGCAATGAGGCATGCAGCACTTTTTCTAGGATGAGTTGGTGCACTTCATTGCCAGACCTCATCACACCCACAGATCCTCTAATGCATGGGTGAAAGGCAGACTTCAAGAGTGGCTTCAGTTCTGAGTCAACAGGACATACGGGGGCTAGAAGTTGGGCTTTTACATAGCCAGAAAGACAATACTAAAAACAGCTGAATCTCTTTTCGGGTCTGGATGTCAGAGCTTAGAAGTGGTGAAGTACAAATGGTCTCTGCTTCAGGGAAGCAGGCTAGAGCCAGCTAGAAGTGTGCTGTAGGGGGGCCTGAATTGAAAAGGAGTGTGCACACATGTTGGAAGCTCAGTCCTGGGACTGTATCCCATTCTCTGTTTTGATTTCTGTTTTGTTCTTAAACCAGCCTTCAGAAAAGGTATGTTAGAATGTGTCTATCTGGACTTGTGGGACAACACCTGTCTGGGCTTATGTTTGGGTTGCAGCATCAAAGAGGCAACAACACTCCTTGTGGTCAACGTAGGGATGGTGAAAGCAAAGACAAGAAGGCAGGAAAGGACAGGAAATCTGGAGGAATGGACTCTGAGAATCCTCGGTGGAAAGGGAGTTGGGAGAATGCTGATACACGGAAGGGACTGCAACAACTGACGAGGTGATGGCTTCAGATTAGCAGCAGAATCTCAAAAGTCAGCTAAAGGGGCAGCCTGTACTTCTTGCATTGAGAGTCTGCCTCCATTGCCAATCTGAAAGGCTCTGTTTGGTTACGGAATAAGAAGGGCCTCTTGTTGCTGTTGGTGTTGTTGGAAAACCAGTGGCTTAGTGGTTAAATGCTGTGGCTGCTAAACAAGAGGTTGGCAGTTTGAATCCACTGCTTGCTCTTTGGAAACCCTGAAGGGCAGTTCTACTCTGTCCTAGAGGGTCACTGTGAATTGGAATTGACTGGAAGACAGTGAGTTTGGGTTTTTTGTTTGTGGTGAGTAGCATCTTAGTTGGAGCGTGCCCACAGCTAATGGCTTCAAAGAAAAGCTACAGAGTTCAGCATCCAACAGGAGAGATGGGCACATGGCCTAAGCATTGGTCTAACAGTCAGCAGAGGACTCCAGTCCCGGGAGGAAGCTGCCAGACACATTACAGATTGGAAGGAAGAGGTAGAGTACATAGAGAGTGGCAAGGAAGGTGGGCACAGGCAGCAGCACAAAAGCTTCATTCAGAACAACACCGAAAATGCTTTGCCCATTCTAGACTCTCTTCTCCTTGGAGAACAGCTGACGTTGCTTCCACATCAGTGCAGACTGTCCGTGTTTTCCCCCCCTAGTACCCTGATGAGCTAGTTGGTGGACTATGAGTCACTGACCCACGGGGCGCTACGGTGATGTCTCAGGAACCAACAACAGATGGAGACAAGGATTGGAAACCACAAAGGCAGGATTCAGGGTTTTGTCACCTCAACCAGGGAAGTTCCACTTAGCTCTGTTTTGATCAATGCCTAGAAGGGAGCCTGGCACAAGACAGGCAGGTAATAAATAAATGAATAATGCTTTAGATACTGCAGTTCTTCAAAATTTTTCACTTGCTAAGAATGTTAAGAATGAAAGTTACTGCTTTGAGTATTCTAGAAGACATCAATGTCATACAAGGCAGGCTAGAGCTAAGACTTGTTTGTATTTCTCTCCACTTCGACTCAGAAGCCAACTGTTTGCTGATTAAGAAACGAAAGCCATCAAAGGAAGCCACACAGTTTACTCCCCACTGCCATGCTCTGTCCAGAATGTGTGGGGAGAGGTAGAAGAGCATGTTACCAGAGCAATTGATTGACCTTCTGATTTTTTCAGGTAATATACTTTGTTTCCAAGAAGTTTAAGAATAAAAATAGCAACCTCCATCATTACATTTGAGTGGTTACTGTGAGTCAGATGATTACACACATTATGTCATACAACCCGCACTAGAACTTTCAGGGGTGGCTATTATTATCTTTTGGGCTACCAAATCGAACCCAACCCACTACCGTCAAGTTGATTCCAACTCATAGCAACCCTAGAGCACAGAGTAGAATGGCCCCATTGGGTTTCCAAGGAGCACTTGGTGGATTTGAAATGCTGATCTTTGGATTAGGAACTGTAGCACTTAACCAGTAGGTCACCAGGGATTCCCATTGGGGTACAGAAATGCAACGTAATGTCCTCAAAATCCCATGGTTAGAGGAGTAAACTAAAGCCTTGAACTCAAGCCTGCCTGACACTAACAGGTTTGTTTTTTTTCATATTGGCTTTTACTACAGCAAGAGGGATTTAGAATGCGTATCAGGGAAAACTTGTTTTTAAGAACTAAGATGTATTATGAAAGCACATTACACAATCTCTTCCCCTAATGATCTTTCACTTAACAGAGCAGAAGCTTAAACACTTAAAGCACTTAATGTGAAGCAGGCCTGTAGGTAGAAGTGAAGATTGCTCACCTCTGGACACACCTATACATCGTTAACTTTGTGATAGCACACCCGGGTCTGCACTTGTGAGAAAACTAGAACCAGGAAATAGGTGGAACAGCAGGGTAAGGAAAGAGAAGTGGAAGCAATTCATTCTTCCTGCCTCAGGCAGAACTAACCACTAGAGGGAAATGCTGGCCTTGAGGAGACTAGGAGAAGATTACCTACCCTCAGAGACTCGAGGTCTATTTGGTTAATTTAGGGAGGCAGTGGAGCAGAGAGAGTAAGGACTTGGAGTCAGCAGGATGTGGTTAGAAATTCCAGATCCATCTCACTAATGGTTTGGCCTTAAATAAGTCACTTAATCTGTCCAAACCTCAGTTTTGTCATCTATGAAATGGGGATAACAGTATTTCCTTTTATGATTCTTGTGAATTTCGTGACGTAATAAATATAATTTGTATGGCCTATGATACTCTCTAGCTTTCTGTTTTTCTCTTTAATAGCCTATCTCTTCAAAGTATCTTCGCTATCCCCAGCTTGAATACTGACTATAAGGCTACTTTTAGCTTTATAATATCAGAGTTTGTGTTTCCAGAGAGGAAAGTGAACAAGATCTTTCTAGTTGCCCGCAGGAGTAGCCAACCTCTTACACAAGAAGGGAAAACCAAAAAAACCAAACCCACTGCCACTGAGTCAGATCCAATCCATAGTGGCCCAAGAGGTCAGAACAGAACCGTTCCACTGAGTTTCTAAGGAGTGCCTGGTGGATTAGAACTGCCCACCTTTTTGTTAGCAGACATAGCACTTACCAACTATGCCACCAGGATTTCCACACAGGAAGGGAGTGTGATGGAAATTTGTGTTAGCAAAAATCCAGTGAAAATAACAGAAAATCAGCTTTAGAACTTCCTTAGGCAAAAAAAAAAAAAAAAAAAAGCGGTGGTGGGGTATACTGCTAAGTGTTGATGATGAGGGTAGAAGGGGGAGCTATCACAAATGATTGTAGGAAAAACTGAATAAATGATAGGATAGAGAGTCATTCCTTCATTTCAGTGCTGCCAGAACTCTTTCTTTCCACGTTCTTTGCAAGTTTTCTGCATGCTGAGTTCATTACCTTTCATGACCCATTGGCTTCTCTCATTTAGTGGAAATCTCAGTACTAAGTTTCCAAACTTCACTTTTCATACTCCAGAGAAAGACTGAATATTCTTTCATTGGTGTCAACAAAAAACATATAGAAGGCCTCAGCTTGAATGATTTGCCTGCCCCTGATCCGTTGAACTATGACCTGAAAGGTAACTGGTGAGCATACGGTGATGTTCATTTAAAATATATGGATCAATTAGGGTAGGACTATTACTCAGAATAAGGGTGTTGTGGTGATATTCATTTCAAAGAGATGGATCATTTGGGGTAGGAGTATTACCCAGAATATGGGTGTTATGAATTGAATTATGTCCCCCAAAACTGCCTGTAGCAATTTGGCTGGGCTACGATCCCTGGTATTCTGTGTTGTAAATCCTGCCTCTATGGTGTTAATGAGGGAGGATGGATGGTGGTTGTGTTGGTAGGGAAAGATTCAATGTGCAAGACTGTATTGGGTCATAAGGCAATTCTTGAGACACAAAAGAAAGAAAGTAGCAGGGAGATGCCAGGACTTTGGACCATCAGGAAAGCAGTGCCAGGAGTAGAGTACCTCCTTTGGAAAGGACCCAGGGTTCCTGTGCCTCAAAAATTCCCAGTCCAGGGGAAGACTGACAAGAACCTTCCTCCAGAGCCAATAAAGAAAGGCTTCCCCTGGAACTGATGCCCAAATCTAGACTTATAGCCTGCTGGACTGTGACAAAATAAAATTTCTCTTTTTAATGTCATCCACTTCTGATATTTCTGTTATAGCAGCACTATATGATGAAGACAAAGGGGAACTATGTTCCTAGGAAAAAAGAGAGGTCGATAAAGCAGCAGATGTCTTCTATAGGAAACCTAAATTCCAACAACAACCTGTTGGTTCAATGGCACTCAAGCTGGAATTTCATTGCCAAATCACAAAAATGGCTACTGTCTCTAGATGAGATGCCCTGTATCATTACTCTTTGACTGTCCTACAGATGTCCTGAGATGCACGCTTCCAGGGATGCATGCTATTTCCATGAAGAATGTTCATTTAATCTGAATAATGGCTAAACTAGATACAGTCAGGATTGCCTGCCCTGTAGACCACGTGGTCTTTTTGCTACAACTGAACGCAACAAGGACGGAAAGCTGACCCAACGCTGGGCTACCTGTTGGCCTGTGACTTCATCCGTTCACCCACCCACTAATTTAGCAATACTTACTTAGTAACACGCACCATCTGCTGTGTCCCTGCATTCCTAGACCTTACATCAGAGTAAGTTGTTGTTGTTGTTAGGTACCATCGCATCGGTTCTGGCTCACAGCAACCCCGTGAACAGCAGAAGGAAGCACTCTGGGGTCCTGAGCCATGTCCACAGTGGTTTTCGTGCTTAAGCCCATTGTTGCTGCCACTGTGTCAATTCATCTCATCGAGGGTCTTCCTCTTTTTTGCTGATCCTCCACCCTACCAATCATGATGTCCTTCTCCAGGGACTGATCTTTCCTGACCACGTGTCCAAAGTATGTACATACATTAGAGTAAGAGAAACAGATATTACACAAATATGAGGTTTGACAATTAAATTTACAAACTCATCCTCGAAAAAGTGCTGCATACCTCCTTGCTGAATATCTCTATGGACAACTTTGAAGTCCTCCCCTTGGGAAGCTGTGCACTGGCAACAGTGCCTAGTCCACCCTTCAGAACAATTTTGGAACTCTTGTCCTAGACTGTCTGTCAGAGCTGTCGTGGTACGAGGTGTGCCAATTAAGTTCATGAACTTGTCCTAGAAAAAGCGCTTTGAGAGAGGGACTAGCAGCTAGCATCGATTCACAGTTTCTCAGGGGGAGTACTTCAAAGGTGACCATAGTGATATTCAGCAACAAGGTACACAGCACTTTTTCTAGGACAAGTTTGCTAACTTAATTGTCAGGTTTCATATAGATGTTAAGGACCATGAGGAAAAGTAGCGAAGCAGGGTAAGAAAACAGAGTGACTTCTGTAGCCTGATTCTGAAAGATAAAATGTAGGATTAGATTTCAGCAATTGACTACTGGGAAGCTGAGTTAGTAAATGGTGGAATCTTAGCTACCCTTGAGATACGAAGCTACCAGGTTGGGACAAAAGTGGGAAGAATAAGCAGAGGAAATATCTCGAGAAAAGATACAGAGAAGAGAGAAGTGGGAGGGCAAGCAGTTTCCCAGAGGTGGATTGAAGAGCCTCACTTTTTGATTTCTCACCTCCTGGGTCCAGTCTCCACTAGGCCCAGCTTGCATGTTCACAAGCAGCAGTGATGTACTGCTGCCAGCTTTCACCAGTGCACAGGTGCCAGTTAAGTACATCTCTTCCCATCACTGTATTCAATGACACGATGTTATTAACTTGAACTCAACCTTGGTAGGAGTGTTTATACCACTAGTACACGCAAAACCGATAGAAGGGAAATTTTCAGCTGTACTCTCACCACCTAGCACAGAGTCTAGCACACAGTCGATTTGGTAAGTGTTCATATATAGAATATATCTGTTGTGGAATAATTGAATTGCTATCCATGGATTCCCCTAGAGTCTCCATGAGTCAGATCCGACTCGATGGCACTTGGCTTGGCATCCATGGATTAGTAGTAGTAACACCACACACTGTCTGCTATGTGCCAGATATTGGGCTAAGCATTTTGCATATATTCTCTCCTTTGATACAACAACAGGCCCATGAGGTACACCTCTTTTCCAGATGAGAAACAGAGGCACAGAGAGGTTGGTTAAGTTCCCATGGATCACACAACTACTATTTGTCAGGACAGGAATAGATGAGTAGAGTGATTGGTAGCTCACGCATAATCAAGGAGAGTAGTGACAGGAGAAGCTGCCTACCCACTGTGGCTTTCTCTCCACATGCACACGCCCAGCAGACTGTAGGGCTGGCCCAAGGGACAAGGGAACTTGGCTGGATGCTGCTGTTGGCCCAGCTGACCAAAGGTGAAGAAGAGGGCTATAGGGCAGCATGTGGCTTAGCTTGGTGGCTTGTGGTTTGTAGGGTTCCAGCTGTGTCAACACTTTCCTAATTTGGCAGTCCCAGTATGGACCCACCTGCCAGCATCTTCCACTGATGAGCTAGACCTGGAGGCTGCTGGGTTTCTGAGGGGTTTGGATTGTCTTCTGTCCCTGGGGTTCCACCGTGTGGAGGACGCCCTTGCTGGTCCTCAAGCTGTTTTCCTTTGGTTGCAGCTGTGGTTGCCCAAAGCATTTCCAGAGCTGCCCAGAGGCCTAGCAATGGTTTTTGAATATGACCAGGCTTGAAAGCTGAGCAGACCTCAAAATCTCAGTGGTTGGTAATCCCCTGGAACTGGCAGCTGCCAAGGGCCTGGCAGCGAGGGGGCTACCAGGCTGGGTCAGCCACAGGGTCTAGCCAGGAACAAAGGCCCTTACCTCTGTAACATAGCGCTGCCTTCCAGCTCAGCATGAAGGCAAAGTGAATCCAACAAGATGAGGCAATGCCCTCTTGGAGTCACGCTGCTGTGTGTGGACTCCAGTCCATCCAGAGCCATGTGGCTGTGAGTGGGCACCACAGGATTGTGCTGAGTGAGGGCACTGACTTTGGCATCAATTAGACCTGAGTCAGATTGTGGAATTATGGTCCCAAGAGCTAACCCTCTAAGCCATAGTTACCTCCCCTGGAAAATAGGGAGAATCATATTTAAGATCATACTCACATCATAGCCACGTAAGTGTTATTATCATGAAAAATCAGCTTCCTTCCCAGACTAAGGCACAGATGCTTGTTTAGGAAATCACAGACTCCTAGAAAGTTGGTACAGGATAGCATCTTTGAGATTATTCATCTAATTTTCTCATTTTATAGAGAATGAAATTGAGGCCAAGAAAGATTATAAGGCTTATTATCAGATCAGAACTGAAGCTGGACCCCAGGACCCCAGAGCTTTCATGCTCAGCCAGGCTACCATTCTCAACGGTGATAGTGCCTTCACCAGGACTGATCACATGCAGTCTTACAGAGGGGGCCAGTTGTGTGCTGGGGTGTCTGGTAGCCAGGACATACCCAAAGAGGGAAATTGCTAACCTTCAGCATCCTTGGTACAGGGCAAGGGCTCACATAAATGCTCCTTTAGTTGGACTAGCAACTCTGAATACCGCTAAGAAGATGGAAGAATTCCCTCACTAAAAACTGATGCTATGAACCCAGGCTTCTTCCTTCTTTATTTTTTCTTGAGCATGTTCCTCGGAGGGAGGTCAGCTGCCCAGTCTATGCACAGGCATCACTTAAAATGCCAACGTGCTTCAGTGTGGGGTGAGAACAGCTGTATCAGCTGAAGGCAGTACAGACAAGTGGAAAATGGCTTTGCACGGGGCTCTAGGGGATCCAGGTCCAAACAGTGGCTCTGCTAGGCTTTAGCTATTTGAGTTTAGCCAAGCTGCTCAGTTTCTCTCGGTATCAGTTTTCTAGTCTGCAAAGTAGATGATGTTTCCGCTTTGCTTACCTCATGGGGGCTGTCAGGACTAAATGAGAATCTCTTTTTCTCTTCTGTGGTGGACTGAATTCTGTCCATCCAAAATGTGTCAACCTGGCTAGGACAAGATTCCCAGCATTGTGTGACTGTTCACCATTTTGTTATCTGATGTGATTTTCCTGTGTTGCAAATACTACCTCTCTGATGTTGAAGAGGTGGTATCAATAACAGTTATTTTAATGAGGCAGGACTTAACTCTGCAAGATTAGATTGTGTTTTAAGCCAACCTCTTTTTAGATATGAAAGACAGAAGTGAGAAGAGAGACATGGGGACCTCATACCACCAAGAAACAAGAGCCAGGAGAATAGCACATCTTTTGAGCACAGGATCCCTGTGCTGAGAGATTCCTCCACTGGGAAAGATTGATGACAAGGGCCTTCCTCCAAGAGTCAACAGAGAGAGAAAGTCTTCAACTGGAGCTGGTGTCCTGAATTCTGACTTCTAGCCTCCCAACCAGTGAGAGAATAAATTCTCTTTGTTAAAGCCATCAACTTATGGTATTTCTCTTATACGGTTACAGCCATCAATTTATAGTATTTCTGTAGTGGTAGTGTTACGGCCACTAACCAAAAGATCGACAGTTCAAATCCAGAGGCAATCTTTGGAAACTCTATCGGGCAGTTCTACCCTGTCTCACAGGGTCACTATAAGTCAAGAGCAATGGTTCCCACCCCCCACCAAAAACAATCAGCGTGATTGGCTGCCATCATATCTTTTCCGTTTTTAAAAAATTGTACAGTGACATTTACAGCTCATCTTAGTTACTCATACAAAAATGCCTACACAAATTGTTATGTGACTGTAGCTGCTCTCGCTATAATGTGACAGCACACTCCTCCTTTCCACCTTGGATTTCCTATGTCCATTCAACCAGCACCTGTCCCCCTTTGCCTCCTCATCTTACTTTTGGACAGGAGCTGCCCATTTCCTCTCATGTATCTCCTTGAACTGAGAAACACAGTCTTCAGTTTATATCTTAAAGGCCAGTCTAAACTTTGTCTGAAGAGTTGGTAGCCATTGTATTGACGGCCAGACTATGGAGCCAGAGTGCCTGGGTTCAAATCCAGTTCCAATGCTCATCTACTGTTAGTTATATGGACTTGGGCAAGTTACTGTCTTTTGCCTTACTGTCCTCATCTGTAAAATGAGGATAATATGTTTACCTCATAAGATTACTACTGAAAATTAGAAGAACTAACTTATGTACCATGTTTAGAATGGTGCCTAGCATACAGTAAGTACTCAACAAACAGTATCTTTTATGAAAAACAAATCAGTTGCCAACCAACCCAGTCGGACTGTGCTCCATAGGGTTTGTAAAGGCTGTGATTTTTTTCTGAACTCATCTCTGGGTGGATTCAGTTAGTGCACAACTGTTTGCATCACCAGAGAATCCCATATTTTTTATGCCTACACGACTCGACGGCACTTGGCTTTGGCTTGGCACTGGCCAAGTTCCTCCATTCCCACATCTCTGTTACCTTCCTTGCAAGTTTTCCCTCCCCCATGTTTCCTACCTAACTCCTGGCTAAGTTGCCCAGTGATCTCAGAATAGTCTAAGACTGGAAAGGTCTAGTCTACTTCAGAACGCTCACAGAGACAGGCAGCCACAGAACAAACCAGTCCTAAGTTGCTCTTGCTTCTTGCTGTAAGCTGGCATTGCCTTTGAAGACTGGTCTACACTGCCCCTCAAGGGCTCATTCACTCTGGTGACTCTCATCAACACTCTGGTTTGGCTCCAAAGCTACACTCTGTTAGTTCACACTCACAAAGTTTTTTAAGACTGACTGGACAAAGGCCAGGCCCTCCCCCCCCCCAGAATGCCAAAGCCCTCACGTTAAATCCAGATGCCTCTGCCCTCCTGAGAGAGCCCTTGATGCTCTCTCCTGCCTGCCACACTTGGTCAGAGTCATAAATTCTGTCACCTTAACTCTAAGGATATGGATTTTAATTTTCAGTAGCTTTATTCCTGGAAATCCTGATTGCGTAGTAGTTAAGTACAACATCTACTACCCAAAGGATTGGCATTTCAAATCCACCAGGTGTTCCTTAGAAATTGTATCAGGCAGTTGCACTCTGACCTATAGGGTCACTATGAGTTGGTATCAACTCAACGGCACTGGGTTAGGTTTTGGTGTAGCTTCCTTCCCCAAAGCTTAGCAGTCAATATCTGTGAAGGAAGAGTGGCCTGGCCACACCTTATGCCGACTTGCCTTACTTCTGCAAACCTGGAGGACTCAGTGGCTCTTCATGGAGCAGAGAAGGCTGCTCTGCGATGGTGCCTGGTGTCTTCCCTCACCAAAAAGAGGCTGGCAGCTTCCTGCATTCTGTTATGCAAACACTTATTAAAAATCTATTCAACCACTTACTGGTTGCTGGGTTAGGGATGCTAAAGAAAGGATAAAGTGTGCTTTGTTAACCATAGGATGTCTATATCCAAATGTGTGCCATTAGAAGTTAGGAAGATTGACTTTATAGTCTATCAGTCTTAAAGTTGGGCAGGGATTTTAAAAGGTGTCAGAGTTTAACCTTGAATTTCCCAAAGTCGGTCAGTAATAAATAATACTTAGCTTTTAATTAAGCCTTTGTGCCAGGCACTGCTCTCTGCCTCGCGTGTGTTATTTCACACAGCCCTCATAATAAATAACCATAGGCATACGAAACTAAGATGACCTAGTGAGGGGTTGAGGAATTTTGAATGCAGAGAAATCAGATAGCATGCCTCAAATTTCATGGTAACTGCAGGTACCAGGCATCAATCCAAGCTCAGGCTCACCTACTTAACCACTTGACCACGTGACCACACTGCTTCTCCCAAACTTAGCAAGAACTTAGATACCAAGAACTAATACATGCAATGGGCCTATATAGATGAAAACAATATACTTAGTGGGCGAGATAAACATAGAAGCAAATTATAATAATATGATTCGCTATCTACCTGCATGAAAGGCATTTAGAGCCAAGATATCTTTGTTGTACTCTAGAACTTCTAGAATCTAGAAATTGGTTATAAATTGATTTTGGGGAAACACTAATGCCACATGAAAAGTTTATTCTGTAGGAGAGGGGGCTTTATTTTTCAGTTGCCCTGGAGACAATACTGATTGATGATAACCCCAGGTATGTCAGAGTAGAACTGTACTCCCCAGGGTTTTTGGTGGCTGATTTTTCAAAAGCAGATGGTCAAGCCTTTCTTCCTGGTATCTCTGGATGGACTTGAACCATCAACCTTTTGGTTAGCAGCTGAGCATGTCAACTGCTTGCATGACCCAGGGGATCCTGAGGCTACAACAGGTTTTTAGGGAGGCCATTGCAGAAAGAACACCCTAAGAGTAAGGAGCTGGATGGACGGAGGGGGGCTTCGAGGACAGTTGGGAGGGGGGAGTACAGAGCCTCCTTTTTGTCTCTACTGGACTTGGTTTGGAAACCTTGCTGGTGGAGTGGTTAAGTGCTACATCTGCTAACCTAAAGGTCAGCAGTTCAAATCTATCAGATGCTCCTTGGAAATTCTAGGGGGCATTCTACTCTGTCCTACAGGGTCACTATGAGTTGGAATCAACTCAACAGCAATGGGTTTGGTTTTGGTTTTTTTAGAATTGCTTTACCAGGATGGCCAGAGGTTGAAAACTGCCTGGCTATCTCCTTGGTAGCCAGCTGCCTTATGCTTACTTCACTCTCACCTGTTCTTCTAGGCATCTTAACGTCTCCCAGCAAGTCTGCAGCTTGCCAGTTCCTCTCTCTCTCTCTCTCTCTCTTTATTGGCCTGGTCTATCCATTGGCATACTTTTTTATATTCCCTTTACAGTTCCTTCAACCTGGAGCAAATTAGCATTCTTTCCAGTTTCCAATTTCCTAGTCTCTTCTTCCTTCTTCGTACAACTGGTACCCAACTCTCAGCTGCTGCACAGCTGCCCTCAAGCAGTCACAAAATCATTAATCAATTTTTATTGTTCACCCCTGATGTTCAGGGCTCTGTGCTAGGCACAACAGATGACAGACACAAGACATGTCTGAATCTTTCATTTGACAAAGACTGTATCTTCCTCTTGTGTTAGCCCAGAGCCTGACTTACAGAAGATGCTCAATATTTGTTGAGTTAATGAATAAATGGTGGAAAAAAGACAGGTATAGCAATGTTTTCCTCATCTTACACCACTGGGGAATAAAAAACATTCTACATAGGTGAATTTTCCAGATAAATGAAACACTCCTTTAAAGATCACATTATATTTATCTTAAACATTTTAGACAAAAATTTTATCTTCTTTTCTCTTTTCTGTATTAACTAGGAGTCTTCATGTTTCAAAAGCAGGAAATTCAATTGAAACAGACCACAGTAACAAAAGAAATTTTCTTACGTGAAAACTACGGGTTCATTCTTTGAGGCATGGCATGATCCAGGACTCAGACAATGTGATCAGAATGTTTTTCTCTCCAGCCTGGCCTCTGCTTTGTCAGTGTTTTTTTCATTCTCGATGGTGCCCAAAGCTGCCAGGTCTACACTCTTCCTTAGTCAAATACATTAGAAAGAAGAAGTAGGTTGTGTCTTCCTCGGAAAACATTTCTGATAGGTCACATACCCATCTTGCAGCCAATCTGTAGTACGGGCATTGGATTTCTGTAATTTCTTTGAGCCAATCACAGTCACTCCCAGATCTAGGGGCGGGGCTGACTTCACCCAAATATCCGGTTTAGGCATAGAAGATTCATGACACCTTCAAAGGGCGTAAGGGCAAGAGAAGGAGGAAACGGATGCCGGGAAGCCATCACTCAGTGCCTGCTACCTCTTTCCTGTGTCTCCTTTCCAGTCTTTCCCATCTTCTTTTCTTCTTTCTTCTACGAGACGTTCTGTGTGTAGGGCAGGGGCTGCAGACTCAAGCAGAACGCGTTTCCTGCCCTGAGGCCCTCTTAGGCTAGTGAGGGAGAAACACGTGACCGCGCGAATTATAGCAGCTCAGGAAGGCTAATATTAGAGAGATGGAAACATACAGGAAAACAGTAGACAGTACTGTTGGCCTGAGAAGAACTAAGAAGGCTTTCTAGAACTGTTCAAACAGGAACTGATTTTGCAGATGAAGCGTGAGGTCACCAAGTGGTCAAAAAGAGACATGGATCTGAACTGGAGGGAACAGACGATGCTAATACGACTAGGTGTGAAGGACGGAGGTGAACGCCAGTGATTCCTCACGGCTGGAGCAGAAGTCAGGCAGGGCATGGAAGACAAGGAAGATACCAGGATAGAACGGATGCTTATTTGTCAGCCATGGAATTGGGCCTTGTACCCCCAAACCAAACCTACTGCCGTCCAGTCGATTCCAGCTCGCAGTGACCCTACAGGACAGACTAGAACTGCCCCATTGAGTTTCCAAGGAGTGCCTGGTGGATTTGCACTGCTAGCTTTTTGGTTAGCAGCCGTAGCACTTCACTACTATGCCACCAGGATTTTCTGGAATTGTACACACGTTGCCATATTTAATTCTCACAATAACCTGGTGTGTTATGTGATGGGATACACTGATTTGCAGCCTTCTCGTCTTTCTTTGCTCAAGTAGTATCTTTCTCCACTCCAACCTACCCCCTACCCCCATTTCTGAGGAGAAAAAAATGATTTAAAAGCTATAGACAGATTTTTAGGAGAAAAGCGGTAACAGCTGAAGGAGATGTATAACCCCTGGTGTGGGGTGCCTTGTAAGAAGACAGAGCATGTTGGGAACATATCCTGTGGGGGTGGCTGGGTGAGGAGAAAGAGGATACAGCTCTGAGGTAAAGGCCAGGGAAAGCTGCTTTAACAGTTGGGTTTAGATAAGAGGATAAGAGACTCCTAGGAGTTCCTGGTGCTACAAATAAAGACAGGGCAAGAGATTTCATGTATTTCTGTGAATTAAATTTTTGGGCACTGTATTAGGTATTGTCAGAATTGACAGCCATGGGTGGGTTGGTTGGTTGGTTATATAACTAATTACTCCAAAATTCAGTAGCCTAACAAAACAAACATTTATAACCTCACACAATTTCTATGAGTCTGCAATTTGGTAATAGCTCAGTTGAGTGGTTATGGCTTAGAGTCCCTCGTGTCGGCCAGGCTGCAGTCGTCTGAAGGCTCCATTAGGCCTCGAGGAGCCACTTCCAGGAGAGCCCCCTCACGTGGCTATAGGCAAGGGGTGTCTCTCTGTTCCTTGCTGGTTATTGGCAAGAGGCCTCAGTTCCTCATCACCTTTACCTCTCCAAAGGTATCCTTAGACCATGGAAAGTGGCTTCCCGTGGAGCAGATAATCCAAGAAAAAGCAAGATGGAAACTATAATGTCAGAAGTCACAGTCATTTTAGCAATATTGGATTAATTACACAGTCAAGCCAAGCCAAGTGCCGCCGAGTCAGATCCAACTCATGGCAGGTCAGCCTTATTCAGGGTAGGACAGGCCTATCCAAGGGCATGCATACCAGAAAGAGAATCTTTGGGGGAGCGTCTTGGAGACTAGCTACCACAGAGATCCTTACATGTTTGAAGAACACAGGAAGAGAAAACCTTCTACTTTGGGCCACATTTTTTAAGTTGCTGCCTGGGAAAGGAACAATGGGAATGCTGGCTTTAGGTGCTTTCTATCTTGGTGTTCTTAAAACCCATTTTACTGTTGAAAATATTATCCTTTATCATAGCCATCAAAGATTTTATCTAGAACTACCCAATTTGCCAACCCATGTTGCTACCACAGGGTAAAATTAAAGCTATAAAGTTTGTTACCAGGTTCCGCAGTGACGGTCCGTGATTACGCAGTGGGTAGCAGAAGCTGACGTGAACCCAGGTGTACCTTGTCCTGGTATCCGAGCTCATGCTACTGTCTCATTGTTGTAACATTTCTTTCTCTCACTCTGTTTGCTCATTCAGTGAGTACTTATGCAGCATAAAAGCATAGACTCCTCAAGAGCAATGGTTATTTCTTATGTAGGCTGGTATTCCAACAACAAAAACTGTGTCTTGAACATTTGTCATTGTTAGGTGTTGTAGAGTTGGTTCTGACTCATAGCAATCCTATACTACAGGGTAAGCTGCCCCACAGGGTTTTTAAGGAACAGTTGGTGGATTTCAACTGCTCAACTTTTGGTTAGCAGCCGTGGCTCTTAACCACTATGCTTGCTTTAATTTTGCCATCAATGAGTCATTGCCTTGGGGAGTATAATCAGTCAGGGTTCTGTCAGGAAAATAGAAGCCACTCTAGGTATTCCAGGCTGGAAGGAATTTAATATAGGGAAATCGAGCTTACCCAGTGTTTTGATCCTAGACAGAAAGACCATGAGTGGATCACTTATACAAAGAAGTTTATTCTCACATAGTCCAGTAAGCCAGAAGTCCAAATTCAGGGTGCTGGCTCCAGGGAACATACTCTGCCTGTCAGCTCCGGATGAAGGTCCTCATGTTGCATCAGTCTTTCTTTGGTCTGAGAGCATCTTGGCACATGAACCTCAGGTGTGAAGGACACCTCTGCTCTCGATGCTTGCTTCCTTGATGGCATGAGGTCCCTCACTGTCTGCTTGTTTTCTTTTCATCTCTTGCAGGATAAAAGAATAAAAAGTGGTGTAAGCCACATTCCAGGGAACCTTGCTTTACATTGGAGCAGGGAGGTAACCTCAGGAAGTGTGTTACAGATTCACTCTAATCCTCTTTAACATAATCCAGTTTATTAAACCGCAGGCAGATGTTAGGATTACAGCATAGGTAAATCACAAAACAAAAGCCAATCACACAATGCTGAGAAACATGGCCCAGTCAAATAGCTATATACATTTATGGGGGGCACACAATTCACTCCACGATGCCCAGGCATTGGAAGGGATAGGGGGCACAGACTGGGATGGCCATGAAGGCTGCTGCTCACAGTCAGGGAATCTGTAAGAGCAGGACTCCTGGCAAGGCTGCTGCCTTGAGAAGCTGCCAGCAGCACAGCCTGGGAGGAGTCTCAGGAGTTTACCGAGAAACCCTGTCATTGCTTCTAGAGACCAGTAGCTTCCTGGTCTTACTCATCTTCCAAACCTCATGTGCAAACCTCTCACTGGAAAAGTCCAGCCAAAGCACTGGGGGCAAGGGGCTCTGGGGAATGCAGATTTCTATGCTTTTTGCTTCTGCAGTACAGAGCATTTAGGAATGGACATCAAAAGACAGTATTTCTAAGCACCAAGGGCCCAAGGCTTTGAGAATTCCTAAAGGCAATCCTCAAAAGAACTTGATTTAGCCTTTATAATGGAAATCATATCTGGAGCACTAACAACTCAAGGGATAGATGGCTAGAGTCATAAAAAACTATTAATATCTTTATCACTAACTGTTAGCAGCAATTATTATTCATAATAAAAACAGCAGTGTCATCCTTAGGGCTGTGTGCAGTTCAGAATTCTAAAAACCTACTGGTGAATATCTGCTTTGTGAATTCAGGCAAGTTATTTAACTCTCCTTTCATTCTCAATTTCTCATCTGTAGGATGGGAATAATAGCATCTCCCTCAAAGGCTTGTTGTGAAGGTTAAATGAAATAAAACATAAAATAGCAGAAGCCTGGAGATACAGCCAATCCTTAAGAAGTAGAAGCTATTTTTATCTAATGTAGTGCATTACCAATAAAAATAAAAATAAAATAAATTAAAAAGAAAAAAAAAGAACACCAGTTGTCATCAAATTGATTTTGACTCATGGTAACCCTATGTATTTCAGAGTGGAACTATGCTCTTTAGAGTTTTCAATGGCTGTGATCTTTCAGAAGTCAATAGCCAGATCTTTCTTCTGAAGCACCTCTGGGTAGACTCAAACCATCAATATTTCAGGTACTAGCCAAGTGCTTAATTACTTATACAAACAGATGTAATTACTACCCAGGTACTTTATAACACAATCCCATTTACAACGCTCTCACTATACTTGCTCTGATGTGACGAACCCTGTTACAAAGGGGCACAGGACAAAGAAGAGATGGCAGTAAGCATGTGAGACATGAGTTCAAGAGAAGGTCTAGAAAAGGAGTGGAAAGCCCTCAAATGCAGGACAGCAGGGCCAAGGCTAGATCAGGGAGGCAGAATGGATAGCTGGCTGTAGGGAGACCCTGACTTTGAGGCAGGCATACCCACCATCTGGGCAACAGCCTCCCCCCTGTTGGTTGTATTTAAATGTGATGACCGGGAACACCAACAAGTGCTAAGAGTCATTACAGGCTCTGAATGCTAACATCTGAATGATGATTACACATTGAGATACTTTTTTTTTTTTTTGGTTAGATATTAAAACAGACTCGATGGCAGTGGTTTGAGCTTTCTTAAAACAGAAAATGTAAACATTAAAGCTTTTCTTTGCCCCCACCTCCAGCTCTGGAGAGTTCTGGGGCTCCTGTTATAACTAACAGATGAAGAACAGAGGCTGTGGGCTTTCCTGGTCCCATTAACTTGGACTCATTATATGGGGAATTTGTTTATTTTTTTCCCCCAGAGATTAATCACAGATGAAATATCTCAACTCGTGCTATGTATGACTGCTTCCCTTTCCTGATTCTGCAGGAAGTATCCTCAGAACTTGATGCACTTCTCTGTTTCTGGCCTTTTCTTTGGGAACATCAGCTCCTTCACACAGGATTCAGGCAGTTTGGCAGCAGCACGGCGGCACCCCAGGAGAGAGGGAATTCACGGCCACATTCTCCAGGGGACACAGCCTCCTCAGCTGCATCCTCAAAGCTGCCACTTGGAATCTTCCCTTTTTTGATTTGATTCCTTGATTTTTTTTCTTGGTCTTCTACAAAAGTGAATCAAAGCATTTTTAGAATTTTTTTCTGATGTTATTAATCTGCAACCCATTCTAGCTTACAGTATGGTTGTCATAATTCTTTAAGACTAGCTTCCAAGCACTCCTTTACAACCATGCTGTGACCCCTGACTTGCAGATAGGAAGTGTAGAGTTGGGGACATTTTTTATAGCTTTGCATCTTGTTTGATGTGTCATTGAGTTGGCTTTATCACTTTTCTAAATCTCAGTTTCTTCTTCCTGTGAAGGTGGAATTACTGTGAACTGTCTTCGAGTTGGCTCTGGCTTACCTTGCATAGAGGACAAAACAGGCATGCACACTTTCGTCACGTTACGTCACCACTACGTCACCATTACTTATGTCTCTCCTACCCCAGACCCTGAGTTTGTTGTTCATCTTTCTAACTGTACCTAAACAAAATGACTCAGAGATAATAAAAACCAAAACATCTAGTGGTCACATCTAGATGTCTATCAGTTTGTCACACTGTGGTTGCTTGCATGTTGCTATGACGCTGGAAACCATGCCACTGGTATTTTAAATGCCAGCAGGTTTCAATGCTGTTTCCAGAAAAAGACTAGGAAAAGAGGCCTGGTGATCTACTCCTGAAAATCAGCCATTGAAAACCCTGTGAATTGTCTGATACAGGGGCCTCCCAGGATGAGGGCTCAGTATATAGTGGCCGTAACTATGGGCTCAGACATGCCAACAGTCATGAGGGTGGCATGGAATTGGGCAACATTCCACTCTGTAGCACACTCGATCACCATGAGTTGGAGCTGACTCAACAACAATGACTACATTTATATCAGCTTTCCAGCATATGTTGCAGTTTTCACACACGTGATTTTATTTAACCCTCATTGTAGCTGCAAGCATTTTATTGCAGAGGAAAGTGAGGCTTACTGAAGATCACGTTGTAGACTTCAGGAGTCAGATTTAAATATTGTGGCTTGAAATTCTAGGATCCGGGTGTATGATTGAAACCCTAGTGGTGTAGTGGTTAAGAGCTGTGCCTACTAACTGAAAGGTCAGTGGCTCAAATCCACCAGGCACTCCTTGGAAACTCTGTGGGGGCTGGTCTACCCTGACCTGAGTCAGAATCGATGCGACAGCAATAGGTTTGGGTTTGGAGTTAAGTACTTGATTGGTAAGGGTTCTCCTGGTCCTAGTATTAACTACCACAAGGCTGTCCATGTCATTATGTTTTCAAAAGCACCCACATCTCGGTGTTTCCTGGTAATGATTTCAATCTCCTTCTGAATTTTAACTTTGCATCATGATGTGATCAAGGAGATATCGCGGTTTTTAAAAGCACACCATTTAGAGTCCCCTTTTGTTTGTCAAACATACATTTCATTTGGAAAGCAGGGAGAGCAGAGAGGAACTAGAAACTTTCCAATAAAAAGAAGGCGGCTTGTAAACAGTTGCCTGGCTATGTCTTTAATGAGAAGCATCAGGCTCAGCTCCTGAGGCCGTCTTGGATGGGGTCTGAGAATTCGTCTGAGGTTTTCCCCACGGTGTTACACTGCAGGCTGCTGCAGGCAACTGCGTGAGTGGCCCTTTTTATTGAAATGCCAGGGATGTCTTTTATTTCCCTTATTGGCATTAAAAAACAAAAAAACAACAACAAACCCCCCCAAATCTGTTATCTCATTGATTCCAACTCACAACGAACCTATAGGACAGAGTACAACTCCCCCACAGGGGAGGCTGTGATCCTTTCACAAGCGGATTGCCACATCTTTTCTCCTGTGGGACACCTGGGGGGTTTGCACAGCTGACTTTCTTCAGTCGGCAGCTGAGCACTTAGCCATGGTGCCACCGAGTCACCTGTTACTGACACAGGCCAGGCTTGTGGTCAGCTTGCTCGTGTCTGCATGAGACTTGAGCTAGCCTTCTAGCTTTCATTTTGGGAAGTGATCCTCTGGAGACTGATCTCTTTCAGAGGAGCGCTCTTCTAAGACTAATAATAAACATAATACGTATTCTGCCATTTATTGATGACTGTGCCATGTGTCAGTCCGGCACTATACAATTTACAGTCCTTTTCATTCAATTCTCCCTAACATTCTAGGAGGCAGGTATTACACCACCATTAATAGATGGAGCCTCTAAGGCTCAGAAAAGGGGGGGGGGAAAGATTCTACTGCTAATAAATGACAGCAAGCCAAAACCAGTTGTTGTTAAGTCAATTCCAACTCATAGTAACCCTGTAGGACAGATTAGGACTGCCCCATAAGCATTTCCAAGGAGTAGCTGTTGGATTCAAACTGCTAATCTGTCAGTCCACAGCTGTAGCTCTCAACCACTGCACCACCAGGGCGTGTGTGTGTGTGTGTGTGTGTGTATGTGTATGTATATGTGTATGCGTGTGTATTTAGTTACTGCCAGGACAGATAACTGCCAACTCCTCTTTTCACCTGTTGCTAACATCTAGTGCATGAGTCTCGACTTCTTTATATGGAACCACATTTCAAAAACAACAAGAGAAGCCAAGCTTCAATGTGTAAGTACTTTTCAATTATCTACATACATTATGCTGGCTAATGACTCATTGGCCAGAGAAAGCAGCATGGTCAAACTAAGATTCAGCATGGAATGGAGAAATAAACTGTTTCTTGGTGGCAAGTGCTGCAAAATACTGTGCCCAATTTAAAACAAACAAACAAAAAACTGCCACAGCCCACTTTCTGGCCACAATTACTTTCATCCCTCCCACATGTAAAATGTGCTTACCCTTATTCCTGGATCTGTAGGGCATCTGTAGGACTCAGATCACAATGAGCTTTGTATATTGAAGTGGTCATATCTGGGGGCATTGCACGGTTCACAGAACCACTTAAGTTCTTCTTGCAACCAGAGGCTCTCAGGAGCTATGCATGTACCTTGTGGACCCTTCTCCCCTTGTCCTAGTTGGCTGAATTAGACCCAGATTGAGCCAATAATCTTCCAGGAGTTTGTGCTGAGAGAATTCATGTCGGTCAGGGCTGAAGTGTCAAAGTTAAAGAAGTAAACTCAGGAGCTGTGAGGGCCAAATCCCGCCTTCCATGAAAACCTGAGGAAAAGGAGGTATAGGAGCCAGGAAAGCAGCAAGACTGGTAAGGAGACTGGGCTCCTCTGTGCTCGGTCCCAACAGCTCCCTGCATTCCAGCTCTTCCAGTCTGTGAGTCTCCTTATGATATCGCCCCCCCTCACCTTCTTATGCTCACTAATTTCTGGTACATATAGCTCCAAAGTTCCAGAGATTTTGTACACCCAGGAACAAAAAGATAAACTTTATCTGAAGGTGATGGGGACGATCAGAACAATTTGAAAATACGAAAGAGAAAGAAGAGACTTTTGTGTGGACCAGTATTTTGGTTATAGGGCGTTGATGTGGGTTTAGGAGGATGAAGAACTTCCCAACATTATCAGTTGCCATTGAGTCCATTTTGACTTACAGTAACCCCATGTGAGCCAGAGAACTGTGCTGTACAGGGTTTCAGTGGCTGAAGTTTCAGAAGCAGACTGCCAGGCCTTTCTTCTGAATTCCTGATATGAACGCTGTCTATAAAAAGAACAATTTGTACCCTAAGTTAGGAGTTCTCAGGCACTTGAGTATCACAAGCCCGTAATAATCAACTGTACAATGGAAGGAATTCAAACTTGAGCAGGAGCAGAGTTAGACTAAGTGATGGCTTACGGGTCCTTTCCATCATGAGATCCTGTGATTCTCTGGAATGAGATCTGGATATTTTTTCAGTCTGGTCTGTTTCTGGTGAGGAAGGCTGTCATGGACTGTGTTGTGTCCCCCCAAATTGTGTGTCAACTTGGCTAGGCCATGATTCCCAGTATCATGCAACTGTCTGCCATTTTGTCATCTGATGTGATTTCCCGTGTTGTACATATTACAGCTGTGATCAGTGAGGCAGGATTAGAGGCAGTTATGTCAATGAGGCAGGACTCAATCTACAAAACAAAGCTGTGTCTTGAGTCAGCCTCTTGAGATACAAAGGAAAGTGGCAAGCACAGAGATGAAGAACCTCGTGTCACTAAGAAAGCAGCTCCGGGAGCAGACTGTGTCCTTTAGACCCAGGGTCCTTGTGCAGAGACACTCCTAGACCAGGGGAAGTTTGAAGACAGAGCTGACAGAGAAAGAAAGCCTTCTCCTGAACTGGCACTCTGAATTTGAACTTCTAACCTCCTAGACTGTGAGAAAAGAAGTCTGTTTGTTAAAGCCATCCACTTGGGATATTTCTGTTCCAGTAGCACTAATTAAGTAAGACAGAGGTGTTCTGGTTTAGAACACAGAGCTGTGCCAGCAGCCAAAGGGAACACGTGCTTAAACACAGAGGCAGCTGGTGAGGAGACAGCTGGTTTTTTAAGTCCTGGCCCTGCCAGTGTTAAAGAGAAGCCAGGGCCTTTCTTCTTCCCACCTGTCCTGAGAGGCTGGTCAGTCCCCTGAGCATGCTAATATGTTTCTCTGGGGAAGGCAGTCAGAACAGCAGGCCCAGCAGCTTTGGCACTGAATGGTAGTTAAGATTCCAGCAGTGTCTGAAAGCGTGGTGATTGGTTTTCCCCACACTGCTGCTCCTCACCTTCCTATCTTCACACACTGCCACAGGTATAACCGACCTTTGGCATTGTAAGAACAATAATCACTTATTAGTTAAAAAAAAAAAAATTCCGCAAAGCCTGAAGAAAACAAAGATTACTGGAATCTTCCAGCCAGAAATAACCACTATTCACATTTTGTTGAGCATCTATCAAAATCTTTCTCACACACAGTCTTATAATTTTATGATCTCACCCTTTGAGCTGTCCTCTTACCTGCTTTTCTCACCTAATATCTTCTGGATATGTTTTCATGGCAGTAAACATGGGTGGACTTTCCTAAGCCCCTTCTCATCTGCCTGGGGCCTGTCTCCTTTCCTGATGGTTTTCTGGCTTATTTGGATTGCAGCAGCCATCCTTCCCTGAGACATCAATAATTGAACAAAAACCTCCCCGGACTCAGGGCTGGGCACCGAGGCAGCCCCGAGGCTGCTCCTCTCACGCAGACACAACCTTCCTGCTGAGGCTTTGGAAAGAGCAGCTGCTGCGGAGATCACATCGAAAGAAAGTGACAACACAAAATTCTCTTGGCTCCTTGGCTGCTTTGTTTCTTTCCTTCTTTATGGAGTTCTTGGTTTGTCACTAATTATCTAGCACCCAGAGCTTCAGAGCAGAGCTGCCACTGAGGGAATGTCATTCTTCAAACAATTTGTCAAGGAAGTTTAGGCTCTTTGACACAAAAGAAGCTATAGAAAAAGGAGATGAATGCAGCTTTGGGCTCATTGATTTGCTGGATGTGATTTGAGGCTTTTCATGCAAAAGGATGGTGCCTGATTCACAGGGACATTGCCTGACTGGGTGGACCTGCTGTTGGTATCCCCACCAGAATGTTGTCCCGATGGAGGCTTGACCCCCAACTCAGTGGTTTATCCTAAAACAGCAGCCACTGCTTCCAAACCTGGGTTTCATCTCTGAATTTTTGTTTTTCCTCTAGTGGAAGGGAACCAATGTAGAAAATAGTTTCTCAGCTTTGGTACTACAGGGAGTCCCAGACTTAAGATTTATTTGAGTTAGGACAAACTGCGCTTACTACACCTGTTTTTTGGTACATTCTGTTGTTAGTAGGCTGGGCCACAGTGACATGTACTAAATGTTGCCATGGCTGATTTGGTGATCTCGTCCTCCTCAGATGTTCACTTACAGGTGTTCAAGGTATTAATTTATAAAGATGCTGATACTACAAGGCAGTAATAATGAAAACTTAAAAAAATGAGGTATTTGACTTACATCAGAACCTATTTATGATGGTCATGAAAACAGAACTCCTTTGTACATCGGGACTAGCTGTGTTAACTTCTGAGCTAGATAATCACTGGTTGTGAGGGGTTACTGTGTGCCTCGTAGGATGTTTGGAAGCATGCCTGGTTAGTATCTACTACCTGCCTGTAGCATCTCTCCCAGCTGTGACAACAAAAGATATCCCTAGACATTGTCAACTGTCACTATTCTCCAAAATAACCCCAGCTAAGAACCACTTATGCAGAAGTTAAAAGGGTAAGCACTGCAGCCAGATCAACCTGGATTCAAGTTCTGGCACTTGAATTAACTATATGACCTTAGGAATATTATTTTATACATTTTTTGCCTTTGGTTTTCTCTTGTTCAAAATGGGGAATAATAAAGAGTATCTCAAGAGATGGATAACAAGCTTAAATAATATGGGGGAAGAAAGTTGGTTAGCAAAAGTTCAATGACTTATCCTATTTTAGTTGCACAGTAATTCTTTTAGGTAGTTAATATCAATATCTCCATTCTTCAGAAGAGAAAATTGAGCCTTAAGGATGTTGGCTAACTTCCCTGTAGGCATCATGATTAGTAGGTGGCCTGGGATGCTACGTCCTAGAGCAAAGAAGCTTTCCAGCCATTCCTGGAGTAGGTTACTGGTATGCTGGAACATCAGTTGTCTCAAACCCAGATACAGCAGATACAGTCTGAGGGACAAGAACCAGTGTGCTAGTTATCTGGCTGTAGATGTCATCATTTCATCTGTGTGCCAGATTACACACAGAAGTCTTTTTGTAAAAGCCATCATACGGACAAATAGCCTTCAGAAGCCATGGCCTCATCTACCCTGAGACCTAAAGAACTAGCTGCTGCCCAGCGAGTACTATGGAACATTCTGATCAGGGCCGCAATAAGTAGATCCTATAGAATGGGAGAAAAACATGAAAGAGAATGTAAATTTTTAACAAATTCAGACTTACTGGACCAGTTCAAACTAACAGACTCCCTGAGACTCATTGTTTTGAGCTACCCTTTAAATTTTGAATCAAAACAATGCCCTGAAATTACGTTTTAGTGAAAATAACAGACAGGCACACAAAATAAAGGATATTATTTGTGAGTACAGTGTGCCGTAAAGAAAACCATCTACATGTGACCAAAAGTTCAACAATTATTCTAAAAGAAAGATGAGAAGATGAAGGTAGGGAAGTTAGAGTAATGGAAACAGAACAACCAGAAAACAATTACATAGAATGTTGATACATTGTGAAAAATGTAACTAACTGCTCCCAGCAATCTGTATAAAAAATTGTCACATGGCACCTGAATTTACTGTGTAAACTTGCACCAAGAAAGCAATAAAATATCATTTTTAAAAAGCCATCTTACACATGAAAGCTGTGATTATCATTACATGGAAAGTATCCTTGGTCAACTAAAGTGTCCAATGGGAACAGCTTATTTAAACTGTAGGAGTCTGGCCTAATGGACCTTGAAAATACCTCTCACTGATTAAGATTTTATGGCTCCAGCCTCTTCAGAATGAAGATGCTGAGAACTACTGTTGATAGGGAGGGAAGGAGCAAGAAAGGCTGAGGGTAGCCAGAGCCAGGTAGCTGGGGAAGGTGCAAGACCCCAAGACAACTAAGTGATTTGGGTAGATTGCATCACAAGATGGTCCAGATGAAGGCTGTATCCTCTCTTCAGCTCCATGCTGGACTTCCAGAATCAAGATCCAATTTTAGGTAAAAAGATGAATGAGCAGATTTGTGATAAGCAGAACCTGTTTGCCATTGAGTCAATTCATAGTGACTCCTCTATAGGACAAATTAGAACTGCCCAATAGGGTTTCCAAGGACCTGTGGGTGAGTTGAAACTGCCAACCTTTTGGCTAGTGGCTGAGTTCTTAACCACTGTGCAACCAGGGCTCAAATGAGTATAACCCAAACCACTGCTGTCAAGTTGATTCCAACTCATAGTGACCCTACAGACAGAGCAGAACTGCCCCGTAGAGTTTCTAAGGAGCACCTGGCGGATATAAGCTGCTGACCTTCTGGTGCACAGCAATAGCTCTTAACCACTCTGCCACCAGTTTCCCAAGTGAGTATGATAAAATACTAATAATATAGTCTAAGTAGCTGGTATATCAGTGTTTTTTTAATAAAATTCTTTCTACTCTACCTTTGAAATTTTTCAAATTAAGAAATACTTAGTTTCTGGAATAATGAAAGACAAAGTAAATGAGAGAAAATATTTGAAGCCCAGAGACCCAGGCTGCAGCCCCCACTTCATTGCCTGTGTCTCTCGTCCTGGGGTGTGCAGGGCCTGGTGCAGAATGGAAGGGAAGACAGAGGCGAGACTCCCTAGATCTGCGCCCAAAGGCTACAGTTTTATTTCTGTGCAGTCTCATGCTTCCTCGCTCTTCTCTGCCTCCCAGGAGGAAGCCCCTGGGACCTGGGTCCCTACTCTAGGCCTCTGTCTGTACTTCTTGTTTCAGCTCTGACCTCACTTGGTTCAGAATCCCTGTCCTGGTTTTTGATGCTGACAGTGAGTTATTCGGTAGCCAGGCTGTGCTAGTCTATGAACAGTTGCTCCTGGGCTTGTCTATTATTCCCTTCTCAGAGGTATTGACAGTTTTAAAAGAGATCCAACAGAATATATTTCCTTTCTTTTGAATTTTAAACTTGAAAATATGATTTTTTAAAAAAGTTTTAAAATTTTGGTAACCATGATCCCTAAATGGTCACATGTTATTTTCCTGTATGAACTAGTCATTGGTTGAGAACACAGTCCTTGGATCGGCATAGGCTTGAATCCCAGCCCTGCCATTTCCTAGTTATGTGACAATGGGCCACTACACAACTCTCTAAGCTTCATTTTCTTTGACTATCAGGTAACCCTGGTGATGTAGCAGGTAAGTGCTATATGGCTACTAACCAAAGGGTCAGCAGTTCAAGTCCACCAGGTGTTCCTTGGGAACTCCACGGGTCAGTTCTACCCTGTCCTATAGTGTAGCTCAACAATGATGGTTTTGGTTTTTGGTTATCTGGGAATAATTTCTGATTACTGTCATTTTGAAGATTAGAATATAATATAATGTAAGGCTCTTCATGTGATGCCTGGCACAGAGTATGTTCCTAATGGTATAATTGAGTAACCATTATTATTACATTTCTTACTGTCTTTTAGAACTTGCTTACAGACAGCAGAATTTTATACAGTTGAATAGTTTACTCACATGCATAATTTTTGTCTGCAGTTCTGTCTTGAGCTATGTTATGGATTAAATTCTGTATGTGTTGGAATTTTAACTCCTATACCTGTGGACATAATCTTGTTGGAAATAGAGTTTTCTTTGACATGCTAATTAGATCAGACATGAGCAGGTTGGGTTCTAAATTTAATCATTTTTGAGTTATAAGAAGAGCAGTTCAGACAAATATAGAGAAAATGGAGACAGGCAACAGAGACAGATGCATTTGTAGAGATTGCTGGTAGACACTTAAGCCGAAATGCACAAGGGAAGATCGTCTTCTAGAGCCAAAGCCTGCATTTGGACTTCTAGCCTCCTAAACTGTGAGAAAGTGAATTTCTATCCCTTAAGGCCACCCACATGTGGTATTTCTGCTATGGCAGCACTAGTGAACAAAGACAAGGTTAGAGTGTCACAGGGAGGCACTGGCTGCCCGGTTTCCAAGTGCCTGCGTGGTATTATCTTTCTCCCAGAAACTTATTTACAGTATAATAATCAAATTCACAGGAGGCTGAAATAAAACCCAAATGTCTATTTATTGATTTAAAGAGAAAAATACCAACTGTTTCAACTATAAAAATAGAAATAAAGCAAAAAAAAAAAAAAAAAACACACACACACACAAGAAGATATAACCCACGAGGACTGAAGTCTTTTCTAATAGAAGGTTTTATCTGACTTGTACAGTAATGGGTTGGTTTAACACCAGACTGAATGGTCAATTTGCAATCTGAGAGAACAAGCTCTCTTTGCTACAGCAAACAACACATAACAGTTGTTAAATGAACAATGAAATGTTTATAAGCATTTGTAGTTGGATATGCCTTGCAGTTGCAGGTTACATCCTTGTGAGATTAAACAGGAACTCTGAATTGAATATGCCATGAAAAATTGAAAAAAAAAATGAATATCACCCTTGTATATCGAAAGAAACTGCTTGACCATTCTCGATAACATTATTCAAAAACCATATTTATCCAAATTTATTATTTTTTATGTATATCATATAAAAAAAAAACCACTGCCATTGAGTCAGGCCTGACTCATAGTGAGCCTATCGGATAGAGTAGAACTGCCCCATAGAGTTTCCAAGGATATGTCATACAGGTGGTAGGGTAGTTGCTGTCAGGTGCCCTTGAGCTGGTTTCAAAGCACAGGAACCCTGTGTATACCAGAATAAAACCTCGCATGCTGTTGCCCCAGGTTTCCAGTTGTTGCTGTGTTGGAGCCCATTGTTGCAGCCACTGTGTCAATTCATCTCTTCGAGGGTCTTCCTCTCTTTTACTGATGCTTTGCTTTAGCCACCGTGTCTTTCTCCAGGGACTAGTTCTTCCTGATAACATGTCCAACACACACTAGATAAAGTCTCTCCATTGTTGCCTGTTTCTAAGGAACATTGTGGTTGTACTTTTTCCAGAGCTCATTGGTTTGTTCCTCTGGCAGTCCATGGCATACTCAGTATTCTTTGCCAACGCCGTAATTTAAAGGCATCAATTCTTCTTTGGTCTTCCTCATTCCTTGTGCAGGTTTCACATACATATAAAACCAAACCCAAACCCATTGCCGCTGAGTCAATTCCCACTCATAGTGATCCTATAGGACAGAGTAGAAGTGCCCAATCGAGTTTCCAAGGAGTGCCTGGTAGATTCAAACTACCAACTTTCTGGTTAGCAGCTGTAGTACTTAATCTACTATGTCACCAGAGTTTCCAATAGGGCTACTGAAAGTACAATGGCTTGAATAATGCATACCTTAATCCTCACAATGACACTGTTGCTTTTTAACACTTTGAAGAGGTCATTTGCAACAGGCTTGCCCAATGCAACATGTCATTTGATTTCTTGACTGCTTCTTCCGTGGGTGTTGGTTATGGATCCAACTGAAACGAAATCTTTAACAACCTCAGGCTCTTCTCTGTTTGTTATGATGTTACCTATTGGTCCATTTGTGAGAACTCTGGATTTATGTTGAGGAGTAATCCATACTGAAGGCTGTAGTCTTTGATTTTCATCAGTAAGCCTTCAAGTCCTTGTCACTTTCGGCTAGCATGGTTGTGTCACTTGCATATTGCAGTGAGTCTTCCTTCAATCCTGATGCCATGTTCTGATTATTAATGGATGTTTTCAGCAGTTTCTTCTCATTTTTGAGGCATACCCCATCAGCACATGAAGGTTCCAAAAGTTTGACTCCAACCATATCATTAATCAACTCTATTTTGAGGAGGCAGCTCTTCCCAGTAGTATTTTAGTTCTTTCCAACCCAAGGGGCTCATCTGCCCTCATTTCTGCTGCTATTTATAAGGTCTTCATTGACCAACTTTTTAAGAAGATTGCCAGGTCCTTCTGCCTGGCAGTCTGGAAGCTCTTCTGAAACCTGTCTCCCATAGGTGACCTTGCTGATATTTGAAATACTGGTGGCATAGCTTGCGGTGTCACGGTAACATGTAAGCCACCACAGTATGACAAAATGACAGATGAGTGGTGGAAAATATGCCTATTGGTGACATTTGTCTTTCTGAAAATATCCTTTTTATGCTGACATTTGTTATTTGTATCCTTTTATTCACATATATGCTAAATTTTACAAATCTTTATTGTACAGTTCCATAAAATTTTACACACATATACAATTTAACCATCACCTGGGGAATGATACAGAACTCATCTTCACTTTTGAAGGAATTTTTCATGGGCTATGGAAATCCAGATGGGCGGCTATTTTTTCCCCCACACTCTAAATCTTTGTAGAAGTAGAGTGCCACATTTTTCTCCTGTGGAGTGTTTGGTGGGTTCCAGTTCCTGACACTTAAGCTGACTGTTTTAACTACAGTGCCCCCAGTGTTCCTCTAAAGATATTGTTCTATTGTCTGTTGTCTTCTGATTTCTTTTGTTTCTGTTAAGAAATCAGCTGTGAGATTTATCGTTGCTTCTTTGAGAATAATGTTTCTTTTCTCTCTGGCAATGTCTTAGTCTGGCTCTTCTAAAGGAGCAAAAATCAGTGAAGCAAATATAAATATAGATAGAAATTTACTTCAAGGAAACGGCTCATGCAGTTGTGAAGAAACGATGTACACAACTGTGGATGGTGACAAGTCCCAAATTTGTGAGTCAGGCTACAGGCTCTGCTGTAGACCTCTGACAGTTCACATGGTTGCAGGATCTGACAAAACTAAATTCTGCAGGTCAGGTGGCGAATCAGGTGGCAGACCAGAACTAGAGGTTAGGTGGTTACAGCAATGGTGGGTCAAGAAAGGGAGCAAGTTTTGCCAGAACATCCATTTATATACCGGAAGGAGGCCACATCTCCAAGGAAACTCCCCTTGCAACTGATTGGCTGTTCAGATTAGATCACAAAATGGAAAGTGATTACACAGTGTCTGCTAAAGCGCCGAGAATCATAGCCTAGCTAGACTGACACATACATTAACCTTCACAGGTTTTTTTTTTTCCCCCTTTGTTTTTAGTAGTTTTATAATCATACATGTGTGATTTACTTTCAACACATTTTTCATGGGATTTGTAGTTTCCTAAATTTTGGCTTCACATGTTGTTACTTTTGGAAAGTTCTTAGCTACTATCTATCCAAACAATCTGTTTTCTCCCCTTCAATAACTCTAACGCACGTTATCACCTTTACCATGCACCATAAATCTCTTGAGCTATTTTATTTTCTGCCCTTTTTGCTCTCCATGCTTCAGTTTGAAATTTTTATTGCTCCTTTATTCCATGTCACCAAACCTTCCTTAGTTCTGTCTACTTTCAAACACATTCACTGAACTCCTAACTTGAGTTTTTGTAATTATTTGTAGCAGAAAACTCACTTGATTAAAAAAAAAAAAAGAATCAAGTGCTTTGAGAAATTCTCCATCTTATCACTAATTTCTTTGAACATAATAATTAGATACTTTAAAATCTGTGTCTAATAACTTTAATGTCTATGTTGCCTATGGGTACATTTCCATTATCTTCTTTTTCTCCTTGTTCTATTTCTTAGTATGCCTGTTAATTTTTTTTTTTTTAATTAAATGATAGAAATTGCCTAAGACAAACAGTTGAGGTTATGGATGATGCTATCTTATTCTAGGGAAGATTTGTGCTGTTCTCTAGCAGGCAACCAGGATGAAAGATCATCTCAGTCTAGTCAGGGAATAAGCCGAATTGGGGTTGGGGTACAGTCTTCATAAAACTCAGCCACAGAATTTGTATGGCTTGATCCATCTCCTGTTTGTTCCTAGCTATGGAAACCCTGATGGTGGAGTGGTCAAGTGCTACAGCTGCTAATCAGAGGTCAGCAGTTCAAATCTGCCTGGCGATCCTTGGAAACTCTATGGGGCAGTTCTGCTCTGTCTAATAGGGTCGCTATGAACTAGAATCCACTTAACAGCAGGGAGTTTCATTTTGGGTTTCTAAAGTAGGGTCTCAACTGACACTCTGGTGTGTTTACCAGGGCGGTTCTGGGTAAACCTTCCAGGGCAGGTCTTGAAATACAATTTTTTTTTCCCTTTCTGTCTCCTCAGCACCAAAAAACTGTATGAAGTTGATTTTATATTCCTAGCCACTTTCTTCTCATCTTGTTGGCCTCAAACTTGATCCAGCTTAAGAAGCAACAAAACTTTGTGAGGGAATTCTGGAGAATCCTTAGTTCTCTGAACTTCCCTTTGAGGTTTGGCCCCTTGAAGTCATGGTGCTGGCTGTGGCACATGTGAAACCAACTTCTGTCTCCCCAGGCTCATGACATTTCTGAAAGCTCGGTTATCTTCTCTTTTCATTGTCCTCGGACCATCTTCTCAGCCTCTCATCTCGATCTGCTTAGGCCTTGGCAATGCTCCAGAGGACAAAGTAATGATCAGACTGTCATCAGATGCCTAGCATACAGTCTACTTATTAAGGTGGAAATAGAACATATTTTAGAAGTATGTCCATTTCGAAATCTCTGCATCTAAAGGAAAATGCTAGTTATCTAGAGTTATCTATTATACTCACTTTCCCTCCAAAAATGACGGCTAATTGAGGTGTTGCAGGATAAAAACTGCATGGCAAGTAGAAAAGGATGTTCTTCAGAGCAGACAGAAATGGGGGTGTATCCCAAATCCCTCCCTAACTAACCTGGACCAACTCTTTAACCCCTGTGAGTCTCCACTTCATCTCTAAAAGTAGGTTGCTGAGAAAGTAGCTTTGAAGACTAAATAAGATGTATATACGTACTGTGCTGGCAGATAGTAGGTGCTCCATAGCTGTAGGCTTCTTTTTCTTTCCAGGATTGTCCATCTGTGTCCAAAAGAACTTGATGCTTACTGATAGTAAGCAGGCTGGAACCTCCTTGGTTTCCCTCCATACAAATGAACCAGGCTCTACCAACACTGTTTATCTCTTGTAACGACTTTTCACAATTTGCAGTCCTGTTTATGTATAAATAATTTGTGAGGAAGCCTAACCATGAGGCTCATCCTCTTTCTGCTGACAGTACATTCAGAGATACTGTGACTATCCTTGAGTGGCAGGGACATTTGGACTGGACAGTATCTTTGTATACTCTGTCTCTGAAACTTGTAATTGACGCCTTAAACTATAGTGTGTAATTCAGTGTGATAGGCTTCTTTTGTGCTAATAAGAAGTTATTCAACAATTCATTTCCTAGTCTTCTCACTGTAAATCACGATAGACTAATGTGGTATTAATGAGGCTGTAATATTCTTTTCCAGGGGACTGTCTGCAGTTGTATAATGTACTGTGATTTAAAAATACAATTGCATTGAGTGAAACTCGACAGCAAAGGAGATGACACTTCAGGGCCAGTGAAAAGAAGTTCCCCCAAATACTTTCTGCACAATTACTGTGAAATAAGGAGATCAAATTGATTGCCCTTAGGGCAAATACAAATCTGAGATTCCGACATGCGTGAGGAAAACATGGCTCTCTTTCCCTGAACTCTACTGCACACTACAGACAAAATAACACAAACGATGTAGAAACTTTGATCCTTTCAACACTAATTGCCTTAAATGCAGTGACTGACCCATTCTAGGTGTTTGGTAACATTTCTCTGCTCTTTGAATTTTTCCCTTTAAATGAATGGATTTTATTTTGTTTTGATGGCAATTGTCCTTTAACATTTTGTTTAATTGGGGAAGATGCCTCATATAGTTTTTCAAAAGAGGGACAGAAAACATTCTAAACAGAAAATCAAGGAAACAAATGCATAAGACTTATTTTTCCTGAGAAGAGCTAAGTCTTTTCCTATGTACAAAGACTTACAACAACTTTCTATGAGTTAGGTGTTTTCTCCAATATACAGATTTTGAAATTCAGCAACAAAAATGCTAAGTGGAAACCAACATCACCTCAATTTAATAAACATTATTTGAGCTTCTGGTCAGTGCAAAACAAGACGCAACACATTAAGACATGAAGTGAAGAAATGCTTCTAGTAAACCCTCTGCCGTCAAGTCAATTCCAACTCATAGCAACACTCTACCAAATCAAAGCCAAACCCACGGCCATCTAGTCAGTTCTGACTTACAGCAACCCTACAGGCCAGAGGAGAATGCCCCACAGAGTTTCCAAGGAGCGCCTGGTAGATTAAAACTGCTGATCCTTTGGTTAGCTCTTAACTACCATGCCATCAGGGTTTTCCACAGTGTAGTAGAGAAGACAAATAGACACACAAGTAACAGTGGTATATGAGATCCATGAGAACTGCTATAAGAGAGGTACTTCATGCTAAGAAATATAACAATAATTTCATTTGATTTTTTATTTTCGGTTTCCAGAAGGCTTTTATGCGTGATATTGTTCATTTGAATCCCACAAAAAAATCCATGGAATGAGTAAAGATTATTATCCTATTTTAAAGATGAGGAGACTGTGGGTCAGAGTTGCTGACTAGCACAAGTTCATATGACAAATAAGAAGTCAAGCTCCAAGTCCTTTGCTTGATTCTTGCTATTCTTTTCATATAAAATATGAAATTATAGGGCATTAGTGAATTCTCTAATAACGTTAATTTGTATACTTACCTTTTTCTTTGTCACTTTTAACTGACACCCTTCTTTTGCTTCACTAAGGAAAGAGATGTTATTGTATCCTTTTACCACACTTAATCTGTTTTCTAGCAAATAACTTGAGAAACTGGACTATATGTAGAAGAATGCAGCATAAAGATTGGAGGAAGACTCATTAACTACCTGCCATACACAGATAACACAGCTTTGCTGCTGAAAGAGAAAAGGACTTGAAGCACTTACTGTTGAAGATCAAAGCCTTCAATATGGGTTATACCTCAACAGAAAGAAATAAAAAATTCTCATAGTTAGACCTGTAAGCAATATCATGATTAACAGAGAAAATATTAAAGCTGTCAAAGATTTCATTTTACTTGTTTTCACAATCAGTGCCCATGGAAACAGCAGCCAAGAAATCAAGTGACACATTGCAATGGACAAACACGTTGCAGAAGGCCTCTTTAAAGTGTTAGAAAGCAAAGATGTCACCATGAGGACTAAGGTGAACCTGACCTAGGCCATGGTGTTTTCAATCACTTCACATGCATGTGAAAGCTGGGCAACAAACAAGAAAGATCAAAGTTTTGATGTCTTTGAACTGTGGTGCTGCCATGGACTGGCAGAAGAATGAACCAATCTGTCTTGGAAGAAGTACAGTCAGAAAGTTCCCTAGAAGCAAGGATGGTGAGACTTCATCTTATGTACCTAGAGCACGTTACCAGGAGTGAGCAGTCCTTGGAGAATGACATCTTGCTTGGTAAAGTAGAAGGTCTCCTAAAAGGAGGAAGATCCTCAACAACAGGGATTGATAACAGCGGCTGCAATGGTGGATTCAAACATGACAGCAACTGTGGGGACGGTGCAGGACCAGGCAGTGTTTCATTCAATTGTGCATGGAGCTGATATCAGTTGGAACTGATTTGGTGACACCTAACAACAGTATATGTGCTTATACACATGAATATACACACGTAGAATGGGATGTCATCCAACTGAAACAGTGATTATCAGTTAGAGGAGTGGGAAGGTGATGAGATGTGGGAAGGTGACAAGGAGTGGGAAGGTGACTTTACTCTGTGATATAAACACTTCTGTACTATTTGACTTTTTCTATCATAAACTACTTTATATTTAAGAATTATTTTCAAATGTCACATTTCTGAGAAAGTCTAAAAGAGCAATGGACAGTGATACAAAGTTTTGGTTTGAATATTGCCTCTGCGACTTTTAGATATGTGACCTTTAGCAATAGATTTAATCTGTCCAGAAATCAAATCCGCTACTTGCCAAGGAAGAGGCAGCACACGACCCCCACCTGGCTGTAAAATGCGGAAGCCTCTTTGCCACTGAGCCACATGAAAGCATAGTAGATAGCTGAATAGATGAGCTTTTGGAGAGGAGGTTAGCATAATGAACACCAGCATGCCATTTAATATTGACATTAACAGACTCCACAAACCGTCTTTCCTTTTTTACCCAGGATGTGCACCAGACGTTTTTAAGGTTGTAGCAGTTAATTTTATCCACCCAGGCTTCCCAATCAATGCTTTTACTGGGAAGGTACTTAGCTGTAGGATGCTGAAAAACTTTCTCCACTGTCATGTCCCAAAGGCATTCTAAAAGTCTTTTGGAGTGAAGTGCTGGATTCTTGATGGGAGAAACAGTAAATAACAATGACTGCTGCGTTTCGCAAATATGAAGCTCTGTGTAAATTTGTAGTAGGAGTGCTCACGCAGAATGAGTGACAGACAATAGAATGTCATACTTCCAGCTTTTGATCCCAGCAATTAGAGTTGAATACAACCACTATAATGAGGGACTGTCCCTTCTAAGCATTTTATATACTGATTGCCATTACCTGTTAGGGCACACTGTTTTTCCTTTTCAGTCTCTGTCCCCTGCTTTCTCTTCCACTCACCAACGTCACGGTGCTAAGACTCTGTTTACTCCAAAATAGTTTTGGCGGTGCTCCCTCCCATGTCCCATCTGATTCAGCGTATTCAAGTCTCCACAGCATTAATTTCCTCATGTCCATTGTCTGCTGAAATGTTTCCTGACATATGCAGAATTGAGGCCAGCTTTTTAAAACTGGGGTTCAAGACCTCTGTTGTTATTTGATTATTTGGGCATCAGAGAAAGAACAGTTCACACAGCATTGAGAGATCTGGGTTCAAGTTTAAGCCTCTAGTATCTTGTTTGGATTTCATGATCCCTATAAACTTAAATGTTCTCTTTTGTAAATGGGATTAATAATGATACCTACCTCTCAAGATGCTGAGGATAAATAAATCAGTGCTTGCGAAAGCATTCTGTGAGCAGTAGATACTGTAAAATGGAATAATAATTCTAACATTTTTTGAGTACTTATAAAACGACAGGCAACTACCTACAAAATTGGAAAAAATACCTGCAACTCCATGTCAGACCAACATCTGATCTCCATAATCTACAAGGTACTGCAAAACATCAACAAGAAAAGCATAAATAATCCAATTAAGTGATGGGTGAAGGAGATGGACAGACACTTGTCTAAAGAGGCTATCTAGGCAGCCAAAAGACACATGCAGAATTGCTCACAATCATTAGCTTTTAAAGAAATTCAAATCAAAACTATAATATCATCTCACCCCAACAAGGTTGGCCATGATCCAAAACACACACAACAACAAATACTGGAGAGAGGATATGGAGAAATTGGAACTCTCCTACACTGCTGGTAAGATTGCAAAATGGTACAACCTCTTTGGAAAACAATCTGCCACTTCCTTAAAAATCTGGAAATAGATATACCATTTGACCCAGTAATCCCACTGCTTGGAATATATCCTACAGAAGCAAGGGCAGTCACACGAACAGGTACAAGCATGTTTATTGCAGCACAGTCCACAACAGCAAAGAGATGGAATCAATCGAGATACCCAACAACAGACAGATGAATGGATAAATAAACTGTGATATATATACTCAATGGACAACTGTGCAATGACACAGAACAATGAAAATTTTAGGAAGCATCTCATAACTTGGTTTCAAGTGAAAGACATTATATTGAGTGAAATCAGTCAGTGACACAAGGACAAATATTGCATGAGACCCATATGATAAGGACTTAAAAACAGACTCATGTATAGAAGAAAAGACTCTTTGATGGCTGCAAGGGAGGGGAGTGAGGCAGGGAGAGGGCTGGTTATAGATTAGATAGTTGATAGAAATTTGGTTGGGTGAAATAAGTGACAGCACACATTGGAAAGAAGATCAATTTAACTGGACTTCAACATAACCTGAATGCTATTCCAATCTTGACCCAACATTGCAAGGACAGAGCAGCTGGGGAGGGGGTCCAGGGACCATGCTCTCAGGGGACATAGAGGCCAACTGGCATAACTAGGATATTGCTAAGAGAGTCTTCTCCACCTCATATTGGTGAGTGGTGTCTGGGGTCTTAAAAGCTACCAAGTTGCCGTCTGTGGTACACCAAATGGTCCCAACTCAGCAGGAACAGATGATCACCAAGGACCAAAATGACATGGGGAAAAGAGAACCCCAAAGACAGAAAGAGCTACATGAATGGGTGACTGCAGCAACATGTGACCGGAAGAACCAGCTGGCACCTGGCCACCACCAGTGACAGCTGTGATGGGGCTCACAAAGTTGAGTCTCAGTGGCAACACGAGAATAAAAAGGGATGCACCCTGAGAACTCCACTAAAAGATCGTAATTGATGGTCCGAAGGCCTCAGGGCTCCCCCGGGGAGCATGGCGCCTAGATCTGATGCTGCCCCTGTCCATAAATCATTACTGAGCTCAACTCTCCAGACAGGAATACATTGGACTTGGCAACACAGAGTGACCATATCGTGTGTTCACTTTATTGTTCTATGCATCTATAAGATATCATCCTACTGGCTTTTTACTAGAGGGGAGTGGAAAGGGTAGAGAAGAGGGGACAGGAGATTGTTAAGAGGATATGACATGTATAGAACAGAAAGGAGGAGTGTGCTGTCACCGGGCAAGGAGAGCAGTAGGAGCTGCACATAAGTGGTGATGCAAATTCATACTGGATTTAACACTTCCATTCAATCACAATAAATAAATATATATATATGTAAAAAAAAAAAAGCCCAGACTTGATGGTCCAACAACGCAAAGGGTCCCATGAGAACATGGCCCCTAGACTTGCAGCTAGCCCAGAGCTGAAACCAGTACTGAAGACAGTTCTTCAAACAAAGATTGGGCTGGACTATGGGACATAAAAAAATGCAGATAGTGTGTGTACTTTATGGTTTAATATATATGAATGAGGCTGTCCAACTGTTTCCTCCGTAGAGGAGACAGCAGAGAGAGGACAGCAGAGAGGAGGGGACAAGTGTTGGGTGAGTTGATACTGAGGTACAGGGTAGAAAGGAAGAGTATGCTGTCACAGAGCAAGCAGAGCAGACAGAGTTGCAGAGAGGCGGGTGCTCAGGGTGTTACACGGCAAACTGACTTGGATTGTAACCTTTCACTTAATCACAATAAAAATAAAATAAAACCTCTGGATGTACATAAAATAAAACAAAATAAAAACTAATAAAATCACAAGCAGCATATTAATGCATTCAAACCTAACAGCAACCCAGGAGGTGTATGATTGTTTCCATTATCAAAATAAGATAACCGTGATGCACATGGGTTAAATAATGCCTGCTATGTATATGGCACAAACCCTGGTGGTATAGTGGTTAAGTGCTACAGCTGCTAACCAAAAGGTCAGCAGTTCGACTGTGCCAGGTGCTCTTTGGAAATTCCATGCCATAGTTCTCCTCTGTCTATAGGGTTGATATGAGTCAGAATCGACTTCAGGGCAGTGGGTTTGGTCTTTTACAGCATACATCTGACAGAGGGAGTTCTGGGAGTCAAACACAGGAGGTCTAGCCCCAGAGCCCATGTTCTCCACTGCTCTGCAGCAGCACTGCGGTCAGACATGAAGACTGCCCTATCCTAACCAAGAAGCAGTCTGTTGTCTGCCATGCTAAATCTCCCTTCTTGCTGTTTCAGACCCTCCCATGTTCTGCCCTTTGCCCAGCCCATAACAATCCCTCTTTCCTTCCTTTCCACAAAGCCAGATCCTTCAAAGCCCTGTTGGACTACCATGGTTTTCAAAGTCTCCCTTGGCCACCAGTAAAAAGCAGTTGCTGCTGAGTCTAGTTAGCTCTGATTCTGATGCCCCCCTGTACATCAAAGTAAAATTGTGCTCTGCAGAGTTTTCAGTGGCTGATCTTTTAAGAGCAGATTGCCAGGTCTTTCTTTTGAGGCACTTCTAGGTAGACTTGAATTGTCTACCATGTTATTAGCAGGCAACTTCCCATGACCACAGTGCACATGACCCCTTGACTACAGTCCACATGAAAACCTGTCAATAACTTTTACTCAGCCCTTACTTAATTGCACCCACTATGTGTTTTTATTCTCTGCTAGATATTGGGCTTCTTCAGGCTACCACTGTACTACCAGTTGCCATTAAAGCAATTCATGCATGACTCACGTGTGTCAGAGTAGACCTGTACCCCACACAGCTTTCAAGGCTGTGACCTTTTGGAAGCAGGTCACCAGGCCTTTCTTCTGAAGCACGTCTGGGTGGGTTGCCCACTCACTTTTTGGTTAGTAATTGAGCACTTAACTGTTTGTGCCACTCAAACTAGAGGGACAAATTCCTCTGTTTTTCCCATGTTTGGCACAACACTTGGGCCATGGAGGATGCTTGTCATGGACTGAATTGTTCCTATACCAAGAAGCTCCTAGTCCAGAGGCAGATTGATAGCAAGGACCTTCCTCCAGAGCTGACGAAGACAGAAAGCCTTCCCTTGGAGCTGATGCCCTGAATTTGGACTGGTAGCCTACTAGACCATGAGAAAATAAATATCTCTTTGTCAAAAGCATCAGCTTGTGGTATTTCTGTTATAGCTGCCCTAGATGGACTAAGACAGTGCTCAGTGAATGTTTTTTGAATGAATAAGTATTGCCTAATTTAATATTCTTCAAAGTTACCCACTCAATAGAATCACTTAAGGCAATTATTAAAGATACACATATCTGTGCTCTCTGCCAGACCTGCTGAATCAGCAGCTCTGGAGATCGGGTACGGCCAGGAATCCTACAGCACATAAGCCTTTTGAATGATTCTCTGGATTAGGCAAGGCTGGGAAATACAGAACTAACTCAATAACTATTACCTAGGGGTGCTCATTTGAATCTCCTGGGAAGCTTTTCACATCAGGCAAGCCCTCTTTATTTCCACCCTTCCCAGAGATTCTGATTCAAGGTCTGACAAGTCCATGATCTTACCACCAAGCACTTCTGTTGGCAACACCGTACAAACAGCTCAGTAAGGGTCACATCCTTGGTCTATCAGTGTCTCACAGCTGTGTTCATGTCAACACAGTGGCAGTCTTGCTGAGTGACATTTATTATTGCTATTGCATGTTTTTGGCGCCATCATGAGAATACTGGAGCTTGAATTAGAGCAAAGAACAAACATTGTATTTCTTGTTAAACTGGGCAAGAGTGGAAGCGAAACCAGGGACATGTTAGCCCAAGTTTATGGGGTTAATGCCATGAAGAACAATGACAGTGTACAAATGCATTAACAGCTTTTCAGAGGGAAGAGAAGGTGTCGCCGATGAAGAGTGATCAGGTTGGCCAGTGACAAGTGAACTAATGAAAGCATTGCAAAAATTTGTCAAAATCGTGCATCAAAATTATTGGCTGATTGGGAGAAGCGTAGCAGACCAAGTGTACACTGATAGAGAAACAGTTAAGAAAACCTTCCCTGACAATCTTGGCATGAGAAAGGTGTGTGCAAAAATGGTCCTGAAGGAGCTCACAAATGAACAAAAGCAAAGGAGAATTGAAGTGTGCCAAGACCTTTTGGAGAAGCAACATGATGTTTTAGGCCGTGTTACCACTGGTGATGAAACATGAGTGTACCAATATGACCCTGAAACAAAACATCAAATTGCTCAATGGAAGTCAGTAAAGTTCCCACAAGTAAAATATTTTCATCAGTCCAAATCAAGAGTCAGAATGAGGTTGCTAACATTTTTTGATATGAGAGGGATTGTTCATTACGAATTTTTACCAACTGCAATAGTAACCAAGTTTACTATTTGGAAGTGCTGAAAAGTCTGTGTGAAAGAGTTAAAAGGAAAGGACCTGAGCTTTCCACCAACAACTCATGGCTCTCACATCACAACTATGCGCCAACTCACACAGCACGATCTGTGAGAGAGTTTTTAGCCAGTAAACAAATAACTGTATTGGAACACCCTAGCTACTCACCTGATCTGGCCCCCAATGACTTTTTCTTTACCCAAAGGCAAAAGAAATATTGAAAGGAAGACATTTTGATGTCATTCAGGACATCCAGGGTAATACAATGACTCCTCTGATGGCCATTCCAGAAAGAGTTCCAAAATTGCTTTGAGGAGTGGACTAGGTGCTGGCGTTGGTGCATAGCTTCCCAATGATGTATGTAGCATTTTTTCTAGGATGAGTTTGCAAACTTAATTGGCAGGCCTCATATGCTCTGCAAGGTTTCTTAGACGAATCTTCGGTTTCGCTTTCCTACCCTTCTTCTAGTTAAAAACCCATTTCTAGACGATCATGTGTATGCACTGGGTTCTGCAACTTTTCTATTTCCATGCCAAACAAAACCAAAATATCAATGGCAGGTACCTTGTCTCACTGAACATTTGCAATGCAAAGGGTATGATGACTGTTCAACGGGAAACCTGTGCAGAGAAATGAAAAGGTCTCTTCTAGCCCCTTACCCATCCCACCAAACTACTTCATGCTACCATGCACCCCAGCTTACTCTCTTGGTTTAATTCACCTATATCTTTTTGTTCACCTGCTTAGTCTCAGTCGCCCGGTACTGCTCCAACAGGAACACCACAAGTGAAAGGTTTCAGGAAGAGAAATTTTATTGTCATAATCCAGTAAGCTACAGCTTCATTCCACTTGAGAAATTATCACAGTCTGGTAGTCTGAGTCCAAATTCCATGAGAGTATCTTGGTGGAGGAACCTCAGGTCCAAAGGATGCAGTCTTCTGTCTGTGCTGCTTTTAGTGATAGGAGGTTCCCAACTCTCTGCTTGTTTCCCTTGCCTTTTACCTCTTGCAGGATGAAAGGACAAAAGGTGGTGCAAGCCACACTCCAGGGAAACTCCCTTAGGAAGCGTGTTACAGTCCCACCCTAATCTTGTTTTAACATAATCCTATCTATTAACCACAGGCAGAGATTAGGATTTACAGCACAAGAAAATCATAAAATGGAAGGCAGTCACACAATACTGGGAATCACTGGCCCAGCCCCATTACTACACACAGGTTTCGGTGGGGACACAATTCAATCCATGACACCATTTGTAAACTACAAGGCACAGTCAATGACTTCATGACTCACCTGTATTGGAACTCTACATTCTTTAAATCTGTCCATTCTGGTTTATTCAGATCACTGGCTTAAGCCCCGATTTTTCAGAACATTGACATAAGCCCTGCATCACCTTCGAAGCATCCCCTTGTTGTTAACCAACAAATGCCCTTGCCCTTGGTAATGACATATGCCCAACAATAAAAGTTCTACTGTAAGTAAATCATGGCTCTACCTGTGACCTGACTGATCAGACACACAAGACTGCTCATCTGGAAGGCAACTTTCCAACAGATCTACTCAGGTGCCTAAATTCTCTAATATGACACGTACACATTTTCTTATTTCCATAACAATGCAAACATGATGTGGGCTGAGGGTATATTAGCATCCATAAGTTCATACTAGTTTATACAATTAGTAACTGATAAATGGGAGAAGAGAGGAGATAGTCTGCCTGGCACTTGGGGACTGGGACTCTCAAAAAGGCACTCTAACTGAAGAAGGGTACAGAAAAGTCTACAGAAAAGATGTAGACTCAGTTCCGACTCACAGAGACTCCATGTGTGTCAGAGTAGAATTGTGTGCCATACGGTTTTCAAAGCCGGGTTTTTCAGAAGTAGAACACCAGGTCTTTCTTCCAAAGTGCCTTTGAGTAGATGAGAATGGCCAGCCCTTCAGTTAGCAGCTGAGCCTATCAGCCAGTCTGAAGCTAGGAAGGAGGGGGCCAAAATATAGCTTAAGTAACACATTTTCCGAGAACGTAGGAATGAAAAAGCACACTTTCTGATCATTCACTCTTCCCTTAACCCTGTAATGTCAAGATGCCAGTCCTTAAACTGCTTCTCACTGGGTTTTATTCATCTTCTAATCCTCTCACTCTTACTTCTTTCTCCTCCTTGTCTCTAACATCCTTTAAACACATTATTTTCCCTTCAGCTGGATTTTCACTCCTTCAACTATCCTTAAATGTTAGATGTGTTGGTAAGGAGAAAAACAACAGGGAAGAAAAAAAAAGGCTTCAACTTGGAATTTCTTATTTGCTTGTTCTGCAGTTGGGGTGTACGTGTGTGTGTGCATGTGCACACATGTATGAGAGACAGAGATTCTGTATTTTCCTTAGAAAAGACTTGAGACCTTAGCGTATTGTGTAATAATATGTAAATTCATTTCATTTCTTTAACTTTTTCCTTTTCTTTTCCTCTCTTCCTTTTTCTCAAGTCTCTTTGAATTGCAATAAAGACTAAACAATCTGCCATTGTATACAATTTGCACACAAGCTGCCAAGCTGGCTGCCAGATTTAGTCCTGATGTGATCAAGAATGGCTGAGGTACAAAGCCACTGAAAAAACCAGTTCTCTACAGGAAATAGAAATTTATTAAAATCAGGTTTCTTCAAATGTCCCAACTGTTAAACTGGCAGCCTGCCAGGTCACCTGGTTCAGAATAGAAGGAGACAGGCAGATGGGATCTTCCAGCCCTAACTCAGGCCAGGCTGGGGCAGTGCAGGGGCCTGGAGAAGCAACTGTCATACATGGAAGAGCATCTTCATGCCATTACAACCAGGACACCAGATTACCATTTCCAATCATGGATATTTCAGAGTGCCATTTGAGGATTCTGGGAACCTGGCCAAAGATATTCCAATTTAGCTCTGATTTATTTGCAATTTCTTCCCAGCAGAATAAAATGTTAAGAACTTTCTGCAGTCCTGGGTTCTAATTCCAGCAGAGTTCCTTAACTTCTCTAAGCCTCATTTACCCCATCTCCATAATCCAGCTCAAACATTGGCTATCACATGATTTTTGTCTAGTCGTCTGAGCTGCTCTTTAAATTATAAGCTCAGTGAAGACAGAGCTTCCCATTACCTCTGGCGCCTAAGTCAATAAATACTCGAACGAGTGATTACATATACAGATGAGCGAATGAATGAATGAAAAGAATGAGAAGCTGTGGCTCCGCTGATTCTCCACTGGTCACCAGCTAATTGTATGCAACTTTCTCCACCAAAGCCACTGGCATTGGTCAGCAGTAGGGATAGTGAGACCTAGCCTTTCAGTCTCTGAAAAATAAAAATGGAGTGTTTTCTCTTCTGCCTATTCTCTGCCAGGACCACCATATTCCTTCCATTTGCAAACACACTGACTCAGACTCAAAATTATGAGGCCAACCTTGTCTCCAACTTGATCCTACTCTACCTCCAACCACAGCTGGCAGTAGTCATCACTATAGGCACCATCTGCTCGGCAACACTTCCTCTTGTTAAATAACAACAACATAAAAGCTTAAATAAACAATCAAAAGGACAGTGATATCTGTGCACAAAAATGAGAACACTCAAATGATTTTGTTCCAAAGATGTGAGAACAATTGTCATCTGTCTTCTCCTGGCTTTCTATCTACCTAGTTACATTGCTAAAGCATTTAAATTTTTCTAACATCCGAATATCTGTTTAGTACCTACCACATGTCAGACAGTACTCAAGGTACAGGGGCTACAGCAGAGAGCAAAACAGACAAAACTTCAGTCCTTATGGGACAGAAATTCTAGACATAGAAGAAATGAGTATTAATTGCCTGAAATTCTACGAGGTAGTTCTACTGTGTCCGCTAGGACAACTGTGACTCAGAGTCGACTCAGTGGCAGTGGGTTTTTGATCTGGTTATTTGTATGGACTAAAAAGTGTACTTATACTATAACATGAAAAGGCTTACTTTTTACTAAATAACAAAGAATTTGCTCTTGCATAAAAATCTGGGGCAAGGTGCTTCCACATACTAGAACAAGCATAGTCTTTCCTACTTTACATGGCATAGTGTCATTATCTACTATTGGAATGAGTCCTGCACTGTCGCTAGTGCCTGTGGGCGGACTGTTGGCTCAGTGGTCAAATTCCTATCTTAGCTGTTGGGGACCTGAGTCTGATTCTTTCCAATGAGCTCATGCACAGTCGCCACCCACCTGGATGTCAGTGGAAGCTTGTGTGATGCTCTGATGCTGAGCAGATTTCACTACAGCTTTCAGACTGAGACACACTAGGAAGAAAAGCCTGGCAACCTATTTCCAAAAGCCAACCAATGAAAACCCTATGGATCACAACAATCTGAAGTGCAAACAATCATGCAGACAGCACAGGACTGGGCAGCATTTTGTTCCATTGTGCACGGGTCACCGTGAACTGGGAGCCAACTTGACAGCTGCTAATAGCCACCACCCCTAGTGCCTAGTTCAATGCCTGGTACATAAATGAACAAACGAAGATTTTCTTTTTTCAGTTGCAGGGAGAGATTTCTATGGATTTATCTACCTTTTCTTTGGTAGATTGCAAAAAGTGGCCATAATTCTTCACACCCATTGCAATGTGGCTTTGTAGCTCCTCACATTAAGACATGAAGTCAATTTTTCCTCCCTTCAAATCTGAGTTGGACATGTGACCTGCTTTGGCTCATAGAATTTAGCAGAAGTAATGAGTCCCAGTTCTGAACCTAGATCTCAGGAGATGTTGAACACTTCCACGATTCTTCTGGCAAACTGCTCAGCCAACTGTGAACAAGCCTGCACTAGTCTGCTGAAGGATGAAAGTTTAATTAGAGCAAAAGCCAAATCATCCCGGCTGAGATCCCCTAGGGGCTCATATAGGTGAGCTTAACTGCTACCAGGATAAATGAGAAGCTGAGCCCAACCCAAACTGACAAGAAGAAAGGTGAGCTAATAGTGGTTGTTTTAAGCCATGGTGCATTGAGGTAGTTGGCTGCACATGAACAGCTATGATACACTAGTTGATACCTTCCTTCTGTGATCAATAAATCAACTATCACACCCTCATACACATTACCCTGGATATTTTGAGGGTCTCACTTGCATCCCAAAATAGACAACCCGGGTTCACAAAATGATTGTACTTACAACTTTAAAACAAATTAATAGATTTAGGGAAAATCATGACTTGTTTTTAAGGTAGAAATTCATATGTATATTTTAATTCACATCATCTTTATTTTTAAAATTAGAAGCCAAATTGAATTTAGAATACTTATCTACCTGGATCTAAGTTTTTCAAGTTCTTGATCAAATTCAGATTACTTTTTATTTCAAAATCTTTCTTATTACAATGATTGGTTTTGTTTTTTTGTTCTGTTTGTAGATTATTTTTGGGGTTTTGGTTTTTTTTTGCAAGGCTGAGATGGGATATCATTTAGATGCTCTGACCCCAACAAGATAGCACACTTCCTTGTGAGTTCAAGTTCACTTCTACTTTGCTACCTTGAGAGCCTGAGAATGTTCTTCAGATTTCCTTTGATACAAGTTTTCTTTTAATTTTTGGCCAAATCCTTGAACTTTTCCGATTTTCTCTTATACAGATTAGATGTTTTTAAAATATGGAACAATGACATCAGACACTGATTTTATTACTAAAGCAATTGACCAAGGGCCTGAGGTTGAAAGGACTGGACAAGGAAGTCTCAGAATGTTCTTATCTCTAGGGTGAAATCAGCTTGGCAACTCTGAGCTTTTTTCACATAGTGAAGCCTGGAATGCTAAATCCTGCTCCCCACACACCCCCAGTTCCAGGACACTGTAGTTTACTGCTGTTAGATAATTAACTAAATATTGCTCTTGAACATGGAACACCTTGATCTCTCTGGGTCCTGACTAGATCGCTTGAATTCTAGACTGCAGCTTATACTGGATGTTGATATTAATCCATTTCTTTCTGGCCCTGACCATTCCGGACTTCTGCTCCCTGTGTTCTAGGGTGACACAGACTGAAGCACATGGTATCACTGGTTACACAGTAGTTTCTGAGGGGTCAGTGGACTATATGCATCACCAAAGCCAATAAATTCTGAAATACAGTGCTGGCTTCATCATCCCATAATCTCTTCATTCTACATTATTTTATCACTGGGAACACTGCCAGGCTCTATTTTATGTCTTGCATCCCCTTTCAAAGTAAGTTGAACATTTTTGGAAGTGTAATCAACATACGTACATTTATATGCATACAAAATCACATACATATATGTAATCATATATATTTATTTGCTTATTTATTTATCACCATCCATTCTTTCCATTATCAATCAATGCATTTTATATCTAGCAAGGATATCATGGAATAATTCACCGGAAGAAACTGAAATGTATGAATAAACACATGGATAAATTATATTATTAATAAAACTGCCTTTGAATTTGCTGGTAGTGTTGGTTTCTAGCATTGAAAACACTGAATCATCTTGAGGTAGCCCTTTGTCTTGAAGAAGAGTTAGCAGCCAACATCGGTCCCTTGCCCTCTTCTCCCATTCCTCCTGCCTTGAACATAGAGGTGAAGTCTGGAGCTTCAGCAACCATCTTGTAAACATGAAGTGAAAGGCACAACAACAAAAGGCAGCCCCCCCTGCCCCCCCAAACGACAGCATGGAACGATAGGAGACAGCTGGTCTTTAATGGCAACAGTGCACAGCTAGCTGGACCCATGCCAACAGCTACCTCCTCAGAACTTCTTATAGGAGAAAAATAAACACCTATTTTTCTAATTCTCTGTTAAGTCTTCTGTTATTTGCGGGTAAATGTCAGGAAAAGTTCACTTCCAGTTGTCACATCATATGAGGACTCAGGGTGACGATAATTTGAATATTAATATTCCCTTGTTGAAAGCTCTCACCAGTGAAGTAGACTATGATTTGTGTTTAAAATATTTAACTTAATTATTATACATACACTTAACCAGAACAGTCTTAATTATGCAGTTTGACTTCAAAATGGGTTGCAACTTGTGAGTTTGTGATGTACTATATGTGACTTTCTTCTCTGCAGAAAACATTTTTCCATATCAGTATGGCATTGTTAACACAAGCTGGTTGTTGGGACATGAAGAAAAGCCTCAGGCAAGCAGGCTGAATGTTGTAATTGTGTTCGTTAAAACAGATTTCAACTTGTGAATAGAATTATCCTTGGTCCTCAGAGCGATCACTTTTCATTTGAATTCCAGGCCAGTTTCTAGAGTAAGATGCAGAGCCAGGGACAAGGTATGGACACTCAGGCCACAGCGAAAAGCCAACAGGGGCTGGGGCCGGTTAGTCGGGTAGCAGAAGTGTATGGAATACACACAGTTAGCCGTTGGATGTATTAGGGTTATTGTTCAGAAAACAAGAGCCAGCTGTTCTCCATCTTTTATGATGAAACCCCAAATCAAATGGGTTTATGTCTTTGCATCTAGGAATCAGATTAACCAAAAAGAATGCCCTCCTGGAAGGTGGGTAAATAATAGAATTGAACATTTAGGTGAGGTTTGGGATGGACGTCACTCTCTGGAGGCATTGATTTAAATTTAAATTATGGACTCCAAGAAAACACACACACACACACACACACACACATACACATTTAAATTCTGAGTCACCTTATGCCCCTTTTGTTAACTCTCAGATAACAGCGATACCCGTCAGCCCTGCTAGATGCTGGCACTGACTCTTTAAGGACACCTGTGACCTGTAGGCGAGAAGCAAGAGGCACAGCCTGTCTAGGTGGGCAGGCAGATGATGGCACCTTCTGTATCTCTGCCAATCCCTAGAGAAGCCCCTCCCCTCCTCAGGTATGAGATTGAGCAGTTTACACTGGATACCCTGATGTCTGCAAGTCATTACACAAAAGCCAGGCTCATTCTCGTTGGCAACAGGGTGGTTTCTGTGTGGTCCTGCCTGAAGGCAGTGGTGAGGACTGACTGATTTCTCCACATTGGTTCCACGATTTTATTTACCAACGTGCATAATTTGTAAACTCTGGCTTATTTTCCTCTTAGTAAACCCTTCCTAGTACTCAGTAAACATGTTTTCCTGGGGAAGACAGCAAAGTATTCCTGCTCTTTAAAATGTTCATGTGCCATATAAGCCTTGAAAGCCACAAGACTTGCACTCAGCTTTTAGGGAAAAAAATGTCAGTGCATCTTAATTTAAGCCTTAAGCACCCTAAAGCAGCAGCTAACTGGCGCCATCTGGAGGGAAAGAGCAATCTGAATAATAAAACAAAAAAATTCAAGCCTAAGGGGCCAATGACATAAATTCAGAGATTACAGGAAATTTGAAGAAACGAAGTTTCCTGCCTCTTCTCCCCTTCTTTGTGCTCTAGGTGACCTCTGGGTCTATCACTAGGGTCCCGAGGTCTCTCGTTCATTCACACATGACCTCAGCTTTAGACTTGACATTTTCTCCCCATAAGGCCCAGCACACAGTCATGGACTTTTATCACACAGTGAAACTCTTGAAAATTACCAAGTGATACCAGTGGTCACACCACGAAAACTGACATTTTAAATAAGGCCTGGTATTGGTCAGGCAGCATCCTGGACACTTTACAAACATAAATGTATTGATTCATTCAGTCTTCACAACAACCACAGGAACCTATGGACTAAGTCCTGTTACCCATCCTTTGCTGATAAGGAAATCAAGGCACACAAAAGGTTAAGTAATTCACCTAAGGTTACACAGAACATGGCTAAACTTGGTAGTTTGGCTCTAGAATCTGAGTTTTTATCCCAAAGACATAAGGAAAATGTGAGCCCAAGAGAGAAAGGGCTATATGAACTAGAGACTACATTACCCTGAGACTGAAAGAACTAGATAGTGCCTGGCTGCCCCCAATGACTGCCCCGACGTTGTACACAACAAAGAGTCGCTAACATAGTGGGAGAAAAGTGGAGTATAGAACTCAAATTCTACTAGAAAGACCACACTCGATGGTCTGACAAGCCAGGATCTCCAGAAGACACAGTTCCTGGACTTTCTGTTAGCCCAGAGCTGACACCATTCCCAAAGTCAGCTCTTGAGACAATGATCAGACTGGACTGTAAGACGTGAAATGATAAAAGCGAAGAGTGTGCTTCTTGGTTTAAGTAGATACAGAAGACCAACTGGGCAGTTCCTATCCAGCGATGAGATGAGAAGGCAGAGGGGAACAAGAGCTGGTCAAATGGACACAAGAAATACAGGGTGAAGAGGAGGAGTGTGTTGTCACAGTGTGGAGAGGGAACTAGAGTCTCACAACAAGGTACATGTGAAGTTTTACATATGACAACCTGACTTGAATTTTACTTAAAGCACAATAAAATATAAATAAATAGAATCTAAGCTTCTAAGTATCATGCAATTGTCTCTTCTGGGTTAGATAGTAGCAAATATTCTCAACTGTAAGATAAAATAACAACCTCACAGCTTTATTTTTGTCTTCATTTATTTCAATATATTTTTCTACTTGTACCTAAAAATAAAAAATATGAATATAATTACAGCCTGTTGATGAAATCATTGTATAGCGTGATACCAAAACCAAACCAAATTCACTGCTGTCAAGTTGATTCCAACTCATAGTGACACTATAGGACACAGCAGAACTGTTTCACAGAGTTTCCAAAGAGTGCTTGGTAGAATTGAACTGCCAATCTTTTAGTCAGCAGCCATAGCATGATCAATAGTTTCTCCTCCTTCTTGGACACAGTAGGGGGAAATAGCAAATAGCAGTATAATTAACATAGACTGAATATTCTTTGCATCCTATATTTTGTTATAATTGATCATCTCAACCTTTTTTTTTCTTTTTTTAGCTTAACTGTGTTTTAGGTGAAAGTTTACAGTGCAAATGAGTTTCCCATTCAAATATGTAGATGAGTTGTTTTGCGACATTAGTTACAACGCCCACAACGTGTCAGCACTCTCCCCCTTTCTCTTTCCACCCTGGGATCTCCATGCCCGTTTGTCCAGTCTTCTGTCTTGTCTTATTTTCTCCTCTTTGCTTTGGGTAGTGTCTTTGTTACCTAGCATTGCTATAACAGCAAATACTACAAGTAGATGGCTTTAGCAAAGAGAAACTTGTTTCCTCACAGTAAAGTCACCTAAAAGTCCAACTTCAGGGCGACAGCTCTGGGGGAGAGGCTTGCTCTCTGTGTTGGCTCTGGAGAAAAGTCTTTGTCTTCAGTCTTCCCCTGGTCTAGGAGTTTTTCAGGCACAAGGACCCTTGGTCCAAAGGACATGCTCTGCTCCCAGCACTCCCCTGTCTCTCTGTACACTTTTTTCTTCTATATCCCAAGAGATTGCCTCAAGACAGAGTATAAATTGTAGACTGAGTCCTGCCCCACCAACATAACTGCTGCCCATCTTCCCTCATTAACATCACAGAAGCAGGATTTAGGAAGATCACACAATACCAGGAATCATGGCCTAACCAAACAGATACACATAGTTTTGGGGGAAGACAGTTCAACCCTTGACAGGCAGGTATTGTCCATTTGGCTTTGTATGTACTTGACTGACCTAAGAAACACATTTCTTACATGTGTTATTGTTTGTTTTATAGGCCTGTCTGATCCCTGACTGAAAGGTGGGTGGCTGTGGGACAGCTTCATTTCTGAGTTAGCAGGGTGTCTGGGGCCATAGTCTCAGGGGTTCCTCCAGTCTCTGTCCAACCAGTAAGTCTGGAATTCCGTGTGTGTGTGTGTGAATTTGAATTCTGTTCTACATTCTTCTCCTTCTCTGTCTACGAGCCTCTACTGTGATCGCTGTAAGAGTGGTCGGTGGTGGTAGCTGGGCCCCATCTGGTTGCGGTGCTCCATTTGTCATTTAGCCTAACGTTTTCCTGGTATCTTTTTCATTTTTTTTGCTCTGAATGTGATGGGACCAGTAGATACATCTTAGGTGGCTGCTCACAAGCTCTTAAGACTCTAGAACCTACTCACCAAAGTAGGATGTACAACACTTTTTTCACAAACTATAGTATGCCAATTGCCTTGAAGTACCCTGAGAGCATGGTCCCCCGTCCTCAGCCCCTGTAACTCACTCTGTCAAGGTGTTGGGATGTGTCTTAGGAAGTTTTATGACTTTACCTTGACCAAGTTGTGCTGACTTCCCCTAGTATTGTTTGTTGTCTTTCCCGTCACCAAAGTTAATACTTGCCTACTATTTAGTTACTGAGTTCCCTTCCCCACTCCTCCTTTCCCTGGTAACCATCGAAGATTGTTTTGTCTGTGTGTACACCTTTTCTTGGAGCTCTGGGGCAGGCAGTGATTAAGCGCTTGGCTGCTAATCAAATGTTGGCCGTTAAAGTCCACCAGCTGCTCCTCGTAAACCTTGTGAGACAATTCTACACTATCCTATAGAGTTTCTATCAGTTGGAATGGACTCAATGGCAATAGTTTTTTCGGGGGGGAACTTTTCGTGAGTTTTTATAACAGTAGTCTCATATAGCGTTTGTCCCTTTATGATTGACTTACTTCACTCAGCGTAATTCCCTCCAAATTCATCCACGTTGCGAGACATTTCATGGATTCATCATTGTTCTTTATCGTTACTTAGTATTCCACTGTGTGTATACCAGTTTATGCATTCACCTGTTGACAGACACTTGTTTCCATCTTTTTTTGCTATTGTGAACAATGCTGCAATGAACAGAGGTATGTGTATGTCTCTTTCTGTGATCACTCTTTTTTCTCTAGGATACATTCCTAGGAGTGGAGTTGCTGGATCATATGGTATTTCTATTTCTTGCCCTTTGAGGAGGCACCACATCATTTTTCCTAGTGGTTGTACCATTTTACATTCTCATCACCATTGTACAGATGTTCCAAACTCCCAACAACTCTCCAATATTTGTTATTTCCTCCCTCCCTCCCTCCCTTCCTTTCTCCCTTCCTTTCTCCCTCCCTCCCTCCCTCCCTCCCTCCCTCCCTCCCTCCCTCCCTCCCTCCCTTCCTCTCCCTCCCTCCCTCCCTCCTCCCTCCCTTCCTTCCTTTCTTTTTTGTTAGTGCCAGTAATGTCATGGTGAGATGGTATCTCTGTAGTTTTGATTTGCATTTCTCTAATGGCTGGTGGGAGCCCTGCTGCACAGTGGTTAAAAGTTCAGACTCCTAACCCAAAGGCTGACAGTTCGAATCCAACAGCCAATCCTTGGAAACCCTAATGGGGGAGTTCTGCTCTATCTTATGGGGGGGCAGCTACGAGTCACAGTCAACTTGATGGTGTGGTAATCACTAATGATCAGAACCATTTCTTCACGTGTCTGTTAGCTGCCTGAATGTCTTCTTTGATGAAGTGTCTGTTCATATCCTTTGCCCATTTTTAATTGGATTATTTGTCATTTTGTTGTTGAGGTGTTGAAATATTCTACAGATTTTAGAGATTAGACCCTCGTTGGACATGTCATAGCCAAAAATTATTCCAAATTTGTAGGTTCTCTTTTTACTTTTTTGGTGAAGTCTTTTGATGAACATTTAAGTGGTTAATATTTTTAGGAGTTCCCAGTTATCTAGTTTATCATCTAGTGTTGGTGCATTGTTATGGTTTGTATTGTATTTATGCCACGTATTAGGGCCTCTAATGGTGTCCCTATGTTTTCTTTCCATGATCTTTATTGTTTTCAGTTTTTTTAAATTTAGGTCTTTGTTCCATTTTGAATTAGGTTTTGTGTATGATATGAGGTATGGGTCTTATTTCATCTTTTTACAGATGAACGTCCTGTACATTTGCCAGCACCATTTGTTAAAAGGTTGTATTTTCACCCATTTTATGGACCTTAGTCCTTTGTCAAAGATCAGTTGTCCTGTAGGAGGATGTTTTCAAACCTAGGCTCTTGATTATGTCCCATTGGTCTATGTGTCTGTCATACCAGTTTTGACTATTACAGCCGTATAGCAGGATCTGAGATTAGGTAATGAGAGGTCTCTTACTTTGTTCTTTTTCTTCACTTACGCTTTGCTTCTCTGGGGCCTCTTTCCCTTCTATACAAAGTTGATGATTAGTTTTTCCATGTGTAAGTATTTGGATTGAGATTGCATTTTATCTGCAGATCATTTGGGTAGAATTGCCTGTTTCAAATGCTGAGTCTTCGTATCCGTCAGTGCGGTATGTTTTCCCATTTATGTAGGTCTCCTTTTGTCTTTTTTGCAGTACCGTTTTGTAGTTTTCTCTGTACAGGTCTTTTACATCCCTGGTTAGATTTATTCCCAAGTACTCTATCTTTTTTGGGCTATTATGAATGGTATTGTTTTCCTTATTTCCTTTTCAAAGTTCCCTTTGTTGGTGTATAGGAACCCAACTGATTTTTATATATTTATTTCGTATCCTGCTTATCTGCTGAATCTTTCTATTAGTTCTAGTAGTTTTCCTGTGGAATCTTTGGAGTTCTTTATGTATAGGATCATATCATCCTTGAGTAGGGATAGTTTTACTTATTCCTGTTCAATCTGGATGCTCTTCATTTCATTTTCTTGCCATACTGCTCCCGCAAGCACTCCCAGGAGAATGTTAAATAGGGGTGGTGATCAAGGGCATCCTTGTCTTGTTCCCGCTCTCAAGAGGAATGTTCGCAGCCTCTCTCCATTGAGAATGATGTTGCCTATTGGTTTTGTATAAATGCCCTTAATTATGTTGAGGAATTTCCCTTCTATTCCTATTTTACTGAGACTGTTTTTAAATCAGGAATGGGCATCAAACTTTATTGAACGCCTTTTCTGTAGACTGAGATGATCATGTGATTCTTTCGTTTTGTTTATGCAGTGAATTAGGCGGATCTATCCTTGCACACCTGGTGTAAATTCCAGTTGGCTGTGGTGTTTTTTGTTTGTTTGTTTTTGTTGTTGTTGTTATTGTTATGGTGCTGAATTCTATTGGCTAGAATTTTTGCATCTATATTCATGCTAGATGTTGGTCTGTTTTTCTGTAATTTTCTTTCTTTGTGGTGTCTTTGCATGGCTTTGGTATCAGGGTTGTGCTGGGTTCACAGAATGAATTTGGGAGTATTCCTTCCTTTTGTACACTCTGAAATAGTTTGACTAGTACTGATGTCAGCTCTTCTCTGAATATTTGGTAGAATTCTCCAGAGAAGCCATCTGGGCCAGAGCTTTTTTGTTTTTGGTTTTATTTCTTTTTGTGATTGAGTGAAAGTGTACAATCCAATTTAAATTTGCATGCCCACCTATCTGCAGCTCCTTCTCCTCTCCTTGCCTGGTGACAGCATACTCCTCCTTTCTGTTATATACATGTCATATGCTCTTAACAATCTCTTGTCCCCTGCTCTCCACCCTCTCCATTCCCTTATACTAAGAGTCCAGTAGCACAACATCCTATAGATACATAGAACCATAAAGTGTGCACACGATGCAGTCACTCTGTGTCCCTGAGTCCAATCTATTCCTGTCCACAGAGTTGACCTCAGTAATGATTACGATCAGGGGCAGCGTCAGGTCTAGAGAGTATGCTCCCTGGGGAACTCCCAGGCCTTCAGACCATCAGTTACAGTCTTTTAGTTGAGTCTCTAGGGTGTAACCCCCCTTTCTCGCGTTGCCACTATGACTGAATACTGTGAGTCACATCACTGTGGCTGGGCACCATCTGGTTTCTTCTGGTCATACATTGATACAGTCATCCATTCATGTGGCATTATAATCAGAGACAATGTATTATTTTGAAGTTTTAGATTTTATTGAGTGTTGCTTTGTGGCCTGAAATGTAGTCTATTTTAGAGGATATTCCATGTGCATTTGAAAAGAATGTATATCTTGCTGCTGTTGTAGTAAAGTGTTCTGCGTAAGTCTGTGAGGTTATGTTGGTTGATTTTGTCCTTTAGATCTTCTGTATCTTTCTCGCGTTTCTAGATTTTCTGTCCTTTGTCAAAGTGTGGTGTGTTGAGGTTTCCTAATATTATTGCAGTACTATCTATTTCTCTTTTCAATGCTGTTAGTTTGTTTTATGTATTTTGGAGCCTTGTTACTGGGTGCATACATATTTATTAAGGTTATTTCTTCCTGGTGGATTGTTCCTTTAATCATTATATAGTGTCCTTTCCTGCATTTTATGGTTGATTTTGCCTTAAAGTCTATTTATCTCAGATTTGCATTGCACTCCTGCTCCTTTTTGGTTGCTGTTTGCTTAATATATTTTTTCCTTTTTCTATTTTTTAATATATTTATGTTTCTGTCTCTTCTAAGATATGTGTCTTGTAGACAGCTGTGATGGTAAAGGCTGTGTGTCAACTTGTCTGAGTCATGCTTTGCAGCAGTTTGGTAGTTACAATATAGTCAGCACCTATGTAATGAGGTAATCATCCCCATTATAAGATCTGCTATGAGCAGCCAATCAGTTAAAAGTGAGTTTCCTTAGGAGCGTGGCCTGCATCCAATATACGCAGATGTTTGGGGAAAGCTTGCTACCTTTTACTCACCCTGAATCCTCATCTGACTACAATTCTTGGGACTTTCACTAGAACCTTACCTGTCAATCATGGCATTCATCAGCCTCTGCAGCCTGTGAATCAGCAGACTACCTTCTTACCTGCTGGTCCTGGGATTTGTCGGTCTCCACAGCCTGGGAATCAGCAGCTTGCTGTCTGAAATCTTGAGTTCACCAGTCTCTACAGCTATGTGAGTCAGGAAAAGCCTCCAGCCTGATACCTGGCCCATAGAATTGGCACTTGCTAGCCTCTACAATAGCATGAGCCATTTACTTGCTATAAAACTCTCTCTCTCTCTCTGAAAATATATGTTTCTGCTACTGTAGAAAACTCAGCCTCGGACAACAATATATTGATATGTTGTGGGTTTTTGTTTTTGTTTTTAAAATCTATTCTGTTTCTTTACAAATATATTTAAGCTATTTGTATTCAGTGTGATCACTGATAGGTGTCACAGATTGAACTGTGTTCCCCCCTGAAAATATCTGTCAACTTGGCTAGGTCATGATTACTGGTACGGTATGACTGTCTACCATTCTGTCACCTGACATGACTTCCATATGTGTTATAAACCTTATTGCTATGATGTAATGAGATGGATTGATGGCAGTTACATTGATGAGATCTACAAGATTAGATAGTTTTAAGCTTATCTCTTTTAAGATATAAAGGAGAGAAGCCAGCAGAGAGACATGGGGATTTCTTTACCACCAGGAAAGCAGTGCTGCCATCGCAGTGCATCTTTTGGACCTTAGGTCCCTCTGCTGGGATGCTGCCAGATAAAGAGAAAACTGATGTATCACAGGGATCTTCCTCCAGAGCCTACACAGACAGAAAGCATTCTCCTGGAGCCTGCACCCTGCATTCAGACTTTTGGCCTACTGGCCTGTGAGAAAATAAACTTCTCTTTGTTAGAGCCATCCATTTGTGCTACTGCTGTTGCAGTGTCCCCAGAAGACCAGGACATAGCAAAAACAAACAAACAAACAAAAACATACCTGCTGCCATCAAGTTGATTACAACTCATAGCAATCATGTAGTACAGAGTAGAACTGCCCCATGGAGTTTCCAAAGAGCACCTGGTAGATTTGAACTGCAATTTTTTGATGGACAGCTGCAGCACTTACCCAGTATACCACCAGGGCTTCTGACCAAGACAATAGGAATGAGTTTATTGCTGTTACATTGTTTATACCTTATTTGTTTATTTATTGTTTTCTTCGTTCCTCTTTACCTTCCTATTCTGAATTCCTTTTGTTTGTGGATTTTCTCTCATTACTTTACATTCTGTGTTTACTGAAACTTTTTCTTCTTTTTAATTCTGATGAGTACATTTGTTAACTTTCTTTGTGGGTACCTTGAAATTTATTCTTATTTTCCTAAGTTTGAACTATTCTTTCACTACTTGTTACTGCCTTGATCTCCTCTCTATTTGAAAGTTCTATACACATACCGTTTATTCTTTGTTTCATTGCTGTAAAGAAAATCTTCCTTGTACATGACTTGTGTGTATAATATCTTCCATGTCTTGCCCTCTAAAGTCTTGGTTCACAGAAGACACATAACCTCAGATTTAGATATTGTAAGATGGTTCTTCAAAGTGGCTTCTCCACAATCTCACCACCACTCTGTGTTTTCAGATTCTAAAATTCTGGCAATGAGATCAGGATGAAATTATCTCTCATTGTTTTAATCTGCATTTCCCTGATTACTAGTTAGACTGAACATATTTTTGTAGCTTCACTGGCCATAAGAATTTTTCTCTTCTGAGAATTGCTCATTTTCTTCATTGTACTGTTTGTCTTTCTTATATCTCTCACTGCAGTTGAATTTTAGCTGATATTAATGTAAATCTTTTGTTGGCTATATTCATTTCAAGTATATTCTCCTAATCTGTGTTTATATTGTCTTTTATTATACAGAGCAACATCTGTTTTTCCTTCCACGCTTCATAATTTCAACATGTTTCCTGAAAAGGTTCTTGGCTACTCTGCTCATAAACGTAGTTCCCTATATTTTTCTCTAACAGCTTAAACAAATTGCTTCTTATACTTAATCCTATTGTTAAATTGGAAATAATTTTCATGAATGGTAAAAGGTAGGGATCTAATTTCATCTTTTTACAAAAGGGTAACCAGTTGTTTTAGCACAATTTAGGAGCAATTCTCACTGATTTTTAATACTTCCTCTTATAATAATTCTTGTACATGTTCTATTGATCTACTTTTCTATCTTGACACTCAAGTTCAACAGTGTTTTATTGTAACTTTATGTCTTGGTGTTTGCTAGTATGCTTCCCTTTGTCTTGGTTATTCTAGACTTTTAGGATCAGCTGATCAAATTCTGCAATTGCAATTGCTTACAATTTATAGATTGAGGAAAATTAATACCTTTAAAAATATTCTTCATCCCCTCCATGAACATGTTATAGCTCTTTATTTAGGTCTTCTTTACTGCCTTTCAGTAAATATTTATAGTTATCTTCATAAAGAGTAACATATTTAGTTAGAATTCTTCCTAGGTATCTCAGAGTTATTTTCAGCTATTTTGAATATACTGTTCGTCTTAGTCTTCTAGTGTTGCCATAAGGGGATGGCTTTAAAAAGATAAATTTTATTCTGTAACAGTCCTGTAGGCTGCAAGTCCAAATCCAGGGCATCAGCTCCAGGGGGAGGTTTTTTCTGTTGGCTCTGGAGGAAGGTCCGTGTCATCAGTCTTCCCCTGGACTGGGAACTTCTGAGGTACAGTGACTCCAGGTCCTTTCTAAAGGATGCTCTCTGCTTCCTGTACTGCTTCTTGGTGGTATGAGGTCCTCAACTCTCTTCTTGGTTCGCTTTTCTTTATATTCTATGAGATTGCCTTAAGGCACAATAGAATCTTCCACACTGAGTCCTGCCACACAGACACAACTGCTGCCTACCCTCCCACATTAACATCATATAGGCAGAGTTTACAACATACAGGAATATCACACAATATTGGGAATCATTGCCTAGCCACATAGCCATACACATTTTAGGAGGAACACAATTCAATCCATGACACGGTTCTTTTTAAAAATTACATTTATTAAACTGATAATTACTGGTCTATACGCATAAAGTTGATTTTTATATATTAATGAGATATGAACAGATTGATTCATCTTTTATTAATCTGAACAGTTTTCAGTATAGATGATTACATTGCCTGCAGTGATGACGGTTATTTTCTTTCCAATCCTTGTCTGATTATTTTTTCTTATCATACTCTTTTAGCTAGGTTCTCTAGTACCAGCTTGAACAGGAATAATGGTGGAAGACATCCCTGTAAGTTCTAGATTCTTATTTGTCTATCTGTATTTTACATAAAGGTTTAGGGAACAAACTAGCTTCTCATTAAACAATCAGTACACATATTATTTTGATATATTGGTGTCCTTTCTATTGTTTTGATGCTGCTGTCATAATTTATAGATGATGTCTCTGACTCCTTATTTGAAGTATTAGCTTTTTTATGTTATTGAGAACTCTTCACCTAGGTTGGTATCTGGCTGGCTCTGTCCTGTGTCCTAGACTCCAGCTGTTGCTATCATGTCAATTCCTACTTATAGCAACCCTATAGGTCAGATTAGAACTGCCTGATAGAGTTTCCAAGGAGCACTGGCAGATTTGTACTGCCAACCTTTTTGTTAGCAGATGTAGCACTTAACCTACAATGCCACCAGGGTTTCCTCTCTAACCAAAGGACTTCTTTTAATATTTCTTGTAAGTTTGGTCTTGTTTCTATGAATTTCCTTAATTTCTGTTTATTTGGAAATGTCTTCATTTTGCCATCATATTTGAGAGTTTTGCAAGATATACTATCCTTCATTAGTATTCTTTTTTCAAGATTTTCTTTCAAGATTTCATACATATCACTATATTGCCTTCCTGCCTTTATAGTTTCTGCCAACTATTTGTTTCCCCTTTGTGAGTGATTCTTTGTTTCTCTGGAGCTGCTTTTAGGATTCTTTCTTGGTCTTCAGATTTAGCAAGTGTGATTATGATGTGTCTTGACTACTCTCTTTTGAGGTATATCATATATGGGGTTCACCGAGCTTGGATAGTCAGCTTTTCATCTTTCACATTTGGGAAATTTTCTGCCAGCAAATCTTCAGTAATCTGTGTTTTTCATTTTCTTCCCCTGTCCTGGAACTCCAGCCACACAAATTTTTGGTTTTGAATAAGTCCCACATAATTCTTAGATTTTCTTCATTCTTGTCTCTGACTTTTCCTCAAACAAAATCTGTCCACGGATTTGTCTACACTGTCATTCATACGTCTTCCACTGTTTTAGATTTGTTCCTAAAACCTTCAATTAAGTTGTTCATTTCTGAAATTTTGCTGTTTATCTTTTGGATTTATAGTTATTCTCTTTATATGATTTCTTATTGTTTATTTATTTTGACATTTTTCTGGTATTATTTTCCTGAATTCCTATATTGCTTTATCTGCGTTTTTCTTGATTTTGGCTATGTTTTCATGGATTTGGTCTGTTTTCCATGATTTGGACTATTTTTTCCTTGATCTCGTTCCTGATCTCTTGGACAGGCCTAAATATTAGCCTTTCAAATTCTATATCAGGTACTTTCACTGCATTTAACTCTACTGGACAGTCACCCGATTCATTCTCATTACATGCTGGAGACATCTTCTCTTGCTTTTCAGGAAAAAAAGTATGTCAAAGTATATTTTGATATTGTCTGTTGTCTCCAAGACATTGTGGTACTATTAATTTTTTCTATTTAGTGATTGTATATTTACCTTGCTACTTTGTTTTGCTTTGATATATCACAGTGGGCAGGCCAGGGGTGCTCTGCTGCTTAGTCATCTGTAGATATAATGTCTCTCACTCCCTTGTCAGGTGGGTCAGGCAGCAGCAGGCAGGATGGGTCCAATTTGCTGTACACTTTTTTGGTGAAGTGGCCTGAAGTAGACTGAATGGGTGCTGTCTGCTTCCTGATGTTGGTCTAGCAGCATGGGAGTGTTCATCGCACCTTGCCAGATAGGTAGGGCTGTCAGAATGGGGAGTGGTATAGCTTCCTTCCCTCTGTTCAGCAGCCGGTCAAGTGGCTAGAGGCAGAGGTAGTGGGGGCCTCCTGTGGTGGTGGGTCCAAGTGCTAGGGATGTTCCAGCTGTGGCAGCACAGGGGGGGCCAGTAAGAAAGGAAGGTGGTACATGGAGTTGGGGTGAGAGGGAACAGAGGAGAAAGAGAAAGAAAAAAAAAAGGTAACCAGTAAATGCAGATGGGGTGAATGTGGGAGTCAGCAGGAAGGAGGGAGGTGGCATACAGGGCTGGGTGGGAGAGAGAAAAGGAAGAAAGAGAAAAAGTGGTCCTGTGGGAGCCAGCAGGTGGAGGTGGGGCAGAGCTGGGATGGCAATAGAGTGGTGCCTCTTGAGTGGTGTAGTGTGACCCACTGGGAAGAGGTACAGGTGGGTTATGGGGCTAGGTGGGAAGGAGAAAGAAGCAGAAGAAAGGGGTAAGATGACACCACAGGAGTCAGTGGTTAGGGGTGAGGCAGACCTGAGACGGCAGTGGTCCGGTGGCTCTCTAGCCAAGAAGTGAAATGTATCTTGATGGGTAGGAATGGAACTTGAGTACAGAGCAGAAAGATGAGTAGTAGGAAACAATTTCTCTCTTGGTTCCAGGTGCTCTGTCTCCTGTTGGGAGGTCACTGAAGTGGCCTTCCCTCACTTCTTGTCTGCGGTTGTTGCTGTCTGTTTTCCAAGATGACAACACTGTTGTGTTAGTTGGCAAGGGACCTTCACTCTGTATCTCTCTCTATTCTGTTTTCCTTTTATTTCTTCTTCCAATTGGTGTTTGAGCTAGTTCTTTATTCCTTCATTTGATGCTTAGTGTTCCAGGACTGACATTTGTATCTGTTTTATTCAGTTTTTTAGGTCTTTGCTGCAGAGAGACAGTGTGATGGGTTTTTCTACAGCACGATGTTGGCTCTGCCTCTCTTAACCTTTCTTAGACAACTCTATAAGTATGACTGGAATCCCCACTCTACAGCAAGGAAACTAAAGCAAAGGACTATTAAGTAACTTGCTCATTAAAAGACTCAGACTCAAGCATTTTCACCCTAGAATCTATATGTTCAATCACTATACTATACACAGCTTCTCATAACTGAGTACATTAAAAAAAAGCCACTAATACTATAGCTCTTAATATTTTAATAGCTTAATGTCAAAAGTAAATACTACACAGGCTCTAAAGTGTTAGGTTTACTTAACGTTGTAAGTATCTATGTTATTTCTCAAGCGTCCTGTATTAATTCTTTAAATTTACTTTGTTCAGTTGCATAGTTCACTGCGACAAAGCAATGCTTCCATTGTTTCTTTGTCCATGTTATATTTCATTTGCAATGTAAAGATGTCAAAACTTTCTCCAAAAAAGAGGACAGAAAGAAATGCTAAAGTCTAGCCATGAGTCAAAATTAACTTGTCAAGGCAATGACCAGATTGATACTATACGTATTGACACAATTAAGTAAAATAATAGGGAGATAATGGAAGCCAAAAAGTAAACAAAACCCTATTTAGGGTGAGAGAGGTTTATTTTCAGGGGGAGAGGGGATGGATATGTTAAAAGATAATTATTTATGTAGGAATCTTCCTAAAAGCTTTCTCTACATTCCTATAGAGGTATAATAAATTTCTCAGAGTAAGTCTGAGAAATACTAGTAAAGAATCTGATTTCTTTAAATTCCAGCCAGGTCATCTACTTTAGAGGCTGCAACATACGTTTAGATATTCTGGTCCCAAGCCCAAACTTTAGAAAGATTGCTGGCAACCACAAATTAACCAGAAATGCCATAAAGGGTATGTCCGTCTCCTGTGTCTCCAGATAAATCAGCTTCTTAAGTCCTATTTATGTACTTGTTTTCAGGATATAAGGATGTAGGTTGTCTCCTCAAAATTCTTTGGTCCTGGACTGGGCCTGAAAGCCTACAGAAACAGTAACTTTACAAAGTATATAGATCCCCAGGTCAGCTCATAAGGTCAATTAAAAGTACATAGGGAAATGTAAAGGACTTAGAAGAGCCAAAACAACTCTAAAAGAAAAGAACGAAGTTGGACACCTAAAACTTCCTGATTTTATTCCATCCTTGATTTTTTCTATAACCCAGCAGTTTTTGAGCAAGGTATTATTCACTTTCCATGTGTATGATTTTTTTCCCCTTGCTTTTTCTGTTACTGATTTCTACTTTTATGGCTTTTATTGATGCTTTGGATTTTGTCAAGGCTTGCTTTATGGCCTAAGATGTTGTCTATTCTACAGAATGTTCCATGTGCATTGGAGAAGAAAATATACTTGGTTGCTGTTGGGTGGAGTGTTCTAAATATACCTATGAGGTCAAGTTGATTTACTGTGGCATTTAGATCTTCCATGTCTTTCCAGAGCTTCTTTCTGGATAGTCTGCCCTTCACTGAAAGTGGTGTTTGAAATCTGCTATTATTGTGGAGCTATCTGTTTCTCTTTTCAATGCTGTTAGAGTTCATTTTACGTATTTAGGAGTGCTATCACTGGATGTGTAAATATTTAATATGACTATGTTCTCCTGAGGTACTACTGAATCCTTTAATCATAATATAGTGTGCTTCCTTATGATTGTGGTGGATTCTACTTTAAAGTCCTTTTTCTCAGAAATTAATACTGTGACTCCAGTTTTTTTTTTTCTTGAATATTGATTCTTGATACATATTTTTCCATACTTTGAGTTTTAGTTTGTTTGGGTCTTTAAGTCTAAGCTGTGTCTGTTGTAGGCAGGATATAGTCAGATCATTTTCTTACTCATTCTGCCACTCTCTGTCTTCTTATTGGTACATTTAATCCATCTATATTTGCATAATTATTGACAGGTATGGGCTTAATGCTGTCACTATGATGACTTTTTTTTTGTCATTTTTGGCAATTTCTTTGTTCCACTTAATTTTCTGTGCTGAGTCATTTTTCTTTCCATGTCTTCTTTCCATGTTTTTCATTGTTGTTGGTTTTGTATTTGCTGAGACTTTATGTTTTTCTTGTTTTTTATTTTGATGTGTAGGATTGTCATTTTCCTTTGTGGTTACCTTCACATTTGCTCCTGTTTTTCTAAATTTAAGCCTGTCTTTAATTGCTTTATATTGTCTTGACTTTCCACATGGAAGATCTATGGCTACATTTTTTTAGTCCCTGTTTCTATTATAATGTTGACATCTTTTACATAAGGACATCCTGTTTCCCTATTTTTGTTGTTTAGCTTTGACTTACTTTTGTGATTTTCTTATCTGGGTTGATATCTGATTGCTCTAGCCTTGGGTTGTAGCCTTGTGTTCTAGCCTTGGGTTGTTATCTGATGTTACCGATTTTCTAACCTGAGGATTCCCTTTAGTATTTCTTGTAATTTGCATTTGTGTTTTGTAGACCTCCTAAACTTTTGTTTATCTGGAAATGTCCTGCCTTTGCCATCATATTTGAGTATCAGTTTTCCTGGATATACAAGATCTGCCAATTAAGTTCACAAACATCCTAGAAAAAGTACTACATACCTCATAGATGAATATGATGACCTTTGAAGTACTCCCCGTGGGAAGCTACGCACTGACACCAATGCCTTTTTGGAACTCTTTCTGGAATGACCATCAGCGGTGTCATCATATTACCCTTGATATCCTGAATGTCATCCAAATGTCTTCCATTCAATATTTCCTTTATCTTCAAGTAAACAAAAAAGTTACTGGGGGCAGATCAGGTGAGTGGGTAGGGTGTTCCAATACAGTTATTTGTTTGCTAGCTAAAAACTCCCTCACAGACAGTGCCACGTGAGCTGGTACATCGTCGTGATGCAAGAGCCATGAGTTGTTGCTGAAAAGTTCAGTTGTTTTTGTCTAACTCTTTCATGCAGCCTATCTGTGCAAGAAAAAAATAGAAGCACTTCCAAATAGTAAACTTGGTTAGCTGTTTGTCCAGTTGGTACAAATTCATAAGGAACAATGCCTCTCATATCAAAAAAGGTTAGCAAAATCATTTTGATTCTTGATTTGGACTGACAGAACTTTTTTGGTCATGAAGAATTGACTGACTTCCATTGTGCACTCTGTTTTGTGCTTTGTTTCAGGGTCATATTTGGTACACTCATGTTTCATTACCAGTGACGACATGGCCCAAAACATCACCCTCATCTCTCCAAAGGGTCTTGGCAAATTTTGACTCTCCTTTGCTTTCGTGCATCAGTGAGCTCCTTTGGGACCACTTTTGCACACACCTTTCTCATGCTGATCTTTTCAGTTGAGATGTTCCTGTTTTTCTGTGGATGTTTACTTGGTCTGCTATGCTTCTCACAGTCAGGTGATGATTCTGATGAGCAATTCAACTAATTTTTGCAATGTTTTTGTTGGTTCTACTCATCACTGGCCACCCTGACCTCTCTTCATCAGTGACACTTTCTCTACCCTCAGAGAAACCTTTAATCCATTTGTATACTGCCATTTTCTTCATGGCATTATCACCATAAACTTGGATTAACATGTCCCTGATTTCACGTCCACTCTTGCCAAGTTCAACAAGAAATTTAATGTTTGTTCATTGCTCTAATTCAAGCTCCAACATTCTCGTGATGGCACACAAAAACACACAACAATAATAAACACCACTCAGCAAGATGCTGCCACACATCAACATGAACACAGCTGTGAGACACTGATATACCAAGGTTATGAAACCTTACCAAGTTGTTTGTGTGTACAGTGCTACCTGTTTAAGTGCATGGTGGCAAGTTTGCAAACTTGTGAGACCTCATATAATTCTTGGCTGGCAATTATTTTCCTTCAAGGCTTTGTTTATGTCATCTCATTGCCTTCCTACCTGCATGATTTCTGTCGACGGCACTTGGCTTGGCAGTCTGAGCTTACTCTTATTGACTCTCCTTTATAGATAATTTTTCACTTAACCCTAGCTGTCTTTAAAATTACCTCCCTGTCTTTTTAGTTTTGTCAGGTTTCATTATAGTACGTTTTGGTATCTTTCTTTTGGGACCTACCTTGTGTGGAGTCCGATGAACACTTGGGTAGATATTTTCCCATCTTTCATGATAACACAGAAGTTTCCTTTTAACAGATCTTCACCAATTCTCTCTGTATTTTCTGTTATCCCTTTCTCTGTTCTGGTACTCTAAACCCTCATATAAGAGCTGCCAATTAGGTTCATGAACTCATACTAGAAAAAATGCTACATACCTCATTGTTGACAATCACTACATTCACCCTCAAGGTACTCACCTTGGGAAGCTATGCACTGACACCAGTGTGTTAGCCCACCTTTCAAAATAATTTGACAATTCTTTCTGGAATGGCCATCACACCTGTCACTGTATAACCTTTGATGTCCTGAATGCTATCAAAATGTCTTCCTTTCAATATTTCCTTTATCCTCAGGTAAAGAAAAAAGTCATTGTGGGCAGATCAGGTGAGTAGGGAGGGTATTCTAATATAGTTACTTGTTTAGTGGCTAAAAGATCCCACACAGACAAAGAGTTCCAAAATTGCTTTGAAGAATGGACTAGGCACTGGCATCAGTGAATAGCTACCCAAGGGGAGTAGTTCAAAGGTGACCATAGTGATATTCAGCAATGAGGTATGTAGCACTTAGAACAATTAAGTTCACAGACTTAATTACCAGACCTCTCTAGAATATTCTTCTTGATAGAATCTACATAATTCTCAGTATTTCTTCATTTTTAAAATTCTTTTATCTGATTTTTCCTCAAATATACTGATGTCAAGTATTTTATCTTCAATGTCACTAATTCTGGCTTCCATAGACTTAATTTTGTACATTTGACTTTCTATAGAGTTGTCTAACTCTTTAATTTTATTATTGATCTTCTGACTTTCTGCATGCTGTTTCTCTGTGAGTTCTTGCAGCCTGTTCAACTTGTCTTTATGCTGTGCTGCATTTTTCCTGATCATTTCATCCAAGCCAAGTGCCGTCGAAGAGTTCTAAATATTGATCATTTGTATTCTACCTCCAATAATTCCAGGATGTTCTCTTCATCTGGAATATTTCTTGATTCTTTGTTTTTGGAGATTCTGAAGCCATCATGGTCTGCCTCTTTAAGTGATCTGATACTGAGTGTTGTCTCTGAGCTATCAGTAATTTGTTGTATTCATTTATTTTTGCTTACTGAGTCCTAGCTTCTCATTTTCTTTTGAAATGCTAAAATGGGCTGATCATGCAAGCTAGCTTGATTTTTGGCACCTTTGAGGCTCTAGCATCCTAGACCTAGGCAGGTGACCCCAGGAATGCACTTATTTTTCTTACAGTATTCAGCTCAGGTAGTCAGTCACCAAGTGTGTGGTGTAGGCTAACGCCTATAGTCCTAGATGGGCAGGGGTGATTAGTGTAGGAACAGGTATCTGGCTGATAAAGGTAGGGACTTGACAACAGTCAGTGAATGTCTTGAGGAAGATAGTCCCCTTATGGCTGAGCCTACGCAAAGGAATTGTTTCTGCCCTGAGTTCCCTACTTAGGGGAGTCAGTAGATTATTCTTTCATTCATTTATTTATTTTCCTCCCTTGTTTGTTGAATAGCTCCTTCTCTGGGTCTAGGATAATGGCTTAGGATATATGTAAGGAGTCCTACTTCCAGCCCAGGTAGTAGTGTCAGACTCTGGAGCTGGACACAGTACAGAGAAGGGAAAGGTAAGCACTGAGAAAAGCAAAGGAAGTTTACCCCAAAGGAAAGATTTAGACCCTCATGCAATAGATTAGATGCGATCTACTTAGCTTTTGACAACGGAATGCCATTTTTTGCTGATTCAGAAGGTGTGAGTAGACTTTCTACTACTCAAGTGTCTCCCACTGAGGAAGATACTTTCCAAAAGCCATGGCTCTGCTCACCAAGCTCACTGTCTCTGAGGTGCCAATTCCCACTGAGTCAGGTCTGGCCAGTCATAAATACTTCTGGACCTACTGTCCTTTCCCTGTCACTCAGTCCAATTTCTCAACTTTCCCTTTGATGTTCAGGGATCCTACAATGTCACATACAGTTGATTCATTTGTTTTCTATGAGTCTTTGTTGTTACAGAAATCACAGAAAACATCCAGCTACTCCATTATCTTAGCCTGTCTCTAAAACTTTCTGACTTTAATATTCATTATAACAATTTTGGAAAAGAAGGATAAAGTTGGACAGCTAAAACTTCCTGGTTTTAATATTCAGGAATCACCATATGTTATTCACGTACAAATGGATATATACATCAATAGAACAAAATACAGAGTCCAGAAGCAAGGCCACACCTATATAGATAACTGAAACTCAATAAAAGTGCTAAGACAATTCAGTGAAGAAATGTGTCTTTTCAATAAATAGTGTTGGGATAATTGAATATCCACATGGAAGAAGAAAAAGAATTTTCATCCATTCCTTGTAAAATTACCTCCAAATGAATCCTGGACCTACTGTACAACATAAAGCAATAAAAGTTCTATAGTCAAGCCAAGTGCCTTAATATAAGACAAATCTTTGTGATCTTGATTGGGCATGGATTTCTTAGGTAAAACACCAAAAGCATAATTCATAATATACACACATTTTTAAAAATGGTAAATTAAGTTTTTATCAAAACTAAAGTCTTCTGCTCCTTGAAAGACACTGTCAAGAGGATGAAATGATAGTGACAAACTGGTCACCCATTTGCAGCTTTTATATATACAAATGATTTATCTGATGAAGGACTTGTACCCAGAATACATAAAGAACACTCAAATTAATAGGATAGCAAACACGCCAACAGAAAATGGGCAAAACAATTGAACCAGACACTTCACCAGAGACTATACAAAGCAAACAAAAATATGAAAAGATGCTCATCAGCACAGTGTTTTCAGAAATACAAATTAAAGCGGCAAGATACCACTAACACCTCTTAGAATGACTAACATTAGCAATGGTGCAAACCTGAAAGCTTGGTGATTTCATACCTATCCTGTAGCTCCACACAATGAAGACGTGGTAATCTGCTCCTGTGAAGATTACAGCCAAGAAAACCCTATGAGGCAGTTCTGCTTTCCGTAGAAGCAGGTGATTTGCCTCTTCAGAAGTTTTCATCCAAGAAAACCTAACATGGCAGTTCTACTCTGTCATATGGGATCACTATAAATAGGAATCAACTGGATAGCATACAACAAAAATAGTATTGAAGAGTCCAACTCTGCTAATTATTGGCCAGAATCAGATGGGCAAACAGAAACTGGGATGGTCATACACAGCTGGTGGGAATGTAAAACAGTAAAATTGTCTTGGAAAATAGTTTGCCATTTTCTTAAAAACTTAAACATATACCTTTTATATGATCAGGCTACTTCAAGCTTAGGTATGTACCAAAGAAAAAATAAATAATATATCGATACAAGGATTTGTACACAAATGTTCATGTTAACTGTATTAATTTTCCATTGCTGTATAACAAACTACCACAAATTTAGCAAATTAAAAGAATACACATTTATTATGTCAGTATCCAAGGATCAGGAGTCTGGACATGGATTAACTGGGTGCTCTGGATCTCACAAAGCTGAAATCAAGATGCCAATTAAGTTGCATTCCTATTTGGAGTTCAGGCTGTTTCAGAGCTCACGTGTTTGTCGGCAGAACTCAATTTCTTGCACTTATAAAACCAAGGTTCCTGTGGTTTTTTCCTGTTTGTCTGCTTGTTTGTTTTTTTGACTGTCAGTTGAGGACTGCTGTTAGCTTTTACAGGCCACCTGCGACTTCTTGCCTCTCAACACGGTGCTCTCACAAAACAGCAGCTTACTTCTTCAGCCAGTAAGAGAATCTCCCTCTAGTCTACTAATACAGAGTCTTGTACAACATAATAAAACCACAGGAGTGACTATCCTATCTCCTTACCATATTGTAGTGGCTACAGAGCTTCCACCCAACTCTCAAGAGGAGGTAATTATAGTAGGGCATGCCTTGCAGGTGACCTCGGCAGTGTCTGCCACAGCAGCTTTTCTATCTAGAATAGCCTGCCACTGAAACAACTCAAATGTTCTTCAACAAGTGGATGAATAAACACTGTGGCGTGTCCACACAGAGAAGCTTTGAGTCAGAATAGATTTAACAGCAGTGGGTTTTTGGTTTTAGAGCATTACTCAGCAATAAAATGAATGAATAACATATTCAGTAACAATAATTAAATTTATGATAATTATCCTGAGTGAAAGAAACCAGACAAAACTAATATGTATAACATTATTCCATTTATATAAAACTTTAGAAAATATACACTAATCTACAGTGACAGAAAGCAGATCAGTGGTTGTCTGGGGACCAAAAGTGGGGCAGGAGAGAAATATTACAAGGGGAAATGAGAACACCTTTGAAGGTGACAGATAGGTTTATATACAGCCACATCCACCTCTCTCTCCACCATCTTTATATACCAAAACTTAACAAACTATCTACTTCATGTAGTTCAGTCTGTATAGTATGTCACCCAAACCTCAGTAAAGATGTTTAAAGAAAGCCTCAAATAAACAACTTACCATTTTCTTCCAGACCCAGCTCTTTCAAGGTATTTCTGCTCATTAATAAAAGCTTCCTTTTTGAAAATATTGCTTCTTAATTCACCACTTTCAAAATTTTTTTTTTAACAACAGATTCTAAGACAAAAGAAACATGGACTTCTGTTTGAGACAGAAAAATTGTAGCAGACGCTGATACGTGGGGTCCTACACTATGGAATATCTCTGTGATGGAGTCTACATGGCTAGACTCACACTTCGGAGGTATAAAAGAAGATTTAGATGGGTAGACAATTTCAGTATGGATTTGACTGCAGCAAGCATGTGTGCATGTGTGTGCATATATGTGTGTGTGCGTGTGTGTGTGTGAGGAGTCCCTAGGCGGTACAAATGTTTAAGTACTCAATTATAAGCTAAAAGATGGGTGACTCAAACCCACACAGAGGCATTTCGGAACACATTCCTGGTGATTTACTTCTAAAAGGCAACAGCCTTGAAAACCCTATGAAATAGTTCTATTCTGCACACATCAGGTCACCATGAGTCAGAAAATCAGAACTGATTTGATGGGAACAATCCTCATTACCTAGTGTTGCAGTAACAGATGGACCACAGTGACTGGCTATAACAAACAGAAACTTATTTTCTCACAGTTTAGGAGGCCCTAAGTCTGAATCTAGGAAGGCTTTTCCTCTGTGCAGCTCTGGAGGAAGGCCCTTGCTCTTCTTAACCTTCTGTTCATGGTCTGTCTTCATGTGATTTGGCATCCTTCTTCCCCTATTTCTGCTCCTCTCACTTGCTTGTTTAGTCTCTTTTTTTATCTCAGAATAGATTGACTTGAGATACACCCTACCCTAATACTGTCTCATTAATGTAACAACAACAACAACCTATTCCAAAATGAGATTATAAACACAAATATAAGGGTTAGAATTTAAACACACTTAAGAGGAATACAATTCCATCCATAACAGCAATAACAACCATAATACACACATACACACAAAAGAGAGAGAGAAAGAGAATTATTCTAAAGAAATGGCTCACAGGATCACTGGCGTTGGCAGGTCCGAAATCCATAGGCAAGGGGTGGCTGGCAGCTCTGGCAAGATAGTTATGTTATAGTCTTGAGAGAAAATCCTTCTCCCCTGAGAAATTTCAGTCTTTGCTCTTAAGGCCTTTCAACTGATTGGGTGAGACCCACCAACATTATGAAGGGTAATTTGTTTTACTTAGGGTAAACTGATTTAAATGTTAATGATATATAAATATCATCAATCAGCTTATTATCAAACAACTGGACAGCATTAGGCAAACCAAGATGACACATAAAATTATCTGTTTTATCTATTTAATATTATGAAGCCTGGGATAGGGTACATGGTGTGTAGAGAGGATTGAGTAAAGATGATACCTCAGTTGAGTTTTAGAGCATGAATATGAGTTAGCCAAGTGAAGAAAAGAAAAGGTACTGTAACCAGAGAAAATGGCATACACTAAGGCAGGGAATCAGGACAGGGCATGGTGTGGGTGGAAAACTTATAAGGTGTTTGGTAATATTAGACAGAAGGTCAGGAATGACGGTGAATGAGATTGGAGAGGATGGGTAAGGGCGAGCTCATGAAAGGCATTATGATTTGGCTATTACCTTTATTAGGTAGAGTCTCTGGAGGATTTTAGGAAGGTGAGTAATATTATCAAATTTGCCTTTCAGAGCACTCTGGATATAGTGTAGAGAGGATAATACTAGAGGCAGATACATTACTTACTATAATCCCATCCATAGATTAAAAGGGTTTCATAATGGATATAAAGACAGGGATAGGAAGATGGATTGAAAACATTAAAAGATAATATTGCAAGTCCTGGAGATTAACTGATCTTAAGTGAAAGTGAGAAGTCCACAGTGACTCCCAAGTTAATACCTCAAGATTTTTCTACTAACACAAGCAGAGGAAGGTAGTGTGGTGAAGTTCAGAAGAAGAAATGAGTTTAGGCTGGGTTATGTTGAGTTTCATATGCTTGGGAGATACTGAAATAATGATGCCTTTTTAGGAGAGTAAAGAAATGGTCAAAGGGTGAGAGTAGGGGTGGAGGCTAGAACTCCAATAGTAGCAAAACGTATTAAGAGACCAAGGACAACAAAGACACAAAGGAAAAGACCCCAGAAGACAGAAGGACCCATGTGAATGGATGACTGTATCAACATGTGACCAGAAGAACCAGACGGTGCCTGGCCACCATCAAAGACAGCTGTAATGGAACACACAATGTTGAGTCCCAGTGGCAACACAAGAAAAAGAGGGGTGCACCTCAAGAACTTCACTAAAAGACTGCAACTGATGGTCCAAAGGCCTGGGGATTCCCCTGGGAGTGTGGCCCCTAGACTTGCTGCTGCCCCTGACCAGAAAACAATACTGAGGTCAACTCTTCGGACAGGAATGGATTGGACTTGTGGACACAATGTGACCATATGGTACATGCATTTTATAGTTCTATGCATCTATAGGGTCCTGATCTACTGGCTTCTTACTACAACAGAGAGGAAAGGGTGGAGAGGAGGGGACAAGGGATCCTTAAAAAGATGTGACATGTATAGAATGCAAAGGTGGAGTATGCTGTCACTGGGCAAGGAGAGCAGAAGGAGCTGCAGATAGGTGGGCATGCAAATTCAATTTGGATTGCATACTTTCACTCAATCTCTTGTATTTCATTCTGGGTCTCCAACAGGCATTCTCCTACTACCCCTAGCCCTTAGTAAAATGTATATACACACATACATATACAAAAGATTTTACTAAAATGTGTATACATATACATATATAAATGTATACACACACACACAAAAAGAATATTTTACTAAGAGCTAGGGGTAGAAGGAAAATGCCTGTTGGAGACCCAGAATGAAGGACCAGAGACATAGGGAAAGTAATTAAATAAACTGCCCAGTTCAACTGATTATCTTTTTTTCAGACTTGTCCTTTACCTTCCCCTTCTCCCACAGCCCTCCCTCTACCACCCGGGTCTGAAGACTGTAGGAGAAGACTGCAACAAGTGCAAAACCTTTGTGTGGGAGATTTAATAAACTAAATGGAAAAAGACAAAATTTAGTATGTGGTAACTAGTATCAAGATAGGAAACTCTGATGGCATGGTGGTTAAGAGCTGTGGCTGCTAATCAAAACAATCAAAAACTATTCAAATCCAGTGGATGCTGCTGGGAATCTATGTGGCAGTTCTGCTCTGTCCTGTAGGGTCACTAGGAGCCAGAATCTACAAGACAGCAGTGGATTTTTAATATCAAGGAAAGTAGCACAGCAGCTAAGTGCTCAGTTGCTAACCAGAACGTTGGTGGTTTGAACCCACCAGCTGCTCAGCAGGAGAAAAGATGTGGCAATCTGCTTCCACACATATTACAGTCTTGGAAGCCATATGGGACAGTTCTACTCCACTCTACAAGGTCACGAGGAGTTAGAATCTCCTGGAAGGCAATGAGAGTTTTTTTCCCCTACTTTCTTTTTTTCTTTAATATCAATGAAATACTTTTGGTTGACTCTCATGAACTCTTTGGATTTTCTTTCTTAGCAGTTGCTATTTATCTGTTTATAGACCATATGCTTGTCCTCCTAAAATGCTGCCAGAGAGGAGTCAGAAGCTTGGTCTCACTAATGTGACCATCAACCAAATATCTCTTAACTACTGTGATAGACTAAATTGTGTTCCCTCAAAATATGTGTTATAAGTTCTCACCCCTATACCTGTGGATGTAATTCTGTTCAGAAATAGGTTTTTCTGTGTTATGTTAATGAGACCCTATCAGGGTAGGGTGTGTCTTAAGCTAATTACTTTTGAGATATAAAAGGAACAGATTAGGCACACAAGCAAGAAACACAAATGGAATGACAATAGAGGCCACTTGAAGATCTCCAAGGAACACCAAGAATGTTAAAAAAGCTGAGACAAGGATTTTTTTCCCGAGAGCAGACAGAGAGACTTTACCTAGTATCAACACTCTGAATTCAGACTTCTTGTTGCCCAAATGAGGAGAAAGTAAATTTCTGTTTAGTGCAAACACTGACTTGTGATATTTCTGTTACAGTATCACTAAGAAACTAAGACAGTCAATAGTTTCACTGAGGTATTAGGTGGGCTATTTAGAATGGCTATTTTCATTGGGTATAAAAATAACCCACCTAATTATCAAGTTCAGTGGGTGTCATATAGTTGTCTCTTGGCTGTGCTGTGGCTCTGATAAAAGGAGAGGGAAATCTGTGAAATTTAGAATTTTGTGGTTCTGGTTGGGGCAAATAATAAAAATATCAGGCACTCTAATCAGTTGTGGTCCCTACTGTCTAAACTATCATAGGCAGACTTGGAAACATCTAGTTAGCCAGGGCAGCGCTGAGAGAATAGAGTACCTGTACCAGACCTTTTTCCTTCTTTCATAGAAACTGTTTCAGTTATCTGGTTCTGCTCTAACAGAAATACCACAAGTGGATGGCTTTAAAAAGAGAAGTCGTATTTGTCACAGTTCAGTAAGCTGAAAGTCCAAATTCACGGTATCAGCTCCAGGGGTCTCTTCTGGCACTGGAGGAAGGTCCTTGTCGTCATTCTTCCCTTGCATTAGAAGCTTCTGAGGCACAGGGAACCCAGTCCTCTCTAAAGGGCACACTCAGCTCCTGGCACTGCTTTCTTTCCTGATGGTTTCAGGTTCCCCAAATGTCTCTGCTAGCTTCTCTCCTCTATATCACAAAAACCACCTCAAGGCACAAAATGAACTTACACACTGAATCCTGCTCTACCAATGCTGTTGCCACCCACCCATCCTCATTAACATCGTAGAGGCAGGAATTCCAACATGGAGGAACATCACACAATACCAGGAACTACAGCACAGTCAAATTATTACAGACCTTTGGGGGCACACAATTCAATCCATGACAGGAACTATAATCAGATTCCCTAGAAATGAGGGATAGAAACATTTATAACTAGATCTGAGGGCAGACATGTGTGTACATATAGTGTTTGTGAAGGAGAGGTGTGTGTATAGGCAGGTAAGCCTAAAATTAGACTCTCTGAAAGCAAGACAATAAACATTTCACTATGGCCTAGAGGTCCAATAAGATAAGGAATCTACTGAGTTTTTGATAATGTGGAAATTTTTACTGATAGTAACAAATTTTAGTGAAGTTGTATGAGCAGAAGAAAAAGTACAATGGAGAATGTAGAATTCTTGCATTCTTTGCAGGAAACTCCAGTTGGGTACCCAGTCAATGCAACTCATGCACAGCCACTACCCATCCCTCAGTGGAGGTTTACGTGTTGCTATGAGGCTGAATAGGTTTCAGCAGAGCCTCTAGACTAAATACACTAGGAAGAAAGATCTGGCAATCTATTTCTAAAAATCAGTCAATGCAAATGTTATGGATTGTCCAATCCCTACGTGATCATGGTTGTGTTTTGCTACATTGTGCATAAGATTACCAGGAGTTAAGGGCTGACTGAACGATAGCTAGCAACTATAGCACAAGCCAAAAAGATGCAAATGTAAAGTTAGTTAAAGAAATAATGATAGCAAATAGCAGGCTACCATTAAGACATCTGACTAAGAAAGTATGAGTGAGCCAGGGTTAGAGGAATGGACATGCAGGTAAAAGATAGTGAGGCATATTATAGAAGAAAGCTGAGCATACTTACAAGGTGAGGCAGTATAACAAATGGAGGGGGTGAATGTGAAGGTATCAGAAACCTGATCAAGGTCTAAGAAAACAGAGCACATGCTTTGGGAAGAAACAGTAGACGGACAGTATTGAAAGAGTCACGTCTCATTCCCTGAGCATACAGGGCACAAGGCGAGGAACTGTGTAGGTGCTGATAAATGTATAGATTCTTTACTTGAATAATGTCAAGCCTCTGAAACTCCTAAATGGCTTCTACTATTCTAGCCTCTTCCTGACCCACATTCTGCCTGCCAAAACTTGTCCAGTTGCCTAACAACTGTTGAAGTACAACGTCACTGATTATAATACAACAATAAATACCACTAGCCTTGCTAGCTTACTTCCAAAGAATTAGAGCTCAAAAAAAAAAAAAAAAAAATCAGAGCAATAATATTCAGTGACGTACTTAATATTCATAGTCTATACTTGTAGTGGGAAGATGAGACCAACTTGAAAAGAATAGAACCCAAGTTCTGAGAGCTTTTCAAAATCAATCCATGAAGCTGTGGTTGATGCAGTTTATTTATTTATTTTTTAATCTAGAGCATTGAGTTTAATCCTCTAAAGTATCTGTATTGAGAGTGTTGGCCCAGGAGACCAGATCTTCTACTTCTTCTTCCCTTGGCATTTCTGGGTATTCATACACTGGGGGTAATAATATACTCCCCGACTCCTTCACGTCTTCAGAAATATTTGTGACAATATCTGTTTCCATTTGTGTCTCAGGAGAAAATATACCTAAGAAGTGTAATATGAGAAACAGAAATTTAATAGATACGGCAGAAAAATAGAAGCACTCATGGTTTTGGGGATTTGTATAATACAATTGTTGCCTAATTCTCTATGATCATCTGAATGAAACAAACAATCTTTTCAAACTTTCTGAATTTTGCATTTTGCAATTAACCTTATTCATCATAAATCATTGTTTTCATTTTGTTCAGTCTTTTTTCTGTCTTGTTAGTTCCCTGCCAAGTGTAAAGAAAAACAGTGTATATGAAGGAAAAGATGTTCATTAGCTAATACGGGAGAAAGCGCCAAGGGGCCCAAGAGAAGAATCATTATGTTTGGGAAATAACAGAACATCCTAGAAAAAGTGAAAACAGACCTGGACTTTGAAACATGAAGAGCACCTTGCTAAACAGAGATAAGCAAAGAAGGGAGTTACAAGCACCTTTGATGGAGGAAACAGCACTAAAGGAAACTGGAGTTGTTGCCTCAGCATCTATGATGTGCCGGGTCCTGTGCTGAGCAGTCTATGTGTATGACATTATTTAACTTAGAGGAAAGCTTCCTAATGGGCAAGTGTTATTATTCTTATTTTACAGTTGAAATTGAAACTGAGCAAACTACAGTGACTTTCCCAGAGACATCCAGCTAATAATAAGATTTAATCCAATGGAATTGCCAGAAGCCCCAAATAGCCCAAGCAATCTTGAAGAAGGAGAGCAAAACAGGATTCACATTTCCTAATTCAAAAATACACTATACAACCACAGCAATCAAGACTGCTTAGTACTGGTATAATAACAGCCACACAGACAATTGAAATATAATTGAGAATCCAGACATAAACCCATACATCTATGGTCAACCAATTTTTGACACATCTGCTCAGTCCATGCAATAGGAGAAAGAATAGCCTCTTTAACAAGTGGTGCTAGGACAATTATATATCCATCTGCAAAGGAACAAAGTTGGACTCATACATCATGTCAAATACAAAAATTAACTCAAAATGGATCAAGGGCTTAAATATAAAAGAACTAAAACCATAAAATGAATAATTCATTGGTCTTGCAAAGTTCTGTCACATTATCTCCAACATTGTTTCTATTGCCAAGACCATATTTTTCCAATTACAGACTCTTCTTTGTTTCCAACACAGCATTCCAATCACCAGTCATAATCAATGTATCTTGATTGTATGTTTGATCAATTTCAGACTGCAGACTGTGGTAAAAAAATCTTCAATTTTTTCATGTCTGGCATGCAATTTATAGACCATCTCAAGAATAGATTTGATGCACTGACCACTAGTGACGAAAGACCATATGAGTTGTGGGATGACATCAAGGACACGATACATGAAGAAAGTAAAAGGTCATTAAAAGGACAATAAAAAAAGAAACAACAAAGCCAAGCCAAAACAACAAAACGGATGTCAAAAGAAATTCCAAAAGTTGCTCCTGAACGAAGTGTAACTAAAGTGAATCAAAGACATGAGAAGTAAAAGAGCTGAACTGAAGACTCCAAATAACAGTTCAGGAAGATAAAGTGTTATAATGAAACATACAAAGACTCAGAAATAGTACACCAAAAGGGAAAAACATGTTCAACATTTCTGAACTGACAAAACTGAAGACAAAACTCAAGTCTTCAGTTGCACCATTGAAGGATTTTATGTGAAAAATGTTGAACAACTCAGGAAGCACCAAAGAAGAATGGAAGAAATTCCCAGAATCATTCTCCCAAGAAGAATTAGTCAACATCCAACCATTTCGGGAGGTAGCATATGGTCAAGAACTGATAGCAGTGAAAAATGACGTTGCTCTGAGGGCATTTGCAAAAAAATAAGGCTTCAGGAATCAGTGGAACCCCAACTGAGATGTTTCAACAAACAGATGCAACATTGGAAGCACCTACTCCACTATACCAAGAAATCTGGAAGACACCTACCTGGCAAATTGACTGTGAGGAGATTGATATGTAAGTCCATGCCAAAGAAGCCAAGCCAAGTGCCATCCATTCCAAAGAAAGGTGACAAAAATGTGGGAATTATGAAACAATAATACCACACGTTAGTAAGGTTTCAGTGAAGATAACTGAAAAATGATTGTGGAAGTACATTAACAGGGAACTGCCAGAAATTCAAGCCCGATTCAGAGGAGAACATAGAACAAGGGATATCATTGCTGATGTTAGATGGATCTTGGCTGAAAGCAAAGACTACTAGAAAGATGTTACCTATGTTTTGTTGACCATACAAAGGCATTCAACTCTGTGGATCATGACAAATTATGGATAACACTGAGAATAATGGGAATTTCAGAACATTTAATTGTGTTCATAAGGAACCTGTTCATAGACAAAGAAGTCCTTCCAACAGAACCACGTGATACTGTTTAAAATCAGGAAAGGGGTGCAGGGGATTGTATCCTTTCAACATACTTTATTTGTATGCTGAAGGTGGACTATATGAAGAACATGGTATAAGGATCAGTAGAAGTCTCATTAACAACCTGCTATATACAAATAACACCACCTTACTTGCTGAAAGTGAAGAAGACTTGAGGTACTTACTGCTGAAGATCAAAAACCACAGCCTTCAATACGGACTACATCTCAACATAAAGAAAACCAAAATTCTCACAAAAAGACCAACAAGCAACGTCATGATAAGTGGACAAAATATTGTATTGGTAAGATTTTATCTTACTTGAATTCATAATCAATGCCCATAGAATAAGCAGTCAAAGAAATCAAAAGATGCATTGCAGTGGGCAGATCTGCTGCAAAAGACACATTCCAAGTGTTAAAAAGCAAGGATGTCACTTTAAGGATAAAGATGTACCTGATCCAAGCCATGGCATTTTCTTTTTTTAAAAATTTTTTTAGTATGATTGAGTGAGAAAGTACAATCCCATATAAATTTGCATACCCACCAATTAGCAGCTGTCACTGCTCTTCCTGCCCGGTGACAGCACACTGCTCTTCTCTGTTCTGTGTATGTCATATCCTCCTAACAATCTCCTATCCCCTCCTCTCTACCCTCTTCCCCACATCGAATTAGAGGTCAGTCAGATGACATCCTATAGATGCATAGAACAATAACATGCACACATGACACGGTTGCTCTGTGTCATCAAGTCCAATCCATTTCTGTCCAAAGAGTTGACCTCCATTATGATTTATGGACAGGGGCAACATCAGGACCAGGGGCCATGCTCCCAGGGGAACCCAAAGGCCTCTGGATCATCAGTTACAGTCTTTTAGTGGAGATCTCAGGGTGCACCCCTTTTTATTTTTGTGTTGCCTATGAGACTCAACTTTGTGAGCCCCATCACAGCTATCACTGGTGGTGACTGGGTATCATCCAGTTCTCCCAGTCACATATCAATGTCGATGTAGTCATCTACTCATGTGGGTCTGTCTGTCTTCTCAGTTCTCTTTGCCCATGTTTCTGTCCTTAGAGATTATCCATTCCTGCTGAGTTTGGGCCATTTGGTGTACCTCAGATAGCAGCTTGGCAGCTTTTGAGACCCCAGACACCACTCAAGTCATGGTATTTTCAATCATCTCACATGAATGCAAAAGTTGGTCAGTGAATAAGGAAGGCCAAAGAAGAATTGATGCATTTGCATTACAGGGTTAGCAAAGAATACCAAATGTACCATGGAATGCCAAAAGAACAAACAAATCTGTCTTGAAATAAATTCAGCAAAAATGCTCCTTAGCAGTGAGGATGACATGAACTTCGGATACTGCATTAGTCACCTAATGCTGCTGTAACAGAAATGCTACAAGTGGATGGCTTCAACAAAGAGAAATTTATTTTCTCACAGAAAAGTAGGCTAAAAGTCCAAATTCAGGGTGTCAGCTCCAGGGGAAGGCTTTCTTTGTTGGCTCTGGAGGAAGGTCCTTGTCGTCAATCTTCCTCTGGACTGGGAGCTTCCAAGGCACAGGGACTCCAGATCCTTTCCAAAGGATGTACTTTGCTCCCAGCACTGCTTTCTGTGGTATGAGGTCCCCTAATCTCTCTGCTATCTGCTTTCTTTCATGTATCAAGAGATTGCCTCAAGACACAATACAACCTTACATGCTGAATCCTGCCCCAGCAACACAACTGTTGTCCATCCTCAGTCCTTAACATTAGAGGCAGAATCTACAGGATATAGGAGCATCACACAATACCAGGAACCACAGCCTAGTCAAATGCCTACACACATTTTTTCGGGGGGACACAATTCAATCTACAACAGACATATTGTCAGGAGGGATTGGTCCCTGAAGAAGAACATCATGTTTGGTAAAAATAGAGATCACTGACAAGGAACATTCTCAGTGAGATGGATTGACACAGTGGCTGCGGAAATAGGCTCAAAGAGCGATGACTGTTAAGAATGATGCAGAACTAGGTAGTGTTTCGTTCTCTTGTACACAAGGTCACTACGAGTTGGAACCAAGTTGGTGGTACCTAACAGCAACCAGAAGACCATAAAGCCCCTAGAACAAAACACAGAGGTATTGCTTCAGGGCCTAGTTTTTTAAAATGCATTCTCAGGTACGATACCAGAGCACTAACAACAAAAGAAAAAATAATAATAAACTTCATCAATATCAACTGCTTTTGTTGGAAAAGGACTTTGACCAAAAGTGAAGTGAAAACCTACAGATAAGGAGAACAGTTTTGTAAATCGTATATCAGGATAAGGTTTTAATTTACAAAATACATTAAAGAACTTCTACGACTTAAGAAAAATACAAACAGCCTAATTTAAAAAAAAATGGACAAAAGGTATCATAAAGAAGAAATACAAATGCCAACAAGTACATGAAAACGTGTTCAACATAATTATCCACTGTTGTTCCTGTTTGGCATCCAATTGATTTCAAGTCATGGTGACCCTATATGACACACAGGGCTTCCTAGACTGCAGGCTTTATGGCTCCCACTTGTTTGTCAGTCTGGCATACTGTGGGGGCTGGTGCTGCTGTGATGCTGGAAACCATGACACTGGCATGCAGATACCCGCAGAGTTCCCAATGGCAGACAGCGTGACGGACCCAGAAGGCTACTTCTGAAAAGAATTAGCCAGTGAAAACCTTATAAATTGCAGTGGAACACTGTCAGATATAGTGCCAGAAAATGAGCTCCTCCTCCACCCCACGTTGGAAGAGACTCAAAAGATTACTGGGGAAGGGCTGTCTCATCAAAGCAGAGTCAACCTTAATGATGTGGATGGAAAATTAGAAATTTCAGAAAAACTGGAAATCATCAAAAATGAAATGGAACACATAAACATCAATATCCTAGGCAGCAGTGACCTGAAATGGACCAGTATTGGCCATTTTGAATTTGACAGTCACGTGGATTACTATGCAGTGAATGAAAACTTGAAGAGGAATGGTACTGTTAGTACTCATTATCAAAAAGAACATTTCAAGATCTGTCCTGAAGTACAGCGCTGTCAGTGATAGGATAATATCCATACACTTACAAGGAAGGCCAGTTAATATGATGATTATTCAAATTCACATACCAACCATTAAGGCCAAATATGAATAAACTGAAGATTTTTGCCAGCTTCGACAGTCTGAAATTGATCAAACATGCACTCAGAGTGCACTCATAACCACTGGTGACTGGAATGCAAAAGTTGGAAACAAAGATGGAGTGGTAGCTGGAAAATACACAGCCTTGGTGACAAAAATGATGCTGGACACCACATGATAGAATTCTGAAAGCTCAACAATTTCTTCATTGCAAATATCCTTTTCACTGACATAAACGGAGACTACACATATAGACCTCACCAGACAGAATACATGTTAATCAAATTGACTGCATCTGTGGGTAGAGATGATGGAAAAGCTCCATATCAGCAGCCAGAACCAGACTGGTGCTGAGTGTGGCACAAATCATCAACTGCTCATACACAAGTTCAAATAGAAACTGAAGAAAATTAGATTAAGTCCACAAGAAGGAAAATACAACCTTAAGTATATCCCACCAGAGTTTAGAGACCGTCACAAAAACAGATTTGATGTGTTGAACACTAATGACCAAAGACCAGACGAGTTGTCGAATGACATCAAATATACCATACATGAAAAAAACAAGAAGTCTTTAAAAAAGACAGGAAAGAAAGAAATGACCAAATTGATGTCAGAAGAAACTCTGAAACCTGCTCTTGAATGTCAGGTAGCTAAAGCAAAAGGAAGAAACGATGTAAAAAAACTGAACAGAAAACTTCAAATAGTGGCTCAAGAAGGCAAAATACTGTAATGATGTGTGTGTGCAAAGAATTGGAGACAGAAAACCAAAAGGGAAAAACATGATCTGCATTTCTCAAGCTGAAAGAACTGAAGAAAATATTCAACCCTTAAATTGTAATAGTGAGGGATTCTACAGAGAAAATATTAAATGATTCAAGCCAGCCAGCTCAGGAAGCATCAAAAGAAGATGAAAGGAATACACAGCCATTATACCAGAAAAAACTAATCAACATTCAACAATTTCAAGAGGTAACATATCATCAGGAACCAATGATACTGAAGGAAGAAATCAAAGCTGCATTGAAGGCAATGGCAAACAACAAAGTTCCAGGAATTGGTGGAATATCAACCGAAATGTTTCAACAAATGGATGTGCAATGGAAGAGCTCACTTGTCTATGCCAAGAAATTTGGAAGACAGCTACTTGGCCAACTGACTGGAAGAGATCCATACTTACGCTCGTTCCAAAGAAAGGTGATCCAACTGAATGCAGGAATTATTGAACAATATATTAGATGTCACATGCAAGTAAAATTTTGCTCAAGATTATTCAAAAACAACTGCAACACTAAATTGACCGGAACTGCCAGAAATTCAAGCCAGATTCAGAACAGGGCATAGAACCAGGGATATCACTGCTACTGCCAGATGGATCTTGGCTGAAAGTAGAAAATACCAGAAAGATGTTTACCTGTATTTCATTGACTATGCAAAGGCATTCAACTGTGTGGACTATAACAAATTATGGCTAATATTGCCAAAAATGGGAATTCCAGAACATTTAATTGTGCTCTTGAAAAATCTGTACATAGATCAAGAGGGAGTTGTGTGAACAGAACAAGGGGACACTGCCTCTTTCAAACTCAGGAAAGTTGTGTATAAGAGTTGTATTTTTTCACCATATCTTTTCCATCAGTATGCCAAACAAAAAACCTGAGAAACCAGACTACATGAAGAAGAACAAGGCATCAGGGTTGGGGAAAGTCTCATTAACAACCAACGTTATGCAGAAGACACAACTCTGTTTGCTGAAAGTGAAGAGGATTTGAAACACTTACTGATGAAGAGCAAAGACCACAGCCTTCAGCATGGGTTGTACCTCAACATTAAGAAAACAAAAATCCTCACAACTAGACTAGTAAGCAATATCCTGATAAATGGAGAAAGGATTGAGGTTGTCAAGAATTTCATTTTACCTGGTTCCATAATCAACGCCCATGGAAGCAGCAGTCAAGAAATCAAAAGATCCATTGCATTGTGACCCAATGGGTGCACCTGACCCAAGCCATGGTATTTTTAACTGCATCATATACATGTGAAAGCTGGACAGTGAAGAACTGGAAGCCTTTGAACTGTAGTGTTGGAGAAGAACACTGAATGTACTATGGGCTGTCAATAAACCTGGAAGACAGCAGAGTTAAACAGAGAATACTGATGGGCCTTTAGAAGAGGTAATCTACGCGGAATATGAAAACAAACAGGAGGAATTGAAGACTACACTGAGTTAGGGAAAACAAGCTAGATGTATGGGAACACAACCCTTGGAGAAGCACTGAGATGGTTACTGTCTGTGCCTTGCATTCATATGTTATATTTGAAGTAGAGGTGACAAGAAAAACAATATTTTATGGTGTTTTCAGTTTACACATACATGGAGTCATCCAGTCACCAGAATCCTGTGAGATAGGGTAGGATGGTAGAAAGGAATACTTACTGAACTAGCCAGTACTAGCTGAAGATTAAGAAATTAAAGCTCAAAGGCGAAGTAACTCTCTCACAATTACACAGAGCAGGAATCTAAACCCAAGACCTTTAACCTGAAATTCTATGCTTTCTCTTATATGCTAGCTGATTTCCATTGTTTAAGTTACCAGTTCTTTCTCCTATTTAAGACTTGCTTTCAACCTATCCCAACAACTAACAGTGTTTCTTTGAAAACATTAATTTCAGAAGAGCGTGTGTGCGTACACACACACACACACACACACACACACACACACACACACACACAACTCATCTAACTCTATTCCTTTCAGACATCTCTGAATCTACAATGAGTTTTAGGCAGCACTGTGGTTACTAGGGACAGTTAGTAGCTTGGCTACTAGTTGAAAGGTCAGTGGTTGGAACCCACCACCTACTCCATGGGAGAAAGATGTGACAGTCTGTTTCTGTAAATATTTATAGCCTTGAAAACTCAATGGGGCAGCTCTACTGCATCCTATAGGGTTGCCATGAGTTGAAATTTACTCAACAGCAAGGCTTTGTTTTCATGGAGTGCGGACAGTTTCAATATTTAGTTTGCTTTGGGATGCTGCTCTTACTCAAAACCTTAAAATTTCGTGTTGTACATTAACTTAATAAGCTTGAAAGTATAAGTACTTAATTGGTTTTTCAAAGCTCCAATTCTGTTGTTTGTAATTTATTATGAGCCCGAGTGAGCTGAGCATCCTTACAAGAGGCAAACCTTGTGATTGGGTTGATTCTGACTCATATTGACCTTAAGGGATATAGTAGAACTTCCCCATAGAGTTTCCAAGGAGCACCTGGCAGATTCAAACTGCCACCCTCTTGCTTAGCAGCTGTAGTGCTTAACCACTATGCAAGCAGGTTTCCTCACAAGAACTAGGTTTCACGTATTCTAATTTATTTGAATGAAACTTAGATTTATTATTATGGGCTAGTATTTTATTTCTACAAATGAAATAAAATAGACCAAACTCAATTACCTGAAGTTAGGCTGGTACGAATTCCTCCCATTGAGGACATATGAAGAGTTTCATTTCTTCTAGCAATATGAGCTAGGGTAGCAGCGCATCTAGAAAGAGTTTGAAAAAAAAAAAAAAAGGAATCATCTAATTTCCCAAATAAATTTTGGGTAGTTCCCATTATTATTGCCAAAAATAAACTGAACAAGTGAATGAAACAGAAAACTAGAACAAGACTCTGAACATGGTACTGTAGACTAATTCAATGGTAAAGTGAAGTTATTTCAATATCTGCTTTCCCACAAAATAGTTTTTAGATAAGAAAAAAAAAAACAAAAAGAGAATTAACATCTAAAGAGTAATAAACATCATCTGTATAGCAAATGTGTTAGTTTCCTGTGCCTGTTACTAGGTACCATCAAGGTGGTTCCTATTCATAGCAAGCAAGAGAACAAAATACTGCCTGGTCCTGAGCCATCCTTACAACCCTTGCTATGACTGTTGCTACTGTGGGGTCAATCCATCTCCCTGATGGTCTTCTTTCTCACTGACTTTCTACTCTACCAAGCACGATGTCCTTTTCCAAGAACTGGTCCTTCTTGTGAACACACCCACAGTATGTGAGACCAAGTCTCACCATCTTGGCTTCTAATGAGCACTCTGGCTATATGTCTTTCAAGGCAGACTTGTTTGTCTTCTGGCAGTCCAAGTTATACTCAATATTCTTAATCAGCACCACAATTTCAAGGCATCAGTTCTTCTTTCTTCATTATTTACTGTTGAGCTTTCACATGTACGTGAAACTAGCACGGCTTGGGTGAGGTGCACTTTAGTCCTTAAAGTGACATCTCTGCTTTCTAACAGTTTCAAGAGATCTCTTGCAGCAGGTTTGTTCAATGCATCATTTCTTTTAATTTTTTCATTTCTAATTTACTTCTAAAAATCATCCTGTCTAATATTTGGTTGAAGGATGAACCTCAGGAATTACCTCCTTAGTGAGCTAAATGGGTATCCAGGAACCATATTCTTGGAGTTTCTCTAGTCTCCGTCAGTCCGTCAGACCGGTAATTCTTGTCTTCCTTTTTTTTTTTTTTTTTTTGAGTTAGAAATTTGTCCTACTTTTTTTTTTAATTTGACATGACTGAGTGAAAATGTACATTCACATATAAATTTACATGCCCACTTATATGTAGCTTCCACTGCTCTCCCTGTCCGGTGACTGCACACTATTCCTCTCTACTCCATACATGTCTCATCCCCCAACAGCCTCCTTTACCCTCCTCTCCATCCACTCCCCTTCCTCCAGCCAGAGGTCAGCAAGATGATATCGTATAAACGTATAGAACCATAAAGTGCTTCCAATATATGGTCACTCTGCATTGCCAAGTCCAATCCATTCCTGTCCAAAGAGTGGACCTTTGTTATAATTTATGGGAAAGGGCAGCATCAGGGCTGGAGGCCATGCTCTCAGAGGAACCCCCAAACCACTGGACCATCAATTGAGGTCTTTCAGTGGAGATCTCATGATGCACCCCTTTTTATTCTTGTGTTGCCAGTGAGACTCCTCTCTGTGAGCTCCATCGTGGCTATCACTGGTGGTGGCCGGGCACCATCAGTTCTTCTGGTCCCAAGTCGATGTAGGCACCCACTCTTGTGGGTCTCTCTGTCTTCTCAGTTGTCTTTACTGCATGTCATTTTGGTCCTCGGTGAGCATCCATTCCTGCTGAGTTGGGACCATTTGCTGTGTCCTCCGATGGCAGCTTAGCAGCTTTTAAGACCCCAGACGCCACTCACCAATGTGGGGTGCAGACAGCTCTCTTAGCAAAATGCTAGTTGTGCCAATTGGCCTGGAATTCGCCTAAGAGCATGGTACCCTGCCCCCCGCCCCAGCTATTCTATCCTTGCAGTATTGAGTTAAGACGGAAGGAGTACTCAAGTTATGCTGAAGTCCACTTCATGTTGTTCTTGTTTCTAATGTGTGCTATCACTGCTTTCTCCCAGCTAGATTTCTAGTAACTATCTAAACTAAACCCTCCCCTCCTCTTCTCCTCCCTTGCAGCTGTCAAAGAGTCTTTTCTTCTATACACAAGTCTGTTTTTGAGATCTTATTGTAGAGGTCTCATACAGTATTTGTCCTTTTGTCTCTAACTACTTTCACTCAACATAATGTTTTCCAGTCGAAACCAGGTTAGGAGATGTTTCCTGGAATCATCGTTATTCTTTGTCATTGCGTAGTGCTCCATTGAGTATATGCACCATAGTTTACCTATCCATTCTTCTATTGTTGGGCATCTGGGTTGATTCCATCTTTTTGCTGCGGTAAACATTCTGGTGCATGTGTCCATTGGTGTTAAAGGCCTTGATTCTGTAGGATATATTCCAAGTAGAGGAATTACTGGGTCAAATGGTATATCGATATCCAGTTTTTTCAGGAAGCGCCAGATTGCCTTCCAAAGAGGCTGGACCATTTTGCAACCCCACCAACAGTGTAGGAGGGTTCCACTTTCTCCACAGCCTCTCCAGCATTTGTTGTTTTGTGTTTTCTGGATCATGGCCTATCTTGTTGGGGTGAGATGGTATCTCATTGTTGTCTTGATTTGAATTTCTTTAATAACTAAAGATCGTGAACATGTCCGCATGTGTTTTTTGGCTGCCTGGATCTCCACTTTAGTGAAGTGTCTGTCCATCTCTTTTGCCCATTGCTTAATTGGATGATTTATCTTCTTCCTATTGATATTTTGTAGTATCTTATAGATTATGGAGATTAGGTGTCAGTCTGACATACAGCTGCCAAATATTTTTTCCCATTCTGTGGTGTTCTTTTAATTCTATTAATAAAGTCTTTGGATGAGCAAAAGTGTTTGATTCTTAATAGTTCCCATTTATCTATTTTCTCTTCTGTTGATTGAGGTTTCTTTGACAGATTTTGGAGTCTGTCCTCATTGTGTATTAAAACTTCCATTGTTGTTCCTACCTTTTCTTGGATGAGCTTTATCGTTTTAGGTTTGATATTTAGGTCTTTTATCCAGTTGGAGTTGGTTTTTGTATAAGGTGTAAGATATGGATCTTGATTCAGTTTATCGCAGATGGATAACCAATTTTGCCAGCACCATTTGTTGAAGATACTGTTTTTACCCCAGTTTAATGTCTTAGGGCCTTTGTCGAATATCAACTGTTCATAGGCAGATGGTGTCATCTCTAGGGTCTCAATTCTGTTCCATTGATCCATCTGTCTGTTCTTGTACCAGTACCAGGCTGTTTTGACCACTGTGGCAGTGTAGTATGTTCTAAGGTTGGGTAATGAGAGGCCTCCCAGTGCATTCTTCTTCCTTAGTAGTACCGTACTTATCCGGGGCTTCTTCCCTTTCCAAACAAAATTGGTGATTTGTTTCTCCATCTCATTAAAAAATGATGCTGGAACTTGTATTGGGATTGCATTATATAAATAAGTTGCTTTGGGTAAAATAGACATTTTCACAATGTTAAGTCTTCCTATCCATGAGCAGGGTAGGTTTTTCCATTTATCTAAGTCTCTCTTAGTTTCTTGTAGTAAGGGCTTGTAGTTCTCTTTGTAAAGGTCTGTTGTTTCTTTGGTTAGATTAATTCCGAGGTACTTTATCTTCTCAGGGGCTATCATAAATGGGATTGTTTTGATGATTTGTTCATTAGCAGTCTCACTGTTGGTATAAAGGAATCCTACTGATTTACTTATGTTTATCTTGTATCCTGAGACTTTGCTGACCTCTTCTATCAGTTTGAGTAGCTTACTTCCAGATTCCTTGGGGTTCTCTGCATATACACTCATATCATCTGCGAACAGGGAGATTTTAACTTCCTCTTTGCCGATGCAAATGCCCTTCATCTTGTCTAATTGCTCTAGCTAGAACTTCTAGCACAATGTTGAATAGGAGAGGTGACAGTGGGCATCCTTGTCTAGTTCCTGATATCAAGGGAAAGTCTTTCAGTCTCTCTCCATTCAGGATGATGTGGGCAATTGGCTTTGTATAAATGGCCCTTATTGTGTTGAGGAATTTGCCGTCCATGCCCATTTTGCTAAGAGTTTTTAGCATGAATGGGTGTTGGACTTTATCAAATGCCTTTTCTGCATCAATGGACAAAATCAGGTGATCCTTGTCTTTTGTGTTATTTATCTGGTTAATCACATTAATTGTTTTCCTGATGTTGAACCAGCCTTGCATCCCTGGTATGAATCCCACTTGGTCATGATGGATTATTTTCTTGATATGTTGTTGTATTCTGTTGGCAAGAATTTTGTTGAAGATTTTTGCACCCAGGTTCATGAGTGATATCGGTCTGTAGTTCTCTGTCTTTGTTGGATCTTTCCCTGGCTTAGGTATCAGGGTTATGCTGGCTTCATAGATTGAGTTTGGGAGTACTCCATCTCTTTCTATACTGTGAAATAGTCTTAGTAGTATTGGAGATAACTCTTCTCTAAATGCTTGGTAGAATTCTGCCATGAAGCCATCTGGGCCTGGGCTTTTTTTGGTTGGCAATGTTTTGATGAACTTTTCAATCTCTTCCTTTGTGATGGGTTTATTAAGTTGTTCTGCTTCATGTTGTGATAATTTGGGTACGTGGTATGAGTCAAGGAATTTGTCCATTTCCCCTAGGTTTTCAAATTTGTTAGAGTACAGTCTTTCATAGTATTCTGTTATGATATTTTTGATTTCTGTTACATCTGTGGTGACAACTCCCCTCTCATTTCTAATTTGGGTTATTTGTTTCCTTTCCTGCTTTTCTTTAGTAAGTTTAGCCAGTGGTTTATCAATCTTGTTGATTTTTCAAAAAACCAGCTTTTGGTCTTTTCAATTTTTTCAATTGTTTTTCTATACTCTAATTCATTTAGCTCTGCTCTAATCTTTATGATCTTACTTCTTCTGGTGCCCGAGGGGTTCCTCTCTTCTTCTCTTTCTACTTGTTCAAGCTGTAGAGTTAGTTCCTTGATTTGGTTTCTTTCTTCCTTCCAGATGTGTGCATTTATGGAGATAAACAGACCTCTGAGCACTGTTTTGGCTGTATCCCATAGGTTCTGGTAGGAAGTGTTTTCGTTCTCATTGGAATCCATGAAATTCTTTAATTCATCCTTAAGTTCCTCTATAACCCATGTTTTTTTGAGCAAGACGTTGTTCAGTTTCCAAGAGTTCCACTTTCTATCTATGTTTTTTCTGCTATTGATTTCAACTTTTATGGCTTTATGATCTGAGAAGATGCTTTGCAGTAATTCAATGGTGTGGATTTTGTTGAGCATTGCATTATGGCCTATCACATGGTCAATTCTGGAGAATGTTCCATGTGCACTGGAGAAGAAGGTGTAGTTGTCTGCTGATGGGTGGAAAGTTCTGTATATATCAATGAGGTTTAGTTGGTTAATTGTGTCAATGAGGTCTTCTGTATCTTTACTGAGCTTTTTTCTAGATGATCTGTCTAGTAATGAGAGTGGAGTGTTAAAGTCTCCCACTATTATTGTGAAGTCATCTAACTCTCTTTTGAGCGTAGTGTTTCTTCAACATATTTAGGTGCTCTGACATTAGGTGCATAAATATTTAATATAGTTAAGTCTTGCTTGTGTACTGAACCTTTCAGCAATAAATAGTGTCCATCTTTGTCCACGATGGTGGATTTGACATTAAAATTGATTTTGTCTGAGATTAGAATTGCCACCCCTGCTCTTCTTTGTTCATTGTTAGCTTGATATATATTCTTCCATCCTTTAATTTTCAGTTTGTTCCTGTCTTTAGGTCTCAAGTGAGTTTCTTGTAGACAACATATGGATGGGTCGTGTCTTTTGATCCAAGATGACACTCGGTGTCTCTTTACTGGAGCATTCAGTCCATTCACATTCAATGTAATTATTGATAGGTGATATGTTTATTTTTATGTTGATGTTTTCTCTGTTGTTCTTATTAGTCTGTTCTGGGACACGCTTTTTTGTGAGTTGGTTTTTCAGCTTTTTCAGAGCTGGTTTTATAGTTGTTGAGACTCGTGTGTTAGATTTCTTGAAATGGTATGATACATCTTTGTTGTGCTTTACAGCTGCCCCTATGAACCCCCTTAATAAACTATTTATAAACCCAATTTTAATTACTACCAGTCTTGTCATCTTCCTCTCCATCTGGAAGGGCTATAACAACTGTAGTACATCCCTCTTTTTATTACGATGACACCATAGTTTTCTTGATGATCACTGGATTGCTTCTTTCCATATCAAAGCTGTGATTTACTTTGGAGTCTTCCCTAAATGAGTAGAGTTTTGAGTAGTGTGTCGTTCTAAAATATAAATTTAGTGGTTTCGTTCTTCTAAGCCAAAGCCAAGAACTTCTTTCAGTATTTCTTGTAGTTTGGGTTTGGTTATTACAAAGTCTCTGAGTTTCTGTTTATCTGAGAATGTCTTAATTTCATTTTCGTATTTGAAAGATAGTTTTGCAGGATATATAATTCTTGGTTGGAAGTTCTTCTCCTTCAAGACTTTGAATGTGTCATGCCACTGTCTCCATGCCAGCATGGTTGGGCTGAGAAATGTGATGAGAGCCTACAGAGTTTCCCTCTGAATGTTAGGTTTGCCTTGAGTCTTGCTTCCTTTAAGAGTTGCTGCTTGTGTTTCATTTTGTTAAGCTTGATTATAATATGTCTTGGAGTCTTTCTTTTGAGATCTATATTGGGTGGCATACGATATGCATCTGAGATGTCTATATTCTCTTTCTTCCTGATTTCTGGAAAGTTTTCTTTCAGCACCTCAGCAACAATACTCTCTGTGTTCTCAGATGTCTCACCCTGTTCAGGGACTCCAATTAATCGAAGGTTGTTCCTCTTAATAGAGTCCCACATGCTTCTTAATTCTTGTTTCTTTTTTCTGACTTCTGCTCATAGACGCTGGCATCAGTAGCTCTGTCTTCCAAGTCAGAAATTCTTTTTTCCATTTGTTCCATTCTGTTTTCTTGGCTTTGCATGGAAGTTTCTATGTCTTTGATTTTCTTCTTGATCTGTTGGATTTCAGAGTACTAGTGTTCCATCAGATCGAACAACTTGCTTAATTTTTCACTTTGTTCTGCTGCATTTTGTATAAGGTCTAGAAGGGCTCTGTATATAATCAATTTGTATTCACTTCCTGATGCTTTCATAAAAGTTTCTTCATCTGGAAAACTCCTGGGTTGCTTTGTTTGGGAGCCTTCTGAAGCCATGAGTGATTGCTTGTATGCCACAATTGTCTGTTGCTTTTTGGGTTCCATGTGAGTATATAGAGGCTGGAAGAGGTGCTGTGAGGATGGATTGCAAATGTTTCTCTAGGCTGTCTTCAAATGTAAAGCAAATCATCTGGAAAACTCCTGGGTTGCTTTGTTTGGGAGCCTTCTGAAGCCATGAGTGATTGCTTGTATGCCACAATTGTCTGTTGCTTTTTGGGTTCCATGTGAGTATATAGAGGCTGGAAGAGGTACTGTGAGGATGGATTGCAAATGTTTCTCTAGGCTGTCTTCAAATGTAAAGCAAGAGGTATCTGACCAGTTCACAAGTCAGTTAGCTTTTCAGGTGTAGAGGTCCCTCTTCTCATCTGACAAAGTAAGCACCACTATATCCAACCCCAGATGATAATAAACTAGTTCAGAATACAGCAATGCTACTGCCCTGGTGGCCTCTGGTGACAGGGCCTAGCCTTAGCCAACACTGCATCGAGTACTGGTTTTGTGATAGAAAAGCACTCTCCTGTGGGCAGGCTCTGGCTCCCAAGCTAAGAATTAGGTCCAGCTGTGGCCACCATATCCAAGATGGCATCCTCCACACAGGCAGCAGACAGAGGGGCCAAAGGTGCCGAGAGGTAGTGATTCCTCTGCTTCTGTTGCAGGGCCCCCAATGTAGGCAGCACTGTGCAAAATCACTACTTTTCTGTCGGAGAAGCGCTGACCCGTTTGCAGGCACCGGCTCCCAGGCTAAGAACGAGGTCCCGCTAAAATCTCGGTACCAACATGGCGTCCCGCACCCTGACCGCGGAGCTCCGCGCAAACCCCTCTGAGGCAGCTACAAAAGGAAAGTCTCAATGTGGCTAGATTAACAGAGTCCCGAGTCTGGCTCTCAGAATATGGGAATTTCACCTGCCTGTCCCCCCAGCAGTGCGTCTGAGTCCAGCCGCCAGGCAAGACCCAGCTCCGCCCACCAGCCGAGACCGAGGGAAAAAAAGTCAAACTGGTGCGTTTACCTTCCGTCCGTGAGAGCCGGGGCTAGCCAGGAGCGGGAGTCAGCGACAGAAAGGAGGTTTTTCGCTGAGTGGTATGAAGTCCCAATTAACAGCTCTGTGCCGTGTCCTGTGGCTGATTAGGTGATCAGAAGGCTCCGTTTGATTGTCAATTCAGGTCTTGGTTTCCAGAGGGATAGAAGGAGACGTGGGCTTAGTCCGCCATCGTGACTCCGACCCCCTTACATTTTTCCTCAGCTCTGTGTGGGACCTTCTATTGAGATCCCTAGCAGAGCTGTCCAGTGGGATCATCTGATTTCTTTACCGCTTCCACAGGAGTTGACTGTGGATAAAAGTAAAATAAAATCCTAGACAACTCTAATTTTCTCTTGGCTTATCATGCTGCTGCTTATGGTCCAGTTGTGAGGACTTTTTGTTTTCTTTATACTGAGATATTCGTGGTGAATTGGTTAAATGCTACATCTGTTAACCAAAAAGTCAGCAGTTCAAATCTGCCAGACGCTCCTTGGAAACTTTCTATATGGGGTAGTTCTATCCTGTCCTATAGGGTTGCTATGAGTCAGAATTGACTCAACAGCAGAGAGTTTGGGTTTTCTTGGTTTATATTGAGGTGTAATCCATACTGAAGGCTGTGATCTTTGATTTTCATCAGTAAAAACTTCATGTTCTCTTCATTTTCAGGAAGCAAGGTTGTGTCTTCTGTATCTTGCACTTATATTCAGTTATATGCCTCATTCCTCTTCATACAATCCACTTCTTAGATTATTTGCTCAGTATACAGACTAAATAAGTATGGCAAAAGGATACAACCATAATGAACACCTTTCCTGACTTTAAACCATGCTGTATTCTCATGTTTTGTTCAAATGACTACCTCTTTGTATATTAACAGGTTTCTCCTGAGTACAGTTGTTCTGGAATTCCCATTTGTACAATGTAATCCAAAATTTGTTACGATACACAAAGCCTAATGCCTGTGCATAGTCAATAAAACAGAGAAACATGTTTGTGGTATTCCCTGTTTTCAGCCAGGATCCATTTGACATCAGCAATGATATCCCTTGTTCCATGTCCTCTTCCAAATATGGCATCAACTTATGGAAGTAGCTTGTCAATGTACTGCTGCAACAGCTTGAGTGACCTTTGGCAAAATTTTACCTGTCACAATATAAGTTATTCAATAATTTCCACTTTCTATTGGGCACCTTTTTCTTTGGAATGGATACAAATATGAATTTGTTCTAGTCAGTTGAGCGGGTAGCTGCCTCCCGAATTTCCTAGCATAGATGAGTGAGGACTTCCAGCACTGCATCCACTTGCTGAAACATCTCAACTGGTGTTCTTTCCGTTCCTTGAGGCTTGCTTTTTATCAGTGCTTTAAGAGTATCCTTGGCCCTCTTCCTTCTGGGCCATCAGTTCTTGGCCATATGCTATCTCCTGAAGTGGTCAGATGTTGATCAATTATTTTTGGTATGGAGACACTGACTATTCCTTCCATCTTCTTTTGATGTTTCCTGCAGAGTTGAATATTTTTCCCTACAGAATCCTTTATTATTGAAACTCAAGGCATGATTTTCTCTCTTTTCTTGCTGTTTTGGTTCTTTCAGGTTGAGAAATACTGGGCATGCTCTCTTTTTATTTTCTCTCTCTGGTCTTTGCACATTTCATTATAACACGTTGTCTTCACAAGCCACTGTTTGAAATGAGAGTTTCCTAGGGCTACTGTAATAAATTATCACAAACTTGGTGGGGTACAACAACAGACATATATTCTGTCACATTTCTATAGGCTACAATTCCTAAATCAAGATGTCGACAAAAAAACCTCTGAAGGTTTTAGGGAAGAATCCTTCCTTGCCTCTTCATAGCTTCTGTTGGCTCCAGGCAATCCTTGATATTTCCAGGCTCCTAGCTGCATGACTCCAATCTCTGCTTCAGTTATCATAGGGTTTTTCCTGTTACTCTATTTTTGTAAGGACACTCTTTATTGGATTTGAGTCCCATCCTTATGCAGTATGACCTTATTGTAACTAGTTACATCTGCAAAGACTTCATTTCCAAGTAAGGTCACCTTCTGAGGTTCTAGGTGGACATGGATTTGGGTGGGGACACTATTCAACCCACTATAAACAAAAACCTAACTTGCTGCCATTGAGTCAATTTCCAACTTATTAGTGATCCTGTAAAAATAAACAAACAAACCTGTTGCCCTCATGTCAATTCTGACTCTTAGCAACCTTACAGGACAGGGTAAAACTGCCCCATAGGGTTTTCCAAGCTATACATCTGGTGGGCTCCAACTGCCAACCTTTCAGTTAGTAGCCAAGTAGGCTGCTGAGTTTGAACTCCAACTTTTTGAACAGTAGCTATCATGGATTGAATTCTGTCCCCCTAAATGTGTATATCAACTTTGTTAGGCCGTGATTCCCATAATTGTGTGATTGTTCACCATGTGATGACACTTTCCGTGTGTTGTAAATTCTATCATTATAACTGAATAAGATGAATTAGTGACAGTTACATTGATGAGGTCTACGAGATCAGATAATGTCTGAAGCCCATATTGTTAGAGATATAAAAAAGAGAGTGAGCAAAGAGACACAGAGACTTCATACCACCAAGAAAGAGGTGCCGGGAGCAGAATGTGTCCTCTGGACCAGAGGCTCCTGCTCAGAGATGGCTCCTCATCCAGGGGAAGATTGACAAGAAGGACCTTTCACCAAAGCTGACAGAGAAAGCCTTCCCTTGGAGCTGATGGCCTGAATTTAGACTTTTAGCTTAGCAGTCTGTGAAAGAATAAATTTCTCTTTGTTAAAGCCACACGCTTGTGGTATTTTTATTATAGTAGTACTAGATGACTAAGACTACAGCTAAGCACTGTAACTCTTGCACCACCAGGACTCTTTCTTTACACACCTGTATAAACACCCACCCCCTCAAACCCCACCCAATCAAGATACAGAATACTGTCATTACTCTAAAAAGTTGCCTCATGCTCCTTTTCAGGCAAGGACTCTTTCTGCCACTAGTGATTACCTCTGCCTGTTCTAGAACTCCAAAGTAACAAAATCCTGGAACATTTACTTTTCTTTTATTTTGCATCATAATGTTTTTATATATATCAATGTTTTGCTCTTTTACACTACTGAGTAGTATTCCATTGCATAATTACACAGCAACTAATTTACTCATTCACCTGTTGATAGTTATCTGGATTGTTCCTAGTTTGGGGCCATTGTGAATAAAACTGCTAAGAACATTAGTAAACAGTTTTGCATGGGCATGTTATAATTTTTCTTGTATAAATACACAGGAGTGGAATTACTGCATCATTAGTTGTTATTTAATTGTATAACATTTAATATAATTATCAATACGCTTAGTCTTAAATCTACCATATCTTTATTTGTGTTCTCTTTGTCTCATCTGTTCTTGGCTCCTTTTTGTCTCTTTTCTTGTCTTCTTTTGTATTTGTTTTCAGTGTTTCATTTTATCACAGTTATAGGTTTGTCACTGCTACTTTTTTTTTAAGTAACTGCTATAGGGTTTACAATAAACATCATTAACTTACAATAATCTACCTTCATATAAGATTGTAAAACTTCTTGTATAATGTAAATACCTTACAACACTATTTCCATTCCATTCTTTCATCTTTTGGGTTATTGCTGTTATACACTGTAATTTTATATATGTTAAAAACCCCACATTGTATTTTTATTATACATTAAAATACATTATAAACAGTCAACTATCTTTTCCTTCTTTTTGTCACTTATTTTTTAATAGATTAAAAATAAGAAAATAAGTTTTTTAAATTTAACCACACGCAAACTACAATTTGCATTAATTTCCATTAACATAATATTGTTTCTGCCTGAAAACCTTCTGTCAACATTTATTGTAGTATAGATCTGCTGTTGATAAACTCTGTCAGCTTTTGCTGGTCTGAAAAAAATTTTTACCTGCATTTCAAAAAATTTTAGCTAACAGTTTACAGAACACTTTAGTTTCTCACTCAAAAAGGTATACACAGATTGTTTTGTGACATTGTTGGCAAACCCCACAGTGTGTCTGCACTCGTCCCTTTTCACCTGGGGTTCCTTGTGCCCATTCTTGCAGTTTTCCTGTCCCTTCCTGTCTTCTTGTCTGTGTCTCAGCAGGAGTGGCCCATTTCGTCTCATATACTTGACTGAAATAAGAAGTATGTTCCTCACGTGTGTTGCTGTTTGTTTTATAGGCTTGTCTAATCTTTGGTAGAGAAGTGAACTTTGGGAACAGCTTCAGATCTGAGTTAGCAGGCCTGGGGGTGATAGTCTCAGGGAATGGTTCCTCCAGTCTCTGTCAAACTAGCAAGCCTAATCTTTTGTTGTGACTGAATTTTTGTTCTACATTTTTCTCCCACTGTATCCAGGACCCTCCATTGTGATCCCAATGTGAGTGGTTGCTTGTGAAAGCCAGGCACCGTCTAGTTCTTCTGGGCTCAGGCTGATAGAGTCTGTGTTTCATGAAGCCCTTTAGTCTTTTGGACTATATTTTCTTGGTGTCTTCTGTTTTCTTCATTCTCCTTTTGCTCCACATAGGATGGGATAAACAGATGCATTTTAGATAGCCATTCACAAGCTTTTAACACCCAAGACGCTACTCACCAAAGTAAGATGCACAACACTTTTTTTAATGAATTATACTTGGCCAATTAACTTAGATGTTTCCTGAGACCACGGTCCCTAGCTCTCAGGTCCAGTAACTGAGATCCTCAAGGTGTTTGGGATTTGTCTAGTAAGCTTCTATGACTTTGCTTTAGTTGCACTGTGCTGACTTCCCGTATTTTGTGTGTTTTATTTCCCTTCAAATTGACACTTGTCTATTACCTAGTTACTAATTTCCCCTCCCAGTGCCTCCTCTCCCTTGTAACCATCAAAGGATGTTTTCCTTCTGTATGTAAACCTTTTCTTCAGTTTTTATAACAGTAGTCTCATATTTGTCCTTTCATGATTGACTTACTTCACTCAAGATAATGCCCTCCAGATTCATCTATGTTGTAAGATGTTTCATGGTTGTTCTTTATTGTTTTATAGTACGTCATTGTGTGTATGTACCATAATTTGTTTATCCATTTATCAGTTGATGGGCATTTAGATTGTGTCCATCTTTTTGCTATTCTGACTAATGTTGCAGTGGACACGGGTATATGTATATCTATTCATGAGATAGCTGTTATTTCTCTAGGATACATTCCTACATGTGAGTTCATGGACTATATGGTATTTCCATTTCTAGCTTTTTAAGTAGGTGCCATATTATTTTCCATAGTGGTTGTACCATTTTACATTTCCATCAAGAGTTCCAATCTCCCTATAATCTTTCCAACATTTGTTCTTATTATTTATTTTTGACTAGTGCCAGTATTGTCAGGGTGAGATTATACTTCATTGCAGATTTGATTTGCTTTTCTCTAAATGGCTAATGATCATGAACATTTCCTTACATGTCTGTTAGCCATCTGAATGTCATCTTTGGTGCAGTGTCTATTCATATCATTTGCCCATTTTTTTAACTGGAATTTTTTGTCTTTCTATTGTTGAGGTAATAATGTACTTTGTAGATTTTAGAGACTAGATTCTTGTCAGATAAGTCATAGTGAATTTACTTTTCCCATTCTGCAGGTTCTCTTTTCACTCTTTCGTGAAGTCTTTTGATGAGTGTAAGTGTTTAATTTTTAGGAGTTCCCAGTTGTCAAGTTTATTTCCTAGTGCTTGTGCATTGTTAGGAAGAGTTTATACTGTATTTATGTCACACATTAGGGTCCCTAGTGTTTCCTCTCGCTGCACCCATGATCATTACCATTTTGTTTATATCCAGGTCTTTGATCCATTTTGAGCTTTTTGTGTCTGGCTTGTGGTACGGGTCCTGTTTCATGTCTTTACAGACAGACATCTAGCTAAACTAGCACCATTTATTAAAGAAACTATCTTTTCCCCATTTAATGAATGCTGGCCTTTATTTTACCTTCATTTTGGAGAAATAATTTCACTGGCAATAAAATTCTACGTTGGCATATCTTTTTCTTTCACTCACTTTGAAGATGTTATTTCATTATCTTCTGGCTTGCATGTTTTCTGACATGAAAATACTGGATGTTCTTTATCTTTCATGAAACCCTTTTTTAGCATGCTTATTTCTTTTACTGATTTTAAGATTTTTTTCTTCTTTACTTTGAGTTCCAGCAGTTTGATGATGGTATGCTTTGAAGCCCACTGCTGCTGAGGTGATTCTATAGTGACTCCACAGGGTTTCTACATCTGTAAATCTCCACAGAAGCAGACTGCCTCATCTTTCTCCTGCAGAGCTGCTGGTGGTTCTGAGCGACGACCCTCTCAGTTAGCAGTTGGTCGCTATAACCACTGAAACATCAAGCCTCCTTTATTTGAATGATACACCTTGGTATAGTGTTTTAATATTTCTTTTGTCCTTCATTGAGCTTCTTAGTCTCTGAGTCCACAGTTTCCATCAAATTTGAAAATTTTCAACTATCATTATTTCTTCAAATATTTGTTCTGTCACTTTTCTCTGAGACTCCAGTTACTTGCATCTGGGACCACTTGATATTATCACAGAGCTCACTGAGGCAGTTTTTATATTTTTTTCTGTTTTTAGTCTTTTATCCCCTCTATGTATAATTTTCAGTATTTCCAGTTCATGGGTCCGTTCTTCCATGCTGTCTAATTTTCTGTTGTTTTCATATAGTGTACATTTAAATTATGTCTGCATATGTTTTTATCTCTAGAAGTTCTACTGGTCTTTTGTATGCCTTTCATTTTTCCTTCCATCACATTTATGTTTTTCTTTGAATTTTATAAATACTTTTAATAGCTTTTTTTCCTTTATAAAAACTGTTTTTATTTTTTTAAAAAAATCTCTTCGGATTTTAAGTATTTACTGATGAAAACTGAAAACTACAGCCTTCGGTATGGATTACACCTCAGCATAAAGAAAACAAAAATCCTCACAACTGGACCAATAAGCAACACCATGATAAAAGGACAAAAGATTAAAATTCTCAAGAATTTCATCTCTCTTGGATCCACAGCCAACAGCCATGGAAACAGCAGTCAAGAACTCAAAATATACACTGCATTGGGCAAATCTGCTGCAAAAGATCTCTGTTAAGTGTTAAAAGCAAAGGCGGCCCTTTGAAGAGTAAGGTGTACCTGAACCAAGCCACGGTGTTTTCATATGCATATGAAAGCTGGACAATGAATAAGGAACATGGAAGAATTAAAGCCTTTGAATTATGGTGTTGGTGAAGAATACTGAATACATCCTGGATTGTCAATGGAACAAACAAATTTATCTTGGAAGAAGTACGCCAGAATTCTCCTTAGAAGCAAGGATGGTGCCACCATACCTCACATACTTTGGACATGTTATCAGAAGGGACTAGTCCTTGCAGAAGGACATCATATCTTGTAAAGCTGAGGGTCAGTGAAAAAGAGGAACACCCTCCATGAGATGGACTGACACAGTGGCTGCAACAATGGGCTTACGTGTAACAATCATTATGAGGATGACACAGGACTGGACACTATTTCGTTTTGTTGTGCACAGCAATGCTACGAATTGGAACTGACTCTACAGCAAATAACAATTTTTTTTTAATTTTAATTTTGTTGTTGTTAAGATACATAGCATAAAATACATACCAATTCAACAACTTTTACATGTACAAGTTAGTGACAATGATTAATTCTCTGAATTATGCAGCTATTCTCACTTTCCTTTTCGGAGTTGTTCCTCCTTCATTAACACACACTCACTGTCCTCTAAGTGTCTGACCCAATCTTGCAAGTTGTTGTTGTCAATTTGACCCCATACAGATAGCTCTTGATAGCTCATGATAAAAGGAGAAAAGACTAAATTTCTCAAGGATTTCATCTTTCTTGGATCCACAGCCAACTAAAGCTCAAGGCAGAACTTTTTTGAATAGTTAAGCTAACTGCTACTTAGTTTTAAGATGGTTGCAGGGGATATTTTTGGAACAAGTTTCAAAGATTATCTCAGGGCAATATTTCAGGGCTCCATCCACCCTTCATGACTCCAGAAAGTCCACAGTCAATGAGAATCTGAAATTCCATTCTGCATTTCCCCCCTTTCATGAGAATTATTCTTATGGAATTGTTGACAAAAATGCTCAGTAACGGTAGTTGGGCACCATTCAGGTCTTCTGGTCTCATGACAAAGGAAAATCTGCTCACAGTGGCAACTGGCCACACTGAAAGAGTTGCTTTAAGATCCATATCTACTAATTCCATCATCTCTATTATGTATGGGCCTGTTTCTATTGGTCTATTTCTTTTTTTTCCCCTGGTCATGAATCACATGTTCCTGGTTGTCTGATGATTTTTTTAAAAGATGCTATTTTTTATAAGATGATATTGAATATATTTTGTTGTACTTCTTAAATAAGATTATCCTTTATTCTGGTGTGCAATTTAATATCTTATGAATCTGATGTTTTCAGGGCTTGCATTTTAATGTTTGTTATGGTGGTCCTAAACCAGCCTTATTTTAGGGACAAATAGTTCCATTGCTAAGACATGACCTTTCTGAAGTCTCTATCCAATGTCCCTTGAATTATGAAGTCTTGTTACTCTAGCTAGTTGAATACAAACTATTTCCAGTCTGGCACAAGCCTTGTGTGAGTTCAAAAAACAGTCTTTAAAATCTTGTTTTCCTAACAGCAATAGGACTTTATAAAGCAACATGACTTGATTTAAACCCATGCTGCCCCACTGATAAGTCTGTCTTCAAAGAAGTACACAAAAGTTGTTTTTCCTTTTTCATTTAAATATTTGTCTTTATCTAACTGACAAAACAAATTTAAAAACAAAAATGTTACACATCATTAATTAAAGAAATACAAAATAACTATAAAATATCATAATCAATTAAAAAGTAAACAAAAACCCTAATGCTTTTCTTTTTTAAATTCTCTTATAACTTTGGTGGTACCATAAACTGCTGGGAAACCGCGGTGGTGTAGTGGTTAAGCGCCATGTCTGCTGACCATGAGGTCAAGCAGTTTGAATCCACCAGGCAAATCCTTGGAAACTCTATGGAGCAGTTCTGCTCTGTCCTGTAGGGTCACTTGAGGTTAGAATCAAACTGAATGGACAGCAGTGAGTGGGTTTTTATAGAGTGCTACATAATGTTAAAAATAAGTTTGAAATAAGAAGGATTAGAGTATTTAAATACTTGATGAAGTAGTCCTTCTCTAAAACTAACTTGTTTGGCAGAGATATTTTTTAAAACGGAAGCTTCCCTTTATCTTTCATGTCTATATTTAAAGGAGCCCTGGTGGGACAGTGGTTAAGAACTTGGCTGCTAACCAAAAGGTTGGCAGTTTGAGTCCACTGCTGGCTTTTTAGAAACTCTGTGGGGTAACTAGGACAGCCATGGGTTTGGTGTATGGCTTTATCTTTCTAGAGGAATAATTCCAGTGTCCATTTTAATGCTAAGTTTCTCTTTCACCACAAGATGGCATTCAAGGTTTACTCTTTGGGGAATAAAACCACTAGAATTTCTCTGGGAAACTGCATTAAACATATAATTACGTAAACTTATAAAAACAATGTTTAATAAACCTGAAAGGATAGCACAAACTTACATTAAATTAACAGACTCAGCATGAATGTTTTCTATATAACTGAAAAAAGAATAACGCTAAAAAAGAAAAAAAAGTAGTCATGGTGTAAGACTTGGTCTCACATACTGTGAACGTGCTGCCAGGAGGGCGTAATCTGCAAAAGGGTAAGATGCACGGGCTGTCACAGCGTCTACAACAATGGGCAACGCATGACAAGCACCATGAAGACAGTGCAGAACCAAGCAGTGTTTCACTACCAGCTGGAACCAATTCATGGCACCTAACATATGGTATAAGAAAAGTTTACTTATATATTTTTGAGTTAAAACACATACTCACAAAATCATGCACTAAAGGAACTTAGAACAATATATGTACTAAGTCCTGAAGTTTAGAGGACCCTGGTGGTGTAATGGTTGACAGCTACAGCTACTAACCAATAGGTCAGCAGTTCAAATCCACCAGACGCCCCTTGGAAACTATGGGCAGTTCTACTCTGTCCTATAGGGTGTCTGTGAGTCAGAATTGACTCAATGGCAACAACAACCTCAGGTTTAATGCAAAATAGCTAAATTCAGAGTGTATTTTATAAATACAAGAAAGCTTTACAATTGTAATTGCTGTTGCTAGCATAGCACACATGCTGATGTTTTTAATACAGAAAGAGAAAGGAACTAATATTGTTTAACATTAGAACTTCAGGTTGACCTTCCCACAAAAAAAGTCTTTCCCATAAAAGATATACTTGATTTGTGCTTATGATTTAACAGGTAATACATTGCCATTTACTTGAAAAATTTAAACTCTTAGTAAGTTCATATTAGTAGGCATCAAGTCAATTCTGACTCGTAGTGACCCTATAGGTCAGAGGAGAACTGCCTCATAGCGTTTCCAAGGAGTGCACGGCGCATTTGAATTGCTGACCTTTGCTTAGTAGGCATAACACTTAACCGCTGTGTCACCAAGGTTTCCATTAGTAGGCAAAGAGAAAACAATTTAGTTTTAATTTCCAAATAAAATATGAATTTATGAATAATATTAGGCAATTGGTTAATCTTTCTTGCTTTCTCTCACTTGTGAAATTGGGGTAGTATTCACCCCTGTTGTTCTGGACTTTCTATTAGAAGAGGATCTTAACCTTTCAGTCCAGATGAAAAGAAACTCTAGGAACTTTATCTTGAAACTATGTCTGCATAGCAAATCAAAGTGGTTTGTCTTAAAGAATGGGCTGATTTGTTGTGGCTTGAGGGATGCTGATCTATATTATGGTTGTTTTTGACCCCTTAGAGGCACAAATGCCAGCTCTGCAAGGTGTTGAGGGTTATATTAAGAAATGAAAGAAGAATGGTGGCACACAGTAGGTACTTAGTCATGTTAGTTCCTCTTTCCTTCTAGACCTCCTATGTGTAGGCAAGGGCAATATTCCCTGCTAAAGCTATACAGAATATAAAACTCTAGAATTCATAACTTTTATTTAAACAACTTGCGAGCTGCCAAAGCTTCACTACTGACACAGAATGTCTCTTGCTATATAAACAATCATTAGCTGTAGAGTATATCATAAAAGTAGTTTCATATGTATAGAATCAAGAGCATTCAAAAAAAAAGCTTGCATTGCCTTCTAATTATGTATCTTTCATTGTTCTTCAGAGAAAATGAACACAAATTACTGATTAGATTCCTGATTTATATTCTTTCTCATGTCTTGGAAGAAATAAAGTATTTGCATGAATGGCCAAAAAACAGACACAGCAATAGGAAAGCAAAAAAGCCCTTAGAAGTAAACACCAAATCAAATAATCAATTAATAAATATTTATGAGCTGCTTATGACAATACATCTCTATTGATACTAACTAAAAACACATGTAAAACTCTTCACAATTCACATAAAATATTTATGACAATGATTTATACACTCTGTTCAATCACTGATCACTGGCCATACTCTTAGAACTCTCCAAACAGAATCATAATCCCTATATTAAGATGAACCTTAACAGAAATCAGTACCTAAATTTAATGTTTTCTAAAATGAACTGCCCTCACATTTAGTCTTTATCTTAAATGGAGAAACACGTAACTATGCATCATTCAGTACACATTTACTGAGTCCCCACAATTGGGTGGGCATTATGCTAAACACAGAGAACACGAAACTACAATATTGTTCCTCCCTGGGTACCACTCCATGAACACAAACCTTCACATCACCCTTGCTGAGAGAGATCTGAATGCACTGCTACGGAAGAAGAGGATAAAGGGATGAAGTAACTCAGAATGCCTGAGTGTGTCAGGGACAGTTTTACAGAGCAGACATTTGTGCAGGAACATTATGTCCCCCTGTGAAACACTTGGCCAGGGATGATGGAGAACAGAGAAGAGAAAAGAACCATAGACATATTAGGACTAAAATAGATGTCAGGATGATAAAAAATGCTGTTGAGTCAGTTCTGACTCATCGTGACCCCATATCATTTTTGAGGCCGTAGATTACCTATAGAAGCAGACAGTCACAGCTTTCTCCCTCACAGCTGTTGGTGGTTTCCAACAGCCAACTTTATAAGCATGATAACCACAGCAAAATCAAACCTGTTGCTGTCCAGTCGATTCTGACTCATAGTGACCCTATAAGACAGAGTAGAATTGCCCACAGGGTTTCTAAGGAATGCCTGGTGGATTTGAACTGCCAACCTTTTGCTTAGCAGCCTAGCTCTTATGACTGTGACACCAGGCCTCCAGGAGCATGATAAAACAGCAAGAAAAAATCAAATCCCCTGTAGTGTAGTCAATTCTGACTCATACGAATCCTAAAGGCATGATACCAAAAATAAACCCAAATCTATTGCTGTTGGTTCCAACTCATAGCAACCCTACAGGACACAGTAGAAGTGCTCCATAGAGTCTTCAGGGAGCACCTGGAAGATTTGAACTGCCAACCTCTTGGTTAGCAGACATAGCACTTAACTACTGTGCCACCAGGGTTTCCAAGAGCATGATAGTTCTTATTTCTTAACTGGAGAAACTTTCACAATTTTTACATCTTTCTGACACAGACTATTTTTCTCTGAAAACTACAGGTCATCGGCCTTTGTCACCCCGTCTCCTCAGAAATTAATTTTTATTGACTGTCCATTTACCAGCACTCTAACATTATTTTATGTATGATCTCATTCAAGCCTCACAACAACTCTGCAGTATAGGTAATTTTATCTCCGCTTAAAGGATAAGAAAACAAATTCAGAAGGTGTAGGAATTCCTCCAATGTCTTTCTGACTCTAAAATCCATTTTCCTTCCCCAGCGGCTACCAAAGAGAAACTTTTCCATCTGAGAATTAAACTGAGACCACGGTAGGGAAAATGTGAATATTATCTAACCTTCATGAGTACTTATTCTGTGCCAGACACCGTTCACATTTCACACATATTATTTCACTCAGTCCTCGCCATCTCCTTAGGAGGCAGGTAAAATTTTTACTCCAGGTAACAGATAAAAAAATTGAAGCAAAAAGAAGTCACACAACTTGCCTAAGCCCCCAGAGCTGGGAACGGTCAGGGCCAGGGTTCAAATCCAGGCAGTCAAGCTCCTGTGCCCCTGATCTTAAACACTCCACAGTCTCTCTTCTAACTCCAACCTAATCCTACCTCTAGATCGTCGGCAAAGACCAGGCAGAAGGTAGACAGTGCTGAAGAGGTCCTACGTCCCCAAAGAATGATGAGAAAAATAAACTAGTGTTGGCCTGAGACTTGGATATTGATTGACGAAGTGAGGGCAAGACAGTAGGAAAGGAAACAAGAAGCTGGAGAGAGAGATCTCTTTTTCTAGTACATGAAAGGGTCTCAGTTTGCCTCTTCTGGCTTTTGTTTTTGTTTTTTAATAGGCAATTTTGAAATATGGAAGCCAAGCCAAGTGCCATGAGTCGGGAAAGCATTTTCAAATATCAAAAACAGGAAGACGTACAATATTCTATTACAAGCACATACAGACCAATTATTCACTTGCATAGATGCCAAAACATTTTCTACTTGAGTCTTCATAAGCTGCCTACTTTGTAGGACCTCATGTATTCCGGTGAATGTAAAACTTGTGATAATTATATGAAAAGAAGCTGAATGCCACCATTCTTGAGTTTTTTTACTACACCTCTGCACATCTGCATACTCAAATATTTGTGCTCCAATAAAATGAACATAAATATATCTTTTTAAAATTCCATTTACCTAGGTTACTACAAAGTATGCTTTTTGACTAACAGCTCCAAAATGTGAAAGAAGCAAATATCACCTGATCTAAATATATTTTCATCAACCACCAGATGGCATAAGGTGTGAGAGTTCCATTCTGACAGGGTCACCATGCACATGATAATTTGACCTATAACTTCAAAATAATGTTATTTGGAAAAGTGTCCCACCACTCAAATAGCTCACAATTATTTCAGCCATATGTAGAAGTGAGTGAATAAGTTGAAAATGACATTGTTCCACTTTTTATAAATTTTGGGTTTCTGTGGGATGCTAGCAATACATAATGAATCAATGATCACACACGTAAAACAAAGCAGTTCTGTTACAGGAAATAAAAAAGGAAGCCATGTCAAAGCAAAATTAACCTTAGATTCAAAGTAGGTTTCTTCAGCTCTAAAAGAAACCTGAAACGTGCCTTCAAAAAAACCATACTTGTACTCCTTCAAATTCTGCTTAATAAAAACTTTTCTACTGCCTATAATTTATTTTGAAGGCAGAAAAGTATCTGACACAAAAGCATTCCCCCACACTGGCTTAAAGGAAAGTTGCTGCAGAAATAAACTGGAAAAAAATTAGTTGAACAAAGCAATATGAACTATGATACTAAAGTATAGAAGTATATTTTAAGAATCTTGATTTTATACACAAATTAAAAAAAAAAAGAAACAACATTGCTGTGGACTCAATTCTGATTCATGGTGACCCAAGTGTGTCAGAGTAAGACTGTGCGCTGTAGGATTTTCAGTCAGTTGAAGAGGTAAAAAACAGATAAAATAAAAATGCATCTCTAATTCCCTTAGATTTAAGGAAAAGTATTCCCTGACTAGAAGTCCTTGCAAGCTGCAAAGGAGTAAGTGCTTGATGACTAGCTAACAGGTTGTTGGTTTGACGCACTCAAAGGTGCCTCTGAAGACAGGCCTGGGGACCCGCTTCTGAAGGATCACAGCCTTGAAAATCTTATGGAGCAGTTCAACGCAGCACACAGGAGGTTCCCATGAGGTGGAATCAGCTAGACGGCAACTAACAACAGCAGCAACTCACTGACTACGTATTTTATACAAATAATGGGTGCCTTCTATGTTTGCCAGTTGCACCCTCCTTGGCAAAGTCTTTTCAAAGCAGTGCTGAGCTAATTTTTTCACAGCAAAATGTAAAAAATAAGTTGGTATCAAGGCCCTTAACGAAAATACCTCTCAGGAGGAAGGCACCATTGGCAAACAAATGCAGAAGACTATTCCTGTAAAACATGGTATTGCAAAATAAGCACACCAGAATAAATGACTCTGGCAACACAGCCAGTACCAGAGATGAAACAGAATCTTCACTCTAGCAGAAAAGACACCGTCAGTAGTTAAGAGATGGAAGAGGAAATTAAGATTTCTTCATTCTAGTGCAAGAGTCAGTGACTTCTAAAGATGTAATGACTGACTTTCATATTTTAGTAAATACTTCCTCATTAGATTTAGTATTATTGGTTCCTCACTGAGAACTGCGTGGAAGAAGGAAAAATATCTGGAGCCGTGAGAAGGGTAAAAAAATGAGTTGGCAATACGTAAGCAGTTTATGGGTTTTTTGTTTGTTTACTTGTTTGTTTGTTTTTTACATGTTGACAAGAATAAAGGGGTAGGAGAAAGAGAATTAGTAGGAAGAGTACTGTGGGATTCTTGTAGTGTGGCTCACGTCCTCTTTGCAGCCCTGGCAGCCAAAACATAGCAAAGCTGATTCCCACCTGGGTTCATTTGAAAGGGGGAAATATTTCTCACTCTTGTTCCTATGCTCAGCAAAAGAGTATAAATGACTATTTCCAAGGGATTTTCTTTCCTCTGATAGTTCAGTCTAGGTTGGGTTTTTATACTTCAGTTAGAAAAAATGGAATAACAGAAACTTCAAGTTACTAGTATCCTACATACTTCAAGTTACTTACTTGAAATTCCATTTTTCAGGATGTTTTAGATCCACTTTCATCCATTTATGATAACTGTCTACAATATCCAGGCCTTGAAGTACTGAAATCAGAGTATTTAAAAAAAATGAGCTATGTATATATTCATTAATAATATTTCAAAGTTGAAAATAGCTCACTTCTTAAGTTAATATGTGGCAGTAACATACATTATGTAGGTCAAATCATCTTACCACCGCTCAGACACTTTCCAGACTTCTTCCTGATATTAGAATTTTGTAATATTGGATATTATTTAAAATAAGTAGATTGGAAGTTTTTCATGATGACATTTACTATGTATTAATGGACTCAAACATCCCAATGATCATGACCGTGGCACAGGACTGACCAGCGTTTTTTCTGTTTTACAGAACGTGGCCGGGAGTCAAAGGTGACACTAAGGGAACCAACAGTAGAAAACCATTATCTTGACTTTCTGTCACTTTTGCAGTCTGTAGTAGAAAAATATCTTCTATTCCCTCTCTAATGTAATTCTTCTCCTTACTGTCCTTATCCAATGCTGCATAAAATATCTGAAAAAAATTATTCTTGCCACTGCTAGGACCGTAGCATCTGAAGAAACATAATAGCCCCAGCTTGCCTTACCATGTTTTATTTTCTCATACACTATCTTGTTCAAACTGCAGAACAGCTTAAAGCAAGGCAGAATATAAATTGAGGGGCAAAGAATTAAGTGACTTGCCTGTATTTCCTTAACTGTATTGGAAAACCAGGTAGTGTGCTGGCTATGTGTTACGGCTGCTAAACAAAAAAGTCAGCAGGTCGAATCTGCAAGTGCTCCTTGGAAACTCTATATAGAAGTTCTACTCTGTCCTACAGGGTTGCTATGAGTTGGAACTGACTCCACAGTAGTGGGTTTGGTTTCGCCACTGGGTGTATGACACAATGAGTCCAGGGCTAAGGAGTTTGTCAATTCTAACACATCCTGCTCTTCCCACGAGAGCAGTGCTTCTAAACCTTGGCTGCATATTGCAATCACTTGGGGAACTTGAAAAACTACTGCAGCCTGGTCCCACTTTCAGAGATTCTGAAGTAATTGGTCTGGGGTGTGCCCTTTACACTGGAATTTTTACAATCTCCTCAGGTGGTTCTAATGAGCAGCCAAGATGGAGAATCATTATGTTAAAGAATTTGATGATACAGCCTTTTGCCTCCAAACACATTTTGGAGACCCTTGCCCTCACTGCTGGCTTAAAGACTCAAAGCATGAAAGTCTCCTAGGGTGAAAGGAAGCATCTCCGTGATGCTTCGGGCTGTTTGGTTCTGTCCTGATGACAGCAAACAAACATCAGGAAGCCTCTGCTCCGTATTACAGAGTACACTGGTCTGAAGGAATTATTTTCCTCAAACATAAACATTTCCTTATGGGGATCATATTCTGTCATTAAGGCACTGTTTCCCACAACCATATGTTATCAGTGTGTTCTCTGCCAAACCTTTTATTCTATAGTGATGGATGGAGAAGAGTGGATCATCAGTTTCTTTTCCCAGATGATTGTCATTACATATGTTATGAGCAAATAATCACAAAGAAATGTCCTCCCTATACTTCAGAGTTTGATACTGAACCTCATGCTATAGAGATATAACAATTTTATATCATACTGTGGAGGCAATATAATGTGATACTAAGAGCAATAAATGTGGAATCAGATGATCTGAGTTCAAGTGCTGAAGCCACTGTCTATTTGAACTACTAATTTACAGCAGCCACATTTGTTGAACTCTCTGTGTGCCAAGCACTGTTGTAAATGCTTCGTCCTTCTCACATATGTACGGTGCTTATCCTCACTTGACAGATGAGGAAACTAGATACAGAGAGCTTAAGAAGTACCTCCAAGGTCACACAGCTAGTAAATGGCAGAGCCAGGATTCCACTCAGTCAGTGTGGCTCCAGAATTTACCAATATATGACATTCTCTCTGACTGTGTGAAATTTGATAAATTACTTCACTTTTCTTGATCTTGGTTTTCTCTTCTGTAAAACAGTGTAAAAATAATGATAATGATACCTAGCCCATACAGATGATATACCACTATTTATGAATATAAGCCAAACTGAAACTAAACCCATTGCCACTGAGTGAATTCCAACTCATAGTGACCATCCAGGACAAAGTAGAAATGTCCCATATAGTTTCCAAGAAGCTGCTGGTGGATTCAAACTACTGACTTTTTTTGGTTTGCAGCTGAACTCAATCTCTGCACCACCAGGTCTCTGTTGACATGTAGTAGGTGCTTAATAAATGCTGCTTGAATAAATGACTAAAAGGATGATGGATTGGGGAGGCTTAAGATATATATGAGAACACTCTGTAAATTGTATTGTACAAAAATATACTTACTATTATTATAGCACCTGTGACTATGTATAGATTTATAGGCACAAGATAGGAATAAGAGTTAATATCAGAAATGCAAAATAAAATGACTCATAAAAGAGGGAGCTCATAAAAATATGCACAAGAGTTTAATAATATTTTCAACAATAAGAATATAAGATAAGAAAATGAAGTCATTAAAGGTTTCTTTTACTTCTGAGTTGTTAAAGAAATGTAACATAATCTAAAATCTTCATCTTTATTATTGCCAGGAAATTAGGCTTTTAAAAAAGATAGCACTGGATCTCATCCAGCTGAACTATCCAAAGACAAAACGGCCAGCAGCACATGTAAGGTTTACATTTAATTTTTTTTTAATTAAGTGCTGGATATTATTGAAAGAAAGCTCTTTAAACATACTTGTAATAATTCCCTCAGGGAAGAAGAGGCAGGGTGATAGTGAGATCTGGCACCATGTGCTAGATTCAAAGTCTCAGAAATGCTTCGGGGCTATAGATAACCGTTAGCAGCTACTGCCTTCAAAGGGACGGATGAACTATAAACCAGGGCAGTGACAGATGGAGAAACAACACAAAATGAAACCTTTCGGGCTCAAACTCTTTTGAGGAAGAAACTGAGGAGGAACTTAATTGTTCTTTACTGTAGGACATTCCTTCCCAACTTGCCTTCCACTTGGGCCCGCACTTCTATTATTATCCTTCTTTCAGCACCGTCCTGTAACCATCTGTTTGTTTGTTTGTTTTGTCAGAGTCTTTTGACACTGAATTGCTCCCTAGAGTGTGCGAATGTCTGTCTGTCATCAGCAGTGTGTTTGCGTACTGACAGCCACCACCTCTTGGAACTCATTTGAGCTCCTCAATGCATCTCATGTAGAAGATGCTTCAGACATATTTACTAAATTCACTAAACAGCCTCTAACACACATCTTTAGAATGAAGTAAACAGTCATGGATCCCGCTATCAAAAAAAAATTTTCTTTTTATATTGATAGAGTACCTAAAGACCTTAAATAACTTTTCTTAACCACTAATTCAGGAGTAAGGAAGAAGGCAAAGTACAAGTGCAAAACAAATTAGTAATTAATGCCCTACAAGAGCATGTGATGATTTCTTAGAAGTTATTGAACTCAAATAAAATATGCTTTCTACCATTTGTCTATCTGTCTATCAAAATCTGTTACTGTCCAGTTAATTTTGACTCACAGAGACCATATAGGACAGAGCAGAACTGCTCCAGACGGTTTTCAAGGCTGTAAGGTATATGGAAGCAGATGGGTAGATTTCACCCGTGGAGCAGCTGGTGGGTTTAGACCTCTGACCTCTGAGTTAGCAGCTGAGCTCTTATCCACTGTGCCACCAGGGCTCTTGTATATATCTGTATCCACTTGTTAACTTTTTATCACTTTTTGCCTTGATTTGTGCTTTAATACAACTAAATGTTTTTTGGGGGGTGATGTTTTGTTCTCTGGAAACCAGCACAATGATGTGCTGAGATATAAAGGGGCCCCAAATGAAGGCAGTGGTCATAGGAGTAGGAGTAGAATGGAAGTGAAACCTTCATAGAGTTGCAGTGGATGAACTCAACACGGTTTAATGAAGGAGACAAAGAAATGTACGGTAACTTCTGTGATTCTGGCTTCGGCAAGTTGCTGCAAGAATGGTGATCTACCACTAACTAATTCAGGTAGTAAAGGAAGAAGGGCAGGTTTTAGGGGGAAGATCATTAATTCACTTGGGGACATCTTGACTATGAGATGTCTGTTGCACATGTAGCTGAGATGCTCAATACACATTTGTAAACATGTATGTAGAATTCACAAGAGGAGTCTGGCTAGATATGGGGCTTTAGGGATCACTGGAATATAGGGTAATAAAATCCATGGCAGTGGACAAGGTTCTCCAGAGACTGTGCATAGAAAGGACTGAATGCAGAAGGAATTGCTAAGGAAACAGGCAGAGGAGTCTTCTGGACAGGAGGAGGTGAACTTTGGGCACACAGTGTCTTAAAAGTCAAGAAAGATGTAGCTGATAAGAGTTCAGGTTCAAGATAAGGACTAAAAAGTAATCACTGAATCTAAGAATTAGGAAGTCACTGGTAACTTTGCCAAGTGCCGTCGAGTCGGATCCAACGCCTTAGACACACCATTTAATCAGATGGCAGAGACAGAGTCATTGTTCAGTAAGCATGTGTGGACTGACTGGAGAACCTTCTACTTCGATCCAGATAATGAAATGGTACTCTGTAGATATGATTAAATAGGACCAGAAAGTTATCTAGCTGCCTCACTTTGTCTTTTTAGCTCCAAATATATGATGGTAGAAGGTCCTCCTAGAGTGGCACAAGCAATTTGTGATCAAACCTGCCTAGAAGCTCTGTGGAAGAAAGCCCTGGAAAACTACTCACTTTCAGAAAGATTGCCAAAACCAAAACCTACTGCCATCAATTCAATTCCGACTCATAGCAACTCTATAGGTGAGAGTAGAACTGCTTCACACAGCTTCCAAGGAGTGCCTGGTGGACTTGAACTGATGACCTTTTGGCTAGCAGGTATAGCACTTCACCACTAAGCCACCAGGGTTTTCCCCATCCCTTTCAACAAAGATTACAGCCAAGAAAACCCTACAGAGCACTTCTAGTCTCTAACACATGGGGTCACCATGAATCAGAATCAACTTGGTAGCAATGGGTGCTGGTCCGATGGTAATGGGTTTCTCTCCTCTTAGACTGATAAAATTGAGCAGTCCTAGCTAGTTCATAGGTGTTCTTGCTGTCTTTCTACTTAATGCTTTCTTTAGCTTAGAGGATAACTGGGCTTAGAATGAAAAAGCTTCCTCCTGCTGAGAAGGTTTCTTTCTAGGGTTAAGGGAACAAAAGAAACTTTCTAAGATTGAGAACTTTGTCTTTTATTCCTAGCTTTCTTTTTGGCTTCTAATCAGACTTCAGTCCACAGTTCTATACAAAAGAGGATCTAAATTAACACTTGTTGAATGAATAAATGGACAGAACTAACAGAAACATTTATCACTCTCAGATTGCCAGTAAGTGTCAGTTAGTCCTTGAAAGCAAGACAAGTTGAGAATAATTATGAGATTATTATATGCTAGAAGGACACAGGATAAGGCTAGATCACCTTACCTGAAGTTCTGTAAAAATCTATCACTTTTGATGTTGCTGTTACAGACCATTTCTTGTAGTAATCGTTAAATGAAACAGCTTTACGTGAGCTGGAAAAATAAATTAAAATCAGATAATGAGTAGTTTGCAAGTTTTCTTTTTAAAATTATTTTATCAGAGTGGATTGCTCACAGGGCAATACCTTGTCACCAGATGTTAGACTGATGTACAAATTTTATAGCGCATATATCATACTCATTTCAACACTAGAAAATCGAATCACACAAAGGAACATCTGTCCAAATCATTTTTCAGTAATGAGTGTAAATACATACCCCCATATATATCATGAAAAGAAACATATAGGTTTAAATTATCTCTCTTTTATGATTCATATTTAAGAAAGATCTTTAGGAAAAGCATTGTATCTGTAAATTTTCTCATTCTACAATAAAAAATTTCAAACATCTATTCCAAATTTTAGTAAGCCAGCCAGCCAAGTGCCATCGAGATGGATCCAACTCACGGCGACCGTCATAAGGAGAGACCAAACAGATTAGAATTGAGACTTTTTATTATTTTTTTTAAATAGAATATGGCCACATTCAAAGAGGGGAAAATATTCCTGCCTACATTTCTCCTTCCCTATACTAAACAAGGAACCCTAGTGGCATAGTAGTTAAGTGCTATGACTGCCAACCAGAAGGTCAGCAGTTCAGATCCACCAGGTGCTCCTTTGCAACTCTATGAGGCAGTTCTATTCTGACCTAAAGGTTTACCATGAGTTGGAACTGACTTGACCACAGTGGGTTCTGGTTTGGCACTAAATATTACTATGCCCTGATGAGATAACAAAGATTATTATAAGTATTAAACAGGAACTAAAAAGGAGTCAAGTAAGTATATTTCCAACTTCTTTCTATAAATAAAAAAAAATCTGAATATATATACATAACACAAAATTTTCCAATTGAGTAGCATTTTTTATAATTACAATACTGTGCAACTGTCACCACTACACAGCTCCAAACGTTTCATCACCTCAAACAGAAACTCTGTACCCACAAAATTTTTTAAAACAGAGATTCTCAACACTCTACAAACAAAACATCAGTTTGGGATACTTTTCAGATACATGAATTCATCAATTAACTACCTTAAATAGATGTTTAGATATCAAATGTTAAAGGCCTTATGTCTAACATGCAATTTAAGTTCCCAGCTCTTAGGAGAAAGAAAAAATTGTACTTAGGACAAATAAATTATCTTTAATTTTTATAGGTAAACTCTAGGAACCATAAAGCAAATATTTGACTTAATTTTCAAATTAATGGCAGCAACATGGAAACGCATTAATGCATTCATTCCTTTAAACCACAATTACTGACACCTAATTTTAAAACTAATATTTTTCAAATGTTTTATTACTTGTACAACCACACTTAAGTAGAAATCTGAAACTCGGTGAAGATAAATTAATCACTGCTATTATTGCTTCCACAGTGTCATGCAGTGCTTTATACTAAATGATATACTGAACTAACATTAATTTCCCAACAAAATGTTTCAGCATTTGGGTGAAAGAGGTAGCAAAATGAAAGGATGCATTATAACTCCTGCATGAAAAAGCTTGTGATCAATTTGCTGTCACAGATCATTTAGCAGACAACAATGACCCAAGAGGAAGGAAACTGTCAACATACTGTCTAGTGAAAAAAAATACACCATCTTCAGGCACAATCGTCTCCATTGTTTTTTGTCTGTTTGAGGGCGACCCATGACCCTCTACTTTCCCAAGAGTGTCCTGTTCAATTTCAAACTGTTAGCCTTCAGGGGTTTTCTTTTTCTTTTCTTTTCTTCTTTTTCCTCCCCTAGAATAATCAAAAATATTACCCTAAAAGGTATAACTGTAGTATAGTTTAGATATACAAAGCTATCTCAAACATTGGTGAGTATTTGCATTTTCAATTCCATAAAAGAAACAGGTCCCTAAAATGAGAGAATAGTAACTGTATTTTTCTGTTATTCAAATAAACTACTAAGCCTACAGGGATATATACGTATTGTATAAAAGAAAATATTTACAGTTCCAACCAATAGTAGAAATTTATTGGGTATTATCATTGACTTTTACTAACATAAAAAATGGAAGGCATAATTTTAAACTGAACAGAACTTATTACCCTGCTGGGAAAATAAGATGTATAACTGGACTAGTAAACAGAACACCTTTAGATACCAGAAAAGTTTTAGATACCAGGAAACCCTGGTGGTGTAGTAGTTAAGTGTTATGGCTACTAAACAAAAGGTCAGCAGTTTGAATCCAATAAGTGCTTCTTGGAAACCCTATGAGGCAGTTCTATTCTGTGCTATGATGTTGCTGTGAGTCAGAATCGACTCACCAACAACAGGTTTTTGGTTTTAGATACTAACATAATAAAGCGCACATCCTTTAGCACAGACACTCAGAAAAGACAATTACAGCAATTTGTTTTGCAGGAGTTGTTATGCACAAAGAAGCTGGAGGATGGAGATACAACTGGGTCTTGAAGCTATTAGAAAAAGTCACTTGAGATATGGGATTTGAGAAAAGGAAGGAGCATTTCAGGTCAGGGCAACAGTATTAACAATAGCTTAGACAGCCAAGCCAAAGCCAAGTGCCGATATGGGCCGCTGGAGGAAGAGATGATAGTAACAAGACAATTGACTGGAGTGGAAAGTTCCAAATTCAGAGGAGTGGGAATTTGATACAGCAAGTGAAATCAGGCAAAGCGGGGCCATCAAATGTAGACAGAAGACAGATTAGAGTTGATTCATTAGGTCATAGAGAAACCAACAGAAATTTTTGAATAAAGCAAATAAATTATGAGATTAGCATCTGAACAAGAGTTTACTCTGGCATTAGCATGCAGGGTGGATGGTGTAAGGGAGAGTAAATGGGGGACCACTTAGGGAACAAATGCAGGAGATACTGAGAACTAATTCCAGGGTGGATGCAAAGGCTACAAAAGGGAAGACACAATGCTAACAGCTGGCAGAATGAATTGCTTGATAGGATATGAAAGATTAAGATATTTGAAGGTCACATATCCTAAAGCATGGAAGAATGTTTGCTATTAAAAGAAAGCATCAAGTGAAACAGAAGTAAAAAACGAGTTTGATTTCAGACATGGGTTTTTGGTGACGAATAGTATTATTTAAAAAACAAAACAAACAAAAAAATAAAACAGTGCTGCCATCAAGATGATTCCAACTCATAGTGACCCTATAGTTGGAACAGAACGGCCCCACAGAGTTTACCAGAAGCTCTTGACGGATTTGGACTGCCGACCTTTTAGTTAGCAGCTGTAGCACTCAACCCCTATGCCACTAAGGTTTGTGATGATAGGGTAGGTAAGCGGAAATAGCCTTTAAGAGTCTAATCAACACAAATACAAGGCTGGGGTAAAAGCAACATAAAGACCAATAGATGAAGCCATTAGGAAAACAAACTTCAAAGAACTGAGTGGTTAGAAAAGAAAAAGTGGAATCCAGCTCACAGTCAAGAGGAGTCAATGAAAGAAACAGAAAGAATCATTAAGGGTATAAGATTCAGAGAAGTGTCATTTCATGGAAGTAACATCCAACTGTAAGCAAAGCCTGAATCTCTGGATGGAATTTTCCTCTCTGTCATGATCTAATTGTGTGATCTTCTCATGACTAAGAGTACAGGCTCTGGCATCAGCCTGCCTGGGTTCCACACAGTCTAATGTCACTGCTTATTGGCTGTGTGAGTCAGGATGAGTGACGTAACTTTCTTTCTTTCTATGCTTGTTTTTCCATCCATGACATTACAAGTTAGAACTTTCTCATGTGAGTGTTCTGAGCATTCAATGAACTCACGTACGTAAAGAGTCAAGCAGGAAGTTTAGCACCTAGTCAGTATCACCTGGTCTTCTCAACTGCCTGAGGTTAGCACGTCATGATTTCTCTTCTGCAAATGCTGACAGTTTTCTAACGGTTTTCCTACAGCTCAGGCTCTCCCTATTCTGGGTATTCACGCTTCTTAAAACCCTTTTTGATTATCTACTTTTATAGGATGAAGTCTAAATGCTTTCCGTTAGAATCCAAGACTCTTCACCGTCTGGTCGCTTCCAGCATTTTCTGGATTATGCATCCCCACATCTACTCCTCTGCTATGTGCTGCTGCACCCTTCACCGAAAATAATTCTTGTTTAGATAATTACATAATATCCTGTTCCTTTTACCCTTCCTGTAACTATCAAAGAATGTTTTCTTCTGTGTTGAAACCATTTCTTGAGTCCTTATAACAGTGCTCTCATACAATATTTATCCATTTGTAATTGACTAATTTTGTTCAGCATAATGCCTTTCGAAGTCTCCCATTTCATGTTTCCCAAACTGATCAAGGATTTCGTTTTACTTCAGTACACAATCAATGCCCCTGGAAGCAGCAGTCAAGAAATCAAAAGATGCATTACACTGTGAAAATCTGCTGCAAAAGACCTCTTCAACGTATTCAACAGTAAGGATGTCACTTTGAAGACTAAAAGGCGCCTGACCCAAGCCATGGTATTTTCAATTGCATCACATGCATGCAAAAGCTGGACTATGAACAAAGAAACAGAAGAAGAATTGATGCCTTTGAATTGTGGTGTTGGAGAAGAATGTTCAATGTACTAACAGATCTGTTATAGAAGAAGTACAATGAGAGTGCTCCTCAGAAGCAAAGATGGCAAAACTGCATCTTACATACTTTGGACATATTGTCAGGAAAGATCAGTCCCTGGAGAAGGACATTACGCTTGGTAGAAGGTCAGTGAAAAAGGCGAAGACCCTCGACGAGATGGATTGACACAGTTGCTGCAACAACGGGCTTACATAAAAACAATTGCAGACATGGTGCAAGACCAGGCAGTGTTACATTCTGTTGTTCATAGGATCGCTATGAGTTCCTGAACCAATTCGATGGAACCTAACAACAACAACAACAAATTTACCATTTTTCTCTATCATTGCATAATATTCTGTTGTGTGAATATACCACAGTTTGTTTATCCATTCTTCTATTGATGGGCACCTAGGTTTGATTCCATCTTTTTGCTATTGTGAACACCACTGTGACTAACATTTGTGTGCATGTTTATGTTTGTATGGCAGCTCTTATTTTCTAGGGGATATTCCAAGAAGTGGGATTGCTGGATCCTATAGTATTTCTATTTCTAGCTTTTTAAGAAAGTGCCAAATCAATTTCCAAAGTGATTGTAGCATTTCACATTCCAACCAGCATTGCAGAAGTGTCTCAGTTTCTCCACAGCCTCTCCAACCTTTATTGTGTTTTTCGTACTATTGCCAGCCTTGCTGACATGAGGTGGTATCTCATTGTAGTTTCAATTTGCATTTCTCTAATGGCTAATGTTTGTGAGCATTTTCTCATATATCTGTTAGCCACTTGAGTATCTTTTTTGGTAAAGTCATATCCTTTATCCATTTTTTAATTGGATTCTTTGGTTTTTTTGTTGTTGAGGTTTTACAGTAGTTTGTAGATTATAGTGATCAGACACTGATTGAATTTGTCATAGCCAAAATTTTTTTCCCAGTCGGTAGGCTGTCTTTTTACTCTTTTGATGAAGTCTTTAGATGAGCATAAGTGTTTGATTTTTAGGAGTTACCAGTTATCTAATTTCTCTTCTGGTGTTTGTGCAGTGTTATTAATATTTTATAATCTGTTTATGCCTTGTATTAGGGTTCTCAATGTTATTCCTACTTTTTCTTCTGTGATCTTTATCATTTTAGATTTCATATTTAGATCTTTAACCCACTTTGAGTTGTTTTTTGTGCATGGTGTGCAACATGGGTCTTGTTTAATTTTTCTGCAGATGGATATTCAGTTATGTCAACACCATTTGTTAAAGAGATTGGTTTCTCCCCAGTTTGTGGACGTTGGTTTTTTATCAAATATTAGCTGTGCATAGGTGGATGATTTTATGTCCACAGTCTCAGTTCTGTTCCATTGGTCTACATGTCTCGTTATACCAGTACCAGGTTGTTTTGACTACCACGGCAGTGTAATAGGTGCTAAAGTCAGGTAGTATGAGGACTCCTACTTTGTTTTTATTCTTCAATAATGCTTTACATATCTGGGACTTCTTTCCTTTCCATTTCTCCATCTCACTAAGAAAGCCACTGGAGTCTGTATTAGGACTGTGTTGTATCCATAGATCACTTTGGTTACAACAGACATTTTCACAATGACGAGTCTTCTTACCCATGAATTTGGTAGGTTTATCCACTTATGTAGGTGTCTTTTGATTTCTTGCAGTAGTGCCTTGTAGTTTTCTTTGTATATGACTTGTACATGTCTGGTTAGATTTAGTGCTAAGTATTTTATCTTTTTGAGGGCTGTTGTAAATGATATTGACTCGGTGATTCCCTCTTTGGCATTCTCTTTGTTGGTGTAGAGAAATCCGGCTGACTTTTGTATGTTTGTCTTGTATCCTGATGCTTTGCTGAACTTTTCTATTAGTTCCAGTAGTTTTTTTTAATGGAATCTTTAGTGTTTTCTGTGTTTAAGATCATATTATCTGAGAAAAGAGATACTTTCACTACTTCCTTACCAATTCAGATGCCCTGTATTTCTTTTTTTAGCTGATTGCTCTAGCTAGAACCTCCAGCACAATGTTGAACAGACATGGTAAAAAGGGGCATTCTTGTCTGGTTCTGTTCTCAAGGGAAATGCTTTCAGTCTCTTTCCGTTTAGGATGATGTTGGCTATTTGCTCAGCACAGCTGCCCTTTATTATGTTGAGGAATTTCTCTTCTATTCCTGTTTTGCTGAGAGTTTTAACATGAATAGGTGTTGGACTTTGTCAAATGTCTCTTGTATCAACTCTCTTTGTATCAACTGATAAAACCAAATGGTTCTTTTGTTTTATGTGGTTGATTACATTTATTGTTTTTCTAATGTTGAACCATCCCTGTACCCCACTTGGTCATCACGAATTATTATTTTGATATGTTGTTGAATTCCACTGGCTAGAATTTTGTTGAAAATTTTTGCGTCTAAGTTTATGAGAGTTATTAGTCTGTATTTTTCCTTTTTTTGTGCTATCTTTACCTGATTTTGGTATCAGGGTTATGCTGGATTCATAGAACGAGTTTGGGAGTACTCCATCCTTTTCTATGCTCTGAAATACCTTTGGTAATAGTGGTATTAATTCTTCCCTGAAAGTTTGGTAGAATTCTCCAGTGACACCATCAGGGTCACGGCTTTTTTTTTGTTAGGAGTTTTTAAATTACCTTTTCAACCTCTTTTTTTATATTGTTTATATTGTTGTTCTAACTCTATTTGTGGTTAGTTTAGGTAGTCAGTATGTTTCCAGAAATTTGTCCATTTCCTCTAGGTTTCCCAAATTGTTAGAGTACAGTTTTTCATAGTATTCTGTTACGATTTTTTTTTTTCAGTTGGATCTGCTGTGATATTGCCTATCTCATTTCTTATATGGGTTATTTGTTTCCTCTCCTTTTTTTCTTTTATCAGTTTGGTGAATGTTTTATCAACTTTGTTGATCTTTTCAAATAACTAGCTTTTGGTTTTGTCAACTCTTCGATCATTTGTCTATTCTCTAATTCATTTAGTTCTGCTCTAATTTTCATTATTTGCCTTCTGGTGCCTGAGGGCTTCTTTTGCTGCTCTTTTCTAACTTGTTTGAGTTGTACGACTAATGTTTTCATTTGGGCCTTTTTTTCCTTTTTAGACATATGCATTTGCTGAAATAAGCTGATGTCTCAGCACTGCTTTTGCTATGTCCTAGGATACAGGACACGGGTACGATGTGCTTTCACTCTCATTTGTTTCTGTGAATGTCTTTTTTCCATCTTTGATTTCTTCTTCAATTCAGTAGTTTTTTGTGCAAAGTGTCATTCAGTTTTCATGTGTTTGATTTTTTTCCCCTTGCTTTTTCTGCTACTGATTTTAACTCTTATGGCTTCACAGTCTGCAAATATGCTTTGCAATATTTTGATGCTTTGGATTTCATTAAGGCTGGCTTTATGTCTTAATATGTGGTCTATTCTGCAGTCTGTTCCTTTTGCACTGGAAAAGAAAGTATACTTGTCTGCCATTTGGTGAGTGTTCTGTATATGTTTATGAGGTCAAGTTGGCTGACTGTGGCATTTAGAGCTTCCATGTCTTTACTGAGCTTCTTTCTGGATGCTGTGTCCATTACTGAAAGTGGAATGTTAAAGTTTCCTCCTATTATTGTGGAACTGTCTATTTCACTTTCCAATGCTGTTAGAGTTTGTCTGATATACTTAGGGACTCTATTATTGGGTGCATAAATATTTAACATGGTTATGTCCTCCTGATACATTGACTATTTAATCATTATATCAGGTCCTTCCTAGTCCACTGTGGTGGATTTTACTTTAAAGTCTATTTTAGCAGAAATTAAAATCACTACTCCTGCTCTTTTTTGAATGTTGTTTGCTTGGTATGTATGTTTTTCCATACTCTGAGTTTTAGTTTGTTAGTGCCTTTATAGTCAGCATATAAAGATCCACACAGATGGATCATGTTTTTTCATCCATGCTACTACTCTCTTTCTCTTTATTGGTACATTTAGACCATTTACATTCAGTGTAATAATTGCTAGGCATGAATTAGTGCTGAAACTTTGATGTCTTTTTTTATCTGTTGTTAAGAGTTTCTTATTTCATGTAACTTTCTGTGCTTTTTTTTTTAATGGGTTTTCTTTTCATTTTTTTCACTGTAGTTGGTTTTATACATGCTGAGACTACATGGCTTTGTTTCTTATTTTGATGTGTAGGACTGTTAACTTTCTCTGTGGTTACCTTAATGTTTACATTTATTATTGTAATTTAAACCAGCCTTAATTTCTTTGTATCACTGTGAATCCTCTCCCCCATCTGTAAGATCTACGAATGCATTATTTAGTTCTCCTTTTTTGACAGCACTTGGCTTGGCTAGCTTTTGATATAATGTTGTCATCATTTCCAGACAGACATCTCTGTTTTTCTTTTTTCAGTGTTTTAGCTTTGATTTATTTTTGTGGTTTCCCTATCTGGTTGACATCTGGTTGCTCTGTTCTGCAATGTAGCCACGAGTTTTTATCTGATGCTACTGATCTTCTAACCAAAGAATTTCTTTTAGTATTTCATTTAATTTTGGATTGGTTTTTGGAAATTCTCTAAACTTTGTTTACCTAGAAATGTCTTAATTTTGCTGTCGAATTTGAGAGACAATTTTCCGGGATATAATTATTGGTTGGCAGATTTTTTTCCTTCAAGGCTTTATATGTGTCATCCCATTGCCTTCTTACCTGAGTGGCTTCTGCTGAGTAGTCCAAGCTTAGTCTTATTGACTCTCCTTTGTAGATTATATTTCATTTATCCCTAGCTGCCTTATAAAATTCTCTCCTTGTCTTTAGTTTTGGCAAGTTTGATTACATGTCTTGGTGTCCTTCTTTTGAGATCTACCTTGTGTGGAGTTCAATGAGCAACTTGGATAGATATCTTCTCATCCTTTGTGATATCAGGTAAAATTTCTGTCAACAAATCTTCAACAATTCTCTCTGTATTTTCTGTTATTCCCCCAATTCTGGTACTCCATTCACTAATAGATTATTCCTCTGGATAGAGACCCATATAATTCTTAGTGTTTCTTCATTTCATAAATTCCTTTATCTGATTTTTCTTCAAATATGTTGGTGTCACGTTCTTCATCTTCAATCTCACTAATTCTGCATTCCATTGCCTCAATTCTTCACCCTTTACTTTCTGTTGGGTTGTCTAATTCTGTAAGTTTACTATTAATATACTGAATTTCAGATTGTTGTTGTTTATGGGTTTCTTGCAGCCTCTTCAATTTTTTTATTATGTTTGGCTGCACTTTGCCTGATCTGCTTCCTGATTTCTTGAAGAGTTTTAAATATTATTTTTTTTGTATTCTACCTCCAGTACTCTAGGAGCTTCTCTTCATGCAGAAAATTTTTTTGATTCTTTATTTTGGGAGCTTTCTAAAGCCATTGTAGTCTGTCTGCTCCATTAAGTTGTTTCATATTGACTGTTGTCTCCAAGCCATCAGAAAGTTGTATTTATTTTTGTTTGTTTACTGTGTTCTAAATTACTTTTTCTGTTTTGAAATGCCCAAATAGGCTGGTTGTGTGAGCTAGTTTGATTACTGGTGCCTTAGAGATTCTAATGTCCTTCCTCCAAGTGGTTAGCTGTTACTGAGCACACTGACCCAGGTGTCCATTTACTTTGCTTTCATAGATTCAGCTCAGGTACGCAGGTGATGGGTCACCAAATGTGTGGAGCAGGCTCTGCCCTACAGTCCTACCTGGGCAAGGGTGACCAGTATAGGCACAGGTAGTTGGCTGCATGTACTGTGAAAGGTAGGGGGCTGATAGTTGTGGCCCCTTTATGTCTGTACCTAGGCAAGGAACCTGATTCTGTCCTGAGTTCCTATCTTACGGAAGTCCCCAGATTATCCCCCCCATTTGTTAAACTGTTCCCTCTCCAAGTCTGAGAGAATACCTCAGAGTGTGCAGAAGGGGTCATACTTCTGTCCCACATAGAGTGTCAAAATTTGAAGCCTGGTGCAATGCAGAAAAGGCAGGGAGAAGCACTGGGGACAGGGAAAAAGGTTTAGCCTGAAGGAAAGTTTTAGATCTGCAAGTAGCAGGTTAGACAAGCCACATAGCTTTTGACAAATGCCTCTCTTCTCTGATTCTGGAGGCACGAATGGCCACAGCTTAGTTTCTCCACTGATGAAGATGTTCCCTGAGTTCTGCTATTTTGCTCACTGTGCCAGAAGTTGCGCATCCTCCAGCATGGTGAAGATTCTAACTTGGTCAAGTCTGGCCAGTCCTAGGTACTTCTGGACCTACTCTCTATTCCTTGTCACTCAGTCTGATTTTTCAGATTTCCTTTTGATGTTCAGGGTTTGTAGACTGTCATATATAATCCATTTGTTTGTTTTGCTGGTTCTTTGTTGTTAAAGGGATCACAGGAAGTGGCTGACTACTCTGCCACCAAGGTGCCACCCCACATAAGGAGCTGTACCTAGAAACTCTTTTCTGTGTCTGTCAAATTCTTACTTAGCAAGATTCAGTTCCAGTAAAAATATCTTCTCTGTGAAGGTGGTTGTAAATGGACATTGTAGTTGCCTCCCCAGTAGCAATTCCATTCTTTCCCCATTATGTAGAAGCATGTGGTCTGAATCCTACATCAAGTTTTAAGTCAGGGGACTGATGGGTTCAGGGGGCAGGGGGAGACCATGGTGATTAGTTTAAGGACCTAAAATGATGTAATCAGAATAAAGCTTATTATAGCCTTCTAGTGTGTCTTAATATTTTGGAGTGTAAGTCTTCTAGCTTCATGCTTCCATATTGCCAAGGCTGTTCTAGGTCTTTTACATATCTATATGCATTTTAGAACTAGTTTGTCAATATTGAGGAAAAGAAAAAGTGCTGATACTTTGGTTGGGATTAAACTGAAGCTATAGGTTAATTTGGGAAGAAATAACACTGAGTCTTTCCTAAACCACAAATGTTGTGTATCTCTCTTATTTATTTAGGTCTTCTAAACTTTTTCCCAGAGTGTTTTGCAGTTTTCAATCCAAAAGTTTTATACATTTTGTCTTACACTTTGTTGTTGTTGTAAGTGGTATTTTAAATTTTTATTTTCTATTTATTGATTGTCAGTATATAAAATAATTTACTTTGAAACCTTTACCTAGCATCCATAGTTCTTGCTAAATTCACTTATCAGTTTTCTTGCTTTTATATCGAGTTGAATTTTACTATTTACAGAAAGAACTGTGTTAACTGTGAAAAAAGGTGGTTTTATTTCATTCTTTCTGAGTCTTATAACTTTTATTTCTTTTCAACTTCATTGCACTGGCTAGAACCTCCAGTACAATGTTAAACCCAAACCAAAACCTACTGCCATTGAGTTGATTCTGGCTCATAGCAACCACAGGACAGAGTAGAACTACGTCATAGAGTTTCCAAGGAGTTTCCAGGTAGCAGACTTGAATTGACCTTTTGGTTAGCAGATGTAGCACTTAACAGAAGTAGTTAAATAATACACATGACTATTTTGTTCCTTAACTCAAGGGAAAAGCATTTAACATTTCACATTTAAGTATGAGACTAGCTATTGGATTTGTATAGATTCTCTTTTAGTGAAGAATCTCCCTCCTATTCCTAGTATTCTGAGAATTTTTATCATAAATGAATTGTAAATGCCAACAAATACTTTTATGAATTCATTGAGATAATGTTATGGTTTTTCCCTTTATATACTTAGTGTGGTCATTGATAGTGATTAATTTACTAACGTTACACCAATCTTAAGGTTCCTGGGTGGCCCAATGATTTGCACTTGACTAGGAATCAAAAGTTAGTGATTTGAACCCAATCAATGGCTCCTTGGAAGAAGAGTCCTGGTGATTTGCCTCCATAAAGTTCACTATTTACAAAGTATGAAATAGTCACACAGTGGAATATCATGCAGTGATAAAATAAACATTGAATTTGTGAAAATTCTCACAACATGGAGGAATCTTAGGCATTATGCTGAGTGAAATTAGTCATAAAAGGACAAATATTGTACGAGACCACTGTTATAAGGACTCAAAAAAAGGTTACAAAGGTGGGGAGGAAAACAGGGCAGTTTACTGATTTGATACTCTCATACACATTGCTGGAGAGTCAATTCTGACTCATGGCAACACTACAGGGCAGAGCAGAACTGCTCCCACAGAATTCCCAAGGAGCAGCTGGTGAACTGGAACTTTCAACTTTGGGGTTATCAGCCATAGCACTTAACCACTACACTACCAGAGTTTCCAATTTGACACTAGAAAAAATTATTTTAGGTGAAGGCAGGGACAGTGCACAGTAGAGAAGTCAGCACAAATGGACTAAACCAAAAGCTAAGAAGTTTTCTAACTACAAGCGAACACTTCAAGGGATAGAGAAGCAGGCAGAGGGGTCTGGGGATGGACCATCGTTTCAGTGGACATCTAGGTCAACTGGCATGTCATGGGTTGAACTGTGTCCCCCCCAAAACATCTGTGTTGATTTGATTCAGCTGTGAGTCCCAATATGGTGCCCTTCCTCCCATGTGTTGTGAATCCTGCCTCTGTGAGATTGATGATGTGTTAGTGAGGCAGGTCTCAAGCTATAAGCTTGTGGAATATAAGGGAGAGAAGTGTGCAGAAGAAGTTGGGAACCTCATATCACCAAGAGAGAAGCACCGAGAGCAGAGCACATCCTCTGGACCCGAGTTTCCTGTGCCGAGATGCTCTCACTGGATTGGGACTCAGCCTACTGGACTGTGATGATTTCTCATTCTGAATGGACTTACGATTTATAAATGGATTTGCAGCTTACCAGGCTCTGTCAATAAAGCTTCTCTTCATAATACCTTCCACTCGTGGTATGTTCTGTTACAGCAGTACCAGGTGACTAAGACATGGCATAACAAAGTTTATTAAGAAAATGTTTTGCATCCCACTTGGTGAGTGGCATCTTGGTCTTAAAAGCTAACAAGCAGCCAACTAAGAAGTATCAATTTGGTCTCAACCTACCCAGAGCAAAAAAGAATGAAGAACATCACAGATAGAAGGAAAATCTGAGACCAAGAGAAAGAAAGTTCTGTGTACACCAGAGACTACACAAACATGATCCTGGAAGAACTAGATGGTGCCCAACTACCACAACTGCTCTTATAAGGAACTCAACAAAGAGTCCTTGATGGAGAGGGAGAAACATAGGGTGTAGGATGCAAATTCTAGTAAAAAGACCAGAGCTGACGGTCTGACCGGCTGGAGAGACTCCAGAAGACAATGTCTCTATACCTTCAGTTAGCCCAGAACTGAAACCATTCCACAAGCCAACTCCTCAGACAAAGATTGAACTGCTATGCACGACATAAAATGATCCTGGTGAAGAGTGTACTTCCTGGTTTAAGTAGATATAGGAGACTAACTGGACAGCCCTTGCCCAGCGACAGGATGAGAAGAAAGAAGGGAACATGAGCTGCTTTAATCGACAGGGAAGCTTGGGGTATAGAGGAAGAATGTGCTGTCATGGTGTGGGGAGACCAGCTACAGTCATATAACAAAGTGTGTGTATGTTTTTATATGAGGAACTGTCTCAAATTCAACCTTTCACTTAGAACACAATTGAAAAACACATCATCGTTGTTAGATGCTGTCAAGTCAGTTCTGTCAGTTCTGTCTCACAGTGATCGATCCTGTGTACAACAGCACGAAACACTGCTGGGTCCTGCATCAGCCTCACAATTGTTGTTATGCTTGAGCACATTGTTGCAGCCACTCTGTCTTCCTCTTTATTACTGACCCTCTGCTTTATCAGTCATGAAGTCCTTCTCCAGGGAATGGCTCCTCTTGATAACATGTCCAAAATACATAAGACAAAATCTCATCATCCTAGCTTCTAAGAAACATTCTGGCTATACTTCTTTCCAAGACATATTCTTCTGTTTCTCTGGCAGTCTGTGGTATATTCAGTATTCTTCACCAATACTGTAATTCAAAGGCATCAATTCTTCATCTTTACGCAGTGCTTAGTTTTCACATGCACATGAGGCCACTGTAAACACCACGGCTTGCGTCAAGCACACCTTAGAATTACAGTGACATCTTTGCTGTTCAATGCCTTAAAGAGCTCTTTTGCAGCAGATTTACCCAACGCAACGAACATTTTTATTTGTTGGCTGCTGCTTCCATGGGCATCTATTGTGGATCCAAGTAAAGTGAAATTCTTGGCAACTTCAACCTTTTCTCCATTACTCATAATGTTGCTTATTGGTCCAGCTGTGAGGAATTTTTTTTTCTATATGTTCAGGCATAGTCCTTACTGAAGGCTGTGGTCTCAGGTCTTCAGTAAGTGCTTCAAGTCCTCTTCACTTTCAGCAAGGAAGGCTGTGTTACCTGCATATCACAGATTGCTAATGAGTTCTTCATTCCTGATGCCACACTCTTCTTCAAATAGTCCAATTTCTTGGATTATTTGCTCAGCATACAGATTGAATAAGCATAGTGATTGGATACAATCCTGATGTATACATTTCCTAACTTCAAACTGTGCAGTATCTCCTCCTTCTATTGGAGCAACTGCCTTTTGGTTTATGTACAGGTTCCTCATAAGCACAACTGTTCTGAAATGCTCATTCTTTGAAATGTCATCTATAATTTACAATTTACAGTTGTAGATTACAGTCTACAGTTATGACATGTTACCAGGAGGGATCAGTCCCTAGAGAAGAACATCATGCTTAGGAGAGGGTCAGCGAAAAAGAGGAAGACCCTCAGTGACATAGCGGCTGCTGCAACAACAGGTACAAGCGTAACAACAATTGTGGGGACTGCACAGGATCAGGCAGTGTGGCCCTCTGTTATACGGAAGGCTGCTATGAGTTGGAACCATTTTTGAAGATACCTAACAACAGCAGTGGGCATTTCAAATTCAATACTAACTTACACAACATTCTTTATTTATACCCTAAAATCTATGTTTCTTCTGATCTCCCCCATCTTAGTAAATCACAGCACTGCTCACCCAGTTGAAATAAAAATATAATTATCCTCCATTCCACCTTCTTTCACAGTCTACATCTGATCATTTAAGGCTTCATTAAGTCCTATTTTGAACGTACTTGCTTTATCCACCTGTAAAATCTACACCTCCAGCCCTAGTCCAAACCAGCATCATCTCTCCCTTGATCTACTGAAATATCTTACTAATTCTTCTCTTTTATATTCCTCACAATATATTTCCCCACAGCAACTAAGTAGTGCTTTTTAAATGTAAATCTGATTATATTCCAACTCCCACTGCAAGTATAATAAAACCCAAGTTCTTTCCCAGGTTTATACAGCCCTAAGTGATCTGGCCCCTCCCACTTCTCGCACCTCATCACTGACCCTGTTAGGCTTTCCCATTTGTGGAGTTTCAGCTACACTGGCCTTTTCCTGATCCTCTGTACACCACGCTTATAACTAATTTAGGGTCTTCACATTACTTATTCCCTTTGCTTAAATTTCTCCTCTCCTAAACCTTGCATGAAAGATTCCTTAAAATTCATGTCCTCCCAACTTAAATATCACCTCTTCAGAGAAATCTTTGCTGATCACCTAGGTAGCCAAGCACATACTCATATTACCATAGTCAATCTGTATAATACTTTTAAAAAAATATTTCTTATTTACTATCTTTTGTGCCTACATTCTCTTACATTTTCTCATTAAAAGAGAATGTATCCTTCTAACTCACCACTGTACCCCCTCATATTTTATTGTGTACGATGCTTTATAAGGAGTCCTGATGTGCAACAGTTGAGCGGTGAAGTATTAAAAGAAAGGCTGCTGGTCTGATCCCCAACTAGCGACTCCACAGAACCCTGGTTGCACAGTGGTTAAGAACTCAGGCTGCTAACCAAAAGGCTGGAGTTGAAATCTAACATCTCCTCCTTGGAAACCCTATGGGGCAGGTCCACAGTGTCCTGTAAGGTTGACTGGGTGGCACACAACAACAACAAAGCAACTCCATAAGAGAAAGACCCAGCAACCTGCTTCTGCGAGGGTTATAGCCTAGGAAACCCTGTGGGGCAGTTCTACGCTGTCCCATGGGGTCACTGGGAGTCTAAATTGACTTGATGGTCCCTAACAGCAACCATATCCCACTACTGAATCCCAAACTACTGTACTGCTCACAAACAGAAGCCACTTGTGTTACCTAATTTTACTCCTCTTTTCTATAAAGCCAGTCAGGGAAACCTAAGCTCAAGTATTACTTCAGCACTAATTAGTAGGTGCATCTTATTGGCTAAAGAAATGCTCAAGAAACAAAATACTACAGAACCACAGGTAAGAGTATAGCTCTATACGTCACTCAGGTGATCATGGCTGAAACACTACACTGTCAGGTTGTGTTTCAAGGGTGCAACAGCTTTAATCCAAAGCCTAGCCAGTTTCCTATGTAATCTCTTCTTCTCCCTTATTACTTAGATTTTTGTAATCTGTAATAGTTTGTGTTTATGTTAACAGCATATTTTTTTTCATTTAAAAATAAAAATAAAAAATGGGTAGGTTAATATAGTTACATTCAATTTTAATTTTATAGTTTAAAAAGAACTAATCATTTTCCACAATTTTCCTAAAAACAACTCTTTACAAGGTATTGTGAAAGGAAAAGTCACCTAGTGACTATCCTTTTCTAGATTTAAAATAAAGGTCAATCATGATAGAAAACATAAACAGTTTAAACCAATAATCCTTTTAGTAAGTAAATCTATGTAGAACTGCATAAAGAAAAACTTACCTGACAAATTCCTGTGGTTTTTCAGATGGTACAGATTCATAAACTCTCACTGTAAAGCAAAATACGAAGGATTCTGGTTAACATGGAAAATGGAGTATATGACTGTACATGCTCTCTGTCATGGATTGAATTGTACCCCCTCCCCCTCCAATACGTGTAGCCGTGTGGCTGGGCCATGATTTCCTGTATCTTGTGACTGTCCTCCATTTTGTGGTTTTCCTAGGCTGTGTGTTAGAGGATTAGGTGGGGCTGTAAATCCCTTTATAGGATCACCTCCCTGCTCCACTGTAAAGGGAGTTTCCCTGGAGTATGGCTTGCCCCACTCTGAATCCTTTTATTCTGCAAGAGATAAAAGGAAGGAGACGCAGGCTGAGAACAGGGAACCTCACACCATCAAGCAAGCAGCACCGGGAGTAGAACACGTCCTTCAACCCTGAGGTTCCTGTGCCAAGACGCTCCCTGGACAAAGACTGATACAATACTGGACTTTCCTCCAGAGCCGACAAGGGGGAAAGCCTTCCCCTGGAGCAGACATCCTGAATTTGGACTTGTAGACTACCAGATTGTGTAAGAACAAACCTTCTTTTGTTAAAGCCATCCACTCCATGGTATTTCTGTTAGAGCAGCACTAGCTGCTCTTTCCAAAGTTCCAATAAAATCGTAACAAACGAATAGAAATACGGTGAAAAACCTCATGTAAAGCAAAGAATGAAAGATGTTCTTTTTTTTTTTTTAAGATGGAAAGCAGATGTTTAATCTCTTAGCAGGTCACAGAAATTTGAAACCTCATTGTATGATGAGAAGTTAGTAGGAAGCAAGTTGATTTGCACTCCAGAACTTCAGCAAATATTGAAGAATTGTTGATACTAAAGAACTCTGAAAGCAGGGGTATGGCACAGACCCCCCAAAACGTATACCTTTATCTTGTGCAACCTAGTGACTACCGCTACCCTACCTAGGCAGACGGGAGGATATTTAATATCAAGAAAAACTGAGCCAAAAGGGTTTGTTGTTGTTACGTGCTGTGGAATCAGTTCCGATTCACAGCAAGCCTAAGCACAACAGAACAAAACACAATCCAGTCTTGCACTATGCCCATAATCACTATGCTGCCAGGGTTTCCTCAAGATAAATAAACCAAAACTAAACCCACTGCCAAGTCGGGTCTGACTCATAGCAGCCCTAGAGGTCAGAGTAGAACTGCCCCATAGAGTTTCCAAGGAACGCCTGGTGGATTTGAATTGTTAGCCTTTTGGTTGTGTGCTGCATCTGCTAACCAAAAGACTGGCAGTTGAAATCATCCAGCTGCTCCTTGGGAACTCTATGGAGCAGTTCTGTTCCATCCTATAAGATTGCTATGAGTCAGAATTGACTCAACGGCAGTAGAATTGTTTTGAGGGGAGGATTTCCCTTGAAGGGGCTGTCATTATGGAGTGGTTAAGTGGTCATCTGCCAAGTAAAACACTAGCTCTTGAATCCACCAACTACTTCATGGAAGAAAGATGTGGCAGTCTATAATTCCAAGATTACAGTCTTGGAAACCTGATAGGGAAGTTCTACACTGTCTAAAGGGTCACACTGTGAGTCAGAATCAACCTGCTGGTAAGGGACTTTTTATTTCTCTGGAGGTAAATTCTCCAGTCTTGCACCTGGAAAGAGACAGACACTATTTGCTTATACTCTGGGACCTGAGGAGAGCGAAACAACAGAAATCTTATGTGTTCAATATAATTTATCTGATTTATCCTGTTTCAGTCTCTTACCATACTCGTTTTGATTTGTGCCTAGTATTGGACAAGTTGTCAGCAGGAATCAGTCCCTGTAGAAGGACATCATGCTTGCTAGAGTGGAGGGTCAGCCAAAAAGAGAAAGACCTTCAACAAGATGGGTTGATACAGTAGCTGCAACAATAGGCGTCAGCATAAAAATGATTGTGGGCATGTTGCAGCTACTGTATCAATCCACCTTGTTGAGGATCCTCCACTTTTTGACTGATCCTCTGCTTTACCAAGCATGATGTCCTTTTCCAAGGACTGGTCCCTCCTGATAACATGTCCAAACTATGTAAGAAAAAGTCTCACCATCTTTGCTGCTAATGAGCATCCTAACTATACTTCTTTCAAGGCAGATTTGTTCATTATTTTGGCAGTCCATGGTATATTCAGTATTCTTCATCAACACCATAACTCAAAGGCATAAATTCCTATTCAGTTTTCCTTATTGATTTTCCAGCTTTCACATTCATATGAAGCAAATGAAAACACCATGGCTTGGGCGAGGCACATCTTAGTCCTCAAAGTCACATCTTTGCTTTTTTGCAGCAGATTTACCCAAAGCAATGTGACATTTGATTTCTTGACTGCTACTTCCATGGGTGTCCATTGTGGACCCAAGTAAAATGAAATGCTTTGCAACCTAAATATTATCTCCACTGATAGTGATATTTCTTATTGGTCTACTTGTGAAGATTTTTGCCTCCTTTATGTTGAGATGTAATCCATACTGAGGGCTGTAGTCTTTGATATTCATCAGTAAGTGTTTCAAGTCTTCTTTACTTTCACGGACACAGCTTTATAAAATAATCATTTGTAATAACAGTTTACAAGGCTCAATAAAAAGTTAAATGAAGTATAGCATCCATTTATTAATTCAATATTTCTACCAATATTTACCAAGTGCTAGTACTCTTATTGGTACATAGGATACAGTAGTGAATCACAAATATTAAGTATGCTACAGTGTTTTCGTAGGTCAGACAAGAGGTCAGCATGAAGTGGTAACACTCTTGCTATGTACAAACCAGCTTCAAAACTGTCAAGGAATGTTAGATGAACTCTGCAACAATCACAACACGTTCAGAGATACCAAAGAAGATGCTCAGTTAACATCCCTTTGATTTTCTTCAGACTCAGAAGAACTGTGGAAGAGCATTTGAACTTGGTCACTATGTACAGACCTATTTAATGGACAAGGGGAAAAAAGACAATGGACATCTGAGAGAAAAAGTATCATGAGACATTAGCTTGGCAGAGGGATCAACAAGGCCTGATGACTAGGGAGGTAGTGATACCAGATACTAAGCCAGGGGATGGTGTCCTACTGGAAGGAGAGGGCAGGGTATAAATGACAGAACTGCCACCAGGGACCCAATTCCGAGCTGTGGGAAACCTCTCTGGTTAGAAGACGTCAACAGCATTGCTCTGCTACCTGGAGACAGCACAGATCAAGGAGTCAGTAGTCAAGAGGCTGGATGGGTGATGAGCGAGTCAAATGGCTCAACAGAACAGAAAAATGGAAAGGTTTCAAGACCTTCTATCTCCACTGGAGCTGTAAAAAGATTACCGGGGGTAGGAGCTCTCCAGAAAAAAGATGAATATTTTGCTAATCACGAGGAAAAGAGATTCAGATCAATAAGACCTAACGTACTCTAAGTGAAACCTGAGAAATACTTATAGATCAAAGAGTTAAAAATCCAATGTTATATTTTTGTGATGTATAAACTAGCTCCAGTTGGCATCATCTACACACATGATTGCCATTTACAGATACTAGGCTTAAGTTTCTAATGATTTTTTTTTTAAAAGATCACACTGATTGGCTTGACAGAGAGAAGAAATCTGAGGACCATTACTGAAAGTGCATACAGAAAATATTCAAACATTCCCTTACAAAACAGTTACTTGCTAGGTCACTTATTTGCTACAAATATATAATTAATAATTGCCAACTAACAGTGAGTAGGCACTTCTTACATTGTAATGGCTGGCCGAAGAGCTGCAGAACTGTCATTTGGTACAGAGATTCATTGTCAATCAGCATTTGAGCTGCTTCCAGATTCACTGGATTTTCTAGTACTGGATTAGAAAGCATGACCTACAGGAAAACACACACAACACACAGTTTGTAAAGTAAAATTTTCTTAGGGCAAAAGGCAAACTAATATATGCAACATTTAACAAGTATTTATTAAATGCCTTCTCTATGCCTTTGGGTAGATAACAATGATAAATGAAACATGATTCCTATCCTCAAGAAACTTTTGAGCTATACCGGTTTTATATTAGATTCATAAACCACACGTTAGCATCAAAGCAAGCTACAAGTCCCTTACTACCACATAAATTTAAATTGGATTTATGTGTAAAGGGAATTATCAAACACTGAGAAATACTAAAAGACTTCCAGTATATAAATTAAGAAAATAAAATGTCACATTTTAACATGAGACAATATTTAGATCATGGTTAAATAAACACATGTACCGAGGCTTGAGCTGACTCCGCTACCTCTCAAGTGATTAACTTGGTAGCAGTAACAATTTTCTACTGCTGCTCTAACAAATCACCACAAATTTAGCCACTTAAAACAACACAAATTTGTTATCTTCCTTTCCTATAGATGAGAAGTTTGGGGTCCTTGGGCTGGTTTATCTGCCCCAGGTTTTTAAAGACCAAAATGAAGGTGTTAATTGCCTGAGCTCCTATCAGAAGACTCTGGGAAGAATTGGCTTCCAAGCTCCTGGCTGTTGGCTGAATCCATTTCCACGTAGCCAAAAAAGATAAGTCCTCATTCCTGTCCTGGCTGTCAATCGATAGCCACACTAAATTCCTAGACATCTCTCTCCAGTCCTTGCACGTGGCTCCCTACATCTCAGAATCAGCAATGGCACGATGAATTCTTCTCATGTTTGGAATCTCTGTCTTCCCATCACCATGTACTTCTTGATCTTCCACTTTATTTTGTTGATTTGCCTCTTTTGACTCCTGTCTCTTGCTTTTAGAGCCTAATGTAATTATGTAATCACTTTGGGCCCAGGTGGATAATCCAGATAATCTCCCTATTTTAAGGTCAGTTGATTAGTAACCTTAATTCTTCTGCAAAGTCTTTTCAGCACATACTTAGAATAGTGTTGGATTTCAAGAATCAAGTAGCAGCACAGGAATCTTGCGAGGATGACTTTAGAATTTTATCCACTATATTATCCGCAGCTCTGCAAGCGGATGATCAATAGTAACTAAAATTTCATAGTTATATTAGCACACGACCCTGTTTTGCTAACACTTCAAAAAGCTATCCAATACTACCCAAATTGTAATTATTTATTCAATAATTTGGTATTTTGAATATTACATGTTAAAACATGCAAATGATGTAATAAAATACAGCTAAAATAGTAACTACCGAAAGACCTAAATTTAGATACAGGTCAATGGAAAAACTGTGGCTTAAGAGTCACGTAAAATATGGCAATTTTTCATTAATAAAAGTAAATGTTTGACAGTGAATATTACAAAGGCAACAAGAATTTTCTTGTTTGGAAAATACATTGGGCTATATTTCCGAGAATATTATAATTGTGTAAATAACGATTGGGTATGGATTGCCCTATACTTTTCAAAGTGAGTGGGAAGTAGATGAAATCTGTCTTTAACAGTAAGTTTTTGGTTGTTGGCTAGAGAGACAATCTTACTCAGAGAGGCACATCTGGGAAAGTTTATTCAATAATCTTCTCATTAACCACTATGCCTAATACCTATTCATATGATGTATGCACAAGCTACTAATTGTACTTAATGATTTTTGAAAACTGGTGCTATAAAGCATATACTACAGTGTCTAAGTCAGACATCTTGCTAAAATAGTAAGCACAAATCCAGCTTTTAAAGTATCTATGAAATACAAAGTTTGTCAAGGGATAAGTATAATAATTTGAAACATCTGTAAACAACTATACCAGCAGGGAAATTTTATAATATCCAATTAAGTAAAACCCTATGAATTTGGAATTTATTCTATGAATGAGTATTAAACTGATACTTATCTTTGCACGTGAGTGAGTACAAGTTTTCCAAAAAGCTTAACTTATAAAAACTTAGGTAGGAATGATAAATACATTTGACTTTAAAATATTTTATAAATCATTTCAAGTACCACTCAGTTGGATAAGAATGTGATAATTATAAATGCTTCTCAATTGTCCTTCAGTAGGGAATGAATAGTCAGAAATTATGGTCTAAACCTGTACTGTCTGTTATAGTAGATCCTAGTCATATGTGGTGATTTAAATTATTTAAAATTAAAAACTCAGGAAATCAGTTGCACTAGCCACATTTCAAGTGCTCAGTAGGCCCACGTGGCTCACGGTTACTGTATTGGACAATGCAAATATCAAATACTTTCTTCAATACATACAATTCTGTTACATAGCACTGCCCTTCAAAGGGCTGTAAAATCTCCATTTACATATTGGTTGTAGGAATATGAGAATTTCTTGAGATAAAATACAAAGTAAAAAAGAAGCAGGCTATACATATACATATACCATAACTGCAAGAATGTAGAAGCTTAGGTTCATTCATTTATTCATTTGATTTACTGTTGTTAGCTGCTGTCAAGTTAGCTCCCACTCCTGGTGACCTTATGTATCATAAAACAAATAACCAAACCCACTGCCATCAAGTCAATTCTGACTCATAGTGACCCTACAGGGCAGAGTAGAACTACTCCACAGAGTTTCCAAAGAGTGCCTGGTGGATTCAAACCACCAACCTTTTAGTTAGCAGACATAGTACCTAACCACTATGCCACCATGGTATCCTTATGTATCATAGTACCTACTAAATATCAGCACTACCCTGGGTAGATACTGGGGAAGCAAAGATGAATAGGAAGAAACATCAAGAAAATAATACATCATGACCAAGTGTGTCCAAGGATGACTCAGCACGAAAAGAATCAACCCATGTAATCCACTACATAAACAGAACAAAAGAATGCTATGATCATCTCAATCGACACAAAAAAGGCATCTGATCAAGTCCAACACCTCCTCCTGGTAAAACCATCCAAATAGGAATAGAAGGAAAATTCTTCAATATAATTAAGGACATATATGCAAAACCAACAACTGAGAGTATTCTCCATGGAGAGAGGTTGAAAGCATTCTCCTTCAGAATGGGAACCAAAGACTTCCTCTATCACCACTCTTATTTAATACTATACTGGCAGTACTAGCTAGAAGAACAAGACAAGAAAGGAAACTAAGGCACATCCAACTCAGTAAGGAAGAAGTAAAACTATCCCTATTTGCAGATGATGTGATCCTATACACAAAAAATCCCAGTGACTTCACAAGAAAGCCATTGGAACTAGCAGAAATACTCAGCAAAGTCATAGGGTACAAGATCAACACACAAAAATCAGTGATTCTTCTATACTAACAAAGAGAATGGCAAAAAGAAAACCAGGAAACCAGTATCATTTACAATAGAACCCCCAAAAGATAAAATACTTAGGACTAATTCCAACCAGGGACATAAAAGACTTATACAAAGAAAACTACAAAACACTACTGCGAGAAACCAAGAGACTTTCATAAATGGAAAAACATACTATGCTTACAGGTAGGAAGATTTTAGCAGTGTGAAATAGTGAATATTGCCCAAAGTGCTTACAACCACATTCTTTGATGAAATGGAAAAAAATAATCATCAACTTTATACAGAAAGGAAAAAAATCCTGGATAAGCAAAGCATTATTGGAAAACAAGAAAATAGGAGGCCTCGTACTCCTTGATTTCAGAACCTACTATACGTTTATGGTAGTCAAAACAGCCTGGTACCAGTACAATGGCAAATACATAGACCAATGGAACAAAACTAAGAACCCAGAAGTAAATTCATCCACCTATGAACACCTGATCTTTGATAAAAGGTGGAAGTCTCTTCAACAAATGGTGTTGGCAAACTGGGCGTCCACTTGCAGAAAGAGTAAAAGGATTCATATCACACACAAAAGCAAACTCAAAATGGATCAAAGACCTAAATGCAAAATCTAAAACTAGGGGAGATCTTGAAAGAAAACACAGGGACAACACTACGGGTCCTAATCTATGCCACAAATAGAATACTAAGAGTAACTAAAAATGTACAAACCCCAGAAGGTAAAGCAGATAATCAAGATCTCCTAAAAATTAAACACTTCTGCTCATCAAAAGACCACAAGTGTAAAATGATAACTTACAGACCTGGAAAAAAATCTTTGACAATGACATACTTGATAAATGTTTAATTTCTAAAATATACAGAAAACAACAACAACAAGAAAAAAGACAAGTAACTTAATCACAAAATCAGAAAAGATATGAAAAGACACTTCACCAAAGAGCACATCCAGGTGGCCAACAAACACAAGAAAAGATGCTCAAAATCATTAGCCATTACCCATAGCCATTGCTGTTGAGTCTGACTCATAGTGACTCTATAGAACAGAGAAGAATTGCCCATAGGGTTTCCAAGGAGTGCCCAGTGGATTTGAACTGCTAATCTTTTGGTTAGCAGCTGCAGCACTGAATCATCCCATCACCAGGGTTTCCCGTTAGTCATTTGTTGTTGTTGTTAGGTGCTGTTGAGTTAATCCTGAATGATGCTGACCTTATGTACAGCAGAATAAAACACTGTCCAGTCTTCCACCATGCTCACAGTCGTTTTTATGCTTAAGCCCATTGTTGAAGCTACTGTGTCAGTCCAACTTCTTGAGGGTCTTCCTCTTTTTCACTGACCCTCCACTTTACGAAGCATGGTATCCTTCTCCAGGGAATGATCTCTCCTCACAACATCTCCAAAGTATGAGAGACACTGTCTTGCCCTCCTTGCTTCCAAAGAGTACTCTGGTTGTACATGTTCCTGAACACATGTTTGCTCTTTTCGCAGTCCATGGCACATTCAATATTCTTCTCATACACCACAATTCAAAGGCAGCAATTCTTCTTCTGTCTTCCTTTTTTTATTGTCCAGTTTTTGCGTGTACATGAGGCAAGTAAATATACCATTGTTGGGGTCAGGTGCACCTTAGTCTTCAAGGTGGCATATTTATTTTTCAACACTTAAAAGAAGACTTTTGTAGCAGAGTGTCCCAATACAATGCATCTTTTGATTTCTTGACTGCTGCTTCCATGGGCACCAACTATTGAACCAAGTAAAATGAAATCCTTAACAAGCACAATCCTTTCTTCATGTATCATGATGTTCATTAGCCCTTAGAGAGATGCAAATCAAAACTATGATGAGATGTTACCCTAGTCATCTAGTGCTCCTATAACAAAAAATACCACTAGTGAATGGCTTTAACAAAGAGAAATTTACTCTCTTGTGGTCTAATAGGCTACAAGCCCCAATCCAAGGCATCAGCTCCTGGAGAAGGTTTTCTCTCTCTGCCAGCTCTGGAGGAAAGCTCTTGTGCTGAAGCAGTCTTCTCATGTTTGAGGAACATCTCAGTGCAGAAACCTCAGATCCAAAGGACATGCTCTGTTGCCAGTGCTAGCTTCCCTCTCCTTTCAATCTCTTGTAGGATAAAAGGACAAAGGATAGTGCAACCACAACTCAGAGAAATTGCCCTTACATTCGAGCAGTGAGAAAACCTTTGGGAGGGTGTCACAGCCCACCCTAATCTTCTGACATCACCCAATCTTGCCCTAGTAACCACAGTTAGAAATTAGGATTCACAATACAGGAAAATCATAAAATGGAGGACAGACACACTACACTGGGTATCATGGCCCAGCCAAACCGCTACACACATGTTGGAGGGGATATAATTCAATCCGTGACAGATATTTTCTTACCTCTGCAAGAATGGCACTGATCAAATGACATAAACAACCAATAAATGCTGGTAAGGGGGAACTTGCATACACTACTAGCAGGAATGTAAAATGTTTACAACCACTATGGAAAACAATATAGTGCTTCCTTAAAAGCTAGAAACAGAAATATCACACGACCCTTGTTTCTAAGTAACATTCAGGTTGTACTTCTTCCAAGACTGATTAGTTTGTACTTTCGCAGTCTAGAGTCTATTCAATATTCTTCACCAACATCACTGTTCAAAATTGTCAATTCTTCTATCTTATTTATGCATTGTTCAGCTTTTGCATGCATATGATGCAATGGAAACTATCATGGCTTGAGTCAGGTGCACCTTTGTCTTCAAAATGACATCTCTGTTTTACACTTTAAAGAGGTCTTTTGCAGCAGATTTGCCCAGTGTAATGCATCTTTTGATTTCTTGACTACTGCTTCCATGGATGTTGATTGTGGAGCCAAGTAAAATGAAATCCTTCACATCCATCTTTTCTCTGATTATCATGATGTTGCTTATTGGTCCAGAAGTGAAGATTTTTGTTTTCTTTATGTTGTGGTGTAATCTATACTGAAGGCCTTGGTCTTTGATCTTCGTGAGTAGGTGCTTCAAGTCCTCTTCACTTTCAGAAAGCAAGATTGTATCATCTGCATCACACAGATTGTTCACGAGTCTTCCTCCAGTCCTGATATACTGTTCTTTTTCATATAGTCCAGTTTCTCAGATTATTTGCTCAGCATACAGACTGAATAGGCAGTGCGAAAGGATACAGCCCCAATGACTTTAAACTACCCAGTATTCCCTTGTTCTGTTACATGACAGCCCCTTGATCCAGGTACAGATTTCCCACCAGCATAATTAAGTGTTCTGGAATTCCCATTCTCCACACTGTTATCCATAATTTGTTACGATCCACACAATTGAAAGCCTTTGCATAGTCAGTAAAAGACAAGTATTTTCTGGTATTCTCTGCCTTCAGCTGGAATCCATCTGACATCAGCAATGATATTCCTGCTTCCACATCCTCTTCTGAATCAGGTCTAAATTTCTGGCAGTTCCCTGTGGATATATCGCTGCAGCTGCTTTTCAATGATCTTCAGCAAAATTTTATTGGCATGCGGTATTAATGATATAGTCTAATAATTTCCATATTCAGTTGGATCACCTTTCTTGGGAATAAGCATAAATATGAATCCCTTCCAGTTGGTTGGCCAGGTAGTGGTCTTCCAGACTTCTTGGAATAGACCAGTGAGCACTTCCAGCGCTACAACTGTTTGTTGACACCTCTTAGTTGATATTCTGTCAATTCATGAAGTCTTGTTTTTCACCAGTGCTTTCAGTGCAGCTTTGGCTTCTTCCTTCAATACCACTTGCTCCTGATGATATACTATCTTTTGAAATGGCTGAATGTCAGCTAATTCTTTTTGGTATAGTGACTCTGCATATTGTTTCCATCTTTTTTTTTTAACTCTTCCTGAGTCATTTAATAGTTTCCCCATAGAATCTTTCACTATTAAAGCTCAAGGCTTGAATTTTTCTTCAGTTGCAGCTTGAGAAATGTGAACATGTTTTTCCCTTTTGTTTTACTATCTCCAGCTCTTTGTATACATCATTGTAAAACTTTGTCTTCTCAAATCACACTTTGAAATCTACTGTACAGTTCTTTTACTGCATCATTTCTTCCTTTTGCTTTAGCTGCTCAATGTTCAAGAGCAAGTTTCAGAGCCTCTTCTGACACCCATTTTGGTTTTTTCTTTCTTTGCTGTCTTCTTAATTACATCATGCTTTCTTTCCTCGTCTAGGATGATGTCCTTGATGTAATTCCACAACTTATCTGGCCTTCAGTCATCAGTGTTCAGTGCATCAAATCTATTTTTGAGGTGGTCTCTAAACTCATGTGGGATATACTCAAGGTCATGCTTTCGCTCTCATGGACTTGTTCTAAATTTCTTCAGTTTCACCTTGAACTTGCATATGAGCAATTGATGGTCTGTTTTGCAATCAGCCCTTGGCATTGTTCTGAATGATGATGTTGAGCTTTTCCACAGATATAGTCAATTTGATTCTTGTATATTCCATCTGGTGAGATCCATGTGTATAGTTACCATTTATGTTACTGAAAAAAAAGCATTTGTGATGAAGAGGTCATTGGCTTTGTAAAATTCTATCATATGATCTCTGGCATCATTTCTATTACCAAAGCCATATTTTTCAACCACCAATCATTTGTTTCTAATTTTTGCATTCCAGTAATTATCAATGCATCCTGATTGCATGTTTGATCCATTTTAAACTGCCGAAGTTGGTAAAAATCTCCAAATTTTGAATCTTTGACCTCAGTAGTTGGTGTATAAATTTGAGTAATAGTCGTATTAAATAGTCTTACTTTTGTGGGTATGGGCATTACACTATTACCAACAGCATTGTCCTTCAGGATAGATCTTGAATTATTCTTTTTTATAACGAATGCAACACACTTCTTGAAGTTGTCATTCCTTGCATAGACATCCATATGACTGCCTGATACAAAACGGCTAATACTAGTCCATTTCAGCTCACTAATACCTAGGTTATGATGTTTAAGCATTCTGTCTCATTTTTTATCATTTCCAATTTTCCTAGATTCATACTTCATACATTCCAGGTTAGGATTATTAATGGATATTTTCAACTGTTTCTTCTCATTTTGAGTTGCACCACATCAACAGATAAACGTCCTCAAGGCTTTACTTTACCCACATTACTAAGGTCAGCTCTACTTCGAGCAGGCATTTCTTCCTCAGTTATCTTGAGAGACCTTCCAACCAGGGGACCCATCTCCCAGCGCTGTATCAGACAGTGTTCTGCTTCTATTCATAAAGTCTTCACTGGCTAATTCTTTCTAGCAGCAGACAGCTGGAGCCTTCTCCCTAGTCTGTCTTAGTGAAGAAGCTCAGCTGAAACCTGTCTGCCATGGGTGATCCTGTCGGTATCTGAACATCGACGGCAGAGCTTCCAGCATCACAGCAGCACACAGTTCCCCACAGTGTGGCAAACTGACAGACACATGGGAGAACTATAGGTAATACAGCACTGAGGGGGCAGTCATAGAAGCTTCCTAGGTACAATCAAACACTTCAAGGGACAGAGTTGCTGGGGCTGAAGGCTAAAGACCATGGTCTCGGGACATCTAGGTCAACTCATTTAAACATAGCTCGTAAAGAAAATATTCCACATTCTATTCTGGTGAGTAGCTTCTGTGATCTTAAAAGCCTGTGAAAGATCTTACGCAACTATTGGTCTCATCTGGTCCACAGCAAAGGTAAATGAAGAAAACCAAAGACATGTGGAAGCTATTATTCCTAGGACTAACGGTTCACGAGAACCACAGCCTCCACTAGCGTGAGACCAGAAGAAACAGACGGTACCCTGCTATCACCAGCAAGAGCTCTGACCAAGATCACAATAGACAGTCACTGACAGAGTAGGAAAAAAATGTAGAACAAAATTCAAATTCACAAAAAAAGACCAAATTACTGATCTGACAGAAAGTAGAGGCACCCCTGAAACTATGGCTCCTAAACACCCTTTTAACTCAGACCTGAAGCCACTCAGGTTCACCCTTCAGCCAAATGTTAGGCAGGTCTATAAAACAATCACACCCATGAGGAACATGCTCCTTAGACCGATCAAGTATGTGAGACAAAATGAGAAAGACCTATCTGAAAGCAAAGGTGAGCAGACAGGAAGGGGTAGGAAAACCAGAAGAACGGATACCTGGAGTCCATGCCAGCAAGGCAGAGAGTGCTGACAATTTGCTGGGATTGCAATCAATGCCATGAAACAATTAGTGTACAAATTATTGAATGGAAAACGAATTTGCTTTCACCTAAACACAATAAGGAAACCCTGGTGGTGTGTTTAAGCACTACGGCTGCGAATCAAAAGGTCAGCAGTTTGAATCCATCTGGCTCTCCTCAGATGCTCCATAGAGGCAGTCTACTTTGTCCCATATGATTGCTGTGAATTGGAATCTACTCGATGGCAGTGGCTTGCCAAGAAGAAGTAGATCTGTTCCCTGACTTCAGAGAGCTTGGAGTTCAGTGGTAGAAGACAGATTTAGAAAAACAGTATGGACTGCTATTAGATGCTGTCAAGTTGATTTCTCGTAGTGACCCCATAAGACAGAGCAGAACTGCCCCGTACGGTTTTATTTTGCTTGCGTTTTTTGCTGTAATCTGTGGCAGTAGATTGCCAGGTCTATCCCGTGGAGCTGCTGGGTGGGTTTGAACTGTCATTTCATTTAGCAACTGGGAGTTTAAAAGTTGCATACGAGGGATCTTATTACAGCATTAGAGTGCTTTGACAGAAGTCTGCTTAGGAACCCACTGGATAAGTGGCAAAGGGAAACCCACCTCCAAAAAACCTATCACTTCTACTTAGGAAATCTGAAAAGATACCCCAAAGGATGGCTCATTTGACGAGACTCTTAGAACATGAACAGCTGCTTGCCCAACAGACGGACAATGAGAGAAGGAAAAATGGGTTACTAATCAGACAAGGCAACAGGCTGAGCAATATTTAACTTTAGATTCTAGAATTTTCAAAAGCTTTTTGACTTTAATGAAATCAAGCAGTGTGAACAACAGCAACAAATAAAAACACAAGGATATAAACAGGAACAGGTTGCACGGTGTGTTAGACAGAGTCTGAAGCCCAGGTGTGAGAAGTAGATTATCATTTGTCACGCTAAGGAATTTGCACTGAAGCCTGTAGACAATGAGGAAACCTCTGAAGGATTTTAAACAGAAACACAGAAGAAGAGATCAGAAAAAAATGTTAGTAACAGCAGGGTTAGAGTTTTTTTATACTGACCAGCTTTCCTTTCCATTATCTTAAAGATCTTCCTTAATGTAGGAATATTTGTTTTATAAATTTGCTTGAAAAATGGAACAACTGTGTCATCTGCTGGCCCTACATGATCTATTCAGCAACACTCTGCCATCACTTTACAGCACTAATTAACAGTAATAACAATCCAATATCAACTAGCTTTTACTGAGTTCGTTTATTTGGCTAAGCACCATTCTGTGTTTTTCACATGCATTAATTCATTCAATCCTCACAATAGTCATATGACATAGTTATCAATAACAGCTCCATTTAATTAAGAAGGTGAGGTATGCCAAGTGAAGAAACTTCTCCAAGGATCCAGAGATTTTAAGTAGCAATCAATTACAACAATTACAACCACGGAACGGAGGACAACACCACAATAAGGGGAATCATGGCCTAGCCAAGTTGACACATATTTTGGGGGACACAAATCAAACTATGACACAAAGCAATCTAACCACAGAGACTGAAATAAACCTTTTATTAAGTTATTTTGTAATTCAAAATTTTCACCAACTCATACTGGCTTGCCCTCACTTACTGCATTTTGGGAAAATTCAGTTTTGCTTTGTGATGTTTGCGGTTGTGTATCAACTTCTCTGGGCCATGATTCTCAGTTGTTTGGGAGTTATGATATAGTTTAGCACTCATGTGAAGCAGAACATCTTAATCATCTAGTACTGCTATAATGAAATACCACAAGTGGATGGCTTTAGCAAAAATAATTTTTTTTTTTTTTTTCAGATTCTAGGAGGCTAGCATCAGCATCACGGGAAGGTTTTCTCTGTCAGCTCTGGAGGAAGGTCCTTGTCATCAATCTTCCTCTGGACTAGTAGCTCCTCTGTACAGCAATTCCAGTCCAGAATACATGCTGTGCTCCTGGCCTGCTTTCTTGGTGGTGTGAGATTCCCCTCACTGCTTACTTCCCTTTAGTCTTTATCTCTTGACAGATAAAAGGTGATACAGACCACCCCCCACCCCTAAAAACTACTTTTACACTGGATCAGGGAAGTGACCCGGGTAAGAGTGTTACAATCCTAACCTAATCCTCTTTAACAATTACAACCACGGAACGGAGGACAACAACACAATAAGGGGAATCATGGCCTAGCCAAGTTGACACATATTTTGGGGGACACATATCAAACTATGACACAAAGCAGTCTAACCACAGAGACTGAAATAAACCTTTTATTAAGTTATTTTGTAATTCAAAATTTTCACCAACTCATACTGGCTTGCCCTCACTTACTGCATTTTGGGAAAATTCAGTTTTGCTTTGTGATGGCTGCAGTTGTGTATCAACTTCTCTGGGCCATGATTCTCAGTTGTTTGGGAGTTATGATATAGTTTGACACTCATGTAATACCTTAATCACTTCCATGATGAGATCTGACATGATATGATCACCTCTATGATGGGGGCTGCTGTGAGGAGCCAATCAGTTAAAAGGGAGTTTCCTTTGGGGTGTGGCCTGCATACAATCTGGGTGGGCTCTTGGGTAAGGCTCATGGAATTTTGCTTGCTCTGAATCCTGCAGCTGATGATTTTCATCTGATCTCTGGTTTTTGGGACTTGAGCTGACATTTTACCTGCTGTCCTGCCTGTGGATCTTGGGGTTTGTTGGTCCCCACAGCTTGTGAGCCAGAATTCTGACATGCTGATCTTACGTTTGCCTACCACTGCAGCTACTTAAGTCAGAAGAAGCCTCCAGCCTCACTCATGGGCTGTTTTCCAGTGTCTACAACTGATCCATGGGCTTCCATGGAAGTGGCAGTCAAAAAACCAAAAGGCACATTGCATTGAGAAAATCTCCTGAAAAGGACCTCTTTAAAGTATTGAAAAGTAAAGATATCACCTTGAAGACCAGCGTGCACCCAACCCAAACTGCAGCATTTTCAGTTGTATTATATACATGCAAAAGCTGCACAATGAATAAGGAAGGCAGAAGAATTGTTTAGTTTGAATTGTGGTAATGAAGAATATTGAACTTACTATGGACTGACAAAAGAACAAAGAGATCTGTTTTGGAAGCAAAGATAGCAAGACTCCACCTTACATACTTTGGAGATGTTGTCAGGTGGCATCAGTCCCTGGACAAGGACATCATGCTTGGGAGAGTGGAGAGTCAGTGAAAAAGGAGGAGACCCTCAACAAGATGTACTGATGCAGTGGCTGCAACGACACACTTAAACATAAGCAAGATCCTGGGCATGGCTCAAGACCAGGCAGTGTTTAGGTGTGTTGTGGATAGGGTTGCTATGAGTCAGACCCTACTCAAGAACACCTAACACCACAACAACATAACTGATCAGCCATTTCCTTGATATAAATCTTTCTCTCTATAGGTGTATATGTTTTACTGGTTTTGCTTCTTTAGAGAACCCAGCCTAAAACACTATTCTTGCAGCAGACCCTAGTTTCCATGGAAGACAGGAATATGACTCACCTACATGTCAAATACACTTCTTTAAGTCTTCAAATATCTCCTTCCCTGTCACAGGTAGATGCACAATCGGTATTTGTTCAATATTTGAGTAAGTTGAATGGTAAATTCTTAAAGAAGATTAAATTTTGCTCCATATGCTCAGATGACTAACTAGAAAATTAATAGTTTATTTTCAAGCATCAGGAATGAAAGAAATGGAATTTGTATAATTTTAGGTGATTGATAAAATTCAATTAAGCCAGAATACTTATTCCCAAACTATTCCAGGCAACTAAAATTTAGCATTTTAATCTTTGGATATTCTTAATAAATGGGTCCATGGATAGAATATCACTAGCTGGATGTTTGTTGTCAAAGTGAGTGCAACTGACACAATTTATTCTACTACCAGATGAGAAAGGAGGCTTTTTGAGGGTCAGAAATAACACAACAGTGAGGCATACTTCAGAGGACAGTGGACCCAGTGGGTAAAGGAGACAGTCTAGAAACAGGTGTCTGTCTACTAGAAAGGAGAAAAACTTCTTGGTTTAATTGCCTGCTGGGTTTGATATAAAAATTCATAAGCTAGTACTGTCAAAAACAAAGGGTTAACCTAAATATGTTGTCACTTTACACCTCTTTGAGGAAATGAAGAAAAATCTAAAACATCTATTCAATATTAAGCAGTAGAATTAGGAGCCAAAAGAGAACCTAGGACTATGTTTCTAGAGTAGAAACTATCCAAACAATTATTTTCTTCTTTTATAAAATACATATTCTTCAGTTGTTACGAGCCTTAACTATCAATTTCACTTTAAGTAATTGTCTTTGTAATTCAAGTTCTATTTCATAGTCTCAATGTAAAAAGTTATGAATTTAAATAAGCTTGCTCTAATCCTTTAAACATTTATGTATGTTTGCATGTTTTATTCCTTAGTGTTTGAATAAATGGAGTAATTAAAAGTATTAATGACAATATTATATTAACCTGTTCTTACCTGGAGGGTAAGTAAGATGCTGCTCAACTTATAGCTTGTATCCCACTGATTAGGGTCATCCAAAAAATCTATACAGGGCCGACCAGTGTGTCTGTCTACTGTATCAAAATACAATATTAATATTGATACATATAATTATGATTGAAAACTCATGAACATCAAATTATCATATGCAAAATTAGAAGACAAATGACAAGCCAGAAAAACTATTTACAGCAAGTAGGAAAGACCGAAGGTTAATGCAGTGTAGCAGCTAAGAGTACGGACACTGGTGTCAGACACACACAGGCTTGAAAAGTGAGGTCTTTGGTTTCCTCTGTTACAAGGATTTGTGTGAGAGTTCCAAACTCGAGGCACCTGAGTTCTATCAAAATGGCCAGCTGACAACTAAGCCTTCACTCCTTCTTAGCTTTGCTTATTTCCCCTGCAAACCTCAAACCCTTCTTCAGACTTAAGGATACAACAAAGGTTTTCCCTTGCCACTGCGAAACCCTTATGTGAACTTAAGTACACGACAAAAGCGTTGTTTTTTCCCTCTGTGGTTAAACTATGCAAAGAATGCCCCTAAGGAAGGCTACTGACATAGGACCCTTATCAGGAATCCCCTCAGCAGCCCTCAGGAAATGTTTCAAGATAATTACCTTGTGACTACCCCCTAAAATCCCTCCTTAGTCATGTTGTTTAAACTAACTAATCAATCCATATAGCCAACATTTGTGTTTCCAGTCAATCATTGTACTGAGCCCACATCTGAGTTTCCAACCAGTCACCCACCCACCCTAAAGCTCCCACTTGGAGTTGTCCTATCTCCCACTTACCTAAACTTGCATTCCAATGAGAATGATGTCTTTTATCTCATATATGTGCCTCTGTGATTCCACCACTGTGGAACATTTTATTTTGTAAGAGAAGACATGGCCCTGTTTTGAAAGGTTTTGAACCTTCAAGAAATCTCCTTGCTTTTATTTTTAACAGAGCATGCGTTCTCACTCACTGATACACTGTAAAACGACAATAATTATAATGGTGTGATGTGCCTCAAGCTTAAAGACAGAATAATGTAACAACAGAATTTAGAAACAAATCCTTGTATGTGTTAAATTATATGCTAAAACTGAAATTATGAATCAGTGATTATAAAAAGATTATCAATAATCAGTACAAAATAGTGTAACACAAACTGTTCATTGTTTCCTAGTATCTGCTCTTTTTCTTGCCACTGCAATAAATAACACTACTTGCTTCCTTCCTGCCAGTTTTAGCTGAACACATACTCGGTTGCCTTAACTATTTTTCATTTCGTCTCCCATTCAGCTAGATGTGGCTGACTACTAAGTTTTTTAATACTGGAATACAAACAGAAGTGAAGCCTGCAACTTCTGGATCACGGTTTCTCAAAGGAGCTGTTTCGCCTGCCTTACTTTCTTTTCCCTCCCACAGGATGAAAATAGTGACCACAAGAGCAAATGCCTTAAACCCAGAAATGGAAGCCACATGTTGAAGATGGCCGAAATTCTTTGCCAGCCTGTTTATACTAAATTGGAAGGACACAGTTAATTAACTAATCCAGCATGCAGAGGGGGGGAAGGAATTGAAATGAAAATAACACTAGAATGACTAAAAGAAAATTGAAATGACTCTGATTTCAGTGAAGGCTCATTATAACTAAAATCAATTTGAAGAAATGTCAAAGAACAAGACTGTCTTAGTTATATAGTACTGCTATAACACATCTATTACAAGGGGGTGGCTCCAACAAACAGAAATTTATTTTCTCACAGTTTAGGAGGTTAGAAGCCTGACCTCAAGTGCTGGCTGTTGGGAACAGGAGAGTTTTCCCCTTGTCAGCTCTAGAGGACAACCCTTGCCTCTTTGTAACTTTTCAGCTTCTATTCCTTGGTTCCTGTGCAATCATACTGCATGTATCTTCCCCCTGTTTGTCCTTCCTTACTTGCTTAACCTGCACTTTAAAAAAAATTCATCTCAAAAGAGATTAAGACGTACCTGACACTAATACTGCCTTATTAACATAAGAGAAAACCTAAGCCCAAATGGTATTATAACACAGGTATAACCCAGCTCACTGCCATCAAGTCAGGTCCGACTCATGGCAACCCTATAGGTCACAATAAAACTGCCCCACAGAGTTCCCAAGGAGCGCTTGGCAGATTTGAACTGCTGACCTTTCGGTTAGCAGATGTAACACTTAACCAGCTACACAACCTGGATTTCCATAACAGAGGTATACGAGTTAGGATATACAACACATATTTCTGGGAGGCACAATTCAATCATCAGAATAATAGATCCGAATACATAAAAATTTTAAAATCCCAGAAAACAGAAAGTATAAACAAAATTTACAAACAGATGACAAACTAGGGGAATACTTGTGACATACAAGACAATGGGATAACATTAGTAATATGTCAGACAAGTCTCTAAATCAGAAACACAATCAAGAAACATATGGAAAAATACTTAACTCACAAGTATTCAAAGTGTTTCTAAAAATAGTAGCATGCTTTTTTTTTAATTAGTAAAAATTTCTCTGAAGTGTCAATGCCTAAAATCATACTTTTAAAATGAGTACTTATTTATATTTTCTGGTGGGAGTGTAAATAACATCACCAAAAGGCAATTTTCTTTACATATCCTAAGACTTAGAACTATACAGAACTATCTTTTGGAGTTTGGGGGCTAACAAATAACACTCCTTTCCTCCTTTCACAAGTTCACATATAATTTAATCGACCAAAGTTTCGAAAAATGGCAGTAAAAACATCAGCTTTATGGCATCTAAGATGGATACGGAGAACACATTTCAATCAGGCTCCACAAAAGTTACCCTGATTTAAACTTAATGCCCAAGCTGCAGGCCTGATCCCTAAATTTCCTGCCAAGAAACAGAGATTGCACCTATTCTAAGGTCAGGTGGATTAGGAAGAAAGTTTCCTGGGAATGTACTCAATTCCAAGCTAGATTTTCTCTTCTATCTCCCTGAATATGTAAGTTACCTGCCCTTGGGGAGGAGTGTATAAGGGAGAAAGGAGCAATCACAAGTTTTCTCATATTTTTTCCTACCAAAGATGGGTATTACAGTGATTCTATGGCTAAATCTATTGCCACTGTGTCAATTCTGCTTCATAGTGGCATTCATTAAAAAGACAGAAAGAAAAGACCAAAATGAACGTCAGAAGAGACTCTGAAACTTGCTTTTGAATGTCAAGTAGCTAACGCAAACAGAAGAAATGATAAAGAGCTCAAAAGAAGATTTCAGAAGGAAGCCCAAGAAAACAAAGCACAAGTATTACAATGACACACGTAAAGATCTGTAGATACAAAACTAAAAGAGAAGAACACACTTGGCATTTGTTAAGCTGTAAGAACTGAAGAAAAAATTCACGCTTCAAGTTGTAATGTGGAGAAAATATTAAATGACTCAGGAAGAATCAAAAAAAGACAGAAGGAATGGGTACACATTTAACTACTTAGCACATGATCAAGAACTGATGGTATGGAATGAAGAAGTCCGTGATGCACTGAAGGTAGTGGCCAAAACCAAGACCCCAGAAACTGATGGAATACCAGACGAGATGTCTCAACAAGTGGAAGCAGCGTAAAAGCACAAACTTATGTATGCTGAGAAATTTAGAAAACAACTAGCTGACCATCCAACTGAAAGAAAGCCATACTCATGCCTATTCTCAAGAAAGGCAACCCAACTGAAGGAGGAAACTATTGAGCAATAGCATTAATGTCACATGCAAAATTTTGCTAAAGATCATTCAAAAACAGCTGTAGCAATGTATCAGTGGGGACCTTCTGGAAATTCAAGTAGACACACAAGAGGACACAGAACAAAGGATATCACTGCTGATGTCAGATGTATTCCGGCTGAAAGCAGAGAATACTAGATAGGTGCTTTCCTGTGTTTTATTTATTATGCAAAAGAATTTGACTGTGTGGATCATAACAATTATGGTAACACTGTGAAGAACTGGAATTCCAGAGCACTTCATCGTGCTCAAGCAAAACTTGTACATAGATCCAAAGTTAGCTGGTAGTACAGAACAGGGTATACTGTGTGGTATAAGGTCAGGAAAGGTGTGTGCCAAGGTTGTACTATCCTTTCACCATACCTATGCAGTCTGTAAGCTGAGCAATCTGAGAAGCTAGCCTAGTTGAAGAAGAACAGGACATCAGAATTGGAGGAAGATTCATTAACAATCTGTGTTATGCAGATGACATAACCTTGCCTGCTGAGAGTGAAGAGGGCTTAGAACACTGAAGAAGACCAAAGACCACAGCTTTCAGTACAGACTGTCTCTCAACATCAAGAAAACAAAAATCCTCACAACTGGACCAATAAGCAATGTCACGATAAATGGAGGTCAGACTGAAGCTGTGAGAGATTTCATTTTACCTGTGTCCACAATCTACACCCATGGAAGCAGCAGCCAAGAAATCAAAAGATATATCGCATTGAGCACATCACATCTGCTACGAAAAGACCTTTTAAAGTGTTGAAAAGCAAAGATATCACCCTAAAGGCTAAGCCGCATGTGATCACATGTGATCCAAGCAATGGTGTTTTCAATCCCTTCCTACGCATGTGAAAGACAAACAAGTAACAAGAAAGACCCAAGAAGACTTGATGCCTTTGAATTATGACGTTTGTGAAAAATACTGACACATCATGAACCATCAAAAGAATGCACAAATCTATCTTGGAAGTACTGCCAGAATGCTCACTAGAAGTATGAATGGCAAGATGTTTCCCATACTTTGGACATGCTACTGAGGGGATCAGTTCCTGGAGAAGGACACCATGAAAATACGGAAGAATCTCAACGAGATAGATTGACACAGTAGCTGCAGCAACGGGTTGAAACATAACAACTATGAGGAGGATTCAGGAACTGACCTAGTTGGCACCTAACAGCAATAACAGAGAGGGGGAAAGGAACGCTAGTTGTATGATGGTTAAGCATTTGGCTGCTAACCGGCAAGTTAGCAGTGCACCCCTCCCAGCTACTCTGTGGGAGAAAGATGTGGCAGTCTGCTCCCTTGAAGATGACAGTCTTGGAAATCTCATGAGCCAGTTCTACTTTGTCCTATAAAGTCACTATGAGTCCAAGGCAACAGTTGTTTAAGGAGGGAAGTTCCCTCTACTCCTGTCAAAATCGGAAGGGTGAGACTAGGTGATAAACAAGTCCCCTAAACATTTAATCCAGTAATTCCACTCCTAAATACCTATTTTAAGCAAATAGTGGTACATATAGACAACAAAGTTTTTATTCTTACTATAAATTTCATTTTATTCTTTTAAAATATATTTTAATGACCAAAGTAACAATGTACTTGGGAAAAAAATAGAATTAGGTAAAATAAAATAAGAACATTCTCCTGCATCTAATGCCACACAAGCCCTGATGGCATAGTGGGTAAATGTTGCAGCTGTTAACCAAAAGGTCAGCAGTTCAAGTCCACCAGGTGCTCCTTGAAAACTCTATGAAGCAGTTCTACTCTGTCCTATGGGTTGCTGAGTCAGAATCAGCTTGACAACAATGCATTTTTGTTTTTTACTAATGCCACTTTTCAAAGCTATTAATGGTTTCATCTATTCAAGTACTTTTTTTCACTTAACAACAAGTTGTCAACATATTTCCGTACACATATATCTATTAAAAAAACTTTGGAACACTGCCAGGTAGTGAAGATTCTAGAGATGTAGCAGTGACCCACAGTCTAGCCCTCATGTGTCTTCCTTATTCTGGTTACAAGTATTACATATGGACGTAGGATATTTTACTTAAAAATTACTGTTTTAATGAACACTGAAGTTATTTTCATTTTTCTCTATTTCCAACATTACTCTTGAGAATGAATCTTTTTAAATATATTATATTCTTGCACACTTGTGTTAGTTTGCAGAACAGCTTTATAAATACAGTGTTACTAGGATTTAGGGCTATATTCATTTTCAATCTGAGTGAACACTTGTCAAATTACTTCCCAGGCACGGGAGGGAGGAGACATGGAAGGGGAAGTTCCTGTTTAGGAAGCTCTGAGTTTCGCTAAAGATACGAGTGATCATAGTACATGACTGACATAATTGATCTCACTGGGTTTTTTAAGCAAACAAATGTTGAATCAGAAAATATTTTATCTATATTTTTACAACAATAAAAAATAAAGTAAAAGTTCATATAGTCTTTTTCCCATGGTTTCTGAGCTGCATAGTACTTAGGCCTTTATCACAAGCCTGTAAGTCTATTTGATTTTATTCTTTTTTAAAAAAATTTAAAAATTTCTAGATTTTTGATCCACTAGGAATTCACTTTATATATAACATCATGTAGCAATTTAACTTTTTTCTAAAAGATTAGTTTACTCATTGCATCATTTTTATAAAATAAAATACTGAATCCAGCCTAAATATAGAAAAATAGGGAAATGGACACATTTGTCACTCAGTCATTAACAATGATCTTTTGAAGAATGTTTAATAATGCAGGAAAAGACTTGATGATTGTTCATGTCTTGTATCTTTTCATATTTTCTACAGTGATCATGCTTATTTTTATAATCATAACAAAGCTGTTACAAAAGAACATGGTTATTAAACACTAATAAATAACAACAACAATAGGAACAGAAGGACTGATGATAAAATTTTTGTTTGATTCTTACCATTTGGATGAAAAGGAATTGTTATAAATCTGACTTCTGGGGGCACCAAATTATATTCCGACGTAAAAGTTACTGACACTTGGAAAAATAATCCTGAGATATAAAAAGAAATAGTTTTACTCAAGTCTCATGTTGTATTCGACTAACACTAGAGTCTCTCCTGGAAACCCTGGTGGAGTAGTGGTTGAGCACTATGGCTGCTAACCAAAAAGCTGGCAGTTCAAGTCCACTAGGTGCTCCTTGGAAACTACATTGGAGCAGTTCTACTCTGTCCGATAGGCTCACTAGGAGTCAGAATCGACTCGACGGCAGTGGGTTTGTTTTTCTGTTTTTGGTTTATAGTCTCTCCTGACAGCTTCCCTACAGTCCTTAGAGTTTTATTTTTAAGTAAGTTGGATCATATGTTTTCTTATTTAATGACTTTGGTTGACTTTTAGGAACCCTGGTAACAGAGTGGTTAACAGTTAGAGCTGCTAACTGAAAGGCCGGCAGTTCAAACCCACCGGATGCTTCTTGGAAACCTTATGCTGCTGTTCTACTCTGCCCTACAGGGCAACTATGAGTTGGCTTGGCTGACTTTTAAAAAGGGGGCACTAACTACTCTGCACAGCGTAGTAGCCTCTTCACAACCTAATCCCGTTGTATTTTCAGGCTGTTTCCCACCAGTCCCTTCCACTCACTACCTCAGTCTGCTTTATGATACTCCTTCCATTGTATAACTCATATTCACTGAACTCACCGTTTCCAAGACCTACTCTTCTATTCTTGTCAGTACTTCTTTCACCTTCTGTTTACTCTGCCTGAATGCACTTTCCCTCCTTTGGAACCTGGCAGTATCTTACTTATTCTACAGGACTCAAGGGAAGCCATTCCTGATGCATTCTGCTTGTATAGGCAAAATCATTTAATCACTCTCTTCTCAGCCTTCTGTCTTACTCTGTAATAGCATGTATTGCATTTATAGGTCTGTCTACCTCACTGAAGGAATCTATTTCATTAATCCATGCTTGGAAGATTAAAAGTTTATCATGACTCAGTACATTTGAAAATTAGATTCATGGAAATCTGGGGAGAACGGTAAGATTTGAAATTGGTAGGAATTTTAATAAGGTTTCTCTAATTTCATAGAGGACTGTTACAAGCTATTTTGATTCGATATGTGTTATTATGCCTACTTTTTAAAATGTAGTAATACTAACATTTGGCATAAAGGAAAATTCCAACCCCAATTTCTATGTATGTTGACAAATGAGAAAACAAACATAGTGTAAAAAAAAAAGACTAAAATATCATCAGAATTCCAGAGAATTTATATAATGAAATCTTACACATATGAAGGAAAGTCCTGTTGTTAGGAGGATATGACATGTATAGAACAGAGAGGAAGAGTGTGCTGTCACCGGGCAGGGAGAGCAGTCAGAGCCGGCACATGGCTGGGCAAGAAGATTCATAAGGGAATGTAGATTTTCACTCAAACATAATAAAAAAAGAAAAAGAAATGTTCTGAAGAATTTATGTAATGCGATTGTATTACACATATAAAGAAGATATGCTAATAATGGCATAAACACTTTAAAAAAAGTAAACCACAAACCATGCCAAACTGAGTGCTGTAGACCTTCAATTTCGGCTTCCCATTGCATCATATCTTCACTTACAGGAAAGGCAATAATACCCTTTATTAAAAAAAAAGAAAAGAAAAGAAGATAGAAAAAGATTATGTATTTACTAAAGTTTTGAAAATCAGACACTAGGTTACATTGAACTCCAACAGCTCTAAAGTTTCTTTTCCTGATGGGTTTACAAAGTTTTGATCTGAAAAGGCATTATTTATTTCCTTATTACACAGAAGTTAAGGTGGCTTCCAGGAAATACATGCATCAGTAAACAAAAAATAAATCATAAACATGAAAATCACAAAAGGACTACAAAGTCAAAATTGGGGCATGTGGCTTCTACAGTATTCATGTAAGCTTATAGCCAGTTTAAAATACAAATTGAAATAGTTGGAAAGCTTATATTTCTTTGAAAATTTTTAAAGCTATATGAATGTTATATGAAAGGCATGAAGCAAAAAAAACCCCATTAAGAAAAACACATATGAAAATTGCATTTATGTATAAAAATAAAACTTGTCCTACATTTGATGTATTGTCCCAATGAAAGGGACAAGAAAATATTTTGTAGAAAAAGTTATGATTATGCTGCATAGTATCAGTAAATATTTCTAAGCAGACACATAATTATTAAGTGTGCCAGGTGCCAGTCTGGGTGAACATAGTATCTCTATTAGCTACATTATCTGTATTACATCACTTCAGCCTTCAGAGAATCCTCCTTTGTCAGAGAATCAAGGAAGTTCAGATTTAGCAGAAACAATATCAAATGTTAGGGGCACATGCCTCTGGGATGCTTGCTGTTGGACTCAGTCACAGTTTCTAATGTCTTCAGTACTGGCAAAGCAGTTAGCAGCCTGGCTGCTAATCAAAGTGTCAGCAGTTGGAATCCACTAGCTGTTCCTTGTAGGGCAGCTCTGCTGTGTCCTGTAGGGATACCACACTAACAACAGTGTCTCTCCAGTGCATGCAATATTTTATATGATGGTTGTCAACAGAACAATACCACTCAACTATACCTGAAACAACTGTTGGTGGTACTCCTATGTACTGTTCTCTTCTAGTCTTTCTCTTAAAAACACCCCCATTCTCCCCTCAATTTCTTTTCTTCTTCATACTTTACATGATAAATCAGCCTGGGGATACTGTACTGAAAGCCTCATTGGTGGCATTCAGGACAGAGAGTACTGCCTTTGTTACTGTTAATCAAGATGAAGGGTTTTGAAGCCAGAAAATCCTGAAATGGAATCCCAGGGCCAAGTCTCTATTGAACTTTTCTGAGGCTTAGGTTTCTGGTAATTAAAACATAATACTACTTATTTCTAGTACCGTAATTAGGGAGTACAACTTTGCACATACTAAGTTAAACCAAACCAAACCAACCCATTGCCATCTGTTAGATTCTGACTCATAATGACCCTACAGGACAGAGTAGAACTGCCCCATAGGGTTTCCAGGGAGACTCCTGGTGGTTTCAAAGTGCCATCCTTTTGGTTAGCAGCCTGTTCGGATAACTACTGAGCCCCCAGAGCTCCACTAGTAACTTCTCAAAAATCCAAACCCACTGCCATTGAGTCGATTCTGGCTCATAGTGACCCTACATGACAGACTAGAACTGCCCCACAGAGTTTCCAAGGAATACCTGGTGGATGTGAACTGCTGACCTTTTAGTTAGCAGCCACAGCACTTAACCACTATGCGGCCAGGGCTTCCCACTAGTCACTTACTACATGGCAAACCCTGATATTCTAGGCTTATGTTCACATAAAGATGCCCTTGTGGCACCGTGGTTAAAGTGCACAACTGCTAATCGAGAGGTCCATGGTTCAAATCTACCAGCCTCTCTTTGGGAGAAAGATGTGGCAATCTGTTTCTGTAGTAATTTATTGTTTTGGAATCCCTATGGGGGAGTTCTACTCTGTCCCACAGGATCTCTATGAGCTGGAATGACTCAAAGGCAGTGAGTTTTGGTTTGGGTTTGTTCACATTATTTAGCCAACACAATGTACTGTATGTTGGTAACCATTATTAGGTGATGAAATGACATTATTAAATATATTTACCATAATTATACATGAATATAACATTATGAAATAGTTTATTGTGGTAAGACAGATTTGTTAAATAACAGTACTGTAGTGGCAAATTAGGGTTAAACAAATTATGGTCATGGCCTAAACACCAGTAGAAATGTGTTTTAGAAATCCTTAGCCTATTCCTGAATGTCCTCAGTACTTACCTTATAGCCATTGTCCATCAACTCTTGGAAGTCTCTTTCCAGCAAGAGATTAGTTCTGCAGTGCATGACAAGACAGTGAGAAGTCTGTTACTTGTCCCCCAAACACCTCAGGTTTACTTTAGAGCAGGTGTCTGGAGTTATGCGTCACTCTCCCACTGTTAACTAACTTATTTGCTTTGAGAGCTCCAAAACAGTGGGTCTCCCAAGCTAAGGCTCTTCTTTGTTTGGGATACAACAGTGTGTTTCTTTTCTCTTCGGACTCCCGAGAACTGGGAAAGGGCCGAGAAGGAAAACGTGGGCACTTTCTTGGCTGCGGCTGGTCACCGCAGCGCCAGCCACGGCAAGCCTGATGAGCAACGGGGACAACCTCGGATGCGGAGCGTTGGTGCGTGAATGGAGAAGTGGGCGTGAAAGGTGGTAACAGCGAGGTGGTGAAACGCCGGTGCCTTCTCTTTGCAAGTGTACGTGGCTGTGGGCTTTAGGGGGAGGAAGCGAACCGGTTGCCCAGCAACAGGCCCCTGTGGGGAAGCGGAACCAGGTGGGAGCTCGGCTGTCATCAAGTCACCGGCAGGGGGCAGGCCGCTGGCTGCGTCTTCAGCCGGTCCTCCAGCGCTTTCCGTTTGAAAGGCCAATGAGATCCGTTGTCAGGGAGACACCGCCCCTAAGCCCCCCAATTTTGACTCCGAGTTTTCACGCTGCTTGTTAGACGATCAGGAGCGCTGGTGGTGTAGGGGTTAAGTGTTTGTCCGCTAACTAAAAAGTTCAGCAGTTCAAATCCACCCAGTGCTCGTTGGAAACTCTGTGGGGCAGTTCTACCCAGACCTAACTCTGTGGGGCAGTTCTACCCAGACCTAACTCTGTGGGGTAGTTCTACCCAGACCTCTAGGGTTGCTATGAGTCGGAATTGACTCGACCCCAGTGGATTTACTTTAGTTTGGTTAGAGGGTTGGGGGTGAAGTCCCAGGATCCAGTGTGTAAGTCTCTAAGCTGCGCTTTCATCCCGAACTCCTTTGAATATAGGGCCCATCGGATAATAAGTGACTAGTAGGTAAAGGACCTCTCTCATTAATTAACAGTATATTTAAATAGCGAATTACTGTGCAAAATACGTTCACGTATTTTATGACGGTTCTCGAATCCTACGGTTACCTTGGGATAGTGCTCCAAAAGAGGAAACAACTTAAAATTTTGAATTCCCATCTCTTGTCCGGTCCCTTCCCCTTCGAAACAACAAGATTCCTTCCTCCTCCTCGCCTACGCTCCTCCCATAGCTTTTCATTCTGTGACTCCTTATGCCCAGACAAAAAACTGACCCCACTGCCGTCGAGTCGATTCCAACTCATGGCAACCGTATAAAGCAGGGTAGAATTACCCCACAGGGTTTCCAAGGAGTGGCTGTTGGATTTCAACATCTTAAATGTCAATCAACTATTTAGTACTTTTGTACCTTAAAGAGGAGAGTAGATTTAACTGAGTCTTCATGTTAGCTTTTTCTAAATTTAATTAAATTAATTAATTAATTTATTTTTGAGCTCTAGTTAAGAGCTGCAGCTGCTAAACAAAAGGTGGGTGGGTTGAATTCAATCAGTGGCCCCTCGCAAGTCCAGGGGCAGTTTCTACTCTGTCCTACAGGGTAGCTATGAGTCCAAATCAAGTTCGTAGTAACAGGATTGGTTTTCTATGTTTCTGTAATCTTTTTTGTACCTTCTCCCATGATTTTTCCCTTAAAAATAGGCATTGTTGTTGTTGTTAGGTACTGTTGAGTTGGTTCCAACTCATAGCAACTCTAGGTAGGTACAACAAAATGAAATGCTGCTTTAGTCCTGTTCCATCCTCACGATCGTTATGCTTGAGTCCATTGTTGCAGCCACTGTGTCAGTCCATCTCACTGAGGCTCTGCCACGAGCCTTGATGGCACAGTGGTTAAGACATAGGCTGCTAATCAAAAGGATGGCAGCTCTAATCTACACCAGCTGCTCCTCTGAAACCCTATGGTGCAGTTCCACTCTGTCCTATAGGGTCCATAACAATAGGAATCGACTGGGAGGCAATAGGTTTTGAAAACAGGCATAAAGGTTTGAAATGAGAAATGCTGCATTGTACTTCTCTTGGTAGGCAGAACTCTAAGATGGCCTTCGAGATCCCCACTCCTTGGATAAACCCTAGGATTCTGAAAATGATGGATTTTCCTTCTGCAACTAGGTTATGTGGTAAGGCATAGTTGACTTTCAGAAAAGATGATTCTGGGTAGGTCTGGCCTAATTAGGTCAGCCCTTAAAAGGGACCGGGCATTTCCTGATGTCAGTGATCTGAAGCAGGAGAGAGAGAGACCCATTTCTGTTAGCATGGAAAATGAAACTGAGGTACAGAGAAGGAGCCATGTGACAAGGAAGGCAGAAAGCCTCTAAAAGCTGAGAGTGGCTGTTGGCCAGCAGCCAACAAGAGGATGGGGCCATGCTTCTGCAACTCGAAGCAACAGAATGCTGCTGCAACTACATGAGATTGAAAGAGGACTGGAGCTCCATCCAGCTCGGAATACAGTCCAGCCAACATTTTGTAAGACCCTGCAGAACCCACAGCCATAACTGACGTAAAGAACCCTGGGCTAATAAATGGATACTGTAAGGTGCTCCCTTTGTGGTGTTTTGTTAAGGCAGCAATAGATGATGGACACAATTACTTACACAGAGTGTGTAACTTATGTGACACAATGTCTCCCACTGGACTGAGCTGGATTACCTCGTTTTAGGGTGAAAAGAACTTGGAAACCAGATAATAGACAACAGCATATGGTTTTAGACAGGGCAAAGAGATATGTGTATATGGCATGCTGAGAAATGAAAACTGAACCTAGGCTCATGGACAAATTTTCATCATCCAAGGTGAACATGGCAATTGGCAGTACAATCATTGAGTGTCTGAAACATTACTGAGGCTACTGTGGCTTTAACAACCAGGCATCCCCTCCCCACTCTTCTAAAAAATAATTCTTTCCCTCAGGACTCCAACAGATGTTTTCATTTTACTTAAGCTAAAAGACTGTTTTCCTCATCCACCAGGAATATGTACCAGTACAAAGTGTTAACCTCTTTTGGATTTGAACCCCCATCCTCAAGAGCAAAAGAAGGCTGAGGATAGCCAAATGTCAGCTCAGCTGTGAGAAGTGTTTTAAATCATATTTTGACGTATGTTATGCTGTTAACTAGAAAACGAAGGGCAGCACACATGCTTCTAGTAACTCTGGTTTCAAATCATATGATCCCTTCTTTGTCTTGAAGACCTTTTGATGTGCATTCCCAATATTGAGTTTCTCTGCTTTTAATAATCTTATATTCCTTCCTCAATATAAATGTCATGAAAAATACTCAATGCTAATCTTCAAAGATCAAACAGGAAGAAAGAGGTGGGCAGCACAGTTCATTGACTCAAATTCCTGACGTTTCTCATTTAAACATCTTTTATTTTCATTTACAAAAAGGCTCAGCACAAAGAAATGCTTGGTTCCCCTTAAAAATTTGAAGTTTTAGGCTCCCCTCAAATTTAAGAATTTATGTTAATTACAAAATAAATAGGTCCCTCCCTGTGAAGGACCTGAGCTGCAGGGGGCCACTTAATCACTGGCTATGTCCGAATTTATGTCTACCTAACAGAGAGGAATTCAAAATCATTACATGCTGGCTTTTTCTACAATATTTTTATTTGGGCTACAGTGACCAAAAGCTCCAGCTCCAGTTTGGCTGGGACTAAGGGGTTTCCTGGGACATAGAACTTTGTTCAGCGCCGGAAATACGACAAAAAACAAACAAACAAACAAAAAAACCCCACCACATTTCCATAAAGTCAATTCTGCTTCATAGCAACCCTATAGGACAGAGTAGAACTGCCCCATAGAGTTTCCAAGAAGTTCCTGGTGGATTTTTAAGTCACAGCACTTAACCGCTAGGCCACTAGGGTTTCCAGAAACAAGACAATTCCTCACAAACTAGGATTATGGGTCTCCCTAACTTTGCAATCAGGGACTTTTTAAAACCAGGTTTGGGTAAACAGCTTGGTGTAGAAGCTGTTTACTTGTTCTTGGAGCTTGGTGCTTAAACCTGAGCTTCAGACCGGTTCATTCAAATGAACCGGTTTGAAGACCCTGCTTAAAGGAAACCAACTGAACCCATCTCATTTTCTGTGGCAGACTAAGTACCCAACCCCCTATAATTAAAGTTCTAAAATGTAATACTCAGAATTAAGTTAGGTGAAGAGTCCTGGGATATCTGTGAGGAAGGAATGCAGTACCAGCCTGGTTACTTCACATGGACTGTAGTGTTTTGGAAGCATCAAATCTCCATTCATTTCATTTCCTAGCTGGGAACACCAACCTTGAGAGAGGCTGTGTTTAATAGTATGTAAGCACAACTGTGATGGTTAGTGGAGTAGGAGGGGAGGGCAGGGTAAAAGGTGTAATTGTTTGAGGCTTTCTTAAGTTAGCTTAATATACCTTTTTTTCACGCCCTCAGGGAAAGCTCCAGAATTTCAACATAGTGGCAATCTGCTTGAAGGGTGTGAGGGATGACATATAGTTTAGGGATGGTTTAGGGATGTGTCTTGAAGTTGTTTTTGCTTAGCGAATGTTCATTGGGGTTGCTTAAAGGGAGAGGATAGAAATTACCAAGGGGCTACAATCACTTGTCTGCCCTCCTGCTTGGTACCAGTACTGGGTGTTCTGTGTTGTGGCATATGTGATCTATTTTATTACATTAGAAAAGAATGTTTTTCTTTAAAAGAATGCTTTAAAACGCATTGAATATTAGCTAGCACTTTTTGAGCACCTATAGGCCAGATGGAGCATTGGTGGCACAGTGGTTAAGAGCTTGGCTGCTAACCAGAAAGCTGGCAGTTCAAATCCACTAACTGATGCTTGGAAACCCTATAGGGCAGTTCTGCTTGGCTCTATAGAGTCACTATAAGTCAAAATTGACTTCATGGCAGTAGTGTGAGGACAATATGGAGGGTGTCTTGCTCAGGCCTTGCAAATCTGTACAGGCTTTCCAGTCAAGAGTGAATCACCAACATGACATACCCTGTTTATGCCCAGCTTAGCCTTGAGGGCTCAAAACAGGCAGCCAGCCACCTTGTGTAAAACTAGCATATAAGGTCACTGCACGATGCAGTGCTGTCCTTCCCATTGCTGCTGCCTGGGTGTGTGTCCTGAGGCTGCCTGCCTGTTGCCCACTGGATGTGGTACTTGTCTCTAGCCTTTGCATGAATAAATCTGCTATGACCACACCAGTTGAGCCTCTGTTACTGGGTCTGCCTGAATTTCTAACCTGCATTCCTCATCTTGAGCACCAGCATTTTGACAAATGGGTTTGGTTTTTATGGTTTTATGTGCCAGTTGCTTTTCATATATTCTCTTTAAATACTCACTTCAACTTTGAAAGAAGTATTACAGAAAAATTATAAAACTTTATAGATGACATTGGTTTTGTACAATTACTTGGGGCTAGGTGCTCCCCTCAGCAGCTTACATGATGTAACCCATTTAAACCTCCTAGCAATTCTATGAAATGGACATCATTATCATCCAAGATTTCGGATTTCAAAACAGAGGCCCTAGCACTTCAGTAGCTTGTCTAAGTTCACATAGTTACCTAGGGACAAAGGGGAGATTTAACCCCAGGCCATCTGACATCAGAAGCCTTCCTATTAACCCTAACACTATAGCTATTCCTTTTACAGATAAGGAAACTGAGGTTGCCTTACTACTTAAGGTCATCCGACTAATGCACTAGAGGCAGTCCAAAAGTACATGCTGTGTGCTCTCATTGTCTTCCTCTAGGCCCCAGGAAGGTGGGGGACCTGGATACATGTCTGAGAAAGCGATCGTGGATTTTAAGGTAGCTTTCCTGGCATGGGGGAGAAAGACGTGGCAGTTTGCTTCTATAAAGATTATAGCCCTGGAAGCCCTGTTGGGGAGGGGGCAGTTCTACTCTGTCCTATAGGATTGCTGTGAGTTGGAATTGATTTGAAGGCAATGAGTATTGGTGAATTCCTGGTACCTTTTGGGGAAGGCTCTGAGAATTCATAATTTTTATAATCTCCCCAAGTAATTATGGTGGTAACCAGGGTGACAGCTATTGCTCTAGGACATGGATAATAGCTAAGACGTTTCATCTAGAGTGCCATGTCTGACTGGTTGGTAAGTTGTCCAAAGCAGTATGCTGAAAATTTCCGAGCTGAATCAGAGCTCAGCTGGGATGAACGCCCACTGGAGGTGTCAGCCTCAAATGGAAGAGGGGAGAGGGGCACCCGTACTATGTGTTTGCTGTAGCAGCTCTATCCATTTCAGAGCTCCAGCTGAGAGCTGGAGGGTTGTGTTATGCTCTCACTCGTTTCTTTTTATAACAAACTCATCCCTGCTCATGACATCAGCAAGTGGAAATACATCCATGTGCCACAGTCCAGTTTGTTCTCAAAACTTATGTCAATCAAGACAATGTGAGGATGTGACAGATGACATGTGTGAGCAGATGTTTTAAATGCAATTGTGTTTCAGTTGGCCTTTGGCTCTTTTCTTCCTGCTATGAGAACAATTTGTCATTGAGAGCTGGAAGGAGAGTGTGCCACCCAGAGGCAGATCTACCACTGCTGACTGACATGAGGGAGAAATAAACATTTGCTCAGGCAAGCATCTGAGAATCTGGAATTTTTTAATTATTGGAGCCAAGCTCACCCGTAAGCAAAACCAAACCCACTGCCTTCAAGTTGGTTCCAACTCATAACAACCCCATAGGACAGAGTAGAACTGCTCCACAGTTTCCAAGGAGCACCTGGAGGATTCAAGTTGTCGACATTTTGGTTAGCAGATCTAGCACTTAACCAAGCTGACCAGTACAACCAATATATTCTATGTCCACAGTGAACTCTGGAAGTTAAAATAAGTCCCAAACTGTCATTTTTCCTGGATATCAGTTTTATTAGGTTGACTCTTGCTATTGAGGAGTTTCAGTCTTTTTCAAGTAATTGTGATGTTTGTAGACTCAAAAGACAGTGAGGAGAAATTAGGTGGCACGGATGGTTAAGTGCTAAGGCCACTACTAACTGAAAGGTTGGTGGTTCAAGCACACCCGGAGGCACTTCAGAAGACAAGCCTAGTTAACTGCTTCCCAAATATCACAGCATTGAAACCCCTATGGAGCAGTTCTACTTTGCACATATGGAATCACCAGGATGTGACAGCAATTAAAAACAAAAGATTCAAAGCAAACTTCTCAGGGAATTGTATTAAAGAGGGCCCAAATGCTAACAGGGGTCATTCTTCCTGCCCAAGGAGTACAGTAGGTAAGGAGCACCTGCCCTAGGTCAGGACCTGCATTTGCTGTTAGTTTCCATTGAATTGGCTCCGGCTCATGGCCTCTTACGTATCACAGAACAAAACCTTGCCTAATCCTGTGCCATCTTCATGATTGTTGGTACGTTTGAGTCCACTGCTGAGCCTGATGTATCCATCCACATCTTTGAGGCCTTCTGACCTGGACCCATTTCTGGTACAAGGTCTGCATTTCTCTAAGGCTGGGAGAACTCGAGCATTCATTTGAAGCATTGTGTAGTTAATTTTGTTTCTGTGTGTGTTTGCATTTATAATCAAGAGCATAGGTCCATAAAGACTGAAGTTGAGACTACTTTTCTTCATATCAAATATTCCCAGAATTATCTTTATTTCAGTATTCAAGATACTTTTAAAAGTTAAGTAATGTCCTTATCTAATTTGAAAGAGTGACCTTCTCCTAATCCAAGCGTTCTTGGATGAGATTTGCTCATCTATCTCTTTGGTAAGGATAGCCTCTTGTCAGGCTTGGTCAGAAAATGTGATGATGTTCATTTGTGAGGAAGCAGTTTATCGGTGTGTAAGATTCAGCCTGTCATAAATATGTCAGCAGACCCTCTTCCTTGACCTCTGTGTTTTTAAGCCTTTGTAGCCTAATTTTCCAGAGGATAGCATTGACCTTCAGTGCCCTGATGCTTATGTAAGGCTTTCACTCCCCAGTAAGTGTATGGTAACAAACTTCAGGTGTGGTCATATTTTGGCTGCAAAAATTCTCTAATGTGTTTCCTCCAGTTCCTCTAATCCAGGTTATTTTCTTAAGCATTTGAGCTGCTGTTTAGTAAAAAAAATAAATAAAGCTCCATAAATTAAGAAGAGTATGAGCTTCACCTCCAGCACCTCCCTTGGATCCTTCTGGGATGAAAAGGCTTGGAGAGGCTCTTCAACCCTCCTGGATCCTCCCTCTGAGTTTCAGGCCCTGAAGGCCGGGGGAGCACAGACCCAGCAGAGGAGTGTCTGCAGACAGCCAATGGCTGATGAACTGCAGCCAACAAAGGAAAACAGCAGAATGAGCCACACACCCACGGTCGGTCTGAGCCACAGATGACTGCTCTTAGGCAACTGAATCAGGACAGCAGCAGGAAGCACAGGGGATGGAGAGAGGCCTTGTCAGCTTACTAAGAGTTGGACCTTTCTTGCCCCTCAATAAAGAACAGCCTATCCTTGACCTTCACTTTGTGAAGTTGCAACACAAGGGGGAGTTCTTTTTGTTCATCATCAGTCCAGGCAGTTAAAAAAGGTGCACGAAGAGACCAGCTTGTCTATAGGAAGAAAAAAGCTTTTGGTTGCTATCCAAGAACACAGATCTTGGGTGAACTAGATGCAGAGCATATTCTTCACAACAGCTAGGAGCTGTCAAGTTTCTACCCAAGTGAATAATCATCAAAAATACAACCAACTGCCAGATGACACACAAAAAGCTTTCAGTGCTGCATTTTTTATTAAGTTGAAACTTGGCTTTCTAAAAGGGAGCTAAAATGTTACTAAGTATACATTACTTAGGAATGTCAGACATGTTATCAGGAGGGACCGGTCTCTGGTGAAGGTCATCATGCTTGGCTGAGGCTGGTGAAAAGAGGAAGATCGTCAACGAGATGGGCTGACACGATGGCTGTCACAGTGATGCTCAAGCACAGCAACGATTGTGAGGATGGCGCAGGTGCAGGCCGTGTTTTGTTCTGTTGTCCGCAGGGATGCTGTGAGTCAGAACTAGCTTGTTGGCACCTAACAACAGCAACTAAGGAACATAATTACCATCCAGCTGCATGCCTTTCATTAGGATGGTTTCATGATTCTCTTTGAGAGTATTACAATCATCTGGAGGGCTTGTTGAAACACGCATTGCTAGGGCCCACCCCGGAGTTTCTATGTAAGACCATTCCACAGAGCCTGAGAATTTACATGCCTAACAAGTTCCCAGCTGATGCTGGTTATTGCTGATCTGGGGACCACATTTTGAAAAGCACTGGACAGATAATTGTCTGAAGATGTACAGATAGTAGCCCAGCCAGTCGGTTGCCATTGAGTTGACTGTGATTCATGGCGACCCCACGTATGTGTGAGTAGAGATGCCCTCCACAGTGCTTTCAATGTTGAGTCTAGATAGTAGAGCACTTCTGTATTCATGATTTCTTTAGCCATTTCAAACTGGCACTGCCTTGTGGTAGGCATTATGGGAGGGTGATGCTCTGAGTTTGCAGATGTTGCTAATAAGGAAATTAAGGCTAAGGGCCAAATAAAAGTTGAAGGGACTCAGGAGGGGTGAAAGTCTGGTGAGTCAATAAGAAAATGACGTGGAGGATAGACTGAGGAATTCAAATGAGAGGGAGAAATGCCACCCGACACAGATCTCACTGCAATCTGAAGTGACTGCTTTATTGAGCTTGATCCCTGAGGTGGTGATACGAGCTATAGCTAAACCAGATGGATACAGCCCCGAAGGTTCCATTGTAGTCTCCTGTGTATGAAGTAGCAGAAATGGACTAGTTCTTTGAAATTTCATAATGATACTCATTTTCTTTGACAGTGTGTATTAATTGCTAGATGGGGAATTCTTTCTTTTGGGCAAAGAAGGTCATAAAGATAAGCTATGACAATTAAATGACCACATTTGTTTCACTAATACAGTTAGAACCTAAGGTGGGTGGCTTTTTTCTTCTTTGGAGTCCTAGCACATGATTTTTGATGTCCAAATTCATACGGAAACAACAAGGCAGAAGAGGATGGAACTATTTTTAAAACCAAATTTTACATTTCTTTGGGTGTAAAGTGATTATTCAGTATCTTGACTTTAAAAATGAAAGTCTCCCATATATAGATGGGTGCATATGGTCGTGAAACCACTGGGATTTCCCCCTCTACTTATGGTCTCTATGTCAAAGAATGGGTGAATCTATTTTAAAAGCCTAAAAAAAAAAATTCAGTAAAATAGTAGTAAAGAGGAATTATGATTTCTCCTTCTATGAAATGTGAATCATTAGAAGAATATTAAAATTCCCAAATGCCTCAGGATAGCAATATTCAAGAAATAATATTTTATAGTAAACATTTTTAATAAACAGCAGCATAAAATAATCAGTGTTTAATATCATCTCTGGTGTGTGAAATACAAATGCACATATCCTCAATATAAAATAAGCCTTTTTTGTTGTTACAGTTCCATGCTTGTCTATTTGAAATGCCCATAGTAACAAATCAGACATTAAGTAATACAGTGATTAAATGCATGCATGTGAAAATAAGGAAAAGATATGGTAGAGCAAGATAATCTGAATATTGCCATTATATATTTGAAGAAAATCTATATCAAGTTAAAACAAAGAAAACAAGGAAACAAACCAGATAGAAAAATGCAGATATATATTTTCACTTCCGTGATACAAACCAGAAACGTACCTTTGTGCCAAAAATAAAAATGAAAATAAAGTCATCTTACAAAACATTGTCAACAAAGCAAAGGATATTTTTCAGTTTGTGAAAAAAATACTATTTTAATACAAAAGGGACTGTGTTAGTAGTATCACAGTGCTGTTATAAAATACATTGTTAAAAGTGGTTTTGAAATTTAGTTTGCTCAGACCTTAACGAGTTCTGTAATTATAAAAGGTTTAAAATAAATGTTATAGTTCTTTATATAAAAAACTAACTTGATTTTTTAACTGTGATAATGTTTTTCCAGAGTAAGTATATTAATGGCTCATGGAATGCTAATTTCCCTTTAAGGGACTCCAAGAAAAGCTCAGATTCACTGAAATTGTGTATACTTAAAATAAATATTCTTGGAAAACAATTGATTGTCGTATGATATACAAAATTGTGGTTTGAAGCTTAATCATTAAACAGTTGCATAGCAACAAAAGGATACAGATATTCTCCTCCACCTAAAGTTAAGAAATGTAAATGCTGAATCAGCTTATTTATGTCCCCAAAATATGCCTTCACTGATTTCCCAGTAAACCTGGATAGAGCCAACTTTTTGAGTTCACAGTACTTCTATGTCCTTGTTTGTTGTTTGAAGACTCAGTGTTTGGAAAAACTGCAACACATTATGATTCCTCACCCTAATTGTAATTTTTTAAGATACTGAAACATCAATATGCTTCTAAATCTTACATCCTCCTCATCAAATATTATTTTCTAAGTATTACTTCACATCCTGTGAGTCATTTTACAAGTCTCTTTTATCAGTAAAATAAAAATGAGACTTTGAAACATTGCTCTTAGACATAACAGTTATTTAAAAAAGTCAAGAGAAAAAATAAAATAAAAAACCTGCTTTCCACATAGAACTTCAAACCCATTAAGAATTCTAAACTTGGTAAAGGATGGCTCACAGGTAAGTATGTCCTATGAAGGTACATTTGGTACCTTCCTCTAAGGCAAGAATTATGTTGCTTCTATTCACCAATTTAAACAATTCAGGTTTTGGTAATCTTTGATGTGAGAATGCAGTACTTTTTATTTTATTATTTTTTTAAATACTATAATGCTTTGTAAAATAATAAAATTCATAATCTTTGCATTCCACCTATGTGAATACATTGTCATAATTCTTGAGGCAGGAATAAAATCTGTGAACATTTATAGCACAGAAAAAAAAAGTGAAGGAAATTTTAAATTAACTAGAAATTGGTAACACAGGGCTTCCTATGTCCCCAGGGGCCTCTGATGGGTGGGCAACCCTCCATCTGGGACAACCGCTAAGCAAAGGCTTGCAGGCCCATTTTTCAGTGTTATCTGGTCCAGGGAAGTCCCTATGGAGGAACCCTTGTTCTTCTCCTAAGGATGCAGATCTAGCCTGAGGGGCCATTTTCCTGACTGTGTTTCCTTTGGGGGTCTCATTCCTAATGCAGGAAAGTGAACTAATCAACCAACAATCAATTCCAGCATCCACATCTGGCCTTCTTATGGTCTGATGCCCTGTGTTATTTCAAGGGCTTGGGTAAGCACACTGTGAAAAAGGAAAATGTGGAACTGGCCTTTCTGATCAGAAGAGGAGATTCACAAAAAGGCACACTCTACCTTCCCAAAGAAGCCCCGTTGTGTAGAAGGCCTCTAGGAATTTGTATACTTGTCTTATGGCTCATTTTTTTCCATCTGGGGACTCAAATTTGGGCTAAAGTTTTCTCATTTATTCTGAACATCATAAACGTGCATAGAGTCTAAACTGAATATCATTCCTGAACACCTGTCCTGAAGAAAAGACAGCAGGTAGACAAATGCTACGATATATACATTTCGGGGGAAGACTAGTCATGTTGACTGACCAAAGGCAAATACACAGAGCACCGTTGACTTTCTTTTTTTGGTTTGCTGCTTCATCACAAGTTTCTTTGCTGCTTCACTGGTTTGCAGTTTTCGGTGTTTGAAGCCGTGTGTACCAATCCCAGTGCCGTGGCGGGCACCTTGATGGAGCACAAATCCCATGGTGTCTTTTTTTTCCTGGGTGTTGTCTGCCCATCTTGCTAAGACACAGTTACACTTCACAGAAGATACCTGTTATACTGTCTGCTAAACAAGAACCTTACTAACAAGAACGCTGGAATAGAAACCTTTTCTATGGGCTTCTAGTTTGTCCTGTATACCACAATTACAAAATGTGTGCATTCTACAGTTCTGCAGAAATCATAGATTCGGCATGTCCGTGAATATTGGAGTCTCCTAGCAAAGAGGACTGCTTGGAGTCTATTTTGTATGGTTTTTGAGATTTGTTGCCAAAAACGGTTATGCCCACTCCCCCAGGATGATTGGGAACAGACATGTGGGGTAGTAAAGGGATGTTTGCTTCCTGGTTGGATCCTGATGAGGGCAAGCTGGTCACATGCCCAGTGCTAGTTGACCCACTGGCGCTGCTCGGGGACCGACTCTTGGGAGGAGGGCAGTGCTGAATTACTCTGGGGGGACCTGCTGGCTGGTAATGGGCAGCTGGAAAGGCTGCATATCCAGGAGGTATTGGGTATCCGTTGATGGGGATGAATCGCTGGTTCTGAGGTATTGGAGGGCCAATGAAACCGGCGATCTGGCCCTGTGCCGTAATACCCTGGCTTGGGAACATGTAATTGGGGTATCTGGGGTTACTGAGATTACTCACTGGGCTGGCACTAAGAGAGGTTGTCTGTGTGGTGGCATTGCCCCCTGAAGGAGTCGTAGAGCTGGTGTGACTTGAGAGTCCCTCCCAGGACCGAAGTCGGACATGAATATCTTTAAATCTTGGTCTCCTGGAAGGAATCTCATTCCAGCACTCTGTCATTAGGTTGTACATTCTGGGAGGGCAGTCTTCGGAGCACGGTAAGAGTTGCCGTTTTCTCACCATTTCTATCACTTCCTGGTTACTAAATCCATAATATGGCTGGAGTCCGAAACTGAAGATCTCCCACAAAACAACCCCGAAGGACCAGATATCTGAATCGGACGAGAATTTGCCATACAAGATGGCTTCTGGGGGCATCCAGCGAATAGGCAGCAGAGACTTGCTTTGGACCCTGTAGTAATCAGCTGAGTAGATTTCTCTGGAAAGCCCAAGGTCTGAAATCTTTACATGAAGTTGCTCTCCGATTAAAATATTGCGAGCTGCGAGGTCCTTATGGACAAAGAAGTGACCAGACAGGTACTCCATGCCGGCTGCGATCTGAATTGCAATGTGCAGAAAATCGCCATGGTCCAGGCTGGATTTTACAGTCCCATCTTCATCACTGCTACAGCCGACGTCGGAATGCGGGGATCGCATGATGAGGAACTCATGGAGATCCCCCTGGTTCATGTACTCAAAAAGCATACACACGGGCTGTTCCTGAGTGACAGCCCCTAGGAGGCAGACAATATTGGGATGGTGTAGTTCGGCCAGAAGAGAAGCTTCTTGTTGAAATTCTGTCCACTGCTGAGGGTTGTTACAATCTTTCAAGGTCTTGATAGCAACCAGCTGAGCATGGTCCATGCCTGGGAGATAGAGATGGCCCTTATAGATTTTTCCAAAGGCACATTCACCCAATTCTTCCATAAAGCGGACAGCAGAAAGAGGCAGCTCCTTGGCCTTGCTCTGTAGGAAAGAAAGGAAAAGTGTGGTTTAGAATATTTCTTCAGGCAAGACGTCTTGGCCTCTGAGAGAAAAGGTCGGGAGGAACAGATAGATGATGGCTTGGTAAATCAGATTAAAGGAGATACTGTGTGCCAGAGTCTTTAAAATTGTTGGCTGCAACTGAGTGGAGGTATCATAGACAATTTTTTGCCACGCCCCTACTCAACAGTTCCCACCTCCCATGTTTCTTGCTGTTGTACAGGGTCTTCAGGCCAGCGGTATCACCCAAAGCTTATTACAAATGCAGATTCCCAGGTCTACTCCAGACCACTGACTCAGATATGTATTTCACAAACCCTCAGGTGACAATGATTCACAGCAGGTCTGAGAAGCACTCATACGGAGGACTAGCCTGAATTCTCAGCCTGGCAATTACATTATTTATGGCCTGGTCCTAACCTACTACCCTGACCTGAAACCTTGCTGCTCCTCTATGATGGCATCACTTTAGTTAAATAGGTTTTCTTGTTGTTGTTCCAAAATACCATGCACATTCTTGCCTAATAACATTTGTGCCTTCAAGGCATATACCCCATTCTAGGGGTATATGACATTGTATATTATGCTAAAAGCCACAGAAAGCCAAATGAACGACTGGCCTCCCAAGGTGTTCATAGCAGGGGTGGGGACATTTGGAATGTACTCCTCCCATCTTATCAAATCCTTTCCTGACGAAAGACTTTTTCAGGACCCATTTCTTCTGAACCGTCCCCTGAACACTATACCTCAACGATCTTTGCTGTGGCTGGAGTCCTTTTGGCCCTGACTGTCTGAGTGTACTACACTGGTCACTGCTTACCCATGGGATAGATGTTCCAAGATCACCCGTGGATGCCTGACACTTAGCGAAGGCATCATAGGCAAGGGTATATAGTCTATGCTTTTCGCTATATATGCATACCTATGAAAAGTTTTTCTATCTGATGAAGTAAAAGACTAACAATAATGCTGGCATATCCCAACTGCCAGCATCATTACTCTCGTGTTTTGGGGCCATTATTAAGTAAAATAAGGGTTGCTTGAAAACAAGCACTGCAATACCATGGCAGTCAATGTGATAACCAAGACAGCTACTAAGTGACTAGCAAGTGGATAGCATGAATATCCCAGAAAAAGGGACGATTCACATCCAGGGTGGGATGGAGACGGAGGAATGGCATTAGACCTGATCATACCATTCAGAACAGTGGGAGACTTAAAACTCATGAATTGTTTATTTCTGGAATTTTTCATTTAAGATTTTTGGACTGAGGTTGATCATGATTAACTGAAACTGTGGAAAGTGAAATCATAGATAAGGGAGCCCTGGAGGCCTAGTGGTTAAAAGCTTGCCTGCTAACCAAAAGGTCAGCAGTTTGAACTCCCTAGTTGCTCCTTGGAAATCCTGTGAGCAGTCCTGTGCAGTCTAATAGGGTTGCTGTGAGTTGAAATCAACTTGAGGGCAAAGGATTTGGGTTTTTTGGGACCATATATCCTAGAAGCAGTGTGATGGCTGGTTATATATGTGGCCTCCACAGCTGGACAACCTGAACAACCTGAGTTTGAATCCTGCCTTCACCCTTCACCACGTATGTGACTATGGATAAAATATTTAACTACCCTGTGCCTCAATTCCCTCATCTATAAAATGTGGATGACAACTGTACTTCTCTCACAGGGTTATTGTGTACTTTAACAAGTCAACATTTGTCAAATACTCCGAATTTAGATTGGGATGAGCTAAGTGCTCTTTAACCGTTAGCTATTACTGCCTTGCTATTGCTGCTCTTGTTATGCATGTATTTTTCTTCTCAATCAGATTATAAGTTTCTTGAGGGAGGCATTGCCCTCCATACAAACTGATACCTGTAGGCCTTTAAATGTGGGTTATTGATTGATATTAAAGCTTACAGGGGAAAGCATCTAGTTCACAATGAAAACATGCAGAGAATTGTGTCATTTGATCTTGGTAGTAGAAGTGTTTTTACTATTTTTGAAATTCACCTTAAATCTAGCCTGATGTTGTTTCATTTGTTTTTGAGACTCATAAGAGTAATACATTTTTACATAAAATTGATTTTTTAAATGATACCTGCATTTTGAAATCCTTATTTCTAGAAAAAAATCCTTGACTGAGAATTCCAGTTGAAGCTGACAACGTTGCAAATACATATGGAATTTTGAGTTCTCAGTGCGGAGTTTAAAACAAGTTTCCAAACTTAAGAAGTTCTTTAATCTAAACACTACTAATGTACTTTTACAATGATTAGTTCTGTCCTGAGATGATGTTTTCCTTTAATAAATCCAGCAGGAAATGCCCATTAACTTAAATATAAGTATAAATATGCTTGCAGCAAAATCTCCACATGAAAGGACAAAATGGAATAAGGATTTTGGTACCTTAATTCTACGCAAAGAACATTTTTCATTACAAAATAGTCTTACTTAGCCATTAAAGCAAGTCTTACGGGGTTGGGATTTGGAAATGTCTTACAGAAAAGTTGACTTGTGCTTAAAGTAACGGCAATGTGATGTTTTAGACATTCAGTAAATTGTTGTTGTTGTTGGGTGATGCTGAGTCAGTTCCAACAGAACAAACCATTGCTCAATCCTGCGGCATGCCCGTAATCATTTTTATGCTTGAGCCCATAAGTGCGCCCACTGTGTCAATGCTTCTTGTTGAGTGTTTTCCTCTTTTTCATTGACCCTCCCCTCTACAAAGCATGATGTCCTTCTCCAGGGACTGATTCCTCCTGACAACATGTCCAAAGTATGTGACATGCGGCCTCACTATCTTTGCTTCCAAGGAGAACTCTGGTTGTACTTCTGCAAGAAGAGACCTGTTTGTTCTTTTGGCAGTCTCTGCTACATTCAATATATTCTTCTCCAGCACCACAATTCAAAGGCATCAATCGTCTGTCTTCCCTATTCATCGTCCAGCTTTTGCATGCATATGATGAGATTGAAAATACCATGGCTTGAGTTGGGTGTGCCTTAGTCTGCAGAGTGACACTTTTGTTTTCTAATACTTTGGGAAACCCTGGTGGTGTAGTGGGTTACGTGCTACCACTGCTAACCACAAGGTCGGCAGCTCAAGTCCACCAGGCACTCCTTGAATATTCTGGGGGTCAATTCTACCTTGGCCCCTAGTGTTGCCATGAGTCGGATCCGACTCGATGGCACTTGGCTGGCGCACTTTAAAGATGCCTTTTGCTGCAAATTTTCCCAATGCAATGTGTCTTGATTTCTTGACTATTGCTTCCAAGGGCATTGATTGTGGAACCAGGTAAAATGAAATCCTGACAACCTCATTTTTTTTTCTCCATTTATCACAATGTTGCTTACTGGCCCAGTTGTGAGGATTTTTGTTTTCTTGATGTTGAGGTGTAATCCACACTGAATATGGTCTTTGATCGTCATCAGTAATAGTTCCAAATCTTCTTCATTTCTAGCAAGCGGGGTTGTTATCAGCATAATGCAGGTTGTCAAGGAGTCTTTGTGCAATCTTAATGCCTCATTCTTCTTCGTATAGTCCAGCTTCTTTGTTCAGCATACAGACTGAAAAGATGGTGAAAAGATACAATCCTGACACACACCTTTTCTTACTTTAAACCATGGGTGTCCCCTTGTTCTGTTTGCATGATTGCCTCTTAATCCAAATACAGATTCCTCACGAGCTCAATGAAGTGTTCTGGAATTCCCATTTTACCTAATGTTAGCCATAATTTGATGTGACCCACACAGCCAAATGCCTTTGCATAGTCAATGAACCCAGGTATTCATTCATTCTTTCTGGTAGTCTCTGCTTTTAGCCAAGATCCATCTGACATCAGCAATGACATCCCTGGTTCTACATCCTCTTCTGAATCCACCTTGAATGTCTGTAAGTTCCCTGTCAATATAATGTTACAGTCACTTTTGAATGATATTGAGCAAAATTTTACTTGTATGTGAGATTAACAATATTTGATAATTTCTGCATTTGGTTGGATCAGCTGTCCTGGGAATAGGCATGAATATGGATCTCTTCCAGTTAGTTGGCCAGGTAGCTGTCCTCCAAATTTCTTGGCATAGATGAATGAGCACTTCCAGTTCTGCATGCCTTTGCTAAAACATCTCAATTGATATTCCATCAATTCCCGGAGCCTTGTATTTCGCCAGTGACTTCAGTGCAGGTTTGACTTCCTCCTTCACTACCATTGGTTCCTGATCATACGCTATCTCTTGAAATGGGTGAACATCAACCAGTTCTTTCTGATATAATGACTCCGTGTATTGCTTTCATCTTCTTTTGATGCTTTCTGAGTTGTTTAATATTTTCCCTGCAGAAGCCTGCACTATTGCTACTTGAAGCTCGAAATTTTTCTTCACTTCTTTCACTTGAGAAATGCAGAGTGTGTTCATCTCTTCTGGTTTTCTATTTCCAGCTATTTGCACATGTCATTATAATACTTTACTTTGTCTTCTTGAGCTGCACTTTGAAATCTTCTGTTCAGTTTTTACTTCATCTTTGCTTCCTTTTGCATTAGCTACTTGATATTCAAGAGCATTTAATTCAATAAATTAAACGTGTGTTATTTCAGTCCTACTCATTATAGTACTACTGGTAATAGCAAAGTTTAGAAACAATCTAACATGCACTTATGCAAGATTGGTTACTTATGGTAGGTCTACTAAACAGAATATTATTTAATTATACAAAATGAGGAAATGTTCTATATACTGATATGGTCAGGTTTCCAAAATACTATAGCAAAATTAATTAATATAAAATTCTTTTGTGTGAAATTGAAAGAAAAGAAAAATGAATACATTCGTACTTGCTTCCATATGCATAAAGGAACTCTGAAAGGAAACTCAAGAAACAGATAGCAGTGGTTAGTGGAGGGGTGGCGCATAATGAACAGGAATCCGCCAGTGATGTATATGATTAACTCATTCAGCTCCTACTCAAAGGTTAGCAGTTTGAGTTCACCCAGAGAAGCCTTGGAAGAAAGGCCAAGAAATCTACTTTTGAAAAGGCCACTGAAAACCCTGTGGAACAGAGTTCTCCTCTGACATATATGGGGTCACTAAAACTTGGAGGTGACTTGTAGGCAACTACTTTTACTGGGGGATTGATAGATGGGAAGTGTGTAGAGGTTGCAGTGGGAAGAAAAGTGGTCAGAGTATCAAAAAGTATCTTTTTGATAGTTTACATCTTTTGAACCATATGAATATATACAAGTTCAAAAAATTAAATAATTTAAAAACATGAGACCAACCGTTCTGTCCGATTAAATCAGGCTATTCTGTAATTACAGGTCTATCTACTAACTTTCCTTTTGTTTGTAAGGTATAGCTAATGTAGTTCTGAAACAGGAGGGAAACTTTAGGTATTTCAGTTTTAAAAGGAACATTAAAATAGACAGCAAAGACTTAATTCTCTTTGTAAAATTGTCTTTTCTCCTGTCCTAAAAATTCCTGGCCATGGCAGAAGTCATACCTTAACTGACAGGGGCTATGGAAATAATGTCTTTACAGTTTTCACAGCTTTTTAGAAACATCAAAACAGATGGGAGGTACCAGGCACCAGTTGGGACCCAGTTGCTTCAGATGACAACCAAAAGCAGTCTGGATCCCTACTCCTGATGCATATCTTCAAAAGACCCCTAAGACTCCCCAAACAGATACCCCTCTTCACCCCCAATCAATCACATTGTTTCCCTGGTGCCAGCACCAATACCCATATTTGTACTTAGATGCAAACCTTCTGCCTTATATATACCCACAACCAAGTGACAATTTTTGAGCAGGATCTTGATGGAGAGATTGCTCCCTGCTCCCTGTGTCTGCTAGCGCACAGTAATAAGCTTCTTTTTGATCACTCAGCCTGATAGTGGCCTCAGAGATTGGCTTTTTGGGGCAGGTGATGAGACTCTGGAGTTTTGTCTGTTAATAGTTCCACTGGCAGCATAGAATGTGGGTAATGAGAAAGATAAACAGTTGCATCAACTCTAGGTTTTCCTCCAGTGGCACATCAGTGATTTTACCGCTGTTGTCAAGAGTTACTAAAGGGGAATTTTTTCCTGTGTGACACTAAGACGGGAGATTTCCACAAGGCTCGACAGCACTTGGCTTGGCTTTGGCTTCCCCTAAGGATGTAAATGAATCTAATAGATATCCAATTTATTCAATCCACACCCAAATTATATGGCAGAGTAGGTATTACTCACTTTTAGATCTCAACAGGTTTTCATGATAGAAAAGGGCAAGGGACTAAGTACTGTAACTTCTTTTAAGGGAAAATGGGAATTAGGAATTAAACCCAAGGAATACTGGACTGATAAAATATTAGAATGATGTAAAGAAGTTAGGAACTTCCCCACTTCTTGCTGACTCATCAATAGACCAGCTGCCATTGGGTCAATCCCAACACAGGGCAACCCCATGTGTGTCAGAGTAGAATGACGCTCCACAGTATTTTCTGTGGTTGATTTTTCACAAGCAGATCAACAGATCTTTCTTCTGAGGTTTGTGTGGTTGTACCTGAACCTCCAATATGTGGGTTAGCAGCTGAGCTCATTATTGTTTGCACCACCCAGGGACTTGAATTCATAGGCCAAAACCAAACCAAACCTATTGCTACTGAGTTGATTCCAAATCGTGGGGAGGACTGCTCCATAGGGTTTCTAAGGAGTGGTTGGTAGATTTAAACTAATGACATTTGGTTAGCATCTTAACCTCTGTGTTACCATGGCTCCAACCCATGGGCAGTGTGGTGTAATTCAAACAACATGATCTTTGGATTTATAAAAACCTGGGTTTTCAACTTGGCTCTTCTGTTATTTATTAATATTATTTAATACTTACACAGTGCTTACTATGTGCAAGACACTGTTGTAAGCACTTATTAAACCTTAACTCATTTAATACTCTCGGGTGGGTCCTATTTAGCTGGCTGAACTTAGCTAATTTTCTGAACTTTCTGAGCCTGTTTATTCCTAAAATCATACCTACCCTGCACAGTTGCAAAAGTGATTAAATACAACCATATATGTATGTAATTTTCACCTAGTAAGTGATTATGAAATCATTCTTATTATTGTTATTAAAGAAATTATACAGGAAGTGGAGTAAATGCAAACAATTTAGATTCATTTATAGTCTTAAGTAGTTCTTGAGCATCTCCTATAATTCCCTCTAATTTTAAAATATGTATCAGGCTTCCTTTTGTTAATCCTTTTCTGTTCTCCTGCAGTTGTTAGCTTAAAAAGAAAAATCCTTATAAAATGACCATTTGCTTCAGAGACTGAGGAGAGGTGAGAATTTGAGAGGCCTGAATTCTGGGAGGTGCTGATGGAGGAGGAGGGAGGAAGAATCCATCCATGTGGCAGAGTGGACTGCAGCAGACAGGAAAAGGAAGCAAGCTGGCCAAATGTCTGGGGACTGGCTCAGGCTTGACATACGGCCCCGGGGCTTAACAGCTAAGACGGTCTCCTGGTTAAAAATGAGAGCTCTTCCTAATTGTGTTTTTAAGTCAAATTTGTAAGTGAGTCACTATAGATGCACATGGTTCTTACTTTTCCTTAATCCTGGTAGCATAGTAGTTAAGAGATCTGTTGCTAACCAAAAGGTCCTCAGTTTGTATCTGCCAAGCACTATGTGGAAACCCTATGGGGCAGTTCCACTCTGTCCTTTAGGGTTGCTATGAGTTAGAATTCACTTGATGATGATAGATTTAGTTTCTTTTTTTCTTTTTGTTAGCAGAAAAGGAGGCTGGAAGCTTTTTCAATGATTTAATAGTTTCATGTGTAGCAAGTACAGGTGATTACAAGGAAGAATTTGTTGCTGAGTAGGGGTTGGTTCCATTGCTTTGAAACAACCAAAAACCAAACCTATTGCTGTTGATTCCTACTCAACAGTGACCCTACAGGACACAGTAGAACTGACCCATAGAGTTTCCACCGCTTAACGATTACGGCACCAGAGTCACTAACTGTTCCGAAGTGAGGCATATTTATATAACATTAAAGGACAAGTACCAGTTTCCTGTAAAGTCACACTTTGATAATAAAGGGACTGCTTGGATTTGCTTTTGGAAGAAGAGTCTTTACTCTTCTCATTTTACAAATGGAGAAACAGGCCTAGACAAAGTATCAAAACTGTTCAGGCGAACTGTAAAGGGCTGCATTTGGATCGGAGAGGCCCTCTGCTTTGGGCAACATCGTTTTGTCTGAAAGCAGAATAGTCATTGGACAGTAATCCCAGGTTGACACAGAACATGCCTGGAGGCTCAGCTTGAGGTCAGCCTCCAGCATGTGGCTATTCTGTGGAAATAAAATTTTACCATTCTCTATTCAGACAAGAAAATAAGTCCATTTCAACCCAAAGTGTATCATGTCATATTGAAACTGGAGGCCCAAAAGTCTCATTTTCAGATGGGGGATTGAAGTAGGCAGTCAGGACCCCACTCCCTCCCCACTTCCTCAGATTAATTTTTTACCTGTTTTTCTTAAAATTCTTGACTTGCTAACATTACCTGTCTCAAACAGGAAATCACACCCTAACTTACAGGAGCTACTGAGATAAAACCTTTGCAGCCTTTACAGCCTCTTCTTAGAAACATCAAACAAGTGCCAGTTCATGACTCCGTGCTCAGGTGACAACGGAGAGCCTCCAAAACCCCAGTTCTGATGCATATTTTGCCTGGATCCCTGAGGCCTGAACCTGGATGGATGCTCCCCTAAATTGTCCACATTGTTCCCTGACACCTGCCCCTGCATGTAGCTTCTCTGTTTAGAAATCCTGATGTTGCCTGACAACTTCAGACAGGCGGCTCTGAGGACCAAAATGCTCCGTTCCCTGCGTTGCTGGCACACGGAAATAAACGTTTGATTACATTATCCAAACTCCTGTCTCAGAGATTGGCTTCACAGCAAGTATTGTGAAAGCCAGAGTTCTGTCTGGGGTAACCATATCTCACCAATACTTGGCCAGTCATATAGTATACAATTGAAACTCTCCTCCAGCCTATAGGAAGAGAGAGAGGTTCACCAGAGCTGGTCAAAGTGACGTGGGATTTACTCTGGAAAGAAGCACACAGCGCATCTAAGAGGGCAAGTTTCACAAAAGCTTTCCCACAAACACCTGTGAAGCAGCAGCAGCAAGGCAGAGAAAATGCTGCTGGGAGCTCGGTTCCAGGGGAACAATATGCAGAGTGATTTGCATTTTTAAAATGCTCAAGTTACTTGGTACAAATGAGTCTTAACTACAGACTCATTTTCAAATTTTGCATAAACCCTGAACTAGTTAAAAAATCATAAAAGCCCTTTAAGAAGCAGTCAGTAGACTGTACGGTGATGGCAGGAAATTAGCTGTATTGTTGAGGAACAGATGGTTTACATTATACAAACCCTTTAGGCTAAACTTGTTTAGGTCTGGCATATTGTAAATTATATTTTAGTAATGAAAGTGAAATGACCTCTGCCTGACCTCAAGTGGAGTTCGTCTGTTTGAACCGATGTAGTGGAAAACTATGAAAGAAAATGAAGTCATAAAGTTTTGGCAGTTCAATTTTGGCTCATTTCAAGTTAAGGGGTTATAAATCTGTTTAGTTTTTGTTTGACAAATATTTGTCATACAGGGATGTACAAAATGTAAAGAAGTGTAAAATACACATGAGGCACAGTGCCAAAGTAAGCCAAGTACAAAGGCAAACTGGAATGGATAGGGTCCCCAGCTCCTATCTCTTTATCACTCCCTCCATTAGTTGAATGACAAGATAGGCTCGGTTTATTATATGCTGTAAGGCAATTAAGTACCTTAAAACTGAAACAGGCTTTCAGCTTAAATGTTAACATTTTTACCTCTCAAAGTAAACACACATCTGCCCCAGTGTAGTTTAAAAAATTATATAATTTGGGAGGGGAGGATAAAAATCAAAATGGATGTAATTGATACATTGTTCTAAAATCTATCGGATTGTACTTGTTTCCTTAGAGAAGTTTTGATGAGCAACTGCCTTCCAGTCTAACTCTCAACATGAAGACTGTTTTAGATCGGAGATTTTTTTTTCTTTCTTTCCGGTGATATGTGTTGGGGGAGCAGTTGGAAAAGATATAGTTGTTGCTGCAGTCGTTGGTATAGCTGTTACAACTGCTGAGAGAGACCAGGCTGATGCTGGTGACTTATTTTGTCTGAGTGATGAAATCTAAGTGGGATCGGTGACCCTTTTAGATCTATTCACTTTAGATGGGAAAGCAACAAAACCTGCATAGAGTTTTTAAAAATTGTAATTATGTAGGTGGCAGATGAAAAAGGAGGACAGATGCAGGGATTTTATTTCTTTTCACCTTAGGTGATAATGTATCTGAAATGACTCCGGCTGCAACAACTTAACTACTAGCCTGCCATTTCCTGCTCACTTTACATAAATGATTGCTATAGGAAATGAGGGGGGCTCTTTGTGACAGCCACCTACATTTCTACCTGCATGGACCTTGCTCTGGGACTGTTTGTCTCAGGCCGGAGGGGGATATGATTGCTCTGTTTCTTAGTCCAACTTGAAGCAGATACATGGATAAAAAGCAGAGCTACATTAGGGTGGAGGAAACCAGAACCCAGGTTGTCTCTCTGGGATAGGAAAGGGGCTTCAACAGCAGGTTCTTAAAAAAAAAAAAAAAGACTGAAGCTCATATTCATAAATCAACCACAAACCTTGCCCTGAAGTCCCTGCAACCCCTGTCACTTAAGGAGAGTTCCTTTCCCATGCCCTAATTCCCTAAGCCACCACTTGTCAGTCAGCTTGTTGGACTGTGGTGGCCTGCATGTTGGTGTGATGCTGGACGCTATGCCACTGGTATTTCAAATACCAGCAGGGTCCCTTATAGGGGACAGGTTTCAGCAGAGCTGCTAGACAAAGACATACTAGGAAGAAAGGCCTGGCAATCCGTTTCTAAAGATTAGCCAATGAAAATCCTATGGATCACAACAGGGTATTTTCCAAACTAGTGCTAGAAAGGAAACCCTGCTGGCCCAGTGGTTAAGAGCTACATCTGCTAACCAAAAGTCTGGCAGTGTGAATCCACCAGGTGCTCCTTGGAAACTCTATGGAGCAGTTCCACTCTGTCCTATAGGGTTGCTATGAGTCAGAACTGACTCAATGTCAGTGGATTTTGTGGCTTAGTGCTGGAAAATGAGGCTTGCAGTTTGGACAGCACTCAAAATACACAATGGCTGTCAACAGTAGACTCAAACATGCCAACCACCAGGAAGGACAGGGCCGTGTTTCATCTGCTGTACACTGGGTCCAGGAGTCAAGAGTCAAGAAGAGAGTGGCTGACAACAACAACGTTCCGAGGCCAACTCCTGCCCTTTCGGCACCTGTTTTCCTGTTACCAAAGTCCTGAGCTATTCAAAAAACAGACTCCAGCAGGACACAAGTGTTTGCAGGAGAAGAGGAGGTTCCACCGAGAGTCATCTGCTCTCAGTTCCATCGGGAATGATGACAGAGATCCATCCGCTACTGAAATTACAGGGGCATTTTTGTTAACGGGATGATGTCACAAGTCCGTTTTCCCTCTGAGATGTGTATTACCTGGGGAATAACTTGCACTCTAAACCTCCAGTACTGATCAGCAGTGGCTGCGTTAGAGTGAGCATCGGAATCCCTTGGGAAAGCTTGTTAAAACACAGACTGTTATGCCCCACCCCCCGAGTTTCTGATGCTGTAGGTTTGTGGTAAGGGCTGAGATTTTGCATTTCTGATATGCTCATAGATGGTGCAGAGGCTTCTGTCCTGGAGGCTCATTTCGAGAAATACTGGAATAAATGAATACGGTTTTCTGCATCCGACAATGATTTCATGATCTTGTTCCCATTCTTCGCACTGTAAGTGACCACAGCGTGTCTGAAGAACCTGACTGAGCAATTCTGATTTACACTGGCAGAAAAAGTAACTCTCTAGTTGAGAAGATGCTTTGGAAATGCCAGCTAGAGAAAAATCCAAGAACCACTGGCTGACATTCACTGGGCTAATATTCTGCATAGCTACTGCTTTAATGAGATTCAAAGTTTTAAAATATAAATCTCTCTAGAGCTTGGGCCATGTCATCAAATGTGCACTATTTTCATGTACAGCCAATTGTTTTATATTTTAATAGCTACTTGCCTATGTCAGCCATCTGATATTATATTATTATATACCAAACAGCAAACATACAAACTCATGGTTTCTCACGCCATGAGAAAATCTTGAGCAGAGAAAACAATTCCTAATCTAAGTGAACCTGTAATCAGAGTTTAACAATAGTAACCATGTGTTGGATAGTTGCCATGTGCCAGACACTGAGATCATAACAGCTACAATGATCTTTTGAGCGCTTACATGTTAGGCCATAAGTAGTCTACACATATTAACTCCTCACAGTAACCCCATGGAATGGGTAGCTACAGCTATTATTCCCATTTTACAGATGTAAAAGGTCATTTAAGTGGTCCCACAGCAGCTAGATGCTAAATTCAGACTCCAGAGCTTGATCTCTTAATGATTAAGCTATATTCCCTTGTCTGCTCTCTATGATAAGTGCTTAATTGATCAACTCTAATCAGCATTATAATCCTATGAGATTCATACTGTCATTCTCACATTTGATGGATCAAATCAAATCAAGTAAGGAAGTTAGTAGCTGGGCTTAGATGGTACCGAGATTCAAATCCAAATATGTCTCTAAAGTTGGTGCATTTTTCTGGTAAGAAGTGGCATCGTTTTCATTAGATCCTCAGTGGGCTCCGTGGGGACCACTGGTGTGCAAGTAGAATGCTCAGAGTGTAAGAGTCAGCTCACCCCCACTTCAGCCGATACTCTGCTGTCCCCTTTTGTAGACTGGGATAAGTGAACAACATTTTTAACTTTTAACTCAGTGCCCTGGGGGGTTTATGATGTGAGACTTCTTAGTATCTGGGTTTGCCTGTTGACATCAGTAAGCTTGACTCCACAGCTATTCTGTTTTCTTGTGTGTTTCCCTGGTTCTTAGGTAAATACTGGTATCAGAATTGTGAAACAATTGACTCCACTCATAAGCGGAAATGATTACATTTTAAAAGTGTAATGGCCACAGCCATTTCATTTTAGGGTTATGGACAGTTTCAAAGACCACAGCAGAACAAAGTGCCTTCTGGCTTATGCAATCTAATTCTAGAGGGAGTTTCAACCAGCATTTTGCCACACTGGCTCAGAGTTGAGCTGTCCTCTGGAAGTGATTTAACTTCAGAAGCAATTCTTTTCTCTCTAACGCAGCTTTCTTAGAGTTAGTTCGAATGTTTGGTGGTGTCCAGGGTTGATTTTGTGGTGGAGTTACTTTATAATGTTGATGGGAGAGGTCCTGCTCTGGCTGGAAATAGATATAACAGATGCCAGTAATTTTAATGTCAGCTTGCGCCACCACAGGCTTATAAATTGGGTTTATGTATTTCAGTCATCCTGAAAATGAAGGCAGGAATGTGAAATGGTGCAGCATTTGGGCTCTGGACCTGGGCAGACTTCAGTTTGAGCTTTGGCTCTGCTCGGCGGCTTACTAGCTATGTGACTAGAACAACTTAACCTCCAAGCTTCAGTTTTCTGACCCCCAAAATCTGGCTCAAATTATACCTGGTTCATAGGGTTGTTGTGAAGATTAAATTAGGGTAATACATATGAAATATTTTCACCCATTTATAATGTATCAATTTATAATACTCCACTCTCCTCAGAAGTTAAGTTTCTATAGCCATAGGTTCGAGCTAAGTGAAATTACATATCAGAGCCTCTCTACCCTGCTGGATTTTACCTGGGGTATGAGCACAGTGTGGGGTAGGGGACTTTTTGCTAAGAGAACAGGCACAAGGAATCCCAGAACCATCTAAAGAGCTACGTTTATGATCTGTGGTATGATTCCTTTGCCTCTATCCTAATTCATGCTTTGGGCTGCTGGATTTCTAATATGACTTCCTCCTTACACCACATTATCCAGTGCACAGCCTCTCTTAGTTAATCAAAAGATTCTGGTTGTTCATAGCATCACCATAATCAAAATAATAATAATTTCTACTATTGAGTACCTGTTCAGTGCCAGGACATTATCTTGAAATGTCAAAATATCCCTTTGAAACCCTGGTGGAACACTGGTTAACAGTCTGGCTGTTAAGCAAAACATTAGCAGTGTGAACCCCTGGCTCTCCTTGGAAATCCTGTGGTGTGCTTATCCACTATCCTATAAGGTTGCTATGAGACAGAATCAACTTGATGCTATGGAGTTATAGGTGAGGACATAAAGGATCAGAGAAATTAATTAAGCAGCTTGCCTAAGTCCCATGGTCAGTAAAAAATGGCACCAAGATTTATAATTTTATCTTTCTGGTTCTAAATCCTTGCTTTGTCAAGTATATCAAACTACTGACCAGAAAAATACTAAGAAATAATGTAGGCTGAGATGGTATGGAGCCCTGGGTGCCAGGATAAAGTATTTTATGACTTGAGATTGGTCCTTCCAGGTTGGGGTATTACTGTGCTCAAGTGAGAGCTAAAGCTAGGTTAGAGGATAAAAGCATGAGAGAGAGAAAGAGGAAGACAGGACCAACAGTGATTACGGGGTACAAAGCCAAACCAAACCCACTGACAGCGAGTTGATCCCACCTCATAGCAACCCTACAGAGCAGAGTAGAACTGCCCCATAGAGTTTCTAAGGAGTGCTCGATGGATTAAAACTGCTGACCTTTTGATTAGCAGCTGTAGAATTTAACCACTATGCCACCAGGGTTTCCATTAGAGGATAAAACCCAGAAAAACCAAACCCACTGCCACTGAGTCAGTTCTGACTGATGATCCCCTCAAAAAAAAAAAAACCTATTGCAGTGGAGTCAAACTGATTCACAGCAACCCTGTAGGATGTGTAGAACTGCCGCATAGTTTCCAAGGAGTGCCTGGTGGATTCGAACTACTGACCTTTTGGTTAGTAGACACAGTTCTTAATTACTAGCCACCAAGGTTCCTATAGGGTTGCTATGAGTTCCAGTCAACTTGATGGCAGACAGTTTGAATTCTCCTTTAAGGAACGTAGAAAACAAAACAACAAGAAGAAATGAAGCAAACGGGAAGAGGACAAGAGAAAAACCAAGGGGAAAAGTATTTCAAGATTGTGGTTAAAAACATCAAATGCTCCAGAATAATTAAAGAAGACAAAGATTTGGAAAAGATCATGGGATTAAATTATATCACAGTGACTCCAAAGATGGTCATGTCAGTAGAATGGTGAGCTCAGACGACTTGGGAGAAAACGGCTTTAAGGAGGGAATAGAAAAGTTACTGAGGACACTTTAGCACCAAATGTGGTGACAGTTGGTAATGACAGTGGTTTAAGAAGGGTAACAAGACCCCAGAAGGGCTTTAGGGGTGGAAACACATGCTGACAAAGACAGAGACACCGATCATATTCTTTGAACTATAATGAAGTGTCAGTGCATTCAGCAAGTATCACGGCTGGAAAGAAAAAAGAGATGAATTGCCTAGAAGTGAAAAAAGAAGCTGGCAAGAGATAAGGGTAGACTTACAAAGAGGAAAACAGGATCTCTCTCTCCCTCTGTACATACAATATATATACATGTATAGAAACGTATCTGTGTGTATGCAGGTATAGATACAGATACAGAGCTAGAAATACATAGATAGATACAGATATTCTGATTTCCTCTGGAAACCCTGGCGGCATAGTGGTTAAGTGCTACAGCTGCTAACCAGAAGGCTGGCAGTTCAAATCTGCTAGGTGCTCCTTGGAAACTCTGTGGGACAGTTCTACTCAGTCTGTAGGGTTGCTGTGAGTCAGAATCGACTCAGTGGCAGTAGGTTTCCTCCGAGGCATTTTTCTCATATCAGTTAGGAGCTGGTGATGTTTGACCTACAGGGTGATTCAGCCTCGGGCTGTACTATATTCCTTTGCTGCAGCTCCCTTCCCCCTGGGGCTACCTCTGTTCTTCCTTGCTCCTCATTTTCCAAAGCTTCCACCTGCTAACACCTCTCCATGCCTGATGCCCAGCTAGGTGAGCTATGCTGGGCAGAACAGGAGGTGGGGAGCCAGGATGCTCCGGCCGAATGGCTCTATTCCCCGAGGTGAACAATCCATAGTTTTCTTCCTTTGCCAAAGCACGAATAAAGACTGCTCTGTTTTTCAGATCTGAGACAGTTGGGAGTAGGGAGGGAGAGGGGGACAATGCAGAGGAAAAGGAAAAGCGACAGGGAGAATGAAAATGAGAGTTTCTTGGCTTCTCCAAGAAGAGTCATTTTTCTATGACATAAAAATAAAACAAAACCTATTCAGATTATAAATTTCTAAGTAACAAAAAAATCTTATTTCAGGCATCAGAGTTTTAGAGATGGAAAAGAGGGGATTATCACCCAACTGAATGGCTTGAAATCTTTTGCTGAGCAACATAAAAGAAAAATAAATAAACAGTGCTTTATATAAATACAGTCTACTTCTTGATCTAGAAGTTGAGGAAATTGAGATGCAGAAAGGCTAAACAGGACTCTGCAGGAACAGAGGCGGTGCCAAGGAGAACATCTTGAACTGACTGTTGCTGACTCTTCACGGCTTGGCCTTAGGACGCCTCTCTGGTTCCCAGGATGCCGGGAGGGGCAGTAGCTCTACTCTTCCTCTTCTTCTGGGGGTCTCTACATGCCGAAGGGTATGGAGCCTCCTTACTCCACAGAGTAGAGGGAAACTTATGCTTTGTCAGAAGTTTTTACTTCCTACTGTGCCATTCATCTCTGGGAACTCAGGCCAGGTCCTGTCAGCCGGTAGGCCTGCTGCTGTCCTCTCTGAAGGGTATCGATTTCTAATCTCCCAGAGAAGCTGCTTCTTCGTAATGCGAATACTCAGGGGGGATTTTAGCAGCTCAGCAAGTGAAGAGAGATGGAAACAGATAGTTTCAACTCCGAAGGACAAATTCATGTGGATCAATAAGAGCCTCAGAGTATTTAACTTTTGAACAAGGCTAAGGAAGACCAATTTCAAACCTTCATTCCTTTCTGATGGGAACCTCCAAATATCCTTTTGATTTTAGTCTAGTAGACTGTATGTGTCCAGGACATCCCACCCCCCCCCCACTCCATGTGAGTCCTTTCTTTTAGATTTTATAGGTACATGTAATATTTATGTGTCAGTGACCTTTCGAAGCAGTTTTAGAGACCGACTGTTTACTTTGAGGAATTTTCTTGAAGGTCTACAAAGTCCTTTGTGCTTTTTCCAGGAAAGGCACTCAGTAAGAACCAAAACAAACAATTGAATAACTCAGATGTGATCAGAGCCAAATCTCTTAGAGAGTGAGATGAAAAAAAAGTTCACATTTGTTGTTCCCCTTCCCCTCCCCAGCCCAATATCCCCCAGCCTTTCTAACTTCCATTCTGCCTCAGAAAGTGCTTGTGGGCTGTTGAAGGATAAATTCTAAGCTCTGTGTTATAGGAATCTTGACACCAGGAGACTCTGAAATACATGATTTGGAGATGAGCCAGAAGCAATGGCGGGAGGGGGGTGCTTACTTTGTGAAATCTCTGGGAAAATTTCTCCCTGAATTTTTCACGTTTGTCTGTTTGATTGTGCAGGACAGAGTTCTGCTAATGCTCTGGCCAGATCTTGCCTTTCCCTCACAGGACTGGGGCTATGTCACTCAGGTTTCAACTCTTCTGTAGGTGCTCACCTCTAAGTGATTTGACAGAAGCCAGGATGCTACCTGTAGGTCCTCACCAGCACATAATGATCAAACGGAATCACATTTAGTGGTTTGGTTTGTTCTTGGAAAAAGTTACCATGAGGTCAGCAAGAGATTTAGTTAAGAGTTGAAACATCCCATAGTTACATTTTATCTCTTTCAGTGACTAGCTTTTTGGCTTTGGGCAAGCTATTTCTTATGTTAGGAGTCCCTGGTGGAACAAGTGATTAACATGCTCAGCTGCTAACTGAAAGGTTGAGGGTTGAATTCTACCCAGGTCCCTTGGAAGAAAGGCCAGGCAATCAACTTTCAAAAAATCAGTCATTGAAAACTCTGTGCAGCACAGATTTCTACTCTGTTACACATGGAGCCAACATGAGTCAGGACCAACTCTATGGCAACTGGTTTTTTATTTCATTTGTTGGAGTGTCGGTGACCTTGGTTGTACAAGAGTGATAATAATAGCTTTAATGATTAAATAATAGATATAAAAGCTACTGAGTTCTTGTTGATATATACTAGTTTATGCCACAAAGCTCTCTGAAATCTTTATTTCAAAGGCTACATAAATCCAAGGCATGATGCCTGCTGGACACATGTGTGTGTGTTGCAAAGGTATTAATAACAGAAATGACCAGAGAAAGAATCTCATGGAACAATGAGTACTGCACTAGGAGCCTGAAGTCATGGGATATCTAAAGGTAGCTGTGGGGACAACTAGGTATTACTTCATGAATGTCCAATATTGTTAACTCTTCTATTTTCTTCTGCTGCCTTTCAGCTGCTAAGACTTCTCTAGTAGCCTGGTCTTCTGCTCTTCAACTGGCTGATCCATACTAGTATTTCTCAAAGTGGTATCTGTCCAAGACTGGTGCTGACATGGCTAATACTACTCCTCTGAGTGTTTTGGAAACCCTGATGGCATAATGGTTAAGAACTACAGTAGCTAACCAAAAGGCAGGCACTCTGAATACATGAGGTGCTCCTTGGAAACCCTATGAGGCAGTTCTACTCTGCCTGGTAGGGTCACTGTGAGTCAGAATCCTGCTTTTTATTTCATTTGTCCCATACGAACCCTTACAATGATCTTTCTCCAAGCTCAGCTTTATCTGGAGAAAGGACTCATGGTCAAAAGTGACTTACAGGACTTCCTTTACTCCTGGGTGAAGCCTGAATCAGCCATCAAGTATTAACTAGACCGTGAAGAACCCTCTAACTGGGATCCTATAGCAACGAGAAGCACAAGGCTCAGGCATTAAAGGAGAACCAACTTCTGACTTGGTGCTACCAGTTACTGCTTACCTATGGGCAATTCGCCTAACCTCTCAAAACCTAAGTTTTCTGAAATCGACTCCGTTATAGGTTTGTAAGGCTGTAATATGCAATATGCAATAATGTACATCAATCACTTTGCTAGAATCTAGGCTGCCAAGTGATGAATTCCCACATCTACCCCTGTCCTGGAGACCTAGTTGTATAATGGTTAAGTGCGATCGCTGCTAACCATACGGGTCAGCAGCTCAAATCCACCAGGTGCTCCTTGGAAACTCTGTGGGGCAGTTTTACTTTGTCCTGTGAGGATCACTATGAATCAGAAATGACTTGATGGTAATAGGTTTTTGTTTGTTTCTTTCTCCCTTGTCACCCAAGTTACTGCATGAATGCTATCGTCTTCCAAGTCTGTGGCTCTTTTTATCATAATAATTCACACTTAATAAATGAGTGTATGTGCAGAGGGAGAATATTTGAAAAAGAATTCTTAACATTTAAGAAACTTCAAACCTCACCAACAGATGATTTTGCAATAGCAAAATTTTTGTATTTTCAAGACCTTTTAAGTAAAATTTAAAAAACCTAGACAACAAAGCAAAGTAAAATGAGTACTATGGGTCAATCCCACTTACACTACTCTATTTACTGGGTGAAAGATTAGTTAATTTGAGTTGGAAGGCTTTTCTTCCCCCCTAAAAGTACAGTAAGGAGTAATACAGTGATTAAGTGCTTGGGCTGCTAACTGAAAGTTTGGTGGTTCAAAAACAGCAGCCACTCCATGGGAGAAAGATGGGGCAGTCTCCTTTTGTAAAGATTAAAACTCATTGTCACTGAGTTGATTGAGACCCACAGTGACCTCATAGGACACACAGAACTTCCCCATACAGTTTCCAAGGAGGGGCTGGTACATTTTTCAACAAGAAGAAAAGTTAGGCCTGTGGATGCAAGCATCCTAAATTATTTAAATGAAATCTTTGCCAAGAGGATTGAGATTGAGGAGTTGAGTTTCCTGAAAAAAAGCTTGTATCATGTTTCGTCTCAAAGATATAGAGTGTGTGCTCTATTGAAGGTAAAGCCTGGTGACCCACGGTTCCTTGCTGGACCTCAAGAGACCCAACTGATGAAAGACGATGAAGAAAAACTCAAAGGAAGTAAGCTGATTTAGCACAGACAGGCAAGGGCTGAGTATGTTATGAAAGAGTATGCAAAGAGTATGGGATGGACAGGAGAGAGAGTATAACATTTCTCTTAAAATATACTTAATCTGAAAGCACGGGGATTTAGATTAGGCATAATTTTTTTTTCTTTCTGTAACAGTGAATTTAATAAGCAATACTGAATTTCTTCCTTCTTTCTGCCTGCCTCCTCTCTCTCTCTTTTCTTTTCATTTTGGCTGGAGGAGTACAGAATGATTTTCTTTGGAAACTCTGAATCCTATCCATAGGAGAACGATGTGGTAGTCTGCTTTTGTAGAGATTTGCACTTGAGAAACCTTTCAGAATTGTTATGAGTCAGAGTTGACTCATCAGTAGCAGGTTTTGTTCTTTGGTTTCTGATACAGATGGTTTCCTAAAGACCCCTTCTAGTCCCACAATGCTATGGTAAGATATAATATGGCTGCGACAACAGGAAGTGGACATATTGATGAAAGGAAGTTCAAGCATCCTTGGACAAAGTTAGACATCTGTGGTTAGTCTGCACCTTTGCTAAAAAAGTAACTCCACTGCTATAAAACCCTAATTCTGTATCATTTGATTTTTAAGCTTCTGGAGGGGGAGGGATATAATGTTTTGTTTCAACTTGCAGGTCACAGAAGAAATGAAGTTCTGTATTATTAATTTTACCTTGGGTTTGTATGCATTCAGCATTGACATCTCTACGTTTTGACCTCTGACATGTTTGGGTTGTCTCTGGACTGGTGGCGATGATGACTTCTGGCTATTGCGACAGACACAAATGAAAAAGAAGAGCAAAGCAATGGCCAGGGGAATAGCAACACTTGGCACCAGTATGTACAGGATTTCCATTTTATTCTTCTCTTTGGAATCCTTTGAATCTGGGTGCAAAAACAAAAGACAGCAAACATTATACTGGTTAAAATAACATGTATAATATTACATCGCATACTTTAAAATGACCTCCAATTCTTCTATACACACAAATCCACTGTGAGAAAAAAAGAAACCATTGCTTATTAAAATTCATTTCCATCAAACCTTCAACATAACTTATTGAAGTTAAAAAGTTTAAAGTTCAAACATTTAAAAATTGCAGAGTGACATTGTGAAGACTTTTGTATACGTGTGGGTCTCCCTCTGGTTGTCTGCCTTTCTAGTTGCTGCAGACTCATGTTTCCCTAACCCCTCAAAAGTTAAATGCCATGTAAATGGACTGTCTATACCCCAGAGCATTAGTTTGGACGGTGAGGCTCTTCTTCCATTGGCTGTCAGCCCAGATCAACTATCACAATGTGGCAATTCAGAAATCATGCCCTTGTCTTCACTACTCTGGACTTACAGGGCCAGTCCTGCAACTATTAGAATTGATGCCACTAGAGAATTCTGGCCTCAGTGTCTGCAAAGTCACTGACCTACAAATATAGGGCCTGGGGTCAGGGTTAATTCAGTCTCTGATGAGGTGTGTCACTTTGAACAAATCACTTACCTCTCTGGACTCATTTTTTTGACCTAAAAAAGTAAAGAGTCTCTTCTGCATGGTCTACATTTCCCTCCAGCACTGCAGCACTGTATAACCTGGTAGTTTTTGAAGTTCCAGAATTATTCCTAAATGATTTCATATGAAGTCTCTAATTATGAGTACTAACAATTTCAGCTATATCTAGCAAGCTTATACACCTGCTTCAAGAAGAATGTAATACAAGGTCTGACAGTTAAGCTTGTGAACTCATCCTAGTAAAAATGCTGCATACCTCGTAGCTGAACAGCAGTATGGTCACCTTTGAAGTACTCTCCTTGGAAAGCTATGCACTGGTGCCGGCACCTAGTCCACCCTTCAAAACAACTTTGGAACTCTTTTTCCGGAATGGCCATTAGAGTGGTTGTCGTATTGCCTGAATGTCATCCAAATGGCTTCCTTTCAACATTTCCTCTATCTTTGCCAAGGCCAAGTGCCGTCGAGTCGGGTCTGACTCCTCTATCTTTAGGTAAAGAAAAAAGCCACTGGAGGCCAGATCAGGTGAGTAGGGAGGGTGTTCCAATACAGTTATTTGTTTACCGGCTAGAAACTCCCTCACAGACAACTATACAATCAAGTTTGCGAACTTGCCACTGTGTGTGATGGCCATAGCAGAAAGAGTTTCAAAATTGCTTTGAAGGGTGGACTAGGTACTGGCATTGGTGCATAGCTTCCCAAGGGGAGTACTTTGAAGGTGACCATAGTGATATTCAGGAATGAGGTATATAGGACATAGAATAATTAAGTTAGTGGACTTAATTGACAGGCCTTGTACATATGTGGCATATTTTTCTTTTGTAGTTTGAGTCTGACTATTATAATCCAACACAGTGCGATAGTATCATTAGTGAATTAATTGATAATAAACACAAGAATTATGGGATACTAAAGAGAAGGGTCACATAACGATATGCTCTGGCAACCAATTACTTCATCAGAGTATCCTTTTAAAAAATCAAACTGTGAAAATTCAGGCTGACACAAAATTTAAAGACAATTATTTTCTTTATGAGAGAATTAGTCATGTATCACACAATCATTCTTTAACTTGTTCACTAGTTCACTAAACAAAAACCTATGTACCCATACCATTCTAAAAGTACTGAGAATATAAAATTAAATAAGATATGTCTTTTGCCTTTAGGAGCTCAATGCCTGGTAAGAAAAACAGAGAAAAGATAATTACAATACATTGTTGTAAATGCTACAATATAAATATAAGTAGAGTGGGAAAGGGTCCAAAAACTCCCCAAAAAACTACACTCTGTGCTATCGAGTCCATTCTGACTCATAGCAACCCTATAGGACAGAATAGAACTGCTCCAGAGAGTTTCCAAAGAGAGCCTAGTGGATTCGAACTGCTGACCTTTCGGTTAGTAGACATAGCACTTAACCACTATGTCACTATGCCAGGTTCAAAAAAGTACCTTTAAACAGTGAGCTTCTGGAGCACTGGTAAATCAGAATATACAGTTGATTCTTGTTATGTGTGGTAGTTAGTCTGTAAGGTCACTGCCAACACTAATCAGTAAACAGTGAGCCACTGCTCCTAAGACAAATATAGGGTTAAGTTCTTTCAAGCATCTGGTCACAACATCTTTGTCAACCAATCAATATGTAAGCTGGCTTTATGTGTACTTCTGTTTAGAAACCCAAACCAAACTCATTGCCATCAAGTTTGTTCCAACTCATAGAAACTCTGTAGGAGAGTGTAGAACTGCCCACATAGGGTTTCTAAGGAGCAGCCAGTGGGTGTAAACTGAAGACCTTTTGGTTAGCAGCCACAGTGCTTAACCAACACACCACCAGGGGTACTTATGTAATACATATTATTGATTCATTAACATAGAACTCATGGGTAACAACACTATTACTCTTGCCTGACGTCGCTCGTCTAAGCAGGCATATTTCCGCCCTAACGCACGTCACAGCCTTCTTGTGCTTGAGAATACAAGACAGAACTTCAGCATTATGCTTGGGGGCCATTTTAAACAATGAAATTACCAACAAAAAGCATAAGTGTGTCAAAAATGGGTTACTAAACAGTCCACCAAAAGGGTGCCTGTTAGTACAGTAGGAGAGCTGAAACAACATAAAAAGCCACGCACTGATTTAAGTTGAAAATGGCAACTGGTACGATTTGATTTGAGAATGGGCATTGCTTGCATCTCTTTTATTGTGGTCAGTTTTCCCGTTTCAGGGAGTTAGGAAAAATGAGGTGGGTTTGAAAACTGCCGAACAAACTGAAGCTTCAGCAGATACACTGTCTTTGAACTTCCCATTTCACATACTGTGACAAGAAACGTATAGCTCAACATATAAAACATTAATATTCAGCTGGAGGCCATTCGATTCATCGCTAGGAACTAGGTCTCTAGTGCTTTAGTGATGATTGTGTCCACATGTCTGTGGGCATGTGGACAGACAGAAAAAAATCACATGTGTGGAAGAGTGTCTACCGTAAGTACCTACCACATATATATACATGCAACATACAGAAAATACGGTAAAATGAGGGAAGTTCATTTTAGAGTCAGAAACCTTGGAATACTACCCTTGTATAATTTTCAACAGGTACTTAGTCTCTTCTGAGGAAATCCCTCTATAAAAATGGGAGTAACAGTACCCATGGCATGTGATTGTAAAGAATGACTGAAGTAGCTGGTACAACTCAATAACTCATTAGTGTTAGGTTGCCTTTCCCCTTAGTGCTGGAAGGGGTTCAGGAATGGAGCTATTGGAATGGAAATTCAAAATAGCTTTAAGCAAGAGATTTAACCTCTTCACGTATTCAGTGGGAATGGTATCTGAGTTACCTATCTTATTTGGTTCATGTAAGAATCAAATGAGATGATGTTGATAAAATAACCTTGAAAAATTAAAAAATCAGCACACAGTTATTGGATACTATCATTATTATGAAGAGTATAAAACTTTTCAAATTTCTTAGTACCCTGGAGGGAAAAATCTGTGTTGTTATTCTTGGATTTCCAGAAGAATCATGAGGCTAATGATTACAAAAGGAACAAGGCTAATTTAGTATTAATGTAACACTGGTCATTTTTCCAGCCTAGATTTTTAGCAACATGAGAAAGTAGGGTTCTCACCTGTCTGGCAAATAAAGGAGTCTATTCTGTATTCATTCCCTATCAGATTATTCACGAACGCCTTTTATTGTAAACAGGAGGCCTAGGACAAACCCCCTTGTCAGTCTGCAGAAGAATAAACTTCAAGAAGCTAAATCCTTTAAACAGAGTCATAAACTTGGCTCCTTCTGATTACACTGAGGATGCACCAATCAGCACAGTGGGTAAGTGAAAATGGCAAAACAGAACAATACACAGTGATGTTCGAAGAGACAGAAAACCAATTCAGGCCTATTGTAAGCCTACGACATACGCAGCTTCCTATCTCATGCAGTTCCCTGCGATCTGGCCAGAAAGGAGTTTAGTTTCTGGCTTAGAAAACCTCATATAAAAATATTCCACAAAACAGGTAACATTGCTAAAGAAAATTAGTAATATTCACAGTTGCAGAGCCCCTTTCTATCTTCTGGAAGCTCTGGTGCCACAGTGGTTAGGTGTTACAGCTGCTAACCGAAAGGTTGGCAGTTGGAATCCACCAGGAGCTCCTCGGAAACTCTATAGGATAGTTCTACCCTGTTCTATAGGGTCGCTATGAGTCGGAATATAGACTCAACAGCAGCAGTTTCTTTTAACGTACTAAAATTTTTATTCCTTATTGTAACTTCATACTTTGATGCTATTGATATTATACACAGAAAAACTAAGGCTGAGAAAGGCTAAATAATTTGTGAAAGCTAGAAACACTGGAATATTTCCATGCCTCTTAAACAATACCATTAGTAAGACAGTCTCTAAGATAGCATGTGGAGTTTCCCCCCCCATCCTTATTAAAAGCACACACTGTTCAAAAACATGGACATTATTCTTACCACTCACTCTATGGGATAATGTGCATCTCTAGTGCATTGCAAAGAAAACTGAATGAAAATTGGAATGGTGAACATTCTTAATACTTAGGAATAACAGTTTAAAAGTTATATGCACATATTAATTACATAAAGTTACATACTTGAGATTTTTTAAACCAACAATTTAGTCTAGATCACAATTGACTTCCTTTTTAAAATCAGTTCAGTAACACAGTCCACATCGGACATTCCTATTTTATTTTTACAGTGATATTCAATACTTTGATTAGTAATTAAACATAATAGAGAAAATGTTCCTTTCTTATCCTGAGGCTTAATGCAAGGTAAACATGATTCCTTATTTAAGAGGTACTTTCAGAAAATGAAACATCATTTGGGATATTACTTTGAGTTGAAATAAGAAAATCCTTGGAGCTGAAATACAGCAAGGATGGGAAGACATTGTACAGAAAAAACCTTAGAATTTAAAGGAAAGTAAGTTTAAACTATTATCTTTTCAGAAAATTGAAAAAGAAACCAAATAGGAATCAGTACCACTTATTATTTGAAAACTACAAAGCAAGTGATCTGTAACTGATAGGCCTGTGCCAGCAATATCTGAGTAAGTTTTTGCCTAGAAGTCTAGGAGAAATGGCAGTAGTTAGACTTGTAGTTAACTGGCATGCTGAGTCCAGGGATTTACTCTCTTGACTTGATGGTAAAAATACAAAGTACATGATTGATTTCATTGCATATTCTCAGATTCTTAAAAAGACACTGAATAGGCCATATACAGTGGTGAAGTGACTAAGAAAATGTCTTAGCTATAGGCCCTGGTGGCATAGTGGGTTAATGGGTTAAGTGCTACATTAGCTAAGGTCAGCAGTTCAAATCCAGCACACACTCCTTGGAAACTCTATGGGGCAGTTCTACTCTGACCTTTAGGGTTGTTATGAGTCGGACCCGACTCGATGGCAGTGAGTTTGGTTTTCTGGTTTTTGGTGGCATAGTGGTTAAAGATGAGCAGCTGGAATCCACCAGCTGCTCCTTGGACCTCCTATGGGGTGGTTCTACTCTTGCCTACAATGTTGCTCTGAGTCAGAACTGGCTCAGTGGTAATGGGTTTGGGTTTAAGTTTGGGATAGTAAGTTAGGTATAGTACCTCACTTGTGAGCACTTGAGAGAAAATGTATTAACTAGGATTCACATGAGTTCCCAGGAACTTTCATAAACTGTCAAGGTCTCCTTTACCTCCTCTGTAAAAGGAAAGAGTTAGTTTAATCTTTTAAGTACTAAGATGCAATTGTGTTACATGCTCTCCAGGCCGTTCTGACTCAGTCACCTAGCGTACAACAGAACAAAACACTGCTGGGTCCTGCACCATTCTCACAATCATTGTTATGCTTGAACTCATTGTCAGGGTGATCAGGTCAACCCATCTTCTTAAAGGTTTTTCACTTTTTCACTACCCTCTACTTTACCAAGCACGATGTCTTTCTCCAGGAACTGATCCCGCCTGGGAGCTACCCTCTACTTTACCAAGCACGATGTCTTTCTCCAGGAACTGATCCCGCCTGGGAGCATGTCCAAAGTATGTGAGACGAGGTCTTGCCATCCTTGCTTCTAAAAGCATTCTAGTTACACTTCTTTCAAGGCAGATCTGTTTGTTCTTTCGGCCATGAGTGGTATAGTCAATATTCTATGCCAACAGTACAATTCAAAGGTGTCAATTCTTCTTCTGTCTTCCCTATTCATTGTTCAGCTTTTGCATGTATGTGAGGCAAATGAAAACACCATGGATTAGATCAGGCACACCTAGACTTCAAGGAAACACCTTTGCTTTTTAACACTTTGAAGAGGTCTCTTGCAGTAGATTTTGGCGATTCAATGTGTTGTTTGATTTCTTGACTGCTGCTTCCACAGGAGTTGACTGTAGATTCAAGTAAAATGTAATCCTTGGAAATCTCAATGTTTTCTCTCTTTCTCTCCTCCAGTGAGGATTTTTGTTTCCTTGATACTGAGGTGCAATCTGTATTTAATGATGTGGTCTTTCATCTTCAAGTGTTTCAAGTCCTTTTCACTTTCATCAAGCAAGACTGTGTGATCTGCATAACATAGGTTATTAATCAGTCTTCCTCCAATCCTGATGCCCTATTTTTCTTCATACAGTCTAACTTCTCAGATTATCTGCTCATCATACAAGACCGAATAGATACGGAGAAAGGACACAATGCTGACACACACTTCTCTGGTCTTTAAACCACGCTGTGTCTCCTTGTTCTGTTCAAATGGCTGTCTCCTGATCCATACACAGGCCCCTTATAAGCACAATTGTTCTGAAATCCTCATTCTTTGCAATGTTGTTCATAATTTGTTATGATCCACACAGTTGAATGCCTTTGTATAGCCAATAAAGCACAGGTAAACATCTTTCTGATATTCTCTATTTTCAATTGGGATCCATCTGACATCAGTAATGATATCCCCTGTTCTGCATCCTTTTGAGAATCTGGCTTGAATTTCTGGCAGTTCCTTATTGACATCCCACGGAAACTGTTTTTGAATGATCCTCTCCAAAATTCTACTTGCATGTGATATTCATGATGTTGTTCAATAATTTCCATATTTAGATGGATTGCCTTTCTTGGGAATAAGCATAAATTTTGATCTCTTCCAGTTGGTTGGCCAGGTAGCTGTTTTCAAATTTCTTGGTGTAGACAAGGAACACTTCTAGCACTGCATTTGCTTGTGGAAATGTCTCAGTTGGTATTCCATCAATTCTTGGAGCCTTGGTTTTTTTTTTTTTTTTTTTTGCCAATGTCTTCAGTGAAGCTTGAACTTCTTCTGTGAGTACTGTTGGTTCTTGATCATACATTACCTCCTGAAATGGTTGGGCAGGGACCAGTCCTTTCTGCTACAGTAACTCTGTGTACTCCTTCCATTTTAAGATGCAATATATTCAAAAACTAAACCCATTGCCCTTGAGTCAATTCCAATTCTTAGTGAACCTACAGGACAGAGTATAACAGCTCTAAGGAGCAGCTGGTGGATTCAAACTGCCAACTTTTGGTTTGCTGTCTGAGCTCTTAACCACTGTGCCACCAAGGCCCTCAAATACATTAAGTTGTATAATTTTTTTTTTATATTTTTGGCATGATTATTTTAGGGTGAGAGACCAAATGCATTTAAACATCAGCAAAACATTTGACCCTAAGTGACATAGGATATTGTTATAGACAAGATGGACGCCTGGTGAATAATACTGTTAGATGGACTCATAATTACCAAATACTTGGACCCTAAGAATGCTTATCAGCAAATTAACATCAAATCATAGAGGGCTATGCTTGACAGAACCTGACTAGTCAACTGTTTCATCACTTGATACGTTTATCAAACTTGGAACTTGAAAACGGCCCGAATCTAAGAAGGAGCCTCACTGTTTGAAAACATAAATATAAATAAAAGTTAAAGGATCACACACAACAGGCTAAAATATTGGTAGCAAAATTAACAGCTGAAATTCTGAAAATGTAGCTTGCAGCTAGGTTGAAGATCTTGCTTGGAAATGTTCATGATTAAAGCAAAGCTATTAAATAATGGCTGATACAACCAAACAGAAAAGATTAATGAGTTTCGGTGGAGATTTGAAGTCTCAGTTAAACCCTGTAACCAAATGATGAAATTGCTCAATTGCCCCCTGTCTTTAAAGGTCTTGGGCAATGTCAAGCAAAGGCTGGACATATCCTGCTGGAAGATTTCTATGGCTCCTTCCAAGGCCCTATGGTTTTATAAACCGAGATCACCTAACTTATTTAGGCCTCTACTAAAGATTTAAATTACGAAGGAATTAATTTAAAGCCCAGGATGGATGTTTTCCCTTAGTGTCCTCAGCCCACCAGATATAGTCTTTGTCTTATTTTACCCAGTGCTATACTGAGTTTGAACTCTGTGGATGGTTATCAATGGGCTCCCTCAATCTCTGGCTCCCTGTAAGGTTAGCCAGTGGGAGGTATTGGGAGGACACGGAGGGACAGAAGAGTATGCTTGATGTGTTTGCTTCTTTGGCTCCATCCCTGCCAGGCTGTGGAGTGTTGGCTGCATCCCTCTACCACAGCCCGCAGCATGCACCGGAAGCTCTCTCTTCAGCCTCCATTATATTCTATGAGTTCAGATAACTGAATGCCCTCCAGGTATAGGGATGCTACCGCCTCCCACTGCTGCTAGCCTAGCCCTACACCATTCTTTGTTAGTTTTTTCTAACTCTGGTGACAATATAAATAGCAAAACTTTTGAGAGAAAATTACTTAATGCATTTAATGTTTATAGAATGTGACTTAGCTATATGTTTTTGGTCACCACTGTTCTTTACCTGGTTGAAAATATAAAGACGGAGACTACGGTACATCTTGAAAATTTCTGTAGCATAAAAAGAACTCTCCTGGAAAGCTTCAACCTCTACAAAGCCGTGTTCTGTTCCTCCTTCTATACCCCCACCTTCAAATTCACTGTAATGTTCAGTTTTGGTTTGAGAAATGGCTGCAAGACAAATTGCCTTACAACAGGTTTTCTACGAAATATGGGAGAAGGCTGCTGACAGCGTGAGTTAAAAACTACAGTGTTCACAATCTGGAAAACATCTGCCTTGCCCAGAACTGTAAACTACCACGTTGTAGAAAATGGTTTGTGACAAAGCAGAACCCAAGGCAGGTGTTTGTAAGGTTGTGGGACCAGTCAAGGCGATTCAGGCACAGAACTGGGCAACGTGCCCTTTGGCAAATTGTTGCAAGCCAAGAACTTAAAAGGAAATAGAAAAGCCACAGGTCAGCTATGAAACCTTGAAATGGAGCCAAATGGTTCTGCTTTTCTTATCAATGAGTACTCTTCTGTGGAACTGGTTTAGGAGTAAAACAGTACTGTCGCTTGGAAGTTCTGGTTGTTTGAGAGAAAGAGAGAGAGAGAGAGAAACTGTTACTTAGAGGAGAATAAGTCATGCTAGCAGGGCTACACGAAGAAATATGTCCTCAAGACTGGATCTAGAGTACAACAAAGGGCCAATGGAAAAAAACCCAATACAATCAGAATTCTACTACCCCCTTGCCCTTAAATCAAGAGAAACAAACATGGGATCTGAATTAATGGGGGAAGGAGAAAGAATGTGAACTGTATGGTGGAGTTCAGCCAAACTCAAATGGCCAGACAGACATTTCCCACAGTGCTGGTCTCAGAGCTGTCTACAAAAGCAATGATAAGGGCTACAGTGAAACAATAGCCTGGGAGGTGTACCTAGATGCCAGCTGAAGAGAACATGGGCCGAACATTTCTTTTTTGACTTAGTTTCCTACTCAACCCATAGTATTTGGTTTGGAAGGTGGCCACAGTGACTAGAGGTGAAAATGTAGTGAATGAAGGTTTGCAGGCAGGATCTCAGAGAAGACTGCCAACTCTGTGGACTGGGGCCCTGGAGCTGCTGGGGAGGGAGAAGAGATTCAACTTAACAGGAAAAGAACAACGCCAGGAGGGAGACCGCTACTCGTTCTTGCCTGGATGAAGCCACTGAGAGAAATAGATCACCTCCGGGCCGAGTCTAAGTGGAGGGCCCTGGAGTCATTCAGTTAGGTGTCTTCGTGCCTGGGCCTCCATTCCCATATTCCTGGAACTGCAAATAAGAAAGCCAGTGGACAGCAGCCCAAAGATCCACAGAGCTCACAAATATCAAAGGAAAGGGAAAAAGAATGTTTATTCTCCTGAAATTCTCTAGTGTTTTCTCTTTAAGCAGTTGTGAAAGGGTGGACAGAAGACTTGCTCTGGACTCCTGTAGACTTAATTTGAATCTTGGCTTTAGTGGTAAAAACAATACTGTATCAGCTTTTCTATCAGTAAAATGGAAAGGATATCTTTATCTTGTGGTTACTGTGATATTAATTAACTCACATTTCTAATGAGCACTAACTAAGTCCTAGATCAGATGCTGGTATAAATACATTAACACAGCAAACAGCAGTCATGATAGAATTACAAAGCACATAGAAGCGCACACGCATTTTGGGAGCTGTATGACGGTACCTATCGTGGTGGCCTGATTCTTCTGGTAGAATGTAAGCTGAAAGAGGGCAAGAATTGATCTAGATCATTCACAGACTTTGAAGCAGTAGAAACTCAGCACTTGATTTTACTAAGTAATGAAACGAATAATTCAGTAAGTAATTTAGTAAGTAACTGTATAGACTAACTAACCATTCTAATTGTTAGATACCTGGGACATGAAAAAAAAAAGACAGGGAGGATGAGAAGCCGGGTCTTTCTTTGCTTTTCTTACATTTTCTCCAGGCACTGCCTGGGCCTATCCACACACTCCTAGCAGAGCTAACTCCCAGGATTTACAGCACACACATTCTGTTGTGTTTAATTTTATCCTCTGTCCTAGAGTGAAAGTTCACATAGAAAACAATCCATGGCAGACTGTGCTCAAATGCCTTTATTCTAGCAAGTACAGCAAATGCTTACATCCTGCATTTAATTAGGCCTATGCTTTTTTTTTTCTTTCAGCCTTACTTAGTTGAAACCAAAACAAAAGTTATCAGTGGGAAAATGAGAAACCCCTGGAGACTTTGAAATCTCCTTGACTAAAGAATGCAGAAACATTCCCCTGAGACTCCATCCTATTTGGGAAGGAGAGGAAAAGACTCATTTCAAAACCGCCCTACCAGTTTACAATATCTCATTGTAAGATGGAAAGTTCAACTCAGTATGTATCTACCTACCTACCTACCTACCTACCTACCGTCTCTAGATCACCAACCTCCAACTTACAGACAACCCACACTGGCCTTTTAAATTATGTAAATCAGCCCTCACTTTGAAACAAACCAATCTCCTACTCACAACAAATTCTTTATCACAATCACATTCACTTGCTGTATGTGTAGCCTTTAAATCACTGAAAAGACTCTGAACCATTTCTTACACTAAAACCAAACCCATTGCCATCAAGTCAATTCCAACTCACTAAAGAAAGGCTAAATAAGAATCACATGCACCTGTCACCAACTTACAAATTCAACTTAAAGAAATGGTAAGGAATGGGTCTCATTGTAACTGGAGGCCTGTGTTTATCTATCCAACTATCTACCTACCTACTTACCTACCAACATACACATAAAACACACACACACACACACACACACACACACTAACCTACATACATAAATCAGAGGTCTGAGTTCTTGGTCCACACTCATTCACAATACGACTCGGACTAGTTACTTAACCTCTTTAAGTGTCAGTTTTTGTTCTTACCAGTAAAATGGGTACAATAAAACCCTATTCAAAGGTTACAGATCTATTTTACATGAAAGAATGCAAAATAAAACTCCAAGGATAGTTTTTGGCTCACTGTAAACACTTAACAAATAATTTCTGTTTAATATTATGGTTATCCTTTATGACTGTATAATGCAGAAAAGCCTTGCTCAAATCCAACACGACTGAGACTTTGGACTGGATCATTATTTGCATGGACTGTTTTGTGCACTGTATGGTGTTAGGCAGCATCCCTGGCCCCTTACTATTACTGCTTCTATTTTCACTCCCATCAGTTGTGACAACCAAAACATCTCCAGACATTGTCAGATGTTCTGAGACATTGTCAAATCGCCCTGGGTGGAAAATAGTTGATAGAGAACAAACAGCAGTGGTCCCAGAGATAGGAGACTGGTTCCTATTAATACATTTGTGATCTTGGACAAGCCTTTACTTCTCCTGGCCTTTGTTTTCTCAGATGATAAATTGTGGTAGAAATTCCACCTTGTTTACCTTTCATGCATTTTATGAGAATGAAATGAGGAAAAAAAAAAAACAGTGTTCTAAAAGATATTCTAAAGCAGGGTGCTATGAAAGTGTTGTCAGAAGGTGGACTTTTGATGAGAAGACTTGGCTCAGAACATCTGTGCTGACCTTCTCTCTCTTCTGATGGTCACGCTGGACAGCCACCAGCCTCTATGCAGCTTCTAACTGGTCATGTGTCAGGGACTCCCAGTACCCTTAATGGATGTATGTGTGGCTTGGCTTGAAGAATTAAAGGAATTGTTTTCTTTAAAAATTCTTTTTAGAAGAATTAAGGGGAATTATTTTCTTTCTTTTCAAAATTGTTTTCTTTCAAAAGAAATAAAAATGTTCTTTTTTACTCTAAGTGGTGAAAACTGCCTTGTTACCTCTAGATTTAACTTTCATCTAAATATATCTTACACGACCAGAATTAACTGATCCTCAGTACTATAAATATGTCCTCTTCAGATTGATATTCAGAAAGAAATATGCTGAGGCTTTCTGACATCACTGCACTGATTAATACTGTAAGAGTACACAGAGTGATATGATGATGGATTTCTTCATTAACAAGAAAACATTCTTTCATGTTGTAGCATATTATGGGAATCAGCACAGTAGGATCCAGAGGCTAAGCCTATCATCTTTCTTGTGATTTATTTGTGAAAAACTTTTAAACAGGAGCTACTAGAATGTCTCAGAAAAGAACATGAGCTTTGGGGTTTGGTCAGAGCTAAGTTTAGATAGACGAGAGTTTACAGTCCAACCCTACTGGTGGTTAGCTATGTGATTTAAGAAAATCATTTAGCCCTTCTGAACTTCACTGGGTGTTAGTAACAATTCCTTAGCATGTGCTTATGAGTGATAAATAGAAATGAATATGTAAAGCACCAAGATCATGCAGGCACCTAGTAGATATTTTATAAATCTAAGTGATCTGTCTCTGTGTGTAGTCTTAAAGAACTTTAATGGTTTTCTTTCATTCCTCACAATGTGTGATTGCTTCTAGAAGACTACTAAAATGAAAACTAATATATTTTAGTGTAATTTATAATCTATTATGAAACTATTGTTAAAACTAATAGAGTTTGAGTCCTTAAATCAGATATCAACAAAATTTCCAGCTTAGGGGTAAACTGCTTCCCTACTCTCAATGGGCATTAGTTGGATATTAAGGACCAGAAGTTATTTAAAGGACAATGGCATTTACTTAAAGGACAATGGCACTGAAAAGGAGTTTGTTTCTGCTGGAAGAAACAATTCAAGGCAATCTATTTGGTCTCGTCAGAGACACATGTCAGTATCATGAGACAGAACAGTAGAGGAGCATGAAGATGAGCTTTGGAGTCAGAAAGACTTGCCAGGTATCAGCTGAGTGACCCCGGACTCTCTGAGCCTCAGTTTCATCATCATCAGCAAAATAGGGTTAATACCACCTGTCACAGTACGAGGCTGAGTCTAAATAAAGCATGTGGAAACACCAGGCACTGGGACTGGCATGGTACGTGTTGCTTTTATCCTTGGCCCTTCCGCAGATGTTCATTCTGACCCAGAGAGGGGATAGGGTAGCTAAATAAATAATTATAAATATACTTTTTGTTTTCATTCCTCTTAATGTTGAATACAACACGGAGAAACTCACAAACTATGAAGTACAAGACATTAAACATACAGCACAATTTGCTTTGACATGACCGATGGTGGCTATAAGAGTTTGCTGTGCAACTTGTTCTTTATCCTAACTTATGGAGGTATTTTTAAAACTCAGCAACACTCCAGAGGGTGTGCTCACCTGCTCTCCAACTTGGTGTGTTCAAACCAACCTTATAATTATTTTGTAGGACAAGACAACATGACAACAGGAAACACATTAAAAAAATGAAACTGCAAAATAATAGTTCCCCAAATTTTTATCACTAAGGGTCTGTCTGTGGCCCCAGTGGTACAGTGGTTAAGCATCTGAATGTCAACCAAAAGGTCAGCAGTTCAAATCCACTGCTCCTTGGAAACCCTATGGGGCAATTCTAGTCCATCTTACAGGGTTGCTCTGAGTCAGAGTTGATTAGCTGGCAATAGAAGAGTTTGTTTTAATATTTTTCTTGCTTTCTCCATTATGTTTCAGGTCCTTCTCTTCAAAGTCTTTTGTGCTAATCTATTGTAACATATGTGCTACATTATAACTGACTCTGCCTTTTTACTGTAGCTCAATTAGGGTGTAAATCACATTTTATTCCTTTTTTAGGTCCCCTGTCCCATAGTTGCCTCTCAATCAATATTTCCTCAACTGACAGCAAACATTCCTCTTTGTAGTTTGACTATATAATAATTGCACATTTGCTATACTCCAGAAACCATAGGGCTTTTCAGATGTTAACTCATTTATTCTCACAATAAACACTAAAAAAAAAATCCTCAAACCCACTGGTGTCAAGTTGATTCCAACTCATAGCAACCCTATAGGACACAGTAGAACTGTCCCATAGTGTACAAGGAGCACATGGTAGATTCAAACTTCCAACCTTTTGGTTCACAGCTATAGCATTTAACCACCAGGGTTTAACCCACCAGGGTTTCCATGATAAACACTAGGTGTGTTTTATTGAAAAAAGATAAGGTTAGGAGGGATTAAGAAACTTGCCTAAGAGCACACAGCTAGTTCACTGAAGAAGTGGGATTCAAACCCAAGTACTTGATGCAGAACCTATACCCTTACCTACTGTGACAAATTGCTTTTACTATAAACTGTGTATTTACAGTTTACTTGTTATTGCTTTTAAGTAGATTCAGTTTTCTTTCTCTTAGATGACAGAGTGGAAAGAAACAAGTTGTGAGTTCTATGAATAATGCAGCCACTGAAAACTAGTGTCCTTGGGCCAGCTGCATAATTCTTACTGAGTCTCAGTTTCCTCATACATACAAACAGGGATAATAGAGACTTGATATGGTGATTAAATGGGATAACAGAGGTGAGGTGTCTCATTCAGGCTCTAGCCCAGAGTAGTCATTCAGTTAAACAGCTGTTACACTAGGAATAGAGTCTACCTCACTAGCCAATCAGTCTAAGCCAAACGTCCTCAACAAACACTTCCTCCTTTCTTACCCATATCTCATCAACCAGATATTCCTCTCTTCCCTTCCGGGCCAGCTGCCCATTTTCTAAGCCTCATTTCCCACTCATTCTAATGGCCTTAAGTGCCATTTACACGCTGACACTTGCAAAGAGTTTATCTCCAGCCTAGACCTCACCTCTGAACTACAGACTTTAATATCCAACTGCCTCTTCAACATCTCCTTTTGGATTTCTAAAAGATGTCCTCAAATTCAGCTTGAATAAAAACAAACTCCTGATTCCAGGTCCCCTCAAACTGGCTTATCCTTCTCCATGAAAGGCAACTCTATTCAGAAGTCTTGGAGCTGTTTTTGATCCTAACTTTCCTTTCTATCTCACATCTGATCCCCCTATAATCGATTCATCCCAGTCTATTCTCAACTTAGGAGCCAGAGTGATCCTTCTAAAATATAAGTCAGATAATTTCACACTTCTGCTCAGAATACTCTCCTGCCTTCCTAATTCAGGAATTGTAAAAGCTTAAGTCCTACAGTGGCCTGCAAGACACTGTGTGACTTGGTCCTGTTACTTTTCTGGCCTTCTCTTGTATTGCTCTCCCATTTGTTCATTCTGTTTCACTCTAAGTGGCCTCCCTGCTCTTCCTTGGATGTGCTAGGCCTACTCTTACCTTAGGGCTCTTGCCACATTCCCATGCCTAAATGAGTATTTGGCATGTAGTAAGTACTCAGTGGTGCTGTAGCGGTTAAGTGTTATGGTTACTAACCAAAAGGTCAGCAGTTTGAATCCACCAGGAGCTCCTTGGAAATTCTATAGGGCTGTTCTACTCTGTCATATAGGGTTGCTATGAGTTGGAATCGAGTCAGAAGCACTGGGTTTGTCTTTTTGGTGCCTTCCTGCAGCATTAAAGGATGAGACGAATTGCTCAGGATGACTGGGTAATGACTACAGTGACCGTGTTCTATGGATGCTCTCAAGGACACAGAATAGTTACCTTTTGGCTTCTAATGTACCTGTTATGCCAACATGTATACTTGGATGTGGACCATTATCGCTAATACCTTTTTCTGCCCTTTCTATGGGACTAATTATGAGCTGTTTCAGCCGTGCCTCTGGAGAAACCGTTTCCTGTTATACGTGGTAGTGCAACAGCTGCAGGTCTGAAGCGTGCTTTGGTAGACTAAAGAGGGTTTTATGCAGAAATAGCAAGGTTTATCTCGTCTAGGGAGGCAGTGGTAGCTCAGTGGTAGAACTCTCATCTTCCATGCAGGAGACTTAGGTTTGATTCCTGAGCTGTGTACCTCAGGTGCAGGCCAGTGAGCCTCAGGCCCAGCTGCCACCCATCTGAGGGCCGAGGCCAGCGTGCTGCTGGGATGTTGGACAGGTTTCAACAGAGCGTCCAGATTACGACAGACTACGAAGGAAGGCCTAGTGATCTGCTTGCAGAAATCAGCCAGTGAAAACTATACAGATCACAGGCAGGCCGTGATCCACAGCCAGTCACGGGGATGGTACGAGACCAGGCAGCATGATGCTTCACTGTTTATGGGGTCACTGTGAATCAGGGCCCAACTAGAAGGTGGCTGACAACAACATGTAGCCTAAAGACAGGGCCTGAAATCAAATAAACACCCGTCAGTTTCCTTTGACTCCTTTACACAATTCTCCTTAGGAAAGTGGGGGTGGGGTGGGAGTTCTTTAAAAGGTGATCAAACACATTCAAGACAATGACTTGCTATTTACCGCATGCTGGGATGTCACAGAGGTCTGACTTAAAATTTTCATCCAAGGTAAAGCACCATGGTGCCTCCTTCTGATTGCCTGGATTGCGGCAGTAGGAATGTCCCCCATTCAGCTCTGGGAAGCGGAGGGCGGTGAAGGTGTGCGTGTGGGGGTACTGGGAATTCCACGGCTGACACTGCCGCCCGGATTTGGTCACACTGACGGTGCCGCGGTAGTCCACACCTGTGCTGTTATAACATTTGTGATCTGAAAAACGCAAAATGAAAACCCAAACTGAGAGAAAGGAGAGGCAACTACAGGTAGCAGTTTCTGGAGGGGAAGACATGCAATTAACCTGTTAGCCAAAACCTCCCTGCAGTCAGGGCCCAAGCAGGGCAGACCCTCCCTGCCTGCTGGGATCTGACTCCAGGTCTGCCCAGCAGTTGCATTCCTGGGAGGATTTAAAGCTTATGCTTCAGGGACAAAACCATTCCTTCACTAGTATTTTTAATACTGTCTACAGAAGAAATCAGAACTAGTGTGGGACCTGGGGGCACAGGGGTAATTTTCAGGGAATGGGTCAGGGAAAGTTCAAGACAATTTTTTCCTTCCATTTGTGATTGTTGATCTTAGTCTTGAATCATGCGATAAGGAGTCTAGTAGGTGATTCACAGAATGGTTATCAGGGGGCGGTGTAGGGTGGATTTCTAATTGGAGCCCTGGCTTGGCTGGCTGGTGGTGCAGTGGTTTAGAGATTAGCTGCTAATCAAAAGGTCAGTGGTGTGAATCCACCAGCAGCTCCTTGGAAACTCAATGGGGCAGGTCCACCCCATCCTCTAGGGTCGCTGTGAGTCAGCATCAACAGCAATGGGTCAGCAGGAGTTAAGGTCATCTCTGTGCTGATGGGCTGGACACCCTGGAGGATCAGGACCACTAAGTAGCCCTTCCAGGTAACCACCCAAACCCAATCCAAACCCATTGTCATTGAGTCGATTCTGACTCATAGTGACCCTACAGGACAGAGCAGAACCACCCCACAGAGTTTCCAAGGAGCACTTGATGGATCTGAAATGCTCATCTTTTGGTTAGCAGCCACAGCACTCAGTCACTACACCACCAGAGTTGGCTCCAGGTAACCACAGCGGGGCCATTATCTGAAAGTGCTGAGGAATCTCTTGAGTTAAAAAAAGGAATTTTTGGCACAGTAATAAGATTATAATTACGGTAACAAGAATGATAATGACTAATATTCACCAAGCATTTACTATGTACTAACATTAAAATCACTTGGCTGCTAACTGCCAGGTCAGTGGTTTGAACCCACCAGCCACTCTGTGGGACGAAGCTTGGTAGTTTGCTTTGGTAAAGATTTACAGCCTTGGAAGCCCTATGTTGTCGTTCTACTCTGACCTATAAAAAACAAACCAAACTCACTGCCATCAAGTTGTTTCTGACTCATAGCAGCCCTATAGGATAGAGCAGAACTGCCCCATAGAGTTTCCAAGGAGTGCCTGAGGGATTTGAACTGCTGACCTTTTAGTTACCAGCCACAGTGCTTACTCACTATGCCATCAGGGTTTCCCTACACATTCCCTATAATCAGAATTGACTTGATGGCAATTAATTTGACTTGGGTTTTAGAAACGCAATTCTAAGCATTTTAGATGTATTAACTCATTTAACCAATATAATATGATTAAATACCAAAAAGAGAATGAAAATTGCCATTAGGTTTAATTATACATGAATGAGAAAGGTACTGGGAAATGATTTTGGGGTTTCTGGTAAGGGGACAAAGGGTGCAGGCAAGCCCACATGCTTTCATATTAGTGTCTTCAAAAAGGAATTCCTGGAAGGTGCAAAAGGTTAATGGGCTTGTCTGCTAACCAAAAGGCTGGAGGTTGAGTCTACCCAGGGATGCCTTGGACGAGAGGCCTGGAGATCTACTTTGGAAAACTCAGTCATTGCAAACCTGATGAAGGACAGTTCTGCTCTGATATATATGGGCTCATCATGAGTTGAAACTCACTCCACAGCAAATGATTCACTGGTTGGTCCTGATAAAACCTCTTGAAAGTAGGCACTATGTCTAATCCACCACTCCACGCTCTGCCCAGGCCCAGTGTTCAGTCCACTGGGAGGTATTCCACCTGACAACCTGAATAGTTATGATGGGTCAGATTCTGGTATTTACTCTGCCACAGGACGGCTGGACCCCAGGGGAGAAGAGAAGGTGGACAGGGAATACCACTTACTTTTGTTTATAGGATCTGCCATAGGAATTCCAATCCGGATACAGTTTGCAGCTTCTGGGCTCTCAGGCTGGGGAAGATCTTCACAGTTGGGCAGTTTCAGCCTCATGAGAATCATGGGATTCGATCTTGCAAAAATGTACTCTGTTTGACACAGGACGTTTTCCAAGATTTCACATTCATCACGACATAAGTCGCGGGGCTTCGGGACGGATGAGGTCTCGTCACAGTATGGGAAGGCATAGTGGCACAGAGAAGGTATGGCAAACTGAGAACACTTATCAGATAAGTGACTGGAGGTGCCAATCATGGTGAAGGCAGCTGCAAAACAAACAGTGACTAATTCCCAGGGGCCAGGATTTATCTTCTCTAGTTATCTAGTCAACAGATACCAGATAGAAACAGCATTGGACCCCATCTGCTGTGCTCAGACAAGGCCAAGAGGAGATTCGTTTCAGATGTCTAAGCAGCTTACTTTTACTGGCTTTAAAAAATCATTTTGACTACAAAGTTACAAAAACAAGCTTATATTACATATGTACCATTTCCTAATAAAAAGAATTAATTAGGTTAAAGTACAATATATTTTTCATTTTTACTACAAAGCAACAGAACTTTGTGTTTCATCTGGTACTTTTTATTAGTTTTGTGAGGCTTCTAAAACATTCGACAGCTGCAGGGCAGAGCTAGCTTTATACGGTGGCTGTGCTTGATCACAGAAGTTAGTTCTGTCGCTTGCCTCTCACTTGCTGGGTGACTTTGGATAACTTGCTTACAGCATTCTTACACAGATAACATCCATCTTCTAGGTTTGCTGGAAACTCTGGTGGTGTAGTGGTTAAGACTTGTGGCTGCTAACCAAAAGGCTAGCAGTTCGAGTCTATCACGCACTCCTTGGAAAGCCTATGGAGCAGTTCTGTTCTGCCCTATAGGCAGACTTACAGGTTTGTGTGCCGATCATACCCTCCCCTATCACTTCTGCAAGGTATTTTTGTAAAAGCTAATTTTTGATAGCAACGTGTAAAAAAAATTAGCATAGTAATTCTTAAAAAACAGGGGTGGGAAGTGCAATTGGTGTTGTATTTGCATAAAATATGGTAATTTCTTTGTTGTTTGAATGCTTTCTGGTCCATCTTCTGAAAAATTAGGTAACTTACTTGCTAGGTCCTGAAGAGCACAACCCAGCTGTGGCAGTAACAATCACAGAACACTTACGAGGTCCTGTGGACCGCTTTCTTACCCAGTAGCGCATCCATGTACCAAAGGAGCACCCCTCTCCTTTTGAATACGTCCAGTGACAAGGAGTTTACACCTCACAAAATAGCTAATGAGGTTGTTGAAACACTGTCTCCTAAAGTATGTTCCTCAGAATATTAATTCTGCAGGATGTAAATAGTGTTATAAGAAATTCCAGTTCCTAGTCAAACAATTTTGGGAAATACTAGGTTAAATAAAGTTAAATGGATTTTTCCACTACATATAATACCTTCCAGTAAAATGATATTCATTGAAAAATTCCCTGAGGATTATTATAATCAGTTTACCAAACATTTGTATCAGAACTTCACGTTTATTTTTGTGAATATCTGGTTAAAAGCATGTTTAAAGGTTCTTAGATTAGGTTGAATTATGCCTTCAACATCTTCTCCCCATCAGTCCTACCTCTGTTCTCTGAATGTCACAGAATCATCTTTCCTCCTGAAAGGCTGAGGGCTTCAGTGAGTGGCAATTGCATTTTCCTATAGTTTCTTCTCCACGTTAATAGCTCCTCCCTCTACCCCAAGTTCCTTCAAATTTACCACACGGCACACTCTCCAAAAGCTTTGCAGTTCCATGTGCTTGTGTTGGGATTGTTCTTGGCTCTCTTCAATCCTAGGATTGCCAGATAAACTAGAAGGTGCCCTTTTAAATTTACAATTCAGATAAACATTTGGGACATATGCTAAAAAATTTATTTGTTGTTTATCTGAAATTCATATTTAACTGGATATCCTGTATTTTTTATTTGCCAAATCTGACAACCCTGTTAAAACTTCATGAAGTCAATTTTAATCGATTTCAAAGGGTGTATGGCACAGAATCAGAATACCTACATTAATGAAAGATGTCCAAGGCTGCTACAACCACTAGCAAAATTGTACAATGTGGGCTATACTACCTAACTCATGAGTATCAGAAAGTGTTTCACTGTTAGGTTTCAATCGAAAAACGTTTTCAATTAAAAAAAATACGAAGGGTAAAATAAAGGAAACTAGAGCATCTTGCCTCATCATTCGTTTTGCAGATGAAGAAAGAGATATTCATGGAGGGTGAGTCATTTCCCCAAAGTCACAGTAATGACAGTTTTGGAATTAGCATTCAGAGACCCTAAATTCATTCTTTCACTCTACACCACATTGCTTCCAAACAGTAAGCTCTGTGAGGGCAGAGATATAGCTGGCTTATTCACCACTCCAGCATATCCTCAGTGCTCAGCCCAGTTTCTGGTACTCTGAAAGCACTCAGTAATATTTATTGAGTGTTTCAATGGACGTGAGACTTCTCAAAGCTTCCTCTTCCTCTAAATGCAACCTTCAATAAATTATTTTAACGTACATTCCAGAGCAGAGAGATCATATCTCATGCTTCTTTATGTTACTGCTCCCAGCCCTCCTGCCTAGTCTAATACTTTCTCAAGAGAAGGGCTTAAAGCACTATTAGTGAGAAAAATAGCTAATCAAGGGATAATCATCATTTCATTAGTATCATTTACCTGTGATCTGATTTTCTATTTCACCTTGCATGTGCAAAGACTCCATATAGACAGTGCGGTTGCCAATAAATCTTGCACATGCAATCCCTCTGTATGGCTGACAGAATCCATCTTCTTCATACTCATCTCTAAAAATAAAGCAAAAACAGTGGTTGCGGCACACACAGACTGTTGGCTCTGGCTGTACAATGCCCTAAATAGTCACTAGGGGGCACAGTTGGGCACAGCATCCCCAAAATTGGGCTGAGTAATCTGGCTTTCACTCAATGCCATCCATCACCTAAGACATCTGTTGGTCACATTGGTCCAATTTCCTACACCCCCAGAAAATCATCCCAATGCACGAAAATCATCCTTAAATATGGGAGAAAACACTTCTATTTTCACAGCTGGTGGTGGGCTGGAAGATGATGTAGTTACAAGAGTTGGAAATCTGGGCATATGTGCTGCAGTTTTTCTGTTTTGTTTTGTTTGTTTATTTTTAAGCAGAGATTATTTCTGCTTAATTTGCTACAAAGCCATGGATGCTTTATCCACTAGATCCACTCCAACTGGCATGTCAGTGGGAGCAGTAAAGGGGAGAAGTGGGGTGCATCTAGGAAGAAACTAGAGGACAGCCCAGTTCTGTAGCTACTCACTGCTTAAACCAAAAGAACAAAAAAACAAAAAAACCTCAAAAAACCTCAAGCCCACTGCCATCAAGTTGATTCCATCTCATAGTAACACTACAGGACAGAGTAGAACTGCTCCATAGAGTTTCCAAATGGTGCTTGGCAGCTTAGAACTGCCAACTATTTTGGTTAGCAGATGTAGCACTTAACCACTATGCTGCCACAAGACCTATTACATCTACTACGCAGAAAGTGGGCAAGTGGAAAACATGGGCTGGTGAATTTGAAATGAGTCAGTAAATCCAAGGAAATCTAGAGAATAAGTCTCGAAAGCAGTCCACGGCTAAACAACAGGTGGCTAGCCATGTCTACAGGCTGACTACCACAGCCAATGCTGCTTCTCTGCTAACCTGGCTGGAGTTAATCCATTGAACTATCATTCCTCCCCCAGTTAAAGCACCCTAGAGCAAAAGTCAGAACAAAATTCTCTTCCTGCCATCAAGGAATCCAACAATGTATTATTGCATGAGGCGAAGCTGCAGCAAAAGACCTCTTTAATGTCTTTAAACAGCAGATGTCACTTTGATGACTAAGCTGCATCTGACCCAAGCCACAGTCTTTTCAAGGACCTTCATATGCATGAGAAAGCTGGACAACGAAAAAGGGAGACCAAAGAAGAACTGACACATTTGAATTGTGATGCTGGTGAAGAATATGCTATATACCACGGACTGTCAGAAGAATGCACAAGCAGTCTTGGAGGAAGTATAGCTAGAATGTTCCTCAGAAGTGACAGTGAAAAGATTTTGTTTTGTATAACTTTGGACACGTCATCAGAAGGCATCAATCCCTGGAGAAGGACATCATGCTTAGTAAAGGGTCAGCAAAAAAAAAAAAGACAGAGACCCTCAGGGGATTGGCACAGTGGATGCAACAACAGGCTGAACCATATTGAAGACTGAAGTCAGCACAGGACCAAGCAACACTTGTTCTGTTTATACATGAGTCATAGCCAACTTGATGACACCTAACAACGGCAATGAAAGCAAGCTCGCTGACCCTTTTGAGCCACGGTTTCCTCCTGCATAAGACGACGATGACACCGTGACCTCTCTACCCCATAAGTGAAAGTCTCTGGGTGGCAAAAATGGTTAAGCACTGGACTACTGGCCTGAAATGTGGGTGGTTCAAGCCCACCCAGAAGCTCCTCATAAGATAGGCCTGTGGAGCAGCTTTTGAAAGGTCTTGAAAACCCTGCAGCATAGTGCCAGTCTGCACACATGGGGTTGCCATGAGTTGACAGCAAATAACATCAATGGCACCCCATAATAAAAGTCATGAGGATCCCATCATATAATGTAAAAACTTTTCAAAAGTACTATTGGAAGTAACACATGATTATTAAAGTATTTACAATTACCGAAGAGGACATTTATTTGAAGACCAGTTATTTATTAAGCTCTTAGTTTGTGATACGGACTGTGGTTAGTGCTACGGCCCTGAACTTCCCAACTGAGATTCAGCGTGGGAGTGTAGAAATCACCCAAGAGTATAAACCAGGTGAGAAGTACCTGATAGGGCTGGTCATTAAGAGTCACTAGTTTTCAGCTGCTTTCTACTTCCCATCTACTAAGAGTCATTTCAAAGTGAAGATGGGGGACGTAGCTTCCATTTAGACCTCAAAGAGTTTGTACTGCAAAATTCTTTAGAAAAACATAACCTTTAAGTACACATACAAACGACTATATCACATACCTGACATAAAGGCATCGAAATTTTAATGTTGCAAAACCCTGAAAGCACTCCATATGTTTACTCTCATAAATCCTCAAGTAATGTTGAAGCTTTTTTGGCTTAAATTTTACTTGGGTTGTAAAATTAACCCGACTTTTATTGGGTAACTAATACCATAAACCTGTGGGGAGAAAGAAGGTTCTCGGATGACCCAAGTTTTGAATCTTGGAAACATAAGCAGAGAGACCAGGACATACCCCGAATTCAACCCTAGTAATTATAGATGATGCTTTTCTATCCCTAGGCATTAGCAGAGTGCTGGATTTTTAAGGTATCATTATGAGAACACCTCTTCCTCTCTCACATTAAACTCTAAAGGCCTCAATTTATATTTCTTGGGAGGCCAAAACCCTGGAATTGCCCCCAGATACAAATCCCCAACCTACTGGGACTTCCCATATTTTATGTGTGAAGCTTAGGCTAGACTTCTTACCACCTTTCCAGTTCAAGATTCTAAAAGAACTCTTTGAAATTTTTTTTTTTCTCAGAATGAAATGGAATGCAATTCCTTTGCTGCACATTTCTTATCCAGGGCTTAGACCTGCAGGTGTATTGAATTTTCGACTGTGCCTAGAATTTCTGCTATTCTGGCTAGCCCCTTAGGGAGAGATATTAAAAAGAAAACACACACACACACACACACACACACACACACTCTCTCCCTCTCTCTCTAACATCATCTGCTGGGGAGTAGTAATCGGTCCCGGCTGCTTACTAGAATCTCTACAGAAAGCTTTCAAAAATACTGATGCCCAGACTCCACCCTCAACCTATTAAATACTACTCTCTAAGGGTGCAGTGTAGGCATTTGTGATTTTTTAAAAAGCTCCCCGGTGATTTGAATGTGGTTGAGACCCACAGTGCTAGAAAAACAAACAATTGCCTCTGTGCTGGGTACTGTGTTAAGTGCTTTTGTCAAAGCCACCACTTAGGAGGTTTTCTCATCCTTATTTTACACAGAGAGGAACTCAAGTTTAGAGAGTTAAATAGCTTGCTCAAATTCACAAAGCCAGTACACAGAGGAGAGTTTCAAGTTCAAATTCAAGCCATGGCTGCTAACAAAAAGGTCGCCAGTTCAAATCCATCAGCTGCTCCTTGGAAACAATATGAGGTAGCTCTAATCTGTCCTATAGCATCTCTATGAATTGGAATATACTTGACAGCAATGGGTTTGGTTTGCATGGTATTCTATGCCACGCAGAGCCTTAATGGTACAGTAGTTAAGAGCCTGGCTGCTAACCAAAAGATTAGTGGTTCAAATCTACCAGCCCCTCCTTGGAAATCCTATGGAGCAGTACTAGGCTGTCCAATAGAGTTCCTATGAGTCAAAATCAACTTGACAGCAATGAGTTCTATGCCAGACATGTTAACTTTCATATTCATATAAAATAGGTGTTAAGTCATTTAGTCTTCACAACAATTGTGTAAAGAAGATGCAGGCATAATTATTCCCATTACACAGATGAGGTGCAGGAAGAGTAAAGCACTTCTCCAGGGTTACACAGCAAATAAAAACAGCCAGATTTGCCCCAAACTACACTATACAGCTTCCTTCCAAATGGTTAGGTCATGGAAGTGTTTGTACTGCTTACAGGAGGTTTTACTCTGATGCTTTGGTGTGAACCAGGTGGCAAAAGCTTTTCATTTTAACATGAATTCACATTTCTTTTCATTTCTCCCCAGCTTTGGCCGCAGGGGAACAAGTGCTTCTCCAGCATTAAACAACCTTCTGTTTTTCTCTAGCTCACACTTCTTTCACCATTGGTATTCTCCTGCCTCACACTGCATTCAGCAAACTGAAAACATGAAGCAATGAGACAGCAAGAAGGCGGGGCTACATTTTATGGAGCAGACAGGTATATCAGTCAAGGGCAAATGGAACTTGGTCACTCATCACTGCAGCGGGCGGAAGCACACAGCAGCTACTTCAACATGATGCTGAGATGCAAGGGTGCCTTGGGGTGGGAGTTCATGTATCTCATAAAGGTAGTTTGCTCATAAATGTAATTTGGTCGAAAATTACCGGGCTCTACAACCCTCCACATTCCCTGTTATGTGACTGGGAAAAGCAAATGTGGGTCACCCCGAGCCAAAGTTTCTTCTCCTTCCCCAGGGCAAGAAACTGTGAGCCATGCTAAAACAAGACTAAGCAGACAGAATAACTTAGCAGCGAGGTGTATTTATCTAGGAGCCACCAGAGGCCAAAAAAAAAAGGAACCCCTGTTTTACAAAGACTCTGTTACTCCATGTGCCAGCCCAAAGGAATCTTACAATAACAGTGGAAGTCAGAATAGCTACAAATTCTTGGGCAAACCTCTTAGCTCGGTTAGCAAAGGAGAGAACTCTCCGCAAATTGAAAATACACGTTGCATAGTGTGGGACAAGGGAAGCCTGAAATATAGATTGTGAGGAGGGGAAGAAAGCAGGAGAAAGGATTGGAGAGTGCAGTTCAATAGACGCAGAATATTCCAAATAGATGCCAAAGGGTAGTTAAGCCGAGTTGGGAGCATGTCAGGCCGACAACACTTTTCTTTAGAGAAGGAGAGGGTTTGTGAAGCCTGTCTCAGGTTGAAAGGAGATGAGAGATACCACAAACTCAACTGCTGTCATAGACAACACATGCTTATAAAATAAACCCTTAACATTAGTGGGAAAAGTGGTGAAGCCTGAAGAAAGTCTGTAGATTCATTAATAATAAAGCCCCAAAGTTAATTTCTTACTTTTGGTAATAATACTATGTTTAAGCAAGATGATAACACTAGGGAGAGCAGGGTGAAAGGTGTATGGAAATTCTTATGACTACTTTGCAGCTTCTTAGAAATGTAAAAATATTTCAGAATGAAGTCAAAAAAGGGAAAGAAAGACTTACAGGTAGGTGGGGAGTGATTGTGTATAGATCGGAGAAGTGAAGGTAGATGATGCCAAGAAGGTCTTTGAATTGCCTGATTTAAATCACAAAACTTTTTAAAAATTGACCCTGGCCTGTCCTTTGGGTTACTGAATTTCTACCATTAACAATTCACTGTTTTAGACCAGAACTGATGATCGGGCGGACTGGAGGGTCCCTGAGACATGGCCCCCCGACTCTCTAAAGATTAGAGTGGACTACTGTTGATAGGTGTTGTTAAGTCAGTTCCAACTTTCAGAGACCCTATGCACAACACAACAAATCACTGCCTGGTCCTGCACCATGCCCACAATCGTTTTTATGCTGAAGCCCATCATTGCAGCCACTGCATCAGTCCATGTCCTTGAGGGTCTTCCTCTTTTTCCCTGACTCTCCACTCTACCAAGTCTGGTGTCACTCTCCAGGGACTGATCCCTTCTGACATGTCCAAAGTATGTAGGATGCAGTTTTGCAATTCCTGTTTCTACTTGCACTCTGATTCTGCTGTTTTCAGAACACATCTGTTTGTTCTTTTGACAGTCCATGGTACATTCAATACTTTTCTCCAACACCACAAACTGAAAGGCGTCAGCTCCTCCTCTGTCTTCCTTATTCATTGCCCAGCTTTCACATGCATGTCCTGTGACTGCAAATACCATGGCCTGGGTTTGGCACACCTTAATCTTCAAGGGAACATGTCTAATTTTCAATATTTTAAAGAGTTCCTTGGTAGCAGATTTTCCCAATGTAATGTGTCTTTTGATTTGACTGTTGCTTCCATGGTCATTGATTATGGGACCAAGTAAAAGGAAATACTGAACAACCTCAATCCTTTCTCCTTTTATCATTATGTTGCTTATTGGTCTAGTTGTGAGGATTTTTGTTCTCCAGATGTTGAGGTGCAATCCATACTTTGATCTCCATCAGTAAGTATTTCAAATCCTCTTCACTTCCAGCAAGCAAAGTTGTGTCATTTGCATTACACAGGTTGTTAATGAGTCTTCCTCCAATCCTGATGCTTTGTTCTTCATCATATAGTCCAGCTCTTCAGATTATGTGCTTGGCATATGGATTGAAAAGATACGCTGAAAAGATACAACCCACATGTACATCTTTCCTAACTTTAAATCAAGCTGTGTCCCCTTGTTCTATTAGCATGACTGCCTCTTGATTCATAGATTCCTCATGAGCATACTTAAGTGTTCTAGAATTCCCATTCTCCACAATGTTATCTACAATTTATTATAATTCACACAATCACATGCTTTTGCACAGTTAATGAGACACAAGTAAACATCTTTCTGGTATTTCCTGCTTTCAGCCAAGATCTATCTGACATCAGCAATCATATCCCTGATTCCATGTCCTCTTCTGATTCCAGCTTGAATTTCTGGCAGTTCCTTGTCAAAATACTGCTGCAGTCACTTTTGAATGATCTTTAGCAAAATTTTACTTCTAGACTGGACTAAATCCCCAAGAAACTAAAACCACCACCACTGAGTCGATTCCATCCTATAGGACAGATTAGAACTGCTCCACTGAGTTTCCAAGGAGCACCTGGTAGATTGGAACTACCAATCTTTTGGTTAGCAGATGCAGCACTTAAACACTCTACCACCAGGGTTTCCTACACTGGACGAGAAGACATAAAATGGTACTGGTGAAGAGTGTGTTTCTTGGCTTAAGTATATACATGAGATGAACTGGGCTACTCCTGTAGAAAGGCAAGATGAGAAGGCAAAGAGGGACAGGAGCTGACTGAATGGACACAGGAGATACAGGGTGGAGAGGAGGAGTGTGCTGTGACAATGTGGGGACAGCAACCAGGGTCACATAAAATATGTGTGTAAGTTTTTTTCAATGACAAGCTGACTTGAATTGTAAATGTCCACTTAAAGCACAATGAAAAACACAAAACAATTTACTTTTTGTTTGAGGCTTGACCTGCTTTTTAAGTTCAAAGGCTTTCTGGGAGAGGACATATTTGGTCAGGAAGACCTTGGAGCAGACTGGTTTGTGTCACTGCAGTGGCACTTTAATTTTTATTGCAAGTCGCATAGCAAGGAAGGCGTGGGCAATGGATGAAAGGTTTGTGTACAGAAGAGGAATGCAGGGTACTAAAAACAGTCATCTTTTACTTTACATCTATGTTTCTGACCAACCTAGTCCCCAGTGAGATGACAGCAAGGCAGACCCAGATGTGGGAGCACTGACCTGACACACCCCTGGGAGTTAGTGTGGGGGTTATGAACAGAGGACTCGCCTGCATCTGATTCACCCTTTGCTCTCTCTGCACAGTGAGGTTTCTAAAACACAGAGTTGGTCAGGTCATTCCCTTCTCCAAAGCCACTGTAGTTTTCCCCATACTTCAATTTCCGCATATACACGACCTTTCATCAGGCGATATCTGCCAATTTTTCCAGCCTTGATCTCTGCTGCCAAGCCTACAAACTTGATGGTTCTCACCATATGAATAGGAATCGACTCAACAGCACTGGGTATGGTTTGAGGTTTTAGATTTATCTTACTGGATTCATGGACCTGAAAATGAACTTTGATGTTCCCGTGGCTTGGTCCAAGCTCTCCATGAAGCCTGGAAGGTCCTCTACCCTCTTGTTCACCTTGTGAATGTCTTCTCATCTTTAAGATCCAGATGCTCCTAACTCCTGGAGAAAACAGGCTGCTGAACCCCTGGCACCCCATCACACTTTCACCCCACTTATGATTTCAGATTGTGTGTACCTGTTCAGCAACATCCTGCCATTCTTCTAAGACACAGAGCGTGACTTGTGCATATTCATAACTCTTTAGGCACAGCACAGTGCACAGTTCAATAAACATCTGTGGGACTAAAGGAAGGGGTGCTACCATTCCCTCCAGATCTCCAAAGGCAGAAAATAAGGCCCTCTGCCTGACTAATCAACTGAACTGTCACAGATGCAGAGACCATTAGTTCACAGACATGAACCTCTTCCCGTTCTAGAAACACTCTCTAAAACTGGAAACCACTTTTCTCCAGGACTTTGAATCAGTTCATTCAGATTCAAACCTCTTGAGAATTTGCATTTCTAACAAGTTCCCAGGTGATGCTAATGCTAATGATTAGGGACCAATTCTAAGAACCATTAGTAGAGCCAAAACCCAAACCAAACTCACCACCGTGGGTTTGATTGAGACCCATAGTGACCCTGCAGAACAGAGTAGAAATGCCCCATAGAGTTTCCAAGGAGTGCCTGGTGGATGTGAACTACTGACCTTTTGGTTAGCAGTCATAGCATTTACCCACTATACCACTAGGGTTTGTATTAGTAGAGCAGTGGTTCTAAAAATGTGTTATACATGAGAATCACCTGGCATCTTATTAAAATGTAGATTCTGATTTAGAATAGCTGGGGGTGGAAATGCAAATCATCAGCAGGCATGTGAACCAGAAGGCATCAGGCTGAAGCCCTGCTTTCCTTATCAGAATTTATCCTGCAGTGTGGGTAGGCCTGGAGCCCTGTTGGCATAGTGGTTAAGTGCTATGGCTGCTAATCAAGAGGTTGGCAGGTTGAATCTACCAGCCACTCGTGGGAAACCCTGTGGGACAGTTCTACTCTCTCCTGTAGGGTTGCTATCAGTTGGAATCCACTCTACAGCGAGAGCTTTTTGGGCAGGCCTACTAATCAACTGAGCTGACTGTGGCTGATTACTTAGTTCTTAAAAAGTTCCTCTTTGGTATAATTAACCAGTTGTCCTGGAGCTGATACTGACTCATGGAGACCCCATTTGTGTCTGAGAAGAGCTGAACTCCAATAAGGTTTTCAGTGACTGGCTTTTTTGGATATAGATCTCCAGGTCTTTCTTTTGAGGTGTCTCTGTGTGAACCAGAACCTCCATCCATTTGGTTAGCAGCCGAGCACATTAGCCTTTTGCATCACCTACCCTGTTGGGGTAATATCCAGATAAAATGTATACCTCTCAGTGGGAAGGGTGGGTGTAGAGGCAATCTGGAAATGCTAAAGTCTCACAGAAATGCAAGACACACATTGGGGGACATTGGGAATTAGCCAATAGGTAGAATTTCAAGCCTCAGAGTTAAGGAACTATTTTGGAGATACAATTGTAGGTGGCTTTCAAGCAGATTAATCAGAAATAAGCACTGGCAATTTACACCCTCTCAGCAGGCTTGTTTGTTCTCCTGGGACTCCAACTGGAACACCAGGTGTGACAGCTTCATGCTGATAGCCTGCTGTGAATGAAACAACTCAGCACTTCTGAATTTATCCCACTCAAACAAAGTAATAAACAAAAACCAAACCCAAGGCCTTCAAGTTGATTCCAACTCATATTGCCCCATAGGGTTTCTCCGGAGTACCTAGCAGATTTGAACTGCTACCTTTTGGTTCACTTAACCACTATGCCACCAGGATTTCCAGTAAGATAAAAGCCACCCTCATATTGCCCCAGTTGGAGCCACAGAGATCAAAATCACATCAAATACCCCCAAACCCTGAATCTGAGACCACAGAGCCCTAAGAGGGATAATGTCCCTACGTCTGCTCCACTGAGTCTTTAGCTGAGAACAAATTATTTTTTTCTTATAAAAGCAAAAAAGAAAAACCAAAGGGGGGAGAAATTGCCATCGAGTTGCTTCTAACACACAATGACTCTAAGGACACAGTAGAGCTACCCATAGGGCTTCCAAAGAGTGGCTGGCAGATTCAAGCCTTTTGGTTAAAGGTTAAACTCTTAAGCCGTGTGCCACCAGGGGTCTCTGTGGAGAGCCATTTTTCATTACCCAAGAAAAAAATAACTAAAAGATAATCAGATGGAAACCAAAATCAAACTGGCTGCTGTTGAGTTGATTCTGATTCATAGCAACTCCATGTGTTGAACTGTTCTACAGGATTTTCCTGGAGGTAATCTTTCCAAAAGCAGATCACCAGCCCCTTCTTCCAGGTGCTGCTGGGTGGCTTCTAACAGCCAACCTTTAGTAGGCAAATACAAATCATTTGAGCTTCCTAGGAGCCTAACTGAAAACATCCCTTTTGAAAATTTGTGAATCAGGTCCTCTATTTGACCAGGGAGGAGAGGTGAGCAGTGGTGAGGCAGTGTGCTAATAGGCCTCTTAAAGGTGAGAATCAGTTCTGTCTTTTCATTAAAAGGGGGGATCTGCAACAAAATTAAGGGTCCAAGAAAAAGATGAAGAATTCCTCCATTGTGGGTAACAGATCAGAAGCACCTAAGAATAGGTTATAATCTGATATAGCACTGAAAATTACCACCTACCCCCCAATATTCTCCTTACTTGTCCCTCGAAGTCCTCCAGGTTTGAGTTATTCTTGGTTAAAGGGCCAACCAGGAAGAAGGGTACTAATTTAAGTTTTATCAGCTTTTAACTGCACATACCTTGGAGTAAGAGGTTCTTGGAAAAGGGGTATGGGGACAGGTCTAGGCAGAGGCACAGAGTGAAGGAATGAAGAGGAGGGTCCTGGAAAGGGGACTGTCTGGAGTAGGGAAGAGCTAACTGCCTCAGGCTAGGTGTCGCCAAGAGATTCCAGGTTACATATGTGATCCCAAAGTTAGCTCAAAAAATCTGTTTTCTAAAGACCAATCTGAAAGTGGGCGTCAAAGAGGGTAATGTGTTAAAATACTTGACCTTTAAGGTCAGTGTTCAAAGTGAGTCAGTCAAGTCATGTCAACCCAGAGGGCGATGACTCACAGAGAAGACTTAAATCTATACAGCCGAGAATTCAGCTAAAGCCTAATTTCCCTTCTGTTATTGGAATGCCTTTCTAACCAGGAACAATTTTCAGGTGACTGTGTCAGATATCATGTGCTGTTTACCACACCGGGACACTGGCAACTGTTAACATTTATTTCATTAGAAAGAGAGTTCATCACACTTTCCTCGCATCACTTTTTTTTTGCCTTAAAAAATTAAATTTCTAAGGCTTTTTTGCCCCCTCCTTGGCCGTGAACCATTGACACAAACAGATGACTAACGTTCTGTCATGGTTTCCAGACCAGCACATAATAGTTCCTTGTATCCAGCTTAGAAATGAGAATGTACTGGCTTTGCTTCACAGTCCCGTTTGGAAGGGTTGCATTTCATTTTGGAAAAGGAGCAAAATGACCCAAGGATTATATCTTATAAACGTAATTTGAGGGAAAATTATGCATGTAATATATTTTATTTCTGCTTAAGCACACATCGGAAATGACAGAACTGCAATAGTACAGTGTTTGCAGGAATTTGGAAGATCACTGATAAAGAGAATGAGTGACTTTCACCCTCGTCAGTTCACTGAGGTTTTTATGGTGGGGTGGCATCACACCTTCCGGGAAGGCCTTGCATGCTTTTCCTTTTCCTTTTATGAAGGGTCTACTTTGCCTCTCAAGTTAGGCTGAAGCTGGTAATACGTAGGTGAGGCTTAGAGCCCGTAAGTGCAAGACCCCTGAGTTCTCATTAAAACTCTTTGGATGTACTTTGGCAGTTCTTCAAGTATCAGGCATTCAAACTTTTTAAACCCTCCTAAATTTGCCTGTTGAGAATAACGGGATTTAGAATAACATGAAATTCACACATACCAATCTAGTCAGATTTTCTACCACAAATATTACTAGGATGGCTTTGACTTTTTTCTTTCCTTTTAAATCTTTGGTCATGGCTTGAAAATAAGTAGATTCGTGGAAGAGTGGTAAATGGAATTTATGGACTTCTTAAGAGGGTTTTAATTTCATCTTATTGCTCAGACGTGGGGTTAAACCAAATCCTCAGTTCTTGCTTTTCTGTTCTATCCCAGCTTTGTTGCCCATTTCTGTTGCTGATGGTGGTTTTGAAAGTCTACTAACCTCCATAAAAAACAGTGATAAATTGAAGCCCTTTCCAATCCCACCCCAAAATAAGGCAATACAGAGATATGCACGTCAAATGAAGACTTACATATTAAAAAAGCAATTATAGTAGAAGCAGAAATTAATATTTAAATAAAGATTAATTTGTGATACATTTGAATGGAACTGTTTTAATTGGAAAAGCTAGATCTGTCAGACAAGGGGATTCTGGGACAGAGTTGTGAAATCCAATAGGTTCCTGTAGGAGAAATGAGGAATAGGATTGGAATGGGGCAGGGGGAGAAGCTTGAGTTGGAAAGTGCAGAGCAGAGGAAGTGAAGGCCTTGTATCCTTGGCATTCAGACAGAAAAGATGTAATCTATGCTCATTAGGACTTTACCGTCTAATAGGGAAAAATAATGAGTGATAAATACAATGCTTGATCACCTTCCCTTACTCCTTCTTTTCTTCCAACCAAGAAGTTCTTTTAGTTACTGCTGAGAATAAAAGAAGGGATATTTAACTGAGGCTGGGAAGGTTTCTGAAGAAGGTGATAGTTTAAAAGATAACTCAATGGTTGATAGACTCAATGGTACGCTACCTTCTATAAAGGAGGGTAGAGGCAAGCAAGGCTTTAATGGAGTGGGAGGGGCACAGAACAGAATCAAGGATGCAGCTTAAGACACCTGAAGTGTCTGCGGTAGAGATGGGGAGAGGTGTGGAGACTGAGCACTTCAAAAGACTCAGCAGTCAATTACCTTTCTCTGTGGACTCAACTTTTGCTTTTATGTCTCCTAGGGTCTTTTTAAACCCTGGTGGCCTAGCAGTTAACAGCTACAGCTGCTAACCAAATCAGCAGTTCAAATCCACCAAGCACTCCTTGGGAACTCAATGGGGGCAGTTTTACTCTGTTCTATTCGACGACAGTGGGGTATAGGGTCATTACGAGTCAGAATTGACTTTATGGCAAGGGGTCTGATATTATTATTATTCTTTTTCATGCTGTTTTTGGACAGCCTGGTGGTGTAATGGTTAAGAGCTATGGCTACTAATCAGGAGGTCAGCAGCTTCAATCTACCAGTTGCTCCTTGGAAACACTATGGGGCAGTCCTACTCTGTGCTGTTGGGTCACAGGAGTTAGAATTGATTTTACTCAGTGGCAATGAGTTTAGAGCTTTTCTGAGTAGAGCCCCGGTGGTGAACTCAGCTGTTAACCCAAAAGTCAGCAGTTCAGACTCACCAGTGGCTCCACGGCAGCTTTAGAAACCCTATGGGGCAGTTCCACTCTGTCCTACAGAGTCACTATGGGTTGGAATCAACTTGACAATAGGAATCGAAAAGTCTTTTATTATAATTTTGCTATTTCATAATTACTCTAATAAAATAGAAGGGAGCGGATTCTATCCTGAAGACAAGGGTGATAGAAAGTGACGTGATTAGCGGCAGTGTGGCAAATGTGGGACTGGAGATCTAAGGTTGGAGATTAGGATTCAACACAGTAGATTTAGCTTGAAGGGACAGAGCCCGTAAGTTCCCAAAAGAACCTAAGACAAGCACACCACACCAGAGTTCAGAATATCATGCTGTCTCAAAGGAGAGATCTGAGCTTATGCCAGAGGTAGCAGATAAGAGTAAGGGGAAAAAAATGAGTGCCAGAAGCCAGGCACCCACTTGTAGAAGTGGTGTGGAAGGGGATATGAAGTCACAGCAGGTACAATGCCATATCTTTCCCTGGGCCCATTTGCTACCTCATGGAGTTAGCCAGTTGAAATAGGACTTTGAAGGCCACTGGTCCTATCCTTTCCATAGACAAAAATAAGTGGATATGTGACATGACCAAGTTTATCACGTATTTAGACAGGCAGAATTCAGTGGCTAGGAAGGACCAGAGTTTTCAAGACCCACAAAACTGTATTTAATGGTGACTGTGGCTTTCTTCTATCATAAAACTACAGTAATAACTAGATAAGATGGTGCTTATGAAGTATAAACTCCTATTCTGCCTTATTTATTCTATTTATTCTATAAATATGTACTGATTTCCCTAATGTGGACCACTAAGGCACCAGAGTTTCCAATCATCTAACTAGTCTACATAGTCAGGGGTGGTCACATACAGGTAACCCTACCTTTGGATCCTTTACTGTGGTGCAAAGTAGGGTATAAGTACAAGAGTAGTAATCTCCATCAGGCCAGTCTTTTCAAATCACCAGAGGATCTGAATTTGTTCAGGTTTGCTGTTTGCTTCTTTTTGTATGTAGTAAAAGTTATTATCCATGTGAATACTCTGGGAACATCTTGTGTGTTCAAGCTCAGATCAGAAGAATGTAGGATCCATGGAATAAATGATGCCACTAGATGAAATCTTCACACTAGCTGCCAGTCTTACTGTAGATTAGAATTTTGAAGCAACTGTGAGTATATTATGCCTATTACGTTCTGTCACTATTCTAGGCCTTGACCTTATGCTTACATTTAGCTTAGGTTTCTAGCTAGAAGCTCTTCCCATCATTCTTTCCTTATAGTTCGTATCTTATAGTTCCTTCTCATTGTACTAAAGGTCACTGTTATTGATAGGTGCCACTGAGTCACTTCTGAGTTACAGTGACCGCATGTGCAGCTGAATAAAACATGCCTGGCCCCGTGTTATCCTTAAAACTGTTGTTACACTTGAGCCCATCATTGAAATCGTGGAGTCAATCCATCTTCTTAAGAGTCTTCCTCCTTTTTTTTTTTTTTGCTGATTCTCTACTTTACCAAGCACAATGTCGTTCTCCAGGGAATGATCCCTCCTCATAATATGCACAAAGTAAGTGAGAAGAAATCTTGCCACTCTTGCTCCTGAGGCAATCTGGATGTGCTTCATCCAAGACAGGCACTTGTTCTTTTGGCAGCCTGTAGTATATTCGATATTCTTCATCAACATCATAATTCAAAGGCATTGGTTCTTCTTTGCTCTTTTTTATTCACTGTCCAGCTTTCTTAGGCATAGAGGTGACTGAAAACACCACGGCTTGGGTCAGGTACACTTAGTCCTTAAAGTGATGTCTTTTCTTTTGAACAGTTGAAAGAGGTCTTTTGCAGCAGATTTGCCTAATGCAATATATGCTTTCATTTCTAGACTGATGCTTCCCTAGGCATTGATTGCAGATTCAAGTAAAATGAAATCTTTAACAACCTCAGTCTTAGCTTCATTTAACATGATGTTGCTTATTGGTCCAGTTGTGAGGATTTGTATTTTCTCTTGTTCACATGTAATTGATATTGAAGGCTGTCGTCTTTGATCTTCATCTGTAAGTGCTCCAAGTCTTCTTCCTTTTCAGTAGTCAAGGCTGTGTCATATGCATATCGCAGGTTGTTAATGAGTCTTCCACCAATCTTGATGCCTGTTCTTCATATAGTCCAGCTTCTTGGATTATTTGCTCAGAGTACAACTGTGATACACACAGTTTTCCTGACTTTAACTGCACAGTATTCCCTTGATCTGTTTGAACCACTGTATCTTGCCTTAATTAAATGTTCTGGAATTCCCATTCATCATAATATATTTGTAATTCTTTATGTGCCACACATTTCAATGTCTTTTTGTAGCATGAAATACAGGTAAATATCTTTTCAGCATTCTCTGCTTTTAGCAAAAATCCATCTGACATCAGCAATGATATTTCTCATTTCATGTCCTCTTCTGATTCTGGCTTGAATTTCTGGTAGTTCCCTGTTAATGTACTGCTGCAACCACTTTTGAGTGATCTTTGGCAAAATTTTACTTTCGTGTGCCATTAATGATATTGTTTGATAATTCCCATATTATGTTGGACCACTTTTCTTTGGAATGGGCATAAATGGCCAGGTCAATGTTTCCCAAATTTCTTCATGTACACCAGTTAGTGCTTATAGTGTTGCATCTGTTTCTTGGAACATCTCAGTTGGTATTTTGTCAGTTTTCAGAGCCTTGTTATTCACCATTGTCTTTAGTGCAGCTTGGACTTCTTCCTTCAGTTCTTGGTCATATGCTGCCTCCTTAAATGTTTGTACGAGGTCTGCCAATTAAGTTTTCAAACTTCCCACAGTGTGCTAATGTTGGCAGCACTGTACAAACAACTCAGCAAGGTTTTATAACCTTGGTATATCAGTGTCTCACAGCTATGCTAGGGTCAATGTGTGGTGGTGTCTTGCTGAGTGGCATTCATTATTGTTGCTGCTGTGTTGTTGCAAGAATGTCAAAGCTTGAATTAGAACAAGGAACAAACATTAAATTTCTTGTTCAACTTGGCAATAGTGGGAGTGAAATCAGAGACATGTTAGTCCAAGTTTATGTGGATAATGCCATGAAGAAAATGGTAGTGTACAAATGAAAAGTGTCACTGATGAAGAGAATTCAAGTGGCCAATAACAAGCAGAACTGAAGAAAACATTGCAAAAATTTAAAACAGTGTGTCAAAATAGTCGGCTGACTGTGAGAAGCATAACAGAACAAGCAGACATTGATAGAGAAACAGGAAACTCTTAACTGAAAATCTTGGCATGAGAAAGGTGTGTGCAAAAATGGTCCTGAAAGAGCTCACTGATGAACAAAAGCAAAAGAGACTTGAAGTTTGCCAAGACCTTTTGGAGAGGCAAGAAGACATTTTGGATCATGTTATCACTGGTGATGAAACATGGTGTACCAAAATGACCCTAAAAAAAAGTATCAAAGTGCAGAATGGAAGTCAGCCAATTCTCCATGACCAAAAGTATGCCATCAGTCCAAATCATGAGTCAAAACATTGTTGTTAATCTTTTTTTGATATAGAGGGTTTTTCATCATGACTTTGTACCAACTGGATAGTTAATTAAGTTGACTACTTGGAAGTGGTGAAAAGGCTCTGTGAAAAAGTTGGATGAAACAACCTGAACTTTTTGCTAACAACTCACAGCCTTTAAACCACAACAACACACCAGCTCACACAGCACAGTCTGTGAGGGAGTTTTTAGCCAGTAGACAAATAACTGTGTTGGAACACCCACCCTACTCACGATCTGGCCCTCAGTGACTTTTTCTTTACCTGAGATAAAAGAAATATTGAAAGGAAGACATTCCGATGACATTCAAGACATCAAGGTTAATATGATGACACCTCTGATGGCAATTTCAGAAAAAAGACTTCCAATATTGCTTTGAATAGTGGACTAGGCACCGGTGTCAGTGTGCAGCTCCCCAAGAGGAGTACTTCGAAGGTAACTGTAGTCATATTCACTGGTAAAGTACGTAGCACTTTTTCTAGGATGAGTTCATGAGCTTAACTGGCAGACGTCCTATGTTGACCACTTCCTTTTGGTTCAGTGACTCTATGTATTCCTTCCATCTTCTTTTGACTCTTCCTGCATTGTTAATATTTTCCCTATAGAATTCTTCAATATTGTAACTTAAGGTTTGATTTTTTTCTTCAATTCTTTCAATGTGGGAAATGTTAAGCATTATTATAATACTTTGTCATTGTGAGCTGCCTTTGGAAATCTTCTGTTCAACTCTTTTACTTCATCATTTCTTCTATTTACTCAACCTACTTTATATTCATGAGGAAGTTTCAGAGTTTCTTCTGACATTCTTTTCTTTCTTGTCTTTTTAAAGACTCCTTGCTTTCTTCATGCATAATATCCTTGTCTGGTCTTTAGTTTGTAGTGTTTCATGAGACAAATCTATTCTTGAGATGATCTCTAAATGAAGGTAAGCTATATTCTAAATGAAAAAATGTTCATATTTTGGCTCTCATGGACTTCTCTAGTTTGCTTCAGCTTCAAGTTGAACTCGCATGTGAGCAATTGCAAGCCTGTTCGGCCATCTGCCCCTGGCCTTGCTCTGACTCATAATGTCAAGCTTCTCCATCCTCTCTTTCCACAAATGTAATCAATCTGATTTCCATGTATTCCATCTGGCGAAGTCTGCATGTATAGTTACCATTTATGTTGTTTAAAAAAGGTATTTGCATGAAGAATCATTGGTATCACAAGAGTCTTTCATATGATCTCTTTTTATCAGCAGCTAATTACCGATTCTTCTTCATTTCCAGCATTCACATTCTAATCATCAGTAATTATCAATGCACCTATCTGTCAGCTTATCATACTGTGGTGGCTTTACATGTTGCTGTAATGCTGGAAGTTATGCTACTGGTATTTTAAATATCAGCAAGGTCACCCTTGGTAGACAGATTACAGACTAAGACAATCTAGGAAGAAGGACCTGGTATTTGATTTGTGAAAAAATCAGCCAATGAAGACCTTATGAATAGTAGTGAAACATTACTACTATAGTGCCAGAAAATGAGTCCCTTGGGTTGGAAGTACTCAAAACACAATTGAGGAAGAGTTGCCTCTTTGAAGTAGAGTCGATCTTAATGATGCTGATGGTGTCAAACTTTTGGGACCTTCATTTGCTGATGTGGCATGACTCATAATGAGAAGAAACAGTGGCAAGCATCTATTTAAAATTGGAACATATAATGTACAAAGCATGAGCCAAAGAAAATTAGAAGTCATCAAAAATGAAATGGACTGCATAAAAACTGATATCCTAGGTATTAGTGAGGTGACATGGATCGGTATTAGCGAGGTGACATGGATTGGTATTAGCTATTTTGAACCTGCAATCACATGGTCTATTAGGACAGGAATGGCATATTATAGAGTAATGGTGCTGCATTCATCATTCAGGACATTTAATTTTGCTCATCGGGTACCTGTACCTAAATCAAGAAGCAGTCATTTGAACAGTCAGAAAAGGCATGTGTCAGGGTTGTATCCTTTTACCTACTTAATCTGTATGCTGAACAACTAATCCAAGAAGTTGACCATATGACTACGTGCCGTCAGGATTGGAGGAAGACTCACTAACAACCTGCAATATGCAGATGACGCAATCTTGATTGCTGAAAGTGAAGAGGACTTGAAGCCCTTACTGATGAATATCAAACACCACAGCCTTCAGTATGCATTGTGCATCAACATAAAGTGGGAAAAAAAATCCTCACAAATGGACCAATAAGCAACATCATGGTAAATGAAGAAAATATTGCAACTGTCAAAGGTTGCATTTTACTTGGAACCACAATCAATGACCATGGAAACATCAGTCAAGAAATCAAATGATGTATTTGCACTGGGCAAATATGCTGCAAAACAACAATAAAAAACAAAACCAAACAAAAAAACAAATCCATTGTGATCAAGTCAGTTCTGACTCATAGCAACCCCTCAGAACAGAGAAGAACTGCCCCAAAGGATTTCTAAGCAGTGGCTGGTGGATTCAAACTGTTAACTGGTTAACAGCCATGCTCTTAACCACTGCACTACAAGGGCTCTTCTGCTCCAAAAGATCTCTTTAAAGTGTTAAAAAGCAAAGAAGTGACTTTGAGGACATACACATGTGGAAGCTGGGCAATGAGTAAGAAAGACCAAATACGAGTCAGTGCTGTTGAATTATGGTGTTGATGAAGAATACTGAGCATACTATGGACTACCAGAAGAACAAACAAATCTGTCTTGGAAGAAGTACAGCCAGAATCCTCCCTGGAAGCAAGGATGGTGAGACTTTACATCTCACATACTTTTAACATGTTGTCAGGAGGGACAAGTCACTGGAGAAGAATATCACATTCTTATGAAAGCAGAGGATCAGTGAAAAAGACAATGACCCTTGATGAGATGGACTGACACAATCGCTGCAAAAATAGGCTCACACTTAACAACATTTGTGAGGATGGTGAAAGACTGGGCAGTGTTTTGTTCCGCTATGCCTAAGGTAGCTGTGAGTTGGAACCAACTTGATGGAATCTAAAAACAACAACAGCATGCTGGTAACTCCTAAATTCATATCTCAAGCTGAAATCATCTTCTGAACTTCACCTTCTCTGTCTCTAATTGAATGTAAAAAAGGATCTCAAACTGATCATGCCTAAAATTGAAATTATTTCCCTCCAAAACCCTTCTTGTTTTTTCCCCCTTCCTGGTAAATAACAACTCCCTTCCAATTCCTTACAAGGAAAACTTTTTTAAAATTATTCTTGATTCAAATGCTCACTTACATATCCACTATACAAACTATCACCTAGTGCTGTTGGCCTTTCCTTCAAAATCTATTCCAAATCTACCTTTCAGGGCACCCCCTGGTCCAGGCCACCATTACCTTTGCTTGTATTTTTCCAATAGACTCAAGTGGTTTTCCCACTGACACTCTAGGCCACTCTCCCACAGTCTAGTCTCCAGATGGAAGCTGAAGGAATTGTACCAGAACGTAAATAAGACTCTTCCAATGGCTTTCCCTCTTATGCTACATGAAAAAAGGAGACTTCACATTCATTTTACATGGTCTTTTCCCACCTCGGCCACCTCTCTGACATCATGCCCTACCACTTCCCCTGTGCTCATTCTGCTCCAGCCATGCTGGCTTCCTTGCATTTTCTAGAACAAATCAGACACTCTCGGGGTCTTTGAAATTGCTGTTGCCTCACCTGGAACACTTCTCCTAGACAGCTATGTCGTTCAGTCACATAGACCTTCAGGACTCTCAAATGTCTCCTTATTCAAAAGTTTTTCCTGATCATCCTATATAGTAAAATAGATTCCCTCTCACTTCTCACCTGATTTATCAATACCCAAAGGATTTAGTGTCATTTGACATACTCTACATTGATACATCTTTTTATAAACATTGATACATTTTATAAACAAGATCCTGGAGGACTAGAGCTTTGTTTCAGTCACTGCTAAGTCCCTATTGCCTAGAAGAGTGCTGGCACAGAACTAAATGTACATAATAAATACTTACTACATAATAAACACTTAACGCATTTTAGTGTTGAAAATAATATTTTGATTTTAACTTCTGTGGGAGCAAAGAAGAAACCTCTGAGATCATACAGCAACCTGAAGTCTACAGTCAATTTCTCCACTTCCCCATCCCAGCCATACAGTGTCCCCATGCATTTACTTGTGCAGAAGAAATGAAGACGACAGGAAGAAAACGACAGCCTTTAGGAGTAGCAACACACTGAAATGTAAATTTACTTCCAATTCAGTCTTGAATTTGGCCTCTCTCCTCCCTCCTGACACAGGTCCCTATCGCCCCACAGCTGACTTACCACAGTATGTCCCTAACTGGAACCCCTGCCTCCAGTCTGCTATTTTTCCAATCTACCCTCCACCAAGCTGTTAAAAGGCCATCTAAAATGAGAAATTTGTGTACTTTCCCCAGATTGAGGCTCTTTGCAAACCACTTTGCTACTGTTAGGCACAAACACTTGTTATTTAGACATGTGTATACAATTGGAAAGCCCAAAGCTTCTTATTTAATTTAGCTTTAGAGTTAACATGCTTCACTTTTCTTTTAGTCTTCATTTCTTTCACCTACCTTCATGAGTTATCAAGATTTTACTCTGCTCTACAATATCCTGGGCCTTGATGGAGATATAAAATAACCTTTGACTTTTAGGTACAGATACCATTTGTAATCATACCTAGATGCTTATGAAAAGGCAATAATGGCCCAAACCAGAAACAAACAAAAATGAAAGGAGGGGAATGAATGCTGCTATACAAGGGCTGCCAATTCAGTTCGCAAACTCATCCTCACAAAAGTGCTACATACCTCATTGCTGAATGTCACTATGGTCACCTTCATAGTGACCCTTGGGAAGCTATGCACTGATTTCAGTGCCTAGTCCACCATTCAAAGCAATACTGGAACTATTTTTCTGGAATGGCCACCAGAGCTGTCATTATCTTACCCTTGATATCCTGAATGTCATCAAAATGTCTTCTTTTCAGTATTTTCTTTATCTTCAGAAAAAGAAAAAAGTCATTGGGGGCCACATTAGGCAAGTAGGTAGGGTATTCCAATACAGTTACTTGTTTACTGGCTAAAATCTCCCTCACATATAGTTATACAATTAAGTTTGCAAACTTGCCAACTTGTGCAATGGCCATTCCAGAAAGAGTTCCAAAATTGCTTTAAAGAGTAGAATAGGTACTGGCATCAGTGCATAGCTTCCCAACGGGCGTACCTTGAAGGTGACTGTAGTGATATTCAGCAATGAGATATGTAGCACTTAGAACAGTTAAGTTCACAGACTTTAATTGTCAGACCTCGTATGCCAAGAACTCCTCAAAGCAGGGAATATTACCCTCATTTTATACATGAGGACATTAATGTTCAGAGATTACATTTCTTGCCCAAATTTCCTGCTGTTTCCTATGCTGTACAAAGAATACTACAGAGCTAGTAACAATACATAAGAAACTGTGTACACATACTATTTAATGAAATTAAAAAAAAAGAAAAAAACCACAAAATTTGCACCAATACTGCTGCTATATAAAATGGCTATATATACATAAAGAGTTTAGACGGAAACAGGTAGTTTTGATTTTATTTGACTACTTGTCCTCAAAACTGTTCAAGTGCTTAATTATGATATAGTAGTTTGATTAACATATTTTGAAAAGAAGAGGTGCTAGACTGTACATTGCTTAGACTTGGCAGAAGGAAGAGAATTTCATGGGCAGTGGTCAGAGGTATTTTTTTGGAAGAGAAAGTGGAAAAGGTAGGGGAGAGATCTGGAGCCAGAGAGAAAGGAGATGAAGAGAAAAGATTCCTCATTGCTCGGTGGTCTGGCTTGCTATGGGGTCTCTCCATCCAGCAAGGACTGTTCGCACTTCCCAGATACTGACAGGAAGCCTGCTGGCTAACTAAGTTTCATGTTTCTCTAGGGCGACAGCTAGCTGAAGCAGGACACTGAGACTCAACTAGCGTTGCTGAGTGGAAACATCACTGGGCTAGAAATGAGAAGGCCAGTGTCCCTCATCCCACTTTGGCTGCCAAGGAGATTTATTTCCACATAATCTTGGACAGGTCACTTACTCTCTTTTGGCCTCAGTTACTCTATATGCATAATGCAGAAGTTGAGCTATAGGATACACTAATGTTCTTTCCAGTTTTAAACCTTTTACTATTATGCTAGTTTAAGCTCTCATCAACCCCCAAGATGGTTGCAATAGCCTCCTGACTGGTCTTTCTACCTCCAGTCTTCACCCTGTAAGCTGATCTTTTATATGGCTGCAGAATGTGCTACCTAAAAGGCAAATCAGATCACATCTTGCTTTACAAACATTCAGTGACTCTGTACTGCATCGAGTCCCCTGGCTACAGTCCAAGCGCTTTAAGAGAGATCACAAAGCCCTTAGTGACGGGCCCATCCACCTCTTCAGCACCATCTCCTGTCATTACCCCTTTTGGACCTCAGGCCCTAGTAATAAAGAACATCTTGCAGTTTCTAAACACACTACACCATTACGTTTGTGTCTTGGCTAGTCCCCTTTTAGGAAATCTGTTTGCCCCTTTCTTCACCTGTTTCACTTTCCTTCCAGTTTCAGTTCTGTCTTCTCTCCTTTAAGATGTTTTCCTGGAACCTCCAGTCTAGTCCATGAGATTTACTTTTTCTAGCATGCTGCACTTACCTCATGATCCTATATTGTTCTGTATATTGTTGTCTGTTTCTCTACCAGGCAGACAAGTTCCTGAAGTGCAGCAGCTGTTCTTATTTGTCTCTGAAGTCTTAGCCCACCTCCAATCTCCCTTCCAGCAAAGCCTAGTCCATATAGCCTGGTTCACAGGAGGCTCCTAGTAAATGCTTATTGTATTGCACTGTGTGTGTCTCAGCTATAGCTCCAGACATCCTCCAGGATCCAAGACCATCAACCTTTAGCAAGCCCTCTTAATACAGTCCTCAAGGTGGACCAAGGCAGGTGCAGTCCCTACTTCTTAAGTGCACGTTGCTAGTCCCCCCTGCCCCTCCCCAAAGCTCTGCAGCCTCTAGTCTTTTCACTTCAGAGTTGGCAGGTCAAAGACAGGCTCTCAGCTCCCTATTCCCTTCCATCGATTTCTCTCACCAGAACTGAAAAGGCTTCACATTCCCTGGGCTCCACACTGCTGTTATATAAGGCTTACAGGAAAAAATCGCATCTGACTCCAAGACGGCATTTTTTCAAGCATTACTAAACACCCCTAACCTATCAGCTCCTAGCTTTGTAGTCATTTCCAGTTGGAATGTTTTAGGCCGAAAAAAAGACAGATTGTGAAAAGACATAAACATCTTTGGTGAGAGGTGACATGTGTTTTCTCCTAGTGAAAGCAAGGCACTCCCGTGGATTCTGCAGTTTTTGGACACTGCATAAAATACATCTTTTAGGCAATTAATCTCCTGGTAGGCTTTGAGTGAAGCAATTACCCTGTGTTTTCCTTTGTCACTGTTCAAAAGTTTAACAGTGCATCTATCTGCTGTACTGGTGTCTGGAAAGCCAAAGGCTGTTTCAGAGCATCTATAGCAAACACATGTAGAAATGCTCAGTGTTCACACGTTTGATTTAAATATTGACAATTTTTTTCATTTGAATATTAAACCCTTAGCTTTATTCATCTTAAATGCTTTCCAGGAGAGTGACTTCCCCCCATTAGGGTGGCTCCCAGTAACTCAATATAAACTTTGAAGTGGGAGATGCATGGAACATGGTAGTCTATTGTGCTCACATTCTGTGGTGGGGCAGCTGTAACTGGTTATAAGCCAGGGCTCGAAATAGTATTTGGAGCTTTCTTGGCAGATTTTTTACATCGTTATTCAATATGAACTGCACATCATATGCTCGTAGTTATGAAAATGTCAGGAAACTCCTAGTATTCATGCTTTGTTTGACAAAGCTATTTTAGAGTAGTGTTGGAAGGCAGAGGCAGTCAACATTTGGGATGTAGAAGAAAAGAACCCTCCCACCCCCAGCAGGTTTTGAGAAGTTGGTAATTGGGTCCTATATGACAAGAGCTCAACTCACAACTGATGGACGGACATTTCACACTGTCTTGATTATTCCAGGATGTGTGTCAGGGCTACTAGAGGTCTGGACAGAAATGCAAGAAACTTGTTCACTTCTTGCTCAGTTTGGATCAACTGAGCTTCAGATCAGGGTCAGCAAACTGTTTGACTCAATCCTAGCAGCAGCTGAGCAACACCCTTCAGGGACAAGAGTAAGAATAAGGCAGAGTCTAGAGAGAGGGAGGAAACCCTGGTGGTCTAGTGGTTAAGTGCTGCAGCTGCTAACTAAAGAGTTGGCAGTTCAAATCTGCCAGGCACTCCTTGGAAACTCTATGGGGCAGTTTTACCCTATCCTATAGGGTTGCTATAAGTTGGAATCAACTTGATGGTAATGGGTTTGGGTTTTCTAGGAGAGAGAGGGGAGAGAAAAAAAGGAACGAGGGTTAGTGGTAAGACGGAGAGAAGGAAAAAGGGAAGGACAGAGAGAAAAGGAAGTGTTAAAGAAAGGCAACTGAGATTAACATAGGCTTGGTTAACAATAACATAATAAATTCATGTGATGTTTCCTAGATACTTTAGTATAAATTTAGATTTTCATCACATTCTTATGAGACTGGTAAGGGCATTTTTCTTCATCCTTAAAAAAAACTGTGGTTGAAATTTTGAAAAACAGAAGCATAAAGAGAATTAAAATCACTTGCATCCAGAAGCCACAGATAGACTCTGTTAATATGTAGCATATATTTTTCTATACACATATAAACTCACAAATGAATTCTTTGTAAAAACTGGAATTACATTAGACATAATTTGTCCTTTTTAATGTGGTATATATTTTTCTAAATCACGAAGTATTCTACAACTTGACTTGTAGTAGCTACAAATAAACATTTAATTTGTATCTAACTTTTCATTATAAAAAACGTTGTGACAAAAATCCCTGCATATGAGCCTTGCATAAATCTATGATTATTTCTGTAGGCTAAAAGCTATGAGTAAAATTATTTTCTCAGTCAAAAAAATGCATATTTTAAAGGCCTTTGGCATATATGGCTACAATTTTTATTAAAATTTATATTTCTACCATGAATAAAGGTGTGCGTCAGGGTTGTATCCTTTCACTATACTTAAATCAATCTATGTGCTGAGCAAAATATCTGAGAATCTGGACTATATGAAAAAGAAAACTGCATCAGAATTGGAGAAGACCCATCAACAACCTTCAATATACAGAGGACACAACCTTCTTGCTGAAAGTGAAGATTGGAAGCACTTACTGATACCGATTAAAGACCACCGCCCTCAGTGTGAATTATACTGCAACATAAAGAAAACAAAAATTCTCACAACTGGACCAATAAGCAACATCATGATAAATGGAGAAAATACTGAAGTTGTCAAGGGTTTCATTTTACATGGATCTATAATCAAGGGCCAGGGAGGTAGCAGTCCAGAAATCAAACAAAGCATCACATTAGGCAAATCTGCTACAGAAGATCTCTTCAAATGTTAAAAAGTAAAGATGTCACTGATATGGACAGACATTTCATGAAAGAAGACATTCAGACAGCCAAAAGACACATGAGGAAATGCTCACAATCACTAGTTGTTAGAGAAATCCAAATCAAAACTACACTGAGATACCATCTTACCCCAGTGAAGCTAGCAAGAATGCAAAAAGCACAAAACAGCAAATGCTGGAGAGGTTGTGGAGAGACTAGAACTCTTCTGCACTGCTGGTGGAAATGCAAGATGGTACAACCTCTTTGGAAAGCAATCTGGTACTTTCTTAGAAAGTTAGAAATAGAAATACTATATGATCCAGCAATCCCACTGTTTAGAATATATCCCACAGAAATAAGGGCAGTCACATGAAAAGATACATGTATACAAATGTTTATTGCAGCTCAGTCCACAACAGCAAAAAGATGGATTCAACCTAGGTACCCATCAACAGATGAATGGGTAAACAAACTATGGAATATATACACAATGGAACATTATACAATGATAAAAAACAATGATGATTTTTGGAAGCATCTCATAACCTGATATTAACTAGAAGGCAGTATGCTGAGTGAAATCAGCCAGCTGCAAAAGGACAAGTATTGCATGAAACCACTATTATAAGGACTTAGAAAACAACTTATGCACAAAAGAAAAGACTCTTTGACAGCTACAAGGGTGGTGAGGGAAGGAGAGGGATATTCATAGATTAGATTTAAAAAAAAAAAAGAGAAAGAAACACTGCCGTTGAGTCAGCTCCAACTCACAGCGACCCTAGAGGTCAGAGTAGACCTGCCCCATAGAGTTTCCAAGGAGCGTCTGGTGGATCTGAACTGCCAACTTATTGGTTAGCAGATGTAGCACTTAACCCACTACACCACCAGGGTTTCTATAGATTAGATAGTCAATAGGAACTAGGTTAGGTGAAGGGTGTGACAGCACCTAGTAGATGGCAGATTAGCATAAATAGACTACACCATAAACTAAAAGGTTTTCAAAATTCAACCCAACATTTCGAAGGATAGAGTAGACATGACAAGGTTCTGGGAACTGTACTTCCAGGGGACATCGAGATAGCATTACTAGTCCTTTACTAAAACAGTGTTCGGCACTCCATGTTGGTGAATGGCATCTGGGGTCTTAAAAGCTAGCAAGCTGCCATCTGAGCACAATCAACTGGTGCTAATCCACATGGAACAGATAACAACTGAGAACATCAAAGACATGAGGAAAAATGAGCCTAGGAGACAGAAGGACCCATACGATTGGGTCTCATCAATATGAGACCAGAAGAACCAGATGGGGCCTGGCCACTGCCAAAGATAGCCTTGGTAGCTGGCGTGACATAGAAATGCCGATGTAACATGAGAAAAAGAGGTATGCAGATCAAGAACTCTACTAAAAGACCAGACTTGATGGTCTGACCACCTGAAGGGTCCCCTGGGAACATGGCCTCTAGATTTGCTGCTGCCCCAGACCTAAGACCAGTACTGAGGTGAACACTTCAGGCTAACAATGGACTCGAAGCAGAGACACAGAGTGAGCTTGTGGTGTGGGTCCTTTGTGGCTTTATACAATTTACAGAAGGCTGTGCTACTGGTTTCTTTCTAGAGGCAGCAGGAGAGAGTGGAGGAGACAAGCATTCACTGGGAGGACAGTAGTAGTAAAGGATGTAAAGGAGGAGTGTGTTGTCACAGGGTGGGAAGAGCAGATAGAGTTGTAGAGATGTAGGTATGCAAAATTGACTTGGATTGTATACTTTCACTTAATCATAATTAAAAAAATTAAAAAATAATACAAAGAAAGCAAAGACATCACTTTGAAGACGAAGGTACACCTGACCCTAGCTTTGGTATTTTCAATCATCTCAAAGGCACGGAAAATTGGACAATGAATACGGAAGACCAAAGACGCATTGATGGCTTTGAATTACAGTGTTAGTGTAGAACACTGAGTATACTATGACCTGTCAGAAGAACAAACAAGTCTGTCCTGGAAGAAGTACAGCCACAGTGATCCTTGGAAACAAAGATGGCAAGACTCTGTCTCGTGTATTTTGGGCACATTATCAGGAGGGATCAGTCCCTGAAGAAGGATGTCACACTTAGTAAAGGAGAGGGTCATTGTAAAAGAGGAAGTTCCTCAACAAGGTGGACTGACCCCATTGTGGCAACAGTGGGCTCAAACGTAACATAGCAACAACTGTGAGGGTGACACAAGACCACCAGTGTTTCATCTTGTTGCACACAGGGTCACTGTGAGCTGTAAGTGACTCAACAGTTACACCCGTGTGTGTAGGAGAGTGTCTATTTCCTTGCATTCATACTAACATGAAGCATTATTACCTTTAAAGATTGTATCTCATTTTTTATGCTTAGCAAAGGTAAACATGTTTTGCCTAGGTTCATAAACTGCTTGTATTAGTCATTATGTAAACTGTATAGCTTATGCATTTTTGTATCTAGTCTACTGTCCATATTACGATTCTTTATTAGATGACTAGATGAAGTGACTTTCTTCTTTTTTTAAGATAACCAACTTGCTCAAGATTATGTAGCTAGTTAAGTGAAAAAAAAAGTATTCAAAAGTGGGTTTTATACTCTGCTTCATGTCACGTCAAGCCTACAGATCATTTCTAAATTCTGAAAATAAAAATGTCCCTAAATCCAAGAATAGCCCTTCAAAAACAAATCCACAGAATTAAAAAAAAATGAAGAGAACTTGCAATAAACGAGGTGCAGTGCCCTCCACAAGAAGTATCAAACATCTCTTTGATCTTTTTTTACAGGTACCAGACTCTGTGCTTAGAATATTTACGGTAGCCTATGTGAATGATTTCTACTTTCCAGATTGCACATTTAAAGTAAATCTATAGGGACAAACAACATAAGAGAGACTTGCTGTGATAAACGGAAGCTAGGTTGATGGCTTATTTCATGTGGCTCAGTGAGGAAGTACAGCTACCAAGATTGCTGAGTGACACTAAGGCACTTGACACCGGGCACTCGTAACCAGGAGTAGACTCTCTGCCATAAGAAAAGAGCCATCCTGCTTCTCCCTCCACTCGTTCAACTTCATCAGCAGCAGCAGGCTTCACTCTGGGCACCTGACATCATAGCGATATATACAAACTATCATTCATCAAAAGGAAAGAGACCAAGCTATTGAAGAGAATCATTCACAAAAGGAATGGTTGAGGGAGGTAGAGATATGATCCTGGAAAGCAGACTAGGAAAGATAAGAACATGCTTCAAAGCTTCAAGGACAAATCTGTGTTCTCACATTAGATAGGTGCGCTGCTCCTTAGGTTTCTCATTCATCTTAGCTCCAGGATCCTGGCAAACAGTGATCCATCAGTTAACAGACACACTATATATTGATAGTCTTCTTGATGTCAAGGCTTGGTTCTTGCCCTTGTGGATATGTACATCTGAAGTGTACCCAGTACTTCGATGTTAAAGGCAGAATAGATAAAGAATTGTACTTATCAAAATGTGGAATGCTGGAGGGGTGTTTGGATTGAAGAAATAAATCAAAAGTATTTTTGGAAATTGCTGAAGAAAATGCCAGAGTCTAGAAGCCAAGATCAGACTACCTGAGGGCTAAAGGTTCCCATTCTCACATCACTAAATGACATTTTTATCAACAGCTCTGGGAGTCCTTGGATGGTACAAATGGTTAACGTGCCCAGCTGCTAACCAAAATGCTACAAAGTTGAGTGTACAGAAGCACCCTGGAAGAAAGATCTGGTAGTCTTCCAAAATATCAACCACTGAAAACTCCATGGAGCACAGTACTACTCTGATACACACGGGCTCAAAAAAAGTCAGAGTTGAATCAAGGGCAAGTGGTTAATTACAGCTCTGCATGGTTAATTTATGTTGATGGCTCCCAGGATAAAATACAGATTCCTTCCCCTGACTTATAAGGTAGCTCTCAGATTGGACCCTGTTTATATTTCTAGCCTCAACCTCTGCTGACAAAAAGAAGAATCAAATAGAAAGCTGCCTGCAATCATCTCAGTATAGGCTAGGCCCTCAGTGGATATTGCTGGCTTTTCCATTCCCCTGGTGGGACAGTGGCTAAGAGCTATGACTGCTAACTAAAAGATCAGCAATTTGAATCCACCAGGTGGTCCCTGAAAACCCTAAGGAGTAGTTCTATTCTGTCCCATATGGTTGCTATGAATCAGAATCAACTTGATGGCAACAAAGTTGGTGTTTTGGTTTCATTCTAACAACACTGAGTACCAGGCGGTGGTGACTGGTACAGGCTATGATGCTCAAAGAGCTCAAAGGTGACAAGGGGAGAAACAGCTAGCCATTATGAACCATCCGGAGGGCTACGACTTGGTGAGGGCTGACTTCCCACTGGAAGGTGTCAGGTGGAAACGGCAGGAAAGGATGCAGTGGCAGATCTATTTGTTCATTCTGCAGACATTAATGCTTTCTATGTGCCAGCCATTATTCTAGATGATGGGGCTCAGTGGTATACCAAAGGTAGGGCAGGGGAGCAGGCTATAGGGATTATGGACAATTTAGAAAGAGTAATTAAATCAGCCCCAAACTATTCTGCTTGTATTATCACCATGCCTCTGCAATTCAAACAACGTCAGAATAAAATATTGCTCCCCTTTGGGGTGTAGGTTTCCACTGGCTGGCCCTTAGTACTCCACTGGGGGGCTACAACAATGAACAAAACACCTCAAACTCTCTGCCCTCATGGAGCTTATATTTCAGTCAAGCAGGGTGGCAGGGACTTCTAGTTGTCCACTGGTGTCTGCTCTTCTCTTCAACTTTAAGAGTAAAACTCTATCTTAGTTGGCCCTGGACTCATCCATCCAGAAGTCAGAGCTACATGTGACCATGTGACTGTGTTCTGGCCAGAGAGACACGATGGAAGTGAAGTAAACCATCTCTGGGTCAGGCCGTCTTTGGGAAAGAGAAAAGAACAGCTGTGCTCCCAACTGTGAGCACGAGACAGAGTGCCAAAGAAGCCATCTAAGACAAGATACATACCAGAGGTTGAGGCTGACAGAGGAATCAAATATAACAAACTCAGATGTCGGGGTGTAGTCTAGAGAACAGAGCTACACTTTGAGGTCCAGGATCCTCTGGACTGAGGGGAATCAATTTCTAACTTGTTTCGACTACTGTATCTTATCATTCTTTACCTATGTTATCCATTCATTTGTTCATGTATTATACCACTTTACACTGTACCCTAATTATCACTGAACATAGACAAATCAAGAAAAGACAGTTTTTTACTCAATGGTAACACAGAAAAATAAAGCAGGAGTGGTGAGAGGGAGAGCTGGTAGTTGGGGAAGGCTGCAGGATCATGGTTGCCCTTAGATCTGTGCACTTGAATTTGCTAGCCTGTAGCTATACATGGATGCTGAACACTTGAATGTGGCTAGGCTACACTGAAGTATGTGATTAAGCACAAAACATAACCTGGATGTCAAAGACTTCGTCCCACAAAAAGAATATAAAATATTTTGTTTATATTTTTATATTAATGATGTGTTGAAATTACAATACTTCAGAACTATGTGTTAAGTAAAACAACAAAACCAACCCAGTGCTATCAAGCTGATTCCGACTCATAGTGACCCCATGGGGCAGAATAAGATTGCTCGATAGAGTTTGAAAGGAATGCCTGGTGGATTTGAACTGCCAACCTTTTGTTTAGCAGATGGAGCACTTAACCACTATGCCACCAGGGTTTTCTAAATAAAGTAGGAGATTAAAACTAATTTCACACTTTTTACTTTTTCAAATGTGGCCTTTAAAAAATTTAAAATTACATGTGGTTTATAATTGTTGCTTGAATTATTATTTCTATTAGCTGATGCTCACTGCTTTAGCTCCCATTAACAATTCCCTTGTTTCATTTTATTCGGATGCACAATTAATGCCCATAGAAGCAGCAGCCAAGAGATTGAAATATGCATTGCATTGGACAAATCTGCTGCAAGAGACCTCTTTCAATTGTTGAAAAGCAAAGACATTACTTTGACAGCTAAGGTGCACCTGACCGAAGCCATGGTGTTTTCAGTTGCCTCAAATGCATGTGAAAGCTAGACAAGGGATACGTCAGACTGAAGAAGAATAGATGACTCATGATCCTACCCAGGAAGAGAATCCTCACCTATCATCTCCTGTTCTCTGGCTAATTGTTGTTGTTGTTTGTTGCCACAGACTCAACTTCAACTCTTGGTAACCCCTGTTTAAGAGAACAAAATGTTGCCCAGCCCCACACCATCCACATGACTTTTGGTATGCTTGAGTCCACTGTTGTGGCCACTGTGCATCATGAGCGCCTTCCAACTAGGGGGTCATCTGCCTGCACTATATCCTGCTAGTAGGAGCCATAAGGTTTTCACGGACTGATTTTCAGAAGCTGACTGTCAGGCCTTTCTTTCCTAGGTAGTCTTGCTTTAGAAATTCTGCTGAAACCTGTCCAGCATGTGTGACCTTGCTGGTATTTGAAACACTGGTGGCTCTTGGCTGCAAACAGAAAGGTTGGTGATTCAAACCCATCAGTGTCTCCATGGGAGAAAACACCTAGCAATCTTCTCTGCTCTATCTTATATAGTCATTATGAGTTAGAATGAATTTGATGGATACAATAACAACATCTTCCAGCATCATGTAACACTTAAGCCACCTCAGTATGACAAACTGATAAACAGGTGAGAGCAGTGGATATTATGGCTTATCAATAATTTAATAATCCAGGAGACCTTAAAAATCCAGAAAGGTAGGCCCCAACATGTAGGTTGAGTACATAGCTGCCTCTTTGGAGAGCACTGAGAGCACCAAACTCTTTGCCCCTAAAAAGAACACACAATTTCCCAATTAGATCTCCAAAATGCACTAACTTTCCGCTACTAAAAGGTTGCTTTTACCTTAAGAGCTTTTGTTTCTGGAGGAACCTCATTAAACAAAGTGGTATTTGAGAAACTCTAAGCCAGTATCCAAAAGCAAGGGCTTTGGACTCAGAAAAACTAGGGTTCAAATCCTAGCTCTGTATTTTCCTGGTTGTGTGGCCTTGAAAACAGTAATTACTTAACCATTTTAGGTGTCCATTTGTTCATCTTCCAAACCAGGATACCATTACCTACATGTCACACAGCTGTTCTGACCTTCTATGTGAGTACTAGGCTCGCAATTCCACACACATTGTGGATACAGGCTAACTCTCAGAATGCAGACTCCAGCCCCCTAGCCATCTCTGTTAAGAAGCTATATAGAACCAGGAAGGAAGAATAATGAAATGTAACTATGGGAGGTATGAATCATCTTCACTTCAACTGCCTCACAGAGAAATTCTGCCAACGGGAATTGAGCTTGGAAAGGCAGAGAAGGGAACCACATTCTCTTTCAGCACCAACTATAAGTGCCAAACTTCCTGTCAAGCACATGCAGCATTCTGCCTGGAGGCTAAGGGATCAGGAGTATGTGCAAAAAAGAATTGAAATGGCTCTTTCAGAAGGAAGAAACACAAGGCAACTGTGTTGTGTCTTCAGTGAAATATCCTTTTCATACTGGACCTTGGGTCACACCTGCCAGAGATGGGCTGTCAAGGTGATGCTGGCCGTTGCCAGATGAAGTGTTTCATTAACACCATCAAACTACGACAACATTTAAGGGTCCAAATGCTGGATCCTTACATATCACCCCGACATAAATCTTACCTTAATTCACAGTGCTGGCAACAACTGAAATACTAACAGCTTTCATCCATGAGTCACACAGGGGAGTAAGTGCTTCATTTGCATTATCTCATTTCATGAGCACCTCTGGGGGACAGTAGGGGGAGGGTTGGGGGGTAATTGTTAGCTCTAATTTACTGAGTCTTAGAAAGGTTTTCCAATTTTCCTGTGATCCCTGAGTGTCAGAGTGACGGTTAGAATAAGGTCCATCTGATTCTTAATCGTTCTGCTACCCTGCTACAACATATAGGAAGGTCTGGCTCACAAGGCTTACATTATGAAATAATGAAGCCTTACAAATTTGATGGCATTTTAGCTTCAGTTGTGTTAGTTATTTTTATGGAGACAAAATGCTAGGGAACACATCTGCCTGGCTAGGAAGTAGACCCTGAACAAGTTTGTGGTTGAGAAGCCCTTGGGAAGGACTGTCACATGTAAGGAGAGCCAATGTTTTATCATGGGAAGGGGATGAGATTGGGAAGAAGGTACCTTAAGCCTGGTGGGGTTATATTGGGACATTTTCCAAACCTCTCTGAGTCTCATTTTACTCATCAGTGAAATGGGAATACTTATCACAGGATTTTTGGATGACAATGCATATGAAGATGTGAGCTACCAAAAAAAGAAAAACAAAACAACAACAAAAAACAAACCTAAAGGTGCCAAGTCGACTGTGACTCATAACAACCTTACAGGACAGAGTACAACTGCCTCACAGAGTTTCCAAGGAGTGCCTGGTGGATTTGAACTGCTGACCTTTTGGTTAGCAGCCACAGCACTTAACCACTACACTACCAGGGTCTCCTTGTGAGCTACAAAACCCTACACAGAAATGGAACAAACTAATCAGGTGTGTGGCATGGAGGCGGTGGCTTGGCTTGAGGTCAGAAGCACTGGAAGAAATGTGACCTTTTACATAAGTCCATGTGACTTGGGGAAATGTGATTTTTATCTGCCCCTGTAATTAGTTTGAGTAATAAAAATTATGCCTTTTCAACCCAAATCAAACAGATGTTGCGATAACAAATAATATGGCAAAGGGATTTCTTAATTACAAAGCACTTTCTGTATATTTCACTTGATCCTCAAGATAACTCTATGAGGCAGATACTTTATAATAAAAATGAAGCTGAAGAGATTAAATTGCTTTATTTTGATAAAGCATTATTAATTGACTATTAATTGACAAAGTAGGGACAAAAATCACAGGACCGGTTGATGTTAAATCTAGTATCCTTTCTTCTTTACCTAATTTTGTCTGAGTCTAGTCTCTATTCTCCCATCTCTTTCTAGTCTCAGACCAAAAATAAAAGTTTAGCAGGTATAATTTAACATCATTGATGAATCACTGGTCTTCTCAGTCACGTGGACATACTTCCCGGTATTTGGGAGGGTTTGACAGACAGATTAGACGTGGCCTTTGCTCTCACGGAGCATGCTATCTTCTGGGAGAGACACGATTTAAAATGTTGAGACAACACAGGAGGCAGTGTGTTAAATTACACAGCATGGAATCTAAGTGTGATAGAAATCTTAAAAAACAAACCAGCTGCTGTCAAGGCAATTCCAACTCACAGCAATGCCATGTGGAACTTCTCCACAGAGTTGTGGCCTTTCAGAAATTCATAGCCATGCTTGTCTTCCGAGGCATCTCTAGGTGGGTTCACACTGCCAATCTTGTGGCTAGTAGTCAAGTGCTTAACCAGCTGCACCACCCTTGCTGTGGTGTTCAGGGAGAACTTCTGGAGGAGGTAGAACTCAAGCTTCCTCTCCAAGTCATAGCAGTATAGGGCAGATTCGGAGTCCCAGTCAAGTTTTCTCACTACCCAGATTGGTGCCAAAGGGAAGAGGACATTACACGTTTAAAACTCTTTTCTACTTTACCCCCCCATACGAACGTGCCCTTGCCCACTAGATATAACTCTTGGTCTGCACAGTTGCATCTGTGAAGGTTTGTTATCTAAGAGACTGGTTCATGTGTTAGTTGAAATGACTGTCACAATCTCACTAAGATCATTGAGGATGGTGCTTCAGAATGACATACTGCTTTTGTACAAGAGCTATACTTCCTGATGTAATACTCATAAACTTTTTTTCTTTCATGTGGCTTTCCCAAAAATGTAGCCTGGCAATTTAAAAGGCCCAGAAGTAAAGCTGCCCCCTTTGAAGCCCTCTTTATATCTACCATGTGCAGAATCACTAGGCATAACATTAAAAAAAAAAAAAAAAAAAAAAAACTGTGATACAAAATCACTGCACTATCCTTTCAAGTTGGATGCAGTCACTTTAATGTTCAATTGCTGTTCATAGAAATATTTTTTGATCTGAAGAGATATGAAACACGGCTATCCCACAGCTGGAAGTTAAAGATTTTACAGAGGAGCATGGATTAATGGGAAAGTGCAGGGGAACAGGATGGCCTCGTTTCCTTGGTGACCAAGAGTTCAAGAGAAACTCCCTATTCATCTCAACACATTGTAAATCTGTGTCCTCAATGCCAAGCTCTATGTCTGGCGTAGTATAAGCACTCAAGAAATAAGTGTTGAATGAATGAAGAGCTGTTTTCTGTTCTAAGAAGACTATAGCCCAAACTTTCTTTGATGATGCTATACTTTGTAGTACTTTGAGAATCCCGATTATAAACATAATAATGGCCCCCATTTATTAGCATGTGTGTGTTAGGCACTTGGGAAATATGATGTTATTTGCTCTGTGGATCAGTCATGAGAAGCAAGTAAAACTAGTCCTGTTGAATAGAAGAGGAAACTGAGGCTTAGAAATAAAGCAACTTAAGTTCACATAGTCAGGTCTCTGTAATGCCAAAACCCGTGTTGCCATCTACTGTTAACAAAGCCACCCTGATGTGCATAGCGCAGCAGGAACAGAGAAAGGGCCAAAGCAGAGAATGACAGCAATACTAACACAAGTAGTTATTTTGTGGCACAGAGGTTAAGTGCTATGGCTGCTAACCAAAAGGTCAGCAGTTCAAATCTACCAAGCACTCCTTGGAAACTCTATGGGACAGTTCTACTCTATCCTGTAGAGTTACTACAAAATGGAATAGACTCCCTGGCAATGGGTTTTTGATTTTATATATTGCTTTACATATTTAATCCAATTATCATAACAACCCTAAGAGATAAGTTCTGGTTCTATTTATCCACTTACACAGATGAGGAAACTAATACATACAAAAGAATTTAGGAAACTTGTTCCAGGTCACCACCTGGGTAGCAGGTGGTAGAACCAGCTTACAGATATGAAACTACAGTAACTTATTTTTCTTTACAGCCCCCCCAAATTTATTTTGCCTAATATACCCCCTACTTAATAAGAATTTGACTAAATAATATAAAAGGCAAACAATTCTGGTTCCTTGAATATTCCAGTTATGGGGAAGGATCACATACTGAACGATATCCTGAACCTCAGCTTTCTTATCTTTGTAAAGAAGAGACTGGACAGGAAGACTCAGGGTCTCTCCCAGGAATTCACCAGGATGGCTCTATGATCCCAATTGTTCATCACTTTTCTCAAGAGTATTGAAAAATAGTTGAGGCCTGTTTAAATGGTGTCAATCAGGAAAGGCAATGTGACAGTTTTATTAATGCCATCATAAACAGTGTCTCAGGTGAACTGTCAGCACTGTTGATACCTTGGGCCAACGTGGTATAAGCCAAGCCTGCTTCCTTAAAGGTGCAGGGCTGTGTGCTCAGGCATTCTGTCAGTACTACCCTTCTAAGAAAGGCAGCTTTGCTGTTCAAACTTGCCGTGGGTACCTTCGTGCTCTCAGCAATAAGGCCTTCTGGCATCAGTCAGGCCTTTGGAAGCTGCTCTCTCCCCCTAACTTTAAGCCTTTAAGCTTTTGCTTCTCAACATTTCATACTGATAGCATCAAATGGGTGGTAACTGTCTAACAAGAGCATTTTAGGTTGAGGAAACTATCTGTTAGAGTTGGCCTCGAGCCGCTAAAACTCTGGCGTCAATTGTGTCAGAAGCAGCTGACATTTCCCCTTGCTGTGTTACACTTGCAGGAGAAAGATCACAGCAGTCTGTTCTGCAAAGACTACAGCCTAGGAGAAACCCTAGCAGGTAGTTGCAGTTTGTCCCACAGGGTCACTGAGTCAGAATTGACTCAACTGCAATAGCAATGGGGTGGTGTCAAGGACTGCATGTGTCCTCCCCAAAATGTGAGTATCAATTTTGTTGGGCCACGATTCCCAGTACTCTGTGATTTTTGTCCCCTGTGTTGTGATGTTAATGAGGGAGAATGGATGGCAGTTGTGTTAGTGCAGTGGGATTCAATCTACAAGCTTGGATTATGTTGAGGCAATCTAAGTGAGCAGAGAGTTGCGAACCTCACACCACCTAGGAAACAGTGCCAGGAGCAGAGTGCATCCTTCGGACTCGGTGGGGTGGGGAGGGTCCCTACTCAAGAAAGCCCCTAGTCTGGGGGATGAAGGCCAATTGAGAAAGCTTTCCCCTGGAGCTGACACCCTGAATTTGAACTTGAAGCTCACTTCGCTGTGACAGATACGCCCCCCTTTATTAAAGCCATTCACTTGTGTCAGTTTCTCCTAGAGCAGTGCTAGATGCCTAAGCCAGCCAGCCAGCCAAGCCAAGTGCCGTAGAGGTGCCTAAAATACGTGATAAAGATGTTACACTTCTGTCACCATCTTGGTCCTTTCTCTCTCTCCTCCACAGCTCCAGTAGGTGACTCTCATCTAGGGCCTAAGTTCACTAGTCAGGGCCTCACATGTAGCATGAGATAAAGGCCAAGGCTCAGTGAGCAGGGAAGGGGAAGAGAGTGGATTCAGTTCCTAGTGCCAGAAGCATGCCCCGCCCGCCTTTCTCTTTTTAATCTGTACATGTCCCCATGAGGTAAGACTATCATTATCTTCATTTTATAGATGAGGAGGGAGCTTTAAATGTTGAAGCTGGGACTTTAAACCAGTTCTGGCTGATTGCAAAGAAAAGTCTTTAGATCTTTTTTAACTTCAGGCTTTTCTTATTAGAGACTGAAATCTGGAACTTCCCAGAATAACTTGTACCTGGTTCTCCTCCGAAGTACTTTCAAGAGTTTCCATGTCCTTGAAAGCCACATGGAAACTGGGTGAGTGTATGTGACATCCAAGATAACAAACTAGACATATTTATAACTGTTCCCAGTACAAGTTCTTTCACCAAACTTCTTTCTTTCTTTCTCACCTCTTTCCTGATTACATTGAGGGGGACGTCACAAGCACGGGTTATTCTGCCTTCCAGTTTAGAATTGTAAGATCGGTTTGGCAATTACAAGCAGTGAGATATCCTAGACTACAAACAAGCACATTGAGCTTTATCTGACTCATCTGCAAAATGGGACCAATAACTGCCTACTTTCTTAGCCCACAGTGAAATAAAAGAGATAGTATATTTGAAAGCACTTAGTAAACTACAAAGCAGTGGGTAAACTAAAAAGCACTGGGTCTATTTTTATTATTGATTAACTCTTTCAGTGGATATTAAGTAATTCTCTGTAAAAAAGCACATTATTAGGTTATTTGGGTGGATACACACGAAGAAAAGGCAATCTCTGCCCTTAAAGTACGTACATTCTTGAAGAGAAGAGATGTTTACATACATAACTGTAACAGAAGATACAAAAAAAAAATCAAGGCACCAGAACAAAGAGAAACTTAAGATGCTACAAGACCTTAGACAGAGAAGGGCGGGGGCAGGAGGGCACTACAGAGGAACACAGAAGAAAGTAGCATAGCTAAGAACAAAAAGGAAGACAAAAGTCTATAGAACTTGGTGCTGTTTCATTAAATTATGCAGTCAGCCACTAAACATCTAGCATGTAAGATGCCTCTTCCATGCTAGTTACCAGGCAAGGTACTGGGCCAACATGGCCAAGCTGAATGAGACAGGCTTGCAGGCTATCTATAGAAAAATGTCCAACAGGAATTTGGAAATACAGGTTTCAGGTTAGGGAATAGAGTCAGGTTGGCTGACAACAATACTGCAGGAACTCGTGAGCTCATCTAGCTAAACAAATGAGATTACACGGTGGAGAGACTGAGAAAGCAGGGACAGAAACTTGCGGGGAATCAATCCACAATCAGGGGTTGAAAGAAGAGGAATCAACAAACGGACTAAACAGAAAGGCTCAGAGAGGCAGAAGGAAAGGAGAAAAATGCTAATGAAGAAAGGGTAGTCCACAGCTGCTCATTCTACAAAGACGGAGCATATTGGCAACTGTGAAGAAATCACTGTATTTACTGATTAGGGGATATTTAGTGAGTCAATAGCTCCCCCAAGTTCAGGACAAGTTACTGTAATTGTCATGAACTGAGTACTGTTCCCGCCCAAAAAATGTGTGTAGAAATTTGGCTGGGCCACCACTCCAGGTAATGTGTAAGCTGCTTCTGTGACGCTGATGTGGGAAGATAGATGGCAGTTGAGTTGGTGGGGCAGGACTTAATGTACTGCATTGTGCTGTGGCTTGGCACAGCCTCTTGGGATATAAAAGGAAGGGAGGCACGCTGAGGTTTGGGGGCCTCAGCCCATCAAGAAAGAAAGCAGTGCCAGGAACTCAGCACGTCCTTTGGAAAAGACTGGGGTCTTTGTGCCTCAGAAGATTCCAGTCCAGGGGAAGACTGACAAGAATGACCTTCCTCCAGAAAGAAGAGAGAAAGCCTTCCCCTGGAGCTGACGTCCTCAATCTGAACTTTCAGTTTATTGGACTGTGAAATAAATGTTCTCTTTTTAAAGCCACTCACTTGTGGTATTTCTGTTATTGCTGCACTAGATGGCTAAGAGAGTAATCATCTGATTCCTAGACACCAGTAACCATGAGAGAATGCCTAAGTTTGAATTTTGACTCTGCTACTTACAAACTATGTGACTTTCAACAATTTAACCTTTCTTCCCATGGCTTGATTAAAAATACTTTTACCTTCTTCATAAGATTACTATGCAGATTTGTGATAAGCAAGGGGCTTGGTGGGCAAGTCCCACCTTCACTGCTAACTGAATTATAAGGGTCAGTATGAGTCCAAGTCTCAAAGTATGGACATAGAGCCAGTGGAACCTTCCAACTTTTCCATTCTTGTAACTGGCTGTTCATGTGGTACTTTCTCCCCCAGGCCCAGACACTGAGGGCTGAGCCACAGCTCACCAGTTAGACACACACTGTCTTTCAGCTTCAGTCACCCAGAGTGAGGTCAGAGGTCATACATCAGGAGGACACTTTCTTTCAGATGGCCAAACTAGCAGACACCAGCCTCTGCTGGCTGTCACTACCTCTCTGAGTTTGTTAATTCACTGGGACAACCTGACAATTTACAGAGGGCTAACATAGTTACTACAAATCAATTACAACCAAAAAAGATACAAATGGAGAGATGCATAGAGTGAGGTCTGGGAGGGGTCATAGCTTGGTGCTTCCACGTCCCAAAGAACTACACATCACTGTCTCCTGTGCATGGTCACCAACTAGGAAGCTCCACCTGAGTCCCCTAAGTTCAGGATGCGTATCAGCCACTTCACTCGGCCGTAACAGACTACATCATGGCTCCTGAGGTTTAGGCAGCGTCAGGCCCCCAGGTGGTCCCTCTCGGTCTAGTTAGCCCCCATTCGATCGCCTTATTTGTTGTGATAGCTTGAAAGAATTGAGAGCTCCAGCCAAATTACTTTCTGCAACGTGAATATACACCTGGGAAGGAGTCCATAAACTTAGCAGAACAGTACTTAGAACAATTCTTAGCAAACACTAACTGCTTAAAAGTGTTGACTGTCACACACTGACCAATGCACCTAGGAAAGCAACTTTTTCAAAAGCTCAGGGTTTCTGAATTTAAGGACTGCAGGTCCGGTCAGCATTTCAAGCCCTGCGCCAACTGCTTACTCATGTAGGGCATCTACTGCTTTATGAGGAAACCCAAGGATCTGGGCTGGCATTCCTTGGAGGGCATATCATGCCTGATATAGTGCATCATTTGATTTCTTGACTGTTACTTCCATGGTTATTGATTGTGGATCCAAGTAAAATGAAATGTTTGATAACTCAAATATTCTCTCCATTTATTATGGTGCTGCTTATTCCTCTAGTTGTAAGGATTTCAGTTCTCTTTATGTTGAGGTAGAAACCACAATGAAGGCTGCAGTGTTTTGTCTTCACCAGTAAGTGCTTCAAACCCTCTCACTTTCAGCAAGCAAGGTTGTATCATCTGTATATCACAGGTTGTTAATAAGTGTTCTTCCAATCGTGATGAGGCATTCTTCTTCATAAAATCCCACTGCTCAGAATGATTTGCTTAGCCTACAGACTGAATAGATATGGTGTAAGGATACAATCCTGGTGCATATCTTTCCTACCTTTAAACCACGCAGCATCCTTCTGTTCTGTTTCAACAACTGCTTTGTGGTCTAGGTACAGGTTTCTCATGAGCACAATTAATTGTCCTGCAATTCTCATCCATTGCAATGTCATCCATAATTTGTTAAGATCCACAGTCGAATGCCTTTGTACAGTCACTAAAACACAGGTATTTTCTACTTTCAGTCAAAATCTACCTGACATCAACAATAATATGCCTTGTTCCATGTCCTGTACTGAATCTGGCTTGAATTCTGGCAGTTACCTGGCTACATATTGCTGTAGCCATTTTTGAATTACTTTCAGCAAAATTTTACTTGCATGTGATATCACTGACATAATACATGTTAACAATGAAAAAAATAACCTGGGAAGATTTAGTTATTTTTCATCACAGGCTCTTTGTTAATTGATTCAAAGAATTTAATCTTGCTTTTTTTCCCTTTGTGCAGCACTTCATTTGTCATCAGTGTTTTGCAAATGAAGACACAGAAATGTGAAACAACTACCCTCAAGACTAGCTTCTCACAGCCTTCTCCTAGACTTACCCTGCTGGGTAATTGTGGGATTATGGACAACGGGCCAAGGCAGTGAGCACTGGCAGCTTGAAAAATAACTACCCAAGGCTTTGAGATACCCTAGTAGACTGAGGTCAGCTTGTTGGGGACCCATGTTCTCGAGCAGTGTGGGAATGCTACTAAAGATGCCTTTGAAATCAGTTTATGTTATGGAACTAAGAACCCAGGGAAGATAAATTTACCTACAAGTCAACTGGATTAGCACTCAAGTCATTTTCCTTGTGTAAACTGAATTTTGGGTAATGCATGAGCTAAATTGGGAGCAGGGAGCTGAGACATAGATTTCCGGTGCTGCCGAATTCCTGCAGATTTCAGCAGATAACAAAGCTATTATCCCAGCAGAAATGGAAGCATCTTCAAATCCTGGCAGATGGCAGGACTGACAAAAATTACAACCAAATGTATTTTTACACTAATTCGGTTTCTTATGTCTGGCTCTTAAAAGCAAAACATTCTCTTTTAGGAGAAGTTTTAGTAAGAACAGAAGAATGCTGGTAAGGGGAAATCTCCAGGGAATGCCAAGGACTGACAGCAGAGGGTTTCTGATGGAAGAAAGACACAAGGATTTAGATCGAGATTCTGAATGGCGTCATTGTCCTTTCTTCTCCCTTCCCCCCGCCTTTTCTTTTCCTCTGTTCAGTGATCACAACGGAGTGAATATCGAGCCAATGAATACCATGTGATTTCCATTAAGATAATCTTGAAATATATTGAGTACTTAGGCTAAAATTAAAATTAAAAACAAAACACAACCCTCATTAATTATCCTACTTTTCAGGTCAGAGCAAGTAGAAGAAATAGGACCAGAAATCAGAAGACCTGAGTTGTAACCCTGGCTATAATAATCATTAGCCGCCTGTCTTTGGGCTTTGAAGTCAGACAGACCTGGATTTAAGCCCTAGCTCTACACCTGACAGGCTATGTGTGACCTTGGGATAGATAGTTACTGTCTTGGACATTCAGATTCTTCACTGGTCACAATGGATAAAGAAGTGCTTATCTCTAGTGGCCCCCCTTTCAGCATTACAATATGCTAACACACATAAAAAATCTGATTAAAATATACATGGAAAACAGGAGAACAGACTGGAGTTTAGAATAGGCATCAGAAAAATGTACTACTTTCATGGTTTTGAAAACTAGAAGGGTTTATGTACTGACTGTAATTGCAGTGGCTCAGTCATTCCATAAATAATTAAGAGCATGTATGTTAAATGTACCTACTGGAGTCCTTAGGTGGTACAAATATCTGCCAACCGAAAGGCTGAAGTTTCAAGTCCACCAGCAGGAGCCTTGGAAGAAAGATCTGGTGACCTACTTCTGAAAAACTAGCCACTGAAAATCCTATGGAGGACAGTTCTGTTTGAAAACACATGAGGTTTGCGTGAGTCACAGTTGACTCATTTTTTTTATGACACGCTTAGAGTTGCTATGATTTGGCATTGACTCACCAGCAAAGAGTTTTTTCCTTAAATTATACATATAAAGCCCTAGTGGAGCAGTGATTAAGAGCTCAGGCTGCTATCCAAAAAAGCTCAACAGTTTGAATCCGCTACCTGCTCCTTGGAAACCCTATTGGGCAGCTCTACTCTGTCCTTTATGGGATCACTATGAGTTGGAATGCACTCGACAGCAAGGTTTGTGTCTTGCTTTGTATTGTGTTTTTTTAGTTATACATATGGAGAATCCTTGCCTCCTTGGAGCAACTGGACAGTCTCACGTGGTGTGGCCAGGCTGGGTCCTGGGAGAGTACAGAGGAGGGGAGGTGACTACTGAGAGGATGTAACAAAGCTTCTCTGAAGAAGTGATGTCTAAACTGAGATCTGAAAAGAAAGAACAGGACTGAGAAATTCCAGGTGGAAAGAAGAACATGTGCCAAGACTGCTGAGTAAGAAAGAACTGAAAGTAGTTAAGGATTCTGGATGGTAGGGAGGGATTAGGGATGCAGATTAGGGGCAGAAGAGGCTAGACAGGGCAGGACAGATTAAGAATGGTTTCCTAACTGGAAGAAAGGAATACTACTTTATACTAAGGGCAACAGAGAAGTGCAGGAAAATTTTAACCAATACAATAATTTTGCAGCTCAGAGAGTCACTTAAAGGCATATGGCCCATGGCAACTGGCTTGATAGCCTTTACTAAAGGGCAAGCTATAGAATCCGGGCCTATAATGTTTATGAGCAATTTTATAATCCAATAAAAATGAGGGTGATAGATTCCTAAATACAGTGTACCTCAAATCCACAAGTGATAAGTTAATGTTTACAATTACTTCTTTCGGTGCTTAAAATTTAACAAATCCCTTTGAGCTTTTGGGCCTGCCCTGATCAAAGATACTCATGGAGGCATTATTTGATGGTAGCAGATGGAAACGGGTGCCAAGAACATACACGAACAATGTGTCGGGTTAAATCTTGTCTGAGTTGAACCTGCCAGCAGAGCTGGAGAAATGGGGTATTTCCTGCCCATCCGCACCATAGAAGAAGAAAGGAAGGAAGGGAGGACAGGAATACAAACTAGTTCAATAAAACTGGGCTTTCTTCCTTGTGGACTACTGCGATGCTTTTAAAATATCTCATCTTTCTCACTGATTGTCCATGCACTGCTATTTCCCCAAGGAAGAGCTTACTTTACCTATCAGGAGGGACAGGAAAAACAGGACTCAGAATGCTGAGATTTTAGACGAGAAGTTTCCCTTTTTAAAAGTTCCTTCATTTCATACCATACATCTCAAAAACTCAGTTTTCTGTTTCTTCAGTATAGGAACTGGATCCCACTAATCTTTCTAGGCCTGGTGTCTAGCCAATGTTTGTCACACAGGGAATACTGAAAAACACTGTCAACTGAATGGGATATTTTGGCTCATTACATTTTCTGGTAGAATGTGAAAGTCATATAGAAAACGCTTTAGGCTGAAAATCTTTCCAAAATGTGTAAGTCCATTTCCTGTTTCACTGTGACCTCCTTAAGGGTTGAAAATTTCATCAAATTGGGATGCCTCCTGAACCTCATCCTCTCATTGTGCTTACCATAATGCATGGCATAAAGTAAAAAAATATATATATATTTTAATCAGTAGAGGTTTTTTACACCTTTGTAGTAGAATCAATGAATATTAACAGAATTGTTCTTTGCTACCTCTGTCTTGTGTAATCTATGGCTATGTTTCTGCTCTCACAATAAGTAACAGATGATGCCAGTACTAAACCAAATTCATCAGTGATTCATGTACCATCCTGAACAAGGAACCTAATCTCTTGGTGACATTGTCTTCCCATTGAAAAGTGGAGATAATACTTGCTTTGCCTACCTTACAGGGATCTTCTATGGCTCAAAAAAGGTCCCATGTATGGAAATGCTGAATAAAGACTGAGTATAAAGTCATTACTGTAGGGAATGGAGCTTGAGACTTGAGACAAAAAGGTGCAAATGAGTCCAAATTCCAAGGTGAGAGACAACTCTTAAGGAGTGTGATCGTTAAAGCTGTATGTCAACTTGGCTGGACTGTGATTCTCAGTGCTTTGGCAGTTACAATGTAGTTTGGTAGTTGCATGACGATGTGATCACTTTCATGATAAAATTTGATAAGATGTCATCACCTCCATGATTGGATTTGCTGTGAGTAGCCAGTCAGTTCAAAGGGAGTTTCCTTGGCATTCAATATAGGTGGGCTCTCTGGCAAGCCTCATGGGCTTCTGCTTGCTCTGAATCTTGCAGCTGGCTCTTGTTTGTCTGATCTCCAATTGTTGGGACTTGAGCCAGAAGCTTACCTGCCATCCTGCCTACTGATCTTGTGATTTACCGATCTTCATAGCCTATGAGCAACAGCCCTGCTCTCTAACCTGCCAGTCTTGGGTTCACCAGCCCCTGCAGCTCTGTGAATCAGCAGAAGCCTCCAGCCTGACCCACAGATTTGGAATGTTGCAGCTTCTATATAACTGCATAAGCCATTTCATTGATATAAACCTTTCTGTGTAGAAATTTATATGTTTTAATAGTTTTGCTCTCTAGAGAACCCAGCTTAGGACAAGAAGTTACTTTAACCTCTCTGAACCTCATTTACAATTCCAGCTGTAGCAGCCTAATAGGACTCTTGTGAGGATGAAATAATGAAATAAGACTTATAAGCAAGTGCTGTGAAAACTGGAATACAAGCTGTTTTCATGTCAATGCTATATGCTGTTGCTGAGCTGCAAACGTAGGAGATTGGACTCCTCTGTTCTGATAAAACTAGGAACAATCCTTAGTGCAGTGCTTCTTGAACTAGAGTTTCTTTTGATATATCTACAGGCTGGGCTGAAAACACAGATTCAATCTGAGTCTGAGATTCAGATTTAACAGGTGAGGGTAAGATCCAGGAATCTGCAACTCATGGGAATCTGATCCATGTAGACTACCTTGGAGAAATTTTGGCTAGGGCCAGAGGCTGCCAAACTCCCAAAGTAGGAGATACTCCTAAACCAGGGGCTTATATCAGAATCATGTGGAGCTTTGTCCATATTTCTACCCCACACCCCAGATCAAGAGATTCTGATTCAGCTGGTCTGAGGTGGGTCTCAGGCCACTGTGACCTTTTTAAAAATTAATTTTCCTAGGTTCTTCTGGAGATTTGGATTCTATAGGACTAGCACAGTGTCTGAAACAGTATCTGAAATAATCTTTCCAAGGAATGAAAATGATCCTGTAAAAAAGCAAACTAACAAAAAAAACCCACTGCCATAGAGTTTCTGAGAAGCATCTGGTAGATTAGAACTGCCAACCTTTTGGTTAGCAGATGTAGCACCTAACCACTATGCCACCAGGTGACACATATAACAGAACCTTAATTTAGCATAGTTGCCAAACAAATTCCTCTTGTCCCCTCCAATACATAAGCCACAAGATCTCTTTGGGACGTGTTGCCCCTGACTTTTCCCTTTAAGGCAGTCTTTGATAATCAGTTATCTTCCTTTTTTTTTTTTTTTTTGACACGTTATCTTGGTATGTATTGCAGGTGGGTGGCAAGTACAGGCTTCCTCAGTATGACCTGCTCAGGGTTTGGGAGCCCCATGGTCATTTCCATTGTCAGCTTCTGCTCATTTCATTTTATTCTTTAGCCTAGAAGTAGAATGCTGAAAAACATCTAGTTATTTGAACATTCCGGTTATTTAAGGTTTTGCTAAGACCACAGTGATCTCACGTTTTGTGATCCAGTACTTAAAGCTAAAAGAGATTGAAAAAAAATGATGGCAAAAATGTGATTGCAAAGCAAACCCCTAATTCATACAATTACATTATAATTAAACATGCCATTTATTTGCCATTAAAATGATTGGGAATTAGCACAGGGCCAAACTTTGAATGCTGACACTGAATGTTTAAGAGTTGGCTCCTCAAAACACAGAGGGAGCTACAGAAATATGGTCTTACTCTACCCTGCCTCTACTTGATGAATGATTATTTTACTTACTAACAGTGAGTGAGACTAAAGTTGAGAAAACTTTGGAGGTGAGGCCCAGTATAGTTATAATTAAAAGTATGGGTCATTGTAATCAATTCTAAGTGAAAGAGTTAAAGTAAAAATTTAAAAAGTGGATTGAAGAAAAAAATATGTGCTAATCAAGAAAAGCACTCAATTTCTTGGCACTATAAAACGTATTCTGAAAACTTATTAGTGAAGCCAGATTTATAAAGAAAAAAGAACCTGTGGTTCCTTCTTTAAAATTGGGAGAAGAAGAAAAAACACAAAAGTGAAATATAATAGTCACCTCACAAAGATTATCTCTAAGTGATAAAACTGAAAAAGGAATTGATTATGATTACCTTATAAAAACCCTCTCACAGACAAAGGGCTTTCTAATCTCTTAATGTTACTGCTTGTAATAATTCCCATGTTTGTGATGCATTTGATAGAGGGCTGGCTGGTTAAGGGAGGCTGAATCTCAGAGCTAGAGAGCCTAAGCTCAAACACTGGCTCTAGTACTTACTGACCAGGTACACACAAGCAAATTATGTAGCCTCTCTGCACCTCCTTTTCCTCACCTGGAAACTGGGGACATTTTAAAGGTGTAATGGTTAATGCTATGTGTCAACTTGGCTAGGCTATAGTTTTCAGTGTTTTGGCAGATATCATGTAATCATCTTATATTTGCGATCTGATATGAATAGCCAATCAGTTGAAAGGGGAGTTTCCTTGGGAGATGTGGCCTGCCTCCAGTATATACATATATTTTGGAAAAGTTCACTTTGTTTCTCCAACCTGACTTTACCACCTGACTATTGGCTTTTAGGATGTAAACCTGCAGAAGTCTCTGGCCTGTCACCTGACCTACAGATTTTAGATTCACTAACCTCCCCAACCCTGTTAGCCAGCAGAAGCCTCCTGTCTGCCTTCTGACCTGTGAATTTGGGGTTCATTAGCCCCTGAACAAGTGAGACAGCAGAAGTCTTCAGCCTCTTGCCTGATCCACAGATCTGGGGTTTGTCACCTGCCACAATGGCATAAGCCATTTCCTCAAAGTAAATTTTTCTTCACGCATCTCTATACACGTTACTGGTTTTCTTCCTCTAGAAAATACAGATTAACAATTCTAAATGCTAAATAAGATAATGAACGTTAAATGCTTAATACAATACCTAATACACAACAAGTATAAATAAATAATTTAGATTATTGTTATTCTTATGTGGCTGTTCTAACAACCATGTGAGAAGTTGTTTCATTTTACAAATGAGGACACTGAAGCTCATTGGGCAATATGACTTATCAAACTACATGCTACCATGGCAGAGGAGGGACTCTGGAAGGATGGACTGATGAAGCGCAAAGGCTTTCCAGATCTTTAGTATAAACACAGGTACAGGGCAGAAAAATGGGGCATATTTAGAAAACAAAGCAGAACAAAACATGCTAAGTATTTATTACCCATGTAGGGATAAGACATATTGCTGTAGAGCTTTGGAAACCTTGGTGGTGTAGTGATTAACAGCGATGGCTGCTAACAAAAGGTCAGCAGTTCCAATCCACCAGGTGCTCCTTGGAAACCCTATGGGGGAGTTCTACTCTGTCATTTGGGGTCACTGTAAGTTGAAATCCACTCAAAAGCAATGAGTTCCCCTCGACACACACACACTTTGGATACAAAGTTTGATTGTTTGACTTAACTTCCCAGCATTCTGCTTGCAAAGTCTTACAACACTACAGGAGGATAAATGAGGCCTGGCATAGCAATGGTTAAGCACCTTGCTAACAGAAGGGTCGATAGTTGAAACCCACCAGCCATGCTAAGGGAGAAAAGATCTGGTAAGCTGTGCCAGATGACAGCCTAAGAAACCTTATGGGGCAGTTCTACTGTGTCACATAGAGTCACTACGCGTTGGACTCTTAACAGTTGAGTTGGTACACAGCAATAACAGGAGGGCAACTGGGTGTGGCAGAGACTGCTGGCCCAGTGTGGCTACGAACCCTGGCTCCTTCATTTACTGGTTTTCAGATCTGGAGCATACTTCCGTCCTATGAGCCCCAGATTCTTCATCTGTAATATGAGAATAGTAATGATTTTGGACAGAGTATTGTGGGGATTATATGAGATAATATAAACAGCCTATCTCAAGGTTTCTACTCTCAGCATTATTGACATTTTGAGCTGGATAATTTTTTGTTGTTAGGAGCCAACCTGTATCTCATAGGATGTTTACAGGGGGACCATTAGAGGGGACAACAAGGTCTCTAAATGTTGCCACATGTAACCAACACAGCAAAATAACCCTCAGTCAAGAAGCACTGCCCCAGTTCCAAGTCTGGCACATAACAGGTTCTCAATAAATGTTCATTCTTTCCCTCCTTTTAGATAAAGCCTCATCTGGGGAGACCTGACTAATTCAGAATCAGTGTTAATTTAAGCACTGGTAGAACTAAAGCACGTATTTTCAGCAACAGAAAAAAAATAACAGTGTCTATTATAATCCAGAGGACATTGTGGGTCCACTTATGAAAACCTACTATCCACAAGTACTTCTGTGAAATTCATTTACATTCAATAAATATACTAAACCCTCTTGCTATCACATGGATTCTGACTCACAGACACCCTAGAGAACACAACCGAACGGCATCACTGTTTTCAAGGAGTGACTGGTGGATTTGACCTGCCAACTTTTTGGTTAAAAGCTGGACTCTTAACCACGTATCACCAGGGATCCCAAAGTAATATACTAAGTACAAATGATTCTACATTTATCAAAGCTTAAAAAGTACATCTACCACTAATCATTTTCAAACAAATTGGTAACTCTGAATTGGTAACTGCACTTGAAAGCACTGAAATGATACTTATATTTTTTATAAAAACATTTCTCACTATGACTGTGAAAACAGTTTGGTTTTTCTCTTCATAAGTAAGTTAATGAAGCTTTATTTCACTTGAGTATTTAAGGTGGAGGATATCTTATAAGTGTTGCATTGAGATTTTCTAGGTTCTTACTAACTTTTGAAGCAGGAAATTATCTTGTACAGCTAACCTAACATCTTCATGCTGCCTCTGCAAGCTGTTTTCTGTTGTTCAAGCTGCAGTGCAAAACAAGACCAGCTGTTCATGAGAACAGCTTCACCTTTGCACACCTGGAGATGGTATGTAACACCAGGTCTGGCCTGGCATTTCCTCTTCTGTACCAGTGATTCTCAGCTGGGGGTGATTTTACCCCTCGAGGACTGCTGGCAATTTCCGGAGACATTTTTTTGTTGTGACAAAAGGAGAGGGCTTGCTACCTGCAGCTACTGGGCAGGTGCACGGAGTGCTGTGAAGCACAGAGCAGCCTCAGACAACAAACAACTCTCGGACCACAAATGTCCATAGGATCAAGATCGAGAAACCTTGTTTTAGACTATGGCTCTGAGATGCGTTTAACAGGTGAATGATTATCGACTTCTAAAAAAACAAAACTAACCCCCGTAGAAGTCAGTCAAGTCCTAGTATCTGGGTTTGACATATTATTGTTGATTGTGCCACTGAGTTGACATGTAACAGAGTAGAACTGCCCTACTCTAGGGTTTTCTAGCCTGTGGCCTTTACAGAAGCAGACTGCCAGATCTTTCTTCCAAGGAGCTGTTATGTGGGTTTGAACTGCTAACCTTCCAGTTAGCAGCCACGTGCTTAATCACTGAGCCATCAGGCCTCCTTTGGCTTTGAGATAACATGCATCATTCAGAAAGCATCTTCTGGCCCTACAGTTGGATGTCCCTCTCTGGTATCCCCATCAGGCACTTATCAGCACAATGCTGGCGCATGGTAGACATATAAAAAGACAGTAGAATAAATGCACAGTTATAGGAAACACTGGTGGCGTAGTGGTTAAATGCTACGGCTGCTAACCAAAAGTTCGGCAGGTCAAATCTACCAGGTGCTCCTTGAAAACTCTATGGGGCAGCTCTACTCTGTTCTACAGGGTCGCTAGGAGTTGGAATCCAGTCAACGGCAGAGGTGTGGCTGTTTTGGGCTTTTTATAGGATCCAACAATGGGTCCCTGAACTCCACGGGCTCTGGGGCACTGTTTTGACCTCCCTCTCTGGACATACACGTTGCGGGTTCTAAGGGCCTCAGGAGGAGCTTCCCTTGGTAACAAGGGGGGCTATGCGGGAGCTGAGTTTGTTCATCTCTTTCGTCTCTTGTCTACACCAGGAGTTGGAGTTTATTTTCCTTTTCTGCCTCATACTGACAGGAATATAGATTTGGTTTCATTTAACATTTCACTTAATCGCCTGAAAAGTAAAAACTGAACAAACAGATCTGATTCCACACTTTCCACACTCCTTCTTGTGGTGCCGCTAAGCAGAGCTGTTAAAACAAACAGAGGAGAAATGTGGAGGTCAGGGCTCTGCTACTTGTAGTCTCGTTAGCTAGCTACGCCTCTGTCTCCTCCTTCTCTGCAGCCCTCTCCCCAGGCCCTGCTCTGCACTTCTGGAGAGCTGGGGCCTTCTTTTCCTCGCTGCCTGAATACAGGCACCAGCTCTCCAGGCCGGACCAACAGCACACAGCTAAAAGCACGTATTTCCAACACGATAAGGAGAGGACAGTTGCTCTTAAAGCTTTACTTGCTCAGTTTCCAGGACTCCTTGCGATTCCTTGATTCACCAGGTATATTTCTGTCATGAGGCTTTCATACGTGCTGTCTTCTTTGCCTAGAACACGCTTGTCGCAGGCAGAGTCACGGCTCATTCTTTACTTCATTTAAGCCTTTGTCCAAATGCCTTCTTATCAGAGGCCTTCCCTAACCAGCCCATCTAAACTGTCATTCCTCTCCCACATCGCTGTTTTCCTCTTGCTTGGCTTTCTGTTTCTTCCTAAGCAATCATCCTTTCCTGGCATTATTGAGTTCTCTCTAAAACACCTAAGTGTATGCGACACAGAGCAAGGTCTTTGCCTGTGGCTTTCTGTTATTCCTCCGCTGCTAGAACAGCAGTTGGCTCATAGTAGGTATCAGTCAATATTTGTAGTCCAAACAGAAGTCTCAATATCCTTACTGGTTAAAGCCCTGTACCACTGCCACCTCCTCTGGACCCCTCCACGTGTGGTGGGTTATTAGTGAATTATTGAACCCCTCTTAATCAATTCTGCATGTTCACATCTGGTTATTACTTAGTGCTTATCCAAACAGCCTAGCTAAGGGCTCCTGAAGATTCCTCAGGAAGGAGACATGCTTACAGTGAGCAGAGACTCTCTGCTCCCGTGGCTGTCAACCTCAACACGTCCTCAGGTACTAAGTCTCCTCAAGTTCTAGTTTTAAGGTTTTTTATGTACTCCAGGAGCCCCTGGATGGCCTGATCAGTCAGGTGCTACCCTACTAACTGTACGACTGGTGGTTCGAACCCACTCAGAGGTACTTCACAAGAAAGGCTAGAAAACCGTGCAGAACACAGTTCTACTCTGTGCCCATGGTTCACCGTAAGTCAGATTCAACTCAACGGTAACTGGTTTACTGTACTGCGGCCATAACTTAACCTCTTCCCTAGTTTACTTTTTGGCCTCCAAGCAGCTAAATTATTTTTTCAGAACCAGCATGGAAGGTAAAAACAAAGAACTATTACTACCGTTAAAACTGTGTCAAATACTTTCATAGTTGCATCTGTGACCCTGAACCTTTCTTTTTTCCCAGACTCCTTTTATTTTTATAAAAGAATGCACTACACACTGGCATCTGGCTTGTAAAAATAAATACGGTGACTGGTTTTCCCAAATAACTTGGCCTAAGCATCGCATGCCCCACAAAGCCTTGTCTCCTGAGATGTGGCAATCTGTGCAGAGATCTATTCTGTGGTCCAGTCACAGAGAGGGCACCTAGAGAGGTTGAATTACAGACTCTAGAGTGTCTGGATTTAGTAGCAGGACTGACTCTCAACTCTGAAGAATTAGATGTGTGCCTTTGGAGGGTGGATTTCAGCATTGGCAAAATCCTTAAAATAGATGTGTTATTACTCAAGTCTGCATAGTTTTCACTAAGGGCATGTACTCGTGGGGTTTTGACATACTTTACAACTTAGTTTTATAATATTATTTAAATACAGAATGAAAGTTTGGTGGATTTGTTTATCAAAATTAAGTCATATTGACACGAACTTAGTGGGAGGTTCACCACCTCTAAATCAAGGGATCAATTACTAATATTTAGCATATTATTAGTAGACTTATTAATAAAAATCACAGTGTGAAAAGGCTGAATTGCAATGAATTCAATATACTTCCACATATAATCATTAAAAACCTACTGGGGTGGTATTTTTTAAAATAAATAAAGTTATTATTCATTTAACTAAACACCAAATTTATTTTACTTTTCCAATAGTAATCTCACAACTTTATTTAAACAAAATGATTTATGTTGATAGAAATTATTTTACTAGTAAATGTTAACTAAATTTATTCCACGAAAAAAAACCAAAAAACCATTAGTCAATATGCAAACCTTAAGCCACTAGGTCAGACGACTAATGTGTTTCCAGTATTATGTTCCCTATTTACAATTAACTAGAAAAGTTTTTTTCTTTTACAGTTTTAGATTAGAATGCAATCTATCCTCAACAGAATGTTCCCTGAGAGACCTTTGCTGAGTTCAGATGCTTAAATGACTTGAAATTGTTCTCATTCTGCAACAACTACAATAGCAGCTGCCATTTCCTGAGAATTGAAAAACACAAAACAAATACATTGCTGTGAAGTCAATTAGGACTCATAGCAACCCTATGGGACAGAGTAGAACTGCCCCATAGGGTTTTCCAAGGAGTGGCTGGGAGGTTCGAACTGCCAGCCTTTCGGTTAATAGCTATAGCTCTTAACCACTATGACCCAAGTTTTCCAGCTGAGCACTTAGTAGCTGTTAGACGCCCTAGGTGGTACAAATGGTTTACATTCAACTGCTAACCTAAAAGTTGGCAGTGTGAACCCACCCAGGGCTAGTGAGGAAGAAAAGACCCAGTGATTTGCTTTGTTAAGATTACAGCCAAGAAGACCTATGGAGCAGTTCTACTTTGGAACACAGGGCATCTCACTGAGTTGGAAAGGACTCAACAGCCAACTAGCAAAGGCAAGGATAACACTGAGAGAAGGCTTCCTATGGGCCACACATTGTGCTTTATGGTAAACTAACAACATATTAGAAAGAACACTGGAAATTAATGCAGATCTACTTTCTCATTGTAGGGGCCTTAGTAAGCCTCTTTACAGTCCGAGGCTCGATTTCCTCACCCTTGAGATGGAGGAGGCAGCAGTGTCTGCTGCCTCCTGGAGCTGGTAGAGGTTACACGTACTGGAACAGAAGACAGCTCAGGGTGGAGGCAACACCGACGTGCGGGATTATGGGTTCATTGGCCAGCAACCTTGCCTTACGGCTTCAGAAGTCTGCAGTCTGTGAGCTCTGGCAGCGGGGCAGAGAGAACACCTCATTTCCTGATGCATCTACAGTGTTAGGAGCTGGCAGTGAAGAGTTCATCACCAGGTGGATACTAGAAGTAAAAGTGCTTTACGAACTCTAAAACATTTCTAGTAATATTTATGAATTATTTATAACATTAAATTCTCTTTGGCAACTCATGTCACTCACCCATCTCACTGAGACTTCTTTTTCATAATTATAAACTATGTATTTATTGCTAAGATTAAATTACTTAGGGCTGATTAGGCCTAAAGCGACAAATGCCTACTTCAGCCCTGTACCAGCCACACTAGAAAGTTAACTCTGCCCCACATACGGCCAGAACGCAGGAAGGAGGCCCACAGCACACTCATGGATAGCGACTGCTTCTAGCTAGTCTACGCAGGACTGTTTCTGAAGAATTCTGAAGAACTAGATCCTCGTAAACACAAAGGAGTGATCTCTGCAGAGAGACAGAGACATTTCATTTAAGCAGTTACAGCCAAAGTCAGGCCTTCAACTAGAAAAGTGCTGTTTTGACTTCCAGGCTGTGCTGTTTCTACAGCACCTAGAGTCCCAGTCTGCACTTAGCCTCGGTTCACCTGAGATTTCTGTCCTGTCTTGATAGGTTTGGGAAGGAAGTAATGTTGGACGCGACAACAATCTTGATAAGAGAGGCTGAAGGGTCTCCCAGAGCAAACTCAGGCTAAGGGAAGGGTCAGGGCACCCTGACTTGCACTGCTTGAGTGGCACAACTTGGTGTACCTCTTCCACTAATTTGGAGGGAGCTTGGGAGGAAGCTGTGAATGAGTAAGGGAAATGAGCTGGCGGGTGGGGACTGCCTCTGGGAGGGGCAAAGCGCATCTAAAAGCATAAAAGCTTGTGGCAAGGGGCTTTAACCCTGGCCACAGATGTGTGGCTTTCGCACCCCCAGCACACAGTCCCATATCCAGTAAGTGGGCAGCTTTTGCTTTATTTCATCCTTGTCCTGGGGCCGCCCTCAAAATTACCTGGAACAAATTTTTAAGGGCTGAATTTCTCCTACAGCTAGACAATTACGGCTTTGTGAGAGGCACGTGACTCTTCCTTGCTGCAGGCTAGAGGTTAAATATAGGGGGCAATACAGCAGATCCTTGGCCCTACAGGTCAGCAGCAGTGGGTGCAGACTGACTGACAGTACAGCTGTTTGCCAAAAAGAAGAAAAAAAAAAATTCATCAAATAGCAATTTCTATTCAGCAGTTACCAGTCCTTCACATCTCAAATGTCTCAACATTTGAAATGAAAATCACCTAGGCCATAGCTTGGCCTAAGGAGGCCTGGAGGCAGAAGGAATCGGTGCAGACACTACTGGGCTCAGCTCAGAGGACTGTTTCTTGCTGAATGAGGACTTGGGCAGTTGGTATAAAAATCTGGCTTCTCCCAGCCTGCTTTAATCAGCTACAGAGACATGGATGTTCTACTTGACTTTTCTGGTTTTTTCTTTTTCCTTGGTAAAATGAAAATAACATTGTTCTCAGTAAGTATTGTTTTGAGGCTTAAAAGTGAAAACTATTTCAAAAAATGCATGAATACAATCCTACCTATGGTTGACAGAATAATAGTTGCTAAACATGTTCATGTCTTAACCCCTAAGATCTGCAAATATTTTAGATTACATGGCAAGGGAAAAGTGCTCAGCTGTTAACTTAAAGGCTGATGGTTCAAATCCACCAGCTGCTCCACAGGTGAAAGATGGTGCCGTCTAGTAAATGTTACACAGAAAACCAAACCTATTGCTGTCAGGTGGATTATGGTTCATAGCAGCCCTATAGGACAGAGTGGGACTGCCCCATAGGATTTCCAAGGAGTGGCTGGTGCATTTGAATTGCTGACCTTTTGTTTAGCAGCATGAGCTCTTAACCACTGTGCCACTGGGGTTCCTGGTAAAGACTACAGCCTTAGAAACCTGTAAGGCAGTTCTACTCTGTCCTACAGGGTTGCTAATGATTTGGAATCCACTCAGTGGCAACAGTTTGATACAGCAAAGGGAATTAAAAGTCGCAAATGGAATTAAAATTCTTATCATTTGCCCTTAAAATAAGCATATTATCCTGGACTACCTGATTAGCTGTAATCACAAGCATAAAAAGGAATTCTTCCCTGCAGCCTCCAGAAAGAACCTTGATTTTAGCCCAGTGAGACCAGTTTTGGGTTTCTGACTTCCAAAACTGTAAAACAATTTATTTGTGTTGCTTTAAGCCACTAAGTGTGTTACTTCGTTACAGCAGCAACAGGAACCCAATACACTACCCAGGTGTGACGTATCCTTGTGATCACTGTCGACATTGTTAGTATTGTCATTGTCATAATTAATGTCATCTCGCCTTCATTTCCAGTACAGCCCGGGAAGGAGATTTCTAGCAATGTACTTACTTTGCCAAAATCCTCAGACACCAAACCAGACAGTTATACTGTGAAAGTTGGTCACAGAGGGAAAAATATCTTTAAGAACATTACCATATTATGTCTATGCAAACACTGACAGTATTGTTCATATTATTTATTTTGCAAATCCTTTCTTCCTAGCACAAAAGTACACTTCAGAGTGAATAGATTTCATCATCTTATTCTTGAAAGTTTATTTAGAATATCTTTGTTGACACAGCTAGAAAGATCTAAGCACTAATCTTGGCTCTACCAATTATAAGTTTTATAATTTATGGCATATCACTTCAGCTCTTTGGCTCTGGTCTCTCTTCTGTAACACATTAGCTGATTGAACTTGATACTCTTTCTTAGGTCCCTTCTAGTTTTAAGAATGTTGAGTTAAACTGTCTCATCTTTTTATAATGTGAGACCAAGACCTAGAAAAAGTGAAAAAAAATTGCTTAATTTCTATAGTTCACTAGTAGTTCAGACTGTTTTCAGATAAACTTTAATATACTTTAAAAAGTATAATATATGTAAGCAAAGTGCACAAATCACAAGTATGTTGCTCAATGAATTTTTACAAGGTGAATACACTCAATGTAACAACCATCCGGATAAAGACAGCCAACATTACAGAATCCAGAAACCTCTCCCTTGGTCTTCTTGATTGTTGTCCCTGCAAAGGACAATTTTTACTCCTTTGTGTCTGGCTTCCTTCTTTCAACGTTGTATTGTGGGATGCATCCATGTGGTTGCCTGTAACTCGAGTTCAGACTCTTTGTTGGTATGCAGTATTTCACCATATGACTATATAATACCATAGTTTATTTATCCATTCTTCTGTTGATGGAAGTTTGGGTCATTTCCATCTGAAAGTCATGATACTTTAGATTTTGTCTCTCAAATTAATCTGTTTGTAAAATATTAAGAGTTTTATTCTATTTAATTGAACTTAGTAGCCCCGGCTTGTTTATTTTTAACAATACACATTTTTACATTATCCATCCAGCAGGAAGAAGTTTAAGGGACAAAGTTAATAAGGCTAGAGAGATTGGATTTCTGTGTATACTACCCCTTACTTGTGTGGAAAAGGGATTTTATGGAATAGCTTGTTTCTGTAAACAGAGAGGATTATAATGGTAGATTGCTGAGGCCTCTTTCACTGCCAGCACTGTGTGGTTGGGATGTACAGAAAGGAGGACCACAACAACACAGCAGCCTGTGAGCTACCTGAAGAATCTCCTGATCACAGCATCCTTAGAAAAGCACTGGATTTGATGATGTAATCAATAGTACTCTTTTAGTTGCAAGTAACAGAAACCAAAAGCTACAAAAGAAAAACTCACTACCGCCCAGTTAATTCTGACTCACAGTGATCCTATAGGTCAGAGTAGAACTTCCTGGTAGAGTTTCCAAGGAGCATGTGTTAGACTCAGACTGACAACGTTTTGACGAGCAGCCATAGCACTTAATCCCTATGCCACCAGGATTTCCACAAAAGAAACAGCAGACTATATTATAAATTGAGAACAGTGTCTCATTGGACTTTAGGGCAGGAATAGAACCAAGACCTAAGCCATCCCAAGATACACTCTCCATTCTTTATCTTTGGTTCTCTTTCCACTTCTCAGCCCACGTGGTGAGTAAGTGGCTTTACATCTCATGTCTCAGTCCTCATTCCAAGCTTGAACCACTCCAGATCTGATTAGATCTGCTTAGGGAAACAGAATCAGACTAAAATCATGGCTTCTTACCCACTATCTGTTGCTGTCAAGTCAACCCCAACTCACAGCCGCTCCACAGGACAGAGAAGAATGGTGCCACAGGGTGTTCCAAGGCTTTCAGTTTTGCAGAAGCAGACTGCCACATCTCCCTCTCAGGGAGCCACTGGTGGAATTGAACTGCCGATCCTTCTGTTAGCCAGCAAGTGCTTAACCACTGCACCATGGGGGCTCCTTTTAGTAGCCCTAATTTCTGGATGGGGGTAGTTGGGGAATGGCATCAGGAAATATTTCCTAAGAAAGGGGTGTTATTGATGGTAAGATGTGGGAAAACTTTGACCCTGGAGAACACAGGAGAAGGTCAGTCTGTGGTAGTTATTTAAGGAGAGCAACACAGCAGCTCCTGAAACAGAAATCTAGCTCTCTAACCCAAGCCTGCCATAGTGAAAGAGGACTTTAGTTTGTATCTTTTTTAATCCTGTGATGTTATAGAAAGAACAGTTTTTGAAATCAGATAGACCAAGATTTCAATCTAAGTCTTGCCACTCCTAGCTGACTTTCACTGGGTAAGTCATTTAACCTCTCTTTGTCTACTTTCCTCCTTGTAAAATGGGAATGATAATAAGGCCCACCCCATAAAGTTGCTCTGAAAATTGAAGAACAAATGTGCAAGCATCAACCATGCTAACTGGTTCATAATTCTCCCCTCCGTGTTTTTTTTTTTCTGGTGAAAAGTGGTAGAGTGAATAGGGGTGGAGTGGAGGAGCACACACCCTGATCTAGAATTAGAAGTCTTGCAATCTGCTACTGAAATCTCTAGCTTTGGGACCTTGGACATGTCACTGAAACTTACTGGGCCTCAGTTTCTGGACATACAAAAAGCAGGGGCTAAGACTGGACTGTATCAGTGGAGGTTATAACCGCTTCTGGGAGTCTAAATGTCACTGAGCATGGTGACAAGCAAGTACAGTACAATTCGGCAGAAGTTTCTTAGCCAACACCTCACCAACACACGCGCACGCACACATACACACTCTTATCTGTTTTATAAAGTGAGGTTTTTGGATCAGAATTCCTTTTGGAGAAAAAAATTTGCAGCTTAAAAACTAGAAAGCACCTTGAAGAACACCAGATGAGATTCCCTCTCAGTCTTTTCCTGCTCTAAAACTTGACGCTCTGCTAAATGCCTTCCATCGTTGGAACCAGAGCTCCCTCCATAGCCAGAAGCAGCCTGGACATTTTCAGCAACCCATTAAGTCATCTGTCTTGGGACAGCAGGAAAAACAAACCCTACAAAGGGCCATGGCTAAAACATGAAGGGACTCATCCAACTTGTCCAGAAAACAAACCAAACACATTCTCTCAAAATGCATTATTAATCTAATATAGGCAATGTCATCAGGATCATAAAGATGTCTCTTTCAAAGCAGATAAACAACCTGTGCTTTGCTTATGATTTCCCAGCTTTAACAGAGGACAGCTCAAGAGCACAAAGCCCTCCTAAGTGGTAACCCTTGCTAAAACAGTTGGCCCTGTGTGGCAACTGTGAAAACATGCATGTCTTTCATAAGCCCAACTACTGATAGACAGGCCTAAACAGAAAGACATTCACAGGAGGATAACGGATCTAGCTTGAGTGCATTTCGTGTTATGGTGAGCCAGGTATGAAATGGGATGAAAAGGAGATTATTCCCTCGATAAGAAATTTGTTTTTAGACCAACAACTGCACAAGGAAAAGAAAGTCTCCATTCTTTCCGTAAAGGAAGATCATAAGTAGATAATTTATGTATTGAAATCAGATCTGTCAAAAGTACCTTAAAGATAATTTAGTCCAGTAGTTGTCAAACTTAGTTGAGTAGAATTTCTAGCAAAAGCTCAAAAGTGTTTAACTACAGCAACTTAATTCTGGTTGAAATGAATCTGGGGGTTTAGCTGCCTGTTCAGTATGACCTGCTCCTCCTCTACTACAACATCCCCGCGGAATGCTCTGAGGCTCCTCCATCCACCTTGAGGGCTCCCAGCAGCAGTCTGAAAAGCACTGACTAGTTCAAGCATCCCTGTTTACAGATGAAAAACTAGACACAGAGAGACTAGGTGATTTTCCCAGAACTCAGAGCATAACGAAACGCAAGGCCAGGGCTTATCTAGCCCAGCTTTCTTGCTGTGCACACAGAGAATCACTCTCCGGTGTCATATAAAGCCTCCTGCAGCTCACCTCTTTGGATTCACACAATCTGATGTGAGCTTTAGAGTTTCAACTAAGTTTCATTCTTCATTATCTAAAGAAAATCTGGGAGGAAAAAAGGAAAAATAATTAAATCTCAAGTTCAGATGCAAAGGAAACTGCTCCCTTCACCATACAATCATACCCAGAACTGTAAAAATAAGCAATTTGAAAAAGAAGAAAAGTTACTATCAACAGGATTATTTGTTCACCAAAATTCAATGACTTCAATGAATCCTGATGGACCTAACTGGTAAGAGGCTCCATCCATTCACCTATCCATCCACCCATCCGTCAACCCACCCATCCATCCACGTCTTTACCTATCGAAGTAGTAGAATTGCTCACAGACATTATTCACTGCTCGGATAAGGGCGGTGGATGACCCCAGATTCTGAGGAGCTCTAGGTAATGAGAGAGCAGGAGAGAAAGAGACAGAACAATGGTGGTTACCGGCTGGTGGAGGGGTGAGGGTGAGAAGAAAGAATACTAGGTGAGGTTTATGTATGCTAAGGGCCATGCACAGAAGAGAGTATTTCCATGGTCTGCCCCATTAGCCTGGAATTGGACATATTCCCTGAAATATCAAAGACCAGACTGGTGACCAGTAGGATGAACGGATGATTTCTGGGATCCCAGTTCACAAAGGTATCACAGTTGGTCATTTCATTTCTCTCCATATTAGCAATCTCACCTGTAAAATGTGATTACACATTCATTTATTGGCAGTTAATTTTAGACAAGGAGTCAAAGTCCATTCAACAGGAAACAACCTCTTTAACAAATGGCATTGTCGAAACTGGATATCTATTTGCCGAAAAAGGAAACAAGGGCCACACCTCACACCGTACACAAAAACTCACTCACAGTAGATCATGACCTAAATGTTAAAGCTTAAAATATACAGTTCTGGACGATAATATAGAAGAAAACCACATGACCTAATTTTTCACAGAAATGGATTAGCAAACACATTACAAATGCACAAGCAACAGAAGACAAATTAGATAACTGGGATCTCCTAAAAATTAAATACACTTATCAAAGGACTTTGTCCAAAGAGCAAAAAGAGAACCAACAGACTGGGAAAAAATACTTTGGGGAACAACATATCTGATAAAGGTCTACTTGCTAACATACACAGAAAACTTCAAGAACTCAACAACAAAAAGACAAGCTATCCAATTAAAAAGCAGGCCAAGGCCATAAGTGGACACCTCACAAAGAGGACATTCAAGTGGCCAACAAACCCATGAAAAGATACTCACGATCATTAGCCACTAGAGAAATGCCAGTTAAAACTACAGTGAGGTAGACACCTTACCTCTCCAAAAAAGGCACTGATCAAAATCCAGGAAACAAAAAATGCTTATGAGGTTATTGGGAGACAGAAACCTTAATCCACTGCTGGTGGGATTGTAAAATCAATGGTATAGCCACTATGGAAAATGGTTTGGCATTTCCTCAAAAATCTGGAATTAGAAATACCTTATAATCCAGCAATGCCCCACCTTGAGGAATACATCTTACAGACTTAATAATAGTGACAGGAATAGCCATGTGTATGCCTATGTTCAATTGTAGCATTATACACAATAGCAAAAAGACAGAAACAATCAAAGTGTCCATCAATGAATGAATGGGTAGACAATACATGGAATATACACACAATGGAATGCTATGTAGCTATAAAGCATGAGTTCAAGAAACATAACATAAATGAATCTGGAGGACATCATGCTAAGTAAAATAAATCAACGAGGACAAATATTGTATGATCTCATTTTCAGAAAAAGACAAAAATAGGTATAAATACAGAAATTAACATTCTTTGAAGCTTACCAGCAATTGGAGCTAGAAGGAGAGAATCACCTTGTAAGTAGTCAAAAACAAACAAACAAACAAAACATCACCATTGCTGAGTCAATTCCCACTCACGGTGGCCCTATATGACAAAGTAGAACTGCTTCATAGAGTACCTAAGACTATGCATCTTTACAGAAGCATACTGCCACATCTTTGACCCATGGAGCAGCTAGTGAGTGAGAGTTGCCACCTTTCAGTTAGCAGTCAAGTGCTTTAACCTCTGTAGCCTCAGGGCTCTTGCCTGGACAGTAGACACTTGTTATGTTTGGTGACGGGAAAAGTAATACCGAATATGAGTGAAGTATGCACAACTTGACCAAGGTTAAGGATGACCATACACAAGAATAGGGGATGTGATTGGTAAATGCTCTAACATACACAATTTGGCAACAACAGCAGTTCCAACCAAAAAATACGTAAGTGGTTACACAGGTAGATACATACGCACATAGGAGTACAACAAAGTATATGCATGTACATACACGTGCATGTATAGATATATCTAAGCATATGCACACACACGTCTGTGTGTGTTGCACATAGATTCATATGCATAATAAAGCACACAGAAGGCACAGCATAGATACTTTCCAGACATAACCAAACACCTTGCAGGATGGTTTCCTGCAGGATTTCAAACCAGTTCTTTCTGGTTCAAACCCCTGCTGAGAATTTGTGTTTCCACTCCAGACATACTAAATCAGAATCTACAGTTTAACAAGATCCTCAGGTGATTCTTATGTATAACAGATTTTGAGCTGCTCCACTAGTAGTGGTTCTCAGAACTGATTCCTAACCAGTAGCATTAGCATCTCTTGGTAACTTGTTGGGACTTCTCAGCAGGACTTTTAACCATAACAAAACTGGTTTCAAGACTTAGAACCATAATCTCATGGAAAAACTTGGTCAACTGGCACAAAACAATCACAGAATTTATGCTCTATATCTGTTTGGTAAGTAGCACCTAAAGTCTTGAAATCTTGCGAGTGGCCATCTAAGATACAACAATTAGCGTCTACTTGTCTGAAGCAAAGAGAAGGGAAACCAAAGACTCAGAGAAGAAACTAGTCTACAGGATTAATTGCCTACATGAGCCATGGTCTCATCTATTGTGAGTCCAGAAGAATTATACAGTATGTGGCTGTTACCACTGACTGTTCTGACTAGGTCCTGGATAGAATGGGAGAAAACTGTAGAACAAAATCCAAATTCTTTAAAAAGGGACAGACTTACTGGACTGGTACAGACTAAGCAACCCCAAGATTATTGCTTTCAGATACCCTTTAAACTTTAAACTGAAACTATTCCTGGAAGCCACCTTTCAGCTAAATAACCAATGATCCTGTATAGCTCATAAAATAAGCAATATCTCTCCTGAGTACTGTGTTCCTTCTATAATAAATAAAATCACCTATATGAGATAAACGATCAATAACTATCCTAAAGCAAAGTTTAGAAGGTTAGGGATGGTGGAGGTGGGGAAGCAGGGAAACGAAATTAATGAAAATTGGAACAACCAGAACGAAAAGGAGAATGCTGACACAATGCGGAAAACGTACCTACCCAGTGTGACTCAAGAACAGGTACAGAAACTGTTAAATGGACACCAAATCTGCAATGTAAGCTTCTGCCAAAAACACCATAAAATATCTTTTTTTAGAACACGCCTACCAACACTAATCTTTAGTAAATTAAAATGAATTTACTGAGCCTCTCACAGCATATAATGCTAGAATTATGGTCTCTAATCAGTTATCTTAGTTTGTTAATGCAAAGTATGAAAGGTAAATGTCTCTGTCTTTGTTTCATGGCTGGACACAATCCGTGTCTCTATTCTAGGCAGATTTCCGACGAACTTGTACCACTGCACCAAAGACTGACTGCTTAGAGTCTAGAGAAAGCACCGCCAGATCATTTCTGACAACTTCTTGAAGAAAAGCGCTCATGGGGCAGAAGCAGTAACTTTGCAGGTGTCGAAGGAAACTGCATTTGGGGTTTAGAGGTTAAGAGGGGGGCTTCAGACTCAGACTGGTATTTGAATGCTAGCTGCCTCTTACTGTTTACAGGACTTCTGGAGAAGTATTTAACTTTTCTGAGTCTCAAAGGGGGGTAGTTTAATAAAGTCACCCACCCATTAAGGCTGCTTTGAGAATTATTTGAATTACTACACGTGAATGGTCACTATGACAACAGTGACACAACTATTACAACATAGATGGAAGCTGATTGATAGGGTTCCTGGATAGAACTGAGCCCTCTAAACTGTGAAGTTAGGGAAAGGATGCCCAGCAGGAAGAAAGGGCAAGTTCAATGATATTGGTAAAATGAATAGCATCCCCACGCAGGATTTTCTAATCCTGGAAATGGGACTTCACATTGACATCCACAGGGAAAATGCATCCCAGTCATACGCTCTCACCAGGACATGTTTCTTTTCTTCCTCTGGGCAATCAAGTACAAACAAAATCCCAATTCTAGTCTGTGAGAATAGTCACATGCAGTAGGAATTGACTTCTTGAAAAACAGTTAATTCTAGAACACTGAACTTTTTGGCATTTCCTTGTACTCTGGTGATAACATGTGTCAACTTTTTGTTTGCTCATCTTTGCTTGTTGCTCTGTGCACAAAGGTACTTATTTATACATCTCATGGAAACCCTATTGGCATAGGGGTTAAGTACTACAGCTGCTAACCAAGAGCTTGACAGCTGGAATCCACCAGGTGCTCCTCAGAAACTCTATGGGGCAATTCTACTCTGGGTCTTCTTTGGATCTGGGTTTTTTTTGGATGCACCTTGTACACAGCCACCATTGTCTGTCAGTGGAGGCTTGTATGATGCTGAACAGATTTCAGTGGAGCTTCCGGACAAAGACAGACCAGGAAGAAAGGCCTGGCAATCTAATTCCAAAAATCAGCCAGTGACAGCCCTTACATATCACAACGGTCTGATCTGCACCCATAATGGGGATGGCACAGGAATCAGCAGATTCATTCTGTTGTGCATGGGGATGCCACGGTTTGGGGGCTGGGGGAAGACTCGACAGCAGCTAACAGCAACATGTACAACCAAGCACAGCATAAACAAGTTTCCACTAACTAAACCAGCTTAGGCTTCCTGAGGTGTCTGACAAAATTGTTTCAATGAGGTCAGCTAAGGTTTATCCAGATCTGATTTTTAAATACTCTGCTGTTTTCCAGTAGATTATCTCTAAACATGATCACGTTTCTTTCCAAAAGTCTTGCCTCATGAGCCACAATGGGTATTCCTTGAGTGATCCATGAGACAGCCCGGAATTAATGCAACTGAGCTGGATGTTGAAAACACACAGACACTGTCTCTTCAATATGCGGTAAAGTTGTTACATTTCTCTGGTCCACTGTGAACATCAAATACTTTCCTATTTTCAAAAACTGTAAGTATTGGCCAGATTTTCACAAATCTTTTCCTCATATAAAAAATATCCATATAGACACACAAATGTGCCCCAGCTATTATAACCATTTTCAAGGAGGATGAAAAATTAAGTTTGACGTACACATTCCAACCAGTTCATTCTCTGGTTAATATCCCTCAACAGAGCCTGTGCATATTGACACTCCTTAACCTACCCATTTGTGATTTGATTATTAGTATTAAGGCCAGTTAAAATAATAACCACTAATCTGGGAAAGAGCATACCAAAAGTAAAATGTATCATAATTTTGAGTATAATAATTTTTTATCATCTTGGGAATAATGCTCCTGGAAAATACCAGTAAAAATACTGTAACGGTATTTAATCCCAATGAGAACATACTTTAAAACAATAAAAAAAATGTTCTTGAAACCTTAGTGTCACGACAAACTAATTTTTCATTTTAAAGCTGTGCTTAGTAACTGGTCACTGCTGAGCCACCTGTAACTCAAGACAACCCCGGGTGTTTCAGGATAAAACTGTGTTCCGTGGGGTTTTCAGTGGCTGTGATCTTTTAGGAGGAGATTGCCAGGACTTTCTTCCAAGTCACCTATGGGTAGATTAGAACCACCAACCTTTCATTTAGTAGCTAAGTGCTTAACCATGCATCGCCCAGTGATGACTCGCAATCTGGCAGCGGATGTTTTTTTCAGTTCTGCAGAAAACATTGTAGAAATTGTTTCTCCAACAAGATTTACATCCTGCAGTTAGTATTTTTTCCAAAGATTTTAAACTAGCCTTTACTGTCTTGGAATGTACTGTCTTTCGTATACACATTCTCTCTATTTTATTTAAGGTTTGTGTGAATGTTCTTTCTAATTAGCAGGTTTTAAAGGGTCCCATTTCCACAAGGAACCTGGGGGGCAAGGGGGAGTATGCTGTCACATTGTGGGGTTTGAAACCAACATCACAAAACAATGTATGTATAAATCTTTGATTGAGAAATTAACCTGAGCTATAAACTTTCACCTAAAGCACAATCAAAAAACGAACTAATGAAAAACAACCCAATGGAGCAGTTCTACTCTGCATGATGGGACCACTGTGTGTTGAAACTGGCTCAACGGCAACCAGCAATATCATTTAATAGGAGCCCCTGGGTGGCAAAAACAGTTGAAGTTAATATGCTTGACTGGCTGACAGTTGAAAGGCTAGTAGTTCAAGTCCACTCAGAAGCATCTCAGAAGAAAGGCATGTTTTGTCTACTTGTAAAAATCAGTCACTGAAAACCCTATAGAGCACAGTTCTACTCTGACACACACGGGGTCACCATGAGTCAGACAGAGGGAGGGGGTGGGTGATGGGCAGACCAAAATAAGAGATGTCCATTAGATTCCTCACTTTGTGGAGTGTCCAAGCTATGCCTCAAGCAAGGTGACAAGAATGCTGCAGTGTGGTGAGGCCAATGCAGAGCTTCTCACCCTGTGGTGGTCACAGCAGGACCTTGGGTCATCCCCTCCCCTTGAGTCTAAGCAGGTCCCTGGGTGGTACAACTTGTGTACATTCTTCTTTTAACCACAAGCACCTCAGCAGAAAGGCTCGGCAATCAGCTTCCATAAGGATTACAGTCAAGAAAACCCTAGGGAACAGTTCTACCCAGTAACACATGGGATGACTGTGAGTCAGAACTGACGAGACGGCAATGGGTTTGGTTTCGTGTGAATGTGGGGTCCTAGGATTTGCTTCAAACCAACTGAATGTGATAAAGGGATGCCATGTCCCTGCCAGGAGTACATAAGATGACAACTTTCATTTTGCTAGCAGACAGTCTCTTTTATACACTTTGTAATGAATTGTGTCCCCCAAAATATGTGTCAACTGGTTAGGCCATGATTCTCAGTATTGTGTGGCTGCCCTTCATTTTGTGATTGTAATTTTATGTTAAAGAAGATTATGGTGAGATTGTAACACCCTTACCTAGACCATTTGTAAAGGGCATTTCCCTGGATTGCATTCTGCACCACCTTTTATCTCAGAAAAGGTAAAAGGAAGGGGAAGCAAACAAGAGAGGGAGGACTCATGCCGCCGAGACAGCAGTGCCAGGAGCAGCTCAGGTCCTTTGCACCTAGGGTTCCAGTGTGGAGATGCTCCTAGTCTGGGGGAAGATGAATGAGAATACTGACAGAGAAAGAAAGCCTTCCCCTGGTGCTGACATGCTGACTTTGAACTTTTAGCCTACATTTTCTGTGAGGAAATAAATTTCTCTTTGTTAAAGCCATCCACTTGTAACATTGCTGTTACAGCAGCACTAGTGACCAAGACAAACGAAGCAAGCCATCATGGAAGAGAGCTCCACCTGGTAAGAAATTGAAGGTGACCTCAGCAATAGCCAGCAAAGAACTGAGGTCCTGGGTCCAACAGCCCACAGGAAACCAAAGCCTGACAACAACTACGCAAGCCTGGAAGTCCATCCTTCCCCAGTTACACCTTTATAGGAACCTGACATGCCCACGTGCTGTTGATGGTTGCCATCAAGTCAGCCCCTGACTCACGTCAACCTTTTGTACAATGAGATGAGACTGTTGGGATTCACAGGTTTTCACTGGCTAATTTATCAGAACCAGATTCCCAGACCTTTCTTCCTAATCTGAAGTTCCACTGAAATCTGTTCAGCATAATAGCATCATGAAAACCTCCACTGACAGATGAATGGTAACTCCACCTGAGATGCACTGGCTGGGAATCAAACCCCGGGCCTCCCTCATGGAAAGCAAAAAGTCTCCCACTAAATCACCACTGCTTCCTCAATCATGCCTTCACAGGAAAATCTTACTGCTGCCCAATACTTTCAGTTTTGTGAAAGACCCTGAAGACCCAGTTAGTAAGCCTTGCTCAGATTCCTGATCCACCAAAAGTGTGACACAACCAATGTGTGCTGTCTTAAACCACTAAGTTTTTGTTGTTTACACAGTAATAGCAAACTAATACCTTGAGACACAGAAGTAAAGCTTTAGCTTTTTTTCTCTTTCCAAAACTAATAATAATAAATGGTCCCATTTCTTTGGGCCTGATGTTCTAACCATATGTATCGCTCTGGGCCTTTGGTAGCAAGTATTCTACCTTCAGAAGCAATAAAGAAATTATTTATTGGCTCCCTAGCCAATGCATGGGAAAGCCAGTGGTATAGCTAGCTCACAGAAGTCTGGATCCAGGGAGTCAGGTATGCTTATCCTTCTCTCATCTTAAGTCTCCCACAGGCAGTGCTAGGTTTGTATTATGATTACACAACCAGAAATACAGAACTCTTCTTCCAGTTCCAACTTAGAACTATTTTGTGGGGGAAAAAAAACAAAACAAAACACAACACCGCCAAGTTGAGGCCAACTCACAGCAACCCTACGGGACAGAGTAGAACCTCTCCATAGAGTTTCCAAGGAACATCTGGTGGATTTGAACTGCTGACCTTTTGGTTAGCAGCTGTAGCATTTACCCACTATGCCACCAGGGTCTCCATATTCAGTGGAAGTATTCCCAATGTCCTGGCTTGTGTCATCTGCCCATCTGACCAACTGCTGTGGCCAGAGTGTGCAATGCTATAAAATACTATCATTGGTGGCCTCATAAGACCCATATAGTTTAAGAGAAGAAAAGCATCTCTTCAAAAGCAAGAGGTCAGTTTCAGGCAGACAAAACTGGACACGACTACAATCCCTTTATGAGAAAGCATAACTAACAGATCATTCCTTTCTCACCCATCCCTTAGACTGCCCTCAGGCTGGGTGTAATTCAGATGCAATAGAAGTCCCTGAGTGGCAACAGGTTGGCACTCAGCTAGCAACCTAAAGATTGGCATCTTGAACCCACCCAGCAGTACCATGGAAGAAATCCCTTGCAATCTGCTTCCATAAAGATTATAGTCAAGAAACCCATACGAAGTTCAGTTCTACTCTGTAACGTATGAGGTCACCGTGAACTGAAATAGACTCAACTGGTAAGAGTCTGGTTTTAATTGTTGCCAGTTTCATTTGATAAAGAGAACAGGCTGACCTGTGCCTATATGAAAAAGACTGTGGCTGTTAAAAGTTTGGCATACAAAACTTAAACCATGTTATCTCAAAACTACAGCTGGCAAAAACAGAGGCTGGCAAGGTATCACTCTTCTACCAATCCTCAGTGAAAGCAGTAGACTTCCCTTAAATAAGCAGAGCATTCATAGGAGATGTAGTCCATGAACCTGCTGCTCACTGACGGGACTTACCCATCGAGTCATTATCCACATGCAGAAACCAAACCAAACCTAGTCACACATGTTACTCATTTGTTACCCAAACCTTCACATTCAGAAACTATCAGTTTCTTGCTGAAAGAGTGACTGATAAAACTTTCAAAACGATTAGGATTCATTTTCTTTTCTATTTTCATTTTAATAGACTGTCCTCCTGCAAGGTTCTCATTACACTTTTGTGTCTTACATCCAGACCCTGGAAACTGCCTGCTATTTCAGGGAGCACTGCTTTATATCAACATTACAGCTTATCACAAGACAATAATAAATACATTTCTGTGTAGATTGAAGAATGTAAATGAAGATTAAGCCCACATTACTTAAAGTGGAAACTATGCCATCAAAACGGAAAGAGAGGGTCAGTCTCTACCTAGTTTCCAGGACCCTGGTGACTCCAGCTGGGTTCTGTTAGCTGGCAGCTGGCCTCTCCTCTGATTTGGTCTGGCATCTTGTCTCAAAATTGGTGACAGTTGCTATGTGCTACAGCGACCGCCATAGGTTGAATTGTGTCCCCCATAAAATGTGCGGAGAATTTGGCTGGTCCGTGATTTCCGGTATTGGGTGATTGCCCTCGATTTGTCCTTTTCCTGTGCTGTAAATCCTAATCTCTGCTGTGGTTAATAGACTGGACTGTGTTAAAGAGGACTCATGTGGGACTATAACACCCTTTTACTAAGGGAGTTTGCCCGCATTGTGGCTTGCACCATCTTTTATCCTACAGGAGCTAAAAGGAAAGGGAAACACACAGCAAGATGGGGACATCACACCATCAAGAAAGCAGCATTGAGATCATAGGGCATTCTTTGGACCTGAGAATCCTGTGCTGACATGCTCTCAGACCAAAGAAAGGTGGATGCAATCCAAGGACCTTCCTGCAGCGCTGAGAGTGAGAGGGCATTCCCCTGGAGCAGCACCCTGAAGGCAGGCTTACAGGCTACGGGGCTACGTAGGAGTCAACTTTTCTTTGTTAAACCCATCCAGTCATGGTATTTCTGTTACAGCAGTACCAGACAATTAAGACAGCGATCCAGTACCACTAGCTAAGTGCATTCACTGTGCTAACACTAATGTCTTAAGTAAGTTCGTTATCCCCAGCAGGCTAACCCTACCTCCTCCCTGTCAACTGGAGCAAACATCTGATTTGCCACCCTTTGAAGAACAGGGATTGCTCTACAAATTGTTCTATCAAAAAAAGGTGTCATTTTAAGAAAACCACCGAATCAAGGTGGGGTAGGGCTTCAAGATACAAAATATGATCTTAACAATGACAGTGTAGTGACGGGATGATTCAATGACTGTAGGTTTAGTGACCTAAGTTACTAAATCTCCACATAATTTATCCTGAATCCTACTTCAGGCCTGAGTACGTGATGGAAAGAAATTGGGCTTCTGAATGAGACCCACATCAGAACCTTAGCTCTGCTTTGTCCTGTGAGAGCTTCAACTTGTTTCTGAGCCTCCAAGAGCCACAAGGTCCTCCTCCATAAACCGAGGCTTACAGTTGGGTTCTTTCAGGATTAATCAGACAATGTAAGTACAACATTTAGCAAAGTGTTCAGTGACTACAGTTACAATAGCTAAGCACTAAATAAATTCTGGCTGACTTAATCATAGAATCAGAGTAAGAAGATTTTCTGTAGCTGAGAAAAAGCCGCATGCACTTTAGTTAATGGGTTGTGCTGAATGGAGTGTGAAAAGGAGAAACCAGGTCACCCCTGGCTTACAGCGGGATTCAGTTCCAACAGCTCTCTTCAGTCAGTTCTGACATCTTGAATACTTCTTTTTTATTTTTATTTTTTTAAGTTTTCATAACCTGCTATACAGCAGTGTTTGGAAAAGTAAATCATAGCATTGAACATCTGAGGGAATGATAACATCAGCAAATTACAAGCTGCAACACCATATAGACAGCACAAGGTCTGACAATTAAGTCCAGCAAATTAATTGTCCTAAATGCCACATACCTCACTACCTAATATCACTACAGTCACCTTCAATGTGCTCCCCTTGGGAAGCTAGGCACTGATGCTACTGCCTAGCCTACCCATCAATGCAATTTTGGATCTCTTTCTGGAATGGCCATTGTGCACGGTGGCAAATTGGTGAACTTAATAGTATAGTTGTCTGTGAAAGAACTTTTAGCCAGTAAACAAGTAACTGTATTAGAACACACTACTCAACTGATCTGGCCTCCAACGATGTTTTTCTTTACCTGAAGATAGAGGAAATATTGAAAGACATTTTGATGACATTCAGGGCATCAGTGGTAATACCATGACAGCTCTGATTGCCGTTGCAGAAAAAGAGTTCCAAATTACTTTGAAGGGTGAATTAGGCACTGGCATCAGTGCGTAGCTTCCCAAGGGGTGTACTCTGAGGGTGACTGTAGTGATATTAAGCAGTGAGGTATGTAGCACTTTTTCTAAGATGAGTTCACAAACTCAATTGTCAGAACTTGTACGTATTACTAACAACAAGGTGTGAAAAAGATAGGAAACAAAAGGTAACTGCCAATTATAACTCAAATACATTGTAAGTTAAGGACTACCTTTGTTATCATCCACTGCTAGTAGGAGTGCAAAACTGGCTAGCTACTGAGGAAAGCAGGCTCAGTTTCATAAACACAGGTCTACCATATGTCCCAGCAATCCCAGTCCTAGGTGTGTATGCCAAAGACCTAAAACCAGGAATGCAAATGGAAACTTGTACACCAATGCTCATTGCAGCACTAGTCACAGTAAGCAAAAGATGGAAACAACTTAAATGTTCATCGGCAGATGAACAGATGAACACAATGTGGTAGGTACATACAAAGGAATATTACTCTACCATAAAGAGAGAGGAAATGCTGATACGCGTAACAACATGGATAAATCTTGAAAACATTATGCTGAGTGAAAATAGGCACAAAAAGATAAATATTATATGATCTCACTTATATGAAACAAGCAAACTTATAGAAACCAAACTTTATTCATATTTTCTACAAGTGGGAGGGAGACAGAAGGTGAAGTCTTAGCTTAGGCAGTACTGAATTTTTGTTACTGGTGGTAGAATTATTTGGAAACAGATAGTAGCAATGACTACATTGATTACATGAAGGATGTAATCAATATCTGTGAATTATGCATGCAAAAAGTATTTAATTGACAAATGCTTTGTTGTATTTCTTTTTTTTTTTTTTACTATAATAAACTATTAAGAGAGAGACAGAGAGAGAAGTATTAGCTCACAGTCCTGCCCTCCAAGGACCTTACTGTCTAGCTGAAGGGGTCAAAGATAACACACATACATGAAATAACAGAATGATACTTGACAACAAAATAAAATATCAAATTAGAGATGCTGACTGTGTGTGTGAAAGTAGATTAGAGGAGAAGGTGGTTAAAAGCCAGGGTAATCCCTTCTAAAATACAGGGTCTGCGATGGTAGGTATTTTGTCCGTTTTGTCCATTGTTCTCTCTCAGCACCTAGACCAGTGCTCAGTCAGTGTGTATTAATGAGTATTTACTAAATGAACAGAGGAATGAACTGTTCATTCAGTAAATAGTAGAAAAAGCACTGGACCCAGGACGTGAAGACTTGGGTTTGTATCAAGGCTTTGAACCAGAAAGAACTGGCTTGTAGGTGGTTCATGTCTGCTTCACAGCTCTGTAACTATGAACAACTTTCTTAACCTCTCTTAACCTCAGTTACTTTATCTGTAAAGTGACCATATAATCACTGTCTATCTCACAGGATTGTCATAAAGAGTCTTCCAATAAAGATGTCCTGTTTTTGACAGCTCATGGCAGTCATACTTGTGATGCTGTAGTGGCCATATTTATCATGATTTTTTTAAAAAGCCTTGACAAATAGGCATGAAAAGTTACACAATTCCACAATGCATAGAAATTATTAAAGTTTATTATCAAAATGGGTGTTCTGTTTGCCAAACATTCCATACTTTACATGAATTTATGATGCATATAATCATCCCACTGAGAGAACAATTTGACATTTAATCAAAAAACTTGAGACAACCAGGTCTGTCGCCAATCAGACAACGCCTGTGTGCCAATGGACTGCACGTGCCAATGAAAATACCGCCACCATTTGTCAGAGTGAATGGGAGAATCCATCCAAATCAATTTCTCGTCAAGCACAGGAAATGGGCCTTTTACCAATGACAGTTGGGTGGATTTTGCATCAGGACTTGAAGCTTTACCCTTACAAAAGTGTTTTAACTCAAGAACTAAAGCCCAGTGACCATAGATTGTGCTCTACATTTGCCGACTGGGCTCTGGAGCAACCGGAAGTTGACCCTGTTTTTGGCTGAAAAATTGTCCTCAGTTTTTGGTTGAATGGTCTTGTTAATAAACAAAACTGTCACATTTGAAGTGATGAGAATCCAGTGGAGAGTCAAGAATGTCCACTTCATCCCCCAAAAGTACTGTTTGGTGTGGATTGCGGTCCAGCAGAATCATTAGCCCTTATTTTTCCCAAGATGAATGAGGAGAGGCTGTGACTGTCAATGGTGGAAGATATTGAGCTATGATAACTGGTTATTTTTGGCCCCATTTGGAAGGTGGCACTGTGGCAATTTACCAAATGTTCTTTTCCAGACATAATGCCATCAAATGTACTTCAAAATAATAAGGTAATTAAAACTGTGTCGTTCACACAATTTGTTTTATTCAAGTTCAAAAATAGGACACCCTTAAAGGAAGACTCTTTACAATTAAATAACACAGTTTGTGTGAAGGGAATTGATTCACAGACCCAAAAAACTCATTGCCATTGAGTAGATTCTGATTCACAGTGACCCTACAGGACAGAATAGAACTTCCCCATAGAATTTCCAAGGAGCACCTGGTGGATTTGAACTGCCAACCTTCTGGTTAGCAGCCATAGCACTTAATCACTATGCAATCAGTGCTGAGAAGTCATCTGAAAAATAGCAGTAAAAATGTAGCCATGAAGAGGAATTTGAACCTTAAAGATGTGCACAAATTCAGACAGGTGGAAGGAAGCCATTTTAATGTTGCTTTTACCGGTAAGTCCCTTACCTTGGGCTCTAAAAGCAGGAATGACGGCTCCAAAATAGTAGGAGAGAAGAGTGTTTTTCTTTCCTGCCATGGTAACCAAGGGCACATGTTCTGCTGCTGTTAACAAGATCAGTAAACTTGCCACATTCAGAAATCGACAATTAACCCCTTTTACAACAGTTGAAGTCACAGCCCTCTCTATTTTATATGGCCTAGCAGGCTGCTGAGCACATGGTTTTTATTATTACCCTCCCCCCTCAAAGCTCCCTACTACTAATAATTTAACGCCTTATAGGACCTGCCCTTCTCTTCATGATTTTGGGGGGACGGTCTGTGCACTGCAGCTGCTGTCTTTGCAAGGGCCACCGTCAGGTCTTGGGGAAACTATATTATCTTTAGCCCTGCTCACCTTTCTAAATGTTTTATGGTTTACAGCTGTGGTGAAAAGCATTTTGGGGTAGGTAGAGATTTATTCACCTTTTTAATGTTTTTACTAGGCTGAATAAACACATATTCTGGAGGAATGAAACCTCTGGCCATGTTAGGAATAGGGAAACCTGGGCTCCACTCTTTAGTGGCAGCTGTCTCGTGAATGACACTTGCTTATAACAACGGGTGCCACTCTTGGCTCTGAATGGGACAGTGGTCCCTCGGGTGGGTTACACAGCACGTATCCCACTAACTGTTTTATCACTACCCTACCTGAAATCACCTTCTTCTTTGCAGGATCCCATTAACACCTGTGGCAAAGTGCTGCATTTTAAGGAGTCTGGAGAGTCTGGAAGGTGATAAGTGCAGACTTGACGCTATTTGGGGGGTGTTTTTACATCCATTGGCTTGGCATGTGCTCATTTAAATCTTTTTGGCCAATGAGTTTAGATAAAGCAAGTCTTTCTTCCCAATTCAAACCAACCCTTACTTTTTATGAGGTTTGTAAAACTTCAGCCGAATGATTTCTTAAAAAGGAAAGAAAAAAATGATTTCCTTAAGCTTGCTCACACCGCTGATTTTGGCTAAGACGGCTCAAAGGATTATTAGTATGCTATGAGGAAGACTATTCATATAGTGATTTGGGGCTGGGCAGAATTACAAAGTATTATAAATCTCTTCTCATATGACAGCCCTGCAAATGTTGCCAGCCTTGGCATAAAACAGGCTTGGAAGCCAGCAGCTAGCACCTGTGTAGCCCGCTACATGGCAAAAGCCAGTCTGTCGTGTCGACCTTCTCAATGTGTCTCCGAGTTACACTTCAAAGTCAGCAGCACAAAGAGCTTTGTCTTCTCGAATGACTTGGGGGAGGTAATTAGCGAGCATAACTCATACTTACATACGTATCCATTGGCAGCTTTGGAGAAACTGCCACAGCTGACTCACTCCTTCTAAGTCCATGGCTTTTCTTCTCACAAGACTGAGGTGAGGGCTTCTCTGTGAATTGGCTTTCTCAGAGCCACATCTGGCTAATACTAACTAGAGGTGTGCTGGACTTCTGCCATTTGGGGGATTTCAAGCGACTGCCCCCATGTCTGATCTTCTCTAACTCTACAGTTACATTCCAAAGATATCACAAATTTGAAGATAAGATGTTACTGAAGCAATGATTTCAATGAGGAAAATACTAGTGGGTAGGTGCCTTCAGACTGGCAGTAATAAAGTTACTTTTGCCCATAAGAATGCCAATAATAAAGGTTTCTTTGATAGCTGTAAGTGTTCAGAGGAACCAGGACATAGCCAAAAAACTCTCCATCAAACCCCCAATCAAACTTCTTGTCATTGATTCCGTTCTGACTCAGAGCAAACCTGTAAGGACAGAGGAGAACTGCCCTAGAAGCTGTTATCTTTACAGACACAGAAAGCCACGTCTGTCTCCTGAGGACTGGCTGGTGAGCTTGAATTGCCAATCTTTCGGTTAGCAGCTGAGAGCTTAACCACTGTACCACCAGGGCTCCTTAAGACCTCCACAGACCAAACGAGACCCAACCAAACCCACGGCCATCAAGTCAATTCAGACTCATGGTGATCCTCTACAGCACTGTGCAAATCCAGACTTTTAATAGATAGAGCTTTTGCTCAAGACATGCAGTCATTTTTCTCTGATCGTTCCAGCTCTGGCATGGAGCGGGGTGTTTCCTCAGACATTCTTATCGTCTTTATTAGCCATTACTTGGACAAATCAAGTACAGCCTAACTCAGAAAAGGCAAGTGGGTTTCTACAGCACTAGTTCTTTTCCTGCCCCAATAATTAGGGCCTTATAATGTCAGTCTGTTTCTCTGAACACACATGTTATGTTTGAGCTAGGACAATGCAAACTCTAAGAGAAATGTCAAGACTTATTAGCCCTTTCATTCCAATCAGAGTTACATTCTTTGGACCAGCACTTTGACAGAGGTTCAACTTCATGCCTTTTGAAGCAGGACTTTCTACATCCGGTCATATCTCTTAAGTAATAACTCAGTTTGCAAGCTAATGATTCCAGATTTAAACACTTTCCTCATCTTTTTCCCTTATTCTCAGAGGCTAGCCTTGTCTCTTCACATCTGTGGGAGACTTACTGAGTGTGAAGTTCCTCATTCTCATTCATTGTATCTCTATCATTTCACTCTTCTCTTTCTCTCCAAGTTTCAGAGAAGAGCTTTCTCTCTTTGTCTTGAAATCTAATTCTTCTACCTGGCTGCATTTGCTTTTCTCTTCCCATTGCCTCTAGGATTTTAATCCCACAACCTTTTTTCTCTCTAGTTTCAAAGATCGCTTCTGGACACAGTCAGATCTGCCTGTTCTCAGCAAACACAGAAACACACAAGTGTACACACACCACAGTTGCGTTTGATATAACATTTACCCATTGCTGTCCAGTCAATTCCAACTCATAGCGACCCTATAGGACACAGCAGAATTCCCCATACGATTTCTGAGGAGTACCTGATGAATTTGCTGTTAGCACTTAACTGTTACGCCACCAAGGTTTTTGTACCACATCTAGTCAACACAATTTTCTTCTCATTGATAAACACGGCATCTACAGTCATTACATCCAGTAATTGCCAACTAAATATCTTCTTAATTCTCTTCATTCTGTCCCTGAAATGATCACTTACTGTTTGACCACAACTTCAGTCTCTAAATGCAACGGTCCTACTCAGACGTTCCTCTGAGAGATCTGACCCATTTATCACCCCCTCTCCTTCATGGCTTCTGTAACTGTGCATCTGGTTTTCCTTCTATTTTCCAAATAACTTTTTCCTCCTACCCTGAATTATCTTCCTCCTGTATGCTCTCTCAATAATGAGTATCACCTAAACACAAATCTTGGTCCTCCATTCCTGCCTCTGATTATGGTGTTAGAGAGGCCCTTGGGATTCATTTATTCCTCAGTCCGCATTGTTTCAAGAGACCTGTGTTATTTTCCTTCCAAAATAATTCCACTTGAATGTCCAACCATTACCTATTTAGTTCTGGTCTTCCAGGAAGCAGATGCCAAGATGGAGTTAATTAGCACAAATGATTTACTGGAGGTAATGTTTGTGGAAGAAAAAAGGAGAAAGGGAGCAGAGTAGCTGGGGAGAGCCTTTCAGACTTTAAGACAGGTATGATAGCTGTGAAAGGAGAACGAAAGTGAAGGAAGACTGAGCAGAAAAACCCTGGGATCATGTTGAACTTTGGGAGTCTTGGCCAGCCCAGTGGGGAGCCCCAGAGCAATGATAGCTCACTAGAGGGGTCCCGCATGCAGCAGAATGGCTCAGCACTATTACCCTCTCTCTCCAAGCATGGTCACTGGCTGGGAGCCACCTAGAGAGTGTGACCTCATCTTTCATGCAATGGCAGATCCCCAAGGCACCACAGCTGGAAGCTGTCAGTTAACTACACTTTCTGTAGCAGGTTCTCTCTTAAAGAGAAATCAAACATAACACACGCACAACTAAATGCAACTTCCCTTTCACCTTTCCCACATCTGCATCACATGTCCTTCTCTGTCAGATTATCCCATCTCTGTCTTTGGTATCAGCATTCTACCATATTCCAGGCTAGAGAGAACTTCAAGTGATCTTTGTCATTGATCTTTCCATTTCTTTTATCTATTATGTCCAATTTGTGACTTTCATATGCTTTTCAGCTTTATCTTTCTCTCTCTTCTCAATGTCACTGTTCTAATTTATATGGATTAGTATGTCATATGGATTGCTGCCACAAACTTAGTCTCTTCCCTGGCTGCTCTTCCTCACCCATTCTCTAAAAGTTGGAGTTTCCCAGGGTTTAGTCCTTGGCTCTTACCGCATTTTACACTGCAGGCTCATCCTAGATGATATGATTCATTCATCAGCCTATATTGAAACATCCGCAACGCCAACATTTTTATCTCCAGCCCAAGGTCTGGCCAGATCTCTAAATCAGCTTTTCTGACATTTGAGTGTTACATGCCCTGCTTTTAAAGGGAAAACAATTACTGTGAAGCCCAGTGTTAAAGTATTTTTATTAAAAATTTTATCTATGTACAAATAAAACTAAACTTTTGGTAATAGTCTGGTTTCCTTCCAGACTTATTCTGTACATATTTTATATAGCTGAGATCATAGATGGATAGATCTGTGTACATAATTTAGTACCCTGCTTCAGATTTTTAATATTAAAGTACATTTTTCTTAGTCAAAACTCTTCACGAACATTATTTTTTCCATGGGAAAGTAATATTCCATTACATCGATGTGTCATAATTCATCTATTTCATAGCTATCTGATATTAAGTAATGAAGTAATACATACTTTTGTACATAACGTTCTGTCCACATTTGAGAGTTTCTTCTCAGAATAAAAACCCGTATTAGGAAGGTAGATGTCTCTGATTCAGAGATCAGAAAGGCTGGGTTCTAGGAGTTTGAATAAGTTCCCTGAGGCTGTGCAGTCAGTAAGACATAAGAGAGAGGAAGAGAAAGCTCAACCCTTGGTCATTTCTCGTGGGTCAGGCTATGCATGCTTGGTCATGAAGCACAGTAGGGAAAGCTATTGGATTCTTCAGGAAGTAGAAGATCTAGGAGCTGCCAAGGGTAAATTTATGATCTGATTTTGAAAACTTCAGCCTGATTTGTGACTCCAGGTGCAGGTATATGTAGCATGAACTGCTTGGGGCCTTTCAGAGGGTCAGATGAGGAGTCACTGAGTCAGGCACTATTTTCTCAATCTCTGCGCTACATGGGAGACAAGACCTGGTGATCAGCTCCTGTTAAGAGTACAGCCTATGGAGCAATGGTGTTATGTCCTACAAGGTCACTAGGAGTGTGAATTGACTCATGACGTACAAAAACAACACTTATGCTTAAATCCCATCTGCATGAGCACAACTGTCTTGTAAGTCTTGTCCTGGCTTGGAAAGTCTGTAGGAATATTTCGTAGGTTAGCTTTAATAACTAAGCTCTACCCAAAAAGCAAAAGAATGGCACCTTGTAGGTGTTTCTGTAGTCCAGAGCTGCTGAGCGTGGAGATGTCTGATGCTGTTCCTCTGAAGTCACAGCATCATCGCCTTTATCATGCAAGGGATCTTTTTCTTGTTTGGACCCCAATCACGATGTGACCTTTCTAGCCACAGGGGGTTAAAAATGTCCCTCTTATTGCTACAGCATGGAGAAAGTGATGGGCGAAGTGTGTAGGTCACAAAAGCAGAGCCCTCAGGCACGTGACAGTCTTAAATTATAAAATAACACTAGGCATCTCAGGGTTTACAGAATGGGTTTCTGGCAGCTGATTTAGAAGAAAGACATAAAAAATATACCAGGGTTTCTCCACCTCAGCATTATTATCATTTGCTTCTGATAATTTCACCAAATTTGCCCCAAATTGTCAATTTTCTACAAGATATCCATGACAGACAATATGGCAGCTTTTTCCATCTTTTACATGGTTCTGTTTTCTTAAACTATGTAACATTCCTTTTATCCACCCCCCGACCCCCATGCCAGAGGCACCTCACTCTAATCATGATAATCAAAAATGTCTGCAAACATTGTCAAATGTCCCCTGTGGGTCAAAATCAACCCTTGTTGGGAACCACTGAAATAGATTTTAAAAAAGAAAAAAAGCCAAAGCCACTGCCATTGAGTCAATTCCAACTCATAGCTACCCTACAGGTCAGAGGAGAACTTTCCCACAGAGTTTCTAAGGAGCCTCTCCAACCTTTTGGTTAGCAGACATAGTACTTAACCACTTAAACCCTCCAAAAGGAAGTAGCTAAATCCTATGTGGTGGACACATGGGAAGAAAAGCTGAGGACATAAAAGATGAATACAACTTTTCGGGATGACTCCGAATCACAAAAGAACAGCGGCTTCTTTGAGTCACCCCAGCTAAGGGTCCTCTCCATTTCTCTAGTTAGAAGGAATCAGCATGAATACAGAAGGTCTCTCCACAGTACACACATGTGTTAGAACACGCCATGCTGCTAACTAGATATTATACATACAGTTCTCATGCTACAGCACGCTATTGTTGTTGGGTGCGGGTGAATTAATTCTGACTCATAATGAATGACCCCATGTGGCAGAGTAGAACTGCCCTTCTAGGGTTTCTTAGGTTGTAACTTTTATGGCAGTAGATCACCAAGTTTTTCTTACATGGAACCAGTGGGTAGGTTCAAATGACAGCATAGCTTCTGCCAATTCTAACAAAAATCCTTCTAGAACTTAAAAAAAAAAGAAATCCAAGATGACTTGCATAGTTATCGAACTGAATGAACTGTAATGAACAGTACAATCGAGGGGCTAGTGTCCAGAAAGCACAACGGCCTGCAAGAATGCCAAGGCTGGCTTCTCTCTCTTTTGATACCCTACATGCTACACATTCATAAAATCTAAGTGTTAGAGAGAACCTAAGAAATCGTCTAATTAGACTTGCCAAATTTCCTATACAACATCCTTGAAATGGAAACACTTCACAAGGCAGCTTATTCCTCAACTCAACAGTTGTAGAAGTTTTTATATTGGGAGTAGAACTGCTCTCAGTGAGGACCACTTGTCAGGCCTAGTTTTAGCCTCTGTAGCTATATGGAACGAGCCTACTCTCTCTTTCAGTCTTCCCTCAGAATCAGCAGTCAGCTGCTAACTCTTTTCTTCATCATGACGTCTCTGCCCCAATCAATCACTGTGGGGTATTCAACTGGTTTTCACGTAACATCCTCTTTCTGTCCACTGTCACTTTTTTTTCTCCTTGGAACACTCTCTTTCCTCCCGGTCAGAAAGAGTCTCATCAGCATCTCACAGTTTCCCTCAGACATGATTTTAACCCTGCATTCTTTCCATCAAAGCTGCTGTACAACTCCTTCAGTTAACACGATCCTTAGAAGACTTGTCCCTGACCACACAACAAAAGCAGAGGAATCCGGCAGCTACCGCCCTTAGGGCTGCATCCTTCCCTTCCCTTGCCTTCTACATGCCTCCTAATGTCTATTCTTATACACTTACCTATGTCTTTAGGTCTCTTCTTATTTTTCCTCTAATCTCAGAGGGGTAAGGACCTGTCTTCTACCAGTCATTTCCTCTTGCCCGTGGTTTTAGTTTCTCCCTTCTGATAATCTCTCATCTCAGAACCAACCAATGAACCAACTAGCATGCCATCCCGGCATCTAACTAGAGCCCTACAGTACTGATTCCCCTTCCTTCGTGTCTCAGCATCTGGCACAATCCTCTATATCTGAAGGCTTACTTTTTTCATCTCCCACTTACTTCTCACTTCACTACACGAAGAATTCTCACACCAGGTAAGGGATCTGGAGGACTCCAAACAGCTCTTCGTTTCCTCTACCTGCTAGAGCCTCTTTACCCCAACACTGGGCAGACTTCTTTTGTTTAAAAAAAAAAACAAAAAAACGAAAAAACCATAAGTCTTCAAATTTTTTTTGCAGGGCCTTCTCTAGAGAGGTATGGTGAACACTGGACCAGTGTAATACATGTTTTAAGAATTAAATGAGATAATATTCATCAAATGCTTAACACAGTGAGTGGCACAGAGTAAACTGTGGCTATTATTATCCCCTCAGGTGGACTCTGCTTCCTTTTCTCTAAGTGTCCATTAGAGTCTCCAGGACACTCCATTTATGTACCCATGTGACAATTACTCCACCTGTCTCCCAGATGCTTAAGGGCAGGAATGTCATCTTTTTGTCTGCATATGCCTAACATCCAGCATAAGGTCTGGTACCTAGCTGTTCTTGTTAGGTGCTATGAAGTTGATTCTGACTCACAAAGACTGGAATAAAACACTGCCTGGTTCTGTGACATCCTCCCAGTCACTGCTATGCTTGAGCTCATTGTCGGAGCCACCTACCAGGGACTCAATTAATAACTGACGAATGAGGGAATGACTGAGAACAAGGCAATTATTACTTTGTGTAATTAACAAGGGTATATTGGTTTTGTGCTCATGGCTCTGGTCTTTTCAGCACTGATATCACATTTCATACCTCTGATTCACCTCCACAAGACTCAGAATAGCTTAGAATGCCAAATGAACATTCTATGTTCTCTGAGACTGATTTCCCAAAGGGGATCACCACCTGGCTGGATCTGGGGACTGAATAAACTCTTGGCTTGATTTGGTGCTGTCTGCCCTTCATGGGCCAGGGGTGCACCTGAGCAGCCAGCCCCTCTGGGTTCAGCTGCGGGCCAGACACTGAGGGTGGAACAAAAGCCGCATTGATGCCACCACTCACAAAGCAGGCCTTGGGCAAGAATCAGAGGAGTTGCCTGTCAGCCTCTCTCTTCCCATACACAGAACTCAAGTCCGCTTCTGCCTTCAGGGCTTAGGGTAATGTCAGCCATTTACAGTAGAGGAGAAAGGGTATGTTATGTCTGATGGGAAAGTGTTCAAAGGAATCCCACTTGGTAGTCACTAAACAGCAATTAATTTTAGTGGGCATTTCATTCCGATAATAGAGTTGGTAATTGTTTTGCTTAAGTAACTCACACTAGTCCTAGCCAAAGAAATGTCCTCCAATTTTCTTCACTCCAAGAAACACCTAAAAATCAAACCCATTGCCATCAAGTTGATTCCAACTCATAGTGACCCTATAAGACAGGGTAAATTTGCCCCACAGGGCTTCCAAGGAGCGCTTGGTAAATGTGAACTACCAGACTTTTGGTTAGCAGCCACAGCATTTAACCACTATGCCACCAGGGTTTCCATCAAGAACCCTTTTTCAATCTTATCTTGTTACCTACAAGGTCCCTGCTTTAAATATTTTTTTTGTCTAATGCATAAGCTGCAGTTTTAAAAAAACTTGAACACTTAATATATGCCAGGTATTTTGCCTCTACATTGTGGCTGTACATACTGCCTTTTATTCTTTATACCAACCCTAAAAGGGAAGTATATTATTTCCGTTTTATAAGTCCCTGTTTTAAACATGTTTCCGTCTAATGCATAAGCTGCAGTTTTAAAAAAAACTTGAACACTTAATATATGCCAGGTATTTTGCCTCTATATTGTGTGCTGTATATATTGCCTTTAATTCTTTATACCAACCCTAAGAGGGATGTATATTATTTCCATTTTATAAATGAGGAAACTGAGGCTCAAGGAGTTCAAGTAAATTGTACAGGACCACCCACCTTATAAATGACGATGTTCTTCTTGTTAATTGGCACTGAGTCAATTCTGACTCATGGCAACCCCAAGTGGACAGACTAGAGAACTGCACTCCACAGGACTTTCTAGATTATGACCTTTCAGAAGCAGAACGCCAGGCCTATCTTGTGAGGCACCTCTGGGTCAGTGTAAACTGTCAACCTCTCAACTAGTAGTTGAGTGCTTAACCATTTGTGCCACCCAGAGACTCCATAAATGACCACAAACCTGTTAAAACCAGAGCCACTGCCATCAGGTTGCCTGTGACTCACAGTGACCCTGTGGAACGGAGTACAATGCCCCCACAGGGTTTCCAAGGGGGCTGGTGGATTCAAACTGCAGACCTTTTAGTTAACAGCCATAACTCAACCACTGTGTCACCAGCACTCCATACATGACTGCATTAGTGGTTAATCAGCTTGTCCAAGGTCACACAGCTTTTTATATGTTCTCTATCAACTAACAGCTAATTAAGTAAAAAACTAAGTTTTCCCTTGTTGTTATTAAAATAAGTACTTTGTAAAATATAAAAACAACCAAAATGTATTACACTATAGCACATAAATATATCAAAGCCAATTAAAGCGTCTCCTTCGCGTGAGACTTCTAATGTTTTTCAGTTAGTCTAGTTCCAGACAAAACCAAATAAATGTTCTGTTCTAGTTATCTTTGCAGTCAAAATAAATATAGAGATACCAGAAGGACTTTTGAAATGTTACAAACAATTCAGGTACCCAGAGGGTCTGAGACATCCAGAATGGTACCGCTACACTAAGGGTATTATTCTTTGCAGTTTACCTCTTGGGAACCATTCCTCTATGTATTGCAGAAAAGGGCTGAACACCGTTTTTGTTCTGGTAGTCATCTCTAAACTTAGGCAAAGTTCAGTCCATTGAAAAGACAAGCAGAGTAAAATGTCTTTCCTCTGACCTTACTGTTTACCTGTAGAAAACACAATTTCAGGATTTCCTCAAGCTGTCTGGACGACCACTGAAGGCACAGATCTTAAGGGTTTCAAAGCATTTGTAGGACTGGGAGAAGAAATCAGAAAGTTCACCTTTGCCCTTAGCTTTTGCGTTATCTGCCAGCCAGGTGATCGGTTGGCTATGCTTATTGGTGACTTGAGATTTAGGCAGATGGGTCCAATTTCAAAGGACTTGGAAAACTCATAATCTAAGACCCAAATAAGAGGCTGGGGCTTTGATTTTCAACAGAAAGATAGCCCCAGATTGTTTGGGAGAATTCTTCCTACTGTAAGAATAAGGCTTAGTGAGACCAGGAAAACATCACCCAGCTGAAAGTCACTGGGATTCTCCTTGCTCTGTCAGGAGGAAGGGGCGGGTGACTCTGAGCAAACACAGAGAACTGCAACAAGACCACGTGAAAGATGCAGCACAGAGTATCACACTGCAGAGAATGCAGTGGTGGAGAAAAAGGACAGTCATATTTTCTCTAGGGCAGTACACTAAAGCAGCATAATCCATAACTGGACAAAGATGTTTGCTAAATTGGGTGTCATTCACTCTTGCCGCTTGCTGAAAAGGAATGGCTCAGAACTACAACTGGAGCTCAAAGAAGCTGTACTGACACTCAATCCTTAGGACGGGGCCTATGTAAAGTTCTGAAATGCAACATCATTTATAAAGGTTAAAAACAAACGGGGACAAAGTGATCAATTGCGGTGATTTTAGACAGAAGACCATACGCATTACTTGTGAGACAGAAGATGGTGTTACTATACGGAAAATATCTAGGATCACAATATTAAGTGAGAAAAAGATGGAAACAATTGCACATACACAGTGATTCCAATCACATGGAAGATGTATGGGGAAAATGACTAGAAGCCATTAATAAGAGCTAACATTCATTGAGTGCTTATTATGTGCCAGAAGCTCTATAAAGCATGAATTATCTATAGAATCCATATATATATACATATATATATATATATATATATATATAAACTCTAAAAGGGGGAGGGGTCAAAATCTGACAAGCTTCCATTAACATTCTGGGCTGATGAGGACACTGAGACTGAGAAAGATTAAGTAACTTAACTAAGATCACACCATGGTTAACTGATAAAACTGGAAGCAGACACATTTAACCTCTTTATATGTTATAAAAGCAAAGGTTCTACTGCAGATGGTGGGATTATGTGTATAAATATATCTTAATCTATTCCCCAGGTTGTCTGTATTGCAATTATATTGAATTTAAAATAGGTTTAAATGTCTCTTAAAAAATCAGAACTCAAACTCTGAGAATTCTCAGATAATACACTTGGATCTCATCAGACAGTAAATTTGAGTTCTGATAAGGCCCTCTGTTCAATTAAATATAGGAGTGAAAATGTTAGCCCAAATCAGATTCAGCAAACATTTCTTAACCCTGGCTATTGGGAAGGTTAAATGAGATACGGTATGTCAGATGTTTAGCTTGACACTAGCAGTATGTAACAGATAGTATCTACTATGATTATCGTGTTTTGGGTGCTGTCCTAAGTGTTCCCACATTTTATCCTGAAAAACAAATGTTTGGTAATTATTATCTCCATTTTCCCATTGAGAAAATTGAGATTCAGAGACCTTAAATACAAAACCCCAAACTCAAACACATTGCTGTGGAACTGATTTTTACTCATAGCAACCGTATAGGACAAGGTAGAACTGTCCGATAGGGTTTCCAAGGATCACCTGGTAGATTCAAACTGCCAGCTTTTTAGTTAGCAGATGTAGCTCTTAAATACCTTGTCACCAGGGTGCCCTCAGGGAGGTTAAGCAGGTGAATTATCAAGTGGCAGAGCCTCGCCCAGTGGCCACCTTCCACTTCCATGTCCTGGCCTCTTTCCAACACTGGTGAAACATGGTACCCGACAACTGCCAAGAGTCTTAGCACAATCTGGTGTGGCTTCTCCCCACATGTACGTAAACCCACACTGGAGGACTACTTAGGGAGATTCAAACACCTCAATCATGGAATTCCAAGTTCTTCGGCACCTGGCCTGCCTATATCTGTCCACTTCTTGTCCACAGATCTTCATTTTATCTGGGCTCAGTATTGTCACTGCCTTTAGGAATGACTGGGTTTACTTCTGTTTCTGTCCCTTTTCCTGTGTTTCTCCCATGCTCAGAGCAGAGTCCTGGATTCTTCTATCTCATCTAATCCTCTCTATCCTTTAGGATCCAGTTCCTAGCTTCTGCTAGGAAGCCCACCTGCCCACATCAGTTTCTCCCTCTCTTAACTTCCCACAGAACTTATTTTATATCAGATCTAATTACATTCCATGTTGTTTCATGATTCTAATAGTCACCTTGGTGGCACAATGGGTTAAGTGTTATGTCTGCTAACCAAAAAGTCACAGTATAAATCTGCCAGGTACTCCTTGGAAACTCTATGGGGCAGTTCTACTCTGACTTACAGGGTCGCTGTGAGTTGTACCAGACTTGACAGCAGTGAGTTTTGAGTTGAGTAATAGTCAGTATATCTAAAACTTGGCTCTCTAAAGTTTTGGCTCCTAAGAATAAGACAATTTTACATAGGATTCTTTTCTTTCATTTCAAAACACCTAGCATAGTGAAAGTTCCTCTGATATTCAAATTAATCAGCACTCATAGTTGCCAATGATAGAAGCCCTATTCTACCTGGCAGAAGTAAAAAAGAAATGCGGATGAAGTATATTTATAGGCTCATGTTACTGACAAGTCCAGTGGCTTCCTGCACTGTTGGGTCCTCAAATAAATATACCACCTGGGCAGGCTTGGTCATATGGCCACCCTGATTTGGGTGTAAAGTCAGCCCCACCTAGACTGAGAGGGGAGGTGAGATGATTTTCTCCAAAGGCAAAAAAACAAGCTGCCCTTGTCAAAAGAAAGATGAATGGATACTGGGGAGGCAAAAGCAACAGATGTCCTTTACCTTATTGAATCCAATTCTTCATCACTTTAAAAAATAATAATAATTGTTCTTCACTGGTCAGGCACCAGACTGTAACCTCATTAGGAACTGCCAAGCAACAACAGAGCCCTTATTAACCCGATCTCAACTGAAGTGAGCCAGGCCTGGGGGCAGAGCTACAAAAGAAGAGCTTACAAACGTCTGACACAGCATTTTAATGCCACAGGGGATTTTTTTTTTCCCCTTTCCCACAAATTGTGTTAACCCTTTGGGAGCAGAGGGGAAACCCAGCCTAGAGCTCATTAGTGACTTTCCTTCAGAGCTCTTCAAAGAGGCCCCCTCATTTGCCAATGTGACTTTTCTTAATATTGTGCAGATGGTAGGCTAATCCATCTTCAAATGATCTAATTGCATCTAACTTTCTCTTAAAGAATACTGCGTGGAGCTGCAGAGTCTTAATTATCTATACTGAATGTCTCCAGGATGACAAAGCCAAACACTCAACCTAAAGCCAGGGAATTTCCAGTGGAAACTTTCAAGGGAAGAAAAAAGAAAGTGGAGAGTGGCAAATGAGTAAGCCTCATCGTGTTTTGTCTTTCAGTCCCTGTGATCAGAACTTTCAAGAAAAGCGTTCAGCTTAAAGGCTGTGAATTTCCAAGACTTGTGTAAGTCACCCCATGCTTTCAGAGCCCCATTTATGATGAGGAAATAGCAAAACTAAAGGGCACATGGAGGGAGAAGGGGAAGCAAGAGAAGAATTGGGATCTTCTAACTGGCTCAGCAAGAGAAAGGACTGCAAGAGGCCAGTGAATATTTTCTCCAAGTATTTGCTTAGGGGTTTCCCTGGATTTCCACTCTCTTAACCCAGCAACCTTTAGACACTTTGCAGACAGCCTAATTAAACAGATCCACAAGGAATTCCTGAGTGGTGTAAATGGTTAAGCATGTGATTACTAGCTCAAAGGTTGGCTGTTTGGACCCATCCCAAGGCACCTCAGGAGTAAGTCTTGGTGATTCGTCTACGAAAGATCACAGCTTTAAAACCTGTGTAGAGCACCGTTCTACTCTGCACACCTGAGGTCACCATTAGTAGATGAGATGGCAACTAACACAGCAGAGAAGGTAAGCTCGCAAAGTGGGAGGTCATGCTGAAAAGGTGTCCCTGGGGCTGGAGGTGGAGGCAGGAATTGCATTGTGGGTGGTGGTAAGGGAGGCAGACAGACAAGAAAGCATTATCTTGTTTATTCATCACAGCATATCTACAGAGGTACAATTGTTACCAGATTTCACATTTGGGAAAATCAAAGCTTCTAGCAGAGTCTTCTGCTATGGCTAGTCCCTAGCAGAGCTGAGATCGAAATTAGGTCTGCTTCTGACTCCAAAGGACACCATTTGAGCACTAAGCCCCTTCTCTAGGTATGTCACCACAGTATCTGAGGCAATGGTTGAGGATCATACAGGCTGCCCCATTGAGACGCCTGGCACATGTAGGCACAGATAACCTTGGCCCTCCTACTCCCTGGCAGGCTTGGGAGAACTATTATTTTTACTAAGATGAGTCATGTATTAAATACCAACATGGTTTCTGTTCACATCCGGCCTTTGGGCCTTTGTTCAGCCTGTCCCCTACCCCCTTCACAAACATATTTATATTGGCCACAGCTAACAAGATCCCACTTCCATTCGCATTTGCAATGCCTCATGTTTCATCTGGTACACAGTATATGGAAAATAAGGCTATAAAGGATCTGGCTGTAAACCTAAGGTACTTTATTAATTCCATTTTCAAGTCCCAAGTGGCACTGAGAACTGGTAGGGCCTACTCAGATTCCTGCACCAGATCCCTTCTTTCGTAGAGATTGGCCACATTCACCTCCCACTCCAGGGCCCCAGAAGAAGTCTGTCGGGGCCATTTATACACAGCAACCCTAAAAAGAGAAGCCACAGAAAGTAGATCTCCTAAGAATTAGAAAAAGAGCAAATTTCTACTGAGGGCTTAGAAACCCTGGCGGCACAAGTGGTTATGTGCTGTGTCTGCTAACCAAAACGTCAGCAGTTTGAAACTTCCAGATGCTCCTTGGAAACCCTATGGAGCAGTTCTACAATGCCCTGTAGGGTTGCCATGTGTCAGAACCGACTTGATGGCACTGGGTTTGGTTTTAATTTAATTTTATTTTTAATGTGCCAGGCACGGTGCTAACTGAATTACATACATTATCTTACTTATGATCCTTTGAGATAGACACTATTATGTCTCCATTTCACAGAAGAGAAAACCTCAGAGGTTTTCCTGTGGCCTAGAACATTCTCTGTTTCATATAAGGTAGCACAGGTGTTTGAGTTTATTCACTCATGGCTTAGATATTTATTAAGTGTCCTCTTTGTGTCAGGGGTAAAGGGTAAGAAGATGAGTGGTCCTGCTCCCGCCCTGGGGGACCTCATAAATCTAATGAAGACACAATGAATTAAACCATGTATCACAACATAGTGTGAAATATGGAAGCTCAAACGTGGCAGGAGAGCAGAGGAAGCGAATCCCTTTCGGAATGGGTTCTTGCAATTGGAAGAGGAGAGGTTATCATTCTCATTGGTTTCCCCTTGAATACGCCTGATCCCTTCATCCCACTGAGCTGTACTTTGTCACCTGCTGAAGGCCACAGCTGTTGTGAGATATCACACGTTCCAACTGAATATAGAACAGTAGATCCATTCTCCGTTGAGCTCATGAGACTCAGAGACACCTTCACACCTCTTACCTTGCAATTATCTCTGATGATATAAGGGTCAGAAAAACTCAGAGGAGGATGAACCCATATTATAATTCTTTTAAAGGGCCACAGAAGTTTACAGGTAAGTGCGTGAGGTACGGGTAGGTGGGGCAGGGAATGTGGCATGAGCTAAAGACAAGCTGTGTCTCGAGCACTGTTACACGTTTGACATGTGTCACCTCATTTACTTTCATTTCTCCTGTTTACTTTTATGTATTTAACTTAATCCTCTATGCCTGTCAGAACCATCTCTCATCTTCTTACTTCTTTACAGCTCATCTCCTCCGCCCAGACGAATGAACAAATCTGTCTTGGAAGAAGCTCAGCCAGGATGCTTCTTAGAAGTGAGGATGGTGCGACTGTCTCTCACATATTTGGGGCATCTTTTCAGGAGGGGTCAGCCCCAGGAGAAGGACATCGTGCTTGGCAAAGTAGAGGGTCAGCCAAAGAGAAGAAGACCCCAGCAAGACAGACCGACACGGCAGCTGCACCACTGGACTCAAACACAGCAATGATCGTAAGGACGGGCAGTGTGCCGTTCAGCTGTGTGTGGGGCAGCCACGAGTCGGAAGTGAATCAATGGCATCTAACAAACAACAGCAGTGACTTATACCCTAATCCAAGTCTCTCAAATCTATTTTTCACATCTGGACTATGCAACAAGCTCCTTACTTCCAGCTTCTGTTCCTACCATCCACCACACAGTTGCCAGAGTGATCTTCTGAAATTGTAAATTAGAACACGCTACTCCACTGCTTGTAGAATTAAGTCCAAACAGCGGCTGATGTGGCACTGTAGGATTTGGCTCTTGGCTCGCTTGGCTTACCTCTCCAGTTTCCCATCATACCTTTCACTCAATTTCAGCCACGTTGACAGACTTCCTTTTCCCTGAACATGACAAAATGTTTTCCACTTCAGGGCCTTTGCTCTTGTTTTTCTTTTACCTAAAGTGGTCTTTCTTCTGCCAGGTCTTCACAAGGCTGGCTCATCCCGTTCCTCAGATGCAAGCTCACATATCAGCTCCTTTGTTCACCAAGCTGAGCAAAGCTCACCTGGCATCCCTATGTGGCACAGATAGTCAAGTACTGGGCTACCACCCAAAGGTTGGTAGTGGTTCAAATCCACCCACAGGCATCTCTGAAAAAAGGACGGTGATCTACTTCCAAAAGATCACAGCCACCGAAAACCCTGAGGAGTAGTTTTACCACCAACTGGAATCAACACAGTGCCAACTGGGCTTGATAATATTCTTGCCTTCTCTGTATTTTGTTTCAGTAATTGTGTCCATCTCTCCCACTAGAAGCAAGTTCTTTGAAGACAGAGAACTTGTCTGGTGATGCTTACCACTGTATCCTTGAAGCCTTCCCCTAACACACAGTCCTGCTTAGTATCTGTTAGAAAATGAATCCTCCCAAAGATTCCTCAGGTGAATGTCATTATTGCCATTTTGATGCACAACAAACTGAAGCTCAAAGACACGGGAAGGGTTCAAACCTGGTCTGCAGGACTGAGTCCAGGCATCTTGTTTCTATGCCAGGAGGTCCCGCATGGTTGTCCAAAGTTAAGGGACATCCAGGCTACAGTGTCAATGACTCTTAACAGCACTATACTAAGTGAAAAAATCCAGACACATAATGTGAAAATCCAGACACATATTATGTGATTCTGTCTATAGAAAATGTCCAGAATAGGCAGATCCATAAAGACAGAAAGCAGATTAGTGATTGCCTATGGCTTTAGCCACGTGTATGATCTCTTCCAGTAGGTTGGCCAGGTACCTATCTTCCAAGTTTCTTGGCATAGATGCTTCAGTGCTTTCATCTGTTTGTTCAAACATCTCAACTGGTATTCTATCAATTCTAGGAGTCTTGTTTTCCTCCAGTGCCTTCAGAGCAGTCTGGACTTCTTCCTTCAGTGCCAACAGTTCTTGATTATATACTACCTCTGGAATGGTTGAATGTTGACCAATTCTTTTTGGTACAGTGACTCTGTGTATTTCTCTCATCTTCTTTTGATGCTTCGTATGTCATTCAAGTTTTTGCTCATAGAGCCCTTCAACACTGCAACTCAAGGCTTGAATCGTTTCCTCTGTTCTTTCAGCTTGAGAAGGCTGAGTGTGCGCTTCTCTTTTCTTTTCCAACTCTAGGTCTTTGCACTTTTGAACGTGTTACCAGGAAGAATCAGTCCCTGGAGAAGGACATCATACTTGATAAAGCAGAGGGTCAGAGGAAAAGACGATGACCTTCAATAAGATGGGCTGACACAGTGGCTGCAACAATGGCCTCAAACAAAAGTATGATTAGGCTGATGGCTCAGGACCAGGAAGCATTTCACTCCATTGTAGACAGGGCTGCTATGAGTTGGAAGAGACTTTGCGGCACCTATTCCACACTGCCAGTGCTTTGGGCAAAGAGGAAAGGGGAGTGATTACTTAAAAGAGGTTGGATTTCTTTTAACCTAACACTTGATGGAAATCTTCTGTCTCAGTCATCTAGTGCTGCTATAAGAGAAATACCACAAATGGATGGCTTTAACAGAGAGAAATTGATTGTTTCATAGTCTAGCAGGCTAAAAGTCCAAATTCAGGATGTCAGTTCCCAGAGAAGGCTTTCTCTGTCTGCCTTGGAGGAAGGTCTATGCCATCAATCATTGCTTGGTCTGGGGGCATCTCAGAACAGGAAACTCAGTCAGAGGACATGTTTGGCTCCCAGCACTGCTTTCTTGGTGGCATGAGTTTCCCCCATTCTCTGCTCACTTCCCTTTTTTATCTCTTGAGAGAGAAAAGGTGGTACAGGCCACATCCCAGGGAAACTGCCTTTACATTGGATCAGGGATGTGACCTGGGTAGGGGTGTTACTACCCATTACAATCCTCTTTAACATAAAGTTACAGCCACAAAGTGGAGGACAACTACACACTATGGGGAATCATGGCCTAATCAAGCTGGCAGATATTTTGGGGAGATACAATTCAATCCATGACATTCTAGAACTAGATAGCATTGATAGTTGCACAAAAGCACAGATGTACTAACTGCCATTGAATCATACACTTTAAAATGGTTAAGAAGGTAAATTTTACATCATGCCCACATTACTATGATTGAAAAAAGAAAGATGGTTTTCCAGGAAAGGCAGGTATTCAAGGCACAGCCATTTGGAGGCTGAGCTGGGAACACAGTCAAAGCCATGGTCCCCGGGGCCCTTCTGCTGTGCAGCCTGTAGACATCTGAGCTGCTCTGCCCCCTCCCATTGTCACGAACCTCTGCAAGGGGGGTCCGCTGCCTGCCAAAGTGGTGGACTGTTTCAAACTTAACCCTAATCTAAAAGAATAACATTTTACTTTGCAACTTCACGTTGTTTCTTTTTTCAATTTACCCTTTCTTTAATCAGAGTGATCACCTAAACAATCACATATATATATTTTTTTCCAACCCAAGAGGAAATGTAGACTGTTGAACTCGGCTTTGAAATCCTGTCAGATTGCCGCTCCTGTTTTTTGCATTTCTATTTTTAATCCTAAAGAGAAAACTGATTCCAATAAGCATCATTCTGGGGAAGTTGGGAGCTCTGCATTGGTTTAGTGAAGGTTAGTCTCTCTGGCACAGAACTGAGTCAGATTTGGTGGGAGTCAGGCGGAGCTTTGTGCCGGAATATTGTTCACATATCTTCCCAGAATCAAGGCCAGGATTTTATCCATGTGGCAAATTTAACAGAAAGCTTCTCACTTTGCCCCTAGCTCTCAGATTTTCATGTGCTCTAACCATCAAAGTGCTTTTTCAGGGTTACAAGTTCTGACTACTTCATTTTTTTTCCCTGATTTTAAAGAAGTAGACTGAACTCTTTAACACCACATGCAGGAAGGCACTTTCAGGACTGTTCTGGTTGCGGTCATATGTAGATGCTCACTGTCCTTCCAAATCACTGATCCAGAGTGTGCATCAGGATGAGGGAGCAATGGCTGCCTGAGGCCCAGATCACTGGCAGATGAACGTGCAAGTAGCATATCATTCATTCAACCAGTACATCAACAAATGCCCAACAAGTGCCAATCACTCATTAAACCCATTCTATCATATTAACAGAACAAATGCTTATCAACCCACACCATGTTATAGTTAGTCTGCCAGGCGCTGGGAATAAGCAGCGAACAAGGTAGACAAGCTTCCTCCTGCCACGCTGCTTATGGTCTACCTAGGCTCTAGGGCTCCACCGTCTAATATGTGAGCCACTGCAGCCACTGGCTATTGGACAATTAAAATGTGGCTAGTGGAACTCAGAAACCCTGGCAGTAGCATGGTTAAGTGCCAGGTCTGCTAACCAAAAGGTCGGCAGTTCAAATCCACCAGGTGTTCTTTGGAAACTCTGGGGGACAGTTCTACTCTGACATACAGGGTCACTAGGAGCCAGCATGGACTTTTTTTTGGTTAGAAGAATTAAGGTAATACATCTTTAGCACAGTAGAAAGTAGATCAACTTAACTGGTCTTCACCATAAACTGAAGACTCTTCCCATCTCAACCCAATACTACAAGGAGAGAGCAGCAGGGGCAGGGCCTGGGGACCATGCTCTCAGGGACATGGATGCCAATTGGCATAACTAGCCTATTGCTAAGAGAGTCTTCTGCACCCCATATTCGTAAGTGGTGTCTGGGGTCTTAAAACCTAGCAAGCTGCTAACTGAGGTACACCAAACGATCCTGGAACAGATGACCACCGAGAACAGCAAAGACACAAGAAAAAAGAGCTCAGGAGACAGAAGGATCTATGCGAATGGAAGCCTGTATCAACACGTGGCCAGAAGAACCACATAGTGCCAGCTATCACCAAAGACAGACGTGACGGGGCACACAATGTTGAGTCACTCTGGCAACACGATAAAAAGAGGGGTACAGCTCAAGAACCCTACTACAAGACCACAACTGATGGTCTGACAGCCTGGGCGGTCCCCTAGGAGCATGTCCCCTAGACCAACTGCTGTTCCTGACCAGAAACACTACAAGATCAACTCTTTGGACAAAAAGGGACTGGACTCAGGGACACAATGTGGCCACATGTGTGTACTTTATGGTTCTATGCATTTATATGATGCTGTCCTACTGGTCTCTTTCTAGATGGGAGAGAAAAAGGCGAGAGGAGGGGACAGGAGATTGTTAAGAGGACATGACAAGTACAGAATGAAAAAGAGAACTGTGCTGTCAATGAGCAAGGAGAGCAGAAAATGCTGCAGATAGGCAGGCATGCAAATTTAATTGGATTGCAAAAATTACATACTTTCACTTAATCACAATTAAAAAAAAGCTAATGCATCTTTAATTTTATTTAAATTAAAAATTGAAGCAGTGTGAAATATTTGTTAAACACAATCTTACTGTATTGCTAAGATTTTATTTTTGTATTATGGTGCATAAGTCAGGTTAGCATGTTGTTTCTAGTAGTACATATTAATGTATCACCAATCTAGTCAGTATAAAACAGATGGATTTGGTTCAAATGATTTTTATCTGTATATTAGTATAACACTGCAAAGTGTTTGAGTGTTTTAGGCAGACAGTATGACTTATGGTGAAACCTATGCAAATCATAACTGGTAATTAAGTGCAATGCTATTATTTTCATTACAGTATTATTTTAACTAAGTCAACATTAATTAGAAAAGTAAATATAGGTCAATTTTTTAATTTGAAATTAAAGGATACTGCTAATTCAGAACTGAGTGGAGACACAAAAGCTAGTATTCTAACAAGAAGAGCAATGAGAAACGAGATTGGAAGAAGGTACATCACCAAATTCATGATGAATGTCAACTTGATGGGGCAAAAAGTCACTTGTGAAAATTTTTTTTAATATAAGACAATAGGCACTATTAAAAAGATGTTTTCTGCAAATACACAGTGAAGTTAATTAAAAATTCCCTATCAACCATCAAAAAAGAATGAATAAAATTAGTTGTTCGGAAGAAGATTTATGTGTTTTACAAACATTTTTACATAATCGTAACACAACCTGAACTTTTAACTTTTACCAATTTTTGATGAGGAGATGGTGATAGAAATTATTTTAGTTATGAATGTCTTGTTAAGAAAACTGTTAGGAAAAGACAAAAACTGTTTTACAAAAAGTGAAGGACTGTGAATCAAGCTACCAAATAATTGCCTATAGAATCTTTCTAACAAAATCAAAGGTAAACTAATTCAAAATTTGAAAACACTGGATATATCTTTCTTTAGCAATAGATGATATATGAGAAACTGGCTGATTGATACTTTGGATACATTTTACCATAAAACCCCCAAAATCCATGGCCATTGAATTGATTCCACCTCATAGAGACACTATAGGTCAGAGGAAAACTGCTCCATAGTTTCCAAGGAGCAGATGGCAGATTTGAACTGCAGCCCTTTTCATTAGCAGATATAGTACTTAACCATGACACCACCAGGCTTTCTGTTTTACCATAAAGAACTTTTGAATTTATAATGAAATGCCATTTTGCACTGTAGAAAGTCAAATTTATGGAATAGATAATTTTGAATCTTTATCTGTCAAAGAATTTCATCTAGGCATGAAATAGTCTCTATGAGTGATAACTCCAGCTATGTTAGGATAGAAATTCAGACTTACTGGAATTTTAAAACAAAAGATGAATGGTTCCCTTATTGCTTTGTTCCACTGTAAAAAAATATACCCAAGACATTTGTGCTTAGTTTTCTGAAGCTGATTCTAGGAAAAGTGGTATGGATACAGTTTTCAAACTGTTTAGTATATACCTACAAATTGAATCATTTCCAGTTTATAGAAATGTTCAAAGAATTTGAACGGCAATGAATTTAAAAATCTTGCGGGTATTTGACAATGCTCATCGGTTGAGCTGTAGAAAAGCTTCACAAAGATTTATTCTACAGTTAAGACTTCTCACATACTAAGACATGCCTATGTGGCCAACTCATTCATTATAAAGACCTCTACTCCGAACCATCTTTGGACTTTGTGGTACCCAGTGCTTCACATGCAAACAGAGGTTTGAGACCTGCAGACAAAGTGGGTCCTGTGCACCCTAGTTACAGGAAGATAAAGAAGCACGAACATGCAGAGTCATGACAAAGGTATGGTAGGCAGGGTGTATGCCCGGGGTGTTGCATGAGGGGGACACTAATGAGCAGTTTCTGTTGGCCATCGGTTTCCATCACCAGTTGTGGGAGATCATTCAACAATTTAAAACTAGTTGTCATAGGTATCATTTTCTGTAAATAGGCCCCTGTGAACCTGAGCTCTGCAGACCCCATTCATTTTGGACTCTTTCGCTATTGCTGTGGCTCACTCTCTTGCCAAAATAAGTTGTTTCATGAGTCTAAACTGTTTGAGTCCGGGAGTCTGTTTGGCAATCAAACACATACGGTAACCAAATACACAAGGCAACTAAAGTGTAATTAACCTAAGAGTTTATCAAGTGACTGCCTCCCCAAAGCAAGAGGATACAACAGAGCAGAATGGTTCGTGTCTGAGCCCTGGAGTTCGCCTGCCTGGGCTCAGATCCAGGCTTTCTCCTTGCTATGTGCATCTTCTTGAGTAAGTTGCTTAACTTGTAAAATGGGGGGACTAATAGCACCCACCTTAAAGGATACTGTGAGGATTCAATGAGGTCATCCTTCTAAAAGGTTTTATAAAGACAGCTGATGCAGAATAGCGCTCATGTTTATTACTGTTAACAAACCCTGTTCTTAAGAGTCCCTAGCAGCACATTTCTACAAGTTTTCTGTCCTGCTTTTAGCCTCCACAGAGATCATAAATGTTCAGATCCAGACTAAAAGCAACCCTCTGCACAATTACAAAGTGCTTGTTATGATAATAAAGGAGGCAGACATGATCATTTAAACACACTTTTCCATTTGGGTAGCTGGGAAACTAAAACACCAGGCTATCTTGTCAAAGCTGTTGGATGGCTGCGAGATCAAAAGAGATAAGAAAAATGTCCTGAAAATTATAAACAGCAGTAGGAATACAAGAGGTCTTCTTAGTTTTGACTCTTTTTTAGTCTCTCTTCTGGAAATTTCACTGCTTTTGGAACTTTGCCCATGAATTTACTCAAAACGAGTAGGACTCATCACCACCACGACTGTTCCTTTAGCCTTGATCTCTGCTTCTGGTCTCAGTTCCACAACCCAAACTAGCTGCTGGATGGTCCACATAAAGGCTGTATAGGGATGATAACTCCAAATGCATTACGTTTTCCCCAGCCCTGTACCTCCCTGCCTACCTCCACTTCCAGCTTTTTATGACAGGGAGACCAACTGAAGGTGTCTGTGCTGGTGCTGAGTCTGCCCTCAGATCCACTCTTTGCCCTTCTCCTGCTCTGCATCCCCAGGGGACACAATCTTTGCAGGCTGAGATTCCCAGGCTCCACTTGTCAGGCAGCTGCCTCCCAGTAATAGGAATCAGTGGCTAACCTTTGGAAGTGGGAAGGAAAGGGGACGTTGGACTGTTTCTGACCCTTCTTTCAGCCTTGAGTGATGACTCCAGTAGCAGGGGCATTTTCTCGCGGCCCCTGCCCCACAGAGTAGGCTTATCCTCACCAGTACAGCTTCCACAGATGACCCCAGATCTGGACTCCAATAAAATCATCTCTTCTCTTTGTCTCTCCAGCTTAGATGTGGCTGTGGTTTCTGTCTGTTGCTGCTCTCTGATTTACATTACTATTACTACCTCTCCTTTGGCTTCTTGGAAACCCTGGCAGTGTAGTGGTTAAGTGCTATGTCTGCTAAACCATAAAGGTTGGCAGTTTGAATCCGCCGGGCGTACCATGGAAAGTCCGTGGAGTAGTTCTACTCTGTCTTACATGGCACTACGACTTGGAATCAACTCAGTGGCAGTAGGTTTGGCTGGTTTGGCTTCTCAGAAATTCTATCACCTGTGTAACCAATTCCCTGTATTAAATATCCTGTGTTAGGTACTCAGAGCTGCTTTGGCACTCCTGATTGGACCCTAATGTATAGGTATGAGATTATCCAGGCAGTTTATGTGGCTTCAAGTCCTCTAGTATCTACAGTAGGATACTGAGGCAGGCAGGTAGAACTGGCAGGGTTAATGCAGATCTTAAAGGGCTAGAGGAGGGAAGGAGGAAGACCTGTAGCATATACAGCACAAGGCTGGTGCTTCTCAAATCTGGTGGAATGAACACAGAACATAGAAAAGGGCTGACAAAAATGTATTGGAATTATGTCAGATGCTTTGAAAAAATACCATGTTTCAGCGCCACCCTGAATGTTTCTGATTTAATTTGTTTGGAGTAGAGTAGCCTTTGTGGTACTTAGTGCTTCACATGCATGCAAACAGAGGTTTGAGACCTGCAGACAAAGTGGGTCCTGTGCACCCTAGTTACAGGAAGATAAAGAAGCACGAACATGCAGAGTCATGACAAAGGTATGACAGGCAGGGTGCATGCCTGGGGTGTTGCATGAGGAGGGACAGTAATGAGCAGTTTCTGTTGGCCATCGGTTTCTATCACCAGTTGTGGGAGATCATTCAGCAATTTAAAACTAGTTGTCATAGGTACCATTTATTAAAGCTCCCAGTGTAATCTATAGCTTGAGTTGAGAAGCACTTCCCTAGTAATGGGACTCTATTATTGCAGCAGAAACCCTGGTGGCACAGGGGCTGAGAGCTCCAGCGACTAACCAAAAGGCCTGCAGCTCAAAGTCCCCAGGTGCTCCTTGGAAACCCTATGAGGCTCTTCTCTTTCGTCCTGTAAGGCTAGCAGCGAGCATCAGCTTGAAGCAATGTGTTTTTTGGTTTGGCTTGTTGCAGTTAGAGTATGTGTGTGTATGTGAGAGAGAAACAAGGACATGGAACTGTCAACATTGACACTGATTATAAAGAGGAGACAATGAACAAAGACTGAATGTTAGCCGGAAAAATCCAAATGCTAATTTTTATCATTTATGCAAAAAGTTGCTCTTTATGCTTAGAAACCCTGGTGAGACGGTGATTAACAGTTGGGCTGCTAACCAAGACATAGGCAGTTCAAATCCATCAGATCCCTCCTGGAAACTCTATGCGGCAGGTCTGCTTCATCCTATGGAGTTGCTATGAGTGAGAATTGACTCAACAGCAGTGAGTTTAATTTTTTTTTTTGGTTTATCCTTGTCTGTAATCAAGATTTTTCTTAACATCTCACTAACTGTGTTTGTTGTCATTTGGTTCTTTCCCTTAGAAAACTCTTATGAAATACAAAATGTGATGAATCAGTAATGAACTTGTGTTCATGAGTCACAGAAGAAAACCAGAATCCTTGTTTTCCCATCTGTCTTCAGTGGGCCTGCCACTCAGGCAACAGGGTCATCTGATCAGCACTTTAAAAACATCCATGTGAAGACATCAGGGGGCTGTCTCCACCACCACATCACACTGCCTCCTGCTGAGATACTGGCTCTGCTTCAGAAAGAGGCCCACAAGGCAGAAGCTTAGCTAAAAAATCCGGGAGGGAATTCTGTTATATTTACATGGGTTAGCACACCCTGCTACTGACCAGCAAAATGAAACTAATTCGCAAGCAATTTCCTTTTTCCTCAGGTGAGTACAGCTGCTATGAGGCCACTTCAGCATCTAAGGGGGTGCCCCTCCATGGGAGAGCCCCTCTGTGGGAGACCCTGTGAAGTCTCTTTCACAGACTGGGTCTACAAATGATCTCGTTTGGCAGGATGGAAGCATATAACAGACACCAAGGAACACTAATGCAACAGGGCAGGGAACTTGAACCAAAGAGCAAACAGCATGAAATTCAGCACTTAAAGAATGCAAATTGAGTTTCATGGATTCAGGGAACTACAGTTAGAAGAAATTTTAGAAGGTACTGAGTCTGGGTTCACCAGTTTGTAAATAAGGAAACTAGGGCCCAGAGAAGGTAAGCATTGGCACCAAAAGGTCACCTGCCATTGAATGACACAGTAAGGGCCAGAACCTAAATGAGTGCCTTTCCTCTAAACACTTGCTGCTGAAAGTCTGTGGACAGCCAATGGCTCCTGTGACAATGGCAGAGATGCAGCCTCAGGTCTCTCCTCAGACCTGCTCTTATGGAACCTGCATTTTAACAACATCCCTAGGTGATGGGTACACACTTTGCAATTCGAGAGGCACTGCTCTAAACCATACTTAGATTTCTCTAAGGCTTTCAGCTCATCCACAGCCACGGTGAAGGTGATTTTCTCCATTTCTTGAAAGATACTTGCTCTGGAACTCAAGGCAGAAACTGATATTAACATTCACAGATGCAGGAAGAGAAAGCGTGAATGATGGAAAATCATTGATTAGGACTCAGTTGTAAGGAGTCCCTGCGCAGTGCAAATGGTCATGGTATTCAGTTACTAACTGAAAGGTTGGAGGTTCAAGTCTATTTAGATGCATGCTGGAAGAAAGACCTGGCAATTACTTCTGAAACATCAGCTAGTGAAAATGCTATGGAGCACAGATCTACTCTGATACATGTGAGGTCTCCAGGAGTTGGAACTGACTTGATGATGCTAACTTGTGTGACTTAAAAAAGAACTTTTAAGAATCAAACACATGGAACGTAAAAAAGCTTGATAAACATGTGTTCAAGAAGTGAATCCAACTTTGTAATATAGAGAGAACAGATTCCAGGACAGAGACATTTGATGTTTGATTTAATACATATTTGTAGAGCATCTACTATGTGCTAAGTAGAGGAGATATACTCACGGATTGAGAAGCTGAAGGTCTGGTGGACAAGATTTCAGAATATGTGCTCCTATCAGGCAAGGGTTTATCATCACCCTTCTCCTTTTCAATGTGCCCTGCATGCAAAGCTATGCCATGCCAATATTCACAAGAATTGTTTTAATTGGAAGCTTTCCACACCCTACCATACAGCAGGGATTGTTGAGTGGCAGGGGTGTATTGGGAAGTAAAAGCCTGGCTTCTCAACCTCTCTCCTTTTGGATCTATTCCCCGCTGGAATTGGGAAGTCCTTCTGCAAGGCGCCTCCACTGTAAAACTGCCTGACTAGCTGTGTTGAAAGCTGTCCTTGAGTTTATCGTGAGCTGAAAATTACATTATCACTTTCTGGGTTCAGCTAGTGCCTAGCTACACTTCTTCACCCTGGCTGAGACTTGGAAACAGATAAGACAGGGAAAGCACTTGTCAAAAGCTGGCCACTCTGTCTTTCTGCAGAAAGGGACTGTAGCCAAAGGCTGATGAGAGGAAAGAAAATAAAGACTTCAAGGTCTCTGGTTGGGGTTCATGGTAGGGAATGCTGTCCCGCAGAAGAACTATGTGGAAAGAAGGTATCAGCCCTTTGTGCAGGCGCAATGATAACAGTGATGACAACGCTATTCAATATTAAATTCCTGTCATCTGCTCGGGACAGTGCTAGCTACTTTACATCATTATCTTATTATTTCATTTTATCTTCACAACAGTCCTATGAGGTAGATACATGGGTTTTTGGTTTTTGTCTGCTTGTTTTTGTTTTTTAACCGTGCCATTTTAATACACCGATAAGGCAGGAGAGCTCAGAGCATGACATAAAAGAAAAAAAAACACCTTAAAGTCATTGAACTCTGTAAGTCAGTTTTCATGCTAGGTTTTTTCATATAGCATAAGATAAATGAGAATGAGTTACTCAACAAATATCTCATTAATTTTATCAATATAGTTTACTAAGTATTAAGTATTTCACATTCATTATCTAATTTCTGCCAATGACAATCCCATAAGCTAGATACCATTATCACCATATAATGGAATGGGGCATTTGGTTGCTGATTTTGTTTTCTTTCTTTTTTTCAAGGAGCATTTACTGAACGCTGGCTGTGTCCTAGGTCGAGGAATAGAGTGGTACACAGAAGGCAGAGAACCCGTTATCATTAGGTTGATGCCAACTGATAGTGATCCTGTAAGGCAGACAAGGTCCCCGCTTTCCTGAAGCTTATCTTGTTCAGCTGAATCAGTGCTCAAGGGGATCAATTGCTAGAGTGGATCTGTTTGCCTGCTGGACAGCCGGAAAGATGAAGCCACATATTACCCTGCAAAGTGGCTCAAGCAAAAGCAAATGGGACTTATAATACTTTTGCTCCTCAGACTCCACTAGAATCAAATTAATCTATTTAGTTATTCTAAAAGATTAAAACTGAAGAAGTCAGCTCTGAACTAGGTCCATTTAAAGCCATTTAACCCTTTTGAACTTGGATTTACTCTTCCGTAACGTAAGGATCAGAATATCTTCCCTGAACAGCTGTTGTGGAACAGAGACACAAAGCATGCATTACGTCCTTGGGAAAAGGTTTAACAAAGAGAATCTCTTATGAAGAAGAACATCACTGGGTACTCACAGACCTTCTAGGAGTATTTGTTCATGAAAAAAAGGCTGAAATTTGATCAAAAACCCGGAGTTCTGTGGTACTTAAACATACCCTATCTCCTCCACTGCTGCAAGGCTCTGTAGTAGCCGTGAAAATCAACAAGCAGGTAGCCACTGAAGGAAACAGAATGTATCTGGAACCTCAAGGCTCCAGAGAGAGAACTGGCACTATCTGACCTAACAGTTCTCTGGAAAAGGCCCTTCCACAGCACTGGCCTTTATTTGACTAGGCTTGAGATCTTCTGTGAGAAAAGTCCTATGCCCGGGGCTTATTTTGAAGAATCACAGTTGACTGAAGTGGCAATACCAGTTGGGACAGACAAAAGTTTGGCCACAAAGTTTAAAAGGAAGATCTAGGGAATGAGATCCCCATAGGGACTTCGAAAAGTTCTGACATTTCCCTGAGAATCTGGAAAGTCACCCTCATGCATACCTAGCAAAGGCCTGATAAAGCCCTCTGTCTCACTTTTAGCTAATCCTTAGGCAATACACAAACAAGAAGTGAAAACAAAGACTGAGCTGTAAAACCCTGGAGAACTGACATATACCCCAATACCTGGAGCCTTTGGCAAAGGCTAAGAGACAAACTGGTCTAAGGACATCTCTTTCCTATCATTAGCTTATTACTCAGTTATCTACGGAGCCCCTGGGTGGCATAAATGATTACTGTCCTCACATGCTGGCCAAAAGGTTAGAGGTTCTAGTCCACCCAGAGTTACCTCGGAAGAAAGGCCTGGTAATCTACTTCCAAAATAATAAGCCACTGAAAACCTGATGAAGCACACAGTTCTACTCTGACCCACATGAGATTGTCATGAACTGGAATCAACTCATGGCAAAAATTTTTTAAAGCTAACTAAGCATATACTTCGAGGAGCCCTGGTAGCACAGTGGTTAAAGTCCTTAACTGCTGACTGGAAGGTATGTGGTGTGAACCCGCCAGCCACTCCATAGGCGAAAGATGTGGCAGTCTGCTTTTGGAAATGTTTATAGCCTTAAAAAACTGATGAGGGTAGTTCTACTTTGTCCTTTAAGGTTGCCATGGGTCAGAATCAACTCAGTGGCAATGGGAAGTAAGGGAAACAGATACTTCAGTGACCATACGTGACAGGTTATATAGAATTTATCCAGGAATGTCACTAAACAAACAGCAACAACAATAACATATGACAATGCCAGACAGGAAATATGATTTCCAAAGCTGTTACACTGTGTAATTTAAAATGTCCAGTTTTCAGTCAAAGTTGGCTCTTTGAAAAGATCAACAAACTTAACAAACAAGAAAGAACAAGAGAGGATATCACTACTAACTACTGACCCTACAGAATAAAAAGATTATAAAGGAATCTAATAAAAACTGTATTCTAACACCTTAGATAATCTATAAAACGTAGACAAATGCTTAGAAAAACACATATTGTCAAAACGACTCAAGAAGAAACAAAAATCTGAGTAGACCTCTGAGGTCTGAGAATTAAGTGCTTGAACTCATTCTAGAAACAGTGCTACGTATCTCTTTGCTGAACATCACTATGGTCACCTTTGAAGTATGCCCCTTGGGAAGCTATGCACCGATCCCAGTGCCTAGTCCACCCTTCAAAGCAATTTTGGAACTCTTTTTCTGGAATGGTCATCAGAGCAGTCATTGTATTACCCTTGATGCCCAGAATGTCATCAAAATGTCTTCCTTTCAGTATTTCCTTTATCTTCAGGTAAAAAATAAAGTTATTGGGGTCGAGATCAGGTGAGTGTGTGTTGAGGGGGGTGTTGTTCTAGTACAGTTATTTGTGTACTGGCTAAAAACTCCTCATAGACAACTATACAACTAAGTTTGCGAACTTGCTGCCATGCCACCGTGTGCAATGGCCATTCCAGAAAGACTTCCAAAATTGCTTTGAAGGATGGACCAGGCTCTGCAGGGGTGCACAGCTTCCCAAGGGGAGTACTTCGAAGGTGACCACGGTGGTCACCAAGGAGGTATGCAGCACTTAGAACAATTAAGTTAGTGGAGTGAATTGTCAGGCCTTGTGTAACAAACAGAGAGACTGAATAGGAATTTAAAACGTTTCCAGAAAGAAAAGTTCAGGCCCAGGTGGCTTTTCTGGTTAAGTATCCCAAATATTTAAAGAAGATCTAACACAAATCCTTCACAAACTGTCCCCAAAAATAGGAAAGCAGAAACTACATCCCAATTTATTCTATGAGTTCAATATTATTCTGATACCCAAACTAGACAAAGACATTGCAAGAAAACTACAGACCAATATTTTTATTGAGTTTCCACTCTGCTTTTCCTAACAGATTTTGTACCAGGTTAGCCAGACTCCACAATTGTGTAAAACAGCTACTTGCAAGAAATCCTACATATATCCCACTAATTCTGTTTCTGACTCATTCAAACAACTCACATTTCCTGATTTCAAAGCTGATTACAACTATACAGTAGCCAAAACTGTGTAGAACTGGAATAAGGTGAGACATATAAATTGATGGGGTACAACCAAATGTTCAGAAGTAAACCCATGTATTTACTTACGGTCAATTGGTTTTCAAGAAGATGCCAAGACAACCGAATGGAGAAAGAATAACCTTATCTGCAAATGATGTTAGGACAATCTGATATCCACATGCAAAGGAATGAATCTGGACCCTTACCTCATACCAAATGCAGAAAAAAGCTCAGATTGGATCAAAGATCTAAATGTCAGAGCTAAACCTATAAACCTCATAGAAGAAAGATAGTGTAAATCTTCATGACCTTGGGTTAAGCAGTAGGTTCTTAGATGAAACAAAAGCATAAGCAACTAAAGGGATAAGAGAGATAAAGCGGACTTCATCAAAATTAAAAACTTTTGTACATCAAAGAGTACTATGAAGAAAACAAAAAGATAACCCACAGATGGGAGAAAATGTTTTCAAATCCTGTATCTGATAAGAGTCTAGCATCCAAAATATGTAAAGCACTTTTACAAGTGAAAAATAGAAAGACAAAGCAACTTGAAAATGAGCAACATATCTGGATAGAATTTTCTTCAAAGATATACAAATGGTCAATAAGCACATGAAAATATTCTCAACATGATCATAAGAAAAATGTAAACCCAAACCACAATGAGCTAATACTTCACACCCACTAGGATGACTACAACCAAAAAGATGGAAAAGTGCTTGCAAAACTGTGGAGAAATTGGAAGCCTCAGATAATTCCCTATGGGAAAATAAAATGATGCAATCACTTTGGAAAACAGTTTGGCAGTTCCTCAGAAAGTCAACAGAGAATTAGCATATGACCCAAGAATTCTACTCCTAGGTACATGCCAAATATACCTAGGATTGAAAAACATATGTCCATAAAAATACTTCTACACAAATGTTCATAATACCATATTCATAATAGCCAAAAAGTGGTAAACCCCAAAGGCGTATCATCAAATGAATGGATAAACAAATGTGGTATGTTCACACAGTGAGATATCATTTGGCCATTTAAAGTGATGAAGTATCAACACATGTTACAACACGGTAATGTAATGTTATGTGAAAGAAGGGAAGACACAAAAGGCAACATATTCATTAAATTCCACTTGTATGAAATGTCCAGACCAGGCTCATCCAGAGTCAGAAAGCAGATTATTGCTTACCAGGGGCTAGGGGCACAGCAGGGGAGTGGAGAGTGACTGCTAATGGATATGGGGTTTCTTTTTGGGATAATGAAAATATTCCAATATAAGATAGTGGTAAGGGTTGCACAGAACCCTGGTGGTAAAGTGGGTAAGTCTAGAATCCACCACCATCTCCACAGGAGAAGGATGTGGCAGTCTGCTTCCATAAAGATTACAGTCTTGGAAACCCTATGAGATTTTCTGGAAGGTCACTATAAGTTGGAATTGACTCAACAGCAAGGGGCTTTGAAAGGTTTGTATAACCCCGTGAATGCATGAAAACCATTGAAATGTATACTTCAGATCGGTGAATTTTTTCCAAATTGAAATTAACAAAAAACTACACATAGGAATGACTCAAGAAAGGGTGTCAAATTTGTCACTGTTATCAATAAACTTGGCTTGGCTTGGCTATCAATAGAATACAAATTTGTAAAAACCTTGTATAAAACAACATAGACACTGATTTTTGCTGAAATGAAGGCCAGCTGAATAATAAATTTTTGTGAAAATAACATACATAACCACTGATGAATTACATATACTCTTTCTGTGAAAAGAACACCTAGACACACGCAATAATGATTAAAGTAGTTGTCTTTGATAGCTCTGGGTGCTTAGTCACATAAAAGTCACAGTTTTACACATACTGTTTTAAATTTTTGCCATTACAAAGATATTTTTTAAGGTGGGATGACAGAACATATTTCACCTACTCATTCGTTAGCATGATTTATAACTTTTAAATATTTAAGAGTATGGTATGTGGGCCTGTGCTTGTACTCATGCCCCAGGCCCTGTTGTTAGAGGTGGGCCAGAACCGAGTGACAGCAGAAGAAATGAAGCCTGAAGCTATGAACACAGCCAAACTAAAACCTCAAACTCGTTCCTTCTACAAATTAAAACAATTGTCCTGAATGCTGTTTGTGAAAACCCACTGCAGTCACTAGGCTTCACACACTTAGTATATCTCACTGTTGCAAACGATGGTGCTTTGTCATTGACTTTCATTTTTTTCTTTGCATAACTTTGACTACACCACCTTGAAGTAAAGAGAACAGCTTTATAATTACATTTCACTCCTACCCTGGAAAATGCACTATACAATTTGACAAAAGGCTTTCAGAGATAGCCTCAAAGTTGCAAAATTCCCCTTGGCTATCATATTATGTTCTCCCTGTCTCCTTGTAAGAGCCCTTAGTGGTGCATAGGGTTAAGTGCTCAACAAGTAAATGAGAGGCTGGTGATTTGAACTCAGCCACGGGACCCCTTGGAAGAAAGGCCTGAGGATCTGCTCCCAGCCTTGAAAACCCTATGGAGCACTTCTACTCTCAAATACGTGGGGTCACCAAGAATTGGAACCCAACGGACGGCAACTGGATTTTGGTTTTGGTCTCCTTGTAGTGAGGTTTGGTTGCATGGTGTGGTTATCAGGGTAGGGAAGGGAACTGGCATTCTACCTGGGAGTTAGTCGTAGGAAGAGAGGAACTCCAAAGAGGGTAGTAGAGAAAAATCATAGAGGGGGAAAGAAAGAGATACATCACTGGTTTCTAAGGGAAAGAGGAAAAGGGGTGTCAAAGTGCCAGCTAGGGGTGACAAAATGAACGCAGAGGTGGAACTGCGAAAGGCCTCATGGTATTTCCAACTCTGATTGTATTTTACTGCTGTTCCCTCCGAGGACACATGACAACTGTATATTTCATGCTTTGCAGATTAACGTGACGGACAGTCTGGCACCCAACATAAATCTGGGTGCCTGACATCACAGCATACCTTCAGATGCAGCCAAACCTCGCTGAGGAACGTCAATACCCTCTCATCAGATACCCGGTCATGAAAGCAGCAGATCATTTGCATATTAAAGCTAAAAGCCACGGGAGATTTAGATTTTGTTCACCAGAAACATGGCAGAAGAGACAGGATAAAAAATTCAAGAAATAAGAATATATAAAAGCCAAAAGCAAACTCACTGCTGTCAAGTCAGTTTTGACACACAGCGACCCTCTGGGGTGGAGTAGAACTGTCCCGTAGAGTTTCTAAGGAGCACCTGATAGATTTGAACTGCTTCCCTTTTGGTTAGCAGCTATAGTGCTTAACCACTATACCACCAGGGTTTCTAAGAACATGTGAATGTTTAAAAATAATTTTGATGATAAAAGAGGTCTCTGATACAAATAGGACAGACAGAAAGTCAACAGCCCGTCACCTAATCTAAAAGCAGGTTAGTGAGTCACCTTAGTCAACCCAGGATACAGATTACAGCTATTAAATTTGAAAGAGTCAACAGGAACAAAGAAAATACTAAAGTGGGAAGCATTTTTACAGAAACTAAGAAAAGCTTTCACCTTTGTTTAAACAAGACTTCAAAAGGATTTGCATATCAAGCAACAGTGTGATCATTAAGAAACAAATAAGATTAGCTTCAAGAAACACAAAACAGAGTGACCAAACTTCTGCCTTGTTTTAAGATACACCAGTATTTCCTACCTGAGCAAGTAGAATGCATTACCATTTGGTGACTGTAAAGATGCTTTTACAGTGGTCTTTAACTGGCTGATGAAATAACAAAATAATGTGGTTGAAGGCCAATGTTTATTTTACCTACTACCTGTTCTGTTAATGGGATTGTGGGCCACAGGGCTTCTAGGCACAGACAAATGTACTAAAATTATGCTGTAATTAATTAAGTGGCACACAGGGGATTAGAGCAAATTAAGTAGCTGTTTTATTTGCCATGGTGTAGCTTAAGTCAGATACTTTGATACCGTCATGGCAGAACCCAGTGAATTTTTCTTAGGAAGTCTACAAAATACAGAGGATATTTTCTTGCAAAGCAAAGCCTTTAATTAACCAATCTTTTCCGAATAATAAAAATATACATAAAGAACAACAACCTGACAAGAAATTCCTAGAGTGAAAGATGAGGAAAAAAGGACAGACACACCAACAACAGCATCAGTACAACAAACTGCATCTTCCGTCCACTCTGATGAGGACCACCACAGAAGGAACCCACACAGAGGGAAAGACAAATGCAGAACAAAAAAAAGGCAAATTTACCAAAAAGACCAGACTTACTGGCCTGACAGAGAATGGAGGAACCTTCAAGACCACAGCCCAAGGATACCCTTCTGACCCACCAGGTCAAAAGACCTAGAACCAAAGCCATTCCCAGAGGCCACTTTCCAGGCAGACCAAGCAGCCCATAAAATAAACGATAATGCTCTACAGGAATGTGTTTCTTAGAATAATGAATTATAAAGGATCGAGAGGGCAATATTTGCCTGAAAGCAAAGATGAGAGGTAGAGAGGGGACAGATGATCAGGACAAGAGGAGACAGGAAGCCCAGGAAGGAAACGGGGAGAGCACTGATACACTGTAGGGAATGAAACCAAGGTCATGAAACATTTTATGTACAAACCATGGAACGGTAATTTAATTTGCTCTGTAAACTTTCACCAAACACATTAAAAACAGACAGAAAGAAAGAAACGGGATCCTTAGACTTCATTAACAGGGAACTCAAAAGGAATCAAACTGCCTCATCATTCACATTCTAGGCACAGAGCTTCCTTCCCCGTGTGAGACAGAATTTCTGCCTCTGAATTCTTGAGACGGAAGGCAAAAATTCAGTTGTCACTTAACTGGTACCCTGTTCAATAAGTAAAGCACCAGAAATGCTTGTCGAAATGAAGGTAAGATCCTTTTAACACAGAATCAAGTTTCCTGAGCCAGCACTCTATCGTTTTTTGTTTGATTTTCCTTGCTACTGAAAGTATTAGATTAATTTCAAAATATTCAATGTAAGTAGATTTTCTGCTTTGATCATGAGGAATGAACATCAGCATGCTTGAGATGACTGCCAACACCAGTCTCCTGTGTGTCTTCAAACCAGAGCAAAACAAAACGGAATGAGGGCGCGGCAAAGTGGCGTGAAGTCTGAAAATGCATTGTTGGCCCAAGCAGGGGACAGCACTGCCTTTGTCCTAGAAACGTAAGAAGATATGCTTACAAATGACAAAAAAGGAGATACGAAGTACTTACGAGGATCCTGGACTTGCAGTGGGAGGGGGCCCTGAAGAAATGAAGGAGAAACCAAAAGTCAGTCAAGGTCATTTGAGGGCAAGTACGCAAACAGTCAAACCATTACAAATTAAAATTCTCAACCATTGCAGGAGATATTTATTTTAATGGGGTTTATCATTTTGCTTCAGTTCCCACCAACCACCCCTATGAAAAAAAATGACAGTGAGAACGTGTCTACATCCCACAGCCTAAAAAATGCTAAGACAAGCGCTGAAAATAAGACAAGAGAGTTGGCGTCCTCCAACTGTTGCAGGAGCTTCCAGTGGGAAACTGAGTGATTGCAGGAGGGCCTAGATGGCCAGAGCAAGCCAACAGCCTCCAAGGACCACTGGACAGAAAAGGAGCAAACATGCTATAAGTATTTCTAACTTTTTCAGAAAAGGAGCATCCTTGCTGGGAAGCAAGCTCCAGGGCATGATGGGTTAGAGAGGGGCTGCGGGTCAGACAGATTTGAACTCTATCCCACCTGTTCTCTAGTTGGGCAATCCTGAGCACAGCAGTTAACGTCTGGGCCTTGGTTTACATGCTTGTTGAATGTGTCCCATTGTATCAGTTTTAGGGTTGCTGGGCACACTGTCAACAGCTAATAATCAAATGCTGTCAAGTCACTTCCAACTCATGGTAACCCCTGTATTTCAGAGTAGGACTGTGCTCCACAGCATTTTCAGGGGCTGGGATCTTTCAGAAGGAGCTTGCCAAGTCTTTCTTCTGAGGTACTTCCAGGTGAATTAGAATTGCCAACCTGTAGGTGCTTCATTGTTCGTACCACCCATGGACTCCTGGGCACACAGCACATTGTCATTAAGTATTCATTCCCTCCTTTCTCTTCCCTGTAAACTCTAGCCATTAATCACACTGGGCTGCGAACCAAAGCCCAGACCCCGCAGGAGGTTGCTTACCAAACTTGACAAACAAGACTCCAGTGGTAGAAACCACCTTCTTGCCATTTGTTGCCACACACTGAAAGTAGCCCGTGTCTGTAGTGTCCAGGTTTCTGATCCGCAGCCGAGATCCATAGTTGGTTGCCCTAAAGGAGATTCTCCGGGGTTCCTGGACAACCGGTGCATCATTTTTGAACCAGCGGATGGTGGGTGGTGGGTTCCCAGAGACTTTGCAGTGTAAATCTGCTGTCTGCCCCAGGGATGTGGTGATGTTATTCATTGGTTCATCCAGGGTCAGGTAAGAATCTGTGAACACAGAGGGGAAGGACTCAGGTGAGAGGGCCAAACAGCTGCAGAGCACTTCTCAACAGCTTGATGAATGGACTCCAAATCCAGCCCAGTGTGCCCTGGGATTATAAAGACAGTCGACAGGAGCACATGCTGGAGATAACAAGGGATGCAATCATATATCATCAAGGTCCCGTAACTACTACATTATTGCTTGCAGAGCTCGCTGCTGGAAGAAAATTTGCTACTAATAATAGCATAAAGCTCAAACTTTTCAAATGATTCTATAGCACCCCTGGATAAATATATTTCCTAAATGAGAAGCAAAAGAATTTTTGTATAAAAATTCTAACAACACAGAGAAATCAATAAAGAAGTAAAATTCATCTCAAATCTTCTCACCTCAAAATGACATCATTTATGATATTCTGGCAAGCTTTCTTTTAGCTTGTCCTCTTTTGATAAGAAAGCATCAAGAACTGAGAAGACCAGCAGCAACACAGTTATATCTACATGGAGTGAGATTAGGACAGATGCTAGAAACCTTCTTCCCAGGGATGACACAAAGGCTGTAAAGATCAGGTTACTGGTAGACACAGTGATGAGTCAATGATAAGTCAACTTCCATAGCATTGTTTATATCAACCATGATATGTTACAGTACATGATTCTATGTATTAAATTGGAAATCCTGGTGGCTTAGTGGTTAAGAATTCAGCTGCTAATCAAAAGGATAGTAGTTAAAATCCACAAGGCACACCTTGGAAGTCCTGTGGGTCATCCCTATTCTGTCTTACAGGGTCGTTATGAGTCGGAATCCCTCAACAGAAATGAGTTTAGCTTATGCATTAAATTATTAACTGAAATACAATTTATGCTCAGAAATGTACAGATAATAAAGATACAGTTCTATGAGTATTGACAAATGCCTGTATCTCATGTCCCTATCTGGAGACTATCAACACCTCAAAGATCCTTTGCTCCCATCCATTCACTCTCAGACTAGTGCCTGGATTTCTACCACCACAGACAGACTTTGCCTGTTCTAGAATTTCATATGTAATCATATTACATGTTCATTTTGTATTTGGCTTCTTTTGAGATTCATTGCATTAAATACAATGCTTTAGCTTTATTTTAGGTTATTCTTCAATAATATTTAAACATCACTAATATTTATGAAATCTAGTTACAGAAACAACATGTATTTAAAAAAATTGGTCTGTCATTCCTACATGAGGAATTAAAAAATATATAGTCATTTTCTCTCTATTAAAAGAACAGCATTGACGGTCCAACAAGCTGGAGGGTCCCCTGGGAACACGGCCCCTGAACTTGCTGCTAGCCCAGACCTGACACCAGTACTGAGGCCAACACTTCTGACCAAGACAAGACTGGAATATGGGACACAGTGATGCGGGCAGTGTGTGTACTTTATGGTTTAATACATACGAGGCTGAACAACTGGTTCCTCTCTAGGGGGAGAAAAGAGAGCGCAGAGGAGGAGACGTATTGGTTGAGTGGACACTGGAAGTACACAGTGGAAAGAGGGTGCTGTCACAAGGTGAGGAGAGCAGACAGAGTTGCGTTGAGGCGGGTGCATGGGGTTTTATGTAGTAAATTCACTTTGACTGTAAACTTCCACTTAATCACAATAAAAATGAGAAAAATTCATTTTCTCTGACTACCCATGCTTGGGAAGATCCCTTGCCTGATACCCAATCCCCTGTCTCTCTTCTTCTCCTACCTTCCAACCCAGGATGCGAGGTTTGCCGGTGTGTTACTGCAGGATGATGAGCTTCCTTAAAAACAGGCATCTCACCTGTTTGGGTCAACACTGCATCCCCCAGGCATCCTACTATATCCAGCAGTGTTGGCCAATAGAACTTTCTGCAACGATGCAAACTGCTATACTTTGCATGTCTACCTGGCTACTGAGCACTTGGAATGGGGCTAGAACCACAGAGGACGTGAATTTTTAAATGTCGATTTCCACATGCAGCCGGTGGCTACTGCGGTGGACAGAGCAAGTGCATGGTAGTAAATTTGTTTAATTCAATGGAAGGTTATGTAAAAATGATCTTTAAAAAAAAAATCTGTAACTGGCTAATTTAATTACCCAGATGCTTGTAAAATGTTTCCATACATGCCAAACGACAAATGATTCTTGCATTATTTGCTTCAAATATCCTCAAAAAATAGGGAGGGGTATTGTCAATGTCTGGGCGGCCCTACAAGAGTGCATCATGTGTGTGAATAGCTTTCATCTTGTGTGTGTGGTAGGAAAGAAAGATTACGCATGATCATTGTTCACTGTGTTACCATAATAATAATTTTTATCTCATTCAAGCCAAAGAATAATTATCCTCCTCAACAGAATCATAAATCTATAAACGACCTTGCTAATGGCTTGCTCCCTCACATTTATATACTGATCTCTATCTTTCAGCATGTTTCTATAGTCCATATGCATATATACTCAACCCACAAATGTGTTTGTCCACGGATATAAGAGCATGTGCTCCTAAGATGTTTAAGGTATGCTCATAAAGCAGTGAGACTAATTAACAGGAGGCTTTGTGAAGACATCATCATAGCCTTACAACCCCATCTCAGGCCTTCAGAATGGATACCTATGTACCCTCTGCAGAGAAAAAACTTAGAAATAGGAATCACATAACAATGCCAATATAAACACTGTGATCAACAATTTACTAGGAAGGTTCTGGAGGTTGATGGACTGTGTTTGATTTCCAGTTCTGTCTCCAGCGATCTGTGTGAACTAGGGTAAGTTATTTAACCTCTCTATTCTTCAGTTTATAAGAATAATCAATAGGGATCTAAGTGGCCAGATTGTTAGAGAAGGATTAAAGTGATATTGAGTTGAGCACTTAGAGCAATGTTTGGTAAAGAAAGCAAGCCCTCAAAAAGGTTAATTAGTGTTGCTATTATTTTTATAGTAATAACATCTGTATAATGCTTTTTAGGCTAAAAGCTGTTTTTATGACCTGAAGCTCATGTTATTCTCTAACAATCTGGTGAAGTAGGAAAGACACATTAATTATTATGATACTCAGTTACAGATGGAAAAATCATGTCTCAGAGATTAGCTGACTTGCTCCACAGTCACAGTCACAGTTAGTAAGCTGTCCATCATACTCCAAGCTTCCAGCACTAACGGCCTTTAATCCTTAGGCTTAGCTAAACCCCTAAACAAAATTCAACTCCAGCAACTGGCAGATGTAGCAGTAATAACACAGAGACCATATGGAAGTCCTACCATCTGCCAGGAATCCCTGGGTGGCACAAAGGGTTAATGTGCTCAGCTGCTAAGCAAAAGCCCGAAGGTTCCAGTCTGCCGAGAGGTACTTTGGAAGAAAGGCTTAGTGATCTACTTGTGAAAAGTGAGCCACTGAAAACCTGTGGAGCATAGTTCTCTGACACAGATGGGTCACTATGAGGCAGAACTAACTGGATGGCAACTGCTTTGTTTTTTACCATATGCCAGGTGCTTTGGTCCCCATTAAGTTAGAATCCACTAGATGGCAATGGGTTTGGTTTTTGGTTTAATTTTACACTAGTTCTTACCTATACAATAACCTGCGAGGAAGGAGGCAGGAGTTACTGCTACTGTTTTACAATCAGGATCAAACAGGTTAAGTGACTTGTCCTAGGCCACATGACTGTTCTGAGATTTGGTTCAGTTCAAATCTTTTTAAGTCAAAAACCTATTCTTTTTCCACTCTACTATACTGTTTTGGAAAGCTGAGACCAGAATTAGACTTTATTCCCTAAAGCTAAGGTGAGCCCTGGGCACCCACACACCATGACATGGCGTTCTTCTAACTCTGGGGCAAAGATTGTCTGCTTACTGACCACAAGCTTCAGGAAGGACTTGTGGATCCTGTTCCAACTTCCCTTCAGGGTATATCTCCTCGAACCGTTATGCTGAGATGCTAGGTCTCCTGCTTGTCATGTGGCAGACCCTTGATGCTGAGTTCACATCCTGTTTCTTCTTCCACTAGCCTGTGAGTTCTGGCTTTGAACTGGAGACATCTGCTTGTAACCAAGTGACTGTCAACTGGATGGCAAGAGGTGCCATCAATCAGGGACTCCTGCAGCCTGGCTCCACCCCCAGATTCCTACCTTCTTTCAAAATCAAAGCCAACTGTGATCAAGCCACACTTCCCAGAGAAGATGATGCCACTCATTGGGCATGTGCCTCAGGGTTGATTTTACCAGCTGTATAGTTACTTGTGTCTCTGCTCTAACCATTTTCACGTTCTCTCTTTGGCCTTCTCTCACAGCTAACTGTTGCTGAAGTCCCAGCAAATTTTGTGGCCAAACCGCATAGCTTATGAGAGGGTGAGCTGGAATTTTAACCTCTTTCCTTCCAAACCTCACCTGCTTCTTTCTCATGACACTACCTACACTCACAAACACACAGTCTTCAAGTGTTTTCTTCCAGGAAAAAAACAAAAGCCAAGAGGTAGAGAAAATGGCTTTTTCAAGGTCTTGTAACTGAGGAAAAGTAAGCCCTAGTGGCCCAGTAGTTAAGGCACTAGGCTGCTAACTAAAAGGTCAGCAGTTTGAACGCATCAGCAGCTCTATGGGAGAAAGATACGGCAGTCTGCTCCCATCAAGATTACAGCCTTGGAAATCCTGTGAGGCAGTTCTACTCTGTTCTTCAGTGAATCAGAATTGATGAATCAGAATTGATTCAACAGCACTAGGTTTCATTTAGGTTGTCTAACTAGTGGAATGGAATGGATTGAACATTGTCCCCAAAATATATATTGAAATCCTGGCCATATGCTGTTATGATTTAATTGTGAGATGAGATCAGTTGGCCTCGGTAGTGCAGACTACCTTACACAATGCAGTCTAAAGTAATGTAACCAATCAATCAGTCGAGGTCATGCCAGTATAGGCTGGATCCTGAACCTAATCACTTCTGAGCTATTGCAACAATACCAAAAGAGACACAGACACAAACACACGCAGGGGAAGACAGGCAATACACAAGAATTAGCTACAAGCAAAGACACCAGGGAATGTCCAGGGCTACTGGCAAGAAAGAATCAACACAACTGAGACCCTGATTTAAACTTTAGCTTCCAGAACTGTTAAGAAAATAAATTTCTCCTCTTTTTAAGCCAACCACTTGTATTATTTCTGTAACAGCAGCACTAGGTAGCTAAGACAGGGGAGTATTTTAATTATACTCTGAAGGCGTACTCTTCTTAAAACTGAAAACAAATCAGTATGAGATGCTCCATTGTATGAAATCAGCCTTCCAAGACTCTGGAGCCAGACTGTCTGAGTTGACATCCTGGTTCTATTACTTATCTGCTGTGTGACCTTGAGTAAAACTGTCTCAGTTTTGTTCTCTGTAAAATTGGTTTAAAAATTGAATCTTCTTTGTAGGACTCTTGTGAGAATTAAACATTAATCATCTTACGTTAACACACAGAGAGTGCTTAGAATGGTGTGTGGCACAGAGCACCTGGCATGTGAGTCTTACTATTAATGTATTGTCAATTTTATTTTTGTCACAAGTATGTGACTAATAATGAGGAATAATTATCTATCCAAACAATTAGCTTCCTGGCCAAGGAACAGCTGATACTTACTTTACTTCATATGTTCCATTTCACAGTGCTGTTACACATGCACAAAATTAGGGAGCTTCAGAGCTGGAAAAGATTTTGACCAGTTGCCATTCTGCCTATTCCAACTCATGGTGAGCCTACAGGTGTCAGAGCAGAACTGTGTTCCATACGGCTTTCAATGGCTGATTTTCCAGAAGAAGATTACTAGGTCTTTCTTCAGAGGCAACTCTAGGTGAACTTGAACTTGACATTCAAGCACTGTAACTGTTTGCACCACTCCAGGATTGAAAGAAATTTTGGAGATTACCAATGCAGTCCTGACTTTATAACACAGGAATGTGAGACTCAGAAAGTTAAACCACTTGCCCCAAATCACATGGCTAATACATTGAAGGACTGAGAATGAACAATTTGCCCATGAAGCTCTATACAATATCAATCTTTAGAAAAAAAAGAAGTGTTGCAGCTTCTTGAAATCAGTGCAGAAGCAGCCTGTTTCCATAGACAACAAAGGAAATGTAAACAGATTTCTTTTGAACAAAAGAACTTCCACACAGAGAATTTGATTTCAATTTTCCACTGATAAGGAAGGATGTTCAAATTTGTCTGCTGTTTTGTAGCTGTGCTTACTTACTAACAAAACAAGCAAATGGTCTGGTTCTTAGTTTGACAAAGACTGGAAGTATCAGAACAATCTTTGCCTAAAAAACACAAAAGTATTCTGTGACTGAAAGGCATGATGAAAATGCCTGTCTGTATCACTTCAATCAGTATTGTTGTTAAAAATTCCCCTGGACATGAGCCATTCTCTTCCCAGAATGGTTCTTTCTATCAGGGCATCATGGGCCACACTCCAGGATCCACTGTCTCTATGCCCAAAGCTTGCCAGGACCGTTGTGGGTTCTGGACTACTTACTCCTTTTAGAGAAACACTGTGCATTCCAGTGACAGAACCAAATAACAGTAATAACAATAATAAAACAAACAAAATAAAACAGCTCATAGTGACCCTAAAGGACACAGTAGAACTACCTCATAGGATTTCCAAGAAGTGATATGAACTGTAATTTTAACTGCAGACCTTTTAGTTAACAATCAAGCTCTTGACCACTTTCCCGCCAGTGCTCTACTAGAAAATTCATGAACTGGACCCCAAGACTCATTCTGTCACTGACCCGCTATGTGTGCCAGGTAGTCACTTAGCTTCCCTAGGCTTTAGTTTCATGATCTACAGCAAGAGTTTGTGGTTCTTTTCCTTTTGGAACAGGCCATAGACTGTCAGTCACAGAAGTGCTGGAACTGACAAAGTCTGAATGACAGAAAAAGTCATTGTGCCTCTACATTTAAACCTGGATGTCTGCACTTTTTTAATGTTTATGTAATGAGATTCAATGCTCCTGACAACGTATGTTTGAACTGTGAAGAGGTCAGCTTTCCTGTCTATGTTTTCCCTTCTTACCATTGCCATCGAGTCGATTCCAAATCTTAGTGACGCTAAGAGTAGAACTGTCCCATAGAGTTTCCAAGGCTGCAATCCTTATGGGAGCAGATTGTTACATCTTTCTCCAGTGGAATGGCCTATGGGTTTGAACCTCCAACCTTTTAATTAGCAGCTGAGGGCTTAGCCACTCTACCACCAGGGCTCCCCTCTTTCCTTCTTACATGGCCACAGATGTTGGGTTGGCAGTCTGATGAGTGAGATTTGGGATACACCTGGCTTAAGAGGCACCCTGATAGTGCTGAGCTGCTAACCAAAAGGTTGGTAGTTTGAATCCACTAGCTGCTCTGTGGGAGAAAGATATGGCAGTTCACATCTGTAAAGGTTTACAGCCTTTAAAACCCTATGGGGCAATTCTACTTTGTCCCATAGGGTCTCTATGAGTCAGCACTGAATCATTGACAGTAGGTTTGGTTTTTGCTGGTTTTGAGACAAGAAAAAACAACTCCAGTTCTGCTGACACCATCTCCAACTATGTCTCCCAGTGATGGAAGTGGTGATGATGATGATGACAGCTAGCACCTAAATGATGTTAGAACGAGGCATCAGGATTGAAGGAAAAGTCATGAACATCCTAAATTATGCAGATGACACACCCCGCCGCCTTGCTGAAGTGAAGATGATTTGAAACACTTAGTGATGAAGGTCAAAGACCATAGCCTTCAGTATGGATTACACCTCACCATCAAGAAAACAAAAATTTTCAGAACTGGTCCAGTAAGCACCATCATGATCAATGGAAAAAGGATTAAGGTTGGAAAGGATTTCATTTTACTTGGTTTCACAATCAATACCCATGGAAGCAGCAGTCAAGAAATCAAAAGATGCGTTGCATTAGGAAAATCTTCTTCAAAGAACCTTTATAAAGTATCGAAAAGTAAAGATGTCGCCTTGAAGACTATGGAGTACCTGACCCAAGCCATGGTATTTTAATCACATCACATGCATGTGAAAGCTAGACAATGGATAAGGAAGACAGAAAACCTGACACCTTTGAATCGTTGTAATGGAAAAGAATATTGAATGTAGCATGGACTGCCAAAAGGACAAACACATCTGTTCTCAAAGAAGCACAACCAGAGTGCTCCTTGGAAGCAAAGATGGCAACACTGTCTTACATACTTCAGTCATGCTGTCAGCAGAGATCAGTCCCTGGAGAAGGACATCATGCTTGAAGAGTTAGCACAAAAGAGGAAATCCACAGCAAGGTGGACTGACACAGTGCCTGCGATGACGAGCTTAGGCATACAAACAATTGTGAGCATGGTGCAGGACTGGGCAGTGCTTCATTCTGTTGTGCATAGAGTCGCTGTGAGTTGGAACTGACTCAACAGCAACTAATAATACTACAACATAAACAGTATTTAGGAGTCTCTGGGTTGTGCAGACAGTTAACCATTTGTCTACTAGCCAAAAGGTTGGTGGTTTGAACCCAATAAGAAACACTTTAGAAGGCAGGCCTGGAGATTCGATTCTGAAAAGTCGCAGCCTTGAAAACTCTATGGAACCACTTTATTCCATACAAATGGTTTGCTAAGAGTTGGAATCCACTTAACAGCAATTAACAACTACAAATAGTACTTACTAAATGGCAGGCATTGTTACATATTATTAGTATCCCCATTTTACACATCAAAAACCTAAGGCACAAAGACAGCAAGGAAGCTGTCCAAGATTACAAAGACACTAAGTAAAAGAACCAAGATTTAAAACAAATGATTTTGGTTCCAGAATCTATGCTTTAAAAGACTTTTTGGACTCAGTACCCTTTTAAACTTTTAAAACTTTGCTGCTGTTAGTTGCCATCAAGTCAATTCTGGCTCACAGGAGCCCCAGGTGTGCAGAGCAGAACTGCTCCATATGGTTTTCAAAGCTATGACTTTTCAGAAGAAGGTCTCCAGGCCTGTCTTCCCAGGTGCCTCTGCGTGGGTTTCAACCGCCAGCCTTTTGCTAGTGGTTGAGTACTTAACCATTCATAGCACCCAAGAGTTTCTCCAAAAATAACAAGGACTCTAAAAAGAAAATTTCAAAATATTCCTTATCATTTCCTTAGAAATAGAGCTAATTTTATTCCTGGCTAACATAAAAACTGTATTTTTAGGAAAAATAACTAAGTTTTCCAAATCAAAAGCTAAATAGCAAGTTTAGCATGGTTTTATATTGTTGGTTTCTTCTATCTGTTTTGCATTCATTCTGTTGAGATGTGTTGCTTGGTGTATGAATTATATGAAGAAAATGTTTTTTCAGATAATTGATGATATTCTTCTTTAACACTGGAAACCCCAGTAGTGTAGTGGTTAAGTGCTATGTCTTCTAATCAAAAGGTCAACAGTTCGAGTCCACTGGGTGCTCCCTGAAAACCCTGTGGGGCAGTTCTACTCTGTTCTACAGGGTAGCTCTGAGTTAGAATCAACTCAGTGACAGTGGGTTTGGGTTTTCTTTAATATTCCATCTGGATAGGTGTAGTTTCTGACAGGTGGTAGTTTCTTAAAATTTAGTTGCAATGTGAAATCTGAAACCATATGAATGAACTTTTCTTAATCCCTTCAAGTTGTTGATTTTTCATGTACTTTGAATGGATCTTTTACCCACATAAGAGTTTTATAACACCATGCATTCATCAGTTAGATAATAGTGGTTCATCAGCTACAGCTGTCAACCACAAAGGTCATCAGTTCAAATCTACCAGCTGCTCCTTGGAAATCTATGGGGCAGTTCTACTCTGTCCTATAGGGTCACAGTAAGTTAGAATCAACTCAATAGCAATGGATTTAGTTTTTGTGGTTTTGAGTTCTCAGATCTTACAAATGAGGACATATCTAATTATATAATACTAAAAGAAAAATCATGTTCACTAATTTCATCAGAAAAATCTTTAAAAAGTCTTAAAGTACTGGCACAATGTTAAGCCCATGGTATTAAATACAAGTTTTCCAAAATTCTGTTTTGCTTGAAAGTTGAAATTTCCTCATTGGCCAATTATCCCTCATTTCCTTGAAGTAAGAGGATTATATTGCTCATTTTTAAGAACACTCAAAACTAATTAGCCATAATTTGTCTGTCATTTTTTTTTCAATAAAAAGGGGTGGTTTAGCTTACATCTCAGATGCTTTCCTTTGATATAACCATAACATTTCAATGTCCAGAGAAGTGCTTTATGTGTACTTTTCATTTCAACAGAGAATATTCAGAAGGTACATGCTCAAGGGTTATTATTATTATTTTTTTTGACTCATTCTTTCAACATTTACTGGGTATTTACTGCATAAACCTGCTGTGGTGGTGCAGCGGTTAATAGCTACGACTGCCAACTAACCAATAGGTTGACAGTTCAAACCCACAAGCTGCTGCTTAACCCTTTGTGGCAGTTCTACTCTGCCCTGTAGGGTTGCGAGGAGCTGGAACTGATTCTGTGGCCATGGGTTTAGTTTTTTTTTTTTTTCTTTTATGGCAAGGAAGAACTACTTTTTATTCATCCCAGATATTAGAAGTAGCATGTACTGACAGAGTAAGATATACAGAATGGAGCCAAACATACACAGTCTCCTCAGGAGAGGTGATAACAAAATTGAGAAATACTCTTTAAGTCTTCCCTGTGAAATTATGCATGGTCTTCCCCTAAAGTGTTTGCATTGTAGAGTGGATCAATATTTAAGTTGGCCCAAGCACACCAATGCTATTAAAAATGCCAAGGCCTGTCACCCACAAAGGCCTCTGTGAGCAAAGTTACAAGCCTATGCGATGGTGGGCAGAGGCATCTCACCTGTGACATATTTTTAGCCGTACTGTCCCTGATAATATTTTGCATCCTAATTGAATCTTCCTCAAAAATACCCCCTCACCTCCCAGCATAAGGATTAAGGAAGATACCTTCTGAGAATGCCCAGCCTGGGAATGCCAAGGCCGGCCCAGCCCCGCTGGCTTCCCCCAACTGCACATCCCCCTCCACATGTGAAATGCAAGATTGCAGGAAGGCCCTGGGAAGCTCCCCAGGGATGACCTCCACACAGCCTTTCCACTCCCTGCACCTTTTGACCTCGAAGCATAGATAGAACTGATTAAGCTCAAGGCATAACTTTTGTTTTCACTGTTGATTATAATCACAATATTCTTGTCTCGGGCCATTACTTAGAAGGCCCTAATGATTAACATGTAAAGAGACCACTTGTCTCAGGCCATTATCCAGTAGGCCCCAATAATTAACACAAAAAAATGCCACAAAGTATCACTTCCTTGTTAGCCAACAGCTTACATGGTCAAGGGGCAGGGGTGAAATCATGTATTAAAAAAAAAAAATAAAGAAAGGCAGACCCTGACAGGCTGCCAATCCCTAGACTCCTGGTTGTCTCAGTCTCACTTCTTTCGCCGACGCCACCCCATCCCTTTGTGAACCCAGACCCTGGCATAAAAAGACATGGTTAAAAACAAACCCTGAATTCTCAAATTCTACTTTTTTTTAAAATTATGATTGAGTGAAAATATACGATCTTATATAAATTTGCACACACATCAATGAGCGGCTCTCACTGCTCTCCCTATGTGGTAACAGCACATTCCTCCTCTTTGTTCTGTACATGTCATATCCTCCTAACAATCTCCTATCCCCTGCTCTCCACCATCTCCCCCATGTCCAGTAGGTAGTCAGCGGGATGACATCCTACAGATGCACAGAACCATAAAGTGCACACATGATATGGTCACTCTGTGTCACCAAGTCCAATCCATTTCTGTCATAAAAGTTGACCTCCATTATGATTTGTGGACAGGGGCAGCATCAGGGCCAGGGGCCATATTCCCATGGGAACCCCAAGGCCCCTGGACCATCAATTGCAGTCTTTTAGTAGAGATCTCAGGGTGCATCCTTTTTATTTTCATGTTGCCAGTGGCACTCAACTTTGCGAGCCCTATCACAGCTATCACTGGTGGTTGTCGGGCACCATCCAGTTCTTCCAGTCACATGTCAATGTAGGCACCTGCTTACGTGGGTCTCTCTGTCTTCTGGGTTCTCTTTGCCCCATATCGTTTTGGAGATTACCCGTTCCTGCTGAGTTGGGACCATTTGGTGTACCTCAGATGGCAGCCTGGCAGCTTTTAAGAGCCCAGATGCCACTCACCAATTTGGGTTGCAGAAGACTCTCTTAGCAAAATGCTAGTTATGCTAATTGGCCTTGATGTTCCAGGGTGTTAATATTGAACAAAATTAAAAATCATTGCTGCTACATCATTCTTAAACACAAGTGGGATTTTTAAAAAAACATGGGTTTAAGTGCACAGGAGTGAAGAACGCAGTGAGTGCTGGGACAGCTGGATGCAGTCACTGCCTTTGCTTTCTGCTAAAACACTAGCAGCTTCACCTCCCATTGCCTTTGCACTGTGGGTAAACTGCAATTAGAGGACCTGAAGACCTGTCCCATACCTAGTAAAGGGCAAAGCCACGCCTTGAACTCCAAGCCCAGGGAGCTTTCCATCACACTCCTGAGCTGTACCACCTCTGCTGTCCTCTCCCACCATTCTGGGCCCTGAACTGCTATGAGGCTCTTTAAACAAAACAGTGTTTATCTCAGGCCCTGAGCACTGTCAGTCAGAAAGCTTTGTGTATGGTCTATTTCCTACTTTTGATCTAGCAGCTTGGGTCTCTCAGGCAATCTCAAGTGATTATGGCAGATTTGGGCCAAAGTATAGGATTCCGGATTAAAAAAAGAATTTTTTTTTATCATGGTGGTAAATAAAATACTCAGATCTTTTCACTGCTACCACTTTTCCCCATTGTGTTTACTGGGTGTGGGGCACTGAACACACATTAACTTATTTCACACATTAACTTATTAAGTGTCTGAACACACATTAACTTACTTCATCTCAAAGATAATCCTGTGAAGTAGACCCTATTACTAGGCTCATCTGAATGACAAGGAAACAGAAGCACATATCTGTTTGACAACTGCAAAGTCATCCAACCAGAAAGTGGCAGAGCCAGCAGCCAAGCCCAGGCCTCTGGACACCAAAGACCACACTCTCAAACTATTATTCGGTGTCTTATTCCCCAATAAATCCAGGCTGTAGTCTTTATGGTCTTTCGTACCACTCTTAACCAGGGTATGGAAACCCTGGTGGAATAGTGGTTAAGTGCTATGGTTGTTAACCAGGAGCTTGCCGGTTTGAATCCACCAGGTGCTCCATGGAAACTCTATGGGACAGTTCTCCTCGGCCCTGTAGGGTTGCTGTGAGTCAGAGTCAACTTCACGGCAGTTGGTTTGGTTTTTTGTAACCAAGGCTGAAGAATGCTCTTGCCCTTGCTATGAAGTCTATCCTGCACAAGATAACACCCACTGGGTAGACAGCACACTGTATCACTACTGTTACTTATGATGTGACTGGAAGTCATCGTCAGGAATGAGCTTTCCAATACAGCACAGGTATCTTTCATACTGACGCTTAATCAACCTAAAAAGTGAACTGCAAGAAAAAGGGAGTTTATGAGCTTGCTGTGAACGGAGACTACATTTCCCCTTTTTCCCCTCATTGTATTCCCCCCAGCACTCCATGTGTCGTGAACTTCACAGGCATTTAATAAATGCTGGCTGATTAAGCAAACTGAAGGCTCAAGTGTATTTTGGGCAAATTAGCTTCGGAGACACACCATTTATTTCTTACTCACTTGACAAGACGTCACATCCACAAATCCCTCCCCACACTTATGACTTAATTTTCAAAATCCCCTCCCACCTCTCTACAGGGAGGGAGGCAGGCGGAGAGTTCTTCCCATTTTGACAGGTGAGAGAAACTGAGATATAAAAAGTTTAACAGCCCTTTGTTATGGCAACCCCGTCAGTCAGTCTCAGAAGCCAGTCACAATTAGGCTCCAGATGTAGGCCTCAGTATGGAAAGAGGCCCACGCCAAAATCCTAGCCTCCTACATGACCAATCCTTTTCCGAAGAGGGAGGAGGTTCCTGACATGAAATAAAATGCTTAGCTAAACATAAAAGAAGGCTGCCAAACAGAGTTAGGTCATCACACTTGACTTCAAGAGAACATTCTGTCCATGCTATCAACCTGCATTCACTTTCAGCACACTTCACCATAAATACTTCTGACTCACTATCTCGGGAAATATTTTTTTTTTATCTTAATAAACTCAATGCAAAGCATAATCTAAATCGGCTTGCACATTCTTGAATTGGAGCCACAAGCTGCATTTAATAAAAATCAGCCAAAATAGCAAGGGACTTCTGAATAACCACAGTTTGTTATCGGATGAGAGGCTGCTAGAAGTCTCAAGCACTGGGAGTTGGAGAGGAGAGCAAGAGGTCAGTTAGCTGAAAGAATGGAGAAAGGCTTAGACCGTCAGTGACCGCACCTGCTGGCACTTAGTTGCTATTAGCCTCATTGGGGATGTTATTTATAATAATGGACTGAAAAAAAACAGAAAAGACCAAACCTGTTGTCATCAAGTCAATTCTGACTCATAGTGACCCTACAGGATAGAGTAAAAGCAACCGGTGGATTTGAACTGCAAACCTTTTGATTAGCAGTAGAGCTCTTAATGTCTGCATCATTAGGCCTTCAATAATGGATCAAGGCACAGTAATTAATTATATAGGCTCTGGAAGCAGACTGCCTAGGCTCAAATTTGGGCAACACCTCTTATTTCCAGTAGAAATCTCACCTTCCATGATGGAGACTTGGGTTTGATTCCCAGTCAGTGTATCTCGTGTGCACTCACCCCCATCTGTCACTGAAGGCTTGCTTGTTGTTAGGATACTGAACAGGTTTAAGCAGAGCTTCTAGGCTAAGATGGACTATGAAGAAAGACCTGATGATCGACTTCCAAAAATCAGCCAGTGAAACCTTATCAATCACAATGGTCCAATCCCAAACCGATCACAAGGTCGATGCAGAACCTGACATCACTTACTGCATCACGCACGTGGTTGAAGTGGATCAAGGGCCAACCTGATGCCAGCTAACAACAAAGACAAACTTCTCTAACACAGTCTCCTCAACTACAAAATGGGGCTAACAATTGCTCTTACCTGATAGAACTGTTGCGGCAGTTGAATGAGATACACCCCCACTAAAATATCAAAAACGTTCACCACAGGGAGCTATAATTATTTAGAGCCAGAGGTCCTTAACTCTTACTGAGGAATTAACATGTGTACATATATATACATATATATAATGTGTGTGTGTGTGTATATATATAAACTCTGGTGGTGTACTGGGGTAAGTGCTATGGCTGCTAACCAAAATGTCAGTAGTAGTTCAAATCTACTAGGTGCTCCTCAGAAACTCTATGGAGCAGTTCTACTCTGTCCTATAGGACAGCTATGAGTCAGCATTGATCGACTCGACAGTACTGGGTTTGGTTTGGGTTTTTGTTACACACACACACACACACACACACAGATACCTGGGTCCCACTTCTAGAGAATCTTCTTTGATTGCCACTCTCCAATGTAACTCTCCTGTGTAGCCAACAGGAGCATACTTGGCTACAGTAATTATACTGACCATTTCCTGATCACTGATTCTTCTCTGGCTTCCTGTTGAGCCTGTCATTCATGACCCCTCAAAAATTCCCAGGAAGATTCTCTGCTACAGTCTCCATTATTCAGAAGAAGAAACATACTCTGAGACATTTCAACACATCTTCAACCCTGACCTCTTTCTTGAAGTCTGCAGTATTTACCGTATGTCCCCAATCAGGTACACAGATGACACTATGAAGATAAATGTGTCATGCTGTTCTAGATCAGGGGACATGAAGTTAAAAATCAAAGGAAGGAAGTGCTGGGCTGGGTCCTGGGTAACACTAACATTTCTTGAGAGCTCAAGAGCTAATGCATCAAGTTGAACTGCTGGGGCTAATGACTTCTGAGAAACAAGAGTGAGTTTTAAGTCCGGTCACAGGACCAAAGACAACAAATGGTGAATGACACGGCTCCTTTTTGGGGAGGGAACGCACACACATCAGAAATGGTTCTGCAAATGTGCACTTAGAGTGAAATCCCCCATAAATCTACACTAATGAGGGAAAGTCATCACTGTTATAGGTCCTGGGAAGCACAGTAAGCACACAGAGCCACTGAAAGAATTTTAAGAAAACTTTGCTACCTAGAGATTTGTTTTCAGAAGTCAGTCATTTTTTTTCTGAAGAAGGCCAACTGTATGTAAACAGATTCTCCAAAGCTCAGGGATAAGACTTTTCCCTCTTTAGTAGTTACAGTCTTTGCAGCAGAAGACGGCCGGCCTCCAGCACTGAGACTGCTTTGTGTTCCAGCTGTAAAGTAACAGCGGGCAAAGGGAAGGCATCACGTGTTGAGCACTGATTCTAGCAGGCACCTTAGAACCCTATGATGCACAGAGGTGCTTCAGACTCATTTTAAGGATGAAGAAACAAATGCTTACAGAGATTTTAGAATAGCTGGTTTTCTGACAGCTGGCACTGGAACTCAGTTGTATCTCACACCCCTCACCTCTCCCAATTTGTCTCCTCTCAACAATAATTACATATTCTTCTGTCATTGAGAACTTCCACTGTTAACTTGCCTGAATTCATCTGAATGATACCTCCTTCTCACAACAAAGAAAAAGACACTGTGATCTTTAGCAGTCCTTGTTTTTGCTCCAGGCTTATCTTACAGGGATCATTAGTAATCTTCAACAAGGTTACTCTAGCAATGATTTTTCTTGTTATAAGCTTTTGTGGACTTCTGTGGCCTCTGTCACCAATTTACTGTACTTTTTCAATTGTTTTTGTTATCTGAAGGTATCACTTTGTTACTTCATGTATATCATGCACACATTTCATTTAAAGGTGTAAAAACCAATAAGAATGTACAGAAGTTGCAAGCAAAAATACACTAAACCTTCAGAACACTGACTTGATTTTGGTATAATCAAATTTCTCTAACCAAGTCTTTGGATCTGAGGTTTCCGGATTGAGAATTGGTCCCCAAATCTTGCAGAAACATTCCTGACTTGGTCTTTGACTTTCTTAGCCTGGACTCATCCTAACTTTAAAAATGGTGTATAAATAATTTTTAAATGAAATTCTATCTTTAGCAGAATGCTTGGATGATAAATAAATTCATGTATATAAGATTCATCAGGTAGAGTGCGCATCTGCATTGCAAGGAGCCACAGCTTTTGTCAGCTGTGCAAAACCAAACCATAACAACAAAGTCACCAGCTATTATCTTGCTTCACTATAACTCTGTAAGGCTCTAACTTAAAAATAACAAAAAAGGAAAGCCTTTGACTGGAAGGCTTGGGCCCTGCAGACCACATTGCATTCTAAAAATTGCATTTAGACGGTTTATGGTTGAGTAATAAACCTTTGAAAAATGCTGACAAAATGCCTGCTCTCAGTCCTATGGCAGGACAGGATGAGCAGGGTCCTCGTGATGAACTTTTAAATGACTGGAGATGATATCTAGAGGGCCAAGTCTGAAATGTGGTGCTGGTGTGGGCTTTGGGCCACTGCAAACAGAACACATCATAAGTCATCTCTGGGATTCCAATACCATGAACGGGGATGCCGCAGCATCAGCCTCCCACGTGAGCCACTCTGTGGAAGCCTGTGGCTGCTGCCATACCATGGAAATGCAACAGTTGTGTTTTCTAACCTGTTAGTAAGCCCGGCGCATGAAGAACCAAGCCACAGTCAGGGTCTTCAAAGACCAAGTCGGTATGTATTTTCACTCACCTTCTCTGTCTCTGTGAGGCAGTGGCTTGTCCAATCATAATAAATTCTGAAGCATTTGATGGCTTTAAGCAGAGCCTGGTGCTTTCACAACAAAAGCTTGTCATTCTGGCCAAGGAATTTCTATTCCTGGGGGGATCACACAGCTCTACCATCTCGGCTTTCCACAGTCACATCTTGAACAGGTCCTGAATCCCTCTGTTGTACAGTCAACATTCCAATCAGATTCCACTGAGGCTAACATTCCAGTGTCAGGTTTTCCTAGCATGTAAACTTTGGGGAACATGAAAGGGCATGCAAACCATTCTTTCCTGCCTTCTCCACTCATTGTGCAAGGTTTGTATTTCACATTGTGTAAGAATCTGCTGACTTGGCCACATCTCGGGGTAGGCTTGTAGTAAGGCAGTGCTGGGGAGAAGTCCCTGCCACCTGAATGTTCTGTTAGGAATAAGGCGGTTTTGCACTCAGATTTCGTACCAAATCCCTCAACCATCTGGAATCATCCCATTATACTGCTTTTTCTAGGAAACAGAAAAGTAGTGGGATACAAACCTAAGTGGCTGCAATTACCTTAGTACCAGTGGCCACTGAGTCAATGCCAACTTCTGGCAATTCTATGTATGTCAGAGTGGAACTGTGCTCTGTAGAGTTTTCAGTGGCTAGTTTTTTGAAAGTCTACCATCAGGCCTTTCTTCGCAGGCAGCTCTGGGGGGATGACCACCTCTAATTTTTCAGTTATCGGATGAGCACACTGATCCTTTGCACCACCCAGGTGCTCGATCCTCTTAGTTGTTATCGTTGCTACCTAGTCAATTCTAGAACTGCTCCGTGGGGTTTTTGAAGCTGTGACCTTTCAGAAGCAGTGGACTTTTCCAGAAGCAGTGACCTTTTGCAGAAACAGCTTGCTAGGGCCATCTTCTGAGATGCTTCTAGGTGGGTTTCAACTGCCAAAATTTGGCTAGCAGTTGAGCACTTAATCGTCTGTGCCATAAGGTATTTTTATTTTCTTAGTAGTAAAAGATAACAATCAATTAATACACAAGACTGTGAATTTTGTGTCCAATTGTGGCTTTTTGGTTGTTGTAGCTCCTTAAGCCTAGCCAGGCTCCTCTCAGCCAGACAGGGGAAGTATTCCGTGACTAAGTGAACAAATAGATTTGACCGGCTGGGTTCCAAGATCTCACAGCCTGGTTTCAGAGTCACCAGGCGAACAGACAGTTAACACAATGCGTGAACTATGCTCAGGGTGTCAAGGAAGGGCTGCCAAAGGAGGTGCCACTTAGCAATCCACGGGACTTTTAAAAAAGGGGACGATACGATCTTTGCCCTTCAGGGAACCCTTAAGACGTTGAAATCAGGAAGAGATACGCCAGGGATCTCATTTGACGGGACAAGTGTGAGAGAAAGCTAAGTGTAGTCAGTATGTTGAGTGCTGAAGTTGTTCAGGAGAGAGAGGGAGCGTGAGATCAAAACAGAGCGACAGTGTAACTGTACAGTGGTGGCCAAGGGATCAGGCTGTTTCCCTGGTTTTTATCAGACATGGTGGGCAAAACCCAGAGCAGATTTTGAAGGGGAGAGAAACCCCAGACTTCCTGTCCTTTTGCTGGAATGTGCATGTATCTGGGGAGGGGAGGACTGGGAAGGAGGAGGAAACCCAAAGAAAAAGAAGCAAATACTTATTCCACACCTGTGTCAGCATTGAGGGGGGAACTTGTCCCATCTATCCTGGACCTGACAGAAGACTGATGAAAAAAACCTATACAAACGATTAGAAAAAGAGAAGATGCAAGCAAAGTGTTGTTTTTATACTCCAGAGGGGTTGGATGTGTCCAGCTCTGGAAATTAGGGAAGGCTTTAGAGAAGAAGGAGAGATGGCAGCAGGTCTTGATAGAGACAGAGGCAGAGAAACTGTTCTAGAACATCAGAGAGTGCAAGCTAGGGGGGGCTGGGTGAGGACAGAGGGCAAGAGCTATGCAGCAGGTGTTGGGAAGAGTGGGCACCCAGGTAAAGCACCACCCTTGATGACCTTCCCTCTCGTCTCATGTGTATCTGCTGAAGAGTCCACAGTGCAGTTCCTGCAGCTGCCTCACCTTGTTTCTCAAAGGTAGCATCATGGACATTTTAGGTAGGAAAATTTCCCTCACATTACAGGACACTCAGCATTCCAGATCCCTGCACAATAAATGTCAATCATACCCCCTACTCATTGTGGCAACTAAAAGTAGCATTGTACACATTAGATCACACTGAGGAGCCCTGAAACATGTGTCCATGACGGTCTTAATAACTATCATGTTAACATAATACTTCAAAACTTGGTTAAAAAGAGATCTCTTGGATAATGTGCTCCTGGGGAGCCCCTAGCTCCTTCTTCTTGTACCCCTTCAGCTCTGCTTCTCAAAGTGAGTCTGCTTTCAGGTAGAGGAGATGGTATTCCAGAGAGAAAAGGCTGGCTTAAACAAAGGTTGGTGACACTGAATACGTAATCCCAGTCTGCATGATACATGCTACAACATGGATAAATTTTTAAAACATGCTGAAATAACCAGACACAAAAGGACAAATATTGCATGATCCCACTTGGATGAAAGATCTAGAATAGGCAAATGCATAGAGACAGAACGTAGATTAGCGGTTACCATGGGTGGGGGAGAAGGGGAAGGATGGGGAGTTAAAGCTTAGTGGGTACAGAGATTCTGAGTGGTATGATCAAAAATGTTTGGAAACAAATAGTGGTGATGGTTGCACAACATTGTCAATAAAGTTACTACTGAATTGCAATAGCAAATTTAATCTTAAACATATTTTACTCCCCCTCTCTCCCCTCCCCCTCCCCTCCATTTTCTTTTCAGAGAGGCAGTGGACAAAGGAATTGTACTGAACAGGCTGGAAAGGCAGGCTGGGCCAGGACAGAGAAGGGACCTCACAAAGTAATGAGGGGTTCTGCACCTCACCTGGAGAGGAACAGGTAGTTATCCCACGATGCTGAGCATGAGAAACATGTGCTCAGTGCTCAGTTTCAGGAAGGCTGAGCTGACCCAGCAAGACAGAGGGGGACAGAGCTGGTGATGAGCTGTGAGTGGAGACAAAGGTTTGCTGGGGTTCTGATTAAACAAAACAAAGGATTCTGACTCACAGGAACCCCATAGGAGTTCTGATTGTGTGCCCCTATCTCTTTGTCCCCAAGTAGATAGTAAACTCATAAATGTAGAAAAAATAGACACAGATCTCTGACAGGATTTCCACCAAAGATGAGAATGAATGGACTTCCCCAGTTGCTGAAAATTTAACTTCCCTTCCTATTTCTTTACAATAAAAAATAATGTTCTAGTAAAAAAAATATATATATATATGCTTAAATCTTTTTTTTCTCTTTTGTACTTTCTTAGGCTATATTCCCAAGTATGAGTCTTCTATCTATACTTCCAGAGTATCTATCACGGTTCTCAGCATACAGAACATTCATATTAAATATGAGATCCTGATCCTACCTGCTTAACCATGCTACCTCCTATCCCACTTTAAAAAACAAAACAAACAAAAAAATACCACCATCTAGTCAATTACAACTAATAGTGGCCATATAGGACACAGTAGAAATGCTCCATGGACATTCAAAAGAGTGCCTAGTGGATCTGAACTGCTGACCTTTTGGTTAGCAGACACAGTACTTAACCACAACACCATCACGGTTACTTAAGTCTGTAGAATACAGCACTCTGTGATTTATCTTTGTTAGGAGTGGGAAACTAGCCAAAATAAATGGGGCTAGAGAACAGTGGGCCTTTGATAACCATGGCTCCCTACTATATAATGAAAGTTCCTTGAGGACAAAAATGAAGTATTCAATCCCTTTTGTATCTTGCATATGCAAACAGGTGTAAGGAGAGATGCACTAACACTCCTGCAAGTTCTTTGAAACTTCCTCCAACAAAAGGTGGGATCTGGGTTCCCTTTCCTGAATCCTGGGTGGGCATTTATGATGCCCGGATGAACAGAATGTTGCAGAAGTGATGCTGTGACTGATAGGTTAAGAAAAGACCGTGAATTAGTCTGACAGCTGGGAGCCATGGTCTTGGGAGACATCTAGGTCAACTGGCATAGCACTGGTTCATAAATAAAATGCTCTACATCCTACTTTGGTGAATAGCCTCTGGTGGGGGGTTCTTAATGGCTTGCAAACAGCCATTGAAGATAGATCTATTGAGCCAGCACATTCAGAGCAAAAGAGAAAGAAGAAAACCAAAGACACAAGGAAAATATTACTGTAAAGGACTGATGGACCACATGAACCACAGATTCTATCAGCATGAGACCAGAAGAACTAGACGGTTCCTGGCTACCACAATCAACTGCTGTGACAGGGATCACAACAGACAGTGCCAGGCAGAGCAGGACACGAATATAGAACAAAATTCAAATTCACATAAAAAGACCAGATTTATTGGTCTGACAGAGACTGGTGGCCCCCAGATATGCTGAAGCCACTCCAAAGTCCACCTTTCAGACAAAGATTAGACAGATCTATAAAAAATAATAATAACAGACACAAGGAATTTGCTAATTTTTTAGTTTCATCCAGTATACAAGACCAAGTGGGCAACTCCTGCCCAAAAGCACAGGGAAGAAGGGACATGAAAATTGGACATGGAGAACCTAGGGTGGAAAGGGAACGGGGGAAAGTGTTGATACATTCTGGAGATTGTAACTAATGTCACAAAACAGTCTGTGTACAAAATTTTTGAAGTAAAATGAATTTGTGCTGTAAACTTTCACCTAAAACACAGTAAAATTAGAAAGAAAAGGCCATGTAGCTTCTACTATTTTCTCTTGGTATGGCTTTTCTGGAAGCTTTCAGCTACAATGTAAGAAGTCCAGCTAACCTAATAACACAATGTAGAAAACACTAGGACAGAAAGATGTAGAAAACACTTAGACAGAAAGATGCTCTTGGAGCCTTGGCTGTTCCAGCCTCATCACCAGACATACAAATGGTGAATCCTTCAAGATGACCCTGATCCCAGCTACCACTGGGTTCTAACTATACGATAGACTCTGAGCAAGAACCATCTAGTTGATCCCAGTCAGTGCCCAGCACCATAAAAAGAATAATAATAAATGACTGCTGTTTTAATCCACAAAAGTAGGGTGGTTTGTTATCTAGCAATGCATAACCGAAACATAGCCCCAATTTGAGATTCTAAGGAATGAAATAAATTCACAATTATCCACCAGAAGCCTGTCAAATCAATTCCAACTCATAGTGACCCAAGTATGTCAAAGTAGAACTGCTCCATAAAATTTTCAACAGCAGAGTTTTAGGAAGTAGGTCATCAGGTCTTTCTTCCCGAAGTATGTTGTCAGGTGCAGGTGAGTTGGTTCTAATTCATGACTCTGTGTACAACAAAATAAAACAACACACGATCCAATGCCACACTCACAACCATCGCTATGTTTCAGACCATTGTTACAGCCAATGTGTCAATCCATTTCATTGACGGTATTCCTCTTTTTTGGTGACTCCGTTTTTTACCAAGCATGATGTTTTCCAGGAACAAGTCCTTCCTGATAACATGTCCAAAGCACACGAAATCTGGTCATCTTGTTTCTAAGGAACATTCTGGCTATACTTCTGAGACTTCTTCTGGTACTCCATGGCATATTCAATATTCTTCATCAACACCATAAGTCATCAATTCTTTTTCATTCTCCCTTATTCACTGTCTAGCTTTTGCATGAAAACGAGGTGATTGGGTGAGGAACACCTTAGTCCTCAAAGTGAAATCTTTACTTTTCAACATTTTAAAGAGGCTTTTTGCAGCAAATTTGCATCAGGGCCCGGGGCCATGCTCTCAGGGGAACCTCGAGGCCCCTGGACTATCAACTGCAGTCCTTTAGTGAGATCTCAGAGTACACCCCTTTTTATTCTTGTGTTACCAGTGAGACTCAACTTTGTGAGCTCCATCACAGCTATCACTGGTGGTGGCTGGGCACCATCTGGTTCTTCCGGTCACAAGTCGATGTAGTCACCTACTCATGTGGCTTTCTGTCTTCTGGGTTCTCTTTCTCTTTCTCTGCTGTGGTTTCTGTCCTTGGTGATCATCTGCACCTGCTAGGTTGGGATCATTTGCTGTACCCTCAGATGGCAGCTTGGTAGCTTTTAAGATCCCAGACACCACTCACCAATGTGGGGTGCAGAGGGCTCTCTTAGCAAAATGCTAGTTGTGCCAATTAGCCTTGATTTTCCCTGAGAGCATAGCCCCTGGCCTCCTGCCCCAGCTACTCAGTCCTTGCAAAACTGGGTTAAGATGGGAGGAGTAATCATGTTATGTTGAAGACCACTTAACACTGATCCTCTTTTAATGTGTGTTGTCACAGATTCCACCGAACCAAATTTCTATCAACTACCTAATCTAAACCCTGACCCCCTTGCCCTCCCTTCCTCCCTACCCTTACAGCCGTCAAAGAGTCTTCTATGCATGAGGCTGCTTTTAAGTTCTTATCATAGGTGTCTCATACCATGTTTGTCCTTTTGTCACTGACTACTTTCACTCAACATAATGTCCTCCAACTGAAACCAGGTTATGAGATGCTCCCTAAAATCATCATTGTTCTTTATCATTGCATAGTGTTCCGCTGAGTATATATACCATAGTTTCCCTATTCATTCCTCTGTTGTTGGGCATCTGGGTTGATTCCATCTTTTTGCTTTTGTAGACTTGCTGCAATAAACATCCATGCGCATGCATCAGTTGGTGTGAAAGGCCTTGATTCTGTAGGATATATTCTGAGTAGTGGTATTACTGGATCAAATGGTATATCTGTATCCAGCTTTTTACGAAAGTGCCAGATTACTTTCCAAAGAGGTTGCACCATTTTGCAATCCCACCAACAGTGTAGAAGAGTTCCAATCTCTCCACAGCCTCTCCAGCATCTGTAGTTTTGTGTTTTTTTGGATCACGGCCAACTTTGTTGGGGTGAGATAGTATTTCACTGTAGTTTTGATTTGAATTTCTTTAATAGCTAATGATCAAGAGCATGTCCACATGTGTTTTTTGGCTGCCTGGATCTCCTCTTTAGAGAAGTGTCTGTCCATCTCCTTTGCCCATCACTTAATTGGGTTGTTTATATTTTTCTAATTGATATTTTGTAGTAACTTACAGATTACGGAGATAGGCGTCAGTCTGACATACAGTTGCCAAATACTTATTCCCATTCTGTAGGTGGCCTTTTAATTCTATTAATAAAGTCTTTGGATGAGCAAAAGTGATTGATTATGAGCAGTTCCCATTTGTCTATTTTCTCTTCTGATAACTGTGGTGTGTTTGACAGATTTTGAAGTCGTTTTTTGTTGTGTAATAAAACTTCCATTGTTGTTTCTACTTTTTCTCAGATGAGCTTTATTGTTTTAGATTTGATATTTAGATCTTTTATCCAGTTTCAGTTGGTTTTTGTATAAGGTGTAAGATATATGTTTCAACTTATTGCAGATGGATATCCAATTCTGCAAGCACCATTTGTTGAAGAGATTGTTTTTACACCAGTGTAATATCTTAGGGCCTTTGTAGAACCACAACTGTTCCTAGGAAGATGATGTCATCTTTGTGGTCTCAATTCTGTTTCATTGATCTGTCTGTCTCTTTTTGTACCAGTACCAGGCTGTTTTAACTACTGTGGCAGTGTAGTAGGTTCTAAAGTCGGGTAGTGAGAGGACTCCCAGTGTGTCCTTCTTCTTCAGTAGTACTTTACTTACCCGGGGCTTCTTCCCTTCCCAAATAAAGTTGGTAATTTGTTTCACCATCTCATTAAAAAATGTCACTGGAATTTGTATTGGGATTGCATTATGTAAGTACATTGCTTTGGGCAAAATAGATATTTACACAGTGTTAAGTCTTCCTATCCATGAGCAGGGTAGGTTTCTCCATTCATGAAAGTCTCTCTTAGTTTCTTGTAGTAAAGACTTGTAGTTCTCTTTGTAAAGGTCTATTATTTCTCTAACTACATTTATTCCTACATACTTTATCTTCATAGGGGCTATAATAAATGGTACTGATTTGGTAACATCTTCCTTAATAATCTCGTTGTTGGTATAAAGATGTCCTACTGATTTACTTCCATTTGTTGTATCCTGAGACTTTCCTGAAATCTTTATTAGTTTGAGTGGTTTACTTATTGTTTTAGTCAGCTAGGGCTGCTCTAACAGAAATACCACAGAGTGGATGGCTTTAACAAAAGAAGGTTTATTCTTACACACTCCAGTAGGCTGCAAGTCCATATTCAGGGTGTCCACTCCAGGGGAAGGCTTCCTCACTTGTCAGCTCCGGAGGAAAGTTTGTTATTGCATCAGTCTTTGTCCAGGGAGCATCTTGGCGCAGGAACCTCAGGTCTGAAGGACGCATTCTTCTCCCAGTGCTGCTTTCTTGATGGTGCGAGGTTCCCATTTCTCTGCTTGCTTCTCTTTCCTTTTATCTCTTGCAGGCTGAAAGGATTAAGGGTGGGGCAAGCCATACTCCAGGGAAACTCCCTTTACAGTGGAGCAGGGAAGTGATCTTATAAAGGGATTTACAGTCCCACCCTAATCCTTTAACATAAAGCATAGGAAAACCATGAAATGGAGGACACTCACAAGATACTGGGAATCATGGCCCAGCCACGTGGCTACACATATTTTTGGGGGACATAATTCGATCCATGACACTTACGGATTCTTTAGGATTCTCTGTGTGTACAATCATATTATCTGCAAATAGGAAGATTTTGACTTCTTCTTTGCAGATGCAGATGCCCTTTATTTCTTGGTCTTGTCTAATTGCTCTGGCTAGAACTTTCTAGTACAATGTTGAATAGGAGAGGTGACAGTGGGCATCCTTGTCTAGTTCCTGTTCTCAAGGGACACTCCTTCCTTCTCTCTCCATTCAGAATGACGTAGGCAGTTGGCTTTGTATAAATGGCCCTCAGTGCACTGAGGAATTTACCATCTATTCCTCTTTTGCTCAGAGTTTTTAGCATGCACGAGTGTTGGACTTTATCAAATACATTTTCTGCATCAATAGACAAAATCAGGTGATGCTTGTCTTTTGTGTTATTTATGTGGTTGATCACATTAATTGTTTTTCTGATGATGAACCAGGCTTGCATCCCTGGTATGCATCCAACTTGGTCATGATTGATTCCTTTTTTGATATATTGTTGTATTCTGTTGGTCAGAATTTTGTTGAAGGTTTTTGCATCTAGATTTATGAGTGATATTGGTCTGTAGTTCTACTTTTCTGTTGGGTGTTTCCCTGGCTTTGGTATCAGGTTTATACTGGCTTCACAGAATGAATTAGGGAGTATTCCATCCCCTTCTATGCTGTGAAATTGTCTCAGTAGTATTGGAGATAACTCTTCTCTAAAAACTTGGTAGAATTCTGCAGTGAAGCCATATGGGCCTGGGTTTTTTTTCATTGGTAGTTTTTGGATAACTTTCTCCATAACTTTGTGATGGGTTTATTAAGTTGTTCTGCTTCACCTTGTGATCATTTTGGTAGGTGATACGAATCAAGAAATTTGTCCATTTCCTCTAGGTTTTCAAATTTGTTAGAGTACAGTCTTTCATAGTATTCTGTTATGATATTTTGGATTTCTGTTGGATCTGTTGTGACAACTCCCCTCTCATTTCTTATTTGGGTTATTCGTTTCCTTTCCCGCTGTTCTTTAGTAAGTTTAGCCAATGGTTTGTCAATTTTGTTAATCTTTTCAAAAAAACAGATTTGGTGTTTTCAATTTTTTCAATTGTTCTTCTATTGTCTAAATCACTTAGTTCTGCTCTAATCTTTATGGTCTGTTTTCTTCTGGTGCTTGAGGGTTCCTCTGTTGTTCTCTCTCTATTTCTTCAAGCTGTAGGGTTAGTTCTTTGATTTGGTTTCTTTCTTCCTTCCAGATATGTGTATTTATGGAGATAAACTGACCTCTGAGTACTGCTTTGGCTGTATCCTATAGGTTCTGGTAGGAACTGTTTTCATTCTCATTGGAATCCATAAATTGTTTTATTTCATCCTTGATTTCTTCTATAACCCATGGCTTTTTGAGCAAGATGTTGTTCAGTTTCCAAGAGTTTTGCTTTCTATCTATGTTTTTTATGCTACTGACTTAGACTTTTATGGCTTTATGATCTGACAAGATGCTTTGCATTAATTCAATGGTATGGATTTTGTTGAGAATTGGTCTACTCTGAAGAATTTTCCTGCACTGGAGAAGAAGTAGTAGTTGTCTGCTGATGGATAGAAAGCTCTCTATATGTTGATGAAGTCTAGTTGATTAATTGTGGCAAGGTTTTTTGTGTCTTTATTGAGTTTTTTTTTTTTTTGACGGTCTGTCCAATATCGAGAGTGGAGTGTTAAAGTCTCCCACTATTATTGTGGAGTGATCTATCTCCTTTTGAGTGTAGTTAACATTTCTTCAATGTATTTAGGTGCTGTAATATTAGGTGCATAAATATTTAATATTGTTAAGTCCTGCTTGTATATTGAACCTTTCAGCAATAAGTAGTGTTCATCTTTGTCCACGATGGTCAATTTTATATTAAAATCAATTTTATCTGAGATTAGAATTGTCACACCTTCTCTTCTTTGTTAATTGTTAGCTTGATATATATTCTTCCATCCTTTTATTTTCAGTTTGTTCCTATCTTTAAGTCTAAGGTGAGTTTCTTGTAGACAACATACTGGGTCATGTCTTTTGATCCAAGATATCACTCAATGTCTCTTTACTGGAGCATTCTGTCCATTCATATTCAATGCAATTATTGGCAGGTATGTGTTCAGTGCTGCCATTGTGATATGTTTATTTTTGTATTGATGTTTTCTCTGTTCTTATTAATCCATTCTGCAACATTCCTCTTTGTGAGTTGATTTTTCACCTTTTTAAGGGTTAGTTTTGCAGTTGTTGAAACTCCTGTATTAATAGTTTCTTGATTTGATATGTTGCATCTTTATTGTGCTTCATGGCCTCCCCTATGATCTCCATTAATAAACTATATATAAACCCAATTTCAATTACTACCATTCTTATCAACTTCCTCTCCATCTGGAAGGACTTTAACAACTGTAGTACATCCCTCTTTTTAATATGATGGTTTCAGAGTTTTCATGATATGATCACTTGATTATTTCTTCCACTATTATAGCTTTGATTGTGCTTGGAGCCTTCCCTAACTGAGTAGGATTCTAGTTGATGTGTCCTGTATTTGCTTCTAAAGCATAAAGTTAGTGGTTTTGTTCTTCTAAGCCAAGAGGGATTCGTTCTGTATTTCTTGTGGCTTTGGTTTGGTTAGGTTTTTACAAAGTCTCTGAGTTTCTATTTATCTGTGAATGTCTTAATTTCATTTTCATATTTGAAAGATAGTTTGAAGGATATATAATTCTTATTTGGAGTTCTTCTCCTTCAAGGCTTTGAATGTGTCATGCCACTGTCTCCATGGCAGCATTGTTTTTGCTGAGAAATCTGATGATAGCCTACAAGTTTTCCCTCTAAATGTTAGCTTTGCTTTGAATCTTGCTGCCTTTAAGAGTTTCTGCTTACGTTTCATTTTGTTAAGCTTGATTATAATGTGTCTTATAGTCTTTCTTTGGAGATCTATATTAAGCAGAATTCAACATGTATCTTGGATATCTACATTCTCGTCATTCGTAATTTCTGTCAGCAGCTCAGCAACAAATACTTTCTGTGTTCTCAGGTGTCTCGCCCTGTTCAGGAACTCCAATTAATCGTAGATTGTTCCTCTTGCTTCTTAATACTGTTTCATTTTTCTTTTTACTTCTTTCTGATTTCTCTCATAGATGCTGGAATCAGTAGCTCTGTCTTCCAAATCATTAAGTATGTTTTCCATTTGTTCCTTTCTCTTTCCTTGGCTTTGAATTGAAGTTTCTATGTTTTTGATTTTGCTCTTGATCTGTTGGATTTCAGAGTCCTGGTGTTCCATCAGATCAAACAGCTTGCTTAATTGTATATTTTTCTCTACCGCATTTTGTATAAGGTCTAGGAGGGCTCTCTACATAATCCTTTTGTAGTCACCTTATGATAGTTTTGGAAAAGCTGCTTTGTCTAGGAAGTTTTGTGGTGCTTTCTTTTGGGGGCCTTCTGAAGCCATGGGTGATTTCTTGGTAGGCTTTTTTCCAGAGTTTGTTGCTTTTGGGACATCATGTGAGTCAATAGAGGCTGGAGAAGATGCTGTGAGAATGGACCACAGTTGTTTCTCTAGGCCATCTTAAAATGAAAGGTAAAAAGTATCTGACCACTTCCAAAGTCAGTCAGGTTCTCAGGTGTATAGGTCCCTCTTCCCAGCTGGCAAAGTAAGCACCTTTATATCCAACCCCAGATGTTATAAACTAGCTCAAAATACAGAAAGGCTACTGCCCGCTGGCCTCTACTGTCAGGCTCCAGCTGTAGGTGACACTGTGTAGAATCATGCTTTTCTACCAAAAAACACTCTCCTCTGGGAAGGCGCTGCCTCCCAGTCCAGGAATTAGGTCCAGCTGAGGCCTTCATATAGTTATAAGCACCTCCCAGTGGAATAAGAGCGTGTCCTGCACAAGCCTGCTGCCTGCCTGTGTACAGGGTACTGTATGGCAGAGGCAGAGAGGCCAAAGGTGCTGAGATGCACAGAGTTCACAGCTTCTGTTACCAGGCCCCAGCTGTAGGCGACATTGTGTAAAATTTTGCTTTTCTCCCGGACCCTCTCATGGCAAGTGCTGCTGCCCAGCCTAGGAACTAAGTCCAGCTGTGGCTTCCATATGGGTATATCCACCTCCTGATGGATCAGGATGGCATCCCACACAAGCTCGCTGCCTGCCTCAGTACCAGCTAATCTATGGTGGAGGTGGAAACAGAGGCCAAAGGTGCTCAGATGCACAGAGTTCAAAGCTGGGTTCTCAAAATACAGCAATTTCACCTGCTAATTCCACCAGCAGTACATCTGAGATTAGCTGCTAATCAAGTACCAGCTCTTCCCACCAGCTCTGCCCACCAGCTAAGACAGAGGGAAAAAAGTTCAAATAGTGAGTTAACTTCAGTCCATGCAAGAAGCGCGGGCCAAAAGTAGTGTCGGTGAAAGAGCAGGTTTTCCGTTCAGTGGTATAAAATCCAGATTAAGAGCCCTATGCAGCATCCTAGGGCTCACTAGATGTCCAGAAGGTTCTGTTTAATTATCAGTTCTGGTCTTGGTTTCCAGAGAGATTTAGGGAGATGTATGTTTAGTCCACCATCTTGATTCCATCCCCGCTTCCATGGATGTTGGTTGTAGATACGAAGAAAACAAAACCTGTGACAACTTCAGTATTTTCTCTGTTTATCATGATGTTGCTTATTGGTCTAGCTGTGAGGACTTTTGTTTTCTTTATGTTAATGTGTAATTCATACTGAGGACTATGGTCTTTGATCATTATCAGTAAGCACTTCAAGTTCTCTTTCAGCAAGTAAGGTTGTGTCATTTCCATAACTCAGCGTGTTAACTGAGTCTTCTTTCAATCCTGATAACCACATCCTTCCTGTTGTCTAGCTTCTTCTCAGGTTATTTTCTTAGCATATAGACTAAATACATATGGTGAAATGATACAATCCTGATACTCATCTTTCTTGATTTTAAACAGCTCACTATCCCCTCGTTCTATTCAAATGAACACCTCCTGGCCTACGCACAGGTTCCTTACGAGCACAATTAAGTGTTCTGGAATTCCTACTCTTTCGCAATGTTTTCGATAACTTGTTATGATCTACATAGCTGAATATCTTTTCATGGTCAATACAGCATAGGCAAACATCTTTCTGGTATTCTCTACTTTTAGCCAAGATCCATCTGACATCAGCAATAATATCCCTTGCTACAAGTCCCCTAGGGTAGCCATGAGTCGGGTCCGACTTGGCGGCACTTGGCTGGCTTGGCTACAAGTCCTCTTCTGAACCTCGCTTGAATTTCTAGCAGTTTCCTGTTGATGTACTACAATAACTGTTATTGAATTATCTTCAGCAAAATTGTACCTGTGTGTGATAATAATGATGTTGTTCAATAATTTCCACATACCATTGGATCACCTTTCTTTAGAATGGGCAACTATACAGATCTTTTCCAGTCAGTTGGCCAGGTAACTGTCTTCCAAATTTCTTGGCACAGAAATGTGAATGCTTCCAGTGCTGCTTCCATTTGTTCAACCATCTGAATTGATGTTCCATCAATTCCTGGAGACTTGTTTTTCACCAGTGCTTTCATTCTTGATCATATGTTACCTCCTGAAATGGTTGAACATTAATCAATTCTTTTGATACAGTGACTCTGTATTTCTTTCCTTTTCTTTCGATGTGTTGTTCAATATACTCCCTGAAGAATCCATCAGTATTGCAACTAGAGGCTTGAATTTTTACTTCAGTTCTTTCAGCTTGAAAATGCCAAGCATGATTTTCACTGTTCTAACTCCAAGTCATTGCATACTTCGTCATAGTACTTTGCTTTCTCAAGCCACACTTTGAAATCTTGTGTTCATCTCTTTTACTTCATCATTTCTTCCTTTTGCTTTAGCTGCTATATGTTCAAGAACAAGTTTCAGAGTATCATCTAATATCCATTTTTGTCTTTTCCTTCTCTCATCTTTTAATGACCTTTTGCTTTCTTCATGTACAATGTCTTCTCTAAACACATCTGATCTTCAGTCATTAGTGTTTACCATGTGAAATGTATTATTGAAATAGTCTCTAAATTCAGGTAGTATATTCTCAACATCATACTTTGGCTTTTGTAAATGTGTCTTAATTTCCTTCAGCTTCAACTTGAACTTGTGTAGGAACAACTGATGCTCTTTTCCACAGTTGGTCCGTGGTCTTGTTCTGACTGATAAATATTGAGTTTCTCCATCTTCTCTTTCCATGGATGTAGTCAATTTGATTCCTGTGTATTCTGTCTGGTATGGTACCTGTGTAAAATCATCTTCTGTGTTGTTGAAAACAGTATTTGCAATCAACAAGTTATTATTCTTACAAAATTCTATCACATGATCTCCCATATTATTTCTATTATCAGGGTCATATTTTTCACTACCCATCCTTCCTTATTTCCTACTTTCTACATTCTAATCATCAGTATTTTATCAACGTACCTTGATTGTAGTTTGATCAATTTCAGACTGCAGAAGTTGGTAAAAATCTTCAACTTTTTTCTTCTTTGGCATCAGTGGATGGCGAATAAATTTGAATATGAGTTACATTTTAGGCAAAAGGATATTATGCTATTGCTGACACCATTGTATTTCAGGAAAGATCTTGAAACAAATGAATCTGAGGTAGAGCAGATTTTGTTGGAAGACTTACCTTGTGACAAGTCTGCATTAGGAAGTGAAGGTAAATAATTCACACACAGCTGCTGCTTTTAAGAGGCACCTAGCAGAGACACGATATGAACATGGACTATCACAGGCATTAGAAAATAGTGCCACAACTTAGGTGCGGAGAATACATGCAGTCCAACAATTAAGTCCATGAACTCAATTGTTCTAAGTGCTACATACCTCGTTGCTGTTTATCACTACAGCCACCTTTGAAGTACTTCACCCTTGAGAAGCTATGCACTGACACCAGTGCCTAGCCCACCCTTCAAAGCAGTTTTGGAACTCTTTCTGGAAAGGCCATTGTGCATACTGCCAAATTTGCAACTTAATTGTATAGTATTCTGTGAGGGAGTTTTTACTCAATAAACAAATAACTGTATTGGAACCCCTCTCCTACTTAACTGACCTGGCCCCCAAAGACTTTTTCCTTTGTGCAAAGATAAAGGATATATTGAAAAGAAGACATTCAGGACACCAAGGGTAATAGGACAACAGCTCTGATGGCCATTCCAGAAAAAGAGTTCCAAAACTGCTTTGAAGAGTAGACTAGGCACTGGTTTCAGTGCATAGCTTCCCAAGGGGAATACTTTCAAGGTGACAGTAGTGGATGAATTTGTGAACTTAATTGTCAGTGCTTGTGTGATGGACACATACTCTGAAAGATTCCTAGATGAGCTTGTTCAGACGATTGGTCAGCAAAGGTAGAAAAATTCCCTCCTTTAAATGGGGAGTCTCATGTAACAAAGTGGCAATATGGATGAAAAACTTTTATTCTACCACACAGTCAGATCATTTCTAAGGACAGCAGGAATTCCCAGTGCCTGTCATCAAGTAATAGTTTCCTATTTGTTGAATGGATAGATGGAAGACACCAGAAGCCAACCAAGAAAGAGCACTGAGTGATCTGAAAATCAAACAGATTCTTGGCTGTGTGATCATGGATGAACTACTTGCTTTCCATCTGTAGTCTTCAGTTTTCCCGTCCGTACAGTGAGAAAACAGGACTACGTAATTTCTGAGATGCCTTTCCAACTTGATCCTTTATGAGACCAAACAGTAAGTATGCACATTCACCTATTTGTTTACTTTAGTCATTTCTGTAATCAAACAAATACGTGGGGAGAGAGACTCAATCTGTCTTTGCTAGAATTCTTTGGATTACTTGTCACAGAAACTAACTCAAACTGGCTTAAGGAAGGTGTAGGGAAGGGATGGAGAGAGAACACGTGCTGTAAAGGTTTCTCATGGAATTCAGGCAAGGAGTCCCACTAGGCTTCAGGTGGAAGAAGAACCAAGAATTGGAGAGCAGGACTTTCCCTCTATCCCCAATCTCTGATTGTATATGAATCTGCTTAAATCCCCTCTTTTTGGAAATCAGTTTTCTTGGCTTCTCTAAACATGAGATAATCATTCCATGGTCCCCAAGCTACAATGGCATGGCAACATTAGCAACTCACGTACACTAATGGGCTGTTTCTTGAGACCTGATTCTAAACTCCAAGAGAAGAGATTCTGATTGGCTTAGCCTGGATGAGGTGTTGTGCCAATCAGCTATTACTAGAGGGAAAGGGTCACATAAAACAATAATGCATTATGAGGACAGTTATTAAATAACAGAAAGGTTCTGTTACAAAGTCCAAAAACATGAAGCAACAGCTTTTGGTGGTTTATTGATAGGGATGAAAATTTTCTTAAGCTTCCCTTTTATGTGCACCAAAATTCTTTCCAATGCCACTTTAGAAAATCAGACAAATTTCAGAAAAAGCAGTTTACAGACTCATTTAGGTCCAAGATGAGAATCTTCACTTCCTAGATCCCTTAGGACAGTCCTGTGAACATTCCGACAAAGCTGGCTCAAAGGAGACCTCAAGCTCTGGGTTGCTGGGGCATGCTAGAGCCTCCTTTCTTACCACTTTATCAAAAGACATCATTTGGAATATATAAACAAATGTCTCCACGGAGCTCCCACCCCAATTACTGAAAGCTACTGGGGATTTGGGTGTCAGTTTAGAAGACAAGCTATTAGTGGATGGCCCAGCAAGAGAATCAATTCAAGCCATTAGAGAGATTCTATTATGGCAAAATGGTGTCTCAAGATTAATGCTACTGAATAAAGGAAAAGCAGTTATTTTTCATATTTTGACAATCAGTTTAGGATCTGTTTCCTATTAGTCCTATTTTTGCCTTTTAAAAGGTCCTTTTTTTTCTGAAAATGTCAGGAAATTTGGAACAGAAACATACAATAAAACACATCCGCTGACCCTCTGATCTATCAATCTTTCATATAAACAAAAATGCTTGGTGAAGCCTGGAAGATGGTATTCCTTGTTAGTTACCTGGACTGTATTGGTCATTACCCAGAAATTGCTTATTGGGAAATGGAGTAGAAAGGACAAAACAGGAAAAGGCAGAGAATGTGTGTGTGTGTGTGTGTGTGTGTGCGCGCGTGCGTGTGTGTATGTGTGGGTGTGAGTGTGGGTGTGAAAGAGAGAGAGAGCTCATGTTAGATATAAGTCCTGCAAAATCTTTGGAAAGTTACTTACAGATGCCAAACAGGACAATTTCTTTCCTATCTTTTTCTCCAATCACTCCATTTTGCAAACTACATTATTCATAAATGAGACACCCAGAAACAGAAATTCTCAAATAAAAAATGTGCACATTACCAGTGAAAAAGCAAACAAAAGTAGCTAATGTACTGTGGCTAAAAAAATTTTTAAACAAAGTGGCAGTAATTTACTGCCCTTATTCTTTGTTGGACCCTAGGAACACAATCAGAATCCCCAGGACTGATGGGAAAGTGCGATTTACAGTAAGTCTCATGATAATAAAAGAAAATGAAAAAGCAAATTATGCATGAACATGAAAGCTGTATTTCTTTCACTTCAGCAACTGAATCAAATTTCCAGCCAGAATTTCAGGGTGAAACTTAGAAGTCCCTGAAGAAAAACAAACCATGAGCCAACTGGTGTCCATACTCGGACACTGCCTCAGCTGTCCAAATGACATACTAGATTTAGATATGACAGTGATTAGAAAGACACACACTGCTCCATTTGTTTAACAGTAAAGAGGCAGGTAGAACTGAATTTGAGCCCGGGCTTTGTCTTGTGATAGCAAGTACCCTTGGGAAAATTATTTAACATCTCCAAGTTTTAGTAACACCTGCTGCCTTGGGTTGCTACATTGAGAAAATGGTATAAAGTATGTAGAGAATTTGCTACATGCTGTTGAATCAATTTTGAATCACAGAGACCTCAAGCGACAGAGCAGGACTGCTCCACAGTCTTGTCTTCTTTTTTAAATATAACTTCTTTTTTTCTTTTTATTGTGAATTAAGAACAATTTTAAAGTCTATATCATGGGGCCATGTAACACCCAGAACTTTCACCTCTGTTCTATTCTTGCTGCCCCTACTCCCTGCTCACGTGACAGCATGCTTCCCCTTTTGTTCAGAATTTCCTGTGACCTTTTGATAAAGGTCTGGCAATCCTTACCCAATCAACTTGGCTCCAGCAAAGTGTCCCTCAGACAACCCCATGCACATTTTTAAAGGTTTGTTCACCTCCAGTATCACACTGCGTTTTATATGGTCCAGGTCAGTCTTTGTCTTGGGAGCTGGCCTGGGTGCTGGATGCAGCTTGGGGTGAGACAGTCTGGGGGCCACACTCCCAGGGGGCCAGCCCTTTGTTCAGAAGCACCATCAAGTGTGGTCTTTTGGAAGAGCTCTAGCTCTGCTCTCTACCTACCACCTGCTGTCTTCAGATCTGCGTTCCGTGTACCCTATCTGGGCTGTCACTAGTGGTGCCTAAGCACGATCTAGTTCTTCTGGTCCCATGTTGAAGCAGGCTATGGCTTGTACGGCCTCTTCCATCTGGTGCCCTCATATTTTTCTGCTGTCCTGGACGTCCTCCATTTGTTCCAGGTCCAGGTGGACTGGGACCATTTGGTGCTCTTTAGATGGCAGCTTGCTAGCTTTTAAGAACCCAGTCGCCCCTCACCCAGGTTGTATGTGGAGTGAAACCTTTAGCGAGGGAGAGAGAAAAACCTTGATTATCCCAATTCATCTAGATGTCCCCTGAGAGTGTGGACCCACCTGATCCCAGACCCTATTTCTCTGTTCTTCCAAAGAGGTGGTCCACATTAAGAGGACAATTTGGTTTTGAAGTTGAGTAGTTGCAGATACCCACTTCTATGCTGTCACATCCTATACCCATACCTAATCCTAATCACTATTTAATTTGCAAAAAACTCCTCTCCCTCCCAGCCCCCAGCCATAACCATCAAATGTTGATTTCTATTGTGCTTAAATGATTAGTTGCATCCTTACTATAATGGTCTCATACAAAATTTGTCATTTTGTGTCTGGCTAATTTCGCTCAGCATAATTTCCTATAGATAGTCCCACAATGACAGGTATTTCTCTAAGTCATTGTTGTTTCTTATCATTGCATAATATTCCACTGTATGAATATACCACAGTTTGTTTAAATATTCATCTGTTGATGGGCATCTAGGCCCATAGTGTTTTCTAGGCTGTAATCCTTATGGAGTAGATCTCTAGGTCTTTGTCCCATATAGCGCTGGGTAGGTTCAAACTGCCCACCTGATGGTCAGCAGCCAAATGTGCTTAACTGTTTTGCCACCAGGAGTCCTCTGTAAAGCACTAAGGAGGGTGCTTAGCACATACTTGTCTCAATAAAGTTAGTTATGGATTTTTAATAAAAAACAAATAATAGATCTTGTTAAATGAGTTGATGTAGCTAATACACTGAGAACAGTAATTGGTGTGTAGTAAAACCCTATATAAATGTTTGTCATTATTGATATTATTATACAGTAAAACCTCAGTTAATCAGAGTGATGGACAATTAATCAGAATTTCGGAGTCTGTGTGGCACAAGTGAAAAGTTGGTGGTCTGAATGCACTCAGCAGCACTGTGGAAGAAAGTCCTGGCAACCTGCATCCATGAGATGAAAACTCTATTGAGTGTATTTCTACTCTAACACATATGGGGTCATCATAAGTCAGAATTGGTATGACAACAGTGAGTTTTTTAAAGTTAACTTACTTTATGATTAAATAACTTCCTCTAAACCACTTCAGCATTCAAAGTTGCTAAAAATACTTCTAAAATGTTTTAATCTGCTTTAGAACTTCTGTAAGTATAAAATGTTAAATACTGATGTAAAACTTTTAACACTGGATCTTGCATGGCTCTAGGAACACAAATCACAAGCCCTGGCTTCTATCTGTTACAAGCCTGGTACCTGTCAGCTGTGTAACTTTGGGTCTCTGTTTATTTATCTGTAAAATAAGAGTACAGATTTCTGCTGTGCCTTTATTACCATTTTGTTGATTACCAAATACAAACATTCATGTGAAAAAAAATTTTTTTTAAATAACGCAAATAAAGTATTATATTATTGTTCTTTTGAACACACAGCCTATTTTCTGGGGATAGATAGTCACATGAGGACTCCAAATCATACTGAGAATGTTGATTTTAAATAAATCCTTTATTTTCCTAACTTTTCCATTTTTGTGTTAAATTTGAATGTAGAAAACAGTGACAGTTATTTGAGGACTGCATTTTGTAAGTTCAAAATTCTTGAGGGTTGCTACAGGACTGTGATTCAGGAAGAAAGACGTGCACTACCCTAACAGCACCCTCTAAGACTGATGCAGCTGATTACAAAGTCGTGTCTCTATGAAATTCTGGGAAACTTCCAGGACCTTAACGAGGTTACGAGGCTGTGAAAATGAGGATTGGGGCGCAGGGTCTGGTCCCGCCTCTGTACAAATACGACATTGACTGAATTCACCTCTTTGGGTCATGTCTGTTAAACTGTGTGCAAACTAGAGCAAATGATCACAAAATAGTGTAACTTTATATTGTAGGGATGTGATAGCATTTTTACCTTGCAAGATACTGAAAAATGCTATTCTCTGTTATCCTCAAATCCTATGTAGGAATAACTTACTTTGAATAATAAAAAACAGAAGAGGACATCTGTAATACTTTTTCCCAAGGAAAAAAAAAATATCAAGAACAAAAAAAAGAAGCAGCAGAAAACAAACTGGTTTTAGATGTCCTGGCAGTTGACTAGATTTTGTCATCTTTGCTGACCAAGGTAGGGACACAGATGAAGGTGAGGAGCAGAGCAAAGAGGAGTTTCAGATCATACGCCAAAATGCTGTCTATAACATACACACACAGGAGCAAAGGCTTTGCATAAAATCAAGGCTCTGACTTCACAATAGGGAACAGAAATGTTGAGTTTACCAAGCCATCTGAATTGAGAAGATGGAGATATATGACCATTTTTAAGTTATCCTTAAAGTTTCACCAAAACGCAGTCCAGCTCCAGGATCCTAAAACCCAATTTTGTTGAGTACACAAAGCAATGTAGCCACATACAAGATGCCATCAACCGAAAGGAGTTCTTTATTTGGAGTAATCAATTATCCAAAACATTCATTAATTTTCTAAGTGGGATGTATTTGTATGAGAAGGCACTTCTGGTCTGATAAGAGCTCCAAGAGGAAAAATCAGATGACCCAAACTCTTACACAGGAGACAATTTCACACATGAATCACCCAAGAGAAACAGTGGCTGCTTCAGCACATTGGCTGCCTGCCCCAGAAGCTGACCGTAGACTTAGTCTGCAGGGACCTACCATCAGCACTGAATGTAATCAGGATAGCAAGGCTAAGTACTTCACCCACCTGCCTTCTAGAGCCAGGTGACAGTTCATTCACATTATCAATTCTTTTTCCCCAAACACAGTAGCCCTTGTTTCAAAACTGTAGTCCCTGTTGGCTAGGACCAACTCAGCTTTACATAGTAAGGATGGTTCTAAAGTTGTGTACACCAAACAGCTTCATAAATACTAACTGATGAGAAAAATACCACACGAGACAACGTAATGATAATTTGTGATAATCTTCATAAAATTTTATAATACATCTTTTCCACAAAAGGATGAGAAAAGGTAGGTTTTGCAAACTTAGTCGCATTAAACTAATGCTAGAAACTGAGAATTCTTGAGTCACAGAATTTTAGAGATAAAAGAAAACTGAAATATTAGTTATACCAATATTCCTAGACAGTTCCTGAAAATGGTCATTGATGCTTCAATACCACCAAAGAAAGGAAGATTGTTTCTTCAGAGAGGAACAAGTCAAGGCGCGAGCCTAGTTGCATAAGCTTCCACATCAGCAGATGAAGATCCCAAAGGCTTTGCTCTATCCACCACATTAACATCACCTCCACTTTGAGGAGGCAGCTCTTCCCCCGTTGTCTTCTGAGTGCCTTCCAACATGGGGGGCTTATTTTCTGACGCTATGCTTGACAGTGTTCTGCTGCTATTCATAAGGTTTCTCACGGCTAGTTCTTTTCAGAAATAGACTGCTGGGTCCTTCTTCCTAGTCTGTCTTAGTCTGGAAGCTCAGCTGAAACCTGTCTACCATGGGTGACTCTACTGGTACCTAAATACTATGGGCATATCTTCTAGCATCAGAGCAACAAGCCTCCACTGACAGACAAATGGGGGCCGCTCACTCCATCTCCACTCCTCCTATCAGCCAAGACACCCAATCAACGCAATCCATCCAGAACTCTGCAGGGCATAACATGGGAATTACAGAACACTTAATTGTGCCCTTAAGGAATCTGTATATGGATCAAGAGGCAGTAATGAGGACAGAACAAGGAGACATTGCATGGTTTAAAGTCAGGAAAGGTGTGCATCAGGGTTGTGTCCTTTTACCAAACCCTTTCAATCTGTATGCCAAGCCAAAAAAATTGGATTATATGAAGAAGAACAAGGCATCAGGATTGGAGGATGACTGATTAAAATCTGCGTTACACAGATAACATCACCTTACTTTCTGGAAGTGAAGATTTGAAATACTTACTGATGAAGATCAAGGACCACAGTCTTCAGTACGGATTGCACCTCAACACCAAGAAAACAAAAATCCTCACAACTGGACCACTAAGCAACACAGAGAAAGGACTGAGGTTGTCAAGGACTTGATTCTACTTGGATCCACAATCAACAGCCATGGAAGCAGCAATCAAGAAATCAAATGACACACTGCATTGGGAAAACTTGCTGCAAAAGATATCTTTAAAATACTGAAAAGTAAAACTGTCACCTTAAAGACTAAAGTGCACCTGACCCAAGTCATGGTATTTTCAATCACACCACATGCATACGAAAGCTGGGCAATGAACAAAGAATACAGAAGAAGAATTGATGTCCCTGAATTGTGTTGGAGAAGAATGTTGAATGTACCATGGACTATCAAAAGAACAAACAGATCTGTTCTAGAAGAAAGACAACCAGAGTGCTCCTTGGAAACAAAGATGGCAAGACTGTATCTGACATACTTTGGACATGCTGTCAGGAAGGATCAGTCCCTGGAGAAGGACATCATGCTTGGTAGAGTAGAGGGTCAGCAAAAAAGAGGAAGACCCTCATTGAGATGGACTGACACAGTTGCTACAACAATGAGCTTAAACATAAAAACAATTGTGGACATGGTGCAAGACCAGGCAGTGTTTCGTTCTGTTGTTCATCGGGTTTCTATGAGTTGCAACAGACACAACAGTACCTAAGAACAACGAAGAGAAATGACATCTTGATACATGCTACAACACACATCATTCTGAATAAAGTTAATTACCAAAAAATCAAATACTATATCAGCTCATTTATACAAAACAGCTTCTTGGCACCTACATGAAAACAGCTAGTTGCTGTCAAGTGGATTCAAACTCAGTGACTCCATGTGAGAAGAGTAGAGCTGTTCCACAGGGTTTCCAAGGCTACAACCTTTTAGAAGCAGATTCCCTGGACTGTCTGCTGAGGTCTTCTGGGTGAGTTAGAACCAGAAACCTATTGCTAGTAGTCAAGAGTTTAACCATTTTACACAGGGATTCTTATGAAATCGCTTGAGTAGGCAAATGTATAGGGCCCAAAGCTCATTAATAGTTATCAGAAGTGGGAGAAAAGAGGAAAGAGGGAAAGATTTTTTAAGAAGCATCGAGTTCCTGTTTGTGGTAATGGAAAACTTGGCAAGAGATATTAGTGATGGTTCTGCAGCATGAGTCATGGAATTGGTATCACTAAATTGTGATAACAGTAATAAGTTGTAATAATAGTATTATATGTAACAAATTCTGAATGGGCACATGTGTTATATATATCTTTGTAGCAATAAAAAAATGTTATGACATTGGCTTTTGAGTCTTTGCAAATACTTATAAATTTGTCTACAGATGCTTTTTGCCTTATTACAATTTATTAATAATCTTTATTCATCATAATAGGGCTTCTGATAAATCATACAAATCTTAGAAGGTTAGAACTAGTAAATAGTTTGAGTTATAATAAAGTCTGAGCTGAGAACACACAACTGCTAATACTTAAAGACACAGTCAATACATTTCTGCTGCAGTTTGATTGGTGTGTTTCAAAGTTATAATATTTAATAATAGGGATTTTTGAATCTCCATTTTATAGATGTTAAAACTGAGGCTCCAAGCCAAATCCATATGACTAGTGAATGCCACAGCCAAAACCTGGGTCAATCTAACTGTAAACTCCAAAGACCAGCCACCATCCCACCTTTCAGAGGGAGTGCACACGCAGCATAGTGAGAATGAAAGCCAGCTGGCTTGACATTAAGATTCAAACCTTAGGGCTTCTCAGAAAGAAGAAACCCATTGCCAACCAGCACACTCATAGCAACTCATAGTGAGCCTACATGACAGAATAGAACTGCCCCATGAGTTTTCCAAGGCTGCAAATCTTTATGGAAGCTCTTTCATGGAATGCCGGGTGGTTCTAACTGCCAACCTCTCAGTTAGTGGCAAAGTACTTTACTCACTACACCACCAGGGTCACTAGGAGTTGGAACTGACTTAACAGTAATGGGTTTGATTTGGTTTGGATATAGCATCAGTATGATGGAGGATCCACACAACAGCCACAGATGGCAGTAAAGCTATTCTACACGATGCTGTCACAATGGATATATGACATTATGCCTGTGTCAAAATCTGGAGGACTGCACAACACAGAGGGAACCCTAATTTGAACTATGACCAAAGTTACTGTCTATCGATAATTATCTATACGACTCATCAGTTGCAACAAATGTATCACACGAAAGGAAGACGGCAGAGTAGGAGAGACAGGGCACAGAAGGGACAAGGAATGTGGGGACTCGCTGTACATTCGGTTGCACTTTTTCTGTATGCCTAAAACAGCTCTACGAGCAAGAAAATCTATAAAATTGAAAAGACAAAAGTTTAAATAGAAAATATATGCATAAAAAAAGGCTAAAACAACATATGCTAGAGCGATTATAATTTAGCTGTTTCACTTTCTAGATTTTCTGTAACAAAGATGTTTGGCTTCTGTAAAGCTTTTTAAATCTAGTTTTTTAAAAAGAGAGAAAAAAGATTCGGTGAAAAGAGCAAAAGGGGTACAGGAGATGTACTGTGCCCACTTCCAGCTCAAAAGAGCAGTGCTGCTAAGACAACCTTCCCAACAAAAGTACCCTAGGGGCCTCACTTTCTGGAAACAAGAGTTAAGTGAGGCTGTATCAGCTGGCAAACACGACGTAAACTGGTTAGCTGGGCTACGAAGTCTTTCAAAACTGCCCCAGGCCTTCCCTAAATCTCTCCCTCAGCAGGATAAGAACAGCTAAGATGAGGTCACTGCCTGGTTGGCTTGTAGGGCATCAGAGGGCCAGGCTGCTGCGGCCTCCTCCTCAGTACCACTTCAAGCCTTGCGCCTCAAGGGCTGTCCAGGATAAACCCAGGCTCTGGCCCCAAAGTCTAATCAGACTGTTATCATCAGCATCTGATTTCCATCAACACTCTGTTAGCAGAGAGATTCCCACCACGAGCAGAAAGGCTTTCTCTGAGCTCTCCTCTTCAATTTGATTGCATTACCCAAGTTTTCTATTACCTCAAACTGCTCTTGCCCTCAACCCAACCGTTCCTATTTAGCTCAGTAAACTTCATTATAAAGTATAAAACAAACACAATACCACCACCACCAACAGTAAAAGAACGTGGTCTCTAAAAACACATTATCATTAAGATTTCACTGCCTACTTGCACAGTTCTTTTAACACACATGACTAGTAAGTAGTTACAAATATTTTTGTTCACTTAAGTGTTTCTTGACTGGGGGCAGTGGTGATTCAGTGACAGAATTCTTGCCTTCCGTGTGGGATACTAGGTTTGATTTCCAGGCAAAGAGCTTCATGCCCAGCACCACCTGTCTGTCAGTGGAAGCTTACCTGGGCTATAATTTTGAACACCTCTCCAGACAGCTTCCAGACTAAGATGAACTAGGAAAAAGGCCTGGTGATTTGCTTCTGAAAAATTAACCAGTGAAAATCCTCTGGATCACAATGGTCCAGTCTATTACTGATCATGAGAATGACACTAGGGTCAGGCATCATTTCTTTCTGCTGTGCCTGGGGTGAGCATAAGTCAGGGGCCAACTCAAGCACAGCTAACAACAATGACAAGTATTTGTTGATGTAAAAATAAAGACTAGAAAGACCTATGCAAGTTACTTTACAGTTTCCAAAGCACAGTTGTATCTGTTAGGATGTGATAATGAGGTTAGTGGACATTGTTAGTCCTGTACAGTGCTGAAACAGTGAAGTTTGGGGAGGCTGAGTGACTTGTCCATGGTTGTGTTACTAAGACTGGCCATGGCAAGGCTCTTGTGGGACTGGAGCTGTGGCACTAAGTGTAAACAGCTCTGGCATGCGGAAAACATCTGACCTGGTTTTGTACCCCTCACAGCGCTAACAGCACAAAAGAACAGTAGGCTAAAGCTTCCCAGTGGGGCTATTTAATATGGCAAGCTTTCTTACTTTCTATGAATTTGACTTATAAGCAAAAACAAATCCATTGCTGTCTAGTCAATTTCAACTCACAGCAACCCTACAAGACCAAGTACAAGTGCACCACAGGGTTTCCAAGGAGCAGCCAGTAGATTCAAACTGCTGACCTTTTAGTTAGCAGCAAGGTCTTACCAGGGTATTAACTGATTAAAAAGTGGAAATCATAGAAAAACAAAAATAAGAAATACCATCTAAGGGTGACTAAAAAAAAATCCTCTTTCAAAGAAGACAATCTATAAGCTGAAAAGTTTATAACTACTTTATTCCTCCCATGTCATGGATTGACTTATGTTCCCCCACAACTGTGTGTGGCAATTTGGCTGGATTATGATTCCTGGTATTGTGTAGTATTCCTCTATGTTGTAAACCCTGCCTCTGTGATGTTAACGAGGGAGGATGGGTGACAGCTGTGTTGGCGGAGCAGGACTCAAAAGTACAAGACTGCATTGCACCTTCATGCAATCTCTTGAGATTCAAAGGAAAAGGAAGTAAGCTGAGAGTTGGGGAGCTCATACCACCAAGAAAGCAGTGCCAGGAGCAGAGCAAGCACATCCTTTGGAAAGGACTTGGTTCCCTGTGCTTCAGAAATGCTCCGAGTCGAGCGGAAGATGGACAACAAGGATGTTCCCCCAGAGCCAGCAGAGACAGCTTTACCCTGGAGCTGACATCCTGAATTTGGACTTTCAACCCACTGGACTGTGACCAAAAAAAAATACCCACTTGTGTTGTTTCTGTTAAAGCAGTACTAGACGACTAAGACGCCACAAAAACATGGAACATTACATCAGAATTTGGTAGTGTTTGAGACTTTAGACTTCATAGTCAGAAAACCATAGATTCGAAACCTAGCTCTGACATTCACTAGCTAAGCTGCTCCACATTTCTCAGTATGTTGACCCAACTGTAAAAGAGACAGAGTAGAGTCTACCTCACAGGGTTTTTGTGGTACATTAAATGCCTAGTACAGCACTCAGGATAGAGTATGTACTCATTGTACTTAGAAATGTTAGCTACAATGGTACTCTGTACACAGGGATTTGCTCACACTGTCATAAAGTAGAAGTCCCTGGATGCTGCAATGGCTACTAACTAAAAAGTTGGTTGCAGTCCAGACAAGTGCCTCAGAAGAAAGTCCTGATAACCTGCTTCTGAAATAATAGCCACTGAAAACCCTATGAAACACAGTTCTTCTCTGACACAAAGGGGGTCATCATGAGTCCAAGTAGACTTGATGGCAGCTGGTTTTTATCAAGAAGAGAGGTCTTAAGGGAGAAATTTTGTGCTTTCACCTCAGTACCTAGCAAAATGCCTGGCACACACTTGCCTTTCAATAAATACCTGTTAAATAAATGAGTGAATGTAAGTGTTAGAGGAGAAGTTGAAATAAGAATCTTGAAAGGATCTCTGGGAAGAACACTGCTTTCTGAGTCAGGAAGACAAGTCTTGGATAGGGCATTCCTGCAGGTCAGTCCGAATTCTATACAACCATATGCTAAGTTAGTGTGGGAGATACTTGAGGCTTAAGGAAAATGCAATCATTTGCAGGAAATGGTCAGCAAATAAGTTAATCTTAGTTGCAGCAACTGGAAACAGAGCTAGAAGCCCTCTGAAGCATGTGGTGAGTTGAATTTCTAAGCTGCTCAACCAGCTAAGCTTGGGGCATTTTTTTCAAAGCAAATGAAGCATTTGATGGAATAAACCCAAGCAAAGAGATATTTAAGCATGGAGCCTTGACAGGAACTGCCCTGAAGTAATATCATTTGGAACTAAAGAGATGATTAGCAAGCTTCTCCTGGCCCTACAGGAAATGCTGTCTGGCAAAGGAATGCAGAATTCTCCAACCTTGTCTAACAACAGTTTCCTCACACTGCACTGCCTCCTAATGATGTCTGTGATGGCTTGCAGAGCTTACTGCCTGCAGAAGCCCTGCTGCCTTTCTCCTTTTGGGGTTCTTATCTTCAAATAAGGGACTTGCCCTGTGGTGGACCAACTTCTGCAAGCTGAGGAAGGCTAAAATGGAGCTGCAGAGACAGGACTTTCCAGGAAACAGGGCGGAGAGCATTAAGGATCGACCCCTACCTGAGGCAGCTATTAGCTGGGTTTAGCCCGTGTGTGAGAATTGCTTGTTCCTGCATAAGTCTTGCATTTGTTATACTTCTCCTTTGTGACACCTAGTAGTGCTCTAATTGAACGACTTTGAATACACGCATGGAAAAGTAACTGTTTGAAGTCCCTCTGTTGCACTAAATTACAGTCTCTAAAAGCAAACTGTTCCTATTTTATTCATTATTGCACTTTCAACCTCCAGTACACTCCCAGACCATGGCAGGCACCCAGTAAACATTTGCTGAATTATTGAATCTAAAGCTTTCTGTTTATATTGTTACTGTGCAACCACAGAGTCAATTCTGACTCACAGTAACCCCCTATGGCAGAATGCGACTGCCTCACAGACTTCCTAACGCTGAAAATCTTTACAGAAGCATACTGCCACATCTTTCTCCCATGGAGCAGCTGGTGGGTTCAAACCGCCAACCTTTTGGTTGACAGCTCAATACTTCACCATTACACAACCAGGTTTCTTACAAAGCATTCTACTGAAAGCTTTAATTTTGCTTAGAGGCAACACAATATCTTTTTTATTATTATCTTATTTTTATTGTAATTAAGTGAAAGTTTACAATCCGAGTCAATTTCCCATATAAAACCCCGAACACACACCTCTATGCCACTCTAGCCGCTTTCCACAACCTATGACAGCACACTACTCCTTTCCACCCTGTACTTCGGGTATTCATTCAACCAACACTTGTCCCCTCCTCTCTATCCTCCCTTCTCACTTCTAGAGAGGAGCTAGTGTGACAGCCTCATATATATATATATATATATATACACATATATATATATCCAAGCCAAATGGCATACACACCACCTACATCACTCTACATTTTATAAACCAAGACCAAACCCACTGCTGCCAAACTGATTCTGACCCTTAGCGACCCTGCAGGTTAGAGTAGAACTGCCCCACAGGGTTTCCAAGGAGCACCTGGCAGATGTGAACTGCCAACCCTTTGGTTAGCAGACATAGCACTTAAACCACTACACCACCTTATAATCTAGTCTAATTTTTGTCTGGAGAGTTCACTTCAGTGCTGGTTTCAGCTCTCGGCTAGCAACAAGCCTAGGGACCGTGTTCTCAGGGGATCCTCCAGGATGTCAGAACATCAAGTTTGATCTTTTAATAGAGTTCTAGATCTCCACTCCCCTCTGTCTCCCCAGGAACTCTATATTGTGTTCTGTCAGGACAGCCTTTGGTGATAGCCGGGTACCATCTAGTTCTTTTGGTCTCACGCTGATGTAGTCTCCCAATCATATGAATCTTTCTGTCTCCTGAGCTTGTATTTTCCTCTTGTCTTTCATGTTCTTGGTTTTCATCTGCTCCAGGTGGTATGGGACCAATTGATGTTCCTTAGATGGCAGCTTGCTGGCTTTTTAGACTCCACACACCACTCACCAATATGACATGCAGAACATTTTCTTAGGAAAAAAACTAGTTATGCCAATCGACCTTGATGTCCCCTGAAACCATGTTCCCCATATCCCTGTCCTGCTTCTCTGCCCTTGAAAATGTTGGGCTGTATTGAGAAAATCTTTTAGTTTATGGTGTAGGCCAGTTATGCTGACCTCACTTCTACTATGACAACACAATAACTTGGTCAAAGACATGAGTTTGTACCTTAGCTTCAAGGCTTTGTGAATTTGGGTAAGTTGCTTAAACCTCTTTTACTAGTTTCCTGTGGCTGCTATAACAAATTACCACAAATTGGGTGGCTTAAAACAACAGAAGTGTGTTATCCCACCACTCTGGAGCATGGCAATGCTCTCTCTGGAGGCTCTAGGGGGACATCCACCCCTTGCCTCTTCCAGGTTCTGGCAGCTGTCCTGACATTCCCAGGCTTGCAACTGCATTAGATGGTATCTGCAATCTCTGCCTCCATTAGGGCCAACCCAGATAATGTAGGATGATGTCTTTACCTCAAGCTCCTTAATTTCATTACATCTGCAATGATTATTTCCAAATAAGGTAACATTTTCTGGTTCTAGGGAATAGGATGCAGACATATCTTTTGAGGAGCCACCATTTGGGCCACTACGTTTCTCTAAAGCATGGCTTCTTGTCTTCTTTCATCTGTAAAATAAAGACACTATCTCTCAGAACTGCTAAAAGGATTAAATGTGACAATGGAAGTATATCACTCACATGACTCATGGTGCATAAAAAGCCTCAATAGATGGTAGCTATTAATAGCCAGAATGATTTCATGAGGCAACGATATACTGCTCTTACCACCCATATGGAAAAGTAGCAGAGGTATGCACATATTCAATTAAAAAAAAATTGTCAATATGAATCTATCTCTATCACGAGCAGATCAGCATAATTGGACTACACCATAAAGTGAAAGTTTTTCTAAACTCAATCCAATATTTCAAAAGATACAGCAGCAGTGCCAGGGCTCTGGGGACAAAATGTTTTCAGGGGACATTGAGGTCAACTGGCACAGCTAGTCTTTAGCTACGAGAGTCTTCTGCACCCTACATTGGTGAGTGGCATCTGGGGTCTTAAAAGCTAGCAAGCTGTCATATGAGGTACACCAAATGGCCCCAACGCATCTGGAATACATGATGACCGAGAACATAAAAGACACAGAAAAAATGAGCCCAGGAGGCAGACGGACCAATACGAACAGGAGACTGCATCAGCATGAGACCAGAAGAACCAGATGGCACCTGGCCACCACCAAAGGCAGCTGTGATGGCAGACACAATATTGTCTCTGAGGCAACATGAGAAAAACAGGTGTGCAGTTCAAGAACTCTTCTAAAAGGCCAGCAGTGATGGTACAACAACATTAGGGTCCCCTGGGAACATGGCCCCTGGACTTGTTGCTAGTCCTGTACTGAAACCAGTACTAAGGTCAACTCTTCAGACAAAAATGGACTGGACTTGGGGACAGTGTGAGCATACGCTGTGTGTACTTCATGGGTTTATACATTTACAGGAGTCTGTCCTACTGGTTTCTTTCTAGATGGGAGAGAAGAGGATGGATGGGGGTACAGGTGCTCGTTAAGAGGATACTAAAAGTAAGGAGTGAAAAGGAGGAATGTGCTGTCACAGGGTGAAGAAAGCAGATGGAGCTGCAGATAGGCGGGCATGCAGGATTGATCTCGACAGCATACTTACACTTAATCATAATTTAAAAAAAATATTAATCTATCTTTCTCAATTAACACCATCAGTCACCATCCACCTGATTCTCACTAAAGGTGACACCATGTATGTTACAGTAGAAATGTGCTCCATAGGGTTTTAAATGACTGATTTTTTGGACAGAGATAACCAGACCTTTCTTCTAAGGTGTCTCTCTGGGAACTCCAACTTTCTGAATAGCCACCCAGAGCATCAACCATTTACACCACCTAGTGATATAGATTTAATCAGGGTTGAGAACTGAGTTTAGCCTTCCCATACATTTCACCGCATTCAGTATTCGTAGAAACCCTGGAACACTGGTGTTCTCCCATTTAACAAATGAAACAAAAAACTAAATTCCAAGAACCTAAAGTTAGTCAAAGAATTTGAACATAAACCAAAAACATTACACTCTGGGCCCTGTTACTTCTTTCCTTTGTTGTTGTTGTTTACAGGTGCTGTGAAGTCAGTTCCAACACACACAGTGATCCTAGGTACAACGGCAGGAGACCCGGCCTGGTCCTGCCGCATCCTCACAATCACTGCTCTGTCTGAGCCCACTGTTGTAGCCATGTGTCAATCCATCTCGCTGAGGGTCTTCCAATTTTTGATGACCCTCTACTTTACCAAGCATGATGTCCTTTTCCAAGGATCGGTCCCTTCTGATAACATGCCCAAAGTAAGTGCGATGAGTTCTTGTCATCCTCATTTCTAAGAAGCATTCTGGCTGTACTTCTTCCAAGACAGATTTGTTCGTTCTTCTGGCAGTCTACTGTATATTCAGTATTCTTTGCCAACACCGTAATTCACAGGCACTGGTTCTTCTTTGGTTTTCTTATTCTTTGTTCAACTTTTGCATGTATAGGAGAAGATGGAAAATACCACGGCTTGAGTCTAGCACACATCAGTCCTCAAGGTGACATCTTTGGTGTTTTAACACTATAAAGAGATCTGTTGCAGCGGATCTGCCCAATGCAAATGCATGATTTGATTTCTTGACTGCTGCTTTCATGGGTGTTGACTGCAGATCCAAGTAAAATGAAATCTTTGACAACTTCCATCTTTTTTCCATTTAACGCAATGTTACTTATTGGTCCATTTGTGAAGATATTTGTTTTATGTTGCAGTGTAATCCTAATGAAGGCTATGCTCTTTGATCTTTATGAGTAAGTGCTTCAATTCCTCTTAACTTGCAACATGCAAGGTTGTGTCATCTGTATAATGTAGGCTGTCGATGAGTCTTCTTTCAATCTTGATGTCACATTCTTCTTCATACAGTCCAGCTTTTCAAATTATTTGCAATGTAGCTTGCACTTCTTTGCATACCACTTGAAATGATTCATATGCTACCTGCTGAAATGGTTAAACAGCAATCTTTTTTTTTTTTTTGGGTACAGTGATTCTACTAGTTCCATCTTCAACGTTTCCTGCATCCTTCAACATTTCTCCAAAGAATTCTTTAACACTGCAACTGAAGGCTTGAATATGTTCTTCAGTTCTTTCAATTTGAGAAATGCTGAGCATGTTCTTCTCTTTCGGTTTTCTAACTATCACACTTTGCGTATTTCATTATAATAATTTACTTTGTCTTTTTAAGCTGCCTTTTGAAATCTTTTGCTTAGCTCTTTCATTTCATCAGTTCTTTCGTTTCAGCTACTCTACGTTCAAGAGCAAGTTTCCTAATTTCTTTTCACAATCATTTTGGTCTTTTCTTTCTTTCCTGTCTTTTTAATGACCTCTTGCTTTCTTCATGTATGATGTCCTTGATGTCATCAAATGACTCATCTTGTCTTTGGTCATTAGTGTCCAATGAGTCAGATCCATTCTTGAGGTGGGATACACTGAAGATCAGACTCAGGTCAGATACACTCAAGGTTGTACTTTGACTCTTATGAACTTGTTCTAATTTTCTTTAGCTTCACCAAGAACGCACATATGGGCAACTGACAGTCTACCCTGCAGGAAGTCGCCGGCCTTATTCTGAGGATACTGAGCATCCTCATTGTCTCTTTCCACAGATGTAGTTGACTGGATTCCTGTGTATTCCATCCACTGGGCCCATGTGTATAGTTACTGTTTATGATGCTGGAAGAAATCACCGGTCTTGCAAAACTCTATCATGCTATCTTCAGTGTCATTTCTATCACCACAGCCATTTTTTTCCAATTACTGTTTCTTCTTTGTTTCCAAGTTTTTCATTTCAATCACCAGTAGTTATCAATGCACCTTGATTGTATATTTGATCAATTTCAGACAGTAGAAATTGGTAAAAATCTTCAGTGTCTTCATCTTTGGCCTTATTGCTTGGTATAAAAATTGGAATTATAGTCATATTAATTGGGCTTCCAGGAAATCTTGGTGGTATAGTGGTTAGCAACAGCTGCTAAACAATAGTAATAATAAAGTCAGCAGTTCAAATCTACCAGGCACTCTTTGTAAACTCCACAGGGAAGTTCTACTACTCTGTCTTATAAGTCAGAATCAACTCAATACCAACAGGTTTGTTTTGTTGTTTTTTAACTGGTCTTCCAGGTATACGGATATTATTCTGTCACTGACAGCACTGTAGTGTGGGACAGCTCTTGAAATGTTCTTTTTGACAATGAATGCAACATCGTCCCTGTTCAATTTGTCATTCCGAGCATAGTAGACCATATGATTGTCCAATTCAAAATAGTACCATTCCATTTCAGCTTACTAATGCCTAGGATACTGATCTGTAAGTATTTAATTTCATTTTTGATACCCTCCAGTTTCCTTTGATTCATACTTCATATAGTCCACGTTCCAATTACTAATGGATGCTCACAGCTCTTTCTTCTCATTTTGAGCCATGTGCCAGTAGCTGACGAAGGTCCAGCTTTACTCCACCTATGTCACGAAGGTCAACTCTTCATTGAGGAGGCAGCTCTTTACAGGTCATATTTTGAGTGCCTTCCCACCTGCCCTCATCCTCTGGCATTATATCAATGTTCCACTGCTAATCACATTTTTCATTGGCCAATTTTTTTTTTTTCCTTTTTCAGAAGGAGATCACCAGGCCCTTCTTTTCTATCTTAGTCTGGAGGTTCCACAGAAACTCGTCCACCATAGGCGACTCTGCTGCTATTTGAAATACCAGTGGCATCAGTTCCAGTATCACAGTGATACACAAGCCACCAATGAAAGACAAACTGAGAGATGAGAGGTGGTTGTCTACTTTATCTCAGAAAATTAAGGACAGAAAAAAAGAAATTTCTAAGCATCTATACCTTGATAAATCACTTGTCAGAACATTATGGAAAGAATTGAGCTGCAGGGCCAATCAGCCCAGAACAACTCTGAAGTAGTGGTTCTCAAAATTGTTTTCACATTAAAATCATGTGGGGAATTTTAACCCTTTCAAATCACAGATTGTATACAAGACTGAAAAAGTGAGAACCTGGAGTAGAGCCTGGAAAACAGGTCAGGTATCATTATGTTAACAACCTATAGGCAACTCCAGTGTATAGCCAAAGTTAACAGCCAGCGCTAAGGACTACTTCTCTGTCAGTGGTTCTCAACCTTTGCTGTCCATCATCATCACCTGAGGAAATGGGTACAAGTAGAGATGCCTAGAGTCTAGCCTGTTACAGTGACACTGGGTCTTTCCGAATGATCCTTACAGCCATCAGAGTTTGAGAACAGCTTTTCTAAACTGACTTACAGCTGTTAAGTTTTCATTTTCACCACATACTCATTTATTTGCTCTTTGACATGTCTGTACTGTTATTACAGATTAAAAAAAACACACTGCTGTAGAGTCAATTCTGATGCATAGTGACCCTGTACACAGAGTAGAACTGCCTCATAGTTTCCAAGGAGCACATAGCAGATTTGAACTGCTGACCTTTCCATCAGCAGCTGAGGGTTTCCTTAAAGATACAAGGATGCACAGATAAAATAATTACTGATACCAAGAAGTTCACAGTTTAGGATGCTATTCTTACCCCTCTCAAAGTACCCCTCACAAGGCTCTTTCTGGTGAATCCTCCTGCTGGAGCCTTGAGAGCTTTGCTTGAAATGAAGAAGATGCACAATAAATACAAGATTCCTTTCATGAGGGAGGAATAGGGGCAGAGGAAGGAGATCCACATGTAAACACTCACCACCTAGCAGTGTGGCTAGGTATAGCCATTTCACACACAGAGAAAGATGGAGACAGGAAAGGCTTGGAAATGGTGAAGTCTGAGCCTATCTTTAAGGGTGATGTAAGGTTAGGCAGAATATTGTCATAGAAAAGTGCAAAATCTGCATGTATGATGAAATAGGATAGGAAACAACCAACAGTTTGGTTCTAGAACCTAACAAGCAAAGGTGGAGGAAGAAGAACCATAGAGGCCAGAGGTGAGAGTCAGAGGGTGAAGAGCTTTGTGTGATCTCTCTTCCTGTCCACACAGCCAAAAAGTCTTTATATTCAAAACACCCTGCCAGTCTGCAAGCAAAAGTCTATTGTTTATGAGAATAAAAAGGGGTGCATCCTGAGAACTCCACTAAAAGACCGCAGTTGATGGTCCGAAGGCCTCAGTGTTTCCCTGGAAGCATGGCCCCTAGACCTGATGCTGCCCCTGACCATAAATTATTACTGAGGTCCACTCCTCAGACAAGAATAGATTGGACTCAGTGACACAGAGTGACCATATCGTGTGTGCATTTTATGTTCCTGTGCATCTATAGGATGTCATCCTATTGGTCTCTTACTAGAGAGGAGAGGAAAGAGTAGAGAGGAGGGTACAGGAACTTGTTAAGAGCACACGACTTGTATAGAACAGAAAGGAGGAGTGTGCTGTCATCAGGCAAGGAGAACAATAGGAACTGCACATAGGTGGGCATGCAAATTTAAACCAGATTGTACACTTTCACTCAATCACAATTAAAAAAAAATTCCATTGCTGTCAACTGGATTCCAACAAATAGCAACCCTACAGAGGAGCGTGGAACTGTCCCATAAGGTTTCCAAGTCTTGTACTCTTTATAGAAGCAGACTGCCACATCTTTCTTCTGCAAAGTGGCTGTGGGTTCAAGGCTGCTGGGCTTGAACAGCTGACCACACACGTCACAGCTACCAGGGGCCTTTCTCAGTCTGCAAGCAATAGTGGACCAAATCCACAGGCTGAGGACAAGAAAGGCCCTCCTGTAATCCTTGTGAGCAGGACTCCACTCCACAAGCCCTGGAAGAACCTTGAGGCTAAACTCCTAAGTCATCTCTGAAGTGGTGCACAGGCAGGCTCTATCAGCAGGCCGGTTTCAATACATACCAAAGGACAGGAAAACAGGGAAGAAGATAGTCTGGGAAAGTCAAGGAACTTTTTCTGCTGCTTCCTGATTATTTATGAGTCCAAAAATGTGCCTTGTCTTAGCCAGGAATTACTGAAAAAGGTACCAAGGGAGCAAGGAATCTGAGACCCGTGATAGGAGGTAGATAAATCTCTACCCCAATTCTAAATGGGAAAAACAGGAGTATAAACATGTCCAAGCTCATTTGTTTGCTCCTCTGTCTCCACAGCACAGTAACTGCTGGGAGAAGGGAGTTGTGGCTCTCTGCTCCTCATTCAGCCAAGTCACCTATAGCCAATACATCAGCAAATGGAGGATGTGAGGGACTGGGTGCCAGGAGCTGGAGCTGGAATGATTGGCTGGAAAAACCACTGAGTGCTGAGGCTGACCCTCTCTGTTCCAGCGAAGACGCCAAGGAAAAACACCTCCCACTTGAGTAGGCTTTTAAGAATCAAGATTGACCATAAAAGGTCATTTGCAGGGGCCTGTCTACAGAGCACCTAGGGCAATGAGTGTCAGATTGCTACATGGTCTCTGATGGCTGATGATGGAGACGGTGACAATCACCTGAAACTGCTCATTGGCACTCTACCTCAAGTGGTGCCCTGCCTGTCACTTCCACCAAGAGGTCTCTGGTCTTCTTCCTTCCATTTTACGACAGAATGCCACAGCTCTCACCTTGGAGGTTTCTTCCCCCCCCAGTGAGTAGATATGCCAAACAAAGAGATTAATAAGGGTCAGGGGAGGGCAGTGTGAATGAAGGGGAACTGATTTCCATGCTGCGTGTTTCCACGCTGAGTTCCAGGAAAAGGCACTAAGCCACCAAGAGCTCATAGTTAGTGAGGGATAAAATTGACTAACAGATGTGTTAAAGAATTCTCTGGATCTATGCAGATCCCTGATTTCCTATCAAGAAGGTGGTCCCTCACTGCTTCCAGGCCCAGAGCAGATCTTTTAAAAATCACTGGAATGGAAAAGGAAACTAAGTGCAGATGTTCAGGAAAGCTTCTCTGAGGAGATGGCAATTCATCTAGGACTCGAAGGAGGCAAAGAGCAAGGGAAAGAGGATCTGGATAGGAGGAACTACAATGTCACAAGTCCTTGGGCAGGAAACAGCTTGGCTTGCTAGAGAAACCTAAAGGAAGCTGGCATGGTTGGAGCATGGTTAGAGTGGGAGAACTGTGCAAAGTGAAGTTCAAGGAATAGTGGTAACAGCCAAAGCATGAGGACCTACTCTAATGCACCCAGCTGTTGACCCCAAACTGGGATTTCCTGACTTGTTCTGTGGTTTCACTGCTGTCCTTTCACAACTATTATCAAATTATAATTTCTCTAATGCACACAATCTTTCTCCACAGAATGAAGATTACTCGAGATCATGCTTTTCTCCAAGAATTACTGTTCAGACTATAATCAGTAATGATAATCTGCTACCCATAAAGCACTTTATAATAATATACCAAAGCATGATACATATATATGTGTATATAATTGGTTTTAAATTGTTATTATTTAATAAAAAGTAGCTACTAGAATTTTAAAGCCAGAATGGGTCTGAAAGCATCTTTTGTTACAAGGAGGAAACACAAGTTAGAGTTTTAGCTAAGGTCCCAGGTAGTGTTTCACTGAGTGGAATTATCCAGCAGCAATATAATGTGAATCACAAATGAAAATCGTATGCATCATTTAAAACTGTCTAGTCCAAGCCAAGTGCCATCGAAAACTGTCTAGTAGCCACATTAAAAATGAGCAGGAAAAATGTATTTTAATAGTATATTTCCCTTAATTCAATATTTAAAAATACTGTCACTGCAACATGTGATCTCTATAAAAATTATTAACATTTTACAAATCTTTTCTATATTAAGCCTTCGAAATACAGTATGCATTTTGCACTTACACTATGTCTCATTTTGCACTGGTTACATACCAAGTGCTCAACAGCCATAGCCTGCAGCCAGTTGCCACTGAGTCAATTCCTACTCATGGAACTGAACCATAGAGTTTGCAAGGAGCAGCTGGTGGATTTGAACTGTTGACCTTTTTGTTTACAGCTGAGCTCTTAACCATTTGTGCTTCCAGGGCTCCCACCAGCTGCTAGTGGCTACCATACTGGATTGTAAAGCACTGGGGAAGGCAGCAAGAACAAGCACTGATAACTCCTTTTCAAAAGGTGAGGACATTGTGGCCCAGAGCTTACAGGTCACTGAGTTGGTGGCAGAGCTGGGGCTAGAATCTAGGCTTCTTGTGAAATACTCCTTCGGCAGATCACACTGCCCTCCTCTTGGGACCAAGAAGGGTGAGGAAGAGAATCAAAAGTATCTGTGCTGAGGAGTCCCTGGGTCATGTAAATAGTTAATGCACTTGACTGTTAACCAAAAAGTTACAGGTATGAATCTACCAAGTGCACCACGGAATAAAGGCATGATGGTCTACTTAAAACAGCCATTGAAGACCCTATGGAACACAGTTCTTCCTGACACACATGGGGTTGCCACGAGTTGGAATCAAGTGATATATCTCCCGAGGACTGTGATGAGACTTCATTGTCAGCACTGTATTTAACCTTTATAAAAACCCTATATTTCTCTCTTTTACATATGAAGTTATACAAGCTCTAAGTGCTTGGATCACTAATAATGGCAAAAAGCTATCAGCCCTTTAAATAAAATCATGCTATCAGCAAAACTCTGCAGAACTAGGGCTGTCCTGTGTGTTTATATCACATGAACACTCCAGGAATACCACTAGGAATTCCTGCAGGCAGCAACCAGTTTTGAAAATGGAACACAAGGATGGAGACCCATGTCCGGAGACCCGTGTCCAGAGACCCATGTCCAGAGACCCATGTCCAGAGACCCATGTCCTAGGAGGACTATTCTTTGGTTTTCCAAATACCAAGACTTCCAATACAGCCCATTCTTATATTGGCCCCCTTCACCCACTGCTAGGTCTAAATACATTTAATTTGGAGGGCAAGAAGATGACTCAGCCACCTCATGGAGACTAGCCAAGAACCAAGCTCCAAGCTCTAAGACCTGTCAGTATCACTTAAAGAACACCGGTGGCATAGTAGTTTGGTTAACTCCTACAACCACTACATCTGCTAACCAAAAGGTCAGCAGTTCAAATCTACCAAGTGCTTCTTAGAACCTCCATGGAGCAGTTCTACTCTGACCTATAGGGTCACTATGCATCAGAATCGACTCAATGGCAGTGGGTTTGGTTTTTTGGTTTATATGAAAAGAGACACTGGTGGTATAGTGTTTCAGTGGTATGGCTGGTAACCAAAAGGTTGGCAGTTCAATTCTACCGGGCTCTCCTTGGAAACTCTGTGAGGCAGTTCTACCTTGTTCTATAGGGTTGCTTTCAGTTGGGATTGATTTGATAGCAGTGAGTTTGGTTTTTCGGTTTTACATATGAAAGAAAAAGTTATAGAGAGGGGGCAAGAAGAAGCAATGACTCCCTAACTAGAGAACCTGGTCAGAGCCCCCGATGATGAAGCCCTTGACGGCACAGGTGAGCTAAGAGGCTGAGCCCACGATGGATCTGTCTGTCGTGATCCAAGAGTGACTGTCTTAAGGCATCACAGAGAACTGTGACTGAGAGATGTGTTTTTCGGCCAGGAAAACAATCTTAAGTGATAGACACAAAAGGCCCACAGGAATCTCAGAGTTGTAGTCACTCCAGAACCCATGTGCCTAAGAACCACGCTATATCCTTCCCTACTATATGTATAAAGCTTCGACCTGGTAGAGAAAGCCGGCACTCCGTTTGAAAAAGCAAACCAGGATAAAAATACCTGCAAATCTAGTTTGTGAGCACACCGAACTATTTGCACTTGGAAGTAGATTTCAATATTTTTTTAAGTAGTAAGCTCCCTCCCTTTCTCTACCTCCGGGTGCAATTTCCAGTCCTTCCTCCAAAAGAAACATTTGGCTTTCTATAGAGAACTTCTGAGACCTTGTGTGACTGAATATAGAAGGAGGAGAAAGAGGCCCTCATCATACCCGACCCCAACACTCCCAAGGGGAAGCTGAGGTTTGGCCCCTGTAGATGAATTTGTTTTAGGAGGTACTTGGTTCTGAAACATTTGTTTCAGAAATCACCCCCATGCCCCATCAATAGTAGTTTTCAATGCCTCTTCCCGGGTGGCCTTGCCTCTTTTACATTTCATTTCCTGTTGGAAAGGATAAACAGGTAACTGTTTAATGCTGGGTGAGCGAGGCTGGGGAGGCAGGGTAAGATTGATGGGTGGAATAGAGCATCTGCGTAGACAGAAACGTATTAAAGAAACCAAGTGATGGATTTTATTCTACTGTTTTGCCATATGAGGAAACTCACTCCGTAGGAGGAGGGGATCTGATTGCAAGGGAAGCAGTGCCCTCAGCTCCCGTGTTGGACATGGTTCCCTGGTGTTGGTGCTCATAGAGTCTTATGGGAGTCCTGGCACTGCCACTCCAGCTGTGCTCCTCAGCCAAGTCCTTTAATCCTATGAGCCTCAGTTGCCTCATCTGTTCTACCACACATGGAGATGTGAATTCAAATGATGTATCAACCTGTTTAGCAAGGCCTCTCACTCAGTAGGTTTTCAGATAGCTATTAATTGGCATAACTGGAATTTGAATCTAAACAACTTAATACTATGTTCTCTACTACGGATTAGATGCAGTGCAAGGCAGTAAGAAAGAGCAAGCAATAGATTAGAGAGCATTTATCTTCAAAGGAAACTCCGGTGGCATACTGGTTAAGTGCTACATCTGCTAATCAAAAGGCTGGCAGTTCAAATCTACCAGATGCTTCTTGGAAACTCTATAGAGCAGTTCTACTCTGTCCTATAGAGCTGCTATGAGTCAGAAATCAACTTCACAGCAATGGGTTTGGGTGGATTTGTCTTCAAAGAGGCAGGAACAATATAATTTCAACACAGTATGGTAGGGACTCTGATCAAGATACTTATGGGATGATACAGTATCTCATATAGAAAGTATTTTTGGAGCACATTGATGGTATTGCCAATTATGTTGATGGAAGGATTTGTTAGTTGTTTGTCTCTCCAGCTAGAATGCAAAGTCCACTGAAGCAGAAACACAGCACTATGTCCCCTGGGAGCACTGTGGAGGGAAGGGGAAGAAGGAACGTTTCAGGTGATGCTTAAACAAAGGAGTTGGCCATGTGAAGAACAGAGGTAAGGGCAATCCAGCCAGAGGGAAACGCATGAATAAAGGCATGGAGGCTGGAAATAGAATGGTATGTTTAGAAAATTAGAGGCAGGTTTCTGAAACAAATAGAGTACAGAGTATGGGGGCAGTGGTAGGGAGAGCAGAGTCAGCAAAGGAAAGACCATGGAAAACTTGTTTACCAGGCTAAGAAGTATGACACTTGTGTAGGTGAACACTCTTAAGGCCTAAAGGGGAAGGTGCTGATCTGATTTAACAAGACCTGAAAGCTCTACCACACCCCTAAAGCATGCTTCTTTTAATCTCCTGACACACATACACTCACATATACACACAACCAGAAAACAAAGCCTGTTGCCATTGAGTCAATTCCAACTCATAGTGATCGTATAGGACAAAGTAGAACTGCCCCATAGGGCTTCCAAGGAGTGGCTAGTGGATTCAAACTGCCAGCCTTTTGATAAGCAGCTAAGTTCTTAGCTACTAAGCCATCAGGTTTCCCTTCTGCTGAAGAACCTCTATTTTTCACTGCCAAGCCCACAGAAATAATCACATTAACGAACAGCAGCTGTTACTTTGTATTCTCCAATTAGTTTATCAGCTTTGCTAGCCAGATTAATTTTCACAACAACCCTATGAGGCACATACTATCATGATCTCATTTTACAAATGAAACTAAACCACAGAAAGACTGTATAGTTTGCTCAAGGTCACAGAGTATATACACAGGTATTAAAATCAAGATTCATACTAGATATCTTGGCTCCAAAGTCCATTCTCTTGGCTACCATATTACTTCAGATCTACCTTCCAGACTATTCCTCTTTTTAGCAGTGTGCATCCACGATTTAACCCATTTAATGAATTCTAGAATTTCTATTTAATTATTTTAAGATCATTTTTTGGTCTATTTATCCTATATTTCCCTATGGTTTCTATTCTTTCTTTCACTTTGAAACATTTTAGACATATATATATATATATATGAGGACTGCCAATTAAGTTCACAAACTCATCCAGGAAAAAGTACTACATACCTCATTGCTTAATATCACTATGATCATTTGAAATACTCCCTTTGGGAAGCTACGCACCAACGCCAGTGCCTAGTGCACCATTCAAAGCAATTTTGGAACCCTTCTTCTGGAACGGCCCTCAGAGTTGTCCTGGTATTACCCTTGATGTCCTGAATGTCATCAAAATGTCTTCCTTTCAATATTTCCTTTATCTTCCAGTAAAGAAAGAAGTCACTGTGGGCCAGATCAGGTGAATAGGGAAGGTGTTCCAATACAGTTATTTGTTTACTGGCTAGAAATTCCCTGACAAACAACTATACAATTAAGTTCATGGACCTGCCACCATTTGAACATGTGCAATGGCCATTCCAAAAAAAGTTTTAAAATTGCTTTGAAGAGTAGACTAGGTGTTGGCATCAGTGCCTCGCTTCCCAAGGGGAGTACTTCAAAGGTTGCTGTAGTGCTATTCAGCAATGAGGTGTGTAGCACTTAGAACAATTAAGTTCATGGACTTCATTGTCATGCCTTAATTTTCTCAAATTGGTCTAACATCTTTAGTTTCAAGGGATGATCTATCTGGGCCAACTGTCTTCAGTGGTAGCTTTTTCTAATTCTTATTTGCACTGCAGTTTTTAAAAGTAGTAGACTCGACATCAGCAGGAATTGTTGTTATTGTTGTTTTATGGTTTTGGTTTGCTTTCGGTGAAAAAACCACACACCCTGGGGTGTTAAGATATTTTTATGAGTTGGTTTTAGGTTTGCCTATCAGGTTCTCATAGCTTAATCAATTCCACACCGAGTTGTTATCTTCTTGGTTTGTGGCTACTGCACTCATGCAGTACCAACTCTATCTCCATATACAGTGCAGGCTGAGGTTTTGAGTTTTTATAGGTGAATTTTTCTACTAATGGCCTAGAGTGATTGACATGTTCATACTACATCCTCAGCAGACGTTTCCTTATTTTGTGCTTGTGCCAGCTATTCCTTACTCACAGTCTCATGTAAGGAGTTTGTCTCTTATACTCTTAAATCTCATTCCCTAAGGATACAGAAACAGTGGCTCTTTATGACTATACTTATGTCCCATATTTTCATATGATCTCTTGCTTAGTTCTTCTTCACTGCTCACTGCTCTACTACTGAGCATCTCTTTCATTTCTGGCACCTGGAGACTACCTCCTTTTTGTGTACCAGTACAGTAACAGATTTCTTCCATTGTGTGTTTATTTCTACCAGCATATCTCTGTGTTTGGAGGGACTGTCCCTTGACAGCTTAGCCTATCAAGTGGACCAGAATGTTGTGGTTATGGATTTTGATAGCCAACTCTTTCACTAGGCTATGAGTCCATGGAGAACAGGGACCTCTGACTCATGAAAAAGACTCAAGGGCTTCACCCAGTTCCCATACTAGAGTAGAATCAATAAGGATTTGATTTACGAATAAATGAACAAATCATGTTTCCCTCTAACTTTAAATAGGAGTTAAAGACTACATACTATTTTCTAGAGAAAGATAACACCAAGAATCCTTGTAAACCTTTCATGTTCTCTGGAAGGCTAGATTGACCAAAACAGAAGTTTGAGTCTTGACAAACTCCTGGACAAATGTCCAGTCCTTTGGCCATTACTGACGCTACTTTTTTCTTGAAGGGGCAACCACTGGTAATTATAGCACTGGTCTGGTGGAATTCCAAGTCTGGCAGGTTTGGTTCCTGACTGGTGGCTGTGCTGCCTATATTAGCATATGCTGATACCATTCTATAGCCACAAATGGAACTGGTCAGTGATGTGAATTTTACAGTGATATAATTTTTCTATTAGATCCTTTTCTTGCTATTGGGTGCTGCTGAGTTGATTCTGATTCACAGCGACCCTGTGTGACCAAGTAAATTGCCCCATAGGGGTTCCTAGGCTGCAGTCTTTAAGAAACAGATCACCAGGTCTTCTTTTCATGCAGAGCTGCTGGTGAGTTTAAATCTCCAACTTTCTGTTTAGGCAGCTGTGTCTTGAGCACTGTACCACTAGGGCACCTTAAGTTAACATGTAGTGTTCTTTATTTCTTTGTTTCCACTTTTTAAAATGCCATAAGTATTTACTGAAAAATCTCCTGCCTTCCAGGCATTGTGCTAGGTGTTGGAACAAAAGGAATTACAAGCAAAATCCAACCCAATCTGCTGTAATCCAGTTGATTCGGACTCATAGCAACTCTACAGAACAGAGTAGAACTGCTCCATAGAGTTTTCAAGGAGCACCTGGTGGATTCTAACTGCCAATCTTTTGGTTAGCAGACATAGCGCTTAATCACCATGCCACCAAGATTTCCAAATCAAATCTGACTATAGAAAAATTATTTTAAACGACCTCTGATTTCAGGGAAAAGATATCTTACCTCATTCTGCCACACTTAAATGCCTAATAAAGTATAACCAGCAAAATAACTTGTGCCCTTTGCGGCTGTGTAAAATAGTTATCCTCCCCCAGAGAGGAGTAACACCTCACAGTGACTATATTAGCAGACAAAAGGCTGCTGATCATCAAAGGTCATTTTTGGAAATGACTTTTGAGCTCCTTTATCACTCTAGTCCAGAAATAAGAATAATGTCTGTGCAGTAAAGACAACCTAGAAGATAGAGAGACCCACATGAGTGGGTGCCTACATCGACTTGGGACCGGAAGAACTGGATGGTGCCCGGCCACCACCAGTGATAGCCACGATGGAGCTCACTAGGTTGAGTCTCACTGGCAACACAAGAATAAAAAGGGGTGCATCCTGAGATCTCCACTAAAAGACCTCAATTGATGGTCCAGCGGTTTCAGGGTTCCCCTGAGAGCATGGTCCCTGGCCCTGATGCTGCCCTTGCCCATAAATCATAATGAAGGTCCACTCTTTGGACACGAATGGATTGGACTTAGCAATGCAGAGTGACCATATATTGAATGCACTTTATGGTTCTATACATCTATAGGATATCATCCTGCTGACCTCTGGCTGGAGGAAGGAGAGTGAGTGGAGAGAAGGGGAAAGGAGGCTGTTGGGAGGATGAGACATGTATGGAGCGCTGTCACTGGACAGGGAAAGCACTGGAAACTGCATATAGGTGGGCATGTGAATTTATACGGGAATGTACATTTTCACTCAGTCATATTAAAAAAAAATAAAAAAGAGTAATGTCTGAACCATAGTGGGAATATAAAAGTGTGTCAAATGTACTTGCACACATGTGTATGGATGGGACACTCACTAGATAAGGTGGAACTCGATACTTTGTGCACATTTACTGAGAATTTTTAGGATAAAGAACCATAGCTAGATTTTGTGATAGAGACCTGCCCCACCTCAAAAAATGAAGGGACAAGGATCAAGATAAAAATGTCACCCAGTAGGAACTTCCAGGCTTACAGGTAAGACAGAAACATAAATCACCATGTTACAACACAGAAAGTCTTCAGAGAACAGAGTAAAAGGCCATGAGAGCTCCAGAGAGCAAAAAACCACTTCCTGTTTAAGGATTAGACAAGCCTGCAGATAATACAGAATTTGTGCTTGGTCTTGAAGGAAAAGTAGGCTGTGGACTTGTAGAACGGAAGGGCAATTCAAGCTGAAGGAATGGGTTGGACAGTCAGAAAGCACAGGATCTACTAACAAGAAATAGAAATATAGTTGAAATGTTACATACACAGAAGGGACTAAGAGAACTAAGGCTGGAAAGGCAGACTGAGCAGGATTGCAGGAGCTTTGAATGTGTCCTGATTTAGCATTCCGTAACACCGGATCTCTATAGAGTAGCCACTTCTTGGCATATTGTAGGTCTTAATTAATACTGAAAAACAACCCTCATAGCAGAAACCTGTTCCTCACATGCACACAGGAAGCTGCCATGTGTAGGCACAGGCAATTACGAACATTCCAAATTCTCGGTCCTGAACCGTGAAAGCACATCAAATGTTCATTGTAAAAGGTCACTCAGCAAACAGCTCTGATCAATCCCGGCTTAGGCTGAATCAAATCCCCTAAATAAGATCCACTAGATGCAGTGTCAGGAAGGTCAGAAACAACCATGTTTCACATCTTGAAGCATTTTTACCATGTGGAACATTTTAGGAGAAAAAGAAGGGAAAGGAAAGAAAGAAAAAGAAGAAGGAAAAAAAATACCCTTTTCACATATACTAGGATGTTGAGTAATTAAATATTAAATAATTGCAAGGGGAATTTATTTTGGCCCCATCTCCTTCTAGAAATCTAAAATGCAGTTCATTTCAAAGAAGGCCATGCCAACACCAAAAATGGGGTTTCACACCTCCCCACCTCTACTTCCTCTCTGTCCCCAATGTGTACCTTTGTCGAGTTCACTAGAAATGTTCCATGATGAGGTAGGCAGTAACTCAGCAGTGACTGACAACTCAGTTTCTGAAAAGAAAAACAAGGGAGGGAAGAAAGACAAGGGGAATATTAAATATAGTAAGTTATGGGCTGCTCAACGTATTATAGGAGATTTCCAAAGAATCTGCCTTCTGAGATAGACCACAGTGACCCCATAATTTATTAAACTGGAATGGCTGTTCTGGGTTGCCAGGCAGAGGTGCCCGCATTAGAGAGGAAGCCCAGAGGAGCAATCTATTTGAAGAACTTTACTTTAAAACACTAGCTTTGAAATTAAAATAAAAATATTTCATTAACCAAAAAGCATATCAGCTGAAGTGACTAAACATTATAAAAAAAAACCCTTCTTTTCCTTGTTAGAAAACCAGGCTTAGACTAATATATTCAATAATCTTTCCATGAAATATAAGAACAACACTGCTTCTCTGCTTAATTCATTTGGTGTGCTCATAAACTGGTAGCATTTGTATTCACAAAGAAATCCACTTCTCTACCTTGAAACTTTAAGATAAATTAAAAGTTCAAGGACTTAAATATGGTCAGCTGTCTGTATTAATTCTAAATTTGTATTAATAAAGCCAAGCCAAGTGCCGTAAGCAACATCATTAATTAAACTTAAAACATGACTTTTCAAAACTCCTATAAATTAAAGCAAACATGTAATTAATGATCAAAGGACAGAAGACACTATGAGGATTAAAAAATTGCCAATAATATGTGGTAATACACAAATTAAGTTTTTGTCATTGTTTTGGAAATTTTTAAAGCAATCACAGCATCCTGATAGCACATTTTAATAAGGTTGAAATTATTCTACCCCAGACAGGTCATATCGTCTCTTTCTCTTTCACTAACATACACACATACATAGTATTAAAAACAAAACAACACAAAAAAACAGCTGCCATTGAGTCAACTCTGACTCATGACATTCCCATATGTATCAGAGTATAACTGTACTCCACAGGCTTTTCAATAGCTTTATTTACTTATTTATTTTGGTAAAGATTTTGTTGCAGTTTAAATGAAAGTTTACAATCCATGTCAATTTGTCATACAAAAACTTACACATTGTACTTTGTAACTCTAGTTGCTATCCCCACCCTGTGACAGCACACTTCTCCCTTCCACCCTGTATTTCCCATGCCAGTTCAGCCAGCTCCTGTCCCCCTCTGACATTTTATCTCATCTCTGAACAGTAGCTGCTCAGTTAGCCTCATGTATCTATCCAAGCCAAGAAGCCCACTATTCACCAGTATCATTTTATAAATGTCTTATAGTCTAGTCCACTCTTTGACTGAAGAGTAGGATTTGCAAGGTTTCAGCTCTGGGCTAACAGAGTCCAGGGGCCCTGTCTTCCGGGAACTCTCCAGTCAGTCGGACCATCAAGTTTGGTCCTTTAATAGAGTTCTAGTTCTGCACACCCATGTTTCTCCTGCTACTTCAGGGACTCTATGTTGTATTCCCTGTTAGGGAAGCCATTGGTGGTGGCCGGGCACTATCTTGTTCTTCTGCTCTCACGCTGACGTAATCTCTGGATTATATGGCCCTTTCTGTCTCTTGAGCTCATATTTTCCTTGTGTCTTTCATTCTCCTATGCTCCAGGTGGCTTGAGACCAACTGATGCTACTTCAGTGGCCACTTATTTTTTAAAGTAGACTGTCAAGTACAAGTAAGCCCTTGTATACCCAATAAACAAGATACATAAGGGCGTACTTGCATTTACTTACTAACCTGGGTAAAACTGGGTGAAACTGCAAAATACAGATTAGTAAGGACACACAAGTAAGCCGTGGGCACCTTGCTCATTGTAATTCTGTGTATACCTTGCTTAGTGGTTAGCCCATCCCCACACCAGGCCTTTCTTCTGAGGTGCCTCTGGGTAAAACTGAACTTCCAACCTTTTGGTTAGCTGTTGAGCACGTTAACCATTTGCACCACTCACAGACTCCTTCACAGTCTTACAGATTATTAATTCTGGACAGGATATTGGAAAGCCCAGGGCCATTAGATATATGGCACATATAATGTCAGTTCTCCTCCATGCCTCTGGTGTAGACAGCATTAATCAACTAAGCCATATATAGCTCCCAAGCCCAGGATCTGCCTTAGAGTCTTTTCAGTGCAGTGTTCTACGTAGCCACTAAAAATGGATCCAACTTGGCATGCCAGATACACTTTACTAAGTGGGAAGAATTGAGATTCAAATCCAGATCTGTCTGACTACTGCCCACATACCTTCCAGCAACACACACTACCTTAGTACTCAAGTCTTTGTGAGACCTGACTTCTTTTCATCTTACCTCTGGCTTGACCCTTTCACCCAGATAAGTGTACTTTCTACATGCTCTTATTTACTAATGCCAAGTGATCTTAAAAGCCACACACCACTGTCACTGACTAAGCTTTGGCAAGGACAGGATGTTTACCTACCGAGACCATGGACAAGTATAACTCCAGTTTGTCTACTAGGTCTCAGATCAATTTGGCAAACAGAGCAGACAAAAGAGTTGTCTGGTTCAAGCAGCCTTCCTTGGCTTACCTCTTCTCCTGTTCTAGAAGCAGGTGGGAAAAGCAGTAGGCAAACTACATATACCTACCTCACTCCAAGTGGCTCCAGTCTCCTCACACATCCTGAGCCTCAAACAGTATAGATTCTTTTAAGGGGACATGAAGTCAGTTGGATGAAACCCTGGTGGTGCAGAGGTTAACTGTTGAGCTGCTTACTGGCAGGTCAGCAGGTTGAACCCATCACAAGCTCCACAGGAGAAAGCTGTGTCAGTGCGCTTCCCTAAAGACTACGGTCTTGAAAACCGTATGGGGCAGTTCTCTGCTCTACCTGGCTGCTGTGAGTTGGAATCAACTTGATGGCAATGTGTTTGTTTGTTCTTCTAGATTTTGAAGTTAGTTGGGCAATATGGAAGAGACTGCAAAGCACAGATAGATCCCAAATGCAAAACCAAAAACTTACTCAAGTAGGCAGGAAAGCTGTGATCACCAAACCACGATAGAAGGCACTGTTTCCAGTATCAACCACGAGACCAAGGATTAGGTAATGCATGCAGGTGATTTCACCAGGATGAGCTAATTATCTACATCCCAAAGTCCTCCCAATATGACTCTCACTGCATTCCACCCTGATCCCCTTCCTGCTGCCCCCACTTTGATGCTTTAATAACGGCCCCTCCTTTTCCGCATTATGGACTACAGTGGATCTTTGCCATATAAAAAGACTCTGCAGGCACTCCAATATCCAGACTTCAGGGAGTTTGAGTATAGAAGCACGGCAGGCAGGGTGGGAAGTGGTAGGATTAAGACAGGTCTTGACTACATTTGCATTCAATATTTTCATAGCTTCATCTTACTGCTGCTCACAGTTAAATTGCCAGAAATATAGGTATCACTTTACAATATTTTATAGAAAGCTAGCTATACGTCACTTGATTTTCCCAATGTGAGTGTGAATTGCTGATTGGATATAATTTGGGACTGATGACAAACGAATAGATTCTTGGCACTGCTAACAGTTAAATGTTCACCTACATGTCCCCGGACACTAATTACCCACTCGGTTCTTAGGCAATGGCAAAGATAACTTCCATTCACAAGTTCATTAAGCAACTGGACTAATGCTGAGGAATTTTGTTCTCTGTCTTAAGATCCATTCCTTGAGATAATCACATGTTCACCTTCTCTGATAAAACAATAGTAACAGATAAAATATTTTAATATATGAATAACCTTGAAAAATACTACCTTCCAAGGCTATAGTTTTTAGAAGACAGGAGTATGAGATACAAAACGTTAATATGAGTAATTCCTCTCACAAAAATGTTTCCTTCTTCCTTTCTTTCTGAAAGAAAGAGTAAATCTTAAGTGAGAAAAACAAAGCCTATCTCAATTTGAGCTCCACAGATTCCAGGGTCACCTGTGACTTTGGAGGGACACAGAGACTTGGCCCCCAGGGATCTCTGCTGACAGGTTAAGCTTCTCTCCTGTTCTGGCCACTTTGGCAAGAGGATGGGACCTTTGCAGGCATATTTAAACCAGGTTTGTGCCTTTCTTTGTGTAAAGTCACTGTGGTAATAATAAATCAATATGTACCAATCAGAAGATAAAATCTTTAATGAAAATACACAGTCATATTAAAATTCCAATTTCTGCCACTTACTGATTTTGTGATCCCAACCTCTATTTTCTCATCTATGAAATCCTAATTTTGGGCACTTACCTTTCTGTTCACAATCTCTATTTTCTCACATATAAAATAAGGACAACAAAACCACCTCAGAAGACAGTTGTTAAGTACCATCAAGTTAACTTTTCAACTCATAGTGATCCCATGTGACACAGCAGAACTGTCCAATAGGGTTTTCTAGTACATAACCTCTCCCAGGCCTTCCTCCTGTGAAGCTGCTGGGTGGATCTGAACCACCAATCTTTCAGTTAACAGCCAAGTGCTTCTTAACCCTTATGCCTCCACGGCTCTTCCAGAGGACCATCCAAAATCAGACCTGTCGCGGTCAGAAAAGGAAGCAAAGGGTGGGGAAGTGGTAGGATTAAGACAGGCCTTGACTACATTTGCATTCAATGTTTTCATAGCTTCATCTTACTCCTGCTCACAGTTAAGTTGCCAGAAATATAGGTATCATTTTATAATATTTTACAGAAAGCTAGCTATATGTCACTTGATTTTCCCAATGTGAGTACGAATTGCTGATGGAATATAATTTGTTTCCAACTCCTAACAACCCTACACGACAGAGTAGAAATGTCCCACAGGGTTCCTAAGGCTGTACTATTCACAGAAGCACACTACCGTCTGCTTTTCCTCATGGAGCAGCTCATGGAGTTGAACCATGAAACTTTTAGTTAGCAGGTGAGTAAATAAACACCAGGACTCTTTCAGAGGACTGTACTGTGGACTACATTAGACAGTGGATCAAGAGTGCTCCGCATGGTGTCTCAGATGGAATGGACATTCAAGACCATTCCTGCCTTCCTCTCTGTCTAGTGAGACAGATGGTAGTGAACCTCTACATGGACATTCTTGGTTAGCTTCCATGTCTCTTGTGTTTGAAGTAATGCATTTGCCATGTATTTGGAAAGACTTTGCATTTCACATGCCTCCCTAATCCAGGCCAATCTTTTCATTCTGTGAGGTTTTCCTGAATCAGCCACCAGTTCTCTAAGAACATTAAGTGTTTTTATGTGGTTTCAGACAATTTAAGCAAATCAAGCATGTTTTAAAAAACTCCAGCCCTTATCTTTCCTGCCCTCTGCAGAAGGGCAAACCCCAAAAGCTATTCCTCCACCATTTTGATTAATAAGAGCTATTATCTTTGCAGTTTCTCTGAGGATTGACTTTTTGGCACTGATTCTGCAAAGCCATGAGGTTTCGGTATTTAAGCCTGAACAGTGGGAGTGTTATTTACATAGAAGGGGGGTACAGAAATAAGCCCTGAATCCTCCTCACTGAGAAATGCCTGTGCTCTCTGAGAGCATTACTGGTTCATCTCAGCAGTTGGCAGGTAGTGACTCAACCTTCACAGGATGTGGAAGCTCTTTCAAGAAGCATCCAGCCATGTCATATCCTGTGTGCCGATCCAGGGATGCAGACAGTTACACATGCACAGTCCAGCAAACTCATGAGACAAGTGACAGGCACGGTGGTGACAAGGGCTCCATGTAAGCAGAGCCAGTGGTTTGGTGGGAGGGAGGGCTACTCTACTGCCTTTCCTGACCATGGGGTTACTGAACTCCACAGTGTTCCACCTGGGCTTGTTCATCAAATTGATTTCTTCGGAGTGACAGGATTCTAGGGAGGTACCATTTTAGGGAAAAAGTGAAGGAGTTGGTGGTTAAGAGGACAAGAACACAAAGCTAAATACCCGTCTTCAGCAGCAGAACTCTGCTTTTATCATATCCATATGTTTAAAAAATGCTTTCATGCCTTTAAAAAAAAAAGTCTGAAGTTCTTACATAGTTTGGTCCCTTTGCTATACACAGAAAGTGAGGTCCATCTCAAACAGGTGACTTGGCCAAGAGAACAAAAATGCTAAGATATAGCCAGGCCTTCAAACCCTTGCAGCTTTCTCACTAAGCTCAGTTTTCCTCTGTCTAGGTCCCTGGAAGTGGCATGTATCCCTAGAAGCTGGGTTCATAAAGTGACACAGAGGGGTTTGCAAACAATCACGATCAGTCATAGAAAACAGGCACATTTTCTTCCTGTGGTAGAAAAAAGAAGTCTCTGCTTATGATCACTGGGGGAGGCAGGGCTCACCTGAAGGCTGTGAGATCTCTGTTATACAATGTTATTTTAGATATTATTTGGCAAAGGCCCTCAGCTTTGGTTCCTTCCTCTCCCTGGTGCCTGTGGGGAGGAGGAGTCCTCAGTCAGGTATATTACCTTAATCAGAGGTGCCTCTTTAGGAAAGGATCAGCCTGCTGGACATAGTAGGCTATCTTCCCAAGAGCCCAAGCATGTCAGTTACTCTGACATCATTCTGGCCAGGGCTCACATCATCCATCCACATCTAGGCTCCTGTATGAGAGGTCCCTCTACTCCAGAGACTTGGCATTCTACATATACATCCATCAGCACATTCTGTAGGAAGTGGGGAGGGCACAGGACCGGGCAGAGTTTCACTCAGTTGTGTGTGGGGTCACCATGAGTTGGGGGCTGACTCCATGCCAGCTAGCAACAGCAATGTGCATGAGAACTGGGATGAAAAATCTCAACTTGCTCTTTAACACTTTCAAAAAACTTAACAGCCCTGTGCCAGAGGAGCACAGCAACACAAAGGGGCAATTATAAACAGTGTGATGGGCAACGAAAGGAACTGACTGAAATGGCATTGCTTCCTGCTAGACACACCACTTCCAGGCTAAAAACACCAACTGCACTGAATAAAATATCACAAGACAAAACTATAGTGCACCCCTGAGGCTAAAAGGAGGGGAAATCTTCAGGAGCCAAAAGGGAAGAGAACAGCAAGTGAAAGTTAATGATGAAGACGCCTATGAATATAGACTGGCCCCCTGGGCTGGGGCTGCAGATTTAACACACTTTTGAAAACCAAGGATGAGGCCCTGGGACAGAGGGAGAGCTAAGCTTCCTCACTCAAGCTTCTGTGGCATTGCTAGGGGTAATCCTGGCAGCAGAGTGTATAAAGGTTAGGCTGCTGATAAATAGGTCGGCAGTTCAAATCTACCAGGCACTTCTTAGAAATCTTACCAGTAGTTCTACTCTGTCCTATGGTGTTGTTATGAGTCAAAATCAACCGTATAGCAATGGGCAATACTGGAGTGAGGGAGGTGAAGTGGTGAGGTGGCAGTTTGCCCATCTTTGGGAACAGTATAAAAGTAGTTTTCCTCCTTGGTCCAGATAAGCTGCCAGGACACTTACAGTCTGCTGGGGCTTTCCATGGGGGAAGGAGGGATACGCAAGTACTAATACATTCGCATGGTACAGACAAAGCTGAGATTTTAATATAAAAATGGGTCTGATATTTTTTAAAATTCCAGGCCTCCAACAGAAGCAAATGATAAACTATTTTGTAAGGACATTTTCACCATCCGGGGAAAATGATTCTCCCACAGAAAAAGACCCTCAGCAGAATATGATATTGCCAGCCAAGCATATTATACATTAAAAAAAAGAAGATTGAGGAGGGCAGAATAAAGATGGTGGACAAGACACACATCTCCTCAATTCCTTCTGAAAAGTAAGACTTGGATTGATAATTAAACAGAGCCTTCTTGACACGCAGTGAGCCCTAGGACATGGCATAGGGCTGTCAATTCAGACTATATGCCACTGAACAGGAAACTTCTTCTCTTTCACTGACCCTCACCCTTGTTGAATCCCAGCTCTCACGGACTGAAGGTAAGTTTTAACTTTTTTTTTTCTCTGAATTAGCTGACAGGCGGAGCTTGGGCTTAACTGGCAGCAAAGCTCTGCCGCACTGCTGACAGGCCCAGCAGCCAGAATATGCTCATTTTGACAGCCCAGCTCTGGGCTCTCCACATATCAGCCCCTCCACCCTCTCTTTCTGAAGATCTGCGATACAATTGGCTATTGCACAGAGTGGGACAGCTTGTGTGGGACACCATCTTGTTCAATTGAGAGGCGGAGGTACTCAAATGGAGGCCTCAGCAGGAGCTAATTCCCAGGCTGAGAGGCAGTGCCCGCCATTTTTTTCTCTGACTTAGCTGGCAGGCAGGACTTCAGCTTAACTGGCAGCAAGGTTCAGCTGCACTGCTGATAGGACCAGCAGGCAGAACAGCCACATTTTGAGAGCCTGGCTCTGGACTCCATGCATATCGGTGCCCTCACCCTCTCTTTCCAAACCTCAGCCATGGAATCAGCTATTCCACAGCAAGTGGGAGAGCTTCTGCTGGATGCCATCTTGTTCAACTGGGAGGTGGAGTTACCCAAACAGAGGCCTCAGCAGGGGCCAATTCCCAGGCTGGGAGGCAGTGCCTAACATTTTGTTTTCCATCTTAGCCGGCAGGCGGGCTTGGGCTTAACTGACAGCAAAGCTCAACCACACTGTTGACAAGACTAGCAGACAGGATAGCCACATTTTGAGAGACTGGCTCTGGCCTCTGTGCACTTTGGCTCCTTGAACCTCCACCAATGAACCGGCCACTCCACAGCAGGTGGAGAAGCTTGTGCAGGATGCCATCTTGTATGAATGAGAGGCAGAGTTACCCAAACAGAGGCCTCAGCAGGGACTAATTCCCAGGCTGGGAAGCAGTGCAAGCCTGGGGAGTGCCTTCCCAGCAAAAAAACTGTGTTTAGCACAATGTGACAGTATCGGTGGGGTCCAGCAGCAGATGACAGCAGGGCAGTAGCCTTTCTGTACTATGAACCAGTTTACAGTATCTGGGGTTGGATACAGAGGTCCTTACTTTGCCAGCTGAGAAGAGGGGATTGCATACGTGACACACTGACTGATTTTGGAAGCTGTCAGATACCTTTTACCTTCCAACATATGACTACCTAGAGAAATAACTGCAATACATCCTGACGGCATCTCTTCTAGCCTTTACTGACCCACACCATAGGGTCAGCTGATGGCCTCCTAGTGACCCAATAAGTAGGGCCATGTCTGTGCCAATCAGGAGGTGGAGCCTGCTATCCCAGAGATTCCACTAGGTCCAGTCACTGGACATACAGCTAACATCCTTATCAGACTATCCTTTAGATTAACACCAGAAAAACTAAACAACCTCTAGATGCCCCCAAAACAACAAACTTTGTACAGAAACTCAAAGAAAGATTCACCTATGGCTCCAGAAAGCCCCCAAAATAAAAAACAAAAGAACATCCCAGAGAAAAAAGCCCTTCTGAAACTATCAGAGGTTGAGTACAAAAGGATTATACAGAGAGTCCTCCTAGGCATTATATAAAATGAAGCAGAGCAAAATGAAAAACTAAGCACATTGTTCAAACCGATGGAACAATAGTATTCTGAAATCCAACAGATCAATAACAAAATCAAAGAAACAGACAATTCAAAATCAAACCCAAGAAAACAGAACTGAACAAATGGAAGATGACTTCTGACTTGGAAGACAGAGCTACTGACTCCAGCAACTATGAAGAGAAATCTGAAAAAAGAAACAAGAAAAATGAAGAAGCATTAAGCATGTGTGATTCTATCAAGAGGAACAATCTATCATTAACTGGAATTCCCAGACAGGGAGGGACATCTGAAAACACAGAGAGCATTGTTGCTGAGCTGGTGACAGAAAACATCTCAGAAATTATGAAAGAAGAGAACATAGATATCCAAGGTGTATAACAAATGCCACTCAATGTAGATCTCAAAAGAAAGACTCAAAGACCTATGATAACCAAGCTTAACAAAATGAAACATAAGCAGGAACTCTTAAAGGCCCTCTAGGCTTTCGTCTTAATTCTCAGCAGAAATGATGCTGGTATGGAGGCAATGAGATGACACATTCAAAGCCTTGAAGGTGAAAAACTTCCAATCAAGAATTATATATCCTGCAAAACTGTCTCTCATATATCAAAATGAAATTAAGTCATTCACAGATAAACAGAAACTGAGAGACTTTGTATAAACCAAACCAAAGCTACAAGAAATACTGAAAGACGCTCTTGTCCTAGAAGAACAAAACCGTTAACTCTATATTTTAGGAGGCAATACAGGATACACCATCCAGAAACCTACTCAGTTAGGGAAGGCAGAAAATTCAATCAAAGCTATAATATTACAAGAAGTGATCCAATGATCATATCATGAAAACTATGATATCATCATATTAAAAACAGGGGTGTACTACAGTAGTTATAGTCCTTTCAGATGTAGAGGAACTTAATATGACATGCAGAAATTAAAATTGGGTTTAAACATAGATCATTAAGGGGATCACAGCAGTAGCCACAAAGTACAATAAAGATGCAATATATCAAATCAAAAAACATAACACAGGAGTCTCAACAACCACAAAACCAACACTGAAAGGGGGAAAATAAACACATAAAGAAGAATGTCCCTGAACAGAACAGTAAGAACAACAGAGAAAACATCCACAGAAAAATAAACACATCACAATGACAGCTCTAAACACACACCTATCGATAATTACACTGAATTTAAATGGACTCAACACTCCAGTAAAGAGACAATGAGCGACATCTTAGATCAAAGACATGACCCATCCATACGTTACAAGAAATTCACACTTAAAGATATGAACTGAAAATTAAAGGATGGGAGAATATATATCAAGCCAACAATATACAAAGCAAAGCAGCTGTGGCAATACTAATCTCAGATAAAATAGATTTTAATGTAAAATCTACCATCATCGACAAGGATGGAAACTACTTACTGTTGAAAGGTTCCATACACAGGACTTAAAAATATTAAATATTTATGCACTCAATACTAGCACATCTAAATACATAGAGGAAACATTGACTACATTAAAAAATGAGATAGATCACTCCACAATAATAGTGGGAGACTTCAACACACCTCTCTCAGTATTGGACAGATCTTCTAGAAAAACATTCAGTAAAGACAAAGAAAATCTTATTGGCACAATTACCAACTAGACCTCATTGACATATACAGAACTTTCTATCATCAGCAGACAACCATACCTTTTTTTCCAGTGCACATGGAACATTTTCCAGAATAGATCACGTGTTAAGACATGAAGCAAATTTCAACAAATTTCATACTTTGAATTCTTGCAAAGCATCTTCTCTGACCACAAAGCCATAAAAGTTGAAATCAATAGCACAAAAAATGTAAGACAGAAACCGGAACTTATGGAAACTGAACAACATCTGAACAACATCTCACTCAAAAAGCCATGGGTTATAGAAGAAATCAAGGATGAAGTAAAGAAATTTATGTATTCCAGTGAGAATGGAAACATTTCTTACTGGAATCTATGAGATACAGCCAAAGCAGTGCTCAGGGGTCAGTTTGTCTCTATAAATGTACACATCCAGAAGGAAGAATCTAAACCAAAGATCTAACTCTACAGTTTGAACAAGTAGAGAGACAGCAATAGAGGAAACCCTCAGGCCCTAGAAGAAAACACATCATAAAGATTAGAGCAGAACTAAACAAACTAGAGAATAGAAGAACAATTGAAAAAACTGAAAAGACAAAACACTGGTTTTTTGAAAAGATCAACAAAATTGACAAACCAGTGGCTAAACTTACTAAAGGAAAACAGGAAAGGAAACAAATAATGCAAATAAGGAATTCAGAGGGGTGATGTCACAAAAGATCCATCAGAAATCAAAAATATCATAATAGAATACTACAAAAGACTGTAAGAAATTCAAAAACCTAGAGGAAATGGATAAATTTCTAGATTCATGCAAATGGTGCTGGCAAAATTGGATACCCATCTGCAAATAACTGAAACAAAATCCGTATCTTACACCTTACAAAAACCAGCTCAAATTGGATAAAAGACTTAAATATGAAAACTAAAATGATAAAGCTCATCCAAGAAAAAATAGGATCAATAATGGAAGTTTTAATACACAATGTAAACAAAGTTCGAAATCTGTCAAACAAAGCCCAATCAACAGAAGAGAAAATAGATAAATGGGCACTACTAAGAATCAAACACTTTTGCTCATCCAAAGACTTTACCAAAAGAATTAAAATACCACCTAAAGAATGGGAAAAAATATTTGGCAACTATATGTCAGACCAATGTCTGATCTCCATAATCTACCAGGTACTACAAAATATCAACAATAAAAGTATACATAATCCAATTTAGCAATGAGCGAAGGAGATGGACAGACATTTTTCTAAAGAGGACATCCAGGCAGCCAAAAGACACACGCAGCAATGTTCACGATCAAGAATTAGATAATCATCTCACCCCAATAAAGTTGGCCATGATCCAAAAAACACAAAACAAGAAATGCTGGAGAGGCTGTGGAGAAACTGGAACTCTCCTACACTGCTGGTGGGATTGTAAAATGGTACAACCTCTTTAAAACAATCTGGCATTTCTTTAAAAAGCTGGAAATAGACATACCATTTGACCCAGTAATCCCACTGCTTGGAATAGATCCTACAGATGCAAGGGCATTTATATGAAGAGATACATGCACACGAATGTTTATTGCAGCACAGTCCACAACAGCAAAGAGATGGAATCAACCCAGAGGCCCAACAACAGATAAATGGTTAAATGAACTATGGTATATATACTCAATGGAACACTGTGTAATGATAAAGAACAATGATGATTTCAGGAAGTATCTCATAAACTGGTTTCATTATGTCAAGTAAAATTACTCAGTGGTACAAGGACAAGTACTGTATGAGATCCCTACTTTAAGGACTTGAAAATACACTCATGTACCGAAGAAAGAGCAGTTACAGTACAAAGGAGGGGAAGGAAGGACAGAGAGGGTTGGTTATAGATTGTCGATAGAAATTTGGTTGCATGAAGTCAGTCACAGCACACATTAGAAAGAAGACCAATCTAACTGGACTTCAAAATAACCTGAAAACTTTTCCAATCTTAACCCAATATGGCAAGGACAGAGTAGCAGGGTCAGGAGACATCGTGGCCAATTGGTATAACCAGCGTGTTGCTAAGTGAGTCTTTCCTACCCTATGCTGGTGAGCGGTGCCTGGTGTCTTAAAAGCTAGTAAGCTGCCATCTGAGGTACATGAAATAGTCCCAATTCGGCAGGAACAGATGATCACCAAGGACAAAACTGACATGGGGGAAAAAAACCCAGAAGACAGAAAGACCCATGTGAATGGGTGACTACATCAACACGCGACCATAAGAGCCAGATGATGTCCAACCACCTCCAGTAACAGCCTTGGCGGGGCTCACAAAGTTGAGTCCCATTGGCAGTAAGAGTTAAAAAAAGGGTGCACCCTGAGAACTCCACTAAAAGACCACAACTGATGGTCGAAAGGCTTGGGGTTCCCCTGGGAGCATGGCCCCTAGACCCAATGCTGCCCCTGATGATAAATCATTACTGAGGTCAACTCCTAGGACAGGAATGGATTGGACTCAGTGACACAGAGTGCCATATGATGTGTGCACTTTATGGTTCTATGCATGTATAGGATGTCATCCTACTGGCCTCTTAGAAGTGGGGAGTGGAGAGGGTGGAGAAGAGGGTACAGGCGATTGCTAGGAGGATACAACTTATATGGACGAGAAAGGAGGAGTGTGCTGTCACCAGGCGAGGAGAGCAGTAGGAGCTGTACATAGGCGGGCATATGAATTTAAACTTCCACTCAACTCCAATAAAAAATGAAAAGAAAGAAAAGACTAAGGAGAGTCAGCAAGCAAAATAAATATAAGAATGAGTTACTCAAGACTGGAGTGACAGACATCTGAAAGAAATTTAAAAATAAAAGTGCTTAAATGGGTTAGAAATGTTTTCTAAAATATTGAAAGAATAAGCCTGCGGGGGTGGGGGGAGGTGGAGAACAAGCATATTAAAGGAAAACAAATACACTTTATAGGATAAATGTTGCTACCAGACTGAAAATCTCAAATTATTGATTATCTTACAGATCAGACATAGCTTCAAATATAATTTGTTAACTAAAAGACAGATGAGAAATCACATGGAAAGCAGATACTGTCATGAAGTTATTGAAAACAGGAAAGAACAGTTACAGTACATAGAGAATAGAATAAGAAGGGTCAACATACATCAAAAAAGACTTTCAGAGGGAGAGAATATAACGAGGAAGTAGATATTTGAAGAGACAACAGCTGAATATTTATTAGAATTAAAAAATTAGAGTCTTAGTCTCCAAGGAAGTAGCATAACACTTCTTGAACAGAATAAATAAATGAATGAAGTATACCCAGATAACACTGATAGAACTGACAAATATTAAAGCAAAGATACAGTATGAAAAACAACAGGAGAAAAGAAGACAGATTGCCTCTAATTAATAAATAAAAATTTATTGGACAGCAGACTTCTTATCAACAACACATAGCAACAACTCTAAGAATGAAGTTGAATCCAAAAGGAAGGAATTTTGTGCAAGAAGCAACAATCAACAAACAAACTAGGAAATACCCTGAACTTTTTAAAATAAGCCTTCACTCTAAAAATAAACATGTGACAGGAGGTACAACAGAGTTATGCAGAGGGTGCTAAGGAGGCACTGGGGATGAGTGCACACTGAAATTTGGGAAGAGGAAGCCCAAGTCGGTGGGGAAAATTGCTCCAGGCTGAGAGGAGGCCACTGTCTTAGAAAGACAGAAACTTCAGTGGCACAGTAGTTAAGAATTATACCTGCTAACCAAGAAATGAGCAGTCAAAATCTGCCAGGGACTCCCTGGAAACTCGATGAGGCAGTTCTACTCTGCCCTATAGGGTTGCTATTAGGCAGAAACGACTCAATGGCAATAGGGTTTTTGGTATCTACTCAGCTACTCAGCGGTAACTAACAGCAACGGCATAGCACATTAGGAAAAATGCAAATAACTCAATAATGTTCATATTCAACTAGAGAAGTAGCAATGTTTCCCAAGAGAGATAAACAGACAGTAATTCCAAAGCCCAGGAACTTCTAGTTCTTTGTTTTTTTTAATAGAAACGAGAAGGGAGCATCCAGCTAATTACAGAAGAAGCAAGATCTCCTTAGGGGCTGTGCAAAGTCCTAAGAAAAAATTCAAAATGGTACAAAACTTGATCAACATGGAGAAGTTCAAATGACTAAACCAAACTTAGCATTCCTTCACTCATCCATGGTGCCACTGGCTAATAACGGTAGAATTTATCTTGATAACCTAGGTTGTGGTAAAGCGCTTGGCTACTAACCAGAAAGCCAGTGATTTCAACCTACCAATTGCTCCATGGCAGAAAGACGTGGCAGTTAGCTTCCTTAAAGATTAAAGACTTGCAAACCCTAGGAGGCAGCTCTTTTTCCCACATCGTTGCTATGAGTTAGAATCCACTGGGCAGTAACACAGCCTATCTGACTCCTAGCTTCACAGCAAGTTGGTAGAGAAGCAGTCAGAAAAGGAGGAAGCATGCTAAAAAATGCTGTTCAGAAATTAGTCTTATCTCTCTACAGAAGTTCCATTTCATTTCCTTTCGGTTGTTGCAGACACCTCAGGTTTCTAATGACATCAACAAACCTCCCTTTCTTCTCTGGTTTCCACATGACTACTCTTCCGAATATACTCTGCACCTCAAAAATGCCTGCTGGCTAGTTTTCCTCTTGACTCATCTTGCTGTATCGCCTGTGTCTTCTAGTGTGTATCATTTCGCTTCCTCCTTTGTAGGATTCATGTACACTTCATTTAATATTCTATGATCCATTTCATAAAAAAGTCTGTTAGCACGTAATGGTCTGACAAATTCAAAATTATCTGCCTTTGAAAAGAAGCAAGATACTCAAGAAAAGTGCTCTCCTAGATGCAATTCCATGACAGCCCGAGAGTGAATTTTTGACTTCTGCAAAACAAAGGAAGGCTAGGTTTAGTACTATACACTGTGGAAATGAAGTCAAGTGGCTGAGTTAAAAAAAAAAAAAAAAGCATCGTATACTACTCTACTTTTAAAGCCATAGTATGTTAGCAGACAATTTGGTCACAAAACTTTTGTTTCAAAACATCTTGTTTTCATCTGAGTTTGATACTATTAAGTTTGCTTTGTTTGTTCATTGATCCATCCATCCATCTAATAAATATTTATTGAAAGGGCAGCCATATCACTTAACTACTGTACCATCAGGGCCCTAACAGAAGGAGGTAGAGTCTAAATTAACAGTGATGTAACAATATGAGCAGAGATAGTGAGAATGGTAACATATTCTGAAGTCTGTAACCAAAGCCATTGAACTGCATCTGGAGAAACTGTAAACAAATGTATGTTCGGTGCATATACTGTCACCAAAGAAGTTCTAATTTTCTAGTCCCTTTTAGCCTTGTAATTTATACATAGCCTCTGAAAAACAGAAAATAGTTACATATTCAATATGGTACTACATACAACTTAAATGACTTTCACTCCAGTCTGCTTGTTCAGAGATCAGTGAAACATAAAAGATTTAAAATAGAATATTTGATAACAAATTCCATCTCCTTGAAATAGTTAACCCTGATATCAATCAAATCTTTCTTGTCTTTGAACCTCAGACTAAATGATGCCACAATTTCAAGCTATGTTTAAATCACAGCAAAACGATGCCGCAATCAATTCAATAGAAAAATAAATTTGCTAATTTAGTGAGAATCAAATACAAAATACAAAGCAATGGAATTACCCTAATTTTCTACTTCCCTACTTTTCAACTTAATTCTGTATTTTATGGGGCCTTTGGTCATCAGTGAGAAAGGACGTGTTCTTTCTTTCATCCCGATTAGACAGTAAACTTCTTCAAGACAAGGATAACATCACAAGCCTCCTTTGTGTTCTATCAGTTTCTATACAGTTGTGGAACAGGCGAGATGGCAGGTTAGATGGCAGATAGCACAGCAGAGGGGGCATGAAAGGTACCGCCTTTGGAGTCAGACATGCTTAAAAGCGCAATTCTGTCACATACTGACATGTAACTTAATGCAAACAACTATACCTCTAAGTTTTCATTTCTCATTCATAAAATGGGTGTAATAATGACCTTGAGGAACTATTAAGACTACCCAAGACAGTATTAGAGATGAGTTCAGTGTTGAGCAACTGGTAACTACTCCAGCAAAGCAGCAGCCACAGCTGTTTAATAAAGACTGATTTAGCACTCACAGATAGAGCCCGAGGGTATTTAATGCAGTGATTCCCAAACGCAGCTACAGACCATGTTAAAATATATTGTTTCTTGAATTCTTGTCCTCAGACTACTGAATCACCCTGAGTTTTACAAAATCAGCTCAGCAGTGGTCCCCTACAAGGTACCAGTTCAGGGAAACTCAACCAATGCACACTTGCAAAAATAAAATAAAATAAATAACTGCAAAGGCTGAAAAATTAATATAATTTTAAAATCTCAGGAAAGAAGTACAGGTTAAAAGTTTGCTCTTGCATTTTTCCTAAAAATCGAACATAAGCAGCAACCTCAGTGGATATAAACCAAGAACAAAACTGGTATCTCTTGAATGTCTTTCAAAGCCAACTACTTATGTTTAATTTGAAGATTCTCTTTGTTGTCTGACCAACAATGTAGTCACACAGATTTTTAGAAAGGCAATTATTATCCTCTAAAGAGCAGGACAGTATTCTCTTAAACATTACCTAAGTTACACAGATGTCAATGGCTGGGAATTTTACATTTGTGCAGTCCTCACCAAACAGGCTGACTGGGCCCATTAAAAGTATACAAGCATCCTCCTCTAAGCATAAAAGGAGAGAGAAACAAACTCCTTCTCAGTTCTGACTCTCAGTAACTTAAAGCATTTACAAAGAGAAGGCCACTTTGGATGAAGTTGAAAAAGCTATTAAGATATAGAGCATCTTACAGTTACACATGTACCTTGTATTTAGGTAGCACTTTTCCTTACAAGAAAGCCCATGCACAGACAGATGTTAGCTTATGACTCCGAAGGTGAAGGATCAAGAACTAAGAGAATCACACCCTGGCTGGAGATGAAGCCCAGATTTGGGCACAGAACTTAAGAAGTTTCCCTGGCATGTCATCAACTGTGAGGAGACAGCAGCTACCATCTGCCCTTAAGGCTCTCTATAAGACCAATCATGAAGTCCCTTCTTCCAATTTTAAGTTGTTTCCTTGCTCCCTCCAATCCCAAGTAGCACTTTGTTAATTTTATCATTTCAAAGTTTTAAAGAGTGAGGAGTAAAAAGGGGGGTGATTTTCAGAAAATCCACTGAAAAGTATAATTTGTACATTCTGGATGTCCCTGGAAACCAAATGCTTAAGTTAATGGAATTGAGGGACTCCTGGATCAGTGGAAATTATTTTAATCAGAGAGGTAAATTTAGGAGGATTACTATTATCCAGCAAGATAGCAACATGGTTTTGCTCTCGCCATGTTAGCCCGGGCATATAGAATCTAGATGGCTGGCAATTTTCAAAAGCTTAATGTGCCTCAAATTGCTTCAGTTTAAAATGCTTAGCCTGTCTGGACTAGGTTTCCTGTACCATGTCATTATTGATAGTCTAGGGAGATCAATAATTAGCATTAAATAGAGGCATATATTAAGCAGAACATAAATTGGGACCAGAATCCTTTTCCAGAGCCTGTGAGTCTAATCCTCCCTTTTTCTGAAATTCCACAGTACTTTATCTATTCCTCTCTTAAAGTGCTTCATACATTATAAGGTGGCCTACAGTTCTGACAGTACACATCATCTTTACTAAAATTGTATGCTTCTTGAGTTTAGGAATGACGTTTTACTTATCTCAACATTTCGCCACAGCATCAATTGCTGCCTCATATATATGCTCGGCACTTAATGTTTTCTGAATGCATAGGAGATATAACAGCTGCCTCCCTACATGTTATCACATTCATTCTTGTAAGATAACATGATACGTTGCAAAAATGGCCACAATTCTTCATGCCTCCTGTTTGCACACACCTGTTTGCAATGTAACTTTGCCACTCCTCCCATGACGACACGGAGTCCAGTTCTTCAGCCCAAGTATCTCGGCTTGTCCTGGGACTTGCTTTAGCTAACACAAAGTACCTAGATCAGCTTGGTGCAGCCCAGACCTGAAGAACCATCCAGCCAACCCATGGACTCATGAGCTAAATACATGCTTGTTGTTTAAGCCCCTAAGTTTTAGGGTGGTTTGTTATACAGCTTTACTTATGAGTAATATATATACATTTACAGATGAGAATACTAAAGCTTAGTAAGGTTAGAAACAAGCCTATAAAGTTATAGAGCTTGTAAGTGACAAAGTCAGATCTGAAGCCAGTCTTTCTGATTCCAAAGCTCATAGTCTTCCACTAAACAAATTAACCAGCTTTCAAATATTTTTGTGCCTTCAAAATTAAGTTTGAAGGCACAAAAGGCAAAAGGCAAAGAAAGAGAGAGCTCGCTTTGTTGTTGTCAGGCACTATGGGGACTGCCAAGTAGAGTGGTCACCCCAGATGGGCAGGGATGAGATAAGGTGGCTTATTTTATTAAATGTACGATACTCCTAAGTACAGAACTTCTTTAAACAGTGTCTGAAAGGAATGATATTCTTGCATTCAGAAAAATAGAGTTCAACTAATGTTATTACTATTCAGGCTTGGTGATTTTGGTCATCCCCTCATCCAAAATATTTTTCCTTCACTCTTATCAGAAAGAAGGAAACCCTGGTGGTGTAGTGGTTAAGTGCGATGGCTGCTAAGCAAAATATTAGCAGTCTGAATCTACCAGGTGCTCCTTGGAAACTCTGTGGGGCAGTTCTACTCTGTCCTATAGGGTCACTATAAGTTAGAAGTGACTTGACAGCAATGAGTTTTTATCAGAAAGAAAAATAATCTCCCAAGTAATTAATTCTGTGTCCATTCCCTTCCTTTGGTCATGGATTTGCTGAGACAGTTTTGGTTTTCCAAACTGATGGACAAAGTTTGAGTTTGTTCCTAGGTGTTAACATCTGCATCTGAATAGTAGTCCTATCTCCAACTTTGCAGCAGCCTTAGCATTTGTGGCTGCAGGCCTGGGAACTTCTCACAGCAATGCAAGACTCTGCTTTGGATGTTCCAGAGAGCTACTCATATGTGAAAGGGAGGGCTCTTCCTCCTCCCAGAGCTATCAAGAGACAGCATTTCAGGAGGTATTGCCAGTCAACTGCAATGAACAGGAACGGCCAGTGCTACTGTGTGCATGATGGATGGGGCGGCCTGTTTGCTCACGTTCTCGTGTGTGCCCAGCAGATAAGAGCATGCTCTTAAGAGTTCCTTTGCTTGGAGAAGGTATGCAACTTCCTCATATGGAATTTGGCCATACATTGTCCGTCAGGGATGACCAAGGTATTTGGAATTTGCTGTGGCTGGTAAAACAGGTTGGAAGAAAGAAGCAACATGATGGGTTTGGTTTTGTTGCTTCTCCCTTCATCTTGCAGCCCTGGCCTCATGTTGTGAGATCCCCCACTTTGCTGGCCCATTTTCAGAAGTCTTCTCTGTGTACCCCTGTTTTGCTGACCTGCTGCCTCAAGGTCCCCATCAAGCAAGTGTACCTCCAGCACAAGGAAGAAAAATGTATTTAATAATCTTGCAGTGGGACAGGTTTTTTGAACATATATAAAAAAGTTCTACAATAAAAAAGCAAAGCTAAAAAACTAAAAGGCAAACAGTAATCTGAGAAGAAAAAACAAACGCAACTCAAAAAATCTATCTTAATAAAGTAAGTGAAGGCTCTGACAAATTAACAAGAAAAAATATCAAGAATACAGCTAATAAATGAGCAAATGATATGAACAGGAAATACCTGTGAAAACATGCTAAGATCACTAACAATAGAAGAAATGTAAATTACGACTTCAATGTCATATTTCCTTGGTCAGATTGGAAATATAAAGAACATTTAATAACTTATCATGTTTGCAAGGAGATCTTCATGTTGGTAGGTGTTATGGATTGAACTGTGTTCCTTAAAAAACCTGTAGCAGTTTGGCTAGGCTGTCATTCATGGCATTGTGTGATGTTCCTCCATGCTGGAGTTCCTGCCTCTACAATGTTAATGAGGGTGGATGGGAAGCAGTTGTGTAGGTAGAGAAAGATTCAATGTGTGAAACTGTTTTGTGCCTTGAGGCAGTCTCTTGAGGTATAAAAGGAAAGGGAGGCAACTGAGATTTGGGGACCTCATACCATCAAGAAAGAAAGCAGTGTCAGGAGCTGAGTGCATCCTTTGGAAAGGACCAGGGTCCCTACACCTCAGAAACTTCCAGTCCAGGAGAAGACTGATGACAAGGACCTTCCTCCAGCACCGGCAGAGAAATCGTCCCCTGGAGATGACACTCTGAATCTGGACTTTTAGCTTACTGGACTGTGAGAAATAAAATTTCTCTTTCTAAAACCACCTACTTGTGATATTTCTTTTAAAGCAGCACTTGATAACTAAAACAACAGGAGTATAAATTGTTATATCTTGGCCATATCTATGAAAATTTAAAATGCAAATCCCCTGTGAATGAAAATTCTACTTCTCCCAATTCATCTAAAATGTCCTCAAACAACTGAAAAATCTGATATTTTAAAAAGATTTTCACTGTAGTATTGTTTATAATAAAAAACGATGTAAACAAACAGAAGGCTAGTTACATAAATTATAGTGTTTCCAAATTTATGATGGAATACAACACAGCTGTTAAAAATGAGTCTCTGTAAATACCAATTTAGAACAATCAACAAAACACGGGTAAGTTAAAGAAAGAAAAGGAAAAAGCAAAATGGTGATAATATGATAGGAAAATATCATTTTGTTGAAATAAAAAGGAGTTCTTTACCCCTGCTTTACACACTTATGAATTATATACACATAACGTCTACAAAAGAACTGCATAAAAATTTGCAGCAGAGCTACACTGGGGGAGTGGAGATGCCTAGCTGGCTGTGGGTCAGGTGGGAGCAAGATGCAGACTTAACTTTTCTTGTATACCCTTTTCTGTTTTTAAAATTTCATACTATCTACAAAATAAAGGAGGCTTAGAAGAAGGGTGATGGGCTATTCCTCCTTTATATGATGGGTACCCCTCCAGAGATATGGCCAGAGCATTATGTGACCCCACAGGAAAAATATCTCATCAGTGCTGGCAATAAGGTAACAGAAAGGATACTGAAAGGTTGTTGCTAAACGATCTTGACCCTGGAGCTGAATCCTGAAGGACAAACAGGCCTGAGTCAGGTCGAGAAAAGGTTTCTCTGTCCCAGAGAACCAGAGGAATTTGGGGAACTACAAACATTTTATTTTCTAATGCTACATATTCATGTTTGCTCATTTTTGGTATTTATCTTTATATCCTCCAGAATCAAAAACCTAAACCCTTTGCAGTCAAGTGGATTCCAAGTCCTAGTGACTCTATAGGATGGAGTAGAACTGCCCCATACTGTTTCCAAGGATCATGTGGGATTCGGTGGATTTGAACTGCCAGTCTTTTTGTTAGCAGCTATAGCTCTTAACCACTACGCCACTAGGGTTTCTGAAGCACTTATTACATATCTAACATTTCCTGAATCTGACTGGTAGGCAGAAAGCTCATGTTTCAAGAGATCCAGGGATTGCTCTAAAGATTCACACAGTAATAAACAGCAGCTGTGACAGCAATGACCAGAGGCGCAAATACCACCTTAATTAGCCAAACAGCTGTATGGTAACATTTCATATGTCAATTACAGGCTGCAAAGCACATTCACAGATGTTATCACAAAAATTTGGTCAGGTGTTATTATAGCCACTCTACTGACGACAAACCAAGGATTACAGAATGATGCGCCAAAAGTTATTGCTAAAACAGGGCCAACAAACACTTGAATGGATAGTTCTTTCTGCTGCTCTACAGTGGCCTCTACTTAAACTATCATTAATTAAAACCTTGACTAGGATACATGTATATATTCTCTCTCACTGAACACAAATAACCTGAAAAGTGTACATGACATAAATATTGCATGGGTCTTCATTCCATCTTCTGGCACTTAATGTATCACACAATACTTACACTACAGAATCTCTGATATATACAAGAATTGTCGGTTTTCTTTTTTTTTTAATTCACAAAACAAACAAACAAAGCATCAAAACAAATCCCCCTCCCCCCCAATTTTTAAAGGTAAAATATAAAAACAAGGAATTTTAGTCACAATAGACAGGTATTACTATCTGCATTCTTCTTACCTAACACCCTGTCACGTTCTCCACAGTGAAATGCAAAATGTGGAATGTGAGTGATGGAGTTGGTGAAGCAAGAAAAGCAATCAGAAGAAAGAAGGGTCATCACATTTTGTGACAATGACAATGGTAGACTAGCCTCCCCAACACAGCTACCAAGCATCCTCCTTAGGATGTTCCTTTTCTGCTACAAATACACACACAGTCTTCCCTTTCAAAGCATTAACTCCTGATGTTTGTAAATATCCCCACACAGCAGATCTCATGGGTAAAGCAATTAAATCACAATTACTATAATGAAAGTAAAATCTGCTGCATAGATAATCCAACTACAGTCCAAATTAGACATGGGAGATAACGGGGTCCACATGGGTGAAAAAGGACTTCCTCTCTCTGCCATTCCCTGGTGGTAGCTGGTTTTCTGAACTACCGGACAAGTATCATCAGGCTTATTATTTCAGATGCATACACGGCAAACAGGCAAAGTAAGAAGGGACCGCATTGCCTTGATTTTGTACAGTAAGACTTGTCTCACTGCATGGCAACACTAGATACCTGAAAAGGGGCTACAAAGCATCAAGAATCATTTTCTTAAAAAAATATCCGGAGTAGTTAAAGCAGATATTCCAAAACTCACGCATGCAAACATGAAGTGACTTGGACAGTTCTTTGGAGTCCCTGAGTGGAGTAAATAGTTAACATTTTCAGCTGCTAGCCAAAAGTTTAGGGGTTGAAATTCACCAAGAGGTACCTCAAAAGAAAGGCCAAGTAATCTACTTCTCAAAAACCAGCCAGGGAAAGCCCTATTGGCTAAAGTTTTACTTGATATACGTTAGTTTGCCTAGAGTTGGAATCAATTTGATGGAAATTGTTTTTTGTTTTCAAACAATCTGTTTCTAACGACAGGCTTTTAGTTTACACCAGGGCTTCCAGAACAATACTTGGAACAGGTCAAATTATAGGCTGAAGCCCTGGAATGGAGACTCAGAATAGGCATAGTGAGCCATTTCAGCAGCCTAACACGTAAGTCTGGATTCTTGGCAAGACTGTGGAGAGTGACGTATATTCAAAGTGGAATGGTCAGCTGCATCTCTGAGAGAGGAACCACTGTTTCTAACTCTGCTCAAAATCCTATGGCCAAGTGATTCGGTTGCTATGCAATGTACTCAGTCACTCAGGCACTTACCTTGCTTACCAGGTCACCCACAATGAACAATTTTACATTTTTTTCATCACGTCAAAGATTCTCCTTCTAAGTTTGGCTAGCGTCTGTCTCCCTCCCAACCTCACAGCATCGTCCTATAGAATCAAAGCCTCTCTTCAAATTTACAGTCCACCACAGGAGTGGATGACCAGTTAGCAAAGATAAACACAGGCTTATACAAATGAGAAAGTAAGCACCAGTACGCCCGTGCTTGTCTTGCTTACCAAGTCATCCACCTCTGCATACACTGCCCTTATTTTCTAAGAGGAAGATTAGGCTTCTAGCAGGGCTCTGACCCTGTAATTTTTCCCATTCTGGTGATTTCAATTCAACCAAATTTTTTAAATCCAGGCCTGTTCCAGTTTCACTTCCTCAGCCATGACTGAACCAGGAAGAACTCGTCTGAAGACCTGGTTTGCACATAGTTTTAACATACCTTTCAACTATAACAGTATATTATGTTAGGAAGATTTTAGGTACTCTATTAAAATGCCAAGAAAGTGACTTATTCCCCTCCTCAAATTTTTTTTTTTAAAGAAGAGAATTTGGCTTTTACTTTTCTTTATGTAAACATAATATTTCTGCTTGGGAGGATGATACATGAGGAACTAAGTTTTCAAACACACAGTTGAGGAGCTGGGAGGGTTACCATTCAAATATTTTATCCTTGACAAAAATATAACTTCTCTTCTCGGGAAGAGGTTTGAGATTTTTGTTCCTAAGGGTAAAAAGATTCATAATAAAACTGAAAAGTCTTCTTGGATGTCAAAGAGCTCATAAAGAAAAGATATTTAGATAAGTTGGGCACATAAATCAGAAAAATGAGATTCTTTCGGCTACTTAGAAACTTTCAGAAACAACATCAGTACTTCCAAGGTACTTGATTCCCTTCCTAAGGGCAAACTTGGAAACTTGCAATTTAGGTTGGTATTGAAGAATCACAAAATTACAGGATAGTGGTGGGGTGGGGTTAAGCAAACCATCCGTAGACTTTCATGTCTGAAGACCCAAGATAAAAGTGCTGCTTGGGGTTCTAGCCAAAATACCCACCCACTGCAGTATTCTCTTCTTGGGCAAGTCTTTAAGCGCTCACATTGACAGTCAAAAGGGCTGCTACTCCATCCAGCTAATGCCATCTGTCAAAAGACACAGCTTCATGTCTAAGAGGGCAACTAAATTTTATTTCAAAAGCACAGCCTTGTTATCTTTTTCAAGCTCATGGGATTATGAGGAAGGTATATGAGAACAGGAGCTGAGAGCTAGAGTGGAAAAGACAAGGACAAGAATTTGAAAAGCTACAAGACTGATTCTAAACTGAAAAAAAGCAAGTGCTACAGACATCAGGCATCCTGTGCAATGGGAAGGAAAAAGGCTGGGAAGGAATAGGATATAGCAGCATGACCGAAACCTTGGTATGTTGGGCTGACTCCCCAGTATCCACACAAACATCCTTCCATGCTGATGTAACTGTTAAGGTGTAGAGCCAAAAGACTGGGAGACATAATATAATTCCAGTTGCCATACTTTACCGGATAAGCTGAGGTCCAAAAATCAGCTGATCCACACAATGAGACATCGAGAAACCACAACTCTCGCATAACAGTAGTGTTCAACCAAAGCGAAGGGCATACTAGAGAGCGACTGACTGCTGTCTTCAAATGTCAAAGGGGTGACATGTGGAAGGTGGATTAGATTATTTTGTGAAGTTGCGACGGTCAGAATTAGGCCTGATGTACTGATGGCATCATTTAAGCAAGTTACCAGAAATTACTGTAAAGAATTAAAGAAATTTAAAAGTAGGTTTAAGTTCAAAATGAAGACAACCTAATAATCACAGTAGCTAGTCCCTAAACTGAAAGGACTAATCGATGATCACCAAAACAAATATTCATTGACAGCCTGCTATTTATTTTCAGACCCTGAAACATTTTTCACACGTATTTTATTATTTCATCCCCACAATTATAAAAAGTTATCATCACCTTTATTAAGCACTTTTCATAAAAGAATAAATTGAGGGTCAAATACATGAAATAATTTTCCAAGTTCACATAGCTAGGACGTACCTGACCCAGGTTTTAAAACCCTATCTACCTGGGAATCCTGGTGGCTTACTGACTTAATGGTACAGAAGCAAAACAAAAGGTTGTCAGTTCAAATCCACTAGGCTTTCCTTGGAAACTCTATGTGGCAGTTCTACACTGTCCTACAGGGTCACTGTGAGTCAGAAGTGACTCAACAGCAACAGGTTTCACTTTTTTACTGTCTGAGTCTTGAGTGCCTAAGCATATAATTATATAACACTAATTAGGACACTTAATTATTTACTAGCAATTAATTATGATAAGAGTAGCTGCCCATAGCTGGCAGTGTTCAAGTGAAGACTTAGTATCCATCTGTAAAATCCTGAGGAAGAGATTCTTCTCAAAAAGAATGGGTTAAATTAACTCTGAGCTCCCTTAAAACTCAATGACAAGATAATCACTTCATCAATTACAAAAGTAAAAAAATTATTTCACTCTTTTGCGAAAAATACACACTACCTTTATCATGCAACTTCCCAGCATGGACTCTGAGACAGCTGGGCCCTGGAATTGATTTACAATCAGATTTTCTCATTGCTTGTAAAGCACATTACCAGTAAACCATCTCCAGTTCCATTTTAATGGGACCAATTTGTTATTTTTTTGGAAACTCCTTACCTCCATTGTTACAGAAAAGACATAAGGAAAAAAAAAAAAAAAGGCCTGGATGTTGCAGTTCAAGAATTAATGAAGGTCCTGAAACAATTATGCCTTAAATATACAGAGGTCTCGTTAATGTAAATAGACTGTATTTCACAGCAAATCCTCCCAGAACAGCAAATCCATTTCAGCACGACAGAGTGGGCAACGTAATAAGGCTACCAGTCTGTACTGAATTTGTGATCTTACTTCCATTGACATTGACTAATACACAAAGAGCCCGGCTTACAGGATCTGGGAAACATTAGGTCACAGTGTGAAATATATGCTAATATAGCACAATTTATATATAAAAATAGAGGAATCTAAATAGCTAACTGAAGCCAGAAGTTGCTGGTCCAGCCAAGGAGAGACTGAGGAACATGAATAACGCAAAGAGAACGTTGTTCTCATTCAAAAGCCCTGGGAACACTGTTTTTGCTGTTAGCAGCCATCAAGTCAGTTCTGAGTCACAGTGACCCTATGTACAAAAAAAAAACACTGGCTCGGAGCCACCTTCACAGTCACTGTTAAGTTTGAGCCCATTGTTACAGCCACTAGGTCAACCCATTTCCCCGAGAGTCTTCCTTTTTTTATTAACCCTCTACTAAGCATGATATTCTTCTCCAGCGGCTGGTCCCTTCTCATAACACGTGAGTGCAATGAAGTCGCACCGTCCTCACTTCTAAGGAGCATTCTGGCTGTACTCCTAGGACAGATTTGTTTGTTCTTCCAGCAGTCCATGGTATGTTCTTCAGCAACACAGTAATTCAAAGACATTAGTTCTGTGTTCGTCCGTATTCATTGTCCAGCTTTTCTATACATACGAGGTAAATGAAAATATCATGGCTTGGGTCAGGTACACCAAAGGTGAAATCTTTGCTTTTAACACTTTGAAGTGGTCTTTTGCAGCAGATTTGCCCAGTATAATAGGTCGTTTGATTTCTTGACTACTGCTTCCCTGGCCATTAATTGTAGATCTAAGTATAATAAAATCCTTGACAACTTCAATCTTTTCTCCATTTATAATGATGTTGCTTATTGGTCCAGTTGTCAGAATTTTTGTTTTTTTTTATGTTAAGGTGTAAACCATACTGAATGCTACAGGCTTTGATTTTTACCAGTAAGTGGTTCAAGTCCTCTTCACGTTCAGCAAGCAAGGTTGTATCAGCTCCATATTGCAGGTTGCTGAGTCTTCCTCCTATTCTGGTGCTATGTTCTTCATGAGAATACTACCCTCAGGTTTTCTTTTAGCTTAAATACAATGATAAAACTGAATTTCTGCTATTTTCCAAAAGTATTAGCATCACTAATTAGAACATGATGTGTTTAAACCATCTAAATTAAAAGCTAATAGTCTACCAAGATCAGTCCCAGTCTCCACAGTTCAGGAGTCTGAGACAGAAACCTGGGGCACATATACCGTGATGGTTAAGATTGTGTGTCAACTTGGCTGGGCCATAATTGTGAGTGTTTTGGCAGTCATGCAATGTTGTGATTACTTTCTTCTTGAGATATTACATGTGATCATCCCATGATGAGATCTACCATGAGCAGCCAATCAGTTGAAAGGGAGTTTCCTCGGGCAGGGTCTCTATTCATTCTGGATCCTGCAGCTGGATCCTGTTTGTCTGACCTCTGTTTCTTGGGTCTTGAGCTAGTAGCTTACTTGCGGTCTTACCTGTTGACCTTGAGATTCATTGGTTTTCACAGCCTGTGAGTAACAGCTGTATTCCCAAACCTGCCAATCTTGGATTCATCAGCCTCTGCAGCTATGTGAATCAGGAGAAGCCTCTATCCTGATCCACAGACTTAGGATGCTCCAGCATTTACAACCATGTAAGCCATTTCCCTGATATAAATCTTTCTCTCTATATATGTATTTATACACTTCAATGGTTTATCTTCTCTAGAGAACACACACTTTGAATATAACTGGCAGGCAGTGTGATAAAGTAGGAAACAAAAACACAGTTATGGTTACAAACACCTGTTGTCTAATTAGTGCCTTGGGTCAGCCATAAGACTTTTATACTCATTACGTCATTTAATCCTCACAATGTAAGTTAAGAACTAGGACACCATCGGTCATAGTTTTCACCAATAATAAATTCCATTGAAATTGTTCAGTAGCAAAATCATGGCTAACAAGTCTATTAGTCCATTCCTAGAGCTGGGCAGCTTCTTGTACCTCCTACAGGTTCTGAAAGCCTGGGTCTATATAACAGTATTCACAGGAAAAGAAGAGCAGAAAAAGAAACAGAAGAAAAGCCATTGATGGATTCCGAGCAATGGAAACAGGATACCCAGAACATAAGTGTTAAAGGGGAAGTTGAAAATTATATATAATTTACTAGATTCCACAGGTTTGGTTCTCCTCTGCTGCTATCCATCTTTCATGACACAATCCACCCACCGCATTGTCACATTTTTCTAAGAACCACCTGGTTAGAACCTTCACTGAGCATCTTGTGGGATAAAGCCCTCAGCAGAGTACAGGAAGACTTTTATAATCTTCCCTTCCATCCCTCCAACTCCAGCCACAGGAAATTATAGCTCATCATCCCAAACACACTCTGCCCTCTCATTCTTGGTTCTCCTTATTGGGATGTCCATTTTCATCACTTTGTCCTTCCCCTCCCCCTGTTTACTGCTTGATATTCTAATTAGGATGGAAATAAAGTCCTTCTTCTTTATTGCTGTCATCTCAGCATGAAGAAACATAGTTGGAACAGAACAAACATTTATTGAATACAGGAATGAGAGAAATATAGGATAACAGAAATGAAACCATGAAGGGAGACAAAGAGGAGGAGAAATAAACTGTCTCCTTTTGAAATGGTTACTCTTCCCAACCAGACATCAATCATTCCTGAACTGTGAGATATATAGAACCTAGTCATGTACCTCTTTATAATGTTTTCCAAATTTATCTATTTCCATATTTTGCTCCCCTCCCAGACTGTAAACATCTCAAGGGCAGGGACTAAGTATGTCTACACAGTTGATGTTTAGCTCAGTACCTGGTAATACAGAAATTGTTCAATGAATCTTTTTGAAGGCCTTATAGAATTTCAGTCAAAGGAACCACCTTGAGTCATAAGAATTTGGAAGTCCCAATCAATGTTTGGGTTAAATTCCTGTAACTCAAATTGGGCAGATGAGATAAACAAATAACCGACAAAATAGTGTCCAAGTAAGAACTATAAATTTTGACAGTCAACCCAGATTAATGAATTGAAGTTTTTACTCCTAGAATTCAAAACATCTTCACTCAGACACTATTTATATGCACTTCTCACAAGCTCAGTTATCAGATTTCCCAGTCTAGAGTTGACTAGATCCAACAAATTGCGACCAGGAAAGGAGATAGAAGCAGATCAAGGAGAAACTATTTGGAGGAGAAAGAGACCCAAAGACTCAAAAAGCTTAACAGCTTGGGGCAATTTATTGACAGGGTTCAACAAATCCTGGGTATATGCTATAGGGCAGCACCATACAATAATTCAAAATGATGACCAATTATTACTGTGAAAAGGTAGCCTTGTTTAGGAAGAAGTGTGTGGGCAATCCATTAAGAAGGATTTCCATTAATAGCACTCCATGTAGTACTTAATGCGAAGTGCTTCATTTAGCTGAAAAACTCACTACAGTGGAACAGCTAACGAGCTGAAAATGCCAGATAAGTAATGTACTCCCACAGAAGCCAGCGAGGCTTCATATTGTGTATCTGTCCATTTTTAGCTATCCAACACATGGAAACAGACCAAAAGAAACATCAGCATGAAAATATACATTAAGACAGGGTCCTAAGTGCAATTCTGGTAGAAGCTGTGTTCCCATGGATCCCCAAAATAATGTTTTCACATTATGTCAATATTCTCAGTAATTATATTCTGGTTGTTTCATGTTTTAGTCAGTTAGGGCTGCTCTAACAGAAAAAACCACAGAGTGGATGGCTTTAACAAAGGAAAGTTTATTCTTACACAGTCCGGTAGGTTACAAGTCCAAATCCAGGATGTCTGCTCCAGGGGAAGACTTTCCCCCTTGTCCGCTCTGGAAGAAAGTGCGGTAGTGCATCAGTCTTTGTCCAGGGAGCACCTTGGCGCAGGAACCTCAGGTCTGAAGGACGCACTCTTCTGTGCTGCTTGCTTGATGGTGTGAGGTTCCCAATTCTCTGTCTGCTTCCTTTTCCTTTTGTCTCTTGCAGGATGAAAGGATTAAGGGTGGGGCAAGCCATACTCCATGGGAACTCCCTTTACAGTGGAGCAGGGAGGTGATCCTATGAAGGGATTTACAGCACCACCCTGATCCTTTAACACACAGCATAGGAAAACCACAAAATGGAAGACAGTCACAAGATACTGGGAATCATGGCCCAGCCATTTGGCTACACATATTCTGGGGGGGAAACAATTCAATCCATGACACACCCTAATCCTTTAACATAGACCACAGCACAATCACAAAAAGGAGGACAACTGTAGAATACAGGGAATCATGGTCACATAGCTACACCTATTTTGGGGAGGGGGGGCACATTCAATCCATGACATTCCATTTCTAATACTCTATTTTCCCTGTACCCTTGTCTTCTCTTCTTCCCTTTAAGGTATATGTTGACCTTTTGCTCTCATATAGATAATTTCTTAGTAGAGCGCCATACTTATAGGTAATATCCTTTATTTTGTAGGCTATTTTGTTGTTTCACTAAAACATGATCTCAGGGGATTCGGGTTTAAGTTTTCAAGGGTGTCTCCGGCCAGTAGTTTCAAGGAACTCTCTGATCTCAACTGGTGCAGTTAGTCTGGTCTTTTTTTTAAGAATTTGAATTTTATTCTATGTGTTTCTCCCACTCTATCCAGGATCCCATATTATGATCCTAATCAAGATGATGAGTCGTGGTGGCTGGGCACCATCTAGTTCTGGTCTCAGGGTAGATGAGGCCATGACTTGTACAGGCTTATACCATTGTAAACTTGTCCTCTGAGACTGGTTTCCTCCTTTCTCTTTTGCTCCCAAGAAGTAGAGACCAATAGGTAGTTCTATCTTAGATGGCCACTCACAAACTTTTAAGACCCTGGATGCTACTCACTTCACTAAGATGCAGAACATGAATTTTGTGAACTGTAGCCAAACTGGAAGCCCTGGTTGCACGGTGGTTAACAGCTGTTTGTTAACAAAATGTCAGCAGTTAGAATCCACTAGGTACTCCTTGGAAAGTCTAAGAGACAGTTCTGCCCTATAGGGTTACTATGAGTTGTAATCAACTCAGCAGCAATGGGTTTGGTTAATGGGGTTGCCAAACTAACTCGGAAGGCTGCACGAGCCCTTAAATGGTTCTCTGCACAGGAACTCTTAGTTTGATGTAAAGATAGTCACTATGAAGTTATCAGGAGAAACTACCTCCTGTACCCTTAATGACATTTATAGGACTAGTATCCAGTGCACAGTTACAGACAATTCTCTGTCTGAGGTATAATGATATCACCATGCACTTAATATAATCCTGTCCCATGTGGCACCCTTTCAAGGACAGACAACATAAGCTTTAAATGAGACTGGTTGAGATGAGTACCTGGATTCCTGGGTATAGTAGTAATGAACATTTAGTGATGTAAGTCGTCAGTAGTACCCAAGCCCCAGAAATCTGTCCCTCTGTGGCCAGATCCCTTCCTACCATCACCCAGCCCCTTTACAGGCTTCTGAGTTTGAGCTTCCCTGGGAAGTCTGGGATCTTTCAGAAGAATACACTCAAAATATTCTTTTCTCCTATCAACAAGCCCTAGGTGACTTCCTCTACATGCATTCTACCTTCTTGAAAGCCCATTTTGTTCCAGGAACTGAGCCAGAGAATTCCACATAGATGATCTTATTTCTTCAGTAAAACTAGAACATCTACTGTCGTTGAGTTGATTCTGATTCATAGCGACCCTATAGGACAGAGTAGAACTGTTTCATAGAATTTCTAAGGACTGCCTGGCAGATTCAGACTGCTGACCTTTTGATTAGTTGTTGCAGCACTTAACCACTATGCCATCAGATTTTCTAAAACTAGGAGTAGCATGCTTCCATTTGGTGTTCATGAACTACAGGACATACAGGGAGAAAGTATATGGTTTGGACACTTCTAATCACGCCATGGGAAAAAGGCCTAGCGATCTAGTCTGCAAAGACAGTTGTTATGTTGGGTGCCATCAAGTTGACTTCAACGCATAGTGACCCCATAAGACAGTGTAGAAGTGCCCCATCCAGTTTTCTTAGTCGTAGCCTTTAGAGAAGCAGGTTGCCGGGTCTTTCTCCCACAGAGCTGTTAGGTGGGTTTGAATCACCAACCTTTTGATTAAAACGTAGCCAAGTACTTAACCGCTGTGCCACCAGGGCTTCTTCTCTAAAGGTTATAGCCATGAAAACTTGTGGAGCACAGTTCTGCTTTGAAGCACATGGGGTCAACATGAGTCAGTGTCAACTCAGGGTAACACGGTTAGTTTTGGGCTTAATATACGCCTTGCTAAGACAAAAAGGGAACTAACGTTAATAATTACTTACTGTGATCCACATACAGTGTGATACTTTGCATTCATTTGCATCTTATTTCATCTTTATAATGACCAGGCAAGGAACTTTTATTCCTGTCACTTAATAAAAGAGGAAACAGTGGCCCTGAGAAATTAATCTGTTTAAAATCATGCAGCCACTTGTTGATACAGTCAGAATTCAGACCTGAATCTGTTGGACCCTGGAGGCCAAACTTTTTCTACTCTAGCACGATATCAGAGAAGTAGGTCATTCCCTTTTGGACAAAACACAAACCAACACTCACTGCTATCAAGTCAGTTTTGACTCATAGCGACCCTATAGGTCAGAGTAGAACTGCCCCAAAGAGTTTCCAAGGAGGACCTGGCAGATTTGACTTGCCAACCTTTTGGTTAGAAGACAGCACTAACCACTGTACCACCAGAGTTTCCTCCCTTTGGACAATGGAGAGTTAAACGAGGATGTAATGTGTGGGCTGAAGTGATAACACCTTAAATCAATCCAGCTAGAAACTGAACCATTTCTGAAGGACTGCATGATACCATTTCCACACTTTTGCCCTAACAAATATTCTAAAACCTTAATATCTGGTTCAAAACAGTTTCAAAAACAGCTCCAAGCAGGGGGAGTATGACACATTGCTTCCCTGACCACAAAAAGATATGGAAAGACTAGCTTCAGCTTGTTAGCCACAGCTCCCAGAGGGGCTTTCTTTCCCCTTGGTTGCACGTCTCTCAGCAGTGCAGACAGTGCTTTGGGCACTAGGTGGTTCTTCTCCCCACTATGAACATCAGTGAGACCAGTGGGCAGAGGGCTTGCCACTAGCTGCCAGGCTTTGGCCACTTGAGGAAGTAGTAAATAAAGAAATGTGATTATCACACAGAGCCTTCCGGAGCTCAGTGTCTATGTGTGTAAAATAAGGGTTAATAAAATCTCCTTGTGAGGGTTGTAATGGAGCACAGTACCCGGCTCATTGGAGGCCTTGAATTATTAAGGCTGAATTTAGTATCTTTGACATTCTGTTCTTGAGTTGTTCATGAATATTTTGTGTACTTAATTAATTATAATAATAGCATAAGGTAACTTTCACTAGGAGTCCCCAAATGGTGCAAATGGTTAACATGCTCAGTGGCTAACCACAAGACTGAAGCTGAGGTCTACCCAGAGGGACCTCAGAAAAAAAGGCTGTACTTCTGAAAAATCAGACATCAAAAACCCTACAGAGCAAAGTTCTATTCTAACACACATGGGGTCACCATGAGTCAGAAACAACTCAGACACTGGTTAACTTCTATTGAGTGCTAACTATGTGCTAAACACTGTTCTAATTACTCAAGTAAGTGTTACAGAAGCCTCGTGTGGTAAATTCAGTTATTATTCCTATTTTACCAATAATACAACTAAGGCACCAAAAGATTAACTAACTTGCCCAGGGGATACATCTCTTTCAGTGGAGGAGCCAGGATTCAAATCCAGGGAGTCCGGCTGGAAAACCCCTGACACTATGCCCCACTGATTGCAATAACTGTAGCTACTACTGATCAGTGTTGCCCCACTTGCCTTTAGTACCACAGGGATTCTCACTCCTTGAAAACAGTTCCTAGGCACATTCTAATTTATTGGAAGTAGTATATATATTTTAAATTTCTAGAGTCTGTTGGACATCTAATTCTCTGACAGTTACTGTCTTCTCTTACATTTAACTTCCTGGCTATTTAAAGAGAGATGGCTCCAAGTATACTGAGCCTACCCAGAAAACAAAACCTTCCTAATGGCTTTGGTTTTGTGGACTTCATAAACATTCTTGGGACAATAAAAGGATCACATGTGGTGTTGTCTTATTGAATAATGATCTGGTGAGTCCTCTCCTAAAGGAAATATTTGAGTGGTGTTTTTGGAGGGCAGAGATACATTAGAATAACACCATACATTTACATAGTGCTTTGCAATTTTCCAAGTACTTTCCCAATTACTGTCTAATTTGATCCTCGCCACAGGCTTGCAAAGCAAGCAAGGCAACTGTTATTACTGTCCTGATTTTATAGGAAATGTGGTCAAGTAGAAAGTACCAAGGACTTTGAAAGAAAACAGAATAGGGTATTGGTCCCTGCCCCTTGATCTCCAGCTGTGTGACCTTGAACTGGTTTCTTAAACCTTCCAAAGCTGTAGTTTCTTCACTTTCCAATTGGAGATAATAACTTACAGGGTTATGCAGAGGATCCAGTGAGATCATTTATGCAGAGCAAACAGAACAGTGCCTGTCACAGATAGATGCTTAATAAATGGTAATCTCTATTATTATTTCCATTTTTAGTATTTTTTTTGGTAGGACAAAACATCATTAAAAAGAGAAAACCAAATCAGAGATGGCAAGAGCCAAGTAATGAAAATACAGCAGGCAAGCAGGGCTTGACTCACTTTCAGACAAGGTTGCAGAAGGAAGGAGTGTATGATTCCAACTGGGTAGATCATGAAGAGACAATAGCTCAGTGTCAAAGTAAGGAAAAGGAATAGACTCTAGGTGTCTCTGACAGCCCAGGAACCCCCTCCATGATGGTACTTCTCTGCTTTAGGAACCTTTCCTCTCTAGATGCAGACCTGACCCCCAGGTCAGGATCAACCCTACTCTGCTCTCCGCACTCCTTCCCACCAGGGTAGACTGGGCTGAACCTCTGCGCCCAGCTGAAGGCTTCAGGACATCAGGCTCTCAGCTATCAGGAAGAAGCGCTGCACTAGCCCAGTCTAGGAGGATCTACATCCTGATGGCAAAGCTGGATGAACTTCCTTCTCACCCAAGCAGTCCTCTCAGAAGACAACCCAAGATCACTCTCCAAGCAAAAGAGAGGGGAAAGCAATCCTAGCAAGAAGGCTCTGCTTTAAAAGCAAACACTTACTGGGGTCTTAGGGAGATTTCATCTCAAAATCTAGGAAGCTTCTAGAGTCCATGGGTGGTGGTACAAATAGTTAATGCACTCAGCTGCTAACCAAAAGGTTAGAAGTGTGACCACACTCAGAGGTGTTTTGAAGAAGAAAGGCCTTCTTGATCTACTTCTGAAAAGTCAGCCATTAAAAACCTTACAGAGCACAGTACTACTACTCTGACCCTGGCAAGGTTGCCACGAACTGGAATCTACCCCACCACAACTGAGGTGTGTGTGTGTAGGAAGCTTCAGCGTTTTCTGGGCCTCCACCTCCATCCAATCCATCACAGAATAGGCTTTGCTATTATTAGAGCTGGGGGACCAACAAGGCACACTTGTGAGGTGAAAGAGCAGAAGCTAGGGAGGCTGTCAGTTCTGGGACACCTTCTGGTTCCCTCTTGGGCTGAGCAAGTCACTTAAGCTCTTTAAGCTTGGTCTCCCCGTCAGTGAAAGACATGGTTGTCACAAGGATGGAATGAGATTACAGAGGTCAGCCTTCACACACCACGCCTCCTATAGAGTAGGTGAACAAATGCTGGAAGGAAGTTTTATTACTACTGGTATTAAGTGCACTGAATGGATTCAGGTTGCTCTGATCTTGCAGCATAAGTGATTCAGACAAATATGTTTTTTTCCTTCTAATAATTCCTATAATCAAAAGCTTTGTTTGTATTTTTCCCACAGCCTGCTAACACAATTATTACAGCTTTTGTGCAGCCATTCTTGGAACTGTTCTCTCCTGGAAACCTAGCCACAGGAGCTCTCCAGTGGACGGGCTTATGTTTGTGGACAGACAGTGACATAATCTTGCATGCAAGCACCCTTTGAGAGGCAAATGTTTCTTAGGTCTCTTACACAGAGGCCCCAGAGTGGCTTAGTCCGCTCTACCTCCTTCTCTTCCAGAGACAGGCAGCTAAGGTCACCTCTTACCTCTGGCTCAACACAAACCCCATTTTCTAAGCTTAACATAAACTAAGTGAGATGCCTGTTGACAGATGGAAAAGGGGATGAGATTGACTGAAAGTGACCTCTGAGATAACAGCCGAGCTCTGCGTCTGCCTAAGCCCAAGTTGACAATTATCTTGTCCCCAAAATGAAGCCATTTATGGAAGCTTTGCATAATGACAGGGATAAGACCAGTGATGGTACTTCTCTAAAGTAAGTCCTCAGACGCAGGCATTAGGAACCTAGTATTTAGAGAAACTCCTCCTTGGTCACCAGGGACAGGTATAAAAAGGAAGAGCAGTGATATGAGTTCACAATGGTCTTTGGTGACTGTATCAGGTGGATCAAATATCTCAGCTAAGCTGGGGCAGGGCAGTGTAATAAAAAGAAGAAACTGCATCAAGAATGTCCCTAGCCTCGTTTCCTCAAAGGATCCCCACTACCTGTATAAGCTTATTTTTCAAATATCTATGGGCCTTAGCTGTCTCATCCATATAATATTGAAATTAATTTAAATATATATACACATATAACCATACATACACACACACATATATATATATATATAAAGAGAAAGAGAACAAGCCCTGGTGGTGCAGTGGTTAAGTGCTTGGCCGATAGCTGAAATATCAGAAGTTCAAACCCAGTTGCTCTACAAAAGAAAGGCATGGCAACTGCTCTCATAAACATTACAGCTTTGGAAACCATATGGGGCAGTTCTACTCCATCCTGTAGGGTAATTATTAGTCAGAACGACTCCATGGAAATGGAGTTTTGGTGCATGTATATGTATGTGTGTGTGTGTGTCTTTATACACGTTAGGTAATTACTCTCCTCAATTCACTGAACATTATCATCACTGGTCCATGAAAAGACATTTTCTTATTTCTTTTCCTATACATTCCCTTTAATCCACATTCTTTTTCCCTATATACTCAGGCATTCTATTGTGTTTGACATGTAGGTCTTTGTTCCTGTATACTCTTGCAAATGTACATTGCTGTTTTCTGTGCATGTATATTTAATTTACATAACCATAATTGTGTTTTGGGTCTTTCTTTGTTTCTTACTATTTTTAGCCCAGTCCTCTATTTTTAGGATGCATCTACATTGTTAGAAGTATGTCGATTCATTACTTCTAACTGTACATACTGTTTATACAGGGCATTTGTCCACTGCCCTGTCCTGTACCCCAGAAGCTGATGTTTATAGACACATCACCCACAGCCAAATGTTCATTGGCTTCTGGTGGTATTTGCCTCTGTTGGTGCCAACAGGAAGTACTAACAGAAGACTGATAGGCAGAAAAGAGATCAGCCTTAAAAGCCACCATCCTGCCTCCTCCTGGCTTCCACTCCCTTATTAACACACAGAGACTGTGGCAGTAGCTACACTCAATGGCGCACAGTAAGATTGCTTTATACCTGTAGCTCCTTGGGGACTCCCCTCCTTCATGGCTCCACTCTTACTGGGCTCCAATCATGTCTTTACCTCTCCTTATCCTGGAAGTCTAGAGGTGATAAGGAATTCCCACGTTAGAGTCCCTGGGTGGCTTACCATCCCTTGCTGATTCCTTAACTCTGTCCATTGTCACAAGCAGTATCTTCATCAAATTATCTTCAATTGAATTATTTTGAGCACATCATTTCTTTCCTGTTGGGACACTGATTAAGAAAATATTCCAGGGTGTGCACCATTAAATTTTACCTATCTAGTCTCACTAAAATAGATAATCTCTCATTCTCAATAACCACCAACAATGTTGTGATGAACATTCTTGTGCATGTTCTCTTATGGACCTATATAAAAACTTCTTTGGTTTACAGATTGAAACATGGAATTGGTGGGTCACAGATGTTACCAATTTTATGTATTAGAAAACATAGGCTATAACAAATTTATAGTATTTTATAAGGATTTAGTAAATAGAGTATTTACCATGTTCCAGCCACTATTTTTGGAAACCTAGATTCACAATACAAAATAATCATGAATTTATTTTGCTCATAGTTGGTGCCTAATTAATGGCATGATTACCGTTGAGACTAAAACTGTTTATACCACACAGCTTACTATCAATGTTAATAGGACATTACTACTCCACTTGTTATGGATTGAACTGTGTCCCCAAAACATATGTGTAGCCAAATGGCTGGGCCATGATTCCCAGTATCTTGTGATTGTCCTCCCTTTGGTGGTTTTCCTATGCTATATGTTAAAGGACCAGGGTGGGACTGTAAATCCCTTCCTAGGATCACCTCCCTGTTCCACTGTAAAGGGAGTTTCCCTGGGGCATGGCTTGCCCCACCCTTAATCCTTTCATCCTGCAAGAGATAAAAGGAAAGGGAAGCAGGCTGAGAATTGGGAACCTCACACCATCAAGAAAGCAGCACCAGGAGAAGAGCCCGTCCTTCAGACCTGAGGTTCCTGTGCCAAGACGCTCCCTGGACAAAGACTGATGCAATATCGGACTTTTCTCCAGAGTCGACAAGGGGAAAAGCCTTCCTCTAGAGCCGACACCCTGAATTTGGACTTGTAGCCTACCAGACTGTGTAAGAATAATCCTTCCTTTGTTAAAGCCATCCACTCTGCAGTATTTCTGTTAGAGCAGCACTAGCTGACTAAAACACCACTATCTTCACCAAGGTAAATTTACTCTTCCAGAAAAAGGTTACAAGTAGCTTCCTGAAAAACCCTTTTAATGAACATCAAACTGACAAGTTTTCAATAGATAAGATGAAATTACTGTTCACCTTCCAACACTCATCAAAGCTCTGGCCTCACTCAGAATCTTCACCCTGTTGTGTTCACATATTCTAAAGTGTTATGATCATTACATAACTCTAAGCCTTTGAATTGAAAGATGCACTATAACTCAACCCCCCAAATCTTGACTGTACTCTCCTTGAAGGTAGTATCCTCCTTGATGACATAAGAATAGACACACTTTTGCCTTATCAATAAGTCATTCTGTTGGTATTCCAGGAAGCCAGCATTCACAAGTTCTATGAAGCACAGCATGTACTTTCCTCTTCTTAAATGTCAAAGGCAAGAAGTGGTATGAATTATAGTCAAGCTTTCTAGCTTCTAACCTATGTTAGCAACTATAGAGCACCTGAAGTGTATCCATCATGGATGGACAAATAGCCTCTCCATGCTTCAGTGGTCTCATTTGTCAAATGAAGCGCTACTGTTGATGATCCCCAAGGCCACTTCAAGTGGGATGAATATTTGTGCAGGGCAATCATTAGTAAACGATTTGGCAGTTTCCCAGAAGGCTGAGTTTAAGTATTCTTAAGATGTAAGCTATGGAAAAGAAAATATACTTTCCTTCTAAAGAAGAGGGGAGAATTGGGGGGCCAATGTGCATACCCTAACTGTATAGTCTGAGGGGAGTATGTGCCAGAGGCAGGGACAAGCAAAGTGGAACCACATAAAGAGGATGATAGAGATGATGAAGCAGCAGGAGAAGATAGCTAAGATTGCAGCTGGCTCCGTTCTAAGCTATGGGAACTCATTTGATTAGTTCAACAACTGTATGAGGCCAGGGCTATTATCACCTACATTATACTGATCAAGAAATTCAGCAAACACGAGCAATTTTCTAGAGCTCTGGAATGGCTGTCAACTTACTAATTTCATTTTCTTAGACTCACTGAAGGCATCAACAGAAAAACCAAATGGTTTATGAGGAAACAAGAAAATCCTGAGCACCAGGGATCTAGCTTCTCCCAAAGCTAGAAATTTTTCCCAAATGGTGAAACACTAATGATGGTTTTACAGTACCATGGAGCGACGGTGGTTCAGTGCTTATGAGCTCAGCTGCTAACCAAAAGATCAGCAGTTTGAATCCACTAGCTGTTCCTTGGAAATCTTATATGGCAAGTTCTATTCTGTCCTGTAGGGTCACTATGAGTTAGAATTAACACGAAGGTAATAAGATTGGCTTTGGTTTTAGAGTACTACAGTGTGACAACAGCATATATGTAGTTAATCGCATGATGTTAGTACTGGACCAGAAAAATGTGTCTATAACATTAAATCAAATTGTGTTTCTCTGGAACTATGTGTTTCCTGAAGTAGTATTGGAATTTAGATTTTTAAAATAGGCCACCTTTCCCACTCTGAGTGTGTACAGCTTTCTGAAGTCACTGTTAAGTATACAGAGACCACTGTGGCATAGCACAAAGAAGAATGCAAAGAGCTTAAGGTGATCTGCAATCAAGTCTCAATCAATTCCATACTTTTTTGGCTATCTTTCTTCAGGTCAGTCTTATGCACCTCTCTGTGCTTCAGTTTTTTCACCAGGAACATAAATATTATACAGCTTGTTGGTAGGTTCTGCTGGGTACATTCCAACTTATAGTGACCTCACACATAACACAATGAAATGCAGCCTGGTCCTGTGCTATTCTTACAATCATTGCTGTGTCCAAGCCTGTTGTTGCAGCTACTGTGTCCATCTGTCTTATTGAGGGTCTTCCCTTTTTTATTTTTATTTTTTGCTGGTTTACCAAGCATGACTTCCATTTGCAGGGACTGGTCCCTCCTGCGAAGATGTCCAAAGTAAGCAAGACTTTGTCACTTCTCACTTCTTGTCACTTTCTCACTTCTAAGAAACATTCTGGCTACACTGCTTCCAAGACAGGCTTATTGGTTCTTCTGGTATAGTCTTCAGTATTCTTTGCCAATCACATAATTCAAATGTGTCAGTTATTCACTTTCCAGCTTTCACATGTATATGAGGTGAGTGAAACAACCATGGCTTAGGTCAAGTGAACGTAAGTCCTCAAAATGGTATCTGTGCTTTATTACATGTACTTTAAAGAATCTTTTGCAATACAATTTGCCTAGTGTAATACACTATTTGATTTCTTGACTGCTGCTTTCATGACCATTGATTGTTGATTCAGGGAAAGTGAAATCCTCAACAATGTCAGTATGATCACTCTTTATCAGATGTTGCTCATATTGTTTGTTGGTCCAGCTGTGAGGATCTTTGCTGTCTTTAGACAGGTTACTCAATCAGAACTGACAGTCTACAAGACTCTCATTAGCTCTTCCTATGGTACACTGCAGGTTACTCAGTTTTTGTATATATTGTTATTTAATTTATAACTGCACATCACAGCTCTTCAAACCAGATGGTAAATTTCTTGAAGCAAAAGTATATGCTTCATCTTTAAAACCATATTTTAAAAAAAATCTGAGGGTATGGAGTCAAGATAGCAGACTAGACACACGTCTCCCTAAATCCTTCTGGAAACCAAGGCCTGAACTGATAATTAAATGGATTCTTCTGGACACCTAGTGAGCCCAAGGACATGGTATAGAGCTATCTATTTGGTCTACATACCTCTGAGTGGGAAATGTCTTCTCTTTTACCAACCCCCACCCTTCATGAGTGTCAGCTCTTGCAGACTGATGGTAAATCACCATTTTAATTATTTTTTCTGGGAGGGGCTGAAGTTGGACTGGTAGCAAGGCTCAGACGCACTGCTGATGAGATCAGCAAGCAGAGTCATCACATTTTGAGAGCCTGGCTTTGGGATCTGGGCAACTCGGCACCTCTGACCTCTCTCAGAACCTCTGAATCTCTGCCACTGAATAGCCTTTTCCGAGGTGGATGAGGGAGGTTCTGTGGGACACCGTCTTGATTCACTGGGAGGCAGAGTTTCCTATATGGAGGACTCGGCTGGACCTAAATCCCAGGCAGCAAGGCAGTACCTGCCCGGAGGGCACTTTTCCGGCAGTAAACCAGTCTTTAATATACAGGTGCTTACTTTGTCAGCAGGGAAGAGGGACTTGCACACCAGAAAGTCCGACTAACTTTGGAAGCTGTAAGATATCTTTTACCTTTCAATAGAGAAATAAATGCAGTGCATCCAGACAGCATCTCTTTTAGCCTTTACTGTCTGACATTATAGGGTCAGCTGACAACTCCTCAGTGACTCTATAAGTGGAGCTGTCTTTGCCAATCAATAGGTGGAGCCTCCTACCCCAGAGATTCCACTCAGCCAAGTCACTGGAGTACATACAGATGTCTGGAAATCAACTTCTTTTTCAGACTGAGCTGTAGATCCCGTCAAGGCAATACTGGAGAAACAAAACAATCTCCAGGTGCCCAAAAAGCAACAAACTTTGGACTGGAACATTAGGAAGAATTCACCTACAGCTTCAGAAGCCCACAAAAGGAAGATCCAAAGAACTTCTCAGATGAAGAAGCCTTTCTGAAACTATTGGAGGGTAAGTACAAAAGGATTATATATAGAGCCCTCCTAGACCTTACACAAAATGCAGCAGAGTAAAATGAAAAATTAAGCACGCTGTTTGATCTGATGGAACACCAGTAGTCTGAAATACAACAGAGCAAGAACAAAATCCAAGAGAGAGAAAATTCAGTTCAAAGCCAAGAAAACAGAATTGAACAAATGGAAAAGAGACTTTCTGATTTGGAAGACAGAGCTACTGACTCCAGTATCTATGAGGAGAAACCAGAAAAAAGAAACAAAAAAATGAAGAAGCATTAAGAAGCATGTGGGACTCTATTAAGAGGAACAACCTACGATTAATTGGAGTTCTTGAACAGGGTGGAACACCTGACAACACTGAGAATATTGTGTCTGAGCAGCTGACAGAAAACCTCCCTGAAATCATGAAAGAAGAGAATGTAGACATCCAAGATGCATATCAAATGCCACTCAACATAGATTCCAAAAGGAAGACTCCAAGATGCATTATAATCAAGCTTAACAAAATGAAACATAAGCAGAAACTCTTAAAGGCAGCAAGACTCAAAGCAAAGCTAACATTCAGAGTGAAACCCTATAGGCTTTCATCAGATTTCTCAACAGAAATGATGCTGCCATGGAGACAATGGGATGACACATTCAAAGCCTTAAAGGAGAAGAACTTCCAACCAAGAATTATATATCCTGCAAAACTATCTTTCAAATATGAAAATGAAATCATGACATTCATAGATAAACAGAAACTCAGAGACTTTGTAAAAACCAAACCAAAGCTACAAGAAATACTGAAAGAAGCTCTTGGCTTAGAACAACAAAGCCATTAATTCTATACTCTAGGAGGAACTACAGGACCCATCAGCCAGAAACCTACTCATTTAGGGAAGGCTTCAAGCTCAGTCAGAGCTGTAATATTAAGAGAAGTGATCCAGTGATCATATCATGAAAACTATGGTGTCATCATATTAAAAAGAGCAACGTACTACAGTCGTTATAGCCCTTCCAGATGGAGAGGAAGTTAATAAGACTTGTAGTAGTTAAAATTGGGTTTAAACATAGACTATTAAGGGCGATCACAGGACAGCCACAAAGTACAATAAAGATGCAACATATCAAATCACAAAATGGAATACAGGTGTCTCAATAACCACAAAACCAACATTAAAAAAGTTGAAAAATCAACTCACAAAGAATGTTCCAGAACAGAATCATAAGAACAGGGAAAACATCAACACAAAAATAAACATACCAAAATGACAGCACTAAACACATACCTATCAATAATTACATTGAATGTGAATGGACTAAACGCTCCAGTAAAGAGACAGCGAGTGGCATTTTGATCAAAAGACATGACCCATCCATATGTTGCTTACAAGAAGCTCACCTTAAATTCAAAGATATGAACAAACTGAAAACTAAAGGTTGTAAGGACATATATCAAGCTAACAATACACAAAGAAGAGCAGATGTGGCAATACTAATCTCAGATAAAATAGATTTTAATGTAAAATCTACCATGATGGACAAGGATGGATACCATTTATCGCCAAAAGGTTCAGTACACAAGAAGGACTTAATAATATTTAATGCGTAAGCACCTAATATTAGAGCACCTAAATACATCCCAGAAACACTGACTACACTCAAAAACAAGGTACATCACTCCACATTTAAAGTGGGAGACTTCAACACTACACTCTCAATACTGGACAGATTGTCTAGAAAAAAGCTCAATAAAGACACAGAAGACTTATTACTACAAATAACCAACTAGACCTCATTAACATACACAGAACTTTCTATCCATCAGCAGACAACTACACTTTCTTCTCCAATACACATGGGACATTTTCCAGAATAGACCACATGTTAGGACATAAAGCAAACCTCAACAAAATCTGTACCATTGAATTATTGCAAAGCATCTTCTCAGACCACAAAGCCATTAAAGTCTAAATCAATAGCAGAAAAACATAAGATAGAAACTGGAACACATAGAAACTGAACAATATCTTGCTCAAAAAGCCATGGGTTATAGAAGAAATCAAGGACGAAATAAAGAAATTCATGGATTCCAATGAGAATGAAAACACTTCTTACCAGGACCTATGGGATACAGCCAAAGCAGTGCTCAGAGGTCAGTTTATCTCTATAAATCCACACATCCAGAGGCAAGAAAGAACCCAAAACAAAGATCTAATCCTACAGCTTGAACAAGTAGAGAGATAGCAACAGAGGAATCCCTCAGGCACCAGAAGAAAACAGATCACAAAGATTAGAGTAGAACTAAATGAGTTAGAGAATACAAGAACAACTGAAGAAATTGAAAAGATCAAAATCTGGTTTTTTGAAAAGATCAACAAAATTGACAAACCGTTGTCTAAACTTACTAAAGAAAAACAGGAAAGGAAATAAATAACCCAAATAAGAAATGAGTGGGGAGTTGTCACAACAGATCCATCAGAAATCAAAACTATCATAACAGAATACTACAAAAGGCTGTACTCTACAGGTTTGAAAACCTAGAGGAAATGGACAAATTTCTAGATTCATATTACCCACCAAAATTATCACAAGGTGAAGCAGAACAACTTAATAAACCCATCACAAACGAAGACATTGAAAAAGTTATCCAAAAATTACCAACCCAAAAAAGCCTGGGCCCAGATGGCTTCACTGCAGAATTCCACCAAGCTTTTACAAAAGAGTTATCTCTAGTACTACTGAGACAATTTCACAGCATAGAAAGGGATGGAATACTCCCAAATTCATTCTATGAAGCCAGCATAACCCTGATACCAAAGCCAGAGACAGACTCAACAAAAAAAGAGAATTACAGACTGATAATCACTCATGAATCTAGATGTAAAAATCATCAACAAAATTCTTGCCAGTAGAATACAAGAACATATCAAAAAAATAATTCATCATGACCAAGTTGGATTCATACCAGGGATGCAAGGTTAGTTAAATATCAGAAAAACAATTAATGTGATCAACCATATAAATAACACAACAAACAAGAATCAACTGATCTTGTCTATTGATGCAGAAAAGACATTTGATAAAGTCCAACATGGATGCATGCTAAAAACTCTCAGCAATATAAGAATAGACAGCAAATCTCTCAATGCAATAAGGGCCATTTATACAAAGCCAACTGTCTACATCATCCTAAATGGAGAGAGACAGAAACAATTCCCCTTCAGAATGGGAACAAGACAAGGATGCCCACTCTCACCACTCTTGTTCAATGTTGTACTAGAAGTTCTAGCCAGAGTCATTAGACAAGACCAAGAAATAAAGGGCATCTGCATCAGCAAAGTAGAAGTAAAAATCTCACCATTTGCAGACGATACGATTGTATATGCAGAGAATCCTAAAGAATACATAAGTAAACTACTCAAATTGATAGAAGAGTTCAGCAAAGTGTCAAGATACAAAATAAACATAAGTAAATCAGTAGGACTCCTTTATACCAACAAGATTATTAAAGAAGAAGTCACCAAATCAATATCATTTATTATAGTCCCCAAAAAGATAAAATAGGAATAAATCTAACTAAAGAAATAACAGACCTTTACAAAGAGAACTATAATATCTTACTACTAGAAACTAAGAGAGACTTATATAAATGCAGAAACCTACCCTGCTCATGGATTGAAGGCTTAACATTGTGAAAATGTCTGTTTTGTCCAAAGCATTCTACTTATATAGTGCAATCTCAATAAAAATTCCAGTGTCATTTTTTAATGAGATGGAGAAACAAATCACCAACTTTGTTTGGAAAGGGAAGAAGCTGCAGATAAGCAAAGCACTACTCAAGAGGAACAACACACTGGGAGGCCTCTCACTATCCAACTTTAGAACCTATTATACTGCCACAGTTGTCAAAACAGATTGGTACTGGTACCAAAGAGACAGATCAATGAAACAGAACTCAGACCTCAGAGATAACACCATCCTCCTATGAACAGTTGACAGTCGACAAAGGCCCTAACACATTAAACTGGGGTAAAAACAATGTCTTCAACAAATGGTGCTGGCAAAATTGGATGCCCATCTGCAAAAAACTGAAACAAGACCCATATCTCACAACTTATACAAAAACCAACTCAAACTGGTTAAAAGACCTAAATATCAAAACTAAAATTATAAAGCTCATCCAACAAAAATTACGATCAACAATGGAAGTCTTAATACACAACATAGACAAACTTCAAAATCTGACAAATCACAAGAGAAAATAGATAATGGGAACTAGTAAGAATTAAACACTTTTGCTCATCAAAAGACTTATCAATAGAATTAAAAGATGACTGTCTTAGTCACAAGGTACTGCTCCAACAGAATATACTAGGAGTGGAAGGTTTCATGAACAGAAGCTTTTATTGTCACAGCCCAGTAAGCTACAAATCCATTAACAAGATACAAGTCCATTCAGAATAAGAAATCATCACAGTCCAGTAGGCTGAGTCCACATCCAGTTGAGAGCATCTTGGCACAGGAACCTCGGGTCCAAAGGACGTGCTCTGCTCTCCGTGCTTCTCTCTTGGTGGTATGAGGTTCCCAACTTCCTCAGCTCACTTCTCTCCCTTGTATTACACAAGCTTGAGTCCTACCTCACTAACACAGCTGCAAACCATTCTCCATCATCAATATCACAGACGCAGGATTCACAGCACATGGAAGGAAGGGCCCCATATCGGAACTCCAAACCAAATCAAATCAATACATACATTTTTGGGGGGACACAATTCAATCCATGACAATGACCTACAGAATGGAAAAAAATATTTTCCGACTATATGTTGCCATAAGTTGGATCCGACTCAATGGCATTTGGCTTGGCACATATGTCAGAACAATGCCTGATCTTCATAATCTGTAAAGTACTACAGAATATCAATAAGAAAAAGAAATAATCCAATTAAGCGATGGGCAAAGGAGATGGACAGACACTTCTCTAAAGAGGAGACCCAGGCAGCAAAACACACATGTGTTAAAGAAATTCAAATCAAAACTACAATGAAACACAATCTCACCTCAACAAAAATGCAAAATAACAAATGCTGGAGAGGCTGTGGAGAAATCAGAACTCTCTTGCATTGTTGGTGGGATTGCAAAATGGTACAGCCTCTTTGGAAAGCAATCTGGCACTTTCTTAAAAAGCTGGAAATAGGTATACCATTTGACCCAGTAATTCCACTGCTTGGAATATACCCTACAGAATCAAGGCCATTCACACCAACTGATACATGCACAAGAAAGTTTATTGCAGCACAGTCCACAATATCAAAAAGATAGAATCAACGCAGATGCCCAACAACATCTATGGTTTATATACTCAGTGGAACACTACGCAATGATAAAGAACACTATGCAATGATAAAGAACAATGATGATTTTACGAAGCATCTGATAACCTTGTTTCAACTGGAGGACATTATGTTGAGTGAAAGTAGTCAGCAGCAAAAGGATAAATATTGTATGAGGCCCCTACTATAAGAACTTAAAAATAGACTCATGCACAGAAGAAAAGACTCTTTGATGGCTGCAAGGGTGGGGGGCGAGGGTTTAGATTAGACAGTTAACAGAAATTTGGTTGAGTGAAATCTGTGACAGTAGGAAGAACCTCAATTTTAACTGTACTTCAACATAACATGATTACTCCTCCCATCTTCACCCAATATTGCTAAGATGGAGTAGCTGTGGTAGGGGTCTGGTGACTATGCTCTGAGGGGAAATTGAGGCCAATTGGCAAAACTAGCATTTGCTAAGAGAATCTTCTGTACCCCAAATTGGTGAGTGGCATCTGGGGTCTTAAAAGCTGCCACGCTGCCATCTGAGGTACACCAAATGGCCCCAACTCAGCAGGAACAGATGATCTCCAAGGACTAAAATAACATGGGACAAAGAGAACCCAGAAGACAGAGACACCCATGTCTGTGTGACTACATCAACATGTGACCAGCAGAACTGGATGGTGCCTGGCTACCACCAGAAACAGTCATAATGGGGCTCACAAAGTTGAGTCTCACTGGCAACATGAAAATAAAAAGTGGTGTATCCTGAGATTTCCACTAAAAGACTGCAACTGATGGTCCAGGGGCCTTGAGGTTCCTCTGGGAGCATGACCCCTGGCCCTGATGCTGCCCCTGTCCATAAATCATAATGGAGGTCAACTCTTCAGACAGGAATAGATTGGACTTGGTGACACAGAGTGACCATATCATGTGTGCACTTTATGGTTCTATGCATCTATAGGATGTCATCCGGCTGACCCCTCACTGGATGCATGGGAGAGGGTGGAGAGGAACGGATAGGAGATTGTTAGGAAGATATGTGCAGAACGCACAGGAGGAGTGTGCTGTCACTGGGCAGGGAGAGCAGTGGGAGCTGCTCATGGACGGGTTTGCAAATTTATATGGGGTCGTATATTTTCACTCAGTCACAACAAAAAAATAAAAAATCTTTCTAATTCTCCCCAGCAGATGATAGAAAATACTTTCCAAGTGAAAGAATATACACTTACAAGTTGTGATTTGTATTTTAGCCAATTAAATGCTGCCTGTTTCTGCAGTCTCCCAGCATGAATCTTAGAAGACAACAGGATGCTGGAGGTCGGCTGAAATGATGAGAAGCCTGACTGGAATCACGGGTCCCTAATATGAGATGCTACCTACTAAGGAAACGCCTGATGGAACACAGCCCTGGCAGATTAGATAGCATCAACCTCATACAGGATCATGCGATCTCAGAGTCAGGGAGGAAGTTATACAATGCTCAGAAATTTGCTTTGGCACAGGGCAGGGACACTGTGGCACCACTTCGTGTGTGTTCAGCAACTTAGCATCCCATGACTTTTCCTTTTTATACTTCTAGGCACGAAAAGGAAAGATTTCTGCATAACTATTTAACTGGAAGACAGCTGACCAAAAAGGAAAGCTCACTTCAGAGTGGTTACCCAAGCAGCTGATTATACCATCTTCATTTTTTTTTTTTTTTTTTTATGACTGAAGGTCTTCCACTTTAAAAATTAAGGCTCCTTGGCTATTTCTAAGACACGAAGAAAGAGAAATGATGTAATTTATGGTTCTGTTTCTAGTCCAATGCTAGGATGATTCCATTACTATATAAGAGACCCAGTACTGTCAAAACGCAATCAACTTTTATTTATTTGGGAGTTATTTCTAGTTTGAGGGAGATCCAAGTTTCTTCTGCCAGTGTCTTCTTTTTTTACCTTCCTTCAGCCAGCCATCTGGTTTCACTGTTCATTAACACTTCTAAAGAATGTGAGAAAATGAAACAGCAATTTGGGCCACTGTGGAGTTCTAGCAACTACTTAGTGGGCTAAAATGATATTTAATCTGTCCTCTCACTGATCTCCATTTGTTATAGATAATAAAGAAATGGCTCTGATGCGAAGAGAATGTTGGAGTTGAGAAAAGCCTTAGAGGTCTTCTAAACAAATCCACTTTATAGATTATAAAACTGAGGCACAACAAGGTCAAATGTCTTGCCAAAGGTCACAGAAGCAGAGCTGGAAGTAGACCTCAAGTCTTCAGTTTCCCAGTTCATTGCTCTCCCTTCTGCGTTATTCAGTAAATGTGGTCAAGACATAGGTTACAGAAAAACACGAGAAGACAAGAGTCTACATTCCTAATGCATATTTTTAGGAAGACTGAAGTCATGCTCATATTCCAGTAATAAGCATTTTTGTTTGTGTGCTCTTTTATTTGTTCTCTCATGTACTGTTCACCACAGTCCAGCAAAGTTTTAATCTTGCTATTTTGGTGAGAATGGAGACGAGGCTTAGAACAAGGAGATTTTGCCTAAAGACTTAAAGTCCAGATTTAAACCAAGCCCTCTGGCTCAGCCAGAGCTTTGCCACCCATCTTAGTGTTTACTAAACTTCAATTCCTTATATTCTGCTTTCACACTTTTTGTTAACAGAGCTATTATTTACATATTTCCCTCTAAATTGATTCATTGTTTTCACTCCAATTTAAACTTTACTTAATAGTATCCATGAACTTATGAGTTTTAACATGTTAAATGAATGAGTTAAATCTAAAACTATAGGGGAAAAAAATGTTTCTCCATGTGACACCCAAAATCTTAGTTGTGAACCATGACACCCACTCCATGCATTGACAACAGACACTGCATAGGAACAAATACAGAGCCCTTAGAACACCTAGGGCTTCTGTTCATCATTATTATTAGTAGTAGTCAAAGAATTCTAATATTCACTGTTTATCAGAATATGTGGTACTTAGAACGCAGATTGCCAGGCCCTTGTTTTTTAACAAACATCTAGCTACTGTGCTGCTGATGCTCCTCAAATTGTATTCTGAGAAGCCCTGGGCCATAAAACTAGAGCTTAGATGATTGACATATTACAATTATCTCTATGAATACATTAAAACAATGCTATATTTGATAGTCACCAACCACAAAACTGAAGAGATTCCAGAGACCTCTTAGCTCCCCCCATTGCTGCTTAGTCAATTCCAACCGATTAAAGAAACCCACTGCCGTCGAGTCAGTTCTAACTCACAGATCCTGTTAAAAAGCACCGAACATCGCGAACAAGTTAGCATTGATTCTATTTTCAGAGGTCTCCCTTTGGCAACTCCTTTATAAATCTCTATTTAAGACTGGGGGAGAGGTACCCAGAGGGTAGAAGGTCGCTCTCTGCAGGCACCACATTATCCTGGGTGGAGCTCCCCAAACTGGAGAAGTCATAAATACGCTCTGCACAGCCCAGAGAGAGCGTTTGATCTTCTGCCCAGTGATTCCTGCCTGTCATCTTCTCAGGCTCATTCATCACAATAAAAACATAGAGCTAAATTAGAGAGCTAGATCCAGTGTCCAGGATCCCTGAGGAGGAGACAGAGCAGTCATCGCTCTTGGACAGCATGGAGAGAAAGAGAAAGGCAGGCAACAAGGGCAGGCAATGCCAGGACCAGGCGACAGGTGACAGAGAGGCAGCACGAGAGCTGGTGTGCACAGTCAGTGAAGATTAAAGAGGAGGAACATGGTTCACAGCTGTCTAGGGCCAGCTCCACGCTCAGCATTTCAAGGCTCTAACCAGAGTGGCAGGCAGTAACTACCAGCCACATGGTATTTAGCTGTTCAGTACTTTTAAAACACAAAATCAGTCGCCATATTAGATATGTAAAAACTGCACAAATAAATCTGAATTTCCCACTTTTCTTGAAAAAATGGTAAAATTGCATAAGACTAGGCCCACATTCCAATGTGGCAAAAACCGGCTTGAGTTAGTCATCACTGCCATTAGATGGTGTTGATGTCCTACTAACATCGCTCCTCAACCAATTATATCCAGCCTCCTTCACTCATTTTTACCATCTGTCTTCCTTGATCAGCATTTGAGATTGTGAACCCTATGCAAGCCATTTACTTAATAAATGACCTCTCTGAGCCTTGGGCTCCTTATTGGGAAAATAAGGCTAACAGTAATACACAACTTACAAGGTTGTCTTAAGGGTTAAACAAAAGAATGGCTATGAAAAATGTTAAGTATTTGAGTGCCCAGTCCAGAATGGAAATTCCTACACCACCACCCAAGACAAAAAGTGAAAATCTGCATAGAAGAGGTCTGCACAGTGCAAAGAAAGTCCTACAGGAAAGAAATGACTTAAATATGGGCCTTGAGACACACACAGGCCTTGAGCACGACAAAATTCTAGCTGAGAGGAAGAGTAACGGGGGAGGGGCATGCAGCAGAAAGATGAGAATGTCAGTCTAAGGACCATGGACCAGATTACAGGTAGTATACCCCTCTCCAACTGGTATCTATGAACAAGACTGATGACAAGGGCTTTATCACTGCTGACTTTCCTTGAGCCCGGGGCCAGCTCTTATTCCTCATACCCATCAGGTAGATAAAAAGCCATGATTCCAGTGACCACACACACTCTAAGAAGCAGACCATTTTGGATCTTTCCTCTATAAACACCCCGTTTAGACTGTTCACAGTGAAGGTCTGTAAACCAGTCTAAGCAGCTATCTTTAAACTTGGACCATCTTTTGCAAGATTTATGAAAACCTTTCATGTGAGGTTTTGCAGATGATTTATTTTTATCTTCCTGTGTAATATACTTTTTTAAAGCCCATAATGACAAGAAATAATGGGTAGATTTATCTAACTCACATGGTAGTAGAGCTGTCCAATCTTAACAAACAGAATGTGTTACTTCAGTTTTCCCAGTTTGGATCAATAGGAACAGGATTCTTTTAAATTATGAAAATAGGAATACAAATTTGTTGTATTTAGGTGCTATCAAGTTGATTCGACTCATAGCAGCCCCACATGACAATGAAGAACCACCTCTTGGGTTTTTCTAGGCCATATTATTCATGAGAGCAGATAGATCCTCAGCTCTCTTCTCGCACAGACACTCTAGGGGGTTCAAAGCACCCACCTATCTGTCAGCACCTGAGTGCTAAACTGTCACACAACCAGGGCTCCTTCAACACCAATCTAATTAGTGTCAAACCTTCTTCTAAGTATGTTACAAGTATTTACTTCTTTAATTCCCACAACAGCTCCGTGGGTTATGTACTATTAAGATTATTCCCATTTTATAGATGAGAAACGTGAAGCATAGGGAGTTAAATGATTTTCCCAGGGTCACAGACCTAGTAAGTGCCAGAGCTGTGGTTTGAGCCAAGGTAGTTTGATTTCAGAGCATGTACCTTAACCACCACACTACATTGTCTCTTACAGGGAATTGGAAATATCTATGCCAGAAGTGAGGAAGAAGTCATAGAGGGCTTCAAGAAAAGAGATCAACTGTACCTGGACTTTCTGGGTCCTATATAAACTGGAATAGTGTTTAAAGGAGGTAAAGACACAATAGTTAATGTCTTACTGGCCAGACTCAGCTTCCCTTTTTTAAAGAAACAGAGATACACAGAAGGTCAGAGCTGAAGGTCCTTTAGAGCTTGCCTAAGGAGACAAGAGGAAACCCTGGTGGCTTAGTGGAGAAGTGCTACAGTTGCTAATCCAAAGGTCAGCAGTTTGAATCCACCAGGTGTTCCTTGGAGACCCTATGGTGCAGTTCTACTCTGTCCTATCAGGTCATTATGAATGGAAATCAACTCGACGGCTTGGTGGCTTGTTGTTGTTGTTTTTCCTTTTTAAGGAGACAGTAAGTGTGGTGACTAAGAGTGGGGACCCTGGAATCAAGCAGCTGAGTCAGCTCTACCACTCTCTGTTCTACGACCGGAAGCACGTTACTTAACTTCTCCTTCAGTTTTCTCACCTGTACAATGGGGGAAAGTGTACATAGCTCACAGAGGTGTTGGGAGGATCAAAACAATTCATGTAAAGCAGGAGAATGATAAGAAGCTGTCAACTACTGTTAGCTATTATCCTTATTTTGGCACCCTTCCCTTCCCGATAGGAATCTTACACAGCAGTCCTGTGTATAGTTATTTTTATTCTAATGTTAAGTGTAGGCGACCCTGGGCTTCAGTCACATTCAGGCAGGGCCTAAGAAATCAGCAGTGGATCCTCTGAGGCCAGTTTGCCAGAGAGTTTTCAGAACTCCCTAAGGGAAGAAAGACGGAAGTCCCAGATTTTGGTCCAAGGAAGCAACAAGAACACAAAAACAACTGTTTTGTTATTACTGTACCCTTATCTTTATGCCAGATGAACATGATGTAGAGAAATTAAAAAAAAATAATAATCAATATCTATTAAGTACCTACAGTGTGCCTAGAATTGGGCTAGGTGCTCAGGATACAAAAATGCAGGAGCAGTAGCCTAGCAGTGACGACGACAGAAGCACAGGGATGCTACGGAGACCGAGACTAGGGGTGCACAACCCCGACTCAGGAATTTGAGGGACAGTTTCTGGAAGAAGTAACAGTTCCCTCCAAATCTCAGAATGAAAGGAGTAGCCCGAGATATATAAAGTAGGAGTAGCAAAAGGAGGTAGCAAAAGAGAGCATTCTAGATACAAGGAATGGTACATATGAAGATATGTTATTAGAAAAAAGAGTGATACAGATAGAAAAGAGAAAGTAAGTTAGTATGGCCAAAGCTTTAAGATTTAAGGAAAAGGGGGCAGGCCACGAGGCTGGAGAGGTCAGCAGGCCATGCTAAAGTGATTAGATTTGATTCTTACGGCAGAAGGAGCCCGGCAGGTGGTGCTATGCAGAGGTATGATGTAATCATTCATATTCGAGAAAACTGAATGCAGCTGGAATGTGAAGACATGACTGGAGAGGAGCAGGACTGGTGGCAGGGAAACACAAAGAGGAGAAACAGGAGTTAGGATAAATGATAGCTACATAACAGAATCAGCAGAACTAGATAGTTCTTTAAACATGGAGGGCAATAAGGAAATGGAGTGGAGATTCTGGCTAAACACTGGATGGACAATGGGGCTATTCACAGAGATAAAAATGTAGGAGGGGAAGCTGCTTGTGGGGAGAGGAACTTGGCATGACACCAAACTCAGTTTTGGACAAGCCATGCTTGAAGCGGCTGCTAGGCTCATCAAGGGGAGCTAGCCAGCTGACAATTGGCTCTATGAGTCTGTAGCTCAAAGGGGCAACTCAGGCTGGACACACAGGTCAGAAGTCATCATTCTGTAAGTAGCACCCGGAGCGAGAGGAAGGAGGAAACTCTCAAATGAGATGGTGAAATGGGAGAAAAGAGGACCTGGGATCAAAGCACAAGGAACAGAGAACACTAGGCTCCCGGCAATGCCACGTGTACTAGGGTAGAACTATGCCCCAGAGGGTTTTCAACGGCTGAGTTTCTAGAACTAGATCATCAGGCCTTTCTTCCAAAGTGCCTCCAACTTTTGGGTTGGCAGCTGATTGTGTTAATAGTTTGCATCCTCCAGGGACTTCATACCAGAGAACAGCAAGAAAACAGGAGTTGTAGAGAAGTGCAGTAGTCGCCTGTATGTCCCTCTGCTCCCCAAGGGCATTGAACTCCAGGGGAACAGGTGCTCTACTGTGTTCATTATTCTATTTCCAGCACCTGGCCCAGAGTCTGGCACGATGCAGGAACTCTGTAAATGTTTCTTGAGTGAATGAGTAAATTGTCCAAGGTCACACAACCAGAAAGTGGCACAGCCACAGTGGTCTAGATGCCTCCCAAACAGGATATCGCCCCCCTCTGTGGGCGGGAAGGATCCAGGATTTGAAGTAAAGTGATACAGAAGGCCTCTCCCTGCTAGCTCTACTACTCACAAATGTGTCAAGGAAGCCCCTGGTTAACACTCCTCATTATAAAACACTTAATAGGAAGTGAAATTAATTCATTTTATTATTTTCCAGGTCTGCACCACCTTCTGAAAACATGGACCTCTGTGTTGACCAAATTCCTGCAGACTTAGATACACACCAGCTGTGCTGCCCTGGCCATTGGCAGAATGGTTTCCAGAGGGACCTTCTCTTTCCTCCTGTGACCGCAAGGTGATGGACAGGGATCCCAGCTAAGCAGCACAACCAACGCTCCTGTCAGAACCTTTCAGAGAAGGCCCCACTGCCAAGCATGAACTGGTTAGTGGACATGTACAATAAACTTGGAGGAGAATAGGTCAATTCATGTCACTATTTTCTAGCATGGCATTTCTTATGCAGCAAAGACACTGGCCTTGATGTTTAGTGTTCATTACAGCATCATCAAATACCATTTTTCTCATAGGAAAACTAATATTCACTGTAAAAAGAACTTAGAGAAGTAGAAGTAAGAGAATAAAAATATTTCACAATCACTACATTCAGAAATAACCATTTTCATCTTGTGGGGTTGTTTCCTATCCTTTTATGTATACTATTTTAACTAGCTGAGATGCTTCTGTATATAACATTATATTCTATGAAACAGTGGAAACTCTGGTGGCATAGTGGTTAAGTGCGATGTCTGCTAGCCAAAAGGTTAGCAGTTTGAGTCTACCAGGCGCTCCTTGGAAACTCCATGGAGCAATTCTCCTCTGTCTATAAGGTCATTAAGAGTCAGAATCAACTGGATGGTGGTGGGTTTGGCAGCTTTTTTATATACATGACAAATTTATATAAATATTTCCCTATTCCTGACCATTTACTGTATATTCAGATCTTCAGCACTGTAAATAAAACTTTACTAATAATTTTGTCCATACAAGTTATCTATATTCTAAGCAAATTCTCCAGAATAGATTCCTAAGAGTGACTTACTAGGTCAGATACAACTTCACTGTTATTTAACCTTCTTTGATCTGGTAGAAGAAATTTTCATCATCTACATATAAATTACAAACAGATGTAGAAGTACACACATACCCACATATGCCCTTCAACAATTCCTAGAGGCCTAAAAGGTGCAAAATGTAATGAGAAATGTATCACCTGTAAGAGGAGATCCCTTACCAAATCTCTGCCTAATTCATTTTCCAGAATAAAATCTTATGTGATATTTTACTTCGTTTCCACAGGAAACTTGTGAAATGTTATCTATCACATACCACCTGCCAGAAGGAATTCATATGTCCCATAGGATACTGAAGGGTCAGAGCCTGACCAAACTCTTTCTCCCATTCGATGAAGAAGCTGAGGCCAGAAAAGAAAGTCACACAAACAGTGAACAGCAGAATCAGGTTTGGGGCACTTCAGGTCAGTTCAATACCTACTGAACATGCACACACCAGGTACTCTGTTAAGTGGTAGAAATCTAAAGGTGAATACAATAGTCTTGCCCTCGAGGAACTGGGAAGGGAATAGGCAAGGACCTTATTAGTTAATAGAGAATTTCAGCTTGGATCAATGTTATCAGTATGAACTATTAGAGCACCAATCAAAAGCATTCGGCCCATTGTTACTCAAAATATTCAATTTTGCTGCTTCTCTCTCAGATCTAACATTCTTGGCTGATGAGTATAAACAATTGGTGCTAGGTATAAAAAAGAAACATCTTCCATATATAAAGACTGGGTTGATGAGGGAGGGGATGGGAAGAAAAGGACTGTTGGGCGAGTAGTTCAAGGGAACTGCACTAGAGCCTTTATTTGCCTGTAGGATAGCATCTTTAATATTTCGCTTTCTACCTTGTGCAGGTAATTTTTTTTTTCTCAAGCTGAATTTTAATGATATTATGACTTAAGAAGGAATGAATTCCAAGACTATTGTCCTGAGATAATCTTTAAACCTTGAACCAAAACTATCCCCCATAGTTGCCTTTTAACTAAATATCAGGTTAACCCAAAAAGTAAAGCCTAACACCCTTAAGTACTGTTTTAAGTACTCTTTTAAAAAATTATCTGTACGGAACCAACTGCCTCAACAGTTACTCTAAAGCATAAATAAGAAAGTTAAGGAGCAATGAGACTAAGTTAATGGGACTGGAACAACTAGAATGGAAATAATGATGATGTCGACACAGTATAAAGAATGTAATCAGTGTCACTGAATATTATGAGTAGAAATTGTTAAATGGGTACTTGTTTTTTAAATGGGTATTTTTCACTGAAAAGACAATAAAATATTTTTTAAAAGGATTGTTAAACTCTATTCTCACAACTGGATACAAGGTATAAATACATCTATCAGGTTTCATAGAATGGTGTCATAATAATAAATCACCCTTGAATATTTACTGAGAGTTTACTATGTGTCAGGTGGCACAACAGTTAACTGTTACAGCTGCTAACCAAAAGGTTGGCAGTTCAAATCCTTCAGGAGCTCCTTGGAAAATCTATGGGGCAGTTCTATCCTGTTCTATTGCATTGTTATGAATTGGAATTGACTTGACAGTAGAGGCTTTTGGGTTTTTTGGGGTTTTGTTTTTTACTATGTGTCAATCACTATGCTAAGCCCTTGGTATATAATAATCTTCAGGTTGAGTTTCTCCTTAATCATAGAACATCTCCTTTATTTTCTTTGAGGAGTGGAATAACAGTTTAGGAAATCTCAAACTTGATGGGGCCAAACAACCAAATCTCATAGAGTTTAGGGAAACCAATCTGACAAGTCAGTACCTAGTCAAAGCAGAACTTAGTCACATGACTAAGGAAAACTAAAGTCATCAAAAAACAAGATGTGCAGACCTCCTGGAGAGGTGATATCATGTGGCAGAGTAAGCTGATCCGAAGTAAGAAACATTCAATGCTTCATTCCATGCTTGGACATTATCTAGTTAAGACTAACCTTGCATTATGCAAAGATGTCCTCAGTTGAAACGAAAATGAAAATTTGACTAATCTGAAGTAATATCTTTTTTCTCAGTTGAGAGCTTTCAGAGTCAGTCCAACCACACACAAACAGAAAATGTATATAATCACCCAAACAGGAAGGGCTCTGATTTAGGTCTGCTTGGCTGAGGTGGGTCAGGGCTGTCCTTTGGTGGTAAGTGTGAAAGCTGAGGATGTGGAATTTGGGCCTAATACCATCAGAGACTCAGTCTTTTTTAGTCTCTTCTAGGCTAAAAATTCATCTCCAGCAATGCAACATTTTGAAATCTTCAGATGGATTATGTTTATACCAGTTCACCCAACAGGAAATTACACAAGCCTTGGCATCTACTTACCCGTCTACAAAACTTCGACATCAGGCCAGGCAAGTCGGCCTCATTAAAAGCCGAGGCAGTGACTGTGTCAACACACTGAGCTCCGGTGTGCCCTGAATGACATGAAGAAGCTCCCTAGAGGAGGCCCAGAATGCACAGTCTTGGACATGCAGAGCTGACATTCAACGAGGGGGATTCCAGCTGTCAGTCTGAGAGCTCTCAGTTAAGTGAACCAAGAGAGTCGTCTCTCCAGTTGCTCAGTGTTTCATGCTTGTCTACTTGTTCGACAACTTTCAAAAGAGCTAACTGGCTTTGACCACATCTGAGATATCACAGGATACAGCATGAAGATCATCATGATAACTGATCTTGAATGACATTTATTCAGCATTTACACTGTGTTAGGCATTCCCCTCAAGCTTGAACTCTGTTACAGAATTTAACACTGACAACAACCTAGTAACAGATCTCTTCTCAAAGACAAGTAACGCAGGCTGTACATAAAGTGACACAGGTGCTGAGTGGGGAGCTGGAATTAGAGATCAGGTCCATCGGCCTCCAAAGCCCTTACGACTTGCACAGCAAAAACCACTGCTTCCCATTAAGATCACAGCAAGCTTAGTTTGTCAGCTAATCTGAAACTCAATAGCTTCGAAGAGGAACTATCCTGCTTAGCATAGAACTGATCCACCAAAACTGAGTCATAGAAACAGGTAGAACTCTGGGATTATAATGGCTGAAGCAATAAAGCACCAAAGTGTAAAAGGATCTCACCAAGCCCTCCTGAGTCTCTGAGGCTGCGTGACTGAGACTAGGCAAGTCCCCAGTAGAAAGAGTTCTGAAGTGCCTTTATGTGCTTTTGGAAACTCAGGGTTTGGTTTCCACTTTTTTTAAAGAAAATATTATAAAGTGTGGCCAGCTTGCTCAGACAGATTTAACAAGCTGGGTGATTTCCTAAACAAATGCAAAGTCTGGGAAAATGTTAAATGTAGAACACTGTTATTGACGTTTCCAATGATAACATTATTTATTAATAGTCAGCCACTATGGCCACAAGTGAGTACTGGGAAGTCAAGTGGTCATTTCCTTTCTGTCCAGCCTCACTGGAGATGAAGTAGACAGCACCTAAAGTTACATAGGAGGCAAGAGTGTTCAGGGGAATAGCATGGCTTTGGGATCATTGGCCCTGGGTTTGAGCCTAGGCTCTGCCACTGGCAAGCTGTGATAACTCTGGGCAAATTCAATTCCCCAAAGCTTAGTTCTTCATCTACGAAATACAGATAATGGTAGCTCCTCATGGAGCTGTCAGTATTAAATAACTGATATATAAAATTAATGGCATATTAGCAAATGCTCAGCAAACATCTAAAATTCACACCCAATAACATTCTATTTCCTCATTCTCACTGAGACATAAAGCCGTAGGGAAAGCTGAACATACAGTTAACAATACATAAGGGAACCCTTAACGGGCTCCTGTCTAGGTTTTCAACTGCTCAGCATCATAACGCTTAGCTTAGAAATTCACCCTCAGTTTTCAGAATTGTCCAAGTGTCAGCTAGCCCATACAGCCAGGTGCTCAGACACCCTAGCTAAAAAGTACTGGCAGACAATCAGAAATCAAGAAAGGACCCTCCCACCCCCACCCCATCACCATCGAGTCAGTTCCAGCCCATAGAGACCCTAAAGGATAGAGTTGAACTGCCCTAAAGGGTTTCCAAGGATTACCTGGTAACTGCCAAAATTTTGGTTAGCAGCCGTAGCTTGTACCTACCACACCACCAGAAACCAGCATCATAATCTAAATGAAACCACCATGTGTTAACACCATGTGAATGTGCAGTCAAAACTGTTGCTTGCTGAGAGTGGGGCTTTCTTTGAATGGCCCACCTAATTTCATACAAACAAGGACAGATTGATTTACTATCATCTCAGAAAACGAAGATCAGGCTTCCTTTAGAACCCTCACAGATTCACTGTAAGCTCTTTATGGTGCAGGAAGTGTGATTTAACTGTTTTTCCTTCCCCTGTCCCTGGTGTGGCACTAGACACACAATAAAACTTTCTCAGATATTTGCTGAAGAGCTTGTGGAATTAATACATTAAATTCAGACTCATATTTATATTTTTATGTCTATATGCATAAGCATGTGAATGTATATGTGTGTAAATAGCCAACAGATAGATTTTATTTATTCCAAGGAAGCTAGCAGGCCCTGAACACTGACTATGAACTCTGCCCCAATGTGAGTATACACAGACAAACAGTTCAGGTCAGTTCAAGTTAGCGAGCATTTAGTGTATACCTGTCAAAAGGAAATATGGCATGGTAGAAAAAAGAGCTCTGAATTTTCTCAGAAGTCTCAGGTGGTTACCTAATATCAAGGAAGTCAAATAATACTGCTGAGCCTCAGTTTCCTTATCTGTCAAGTAAGGATGATAAATAAAGTTGCTGTTAGAGTAACAAAGATCATGTATCTCGCTTCCTTAAAAAAATGGATATTGATATACCATTTGACCCAGTCATTCCACTACTTGGAATATATCCTACAGATTCAAGGCCTTTCACACCAACGGACACATGCACCAGAATGTTTATCGCGGCACAGTCCACAATAGCAAAAAGGTGGAATCAACCCAGATGCCCGACAATAGAAGAATGGATAGGTAAACTGTGGTACATATACTCAATGGAGCACTACGCAATGATAAAGAATAACGATGATTCCAGGAAACATCTCCTAACCTGGTTTCAACTGGAAGACATTATGCTGAGTGAAAGTAGTCAGCGACAAAAGGACAAATACTGTATGAGACCTCTACGATAAGATCTCAAAAACAGACTTGTGTATAGAAGAAAAGACTCTTTGACAGCTGCAAGGGAGGGGAGGGAGGGAGGGGGAGGGGGGAGGGTTTAGTTTAGGTAGTTACTAGAAATCTAGTTGGGAGAAAGCGGTGACAGCACACATTAGGAACAAGAACAACATTAAGTGGACTTCAGCATAACTTGAGTACTCCTTCCATCTTAACTCAATACTGCAAGGATAGAGTAGCTGGGGCAGGGGGCGGGGGACCATGCTCTTAGGCGAATTCCAGGCCAATTGGCACAACTAGCGTTTTGCTAAGAGAGCTCTCTGCACCCTACATTGGTGAGTGGCGTCTGGGGTCTTAAAAGCTGCCAAGCTGCCATCCGAGGACACAGCAAATGGTCCCAACTCAGCAGGAACGGATGCTCACCGAGGGCCAAAATGGCATGCGGTAAAGACAACCGAGAGGACAGAGAGACCCACTACAGTGGGTGCCTACATCGACCTGGGACCGGAAGAACCGGATGGTGCCCGGCCACCACCAGTGATAGCCATGACGGAGCTCACAGAGAGGAGCCTCACTGGCAACACAAGAATAAAAAGAGGTGCATCATGAGATCTCCACTAAAAGACCTCAATTGATGGTCCAGCGGTTTTGGGGTTCCTCTGAGAGCATGGCCCCCGGCCCTGATGCTGCCCGTTCCCATAAATTATAACAAAGGTCCACTCTTTGGACAGGAATGAAATGGACTTGGCAATGCAGAGTAACCATATGTTGGAAGCATTTTATGGTTCTATACATCTATAGGATATCATCTTGCTGACCTCTGGCTGGAGGAAGGAGAGTGGACGGAGAGGAGGGGAAAGGAGACTGTTGGGAGGATGAGACATGTGTGGAGCAGAGAGGAATAGTGTGCAGTCACCGGACAGGGAGAGCAGTGGAAGCTGTATATAGGGGGGCATGTAAATTTACACGTGAATGTACATTTTCACTCAGTTATGTTAAATAAAAAAAGAAAAAAAAAGATAATGTATCTGAAAACACTTTGCAAGTGTCCCCATTAATACTGGACTCAGTTACATACAGCCAAAAAGTCAAAATCAAAATGACAGCGTCTTAAACAGAATACAATTGCATTTCCAGTTCATTTGAAGTAATCTAGGACTGATACGGTGGCTCTGCCATCAAAGAAGACCCTAATTCCTTTTATGTTACTGCTCCACTGTCTTTAGAAGAGAGGATGCTGGTGATCCAAGCACTGTATCTCCATTTAAGACAGCAGGGATAAAGAAGAGGAAAACAAATGGGGAAGGAGCAAGGGTGCTGCTTCTTCTCATTAAAGACTTTCAGGAAGCTCCAAATACCTCCACCTGGGTCTCATTGGCTAGAAATTAGTCACATGGCCACATCTAGCTGTAAAGGAGATTGGGAAATATAGTTTTTGTATCTGGGAGGCAACGTATTCAGCTAAAATTTAGTTTTTTGCCTATAAGAGACATATTGGGAAGCCACTAGAAATCTTATATATATATATATATATATATATATATGTTATATATAGTACATATATATAATATATATGGCATGTAATTTAACTAATGTATTCATTAATTTAAGCCCTAATTAAATATAATGGTAAAATTGAAACCTTACCAAGTATCAGATACGGAGCTAGGCATTAATGATATAAAGATAATAAAACAGTAACCAGTTTCTGTCACATTTATTCTGACTCATAGTGACCCATATATGTCAGGGAAGAACTGCGCTCCACAGGGTTTTCATGGCTGTGACCTTTTGGAAGCAGATCACCAAGGTTCCAAATTCCAAGGTTCCTCTGGGTGGCCTTGAATCACCAGGCATTTAGCCATCTTCACTACCCAGTGACTCCATTTTCTTTATAGGTATTAAGGATATAAAAATAATACAGGGCATCTGTTATTGAGAAGGCATTCTGGCACATTGCTAGCATTTGTTCCTTCATTCAATTATTCAAGAGAATCTCTGTTAACAAGATAGATTCTTCTCCTACTCTCACAGACCTTACAATCTTACAGGCATGTAAACCCCAAAAGCCAAACCCACTGCCATCGAGTTGATTCCTACTCACAGCAACTCTACATAGGACACAGCAGAACTGCTCCATAAAGTTTCCAAGAAGCACCTGACGGATTCGAACCACTAGCCTTTTGGTAGCAGATGTAACATTTGACCACTAGGGTTTCTTACAGACACTCAACAGATTGAGTTAAAGGGAAAAGAAATAAGGATAGAAAGAAGCAGGTAAGCAAGAAAGAATGCGGGGGAGGGAGGAAAGAGAAGAGGGACAGTCAAATGTTAGTTCAGACCTCTGAAGCATCAAATTGTTTATTCCCATGACAATTCCTAAAATATTTTAAAGCTCTTATCATATTCATGCCAATTCTTCTCTTTTCTTGATTTAAAATGTCTTTTTAGAACCCCCACAAAATACATTCTCCAGTGGCACTTTTACACTTTCTCTGTCAATTTTGAAATTTCCTCACTTTCTCAGCTTGGTTCTCCTAATAATAAACACTTTTTCTAGAAGATCTAGTCCTTTTTGAATTTTTTTAGAAAAATGAAACCTAAGACTGTCAGTAATTGGCAGTAAATGCAATGACTGAGAGTTCAAAGGTTTAAAATAACCTTTTGAGGGGGCTCTATAACACAGGACCCTTTTAAGCAGCCTTGACAGGAATGTTAAATTACTTAAGCAAAGTCACGCATGACACACACTTAGACCCAGTGTCTGGTCAAACTTTAACAACAAATGTAACTTGATGTCTCCAGCTCATCTTTCTGCTAACCAGTGTTCTGAGATTTGAATAGGATTAGTACTGCAGACCTGTACCTATTAAAAAATAAACCATCATAGAAGATCCAATATTTTATTCAAGTGTTCGAGGAGTTCTCATAAGCTCCTTCAGCTGCACAAACGGGAACTTTTCCCCTTGACATTCTTGATCACTGAGCTGCTATTAGGAAGTTTAATATAACAACAATTCCAGGCATGCTTATGCTTTGATGAAATAGGGAGACACCTTCATCATTAAATGACCGTGTGAAGGGCCTCCAATCCTCCAAAGTATCTTCCATAGGGAAATTCTCACTTTCTCTCTGGATCAAAGTTCTGAAAGTTGTCATTCATTCATTCACTCCCTGACTCACTCATTAAAAAAAGAGTTCAACAAGGTTTCTTCTAGATATATCGGGCCCTGTGGTAACTTTGGAAACCCTGGTGGTATAGTGGTTAAGTGCTACAGCTGCAAACCTAGAGGCTGACAGTTTGAATCCACCAGGCACGTCTTTCAAAACTCTGTGGAGCAGTTCTACTCTGTTCTGTAGGGTTACTATGAGTCAGAATCATCTCGATGGCAGTGGGTTTGGGTTGTTGTTTTTTTGGGGGGGGGTTGGCAAATTCACTGTGCTGCCCTCAAAGATGGAAACCCTGGTGGCATAGTGGGTTAAGTGCTACATCTGCTAACCAAAAGGTCAGCAGTTCAAATCCACCAAGTGCTCCTTGGAAACTCTATGGTGCAGTTCTACTGTGACCTGTAGGGTTGCTATGAGTCGGACCTAACTTGACGGCAATAGGTGGGCCCTCAAGAAGCTCACTCTCATAAATACTGTGGTAGAAGCACATTTAAGGGACTTTGTGATTCTGGAGGACAGAATATTACTCACTGCTGTTGAGTTGGTTCTGACTTACAGCAACCCTATAGACACAGTAGAACTGCCCCACAGAATTTCCAAGGAGCGTTTGGTGGATTTGAACTCCTGACTTTCTAGTTAGCAGCCATAGCACTTAACCACTAAGCCACCAGGTTTTCCATAGGATATTAGTGCTATGGAAATAGGAATAGCCACTTGTGGGAAGTGATACTGGCACTGGGTCATTTAAAATCAGCAGAAACATGCTGGAGAGGAGACTGTAGAAGGGGTAAAAGAGTGGGCTGGATACTCCAGGCAGAAGAGGCTGCTTGTGCAAGTGCCCAGACCTACTGAAGAACATGTGAGCCCACAGAAGAGGGTTCAGGGTTTGGAGGGTAAAACCTTTTAAGGGTAGGGAGAGCAATAGCAGACGGAGTTGAAACAAACTCTGATTCCTAGCCCCTTAGCTCATTATTGATTCAGTCAGCAAACTGTGCCTAACTGTGCCTATAAGCATGACATACAGAATAGGTCAGTGTTGACAAAGAGGTTGGCAAAAAGAAATTCTGAGGGCATGATACGTTTCTATGTTACGGCCAAGTGCTCTGCTGGGGTTCCCTGATCACTCAAGAAACAAGGAGACATAAACTCAGTGATAGGAGAGGCAGAAAAAATGAATTACTTCATATCTCTGCTCTGAACAGAAACCAGTACCCCACATATACCAGTATTTGGTAAAATAAGAAATTCAAACTGAGGAGAAATAACATAAAACAGAGACTGCTACCCAAGATCCACTCTCTTCTCTTTCCTTATTAACAGACCTCCGTTCTATTTAGGGAAACTCTGGTGGCATAGTGGGTTAAGTGCTACATCAGCTAACCAAAAGGTCAGCAGTTCAAATCCTCCAGGCACTTCTTGGAAACTCTATGAGGCAGTTCTACTCTGGCCTATAGGGTGACTATGAGTAGGATCCAACTTGATAGCAGTGGGTTTGCTTTTTGGTCTTTTGTTCTATTTAGGGTAACACTGTGTCCAAGTTCTGGCCTAGGAGATATTACAAGAATTGTTATTTGGGATGACATTAAAGTACTTTATAAGACAAACTGATAGTTGACACTTGTCTTTTGTCTTTTGCTCTTCTAGTTTTCTCTGCCTGGAATGCCTGCTAATATGATGGATGACACTCCTGCAACCACCTTGTGACCTTGAGGCTGGAAATGACATGCCACAGATGATGGAATAGAAATACAGGAGTAGTCTGATGGTTTCCTGAGCTACCAGACGAGCCTGGGACTAACATCTACTCTCAGACTTCTTCTGCGTGATGTCTCAATCATCTAGTGCTGCTTTAACAGAAATACCACAAGCAGATGGTTTAAAAGGAGAAATATTATTTTGTCACAGCCCAGTAGGCTACAAGTCCAAATTCAGGGTGTCAACTCCAGGGGCAGGCTTTCTCTGCTGGCTCTGGAGGAAGGTCCTTGCCATCAGTCTTCCCTGGCACTAGAAGCTTCTGAGGCACAGGGATTCTGGACACGCTCAGCTGCCCGCATGGATTGCTATCTGGTGGTTTGAGGTCTCCAAATCTCTCTGTTAGCTTTTTTCCTTTAAGTCTAGAGACTGCCTCAGGGCTCAAAAACGGTTACACACTGACTCCTGCCCCAGCAACAGTTCTGCTACTCTTCCCCCTTTATTAACATCACAGCAGCAGGATTTACAACACGGAGGAACATCACACAACACCTGGAATCACGGCCTAGCTCAATTACTACACAGATTTGGGGGAGGAAACACAATTCAATCCACGGCAGGTGAGAAAATAAAACTTCAATTTATGGAATTCACTATATTTAAGTCTATCCAAAGTGATCAACCACCTAATACTACTCTCTGTCCTTTTCTCTGGGCAAAGAAGAAAAAAATGCAGATCCTTTCTGAAAATGATGTTCTGTCAAGCTGGGACCGGGAACACACACATTAGGAAAAAAAGGCCTAGTAATTGGGAAAACTCAACTTCCCAGTGCTGCTGCTCCTTCCCCTGAATCCATAGTCTCATGTGTGCACTATCAAGCTGTTACATAAAGGAATGTAAGTGTTGGAGAGGAATGGGCAGCAGTTGGGGGAACTCACAAGGCAGGAGTTCTTACCTGTCACGTGCTTGCTTGTGCAGTCGATGACACAGGAATTTGCAATGGAGGTATAAAGAAAATATGAGCAGAAAGCACAGAGGGTTTTTCAGACATACCTGCATAATGATAATCTGTCAGTCAATTAAAAAATAAGTAAATTTTTTGATAGACCTATTCAACAGTTATCTGTACAGCTGTTAAGAGGGAGGAGATGTACTTATAAGTGCTACAACAGAAATAACATTAAACCATAAGACCCATTGCCATCGAGTCAATTCTGACTTTTAGCAACCCTATAGGACAGAGTAGAACTGCCCCACTAGGTTTCCAAGGAGTACCTGGTGGATTTGAACTACAGATCTTACGCGTAGCAGCTGTAGCACTTAACCACTACATCACCAGGGTTTCCAGAAATATCATTAAGAGGTGAGAAAATGAAAAATCAAGGTACAAAACATTGTGTAGATGAAAAGTTAAATGACTGGTTAGACCAACAGATTCCTGTAATGAGTATAATATTTTGAAAATATGCAACCAAGATGTATGTTCCATTTCCTTCCCATTAGACCTCAGGGAAGAAGAGTAGGGTGCAAGGGGACCACTCCTCTTCTGCCTTTGGGAAGTATGAGGAGAAAGAAGAGACATGCTTGCTGCTATCATGGACCCTCATCCCGTATACTAAGCTGAAATTCCTGCAGGTGAGGGAATGAGTTACGGAGATTACGAAGTCAAGAGCAGCATTGAGCATGCCCTCTGCTTCCCAGTACAACTTGCCACACAGAAACACTGGCAGTTGCACATGTCCAAGCTGTATGAGGACATTCCGAGTGTGTCCCTGACTCTCAGGGTGACACGGAAAGAGCCAATGGTGAGAGCAGACAATTCACCACGTCTCACCGCATGTAACCTGGGTAAGGTTTCCATGAGAAAACTGCCTAAAAGTGCACCAGCCACAGCCTTCATCAATAAGCCATTCTTGCAGGACTTCAAATATGTATTAAAGCCCACGTCTGGCCCACCTTAGCTCAAAGCAGAGGACAGCAGGAGACCAGAGGGCAAATCCAAGTCTATTTTCTAATCCATGGTCTCACCCCAAACCAGGAAACACGCTGCACTTGAAGGAATTTATGTAACGGGAAAAGAAAGATACTACATTTTCCTAGCACAGGTGAGTGACAAGTGTTTTCAACTTCAATATATTTGTGTATTTATTTTTTAGAGTTCTGGAAGGATACCCATGAGAATGGTAACCATTTTGGTCTTTAAGAAATGGGACTGGGAATTAGAGGCAAGGTGGAAGGAAGACCATTACTTCTTACATTAGAGTCTGTTGGGTTGGAATTCATCCATCGCAGCATTTACTGCTTTTACAATGTTCTGAAATGAGTGTTAAGAATGTATTTTGCAATACAGTTGGCGTCACAAGGCAGCAGGGTGTTTACAAGTGATTCACACAGCAAATAAATGACAGTGACATAGGATCCCTCAGATACACTAGATTATGGGGAGCTCAGATAACCGAGGGTAGAATTGGGGCCCATGCGATAATAAATAATAACCACTGTTTATTCAGTGTCTACTATGTGTTAAGTACTATGTGAAACACGTCATCTGCACTAACTCATTTACTCCAATACAACACCATAATCAGACTTTGAGAGTCTGAGTAAATGTCTGGAACTGCTGCTTTTAGGGCCCATGGTTGCATCCACTTTCCATCTTTAGTTCCTTGAGAGGTAGTGTCTGTTGATCAGCAGCTCTCCAGCCTCCTCAGGAAGGAGCTTTGCTTTTTCTTTTCTGATACTGAGACGAGGCTGAAAAGAGACAGCCACCCTGCCAGAGAAATGCCAAAGGAATTTATCCAGAGAGAGATTCATTCTGGCATTCACACTAGATATTCTCTCCATTACTTCACAATGTCTGTGACAATTTCTTCTCCTGAGGTTCAGTGTGTGCTGAAGCTGGAAGAGATCTCCAACATCATCTCATCCAAGCTCCAGACCACACATGCTCTGGTGTGGCTTGCGTCACCAGCAGCGGGAGCAGCATCACCCCCCCTCCCACCACCCCCACAGAGCCGTGTTGTCTATGGAACTAGGCCAGCGGAATTAGCTGCGTGGGTAATGGAAGTGTTCAAGCTGCTTCACTGCCTCCTCTTTCAAAACAAGTGCCCAACCAACAAATCTCTGTAGAGACATTTACAGTCACAGGAATGAGCAGCCTTCAAAACCAGGCTAAGCTGCTTTTGTGGCTGAGAGAGGTCCTGAGCCTGTTTCCTTACGGATAAACTTGTCACAAGAGTACTGAGTCTGCTGTAAGGGAGAATGTGAGGAACACAATGTCATGCATGTAGTAGGCACCTGGGCAGTGTTGTTGTTGTTCTCAGATGCTGTCAAATCAAATCCAACTCATAGCGACCCAGTGTACCACAGAATCAAAGGCTGCCTGCCCCTGGGCCATCCTCATCATCTTGGCTGTGCTCAGACACACTGTTGCAGCTACTTTATCAGTCCATTTCATTGAGGATCTTTCTCTTTTTCAGTGACCCTCTATTTTACCAAGCAAGATGTCCTTGTCCAGGATCTGGTTCCTTCCAAAGACTTTTTTGAAGTACGTGAGATGAAGTCTCATCATTCTCAATTCAGGAGCATCCTGGTTGTACTCCTTTCAAGACAGATTTGTTCTTTCTTTTGGCAGTCCACAAAATATTCAATATTCTTCACAAATACCATAACATAAAGGTATCAATTCTTCTTTCATCTTCCCTAGTCATTGTTCAGCTGTCTCATACATATAAAGCAACTGAAAATATCATAGCTTGGGTCAGGCACTCCTTAGCCATCAGAGTGACATCATTGCTTTATAATACTTTAAAGAGGTCTTTTGCAGCACATTTGCCCAATGCAATAATGTCATTTGATTTGTTGACTACTGCTTCCATGGGCATTGATTGCAGATTAAGTAAAATGAAATTCTTGACAATTTCAATCTTCTTTCCCATTTATCATGTTGCTACCTACAGGCCCAGCTGTGAAGATTTTTGTTTTATGTACTTGTGGTGTGATCTGTACTGAAGCCCATAGTCCCTACTGTTGTCACTAGGTGCCTTGAGTCCTCTGCACTTTCAGCCAGCAAGATTGTGCCATCTCCAAACAACAGGCTATAAATGAGTCTTCTTCCAATCCTGATGCCAGATTCTTTTTCAAATAGTCCAACTGGGCCATGATTCCTGGGACTGCGATGTTCCAATATGCTGTAAACCCTGCCTCTGTGATGTCAACGAGGGATGGTGGATGGCAGGTATGTTGGAGGAAAGAATTCAGTAAGATTGTATTGTGCCTTGAGGCAATCTCTTGGCATATAAAGGAAAGAGAAGCCAGCAGAGAGTTGGGGATCTCATACCATCTAGAAAAGAAGCAGCATCTGGAGCAGAGAGCACCCTTTGGAAAGGACCTGGGGTCTCTGCACATCAGAAGATCACAGTCCAAGGGAGGACTGACGACAAGGGCCATCCTCCAGAGTGAGCAGAGAAAGCCTTCCCCTAGAGGTAATGCCCTGAATTTGGACTTGTAAACTACTGGACTGTGACAGAATAAAATAATATTTCTCTTTTTAAAGCCATCCACTTATAATATTTCTGTTACAGCAGCACGAGATGACTCAAATATCGACTATCTGCTCAGTATATAGATTGAAAAAGTACAGTGAAAGGATGCAATCTTGACACACATATTTCCTGATTTTTCAACCATGTAGTATCCACATGTTCTGTTTAAACAATTGCATCTTGGTCTATGTACAGGTTCCACATGAGCACAATTAAGCATTCTGACATTCCTGTTCTTCACAATGTTAGGCATAATTTGTTATGATTCATACACTATGCCTTTGCATAGTGATAAAACAGAGATAAACATCCTTCTGGTATTCTCTGCTCTCAGCCACAGTTCATCTGATAGCAGCAATAACATTCCTTATCCCATGTTCTCTTCTGAATCTGGCTTGATTTTCTGGAACTTCTCTGTCAATTTTTAATGATCTTCAGCAAATTTTACTTGAGTGTCATAGTAATGATAATCAAAAAAATAAAAATAAAAAAGCCATTGCCATCAAGTAAATTCTGAGTCACAGTAACCTTATATTAATTGTATTAATGATACTGTTCAGTAATTTCCATATTCTGTTAGATCACCAGGAAACCCTGTTACATAGTGGTTAAGTGCTATGGCTACTAACCAAAAGGTCCACAGTTCAAATCTCCAAGCCCTCTCTGGAAACTCTACAAGGCAGTTCTACTCTGTCCTATAAGATCTCTGTGAGTTAGAATCGACTCAACGGCAATAGGTTTGTTTTTTGTTGCTGTTTATTTTTTGGTTAGATCAGCTCTCTTTGGAATGGGCACAGATATGGCCCTCTTCTAGTCATTTGGCTGGGTGACCGTCTTCCAAATTTCTTGGCACAGATGATTGAGTGCTTCCAACATTGCATGCACTATTTAAAACAACTGGTATTCCATCAATTTCTGGAGCATTGCTTTTCACCAATGACTTCAGTACTGCATGGACCTCTTCTTTCAGTACCATTGGTTCTTGATCTTGTGCTACTTCCTGAAATGTTTGAACATTGACCAATTCTTTTTGGTACAGTGACTGTATATTCTCCCCATCTTCTTTTGATGTTTCCTGCATTATTCAATAATTCGCCCACGGAATCCTTCAAAACTGCAACTCAAGAACTGATTTTTTTCCTTTAGTTCTTTCAGACTAAGAAATACTGAACAGCTTTTTCCCCTTTAAGTTTTTGAACTCTACGCCTTCATACATTCATTATAATACTTTACTTTGTGTTCTTGAACCACCCTTTTAAATTTTCTGTTCAGCAATTTTACCTCATCATTTCTTCCATTTGCTTTAGACACTTTATATTCAAGCATAAATTTCAAAATATCTTCTGAAATACATTTTGGTCTTTTCTTTCTTTTCTATGTCTTTTTGCTTTCTTCATGTATGATGTCCTCCATGTGTGATGCCCTCACAGGCATCAGTGAGCTGAAAGGCACCAATATTAGCCATTTTTGAATCAGCAATAATATGATCTGTTATGCCAGGAAAGACAAATTGAAGAGGAAAAATGTCACACTCATTATCAGAAACAACATTTCAATATCTATCCTGAAGTATGAGGTTGTCAGTGATTGGATAATATCCATATGCCTGCAAAGAAGATCAGTTAATATGACTATTACTCAAATTTATGTACCAACCACTACAGTCCAACATGAAGAAATTGAAGATTTTTACCACCTACTGCTGTCTGAAATTAATCAGACACACAATCAAGTGCATTATTAATTACTGGTGATTCGCATGTGAAAGTTGGAAACAAAGAAGGACGAGTAGTTGGAAAACATGGCCTTGGTGATAGAAATGACACCAGAGAGCACATGACAGGATTTTACAAGACCAGTGACCTATTTATTGTAAATATGTTTTTCCAACAACAGTGATTGTACATGTGGACCTGCCTGATACAGTACACTGGAATCAAATCAACTACATCTGTGGAAAGAGACAATGGAGAAGTTCAACATCACCAGTCAAAACAAGGCCAGGGGCCAGTTACAGCAGTGCAGATCATCAGTTGCTCACATGCAAGTTCAAGTTGAAGCTGAAGAAAATTAAAGGAAGTCTAAACCAAAAAACTCACTGATGTAAACTCAATTCTGACTCATAGTAACTGTATAGACCAAGTAGAACTGCCCCATAGAATTTCTAAGGAGTGCTTGGTGGATTTGAACTGTCAGCCGTTTAGTTAGCAGCCATAGCACTTGACCACTACCCCACCAGGGTTTCCAAAACAAATCTACAAGAGCTAAATTACAATTCACATAGTACTAACCATAATTATTATTAAAAGTACATACATTCAGCTTATTTTAGAGCTGTAAAATGTCCAACTGTTCATCTCAATCAGAAATGATGGTGGTGGGGGGAGAAGAGGTAAAGGAAGAAGCATGAAAAGACCATACCATCTCCCCACTTCACCCCAACTCTGTGAAGGATGTGGGCCATGCTAACTTCTCTTTGAGTCTTAAGGGAAAGACAGAATTTTGGCATTTTCAGTTTCCCTCCAAAAGGAAAAAAAAAGCAAGGAACACAAAAACAGGAAGCCAGCTGAATTTATTTCGCTTACTTTGATTTACACCCCTTTTCAGGTCACAATGTTTTTAAATTAATATTTTAACTGCCTCTCCTGAGAAAAAGGAGAGAAAACTTATCTGTTTTTGAAAAGAAAATAAGTCCAAAGGGCAAAGAATCTGCCCACATTGAAATAATTCTCTTCAGAAAAGCTATAAATAAGGTTTTTGATTTAACATTGAGATAAGATTATCTGAGGGAGATGGGGAAGTGGAGGAAAAAACTGCCAAAGGAAAAATTTACACCCACATTAACTAACCCCTCAAAAGGGTTAGTTCCTGTCAGTTGAGATTATTTTTTTTCCTTTAAAAGCTTCTTCCCCAATTTAAAAAAAAAGAAAGGTAAAATTAATAAATATCTGTAGACTCAGACATGTGAACTTAATTTCACTTGGCCTGGCTGCCCCCTGGGATTCCACCCTCTTCCTAGGTCCTTCTGACTGCCAAAGCTTTGTAGTGTGATCCACGCCCACTAAATCCATTTGTCCAATCCTTACCCTTTACCCAACCTCCACCACTGAGAGTACTCTCCATTGAACTGCTAATTACCAAATTATCTAACTCAACTTGGACTCTGCAGGCTCTGACACAGCTAGCCAGTGCTTCATCCCATAAGCCTGCTTCACTTACTTTTCTATCCTCCATGCTTTTATTGATTTCTTAGTTTCTTTCATTCCATAGCAGAGTCTTCCTCAAATCTACTTCATTATCCCCACCTCACATATTTTCTCAGTCATCTTACCTACCCTCAGGTCTTTTAACTCAGTAACAACGGGTTTGGTTTTGGGGCTTTGGTGGCAAATACTGGTAACTGCTCTAATTTCTACTGTCTCCTTCTTCCAAAATAATACAGCTGTAGTTAGGAATGTGGCCTCCCAGAATACAGATTACATTTACTAGCCTCCCTTGCAGCTATGTGTGAACATGTAACCAACTCTAGCCAGTGGGATGTGTGAGAAATGGTGGTCCAGTACCGAAAGTGTTCCTTTAAATGGGGGTGCACATGTCCACTTTTTAACCTATTTCTGTTTCCTTTTGGATGAAATGCAGGTATACTAGTAACCAAGAAAATCTCCAAAATGATTTTCATTGCCTGTTCCCTAATAATACCAAGCAGGATGCTAGCCAAGTAAAACATCCTACTTGATAGTCAGCTACCTGCAGGGCAAGATCTCCAATGTTTATCATCACCCCCTACTCTCACAAAGCTAACAAGAGAGCTAGCCACACCATGCTCCAGTAATTTTGGAGTCACCACAGCTGTACTTGTGATACCTAGGAATTCACATCATAAATATCAAATCCCCCATTGTGTCTTTAAGGATCTCCACTATTTGGGAAAAACTTGCTTTTCCAACCTCTTCACCAGTACATTCCCACACAGAACTTCAGCTGTGGTCAGAGCTGACCAGACTGCTGTTCTGACTAGCACACAGACAGATTGCAACCCATTCCCAGCTCTGTACCTGGGCTCTCACTGTGGCTCCAGATTGGCCTTCTATGCTGAGCTCTGCTACCATACTGAGTCCTTCCAAGTCCAACTTGAAGCCATCTCTAAGCTCCTCACACCCAGTGCTCTATCTTTCCCTAGATTTCCAGAGCACTGGTTGTCCAGATGCTGCCCATTGCTCTTAGAAGGAAATCTAATTCCTTAGCAGGGGCTGCATGGTCCTCCATGGTAGTCCCCACTTCTTCTACATGTAGGACCTTCCTCAAAAAAGCCTCACTTTGCTGGTCCACTGCCTAGAATACTCTACTCTCATATGGTTTATTCTTTTGTCTCCTCCAGGTCTCGGTTCAAATGTGATATTGTCAGAAAGGCCTTCCTTACCCACCCCTTTACAAAACACTGAGAATCTTTACCCCACATACATACTCAATGTACTCTATCCTCCTGATCCTGCTTTATTTCTCACTATCACATCTGACATTGTTTCTCTCCACAAGAATGGAAGCTTTATGGGGACAAGGACTTAGTCTGTTTTATTGTCAGTGACTGGCACTCAATAAATTAAGGTTGAATGAATGACTTTAGCACAATACTCCACCTTTAGCATATTTTTTTATTTCTTTAAGTTCTTAGGATATGCTAAGCCCATCCCTACCTCAGAACCTCTGTACTTCACATCCCCAGAAATAGATCCAAGATCTGAGGGGAGCCTGACAGTTATATAACCAAAAAAAGGTGGGAGGAAAGCATTCATTAAGCAAAACTGCAAATACAAAATAGCTAGGTCCCCTCCCAGGGCCTTGTAGAGGCCACATAAGTTAGAGCAGAGACTGTCACCTTCAGCTTCTTCTTAGGAAATTCTCCTCCATACATTTCCTTTGCCTGGACCACTCTCTCACATCTTCAGACGGCATTTCCTTGTTATCCAGGCATAAGTTCAAATCTGTCCTCTCTACAGAACTAAGATCTCCCAGTCCACCTCTATTACCCTGTTATATTTTCTTTGCAACACTTATCATTAACTGACATCATCATTAACATTTCATTTACCACTTTATTGTCCATCTTTTATCTAAAAGATGTCATTTCATAAAGGATTTTGCCTGGTTCAACAACAGTGTATGGTGCCTAGAATGATGTCTGCCATATGATCATGTTTTGAAAATTTTTTCTGCATAATAAAATGAGTCATCTCCCACATTCTTTGAAACCCCAAATGATAAATACACTTAGGGCAAAGAGACCTGATAAATTAAACATCTTATTTTATGTTATTTCTCTATGACTTGGAGACAGTAGACCATGATACTCTACTGCTAACAATTAAATACAATGAAGCACTCATTACCTATCACCAGATTCTTTCAAATTTCAAGTCTAAAGTTCAGCAAGAACATCTTATCTACAAAGGACGCAAAGCTTTAGGTTTTATTCCACATACTATCTTTGGAGATAACAGGAATTTCTAGTAAAGTTAGTGGATTTATTATTTGTCTGATGAAGGCTTTTTGGTTATATTTTCATCATCCTTTCCCATGATGAGTGGTGATCTACTCCCCACGGGTTCCAAGCTTTGCTTCAACTTCAGTGCCATCTCATATGCCTTTCAGTGTGGATTCAGAATATGTTTAACCCTTGCAGGGCATCACTTACTACTTCCTTTGAAAGTGCTGGATATCCCCCTGGCTCTAAAATCTGGCTGCCCTCAGATTCACCCACCATGCTTGCTGAAAACATACATTTTGAGGTCTTGCCTTGGATCCACTTAATCAGAATCTCCAGGGACTCGCAGGACATTCTGTATTTTTAACAAAAGCCTCAGGTGTTTCTGTTGTGCAGCCAAGTCTGGAAACCACTGTGAGGATTCCAAGAGCTTCAGATAACAAGGAAGGAATTACTAAGGTATTGACAAGCAAAGGTCAAAATGACTGGACCAACTCAGGAAAAACAAATAATTTCACAAAATGTTGAATAATGAAATACTTTCTTCCTGTCTCCCTCTTCTCTCTCTGTCTCATATGCATGATCTACTTTTCTACTTTGTATACAAGTTAGTGTACTGGGCTGGGGCATTAAAAGAGGAGAAAATTATTAAGATCCTGAAGTGCCTGAGTTATCTACTCTGCGAAACTTAAGCCCTTCTGGAAATGGCATGAAATCTTTCCAGTTCTGAGAGAACCAGAGAGGCCAACAAAGGTGAATCACTAAGTCCTTAAAACACCTGATAGAATTTTAGCACTACCCAAGATTCCAGACACATTCTGTTGTCCAGCCCATGGTAGAGTGTAGTAGAAGTGGAACAGCACTCCTAATCAGAAAGCCTGCTGCATGATCGTGGGCAAGCTGCTTAACCACGCCAAGCCTCAGTTTCCTCATTTATAAAATGGGCATAAGACATGGCTCCCTAGTAGAATAATAAGTTCAGGATTACACATCAAGCACTACTCAAACATGATTATTCTTCTCCGCACTCATCTAAAGCATGGCTCAAATTTTACTCCCTTGCTGGAACCTTCTCTTCTTACTTCAGCTCAGACAAAACTCTTCCCTTCTCTGTGGGGACGGAGCAGGTAGAAGGAAAGTAGTTCACCAGTGAGCAGGTAAAGAGCAACAGGCGAGCAGTAAAAATCATTTTCTGAACAGAGTTTGGACGTGACTTCATCTTTTGGCTTTCTCCTCTCCTTTTTCCATGCCCGTTTAACTCATAATAACCCTTTTCCCTAATACAGCCCTCATTTCAGTCTATATTATACCAGAAGGTTCAAACGCTTCCTCAGGAATCAAGGCACGTTCTATATAGCACACCGAGTTATGCATTATTAATGAAGGATAATTCATTAATAGTATTGTGTAATGTCATTGATCATATCATACATAATGAAATATCATAACCTATTTATTATATATGTCCACCTATGTTTCCAAAAATTTGTAACCACCTACTATGTGCTAGGCATTGGATTAGATACTGGGAATACAGAGGTGAATAAAGCAGACAGAAATCTCTCCACTTCCACTCTGCCACTGCACACTCTCTTTACGTATTAAATTTCCCATATTATTGTCAATATCAGCTACTCATCAGGCAAACATACTCTCTTTTTCCAATTAAACTTAATGGTCAAGTGATACAATATCTGATCCAGGAGAGAAAATTATTTGAACAGGAATCTCCATTATATACACAATTATTTATAACTTGAATATAAGATACCTTTGTATTCGACAGTGTTTAAGTGCTCAACTAAAAACTAAAAGTCAACAATTCTAACTCACTAACCACTCCACAGGAGAAAGATATGGCAGTCTGCTTTCATAAAGACTTATAGCCTGGGAATCCTATGAGGCAGTTCTACTCTGTCCTACAAGGTTGCTATGAGTCAGAATGGACTCAACAGCAATGGGTTTGCTTTAACAGGTTTTTAACTTAAGTATATGTATTTCTGCACTAACATAGTACTCATTTAAAAACATACATGATATAGAAACACACAAAGGGTAAGATTTTTGAAAGTGTAAATATAAGTTCTAATACTTCCTACTTTTTGTTAAAGCCCAGTGGATCGCATTGTTCTCATCTAGAGCAGGATTTTCAAGTTCCAGGTCTTCTATTTTCTACAGTTGTGACCTTAGGCAACTTACCTGGCCATTCTCTACTTCAGCTTTTCCTGTAAAATGTATATATATAGCATCTCAGTACCTTTTTTTTGTCTTAAATGCACAGCAGTCCTTTACTTTGTTCCTTTTTAAAAATTGTACTTTAGATGAAAGTTTATAGAACAAAGTAGTTTCTCATTAAACAGACAGTACACATATTGTTTTATGATATTGACTAACAACCTCACAGGAGTGCAACACTCTCCCTCCTCAATCCTGGGTTCCCTATTATCAGCTTTCCTATCCCCTTCTGCCTTCCAGTCCTTGTCCTGTGCTGGCATACCTCTTAAGTCTCATTTTGTTTTAGTGGCCTGTCTAATCTTTGGCTGAAGGGTGACCCTCACAAGCAACTACAGTACTAAACTGAGGGATAGTCCAAGAGCCATTACTCTCAGGGTTTCTCCAGTCTCTGCCAGCCCAGCATATCTGGTCTTTCTTTTAGAGTTAGAATTTTGTTCTATGTCTTTCTCCAGCTCATCTAGGACCCTCTGCTGTGATCCGTGTCAGAGCAGTCAGTGGCGGTAGCCAGGCACCATCCAGTCATGCTGGACTTAGTCTGGCTGAGGCCATTGTAGATGTAGTTCATTAATCCTTTGGATTAATCTTTCTTTTGCTCTTTAGTCTTCATTCTTCCTAGTTCCAGAAGAGATAAGACCAGTGGAGCACCCTAGATGGCCACTCACAGGCTTTTAAGACCCCAAACACTGCTTACAAAAGAAGAATGCATAATATTGTCTTTATAAACTAGGTTACAGCAGTGGAGATAGCTGTTGCCCAAGATCATGGTTCCTATAGCCCTCACAGTCCAACAGTCTGGTCACTTAGGGAGTTGGAACTTCTGTGACTTTGCCTTAGTACCTGTCTTGCAGAATTACTAAAAGAAAATTTAGATAAAGTACTTATATCCACATATTTTAAAGACAATTAAAAAAAAAAGTTGCCATCAAGTTGATTTTGTTTCATAGAGACCTTATAAGATAGAGTGGAACTGCCCCATAGTTTCCAAGGAGCACCTGGTGAATTTGAACTACCAACCTTTTGGTTAGTAGCCAGAGTACTGAACCACTACACCACCAAGGTTTCCATAAAGACTATAATAACAGCAATTATTATCAAGATATTATTCTTATTTCTAAGTGGTATCTGTATACAAACACAATTTTAGAAGACAGACTTTGTGTCTCCTGAAACAAAATTCTAAAGTGTGGACACACTTCCTAGCCATTGGTGTCAGGTATCAGGAGGGTCAAGGGTTCAAGACCCATCTGGGGATCATATTCTCCATTGTATCAGATGCAGGCAGCACATTATAGTACACAGTATCTGTTCCCATTGTAAATCTTCTTGTTTTAACCCCTAGGAAGGTTTTCTGGCTGATTCCAGTTCATACAGATCTCAGCTGTCGCCTCTCGCCTGCTGTCACTCCTCCTTCACAAGCAGCCTGCAAGGTCTCCCTCAGATGGGACCCTGAAGGAGGGCTGGCTGCTTCATACATTATAGATTATTAGAGGGCATGGAGAAGTGCTCAGACCCCAAGGCAGATCCAAGGGTGGTTTTCAAATGTCCCTATTTGGATGGGAATGCTTCAAAACTCAAATATGTTTTCCTTGGCAGAAGTACCCCCCATTAGATGCAATTTCTTTCTGACATTTCAAGAATTGTTTTATGTCTATGTTCTCTATAAGGACTGTCTGTGGAGGTCAGAACAGAAATTACAGTTCTAAGAATGCTCACATTAGTATAGAGGGTAACTCACAAACCCCAAGTTAAATGCCTTCATCCTGGCCAGCCTGCCAGTGTTATGATTAACACATTGGGATGCCACACAGGGGGCAGTATTAGAGGGGCTCCATGGACTGCAGCTCCCCAGGCCAACATGGGCAACAATCTGTGTTTAGTCTATCAGAGTAGTTACTCAGGACGCCTATCACCGTGGAACTGAGACAGCCATCTGGGGGAGCGCTCCTTGTACCCCCTGGAGGGCACATGTCTGGAGAGGTGGATCTAATTTTTCACAAGATTCCTTTCCCAGCCTGACTCAGTTCCAACTGGCAAGAAAGATTTAGTAGCTTGGTCAATCCTAGCAGCCTCAAGCAAGCCTGACAATGAAACATCTTAGAAAGGTCAGTGGCCTGCTGACCACTAATGACCTGTTTTAGGAGCCAGGCAAGTGGCAGTATGCACCACCATGACCTTGCCAAACACATGCCTGGCATCAGGGCATCTTTGCCACCAGGGCCACTTTCCTTCTTTCTGTCTAGAGTCAAACATGTCATGGAGAAGCAAAGGCAACCTGTCATAGTCTTACAGAATCTTAGTGGGGCAGAAAGGGGCCATGACTTGGAAGGATTTGAACTCAAATCCTACCTCTGGTACTTAATAGCCACAGAAGTCACACCACTGCTCTTAGCCTCTTTCTCTCTTCCACACAACAGAAATGATAACATACAAGGTCTGACAAGTAAGTTAGCAAACTCATCCTAGAAACGGTGCTCCATACCTCATTGCTGAGCATCACTATGGTCACCTTCAAAGTACTCCTCTTGGGAAGCTATGCACCACTGCCAGTGCCTAGTTCCTATTTTAAAGCCGTTTTGGATATCTTTTTCTGGACTGGCCATCAAAGCTGTTGTCATATTACCCTTGAGGTCCTGAATGTCATCAAAATGGCTTTCTTTCACTATTTTTTTGATCTTTTGGTAAAGCAAAAAGTCATTAAAGGCCAAATCAGGTAAGTAGGGAGGGTATTCCAACACAGTTTTTTGTTTCCTGTCTAAAAACTCCCTCACAGACAACTATACAGTTAAGTTTGCAAACTTGCTACTGTGTGCAATGGCCACTGAAGAATGAGTTCCAAAATTGCTTGGAAGGGTAGACTAGGTGCTGGCGTCGGTTCATAGCTTCCCAAGGGGAGTACTTTGAAGGTGACCATAGTGATATTCAGCAAAGAGGTATGCAGCTCTTAGAAAAATCAGGTTCTTGGACTTAACTGTCATACCTCATAATTATAAATTATCTCTCTTTGAGATTTGCTCCAGAAATTAAGAATAGCAAAAGTCAAGGTCTATGCTCAATTAGAACATGTTGAAATTTGAATATATTTGATTACGCGTCATTTTCAAACAAAATTAGAAGCAATGCGGCACAAATTAAGCAGCTCAAAATAAACTGTTAAACCTACATGTAGAAAGAGATGTGGGAGAAAACTTTCAGAGACAGTTATACCTGGAAGATGTTTGGTTTCCTGCCACACTCCTTCCTGCATCCCAAACATTGTAGCCTTCATGGCAGTAAAGCAGAAAGACCGAATCAGTAGGCATCTCGGCTGAATATTACAGAGTATGTCCTGGGCAAGAATTAGGTGTTTTGAGTACCTCCCCACAGCCACACAACAGCAAATAGAAGCAAAAGCAAGTCACAGCTACAGTAAGTTAATAGAAGATGACTCTGGGCTGTGGCTGCTAAACTTATTAACAAGCAACATAGAGAGAAAAGCTGAAAATTCTCCGTAGCTGATACAAAGAAGCATCCGAAGCAAACAACATGGAATGCCAAGGAGGATCAGAATATGTGGGAAGACCAGGATCTGGGCGAAGCAAGTGGGAGGCAGTTCCCCTTACCAGATGCGACCTAGGGGCTTTCCGGCTGTCTAGGCACTGGTATTATCACCAGCACTACACTGTAGCTAGAGCTGCCTATTAGCTGGAATTTTGTGCATTTTTGCTGACGAACCACTTTAGCAGCACTGTAAACAATTCAACTGATCATGTAATTAAGTCCCCCCGCCAAATCCTGTGTGAGGTATCAAGTATAAGATATTTCCACTGCTGTTGAGTCCAACTCATAGGGACCTTAAAAGAACATAAAAGAATTGCCTCATAGGGTTTTCAAGGAGCAGCTGGTGGATTTGAACCACCAACCTTTTGGCTAGCAGCTGATCTCTTAACCACTGTGCCACTAGTACTCCTGGAGTATCAAGTACAAAGTCTACCACATCAGGGATTAGAATATGGCTAAAAAACCAAAATTCCCAGTCACCCAATTAAGAGCCAAGCAAGTGTAGTACCAGAATAGTCTTGCCAGCTAAGCTTGATGCAGCAAATAAAGGGATAGGTATGTGGGAGGGTAGGGAAGTGAGTCCAAGCACAGTAGACTTAACATGGAACCACAGGAACAAACACTGAAGAGTGGGTGTGTTTGCTTCCCAGAAATAGGCCAGCTCCTTAGCACTTTCTTTCAAACCACAAGTTCCTTAGCAGATTATTAAACCAACTGAGTGGGTTATGCTAAGTGGCTCCCCACTAGCTCGATAAGAAAAAATGAAATACACTAATCTAAAGAGAAATGGAAAAGAAATGAAGAAAACATATTACAACAAACCACATATCTGTGTGTGACTGCATACATTCGTGGGTTACTGACTGTTTATGCTGGTACAAGATGTAGTTGTATTTTGTTTATTAAACCAAGAAGTTTGAAAGTCATGGCCGATGGGCCTTCAGCAGGTCTCCCTGCGGCACCAATGGGAACCAGCAGACTGTCACCCTAAGTGAGTCGTTTCAGTCTTTTCCCAGGACTTGCATTCTTAGGTCTTCTAATATATTATCTCCTTGATTTCCAGTGGTTTTCATCCCTGGCCTTTCAACATAATCTCCTGGGATATTAAAAAACAATAATAACCAATGACCGGATCCCTGACTCAGAGATTCTCATTTACTTGAGATGGGTACAGTCTAGCAAAGGGTACTTTTTGCAAGCTCCCTGGCTTACTCTAAAATGCAGCCAAGGTTAACAGCCATTGGATTAGGCCATTTTATCCTTACAATAACATCTCTGTGGGAGAAGCACAGAAGAGATGATCAGCCCTACTTTTCAGATGAGGAAATTGAGGTCCAAGGCGATTAAGAGATTTAGCCAAGGCGTACACATTAAGTCCGTGTCAGAGCTGGATGAGAAGCCAGGTCTCTAGACTCTTGGTCCAGAATGCTGTCTTTCCAGTTTACCACACTCGCCCCTTTCTCCAGCACCTTCATTCAGTATAAAATAGGACTATCAGTGAGAAAACAGACAATGGTTAGAATCTCAACATTGCTTTGTCTGATAATTCTCAGAAATGCATCAACAAATACAAATCCTTCCACACCGAAATAACAGACTAAGTAAATCAAGCCATGGAGGCCAAGACAGCTATTGATACTAGTTTGTCTGTCTCTGAGGAATAAAATACTGAAAGGCAATGGCTTAAAATGAATGAAAATGTATCCAATGCATAATCAAATGAAAAGACGGGCGCCTGGCCAGGGATTATCTGCCAACTGGATCTCTTTCAGAGCCCTAAATTTAACCAGCTGGGATACTTTCTCCTCCACCCTTTTAGTAAGTATCATCTTTTTCAACCTTCTGAAAGGAAGAGATTTTCCTTTCAATGGGAAATCTGTATTTCATCATGAAGATGGAACACAACGTGCTTGGGTTAGCTAGTCTCCTGGGAAGTAGGTTCTTTGTGTATTAGACTCTTGGCATAAAAGAAAGACACATTCCAGCAAGTTTATTTCAAGTCATGATAGACTAAATGCTTATATCTGTGGATCTTAAGGTATAACCTCATCTCCACTCCCAGCATGTTAATAATACTTTGCATTTTAATCATTTGATTGATTTCACAAATCAATATAATCTATAAATGCTCAAGCTGTTCCAAAATGCAATGAATAAAGGAAGTTAAATTCTCTCTCTCTCTCTGTGTGTATGTATGTGTGTCTGTGTGTGTGTGGAGAGAGGGAAAGAAAGAGAAAGACTGTGGACTGTGCCAACAGAACCTGTAACCAGAAAGCTAGAAGTTTGATTCCAGGCAGACAAAGGCCTGGCAATCTACATCCCCCAAATCAGCCATCAAAAACCCTATGGAGCACAGTTCTATTCTGCAACACACGGGGTCACTAGGAGTTGGAATCTACTCGATGGCAACTGGTAGAAGCGTGTGTGTATATACAATGGTTTGAAAGAGTACACTCAGATGTTCACACAGATTGTATGTGAATAGGATTGTGGGCATTCTTTTTTTTTGTTTGTCTGCATTGTCACAGCTATTCTATCACAAATACTAACCAGTTTCTAATATTAAAAGAAAATCATTTTACCTGAAAAAGAATGGTCATAAATCACAAGCGGAAAGCAGAAATAACTCTCCCCATAATCAAATAACAGGTCAAGATTCCCTCGGCAAATGATATTTGCTGGGCTGGGCCTATTTAATCACATGGCTCAGACTTCAGCCTGAAGCAGCAGAAGGTATCACCTGATAACGCCAGCAATTATCATATGAACTTATCCTCCTTCCAGAGTATGGAGAGACTGGCTTCCCAGGGCGCACTTGGAGCCCACACCAGCAGGGGAGGTGGAAGCCCACAACCTGCTATGATCTATACCCATGCTGAGACCATCTGCTCTGGCCTGGGAAGGACACTTTGGGATTGGGTGCTGGTGCGCTGGTCTGAGTTTGGATCTCTACTGGGCTTCTGCTCAAGCACTGTTACAGAGGAAAAAATATCTCCACATTTCAACTCAGAAGAATTTCAGGAAAGGAAAAAAAAATATGTGACATCATTAAGCATGAATATTCTGACAAGGAAAGTAACACCTCGACCCTACAGTTAAAAATAAAGCTGTTGTGAGATCATTTATCTGATTGAGTTGTTGCACAAAAGTCAGTTTAGAGGGCAATGTGTCCAGGAATCCCATCTGTTCAGTCATTCATTCCACAAACATTCTCCAAGCAGTTCACAGGCATGGCTGCTGCGTGGTCGGTTTGCTGTATGCTGTGCACAGCTCTACTTGCCACACTGTGAATCCTGGCAGAGGACTGTGTGCTTTCAAGGAAAGGGTATCATTTTCTTCACACAAAGGTTTCATCTGCTGACTAAGCTTTGTATATGTAGAACCGCAGTTGGTCAGAGGAAGCAGCTTTTTCTAAATGTCACAAAAGTGCCAAATGGGTTAGAAATGGCCCTGCTCCTAGAGTCACACATTGTGCTGGTCAGTAAGGATACAAAGATGAATATGACATGGCCTTTTTGCTTGATAAAATCATAAGTAGACAGAAAACAAATAACTGTAATATGGCCTCACAATCACTATAACGGGATGCAAAAATCATGATACAAGTAAAAGAGATGGAATGCCTGTTTAAAAACAATAGTAACATTACAGAGAGGTGAAATGTTGAGGAAGAAGGACAGAAGAAAAAGACGAAAAGGAAGAAGGAAAAGATGAAGCACAACTAATGTGCAAACTGAGGTTCAGAGACGTGTATAGCCAGGGAAAGGCAAAATAAAGATTCTCAATCTATAACAGCACTTGCATTTTCTAAAATACTCCGGTCTCCACTACTGACTCCACAGCCATGTACCAGCACATGAAGGACTGGTATCCTTTCATACTCTTTAGAAAGGCAAGGAAACAGATCAGCTGGGATAAATGACTTTCTGAAGCCACTGAGGCTGGATGAAGCCTTGAAACTATGGCCCTGAGATCATCTTTCAGTCTTAAGTTTGAAACTAAATAAGTCCGTTCCAACTCACAGCAACCCTGTATCTTTCATATTTAGCTTTATTTGTAAAGAATGCCTGCCTGAGCACTGTGTTCTTTTAGTGATCTATATGGGATCAGACTGACAAGAGCCACTTGAGAGGTCAGATGTAAAGCTTAGAGCAGCAGTGAGTTTGTGCTAACAGGGAGAAACAATTTGGGAAAGAAGAGTGAGAAAAGTTATACAATTTGGAGAATGTGATCAATATTACTGAACTGTACACGAAGAAATTTCCGAATAGGTGTGTGTTCTGTTTATTTCCAACAGCCAGCTCCAACAACAACAAAATAAATTATTTTTTAAAAATGATTTGTCCAAATTAAGACAGATAAGCAATGGCAGATTACAGGGCTCTACTGACATATTATATTACCATACATTTAAAACTTTGTGTTTTGAAATGATTTCAAATTTATAGAACAGTTGCAAGAATAATCCAGGAATGCTATGCTCTGTTTTCCCTCAAATTCATCAACTCTCTACAGTCACCATGAGTACTGTGCCCTTCTGTGTACTTACTTTTTCTGAACTACTGAAAAGTGAGTTGCAGGCATCATTTCCTTCCACTCCCTCAATATTTCAGTACATAATTTTTAAGAAAAATAATATTCCATAATAAATTATCAAATTCAGAAAATTTAATATTGATATCTACTTTAATCTACTGGTCGGTCACATTCCAATTTGTCAATTTTTGCAATAAGGTCCTTTATAGAATTTTTTCTCTTTGCAATACAAAGTGTAGTATAGGATCACCTATTACACTGAGTTTCCATGTCTCTTAAGAGTTCTTTAATCCAAAAGACTTCCTCAGACTTAGTCTTTGATGACCATGGCCCATGAAGAACATAAGCCAGATATTTTATGGAGTGTCCTTGCTTCTGTTTGTCCAATATCCTCATGATTAGAATCAGGTTATGCATTCCCAGTCACAATACTCCATTTGTGGTGTTGTGACCTTTTTAGCGGAACACACAGCTGCATCTGGACACCGAGATGTCTCACAATGTTTCTCATTGGTGCTATTAATCTGATCACGTAGCCAAGGTGTGGTACAGTTTCTTCACCATATACTTACCATTTTCCCACTTGCCACCAGTAAACAATACGTGCAGAGATACTTTAAGATCATTCGAGTATCTGATTCCTCAGAATTTCAAAGTCTTATATAACTCAGACTTACCGGTTCTATTTATTCTAGGAAAAAACCCATTGCCATCAAGTTGATTCTGACTCAAGCCACTCTAGAGGACAGAGTATAATTGCCCCCATACAGTTTCCAAGGAGCGCCTGGTGGATCTGAATCACCAATCTTTTTAGTTTCCGGCCACAGCACTTAACTACTACACCACTAGGATTTCCACTGAGACTAGAGAAACCTCTACAGCTATCGTTCTGAGAAAACTTTAAACAATGAACTGAAAATATCCCCTGAAGTCATCTTTAAACTCTTTAGCTAAACTAGTAAAAGATGTTTGCCATGAAAATTGCATTTTTTTAAAAAATCATCTATATGAAAGAAAACTGCCAAAGTAACCCTACCTGTCTATTTAGAGGCTTAGACCAATAGCGGTGAAACAACATGGGTAGAGACAGTGAGAATGGTAACATGATGTGAAGACTGTAACCAGTGTTACTGAATTATACACTCATAAATTAATGAACGAGTGTATGTTCTGTCATGCATATTTTCACCAAGAAAAAAAGAAAAAAATCTTGATTCCTTATCAAACTTTACCTGCACATACTCTATATATTTCTAAATTAAACACTCATTGATAATTCTAGATCAAACTAACCAAGACTGGCAAAAAGGTGATGTTAGAAATTTCCCACTTCTGAAAAGAGTGTGCATTTTTTTAAGAATATTTAAAACAGCACCCCAAAAGATTAGGCAGGAAGCTATCCAGGACTATTTGACTCCAAAACATATGCTAATTCCAAAATAATACCAAACCCACTGCCATCAAGTAGATTCTGGTTCATAATGACCGTGTAGGTCAGAGTGGAACTGCCCCACAGAGTTTCCAAGGAGCACCTGGCTACCCTATAGGTCAGAACAGCACTCCCCCATAAAGTTACCATGGACCACCTGGTGGATTTGAACTGCCAATCTTTTGGTTGGCAGATATAGCACTGAACCTTCGTGGTTCCCATATGTTCAGTAGGCATAGATTTTTCTTAACTTTGTATCTTTTACTTTTAACCTGGGGCAGTGGTAGTTGAGTGGTATAATTCTCACCTTCTTTGTGGGAGACCAGGGCTCAATTCCGAGTTAATGCATTACGTTTACCAGTTAATATTACACCACATAGATGAGCTTCCCATCCCCCACTTACCTACCTACCTATTTATCTTTATTATGCCTATCACAGAATGGACTCATGAATTCCTGTTTTATAAAACTGGTAATAATCTATTACCATTTCTGTTTATTTTATCACTGATAATATCCCAGACTTGCCCAGCAGGAGTCCCTTCAAGTTGGTTACTGTATCCTCTTCACATCACCCATTCGGTTTGCTAACTTTCTGGTACAACGAAATGTTCAAGATGTATCTGGTGCCTTCCCTGCCTGTACCATCAAATCAATCTTATTCCTAAGGATTCCTGTTTGTTTGTTTGTTTTTTAAGTAACCGGATAGTTTATTCTTAAGTCTGGCATGTATTTGCTGAACGAGCAACTAAATGAATGAAAACCTTCCTCCCCTATGGGATTTCATGAATTACCGTTGAGCCAGAAAAATGGTCATTTTACTTTTATGGAATAAGAGATACGTCAAAACAGTACTTTGAACCCTCTTTCTGTACAAGACATTCAAGTTCAACCCCTCACTTGTTTCCTTCCCACTCATGCTTCCACTTGTACAATTCCATGGAAATGTCCTTGGTAATTCAGAAAGCACTTGAGGAAGTTCATCCGTGCAAACCTCAGCAATCCCAGCAGCAGGCCTGTAGCTGGTGAATGGTTTAGGAAAGGGAGCTGACACTAATTCAAAACATACAGGAAAGTGAAATGAAGCCAACATGCAGGTCTAGATCCTCCAAGGACATTATTTCTCATCTGTACAACATCCCTTCATCGCAGATACTTTCACCCGTGTTTCTGCATATGAAGTTCACAGGAATAAAATGGTCCCTGTTCAAGGTCATACAGCTGGTGAACTGCAGAATCCGAATTCAAGTTCAAGAGTATCTAATTCCAAAGCATATATGCCCCTTAAAAAAAAAAAAAGTGCTGTTGAGTCAATGCCACATCATAGCGCATTGGGTGGAGATTTTCCTCCTCTTCGTATCTTTTACTTTTAATCTAGACCAGTGGTGGTTCAGTGGTAGAATTTACACCTTCCACGTGGGAGACCTGAGTTCAATTCCCAGCTCATGCACCTCAGGCATGGCTCCACCTATCTATCTATCTGCCACATAGGCTTATATGTTGCTGTGATGCTGAACAGTTTTCGGCAGAGCTTCCAGACTAAGAGGAGCTAGGAAGAAAAGTCGGGTGATCTACTTCTGAAAATCAGTGAATGAAAACCCCATGAATCGCAAGTCTGATCCACAACTGATCGTGGAGATGGCCCAGATGCATGCATTATTTAATTCTGCTGTCCACAGGGTTACCAAGAATTGGGGACCAATTCAATGGCTGCTAAACAACAACAATTTTAATCTGTTTTCTTCTGAATAACAGTTTTTTTTTTCCGATATTCTGAAAGACAACCTTATATCAGGAACGTTTCTGTTTCATTAAAATAGAACGCAGACTGTGTTTCCCCAAATTCTGTTTATTTGAACTTTGTTTCTCTGGATCCCCATTCCCCCTCCACCCACACACAAAAGGAAGAAATTTCGTACTCCTTCAGTCAATATATAGCTGATATATCAGCTTGAGGTGGGTATCCATACATCATCAGTAGCTCCTAACTTTGCTACACCTTTGAATCTCCTGGGATCTTTCAAAAATGCTGATGCCAGATCCCACCCCCAAATTTAATTAGTTTGAGGCTGGCCTGTTCCCAAAGCTTCCCAGATGATTCTAATATACAGCAAAGTTAGGGAACCACTGTAAAACACAATGAAAATAAGATGAGAGAAGCAATCACTTCTTAATTCTTTAAGGAATGATCAGTCAGTATGGAAATCAACCTGACTCTGTCTCCTTCAGACAACTAGTATTTTCTAGGAAATGCCATGCAATCAGAATTCTGTTAGTAAAAGTCTAAATTTTAAAAAACAGAACAAAAATGAAAACCTAAAACCTAGTTAAATGAAAGATAAAATTAAAATTACAGACTGAAGGAGATTTCTTTTAACATCAATCCAATTAGCATTTATGATGTGACTTTGGCCAGGCATTGCGCGAGGCACTGGGAATATAGTGGACAGCATGCCCACACAGTTGTGTTCTCAAGGAGCCTTGAGAAAAAAGGCAAGGACCACAAATGGTGGTCAGTGTTAGGAAAAGCTGCTAAGGGGAGGCATACAGGGTCTGGAGAGCACTAAGAAGGGTTTTACTCCAGCTCTGGGAGTAGTAGAGAAGGCAGTAATGAGTAAAATCTCAGCTGAGCCTGGAACAGAGGACAGGGAGAAGCTCTGGCAGTTGGTATTTAGGCAGAAGAGTAGTCTGGTAGAACAACCGTGAGCCTTCTGAACATCCACAGCGTAGCCATCTAAGAAAATTCCTGGGTGGTACAAACTGAAAGGTTAAAGCTCCAAGTCTACCCAAAGGTGCCCTAGAAGAAAGGTCTGGTGATAAACTTCTGAAAATCAGCCACTGAAAACATTACTAAGCATAGCTCTACTATGACACCCAGTCAGAGTCAACTCAATAGTAACTGGTATGGCTATCTGAACGGGCACAAAGTCAACTCTTAAGCACAAGAAAAAGCAATTCATGACATTTCACTAATTTAGGAAGTCCCTCCTTTGTAATCTGTGTCATTGGAACTATAAAAACATGCCAACAAAACACAAACCCCCTCCTCTGTCACGTTCCTTGCTCTAGGCCTTTAAAGCCCATTTTTGGAGGGTACTTTGAGATTCCAATTTACATTACATTGCCAGTGTGGGCTTTGCATTTCCTCTATTCAGGCTTAGAATGACTCTCTTCTTCGGGGCCTGCCACATTCGAGATAGCTATCTGGAGCCACCTGCACTAGAAGACAAGAAGTAATCACCATATGTGTATGAACTGTCGTAATGCTTTTTAAAACAATCTTCATCTTCAGAGTTCGAAGGGTGACTGGTGTTTGGGGCAAGCAGTTAGCGATGATGTGATGAACACAAGACAACGTGGCAGGGTCTACCTAGCACAGCGTTGGCCCACTATAGGGCACTTTTAGAGGTGGAGAAAGGGCAAACCCGCCAAAGCTCTATGTTGTCTTCAAATCTCAGTCCAGAACAGCAAGTGGGAACAGGTCTGGAATGGCAGTTGAGGGATGGCCCAAGGCCAGTAAAAGATTCAGCAAGTAAACACTTCTTGCTCACTGACAAACACAAAACATTGTTCTAAGCCTTAGTGGTGCACAGACAGAAATATGAACAAAATATAATCCCTGTCTCAAACAGTATATATTCAATCAAAGGAGAAAATGAGTAACCTCGTGGCCCATTTCTTTGGCCAGTTATCAGGCATCTCCTAACTGAGAAGCTCCCTGGATGGCAGCAACAGTTTGACCTTGACTACTAACTCTGGTGGTGCAGTGGTGAAGCGCTACGGCTGCTAACCAAAAAGTCAGCAGTTCAGATCTGCCAGGAGCTCCTTGGAAACCTTATGGGGCAGTTCTACTCTGACCTACAGGGTCACTATGAGTTAGAATTGACTCAAGGGCAACATGTGTTTGCTTATTTGTTTGTTTTCTTTTGTTTTGTACCAACCTAATGGTTGGAGGTTTGAACCTACCCAGACTGGCAATCTGTTTCCATAAAGATGACAGCCAGAAAATCCTATGAAGCACTTCTACCTTGTCACACATGAGGTCACCATGAGTTGGGATCAGTTTGATGGCAATGGATTTGGTTTTCATTTTTTCCTAACAGAGACACAACATCATTTGCTTGTAGCTCTTAAAACTGTCAGCCAAAAGGATTGCAGAAGAAATACACTGAGTTGGTGCATAATAAAAACCATGTCTATAGTGAGATCAAGTTGCCTAATGGCTGACTGGCTCCTTTACTCAGCAAGTGGCCTTGTGCTTGGCACTGGGGAGATAAAAGGGCATAGGACAGACACGATCCCTGCCTGCCTGGAGCTTCTATTCACAACTTTACATTTGCTTGTTACTTTATGAATGTTCAGAGAACTCCTGATACAGGCAGCACTTCATTTGATACTGGTGGCCACCTTATAAGGAGTGAAAGCTGGCACTCATCAGTTAGATAAAGCACGTTTGGAAGGGTCACATCACTTGCTGCAGGTTTCTAGCAGAAGTGGCAACTGGCAGGATGTGTTACTTGAAGGCCAGTTCTATCACTGCATCCCACTGTGTTGGCTAAACTGCAGAACTAGCAGACAAAGAAGGAAGAAGAGGCTGTCCAGAGCCACATACAATTATTCCTCCATAATTTGTACTTTTCCAGATCCTAACTTAGTCATGTATCCTAGAGAATTCTGACTGTCCAGCATTTACGGGAAGAATTTTTCTAAAATTATCCCTGTTCCCCCTCCAAAAGTGTGTCCTGCATGGTCGAATAAAACAAATTTTTCTCTGTGGGGAGAGAAGACGAAGAAAAAAAGGAATTCAGAAGCAGCTGAATTCAAAGTGTCTACTTTTTCCCTTTAGAGTATCCCTTTCTTTCCTAGCTTTGATAAACCCAAGGCAGGAAACTAATAGATTATAAATGCTTTGTGATAATGTCTTTGGAACCAATTGATTTTTTTCACTTATTTCTGGACAATACCAGATCAGCTGGAAAACACCAGTAGAGTTTTCCATAGCAACTCATGACACAAAAGACAACCAATCAGAAGGCTGAAGACATTAATCCTTTCTCCATGATGGTCACTTACATTTCTTTGGACTGCCACTTTGAATCAGCAGGTAATGCCACTGGGAATTCCAGTCATTACTTAAAAGAACTTTCCTGTTTTCTTCCTGGCTAATCTCCCTTTTAACCTCTCAGAAATGCCAACAATATCCAACTGAGACTTGTTACCAGCCTTCATAATTTACAGGACTTTCATTTTTTCTTCTACATTAAAAGCACAGTTACCTCATAAATAACTCCTTTTATCACAAGCACGGATGTTCCTGAAGCGCTACCTGCAACATGTCAAATGTTTCAGAAGTTATCTAGTACACTAGACAGAAACTGTTTCTGACCTCCAGGTTAACCAAAGCCAACCAACCAATCTGACTGCTTTAAAGGCTCTCTCCTGCTCCAGCTGCTGTTTCAAGCTATAAATTACTGCCCACTCAGTGCACAGACAAGACAGGGTATCAGGACCTTTTCTGACACTGTACAGTGTGTGATTAAACATGGTCTCAGCTTCCTTTTTTGGTAATCAAGTATGTGGACATTATATATAATCTTGAGGCCTTCCTAGTAACCTAGCCACAGAATGGAAAATACACATACACTCACACACACACACACAGAGAGAGAGAGAGAGAGAGAGAGTAAATGATTAGAGGGAAATCATGTTTTAATCACTTGGGGGATTTCGATTAGAGAAACTTGATTTTCTCTTTAGTACGCTTAGGGCTGCATTGTGCTATCCTCTACAGTTAACCTGACGGCTTCCCCATGGCCCCCAGAATTCAGGGGAGTGACCTCCACTGAGCTCAGGCTGTGCCCTCTGCTGGCAAAACTTTGACCCCCTTCTTCACCAGTGAAAGTCCTGTTCTTTCACCTCCCTGATACAGTGCAAATGGACCCTCCTCTAGGAGACCTCGCCCCATACACCAGTCAGCGGTGAACCTCTTTGGTCGATGCTCCCCAAACACCTTGGACACCTCTGTTTTCATACACACCACACTGCACTGATTTCCTTACACCTCTGCTTTAACCATCTAACAAGGTAGCCTCATCATTTGAAAAGGTAGACAAGTCTGAATCCGAGCTGATTCAAGCCGATTTCCTTGTTCTCTTTGCAGACACGGCTAAGATGCTCAATATCCAGGGCCTCCCTTGGCCCCGAAGCCCTCATGGCCCAGTGGTTAAAATGACCAACTGCTTACTGAAAGGCCAAAGGTTCAAAACCACCAGTGGCTCCTCCGGAAAAGATGTGGCAGTAGGCCACAGGGGGTCTGGTTTGGGTTTGGATCCTTTACCATGCTGATTAAAGAAGGCAAAACATACCTACTTCCAGCAGATATTTGTTGCTATAATGATTAAATGAGAAAAGATGTGGAAAGTGTCTGACAGAGATGCTACAGAAATGGCAGTGACTGATCTTCTTTCTTCTTTATCGGGTAATTTACAATATTATAATGTTATTAAGCTCTCAGCCTCCTGTTCATGGTTGTACTTTCAATCCCCAGCATCCTGACAGCATAGATATTCGACCGCACGTGCTGTATTGGAAGACATACACGATGCCGGTAGCAGTCCACTGGGCCTGGATGTCACAAGTTGCAAGATCACATACGTAGCCCCTCCAAGGCTGGAAAACGTCCCTCTGAGTCTGAAGAGCTAAGTTGTAAGGGTGATCTTCCCTACACTCTACCTCCCTAACCAGAGGCTGAAAATTAATACCTGCTGTCAAGGACTTGGACACTCATTTTTGATTCTTCTGGGGGCAGGGGTTGGGGATGGGTGGATGTTGAAACATACTTCCACATTTCAATTAAAATAAATACAAAACAAAAGGGTTACTCTTAAACATCTAGTTTATAAAATTTTCACAGATCATACCAAGCTGGAGAGGGATGGCAGACTGCTGAATTGTTGATGATTCAAACGTAAAAAAAATCATGACAAATTGTTCCTTGGCTTCTTAGTCTCTCCTTTCAAAAAATAATTTAAAATGTGGGATGGCTTAGCTCCTCTTTACATCCTCCAGATCCTGAAAGAATTTATGGCAGTCTGTGTCTGAAAGGCCAGTTTGACCCCACGAACCTGATATTACAAGACAGTTTTTTTTTTTTTTTTTCTCTGCCCTGGACACTAGACACAGGCTGCCTGTCACTCAAGACCCTGACACCTTTAAAGCAAAAATTTTAAAAATAAACTTCCTAAAGAAGGAAACCCTGCCCAAACCAACCCAAATGTTTTCTTTCTGTGTTAAACTGCATTCTGTCTGGACATTCTTATAAATTTAAGTCAGGGATAGGAATTTGGTTAACAGTTTTGTTAAAATCATCCCAAGGTACACTCAGGAAATGCGAGAATTGCGACATTTGGGTTTGGGGTTGATGGTAACGCTTAACATTTGTTTGCGTGCTTACTGGAGCCAGATATTGTATTGAACATCATAAATTCTGATGTGACTTATAGTATACACAATAATTATGAGGTTGGTTATCACCATCATCATGCCCATTATATGGATGAGAAAAATGGACCTAAAGAGTGTAAATCTCTTGTACAGGTAGCTGAGTGGTAGGTAGGGCTGGATTCAAAAACCCAGAAAGGTCTGGCTCTGTTGCTAGTACTCTCAACCATTATGTCCCCAAGTTCCTTGCTCCACAGCAGTCACCTGATTCCATAACAGTGGGGCTCACCCATGGACTCTTAAGCTCATTCCTGTCACTGAATCTCTAATGTTTTCCTACAGTCTCTTATGCTCTCCAACATTGCTCCAACTTCTCACCACCACCTTGAGCCCAGACGTGCAAAGTAGCACCTGAATGAAGGCCAAGGCTATGAGAATGCACTGCTCCCTGGCACTGTCTCCCATCAGCCCTCATTCAGATTTTCTCTACTTCCCAGTTGCTATAGTCTCAGGCTGCTGCTGCTATTGTAAGGGGCCTCTGAGTGGGTTCCCACTCGTGGCAGCCTCACATGTGTTGCCTAGCACTATCCACAAAAACAACAACAACAACAAAAAAAAAAACATTGTCATCAAGTCAATTCCAAATCATAGGGGCCCCGCAGAACAGAGTAGAACTGGCCCATAGAGTTTCCAAGAAGCACCTGCTACATTCACACTGTATAGGGCATACTTACCCCCATCCACATACTATGTTCTAGAATGATTCTGACTCATAACAACCCTGTAGGGAAGAGTAGAACTGCTCCATAGGGTTTCCAAGGCTGTAATCCCTACAGAAACTGACTGCCACATCTTCCTCCCACAGAGCAGCTGGTGGGTTCCAACAGCCAATCTGTCAGTCAGCAACTGAGTACTTCACCACTGTGCCTCCACTGCGTGGTGTTGGTGGGAACACAGGCTTTGTAATCAGCCCTGGATACAAACCTCAACTCCAAAACTGAGTTTGCTGACTTTGGCTTTCCCAGTGACCCCTAATCAGAGCCCAAATTTCTTCATTTGAAAAAACAGGCACAGTAAAGCTTCTCAGGATTATTGTAATAAATAACATATGTACAGAACATGGTAGTAGCTGGTGTTTGATAAATGTTAATATCTAGTCCATTATAAGGCAGATGTATATGATCTTGTAACGGCTGCTCAACTCTGCCACGATACAGATAGAAAACCTCTGAAAGAGATGAAAGGAACCACATTCATTTTTTCAATAAATGCTTAGCACCAATTATATGCCAGATACTTGAACAGGAATAGTTTGAAACTGATGATGGGCTGTTTAAAGGGAATCTCTGGGATGTAAGGAGTCCCCAAGGAGCTCTGGGGGCACAGCCGTGAAAGCCTTCAGTTGCTGAAAGTTCAGTAGCTTGAATCTACCAGGCACTCTGCAGGTGAAAGATGTGATAGTCTGCTTCTGTACAGACTACAGCCTTGGAAACCCTCTAAGGCAGTTCTGCTCTATCTTGCTGAGTTGTTGTGAGTCGGAATCAACCTGATGACAACAGGTTGGTTTGGCTTTTTGGTTTAAGGAGTCTCTGGGTGGTGCAAATGATTAACTTTCTTGACTGCTACTCAAAAGATTGGAGGTTTAAGTCTAGAGATACTTCCAAAGAAAGGCCCAGTGATCTACTTCTTAAAAGTCAGTCACTGAAAACTCTAACGAGCACAGTTCAACTCTGACACACAGGAGGTCACCATGAGTCAGAGTCAGAGGCGACCAGTTGGTTTTCTGCTTTTCTGGGATATAAAGGAATGTTAAGCTTTTGCCTAACACCAGACGCTTCATATGGTGAATTCACTGCCCCTCATGATGATTTGAGCCTATGTTTTTAGCCTGTTTTCACGCAGGAGAGGAGAGTCACTCTCAAAGGTCAGTGAGTTTGGCAGACGTCACACAGCCACAAGAGGTGGCAAGAGACTCATCGCCACTATGATGTCTGCCTTTCCAGTTCAGTTGATGACAGGTGAGTAATTCTTCTGCAGGACTCCTGGTCATTTCTCATCACCTTACCCTTTCTCAGTGTTCATTTAGGGAAAATTAAAAGGAAGGCCAGTTCCTTTAATTGGCCTTCTCATAACTGTCAACACAAACCAATTAAGGCCACGGCTTGGTCCCTTGCCTCAACCTCAGGCCTTACAACTGGAAAAGGGAAAGAAATCTTCCAGGACTCCAGCAATTATGATTGATAGGTAGGCAAAGATGACTCAGCTCTGTCCCCTTTCCCTCCACCAACATTCTCTCTGCTCCTCACACCTTCCCCTTTGCACTTGGCTCCAGTCTGTAGGTAAAAAATTGATGTAACAAATAATCAGGATTTCTCAAGAAATTTGGAGAAAGATACCAGCACAGCCCTCCTCCATAGCAAGAGGTGAGGAGCAAAGGTTGTTCAGTAAGTTCGACTTAATTTCAAATTCTACCTCTGTCTCTTACTGGCTAAAGAAGCTTTCCAACTTCTCTGTGATTGCTTTTCCCTCTCTAACGCAGGAGCATGATGATGAGGATGACGATAATGTCACCTTGGGACCCCTGCTGAGAAACAAACAAGATATTACATATAATCTACCAAAACCAAAATTCAAACCAGTTGCCATCAACTCAACTATAATTCATGACAACCCCATGTATACCAAGAAAGAGTGGTGTTCCCTATGATCTTCAATGGCTGATTTTTCAGAAGTAGATCACCAGGCCTTTCTTCCAAGGCACCTCTGGGTAGACTTGAACCTATCAGTTAGCATTCAAGTGCATTTACCATTTGCACCACAAAGGGGCACCCCTCTTTGACTTTAGTAGCACTGATATGCTATCCTACCAACCAACCCACCGCAATAAGGACTCTCTGCAAAAGCACCTGTCTAACCACCAGAACTTGCCTCCAACACAGCACTTACCAGCCTTCTTTCAACTTGAAAAATGAACTGCCAAAAAGCAAGACAGGCTGCCTTTGCTCTGAGTTTACTGTCACTTTATCTCCTCACCTACTGTGCAGGCAGAGCTCCTTCTGAATTCCTGTTCCCAGAACAAAAGGGATTCCACCAACCCACTCCCACCCCATTCACCTGGCTGGGGCCCCTAAGGCCAGCTAAGAATGCTACTTACCATCACTTCATCTAGCCCATCTCCTCCCCCCAAGCCACTAGCTTCCTCTTCACTCAAGCCTCCAGTTTCTGTTGAGCCTCTCTCTGGGCACTAGGAACTTTGGTTAATGACATTAGCTTTATATGTGGTATAGTTCAGTGGCAAGCCCTGAGATAAGTGTTTTATAAATCCTATCTAATTCTCACAACAACTCCATGAGGTAGGGATTATTATGAGTCGCTCAATGTCAGAGAGCTACATAGGGGTTGGGATTCGAGCCCATTCTGTCTGACCTCAAAGCCCACCTTGTTCTACTCTTCTACAGGACTTCTGATCACATCTGTTACATTGTGATTTACTTTCAAGGCCCTCAATAGTAATAGTGTGATGAATATATATGTTTCTAAGTTAAATTTAATCTACTCTTGAGGGATGAATAGTTAACATTTCCATAGCTTACACAGAAATCTACATTCTCAGAGTAGATATTAACCTGTAAAATATCCTAATTACAAATTCACATGTGAGAGGTGGTAAAAAAAACAAAAACAAAAACAATCCATTGCCACTGAGTTGATTGTGACAAATAGTGACCCTACAGGACAGAGTAGAACTGACCCATAGGGTTTGCAAGAAGCAGCTGGTAGATTCAAATTGCTGACCTTTGGTTAGCAGCTGTAGCTCTCAAAACCACTGTGCCATCTGAATTTTGAGGGGTGGTTAGATAGTATTCAAAGGATAGAACTGTAAGTACTTTAAATATTGTTAATACAAGTAGTTTCTGACTCAATGAAACTTCTGCTGTGACAACTCTATTCTAAGTAGGTTCTGACATGAGTTGAATACTTCACTTTTTTTTCATCTGTCATTTATGATTTCCTTTTATTATTAGCTTCCCTATTTGTTTCTGAGGGTTGGAAACATAGCATGTACACTTACAGATATATTTTAAGATACACATAAAAAACATACAGCTCATAAAAAATTGCACTGATGACAAAATTTTGGACAACACTGGAATTTTATCAGTTGCAGTAATAACTCCATGTGTGGAAGGTTCCAGATTATCCCTGGGAATGGGAATGGCATGTCTAGGCAGAATATTAGTGAGAGCTGTCAGTACGGTACTTGTCCTCTCCATATATTTTACAGTAACACCTCACTGCTTTTGAATCTACCTATATCAATTTTAGCAATCAGTGTTTGGGTCCATGTTTTCAAGCAACTGAAGTCCCTGATTTAGTTTAGAAAAATATTCCAGTTAATTCTTCCACCACAATTAATTTTGATAACTTCTTTCCTTCTTTTTCCTCGTTGTTTCCTTCTTCCTCAGCATTTCTTTCCTCTTCAAAACCATTAAATTCTGATCTGTCAATTCTCCTTCTTCATAATCTTTGAGCTGTTCCACATCGGCAATATCAAGTTCTAAATTCAGTGTTCTTCCACCAATCTCTTCTATCATATTATGAAATGTTTGGATAATATGATCAAATACTTGCAGCTTGTTCACATATCTCAGCAATTTTTACCAAATCTCCAGCATGCATTTTCACATAACTTCCTCCCAAGAAGATGCAATTTCCAGATACACTGATGGTCTTAAGTGTGGTTCCTCATAACTCAAAGATGTCATAAGCTACAGATTACCTCTATTGCTTCTCTGCAGAGAGGAGTCATTAACTAACAGAAGAGGCATTAGAAAAAAAATTTCATTGGTAAACAAGCAGTGTCAAAGAAATACGATTGGCTTATATCATTGTATGGGCATCTCCAATCTTGTACATACAGGACTTGAGAGTGTCACAAGTCCAGAGTTTCCAAAGGCTCTGTGTGCCTGACTCCCAAAAGATTCCATCACCTGACAGAACTAGCAGACTGACCAACCCTGATATCAGTACAGAAATTTATGGTGATTCTTCTGTTTGCTGGTTAAAAAAATGCTTGTATTTGTCAAAAATTCAGGCTGCAATTTGCTTTCACTGTGACATAGGTTGTGGGGGAGGAGAATAGCTCCCAAACCAACCACAAAGAACCTGACCCCTAGTAAACAGATCAACTGACTTGGGCCAGTTTACAGCAGAGTCCAATAAGCTCGAATTCCTGCCCTCCGAGTGAGAAAGTCGGGAGGGCTCATTAAATATTCTAGAACTCTGAAGTCACCCAGCGAGAGGCAGTTGAGCACATTGTGAAGTGCCTGGTTGTGGGTTAGGCTGCTGGCTTAGAGTTATAGCACAGGTTACCAAACCTGCTATGTGCCTCTGCTTCTTCATCTACAGGATGAAGACACCAGTTATACTCCCTCATGGGTAGTTAGGATGAACAGATGAGCTACCAAAAAAAAGCATACAGAACAGAATCTAACCCACAGGAAGTCCTCAGTAAACCTACCACCATTTTGATGTACTGTCGTACATTGTATGTTACTATGAAAGAAGTTATGAGTCTGGTATTTCAAATACTAGCAAGGTCACCCAATATGGATGGGTTTTTGCGACACTTCCAAACTAAGGCTAGGAAGAAAGGCTTGGTGATCTGCTTCTGAAAATTAGCCAGTGAAAACCCTGTGGATGACAATAGAATTCTGGCAGATATTGTGCTAGAAGATAAGCCCCCTGGGTTGGAAAACACTCAAAATATACAGAGGTTACAATAACAGACTCAAGTATATCACTAATCATAGGAATGACTCAGAACAGGGCAACATTTTGTTGTGTTGTACATGGGGTTGTCATGAGTCAGACTCCATTCCATCACATCAACAATAGTAGAGAGAAAATAAGAAATGCTTTTCAAAAGGACAGGACTGCAACAGTACTGGGTATGTATCAGTTATCATTTCATTGTTTATCATTTCATTCAACAAACACATACTGAATGACACCTACTAGGCTATGAAGACAAGAACTATACAATATCACCCTAGACAGCTTCCCATGACCTCTGCCATAAAGGTACCTGCCATCCAGACAAGCAAACAATCAATCACAATCCTGATGAAGTTAAAGACAAAGTTTCCTGGAAACAACCAAAAAGAAAACTGCTAACTGCAAGGAGAATTCTGGGAAGGCTTCCTAGACAGAGTGATATTTGAGATAAGCTTTAAAAGATAAAGAGAATTTGGCCAGGGCGGATGTACTTACATATAATCATATATTTCACAGCTTGCTTTTGACATTGCAAAGCTTCTCAAGGTCAGGAACCATAGGACCCTCTTATCACACCAGGAAACTGAGTTATGCACAGGGTGGGACCCAATATTTAGTGCTTACTGACAGACACAGGAAGCAAAAGTATATTAAACAAGAAAGAGAAAACACACGGGAGAGCTGGGAAGGGTGGAAGCATCCCGTCCTTGAGGCAGGAAGTGTCAATCTGCCTATTTGTGTTTGCTGGTATAAACTGTAACGGGTCTTTAAAAATTAATCCCTTTCGTCTGGGAGACCCCAGCTGTGTTAAATTTCCAAGCCTTTCCCTTGACTTTTATGAGTTTCAGTCTCTAACAGGGCCCAATCTGAGAGTACCCTGCATTCTTTCACTGTTACGATGAGGCAGAGAGCAGATTCTGAACTACCTGGGAAGTTCTTCTGAGTGAATTCCAGGTGGCAGTATGTGAGGTGACATCCAACCAGAGCCAATCATGTGTGAGCAGTGAGTTTCTAAGTACCAGGATCTCTACTAAAGGCTTCACCCGTATTAACCTGTTTCCTTCTTATCACAATTCTAAATGGTTGGTGCCATTATCATCTCTCCCTTACAGATGAGAATGGGAAGCTTAGCTACAACCACAAAATGACAAAATGGGCCACCAAATACCACACACTGTGGCCTACAAGAGACGGGTAGCATATCTTTCTGGAAGCCAGCACATAGACTGAGTCTTACCATTCACTGCCTTAGTAAAAGACAGGCTGTATCTAGACTCGGGACTTCTGTGATGCACTGGGTGTACCTGCTCCTCTTTCCCTCAGAGCTACATCAGCATCCTGTGTCTACACAAAAGGCACGCCTGCTCATCAGCTATAAAATGACTAACTTGCTAATAAAAGCAATGCCTCTCCCTATGACTGGTGCCAACTTGAATCTCTAAGTGCCAATGGCCTGTTGGCTTTTCCCACCAAATTTTCTGGATGGCTCTAGGCAGACAAACCACCCAGACTGCTGCAAATGCTACTTGGGGAAGAGCATGTGCCCGTAGCAACAGGAAAGAGGGCCCACCCTCACTGCACTGGAGCTTCCCTCAGTAAATCCATCCTCCAAACGAAGTTAATTATGCTTACTCAGGATTCTTATGAAACTTGCTACTGCCAAGTACTTTAAGATCAGTGTTACAGGCATTAACTCCCACTAGCTCTGTAAGGTTGCCATGCCAATTTATAGGGAAAGAAAAGGTGGAGACAGAGGCTCTGTGACCACAGGAGGGTGGGACAGCAGGTACTCAGACAGCCTCCCAATTCAACACAACTCAGCTCCAGTGTGCCAAATCATTAAGCTGACTGACAAAAGAGCACCTATTTGTATTTTGGTTTCGTACTTGCCAGATTTCAAACGATGCTAGGACTGAAAAGGATAACAGCCAACTTTTAACTCCTAAAAATTCCTGAGAGATTCAACGGTTAGAAAAATAAAGCCAAGAGACTGAATGTCCTGGAGATCACAAAGGAATATTGTTGTCAGCCCTCGGCTCAAGGTAAATCCAGGCACAGTGAAATGAGATGCTATTGCATCCTGCATCGTTACGATCAGAATGGACCACAGTGAACTACAGGGTTTTCACTGGCTGATTTTCAGAAGTAGATTACCAGGCCTTTCTTCCTAATCTTGGTTTAGAAGGTCCACTGAAAGCTGTTCATATGATATCAATACACAAACTACCATGGGCAGAAGGGTGGCAACTGCACATGAGAAGCAAGGACACCTAAAGTTGTCTGGAAGAGTACATGTCTTTATTTAAAGTCACAAAGACTGGGCTTAATCCACCATTCACAGCAGCATGAACTCATACAAATTACCTAAGTTTCTTGACCTCCAGCTTCCTCATGTGCCAACATCATTCCAGGGCCACTGCTAGCGTGTATTTAAAAAAAAAAAAACCCACTGCTATTGATGTCAACTCATAGCAAAGCTATAGGACAGAGTAGAATTGCCCCATATGGTTTCCAAGGAGCACTTGGTGGATTCAAAAGCCATAGCTCTTAACCACTACATACCAGGTTTCCACACATAGGCTGCTTTATAAAAGAAGAAAAGGTGTCCTCTGGACAAAGGAATTCAAACACAGCCCCTTCTTCACTATCCCAGCCTGCATAACCCTGCATCCTCCTTCCAAAGGGTTGATTATGAGAAATTCACAAGAAAATGTGAGCAAAGTTAGGCACCTTTCACTCCTTCATGGGGTCTGCCTGATCCTTCAAAACAAGCCCTCCTACAAAATCCGCCTTGGTTCCTCTTGTTAAATGCTTGTTTCATCTGAGAAGTTTTGCTCAATGTGAACTGTCTCCATCAAGCTACAAACTCACCGAGAGTAGAACCCAGGTGTGTCATGGTTCACCACCACAAGCCCAGAGTTCAGCACACAGCCCAGCACAGCAAACTCCTGAGGAATGACTGAGAGACAAACGTGTCTGAAGGCAGTGGGCTGAAGGAGGTGGCCTCTTCCTACCCCACTAAAGCTCTGAAGATAGGGTGAGTCCTCCACTCACCCACTCCTATTAGGCCTAGCTTGGCCACTGGATCCCAAGGCACAAACTAAAGATAAATGTTGAAAAACTCTCTCCTGTTTCTTAAACTTTGTTACATTCAATTTCAATGTATGAGAAAGATAGCATTTATTCACGCGATCAGTCAGTGTTCACTGAGTGCCCTGCATCTACCATGTACTTTTCTGAGAACTAGAGACAATAACTGTGGCCACATTCCTTGAATTTACCTTCTAGTGGGCAGACCTAAAGTGTAAATAAATAAGCAAGTGAACAAGAAAATGCTGAGTAGTGATAAGGGTATAAAGAAAGTTAAAACAGGATAACGTGTTAACAGTAAGGTGAAGGGCAGGGCAGGTGATGTAGCGACATCCTATTGAGTAGCTGGGCGTCTTCTCTCAGTGACAAGATGTTTTCAATCCAGCGAAGATCTTGGGAAGCAGCATCCCAGGTAGAAGGGACAAAAAGCAAGGCCCTCAGGACACTGGGCTTGGTCCATCCAAGGGACAAACAGAAGATTGTCCTGCTCAGAGCCCACTGAGTCAGAGGGCACGAAGCATGAGGTGAAGGCAGGGAAGTGAGCAGACACCAGACCAGTCAGGACGTGTAGTTTAGGGTAAGGGACTTGGAGTGATTCTCAGTGCAATGGGACGCCACTGGAGCATTTTAATAAAGGGAAAAGGTAACCTGGTTTATGATTTGGTAAAGTCACTCTGGGTGCCCACTTTAGATGGATCAGAGTGGAAGTAAGAGACCAGTGAGGAATCTGCTGTAATAATCTAAAGACAAGGCTGCTGTGGGCTAAGGCAGTCGCAGGGTAAGAAACAGACGTATAATTCAGAGGTAATGTGACAGAATTCACTGAGGGGTTACAGGTGAAGGGAGAGGGAAACAAAAACCAGAGATGACATAATCCAATGGAAAGTGAGCTACAATGATCCTTTGATCACGTACTTACCATGGACCTGGCACCAACGCCTCAGCTCACTCTCACTGCTCTGAGGAGGAGGCACTCTTATTACCACCACCCAGACGAAGAAAAACAAGGCTGGGAGAGATTAAGTAACTCGTCCAAGCCACCAGTATTGTGTGACTTCAACACTGTGCAACTTTTCAAGATTCTACAGGGCCTGGGATGCCGTTCCAGCAGGAGGTGCTGAGCTGCACTGTTCGCAGGAAGTGCTTTCAAGATTCAGGCCCTCTGCTGGCAAATTAAGTGCCCTGTGAGCCAAGCTGAGCTGGAGCACCACAATGGGCAGTCCCAGGGCAGGCGTCACGTGCAATCTGTTTTACATCAGTCACCCAGGGTTGTTTCTGCCCCATGATCTCACATCCCCTGTGACATGATGGGATGTGGTAGGGCCAAGTGAGGAGCTCCCACCAGCAGCAGAGCAAGTCTGCAGATGTTTTCATTATCATTATTACTTTCAAGTAGTTCTTTTCCACTGAGAACCACTGCCAATTTCTAAGCATGAATGGTTGGCCACAGTGGTTACGGCAATACACAGGAAAGGGCAGAAATGCTGGATCCTGTGGGGAAGGAAAAAAAACCATCGCCATTGGTGGATTCTGACTTACAGGAACCCTAGAGGACACAGTAAAACTGGCCAGTAGCATTTCCAGAGAGCAGTTGGTGGATTCAAACCACTGACCTTTCGGTTAGCAACCATAGCACCAACACTATACTACCGTGGTTTCCTGGAGCCCGAGAGGCCAGGATGAAGGTCCTGGCTGACCCAACCGCAACGTGGAAGACCTGTACAAGTTTTTTCATTCTAAGTCTCCAGTTTCATTTCTCTCAAATGTACATAACAAAACCACCAGCTTCCCTGTGCTATGTGAGGACTATGTGGATAATCTTTGTCAATGGCTTAGCCAAATCCGGAGTACATGGGGACAAAGCCCATTGCTGTCCTCATCATCATCGGTACTAAAAAGAGCAGCCTGTTGTCTTCACCAGCAACCTTCTTCTACTTCTATGAGATGTGAGCTGTTGAACCTCTCTATGAAAGCCTGTGAACACAGAATTGAAGGAATTCTGAAACAATTCTCTAGTTCTATTGCAAAGAGAAGGGTGTTTAGTCCCAAACCCTTAAATTCATCCCAAACTCATTTGGAGGAACATGCCTAAAGTGAATTGTTAATCAGATAACAGAAGTGGCTAGCTTTACAGTCTTATAACACTAAAATAATCACTCCTTACAAGTTACAAAGTTGAAAAGGCTTCTGTCATGGATTGAATTGGGTCCCCCGAAAACCTGTGTATCAATTTGGCTAGGCCGTGATTCCCATTACGGTGTGGTTGTCCTCCATTCTGTGGTTTTCCTATGCTACAAATCCTACTCTCTGCCTGTGGCTAACAGGGCGAGATTGGATTATGTTAAGGAGGATTAGAGCAGGATTCTATCACCCGTACTCAGGTCACCTCTCTGATCCAATGTAAAGGGAGCTTCCCTGGAGTATGGTTTGTATCACCTTTTATCCTACAAGTGCTAAAAGGACAGGGAAGTGAACAGAGTGTTGGGGACCTCACACCATCAGGAAAGCAGTGCCAGCGTGTCCCACAGACCTTAGGTTCCTGTGCTAAGATGCTCTGAGACAAAGGGGAAATTGATGATGAGGACTTACCTCTGTAGTGAACACAGACAGTGTGCCTACCCCTGGAGCCGGCTCCCTGAATTTGGACTTCTAGCCTACTGGACTGTGGGAGAATAAATTTCTCTTTTTCAAAACCATCTGCCTGCAGTATTTCTGTTATAGCAGTAGTCGATGACTAGGACAGTTTCCTATTCACTGTGGAAGACAACATGAAACTCCAGGCAAGCAAACCAGGTGAGCTTACAACTGCCTCATCTGTGAGCTTGGGATAACGCCTTCCTCCCAGGAATGCTGTAAAATAAAGCACAGAAAATGCTCAGTAAATGGGACCTCCCTGCGCTCACAGCCCAGTTTGGAGACCTCCTTCATTCTTAAGGGATTCAGCACGGGGAAGGACAAGCAAGTCTGCGGGTGTCTGTCAGTCAAGAGGAGGCAGAGGCAGTCTGTGTTACAATATCAAAAACCTGCCTCCCCAGAAGGTCTATGCATCTCAAGAACACAGAACAGGCTGCAAGCCATCTTTAAAAAAAGCCCCAAAGAGATATAAATCAAGAGTGGAAGCTAACACTCACGAGACATCCTCTCTCTCATTCCTGCTCACTGCTGAATACCCTATAATTTGCAATTGAAAAACGCACATTTGTCTTCCCCCTCTACACACACAAGCTTTTGCACACCCAGCCTCACCTACTAACTTCCACAGCTCTTGGTGGGCAGGACAGATGTGACTGGTCTGTTCTATAGATGAGAAAACTAAGACACAGAAAGGTGAAGAGATTTAACCAGGGTCACACACTGAGTCTGTAAATGAGGTCTGATGAGAACACAGGTCTCCTGAGTTCTAGTCCATTACTTTCTCCACTACACCTTATAAATCCTGTTCCTAGGAGGAAAGCTTGCATTACATCTTTAACTTTAAGATGTGTTAGGGGCTGTAAACTGCGCTATTGGGCCTGGAGGGCTCAGTCTCTTGGATTCCTGTAGGTGCACATGGCAGTAATAAAACCAACAACAACAACAGTGCTAAGTGCTGGGTTTGGGGATGTGGCCACATCCAGGTGTGCTGCCTCTGCAGATGTGAAGTTGACACCTTGTTCTTGCCTTTTCTTGTGCTTTCCTTTGCCATTTACTTGGTTCTCTGAAACCCTGTTAACTTTCAGTGGGGACTGGGGTGGGTAACACCACCATCACCTGGGAGCTTATTACAAATGCAGATTCTCAGACCCTGCACTAGGACATCCAAATCAGAATCTGCATGTTAGCATGAGTCTCAGGTAATTTGTATGTAGATGGCAGTTTAGTAAGCACTGCTCTCAAAAAACTCAAAACATGTTTACAAATACTGCAGAATGTGGGATGTTATAAAAATACCTATACTGATAGTTAAAAACCAAACCTATTGCTATCAAGTCAACTCTGACTCATAGCCACCTTATAGGACAGAGTAGAACTGCTCCCTAGGTTTTCCAAGAAGCTAGCTGGTGGATTCAAACTGTTGCCATTTTGGTCAGCAGCCGTAATGTTTAACCACTGCACCCACCGGGGCTGCATATTGGTAGTTATAAAAAAGTCCACTGCTGTCGAGTCAATTCCAACTCATACTGACCCTATAGGACAAAGTAGAAACATCCATAAAGTTTCCAAGAAGCGCCTGGTGGACATGAATTGCCAACCTTTAGATTAGCTGCTGTTACACTTAAACAGTATGCCAGCAAGGTTTATTGGTAGTTAGGACATGATAGTTAAGTTCTTTTAACCTTTAATTCTCTATTCATCAGTTTTACCAGCACCTCATCATGGTGCCTGGTATATAATAGGCACTAAACAAGTATTTCTAGAATTAACTGATGATTAATTATTTCATAAATTACTCCATTTGTAACATCTGTTCTTTTTCCTCCTACAGCTCCTCTTTCTGGAGAGTTAAGTAAACTAATACATATACAGGACTTGGTGGCACAGTGGTTGAGAGCTATGGTTGCCAAAAGGTCAGCAGTTTGAATCCACCGCTGCTCCCTGGAAATCCTATGGAGCAATTCCACTCTGTCCTATAGGGTCACTAGTCAGTATCAACTTGACAACAACAGGTTTGGTTTTGGATTTAAAGAACTCAGAATAGTGCCCGGCACATTGTCAGTACTCAACAAGTGGTAAACATTATAATCAACAGGCCATGAAGGTAACTGCGTCCATAACTGAACAACTTGGGGTTGAGAAGGAATGTGTAACACGGGCCACCTTACAGCCATGTGAGAATGTCACTTGGGTAGAAGAAGACAAATTCATCTTAAGAAACAAATACTCTGAAACATACTTTGTAATGTACAGAAGAATTACTCCAGCAGATTCCAGGGAAATGATTAAGCGTCCAGGAGAGGTACACTGACAGACTATCAGTGTTGGAATGTTAACTATGTTTGGCATAGCAGTCTAAAGCAAAGTGCTTCCTCATATCTATATCTACCTCTTACTTTTGATAGGAAGATAAGAGCCCTGGGGGGTGATAGGTAATGAATCACAGTGGTGAAGAACACTTGATGGATGGGCTTACTCAATCCAGGTATTTGTGGTTCAAAGGTAGCCTTAAATGTTAAAGAGCCTTCAAGTGCTAACCACTTTTGCCTCATGCCTCCTTCTTTCCCACTATACTGACTTTGCTCTTGCCTTTGACTCCTACCTACAAGTTGTCCCTCTCTTCTCTACTGATTGTTCTTAGCTGCCATAGAATCAGCCCCTCATGAACCCCCATGCACAAGGGGCAATATGATCATTTTTGGATCAGACACTGTGATATACAGGACTTTCATTGGCTGATTTTCAGAAGCCAGTGGCCTGGCCTTTCTTCCTAGCCTATAAGCTTTGCTAAAAACCTCTTCAGTATCGTAGCAGCAAGTCTTCACTGACAAACAAGTGGCAGCTGAGCTTGAGGTGCACTGGTCAGTAATTGAACCCAGGTCTCCCACATGGAAGGTGAGAATTATACCACTGAGCCATCCTTGCCCACTTTCTATTTGTTGTTCCTGCTGTGTGCTATCCAGTCAGATCTGGCTCATAGCAACACTATAGGACAGAGAAGAAGCACCCCATAGGTGTTCCCAGGCTGTAATCCTAATGGGAGTAGACAGCCAGGTGCCAGGTCTTTTCTCCATGAAGCAACTGCTTTGAACCTTTCAGTTAGCAACCAGGTGCCTAACCCCTGTGCTAGAAGGGCTCCTTCCTCTCTACTTAACCTGTTATTATGAAGTAGATTCCAATTCATAGCAGACCTACATAGGACAGGGTACCTCTCCACTTAAACCAAACCAAAAACCCCATCCATTGCTACTGAGTTGATTCTGATTCTTGGCACCCCTATAAACCAGAAACTAAGCTCTTGCCATCAAGTCAAATCTAACTGATGGCAACCCTATAGGGGAGAGGAGTGCTGCCCCATAGGGTTTCCAAGACTTCATTATAGAAACAGACTACCACATCCTTGTCCCATAGAATGGCTAGTGGTTTCAACCACTGACCGTTGAGGTAGCAGCCAATTCCTTAAGCACCGTGCTGCCAGGGCTCCTTTTCTTAGATCAAACAAAGCCCAAACCAAACCCATTGCCACCAAGTCAATTCTAACTCACAGCAAACCTACAGGATGGAGCAGAGCTGCCTCCCAAGTTTTCCCAGGAGAGGCTGGTGGATTTGAACTACTGACTTTTGGGTTAACAGCCATAGCTCTTAACCACTGTGCCACCAGGGCTCCTAGTAACCCTACACTCATCCTTATATCAACCGTACCTGCTTCTAAGAAGAGCCCCAGACTATCTCTGAAACACCAGTGCTTCAGCCCAGGGTCTTTCCTGTCTCACTCAGTCCTAGGATAGCTAGGCATTGTTTTGTTATTTGATTTTTCCATTTAACTTCACAAATTATACTATAAACTTCACCAGAGCACTCACATTTCTCTGAGTTCTCCTCAAATTTCTAATAGTGTCCCTTGCACTGAATAGATGCTCAGTATTTACAGAGTGGCCCACCTCTTTCTACAGATAAAAGAGTACAGATTTTAAATGGATTTTCTATGACTTTTAATAAAATAACTGCATTTCCAAAAAAAATAAAAATTAAGAAACAAAACCAGCTCCTGGTATTCTAAGCTACACTTACTTTTGCCTCTGCTAAACTTGTATTTGGTAGATTTTTCAAGATAGTTGATCCTTCTTATTTTCCCTTTGTTCCTATTATGTCAGGTTATAAGAAGGACTTCTCCTTAGACAAAGTTTTAAGTTATATAAAAACATTGCTAACATTTAATGAGCCCTCAGTAAGTACCAGGGGCTGATTAAGCATCACAACACAAGCCCTGGTGGCACAATGATTTAGTACTTATCTTCTAACTGAAAGGTCAGCAGTTTGATCCCACCAGCTGCTCCAGAGGAGGAAAGACCTGATGATCTGCTCCTATAAAGATTTCACCCTAGAAAACCCCATGAGGCAGTTCTATTCTGTCCTATACGGTCTCTACAAGTGGGAACTGATCTGAAGGCATACAGTAACAATCATCACAGCAATCTGAGGATGCTGAGCACCATTATGATCAAGGGAGAGAAGAAACAGGCTCTGGGAGGGGAAGTTGTGCAAAGACACTGAGCTAGAAAGTAATGGGGCCAACAGAACCCACACCTTGTATTCCCTGAAAACTCAGGCACTTTCCATTATTCTCTACTGTCTCACCTCAGTTGCTTTTATCTTTCGGAACCCCTGAAAAAGTTATCTAATTTATTAACATTGATTTCTTTTTTAATGAAATGCAAAAAAGCAAATTCAATGAACACTGTTCCTATGAACATTGCACCCTTACAGCAACTCAGCTCCGGCTGTAAAACACGCTTCCCAGGCTGAAATTTGGCATAAAATGTCAAGGACAAAATAAATTTTTTGCTGATTAAAAGAAAAAAACTCAGTGGCGGCTATTAAATTTTGCAGCTGAAGAAAGAGGGTATTCATCGGCACTGGTTCTTTTTGCTCCTTAATCATAATGCCTAAGCTCCTATTAGTTCTAGAAAAACAAAAGTGAACTTTTTTCACAGTGTGTCAATAGAATGCACTACTTCTCAAAGCAATGTTAAATAAAAATCAGGCTTTTTTTTTTAATATTTGAAGAGAACCAGTGCTACCCTTTGCTACTGTGCATTGTGCTATCATTTCAAAGCATGTTTATCCTTTAATTTACTCTTTGAATACTTCTGTCCTTTATCTAAGTGGTCAGTGTTTTTGTTTTTTTAATTCTTCCAGATATATTAATAGTAATTATTTAATACAGACTTTTCAAGACTAACTAACTGTATTTCCTTGCAAATTAATTGTTTCTAGGATAACTTGTTAAAGGTGTACCCTCATGCCTGTCTTCATTTCATGTCTGGACGGAGTTCAAGTCCCTACAGAACAAAATCAACTTGAACTCTGACAGAATCTTGTGTTTGCAAATCTGCAGACCAGGATGAGGTCTTGGGACACTGCCTGGAGCCCTGGGCTGGTCATGACACTGGTGCACAATTGCACACACTCAGTCTCACACCACACATCTTGTGTGGGCAGCATTTGGCCCGCTCTCTATTTACACAAACTCTCTAACGGTCTCCGGCACCACTGAAGTCTCAGAGGGCAGCACAGTACACAGGGCGTTTCACAAGAAAATCTTTAAACAAAAGGAATTAAAGAAAATCCATGTTTAATAGTGAGTTTTTACCAAGCTCCTAAATTCTCGAGAGCATGTGAAATATTAACTTTCTCCAAACGAGAGCACAGAGCTTGCCTTTGTTTCACTTCATACTGTTGGGTCACAAATACCCTAGAGAGCAGTGTGCCTTGTTCTTAAGAACCTACTGAGATTCTTCAAAAAGAATGACCAAAAGTATAGACTCTCAAGTGAGACAAACCTGCATTGAACTTCTGGTTTTGACCCTCTCCAAGTCTCAATTACTTTGTTCATAAATGATCGATAGAAGCTCTAGGTGTGAGCTACAGGTAGCCTACTGTGTCTGCTCCTAATCAGCAGCAGTAGCTGAAAGATGGTTAGCTGCTTGCTATGGTGACTTCTGAAGAATCCTGTCAGCAGAAAGTACAAAATGGGGAATCTCTGAGACAAATTCATAAAACTTCTTCCTGTTCCCACTACCCAGATCCAACCTGGGTCTGGCTTTATTTACCACCGGTGCAAAGACACCCACCTTAGAGGTAACAACAAAGGCAGCCACCAAACAACAGACAGAAAAACCTACTGCTGTCAGGTCAATTCTGAGTCCTGGTGACCCCATGAGTTACAGAGTAGAACTGAGATCCAGAGGGTTTTCTCAGCTGTCATCTTTACAGGGAAGCAGTTTCTTTTGTGGGACTTCTGAGCAGTCAGATGGCCAACTTTTGGATCAGCAGCAGAGCACAAACCATCTGCACTGCCCGTGGACCTGAAATGGATGGTGTTGGTGAGCTGATTTCTGAGTTGAGAACAACAGCCCTTGCTGGGGTCCAGCTTTCTTCTCCTCCTTGCCCCAGCACTAGACAGAGAAGCAGCACTGAGGGATTCTGCCCTCACCAAGTGATGGCATCTGGTTTCATTTGGATTTCCCCAGCCTTAGACAGTGCACTATCAGCCCCTGAAGCTTGCAGACAGTCCCCACAGCAGCCATTGTGCCGGCCCACATCACTGAGCCAGCACAGATCTTGCCAGAGTCCCACCACTATGGCTTTCCCTACCACAAAGTTTGCTGCTACCAGGGGCAGGTGACAAGTCTTCAACAGTCCCAGTGCCTGCCCCTCCACCAGCCGTGGCCATTTCCTGTGGTTCGGGCTTTCCCCACGTGGCCTAGAGCTCCATCTGTCTCCATTTTCCTGGACAGTCAGTCCCAATTCCACACCATATACCCCTTTTGGATTAGATTACACTTTGATTGGGTAAATAAATATGATATTAGTTTTATAATTTTGCATCTTTCCTTCATAAGGCAGTAGACTATACACTCAGGTTTGGGTTCAGAAAATATAATCTTCAAATAAAAACTCAAAAAAAGATGTGAACTCTATACACTGCTGGTGACAATGTCATCAATTACAACCTTCCCAGGGAGTAATTTGGCATGACTGATAGCTTAAAAATAGACATACCCTTTGACCCAGATATTCTTTGCCTAGGAATTTATCCTGAGAAAACCCTCTGGTGATTCCTAAAGGACATTGTCATGGACTGAATTATGTCTCCCAAACCACAGGTAAATCACAGTATAGTGGCTAAGACTTCGGCAGCTAACCAAAAGGTCAGCAGTTCAAGTCCACCAGGCCACTCCTTGGAAACCCTACGGGGCAGTTCTACTCTATCCTCTATCGTCATTACGAGTCGGAATTGACTTGATGGCAATGGGTTTGGTTTGATTTTATACTTGTGGTCATAATCCTATTTGGAATGGGTTTTCTTTGCTATGTTAATGAGGCCATATCAGTGTAGGATGTGTTTTAAGTCAATCTCTTTTGAGATGTAAGAGCAGATTGAGCCAGAAAGCAAGCAGAGACGGGAGAAGACCCTTACGGTGCCACATAAAGACCACCAAGGAACCAAGGAACACAAGCTGAATGGAGAGAAGGACTTTCTCAGAGACTCAGCAGATGGAAAGTCTTCTTTGTCTTCCCAGGTGGTGTCCCACTCAAGTTCTAACCAAGTCCAGTGCTGCCTAGCTTCTGCGATTAGATAAGATCGGGCACAGTCAGGGTGGTAGGGCCATAGACAATAAGTGATTACTTAAATGAAATGATGATAATTTAATAAACTTGATAGCTGTCTATTCCTGTTTACAATAGATTAAAAATGTTCATTGTCATTAAGTAGATCCCAACTTACAACACAACTGACCCATAGGGTTCCAATGCTGTGATCTTTGCAGATGGCAGCAGACTGCTACCCCTTTCTCCCATAAAACAGTTGATAAGTTTGAACTACAGACCTTTTGGTTAGCAGTGGAGTACTTAACCACTGTGCCACCAGGGCTCCTTGTTTACAATATTATTAAGAGAAAATTGTAATATTGTTTTTTAGAACAGAAAAAAAATTACATAAGGTACACACAAATTGACAGTGTAATACGATTTCAACTCCTTTTTATATGTGTTCTTTTATTTTGCTTATTTGTATTTTCTAATGTATCTATAACACATTCAATCATTATTTGTGAATCGGACACTGAATACCTAGCACATGTCAGGTTTGTGCTGGGTGCCAGAATTAACCACGGAGAACAAAGCAGAATACTCTTATAGAACTCACATTCTAGTGGAAAAGGGAAACATGAATCAAGTAATCACACAGATACATAATTACAAACTGGGACAAAAGCCGAGAAGGAAAAGTATAGGTAGGACACCAAGACCACGCATAAGAGGTGACCCAACCTTTACTGATGTGGGAGTGGACTCCAGAAAAGCTTTCCTAAAGAAGTTACATGTAATGCAATACAAAAAGCAAGGAGTCCCTGGTATGCCGGGGTATGAACAGTTAGCACATCTGGCTGCTAATGCAAAACAAAGGTTAGATGCTGGAGTCTACCCAGAGGCCCCCCAGAAGACAGACATGGCAATCTACTTCCCAAAACTCAGTTACTGAAAACCTCACAGAGCACAGTCCTACTCTGACACACATGAAGTTGCCATGAGTCAGAAATGAACGAAGATGGGCAAGGGGTGGGGTGGGGCGCAGGAGAAGTAAGGCACTTTCAGGAGGAGGAGCAGCCAAGGCCCTGAGGTTCGATGGAACTCACTAACAGTCCAGCAACTGAAGGCAAGGCTGCTCGGCTGGAGCTGAGCAACTGTGGAGGGAACACTGAAACCCAAGGCAGACCGCAGACAGGTTCTCTGCAGGCCAGGGTGAAGGCTTTGGTCTTCGTCCTTAAGGCAGTACAAAGCTTTGAAACAGGAGAGAAATACTATACCTGGCTGACTGTCCTCCTTCCCTCTGCTCTGTGTTTCTAGCCAAGAGGTCTGAGATGTAGGCCAGGCGGTAAATAGTTGGCACAGGCAAGCATCAGGAGGTGAGACCTTTGAGCTAGCCGCTATTTTACCTCTAGGGACTGTTAGGGAAAAAAGTGTACAGTCTGTGCACATGCAACGGCAAATTACACTGGCACAATGTTCAAAACCCTATTTTATCTCAAAACCTGTAACCAATGCTTCTGAGAACAAATGGCAGGTGTATTTACATTAAACATGAAACTCCTTCTATCCTGTATTTGCCAAGCACTGGGCTCTTTTATTCCCAGCTTCAATGGGGTTTTGTACTCTGTTATCTCCTATTACCTTGTTATTAGGCTTTTCCTCAATCCCTACCGCCCACCCCCAATCTCCTATTCCTTTCAAACTTTCTCCACAATTACCTGTCAGTTGGTTTCCCACCTTGCTGAGATTGTCTTGAGAAGCGCCTGGTCTGATTAGTGCTCTTTTTTTCTTCTTGACTATCACAGTAGTAGCCACATCACATGGATCATTTTGCAGTTATTATTCTTGCTATGAGTAAGGTTATGAAAACCCACGGGGGCAGGCTTCTCCTTTAAGTGGTCTCAGCTGCAGAGGATACTGGATATAACAATTAGACATTGAAAAATAGGGCAGGAATCTTTATTTGGGGTGATAAGCTTTGGAAACAGCATAAACAGGTTCTGAACGCCAGACATGAATTGAAGAAACAGGAACTTAGAGCCTGCTAGATTGTCTGGTGCAGGTGAGTGGCAAAAAAAAAAAAAAAAATGAGGCATCCCAGAGGACACTGGGAATGGCCCACAGGGAAGTCTGTGCATGAATTCTTAAGAGATTCCACATGGTTGCCTAATAGCAAACATTGGCTTTGGGGGTGAGACAATTCTTCCTTGGATGGGACTGAGCCCAGGACCTGAAACCACTGTGTTCCAGTTCAAATCCCTACTGAGAATTTGCATTTCTAACAGGTTATACCCCAGATACAGGAATCAGAATCTACATTTTAAGAAGATCCTCTGGTGATTTTTATATATAGCTTCTTGGGAAGTTTTAGAAACACAAATTTTCAGCAGGGGTTTTCAAAGACAGTTTCCAAGCCCAAGTGATCCACGTATTGCAAGATATTTAGTATATTTGTTCAGGGACACCAAGAACCAGGAACCACACATGTCTTTACATCCCTTTACAACTCATCCCCTACCAATCAGTGTGACAATCAAAAATGTTCCCTAGTCCCTACTCTCCATCTCTGCTATAAAAATCCTACCCATTCCTCAAGGTGCAGGTGAAGTGGCTCCTCCTCTCAAAACCTCTTTACCTCCCTTGGTGAATAGCTCAGCTCTGCAAACACTTGTTATGTGTATTCTTCCTATAACCCTTATCCCTACATTGCACAGCAGCTAGCTGGGACGGCCTTCACCTCCTGAGACTGTAAACTTCAAAGGCAAGGCCTGTGTCTCTTTTATGTCTGTGTCCCCTGGACTCGGAGTATGATACACTGAACTAAGATGAGAAGTCAGAACTGGCTGGGCAGGTAAGTGGCTAAACTTAAACCAAACCAAACCCATTACTGTCAAGTCAATTCCAACTTACAGCAAACCCTACAGAACAGAGTAGAACTGCCCCCATGTGGTTTCCAATGAGTGCCTGTTGGATTTGAACTGCACCATTTTGGTTGTCAGCTGTAGCCACTTATACATATATGACCTTGGCTGTAGCCACTTATACATATATGACCTTGGCAGACTGCATCTTTACCTGCCTAAGACTTAACTTCTTCATCTTTAAAAAGAAGGTGACCATAAAAATCTAGCTTCAAGCAATTGCCTTGAGGTTTTCTTAAGTTACTGCCGAGCATGATACATTCAACAAAGGGTACAGTGTTTTACTCTTTGCAAATAACCCCTGCACATATTCTGTGCCAGTTTCCTCAAGAGGCTCTCAGACCCTGTCTGCTCTCCCATGCTGTGACTGTCAATTCTGGCAACACTCATGAGTCAAGTGGCATGGAAGAGTGATTGATTCCGCCTAGGGAGAGCTGGGGCAAGGATGAAGAGAAAAGGAGGCAGATTTAAACCACTTTAAAAATGGCTCAAGTTTCACTGATCACTTCTACACTCATTCTTCAAGGATTTGGAGTTTGCCAGGCAGAGAAGAGGGATCTGAGGGTCCAGTAGGCATGAAACATTTGGTGCTTGGACAGGCTAATAGAATAATCGGGAAAGATAAGGCCAGCATCCAACTAGGAAAATCTTTGAGGGATTTGAACTGCCTAACTACTTCACGTTCCACCATTCTTAGTGACTCTCAGATTCGCCTAATTGCTTGCTAGCTCCCTTTCTCTCTATTTTGTTCTCATTCCTTGAAGGGCTTCTGACATCTACCATGAGTTAGGATTCTGGGGTGGCCAAGCCTCCACTGAGCTGCAGCCTGGAGCATGCTCCCCTGTCTGTCTTCCTGACTATCCCATCCCCCAAGAAACCAAAGCCACACAGTCAACCAGGCATGGCAGGCTTCTGAACCTTCCCCCTGCCCTCCTAGTGAGCCACACTTGACCATTCTTGAAGTCATCACAAACTTCTAGATCTGTCCATGAAATGTCACATATAATCTACCACCACTAACAAGACTGTTGGTACTATAACATTTCCGTCTGTGCTTTAGCCTCCTCAATGCTCAGGTTGATATCAGAGTTCCAGTTATTCAGCCCATGCAGAAAAAAGGACTAAGTGAGAGCTCGTGACAGCTATTTTCTAATCTTAAAGAGTTTTCCAAAATACCTAGTACAGCTTCTAGAACTGAGCCCTCTCTTCCACATACACCTGAGCTACAGCCTCTGACACAGGCACAGAGGCCTCTGATACTTATGTCTGTTCTCAGAAGAAACAACCAGAGACTTCTCTTGAACTTGAGGCTGGCTGCAGTGTTAGGGAAGGCTCCCCTGGAGAGGCTGGCACTTATAGGCAGCGTGTAAGGGCAGTTTCTTGAAGCATAAACAATATAGTGCTCACAGTGTATGAAAAGCCATTAAAAATCATCAGCGAGAACCACCTTGGTTATGCCATCCTCCTGGGTTTATTATTGTCTTTCCCCAGCTCTTATCCAAACAGCCTGGCCAATTTGTTTATGAAGGGTCCTGGAGCAGCTGCACAGCAAGAGAAGTGATGACAGACACACAAGGAGCTGAGGCCACAATGAGCCCAGCTAAGGTCTCCAAGTGAGGAGGTGGGACAGGCCAGGGATTGGCCACCAGTCCAAAATAAGCCTGCCAAGAAATGTGTACCTTGCTGCTGAGTAGTCGCTCAATAAATACATGTTGAATGAATAATGAAAGAACTATCAGGATCTTCACCAACATCCCAGTGAGATATCAACAACTTAGTTACATCTGCAAAGATCTTTTTTCCAAATAAGGTAACAGCCACAGGTTCCAGGGGTTAAGACGTAGACCATGGGAAGCTGGCAGAGAAGAAATGCAGTACATAGAAAGAAAATTGTAACCAGCCTAGTCGGTAGCACAAGAGTTAGGATGACGTTCTACTGTGAGTAAAAGAAGGACACACATACAAATACCCAGTCAATAACAATGACTTACACAAGTACCTCCTTCAAATATAAAAATCCAGAGGCAAGCAGCCAGGCTGTTTCATGTCTCTACTCCACAAAATCTATTTGGAGGTAGGTCCTGTCCAACTCATTGCCCCAGTAATCCTAGATGTGATTTTTACTATGGTCCAGGATGGCAGCACATGCATATCAGGCAGACAGGACACAAATAGCCATTCAGGAGCAGAACGAGGAGAAAGATGTCTTCACAGGACCACATACGGGGTCAAGGGAAATTCCTTACACTTTAAGGATCAGGAAAAGCTTCATGAAGTGTGCGGAAGATCCAAAGCATAAAGATTGGAACTTAGAATTCCGTCACTGAGCTCCCTGCCTCACTTCCACCCACCTCACCTGAGTCTCTGGGACCCAAGCCTTCCTTCACCATTCCTTCCCTTACAGATTACTTTCTTCTCCAAACCAATGATACCTGTCTTAGGCTGGGTTTTCCAGAGAAGCAAAACCAGTAAAGCATATAACTAGAGAGAGAGAGATTTAGGTCAAGGAAACGGCTAACACAGTTGTAGAGGCCAGAACATCCCAATTCCATAGGTCAGGATGGAGGCTTCTCCTGAGTCAAACAGCCGCAGAGGGAATGGTGAACACAAGCTAAGCAGGTCAGAGAGCAGGGCTCAGCTCACAGGCTGTGAGGAGCAACAATTCCAAGATAGGCAGGCAAGACCACAGGCAAGCTGCTCAAATCTCAAGAACTGGAGGTCACACAAAGTAAGAGCCAGAAGCAGGATACAAAGCAAGCGAAAGCCTGCAAGCCTTGCCAGATGCCCATGTATATGCAGGCCACATGCCCAAGGAAACTCTCTTTCAACTGACAGGCTATTCATAGCAGGTCCCATCATGGAAGTGACCATCCTATATCAACTCTCATTGTGTAAGTGATTATAACATCCTAATACTGCCAAAGCATTGAGAATCATGTCCCAGCCAAGTAGATACACATCCCTAACCATCACAATACCCTTCTGTGAATATAGCCAAGGATACGTTTCTGAAAATAACACATTGTACAAACATGTACCTCAATATCAATCTTTTCTCCATTTATGAGAATGATGAAGCAAAAGAGCTGAACAGAGAAACAGAGGAAAGATTGAGGTTGTCAAGGATTTCATTTTACTTGGGTCCACAATCAATGCCCATGGAAGAAGCAGTAGTCAAGAAACCAAATAATGCATTGCGTTGGGAAAATCTGCTACAAAGGACCTCTTGAAAGTATTCAAAAGTAAAACCACCACCTTGAAGGTTAAAATGCACCTGACCCAAGCCATGGTATTTTCTATTGCATCATATGCATGTGAAAGCTGGACAATGAACAAAGAAGACAAAAGAATTGATGCCTTTGAATTGTAGTACTGGAAAAGAATGTTGAATGTGCCATGGACCACCAAAAGAACACACAGATCAGTTCTGGAAGAAGTACAACCAGAGTGTTCCTTGGAAGCAAAGATTGCAAGACTGCGTCTTGCATACTCTGGCCATGTTGTCAGGAAAGATCAGTCCCTGGAGAAGGACAACATGCTTGGTAGGGTGTAGGGTCAGCAAAAAAGAGGAAGATTCTCAATGTGATGTATTGACACAGTGGCCTCATCGATGGGCTTAAGCATAAAAACGATTGCGGACATAGCACAAGACCAGACAGTGTTTCATTCTGTTGTTCATAGCGTCGCTATAAGTCGGAACCGAATTGACGGCACCTAACAACATAAACATGTACATTACCTTGTTGACTAACTAATCATATGTAAATTTTGTTTCTAGTGTTTGCTCTTGGTGATATAGACATCTTTTGCTATTCCTCATTATTTGCTCAACCAGCTGAAAAGAATTTAGGCAGTATCTATTAGATGTCAAGCACTGTTGCAGTATAAACAAGTCTGTCTTAGAAGAAGTAAAACCAGAATGCTTCTGAGATGCAAAGAGGGTGAGACCATGTCTCACATACTTTGGCCATGTTATTATGAGTGATCAGTCTCTGGAGAAGGACATCATGCTTGGCATAGTAGAGAATCACTGAAAAAGAGGAAGACCCTTCATGAGACGTGTCTGTAACACCATGTCTGTAACAATGGGCTGAAGGACAATGACAGTGAGGATGGAATAGGACTGGACAGTGTTTTGCTCTATTGTACTTAGGGTCACTATGAGTTGGAACTGACTTCACGGCATCTAACAACCACCACAACAAAAACTGTTGGAAAGCAAAAATATGTACAAGACGGTGTCCTTGCCCTTAAAAAACAAAAGGAACACAATGGATAATACTTACTGCACTAAGGGCAGTAAAGTCTCTCATTAAGAGAACTGTAATCAGCACATGAGTGGCCCTTTTTCTTAAGACAAGTTTCCCTTTTCCCTCATTCTCCCTTGTATTTCCAGATCAGGAAGCACATTGTAAAAGCTATTTCATATCAGAGAACAGACTATACATACACACACAAATACACACACACACACTGCTGTAGAATTGATTGATACTCAGAGCAACCTATAGACAGAGTAGAACTGTGCTATAGAGTTTTCAAGGAGTGCTTGGCAGATTTGAACTCCCAATCTTTTGGTTAGCAGCCATAGCACTTAACCACTATACCACCAGGGTTTTTATATGTGTGTGTATATATACATATATATATGTATATCTCACAACAGGCCAAACATTCTTTTCTCTTTTTTTTTTTTAATTTTTATTTTTATTTAACATAACTGAGTGAAATCAAACATTCTTAAAGACTGTCAAAACTGTTTTAATGTTTTAAAATAAGCCCCAAAAGTGCAGCTAAAGAGAATAAAAAACTGTAAAATGCATTCTAGCGTTTCCAACATATTTATTCCATTGAATTCACAGTTTTACATACCGGTTATTCACATCGATTGACTGAAAAAAATGGAATAAAGCTGACCAGATGTGTACAGCACCTCATTCTGGGAAAATGTGTGTGGACTTCGAAACTTCACACACTTGAAAAGCAGCAGGAGAAAGAGGCTGGACGGACTGTAGTTTATGTCTGAGAGTCTTTAACTGCAGCAAGAAGCTCAAGTTAGGTAAAATAGCTCTAACAGTCTGTACCTCACCCATTAAACAACCCAGCCTTGGCTTTTAGACCTTTAACGAAGCAAGGGAGTTTTGGGCGGCATGCAGCTGCTTAAAGGGGGTCCTTTAATTCATTTATCGTGAAGTCCCTCACATGTCTGTCAGTTTGTCTTATACCATGAGACCTTGTGTGTTGCTGCAATGCTGCAAACTATGCCACTGGTACCCAGATACCAGCAGGGACACACTTGATGGACAGATTTCAGCTGAACTTTCAGACTAAGACAGACGAGTAAAAAGGACCAAGAGGTCTACTTCTGAAGACAAATAACAAGTAAAAACATTACAAGCAGCAGTGCAACACGGTCAGAGACAGTGCTGAAAGATGAACCACTCAGGTTGGAAAGTACGCAAAAGATAACTGAGGAACAGCTGCCTCCTCAAAGAAGAGTCAGCCTTAATGATGTGGATGGAGTCAAACTTTCAGGACCTTAATTTACTGATGTGACATGGCTCAAAATGGGAAGAAAGTTGTGAGCACCCATTAAAAATTGAAATATGGTAGGTACAAATTATGAATATAGGAAAATTGGAAATTATCAAACAGATGCAACCCTGGAAGTGCTCAATCTCTATGCCAAGAAAATTGGAAGACAACTACCCGGCCAAGTGACTAGAAGAGATCCATTATTTACACCTATTTCCAAGAAAGGTGATCCAACCAAGTGCAGAATATATAGAACAATATCATTAATATCACATGCAGGTAAAATTTTGTTGAAGATCACTCGAAAGCACAAACAGCAGTGTATTGACAGAGAGCTGTCAGAAATTTAGGCCAGATTCAGAAGAGGACGTGGAACCAGAGATGCCATTGCTAATGTCACATAGATCTTGGCTGAAGGCAGAGAATACCAGAAAGACGTTCACTTGTGTTTTGATTATGCAAAGGCATTTGACTATGTGGATCATAACAAATTATGCATGACATTGTGGAGAATGGGAATTTCAAAACACTTAACTGTGCTCATGAAGAATCCATAAATGCACCATGAGGCAGTCATTCAAACAGAACAAGGGCAACCTGTACAGTTTAAAGTCAGAAAAGGTGTGAGTCAGAGTTATATCTTTTCACCATACCTATTCAACCATGTAATTAGCAAATAATCCAAGAAACTGGATGTTTTAGTCCACTAGGGCTGCTCTAACAGAAATACCACAGAGTGGATGGCTTTAACAAAGGAAGGTTTATTCTTACACAGTCCATATTCAAGTCCATATTCAAGATGTCTGCTCCAGGGGAAGGCTTTCCCCTTGTCGGCTTTGGAGGAAAGTCCAGTATTGCATCAGTCTTTGTCCAGGGAGCATCTTGGCGCAGGAACCTCAGGTCTGTAGGACGCACTCTTCTCCCAGTGCAGATTTCTTGATGGTGCAAGGTTCCCAATTCTCTTTGTTTCTCTTTCCTTATATCTCTTGCAGGCTGAAAGGATTAAGGGTGGGGCAAGCCATACTCCAGGTAAAGTCCCTTTACAGCAGAGCAGGGAAGTAATCCTATGCAGGAATTTACAGCCCCACCCTAATCCTTTAACATACAGTTTAGCGAAACCACACATTTTGAGGGGACACAATTCAACCCATGACACTGGACTATATGAAGAAGAATGGGGCATCAAGATTGGAGTAAGATTCATTAACAACCTGCATTATACAGATGACACAACCTTGCCTGCTCAAAGTGAAGAGCACTCCAAACATTGAGGAAATTTACAGATCACAGCCTTTATTACGGATTATACCTGAACAAGAAAACAAAAATTCTCACAACTGGACCAATAAGCAACATCATGATAGAGAGAAAAATGAGGTTGTCAAGGATTTTGTTTTATTTGGTTCTGCAAGCACCATGGAAACAGCAGAAATCAAAAGACACACTGTGCTGGGAAAATCTGCTGCAAAAATTAAAGTGTTGAAAACAAAGATGTCACCTTGAAGACCCAAGCCATAGTATTTTCAGTCACATTATATGCATGTGAAAACTAGCCAATAACTAAGACAGAAGCATCAATGCCTTTGAATTCTGGTGTTGGAAAAAATTATTGAATATACCATAGACAGACATAGGAAAGAACAGACAGGTCTTAGATAAAGTACAACCGGAGTATTCCTTAGAAGTAAAGATGGTAATACTACATCTTACATACTTTGTACATGTTGTCAGGAGGGATCAGTCCCTGGGAACTACATCACGCTTGGTAGAAAGTCAGTGACACAGAGGAAGACTTTTAACAAGATGGATTGATGTAGTGGCCGCAATGATGGGCTCAAGCATAACGATTGTGGGCGTGGCACAGGACAGAGCAGTGATTGGTTCTTTTGTACACAGCATCACTATGAGTCACAACCAATTTGGCATCACCTAACAATACAAAACCAAAAAACCAAACCCAGTGCCATTGAGACAATGCAGACTCATAGCAAACCTAACAACACTATTAAGTGGATTTGAAGACAACATCGATATACTACTTTTTTCGAGTATACACAGATGTCATTGTAATAAATAAATGTTACAGAATTTTTGATACTTTCTTTTTTCATATTTATTTATTTGATAGGAAGATACTATAGACATAAAGACCATAATTTAGCTCAGTCCCCTGGCAGAGGTAGAGGTGCAAAACTGAGGAAAAACACACATACTAAAGTTTTATAGCCAAGACCCATCTGTTAGTTTGTGATGCTGTGGTGGGTTGCATGCTGCTATGATGCTGGAAGCTATGCCACTGGAATTTCAAATATCAGCAGGGTCATCCAGGGTAGACAGGTTTCAGCAGAGCTTCCAGATTAAGACAGGCTAGAAAAGACTAGTCATTTACTTGTAAATATTAATCAAGGATCCTATAAATCACCACAGAATATTACAGAACATTAATACATCAACTTTTATTTATTGTTGGCTATCTATTTATTGCTGCCCTATGGAATAGCTTTGAGGAGTAGGCATGATAATGCAAATGGAAACAGTAGTGCACCACATATGCATCAGATATCACAGTCTTAAAGTAACAAGGAACATGTGAAGACTGAAGAGTTTGAGATGCAGGAGAAGACAGACTGTGCATATAGCAGGATCTTTAGATTTCTAGGTAATTCAGAGAAGCAACAAAACCAGATTTCTCTCTTTTGCCTTAGTACCTGGAGGAAGAGAACTGCCGCTGAGACGGAAGACTTACTGTGAGTAAATGCCCGAGCCCAATGATGAAAGTATCTATTCTCAAAAGACTCTTCAGTTCTGAAAGATGAGTCCCTAGCTTAGGAGTCACTCAAAACACACAGCAGCCACAATGGACTTGAAAATACCAGTGATCATGAAGATAGAGCAGGACCAGGCAATACGCTGTTCTGTTGTGCACTGGGTAGCCACAAGTCAGTGCCAAATGAGCAGCAACTAACAACAATAAAAACTTTATGGAAGGAGAGGTTGCAATCCCAGGGTGAAAAAGAGAGAAAAAGGAAGGTGAGAGAAGCTAACTCTTCAGACAAAGATTGGACTGGACTAAAGATTGGACTGAGACAAAAAACCGATACTGGCCATGAGTATGTTTCTTGGCTTAAACAGATACATGAGACTAAGTGGGCAGCTCATGCCCAGAAGCAAGAAGAGAGGGTGGAGAACAGGAGCTGGTTGAATGGACATGGGAAATACAGGATAGAAAGGAGTGCGTTCTCACAGTGTAATGAGAGCAGCTAGAGGGACAAAGCAATGCGTACGTAAGTTTCTGCATGACAAATTGACTTGGATTGTAAAACTGCCACTTAAAACACAATAAAATATTAAAAGGGGGGGGTGAAGGGGAATGTGAGGTAGGAAAAGGGAAAAAATAAATATAAGGTATTACCAAGCAGCTACAACTTCACAAGAAATTGGGTTGGTTTTCCAGTCACCAGCACAAGGCTGTATGGAACTCCACCATGGCTTAGAAGAGTCTTCCCGTCTTCTGTTTCTCCTTGACGAAGGTTTATCCATGGGCTTTACATCTCTGGCTCTTTGAGGTGCTAGCAGGCAGCGCCTCTTGAGAGTCACTGGAGAAGCCATCCTTAGACACAGAGCTTCATCTGAATCTTGACTCTTCACTTGAGTCCAGAGCTTCTGTGGCACAAATTGGGTCAGACCTGGGTGCCAACACTGCTGAGTTCTGCCACAAAGGGACCAATGTAGGCTGTGCTGCAGACTTACCCTAAAAGGAGGTGGCAGCCACCTCTCCACCCAGCTAGTGACGAAGGGCAAGAGAGGAAGGCAGGTGCAACCAACCTGGGGAGCTGCATAACCTGCATCCTGTACAAAAGTGAGGGACTTCAGTGAGAAATCCCTCACATTTTTTATCCTTAAAGATGAGACCTTAAAGAGTGTTTACAAATGAAGTACATGTCATTGAAAACACATCTGTACACTCATAAATACCTAATTATATAAAAAGGAAATAAAAGTCTAAAAACTTGTTACACCAAAATGTTAGTAGCAATTATCAGTGGAATATCAGTATATTATAGTATCTTCTTTTTGCTCATTTGTTTTGCAATGCAACAATAAACTTCCATTTGCCAAGGAAAAACAGGTCCTCATATAAAAACATGCTGGGAGTCAGAGGCTTGAAATGTTGCTTCCTGCATCATGAAAGGAGCAACATACATGCATCCCTTCCTAATTTGACCTTATTCTTTTGTTTGCATCTCTTTGTTTATAAACAAAGTGGGCAAACCATTCATTTTTGCTGTGAAAGGACAAGAGCCCCACATCTACGTGATCTCAGCAAATCTGGACCTTGGTTTTGTAAGAGGTCCTAGTGATGTAAGACTCAACATTGACTTTCCTTCATGAAACTGTTATTTAAGAGGGAACATTAATATATCAACTCCTATTTATTGTTGGCTATCTATTAATTGCTGCCCCATGGAATAGTTTTGAGGAGCAAGCATGATAATGCAAATGAAAACAGCAGTGCACCACATATGCATTAGATATCAAAGTCTTAAAGTAACAAGGAACATTCGAAGACTTGAAGAGTTTGAGATGCATGAGAAGACAGATTGTGGATATAGCAGGATCTTTAAATTTTTAGGTAATTCAGAGAAACAACAAACTCAGATTTCTCTCTTTTGCTTCAGTACCTGGAGGAAGAGAATTGCCCCTGAGATGGCCTGTGCCCAGTGATGGAAAACATCTACTTTCAAAAGACTCTTCAGTGATGTTACATTGAAATCCACAGGTGAGAAGCACTTTAAGTTCCTGGCAAGAACTCAACCTGAACTTCACGAACTCTGCTCACTGCAAGGCACAGGAAATACTGCTTAAGTTTGCCAAGACTTAAAAGGGGGATTCAAAGTCTCAAAGTACATTTGAGGGAGGAAAAGAGAGGGAGAAAACAGCCTCGTCACACCTGACCTGAACTGGAGATGTGAACGCAGCCCCTAAACCACATAGCACCTGCTCACACCAAGATGTGCCCACCCAGTGATGTAAGAGTCAACACTGACCTTCCTTCATGAAGCTGTTATTTAAGAGGGAACATATACATGAGCTTCTATTTATTGCTGGCTATCTAATTTCCACGTTCTAGCACTCCGGGAGCTTCTTGTATGCTTGGCTCTGACTCAATCAACACAGTATTTATGGAAAAAAATCACTACTAACGAATAGCCTGTGTGTGCACCAAAACGAAGTATGCGCCATGCTCCAGAGAGAGTAATGATTAACACACTTTACACCTAGAACATGTGACACCTAGGAGACATCTCTCTTGTTTCCAGCCTACATGAGACCTGGAGTATCTGGGGATGAGAGTTATGGACAGAGATGTTTCCAGCAGAGCACTTCAATATTTTGTTTTTTTTTCAAGCAATGCACTTTCCCTTCTCCCAAAATCCAGCTAAAGAACAACAGCCAAATATTCGTTTCTGGAAGTATTGTTTTGGTCTTCTCCTGGTCTTCCTTGAATTCAATTTTCACAACTTTTCTCTCTTGCTTTTGACTTGAAATAAAATGGCATTACAGTATTCACTTTTACTTTGTTTGGGAAAATCTGTGGCTTTTCTTTTGACAGAACATCAATAAAATTTCACCTGTAACCCAAAGACGGTTTTCTTCTTTGTGCCTCCAAACCCACCGCTGGGAAGTCAATTCCACCTCTTAGCAACCCTACAGAACAGATAAGAGTTGCCCTCACTGGGTTCCCATGGCTGAAATCTTGACAGAAGCAGACTGTCACATCTTTTTCCTGCAGAGCAGCTGGTGAGTTCGAACCACCAACCTCTCTGTTAGCAGCCAAGTGCTTTAACCACTGTACAACCAAAATGCCTTGCAGGCCTAACCCAGTGTCACTGAGTCCATTGTGACTCACAGTGACCCTGTTAGACAGAGTAGAACTACCCCATAGAGTTTCCAAACAGTGCCTGGTGAATTTGAACTACTGACCAGTTAGCAGCCATAGCACTTAACCGCTATGCTATGGTGGGTTTCCTTGCATGCCTGGTGGGGGTGGGGCACCAAGCCATCACCATCTAGTCAATTCTGTCTCGTAGCAATCCTACAGGATAGAGTAGAATCACCCCATACGGTTCCCAAGGAGTTCCTGGTAGATTTGAATTGCCATCTTTTGAGTTAGCAGCCCTAGCTAGCTCTTAGTCACTGAACTACCAGGACTTCACATATGCTTTACTGGAGAGCAAAATAGGGAACATTATTTCAGAACCTTAAAATAAAACTAAAGCACACATGTTCTGTAAAAAGCATAGTTTGAAAAGATCAAATTACCTCTGGAGAGGGAAGTGATTTCATTAGCTGTGCCTCTCTTGCGCATCAGAATCTCCCCTGTGACTCCCATGGAGAGGGTGAGGGTAAAAGGGGTTACACCCCACCCAGGTGCATCTGGGTAATTACCCTCAGGCCACTTTCTAAAGAGCTCAAGGGCCCATTGACTGCAATGCTTAGCCTCCAGCAGGCACAGGAGGGGTTAAGGAAACTGACACAGCTGGATTTGCACTTAACGGAAATCCTCAGAACAGCCCTCAATATCCATAGTCTGGGTGAGATTCTCGCAAAAGGCACTCCAAGGCATACATAAAATGTCTTTTACACACGCACGCATGCACACACACACACACGCACACAGACACACTTTGATAGCATGTATGCTCTTAGAGGTGAAACGATACGCCTCCAAAATGATTATTGCTTTCTACAAAACAAGGATACAGAAGGAGTTATCACTTCCTCGAGCAATAGCAGGTTTCAAGTTATCAGAACCCGTATCTATGAGGCTGAGCGCAAGTATGAACAGGCAGTTTACTTTGAAATGCTCAGAGGTGGATGTTTTTTTCTACACCTGTTTGTTTTGGTTAGTGACCTAGAAAAAGGCCTCCAAGCAATTCCATCTGCCAGGAACTCTTCTTGCCCATTTTGCAAGGGTGTTGTGTTTCACCTGCGATTGTAAAAGGTCTATAGGAAATGACAACAGGAAAGTAGTTTACCGCAGAGCATTCTGAACGGGAAGGTTTGATTACAACTGGTTAGTAATCAGTAATAATGATCATATTCGCTTTTCTCCATAGCCCCACTACTCTTAAGTGCTTTGTTTTGATTATGAAACAAACGACAAAAAAAGAAAAAAACTCACGGCTGTCAAGTTGATTCTGACTCATAGTGACACCACAGCACTGAGTGGAACTCCCCTATAGTTTCCAAGGAGCACCTGTGAATGTGAACTGCCGACCTTGAGGTTAGTAGCTAGAGCACTTAACCACTACACCACCAGGGTTTCCATTTAGCAACGTAATATAAGTAATTAGACTAGCCATTACGGTGAAATTTCCTCATGTTTCTTCACGTTTGGCTGTCTGTCCGTTCCCATGTACCTAAAAGACTGGAGACGGGCAGCAGAGAACTGCCACTTGCCCCCCACAGCACCGTCAAGTTTCCTCCTTTTCAAATATTAAATTATATTCTCATCTTCACCCTCTTTTCCCAAGTACAGTCAAGGCCAAGACAGAATCTCAAGAAGATAAGCTTTTCCATGATGGTGGGAGAAAAGATTTTACACATATGGCTTGCCAGTGACTCGTAAGTCAAATCAGAAAAAGGTTTTTCCGGTGACAGTGTTTTCCATCTCCAGCTTCACTAGCATTTTCACATTTTAGTATTTTTAGATATACTTTGTTTCATTACCACTAATCCTACGTCGAAAGAGTCCTTGGTGATGCTGTGGGGTGGAAATGGCAGCTCTCTATTGCCTGTCTCCCGTCTTCTGGGTACACGGGAACAATAAATAATGTGTTTCTCCATAACTTCTTAAACCAAAATCTTTCAGACCTGTCACTCCTAGCTGAATGCAGATTGTGACACAGCACAGGCCAGTGACAGAGCTAGATTCAGAATCTGTACCTCTTAACTTCCTATTCGGGGCACTTTCAACCACACCTGCCACTCTCTAGACACAGGTAATCCCTAGCTTCCGTTACAGATACCTACTATGACACTAATACAGCCCTATGAAGCCAAAAAAAAAAAGTTTCTAATCGAATGCTCAGACGTAGTTAAGTTGGAATTGTGATGTTACCGGTGATTTAATACATTCATGGGAAACTTCTGAATTACATTTAAAACTTTGCATATGATGATTTTTCCTCCTTTTCCTTTTAAATAAGTAAATCTCAAATAATTGTTTTAAAGCCTAAACAAACCAAACCTGTTGCCATCATGTTCAGTCTCATTCATAGCGACCCTATAGGACAAAGTAGAACTGCTCTGTAGGGTTTACAAAGGAGAGCCTGGTGGATTTCAACTGCCTGCCTTTTGGTTAGCAGCCACAGCTCTTAACCACCGCACCAGCAGGTTTCCTTTTTAAAGCCAGAGATAAACTCCTTGCCTATACCTATAGACTCAGAGTGGATATATTTCAGAAAGCCTTGAATCCTAACACTCAAAAGTATAACTTAAACACATCATAGTTGGATGTTTCAATCACATCGCCATAAAGAAGTATTTTATTATTTCCACTTTCTCACATTCACTGTCCTCTACTGTACTTTATTGTAAAATACTATACACTGTATTTGTGATTTCACGTACTTATCTGTTGTCCTCACTAGACTGTGAGCTTCTTGTAGGCTAGGGGTCTGTCTGATCAGACCAAGTATGGTCATCATCTAGCACAATGCCCATCTCAAGGTAGTTATATCCATTAATAAGTAAATGGATAGAAGTACACATATTCCTTGGAGAATGAACTGTTCTGAGCAGCAGAGAAGCAACATACATAATGAACAAGCTCCATTTAATGATCCTCAGAAAAAAAAATTAATAAAGAGAGATTTTACTCTACAATCAAGAACAAGTATGCTTTTTTTTTAATTAAAAAATTTATTTGGACTCAACTCTGTTCATTAACTTAAGACAAAATATTCTCACATAACTATTTAAAAACACTATTGGAATCTGAAAAGTAGGATTAATTTTTATTGAGTCCATTTAGCTAGAAATCCCAGAATGCTTCAAGGAATGCTCCAGGCCCTTAAATATACACCTAGCTACGGACACAGAGTGCTGACTTAGAAAAGGAGTGTAAATTGGGGGCAAATGGGGAGCCAGCCAACAACCTGCAAGGCTAAATGTAAAGCTGTGTATAATAACCTCTCTGCAGGAGTACAGCTGCCAGTTGAGATCCCTGCTGGCATAAGCTCTGCTGTGCACAGAACCTTAAGTGAGTAATTCACATGTGAAGTATGAATCATGGTCATTTCTCAAACCAGGAGGATCTTTTCTCATTCACGGAGTCAATCTTCTAAACATCAGTGCTCACTCAGTTCTTGGGATTGCTAGCTTACTTCAGATCAAGAGTTGTGCTAGGTCCTCGAGGATGGAGAAGTCGGGCAGCTTAGGTGCTTATTCTGGCATCGCTTCCAAACTGGACAACTCTTACCTTTAGGATTAGACGAGTTACTCTCTATCTTAAGGATTAGAGGAGTTACTCTTTGTAATATGCATGGAAGAATGCCTGGAACACAGAGAGAGCCATGGAAGTGTTAGCTATCACAATTGCATGAGTGGAGAAAGAAACAGTAACATCAGCAAATGTTCATGATGTATTTCTATTTTTTGAAATCACATTTTAAGATACCTATAGCCAAATACCCATCAACATATGAATGGATAAACATATTTCACCCTATGATACATAGTTTCCAGATGCCCAGCCAAAGAAAATTAGAAGTGAAGTTAACTTTTCTTTTTCATGCTGGTAAGAATGAGCCTCTTAGAAATATCTTTTTTTCTAAGCCAGAACAGACTCAGAGGTAAGCATGGAAATCAGGAAGAGCAACCAGCAATGCCTTACAAAGCGAATTTAAGCAACAGCAGTCTCAGTAAATCCTAAATCCCCAGATGCCTCTCCTAGTCCAGGATGATGCAGTGACAGATGGTTACTGGAATCTAGAGGGAAGAAACAACATTTTCTCTTTAAAGAAAACAAAAACTGCCATATGGTGTCCATTCGGATATTTAAGCGATTTCCCCTTCTCTTCCACGAAGAAGTGCCGCCACCCCTTTACCCATCTTGATAGCTAAAACCAAGAGTGACACTTTACGGTTTTTGCAATTTTACAGCAAAAATTGCAGTTCTACCTAAACTGCATTGTTTAATCCCATGTAGAAATTAGAACTTAGTAAAACCCAAGGTGGCATCCCCAGTGGTATAAACATGTAACACACACAGCTGCTAACTGAAAGCTTGGAGGTGCCATCCACCCAGAGGCACCTCAGAATAAAGTTCTGGTACTCTATTGCAAAACAAATCAGCCACTGAAAAGTCTATATAGCACAGTTCCATCTTGACAATGATGGGGTCACCATAAGTGAGAGTTGACTCGACTAGCCAAGTGCCAAGTGCCGTCTGCAAAGGGTTTAAAAACCCAGCAAGCACAGGCAGGTGTCTGTGCAGACAGCAAAGAACAATTCCTTTCTTCCTCAAGCTGAACTCTCTTGACTAAAGATTGACAGCTAGACTATGGTCACCTAAATGTTGCTTCTACTTCCTGGTGCCAAGATACACATCCATGAGTGCTGTTTGAATTTGCAATGGTATCTCTGACAGCAGGGATGTAGCATCTCTGAAAAGTGTTGGTTAAGGCTCGGAACCATTCAGGCTGATGCCAGGCACCATAAACAAGACACTAAAACTTTCCAAGCCTCAGTTCTCTGATTTATAAAACTAGTGTGAAAGTGCTTAGTAGAGTGCATTGAACCCTAAAAATATGCAAATTTAGGTGCACCAAGGAAAAATAATATTAGGAGGTACAAAAGCCAATACAAGGACAAAAGATTCAAGTGTGTTTACAGCAAGGCTGCAACTATCAATGTGCTGGGTTTGTGGTGAGGAGACTCTCATAAGTATCTCAATGTCGTGTACCGATGTCTATGTGTGCAGCTGCAGTCAATCAAATTCACTGAAAAAAAAACTTCTGAATGTGAATCTTGTGGAGACGCTCAATAAGCCAGCAGTGAGTGGGACTGATTAGGAAGGCAAAATAAACACAGTAATCTTAGTCCCACTGAGGCCACCTGTTCCACCCACTGGATCTGAATAACTATCCCACATGCACAGAATCAGGCTGTATGAGGAACTCTGTGCATGCAAGGAGCAGGTAGGTTTGCATGTGACTCACACACTTTGCCAAGTCTAAAGGCCCCCGTGGTGCTACTCCATGGGTGGCAGGGGTACTTTATGGACTGTTCCCATAGGTCTTTCTGGAAATACAGACTTCCCAGGAGATTCATAATTTTACTTCCCCATCAGAGGACAGGGAGATGCTGTTGTTCTATATTAAACTAGTTGCTGTTGAGTCAGCTCTGATTCCTGGTGATCTCATGAGCTTCAGGGTAGAAGGGGGCTCCATAGGTTTCCAGTGGCAGTTTCTTTACAGAATTGGATCTCTCAGTCTTTACTCAGAGGTGCCTCTGGATAACCTTGAACATCCAACCTTTCAGTTAATAGCCTATTGCATTAACCTCTTCTAACTCCCAGTGACTCCTACTCTGTATTCAAAAAGCCAAAACCAAACCTGTCACCATCAAGTCAATTTCAATTCATAGAGACTGTATTAAAACAAAAACCACTGAGTTGATTTTGTTCATAGCAACCCTATAGAACTCCATAGGGTTTCCTTAGGAGAAGCTGGTGGCTTCCAACTGCTGACTTTTTGGTCAGCAGCCATGCTGTTAACCACTGAACCACCAACAACTGTATTATAAAAAAAAAAAAGACAACCCCACTGCCATCCAGTCCATTCTGACTCACAGCAACCCTACAGGACAGAGTAGGACTGCTCCAGAGAGTTTCCAAGGAGCACCTGGTGGATTCAACTTGCCAAACTTTTGGTTAGCAGACATAGCACTTAGCCACTATGACACTAGGGTTATTACAGATGGGTAAATCATGAAGTCACAGAAGTTAGGCAGAGGGACGAGGAAGAGCTAACATGAAAGAGCGTCACCTCTCTAGGAAGCCTAGCTGACCTCCTAGGCAGGGAACTTTTCCTCCTCTGCATCACACGATGCAGTTCAACTTACCTCTCAAGAACCTCCTGTGTTCTTTCCCTCTCCCTCTTCCCTATATCTTCCCACCTCTCCTTTTTCTCCCTCCCTCTCTCCTCTCTCCTCAGTCCGTCATCTACCTTTATCTCCTTCCTCTTCCTTCTGGATCTCTTCTCATTATTTCCTACGTTTCTCCCTTCCCTCTCTTTCTTTTTTTAATTTTTTTTAATTTTTTTTCCTTTCCCTCACTTTCTTTTTTAAAATAAATGTCAAACAGCTACTATATTTGCACAAGATATCATTTTTGGCATATCTTTGTTGTAACAACATTTTTAAAATTCTTTTTCTATTTCTTCAACAAATATTTCAACCACCTATCATGGTGCCAAGTACCCAACAGAAAAATAATTCATTTAATTCAATTCAGAAAACATTTATTGAGCTACTATAGAATGCTGAGAAATAAGGACCCCAAAATTAACAGGACAAAGTCTTTGTCTCCAAGGAGCTGACAGATTATGGGAGACCCACAATGTAAACAGACAAAAAAACACATTTCATTTCTAAGATAGCAATGGGCAGCTGTTTAGAGATTCCTACTCCCCTTTCAAGATCCACAGTTACTGCAGGGGAGTGGCCAGTACCTACATTTTTTCAGCCCTAGACCCTAGACCCACTCTAGTTGCTGAAATGTGGTCACGTGACAGAGTGCTGAACCAAAAAAACACGTTTTCATGTAATCCTCTGTGTTCTATTTCTCCCCTGCCTTCTGGTTAGAGACTGACTGTGAGTGTCACATGTTGAAGATGACTAACAGAACCTTCTCAGACCATGAAGAACTGCATGGAGTCGAGTTTACCAACGCCTTGCCAGTGGACTTTACAAGTGTAGAAATATACTTTCATTGTACTTGTCTACACCTTGAGTTTTTGCTGGCTGTCACATATGACAGCTAGTATACCTTAACTAATAACAGCATGACAGTTCATTGGACAAATATTAAGTATCTCTGTGCCAGACATTGTTCTAGGCACTATGCATGAATCAGTAATGAAGACAGACAAGGATTCTGTCCTCCTGGAGGTGATACTCTGTCCGGTACCTGGCACCAAAGTAGGTGCTCATAAAATGTATTGAAGATACAGTATCAAGCATTACTGTGCTTATACTCTAGAAGGGGAACAGGGAAAGAAGTAATTAAAAACTAGACTTAAAATAGTAACTTGCTCTAAAATAAAAACACTTTCACAATGTAGCTCCAATTTTGCAGAGTAGAAAAGCTTCTCTCTTCCTTTACCTATTTTTTATGAGCCCTGCTCTCTGTCCCCAACCCCAAATAAGGGGTCACTTCACCGTAGGGACTGTCTTATTTGCCTAGGCATCCCTGGACATGACACAGTGTCTGCCTTTGTAGGTGCTCAGTAAATACTGAATGAAAAGTCTCATTATTTGAAAATCACAGTGTTATGCATATTTTTATTTTTATCAAAGATTACATTTTAAAAGATAATACTAAATTAATTAAAAATATTAAAACCACAGACTAGTTAAAGAAAGTAGGTCTAGCCATAGACAGGATTAACCAGTATCACAGATGAGGATATGACAGGGTTAAAGGGCAGTACCAATACTGAGTGCTAAGAACTGAAGAAATCCTCAGAGCTGAAGTGACCAGGAAAATTTTACAAAAAATACTGTTAATAACAACAGTTCACATTGCTATGACCTTTTAGAGTCCACCAAGCATTCCCACACCTATTAATTCATTTGGCACATTTTATAGCTCTCTGGGGTAGTTATTATTAACCTAGCAGAGATTAAGGAATTTACCCAAGCTCAACAGGTAATAATTAATAGATAAAGTCAAAAATTGAACTTTGGTGTTCTTATGCTAGATCTTAAGGCTGCAAGGTGAAACGGGAATGTATAAGGTGTACATGGGATTTTGCACACAGCTTCCTTCCTGGAGCACAGAGTTAAATGCGGTGACAATGCCACTTGGCATTTCCATTGACTACTTCACCTCTGAATATAAGAAATTTCAGGGTGTTTCATCAGGAACCCTTGGACTAGTCGGTACCACTGAGTTAGTCAGTTATTCCCCAGCAGCCTGCCCGTCAGTTTTGGTGCTTCACCAATATCACTATCATACTTTGATTACATTGTAAGTAAGCAGACTCTAGCTCCATGAGCAAGGAACACTAAGTCCAACAACGCAATCTACAATGAAGCGGCAGCAGGAGTAGGCATTGTTTAGCGCCCACCAAGAACGAAGGAAATCTTTCAGGGTAAAGGAGCAGCCCAGCGTGTACTCTGGAGAAGATTTCAGACAACACTGTGTTCAAATTTTTGGACATAAAATTACACACTAATGGAGGGTTTATTGGCCATATTCTCAAAAACATCACCCTGATCAGTGTAAAGCTCTGGTAACTCAGACTTTACCAAAGGTATTCCATAATAGCTCATCACTGTTAAAGTCAAATCTAACTCACAACAACCCTGTAGAACAGAGCAGAGCGGTACCATAAGGTTTCTAAGGCTGTCATCTTTACAGAAGCAGTCTGCCTGCCCCATCATTCTCCCAAGGAATGACTGATCAGTCCAAATCACTGACCTTTCAGTTAGCAGCCAAGTGCTTAACTACTGGGCCACTGTGGTTCTGACCAAAGACAAAAAAGTCCACCTGCTATGAAACTAACTTCAGAAAAAACACACCTGTGACTTATTTGTATGTGGTCTGACAATTAAGTCCACAAACTTAATTGTTCTAAGTGCTACATACCTCATTGCTGAATATCACTACAGTCACTTGGAAGTACTCCTGTTGGGAAGTTATGCACTGATGCCAGCACCTAGTACACCCTTCAAAGCAATTTTGGAACTCTTTCTGGAATGGCCATTCCACATGGTGGCACAGAGGCAAGTTTCCGAACTTAATCATATAGTCGTCTGTGAGGGAGTTTTTAGCCAGTAAACAAATAACTGTATTGTTACACCCTACCTACTGACCTGGTCTGGTCACCAGTGACTTTTCTCTTTACCCAAAGATAAAGGAAATACTGAAGGAAAGACATCTGGATGACATTCAGGACACCAGTGGTAATACAATGACAGCTCTGACGGCGATTCCAGAAACAGTTCCAAAATTGCTTTGAAGGGTGGACTAGGGGTTGGCATTGGTACACAGCTTCCCAAGGGGAGCACTTCAAAGGTGACCACAGTGATATTCACCAATGAGGGATAGAGGTAGCACTTTTTCTAGGATGAGTTTGCAAACTTAATTGGCAGTCTTCGTACATCTGTTCTTACCAATATGGTAGGAATTACCAAGTGACTAGGATCTGGGTTGCCTTCCACTACTACCCTAAAGGTTAGCAATTTGAATCCAGCATACAGGGGCAGTTCCACTGCATCCCACAGAGCCACTATGAGTTGAAACCAACACAGCTGCACTTAGAAACAACAAGCCCATCTAGGGACCCTACGACTACTTTCACTGCACAGATGGCATCCAGGAGCTGCAAGGGTCCTAGCTCTGATCTCACAGATACTATCACTGAGATATCCCTGGGTATCACTTTCTGAACAGAAAACACACCCGGTATCAAGTAAATTGAAAAACTGAAACCCAAAATAGGAAAGAAAAGAAAGTCACAGTATATCTAGAATAAAGATAAATCAGAAGACAAATACCCACATGAATGGGTGACTATATCAACATGTGACCAGGAGAACCAGATGGTATCTAGCCACCACCAATGACAGCTGTGATAGGGCTCACAATGTTGAGTTCCAGTGGCAACATGAGAAAAAAAAGGGGGTACACCATAAGAACTCCACTAAAAGACCGCAACTGATAGTCGAAGACCTGGGAGTTCCCCTGGGAGCATGGCCCCTGGACCTGATGTTGCCCCTGATCATAGATCATTACTGAGACACAGTGTCAAGTGACCATACTGTGTAGGCACTTTATGGTTCTATGCATCTATAGGATGTCGTCCTACTGCCTTCTTACTAGAGGGGAGTGGAGAGGGTGGAGAGGAGGGGACAGGAGATTTGTCAGAGGACACGACATGTATGGAACAGAAAGGAGGAATGTGCTGTCACTGGGCAAGGAAAATAGAGGGAGCCGCCAGTAGGCAGGCATGCAAATTTGAATTGTATTGTAAGCTTTCACTCAGTCACAATAAAAATAAAAAAATAAATTTTAATTTAAAAAAAAAGATTTAAAAAATTCTAAAATTTGCCAAAAATATTCAAAAGGACAAGTTCACTTAACAGCTGGCTATAAGTTCAGGACCAATGATTTTACTCTGAGACTTGGTTCCCTTAGAGTAAAATGAGATGGAGCAAAGGTTGTCAGAGCACTTCAAAGCTCTATTACCTCAAACAGTCTATGACTGAATGACTTCTAGAAGCTAAGAATACATTGAGTATCTCATCAAGTCTCTCTGGGAGACTCAACATGCTACAGTCTTCTCCCGGCTCCACCTAACCTCAACTTCAAATTTCAACTAGGTGAGTCAAGATTATCCCCTCAATGATTTCTAAGAGTCTGTAACAATGAGACTAAGACATTAAGTTTATTTTCTTAAGTGGTTAGTCTTTGCCAAAAGTTTTAAGTCCATAAATATAACCAATTTAAGATAAAATTCATCATATATCTGTCAATTTGTTGTACTGTGCTGGATGGAAATGTTACTGTGATGCTAGAGGCCTCGTCACGGGTATTTCAAATACCAACAAGGGTTACCCTTGGTAGACAGGTTTCAGCAGACCTTCCAGAATAAGAGACTAAGAAAAAGGACCTGTTGGTTTACTTTTGAAAAAGACGCCAGCAAAAACGTTATGAATAGCAGTGAAGCACTGTCTGATATAATGTCAAAGGATGAGTCCCTCAGGATGGAAGGCACTCAGAATATAACTGGGAAGAACTGCCTCCTCAAACTAGAGTCAACCCTAATGATGTGGAAGGAGACAAGCTTTCAAGACTTTCATTTGCTGATGTGGTACAACTCAAAATAAGAAGAAAGAGCTGTAAACATTCACCAATAATTGAAATATGAGATGTACAAAGCTTGAATCTAGGAAAATTACTAATCTTCAAAAATGAAATCGAACACATAAGCATCAATATCCTAGCCATTAGTAAGTTAAAATAAACTGGCATAGGCCATTCAGAATCAGACAATCTTATGGTCTACTATGCTGTGAATGACAAATTAAAGAAGAATGGAGTCAACTTCATAGTAAAAATTGTCATAATTTAAGATCTATCCTGAAGTACAACACTGTTAGTGATAGGATAGTATCCATACACCTACACAGAAGAACACTGAATATGACTGTTATTTATATTTATATACCAACCACTAAGACAAAACAAGAATAAATTAAGAATTTTTACCAATTTCTGCAGTCTGAAATCAATCAAACATGCCATAAAGAGGCACTGATAATTACTGATGATTGGAATGTGAAAGTTAGAAACAAAAAAGACTAGTAGCTAGAAAATAATGGCCTTGATGATAGAAGTGATACCAGATATTCCAGGACAGAATTTTGTAAGACCAAGAACTTCTTGATTGCAAATACCCTTTTTCAGCAACCTAAACAGCAACCGACACACTTGGTTCTTGCCAGATGGAATACAGAGAAACCAAACTGACAACATCTGTGGGAAAAATGATGGAAAAGCTTAGTATCATCAGTCAGAACAAGACCAGGGGCCAACTGTGGAACAGACCATCAACTGCTGATATGCAAGTTCAGTGTGAAGAAAATTAGAACAAGGCCACAAGTGCCAAAGTATAGTCTTGAGTATATTCCACCTGAATTTAAAGGCCATCTCAAGAAAAGATTAGAAACAATGAACACTAATGACTAAAGACCAAGTGAGCCGTGGAATGGCATCAAGGACACTTATTACATGAAGAAAGCAAGAGGTCAATAAAAAGACAAGAAAGAAAGTCTAGACCAAAATGGATTTCAAAAGTGATTCTGAAGCTTGATCTTGAACATTAATTACACAGGTACAGTAAATGAGGGAAATGCTGAAAAAAAGAGCTGAACAAAAGATTTCAAACACGGCTCAAGAAGACAAGGTAAAGTATTACAATAACAAGAGCAAAGATCCAGAGTTAGAAAACCAAAATGGAAGAACACTCTCAGCATTTCTCAAGCTGAAAGAACAGAGGACAAGAATTCAAACCTTGAGCTGCAATGCTGAAGGATTCAGGGGACAAAACACTGAAAGATACAGGAAGCATCAAAAGGAGATGAAAGGAATACACCAAGTCATTGTACCAAAAAGAATTGGTGAATATTCAAACACTTCAGGAGGTAGCTTATGATCAGGAACCAACAGTACTGAAGAAAGACACCCAAGCTTTACTGAAGGCATTGGCCAGAAGCAAGGCTCTAGGAATTAAAAGAATACTAATTGAGATGTTTCAACAAATGGATGTAATGCTGGAAATGTTTCCTGGTCTATGTCAAGGAATGTGGAAGACAGGTACCTGGCCAACCACCTGAAACAGATCTATATGTGTGCCCATTCCAAAGAAAGGTACTCTAACAGAGTGCAGAAATTATTGAACAATATCATTAATATCACACACAGGTAAATTTTGCAGCAGTAAATCAAAAGGGAAGTGCCAAACACTTAAACCAGATTCAGAGGAGAATGTAGAACAAAGGATATCAGTGCTGACGTTAGATGGATTCTGGGTGAAGGCAGAGACTACCAGAAACGTGTTTACCTGTGTTTTATTGACTACACAAAAGCATTCAGTTGTACAGATCACAGCAAACTGTGGATAACATTGTGAAGAAGGGGGATTCTAGAACATTTAACTTGTGTTCATGAAGAACCTGTACACATAGATCAAAAGGAAGCTGTTGGAACAGAACAAGGGCATACTTAACGGTTTAAAGCCAAGTAAAGTGTATGTTAGGGTTGTATCTTTTTATCACACTCAATCAGCATGCTAAGCAAATAGTCTGTGAAGCTGGAATACATAAAGAAGGATGGGGCATACGTATTGGAGGAAGGTTTATACAGATAAAGCCTTATACGGATGAAACAACCCTGCTTGCTGAAAGTAAACAGAACTTGAAGCAATTACTGATGCAGATCAAAGACCACAGCCTTCAGTACAGATTCATCTCAACGTAAAGAAAATAAATATCCTCAGAAACTGACCAATAAGCAACATTATGATAAATGGGGAAAGATTAAATTTATCAAAGATTTCATTTTACTTGGATCCATAATTAACACTCGTGGCATCAGCAGTCAAGAAATCAAACACTGCACTGCATTGGGTAAATCAGCTGCAAAAGACTTCTATAAAGTCCTAAAATGCAAAGACTAACTGTGTAGTACAAAAAGTTAAGACATAACATATACCTGACCCAAGCCATGATGTTTTCAATCTCCTCGTACACATTTGAAAGCTGAACAGTGAATAAGAAAGACTGAAGAACTGATGCCTCTGAATTATGCTATAGTGAAGAATACTGAATATACAACTGCCAGAAGAATGAACTCTGTCTTGGAAGAAGTACCGCCAGAACGGTCCTTAGAAGCAAGGATGATGAAACTTTGTCTCATTTACTTTAGACACATTATCAAGAGGGAGCAATACCTAGAGAAGGACATCATGCTTTGTAAGCAGAGGTTCAGCAAAATCAAGGAAAACTCTTGACCAAATGGATTGACAGTGGCTACAGCAATGGGCTCAAGTGTAACAATGATTGTGAGGATGGTGCGGGACTGGGCAGCGTTGCGTTCTGTTGTACACAGCATCTCTGTGAATCAGAAATGACATGACAGCACCTAGCAATAACAACAAAGAGAAAATTGTATCACACTTCTTAACAAATAGAGTTCCTGGGTGGTACAGATGTTTAATGTCTTCACCCGCTACCTGTCACCTGCTACTCAAAGTCACCTTGGAAGAAAGGCCAGGCAACCTACTTCTGAAAATCAGCCACTGAAAACCCTGCTGTCTTGTACATGGGGTCACCAGGTGCTGGAATGTATCCAGAAGCAACCAGTGCAGGTCCTACCTAACAGAAGCGTCTTGGTTAGCCAGTACTGCTGTAACAGATACGTACCACAAGTGGACGGCTTTAACAAACAGGAATTTACTCTCTTACACTTGAGGAGTATAGAAGGCTAAATTCAGGGTGTCAACTCTAGGGGAAGCCTTTCTGTCTCTGTTGGCCCTGGGGGAATGTCCTCACCATCATTCACCCATGGTCTAGAAGCTTTTCCATGCAGGAGTCTGGGTCCAAAGGATGCACACTCCTGGCTCTTCTTTCTTGGTGGCAATGAGGTCCCCCTGCCTTGCTGCTTCTCCTTCTTTTTTGTATCTCAAAAGAGATTGATTCAAGATACAGCCTAACCTCATAGACTGAGTTCTGCTTCATTAGGGCTACTGCCTCTAATTTTGTCTCAGGATTTACAGCACATAGGAAAATCACACTGGATGACAAAATGATGGACCATTACACAACACTGGGAATCGTGGCCCAGCTAAGTTGACAGACATTTTAGTGGGGGTACCATTTAATCCATAACAAAGGCAATGATGTAAAAAATACATGGATAACTGTTATCTTGTTTTATAAATATAAGGCCTGTGTACAAAGAAGAAAATAAAAACATTCAAGAATATAACACTTTAATCATCATGTCCAGTGATCCTCATTGGCCAACTTATAACACAGTTTGATGCCACTTCTATTTTGAGAGATTATGAAAATTTATTTAAAAACCTTGATCAGTTTTCCCAATCCTATGTTGATCAAATCATATACAAAACACAGTTAGACCAAAAACTGGTGCCAGTGTTACATGTCCTTCAGATAAACATTATTAAGTGACTCCTAAGCTAACATGAATCATCTGATCTGAAAGCTCTTGTGAGGTTTTCGGGACCAATGGCAAATAAGCAATGTAGGTTTTCCCATACCCCATCAATGACTTGAAGGATGTTAGCCTACTGGGCAAAGCACAGATGTCAGAAAGTGTATTTCAGATGTGTCATTCTTGGCACAGAAACAGTTTTGACCATCTGGCCAAGTACATTCCAACTTAGTGGCCAACTCAGATGAAAACCAGTTTGTATTCTACAGTGTGTACAATATTTTTAACTACCATTTCTGTCCTTCCTACTTTGCAAATCCTGAATGGAGTGCCCTGGAGGAAGGCTTACCTGCAGGGCAGTGGTTTCCTGGGTACAAACAATGAAGATGCAGACCCTCTTTGTTCCTCCTTCCTTATTTCTCTTAACTCTTTGGCCGAGAAGTTAACTCTGTGCTCCAGAAGCTCAATTCTGAACACAGTAGGGATAAACACCAGGCTCACAAAAATCAACGTGAGTGTGTGCGATGTGTGAAGTGGAGAAGGCAATATGTATATAAATGTATGAATGAATTAATGAATGAAGGTGTTCTGTACAGAGAAACACAATGGCATTTATCCTGTCATACTTCTTTCTCTTATATCATAAATCCTTAAAATACATCTGCTTCATCCACTTTGAATAGTACCACCCAGAGACTCAATATGCTTTTTTGTTTAGATATTTTATTGTGTTTTGGGTGAAAGTTTACATAGCAAATTAGGTTCCCAATTGACAATTTCTACACACGTCATTCAGTGACATTCCAAACCCAAACTTGTTGCCATCAAGTCAATTCCAGCTCATAGCAACTCTATAGGAGAGTGTCATGGACTGAATTGTGTCCCCCCTAAAAGGTGTGTAGCAACTTGGCAAGCCATGATTCCCAGTACTGTCTGATGTTCTTCCATGCTGTAAACTGTGTCTCTATGACGAGGAAGGATGGGAGGCAGTTGTGCTCCTGGTGCAAGACTTAATGTGTAAGTTTGTATTGCGCCTTGAGGCAGTCTCTCGAGATACTAAAGGACAGAAGCTAGCAGACAGATATTGTGACCTCACACCACTATGAAGCAATGCCAGGAGCTGAGTGCATCTTTTGGAAATGACCAGGGTCCCTGTGCCTCAGAAGCTTCCAGTCCAGGGGAAGATTGACGACAAGAACCTTCCTTCAGAGCCGGCAAAGAAAGCATCAACTGACACCCTGAATTTGGACTTTTAGCTTACTAGACTGTGAGTAACTTAGCAATACTAGAGGGTTAAGACAGGCGGGGTAGACCTGTACCACTGAGTTTTCAAGGATCACCTGGTAGATTTGAACTACCAACCATTTGGTTAGCAGCTGTAGCATTTAATCAGTATGCCACCAGAGTGCTCAATGACATTAGGGGACCATCAATATTTTTGACACCTTTAACTGAATGTAAAGACTGCTGCTTTCCTTATTTCCTAGAAACAGCTGGTTAATCAGTTGCTGTTGAGTTGATTCCAACTCCTGGTAACACTGTACGTGTCCGAGCAGTACACTGAAAACCTGAGGGGTTTCAATGGCTGATTTGCAGAAACAGATCCCAGGCCTTTCTTCTGAGGTACCTCAAGGGACCACCACCTTTGGACCAGCAGCCAAGTGCATTAACCATTTATACAGCCTCAGGACTCCCCTGAAAACGCAGAAGCCTGTAAATCTGGCAAAGATCAAAAAATGGGGAGTGAATCCATGCTTAGTTAATAAAAATTTAAAAAATAGAAATCCACAGAAACAACCTCCAAAGTCTTTTTATCTATACATATGGAGGGTAAACTTGAAATAAAATTGACAAAAATCAGCCTCTGCTCTATTCATCAAACATATAAGCAATTACAGGGAAATAAAGTCAACAACCATGTTCAAGGTCAGAATTAATGGAGGTTTTCCCCTTCCAAGTGAGCCCCACCTCCATGTGTGTTCTTCCAGGAGTTGGGTGTCACCATGCCTACTGCTGGTCTCCCAGTCTGTGTAAGCAGAGCTGGAGAAATAGGGACCAGAGCTGGGAACACAGCAAGCCTCTGACATCACTTTGGTAGCAAGAAGTACCACAGAAGTCTGAGGTTTCACGTCTCACTGCCTTTTCAATACAAAGGCCTCCCAGAGACTCTGCACCCAGAAGATGTTTACTGCCGAAATGCACAGTCAATCGCCCCTCGAAGAAACACTCTGCCTGCTGTAGACTGTGTCCACCACTGTTGATGCAGGGAAACTGAAACAGGGAGTCATTCCCTCTGTGCCGAAGCCACGTAAGCAAATTCATCTTTGAATATTCTGTGCTGCTCCGTGCTTTCTTCTGCTAGACAGTCCTTGGCAAAGGTAGCTGATGAACCCAGACATCCAGTTTCACTGGCCTCTAAAGGGCTGGGTTAGGGTGTGGGGAAGGGATTGTGCCTTTGAAACTAGGCTTGCTACAACAGTATCTTTGTGACACAGCTGCTGGTCTGTCCTGTCACCCCATCTGCCCACCCTCATCCCCTTCCCCTGTTCAGTTTCTAGTAATCCAGACTGCATAGCTGGGAGGACCTCCAGTCCTGCCCTCTCCATGTTGCAGATGAGAGAAATGAAGTTTAAAGAAGTCTGGTAACCTGTCCAAGTTCACAGGGCTCATTAATGATGGCAGCGTAGAGCCAAACCCAGGACTCCTGGTTCTAGTCCAATAGAGACTTGCTGAAGTATGGGTTTTACAGTAGAGGGGGAAAAAAAACCCATGAGTTTCAGCCCTAAAATTGCAATTCATCAGCTGGTGACCTTGGGGAAAATAATATTTATCTATCTATACTTACTCAGTGGAAACCCTGGCAGCCTAGGAGTTAAGTGCTACATCTGCTAAACAAAAGATCCACAGTTCAAATCCATCAGGTGCTCCTTGGAAATGTTATGGGGCAGTTCTAGTCTGACCTTTAGGGTCACTTTCTCAGGCTGTTTTTTAATCTGTAAAATAGATAATAAATATAGTCAAAGTCCCTGGGTGGCACAAACAGTTTGTAGCTCAGCTGTTAATCCCAAGGCTGGTTGTTTGAACCTACCCACCAGAAACTGTGGTGGCGTAGTGGGTTAAGTGCTATGTCTGCTAACCAAAAGGTCAGCAGTTCAAACCCACCAGGTGCTCCTTGGAAACTAGATAGGGCAGTTCTACCCTGACATCTAGGGTTGCTATGAGTCGGACCCTACCCAACAGCAGTAGGTTTGGTTTTTGGTTTTCAGAGGTACCATGGAAAAAAGGCCTGTCCTGGTGACCTGCTTCCCTAAAGGTGACACTCAAGACAACCCTATGGAGCAGTTCTACTCTGTAACATACAGGGTCACCATAAGTTGGAACCGACTTCATGACAACAAGCCTGGTTTGTTTTCTTCCAGGAAGCAGATACTCAGCTGTGATAATATATTTTAAAGGGTCCAGGAGGAGCTCGGAGCCCTGGTGGTACAGTGATTAAGAGCTAAGGCTGCTAAACACAAGGTCAGCAGTTCGAAACCACCAGGTGCTCCTTGAAAACCCTACGAGGCCATTCTGCTCTGTCCTATAGGGTCACTGTGAGTCCGAATTTGCTCAGCGGCAACGAGTACGGGTTTTTAATATGAGGAGCTCTGGTGGTACAACAATTAAGTACTAGGTTGCTAACTGAAAGGTAAGCAGTTTGAACCCACGCAGCACCTCCATCAGCAAAAGGAGCTGGCAGTCTGTTCCTATACTGGTTACCTAGAAAACGTAGAAAACCCTAGGGCGGTTTTACACTGTCACAGTGAGTCGCTATGAGGCCAGAATTAACTCCACTGGCCTACAACAGCATAGGAATATAAGATGTTACTTTTTTGGTACAAATCTTGCATGGTAAATCACACGAGTTTCTTTCTCTTTGCTTTATTAAAGACTCATCAGGGTTAGACGGACTCTTACTCATCTTCAAATCCAACGTGCTATCATTCCTCCGGAGACACGTACTCTAGATGTAGTAAGTGCTCAGTTCCGTATTCACAGGGTACCTGCCACACTGGTCTATGCAGACACAACATTATAGTAGATTATTTGTGCCATTCCCTATTAAATTGTGACACTAAAGAAAATGGACTGGCTTCATCATCTTTATGTTCCAGAACCTACAATACTTGGCACTTAAGAAGTGAATTCACAAATGCCTATTAAATGAAAATGTTCAGTGAACAGGTAATGAACCAAAAAAAAAAAAAAAAACCCATCACCATCAAGTCAATTCTGACTCTCAGCAGCCCTGTAAGACAGATTGGAACTGCCCCCACAGAGTTTCCAAGGAGCACCTGGTGGATTTGAACTTATCAACTTCTGGTAAGCAGCCATAGCTCTTAACCACTGCACCAGACGGATTCCACCAACTAAAAGTAACCATGCTTTTTCTTCCTTTAACCACTTGCAAAGCCTGATACAAAATCCCTCTGCAACCACTCACACCTGCAAGCCTTCCTCTGAGGTGTATGTCCACATAACCCCACCACCAGCCACTTGGAGCACTTCAGACAAAGGTCTCCTCACACTCGTTCTCCACTCACTCGGCTTTTCATAATTTTTTCAAAGTCTTTTTACATATGTCACTATTTGACAGTTTCTGGGTATTTCTGATACACCACTAAAAAGGACAACTCCTTTAGTTTGCCATTTTTTAACAAAACAGGGAAATTTCTTTCCAAAATAGTACCTGTGATCACTGTGGTTCTGGAGAACACCAAGAGGTGCATTTGGTGGGTTTAATTAAGAGAAAGAAACCGAATCTGAGATGATCCTACACTGGAACTCACAGTGAACCCATGTGACTTCTCACAGATATGTTCTCAAGGATCACAGTGAACGACAAATGTCAACTCCTCACAAGCAGAAAATGTAATTTGGAAATATTATTAGCCATAGTGACAGGAATCATAAAAACAGCCATCTTTGGAGCGTCTTGCTATGTTCTGAATCTTTTGGGCTAAATGATATATTTGGGATTAGAACAACCCTAGAAAAATACAGCTTTTTAGCTGCTGAAACTGTGGGAGCAGAAAGACAGTCATCAGTTAGGGCCCAGATAATTTGTCAATCCCATACAGACCACACTATTTCTCACTTTCATGTCTTTGCAAATGACTCCTTTAGCCTGGAATTCATTCCTCCACAACCAACTCAACCACCCATGTTCCCTTCCTAAGTACTTCTTTGAGCAAATTGCTCCTCACCGTCCTAGACCCAGCTCTGACATCATCACTTCTGGGAACTGTCCAGCACCACCTATCCAGTGCAAAGTACCCTACCGACACATCTTCTAGTGACTCGTGTTATCTTGGAATGTAATTACCTTTCTCTCATTCTCCCATAGAACTATAAGCTCCCCAAGGGCAGACAGTGTCTTTTTCTTCTTTTTATTATCTTCAGTATTTATTAGGGAATTTTATACCTATTACTTCTAGCATGGAACAGGTATAAATAAACATTAAATGAATGAAATAAATGAAAAGTCCCTTTAAGCCAGGTAGGACAAATTAGCAACCCAGTAAAGAAGAAACTGCTGAACACTAGTTCCTGTTTCTGTGAAATATTCCCTCCAAGATCTCCAAAGAAAAGGAGCTTGAGAATAGTAAATGTGTTACTTTTACTATTTGCTTGGTATAGACATTAAAAAGTGAATAAATGTTTACACTTTTAATGGGCCAGCCAGAGACCATATAATCTCCCCAAATTCTTTCCCTAAAATAAAATTCCCTTAAGTAGGTCATGACAGGAAGATTTATCTCAGTGGTCAGGTCCCCTTGCAGTTGGAGGCAAGTATATAAAAATGTCCTTTTCTGGATGTGGTAAGCCAGGGTGGCTTGGGATGGTCTGGGAAAACACATATATACACCAACCTCCTAAACATGACTAGACTTTCACATGGTTTATTAGTGTCATCTGCAGATCTCAAAATATTTGTAAGTGGGATCTATTTCCGTATTTACCTTACAAAAGAAAAATGAAATCTTCTCTTCAGGACATTTCATTTACACACAATTAGAGTACTATTGGTGTAGTCCAATATATGAATATTTTTTTTGGAAAATGGATTACAAATTACTACCAACTAGTAGCAACCCTTTAGGACAGAGTAGAATGATTTCATACTGTTTCCAAGGCTGTAATCTTTATGCAGGCAGCCAATCACATCTTTCTCCCATGGAGTGGCTGCTGGGTTCAAATCAGTGAACTTTAGGGTAGCAGCTGAAGGATTAACTGCTGCCATCAGCAGGAATCCTTGAATTCCCACAGTACACTTAAATAAAATTGAATTTGCAAATATTCGGTTTTAAGCCTACCTCTTCAGGGACGCATTAACTGTGTAAGGGAGGTATCTCTCAGAAAGTAGTGATCTGGGCCCCCTCCGTAATTTGCTAGGACACCCAAGGCCATTTCTGCATGTGTTTCAGTCTTCATGCAGGCTTTCCCACACCAGGCACTCTAGTGTACAGGTACTAGAATACAGTTAACCAGATCTGTGTTCAAATCCCATATTACTCACTTCCTAGACAGAGGGACTTGGGAATCTAAGTGAGCCTCTCTACGCAGTCCTTTCTCATTAGTCAAATAGGGCTAATAATCTATGACAGGCAGCCTCCAAAATGACCACAGTGGGCCTCATTTCCTTGTCTAGTTCCTGCCCACACTGCTATGTATTGAATCATATCCTCCTAAAATGTGTATCAGTTTGGCTAGGCCAGGATTCCCAGTATTACGTGATTGTCTACCATTTTGTCATCTGTTGTAAATCCTGCCTCTATGACGGTAATAAGGCAGGACTGGAGGTAATTATGCTAATGATGAAGGATTTCATCTACAAGATTAGGTTTTAAATCAATCTCTTTTGAGATACAAAAGACAGACTAAAGCAGAGAGAAGTGGGGACCTCATATCATCAAGACAGAAGAGCCAGCAAAATAGTCCATCTTTTGGACCAAGGTTCCCTACACCGAGAAGCTTAGACCAGGGAAGACTGATGACAAGGACCCCCACCCCAGAGCCAAGAGAAAGAGATAGGCTTCCCCGGGATTTGGCCCCAGAATTCAGGCATCTAGCTTCCTACACTGCGAAAGAATAAACTTGTCTTTGATCAAGCCATCCACTTGCAGTTTTTCTGTTACAGCAGCACCAGGTGACTAAGACACATTGCACCAAGACTAACCTCTGTGAACAATAGTATACAGTAGAAGTAATGACATGTCATTTCTGAAATTATGATATAAATACTGTAGCTTCCATGTAGCATTCTCTCTCTTTCTCACTCTCATCACTCACTTTGGAGAAAACCATGTTGTCAGCAGCCCCAGGGAGACATTCATGTGTCAAGGAACTGCAGCTTCCTGCCAACAGCCGTGTGACTAAACCTGGAAGTGGAATGTCCAGTCCCAGTCAAGCCTTCAGAGATCGCAGACTCAGCCAACAGCTTCACTGGACCTCAGGAACCACTCAGCTCAGCCACTCCCAGATTCCTGATCCTTAGAAACTTTATGATACGATAAAGATTTATTGTTGAAATGGCTAAGCTTTACAGTTATTTGTTACGTAGCAACAGATAACTAACTTGATGCCTTTGTACAGAGTTACAGTAAGGATTAGAAAAGATGCACGTCATATGCTATGCATATGTTTTGCACATATCAGGCATCCAAAATGGTAGCTATGAAAATAAAACAAACATTATTAATACTATTCTCTTATTATATCCTCAATAAATAATTACTCTGTTACTAACTATATTTTATAAAATGTTACAAATTCAGCACATGCTTTTCTAAGAGAAACAGTAGAAAGGTCATCTGTTTGATGACTTTTTTTTTCACTTTTCCTATTGTTAGCATGAGTCTTCATCTTGATTCCTACAGTTCTGATTTGTAGACACCACTGATGTCAAGCATTTTGAGGGGCTATAGATTTTTTTTATTTATAGACATTTAAAAGAGAACAAAAAAAAGAAGACTACTCTCTGTTCAATAGCTACCACCTTTAAAATACTGACCTCTGCTTGGTTATTAAGCAAGTTAACCAAACTCTATTCCTTATAAACCTGCCTTGGGCCAATATCTTAACTCACAGGCTCCCACGTTTGATTCATGATGGACCCCTCTGTTTCCTTAAGCAAGTGACTTCATCTCTTTGAGCCTCAGTTTCCCTGCATGTAAATAGAAGTTGCACTTATCTCACGGTATCATTATAAGGCTTAAATAAGATAATGAAATTGTTTCAAAGAGTACTGGCATACAGTAAGTGGTTGATCAATGCATGCAATCAGCATTACACTCATTTTAAAGATGTAGTCATCAAGACCCAGCCTGTCCAAGGATTTGCTGAAGGTAAAGGAAAAAGCTGCTCTGGTTTTTGAAATCACAGTCCTGAACAGAATGTAAGCCTTCTTGGATTTATGCTTTCTTTTGTTAACTGTCCTTGTATAATCTATGGTGATATAAGTCAGACAATGATATCTGGAGATAAGGGGAAAAGATTTTATGAAAGCGGACATAAGGGAATTTTCTGGAATGATGAGCATAGCCTCTAACTTGCTTTAGGCAGTGAGTTCATGATCCCAGGCAATGTAAAATTGACTGAACTATGCTCTTAAAATTCATGTACATTAATTATATCTCAATAATAAAAATAAAACATTCTGTGTACCTAACCAAAGCCCAGGTCCCCCATTTCAATCTCAAGCTCATCCTCTGCTTCTTCTCTCTATAAGTCTTCCAGGAAGAAAGGATAACAACTCAGGGTAGACATAGTCTGCTAAACTTCTCTCTCCTGAAAAGAACCAAAACAAAAAACAAACCAGGAAACAATGGGGAAAACAAAGTGAGCTCATAAATAGGCCCTAGACAGCCTCCTCCATCAGAGGTCTGTACCCACTCTCCAGAGACAAGCTTGATGCAACTCACAGGGACCACTGTCTGACCCACCTAGGTGCAGACAGAAGGCTTATCTCCACGCAGTCAATCTTTCCCCTGGAACAAGCAAGAAATTCATTTGGGAGGAGGAAGGGCTGTGGACAGGTCAGAATCCTTCCATCTTTCCTTATACAAAGTAGAAAAACATCATATATACAGGTAAATATAATAATTCATCTTGATTCAAACTTCATCTCCCCTTCCCAACCCACCTCCCTGGTGGTAAACACATGCAGTCAGGCTCAGGGTATGATCAGTGTTCCCGTGTAAGCTAGATCTGTGACATCTGGGAGCTGGGTAGTTGAGTATATGGAAATTTTGTCTAATTTTTTAAATAAAAATCTCTTTTAGAAAAGAGAGAAATATGAACTCTAGAAGGAAGACGTTTTCCTTCTCCAAGTCTAAGGGAAAACAGAATAGCAACTGACTTTTCACACTTTGAAGGAAAAGACCCAAAGACTTTTGTAACTCAGGACTCATGAATGTCACGAACTGAAGTGTGGAGTCTGGGTGGTCAGCTAGGTTGACCCACCAGCTATGTGACTCATTCTTGTCAAACTCTTGCTTCAAAAGAATTACAAATTACTACATGCCACAGTCCTTCCCAGATCACTGGCAAGTAGTGAAAACAATTAGATTCATAACACCAAGGTCAAAGAACTAGAATGTTAGAGACAGAAGGATCCCAGAAATCATTGTGACGCCCATTTTCCAAGAGAATGCATCCTATAAAGAAACTTCCAACATACATGAAGGTCGACACCGAGAGGAATCAAATCTTCTCTGTTGCATTGATTCAATAGCCAGTGGCACCTCTGTGCATCTATTCATGGGAAGGAACTGCTGCCAGGTAGTAAACAAACAGACTACTGATGGTAAAGAGACAGGGAATTAGAACCAGATGGTAGCACCCTAAGCTGTTGCTCTCCACTCTTTGTCTTTTCCCACTACCCACAGCTACACATCTCTAGAGCACTGGAATCTGTGGGCACTTTTGTCTCCACTTCTGGAAGAAAGCACTCCCAAGCAAAGGTCAGACCCAGAAACCATCACTGGTCCTCTAAGGCCCCAGACACAGCCACCACCCACCTTCTTTCTTCAACTGAATGATACACTCCCCTCTGTGGCCCCAAGTTAGACAATACCATGAAGGAAAAAAAATAATCAGGCTTTAGATCCCCTTCTCCCTAAACTCTTCATTTCCCGCCCTTAGGTGGTCCCTGCCATTCACCATCCACATGTAGGATTCCCCTCTGAGGAGTCCCATCGGAAACCACCTCCTTTCCTAACAAGTATGCTCACATTTCTAGATCTTAAGCCTTCACTGAAACACGGTGTTTGTCTGTAGCAATGACAATGACTACATACGAGTATACTTGTGACATGTTTTACATGAATTAAATCACTGAACCCCTAAAATAACCCTAGGGAATAAGCACTGTTAGTATTCCTACTTTCCACAGTGGAAAACTGAGGCAAAAAGAGATTAAGTTACTCCGCTGTGAGGTGGCTGAGCACAGATTCCAGTGCAGACAGTCTGGCTCCAGAGCCTAACCTCTTGGTCCCCACTATGTTATAGTATCTCTCCAGAGTACACTGATGCCTTTTCTTTTCCTCTCCAATACAATTTTTTCCTCTCCCTGGCCCCCCACCAAAAAAAAAAGTTAGACACTTTTGATTCTAAACTCTCGTAACATCTTCTCACCTCTATTTGCGAGTCATTTCCACAGTGAATCAAAATGATCTCTAAATCCCCTAGACTATGAGTTGCATATGGAGTTAGACTTTATCTCTGTCCCACAGTTCAATCAATATTTGATAAACTTTGATTAAACAAATAAATGAGGGAATACGTTCATTTCAAAAGAGTAATGTTTTAATCTGAGAGAGAATAAACATTCCCTGGATTGTGAATTAAGAGGCTAAGGTTTTAGGTCTTGCCATCAACTAGCTGTGTGACCTTCAGCAAATGGCTTCACCTCTCTGGTCCTTATTCCCCCATTGAAGGGTTAGGCTCAATGGCCTTCAAGTTCCCTTCTTGCTATGGCATCCTGAGATTGTGACATTGGGGCAGGCTAGTGAGAGAGAAAACAAGACAAGCTCATCTTCATATGTCCCTTTGGTTATATTCAGAGGTATGTACACCACAAGCCAGACTGTACAGTCACTAGGAACCAGCAGCCAGGAATGTTAACTGGGAAGATGTGAGGTGGGAGACTCCAGCAGATCTTGGTGACAACAACCGGAGAACGGACATCAAAGGGGCACAAAGAGTCCAACTGCCTTCTGGGGGCTGCTAGCCATTAGTGCAAAAAGAATGAGGCCAGCCACTCTGTCTGCACCAAAGCCACCGAAATGCTTGCAAATCAGGAAGGGATTACTCCACTTGAGCAAAACCTATGATGTTCTTTTCACTGCTTTTTTCCCCTGCTGTCATTACCCAGTCAAGCATTCTTGGCAGTGTAAACAGGTGATTAACAGGCAGGTTTTGGAAGAAACTAGGAGCAGGAGCTGGATCCCTGCACAGCGTGTGCATTTTGGCCTCCCTCACCTCCTCTCTGGGAGCCCTCTCAGGGGTGGGCACTAAGCACCTCCACCCCAGTGGCTGCCAGATTCCTTTCGATGAAATTCACCCTAGGGCAGGAGGAAGCAGCTTCACAATGATGAGAACTTCATTTATTCACTAATAAGATGAGCCTGGCATTAGAAATCCAACTCAGAAGCTGAAGCTGGTAAAGCATCTGGCAGAGTGTTGGCCACCAGAGACAACACGGGTTACGTCAAGTTTCTAATAGCAGTGAACACCAATCAGCAAAGGATTCCCTTATGTCTTCCAGCCTTTTCTCTGAGGCCAGCTCAATTCACCCAGTAACACAGGTTTTAACAAAAGCTCATTGCTGGGAAATGCAGCGTTTTGTGTCTTGTCCTCCAGGCCATAGGTATTTTTATAGGGAAGGGCCCGAGGAGGGGCAGGAAGACTCCACTGGTATCACAGCAGGTCAGGAAACCTGCCCCAACAAGAAGTCAGCTCAACCAAGACATGCAACTTCAAAGTTGGGCTCAAATCTATAGATGTGCACCTTCTGGTTTCCTCAAGGACAGGGCAATGTTGGAATATATATAAATTTATATATAAGTAAAAAAAAAAAAAAAGCAAACCCACTGCAATCGAGTCAATTGCAATTCATCATGACTCTATAGGTCAGGGTAGAACTGCCCCTATACTTTCCAAGGACCACCTGATCTATTTGAACTGCTGGCCCTTTGGTTAGCAGATGTAGCAATTAACTCACTATGCTACCATGGCTCACTATTATACATAAGTGTGTGTGTATACATACATACACACACACATAAATAAAAAAATCTCAGAATTGGAAGGGGTTTTGAGCCCCAAACCCTACCTAGTACATAAATTTTTTCCTACAACACCTCCAACAAGGGTGAACCCACTCTCTACACAATCCATCTGAGAGATTAATTCACTATATCTTGAGCCTGTAGCCCACTCCACTTTAAGAGAAACTCTCATCGTTGGAGGCAACATCTAGAGCTCACCTGAAAAGCATTTTGAATAAATGTTATTGTGATTTAAGTACAAGTACACAATCAATATCAATCTGCCATATAACAACTGGAACTTACACCACTATTCTAACTACTCAAATTTCTGAGCTGAAATTTGCTTTCCAAAAATATTTGTCATCATCATTCCACACAACATAAACCTAATGCTTATGCCACCAGTAACCTGTGAAATGCCTGAGACTACCCACATGTCTTCTCTGCCTAGGTTTAGCTCCAAATCATCAACAAAAATACCTTCTCCATCATGATGGTTTTCCTCTGGACCCGCTCCAGCTGACTTTTATCTTTAAATGGTACATAAAACTGAACATGCTTTCTGTGGTCTGACCATGACAGACGAGGCCAAGCTTTCTTTCCTAATTCTCTCTGCCTATCAATACTGTTTCCTTAGTATGGCCATATCACACTATGCAATGGTGGCGCTTATAATAAAATCTAACTTTTTACAAATGTTACTACCATGCCGTTCCTCTTCAATTTATTATTCCCGGCATGGGATTATCTGATTAGAAATGGCCAATTCCAGTCCATTTCAGCTGGGATACCAACCTTCAAGAGATGGTGGGCCTGGCCACCACCAGTGATAACCACGATGGAGCTTACAGAGAGGAGTCTCACTGGCAACACAAGAATAAAAAGGGGTGCATCATGAGATCTCCACTAAAAGACCTCAATTGATGGTCCAGCGGTTTTGGGGTTCCTCTGAGAGCATGGCCCCTGGCCCTGATGCTGCCCTTTCCCATAAGTTCTAACAAAGGTCCACTCTTTGGACAGGAATGGATTGGACTTGGCAATGCAGAGTGACCATATATTTGAAGCACTTTATGGTTCTATACATCTACAGGATATCATCTTGCTGACCTCTGACTGGAGGAAGGGGAGTGGACGGAGAGGAGGGGAAAGGAGGTTGTTGGGAGGATGAGACATGTATGGAGCAGAGAGGAATAGCGTGCAGTCACCGGACAGGGAGAGCAGTGGAAGCTGCATATAGGTGGGCATGTAAATTTATACATGAATGTACATTTTCACTCAGTTATGTTAAATAAAAAAAAAAAGAGAGAGAGAGAGAGATGGTGGGCTCAAACATGGCAAAGATTGTGAGGACGATGCCAGACCAGGCAATGTTTCATCCTGTTGTACGTAGGGTACCAACTTCATGTAGCCAGTATCCACTTGATGGCACTTAAAAACAATTGTCAGGCTAAGCCTTCTTTCATTTGTTCTTGTAAAATTGGTTGTCTGGACCAAAGTAGAGAATTTTCTATTTGTTTATATTATATATTGTCTGATTAGGTTCATTTAAACTTATTGAGACATCTTGTCTCAGATTAAGTCATCTACAGATTCACTATCCTTCCAAACACTGCATGTTCCACTCTTTTGACCAGCATCTATACCATCTTTGTCCCATCAAGTCATGGCTATCAAGGTTGCACACAGTAGGCGAGAGGCCAGAGCTGTAAAGGCGGCCGCTAGACCCTCCTTTCCAGTTAAGTGTTTATGAAGGAAGAAATCAGCAGTCTTTGGTGCTATCTCTTACTAGAGTCCCCTTAGGCATTCAAGTTCAGAGTCTTCAGTATAAACCAGTCAACGGCAAAGTTCAGGTTGTTCATCCTTCCTGTTATGAGAGCAATTTGTCCTTCCCTCACCTCCCTTGTCTGCCTGTTCTAACTTTGCCTCCTTGACCTACCTCTTTGCCTGCTTGTTCAACTAGTGTTCCACAGCTCAAACTTTCACCTGCCTAGGAAGTCATCATCTGTCCCACAGGTGTTCCCAGAGCATAGCATACGCCCCTCTTCTGCAGTGCCTAAAATGCTGAGTTACAGCTGCCTATCTGCCTCTCAGAAGACCAGGAATTGCAGGTGGGTGGTATATCGATCATGATTCCGCTCTCCTTCTCAGATGGAAGATTGTGCTCGCTAGTCACCAGTCGAGCTCCTTCCCAACAACCCTCCAGGCAGCCACCACCAGTGGCTGGACCTGACACTCAAGATGAAACCTGACAGATTGTACTTACTATATTGGTACTATTTCATAGTTTTCTAAGGACCATGTCTTACCTTTGTAGGCTAGGCCTGGCGAAGAATTTGGCATAAAATTAACTCAGTAAATCTCCATTAATTACTTTTATTTACCAGAGAGCATATGGGCTTTCACTAGCTGCCATCAAATGGATTCAGACTCATGGGAACCTCATGTTTGTCACAGTATAACTGCTCCACAGGGTTTTCAGTGGCTAATTTTTCAAAGGAGATCGCCAGGCCTTTCTCCCAATGTTCCACTGTGTGCCTCTAACCATTTGGCTGGCAACTGAGCAACTATCTGCACCGAGCAACTGAGTAACTATCTGCACCACCTAGGGACTCCTACCAGAGAGCTAGCTTTTATAAAATTAATTTCTCCATGTACATATAAGGTTCTATGTCCTTTGTTTTTAGGTATTCCAACAAAATAATTTTGGTAGTGGCTAGACTTGACTATGTGCACTAATGGTGACGAACTTTAGAGAGTAATAACTGACCACTACCTAAGAACTTTTCTTCAGTTGACTCTGAGGGGAACTCCCCAAGAAGGCTGGTCTGACTGGTCTTTGAGTCTATAACCCTCAGTGATGGGCCTGTGCATAGACACAGACACAGACACAGAGAGAGAGAGCCTTCAGAGGCCTGGAAACAATTTGACAGACTTCTCAGTTTTATGTATCCAAAATACCGACTAGCTGATAGTAATTTTAGGAGGTCTGAATCCCAGGGTTGAAAATGGGTCTGCCAAGGTTTTATCTACAAGAAACGTGTGTTATGAAGACTGCTTCCCCATGGAACACTCTTTAGAGACAGTCACCTGAACCATAAAGAAAAACTCCTAAAGAGGCTCATTCATGATCAGACTCCAGTTTTGTGAAAGATGACCCCTGGGACAAATTTAGGGGCAGCTGTGCTAACATAAAGGTCGGAAAAGGGCCAGTAATATCGCCAACTATTAGTTGTTGAGTAATTAGCTCTTCTTTGTGTATCCCTACCTGTGAAATGAATATTTTAGACCTTTAATTTAATCTAACCTCTGATAGTGTTCTTTCAGAGTCATAACATAAACAAAAGAGAACTCAGAGGTGAAGTGGTTAAGAATGTTAAAATACAGCAAAATCCCCTTCATTTCCATGAGTAACTTCCAGAGGTTCAAAGAATTCATAGTACTGTATTCAATCCATATTCTGGAGGTTTGTGCAAGTGCTTAGTAAATTGGAAGTGTTTAATAGTACTGGGCTACTAGTAAATGGTCAATGCTCGAATGGATGGGTGGGTGGGTGGGTGGACAGGTGGGTGGACAGATGGGTGGGTAGGTGGACGGGTGGGTGGGTGGGTGGACAGGCGGACGGGCAGGCAGACGGACGGGTGGGCGGGCGGGCGGGTGGATATGCAACTTTTTCTATAGAGTGGTTAGACAACCAAACATCTTATCTCTTTATTGAGCTACCTAGAAACCACAAAGAACCTGGTATAAACTTCAAGAGAATCAACACCTCAATAAAGAGATCCAGTAAAGTCGTATGTCAATTCAATACTCTTTTACAAGTAGAGTACCTTTCAAAGAAATAATTTAAAAGGTTATAAAGGATGAATTCAGGCTCAGTCACTGGAGTTAATTACAATTATTGATTTGGACATACTTACATAGAGCATGGCTCCACAAGCAGTACTTGAGGAACACAGAGTGTGGTCCTTTCCGCTTACTATACATCGATCCTAGGATTTTCTCCAGCTGGAAAACTACTACTGAGTCAGTTTCTGAACATATTATTGCTTGCCTCAAACTGGAAAAAGCTCCATGAGAAGAACATTTTGAAAACTAGCAGTTTCTAAAGTTTGTTCTGAGTTAAGAACGCTAATCTTTCCATGCCTATTAATTTCTTGGCAAAGTTGAATCAGCAGTAATAATAGTCAGTATTTATTAAACTCTTACTCTGAATCAGGCCCTGTTCTCAGTGCTGTATAAGTATGCTTACATTTTACTCCTAGAAGAAAACTGCAGTCTAAACTATTATCACCCACCTTTCCCAGATCAGGAACTAGGCCATGGGTTGTTCAGCTGTGACATGATGGATACTGAATTCACCCCTGGCAACCTGACCTCAGAGCCCAGCCACCTAAGCATGAGGGCCCACAAGGAAGTGGGTGTGGTCTATACCACTTTCATAAAGGGAAGATCCTCATTCTTTTAATACTTATTTGCTGAGCATCTCTACCCCAACCCAATCTGACTAGCATAATACAAAACAAAAGCAAAATTCTAATTTTACCTATCCTGAAACCAGAAGAACTAGACAGTGCCCAGCTACTATTAAGGACCACTCTGATCAGCACCACAACAGATGGGCCTTTAGAGAAGGGAAGAAAAATATACAACTAAATTAAAAAGTCCAGAGTTACTGGACCTATTAAGACTAGAGGACTTCCCTAGACTATCACTCGGAGATACTCCATAAATAATCTTGAACTAAAACTACTCCCTGAGGTCCCATATTAGGTTAAATAACAAACTGGCTCATAAAATAAAAAATATCACCAATGAATACTAACACACCTTTAAAAAAAATCCTCTATATGAGACCAAATGGTCAACAACTACTCTAAAGCAAAGATGAAAGGGTAAGGACAGGAAAACCGATTACTGAAAATGAATCATCCAGAATAGAATTAATGAGAATGTTGATACATTGTGAAAAATGTAACCATTGTCACTGAACAATTTGTTTGATAATTGTTAGATGGAAACCCAATTTGTGGTATAAATGTTCACTAAAAACACAGTAAAATATTATTTTTTAAGAAATTCTATTTCAATTTCTTTTCAACAAAGTAGGTAACTCAGTTTGTCTACCTTGGTCCCATATGCTGCTCCTGCTTTCTCTAACCTCTAAGTTAACATTTCCCCAGATTGACGCTGACAGAAGTTCTAGAAAAAATGTTTTTGTGGTCAAAAAGTCAGAAAACTGCTGGATTAAATAGTTAAACAACATCTCTTTGCTATACGATTTCTTGGGGTCTTTATTTATTAAGGTGCATGAAAGTGTCACTGGCTGGTGCAAACGGGCTACTCACCCAGGTTTGGAAGTTCAAGCTAACCCACATGCTCCTTGGAAGAAATGCCTGGTGACCTACTTTTTAAAAACTCAGTAATTGAAAACTCTATGGTACAGAGTTCTACTCTGACATAGGTGGGGTCACCATGACTCAGGTCAGCTCCACAGCAACTGACTTTCTCACATTTTAATGCAAATGACGTGCTCCTACATTTGTTGTCAGACATGCCTTAGCCTCACCAGGCACCCTCACAAGCATCATCATTCCAATCTTGTTCCACATGTTGCTATAAAAACATCAGCATAGCCAGCCTTATTAAAATATGTAGTGGCTGGCAAACAAATGTAGAAAATGCACAATATTTGTGTAAAAAAATATGGTATATACCTTTAACAGCAGGCAAGGATATAAAACGTAACATTTTGTAACTGTGCCTGACTTCTTGCTGTTAGTTGCCATCAAGTGGACCCCAACTACAGTTGGTGGGTCCCTGACAAGAGAACCCTTCTTTCACAGAATACCTCAAGACTCACAAAACGCTGCCGCCACGTCCGTAGTCTCAGCCTTGACCTCCGACCACAGATTGTCTCTTTCGCTGTCTGGAGTTCTCTCTAAATTATACACAGGCTTTAATTCCCACCGCATTTTCACCTCACTCCCTCTCTTCCATAAGCATTGTCCCTTTAGCAAAACCACAACAGAAGGTATTGTTCAAGACGTAAGCAAGATAATTTTTCTTTACGAATTATTGTATAATTTTCAGGTCATATTTAGTACCAGGAAACATGTATCACTCCAAAAGAACTTTCTTTCATGAGTCAACACGAATTAAGTAATCTTTTTGCCATCCTTATTACTGCTCGACCATTAGACCTAGTTCATTCCAAGTTTCTGTGGTTCCTAATTCTCCTCTAACGATTTATTTCCTTAAAAATTAAATTGGTACCTCTCAACATATGGGGTCGCCATGAGTCGGATCCAATTCAACAGCACTTGGCTTGGCAACATATATTTTAAATATTAGGTCATCAAACCCACTAGAGAAGCAATGAATGAATTAATGTGAGGTCTCAAAATTAAGTCTGCAAACTTAATTGTTCTAAGTGCTACATACCTCATTGCTGAGTAACACTATGGTCACCTTTGAAGTACTCTCCTTGGGAAGCTATGCACTGATGCCAGTTCCAAAGCAATTTTGAAACTCTTTCTATGGTGGTAAGGTAGCAAGCTCGTGAACTTAATTGTATGGTTGTCTATGAGGGAGATTTTAGCCAATAAACAAATAACTGAATTGGAACACCCTCCCTACTCACCTGATCTGGCCCCCAGTAACTTTCTCCTTTACCTGAAGATAAAGCAATTATTGAAGGGAAGACATTTTGACGACATTCAGGATATCAAGGGTAATATGATGATAGCTCTGATGGCCATTCCAGAAAAAGAGTTCCAAAACTGCTTTGAAGGGTGACATCACTGAAGTTGGCATCACTGCAAAGCTTCCCAAAAGGAGTACTTGAAAGGTGACCATAGTGATATTCAGCAGTGAACTATGTTGCACATTTTCTAGGACAAGTTCAAGAACTTAATTGGCAGTCCTGGTAAATGAAGTTGTTCAACAAATTAGACATTGAGGACCTGTGATGTGCCAGGCTGTATGTTCAATTTTGACTAAACAAATAGTTGTCGTCACACCTATGGAATTGACAGCTTGTGGGGAACACTGACAAGAAATAAACATGCAAATATATGATAGCAACTAATTTTGATGAAAGAATACCAAGCAAGAACAATGAGGGGAGTGAGTGTGTGTGGGGCTCCAACTTGAGATCAGGTGTTCTGGATAGGATGAAGAATGAAAATGGTCAGTTCAGGGCAAGCAGGTAGACAAGAGCCAGATTCACAGAGTCCTGTAAACCCAGCCATAGTAAAGAAATCAATTCTTAGCATACAAGCGACGACAGCCGTTAGAGTTTTACACACCAAAGGCTCATGATCAGATTTCTGTTGACGAATTTATTTCAGCTAAATAGATCAAAAGAGGACAGCGCAAACACACAGGAATCAATCATGGGTCTGCTACCTGCTGCATGGCTTGGAATCGTCAAGCAAATAACAATTCATTATTTTGTTTTTCCAATCCGTTCCTCATTGCCAAGTAATGGTACTGATGTTTTCAAAGCATTGGGGAAATAAAGGACCATGAGAGGAATAGTGTGCAGTCACCAGACAGGGAGAGCAGTGGAAGCTGCATATACGTGCGCATGTAAATTTATACGGGAATGTACATTTTCACTCAGTCATATTAAAAAAAAAAAAAAAAAAAAACGGCTTAAGAATGCTAAGGTGTGTCTTGAAATAAAGCATTCACAGGTGCTCCACCACGGTCTTGCAAGACGTCTTCATCTTTCTCATTCTCTGCCGACAGACCCTGCTACGTATTTCTGGTCGGCTCGGAGAGCATACTGAGGTCCCTGAAGCCGTATCACCTGCCCCACTCTCTATGGCCATGTGCCAAAGCAGGGTAAGAAAGCAGATGTGAAGAAAAAGATGGTATGAAATTCAGCTAGATGCCTGGGACGCCCTTGGAAGAAAGCACTCTGGAAGCATCAGTGCACTCAGGAAGGATGTTTCTGTAGTAATAAACCAGGCTTGAAGGTAAAGAACGCTTTACACTCACCAAAACGCAGCCAGGGAAGCTCACCTGGGCGCCATCCCCCAGTGTTTTAACAAGGAGGGTCTTTGTTTTGCTTGACATGTTTTTACTAAATTCATCTGTAATTTCACTAACTTTGACAGCACACATCAGAGGAAACCCGTCTCCTTCTCTTAATGTTTTCCCTTTAAAATTGATGATAAATTGTTTCTTCTGAATATATAACCAGCTGCAGTCCAGTTGATTCCAACTCCTGGTCACCTCATGTGTGTCAGAGGAGAGATGTATCCTACAGAGTTTTCAGCGGCTGAATTTTTAGAAGTAGATCACCATCCAACATTCACCTGGGTGGACGTGAACTATTAACCTTACAGTTAGCAGCTGAGAACATTAGCCATTTGCACCACCCTTCACTTTACACACAAAGGGCTTTAAAAAAAAAAAGAAAAAACTATTTCCATCAAGCAATTCTGAATCACAGCAACCCTGTCCCCAAAACATCCTCCGCCATCGAGTCAGTTGCAATTCATGGCGACCCTATAGGAAGGAGGATGGAGTAGAACTGCTCCATGGAGTTCCCAAGGAGTACCTGGCAGATTCGAACTGCCAGCCTTTTGTTTAGCAGACACATCACTTAACCCTACAAGACAGACTAAAACTGTCCTGTAGAGTTTCCAAGGAGCGCCTGGTAGATCAGAACTGCTGGCCTCCAACTTAGTAGCCATAGCTCTTAACCACTATGCAACCAACATTTCCAATAAAGGAATAATAATAAGTAAATATTACCATATATTTTACCCTCGTCATGGACCAGGTTCTATGCTAGTGCCTTATATACACTGTGACTAAATAGCTACAATGTCTTCCAGAGGTGTGTGTTAATATTTCTACCATACTGATGAGGAAATGGAAGTTTAAATTAAACAATATGATTAAACAATATGCCCTAGTCACATAGGGAATGGAGGAGCCAGAATCTGACCCATGTCAATTTGGTTCCCAAACACAAGTTCTTCACCACTAGGGCTTTCCACCCAGAAGAATTTAATTTTGCTTCCTGAGGATTCTCAACTTTAGGCAAAGCTGTTAACTCTTTGGGTACTGATGTTTGAATGAGAACAAAATTAGAGTCCAATGCTCTTTCCATTACATCAAACCTCAAAGGCAAATGACCTAACTTAACTAGAAAATAAAAAACTGGACCACTAAAACAGAGAAATCAGTGTGTTCTTATTTTCTAAGAAAAATTTTTCAGAAGAAAAAGAATGCTATTTTTATTGCAGAAAACATTTATGCTTTCTAAGCCAAAGCTAGCTAATTACTTTTTGGGGGCAACCTCATTGACTAGTAAGAATGCAGTTACAACAGACTCCCCTTGGATGAGCTATGCAGTCTTCCATTTTGTGTATTTGGGGTTTAGAGGGTGAGGATCTGCAGCACAATCTCGTTCCTGCATAAAACCAAGAAAACCAAACCTGTTGCTGTCAAGTTGATTCCAGCTTATAGTGATCATACAAGACAGAATTTCCAAGGCTATAATCTTCCTGGAAGCAGGCTATCACATCTTTCCCTTGTTGGGTCAGTCAGAACCATGACCTTCTGGCTAGTACTCTCAGGCTTAACCACTGTGCAACCAGGACCCTTTCATTTCTATATTGTCAACCTCAAATATAACCTTGACAGAACAAAAAGAAGGAACAGAGAGAGAAACAAAAAGAGGGAAGGAAAGAAAGAAAGTAAAGAAAGGGAAGGAGAAAAGGAAAAAGTGGGAGGGAGAGAAAAGAAACAGAAAGGAAAGAGAGAGAGAAAACACATTCACACATGTACATAGCCTCTTGCATGGAAATAAGTTTCCAATTTATTTCATAATTGCATTGAGTCATCTAGGCTAAAACTCAAACCATTTCTCAAATTCACTATGTGCCTTACATACAGGAAAATGAGGCATTTAAGAAAATTTCCCTCCACCCCATATAATCTTTTTCTCTTTAGGTAGTTGGATGGAGTTGACTTAAGAAAAGTGGGGGCAGAAATTTTGGAAATCTCGATTGATGAACTGTAAACGTGTGCAAGTGATGCACAGGATGGGAAGGAGTGAAAAATGAAATTCCTCTGTGAAAATAATGTTCATGTCCCAGGGAAATCAGTCACACATTTTTTATGAATCAAGAGGCCGGCGTTTTCTTTATATGTGCGCCAAACAGCATTCTTGGGTAACAGTTCCATATCTCAGGAGGTGTAAGCCGCTTCACTCCATCTTATTAGAAACATTCAAAACAAAGCCAGTATTTTGAAACCCATAAAACTTATGGAATTCTAAGCACACCAAAGACAGAATGGATGAGGGACTCCTCTGTTTAACTGGTTTCAATTTATACTCACTTTAGCAGTTTAACCTACCTTTAAAATCCAACCACGATTGCAAAACATTAATAACTATAAAACATTTTTTAAAATGGTTTCCCACTTTTGCAACAGCCTTAAAATTCACTTACTTAAAGCTTCAAGTATATAAGACAAATGAATCCCAGAGTCCTTGGAAAACTGGCTGTAACCTTTGTCACTCACCTGATGACTTACCCACTTCATAGGTCATTAGAGGAAGGAAGGGTGGCCTACAGCCAGACAATGCAACTGCCTGCTTGAATATTTCCTAAAATTCTAGACAGCAACTAATGAGATACTGGATCAAGCATGTTTATGTGTCCTGAAGCTGAAGTAAATTAATAAGATGCTCCACAATGGCAAAAGGAACAAATTCTTCAGAGCAATCAGGCCAAACAGCAGGATAAACTTGTGCAAATACAGTTTGCTTGCAAGTGTAAAGGAATTTTATTTTTCTCCTCCAAAGTTAAGACCAAAAGAGAAAACTCAATTTAAATATTCACCCTTTTTGGAATTTTTCTTTTTATTTATTATTCATTTTATTATCGTTGTTTATTTACTTTATATTTCTTTATTTACAGGGCATACTGTATTGAGTTAAAAATCAAAGAAATAAAACTGCAAATTGTTTTAATTAAAAAAAAAAAACGGCCATTACTGTTGTCAAAGATCTTACTTAGAGCTCAAAAATTCAAATGATGTTACTAGCAACCAATTCTAGTATACAGTGTGCTGAGCACTATGTATATTACCCCACTTTATCTTCCCAACAACTCTATAGAGAAGGTGCAGTTTTTATTCTTTAAATGCACGTTTTGCAGATAAGGAAACAGAAGTTCAAAGAAGTGAAGTAACTTGACCAAGAACGCAAACACAACAGCAGAGTGAGGTCTGTGCACCAACAGAAAAACCCAAACCTATTGCCATTGAGTGGATTCCTACTCCTAACGGCCATACAGAACAGAATAGAACTGCCCCATGGAGTTTCCAAGGATGGAAATCTGTACTGAAGCAGACTCATGCAGCCCTGTCTAATTCTAAAGACTCACTTAAGTGAGTCTTAGAAGTAAATTTAATACAAGCTAACACAGACTGCTTGTTTTGTCCCAGACACCATTATAAATACTTGGCATGAATGAATTCATTGAGTTCTTATAATAATCCTACAAACAAATACTACAATCATCCCCAATCTAGAAGTACAGGAATTCAGGAACAGAGAGAGTAATGTCCAGGGTCATATGTTTTATAAGTGGGGGGATTTGAATTTAAACCCAGGTTGCTAGCTCCATGCTATTTTCTTAGTCACTCCACTGCACTTCCTCTTAAGCATGGTGACCCCAAGGGGGCCAGTAAATTGTGGTTCCATTGATAAGATCTTAACAATGTCCACAATTACAGGGGAAATACTCACAATGCTCTGTAATCATTTGCTTATACCTGTGGCATGTCATTCAGGTATTTTCACAGCATTTTAAGAAAAACATTGATAACCCAAAATTTATCTAGCAGAAAGCAAGAAGAAAAGCGAATAGGGAAATAATGCCCTAAAAGTATACAGTGATTGGGGTTGCTTGGCCTGAACAAGGAAACTTTGAAAACACACATTTAGAACTTCCAGAAACATCAAGAAGAACCTGAGCACCCTAGAAGATGAGGAAAGAAACCCTGAGACCTAATTCATTCATCATTCACTTGCTCGTTAATTTTTACTGAATAACCAGTATGTGTCAAGCAGGAAAAACACCCCCAATAATAACTCCCTTAATAATCACTTCTGCATTTCAAAAGTGTAAGAACTGCTCACTCAGCAGTGAAAGCCCTTTATCAGAATTTATCCAACACAGGTAGCAAGAACAGAGAGCAAAGATGATTCTTGCGCTGGGGAGAATGCTCAACTATAACCTGTAGCCACCGAGTCAATTCTAACTCACAGCTACCCTACAGGACAGAGTAGCACTGGCTCATGGGGTCTCCAAGGAGTAGCTGGTAGATTTGAACGGCCGACCTCCTGGCTAACAGCTGAGCTCTTAACCACCACACTGCCAACACTCCAGAAAGTTAGACAGGTAACCTCAGAAGTCTTACCAATACATAGGCAGATTCCACTTTGCATGTATTCTGTCCTGCACTAGCATCGTCAGAAAGGAGTCATAGAAAATCCTCACAAGTACAGTCTCAATTATATTTAGAAGGCTAAATGGAACAACAACAACAACAAAAAAAATTTTTTAAGCAGGCTTTATGTTGAGAATTTGATAGTTTGCACAGAGGTGAAACATATCACACTTAAAAAATAAGCCAAAGGACTACTTGCTTTCTAAAACAAGACAGTAATAATGAAGGAAAAATGCGATTGGTCTCTTCCACTTCCCTCTTTGAAAATTCCTGTTTCATTAATAGCTAATAATTATGGAAACCCTGGTGGCATAGTGGTTAAGTGCTACTACTGCTAACCAAAAGGTCAGCAGTTCGAATCCACAAGGCACTCCTTGGAAATTCTGTGGAGCAATTCTATTCTGTCTTATAGAGTTGCTATGAGTCACAATCAACTCACAGTAGTGGGTTTGTTTGTTTGTTTGTTTATTTGCTTGTTAACAATTACATTGTTCCTAGAGTGAGTCTTGCCCAATTTTTATGCTTTGACACTGAATGAGAAACTGTAGTATCAGCGCTGTGGGTCTCCTTGGACTGCAAAATCAGCTCATTAACACATCAGTCCTGGTCCCAGTTTGAGAGAAGTAGCAGGCATTCACTATTGGCCTCTCTAGCAAAATGTTTTCCAATTTCTAAGTTAGAGGAAGCATCTCAGGTCAAGATTTATAAACACATTACAGAATATGAGGGCTTTCAAGCAAAAACCTAAACCAAAACCCAGTACTGTCGAGTTGATTCTGACTCACAGCGATTCTAAAGGACAGAGTAGAACTGCTCCATCAAGTTTCCAAGAAGCGTCTGGAAGATTTGAACTGCTGATCTTCTGGTTAGCAGACATAGCACTTAACCACTATACAACCAGGGTTTCCTTCAAGTAAAAAGACCAATCAAAATCACTCAAGAGACTTTAAGTCAGACAATACTTCCCATGAACTACTCCATTATTTTTTTAATATTAAGCTTCAACCCTCATGGCATAGTGGTTAAGTGCTACAGTGGCTAACCAAAAGGTGTATGGGGCAGTTCTACCCTGTCCTATAGGGTCACTATAAGTTGGAACCGACTCGATGTCAGTATGTTTGATTTTTTGGAAGATTCATCCACTAGCCCTCTGAGACCAGAAGAACTAGATGATGTCTGGCAGCCACTACTGGCCACTCTGACTGGGGACCACAATGGTAGGTCGTGAACACAGAGAAACAGAAAAGTAGAATAAAATTTAAACGTGCCAATAACGCCAAGCTTACTGGTCTGACAGAGACTGGTGAAGTCCCAAGGCTATGGCCCTTAGACACCATTCAAACTTGGAAGTGAACTCAGCCCCAGAGGTTACATTATAGTTACACAATAGACAGGTCTATGAAATGAACACTAATACAAATGGGGAATGTACACTCACATCAGTCAACTGTATGAGACCCAAAGTGGCAGTATTTTCCCAAAAGCAAAGTTCAGAAGGATGGTAGGGACAGGACAACTAGGGGAATGTTCACAAGGCAGCAGGGAGAATGCCGATATACTCGGTTCTAACCAATGTCACAAAACAAACTGTGTAAAACTTGTTAAATGAGAAACTAATCTGCTCTGTAAACTTTTACCTAAACAAGAAAGATTCATATATATTTTGATATTGATATAAGTATGGTTTTTTTCTTAACTTCTTTTTTTCTTTTCAACACTGTCTTATTTGATAAAAGACATAATGAAAATCTTACACTATTTCAAGCCATCTTTCTAGACAGGATAATGAATTTTCCATAGATAAAGAGTATTTTTCCTGAGGCAATCTTGAAAGTCTTTAGTCATCTTTTTTTTTCCTCTTTTGTGGCCTTCATGTGACTGGGAGATTAGCATGACTCTGTCTAAAACAACTGAAACTGACCGAGCAGAGAGATGGTAACAGGCTTCTACTCTGAGTCTGGACAAGGTTTTGGCCTTGGGCTGCTTATTCATTCTGTGTGTTACATCACTGCAAATTTGAGTTTGTTTATTTTATTTTGCTTTTTAACGAATGGGTTGGAGCAGTAAGAGTGGGAAATAGACTGAAAAGAGAAACAAAATCTTCCAGCAAAAAAAATACCTTACTCATAGTTTATAATACTATCTGAAGCAGAAACACCATTTAGCAGTTGCTGGAATCACTCAAACAGAAGCAGAGAATTAAAGTGCAAACTTATCAAAACAGGCAGAAGTCTCCATTCAGCATCAGTGACTTCAGAAGTACCAACAGAATTCACAGCAGGATTTGGTGAAAGCAGTTCAGAATTAAAGTCTCTCACAAGAGATTTACTGTCTCTTCAGTTCAACTAAAGAGAGTGAGGTTAAGAAAGAGAGAGAATATCTGTCTATAAAAACAGTCTCCATCAAAATAAAGTCATAAATATATCCTGATAATCTTGGGGATGTAAATGACCTCTCAAATCACCTTCTCTCACTCTCTCATTGTCCTTTAGTTTTTAGAAGCCAAAAGAGATAATAAGAACACAACATATTCTTGTTATTTTGAGATTTGGGCAAAAAAAAAAAAAGATTATAACTAATAAAGTCTAGTAAGTTAATTATATCTCCATTAGCATCACTAATGAAGGGAAGACAAGAAAGCTGATGGACAGTTCAACAACCAACTGTATCCGATCCTACAGCAAAATAGACGGGCTCTCTTCTGGTAGGTTTACCTTTCTAATTGTTTTCCCCTGTCTGAACCAATGATAAAAATCAACCATGATATCAAGAACACACAAAGACAGGCTGGATAGCCCTGAATAGACATGGGAGGAATTCCACTGAGTTACAGGTATGTCTTTAAATCTACCCTTTAGTGAGCACCATCTATGTGTCAGGCTGCACTGTCTACTCTCATTATCTCTACTTAGTCTTTTAACAGCACTGATCTATAGACATACTATCCACATGTTGCCAGTGAGAAAAAAACAAAACAAAAGGAGGCCAATCAGGCAGGAAAACGAGGGAGCTAGAATGTGGGCCTAGATCTGTATGACTACCGTAGCCCTATTTCTTCCAATATGCCTTGCTGCTTCTCATTTCTGAGGGATAGTTCTCATAGTGGATAATCCACAAGCAGGTCACCAAAAGCTGATGAACCCAGCATTTCACAACAGAGAAGGGCGATAGTTAAATGTTTGCTGATGAGACCTACTGTAGACCACCCTGGTATAATATAAAATATATTTACCAGAAATTTCTTCCCTGATGTGTATGTTGACAGTTTCTGTTGAAACCTGGCATTTTGTTTGTTGCTATCTCTCCATCAAGTTTTATAAAGAGGATTTTGCAAAGCCACATTTCAGGTTCGATCTCACACTTTGGCAAGCACAGGATGAGATGGGTGTTTGATCTTGACAGTGTCTCATTGGTGTCAATTAGTGACTCAATCTTGAAACTAGAAAACAAGGGGTTAAAAGACCTCAGCTAAGATCAGTTTCATTAAAACAATAATGACTTAATACACACGGTACCCAGTTACAGGGAGCTTCCAGCTCTCTAATCATTTTCAAGATAGTTTCCATTCCAACCAGTTTCCATGATGGTGTACATCCATCAATCTCCAGTAAGGACGTACGTGGGAAAATAAACATAATGTTAAGTCTATAATGTCAAAATGAAGCGATGTCAGTTTAAATTACAGCTTTAAAAAAAAGGCAGTATAAAGACAAATGTCTCGGAATACTCTATCAAGTTGGGTAGAGAAACCGGTTCCCATTTGGCCAGAAGTGTTCTCACTGCTTCCAGTTCCAAGAGGGCACTTGGCCTTGACAGCACACTCAACAGGGCAGCATTAAACAGCTGGAGACCCCAGTGTGTACCAACTTTTAATGTTCTGCAGGGGAATACGTGTACCATGCCCTGAAGTCCTTTATGCTTCTTGCTGTTGTTGGGTGCCTTTGAGTCAATTCTAACTCCTAATGAGCCCATGTTGAGACAGGGACACTAAAGGCCAGTCTAACGACACCCAAGGACATTCCAGAGTAATCAGCAAATTATTGTATCACCCACACCTGGGGAAAAGTTGTTTAAATTCTCCCTCAATTTTTTCACAGAAGCCCGTTTAGACCAAGTTCAAACACATACACAGAAGAGACAGAGGTGACTATTGTGTGTCCTTCCAGTGGGGGTATCGGAGAGCGACAATTAGGACTGAGGAAGCAAACCAAGGGAGCAACAAACTGCACAGGCACAATGCCCCATAATAAGCCCTACTACCAGCATCAGAAGCCCCATGACAGGAAGCATCTTGAAGTCTGTATATGCGTGCAATCCAGGGACAAGCAGCCAGCTGCCATCCAAAAAGGAAATTCTTCAGATCCCCATTGCTGACGTGTTTTCCCCAGCTGTACCCTAGGTGCAGACAGGCTATAAAAGCCTCACCCCAAATTTGCTCAATGGCACAGCCTGCAGGAGAGCTACTATATACCTTGCTGCTGCCCCACTTTGAAGTGCTTTCATGTTCCAATAAAGATTTCTCTTGTGGGCCAGCCAAGTGTCCACATATAATTCTTTCTCATGGGCCTGACCAGGACACTTGAGGGTCTTTGAAGTAGTGTGACAGAACAGAACTGCCCCAGAGGATTTTCTTGGATGCAGTCTTTACAGAAGCTAATCACCAGGTCTTTCTCCTGTGAAACCAGGGACTGAGGGGTAGATTCAAAATGCCAGCTTTTCATGTTCAGTTAAGTACTTAACCATTGTACTACCAGGGCTCCTCTTGCTCATAATATCTTCTATTTACTCCCAATATTACTGGAAACTCACAAGCTTTCACTGAAGAACTTTGTTAGCCTCCTGAGCTACAAACCCCAACTTATTCTTCCTCTCTGTGTGGCATTTTCAAAGAGTCTTTCTACCATGTGCGTATTATGATGACCAGAACTACTTACTTCTCTTAAATTTCAAGACACTGACAATAATTCATAGTCCCTATTAGCACTTTATGGAACACTGCTAATGCAGTGCTTAAGTGTTTACCTGCTAACAGTAAGTTCAATGGTTCCAACCCACCAACTACTCTGCAGGAGAACGATGTAGCACTCTGCTTTCATTAAGATTACATCTAGAAAACTAGGGGGTCATTCTACTCTGGCCTGTGGGGTCCCTATGAATCAGAATCTATTTGACAGCAACAGGATTTTACCACTTTAGCCCAGGGACAACAGCTTGAAAAGCAGTAAGATTCTAATATGAAACATGAAATAATAATAATAATGCTTCACATTTATTGAGTGCTTTATTATCTATGCCAGGGATGATGACCAAGAGGCACTTATTCAAACAGAACAAGGAAATATTCACAGTTTAAAATTAGCAGAAGTGTATATCAGGGTTGTATCCTTTCATACTCAGCAAATGCTGAGCAAATAATCCAAGAAACTGGACTATATGGAAAAGAATGCAGCACTAGGAAGGGAGGAAGACTCATTAATAACCTGGGACGTGCAGATGACAGCACCTTGTTTTCTGAAAGTGAAGAGGGCCTGAAGCAGTTAGTGATAAAAACCATGACTACAACCTTCAGTATGGGTTATACCTCAACAGAAAGAAAACAAAAATTCTCACAACTGAAGCAAAAAGAAACATCACAACAGCAGAAAATAATAAAGTTGTAAAAATTTCATTTCACTTGGATCTACAATGAACACTTACGGGAGCAACAGTGGAGAAATCAAAGGATGTATTGCACTGGGAAAAGCTGCTACAAAGGACCTCTTTAAAGTGTTAAAAAGCAAAAACGTAACTGTGAAGATGCGCTTGATTCAAGCCACAACATTTTCAATTGCCTCGTATGTATGTGAAAGCTGGACAACGAGAACGAGGAAAATTGAAGAGGAATAGATGTTTGTGAATTATGGTGCTGGCGAAGAATACTGAATACACCATGGGCTGCTAGAAGGAAAAAATCCGTTTTAGAAGAAGTACAGCCATACTGCTCTTCAGAAGCACAGAGAGAGACTTCATCTTACTTACTTGACTTACTTATTTAAGATATGTCATCAGAAGGCACCAGTGCCTGGAGAAGGATATCGCTGTGGATTGAATAGTGTGGGTATCAACTTGGCAAGGCTATGATTCCATACTGTGTGGTTGTCTACCATTTGTTTGAGTGTGTGTGCGTGAGAGAGAGAGAGAGAGAGAGAGAGAGACAGATCTGATGTGACTTTAACCTCTAGGACATTAATGAGCCTGGATTAGAGGCAGTTATGCTAATACAGTAGGACTCAATCTACAAGATTATGTATTTTGAGTCAATCTTTTTTGAGATCTACAAAGAGAGAATCACAGAGAGAGGAGGGGGACCTCATACCACCAAGAATGAAGGACCAGGAGACAAGTGTGTCCTTTGGAACGAGGTTTCGGCTGTTAGAAGCTCCTAGATGACAAGGACTTCCCCCCAGAGCAAGCCTTTTCTAGGATCTGGCACCCTAACCTCCTAGTCTGTGACAGAATCGGTTTCTATTGGGTAAAATCATCCATTTATGGTATTTCTGTTATAGTAACACTAAACTAAGACAGACACCATACTTGGTAAAGTAGAGGGTCAGCAAAAAACAAAAAAAGAGGAAGACTCTCAACGAGACGATTTGATAGAGTGACTGCAGCAGTGAGCTCAAGCACAGCCGACCGTGAGAATGGCACATGGCCAGGCTGTGTTTCACTGTGTTGTATGTAAGGCCACAGAACCGACTCCACGGCACCTAACAACAACAACACTATGTGAAGTGCATTATTTACATTATCCAATTTAATCCTCACCACAACCATGTGATGTGGGCACTGTAATTATCTTCGTCACAGAAAAATTTAGAAATGTTAAGCAATTTGCCCAAGGCCACAAAACTACTGCCAGAGCAAAGATTTGAAACCCTGCTGTCTGACTTCAAAGCCAGGGCTTTTCTCTACTGGTTCCTCTGCCTCTCACTCCTGGCTGCATTTCCAGTTCCTCCTCTTCTCTTTGGAAAACTTCCTATGCATCATGCCCAAATGGGCAACATTAGAAAGCTCCCAGTTATCATCTTACTCCCCTACCACCTCCCACTCTAATCTTTAGTTAGAGGAGTGATACTGTTCATCCCACAGAACAGAAAGAGACAAATGGAGGAGGCGGAGATCAGAAGCTCTGAAACCTAAGAGCAAAAACATCCCAGACTAAACAAAGCTGCTACTTCTTTAAGTCACCGTATACCAGCATCTACCGTCCTCCCCTCAAACTAATAATGTAGGTATGTTTCTCCTTGATATTTCAAAGCCTTTCCAATGTTTCCATCCAAATCTTCTTTCTACAGTGTGAAAGGCATAGCCTTGAACAATAGGGCCTGGGTTGTTCCCTCTTCCTAATCCCTCCTCTTGCCACAAAGAGAAAAGGTAGTACCTGAGTAGAGTCAGCGTGGAAACTTCCACTAGATGCTCAAAGTTCAAGTCACAGGCCCTTGTAAATATAGCTGAGTGTCTACATTTATCATGATGAAAACGAAAAGATTGAAGTTGTCAAGGATTTCATTTTACTTAGATCCACAATCAACACCTACGGAAACAGCAGTCAAGAAATCAAAAGACACATTGCACTGGGAAAACCTGCCAAAAAGACCTCTTTAAAGTACTGAAAACCATATATGTCACCTTGAAGACTAAGGTGCACCGCACCCAAGCCACAGTGTCTTTTAATCACTTCCTATGCATGTGAAAACTAAACGATGAATAAAGAAAAACAGATACTTTTAAATTGTGATGCTGAAGGAAAATATACCATGGATTGTCAAAGGAAAGAATGAATCTGTCTCAGAAAAAGTACAATGAGAATGTTCTCTAGAAGCATGATGGCGAGACGAAATCTCACCCACTTTGGACATGTTATCAGGAAGGATCATTCCCTGGAGAAAGATATTATGCAGGGATTCAGGGAAAAGGAAGAAGACTTTCCACAAGATGGACTGACACAGTGGCTGCCATAATGGGCTTATGCATAATAATGATCATGAAAATAGCAAAGGACTGTACAGTGTTTTTGTTCTGTTGTACACAGAGTCACTATCAGTCAGAACCAACTAATTCCATCTAACAACAACAAGCAATGCCTGCAGACAGACATCCTAAGTTTTAACGCATGTGTGAATAGTATTATGGTGAATATATGTGCATGCGTGTGTGCGTGCATGTCTGTCTGTCTGTCTGTCTGCGTGTGTGTGTGTGTGTGTGTGCATGCACGCGCGCGCAGTGGACGAGGTGGGGGAGAAGAACACCAAATGATATCTATGGTGTGCTTTCAACCATGCATAAACGTTACGGATACATAGGCAAGGATTATTATAAAAGTCTGATTTATATAAATGAGCCCACACACATTTTTCCTTGTGTTTTCAGTTTAGTTGCTGTTAAAATATTTGTGCAATAAATAATAATTTCAAAAGCATGTTATATACACAGTATATAATTATGTGATACAAGTATAAACAAATTAGCTTTCTAATGTCAGCTAAGCATTAACCATTTGGAAATTCTGAGAGCGGATGCCTATCTGGGGTTACCTACATGCTTCTCTAAAAGCAACTATATAATTCAGTTATAAGATTCCTTTTCATCATTGTCCATCCCTCTAGGTCCAAATCTTGTGTGCAGTGCTCTCCTTCTACTGGGAGTCCCAAATCTGTTCCAGAATAATGGGATGGTAACCTCCAAAGTGTTGCTTTCCTACTCAGAGAAAGATCAGCAAGATTATAATAACTACAGTGAATATAAACTGGATCCCTAACAACCCAACACCCTAAAGCTAAATTCTGTACTGAAACAAAATGTGTATGGAAGAACAAGATTCAGACTGAGGGCAAAGAGGAGAGAACACTATGAGTCTGATTTGTAATCTGAGCCTCTTATTTATATTTATTCTGTAGGACACAAGCCCCTTCTTAGCAGACCTGACAAGACATAGTCAAGGTACACATTAAGGACTCGGCAGGCTGGTACAGAAGCTGGCACCCACAGACCCATAGGCTGGTCACAAAGACCAATATTAGCCCAATCAAAATGAGCTAGAGGGCAGCATGGAAGAACACTGGGCTGATGCCAGTGTACGCAGACTCACCAAGGAGTGACTTACCTTTGACAAATGAAAATTCTGTGTTATTAAAAGTTATAGATAATAGCAATCACAACCATTAATGGGTTAAGCATCTATAGCCATGAGCTCCAAGGTTATAATCCTGCAGTAATGTCTCTAGGCTTGCACTCTTCCCAGAAACAACTGAGAATTTAGGATCTGGGTGCCTTTTCTAAAATACCTCTGGATCATACTGAGGATTTGGAGGGACAACCCCACTAACACACACAGATTTAGATACAAGCAGGGTCACAAGCCTCTGCCATTCAATAGCTGCCATTTAAAGAGAGCTGCAGGGGATGATCACAAAAGAATACAGAAGTATAAAAGCCTTGGCACTGGGACTCATGCTAAGGCTTAAATAACCCAATGCTTTGATTCTCATTCTGCAAATAAATATGATGCAAGATGACTTCCTATTTGCTAAAAACAAACATAAAGGTGTAAAAATACATCATTGTGAATACAATTTCCCTTTTCTCCTGTACCATATTCCCAGATCTATTCATCCTCCCAATCCCAGCTCAGAAGCAGTCTGATGGCGTCTCTGACAGTGTCACTCCTAATGGATGGTGAGTATCACCTCTGAACTGACAGCACAGGAGCTTTCCTGAACTTCTCCAAGGATGGTATTTTATCTCCAATGATCATAACTGGCAGAAGCGGCTGCCCTTTATCAAGCGCCCTTTCACAGCTGATTTCAACTCCTACGGAAATCCTTCCAGGAAGGCGTGATGATCTACAATGAAAAGCTGTAGAAAGTGAAATGCAATGACATTAGTAACTTGTCCCAAGTCCAATAAGGACAGAGCTGGAACGTGGAACCTGGGGTCCAGAGCCTTCTGCTCTGGATCTACTGCATCCTATGGACTGGCTCTTTCTCCCTCACTGTACCTCGTGGTTATCTCTCTGACTAGGTGACTAGATCCTCGACGCCAACCCAGCCCTGAGTCACCACACATTCATTTACGAGCAGGCTTAGGCAAGCCCTGCAGTCTATGGCCAGCAAAACACGGAGCAGACAATTCAATAAACACTTGTTGAATGAATGATAAAATGAGAGAAAGCCAAAGGAAACAGACAGAAAGCACAACTGTCACCGTGTTGGCAGCAAAGGGCCACACAAATATTTTTCTAGGTCTGTAATTACTGAACGACCTCCTTTTCACCTTACTCAAGGTGACTGGTCCTGACCAGCCACTTTTTCATCATCGGCTTCACCTTGGCCTTGCCTGGGACCTCTTCCACGTGTTGCCAAAGCCACTGGCCCTCCAGGCACTGAGGGTAACAGCTTTTATTTCTCAAGAGAAGTAACTATTACCATTCTCTGCAGCAGTCTTCACGCCAGAAGCTTCAATATTCCCCAGACTGAATCAGAAAAAGATAAGCAAATCAAGAGAAGTGGGCTATTTGGCCCCTGCCCACCATTTACACGGTCCAACAGTAACCTATGAGTCTTACCCTAGATTCTTTTTTTTTCTTTTAACGTATAAAAGACAAGCAGTCAAGGGCAGATCCATAAATTAGGTCTGACTTTTATTAGATAGAGAATTTTTCATCTGAGAGGTCAGCATAACTTGGAGGAAAAGACAAAAATTCTCTAAAAGTGAACCACCAGGTTACCTTTGACATAACACAGACCTGCTTTCTACTGACAAGTGAGTCGCTTGCTATTGTGTGCAATTAGAATGCCTTAAAAAAAAAAAAAGAAATTGGTTGCGTTAATTTTTGCCAGTCAGTGTTACCTTTTCATGTGTTTTACATCTAATACAGATGCTATGGGGAAAGAAAGATGACCAAGATTATTAAGCAATGTGGCTTGACTCCTTAAGGATAAAAGAAAATCTATCTTATATAAACTCTCTCACAGAAAGAGAAAAAAAAAAGATGGAAGCTAGGGAAGGGTTGAGAATCTAAGAGGAAGTCTAATAAACCTATTCTAAGGTTTTATTTTGGGAAATCACTTGGTCTAACATTCAAGTTTTATAAAAATGCCTCACTCATTTGTTGCTTTTTTAATTTTTTTTTTTCTTAAAGTACTGATTGTATGTCTAATGTAATGCTACGGACCAAGGATACTATCATGAACAAGCCTTTGTCCTTATCTCCAGAAGTGTATGGTCTAGTAGCAGTGACTTTGATTAAACACTAATTAGTATGAGCAACATATATATATATAGAAACCTCTGCTGTCAAGTCAGTTCCAACTCACAGCTACTCTGTAGGACAGAGTAGACCTGCTACGCAGCGTTTCCTAGGAGCACCTGGTGGATTCAAACCACAGATCTTTCAGTTAGCAGCCCTAGCTCTTAACCACTGTGCCACCAGGGTTTCCTATTAGTTACCGTAAAGTGTGCTAAGTACACAGCAGAACAGTGTGCCAGCTAGAGCATTATAGCATTCACTTACTAACCAGCTGCATACTACAAAGAATAAAAATCAATTAAAATAATGGTTTTCACTCTGCCTACCCTGTGATTTCACCTATGTTATCTGATTTCATCCTCAATTAATCCATTATGCCTAAAATTTTCTTTGTTGGAAAAACAAAATCTGAATTGACTATCAAATCTATTCCTTTCAAGTCTATGTAAAAGAGCACCTGGAATTTCACAGAAAGTAAATTTCTGTACAGAAAGGAAATAATTTTTGACAAGCCCAGATATTTTAAGAGATAGCTTCTCCATAAAGCCTTCATAAAATCATTTCTGTCCACTGAACAAGCCTACTCTAAAACAGTAGGCTTCACAACAATAACTAATAAAAGATACTTTCTGATTTCTAAAGGAAAATTATAAGGAGAGGAGACGGAAAGTAAACAACTAAAGTCCAAGAATTTCAAAGGCAGGAGAAAAGCTCCATATTCTAAATTTAACTGACAAGAGAAAATTCAAACAATTCTCATCTGTACTTTACGTAGGAAACAGAGCTCTTGTTGTCAAAAGAAACCACTTATTCAAGATGATCAAGTGGAAGTAGCGTTCTAAGTCATTTGGGGAGATGTCGTAGACACCTTGGTGGGGTCTGCAATGAGCAGCCACATTCTCCTCACCCATATTTCTTAATGTTTGATTCTTGGATTACCCCAGCAGGAAACGAGCCGTCTTTGAATGGAGGGTTTTGTTCAGAATTCTAATAGCTTCCAGCATTTGCCCCAGACCACAAGGAGTACACCAAATTTACTTAGACATTCAGGCCAGACGTGAAGAATTTCTCTGTCAGATCTCGTAAGCTCCACCAATTTAACATTTTGGCTTCTCGTGGGCCAAGAGGAGACAGCCAAACAGCCCTGGTGCCAGGGGGGCAATCTGGTGACATGTGGCAGCTCTTGAAAGAAAATTAATGAACATGGCCAGTAACCTTTCTGCCCCTCTCTACTCTCCTCCTGTAAGGGAGAGAAGCAAAATCTCAGAAACTGGGGAGACCAGGCAACTGCTGCCCTTTAAAACAGCCTCAGGGGGTTGCCCCTCCCCCACTGTTTGCTTTCAAGGCCACATCACTACCAAGTCTGCTGACTTAAAGGTAGAGCCATCGTTTGTTCCTGTCAACAGTTTTCTCCTTGTTAATCTAATAAATAAAAAGGTACCACTGGTCACCTCTGATTTAGTCACAAAGCTAATCACGGACCACCACCAGCAGCTGCTGCTGCCCGTTAGATTCCCACTCCCGGAAACCTCAAGTGTGCTGGGGTAGAACTATGCTCCACAGGCTTTTCAACGGTTACTTTTTTGGAAGCAGATCACCCAGCGTTCTTTGCAATGCACCTGACGGTAAACTCAAACTTGCAACCTGTCTGCTAGCAAGCAAGCTCATTAAGCCATTAATATCACCACACCACATCCCCTACCACCACCCAGGGACTGCAACTATGTACACTCAAATCCAATAAAATATTTGTTTGGTGTCTACTATGTGCCAGGCAATGTCCTCAGCATATTACATACATTCATGATGATAACTATAAGAAACAATAACACCAGTTACAAAGTTCTATGTGAAAAGTCCATGCTAAATGTAAAAATGTGCCTGACTTTACTCCTTACAATCTTCTGAGCAACTCATAAGTATTGCTCTCTCCTTTGACATCTGAAGGAAGTAGGGTTCAGACACACTCAATAAATTTGCCCATAGCCACATAGCTCTAAATGACAGAGCTGAGGTTTTCAGAAACAATGCCTTAGTCTCAGGAAAGGAGGTAACACCAAAATTACATCAAAAGTGTGCTGTGCTGCGTAAGGATGAGAGGGGTGAAAAATTTTTCCAGATTACAGCAAAAATAATTGGACCTAAATCACTAATAAAATTATTCTATAGTAAAATTTTGTGATTCCTTCCATACGCTGGTCAGCATAATCTGTGTGACTGTTTTCAGTCCTAACAAGACTGACCTGGAGTAATCAACTGTGAAGAAAGAATGGCAAAAAGTAAGGGCTGAAAAATAACAGAACTATCAAAGTGATACCATCTTTAAAGAATTTTCCCCAGCAGATGCACTCAATTTCTGCAAGCCGATGCTAAATTGCCTACAGGGATGGATGTGTGGATGTACTTCCTGTTGGATTTTCCAGTTTTAACACTCCATTCTTAGGTTAGTATATGGTAAAACATTCTTTACAAGGTTTTGAAAGGATCTATCTTAACAAAGAAGACATTCATAAAAGGTAAATGGGAAACTGAACTCTTGGATTGGATGAGAGTAATAAAAAGCTTTATGAACTTCTGATTTCTGAACCAAACCAGTAAGGAAGAACACTGAAAAGGGACAGGGGGAAAAAAAGAGATTTCAAGGCTACCGAAATTACAAGGGGTGACAAACGATGGAAAACGATTCCCACTCACATAAACCTCAAGTGTGCTGGGGTAGAAATATGCTCCACAGGCTTTTCAATGGTTACTTTTTTGGAAGCAGATCACCAGGCATTCTTTGCAATGTACCTTATGGTAAACTCAGATTTGCAACCTTTCTGGCCAACTGCACCTCAGTAACAAAGCTGCACAGAGATATTTGGAAAAGTCCAGTGCTTCTAGGTTTCCACAAACACTCGGTTGTTTAGGGGTTAATTATGATTAAACTTCCAACTCAAGAATATTAATCCAGATTTAGAGCCAAAGACAGCCTCCACAGATAGAATCCTATCAGTGAGGGACTTCCTCCGATAACGTACAGAAGTCACTGAATGCCTGCTCCAATCCAGTCACACCAAGGACACACATGAACACAAAAATACGACTTTGCACACAATTTTCAAAGATTCCTGAGTCACCTGAAGGATGCCGAAAGCCTTTATACATCGTAAGACCCTTATACGTGAGGATTTACAGCCAGAAGATGACTCAACTGTTTTTGTAGTCTGTGGTCCCATAACACACACCCTTTCTCTCCAGTTAGGCAAAAGTGAGATGTTTCCAGTTAGCGATGGTACAGCAGTTAAGGGCAATGGTGGTTCAGCCGCGGTAGAATTCTTGCCTACCATGGGGTCCCGATGTGCAGCCAATACTCGTCTGTCAGTGGAGGTTTGGTTGCGGCTATGATGCTGAACAGGTATCACTGGAACTTTCAAACTAACACAGACTAAGAAGAAAGCCCTAGTGATCGAATTCCAAAACTTCGTCAGTGAAAACCCTGGGATCACAACCAAACTGATCACAGAGGTGGACAGGATCAGGCAGTGTTTAGTTCCATTGTGCATGGTGTCCCTTTGAGTCAGCACTGACTTGACGGCAGCTAACAACAGCAAAGCAGTAAAAGACTGGTGGCTGCAGACTGGCTGCCTGACTTCAGATTCTGCACCTGGCTCTTCATAGCTGGGCAGTCCAGAACATGTTTTACTTAATTTCTCTGTACCTCAATTTTCCTTATCTCTAAAATAAAGATGATATTAACACCGACTTCAGAATGTTATAAAGATTGAATGAGTTTTTATGTGGAAAAAGACTTAAAACAATGCCTAGCATACAAGCAAACACAAAATAAATGTTGGCTTTTCATTCACCCTGGCGGCTTAGTGGTTAAGTGCTGTGACTGCTAACCTAAACGCCAGCAGTTGGAACCCACCAGACACTCTCTGGAACTCCATGGGGCAGTTCCGTCTTATAGGGTCGCTATGAGTCAGAACTGACTCACTGGCAGTGGATGTTTTGTTTGTTTGTGTGCTTTGTTTTTTTTTCCAGCACCCTAAGGAATTAAAGAAGCTAGACTACATGATGAACATGGCATCAGGACCAGAGGAAGACTCATTAGTAACCTTCAATATGCAGATGACACAGTCTTGCTTGATGAAAGTAAAGAAGATTTGAAGCACTTACTGATGAAGATCAAAGACTCCAACCTTTAGTATGGATTACACCTCAACATAAAGAAAACAAAAATCCTCACAACTAGGCCAATAGGCAGCATTATGATAAACTGAGAAAATACTGAAGTCATCAAGGATTTTACTTTACTTGTATCCACTATCAATGCTCATGGAAGCAGCAGTCAAGATATCAAATGATGTATTGCACCAGACAAATCCGCTGCGAAAAACCACCTTCAAGTATTAAAAAGCAAAGATGTCACTTTGAGGACTAAGGTGCACCTGATCCAACCTCTGATATTTTCAGTAGCCTCATATACACGTGAAAGGTGAACAACAGATAGGAAGACAAAAGAAGAACTGATGCCTTTGAATCATGGTGTTGGTGAAGAATACTGAATATACCACGGACTGCCATAGGAATAAACAAATCAAACTTAAAAGTGGTACAGCCAGAACATTCTTTAGAAGTGACGATGGGAAGACTTTGTCTCATCTTCTTTGGACATGTAATCAGGGGGGCCCATTCTCTGGAGAAAGACATGATGCTTAGTAAATGCAAAAAGAGCAAGACTCTCAAGGAAACAGTTTGACACAGTGGCTGCAACAATGGGCTTAAACATAACAATTTTAAGGATGGCACAGGACAGGACAGCGTTCCACTCTGTTGTACATAGATTTGTTATGAGTTGGAACTGACTCAGTGGCACTTACCAACAACAACAACCAGCACATGGTTTGGCTTGGGGGTATAATGCTCAAGCGCTCTGCTGAAAACTGAAAGGTCAGAGGTTCGAACTTACCAGCCTTGAATCTACCAGCCACTCTGCAGGTGAAAAATGTAACAGTCTGCTGCTGTAAAGATGCAGACTAATAAACCCATTGCCATCAAATTGATACCAACTCATAGCGACCCTATGGGACTCATTAGGGCTGCCCATAGAGCTTCCAAGGCCATAAATCCTTACAGAAGCAGACTGTCACATTTTTCGCCCATAGAGTGGCTGGTGGGTTCCAAATGCCAACCTTTCAGTTAGCAGCCAAGTAGTTAGTTACTGTGCCACGAAAGCTCTCTTCTGTAAATGTTACAGCCTTGGAAACCCTACATGGCAGTTTTCCTCTGGTCTTTAGGGTCACCATGAGTTGGAATCAACTTGACAGCAACAGGTTTGGTTTTTATTAGTATTCTATGGTCTTCTTTAGGAAAAAAAAGATGACCTAATATGAAGATTCACATAAGAAAGGCATTCCAGAACTGGAGAGAACAGTAGTTAATGCCAGCATTAATTTTTGAACCTGACATTAAATCATTATCAGATGTCCATTTCTGTGATTTTTGCAGAAGATGGTTAACTTGAACAAGTACCACATTTATATTTTAACACAATGCTAGTGCTGATTTTGAAAAACTTAGTTAGCATGTGAAATTCATCACAAATAAAGATAAGATCAACATGCCATCTCATGAATGACTTCCCTTCATTTCAGGTTAAAAAGGTTTAGCCAGCACACAGCTTTGGATTCTCATAAACCCACCAAACCCATTGCCGTCCAGTTGATTCTGAATCACAGAAACCTCAGAGATCATCCTGCCCATCTAGACCCATCCGCTCACTGTGCAGCTGGGACAACCAGGCCCTGAGAAGTGGAGGACTTACTCAACTAGATCCTATTGGCAAGTAGTAGGAGCCAGGAACTCAGATTATTAGATGTCTGTTTACATATGTCCGTCTCCTTCCACTAGACTGCCAATTTATACCTTCACAGCAGCCCAGCACATGCAAACACAGGAGGCGACAAAAAAGAGGGCTGAAAAGAGCCAAAGTGAGCAGTGTTCTGGAGTTCTACAAGGTTCCAGAAAGCATGGAAAGGAGATCGTGGTCTCACTGGCTGAAAAGGTGGCCCCCCACAGTTCCAGATTCCTCGCAGATGGCTGTGCTCCTCCCCAGAGTAAGGGCTCTTTCAAAAGAGAGAACATCTTTTGCTTTGTGGGCCAGCTATTCTCAAGACAACTTAACCTAATTCACTCAGAATTCCATCACGCAAAACAGAATCTATTGGCCATAACCTATCTTGTGTCATGGCCAGGGAAGAGATGGCAGAAGGACAAGATTTCCTTTCAGACTCTAAAGGTTACACACCCTGCCTTCTGTTCATCATCATTGTAAGAGATGGCCATATAACTGGGTAATTTGTCATCTCTATTTCTTTTGCTCAAAAAAACATACTATCTGCTTGCCATAATCCTGTCAAATGTTATAAAGCATCAAACTGTACACTTCAATTTTTTTTTTTAAACTTCTTTCCAACTTTCCAATACACAATTGCATTAACTAGATTGCCTCTCTGGCTGCTATTTTGTATTTTCATAATTGCCTCCATTTTAAAATATTATTCAACCAGGCAATCTCCATTTAGAGCCAGTAGGGTTACCCATCAATCGACACACAAAATCCATAACCAATTAAATCCAATGAGGTTTTACTAAATAGCTATGATGCATACTACTTGAAGAAACCCTGGGGGTATAGTGGTTAAGTTCTATGGCTGCTAACCAAAAGGTTGGCAGTTCAAAACCACCAGTTGCTCCTTGGAAACCCTACAGAGCAGTTCTAATCACCCTACAGTGTCACTGTAAGTTGGAATCAATTCAATAGTAGTGGGTTTGGTTCTTTTTTTGTTGGTTTTTAATATACTACTTGATGCTGGGCACTGTGATGGAAAAGGACTGAGTTTTAGGACAAACAGTAATAGGTACTTAGCCGGCATGCCAGGAGCCTTTCCATGTTTAAACATATTACAAGACACAGCATGACAGTGAGGAAGGAAGCCTCTGCTCTCTGATAGGCCTGGGCTTAGCTCAAAACTCTACCACTTGGGCAAGTTTCTTAACTCTTCTGTTTTGTGGTTTCCTCATCTGTAAAATATGGATGTTAATAGGACACACCTCACAGGATTATTCTGAGAATTCTATGGTACCACAGGTGGAAAGCACCGGGCCCAAGCCCAAGTTCATAATGACATGCAAAAACTACCCTGTTGTCCCCCCTTTTAAGAGGAGAAAGCTAACATTCAGAGACAGCATTCACCCTACTGTGAAGCCTTTTCTGTTTCTGCTGCTTCATACCGAAGAGGGAAGCCTAGAAACTGGTATGGGGGGGGCACCCAGGAAGAATCAGTCCATCTCCCCACAATGGCATCTCTCTCCAGCGAACTGGCAGGTCGTCACCCCTGCTACAGCACCTGCTACCTGTACACAAGCTCTAAGTCTTACATGGGTCTGTATTCCAGGCCGGCAGCAACACCATCACAGGGGGCATTTGCTTGCTGAATGAATGAATGGTTAAAGCAATTCAACTAAATTAATAATAGTATTATTAACTAGTTAAGTATTGACTGCTTAACCTATGCAGGGCACTTTTCTAAGTAAACAGTATATAATAGTATTTATTATATTAAAATGACTCAATGGCCACTAAAAAAAGCAATATAATTATTAATACAAGTATAAATTACATAATTGTATTTATTATACTTAATGTGTGTGGTAACCCTGGTGGCTAACCCTGGTGGTGTGATGGTTAAGTGCTATGTCTCCTAACCAAAAAGTCAGCAGCTCAAATCTGCCACACACTCCTTAGGAACTAAACCTATGGAGCAGTTCTACTCTGTCCTATAGGGTCACTATGAGTCAGAATTGACTTGACAGCAGTGGGTTTAATGTGTGTGTGTGTATATGTATACATATACACATATGCATATATATACATGTACATATGTATATGTACATGTACATGTACACATATGTATACATATGTATATGTATATATGTATACATATACATGTGTATATGTATACATATATTCTCTGGGTGGTACAACTGTTTAACACACTCAGCTACTAACTGAAGGATTGGCTTTTTGTGTCTACCCAGAGGTATATCAGACAAAAGGCCCGGTGATCCACTTCTGAAAAATCAGTCATTGAAAACCCTGAGAAGCACAGTTCTATCCTGACATACATGAGGTCACTGTGAGTGAAACTGACTTAATGGTAACTGGTTTCATACACTTATTTATTTAACATATAATTTAAGTTACATGGGTTTTGCAAAATGATCTTAGGGGGACCACACAGTCTCACTCAGGAGCCACTACTTGACATGAATTTTAAAAGCCACCAAGGATTCAGAATGCACAGAGGCACTGGAGGTCATCCTAGTCAGGGGTCACATGGGGCAATGGACTAGAAGTGGGAATGAGCAAAGTGTTATCAATGTCTTAAGAAGTGCAAGGTCAGTTCCATGGGTGCCAGTGGAGGAATAGTGAAAAATGCTGTAAGATGTTTAGAGTAAGGCCAGTGCAGCGGGCCCTTATACTCCAGCAAGGGTGACTGGCCTTGAGTCAACTGAAATAGGGAGCCCACGAAGCTGCAGTCTCTACATGAGCTCTGAATATTGTTGTAGATTCACCACAGCATTCTGGTCCAAAACAAAGACATGTCACAGAGAATCAGAATCTGACGCTGGGAAGGCAGGTGGAAGCATCATCACAAGAGACCCAAAGACAGAATGAAGGGATCCTCATCCTCACAGAGCTTGTTGCAAAGGAAGCTGCCCTTCTGGAGACCTCCCAACACTGGAAAGCCCAGCCAATAGAAAACAGAAGTCACACAACTATGCTGGCTGCGCCCTGCAGAGAGCCAGTGGGCACAGAAATCCAACCTGGACTCCTCCAGCCACACTGAGCACCCTGGCACAGGGCAGAGGACGTGCAACAGAAGAGGTACCTTCCTGCTTTACATAACCAAAAAAAAAACAAACCCCAAACCCAAAGCTGTCAAGTCAGGTCCAACTCATAGGGAGCCTAAACTGTCCAACAGTTTCCAGGGAGTACCTGACGGATTTGAACTGCTGATCTTTTGGTTAGCAGACATAGCACTTAACCCACTATGCCACCAGGGCTTCCTTAAAGGCACCACAAAGCTTTTGTCGATCCTCTCCATCAAATAATAACAACAACACAGCAGCTGCCACGAAGTCAACTCTGTCAGAGTAGAACTATGCTCCACACACAGGGTTTTCAAGGGCTGATTTTTCAGATCACCAGGGCTTTCTTCTGAGGCACTTCTGGAGGGACTCAAACATCCAAGCTTTCAGTTAGCAGCTGAGTGCATTTGCACCATCCAGGGAACCCTGTCTTAATAAACACAGTATAATTTGGTATTCAGTTATCCCAAGACTGTACACATTTAAATCAGTAATCAAGACATTTAAACCAGTAACTACATAAATACATTGACTTACTCATTCACACATTTGCTTACATACAGGGTGCTGCACTCACTATAGAGGAAAATACCCAGAGACTACCATGTACTAGACGTGATTACAAGTATCATGAGCAATAGGGCAAACAAGAATACAGATTTTAGTTGGCATTCTCGATGCCATCAAGAATCTCTGCTGTACCAGACCAGCAATGAGGAGACCAGAGCCCTCATCTAAACAAGGCAAAAGGAAAAACAACACTATCATCAGATTTAAATACAAAGTATGCTTAAAAGCTAAACTCAACTAGCAGTTGTGCAGGCAACAGTTTACCATTTAACCAAAAAGTCAGATTTTGAGAAGTAGCAGAGTCTAATCTTCATTCAGCCACAGAATCACTGTGTCATTGCAGGAAAATATGCAAAATATACCCAGTCTTCATTTGTGCGTCAAGGAAAGGCTGAGTCAATATCTGAGTAGAATAAGAAAATCACTAATGTAGCATGTTCTAGTTAATTAAAGCCATCCCCATGCCTAGGCAATTGATTAGAGGGGAGAAGGACAGAGACGGCTTGAAACAGCTTCTTCACCAGGAAAGAGCAGCAAAAGTAAACAAACCAAAAAGAAGATGATTATACTTTAAGTCAAGAAAATGCTATTTCAGGAAAACAAACATTTGACCTAAAAGCAAAAGAGCTCACTTAAGACCTTTAATGATAATAAATGACAGAGATACTGACACAGTCATTTCATGTGTTTTTATATTGGTTGCAGGTCAGTACAACTCAACTTCAGAGGCAGCCAGCTACCTTTTAAAGTAGGAAGGAGGATCCATATGATGGGCTGGATGGTGGGGGTTCCTAGGTGCCTGGAACTATGGTAGGCAACTCACGTTTACCATTTCACTTAATCTTCACAGCAGCCCAGAAAGTTAGATCTCACTATCCTACTGCACAGGTGAAAATGTGAAGTCAGAAGAATACAAACCCAAGTCATTTCCAACACACCAACTGTACATGAAGGGAGTGAGGGGACTCCAGAGACACCTTTAGTAGCCAAGAGCCATCGAGGAAACAGAGCAAGATAGTGTTAAGAGGTTCACCAAATAGGGCTCATGCTAACACTTACAAACCCAAATATAGTATGGACTTGCACTTGACTATGGCCCCAATGGCACATATCCACTGTTAAGTGTCTCCAGTTGATAAAAATGCAGACTCACCATCTATTTGCAGACCAACTGTGGTCTACTTGGACAGCAGATACCAAATACATTCAGCATGGAAAAGGCACTTGAGACAAGAACCATCATCTCAGTAAATTTCAGATGTGAGATACATCACACCTGAGGCTCCAACCATAAAATGGATATGCTAAAAGTTATTCTTCATTTTGTTTCTCTACAAAATATGGTTATTCTAGTTTTTGTTCCTTATAGATCCACACTATTTCAAAAATCAATCCACTTTTATTAACTACTTGTCTTCAGTGCTCATGAAATATAAGTACAATAAATAAAAGCCAACCATGTCTAAACCATCAAAAAATTCTGACTATCTAGAAATTTTAAAAATTTAAAACACAACCTCCACAGAATAGGTAAGGATGCACAGTTAACTACATTTCTGCAAAGGAAAAAAAAAAAAAAGCTTCTGAGAGTTCTTTATGAACTGATGCTTTAAAAATTAAATCCTGTTTCATTTATTCCTTCAATAAACATTTATTAAGCAACTGTTAAATGTCTCAGACCATGTAAGATGTCAGAAATCCAGAGACAAAAGACACTCCATGCCCACAAGGAAATAAAATCTAGTAGAGGGGGGAAAAAAACCTGAAATGATAACACCAGGAGATGAGTTCTGTGCTGAGTTCCTATAAGCACAGGTATGATGGCAGCAGGGAGAAGGGGCTCCTAACCCAGGTGAGTGGAGTCAGAAATAGTAGAGTTTGAAAGTTGATTAGGAATTGAGGATAGAAGATAATTGCAGACAGAAAGAATAGCACAGATCACTTCCACTTCTAGCTAAGATGGAATAACAAGATTTACTCACCCAGTTACAACAGCCAAAGATATATAAAACAACAGTTATCCAGACCTGCATAAAGGCATTGAACAACAGTGGTCCTCAGAGGGAGAAAACAAACGCTATGAACCCTACAAGTCTTGCAGTGCATTGCTTGACTGTCCAGGCTAAGGCATGGGAGACAGGGGTGGGCAGAGGGGAAACCTGGCAGTGAGTACAGGGATCTGAGACTCTAGGGAGACTGAGACAATTACAGTTGGCAGGGCAGAGGATCAAAAAAACTGACCTTCAGAGAGTCTTCCTCAATTTTTTAGCAGAGTACTGGTCAATGTATGTATATAAGGTAATTACTCAAGACTTGGGAAAGAAATATCAACATATTTTAGAGGTAACAGGGACCAGTGCTCACACAGAGCCAGGGCAAGTACGTGTACCCAGTAGAAAAACGAAGACTTCATGATTTCCTGGGAATTTGGGAAACTATATAAAAGGATCTTATTCTCTGTTATAGAAAAAAATTAGCCCTACACTAATTTTCTAAGTACTGTTTCAGTCCTGCATGACAAATCTTGAAATAAAGACCCAAAAGGGGAATACTATTCCCAAGTAATTTATTTGCACACCAGAACAAAGTTCAAGAATACTTACAGAAACACAAAACTATCCAGCAACCAACAAGATAAAATTTACAATATCTTGTACCCAATCAAAAATCACCAGACACGCAAAAAAGTAGGACAATACAGACCTTGATGAGGAGAAAATCAACCAATTGAAACCGACATGGAATTTCAAATCAGCAGACAAAGACATTAAACCTGTTATAACTATATTCCATATATTAAAAAAGATAACTGGAGGCACTAAAGATATAAAAAGATCCAAAAGGAACTTCTAGAGATAAATGTATATAAGATTTAAAAAAATACATTGAACAGGGTTAACATGAGATTACATATTGCAGAAGATAAAAATTAGTGAACCTGAAGATACAAAAATAGAAGCTATCCAAATGAAACATAAAGATAAAAGAATTTAAAATAAGTACATATAGCAAATACACGAAGCTAGAGTCTCTGAGGGAGAGGAGAGAATTAAGTATTGATATTTAATATCTATCTCTTCCTTCAAAGAATTTACAACTTTGCTGAGAAAATAAATCTATTTTAAAAAAAAAAGGAGAAGAAAAGGCCATAAACTACTTGAAAACACAGGATATTATAAGAACAGGAAAAAAAAAATGTCACAAGACAGTACATAACTGATAGCCAAACAGATAGAACACACAGCTTTTTAAGAGAAGAGAAAATGATTAACCAGGGAGGTCAAGTTAAGAGTGATGAAAGAGAAAACATTAGAATCATCTGCTTCATAAACGAGTATTACCCTATTATGCACTTTTCAGGTGTATATATTTATAAACACATTTTTCTTCTATATTTCTTCATTTACCATTTACTGAGCACCATCTATTTGCCAGATACTGGTTAAAGACAGACATGGTCTATCCATACCCTTGATGGGTTTGTCATACAAAAGGAGTGAAAGAGCGAAATGGTTAGTGGCTGCAAGATAAACTCTCAAGAAAGGATATTCAGAGTGCTGTGAAAGCAGGGGAAACCCTGATGGCTTACTAGTTAAATGCTATGGCTGCTAACCAAAAGGCCAGCAGTTCAAATCCACCAGGTGGTCCTTGGAAACTCTACAAGGCAGCTCTACTCTGTCCTATAGGGTGGCTATGAGTTGGAATCAACTCAATGGTAGTGGGTTTTTTCTTTTTTCCATTTTGATATGAAAGGAAGGCACTGAATTCCACCAATGGAAGGGAAGGAAACAAAGAAAGAAGAAACTCACAAGGTGAGTAACTATCACCTATTTCTGAACTCTCCATCCATAGTTGCCTGACAAAAAGAGCTGCTAGAAAACAAGTAGCTAACTTTACTGGGAAGGAAGTGGGAAGCTAAGCAGCTTTTCTCTTGATTTCAATTTACCACTATGTGCAAAGTAAAACTCATGAGCCACGTCTTCACAGGAAATCAGCCATATGTGAATGGTATTAAGACCTTGTTGCTGGTAGGTACTGTTGAGTTGGTTCTGACTCATAAAGGCCTCACATACAACAGAATGAAACACTTCCCAGTCCTGCTCCTTCCTCACAATCTTGTGCTTGAGCCCACTGTTGTGGCTGTTGTGTCTTGCTGACCCTCCGCTTTAACAAGCATTATGTCCCTCTCCAGGAAATGGTCTATCCTGGTAACACATTCAAAGTAAATGAGACAAAGTCTCTCCATACTCATTTCTAGGGAGCATTCTGGTTATTTTTCTTCCAAGACCAAGCTTCTTCCAGTTTGTGATATATTCAATACTCTTTGCCAACACCATAATTCAAATGTATCAATTCTTCTTTGGTCCCACTTATTTATTGTCCAGATTTAGATAAATCCTGACAAGTATGTTGAATGACTCAGACAAATGGGCAGCAGGATAGTAAAAGGCCATATATTCCAAAAATAAAGTCTCCATAAGTAAAAGCCTCAGAGTGGCATCTGATTTTTAAGAACAAAAACACTTCATTTTCCCAGAAGCTAGCAGCCATTATGCACCATGCATTACACAAAGCTAAAAGGAACCCTCATGATCACAGATTCCAATGCTCACATTTTTCAGATGAGAAACACTGAGACCCAAAGAGATGACAAGGCTTGACCAAGGCCACAGATAGGAGCAGCAGCAGAGTTAAAATTTCATTGGTGAGGGGCATCTGGGGTCTCAAAAGCTAGTAAGCTATCATTTGAGTGTGCCAAATGGTCCCAACTCAACTGGATTGCATGACCACTGAGAACAACAAAGACAAGAGGGAAAAAGGGCCCAGAAGACAGAAGGACCCAAGTGTATGGGTCCTTGTATCAACATGTGATGAGAAGAACCAGATGGTGACTGGTGACCACCAATGACAGCAATGACGGGGCAACAAAGTCTGTCCCAGTGGCAACATGAGAAAAACAGGGGTGCACCTCAAGAATTCCACTAAAAGACCACAACTGATCGTCTGAAGGCCTGCAAGTTCCCCTGGGAGCATGGCGCCTAGACCTGTTGCTGCCCCTGATCATAAGCCATTACTGAGGTCTACTCTTCAGACAGGAATGGATTGGACTTGGGGACACAAAGTGACCACATGGTTTGTCCACTTTATGGTTCTATGCATCTATAGGATGCTGTCCTACTGGCCTCTTACTACAAGGGAAAGGAGAGGGTAGAGAGGAGGGGATAGGAGATTATTAAGAGGACATGACATCCCCAACTCAGCAGGAACGGATGCTCACCGAGGACCAAAATGACATGCGGTAAAGACAACCTAGAAGACAGAGAGACCCACAAGAGTGGGTGCTTTCATCAACTGGGGACTGGAGGAACCAGATGGTGCCCAGCCACCACCAGTGATAGCCACGATGGAGCTCACTAGGTTGAGTCTCACTGGCAACACAAGAATAAAAAGAGGGGCATCCTGAGATCTCCACTAAAAGACCTCAATTGATGGTCCAACAGTTTTGAGGTTCCCCTGAGAGCATGGCCCCCGGCCCTGATGCTGCCCTTACCCATAAATTATAACGAAGCTCCACTCTTTGGACAGGAATGGATTGGACTTGGCAATGCAGAGTGACCATATATTGGTTGCAGTTTAGGGTTCTATACATCTACAGGATATCATCCTGCTGACCTCTGGCTGAAGGAAGGAGAGTGGGTGGACAGAAGCAGAAAGGAGGCTGTTGGGAGGATGAGACATGTATGGAGCAGAGAGGAATAGTGTGCTGTCCCTGGACAGGGAGAGCAGTGGAAGCTGCATACAGGTGTGCATGTAAATTTATACGGGAACGTACATTTTCACTCAGTCATGTTAAATAAAAAAGAAAAAAAAAGAAAAAAAGGAGGACATGACATCTATAGAATGGAAAGGAAGAGTGTGCTCTCACTAAGCAAGGAGAGCAGAGGAAGCGCAGATAGGTGGGCACGCAAATTTAACTTGGATTGTATACTTTTGCTAAATCACAATAAAAAAGAAAATTCACAACCTCCCACCTCTCAGACAATACCAACCTTAAATTAAATCATGGTGCCTTTAGCAATTGGTTAACTAACTTGTGCTGTGATTTTAATAGAGAATTATACCAATAGAGAAAAACCAACCACCAGTTGTCACCAAGTTGATTCTGACTTCTGAATACCCCAAGTGTGTTAGGGTAGAACCCTGCTCCATAGGGCTTTTAATGGCTGATCTTTAGAATAGATCACCAAGTGTTTCTTGAAAGGCATCACATATTGCCAGGCACATCACAGGGAGTCCAAAAGATATTAGAAGCAATTGCCAATGTAATGAGTAACAGTGATGGTTGGGGTGGGAGACATTGTTACTGTTCATATTCTGAGGCTCATCCACACATCTCTTCTGTTCTAGCTCTCAAAAGAACTTGAGTAAATACATGCCAGGCACTGACGATGTTACGACATTTCACTCTCAGAATTCCTCTCCTTAACAGTTTGTACCTTTCAGAAATTTAAACTTTACTCAATATTACATCAATTATTTGTCCTACAGTGATCACATGAGGTCTGACAATTAAGTCAGCGAGCTTAACTGTTCTAAGTGTTACATACCTCCTTGCTGAGTACCACTACAGTCACCTTCAAAGTATTCCCCTTGGGAAGCTACGCACCAAGCCAGCACCTATTCACCCTTCAAAACAATTTTGGAACTCTTTCTGGAATGGCCATTGTGCACAGTAGCAAGTTTGCAAACTTAATTGCATGGTTGTTTGGGAGGAAGTTTTTAGCCAGTAAGCAAATAACTGTATCACAACATCCTCCCTACTCACCTGATCTGGCCCTCAATGACTCTTTTCCTTACCCGAAGACAAGGGAAATATTGAGAGGAAGACATTTTGATGACATTCAGAACATTGAGCATAATACAATGACAGCTCTGATGGTCATTCCAGAAAAAGAGTGCCAAAATTGCTTTGAAGGGTGGACTAGGTGCTGGGGTCAGTGCATAGCTTCCTAAGGGGAGCACTTCTAAGGTAACCATAGTGATATTCAGCAGTGAGGTACGTAGCACTTTTTCAAGGATGACTTTGTGAACTTAATTGTCACTCCTCATAATTGCCCTTCAAAACCTGAGAAAAGCTCACTTTTGCCACTTTATGCTGTAAACAAGGAACCAAAAATAGAACATGGTAATAAAACAAAACAGTATCACACTTTCTCCCACTCTGTGAAGTCCTTACATGAAAGCTGGGCTCCATTACAAGTGTCGTCCTGGGTTTCCCATGGTTCTAGTATGTGGTAATTCGGAACTGTCATGCTACAGATTGGTCCTAAAAGCAGAATGTGAATGTAACAACTACACTCCCCAAGTGAAAATGATCTGGCTCCTTTTTTGAATTTTTTTTTCTTCCTCCCTTTACATCAATAGCCAGAGGAACTGGTTTGTGTTAGTGAATAAGTGCCTACAAAGGTTTCTTCCTCTTTGGGACAATTAATTTATATCATATAAGACAAATATTGGCACATCTGGACAGACTCAGCATGAGTCTAAAAACCATGAAATTTCCCAAGGCATCTGTGAACAAAAACACCTCTCCAAGCATTTCAGAAATGACAGAGCACGAGAGGCGGGAAGTACGGAGACAAACATGATAACCCTCTTCAGCTAGTTGAAGGGCTGTCATGTGAAAGAGGGAACAGACCTCTGATGCTGGGAGCTGAGGCAGGCAAAATGAGAACAAATGTGTGGAAAAGCTGCAGAGAGGCAGCATTCAGGTCTAAATAAGGAAAGCCTTCCCAGAGCAGGGGTCCAGAAACACGCAGGCCCCAGCAGAGGAATCAAACTGGGAGTAAGTCCAGACAGGTCCACTGATTAGCTTCCTCACTCATGGCAAATTTCTTAACCTACGTGAGCTCTCAATTATCAACCAGAATAGTCCTTCCGACATTCTGTGTTGTCCCAGAAATTGACAGGAAATAATACAGATTTGGAGCTCCAGATGTGCCAGGTATAACGATTCCATGGGGCAGTTGTGGTTTGGTGGTAGGACTCTCCTCTTCCATGTGGGAGGCCAGAATTCGATTTCAAGTCAATGCACCTACAGCATAGCCGCCACTCATCAGTCAGTGGAGGCTTGGGTGTTGCTATTTTGGGGAAGAGGATTCAGACTCCACACTGACATAAACTAGGAAGAAAGGTCTGCTGATCGACTTAAAAAAAACTCAGCCAGTGAAAACCCCAGGAATCAATGGCACCAGTCTGATCCAAAGCCCATCAGGAGGATGGCAGAGCACCAGGCAGAAATCCATCTTTTTTATGTATGATGCTGCCACAAGTCAGAGGCTGATGCCACAGCAGCTAACAGCAACACTTAATTATAACTGCTGTGACAGTACAATGCAGTGATAGTTACTGTCTTAGTCACCTGGTACTGCTGTAACGGAAATAACACAAGTGGATGGCTTTAACAAAGAGATGGTTATTTTCTCACAGAAACGTAGGCTGAAAGTCCAAATTCAGGGCATCAGCTCTAGGGGAAGGCTTTCTCTCTTGGCTCTGGAGGAAGATTCTTGCTGCCCATCTTTCCCTGGACTGGGAGCTTCTGGGGTGCAGGGATCCTGGATCTTAAGGACATGCTCTGTTCCCTGGCAATGCTTCTTGGTGGTACAAGTCTCCAACTCTCACCAGCTTCCCTTTCCTTTATAGCCCAAGAGACCGCTTCAAGGGACAGTACAATCTTCTAGACTGAGTCCTTCTCACTAACACAACCACTGCCCATCTTCCCTTATTAACATCATAGAGGCAAGATTTACAGCATATAGGAAAATCACACAATACTATGTCTAGCCAAATTGCTACACATGGGGGGGGGGGTGCATAATTCAATCCACGACTTTTGTCCCACATCTTTGGAACAGAATAATCATTATGATCTAAGGGTTAAAATCTCTCTAGTTTTGATTTCTGCCCTCTTTTTTGGTATCAAAATACGAAAGTAATAAACCTTAAAACCTCATATTGTTCTGCACTCAGTTTTGCCACTGCCTTTATATAAAATGCCAGTCTAGCTGTTTTCTACCTCCCTGGTGTCTTTCCAACAGCAACACATAAAGAAAGACACTTATCATCCGCCAACCTTAGCCCAGGAAGGAATTACAGGGATTACCTAAGAAATTATTATAAATCATTTTTCATATACAGGTGTTCTTCTCTTTGCCCAACACATGTTTTCTGTAAATCACATTCCTTGTTCCCTACCAAATGAGCTTATAATTGTTTGCATATGTTTAATCTTTTATTCCAAGAGTATTAGTACATGACCATTAAAGAGAAGCTGGAAAAGAGCAAATGGGGCCATGACAGGAAAACTGACCCTGTTATTATTACTGTCAATATTACTTCATCCCTCTGTTCTTTATGCATGAGTGATAGTGATTTTTTCCTACATTATTCTAACTTAGATTACAATCTAATAGGTGACTATTGACCATTTTTTATTGTTTTTCAATTAGTGTTGACTCTTGCATTAAGAGTAACACTGCAAACAAGATGACTTGAGTTCTGGTGATTTGGAAACACTTAAATATCAAGGGATCTTACTATTCAGAAATGTGGAATTTTGCAAGAGGAGTTGACAGAGAAGGGCATCAACAGGGCATCAACACTTGAAGAAAGAGTAACTAATGCAGCCTCGTTGTTTTATAGATGGAGACAAGACACTAAGCCCAAAGACACAAACTAGCAGTAACCTCTGCTAGAGCAAAGACAGCCCTGTACCCCGAGCCTGTGCAAAGAATCTATTGGCATAAATCAAGGCATAATGATCACTGCTACTCACCCCAACACAAAATCTATCAGTTTGGATTTTGTATCTTGACCTTTCTTAGAAAGGAATATAAGGACTTGTTTTGTGTACAATAGACGCATAACAAGCTAACTGAGGTCAAGGTAGGCTTTGATGGGGATGACCCTATTCAACACAGACTCAAGCTTGTCCTACAATATAGCCAGATGGAGAAAAGAACAGTCTCCAGTTTTTATTTAAATATCTTTACTCAATTCTAGCATATTTTCATAAATCTGAATTATGACAGTGTCTTTCACACTCATTAAATAAGCAAGAACTGGAGAAGCTGAGGAGCAAAAGAAACTCGTGCAATTTAGGTAGGAGTTCGCACTGGTACAAGCCTTTGGCGAGCAACTCAGCAACATCCCGCAAAGCTGAGGACACATGCTCGAATCTACTCCTAGGACTGTAGCCTAGAGAAATTGTCACATGTGTATATAAAAAGACAGGCCTTTTTTTACTGTAGCATTGTTCATAATATAGAAAAAAAACGGAAACAGGAGAATGGATATTGCAATGGTTAATTTGTCTTAACTTGGCTAGGATATGGTGCCCAGTTGTTTGTTCAAATGCTAGTCTAGATGTTGCTTGAAAAGTATTTTGTAGACACAATTAACATTTATCATCAGTTGACTTTGGGCAAAGGAGATTGCCCTGGACAACGTGAATTAACCTCATCCAATCTGCTGAAGGCCTTAAAAGCAAAGGTTTCTACCAGAAGAAGGAATTGTGTCAAGCTTCTACTGACAGATGAGTGTTAGCTGCATTTGAGGTGCATTGGCTGAGAACTGAACCCAGGTTTCACACAGAAGGCAAGAATTCAACAACTCAACCACAACTGCCCCCATTTAATTATAATCAAGACTTACTATAGAAATCCAGCCTGCTAGCCTGCCTGTTTTAGTCATCTGCTGCTGCTTTAACAGAAATACCACAAGCAGGTGGCTTTAAAAAGAGAAATTTTATTTCACCATAGTCCAGTAAGCTAAAAGTCCAAATTCAGGGTGTCAGCTCCTCTGCTGACTCTGGAGGAAGTTCTTTGTCACCAATCTTCCCCTGGACTAGAAGCTTCTGAGTTACAGGGATTCTGGTCCTGCTCCTAGCACTGCTTTCTTTCTGACGGTCTGAGGTCCTCAAATCTCTCTGCTAGCTTCTTTCCTTTATATGTCAAGAGACTGTCTCAAGGCACCAAACAATCTTACACACTGAGTCCTGCCCATCAACACCACTGCCACCCATCCACCCTCATTAACAGCTCAGAGGCAGGGTTTACAGCACACACAATACTGGGAATCAGGATCCAACCAAATTTCTACACATATTTTTGGGGGAACACAATTCAGTCCATGACACTAGCGTCCTGCAAATTTCAGCTAAAACTGCAATGTCAACTGTTTTCTGAGGTTTCAGTCTGCCCACAAGTTTCAGGCTTGCCTGCCCTCATGATTGCATGAACCAATTACTTAAAATAAATCTATCTATCTATAAAGTTCCTCATTGGTTCTGTATCTCTGGAGATCTTTGACCAATATAGATACATTAATTGTGAAATGGTAACTGAATATAACCTTTACTACACAGCAGCTAAAATAGCTTTATAGGTTAACATGTAGTTGCTAAACTAACATAATTATCAAAAGCATAATTTTGAGCCAAAAAAAGCTAATTTCAGAAGAAACAGGTACAATAAGATGCCATTTATATAACTTTTAAAATTAGGCAAAGCAATACACGCAGCATTTGTGGATTTAGACATACATAGCCAAAACATAAAAACATTCATGGGAAGAAAAAAAATATCAAATTTAGTTCAGAGATTACCTCTGAAGAAGAAAAGATTTGGTGAGGACCAAAAGGTTTCAGTTGTATCTGTAACAGTTTATTTCTTTAAAAATAATACTGATAATAATAAATCTGAAGCAAATACAGCAAAACGTCCATGTGTTAAAAAAAAGTGCTTTTCTTATTTTCCAATATGCTTAAAATATTCCAAAACTTAAAAAAACACAAAGACTAAAAACAAACCACAATAGCTTAGCCTTGGATGGATCTGGATCATCTAGAATCTGAGAAGGCAGGAGTAACAAGGGTTCACCCATATTTGTGGCATTTTAAGAAGCCGAATGACCATCACAAATCCTTTGTAGCCCTATCCCCAGCACAGTGCCTAGTCAAAAGTAAATATAGCATAAACACTAAATGAATGAGCCACGGACACACTGAAATGATAGGGTTGTTATACACATCATTAATTAATAAAAATGGCAAAAACAAATAGTTATTGTCAATAATTTGAAGTTCAAATTGTTTCTAACATGGGTCCACACAGAGTGCTTCTCAAAGGCACCATTAGCAGAAAAAGATTGAAAATAAGTGAACAAAGTAATCTCGAAAGACTTTTCCATCCCTTCAATTCAGTGCTTGCTATTTATTTCAGAGCAAGGCACAGCACACACGTCCTGAGGATGGAGTTAAGAGCTACGGCTGCTAACCAGAAGGTCAGCAATTCAAACCTACCAGACACCTTGGAAACCCCACAGGGCAGTCCTCCTCTGTTAATTAAAGTGCTCTTCTGGGCCTTATGAGAAGAATTCCCAGCATTTCACTGCCCTAGATCATCCTGTCTTCATGAACAGTTGTTCCCAAACTGTCCTCAAATACTAGAAAGCAACATGTAACAAAAAATAGCCAGGGTGATTTTTGTCATTTCAAATTCCTGACCATTACAGGGGAATATATACAGGTTTGGTACTCAGAAAACCCATCCCATACATTTTTGTCAGCAATGATTTTTCACAAAAATTCAAGTGAATTTAGAAGGAATCAAAATAAGATACATGATAACTTTTACCCAAACCTAGTAATGAAACCCAAAAGATCAGTTTCAAAAAGCTTAAGCACAAGCATCATTTTAAATGGTACCACAGGCCCCACAATCTTAAATGAACTGGGTGGTTTTTACTTTCTTCTTTATGTTATTAAAATATTAACTCACTTATAAATATAATCCTGGAACTTCCTTCAAAATGCCTTCCTCGTGGAGGGCGCATATATTTTCAACTGTCTTTTAACAGTTTAACAAAAGAAGGACTCAGGTGGAGTCCCCTCTACTCTACAAAAGTCTTTCAAATGTGCAACAGGATCTTGCTGCAGCCGTTTGGTCAGCCCTCCACATAAAGACTGGAAAATATTTGTGTTCTGCTTCTGGAGTTAAAAATGAAGAAGACTTTTCCGTTCCATCAGTACTTTTTTGTTAATAAGTTGGCCATACTAAGTCAAAAATTATAAGCACCTGCTTTAGCTATTAAACATAGATTCAAAGCCCTAATGATAAAGTGACCTTTTTATTAATAACAGATAGTGACAGGTGGCCATTTTCTCATAGCATTCAAGGAACTAAATCAATTTGTAAGGTGTTGATGGTCCACCTCACCAATACTGCCTCTAAGATGTCAGTTCTGTTTGGTCCTGATGTTGGTAATCACTGGTAAAGAAAACAGGAGCTCAGGGTAGTTTTTCCATGAGTGTAGTTAACAGCTGCCATGGATGAGGTGTCACCTACCCCGTCACGTAATTTGAAGACATTACAGTTTATTTCTCATCACCAAAGAATCATAAATGCACTAAACAATGCACAGACATGTGGAACTTATTTACACAGTAATCATATCTGAATCAAGGCCTGAAAAAATGAAGTTATGTGAGAAAGCCACAGAAGTGTGAAAGGAATCATTGCAGCTGTATTTTAACATTTCAGAAACACAGCCTCATGTTTTCTTTGATTCATATATTAAAATTTTTTTTATCAAGTCACTAAAATACGGTGGCTTTCAGTTGAAGTGGGTTTCACCAACTCAACCTTGTGGGCAGACAGAAGGCCTTGACTACACCGCCAGACGCGTGAAGAGCAGTACCTGTGTCTTCTGCCTCAGATCGTTCTGGCAGGAAGCCTCTACCACCACTTAGAGCGCAGGAATCTCCGCAAGATGAATCTCCCTGGCCCGTGGCCACGGGGCTTTATTACTAGAAGGATCACAAAGACCTCTTCATAAACACCATCTTTCCTCTAACCCAATCCATAGGCTTGAACCCTGAGAAACAAAAGAGCAAACTAGTATAACTGAGCTAAGTCATGAAGACAGAGAGATGAGCGTGAAGGTTTGTGAAGAATGTGGAGAACAATTCCCTTCCCATAAAAAATTCCTTAATTCTCGTTTTCTCTGCAAATGTGAATCACTGCAAGCAACAGTTGCCATGAAGTTGATTCCAACTCATGGCAACCTCATTTGTGTCACAGTCGAATTGTACTCCTTAGGGATTTGAATGGCTGATTTTTTAGAAGCAGACTTTCTTCCGAAGTCTCTGGGTCAACTCAAACATGCAACGTTTTGGTTAGCTGCCAAGGATGTTAACCATTGGTATCATCCAGAGTTGACTATGCAAAGATGAAGGCACTCTAGAAACCTCTAAGCCTGAGGACTAGGAAGCAGGACCTCTGAACTATCAGCACTACTTATACCCTAGTCCCCTATTTCTTTTCTCCTGGCTTTCCCTTCACTGATTCCTTCACCCCTGTTATACTGAAGAAAGCAGTCGCCATGTCTCAAATACAAGAAGATCACCACAGGGCTGTGTGGCCAGAGGCAAGAACTAAACTGACGGTTCACCCCTAGACCCTTGGAAGACAGATGGCTTGTAGGAAACAGTAGGGAATTCAGCTCTTCTACAAGCTTGCCTGAAGGAACTTCCTTTTCTCCAACCAGAACTAAAAACACACCACAGTACAAAGAGCTGGGAGCCAGGCAATTTCCATAGCCAGGCCAGTCCTACAGATCCACTTTAGCAATCATGGCAGACTCTGCAATAACAAGCCATGTGATGTTAGGAGTGCTATTTCTCAATGCCTCACTATCCTTCCCCATAAAATACGAGGGCAGGCTGAGGTCAAGCAGAAGTTTCAGGCAGTCTTGGCATTTTATAATGTTAAATCACTAACCTCATTTGTGGCCCCAGTTTCCTTAAGTATAAAATTGAGGCGTTAGCTCCTGAAGTACAAAATGGAGAGGTTAGCATAGGTGATTTTAAGGTCTTTTCCAGCACTGAGGCCCTATGATTCAGCTAACGAATCAGATCATTTTATTAATCTCAGTGGCAGTTTCTCTGCCAAATAATGACAGGAATGTGCTTCAGCTGAATGCCCCTACCCCAGCTACCAGGACATCTGGTTGGGAAACACACAGCTACTTCTATCTGCCCACTTGCCAACACAGAAATCTTCAAACAAAGACGGGATGATAAATAGCATCTTTAATGGGGCCCCCACCTTGACATTAAATCTTGGGCTGAGGTTATCAAAAACAGCAAGTACACAAAGAACTTACTCATGGCCTTGAGAGCAAGCCGGAGAGCGAGCCAGAGAATGTGCAGGTGGCTGGAAGGAAAACTGACATGAATTACAAAGAAAAGGTGCATTGAGTTAATAGAAATAACTCTGATATTATGGAGTGGGGGTTGAAAACAGATGTGAGAAGCAGGCTACCTCATCACCATGAGGAGAGAACGCAATGGCCACAAGCCACAGCTTTTCTCAAACACACACACACATACTCAACTAAAGCATGTAGAAGCTGCTGTGTTGGCCTAGAAGTGTGGGTTGTGGCTCCCTTGGAGAGACACTAAGGGGTTGAAAGGTACGCAGAGTACTCCAGAAAGCGAGCCGTGTGAAGGTGGAAGGACAGTGCTCCATACTGGGCACACAGACCACAGGTTCAGGTCTCGCCTGGAGCTCTGTGATCTTTGTAAGTTGCTAAACCTCTAAACCAAAATCATCACCTGTGAAATGGAGAATACCCAGTATCCAGCTACCAGAGAACTAAAACAGTTTTTTTTTTAAGTGTGTGAAACACACACAAGTACTTGGGACATAAGTGACACACCAAAAAATGGGATTTAATAAGACGTAAGCAGGTATCAACGATCAGAACATAACAGCAGGTCAGTTACGGAGAGACAAACAGAATGGACAGACAGTGACAAGCACAGCAAAATGACGGGTCACTCGTGAAACTACAGCTTCTGTGAAATTCTTCGGCATCTTCGCTGTTGATAAGTATCTGTTGACTCTAAGAGGTAAAAAGCATGTCACCAGATGACCAATAAAGGATAACCTCATTCATGCTGAGAAAGAGGGAGAAGCAATAACATCAAGCAGAGAGAGGCTATGGAGACACACTCCCACTATCAACAGCAGTTATCACTGTCTTTGTCGTAGGTGTCATCGAGTCAGTTCCAACTCACAGCGACCCCGTGTCCAACAGACTGAAACACTGCCCTGTCCTGCGCCCTCCCCACAGTTACTGTGACGTCTGAGCACTCTCTTGTAGCCACTGTGTCAACCTATCTTGCTAAAGGTCCTCTCTTGTGTTGGCCCTGTACTTGGCTATCACTAGGTTTAAATATTAAGCTATTTTAGTTTTTTTTCTTTTTGTTGATATGTACTTCTGAAGTAGTCATTAAAACATGTGTCTTAAATTTGGTATTTATTTTAAAACTTGTTTTTAAAACTGCACATGAAAAATGTAATGATGCATACTGAGTGATTGCTGTGAGCGAGAAACCAAAGCTGTAGGGAAGACACACTGGCATTCTGAAATTAGACTGGTGTTCTAATTACTTGTGTTATCACACAAAGAGAGTATCCTAGCCAGTCAACAGTGCATGGACAGTCTTCTTAATTCAAAAGCACAGAATTAAACATTGATGTAAATTCCCAAAGAGCCTGGAGCTTAATTGGGCATTAAACATCCTCACCTAAAATAATAACTCACAATTCGGGATGCACTCAGGGGGACAGTGAATTTTGGGTGGGGCATTCCAGGAGGGTGATTTGAGCTGGGCCTTGGAAACTTGGAGACTTCACAAGGAGAAATAAAGTCATTTTCTGTTGCAGAGACAATTTAATTAAAAAGAGTCTCCATTCTATCCACTTGGCCAGGTAATAAAGAGCTCATTGTATTGTGAAGAACTGAAAAATCTTACAAGAAGGCAGATTGCATGACCTTCCATTTGTAACAGCTTCTTTCAGGAAAGAAAATAATGAGAATCACATAGAGAACAGTCTGCTTTACTTCACTGAATATGTAACTTTAAATAGGATTCCAAACCACATGAACCACACTCAACAAGCAAACTTCTGCTGGAGTCCTGTAGAGCCTAATTTTTACCTTCCCCCACACTTAACCAAACCTCTGACTGTTATCAGGCTGCTACCTATCTCCCACCTCTCACCTCCAGCCTTCTAACACACCACTAGACCATGGCCTCCTTTTATTCTTTCATTCATTCCCTCAGCTTTCCCTTTCCAATACATGCTACATGCCAGAAACATAAAGATGAGAAGATAGGTCCCATTCTCATGAAGCTTACAGTATAATGGTAATAAATGACATATTAACAGATATCCAGCCTTCTCTCAGTTTATTGGCAACCCTAAGTGGGTTAAATGCTACATCTACTAATCAAAAGGTCAGCAGTTGAAATCCACCAGGCACTCCTTGGAAACTCCATCGGACAGTTCTACTCTGACCTCTAGGTTTGCCATGAGTTTGACCTGACTCAGCAGCAGTCGGTTTGGTTCCGGTTTTTGTCGGTTTAACAGGAAACCCTGGTGCCATCATGGTTAAGTGCTACGTCTGCTAACCAAAAGGCCAGGAGTTCAAATCTGCCAGGTGTTCCTTGGAAACTCTATGGAGCAGTTATACTCTGTCCTATAGGGTCACTATGAGTCAGAATCACCTTGACAACAGGAGTTTGGTTTGGCTTAGTTATCAGGTTATTAGAGTACGGTGGCTTACACGTGACAGCAACACTGGAAGCTACACCACCAATATTTCAAATACTAGAAAGGTCAGCCCTGGTGAACCTGTCTTAGCAGCTATTCCAAACTAAGACTAACCAGAAAATCAGTCAATGAAAACCCTATCAATCACAGCAAAGTATGTCCAATACAGTGCTGGTTGGAAGGCACTCCAAATACACAGTAGCCATAACAATGGACTCGGGCATAGCAGCAATCATGAGGATGGCACAGGACTGGGCAGTGTTCCAGTATGTTGGACGTGGGGTCATCACGAGTTAGTCAATTCAACAGCAACTGACAATTAAATCAATGGCTGAGACATGCACACAGCATCAAAAGAGCATGGAAAGATCTGTCTAACCAGCCGGTAATCCTTATTTCCTGGATTCAGCCTGGATTACAGGCCAGTCCACATAAGGGGGACAACATGTGCAAAGACACATCTTGTGGGAAAAAGTGACAATGAATTAAAAGAAAACCATAAACAGCTCCAAGTGTCTAGATCATAAAGTGTGAGGCAGACAGTGTCAAGACACAATCTTAACAACAGTCAACGTTTACGGAGAGCTCACTGCGTGAGGCTGATACGTGAGCTCTTTTACATAGATTTAATCCTCACAACAATCCTATGAGGTGGGTTCTATTAACCTAATGTTACTTAAAAAAAATTTAAAATAAAGAAATAAAATCAAACCCACTGCTGACAAGTCGATTCAGATTTACAGAATGGCCCATGGCGTTTCCCAAGACTGCCTGGTGGATTTGAAATGCCAGCCTTCTGGTTAACAGCCATAGCACTTAACCACTAGGCCACCTAGTTCTCCTTACAGGCTAAATAATTTAGACAGTAGGTGAGGTGGCCACATTGCTATCTGCTTCCTCCTGAGACCAGAGGGGAGGATCTGAGAATCTCGTTAGTTACTCTGAGGAGGTTTGGTTTTTCCCATAGATAATGAGAAGGCAGTGAATGGGTTTAAGCTGGAGCTGGACTGGTGTCTCAGGAAGCTACCATAGCAGAGTGCGGAGACTGAACTGAAGAGGGACACAACCAGAGTTAGGGAGACCAGCTAAGAGGCTGTTGCAGTATTAACGTGAGCAAGGAGAAGCCATGAAATAACGGCATAAAGAAGGAGCAGAAGTAACAGATATAAGACATATTTCTTGGGAGACTGTTTTCCATGGGTCTCTTGAGTTGCTGTATATCTTTTGAGCACGGCACTGGGTGACCTTGGTTCCAGATATTTTAAAGACTTTATACAGGGAACACTCTTAGAAGATAGACATAGAGTCTCCCTCCAGAGAAAAAAGGCAGACATGCTTCTCACCCAATATAAAAGATCTAAGCCCCGTATGATGAGGGTTCCTCTCCTATAATGCGATGGTCAAATGTGTAAATGTCACCTGGCCATCTTTGTGCCACCCTAAGGGAATTGGACCTTGGATAACTACTGCAAGAAAATGATGACACTTGAGCTACAGCCATTCCTGTGAGTAATAAGTCCTTTGTCTCTAATCCAGGAGTCTCACGTCTTCTGCCAGCATCCACAACACTATGCCAGGCAGTATCCATGCAACTGTGTGCATAGGGTAAAATCTGAAATCCTGTACAATTTTTGACAATATTTCGGAGGAAAAATCAACAGGATTGGTGACTGACTAAATGTAGAAGATAAGAAAGAAAACAGAATCAAAGATTACTTCCCATTTTTCCATTGGGATAAAGGAGAAGATGGTCGTACCACCAACTGAGATGGAATATTTACCAGGCGCAAAGCTGGGACACAGAGGAAGCTGACGATTAGATAATAAACTCATACGAGTGCATGATGAGTTTGGAAATGCCTATGAGACATCCCTGTGGGAACATGTTACTAAGCATTGAATAACTGAATCAAAAGAGGTGTGACTGAGTTAAATGTGGGAGTTATCAGCAGTAAGCATGAAATCCTCTATTCAAAGTACAAAAATTTTGCTGGAGTCTGCAGTGAGCCAAAAGCAGAGCACTGAAAGTAACCACCAGATTTATCTTTAAATCCTCAGTGCCCAGAAGAGGCCTTGGCAGAAAGTACATGCTAAATAAATGTTTGTTAAACAAATGGTCAAAAACAAATCTAGAATTAGTTGTAGTCTTTGTTTAAATTAAAGTTGCTCCCACAATTACCTATGCAATGCTAATCCATACTTTCTCAAATCAGGATCTCTAAATTGGTTTCACATGAAATATAAATGGTTTCATATGCAAATAATTACAAATTTATCATTCTCTCATGTGCAATACAGAAGCAGAACAGAATTCTAAGAATCATAATTTCAAGGTTTTTAAATAGCAGTATTGCTCGTTTTCTTACTGGAGAAAAGTTTCAACTTCTCTTATTTTTCATGTATACAATGTTTTTTGAAGTTGTATCTGCAAGAAACTGTGATGGTTAACATTGTGTGTCAACTTGACTGAGCCATAATTGTCAGCAGTTTGTCAGTAATGATGTAGTTATCCTCCATTTTTTTTATATAATCTCCTCCATGATGTGGTCAGCCAATCAGCTGAAGGGGTATTTTATTGGGGGTGTGGCTTACACTCAATATAAGCAGACATTCTCGCAAAGCTTGCCAGCTTTTGCTCTGAATCCTGCATCCAGCTCATCATCATCTAATTCCCAGTTCTTATAACTTGAGCCAGTGGCCTGCCATGTGATCTGCTAATCTTGGGTTTATCAGCTCCTGAGGTTACGTGGGAGATCCTGGTAGCATAGTGGTTAAGTACTAGGGCTGCTAACCAAAATGCTGGCAATTCAAATCTACCAGGTGTTCTTTGGAAACTCTATGGGGCAGCTCTACAATGTCCTACAGGGTCTCTATAGGTCAAAATCAACTCAATGGCAGTGGGATTGTGTTTGGCTTTGGGTCTGAGTAGCTACATGAGTCAAGAGCAGTATCTAGAATAATACTGAACTCAAACATGGGACTTGAACTCAAACTTGGGACAATTGCATGAGCTATTTCCTTGAGATAAATCTCTCTTTCTCTCTCGGTATGTACGTGATGTATATAAGTGTATGTGCATGTGCATGTGTATATGTATATGTAGACACACACACACTTCACTGGTTTTGCTTCTCTACAGAACTCTGCCTAGGACACTGTATTAAAAGCATAAGATGTCTAAAAAATATGAAAGGCCTTTCCTTAAAGTAACTTACAAAAGCAAAGCAATAGCAAACAAGACAAACCAGAATTTAGTTCCTATACCATGTTTAGCAATTTTATCACCTCAAGCAAGTTACTTAACCTCTCTAACTTTTACTTTTCTCACTTTTGAAAAGACAGTAATAAATAATACATACCTCATAAATGATGAGAAGAATTAAATTCTATAATTCATGTAGAGTGCCTAGCATATACTATTCCCTTTATTAGTGTCAGCTATGGTGGTGGAATGATGAAGCACTTCGCTACTAACTGAAAGGTTCGCAGTTCAAAGCCACCAGTTGCTCCACAGGAGAAAAACATGGTGGTTTGCTTCTGTAAAGACTACAGCCTTGGAAACCCTATTGGGCAGTTCTATTCCATCCTATAGGATCCCTATGAGTCAGAATCAACTCAACACATAACAGGTTTGGTTTAGTATTATTTCCATCATCATTAGCTAGTTGGGGAAGACATATTCATAGAAAAGTCACTGAGGTATAGTACATAATGTTGTCAATGCTGTTGAACTGGTCTAAAGTGCTAAGAACTCAGCCTATTTTAACTTATTTAAACCACCCCAACAAGCCTCTGAATGAGTAGTACTATCAGTCCTATTTTCCAGATGAGAAAATGGCACCTAGACAGGTCAAGCATTTTGCTCAAGTTCATCCAACAGAAAGTTATGAAGCAGGAGGTAAACCCAGAGTCTTATCCCAAAATGTCTTTTCAGGGACAATAAGAATATATTTTAAGACTTCTATTTTTAAAAGAAAAGATCAGACATGTTCGGAAGCATTTACCTTCAACCCCCAACAACAAATACTCTTCTACTCTGTATCAAAAGATTATTCATGACTATCTAAACAGACAAGTGAATATTCTTTTCTAGACTAGCTGAGGTCCCAGGTCACAGATTCTTCAATTCAAGGAAGGAAGAGGTAATGCCTCATGATGAATATTGCATAAGGCAAAATTATGTTACATTGTGAACTGACCCACAAAACCGAAAATGATTTGAAGTCTAAGAGTTTGGGGCTTAAAGCCCTAAGGCACATTTACTAAATAAAATCAGTCAATGAGACATTAACAACCCTCATTTCTTAATGATCTGTTGGCTCTTCACATATACTTCCTTAATTACAGTTTTACATATACTCCTGTCAGATGCCATTTGTTTTAATTTTTATTTTCATATTCATAGTGACCCTATAGGACACAGCAGAACTGCCCCATAGAGCTTCGAAAGGGCACCTGGTGGATTCAAACTGCCAACCCTTTGGTTAGTAGCCATAGCTCTTAACCACTATGCCACCAAGGTTTCTAAATACTATAATAGATAACTAAAATATACAGCCACAGTGTTGAGTCAGACTGAACTTTTTTCTTTGTTTTTTTATTTTTCAAAGGCAGTGGAGGTAAAATACCCTCAACAACCAACTACAGAATGATGCTTAAATAAACTATGCAAGCCACATGCACTTAGAGTCAGATCACACACACATTAAAGACACTATTTTTAAAGATATGGGAAGATAATATTGTCATATTAAGTGAAAAAGGCTACACACAAAATAGTATACACAAGAAGACCACATTCATGTAATTAAAATAATAATAATAATAAAAGTATGCATAGACTAAATAAGCCTGTAAGTCAGTATAACAAAAAATTAAAAGTGATTATATTTATGTTTGTAATATGAGCTTGATGGAGATTTTCAATTTCAGTTGTTCAACTTCTTAACATTTCTCTATTTTCTGAATTTTCTTTGATAAACATATATCATTTATACATTTTAATTACAGAAAACTAATTTTAGAAAGAAGATGGGGTAGTAGAAAGATAGACAACTCCAGAAAAACAGCTGATCAGAACAACTGAACAACTGTCTTTACCTAATTCTTTCAGCAGTATTCACTGAAAACATTAACCTCTTCCAAATCTCTATTTCTTATACTTCTTAAAGTTTGGAGTATTTGTTTTTTGCAGACATGTAGATAATAAATATGGACAGGGAGGGAATAATAAACGTGAAGGGACGGAGGGAGAGAGGGAGAAAGGAAGGAAGGAAGGACGGAAGGATGGAAGGAAGTCATTCTTTCACCAAAAACATTCAAGAACAGTTCCATTTAAATATTTTTTTCATAGAGTACCTGGCTTCCCTATCCAACTCAGTTGTCCCTCTCTTCTTTAAACCTGTTTTTTACCATTTGTCTGCAGTACAGACTTGACCTTTGAAACCCAGAGTGGATGGTGCAGGTCCCACATAATTGTGAGAGGAAGAATAATTCAGCTCGTGCATCACTGAATACATAAATTTTTCTGGCAGCCATAACCAATTATCAATATAATATATTGATATTCCAAATTCAAGCTGCTTTTAAGAAAAAGTTATCCAAATTTTGTTGAAGGAAGAAAGGAAAAAAAAAATCCTAGTCTGCTGACCAGAAATTACTCACTTAAGTCTGATGAAGTACAAGAGCTATACAAACTATATAACGGACTTTAGCAGCTGTTTACATCTGGGAATGTGCATCACATACACACTCCCCCATGTGCAATCAGTAACCCTCTATGTCACTTTCAAAACACCAGTCATAACACAATTCAAAAAAGAATAATAGTATGCACATCTTTAAAAAATACAATTATTGGAAGAGCTCTGGGAAATTAACACGGCCCTACTGCGGAGGTCAAATTCATATGTAGTTTAAAGTGAAAACAAATCTGACATAATGAACATCTGTCATATGGCTCTCACAGACAGAACACACAGAATTTCAAAGCAGAGCAGAGATTAGAGTTCAGTGGGAAGTACAGATGCCCAACTACCTTTCTACTGGAGAAGCAAAAACATCCCATTAGTTCCCTGCTGTTTGGGCCAACTTAAGCCCAGCCTTCCCTGCAGCTCATGCAGGACAGGGCTTCAGTGTCTTGATGGCAGTTAACAGAAAGTTCAAACACACTCACACATTCCTCACCGTAAGAGCATGCTGTTTGTGGTTGTCAGTCTTCAGCAATATCACCTCAGACAGCCCATAAGCTTTTCACAAAATCAGCATAAATTAATTGGAAGAAGAGGTGGAGAAATAGAAAGAGGGCCTTCTTAAATCCTAGGAAGTCAGTTGCATTAATGGTCACAAAGGATGTTTTCTGTTTGGCTGTGGAACAGCTACAATTTTAAGCTCTTCAACTGAAGCATCCATGACTTTAAGAAATTAACTGTGGATTGACGTGTGCCAGAAATTCTGCCATAACTTGTGCTGGAGTACAAGAGACTCTACATTGCCTGTTCTTCTTCCCTTTTACAGCCTCTGGACTTGGGTATCATCCCCTGGGCTATCTGCAGAGGTCTTCCTATGCTCCTCTTCCCAGAATTTCCCCTCTGAATATGAAATCACAAGAGCCTGGGTATAGAAGATCTTAATTTTTATTATAGCAACTTTGTCCTTCTTGTATCCTCACTCCTTTGGCATTCTAATATCTGCAGGTTCTACCTGTTCATAAATTTAACTTTCATACTGGTTCAGATAAGCATGTTTCAAATGATTCAAAACATTGTCTTTTCTACCAACTGTCTTAAAAGGCCTACAGCAGCCTTCACCTAGCACAACAGTGAGGAAGAACTGCAGGCGGGGATGGTGCAAGGAGAGGTCAAGGGCTTGGACTTGGGAGTCACAGACACAAGTTCAGATTCTGACTATTGGGCTCTGTCTGTGAAGTTGTATGACCCTGGCATGTACCCTACACCCCTAATGCTCCCTACCCCCAATGGAGCTGTCGGGAGGATGGAATGAGATCGTTTATAAAAAGCAAGGCACAGATCTGAAATCCTACCTCTTTGGGTTACCGAAAAAACATCTTTTCCAAATTAGAAAATATCTGCTGCTACCGATGACAACAGAATCGAGATGAAACAGGGGGTATTTTTAACTTCAGTCTCTATAAATAAAAGTGGCTGTGTGGCTAGTCTCAGCTTTACTTTTTCATGTTGTGCATTAGCCACCCTGCGGCTCCGTTTCCTCGGCTGTAAAATGAGAGGGCTGTCTCCATAAAGCTCTGTGTTTCAAGACGTAAATACTGGAGAAAATGCAACTCACATTGCTGCACGCAGCCTATACTATCCAGCCGGGCAAAGCACCTTTTCATAACATCCAGGTCATACTTTCCTTCCATTGACTATTCCCATACGTAGGTGTATTCCACTGCACTGCTAGATTCTCAAAGGAAGACACTATCTTGCAGGCTTTTCTACCCATAGTGCTTAAAACAATTATCTGGTTCACAGTACATGGCTGATAAATGTGGAATGAATTAATGACTGCAACGGCGCTTGGCTTTGGCATCTTAACATCCTCCCCCAAGGGCACATAGTAGGTATCATAATGTTTGTTGAACGAATGGATTTAAATAAAGCTAGGAGGACCTTCATAGGTTAGGGACATCCTCTAGCTCATCTGGCAGCCCTGGGGCCTAGGACATAGCCTGGCACAAAAAGGAAGTACTGTTATCTAACCTTTTTTGCTCCGGGGACAGTGCATCTAGGACTCAAACAATTATTTAAAACAAGGGAACTACTCAGAAAAGATGACTGTGTCAAGTTTGTGTGGATTCCACTTCCTGAAGGCCTTCTACCCACCTGGCACTGTATTAGACACTTTATATGATGTTTTCTCAACAGCCCTGGTAATTAGGGATTATTTCCAACATTTTTAAAATGAGTACACAAAGATTCACAGAGTTTAAGTCACTCGCCCCAAATCACGAAACTGATGAACAACAGAGCTGGGCTTTACACCTAGGATTCTGGAGTGCACGCTCTTCCCATTACGCTAGGCTAAAGGAAAGGAGCCCTGGTGGTGCAAGGGTTAAGCCCTGGGCTGCTAACTGAAAAGCCAAACCCACCAGTTGCTCCACAGAAGAAAAGGTCTGGCCTTCTGCTCCCCTAAAGACTACTGCCTAGGAAACCCTATGGGTTAGTTCTATTCTATCCTATAAACTAGCTATGAGTTTAGAAATGAGTCAACAGTGTAGACCAACAACAAGCTAAAAAAAGAGGAAAACACCAAAACAGACACAACTGTCTTATTTGTAGTCACAGTGATTTGCAGAAGGAAGGAGGTAAAAACAATCAGTGAGTCAGTATTAAGGAAGGAGGCTGACCACTTGGCGTTGACTGCTCCAGCCAATTACTGACTCACAAATGAGAATTCTGTCCATCAGAGATAGAACAGAAGAACTTTGAGGAGAGTCACTGTTCAAACAGGATCACTCTGGCTAGTGGCTACTGGTCAGGGAAAGTGGCACTGCCAGCCCAGTTCCTTCAATTCCAGGCCAGCACATCAGAATACCTTTGCCTCAGATGTCAGGATCAGCCTTCCACGTTCTTAGAGCCAACAGACATAGTCCAACAGTCTGCACATAAAAAGCCTATCTGCACTTTCCAGACAGAGAGCTGGGGGCATGGGAGACCAGAATGGTTCTCAGAGGAAGAAATGTTATGACTCTTAGTTTGGGGAAAATTAATTAAAGAGCAATCCTAAATCCTAGGTGCTCTCCACACAGCAAAAACATAGACAACATTCATTTTTAAAGCATCAGAGCTGGTTAGCTATCATTTTTAAAATGTCATTTTGTTGGCATTTTTCATCGTTTTGTGAAGACCTAGCATATGAGTGGTAGTATCCCTTCTGTGAATAGAGGGAAAACAAATAGAATGGAACTGAATATGTTTGGAACATCTATTAATAAATCATTGCCATCTTCCAGCTCATAGCAATTCTACAGGACAGATTAGAACTGCCCCATATGGTTTCCAAGAAATACCTGGTGGATTTGAACTGCTTTATGCTTCAAGGGTTTCCTTAGATCATCTAGGAGTCCAAAAATAATCCTCTTTGAGGTACTGTAAGGAGCTCTGCTGGTACAAACAGTGAAGTGCTCAGCTGCTATCTGAAAGGCTGATAATCAAACATACCCATAGGTTCCATGAGAGAAAGACCTGGTAATCAACTTCTGTAAAGACTACAGACAAGAAAACTGTGTGGGGCAGTTTCACCCTGTCACATGCAGTCGCTGGCAGTTGAAATCAACTGGACAGCACCTAACAATTATAAGCCTATTATTAGTCTGCAGGCTCAGGTGTTTCATTTTAAATACTTGAGAGTCTTTGTTAATCAGCAACTCAAATGCCTTAGGCTTCATTATGGCCACCTTGCCTTTACTAAAAACCAAGAAACCAAACCCTTTGGCCTAAAGTCAATTCCAACTCATAGCAACCCTACAGAACAGAGTAGAACTACCCCATAGTGTTTCCAATGAGCGCCTGATGAATTTGAACTGCCAGTCATAGCTTTTAAACACTACGTCACCAGGGTTTCCTTAGCTTTACTAACAGGGTCCAAATCTAGGGTGACATCTTCTTGATTCAAGAAGCTAGACACCCTGGCTATGGTGGAGAAGACAAAAGCTGTACAGGATGATACAGAGGAATTTAAGCCAGATTAACAAATAATTGAGCCTTCTCCCCGAGTTGGGTTAAAAAAAAAGAGGAAGAAAGAAAATCACTGATGTGATTATACTATTCATAAGCATCCCAGAAGCCATAAATATTTGTAAAGTACAGTCTTTGTATTTCCAGTGCCAAGGGCATAACTAAAGAAATCAGTGTATGCATATGCATATGTGATAGCTATTCCTTTAGCTTACTAAAAGTACAAGCAAAAGCCCAAGTATTATTGCTGGGAAAGTTAGGGTAGTTTATAACTGAAACATACTCTGGTCAGACCAGCAGTTACCTGTCTTTACATGTCACCTTAAAAAAAAGAACTTTAAAGATAACCAGTAACCAGCCTTTGAGTCAATTCCAACTCACAGCAACACCATGTGCTTCAGAGTAGAACTGTGCTCCATAGGGTTTTCAATGGTTGATTTTTTGGAAATTCATTACCAGGTCTTTTTCCAAAGTGGTTCTGGTGACTTGATCCTCCAGTCTTCTGGTTAGCAGCCAAGTGTACTTAACCACTGACATCAACCAGGTACTCCTACTTTAAAGGTAGAAATTTAAAATCTATAGGGGTCCCTCTGCCCTCTTCCCTCCTAGGCACCCGGTTGGAGCTTGGAGGATACGTTAACTACTAGAGACTATTCTAGAGTTTTTCCCTGTATTGAACAGAACCCTGAGCCTTGAAAAGGCCTGCCCAGAAGCCCTTGAACCCACAAAGCAAAGCAATCCTTTTCCCCTAAGGCAGCCTTCTAATTATTTGAAGGCCATTTTCATGCCTTCCCTTTTTCTGGTTTGTTCCTTTCTGGACAGACATGGTTTGTCATTAATATTACCCCATGAGTAATCTGACCAGAACATACTTAGCAAAAAAAAAGGAACCAAACCCTTCCATTCAAGTAAATGCTGTTTCACTTATGCACATAATTAAACCACTTAATTGCTTTCACTAGTTGTCCCCACTCCAATCCAAAATTGTATCCAAACAGATTAATATTAACCATAAAACCGTTATCTTCCACTGAACGCCTGTTGTCTGCTAGAAATTGTGCTAAATGCTTTAGATACAGTCAGTCATGCTGTAACAAAGCATATGGACTCCTGAAAAACACCATGCTGTACAAAATCATGACATAAAAACCACAGGGCTTCTGGAAAAATATGCTGGGGTGCATCACTCAAGAACTTCATCAGTGACACATGAAATAAAAGAAAACACAGTTGCTGAATTGATTCTGACTCACAGCAACCCCATATGTGTCAGAGTATAATTGTGCTGCACAGGGTTTTTAATAGTTCATTTTTCAGAAGTAGATCGCCAGACCTTTCTTCCAAGGTACCTCTGGGTAGACTCAAACCATCAGCCTTTCAGTTAGCAGTCAAGTGTGTTAACCACTTGCAGTAACCAGTGACTTTACAAACCTAACACAAAAAACTAATAAAAAGGGTACCATGGTTTTACCCATGTTAAATGATTAAGAAATCCATAGAGACTACAGTGACTATGGTATGTCACCTTGCAAAAAAACTAAAGTTTGCTTGGCACAGAGGGCATCAGAAGGGTTATGGTTCATGGCTGTTGGGATGTGGTAGAAGCAGAATTACTGGAAATTGGAGAGAAAGCTGTATCACAAGCTGTGAACGGGTGTGGGAGCTTGGAGTTGTTTCAGGAGTGTGTATTTTGTATATCCCCACACAGCTCAGTTCAGCCAAGTGTAGTTTTCCATGTTCACCTAGTGCTTCTCACAAAGGTCACTGGTCTTAAATAAACATGAGATTTATGTTATGTTCAAATTGTTCCCTAAATATCAGGCAGAAAAAAAATGCATTTTCAAAACAAGTACAGTATAACCAGCTATATTTTACCTCACTGAATCCTAACAGTACTAAAAGTATATAGCATTAATTTAGCTTTCCAGAAAAGGAAACTGAGGCTCAGAGAGGTAGAAAAGGGAGGGAGAGGAAGGCATGGAAGAAAGAAAAGGCAAAGAGGAAGGGTGAAGGGGGAAAGAAAAGAAGAAAAGGGGGAGAAGGGGAAGGAAGAAAGGGGGAGGAGCAGGGAGAAGTAGGGGAGGAGGGAGGACTGGGAGGGAGAGGGTGGAAGAGAGGGAGGAGTGGGAGGGAGAGGGAGGGGAGGAGGGAGGGAGGGAGAGGGAGGGAGGGAGAAAGCTATTCCATTGCCATGGAGTTGATTTCAACCCACAGTTACCCTACAAGACAGCAGAACCACACTGCACAGTTTCCAGCTGGTTGATTCAAGCTGCCCAGCCTGTCTTAACCAGTGCACCACCAGGGTTTCCCAGAGAGGTTAAGTAGCTCCCAAAGCCACATCATTGGTGCAAGTCAGCTGCACAGCAAGTACAGAACCACAGTCTGCGGGTCTCCCCTCGCTACCTTATACCTTATTGCTGCCCCCTTTTTTTTTTTTGTCCATTAGTGTAGGTAGTAGGTACCTTCAAATCTTCTCATGTAACAGCAGACGAGATCTCCTCTGACTCTTTCTCTCCTGCCTCGTCTGTCCCACAGTGAAGAGTGCAGTGGAAACACCCATCTTCTGGTAGGTGTGCAGCACTACCATGACTCTCACCCCAAGTTAGGCAATGTGCTCCCAAGATTGTTAATCTTCTTAAGAAGGTTTTGTTATGTTTGGGCTTTTGGTTTTGTCTCTTAAACTCACAGCTGTAACATTCACCAGCCAGATTCAACAGGATTTCAGCAAATTTCACTGAGCCTAAGGATTCACTTTCTGGAAACCCTTTTTAACATTTTCACAGCCTCCCTTGGCACTGAAAAACGGTGACAGAGTATACAACTTGTGTATAAGTTCCTTGGCAAGGAAGAAAAGGATTTCTTACGCTATAAAATACCCGTTGTAAAACAAAGTCACTCCTTGCCTTAGAACCTTTCATGGCTCTTAGTCTGCCTTTAAGATCAAATCCAAGGTCAGCGGTATGGCCTGTGTCCCTTCCTGGCATGTCCCCAGACTCTGTCTCTAGTCGTGTCTCACTCCACTTCCTGGCCCCACATTGAATGCTTCCAACAAACTGAGTTCCTTTTGGCTCCCCTGGTCCCCATGTCTCTCTCTTCCAGACTCTGCACATGTCATTCCTGCTGCCTGAGACAGTCTTCACACCATGCATCACATCATCCTGCCTCCACTATTTGATACCTCTATGTTCCTTCCTCCTGGCAAGTTCTTCTGGTCCTGTCCCCAAGTCTAGATTAACAGTTTCCTCTTTGGTGCTCTTATCACTCATCGCACATTCCCTCTCACAGTTGCTACCTCACTTCAGTAGAGTTACTCTTAGATTTGTCTGATTCCCGTACCAGCTCAAGTTGTGTGAAGGCAAGAACTGCATCTCATTTGTTAAATGAATGAATGAATTCTCATAATCTCCAGCAAAAGAGCTTTTACGTGCAACAGCTCATCTGACCCACACATGTCATTTTATAAAACAGATGGTGAAACAGGCACAGGATCTGAGAAAGCAAAGTTAATAGCTAGTAGTTGGTGATGCTTTCATTAATTCATTCAAGTTGTGGCATCTGTTCTGTTCTAGGCACTAAGTATACAGCAATGATCAAGCTAGAGAGAAATCACTGCATTCATGGAGCTTACATTCCAGTGGTTGAAAGACAGACACCACCCCCCAAAAGACAAACAGGATAAAAAGAATATCAGTTTATCAGACATTAAGGACACTATGCAGAAAAATAAAGCAAGGAAATGAGATGAGTAAGCCTTCCCCAAGGGACCCTGAGTGAGTCAAGCAGTTAACATGCTCAGCTGCTCACTGAAAGGTTAGGGGTTCAAGTCTATCCAGAGGGTGCCTCGGAAGAAAGGCCTGGTAATTTATTTCCAAAACAGTCAGCCAGTGAAAACTCTATGAAGCAGACTTCTACCCTGACACAGATCGGGTTGCCATGAGTTGGAGTCACCTTGATGGCAATGAGTTTGTTTTTTAAGGCCTCTTAAGATAGTGTATCATTTGAATAAGACAGGTAAGAGGTAAGAGACTGATTCATGCTGGTATCTGGCCTCTAAAGCAGAGTTGCTGAAGCAAGAATAGGCCTGGCAAGCTCAAAGACGACAGGACAGTACTGCCAGGGTGCAGTAAAGCTGCATCTCAAATTTCGGGCATGAGACTAATGAGAGGTACCACTTCCGGAGCACCTACTACGTGCCAGGTGGACAGACCAGAAAGGCACAGTCCCTGTCCTCATGTACCTTTTACTCTGGCACACTATATTTCACATCTTCTGAAACACATCAACCACACGTTTGTAGCACAAAGGTCAATTTACTCCTTAGCCTATCAGGAGGCTTTTCTCTGCTTTGTCAGACTTTTCTCTGAGTGAAGGAACAGGTAGTGCATCACAGTAATTTTGTGCTAGTTTATTAGGACGGACCAGAAGTCACCTTCTGTACAAAAACTGTGCCAGCAGCCACATCACAAGGGTTTGTACACTGTGGCTTTTTGATCAAACATATGAAATTAACTGTGGGCGGGAGGGACTTAAACATATTATTGCTTGGGAAATTGCATAATAAAGACAAAAGCATCCCTATTACTTAATGTAATGAAAACAAAAATAAAGATTTATAAGCTTCCCAGCTATGAACTAAATTTGCTGTGCATTATTTTTTACATCTCTTTCTACTTTAGAAAAACCACTACTAATTGCATTCATATTACACAGTATCAACCAAACCTGGATTTGGGTTTCCTCCAAGACCACCAACAGGCTCAAGTTACAGCAAGTTTATTAAATAAGGAGAAAAAAAAATTTTTTTTCCCTCTTTTAAGCAAAAACTAGAATGTGTTACCTTTTGGAGCAACAAAACAGATAAATGCTTGATAAGTAATATTTTAAGAAAATATGAAACATTTAAATAAGGGGAAAAAGCTTACTTTCTTTTTTCCCTAACTCACAAAATAATAAAGAATTTTTAAGGGCATACAGTTTATTGGTGGCTGGGAGCCTGAAGCTAATGAAAAAAACGTTTACAAGTTTGGTTTCCACGGCTTTTCTTTTGTGTTCTCTGGGCGCAGATGCTGCTGGCCGTACGCTAGGAAAACCTGGAGCTCGGCTAGAAAGAGAGAGCACAAGGAATTGGGGACCAGTCCAATTTCAGCCCTATCTAAACCTGCCCCTGCAGTGAACGATTCACCATTTCCCCATCAGACACAAAAAATAAAGTTGTTTTCATGGCCATATTTCTAAACTCTGGGCTTCACTCTAAAACTATTTCCAGCCTCTGTCTTCCCTTATTGAGCTCTGCCCTTTATTTCACATGACAAAATTTAGACAGCTCTGTCCTTCTAGTGGCTAAATCCCCCCCAAATGTTCCATCACCCAACAAGTCCAAGGCCAACCATCCAGTTTATAGCACAGATCACATTCACCCTCTTGTCACCACTGCACTTCTCTCCCCTGAATCCTCTCCAGCTTCTTGTCTTTTCCTTGGTAATGATCACCTCTGAACCCACCAGTTCTTACAGACTTTTCATCAGCATGAGAAATGGCACTGCGGTGACAAGACGGGGGTAAATAATCAGTCACTGATCTCGTACTTGCGGGGAAACGAGTCTTTTTTTTTTTTTTTTTTTGCCTCCACTATAATGTCTTGTATTTCCATCCCTCTGTCCCTGGAGCCCACTATTTCCTTATTTTCACTCCCTTTCTAGACTTTATGGATGAGGAAACTGAGATCTACCCAGCTGGAGGTACAGTTGGTTTCATAGCTAAGTTTCTTGGCTATTAGACTGGAATCCACTCCGCTGAGTCTTTCTTACTCAAATCCAAGGGCTCAAATGGTGTAACCTACTAAGTATGGATTTTGGCTAAGGAGAGGATAAACAGTCAATTTTTCTCCCAAGTCACAGGATAGATAAATGGAATATTCACACATGGAATAATATGTCATTAGAATTCCATTTTCAGATCATATTTCTGACAGTTTTATTGAGCTATAATTTACATACTACAAAAATCACCCATTGTAAGTGTACAGGTCAATGATTTTTAAAAAACATATACAACTATACAATTATCACCACATTCAACTTTTAAAACATTTCCCTCACTCCCAAAAGCTCCATGGTTTCTGTTAGCAGTTCCTTCCCACTCCCACACTGAGGCCTGAGGAAACAGTGTCCTGCCTTTTGCCTCTCATATTTGCCTTTTCTAGAAATATCATAGAATGAAATCATACACTGTTTTTGTATCTGACTTTTTCCATTTAACATAACATTTTCCAGCTTTATCCACATTATTGATTACAAAATAGTAAGAAACACTCTTTAGAAAGGGCAGTTCTATTTTGTCCTATGGGGTCACTATGAGTCAGAATAGGTTTGTCACATGGCAACACATTCTGTTGTGTGGCTATACCACATTTGTTTCTCTTCACCAGCTGATGACTATTTAGTGTTTTTTTTTTCCATTTTAAAGCTAAGTAATTAATGTTGCTTTGAACATCTACATGTCTTTGTGTGGACACATGTTTACATTTCTCTTGGGTAAATAAACGCCTAGTGGTAGAGTTACTAGGGCATTTTCTCACTACCGTACAGTCAATTCTGACTCATAGCAACCCAACTAGACAGAGTAGAACTGCTCCATAGAGTTTCCAAGGAGCAACTGGTAGATTCAAACTGCCAACCTTTTGGTCTGAAGCTGCAGCACTTACCCACTACACCACCAGAGTTGGCAATATAGTAAGTTTGCATGTAACTTCTTAAGAAATTGCCAAACTGTTGTCCAGTGTTGCTATACCACTGCTCATTCTCATCAGTAAACAAAGTATGAGGGTTCTAGTTTCTCTACATCTTTGTTAATACTTGGTATTATCAGCTTCTTTATGGGGTGTGTGTGTGTGTGTGTGTGTGTGTGTGTGTGTTAATAGCTATTCTTAGGAGTATGTAAAAGTAAAAAAGAAAAAAAATCAAAGCCAGTGCCATCAAGTTGATTTTGACTCATAATTGTGGTTTTAGCTTATTTAGCATATTTAACATCGAGAAATATTTGCCATGCAACAGTAAGAGAAGCAAAGCAGAGCTGAAAATTGTTTACATAGAATAGGCTCCTACATATACATGAGGATTAAAAATAAATGCATCAAAATATTGGCAGAAGATATGCATAGCATTTTTTTTCTTCTTTACTCTTCAATGCAAAGTTTTTCTTGAGTAAGTATATGAAAAAATACATGTCAGATATTTAAAATGTTGTTAAGACTATAAGAATTATGTACCAGAAGTCATTAAGATTAGAATACACTCCAGCCCTAGCTAAATTCAACTCTATTATCCATTCTGGGAAGGGGCAGTAGCAAATTTATAAAAGCAGGCTGGCTTCTCTCTGCCTCAGAGCACAATTTCTGATCTCTACCCCAGGAATTTAATCAAAAACCAAACTCGCTACTATCAAGACAGTTCCAACTCATAGTGAAATTGGACAGGGTAGAACTGCTCTGTAGGGTTTCCAAGAAGCACCTGGTAGATTGGAACTGCCAGCCAACCCAGGGACCAGTAAACTATAAAATCTAAGCCACATCCTATTCACTGCCTGTTTTTACATAGTCCACAAGCTAAGAATGCTTTTTACATTTTTAACTATCAAAAAAAAATGAAAATGCTATTTTGTAACACTCAAATGTTATATGAAACTCAGATTTCAGAGGCTGGAAGTAAGTTATACTAGAACATTGTCACGCTCATTTATTTATGTATTGTCTATACCCTGGTGGCACAGTGATTAAGAACTATAGCTGTTAACCAAAAGGATGGCAGTTCAAATTCATTGGTGCTTCTTGGAAACCACATGGGGCAGTTCTACTCTGTCCTATGGGGTGCCTTAAGTCAGAACTGACTCAAGGGCAACAGGTTTTTGTTTGTGTTTTTGTTTTTTTATGGCTGCTTTTACGTTAGAAAGATGTGGCAGCCTTGGAAACCCCACGAGGCAGTTCCACTCCTTCCTATAGGGTTGCTATGAGTTGGACTCAAACTCAACAACAATGAGTTTTGTGACTGCTTTTGCACTAAACCAGGGGAGTTGAGTAGTTGGCAACAGAGACCACAGGGTCTATAAAACCTAAGATATTTATTATCTGGCCTTTTACAAAAAAAAAAAAAGAAAAAGAAAAAGTTTACTGATTCTTGCCTACCATCTGTCTTAGTTATCTAGCATTGCTATAACAGAAATTCTACCAGTGATATTTCATTCTTTCATAGTTCAGGAAGCTAGATGTCTGAATTCAAGGCCCTGTCTCCATGGGAAGTCTTTCTTTCTCTGTCAGCTCTGGGAAAAAGCCCCTGTCTCTGAGCTCTAATCCTGGGCAATCTACATGTGGTGTGGCATCTCTCTTCCCTAATCTCTGCTTCTCTCAGTTTAAGTAATCTTTTATATCTCAAAAGAGACTAATTGAAGCCATACTCTATACTAATCCTGTCTCATTAACATAATAAAAACAATCCATTCCAAAATGGATTATAACTACAGGCATAGAAGTTAAGATTTACAACACATGTTTGGGGGGTGGGGGACACAACTTAATCCATAACACCATCCCTGATGCATGCATGCACAGAAAAGGCAAACTCAGTTCTATTATGCCATTCTGAAGAGGAAGAAAAATCAGGGGATCATCCATACTCTTTGTACTAACATATATTAATATTATGCTAAATATGTAAAATCTGTAGTTGCAATTAGCAATGTCAAAGTCTTTCAAGCATGCTGCAACATAGATGAACCTTGAAAACGTTATGTTAAGTGAAATAAATCAGTAACAAAAAGGACAAATACTGTGTGATCTCATTCACATGAAATAAGCAAACGCATAGAAACAAAGAGTATTAGTGGTTACCAGGGGTTAGAGAGAGAAAGAAAACAGGAATCTCTGTCTAGGGGACACTGAGTTTATGCTAAGGATGATTGGACAACTTAGAAAAGAATAGTGATAATGTTTGCACAGTATGAGGAATATAATCAATGCCATTGAATTTTATGTGTAGAGAACATTTAGCTGGCAGACGTTTTGGAATCCATATTTTTACCACAATTAAAAACAATAATGAAAACCTTTGAATGCACTGTGGTAAATTATAAGCCTTAAAATTCTGTCTGGAGCATAGCAGATTCTCAGTATTTGTTGAACAAATCAATGAATGGATAGATGAAATCAACATTTATTAAGGGCTACTGTGGCCTCCTGCAGTCACTGATGGTTCAGTGACAGAATCACCACTATCTATGCAGGAGATCCATGCTCAGCTCCCAGCCAATGCACTTTCTGCATGGCCATCACGTGTCTGGGGTGGAGGTTTGACACTAAACAGCTAGGTCTCAGCAAAGCGTCTAGACTACCAAAAAACAAGAAAGAACGGCATGGGAATCTACTTCTGAAACTCAAGTCAATGAAAACTATGGATTGCACTGACTTTACCAGCATTGCTCATGGGGAAGTGCAGGCTCACGCAGAGTTTTGTGCCACTTTGCATGGAGTCACAGTGACTCAGGGGACAACTCAACAGTAACTAACAACAAAACGAGCTGTAGGCTAAGTGCCATACTGAGGCCCGTTGTGGGTTGGGAGAAACCAAGAAAAGATCTGTCCTTAGGAATCTGAGTGAGGAAGTGGAAATGAACAGGCAATTCACATAAGAAGAAAAACAAACTATCACAAACATATGAAAAAGATATTTAACATCACCAGTAAATCAAAAGTATGTAAACTTAAACCACAATATTTCCTTTTTTTAACCTAGAAGTTAGCTAAAGATTTTTTTAAAAATTATAATACATAGTGTCTATATAAGAAAAAGGCATTATCTTTCAATAGAATACACAACAGGTACACGTTTTCCCAGCCTTTGTGGTAGGCAATGTGGTTGTCTGTCTAAGAAGCCTCTAATCTTTAACCCAATGATTTTACTTCTAAGAACAACTGCCAAGAAAATAACCATGGATATGTACAAAAATTGGCAGATAATCACAGTGTTGTCTATACCAGCCAAAAAGAGAGTGAAAAAAAACTTTTAAATACCTCAAAGCCACTGTCATCAATTCTGACTTATAGCGACCCTACAAATCAGGGTAGAACTGCCCTATAGGGTTTCCAAAGACCACCTGGTGGATTTGAAGTGCTGACCTCCTGGTTAGCAGATGTAGCATTTAAGCACTACACCACCAGGGTTTCCTGATAGCCAGCAATAGAAACTAAGTACAGAACCCCTGATGGTGAGATGGCTACAGCTAGTAACCAAAAGGCCAGCAGTTCAAATCTACCAGCAGCAACTCAGAAACGCTATGGGGCAGTTCTACTCTGTTCCATAGGGTACATACAAGTCAGAATCAGCTCATCAGCGGTGGATTTCTTTTTTTTCCTGACACAAATTACACAAAGCAGTGATTAAAAATTGATGACTCAAGGATTACAAATTTTGATATAGAAAGCTATCCACAACACTGATAACCGGAGGAAAAGCAAGCTATAAAAATTAGCTTGCAAGAGTGAGTGTTTTTTGTTGTAGAAGGTTTTGAAGGAATGAGCAAAACTGAAAATCATATTTCAACTAGTTTTCATTATACTTGTCTGCTTTTTTCTCATTTTCTACAACAAAAACATTACTGGGTTAGTTTTTTTAAAGTCAGTTAAAAGTGGAATAAATCCTAATAAAAGCAAGAACTCTAGGATACTTATACAAGTAGAATAAAAGAATGAAAGCATTAATTAGTTGATACATGTAAACAAGATTTATAAATGCTCATGGTCAAGGACTTTAACTCATTCATTCAACAAACGTTTGTTTCACATACTAGAACCTCATCAGTAAACAGAATAGACAAATCCCTGCCTACATGGAGCTTCCATTCTAGTATTTCAGCGTCTCCTATATCCCTTGCATCTTCCATAGGAGGGGCAATGGTTGTGCAGCGATTAAGCACTCTGCTGCTAGCCCAAAGTTCAGTTGTTGAATCTACCAGCCTCTGCTTGGGAGAAAGATGTTCCACACTGTACTTCCTTCATGATTACAGCCTTCGAGACACTGGAAGGCAGTTCTAGTCTGGCCTATAGGGGCGCTATGAGTCAGAATCAACGCGACAGCAATGGAGTTGATTTTGGTTTATCCTCTGTGGCAGCAAGCACAATGCTGGGCACAAGTAAAATTTTTATTTAGAAATTATTGATGATTTCTTAACAATAGGATTCATCGCAGTAATGTTTTGATAGTCACACATACTTTTTTTATAATCTAAATACAGCTTTTCAGGAAACCAGTGTGCAAAGTGGGTTAGACCTGAAATGCCAAAATCTGGCATGAAAGCATAGGTTCTCCAGGGGCATTTCCAACTCAGTCCCCAGCCATTTCGGGAGAGGGAGGAAGCTGTCAGATAATATTTCATGAATTGCTGGGCTTAAGTTACTTGAACCAGCTGGGGCTTTTCTTAAGCTACCTTTGCCTCTGGTCCAAACATCCTCACGGCTGAAGCTGCCTGTTCAGTATCACTCCACAGAGAAATGGGTCTTTCTGTTTTCCTCATAACTGCAGACGGTGCTGCTTTTTCAGGCTAAAGAAACCCTGGGACCTGGTATTCAGCTTATGTAATAACGGCTCCCTGCTGAGACAATCCACTAAGAGATTTGCACTCAATTTCACAAGACAGATTTTTCTTTGGGGGAGCCAGAGTCATTCATAATGTATTGACTTAAAATAAGTACATACGGGTGCTTTCAGTTTCCCAGAAGTCCTGAGTCACTGACAAGTCAACTCACTATTATTTTATTCCAAAAAACAGAAGTTTCAGCAGTTGCCAAGAGATACTAGATACATCAATCGTGCAATAGTGTTAAGGGGTGTTTGAAATTAAAGCCACAAACACCATCCTATGACTGTCAAGAAGAGGTTATTAAAATCAAATCGGAGACAAGATGATGGACTCAATTTAGCCCAGCATTTTCCCCCTGGGCGAACTTGAGAGCAAAGTACTTAACTCTATGGAGTACTCAGTAAAATGAAGAAATGATAGCATAGTTAGAGAATTATTCAACTCGCCTTGCTCCGAGGCAAGCACAATATGAACACTTGCCTCATGGTGGTTCCAGACCTTCTTTCCCTCCGATGTAATCTTAAGCATGTAATTGCTGTCAGGTGCTATAGAGATGGTTCCTGATTGGTAACCACATGCACAGTGAATGAAATTCCCAGGGGCTCCTCAGCAAGCACCAGGAAACACACGTTGCTCCAGAAAGAAGCCATGTAATGGAAACAGCATACTCCATGGCCATTTGGAGGAAAGGCTTGAGTATCTGAGGCGTGGGTTCAAGAACCATCTCTGCCACATCCTAGCTGTACCATCTCATACAAGTTATTGAAATTCTTGTTTTCTCATCTGTACAATAGCAATAATAAAACCTATCATATAGCAAAGCACTGTTAGGATGACAGGAGAAAATGCTTACCAAGTCACAATACTAGCCCTATACAACCACTCCAATCAGGTGGCACATCCAGACCTCATGTGGCCTCTGCATTCCACCGTCAGTCTCTTGTCTATTTTTGTATCATGTGCTCCTTAACACCATAAAAAAAATCTAATAAACTCAAACTTCCCATCAAACCTTAACATGCACACAGCAGAAACTCGCCACAAGGTAGCAGAGGAGAACAAGAAGGCAAAATGTCCTCTCTAGGTGCTAGGTTAGGATTTCACTTTCTTCTGGGGTAGTTTTCCTCCTCCTGCTCTCCCAGCAGTCCTTTTTCAAGTAAAAACAAAAGCCAAACCCACAACCAAAGTCTTTTAAAAGTGCAATTATACCCTTAGTATCTGAAGTCCCTCTTAAAGAATACTGGCTCTTTGCAGCCTGCAGCAGGACGGGGGCGATTGATTTAATTAAGCCACTAAACAGGTGTGTAGAAAAATACAGCCAGACTGCGAGGTGTGGGCAGAACCACCAACACCATAATGTGCCAAGAGGAGACCATTAAAATATTAGAACTACTTTACACACGTCACCCAACTTAGTAATTCTACCTGAAGGTCCTCGCCAACTTGCATTTCAACCAAAATGGCATCTGACAATTTATCAAATAAGTTAGAACTTCTAGGTTAGTACACTGAGCACTTTTGCTTAGTAGCACAGTGGTTAAGAGCTACAAAACCAAAAAGCATACCCACTGCCATTGAGTCAATTCTGACTCATAGCAACCCTACAGGAGAGGGTAGAACTGCCCCATCAGGTTTCCAAGGAGTGTCTGGCAGATGTGAAGTGCCAACCTTTGGGTTAGCAGTCATACCACTTAACACTACACCGCCAGGGTTTCCCTAACAGCTACAGCTCCTAACGAAAAACAGTTAGCAGTTCGAATGTACCAACTGCTCCTGAAAATCAACTCCACAGCAACGGGTTTTTGCTTTATTAAATGAAAGATTCTTGGATTTCAACCATGCTTAATACTCTGCATGCATAATATTTTGTGGTCATATTTAATTTACAGGTACTTTCAGAACCAGGTCATTTCACATATTCATCAGACTGCAAGGCCTACTGTTTCCTGACTTCTCACCAATAAGTGATATTTTTCCTTGCTGTTGCTGTTCTTATTAGTTGCCTTTGAGTCGATTCCAGCTCATGGTGATCCCACGTGTGCAGAGTAGAACTGCCCCACAGAGTTTTAAAGGCGGTGACCTTTTGGAAGTAAGCCGCCACACCCATCTTTGGAGGTACCTCTGGGTTCCAACAGCCAATTCTTCAGCTAAGGATAGAGACCTGGTTGCACAGTGGTTAAGAGATACGGTGAGCTACTGCTGCTAACTAAAAGACGAGCAGTTCAAATCCACCAGCCACTTCTTGGAAACTCTCTGGAGCAGTTCTACTCTGTCCTTCAGAGTCACTGGGAATCCTCAACAATCCAAGAGCAGTGGGGCGGTGAAGCTAAGTGGGTAAGCATTCAGGCCACTCAAGCACTCCTTCTCTTATTGCTAACTACTATCAACTAACAGGCTAGAAGCTTTACAAACGGTAGTTAAGTCAGTCCTCACAATGATGTTGTTGTTGCTGTCAGGTGCCATTGAGCTGGTTCTGATTCATAGCAACCCTATGTATAACAGAAGGAAACAGCGACATTACAGTGCAGATATTATTCACCCCATTTTACGATGAAACCCTGAAGATCAAAGAGGCTAAGGTGTACAGTTAGAGAGGCTGCACTGGGATTTGAACCTAACATCAAGTCCCAGGCACTCGCTATTCATCCACTCATCTATCCCAGCTAACAGTCCTGCTCTCTGTTGCTTTTCTACAGCAATTCCTACCTATGTCACATCCTTAATCAGCAGCGGCATCTTACTCACGCAGTGCGCATGCCCTGGCTCCTTAGGAAGACTAAATTTTTGAAGATAGAAATTCTACCTGTACCTTTTCTCTATGTCCTCACAACAATTCCTGTTGTAGAAAGGCCTAGCGTTTAAGTTGATATGACTTGCTCAAGGTCACACAAAATCAGGAATGAAGCAGGTTTAAGCAAAAATAGGCCCCAAAGCATCAAATGTTTACCAAGCTTGGTCTATTACAAAAAGACACATATAGACAAACAGGTGTTCTCAAGAGTCAGTGCCTACAAATACCATCTTCTTCCCCAGGAAGAAAGAGATTATGTTTGTAGGTCTGAAGAGGCCATAGATAATTCAACTATTTAAAAAAAAAAATAGCTTATGATGACCCAAAGTTTAGCATTTGAATTAAAAAAAAAAAAAACTATAAAAGGAAGGTGTGTGCCAGTCACAAGAAACTCCAAAAGCTACAGAAACCTGTGATGCTCTGAGGTGAGTAGAGCTTCTCTCCCTCTTGTCCAGAGACTGTCTGATACAGATCCTCAGAAGTCCCTGAAAATTTGTTAAGCTTCTGGTACATTTCAATTTCTAGAGTTTTAGTAATTTTGCTTACTAGTAATCTTCTAGGACCTCCCATCTAGACCCTGATTTTCTAAATAATACGCTGCCGAGGAAAAAGAGAAATACAAGAAAGCAAAATCTGAAATGCAGAGAAATCACACCATACTTTTCACATACCACTTTCAAATCCCACCTCTGCAACTTAAAGGCTAGAAAACCTCAGCAAATTAACCACTGTAAGGCTCTATTTGCACATCTACAAACTGGGAATGTGGAAAGGGTAAATGAGACAAGGTTAGTAAAGCAGTTAGTCCAGTACTAGCACCCAGTAAAATAATAATAGGATTAAAAAATAAAAAGTTGCCACCAAGTTGATTCCAACCTAAGGTAACCTGGTGAGTGTCAGAGCAGAAATGTTCTCTGTAGTGTTTTCAATGACTGATCTGTGACAATCAGACCATCGAGGCTTTCTTTCAACTCGAACCACTAACCTTTGGGTTAGCAGCCAAACACATTAACCCTTTAAGGCACCCAGGGACTTAATAATAGATTAATGCTTACATATTCAGCAGCAGCCAGCAGTATTTCTATCAGACCCTCTGTGCAACTGAAGTAAAGAGGAAAAAAGAAAAGTACTCCTTTTGGGCTCTGTATAAACAAAAGAGCAATTTCCTCCTTTTTCCTGGAATAAGACTAATATTAACACGGTACGTTCCCTCTGGTTTTATAAATTATCTCCAGTTGGGCTGCTGTCATCAGTCAAAAGGACAGAGAAGAATAGATGCAGAGATATGTGATAAAGCAAACACAGTAAAATACTAATCACAGACTCTAAGTTGTAAATGGATGTTCACTGTACAATTATTTCAGCTTTTCAATATGTTTGACATTTTTTGTGACAAATTATTTTGAGAAAAAAACAGATCTCTGTACTAATTCTGGAAACCCTGGTGGTACAGTGGTTAAGAGCTATGGTTACTAACTAAAAGGTCAGCAGTTGGAATCTACCAGGCATTCCTGGGAAAACACTGTGGGGCAAGTTTTACTCTGTCCTAAAGAGTCACTGGAAACACTGGTGGCAGAGTCGTTAAGTGCTACAGCTGCTAACCAGAAGGTTGGCAGTTCAGATCTGCCAGGCACTCCTTGGAAACTCTATTGGGCAGTTCTACTCTGTTCTGTAGGGTCGCTACAAGTCAGAATTGCCTTGACAGCACTGGGTTTGGTTTTTGGTTATAACGTCACTGTGAGTCAGCATCGACTCAAAGCAGAGTGTGCTGTCAAGAGGGTGAGGAGAGCAGATGGAGCTGCAAATAGGCGGGTATGCAAAACTGATTTGGATTATATATTTTCATCTAATCACAATAAAAAAAGAACTGACTCAATAGCAATGGGTTATGAGTGCTAAGTCTACCAAGGAGGCAACACCGCAGGATGTCTGCCAATGAAGGCAGGGCTAATGCAGTAAAGAGAGCTCCTTGGCTGGCACAAATGGTTAAGTGTTGGGGTACTAACCAAAAGACTGGCAGTTGGAACCCACCCAGAGGCACCTCAAGAGACAGGTCTGGTCATCTACTTCCAGAAAGGTCACGGCCTTGAAACCTTACAGAGCACAACTCTAGTCTACAATACATGGAAACTCCATGAGTTAGAACTGACTCCAGGGCAATTTGATTCATTTGAGGTTTTAAAATAGCCAGAAAGTCTAGAAATAATTCTCCAAATCTCATTTTAGGCAAAGCTTCAAAGTTTCTGCTCCTCTGTTACAAAAATCGAACTCTTTCTTTCCCCAGAATCCTCCTGTGCTATAGACACAGCACACTGCAAGAATGGGAGCCCTCCACAGGGACAGAACTGAATTCTAATCCCAGCTCAAATACCCACTGGCTGCAGATTAATCTCTCTGAACTTCAAAAATCTCATCCTCTTATCTCACACGTTATTAGGAAGACTAGAAAGAAGACATGTAAAGTGCCGGACACACAGCAGAGCCTCAATAAACGCTAGTGGTTATAGCATTTTAATTATTACCGTGGGCTCTATGGAGGCGCCTGCACCTCTCTGGCAGGAGCTCTGAAGGCAGGTGACCCCGGAGCAGTGCTGCCCCAAGGGCAGGAGCTAGGAAGATGCAGGAGGCTCAGAAGACAACATTCCACAAACCAGGCCAGATTCTGCCTCCAAAACTTTCCTAGGGTCTAAAGAAAAATAACCCAAACAAATGAAATCGAGACGACATTTTTGCCCTCCTCTAACCCTTCTCTTGAGCAAGTCTCAGTAACAGCACTTTGGTTTTGATTAGAAGGCTCTGTTATGGTTCCCAGTATCCTCACAGCCCCTAAGTCTCATTCTAAACAGGGATGGCCTCCTATTAAAGACAACCATGCTTTAATCTATATACCAGAACATGTTAATGATACTGTACTGGATTTTGATTCTTGGCCAAAGAGTGAACAGTGCCAACATTTGTAGACTTCCAACAGGAAATTAAATAACTGCCCTGCTGGAAATATGAACCAATTTATGGTGGTCAAATCTGAATCTTCCAAAACACTGGCATAGTTTATGTGCATCAGGCACTAGGAAAGAGATGGGGAGAAATTCAAAAGAAAACTCAATGAAGCATACATGGTCCTTTCTCCCCCTGTGTCCTGCATATACCCTTCAAGTAGATAGAGACCACTGGGCATCTACATCATGTTTCCCTGGGAAATATTAACTGCAGAAACCTCAGGCAGAGCAGTATTACAGCCACAAATTCAAAAGCACAGGCAGGCAGGAAATGCAAAACTCCGCTTTCCTCTCAGAAAACACATTCCATACTCCACCCACTACATTATGAAATACACATTTAGAAGCCATTCTAGTCCATTAAAACCTTCCTCTTAGTTAAAGAGAAGTGGTAATGCTCTGAACCTTCTCATTGTTAAATCCAATAAGAACAGGAATCATGTTTATCTTTTCCCCGGTTGCACCCCCAGAGCCTAGCATATAGTAAAAACCCGCCGCTGTCAAGTCAATTCCGACTCATAGCGACCCTACAGGACAGAGCAGAACTGACCTGTAGAGTTTCCAGGGAGCACCTCGTAGGGTTCAAACTGCCAGCCTTAGCAGACATAGGACTTAACCACCACGCCACCAGGGTTTCTCACAGGTAGTAAGCACTCAATAAAATAGAGTTCCTTCTTGTGTTACCAGAGCTACCATTTGCTGGGCCACTACTAGGAGTACAGGGCACTAGCAGGATGCTGCCTGTACAAAACACAGCCCTGTCATCCATACAGGTATTAAGGAAAATGCCTGCCGCGGACTGAGCATTTGCAAGGTAACAGGAATGGCGCACTGTTTTTCTGATCCTACGTTACAATTATTTGCTAAGGTAGTGTTTTGTCACCTGGTACTGCTCTAACAGAAAATACCACAAGTGGAAGGCCTTACGAAGAAAAATTTTATTGTCACTGTCTAGTAAGCCACAAATCCATTCATGAGTTACAAGTCCACTCAATAGTAGAAATTATCACAGTCCAGTAGGCTGAGTCCAAATTCAATCAGAACATCTTGACACAGGAACCTCACGTCCAAAGGACGTGCTCTGCTCTCAGTGCTGCCTTCTTAGTGGTACAAGTTTCCCAACTTCCTTTGCTCACTTCTCTCTCTTATATCCCACCAACTGGTAGATTGAGTCCTGCCTCACCAACACAACTGCTGCCCTTTCTCCCACATCACAGAGGCAGAGTTCACAACACATGGAAGAAATCACAGGATATCGGGACTCATAGCTGAGACAAATCAATACATACACTTGGGGGGGGTGCATAATACAATCCATGACAGGTAGATAATTCTCATCCTCATTTTGCAGATGAAGATGTGATTATCTAGAGGAGTTAGTAAGTTGTCTGTGGAGTAGAACAGAGGCAGTACATGAGTCATCATCTCTCACTCTTCCAACCACTCCTATGAGCTGCTTATTATTAGCCCCATAACATAGACAGGGAATAGGTTAAAAATTCTTCTAATCTTAACCCAATATTGCAAGGATAGAGCAGCACGGACAGGGGTCTGGGAACCATGCTCTCAGGGGACATTGAGGCCAACTGGCATAATTAGCCTCTTGCTAAGAGTCTTCTACACCCCATATTGGTAAGTGGCATCTGAAGTCTTAAAAGCTAGCAAGCTGCCATCTGAGCTGTGCTAAAGGGTCCCAACTCAGCCAGAACAACAAGGACATGAGGGAAAAGAGCCTAGAAGACAGAAGGACCCACGTGAATGGCCGACTGTATCAATTTGTGATGAGAAGAACCAGATGGTGCCCTGCCATCACCAGTGACGGCCATGGTGGGGCACACAACATCGAGTCCCATTGGCTGCACAAGAAAAACAGGGGTGTACCTGAAGAACTCAACTGAAAGCCCACAATCGATAATCCAAAGGCCTAAGGGTTCCCCTGGGAGCATGGCCCCTAGACCTGCTGCTGTCCCTGGGCAGAAAACATTATTGAGGTCAACTCTTCAGACAGAAATGGACTGGACACAGGTACACAATGTGACCATATGGTGTGTGTACTTTACAGTTCTATGAATCTGTAGGATGCTGTCCTACTGGCCTCTTACTAGAAGGGAGAGGAGAACGTAGAGAGGAGGGGACAGGAGATTGTTAAGAGGATATGACATGTATGGAACAGAAAGGAGAAGTGTGCTGTCACCGGGCAATAAGAACAGAAGGAGCTTCAGAAAGGCAGACATGCAAATTTAATTTGAATACTTTCATTCAAGCACAATTTAAAAAAAAATGATTAATCACATCCATGTCAGTCAGCATCCATTAAATCACTCTTCTCATATCACATTTCCTGAATCCACCTGAAGACCCATTTTCTTTCAAGTGTCTGGGAACACAGTCCTCTGGTGCTGGAACTGGTTTGAATGACAACAGTGTTCACTCGTTCACTTGTTGTTGTAACGGCAAATAAAGGTCAGGCTGCGGCCAGCTTCTGAGAGCGACTGCAGTTGCGGATTCAACACAATGCCTCCATGGAGAACCACTTTCTTTGGGTTCTTGTCACAAATTGTAGTGCACCCTCTACTCAGACGACTCACAGAGTATTTCCTAGACCCCTGCAGGTCCAGCCAAGGGACGGCACTGAAGTACAGCTCTTAACTAGGAGGGCACAACAGTATCACCATTGTGTTACTGTTTTCCAAATGGACAGGCATCCCTGGATCCCGGGACTATTTGCCTCAGGAGGTCCTGGCTAGGACCTGGGCACAGGTAATTTGTAACAGTCCCTCAGGTGATTCAGTACTCATCCCTGATGAAGGACAACTGGGGTGAAGTCTCTCAGATTCACCTGCACATCAGACAAGCTCCCACAGATCTATCACAATTCCAACTGATAAAATAAGTTAACACAGGGAGCTACCCTTTGAAAGTTAAAAGCATTTCACCACTAAAGGTGGTGCTGTTAATATTATTAGTTTCATCTTTATACACAAGATAGTATATTATTAGACTCACACATCCTCCTGGTTTCCTTTCATGAACTCTCAAAAATAGTAATAATCCAGTCCTGCTTTCCACAGCAATAGTCAACACAGGAGGGTTAGGCATTTTTCCTTAATACAAAATTATAGGCCACCAACCAAGAAACAAAAAGACAACCAAACTTCAAAAACGACAGAATTGCTTATCCAAAAATGCATAATATTTGAAGATTTAATGCTCTCAGATTAGCATAATTACTGGTATCACTCTGGCTCTGGTTTTCTCCATATCCAGTAAGTCTTCCTCACTCAGAGACTCTTTCCAAGTCAACAAAAGAAACGGGCAAAAACTCGTTTTCGAAGATAAAGGGACCTGGAAGAGCTAGGGCTGCTGCAGGTCAAGTGGTCTCAGGCTGCCAAAAGACCAACCACCAGTCATACTATATTTGCCAAAAAGCAACCTGAGGCCAGTACTAGCACTACAGGGCCCCAGTTCTTTTTTCTCCAAAGAGATCAAAGCTGTAGGTGGAAACAAACGAGACAAAAAGGGCTAGTGAAGAAGGGAATTGGGCAAGTTAGGCCCAAAATTCTAGTTGAGAGCAATAGGGACATCCCAGCAAAATCCAAAAGTACCAAGACATGAGAGCAGGTACTGGCTACAGCCCCTGATGGTAGAAGCAGCCTGAGTAGCTGTATTAGCGTTTTAAAGGAGTTTCCTGAAATCAAACACATGCACAGCCCATCAAGAGTGTTTGAAAAAGCTGGGGAACCTCTGCTTGAGGGAGTCCTGATGCTGTAATGGTTTTAAGGGCTCAGTTGCAAACCAAAGCGGTCAGCAGTCTGAACCCGCCAGCCACTGCATGGAAACCCCACGGAGTAGTTGTCCTCTGTCCTACAGGGTCGCTGTGAATTGGAATCAACTTGCCAGCAATGAATTTGCTTTTTTTCTTTTTATTTTACAGTCTCACAGAGAAGCAGGACTTGGTCTCCTTGTCCTGTTTGTCAAGAGCACAGAAGGTGCCTACATCTGTCTGGAGTTCCAGGCCAACTTCTCCCTGCTATATAGTAGCAGATGCACATTTCTGGCCCTGGCTTGACTAAAACAGGCCCCTGAACTGCTGCCTGACTCCTAAGAGCCAAAACGGTCACAGGAACTATTAGGTGTTACTACTACAGGGTCTCTAGGAGTCAGAATCAACTGGACGGCAATGCTTTTCTTTAACGGTGAGACATAAAACACAAAGATAAACAACTGGTACAAAATGCCCACATACTATGAATAGGGTCACTTTCTTCATGACTAAAAGCTAACTTATGTGAGTGAGTTAAAACAACCCACGCACTGGCAACTCATTAAGGGAAAACAACAGAAACACAATGAATATATTTTTCAGTATAGAAGAAGTAAATGTGCTTTCTGTTTAATGCTACAAATATGTCTTCTTCATTTTGTATTGGACTTCTCACCTTCAGTACAATTGTGGGTTCAAATCATTTCCATGGTACAGAGAGGAGTCCTTCTGACCTCCACACTACATACCTATGAGTCATTCCCTCAGTCCACAAGGGTTTGGGGACCACAGATCACCTACCACTTCAGTTCTACAGATTTAAGCCTCAACTCAGTGGCAGGAATTGTGCAAGGTAGGCATCAGAAGCCAAAACACCAATTGCCTTCCAGTTAATTCCCACTCATGGCGAACTCACAGGCAAACCACACTCTATCATAGAGTTTTCAACGGTTGTGATCTTAGGAAGCAGCTTGCCAGGCCTTTCTTCCACAGAGCCACTGAGTGAATCCAAACCACTTATCTTTCACTTAGCAGCCAAGTGTAAACTCTCTGTGCCACCCAGGGACCTAGTGTCCACCAAGAGCAGCTGCCCAAAGGGGCCCACGGGACTGTGAGAAAAACGCCAAGCCAACAGGTTCTCCTTGGCCAAATGGGGTTTGTGACTATGGACTCTCCTGAAGAGATGTAATGGCTTCGTTTTTTGAAAAAAAGAAAGGTAAACAGCTAGACCAACTTCTCACAATTCGTTTTCAACCTGAGAGTTTTAAGGGCATCAATCATTCACTTCTCTCCATTTGGGGGTTCTTTAGCCACTGGCCACACTTAATTTGGACTTTTGGAGCACTGCCCCATTTATGGGACGAGATGTTCATTCCTTTCCACACCGGTCTACTTTAAAGGGACAAGGTGCTCAGAGCACACAGTTATAATCAGATGAACAAACACTTACTGTTAATGCCACTCTTCCTAATCCACACTCACCCAGTTAAAACAAATTACATATTAACCCCAGTCCCCCCATTTTATATGGTCAGTTGGTTCTATAGCCGCTCAGCAATTCTTCTTTTCCTTAGATCAGTTTTTAGACACAATCCAGGTGAACAGCACTCCAGTGAAACTACTACCAGACAGCACATGTGAGCAGGACAAGATCACCCAATAAGTGGGCAAGCACAGACCCACTGTGCCTTGCCACCAACCTGCAGTGCACAGTTTCACCTGTCTCCTACCAAATCACAGCTATGTGGAAACCCGTGTGAAGTTACTCCCCACAGATTAGCAAGTAAATACAATTCCGCCTGTGCTGCCACGCTCGGCGCAAACCGGTGCATAGCACGCTCCCTGGTGAACCCACCCTGCATGTAAGTCCCTGGAGCCCACATTTAAGAGCTCAGGCCGTCCTGGCAAACATAATGTCTTTCTTCAGTCATCATGTACACAGTTACTTGCCTTCAGAAAAGCTATTTACTTCCTACAAGACAAAGTTCAGCTGTCTTAGGCAAGCATACTAAACCTTTTCGTGGTCAGCCACATCTCCCCAAATACCTCCCATTTGCCGCCCTTGAAACCCTTGCTCCAGCTAAATGAACTACTAGCCGTTCCCCGAGAGGCACTATCTGTTTGACACCTCCGTGCCTTTGCATATGCTGACTCCTCCACCTGGTCTGCCCTTTCTATCCTCCTTTTCTTTCTGGCAGTCACCCTCAAGACCCTTCAATATCCAACTTTTCTGGGGAGCCTTCTCCGATGTCCTCAAGACAGTTAACCACTTCTACAAAACTGCAACACATCATACCACTTATTGTGCTCCATTACAATATTTGGATTATATTTGTTTGTCCCCTTCCATCCATGAGTTCTTTAAATGCCAGAGTTGTGTCCTCATCTCCAGAACTCCACCACTGGGTCTGCACACAGGGTTAAGAAATGAAGTGTGCCGCCTTCTTCTTTGTGATCCCCTAATACACACAAACAACTCAGGGCGAGACAATTCAGAGACTTCAACAAAAAGGAGAGAAGAAAGTGCTCTGGAATGTTCCCCAAATATCTTTTGACCCCTTTGGCCACTTCCCAGGAAATAACATTCTTCTCCAAAATCAACCTTAAGGCATTGTGACCAAATCTATTCACCTGCTGACAATTTCCCAACACACCTATAAAATGAACACATGCACTAAATTCTCAAAATGAGTTTCTCTTAATTGAATACATTTCTCCTGAGCAGAACAGTGTTTTTCCTTCCCTTACACAAACACCTGGCCTTTCAACTCCACTGAACCTGGGCAAGCTGCCTGCATTCAGCCTGCCACAGTGTTGGAATGCAAGGATTGGTGACTTACACCAATCATGAGTTTTCTTTCTTTTATGAAATGTCCCCTGGTGAGGTAAATTAGCCAGAATTGAACTCTCTGCACCTTCCTCCTCAGCATCTCAGAGGACCTTCTTTGATCTTGTGTTCCTTCTTTGAAAACACCCTAAATCCAAAATGTTAAGTACCCAAAGTATTCTTGGCATCAGAAATGTTTAAAAAATGATTGCAATTTACCAAAATTTTCTTACACAGTTATTTTAGGATCCCACCTGGAGTCTTCTTTAGTCAAGAAGACAAAAGCTCAGATGTGGGCTAAACTAAAATTTGGCCTGTATTAGGTTCCTAGGAGGTCTGGCAGAGCAATAGTTAAGTGCTCAGCTGCTAATCACAAGGTTGGTGGTTCAAACCCACCCAGCAGCTCTACAGGAGAAGGACCTAGCGGTCCGCTTTCATAAAGATTACAGCCAAGAAAATCCTATGAGGCAGTTCTACTCTGTCACACGGAGTCACTATGAGTCAGAATCCACTCCTAACAACATGAATTGAATAGGCTGCCATAACAAAGTACTATGGATAGATGGTTTGAAACAAACAGAAGTATATTCTCTCCTAGTTCTGAAAGGTTGGAGTCTGAAAGATAAATAAGTGTCAGCAGGGTCATTCTCCCTTCAAAGTCTCCACGGAGGAGTCTCCCTTAACTCTCTCTTCCTCACATCTAATGACACCTGACACTCCTTAACATTCCCTGGCTTGCAGCTCTGTCACACCAGTCTCTGCCTTCTTCACCACATGGCTATCTTCTTCTCATGTGGGTGTCTGTGTAACCTCTACTGTTCTTACGTGGACAACAGTCACTGGATTTAAAGGCCACTCTGATCCAATGTGAACTCGGTTAATTACATCTGCAAAGGTCATGTTTCCAGACAAAACCACATGAGGTTCCAGGTGGCTATAAATTGGGAGGTTTGGGGGGAACCACTGTTCAGTCCAGACTCCACAGGAGAAACATGCGGCAGGCTGCTTCTCTAACAATTTACAACCTTGGTAACCTCACAGGGCAGCTCTTCTCTGTCCTATAGAGTTGCTAAGAGTTGCAATTGACTTGACAGTAGTGGGTGGTGATTCAGTCCACGACATGGCCTTTTCAAAGTCCTTCTGCTAGGGACCATATTAAAGTGGACTCAAGCTTTCTGAAGTGCCTGCCCTAGATAGATGAGATCAGTGCCTCAACTCCAGGCTTCCACGGACCTCCATTTCCTATGGAGACACTAGTGTAACGCATATGTGACATGCAAGATGCTAACTGGAGCACATTTGGAAGCAGCCCAGATCTTTCAGGCTCACTGTTTTGGAGACTCTTTAGCACTAAAATACAGAGACTTCAGCTGAAGGCACCACCTACTGTCTTTCTTGGAAGACTTCTGTAAGGTTTCACCTTTGCTGCCATTAATTACAGACATTTCACATGGCAGTCATCGCACTGTGGAGTACTAATCAGGCTACCTCTCATCTCCCCCCTTAAAGGCAGAGAGTTCATTTCTAGATCCCTGCTTGGCTAGCACACGGTATGTGCTTTCTAATCATCTGCTCATTGTTTCTGACTGTCATGACATTATCTTTTCCAGCTTACCTACAGATTCTGGGATGGCTATGCATTGCCCAGGATGGGCCATGACCTGAAACAAACCACTGAAGACACTGAAGCAGCAGGTGGCCTCAGTATCAGCATCCCTTTGTAGCCAGTTCCAGGTGGTCGTGGATCAAACTGCATGACAAGATGACTAATCTAGCCCTAGGGTCCTTACTGATAATTATCTACATTCTTTCAAAGACATCTTGTCTTCCCAGAATCTGGTTCACCTGGGAAAAGAATGTCATTTCCTCCTGGCAATACTCAAATTAGGTGGCTTATACATTTGTATACTTTTTAAGCCCTGTAATTCCAAATGTCAGACAAAGCAAATTTTCCCATATATGACTGGCAAACACTATAGACTGACTCACTCATTCTTCCCCTTCCCTAAACACTTTTTCTGCCTTCTTCAACTATTTTGTTGCTGTTGATGATCATAGCTGTCGGTGAGTCAATTTTGACTCACAATGACCCCATTTGTGCTGAGTAGAACTGCTCCTTAGGGTTTTCAAGGCTGTGATCTTTAAGAAGGAAATTTCCAGGTCTGTCTTCCAAGCCACTTCTGAGTAGGTTCACATCGCAAACCTTTTGGCTAGTAATTGAGTGCTTAACCATTAGCACCATCCAGAGACAATTCTTCAACTACAAACCTACCTATTGCTGTTGAGTCAATTTTGGCTCATAACAACCCTATAGAGACTAGAAAATGAAATTCAAATTTACAGAATCCTCTGCAGCTTTAGTGATCCATTTGACCTCCTTCTGGCCAACAAAAGGAAGGTGGAAGTCACTTGGGAAAACTGCCTTTGTAATATGAAGTGTATTGACTGCTATCAAAGCTTTAAGATGATAAAGCAGGTCAGAAATTCACCCATTCATTCAACAGATGTTTACTAAACACTCCTGCAACTCATCAAAACACAAAACTAGGCTACTGTAACAAGAAAGCCAAAGTTAAAAAATGTAAACAAGATAGAAATTTCTCTCTCACATAAGTTACTTTCACAATAAAAAGTCCAAGTGTTCATCCAGGACCAGGATGACAGTTCAATGGTGATGAGGACCCAGGCTCCTTCTGTCTCATTGCTCTGCCATCCTCAAAGTCTTACCCACATGCATATGGTTGAAGATAGCTTATCTGCATTTCAGCCCAAGAGAATAGGGAGGGAAAGGAAGGAAATGGCCTATACTTTTCTTTTCAAGACCACCAGCCAAAAGTTAAACATATCATCTCTGTTCACATTCCTTTAACCAGAACCTAGTCACCTGACTGTACTCAGCTACAAGAAAGACTGGGAAATGTGTCCTCCTATAATAGTTCCTACTGGAAACACTGCTAGCGTAGTGGTTAAGTGCTACAGCTGCTAACCATAAGGGTCAACAGCTCAAATCCACCAGGCACTCCTTGGAAACCTATGGGGCAGTTGCACTCTGTCCTATATGGTAACTATGAGTTGGAGTAGAGTCTATGGCAATAGATTTTTATAACTCCTATTGCTACAGAAGAAAAAAGAGGACTCAGAAGAGGTAGCAGAGCAGATGAGAGAGAAGGTGAAAAACAACAGCAACCATAACAAATACAGGGCAGTACAAGTAGCAGTCTCTACCACACGTTTACATTACAGGCACCATGTTGGGTACTGAAGATACAGAGATGAATCCCAGCCTCTTTCTTCAAGGAGCTCCAAGTTATTCGTACAAACTGAAAAGTGCCACGTACCTTTGTATTACCAGATAACACACCAGAGCCCTGCCTTGTATCGATGTTTAAGAAATATTTGTGGACGCCAATCAGCAGTAACAGTAAATACTCCCCTAGAACCAGTATGTGCCTGGTACTAAACTGAGGCCTGAGAAAACAACTTTGGATGTGGCATCCATCCTCCCCTTGGGAGTCCACAGTCTAGACAAGGAAGGTAAATGGGACACATACACAGAGAGATGGATGAGGAACTGTGAGTCCCAGTGCCAGTTAAGAGAAAGCTCTCTGGAGTTGAAGACAATCTGAAATGACTCTGCATGAGGAGGAAAGACATCAGTTGACTCGTATCTGTGGAACAGATCCTAGATGAGATACCGGGACGCCAAGTTACTAGAAGGCTGATGCTAGCACAAGCTACACATAAGGGAGAGACATGCTTAGACCCGCTGGGTGGAGAGAACCACTGCCCACTTCTCTTGTCTGGCTGAAAGTGTCCTACATTATCCCCGCATGCAGCTTTGCTATACCATAAAAGCAGGTACTGAATCTCTATACTCCAAACACAAATGAACCAGCCCCCACTTTGCCTATCACCAGTGATTTCATGGTCCCAGTTAAAGCAGCATTTCTCTAAAGAAATTTTCCCCAAAGTGGCAGAAGGTTAGCAATTAGCTGCAGGTTGCCATGGAGAACACCAGGACACCATCTGTCCTAGCTGGTCTAGTGCCCTCAAGGTTGCTTCTTAAGGTCAAATGATCTCAAGAGTCCCTTCCAAAGTTGTAAGATTCTAAGAATCTAAATTGGAACTCTGAGACCAGAAATTAGTTTCCTAAGATAAAGATGAGAAATATTTTTGTCAGATAAAGAAAGAAAAGCTTTATGCAGAGGACCCAGTACAGTACCTGATTAATAATAAGACTCCAACAAGGAGCTGCAGTTATTATTTATACCATGATTTATGTTATCATGATAAGTTTGTTTTTCATGTCTTTATATTCATAGCCTTTCCTAGCTCAGAGAAAATCTGAAGTGGATTATAATATGAAGAACAATAAAATTATAAAGGCTTTTAATTTAGGCTCTATCAGTAAGACAAGGAAAGAAAACTGGGAAAGCATAGCTCAGTGATATAAAAGTCACAGTATTCTAAAACAGAAACTAACCCTGAGTTATAAATTTCTCTCGGCTCCCTTGAAGCCAAAGCAAAAAAAAAAAAATTATTTACAAAATTGGTATTGCCTGAAACCGAAAGGCACAAATTAATAACAAAACACATGTGACTAACATTTTCTCATCTTTCCTGTCTGAATTTGGCTTGGAAGTTTCACTTGGTAATACATTGTCAGCAAACATTTTAAAAATGGCAGTGTAAGTCACTTGTTACTTCTCAATGGACCTCCCCTTCCTGCTTTTGTTATCCGCACATGTCTAGAGGGAGGCAAGATCTATATTATCATCTCCACTTTAAAAGGATGAAAAACGAAACCCATAGAAACTGACTTTCAAAGTCACATAGACTATGGCCGAGCTGGTCCCAGGACATGGGTAAAGCCTGTCCTTCTCATTCCTGAGTCCTTCCCCTCGCTGGTCAGGTGCTGCTTTTATCTTGTTGTGGGTCTGCAAGTGGGTGGCAATGCTGTAGACTCCCTTCTGGCTCAGTTTGGGCCCTCGTCTTTCATCCACTAATTAAATCATGCCCTTTGCTGATAGTAGAGCAAAATCTTCAAAAGAGGAAAAGGAACCCTCCCTTTCAGAGTATTCAGGGATTAAAGTTATCTGGCTATGGGATGCTCAACAGGGATCTCACTGCTTTATGGAAAGGCAGCTGCTGAAAGCTGGTGACACAGTAATAGGAAAATGTGAAGAGCAAGCTCAGCTGACACCAACAAGATCTGAGTCTGCCAGAAGACAATGTCTCCAGCATTCCCAAGGTAGGGTCAAACAGCCAAATGGTTCCTCAGGGGACATTTGGGTTGAAGGACTGGTCAGGGTACCTCAGGATGTGCACTCAGTGGTAGCACTGATCATTGTGGTGGCCTCAGAAGGCAGCCAGAACAGGAATGTCCTCTGAGTTCCTTGCAGAGCCCTGGTGGCACAGTGGTTGAAAGCTCAGCTGCTAAACAAAAGGTTGCCCATTCCAATCTATCTGCTGCTCCTTGGAAACCTGATGGGGTAGTTCTACTGTGACCCATAAGATCATTATGACTCAACAGCAATGGGTGGTCTGGCCTGGCCTGGTTGGTGTTTAATTCTGGAATATCTCCTGACTTTGGGAAAGTTTGCAGCCATGCCTTAATCATCACCCCTTGACTTATATGTGCCCAGCCCCACCAAAAGTAAAAAAGGTTGTCCCGAACAAATGTCTGCATACTACACTCCTGGTGGCACAAAGCTCAGCACTTAGATTCTAACTGAAAGGTGGGCAGTTTGAACCCACTCAGAGGTTCCAAGAGAGAAAGATCTATCCCATCGTACTTCTGGAGTCCAATGGGACAGCTGTGTCCCATGTAATATTTATAAAAACCCATCATACATAAGAAAAAATTACCAGCACTTGATGACTTAACATGCAATCCATTAGCAAAAAAAAGCATTATGTTATCAAAAACAACTTCAAACCTAAAATCATTCTATCTAACAAGGATTTTCAAAGATTATCTCAGGACAATAGTTTCAGGGGTCATTGGCTCCATAGTTCCAGAACCCCAGAGGGTGAATGAAGCCTTAGTCCTTTTTAGTCTGGAAGCTCTGCTGAAACCTGTTCTTCTGCTTTTAATTAAGTGATTTATACTGATTTTCTTCTTTGGCTATAAAAGATGTCCAACAGCATATTCTCCAAACGATCCATACAGATCTAATAAGCAATGTTCTTCTTTGAGCATTCCGATATTCATTGATTTGACAAATATTTAACGTGTGAGGGTGTCTGAGTATGTATGTAGTTCTGTGCAATTGTGTCACATGTGTAGACCCATGTAATCTCCCACAGTCAAGAAGAAACTGAATCTGAAAGAAGATGAGGAGGGCCCACAAGCAGCAGGCTCAGGCTCAAAGGAAAACACCTTGGCTAAACCACAAAACGAAGGAAATGTGCATCTAGGCATTTTAAGTTAAATAAAAGGTCTACTTCTTTACCCTCTGCTTTAACTGATCTTTTTGATTAACTTTCTAACTAGCACTGAATAAAAACACTTCTACTGAATCATTTCATCAGAATGAAAGGGGAAAAGGAACCTCCAAAAAAACAAATACAGAAGAGATTCAGGGATCTTTTAAAAATGTACGATGGTCATGGAAACCGTGGTGGCATACTTGGTTAAGTGCTATGTCTTGAACCAAAAGGTCAGCAGTTCAAATCTGCCACATGCTCCTTGGAACTCTATGGGGCAGTTCTACACAGACCTCTAAGGTCACTATGAGTCAGACTTGACTCGATGGCAGTGGGTTTTGGGGTATGATGGTCAAAAATAGAGCCAAATAATACTTCTGTCCATGTATGAGCAGAAAACTTCAGAAACAGTTAAAAGGGAGAGAGTTCAAAGGCTATTCATTCTTTAAGACAACTGATTAAATCATGCAAAAGACAGAAAGCTAATTCAAAATTATAACACCGTAATACACATAGTACATCATTTTCTCATTATTATAAGTTGTTGGAACTAGGCCTCAAATATAATAATGACAATATCAGCAACAAATGATATTTATTAAGCTCCTGCTACATAACATTATTTCATTTAATCTTCATTAAAATAAAAGAGATAGCATATGTACATTTTGCAGATAAAAGTATCTGGGATTAAAAAGGGTCACATAACACCCCACAGAGAAGGTTCTGAGATTCAAGGTCATCGCCTACACCAGACTACATCCTCTACACTGTTCTAGAATTACAAAAGATTGGGAAAGTCCTTAGACTTCTCATCAGGGCACTGCTTCTCAAATGTTCATGTGCACATAAGTCACCTAGGGATCTTGTTAAAAATGCAGTGTCTGATTTACAGAACCTGGAAAGGGATCTCACATTTCACACTTCTAACAAGTATCTACTCTGGTGATGCTGATGCTGCTGGTGCTTGGACTACATTTTGAGTGGCAAGGTCATCTCTAGAACATGTCCACTCATCGTCCTTCTTTGAGTGCCCGATGTCCCCCAGATGGCAGAGGTCACTCAGAACATTGCTGCCCTCTCTGCCTTCCCAGATCCTAGACCTTACCAGAGTTTTACACACAAAACTGGGCTAGCCCTGCTAACACTCTGTGGATCAGAGCCTCACATGTCACACTACAGAAGGTCTGCACCAGGCACAGGATCACCAAGAAGAATAAGAACAAGATTTACACTTCTGAGAGTTTATGACATCAAATATGAAACCTACTTGCAAAAATATGCCATTATAATAAGTTCACAAACAAGCAGTAATTTCCTAGGTAACAGTGTAAAACATAGTAAAGGAGCTGACACTGTCATCAGAATATCTTAACGAAGTTAACATTCTTTACATATCCGACATCCATAGGAAACACTGAAGTACAGACGGACCCTGCATAAACCCTGGACCCAGTCTTCCTAACGTTAAGCCTTCTTATCTGTCTGAACAGCATCCCTCTCTTTGAGTCTCTGCCTGGCTGCCTGCCCATCTTCTGGGCTGAGGAAAGTAAAATATTCATGACCTTGCCTTCATTACAACAGGAAATGTTAGTTTCTGCTTTTAATTAAGCGTTTTATACGGATTTTCTTCTTCAGCTATAAAAGATACCCAACTGCATATTTTCTAAATGATCCATACAGATCTAATAAGCAATGTTCCCCTGGTTAAAAAGGCGGCACCCACCATCTCCCTTACCTGTCATAAAACTTTGAGCATTCCAGTATACATGGATTTGACCAACATAATATAGGTCTCTTATTCATTCCAGGATCCAAGTGCTAGACACTGAAGATATGAAGAAGAATTAAACTGCATTCCTCCCCAGCCAGAGCTCACAGCCCAACGGGGGAGCAAACACATAAACAAATAATCCAATAGAGAGTAAAAGATGCTGTTAAAAAAAAAAATGTAGAGAAGAAAGATGGGTAACTCACCCCATACCCCATTTTCACTCCCTTTATTCACACCTAAAGCCATATACTTATTTCCAGTTTGAAGGAGCTAAGAGGTTTAAACAGATGTAAAACAACTGGAGTTGCAATACAGTGCAACATAATATGTGAAATATGTTGTGGCCAGCAATCAACAACCACACAGACACTGTATGCCACAAACTCTAGGAGGCACTCAAGGGATGACATGGAACTCTACTGCCAAGAAGTGTTCAATGCTGTTGAGAAACAATACATATCCAAACCAAACCCACTGTCATCTAGCTTATTCTGACTCATAAAGACCCAACAGAACAGAGTAGAACTGCTCTATAGAGTTTCCAAGGAGTGCCTGGTGTATTCAAACTGCTGACACTTTGGTTAGCAGATATGGCTCTTAACCAGTATGTCACCTTGAAATTAACCATCTCAAGTGGTCTCTGGACTCTTAAAAGCTAGCAAGCAGCCATCTGAATACCATCAATGGCCCCCAATCCACCTAGAGCAAAGGAAATTGAAGGACATCAAAGGAGACAGACAAGGCCATATGATCTGGAAGATACATCAGCATGAGGCCAGAAGAAAGAGATGGTATCCAGCTGCCACCCATGACTTTCCTGACAGGGAATACAATGTAGAGTCCCTGACATAGCAGGAGACAAATGGGTGTATAGAACAAGAACTCAATTAAAAGACAAAACAGGATGGTCCAGCAGACTGGAGCAGGACTGAAGACATGGCCCTTGAACTCTCTGTTAGCCCACAGCTGAAACAGTCCCAAAGCCATCTCTTCAGACAAAGACTGGACTGGACATAGAGTGATGCTGCCAAAGAGTATGCTCCTTGGCTTAAATGCATACACGAGGCTGTCCGAGCAGCTCCTGTCATTATTACTATACTCTATTCCAATGGTTCACCCAAAAACCCAAACCTATCGCCGTCAAGTTAATTCCAACTCATAGGATAGAGCAGAACTGCTCCAAAGAGTTTCCAAGGAGTGCCTAGTGGATTCAAACTGCCAGTCTTTTGATTAACAGACATAGCACTTAACCAGTACACCGTCAAGGTTTCCTGCCAACCAACAGGACCTCTTTTAATACAAAAATGAAAGACTCTCCTTTCCATCTAATAGGGTTAACATTTAGGATTGCTTTATTAAAAAAATCTGAAATACCAAAAACCACTATAAATTTTTATTGATTGATTAAAGCAATATTTACACACACTTGAAAAATAGGAAGCATTATTTTTGTAATAATTGACAACGCTTGATTCTGAGAAACTCTGCAATGATTCCAAGTGAGCTCAGCTGTGACCCACTGCTCTGCATTAACTGCCAGCTAAGAAATCCCAAACCACAGCCCTCTCCCCCTCATTCACCTCTGTTCAATTCTTCCTCCTCTCTCTCCAGTGTCCTTAGCATATACTCAATGCAATAAATTGAAACAAGATCCATATCTTACACCTTATACAAAAACCAACTCAAACTGGATAAAAGACCTAAATATCAAACCTAAAATGATAAAGCTCATCCAAGAAAAGGTAGGAACAACAATGGAAGTTTTAATACACAATGTAGACAGTCTTCAAAATCTGTCAAACAAACCATAGTCAACAGAAGAGAAAATAGATAAACGGGAACTATTAAGAATCAAACACTTTTGCTCATCCAAAGACTTTATTAATAGAATTAAAAGGCCAACTACAGAATGGGAAAAATATTTGGCAACTCTATGTCAGACTGACGCCTGATCTCCATAATCTATAAGGTATTACAAAATATCAATAAGAAGAAGATAAATCATCCAATTAAGTGATGGGCAAAGGATGGACAGACACTTCTCTAAAGAGGAGATCCAAGCAGCCAAAAAACACATGCAGTCATGTTCACGATCTTTAGTTATTAAAGAAATTCAAATCAAGACTACAACGAGATACCATCTCACCCCAACAAGGTTGGCCATGATCCAAAAAACACAAAACAACAAATGCTAGAGAGGCTGTGGAGAAAGTGGAACTCTTCTACACTGTTGGTGGGTTTGCAAAACAGTCCAGCCTCTTTGGAAAGCAATCTGGCACTTCCTTAAAAAAATGGACCTAGACAGACCATTTGACCCAGTAATCCCACTACTTGGAATATATCCTACAGAATCAAGGCCTTTCACACCAACAGACACATGCACACGAATGCTTATTGCAGCACAGTCCACGACAGCAAAAAGATGGAATCAACCCAGATGCCCAACAACAGAGGAATGGATAGGTAAACTATGGTACATATACTCAAGGGAGCACTATGCAACGATAAAGAATAATGATGATTCCAGGAAACATCTCATGACCTGGTTTCAAATGGAAGACATTATGTTGAGTGAAAGTAGTCAGTGACAAAAGAACAAGTATTGTATGAGACCCCTATGATAAGATCCCCCAAACAGACTTATGTATAGAAGAAAAGACTGTTTGACAGCTGCAAGGGAGGGGAGGGAGGGAGGGCGAGGGGGGAAGGGTTTAGATTAGATAGTTGCTAGAAATCTGGTTGGGGGAAATCGGTGATAGCACACATTAGAAACAATAACAATATTAAGTGGACTTCAGCATAACTTGAATACTCCTTCCATCTTAACCCAATATTGCAAGGATAGAGTAGCTGGGGGAGGGGGCATTGGACCATGCTCTTAGGTGAAATCGAGGCGAACTGGCACAACTAGAGTTTTGCTAAGAGGGCTCTCTGCACCCCACATTGGTGAGTGGCATCTGGGGTCTTAAAAGCTGCCAAGCTGCCATCCGAGGGCACAGCAAATGGTCCTAAGTCAGCAGGAACGGATGCACACTGAGGACCAAAATGATATGGTGTGAAAACAACCCAGAAGACAGAGACACCCACATGAGTGGGTGCCTACATTGACTTGGGACCAGAAGAACCGGATGGTGCCCGGCTACCACCAGTGATAGCCGCGATGAAGCTCACTAAGTTAGAGTCTCACTGGCAAAACAAGAATAAAAAGGGGTGCACCCTGAGATCTTCACTAAAAGACCTCAATTGATGGTCCAGCAGTTTCGAGGTTCCCCTGGGAGCATGGCCCCTGGCTCTGATGCTGCCCTTGCTCATAAATCATAACGAAGGTCCACTCTTTGGACACGAATGGATTGGGCTTGGCGATGCAGAGTGACCATATATTGGATGCACTTTATGATTCTATGCATCTATAGGATATCATCCTGCTGGCCTGTGGCTGGAGGAAGGAGTATGGGTGGAAAGGAGGGGAAAGGAGACTGTTGGGAGGATGAGACATGCATGGAGCAGAGAGGAATAGTGTGCTGTCACCAGCCAGGGAGAGCAGTGGAAGCTGCATATAGGTGGGCATGTAAATTTATATGGGAATGTACATTTTCACTCAGTCATAATAAATAAGTAATAATAATAAAATAAAATAAATAAAAAATAAACATATACTCAGAACCTAAATCACACAGCAAAAAGAAGGAACATTGATATACAGCATTTGGAACTGAATGTCTACTGATGCATGTTTCTGCCTTGGTGGTTTTTCTCTCACAGAACAGAAACTTTTTGAGACTGAAAAGTGTTACATCCATTTCGTGTAGAATGCTTGGCCCATTCTTGGATAAAGTATCCATAACCATATTTTAATATGTAAAATATTTTTTAAAAAATATTAGATCATCAGTTTGTCAGAGTGATGCTTCTTAAACTTTTACTGTGCATATGAATCACATGGAGATCTTACAAAAATGCAGGTTTTGATTCACCAGGTTTAAAGAGGTGCCTGAGACTCTACATTTCTGTCAACTTCCCAGGTGATGTTGGTATGCTTATTCCACAGAGCAGGGATCAGCTCATCATTTCTGAGACAGGAACTTGAGGATCAGAGAAGCCAAGTGTCTTCTCTATGGTCAGACAGTTAAGAGGCAGGGCTGGAAGATGAATTCAAATCTGTTAACTCTTAATCTTAAACTCTGCCTGGTATACTCTGATGCCACTCACTCTCCCAAGGGATGGGGGAGGCTTGAGGGGGAAATCTTGTTACTTTTCCTTTCCCATCAAATACAGCACACCAACAGATACATATACACATAGATACCTATATACGGTGCCCTGGTGGTGCAGAGGTTAAGAGATATGGCTACTAATAGAAAAGTCAGCAGTTCAAATCTACCAGCCACTCCTTGGAAACCCTATGAGGCAGTTCTACTCTGTCCTGCAGGGTCATTACAAGTCAGAATTGACTCAACAACAATGGATTTGGTTTTTACATACATATGTATATGTGTATACACACACATATCAGTCCCTGTGTGTCACAAAGAGTTAATTAAGCACAAGTGGTTTAACCAATAGGTTAGCAGTTTGAACCCATCCAGAGGCACTGCAGAAGAATTGCCAGGGAATTTCCTTCACAAAGGGCACACAGCCTTTAAAAACCTAAGGAATACAGTTCTACTCTGCAATATTTGGGGTCACTGTGAATCAGAATCAACTTAATGGTGATTGGTTATTTGTACACACACATACATACATATATCCCCCAAAGAGTTTCCAAGGAGTGCCTGGTGGAATCAAACTGCTAAGTTTTTGGTTAACAGCTGTAGCCAGTATGCTACTAGAGTTTCCTTACTCATATACACATACATACACATATCTTCCCACCGGAGGACACGGGCTAAATCCTGACTTGTCCCTCAATTTTCATCACAGTCTTGTAAACGAAAGATACTCAAGACAGTGTGCTTCTATGAATTAACCTGATTGGAGGGAAAAGGCAGTATATTCTGATTATAGGAACACATTGTTTCCCCTTTCTCCTCTCTTTAAGACTCCCTGGTAGTCAGCCACACCATGTCTCCAAAACTTTCTGTACCTGGCACCTTTTAAGTTTTCACTAGAGACATCTTTTTAATCAAATTAAAAAATTAATTCAGTGGAAGAAAGCTCAAACCAAACTATTCTAAGTCTGTATTTAGTGAAAATCTATGGAGATTGATTCCCGTATCAGCAAGTTACTTTATGCTGCTAAATGTCCTTTGCACTGGACTGTTCAAGGCAGGTGAGGTATTTGAAGAGCTGCACTTTAAGAGTCTATGTTCAAACAGGATGGAGACAAAGACTCCCTCCGCCTCCCACAGTCCCAATTAGTGAACTCTGTGGCTTTGAACTGTATTTTACAATCTTGAGAATCCAAGGACCTGCTCCGTGAGATGGCTTGGCTCAGACCCAAGCACATACTAGTAGGTCTACCACATGTCCCTGCATTTCACATTGACCACCTGGTGTCACAAGGTTGCCAGATTTTCAATAGAACTCTTGCAGAAACTACACCCTTAAAGGGAATAACAAGTGGAACATTCTGGCTGTTTGGCCTTCTTACTCTATTCTTCTAGGATTTTATTCAAATTAACAAGTTTAGGAAAAATACTTGGGGCTTGGATCTTACCCTGCTAGGAAACAAGAGGACACAAAGGTAACAGAGGTGGAGCTAACTTCTCTTCTTGCAAAAGGGAGCTCCAGCAAAGCTCCAACGCCACCAGAGCCATTCTCAGCAGGACGTCCAACGGTTTCTAAGCAGAGGAGTGTAATCCGTCAGCCCTTGCCCCGACCTTGTGGCTTCTCCCAGCCCTCCTGCCCGAATCTTCCTGAACACCATCCCAGTGCGAAGGCTCTGCCTTCCTAACCTCGAATTCCTCTTTCCATCATGCATGGGCAGGCGCTAGCTCCCCTGCACTGTACACCAATCATAGTCATTCTATGCTGATGGCTCTGCACACACACACAGGCAGTCTTGCCACACCAAAGGACAGTCTGACCTGGTGGCACAAGTGGCTGTTCACATCTCTCCTAAGGCACAGACTGAAATGCATTGTTAATTCTTCTAGGTACTTGTTTCTCCCCACCCCGACTGCCCCTCTACCAGGTCTGCTAGTCTCAGAGCTCCCAGGAAACATGGATAATGTCTGGTACCTGTGTGTTCCTAGCACCCAGCACAGTCCTTGGCATGTCATCAGGATTTACAAAGCCTAGCTAGTATTATGAAAACCTTGGTGGCATAGTGGGTTAAGAGCTATGTCTGCTAACCAAAAGTCTGGCAGTTCAAATCCACTAGGTGCTGCTTGGAAGATAATATTATTATGTAGTATTGATATGTCACCTCTGCATCTCCCTTCTGGCTTGCTGCTTCCTCCAAGGGGCTTGCTAAAAAAAAAAGTTAGGGCTGGAAGAGTCAGTGAAATCAAAACATTTTCTAGATGAGGAAATTAAGTAGGATGGCCCCTCAAGAACTGATGCCTGGGCTGGTCTAGCTGGAACGAGACCCTCCCGTGTCTCACTACTGCTCTTCAGCTATCTCACTTCCTCCTCAACTTTCCCCTAGGGACTGCCAGGCCAGTGGGCCACCATGTGCCACCACCAGGGAGAGAGGCAAAACCTAGTGCTCGAGACCAGGAAAGCTGCACTCCACAGCAGACTCCTCACTGAGGGACTCTGGGTGCTTAATTCAAGCACCTCACCTATAAAATGCTTGTTTTATCTATAGTCCATTGCATGTACTCAACACACGACACTGCTCCATAAGCATGGTCTCATTTCATCCTCACCAAGTGGTACCGAAGGAATTAACGAGTTGCCACTGAGCTGATCCCGACTCATGGGTATCCCACGTGTGTCAGATTAGAACTGTGCTCCATAAGGCTTTCAATAGCTAATTTTTCAGAAGTATATTGCGAGGTATTTCCTCCAAGGCAACTCTGGGAGGACTCAAACCTCCAACTTTTTGGTTAGCAGCCAAGTATGTTAACCATTTGTATCACCAGGGTTATGGGTGTTGTTGCTACATGCTGTCAGGTCAGTTCTGACTCGCAGTGACCAGTGTGACAGAGAAAAACTGCCTCATAGGGTTCTCTAGGCTCTAATCTTCATGGGAGCAGATTCCCCAGGTCTTTTCTCCTGAAGGGAGCCACTGGGTGGGGGTTCAACTGCCAGCCCCTCAGTTAGTAGCCAGTGCTTAATTGTTGTGCTGCCCAAGGCTGCTTCCAGATATGCTTAGTATCCCAAGGTTTTCAGATGAGGGAACTAACGCTTGGGGGTTGCCAACAAAAACATTGCCACTGAGTCAATTCTGGCTCTTAGTGACCCTAGAGGAAAGAGTAGAACTGCCCCATAGTCACAGTTAAATGGGTCCACTGACTCTATGGTCAGTTGTAGTTTTGTTTGTTTTTTAAGTTATTTTATGGTTTGTTTGTATTGTTTTTGTAAAAATATACACACCAAAACACACACCCATTCAAGATTTTCCACAGGCACAATTCAGTGACGTTATATCACCATTTTCTTCACATTATGTCGCTCTTCTCTTCACATTACGTCACCATTCTCACTCTCTCTTCCCAAATTATTTCACCACCAAAAACTTAAGACGCATTGCCCCTGAACTTCTCTGCTATGCGTTAAGAGTCACTGTCGATCTCTTCTATGAAATTCTTTAAAAGAGAGCATAATGCTCAAGGCAAACATTCTATGCTACTGGAACTAAATTGTGGTTTGGGTTAAAGATAGATTTAGAGGATGCTTTCAATTCAGGATTTAAAGATTATCTCAGGACAATGGATTCAGTGGTTTCCCCAGTCTCAATGGGTCCAGTAAGTCTGGATTCTATTGGAATTTGAAATTCTGTTCCCTAAGAAGCAAGGATAGTGAAGCAGACCTTTGTTAACAGCAAACCAGAGGCTCACTTCCTATTTCCCAGAAACCCAGGGCCCTCGCCCTTCTTACCTAACTGTATTAGTAGTGGTTTGGCCTAATCCTAGATGCACACAACAGAGACAGGATTCTTTCCCCGGGGGCTCTGATCCTCCTGAGGTTAGACATTGTCCCCAGAAAACTGTTAATTCCAACCCCCAGGGAGGAAGCAACAGAGCCCAGAAGGAGCTCGCTACACTACCGGAAGCCACAGACACCTCTGGGAAAAGAAAACACAGACTCCATGGTTCGGGTCTGATCACAGGCACCAGATGGGGGCCAGCTAGATGGGTGTAACCTTGACCGTCGTCATCAGCAAGTGGCCACTGACGCAACTACCACCTCTATGTGTTTTTTGGAGGTGCCAGGGAGAATATTAGGAAACATCTCGAATTAAAATTTATAGCCTGAGCATCTATTAAGGACATGCTCCAGAGGAAAGCAAGCACCTGGACCTCTGTCTTGTTCACCACTGTATTTCCAGCATCTAGCATTGTGCCCGTCACATAGTATGTGCTCAATAAATACTGGGTGACGAAACCAATGCACCCTAATGACCCACCACCATGGTGACAGGAGAAAAGTAGGCTCACAAGGTTTAAGAGTGGTTATCTAAAATTATTCATGTACCAATCCAGAAAGTACTCAGTTTGCATAAGTCCCTTCATCTGAGTTTCTCTATTTTCCATCCCCAAATGACAGGATCCACCTCCCTCAACCCCCTGAAACTTAGCCATTTCCCCCCCCCACCCCACAGATGAAGGGATAGACGTAAGAATAATTTAAATGGATGAAACAAGTTGAGACCACTTACTCAGCATTTAGTGTGCACCCATTCTCGACATAATGGGAAATTAAAGAAAGGTGAATTAAAATTCTGGATTTCCACATTACAGGTAGCCTGGTAGTATGGAAGAGTCCAGCCTGGGAATTCTGGGACTTTAAGCCATTCTTTCGGAACTGTGAGAATCTTTAGAACCAACTTAATCTCACAGTTCTTTAATCTTTCAGGAAAAGAAAAGGTTGCAAATTCAACTAGACACTGTCGGGAATTTAGCCTCAGTGAGATTAGCAGAAAATTAATTTTTAGGGAAAGAAGATCAAAGAAAATCATTTAAGTTGCAAACTGTCAGTTTTCTCTCATTCTCTCCCTTTGCAAAAGGCTAGGAATAAGTGTAAGAAGGAAAAAGGCAAGAAGAGAGTGAAGGAAGGAGAAGAAAGTGAAGAGGGGGATGACATACCTCCGTTTCCCCATCTGCAAAATGCGTGTAACAAAAGAAACCACCTAACAGGGTTGATGTGAGGATCACCTGTGTGATGCTTGAACAGTGTTTGGCACACAACAAGCCCTCTGTAGATCTCACCAGAGTGGGACAAGCAGCTGCTGCTGTGGTGTTAGCTGAGAACACACTGTTACTTCAAGGCCTTTGCCCTCACTGCTGCCTCTCCCAGATGTTCCTTCACCCCAGAGGGTCACAGGGCTCCCACCCTGACTGCATGTTCCTTCTCTGCTCAAAAGGTACCTTATCCTGGCGGCCTTCCAGACCACCCTATACAGCAGCACCCAATCCACCTTACCCTGCTTATTATTCTTAGCACTTACTATCACCTGCTACAGAACATATTTATTTTGTTTATTTTCCAAGTCCTCCCTGAGGAGTCTTGGTTTTATTCTCTGCTTTATCCCCAGCACCTAGAACAATGCCTGCCACATAAATATTTGTTGAGGGAATAAAGGAATCCTCAAGAATCATTCACTAAGAAATGGAGACAAACTCATGTGTACTATCTGGCCCTTCAATCTCAGATAAGACTTTAAAATTTACAAAGTGCTTTCAAATCCCTCATTTCCCTCTCACTAGAGAGAAGAATAAAATGAGACCCAAGATGCCAGAGTTCTCTTGCTGCCTTAGCAGAACAGCTTTCTGGGGAGGCAAAGGCTTCAGACGCATCCTGAAACCCCCAGCCTCCACGTCAGCCTACACTTAGACACTTAGAGGATTTCAGCCTCCCTTTGGGCTGCTCTGACCTGGTGGAACAGTCCCCTGAGAAGAACCACCTAAAAGAGAGAGGCATGGGGAGAGAGGGGCCTGTGAAATCATTTTTGTCACTTAGTAGAGAACCATACATTATGGACAGCCGAGTTTTATGAATTGGTCTGTCTAAATAAACCTATATGTTATTAGGAATATTATTAAAAGTCCAAGACTGAATTATAGTTTAATGCCTTCTGGACATAACTTCCTCCAATAAAGCCTCCACTGAGACACCTTTCTGACTGCTCCTTCTCCACTCCAACCCTGAGCCTCCGCCACACTGCCCACACAGCCCATGCCCACCGCTCTCATGGCACTGCGACGATCTTCTTAACGCCTTGCCGTTGAGTCAACTTCAACTCATGGTGACCCTGAAGGACACAGCAGAACTGCCCCACAGGGCTTCCAAGGCTGTAATCTCCATGGAAACTGACTGTCACATCTTTTTCCACCAAGAAGCAGCAGGTGGGTTGAAACCACCCACATCTTAATTAAAAAAATAATAACAACCATTGCCGTCAAATCAATTCTGACTCATAGCAGCCTTGTAGGACAGAGTAGCACTACCCCAGAGAGTTTCCAAGGAGCACCTGGTAGATTCAAACTGCTCGCCTTTTGCTTAGCAGCTCTAGTAGCACTTAACCACTACGCCACCAGAGTGTCCACATTTCATTTAGGCTCCCTAAATGTCCCTAAATGCCCAGTCTTTGAGCTGGCAGCAGAAATGCCTGTAACACCTTCAGGCAAGTACCTACCGCCCACCAGGCCTCGCTTGTTGACCACACACCACTCCTGAACAACACCAGGAGGGTAAGAAATAGTGTGGCCCAGGACAGCCCTGGCCCCTACTGCCTCTGCCCCAAGAAACCCTACCATTTCCTCTTTCCTGCCAGAATGAAAGGTGATCCGACCTGAAGCAGATGACTTTAGGGAGCAAGGAGAGAACATGAGGGAGGCCAAAGGAAGAGATGCTGTAAGAAATCCAAGACCCAGCCCTTTCTGGCCACATTGGCTCCCAAACAGGCAGTAAGTTCAAAACCCAGAGAACTTGCTCTTCCACTTATTAAGAGAAAGAGTATGAATTCCTAGTAGGATGGCTAAAAGAGACCTCCTTCAGAATTCCAGAAGAAAGAAAGGGGAAGGTGGAAGCAGAGGAAGAAGGGGGGGAGAAGGATGCTCAGGGCAGGAAGAAGCACTCCCCATCACTACCCTGCCTACTACTATTCTCCACCTAGCCCCTCACAACTCATATCATCTTGCCAGCTCTGGTCCAGGGCCCCCTATCCTGTGCCAAGGTACTAGTATCTTCCACAGCTTCTCTCAAACATACCAAAAAATCAGATCCACGGCCACTGAGTCAACTCTGACTCATAGTGAGCCTATCGGACAGAGTACAACTGCCCCATGGAGTTTCTAAGGAGCGTCTTCCTCATAAATTTAAACTGCCAATCTTTTGGTTAGCAGCCATAGCTCTTAACCACTATACCACCAGGGTTTCACTCTCAAATATAGTACACATGAAAAAAGAGAAAGAAGAGGACTGTGGGGGAGGGAGAGGGGGAGGTAGGAGTACATTTTAATTTGTTGCCAATTAAGGGCAGAGTAATCCTAATTTATAGGCAGCAGAACCCAGAGTTATCACACAGTTTCCATCTTGGGAAAAGAGCCCAGTTCTCAAGCTGCCTGCTGCCCCCCTGCAGACAGTGCACAGAAGGTTTAATTTAGTCCAGACTATCTTTTTACAGGGCTGGATTCCTCAATGTTTGGAAGAGACAGCCTTCAGTTGTTCAAAGATGGATTTTTAAATTACTTACTAGTAACAACAGGGTAAACTGGGGTTCTCCCAGACTCTCGGAAGTAAGAACAGGGTGTAGGAAAAGTCAGTATTGTTGTTGCTGAGTGCCATCAAGTTGATTTTGACTCACAGCAATCCTATGTAACAGAAACTGTCCCAAGAGTTTTCTACACTGTAATCTTTATGAGAGGGGCCCTAGGTACGACAGATAGGTGCTTGCCTGTTAACCAAAAGGTTGATCGTTCAAATTCACCAGCCACTCCACAGCAGACCAACTGATGCGCTCCTATAAAAACCGGAGCCTAGGAAACTCCACAGGGCAGTGCTACTCTGTCACATGGGGTCACTAAAAGGCAAAATTGACTTGATGGGATACTCTTTAGTGAGCAGAATACCAGGTCTTTCTCCCAACAGACTCACCACCCACCTTTTGCTTAGCAGCTAAGTGCTTATGATTGCACCACCAGGTCTCTTAAAAGTAAGTAGAATCCATTCAGTTGGCCACCAGGCACTGTACCTGTACTGGCTAATGTGAACCAGCCAAAGAGCCTACCTTAAAGAGTTTCCAACCCAGTGATAGAGATGAAATAATAAAAATTACACAAATAAATATTATAAATAATAATATGCTGTAAAAATACAGGGTCCTGCAAAGGCAAGTGGATGGGACCCCAACTTCATCTGGGCAGTCAGAGAAGTGACCTTTGAGTCAGGGAGAAGGATGGCTAGCTGAGGGGCACAGGAAGGATGTTTCTGTGAGAAAGAGCAGCCCAAGCCAAAGCTGTCAGCAGAAGGTGCCAGATACCACCCTACAGGAACCTGTAGACAAACTGGGAAGGTCTGAAAGGCATGTCAGTGGAATCTTGATAATATTCTCAGTTGCACCTTTCCTACTTTATTTCTTTAGATTGAATCCTTTAGGTCTTAGTGTCCCGTTGCCCCAACTCTTTCATTTTCCTTTTGGATATTCTCTTTCTCTTTCTCTGCCCTCTTTGCTGTATCCACATAGACATATTTTCATTTTGATTTTTGCATTTCCAGAAAAGCTCGAAAGTTGTCATTAATCCTTGAGCGGTGCACAGCCCTGGCAGCAGGAAGCCCTCAAGAATCCCACCACACTGGCTCTGATCACTCTGGAGCTGCATCCCTGAAGGAAACAAGTCAGAATTAGTGGATTGTCATCTCCAGCTCCCTTTCCTTCAGAAAGTCATCCCAGAAATTCCAGCCAACACTGGCATCTCTCTTTCCTGATCCTCAAAACTGTACCTTCCTTGTAATACTTAATTACATAAATCATTTGACGATTCATTTAACACATTTTGTAATTTCCTGCTAAGTAGAATGTGATAGATCACAACTACAGTTAACTACCTGATCTGGTCTCTGCCCGTAAAGAAATGTATACAATGGAAACCAACTGCTTATATGGCCTTGGGAAAGTTACTTTACATCTCCGAGGCCCAATTTTCTCATGAGAGTAAAAGTGTGGCCTCCTTTTATAAACACACGTGTCTATTAGCTGCTGCTCAGTCAGTCCCTGACTCATGGAAACTCATGCACGACAGAATGAAACACTGGTCCTGCACCATCCCCATGATTTCACTGGCTGATTTTCAGAAGCAAATCATCACACCCTTATTGATAGCCTATCTTAGTCTATCTATAAGGTAGGGTTGCCATGAGTCAGATCCGACTCGGCGGCACTTGGCTGGCTAAGGTTTTCACTGGCTAACCCTTTTCAGAAGTAGACTGCCAGGTTCTTTTTCCTATTCTGTCTGTGGATAACATTGGGGAGAATGGGAATCCTAGAACACTTAATTTTGCTCATGAGGAATCTGTATATGGATCAAGAGGCAATGATACGAACAAAACAAGGGGACACTGCATGGTATAAAGTCAGAAAAGCTGTGTGTCAGCAGAGGGGTAAGGGATGTATACTCCTGTGGGATGGAACCATATTTTCCAATCAGTATGTTGACTAAATAATCCAAGAAGCTGGGCCATATGAAGAAGAAGGCATCAGAATTGCAGGAAAACTCATTCACAACCTGCATTATGCAGATGACACAACCTTGCTTGCTGAAAGGGCAGAGGATTTCAGGTACTTACTGATGAACACCAAAGACCACAGCCTTCAGTAAGAGTTGAGCCCAACATTAAGAAAACAAAAATCCTCCCAACTAGACCAATAAGCAACATCCTGATAAATGGAGAAAAGATTGAGGTTGTTAAGAATTTCATTTTACTTGGCTCCACAATCAACATCCATGGAAGCAGCAGTCAAGAAATCAAAAGATGCACTGCACTGGGAAAATCTGCTGCAAAAGACCTCTTTAAAGCATTGCAAAGAAAAGATGTCACCTTGAAGACTAAGGTGCTCCTGACCCAAGCTAGAGTATTCTCCATCACATCATACACATACACGTGAAAGGGGGACAATGAATAAGGGAGACAGAAAAAGAACAGATACTATTGAATTGTGGTGTTGGAGAAGAATATTGAACATACCATGGGCTGCCAAAAGAATAAACACATCTATTGTGGAAAAGGTAACAGCCAGAGTGCTCCTTAGTAGCAAAGAATGGTGAGACTATGTCTTACACACCTTGGACATGTTGTCGGAACAGATCAGTCCCCACAGAAGGACATCATGTTAGGTAAGGTAGACGGCCAGTGAAAAAGAGGAAGACACTCAAGGAGATGGAACAACACAATGGCTTAAGTATAGAAACAACTGTGGGCACAGTACAGGACTAGGCAATGTTTTTGTTCTGTTGTTCATACAGTCGTTATGAGTTGAGAGCAACTTACTGGCACCTAACAACAACAAAACAACATCTTAGTCTGGAAGTGCAACTTAAACTTGGTCAGCATCATAGCAACACGCAAGACTCCAAAATCAGGTGGTGAATGAGCCTAAGGTCCACTGGCCAGGAATCCAGCTGAGGTCTCCTGCACAGAAGGTAAGAATTCAACAACTGAACCACTCTGATCCCCTAATGTAAACTATGGTCTACATAATAACAACTATAATGTATCCTTATTAGTTTATCAATTACAAGAAATGTACCACATTATTGAAAGATGCTCACAACAGGACAAATTGCATATATGGAGGGTCAGGGATGATATATATAGGAACTTTGTACTTTCTGTATAATTTTTCTGTAGTCTAAAACTGTTCTAGAAAATAAAGTGTTAGTAATTTTGATGTAAACACTAGTTGTTAGAAACAAGTGAGTATGGCATAAGTGGCCTGCCTGAGAATACTAGCTAAATATCAGAGAGATATAAGGTAAGGAAGGGTAGGAGGCCAAAGCAGGTCAGGATGGATTCCTAAATCTGGGAGCAATGGAGGCTAAAGAACAAGATTTCAATCAAGAGAGAAGAAAGAGGATAGCATGAGCTAGACGAGCTGGGACAGGGGACAGTGTGCTAGAGACAAGGAGATGAGGCCTCAAGATAGGGGAAGGGTCTTGAACAAACATCAGGACATTCTGATTTGATTTGATTTATCCTAGTCTCAGTCACCTGGTACTGCTCTAACAGAAATACTAGGTACGGATGGCTTTAAAAAAGAGAAGCTTATTCTCACACAGTCCTGTAGGCTAGAAGTCCAAATTCAGGGTATGCGCTCCAGGGGAATGCACTATCTCTCTGTTGGCTCTCACAGACAGCCCTTACATTTCATCAGCCTTTCCTTGGTCTGCGAGCATCTCAGCACAGGAACCTCAGGATGTGTTCTTCTCCCACTGCTGCTTTCCTGGTGGTATGAGGTCCCCAACTCATGCTTCCTTCCCTTTCTTTTTGTCTTTTGTAGTATAAAAAGTGGTACAAGCCACACTCTAGGGAACCTCCCTTAAGGACGGTGTTACAGTCCTATCCTAATCCTCTTTAACATAATCCAACCTATTAACTGCACACAGAGATTAGGATGTACACCATAAGACCATTAGAAAATGGAAGGCAACCACACAATACTGGAAATAATGGCCCAGTCTAGTTGCTACTTGGCGGTGGGGGGGACACAATTCAATCCATGACAGTCCTCCTATTATTTTTCTGTCATTCTGGGTGTATCAATTTTGCCTCTCAAACAATGCAGTCAGCTTCCTGTAAGAAAGTATGTTGTGATGCATTTCTCCTGCATTCACCTTAGTTTCTAAATAAATATGTAACCAAATGGAATCACCGGTGGCTTCTTCATAGTTTACACAGAACATACCATTTATCAAGTGAAACAGCTGTGTCTTATGGTTCCCTTCTTGTCTCCCTTTCTCTACATCAACGGGAACCCTGGTGGTGTAGTGGTTAAATGCTACTGTCTTCTAGCCAAAAAAAAGGTCAGCAGTTCAAATCCCCCAAGGGCTCCTTGGAAACTCTATGGCACTGGTCTATCCTGTCCTATAGGGTAGCTACGAGTTGGAAATGAATCTACAGCAGTGGATTTGGTTTGGTTTTCTAGGTCAACACTTAGAGGACAGACAGACAGATCACCTCGTTGATTTGATTCTACAAGTTTGGAGGAAGCTACTTTTGCCATTATCTTGAACTGGTTAACAGACTATCTAAACCTCATTCCAGAGTCAAAGACGTGGGAGGTCTATCATAAAACATTTTGACCATTTCATCTATACAGTTTTAACTTCAGCACAACCATGAAATCTAGCAATTGCACACACTTCCACCCAAAAAACAGTTGCTCACTTTGTGGGGAAGAGAGTCTGAGCTAGCGCAGCCAGGGTCTGTGTTTTCCTCCTGGAAACAGAGGTCAGAGTTAAATTTTGCACTCTCTCTGTCTGTCCCTTCACTCAGTCCCCCTTGGTAAGGGCTCGGGGTAAGTGACATATTGATGAATTGGGATAGGACAGACTGGGCATCCTTAGGGGAAGAAAAGCCAAGCCCTCTGCCATCAGGTCAATTCTGACCCACTGCAGCATCATGTCTATCAGAGCACAACTGTGCTCCACCCATCGCTGACTTTTTCTAGAAGGAAATCATCAAGCCTACTTTCTGAAGCACCTCTGGATAGATTCAAATTGCCAACCTTCCAGTTACCAGCCAAATACATTAACAGAGAAAAGCTCCTTTGAAGGTACCACCTAAGAAGCCCTAACAGCAGGATCTGAGCCTCTGAAGATTACCTGGCCACAGGCAAAGCACTTAGGCTTAGTAGGACCAAACTTGAATCAGCAAAAGCACTTTGAGCTGCACAGAGAAAGAGGGTAACAACTCATCAGTAGATTTAAGACATTATCAAAGATTGTTGCTACTTGTTATCAGCAGTGCATGTGGCTAATGTCTAATAAGCAATGTCTTGGGAAGAAGTTTCTACAGAGCTCATGGCAGGTCTCTGACGGGTATAGAAGCAGGTAAATTTTCACTGCTGGATGAAGCCCTACATTCTTACAGCACACCTCCCAGAGTGTCCACATGAAGAGTTAACGCATTCTATCATTATGCTGAAAGTTCAAGTGGGAAAAAGAAAACTAGCAAATATCCTTCATGGGGTATGAAAATCAACTGAAAGCTATGAAATATCCATGTTGGAGTGAGATCCCAGAGGTGAGGGTATCATCTCTCTTACAGAGGTGAGATAGAGGAAGTTGCCTTGACAGATGTCTAAACCCATCAGGAAGTCAGTCAACTTCCCATGAAGAACAGATCTGAGCTGTTGAAGGATGTCTAGGATTTCCAGTGTCAGCCTATTTTTACCTTGATTTTTAAGCTTCACAGAGCATAAGAAAGTGCCTGTCCTTGAGAAATATCAATGTAATTATAGGCTAATATAGCCTAGGTGCTGAGAAGGTATACCCCAGAAATTATTATATTATAAAATAAAGCCTAACAACACAATGAAGGAGCCCTGGTGGTGCAAGGGTTAAGTGATCAGCTGCTAACAGAAAGATTGACCATTTAAACCCCCAGCTCTGGGGGCAAAATATCCAGCTGTCTGCTCCCATTAAGATTATACCCTAGGAAGTCCTATGAGGGCTGTTCTATTCTGTAACACACGGGGTCACTATGCATCTAAATCAACACAGCAGCACCTAACAAAACAACACAAGGAAGTTCAGAAATTTTGTCCCATCACATATTGTGAAAACCTCAAAAGAAAAAAAGATTACTGCTGCTCCCCATTCAGTTCACTGAGGTAGCTGCTAGTATACACTGAACACTGATGGATTGTAGCTCTGGCCACACTGCGCCAGGCACTTCCACAGTCCTTCCCACCCTGTCACCATATTGCCATCGAATTGATTCCAACTCCCAAGGACCCTACAAAACACAGTAGGACCACACCCAAGGGGTTTCCAAGCTATTATGACAGTAGCAGATCGCTAGGTCTTTCCTCCCGTGGAGATTCTGGGTAGGTTCAAACCTCCAACTTTTCCATCAGTAGCTGAGTACTTAACTGATGCACCACCCAGTCCCCTTCCTGTCGAGGTAGGCACTAAGATACTTCACACTGCACTGGTGAAGAAAGCAAGATCCAGAGATATTAGTTTGCTGAAGTGAGTTAGCAGGTAAAGACTCAGCTGAGACGCCTACCAAGATTGTCTAATGCCAAAGCCCTTCTCTTCCCAGCTTCTCCACCTGCTGCTGAGATCCCCAACCACTTAGGAAACTCCTTGTATTTTAGTACCTTCTCTCAGTCTATTGAAAGTGAATTTTCTTTAGTTTACAGCAGTTCCAGCTCCAGGCTCCCAACCACAAATGCTCCACAACTGTTTCTAAAAAATGATACCTGATTTGAAGATTTTGTGGATAAAATAAGTGAGAATCAGGCAGTCATTTGCTGGTAAAACTACAGTTAAATAGACATAAATCACAATCTTGGTCACAAATTCCAAACATGGTTGTCATTCAAGCAGAAAGAGCAATGGGCCTGAAGTGAAAGAAGTTAGTTTTCAGACAAGCTCCACCAGCCACAGAGGGATCTTCGGTGAGTCGCCAACCTCACTTGCCAAATTTAGAGAGAGAGCGATTCCACTTCAAAGTGAGGGAAGAGAGATCCCACTTAATTGGAGTATTTGGATCATTCTGAGAATTAAAGGTAATAGTTTACATGAAATAATTTTATAAGCTGCAAAGTCTTATACAAACAGAAGATTTAATTATAATTATGTTGACTGAGCTATGTGGCTAGGACCTTAAGGAGGATTTTAATCACCAAAGGTTTACAAAATTTGAGATGCAACATGGCATAATGATTAAGGACCAAGGCCCTGGGCTTAGGATGACTAATCAACAAAACAGTTGTTTCTCACTGAATTGACTCCCGCTCTTGGTGACCCCACGTGTGTCAGAGTACAGCTGTGCCCCATAGGGTCTTCAATACCCGATGTTTCAGAAATAGAATCCCAGTTCTTTATTCCTAGGCACTTTTGGTTGAATTCAAGCCACCAGTCTTTTGACTAGTAGCTGAAAACCTTAACCATCTGCAGTACCCAGAGCCTCAGAACACTACTACTCATATTTATAAAAATTTGGTCTTCGTATTTATGCTAATTCAGGAAAAAAAAAAAAAAAACTCTTTGCCAGGGAATAGAATCCAACTCACAGTAACCCTACAGGACAGAGGAGAACTGCCCTATAATGTTTCCAAGGCTATAAATCTTTACAGAAACCAACTGCTGTATCTTTCTCCGGCAGATAGACTGATGGGTTCAAACTGCTGAACTTCCGGTTAGCAGACAAGTGCTTAACTACTATGCCACCAGGGCTTCTTGAGTCTCTAGATACCTAGTTCAAACCCTGGTTCTCCCAATGAAACTGTGTAGGCTTGAACAGGTAACTCCTTTTCTCTGTGCCTCAGTGTCCTTCAGATTGGAGATTGAATTTAATATTGCCTACCTTATATGGTTGTCCTGAAGACAGTTGTTATTTGACTCAATTCTAACTCACAGTGACCCTAGAGGATACAGTAGAGATGCCCCATAGGGTTCAAAGGCTCTTCTTAATAAGAGAAGATCACCAGGTTTTTCTGCCACATGACATCTGGGGGGTGTAACACTCCCATCTCTTAGTTAGTAGCCAAAGGTTTAACCAATGCCTGAGGCACTTAGAATGATATTTAGCACATGGCATGCTTGATATCTGAGCTCAATTTTATCATTTCAGAAGGTAATACGATCATTAAGGTAGCTTGTCAACTTGGCTTGACCATGATTCTCAGTGGTTTGGCAGTTATAACGTAGCTTGGCAATATACATATAGACATTCTGCTTGTTTTGCTTCTCTAAAAAAGCCCCTCCTAAAACAGGTAAACAGTGATTTAGTAGCCTACACTACAAAACAAGGAGTCCCAAGGTGCTTTCCACTTCTTAATCCAAAGGCATTCGTGCATTCCACTTGTTAACTAAAAGGTTAGAGGCTCAAGTCATCTCAAAAGTGCATAAGAGAAAAGCACTGACCTCCACTTTAAAAAAAATTGCCATTGACAACCCTCCAGGGCACTGTTCTCTTGACACACATGGGGTCACCCTGAGTCAGAGCTAACTTAATGACAACTTTTTGCTTTTGTTTTGTTTTGTTTTGACTACAAAACAAACTTGCTGCAGAAAAAGTGGCATCTGGTATCCTCTGACAAGGAACTCTGAAAGGTACAGCATTTTTAACTCTGAGGCACTCTTTCAAGAGAAAGGGAAGTCATCACATTCCAGTAAAACCCTACTGCTGCTTCCCTTCATGCCCTGCATATGCAAAAAAAAAATCCAACAGGCACCACTCATTACCCACAGATTTTGACTCATAGCAACCCTATGGGACACAGTAGAACTGCTCATGGGGTTTCCAAGGTTAGCAGTTAGCAGTTAAGCTCCTAACCACGGCACCACCAGGGCTGAACTAAATGAATGGTGGTTCAAAACCACCCAGTAGGTTGTGAAACAAAGGCCTGGCAATCTACTTCGATAGATGACAGTCATTGAAAACCCTATAGAAAGCAGCTCTTCTCTGACACAAGTGGCCTTTCCATGAGTTGGAATTGATCCCTGGCAGTGGATTTTTCTGAGTCAGCTACCTGCTAAACACTATTCTAAGTGCTTTATCTTCTTCCATTTTCTTATTTCCACCAGGTAGCACTTTAATCATTCCCACTCCCTTGCCCCACCCCTTACCAGCTGCATTCTAGAGAAAGGCCCAGCGTAAGGACCCAGGACAGCCTCTGCAAGTCCTTGAGATCAGATTGGCTGTAGTCTTCGTCACAATTTCAGCGCTTTTCCATTGTTTTACTCAGTGAATTAGAAACCCTGGTGGCATAATGGTTAAGCGTTATGTCTGCTAAGCAAATCATTGGCAGTTCAAATCCACCAGGTATTCCCTGAGAACTCTATGGGGCAGTTTTACTCTGAGCTGTAGGGTCTCTATGAGTTGGAAACAACCCGACAGCATTTGGTTTGGATTATAGGGTCACTATGAGTCAGAACCAACTGGACAGCAGTGGGTTTGGTTTTCTGTAGGTGTGAAATGTCCAGCTCCTGTCCTTCCCTCACCACCTGGTTCAGTCCTCCAAGGCTCCCATCATGTCCCACTTCCATTGTAAAGACTTCTCCTTCCTTGGGATTCTACATCTACAATTGCCAACATGTACTCAGTGGATGTATTGTTATTTCACACACGCCTGTTTTATTGCCCCATCATGTAAACTTCCCAGCTGCAGAGACCAATCACAGTTTTTCTAGATTCTCCAAGTGCCTGCTGCCAGAAACATCTTACGAGCTCCAGGAAGAGTTCAAGAAGAACATCTAATTCACTGAATTGATCTCCAGACTTCCTGTGATCTGCCACAAACTAGGCCAAAGACTGTAAGACTCTACTCATTCCCATACCCATGGCAGATGCTGCTGTCTAATCATAGCACTCCTTCCCAGTGACCCTGATCCAAGGCAGCCAACACCAACTGACTAGAAAATGAAGTGTTACTATCTCACCTTTCAGGGCATTTCCTTGACTGAGCTTCCACAGAACTAAAACTTAACCACTATTTTCATAACTACCACACCCCACTGTACAGAGCTGCTCAACTTCTCTGCTTTTAACAGAATAGTGGCTTTCAAACTTTTGGCTTAATAGCCCAACAAGAACCCAATTTAAAAAAAAAAACTAACTCTGCTGCCATCACGTCTGTTTCAACTCATAGCAACCCTACTGGACAGAGCAAAACAGTCCGATAGGGTTTCCAAGGAACGTCTGGTGGATTTGAACTACCAGCCTTTTGGTAAGTAGCCATAGCTCCAACCTAGCACACTACCAGAGTTTCCAGTAAACTAATAAGATATATGTATAATCGAAGCTGAAGTTTTCCAAAATCATAATCATTCATATGAGTATTATACATGTTGCTATTTCCTATTATAGTCTATATTTTATGTGACCAACTAAATTGACTTCACAGCCCACTATGGTTTATAATCTTACATAAGGTAATATTATATTATATTAATTATATTATTAATTATATTAATTAATTATATTATATTATATTAATCTTATATTAAGGTAATATTAGCAGCTATAACTGAGAAACAGCAATACTTGAGTGCCTTGAAACAAAAGAAGTTCATTTCTCGCTCCTACATAAAATCTAAACAAGTGTAAACCAAAGGTAGCTCTCCACCCTGCAGGGCTTGAGAGAGGCACCCAGGCTCCTTATACATTGTGGAATCTTCCACTTATGACCTAAGGCTGCCGTGTTTGACTCTCTCCAGACACAAAAGGGTCACAGAGGCTCCTGTATCCTTTATGCTTTCAGTGACTCACAGAACATTTTGGTTTACTGTAAGTACACAGAAAAACATATAACGTATGAATAAATGGGCTTCTGATTAAGCACTGTGATTCTCACTAACACCACACCTGGACAACTCCACTGCCCCACCCTCAAAGCCTGAGTCCAAAAAGCCTGCATTAGGACAGGTATGAATGACAACAGAAACGGCCTTGGTGTCTTCCCTTCCCTCTGGGGACTGCACATTCACTTAAACTTTTCCAACAACCACGTACCAGTTGCTGCCCAGCCTATTCTGACTCCTGGTGACCCCGTGTGTTTCCGAGTAGAACTGTACTCCCTAGGGTTTCCATGACTAGGATTTTTCAGAAACAGATCACCAGGCTGGTCTTCTGAGATACCTCTAGTTGGGTTCAAACACCCAACTCTTTAATTATGAGTCAAAGACTTAATCCTTTGCCATCACCCAGCGACTCCCAACAACCACATCTGTTGAAAAGGGACGCAGCAAGGCACTTACCACCCAGGATTTAGAGACAGATAAATCCTGACCTGACACACTGTTCACTGGCTACGTAACTACGGGAGAGCCCCGGCCAAGCACTCACTACGTGGGCCAAGCATTTCCTTCATGTTTAATCCTCACAATAAGCCCATAATGGAGGCTCTAACGTTCTGTCTCTGCTTCTGTAATTCTGTGAGTGAGAATCAACCTCTCCCACCTCTGCATTCCCATAGCATTTTTTTTTCATAACTCTTTCCTAAAATTCACTTGCAGGAGAGTTAGCTGGTGTGTGGAGGTGTATCTCTGTTCATCAGCATCTCCCCAACTATACTTTAAGTTTAGTGGAAACAGCATATACTTTAGAGTCAAATTACCTAGATTCAGTGTAAAGACCTTACAGAAAAGAAAATTACAAACCAATATCCCTCATGAATATAGGCACAAAAATTCTAACCAACAGAATTCAATATCATATCAAAGAAATAATATATCATGATCAAATCCTATGGAATTCATACTAAGTAAGCAAAGATGGTTCAATGTTAGAAAACAAATCAGTATAATTCACCACATAAATAAAGCACAAGAAAATAATCACATGATCATCTTAATTGATTAAAAAATTAAACTTGATAAAATTGAACACCCTTTCCTGATAAAAATTCTCAGCAAAGTAAGAATAGAATGGAAATTCCTCAACATAATTAAAGGCATATATCCTAATCCAACATCCAACGCTATTTTCAATAGTGAAAGACTGAGCACCTTCGACTGGAGATCAGGAGTGAAACAAGGATGCTCACTATCACCATTTTTATTCAATATGGTACTAGAAGTCCTAGCCAGAGCAGCAAGGCAAGAAAGGGAAAAAAAGGATATCCCATTTGGAAAGTAGGAGGTAACGCTACCTCTATTCATAGATGAGATGATCCTATGCATAGAAAATCCTATAGATTTCACAAGAAAACTACTAGATCTAACAAAAAGATTTAGCAAAATGGCCAGATACAATATCAATAAACAAAAATCAGTTGGGTTCCTTTATACTAATAAAAGGAACTCCAAAAAGGAAATCAAGAAAACATTAGCATTTTATAACAGTCCCCACAAAGATACATTACCAAGAAATAAACCCCACCATGGATGTAAAAGATTTATATGATAACAACTATAAAGTGCTACTGCAAGACACTCAAAACAAACCTATGTAAATGGAAGACCATTCCGTGTTCATGGACTGTAAGACTGAACACTGTGAAAATGTCAGTACTACCCAAAGCAATCTGTGGATACAATGCAATCCTGATCCAAATTCCAACAGTGGTCTTTGCTGAAATGGAAAAATTCAGCACCAACTTTATATGGAAAGAAAAGATGCTGGATATAGCCAAAGCAATACTCAAGAACAAGTAGGAAACCTCATTCTTCCCAATCTCAAAATACACTACACAGTCACAGTAATCAATACACCCTGATACTGTTTTGATTCAATAATGACACACAGACCAAAAGAATAGAACTGAAAACCCACAAGTAAATCCAATCATCGATCAGCAGCTGATTCTTGACAAGGGATCAAAGTCCATTCAAAGGGAAAAAAATAAAAACAATCTCTTTTAACACATGGCACTGGTGAAACTGGCTATCTATTTGCAGTAAAAATGAAACAGAATCCATATCTCACACCATACACAAAAACTAACTGAAAATAGACAAAAGACCTAAATGTGAAAGGTGAAACTATAAACACCCTAGGAGACAATATAGGGACAAAACTATAAGATCTAGTTTTCTTTAAAACTAGATTATCAATCACAACTATAAATACATGAACAACAAGAGACAAATTAGATAAACTGGGACCTCTTAAAAATTAAACACTTATGCCCATCACAAGACTTTATAAAAAGAGTAAGAAAAAAAATCTTACAGATTATTTAAAAAAAAAAATCTTTGAAAATGATAAATCTGATAAGGGTCTAACCTCTGAAATATACAGAAAACTTAAAAAGACAAACAATCCAATTAAAAACAAGCAAAGAACATGAACAGGCACTTCACCGAAGAGGACATTCAAGCAGCCAATAAATACATGAAAAGATGCTCAGGATCATCAGCCATTAAAAAAAAAAAAAAAAAAAAACCCAAGCCCATCACCGGTGAGCTGATTCCAACTCACAGCAATCCTATTTAAAAAAAGAAAACCCACTGCTGTTGTGTCGATTCTGACTCATACTGGCTCTATAGGACACAGGAGAACTGCCTCATAGAGTTTCCAAAGAGTGCCTGGAGGAAATGAACTGCTGATGTTCTGGTTATCAGAAGCCGTACTTAACCACTACACCACCAGGGTTTGCAATCCTATAGGACAGAGTGAAGTTGTCTCATAGGGTTTCCAAGGAATGGATGGTGGATTCAAACTGCTGATACTCTGGTTAGCAGCTGAGCTCTTAGCCACTGTGCCACCAGGGTCAACTAGCCATTAAAACCAAACCTGTTGCCACAAGTTGATTCAGACTCACAGCTACTGTACAGGACAGAGTAGAACTGCTTTATCGAGTTTCCAACGAGCACCTGGTGGACTTGAACTGTCAGCCTTTTGGTTAGCAGCTGCAGCTCTTAACTACTACACCAGCAGGGTTTCCATCATTAGCCATGACAAAAAAAAAATTCCCAGTGCTGTTGAGTCCATCCCAACTCACAGCAGCCCTATAGACAGAGTAGAACTGACTTATACAGTTTCCAGGGAGCACCTGGTAGATTTGAACTGCTGACCTTCTGGTTAACAGCCGTAGCACTTAACCACTATACCATTAGAGAGATTTCTCACTAGCCATTAGAGAGATGCAAATCAAAATTTCAGTGAGATAACCATCACACCTCTGCAGAAATGGCACTAATCAAGGAAAAAAAAAAAAAAAACAGAAAACAACAAATGCTGGCAAGGATATTGGGAGACTGGGAACCCTGATCCACTGCTTGTAGGATTGTAAAATTGTACAGCCATTGTGGAAAATTGTATGGCACATCCTCAAAAAGCTAGAAATAGAAATACCTTACGATCCAGCACTCGTACACCTAGGTATATAACCTGGAGATCTAATAACAATGACACAAATAGACAGGGGCTCACCTATGGTCACTGAAGCGTTATTCATAATAGCAAAAAGATGTAAACAACCTAAGCTCCATCAGTGGAAGGACAGATAAACAAATTGTGGTGCATATACACATGAAATATTACATACCTATAAAGAATAATGAGTTCTTGAAACATATTATAATGTGGATAAATCTGTAGGACATGCTGAGTAAAGTAAGTCAGTCACCTAAGGACAAACAGTGTATGCTCTCACTTTTATAAAAAGAAAGGAAGAATAGGTATACACATAGAAAGCAACATTCTTTAGTGGTTACCAGGATGGGAGGGGGAGGAAAAGGGCATCACTTTTCAGATAGCAGACATTTCTGTTCTTTTGGGCAGTGGGAAAAGGCAATGCTGAATGTAGGTGAGGTCTGCATAAAGGAACTAAGGCAAATGATGGCACTGAGAAGAACACAGAAATAAGGGAAGTTTTTGGTAAACAGTATAATGTATACAATGTTGCAACAACAGCAAAAGCAACTAAAAAATATATGGGTGGTTATGTAGATAAGTATACATATATGCATACAAGAAGGTATACGTATATACATACATATGCATGTATAGGTGTGTCTGTAGGCAAAGCTATATACATATTTGTCTGTGCTGCATATATATTCATGGATATAATACAGCACACAGGAGGCACACTTACAGATACTTTCTGGACATGACAAAACACTTCCAGGGGTTGGTTTACTGAGTTTAAAGGCCTAAGTACCATAGTTTCATGGAATAGCTTTGTCAATTGGCCTACATAGGTTGTAATATTTATCTTCTACATCTTAGTTCTGGCGAGTAGCATCTTGGGTCTTAAAAGCCTGCAAGCAGCCATCTAGGACACAACTACTGGTCTCTACTTATCTGGTGCAAAAGAAAAAGAAGGAAAGCGAAGACTCAGAAGAATACACTGCTATACAGGACCAAAAGACCACAGAAACCACATCCTTATCTGGACTGAGACCAGAAGTAGATGGTGACCAGCTACCATTACTGACTGTGCCAAGACACAATCGACGGTCCCAGACAGAGGATTAGAAAAGTGCAGAACAAAACTCAGTTTCCTTAAAAAGGCCAGATTTACTGGACTGGTAGAGACCAGAGGAACCTTGAGATCACCTTTAAACTTGGAACTGAAACTACCCCTAGAAGTCACTATCCAGCCAAATAACAGATTACCTCATAAAATAAATAATACCAAATTTTTCTTTAGAAGAGAAAAAAGAAATCAACTATATGAGAACAAGGATCAACATTTACTCCTAAAGAAGGGAAGAGGGGGGAGCACAGAAGCTAAATTAAAGGAAACAAGACAACCAGAACGACAATAATGAGAATGTTGACACAATGTAAAAAATACAACCAATGTCACTCAAGATTATGTACAGAAATTGTTCAATGAGAACCTAATTTGCTTGTAGACTATGAACAAAAAAAATAGAATATATATATTTGTAAAATACTTAGGTTTAAATCCCAAACCCCCACTTAATAAATGTGTGACATTGACCAAGATCCTTACCTCACTGAGTCTCAATTTTCTTAATAAAATGGGGTCAATAAGCCCAACCTAAAGTGCTGCTGGGATGTAAAGCCTTGTAGCTAGAAAGTACAATGCCTGGAACCCAGTAGGTGCTCAGAAGGCAAAAGTTCCTCTCCTCTGTCTCTTCCTCAGAGGCAGGGATAATGCTTTGTGCCTGGACACTAACATCAGATCTTACACATAGTAATATATAATAAATCTGACAGGAAATGCATTGAATGAGAAGTTACTGTTAAATAAAAATAAAAAATACAAACCTTGCCTTGGTCTTTAGAAGTTCTTTTTAACGTCCCCTCCCCTATCCCTCACACTTCATTACCCTTCTTCTTTTGGTAACATGAACTTTTTGGGGGGGCTCAGAAAATTTAAATAGCTAACAGATCACCTCAGGATTCTTTCCTCCAGTCATTATCCTTCTCTTTCAAGTTGCGCTCAGCAAGATTATTTGGATATTGGAGCTAAAAACGGTCAGATTACAAGAGGAGGTCCCTGAAATGTAACATTCCCCATTGCAGGATTCTGGAATTACACCAGGCACCAGGGAGGGGTTGCTCTTCCCCAAAGAGCCAGTTGTTCTGAAAAAGCCTTTGTTTTAAGGCTCTGCAAAACTCCACTTTGGAATCACCTACTATCCAGATCCCCAACAGTGGCATGAGTGCTGCTCAGATCTGTAGTGTAAATCCAAACACTCGACAGTCTTCTAACAAGGTAAAAAAAATCGAAAAAACGCTGCTTTCTGAGCCTTGATCAGCATCATGATCATTGTTTTGGAGCCAAATTTTCTGATGCCATCCACCAGTAAGCCACTCACAATAATGGCAGGTAACACAGTGCACGTTTACTCGGTCCATAACACTGTGTTAGATGCTATATCCATTATCTCATTGAATTCTCACCAATATCCTTTAAGTCTGATATTGTTATCCCCATTTTGCAGATAAGAAAACCAAGGTTCAGTGGTCAAATAACTTTCTCCAAGGTCACACAGTCTATAATCAGCAAAGAAGCCCCAATTTAAACTTTAGTCTGTCCGGTTCAAATCCCCTTCTATTTCTATTACTCCACCAAACCCAAACCAAACCTGCTACCACTGAGTCAATTCTGACACATAGAGACCCTGCATACCACCTCTTTAAATAGCCATAAGACAAGGTCCATTCTTCATAGAAATACTTGAGAAAATAATTTGGACCAATGTTTCTGGTCTCTTCCCCCTCTTAAATGAACCTATGCAGGTCTGACAATTAGGTTTGCAAACTCATCCTAAAAAAGAGCTGTATACTTCATTGTCGAATATCATCATAGTCATCTTTAAAGTACTCCTCTTGGGAAGCTATACACCCACACCAGCACCTAGATCACCATTCAAAGCAATTTTAGAACTCTTTTTCTTCGAAGATGGCTGTAGTGATATTCGACAATGTGGTATGCAGCGCTTAGAACAATTAATTTCGCAGACTTAACTGCGTGTGTGTCTGTGTGTCTGTGTGTATGTATATACACACAGGAAACATATATATGAAAACCCTGGTGGTGTAGTCGTCAAGTGCTACAGCTGTTAGCCAAAAGGTCAGCAGTTCAAATCTACCAGGTACTCATCAGAAACTCTGTGGCAGTTCTACTCTGTCCTATGGAGTCACTATGAGTTGGAATCAACTCAATGGCAAAGGGTTTGTTTTGGTTTTTATATACTTATATATATGTGTGTGCATGTGTGTATATATATGTATATATAGTTCTATGGGGATTTTTAAAAAAGGAAATGTAAGGAAGCCAAACATTATGAGACTTGATCAGTATTTAATAACAGTTCTTGGATCAAAACTCTGCAGAACCTTATTTATGGAGAAACAGTTACTGTTAAGCAGAGCATTTTTATACAACCTTTTCATCTGAGGATGTTGTAGCCTTCTGCTGCCTTTCTATTAGTGAGAGATGGGGTGTGAAATTCACTGGCCTTGCCAAGGTTATCCCTTTAAATTATCTGTCCCCTTTCAGTGTAATTCACTCGGGGGCAAGAGTGTGAGACTCAAGCCGCGTGTCTGTCCACGCCTGGACCTTCTGGGGCTGAGTGTGTGAAGGGAAATGCTCAGGTGGTGGTAGCATCCCAGTGACATAACATCAATCCACGTTTCACTGCCTTACCAAAATAAAGTGGATTCCACAATTATCCCATTCCTAAACAAACTGAAAACCCCAACCGAGCTTACTGCAACAAAGAGAGAGCCTTTTTACTGCTGTTTATTTTTATTTTGTGTTCGTTAGCTTTTTAGATATTCCTGGCACGCAATTCAGGCTCTGTGTAACAAGCAGCTGCATTTAGTTAAGGATTTTCGAAGTCACCCCCCACTCCCATACCCCCTCCCCTATCAACTCCAGAGAACCTTCTCAGAATTAGAAGTCTATTCCTTTCTCTTCACATGTCTACAGAACAGTCGCTCCTGTCACACCTTGGGGAAAGATTAAGGCCAGGCTGGGGTCCTTCGGCTTAAGAAAGAGGACACAAAGTCTTGTGCTTCCTAGCAGGGGTTGCATTTGCCAGGGTCTGGTCCAACCCTGCATCCCCTAAGCCCACCGCCTGGAGTTCTGGTTAAGTGGGGCTGCTCACCAAATGGTGGGCCACATGAATCCGCCAGGCATCTCTTGGAAACCCAGTGGTCGCGGTTCTACTCTGTCCTATTGGGTCGCTGCAAATTGGAACTGACTCGACAGCAACAGGCTTGAGTTAGGGTTTTGTCCACCCACAGGGGTGGGCTAGTCAATAGGCAGGGTAAGCACAGTGCTTACCTGGCTGACCATATCATCATCTGTAGAGAACAATTTTGCAATTTTTCACCACATCAAAGATTCTGCTTCTAGGTATGGCTAGCATCTCTCTCCCCCAACTCCACAGCACCCCCATACAGAATCAAAGACCCTTATTAAATTTAAACTTTCAATTACAGGGTATGTTATACAACAAGCAAGGTAAGCATTGGCTTACTTGTGTCTACTTACTAATCTACAGTGTACAGTTTCACAAACCCACGCAAAATTGTTCACTACACATTAGTAAGTAACACAAAGAAGCAAGTGCTTATTGTGCTTATTGGAAAATCTACCTCCATACTGGGACCTTTGGGTTGGCAAGCCAGCTCTCCCACCAGAGAGCACTCTAATAAGTCACCCCTCCTGGGCCTGCAACCAGGGTGGACGCAAACACATAGGCACTTCATTAAAATGTACCTTACCTTGGCTGGAGGGAACTGCCAGGCAAACTTCCCAAAGTGCATCAAAATTACTGTTGGTTACAACAAAGCAATTCCTCCAAGTCAGGGACAACAGACATCAGACACACTGTAGCTTCCCATTATCTCTGCCTTACAGCAAGACTAGCTCCGGGAAAGCCAGCAAAGAAACAAAAATTGAATTCTTCCATCTCTGATCATCTCTTACAGCCCCTAGATTACAGCTCAGAAAACTTCCTTTCACTGCCCTTGGACGACTTGGGCAAAGGCAGTCGTTGGCCCATATATAAAGAGAGTGTAAATTGTGTACCGGTAAGAAAAGAGCATGAACTCAGGGATCCAAATGTCCGAGTTTGTAAACCCAACAAGGTCACTCTCTGGCCCTTTGACTTTAAGAAAGTAACTGGACTGCTCTGTGCCTACGTTTAACAGTTAGTAAAATGAGATAATTACACCATCTCCCTTATAGCACTGTTGTCAGAATTCAATGAGCTAATACTTAATAAAATGCTTAGAACACTGACTGGCCCATTATGAGGATTATGTGTCTGTTAAATGAATTCCACAGAGGCATATCAAAATGCTTGGATTGGGGAAATATGTTCCCAGATGGGTTCACAGGGACTTCGCACTATTCTTTAGCTTCCCTGGTTCCTAATTAACAGCTTGCCTGGCGGTAGAGAAACTGGAAAATGAGGAGAGGTGAGGTTCCATAGAAGGAGTTCCAGTGGCACAGTGGTTAAGCACTCAACTGCTAACCAAAAGGTCAGGAGTTCAAACCCACCAGCCACTCTGCAGAAGAGGTGTCAGTTCACTTCTGTAAAGATTCACAGCCCTAGAAATCCTATGGGGCAGTTCCACTTTGTCCTATAGGGTTGCTGTGAGTCAGAAATTGACTGGACAGCAATAAATTTGATTGGGTTTGGATTTGAGGATCTGTGGAGTGTGCTGACCTGGACCAAGGTCCAGTATCTCCCACCAGCATTGAACCCTCTTCATGCAACCAGGAAGGCAACTAAGTATCAGATGCTCCAAGACAGTAGTTCTATCTTTCTCAGGTGGCAGTTGTCTTGGAAAATCTGATTATAGCTATAAACACAATCCTATTAAAAAATGCATATAAAAGTTTGTGTATTATTTCTGGAAGTTCACATATCCTCAAGTCCATCTATCTCAAGAGTCTCAGGGCTGGCTGCTCTACTCCAGCTCTTGACCTGCATGGCTTCACTTAAATATTACACCGTTCCTGGGAGGCAGAAAACCAAGTGGACACTCCTAACATGATGAACAGAAGGGACTCAAACTCAGGTCAGTTAGACTCCAAAATCTATGTTCTTAACCATTTAACTACAATGTCAAGTTTTCCTATGCTCCCTTCACACTAGAAGATTCGACAAGAAAAGGAAAATGCCTTAAAGATATGCCATGTTACATTGTTACTAAGAAGAGCAAATAACAGCAATTGTACATATAACCTAAAAAGCTATTCTCTATTCATTCAACAAAAATCTAGACAACTTACTATATACATAGCAGTTGTTAGTTGCTGCCTAGTCAATCTGAACTCATTGCAATCCCATGTGTGCCGAGAAGAATGCTCCATAGGGTTTTCAAGAAGCAGATCACCAGCCCTGTCTTCCAAGGCACCTCTAAGTGGACTCTAACCACCAATTTTTCAGCTAGTAGTCAAATGCATAGTGTGTCTGTGTGTGTGTGTGTGTGTGAGAATAAGTAAATAGACATATACACAATGTGTACATACATATATACATATGTGCACATATGGTTAGTCTGTGGGTACACAAGTCCTGACAATTAAGTCTGTGAAATTAATTGTTCTAAGTGCTACACACCTCATTGCTGAATGCCACTATGGTCACCTTCAAAGTACTCCCCTTAGGAAACTATGCACTGGCACCATGGCCTAGTTCACACTTCAAAGCAATTTTGGAACTCTTTCTGGAATGGCCATAGCACATGATGGCAAGGTGGCAAGTTCACAAACTTAATTGCATAGTTGTCTGTGAGGAAGTTTTTTAGCCAGCAATCACATAACTGTATTGGAACACCCTCCCTACTCACCTGATCTGGCTCTCAGTGATCTTTTTCTTTACCAAAAGATAAAGGAAATATTGAAAGGAAGACATTTTCAGGACATTCAGGACATCAACAGTAATATGACAACAACTCTGATGGCCATCCCAGAAAGAGTTCCAAAATTTCTCTGAAGGGTAGGCTAGGTACTGACATCAGTGCATGGCTTCCTAAGAGGAGCACTTTGAAAGTAACCACAGGGATATTCAGCAATGATGTAAGTGGCACTTTTTCTACGTTGAATTTGCAATCTTAATTGGCAGTCCTCATATATAATACATAATTTATAATTTGCATCAATACACACACAGTATGGAAACCCTGGTGGCATACTGGTTAAGTGATGTGGCTGCTAACCAAAAGGTCAGTAGTTCACATCTGCCAGGCACTCTTTGAAAACTTTACTGGGCAGTTCTGTTCCGTCTATAGGGTTACTATGAGTCTGAATCGACCCAATGGCAGTGAGTTTTGGGTTATACACAATCTACAAAGCACTTTATTCTCCATAGAATGTTATGCAAAATCTTCAAAACTATTTCAGTGGGAGTAGGTGGTTGTTGTTAGGCACCATGGAGTTGGTTCTAACTCATAGAAGTAGGTGGTCACCCTCAAATCACAGCCAGATTAATATTAATGGATGCAAATGACACACCTAGAGAAAATTTAGAAACCTTTTCTAAGTCTAATTTAGGACTTACGTGTACCATGCAGGAGAGGGAGAAAGAATATTAAAGGCCAAAAGTGCTTTTTTAAAAGGATCCCTAATTCAACGCCAGGCAGATAAACCCATGCATCAGAATGGCACCACAGCCCACCAATATGTGGAATATATTGGAAATTAACTACCTCCAAAACCCTACAAAAGGCATTTTGGCTATATCCTTTGTCTACCCAACCTGTGTGTGGTGCCCCCTAGCTGGCCAGGGAGGATCTTCAGGCTCGTCCAGTAAAGCCTGAGCTAGCAGACTTGGGTCCTTCACGTTTTCACCTAGAAAGCTGACAACCTTACTGTCTGCAATAGAGGCTGTTATTCTAATAGTTGATAGGACAGACACCCATTAAAATGTCATAGGAAGGTTCACAAAATGACAGCAAACAGCAGCCAGCCACCTCTTTCCAGCTCTAACCAAGCAAACCACAAAATCATAAATGAGGATTCTGAGAAAGGCCCAGGTAAATTCCTAAGGCCATGAGCCCAGATACAGATTTAGCAGCTTTAGCTTCCTAGAGAGGCTTAGCTTTGGATGTGTAGGAGGTAAGAGTAGATAAAAAATGAACAGACCAGAGAAAATCAATTTAAAGGATCACTCCTTCTGGCTAACAAAAAAGAAAAGTAATGGGAAAAATGCTGCACATTTATTTTAAACAAATACAACTCTCCCCTTACACTGCTTTCCTGAGGCACTGCCTACATTCAAGTCGATTCCAACTCATAGCGACCTTATAGGACAGCGTAGAACTGCTGCATAGAGTTTCCAAGGAGCGCCTGGCAGATTTGTACTGCTGGCTGTTTGGTTAGCAGAAGTAGCACTTAGCTAACCACTATGCCACCAGGGTTTCCTGGGTTAAGTTAGGCAACCTGAATCAGACAGCCAAAGTAAATCTGAGTCCCACTGCAACCCTTATCCTCTGAGAAAAGGTGAAACATCTCCAAAAGTGGAAAGGGATTTATAAAGCAACAAAATAGTAATAGATTTGAGGTCATTACTGAGGGATATGAAATAGACAACGCTCTCTACTGGGGGGGGGGGGAATGAAAGATAGTAAAAGTCTAAAGAGTTAAAGCAGAACTTGAGCAGCAGCTGTAAAGATTGCCTTTCGCTCCACAAAATCACTGTGTGGACGTTTATTTAAAGGCAGATGTCCAAAGGACCATGTATTTAAAGACAGACGTCCAAAGGATCATGTATTCCTGTCCTCCACCTACAGACACTACTATCTAAAAAGGTACTACTGTCGAAATGTTAATGTGTACAAACAAGGGAGTCAGGAGAGGAAAATTAACTAAGGCCCCCAACCTGGAGTCCCGCCTTTAGCTAGAACCACCCTGATTATCTCTACCTCGTTTTGCTGGGCAACTTGGCATCCGAAGTGTGTTTACAACACGTAGGCAGCATGGGCCATTTTTCACTTCCCATCCAGGTATTGTGGCACGGGGCCAGATGTTTGGCATCAACGAAGCAAAACATCCACGGAACCAAACTATTTACATTTCATTACGATTTTTCCTCTGAAAGGTGCACTCCCTGCTGATGTGCATCTTAATTACAATTAGGAGCTCTATTTACCCAAAGGAGCCTCCAGATTAGCAGCACAATCACACTGCGGGATCCGTTTCAGAGTCGTCCTCAGAGAATTTTGTTCCCATTTCCCCCGAAATTATTTCGAAGAAATCCAAATTCATAGACAATTTCCTCCCAGAGGTATGTTTTCTACTAAGAAAGTGATTAGCTAACTTTTTGGTGGAATACTCATTCTGCATTCATGTTCTATTCAGTGAATAAATCTCTACCCTCGACTACTGAAGAACTCAAAACCTTTTCTGTTCCCAGGCAAAGCGCCAACTTAAAAAGTGAAAGATGCGTGATAACGAAGCAGAGATGTTTAGACCCGAGCAGGTTACGTAGGAGCTGGGAATGGAGGAGAGAACAATTCAGGGGCTCCAACACCCCCTCAAGGGATGCAAGTTAAAAGTGAGGCCCCAGACCCCGGGGACTTTAATCAACTTTCCCCCTCCAACCTCTGAAGAATGAACCGGTTGTATCCACAGGCGCGGCCGGGCTCTTCCCTCTCATTGTGTACAGGCTCAGACGCAGCAAGGATCGAAGCTCCCCGCAGCGAACTAAGACGCTAGGGCTTTCGGTGGAGTCTTTCTCTAACTGTTGCAATTGTCTTTGGAGATTACCAAAATCAAGTATGCATTTGATGGCACCCCCCGCGCCCGCCTTGTTGGTAACACACACACGTGCACAGCCAGAGCACTCTGGAGCAGTAGGCCGCCTCTGACAGCATATTTTGCACAAAGTAGAGGCGGCAGCGACAGCTCACACGTTTTGGCCTCCATCGTGACCTTCTGGAGAGCTGGAGGGCCGGCGGTGGGTGGAAAGGCGAGGCTGCCGAAGCCCCAGGAGGGCAGAGCTTTTGTTTGCCTCGGTCCGCGAACAACCTGAGCTTTCGCAGGCACAACTGAAAATACAAACTCTCTCCTAGACCGCGCTTTCCGAGAAGGCTTGCTATTTGGGGGCATACAGACTTCAGCACCGCCTGGGGCGCGATGTACTTACAGGGGGAGATGGGGTAACAAACAGCACGGTACAGCCCCCATCACCCCACGATTCCTAACCTTCTCCAAGCTTCCTGTCAGTGCTGACAACCGATGCTGTGCGCGGAGGAGGAAGCCTCCCGGCGCACCCGCGACCCGCAGCGGGGCACCAGGGCATACCCTCTGCAGACTGCCTTGCCGGCCAGAGTCGCATTTGCAAGACCCCGGGCGGGTCGACGGCCGCTTCCAGGGCGGGCGCGGCGGCTTCCTGTCCGCACAGGCCCCCTAGCCGAGGGGAGGGTCGGCAAGGGCCAGGGCGGCAGGGGCCGGCGTCCGAGCCCTGCGGAAGCCTGGAATGCCCCGGGCGCTTCTTACCTTGGGCAGCTCCGCGCGCGGCCAGCAGCAGCGCGGCCAGCAGTGCCAGGAGCGGCGGGTGCGCCCCGCGGCGGCGCGGCCGGTGCATTCCTCCTCTCGCGGCGGCGGCGGCGCGCGCAGAACATCCACGGGCTCTCCTCGAGGTCTCGGCCACCTCGTCCCCGCCGCTCTCCCTATCAGGATGCCGGGGTCTTCTGTAAAGTTCTTTGTCCCTCTAACCTGCTCGTTCCACTCCTCCCAGCCGCCTCGGGACCTGGTGAGCACGGTCCCTCCCCAGTCCTCCGGCTGCAGCCTCGTCTCGGCCGGCTGGCCCGTGAGTCCCAGGCTGTCCGGCTCGAGCTCGCAGATCAGTTTCCTCAGCCCCAATTCCGAGGCGAGCACGCCCTGTGCCCGGGGGCTGCCGTCCCGGGGCTCCCTCCGTGGCGGTTGCGGCAGCTCCTCCCGCTCTTCGCACTCGCTCTCAGCCTCACTCAACTTGTCACTTTCCAGCAACTCTCCAGCCCAGCGCCCGAGACCCGACCAATGGCAGACGTGGGTCCAGCCCGGCGACCCAGCGCCCTCTGCTGCCACCTGTCGACACCCGCACCTTCACTGCTTCCCGCGGAGTAGTCAGCGCGGCGCGCCCTGTGCGCGCCCACCGCCCCTCCCCCACCACGCTTCAGGGCCGCAGCCAGAACCAAGCTCCACGCTGGCCTCAAGGCCATTTGACAGAAGGGGAAACTGAGGCTCAGAGGAGCCTTGCCTGGGCTCACAAAGCCGGTTTGTAGCTGAATGGCTTAGTTAGGAGAACCAGTGTTCTAGGACTGTTACCAGTGTATCTCTGGGTAACAGAACATTTATTGCTATCTTACCAGATTCGTTTTGATCTCCTGTCTGACCCAAGAATTGTTTAAGAGCGAGTTTTTCCGTTTTATCTTTAATCAACCTCACCTATAACCATTTCTATCTAGAGAGTTTCTCTGTGCTATTTGTCAGTGTTTCAAGGCCTCTTGAAAGAAGGTGTTTCTGTCTTGAAGATAGAGATCCACGAGAATGTAATTTTTATCTTTTTTTATATTAATTATGCTATTTATGGGTCACCATGAGTCAGATCCGACTCCATGGCACTTGGCTTGGCATTTATGCCTTCTAGATCTTTGCTGTTTCTTTTTTTTTTTTTGGCCCAGGTGCTCTGCTCTGCACTACCAATTGTAGAGGAGTTGATTCAGACTCCTAGCGACCCAACAGAACGGAGCAGTAAAACTACCCCATAGGGTTTATAAGGAGGGCTGGTGCATTCAAAATGCCGACGTTTTGATTAGCGGCCAAATGCTTAACTAATGAGCCATCAGAACTCCACCCTGGACCAACAAGGGCATTCAAGTCTCTCACTAAGACTGTGTTTTTGTCTATTTCTTCTATTTTGGCTTTATGGATTTTGTAATGCATACATACACGTGACTCCTTGACTTTCCCTGTGGCGTATGACCTCAGTCATGTAAAGTCATTTTGCAGAGGCTGCTTACTGAGTGCTTGCTATGTTCCAGGCACAGGTCTAGGCTCTGAGGAGACCCGGATTGGTCTTGTCCTAGAGGAACTGGAAGAAGCCCACAACCTATAGATAACCACCACTTATGGAATATCCCCTGTATGCCACCTTGTGCTTTATAAGCTTGGCTCATAAATTCTCACATTAACACTAAAAACTGTAAGTCATGATACCTTTTGTATCACTTTGACCCTTTTACATACAGTATTCCCCCTTTGCAGTGTTAGAAATCAAAATGTAATTTGTCCATAGTCACACAGACAATGGTTGGCAAAACCAAGACTCAGTCTCTTTGCCAAGAAAGGGTTAAAACTTCTTAGCCAGAGCCTGGCGTATAATAAATACCCAACAACCAATGGTGGTTGTTACTGCCACTGCAGTTGTTTTTAGATAGCCTCTAGGAATCCAGCTATCGGTTTTATAATGAGTGGTCACCTCTTAAATATCAAGGACTCTGTCTCAGCTGGGTATCCTGAGTGCTTCAGACAGTGCTTGGAGCTCAATAAACAAGCAAAAGTTAAAACATCATTTTAGAGACTTTTTCTCCACTTATTGTGAAACCTTTCTCATGTTATACTTCTTTATGGAGAGTGGGCAGGAAGAGGCTGAAGGAGAGATAAAATTCCACCTGTAATTCTCAGAACCAAGTAAAACAGATTTCTGAAAGCTGAAACATTAGAAGGGGGTAAAATGATAGCGAAAAAACATAGCCCAAATTACATGGCTGCACATTAAACATTTTAGACTCTCAGCACTCTGCCTTCAGGCAGGTGAATGACTAGCCCATGTGGGACAAACAGCCATTTATTCCCCTCTAAGATGTCAGGGCAGGAGCCTCTACAACTGTGTGGTGGTTTTCCCCCTTTTATCACCCTGACCTGAGGTCAAGGAATGATAGACAGAGGGGCCTTGGGTCAGCCAGTTCATCTCCCAAATAGGTTTGTTCCTCCAGATTTCTCTGCCTGAGACCCATTCAACCCTGGCTGGAATATCTCTAGCCACTTGCCTGAGGAGCTTCTGCACAAGGTTCTCTTGTTGGGAAACTGTCTTTGATGGTTGGCTTCAGTGATACCATGATAGAAATCAAAGGAAACTCAGTTACCCAGCACACAGCTTGGCAATCCTCTGTCATCCTCAGTAAAATACACAGCTACCAGACAAGAAGCCTTACCTGGCCACCCTCCCAACCCCCACCAGTAACTGTTAGGCCCAGGTATCTTAGGTAACAGATGGCTGCTGTGCTAAGTATACAGAACTTAATGGCGCTTTTTATCAGTACTTAAACCTTCCAGGAACTTAATCACAAAATCATGGGCTCAAGGAATGTGAAAGCTGAAAGGGGCCTTGGAAATTAATTAGTTCTCCCTCCCAGTATATTTTATAATGAAGAAATAAGGGACTGAGGGAAGTGAAAGTCCTTGCCCAAGGTCACACAGCTTGCCAGAGCCCAAGCTGCATCCTGGGTTCACCAGGTCCACGTATGTCAGTCGTCTCAGATCACAGATGTCCCGCACTAGTTCCCAAAGAGAGTTTCCTCTTGTTTAAAAAAAAAAAAAAAAAGACTAAAAGAAATAATTACACAAGTTGAGTAAATACCAGTTCTTAAACACAGGCCGGAGAGTCAGGAGACTAGTGTGTCCTGTGTGACCTTGGACAAATATGCTAGTGCCTCTGTGCTTCAATCTCGCATCTATAAAACGGTAGTGATACTGCTTTCTTGTATTAAATGGGTTAACTCACATAAAGTGCTTTTATGAGTATCTGCCCAGAGGAGGCACTTAATAAATATTGTAGTGTTGTTGGGTGCTATCAAGTTGACTCCAGCTCGTTGTGACCCATGTGACAGAGTAGAGCTACCTCATAGGGTTTTCCTTGGCCAAAATCTTTACAGATCACAACCTTTTTGTTAGCAGCCAAGTGTTTAATCATTGTGCCACTAGGGCTTCTTTAATAAATGTTAGATACTGTTATTATTACTTACATACACAAGCTTATGAAGACCATTGCAAATCCTATGAGGTCAGTCTTGTCCCTACTTTATAGAAATGAAGAAACTCAAGTGAAGCAATATTAAAAATTGTGCCCTTAGATCAGATAGTCAATAGAAATTTGGTTGGATGAAAGCAATGACAGCATACAGTAGAGAGCAGATCAGCTTAACTGGACTTTGCCATAAACTGAAAGGTTTTCTAAACTCAAGCTAGTATTTCAAAGGATAGAGTGGCAGGGATAGGGGTTTGGGGACCATAAATTCAGGGGATATCGAAGCCAATTGTCATAACTAGTCTATTGCTAAGAGAGGCCTCTGCACTCCATATTGCTGAGTGGCATCTAGGTCTTAAAAGCTAGCCAGCTGCCATCTGAGGTACACCAAATGGTCCCAACTCATCTGGAACAGACAATCACTAAGAACAACAAAGACATGAGGGAAAAAGAGCCCAGGAGACAGGAGGATCCATGTGAATGGGTGACTGTATCAACATGTGACCAGAAGAACTAGATGGTGCCTGGCAACCACCAAAGACAGCCATGACAGGGGACACAATGTAGAGTCCCTGAGGCAACATGAGAAAAAGAGGTGTGCAGCCCAAGAACTCTACTAAAAGACCTGAACTGATGGTCTGACATCCAAGGGGTTCCCCTGAGAACATGGCCCCTAGACTTGCTGCTGTCCTTGACCAGCAACCAGTAATGAGTCAACTCTTCGGACAAGAATAGACTGGACTCAGAGACACAATATGACCATACGGCATGCACACTTTATGGTTCTATGCATTTACAGGAAGCTGTCCTAGTGGTCTCTTTTTAGATGGGAGAGAAGAGGGTAAGGCGGGCAGATGCTTGTTAAGAGGATACTAGGTATATAGAATGAAAAAGAAGAGTGTGCTGTCATTGGGTGGGGATAGCAGAGGGAGCGGCAGGTAGATGGCCATGTAAAACCAATTTGGATTGTATACTTTCACTTAATCACAATTAAAAAAAAATGTGCCCAAAGTCACAAAACTAAAGCAGAAAGGTATGACTCAAGCCAAAATGAAATCTCACATCTCACACCCAAGTGGTGGGTGCAAGAAAAAGCTACACGCAATTGAACTGTTGCTCCTACAAGCATCCTGTGGCCCTGCCCTCTCCTTTGGCAGGTCAGTGGTAGACACAATGGATTAGAGAATTCAGGTGGAGCCATTCCCTTCAGAGGGTACCAGCTGAGTCTCCTTGCGGCTTATGGAGTCAGGCATGCCATCTCATTTCTCCCACTAGCACATACAAAGTGGCTCTGTTAATTATAATCATTATAATCATGGACACTCAGAAAGCGTAGCCACCTGGCTAGTCATCGTGGGGTGTGGGGAAGGAGCCAGATAATGGCACGTTAATGGTCGGGTGCCACGGGGAACACGAAAGTAGGATTAGGGGGACTATTACCTTTTATTTAAAAAAATTATTAGATAAGGAGACTCATTTGGGGTATTTGCTTGATTTTACCTAAGAAATACAAGTGTTAGTTACTCTTCTTGGAGAAACCATGTGGCATGATGTTTACAAAGGACTGTTCAGAGGCCAGATAGCATGGACTGATATCCTGGCTGTGCTCTAATCGCTGTGCAACTTTGGGTCTCTGTACCAGTTTCCTCATCTGTAGAGATGCTTTATAGGAGCAGCTACCATCTAGCTTCCTTCTGAAGATTAGTTGATCTCCCTAGAGGGTTTAGCATAGTACCCATTGCACAGTAAGCAGCCATCCTATATTGGCTATTATTATTAGTGATTAAAAACTTAGGCTCTACTTTGGTCAGAGCTGGTGAGGTGACTGGCCCAAATTATTTAACTTCTTTATGACACGATATTCACATCTGAAAAAGAGAGGAAGAGATGTCAATAGAACCAACTACAGTCATTTTGAATACAAAATAGTATACTTTATGCCATGAATATAAAGGTCTCAATGTGACACATGGTATCCATTCAATACATTGTTACTATTAGTTCCTCCCAAACCCAGCATTAGGGGTGGAAGAGAGTCATAAATTTGGCAATCATACAACCTGGACTCCTGGCACAATAGTGATTTTACATATTTTGTTCCATTAGCCTCATGTATCCATTTCTACAGTGCATAGAAAAGGTGATAAAAGACAGCTCGGCTTCTGTCTTCTACCCTGGTGTGCTCTTCTGGCCCGTGCTTTGTCTCTGAGCTCCTCTCATGCAGGTCTGTAACACCTCCTGCATGTGGTCTCATCATCAGAATTTCATGAACAAGAAGAGTTGTTGGTAAGGCTAATACCAAGGTGTTATGGACTATAAAACTTTTGAAAGAAAACATAGAAGAATGCCTTTGTAATCTTGGGTTTGGTAAAAATTTCCTAGCTTAAGATGCATAAACCATGAGCTATGAAACAAAATAGAGAAACTGGACTTCTTAAATCCTGAAAGCTTGTGCTTTTCAGTGGGTGTTGTTACAAAATTTAAAAGCCCATTGCTATCAAGTCAATTTTGACTCATAGCAACTCTACTGGATGGAGTAGAACTGCCCTATGGAGTTCCCAAGGAGTGCCTGGTGAGCTGCTGACCTTTTGCTTGGCAGCTGTAGCACTTAGCCACTACACCACCGGGGTTTCCAATCCAGGAGAAAATATTTACAAAACATATCCAATTAGGCAATTGTCTCTATAATACGTATGCTATAATGCAATAATCAAAAGACAAGCAACCATATTTTTTAAATGTACAAATATTGAACACTCAGTGAAGAAAGTATACAGGTGGCGAAAGAAGCACACAAAATTATGCCCAAACATCATTAATCGTGAGGGAAATGCAAACTAAAGACTCAGTGAGGCTATACTACATACCTACTGTTGTTACGAGGTGCTGCTAAGTTGATTCTAACTCACAGCTACCCCATGCACAACAGAATGAAACGCTGCCCGGTCCTGAACACTTAAGGCCATTGTTGCAGCCACTGTGTCAGTCCCTCTTGTTAATGGTTTCCTTTTTTTTGCTGATGCTCTGCTCTACCAAGCATGATGTCTTCTCCTGGGATTGATCCCTCCTGACAACATGTCCAAAGTATGTAAGACACAATCTCCCCATCCTTACTTCTAAGAAGCACTCTGGTTGTACTTTTTTGAGGACACATCTATGCTTTCTTTTATCAGTCCATGATATGTTCAATATTCTTTTCCGACACCACTATTCAAAGGCATCTATTCTTCTTCTGTCTTCTTTATTCATTGTCCAGCTTTTGCATGCCAGCCAAAGCCAAATGTCGTCGCATATGATGAAAATACTATGGCTTGGGTCAAGTGTACCCTAGTCTTCAAGCTGACATACCTACTAGAATGTCTGAAGTTAAAAAGACTGGCTACATCAAGTTTGGAGAAGGGTGTTAAACAACTGGAACTTTGATGCATTGCTAGTGAGTATGTGAAATGATTATAACCTTGTTAGAAAATAGTTATACAATTTTCAAAGCTAAACTTACATCTACTGTATGATACAGTCATTTCACTCCTAGGTGTTTATCCATGAGAAATAAAAGCATACATCCATAAAAAAATTTATATGAAATTTCATAACAGCTTTATTTGTAGTGACCAAAACCTGGAAGTAATCCAAATGTCCATCAAGAGCTGAATGGAAAAACTCTGGTATATCCTTACAATTAAATAATACTCAGTAATAAAAAGGAGTAAATTTCGAAAATAAAAAGGGGTGCACCATGAGATCTCAGCTAAAAGACTGAAATTGATGGTCCAGGGGCCCTGGAGTTCCCCTGGGAGCATGGAGCCTGGTCCTGATGCTATCCCTGTCCATAAATCATAGTGGAGGCCAACTCTTCAGACAGAAATGGATTGGACTTGGTGATACAAAGTGACCACATCATGTGTGCCCTTTATGCTTCTATGCATCTATAGGATGTCATCCAGCTGCCCTCTTAGTGCACTAGGGGGAGACGGTAGAAAGGAGGGGATAGGAGACTTTTAGGAGGATATGACATGTACAGGACTGAGAGGAGGAATGTGCTGTCACCAGGCAAGGAGAGCAGTGGGAGCCGCTCATTGGCAGGTATGCAAATTTATATGGGATTGTATCTTTTCAGTCAATCATAATAATAATAATAAAGGAGTAAATTATTAATACATACAATATTGTGGCTGAGTATAAAAATAATTATGCTGAATGAAAGATGTTGGTTTTTTAAGTATATACTACATGATTATATATACATAAAATTCTAGAAAATTCAAACTAATAGCCAAGCCAGCCAAGTGCCATCAAGTAATAAGTAATGACAAAAAAGCAGATTATTGTTTACTTGGCAACAGAGAAATACAAGGGTGGATTGCAAACAGGCAGAAGGAAACTTATGGGAATGATGAACATGTTCATTATCTTGATTATGGTGATGGTTTCACAGGTGTACAACATATGTCAAAACTCACTGTAGCGGTCTGGATCCAATCAGGAGATAGAAATTATATAGCAAGTTAAACACGAGGCGCTTAATATAAAGAATTATTAACTATGATTTCAAAAGGCAACTATAAGATATAAGGAAATGCAATATGGTGCTCTAGGGCTGAGGACAGTACCGAGGAAAGACAGATTTGGAAGAGATTCAGGCCTAATTGAAGAAGAGGTGATTCAGCCCCCCAGATAACATAAATTCATGGTTTGACCAGGCTGAAGCTTGTCTGGAGTTGCTGGGCAAGCACTAAGTCACCTCTGAAGCCCAAGTGATCAGTAACCTGTGGCATGAGCATACAGTAGAGTCTGGGTGCTAACTTGGAAAGGAAGCCTTTAGAGCATGTGACTAATGTTGAAGCTCTTGGTGGGACCATACCCCCTCCACCCCAAGCAAATGGTAAGCTGTATACAAACAACACAGGGCTTCGCAGAAGGAGAACCTACTCCATGTGTGAGCCTCAAGCCCCAGATGACTGCATACAAGCTGCACAGAGGCTTTAGTTTCCTTGTTTCCTTGTTAAAAGAGCTGTGAAAGGTTATCAACAGACCAAAGCTGCAACGTTGCAGAGAAATGATGTTGGGGACTGGGACTGGGACAGCCTTCAACAGGTTTATAGTAGAAACGCTTTACAGTAGAAATGCCTTAAGAAATTCTTTGTTTAAAACATGTATTGAAGAGTGAGTACACTCAAAGTTGAGAGCAATAAATTGATAACTGACACATTGATCAAATTACACACTTTAAGTATTTTTCCCAGTTATGCCTCAGTAAATCTTTGAAAATAATACATGCTGTCAAATCACAGCATTTGAAGAAAAGCTCTAAACAGAAAAGACAGAACTAAAAAGAAACAAGATAAAAACAGCTTAGTAAGAACAGAAATTATTTAAGGAGAAGAAAACTTACATACACAATCACCAAAACATTCCAAGAAATCACTGAAAATATTACTTCTATGAAACAAAGGAAGTATGGGGGGGAGGAGAAGCTAACATTCAGAGAATGAAAATTGTCCTAGAAATTTAAGATATTATGGCAGAAATGAAATGTTTGGTATAATGACTATGGGAAGGGGGGAGAAAAGCAATGAGATACAGAGATACAGGAATCACAGGGAAAGGGAGGGGTAGGAGATTGCAAAATTACTTCTGGAGAAAAACATCTAAATAAACAGAACTCCAGAGACAGAGAGAAGAGAGAAAACATATAGGAGGAAATTAACAACAAATAATTAAAGAAAATTTGCCTGAACTGAAGGACATGAGTTTCCATCTTCAGAGGACTGCTGAAGGCACAGCACAAGGATGAAAACAGAGTCACCTTAATACTGGAGACAAAAAGAGGTTCCTCAAATCTCCTCTAAGCCAAACGAAACCCACTGCTGTCAAGTCCATTCAAACTCTTAGCAACCCTATTGGACAGAGCAGAACTTGCCCCATAGAGTTTCCAAGACTATAATCTTTGTAGAAGCCAGTTGCTACATCTTTCTCCTGTAGAGAGGCTAGTGTGTTCCAACCACTGACCTTTCAGTGAAAAAAAGAAAAAAGAAAAAAAAATCAGATTACGTACAAAGAATCAAGATTAAAAATACCATTTTGTTTTCTTAACAACAGTGGTGGAAACAGAAAAACTATGGAGAAATGCTTTCAACATTCTAAATGAAAAGTATTTTCCACTTAAAATTCTATACCCACCTGAACTGTCGTTCAGAGTGAGAGTAGAACATCTACTAACTTGAAAGACCCCCAAAATAGATCTCCCAGTCACCCTACATGTTTTCTGTAGCTGCTTTAAGAAGCTGCTTTACCACAGTTAGTAGTTTACAACAACACAATTTTTTCAACGCCTGGAGTCAGAAAGTCAACAGAGCTGATTTCTTCTGGAACCTGTACAAGAGAATCCATTGCCTTGGCTTTTCCAGCTTCTACAGTTTCATTCCTTGATTCATGGCCCATTTCTCCACCTCAATGCCAGCATTGTAGCATCCTCAAATCTCTATTTACATTTTTACATCACCTTGTTTCTTTTAAGGGCCTCGTGGTTACATAGGACCAACCCACTTGAATAATTCAGGATGATCTCCCCATCACAAGCTCTGTAATTTACATCTGCAAAATCCCAGTTTATGGAAAATTGGGGAAATATTTGGGGGGCAGGCATTCATCAGCGTACTACACATCCTTTCTAAGGAAGCTGCTGGAGTATATTACAGTGATTCAAGAAAGTAAACCAAGATAAAGGAAATTGAGTAACTGAATAGAGAGAATCAGTCAAGATTGGAACAAGTCTGAAGGCTTTGGGAGAGAAGTCATCATCTAATAGACTACTATATGAGTTTAAGCCTGAGAGAGACTTCTTACTTTTGAGGAAGAGTTTCAGGATGAATTGGTGATGAGCATATAGAAAACAAAACAAACACAAACACGTGACAATTAGTAATTTATGGAATACAAATATTTGGACAATTAAGAAAAAAGTGAACATAGTATATTACATGGCTTAGCTGAAGATAGCAATTACATAGGCTTAATATCACAATCTAACCAAAACTATGATCTAATTAGCATGGGAGAAAAGGGGGCTGGGAAGTGCATGATGATGGTGTTCATGAAAAGGAACTCATATTCCGTATTGGACAGCCAAAATACAATGTCGAAAATAGAAAGATCAGATTGTAGCTATGTGTTATTTAAATTTATGAAGATAAATACTGAAAAGAAATAGCTGAAAGAATTGAAATTAATAAGTAACACGGAAAGAAGGGTTGTTGTGGGAGAGTAGTAGCATCATTGAGCAGCTCAGTAGTGTCCCTCCCCTGTAAGCCAGAAATGATGGTAGGAAATGCTGTTATAAAACTGGAATCACTGATAGTAATGGAGATGATAGGATTTCAAAATAAAAGCCAGGTGGAAGCACTTAACTGAAGAAGCAACATGGATAGAATTAGTGTGATGAACAGTGAAGTTGCAGGAGCAGTCAGGGAAGCCTTTTTCATCGAGCTATGCAGATGGTTAATAAAACACAGCATCCCTAGGAACAAGACAGATGGTCAGCCAACAAGGTTATTGCTCAAACAATTCCACTAAAAGATCAAGGATGGACAATCAGGAGGAGTAGGACAGCTTCCCCAGCATAAAGCTTGGAACCTTGCCCAGGTTCCAAACTGGGGCTGGTTTTCTGACCCCAAACTAAGTGATTAAAGGCAAGGCCAGATCCTCATAAATAAAGGCCCTGTAACACTGCAGCAAGTGTATAAAAGAAAGCTCTTTGTCAGAAAAAAGTTGTGGTGTCTGAGGTCCTGCTGCTTGGGCCCAGCACATGTAACCCAGTCAATCCTATATTATTGTAGGGTATGTATAGTAAGAAAGATGCCATATGAAATTAATGGCAAACATCAACAGAAGAAACACACAGTACATTCTGTGTGACCAGGCCATGTGTAGTAGAAAATTATACATTGTTCAAAAAACAGCTTCTGGAATACTACAGGACCTGATAAAGACAAATCATCTGAACATAAGACTACCAAGCAACCATGTAGCTGGAACTGTAGTTCTGGCAGATGCATCAAGTTATAAAATCAAACAGAATCACTATTAATCTACTATAAGATGAAAGTGGTCTTTCAAAATCAGTCAGGAATTGATCTGAAGGATATAAGTAAGTTTCACAAGAAAGAGATCTAGAAGAAATCTCAACAGAGAAACGCAAGCAATAAAACTTTTAAAAATATAAACCTTAGATCCAAAAAAATTAATATCTGATATCACACAAACACATACATATATACATATTTAAATGGAGCCCTTGTAGCACAAATGGTTAAAAGCTCAGCTGTAAACCAAAATGTCAGCAGTTCGAATTCACCATGTACTTCCTGAATACTTAGGAACAAAGTAAACACTGCAGAAGAAGAGATCAGTGAACTTGAAGACAAGTTAATAGAAGTCATCAAGTGAAGTACGTGGAAATAAAGAAAACCTTGAAAAAAAGAGAAAGAAGAAGAAGAAACACAGTATTTGTGTCCCTATGGGACAATATCAAACAGTCTAGCATAATTATAGTCCTAGAAGGAGGAGAGCTAGACTAGGACAGGAAATTTATTTAACAAAATATTAAGTGAAATTTTCCAAAAATTTGATTTAAAAAGAAAAAAGAAAGAAACCACGCCCACAAAACCAAGAAGCTGAATGAACTCAAACAAAATAAATCCACATAAATCCACACCTAGACATAACACAAACAAATCACAGAAAATACTGGGAAAGAGATTTTTCTACTAGTAGGAAGAATGAGGAGGAAAAGAAGAAAATTAAATAATCTATGGAGGTATAGGAAGCCCTGTAATAGAGTGGTTAAGGGCAATGGCTGCTGATCAAAAAGTCTTCAATTTGAATCCATCAGGTGTTCCTTGGAAACTCTGTGGGGCAGTTCTACTCTGTCCTAACAGGTTGCTATAAGTGGGAATTGACTCAACAGCAATGGCTTTGTGACGGAGGTACAATAAAGAATGACTGTTAACTGCTGACAGAAACAATACAGGCCAGTGCTTCAAGTAATAAAAGAAAAAAAAAACCGTCAGTGTAGGATTCTTTTTCAAGAAAAATATGATGAAATAAATATGTTCAGATCTACTCAAAAGACTGAACAGCACCATATATTGTAAGCCCTGCTTATCCATCAGTTTGTCATACTCTAGGGGTTGACATATTTCTGTGATGCTGGAAGCTATGCCACTGGTATTCAGAAACCAGCAGGGCCGTCCATGGCAGAGAGGTTTCATCTGAATTTCCAGACTACAACAGACTAGAAGGATCTAAGTGTCTAGTTCTGGAAACATTGTGCCAGAAAACCTTGTGAATACCAGCAGAACACTGATACAGTGCCAGAAGATAAGCCTCTCATGTTGGTAGGAACTCAAAAGATGACTCGGGAAGAGCTGCCTCCTCAAAGTAGAGTAGATGTTAATGACATGGATGGAGTCAAGCTTTCAGGACCTTCATTTGCTGATGTACCACAACTCAAAATGAGAAGAAATAGCTGTAAATGTCCATAATAATCAGAACATGGAATGTACAAAGTATGAATCTAGGAAAATTTGAAATCATCATAAGATGAAATTGAACACAAAAACATTGATATCCTAGGCATTAGCGAGCTCAAATGGACTGGTATTGACCACTTTGATCAAAAACTCGTATGGTCTACTATGCTGGGAATGACTAGCATCACATTCATCATCAAAAAGGACATTACAAGATCTATCTTCAAGTACAATGCTGTCAGTGACAGGATAACATCCATAAGCCTACAAGGAAAACCAGTCAATATGACTATTATTCGAATTTACACACCAACCACTAAGGCCAAAGATGAAGAAACTGAAGATTTTTACCAGCTTCTGCAGTCTGAAATTTATTGAATATGCAATCAGGATGCATTGATAATTACTGGTGATTGGAATGTAAAAGTTGGAAATATAGAAGAAGGGTCCATTGTTAAAAAATACGATAATAGAAATGATGTCAGAGATCACATGATGGAATTTTGCAAGACCAACAATTTCTTCAGTGTGAATACCCTTTTCACTGACGTAAATAGCAGCTATACATATGGACCTGGCCAGATGGAACACACAGGAATCAAATCAACTACATATGTGGAAGGAAATGATGGAAAAGCTAAAAATCATCAGTCTAAACAAAGCCAGGTGCCAATCTCAGCACAGACCATCAATTGCTCATAAGTAATTTCAAAGTGAAACTGAATTAGGAAAAGTCCACCTGAGCCAGTATGACCTTCAGCATATCCCCCTGAGCTTAGAGACCATCTCAAATATAGAGTTGACACATTAAACATTAATGACAGAAGACCAGACAAGTTATGGAACTATATCAAAGACATCATACATGAATAAAAAGTCATTAAAAAGATAGAAAAGGAAAAAAGACCAAATTGGATGTCAGAAGAGACTCTGGAAGTTGTTCTTGAATGTTGAGTAGCTAAAGCAAAATGAATAAATGATGAAGTACAAGAAAAGAAGATTTCAAAGGCAGCTCTAGAAGGCAAAGTATTATAAAATATTATAATGAACATGTGAAAACAGCCAGAGAGAGAAAACCAAAAGGGAAGAGCATGCTCTGCATTTCTCAAGCTGAAAGAACTGAAGAAAAAATGCAAGCCTCAAGTTTTTACAAGGAAAATATTAAGCAATGAAAAAAGCATCTAAAGAAGATGAAAGGCATACACAGAAGCATTATACTGAAAAGAATTGGTCAACATTTCAACCATTTCAAGAGATAGCATAAAATCAGAAACTGCTGGTACTGACAAAGAAGTCCAACCTGCATTGAAGGCATTGGCTAAAAACAAGGCTCCAGAGGTGGGGCCAAGATGGCAGACTAGACACACGTCTCCTTGATTCCCTCTGAGAACTAAGGCCTAGAAAAGCAATTGAATGGAGCAGGATGGACATTCTGGGAGCTCCGAGATCAGATAAAGTGTTGTGAGATTGGAATGGGCAACAGAAAAGGGAAAAATACCTTGTTAGTGGCAAGTCAGCAGCATAATGCGTCCTGCTTCTACTGGCACAGCACGTGAGAGGATTATAGGTATCGACAACTTCTTTGTTAACAGGGAAGCTGAGACTAGGACTGCCCAGCCTGAGAGCCTGGCACAGGCCAGCTACAGTGCCTAAGTAAACAGCATATACCACAGCCAAGAGACTGTGTTTGGGACAGCCATAGCTAGAGAACCCAGAAGTGGTGGGTGATCAAGGGTACCAATGCCCCTCCCCCTCTCTTCTCTGAGCTGCACCACAGATACTCCTGACTCACTGCAGCAGAGGTGGCTCGGGAAGGACCCCATATTGGTCATCTGAGAGGCAGAATCAGCCATGCCTAAGGGCTCAGCTGAGGCTAATCCCCATGGTGAGCAACAGTACCTGTCTGGATAGTGCTTCTCCCAGCAACAAAGCTATTTTTAACACAATCATACACAGAGAAACTAGTGGCAGCTGGCAGCCAAGTGTGGTAGTGCCCTAACCCTTGCCTTCTTTGACAGCCAGCAAGGCACCATCTGTGTCAGCCAGGAGGCAGGGCCTACCACCCCTGAGGGTCCAGCTTCTATTATCTGTAGCTGGTCAATGCCTATCTCAGTAGAAAAACAGCTTTTAAATTAAGAACAACTAGAGAGCAGCAGTGACTGACGGATGACTGTGGTGACACCATTGCCACCACCCTTCACTGAGTCATGTCATAGCATTGGCTGACAGCCTGCCGGAGGCTTCATAAGTAGGACAATGTCTTTACTAGTCAGAAGGCAGGTCCTGCAACCCCTGAAGGCCCAGCTGCTTTCAGGGTGCTGGACAGCACCCCCTCCACAGAAAAGCAGTTTTTAAGCACATCTAGAGAATGCAGCAGTTTCTGGTGGCCGAAGTGAGGTGGCATCTCTCCCTCCTCCCTTCCCTGAGCTATACCATAGTCTCAACTGGCATGATACCAGAGAGTCAGCACAAGTAGCTTGCCACTTTTATCAGCCAGGAGGAGGGACCTGCCACACCTGAGGGCCCAGTTGGAGCCAGCCACCAATCCAAACAGCATGGCAGGGCTTGGCAGAGTCTACATTGCTAGAGAAGCTATACATAAGTCAGCTGCATCTAGAGAATGCAGCAGCAGCTGGTGACTAAATCAAGCAGTGCTGCTACTCTCTTCTTAGGCCTATGCCACAGCTCTCATTAGTGTAACACTGGAGAAACAGAACAGCTTCTTAATGGCATTAAGACAACAATCAACATCTAACCATTTAAAGAAGCAGACCACCATGGCTCCAGAAAATTCTCAACATAAAGAATCAGATAATGTCTCAGATGAAAAAGCCTATCTGAAATTGTCAGAGGTGTAATTCAAAACAGTTATGTTTAGGGCCCTTCTAGAGATTAAACAAAATGCAGCAAAACAAAACGAAAAATTGAGTAAACCCTTGGCTATATGAATACGACAACATCAACAATCTGAAACCCAGCAGATCAACAACAAAATTACAGAATTAGACAATTCAATGCAAAGCCAAAAGAGCAAGATGGAGGAAACGGAATGCAGGACTAGTAAGATTGAAGACAACGTAAGTGACACCAGCATTTATGAGGAGAAATCAGATAAAATAAACAAGAAAAAGGAAGAACCACTAAGAAGCATGTAGGATTCTATCAGTAGGAATAATCTGTGAATAACTGGAGTCCCTGAACAAGGAAGGATAGAAGAAAATACAGAGAGAATTGTTGAAGAGTTGCTCTTAAAAAACTTCCCTGACATCATGAAAGAACACAGATATTCAAGATACCTATCAAACATGACTCCACAAGAAAGACACCAAGACATACTACAATTAAGATTAATAAAATGAAACATAAAGAATGGCCCTTAAAACAGCAAGGCTTAAAGAAAAACTAACATACAAAGGGAAGCCCTGTAGGCTTTCATCTGACTTCTCAGCAGAATGCATGTTGGCAAGAAGGCAGAGGGACGACACATGCAAAGCCTTGAATGAGAAAAACTTACAACCAAGAATTACATATCCTACAAAATTGTCTCTAAGATGTGACTGTGAAATTAAGATATTCTTAGACAAAGATAAGCTTAGAGACTTTGTAAAAGCCAAACCAAAACTACAAGAAATACTGGAAGAAGCTCTTTGTTTAGAAAACCAGTGACATCAGTTATATACCTAAAGATGCAATACACGACAGAGCTTCCAGAGTCCTACTCAGTTAGGGAAGTCACAAAGCTCAATGAAAGCTAAAATATTAAAAGTAGGGAACCAGAGATCTTAACATGAAAACTATGACATCATCACACTATGAAGACAGATATATTTCAGTAGATTATTAACACTTCCAGATGGAGAGAAAATTAAGTAGATACCTGGAGTTAAAGATTTGTTTGAAATTAGAACATTAAGGGGAATCAAAGCAGTAGTCACAAAGTAAACTAGCAAAGCTACATATTAAAACAAGAAACATAATATAGGAGTCTCAACAAACACAAAACCAACACTGAAAAGGATGAAAAGTAAACCACTACAGAAAAACAACCCAGAAAAGAATATCAAAAAGAACAAAGGAAACATCAACAACACAACAATAAAAGCACCAAAATGATAGCACTAAACACATACCCATCAGTAATTACACTGAATGTAAATGGATTCAGTGCTCCTATAACACACATTAGATTGAAAAACACAATCCATCTATATGTTGCTTATAAGAAACACGCCTTAGGCTCAAAGATATGAACAAACTGAAAATCAAAGGGTGGAAAAATAGATACCAAGCTAACAACATGCAAAGAAGACCAGGAGCAGCAATACTAGCCTCAGATAAAATAGATTTTAATGTTAAATCCGCCATGATGGACAAGGATGGGCACTATTTGTTGTTGAAAGTTTCAATACATAAGCAGGATATAACAGTATTGAATATTTATGCACCCAATACCGGAGCATCTAAATATATTGAACAAATGCTGACAACACTGAAAAATGAAATAGATCACTCCCCAATAATAGTAGGAGACTTTAACACTCCGCTTTCTGTAATGGACAGATCAACCTGAAAAAAGCTCGGTAAACACATAGATGATCTTTTTGCAACAATCAACCAACTAGACCTCATCAACACATATAGAACGTTTTACCCAACAAAAGATAAGCACACCTTCTTTTCCAGTGCACATGGAACATTCTCCAGAATAGGCCACGTGTTAGCTCATAAGGCAAGTCTCAACAAAACTGAAATCACTGAACTATTGCAAAGCATCTTCTTGGACCATGAAGTCATAAAAGTTGAAATCAACAGCAGAAAAAACATGCGTAGAAATTTGAACTCAGGAAATTGAACAACATCTTACTGAAAACTTTACGGGTTATAGAAGTAATCAAAGAAACAATAAAGAAATTTACGGAATCGAATGAGAATGAAAACACATCCTACTAGAACCTATGGGATACAGCAAAAGCAGTGCTCAGAGGTCAATTCATCTCTATAAATGCACACATTCAGAATGAAGAATGGGCCCAATCCGAAAAATTAACCCTGCAATTTGAACAAGTAGACAGAGAACAACAAAAGAACTCCTCGGGCACCAGGAGAAAACATATAATAAAGATCACAGCAGAAATAAATAAATTATGGTATAGAAAAACAATTGAAAAAGTTAGCAAAACCAAAAGCTGGTTTTTCGAAAAGATCAACAAAATTGATAAACCATTGGCTAAACTTACAAAAGAAAAACAAGAGGAAACAGATAATCCAAATAAGAAATGAGACCGGAGATGCCACAACAGACCCAACTGAAACCAAAAGTATCGTAACAGTATATTATGAAAGACTGTACTCCTAACAGTTTGAAAACCTAGAGGAAATGGACAAATTTCTAGATTCATATCACCTACCAAAAATTATCACAAGAATGAGTAGAACAACTTGATAAACCCATCATAAGAGAGCATGAGAAGAGATTGAAAAAGTAATCAAAACACTACCAACCAAAAAAGTCCTGACCCAAACAACTTCACAGGAGACTTCTACCAAACTTTTAAAGAGGAGTTAATTCCAACCCTACTGAGGCTATTTCACAGCATAGAAAAGGACAGAATATTCTCAAATTCATTCTATGAAGCCAGCATAACCCTGATACCATAGCCCGGGAAAGATCCTACAAAAAAAGAAAATCACAGACCAATATCACTCATAAATCTAGATGCATAAATCTTCAACAAAATTCTTGCCAATAGAATTCAACAACATATCAAAAAAGTAATTCACCAGGACCAAGCTGGATTCATACCAGGGATGTAGGGCTGGTTCAACATCAGAAACACAATTAATGTGACCAGCCACATAAATAATACAAAAGATAAGAATCCCCTGATTTTGTCAATTGATGCAGAAAAGGCATTTGACAAAGTCCAGCACCCACTCATGTTAAAAACTCTCAGCAAAATAGGAATAGAACAGAAATTCCCCAATGCAATAAGGGTCATCTAAGTCAAATTATTGTTTCCCAGCTTTAAACTATTCTTCAAAAAAAACTCTTCAGATCTTTAAACTCATCCACATGGTGGAAGTGCAGATAATCCTGCCATAATCTCCAGGTTGATTCCCTCTCTCCTGTAGAGCATTCACACATTTAAACTCCTTAGGAAGACTCATCAAGAATAAAAAGTGGAAGGTTTGTAAAATCACCAAATTTACAACTGAAAAGGGTTATAGAGGGCGTCTAGCCATGGGATGGTAGATCTATGTGTCCACAGTAGTAAGGAAAGGAGTGTAACTGAGGTAGGCCAGCCAAGTGGTGACCTAGATGAACAGGAGAGTCACTTAGGTCCAGTGAAGCATTACTCTGTGGGAGAGAAGACATGTCTGTACTGTCATCTCTTCCATGTTTAAGAGAAGGTATAAGTTCAGATTTCTTCGATGAAATCCATTTTCAAACTTTGGCAACTAGTTAAAAAATTATGCAAAATGGTGTAAGAAAAAAAAATCGTGTAGAAAACAGGAGATGATCTCTGTGATCTTGGGGTAGCCAAACAGTTCTTGGATAATGACACCAAAAGCATGATCCATAAAAGAATAAATTGAGAAATGTTGCTTTATCAAAATCAAGAGCTTCTGCTCTCCAAGTGACACTAAAAGAAAATAAAAAGGTAAGCTACAGACTGGGAGAGAATATTTGCAAGTCATATATCAAATAAAGGACTTATATCCAGAATACGTAAAGAATGTTCAAAACTCAATAAAAATAATTTTAAAAAGATTTAATGAACAAAAGATTTGAACAGAAGTCTTCCCCAAAGAAGATTACAGATGGCAAATAAGTCCATGAAAAGATGCTCAGCATCATTAGTCATAAAGGAACTGCCAGTAAGGTATCTCTATCCACATATTAGAATGGCTAAAAAATATGTCACCAAAAGCACAAACTGCAAAAGACAATGTAAATAAATCAGACTAGAGTGAGGCTAAAATTTTTTAAACTACTCATCCAAGTGTTGACAATGTTGTGGAGAAGCTGGGTCTCTCCTACATTGCTGGCGGGGATATAAAAGGAAAACAATTTGGCAATTCTTAAAAAGTTACAAACATACAATCCTACCATATGACCTAGTCATACCACTCTTAGGCTTTTACCCAAGAGAAATGAAAACATATGTGCATGCAAAGACGTTATATTTATCTATATTTATAATAGTCCCAAGTTAGAATACCCCAAATGTCTGTTGTGTGAATGAGTAAATAAACGGTGATACATTCATACAATGGAATACTCTCAGCAATCAACAAGAATGAATTACATGTCACAACATAGATGGGTATCAAAATAATTAAGCTGAGAAAAAGAAGCCAATCCCTAAAAATGCATGCTGTGTGATTGCAGTTATACAAAATTCTAGGAAATCTATACAAATGTGAACTAAAGTAGATGAGTGATTACCTGGGGTAAGGGTGAAGAGACAGGTGTGGATTACCAATAGGCATGGGGAAACTTTTAGAGGTGGTGGATATGCCCTTTGTCTTGATTGCAGTAATGGTTTCACAAGTGTGTTAGTACATCCGAATTCATCAAACTGTGTACTTCCAATAAGTGTGCTTTATTTTACATCATCTATACCTCGATAGAAAACCCTGGTGCATAGTTGTTTAGCGTTAAACCTGCTAACCAAAAACTCCTCATTTCAAATCTGCCAGGCACTCCTTGGAAACTCTATGGAGCGTTTCTACTCTGCTCCATAGGGTCATTATGATTTGGCATCAATTTGACCTCAGTGGGTTTGATTTGGTATACTTTGACAAACCTGGAAACAGAAAACATACTTTAGACCCAAGCAAACACATCTATGAGCTGAATACAGCCTTCAAGGTACCAATTTACCACTTCTGCTCTTGTCTAACTCTGCCTGTTCCAGAATTAAAAAAACTGAAATTTTCCCTTACACAAAGTATGCATATACCCTGATACTAGCCCAGGTCAAATTCTATTCTCATGCTGCATTATCTAGGTACTAGACAAAAGAAGCCCAGAATGATGGTCATGATGATGGTAACGATTTAAATAGATTATAGTACCTTACCTATTTTGAGAATTGCTTCTGTAATTGAAAAGCACTCAGAACTTCAAATCCAAAGAGCTCATCTGAATGTCTGTGGCATTATTGATTAGTTCTATGGCCTTGAGCTATTTCCTTAAAATTTCCCAAATCTCAGTTTTCTCATCTTTGAAGACATGGTAAGAATGTCTACCTCATAAAGTCTACTTGAGGATTACATAAAAAATAGGATAAACAAATAAGATATGCTCAACTAAGTTCACAATAAATGTTAGTTAATTTAATTCATGAAGTGGAACATGAATTACGAATGGATGTAGAGTAATGACAAGAGTAGTTAGGGACTTGCCCCAGATCACTCAGTTAGGAAAAGTAGAGCTAAGATTTGAACCTAGTCTCTTGTCTCTCAGTTCAGTATTCTTTGGTTTTTTAAAAAAAGGCACCCACCAATATTACTGGAAAAACACTGGCCAAGTGGGGAGTTTCTTCTCTTGGAAGAGAGTCACTTAATTCAGAGACTTGAAAATGTGGCCCTACAGGCCACATCCAGGCTTTTGTTGTATTTAGTTTACACTCAGAGTGCATAGCATTTTCAGATATTGAAGCCACATTTAAAATTTGAGAGACTTTACATAAAAATCTGAATTTCCTGCTTTAAAAAAAAAAATCAGCAGTTCTAGCAAGATTGGACCCACACTAAAGGTCTTCAAGGTAGTGAAGAGCTAAATGCCTCTTTAGATGGTGTCGCGAATTGAATTGTGTCCCCCTAACAACGTGTGCAGTAGTTTGGCTAGCCCCTGATTCCTGCTATTGGGTGACGTCCCTATATGTCATAAATCTTGCCTCTATGATGTTAATGAGGGAGGACAGTGGCTGTCTTGGTGAGGCAGCAGTGAACTCTAAGATCATTTTGTGACTTGAGGCAATCTTTTAGTGTATAAAGGAAAGGGAAGCAAGCAGAGTTTGGGGGACCTTAAGCCAGCAAGAAAGAAACAGTGCCATGAGCAGACCCCAGCAAGGACCTGGGGTCCCTAAGCCTCAGAAATTCCCAGTCTGGGGGAAGGCTGATGACAAGGACTTTCCTCCACAGCCAACAGAAAAGGTCTTCCCCTGGAGTTGATGCCCTGAATTGGGACTTCTACCCTACTGTACTGTGAGAGAATAAACTTCTCTTTGTTAAAGCCATTCGTGGTATTTCTGTTAGAGCTGTATAAATGACTAAGACAGATGGGGAAGGTCCTACCATTCCCTCACACAAGGTATTTATATACCCCAGCACTAGGCCTGCCTCATTCTTTCATAATAGAAATCTGGCCCCTGTAAGTATTCATATTTGCAACTCATGTTTTACGGCATTTTCCCTCACACAGTTAACCATCATTCCCAGAGGACCAACCCTGTTTGCAATTTGTCATCCAGAAATGATGGTTAGCAGCGTTGACATTCAGACAGCCATTCAACAATGTTGACTCCTTCTGGGCTGCATATGTAAGCATTTTCCCCACAGACCGACTGAAGCGAAGATTTGGCAACTTTCTGACGTATTTGTTCAATGTGGATTTCTTGAAGCACCAAAGTGGGTATGTTCTGTGAGTCTCAACTCTCAAATATACACCTTGGCATCTACCTTGATCAAATTTACCTAGCTCCTGTGCTCCACAGCCACAGCTTCAACTAATTTTATAACCACAGTAAAAATTTCCTAAAGAATTTTTTTTTCCCTAGGAGAAGCTGGCACTGCCCAGGACTTTGAGATAAAAACCGAACCCAGTGCCATCAGATCAATGCCAACTCATAGCAACCCTACAGGACAGAGGAGAACTGCCCCATAGAGTTTCCAAGGAACGCCTGGTGGACTGGGACTGCTGACCTTTTGATTAGCCGACACAGCACTGAACCATCACAGCCACCAGGGTCTCCCAGACATTCAGCTGGCTCTCCATCAAACCTTAAATGAGCCCATGAAGGAAATACTCAAACTGCATTCACAGGATGAGAAAGAGGGCAACCAACAGTGATAACACATTAAAAACAGTATTTTTTTAATATATAACAAGTACCAAACAGCCTACAATTAGCAAATTCAAATCACTTTTTTGGCTCTGAGCTAGTTCCTCACAGCACGCAGATAAAAGTTAAAACTTATATTTGCACGTTGGCATACATCTGCTCTTGATCTTCAGTTAATACAAAATATTTTTCCTCTTTCAATCTAAACACTAAATTAGGAAGCCTGCAATGAGCCATAGACCACTACCTAATCTAAAAACATTTTTTAAAGCAAATGGCTAGAAACAGATACATCTTCCATTTGTCTTTCCTTCTAGCTACAAAATACAGAAAGGAACCTGAAGTTTTAAATATCTGACTGTACTAGATTTTGCAGAAAACACGGTTCACAGTGAGGATAACTGTCCTACACAGGTACATACAACTATGGAAGAGTCACTTGAAGACAAAGAATCAGCTGAATCTGTATGTCTACGGTTTGTTTTTCATCAAACAGTAAAGTGTTTGTGGTTAATATCTTTAAGTTTCATTCCCCTAGAAAAAAATGCACTATACATAACTCATTTTCTATTATTACTATTTTTTAATAATAGAGTTAAAGAACAATTGTCTGGTGTGATTTGTAAACACTATCAAGATATGAAGGAATCCTCCAAAAGCAACGGCCATTTCAAGAGAATATACGAAAACATTTAAACAAACAAAAGTTTAAGAGGAGTTTACTAGGGTAGACCAGACTGAAGGCAGAAGTTGGTATCAGCATACAAAAATGTTCTTGTTTTCCCTCTCTCATCTTACATGGAGTATACCGTTTACTCCAGACTTCCTTATCTTTCTAATAAATGCCAGATTTTATCGACACATCTCATCTGCCTCTTTCCATAGACACCAAAAAGTCTGGAATGTGGGTTGTCTTTTCGAGTCATCATTATCTGCACACATTTGCAGGGAGATCACCATTATAATTCTCCCAGGCTCTCAACTTTGTTTTTTTAAACACAGTCCCATCTGTGTTCCTCTCAGAAAAGAAACAGTCATGATTACTCTGCTTTTTCCCCTTGGAGAAATGTGCTACACACAGATGGCACGAATCTTTTGATCAACAGGCTTCCAAAGAGATACAGACTTGTTCTCTGCAATCAGCTAGAAAGTTCTGCTCATTTTTTTTTTTTTTTAATCTACTAAAGTGAAAAAACAAAAGAAAACAGAGGAAGGAGAATCCTATAAGGCTACAATGGAGGTTTCCTTTGGAGAAGTTGAAAAATACTTGCAGGGCCTCACCAGAAAGTTGCATAGAAATCAATCTCCAGAGTTTATGTACATGAGCAAAGAGTACACTTTGGGATCTCCCTCCTAGATGCTGGATCTTTTATTATTATCATTATTATTTTGTCTCACTGAACTTTGTGTTGTAGATTAATGGTAATATAAGGTATGCGTTGTCAGTATAAAGGTTCTCATCTTCTGTGTAACCTCACAGACTAGCTCAGAGAAGCCCTGGACTATAAGGAATTATTTGGATTCCTGTCATACAGCTGAAGAAACTGAAGAAAAGAAGCATAAAGCTTCCCACTGAGAGACAGAAAGAGTCTGTTTAAGGGGCTTGATCACCAGGGCTCCAGAGTTCAAACGCCCACTCGGAACACTACAACAGGATAACAGGATGGCCTTCGAACTGGAGCCATGAGGTACTGTGTTTTGTTACTTGTGGTACGTAATGCAGTGGGGTATATGTGCATGACAGGGACGGTAACAACAACCCAAAATTCAGATCAAATGCTGCATTCGCAATAGTCTTTATTACACATAATTTGATATGATTTGAGAAATGTTGTGGTTATTTGCTCCCACAAACATTATTTAAACCCTTCTAACTCCCCCTATTGTATAGAATATTGGATAGCAGCTTGTTTTCACTACCTGAAATCTTCTGAGTACAGCTGAATTATATACAAAATTCCTCTTGGAAGATATTACTTTTCTATAGATAGCCAAAACTTGTTCTCATCTAAAAGAGCAAGCCTTCCTGGGCTTCTGAGTTTACAAAACTATTTCAAGTATAACACAACTCCAGTTGTATGATATAAACCCATCCACTGTTGTCAACTTGGTTCCAACTCATAGTGATCCTGTAGATACAATAAAACTGCGCCGTACATTTTCCAAGTAGTGCCTGTTGGATTTGAACTGCTAACCTTCTAGTTAACAGCCTAGCACTTAACCAATATGCCACCAGGGTTTCCCTGTATGATATGCGAGGTGTGATTTATTTCACATGCCGAAAAACCTCATACTGCAGACTTATGAATGATAACCAAAAAAAAAGCCAAGATAACTTGTTTCTGGTCCTAGTAAGCAATGATAATAGTAATAAACCAGACCCACTGCTGTCAAGTTGATTCCAACTAACAAACACCCTACAGAACAGCATAAAACCGCCGCATAGGGTTTCTAGAGAGTAGCTAGTGGATTCAAACTGCTGGCCTTTTGGTTAGCAGCCAAATGCTTAACCACTATACTATCAGGGCTCCAAAATAGTAAAAGTATCTATCATTTAGTAAGTACTTTACGTACATTTTATTATTTAATCCATACATCAGTTCTTTGAGCTTGGTATTATTGCTTTCATTTCACAGATGAAAAAACTGAAGCCTGGAGAGGCAAAGGAACTCACTCATGATCGCATTCAGTGCCAGTGTGGTTAAACATGTCATCATTTAGAATCAGAAAGACCTGACAATCCAAAGACCATTTACCATATATAGGATGACCGATCATCCTGGTTCAATCAAGACTGAGTGGTTTCCTAGGACACAAGACTGCCAGTGTATATCAGGAGACTTGATTACCTTTTGGGTGTGGGGTGTCTCTGGACCACAGTGGAACTTGGATCAGATTGCTTTCTAATGATCTCTAAGGTCAGTGGAGAGCTGAAGTCTGATTTCCCACTCTGGATAATAATAAGTGTTCATCTCTCTAATCATTCCTCAAGGAATCTATTATGTCGTTGTCTCTATTCTTTCTTCGTTTACGACAGGAGGGTTCTCCAGTTTACTCTGAAAAACACCCTCTAACTAAATCCACATGGCTACAGCACAGCTCCTAAAGCAATGGCTTTCTACTGAACAGGCCTGAACATGAAAATCTACAGTTGCATCTGGCTTAACATTTTAAAGTAGCCTTTGTGGCTCAGTGATAGAATTCCCCTCTTCCATGTGGGAGGCCTGGGTTTGATGGCTGGCCAAAGCATCCCATGTGCAGTTATTACCTATCAGTGGAGGTTTGTGTGTGGCTGTCATGTTCAAGAGATTTCAATGGAGCTTTCAAACAAAGATGGAGTAGGAAGAAAGGTCTGCTGATCTACTTGGAAAATCAGCCCATGAGAACCCAATGAACCACAAGAATTCCATCTGCAGCCAATCATGGGGAAGGTGCAGGACTCTGAGGTGTTTCATTTTGTTATGCGTGGGGTCACCATGATTCTGGGACTAACCTGATGGCAGCTAATCACAACTGGCATTTTACAGGATACTTCATCCTCATCACATTCACTCAACGTCTCTCAGCCTCTGCATCTCCATCAGTAAAACAGGGATACTAAAAACAGCATCTCACTGGGTTACTGGAAATCAAGTGAGATCAAAGATATGGTGACACTTCTGTAAACTGTAAGGGAATACAACAATATTGTTTATTATGATCATACTTTATTTTCCACAGAATCCTGAGAGGATAAGACCAGATCAATAAGATGTGTTAGGAATTTGAACTCAAGCTTTGAGACCATCATCAGTTAACTATTAACTGATGGTTAAGCCAAAAGACATTCAGAGAAAGAGAGTTTCCATAATAGTGAAGAACTTACATGTATTCTGGAGACGGGTCCAGTTGATTGTGAGTGACTCTCCAAATTCTGTATCTCCATATGGCTTACCTCTTCTGCACTTCCTCCTGTTATTGTTTGTATTTGTTTCTGCTTGTTTTTATTGTTTTATTTAGGATTTTTTTCTTTTTTTGGTGATAATTGAGAATATGGACATTTGGAAAGCTGAAGACGTAAGTCTGAAGTCACACAGCTATTAAAAGAGAAAGTCCATTCACCCTTATACTCAGTCATTTATTCCTTAATTCACTCAAGTAGTTACTGTGTACCTACTCTGTGCCAGATACTTGGGCCAAGCACTGGGGGTACAATATATTAGTAAAAGCACAGTCTTTACTTCCGGGGAACTTGCCATCTACAAGTTAGAAAGGAACCATATGTGACAGAGACTGCTGGGTGTCCTCCAAAGTCTATTCTCCCCTTCTTGCTGCTAATAGAACTATGCCTCAGATGCAGTTGCACAGCCAGGAACTACGTTTCCCTGGGTTCTTTAGAGTTAGTTGTGGACATGTGACTCAGTTCTCACCAATGGCACGTGAGGAGATGAGATAGGGGCCTCTTCTACCGAGCTCTACAACCATTCACACATTGTCCCCCCACCTGCTGCTGCTACAATGGCAACAACCAGGGTTACCAAAAAAAAACCATTGCCATGGAGTCCATTTCTAGTCACAGAGACCCTATAGGACAGAAAAGAACTACCCCATATGGTTTCCAAGGAGCAGCTGATGGATTTGAATTGCTGACCTTCTGCCTAGCAGCTTGAGATCTTGAGCACTGTGTCCATCTGAATGTAATTAGTGGTCTTGGAAGTCACAAATTGGAAATAGTAGTGAACCATTACTTAGGTCTTTGAATAACCGTGGAGCAAAACCACCTGTCAGGGGGAACTACTCACCGCAGAAACGTTATGGGAGAAACAGTATTAATATTCTTTACCTCATTTTGTATTGGGGTCTCTTGGAATAGCAGCTACTATTACTGTACCTAACATAAACTGTATGCTTTCAGAGAGCGAACACAACTCATGCAGTAACCAAAGGTTACAACTGCAAAAGTTTGGTTGCTTACCGTGTAGCTGTAATTTTATACTGTATTGGTTTTCTCTGGTTGCTGTAACATACTGTCACACACTTGGTCACTTAACAGGGTAAAAATTTGTCTTATGGTTCTGGAGGGTCAGAAGTCCGGATGAATCAGCAGGACTGTGTTCTTCTAGAGGCTCTAGAAAGGAATATCTTTTCTTGCCTTTAGCTTCTAGGATCTGCCTACATTCCATGGCTTGTGGTCCCACACGACTCCAATCTCTGTTCTCATTCTCATATTTTCTTCTCTGATTTGGACACTTATGCCCCTCTCCTATAAGGATTCTTGTGTTTGCAGTATGTTTACCCACATAATACAACACAGATAATCCCTAATTTATGACCTATTCAATTTGTGGTAACCTACAATTAGGACTTTTTTTTTTTACAGTCTGTATATTTTTTAATGCATGCACCTATGTATTAAAATATAACTGTAAGTTTGTGTGTAATGTTTCCCACCCCTAAAGAGATCAGATTTATAAAGACACTGATAATAAAATACAATATTAATGACTTAAAAAAAGAGAGAGAGTGAGAGCTATTTGACTTACATCATAACTGACTAGAAAAGGAGTCATCAGAATGGAGCCTTGTTGTGAGTTGGGAACAGGCTGTTTCATCTTCCCATCTCAAGATTGTTAATCACATTTGCACATAAAATAGCCTATCTACAGGTTTTCAGGGATTAAGGTGTGAGTATCTTTGGGGGGCCATCATTTTAACTATCCTACTTCCCCTGAACCTCATGGAACTGACTTTCTCTAGTATTTATGGTCTGTACTAGTTACATACTTCACTTGTCATTCATTGAGGAAAAGGGTGTGGTCACCAACAAATAGCTCTAGTGGACAGACTGTATACCACGGTTATCTTTAAGCCCTGGGTTATTCTTCACCATCCCAATTCTTCTTTCCAGTTCTAATAGTAAAAATAGTAATTTGAAGAAAAATTTGTATCATGTAAAGTGATACTTTTCTTAGTTCTTAGATATTTATCTGAATTCTTTACATACTTTGTCTCCTTTTGTTCTCACAGACACCCTATAGACTAAGTATCATTAGCCTCTTTTGCAAATCAGACAACTTTTGCATAAATTGAGAGCATAAGTAATTCACAGGGCAAGGAATGAGTTTGGTCCCAATTAGCCTTATCCCAAAGCCCAAGGTCTTAAACTCTACATTCAACTGAAATCGGCACTGAATCTTCCTTTTCATTCCTACTTCCACCTTGGCTCTTTAATTCAAGTTCCTTAGCACTCCTGCCGAGATCCCTGCAAACCTCTCTCTCCCCCTTCTTCCACCTGTGCCCTGCAAGACACCCAGCTGGCCCTCTGCGCGGGCGTTATCAAGCTTCTTTCACACTGAGAATGCTTAGTAACTCTTACTGCTTCCTAAACTCCTTCTCCTGAACACAAAAGGGCTCCACTAATCTGTGCCCACTGTGTCTCATCTGAATGTTGTGCATCAGCCACAGGGGCTCTCTGGCCACCTCTTGGACATGCTCTGAATATCCTTGCTTCTGCTCATACACCCATACCATACCCTCTGCTGGAAATGCCTTCTCTGACAACTGGAATAATGGCCATCTTTCAAAGTCCACTTCAAATACCATTCACAACCTCAGGAAGACTGACCACTCAACAAGAATATTTTTCCAGAACTTCCATGGTGCTATTATTCACTCACACGAGCATGTGTTGACAGTTAACAAACATTTACTTGGTGCAGTTCTAGAAACTGATTAAATTAATTTGAATTAAAAACAAAGATTAAATGCACATATCCATTCAACACTCACACATAGTTCCAGGTCTCAGAGTGCCCAAACTGTGTTTGTGACTCATAAAATATATCTCACACCGTCTCTTATCCAAGTGCGTATATGTGATTCATAAACCTACCTGCATCTACCCCCGGATGTGTCTACCTCCACATTTTAGTTCCACGCAGCACCTACAAGGTGGGGTTTTACATTCCAAAGATTCTGGATTCCTTCTTAGTCACACTTCCAGCCTTCCTGGTCATAACAACCTTATTGAGAGACTCAAGAAACAGAATTTCTCCAAACACCGAGGTTAAGTGAAGATTAGGAGAATGTCAAATTTGGAGACAACATAAGCAAATTAGTCAAAATGTACGAAGGACGAAAAGGAGATGAATACTTCGTGGTGCTAACTGTCTCATCTCCTAAATGGGCAAAGCTATTTACACTTTGCCTAACACTTAGAGGCACTTCGAGGGTCAAACAAGACATGAATGTGAGAGTTCTTTCAAAAGCAGGTCAAGGAGTCTACAAAACCTAGTGCTAGCTATATGTATGGACATGAGTAGAAATGATGCAAACATATTTTATCTGACCCAATTCTTTTATTTTACAAGTGAGAAGACAAGGAGCCAGCAAGATTTAGTGACTTTCCCAGGAGCATTCAGCCAAAAGGCAAGATAAAAACTCAAATTCCTTGACACATGCCAGAGAACGCTGGAATTCCCTCTGCCAGGATATTCCATTGCAATGTAAACTTTACTTAGGCAAGGAATTTTTGTTTCTTTTGAATATTGCCTAAAACAGTGCCTGACACATCACAGTTGCCCATTAAATACTGGTTGAATGCTGGCTAACACCCCTTGACCATTAGCCGACAGTAGGGGCGTTATGCATTCACTTGTTAACCAATCAGAAGGACGTTAAGCAGCTGAGTCCTTTGCTAAACCACTCTTTGATAAAAGGTTCTTTATGACATCAAGTTCATATTTGCTCCCTTGTAACACTCATTCTTCAGCAACTAGTTCTTTCCTGGACCAAAAGAGGAACAAACCTAACGTCCTGTTCTTCTTGACAGTCCTTCAGATATTTCTGGAATGCTGTTATGTGCCTAATTGCCACAGCCACTCTCTTGCCATTAGTTGTCATCAAGTCAGTTCCAACTAATAGCAACTCTTCTGCAGTAGGAAGGACAGAGGAGCCAGCTCTGCCACTTTCAAGGTGAGTGACATGGGCTAGTTTCTTCCTTAAAAATATAAGACTAATAGGAAACCAAATTTCAGGTTTGGTGTTAAGAGCAATTGAATCATGTGTCTGGTACACAGACGGTTTCCATAAATGTGATTTCTTTCTCCACACCCTAGTCAGCAGCCTTTTATTATGCTTCAGTTTTGCAATAAACAGAAATTCATTGCCATCAAGTCAATTCTGACTCATATAGACCCTACAGGACAGAGTAGTACTGCCTGCACAGGGTTTCCAAGCTATATAATCTTTATGAAAGCAGACTGTCACATCTTTCTCCCACAAAGTAAGTGGTAAATTCAAACCAATGACCTTTTGGGTGCCAGATGAGTACTTAGCCCACTGCTACACCAGAGATCCTTTCAGCTTGCTGATACAAGGTTTGAAATATGGCATCCAAAAATGCACCTTCTTGGACAGCTGTGTTTAAATATCAAGTAAAAGGGAACTTTAATATTCCTTACTCTGAGAGGTCAAAAAAAATTAGTGGCAGGTCAGGACCAGAAAACAACTAACTCTTATTGCACTTCAACCACGTAGTTGCTTTTTAGGCAACCCCATAGCAATATTGTCCCTGAGTGATGTAAGCTGTTAACATGCTTGACTACTAACCAAAAGGACAGAGGGTTGAGCCCACCTAGAGGGGCTTGGCAATTTATTACTGAAAAATTAGTCACTGAAAACTCCATGGAGCAGCATTCTACTCTAACACACAGAGTCAGAATTAGTTGGAATCAACTTGATGACAATTAGTTTCTTGTTAAGCTTATGCAACTAAAACTCCAAGGTCATTTTTGTGTCAACTATTTTGCTCTACCATGCCTTGTGTAGAGTTTTCGAACCTGAGTGTGGAATTTTCCATCAATTCCCACTGCATTTCTTCTTTAGTAATTTCGGTGTCCCAGAACAGCCGTCCTTACAGCAGTCAAAACTACCCCTGCCCCAAATAACTCTGCCATTCCTCCATTGTCTCTCTGTCGTGTCACTATTTGGTGACACATCCTCCAAAGATAAACAGGAGACAGAGGAGATGGAGATCTGTCTGCAAATTTTGTTATATTTTAGCTTCTTTTTTAAAACTCTTCCATGAAGTAGGAAATGAAAACCATGAACCCAATGGGCAGTTGTAGAGAACCTGCCTTTGCCTCATCCAAACACATTTTGGCTTCTATTTCCACATATAAAAGTGAAATCGTGGTTTGGGAAATGGAACCAAGTAATGATAGGAGACTGTTAAGAGTGTCAGATTATCAGCCTAATCAGACAGCAGAAATGCCAGGCTCAAAGGTTAAAAGGTTGCTTTGGAGTCCCAACTCTGTCAGAAACTAGCTGTGTGTGTTGAGTAAGTTTTTAAACCTCTCTAGGCTTCAGTTTTCTCATCTACAAGATTGAAGGGAGTTGGGACAAAAAAAAAAAGACCTCTTACATGTAACACTAACATCATATTTGGTTTATCATTTGATTCCTGCAGGCTAGCTTTGTTGTTATCTCCGTTTTACAAATGAGGAAACTGAAGCAGAGAGGTTGTCATGGAGAACTGTGCCACCCCTCCCCTCAAATGTGTGTCAGTTGGGCTAGGCTATTGTGTGATGGTCTACCACCTTGTCACCTGATGCGGTTTCTCTGTGTTGTAAATCCTGCCTCTGTGATGTTAATGAGACAGGGTTATAGGCAGTTACATTAATGAGGCAGGACTTGGTCTACAAGATTAGGTTGTGTCTTAAATCAATCTCTTTTGAGATATCAGAGAGAGAAGCAAACAGAGATATGAGGACTTCATTCCACAAAAAAACAAGAGCTGGGACTGACTGTGTGTCCTCCGGAACTGGGGTCCTTGCATTGAAAAGCAGGGAAATTTGATCACAGGGGAAAATTGATCACAAGGACGTTCCCCCAGAGCCTGCAGAGAAAGACTTCCCCTGGAAGTGGTACCCTGGAGACAGACTTGTAGCCTCCTAGGCTGTGACGGAATAAATCTCTGTTAAAGCCATCCACTTGTGGTATTTCTGTTACAGCAGCATTAGATAACTAAGACTTAAAATTTCTGAACACAAGCTCAAGGATCTTTGTTTACCACTACCCTACCTCCCTCCCAAGTCTAAAATCCTTTAAAATTTTCTTGGAAATGAATTCAGATTGTGTTTAGAAAATGAAGGAGGTTCTCTGGAAAACTTCTTCATTTGTTTTGTGCTGTTTACAGCTTCTGTAGTTGACACTCATGGTAGCAAGCAGCATGATTAAGAGTATAGGCTTTAAAGCCATCTGGCAGCTGTGTGACTGCAAATAAGTTACTTAACATCTCTGAACCTCAGTTTCTCCACTTAGAAAACAATTAATGATGGTACCTTCTTTCCAGTAGTGTTACGAAGATTGCACATCAAGCATCTGGAACAGCGCCTAACCTTAACAAAGCTAAAGAAGGCTCAGTGACTATTACTTTTGGGTGCACTGTAAAGGCAGTGAGAGACATTACGGCATGGTGGTTAAGATGATGAAGCCCCTGGGTTCAAACTCCAGCTCTGCCACATACTAGCTATTTTCCCTGAACATGTTAGTTACTTTCTCTGTGAAATAAAAACAACAACAAAAGCACCCACCCTGTAGGACTGTTGTGGGAAGCAAACAAGATGATGCTTTTAAGATGCTTAGATTAGTGCCCGGCACCCAGAAGCTCTTGCATATGCTAGTTATTAAGATCATCCCCCTCAATTACACTCTTTCTTTTCTTGCCTTCAGCACATCTCAGACTCAGAGTTAGAAACAACTGCAAGACTACTTTGGAATCTATTACTGTTTATTTCAAATCCTCACCAAAGGAGCTGGCTTTCAGGATGGTCTTCCCACCTCTGACATCAGGTTTAGATGCTATCATGGATTGCATTGTGTCCCCCCTAAAAAGTGTGTATTGATTTAACTTGGCTATGGGTCCCAGTACGGTGCCACTCATTCCTCACATGTGTTGTGAATCCTGCCTCTGTGTTATTGATGAGGGAAATGGGCAGCAGTTGTGCTGGTGAGGCAGGACTCAAGCTACCAGCTGTGGGATATAAGGGAGAGAAAAGAGTAGAGTAAGTTGAGAACCTCAGACCACTAAGACCGAGAGCAGGGCATGTCCTTCGGACCTGAAGCTCCTGTGCTGAGATGTTTTCCTGGAACTTGACCTCAGCCTACTGAACTGTGACAATTTCACCTATTGAATGGACCTATAACTCATAAATGGATTTGCGGCTTACCAGACTGTGTCAAGCAAGTTTGTCTTCATGGAAGCATCCACTCATGATATTTTCTGTTAGAGCAATACCAAGTGACTGAAACAGATGTCATCAGTTCTGGCAAGTGTGCTGCAGTTGTCCCTGTATCTGTGTATAGATTACACAGCTCTGGGAGGCCCCTTTGGAGCAAAGAGCCCACTGGGAAGGGCTGAGTCAGCTCTGTGTGGACCAAATATCAGAGAGGCTAGCTCAAATCAGCTGAGGCTTGCCCTGTCAAGTTAGAGTTCTGTTGCAGAGATTTTTGACTTCCTGCGTGCAGTGGAGAGGAGACTGCTCCCTGGGCTTCAAGGCCCCTCCAAGAGATAGCTGCCAAGAGGATGATGCACAGCCCCACACGGACTTACATCAGTTTCAAAGTCCTAAATCTTGTGTTGAGCCCTTCAGCAGAGTTCCCAGCTGGTCCTCTGGGCTCTACTCACTCCCATTTCTGGGTCCCACTCACAGCCTGTGTTTTCGGCTAGGCAAATGTGCCTGGGAGCACCCACAGCTCTTTTCTTCAATGTCTCAGATGCTAATTGTAGTTTTTAAACATGTCTTTCCATTTTCAGAGAACACAGGAATGAAATGTTTGAGGCTTACGATTTCAAGGAAGCTCCAATCGACAATGCCAATTTAACAATTATGTTTGTATTGATGTAGAGCCTATAATGAGCTTTTCTGCAGGCGGCCACTGTAGGTACACGCATGTGTATGGCACACTCATTTTCCACACTGTTTCTAGAACCTAGCGCCAAACTCCTGAAACTACCAGAAGTTAAGCAAGGCCATCTTCCTGAAGAAGGTGTTCTGAGAAATGTCAGAAGACAAGCCTGGAAATCTGCTTCTGAAAGCCCACAGCTCAGAAAAGTCTCTGGAGCAGTTCCACTCTGCGCATATTGGGTGGCCACAAGTCAGAGCTGATTTGACAGCAGCCGGTCACAATGACAAAGAGATAAAACTTTACTTTTTAATTGGCAATATAAAATATATTTGTGACAATCATGGCATAACGAATGGAACAATGCATAGCAGGAATGAATATTTTGATAAAACACAGGGGCAAGTAGTAGTTCTGTATTTGGGGGATTGTTCATTCCCTCCACTTCATAGGATGCTTGTGGTTAAGACATGTGGGGCCTGAAGTCGTGATCTAAAATTTGAGAGAGAAAACAGCATGACACAGAGGACAGAGTGCTGCATGCGGGGCCCCAAGATCTGGGTAAGGGCCCAGATTCTGTCACCTACTAGCTGTGTGACCTCCGTCTTTGCCTCCTGGTCAAGCAAGGATGTCAATACTCATTCTCCAGTCTCCCTCCAGAGCTGCTGTGAGAATCTGATGGGACAGTGTGTGTGAAAAGGCTTTCTAAACTGCAGAATGTTCCACAAATGTAAGTTATTATGACTCAGTCTTGTTGTTTTTGGAAGGCTTGTTTCTTTTCACACATCACATGTATTCTGCACCTCCCCCAGCCCATCGTCAGATCAAAAGTGTTTGCCTTTCTCTTCACAGCGAAGAGTCTCTGATCCGACAAACAGAAATGAAGTCACCAGCCTTGCTCTCACCCAATTGTACTTCCAGACCATCCGGGAAGCATACTCCTGGCGGGACTGGGCCGCCCAGCCATCGCCACTGGCTCTGAGAGGTGGGTCCCCGAAGCGCAGCAGTCACCGTGGTCTGAATTTCATTATGCAGGTCTCTAGACAAGCAGAGGGGAAAAGTGCAAAGGAAGGAGTCAGATGTGAAATGTGAGAGGGGCAGCAGTCTCTGAAGTGGATGGGAATGGAAGGAAACTTAATACTGCTCCGGAGGGGAGAGGGAGCATTGCATCATGCGAAAACAATCACCGCGGGTCCGCAGAGCTTGGGGGCTCCGGGAGGCCAGCTTACCCATTGACCCACTTGCAAAAGCAGCTAAGATGTGTTGGGCATGCGTTTTGCATCAGTCTGTACACCCACAGGGGCAGAGATTAGACCCAGGTCCTAAGAGATGAAATCCAGTGGGGTACATGGGGTGGGGCAGGTGGTATGAATCTCAACTGGAGTTCTGAATAGGAACCGCATAGTTTGAAACTGAAAAGATGGGGGTGGTGGGGAGGCGGGGAGGATGTTGGATAATCGGTTAGTTAAAAAAAAAAAAGTGTACCCCAGTCAGTTAGTTTAAGCTGCTATTTATTGTAAGTCCCCGGGTGGTACAAATGGTTAATGTGTTTGGGTGCTGAACAAAAGTTCAGAGGTTTGAATCTACCTAGAAGTGCCTCAGAAGAAAGGCCTGGCCGTTTACTTCTGAAAAAGTAGCATTGAAAGCCTCATGGAACACAGTTCTACTCCAACATACGCTAGATCACCATGAATCGAGACTGACTTGACAGTAACCGGTTATATTACTGGCTATTATTTCTTGAACACTTAAAATCAAAACCAAACTCCATAGAATTTCTAGGAGGTACCTGGTAGATTTGAACTGTGGAGCTTTTTGTTAGAAGCTAGAGCATTTACACGCTATAACACCAAGGTTTCCAAAACCAAGTCCACTGCAGTCAAGTCAGTTCTGACTCACAGCAACCATGTAAGTCAGAATAGAACTGCCCCATAGAGTTTCCACAGAGTGCCTGGCGGGTTTGAATAGCCAACCTTTTGGTTAGCAGCCACAGCTCTTAACCACTGTGACGCAAGGGTTTCCACTATGTTCTAAACGCGTGCTTCACTTCACCCTTACCGTAACCCTATATGGAGAGATTGTCATTCTCATTTTATCTACAGAGAAACTGAGGCTTTCTGATTTAAATGACTTCTCCAAAGAACACATAGATAGTGACAGTCAGATTTTGAATCCAGATCTATGTTTCTTGTTTCTAAGCCCCCAGCTGTAGTGCTCTCTAAATGACAAGTGGAGCCATTATTGGGAACTGGATGGAAAGAGGATCAAAGGACAGGTAGGACAGGAATAGAGGGGAAGGTCTGGGTTTTTGCTACATGGGTGATTTGCTTTTCTGGGCTAGGGGAGCATGATGAGTGTAGATTTGTCTATATTTATAATGTAAGAGTTAGCTACCTTTCCCAAGTAAGTAAACCCGTGACTCTGACTTCAGATTTTTTGGGATGCTGGATAGAGAGTGGGGCTGTGCTGCTGCTGGGAAAAAAAGTAAAAGCAACAAGAAGGGATACAGGAAAGAAGACACAACGGACAGGAATAGAATTTTTACCATTGGTATATTTGTCTTTGGCATTTATATCTACCACCAAAATGATGGAGTCATACATATTAGTGTTATGAAGATGGTACAGGAATGAGCTGTTACAGATAAGGTCACTACCAGATAGAGGACCCCTGGTGGAGCAGTGCTTAAACATTCAGCTGCTAACCAAAGAGTCAGCCATTTGAATCCACGAACTACTCCTTGGAAATCCTATAGGGTCACCATGAGTCTGAATCAACTCAACGGCAATTTTTTTTTTTTTAAGTGAGATAGAGGTAACTCAAAATCACCTAACAAGCACGGCAATTACCACATTATTGCTACATAACAAACCACTCATTATTTAGTAGCTTAAAACAACTGTTTGCCCATCTACAGTTGGCTAAGCAATTCTACTGATTTGGGATGGGCTTAACTGATGTTGGCCAGGCTTGCTCATGTATGTGCCACCAGTTGGACTGTCTCCTGAAGAAGGCTGATCCAGGATGACTTCTTCTGCCCCATAGCTCTGCTCTACATGGTCTCTCATGCTCCAGCAGGCTAGTTCAGGGGCATGTTCATGATGAAGGCAGAGGAATATGAGAAAGTCAAGAGAGAGAGGAAGTGCTCCAAGCCTCTTGAGGTTTATTTTGGGAACTGATATGCTGTCTCTTCCGTAACATTCTACTGGCTAGAGTAAATCACAAAGCAGACCAGATTCAAAATGCAGAGAAGTACAATCCATTTCCTGTTGCAGCAGCTGGCAAAGTTGTATTGCAAAGTTCTTGAAGAGTTAATGCCAAGTTTTGCATTTGGTCTACCACAAGACTCAACCCAAGCTTCAGAAATAGATGAAAGGCAGTGGCATTTCCCAGTGTTCTGGACTGTGCCCTCTTTCCTGCCAAAATCCCTTTATCCATGAAATGCTGTTTCCTTGTCCAGGTTCTCTCTGTGTGTTTTGATGGCATTTGGCTGAGGGATGGAGAGAGTCTTAGTCATGTAACACTGCTGTAACAGCCAAGGTAGATGACTTTAACAAAGATAAATTTATTCTTTCACAGCTGAGGAGGCTGGAAGTCCAAATTCAGGGTGCTAGGTCAAGGGGAAAGCTTTTTATCTCCACTGGCTATGGGGAAAATTCCTCATCATCAATCATCCTGGGTGAAGATACTTTTCCAGGCAGGGATATCAAGCCCAAAGGATGGCTCTTGTTTGTTGGTGGTATAGGGTCCCTATGTCCCTCTGCTTACTTTTTTATAGCTCAAAAGAGTTTGACTCAAGACACAGTCTAATCTTGTAGATTAATTGCTGACTCATTAACATAATTTCCCCTAATCCTACATTTATCAGTATCAGAGGGATAGGATTTACAACACATAGGGACATAACATCAGGTGACAAATGGTGGGCCATCAAACAATACTGGGAATAGTAGCCTAGGCAAGTTGACACACATTTTGAGGGGATGCAGTTCAATCCATGATAGAGAGATACAAAGTTGAACTGGACAAATGAAAGAACAGGTCCATCTTCTTTAGTAAAGGGCATTAAAATTCAGACTCCATGTCTTTGCACTTTTCATTATAATACTTTAGAGTGAAATGTACAAAAATCTGGAGTTAGAAAACCCAAAGGGAAGAATGCATTTGACATTTTTCAAGTGACAGGACTGAAGAAAAAATTCAAGCCTCAAGCTATCATATTAAAAGATTATGTTGACAAAAAACTGAACCACATAGAAAGCGTCAAAAGGAGATTGACAGAATATGCAAAAACAATTGGTTGATATTCAACCATTTGAGGAGTCAGCATAGGGTCAGCAACCAGCTACTGAAGGAAGAAGTTTAAGCTTCACTGAAACCACTTAGGGGGAGGGGGAAGGAGAGAATAAGGGTCCAGAAATTAATGGAATGTCAACTGAGAGGTTGCAACAAATGAGTGCAACATTGGAAGCGCTCACTCATCTGCGCCAAGCAATTTAGAAGATGGCTACCTGGCTGGCCAGCTGAGTGGAAGAGATTAGTGTCTGTACCCATTCCAAAGTGATTCAATGGAATGCAGAAATCATTGGGCACTATCATTACTATTACATGCAAGTAAAATTGTACTAAAGATAATTCAAAAGTGGTTGCACCAGTACACTAACTGGGAACTGCCAGATAGGCTGGATTCAGAAGAGCAAGCAGAACAAACTCTATCACTGCTAATATCAGATGGATCTTGGCTGAAAGCAGAGAATATCAGAATAATGTTTACCTGTATTTTATTGACTATACAAAGGCATTTGATTGTGTAGATCACAACAAATATGGGTAACATTACAAAGAATGGGAATTACAGAACACTTAACTGTGTTCATGAGGAACCTGTATTTGGACCAAGACACAGCCTTTTAAACAGAAAAAGGGGCTACTGCATCATTTAAAATCAGTAAAGGTGGGCATCAGAGCTGTGTTCTTTCACCATACTTACTCAATTTGTACATTAAGCAAATAATCTGAGAAGCTGGACTATATGAAGAACACACTATCAGTATTGGTGGAAGACTCATTAACAACCTGTGATATGCAGAGGACACAACTTAGCTTGCTGAAAGTGAAGACAACTAGAGGCCCTCATTAGTGAAGATCAAAGATCACAGCCTTCAGTATCAATTACACCTCACCATCAAAAAAACGAAAAACCCTCACAACTAGACTAATAAACAACATCATGATAAATGGGGAAAATATTGAAATACTTATATCTAAAACCAACATCCATGAAAGCTGTAGTCAATGTATTGCATTGGAAAAATTTGCTGCAAAAGACCATTTTAAACTGTTGAAAATCAAAAGGCGTCACTTTGAGAACAGAAGTGCACTTGACTTGAGCCATAATATTTTCAGTAACATCATATGTGTACAAAAGTTGGGCAATGTGTAAGGAAGACTGAATAGTTGATGTATTTGAATTACAGTATCAGTGAAGAATATTGAAAATACCATGGACCACCAGAAGAACTAGCAAATTTGTCTTGTAAGAAGTACAGCCAGAATGCTCTTTAAAAATAAGGATGGTGGACTTTGTCTCACGTACCTTGGACATATTATCAGGACCGGATGGTGGAGAAGGACATCATGCTTGGTAAAGTAGAGGGTCAGCAAAAAAAGAGGAAGACCATTGACATGGTAGATGGACACAGTGGCTGCAACAATGGGCTCAAACTTAGCAATGACTTTGAGGATGGTGTGGGACTGGGCAGTGTTCCACTCTGTTCTATATAGGGTCACTATGAGTTGTTAGGACACCTAACAACAACAGAATTTAGCCTGCTTACCCACTGACTTCATCTCTCTAGTTATAACTAGAAGAGTATCATTAGAAAGTAAACTTTAGCTTTCCCGTGAGCCATCCCACCCTAGCCATACTCTGAGGGAATGCTTTTAAATGCCAGGAAACATACGTTCATTTAATAAGATGAATTCTTACTAATATGTCCACCCAAATTCTGATACTGTGTTTGTGATCTGAACTTAAGACGCTATACTGCTGCAATTTATTTCCTATGGACCAGCTAAGATCAGAGGCTCCCCAGAGGTTAACTCTGAAATCTCTTAATCATTAGCCTGATATTTGACATTTTTATGCCGAGAGCTGACTGTGACAATGTATTGGAATGAGAAATGGACTTGGAACTGGCAGAACTGGGCTGGTGCTAAGTGCAAAATAACATCGTGGGTTTGAATCTTCGGTCCATAGCATGTTTTGTGCAATTGTGGACAGGTGACTTAACCTTTCTGTATCCCCATCTATAAAATGGGGATGATACCAAAACCTGCCTCACAGGGATGCGGTGAGAATTAAATGACTTAAATCAAATAAAATATTGACAGCAATCCCTACACAGAGCATATACCCCCAGAGCCTCACCTATCGTTGGCTCAAACCTTTCCTGCCTGGTGGACTGTGAACAAGTTTCTTAAACCTTTCTGGGTATGAATATCACTATCTGTATATTGGGAGCATATTCTCTATCAAATTCAAAGTATTAATCTATCGGATGTTTCAACTTCAGACCTCTGGTAGACTTTTCTGAAAGTATATGAAACCAAGCCTTGGTTCAGGCTGACTCACTAAGACGGTATAGTTGGAAGAGAAGTGAGGGATTCAGTGCCTTGCTGTGACTGCTGTTGCTGTAGTTCGCAGTTATCTGTCTTAGTTACTTAGTGCTAGTATAAAAAAAAAAAAATACCATGAGTGGGAGGCTTTAACAAAAAAATTTTTGCACAGTTTAGGAGACTAGAAGTCCAAATTCAGGACACCAGCTCTAGGGGAAGGCTTTCCCACTACATTGGTTCTGGGTGAAGTTCTTTGTCTCTTTTTATCTTCTGATTTTTAGCTCCTTGGTGACTCTGTTACTCTCTAGTGCTGCTATAACAGAAAAACCACAAGTGAATGACTTCAACAAAGAGGAATTTTTTCCTTCACAGCCTGTAGGCTGCAAGTCCAAATTCAGGGCAGCAGCTCCAGCAGAAGGGTTTCTCTCTGTGTTGGCTCCAGAGGAAGTTTCCTGTGATTCATCAGTCTTCCTTTGCTCTGGGAGCATCTCAGCACAGGAACCTCAGGTCCAAATGATGCACTCTGCTCCTGGCACTGTTTTCTTGGTGGTATGAGGTTCTCTGCCCACTTCTCTCTTGTTTCAAAAGGGATTGGCTTAAGATACTATACAATCTTGTAGACCTCATCATGATAACTGCCACTAATCCATCTTATCAAATCACAGTGATAGAATTTACAACACATAGGAACATCTTGTCAAATAACAAAACGGTGGACAACATACAATACTGGGTGGAAATCATGACCCAGCCAAATTGATATACACTTTTGGGGGAGGGACCGAATTTAAGCCATTTAAGCCATGACAGTGACCTTCATGTGGCTTGCCATCTATCCTGCCTCATCTCTGTTTGCTTCTCTGTTCCTATTTACTTTTATATCTCACTTGTGATTACTTTAAAAGACATCCTACATTGATACAGCTTCTTAACACAGAAAATTCATTTCCAAGGGAGATTATAACCACAAGTGTAAACCCCAAAAAGCAAACTCAGTGTGATTCAGTTGATTCTAACTCATAGCGACCCTAGAGGATGGAGTAGAACTGCCCTGTAGGGTTGCCAAGGAGTACTTGGTGGATCTGAACTCCTAACCTTCTGGTTAGTAGCTGGTGCTCGTAACCACTATGCCATCAGGGTTTCCACTACAGATATGGGGGTTAGGATGTGCAATACATATTTGAGGGGGAGCCTACAATTTAATAGATAACACTGTCCAATTGGCTCTGACTCATGGCAACCCTATGTACAACAGAGTGAAATATTGCTGGGTCATGTGTCATCTTCTTGATCGCTGCCTTCTACTAGTGTTGATTCAGTTCCTGTCTGTCTCACTGGCCCGGTGCTGCCAGTGCTGCTCTGTGTTCATACCAGACGCTGTGCTCAGCTAGTCTGCTCTGATAAAGCCAGTGGTAGCTGATGCAGGGACTCCTTCTTGCTCCCTACCCACAGCCCTGCTCCATCAGGCAGCATCTGGAAAGATTGGACATCCACTCCCAATGACTCGTGGCCACTGTACCTTGAGTGTGAAAGGAAAAGCCAAGTTGGGTCTGTTGTCTCTGCCCTTGGAGTCATTCCCGCCTGTTGCCACCTTTCCTGGACCCTGGGTCCAGTTAGGCTGAAGAGGAACAACCTTCCCCAAGGGCTGAGAAACAACTTTTCTTCTGGTTGTCAGGGCAAGACATGAAGAAGCATGGATCCCACTAAAACACAGCTATGTGCATTCTTATTTGAGAACTGAAAAGCAACATATGCCCACTGGCCCACATGTGAAAGTGGGACTCATCTACAATTTTCCCTTTCTTGCTACCTTCACCAAATTCTCACAACTTTAGTTAATATTTGCTCAAAACATGTTCTTCTCCATTCTGATGGCTGTTCCCTTAGTTCTGGCTTCATCCTGATTGACCTTGAACATGACAATTATTTCCTCCCTGTTTTATCCTCTTCCTTGATGGCAGATAAATCCTGCTAATTCCTTAATCGTTTGTCAGTAGATCCCATGCCCTATGATATAGTCAAAACCCCTTAGTCTTGCACTTATGACCCCTAAAAGTTTAGCTATTCTCCTCTTCTTATCCCAGCCTAAGCGACTTCCCCACACACAAGCCTTGCTGAAACCGCATTCCCTGTATTCCCAACACACCATGACTTTCCTGTAAGATGTCTCCTCCCCACCTGCTAGCAAGCTCAACTTTTAAAGATCAATTCTTCCAAGGAGCCTCTCCAGCTCTCCCAAACAGGGTTAACTGCTGGATTCCCCAGCACCTGGTAACTACTGCTAGCAGCAGGCTTACTGTATTACTATATGACTGTGTGTTTATATAGGCAACCCGGGTCTTAGTCCCATAGTGTTAGATGAAGTTCACTGGATCTCTGTTCTGTACCGTGGGGAACGCCAAAGCCCTCCCTCGTGGCTTCTGTGAATTCCTAGGGTTCTGCATTTTCTTGGCCCCCATAGGCAGCTCTGGCTTCCATGTTATATAATGTTGAACCAGATGTGACTAGGGCCATTAGGTTGGCTCATGTAGACTGTGCCCTGATTAAGGGCACCAAAATAGGGGTGGGCAAATTGGCTAGGAAAAAAAATAGCCTGTACCCTTCTCACCTTCTGTGTTTACCCAAAAGAAGGAAGGGGATCCTTCTAATTTGTACAAATGTGCAATGTGGGTTGGCAGTAGTCTAAATGTCTGATACAAAACTTTCCTTATGCCACACTCACATAAGACAGACTTGACTGAAAGCCTGGAGGTGGGCAAGGTAGAGGCAATGGTGTTTCTGTTCTTAAAACATCTTTTAGTCTCCCCTCTGCCAAAGAAATTTTAAATTTTAGTGCACTTTAATCCCCCATAATCCCAAGTCTCATACCAGCTCCCTGACTCCTCCCGTTCCCCCGTCTCTGCCCTCCTCTCCTTTCCCTCTGCCTCTCTCTTTCTCTCTCTCACTTCCTCAACAGCAGCTTAACCATTATTCGTTCTCTAGTTTTCTGACAGTACACATAGTTTTACTTTTCCAACTAGTTTATCAAGTCATTTTGGCAAGCAAAGAATGTTCCTTCCTTAGGAAGATGCCAGCTTGTAAGATAATATGCATTTGATCTTAAGGGAATAGCAGTATATCCACAGTGCCCATCACATAAGATCTTCAGTCAGTACTTAGTAAACAAACAATTGGTATGACTTTCTGGCACCGTGGTTACGTGCTACTACAGCTGCTAATCAAAAGGCCTGCAGCTGAATCTATGGAAACTGTATGGGGCACTGCAACTCTGTCCTACAGGGTCATTACGAGTCAGAATTGACTCGAAGGCAAAGAGTTTGTCTGGGGAGCTAATCAAGACCAGACTCAAGTTCTTCTTTCACTAGTTTATTAGCTAAGTGACCTTAGATAGGCTCTTTAACCTCTCAGCCTTAGTCTTTTTATCTGCAGAAGCACTGGGATGTGGCAAGGCAAGTCAGACGCTACAAAATTTAAGCAGGTACTCACTCTTAGGCATAGCAAAATTTAAGGGGCCTGAGGGTGAGCACCTCCTTCAAGTTTGCATTCTCAGCACCTTGCTTGCCATTTCCCAGTGCTGACACAGATCTGTAAACAAGGAATACTAATGGTACCTATCTCCTATCTCATAGTAGGGATTACTTGAAAGAAAGCATGGGAAGTACGAAGCGTGGCCTGTAGCATATTTCTTATACTGAGTATTAGTGAATGATTTCACCCCGTAAGTGCAGCCATTGTTATTTCAAACTGTATGATATGAACTTGCTCTGGGGAATCATTGAAGTTTAATAGGAGTAATTTGAAAATTAATGTTCAGAGTTGTAATAATTTAAACAGACTTCTGATTATTACCAACTTGGTAACAAAATGGCTTTAACACACACATTTGTTGTTTTACTGTTTGGCATTCACAGAAATATTATCTCTATGTCTCAGCCTGAAGGTCATTACAGAGTTTTCAAGTGAGAAGCAGCTTTGTCTTGAGTATCTGTCCTTAGGAATTTGGGTTAAGCTTCACATTTCTAACTGCTGCTGGTTTTAGATGTACATAGCAGCTTAATCCAATCATCTATCCATCCCATTTGCGGTTACTACCCCAGTTACGTTGCTTTGAAAAGTGAACAACTAACAAGTGGGTGTTTTAGTAGTCCCCAGCTTGGAACCCGGTCCCGCGCACCTCAGGAAGAATCTACTGCGGAATTCTTGCCACCTATACAGGAGATCTGAGTTCGATTCCCAGCCAGCAGACCTCCTGTGGAGTCACTGCCCATCCATCAGCGGAAGCTTGTGTGATTTTGTAATGCTGAGCAAGTTTTAGTGGAGCTCCCAGATGAAGGGTGGACTAGGAAGAAAGGCTTGGCAGTCCATTTCAGAAAATCAGCCAGTGAAAACTCTATGGCTCACAGTGGCACACAGTTCAGTCTGCAGCTGATCACCGGGATGGGGCAGGAAGGACCTGGTAGCATTTTGTTCTGTTGTGCGTGGGGTTGCCATGAGTCAGGGACACTCAGTAACAGCTAACAACAATTTCTTATGTTTATCCATTGGAAAACAATGACAGCTGACTATTTGAAAATATAATAAAATCAAAGAGCTTCCGCATTCATCAAATTATGGCAAATTTTAAAACATGTAAATGCAGGGATTTGACTCAGTAAAATCTTCAAAAGTCTGTTTCATTTTTATGTTTCAGGTGACAGTTTAGAGAGTAAATTAATTTATCATTAAAAATTAATACACATAATATTCTATGACATCGGTTGCCAGTCCTGTGACATGTCAGCACTCTCTCCTCTACCTTGGTTCCCTTATTTTCATTCATTCAGCTTTCCTGTCCCCTTCTGCCTTTTCTGTCCTTGCCCTCGGACTGGTGTGCCCACTTAGTTTCACACACAGGGTTGAACTACGTGTGTTATGTTTCTTTTTAGGCCTGTCTAATCCTGGGCTGAAGGGTGGACTCCAGAAATGCAGAAATGACTTCAGTATTGAGTTAAAAGGATGTCAGGGCTGTACTCTTGGGATTTCTTTAGTCTCTGTCAGACCAGTAAATCTGGTCCTTTTTTTTTTTTTTTTTGGTGAGTTACAATGTTTTTCTGACTATGCAAGACCCTCTATTGCAGTCCCTGCTGGAGCAGTCGGTGGTGGTAACTGGCACCGTCCGGTTATTTCAGCTCAGTCCAGTAGAGGCTGCAGTGGATGTGGTCCAACAGTCCTTAGAACTCATCTTTCCCGTACGTTGCTGGGTTTTGTCATTCTTCCTTACTCCAGGTTGGACGGGACCAGGAGGTTTATCTTAGATTGGCTGCTCACAGGCTTTTGAGACCCCAGATAATATTCACCAAAGCAGGATGTAGAATGTTTTATTTATAAACCATTTTATATCGATTGAGCTAGAAGTCTACTGAGAAAATTTTTCAGATTTCTGATTTCTGTGTAGAAAACTCACACACACAAACTCTCAATTCCTCTTCATCCCAGGTGTCCTGGAGTGACATTTTTGCTGGCACCGTGGTTAAGCACACAGCTGCTAAGTGAACTCATCAGGCGGTCCACGGGAGAAAGATGAGACACTTTACCTCCATAGAAATCACAGCTTTGCAAACACTAAGAGGAAAGTCTACTTTGTCCTGTAGGGGCCTGTTAGTTGGAGTGAGTTCAGTGACAGTGTGTGCTTGCGTGTGTGTGTGTGTGTGTGTGTGTGTGTCTCAGTCTCACCTGAAGTGAGACCATTCTCAAATATCTTTCAGACTTGGTGAAAATTAATTCAGCCGTTTTCATACAACGTGGTGCTGAAGAAATCGACGGGAACTTTATCACGTGTCTGTAGCTGTTGCTGAAGATGGATGATGGGCCTGTGGGTGGGTGTGGCTGGCTAGCTCAGTGACACCGAGTAGCAGCAGACAGTACCTGGCACGTAGTAAGCCTCCAGTAAACGCTTCTATCTGTTATGGGGAAGACACAGAGTGCAAAACTGCTCACACCCTGTCACTGTATCTGTAAAGAACAAGTGAGGAAACACATACAAAGTAAAAAGACTGCTAGAAAATACACCAGTACATCAATTACAGCAGCACCGGGACAGCCGGTTGTTTCTTCCCTTTCTTTTCAATATTTTCTCATTTTCTTTGAAGAGCATATATTATGTGTATTGTGAACATAGAATACTACGTTATTAAATTTTAGAAGATATTTTTGAAAAGTTCTGCTTTGCCTATTCTCAGCCTTTACAAATCAAATACTTTCTAGACGTCTGAAATATTCTTAGGGAAGGGAAGTGAGGAAGATTTTATGAAAACTGATAGGAGCCATCTTCTGGCAATAAGGGTAATTGGTTTTATTTATTTTTTTATATTCTCTCTTTTTCTCCTTCATCTCCCCCTCTCTCTCCCTCTTTTGGCAGCTGGGACTGAATCAATGAGTTGCAGCTGTGAGAACTGCCACATTTATATTTTATTTTTTTCCCTACTAAATACCCCCATTGCCAAAGCTGCCTGTGAAAACGGATACATGTAAACATTTGGAAAATTGTTGCTATTATTTTTTTAAACCAAACAAAAAACGAATTTACCTCAAAAGCAAAAACAACCCATCTCTTCCTCCCCACCCTCAATGTTCCCCCTTTTTTTTTAGGCCAACAGACTTGGTAGCCAGAAACTGCTGGAGTCTCTTTGCAGAATCTATGCAATGTAAAGGCGTTGACCTCGGTTCAACTCCTGACCAGCCCAGCCATTGAATAAAGTAAACAAAAATCCCACAACTAAGCCGGATTTTATACCCCAGCTGTGGGACAGGATGTGGATACTTTAAAACAAACAAACCAACAACAAAACACAATCACCACCACTGAGTCCGAAACACCAGGGTGTGGACCGAGTCACCCAGGGCAACACAAGTCTTTCCCAAAGTGCTTCTGTTAATAAATTCTTGATGAAACATGGAATTAATTAAAAAGCTCTGACCGGGGTGGTGTACTGCGGGGATTTAGCACAGGTTGGTGCAGCTCTGAACAGCCGTGCCCGAGGAGAACGTTACTGCATGGTAGGTGCTGCGCTGATATGCTGCAGAGAATGAAGAAGGGGAGAGCGCTGATGACTGAACACCCACCAAGGGTCAGGCCCTCTCACCCACCTTATCTCAACAACCTTATAAGATAGGGAATATTGTTTCCATTTCCCATATGAAGAAACTGAGAGCCAAAGGAGCAAAGTTACCTAATGAGAACCATCCAGTAAGTTAATGAATGTCAGAGGCAAGGAATAAAAACCCAGATTTCCAATGGCAATTGCCCCCATCCACCAAAAAGGATGAAATGGGAGTTTCCTGGTGTCGAGGCTGCGTTCCAGGGAAACTCCTGTGTTAGGACATCTTCAGACCTGCTTTGTCTTTTTGTTGTTGTTGCTTTTACCCCCAAAGTATCCTAACATGATCCTGTGACCAAGAGGGTTTCTGAGCACTGCTTTGAAAAAAGGTAGTCTCTCTTTAAAGGCCATTTTTGCTCCCCATGTGGCCTTCTGTCAACCTATCACCATAGCAACAGTGCCTTTCTTCTCCTTGGAATCTGTGACCAGATTTCGGGAGACAAGAGGGTGAATCCCACTGGTCTCCAAATCAGCACTTGCAGCCTGATAGCACAGGAGCCAGGCTCTTCTGACCTAATCCTAGAACGACCATGGTTCCCTTGGCAGGCTTTATTTCAGCCCGGTGGTTACAACATTAGGAGATAATGGATAAATATTTTAGTACCAACCCCTCATAAAAGAACAAGAAGGCCTGGGAGAAGATTTACCCAATCTTATCTATATCGTTGGCTGGATAAAAGTCACTCTTGAGAGCTCTGCCAGTTCACAGCAAAGGACTAATGGTTTACTCTAAACTTTATCTAGTTCTCAATCTAATGTTATAATCAAGAAAACACTGCATTTTTGAAAAAATACGTACCATGGGGATTTTTTTTGCCTAGAAGTAACAGTACATTTTAAACATTTTCATGTAGGTGACATGTCAATAACTCGAAGCCTCTTATTGATCACTGCAAAATCTTGCCTTTTTAGAATCTTGGCAAGATTTCAGATTGGGCATTAATTAAATTGGGGGAACAAATGGGCCAGCGTACAATCACAGTAGAGAGAGATTTAATTCTTTCAGAAAAGAGCAGGAAATAGACATAAAACTCTACCCCCTCTCAATGAGCCCCAGTTCCCACACCGATTCTACAAGCAGGCCTCTGCTTCCTAGGAAAATGATCCCTTCATTTTGGTCCCTAATTTCCTTTTGGTCGTAATTACCTGTTATTATAATAATCTTATTACCACAATACAAAAATCTAGTGCATAGAGAAAATATAAGTCACCACTAATCCTGTCACCAACTAGTAATAACATTTTAGAGGTTTCTCACCCCCTCCTTTAAGTTTTCTTTTTTCTTTTCTGTCTGTGGAAGCTTCATTCTTTCATCTACTCAACAAATACGTATTTACTGAGCAACTACTAGTGTTGGGCATTATGTCCTTTCAACTGTTGTGGTCAATCTTTTCTTTCTTTTCACTGGGTATAATATAAACAGCTTGAGGAGTCTCTGGGTGGTGCAGATGGTTTAAATGCTCAACTACTAACTGAAAGGGGAGGGTTCGAATTCACTCGGGCACCTCAGAAGAAATCCCTGGGAGTGTGCCGCTGAAAGGTCACAGCCATTGGAAACCTTGTGGAATGCAGTTCTACCCAGAAACACCAGGGTCACCATGAGCCGGAATCCACTGGACAGCAAATGATGCTTCTAATTAAAAAGAAAAAGGCAACAGGAGAAAAAAAAAAAAAAGGATGAAAATTAAACTGCATCCCTGAAGCCTGAGACAATGTCCCAGGAGACTCTTGGTGTGTTCTCAGTGCAGAGGGTAACTCAGATTCTGACTCCTGGCTTGTGGCTTATTCATTTCTGTTCTGGAGAGTGGGCTGCTTTGCTGCCTTACCTGGCCTTCCCCACTTACATCAAGGAGGGAGAACAACCTCACCTGGTAGGAACAGACCATTCAGCTTCGCACGTCAGAGGATTCCCCTACCTTGCCGAGTTGAGGCTTAGGCAACCTAAAGGCTACAGACTCATCAGAACAGGGGAAGAACACAAACATCTAGATTAGAGTTGTTCTGAACATAGAACCCTGGGAAGCTCGTAGATCTTGCACTCTGGGATGAGAGTGTTTTGGGGTCCTAACAGCTGGCCTGGGTTGCCTGGCCCCCCAAACCAACTCAAGAGAACTTCCAGACTTGTTTGCTTCCTGTCCTCCCTCTTTCCTGTCCTCCAGGGCCCTAAACTCTCTCCTGTTTCACCCAAACCACGCTTGAGGAATCATGAGCTGGTAGAAAACAGAGAAACAGCGGGTCCAGTAGATTATGGAGCTCATGGAATGTGGGGAGCCCCAACGAAACTCGTGGTACTCTCCTGTGCCACTGCTCATCTCAGCTGCCTCCAGGGACATTTTGCTTGGAGTGGAAGCAGCACACACAGAACTGAAAAAATAATCATATTAAGAACAATAATAGTCAAAACTTCTTGCTGGCAACAATAAACTAGAAACTGTACTGGGCGCTTTATATGGATCCTTTCATTTAATCCTTGCAACAAATTTATCAGGTAGATTCTTGTTATTACCCCAATTTTATGCATGAGGAAATTCAGGCTTAGAAAGGAGATGTACTTACCCAAGGCAACACACCTACTAAGCAGATAAGGCAGGGTTTGGACCCAGGCAGTCTTCCTCCAGAGCAAGGGCTCTTCACCACTGTCCCGCTAGCTCTTGTGCCATTTACTCAATACTTATTACGTGCCAGGCTTTACACTGGGCCCTCTAAGCAAGAAGTGCAAAGTATCCTTCCTGGGAGTCAGTAATTCAGAGTGGTAAGTAAGCCTCTGGAGTTACAGAAACTTCACCCAGTCTTTTAAACTCAGACTAATCACCTCCGGTTTCATGACTTTTTATCCTTTGCTTTCATGGACCATATTGGAAAGAACGTAAACTTCAGAGTGGGATAGACACAGTGCTTTAGTCAGCTAGGGCTGCTCTAACAGGAATACCACAGAGTGGATGGCTTTAACAAAGGAAGGTCTATTCTTACACAATCCGGTAGGCTACAGGTCCATATTCAGGGTGTCCGCTCCAGAGGAAGGCTTTCCCCCTTGTCACCTCTGCTCTGGTATTGCATCAGTCTTTGTCCAGGGAGCTTCTTGGCGCAGGAACCTCAGGTCTGAAGGATGCGCTCTTCTCCTGTCTTAGGTTGGGTTTTCTAGGAAAGTAAAACCAGTAACACGTGTAGGTACAAGGAAAGATTTATAATATATATATAGATAGATAGATACAGATATAGGAAACAGCTCACGTAATCACAGAAGCTGAATGTCCCAAGCTCTGGCACAAGCCTCACACGGCCACGGAAGCTGAGAAACCCAAAGTCAGCAAGTCAGAGACCAGAGTTCTAGATCACCGATTCTGTAGGTCAGTGGATCCCAAGCTACTGGTGAGACGAAGCGACAGAAGCTGGCAAAACCAGGATCAGCAGGTCAAGGAGCAGGAGCGGCAGAGGCTGGCGAACCCAGGATCGGCATGTCAGGGAGCAGGAATCTCAAGTGCTGACTGTAAGGGCTGATGAGTCCAATAGCTGCTAGTTCAAGTCCCAGAACCAGACTCTGGAAAAAGAGAGCAGGAGCTCCTGGCCATGTGAGCGACCAGTCGCCGTAGTAAAAGGTCATGAGATGAGAGCCGAGGGGCAGGGAGCCACCACAAACCCTGCCCTACCACTTAATACAGCAGCCAAATATGTAGTAGCCAAGTCGACATAATCCTGACCACCACATCTCCCGATGCTGCTTTCTTGATGGTGCGAGGTTCCCAATTCTCTGCCTGCTTCTCTGTCCTTTTATCTCTTGTAGGATGAAAGCATTAAGGGTGGGGTAAGCCATACTCCAGGGAAACTCCCTTTACAGTAGAACAGGGAGGTGATCCTAGGAAGGGATTTCCAGCCCCACCCTAACCCTTTAATGTACAGCACGGGAAAACCACCAAATGGAGGACGGTCCCAAGATACTGGGAATCATGGCCCAGTCACATGGCTACACATATTTGGGGGGGGACACAATTCAATCCGTGACACATGGTTATTTGGAACCCAATTCTCCCTCATAGCAGCTCTGTTTCTTCTCAAGTAAAATGGAGATTGATATATCTCTCTAATAGATTTGTTGGAGCTCTGACAGTGTAGTGGTTAAAAGCTCAGCTGCTTACCAAAACGTGAGCAGTTCAAATCCACCAACCACTCACTGGAAACCCTATGTTGTTGTTGTTGTTGTTGTGAGGTGCCATTCTGTCAATTACGACTCCATAGTGACCCTATGACCAACAGAACAAAATACTGCTTGGTCCTCTGCCACTCACAGGATAACTTTTTAGGCTTAAGCCCACTGTTGCAACCACTAGGTCAGTCTATCTCCTTAAGGGTCTCCTTCCTTTTCACCAATCCTCCACTTTACCTACAGTGATGTCGTCCTCCAGGGACTGATCTCTTCTGACAACATGTCCAAAGTATACAAGATGCCGTCTCTCCATCCTTACTTTGAAGGGGCACTCTGGCTTGCACCTCCTCCAGAATGGATCTGTTTGTTCTTTTGATGGTCCATGGTACATTCAATATTCTTCTCCAACACCACAATGCAAGGGCGTCAATGCTTCTTCTGTCTTCCCCATTCATTGGCCAGCTTTTGCATGCATGTGATATGATTAAGCATATCATTACTTGAATCAGGTGCATCTTAGTCTTCAGGGTAACATCTTTGCTTTCAGCACTTTGAAAACATCTTTTGCAGCTGATTTTCCCAATGCAATGTGTCTTTTGATTTACTGACTGCTGCTTCCAAGGGTGTTGATTGCAGAAACAAGTGAAACGGCATCCTTAACAACCTCGATCTTTTCTACATTTATCATAATGTTGCTGGTTCACTTGTGAAGATTCTTGTTTTCTTGATGTTGAGGTACAACCCATACTGAAGGTTGTGGTCTTTGATCTTCATCAGTAAATATTTCATATCCTCTTCATTTGCAGCAAGCAAGGTTGTGTCATCTGTATAATGCAGGTTCTTCATATAGTTCAGTTTCTCAGATTATCAGCTCGTCATACAGCTTGAAAAGGTATGGTGAACGATATAACCCTGATGCACATGTTTCCTGACTTTAAACCATGCAGGGTCCCCTTGTTCTGTTTGCAGAACTGCCTCTTGATCCATATACAGACTTCTTAAGAGCACAATTAGGTGTTCTGGAATTCCCATTCTCCATAACATTATCCAGAATTTGTTATGGTCCACACAACTGACTACCTTCGCTTAGTCAGTGAAACCCAGGTAGACATCTTTCTGGTATTCTCTGCTTTTAGCCAAGATCCGTCTAACACTGGCAATGATATCCCTGGTTTCAGAACCTCTTCTGAATCCAGGTTAAATTTTTGTCAGTCACTGTCAATATGCTATTGCAGTCACTTTTGAATGATCTTGAAAAAAATTTTATTTGCATGTGGTAGGAATGATATTTTCTGCTTTCGGCTGGGTTATCTTTCTTGGGAATAGGGATAAATATAAATCTCTTCCAGTCAGCTGGCCAGGTAGCTGCCTTCCAAATGTCTTGGCCTAGATGAGTCAGCACTTCCAGCACGTCATCCATGTGTTGAAACATCTCAACTGATAGTCCATAAATTCCTGGACCCTTGGTTTTTACCAACGCCTTCAATGCAGCTTCAACTTCTTCCTTCTGTACCATCGGGTTCCTGATCGTATGCTGCCTCTTGAAATGGCTGAACATTGACCAGTTCTTTCTAGTATAATGATCCTGTATTCCTTCCACCTTCTTTCGATGTTTTCTGAGTCATTTCGTATTTTTCCCTGTAGAATTCTTCAATATTTCAACTTGAGGCTTGAATTTTTTTCTTCAGTTCTTTCAGCTTGACAAATGTGGAGCATGTTTTCCCTTTTGATTTTCTATCTACAGCTTTTTATACATGTCATTATAATAACTTTTTCTTCTCAAGCCACCCTTTGAAATCTTCCTTTCAGTTCTTTAACCTCATCATTTCTACCTTTTACTTTAGCTACTTGACGTTTAAGAGCAAGTTTCAGAGACTCTTCTGATATCCAATTTAGTCTTTTTTTTCCTTTCTTGTCTTTATAATGACCCTTTACTTTCTTCATGTATGATGTCTTTGATGTCATCACACAATTCATCTGGTCTTCCATCAGTAGGATACAATACATCATATTTATTCTTGAGATGGTCTCTAAACTCAGGTAGGGTATACTTAAGGTCATACTTTGGCTTTCCTGGACTTGTTCTAATTTTCTTCAGTTTCAGTTTGAACATGCATATGAGCAGTTGACAGTCTGTGTACAGTCAAGAACTGGTCTTGTTCTGACTAATGATATTGAGCTTTTCCTTTGTCTCTTTCCACACATGTAGTCTACTCAGTTCCTATGTATTCCATCCAATGAGGTCAGTGTGTATTGTCACGTTTCAGTTGGGGAAAAGGTATTTGCCAAGAAGAAGTCATTGGTCTTGCAAAATTCTATCATGCGATTACTGACGTCATTTCTATCACCAGGGCCATATTTTCCAACTACCAGTCCTTCTTTGTTTCCCACTTTGGCATTCCAATCACTAGTAATTATCAATGTATCCTGACTACATGCTTGACCAATTTCAGACTGCAGAAGCTGGTGAAAATCTTCAATTTCTTCATCTTTGTCCTTAGTGGTTAGTGTGTAAATTTGAATAATAATTGTATTACCTGGCTTTCCTTGTAGGCATATGGATATTGTCCTATTACTGACAGGACAGATCTTAAAATGTTGTTTTTGATGATGAGTGCAACACTATTCCTCTTTAAGCTTTCATTCCCAGCATACTAGACCACATCATTGTCCAATTCAGAATGGCCAATACAAGTTCATTTTAGTTCACTAATGTGGATCCAACGGCACTTGGCTTTGGCTTTAATGACTAGGATATTGATGTTTATGTGTTCTGTTTCATTTTTGAGGATTTCCAATTTTCCTAGATTCATAATTTTTGTACCTTCCACATTTCAATTATTAATGGATGTTTGCAGATGTTTCTTCTCATTTTGAGTCATGTCACATCAGCCAATGAAAGTCCCAAAAGCTTGACTCCATCCATATCATTAAGGTTGACTCTACTTTGAGGAGGCAACTCTTCCCCAGTCTTCTCTTGGGTAACTTCCAGACTGGGGGGATCACTTTCCAGCATTATATCTGGCAATGTTCAGCTGCTATTCATAAGGTTTTCACTGGATAATTCTTTTCAGGAGTAGACTATCAGGTCCTCTTTCCTAGTTTATCTTAGTCTGGAAACTCACCTGAAAACTTCCTGCCATGGGTGACTGTGCTGGTGTTTGAATACTGGCAGCACAGCTCCTGGCATCTGAACAGCACCCACCCCCAGAACACAGCAAACGAAGAAATGGGGGGTGGAAACGCTGTGGAGCAGTTCTACTGTGTCCTATGAAATTGCTGTGAGTTGAAACCGACTTGACGGCACCTAACAACAATGACAGGTTTGTTGTAGGGTGGGGTTAGTTAAAGAGGTCCCTCCATGGTGCAAATGGTTTATACTACAAACCTCAAGATTGATGGTTCAAACCCAGCAGTGCCATCAAAGAAAGATCTGGTGACTTGCTACCATAAAGATTGTTGTTGGTGGTGGTTGTCCTCTAGTTGATTCCAACTCATGGTGATCAAGAAACTCCTATGGAAAAGTTTTACCCTGTATCACGTGGGGTCGCCATGAGTCAGAACTGACTCAATGACAGTGGGTTTGGGGTTTTGGATTTGGGGTTATTTAAACAAACAATTCACAATACCTGGCATTAAGTGTCCAATAAAAGACAATTATTACCAACAAAAGATAATAACTACCAGAACCACCACACCCACTCCAGGCTTCTTCACTCCAGTGTCAGAGTTTTTCCCACTGTGCCGAGAACACTGCACTGCCAGAGCAATGGCAGACATCATCGTGATGTCATCAAGGGTCCCAGCTCAAGTGAGAGCAACTCACACCGGTGTCTTTTGAAATACACATTTGCTGTTCTAGAGCACTGTTGTAGTACTGAGAAATGTGGACCTTTTCTTACTTTTAATAAAGAGTAAAATTCTTTGTACCCTTCAACTGTGCTGCAAAAATTTGTAAGTTGTGCTTGTGGGGTGCTTGAAAAGAACTGGTGCTATCTAGTTCCCAAATCCCTCATTTGACAAGTAAAACAACATAGTATTGGGGTTTTGCTCCTTGGCAGCTTGTAATTTGGAGCATTTTGAGCTGTGCTGCTCATAACGAGAACAAGAAAAATACACACCTATTCTGCTTTTCTAACCAGTATGCTAACTCCCACCCTCATCCTGTCTATCTCTTTAACAATTCCCAGAAAACAAAAAAGATCATTCCCTCTCTGGAGGTATTCTAAGAATATAAGCAAACTGGTTGACTGATCACACAAATTTCAGGGATCACAAAATGAAAAAAACCAAACTTGTTGCTGTCTGGTAGATTTGGACTCACAGCGACCCTATAGGACAGAGTAGAACTGTCCAGAGGTCTCCAAGGCTATCAACCTTTCCAGAAGCAGACTGCTTCATATTTCTCCTGCTGATTAACTGGTGGGTTGAAACTACAAACCTTTCACTTAGCAGTCAAGTTCTTAAGTACTGTGCTACCAGGGCTGCTTGCATCAACAAGAAAAAAGTATGAAATATTGGAAAATGTGGGCAGGGCAGGAGCATTTTTGAGTTATAGATGGTGACAATGGAAAAAATCAACACATTTCCCATCCCATCTGATCCTACTTATAAAGAAGATTGGCCCTACACAGTTCATAATTGTAGCACAAGGGAAAGCCTATTGAACCTAGAGTCAGCAAACCTGTCTCTGATTTGGCCTTGTCAGCTGCTAGCTCTTTCACTCCGTGCAAGTCAGTATATTCCTCTGAGACCCATTTTTTCCTGTCTGTAGAAAGGGGACAAATAATATCCAACTGCTTGTTTTGTCGTGAGGGCTAAATAAAATGACAGACATAAAAGCACTTTGAAAATCCTGGTTAACTACAAACATCCAAGCTAAAATTATGAATTATAATAATTAAAATATATGTTGTCATCGCTAACCATAATACTAACAATAACCTCAATTTCTGTTTAATTCCTGGTAAGAAGCCCTTTCCAGGACGACATTCAGCTTTGATCTGTGGTCATCTAGTTTACTAGTAAATATTTGTGTACGGGTGGCACATCCCTAGATGTAACTAAGCCAAGACTAACACCAGAGAGCCATGATTTCAATGTCTGATTCTTTTTCTCTCTAAAAAAAAAAAAAAAAAAACAGGGAGTTGTAAGAAATGGCACATATGTAATACATATTACCCTTTTTGAAGCAATTTCCCATCCCTGGACTTGTATGATCTCATTGGATCCTTACAGCAAAATTGATAGATTGCTGCTACTATTTCTACTATAACAGTTGGGGTTTGAACATAGAAGCAAAATCACTATGAATGATATGGAATAAGGGATTGGTTATAGAAATGATATTTTCTGCAATTGTGTTAACTAGTAGAGAAGTCCCGGCGTCTGGTGCTGTGCCTGAAGTTGATAGAGGTCAGCTGGGCTAGGAGTCAGGGAAGGCATGTGGGATGTGAAATGATGGAGAGCAAAGATGTGGAGATGAACCGAAACCTTCACCTGTGTCTCACTACCCCTAATCTCAATGAGGTAGGTGACCTGCAGGAGAAGCTGGTTCCCTGTGCATGCAACAACACACCCACTGGCCGTGGACTTGAGAAAGAGGATCTAGAAGGAGCTGAAGGAGCTATGGACCCCTTTGCGGCCCTGTGCCAGCAGGCTGAGCTGCAGCACATCAGCAACACCATGTGCAAGCTGTCACAGTGCCTGCCACAATGTAAAAATGGCTGCTGCTTCACATCCACCTTCCAAATCTAACACAGATTTCTCTTGTGGCCAACTCTAAACCGGATCCATACTGGGAAGGGAATTCTGGGAGACATGGTTCATATTAGCCAAGCTAGCGTGGTATAAAGCCAACACATCCAGATTACAAAAGAAGAAATTTAAGATCCAGAGAAGTCAAGTGATGGATCCAATGTTTTTGCAGGACATTTGTAGCAGGATTGCCATTAGGAGCCAGTTTTGCTGGCCACAAGCCTGCTAGCTTTAGTAAACATTTTTTGAATGCTGGTTACATGCCAGGCCCTGAAGTATTTTGACTAAATTCTCACAACAACTTGATGGAGTAGCTAGTCTTATCCCTATTTTATAGAGAGAAAAACTGAGGCTCAAAGAGATGAAGTCAATTAAATAACACAGTTATGGAAAGGTGAAGCTAAGCTGCAAAGCCAGGATGGATATACCTACAGGTGAGTGGTCTTTCTCTACATTAACCCATATCCCTCCTACCCGCCTAGTGCCCAGGACAGAATACTAGGAGATGGTTCGCAGTAGTAGAAGCCCTGGCACCCTACTTTGCTCTCTGGAGGCCATGGTACTAGCCTGGAGCCCATTCCTTCCCACTCTAGGTACAGGGTAAATACATGATGGGGAACACTTCAATTTAGTGCAGTTAGGACTTGTACTGAAGGGAATGTGTATTCCATATATGAGAGGGCATAAGAACAGGGTACAGGCCCTGACCTGGAGAGAGAGTCAACCAGCTCTTGGCCACAGAAACCAGAAACATAAAAGTCAAGCATGTGCTTCCTCAACACTGAAACACTAACTGTGGTTGTAAGGAAGCCAGAAAATAAAGCTGGAACAACATAACTGGGGGGGAACAGCAAAAGGTTTATTGTATGATAATTAAACCTAACATTGGTGGCTTTAGAGTTACCAACATTCATTTAATCCTTTTAGTAATGGTAATAAACCTGTTGCTATTGAGTCTGTGGAAACCCTGTAGTGTAGTGGTTAAGTGCTGTGTCTGCTAACCAAAAGGTCAGCAGTTCGAATGCTTCAGGCACTCATTGGAAACTCTATGGGGCAGTTCTGTTGTGTCCTATAGGGTTGCTGTGAGTTAGAAGTGACTCAATGGCAGTGGGTATTGAGTCTATAGAGTAGAACTATCCCCTAGGGTTTGCAAGAAGTGGCTGGTGGATTTGAACTGCTAACAGTTTGATTAGCAGCCAAGTTCTAAACACTTCACCACCAAGTGCTCTGTCATAACAATAAACCAAAACAAACCAAAGTCATTGCCATCAAATTGATTCCAACTCATAGTAACCCTATAGTAACAGTATTAGCAATGATAACAGTGACAACGATGGTTATTTTTATTATTCTCTTTTGTTTTGATGGGCACTGTTTTAAGTATTTCACATCAGATAACTCAGTTAATCTGCACAACAAGCATATACAGCAGAAAGTGTTATTGTATCTAAACTGAGAAAGTTTAGATGTAGCTTGCCTGTAGTCACATGAGCACAGAGCCTATTCTCTCAATATTTATACTAATCTACTGTTGAACAACATTATGGGTGGGGGAGATGTGAAAGAGGAAGAAAATGTGGTAGGATTGTTATCTTATAGATGATAAACTGAGGCACAGGATGGTTGAGCATGTTTCCCAAAGTCTCCCTGCAAAACTACATTTGAAGCCAAAGCTGTTGGACTAAAAACTCCATGTTCCTTCCATTCTGCCATTAAGTCAGTGGAACATCTATGATATGGCACCGTGATTAAGAGCTACAGCTGCTAACCAAGGGGTTGGCAGTTTGAATCCACTAGGCACTCCTTGAAATCCTGTAGAGCAGTTCTATTCCATCCTATAGCATTGCTATGGGTCAGAATCTGTTCCATGGCAACAGGTTTAGTTGTTAATGGTTTGCAAATAAATAAATAATATAAAAACCTCTATTGTTTTGAAACCCAAGTGGGAAATTTGGCTACTTTGGTCAGCACCTTCTCCCTACTACACATCCAAAACAAACAACAAGAACAAAACACAGCCAAACCCATTGCCACCAAGACAGTTCTGACTCATAGCAACCCCACAGGACAGAGTAGAACTGCCCTACAGGATTTCCAAGGCTGGTGGGATCTTCTTACATTTGCAGTCAGGAAAGGACCAGCACTGACCTCTCCGCTTTGGAAATACTAACTCACACCCTATAACCGGAAGAACAAACATAGTCTGATTGTTGGAGATTAACCAATCCCAGGTCTGGTCTCCCTCAACAATCTATAGCCAATAACTGCGGTGGCCTCTTGGAGACAATGCCATAATCATTTATCTGTTATTCATCACTCATTCACCAGCATCAGCTTACTAAGCATTGCCTCCATAGGCACTCACTAGGGGAGACATACAAAAGGTAGCTCACACTCAGTCCTGCCTTCAGTGACTTATTGAATAGTTAGGAATAGTCCAGCTCTCTTAATGAACTCTACCTTATAACCACATAGCTACATAATATCAAGAAACATCACAATAGGTGCTATTGGGCACTAATAGGAAAAAGATAAAAAGTTTCTTTCAGTCTTTCACTCAGTTAATAAATATACATTGAGTTTATCTTATTTTGAATTACCTTATTTGAATAATCTTATTCTGAATCACACACTTTGAATGTGAATCACATTTGATCTTCACAACACCACCATAATGTTCTTGCTGTTTTTAGGTTCTGTTGAGTCAGTGCTGACTCATAATGGCCATTTGTACAGAAAAACAAAGCACTGCTGGGTCTCGAACCATCTTCACAATCAATCATTGCTATGCCTGAGTCCATTGTTGCAGCCATTGTGTCTCTGTCACATTGAGAGTCTTCCTCTTCGTTGCTGACCCTCTACTTTATCAAGTATCATGTCCTGCTCCAGCAACTGGCTCCTTGTAATAACACATCCAAGGTATGTGAGATGAAGTCTCCCTATCTTTGTTTATACAGAGCATTCTGGCTGTACTTCTTTCAAGACAGAGTTGTTCACTCTTCTAGTAGACCACGGTATATTTAATATCCTTTGCCAACACTGTAATTCAAAGGCATCAATTCTGTTTCAGGCTTCCTTTTTCATTGTCCAGCTTTTGCAATGCAGTATGTTATGACTGGAAATACACAGCTTGGGTCAAGTGCACTTTAGTCTTTAAAATGAAGTTTTCACTTTTTAAAACTTTAAAGAGGTTGTCATGGATTGAATTTTGTTCTCCCAAAAAGGCATGTAGCAGTTTGGCTCAGACATGATTCCAGGTATTGTGTGATGTTCTTTCATGTTGTAAATGCTGCTTGTATGGTGTTGGTGAAGGTCGATGGGCAGCAGTTGTGTTGGTGGGGTAGGACTCAATGTAAGATTGTTTTGTGCCTTGATGCAGTCTCTTGAGATATAAAAGAAAGAAGCTAGCAGATAGGTTTGGGAACCTCATACTGCCAAGGAGCAGTGTCGAGAGCTGAGCATGTCCTTTGGAAAAGACAAGGATCCCTGTGCCTCAGAAGCTACCAGTCCACGGGAAGACTGATAACAAAGACCTTCCTCCAGATCCAGCAAAGAAAGCCTTCCCCTGGAGCTAATATCTTTGACTTTTAGCCTACCAGACTATGGCAAAATAAAAATTTCTCTTTTTAGAGACATCCACTTGTGGTATTTCTGTTAAAGCAGCAGACCTCTGACTAAAACAGAGGTCTTTTGCTGTGCTTTTACCCAATGCAATATGTCATTTGATTTTCTGAATGCTGCTTCCATGAGAATTGATTGTGGATCCAAGTAAAATGAAATCCTTCACAGCCTCAATCTTTTTCCTTTTACCATGATGTTGCTTATCGGTCCAGTTGTGCTGATTGGTCCACTCCTGTATGGTTGGTATTATTGTCTCTATTTTACAGATAAGGAAGTTGAAGCACATGGAAAGATGATGCTTTGCCCAAAATCATCTTGTGAGACGGTGTTAATGATTCTGGAATGCAGATCATTCAACTTCACTTCAATTATTCTTTTAACCACAACACACTAGCTGGGGAATTACAAGATTCTTAAGTAAAACACATGAGCAAAGCAAAGACACAAAAAGAAATGAGACAGGCAAATCATTGGGGAGGTGATAATTTTTTTTTTTTTTTTAACCTACCAGTGAAAGGATGAAAACCCTGGTGGCATAGTGGCTAATTGCTGTGGCTGCTAACCAAAAGGTCAACAGTTCAAATGCACCAGGTGCTCCTTGGAAACTCTATGGGGCTGTTCCACTCTGTCCTATAGGGTTGCTCTGGGTCAGTGTTGACAGAAGTGGGTTTGGTTTGGTTTCTTTTTTTTTTTTTTTTAAACCAGTGAAAGACAGATGTGACAAAGACAGCTAATTGTCTCTTGCCTCGTGTTTCCCTTTCCACAGCGATGAAATATTGCTGGGGGATGACTGCCCAGCCAAGGTCTCCTTTTCTCCTTGTATCTTAGAACATCCATGTGATTAATTGTCACCGTTGGAATATAAATAGAAGTGATGTGTGTCGCTTCTGGTTTTCTCTACTCCTGCTTACACCGTCTATCGGGCAGAATGCAGAGAATGCTGTGGAAAATTGGATCCGTGCATCTCTACCTGAAGAAGAGCAGCTTGGTTGTCAGAAACATGCTCTTGTGCTTGATGAGAGCTACAAGTAAACACCTTTTTTGTTTAATCACTATACATTGTTGGGGTTATTTGTTACAGTGTCTAGCATTGCCTTAACTAATATGGCAGGTAATGCTAAAGTGCCAGGCTCTGAGTGGCCATGGAACATAATTCATTGTACCTCACGGGTAGTCGATACATCAACAAGATCAGACCAGTTGCTGTGGGGTTGATTTCAATTCATGACAGCTCCACGTATGTCAGAGTAGAAACACTCCATAGGATTTTCAGTGGCTAAATTTTTTGGCAGTAGGTTACTAGGTCTTTTTTCCAAGGCACTCATGAGTGAACTCAAATGTCCAACCCTTGGATTTGAGCCAAGTGCATTAACTGTTTGTACTCCCTAGGAACTCTTATCAGTACAGTAACCAAAAAACCAAATCCATAGCCACTGAGTAGATTCTGACTCATAGCGACCCTATAGGATAGAGAGTAACTGCTCCATAGAGTTTCCAAGGAGCCCCTGGCAGATTTGAACTGCTGACCAAAAAGTTAGCAGGTGTAGCACTTACCCACTAAACCACCAGGGTCTCCAACAATAAGGTACATATGTGTTAATTTGTCTTTCTGAGGGCAGAAAAAGCTCTTGGTTAGAAGTGGGTGTCTTAGTTATCTAGTGCTGCGATATCAGGTGACGGACAGCTTTAACAGTCAGAAGTTTATTCTCACAATCTAGGAGGTTAGAAGTCAGAATTCAGGGTGCCAACTTCCAGACAAGGCTTTCTGTTTCTGCTGGCTCTGGGGAAAGTCTTTCCCATCAATCTTCCCATGGTTTAGATGCTTCTCAAAGCAGGGACCTTGGGTCTAAAGGGCATACTCTGCTTCTGGCTCTGTTGGTGGTAGGAGGTCTCCCCCTTCCCCTTGCTACTCAATTCTTTCTGTTGTATTTCAGAAGAGATTGACTCAAGATACAGCCTAATCCTGTAGATTGAGCCCTGCCTCATTAACACGACAGAGTTATGATTTATAATACAGGATAACTGCATCAGATCGCAAAGTGGTGGACAACCACAAAATTCTAGAAATCTTGGACTAACCAAGTTGACACACACTTTGATTAGGGCACAGTTCAATCCATGATGTTCCACCTTTTGACATCACAAAATTCATATCCTTTCCACTTACATAACACGTTCACCCGATCATGTCTTCCCAAAAAGCTTAGATCAACTTCAAGTCACAAATCTCATCTTCCACGAAATTCCTCTTCACTTGTGAAATCTAGAATACAATTTATCTGCTTCCAAAGTACAATGGTGGAACAGCCAAAAGGTGGCCATTTCCACTACAGGCACCAAGAAGGTGAAAAATCTAGCAGAACAATTTCCATTAACTCTCAACGCTTGAAAATAATCCTCTGTCCTCTGAGACCATTTAGGCAATGGCCCTGCCCTCCAGATTCTGGGTGCAGCACATAACTGTCCAGATTTTGAGTAGAGGCCCCTTGAATAGAACAGCAACTCTGCTCTCTCATGTTTGGATGCCTAGTCCATCCGAGCGGCAACCCTACCCCCTCAGTCCTAGCAGGCTCCACTCATCCGCACCTTGGCCATGGCAACCCTGCTCCCTCAGCTTTGGATGCTAATCTGGCCCTATCGCACGGGCACTTGTGAAAAGTAGCCTTATACTCCAGAACACAGTTGGTGAAGATTTGGCTCTTTGAAATCTGGGAGGCTGTGATTCTACTCTTTGTAGCCCAAGAGGCCATGGCTCCACCCTTTGAGACCCCAGAGGTGGCAGCCCTACCCTTCGAGACTGAGGCAGCTCGGCTTCCGATACTCCTTGTCTCCTCAGCTTCTGCTTCCTAGTTCCTGTGCCTTTCGGCTGCTCAGGCTTTGCTACCCATACCTGCCTTGCTGAGACAAGTGTTCCAAAGCTCTTGAGCTCTGACACCCCATTCACCAGTAAATTCTGACCAGAAGACACTCAGCTCTCCTACCCTGTGGGTCAGCTCCTGTGCCATCTAGTGGCGGCCTCCCAGTTGCACTGCTGCCGTTTCCCTGCTGCTGCTTCCCGCCATCTGTGCCATCTCCAGTGTTGTAATTTTGCTCACCTCCTACTGAGTCATCACCGGAATTGTCTTTTGTGTCCACGGTTCCACCAGTAGCCTCTTCAAGGCAGTCTAGGTTTTTGCTATTAGCCACTTTAAAGTTCTTCCAGCCTCTACCTGTTCTTCAGTTCCAAAATTGTTTACACATTGTAGATCTCACCTAGTGCAGCACCCCACTCTTCCGGTACCAAATGTTCCCCATCAGAGTAGGGCCTTTGTTAGACTGTATGACCACAGGGCAGAGGGCTGTCGCATTCCCTGCTATATCCCTAGTGCCTAACACAGTGCCTAGCTCATAGCAGACACCCAGGATATTCTTGATCAGTGGTATAATCTCTACGCCGTTCCCACTGTAAGACTACAGTGGATGACCTCAGGACTAAAACTTAGTAACAAACATCCTGAACCAGAAACAAAGGGATTATTTCTAAAATATCTAGGAGAGAATCCAAACTGAGTCTTGAGCCTTTCCAAGCCAGCCAGACAAGACAAATACTACAGCAGATAGTAATATGGAAATATTATACTTACAATAAAACAATAAGAACAATTCTTCAATAAAATACCCTTGTGAAGACCCCATCAAGAAAGGTTTCCTAAGCAATAACTTGAAGTATTTCGATCTTTCTGTTAATCCCTGACCAGTCTTTGTACTCCGAAGGGCTTTTTCTGGTTAGAAAGTTTGATGGGAAGACTCTTGAAAAACCTTGGGGGATAATTTATGATAAATGTTTTAACAGGGTACAGTATCCAAAATATGACATCTGACATAAGAGGAAACTCAGATGGTAGCAGAGATGTTAGCAAGTACACTTTTATATTATATCCGCAGAAAGGCTTTTCCCTGAATACCAGAATCTTCAGTGATCCGGCTTCACCGATAGTCTGATTTGAAACTTCAACAAAGTATCCCTTTCCAGTTGTTAAGGAGGGGGAACTGGATCACCACATCTGAGACTACTCGGCAATTGGACAGTGCTTCTAACTAAGTTGCAGCAGAAGTCAAATTCTTTGGCTTAGAAAGAAATCCATTCGTTCATCAGATCTGTGGTCTGATAAACACTAATAAAATAACACCATACTGTTCTAGGTGATGGGATGACAGAAGTGCTGTAGGTATTATTCCTTTGCCTCAGGTACTTTGAACATACAAGATTTACCTTCACGACGCCTCTGAGAAGCACATGTTACTACCACCACTTTACAAACTCATCAGTTGAAGCATGACAAACTCACCCAGTCTGGCTTCAAATCCAGAGCTCTATGAAACAAAAATACCCTCTGCCCTTAAAACTTTTGCCCCAAGATAGCCTTTAAATCTCAACAGAAACTATCACCAGAAGTCAACTTTAAACTGAATTATAGTTAGGTTAATTAGTAAAGAACGCCTGCCTTGAGCATTGTGCTTTTTTAAAGAACTGTCTATTTGGGATGTGTTTCAATAAACAAGTCCTGCTTGCTCATCTATGCCAAGAAATCTGGAACACAGCTACCTGGCCAACTGACTGGAAGAGATCCATATTTGTGCTCATTTCAAAGAAAAGTGATCCAATAGATTGTGGAAACTGTTGAACAATATTTTTAATAGCACATACAAGTAAAATTTTGCTAAAGATCATTCAAAAGCAGTTGTAGCAGTACATCAACAAGGAACTATCAGAAATTCATTAAGAACCTGCATTATACAGATGACACAACGTTGATTGCTGTAAGCAAAGAGGACTTGAAGCATTTACTGATGAAGATCAAAGATCATAGCCTTTGGTATGAAATACACCTCAACATAAAGAAAGCAAAAATCCTGCCAAATGGGCTAATAAGCAACATCACGGTAAATGGAGAAAAGATAGAAGCTGTCAAGGATTTTATTTTGCCTAAATCAACACCATGGAAGCAGCAGTCAAGAAATCAATTGGGCATTGCACTGAGTAAATCTGCTACAAAAGACCACTTTAAAGTGTTCAGAAGCAAAGAAGTCACTTTGAGGACTAAGGTGCACCTGATACAAGCCATAGTATTCTCAGTCTCCTCAATGGCATGCAAAAGCTGGACAATGGATAAGAAAGATTAAATTATGCCTTTAAATTATGGTGTTGGGGAAGCATACTGAGTATACCATGGACTTCCAGAAGAACTGAACAAATCTGTCCTTAAAGAAATACAGCCAAAATCCTCCTTGGAAGCAAAGATGGTGAGACTTTGTCTCATTTATTTCTCCAAGAGGGACCAGTCCTTGGAGACTAATAGCATGCTCGGTAAAGAAGAAGGTCAACAAAGAAAGACCCTCAGTGAGATATACTGACACAGGGACTTCAATAGTGGGTTCAAACATAACAATAATTGTAAAGATGACACAGGATCAGGCAGTATACATTCTGTTGTACACAGGGTCGCTGTGAGTCAGAACCGACTCAAAACACCTAACAATGATACGTAAGAGCAAAATGACAACAACTTGAAAGGTTAGATGAGAAGCTGAGGGTGCAATGAGTTTATCTTATGGGTGGTGCAATAATTAGAAAAAGGATTGTGAGAATGACTGTACAACTTGAAGAACATAATCAATGCCATTGGATTGTACGTGCAGAAATTATGTGTTGCTGTGTATATCTTCCCCCAAAATTTGTACAGAACAAAAAGAATTGTAAGACCAAAGAAACAAACAAACCCACTTCGCACTTTTGAATGACATTTAGACTAGCACACCTCCTGACTCCAGTTGTAACTTATTTCCATCGAATTGCCACTCCCTGGGGTAGAGAGATATTATTGCCTTACATTACATGCAGTGTTTGTACATCAAGATTTTGCCTTGCTAAAGGAATAGGGCTAAAATATCTATAATTTAAAGAAAAAAAAGAGAAGTCCTAAGTACACAGTCTCTGGGAAACTTTTTGGTCCCTTACCTTGATGTCTAGTTAATTCAACTGCCACCACTGCCAAAGACAGTAATAACAGAAAGTTCTTCTCTTTTTCCTCTGTCCTTATTACCACAGTCCTAATTGCTGTTGTGTAGCCTTCTTTTATAACAAGGTACCTGAAATATAACACAGTCACCAGTGCAGGGGACAAAACGGAGTTTAATACATTACTGTATATTGGGGGATTCAGATTCCATGGAAGAAGCACCAATACAGGTACTGAGGTTTGCCATAGAACTCAGCTAGTACAGACTGACACGTAAAACTGTCTTTGCATTATAGCCTACCATACCTCTCCCTGCATAGCTAGTAGACTGTTACCCCCCAAGCCCTCTGTGCTTGGGAGTGCCAAGGTCTTTCTGGCTGGAAACCAGCTCAGGCCAAAACTGTACTCTCTGCCGCTCCATGATGGGCCAGTGTTACCTCTGTCCCTTCTTGGGTCCCTCCCAAATTCTTCTCTCTCTAACAGCATGGCTGATAGAGGCCAGACATTCATGTTCCTTACCTGGTGCTCTGCTCAAGGCTTCCTCCCTCCTTCCTTCCTTCTTTCTTTTCTCCTGTAGCAACTTACTTTAGAATGTCTATATTCATCAGGCATATAACAAAATAGATTTATCACAAAAATATGACAAAAAGAATTATCTGTCACCTACTACTTGCCCCATCCAGCCTTTATTCGTTTGCAAGCATAGTAGCCAGGAAGCTGGTATAATCACCTCAGAGACAGGATTTTGAAGGTTGCTGTCTTCCTTTAGAGTCCTGGTGGTATACTTACTAAGATCTCTGCTGCTAACAAAAAGGTTGGGAGTTCTAATCCACCAGTCCTTCCTTGCAAACCTTAAGGGATCCTGTTCTACTCTGTCCTTGGACAGAACAACTCAACGGCGATGAGTTTGGTTTGGGTTTGTACACCCATATTGTCGGGACACCTTAACTCTGGTAACTCTATCAGTAATGATGACTGAAAGATCCTAGGTTCAGCAGGTTAGTGTGCTGGGTGCAGTGAGTGATATCTACCACAGGCTCACGTCTAGAGAGACAGGCCATCAGGCAGCACACAGACCACTGACTATAATCTGCTTTATTGTGTGTTAAACTTGCACGAGATGGTCTGAAAATATGGCAGCCAGCAATTCCTCCTAGCCCTGTGGATGCCTTTGGGAGAAGTCTACTCCCCTCTTTTAGAATCTAGGCAAGATTTTAACTGGCTTTGACCAATAAAACACAGTGGAAATAGTGCCCTTTGACTTGCAGCACTTGAAAGGTCTTGCAACCTTCGTTCAAACTCTTGGGATTCAGCCACCATGTAAAGAAGTTCAGGTTAGACTAGAGTAGAGACGACCAGAGACCCAGTCAGCCCAGATGCTGTAGCCACCCAATGGGGCATCTTATGTGGGAATGAAGCACCCCAGACCTTCTACCTCACCCGAGGTCCCAAATGGCTACATGCACATGAGGGACTCTACACGTGGGCAACACCATGCGGGGCAGAAGAACTGCACAGCACAGCCCAAACCAGTACCTAGACTCATGAGAAGTAGTACAATGGTGTGGTTTTAAGCCATAATTTTAGAGTGTTTTATAGCATACCAACTTTAATAGCTGATTTCCCTAGTTTCTATTTTAGACCATGAAGTCACCTTCTGAATAACACCTTCCCTGGCATTTATCTCCCAAGTGGAAACTGCAATTCTCTCTTTTGTGTTCCCTCTGATCCTATTATATCTCATTGTACATATTTATTTGCATGTCTGTCTCCCACCTGGACTGTGAGCTGATACAGGCCTCTGTCAGAATTTGATCCATGTTTTTAGCACCAGCTCTGGGAGACGGCGTCTGTTGTTGTTGCCAGCTGCTGTCAAGTCAGACCGAACTCCTGGGGACCCCAGGCCAACACAACAAAACACTGCCCAGTTCTGAGTCATCCGTAACTGGTTAGAGATGGGACCACTGTGATCCACAGGATTTTCATGGGCTGATTTTCAGAACTGGATCCTCAGGCCTTTCTTCCTACTCCATCTGAATCAGGCATTTCTGCTGAAACCTATTCAGCATCATGTCAACACACAAGCCTCCACTAACAGGTGAATGATGGCTGCACGTGAAGTGTCTTGGCCGGGAATGGAACCTGAGTCTCCCTCATGGAAGGCAAGAATTCTACCACTGCACCATCACTGCCCTTGTGAATTGACCACTGCAAGTGAGCTTGCTTGCAACGCTGGCTCCTCTCCAACCCAGATACTAGCATATCTCTCTTATTTCTTTCAAGTCTCTGATCAGGAATGACTTCTTCTGCCCCCATATCCAAAACAGCAGCTTCCTCTAGCACTCTCTGAACTTCCTCTATCACGCCACCTTCTGTGTTAGTTTCCAAGAGCTGCTGTAACAAAGTCCCATAGAGTGGATGGCTTTAAACAACTGAAATTTATTATCTCAGAGTTCAGGAGGCTGGTAGTTAGAATTTGTGACAAAAAGTATCATCTATAATCCCACCACTGGTCGCCATCCAGTCCTTGATCATTTGCAGGCACAATATGCCTGGAAGTAAGCTATGGATGTCAGTGCTCTCCATAGGATCTTAGGGAAAGGTCCTTTCTTGTCTCTCACAGTTCTGGCAACCCCAGGCATTCCTTAGCTTGCAACTGATACCTAATTCCATGGTCATACAGGCATTTTGTCCTCTGTCTGTGTATCTTCTGCTTTTTATAAGAATGTCAGTTAGATTGTCTGAGGAACCACAGTGCTACAGGATGGTCTCAAGTTAACCTAACTGACAACATCTTTAAAGACCCTTTTTCTAAACATGCATGTGCATATTGACAGTTACCAGGGGTTAGTACTTTGCCACACCTTTTTAGGGGACACAATTCAATATACAACACTTTTATTTGCCTTCATAACACAAATAACTACTTGCGTATTTATATGCCTATTTATTAACTCTCCTCAATAGAATGTAAGCTTGTGGCATCAGGGACTTTGTTTTATGCACTGTTGTGCCCCAGCACCTAGAACAATGCTTGCTGCCTAGTAGCTCAGTGAATATTCATAGAGTGAAAAAACAAATAGGTGATAAGTTAGTTACCAGGTTTGCATAAGTTTTTACTTTTAATGTAGGCCATCTTGCATTTTATCTGGACACACAGTAGATGGCTCCTCCCAGCAACCTTATGGTTAGGTGTGGCCCCATAACTGGGCTGGCCTGTGAGCTCTGAGGGGAAACGAGGACTATCGCTTCTGGACTGAAGCTGGGGAGAGTTTGCGTGCTCTCCATGATCTCTTGCTGTGCCTGTCTGGAGATGATGGAGTCACCAAATCAAAGGAATCTGGGGCGGCTGAGTCACTGTATGGAGAACAGCTGCCCTGGAGAGCTGCCCATAACCACAAAGGACTTTGCCTGAGCCAGAAGGAAACTTTTGTTAAGTTAAGCCACTGAGATTTTAGAGTGGATTGTTAATGCAACCCAGCCTAGACTAACCTGACCGAAAAAAACCTTTTTGGTTCAAATTCCTTTCTTCATAACTGAAAAACAGGAAGGGAAAATGTGGAAGAGGGAGGAAAAGAAGGAGGCGTTTGTATGGCTCAAATATTAATTACTATTTCAAAGTACAAGTGTTCACTCTAAGCCAGGCATGGTGGCAGGCACTGAGCTAGGCCTTGAGGGCTCAAGGATGAACCAATTCTGTCACTAATCTCACAGAGTTCACAGAGCAGGAGGAGACACAGTCCTGTTATTAAGTTAGTAGGATGTTGTATGATCATAGTTATACTGTATGCAAAGTACCTAGGACACCCAGAGGATGGGACACTTTGTTCTATTGAGTTGGACACTGTTTCCATGTTAAGGTCACTTTGGGCTCAGCCAAACAGGAGCTGTCTTAGTTATCTAACACTGCTGTAACAGAAAAAGCCTACCACCATCGAGTTGATTCCAACTCACAGTGACCATATAGGTCAGAGTAGAACTGCCCCACAGAATTTCCAAGGAGTACCTGGAAGATTTGAACTGCCGCCTTTTGGTTAGCAGATACACTGCTTCAACCACTTACTCCACCAGGGTTTCCAAAGTGCTAGTGCTGCTAACTAAAAGTTTGGCATGTCGAATCTGCTAGGTGCTCCTCGGAAACTCTGTACTATAGGGTCGTTGTGAGTTGGAGTCGACTAGACAGTGGTGGATTTGGTACTGGTTTGGGCTATAACAGAAATACTATAGGTAGATGGCTATAACAGAGGAATTTACTCTCTCACAGTCTTGAAAACTAGAAGGCTTTCAAAGGGCCAGTTTCAGGGAAAGTCTTCTCTTTCTGTCAGCTCTAGGCGAGGTCCTTTTCATCAATCTTCCTCAGTCAAGGAGCTTCTCAGCTCAGGGATCCCAGGTCCAAAGGGTGCACTGTTCTCTTGGCTCTTGTTTCTTGGCAGTAGAGGTCCCTACATGTCTCCCTTTGCTTGTCTGTCTTGTATCTCAAAAGAGGTTGACTTAAGATGCCACCTAATCTTGCAGATTGAGTCCTCCTGCTATGAGTAGGACTCCACTCAATGGCACAGGCTTTGGTTTTTGGGTTTGGTCATTAACACAACTGCTTTTAATCCTGGCTGATTAACACTGTGGTGGTAGTATGCACAGTATTTGCAACACATAGGAAAATCACATCAGATCACAAGATCTGATCACACAGTACCAGGAATCGTGGCCTAGTCCAGACGACACACACTTGGTAGGAAACAATTCAATCCATAACATTCTACCCTTTGTTCTCCCCCATTCATGCCCTTGTCATGTGTAAAACACATTCACTATATCATATAGCAAAAGTCTTAAATCAACTCTGATGCCAAAATCCTTTGCTCAAAAGCCCTTGGCTCTCCTGCTCTGTGAGTCAGCTCCAGCTATGCCGCACACTGGTCTCCTGGTTCTGCCGCTGCCTCTTCTCTGCCGCTGGTCACTGCTGCTTCTCACTGTCTGCACAGCGCCATGGTAATGGCTCTCCCTCCTTATTTCCCTCTGTGTCCTCCCCAGAATTGTCCTACGTGTCCATAATGCCATCAAGAGTCTCTTCCAGCTTCTGTCTACCCATTTCAAAACCATTTCCACAGTTTAGGTATCTGTCAGAGCAGCACCCCACTCTCTCAGCGCCAAAGTCTTAGTCATCTAGTGCTGCTATAACAGAAATACCACACATAAATGGCTTAAGCAAACAGAAGTTTATTCTCTCACAGTCTTCAAGGCTAGAAGTCTGAATTCAGGGTGCCGGTGCCAGTGCCAGAAGACTTTCTCTCCCTGTTGGCTCTGGGCAAAGGTCCTTGTCATTAATCTCCCCCAGCCTGGGAACCTCTCAGCTCAGGGACCCCAGGTACAAAGGACACACTATTCTCCTGATTCCTGTTTCTTGGTGGTATGAGGTCCCCTGTCACTCTGTTATAGCTCAAAAAACATATACTTAAACACAGTGTAATCTTACAGATTAAGTCGTGCCTCCTTAACATAACAGCTTCTAATCCTGCCTCATTAACATCATAGAGGTTATGATTTACAATACATAGGAAAATCACATCAGATGACAAAATAATGGACAATTACACAGTGCTGGGAATCATGGTTTAGCCAAGTTGACGCGTATTTTGGGGAGAATGCAATTCAGTTCATAATAAGGGCACTTTTTTAGAATGTTAGAAGTGAAAATAAACCTTCATAAGGCTGCTATTGGTTCCTGTATACCAGCTCCTTCTTCCCAGGGACTCCTGATACATGTAGTTCCTCCACTAGCTCTATCTTCTAAAATCAGGGCTCTGTGCTGATGCCTATTGTCCTGGTCCTTTCCTGCTTGTTACAACAAGCTCAACTTTGGAAGCAGAAAGGAGAACAGAACCCAGCAGACCAATGCCCAATGACAACAAAAGTAACTTTGTTTAGTAGCTGAAAAGAGTCAGGCAGTTGTTTGGGGGTAGTGCAAATGGTTTGTGTGCTCAGCTGCTATAACCTGAAGTCTAGAAGTTCAAGTCTATCTAGAGGCTCTCGGTGATCTGCAGATCTAGTGGTCTGCTTCTGAAAAATCAGTCACTGAATACCCTATGGAGCACAGTTTTACTCTGACCCACGTGGGGTCACCATGAATCAGAGTCTACTTCATGACAACCGGTAAGAGCCAGAAATCTTTTACACATTGTCTCTAATCTTGACAATTCTGCAACACGGGAAGAATTGTCCCCATTCTACAGACAAGGAACATGTGATCACAGAAGTTAAGTACCAGAGCCCAAATCAGACTACAAGGGTCATTGTTTCTGACGGTAGCTCACTGAGGTCTGTGCAGAGTAAACCTCCTCTTTGATTTCCTGTCCTTGGCCAAGTTCCTAGCTCTAGGATCTGCTCTATTCTGCCCCCTGCCAACCCCAGGGGTTATTGCTTGCATTCTATATGCTCCCCAATAGTAAAACTAACAAATAAAAAACAAACCTGTCACTTAATTAGAAAACTATTAGTTTTCACTAAAAAGATGTGGTCATGGTAGCAGGGACTAGACAGGGTATGCAGGTCAAGTGATTGCAAGAGTCTCGTCAGCCCATATACCCTCTCTTCCCCACCAGCTGCACCTTGTTACATCTGCAAAGCCACTGAGAGACAGCCCCTAGCTCTACAGGCAAGAAAGAAAATTCAGAAATCAGTGCTTTCTGAGACCCTAGATCCCTGCCATTTCTCTGCCTGGGTTAATTTTATAGGTTTTTTTAGGACTAAAAGGCTGCTACTTCAAACGGCTTCTTGTCCCTTATTCACTGGTCAACCCAAGCATGTGAGTGACTTGCTTCTCCAGTCAGAGACAACTAAGGAGGAGGCAGTTGACCAGCTAGGCCTTACGCACCCAAGGGAAGTCTGAGGGGCCACTGCCGTCGCAGCTCCGCTTGGCAGTGACACTGACACAAAGCAAGAATAACCAAGGCAAGCATCAGCCAAAGAGCAGAAGACTCTGGGGAGTAGTCTCTCTAGTCCTTATCTTTTGCTGAGACATCACTAGCCCAAGAACCAGGACATTTCTTTGGTTATAGAATTCACCTTTATTGGGGTAAAGGGCAAAAAGCGTTCCTAAGGATAAATGCCAGGGTGTGTGTATGTGTTTGTATGTATGTGTTTGTGTGTACATGTGTGTTTAAAAATAGGTTTTACCTGTAATTACAGTTGGGCCAAAATGTGAACCAAAGTAACACTCCAAAATCTACACAAATACCACGCACTCCCCATTTTACCCAGTACTACCTGTACCAGTGATAAGTTGAGAATCAAATGTCTGTTCTTCTCATTTGAGATGCAGGTTCCTGGGTTTTCAGAAGAATGTTTTCAGAACAATGTCTTAAAAAGTGATTTTTCAGTCCTTTTTTGAGGAGGGGGGTACAGTGCTCGAAACAAACCAAAATTAAATAAATACCCATGCTTCTACCAGGAGCAACAGCTTACTATAGCAAGACAGAATTAACATCTGAAAGCAGTGGAAAAGGGAAGAGGGCTGCGCAGGCTGGACCGCCCCTCCAGTGATTTGGATTCAGCCCAGGGAGGTAATTATTGTGGGCTTCTATACAAACCATAGTCAGTGGCTGCCTCTCTCATTTTCTAACTCGCATTTAAACAACTTTTCATTAATAAAGAATCTGGAAATAAGCTCTAATCTCTTTGGATCACTTTATGTGCCCTTTCTCTTCGCTACAAAATTAGACACACAAAAGAGACAAACAGAGATTAGAGAGAAAGAGAGGATGAAAGACAGAGGCAGGCAGGCAGGCCGGCAGGCAGGCAGGGAGGCAGGGAGGCAGGGAGGCAGGGAGGCAGGGAGGCAGGGAGGCAGGCTGGCAGGCTGGCAGGCTGGCAGGCAGACAGGCAGACAGGGAGGCAGGCAGGCAGGCAGGCAGGGAGACAGGCAAAAGGGAGGTGAGGGGAGGGAATATAACTGGAACCAATGTGTACAGAAGGACAAGGAATTTGGAATCAGATCCAGACTTGAACTTCAGTTCCTCTCAAGTACAGTACTAAACTCTTAAGTCTCAGTTTTCTTACAGCCTCAACACAAGGATGATCCAGTCATCCTATCGCAGTTTAGGGTGCTTTACGTGCAATAAGGAAGCCCTGCTGGCATAGTGCTTAAGCGCTATGTCTGCTAACCAAAAGGTCAGCAGTTCAAATCCAGCAGGTGCTCCTCGGAAACTTTATGGGTCAGTTCTGCTCTGACCTATAGAGGACCTATAGGGTCACTATGAGTCAGAATCACTTAAAGGCAGTGACTACACACAGCAAAGTCCTTGAGTGGCACAAACGGTTAAGTAGTCAACTACCAGCCAGAAAAGCGGCCCTGGTGGCAAACTGATTAAGTGTCAGCTGCTAACCAAAATTTAGCCACTTCAAGCCCACCGTTCGAGAGACAGACGCAGCAGTCTGGCTCTGTAAAGATTACAGCCTTGGAAACCCTATGGGGCAGTTCTGTGCTACAAGGTCCCTACTAGTTGAAATTGAATCAGTGGGAACAAGTTTGATCTGGTTTATATTAGCCAAAAACTTAGTGGTTCAAAACCACACAGAGACATCTTGGCAGACAGGCCTGGCGATCTGCTTCTCAAAAGTCACAGCCTGGAAAACTCTATGGAGCAGCTCAACCCTGTTCTGCACATATGGGGTCAGCATGACTCAGTGTCAGCTTGACACCACCTGACAACAATAACAACAACAGGCAGTAGACACCCCACAAATGGTGACGTTGTCTGGGATGCTGTATCTCTAACAATGTTATTTCACAAGTACATTTCCAAGAACTAATCTAGTGCTTTGTCATTTGTAAATAGCTATAGAATATTCCATTGTGATGATGTATCGTAATTTGCTCTTTCATTTCTCCAGCATCGGGAATGTGGATTGTTTCCAGTTTTCCTATCTTGTGAATTGAACTGCTATGAACATTTTTAGACAGATGACTCTTTCCCTCCCCAAAATTATTTCCTTGGAGCAAATTCCCAGAAGTGAAATTACTGGGTCAAGGAGTAGAAACAGCACTGGCGCCTTTGTCATTGTTTGCCAGATGAATTCTCATAGTCTAAGAAGGCTGTCAGCCGGGCCAGGCCTGTGTGCGTGTAAGATATTACAGGCGATTTCCTTCTGTCGCTGCTGTTCCTGCCACAAGCCCTGCTGGAGAGATCGTGCCTGACCCCTGCCTTCCTGCCACTGTCACCAAGCGGTAGAAAGTACAGGGTACATACAGAATAAAGATAAAGACCTGGAACATTCAGGTTTCACAGGACAGGATAGTAAAGATGGATAAAACTGTCTATATTTAGGGATTACGATCTGACATGACTAAGCTATTTGATCTAGATGTAAAAGCGTGCTGGGAGAGAAACTTTTCAATATTTCTTGTTTTTAGTCTACAAACACTTATGAGCATCCACCTAACACTCGACAAACTGTAACAGTCATATGGTATCTGAAGTGTCCTCAAACCTCCTTTAGCAGGCAGGGGACTATCTGTGGAATATCTACCACACTTAGTGTTAAATTGCTGAAGGATCTCTCATAGCTGAGTGTCATGGGTTGAATTGTGTCCCCCCAAAAATGTCTGTGTTGATTTGATTTGGCTGTGAGTCCCAGTATGGTGCCCTTCCTCCCATGTGTTGTGAATCCTGCCTCTGTGAGGCTGATGACGGAGAATAGGCAACAGTTGTGTTAGTGAAGTGGGACCCATGCTACAAGCTTGTGGAATATAAGGGAGAGAAGTGAGCTGAGGAGGCTGACAACTTCACATCACCAAGAGAGAAGCACCGAGAGCAGAGCAGAGCGCGTCTTTTGGAGCCGAGTTTCCTGTGCCGAGATGCTCTCACTGGATTTGCACTCAGCCTACCAGACTGTGATAAATTCTCTTACTGAATGGACTTACAATTTGTAAATGGATTCGCAGCTTACCGGATTGTCTCAATAAAGCTTCTCTACATAAAACCTTCCACTTGTGGTATCTTCTGTCAGAGCAGTACCAGGTGACTAAGGCACTGGGGACGGAATCTATGACGGACAATAGGAATAACTGATAACCCTGCTCCCCAGAAGGAGCCCAGGGAGTGTGCCCTACCTGCCACACCTTGTTACATCCCTGTTTTAGGGTGAAAAAGGCAAGGAAGTTAACAGGCTGGATCCGCTAAGGGGGTTCTCTTGAGCTAACAGAAGAAAGAGAGAACTCTTGTTTAGGAAGCTGGGAGAGCAAAAGATGAGCATATGAGTAGAGCCCCAAACCAGAGGTAATACTAATTCTTGTGCCACACAATCATCAATGAAGGACTGTCTTCAGATGAGGAAATAAAACGATTCAGGACCAGGAGTCGTAAGAACATGTATCATGCGAAGTAATGTTTGTGCGGGAAGGAACACAGTAACCCAAAGGAGTTTCCTATGAGCATTTTAATTGTGTTGTTCAGATCTTAACTACCTTTGCTAATATTTTGTCTGCTTGAGCTGTCAGTAACTAAGAATGGTATGTTAAGGTGGTGGAAGACTTGTTAACTCTTTGGAGATATTCTTGAAGTTATGTTATTAAGTGAACACAAGTTTGAAAGTGTCTTCCTGGTAAATTGATGCTCTCAGCTTCATGAAATAAGGCTGTTTATTTCTAGTGATTTTTTTTTTTTTGTATTGACTTAGGGGTACCTGCGTTCTTTCATGTACTATTTTAATGGTATGTTTTTTTCTAGCCTTTGACTTGCAACTTTTCTTGTGTTTGCAGGTAAGTCTCTTGTAAAATACACGCATAATTAACTGTATTTCATTTTTACACCATCATTGTGTTTTAACTGGAGCATTTAAGTCATTTACACTGATTTCAATTACTGGTAATGATCTCATTTTTGTTTGCTCTATTTGCACTGTTTTTGCTGTTTTAGATCTATGATTTTTACATTCTTTTGGATTGACTTTTTTGTCTTTCCCTCATCCCATTCCTCCCTCTACTTTTTTGAAAGATAAATGTTTTGTGTCTAACCTGCTTAACAAAATCTAGGCAACATATTTACTCTGATTATCAAACAATACCATGACCTTAGAAAGCCTGAAATGTCATCAACCACCCCTCTCCAAAGCTGTTTTTGTCCGTATTTTAATTCTAGACTCTCTGCCCCCAACATGCATTAGGTCTTATCGTTATTTTAGAAATGAAATCTTTTCTTTGTTTTAGACACAGATTTACTGAAATCCTCATTTATAATTTCTTCTTGCACACTGGACCTTCGATATATTTTACCTGATGTTCATTCATTAAAATGTCATTCAGTGACTCTGAGGTTGTTAGTAAGCTTATTCAGCTTTTGTTTTCCTAAAAATAATTATGATTTTGCCTTTATTGTTGACTTATGTAGCCTTCCTGAGTATGAAATTCTAGGTTATTTTATTTCAACACATTAAAGATACATTTTGCCATTTTATGTCTTTCCCTAAGTCAGCCATTAGTCAAATCGCTGGTTGGAGGAATATCCTATTTTTTCTTTCTAGACAGTTTTAGATCCTTTCTTTTTTCCCTTCCCCTAAATAACTTTTGTAACTTTCTGAAGTGTCGCCATTATTCGTATACTGTTTTTGCTTTTGTTTTTTAGTACAGCTTGGAATTTATTGTTATTTTAAAACTCAGGACTGGTTACTTTTGCAAGCCTGGTCTCTGAAAACCAGAGTGCCCCTTGGAAGCTAGCAAGACTACATCTCACATACTTTGAGCGTGTAGTCAGGAGGGATCAATCTCTGGAGAAAGACATCATGTTGATAGAGTGGAGGGTCAGCAAAAAAGAGGGAGAACTTCAACAAGACGGACTGGCACAGTAGCTGTAATCATAGGCTTAAGCATAAAAAATGATTGCGGACGTGGCTTAGGACCAGGCAGTGGTTCGCTCTGTTGTACGTGGGGTCACTCTGAGTCAGAACTGGCTTGACAACACCTAGCAACAACAGTCTCTGGAAAAACATCAGCATACAGAAAGCTTGTTGGGAAGGGCTCTGGGGATCAGAGTCTTCAGAAAAAGTGAAGGAACAGGACTGAGCAGAGGGAGAAGTTGAGTAAAGGTGCAGTCACAATAAAGGCCTCAGTCCATCACACAGTCAGCTGTGATGCTTGACCGGCCCAGTGAAACAAACACAATTTGAGGAAATGGGGCTAAGCATTAATAACCACACATCAGTGATACAATGGGCAAGGCTGCCCTCCAGAAGGCAGTCTCTCTTCACTTCAAGACCATTGCCAACACCTGGTGTTAACATTGCCTTCCAAGTTCCCCACTGTTTAAAATACATTCTGCCTCCTCTTGATTATCAGAATCAGTTAACCTTGCCAAGAGCCTAAAATGCCCAGGAGACAGATACAGTTTAAAATTTAATGAAATTCTTGCTATGTCCTCCTTCAGAAGCATGTACTCCTTTATGAGCTAAGACCTCTAATCCTGTAGAGCCCAGAGCTGTGGAGCTAAGGCACGGATTCCCTAAGTGGTATTTGGGAATGATAGTAAGAGAACTAATCAGAACCCATTTGGTTCCTAGACCAGTGTACTCACTGTATGGGGGACACCAACACCTTCACCATAGCTTTCTGCAGGTCAGGCTGTTCTGCTTTGCCATTCATTATAATTGTACCTACTTTGCTTTGGTCAGTTAAGTGCTGCAATCTAGCCTCTATTTCTAGATTTTATCATCCCCATTGATATCAGGGGAAACCCTGGTGGCATTGTGGTTAGGTGCTACAGCTGCCAGCCAAACTATCAGCAGCGCAAATCCACCAGTGGCTCATTGAAAACCCTGTGGGGCAGTTGTGCTGTGACCTCTAGGGTTGCTGTGAGTCGAACCCAACTTGATGGCAATGAGGTTGGTTTTTTTTTTTATTTTATTTTAGTAATATCAGAAACCCAGTTCTCCTACCCCTATCCCTCAGCTACTGAGAACAGTCGTCATTGAACTTCCCAGCGATGGTGGTCTTTTGCCCAGTGCATTTTTTATTACCTTGCAAGTGGGGTGTCTTCTGGGCCCACCTGTGGAACATAATCTTCTATTGGATTTCCTGGCTTCACGTAGTTTAGCTGTTCTAGTGTGCACGCTTCTTTCAGCTGTTGTTTATAATCTTTCTGATAATTCTAACATCTAAATGGCCAGATATTAATTATCTGATACAGTGTGTGCTTGTTTCTGATAGTTCCTTCTCCTGATGCCTTTAGTGCTTGGTGTTTTGTGATGTTATATTTTACTGAAAATGGTTCTGGTTCCTTCACACTTCGAAAGTGGGAATGCCAGCAAGTCTATACTGAAGTTGTCTTCCTCTAGAGAAGTGTGCACCTGCTTTTGTCAGAGTCACCTGAGGCAGTTGTACTCTGACATGACTAAATTAAAAGTAATAATCGAGCATACCTAGCACACAGATCTTGTTTTCTCATAGGAATCTCCAATAAGGGAACCTGAGCTCCAGGAATCTCCAATAAGGGAACCTGAGCTCCTTAGGGATATGACTGATTCTAGGGCAAGAACAAGCGACATATAACGTAAGGCTCGAGCATCTTGTAGTGACAGAAAGTAAAGATGTGTTCAAAAACACAAAATGACAGTGGTATGTAAAAGAGACACAGACGTCACAACAAGAGAGAACCCAATGGCTAAATCTAGAACAACCTGAGCAGTAAAACAAATAACACAGCACTGAACTGTAATTCAAAGTAAGAAACAAACATCCGTGAGTCCATACTGATATTTAAAGAGGCAGAATAAATTAATCAATGAAAGAAGAATCGAAAAATCTCCTATACAAAAGAATTCCAGTACATTTATGTAGATGCTCTGCCCTCAAGGCGGTAGAGCTTAACTCGAGTGGGCTGCGTGTTGTTATATGATGTCAAGTCGGTTACAACTTATAGTGACCCTATGGGCAACAGAGCAAAAGACTGCCTGGTGGCTGCTGTCTTCACAAGCCTTGTCATGCTTAAACCCACTGTTGCAGCCACTGTGTCAGTCTGTTTCACTGAGAGTCTGCCTTTCTTTTACTGACCCTCTACCTCACCAAGCATAATGTCCTTCTCCAGGAACTGATCCTTCCTGATAACATGTCCAGAGACATCTTGCCATCCCTGCTTCCAAGTAGCATTCTGGGCTGCTTAGTAACTTCTAGGAGTACAGTGTGGAAAGGGTGGGAAAAGGAAGGAAGAATAGTAACTAAGGTGCAGAAATCTGACCAGCGTTAGCACAGGTAAATAAGAGCTGTATCAACAGCGGAAAGTTGAGCTGATAGTGAGTATGAACCTTTCATACAATGGGATGAGATCAGCACCTTACCTTGGTGGTCTTCCTCTCCGCAAATCTATAATCCTTGTTCGACCATGAATAAAAACTCAGAGAAAGCAAAATTAATAGACATCTACAAAATACTTGTTTAGTACCAAACCCAAACCCACTGCTACTGAGTCCATGCTAACTCATAACAACCCTATAGGACAGAATAGAACTGCTCCATGGTTTCCAAGGAGTGCCTGGTGGATTTGAACTGCCAACCTTTTGGTTAGCAGCTGTAGCACTTAATCACCATGCCACCAGGATATACACTTGATTAGTAAAACTCAAAATTGTCGAGGTCATTGAAAACAGGAAAACCTCAGAAACTGTCATAGTCCAGAGGAGATAAAGGAGATATAATGACCCAACTTAATATGGTATCCTGAATCCCATCTATCTTCATTACCGAGTGACACGATAATACAAATACCACAAATCGGTGGCTTTAACAAACAGAAAACTTATTTTCTCACCATTTAGGAGGCTCTAAGTTAAAATTCAGGGTGCAGGTTGCAGGGGAAAGCTTTATCCCTCTGTCAGCTCTGGAAGAAAGTCCTTGTGTCTTGGGGCATCTGCTCCTGGGAGATCTTTGTATGACTTGGCATCTCTCTTCCCCCATCTCTGTTTCTCTGCTCACTTGTTTAATCTCTTTACATCTCAAAAGAGATTAACCAGAGATACACCCTGCATTAAGCCTACCTTATTAACATAACAAGGACAATCCATTCCCAAATAGTATTATAATTACAGGAATAGAAGTTAGGGTTTACAATACACATTTGGGGGTTGGGGGAGATATAATTCAATCCATAAAAGGATCCTAGAACAGAAAAGGAAACCCTGGTGGCATTCTGGTTAACTGCTATATGGCTGGTAGTCAAAATGTTGGTGGTTCAAATCTACCAGGCACTCCTTGGAAACTATATGGAGCAGTTCTACCGTGATCTCTGTGTTTGCTACGAGTTGGAGTTGAGTTAATGGCGCTGAGTTTGGTTTTTTTAGTTTGAGAACAGAAAAAGGACATTAGGTAAAAATTAAGGAAATCCAAATCAACTGTGCACTTTAGTTAATAATATAAAGATAGGGGTTCATTAGCTGGGACACGTGTACCATAGTAATTTTAATAGAGGAAGCTGGGTGCAGAGTATAGAGGAACTAGGTAAAACATTAGTGGGATTTTTCTGTAAATCTAAAACTATACTAAAACAAAAAGTTCATTTGGAAATTTTCCCTTAAGTTTTGTTGAAACTTAAAAGTCCAAGCGAAGTTCAGTTTGTGACTATGAATTCTGCAGGGAGAATTTTCCCCCTACATTCAGTTCAAACATCAAGATAAGAAAATGTCCTTACTTTTTCCTTCTGTATGGTAGAGTGTTTTTTTTTTTGTTGTTGTTTTTGTTGTTTACTAAGGATGTAGTTATCTGGGATCCCGGACTTAAGCACGGCTTTCCAATTGGACTCTGTTCTTGGGGTAGGTCACGAGCTTTGCCTGTTGACACCCATATAACTGTCAAAGTAGAAGTCCCAGTTTTCCAATGTTCAGCAAAGACCCTCAGGGAAGAAGCCAGGCTTAGTACTTACCTAGATGTTATTTCACAACGGAAAATCTGTGGGTGCCTTTCTGCTGTGCCAGCTCACTTGTGCATTGAAAAAGGAAATAGTCTTACCCAGAATTTCAAATTAGAAGAGTTATTCGGGATATCTAATCTATTGTAATGTTCAAAATAGAAATTTCCTTAAACCATTTGTTTCCTGATAAACACATTTTATGCAGTAAGTTTTCCTTCAAGCATCTGATTTAGAACAGATTTTGGCACTTGGTAATTTGGCATTTGGTGTTTGCATTTGTTTTCCAGTCTAAGTACTTCGTATTTTTCTTCACGATTCACTGCTTAACTCAATGGTTTAACCAACTCCCTTTTGTGTTCTGTTTCAAGGAGTTAGCATCTCTAAAATTATTAGTTAGCATCTGAAAAAACTTTTTGGTTTATGATTACTCCTCAGCACAGTCATTGTGCCCTTACCGAGCACAAATCAAGACTTTTCCTCCTGTCTTCCTTTCGTTCCTCCTGGTGGGGTGGAAAGGAGCCTCTTGGGGGATGATTTTGTGGTGCCTAATCCTCTCTTTGTAGATGTGCCCTATAATGCTAGAAGAGAGAAATCCACTGCTACTGAGTTAATTATGACTTACAGGAGCCTTACAGGACAGAATAGAACTGCTTCCTAGCGTTTCCAGGGACCACCTGGTGGATTTGAATTGCTGCCCTTTTAGTTAGCAGCCATGTAGCACTTAACCACTACACCACCAGGGTTTCCATCAGGATGAGATAGCTTCAGCTGCAATTCCCAGACATAATCTTTTCTCCTGAAGGTTTTCCAGTAGTGTATTTTAAACAGATCTCCGTTTAGATTCCCATCTGCTATTGTTCCTTGAGTGTTTCTTTCCTTGGAAAATGTTTCAGAGCATTCCTAGATTCCTGGCTGTAATATCACCATAATGCCACCATCTCAACCTTAACATCTAAAAATATGTATTACTATGGCCTACTTAGCATTTCACTCGTATATCTAATAGGTTTGTCAAGCTTATTATATGTAAAATTGAACTCCTGATCTTTGCCACTCCTCCGCCCCAAAAAAACATTTTACTCTTTTCCTTTTGTCCCCATCTCAAGAGATGGCAACATCATCTTTGAAATTGTTTTAAAACACCTTGGAGCCATCCTTAACACTTCTTGTATTCCCATACTCTGCCTTAAGAAGCCTGCTGGCTTCAAGCCTCAAAGTATATCTAGATTCCAACTGCCATTCACCACCTCCTTGGCTGTTCTCTGATCTGAGCTGTGATCATTTTACTAGAATCACTGCAATTAAATTTTTCTTCTTCTGTCTTGGCCCTCTATAGCCTATTCTCAACACAGCTACTGGAATGATAAAATTAACATGTATATGTAAGATCACATCTCTCCTCTGTTTAAAAGCTTGCAGCAACTCCCATTTCACTTAGAGTCAAAGTGGAGGACTACAATGAATGGCCAGTAAGGCTCTCCACAATGCATTCATCTAACTACTCTCATTCTCCCTCCTGCTACAGCTTCCTTCCTGTTCCTCTATTTAATCAGGCACGTGTCTGCTGTCTGCTGGGGGGATTGCTCTGGCTGTTTTCTGTATCCGAATCCTCTGTCCTCAGCTAGCTTCTCCACATTCTTGACCAACGTCTTGGGTCGTCATCACTTCTCTCAGTGAAGTTACCACCTTACTGCAGTAACAAACCACCATTTAAAGTATATACATATATGTATATATATATATATTATTTTTTAACTTTTATTTATTGTGCTTTAAGTGAAAGTTTATAGTTCAAGTCAGTTTGACATACAAACACTTGCACACACATTGCGAAGTGATCCTAATTGTTCTTCCCACACTGTGACAGCACATCCCTCCTCTCTACCCTGCATTTCTCGTGGCCGTTCAACCAGCTCCTGTTCCCCTCTGCCTTCCCATCTCACCTCTGGACAGGAGGTACCCAGTTAGCCTCACATGTCTTAAGCCACGAAGCACACTCTTCACCAGTATCATTTTATGTCTTATACTGTTGCTCTTGGGTACTATCGACTCAGCAACCCTATGTACAACAGAACAAAACATTAACTGGTCCTGTGCCATGCCCACAGTTATTTTTGTGTTTAAGCCCATAGTTGTAGCCACTGTGTCAGTCCATCTTGTTGAGGGTCCTCCTCTTTTTGCTGACCCTCTGCTTTGCCAAGCATGATGTTCTTCTCCAGGCATTGATCCCTCCTCCAACATGTTCAAAGTCTGTAAGACACAGTCTCTCCATCCTTGCTTCTAAGGATCACTCTGGTTTGTACTTCTGGGATAGATCTGTTTGTTCTTTTGGCCGTCCATGGTATGCTCAATATTCTTCTCCAATGCCATAATTCAAAGGCATCAGTTCTTCTGTCTTCCTTATTCATTGTCTAGTCTTTGCATGCATAGTCCAGTCCAACCTTTGTCTGAAGAGTTGGCCCCAAGAATGTACTTTATCATTCTTGATTCTTTCCTTATTGCTGTTGCTATGTACCCTTGAATTGATTCTGATTCATAGCAACCCAACAGGACAAAATAGAACCACTCCAAATGGTGATGCAATGGTTAAGTACTTGGCTTTTAATGGAAAGGTCAGCAGCTCAAACCCACCAGCCACTCTGGGGATAAAAGACTTAAACATCTGTTCTTGTAAAAGATTTACAGCCTGGGAAACTACATGGGGCAGTTCTAGTCAGTCCTGTGACTATGAGTCAGAATTGATTTGATGGCTTACAACAACATATTTAAATGATTTATTTATTATTTACTGACTATCTCCCTTGCTAAAACATGAACTTTTTGTATTAGAGGGATTTTTGTGTTCTGTTTCTTCCTAGATCCATGGCTGGTGCTAGCAGAAACTCATTAACTGCTTATTGAATGGAGGAATTAATTCAGTTGATGGCACAACAGCCTGTGAAGAAGATAATGACCATCATCTCCTGACCATCATCTTCTAGTTACTTAAGGTTCAGAAGGGTGGAGAGATTTGGGAAAGATGCTGATCTTTTATACAAGACATATCTGACTCATCTTGCAGGGGCAGAGACTTGTGAAAGACCATGACAGGCTAGGGGACAAGAGAGAAATCTTAATTGCCTTGAACAGAGGGTATGCGGGAGGAACATGGCAGTCAAAGGGGCTGGAAAGGGAAATTGAGGTCAAATTACTGGAGAGTTTGGATGCAACATAAGCTTAAAAGTTTCTTTTTTGTCAAAAAGACGTAAACAGAAGTCCCTGAGTATGAAAGCGAGATGATGGATTCGCACTACCAATCTTGTAGTTAGCAGCCATAGCAGTTAACTGCTATGCCACCAGGGTTTTTAGGGATCGAGAATACCCATTACCAATGCTTACTGACCTTACAGGACCGGGTAGACCTATCCTATAGGGTTTCCAAGGAGCTGCTGGTGGGTTTGAACTGCTGACCTCCTTGTTAGTAGCCAAGCTCTCAACTGTTGCACCACCAAGGCTTAGGGATGAGGTAGCTGGAGGTAACTAGTACTTGTGGGAGAGAGAGCAATAGTGATCATCTCTGGTTGATAGGAGTAACAGGGATTTTTTGCCAGACTAAGCTAAATTTTCTCATTTTCTGCAATGAATTTGTATAATTAGTGTATCAGTCATCTAGTGCTACTCTAACAGAAATATCACAGAGTGGATGGCTTTAGCAAAGAAAAGTTTATTCTTACGTAGTCCAGCAGGTTACAAGTCCACATTCAGAGTGTCAGCTCCAGATGAAGGCTTTCCTTCTGTTGGCTGTGAAGGAAAGTCCTTCTGTTGCATCAGTCTTGGTCAGGGAGCATCTTGGTACAGGAGCCTCAGGTCTGAAGGATGCACTCTTCTCCTAGTGCTACTTTCTTGGTGATGTGAGGTTCCCAATTCTCTGCTTACTTCCGTTTCCTTTTATCTCTTGTAGGATGAAAGGATAAAGGGTGTTGGAAGCCACACTCCAGGGAAACTACCTTTACAGTGGAGCAGGGAGGTAGCTTTAGGAAGGGATTTACAGTCCCACCCTAATTCTCTCTAGCACAATCCACTCTGTTAACCACAGGCAGAGATAAGGATATACAGCTTCAGGAAATGGAGGACAATCACAGAATAAAGGGAATCCTGGACCAGCCAAATTACTACACATCTTTTGGTGGGGACACAATTCAATTCACAACAATAAGCAAGAAGATTTGGTGTGCTTTACCTGCATGATATGTAACTTTTTAAAAAAAAATAATCCCAGTACCGATGATAAAAATACATGGGTTAATATACTGGCAGAGGAAATGGAAAAACAGAGGCAAATGTGGAGTTACTGTGACCTTAGAAAGGACAGGATTTAGTAACTGTGCGGTGAGGGAGGAAAAAGAGAAGAAAAAGACTCCTAAATCTCTAGCTTAGGTAACTGAGTGGATAGTGACTTCAGCAAGTGAAGTGGAAAGACAGAAACAGAAATAACTGAGAGCCATTTATGGCATGGCTGTGGGCTGGACACTGATTACAGAAGGATAACAAAAAGGCTAAAGAAACATGCTTAATACTGTATTTTAAGAATGAGGTTGCTAGAATCACAAATTTTGTTATAAATAGTTACTTCAAAAAAAATCACGATGAAGTGTCTTGATGCTGTATAACTCACAAGGTCAAGTTTTTATTGTTGTTATTGTGAAACTGCCATTGAGTTAACTGTGACTCAACACTAATACATATAGCAGAAAGAAACACTGCGTGCTCCTCTACCACCCTCATGATTGTTGTTTCACCCACAAACGCAGCCAGTGTATCAGTCCATCTCCTTTAGGACCCTCCTCTTTTTCATTGACCTCTACTTTAACAATTGTGATGTCTTTTCACAGGGACTGATCCCACTTGATAACACGTCCAAAGTTTGTGAGATATAGTCTTGCCATCCTTGCTTCTAAGGAGATTTTTGGCTGTATTTCTTCCAAGACAGATTTGTTTGTTCTTTTGGCATTCTATGGTATATTCCATATTCTTCCCCAACATCATAATTCAAACGTATCAATTCTTTTTTTTCCCCTCTGTGTTGAGGTGTAGTCCATAGTAAAGGCTGCCATCTCCGTTCTTTATCAAGTCCTTTTCACTTTCAGAAAGTAAGGTGTCATCTACATAATGAGTTACGTTAATGAATCTTCCTCCAATCCTGATACCCCATTCTTCTTCATGTAGTCCAGTTTCTCAGATTATTTGCTCAGCACACAGATTGTATAAGTATGGTGAGAGGATACAAGCCTCCTGCATACCTTTCTTTACTTTAAAACAGACATTATCCCATTTTTCTGTTTGAACAATGACTTCTTGACCTACATACAGTTTCCTCACGAGCACAATTAAGTGTTCGGAAACTCCCATTCTTCACAATGTTATCTGTAATTCGCTATAATATACACAGTTGAATGCCTTTAAATAGTCAGTAAAATGCAGGTAACCATCCTTCTGGTTTTCTCCAAATTCAGCCAGGACCCGTCTGACCTCAACAATAGTATTCCCAGTTCCATGTGCTCTTGTGAATCCTTCTTGAATTTCTGACAGTTCCCTGTCTATATACTGCTGCAGCTGCTTTTGAATGATCTTCAACAAAATTTTACTTGTGTGTTGGTATTAATGATATTTTTCAATACTTTCTGCATTTGGTTGTATAATCTTTCTTTGGAATAAGGATAAATATGAATCTCTTCCAGTCAGTTGGCCAACTAGCTACCTTCCAAATTTCTTGGTATGGGTGAATAAGCACTTACAGCATGACATCCATTTGTTTAAACATCTCAAGGAGTATTCCATTAATTCCTGGAGTCTTGTTTCTTTCCAATGCCTGCAGTGCAGCTTAGACCTCTTCTTTCAGTACCTTTGGTTCCTGCTCTTGTGCTACCTTTTGAAATAGTTGAATGCCAACCAATTCATTTTGGTATACTAACTCTTTGTAACTCTTCCATCTTCTTTGTTGCAGAAAGCTTCCTGCATCATTTAGTATTTTCCCTGTAGAATCTTTCAAAATTGCAACTTGAGACTTGAACATTTTCTTCAGGGAAATGCCAAGGGTCTTCTTTACTTTTGGTTTTCTGTTTCCAGGTCTTTGTATATGTTGTTATAATACTTTACTTCGCCTTCTAGAGCCATCCTTTGAAATCTTTTGTTCAGCTCTTCTGTTTCATTTCTGCTGTTTGTTTTAGTTGATGTTAAGAAGCAAGTTTTAGAGTCTCATCTGACATTCACCTTGGGCTTTTCTTCTTTCCTGTCTTTTTAATGACCTCTTGCTTTCCTCATACATGATGGCCTTGATGTCATTCTACAGCTTGTCTGGTTTTTTGGTCATTAGTATTCAAAGGGTAAAATCTATTCTTGAGATGATCTCTAAATTCAAGTGGGATATATTCAAGGTCATTCTTTGGCTCTCAGGAATGTATTCTAATTTTCTTCAGCTTTAACTCAAATTTGCATATGAGCAATTGATGGTCTATTCTGTAGTGAGCCACTGGCCTTATTCCATCTTATGATATTGAGCTTTTCCATTATCTCTTTCCATAGATGTAGTTAATTTGATTCCTCTGTGTTCCACCCGAAGAGGTCCATGTATATAGTCAGTATTTATGTTGTTGAAAAAAGGCACTTGCAGTGAAGAAGTTATTGGTCTTGCAAAATTCTATCAAGTGATCTCCAGCATCATTTTTATCACCAAAGCCATATTTTGCAACTACCAAGCTTTTTCTATTTCTAACTTTTGAATTCCAGTCACCAGTAATTATCAAGACATCCTGATTGCATGTTTGATCAACTTCTAACTGCAGGAGTTGGTAAAAAGTCTTCAGTTTCTTCATATGTGGCCTTAGTAATTGTTACATAAATTTGAATAACAGTTGTATTAACTGGTCTTCCTTGTAGGAGTGTAGTTATTACCTTGTCACTGACCACATTATACTTCAGGACAGATCTTGAAATGTTCTTTTTGATGATTAATGCAACCCCATTCCTCTTCATGTTGTCACAGTAGACTATGATTGTCTGATTCAAAAAGAACAATATCAGTCCATTTCAACTCACTAATGCCTAGGATATCAATATTAATGTGCTCCATTTCATTTTTGATGATTTCCAATTTTCCTAGATTCATAATGCGTTTAGTTAATGTTCAGATTACTAGTGGAGATTTGCCACTCTTTCTTCTCATTTTAAGTCAAGCCACATCAGCAAGTGAAGGTTCAAAACCTTACTCTATGTTATTAAGGTCTACTGTCATAAAAATTTCAGACTTGGAAACCTTATGGGGCAATTTGACTCTGTCCTATGTGGTTGATAGTCAGAATCAACTGGATGGTAATGATTAATGGTTACTTTTTTGTGTTTCCATGAGTTTAGGAAACAGAATCACTGTTTGTGCACAACTCTTCATAGAAGTTGGATATCACAGAGAAGGAGACAATTGGAGCTGCAGTGCAAGGAAGTGATATGACAACCTAAAAAAGAACCAAACCAAATCCACTGCCATGAAGTCAATTCTAACTCATGGCTGTCCCCTGTGTTACCAAGTAAATAGCTCCATGGAGTTTCTTTCTCTTTTTGCTGTAGTCTTTACAGAAGATCACCAGGCCTTTCTTCTGTGGCATCTCTGGTTAGATTCAAATCAACAACATTTAGGCTAGTAGTTGAGCATAAACCATTTGTCCCAGTAGTAATTTCTACGGCCAAGGAAAGGTCCCTTTAAATAAATGAAATGTGAGTACTTTGGGGATTAAAGGGAAGCAACTAGGAGAAAGAAAGTTTTTTAGTCATTAAGAAGACTGTGGTCTGGCAAAAGGTTCTGGGAAGGTGACAAATGAAAGGAATGAGTACTCCTCTGCCTTAGCTGAAAACTAGCTCAGTGACAAAAGCCGCTCTGAAAACTATGGGTCATTCAGGAAAATAGTTGTGTGCACGAGCACAAATGTGTGTGTGTGTTTTTAAAGTTATCCATTAAGCAAACATAAGAATGGAGAGGTATGCCTGAAACTTACACAGATGGGGAGATATTGAAGAGAACCAGACCTAGAGAATCTGTGATTTGAGAAATTTTGCAATTAAAAAAACCTGTGGGAGATGTAAAGATCTATACAAAGAAAACGACAAGACACTACTTCAAGAAACCATAAGTGACCTATGTAAGTGGAGAAACCTACCTTGCTCACAGACAGAAAGACTGTAAAAATGTGTACTCTACCCAAAGCGAGCTCTTATAGATGCAATGCAATCTCAATCCAAATTCAAACAACATTTTTTAATAAAATGGAGAAACAAATTGCAAACTTTATATGGAAAGGGAACAGATCCCAGATAAGTAAAGCATTGCTGAAGAATAACGAAGTGTGGAGGGCGGAGTCAAGCTGGTGGACTAAGCCCACATCTCCTTATATCCCTCTGGAAACCAAGACCTGAATTCACAATCAAACAGAGCCTTCTGAGCACCTAATCAGCCTCAGGACACGGCACAGAGCTGTTAATTGGGACTTCATACCACTCAGCGAAAAATCTCCTCTCTTTCACTGACTCCCGCTCCTGGCTAGCCCCGGCTCTCACGGACTGAAGGTAAACGCACCATTTTGACTTTTATTTTCCTCGGTCTCGGCAGGCGGGCGGAGCTGGGTCTTCCTTGGCGGCTCGACTCAGACGCGCTGCTGGGGGGATAGGCAGGCAAAATTCCCATATTCTGAGAGCGAGTCTCGGGACTCTGTTAATCTAGCCACGTTGAGCCTTTCCTTTTGTAGCTGCCTCAGCGGGGTTTGTGCAGAGCTTCGTGGTCAATGCGCGGGACGCCATGTTGGTACCGAGATTTTAGCGGGACCGCGTTCTTAGCCTGGGAGCCAGCGCCTGCAAACAGGACAGCGCTTCTCCGACAGAAAAGTAGTGATTTTGCACAGTGCTGCCTACGTTGGGGGCCCGCAACAGAAGCAGAGGAATCACTACCTCTCGGCACCTTTAGCACCCCTGTCTGCTGCCTGTGTGGAGGACGCCATCTTGGATACGGTGGCCGCAGCTGGCCCTAATTCTTAGCTTGGGAGCCAGAGCCTGCCCACAGGAGAGCGCTTTCCTATCACAAAACCAGTACTCGACGCAGTGTTGGATAAAGCTAGGCCCTGTCAATAGAGGCCAACAGGGCAGTAGCATTGCTGTATTCCGAACTAGTTTGTTATCATCTGGGGTTGGATATAGTGGCACTTACTTTGTCAGATGAGAAGAGGGACCTCTACACCTGAAAACCTAACTGACTTGTGAATTGGTCAGATACTTCTGCTTTACATTTGAAGACAGCCTAGAGAAACACTTGCAATCCATCCTCACAGTACCTCTTCCAGCCTCTATATACTCACATGGGACCCAAAAAGCAACAGACAATTGTGGCATACAAGCAATCACTCATGGTTTCAGAAGGCTCCCAAAAAAAGCAACCCAGGAGTTTTCCAGATGAAGAAACTTTTATGAAAGCATCAGGAAGTGAATACAAATTGATTATGTACAGAGCCCTTCTAGACCTTATATAAAATGCAGCAGAACAAAGTGAAAAATTAATCAAGTTGTTTGATCTGATGGAACACCAGTACTCCGAAATCTAACAGATCAAGAACAAAATCAAAGACATAGAAACTTCCATGCAAAGCCAAGAAAACAGAATGGAACAAATGGAAAAAAGAATTTCTGACTTGGAAGACAGAGCTACTCATGCCAGCGTCTATGAGCAGAAATCAGAAAAAAGAAACAAGAAAATTTAAGAAACATTAAGAAGCATGTGGGACTCTATTAAGAGGAACAACCTTCGATTAATTGGAGTCCCTGAATAGGGTGAGACATCTGAGAACACAGAGAGTATTGTTGCTGAGCTGCTGAAAGAAAACTTCCCAGAAATCAGGAAGGAAGAGAATATAGACATCTCAGATGCATATCGTACGCCACCCAATATAGACCTCAAAAGAAAGACTCCAAGACATATTATAATCGAGCTTAACAAAATGAAACATAAGCAGCAACTCTTAAAGGCAGCAAGACTCAAGGCAAAGCTAACATTCAGAGGAAAACCCTGTAGGCTCTCGTCAGATTTCTCAGCGGAAACCATGCTGGCACAGAGACAGTGGCACGACACATTCAAAGTCTTGAAGGAGAAGAACTTCCAACCAAGAATTATATATCCTGCAAAACTGTCTTTCAAATACAAAATGAAATTAAGACATTCCCAGATAAACATAAACTCAGAGACTTTGTAATAACCAAACCCAAACTACAAGAAATACTGAAAGAAGTTCTTGGCTTTGGCTTAGAAAAACAAAACCACTAACTTTATATTTTAGAACTACATACTACTCAATACTCTACTCATTTAGGAAAGGCTCCAAAGTAAATCACAGCTTTGATATGGAAAGAAGCAATCCAGTGATCATCATGAAAACTATGGTGTCATCATAATACAAAGAGGGATGTACTACAGTCGTTATAGCCCTTCCAGATGGAGAGGAAGATGACAAGACTGGTAGTAATTAAAATTGGGTTTATAAATAGTTTATTAAGGGGGTTCATAGGGGCAGCTGTAAAGCACAACAAAGATGTATCATACCGTTTCAAGAAATCTAACACACGAGTCTCAACAACTATAAAACCAGCTCTGAAAAAGGTGAAAAATCAGCTCACAAAAAAGAGTGTACCAGAACAGACTAATAAGAACAACAGAGAAAACATCAACATAAAAATAAACATATCACAATGGCAGCAGTGAACACATACCTATCAATAATTACATTGAATGTGAATGGACTGAATGCTCCAGTAAAGAGACAATGAGTATCATCTTGGATCAAAAGACACGACCCATCCATAGGTTGTCTACAAGAAACTCACTTGAGACCGAAAGACAGGAACAAACTGAAAATTAAAGGATGGAAGATTATATATCAAGCTAACAATGAACAAAGAAGAGCAGGGGTGGCAATTCTAATCTCAGACAAAATCAATTTTAATGTCAAATCCACCATCGTGGACAAAGATGGTCACTATTTATTGCTGAAAGGTTCAGTACACAAGCAAGACTTAACTATATTAAATATTTATGCACCTAATGCCAGAGCACCTAAATATGTTGAAGAAACACTGACTACGCTCAAAAGAGAGTTAGATGACTCCACAATAATAGTGGGAGACTTTAACACTCCACTCTCATTACTAGACAGATCATCTAGAAAAAAGCTCAATAAGGATACATAAGACCTCCTTGACACAGTTAACCAACTAAACCTCATTGATATATACAGAACTTTCCACCTATCAGCAGACAACTACACCTTCTTCTCCAGTGCACATGGAACATTCTCCAGAATTGACCACGTGATAGGCCATAATGCAATGCTCAACAAAATCCATACCATTGAATTACTGCAAAGTATCTTCTCAGATCATAAAGCCATAAAAGTTGAAATCAATAGCAGAAAAAACAGAGATAGAAAGTGGAACTCTTGGACACTGAACAACATCTTGCTCAAAAAAACATGGGTTATAGAGGAAATCAAGGATGAATTAAAGAAATTCATGGATTCCAATGAGAACGAAAACACTTTCTACCAGAACCTATGGGATACAGCCAAAGCAGTGCTCAGAGGCCTGTTTATCTCCATAAATGCACACATCTGGAAGGAAGAAAGAAACCAAATCAAGGAATTAACTCTACAGCTTGAACAAGTAGAAAGAGAACAACAGAGTAACCCCTCAGGCACCAGAAGAAAGGAGATCATAAAGATTAGAGCAGAGCTAAATGAATTAGAGAATAGAAAAACAATTGAAAAAATTGAAAAGACCAAAAGCTGGTTTTTTGAAAAGATCAACAAAATTGATAAACCACTGGCAGGAAAGGAAACAAATAACCTAAATTAGAAATGAGAGGGGAGTTGTTACCAGAGATGCAACAGAAATCAAAAATATCATAACAGAATACTGAGAAAGATTGTACTCTAACAAATTCGAAAACCTAGGGGAAATGGACCAGTTCCTTGACTCATACCACCTGCCCAAATTATCACAACATGAGGTAGAACAACTTAATAAACCCATCACAAAGGAAGAGATTGAAAGGTCATCAAAACACTGCCAACCAAAAAAGTCCAGGCCCAGATGGCTTCACTGCACAGTTCTACCAAGCATTTAGAGAAGAGTTATCTCCAATACTACTGAGACTATTTCACAGTATAGAAAGGGATGGAGTACTCCCAAACTCATTCTATGAAGCCAGCATAACCCTGATACCTAAGCCAGGGAAAGATCCAACAAAGACACAGAACTACAGACCGATATCACTCATGAACCTAAATGCAAAAATCTTCAACAAAATTCTGGCCAACAGACTACAACAACATATCAAGAAAATAATCCATCATGACCAAGTGGGATTCATACCAGGGATGCAAGGCTGGTTCAACATCAGGAAAACAATCAATGTGATAAACCACATAAATAACACAAAAGACAAGGATCACCTGATTTTGCCCATTGATGCCGAAAAGGCATTTGATAAAGTCCAACACCCATTCATGCTAAAAACTCTTAGCAAAATGGGCATAGACGGCAAATTCCTCAACATAATAAGGGCCATTTATACAAAGCCAATTGCCCACATCATCCTGAATGAAGAGAAATTGAAAGACTTTCCCTTGAGATCAGGAACTAGACAAGGATGCCCACTCTCACCTCTCCTATTCAGCATTGTGCTAGAAGTTCTAGTCAGAGCAATTAGACAAGACGAAGAAATAAAGGGCATCTGCATCAGCAAAAGGAAGTTAAAATCTCCCTGTTCACAGACGATATGATTGTATATGCAGAGAACCCCAAGGAATCTATAAGTAAGCTACTCAAACTGATAGAAGAGTTCAGCAAAGTCTCAGGATACAACATAAACATAAGTAAATCAGTAGGATACCTTTATACCAACAACGAGACTGTTAAGGAGGAAATTATCAAATCAATACCATTTACGATAGCCCCTGAGAAGATAAAGTACCTAGGAATTTATCTAACCAGAGAAACAACAGACCTTTACAAAGAGAACTAAAAGCCCTTACTACAAGAAACTAAAAGAGACTTAGATAAATGGAAAAACCTACCCTGCTCATGGATAGGAAGACTTAACATTGTGAAAATGTCTATTTTACCCAAAGCAATTTATTTATATAATGCAATCCCAATACAAGTTCCAGCATCATTTTTTAATGAGATGGAGAAACAAATCACCAATTTTGTTTGGAAAGGGAAGAAGCCCTGGATAAATAAGGTACTACTAAAGAAGAAGAACACACTGGAAGGCCTCTCATTACCCAACCTTAGAACATACTACACTGCCACAGTGGTCAAAACAGCCTGGTACTGGTACAAGAACAGACAGATTGATCAATGGAACAGAATTGAGACCCCAGAGACGACACCATCTGCCTATGAACAGCTGATATTCGACAAAGGCCCTAAGACATTAAACTGGGGTAAAAACAGTATCTTCAACAAATGGTGCTGGCAAAATTAGTTATCCATCTGCAGTACACTGAATCAAGATCCATATCTTACACCTTATACAAAAACCAACTCCAACTGGATAAAAGACCTAAATATCAAACCTAAAACGATAAAGCTCATCCAAGAAAAGATAGGAACAACAATGGAAGTTTTAATACACAATGAGGACAGACTCCAAAATCTGTCAAAGAAATCTCAATCAACAGAAGAGAAAATAGATAAATGGGAACTATTAAGAATCAAACACTTTTGCTCATCCAAAGACTTTATTAATAGAATTAAAAGAACACCCACAGAGTGGGAAAAAATATTTGGCAACTCTATGTCAGACCGACGCCTGATCTCCGTAATCTATAAGATACTACAAAATATCAAGAAGAAGAAGATAAACCATCCAATTAAGCGATGGGCAAAGGAGATGGACAGACACTACACTAAAGAGGGGATCCAGGCAGCCGAAAAACACATGTGGACATGTTCACGATCTTTAGTTATTTAAGAAATTCAAATCAAAACAACAATGAGATACCATCTCACCCCAACAAGTTTGGCCATGATCCAGAAAACACAAAACAACAAATGCTGGAGAGGCTGTGGAGAAAGTGGAATCCTCCCACACTGTTGGTGGGGTTGCAAAATGGTCCAGCCTCTTTGGAAGGCAATCTGGCACTTCCTTAAAAAAATGGATATGGATATACCATTTGACCCAGTAATTCCACTACTTGGAATATATCCTACAGAATCAAGGCCTTTCACACCAACGGACACATGCACCAGAATGTTTACCGCAGCACAGGCCACGATAGCAAAAAGATGGAATCAACCCAGATGCCCAACAATAGAAGAATGGATAGGTAAACTATGGTACATATACTCAAGGGAGCACTACGCAATGATAAAGAACAACGATGATTCCAGGAAACATCTCCTAACCTGGTTTCAACTGGAAGACATTATGTTGAGTGAAAGTAGTCAGTGACAAAGGGACAAATACTGTATGAGACCTCTACGATAAGACCTCAAAAACAGACTTGTGTATAGAAGAAAAGACTCTTTGACAGCTGCAAGGGAGGGGAGGGAGGGAGGATGAGGGGGGGAGGGTTTAGTTTAGATAGTTACTAGAAATCTAGTTGGGAGAAAGCAGTGATAGCACACATTAGAAACAAGAACAACATTAAGTGGACTTCAGCATAACTTGAGTACTCCTTCCATCTTGACTCAATACTGCAAGGATAAAGTAGCTGGGGCAGGGGGCGGGGGACCATGCTCTTAGGCAAACTCCAGGCCAACTGGCACAACTAGTGTTTTGCTAAGAGAGCTCTCTGCACCCCACATTGGTGAGTTGCATCTGGGGTCTTAAAAGCTGCCAAGCTGCCATCCAAGGACACAGCAAATGGTCCCAACTCAGCAGGAACAGATGCTCACCGAGGACCAGAATGACATGCGGTAAAGACAACCAAGAAGACAGAGAGACCCATAAGAGTGGGTGCCTACGTCGACTTGGGACCAGAAGAACCGATGGTGCCCGGCCACCACCAGTGATAGCCACGGTGGAGCTCACAGAGAGGAGTCTCACTGGCAACACAAGAATAAAAAGGGGTGTATCATGAGATCTCCACTAAAAGACCTCAATTGATGGTCCAGCGGTTTTGGGGTTCCTCTGAGAGCATGGCCTCCAGCTTCCCTTTCCCGTAAATTATAACAAAGGTCCACTCTTTGGACAGGAATGGATTGGACTTGGCAATGCAGAGTGACCATATATTGGACGCACTTTGTGGTTCTATACATCTACAGGATATCATTTTGCTGACCTCTGGCTGGAGGAAGGGGAATGGACGGAGAGGAGGGGAAAGGAGGTTGTTGGGAGGATGAGACATGTATGGAGCAGAGAGGAATAGTGTGCAGTCACCGGACAGGGAGAGCAGTGGAAGCTGCATATAGGTGGGCATGTAAATTTATATGTGAATGTACATTTTTACTCAGTTATGTTAAATAAAAATTAAAAAATTAAAAAAAAAAGAATAACAAAGTGTGAGGTTCACAAAACCTGATTTTGTACCCTAATATACTACCATGGTAATCAAAACAGCCTGGTACTGTTACAACAACAGATATACAACGAATGGAACAGAATTGATAATCCACATATAAACTCATCCACCTATGAGCAGCTGATATTTGACAATGGCCCCAAATCCATTAACTGGAGAAAAGACAATCTCTTTAACAAACAGTGTTGGCATAAGTGGAACCAACTGCAAAGAAATGAAACAAGACCTACACCTTACACCATGCACAAAAACTTACTCAAAACAGATCAAAGACCTAAGTATAAAATCTAAAACAATGAAAATCGTGGAATAAAAAAAAATAGGGACAATGCTAGGAGTCCTAATACATGGCATAAACAGAATACAACATTAACAATGCACAAACACCAGAAAAGAAAACAGATGACTAGGAGCTCCTAAAAATCAAACACTTAGGCTCATCTGAAGACTTAACCAAAAGAGTAAAAAAGACAGTCTACAGACTGGGACATAATTTTTGGCTACAGCAATTCTGACTATGTCTGATCTCTAAAATCTACAAGATACTGCAAAACCTCAACAAAAAGCACAATTGGAAATGGACAAAGGATATGAATAGGCACTTCCCCAAAGAAGACATTTGGGGGCTAACAGATACATGAGGAAATACTGACAATCATTAACCATTAGAGAAATGCAAATCAAAACTGCAGTGAGATATCACCTCATCTCAACAAGGTTACCATTAATGTAAAAAATGCAACATAACAAATGTTGGATGGGCTGTGGAGAGACTGGAACACTTTATACACTGCTAGTGGGAATGTGAAATGACACAACCACTTTAGAAATTGATTGGGTACTTTCTTAAAAAGTTAGAAATAGAAATACCATATGATCCAGCAATCCCACTTCTTCAAATATACACTAGAGAAATAAGGGCCACATAAACCAGATATTTCACCAAGCTGAGACTGGAAGAACTAGATGTGGCCAGCTACCACAAATGTCTACCATAACAAGGGACCACAACAGAGAGTCCCTGATGGAGCAGGAGAAAAATGGGGTTCAGAATTCAAATTCTAGTGAAAAAGCCAGACTGGATGGTCTGACTAAGACTGAAGGGGCCCTGGAAGACGTGGCCCCTGGACACTCTGTTAGCTCAGAACTAAGACCATGCCTGAAGCCAGCTCTTCAGACTAAGACTAGACTGGACTGTAAGACATAAAGTAACACTTGCCAAGAGTGTGCTTTTGAGCTCACGTAGATACATAGGACTGAATGAGCAACTCTTGTCTGGAGGCAAGAGATGAGAAGGTGAAATGGGGCAGGAGCTGGCTGATTGGACATGAGAAACACAGGGTGGAGAGACGTGCTGTCACATTATAGGGTGAACAACTAGGGTCACATAAAAGTGTATGCTAAGTTTTTGTGTGAGAAACTGACTTGAACGGTAAACTTTCACTGAAGGCACAACTGAAAAACATTTGTAGGACTTATTTAATTAGCATTACCCAAGCTGATGTGACCATGGAGCTTTCTTTCTGGAATATCTATTGTTCCATCTCAGAACACTCTTGAGAACCCAATATGGGAAATGATGAGCCAAATAATAACCTAAACTTTCTAATCAGTGTTCTAATGGCTAATTTATAATCAGAGCAGAAATTGAATGAAAATAGGTGATGATAAAAAACAAACAAACAAAAAACCTTTCTAATTCAATGAATTTCAATTGGGAAGCATTTACAGAGTGTCTACTCTGTACTGACCCTCTTCTGGGCCTTAAGCACACAGTGATGACAGACACAGATTCTGCCCTCTGGAAGTTAGCAGCCCACTAGGCACTCAGACAGGTCTGTAATACAGACTACACTGTGTAGTAGTTTCCTTTATATCTAGGGAGTAAGACACTGGGTGACCAGCTTGTGCATATGCAGATGTGATCTGAACACATCTGCTTCCTGAGAATAGGTCTGACTAAGATGAAAGGCAAGTACTGAGCCTGTGTGAGGGGACTACCCTGGAAAAGACTAGCTAGTTCAGGGAGAAGCCACAATTTGGGGTGAGGATTCTACAAACCAACTCTGCCATTTCCTGGTCATAAGTCGCTGTGTGGTATAAATAGTTTGCACATCTGGTTGAAAGTTGGAGGTCTGACTTCACCCAGAGGTGACTCAGAAGAAAAACCCAGAGTCTACTTCCAAAAAAAAACCCAGTCCTTTAAGACCCTATGGAGCAGAATTCTACTCTGACACACATAAGATTGTCATAGTGTCCACTCAAGGACAACTTATTTGGTTTTTAATCTTGGCCCAGGCCAGTCATTCCAGCTAAGCATCTGTCCCATTTATGAAATGAAGATAATTGTAATCTGTACCTTGCAGGGTTTCCAAGAGGATCAAATAGGAGAGAAAACATGTAGGGGAAAAAAACTGCACAAACTGTAAAGAACTCCACAAAGAAGGATCTCATGACTTACTCCTTCACAAAGTGCATTTCAAAGAAAGCTAAACAAACTCCCCCAAACTTTCCACTCTCAGGGCTATTTTTATTTTGTGATTTTCCAAGCCTCAAAATGAAATTGGGAAAAAAAAGTCTTCAGCGGCTGCTTTTTATATGGTAGTTTATAAGAGTCAGGATGAAATAGCAATCATGATAGCACAAGGCCCCAAGTTTACATTCTCAGAGGGAGGCCGAGAGCTGGGAGCACTGATGACTTTAGGGAGACAGCTGAAATCACTAACGCCAGCCTGGCTCTAACTAGCCTGTGTAGTTTTAAGTGGTCTAATCAGCGCTGTTTCTCACAAACACAAATAAATAAAAATTGACATTACATCGGGTAACAATATGGCATGGCCCATGCAATTAGAACCATCTGAGTTTATGCACCCCACGGTTTACAGAGCAGGCAGCCATGCACTGCACTCTGGGGACAGACGTCTATGTGGCTTCTTAGCACACATGTTCCAATGCAGCGGTTCCCAACCCCTTGGGGGGATGCAGAACTCTTTCAGATGGCTCCAGGGGTCCATAAATTACAACTATGTCAATAGACTGGCTAAATACAGACTTCCATATAGTCATAAGAATAATTTTCTAGTGTGCGTACGTCTACTGAATGCTTTGTTCTTTAGGTATTTTCTCAATTAACAGATACTAAAAACACAGCTACGATGACACGGGGGTAAAGTCTTTTACGTTAACAAGAGGTTCTCATACTCCAAAGGGTTGGATCTCGTTGCTCTAACGCGACTAAACCCTCAGCGTTTATTGAAGTCAAGTTTGAGAGCATTGTGGCCACATTGAGAAATGGAACAATATGAGTTTTGAGAAAGAGCTGGAGTCTAAACCTGGTCTAAAAGTTCCAGTGCCTAGATCTTCTCTTGCAGTCCAAAGACTCTTTGATAAAGAAGGATGTTTCGTTTGGTAAAGGGGTGGGGGGGCGATCCCACTGTCATCAAGTTAATTCCAACTCGTAGAGAGCCTACATACAGAGTAGAACTGGCCCACAGAGTCTCCAAGGAGCACTTGGTGGGTTTGAACTGCCAACCTTTTGGTCAGTAGCTGTAGCACTTAACCACTAAGAGTCAGCAAAAAATGAGGAAATCACTCACTGAAATGAATTGACACAATAACTGCAACAGTTAGGCTAAAACTTTTCTGAGATCTTGAATTAATGGGCTGTGAAAAAACGGTGTTGTCTGACCTCCTGTAACTTCACAAGGGGGAAGGACAATCAAGATCACCAGGCTCAGGCTGATTTCCTCTGAGGTGTAGGTGAGACACATCTCTCTCCACCACGGTTACCAACTCGGACACGAATTGCCTCTCCTATAGCACTATCCACTTCTCTGCTGGGGTTGGTAATTCATTGCTTTGGCCACACAGAACTCACAGACCATACTTCATGATTATGGGGTTAATCAAGAAAGTAGTAGTCACAGTTCAGGCTCAGGAACATTCAGGATACAGTTCATCCATCAGGATAGCCTCTTCCCAGCCACGCTTGTAGGAATTCCTCTCTCTGGCCAGGCAGCCTAATGCACCCTTTCCTGTAAGTCTTTCCTTGCTTGGTAGCTGTAGGCTTTTCTGTTTCTCACCCCTGGGGTGGCTCATTTCAAGCCCAGCAGGACAGCAAAACTAATCAGTTTCTTTGGTGGAACCCAATCACTGCATCTACGCAGTCCCTCCCAGTCACGTGGGTGTGAGCTATCAGATCATGGCTAGAAGGCCACACCAGAGCGATCCATAGCACTGCATGGGCATAGGGGCAGATTAACCACTAAACGCAGTGTGCACTGCTTTGCGTTGAGCAAGGTACAAAAGGGCTTAATTGTATTTACTTGCTAATCTGTGATGAACATGGGTTTCACCACATCTGTGATGTGGAGGGCAGGTAAAATTGTGCACCACAGTTTGGTGGGAAGGCACAATTGGATCTGTGTGTACCTTGCTTGGAAACCCTGGTGATGTAGTCGTTAAGTGCTGCAACTGCTAACCAAAAGGTCAGCAGTTCAAATCCGCCAGGTGTTCCTTGGAAACTCTATGGGGCAGTTCTACTCTGTCCACAGGGTTGCCGTGAGTCAGAATCAACCTGATGACAGTGAGTTGGGTTTGGTTTTGCTTCGGTACTTTCTTAGCAGGTAGTCTGGCACTGTACTGACAAGATTTCATTCTGTCATTCATGAGGCTGCCGTGAGTCAGGCCTAAATCAGCGGCAATTAACAACAGCAACAGCAACAGCCTTCTCTCTTACCTCACTGCCTAGCCTCCCCTTAGGGCAGGCTACACTCTGTAGTCAGACTAGTCTTTCTGAAATGCAAGTCTGAACTGGGCACTCTTCCATTCCAGTAACTACCTACAGCCCTCTGCGTGAAATGCAAATTCTTTCCAGCGGCTCGCAAATCTCCAGGTAAAACTAACCCTGATCTACCTTCCTCCTGGTCCTCACCTCCCACCCATCCTTCATACTCACTCCACAAGGTTCTTGGCCATCTTTAAATACACCCTCCACTTGATACATGTTGTCCCCTTAACCTGGAATACTTTCTCTCCTGGCCCTCCTCACCTTTGCCTGACTATCTTCTGCTTCTCTGTTTTCAGGTCTCTTTTTTGCTGTTACCTATATTAGGAAGATTTATCAAAGTCTTTTCCCTGAAAACTGAGGTCAGAGTTATTAACCCTCCTATAGTGTAGTGGTTAAGTGCTATGGCTGCTCTCCAAAAGGTCAGCAGTTCAAATCCACCAAGCGGTCCCTGGAAACCCTGCAGGGCAGTTCTACTCTGTCCTATAGAGTCACTATGAGATGGAAGCAACTTGACAGCAGTGGTTTATTTTTTTAAGTTAGTTATAGCAACCTCACTTGTGTCTTGAAAACATGGGTTGTTTTACTATCTCTCCATCACAGACCTTGAGTTTCTGGAGGGCAGGGACTAAGCTTTATTCACTGGTGTATTACTGAAGAAGGAGCTTAATAAATAATTAGTGGATCAATGGGTTCAGTGAAACTCTCTGCCCAGTGCATGATTTGATACCGGATTTTTTTTAGACAGTGGAGCCAGTCAGCACCCATCACATCTCCCATATAAACCAACCAAACAAACAAGCCAGTTACCACTGAGTAGGTCCAACTCATGGCAACCTCATATGTGCAGAAAAGAACCACTTTTTCCACAAGCCTAGGTCATCTTGGGCACACATATTAGTTCTTGTTTGAGACTAAAGCTAAAGCCTTCAGAAGGTTCTAGCATTGGTTACAAGAGCTTGGGAAAAGAGATGTTTGAGTTGCAACGGTGCTGGGGGAATAACGAAAGAAATGACTCAAGAGAAAAGACAGAAAAGGAAAGGCCCACTGTCATTGAATCGATTCTGACTCACAGTGACCCTATAGGGCAGAGTAGAACTGCCCCATAGCGTTTCCAAGGAGTGTCTGGAAGATTTGAACTGCTGATCTTTTGGTTAGCAGCTGTAACATTTAACTATTACAGGGTTTCTGAAGAGGAAAGAAATAGATAAAATACCTCTAATCTCTGCCCTGGTCATCTGAGCCATTTGCTCATGAGAAACTATTGAGATCCTTTTCAGGCCTTTCTTAAAGCCATAGGATTCTAAAGAAAAATGGGTCCTGAGAGGGTGGTAAGTTGCCCAGATGAGCCTAAGAACAGAGCGGCTGAGCTCAAAGGAGAACCCAGATCTCTTGATGCTAAGTTTCTTCCTCTTTTCAGAATGCCATGGTGGTTAGGCATTAGTGCACATTTCCCAGGAGAAAGTGCTCCAAATCCCAGAAGTAGCTTACGTACCCTTCTGCTGGTGACTGCCTCAGTAAAGATGTATCACTTCTTAGCTTGCAAAGCAAATATTTACTCAAAACTCACATAGTGTGGAGCATAAGTTCCTGAGAGCCCTAGGCAGTTTCTAACTCACTTATCGTTTATTTTTAATTAGTTTTTAGTGAGTATATTTTCTGCATTAGACCTGGAATAAACAGAGTTCAGAGTAAGAAGTTCAGTGAACTAAAAAGTGGTTTCTACAAAAATCCTTAGTCTCTCCTTATTATCCTTAAATACCAATTTCTGACAAATCTGTGAGCAAAATCCATCAAGCTTAATTTTAAGGCAAGGTGACATGCTCTCCACTGAGTAGTTAAATGAGACACTAATAGCTCATAGGCTGTGCATCAGACTGGGACTAGCTTCTAGTGCTGACCTTATCTCTAACTTGTTTGTGACTTAATGTCTTTGAACCCCAGTTTCCTCATCTGTATAAGAGGACTAGTGATACCTTTCTATCTGACTCTACTGACGAAAGAGTAAATTAAAGAATAATTTCATAATCTATGCACTAAGGATTTATTAAAGGTCTACTACGGGTTTGGAGCCCTGGTGGTACAATGGTTAAGAACTTAGCCGCTAACCAAAATTTTGGCGGTTTAAATCTACCAGTTACTCCCTGGAAACCCAATGACGGCAGTTCTACTCTGTCTATAGGGTCACCAGGAACTGGAATCAGCTCAATGGCAATAGGTTTGTTTGCTTTTGCTTTACAATGAATTTTGGCTGTTCCAGGAACAGAGATTAGAGCAAGGAACAAAGGGTATCCTGTCCTCATGGAGCTTACATTCCAGTAGGGGTAACCATGGAAACTCAAACCTGTTGCAATTGAGGTGATTCCAACTCATAGAAACTCCACTGGATAGAGTAGAACTGCCTGCCCCATGGGGTTTCCAAGGGCTGCCTGGTGAATTCAAACTGCTGACATTTTGGTTAACAGACATAGCTCTCAAGTACTACACCAGCACAGCTGTCCAAAGGTTAGTAGACAGATAATTAAAAATAAATAAATGATAGGTCTGACAGAGGCTCAGTTCTGAGGAGAAAGCTCTTGATGAGGGAATAGAGGGTGCTGGAGGTGGGCTGCCGTTTTATTAAGTGTGGTCAGTGAGCAACTTTCTGATGAGGTGAGTCCTGGAGGAAGTGAGGGCACAAACCATATGGATATACTGGAGAAGAGGGTCCCATGCTGGAAGAAGAGTGGGGACAGATGTAATTCTTGGAGTGCTCAGGTAGGAAGCCCAGTGTGGCTGGTGCAGGGTGAATGAGAGAAAAGGGACAGCAGATGAGGTCAAGGAGGAAGACCGACAGTTCTCAAAATCTGACGTGCATTAAAAACCCTACAGAAACCCTGGTTGTGTAGTTGCTAAGTGCTGTGTCTGCGAACCAAAAGGTTGGCAGTTCGAATCCAGCAGGCGCTCCTTGGAAACTCTATAGCTGATAGAATAGTTCAGCAAAGTCTCGGGATACAAGATAAACATATCAGTAGGATTCCTTTATACCAACAAGGAGATTATTAAAGAAGAAATCACCAAGTCAATACCATTTACCATAGCCCCTGACAAGATAAAGTACCTAGGAGTAAATTTAACCAGAGAAATAACAGAACTTTACAAAGAGAACTACAAACCCTTACTATAAGAAACTAAGAGAGAGTTACATAAATGGAGAAACCTACCCTAATCATGGATAGGAAGACTTAACATTGTGAAGATGTCTATTTTACGCAAAGCAGTCTACTTATATAATGCAATCCCAATACACGTTCCAATGACATTTTTTAATGAGATGGAGGAACAAATTACTAACTTGGTATGGAAAGGGAAAAGCCTCAGATAAGTAAAGCATTACTAAAGAAGAACAACACACTGGGAGGCCTCTCGTTACCCGACTTTAGAACCTATTACACTGCCACAGAAGTCAAAACAGCCTGGTATTGGTACAAAAGCAGACAGACAGATCAGTGGAACAGAATCGAGACCCCAGAAATGACATCATCTGCCTACAAACAGTTGATATTTGACAAAGGCCCTAAGACATTAAACTGGGGTGAAAACAATCTCTTCAACAAATGGTGCCAGCAAAATTGGATATCCATCTGCACTGAATTAAAACAAGACCCGTATCTTACACGTTATACAAAAACCAACTCAAACTGGATAAAAGACCTAAATATCAAACCTAAAACGATAAAGCTCATCCAAGGTAAAGTAGGAACAACAATGGAAGGTTTAATACACAATTCACATAGACTTCAAAAATCTGTCAAACAAACCACAATCATCAGAAGAGAAAATAGATAAATGGGAACTACTAAGAATCAATCACTTTTGTTCATCCAAAGACTTTATTAATAGAATTAAAAGGCCACCTACAGAATGGGAAAAAATATTTGGCAAATCTATGTCAGATTGACACCTGATCTCCATAATCTATAAGGTATTACAAAATATCAATAATAAGAAGATAAATCATCCGATAAAGTGATGGGCAAAGGAGATGGACAGACAGTTCTCTAAAGAAGAGATCCAGGCAGCCAAAAAACATGTGCGGACATGCTCATGATCGTTAGCTATTAAAGAAATTCAAATCAAAACGACAACGAGATACCATCTCACCTCAACAAAGTTGGCTGCAATCCAACAAATGCAAAACAACAAATGCTGGAGAGGCTGTGGAGAGATTGAAACTCTCTTACACTTTTGGTGGGATTGCAAAATGGTGCAACCTCTTTGGAAAGCAATCTGGCACTCCCTTAAAAAAATGGATATAGGTATACCATTTGACCCAGTAATTCCACTGCTTGGAATATATCCTACAGAACCAAGGCCATTCACACCAACTGATACATGCCCACAAATGTTCATTGCAGCACAGTCCACAATAGCAAGAAGATGGAATCAACACAGATGCCCAGCAACAGAGGAATGGATAGGGAAACTATGGTACATATACTCAATGGAACACTATGCAAAGATAAAGAACAGCAATGATTGCAGAAAACATCTCTTAACCTGGTTTCAACTGGAAGACGTTATGCCGAGTGAAAGTAGTCAGCAACAAAAGGAGAAATACTGTATGAGACCCCTATGATAAGAACTTAAAAACAGACTCATGCATAGAAGAAAAGCCTCTTTGAAGGCTGCTGGGTTGGGGGGTAGATTAGACAGTTAATAGAAATTTGGCTGGGTGAAATAGGTGACAGTACACATTAGAAAGAAGATCAATAATAATTGGACTTGAACACAATTTAAGTACTCCTCCCATCTTAACCCAATATTGCAAGGCCAGAGTAGCTGGGGCGGGGGGCCAGGGATCATGCTCTCAGGTGAAATCAAGGCCAATTGGCACAGCTAGCATTTTGCTAATGAGGACTCTTTGCACCCCTCATCAGTGAGTGGCGTCTGGGGTCTTAAAAGCTGCCAAGCTGCCATCTGAGGGTACAGTAAACAGTCTCAACTCAACAGGAACGGATGATCACCGAGGATAAGAATGACAATGGAAAAAGAGAACCCAGAAGATAAAGGGACCCGTGTGAGTGAGTCTCTACATAGACCCATGACTGGAAGAACCAGATGGTGCCCGCCTACCACCAGTGATAGCCATGATGGAGCTCACAAAGTGGAGTCTCACTGGCAACAAGAGAATAAATAGGTGTGTACCCTGCGATCTTCAATAAAAGATCACAATTGATGGTCCAGGTGCTTCAGAATTCCCCTGGGAACATGGCCCCTGGCCCTGATGCTGCCCATCCATAAATCATAATGAAGGTCAACTTTTCCGATAGCAATGAATTGGACTTGGTGATGCAGAGTGACCATATCTTGTAGGAATTTTATGGTTCTATGCATCTATAGGATGTCATCCTGCTGATCTCTTGCTGGAGGAAGGGGAGTGGGTGGAGAGGAGGGGATAGGAGACTGCTGTGAGGATAGGACATGTATGGAGCAGAGAGGAGGGGTGTGCTGTCACTGGGCAGGAGAGCAGTGGGAACTGCTTATAGGTGAACTTGAGAATTTATATGGGAACGTACATTTTCATTCAATCATAATAAAAAAAAAAAAGAATTCCCAATTTATAGGCAAGAAAATTATGGCCCACAGTGATTAAGAGTTCAACACCTAACTAAAGAGTTGGCAGTTGAAATCCACCACCAGCTCTTAGGAAACCCTATGGGGCAGTCCTACTGTTTTCTATAGGATCTCTGTGAGTAGGAATTGACTCAGTGGCAATGGATTTGGTTTTAGGGGGTTCGAACCTACTGACTCCAAAGCTTGCACCATTCCCGCGATACCACGGCTATTGCTTTGAAGTAAGCTGCTTAATTATAAGCAGCTCAACAGAGTCCTGGCTAGGAGTTGTGTAGTTCAGTCCAGTTGTCCTCTTTGTTATCCAAGAGTCTGAAGCGATGGCCAGATTCTCCAGACTGACTTGAGGTTCACATAGGGGACCATGATCCCTGAGAGCCCCACTCATATGGCCCTATTAAGGAGATGCTCATCTCCTTACCGTCACAACCCTCATTTTAGGGGCCCAGCTGCCTGCCTTCTGTGATCTGGGCAAAGCTTCCAGCACTGAATTGCCCTAACCCCTCCTTTCCCAGCTGGCCTCTGCTGCCACAGTCTAGGCTGAGTGAGTCACAGGCGGCAGTCCTAGCCTCTGTGTCTCCCCAAGTCTGGACACTGGCTTGTTTTCCAGTCGTCTGGCTTGGCTTCTTTCTTCCTTCTTGGGCACATTGGCACTCACTGTCATTCTTGGGCATGCTTGTTTGTGAAATATCATCTGCAAATAAGGGAATCTCTGCACCAACCCTACAGTGTTGATGGCTCTGGCGTTGTTTATAAAAATAACCCTGGTGTTCCCTGCCTGACATGGCTCCATGGCATTCTCCACTTGCAGGCAAGCTTTGCCAGCCTGATAAGAAGTCCTTTATTTGTCCTTTAGGGAAGTTATGACTCACATCACCAGTTTTCCTTCCCTTTCTAGAGTTCACGTTAACCTTAAAAAGGGCCATTATAAGGGTAATACAGGAGCTTAATCCAGTTCTGTGGTTTTTAACATTTGCTGTAGGACACAGCTGAATGACTGGTACTTCATGGTCGATTGGTTTGATTAGGAACTAGTTAGCTCAGCTGGGGGTTGGTTAGCTTAATCAGGGACTCATCAGCTCACCCAGGGACTGGACTGGTTAGTTTAGCGAGGGGCTAGGTAACTCAGATTGAGTCTTGTTCGTAAAATCATAAGCTGGTTAGCTCACATTTGGATTGAAAAGTGTAGCTTGGAAGTTGGTCGATACATTTGCTGGATGATTAGCTCAACTAGTTGTAGCACTGGGCTTCAGAATAAAGACTCTGGTCTTTATCTCCCTGAGAGCAAGTCAGCACCACTAACTAGAGACTTCAGGCCTAACACCAAGCAGCAAACATGCAATTTCAAAGAATATGAACAGATCCCTGCAGCACAGCTGCATCCACAGAAGACCAGCTATGGGTACCAACTCAGCTTTTAGCTCAAATTGAGGACGTTAGGTGTGTGTTATCTTTGAACTTCCAGCGCGATGTGGTGCCAAGACAATGAGGAAATCCTCATTTATGCATTTATTCAATGATTACTAGACATTCAATCTGCTCTACACACTGTGCTGGGATTTGAGGATGTGGACATGACAGTGTTGCCTGTTTTTTCTCTTGTGTACGGATTGTCAATGTTTCCCGGCCTTCCTTGCAGTTATTTGTAGCCATATGACTGAGGTTTGACCCATGAAATGTGGACAAAAGTGATTTGCAATACTTCCAGTGTTTTTTACAATCTCTTACAGAATCCTCCACACTCAGTCTCTTTTTCCTGTGGATGCGGTTTCAGAAAAGGACTGTGCAATTTTATGAATGACAGAGTCTTAAAATGGGTGAAACCTGGGTCCCTGAATGGCAGCATGGAGCACAGCACTCTCCCAGCAGCACACTGACTGGGATTTTTGTGGGGAGAAATAAACTTTCACAATATTACGAAAACCAAAAAAATTAAACTCACTGCCATAAAGTTGGTTCCAACTCATAGTGACCTTATAGGGCAGAGTAAAACTGCCCCTACATGTTTTCAAGGAGTGTCTGCTGGATTCGAACTGCTGGCCTGTCTGGTTCGTAGCTGTAGCTCTTTACCAGTACACCACCGGGTTTCCATTATATTAGCCACTACTCAGGCATTGTTTGTTGCATCCTTTGACCTGTCCAAACTATTATGAGTAGACCAGTAAACAGCATCATGATAAAAGGAGAAAATATTGAAGTTGTCAGAGATTTCATTTTACTTGCATTCACAATCAATACCCCCAGAAGCAGCAGTCAAGAAATCAGATGATGTATTGCACTGGGCAAATCCAGTATGAAAGACCTCTTTAAGCATCATCAAGTTCTTAAAAGACAGTAAGAGGCCATCTAGGAAGCAGCAATTGGTTCCAGCCCACGTGAAACAGAGGAGAATGAAGGACATCAAAGACATAAGGAAAATATGAGCCCGAGAGGCAGAAAGGGTCATATAATCCAGAGAACACAGCATGAGGCCAGAAGAACTAGAAGATGTCCAGCCACCACCAGTGACTGCTCTGATGGGGCACATAATAGAGTCCCTGGCAGAGTGGGGAAAAAACAGGGTGCAAAACTCGAACCAGCTCAGTAGCATGTAACAGCTAACTCGTTGTCCTTTGCCTTTTGATCATAGTGTTTTCAACAGACCTTGTCTGCTTCCGCTCCAAGAAAGACAGTCCACCCAGAAAGCCCTTCAACTTCCTTCTGTCACATCTTTGACTTCTCAATGTCTTTACCCTTTCTTTTTCCATCCACGAGGATGAATCCATCCATCTAGGTCCTGGGTCCTATCTCCCCGTTTGTTTCGAACTTGTATTCTTTTCACTGTCATCTACTTTAAAAAAAAACAACACGCATTCAGCTCTCCTTTCTCTTTAAATAAAAGATAATCCTGACTAGCGGTTAGCTAATTGAGGCAAGTCATCCTCCTTGTGGATCCCAGGAGGGTGGAGAGATGACCAGATTTTCCAGAAATACGCAGAGTTTATGGAAACCCTGGTGGTGTAGTGGTTAATAACTATGGCTATTAACTGAAAGGTTGTCAGCTCAAATTCACCAAGCTGCCTTGGAAACTCTGTGGGGCAGATCTGTTCTGTCCTATAGGATTGCTATGAGTCAGAATCAACTCCACAGCAACAGGTTTGATTGGGGGGGGGGGTTACTACTACTAGTGGTACTGTTACTACCGATAATAAAAACGAATGTTTACTGAGAACATACGTCAGACAGGTACTAAGCATAACACATGCATTATCCCACTAATTCTAATCCTAAAAATAATTCTATAAAGTGTATGACTCTACAGATGGGGAAGCCAATATCCACAATGCTGGCAAGCGGTGAAGTCAGACAAGAGCAGTGCTTGCATAAAGGGTGTTGTCATGGATTGAATTGTGTCCCCCCAAAGTGTATGTATTTATTTGACTCGGCTAGGAGTCCCAGTATGGTGCCATTCCTCCCATGTGTTGTGAATCCTGTCTCTGTGATATTGGTAATGGAAAATTGGCTGCGGTTGTGTTAGTGAGGCAGGACTCAAGCTACAAGCTTGCGGGATACAAAGGAGAGAAGCGAGCAATGGAAGTTGGGAACCTCATACTACCAAGAAAGCAGGACTGAGAGCAGAGCATGTCCTTTGGACCCGAGGTTCCTGTGCCAAGATGCTCTCCATGAATTTGGACTCAGCCTACCAGACTCTGATAATTTCTGTTTTGAATGGACTTATGGATTTGTGGCTTACCGGACAGTGGCAATAAAAACTTCTCTTCGTGAAGCCTTCCACTTGTGTTATTTTCTGTTGGAGCAGTACCAGGTGACTAAGACAGGTACTTCTGTGTGTGTTTAGAAAAGGGAAGAGGTATTCCCATTCCAGAATCCTCACCTGCGCGAAACGAGGATTCCTCTAGCCCCAGCTGCCCCCTTAGCCAAGTGCTCTCATGCGGGTCAGAAACTGCAGAAATGAACAAAGCACTCATGTAGCCAGAATCCAAACCTCAGCCACTCTGACTCCAGAGACACCATTAAAATTAACCAGCTCTGGATGCACGGGACTTGGAGTCCCTCATGTAAGATGTTGGTAAAAGACTGTTAGTATTATCGTTGTCATTCACGTCACTGGTCTCCTCCACTTCCAGAGTTTTGACAAATTATCTCACCAAGCATTTCATGTGCCAGGCAGTGTGCTACCTACTGAGGTTAAGAAGGTGAACGAAGCACTGCTCCCGCCCCAAGGACTTAAGAATCTAACGGGAGGGGAAGCCGCACAGATGATGGACTGAAATAAAAAGGGTCGCATGCAGAAGCAGCAGGGTGCACAGTGCTCCACTAGACAGAGAGGAAGGTCGTGCCTGCGGGCGTGGGGATGGGAACAAGGCAGGTGGGTCAGGGCTTCAGGAAGGAGGGACATCTTAAAGAGTCTGGAGTACTGGATATAGTCACTACGGATCACGCCATGGGACAATCCAAAGTCGCAGACCACATGGAGGTTGAGAAGCAAGTGGTGTATGTGGCATGAAGTTTGGATCTGGCAACGGGAGATCACTGAAGGTACGTAAGCAAGGCTGTGAAGCGGTCAGCTCGTGGTTTTAGGAAAAAAGCCTCGGCTTCTGCAGTAGTGGTTTACACTTAGTAGTTGTTACGGATTGAGCTGTGTCTGCCAAAACTGTGTTTTAAATCCTAATTTCTATGTTTGTGGGTGTAATCAGTTTTGGAAATAGTTTGCTTTGTTACATTAAGGAGACCCTATCAGGGTAGGATATGCCTTAAGTCAATCACTTTTGAAGCATGAAAGAACAGATAGGCACAGAAGCAAGAAAGCATTCCATTACCCCATTGTCGTTGAGTCACTTCTGACTCACAGCAACTCTATAGGGCAGAGGGAAACTTCCCCACAGGTTTCCAAGGAGCAGCTGGTAGATTTGAACTGCCCACCTTCTTGTTTGCAGCTGTAGCCTTAACCACTGATGGAACAGTCTTATGTACTGTGCCATCAGGGCTTTGTAAAGAAGTGCAGATGAGGGAAAACAATGTCATGCCTCGTGAGAAGCATCCAAGAACCAAGGAGCAGAAGCTAAAAAGACAGAGACCTTCCCCTAGAGCCCACAGAGAAGACAGCCTTCTCATAAGAGCCAGTGCCATGAACTCAGACTCCTAGTTTCCTAAACTATAAGAAAATAGATTTCTGTTTGCTAAAGCCACCCACTTGTGGTATTTCTGTTATAGCAACACTAGATAACTAAGACAGTAGTTACTGAGCAAATGTTTGATGCATAAATAGCTGGATGTAAGAATGGAAGAATGCGTGATGAATGAATGACTTAGAAGAAACCCTTGCGTCTGGTGTGAGCACTGAGACATTCACGTATGAATTGCAAAGTCCTCCAGGGTTGTATAAACATGCGTGCTCACGTATTTATTTTAATCTGCTGAGGAACAAACTTGGACTTAGAGAACATCAGCACTGGAAGAATCCCTGAAGAGGCTTCATTCCTGTCCAGCTTCACAAACCAGGAGGCTGAAGCCCAGAGAAGAAAGTCCCTTCTTAAAGTGACATGTCTCGTGAACCAGCCACAGTTTTGGGTACTGTAGTGTGGCCATGGAAACCCTGGTGGTGTAGTGGTTAAGTGTTATGGCTGCTAACCAGAAGGTTGGTAGAAGGAATCCGCCACATGCTCCTTGGAAACTCTATGAAGCAGGTCTGCTCTGTGCTATAGGGTCGCTGTGAGTCAGAAGTAACTCAACAGCAGTCGACAGCAGTGGGTTTGGAGTATGGTCATCCTGAATCTAAAAGTGTTTCAAAGCTTCTCATTTCATCAAGTGCTTTATTCAGGGATCTTATCCTGCCTTGGGAAACCCTGGTGGTGTAGTGGTTAAGTGTCTGCTAACCGAAAGACCGGCAGTTTGAATCCTCCACGTGCTCTTCGGAAACTCTATGGAGCAGTTCTACTCTGTCCTATAGGGTCTCTCTGAGCTGGAATTGACGCAAGGGCAGTGGGTTTGGTTTGGGGCTTTTTTTTTTTAATCTTCCCTTGAGCACACTTTTTAGGTGTCCTTCTCATGCCTTGCCTGTATACCTGTGCCCCTACCTACAATGCCCCCTTCTGTTTTCTTCCCAAGGCTCCAAGGCTCTATTTCTTCAGGAGTCTTTCCTGTCTACCTTGGTGTAAAGTTACCTCATCTTCTGCCAGCAGTAGAGGAAGTTATGATGATTCTCAAATATGAATTACGTGTGTGCTGAGAACTCTGTAGAGCAGCTTACATCCCTTATTACACTTAATCTTTGCAACGGCCCTGTGACATATGGGACACTGTTAATCAACAGAAAGGAAAACTGAGGCATCATCAACAGAGTAAAGCTAATAGTTTGCCAGATATTAGGCTAAGCATTAAATTTTGCCAGGCAAAATTTACACTATCCTTAAAACAACTCCATTAAATTGGTAGTTACTATAATTTCTGCTTTACAAAATTTAGGCTGAGAGAGGAGAGCTTGCCCACAGATATTTGGTGATGACGCCAGAATCAGAAACAGCATTCTGTCTCTTGAGGCCTGTCCTTAACCAGCTGGAGGGATGACTTGGCTGGTGTCACCCAGCCAGCACGGGCAGAAAGAACCACAGTGCTAGCTGACCAGCAAGTCCATGCTTTAAGCCCCCTGCTAGACTGTTTCCAACTGCTCCAATTAGTCCAACTACCCATTAAGTTCTTTGCATGTTTTACTTCTCTGGCTGGACAGAGAACATGCCTTCCTGATCTCAGTATCACTCAGGACAACAAAGTGTCACCAACACAAGGAGTCTTAATCAAGATGATTGGTTAATGAGCTGTCTCACCTATGGAAATTACATTTATCTTGAATATGGAAAAATTTGTATAAATCAGCAACTTGAGTTTATTTTGCACAAGCAGTGATTTCAGATTCCACTTTATTTTCACACCTGGTATAGTGACTCCAGAATAAAAAGGTTAAGTTTATTATGCCATGTGCTCGACTACACAGACACAGACACACACACACACACACGACTAAATTTATATTTTTCTTAAAGGTGGCTGTCATGGATTGAATTGTGCCCCACCCTGACCCTGCACAAATGTGTGTAACAGTTTGGCTAGGCCATGATTCCACTGCTTTATGCTGTTCCTCAGTGCTGTAAATCCTGGCTCTATGATATTAATCACGGAGGATGGGCAGCAATTGTGTTAGTGAGGCAAGACCCAATCTGGAGGACGGTATTGTGCCTTGGGGCAGTGTCTTCAGATATAAAGGAAAGGGAAGCAAGCAGAGAGTTGGGGACCTCATACCATCAGGAAAGAAGCAGCCCCTGAAGCTGAGCCTGTCCTTTGGGCCCTGGGTTTCTGGGCCTGAGAAGCTCCTAGTCCAGAGAAAGGTTAACAACAATAATCTTCCTCCACAGCCAACAGAAAAAGACTTGCCCTGGGGCCCTGGGTTTGGATTTGTAGCTTACTGGACTGTGACAGAATCAGATTTCTTTTTGTTTAGGCCATCCACTTGTGATATTTCTGTTATAGCAGCACTAGATGACTAAGACAATGGGTTTATCTACTTTTAGTGTCCCTCACACTGCTTCCAACACCCTCAAATACTTACTCCATAAATGTAGCTGATCTATTGGTCCATAAAGACACACTATATCTTAAAATGTGGGTGGTGTAGTGGTTAAGAGATGGGCTGTTAGTGGAAAGGTCAGCAGTTAGAAACCATAAAAAAAAAAGATGTGACACTCTGTATCCATGAAGATTACAGTCTCAGAAACCCTATGTGCCAGTTCTACTCTGTCCTTTTAGGGTTGCTAAGAGTCAGACATGACTGCAAACCAACTGGTTTAGACTCTTGCTATTTATTATTTCCACTGGTTCTTAGAGAAATTACACAATGTACATGATTTCTTTGTTGTTTTCTTCTCTTACTAACATGCAGGACTTGTTTGTTCCCTTACGGCAGATTGTAGTTTTGAAACTCATCTTTCCCCAGGGAAGGGGAAAAACGATTTTATTGTCAGACTTTCTTTTGCCTGCTCCCACATGGGAATATTAGAAGGTGCCTACTCTAAGCACCAGCTTTAAAAAAAAAAAAAAAAAAAAAAAATCATAATATTTTCGCCCCCTACTGGCCAGAAAGTGAAGAGGATTTGAAGCTCTTGACGAAGATCAGACTACAGCCTTCGGCATGGATTACACTTCAGCAAAAAGAAAACAAACTTTCACAACTAGATCAATAAGTAAAAGTTCAATAAATAGAGAAAACATTGAAGTCATCAAGGATTTCGTTTTACTTCGATCCACAAGCAATGTCATTGGGAACAGTGTTCAAGAAATCATAAGATGCATAACACCGGGCAAATCTGCTGCAAAAGAGCTCTTTAAAATGTTAAGAAGCAAAGCTGTCTCCAAGAGGACTAAAGTGCGCCTGACCCAAGCCAGGGTATTTTAGTCACCTCATATGCATGCAAAAACTGGACAATGATTAAGAAAACCAATAAAGAACTGATACGTTTGAATTACAATATTGGCAAAGAATACTGAACATACCATGGCCTGCCAGAAGGACAGACAAATCTGTATGGGAGAAAGTACTGTTAGAATGCTCATTAGAAGCAAGGCTGGTGAGACTTCATCACACTTATTTTGGCATGTTATTAGGTGGGACCAGTCCCTGGAGAAGGACGTTCTTGGTAATTTAGAGGATCATTGAAAAAGTGAAAGACCCTCGATGCAATGGACTGACACAGTGGCTGCAACAATGGGCTCAACACAGCAACAATTGTAAAGACGGTGCAGGATTGGATAGTTTCTTTCTATACAATCTGATGTACATGATTTGCTACGGGTGTAAACCAGCTTGATGGCACCTAAGAACAACTGGTGAAAGGGAGCAGGACTTGCTCCTTAAGGTTAGGGCTCTGAGTTTTTTGCCTTGAAAGCATCCAGATGCCTTCTCAGCTAAGTACATTTTGTTTTAAGTGATAAATGCCAACCAGAGTCAGAAGCATTTACACACCTAAAGAAAAAAGTGTTCCGCCAAATAACCCTCGAGTATTAACTACACTGACTTTCCCTTTCATTATATCACAGCCATAGTCTACATTTTAAGCTACCTGAGCTCTTCCCAAGGAATTCTATTGTGCTAATCTTTGCTTTCTCTACACCCAGAACATTTTGAGCCGTAGTAGGTATTCAATAAGTGTTTAATGAATAGACGTATGCATAAATTAATAAAAAGATGAGAAAGGAAGAGCACAAGGAGGGAAGCAAAGAAGGAAGGAGGAAGGGAGGGAGGAAAAAAGGGAGGGAGGAAAGAAATAGACTTTTCTATATACCTTTCAGCCTTTGGCAAACTACAGAGAGCCACAACTGAAATACAAAATTGTTTAGTCATTAACAAGTACTTCAGAACTTTCATTGGGAGAGTCTAAAATCAAGGATAAAAAAAAAAAAAATCCTCTTTCTCCCTTTCTCCTGCAAGTGAACAGAATTAAAAACGTGATGTGGTTTAAATTAAGGTCATTAGCCTCTCAGACTAGCAAGCTATACTTTGCACTATTTTCCTTGAGGTTCTCAGTAATTGTAGGACAGCTGAGATAGTTTCTCTTTTCTAGAAGACTTAAGTAGAAAAGACTATACTATACCTGCATAGCTATAGTAGACTGTCATGGATTGCATTGTGTCTCACCAAAAATAAGTGTAGCAATTTGGCTGGGTCACGATTTCCTGTATTCTGTGGTTGCCCTCCATTCTCTGATTTTATGTTGTAAATCCCAGTCTCTGCCTGTGGTTAACAGAATGGATTACGTTAAAGCGGGTTAGGGTGGGACTGCAAACCCCTTCTTAAGGTCACCTCCCTGCTCTACTGGAGTTTCCCTCGAGTGTGGTTTGCACCACCTTTTATCCTACAAGGGACAAAAGGAAAGGGCAGCAAGCAGAGGATTGGGAACCTCAACACCATCAAGAAAGCAACACACAGAGAAGAGCACATCCTTCAGACCTGAGGTCCCTGCACCAAGAGGTCCCCTGACCAAAGACCGATGCTACACAAGGATCTTCCTCCAGATCCAACAAGGAGAGGAAAGCCTTCCCCTGAAGTGGACATCCTGAATTTGGACTTGTAGCCTACTGGACTGTGAAAGAATAATTTTTTCTTGTTAAAGCCATCCACTTTGTGGTACTTCTGCTAGAGTAGCACTAGCTGACTCTAGGGGTAGTCCAGGAGTGTTCGGGCCTTGCTACTGGTCCCCTAGCAGCCATCATCCTGGCACGCACCTCAGCATTAGCCAACTAAAGTCTCCTGCTCCAGACGCTGAGGTTGCAGTTTCTTGGCCCTCTGCAACTGTCGAGGTTCTCAGTCCTGGCCCCTGTTGCAAGCATGGTCCTGCAGGCTTCTTGGAAATTCTCTGAGCTCCCGTAGTCTTCCAATCAGTTCTCCTTTAGGCTGGAGCCAGTTTCTGTTACTTGAACCTGAAAATACTTTAACTAATACAATAGCAATCTATTCTGTGCAACCACACACTCACACAAAAGTTAGAAAGAAAGAGACGAGAGGGAAGGAAAAAGCAAAAGATCCTGGAGACCTCTTCTGGTTGGCAAATGGGTGCCTAGCACAGTGCTCAATGCAATTGGATAAAAAAATTAAAATATTTTATTTGTTGACAAATACATATAATTTACTGAATATTGTACAGGATGCTTCTCTGGTAGCCTTAAGATGATCCCTCTAGGAGTCCAAAAAGGAAACAAACCCAATGCTGTCGAGTCATTCTGATTCATAGGGCCCCTATAAGACAGGATAGAGCTGCCCCATAAGGCTTGCCAGGCTGTAATCTTTATGGAAGCAGCCTGCCAACTAGTAGGTTCAAACTGCTGCCTTTTCAGTTAGCAGCCCCTCTCTGGGAGTCAACTAAGCACAAATCAGCTTTTAACTGATATGCTTTTCCACTCAAAGTGTATGCTCAACAGACCAACAGGAGTCACCTGTGAACTTGTAGAAGTGTAGAATCTGAGGCCCACCAAGACCCACTAAAACTCAGTCTGCACTTGAACAAGGTCCCCGGGGGATTTTTTTCATGCACGCTGCACTCTGAGCAGCACCATTCTATGAAGACCATGGTTACATTACTTCCCCTCCCAAGCCACAGATTTCTCATCTGCACAGTGAGAATAATAACAAGACTGGAGGAGCACCAATGGTGCAATCAGTAAGTGCTCAGCTGCCAACCAAGAGGCTTGCAGTTCAAGCCCACCCAGCAACTCTGCTCCCCTAAAGACTTCAGCCTAGGAGACTCTGTGGGGCTGTTCTACTCAGTGACGTGGTGCCATTACAAGTCAGAAACAATCATCCACCCAACAACCAGCCTTGTATAAGATAGAACTGTGTGGAATTACCAATATTTAACAATTCTGGCCTACAGATACTATAACTCTATATGGTTCAACCTAGTACTTGTTCTTAGGATTAAATGAAATAATCCATAGTAAGGTCTTATTACTACGGCGCTTGGCATGAGGTAAGTATTCAGTAAATCTGTCCCCAGGCTATATTCTAGAAGACTTTTCTCAGTACAAGTTTCATACGCCCAGGACATTGGAAATAAACTCCAAGAATTCTTGGATGGGAGTGAGAAGGTGAGAATGATGAGTTTAGGGAGAATGCTCATTTAGGTAGAATTCAAAGGATTCATTTCAGTTCACCATGGCACCATATGCACCTGCTATGCGTCAGTCACTCTGTTAGGTGCTAGGGTTCCTGAGAACACCACCAGCTGTGTGTCAGCAGGAGCAGTGGAAAGTCATTTGCACACATTCTCTCATTTCATTCTCACAAAGCCATGAAGTCAGAACTAGCACCACGTGTAAACGAGAGAAATAAGACTGAGGGTTTAACCTAGGAAGTCTGACAAGTAAGTCCGCAAACTTAATTATTCTAAGCGCTGCATACCTCATTGCTGGAGATCACTATGGTCATCTTCAAAGTATTTCCCTTGGGAAGCTATGCATCCACACCAATACCTAGTCCACCTTCAAAGCAATATCTTTCTGGAATAGCCACTGTGTGATGCTGCATGGTGGCAAGTGTGCGAACTCAATTGTATATTGTCTGTGAGGGAATTTTTTGCCAGTAAACAAATAACTGTATTGGAATACCCTCCCTACTCACCTGACCTGGCCCTCAATGACTTTTTTCTTTACCAAAAGATAAAGGAAATATTGAAAAGAAGACATTTTGATGACATTCAGAACATCAACGGTAATGCAATGACAGCTCTTGTGGCCATCTCAGAAAAAGAATTCCAAAATTGGTTTGAATTATGCACTAGGTCTCAGTGTCAGTGCATAGCTTCCCAAGAGGAGTACTTTGAAGGTGACCATAGTGATATTCAGCAATGAGGTAGGTAGCACTTTTTCTGGGACAAGTTCATGAACTTAACTGGTAGTCCTTGTATGATCAATGCCAAGAGCTAATAGACCCTGAAACTAGGTTTAGAATCCAGACAAGGTTAGCTAACCAATGTGTTCAGCTATTATAATACGTCAACATGGTGAATCAGAAGATTACCTTAAGGCCACAAGAACTTTGAGGAATTGTCTTTCTCAACCATCTTGCCTTCTCTGGCCTCAGTTCCACCTCTCCTGACATCTTATTTCAACTTAATAAACCATTGAGTCCCATACCAAATGGTTCAGTTTGCAAACGAGAATCAAAATCCAAACATGAGTTGATTCCAACCTATGGTGACCCCATGTGTTTTAGAGTGGAACTGTGCTCCACAGAGTTTTCAAATGACTGATTTTTCAGAAATAGATTGCCAACCTTTCTTCTGAGGTACCTTTGAGTAGACTTAAACCTCTAGCCATTTAGTAATCAACCAAGGTTTAGTTCCCAGAGCTCCCAAGTGGCTTCAGCCTCCCGTTTCCCATAAGAGTAAGGGTTCTTCATTGCCTGCCTTCCTTTTCCCATCTCATCTCCCCACTCCGCAACAAGTGCTGCCTGAGATCATCTTTAAAATAAACTGTTTGCATTTGATCCCAGTATTAGAGGCTGCTTCTGGGGGTACTCCAATCAAGAAAAGAAGTATAGTGTACAAAGCTCATGGCCTTACTGTCTTGGTCATCTAGCCCTGCTTTAACAGAAGTAGTACGAATAGATGGCTTTAGAAAGGGAAATTCATTTTCTCACAGAAATATAGGCTAAAAGTGCAAGTTCAGGGCATCAACTCCAGGGGAAAGCTTTCCCTTCTGGCTCTGGAGGAAGATCCTTGCTGTCAACCTTACCTGGACTGGGAGCTTCTGAAACACAGGAACCCTGATCCTTTCCAAAGGATGCATTCAGCTTCAAGCACTGCTTCTTGGTGATATGAGGTCCCCAAATCTCTGCTAGCTTCTCTCCTTTATATCTCCACAGACCTCCTCAAGGCACAAAATAATCTTGCACTTTGAGTCCTGCTCCACCAATTCAGTTGCTGCCCATCCTCCCTCATTTACACCATAGGGGCGGGCTTACAGAGTGGAGGACATCACACAATACTAGGAATCATAGCCCTGCCAAATTTCTACACACATGTTTTGGGGAACACAATTCAATCCATGATACTTACCCTCAGGAGTAGACCCAGGCAGCAGCACTTCAAAGCATTATTCTTTAAATATTAATTCAAAAATTATCAAGTAGAGATTGGGATTACTATGAATAAATACAAATTTTCTATTAATAAATTTTAAATACTAGGGGCATGTCTTTCAGCATCACAACAACATACAAGCTGATACACTACAACAAAGTGTCAGACGCATGGGTCACCTACGATGGACAGGTTTCAGTGGAGCTATCAGACTAAGACAAACCAGGAAGACGGACCTGCCAATCTACTTCTGAAAAAGCCGGCCCATGACAACCCATGAAAAGCAGTGGAAAACTGTTTGGTAGTGTTGGAAGGTGCTCCGGAGGTAACTGGGGGCAAAGTTGGCTCCTCAAAGTAGGGTGGTCCTTAATAATGGGGATGGAGTCAAGTTTTCAGGACATTAATTTGATGATGTGGCACAACTCAAGATGAGAAAAAACAGCAGCAAATATCCATTAATGATCAGAACAAGAAACACACCAAGAAGGATTCTAGGAAAATTGGAAGACATCAGAAATGAAATAGACCACATAAAGATGGATATCCTAGGCGTTAGTGAAGTGCAATGGACTGGTATTGAGCATTCTGAATCAAACATTCGTAAGATCTACTATACTGGGAGTAGCATGTTGAAGAGCAGTGGCATTCTATTCATTACCAAAAAGGACATTTCAAGATCTATCCTGAAGTACAACACTGTCCACGATAGGATAATATTCAGATGCACAAAGAACAACAGTTAATACAGCCATTATTTAAATTTACCCACCAACCACTAATGCCAGTGACAAGGAAACAGATTATTATTATTATTATTATTATTTTTTTTTTTACCAACTTCTGCAGTCTGAAGTTGCTTAAATATGCAGTCAAAATGCATTGATAATTACTGGTTGTTGGAATGCAAAAGTAGAAAACAAAGAAGGATCGGTAGTTGGAAAATAGGACTTTGGTGATAGAAATGATGCCAGAGTTCACGTGACAGAATTTTTTGAAATTCATAATCTCTTCATTGCAAACACAAACAGCAACTTTACATGTGGACCTTACCAGGTAAAATACACAAGAATCAAATCAATTACACCTGTGGAAAGCGACTGTAGAACAAACCAGGAATTGCTGATATGCAAGTTCAAGTTGAAGCTAAAGGAAATTAGAACAAGTCCACAGGAGCCAAAATATGATCGTGAATATAATCTACTTAAATTTAGAGGTTGTCTCAAGAGAAGATTTAACACGTTGGGTACTAATCACCAAAGACCAGACAAGTTGTGAAACAACATCAAATACATCACACATGATGAAAGCTTATCAGGACCCACATAGTGAGTGAGGACTTCCAGGAAGAGGAGGGATTTGAATCAGGAACATCAGTAACCGACTAGGATTTAGATGAACAAAGAAGAAAAGTGAAGTCATTCTGAAGGTGGGAAATGATTTGAAAGGAGATATGTGTAGGACTGGATATGTGATGTCCACCTAGAGTAGGGTCTGGTGCATGGAGGCCATAGTATGGATGAGTGGATGAATGGATAGATACCACTGTGTATATGCCATGACAGTCTCTTACAAACCTAAATACAAAAACTGAGACTAATTTTTAGCAAACCTTTGGAAATGCTGGGCCATAGCGGTTAAACGCTATGGCTGCTAACCAGAAGGTCAGTAGTTCAAATCTGCCAGGCACTCCTTGGAAACTCTATAGGGCAGTTCTACTCTGTCTATAGGGTCGCTGAGTCAGAATCAACTCAACAGCAGTGGAATTGGGTTTGGTTTATTGAGATTTTTACTTGGAAATTAATGTTGTTCCTTAAATGTGTCAGGTCTAAGAGTTTGTAGATGTTTTGTCAGAAGGGTGTTAATCGCTTGTAAGGGTAACATAGTGCAGTAGTCAGTGTAAAAGTCTTTGGGGGTTGAATTTGTAATTCAGCGTTTCCTAGCTGTGTGGCTTTGAGCAAGTTTCTTAACCTTTCTGGACCTTGGTTTCTTCATTCACACGACAAGGATAATACAGCAGTTTTCAGAGGGATAAATGAACCAATGCAAACAGCGGCCATTCAATAAACAGTAAGTGAATTTTAAATATAAATAAATACTGCCAGGCTGATTAATCTGGGGCCTTTCTGTGGCGAAGAACTTTGCAAGCAAGCGTGACCAATCATTTATTAAAATCATTTTCAGGGAGATAGAAACTGACTAAATCAGAGTGTGCTAATTAAGGCTTCTATACAAAAACATTGCTGGTAGAAACAGAATTTATAGCCATTTGGCTTCTAAAGTCCAGAAGACAGTCCAGCAACACAAAGAATCCAAAATCAGAGATTTCAAAGATCGAGCCGTTTGGAAATCTCAATGCACTCACTGTTTACTTACATTGAGAACCGGTAGACTATGAGCGGGAAAGAATCACAAGTCTCCCCAGGCCCCAGTGGACTGTTGTCACTGAGTTTCCAGTGTGGTGACAGGGTGCAGCCACAGCAGAATTTATTCAAGGTGCAACCCAAGGGCACGGGATGAAGGGTGGATCTAGGCTTGTATGGTCTGAAGCTCATAAAAGTCTGGGAACCTTCTTTAAGAAAAACAACACAACATTCTATTACTACGGCACATTTTACAAAAACATATGAACAGTGAGGGTGTTGCTAGGGGCTTTCCCAGGGTCTTGGACAGGGCCATTGCAAGTAAGGGACCCCAAGCTTAAGCCTATTTATTTGCCTTGCAGTGTATGTGTCTCTCACCACCTGTCAGTTTGTCACACTGTGGTAGCTTGTATGTTGCTATGTCGCCGAAGCTATGTCACCAGTATTTCAAATACAAAGTCTGACAAGTTTGTGAACTCATGCTTGAAAAAGTGCTACATAGCTCATTGCTGAGTACCACTATGGTCACCTTCAAAGTACTCCCCTTGGGAAGCTGTTCACTGATGCCAGCACCTAGTCCACCCTTCAAAGCAATTTTGGAACTCTGTTTCTGGAGTGGCCATCAGAGCTGTCATTGTATTACTCTGGATGTCCTGAATGTCATCAAAATGTCTTCCTTTCAATATTTTCTTTATCTTCAGGTAAAGAGAAAAGTCACTGGGGGCCAGATCAGGTGAGCAGGTAGGGTATACCAATACAATTATTTGTTTACTGGCTAAGAATGCCCTCACAGACAACTATACAATTCAGTTTGTGAACTTGCCACTATGCCACTGTGCATAACGGCCATTCCAGAAAGAGTTCCAAAATTGCTTGGAAGGGTAGACTAGGGGCTGGCATTGATGCATACCTGCCCAACGGGAGTACTTCCAAGGTGACCATAGTGATATTCAGCAATGGGGTATGTAGCCCTTAGAACAAATAAGGTCATCGACTTAATTGTTGGACTTTGTAAAGAGTCACCTATAGTGGATAGATTCCAACTGCACTTCAAGATTAAAACAGACTAGGAAGAAAGGCCTGGAAATCTATTTCCAAAAAGTAGCCTATGAAAATCCTTTGGATTACCACAAAATATTGTCTGACCTAGTACTGTAAGGTGAGCCCCCGAGGTTGCAAGGCACTTTAAATACCCAGTGACAGCAACAATGGACTCAAGCACATCAGCAATGGTGAAGACAGTGACAAACAGGCAGCATTTTGTTTCTTGTGCATGGGGTGGTCATGAGTCAGAGCACACCGGATGGAAACTAACAACAACAAATACTTGCCTCTGGCCACAGGAGGTGTGCTCCTGACTCTAAGTAGGACTGTGTTTGCCCTCAGGGAATGCTATGCACTCCTGCATTAAAGATCTACACTACAGAACCTCTGTGCTAGAATAGACCTCAGAGAGGTTCTATTTAGCCAACTCTTTTTACATACGGGGAGACTGAAAGTGCAATGTTGGCCAAGGTCACATAGACTGGATAATTAGAATCTAGTAGTCAAATGAGTCCCATGAGAGAGAAAACACCTTAGAAATTTAAGCATGCAAATCTAAGTTTGAATAAATGGATATTATCCATGCAAAACATTTTTTTCCCAAAGGGGACAGCATAACAAAACATATAAATCTGTAGGTTATGCAAACAGTTGAGGATAGCTTTTAATAATATTTTCCAAGAGCACAGTAAGGAATAGTTCTTCAATTGCTCTGAAACTTTCTACCACAACTGAATCATTCATGCATGCAAAAACTATAAAGTACTATCTTTGTTGGGATACCTCTGAAAGCAGAGCCTGAGATAGGGCCTGGATGCAGGTAGTTTATTTGGGAGGTGAGCCAGCAAGCAGGAGTGGAGGGGCAGGAGAGGAGGAAGAGGAATAGTCAGGCTATATGGTAGTTACTACTATGGGCAGCTGTGGTTCAGTTATGCTGAGTCTCCCCAAAGGACTGTGTGAAATACGTCTCAGGATAGGCCAGCTCCAGCACTCATTTGTTGAACATTGCCCTGGAAGGAAGAACTCTCCAGCAATCCTGGCCTCTTCTGTGCCTTCTTCTTGCCTTGTCTTGTCTTTCTCGCTCTCCTTACATCACATTCTTCTCTCATCTCTTCTCCTCTCCTCTCCTGTGTCTTCTCCCCTCCTCTACTATATCTTCTTTCTCCTCATCTCTTCTTCCCTCTCCTTTCCCCTGCCCCTCCTCTCCCTTCCCCTTCCTGTTCCCTCCCCTCTCCTTCATTCTCTCATTCTGAAAAGCCTTTAATCACGATAGCTTAGTTAGCAGCTTAGCAGTACCTGCCCACCATAGCTGCAGCTGAAATCAGAGGTGAACCAGTGGGAGGCAGAGCATCAAAAGTACCTGCTGTAAACATGAGCTGCATACCAGAAACCAAAGTCTATCTAACCCCATATTTTTAAACCAGGCTGATCCATCGGCATGGTCTTAAGAGCTACCTATCAGTCATTCAACAAACGCTCTTCAAATTCCTGCATGGCTTTAGTACTGTTTGAAGAACTAGAGTGATGCCTCTCTACCTTGTCTCTATCTCATGAAGTTTATACTCTTGGGGCGGGAAGGCAATAAATCAGTAAGGCCCGACACAAACAACAATACAGTAAAGTTGTTTGCTAAGAATAAATACTATTCGGGCTGACAAGTAAAATGTACTAATATGGTAAGGTGACAGTGAGGAGCCCTGGAAACAAAATTAAGCTCTCCACTGCTCACCCCAAAGGCCAGCAGTTCAAAAGCACCCAGCTGCTCACTGAAAGAAAGACCTGTTGATCCGTTTCCATGAAGGTTATAGCCAAGAAAAATCTGTGGTGCAGTTCTATTCTTTCACATGGGTTTTGTATGAGGAAGAATCAAGTCAATGACCCCTAACTGCAAAAATGTGATAGTGACTAGGTAGCCACTTTAGAAGGACTGGCAGGGAAGGGTTCTCTCGGGCAAGGGGCGTTAAGTAGATCCGAACATCAGGTGGGAGAAGAAGAATGTCAAGATGGAGACAATCATGAGAGAACCGCTGGAAGAGAGGAGTGGCATGAGGAATGAGGGAATTCTGGAAAGAGGAAACACTAGATCTTCAATCAGAAAGGAACGTGGGTGGTGGGACTATGGGGACAAGAAGGAAGGTGGTGAGGTGAGATAAGGCTGGAGAGCCTGTTAGGGGCTGGGCTAGATCATGTATAGTGTATGAGTTACTGCTAGAAGCTGGGGTTTTATTCTAAGTGGATTGGGAAACTATTGAAGGACCTTAAAGAGGTAGTAATGTGTTATGATTTTGTTTTTAAGAGTTTGCTTTGGCTGCTGTGTGGAGAATGGGAGCAAGGCAGAACTAGACGGCATGGAACCTTTCATTGGAAGCCACTGGTGTAGTCGGGGTGGGAAGTGACAATGCCTTGGTTTGCATTGCTACCAGTGGAAGGTTTCCAGATAGGTTTCTAAAGTAGAGCTGACAGCACTCCTGGATGGACTGGATGATGGCAGCAGGATGGAAAGTAACAGAGAGAATTGAAAGTTAACTCCTAAATTTTTGGCTTGAACATCTGGATGGCTAAAGAGTTTTACTGAGATGGGGAAAGAATAAGATGACCATGATAGTGCAGGTATTCAAGACATTGTGGGAAGAGGTCAAGGGTAAAGACAAATCTGGAAGCTATTGACTGATAGATGATTTTGAAGCCATGGAATTGGATGATACCTCCTGCAGAAAGAAGAACCAAGGGCCATGTCTTCTCCCCTCTGCTCTAAGCCTAGTCTCATGCCAGTCCAATTCTTTCCAGACCCTGACCCTGCCTGCTCTTTTTCAGAGCATTCATTGATATGATTTATACAGCCTCATCCTTGAAGAACTCAAAGACTTTGGCTCAGCCTTTCTTCCGGTGATCTGTATTCCTGGTCATTGTGCTAAGAATTGTGTGCCTAACTCTGACCTCTGGAACCCAAAACTCTGTATCACTTCACCTGAGTCTCTCAAGATCCCAAAAGAAGTATAACCTAATAGGGGTAGGTCCTGCCTAGTGCAATCCCTCAAGTCAGTTGAGAGACACTATGCTTTTGACAAAGAGAAAGTAGATTTTATTGCAAGCTGGTCAAGCAGGGAACTCAGAGACTAAGTCTCAAATCTAGATCCCCAAGGTTGGGGATTCTAGGGAAGTTACAGAGTTTGCAACAGGGAATTTGTGTGTAATTCATGAAGTTTCTGTGAATTGACTGGCAGTTTTAGAAACTAATCATGTATAGGGAAGCAGTAGGTAATGCAATATGACAGATACATGTGTTTTGGGGGGATGGATGGTGCAACACATGTAGTTTAAGGACAACTTTTAGGCTTATTGCTCATGTCCAAATGGAAGAGGGTGATGGGTAGTGAAGCAGCCTTGAGCAGAGGAGCAGTATTATAAAGCCAAGCCAAGTGCCGTCGAGTCAGATCCGACTCATGGTGACCTTGAGCTATTAGTCAGAATGCCTAAGCACAAACTCACAGACCCTGGGTGTGACGGGAGAAGGGGGAACACTTTAACCTTGTCAGTTACAGTGCCTCCTTTGGTTTTCGGGGTCTTCAGTCTTGAAGACAGACCTCTATGTAGGCGGTGGCCTAGCTCCCCAGAAATTTTGAGTTCATTGACATGCATTGTAGGATCTGAGTTTTATTAAGAGGAACACAGTGACACATCTGGAACATCATGATGTTCATAGCTGCTAGGTGGTTTTGAATGAACTCCACACTTGGTGAGATGCCTTCAGTGGCTACTGACTGGACTGGTTTCAAATAAAAACTGTCTGACCATGAAGTGGTAAGCATGAAATCAAAATACAGTAAGTAGAAGAATGATCTGGACATGCTATGAGAATAGAAGGAAGACCCCAAGTATTGCTGGTTCAGTAATCAATGTAGACGTTAAGAGCATAGTCGTGATGGAGGATCTCCAGGTTGAAGGGACACAGGTTAGACATTTAGTTTTATTTTTCTTTTTAACAGATATTTTAAGTTCCACAGAAGCTCACAGGTCCAGTTGTTTTGTTGAGGTTGTTCTTTTTGCAAAGGGTTTTCTGGGGGGAGGTGTAGGTTTGAATGAGTACAATTGCATCCAAGCTTTGAAGTTTTGAAGATTAGCTGCTGAGTGAGTAGTTAAAAGAATAGTGTAACGTCCAGTCCACTGGGGCTCAAGAGGCTCCACTTTCTGTGTTTTTAGCAGGACTTGGTCACCAGGCTGAAATGGGTGAAGTGGGGTATCAGCAGGATATTTTAGATGCTGACAGCAGATCTATGAACCGAAGATGGGGCCCCCCAAAAGACAACAAATATTTTTGGAGAGTGTCATGGATTAGATTTTGTCCCCTCAAAAATAAGTACAGCCCTGTGACCATCATTCCATGTGTTTTACGATTGACTTCCATTTTGTGATTTTCCTGTGCTGTATGTTAAAAGATTAGGGTGGGGCTGTAAATCCTTTCAGAAGATCACCTCCCTGCTCCACTGTAAAGTGAGTTTCCTTGGAGTGTGACTTGCTCCACCCTTAATCCTTGCATCCTACAAGAGATAAAAGGAAAGAGAAGCAAGCAGAGAATTGGGAACCTCACACCATCAAGCAAGCAGCACCGGGAGAAGAGCACATCCTTCAGACCTGAGGTTCCTGCACCAAGATGCTCCCTGGCCAAAGACTAATGCAATACCGGACTTTCCTCCAGAGCTGACAGAGGGAAAGCCTTCCCCTGGAGCAGACATCCTGAATTTGGACTTGTAGCCTACCAGACTGTGTAAGAATAAACCTTCCTTTGTTAAAGCCATCCACTCGTATTTCTGTTAGAGCAGCACTAGCTGACTAAAACAGAGAGATAGCTCCCCAGTGACAGAAATCTGAGTATCAGTTAAAGGCAAGTTACTTTTAAGCAATGGCCTCCTGTACATATGGGGTGACCCATACTCACAAAAGAGCTAAGGGCAAAGCTTGGGGCCAAGATATCTTTGTCTTTTGACAGCCTTGGCAATTTGTTTTTTTAGTCTGTGATTCATCTTTTTAACTTTTCCACTAGACTGTGTCTCCAGGCTGAGTACCAGTTCCACTTGATTCCAAAAAGTCTATGGAACTCTTGTATAATTCATGTGGTGAAGTGAGCTCTGTTGTTGCTTATGATTGTTGCAGGCAAGCCAAAACTGGAAATGGTTTCATTAAGGAGCCGTTTTCATAGCTTTTGATGCTTGTTGTCTTTTACAAGGGAAAGCTTCTGCCCAACCAAAGAAATACAAATGAACACCAGCATAAACTTACCATTACTAGGAATTCTTGGCATGTCGGTGAAGTCCATTTGCCAGTCTTCTCCTGAACTCTATCCTCGATTTTGAATTCCAGAGGCAGGGGCTCAATTGTTTTGGGTGCGTATCTGGCAGAACGGGTTACTTGCTAATTGGCTCAGTGAAGGTATTCTTCAGTAACACGTTTAGAGACCAAGTTGTAACAGGCTGCGTGCCCATGACAGGTAGATCCATGTGCTTTGCAGACAAGGGAGTTCCATCAAGTGTCCTGGAATCATAACCTTTCCTTCATGGGTACATTTCTATCCATGAAAATCTACTGTCCGTCCTCATTCAGCTGCTTGTTCGAGATCTCTAACAGTGCAATTTGGAGCTGTTTCGGGAAGTTGTAAAGCAGGGATTAAAGTTGTCTGTCTACTAGCCTTTGAACTCACAGTTTGGCAGCAGCTCTACTGGCTCTGTCAGCTTTAGCATGGCCTGAAACAGTATTAGAAGTCCCCCTTTGATGTCCCAGGCAATCCATGACCAAAACTTGTGTGGGCATTTCCACAGCTTCAAGTAGGGCCGCAGTTTCTGTGGTATACTTAATGTCTTTCTGAACTAGAGTTAGAAGCACCAAATGGCCATGTGAGCACGTAGGACTGAAAAGGCATACCTGGATCCCACGTGAACACGGCTTATTTTGCCAGCAGCTGTTTGGAAGGCTTCAGTGAGAGCAAAGCTGCAAGTAGGCTAGTTCGGTTCAGGGTAGAAGTTACCCTGAGTGTGACCCCTGGATCTTAGAAGTGGGCCGTTCAGCCTGCTGAGAATCGGAGCCCAGCTTTCTGCTCCAGAGTGGTGAATGCTGCACGAGGCACAAACACAGTCACAGGCTGACCTAAGGTAAACTTTTCAGCTCAGCTAAAAAACAGCAAGTCGCTGCTACCATCCTAAGACAGGCTGGCCATCCCTGAGGGACTGGATCTAGAAGTTTAGAAAAATACACTACTGGTCTTTTCCAAAGCCTAGTTGTTAAGACCCCTGCAGCTCCTCCCCTCTTCCACGTACATGCAGTTTGAAGGGCTTCCTGAGGCCCAGGAGTCTGCATACTGAGTCAGAGGCTAGCTTTTCCTTGATTTTCAGGAAGACATGTTGACATCTGTCAGTCCAGTCAAATGGGTGAGAATTCTTTTCTCGAGTGGCTTTGCACAGAGGCTTGGTTATTAACTCACAGTTTGGGATCCAAGTTCTGCAAAACTCAGTCTCACCCAGAAAATTTTCAAGTGGCCTCTGGGTGGCCAGGGTGGAGATCTGGAGGACTGCTTAGTTGCACTCTGGTAGCAGGGCTCTCTGACCTTGAGAACTCTGGGAACATAGGTAAACTACCTTTTGTTGTGAGATCTGAGCCTTGGCAGCGATAACCAGCCTGGGATACAAAGTTCAATGTTAAAAATGTGTTATTATCAGAGTCCACTTTGTACACATTGAAGAAGGAGACGCCCACCCATCTGTTTGCCAGGACGGTTCCAAACACTGTAAGGCTATTTTTGAAGCTCTGAAGGAGAACAGACCAGCTATGTTTTGGGGGGGTTTCCTGAATAGAGTTCTCTCCAGTCAAAGCCAAGTGTTTTCTGAGCTTCAGGGGCTAAAGGAAGGCAGAAAAGGCATCCTTCACGTCTGGGACAGTAAACCAGGCCTGGCCCGCAGACAGGGAATTTAGGAGAGAATCAGTTACCTGATTGACTGTGCATAAGTCTTGCTCAAATCTATTTTCTCCTGTTTTGGGCATCTTTACCAGGGAGCAGTGAGGTGTGGCAAGCAGATTTACCCTGGTGGATGAGTCTTTCCACATTACTCCAGTTACGTGTGTAGTTCAAGGAGAACATGAGCCTTTCAGGTGATTTAAAACAGAATAGAATATGCTTGTATGAACAAGAAAATCTCCAGGGTTATTTCCCACCTTTAATGCAACCAGGGGCTCAATAGATGAAGCGTGGAAATGGTTTGATGTCCTCAGTCCTTGTTAGTCTGAATTTTCAGGCTGGGTAAATTGGGCTTCAAATAGAATTCTTGTTCAGGCAGTTCTTCCAGTACCCTTTCTACTTACAATAAGTGCAGTGATTCTGACCTAGCAGGAAAAAGCTCTGGGACAACGCCTGGGGCAATTGTCCTTTCAGATGGTTAAGCTGTCCTGGTTTCTAAGGCCCTCCCAAGCCAGAGTGGCTTCTAGGAAATCTGCTTGCTGTTTGAGTTGCTGGGTTTTTCTTTTTCTAGACTTGGTCTCTGTTGCTACTTCAAAGGCTATTTGAACTAATTGTGCTAGGCTCATACTGAGACTCCTCTTGGCTTTTTATAGCTTCTTTCTCATGTCTGATGCACTTTGCCCAATAAATACCATGTTTATCACGTTTGTGCTGTCTGGATCTACACTTATATTGTCAGAATGCAGCAGAAATTCTTTCAAGGAAGGTAGACACATCCTCAGTTGGTCCTTGTTGGACCTCATAGACCTTATTTAAATCTCTCTTTGGAGAGTCTCCTTTCAACCCTTCAACAAGAAAAATCCAAAATTGGTTGAGCCTGCCATTTCCCAGAGCATCGTTAGGGTCCCTGCTACACTCAGAGGAAGGTATCGTTAATTTAAGAGCTTGTTGACGGGGGTTGTTGGGGTAACGGAGATGCTATGCTTCTCCCCTGGCTTTTCCTAAGACTAATCTCCTCTTCCCCAGGCTGAAAAGAATATCCAAGAGTGCCTGTCAGTCAGCCCGGGTAAGCTGATAGGTAGCAAAAATGGAAATTAAAACATCTATCATATGTTTTGGGTTATCTTGATAAGGAGGGAGATAGTTTTTCCAACTGAACAAATCAGATGTAGAGACTAGAACATGTACCTAGTCTAACCCCAGAGTTCCATTTCTCTTGCCCGGTAGGAACTCATCTTAGTGGATAATGCTCTGCTGTCCGTTGCCCTCTTTCAGGTAGAGAAGTCCCCCATCCGAAAAGTTTAACCACTTTGAGTGTGTGACAGGGAAACCACTCCTGAGGTTGGTTCAGCCCACCTAGGCAGTTCTGGCACATATAGGGTGGTGCTGACAGCAGAGGAAGAGGGGAGAAACCATGTTCCACTGGGGAATCAAAGACCGTTTATCTCTTTACTTCAGTTTGTACCACAGTTTTACATTGCTTTCAGATGCTTTTGTTCTTATATAAGGACACAAACGCATCAACATACAGTTTCTCATTCTATTGACTTTCCTGAGTACAAAATGAATCTAACTAGATACTAGATACTAGTATTATAACTTAGGAAACCATGTTGAGAGCAATGTTCCCGATCAACCAATTGATACCATGACCGCAGAGTGTTGCAGGAGAAGTTCACCTGTTGGTGAAGTGGTTAAGTGCTATGTCTGCTAATCAAAAGGTTGGCAGTTCAAATCCTCCAGGAGCTTCCTGGAAACTCTATGGAGCAGTTCTGCTTTGTCCTGTAGTATCATTATGAGTCAGAATTGACTCGAAGGCAGTGAGTTTGGTTTGGTTTGGTTTAGAGGATCCTAATTACAGCAACAACAAAACTCAGTTAGCTAGAATGCATCATAGGGGGCTGTACTGTGGTATCCTTTGTACAGTCCCTGTACCTGAGCCTAGGATAGAACCACAAACCAGAAAAACCAACAGTATTAGAACCCAGATGATGAAGATGCAGCAGGGGTTTCTTATGACCGGAGCAGTAAAACCCTCAACCATCCAGATTCTGACAGAAACGATAGTGTTCTTCGACTTGTACCAGCACAACCCTCAAGTCGCTCACCCCTCAAAAGCCCTTAGGTACCTGTAATACCATTTGCACCAAACCAAAAACACTGAACCCAGTGTCATTGAGTTGACTCCAATTTATAGTGACCCTATGGACAGAGTCGAACTGCTCCATAGTGTTTCCAAGGGGCTTGTGGTGGATGCAAATTGCTAACCTGTTGGTTAGCAAATGTACCACTTAACCACCACGGCACCAGGGCTTCCACCGTTCACACAGTACTCACTAGATTAGGATCCTCACCCAGAATCTGCTTCTCAGTCTCAAAGAGTGCATCGCTGTGGGTGTGGGCACAGCTGCAGCTATGAAGGTTCATTCCTCCATTGCCTCCAAGATAAATTAGCTGATGCCCACTGAGGGGAGGCAGTCACGCCTAGTGACTGGAGGTATCCCCAGGAGCCAGGCGGCCAAAGTTAGAAGCAGAATACAGGTCCCATCTGGGTCACCAGAATTTTTAACTCAGTGATGGTGGGTCCTGCCCAGTGTGACCCCTCAAGTCAATTTAGAGATACCAGAGAAAGAGGAAGACTTTACTGCAAGCTGGTCCTCAAGGAGCTCAGAGACTTAGTCTCAGATAAAGCTCCCCAAGGATGGGGATTCTGGGGTTCAGGATAAGGAAATTATGTAAAACTCATGAAGTTTCTGGGAATACGCTGGCAATTTCAGGAACTAATTAACATGTATAGGGGTGAAGTGGGGAGTGCAGTAGAACAGCTGGGAGGCACGTGTTATTTTGAAGGCTGTGATGCATGGAGTTTATCTAAAGACAGCTTTGTGGCTTATTGTTCATGTCTAAATGGAAGGGGCATGGTGGGTAGTGAAAAAGCCTTGAGTTGACAAGGACCACGATGGTCTTGAGCTGCTATACAGAGTGCCTCACGTCAGAAACTCACAGATTCTGGATGTGACGAGAGGAGGGGGAACACTTAACCCTGTCAGTTACAGAAGGGGCGTATCTCCTAAGCACCAGGTGCAAATTTTACCTCAGAGTGTTAGCAGTCAACTCAGGCTGAGAAAACAGTCATTAACCGTTAATAAGAGAGGTTTGGATGGATGATCTAATTGCCTCCTGGGACAATGGAGACATAACAAAGATTTGGACAAAGTGTACAAAAAGGACTTACTGAGAAGTGGTGTGTGGGAGCACAAGAGTAGGAATCCCAGATGGAGAGTCAGAGATGTAGATTCTTGGGTTCCTCAGTCACTAAGTCACGAGGAGGTATCCTTAGATGTCATCCACTTTCTCTTCTTCTGCCTTTTCCTTGCCTTTAAAATACAAGGATAATTCAAGACCCATCCATTCCTAACCTGTCAGCGTTTCTAAGAAGACCCTGAAAGTTTCAACCAGGAAACAGGAAATGGATACAGCAGGGCTGTTGAAAGTAGAATGCTTTTTAGAAGCTGTGGGACAGGAAGATCTGGAGGAGAGTGAGGGCAATGGAAACAGGAAGGAATTCTCATGCACATCACTATTCTTTTTTCCTTATTCTTCTATTTCCCACACTAACCCCCTGCTGTACCTCACCAATCTGTACTTTCCATGATGAAAAGAAAAGTCTCTGCAGAAGATGTGGTTTACTTGTTAAGGGATTTCTGACTTCTGGTGTGCAGTTTTTCATGGGTCAAAACACAGTACACGTTTGTATTGAACAGTGTTCTCTGAAGTGCTCGTGTCTACATCTGACCCGATCCAAAATATAGACCAGGCTCCTTGATCCAGCAACCTCAGAATCTATTCCGATAAATAGTCTCCAAATAGTTTGAAAATATAATATGTAATTCCTACAACTTCTTCCATATTTATAGCATTTCTGTGCAATTATTCAGCATCACCCCGTTCTACCCAAGGCTGTGCTAATGTATTCTGGTTGCCAAAATAACAGTGTGGGTTGTCTCCTGAGGGAAATGATAACTTCTCACTTGCAAAGTTGGCAAAATATCCTCAGACAAAAAAAGCAGACCAAAGCCAGACTCACTGCTATCGGGTCAATTCTGACTCAAAGCCATGTTGTGGGACAAAATGGAACTTCCCTGAGAGGGTTGCAAAAGCTACAGTCTTTACAGAAGAAGACTGCCACGTCTTTCTCTGGAGGAGCAACTGGTGGGTTTGAATTCTCAACTTTTCAGTTAGCAGCTGAGTACTTTAACCTCTGTGCCACCAGGGCTCCTTAAAGAAGGCATGGTAAGGAGTATTTTAGGATGGTTTGGGGACTTTTTAAAAAGCATATCATTGCAATTTCGGTGAAAGTTTACAGAGGAAATTATTTTCCCATTCAACAATTTATACACAGATCATTTGCAGTTCTCTCAATGGGTTCCCGATTTCCATTTGCCCAGTTTTCCTGCCCCTTCCTGCCTTTTGAACTTTGTTCTGGAGTTAATTAAATGCCACCCTTTTAGTCTTGTATATTTGAGTGTTTTGAGCTGTTCATTCCTCACTGGTATCATTGCTCACTTTGTAGGTTGGCCTACTACTTGGCTCCAGGAATTGATGGAATATCAATTGAGATATTTCAACAAATGGATGCAGCACTGGAGGGGCTCACTCATCTATGTCAAGAAATTTGGGAGACAGCTACATGCCCAACCAACTGGAAGAGATCCATATTTATGTCTAGCACTAAGAAAGGTGATCCAACCAAGTATGGAAATTATGAAACAATGTCATTAATAGCTCATGCAAGTAAAATTTAGCTGAAGATCATTTAAAAGTAGCTGTAGCAGTACATTGACAGAGAACTGGTAGAAATTCAAGATAGATTCAGAAGATACTTAGAATCAGGGATATCATTGCTGATGTCAGATGGATCCTGGCTGAAAGCAAAAAATACCAGAAAGATGCTTATCTGTTTCATTGACTGTGGAAAGGCATTTAACTGAGTGGATCATAACAAATTACGGCTAACATTGTGGAGAATGGGAATTCCAAAACATTTAACTGTGCTCACAAGGAATCTGTGTATGGAAGTATTTGTTTGAATAGAACAAAATGGTGCTTCACAGTTTTAAATCAGGGTTGTATCCTTTCACCATACCTATTCAATCTATGTGCTAAGCAAATAATCCAAAAAGCTGGACTAGATGAAGAAGAGTGGGACATCGGAAGTGTAGGAAGGCTCAGTAGTAACCGATGACATGCCGAGGACACACCCTTGCTCACTGAAAATGAAGAGCACTTGAAACACTGATGAAGATCAAAGACCACAGCCTTCAGTATGGACTGGACCTCAACATCAAGAAAACCAAAATCCTCATAACTGGACCAACAAGCAACATCATGATAAATGGAGGAAAGATTGAGATTGTCAAGGATTTCATTTTACTTGGATCCACAATCAACCCCCAAGGAAGCAATAGTCAGAAATCTAAAGATGTATTGCATTGGGCATATTAGCTGTAAAAGGCCTCTTTAAAGTATTGAAAACCAAAGATGTCACCCTGAAGACTAAAGAGACTGACCCAAGCCCCAGTGTTGTCAATCATGTCATACACATGTGAAAACTGGATAGTGAATAAGGAAAACAGAGGAAGCACTGACATCTTTGAACTGTGGTAGTGGAGAAGACTATTGACTATACCATGGACTGCCAAAAGAAACAGATCTGTTCTGGAAGAAGGATAACCAAAGCGCTTCTTAGAAGCAAAGATGCGAGACTGTGTCTCACATACTTTGGACATGTTGTCAGTTCCTGGAGAAGGACATCACACTTGGCAAAGCAGAGTCATTGAAAAGAGAAGACTAAACAAGATGGATTGACACAGCTGCTGCAACCGCGGACTCAAGTATAACAATTGTGAGCATGGTGCAGGACTGGGCAGTACATGGATAAGGTCGTTATGAGTCAGAACTGAGTCTTCAGCACCTAACAACAATAACAAGGTGATCTCTGGGAGTCGGTTCATTTCCAGGCTTGAAGGGTGTCTAAGGACCATAGTCTTGGAGGCTCCACCAGTCTCTATTAAGCCAACAAGTCTTTTAAAAAAAAAAAAAATTGTATTAATTTGAATTTTATTCTACTCATTTCTCCCACTCTGTCTGAGACCCTCTATTGTGATCCTGATCAGTAGTAGTAGCTGAGTGCCATCTAGTTCTTCTGATATCAGGCTAGAGGAAGCTGTGGATCTTGCTATCCATCAGTCCTTTGGACTAAAAATTTCCTTGAATCTTTGATTTTCTTCACTCTTCTTTGTTCCATACGAGGAAAGACTAATAGTTATACATTAAATGGCTGCCTGCAAGCTTTTAGACTGCAGTCACTATACACCAAAATAGGATGTTCAACTTGTCTTTATGGATTATGTTGTGCCAGTTGACATAGATGTCGCCTGAGACTATGGTGCTTATCCTTCAAGCCCAGGAACTCAGTCCCATGAAGCTTTTGGTAATGGCAAAGAAGTTTCCATGACTGTGCCCTTTGTGTGCTCTGTTATATACATGATATATTTGCAACATGTAGAAATATGCATGTAGAAATATTGATTACCAAACCTGTACGCATGTGAGTGTGTTTCTATGCACCATGCCCCATCTGTTCAGCTTCCTTATCCACCTAAGCATTGGCTCATAAGTTACTGTTTGTTTTTATTGTTGTTGCAGGATGTATACATAATATTATTTACCACTGTTGGCTTTTACACTTCCGTACCCCTCAGTGTCTTCCTTTGCCTCGGTCATGTTGTGCTGACTTCTCCCTTATTGTGTGTTGTCTTTCCCTTGACTAAAATCAACATGTATCTACTATATGGCTAGAAACCTGGATGGCATACTAGTCAAGAGCTTGGCTGCTAACCCAAAGGTCACCACTTTGAATCCATCAGGTGCTCCTTGGAAATCTTGTGGTGCAGTTCTACTCTGCCATATAGGGTTGCTATGAGTCAGAATCAACAGCGATGGGTTTTTGATACTATCTAATTCGTGATTTTCCCACCTCCCCCTCCCATGCCTGGCAACCATCAAAGAATGTCTCTTTCTGTGTGCTAACCTTTTCTTGACTTTTTATAATAGTGGTCTCATGCAATACTTGTACTTTTGTAATTGACTTATTTCACTTAGCATGATGCCCTCCAGGTTCACCCATGTTGTAAAACTTTGCAGACTTGTTTATTTAGCTTTTTTTTTTTTAATTGCACTTTAGGTGAAAGTTTACAGTTTAAGTTAATTTCTCATTCAAAAATATATACACAGTTTGTTCTGTGACATTAGTTGCTTTCTTCCTGATGGGCTATTAGGCCTACTGTGCTAAGCTAGGAAATGGCACTGAACATCTTGTAGTTTCTCTGGCACACAGTTCTAATGCCTTTTCTATTTCTCTTAATGGTTCTAGATTTACCAAATGAAATAGAGGATACCCAGTTAAATTTAAATTTCAGATAAACAGTGGACATGTTTCTAGTATATGTATGTCCCTTGCTGTACTTGGGATATATTTACACTAAAAAAATTATTTGTTGTTTATCTGAAACTCAAATTTAACTGGGTATTCTGTACTTTTATTTGCTAAATAATGGCAGCCCTAACTTAACCTTGCTAACTCTTGCTCTTGCCCCAGGTTTCCGTGGTGTCGCCTTCTCCACACCCTTCTGGACCGTGTCCTACCCTGCGCACTGTTGCAGCCCCAGCTGGCACATAAATATTTGATGAAGAGTGGAAGGAAGGAAAAGGAACAGAATAGAAGGAAAGGGAAAAGAAGGGAGGCAGGAAGCTAATTTCTTAATGACCTCTGTGAAAGGATTAGGAGCCCTGGTGGTACAGTGGTTAAGCACTCGACTGCCAACCGAAAGTTCAAACTCATCAGCCACTCTCCAGTGGTAAGATGTGGCAGTGTATGTCCTTAGAGATTATAGCCTTGGAAACCCCATTGGGCAGTTCTACTTTGTGCTACAGGGTCACTATGAGTCAGAATTGACTTAGTAGCAATGGTTCAAGTGTTTTGGTATAAAAAAAAAATTTCTTTAGAGAAGATTGCCTAGAAAAACAGGACAGAGATAAGGTGAATGCCAGCCATAAAGACAGTGCTCAAGTTCAGTGACCTGCATGCATCCTTCACGACCCCAAATACAGAGATTAGCTTGCAGTACCTTCAATAATTGCTTGTTATTTTATCCTGCCAATTAAGGCAATTAGAATGCCTAAGTATTCATGTAAGACCAACATTCAAAATTGCCAAGAAAGACCATTTTGCCATCCTCCTACAGGGAACTGGCCGTTTTGGCAGCACATCTGAGTCAGTCTTTGGGGAAATGAATAATGCAAGATTTGTAGCCAGGTTCAGGAGATGACCTGGGATGATAGCCAGAAGTGTCCTAATCTTGCTTTATAAAACTGAACCAGTCAGAACCTGAGGTCTCTGGAACCAAGGGAACCAGGTTCCTGGGACCTCAGCTCATGGAAGTAACAGGATGGGTATATTTGCATAAAGGGGAGGTGCTCTGTGTGGATTTTGGGGACTGCACACAGCAGAGCTTATATGTAATACCGTCAGCTGGACATGCTGACATCTTGGAAGGATGGATAAAGCATGTAAAGGGTCAGAGGCCAAAGAGTCAGGCTTGATCCCAGGCAGTGCAGATGAATAGGTACTCCCCCATTCTTCACCCGTGATTCTTTCCTACTCCATCGATATTCTAATCCTTTTACCATCAGTATCAGTTTTTTCCCGGAAGTGGCCCCATTCTCAAGGAAGGAAAGTTAACTGGGACATGCTTCCACACAGGTGCCTGCTACTTTGTGCCAGTCATTTGCTTGCTTGCTCTTAGATCCAGTTCCTACTTTTCTTCTGATCTGCTCTCAATCTCCTACCATCCTTGCAAACATTCCCAAGTCTGTTGTCCACAGGATCCTGGCCAGGGTCAGCCAACGGGAGTCACTAGTGGAAATTAGTGGGTAGTTGTTGGGAAGAAGCCAAGTCGGGGTTGCAATTCTGCAGCTCTGGCAGGGGTTGCCTCTCCCTGTTGGGTGCACTTCCCACTGGACAGCCCTTCCTTCGATGGTTCCAGCACCTGTTAGCTTTTATCTGACAACCCTGGCTATATGCTCCTTCAGAAAGTGTCCCCCGACCCCTAGACTTTCAGCTCACACCAGGCTCCTCCTGTCCTAGGCTCTGGCAAATCCATCTCCTCCCCAAAACATCCATCTTTTTTTTTTTTTTTTTAAATAAAAAAATGAAAGTGTACATACTCTGTGCTTACAATATTGGGTTAAGAGAGGAGGAGTACACAAGTTGTGTCGAAGTCTCATTAATATTGATCTTCTTACTAATGTGAATTGTCACCAATTTCACCTTACCAAATTTCTAACAATTAACTAATCTAAACCCTCGCCCCTTGCCTTCCCGCTTTCCCACCTTCCCCACCCTTGTAGCCGTTAAAGAGTCTTTTTCTATTATGTATGAGTATGGTTTTAAGTTTTTATCTTAGGGGTCTCATATAATAATTGTCCTTCTGTCACTGACTGGTTTCACTCAATATAATGTCCTCCAGTTGAGACCAAACTGAGAGATGTTTCCTGCTATTATCGTTGTTCTTTATCAGTGTATAGTACTCCATGGAGTATATATACCAAAGTTTACCTAGCCACTCTTCTGTTGTTGGGCATTTGGGTTGATTCCAACTTTTTGCTATCGTGGACTGTGCTGCAATGAATATTCATGTGCATGTAGCAGTCAGTGTGAATGGCCTTGATTTTGTCGGATATATTCCGAGCAGAGGAATAACTGGGTCAAATGGTATATCTATATTCATTATTTTAAGGTAACGTCAAATTGCTTTCCAAAGAGGTTGCACCATTCTGCAATCCCACCAACAGTGAAGGAGAGTTCCAATCTCTCCACAGCCTCTCCAACATTTATTGTTTTGCGTTTTTTGGATCATGGCCAATCTCATTGGGGTGAGGTGGTATCTCATTGTCGTTTTGATTTGAATTTCTTTAATAATTAATGATCATGAACATGTCTGTATGTGTTTTTTGGCTGCCTGGATCTCCCCTTCAGAGAAATGTCTGTCCATCTCTTTTGTCCATCGTTTAATTGGATGACCAAATCATCCATCTTTATATCACCTTGCCTTCTTCTCCACTTCGAGCTCTTCACACCTCTTAACTAGTTCCCTGACTTAAAACCCTTTATTGAATTATGTTTGTTAACCTAAGACCCCAACTAGTGTAGCCTTCATCTGTTATCTTTCCCAGTGGTATGCTCACTTTCAAAGGTTGAGGACAATGTACATCACAGAGGAATAAGTTACTAGGATTTTGCTTTAAAGCAGAAGGGAGAGTTAGAGTTTGCTGGAGCCCCGAGGCAATGGGAATGAGTAAGCACTCAGTTCCTAACTGAATGATGGATGGTTCTAATCCTACCCAGAGGTGCCTCAAAGAGAGGCCTGATGATGTATTTCCAAAAGATTACAGCCCATTGAAAACTCTTTGGAGCACACCTCTACTCTGAAATGCATGAATCAGAATTGACACCATAGTAATGTGTCTCTCCCTTTTTTGCAGGTGACTTCCATAAAACATGCTGAATAGGTATTTGCTGACTCTTTTGTGCCAGCTGAACTCTTACACTGCAAAGAGCAGAGATTCTCTCCATGTGAATCCACTGCTGAAGGCTGAAGTTTTAGGACCACAAGAAGAAAGCAAGAAGCCACTCACCGAGGCTCCAGCATAAACAGGTGCTGAAAGGCCACTGCAGCTGCAAGGCTGGGAATCTGGGCTTCTGGTGGCATCTCTGAGCTGCTGCTGTGTACACACCTGCTCTGCACTCTTGCCTTGTCTTCTGCTACATGTTTTCTCTGGCTTGGAATTCCTGCTGCTTCTCAGCACCTCTTTCCCTCGGCTTCAGCTTACACAGCTCATATCCTCTCCGGCTCTTCTTTGTGTTAGAACTTTTTAGCTTCATTAGCCACTGCCTTTTCTCCCTTTTGTAGTTTCTGCAGTCTTGCCCCTGATGATGTATCAGTTTGCTGGATAGCCTATGGGCTGGCTACCCTTAAGCTCCTGTCTGTGGTCTTGTTGCCCCCGGCCGGAGAGACAAGAGGAAAGGACAGCAGGTCTCACAACCCAGAGGATCATCTCTTCCTCAGGCTAGTTCACCTGGGCAGGGCTGTGGCTGTGGCAGAGGGTGAGATTGCTAGATCTGGCCCTGCTCAAATGTCCAAAAATTTGCCATAAAAATTGCAGGGACTCAGGAAGCAGGCAAATAACTAGCACTGAGTGCTAAGCACCTCATACAGAGGTGTCTGAGTTTGGAGGCAATAGACTTGAAATGAAGAAGAAGAAAAAATAATGCATATAGCTAAATCATCTTAATGAGGAATTATGGGCAAATCATAGGTGGGCCAGCACCCAGGTTAAATACGACCTCCGGTGTTCCATGTCATGTTTATCTTTTGCTGTGGTGTTGGGGCTACTTGAACAAAGGTGTAACTGGACCTTTGTTTCTAATTAAGTCTTTAAATGTACAACACTCATCACTGATTTCATCCAAAAAGTGTACAGCTGAATGCTGCCTGCCTCGTTAGCGACCTACCTGGTTTACCTCCTTCAGTTTCGTTAGGCTCTCGTCTAGAGCAGGGCTTCTCATACTTTGCTGTCAAGGTGTCCCTCACCTCATGGCAACCTCATGCACAACAGAGTGAAATGTTGACCAGGATACACCATCCTCTTGATGGGTTGTTGATCACACCATTGTGAAATACAGGGTTTTCACTGGCTGTATTTTGGAAGAAGTTCACCACGTCTTTCTTGCCTGGTCTGCCTTAGTCTAGAAGTCCCACTGAAACCTATTCAGCATCATAACTCTATGCCAGTTTTTACAGAGAGATGGGTGGTGGCCACACATGAAACGCACTGGCTGAATACCTACCCACTGAACCCCCTGCGAAACTTCAGTGGCTTTAAATTACCGGGGAATTTAATGACTCTGGAATATGCTCTGAGAGTCTGTATTTCCAGCAAGCTACTAGGTGATGCCTGTGCTGTTGCTCCAAGGATGGCACTTTAATAAGCTCCAGAGAAGATAAATTTCTGAGAGTTCAATTGTGTGGATGCTTCTAGGTTTGCCTTGGAAAACATAACTGGGTCAAATAACTTTGGGGAAACACTGGGTAAAACAAAGTTGATCATTTAGCACTCCTGAAAACTTCTTGCTTGTCATGGGCCCCATAAGGCTCGAAAAACCAAACCAAACCTGCTGTCATTGAGCTGATTATGACTCCCAGTGATCCTATAGGACAAAGTAGAACTGCTCCATAGAGTTCCCAAGGAATGCCTGGCAGATTTGAATGGCTGACCTTTTGGTTAGCAGATATAGCACTTCCTGTAAGGCTGTAAACCAAAAACAAGCCCACCACCCTCGAGTTGACTTTGACTCACAGTCGCTATGAGTAAGGCTGTAGGAGGGAACAGTTATATGTATTGCTTTCCAAACCTATTTGACAATGAGACTTTTGTTCCCAAATATCTCAAAGAATAGGGTGTTAAAAAATACACCTTAGGAAATGCTTCCTCCTTACCCCTTGCCCTCAGCCTAAGACTCTAGGAGTTTTTAACAAGAAAAACAAACAAAAATCAAACCCTTTGCTTTGAAGTCAGTTTCAACTCATAGCAACCCTATAGGACAGAGTAGAATTGCTCTGCTGGGTTCCAGAGAGTGGCTGGTAAAGTCTGCCAACCTTCTGGGAGTAGTCGTAGCTCTTAACTACTAGACCACTGGATCTCCTTTAGCAATGGGAAGGATCTGGACACTGTGTTCTTGGCCTCAGTCAGTGACTTAAACCAGAGATTAACAGCTCCAAAGAATAACGGGTGTGTGCAGCGTAGGGCAGCCACTGTGTAACACAGCTAGGCTGAATCCTAGCTCCACAACCCCCTAACTCTATGACCTCGACTCAGTCATCCCCTCTGAACCTCTGTTTCCTAATCTTTAAAATGGAGACACCAGTAACTCCTGCAGGGTTATTGTGTAAAGAAAGTGAGTTGCATGGAGAGACTTAGTACATTGCCTAAACCAAAAACAAAACCCACTGCCGTCAAGACGATTCCAACTTGGAGCAGCTCTGTAGACAGAATAGAACTGCCCCATAGAGTTTCCAAGGATCACCTAGCAGGTTTGAACTGCTGACCTTTTGGTTAGCAGCTGTAGCTCTTAATCACTACACCACCAGGGGTTCTGTACATTGCCTAGTGCTTTGTAAATGCCCCACAGTAGCTTTTGTTGTTACAGTGATGCAAAAATGCCACAACATTTTATAAGCACCCTATTTTGTTTTTTACTTCAAGAGAAGAGAGGGAAAGAAAGAGCAAAACATCCTGGCTTGGAAAGGAACTTGTGCTTTGAAGCTGACAAGTACAATTTGCCAGGCTTTTGAGTTGAGCCTTCATATTAGGGGGAAAAAAAAGACAAGTGAGATTAATCTGAGGCCTTCATTACTTACTCCATCTGGCCTGGCTTGGCACGGGCCCTTCCCTCTGCAAACCGATTACTCCTTCAAAAGCCTCGGCAGAATGGTCTCTAATGGGTTCTGACACAGCAGGCACGGGGCTCACACAGCACAGATAAGGGCCCCAGCACCAGGGCCAAAATGCTTCCAGCCCTGTGGCCCAGATACTCCACTACAAAAGAAAGAAATGAACTGAAAGGGCGCCAAGGCCTCTGGGCCAGGGAAAGGCTCAGGGTTCCCAGGAGCACCTGGTTCCCCACCATGGGGAGCGGCTGGAGGGCGGTCACATGGATGGACTGGTGACCTGGATGAACTGACTGGGGTGGGTTCTGATGACCCCAGGCTCTTTTTAATATGGATTTACAATCGCACTGGAGACAGAAAGGTGCTTGGGGAGTAGGGATGAGGGTTGTTTTTTTAAGACCTTTGCCAGTAAAAACCTGCTGAGGACTTTCCCACATTCTCTTCCGCTGTGCCTGTGGCCTCCCTGCAAGAGGAAGAGGGTGACAGGGAGGAGAATTGACACTTAGTAAGTTGCTACTGTGCTTCAGTCTCGGTGCCAGGTAGTCCCCACACTGCTGGCTTAATCACTCGGCACAAGACTGAGGAGTAGATAAGACAATTCTCCTTATAGTGAGAGAAGGCACAGGACCTTCCAGGGACACAAAGTGGGAGAACCAGTATTTGAATAGAAGACTGCCAACTGTGGATGCATGTTGGTAGCTGGGAAATTTTGCACACAGCAGTAGCAGCCTCAGCCTGATAGAATTTGAGTGGGAAATCATGAGCAGGGAGACTCTTCCACAACCTCAGAAGGTACTAGTTCAAGTTCTCTGTCCTACAACACTGTAGAATATAAAAGCTGGGTAGGAGTCTTTGAACCACCCTTGGAGAGATGAGGTTCTATAACCAAAGGCCAAACTGGGTTGGCTGAGAATTTATCTTGGATTGGAGGGCCTGTGAGTGTCCACCATAAAGGCTCTGCCTCCAAGCTGTTTTGAACCTGCAGCTCTGTCAAAAACTGTAGACTTTGGCCTCCAAGGCTTAAAGGGTCGAGGTTCAGCCTGTTAACTCCTAGGGCCTCAGAGAAATGAATTTCAGAATCTTGGGGAGCCGGGGACTGTACAACACTGCCATCTCCTGGGAGAGAAATCCACTTTTTTGCCTTGGCTTTCTTTTGAAAAACACTACACACGCTTTTAGGCTCTGTGGTTCAGGTGGAGCGGATCCATTTCCTGGCTTCAGGGGTTGGCAGTTAACCTGGCTGGACAATCAGCACAGCCCACCCTCTGGTTGGTATAGTTGATTCTGGGATGGTATATGACTTAAGTCAGATCAATGAGACCATCCAGGAATTTCACAACCACTCAGAACGAGAAGCTTCATCTGTTGCCATGGAAGCCTGGAGCTGCCACTAAGAGGGGCCAGCTTGCCCCAAAAGAAAGCTAGCTGAGAAGAAAAGAGCAGAAAGTCACCAAGCCCCACCCTCCACCGCTTGGATTCAGCTCTGCTAGCTCAGCACCTGGAATGTACAGTTACACGTACCAACAAACCCACCCTCCTGCTACGTTCGTGTGTGCCATTTTAAGTTGTGTTTCTGTTAGTTGCTACCCAAAGAGTCCTGACCAAAACCTTTGTCTTGTAAACATTCTATTTCCCCAAGTAGGTTATAATTCCTTTGAGGACACAGGGCATCCCAAGGTGCCATAGAGGAAGTCCTCTGTCTTAGGAGAGCTTGCAGTCCACTGGGGAAGGAGTGGTTCCCGATGACCACATGGCAGCATAGGAGCCCTTAGAGACACACCAAAACCGGGAGTCAAGGGAAGGACGCAGGAACGCCCACCTCTCACTGGTGTGGCCGGCAGATGCCTTCTGGAACAGGTGACAGAACTGGGTACATGAAGGACAGAGAAGAGGAGCAGGTGTTAAATGAGGAAAGGCTCTAGACCTTTCTGACTCCTTTCCGCTGTCAATCTACCTTGAGCCACAGCATAGAAGTGTCTGTCAACACCATTCCCACCGTCTCGGTATAGTATGAGGTCCAACAGTTGGGCTTACGAACTCATCTTAGAGAAAATGTTACACACCTCATTGCTGAGCATCACTACAGTCACCTTTGGAGTATTCCCCTTGGGAGACTGCACCGAGCTGTCATCGTATTACTCTTGATGTCCCGAATGTCATCAAAATGTCTTCCTTTTAACATTTCCTTTATCTTCGGGTAAAGCAAAAAGTCACTGGGGGACAGATCACGTGAGCAGGGAGGGTGTTTCAATACAGTTGTTTGTTTACTGGCTAAGACCTCCCTCATAGACACTATACAGTTACATTCACAAACTTACCACCTTGCCACCACGTGCAATGGCGATTCTAGAAAGAGTTCCAAAATTGCTTTGAAGCATGGACTAGGCACAGCATCGGTGCACAGCTTCCCAAAGGGAGTACTTCCAAGGTGACTGCTGTGGTATTCAGCAATGAGGCATGTAGCACTTAGAACAATTAAGTTCTCAGACTTAATTGTCAGACCTCGTATGTGGCTGTTCTGCCAAAGGACCGCTTTATCCCAGGCTGGCAATGTCAGTCATCTCGTCTCTTCTGTGACAACCACCTGCACCTTTTAATTGACCACTAGCCACCTGCTCATTCCTAATCACTTCCCAACCTGTCTCTGACCCTCCTGGTCTCTGATTTCATGATCGCTCTTTCTGATGTGTCCTGTCGGAGCCAACTACGTGACTGCTGTTAGCTATCATTGAGGCAGCCCTGAGTTGGCTGCCAACTCACGGCAACCTCATGTACAATGAAGTGAAAAGCTACCGGTCCTGTACCTGTCTGTGATCAGTAGTGGATCAGATCATTGTGATCTCAGAAACAGATCAGCAGTCCCCTCTTCCTAGTCTGTCTTAGTCTGGAAGCCCTACTGAAACCTATTCAACAGTATGGCCACACTCAAGCCTCCCCTGACAGATGGTGGTGGCTGTTGGGGGAATCCAACTCACGTCTAGTGTGCGGAAGGTGAGCATTCTGCAACTGAACCACCACTGTCCCCTCTCAACACAGTCTGGGGTTTCATTTAGCTTTGAGGCCTCTGGTTGCCCCAAATAACAACTCCTCCACCATGGAGGACCAGCCTGACCTCCAGATAGTATTCATGTTCTGGCGGACCATACATGGACGATGCTCCTTTCCTTTTGCCCTGGCCCTGCATGCAGAACCAAGACACAGGGAACAAAGGGAAAGATGAAAGGGGAGGAAGAGTAGAGTCTGGTTGGTCTTCATTCCAGAGTTCAAGGCGTCATACAGAGGAGACGTGAACACTGGAATGGCCTGAGGAGTCTGGGCTCCTTTTCACCCTCTTGCTGACCAGGCCTAAGGTCTGCTACAGTGTTCGAGAGTGTCATGGGCAGTCTCCCCAACCTCCACCCACCTGAATTTCAGAGTGCTGTCTGAGCCACACTTCAGGAACCCAAATTTCTTCTCACACCACAGCCTGTGGCCGCGAAGCTGGCAACACTGAATGCTGGCACTGAGTTCTGAGGTAGAAATCAAATACCTATCTGACTTAGAAAAACAGATCTAACACAGCAGTCTTTGTGAGAAGAGAAAAGCCATGAGTAGGCCAGAAACACTCAGGGAGTCTTGGCAACTCCACCTTGCCCTGCAGCAGGGAGGAAGGGCCTGCTCACTTTCCTGAGAGAAGCAAAAGCAAGGCCTTGACAGCCACTGCCACAGCTAGATTCTCTTCCCGGGCCCTGACAGGCCAAGGAAAATAACCAAGTCAAGGTAACCTTCCCCGGCAGCCCCTGAGGGTGTGAGGGAAGGTGGCAATGAGCCCCATGAGCTCACCCACAGGGATACACTTCACTAGCCACAGAGGACAGAAAGGGTGGCTCAGGCCCTGGGCTGTGTGGCCCACACAGGCACTTTGCCCTTCATTCCCACAGCTGTGGAGCATACCTCCACTCGGGGACCTGTCACAGGGGATTGGAGTTATTGCTTTAATTACCTTGTTCTTGACTAATTCATGATCTTGGAGGTAGAACAGCTGTTCACACATCCAGGAGCTCAATAGACAGCTGTGAGTGCATTATGCTGTTAGCTGCTGTGGAGTCTGTCCCTAACTCAGGGAGACCGTGTGTACAAATGGAACGAAATACTGCCACATCCTGCTCTATTCCCATGACTGTTTGTGAATTAGACTGTTGTGATCCACAGGGCTTTCACTGGCTGATTTTTGAAAGCAGATCACCAGGCCTTTCTGCCTACTCCACCGAGTCTGAAAGCTCTGCTAAAACCTATTCAGCCTCAAGGCAACATGCAAGCTACCAGCTGACAGATGGATGGTGGATCACATAGGGTACGTTGGCCAGGAACTGCACCAGGCCAAATTTTATCACTGAACCACCAATGTGAATGTATTACAGACCTCTGTTTCTCACTGCAGACTCAAGAGCCTCAACTGTGTCTCTCAAGGATCCTCCTTTGCATGCAGCTTAGAAGTACATGCTCTGAGGCCAGGCTGCAAGAGTGCTAAGTCTGCTTCCACCACTCACTAGCTGGAACTTGTAGTTAGCTAACCTCCCAGAGTTTTCCATCTGTAAAACGGGGATATCACTGTACTCATCTCTTCAGGGCATTATGAATTGAAGTGAGGTAATCTTTGCAAGGCACTGAGCAACATGCCTGGCCTATAGTGAGTGCTCAGGAAAGAACTTCTGAGTCTATCGAGTAGCTACACTCATTTGCTTCCTAATTCGTTTGTCACTGAGTCACTCATTTAATAAGCACAGGTAGTCAGAGCACTGTGAAAACAAGGTGACTGGGCTTCACCGTGGAGGAGCTCACTGCCCAGGGGGCAGTCACCCTCTGTTAAAACAAGGATTTAACAGATACGAAAGGCCACGTATTTATAATTCCATTTATATGAAATGTCCCAAACGGGTGAATCCTATGAGACAGAAAGTAGATTAACAGCTTCCACGGGCTGAATGGAAAAGGGGAATGAAGTGACTATCATGGAACAGAGGTTTTTTTTTTTGGAAGAGAGTGATCAAGATGTTCCTTAACTGGACAGTCGTGATGGTTGCACAGTCTTATATGCCAGAAACCACTGAATTGTACATTTTATAAATGCAAATTTTATATATGTGAACTACATCTTAACTAAGAAAAAAGGGCGGGGAGCCTTTTGTCTTTGTTACCTAGTGCTGCCGTAACAGACACACCATGAGTAGATGGCTTTAAAGAACAAAAATGTGTTTTCTTACAGTTTTAAAAGTCCAAATCAGGATCTCAACCATTTCAGTTCCTTCTGTGAGCCTCTCTCCTACTTTCTGGTACCTGCAGGCAGCCTCTGGCATTCCTTGACATTCCTTGGTGTCTGTCTTTCCTCCACTGTGTCCTTGTGCCGATTCTGCTCTTCTTACAACTCAGAAGTGATTAAGCCTAGGGCCCACCATACGCTGGCGTGAGCTCATTAACACAACAGGGAAAATCCCAATTTCCAAACAGGATCCATTTATGGGTACTAACTAGTTGCCACTGAGCGGATTCTAACTCATGGTAACCCTGTGAGTAGAACTCTCCACCACTCTGTTTTCACAGCGATGACTCTCAGAAAGCAGGCTAACAGGGCGTCTTCTGATGCACCTCTGGGTAATCTGAACTGCCAACCTTTCGTTGGCATCTGGGAACATGGTTGGTATTAGTTGCCATTGAGTCAATTCTGACTCATGGCAATCCCATGTGCATAGAGCAGAACTGCTCCATAGGATTCTCCAGGCTGCGTTCTTCTGGAAGCTGATGGCCAGGCCCATCTTCTTCGGTGCCTCTGGGTAGGTTTGAAGGATCAACCTCTCAGCTAGTAAGCAAGTTTGTTGCCGTTATTGTTTTGTTCTGTTTTTTTAAGTTTTGGTGAAAACATACACCTTAGATCATACACCCATGCAACAGTTTCTATGTGTACAGTTCAGTGACACTGGCTACATTCTTCACATATGTCAACAGACACATTATGTCTGTCCCCATACTGTTTCACCACCACTGACTTAGAATCAGTGCCCTATAAACTACTCAGCTATGCTATAGAGTGACTGCTGTCTATCTGATACAGATAATTGTTTAAGAGGTGTACAAGGATTTCAACACATACTTGGAGGAACACAATTTCATCCCAAGAGTCTGACTGCCCACTTACAGCTGCCTGACTTTGGCCAAGATTTACAATCTCTCTGGGCCACAGTTTCCTCATCAATAAAATGAGAATAATAATAATCATGTCACGGAGCACTGGGAAAATCAACCCAATCCATGCAGACTTGACCAGTCTGTGAATGTGATTTTAATCGGCAGTGTCATAACACAATTTCAAGTCAGCAGGCAAGGCCTGCTGCACCCCAGGGCCTAGCAGTGCCTCAGGATGAGGCAGCCTCTTGGGAAGACTGATTATCTGGAATGGTAAGCCTAGGCGCTCTCAGTGTCACAAGAGTCACCATGCAAAATAACATGACACAGTAATAGAGGACAGGCAACAACTCCAATGACCCTCGGGCTAGGCAGGTGGGAATCTCCATGGGGACCAGTACAAACCAAAGAGAAGAGGGGGCCCCTTGATGCTGCAGTCCTGGGATCACCACGGACCTCAACCTGGCTCTGGGTACAGGCCGCAATAATAAGTGAGGTTAAATCTGACAGGCAGTGGCTGGCAAGGAAGAGTCGACTTGCTGTGTCTTATCCTGACCCTGTTATTTACCACTAATGTGACCTTGAGCAAATTACCTCAACTCTACTTATCTTTGTTTTATCATCTGGAAAAATGAGAATAAAGAAAATCACACTTTACTATTGTTCTGAGCATTAAATGAGTAATACTATGTGTTCAATTGAAAATAAAAGCAAACACCAAGCCTGACAGCCTAGCGGAATGTGGGTCACAGCCAGATTTCAATTGTCTGGATAAAGAAACGTACACTGTTCTTGAATTTGAGGACTGAGTTTATGGACTCCCTAGACAGCTGTTGAGGCCCCACTCTGGGCCAACCATTGAATTAGATCCCGGAGATATAAAACAAATGGCCTTTCCCCCTTCCTCACCCCCAGGCACTATCTGTGAGGAAACATGAAGTTCCCTGAAGACCATCCAGAGGACAGAGTGCTCACACCTGACTAGGAAGAGCAAGCCAGTTCATTCTTGCCTTAGCTCAAATTAGAGCCCGATTATTCGCAGTTGGTCTTGAACCAAGCCGTAGATCATAAGTTACAGGTTGCTCTGTAGCCAGCCAACTGACTACCCCCAAGACAGCTGCCTGCCCCTGCCCGGTCAGCTGTGGCCTGAAACGCGACGGCCGCTCATGACACATGGCACGGTCATGGCTCCCCAGAACAGAAGCTAGTTTCCTGTTGGACAAGCAGGTGGAGCAGACACTCCTGCTTTAGCACCAAAGCCAAACCAAACCTGTTACCATCAAGTCAAGTCCAGCTCACAGTGACCCTATAGCACAGAGTAGAACTTCCCGTAGTTTCCAAGGAGCAACTGGTAGATTCGAACTGCTGACTATTTGGTTAGCAGCTGTAGCTCTTACCCACTATGTCACCAGGATTCCCTACTTTAGTACAGCAGGGAAAAGAAATTCCAACAGAGAGAACAGTATGGGCAAAATCCAGCCAATGCAGAAAAGTATGGGACATTTGTGGAACTGCAAGCAGTTCTGACAAGGACACAAACAGCACAGGCAAACAAAGGGTGGAGAAGCTGGATTATGGTCAAACATAAAACTGGAAAGAAGGCTGGGCAGGGTGGCCTTTGTTTCTGTTCTGAAGTCCAGAAATTCTTTCATTGCAGGGCAGGGATAGGGTCGCAGCAGTCCTTATCCCTACAGATGCTCGTGGCCCATCCACCATGAGTCATGGACTGTACCAGACATTGGAGTCAAGCCCCCTTGACCTGTCCCCCAAAAGACACTTTGAATCTAATTCTTTATGATTTGGAAGTTACTACATGACAGAAAAGATAACCTTCCTTGAGCATGAAGACAGTATAGAATCTCGAATTTAGAGATGTTGAGTTGGACTGGGTTTTATGATGCCAGTACTACTGGCCAGCTCAAGATTGCACAGATGTGGCAGGAGCTCAGGTCTTGCCTCCCTTCCATAAATCACCTGCTTTTCAAGGGTTTGTCTACTGATGACACTGTGGGACCATTGTAGTTGGGCTTCTCTTTTGAACTACAATCGAACTCTGCTCAAGAATCAGTCATGTTCATGTCCCCCTATAACCACCGCCTGTCAGTCAAAAACATGAGCTCCAAAGTATATTATCAGCTCATCTTGCTAAAATCATTATTTTTTAAAATTAGTTTTGAATAAAACTGTATTTCCTAGAGAAAGTAACAGGGGCCTTGACTCTAGTTCTCTATTTTACTTAGACTTTGAAGTCGGATGTACCTGGGTTCAAATCCTGGTTCCTCAGTTGTTAATTACAAATTCAGCCAAACTATTTAATCTTTTACAGTCTTCATTTCTTTATCTGTAAAATGCAGCTAAGAATGCTCCATTTTAAGGTCGTGATAAGGATTACAGGACCCCATGTATATAATATGATTAAATGGTATCTGGTATCCAAAAGGTGGTTCACACATAACATCGATCAACACAATCTGATTGTACTACTTGATGCCAATAATCTGATCACTGAATGTCATGTTTGCTGCAAATCTACAGATCTTACAGGACGTTATGCAGATCAAAGAATGAAAGAATGCATCCTTTGAAAAGTACCATCCAAGCTCCAGGAATGATCATGACATCAGACATGTAGAACTGTTAAAGCTCTGCTGGGAATTCTCCCTGCCTTCAAAGTAGCAATGGAAAGAGCTTGGGTGTAGAGAAAGGCTGGGTCCATGACCTGAAAATAATGAAATAAGCTTTTAATTGACTTCTGAACTTTTTTAAAAAGCCAGTCAAGTGCCATCTAGTCGGATCTGACTCATGGCGACCAATAGCAAAATTATTTCATTAGTATGTTTTATGTTATTTCCTATATAAGTTGTGATTTATTTAACAGTGACAATTTTTGGCAGTAATGTTTTTCCATATGCCACATATCTTGCATCCATTTACTGACTGCCTGGCCTATTTTCGAATAGGTGTTAGCATCGACAAATGTTAAACATTTGGGAAAACAAGGAATAAGATTATTCCTCAGCAACAATTAATAGGTTTTCACTCCCATCCCCACAACAAATGATTAGCATATCTTGTTCAGAGCATTGTATTGAGATTTCTGGAGCTCTGTGTGTGTTTAGTAGAAACAGTATTGCAACTGATTACTTATGTCTATATGGGCATAGACATGTGAGATGATAACATGTATTCATATTTATATAGTTGGCAAGTGAATGCCCTTGGCAAAATTAATTTCTGTTTTAAATTCATCCCCATGCTCATATGATCCAGAATAGTCTGTCTCCTGAGGAAAAAACACTCATCTGACAATGGTGGTAGATTATAATTCCAAAGACAGCTGTCACACTGGCTATCATCTCACATGCTCTTTTGCAATCTGACTTTGCCACTCCTCCATCAAGGGATAGAGTATAATTCCCCTCCACTTCAACCTGGGCTGACCTGATTGGCTCACTTATAACCAGTTGGATGTGAGAGAAGTCACTACACAATTCCCAAGGTAGGTCAGAAAAGATGATACAGGTTCTGCCTAGGTCTCTTAGAACACCTGTTCTTTGGAAGCTCCCTCTTGGAACCCAATACCATGTCATGAGAAACCCAAGCCACATGGAGAGGTCATATGTCAACAGCAATTGACAGTCCCAGCTGAATCAAATGATTTCAGAGTCTCCAAACGATTCCAGCCCCCAGCCATTTGAGTTACTTTGGGCTGTTTCAGTCTTCCCAAGTGAGGTCCCAGGAACAGACACAAGCTGTCTCCACTGTGCCCCATCTGATTTCCTGACCCCCTGTCAGCATTATATAAAATGGTTACTGTTTTATGCCATTAGACTTCGAAGTGCTTTGTTAGACAGCAATGGTTAGCCAGAAAAAAACAGTTCCCAAATGCCCACAGGTGGGCGGACGTGGCAGGTCCGCTTTTTGCTTCACGATTGATGAATTCTGTACAGGTCACATAAACTCTCAAAATCTGTTTTCTTATTTGTGATAATAGCCTTCTTATTACGGTATACAAATGAAGTCAGAAAATAATGGAGACAGCTTTTAAGAGACAACACTGTCATGAAGACTGCTGCTCTTCACTCGTCTTTCTGTGTACTGAAGAGCATCAGTCAGTAACTCACAGAAGATTGGCTTTCTGGAAAATAGTTATTAGCCCACAACCCACCTACCAGTCCAATCTAATGGATCCAGATGGAGCATTCACATTTCGGTAAAAACCAAACCACACCCCTCGAAACTTCCCATAAGCCAGTCAGACAGACATGAGACATGCCCCTGCCAACAGTGATCTCACTTCTTTTGTATAACGGCATGCCAAGTTTCAGAATGCTTCTTGTTCTGGTAACAGGAATCAAGAAAAGCCGTTCTGCCGTCCAGGAGCACACACCAGAGTCGGCAAACCCGCCTAACTCCATTAAGGTATCTTTTATTGTAACTCTGCTCAGACAGGAGCTTCAAGGCTTAGGGGCTGGCTCTGTGGATTTTATTCCTTGATGAAAACAGCCCCTTTCTAAACCAAACCACTGCTGCTGAGTTGAGTTCAATTCCAACTCATGGTAACACCATGTGTGTTCAGAGAAGTGTACTCCAGAGGGTTCTCAATGACTGATTTTTCAGCAGTAGATCATCAGACCTTTCTTCCAAGGTACCTCTGGGTGGACCTGAATCCCCAACCTTTTGTTTAGCAGCCAAGTGTGTTAACTGTTTACACCACTCAAGGATATTCAGACTAATTTGGCAGAACCTTTCCTTAAGTCTACCTCCTATTAATTTTTGTAGCCATGAGGGATAAATTAGTTTCCAACATTGAAATTAGTTTTATTCCATGTGACCATGACACATAGCTGTCATCTGCTGCCAGGACCACTCTGGTCCTATCTCGTGGGTGCTTTCCTACCTTCAGGCTCTGAAGCTTTGTGAACAAATTCTTGGTGAGTTAGTTACTAGCTGTGAAAGTTGGAAAAGACATTTATCATCTAAAACGAAGATAATCACATCTCATAGGCTGAGGAGGTGACAGCAAAATTAAACACTGCCAGGTAACTAGCAGATTTTGTTCCCTGACTCCAAAAATATTTATTGAGCTTTTATTCTGTGCCTGGCACAGGGCTAGATCCTGAGAACACATTGTTGAAAGGGCAGTCCTGCTCTCTACGAGTTTTAGGCAGTTGGAGAGATAGAAAGTCACCAAGCTATGAACACTGAGGACGGGAAGCGCCGTGACTGGCGAAACACAGTGCTACGAGAACTCTAGGAAAAAACTCTCAAACCAGACACTGGAGGCTCAGCAGGAGCTTCTTGGAGGCAATGATGTTTAAGGTGAGATCTGACAAACAAGGAGGGCCTGAGTGAAGATGGAGAGTGAGACAGAGAGAAAAGGTAGGCCAGGCAGGGGAGATAGCACGTACCAAGCCCGCAGGTAAGACAGCACAGTATTTCCTCAGACATTCGATGCTTCCGCTGGTTCCATGTGGCTCAAGTACAGAATGTCAGGCAGGAAGCCAAGGAAGATGAGCACTGAGGGCAGGCACCAGGCAGGCCATGTGGACCCTGCAGTCTTTGCAAAGGCATTTGAACTTTACCTAGCATTTCAGAATGAGCACCTAGACTGCAAGGCATAGAATGGATCAGAGAGGTCAAGAACAAAGGTCAGAAGACCAAGAAGAGGCTCTGCCATGGCCCAAGGGAGACGCCGTGACTTCGCGCATGACTGTTACTACTCTTACATTCAACTTCCCTTCGGCCAGGTGGTCAGGGCCTGAGAGACACAAGGTGTGTGTCTTAGGCTCGGTAATTCATTTCCTGGAAGATTTTTTAAAAAGCAAGGCCAGCAGTTGTCTAATGAGTCAACAAGAAATGGGCATGAGCACTGGGGCAAAAGAAGCAGAGGGACCAAGCCCTCAAATTTGGCCCTCTTCAGCACCACAGCGAGTTTGGCCTTTGCTTTCTTTCTCCGCAGTGCAGAGGCTCTACCTGAGTCCTCACAGAAGCCCAGCTGTTTTCTGGGCCTGGGACCCGTTCCTGAACAGGAAGCTGTTTCTAGAGTTGACAGCAGAATGTCAAAAGGGAGGGAGAAAGTGAAGTTTCAGCATAAGGCTCCAAAGAGCTCCAACTCAAAGTTTTGTCACTGTAATCCTCATGACACTCCAAAGAAAACGGCCTGACTCACAGGCCACATGAATCTTGAGAGGCAGGAATGTGGCTGGGTGCTGCTGGCCAGCCTCTCAGGGTTTGGTCTGCCTGCTTTCCCGAGGGTACATACGTTGGCGATGCCTCTCTGGAAGTCACAGAAGGAGGAAGGCCCTAGCCACCCTCACCCCCACTGCACCATTGCCCCCACGGTCTCCCTCTTCCTCCTCTGAGCTGTAGAGTCCCAAAGCTGGAGCCAAGTGGGGTCAAGGAAAGCAGGTAAATTCTGATCAGAGCTGAGGAGGAGCTTTTTGGAACCACTCCAGGGCCCACAGAGCTGGGAGTGTCTGCAGCTGATTCAACAGATGGGAAGACAGCAAAGCACCATGGAAAGTGAAGGAGATTCAGGGTCGAATTCCATTTCTCCCACACAGTAGCTGTGGGACCTGCAGCAAGGTCCTTCAGCTTCAGCTGGGCTTCAGTAGTGTCAGCTCTGAAATGAGAAAAACAATGTCTCCTTGAGGGGGTTCCTGGAAGAGCCCAATGTCTGGACTAGAACAGGTCCTGTAAAAATGTGAATTCTGACAGCATAAATTGTCTTTAGGATTATAAGACATGACCTTACACAGTTTTCTATCATTAATTGTGCTCGACGTGACTCCCCTCATGAGTCCTTTTAAGGGCACTGAGTAGGCCTCCACAACCTTGTCTTTCCACAGTGTCTCACACCGAATGAGGGTCAGTACACACTTCCTGGCTGACTGATAAACCCAGCTATCAAGACCCATGTGGGGGAAGAATAATGTAAAAATAAGAGTCTCTGACACTTAAGGGCATGTGTGTGCATGTGCACGTGTGCACACACACACACACACACACACACTTACTGCCCTCAAGCTGATTCCGACTCATGGCAACCTCATGTGTTACACAGTAGAACAGGTTCATAGGGTTTTCTCAGCTATAATCTTCATGAAAAGGTGCCCTAGCGGTGTGACCAGTTAAGACATTTGTTGTTAACTGAAAGGTTGGTGGTTCAAACTCCCTCACCAGCTCCACTGGGTGGGAAGACCTGAGGTCCTACTTTTGCAAAGATTATAGCCAAGAATACCTATAGGGCAGTTGTCCTCGGTCACCATGAGCTGCTTATGAGTTGAAATTGCCTTGATGGCACCTAACAACAGCAACAACAACAATCTTCACAAGAAGCGTATCTCCAGGACTTTCTTCCACAGCACTGCTAGGTGGATTCGAACCCTCAGCCTGAAGATTAGTAGTCAAGGGTAAACCATTCATCTTGCCCAGGAGTCTTAAAGGCACCCTCTGTCCCCTTTGAATATATAAAACACAGGGGTATTTTCACATCTCTCTTCCACCTGTCAGAAGTAGCTTAGAAGCCAGTTAACAGAAGGGGTGATTTGAAATAGAGTGAAACAAGCAGGGCTGGAGCCAGACCACCTGGGAGCCACCATGCTCCAGTGATGTCAATCTGGGTAAGTAACTGAACTTCATCTGTGAAATGGGAATAATCAGAGCATCTGTCTCAAAGAATTTCTGGGAGCATTTAAAGAGCCTGTGGAAAGCATTGGCGCATGGCATTGGGCTAATGCTGAATCAATGCTCTTTATCCCCATTATCATCAAAGCTCAGTTCTGTTTGCTGAACTGGACTCCCTTGATCTACAGCAACACTGTAAATCCCACCCTAGATAAAGGTCCCGCCACCTAGAATGGGGATCCCAAACTGGGTGGCAGGACAACAGCAAAGCTGGGCTGTTCTAGAGGACATATACCAAGGCAAGTTTGTAACAAGGCAAGTTTGCCTTGTTAATTATAAAATGCATTACAAACATTAGTGTGATTGTTTTTGTTTTTCCTAAAAAGTGATTTTTGAGGTAACACTTTAAAATTTAGTTACACCACGGTAGAGATCATCCTAGTCCCCACTTTGAGAGTCTACCATAAACTAGGTACTGTGCCCAACGTTTCTCAACAGTGAGCTCACTTAATGTCTTCAACCATGTCCTCCGTCCCTATGCACATGGAGTTATTTTCGTACCCATTTTAAAGATGAAGGAAATGATTGTCAAATGTCACTAAAGGTTCCAAGTGGGATTTGAATTGTTGGTTCCAAGTCTATGCTCTTTACGGCATTATACTTGTGGGATGAATATAAATTTTCTAAGAGGAATAAAATGCCAGCAGGCTCCAGATTTCCAGCCAAATGGCTACTCACCTCGCTATCAGAGTCTCCTCAATAAACATCACAGCATCTCAGCACCCTAAGGCCCATGGCACTTCTTTGCTAGTTAATCTCCTAGAAACTATCTTTCGTCTTCTTATTCCAAGTTAACCACATGAAGCCAAAAATCAAACCCACTACCGTCGAGTCAATTCCAACTCATAGTGACCCTACCAAAGAGAGTAGAACTGTTCCACAGTTTCCAAGGAGCACCTGGTGGATTTGAACTGCTGATCTTTTGGTTAGCAGACACAGCATTTAACCACTATGCCACCAGGGTTTCCTAACCATGTTAACCTTAGTTTATTACCTTGGAAGGACTCAGGACTCAGGGGGCCCTGCTATGACTGTACATTATATTTCTTAAGTCTAAGAATTTAAATCAAGCACTGAAGCTGCTTTGTTTTCTGGTTAGCCCATTCAAACCAGATTGTACACTCCCCTTCTCAAATAAATACGGTTATCTTTCTGAAACCAAAAAAGCATTGTATGGTTAAGGAAGGAAAAACAAAAAGACATCAAGAAATAGCAGCTTATTTTGCTTTAATATCTCACAGTTCCTGGGTGAGCATGTGGCAAAACAAGACAAATTTGTACGTCTCGCTCCAAGAAAAGAACTGATTAGACAGAAGGCACCAGAAATTGACTTGCTGGGTTACATGTAAACAGTAAATGGGGGGAAAGAGTCACCAAGGGTAAGGGAACTTGTGCTGTCATCTCACCAGCACATCACAAGGCCGATGTTCAGCTGATGTTCAGCCCCCTTCTTACATTCCGGTGTAAACAGCAGCTGGCACTAAGAAAACAAATACTCACACGGCAGCAGGACATGAGGGCGTGAAAAGGAACTGATAATAGAATAAGCCCCTAGGTCCTCTTTCCCACGTGGCTCCCACAAGCATCTTGGTGGCAGTGCCTCACAAATGAACCATTCATCACTATCTGGTTAGTGGAAAGACCGAATCCTAAAAGCCTGGGTAAATATGCTTTGTCCATGCTCTTCAATCAGATGCGGATGACTTGGATGGGTCCTGGGATGGAGGGACGTACCACATCCAGCCTGTCGTCTTAGGTGATAACGGTGGGTGCGGTGCGTCCAGTCCTTTCCTGGAGTTGGGACACCTTCAGAGCAATGGAAATAAGGGGGGCCAACATGACCTAGGGAGACACAAAGAGCAGAACCTTTCCCATCACTTTCTTTAAACACAGATCCATCATCTCAGCCCAACCTGGCTTCTGAGCCCGCAGCCCCCACTGCCCACTCAGATGTCTCAGACCCCAAATTAAACCAAGTTCATTACTGTCAAGTCAATTCCATCTCACTGTAACGCTGCTGGATGGAGTAGAACTATTCCATAGAATTTCTGAAGTTACAAATCTTCTATATTATTATTAGCACTCACTCATTCATGCATATTTGTTATCAGACATTAGCTGAATGCTCACTACATGTAGTTTGTTTATTTTTTGTTTTAGGTGAAGGTTTACAGAACAAACTAGTTTCTCGTTACACAGTTAATGCACATACTGTTTTATGAGATTGGTTAACAAACCCACAACATGTCAACACTCTCCCTTTTCAAATTCAGGCTCCCTATTACCAGCTTTCCTGTCCCCTGCTGCCTTCTAGTCCTTGGCACGCTCCTTTAGTCTCATTTTGCTTTATAGGCCTGTCCAGCCTTTGGCAGCAGGGCGAACATCAAAAGTGGCTTATCACTGACTTGAAATGGTGTCTGGGAGCCATACTCTCAGGGTTACTCCAGACTCTATCAGGCCAGTGAGTATGGTCCTTCTTTTCGAGTTACAGTTTTGCTCTGCATTTGTTTCTAACTCTGTCCAGGACTCTCTATCGTGAGCCCTGTCAGAGCAGTCCATGCTGGTAGCTGGGCACCATCTAGTTGTGCTGGACTGTCTGGTCGAGGCTGTGGTAGAGGTGGCCCAGTAGTCCTTTGGACTGATCTTCCCCAAAAGCCACCACTGTCCAGTCGATTCTAACTCATAGCAACCATATAGGTCAGAGCAGAACTGCCCCAGAGAGTCTCCAAAGAGAGCCTGTAGGATCTGAACTGACAACCTTTTGGTTAGCAGACATCACGGAACCACTGTACCACCAGAGTCTTTAGTGCTCTTCATTCTTCCCGAGGTTGTAAATCTTTATGGAAGCAGACTGACACATCTTCCTCCCGCAGAGCACTGACCTTGCAGTTAGCAGCTGAGCACTTAACCACTGCACTACCAGGGCCCCTTGTGATGTCTCAGGGGCTCCTCAAATGCTAAGTCCAAAAGGAAACACGTTCTTTCCCCAAAGCCTAGCGCCAGCATTCCCTGTGTCAGCGATCTGATACCACAGTTCCATCTTATAAAGCAAGTGAACAACTAGGAATCATTCTTTTTTCTTTATTTCTTTCACTAATGGATGTGAAATTCAGAGAACATAAAATTAATGATTTTAAAGTGAACAGTTCAGTGTTATTTAGAACATTCATCATGTTGTACAACCGGCACCTCTAATTCCAAAATATTTTCATCACCTTGAAAAAAAATTTCATGCCCATTAAGAAGTCACTACCCATTTCCAACTCCCCTCAACTCCCAGCAACCACCAATCTGCTTTCTGTTACTATGGACTTACATCTTCTGGATATTTCATATAAATGGAATCATACAATACGTGGCCTTTTGTCTGGCTTCTTGTACTTACATCATGTTTTCAAAGTTTAGGAGTCATTTGTGACACCTTCCTTTGCCCCATTTCCCTTCTCTAATCCATTGGCGAAGCTAAAGAACTTTCACCTTTTAAATATCTCTCATTATCACCCACTTCTCTCCATCTCATTGCCATAGTTCTTCCTAAACCAGCACTCTTCAGTGCAATGGTACCCCAACACCCACTTCTGCACCCTCAAAATTGTTTCCCACACTGCACTCAAAGTGATCATTTCAAAATGCAACATCTGCCATCTACTTCTTATAAAAATATTCTTTGGGGGACTGCTGAAATACATTAATACATATTAAAAAAGAAGTAGGAACAACAATGGAAGTTTTAATACACAACTTAGATAGAGTTCAAAATCTGTCAAACAAACCACAAACAACAGAAGAGAAAATAGATAAATGGGAACATGGGAACTACTAAGAATCAAACACTTTGCTGATCCAAAGACTGTATTAATAGAATTAAAAGTCCACCTGCAGAATGGGAACAAATATTTGGCAACTATATGTCAGACCAACACCTGATCTCCATAATCTATGAGGTACTATAAAATATCAACAAGAAAAAGATAAATCATCCAATTAAGTCATGGGCAAAGGAGACGGACAGGCACTTCACTAAGAGGAGATCCAGACAGCCTAAAACACATGCGGACATGCTCACCATCTTTAGCTATTAAAGAAACTCAAATCAAAACTACAATGAGATACCATCTCACCCCAACAAGGTTGGCCATGATCCAAAAAACACAAAGCAACAAATGCTAGAGAGGATATGGAGAAATTGAAACTCTCCTACACTGTTGGTGGGTTTGCAAAATGGTGCAATCTCTTTGGAAGGCAATCTGGAACTTCCTTAAAAAACTGGCTACAAATATACCATTTGACCCAGTCATTCCACTTCTTGGAATAGATCCTACAGAATCAAGGCCATTCATACCAACTGATACAGGTACACAAATGTTTATCGCAGCACAGTCCACAACAGCAAAAAGATGGAATCAACCCAGATGCCCAACAACAGAGGAATGAATAGACAAACTATGGTATATATACTCAATGGAACACTAAGCAATGATAAAGAACAATGAAGATTTTAGGAAACATCTCATGACCTGGTTTCAATTTGAGGACATTACATTGAGTGAAACTAGTCAGTGACAAAAGGACAAATATTATATGAGACCCCTACGATGAGAACTTAAAAACAGACTCAAGCATAGAAGAAAAGACTCTTTGATGGCTGCAAGGGTGGGGTGGAAGGTAGGGCAAGGAGGGGAGGGTGTAGATAGTTGATAGAAACTTGGTTGGGTGAAACATGGGACAGTACACACTAGAAAGAAGATCAATATTAACTGGACTTCAACATAACATGATTACTCCTCTCATCTTAATCCAATATTACAAGGACAGAGTAGCTGGGGTCGGGGGCCGAGGACCATGCTCTCAGGGGAAACCAAGGCCAATTGGCACAACTAGCATTTTTCTAAGAGAGCCCTTTGCACCCCACATTGGTGAGTGGCATCTGGGGTCTTAAAACTTGATTCCCGTATAAATTTACATGCCCACCTATATGCAGCTTCCACCGGTGACAGGGAAAGCAGTGGAAGCTGCATATAGGTGGGCATGTAAATTTATACAGGAATGTACATTTTCACTCAATCATCTCAAATTAAAAAAAACTGCCAAGTTGCCATCTGAGGGTACAGCAGATGGTCCCTACTTAGCACAAGCAGGTGATTACCAAGGACCAAAATGACATGGGTGAAAGAGAAACCAGAAGACAGAGAGACCCACGTGAGTGGGTGACTACATCTACTTGTGACTGGAAGAACTGGATGGTGCCCGGCCACCACCAGTGATAGCTGTGATGGGGCTGACAAAGTTGAGTCTCACTGGCAACACAGGAATGAAAAGGGTTGCACTTTGAGAGCTCCATTAAGACTGCAATTAATGGTCCATGGGCCTCTGAGTTCCCCTGGGAGCATGGCCCCTGACCCTGATATTGCCCCTGTCCATATAGCATAACGGAGGTCAACTCTCAGACAGGAATGGATTGGACTTGGCAGCACAGAGTGACAATATCACCTGTGCACTTTGTGGTTCTGTGCATCTATAGGATGTCATCCTGCTGACCTTTTACTGGAGGAAGGGGAGTGGGTGAACAGGAGGGGCTAGGGGACTCTTGTGAGGATAAGATATGTATGGGGTAGAGAGGAAGAGTGTGCTGTCACTGGGCAGAGAGAGCAGTGGGAGCTGCAATTTATACGGGAACGTACATTTTCATTCAATCATAATAATTAAAAAAAAAAGAGAAAACCACTACTGTAGTCTAATTGTCCATTTTATAGATGAGAAAACTGAGACCCCAAAAGGTGAAAGATCTGACCAAGTGATTCTATCACAGAGTCAGGTGCGGGGCCTTTCCTTCTGTGCATTGGTGCTTGCCTTTATCTAAATTTCTACCATTTTATACTTTGATGGAAACCCTGGTGGTGTAGTAGGTATGTGCTGTGTTTGATAACCAAAAAGTGGGCAGTTCAAATCCACCAGGTGCTCCCTGGAAACTCTATGAGGCAGTTCTACTCTGTCCCATAGGGTCGCTATGAGTTGGAATCAACCCAACAGCCACAGAAAGAAGAAAAAGAAACTTAGATGAAAGGGAAAACCAACTCCATGTGCTGACCACACCAGTTGCTATTCCCCTGTAAGGCTTGAACAAAGTCCCAACAAAGCACTGAAGCTGTGACCTAAAATCTATAGAGTAAGAGAAGGAGTCTCCCCATGTGGAATGGTGACACACCTGGACATCGTGGGCACCCTACACTCTTTAGTGCCATCCCACCTCTCCCTCACCATTTCTTTAGACTACAGTTGGGAAAAAAACTTACTTTGCATTTATTATTTGTGTCTACCATGTGCCAGGCTTTTACCTTGTGGACAAAGAGACAATTGCATTTCCTTCCCTCCTTTCCTCTTTCTCTGTTATCCTGTTGGTTACAGACGCAGACCCCAGCCTTGGTTTAGGTTTGAGGGATGCCTACAACTCAACAGAGGTCTGCAAGGATTGGTGCTGGAGCCTGGCCTCTAGAAACACTGTGAACGCAAAGAAGCATTTTCTCACCTTTCCCTTTCTAAGAACTGTCCTTTCTCAAAAGCTTACCCTAGGTGACAGGCACAGAGTTTAGCATTTTTCACATGCCTTCTTTCCTTCAATGCCTACAATAGCCTATAAGGTGGGTATTATTCTGCCCATTTTATAGGTAAGGAAACTAAGACTTGAAATAACTCACCTGGGGACACAGAGCTATAAAGTGACAGGAACAGAATTTGAACCAAGAACTCTCTGACTCAAAACCCTACATTTCAAATCACCATGCCAGGGCTTTCCACATGAGTTTCACAGGACTTTAGTTAGGTGTTAGATGAAAAGGGGCTTAGTGGAAAAACAACAGGTGTCTTTACTGTAAGACTGCTCAGAGTCTTTAATAGGTGCTACATGTTGTGAGAAGAAACACTGTAGGGCAGTAGTTATAGTGCTTGGCTGTGAACAGGAAGGTCAGCAGTTCAAACCCACCAGCTGCTCTGCAGATCAAGGATGTGCCAGTTTGCTTCTGTCAAGATTACAGCCGCATCTACCCTATGGGACAGTTCTACTCTGTTCTGTAGGGCTGCTATGAGTCAGAATCAACTCAACAGCAAGGGTATTTGTTTCTAGGAATCACGGGGGTTGAGGGTGCAAATGGCTAACACTCTCACCTGCTAACTTAAGAGCTGGAGGTTTGAGTCCACTCAGAGTTGTCTGGGAAGAAAAGCCTGGTGATCTACTTCGAAAAACTCAGCCACCGAAAACCCTACAGAGCACAGTTCTACTCCAACACACGTGGGGTCAGCATGAGTCAGAAATGACTTGATGGCAGTTAGATGGCTTTTTACTTGCTTGTTTATTGTGACTTGCCATGAAGTGGCTAGCCTAACTTACAAAATTTCCTAACCATTTTCTTTTTGGCCACAGAACTCTGGCTGGGGAGCACCTGCTAAGAAGCAGGTCATGAGGAACACACTCTGGGAAACTCCTCGTATGTCACTGCCTCCTCTTTGGCTCCTTTGTTTTAGGGACTGTCCTCTAAGTTCTCACCCTTACAGTATGGTCCTTCTGAAGATTCCTTGGGTGGGGACAGGAAACCCAAGTCACCAGGCAGCAAGTCCTTAGATTTTTCAATGGACAACTTCTTGATGGGCCATCAAACTAGCTCTTCCTACCACTAAATCTAGAACTAGTACATGTTTTTCCAGGGCCAGTGATCAGACCAAATAAAGCAGCAAATGATTGGCAACAGACCACAACACCAGACAGGGGGCTGATTTAGAGACAGCTGTCCTGAATGTACCAAGTTGAGCTAGTAACTGTTTAACCTTCCTTTACCTCCATTTCTTTGTGTGTAAGGATAATGATGGAATCTACCACACTGGAGGATTAAGTGATTGATAGGTTTACAACAGACTCGGCAAATAGCGATTCCCAGATATTTGCTAGCTATTACTGCGGTTACGAAGTATTGAGAGGGAGATGGAGGAAAGTGAGCATAGCTAGAATCCTGTTTCATCGCCGGGGAAAAGGGTTGTTACACTACAGGTTCAGGGCAACCACAGTCATTCCTTCCAACAGAAAGAACTCACAGAGCCCAGGGCTTGGGCCTTACCTGGGGGTCCTGGTAGATCTTGGCGATGTCCTTCTCATAGCTGTCAATGTACAGCCGAATGGTTGCCCCTGCACTCCCAGTCCCACTCAGTCGGAAGATAATACGAGAACCATCTGCAAAAATCAGCCGCAAGCCCTGGAAAAGATAAGCAGTGATTTTTTTTTCCCCCACATGCTGGAAGGGGTATTGAAGGTTAGCAAATTACAAGGGGTCCATTTGAAGACCTAATTTCATCCATACTGGATCAATCGGGGGGTTAGATCCTTGATGAATGGCAGCAATTGAGCCTCATGAATCTGGCTTCTGTCAACCTCTCGCTGAATCCAAATAATGGGGGCTTAGCTAACGCTGGAGGAGCATTCCTAGTTCAGGTGGGAGAGCTGATCCCTGTGATGTTGTATGATGTGAGGCTTTCCCTCCCCTCCTCACCTCTATGATTTATGGACCAGCCATTTCAGTTTGAAGCTTAATAAATAAATAACACCACAAGATGCAGAAATTCCATCTCCAGATCAGGAGAGTAATATGGTACAGGCACAGGAGGCCAAGCTGCACCTTCTGCCTAGGGAGGACCAACGGACACAATGGACTAAAACCAAAGCAGAAGAGGTTTCAGGTAGACAAGAGGAAGAACTCTTTGTAAAAATACATGTAGGCTCAAAAAGAGAACAGGTAGCCATTAACAATTCCCAACCCATCAACCATGACCCAGTGGTGAATCTCCCACTGATAACTGATGACTCAAAGAAGGGCCCAAAGGGTGTGAGACCCAGCCCAGCCCTTCTCTCTGTCGCCCTCTTCTCCCCTCCCTGGCAGCATCTCTTTGCCTCAGTGATCTTCTTGCTTCAGAGCAAAGGGCTGAGTCCTTGTGGGTAGGCATTCCATGGCCGGAGGTAAGAGGCTGGGCAGTACAATCACCTCAGGATCCTTCAGGCTTGATGGCTCTAACAACGCTTCCATAAAAAGAAGAATCTTATGTAACTGAAGACTGGCCAGTAGGAAAGCTGCTTACCTCTTTGGCTGCTCATTATCAAATAGTCCCCACCAAGAGTTTGATTAAGTAAGTAATTAGCCAAGAAGTTGGTTAATCTTAATGGGCTTTGGATTACTCAACGGTAAATCTCTAAAATGAGAAGCAGAGCCTAGATCTTAGATCTAGTCGTTCTGACAGTCTGTAATTCTGCACCTTTTGATTTTAAAACAATGTGCCTTATTGTCAAGACTTATTATGAAAATTCTCTGCCTTTAGATCCTTTAACACAAGAGTCTGACAGATGATATGCCTTTCTTTCCTTTTCTTCCTTCCCATCACCTTCCTGCCCTTTCTCCCTCCCTCCCTCTGAGTGTCTTTGATATATGAGGCACCATGCTGGAGCTCTGAAGAAAACATCTTGCCCCCGAGTTGCCCACAGTCCATCAAGAAAGACTGAAGAATAAACAGGCAATATTTTGCTCAAGTGGTAAGTACCTCAACAGGAGTAAGCAGAGTATCAAACGAACATACAAGGTGGGTAACTAGCCCAAGCCTGGGGGTTAAGGATGAGTTTCTGGAGGGAAGTATGTCTAAACAATGACGTCTAAGATATCATGGAGAACTCAGCGGACACAGAGTGAAGCAGTGTTCCAAGTAGAGGGAAGAGCATGTTAGATGTCAGAGGTGAGAGTATGACTAGTCAAGGACTTCCTAGTGGGTCAGTATGGGTAAAGTGAAGAGCAGGAGGAGAACAATAGGACAGAGAAGGCTGAAAGAGCAGGGAAAACCAGATTATAATGGTGATTACCACATGTACCATATCTGAGGGCAGAATTTATTCAGCTGTGTATATCCAGGGTCTAGGGCAGAAACAAATGTTGTGGGTGTTCAAAAATATAGTACCATATTTCTACGTAAATTATACATTCTTTGGCCAATCCTGCCCTCTCCCTATCAGGTGTTTTCATATGTATGTATTATGGATTTAATTGTATCCCCATAAAATGTGCGTCAACTTGGTTAGGCCATGATTACCGATATTCTGTGACAGTCCACCACTTTGTCATCTGATACCATTTTCGTATACGTTGTAAATCCTACCTCTGTGATGCTAATGAAGTAGGATTAGAGGCAGATATGCTAAGAAGGCTGGACTCAGTCTACAACAGAGATTGTATCTTGAGTCAATGCCCTTGGAGACATAAAAGAGAGAAGAGAGCAGAGAGACAAGCACACCTCCTACCAACAAGAAGTAGTGCCCAGAGCAGAGCACATCCTTTGGACCACAAGTCCTTGTACCAGAAAAGCTTCTAGACTAGGTGAAGATTGATGACAAGGACCTTCCCCCAGTGCTGACAAAGAGAGAAAAACTTTCCCTAGAACTAGCACCTTGAATTTGGACTTCTAGCCTCTTAGACTATGACAGTATAAACTTCTGTTTGTTAAAGCCATCCACCTGTGGTATTTGTTACAGCAGCATTAGATAACTAAGACAGAATTCTATGCTATTTTTTTTTTAACACATTGAACATTAGCACTGGAAGGCTCAAGAGCTACAGGAATGATCTCTTACATTCACTTAGTGCTGTGCAAATTCCCAAAGCATTTTCACAGTTTTGCCTCATTTGCATTTCATGATGTATAAGGTAGAAAGGACAAACATTAAATTACATTTTGCTAATGAGGAAACAAAGACTTGCCCGAGGTCACACAGCTGGAATATGTGGCTGGAACACAGAGATTCGGACAGAATCCAGATTGTCTGACATTTGTTCTAGGAGTATTTCCTCTGCCCTAACTCCCCAAATCCTGGTTTCCATAAGCATCCATTAGCTCCCCAGGCTACAGCATAAGACATTGTAAAGACAAGCAGTATCTTGTTCTGCACTGCTGTGCCGGGTTGTGCCACAAGTAATATCCTGTGGATAATGACAGTTTAGGTTTCCAAGTCTGTAAGTGGCTTATCTATTTTTTTTATTTTTCAGAACTTAGAGGAAATCAAAGAAATCTTTATAATAATGTCACTTTCATGCTGTCATTCTAAAATGATCCTGAGAATAAAAACAGGGGGTTGGCATCTAAACCAACAGTTCCGTCCTGTTTTTTTAGATTCTGGGGCTCCTTCCTGTTGCTACACTCAACACTACACCTTGCATATAATTCCTGAGGGTGTTAATATCCCTCTGCAGTCTAGGATAACAATTCTAGAATATGGGCACAGGAATCACATAGAACCAAGGCAAAACTCAGTTCCCCACTGGCACATGGGAATGTTGTATGCGACTCAACAGAAAAGCAATTGAGAAAAACTATCCTAGAAAAACACGGCACCAAAGGAAACATCACCAAGGGGCCTTTCTCTTCTCCCTCAAGACTTCAGAGATGAAGCTCTTTGTATGGTCTCTTTCCCACATACACACAGATTCTGTTCCTACCTGATTTCTCGAAATGCTTCCATCCACTGGATCACTATATTCAAAGTTGTCTGCTTTTGCCACAGTGTAAACTTTGTCACCTGATGAAAACTGTTTCCCCACAAAGGAGCGATCGAACATCAGGGCCTCCAAGTCCTTCATCATTTTGTTTGCTCCCTCAGCCTCCACCTCCTCATAGTCGTACCTGGAAGAAGTCAGGGAGGTGAGGCCCCTGGGCTGAGTTCCCATCGGACACAGGAATTTCAGCATTTTCTTCATCATTCGTTTGGCCTTCCCCCCAAACCACTGAACTTCAGAAGAAGCTGGCAAGTCAATGAGCTTGTCAGTCACTGGGGATAGATCAGGCCAGGAATGGAATGAAGGGCTGAAAAGTCACCAGCGTGGAGAATTTCAGGAGAAGAGTTAAGAGCTTGGGAATAAGCAGAAATCCCCATCTTGGCTTCTCTACAGAGCAAAGCTTTAGAGAGCTTCAAAGACAAAGAGAGATACAATCTTCTATTTAACCAGCACATCCTGAGGAGGGAGAATTAAAAGCATGTTATCTCTAAAGAACTCAGCATAAACAGCAAATGACTCAGCCGCTTCTCTTCCCAATGCCTGGAGCTCTTTGGGGTGAATGATGAAACTGCTTGCCTTCTGGGACCTGGCTGAAGCTGCTGAGATTTGGGCTAAGGAAAGGCCCAGTCTCCACATGAGCTTCCAAAAATGAGGTCACATTTTCACTGACCAGATGAGGGGGCCAAACTCTAGCTTCTTTACATCTGAAACGCCTCCATGGTTCTAGGGAGAGTGGATTCTGGTCCAAAGGGAGGCCTCTTATGAATGTATCAAGACCAAGGAAAAAAGAAGTACACACTACAACTATCTTTTTTGCTTTCAAGAACTGTTCTTGACTTCTTCCTTATGAGGTTGAAGACTCTTACAGGTGGATTTTCTTGACCTAGTGGCACATACCCTCTTGAGAGAGCTATTTTTTAGAGGCTCAAGATAGCAGAGTCTATATTTATTTGCAATAGTGAAAGAAATATGATATGTGTAAGATGACACCTCTGAGACATGAGAAATACCAGGAATTAGGGCCAACCTATCCTGGCTCCAGGATTCTATGAATCAAGGACAAAACAGTCCCCTTAATCTTTAAGTCAGCTCTTTTCCCCAGTTAAAATGATTAACAGCAAAAAATTACAACCAGGTGTTTGTGCTTTACATCTGTGACCTTTGGGCGTTCAAGGGAAATGTTCTATAAATCCTAGGCACAGAGGGGCATAATGGAAAGAGTCAGGACTTTGCAATCAGACAAAACTAGCCATGAATCCAACCTCTATCAGGTACTAACTATGGGCAAGCTGTCCCATCTATCAAATCTCAGAATCTCAGTTGCCTCCAAATTGTTTTAAGACTGATATGAAATAGTGAATGCAAAAGAGCATTTGACAAAAATCCCTTTTGTTCCATAAATGGAGAATATAATGGAGTCTTAACTACTCATAAATACAGGTTCTAAGGACTTCATTTCCATACTTGTCTGGTAGTTATATTTGAAATTAATAGATACATACATCTTAAAATAGTTTCAAGTAGGGACTGTAATTCAAGAAGGACCTTCTCTGAACAAACCCTCCTAATGTTACGCCACTCTGGCCTACTGTTTATTCATTAATGCATTCATTCACCTAGGCACAAAACATTTGTACAATGTCTACTGTGAGTTAGGCATTTGGTGATATCATGAAGCAGAAAAAAGGGCACGTTCCTGATTTTATAGCATTTTAGACTGTGAAGAGCTCATGAGCAGTGTTCTGAATAACCAGGTTTTTCCAGCTCTTAAAGAGCAGAGGTTCTTGCCTTGGTTCCCAAGTCTATTGTGGTTCACGTTGTTGTTAGTTCCTGTTGCATTAGGTTCTGACTCATAGAAATCCCACACACCAACAGGATCAGACCACTGAGCACACGGAGCTTTCTCTGGCTGGTTTTTCAGAAGTAGATCACCTGGCATTTATTCCTAGTCTGTCTTAGTCTGGAAACCAGTTCAGCAGCATGCACGCCTCCACTGACAGAGGGTGGTGGCTGTCCTTGAGGTCCCTTGGCCAAGAATTGAACCCTGGTCTCCCACATGGAAGGTGGGAATTCTACCACTAAGTCATCACTAACCTATGACTATATGGTACCAGGTGATGTTATAACCTACACTTCCCACAAAAGAATAACCTGAGGTAGGAAAAGATCAGGCAACTTTTCCAAAGGATTATAACTGTGGAACCCAAGTTGCTTCAGGTTGAATTCCTTCGTGACCACCTGGAGATCAGACTCTGAAATCAGAACTCTAATGTTTAAAACCCACCTGTCTTACAGAAAAGCAACTGAAGTCCAGAGAAACTACATTTTTGCATAATTAATTAATTACAGTAAATGAATAAAATCTCTAATATCTGTCAACTATCTCATCTATGAGCTCTCACCCTCCTGCCCTTGTAGCCATCAAAGTTATTTTCTCCTGTAGGTAATTCTATTTTTAAGTCCTTATAACAAGGGTCACACATAATATCTGTCCTTTTGACACTGACTGATTTCACTTAGCACAGTATCTTCCAACTGAAACCATGTTATGAGATATTTTCTAAATCCACATTTTTTTTTTTATCATAACATAGTGTTCCATAGTTTGTTCATCCACTCATGTGTGGATGGACTTCTGGGTTGATTCCATCTTTTAGCGACTGTGGATTGTGCTGCAATAAATGTTTGTGTACATGTGTCTATTCAAGTGACAGTCTTTGTGTCTGCAGGATAAATTCCAAGCCGTAGAATTACTGGATCAAATGGTATACCTATTTCCAGCTTTTTAAGGAAGTGCCAGATTGCTTTCCAAAGAAGTTGTAACAATTTTGCAATCCCACCAGCACTGTAGGAGAGTTCCAGTCTCCTAATGTACATTTGTACATTTCTTTCAGAATAACAATTTATTAGATATCTGTCTTCTCTATTTCCTTCCCAGAACTGCAATTGCGAGGGTCAGAAAAAAAATGTTGGTAGTGTTTTTTGTACATATGAGAGAAAAGGCAACTGGAGAAGCACTACTGGCAAAAAAAAAAAAGGCCTTGCTTTTACAAATAGGAGAATGCATGGTAAGGAAGAATTACTAAGTATTCCAAGTATTTTGTTCACTGATGGCCTGGCAGTAAGAAAGTAGGTATTCAGTAAATATTTGTTGACTCAATGAATGTCAAGTATATACCCTTTAGAGACCTATTTTAATAAGAGGAAAAGTTGTTTGTTCTAAGCTATTTTTTCCATAATGTAAGAAAAAAACTTGTTCAGACATTTAGTGAATGGAAACCCTGGTGGTATAGTGGTTAAGTGCCATGGCTGCTAATCAAAAGGCTGGCAGTTCAAATCCACTAGGCACTCCTTGGAAACTCTATGGGGCAGTTCTACTTTGTCCTATACAGTTGCTATGAGTCAGAATTGACTCAGTACCAGTGGGTTTTGTTTGTTTGAGTTTATAAAACACTTGCAGATGTATATTTTCTCTAATTCTCCTAACAGCTAGACTCTTCTCATTTCTACAGATAAGAAAACTCAGGCACAACAAGGGGTAAAAATGTCTCCTCAACCTACTAAGGGGCAGAAGTAAAATTCTAACCCATTCTTCTGCATCAAATTCCAGTGCTATCACCATGTCCATGTTTAAAAGGCTTACACAGCATTTATTCTTTTGAATATGTCAACTAATTTTTAAGCCTCATTCTTTATGGCTGACATCAAAGTTGATTTCATCTCAATTCTGACAGAATTATTTAATAAATCCTTAATTGGTAGAAGCTGGATGTATTTGGTTTCATTACCACTTACGATGCGGGAAAAGAACCGTATGCCTGAGAATTCTCCCTGCCGGGCTTCCCACCCCACCTCACATCCCAGCCAGCTGTGGCTCACCTGGTAAAGAAGTTTCGGCCATACTTTTGCCAGTGATCTTTCAGGATGTCCTCCACACTCTGCTTGCGGGTGGCTAGGATAGAGAGCCAGGCCAGAACGGCCCAGAGCCCATCCTTCTCACGGATGTGGTCAGAACCTGGACAGAGGGGAGCAAGCAGCTGTTCAGCATGAGATTTCTCCACAATACTTGATAATAAACCCAACAGTAAGCACACTAAAAAAAAAAAAAAAATACTGAGTTGATTGTGACTCCTGGCAAGCCTATAGGACAGAGCCAGAGCAGAGCTGCCCCATGGCGTTTCCAAGGCTGCAGTCTTTATAGAAGCACACTGCCACTGCCACATCTCTCTTCCAAAGAGTGGTTCTTGGGTTCAAACCCCAACCTTTTGTTTAGCAACCGAACACTTAACCACGGCACCACCAGGGTTCCTCAATAGGCATGCAGATCCAATTAAAAAGTTTACAAACTTGACCAAGGACTGGAATCCACAGAGAAGATCACATATTAAATAGACACAATACTGAAAAGAACTGGTGCTTCCCAGAGTAACTGAGATTATACAAGCAAATGCCAATAAACCTGTTGGTGAAGTAATTTGGCACACTTTTACATATCGATTATTAAAGTATGAATGTGAGGAAAAGTTTTAAAAATTAAAAAAGCAAAACAGCACATGAACATAAGTCATTGTTACAAATGTTCAGTATTTAAAACAGTCTGATCCCTCAGCAAAACAAAAGAAAGACCCTAGAAGAGACTCATGCACATGTGAGACTTGAGAATATGTGTTTCAAGCCTGCTGGAAAAGGATGGTTTACTTTTTGAATGGTGTTTGGACAACTGGCTAAATAGCTGTAAAGAAATTTCTGTTTTATCCTTACAGAACACCATACCTAAACAAATTCCAGATAGATTAAAAATTCAAACATAAAAACAGAAAACCTTTAAGTACCAGAAGATAGAGATGAGTATTTTTAAGACATGTAGGTGGAGAAATACATGTAAATGCAGAATTCATAATGGAAAAAAATGAATGTATCTGTCTACCTTAAAAATTAGCATTTCTGTACAGCAAAACTACTATTGATTAAAAGGCCATTGACCAAAAACAAAAACAAAAACCTTTCCAACATAAGATAGATGCTTAATATGCTTAAAATAGAAAAACTCTGACATGTTAATAAGGGCCAAACCTCAATAGAAAAACACACAAAGCATCTAAATAGGCAATACATACTGATAACCACTTAAGGTTATAAAAAAGGTAGCATAATTTTGATGATAAGAGAAAATAAAACCATAAAGAGAAACTGCTATTGCCTTAAGAAACAGCCAAAGATTTCAAACCAAGACACCTAGCATCAGAAGGTATAAGGGAAATAGGATTTCACTGTGCTACTGGTGGGGGAGGACACTGGTACAATCTTGACAAACAATTTGGCAAAAAAATATCAGTCTTAAAAACTAATCTAAATTTGGATCTAGTAACTCCAACTCTAGGACATCTTTCTGTAATCAACAGGAACTGATTAAAATATGAAAATCACATTTGTCTCTTAACAAAGGACCTGTTAAAGTCTTTATGAAAATTAACAGACTGGCTCCTCTGGATGTGATTGTATGTACGTCTCTGGCAAAAGAGGATGGCAATAGTTTCCCAAGGGCCTTATGTGGAAAAGCACGTTCTCTTTTTTTTGCCTTTGAATTCGTTTTTCTAGAAAAAGTAGATTATATTAGGCTCTACTTTTAGAAGCAACCATCCTTAAAACTGAATGCTAGTAAAACTAGAGATATTAGGCCATATTTTTAGCATTATATAACAAATTTTGGAGATGTTTATCTATTTTTATTATTTATTGCCCGTACCGCCGTTTGAAGAAACAGAAGGTTAGCTCTCTTCTTTTGCAAATGATGATATGTTTTGGTAACATTTCATCCTGAGAAGCAAGATTCTGGCAGATTCCTTCATATGTTGGGAATTCATGACAGCAGTATATAGCTTGGAATTATTTGTCTGTGCTCCTTTGGATTTTTTCTCTTTTCCTTTTTTCTTTCAGGCTAGGCTGAAGCAAAGCATAGAGGACAGTGTTCCTTTGTACTTTCCCTGTTCTAAATAACGAATCTGCTTTTTCTTTTCTGTGGAAATCAAAACAAAATCTAAAAATTGTACCCAACTCTGACTAAGTTACTTGGACATAACGAAGTTACACACCCAAATATTATAAACACAATATATGCCCTGGGTGATGTAAACGAATAGTCTAATCTGTTCGCAAGATCACCAGTCTCTTCAGAAATTCTCATTAATTCCACTAACCACCTAGGCTGTATCAAAGCTCTAGGAAGTTACCGTTAATACTCCAGAAAGCTGGGTATAGTTCATCTCTTTCTGTGTTTTACTGAACAGTAACATGTTTCCAGTGGGGGAAAAAAAAGCAACGGGGTGTGTGTGTGTGTGCTATGTTCCCAAAGTTACTGTTGCTTTTTCAGTTGTTTCATTAGAAAATGCTTTATACTTAAGAAGTAGAAAACTTGAATTTGAGGCTCTGAGGTTTATAAGCTGTACAAATTAGGCCAATTCACTTAACTTTGCCAAGCCTCAGTGTCTTCAACTGTAAAATGGGGCTACAACTATCTCTTTCACACAGTTGTGATAAATCACTATGATAAAATGAAAGTATTTTATACACTCCCAAGTTATACATAAATGCAAAATACCATCGTAAATAATGGGAACCATAAAAACTTTCAGTAAAAATTGTTTAAAATAATGCTTCCTAGTTGCCCATATTAGGGGGAAAAAAATGGAAGAACATAACTCACTATGCTCTTTTCTCTAGAAGACAATTTTTTTCTTCTTCTTTATCTAATTTTCCCGTAGTTAATGTGGATTAGTTGCATCATTTTTTTTTCCTTTTTATTTAAGAAAAGAAAAAGAAGGTAAATACACTTAACTGTGAGAAAACTATCAGCAAGGACCACTAGGCCCAGGAGACACAGAAGCAGGGGTAAGTTTTACACTGGGCTTTTCATATTTGGTCTGGCCAAGGGGCCGGCTGAGTGCACGGGAATTCTGCCCTTTCAGCATCTTCAAACACCTGTCACTTTCCTTTGGCCTAATCAGCACCCTGTGATAAGCACACACTCAGCGCAGTCAGGGAATATTCTGGGTCTCAGCCAAGAAAAATGTCAGCCCTCACTAAGGGAGCCAAGAGCTAACAGTTTAGGGATCAAGTTGCATTTACCGGCATGGGCACCTTGGGAGCTGCCCGGGCTCCTGTCCCTGCTAAGCAGGCCTGGTGATGGGGACACGGCAGCTTAAAAACAGCTGAAAGGAGCTCATCAAGAGCACTAGCATCAGCCTGTCTGTCGCTGACTCTGTCTTTTCCTCGCTGTCTCACTCTCTTCTCCAGACTCTTGAACACGCAGCAGTTCTTGCTGTCTCGAAATTTCTACCCCACATACTAGCCCGGTTAATATCTCTTGCAATTACTTTCCGCGTCAGCCTCCGGCACTACCCCCTGTTCGTCTCTCTTTTCTAGGTGCTGGCGCAGGCGCCTACACTTAGTCCTGCTCCCTCATTACCTGTCTGACCCCACGCTCGGCCAGGAGCTGTATTCTAAGCTGCAGCCCAGCACACAGACAGTTCTCAAGAAGGGTTTCCCAAAGCACAATCAGAACCCAGCCTGACTGCCTGCGAGGCTCAGGAGCCCTTCTCTGTCTGTCTGTGTCCTCTTTCCCTTGCCCTTCTCCGCACAGATGACTTCATTCTGAAAGGAAGTCTTCTCCAGACCACTTCTGCTCCTACGGTGCTCTCCGCCAGGGCTCCCCAGCCTTTCCATTTAGCAATTAATCCTGTACAGCCTTGTCACTGCCCCTAGAACTCTGTTTTCTTCCCATGAGGTGCCTTTGGAAGAAGGTTATAAGAGCCTGATGGCAGGAGCAGATTAACCAATTAAGCAGGGGCTCACTTGTATGTACTTAATAATCTATTAAATCCCATTGCCACTGAGTCAGTTCAGACTAGATGAGGTGAAAAACAGGTGAAATTGAGCACTACAGGTTAGTAAGTAAGCACACGTAAACCTGTGCTTACTAGGAAATCTACCTCTGCCTGATGGGCAAGAACTGTGTCTGAACAGAAACTTTATTTTACATTCACCAAAATCAATCAGTGGCTCCCATATTCCAAGCAGAGGCAAATACGGAGATAATGAAGCCACAGTCTCGGCCTGCATAGACCAACACAGACATACAGGTGAGGGAGGCAGACAGCAACTAACAGTTTAACTGAGTTAGTTATGATAAGTGTGTAAGTCTCATTCTACCGGAGGACTGTGTTTGGGAGATCTCCACAGTTTGGAACAACCAACCTTCCCTTAACCTACGTGGAAAAGTACTCAAAAGTACTGGGCACAGAACCAGACAGAAAATCTGATCCTCACATTTGCAAAATCAGGTTAGATGCCTTGAAAATAAATCTCCCAGAAGACCCTGTTCTTCACTTTCTATAACTTTGCACACTTGCAATTAGCTAGCTAGGGTCTGACTGCCTTCCCCAAAAGTAAACTCCACAGAGCCCTCCACAAAGGGGTCTTGCTCACCATTATCTTCAGAGCCTAACCCAGTGTCTGGGACACAGCAGAGATTCAAGAAACATTTGTGGAGTAGATCCATGAAAAGATATGCAGACATGAGGGACTTTTAATAAGAAATTAAAATAAAAAACGATCAGCAAACTATACTGTACATCAAGTTTTTACTCCTATGTCATGTGTTGCCACTAAACCAAACAACAAGCCAAGTGCCACTGAATCAACTCCAACTCACAATGACCTCATGTCTCTCAGAGCAGAATGGTGCTCCACAGAGTTTTCAAAGCTGTAGCCTTTTAAAAGTAGATCACCCGGCCTTTCCTCCCAGACACTTCTGCATGGGTTCAAACCACCAATCTTGCAGTTTGTAGCCCAATACTTAACCATTTACACCACCCGAGGACTCTGGTATTACCACTAGAACACTATGAAAATGAAACAAGAAAAGATATTGCTAACCACCAGATACGACCTGAGCATAATTCCCTGGTATGTTGTGTTCCATTCAGCAACTTTACTCCAAAATGTCCCCCCAATTTCCCATCAGGTTGAAGGTGAGTCAGAACTGCCCTCACCATAAGGCATAAACATGTACATTATGTTCTTCAGTTAGAGGGGAAAAAACTGCACCATGAGATCAACTAAAATAACAAGTTTGCCTTTTCTAGTGCTGATGCCCTATATATTATAAAATCGTGACCATCTCTGACTCCTAACAAACACAGCTTTATCCTTGGCTTTATGAGGCTGATGTCTAACGAAGAAGCCTCTGTGGTTATGATAATCATGTGAGAAAGTTGCTGTTTCTCTACTATGAACAGACTAATGTATATTTATAACCTCAAGTAATATTACATATGGGTTTGTGTGGTTTTTTCCTTTTAAGTGTCGGTGGTTTGATGAGCCAGTTCTTCTGAAGTCTGATTCCTTTGAACATCTCTGCAAGTAAACGTCTCCTTTTCTGTTCTAAAGCTGTGTGTTAGTTATCACAAAGACCTTATGGTGCCTGACGCTAGACTATGGAATAGAGTTGAGTTCCTCTCAGGAGTCCCAGGCTGCTGCAGGAAGCAAGGAGTGGATCTCCATTCAAACTGGGAGTTTGGAGGAGAACCGCTGACTGGTCACTTGTGGTGATTCCAGCATGAGACTATACCAGATGACTTTCGGTCTCCTTTCCTTTCCCCACATCAAGATTCTGTGTATCTAACTGGACAGTGTGCTCACTTGCTCAATCATTGAACAAGAGCACCTACTGGGTTATCCTGGGAGGCTCTGGGGATCACAAGGGAGAACAAAACATATGTGATTCCTGTCCTCAAGGTACTTACAGTCTAGTAAAGCCAACAGACATTAATTAAGTAATCATAAATGATTATAAAATTACAGCTGCAATAAATGCAACAAAGGAGAAGTATGTGATGCCATGAATACCAAAATCAGGGGATCTGACCCACTCTGGAAGATCAAGGAGGCTTTTCTGTGAAATCACCTCTGCTCTGGCCTGGGAAAATACAGAAAAAAGTTATACTCCACTAAGCTATAGAATTCAAAGTTTCCAAAGCTCACGGAGTCACTAGTGTCCACCGCAAGAACACTCTGTAAAGGGACTGTTGGAAGCACTGCACTAGCAAGAGGATTTGTGGGAGTAAATTAGCCCTTTATAAGTGAAGAGAGCCTAAGTTCAGTTACATAGGTTCAGCTGCACTCATCCACAGATGTTAAGACCAGAGATAATCTATCCTAATTTTTAAAATATCTGTCTCAGAACATTACAGAACAATTATCTTTTTCAGAAAGAGAAAGCCTATGAATTACTTTCACAAAGTATTCTCCTAGGTAAAAAAAGATATAAGAAAGGAGGCCACAATTCCAGTTAGCATTTAGCATTTGTTGAATAAGTTAATAAACAAACCACCAAGAACAAACTTTGTACTTTTGTTCAAAGAAATCAGTTCCTCAAATATAACATAGGACATTTTTCTTAACAAATGATCAACAATAAAATCTTAAAGGGACTTAGTTATCCACAACCTTACACGGGCTAAATGATCTTATGGAACTTTCTAAAAGTTAAGGTTAGTGAAAATTCTATCAAGGATAACAATGTGTCCAAATCACTAGAAATAATCACCCCACCCTACTCCTCACTTGTCAGGTCAGTGCTAGAGCACTGAGCCTCAGTTATGGGCATGGCCATCTAAGAAGGGCATTGATGTATCTGGAAGCTGGTGCAAAATAAGGAATAACTAGAGGAACTATGGATGCACAGCCTGGGGAGGAGAGGCCCTGAAAGATGCTTTCCAGAAGAACTCTCATGAAAAAGGAGTAGTCTGTGCTGTTCTTCCTTCAGCCCTGTTCCCAGCCAGTCAATACCATGGGCTCCTGCTTGGCCCCAGGGCCCTGACCCATCTTGCCCAGGGTTTCCTTCATGGGTCTGTAGGGCAAGATGTTGCTGGATACACCAAAAGAAAAGAAGACCCTGTAGTTAATGATGTTTGGGCAAAACTGTACTAACAGGATTCCTGACATAAAATGCTTTGGAATCTTTAAATGCTAATATCATTGTAAATACACAACATAGAAAAATGTCCAAGTTTTCCGATTTTCATCAACCCCAGAACCCTCTCATGGAATGACTATTCTTCCATGTACCCTGTTCCGGACTTCTCTGTTCCACTAGTTTTCACTGGTATCCTGCACCACACAGTGCTTGCCTTCAAAAACACTTCTACTTATAAATAAAGACTGGTATTTTTTTTTTTTTTTTTAATATCAAACCTATACGGGATAACCCTAGAGGAATCTTATGGGAAAAAAAAACACACTTCACATGTTCACTGGTCATTTATCTAGTACCCTAAAGAGTAACATGCCAGCCATGAGTCAGAACAACTCAACAGCAACTAGTATTGTTACAAATTTCATACATATTTTATGAGAGTGGAAAGGGCTAAGCAATAGTCTTGTAATCTATGACCAAAAACACAGAATGTTGAGACATTGTCTAGCTTTCCTTGTGGAAACTGTCCAACCCTAACATTGATTCACCTTTCTCAACTCCCTCCAATTCTATCAGGTCAACCCACTGCCAAGGAGTAATGCCGCTTCCTGAAGGACAATAAACTGTAAATATGTGCCTCAAATTCACCAGCTCATTCTCTTCAACACGCCCTTAGACTTGCAGGAAAGAAATGACACCTGCATTCTTTTCTATTTAACTCAACATGAATTCTAATCCAATTGCATGGCTGACAGAATGTTTGATTTTGATTTCTTTGCTTTGTTAAAGGGTGGCAGTAGAGTACTGAAAGGCCAAGAATGTTGGTCCCTTTGTTTCAAAATAGGGGGCAAGAGGAGAAGAGACGTGGCCACTGGAATACCTCAGCTAGCTGGAGACCAACACAGTGGGAATAGTCACACCTATGAACGGATATGTAGAAAAGAGAGAGACTGAACCAGGTAGGTTGGTAATACGGACAGTCAGGAAGGAGGTAGGACATCAGGTCACTATTGGAGCCAGCAAGAACGAGCGGGTAAAAGACATAAAGTAGTGTCCAAGGGTCTGGGGCCATCCCTAAAACACAGTGCATCCCACTCCATCGCAGCACTGCAGTGGCACACACACCCTCACAGACTGAGACGTACTTTTAAATTTCTCAATCACCTCGTAACTTAATTCCACCCAACGAGTCTCCCTTCATTTAGCGTTGATAAATCACAACTTGTTGCTGCAGAAACCTCAGCCCTATTAAAGAGAAAGATTTAATGCTGTGCTAAAGTCTCTGCATAAATAAAAACAAAAAACTGACTCGTTCCATCATATTTCTTCCCAGAAATGAAAACATTTATAAAGATTTCCTTGACCACTGAGAGAAGACAAATACGTTTATCACTCAATGGGGTCCCTATGGACCAAATGGCCAGGCCACTGAGGAGGCCTCCAAACTTCCTGCTGTGGTAGATGGGATCCTCTGAATGCAAAATTAGCCTTCTTGGCTGAAGGCGCTCACGGCCTTTCAAATGTGTACACTCTATGAGGGTTGATATAAATAAACTTATCTTGATTTAGGACACAGCAGCTAGCCTTGCTATTTCAGTGCTGTCTTAGCAGTTTAAGCTTTCACTGCAAGCAGTGTTTGCAGGCAAGCAAACGGGAGTGCTGGGGTGCGTACTCACCAGTACCAAAGCTTTCCTCCCCACAAAGGGACAGTTTGCTTGCATCCATCAAATTCCCAAAAAACTTCCAGCCGGTCGGAGTCTCATACAAAGAGATCTTTGTAGCATTAGCCACCCTTCAAAGGCATGAAATCAAAGTTACATCACAGCAGGACCATGAGCAGGGCCATGTGAGGGATGGAAAATAGCAACCATTATTGTAATCAAGGGTCACATTTAGCATCACTCAGAGGTATACATAATTCTCAGATTGGTTAGAAAATCCTCAGAGAAAACTTGTGTGCACAATGGGCTATTATATAAGGATTCAAGAGAGGAAGGTAAGAGAGGAAAGTGAAAAGGATTAATTCAGATCACTGAGGTTAATATTTTAGAAGAAGTAACAGCAGCAAAATGTGCATGTGTGTCTTGTAGCCAATTTAATCTGTGTGTGTTGGATAAAAACCGCCTCTATACCCATTCCATAGAGAACAAAAGAAAGATGTCTGATGCACTGCCACTCCCACAGAATCACAGAACACTGCATCAGGGACAGAGGGTGATAGAGTTGAGACTGTTCTGTGGTCAGCCTGAAGTCACCCAGCCAGGGCGGGGTTGGGGGGGCAGAAGAGCCCAAGGAGAAAGTACCCAGTGGGGTGACCCCCTCTCTACTGGCTTCACCCACACTGATCAGTGATCCTCTTTTCCGTCCAATACATCTTTTACTGCTCCCTATACATTGTTTAGAGACCCTGGTGGTGGAGTGGTTAAGTGCTGTGGCTGCTCTCCCAAAGGCTGGCAGTTCTAATCAACCAGATGCTCCTTGGAAACTCTATAGGGCAGTTCTACCCTGTCTTATAGGGTCGCTATGAGTCAGAATTGACTTGATGGCAGTAGATTTGCTTTTTTTTTTGAATTCTATATAAATATTAGTTATTATTATTAGCTCAAGGGAAGTCAGTTGTAATTCTGTAGTACCCCACAAGAATCTCCTGTGGTTGGGAGAGGGGTCTTTGGCTTCAAATCCTCACTCAGCCAGGATTACTAGCTAGCAGGCTTTGGGGAAATTACTTAATGTCTTGTCCTTTTGCTTATCCACCTGTAAAATTAGGTTTTTAATAACATTTACCTTTGGCAGTTCATTTGAGAATTAGGTTATTTAAAACATGTGAAGTACTTAGAATATGGCAAAAGGTCATGATCAACAAATATCAGCTACTATTTAAGAGACTAGATACAGACATTCCACCTTTCTCCCTAGCCTTAATCATTTTTTTCTTACTTCCTTTTTCTCTCTGTATTCATTCATTCAGCACATTTACAAGGCACACAATATGCTCTAGTTAATACTTTCCATAGTGCTCATCTGATACTTATTACTTAGATTTTCCAATTGTTTTAGATACGGTCTCATAAGCTACCTTAAATCCTTTGCATAATAAGGTGATAATAACAGACAAACGTATGTGAGACATTAACTACTTACTATTACTGGTTCCTTTCTTATAGAAGTGGAGTGTTTTAGCAGGGTAAAAGGTGTGTGTGTGTATGTGTGTGTGTGCACGTGTGTGTTTAATACCTATTTGACTTCATGGTTAATTGAGATTTGGGACAAATAAACATTTACTAAGTTTGTGTGTACATGGGTATCTAATGAAGATGAGTAGGGAGGTTTCTATGAAAGTTCTATTAAAACACTGAAGTTACTTAAAACTGCTCTTTCACCCTAATCCTTTGCACACTGCTAAATGGAAACAATCCTTTAAATGATCCTTTGGCTGAGTGGAAGTGCCAGCTATTCATTATCATTCAATCATTCATTCATTTTAAATATACACATACATGCACACACATATATATGCCTAGGGGTGCATGGAGCCCTGGGGACACAGCGATTAAGTGCATACGCTGCACAGGTCAGCAGTTTGAATCTACCAGCCACTCCTTGGAAACCCAATGGGAGTGTGCGTATCCTACTACATGCCACTGACTATGCTCAAGTAGATTTCAGGATAGTCTTTCCTCTGTGGAAGTTTAGAGTCTGGTTTATACTCTAGTAGAGAAAAATAAACAGGCAAATCAACAGGCCACCAGAACATAGTGTGATAAGGGCTGGGACGAAGTGCCGGGTGCCACGGGAACATAGAGTGGGGACATCTAATCCAAAAACATCATCCATTTCCTCTCACAGTAAATATTTACTCAGCACACACTATGCATCAGATGCCTAAGCCGAAAGGGGAGAGAAGAACATTCCAGGCACAGGAAACAGCAAGTGAAGGCCAGGACGATCAGCGGCAAGGAGGGCCGAGGGAGAGGAGACACCTACCGGTCCAGGGCTCCACTCGTGGGCATGCTGCGCGCAAAGCCACGGACCCCAGTTTGCTGGAAATATGGAATGCTGAAGATGTTGGCAGCAATGACAGCCACAGAGTCTGAGGGGTTCACAAAGAACCCCTGCTTGCCCAGAATCATGTTTCGATCCTTCAGGAGAAGGGAAAAGAAAAGGAAGACCTTTCAGTCAAACTGTTGAACAAACTGAAGTCTTTTAAATAGAATTTTTTAACATTTTAAACTACAAAATTTAAGACTGATAGATTTATTCCTTCTGGGTTATCAATACTAGATATTATTTTTAATGGATTTGAACAGAACCACGAGGCCCTCAGCAGTGAAAAGAAACTCCTTTTGCATCTAATATTCTATTCTCCCTCCAAACATCAGCAAACTTTAATACCCTAGACCTTTTCCAGCTCTGCAACAATTAATCACCTTTCTCCCAAAGGAGGAGAGAGAGTGCACTGAGAGATGGTGACTGTTTATGAGGATTGGTAGGTTCTCCAGGTGTCCTCCCAGGAACACAAGCAGACTTCTTAAAGGAAGTGCCTCTAAATCATGACCCCTCCATTTGGTGCCATTACTTACAAGACATGCTGCCACTTTCACAGCTTCCTGCTGCCTAGGACAGGGGATGTATTCAATTAACGGAGAGCATGGTGGGAAAACTCCCATCATACACTGCATCAAAAGGAGGCAACATAAAATAGCGTCTGCTAGGAACCCCTTCAATTTTGAAATTGGAAAAATTATTTTTCAGGAAATAGTGGATTCCAGCTTATGTCAGAGAATAATAGCAACAATAAAAAGTATATTTTCAACCAGAGGAGTATGTATCATGCCTACTATCTGCCAAACACCAAAACAATAAAACTGAATCACACATTGTCTTTTCCCGGTCTACTGTATATTCACCATTTTAAATAAAACAGCTTGTTTATTTTTTAAATAAACAAAATTCACCATAGAGAAGGGATTAAAGGTTAATCCCACCACTGGAGTCATCGAGCAAAACAAAAAAAACAAATTCACTGTGGTTGAGTCAATTCCGGCTCAATGCAGCCCTACAGAACAGAGTAGAACCACTCTGTAGAGTTTCCAAGGAGCTGCTGGCAGATTCAACTGCCAGCCTTTGGGTTAGCAGTGATAGCACTTAACCACTACGCCACCAGGGTTTCTGGAGTCTTTAGGCAGGCTATTAAATTACAGTTTTATCACTCAGCTAACAGAAATGAAGGAACGGACATAAAGGAAAGTCAGACCCTTTCCATAAAATTCAGTAAGTAGCCAACAGTTAGTTGAGAGCAAAAATCTGCCTTAGGACAGAACCCAAATAGTTCATGCAGCACCAGCCATTAACAACATACATGGGACCTATCACGCTGTCACTCTTAGCAAACATGAATGTTTGAAATTCAGCACATGAGTTATGCTTCAAAGATGTCATTTTTGTCTTCTGATACCTTAGCCATGATCCCTGGAATAACAAAGAATCCTTGAAAGTCATGCACCACGCACCCAGGGCCTGACAGAGGCAACCAAACTTTTCTCTGCCTGCAGGATCATGCCTGGCCTGATCCAGAGTTCACTCACACTCACCCCATCACCATCAAAGGCAGCCCCAAAGTCGTGCTCTCCTGTCTTCATGGTCTCCACCAGGTCCGCTGCATAGGTGAGGTTGGGGTCAGGGTGGTGGCCTCCAAAGTCCTCCAGAGGGACACAGTTGACTGCCGAGTTTGCTGGGGCGCCAAGTTCTTCACAGAGGATCTTCTTTACATACGGTCCCACAACTACATAAAACATGGAATAAAGAAAAAATAAATATTATCCAAGTATGAGAGGACTGGGGTCAAGGCTGAGGCACTCGGAGAAGGGGAACAGCATGAGCAAAAGGAGAACTTGCAGACTGCATCCAGGGGCCAGTGGAGAGATGAATCTGGCTGCATAGAAGGCTTCACAAAGGGAATAATGAGAGATTCTTTTGGAAAGGCTGGAGCCAGTCCAAGGTGTAGAATAGGGAGGCAAGGAAAGGGGATTAATCCTTACCGAGGCACTACACACCCACGCCAGGTGCTTCTCAAACATTGTATCATTCAATTCAGCAAACAACCTTACAAGCATTTAAGTTTAGTGCTTATGAGCTCTGACTCCATAATCAGAGTGCTTGTGTTCAAATCCAAAATCTGCCATTCATTGACTGTATGACTATAGGTAAATTATTTAATCTGCATGCCTCAGTTTCCCCATTTTTAAAATGAGGATAATAGCAGTAGTTACCGCACAACATTAAATGCATTAATAGACATGAAGCACTCAGAATATTACCTAGAAGATATGTTGTAAATGTTTGCATGATGATTACTATCTTTAATTAATAGATTTAGATCAGAAAACTGAGGCAATACAGGAAAGCTATTTGCTTAAATTTACACAGCTAGAAAGACTTGGAGCTGGAATTCCAAGCTCTTATCTTTCTACTATACCAAGAAGGGTGATCTGACAACTGGTTAAAAAAAAAAAAAAAAACTGTTAGAAAAAAATGGCAGAGGAAGGAGAAGAGAAATTAAACGAAAGCCAGTCATATACTTTCACGGTGACACTTTGTTTAATTACTAACATCCATCTCTAAAATCCTGAGAATGTATTTCGCATCAAGGAAGGTGCTAACCCCAATACTACTACAGAAGTCAAAGCAGTGCAAAATACATGTCTCCTGTTGGAGCCCTATGAGTCAGAATTGACTCAACGGCAAAAGATTCTTGGGTTTGGGTATTGGAGCCCTGGTGGCACCGTGGTTAAGAACTCAGCTACTAACCAAAAGGTTGGCAGTGCAAATTCACCAGCTGCTCCTTGGAAACCCACTGACACAGTTCTACTCTATCCTAGAGAGTCGCTGTGAGTCGGCATCAACTCAGTGGCAACAGATTGATTTTTACTTTGGTTTATAGAAATCACATGTTAAGAAAGATGCTGAGACATCACTGAATGAGGCCAAGGCAGCCAGGGTTGTGAGGGATCTAGAAACTGAGGCATGAGAAAAACAACTGACAAGTCTGGGGAGAAGGAGTCTCCTTCATGACTAGGTCCTCCCACCCAGGGGTCCATCACAAGCTCTGCTCTTCACTTTGACCAGACTTCTCCTCATTCCACCAATGTGACATCCACTTTTCAGCCTTTATGACCTTCATGTGGCCATTTTTTCAGCTAGAAATGACCTTTACTTGACCTTCCACCACTCTAGATCTTCCTTTCATAAAAGTGGAGTTTGCTGCCACTTCTTCCAAGAAACCTTTCTTGATACCCCTAGTGAAACCATGCCTCTTCCACAGCCCCAGAGACAACCCTCAAAATTCTAGGTAACTCACATATTGTTGGCCTTGCAGTGGTTAATCACGAGTCATGTCATCTCTCCACGGAAGCACAAGCTCTTTGAAGAAAGTCACCTGTCAAGTCCCTGCCTACCCTCAGGCACACGTGTAGGAAGCTCTCAACATGAGTCTGCTGACTGGTATGAAATGACAGGATAGCTTTTCCAAACAAAGGAAGTAGACCCATTCTGTGTGACTCCAGAAGTCATGCTAGGACATAAGAAGAGAAGTTCCAGGACAGATGATGCCAGCCCACTAGAAGAATGCTTCCTAACAAGGATTTTGCGGTGTAAAAGGATACTCTGAGTAACACCCTTGAAAGGGTTTATGCAAGGGCAGAAAGTATCCCTCAGTCAGAGAAGAAGTAAAACCGTAACATCAGGAAGAATCTTTGCCACTCAGAGATTCTAAAGTAATCATAAAAATCCAATCCTCGGGCCCAGGAAATCCCACATTGTTCCATGTGTGAAAACCTAATGGTTCAGATTCACAGTGACTGCTGCCATTTATATTGACCTGGTCACACGACCAACACAGGAAGAGTCACATATCCTGTTGTTCTTGACTTTAATCCTCAGTTTGCTCCCCCTCTTTCAAAAAAAGGCATGCGTTGGGGCAGAGGGTGGGCCTGTGGGGTTCAGGAGTATTTACTATATCTAGCTAATAGCAAGACTGGGGTAGGCAGGAAGAATGGAAAGTATCTTCTGAGGGGGTGGAAAAGTCCACAACAGATGTGTGTTACCCAAAACCTACATCCTGGTGCTTAATGTAGAAACGCTGACCTTCAGACTAGTTTGCCATGAGAAATGTCTCTAATATTTTTGCTGCAAATGATTCGATGTTTATCTGTGTTAGACTAACGTGCTGAAGTGGTTATGAAAACAACTCTTTAAAAGCTATCCAACAGAGAGAGATTTGAAAAAAGGGCTTGTTAAAGCATCGTGATACACGTAGTAGAGACCTGCTTTGTATCTTTTAGAGACAGGAATGAAAGAAGAATGGCCCCGTACCTCCATGCATGGCGTCAATTCGAATCTTGAGTCGGTTGGGCCCAGAAAGCAACTCTTTCAGTGCATTGAAATCAAAGATGTTTCTCAGCATCGTGGCATAGGCTTCCACGGAATCCACAATTTCCACTGTAAGAACAACAACATCAAAAGATGGAACAACTAAAGATATTTAAAACTAATATACCTGGAAATGATCACATTACTTTAAACTTGCAATGGCTATTTTTGGAGGACACTTACTGAGCAGCTTCAGTATGTTGGGGCTGCGGCATGATAGTCAATACTACAACTGTCCTGAACGGTAAGTGTTATTAGTCCTGTTTTATAGATGAGGAACTCAAGGTCCAACATCTTCAGGAACTTGCCCACAGAGCTGGGAGTGGGCACAGAGGGGATTTCTGATTGAGGTCTTCCTGGCTGTAACTTCGGCTTTCCCGCCACGCTGCTTCCCTAGCCATCTCCATCAGAGGTGTGCTTTGTGTTAGAGGCAACAACAAAAAAAGCCATGCCTACTTTTCTCCCTTTTCCTTTCTCCAAGTTCCCTGCCATCAAGGCTTAATGATAAAAAGCCAGGGGTAAAAAATCTAATGAATCATTTTTCACATCCATTGCTAAAAGAATAAAACAAATATTAAAAAATATATTGCTGTTGTTGGATTTTTCAGGACTGCATATTTGCAAAACATGAAATGTTTAGGAAACATTCTGGTCTTTCAAACACTGACTGTCTCTGAGATGTACCAAAGTGTCACTGTATCTCTGTTAGGGTGCAGTGGTCAGCTCCTGATGGTACAGGCTCAAACAGAACATGCATTCCACAGCATTGCAGTCCAGAGAAAGGGACACGTGTCAGGGCAAAGTCAGAACGCAAATCACAATGCCAAGCATTTCACTTGCATTTTATTCATATGAACATAAGCATTTATTCCTTCAACTATTATAATTCTTGTCATCCAACAATGAGATGTTAACCATTTTAGCCTCCAAAAAAGGCCAGTAATATGTTTCATTGTACATATATATATACACACACACACATATACATATACATATACATATACATATACATATACATATACATATACATATACATATACATATATATATATGCTATGGCCTCTAGGGTCTCCATGAGTCAGATCCGACTCTATGGCACTTGGCTTTATACAGACATAGACGTAGGAGCCCCGATGACACAGTGGTTAAAACATTCAGCTACTAACCAAAAAGTCAGCAGTTTGAGCCCACCAGCCACTCCACAGGAAAAAGATGAGGGCATATGTGTCTGTAAAGATGTACAGCCTTGGAAACACTGTAGGGCAGTTCTACTTTGTCCTATAGGGTCAGTATGATTTGGAATGGACTTGATGGTAATGACTTGGTTGAGTTTTGCATGTATATAAACACCTAAGTTTCAGTCCTCATTTTTACCACTTACTGACTGGTGTAAACTTGAGCCCATTATTTAAACTGAGTCTTTGTTTCTTCATCTGTAAAACTACAGACACTGATAGTGCCACAGGGTTACTATGAGAACAAAATGTGACAACTCTTGTGAAGAATCTGGCACATAATAAAACCAAAAACCCACTGCTGTCAAGTTGATTATGACTCATAGTGACCCTATGGGACAGAGCAGAACTGCCCAATAAAGTTTTCAAGCAATATCTGGCAAATTCAAACTACCAAAACTTTTGATCAGTAGCCATAGCACTTAACCACTATTTCACCAGGGTTTTGGCCACATAGCAAGAGTGCAATACATGTTAGTTATGAATACAATCCTAAGAGTCTTCTAGTCAAGGCCATTTCCTGTCCAGGTATAGAAACAGAGGCTCAGTGAGTTGGAAATGGCTTACCCCACATCACCCACCTGATCACTGGAAGGGACCAGAGACCGCAGTCTCTAAACTCTCTGTCTCATTTCTAGACCTTGTGATTAATACATGCCAAGCTTAGTGATCACAAGCTTTCCGAAGCTCAAGAGCCTCATATTACCTAGAAAGGCAAATTCTGCAAGATGGAAACAGAAACTAGCAGGAGAGCGAAAGAAAGTCAACGTGCCTGTGAAGGGCTTGAATTTGTTTTCCAGGTCAAACTGCTGCTTTCCCAGAACTCCGAGGTCTATTTTCAGGTCAGGACAAATAGCATACTCTTCAATTGTCTTGCTGATTTGGAAAATTTTATCAGTTATTGCTTCTGGAGCAGGACCTAGGAATCAAACAGTAACAGTGGGTCATTTTGTGTTGCTGGCATGAAAATACAAAGAATGTTACACTCCCCCATTCCTCTTCACCTGCACATCTGCCATCCCATCATCAGGCAGCAAAGCGTCGGGATTTTCCACAAGAAAACACCCAGTTTGATAATCATTCCTGCACAGCACCTCATGTCCAGGTACCCCAAACCAAACCAAATCCACTGCAGTCGAGTCGATCGGACTCATAGTAACCCTACAGGATGGAGCAGAACCGCCCCACGGAGTTTCCAACAAGTGCCTGGTGGATTCGAACTGTAGAAGTTTTGGTTAGCAGCCACAGCACTTAACCACTGAGCCACCAGGGTTTCCATGTCTAGGCCTCACAGAAAAAGAACAAAGAACCCCTTTGCTAAGGATCCAAATCAGAACCCTGGCCTCCCAATGTCTCAATTACTAGTTTATCCTCATGAACATACAACCATCCTCAAAAGGACAACACTCTTCTCAGTCCTGTACAGAGGACACAGAAAGAACTATTGTGCTTCTTTACATAGCTAAGGACAGAGAACACGCAGCATAGCAGACACACTTTGTGTTGATCCTCATAAAAGTACTTGTTGCTGTCACTGTTGTTAGGTGCTATCAGTCGATTTTGACTTACAGTAACCCTATGTGACAGAGTACAACAACCCCACAGGGTTTTCTAGGTTGTAATCTTCATGGGAGCAGACTGCTGGGTCTTCTCTTCTGCAGAGTTTCTGGTGATTTCAAACTACCAGCCTTTTGGTTAGCAGCCAAGTGTTTAACCACAGTACCAACAGGGCTTCTTATAAAAGCATTTAGTTCCCACAAAATAAATCATAAAGCAATAAAAGCAGACTCACCTCCATTGGAAATATTGAATTTGATTCCAAAGTCTCCATTGGGCCCTCCTGGATTGTGACTAGCTGTCAGAATGATTCCACCAATCGCTTTGATTTTTCTAATGATGCAGGATACAGCAGGGGTGGAAAGGATTCCATTCTGGCCAATGACCAAGCGACCAATCTAGGAAAAGAAATCCAGAGCACCCCCTTTAACAACAATAAATCCACAGAGCTACCACACAGAAACACCAGAACAACAGGCAGATCGTCAAAGAAATAGTCTGTGGGACCAGAAAGATTTTCTTTTACTTATCAGTTAGAGCTTAGATGGTCTCTACCATATTATGGAAGTAGAATCAACACTGTTAAATAAACCATTCCTTCACATAGTATTTTGAGACTCCGCAGTTTCAGAATATTGTGTTCTGGTGGTGTTAATAGGTTGTTGTAAGAAAACATACAGTATTTAAAGTAAAACCTTTCCAGAAATGTATTGAAAAATTGTGTGGCAACCCACATTTTCATCGACTCAATCATTACTTCCAATCCACTTTGGCAAAGAGGATATAGGTTAGCTAGTTAAAAGGATTCTGTCTAACACTGTGACCATACAGTATGTGTACTTTATGGTTCTATATATTTATAAGAGGCTGCCCTACTGGTTTCTTTTTAGATGGAAGAGAAGAGAGTGGGGAGGAGGGGTCAGGTGCTCATTAAAAGGATACTGGAAAAGCAGAGTGAAAAAGAGGATTATGCTGTCACTGGGTGAGGAGAGTGGATGGAGCTATCAATAGGCAGGCATGCAGAACTGATTTGGATTATATAATTTCACTTAATCACAATTAAAAAAAAAAAAAAAGGAAAAAATCCAACAATGCTGGTCTCCCTACAAAAAGATAGTCCACACCACAATTTGCCAAACCTGAAATACTATTTTGATGGTAAAATATGAGATTAATTTAAGGACTTTGAGAAGTTGTACTGAATTAGCTAACTGGAGTCTACATGTTCTTAAAAATATCCTAAAACATAGAGAGGCAGAAGAGATTTCACATGCAGACTCACAGAGGAGAAGACGGTGTGAAAAAGGGACAGAGAGACGTGGTCGTAACTCAAGGAATACCAACCACCACCAGAAGATAGAAGAATCAAGGAACAAATTCTCCCCTGAAGAGTCTGGGGGAAACATGACTCTGCTGACACCTCGATTTTCAACCTCTGATATCCAAAACTGTGAGGAAATACATGTCTTTTATTTTAAGTTAACAAAAGGGACTCTACACAAAGGGAAAGCTTCGGTAAAACAAAATTTTACAAAAGCAATAAAGGTAAATTTTGTATGAAGAACCGAAATAAAATGTATCCATCTCATAAGTTTATCCTTCCAGGTAAGCTTGGATTTTCCTACAGTGGGTTTCTTCAAAGCAAGAGACACCCCTGGCCCATGTTAGCTTCTACCTGGGTTACTTCCCAGGCCTAAAGCAGGGAATGCTGGGAGGTATTACTGAGTAAACCAGTTGAAACCACCTCCATGATAGCCACACTGATGGTTCTTGTGTTGCGTTCTTAACATAGCTTCCCCTATCTCTCACAGGTGGTATCAGCAAAGCTCCTAAATCTTCCTTTGCTACCATGACAGTGATTTTTATCTGTTTCAACATGACCCATGCTGGAAAAGAAGGAAGAGATTCTGTCAGTTCCTCTGACATACTTGGAGAAGATGTGACTGTTACACAAAGGGACTTACGAAAGGGAGAGGTTGTGCCCTTCCTCCATTCTCTCTTCTCAGAGTAGAAGGGGACAGAAATGTTTTCAGACCTTCCATTTATTACTCCTATTTGTCCTACGCAGGACAAAAACAGCTGAAGAAATGAGTTGACGGTGGAAGACTCCTTTCCAGTGTTGAAAATGCTGGTGAGACACCTGGATTCTCTGGGAAAATTTTTCTGGGACTGTTACCTTTGCCACACTCCCATAGGTCACTGAAAACTGACTGCCTTATAATTGAGTCCCTCTGCTAACAACCTAAACTGTGGTGGCATAGCGGTTAAGTGCTATGGCTGGTAACCAAAAGGCTGACTGTTGAATCCACCAGGGGTTCCTTGGAAACTCTGTGAAGTAGTTCTTCTCTGTCCTAATGGGTCACTGTGAGTTGAAATCAACATGAGTTTGGTATTTTTTCGGTTTGCTACCAACCAAAGATCCTTGGTAGCACAGTGGTTAAAGTGCTTAATTGCTAAGCGAAAGGTCAGAGGTTAGAAACCACTAGTAAGCACCATGTGCAAAAACACCTAACAATCTGCTCCTGTAAAGATTACAGCCTAGGAAACCCTATGAGGCAGTTGTACTCTGTCCCAAAGGGTCCTATGGGGTTGCTAGGAGTCAGAATCAACTCAACAGTGCATGGCAATTACTAACCACCTCCCAGGAAGCAGTTGGTTCATTTCTGTCACTTCTTGGTTCTCAGATGTTTTGACTCTTGAACAATTTCGGGGGTGGTCACTGTACTGACATGCTTATGTCCTGCCTCCCCTGTAAAATGGTAAGAATCAGTGTTGGTGCTGTAACTAGGCTCCTAAGCAGACTGGAGGAACCTGCAGATGGTGTGAAATCAACACCAGTGATCAGAAGTGAGCTGCAGAGTGCTTGCCATGCCCACAGCACTTTCCATCCATTCTCACATTTACTCCTCCCAAGCACCACCACGTGGGTGAGAAGGCCGAGGTTCAGAGCTGCCAGAATGCTGCCCATTCATTCATTCATTCTTGCATTCATCCAACAGAAAAAAAAAAAAAAAAAAAGACAAGTATTCATGGAAAGGTGCTGTGCCAGACACTGGGATAGATGATGTGATGAGGTCATACAAAAGTTAGTGGCCACAGCTGGGGAAAAAAGCATTAAAATTTCCAGACTCAATATAGCAGAAACAGTGACATCTCACCCTTCTAGCAGTTTCCAGTTATAGTTCCAACCAGAATAAAAATCTATGGTGGGGCTGTTACTGAATTTTTATAAGAAGAGCTTGGGGTAGGCTGGAAGGGACAGTTTTATTAGCCAGACTGACAAGTGGGATTAGCTAGAAACTGTATTTGCATATCAAGTAGTATATACATTATTCCCTAGGTTTTATATGTTAGTGTGAAAGGGGATGCTGATGACTATTACGTTACATTCCTCAAGTCACTCCTTAATTCTACCATTCCTTAAGATGATCTCTGGTCCTAGAGTGAGGGGACTACACCAAAAGATAAGAATAAGAAGGACAGTCAAGGAAAAAAAAAAAGGCAAGGAACGTCAATCGTAGCTTCTGTCTTTTGGCCCTCAGAAGAGATACACTTGGCTGAAGTGTACTCCTTCCAGAGCAGACTCTTCGCTGTAAATAGCCCTCTGGAATATTAACCTTAAGCTGACACTGAGGAGACAAGGCATCCGTCCCCTAAAGATGCCTGAACCACTGCAGGAGCTCCCGCCTCAATCTCCCTGCCCCTCTCCCACCTACACTGGTCCTTGCTCTACCCAGGCTGAATCCATCCTGCCTGGTCAGGCCCACCTGGCTTATCTTTCTAAGCCAAAGTTCTATGTCCCTCTTCTATCCAAAACCATTTCCCAGTTCCCAAGTGCCTCCCAAATGAGAGCAAACTCCCTCAGTCTGGTACAGAGAAACCTCCACAGAACAGCCTCTTCCATCTCTCCTCCTCTCCCAGTATTCCCAAAGAACTCATGTCATGCCTCCAAGATGGGTATGCCTCGGTTGCCCCAACATTTTATAGTCAAACAAGGCATGGAGTAACATTTAAATTTTCCTTTTAATTGAAACTAGGGCCTGGTGTTTTTCAGAAGTTTCATTTTCTTTATCCTGCTGGTCGTATACAGTGATTCGACTGTTATTTCTAAGTTATATCTAACAGCTCTGGGGCTGGAGGAGATATCAGTTTTCCAAATAGGGCCCCACCAGTGTCTTATTTGGTGCATTAAAACTTCCTGTAAATGTAGACAGCTCCATGTAAATAAAAGCAAAGGGAAATTTTTGCTTAAAGCAGAGTATGGTCTATAATCCACAAAGGCACTAGATAAAGATGTACTTAAGGGAAAATAAATAAAAAAGATCTCCATTTAGCTGACTAGCCTGATAAATTCTTCAAGAATCAGCTCATGGCTGGAGCAAGTACTGACACCGATGAAGAAGGAACATTGCCTTTTACCAAAGTCTGTGGCAATAATTATCCATCTTTAGATTTCCTACCTGTAGTCCTATCTTCAAGTTGTGATTAAGTGCACAACCCACAATCAAAGGGCTGTTAAGAAGAGTCAGAATTTAGATCCATTAGGAAAAGCAGAAATCAAACCAGGTAGGATTTGCTAGGTTTTTATCAGATTATAGTACTTTATCGGTCCACTAAATGTTTTAAGTAATTCAGTTGGGTAGTATGACTGTTTTAAATGCAAAGCTATTTTTAATAAGCCATGTCCTTGAGAAGAACTGAAAATATTGCTTGCGCTGGCACAGCTCTAACAAACAGGCAGCTACGAAATTTAGTCAATTATTATCACTTAAATGTATTATTTAGCAAACTTCAGATCGTAAATCTGAGACAGTGTATAGGATCTGCCTGAATTACACATTTCCACTCCTCTTCCACATCCTTCAGCTCTACACAAAAACAAAATGAAGCCAAATATATCACAGCCAAGGGGACAGAGTACCAGATCCACTCAACAGTCTAGATACGTGCAGAGAAATAATGTCCCATTTGCTCCCTCTCCCAAGATTAAAAGCATCTTAATACCATTCCCTTTCCAGTTCTCCTCAAACATGAAACTTATGGCATGTCACATTTTATCTTAAAAATGTGTATGCTTTATAATCATTTCATATTTGAATGCTTTATCAGCAGTTTTTACATGAGAGGCATTCAGATTCTGAAACTAAGTATCGAAAGACAGCCCTCAATACACAGTAGGATCTATAAACATCTTTAACTCTGGTTTGGTGGTACAGGTTTTGGTTTGTTTCCCTTTTAATTTGGCTTTTGCAATACTACTTGGCTGGCATGTTATTAAAATAGACTGCAGATGAATGCTGGACACATTTGGTGGCAAGGTAAATTTAATTTCCCAAAGCCAGAATCTCTTCTTAAAAAACATACAACGGATTTTTTTTTTTTTTTTCCAGTTTACAGGTACCGAAGGTCAGTGTGCTCCAAACTATTGTTAAGCATTATCTAAAACATTAAAAATATATTTTGGGTCCCATGCTGGAATCTCACAGAAGAAAAACAGCAAGGTCCTGATGTCTACCTTTCTGTAACTCAGCAAGGTTCTGCCAACCGTTAAGATTATCAAAAGCAGTGCTTTCTGGTGCAACAGTCATTCTGATTTGCCCAATCCAGCCAACAGAGCTTTTCATGATGCAGAGCTTTAGCAGACCCCTCGACACGCACGCAGGGCTTCTTTGTGCCCAAGGGCATTAGAAGCAGGTCCCCCTGTAACAGGTCCTCCAGAAAGCTCACACCTAACATCTTCTAATCCCCTCCCAGCATTTCTGCTTGACTACCAAGACCCATAAACAACAGCACACCCTGGCTTTTGTTTTCTTGTTTGACAAGTGACTGAACTTCAACAAGGAACCCACTGACAGAAAACAAAATCCTCCTCTCCACCACTTGTTAGAGCTCTATACACGAGGGATGTCACCCCTTGAAGCTACTCAGAATATAGATAAGACAGCATAAGGTGGAGAGCGTGTTTTAAGTTTCTAAAACTGGGACAGGTGCTTTTTCAAGCAACAGGGACAGAAGACAGCACATAAGAAACTGAGCCTGCATTCCGAAATCTGCTACAATAACTAATGTCACTCCAGGAGTATTTTCATAACACATAATCTCTGAAGTCACAGTAAAACTTCACTAGATGTTAGTATATTTGAGATGTACATAAGTATACTATGTACAAACCTTATACTTTCATATATTTCTAAAAAATTAAGAGACAATTTGGAGAGTCAGAAATGCAGTGATAAATATACCAACCCCATTAGCAGCAGCCATCTGCACTATTGTTTCTATTGCCGATTTATTAAAATACCGCCCATCTCCACCAACCACCAGTGATGATCCCTGGCGCTCTTTTAGGTCTATGGAGAAGAATATACTCTGGATGAAATTCTCCAGATAGCATGGCTTTGCCTCAAAATAATAAGTTTTCTTCCGTAATCCACTAGTTCCTGGTTTCTGGTCATTGTAGGGTGCCGTAGTAAAAGTCAACAGAGGGAGAGGACCTTCTTCCATTTTTCTATACTTCCCAGAAATCCACTGATCAAAATCACTCATCTTTTATTTCCACCACTTGGCTCAGTGACGGTGTCCAGAAAGCAGGCAAGGGTCCCCCAGAGAGTCTGTCAAGCGTGAAGCTGCAACGCTGCCATTTGAGAAACTAAAGCAGAGGTTTTGCCTGGATGATCACTCTCAACAGGGAAGCACGGTTAATTCCTTGTTGTCACCCTTTGTCACAAAACGAAGGTCCCCCCCCACACCCACAGACCCACACAAAGAAGATCTTCAAAGCTGTTTGGATGAGGATACTTCTACCCACATAACCAAGCCAAATAACCTTCAATTATTTTTGCCTCATTTCCCCAGTAGGGTGGAGAGAGCTCCAGAGGGTGTTGCAGGCAGCGGACTTCAGTTACAAACACCAGGTAGCTGCCAGACTCCACTCGGGGAGCTCAGGCACCGGCAAAGTGATTCCTGTCCTGAGAAGCAGATTTGTGAACAGGACACCCTGGTGCGGCTCTCATTGCTCCCGCCACTTGTTAAACCAGAGACTCTGGGCATGCATCACGGAGAAAGCCATCTGCAGCTAAAGTTGTTCCACGCCATCTAGCAAGTTAAAAGGTCAACCTTTAAATGGAAGTGAGGAATCTCAGTTACTTTTGGTTTCTTCACATCACCATCATTTTGAAATCCAAGAGATTGTTTTACTCCCGACATGCAATCCCATGCAGAACAACAACAATTCATCTAACAGGACAGATTTACTCAGTGACCACTGGAGATTTAACAAAGTATCCCTCAGAGCTAGAAGAGTGGATAGCAATGAACACACCCTCAACGACTAACACTATTGCTCTTTGTTGCTGAGGAGCTGATTCCAGCTCCCGGGGAGCCCACGTGTGCAGAGCTGCACTGCTCCACGGGGTTTTCAAGGCTGGGAGCCTTCAGAAGCAGATCACCATGCTGGCCCCTGCAGAGATGCCGGGCGGGCTGGGACCACCAACCTTTGAGTTTATCGTCAGGGACTTCACCATTTGCACCACTGGAACTCCAAATGACACCCCATGATACTTTGTTTCTTGAATTTATGGGGAAGTAAGGGCAAAAATGCACCAAATTATGAAAATGTAAGCAGAACAGGAAAGTGAAAAAGGTTTTTCCTCAGCATGTGAAGTTTGCTCAGTTTACGATTTAAAAAAAATATATAAGATTAAATTTTGTTTTGTTTACTTTTCTCAGCCTCAAAGAGACTTGGCTTTTAAGAGACAATTTCAGTAAAATACTTTAAGTGTTTTGCAATGGAAGAACCTAAGACATTAAAAATATTTTACCGGAAAGAATTTAATACACAATCTCGTTTGATCCCTCAGATTTTATTAGTAATCTACTTAAATGCATACACGCGTGTTCTTTATCCGGTTCAGGAGAAGGTGCTGATTAAGAAGCTCCATTGTCAAAGTTTCAGTTAATTTGTTAAGGACGCTCAAAAAGTCTGCCAGGACTAGTCATACCACACGGGTGAGGGGTCTGACACGCACTGAGGAGAAAAGGTTTTCATCAAGGGAAAGGTAAAAACCACTTGAGGTAACAAAATCTAAGTATTTTTCTACTAACTTGCAGAAGTTAGCTCAAAAGGAAAGGTTCAAATGGAAACAGGCATTTTGAACAGCCAATTGTCTTCTCTGAGGTAAAAAAAGCCCCTTTGTTCCACGAACTGTGTCATAGGTTGAACTGGGTCCCCCCAAAAGATACACCCTAACTCCCGGTACCTGCAAACACGACCTTGTGTGGAAACAGGGTTTCTGACAAGCTTTTTCGTAAAATTGGCAAGAGATCATACTGAAGTGGGGTGGGTTCTGCTCCCAGCCCAAGTTGTGCCCTTATGAAAGAAGTGAGGAGCGGCAGGCAGACGCAAGAGGCTGGGTGACCAAGGAGTACACTGCAAGCCAGGGCAGGCCGGGGCCTACCAGAAGCTGGGAGACCCAAGACAGGAGCTTCCCTGAGAGGCTCCAGAGGGAACAGGGCACTGCTAACACCCTCAATTTGGAATTCTAGCCTCCAGAGATTTGAGACAGTTTCTGTTCTGATAAACCCCCCATTTTGTGGTGTTTCGTTACGGCAGCCTGAGGAAACCACTTCCAGCTGTCTGCATGGCGCTACAGGGCCAAATCGACAGAGAGTGGACTACCGGCAAGGGAGCTGGCCCCCTTCAAATGACCGACAGCCCATGTGCATGCAATACCTCCAGATGGAACATTAATGCAGTTCACAAGACAGGACCACTACGTTAAACACAAGTAAGACAAAAGGCAATTAATTTTTCTAACTTGTTGCAGCCCTTATTTAATCTTAAAACTAAAAATTTTTTTTAAATTATATTAAAAGCAGGGTTTGCTTTATTAACATTAGTTTACATACCTTTCTGTTTTAACTCACTATGAATGCATTTTTTAATCATGTTTTTAAAGGTCTATACCAGGTTTCCTTTGTTTTTTAGACAGGCTTGCAAACTGGGCCAGCATATGTGTCTTGACATATTCAATAACAGATCCAGATTTGTATAACATCAACACAATAATCTCTTCACTGGAAATAACAGAGCAACCAACCACATAATTGGTAGTTTTCTTAATGAGATCTTGAAATCCCAGTGCACAGTCAAGAGCACATGAGCACAGGCTTCTCTCACACTCCCAAAGCAAACTTCTCTGCTCACCCAGCACATCACACTCCAGCTTGTTCTCTAATCGTGGCCTGCCACTCCCTCCACATCACTCTTTCCAATGCTGGGACTATGTGAATAGTGTTCTCAGCAGCTCTATGAAGTCTGACAATTAAGTCTGTGAACTTAATTGTTCTAAGTGCTACATACCTCATTGCTGTATCACTTGGTCACCTTCAAAGTACGCCCCTTGGGAAGCTATACAGCAGTGCCAGCACCTAGTCTACTCTTCAAAGCAATTTTTGAACTCTTTCTGGAGTGACCACTGCACACAGTGGCAAGGTGGCAAGTTCACAAACGTTAACTGTATAGTTGTCCATAAGGGAGTTTTTAGGCAGTAAACAAATGACTGTATTGGAATACACTCCTTACTCACCTGATCTGGCCCCCAGTGACTTTTTTCTTTACCCAAAAATAAGCGAAATATTGAAAGGAAGACAGTTTGATGACATTCAGGACATCAAGAGTAATATAATCATAGCTCTGGTAGCCATTCCAGAAAATCAGTTCTAAAACTACTTTGAAGGGAGAACTAGGCACTGGCATTGGTGTATAGCTTCCCAAGGGGAGTACTTCGAAAGTGACTGTAGTGCTATTCAGCAAAGAGGTATGCAGCACTTTTTCCAGTTTACTGACTTTGAGTCAGTAAACTTAATTGGCAATCCTCATATATGCCTGACACAGTGTTGGTCAGTACACAAAGCTAAACAACAATACCAAAAAACCCACAACCCTTACCCTAAAAAAGCTTCTCCTCTAAAAATGGGCCTGAGTCGTAATTTTATGGATACCATAGAACTCAACTCCATATAAAAATATTACCAGAAGCAGCAATGTTAGATGGACTGTGAAGTATGGTAAAAAAGAAGAGGCATTAAAAACATTAAGCTTCCTAAGACGCACAGACTAAGTGGGACAGCTATTAAGAAACTCATCTGTTTTAGCTCTTCAGCAAAGGTTGAACTTCATCTTCAGAAACGTTGCTGTCGAGCATAACGAACCCAATTTGGCCTAATGAATTCGGCTGCATTGCCACTACTCCTTCACGATGACACAAATTACATTTAAACCATATGGGGGATTTAAGAATTACTCCCTTTGGACAAGTAACTTTCATACTGGTCTTGGGTCCAATCAATTTTACCATGGCAGAATTATGAACCCCTTCACTCCCAGCCTCACAGAGTCTCCAGCTTCCTTTCTGATCTGAAATAATATGGTACTAGTTACATGCAACAGAAACCCTAGTGGCACAGTGGTTAACGACTATGGCTGCTAATCAAAAGGTCAGTGGCAAAGCTCAAACCAGTAACTGAAGTCAACACTTTACACAAAGAATGGACTGGACTTGGGGGCACATAGTGATGCAGGTAGTGTGTGTACTTTATGGTTTAATATATGTATGAGGCTCTCCTACTGGTTTCTCTTTACAGCAGAAAAGAGAGGGTGGACAGGAAGAGACAAGTGTTGGTTGAGTGGATCCTGGAAGCAAAGAGTGGAAAAGAAGAGTGTGCTGTCACAGGGTGAGGAGAGCAGACAGAGTGGCACAGAGGTGGGTGCTGGCGGCTTTATATGAAAAATTGACTTGGATTGTAAACTTTCACTTAATCACAATAAAAAAAAAAAGCTTAACAAAGATCAGTGGTTTGAATCCACCAGGCACTCCTTGGAAACTCTACGGGGGCAGAATCAACATGATAGCAGTAGGTTGGGTTTTGGCTTTTAGCTATAAGCAACAGACACCGTAGACTTGCCAATCCTTCATGTAGTCTTTCTTTCAGTCAGCACATTTTTAACAGGGCAGTAAACTCCTATTTCCCAGGCACCAAGCAAAGGCTGGGCCTCTTTACACCAGAAGACCTTTTTAGCAAATGCCACAGGAATGGACCCAGGGGAAGGAATTGCTAAAAGAAGCAGGTATCATCTGATATCTAGGCCAAAGTCTTACACTTGTGATGATGCCTGCAGGTGCCTGTCCCTGAACGTGAGAGCTTAGCGTATTTGTCCCAGTGATGGGAAGTACGAGCTAGGAAACAGTTATTCAATTCTCCAACAACGCGAAGTAAAGGCAAGCCCCATGGTAGGCAACATAATGGAAAGACTACAGGTTTAGTAGCCAGGTACAACTAGAACTCAAATCTTTGACTCTAAAATGTACGAGAGTTACTTACGTGAGCTGAGCCTATAAAATGGGTGTAGCTCCTGAGGTTGTTGCAAGAATTAAAACAGATGATGTATGTGAAAACACCTAGAACTATGCCTTGTACACAGTCAGTTATCAATAATGTTATTCCCCTTTTCTTTGTAATCTTCAATGTCCTCATTGCTAAAGTGGGGATGGTAATGTCCACCTTATACGGTCTTTGTGAAGGGGGTTGTTGTTGCTAGTCGCCACCACTGGGGTGGCTCCAATACCTGGTGACCCCCCACACAATCAAACTAAACATGGTCCTGTCTGGTGCTATCTTCATAGTAAATGGTACCTTGAAGTCGTTTGTTGTGGCCACTGTGTCAACCTACTTCATTGAAGGTTGCCCTCAATTTGCTGGCCCTTTACTTTACCAAACATCATATCCATGCAAAAATCTACTCATCCAATTCTACGACGGTCTTTATGAACCAGAAAATGGTACATAGCCATAAATTATATTATTTTGGTTGTGGGCAGAGACTGAAACAAAGGTGGCTGGGACCCTGTACTCAAGAAACTCACCATCTGAAAGGAGTTATCGCAGGGCAGTGGCACTGGTGCTGTCCCGCAGGTGTGTTGACAGAGCTGTGGCTTTAAAGAGGTTGGAGTGCCAGGGAAGAGGCTGGAGAAATAGTTGGGGTACAGTTACAGAATTTCATGAGCCACATTAATTATTTTGTAGGCAATGGGGTGCCATGGAAATTTTTAGGCTGAAGAAACATAAATCAAAGAGATGTTGGAAACTTGAGCATCTGGTGGTGAATAGCCCGCACAAGGAGAGATGAGAAAAAAGATAAATCAAGGCTGGCACAAAAGAATCCTTCCTCAACTGGGGTAGCTTTCAGGATCTGATCCATGTGACCTTGTCATATTCTGCCAGCCCCCAACACATAACCTCAGTATCGATTCCTTGGGTCAGTTTGAGCCCTGGTTTGTTTTGTTTCCCCTCTGATATGGAAGGCATTCGGCGAACAACTCTTTTTCCTCTTGCTCCTTCTCTGCAGGGTGTCTTCCCACTCGTTTCCTCTCTTCTCTGAGACTTCCAGCTGCCCCATCGCCCAAGGGTGGATTCCTGGGCCCCTGTTCTCAGGACAGACCCTGGGTCTTGGCCAGGATCTGAAAGTAGGTATCAAAAGTACACTAGTGAGGTTTAGGTGCCCCTTGAACTGTGAAGATGGGAGCTGAAGGGCAAGGACTGTCATGTCAGAACATCTGCTGACTGTGGCTGACAGATACATGAGAGGACACGAGAGCATGACAGGATCCAATCCTGTGTCACTTATACATTGCGGAGAGTTGGGACCTAGAGGGACGGAAAGAGTCAGAAAAGAATTCAGAATAGAATAAACCAACAAATAGGTTACATGAATCTTTCAAGTGGATAGAGGCTTCAGTTTCATCCGAGATGAGAATTCATGGGCTGTGTGCATTTTTAAACCTAGGGAGACTTAGAATTAAGTATAGAGATGATAAAATAAATCAAATTCATAGTAAGTATAATAAGCAGAATCAAAATTACAATGTTAATATTTCTGCATTAAGTTTGGGGCAAATCTATGTATAGCTAATATTTAAAATAATTACGAATTTCTCCAAACAACCAAATATTTTCATTTCTCCAACCAACCAAGTGTTTGAAATACTTTACGAGAATTTGGAATATCAGCTTACACAGTAGGTTACTGGTGATTCAAACTTAAAATGTGCAGTTGAGTAACTTATTTAAACTCGTGATCTTAAGGCTAAGGAAGAGTTTTATCAAAAGTATGAATATCACTGGAACATTTCAGAAAACTTAGAATGTACTGTATTTATACGTTTCCCATTAGATCCAGACAGTATATCTGCCTGTCACCAGCTGTGTGACCTTGGACAAGTTATTTAACTTCATTGTGCTTCCATTTGTTCATCTGGGGAAAAGGGGATGGCAGTCCACGTACCTCATTCGTTCCTGTAATCACTGAATGGGGTAATACATGGAAAGCTCAAAAACCAAGGCTTATACAATGCTTTGCACAAGCGTCTGCTGTTTTCTTGGATCCTACGAGAAGAGCTTGAATACTGTCAAAGTTTGGCTTGTGTGACAAAGAACTTAAAGAGAAAGTACTTAATTTATAAATTTGAAATATTCATGCCTTTAAGAAAACCAGTTTATAAATAAGTTCAAACCAGAAACAAAACCAGACTTATACCGACATGTCAGCAGAGGGAGAAGATGGTGAAACAAGTGTGCCAAGATAAAAAGAGATGAGACAGAGAGCTCCTAGCTGCTGGGTTCCTGCGGCCTCAGGCTTCCAAGAAATCTGCCTGCCAGTCCTGCCCTTGGCTTCTAGAAGACTTCCCTCTGGGTTGATGACACAGTCTTCTCTATGACTCACTCTAGTTTGACTAGGTGACTGTTATTTGCAAACACCCACACCTCTTCACTGCGTTGACCAAGACTCTGAGTTATCTGGGTCCTCTATGCCAGAACTTCTGTATGTTGACCAGGGCTCTATAGTGCCTGGGTCCCATATGTTAGCTCTTCTCTGTATTGACCAAGGCTCTATAGTTTCTGGGTCCTCTATGCCAGGTCTTCTCTGTCTTGACTAGAGTACTATAAAACCTACTGCCATCAAGTCGGGTCTGACTCATAGTGACCCTGCAGGACAGATTGGAACTGCCACATAGAGTTTCCAAGGAGCACCTGGTGGACTTGAACTGCCAACCTTTTGGTTAGAGTGTTCTGTAGTGCTTGGTAATATGCCAGGTCTTCTCTGTGTTCACCATGGCTCTCCAGTGCTTGGATCCCATACACTGGCCCCAAGAGCTGTACCAAGTCGACAAGAAGAGGAAGAGAGGAAACCACTTCACTTTCTCCCTTGAGTCACAGTCAACAGCAAGCACCCAGGCAAAGAGCCATTTCCAAAGCTGAGTGACCTTGGGCAAGGTACTTAACCTCTTCGTGCCTCCACTTCCTTTCCTTTAAAATGGGGATTTAAATAATTACCTACCTGAAAGGTTTGCTGTGTAAGGACACAGTGAGCTAATGAAGGTAAAGAGAGCTTGGAACAGTGCCCAGTGAATCCTACATAAAGCATTGGCTCTTATTACTGCCCTGAAAACAAAAGGCAGGCATGTTTCAGACTTTTATACTGGGACAGTCATTAATTATATATACACTGATGTAATTCTTTTTTTTTTTTTAATTACATTAGAAAAGGAAAAAAAAAATCACACTAAACTATAAAGGGGCACAAGGCCAGAAGAATTACAAGGGCTACATGGTTCAGACCAAACAGAAATCAAACTCATTGCTGTCGAGTTGTTTCTGACTTGTGGTGACCCCATGTGTTACAGAAGAGAGCTGCTCCATAGGGCCTTTGTGGCTGTAACCTTTACAGAAGCACATTGTCAGGTCTTTCTTCCATGGTGCGGTTTGGTGGGTTTGAACTGCCAACCTTTAGGTCAGAAGTCAAGGACAAATGTTTGTGCCACACAGGAATCTGACATGGCTCTGAGCTGTACAAAATTCCAGGTTCAAAAGGATTTCCAACAAAACAGCTGTCTCAGAAGATACGGATTCCTCAGTCTCTGTCACTCTGTTACATGCCCCAGCCACCTGGCCATCTATCCAACACTTGCTGTATAAAACGACTGACTGCGTTATATCATCAGGCACCATGTACCACAGAAAGATGACGGGCCCTCAGGTTGTCAGAAGCTCCTGGTCTAGGAAAGGCAGGTACATGAACCATCACACAGTGCAGCCAGAAGCGCCCAGCTGGGGACTCACGAGAGAGCTATGAAGTACGGAGGAAAGGGAGACGCTGGAGAAGACGTTCCTCAGCTCCACAAATGCCGTTCCTGAATATGGAGTGCTTGAGTGTGAAAACAGTCTAAAAACAATCTCCTCAATTTTGAGATGCACAGAGCTTAGGAAGCCCTTTCATACGTAACACACATATAAAAAGGACTTCTGTTTCATTAGAAATTACCAATAGCCAGCCCTTCTGGCCTAAAAAAATAAAAATAAAAAAACCCACACTTCATATGCTTCATGTAAGTATTACATCTGCACCTTTCATCTTTCTTTTTGGACCATTCTCCAGCAATTTTCACATATATCCCTTAAGAATATTCATTTAGAACTAGCAGAAAAAATTCTCATATATTGGCTGTTGCCAGAAGCTAAGTTTTAAACTCCTTTGGCAAAAAGAAAGGAGATCTGGTGGTGCAATGGTTAAAGTGCTCAACCAGAAGTGCCAACCAGAAGGTAGGCGGTTCAAACCCACCAGCTGCCCATGAAAGAAGATGTGGCCGCCTTAATTCCATATAGATTACAACCCTGGAAACACTACAGGGCAGAGCTACTCTGTCCTCTAGGGTCATTATGAGTTGGAACCAACTTAATGGCAGCAGGTCGGGTTGAGGGCTTTGAATTAGTGCCTTCTAGTGCCACACCTGCTGATAATTTGCATTTCTAACAAGGTCCTGCTAAGTATTTGTGTTTCCATCTCAGATGTACTGAATCAGAATCTACATTTTAACAAGATCCCCAGGTGATTCTTATGTACACCTTCCTAGTAACTTTTCTGAAATGCAAATGGTTTGGTTGGTAAAACTAAAAACTTGCTGCCATGGAGTCAATTCCAAACTCAGTCACAGCATAGGGTCTCCGAGGCTGTAAATCTCTACGGAAGCTGACTGCCACATCTTTCTCCTGCAGAAACATTGATTTTTTTAAAACACCAAACTTTCAGTTAGCAGCTGATCACTTTAACCACTGCATACCAGGGTTCCTGCCTTGGTAAAAAGAGGCCTATATTTGGGGGGGGGGGGTGGAAATTGCTTAATTTTTCAAATCTTTCGTGGTTGTATGTTTCCCTCTTGTGGTAGAAAATGGGAACACAAGTAAGACACACAGGCAGCTTCGCCAACGGAGCAGCTCTGTCTAATTCGTCAGCTACACCCCCAACCCGCCCTCCAGCTAGTACACTGCACAACTTCAGGGGACCCTGCTGGCCCGGGATACAACACAGATGCTGCTGTCCAGAGTTCCGGTTGCCCCTCCATCACATGATTAAACCGCAGCGGGATTTCTGGGCTTTCGAAAGAGGATTGGTGAGGTAGGTTACTCTGCCCATTTCATTCTCATTACCCAGGAATTTTCCAGTTGCATGGTCTGGCCAAGCAGGATGTCTGTCTGTAAAGGAAATTAATGACAGTGGCCACAAAGAAGGGATGCCCTTTTCTGACAGCTCTTTGTAACCCTGAGTTTCTGCAAAATGGGGATAGTAACACCTTCCTTGAAAGGTTGTGTAAATGAATGAGGAATGGCACGTAATGTGCCTATCATAATGCCTGGTCATAGAGCAGCCAGTCAGTACACGTTATCTGAACAAAGGAGATATTGACAAGGACTGACCACATCCCTGTAACACATCCATTGATCTCTAAGCAAGTTTGCCCAAGGAGAGAACCATTCTAGGGGCTGGTGTGTGAGATATTAACACTAATTAAACATCTTGCAGGGGCCAAGTCCTAAGAGGACTTGGTAGGGGGAAGGGATGCTACAGATGAATTAAACACAGGACTTTAGAATCTAAGGCCTCAGTCTGTATCCTGGCTTTGACACTCATTAGCTGTGTATGGCCTTTCTGACCTTTTTCCTTATTTATAAAATTAGGATGATGACACCTGGTTTAAAGGTCATTTAATAGGTCACTCAGGGCTTCATACAAGTCTGGAACAGTTTCCATCATTGCTGACAGAAACAAGGTAGGCAGAGGGAAAAGTGGGGAACGAGAGCTAGAAAGACGGAGAGCAAAGAAAGTAGGAAAAAAGAGGGTGATGGCTCAGCCACACCCCAGCCCCTTCTCACCCTGGAGAGAGAGCTGCAGGAAACAACAGCAAAACATTATGGCTACACTGTAATTTTCCATGCTTGCAAACGTGTACTTGAACTTTAGGGAATTGTACATGATTTGCTCCACAAAACACTCTATAAGAAAGATATTTCTGTTCTGATATTTACAGGCTAACAGGTGTGGAGCATCTTGCTAGGTCACTGGCAAAGCTGCAAAGAGGAGAAGGAGAACAGAGGATGCAAGCTGGCTGGCGATCTAACAGCAAGAGGCTGGAAATGCCCGTCTTTCCCATCCAGACCTATCTGCCCAGTGTAGCAGCCTGAAGACACGACTGTCCGCAGGCATTATGCTACGTCATCTCCTATGCATCATCTTACTGATTGCTAAACACACCGCTGTGACATTTTAATTTTACAAACAAGTAAAGAAAGAACTCAATCCATTGCCCAATACTGAACAGTTCGTAAACACATACAGCAACCAAACTCAGGGCTGTCTGACATCCAGTGTTATACTACAACAAAACTGTAACGTAAATAAATAAATTCTGATATCATACTAAGATCCTCAAAATGGCACATGCCTGTACTTCCTGGGTTTGGGCACTGAGAGACGCTCGATAACACCGCATGTGGAGATTTGTTTTGACAGAAGGCTTATAATTAGAGGGGTGACTTTCCTATAACAATAGCACTGCCATTTCAAAAACAGCCAAGTAAGCCACATTTGTGTTGTACTTTAGCATTCCCAGGGAGCCCTGTGGTTGCACAGTGGTTAAGCACTTAGCTACTAAACAAAATATCAGTAGTTTAAACTCATCAGCCACTCCATGGGAGAAAGATGTGGCAGTTTGCTTCTGTAAAGACTTATAGCTTTGGAAATCCTATGAGACAGCAGTCCTACTCTGCCCTTTAGGGTCACTATGAGTCAGAATCAACTCAACAGTGGGTGAGGGTTAGAGTTCCCAGAAATTTTGCATGCACATTATCTCATTTAAGTCTCATATTAATCACATTTTACATCGGAGAAAATTGAGCTTCAAATAAATTAAGCAGAATACATGATATTACACAGTGAATTATACAACGGAGATCTGAACCAAGGTATTCAATTCCAGGGGGCAATGGTGGTTTGTTCAGTGGCAGAATTCTTGCCTTTAATGCAAGGAGACCTGGGTTCAACGCTCAGCCAATGCATCGAGTGTGCAGTCACCACCCAGCTGTTAGTGGTGGTCTGCGTGTAGCTACGATGGTCAACAGCTTTCAGTAGAACTTCTGGACTAAGAAAGACTAAGCAGAAAAGTCTGGTGATCTACTTTCAAAACTCTACCAACGAACAGCTTATGGACCCAAATGATCCAAGACACAAGTGATCATAAGGATGGCACAGGACCAGGCAGTACTTCCCTCCACTGTGCATACAGAGTCGCCATGAGATGAAGGCCAACTCAACAGCAGCTAACAACACTACCACTACAGTAATTTGGTTAAGATTCAGGGAGCCATCAAGAAGCCTCTGTCTTCCACTGGGCATTACGTGAGAGGGAGTCTGCAGAGACACTGTGGATCATGGTGCTCTACTGTCAATGATTACCATTAGCACACTTTTAACTAGGGCAGCAGAGGTATTAGCTCTATGCACCAAACTACTGGCCACCCTCTACCTCCACCCTCACTGCACCCTTTACTAATGCTTCTTTATCTTTCTGGATTCTCAAATATTACCTCATCTGGGGAGACATCCTTGTTCTTCCTCTTCCCCTCAAGATGTGGTTGGGAGACACTCTTCAGTGTTTCCTTAACTGCCCAGACTTTTCCTCTCATACTAGTTGTACTGGATGGAACAGTGATCCCCAACAGATATGTCCATTCAAAACCTGGTAATAGAACATGTTTGGACAAAGGGTCTTGGCAGATGGAATTAAATTAAGGATCTTGAGATGAGATCATCCTGGATTACCCAGATGGATTCCAAATCCAGTAACAGGCATCTTTATAAGAAAAAAAGAGAAGGCACAGTCACACAGAGAAGGTCATGAAACGACAGAGGCCAAGACTGCAGTGTGGCAGCCACAAGGCAAGGGATGCTTGGAGGTAAGGAAGCATTCTCCCTTTGCCTCTCCAGAGGGAGCGTGGCCCTGGCAACACCTTAATTTCAGACTTATGGCCTCCAGAACTGTGAGAAAATAAATTTCTGATGATTTCACCTACCTACATTGGTACAAGGAGCCACAGGAAACTAGTATACTTATATTTACATCCTATTTTTGTAACTCTTCCTGAAACTTCTGTGTCACCTGCCAGCATGGGTATCCTGAGAATAATGACTTTGTCTTCTTCATCTCTGTGCCCTGAATCACCTTGTACCATGCATGGTACACAAGAAGTGCTTGTTGATAAACAAGTCCGTGCATATCAGGCTGTCTGCAAAGCCAGCACACATGGCTTGCAGCTTCCCATCCATGGCTAGGGCCAAAAAACCATTCCATACAACCATCCCAAAAGATCTATTTCCACCACTAGCTCCTGATTCCAACCAGGTCAGCACTCCAAATCAATGATCCTGTAACTGCAATTTACCAAAGTAAGCCTTTGCCTGGCTGATGAAACCCAAGGGATTATGCTGTGGACGGATGGGATAGGACCTCAGGGGTTGGGACAATGACAATGGCAAATACAAAAGGGCTTTTTTCTCTGGACTCACCTCCTTGTTTCCTTTGTTCTCCAATAGCCTCAGTATCCTTAATAACTGTAATAATTGTTAGACCCATCAGATTCATAAACTTCCATCTGCTAAAACCCTTAAGATGTTAGGCAATGTGACATGTGCTTCACAAGTCTTATTTCATCCTACATGAATCTTTCAAGGCAGACGCCATGGGAAACTGGCCATGGGGAACCATGTGACTAAAGTTTCTTCAGTGATTCAACTACAAAGGGCTTAGAAACCAGCTGTGTGGCCTCACCCAGAGGGGCAGTTTGGGCTTCAAGACAGACGTCAATCTTATTGCTAACTCCACCTGCATTTCCTACACTTATTTCGCTATTGTTTCATTTCTATATCTGCTCTGAAAATGAATTTCACCTTGCTTTAGGATGCATTTTTAAAAGTCCCTACAGAAGCTGGGCTTTATAACTAAAGCAGAAGGCTTTCTGTCCATACCCAGTCATGCCAGCCAACTCCATTTGCTGGGTATGATTTCTCAGAGTGAAGGTGAGTCTAGTTTGGTTTGATCACCCACTTCACTCATTAGATGTGGCTCTGACCAATTCTTGTGTCTTTCCAAAGTTCAAATCCATTCTCGAAGGAATGGAATTTGCTATGACTGAGAACTTGAAAAGAATATGTTACAGACAGCAAAGACAGTTTCCCCCAAAAGAACTCCAGAAATGTTAGCATGATGTCAACACTGTTTGATCAAATTAAACCTAATGCCACCGAGTAGATTCCAACTCATAGCAACCCTACAGGACAGAGTAGATTTGTCCTATAGAGTTTCCAAGGAGCACCCGGCAGATCTGAACTGTCAACCTTTTGGTTAGCAAAAGTAGCACTTCACCACTAAGCCACCGGTGTTTCCTTGATGCTTAGTTTTTAAATTTCTGTTGCTTAAAGCTGGCAAGACTCTTCCCAGGCCAGGGCCAGATATTTGGCAATTTTGGCTGCTTGCCTTTTAACAATCTTTCTCCTTGTATCCAAACAACCAAATCCAGTATCATCGAGTTGATTCCTCACAGTGACCCTACAGGACAGAGTAGAACTGCTCCATAGAGTTTCCAAGGCGCACTTGTCAGGTTCGAACTGTTCACAGTATGGTTAGCAGACACAGCACTTAACCACTACACCATCTGGGTTTCCTAACTGTTGTATACTACCCCTAAATCCCTTAACCAAAAAAGCCTGTTGAGATGTTCACCAGAATGGGAGAGAACTGTATCTCCCAGGCCACCATGGTAGGCTGCAGAAAGGAAACGGAATGCAAGACATTCCCTCAGCATAAACTGCCTTCCAAGATTCTTTCTACACAGCTGTGTGATTTAATAGTACAAAATACTATAAATAATTTTAAGCAGTTATCCCAGAATAAGTTCATCTTAATTAGTGCTACCTTCGTCAAAACAACCATGTTGAGACTTCTACAACATATTGATCAAATAATGCTAACATCATGCTAACATTTCTGGAATTCTTTTGGGGGGAACTGTCTTTGCTGTCTGTGACATATTCTTTTCAAGTTCTCAGTCACAACAAATTCCATCCTTTAAGAATGGATTTGAACTTTGAAAAGAAACAAGAATTGGCCAGAGCCATGTTTAACAAATGAAGTGGATGATCAAACCTTGTTACATAGTTTTAGGTGAAAACTGAGGCATGACTATAAAATAATGTGGCTGGTTTTCCCAGGTGACCAATAAACTGACTGTATGAAAAATAATTCCCATAGAGGAGTTTCAAAATGCTTTCAGAACTAGATGCATTACTGGAATAAATGCACAGTTTCCAGAGTGGTGATCTGGCAGACTATGATACTAATTTGGATATATAAGTTCACATATGTTTGTTTAAAAAAAAAAAAAGGATTGCTTACACTTATGAAAATGAAGATGCCATTCTCCTGGAGAAATTTCTCCTTTTTTTTTTTGACAACTTAGTCAGCTTTGAGGGAGGGTGCCAAGAAAACAAATGTCTATTTTCTGCAGAAAGCCTTCACAGGCCATGCTCAACTGATCTAGCCACTCCTGGCTGGGGTAGGGGCTCCTGTTCTGAACTTCCACCGCTCTCGTTTTCCTTAGCTGTCAGCTCTTTTTGCACTCAGTGAGGATTCCCTGGGTGGGCAAGTGATTAACACGCTTAGCTGCTAAATGAAAGACTGGCAGTTGGAGTCCACTGAGAAGCTGCTCAGAGGAAAGATCTACTTCTGAAGAACAGTCACTGAAACCCCTGTTGAGTACAGTTCTATTCTGACACACGTGGGGTTGCCTTGAGTCAAAAGCTGACTCGAGAGCAACTCATTTTCTCTTTTTTTTTATGTTGTTGTTAGTCAATCCTACATACAACAGAATGAAACATTACCTGCTCCTGAGCCGGCCTCACCATCATCACTGCATTTGAACTCACTGTTGCAGGCACTGTATCAATCCATCTCACTGAGGACTTTTCTTTTTTTGGTTGATTTTTTAATTTACCCAGCATTATATCCTGCTCCAGGGACTGGTCCCACCTAATAACACATCCAGAGTAAGTGGGATGAACTCTCCTCAACCCTGTTGCTAGGAAGCAATCTGGCTGTACTTCTTTCAAGGCAGATTTATTTCTCGAAGTCCATGGACTAGTCAATATTTTTTGCCAACACCATAATTCAAACACATCAATTCCTCTTTGGTATTCATTACTCATTGCCCGGCTTTCACATGTCTATAACTGAAAATATCATGGCTTGGGGCAGGTCCTCAAAATGACATCTTTGCTTTTTAACACTAAAGGTCTTTCAGAGGAGATTTCCCAAATGCATATGTCATTTGCTTTCTTGACTGCTGCTTCCATGGGTGTTGACTGCAGATCTAAGAAGAACGAAATCTTTGACAAGTCAGTGATAATTGCCTATTTATGTCAGTCTTCCCTACTCAGTTGAAGGCTCCTTGAGAACAAGACCATCTTCAGCTTGCTGTCTTCAACCCAATACCCAGGAGATTACACACATGGTACTGATTAAGCTGCTCTTGGTACAAACCACTCAACTTTGCCTCCTGATGCTTTTGCTAAACATAACTTCTGCTACCTGGCAACCAAAACTGGACATCAGTCTATGTAAAATCCACTCATGCACGTGTGTAGACTGGAAGTAGATGAGTGGTTGCTTAGAGCTGGAGGGATGGGGAAGGAAGACAAATGGTCAGCTAATGGGTAGACAGAGTTTCCTTTAGGGGGATAGAAGTATTCTAAAATTATATGGTAGTGATGATTACAAAGCTCTGTGAATACTAAAAACACTGAATTGTATACTTTTAACAGGTGAATAATGTAGGTATGTAAACTGTTTCTCATTAAAGTCATTTATTTTTAAAAGCACCTTACAATGTAAATGTCTGTGCCTTGGTCCCTTTCTAAGGAGTTGTTGACAAATGACAGCTAAAGCCTCTTCCAAAAATCTGGTTATCTGTGTAAAATTAAGTTTCTCTCTTTGGTCTGTAACCCTACCGCTTGACAATAGCTTAGTGATTTCTTTCACCAAATTTTGAAGATATGTTTAGCATAGTGTGATAGACACTATCAGTTATTTCATAACATCAATTTGCCTCATTTAGCTTTACAGAAAGTGTCCCCCAATCCTGACACTTGGTCCCCAGAATAAACCACTGTTTCCCAGTTTCCCTTGCTGCTACAGATAGTCATAGGTTAAGTTTTAGCCAATGAGACATGAGTGAAACTGATGTGCGTGACCTCTGAAGAGGACTGTGCCTCGCTCTATCTCCCCTTCCTGTCAACTGGAATGACAAGATGAACCATACCAACCAGGGCATCACCCTAGGAAAGGCTGAGTCATAACAGAAAAGAGGCATGTTTCTTTATACAACAGAGCCACCATACCAGGGTGGCTGCCTGGGTTCTGTTATTATAAACTTGTATTTTGTTACATTTCTTATTTTCGAACTCTGTTACAACAACCAAACCTGTATTTTAACTGATAAAAAAAACTAATATTCTGTACCAAAACAGAATATAAAATATGTAGCACTGACATGTCTTTATGTCATGACAAACTGTTTAGCAAAATTGTTAACTAATACATTTTGGAAACCCTGAGTGTATAGTAGTTAAGAGCTCAGCTGCTAACCGAAAGATCAGCAGTTTGAATCCACCAGGTGCTCCTTGGAAACTCTGGGGACAGCAATATTCTGTCCTATAGAGTTACTATGAGTTGGAATGGACTCCAGGGCAATGGGATTTTGTTGGTGTTGTTAAGACACTTTGGAAAGCAGAACAGGGGCCAACCAAATCTATAGCCCTAGGCAAGTGGCCAGAAGAATTCAGAACATTCTTGCCAACAAGTATAGAGAAGCTAAGGTTACAGCCAGACCCTGACAACAGGAACGAAGATGGCTAAGGCTCTGCAAGGAAAGTTTTCTTTGACTGTCATCTGCAAACTATGTTGCAAAGTCCAAGAATGTATGGCCCTGCAGAGTTGAAAATCACAACTATTTATATACCTAAGCTGAAGCAGCTATATGTCAGGCAGCAGGCTTAGCAGAAGAAATGACTCTGGCCTCCAAACTTTCCCAAGATTATCCTCCTAGCACCCAAGCAAAATCAGATGCCACCTACTTACCCAAGCCTGTAACTTCTTGTTATCTCAAGGTGGTCACCATAAGTGATGGAGAAAGTAGAGATGGGACAGAGCACAGAGGTCAAAAAATAAAAAGTCAGTGTATGCAGATTTCAAAACTATCTCGATGAGAACTTCTGCTGTGGTTACCAACAAAAAGAACTGACTGATCAGAACAAACCAGAAATAATATTAAGTTTTTGAGGAAATTGTCTAGTCAAAGAAACCATAAGGCTGGACTGCACCAGCAAGCCCTGCCCACCTACCCCTGGGCAGCTCCCAAAAGAGCTTTCAGGGTCCGCTCTCCAAGTGATCACAAAGGACAGAGAAGAGCTCCTTCCAGAAGGCAGGTCCCTGGCACCTATATCACCTGCAGAGCATAAAGTCCACAATCCCCAGCAGCAAAACGGCAAAGCTATGGCCAGTGACTGCTATATGTCAGGCAGCATATGGTGTGTTCTAGTTCTTTTCTTAACAGGAATTTTATTATTTATTTATTTGTGATTGAGTGAGAGTGTACAACCCAACTTAAATTTGCATGCCCACCTATCTAGTTCCCTCTGTCCTCCTTGCTTGGTGACAGCACACTCCTTTCCATCCTATACATGTCATAACCACTTAACAATCTCCTATCCCCTCCTCTTCACCATCTCCACTCCCCATCTTAACAGCTAATATCCATATAATCATATGTGCAGGTGGGGCAGCGGTGTGGGAAGGCTAATAACCTATCTTTAAATTTATCAGATGCTAAACCAGAAAACGCCGCATGTGTGTCCAATGGAGAGAAACGGGTATCACTCAGAGCTGTCTGAAATCCAAACTGATTGGGTAACTGGAAGGAACTTGGGGTATCTCCCCTGGAGAGGGGTGAATGTGTTTGTGTTTATGTGAGAGAAGAACACACACGGATATCTGCACGGGCAAAGAAGCAGACTAGGACAGATATCCTTTCTTAAGGTAACAGAACCATCTATTTTTAGCTGGCCACATGACTGCCAGTACTCTTGCAGCCCTTCTTGCAGGTAGTATGGCCATGTGCTTAAGAGCTAGCCAATGGGTTGCAGCAGGAATAAAATGTGGACTTTCTAGATTGTTTAAAGGGAAGAAGTACTGTGCTCCTTCATCTTTTTCCTGAGGCAACTGGCTGGAATACAGATGCACTGGTAGGAAACCGTCCTGAACCCGATCAGCGAGGGTCACACTATCAAGATGGCAAAACAACAGGACTAAAGGTGGCTAAGTCCCACCAGCATGGATCCATCACTAGTGCTGGCCTGCTTATGCCCAGGCTACTCCACCACAAAGGAAAGAGAAACTCTTGTCTTGTTTAACCTACTGTTGGGTTAGGCCCCTGTCCTAACAGTGGAATCCGAGTAACTTGACAAATGTTTTGACTTTAAGTATATGATACAAGATGTACATCAAACTGACTTTGGGGGCCCTGGGGAGGCACTTCTGAGGGCCACCTTCCACAGCAGCTGAAACGGAGCCGCAAGCAGTAGGGCTAAGTCTTGTCAGGGAAAACTAAGAGTTCAAATACTAGTCAAGTAAAAATACGCAAAGGTATTTTTCTCCTCTTCTTTTGGATTTCTCCTCTTCTTTTATACTGGAATCCAATGAAATGGTTTCAATTCAGTCCAATGGTCTTAATCCATGTAGCAGGTCTGTACACTTTCCCTGTTCTAAATGCTCACTGACGTCTAAAACTTGACTAGGATTCACAGTGTCCTCAACCACTTCTGGTGGAAATCTGGTGTTTGGAACATGGTCCTAAGGGTCTGTGTTTTCTACCTTAATGTCTGAGTCTTTCTAGAAGCCACAGGGACAGCTCCCAGTCTCCCCTCTTGACTCTGTGACTGTGGGTCTGGGGTACCTGAAAAGTCTGCCAGAGAGAGGAAATGAACCAATGGAGGTGGAAGTACTTCGTAAAATGCAAAACATGAGGTGTTGTGTTAGTGCAGTTGCTTCTTTTACAGTATGAAACAAGAATACAGAGTCAAGTGGGTCTCCAACCTATCTCTGGTTCTGCCTGGAAAACTCCTCTCCACCTGCAGGTCAGTTTAGCTGTCATTTCCCTGCTTCGGATTACTGAGTTCAGCACGTCTCTTTTTTAGCTCTCACAGCCTGCTTTGCTCACCCCTATAAGGAGCTCAGTACACCTTGTAGCAGTTGTTGGTTTGCCTGTTTGTATCTCACCTGGACCCCAACCAGATCTCAGCGGTGAGGACTGAGCCTGTCTTGTTCTCTGCTATATCCCAGGAGGCAGAACAGTAACCCAACAGCTCACCTGAGCTCACTGCCAGTGTCTGTGGCCCTGACACTGGTTGATTTGGCCCCTAAATGTCCACCACACCACACTGATTAGGGCCACTGATCTCACATGAAGTAGTTATCATTTCAACTCCCTCTTTAGCAAGAGGTACTTATGAGCATATAGGTAGCACAGTACACAGCACTCATATTTGGCCTATAGAACTTATGTCTTTTACCCTAAAGCCTTACTACATGGTCACCTGGGAGGAAGTGCTCTTTGAAATGAATTGAACATACTGAACAACAGCCAAAATCAAATTCATGTATTGTTTGCCAGAATAAGCCATGTGTTGCATATCTACAAGAAAACAAGATCTCATTCTCCTTGTATGTCATTAACAAGAGAAACTAAACTTAGATCTGGGAAGTCTCTTGTAAATTATAGATGAACACATAAAGCCAGAATGTTGCAGACAGGTATTGAGCAAAATTATTTGGAGTCATTCTATAAACTCATAAGACTTATTTGTATATAAAAAGCTCTGAAAATTTCTACTTCACATTGTTCAATCCAGTTTTCCTAAACTTTTAATGAGCAGAATATATCAATCTTCAGAACTATTTATTCTGGGATATATTTATGTAAAAAAGCATCTAGATGAAATATTAGAAGCCCACAGTCCCAGTTTCAGTTCCATCATTTGCTAGCAAATTAGATGAGTCAACGAAATCTTTCTGTCCCAACGGTCTATCGCATTTCATCATTTCAGAAACACTTTGGGGTGCTCATAAAGACAGAAGAAGAAAGAAAAAGTTGCCAATGTGAAAATATCAGGCTCAAGCTGCTTCTGAATCATAATTTAATCTTTATTGGCTTGATTTGCTTGACTGTCATCGTTGGGCTTATTCAGAACCTGACTTGCCTTTTCTATCTTTATGCCACAGGAAACTCAGCTCTGACCTCTGGATGCCAGCTAGGAAAAGCAATGGGAAGGGAGACTTATTAGATGAAGTTTAAAACACAAAACAACACAACAGCTTATATTTATCTATAAACCCCAACACAGAGGCACACTCTTTTCTCTCTTTCCAGCTAACTCTTTCAGCCTGCTCCTTTGTGATTTTTCCCAGTGAGCATACCAGGTGAGAAAAAGGTCTTTTCAAAATTCTCACAACCGAAGCTCTTGGTTTAAAAAATAAATAAGTAACAAATTTTCCTCTTGTCAATTCCAATTCACGACAACCCATGTATGTTAAAACTGTGTTTCACAGAGTTCTCAATGACTGATTTTTTTTGTAGATCACCAGGTCTTTCTCCCAAGGCACCTCTGCGTGGATTCAAATGGCCAACCTTTAGTGGTGTCTCTTACCCTGAAGTCTTACCATGTGGTTATCCGGGAGGAAAGTACCTTTAGGTTCCTAGGCAAACACGTTAATCATCTGTACCACATAGGGATTCTGAAGACTCTGGTGAACTCTCAGATAAGTCACTTAAGATGTTCAGCAGCCATTTTTTAAAGGTAAATTACAATTCTGAAGACAGCTCAAAGTCAACTGAATGTAGGGACTATCTGCAAAGACTTCTGGGGAAATTAGGTGGGGAAAAGAATGGATCAATCCAAACTTTTCAGTTTAAATATTTTTAGAGATGCAGCCCACTCAAATCATTCTCCTGAAAACTCTTCTGAAGTCCAAGAGTACAAAAAAAACGTATTGGTAAGTATTTGAGCAGCACATATTATACCATTCTTACCATCCAAGATAAATTTATAATTGAGGCCCCAGTGGCACAGTGGTTAAGAGCTACAGCTGCTAACCAAAAGGTCAGCAGTTAGAATCGACCAGCTGCTCCTTGGAAATCTTATGAGGCAGTTCTCCTCTGTCCTGTTGGGTTACTATGAGTCCAAATGGACTCAGGGACAACAGGTTTGGTCTATGAAAAATTTCATAGTATATTAGGGTCATCATATGTATGAATTTGTGTTTTTATTTTTTGGTTGTACAATATTTATGTTTATTTGGAACATAATTTTCCAGTGTTACATGACTATGTTTAGTCTTACATTTAACTCTTCCTCTGCCTGGAAGTGTTTCTACAGAATCTGCATAGTTCACCCCTTCACTCAAGTTTCCAAATGAAGTTCCTCAGAGACATCTGCCTAACCACCTCTCCAAAATGAGCAGCCTACCTTCTAGTGCTGTCTTGTTTGACCATGTTTTATTTTGCTTCACAGTATTTACTTTCACTTGACATATATTTATCTGCCGCCACTAAAGGACAAGCTCTGTGAAAACAGAAACTGTTTCACTTGCTGCTCAAACAGCTTTGAAAAGAGCCTAGAACCTAGTAGCGCTCAATAATCACTCTTCCCAAGGCAATACAGCACTCATTCTCTATATCCTCTTGTTTACCAAAATAAGCATTATTGTGAAAAAGGAGAATGCTTTCCTTTTTAGTCTTCAGTGCTCTGTGGTTCCTTGATTTGGTTAAGAAAAAAAAAATAAAGAATGTTGCTTTTAACAAGAATGTTCTGTCTTGAAAGAGAAGCTACTGAACAAGTTGACTGAAATACTGTATGTAACAAAGTTTGTTACATGACTAAATACCCAGCTCTAAAAAAAAAGGTCCTGTTTATTCCTTGTCCTTGCCTTTCTCCTGTTCCCCTCCCCTGAAGCCCTGAAGCAGGCCCCCTCCTCCCTGCTCACACACTGCTTTTCAAGACACAATTCAAGTTCTGCCTCTTCCTTTCCCAGTCCAGAATGCTATCTCACTTCTCTGAACTCATCACCATTTTTCCCAATTCAGTTCTTTTTCGTATGTACGTATGTATTTGTTGTGTCTGATCTCCTCCCATAAAAGATCACACACTCTTCGATGGAGGACAATTATTTATTCATATTGCTATTTCATAAGGATTCAGAATTGCAAGTACAAAAAGCAAAAAAAAAACATAATTAAAGCTCACCATATTTTAAAAGAGAACCCTGGTGACATAGTGGTTAGGTGCTACATCAGCTAACGAAAAGGTCAGCAGTTCAAATCCACCAGGTGCTCCTTGAAAACTCTGTGGGGCAGTTCTCCTCCATCCTACTGGGTGGCTACCAGTTGGAATTCATGACAATGGATTTCTTTTTTGTTTATGTGTTAAAGGATTTTTTTTGTAAGATGAAAGTTACGGCTTATTAAAGAGACCTGAAGATTCTCTGACAAGTCATCCCTCCTCAAAGGACATCAGTTATTAAGTAAGGGAAGCAAGGTGCCTCTGCCTATCACCATTTATCTCACAGTCCCCAAACCTTCCTTTTCCTGTTCTTTCAATTCCTACTCAGTACATGTTGTGAACAATATCCAGAAACACACCCCTTCAACAGTATTGTAGCTGGGCCTCTCAGGAAAGTTCAAAGTGTGATTTACTCCAAATACCAGCTAAGTAAAGTTTAATCATTGTTAAGTGTCGTTCTCAAAGCCCAGCTGACTTGGTCTGAGAACATGAGACCCTCAGTGTCTGAGTCTTGTATTTGAGGACTTTTCTTGTACAGGGTGATAAAAGCTCAAGAACATATTTTTGTTTAGTCTTAACTAATTCTTTCCTTCTCAACCCACACAACTCGCAAGCGGGCAATTTTCCATTTGGATGCCTAAAGATTGCACTGTGCTGTAGATTTTGAGGACAGGGCTTGTGTCTGAATCATCTCTTTATTTCATTCATTACTCTGTACATGGTATGAGCTTAGCATTTGTTGAATGAATGAATGAAATGCAAATTCAGCAGAGGTGGAAGCCGGGACGTGATGGATTTACCATTACGGCCCCTATGTGTGGAAATACACACAATGGTACACTACAAATGGGATACTAATATCATTTGCTTGTCTTTCAGAGGAATTTACAACTAAAAGTTTGGGAGCACAGAGAAAACAAACTCTGATAATCTTCCTTCCTTGATGCTTACAAATGTTTAATCCAATGAAGCAGAAGGAATTACAGTCCGGTTTAGACTTGAAGACACTGGGAAAGAGAGTCCCTTCATTTCCAGAAGCTGCTCAGTTGGAACTGGTGTATCTGTCCCAGATTCTTGGCTTTGCCAGTATGCTGCCTGTAAGCCATTTAACCTAAACCTAAACTTCAGTTTTGTCATTGGCAACTTGAAAAGATCCATGGTATCATTTATCTTACAGGGCTACAGGAAGGTGAAGGTGACAACTGTCAGTGAACTACTTGGCAAGTGAGCACTCACTAGGTAGTGACTTAATATTATAAATAAAATACTACTTAAAATGAATAAACGTATTAGTAAAGAGAACAAACTTCAGAAGAGCTGAATATAAGTCAAAACCATATAGAAAGAAAACGTGCAACTTAGAAGAACTAGTTAAAAGGTTTTATTATATAAATGAGTAAATAATCAGCCCCAATTGGGCAATTTTTGTACTTCAAGTTTACCAAAAAAAAAAAAAAAAATCTATTTCAAAGTTGCACATATTTGAGGGGACTTGCCCAATTAAGTCTCAGTTAACGCTTCTTAAAAGGAGGTGGAACCAAAGTGTTGCACTTATTTCCTGGCCAGCCACAAATGCTTGCGTAAAACAGTGCGCTGGGGTACGCTGTTTCCGTTCTAATGAAAATTCAGCTCCGGGCCCCTCGCTAGGCGCGATGGAGCAAACTCAAGTGTTTTCCAAAGTCTACCCGCCCCCGTCCCCCCTTCCCCGACAACGAGACCGCTAGAGGACAGGAGCACTGTCCCCAAGCGTCCAGTAGGGTTGGGGAAGACTGTGGGGCTCCAACCTACTCAGATCTGCTCAATGCTGCACCAGTGGATAGTGCCCTTGCACCTCTGCCCCAAAGCGTTTTTCCGAGTCAGCGAAAAGCGCCCTTCCCAGACGAGAATAGCAGGCAACGGCGGTGGGATGCAAGCAGTTCTGAGCAAGGCGGTGACTGTCTAACCTTTCTCGGTAAAGGCAATGGCGCTCGGCCCTGTAACTGTATCTTGAGAAACTGGAAAGGTTAACATAAATGTCAGGGGCCTCAGGAGGCGGGGAAAGGGAGGAGCAGGAGGCGGAGGGGCGATCCTCCCAAGGTCAACCTCCTACAGCGGCGCCTCCGGCTCTCCGGGAGCCAGGAGAACAGCTCTGCTGGAGCGCGTCGCCACCTTGCCCTACACCGCGACCTCCGCGGGGCCTCCAGACCGGGGAGCGCGAGCGCGAGGATAGACATTCCGACCACGTCTCACGGAAGTGGCCAGCCCCGGAGGCGAGGGGCGGGCCTCGCTCCCGCACGTCGCGCACGGCCTGCGCCCCTGGCGCATGTCACGGTGCAGCCGGTGTGTCCCTTACCCCATTGGCGGCAGCGATGCGGACGATGAGCTGAATAGCCTCCTTCATGTAGAACCTGCCATCCCCGCCTACCACCAGGGTGGCCTCCTGCCGCTGGGCCGGCTCCACGGTGGAGATGATACTCTGGATGAAATTCTCCGCGTAGTTGGCACTGCTCTGGAACACCTTCACCCGCTTCCGCAGCCCGCTCGTGCCCGGCTTCTGATCCGGGTATGCCTTAGTCTTGACGCTTACGATTTTCACCATGGTGGCGACTCGCTTTGTGGAGCTGGAGCGGCGGACTTGGCTAACCGGAACGGCAGACTCTGCTAACCTGGTCTGAGGCTGCAGCTGCTCTGGGAAGAGAACGCCTGCGGGTAGGAGCGACGGCGGCACTCTCGGCAGTGCTTGGCCCTCCTCCTTAAAGGGACAGGGGACAGAGCCCTCCCTCCAGTCATTAGCACAGTCAACAGGTCCGGGACGAGGAGCGTAGGGAAGCCTCTAGTGAAATGGGTGGGGCCGCTGTGATTTACCCTCCCCACCTCGTAAACCAGTACACCGTAAAATGCAACCCATGACTCCTCCCCTAAATTAAGGGACAGTACTTGGAATATGGACCCTGGTTTAGGGCAAGGGCAAGAGGCAGAGTGGGAAAAAATAGAGCATAATGATTTCTTGTGGTTGGGCTAGTGTATCGTGTGTACTTAGCCTTCTGGAAGCTTTTTGTGAGGAACAGAAGTGTCATCAGATAGATTTTCATGACTCCTTCATTAGCTAGATTTCATGATTACTTACTCTTTCTGGAAACCCTGCTGCCGTAGGGGTTAAGAGCAATGGCTGCTAACCAAAAGGTAGACAGTTTGAATCCACCAGGCACTCCTTAGAATCTCGACCGGGCAGTTTTACTCTGCCCTACAGGGTAACTTTAAGTTGAAATCGACTCAACGGCACTGGGATTGGTTTGGTTTTCATTCTTTCTGTTGTCTCTCAGAAAACCCTGGTGATGTAGGGGGTTAAGTGCTGTTTCTGCTAAACAAAAGTTTGGCAGTTCAAACCTGCCAGGTGCACTATGGAAACTGTGGGGCAGTTCTACTCTGATCTCTGGGGTCTCTATGTGCAGTGTTTTTTGTTTTTTTTTTTGGTGTTAGTTTATTTTATTTTTGGTATTGTCTCTCCAAATATAAGGTATTTTGTGTTAGGAAAAGTCAGTTCCAAAGTCCTGATTTGACTTAGTACTTTCCATCTGTTTGCTGATAGACCACACACACTTTATTTCCATTGATGAGGGTGCATAGACTAATGATTAATTGAGTATGTTTTCAAACCGATAATTTAAGCTTAAAAACAAAACTGAAATTCAGAGACTCATATGCCTTGTCAGGCCACACAATTTAAGTACATGTAACAGCTCAACTCAGCAGAATATGCATCTGAAGCCAGGGTTCTTACCTAGGACTCAGCTACAGTGTCCCCAGGCTGGGCTCAGCCAAGGCTAAAGGGGATCGTAAAGGCTCATGGTGGATCGAAAGCTGGTAAATCATTAAGTGGGAATCTGTGATCTTTCCTTTAGGTTTAGCCTCTCCCTTGATTGGTGAGAGTAATTGTTTCCTCTGCACAATAAGTGTGTCATTTTGGTGAAGGGGGAAATGACCTTTTTTCCCCTTTCTAGGTGTGTGACCTTGGGAAAGTTAGTTAATACATGTGGGTCTCCATGCCTTTACTATAAAATGGACATAAAACTATCTTACATGATTTCTGTCAGAAATAATGAGGTTAGGTATGTCAGTCGTTCTTGATCATGAATACACAGGGAAAACACCCAAGGCGATTTTGAAACCAGCCCTGGTTCAAACCAATTTAGTCATAATTAGCTGATGTTAAATAATCACCTAGTAAGAGTACCTAAAACTTTTCAAAACCCAAATCCCCTGCCATCAGATGGATTCCAATTCACAGGGTCCTATAGGACAGAGTAGAACTGCCCCATAGGGTTTCCAAAGCTATAATCTTTAAGGAAGCAGTCTGCCACGTCTTTCTTGTGCAGAACAGTTGGTGGGTTAGGATGGCTCACCACTGGACAAGCAGCCAGAGCTTAGCAGTAACCTGTAGGTTAGATTATATCCGTGCTTCTTTTTATGGCAAATTGATATGTCTTCATCAAGCAGGAAGCCTGACAGACCTACATGACTGCCAACACTCAGAAACCAAGTATTGATATAGTAAAGTTCACCAAAGATGAGATTCATTGGCAAATACATGAAAACTGAATTCTGGACAGCTAATAAGGATGTATAGTATTTATCCAGGAGTTCACAGTTTGCAGAGAGTAAATCTTGTGACTCTAGTAGTATAATTAACCCCACTTTGTAGAACAATTGAGGATAAAATGGTTAGTATAATCAAGGTTACCTATCTCTAGAAAATAAAACTATAGAATTACTGCCTCTTAGAAATGCCTGTCTCACAGTTACATGGATTAACTTAGACACTGGATATAGAGCTCCTACAGAGTGTTAATAAGTACTCAATAAATGGTAACTCATCAAGTGGTGGACTCAAACTCTCATCTAATACTCTTTTTATATTCTTCCTTATCTTTGGATTTAGGATAGGGCTTTTCATTTCATAAGAGTTGTTCCATATTTCTGTCACCTTAGAAGTTGGAACAGTTAGCTGTATTGTATAACCACTCTAAAACTTAGATAGCTTAGATAGCTACCATTTATTCCAGGGTGTGATGCAGTGAGTCAACTGGGTGGCTCTGCTGATCTGGGCAAGATCTTGGCTGGGCTCCTGTGGCAGACAGACCTTAAGGTAGCCCCCATGACTTCAGCTTCCTGGAAATCATGCCCTTATGTAATTCTGTCTTAGTCGTCTAGTGCTGCTATAACAGAAATACCACACGTGGATGGCTTTACCAAAGAGAAATTTATTATTTCACTGTCTGATAGGCGACAAGTCCAAATTTAGGGCATCAGCTCCAGGGAAGGCTTTCTTTCTGTGCCGTCTCTGGAGGAAGGTCCTTGTCATCAATCTTCCCCTGGTCAGGGAGCTTCTCAGTGCAGAGACCCCAGGTCCAAAGGACAAACTGTTCTCCTGGCTGTCATTTCTTGGTGGTGTAAGGTAATAATCCCTGCTATTAGTTTTTATTGCTGGACATTAAATGACCACAAATTTAATGGCTTAAAACAACACTCATTTATTACCTTAATCTCATAGCTCTGTAGGTCAAGTGTCTGGGCAGGTTTGAGTGGATTCTATGCTCAGGTTATATAACAAAGCTGACATCAAGGTGCTGGTCAGGCTGGGCACTTATCTGAAAAAGCCAGAGAGATTAAAGCAGGAGAAGGACTCAGTGTGGGGTAGAGTCATCTCTAGCAGCAGAGTGGACCCTAGCTGATAGCCAGTAGGGAAATAGGGACATCAGACCTACAACTGCAAAGAAATGGGTCCTGCCAACATCCTGAATGGTCTTGAAGTCTCCCAGAGCCACTAAGTTTCTAGTAAAAAAAGTTACATGCTTCTGCCTTTGAAAGAGAATTTCTCCAGAAATATCAACCCAGCAAGAAGAAGTTTGAGATGAGTTTCTTCTAAATGCCTGAGCTCTGGTGGCACAGTGGTTAAGAGCTCAGTTGCTAACCCAAAGGTTTGCAGTTCAAATATATCAGCCACTCCTTGGAAACTGTGTGAGGCAGTTCTACTCTGTACTATAAGCTGTCTATTAATATGCCATTTAGGAGACTTCATACGAGCAAAATTGCCTAGAATTTGGTTAGGTTTGATCTAAGTCAAGGAACAAGCAGTTGGCTTGTTGTGAAAGGCTTGAATGATTTCCCTGTCTACATTTCGAAGTGTGTATAAATACAGGGTGAGTTGAACCCTGGCACCATAAATGCAGGGTGCTTAGACAAAGTCTGTTTCCAAATACAACATTCATTCAGGCTGGCTTTACCTTCACCCTTCAAAAGTCATCATTTGCATGCTAATTGTAGTGATTGAAAGGAATGTGTTTACCATAGGATATTAATCTGTAATTACTGTGGCAATAAATGGCATAGACTTATACATACAAGATTTATCATGAAAACACTGGATAATACAGTGAGTGTTCTAGTGGCATTAGTCTCTAAATAGTGACAATAAATGAGTTACATTGACTCATGCAAAAAACTGATTGTGAAAATTTTTTTAAAAATCGAAGTCATTCACTTAACATGTAGACAAAACCTTAAAAAGAATTTATACAGCATGCAATAAAACCGTATCATATTATTGTTAAGCACAACACTATTTTGAATATACTCAACTTTCTGGTAGTATCAAGTGGTAGTGTAATTATTTATATTGAGGAATATTTGAATAGTCTTCACTTTAAGACTAGAAAGCTCCATCAAATCCGTCACCTACACCAAGAATTCTACTAGGCATGAAAGCAGTTGTTCCATTAAGATAACTTTGACGGGTCAGTTATAGATAATCTACAACAATTTTCAGTTATTTTTGATTGGCCAATAACTTAGCTGATTCTGCTTGAATCCATACAGATTAATGCTGAGCAATACTGCAAATGTCATTTTAGTCTGTTTGCTAAGCCTAAGTAGTAGATTCTTCTTGGCTGTAGATTTAGTTCATTACATTAAATTTCGATTTATTTGTAATTTGCAGAAATGACTAGTTCTTAAATGTGAAAGCAATATGAAACCCTTCAGTGTCTCTTCTATTTGTATCTATAATTTATTCAGATGCTTGAAACTTTTATTTGAATAAAAATTAATGCACATCTGGAGGCTGTGATTTTGAAATTAATTTTGTTCCTCTGCCAAAATAATAATAGTCTCTGAACTCATGTTTCAGTGTCAAGTGGTTATTCGTGAGGCTATATGTGAAAAGGATTGGTATATGATAAATTGGACTTTTTCTTTAAAATTCATTTTGGAATCTTCTATAAAGGATATCAGTCTGAATTAATTTATATGAATATTTGATATCCAAAATATTAATATTTTAAATGACAAAAAGATAAGATTTTTTAAAATACAGATTGTGAAGGACATTTTTCAAGAGATAATGAATGTCTCTGTTATTCCATTTCATCAATGTTCTTGACTCTTTGTTAGTAGGCTGAAAAACGGCCCCCCAAAATTATCCATGTCTGAATCTCAGAAAACTGTGAATATTGCCCTATATGACAAAACAAACAACAAAAAAGGACTTTCTAGGTATGATAATTAATAACCTGAGATTGAGAGATTATACTGTATTATCCAGGTGGGCCCAAACTCTAATCAAAAGTGTCATTCTAAGAGGAAAATAGAAGGACATTTGACCCCAGAAGAGGAGAAAGCGATGTGACCATGGAGACAGAGACAACAGTGATGTGGTCACAAGAAATTCTAGCAGCTATTAGAAGCTTAAAGAGGTAAGAAACAGATTCTCCTTTAGAACCTTCACAGGGAGTGTGGCCCTACCCATGTCTTAATTTCAGCCCAGTGATACTAATTTTGGACTTCTGGCCTCTAAAATTGTGAGAAAATAAATTTCTGTTGCTTTAAGCCACCAAGTTTGTGAGAATTTGTCACAGCAGCTACAGGAAACTAATATAACCAAAAACCAAACCCACTGCTGTCAAGTCAATCACAACTCATAGCAACACTATGGTACAGAGTAGAACTGCTCCATAGAGTTTCTAAAGAGTGCCTGGAGGATTTGAACTGCCAAACCTTTGGTTACCAGACCTAGCATTTCACCACTATGTGGGTGCTTTAGTTTTATGGAGGCAAGTGAGCTGGGAAATTCACAGCCTAATTCTCTGGATACCTAAATCATGACTTCAGGTGGCCAGCAAGAGACAGAATAAGATAAAGAATGCCATGCTAAGATTCTGCCAGTGAAAAACAACACTATATCAGGAGCCTTGATTATGAGCAGTTAAGAGCTTGGCTATTAACCAAAAGGTCAGCAGTTCAAATCCAGCAGTCACTTGTAAGAAATTGGGGGGGGGCAGTTCTACTCTGCCTTATAGGATTGCTGTGAGTTGAAATTGATTCAGTGGCAGTGGGTTTTGGAGAAAATCATGCAAGTAACTTTTCAAAATATTTTGCTCTAGTTATCTAAATAACTGATTATTCCTCCTTTAAACTGTCTAGAATCTGTTCAGTATATAGAACTGGCCACAGTGTCCAAGAATATTCTGTATACCAACTTTAGGTTTTGAATACTGCCTGTCAGAACTACCTTAGAGTTGATAGCATCTTCCGTTGACATTAGTGACTCATGTTTTTCTTAATTTTGAAGGTACCTTTGAAACAGTATTTTATATTCTGTGCTTCACTTTCTTTTCATCCATCTGTCCTTTAGCTCAAACTATCTATCAGATGACTTACTAAATATACACAGTTCAAGATATGAGTCCCCAGATTAGTCACCTGCAATCCCTGAACTCAGTAAGTTTAAAATAGAGGAGTCCAGACATATATACTGCTTAATAGAATACAGGATTCAAAGAATGAGCCATGAAAAGGCATTGAGTTTTATAGTTTGTATTAGAGTAAAAAGAAAGGTCCCAAATCAATAATCAAAGCTTCCACTTTAAGAAATCATAAAAGAACAAATAAATGCAAGACAAATAAAATGATGATGAAACTAACTAAGAGCAAAACTTGTGAAACTGAAAACAAAAAAAAAAAACAATAGGAAAATCAATGAAACTAAAACCTTGACCTTTGAAAAAAATCAGTAGAATTCATAAATCTCCAGAAGGCCTGACAAAGAAGAGAACATAAAACACTAACATCTGTACTAAAAGAGGTGACAGCACTACAGAAGCAATAGGCAATTTTAAAAAAAGAAAAAACTATGCAAATAAACTTGATATATTAGGTATTGTTATTATATATTATAATCCGACTCGACGGCACTTGGCTTGGCCATTATATATTAAGTTAAATTGGCCCCTTGTACAAAAAGCAAAAGCTACCAAAACTTACCCAAGGTGAAATAGATAACCTGAATGTTTCATAGCTATTAAAGAAATTGAATTCATCATTGAAACTATCTGGCCCTGGAGAAGGTTTTTAACTAATAATTGAAACAGACATTTAAAGAAGAAATAACATCAACTCTACACAATCTCTTCCAGAGAGAAGATGAGAGAACACTAACCTGGCTGATTTTATGAGGCCAGCATTACCCTGACACCCAAGTCAAACAGAGGTATTACAAAAGAGAGAAAACACAGTCACCAAAGTGCACAATAATCTCAACACTATTTTAGTAAATTGAATCTGCTATATATAGAAAAATATCACACCCCATGCTTCTGTTCCTGTGATGCTGGAAGCTATGCTACTGGCATTCAAATACCAGTAGGGTCACCCATGGAGAACAGATTTCAGCTGAGCATCCAAACTAAGAAATACTAGGAGGAAGGAACTGGCAGTCTATTTCTGAAAAGATTTAGCCAGCAAAACCCTAAGGAATAACAGCAGAACATTGACTGATATGGTACCTGAAGCTGAGCACCTCAGGCAGGGAAGAACTCAAAGACAACTGGGGAACAGCTGCCTTCCCATAGTAGGGTCAACCTTAATGATGCAGATATATTCAAACCTTTGAGACCTTCATTTGCTGATGTGTCGTGACCCACAATCAGAATAAACAGGTACAAACATCTAACATAATTGGAACACGGAATGTACAAAATATGAATCCAAGAAAATTGGAAGTCATCAAAATTGAAATGGTAAATGGACAAATTTCTAGAAACACACTATCTGCCAAAACTAACAAACATAGAAGTAGAACCAGTTAATAAACCTATCACAAAAGAAGAGATTGAAAAGGTAATTTAAAAACTCCCAACCTAAAGAATTCTGGTTGAGACAGATTCACTGGGGAATGCTACCAAACTTTTACAGAAGAATTAATATCACTATTACTACAGGTATTTTATAGCATAGAAGAGGATGGAATTAAATTCATTCTATGAAGCCAGCATAATTCTGATACCCAAATCAGGTAACAACAACACAGAAAAGGAAAATTACAGACTATCTCTCATGAACTTAGATGCAGAAATCCTAAACAAAATTCTAGCCAATAGAATTCAGCATATCAAAAAAATAAGTCACCATGATCAAGTAGGATTCATACATGGATGCAGGGATGGTTCAACATTATAAAAACAATCAGTGAAGCCAACCACATAAATAAAACAATCAGTGAAGTCAACCACATAAGTAAAACAAAAGACAAGAATCACTTGATCTTATCAATTGATGCAGCAAAGGCATTTGTCAAATTCCAAAACCCATTCATGTTAAAACTCTCAGCAAAATAGGAATAGAAGGAAAATTCCTCACCATAACGGGAGCATCTATGCAAAACCAGCAGCCACCATCTTCCTAAATGGAGAAAATCTGAAAGCAATCCCCTTAAGAACCAGAACCAGGCAAGGATGCCCATTGTCACAATTTTTATTGAGCATTGTGCTGGAGGTTCTAGTCAGAGCAATCAGAAAACATAAAGAAATAAAGGGTATCCATATCAGTAAGGAAGAAATAAAAGTATCTCTATTTACAGATGATATGATCTTAGACACAAAAAACCCTAAAGAAAGCACAACAAAAACTATTGGAACTAATACGAGAGTTTAGCAAAATATCAGGATATAAGATAAACATACATGAATCAGTTCAATTCCTTTACACCAGCAAAGAAACCATCAAAGAGGAAATCACAAAATCATTGCCATTTACAATAGCCCCCCAAGAAGATTAACTACCTGGGAGTAAATCTAACCAGAAATATAAAAGTCCTATACAAAGAAAATTACAAGGCTCTCCTACAAGATACCAAAGAGGACCTACAGAAATGGAGAAACCTACCTTAACATTGTGAAAATGTCTATTGTACCCAAAGACATCTATAGATACAATTCAACCCCAATACAAATTCCAACGGCGTTTTTTAAAGAGACAGAGATACAAATTACCAACTTCTTATGGAAAAGGAAGAAGTCCCATGTAAGTAAAGCATTATTGAAGAAGAAGAACAAAGTGGGAGGCCTCACATTACCTGACTTTAGAACGTATTACACTGCCATGGTATTCAAAACAGCCTGGTAATGGTACAAAAACAGCTAAGCAGATCAGTGGCACAGAACTGAGAAGCCAGATACAACATCGTCTATCTATGAGCACTTGATAATTTGACAAAGGTCCAAATTCTATGAACTGGGGAAAAGACAATCTCTTCAACAAATGGTATAGGCAAAATTAGATATCTGTCTTCAAATAAAAATCAGACAAGATCCACATCTCACACCATGCACAAAAACTAACTCAAAATACATCAAAGACTTAAATATAAAATTTAAAACAATGAAGATCATGGAAGAAAACATAACAACAACACTGGAAGCCCTAATATATGGTATAAACAGACTACAAAATATTACTAACAATGCAAAAACACCAGAAGATAAAATAGATAACTGGGAACTCCTAAAAATCAAACACTTATGCTTATCCTAAGACTTCACCAAAAGAGTAAAAAGACTACCTACAGACTAGGAAAAAAAATTGATCAACCACATATCCAATCCATGTCTAATTTCCATAATCTGCAAAGTACTGCAAAACCTCAACAAGAAAAAGACAAATAATTAAAAATGAGCAAAGAACACCACCAAAGCCAGCCCTCTGATAGGGAACACAATGTAGAGTTTCTGACATAGCATAAAAAAGAGAGGTGTGCCAATCTAGGTCTCTATTAAAAGAGCTCAACAACTTAGAGGATCCCCTGAGAGCATGGCCCCTAACTTGCTGCTAGCCCAGAGCTGAAACCAGTATTGAGGTCAACTCTTCAGACAAGAATGAACTGGACTTGGGGACACAGAGTAATGCAGGAGGTGTGTGTACTTTATGGTTTAATATGTATATGAGACTGTCCTACTGGTTTCTTTTTAGAGAAGAGGAGAAGGTGGAGGGGAAGGAAGAGTGCTGGTTGTGTGGATACGGGAAATAAAGCGTGAAAAAGAAGAGTGTGCTATCATAGAGTGAACAGATAGAGTTACAAAGAGGTGAGCACTTTTATGTGGAAAATTCATTTAGACTGTAAGCTTTCACTTAATCAATATAAAATTTTTAAAAAAAGGACAAAGGAGATATACTAGTACACTTCACCAAAGAAGATATCCACCCAGCTAACAGATACATGAGGAAATTTGTGTGCTCATTAGCCATTAGAGAAATCCAAACCCAAACTACAAGGTGATACCGTCTTACCCCAACAAGGCTGGCATTAATCCAAAAAAACAATTAATGTTAGAGAGGTTATGAAGAGGCTGAAACCCTTCTACACAGCTGGTAGGAATGTAAAATAGTGCAACCACTTTGGAAATCCATTTGGCACTTTATTTAAAAGCTAGTAATAGAAATACCATATGGTCCAGCAACCTCACTTCTTGGAATATATCCTAGAGAAACAGGGCTGTCACATGAATAGGTACATGCACCCCAATATTTATTGCAGCACTCTCCACAATAGCAAAAAGGTGGAACCAACCTAGGTGCCCATCAACAAGTGAATCAAACAAGGTATGGTACATTCAGACAATAAAATTCTATGCAATGATAAAGAACAATGATGATCTTGGGAAATGTCTGATAACGTGGAGTTATCTGTAAGCAGCATGCTGAGTGAAATTAGTCAGTGGCAAAAGGAAAATATTGTGTAAGACCACTATATAATAAGGACTCAAGAAAAGGTCTAAGCACAGAAGAAAATAATCTTTGATGGTTACAAGGGAGTGGAGGGAGGGCAATGGGTATTCATAGATTAGATAATGGATAGGAGTTATGTTGGGTGAAGGAAGTGACAGCATGCAGTAGAAGGGAGATTAACACTGTTAGACTGTAACAAAAGCTAAGAGAGTTCCTAAATACAACCCAGACAGAGTAGCAGGGATTGGGGCCTGGGGACCATGGTGTCAGGGGACATCTAGGTCAAATGGCATAATGAAGTTTTTTGGGTTTCGTTTTAAGATGTTGCTAAGCGTATCCCTTTGGTGAGTGGCACCTGGGGTCTTAAAAGTTAGCAAGCTGCCATCTAAGTAGCATCAATTGGTCTCAATCTACCTGGAGCAAAGGAGAAGGAAGAACATTGAAGACATGTGGAAAGCATGAGCCCAGTAGACAGAAAGGGTCATGTAGTCTGGAGACTAGATTAGCATAAGACCAGAAGAACTAGGTGGTGCCTGACCACCAACAATGTCTGCCCTGACAGGGATCACAACAAAAGTCCCTGACACAGTGGGACAAAAATGAGGGTGCAAAACCAGAACTCTATTAAAAAGACCAGCTTCTGTGGTCTGACAGACTGGAGAGTACCCTGAGGACATGGCCCCTGGACCCTCTGTTAGCCCAGAGCTGAAAACAGTACCGATGCCAACTCTTCAGACAAAGATTAGACTGGTCTATGAAACACAGTGATGCTGCGGAGGAGTGTTATTCTTAGCCCACAAAATGGGCACTATCTTTATTATCATCGTCTTTAAAGCATGTTATTGTGCTTTAAGTGAAGGTTTACAATCTAAGTCAATTTGACATACAAAACCCTGCACACCCACCATTATGCAACTCAAGCTGTTCTCACCACCTGGTAACAACACACTCCTCCTTTTCCACTAGTGTTGGACATTTTGAACTGGACAGTCATATGGTCTACTATGCTGGGGATGATACATTGAAGATGAGTAACACAATATTCGTTGTCAACAAAGGGCATTTCAAGATCTGTCCTGAGGTACAACACTGTCAATAGTAATATCTATACACGTCCAAGGAAGACCTGTTAATACTACTATTATTCAAATTTACACACGACCACTAAGGCCAAAGATGAAACCTGAAGATTTTTACCAACCTGTGCAGTCTGAAATTGATCAAACATGCAATCAGGACTCACCAATGATTACTAGTAATTGGAATGCGAAAGTAGGAAACAAAGAGGAAGGATCAATTGGTAGCTGGAAAATATGGCCTTGGTTATAGAAGTGATACCAGAGGTGGCATGATATGCACTGAACTTTGCAACACCATCAACTTATTCATTGCAAATACTTTTTTTTTTTTAACCAATGTAAGTGGCTTTTATACACATGGACCATGCCACATGGGATACACACATGAGTCAAATCTACTACATCAGTGGAAAAAAAATTATGGAAAAGCTCATCATTTGTCAAACAAAGGCCAGAGGCTGACTGTGGAACAGACCATCAATTGCTCATATGCAAGTTCAAGTTGAAGCTGAAGAAAATTAGAACACATCCCCAAGAACCAAGCTGAAGTAAATCCTCCACCTGAATTTAGAGACCCTCTCAAGTACAGATTTGACACACTGAATGCTAATGACCAAAGACTAGGTGAGTTGTAGAATGACATCAAAGACATACATGAAGAACGCAAGAGACCAATAAAAGACAGGAAAGAAAAGACCAAAGTGGATGTCAGAAGAGACTCTGAAGCTTGCTCCTGAATGTCAAGTAGCCAAAGCAAAAAAAAAAAAAAAAGATAAAGTAAAAAAGTTAAACAGAAGATTTCAAAAGTCAGCTGAGAAGACAAAGTAAAGTACTGCAAAGACCTGGAGATAGAACACCAAAAGGGAGGAACATGCTCAGCATTTCTAAGCTGAAAGAACTAAAGGAAAAATTCAAGCTTCAAGGAGCAACATTGAAGAATTCTATACGGAAAATATTAAACTACAGAAAAATCATCAAAAGAAGATGGAAGGAATACACAGGATCACTACATCAAAAAGAGTTGGTCAAAATTCAACCATTTGGGAAGGCAGCATATGATCAGGAACCAATGCTACTGAAAGAGGAAGTTGAAGCAGTACTGAAGGCATTGGTGAAAAGTAAAAGAAGCCTCCAGGAATTGAAGGAATACCAATTAAGATGTTTCAGTTAAATGGATGCTATGCTAGAAGTGCTTACTTGTCTGTGCCAAGAAATTTGGAAGACAGTTACGGGGCCAACTGACTGGAAGAGATTCTTGTGTATGCCTATTCCCAAGAAAGGTGATCCAACCGAACATGGAAATTATTGAACAATATTATTAATATTCCACACAAGAAAAATTTTGCTGAAGATCCTTCATAAGTGGCTGCAGCAGTATACTGAGGGAGAACTGCCAGAAATTCAAGCTGGATTCAGTGAAGAACACAGAACCAGAGATATTATTGCTGATGTCAGATGGATGCTGGCTGAAAGCAAGCTAATACCAGAAAGATGTTTACCTGTGTTTTATTGACTATGCGAAGGGGTTCAAATGTGTGCATAATAGCAAATCATGGATAATGTTGCAAAGAATGGGAATTCCAGAACACTCCATTGTGCTCATGAGGGATCTGTATGCAGATCAAGAGGCAAATCTGTCAAACAGAACAAGAAAATACTGCATTGTTTAAAGTCAAGAAATGTGTGTGTCAGGGTTGTATTGTTTCACCATACCTATTCAACTGCATACCTATTCATGTACAAAGAGCTGGAAATGGAAAACCAGAAGACAAGAACACATTCTGCATTTCTCAAGCTGAAAGAATTGAAGAAAAAATTCAACTCTCGAGTTGCAATAGTGAAGGATTCTACAGGGAAACTATTAAATGACTTAGAGAGCATCAAAAGAGGATGGAAGGAATACACAGAGTCATTATACCAGAAAGAACTAGTCGATGTTCAGTCGTTTGAAGAGGTAGCATTTGTAGCATTTGTTGCGGGCTGGGAGCTATTGTGTCCTAGCCCCCGTGCCCTCCCCCCCCCCCCCGCCCTCTCCCCATATTTGTACTTCTCTGCTTGGTGCCTTGAAACTAGTTGCAGAATAACAAGCTCAGGCTACACTATTTCCTAAAGTATTTGCAGAATAAAAAGCTCAGGCTAAACTATTTGCAGAATAATAAGCTAAACTATTTCCTTGTTCCTGCCCTTTGAAGACGAGACCTCCATGTGCTCTGTTACCAATCAAAAAACATCCTACAAAGATCATGATCATTTTTGGCAGTGTGTGCTGCCCTGTTGTCTTCCTACCTGTTAAGCATGAAAATAAAGCTTGTAAAGAAAGATCAGTGGCCATTGTTCACCATCAGAGACCATGGTCCCACCTGGCCTCAACTTTACCTTTTGTGATGTGTTTCTTGTGTGAGTGAGTTTTCCCATCCCCTTTCCTGACACTCTCGGCCTCGGACCCTTCCGGTGCAGATCACTGGCGTGCCAGACACGGCAAGCATATGATCAGGTACCAATGGTACTGAAGGAAGTGAAACTGCATTGAAGGCATTGGCGAAAAACAAGGCTCCTGGAATTGATGGACTATCAATTGAGGTATTTCAACGAACAGATGCAATGCTGAAAGTGCTCACTTGTCTATGCCAAGAAATTCTGAGGACAACTTCCTGGCCAACTGACTGGAAGAGATCCATATTTATTCCCATTCCAAAGAAAGAGGATCCAACCAAATGTGGAAATTACTGAACTATATCGTTGATATCACACCCAAGTAAAATTCTGCTCAAGATCATTCAAAAGTGACTGCAACAATATATTGACAAGGAACTGCCAGAAATTGAAGCTGCGTTCAGAAGAGTATGTGGAACCAGGGATATCATTGCTAGTGTCAGATGGATCTTGGCTGAAAGCAAAGAATAGCAGCAAGATGTTTACTTGTGTTTCATCGACTATGTAAAAGCATTCGACTGTGTGCATCATACTAAACAATGGCTAACGTTGCGGAGAATTGGAATTCCAGAACACCTAATCGTGCTGTTAATGAATGTGTTTATGGATCAAGAGGCAGTTGTGTGAACAGAACGAAGGGACACTACATGGTTTAAAGTCACCATACCTTTGTAATCTGTGTGCTGAGCAAATAATCTGAGCTGTATTATGCGAAGAAGAACAAGGCATCAGGATTGGAGGATGACTCATTAACAACCTGCATTATGCAGATGACACTACCTTGCTGGAAATGAAGAAGATTTGAGGCATTTACTGATGAAGATCAAGGACCACAACCTTCAGTATGGATTTCACCTCAACACCACAAAAACAAAAATCCTCACAACTGGACCAGTAAGCAACATTGTCATAAATGGAGAAAGGATTGAGGTTATCAAAGATTTCATTTTACTTGGGTCTACAATCAATGCCCTTGGAAGCAGCAGTCAAGAAATCAAAAGATGCATTGCACTGGAAAAATCTGCTGCAAAGGACCTCTTCAAAGTATTCAAAAGTACGGATGTCACCTTGTGCCATGTCCGGCACCCCAATGACCAGCACTGGAAAAGCCGAGGTCCGAGGGAGACAGGAAAGGGGATGAAAACTCACTCACACAGGAAACACATCACACAAGATAAAGTTGAGGCCAGGTGGGACCAAGGTCTCTGATGGAGAACAGTGGCCACCATCCCTTAGTAGAAAACTTATTTATAGGGCTACCATCAGGAGGAGGTTGGCAGGGCAGTCTATTTTGTCAAAAGTGGTTACAATGGTATTGAGGCATCTCAGGTTTGGCTGACCCATACATGGAAGTATCATCAAGGCACGAGGTAGGAAAAAAAGGCAAAGGTCAGGCATTCTCAGAGGCTCTGCCATACCTGAGAAAGGCCTAAACCTGTGTGGGAAAGTGTCGGTAAGGTGGGAGATAAGAGAGAGGAGAAAGAGACAAAGGTCAGGCTTTCTCAGAGGCTCTGCCATACCTGAGAAAAGCCTAGTAAGGTGTGAGATAAGAGGAAGGAGAAAGAGGCAAAGGTCAGGCTTTCTCAGAGGCTCTGCCATACCCGAGAAAAGCCTAAACCTGCATCAGTAAGGCAATAGGCAGGAAAGCACATTCCTAGCAGCCCGCAGCAACCTTGAAGACTAAAACGCACCTAACCCAAGCCATGGTTTTTCAATTGCATCTTATGCATGTGAAAGCTGGACTATGAACAAAGAAGATAGAAGAAGAATTGATGCCTTTGAATAGTCGTGTTGGAGAAGAATGTTGAATGTACCACGGACCGCCAAAAGAACCAACAGATCTGCTCTGGCAAAAGTACAACCAGAGTGCTCCTTGGAAGCAAAGATGGCAAGACTGCGTCTTACATACTTTGGACATGCTGTCAGGAAAGATCAGTCCCTGGAGAAGGACATCATGCTTGGTAGAGTGGAGGGTCAGCGAAAAAGAGGAAGACCGTTGATGAGATGGATTGACACAGTGGCTGCAACAGGGGGCTTAAGCATAAAAACAATTGTGGACATGGCACAAGACTGGGCAGTGTTTTGTTCTGTTGTTCACAGTGTAGCTATGAGTTGGAACTGACTCAATGGCACCTAACAACAACAACAACAACAACCTTCCATTGGTACGAGTACGCTGAGCAAGGAATCTGAGAAGCTGGACTACGTGAGGAAGAATGGGCATCAGAATTGGAAGAAGACTTATTAACAACTTGTGATAATGCAGGTGACATAACCTTACTTGCTAGAAGTGAAGAGGACTTGAAGCACTTATTGCGAAAATCAAAAGCTATAGCCTTCAGCATGGATTATAGCTCAACATAAAGAAAACAAAAAATCCTCACAGTTGGACCAATCAGTAACAATGATAGAGAAAAAATTGAAGTTATCAAGGATTTCATTTTATTGAGCTCCATAATCAACATGCATGGAAGCAGTAGTTAAGAAATCAAAAGATGTATTGTATTGGGTAAATTTGCTGCAAAAGACCTTTAAAGTGTTAAAAAAGCGAAGTCACCTTGTATACTAAGGTACTTTCAATCACCTTATGTAAGTGTGAAAGGCAAACAAATAAGGGAGACTAAAGTATTGAGGTCTTTGAAACGTGGTGTTGGCAAAGAATATTGAATATGTCATCGTCTGTCAAAACGAATGAGCAAATCTGTCTTGGAAGAAGCACAACTACAATGCTTCTTAGAAGCAAGGGGCATGACTGTATCTCACATACTTTGAACATGTTTTATCAGGAGGAATGAATCCCTGAAGAAGGACATAATGATTGGTAAAGGTGAGGGTCAGTTGAAAAGAAGAAGACCCTCAATGAGATGGACTGACACAGTGGTTGCAACACTGGGCTCAAGTATAACAATGACTGTGAAGATAGCCAGGACCAGGCAGTGTCTTTGTGTTGTACATAGTGCTGCTATGAGATGGCACCTAACAGCGCTGCCTGATTTTAGTAGGTACAGAAACAATATTATGGCATTTTAGGGACTGTAGAAAACACCAGGAATTTCCATTACTCCCTGTCATAGATTAAACTGTGTCCCCCAAAAATGTGTGCAGAAGTTTGGCTGGGCCATGATTCCCAGTGTTGTGTGCTATTACTTTACGCCATACACCCCGCCTCTGTGACGTTACTGAGGGAGGATACATGGCAGTTGTGTTGGTAGGGCACAACACAATGTTTGGGATTGTATTATGCCTTGAGGCAGCTGCTTGGGATATAAAGAAAAGGATGGTACTCAGAGAGTTGGGGACCTCATACCACCAAGAAGCAGTGCAGGGAGCTGAGGGTGTCCTGTCGAAAGAACCTCGGGTCCCTGCCCATCAAGCTCCCAGTCCAGAGGAAGATTAACGACAAGGACCATCTTCTCCGAGAGCTAGCTGAGAAAGCTTTCCCTGGAGCTGGCACTCTGAATTTGGACTTTTAGCCTACTGAACTGTGACAAAATAAAATTTCTCCTTTTAAAGCTATCCACTTGTGATATTTCTGTCAAAGCAGCACTTCATAATTAAGACACTCCCCTTTTCCAAATTCCTCCTAGCACTTTAAGTTTCAATGAAAGTTCTAACTCATACCATAATTCTTCTATCTTACACTGATCTCTTGTGCAAACTTACTCAATAGTTTAAAGCCTATGCTCCATCTTTTTTAACAGTCATTAATATGTGCCCCCTTTTATATTATTTAAATTTTTAAAATATATTTAATGGCTAAAACAAAACACTGTTTAGTTTCAAACTATGCTTCCTCTCAGTCTTTTAAGAGATTCTTGTCTGTTCCCAACTCCCTAAATTGGGCAAGCCTTCTCCTCCTTGGTACCCATACCCTCATCTCAGATTTAATGCTCACTGTTTACTAATTTAAGATTTAGGCTAACATACAACTCTTTTCCTCAGTACTTTCCTTTCATGAGGCTAGAGACCATGTCTACCCACCGCTGTTGAGTTGATTCCAACTCATAGCAACCCTATAAAGTTTCTAAGCCTGTAACTCTGTATAGAAGCAGCCTGTAACATCTTTCTCCTGCAGAGCCGCTGGGAGGTTTGAACCACTAACCTTTTGGTTAGCAGTTGATCGCTTTAACCACTTTGCCACCAAGGCTCCTTAGAGGTCATTTCACTATTTATCTATTCCAACTAATACAATGTATATACTAGGTGCTCATTAAATACTTGTTAACTGGATGTCCCTGTGTACCATTCCCTAGCCTTGTTATTGTTGCTGTTTGCCCTTGAGTCAGCACTGACTCGTGGTGTGACCTTATGTGTAACAGAACAAAACACTGCCCTGCTGTGTGCCACCTTCATGATTGTTGGTATGTTTGAGTGCATTGCAGCAGTATTTACAATAGCAAAAAGATGGAAACAATCTAAGTGCCCATCAACAGATGAATGGATAAACAATCTATGCACAATGGAATACTTACTACACAACAATAAAGAACAATGAGGAATCTTCAGACCATCTCACAACATGGATGAATCTGACGGGCATTAGGCTGAGTGAAGTCAGTCACGAAAGGACAAATACTGTATAAGACCATTATTATAAAAACTCAAGAAAATGTTTACACACAGAGTCTTTGGTAGTTTCAAGGGGGGGTTGGGTAAAAGGAATCATTAACTAAATAGTAGATAGATAGCCAAGCCAATAGTAGATAAGTGTTAGCTTTTATGAAGGGAGAAACAGTGCACAGTATGGGCAGCATCAGCACAACGTGACCAAAGCAAAGGCACACAAACTTCATAGACATGTCCAAACACCTTGAGGAGCTGAGTCACTGGGGCCGAGGTCTAGGGACCATGGTAGCCGGGGTAATTTAGGTTAATTGGCGTAACACAGTTCATAATGTTCTATATCCAACTTCCATGAGTAATATCGGGGGGGCTTGAAAGCTTGAAACTCTCATCCAGGATATGTCTAGCAGTCCTATCCAATGCAGAGCAAAGGAAAATGAAGAAAACGAAAAACACAAGGGGAAGTATAGTCCAAAGAACTAATGGACCAGAAGTACCACAGCCACCAGCAGCCTAAACCCAAAAGAGCTAGGTAGTACCGGGCTACCAGCACCAACCATTCTGACCTAAAACAAAACTCACTACCATTGAGTCAGAATTGACTCATAACTACTCTGACAGGGATCACAACACAGGATCCCAGACAGAGTGGAAAGAGAGAGAGAGAGAGAACAAAATTCAGATTCACACACACACACCAGACTTACTGCTCTGACAGAGACTGGAAGAACTGCTGAGAGTATGGCCTTTGACATTCTTTCAGCGCAGAACTGAAGGCACTCCCAAAGTTCACCCTTAAGCCCAAGATTAGGCTGGTCAGTAACACAAACAATAACGTATGCATGAGTTGAAGCCACTCCCAAAGTTCACCCTTGAGCTGAAGATTAGGCTGGTCTAAAACAAACAGTGGCACATGCGAGGAACAGGCTTCTCAGTTCAGTAATGTAAATGAGACTAAAAGGACTACACCTACCCAGAAGAAAGGATGAGAAGACAGGAAAAGATGGGAACAATTGACAGATGAAAGCAGGGAATTGGGGTGTAGAAGGGGAGAGGGACGATATGTCACAGGAACTGCAACCGGTTGTCACAAAACAGGAAACGCCGGTGGCGTACTGGTTAAGGGCCACATCTGCTAACAAAAGGTGGGCAGTTCAAATCCACCAGGCACTCCTTGGAAACTGCTATGGGGCAGTTCTACTCTGACCTACAGGGCTACTGTGAATTGGAATTGAATCAACAAATCAATGGCAGTGGGCTTTTTAGTGATCACAAAACAATTTGTATATAAATTGTTGAGTGAGAAACTAATTTGTTCTATAAAGTTTCACCCATATCACAATTTAAAACAGCAAGAATGTGTATTTAAAATGGTGGATAGTGGTAAACCGGCTACAGCCGCTCACCAAAAAAAAGGTCGGCTGCATGTCAGAAATCCTAGGGGGCAGTCCTGTTCTGTCCTGTAGGACACCATGAGTCGGAATCAACTCGTCAGCAACAGGTTTGATTTTGTTGTTGTTGTTGAGTAAGTTACTGAGTATTTCTAAAAGAAGTAGAACATAGACCTAATATATAGGTCTTTGTGATATTCCTATGTACTTTCAGGAGTTTATTATCTTTAAAAAAAAAAAAAAAAGGAGGGCAAGTACCTATTTTCAAAATACAAACTTACTTCAGTCAAATATCACAGATATAGGCTGCTTGCAAGTTGTTCACATCTATTCTTCATCTTCCTTAGACAATACTAACTAGTTGCTGTAAAGTTGATTCTGACTTACCGCAACCACATGTGCGTCAGGGCAGAAAAATGCTTCACAGGGTTTTCAGGGGCAGATTTTTCAGCAGTAGATCACCAGGCCTTCTTCTGAGGCACCTCTGGGTAGATTTGAACCTCCAACCTTACCTTCTGCAGCCAAACCTGTTAACTGTTCACACCACTCAAGGAGTTGGCAATAGGCAAATGCTAGTTACTGCTGGGTTGCTGTTCATAAGGTTTTCCTTGGCTGATTCTTTTCAGAAGTAGACTGCCAGGTCCTTCTTCCTAGTCTGTCTTAGCCTGGAAGCTCAGCTGAAACCTGTCTACTATGGGGTGACCCTGCTGGGACATAGCTTCTAGCGTCACAGCAATAAGCAAGCCTCTGCTGACAAAGTGTGGGCTGCTCACTTTATCTTCACCCATAAAAACGATTGTGGACATCGCACAAGACCGTGCAGTGTTTCGTTGTGTTTTTCATAGAGTGCCTATGAGTTGGAACTGACTCCATGGCACCCAGCAACAACAGTTACCGTTAGCAAATAGAGACATGTGAAAGCAACCAGTCCTCTGCTCCTTAGACTCCTAGCAACCATTTCTTCTTCTTGTCTTGTCTCCACATAAATCTTACCTACTTCCCCTAATTCAGTTTTGCTATTTGCCATATTTCTCCAAATCTTTACGCAGCTTTGTTTGTTTATTCAGTAATCAAGTGCAGCTGAGAAAATGCAGCAAAGATAAGCTTTATAATACTGTGTAAAGCTTGCAGGGGTAACCCTGTATGCTCTTATATTTTTAACTTCAGAAAAAAGTGGAAGTCAGTTGCTTTTTAAGATTTGTATCCAGAGTCTCAGTCTTTCTAATGAGTAATAAAATAATATGCTCACCCTCTGCTGGCCAAAATCAGAAATGCATTTCTATTTTCCTGGATTATATCCAAACCATGATTAGTGTGGTATATTAAATTTCTGCTTCATATTTAACCTACACCAAAAATAGATCTAAAGGAAGGCCACTTGATTTTTTTTTACTGATCTGTTCCAACAGTTAGTGGAACTCAATAAAATTATTAAATATAGTAACATAAGAATTCCCACAGTATTTGATACTTAACATTTAAACTGATTTTAAAATCTTAGAACTGTAGAATTTTGGAGTTGGAAAGAACTGAAGTGATAATACAGTCTATTACCTCCCTACTTAAAACTGCATGTTAGATAACCAGTGAAACAAAATTGTTTTAGTTTAGTTGTTTTTAATGTGGTAGTGAGGAGATGCAAAACAAACTCTGAAAAAACAAAGTCTGGGTCAATGGAATTGAACAATAAAGACACTTTATTCTTATGTTCTATTTTTAATTTATAAATATCCTTAAGATTAGGAAAAGTCATATGGCATATAAGTTTAAATTTTCTGCCCACTTTTTTCAACCATTCAACAAATATTCATTGCGTATCTGTTGGAGTTTCTGACATACAGTAGGGTTACAACTGTCTCTGTTTTCACCCCAGCGAAGGGTACAAGTAACCAGCAACTGCAATACAGTATGATGAGTGCTACAGAGAAGTGGTAGCATCATCAAACCAGTCTTAAAAGGCCAAGAAGTTAGAAAAGAATTCTTGGAAAAAATTAGAAATTTGCAGAGACCTGGAAGAAGAAAAGGAAAGGCTTGGGGGATTATTCTGTAGGCAAGATTAGATGTCATGTAGAAAGAGCCTGAGGTAAGAAAAATATGGAAACTGGGAGAAGCTACAGGAATATAATTGAAAAGAAACCTAAGTGATCAGAGATTGGAAGGAAATCTGAAGAATATGGTATCTCAATAGTGGGGTGAAGACTTAAAAAAATTCTAGTGGATTTAGTAACAAGGACATTAGGGAACAAACACTTTTGAATTAACTGGAAACGATGAATGGGAGTCAAGAAAGTGGACACAGCAGCAGTGGTTAATTTTTTTCAACTCCTTTCTCTGAGAAGGAAAGGACGAAACATGACAGCGATTGGGAATGAAAGTTTTCTTAAAAAAATGAAAGAGTCTGTTGTTGCTAGGTGCCATCAAGTTGGTTCCAACTCGTAGCGACCCTATGAACAACAGAATGAAACACTGCCCTCTCCTGGGCCCCACCCACAATCACGTCTATGCTTAGGTCCATTGTTGCAGCCACTGTGTCAACCCATCTCTTTCAGGGCTTTCTCTTTCTTGCTGATCCTGTACTCTACCAAGCACGATGTCCTTCTCCAGGGCCTGGCTTCTCCTGAAGACCTAGTCTCACCATCTTTGCTTTCAAGGAGCACACTGGTTGTACTTCTTCCAAAACAGATCTGCTTGTTCCTTTGGCAGTCTATGGTACATTCAATATTCTTCTCTAACATTGCACAACGACATCTTCTGTCCTGGTCACCTGGTGCTGCTCTAACAGAAAATACCACAGTGGAAGGCTTCATGAGGAGAAGCTTTTATTGTCACAGTTGGGTAAGCCACAAATCCATTCATAAGCTACAAGTCCACTCAATATGAAAAATTATCAGAGTCTGGTAGGCAGAGTCCAAATCGAGCGAGAGCATCTTGGTACAGGAACCTTGGGTCCAAAGGACATGCTCTGCTCTCGGTGCTTGTCTCTCGGTGGTATGAGGTTCCCCACTTCCCCAGCTCACTTCTCTCCCTTATAGTCCACAAGCTTGAGTCCTGCCTCCCTAACACAACTGCAAACCATTCTCCATCATCAATAATCACAGAGGCAGGATTCACAACACATGGGAGGAAAGGCTCCATACTGGAACTCCAAACCAAGTCAAATCAACACATACATTTTTGGGGGGACACAATTCAATCCATGACATCTTCCATCTTTCTTATGTGTTGTCCAGCTTTAGTATGCATCTGATGCTACTGAAAATACCGTGGCTTAGGTCAAGTCCACCTTAGTCTTCAAGATGACATCTTTACTGTTCAACACTTTAAAGAAGTCCCTTGCAGCACACAGATTTTAGAATATGTGTAAATAGTAATGGGAAAAAATCAATATGGACAGAATATTTGAATATTAAATTCCTTCAAGGGATTTTTAATGGGAACCCTCAGGAGACAGGAAGGGATGAAATTCACAGCACAGGAGAGACTCAGGACATCTAGGCATTTTTCTAGTAACCTGGATGCTTGTTCTTCTTGAATTAAACCACATACAAAGTTAATTTTCCAATCAGTACATTCAAACTGTTCTGAAAAAGAGAAGTACCTCTCAGATGTAAGCCAAGCAAAGAAGACATTATGTATGTTAATCAACCACATTTTGTGGGACAAAGAATTACTGTCAGCCTATTAAGTCAAGCATGTCAGAATATGAATTGAGATGTTCTGGACATTCCAGTACCACCGTTCTGAAATAGTCCCTAAAAAGTAATTTACTTAAAGTTCCAAAAATGTAATTCAGTTTATATTCATTTTATAGTTGATTCTCTTGAGTGTCCACTCACTTGAAAGAAAGTTTAACTTGAAAGAAAACATCTTTGTCATTTCTACTTACTAATTCACTTTTTCCAAATATTATTTACAAATGTTATCATGGCTTTCATTTCAGTGGATCTACAATTAATGTCCATGGAAGCAGCAGTCCACAAAATCAGACAATGTTGCCATGGACAAATCTGCTTGAAAATACTTCTCTAAAAAGTGTTAAAAAGCAAAGATATTACTTTGAAGACTAAGGTGCACCTGACCCAAGCCATGCTATGTTCAATCCCCGCAGATGCATGCAAAAACCAGACAATGGACAATGAATAAGGAACACTGAAGAAGATGCACTTGAATTATACTGTTAGCAAAGAGTACTGAATATACCATGCACTGCCAGAAGAATAAACACATCTATCTTGGAAGAAATACAGCTAGAATGCTGCTTAGAAGGAAGAATGGTGAAACTTTGTTTTACGTACTTTGGACATGTTTTCAGGACCAACCAGTCCCTAGAGAAGGACATAATGGCTGGTAAAGCAGAGGGTCAGTGAAAAACAAGGCCATTCCTCAAAAAGATGAGTTGATACTGTGGCTGCAACAATGGGCTCAAACAGCAACAATTTTGAGTATGGCACAGAACCAAGGTAGAGAAAGGTCCTCAGTGAGATGAGTTCATATCATAAAGTGGCTGCAACAAGGGGCTCGAGCATAGCAACGATTGTAAGCATGGCGCAGGACCAGGCAGTGTTTCATTAAGTTGTACACAGAGTTGTTGTGAGTTGGAACCAACTCAGTGGCAAACAATATTCCACTGCACATACGTACCACAATTTTGTTTATCAAATTGTCCATTGATGACTATATAGGCTGTTTCCAACTCCCGGTTATTAATAGAGTTGTACTGTACATGGCTACACAAGTATCTGTGTCTCTGCCTTCAGTTCTTTTGAGTATATACCCAGGAGTGGAATACTGGATCATATAATTCTATGTCTGACTTCTTGAGGAGTCACCAAACTGTCTCCACAGTTGTGGTATGATTTTGCATTTCTATTAACAATGAATGCAGGTTTCAATTTCTCCACATGGTCACCAACACATGTTGTTTTCCTTTTTTAAAAAATCGTAGACATCCGTGGATATGAAGTGACATCTTAATGTGGTTTTGATTTGCATTTCTCTGGTGACTAACGCTGTTGAGCATGTGCTTTCATCTACTTGTTAGTCACTTACAATTCTTTGATAAAGTGCTGTGCAAGTTCTGTACCCATTTTTTAACTGGGCTGTCTTGTAGCTATTTGTAAGAGTTTTTTATACATTCTGAATATTAAATATTTATCCAATATATTGTTTATATTTTTTCCTCCCTATCCATAGATTATCTCTTCACTTTCTTGATAAAGTCCTTTTATGAACAAAATTTTTACTTATAATTATGAGTTCTAACTTATTTTATCTTTGTTGCTCATGTTCTTGGTGTCAAATCTAAGAATCCACTGTCAAAAAAAACTTGGTCCCAAAGCATTACCTTATCTTTTCTACTAAGACTTTTCTTGTTTCAGTTCTCACTTTTAGGTTTATAATGTATTTTGAGTTAGTTTTCATAAATAAGGTAAGATGTAGGTGCAGGCTCATTTGTCTTGTGAAAATCCAAGTGTACCACTACCATTTACTAAAGAGACTATTCTTCCCCCGTTGGAGTGATGTGGCAACCCTCTTGAAAGTCAGTTGACCAAAAAGCAGAGTTTAGTTTCTGGACTCTCAATTCTATTCCGTTGGTCACTGTGTCTGTCATTTTACCAGCACCAGATTGTTTTGATTACTGTAGCTTTATGTTCTCAGATCAGGAAATATAGGTCATTCTACTATGTTCTTTTTCAAGACTGTCTTGTCTATTTGGGGTCCCTTGACCATCATATAACTATGGCTGCATAGTGGTTAAGTGCTGCAACTGCTAACCAGAAGGTCAGCAGTTTGAATACACCAGGCACTCCTTGGAAACTCCACGAGATGGTTGTACTCTGTCCCATAGGGTCACTGTGAGTTGGAATTGACTTAACTGCAGTGGATTTGGCTTTCTTTTAATTTGCCTTTCCTGTACATTTGAGTACTGTATATTTCTTTTCTATTTTTGCAAAGAAAGCTGTTGGGAATTTGATGGGTATTACATTTGATCTATAGATTGCTTTAGGTAGTATTGATATTTTAACAATATTTAGTTTTCTAATCTATGAAAATGGGATAGTCTTCCATTTATTTACATCTTTAACTTTTTCAGAACTGTTTTATAGTCATCAGTGTACATAATTCTACTTCATTAATCCCTAGGTACTTTATTCTTTTACATGCTATTGTAAATGGAATTATTCCCTTATTTTCCATCTGGGTTGCTCATTGCTAATGTATAAACCTGACTTTCGTGTGTTGACATTATATCCTGCCGCTTTGCTGAAATTATGTATCAGCTCTAGTAGATTTGAGGAATGGTTTTGTGTGCACACGTGCGCGCATATTCTTTGGGATTTTCAAACACAGGATGACAGCTTAGGTGAAGAGGGATAGTTTTACTTTTTCCTTCCAGATCTAAGTACATTTTCTTTTTTTTCATGCCTAATTATACCGGCTAAGACTTACAGTACAATATGAACACCAGTGATGAGAGTGGGCATTTTGGTCTCATTCCTCATCTGAAGGAGACTGTCCTCAGTCTTTCTTCACTGAGTATGATCTTACTGTTAAGTGTTACTGAGTCAGTTCTAATAGTAACCCTGATGTACAACAGAAGGAAACACCATCTGGTCCTATGCCATTCTCACAGAATGATGTTAGTTGTGGATTTTTTAAAATGTCCTTTATCATATTGAGAAATTTTCTTTCTATTCCTAGCTTTTGAGTATTTTTTAATTATGAAAAGGTATTGGATTTTGTTAAAAGCCTTTTTTGTTCTGACTGAAATAATGATGTGGTTCATTTCCTTTGTTAATGTATTACACTGATGTATTTTGTGCTGCTGAATCATACTCTTGTATCCCAGGAATAAATCCCATCTGATCATGGTACAAAATCCTTTCAACAAGTTTTTGGATTTGGTTTTCTAGTATTTTGTTAAGAATTTTTTCATTTATAAGGACTGTTCGTTTGTAGTTTCATTTTCTTACACTGTCTTGGTCTAGTTTCTGTATTAGAGAAATGCTAGCCTCACAGAATGGATTAGATAGTTTTCCTTCCTTAAATATGAGCCCAAGAGACAGAAAGGGCTACATAATCCAGAGACTACATCATGAGAACAGAAGAACTAGGTGGAGCTCAGCCTCCACCAGTGATGGCCCTGGCAGGGAACACAACAAAGATTCCGTGATGGAATGGGAGAAAAATGGGGTATGGAACTCAAATCCTATTAAATAAACTAGACTTGATGGTCAAACACTGGAGGGTTGCCAAAAGACTGACCCCTGGACTCCCTGTTAGTCCAAGGTTGAAGTCATTCTTATAGCCAATTCTTTAGGCAAAGATTGGGTCAGACTACAACACATAACTCTCACTTGTCTGTCAGTTTGTCATACTGTGGGGGCTTGTGTGTTGCTATGATGCCGGAAGCTTTGTCACCACTATTCAGATACCAGCAGGGACACCCACGGCAGACAGGTTTCAGTTGAGCTTCCAGACTAAGACAGACTAGGAAGAAAGACCTGGCAGTCTACTTCTGGAAAGACTTAGCAAGTAAAAACCTTATGAATAGCAGTGGAACACCGTCAGATACAGTGCCAAAAATGAGCCTCCCAGGTTGGAAGGCATACACAAGATGACTTGGAAAGAGCTACCTTCTCTAAGTAGAGTTGACCTCAGTATGTGGATGGAGTAAAACCTTTGGGAACCTTCGTTTGATAATATGTCTCAAGTCAAAATAAGAAGCAGCTGAACACATCCATTAATAATTGGAACATGGAATGTATGAAGTATAAATCTAGGAAATTGGAAAGCATCAAAAATGAAATGGGCCACATAAACATCTATATCCTAAGCACTACTAATGAAGCGGACCTGTATTGGCCATTTTAAATCGGATACTCATATAAGTCTACTATGCCAGGAATGAAAACTCAACACCATTGAGGAATAGCATTGCACTCATCATCAAAAAGAATATTTCAAGGTCTATCCTGGAGTGCAGTGTTGTCAGTGATAGCGTAATATCCATACAGCTAAAAGGAAGGCCAGTTAACACAACTATTATTGAAATTTATGTACTGACCCCTAAGGCCAACTATGAAGAAATTGAAGATTTTTAGCAGCGTCAACAGTCTGAAATTGATTGAATGTGCAACCAGGATTCATTGATAATTACTGGTGATTGAAATGCAAGTCGGAAACAAAGAACAACGATTGGTAGTTGTAAAAATACAGCCTTGGTGATAGAAATGATGCTGGAGATCACATGATAGAATTTTGCAAGATGAATCACATCTTCATTACAAATATCTTTCTTCACCAACATAAACAGCACCTATACTCATGGACCTTGCCAAATGGACTACAAAGGAATCAAATCGACTACATCTATGGAAAGAGATTATGGAAAAGCTCAATATCGTCAGTCAGAACAAGACCAGTTACATACTTTGGCACAGACCATCAACTGCTCATTTGCAAGTTCAAATTGAAACTAAAGAAAAGTAGAACAAGTTCAAGAGAGCCAAAGTATGACCTTGAGTATACCTCACCTGAGTTTAGAGACCATCTCAAGAAAAAATTTGATGTGTTGAACAATAATGGTAGAAGAACAGATGAGTTGTGGAATGACATCAGATACATCATCCATAAAGAGAGCAAGAGGTTATTAAAAAGACAAGAAAAGACAAAACTGAATGTCAGAAGAGACTGATACTTGCTCTTGAACTTTAGTAGCTAAAGCAAAAGGAAGGAATGACAAAGTAAAGAACTGAACAGAAGATTTCAAAAGGTGGCTTGAGAAGACAAGTCAGTTGAGAAGACAAAGTAAAGTATTATAATGCCATGTGCAAAGAGCTGGACACAGAAAACCAACAGGGAAAAACACATGCTGCATTTCTCAAGTTTAAAGAAATGAAGAAAAAATTTCAAACATTAAGTTGCAATACTGAAGGATTCTACAGAGAAAATGTTAAATGACTTAGGAAGCATCAAAAGAAGATGGAAGGAATACACAGAGTCATTCTACCAGACAGAACTAGTTGATGTTCAACTATTTCAAGAGGTAACATGATCAGGAACTGATGGCACTGAAGGAAGAAATCAAAGTTGCATTGAAGGCACTGGCGAAAAACAAGGCTCCAGGAGTTGATAGATTATCAATTAAGGCATTTCAACAAACGGATGTAGTGCTGGAAGTGCTCACTCATCTATGCCAAGCAATCTGGAAGACAACTTCCTGGCCAACTGACTGGAAGAGATCCATATTTATGCTTATTCCCAAGAAAGGTCATCCAAGTGAATGCAGAAATTATCAAACAATATCATTAACACCACACACAAGTAAAATTTTCCTAAAGATTATTCAGAAGTGACTGTAACAGTATATTAACAAGGAACTGCCAGAAATTCAAGCCAGATACAGGAGACAACGTGGAACCAGGGATGTCACTGCTGACGTAAGACGGATCTTGGCTGAAAGCAGAGAATACCAGAAAGATATTTACTGGTGTTTCATTGACTATGCAAAGCCACTCGACTGTGTGGAGCATAACAAATTATGGATAATGTTGTATAGCATGGGAACTCATCTGTAAATGGATTAAGAGGCAGTTATGCAAAAAGAACAAGGGGACGCTGCATGGTTTAAAGACAGGAAAGGTGTGTGTTGTCAGGGTTGCATCCTTTGCCTATACCTTTTCAATCTGTACACCGAACAAATAATCTGAGAAGTTGGACTGTATGAAGAATGAGGCATCAGTATTCAAGGAAGAGTCATTAACAACCTGCTTTATGCAGATGACACAACCTTGACTGCTAAAAGTGAAAATTTGAAACACTTACTGATAAAGATGAAAGACCATAGCCATCAATATGGATTGTGCCTCATCATCTAGAAAACAAAATCCTCACAACTGGACCAGTAAGCAACATCATCAAAAATGGAGAAAGGATTGAGGTTGTCAAAGATTCATTTTATTTGGTTCCACAAATGCCCGTTGGAAACAGCAGCCAGGAAATCAAAAAGTGCACTGTATTGGGAAAATCTGCTGCAAAGCACCTCTTTAGAGTGTTGAAAAGTAAAGATGTCACTTTGAAAACTAAGGTTGGCCTCGCCCAAACTCTGATATTTTCAATCACATCATATGCATGGGAAAGCTGGGCAATGACTAGGGAAGACCGAAGAAGAATTGATGTGTTTGAATTGTGGTGTTGGAGAAGAATATTGAATGTACCATGGATTGCCAGAAGAACCAACAGATCTGTTCTGAAAGTACAACCAGAGTGCTCCTTGGAAACAAAGATGGAGAAATGGACATGTTGTCAGGAGGGATCAGTCCTTGGAGAAGGACATCATGCTTGGTAAAGTAGAGGGTCAGCAAAAAAGAGGAAGACCTTCTACGAGATGGATTGACGCAGTGGCTGCAATGATGGGCTTCAGCATAAAAGCAATTGTGGACATGGCACAGGAACTGGCAGTGTTTTGTTCCATTGTACACAGGGTCACTATGAGTCAGAACTGACTTGAAAGCACCTAACAACAACATAACACACAAAATGCTATTGGCAAATTGTGTGCTTCTTAGCTTAAGTAGATATATAACTGGGCAGCTTCTGTACAGAGGTGAAATCAAAGGGAGGAGGGGGACTGAAGCTGGTTAAATGGACACAGGAAATACACAGTGGAAAGGAGGAGTGTGCCGTCATAGGGTGGGGAGAGCAGCTAGAGTCACACAGAGGTGTGTGTGCAAGTTTTTGTGTGACAAACTGACTTGGCTTGTAAACTTTCACTTAAAGTACAATAAAAAAAACTTTTTAAAAAAGAAAGTTTCCCTTCCTCTTCTGTTTCTTTTTCTTTTTTTCTGAGAAGTTTAAGAAGGATTGGCATTATTTCTAGAAATGTTTGGTAGAGTTCCCATGTGAAGTCATCTGGTCCAGTACTTTTCTTTGTTGGGAGGTTTTTGATGACTGACTAAATTTCTGTACTTATTGTGAATCTATTAAGATTTGCTATTTCCTTTTAAGTCAAGGTAGGAAGTTTATGTGTTTATAAGAATTTGAGCAGTTGATGTAGTGTTTTTGTTAGCAAACAATTTTTCATAGCACTCTTATGATCCTTTTTATTTCTGTAGAGTCAGTTGTAATTATCACCACTTTCACTTCTGAATTTAGATAGTAACATCTTTTTTTGTCATTCTAGCTAAAGTCTTGCTGATTTTGTTGATCTTTAAAAAAAAAACACAAGGTCTGATTTCATTGATTCTGTTTTCTATTCTCTATTTCAAATCTCTGTTTTGATTCTTATTATTGCCTTCTTTCTTTTTTAGTTTGCTCTTTTTATAACTTCTCAAGTTGTAAAGTTAGGGTATTAATTTGTGATTGCTACTTTCTTAAAGTAGGTATCTACAGCTATAAATTCCCCTTCTTTGTCCCTTATCTCCTCTAATACTGTGAACTTTTGTGTTTTCTTGCCCTTTTCTTGTAGCAAATCATTCTGACTTTGTTCCACATTACCTTTATTTTTTTAGATATTTTCTTTATTTAGATATTTTCTTAGCATGAACAATATCTTTAACATCCTAACATTTATAACGCCCTGAATTAAACTGATACAGACTTAACTTCAGTAATATTCAAAAACTCTATACCAATATTGTTCTTCCTCTCCTTATGTACTGTTCCTATGACCAATTACATCTTTATACATCAAATTAATACTTAGCATTATATATTTACTGTCATAAAGCATCAAGAACACAACTAAAATTATTAAGCAGCAATACATTAAAGCGTGTCTTTGTATTTGTCCATGCAGTTACTTTTAATGGAGATATTTTTATGTAAGGTTTTAAGTTACTTTCCAGCATCCTTTGTTTTCCATCTGAAAGACTCCTCTTAGCATTTCTTCTAGTGCATATCTGGTGGACATAAACTTTTCCAGCTTTCGTCTATCAAAGAATTCTTAGATGGTGAGACTGCATCTTACATACTTTGAACATGTTATCAGGAAAGAGCAGTCTCTGGAGCAGGACATCATGATTGGCAAAGTAAGAAGTTAGTGAAAAAGAGGAAGACTCTCAACAAGATGGATTGACACAGTGGCTGCAACAATGGACTGAAACCTAACACGGATTGTGGGCATGGTACAAGACTGGGTGGTATTTTGTTCTATTGTGCAAAGGGTCGCTATGAGTCAGAACCATCTTGTTGGTGCCTATAAGCAACAAGGATGTCTTACTTTTACCCTAATTCCTGAAGAATAGTTTTGCTGGGTTTAGTGTTCCTGGTTGACAGTTCTCTTCCACCAACACTTTAAGAATTCCATTGCCTCCTGGCCCCCAAGATTTTTAAGAAATTGGCACTTAATCTTATTGAGGATCTTTTACAGACACCTATGATGGTTAATGTGATAAGTCAACGTTTTTGGGCTATGATTCTCAGTAGTTTGGCAAGCACTGGATGGACTGCTTTTCTATAAGATTTGCTATGAGCGCCAATACGTTGAAAAGGAGTGTGGCCTGCCTCCAATATTTAAATAGATGTTCCAGCAAGGCTCACTCTTGCTCTGGACCCTGCATTTTACTTGTCGTTATCTGATCTCTGGTTCTGGGGACATGAGACAGCAGCCTGCTGTCTAAACTGCCAATTTTGGGTTTATCAGCCCTTGCAACCTCGTGAGTCAGGAGAAGCCTCCAGTCTGATGCCTGAAACTCATGGATTTTGGAACTTGTGAGCCTTCACTACTGCATGAGCCATTTCCTTGAGTTAAATTTCTGTCTGTATTTATATATACATTTCACTGGTTTTGTTCCTCTAAAGAACACAGCCTAAAACAGTGTCTATTCTTTTGTCCTTCATTGTGTTGAAGGTTCTCTCTTTGTTTTTGAAGTCTGATTACAATGGCTCTTGTGGCTCTTTTGGGTGTTTATCCTACTTGGAGTTTACTGAGTTTCTTAAAGTTGCAGGTTCATGCCCTTTTTTGGGTATGGAAATTTTCTGTCACTACTTCTTCAAATATTCTGTCCCCTTCGTAAGAATCTCCTTTTGGGATTCCCATGATGTGTGTCTAAAGTTTACTTGATGGTTTCTCACAATTCCACTAAACTGAGCTAATCAGGGCTGAGGCTCCTTCAGCCTCTGTAATTTCTGCTACTTTATTTTCTAGTTCACTGATTCCTTCCTTCTCTTTTTTTTACATTATTTATTACTTGTGAATAACAATTTTATAGTGTATGTCATAATACCATGTAACACCCAGAACTTTCGCCTCTATTCTATTCTAGCTGCGCTCCCCACCCCTTCCACCACATGACAGAGTGATTCCCCTTTTGTTCAGAACTTCCCATGACTTTCTGACCAAGGTCTGGCCCTCCTCACCCAATCAACTCATGTCTAGCAAAGTGTCCCCCAGACAACCCCATGTACATTTTTGAAGGTTTGTTTGCCTCCAGTACCACTCTTTGCTTTGTATGGCCCAGGTCAGTCCTTGCCTGGCGTGCTGGCCCCAGTGCTGGATGCAGTTTAGGATTAGACAGTCTGGGGGCCACGCTCCGAAGGGGCCCTCCATTCAGAAGGACCATCCAGTGTGGTCTTTGGCAGAGTTCTAGCTCTGCCCTCTACTCCATTACTTGCTGTTTCTGGAGCTCATTCTGTGTACCACATCGTGCCTGTCACTGGTGGTGGCCATGCACCATGTAGTTTTTCTGGTCCCATGGTGAAGGGGCTGTGGCTCATACGGCCCCTTCCGTCTGATGGGCTTCTATTTTTCTCCTGTCCTTGATGTTCTTCATTTGCCTCAGGTCCAGGTGGATTGGGACAATCTGGTGCTATTCAGATGGCAGTTTGCTAGCTTTTAAGACCACAGTCATCACTCAACCAGGTGGTATGTGCAGAGATATCTTGAGAGAGAAACCTTAAGTATGCCAATTAGTCTGGATGTCCCCGAGATGATTCCTTGTTTCTTTCTCTCTCTCTCTCTCTCTCTCTCTTTTTCTTTTTGGACAGTATTTAACAAATAGGAGTTTATTCCTTCATAATCTAGGAGGCTGGAAGTCCAAATTTAGGGCATCAGTTCCAGGGGGAGGCTTTCTCTCTGTGTCAGCTCTGGAGGAAGGTCCTTGTCATCAATCTTCCCCTGGTCTAAAAGCTTCTCTGTACAGGAGCCCTGGGTTCAAAGGATGTGCTGTACTCCTGGAACCACTTTCTTTGTGGTATGAGATATCCATATCTCTCTGCTTCTCTCTTTTATACCTCAAAAGACATTGGCTTGACAACTTGGTGCTTCCTTAAACAGCTAGAAATAGAAATACCATACGATCCAGCAATCCCACTGCTCAAATTACATCCTTCAGAAATAAGGGTAGTCACATGAACAGATACATGCACACAAATGTTTATTGCATCACTGTCCACAACAGCAAAAAAATGGAGTCAACCTAGGTCCCCACCAACAAAAAAAAAAAATGGATAAACAAACTATGGTACATACACTCAGTGGAACACTATGCAATAATGAAGAACAATGATGATTTTACGAAGTATTTCAACCTGGTTTCAAGTAGAAGATATTATGCTGAGTGAAATCAGTCAGCTGCAAAAGGACAAGTATTGTATGAGACCTCTGCCATAAGAACTTGAAAACGGACTTATTTACAGAAGAAAAGACTTTTTGACAGCTACAAGCATGTGTGTGTGTGTGTGTGTGTGTGTGTGTGCGTGTGAGAGAGAGAGAGAAAGAGAGAGAGAGAGAGAGACAGAGAAAGAGAGAGAGACCGAGAACGTTCATAGATTAGACAGTCGGTAGGACTTTTGTTAGGTGAAGGAGGTGATGGCATGCAGTAGAGAGCAATCAGCGTAACTGGACTACGCCATAAACTGAAAGGTTTTCTAAACTCATCCCAATATTTCAAAGGACAAAGTAGCATGGATGGAGGTTTGGGGACCATGCTTTCAGAGGACATCAAGGTCAACTGGCATAACTAGTCTTTAGTTAAGAGAGTCTTCTGAACCCCATTTTGGTGAGCAGCATGTGCAGTTCTTAAAAGTTAGCAAGCTGCCATCTGAGGAACATCAAATGGTCCCAACCCATCTGAAACAGATGACGACAGAGAACATCACAGACATGAGGAAAAATGAGCCTAGGAGACAGAAGGACCCATACAACTGGGAGACTGCATCAGCACGAGACCAGAAGAACCAGACAGTACCTGGCCACCAACAAAGGCAGCCATGATGGGGAACAACATAGTGTCCCTCAGGGAACACAAGAAAAAGAGGTGTGCACCTCAAGAACTCTACTAAAAGACCAGAATTGAGGGTTTCACAGCCTGGCAGGTCCCCTGGGAACATGGCCCCTAGACTTGCTGCTGGTCCTGATCTGAAAGTAGTACTGAGGTCAGCTCTTCAGACAAGAATGGACCGGACTCAAGGACACAGAGTGAGTATGTGGTGTGTGTACTTTATGGTTTTATACATTTATAGGAGGCTGGCCTACTGGTTTCTTTCTAGATGGGAGAGAAGAGGGTGGGCAGGAGGGAACAAGATGTTAAGAGCATACTAGAAGTATATAGTGAAAATGAGAAATGTGCTGTCACAATGTGAGGAGAGCAGATGGAGTTGCAGATAGGCAGGCAGGCAAAACTGACTTGGGTTCTATACTTTCATTTAATCATAGTAATAAAAAAAAAAAAAAGATCAGTTTGAGACACAACCTAATCTTGTAGATTGAGTCCTACCTCATTAAGACAACTGCCTCTAATTCTGCCTCATTAATGTCACAGAGGCAGGATTTACCATGCATAAGATAAACACATCCAATGACAGAATGGTGGACAATCACATAATACTGGGAACCGTGGCCTAGTCAAGTTGACAAATAACTTTTGGTGATACAGTTCAGTCCATGACTCCCTGATTCTTTTAACTGATCAAAACTGTTCTTAAATTTTTCCATGGTGTTTCTCATTTCAGCTATTCTTTTAGTTCTAATATTTGTTTAGTTTCTGGCCTGACTGCAGTATCTAAAGAGATGTTCTAGCAAGGCTCACTCTTGCTCTGGGTCCTGCATCTGACTTGTCATCATTTGACCTCTGGTTGTTGGGTTCATACTATCTTTGTAGAATTCTCACTTGGTTCATGCATTCGTTTCTTGATTTCCTTTAGTTCTCTGACCTCATTTCACATTGTGGTGTTATATTCTTCTGTTTGTTATTTGTTGCTGTTGTTGTTAAGTGTCACTGAATCAGTTCTGACTCATGGTGACCCTATGCACCACTGCTTGGTACTGCACCATGTCCACCATCATTTTTATGCTTGAAACCATCATTGCAGCCACTGTGTCAATTTGTCTTGTTGAGAGTCGTCCTCTCTTTTTGCTGACCCTCTGTTTAAACAGGAAACCCTGGTGGTATGCTGGTTAAGTGCTATGGCTGCTAACCAAAATGTCAGTGGTTCAAATCCACCAGATGCTCCTTGGAAACTCTATGGAGCAGTTCTACCCTATCCTGCAGGGTTGCTATGAGTCAGGATCAACTTAATGACAGTGGGTTTTTTGGTTTTTCTCTACTTTGTCAAGTATGATGTCCTTCTCCAGGGGTTGATCCCTCCTGATTCCATGATGAAAGTATGTAAGATACAGTTTAGCCACTTTTGCTTCCAAGGAGCACTCTGGTTGTGCTTCTTCCGAACAGATCTGTTTGTTCTTTGGCAGTCCACAGTACTTTCAATATCCTTCTCTAACACCGAAATTCAATGACGTCTTCTGTCTTCCTTATTCATTGTCCAGCTTTTACATGCATATGATGTGACTGAAAATATGATGGCTTGAGTGTGGCACACCTCAGTCTTCAAGGTGACATCTTTACTTTCCAACACTTTAAAGATGTCCTTTGCAGCAGATTTGCCCAGTGCAATACACCTTTTAATTTCTTGACTGCTCCCCATCCCTCTTTATGATAGCCCCCTCTCTGTGTTATAACCAAAAAACCAGAACGGTTGCTGTCCAGTTGATTCCTACTAATAGAAACTCTACGTGACAGAGTGAAACTGCCTCATAGGGGTTTCCAGCAGGCACCTGGTGGGTCTCCACTGCTGACCTTTTGATTAGCAGCCATAACTCTTAACCACTACACTAGCAGGGTCATTTCTTTCAGTATTCAAAAAGTCCAGACTCAGTATTCTTTCAGTGTCTCCCAAACATGCCAGTCAATTTGTTCAGCAGGGGGCAAAATTAAACAGCACTGAGAACATGCATGAGTCAATCTGTTTACCAGGGGTGCAGTTTTGTTTGTTTATTATTCTTGCCCCTGTTGGGCTGCATTTCTGTGACCATATTTCCAGACAGAAAACCCATGCAAAATGAACCTTTGGTGGGGGCTGGATCCTGCTGGGGCCTCCGTTTCCCACTCTTTGAGGGCCCACTTATCTCTGAGCCAGAGATTGGGATGAGTGCAGGGCAGCCATGGATCAGCAGGTTTTCCACCATGAGAGAAGGTACACCTTGAACAAACTCCTTGTTGGTTGATTTTGGAGAGGGCGTTGGGGTCTTTCCCTTTGCACAGGCAGCCTGTTGTCTGGGGGAGTCGGGGGAGTGGGCTTTGCTACAGGTGCCATTTCTGTAGTCTGCAGCAGCTGCAAGTTCATGGCTCTGGGAGTGTGAGGGGCAAGGACAGTGGGAAAAATGCTAGTCCTACTGTATGAGACTTGTAATTGGCTTGTTGACTCACGTGCTTCTCCACGTCCCTTTTGCTATCCTCTGCCCACTGATCCAAAGTCCCACGGGGTCAAGCACAGATTCCTAGTTCTATTTCTTGGTATATACATAGAAAGTGTCAGAACCTAGACCTGCTCATGTCATTTTATGTCACCTACCATCCTAGTATTAAAATCCTTTGCAACTCTAGACAGAGGTAACTTTATATACTTTTATTTTTAATGATGGTTAGATAATTTATTCTTGCAAATCAGTATCTCATGAAATAGAATATATGGTCACATTCAGTAGACTTATAAAGCTTTTGGAAATTAATGTCACATTTCATTAATTTTGAAGAGGCATTGAAGAATTTAAATTGCTAGATAATCATAACTCATTTTACAGATATCTAAATCAATGGCCAGCAATCCAAATGGCATTTAAATGTTGTGCTAGCATGTACTGGGTATAAAAATAATATACTGCTATAATGGCTCCGACTCAATGGCACTTGGCTGGCAATGGTATTGAAATTTTAAAAGCTGATATTTACTGGCCAAGTATTCTGTTACTGATACTTTCAAGTAATTCCTAACTACTTAATACAATTCTCATGTCCTATTATCCTGTTAAACATCCCAAGCCCAATGTTGTCGAGTTGATTCCACTCATAGCAACCCTATAGGACAAAGTATAACTGTTCTAGTTTCCAAGGAGCAGCTGGCAGATTCAACCTGCTGACTTTTTGCTTAGCAGATGCAGCACTTAACCACTACACCACCAGGGCTTCCCTATTGAACAGTATATTGATTTAATTCTTATTATTTTTAAATACACTTATTTAAAAACAATCCACAAGTAAATGTATTTTAAAAAAAATACTGTTAGAACAAAATACTCTCATTGTTGTCATTAAGTTCCGGCTACTTAAGAAAATTAAACCTACTCTTCACTTACCAGGGATCTCATTATCTGACATTTCACATGTACAACAGTAAAAAATCTACTATCCACCTATTTTGGTGTTAATGATGTATGTCTGGCAGTAACAAATGCCACGGTGTGACACAAGAGTACCCTGGCTGTAATGGCTATGAGTTAACTTGGCAAGGCTAGGTTTCTCAGTGGTTTGGCAGTTATGCAATGATGTAATTTGGAAGTTACAAAATAACGTAGCCCTCCATTTGGTGATCTGATACGGTCAAACTGCATTTTTGTATAACTCTGATTTTCACATGACACCCTGGTCTTTGGAACTTAATCCTATTGGTGAGGAGTGCGTACAATTTCTCCAAATCTTCTTTTAATTATTTTTCTGCTTCGAAAATTAAATATATAGTCAGCTGGCTATTTTTGAATTTGCATTTTACTTTAGTTTTTGTTTGCTTGTTTTTTTAAAGAGTAAAATAAGCCAGGAGTGTATACGAGTTTATAGCATTCATTGAGTACTAGTTTTTGAAAGTGTCTCTGTAGTGTTATTTGGAATTACTATTCATAAAAAAAATGTGTTTGACTTTTCTCAGTTCAATTAATAAGGCCACACATTAAAAACAGTATTTATATTGTAATAATAAAGTATGCAATATGAACTAATACATAAACACATATAAATCAGATTATTTATGTGAATCAGTCAAACTGATTGGTATTTAACTAATAACAGAACAAACCTGAATATATCTTAGTTTGATAATCCCAAGTAGAATTATTTCCTAATTACAGTATTCAAGATATAAGGGAATACACACAATGGTATGTCCATTCTTGTCGTTCATTCAGAGGCATTACATGTTGACAAACCTGCATATAAAAATACAAAGCTTTTACTTTTCTTTCATATATTGTTATTATTGGCAAATTTCTCAATAGGATATTCCTACATCTTATATTTAAAAAAAAACAAAAATACTTTATGTAGATAAAATTCTGTAATATTTATTCATAACAGGAATTAGCAATCTATGATTCAGTATCTAAGAGAATAATCAACTTTAAGTCAGATTCTACCCTGACTCTGTGGTTGTTAACTGACGTGTGTGAATGTGTGTAAAGATGAACAGTGGAAAAGGGACTAAATATCCTTTCTTCCTTGCTAATGTAGAGATTTTCTAACTCCTAATTGGGAAAACATAAAAGCTAAAATCTCTATCCTGTTCTAGTATATTCTGAATCTCATGAGCAGTGTGGGGAAAAAAAGGGTAAGAATAGAAAGCTTTTTTCCTTTTTACCTTCTCCAGACTAGATTCAGAGTCCCTACCTTTAAATTCCTAGCTAACTTCTTGTCTCTTGACTTGGTTAGTATTTTCTCTCTTGGGTTGCCTTAGAAAATCTTAATAATGCTGTTGTTGTGCACTGTTGAGCTGACTGCAATTCATAACAACCTTACATGACAGAACAGAACTGCCCCTTAGGGTCTCCCAGGCTGCAATCTATGGGAGGAGATCACCAAGTTTTGCCTCCTGTGAAGAAGCTGCTGGGTTTGGACCTCCACCCTTGAAGTGAGCAGCCAAGCACTTACCCACTGTGCCACCGGGGCTCTTCTTAATAACAGATAAAAATATTCTGAATTACGAGAATTTCTACTATATCAACACTTCTTTGTATTTCTATGTAATGCTTGAAATGCTTTCATGTACATCCTCTTATTCTTATCTTTACACTAACCTTGAAAAGTACAAAAAGCTGGTGATAATATCTTAATTTTACAATGAAAGAAACTAGACCAGAGAGGTTAAGTGAATTTCCCATAGTCACCCAAGCAAACTGTGACAGAACTGGATTAGAACCAAAATCTATGTTAGTATAAAATGATACTAACATGAAGATCGTTAGTGATGCAGATAATTACATTTTAAATAGTTTTCTACTTTCTACTTTATGTCTACATGTTTATTCTTGGCATAATAGCAAAACTAAAATTTCAAGACAAAATCAAGAGGCTTTAATTAGAAAATAATACATTACCATTGTAGATTTTGGTGCCACTTCTACTGCAAATATGTTGAGTCCTCTGTTATTTATGCAGTTTTTACTTAGCTCATTGTTGATGTGAATAATTACTTTATCTTCTGACTATAAAAGAAGTTTTCTTAAGTTTAGTCCCAACTTTAACACAGACACAAACTTTAGAATAAACCCTGAAATTCTATTTTAATATCACAGAGTCCTCTACAAATTTGTACACACAAACCAACTGGTTTCTTCTCTCAACTTTGTAATTTTTCTCATTCTTTTTCCAATCTATGACCAATTATATACAATTTTTTCCAGATGTGACGAATTCACCCCTTAATGTTTATTCCCAGGCCATTATTGTTACTATGACCATGTTATCTCATCCTTGGCACACTGCAGCAACAGTCTCTATTTCTTTTAATCCATCTCTAGTTTTTCCAACCCTCCAGTCGTCCTGCATGCTAGTCTTTAACTACTACGCCTAAAAATCTCTTGAATCATGTTACTTACTCACTCGTTCTTTAAGCATAATTTATTTAGTAACAACTGTACATCAGGTACTGTTCTAAGCTTTAAGGACACTGAGATAAAGATACAATTCTTGATCACAGGAGCTAGCTCATTGTCTAAGGGAAGCAGACAAAACAACAATTACAAAATACTCCGCAAAGTCTTCTGACAGAAGTATGCACAGGATTCTGTACACACACAGAAGAGGATCACTAACTCAGAACGGCATATCAAAGAAGACTTTAGGAAAGAGGTGACACTTAACATGACAGGGTGGACAGGAAGCAAAAGAAATCAGAAGAAAGCCAATAAATGGAAGAAATGCAGGAATCAAAATATTCCCCTGCTGAAGAACATGTAATTACTCTCTAATGACTACTAATGGTGGTATAATGTTAGACTACATGGATTCATTTCTCAGCTATCACTTAGTTGTGTGACCTTTTGCAAGCCATTTAATCTCCCAGTGCTTCGGTTTCACTGCCTGTAGAATAGGATAAGAGCTCTAGCAGTGCAGTGGTTAAGAGCTATGGCTGCTAACCAAGAGGCTGGCAGTTCCAAGACACCAGCTGCTACTTGGAACCCCTATGAGGCTGCTCTACTCTGTCCCATAGGGTCACTATCAGTCAAAACTGACTTGGTGGTACAGAAAAACAACAAATGCACATGACAGGATTGTTGTAAGAAATAAAGGGGTTAATATATGTAAAGTCCCTGGCACACAGTAAGCTATAAAGTGTTAGTACTATTAACATATTTTGGTGAAGGAAAGTTTAATTTTTCCTGTAACTTTGAAAGGAAGGAGGAACATAGAGGGCTGAGAAATGACAGGTAACAAGGTAGTGACTCCTTTTCAACCTTTAAATCCTAATAAATACAGACAGCAGAATGGGGAATGTTCTGCACCTTGAGGAACTTGGTCAGCCTATGCTTTATGATCCATTTGAAGATTGCAACCCACTACTTATAGACCCTAGCCCATTTCACCAAGTCCAAACTCTTCTATCTTATTGTCAGGCTAACATACATAACCCGGATCTCTTATTTTATTTTCTCAGTACTCCTTCAAACAAAGCTGTCTGCCTCTGTAAAGCAGATAGTCTCACTCTTTCCTCTAAACTTCTTATCAGCCTTCCCATGTCTTTTACCATTTCCACTGCTTCTGTAGGCTGTCTTCTTGCATATTTAAATCCTTGTCATCCTTCAGTGTTCAAATCCCACACTACAGTCCCCTTCTCTCTCATTAAAAATCCTTCCCTAGTTCTATAGTCCAAGCTAACACCAACTACAAGAGGTAGATATACAATAAAACTTTGATTATACATACAAATTGTAAGATGTAATTTAACATTTAATCATTTTCTCTTTCAAGAATATTAGTCTTTCCAACTAGTCCATAAACTCCTTGACATCAGAAACCAGGTTTTATACTTTCTGGTGGACCTTATTATGACGAGGAGAGTTAATTACATAATGTATAACACAAATTGACTCAACACTCAGCTAAACCTTAAATTTAAGGCATACTTGAATATTATAAATCTCACCCAGAAACTAAATGAATTAAGCCAACAGTCCTAAAACCCCAGTCATCTTGTACAAAGTTTTATAAAAAATTTGTAATTTCTAGAGGACTGAGCATCTCCTACTTTAAGCATTTCACGCATGCATTCTCTTGACTTGTCATACTAATAGTAGCAGACAAGATGGCCAAACAGAGAAATATGTTCCACTGTCCTATGATAGTAATCTATAGGATTTCTGATATTGCAAAGTTGGTGTAAAACGTGGGGCTAATTTTTTTCCCTTATTTTGTTTATAGTATTTCTTTAAAATACAATGCTTATTATTTGAAAAAACTATACACATGTGAATATTTCAGTAACCAAAATACTTCGTATCCAGTTTATACTCTATCTGCATAGATCTCCAATATTTAATTTTTGCAAAATTTGAAGAGAAAAACAATTATTGCAAGTCTAAAAGTTATATGTAAAAATTACCATGTATAGTTAGAATTAAACACCTGATGAGAAGAAAAAAATAACTGCCTATTAGAAATATCATTAGGGAATTGAGTAATGACTAGGCAAGAACAGAGTAAGAAACAAGACAGAACATACTGGTAAACATCACTGAGAAATATGGAAAACCATCTCATAATGGATACCTTGTTTTCAATAACTGATGTTATCCAGGTGTCACATTTGTAAGTATGTACAATTATATTTTCATAGCCATCCATTACTTTGGCATCACCTTTATTAAGGACAGATTTACAAATGGCCTTCTCAAGTTGCCCGCTGCATGCCTCCATATGGACAGCTTTAATTCTTGGCTTGCATTTTTCTGCATAGATATTAATAACAAATGGGCATGCCTGATATGGAAGAAAAAGCAAACTTTATTTTAGCCTTTTAGTAGAATCTAAAATAATTTAATCTATTGTAAGTATTTTTATCACATGATTTAAGAACATGCACTGTACCTTCCAACTTGACAATGCCTTTTAGAGGAAAATTTTAGTATTATGAATTAAATAATTTTAAAAAATGAAATTCTATTTCAAATTCTCATGGAATCCAGATTTTTGAGGCTGAATGAACTCCCCAAAACTAATTTAATAATCTTTAAACCTTACACCAAAAATACCTTCTGAAGTCTTCTTAAAACCAAATATTCCAACTTAATTACAGAGTCTCTAAGATTCAGAAGTGACTCAACAGCAATGAGTTCAGGGGTTCTTGTTTTTACTAATCAATGTTTGCCGTGAGTATCATGCTGTTTTAAGAACTGTTTACATGGGCTCAAACCAACAACAGTAACTCGAAAGGGCACAGTATATGTTAATGACAAAGAACAACTCAGAAAAGGATAGTAAGAATGGTTAACACAACGCAAAGAAAGTAATCAATGTCACTGAATTGTACTTGTAGAAATTACTGAATTGGTGTATGTTTTGCTATGTACAAGGTCTGAGAGCTAAGTCTGTGAACTTAATTGACCTATCTCATTGATGAGTATCAGTATGTCCACCTTCCAAGTACTCCCCTTGGGAAGCTATGCACTGGCACCAGTGCCTAGTCTACCCTTCAAAACAATTTTGAAACCCTTTCTGGAATGGCCGTTGTACACAGTGGCAAGATGGCAAGTTTGCAAATTTAACTGTGTAGTTGTCTGAGAGGGAGCTTTTAGCCAGTAAACAACTGTATTGCAACACCATCCCTACTCACCTGATGTGGCCCCCCGTGACTTTTTCCTTCACCTGAAGATAAAGAAAATACTGAAAGGCAAACATCTGGATGACATCCAGGACATCAAGAGTAATACAATGACAGCTCTGATGGCCACTCCAGAGAAAGAGTTCCAAAATTGCTTTGAAGGGTGGATTAGGCACTGGCATTGGTGCACAGCTTCCCAACGGAGTACTTTGAAGGTGATCACAGTGATAGTCAGCAATGAGCACTTTTTCTAGCATGAGTTTGTGAACTTAATTGTCAATCCTTGTATATTCTCAATACCACCACCACAATAAATTATTTTAAACAAAAAAAATTGACTTTTGGTAATAGATATCTATATTTATAGAAAAGAAAAGTAACATCTCCCTCAATAGTACCATGCCATCCCTCCATTTGGGTCAAAGTTAACTAATGCCCTATTAGTTATTTAATTGCCTTTTCTAATTTTAAGGCTACAGAAAGCATCAAAGTGCTCAAAAGAACACCAAAAAGAACTAACTGTAGGAAAACAAACTCACAGTTCAAAGTTAGTGCAAAAATACCTTTAAAATTCATGATCTCAAAAGATTTTTAGCATCTGGAAATAGATCTTTCTATTGTCTACCTTTAGTCTTTACCATAGCCTGCAAGATGCTGCATGCTGTATGTACTCTTTGCTTCTCTATCCAACCCTATCTCATTCTGTTCCGGCTAAGGGGATCTTTTGGATCCTAGAGCAAATGTGGCTCCTTCCTATGTCAGGGCTTTCCACGTAGCATTCTCTCTTCTTGGAAGACTTTTCACATGGCTACCTGCTCCTCCTAAGTGTCACCGTGACAGAGAGAGCTGCTCTAGCCTCCCAATCTGCCTCACCACCCAGCTGTCTACTTCACTGATTTGTTTCCTTCTAAACACTTCTGAAATGATTTTATTTGCTTTCCTTTTAAATATTTTTTATTTTTCTTCATGGAATGTAAATTCCATAAGGGAAAGAGTTTTAAAAATTCTCTTCATCTTTTATGGCCTCAATGCGTCTTACAGGCCTACCACATAGTAGGTACTCAACAAGTATTTGTTGAATACATGAATGAATTCACACATATTAACAATCATCTTTTTATCTGGGAGACAAAAGGTAAAAATTTTAATTTAGCAGAATATCAACAGACTTTTTTATTAAAAAAATTTAAAATATTTTAATGACTCCAACCTTTGGCAGTAATAAAGTTATCATTTTAGGAGACATAGCAAAATGAAAAATCTTCTAACTAGAAAGCAGAAGACCTAGATTTGTTAATTGCGTTTTGCCATTTACTATCTATGTGACCCAGGGGAAGCCACTTAACCTCTAAGAAGCTTAGTTTCTTCATTGAAAAAGTAGATATAAACAGTATATATTCTGTCAAGGGCTGTTGAAAATATCTAATAAGGTGATGTGTGTGAAAATATTTTACAATTTAGAACTCTAAGATTATTTATAATAGTTATAATGACTGTGGCAATTTCAAGCTTTATGTTTTTAGTACAAAATAAAGATTCTGGTAATATTTTGCCAGTTTTCAGGTTATCAGTTTTATTCAACCAAAGTGTATCAAAAGTTAAGGATTTACTGAAAGGAAGCCATCTTAATAGGTCCTTGTTAAAGACATGTTCTCTAAAAATTAAAAAATAAAATTTTATCTACTCTAATAAAGTTACTCTAAGTTTTATGGGCATGGGCTTGACATTTATCTACTTAGTCTCTTTAGTCGATTAAATTAATATAGGAAGCATACAAAAGCAAGAGAACTGTCAACTATAAACTGTTAATTGTAAAAGTACTAATACAACTAAGAAAGGGGAAGAAAATAATAAAACTTAGATTGTGGGATGCTACTTAGACAAACTTTAGCTGTGATCTGTCAGTCAAAACAAAAGTGTTATATATCTCTCTAAAAAACTTAAGAATTGAAGTACATTTTTCCTACTTTGGAACTCTAAGGGATTTTACCGCATAAAACTCCTTTTAAGAAAGAAAAGATAAGGAAAATTTAAATATAATGCTTCACTTAAAATCCACTGCCCTTGAGTTGATTCTAACTCACAGCAATCCTACTGGAAAGAGCAGAACTGCCCCGTACGATTTCCTAAGAGCACCTGGCGGATTTGAATTGCAAACTTTTTGGTTAGCTGTCAAATTCTTAACTGCTGCACCACCAGGGTGTCCATGTTTCACTTGTCCACATTTAATAAAAATACAAAGTATTACTCTAAGGTGGTGTAAGGACAATGCCCCATGAATAAAGAAGTTGTGCTGCTCGTGATCAGAGGACTGACAGACTTTATAGACTGACTGACAGAACCTATAATGTATAATTCTAAAGTCTAAGTTAGGGAATCTAATAAGAAAAAAAAAATTGTTGTGGCAGACTGTGGAGGAAAAACATATAAAAGACACATTGAGAGTTTACAGTTAAGTTGTATTGTAGAAAACATAAAGTAAAATTAACTTTATTTGGTCTTAGTTTACTAAAAATCTAAACGAGATTTCCAACAATTCTAAATCCTTTGCTAAGTTCTAGCTCTAATGGATACTTTGGTTATTCTTTGCAATACAATTCCTATCAATTTAATAGGTAGGATCTAGATTTACTGCAGTCCCTACACATGATTAAATTACAGCTCATCTAGACATTAGATGCTCCTTATTGTTGTTAGTTACTATCGAGTTGATTCCAACTGATGAGCTAATGCCATGTGTGCAGAGCAGAATTGCTCCATAGCGTTTTCTAGGTTGTGACCTTTCAGAAGCAGAATGCAAGGCCTGCCTTCTATAGTGCCTATGGTTAGGTTCAAACCACCAACCTTTTGGCTAGTAGTCGAGTGCTTAACTGTCTGTGCCATCTAGGGACTTCAGACATTAGATTACTTGCCTTATACATAGCTGAAGAAATTACCAAAGAAATAACTATGCTTCTAGAATTACCATGAGAAAGAATATACTGGTAACAATCCAAAGCTGTTGCCATCAGGTTATTTATACAACCCATAGCAACACAAAAGGACAGAGCAGAACTGCCCCATAGAGTTTTCAAAGAGCAGTTAGTGGATTTGAACTGGTGACCTTTTTGTTACCAGCTGTATCACTGAATCTGTTCGTCACCAGCGCTCCAAAAGACTCTACAGACATATTCAAATCAATTTGGACAGAGCTCTAATGATTCCAGATTTATCCTTCCTAGATTGCCATAAACCTTTACTTATTTATTTACAAATGTGAACATATTTGGCCATGCTCTCGGTGCATTAATTCAACAACATGGCTGACATCAAAAAACCATTGCCTGTTAAATTCTGTCCCATGATTTACTAACCCAAAGTTACTCCTTGCCTCAACAATTATAAGCATCAAATCAATCAGTTGAAAATATCTTCAGACCCTATATGAATCCTTTAAATCAAATGTTACTGTGTATAACTTCCTATTTCTAATGAAAACAAAGCAACACTGTTATACTAGTTGATTATGAGTGATAACTTTCTCCTTGATGTTTTTATTACCATGTATAATACTCTGAATCCCTAAAACTCTGTAGATCTTACTGAATGAAGAGAATTTCTGTTCTGTCAATCAAAAAGTGTCCATACCCAAAACAGAATTTTTGAATGTTTCAATACAAATCCTGACTTAATATTGCTTTTTGATGAGTCTTACATTAAAAAAAATTTAAACAACAATATCAAGCTTGATACATAATTACTAGCTCGTCTCTTTTGTAAAAAATCCCTCACCAGAAGCCAAACAGATCAAATGACTCAAATATAGTCCTCTTTAACAACAATTTTCTAAAATAAAGCTAAAACATAAACTAACAGCTAGTGTGCTTTCAGTATAATTGACCTTTTTAAAATACTACAGAAAACAAGAGTTTTTTAAAAAAGTTCTCAGGTACCTTCTAGAAATGAACAATAGATACATTAATTGTTTGATTCCTAGTATAACTATCATAAAGGTACAAACTAAAAGCAAAATAGATACTAAAAGAAGTTAATGTACTAACCTACAGATATTGTACAAATACTTCAGAAGTATTACAGAATCATTTTAGAAATACTACACATATACTTTACAGATCAGTATACTAAACAGATTACTTGTAGTAAAACAACAGTACCAACTCTGTTGTGGCCAAGCAGTTGAATCTGACTAGCAGCAGAGAACAGACAGAACTGCCCAAGAGGGTAAGGAGAAAATGTAGACTCAAACTACCTGCCTTTGCCACTAGTGCTCTACTCTGACTAAAGACCTTTATAAGAATCTTACATAAAACAAGAAAAGTAAAATAAAACAAATCAGCAAAGGATTACAAGGATTCCATCACAGTTGCACAAAACCTAGCATACAAAATTCTGATTACAGGAAGGGGGAAAAAAAAAAAAGCCCAGGAATGGCTGAGTTGTAAGAACTATAAGGCTAAGATCTGGAAAAACCAGAAGAGCCCCCTGGACACTATATAAAAATCCTCCAAGAAACGGCTCATTCCAGTGAGGGCAAACTGGCTGTAGTATTAAAAATTGAGGAAAATTTTTTCTAGGGTAACAAAGGGTATGGCCAGTTCAATTGTAAAGGTGTAGAACATAGACTGATACCATGCTCTAAAAGATCTTATGAGCATTTCCAAATTTATTTTATACAGTTTAATTTCTTATATTTTATGAATACATTAATAATAAATATTTTCAGGATGTTGTAACATTTCTCTGTTGAAAAGCCACAACTATCATGATTGTCTTGACACTCCAACTTACTGATTCAGTAACTGTGGGCACATTAAACTTGAATAATTATTATTCATTATGTAAGGCTTTGTTCCTTGCTAAAAAATTATTTTTGTCTTTATTAGTCCCAAACCTCCAGAAAAATGAAAAGGGCCTTGACAGAGATTGAAAATTATAAAAAAAAAACAAAACAAAACCCAGCGCTGTTGCACCAGTGCCAACTCGTAGCAACCCTATAGACAGAACAGACATGCTTCACAGAGTTTCCAAGGAGTGCCTGGTGTACTTGAACTGCCGACCTTTTGGTAAGCAGCTGTAGCACTTACCTGGTACACCACCAGGTTTCCCTTGGAAAGCTGTGCCCTTTAGAAATTTTAAACAGGTTCTCCAGAGAAGTTCCAGAAGCAAGTAGTACTCAAAGGTTGACTTGTTAACCCTAGAACCCTGAACAAGCACAAGACTATAAGAAGCAGAAAGCTTCTGTTCAGCACCACCAAAACAAAAACCTTCTTTCTGTTACCTTCTTCTTTGCATGATCTTTTTATTCGGTTTTCTTCTTTTCTGACTTGGCCTATCATGTTCCCTTTACAAGTAATTACAAGTTGCCTCAGTTTGGTCTTTAAGGAAAATGTTCTTTCACCACAAGAAAGGCGAAACACAACACTCACTATCTGTCACAGTACCCAGAGGCAATGTACCTACAGTTCTCCTAAGAGTGATTACATCTCTTGTACATCTCCTACATAAAAGACTCTTTAATGCCGACTCAGAAAGATGAATTATTCTGAAAGATTATTATTCAGAAAAATGATTAACAAACAGCACAGTCATTAGTATTGCGTAACAGAATCAATATAGGTCAGATGCTGATTTTACACAATGGTTAAAATGTAGGAAAATACACTGAAGGTTAGGTTAAAGTCAGATGTAAAAAGGTACTGTACCTATTCACCAATTATTAAAAATGGAAATGAATTATAGAAAACTTCTCAGAAAATAGGTTTATGAGGGATTTTGAATGACATTAAAACTAGGAGAGACACCAAAGTCTCAGTACATCTAAGATCTGTCAATGCTAACATTTTCCTGTGTCATGGATTGAACTGTTCTCACCCAAAAATATATGTCAACTCAGTTAGGTCATGATTCCCAGTACTGTATGGTTGTCTTCCATTTTGTGATTAATATCTTTTTCCTGTATGTTGTAAATTCTAACCTGTGCCTGTGGTTAGGGAGGTAAGATAAGATTACATTAAGGAGGATTAGGGTGGGATATAACATACTTATACTCAGGTCATGTCCCTGAGCCAGTGTAAAGGAATTTCCCTGCGATGTGGCCTGCACCATCTTTTATCATACAGGAGACAAAAGGATAGGGAAGCAAGCACAGAGTTGGGTACTTCATATCACCAAGAAAGCAGCATAGGAACTTAGTATATTCTTCAGACCCGTGGTTCCTTTGCAGAGAAGCTCCTAGTCCAGGGGAAGATGGATGACCAGGACCTTCCTCCAGAGGCAGCAAAGCCTCCCCTGGAGCTGACACGCTGAATTTGGACTTCTAGCCTACTAGACTATGACAGAATAAACTTCTGTTTGTTAAAAGCATAAGTCTGTAATATTTCTGTTACAGCAGTAGTAGATGAATGACTAAGACACCCTGGTAAGTTGATTCATTTATGGAAAAGACCAGATACTATTTTTAAGGTTGTAAACAAATTTATTATTATCTAAGTATGACCTGAAACTCTTAAATTCTATATTTTTAATCCTGACAGAATGATAGAATTTAAGAGATAAGGCCTAATTTTTATTACCCTTCAGGTTAATTGCAAATGTTATCCAAATTAAATGTCTCTCATCCTAACAATAATAATGATAGCTAACACATATATAAACCCTGGTGGTGTAGCAGTTAAGTGCTAACCAAAAGGCAGCAGTTCAAATCCACCAGGTGCTTGTTGGAAACTATGGACCGGTTCTACTCTGTCCTATACGGTTGCTATCAGTCGGAATCAGTTTGATGGCAGTGAGTTTTTGGTTTAACACATACATAATGCTTTCCATAACACCGTTCCACATATTTTATAAATATTAACCTAAGAAGTACCCTTAAAAAAAATCAGAATTCTAAGCTCTTATATACTGATATTTTATTATGTATATTCTAAGAAAGCCCTATTCTGTTAGAAGCCCTATTCTGTTATAGAAGTGAAATTTTAGCAACTCAAATAGCTGTCTCCAATTTAAGAGTATATTTTAAATTACACATTCCCCTTTTTTTCCCGCATGTTGTACGGTCAAATTCCTTTGTCCCTGAATTATTTAGATACTAGCAGTAACTAAATTTTTGGCAAGACCAGAAACTTGCATAAAGTAGCAGAAATATGCTGCTATACCCAGGATTTGTTCATTTACTGAAGTTCAAGGACATGAGTGCTCAATTCACAAGTTATGCATCAGGAAAATATTTATGGGGTAAAATATTATGTAAACTAAACCCAATGGCAAAATTTTAAGATTATTTCACCTCTGTCAGCTCCAGAGCTTTATTGTAGCCCATCGAGTGTAGAGTTACCCAAAGATCACTAGGATCTCCTTCTCGATCATTGGCTTCCATTAGATTCAGATCCATAAATCCCTGTCTTGTTAATTCATTCTTCTTTGTATCAAAATTGTCTGTTAAAACAGCCAAAATTTTCTTTGGTATACAATTAAAAACTTCAAAAATATAATACAATTTTTACTGTACATTATTATTCATAAATATTAATTTGAATAGTCTAAAACCAGAATAAGGACAGCTGAAGCCATGCTTGAGGGATTTTTTTTTGTTGGCAGGTGCCAATGAGTTGGTTTTGGCTCACAGCACCATGATGTACAATAGAATGAAACACTGCCCAGTTGTGTACCATTTTCACGGTCGTTGTTATGTTTGAACTCATTGTTATAGCCACTGTGTCAATCCATTTTGTTGAGGGTCTTCCTCTTTTTTACTGACTCTTTACTTTACAAAGCACGATAGCCTTCTCTAGGAGCTGATCCCTTCTGACAATGTGTCCAAAGTATATAATTTTCTACTCTACTTACATTTAGATAAATAGATTTATCAGAGCTCCACTTGGCTTAATGACTATGCGACACTGGAATGCTTTTAAGAGCAAGAGTAGTAGGATATATTACTATGCGGGTGACAGAATTTTTAAAATGAGTTTATTTCTCTCCTAACTGTAATCTGGCTTCCTCATTTTTCTTCTTTTGTGATCTATAAATGGCTATGGCTTTCTGGTTTCCCCCTTTGACCTTACAGTCCTCAGGTTAAAGAAATACAAGCCTCACTGAGGTATGAAAGCCAAAAACACAAAGATGGGCAAAGAGTATCACTGGGAATGAAGCAGACGCAATTGTCATCTAGGAGGAGTCTGGGAAGAGGGTGAGACTTATATTTATTTAACCCAAAGACAGGAAGGTCAAAGATGGAAACCAGAAAGCCATCGGCAATTACAGATCACAAGCCATAGCCAATTATATTTCAGTAGGAAATCCTAGTGGCACAGTAAAGAGCTATGACTGCTAACCAAAAGGTCAGCATTGTGAATCCTTGGAAATGTTATGGGGCAGTTATACTCTGTCCTATAGGATCACTATGAGTTGGAACTGACTTCACAGCAATATTTTCTTTTTCTTTTTTCTGGCACCTCAGTAGACAAACTTGCTTAATTCAACTCAAATAAGACAAGCACTAAAGAACTCTTGACAATGTCCTGGAAACCTACTCTTTATTAAAACTGTAGTCACTTAGCTCTTTGTTGCCCTACCCTGGTCTGGTCAGTTTGGGCTCCTAATCACTATGGTTCCACTGGTAACAAATGCTAGGGTGGATTTTTTTTTTTACCTTCTAAGCCTCAAAAGGAAACATTGGTGCCATAGTGGTTAAGAGTTCAGCTGCTAACCACCATGTCAGCAATTTGAATCTAACAGGTGCTCCTTGGAAATCCTATGGGGCATTACTACTCTATCCTCTACGGCTGCTATGAGTTGGAAATGACTCAGCAGCAGTGGGTACAGATTAAGCCCCCAAAAGCACAAGCCCAAAACTGAAATTACATTTAAGTAATTCATCTTTTCTTTTTACTTGAGTGATACATACCTCGATTATTTACTAAAGTATAATTAATGGTTAATTTTTCATGGTCTACAAATAATGATACTATATTTTAAACTGTCCTAAACACTATAGTAATATTCCATGGAAGAAAAGGTTGACATCTTATTTCTTAGGGAGAAAGAAGTGCTATATACTGACTTCATTATATATGCATTAAGCAAAAAAGCACTTACCTCTACAGACAGCCCACGCATCTTCATCACATTTCTCACCACTTGTTCTCAATTCAAAAAAATTATACTCTTCAATGCTCAGAAGACCATTTCCATCTAAATCAATAACTTCAAATATATCTGATAAAGTAGACCTAAAATTAAAAATGCAAATTATTTCTTATCTCTAAAGCAACTCAAGTGACCAAAGCTTCTATGAGGATAATATTGAAAAAGAAGTTATATCAAAGACATTAAACAACTCTGTGAGTTACGATGTTACCAAACCCAAATACATTTTTGCCTAGTCCTAGTATATAAGATTAAAGCTGCATCTGGAGCAATCACAGCATATTAGCACACAGGAAGAAATCTATGAAGACTAGTTCCTTTTTCACTCTAGGTGTTTCTTCTTCCTCTCTACTTAAAGTCAAATCTTATTGTTTATATCTGGAGAACAATCTAAGCTTTCAGATTTTACCTTTGACAGTTATCTAAATCAACAGTGCAACTAACAGGGTCTATTTATGAGGAAGAAGTAGGTAGATGTATACCCAAAGTTGACTTGCCAGATGTGTGGAACATAGAAATGAAGGACAACTCCAGGTCTGTGAATGGAATGACACTCTCAGATACCTAGTGAATGAGGTGACTTATTGAATTAGAATCAGGGGGTAGGTGTGAGGGTTGACTAAAGGAGACCTTGGGGAGAAGGCTCCTGATATATATGTAGTCCAGATGTTACGGTTCTAAAAGCTTACCTAAATTCCTTTGTGAGAAATAATTCCCCCATTTCATCTCTATATACAAGTTGGGCTTCTTCTGTTATTGGCTTTATTTCTTTCTTCAGCTTACAGCCAGTAGTGGAAGGAATTAACCAGTACATTCCAGGTCCTAGTTCACCAGTCCATCCGAAGACCTTTTCCAAAAGAATTCAAAACAAGTCAAAATAAAAACTCTGAATCTTTCTTTAGAAAGAGACCCATTATAAACAATTTTTAATCGATATTGACCAATACTATTATAGCTCAAATGAAATACAGAAATTATCAAACAATGTAACAATATAATTAATATCACATGCTAGCAAAATTCTGCTGAAGATAATTCAAAAGCAATTGCAGCCATACAGCAATAGGGAGCTGCCAGAAGTTGAAGCTGGATCAGAAGACCCGGAACAAAGGATATCATTGTTCCTATCAGATGGGTATTGGCCAAAAGCAGACAATACTAGAATGATGCTTACTAGTGTTTTATCAACTATGCAAATGCATTTCACTGTGTGCATCACAACAAACTATGAATAATGTTACAAAGAATGGGAATTCCAGAACACTTAATCATACTCACAGGAATCCTATATATGGATCAAGAGGCAATTGTTTGAACAGAATAAAGAAACAATACATGGTTCAAAATTGGAAAAGGGTGTGGAAGGGTGTGGCAGGGTTGTAGCCTTTCATGTTATTTATTTAATCTATATGTTGAACAAATAATTCAAAAAGCTGGACTACATGAAAATGATTATAGCATCAGGATTGGAGGAAGATTCATTAACAACTTTCCATAAGCACACAACCTTGCTTGCTGAAAACAAAGATAACTTGAAGGACTTACTGACGGAAATCAAAGGTTACAGCTTTCAGTGTGGCTATTTACCTCCATGAACAACTACCTCCTTTGCCATGAGACCAGAAGAACTACCATTACTGAATGTTTTGATCAAAGATTCTATAGAAGAATCTTCATCAAAAGGAACAAAAATGTGGAAAAGGATATCAAATGCTCATGTAGTACACATTTTCTAGAGCCGCTGAAAAAGATAACCCCCTGAAATTACTGATCTAATTTTTTAACCTTAAACTCAAACTACCGTGAGGTCATCTTTAAACCAAACAATAGTTTAGTTCAACTTGTAAAGAATGACTGCCTTGAGCACTGGGTTCTTTTAAACACTGTATGCCTATATGAGAATATATTCACGAAAGTAACTCAAAAGATTAGGCAGTAAACTTAGGGGCAATGAGTTTATGTTAATTCGGAAGGGACAATCTGGCAAAGGTGGTGAGAATGGCTGTACTACCTTTAGAATGTAGTCAGTATCTGTGAATTGTACGTGTAGAAACTATTGAATTGACAGCAACAACAAATTAAAAAAATGACTACAGCCTTCAGTATGGATTATGTCTGAACGTGAAGAAAACAAAAATCTTTACAACTAGACCAATAAAAAACATCACGATAAATGGAGAAAAAGAAATGAAGTTGTTAAGAAGTCCACTTTCCTTGAATCAACAATGTCCACGGACACAGCAGTTAAGAAATCACATGACATAGTGCCTTGGGCAAATCCGCAAAAGACCTCTTTAAAGTTTTCAAAAGCAAAGATGCCACTTTGATGACTAAGGTAGTCTTTTCAATTGCCTTGCTGAAATGGGAAAGTTGGCTAAGAAGACAGAAGAAGAACTGATGCATTTGAACTGTTGTGTTGGTGAAGAATACTGAATATACCAAGGACTATCAAAAGAATTAACAAAATACACTCATAGGAAAAATCTAAAGCAAGAATGGTAGGGACTTCAGCTTGCTAACTTTGTATGTGTCATCAGGAAAGACCAACTGCTAGGAAAGGACATTATGTTTGATAAAGTTAGAGCATCAGGGATACGGAGGGAAACCCTCAATGAAATGGACTGGCATAAAAGCCTCAGTAAACCCAAATGCACCAATCATCATGAAGGTGGCCCAAGACTACATAGTTTTCCATTCTCTTAGACATAAGGTCACCAGGAGTTGGAGCTGACTTGACGGCAACTACCAACAACATTATATTATCAATCTTGCACAGTCCTCAAATGCCTTTTGGTAATGACAACCCCAGAAGAAGACCATTAGATACAGTTCTTTATATATAAAGCTAGATATTTCCTAAATCTTTCAAATGGTTGTGATGCAAATATCCTTAACAGGAAAGAAAATCTTAGGGTGATATTTTTTAATAGAAAAAAAAATCACTGAACTCCTTTTTAAGAGAGTAACAATTTTCTAGATTAAAAAAACAAAAAAGCAAAAACCCAGTGCTAATTTCATTTAAATAGTAATGTATAATTTTTAAATCAGATTTCAATGACAAAATATTTTTAAACAGTCACTATTTGTATGTAGTAACTATATTTTTACGAGCCGAAGTATATGGACAAAAGCCCTGGAATTTCACTACTATTTATAATGATATAGACTATAAAACAAGATGGCAGAATCATAGATAAACATGCCTTACACAAAATACAGTTCTCCTATCAAATGTTAGATACTTATATGGAGTTTCAGGACACTTGTATAAGAAAACACTTTATTCTTTTGTTCTAAAAAAGAGAGCAAAATGGTATCTCTCTATGGACCTCCTTAGAGCTTTCTGGAGACCAAAGGCTTCCTATAAAACCTAGCAGGTTGCCTCTGCCAAATATATTAAATCAAAGCATTTTCTGACACTGCATAATAGACATGCAAATAGCAATTAGTTTTTTTAGCACAGGATAGCCTTAGGGAATCTTGTGTACAAAAATTCCTTTCAAAATCTAGGTACATGTAGGTTGTCCTAGGGACTTAGGCACAAAATAAAGTTCTTCTGAATTCCAGGTTTAACCCTATTCATATCCTGACAAATTAGAGGAATCACACTCATCCCAAAGTGATTGTGTCTATTTTGATATAAGAAGTAATTCAAGATAACTAAGAGTCATTTCAAAGACTAAATGTTGACCAAATCTACTTTCTGGAAACCATATCTTTTAGACTGGCCAAATGTAGATTGATATTCAAGAATGAAAAATCAGATCACTGTGCTTCCTAATATATGTTATTTAATCAACCTATCTTCTCTCCACATATAACCTTGAATTTGCCATGATGGATAGCAAATGGAAGGTCTTTCATGGGCACAATACTCTTAAAGTAACTGTACAACTAAAAATGAAAAATCTTTTGTAAATATGACACATCACAGATAAACAGAAGCCTATATAATAAAGTGGTAAATAGAACTCATTCAGACTTTATTACAGGCTTACTACAGACTAACATTTCTACACATGCAATCTTATAAGAAAGCCATTTCACGCAAAATGAAATGGGAAAAGCTATTGTTTTTGACAGTGCTTTATCTTGAACCTAACTTTGTAGTCAGTTCTGAAGAAGAGTTTAGTCAAAACATTAACTTCTGTCATTTTATTTGTTTCTTGCCTATAACTATTCTTGTCTGTTAGGAAGCCTACAATAAAGACTTTTATATAACATTCCATCAGGGAAATGTTTGTCTGTCATTGGACCTATATAAAGATTAAATATGAGATTGCAGTAAGCCCTTGAATAGTATTATCCCTGTTGTTGTGTAGCAGATGTATTTTGTAGTCCTCATAAAATAAATAGCCACATTTATGTATCTGCCTCACATATCTGGCCTCTGAGTAAATATATAATTAGAAAAGATCAGAAAAAAACCATGGGCAACATATAAAATCATTTAAAAGCATTTCTTCATATCAAACTATTTTTAGACCATAGTATCAGTCAAGCCTGAAGAAAGTAATCTTAAAAGTTTTTCTTTTTTGCAGTAGTAGTATAACTAAGACAAACATCTGAAACAACTCTTCCAACATCTTGCATTGCTTATATTTAGAGGGAAGAATCCACTGGCATGAGTCACTTTTATTAACAACAGCAACAAAATCATTCACGTGATGCACCAGGGCATTTAGAGAAGAGGAAAGTGAATACTAAGAAGTCACAAATGATTTGCCCAATATCACACATATTGTAAGTTATGAAGGTAAGACTGTCAATCAATTCTGAATTTCTAACCAATCTCAGGAAGCCAAAAACAAGCAACAACAAAAAACAATCTATTGCCATGAAGTTAATTCTGACTCATAATGACCATATAGGACAAAGCAGAATTACTGTAATAAGGTTTCCAAGGCTGTAATCTTTAAAAAAGCAGACTGCCACATTTCTTTTCTGTGGAACAGCTGGTGGGTTTCAACTGCTGACCCTTCGGAAGGCAGTTGAGTGCTTAACCACTGTGCAGACAGGGACCCTAAAGCAAGAAAAAGTCACTGACAATAAAAAATATAATATGCATAGCATTTAGGTACTATATATACCTTAATTGGAAGGTAGGACATAAAAGTTTAAAAAAACAAAAGAAAATATAGAAAAAAATATTACTTTCACCAAACTTCAATCATATTATATTTTAAAATTAAGTGTTAGAAGATAAATATGTATACTTCTCTATTTCGCAGTTCAGTAAAACAGACGAGCTGTAGATTTGCTTGATTTTCATTCTCCTTAAGAACATACAAGACAGTATCAACTGATAACCAAGGGGATGGTTTTCCTGTAAAATGACAAATCCAAACACCTTAAAAGAAGCAATCATAGCGTACTCTTTCCTATCTAACAAAGAAGCTACTAGTTTCTTTCCCTCTTTGATATTTTTTAGAAATACACATTCAAGTTTCATATGTAAGCATCACAGCATTTGCAATAAGGTAGATATCTGTATACACTGATATTCTAAGAGGTGTTCTCTACATATTCATTTTCTAAAAATCAGAAATTTCCTAGAACTTATCAGAGAGCTAAGGACACAAGGCAACAAAGTAGCCCAAAATCCAAAGAAAGAAAGGTGCTCCCAAAGACAGATAGGGCGGGAGTATTAGCTTGTAGAGCACAGGCGGAGGAGATGTCAGATACTATTTACATGCTGACAACCGCAAAACTTGTGTCTTCCACTAGGGACCTTTCCGCTCAATGTTACACGTGAATCTTCAAATGCCTATTTGATATTTCCACTTGGATTTCTATGTCAAAAACCAGATTCCTCATCCAGCCCCTAAAAATAAACAAAAAACAACAAATTTCCACCTATTCTCTCCTCCATCTCAGTTAATGCTGACTCCTCCAGTTGCATATGTCAAAAATCTCACAGTTGTCTTTAACTCTTTTCTTCTCTCATGTATCATAACCAATCCTCAGGAAATCCTGTGGTTCTGCTTACAGAATACATTTGAGAAGCTCCACTTTTTATCTCTCTATTACCTACATCCTAGTTAAAGCATAATCAGTCCTGTCCTGGAACTCTGCAATAGTATCCTAGCTAGACCTCTTGCTTTCATCCATGTACCCTTCAGTTATTTGTAACACAGCAATCTGACTGCTCTTGTTAAACTGCTAAATGTTCCTCATTTCTCTATGTTCAGGACTTCTAAAGCTTCCTCATTTCCCTATATTTAAGAAATTTCTACCCAATTTTTGACCCATTCCTCCCTATCTTGAGCTCTTCTACTCTGTTCTTATTCCACTCTAACTACTCTAACCTTCCAACATCAAATACAATCTTCCTCTGAGTCTCTGCACAGAGTATTTCCACCACCTGGAATGCTCTGTCACTTTCTCCACTTCTAAGTCAGATTATATCATCCATGTACTCAATATCCTCTATGGGCATAGAGAGTTGGAGCAGGATTACTTCTAGTTTAGCCACAAGAAAAAGAGGATAAACTATAAACTCATGTTGCTGTTGTTAGGCACTGTTGAGTTGGTTCTGACTCATAGCGACCCTATGAACAACAGAATGAAACACTGCCCAATCTTATGCCATTTCCATAGCCATTTTTATGCTTAAGCCCATTGCTGAGGCCAATGTCGATCCATCTCGTAAAGTGTCTTCCTCTTTTTCACTGACCTTCCATTCTACTAAGCATGATGTCCTTCTCTAGGGACTGATCCTTCCTGACAACCTGTCCAAAGCATGTAAGATGCAGTTTTGCCATCTCTGCTTCCAAGGACCACTCTGGTTATGCTTCTTCCAAAAAAGATCTGTTTGTTCTTTTGGCAGTCCATGGTACATTCAACGTTCTTCTCCAACACCACAGTTCAAAGGCATCCATTCTTCTGTCTTCTTGGTTCACTGTCTAACTTTTGCATTTATATGGTATGACTGAAAATACCATGGCTTGGGTCAGGTGCACTTTAGTTCTTCACGGTGACATCTTTACTTTTCTGTACTTGAAAGAGGTACTTTGCAGCAGATTTTCCCAATGCAATTTGTCTTCTGACTTCTTCACTGCTGCTTCCATGGATTGTGATTGTGGACCCAAGCAAAATGAAAGCCTTGACAACTTCAATCCTTTCTCCATTTAGCATGATGCTGCTTAGTGGTCCAGTTGTGAGGATTTCTGTTTTCTTGATGTTGAGGTAGAAACCATATTGAAGGCTGTGGTCCTTGATCTTCATCAGAACATGTTTCAAATCTTTCTCACTTCCAGCAAGTAAAATGGTACCATCGCATAATGCAGGTTGTTAATGGGTCGTCCTCCAATCCTAATGCCTCATTCTTCTTTCTATAATCCAGCTTCTCAGATTATCTGCTAAGGATATAGACTGAAAAGGTATGGTGAAAGGATACAACTCTGACACACACCTTTGCTGACTTTAAACCATGTAGTGTCCCCTTGCTCTATTCATATAACTGCCTCTTAATCCATATACAGATTCCTTAAGAGGACAATTAGGTGTTCTGGAATTCCCACTCTCTGAAACATTAGCCATAATTTATTATGACCCACACAGTTGAATGCCCTTGCATAGTCAAGGAAACACAGGTAAATACCTTTCTGGTATTCTCTGCTTTCAGCCAAGATCCATGTGGCATCAGCAGTGATACCCATGGTCCCACGTCCTCTTCTGAATCCAGCTTGAATTTCTGGCAGTTCCTTGTCAATATACTGTTGCAGTCACTTTTGAATGATCGTGAGCAAAATTTTACTTGCATGTGACATTAATGATACTATTCGGCAATTTCTGCATTTGGTTGGATGACCTTTCTTGGAAATGGGCATAAATATGGATCTCTTCCAGTCAGTTGGCCCGGTAGTGGTCCTCTAAATTTCTTGGCATAGACTTTCTTTTAATCAATCATACAGTTAAGGACTCATAGTGAGTCTACAGGACAGGGTAGAACTACTCCATATAGTTCCCCAGTAGTAGCCAGTAGATTCCAACTGCAAAACTTTTGGTCAGTTGCCATAGCATTTAACCACTATGCCACCAGAGTTTCCACAGGGAAAGTTAGCAGTCTGAAATCCAAAGAGACAGACTGGTTCACGAATAGAAGGGATGTGAGCCTGGCTTAACTGTGGTGCAGCCTGGGAAAAAGAGATGTCAGGTACCATACTAGAAGAAGAAGAGAGGGGGCAGAAGAAATATTTGAAGAAATAATAACAGAGAATTTTCAAAAAATAATGAAAGAAGCCATAAATCCAAGAATTTCAGAGAACCCCAAGCAGAATAAAACAAAACATAAACAAAAACACCTAGACACATATTCAAACTGTTGAAAATCAAAGAGAAAATCTTGACAGTAGCCATGACGAAAAACCCCTAAAGGTTCCTCATTTGTCTACATTCAAGATATCATTATGAAAAATAAAATCTCTTTCCAGTTTTGACCCATACCTCCCTATCTTCATCTCTTCCACTCTTTCCTTACTCTACTCTAGCTAGTCTAGCCTTCTAACACCAAGTAGAGTCTTACCTAAGAGCCTCTGCACAGAGTATTTCCACTATCTGGAATGCTCTGCCACTTTCTCCACTTTTTCCACCTCCTGGATCACCCCTACAGCTACAAGGCTTACTCCTCTGCCTTCAAAGAAGACTAAAAAAAATAGCCAGAATTACTTCCCTCCCTGTATCGACAGCTTTTTGCCATGTGACTCTACAGATCCTCTTATCAAGAGATTGTCTATTTTCCCACTCATCAACCTGGGCTTGCCTTGTGACTTGTTATGAACAACAGAATGTAACAGAAATGACACTATTGCCACTTTTGAGTCTAGACCTCAGAGGTCCTCCTGTGCATCTGTTTTCTCTCTCAGATCCTTGTTACTCCATGAGAACAGATCTAGGCTAGCTTACTGGAGAATGAGAGATGACATGAGGCCAGTCCAGTCATCTCTGCTGAGATGCTGTACACACGACAGTACAGCCAAGATCAGCACGGTTATGTATCCTACCTCTGGCCTTAAATACATGAGTGAGCTCCTCAAAAAAAGGCCAACCTGGCTTAGACCAGAACTCACCCCCTGACCTACAGACTCATGAGTGGATAAAAATTTAACTGTTTCATGCCACCGAGTTTGGCGATAGTTTGCCATGCAGCAACTGCTAACAACTGATAACACCTTTCTCAAAGTTTGCTCAAACACTCTTTGAAGTGTCACCTTCTAAGGAAGCATGCACTAATTACTTGCTTTACATGGCAGCTCATATCCCCTCAGTGTTCCCAATCCTGCTTACACTTTTTGCTTTTTCCCTTCGCATTCACCATCTTCCAACATACTATGCCATTTACTAATAATTATGTGCATTATTTATTGTCTGTTTCTCCAATAAGAATGAAAGCAGGGATTTTTTTTTAATTTTCCATGAAAGCAGGGATTTTTTTAATTTTTTGTACTCTAATGTAGCCTACCCACTGCTGTAAAGTTGATTCTGACTCATAGCAACTCTCCAGGACAGAGTAGAACTGCCCCATAGGGTTTCCAAGGAGTGGCTGGTAGATTCAAACTGTCAGTCCTTTGGTTAGCAGCTGCACTCTTAACACTGCACCACAATGATGCCTATTAAGTAACACGATCTCAGTAAATGTTTGTTAATTAAATCAATACAGGAATCTTACTTATAAAAATATGAAAAATTGACAACTACTTCCAATTTTCAAGGGTATTTTGATTTCCCTCTCTGAAAAATGACTACTGTAATTTGTCATTTACAGCTATCAATTACCAAATGTGGTAAGCATCCTACAAGTTATCCAGTGAAAACTTTCAGAATTGCTACAGGGGAAAAAGAACAGGGGTGGGAAAAAAACATGCTAATGAGAAAACATTTACATATAAGAAAAAAATAAAGATCAATATATAACACACAATATTAAAAGAACAGGGATAGTCTCCTTATAGACATCTTCCACAGATTAAAATTCATTTTAGACATTAAGAAATTACTGAATATTCTCTAGCAGCTGTGTACAAAAATAAGATTATCATGAATGCAGAGATAATAAAGGAATGCCTTAAGGAGTATGACACAGGACTTTGTAGGTATTTACAAGTACTTGCAGTTCCGTATTTCCCAAATCATGCTTCCACAGAACTTCTCTGAAGTACACTCTTTTTAAAAATTGATAAATGGAAAAAAATTAAGGATTAATTAGCAAGTAAAATGATAATTCTATATCATGAGGAAATCAGGAAACGATATATTTTTGTTTTGAAATGAATTAAAATAAGACACATTTTAAACACACACACAATGCAATTCACTTATTTTGAATGATATAATACCCAGTTACATATAAACGAACACTTTATTTCTTTAACATGTAACCATATGTTTCTTACTTAGGCAGATTATTTTGTTCACTAAGTGGGACTATCCAATACTTACACAGATGTTTTCACAGATGCTACATGACTTAAAAAATACACAGAAACTTTAAACTTACCTTCAACTTGACTCAGGTTTAATGGCCTAATCGTAAGATAAATCATGGATCTTTGAGCTACTTGCATCTTGTATTGATGGCTAATGATTTCACTGTCTTCTTCTAAGAAGAAGCAACCTTTTGACTGTGCACACTGCCACTCCTGAAATGAAGGAAAACATTTTTTTTCAAATAGTGTTTATTAAATGTTTCCAGCATGTTTAGCAATAAGGAAAAAAACCAAAGAGAACATGTCAAGTATAGTCATTGTCCTTAAGGTATTTGCAGCATAGGTAAAAACAGGTACAACACAACTCAATTATAATTCGTGGTAGTATACAATTACTTATTCAAAAAGTTCTAGAATCCCATATCCTAAAATAGTGCCTTGCACATTGTAGGTGATCAAGAAATATCTATTCTCTTAATAGGGAGAAGAGGCACTAACATAACCAGAGTGGGCAATCCATGAACTATCCCTTGAAGGATGGATAGCATTTTTATAATAAAAGGTAACAGAGTTTGCAATGATGCAGTGTCTTCCAGCAAAGTAATAAATACTGTATTGCAATAGGAAACCCTGGTGGTGTAGTGATTAAGTGCTATATCTGCTAACTAAAAGGTCAGCAGTTCAAATCTGCCAGGTGCTCCTTGGAAACTGTGGGGCAGTTCTACTCTGACCTATAGGGTCACTATGAGTCAGAACTGACTTGAGGGCAGTAGGTTTGGTTTGGTATGGCAATAATCAGGGTGAGATCAGAGCTTGGTACACAGTAAGAATGGACAGATAAGCATCACTGAAACCAATAAAGGAAAAGAAAAAGAGACAGGGCTTTGTGTTGCCATAGGCAACCAAAATAACTTTCAAATCTAGGTAACTAGGAAAACACGCAATAAGTAAGTTTCATACTATAGTAGTATGTTGATAAATACAAAACACCAGTTTTGAGAAAGCCCATTCTCTAAGATTGGTTCTTTCATTCTCAAATTAGCCAAATCTCTTATACTAGTCCAAATTAACTTATGTGGGGATTCCACACCAGAAATAAGTAAAACTTGAAGATGGTACCTTAGGTAGATAGTAAAGCCTTCTTTATTGAAGTTAGGGGAAATGAGCACAGATGTATGCAAAAGTGCTTTTTATTTTAATACTAGTAGGGCCGCCTACCTGTACCTTTAAGTTCTAATGACTTCTAAAGCTAACATATGAAAGAGGCTTTGATGTGACTTTATAAGGGATGATTTTAAAAAATTACGTGTAAAGACATTTAGATACTAAATTCAAGGCTTTAGTAACATTAAGATAACTAGTGAGAAAAAGTATGTATTAATTCTATCATAATAGTATCAAAGATATTATTAATCCATTATGGAAAGAATTATCATGGCACTGAAAAGACCAAATATAATTTATCTTGTGATATTTATGTCATTTACATTGTGATATTTACATTTTTTAAGGCTAAATTTTCCTAACATGCGCTCACACATTGTTTCACTATCATAAAGTCAGAATTATTTTAATATTTTATATTAGTTTTTTAAGACCAAAATACATTTAAAATTAGAAACTTAAAAACAGAAAACAGTCTCTATAATTCCATCACCTTAGGTTGTTTTATGTAATGTTTTTATATAATGCTTTTAATACTGGCCTTGTATAGAAACAGATTTTTACATTTAAATGTCCTTTCATGTCTACTTACTTATTTAATGTTCTATCAAACACCATTTGCTATGCAGTATTCAGATTTTTACAGAACTGATTTTATGATTATCTATTAAGTTGACACACCATAACTTATTGTAACTACTTGCAAATTTTAGATATTTAGGGCACTTCCAATCTCATCATTGGCCAAGCCAGGGCCAAGAACTACAGATGTTCAAATGCATACTATTTTGTCTACATGTTTTTCTTCCAATCAATTATTTCCTTGAGAACAACTTGCATGCAAAGAGCACATACACTTTTACTACTACTGACCACTGCTGTAGAGGCCATTTCCACTCACAGCAACTCTACAGAATAGAGCAGAACTTCCCCACAGGGTTTCCAAGGAGCAGCTGGTGGATTCAAACTGCTGACCTTTTGGTTAGCAATGCAGCTCTTTGCTACTATGCCACCAAAGCTCCAGACTACTGACATGTACTCCTGTAGTGCTTTATAAAAGAGTTATGCCAACTTTACAATATTGCCATTGGCACAGGAATGTAACAATTTTACCCTTGCTATTAACTGGTCAGTATTATGAAATAAATTAGGTGGTGGGGATGGTGTAATCACTTAAGCAAGGGGTGGGCACCTGAAGCACTGATTGCAGTGTTCAACATATTTTTGTATACTTGCACTGCTTCATGAAATAAAAATGGTATTTATAATTTTTAACATCATGATAAACAGAGAAAATACTGAAGTTGGCCAGGATTTCATTTGATCCACAATCAATGCCATAGAAGCAATGGTCAAGAAATCAGTTGTTACATTGCATTGGGCAAATAATGGGGCAAAAGACCTCTCTGAAGTGTTTAAAACCAAGGATGTCACTTTAATGACTAATGTAAGCCCAACCCAAGCCATGGTATTTTCATTTGCCTCAAATGCATGCAAAAGCTGGACAATGAACAGGCAGACTGAAGAACTGATGCCTTTGAATTATGATGCTGGCTAAGAATACTGAATACACCATGGACTGCCAGAAGAATGGACAAATCTGTTTTAGAAGAAGTACAGCTAGAATGCTCCTTAGAAGCAACGAAGAAAAGACTTCCTTTCATGTACTTTCAACATACTATCAGGAGGGACCGATCCTTGGAGATAGACATCATGCTTGGTACAGTGACAGTTACTGAAAAAGAGGAAGACCCTCAACAAGAAGGACTGACACAGTGGCTGAGACAATGGGCTCAAGCACAGCAAAGACTGTGAAGATGACGCAGGACTGGGCAGTGTTCTGTCTGTGGTACCTCAGACCATTATGAGTTGGAACCAACTCAATGGCATCTAGCCACAATAGCAATTTTTACCCTACTACTGGTAAGTTTGAACATTTCCCCAGGAGTTTATTACTTTTATTTCCTTTTCTGTGAACACCACATTCATCTCCTATTACTCATAATTCTATTGAAAACTAGGGATTTTTTACATATATTTTAATACACTCCTTGATTCTTCTAGATACTAGGTACTTGTGTAAGCTTTGATGCACCTATTTCCTGCATTTTCTTTTACTTTAGTTATAGTCATTCATCAACGTGTTACACATTTGTACATTTATCTTTTCTCTACAGATTTCTTTAACTGAATTTTAAGATTTTACTATCACTGCAGGGCAATTACACAAGCATTCAGTCAATCATTAATTATATACACTGCCACACCTTTGCTGTATTAAAAAATGTGTATTTTTAGTTCTAAGAAATTAAGAAGCAACCATAAGTTATTAGAATTCACCTTGATAAGTACACTGCCCATTGCAGAAGCAAGTCATTACATCTGATACTTCAATAATATTTCTATGAGGCAATATGACAAATATAACTTAGTCATTTTAATAAATAGAGAAACTGAAGTACCCAAAAGTTGCATGGGTTCACAGGTTCTATGAGGAATTTTTCATAATTATTAGGTCTAAAGTTCAAGACTTTGTATTAATGCTTTTACCATTAAGTTGTATTTCCAAAAGGATACTTCATGGAACCAAATTCAAAATTTTTAGTAAGTCTGTATAACACAGTGAGGTTCAAGTTATAACACAAGTTATAACACAGTTGGTCCAAGTCAAATGTTTAACTATTAATGCTCAGTAAAAGTGAACGTCATATAGCTTTTCTGTAAATCTCTTAGTTGGGAACATATATGGACTGATGCTGACATTACTTCAGAGACAATTGGTCCTAACATAACCAAAAGGACCTTGGATGATGATGACTGCTAAAAGAAAGATATACTCACACAGTATTTGGACAAGTTACCCTTTCAGACAGTGTGAACTATGATTCACATATAATACTTAAAATGTTTTCCTTTTAATTAATTCTGATTATAACATTATCAGATAGAATTTCATCTTGTTTTATCAATTTTTTTTTCTATTTACCCACATGCAGTGATACAGGAAACTAGTTTAGATTTAAAAAATATTAAAAGTAGAAAGAATCTAAAAATACTTCTAATGAATGAGGAAGTTAAAAAAAATGATATGCTTAATATCGTAATTCTCACTGATTACACAACCATAGCAAGTACCCTGGTTTCCTTATTTTCCAGTCTACCAACTAGAGTTCTAAGTTCTGTTCTATTTCACATTTAAATAATCTACCAAGGTCTTTCTAAAAGTCAATTTTAAAAAGAATCTGGGTTTTTTTTATTATATTATTGTAATGAAGTATCATAAACCATTATCCTTGTGAACTATTCATATATAGAAGTGTTATGACAAATGTTAACTATTTGGTTTTCTTACTAAAAAAAATACAGATTTTAGTAGCTGGAAAATTTCTTAAAATTCTTTTGTAGTCATGAGCAGAGCAGCCTGCTAGTGTAAAAAGCATATAAATGAAACTCTTAAAAACTAACATACTTTGCCTGATACAGTGGCAGTGATTATAATTTGTAGTGTTTAAAGACTCAAGAATGGAAGACTTTCCTATGTGCTGATAATACTTCTAGCAGCAGTACCATGGGCTGACAGATATCTTTATAATGTTCACTTGAAGAGCAAGTTATTTTTATTCTAAGTCTTTCCTAAGTTTCCATTCCAGAAAGTAGTGCTACAAGTAGAAGGGAATTTCTAATTTCTTTTGAAAAACAGGCAGTCTACACACTATACTATTATACATGGATCAGGAAGGCTGAAAAATCATAGAAAAAGAGTTATTACAAAAAAGAAGACAAAGAGCGCATCTTTTACCATTAATCAAACTTCAACCTAAGAATCAAACTACTTTGAATACAAACCACTAGGAGAATTGGTAGCTCTAATGTTTAAAAGGAAACCCGTGTGGCATAGTGGGTTAAGTGCTGTGTCTGTTAACCAAAAGGTCAGCAGTTCAAATCTGTCAGGTTCTCCTTGGAAACTCCCTGGGGCAGTTCTACTCTGACTTCTAGGGTCACCATAAGTCGGGCCTGAATCAATGGCAGTGGGTTTTTTGGTTAATGTTTAAAAAGCATTCAATTCCTTAAGATCTGCCAGAGTTATCACATACACGACACTTATCCAATTCAAAATTTATTTTAAAGCAAACAGACTTTCAATCACATAAAGCTTTTTCTCTAGGACCTAGACTAAAATGTTATGAATTAAAGGAAAAATGCACTGACAACTAGCCTCATTCAAATACGTCAATTTGAAAGGAGAATAGTTTGATAATTGGAGTATTATGAACAAAATGAAGGCTGAGTTTTTTATTTTTAAATTTTTAGAATGATAGAGTAAGAAATTCCAAATATGACATTTTTTGACAATATAAAGCAGACATTAAATAGTAGCTTGTAATATTTATGTAAGGCATGAGGTGGTGCTATACTCTACCAATTCAGGTAAATTCAAATAAGCCCAAACAGAAGTGTTCATTTATTTACTTGTTATATATGAATTTCACTTCTTTTCCTTCATAATAGATAAAGAAGTGCTGTGAAGCACAATTACAAATAGATAATAAAGTATAAAATTCTATCAAAATGCTTAATTGTACTGATAATGTTACATCTTCTTAGAACACTAGTGAATATGATTTGTACTGACTAATGAATTCTGTATTACTACTAAAATTTAAGGTGAGGTAGAATTATTAAGCAGCCTACATGGCATAGATTAGTCAAAGGGGAGTTTATATATTATCATCTTCAATGTAATCACTATTGCTGTTTTTTTTATAATGATGTCCTGTGTTACATGCATATTAGTTACTTGCTTTTCTGTTATTTGCTAAGACAAGGAGGTAAACAGATCATTATTGAAACTTTGCTATAGAATTATAAACTGTACATCTTGACAACAAAAGGTTAAATAGATTTATAGAAGTAAAATTTGAATTAACTGACAAACTGAACTGATCAATAGTTTGAAAATGTAAGAAACTTCTAACAAAATTCTTCTCTGGAGCTATCACAAAAATTAATGATAACAATACTGTTAACCATTTTGAGTTTAAAATGTATATATTTGCATGTCTATGTATATATAAAACATACAAGTAGGCATACTTGAAAGAAGAGTCTGGATTATGGAAGTATTGCATCTCTAGAGTGTACAACACATGGTTTGGGGCTTCTTCTATTTCTAGTCATGATGGGTGTTATGGACTGAATTATGTTCCCCCAAACAAGTGTTTAATCCTAACCTGTCTGCCTGTGGTAGAGTGCTGGTGGCACAGTGGTTAAGAGTTATGGCTGTTAACCAAAAGGTTGGCAGTTTGAGTTCACCAGCTGCTCCTTGGAAAGCCTATGAGGGAGCTCTATTCTGTCCTTTAGGGTCACTGTAAGTTGGAATTCATTTGATGGTAACTGGCTTGGTTTTTGGTGTGCTATACTGCCATTTGAGAATAGGCTGTCTTTGTTACGTGAATTCAGGCAGGATTAGTATAAGGTGTATCTTGAGTCAATCTCTTTTGAGATGCAACGAAAAAATCAAACCTACTGTCATCGAGTCAGGTCCGAATCATGGTGACCCTAGAGGTCAGAGTAGAACTGCCCCATACAGTTTCCAAGGAGCACCTGGGGGATTTGAACTACTGACTTTTTGGGTAGCAGACATAGCACTTAACCTACTACACCACCAGGGTTTCCCTTTTGAGATTAAATGAGTACACAGAGAAGAAATAGGTTAAGTCAGGTGCCAAGACACATGGAGATATCCAAGGAAGCATAGAACAGAAGTTAAAGAGACAAGGCCCTTCCTCCAGAGCAGATGGAGAGAGAAAGCCTTCCCTTAGAGCTGATGCTCTGAATTTGGATTTCAAGCTCTTAAAACTGTGTTTATTGACTATGCAAAAGCATTCAGTTGTGTGGGTCATAACAAATTATGCATAAGACTGCAAAGAATGGGAATTCCAGGGCACTTAATCATGCTCATGAGGAAACTATACATAGACCAAGAGACAATCAGTCATTCAAACAGAACAAGCAAATATATGTGGTTTAAAGTCAGGAAAGAAGTGCATCACCTTTCACCTTTCACCAAACGCTTGCGGCTGACTTGTGCCACTGGTCACAGCAGTTGAGAAATCAAATGACATAGTTACCTTGGGTAGACTTGCTGGAAAAGGACCTCTTTAAAAGTCTGAAATGGAAAGACGGCAGTTTGAGGACTAAGATAGCCTGACCCAGGCTGTGGTGATTTCAGCGGCATCATATGGATGCAAAAGCTGGACAGTGAATGAGGAAGTCAGTCTGTATACTTAACAAATAATCTGAGAAGTTGGACTGTATGAAGAACAGGGTATCACGGTTGGTGGAAGACTCATTAACAATCTACAATATACAGATGACACAACTTTGCTTGCTGGACTTGAAGCATTTACTTGTGAAGATCAAAGACCACAGCTTTCAATATGGATTGCACCTCAACATAAAACCAAACAACCAAACCCAGTGCCATCGAGTCAATTCTGACTTATAGTGACACTATAGGACAGAATAGAACTGCTCCACAGAGCTTCTGAGGAGTGCCTGGTACATTCAAACTGCCAACCATTTGACTAACAGCAGTAGCTGTTAACCACTACATCACCAGGGTTTCCAGAGCAACATAAAGAAAAAAAAATCCTTACAACTGGGCCAGTAAGAAACATCAGGATAAATGGAGAAACAACCAAAATAGTAAAGAATTTCATTTTACTTGGCTCCACAGTCACAATCCATGGAAGGAGCAGTGACGAAATCAAACAACATGTTGCACGGGGCACACCTGCTGCAAAAGACCTCTTTAAAGTGTTCAAAACCAAAGATGTTACTCTTAAGTACTGGAGTACACCTGATCCAAATTATGGTGCTTTCGGCCACCTCTGTGCATGTGATACTCGAACAATGATCAAGAAAGACTGAAGAAGAATTGATGCCTTTGAATTAGTGTTGGCAAAGAATACTGAATATACCATGGACTGCCAGAAAAATGAATAAATCTGTTTAAGAAGAAGTACAGCCAGAATGCTTATCAGAGAAATAAGGACAGAGAGACTTGTTCTTATATACTTTGGGCAGATCATCAGGAGGGAACCATCCCTGAAGCTTGGTAACACAGAGGATCAGTGAACAAGAGGAAAATCCTTGATGACATGGATTGACACAGGAGCTACAACAGTGGGCTCAAACACTGCAATGACTGTGAGGATGGTGCACGGCCAGGCAGTGTTTGGTTCGATTGTGCACAGGGTCACTGTGAGTTGGAACTGATACGATGGCACCTAACAATGCACTACGAGGAAATACATTTCTGTTTGTTAAACAGCCATCCACTTCAGGTATTTCTGTTATAGTGGCACAAGATAAGGAAGACAGAGTTTTGACACTGGAAGAAGGGGGTGCCGCTCTAACAGCTACTTAAAATGTGGAAGTGGTTTTGGAATTGAGTCACGGGTAAATGCTGGAAGAGTTTCAGAGTGACTAATAAGCTGCAAAATACAAAAAGTTTCATTGGTGGAGAATAATATTGTTACGACACTAAATATTGTGTATGAACACGCTGGACATGCACACCAAATTGCTTAGGGTATACAGATTCCTAAACAGTCTGAACAAAATTCCTTAGAGATGATGTTTTAAAATTTTAATATAGAACAAATGTCACTGTCTAGCACTTCAAAGATATAAGGGACTTCAGAGTTCAATAACAAATACAGAGTTGTTATTTGAAATAAAAATGTACCTCTTGAGGACAATCAGTTCAGTTTTCTAACAGCAGTTATAGTATGTGGTCATAACCATTTTTCCCCCTTTTACAGAGGTCTCTAGGTGCACATTTTTAATGTAACCTAGCAGTTTCCAGTTAATGTTTTATATTTCTGTAGCTGTTATTTTCTGTTGAAAGAAAACTAGTAAAGGTTGAGTCTAGAAAGGGAAAACAAAGGAAGAAGATCAATATTAACACTGTACAAATATTGACTTAGCAAAGTGACTTCGCTGTCTTTCTCTCATAGGAATTGATGTTGAATGAATCATTTATTTATGAGAAACATCCATAGAAAGTATTTGTTAAACAAAATAAATGTTAGTCATAGTATATAATTTAGTCATTAAACTCAAACACTTAAGAGTCATCATTTTTAAACTGAAAACCTTTTAATGACATTGTTATTGTTTTTACTTAAAAGTATTACAACTGGCTTTCATGCATAAACGCTGCAATCTACAGAAAAATTTCAAAGAATTTTACCTTGCAAACTTTATTAGTTCTTGGTAGACACTGAATAGCTATTAATAATCAATGTTAATGTTCTACCCAGAAAAGGTTACATCTATTACCTTAATTTAAAATACTCTACCTTCAGTGAGTTTGGCTCAGTCAACTTTGCATTTCGGTTACTGTTAACACCCATAGTAATTGTGAAGGAAACAGATGTTTTGAATGTTCTAGTTGTTGACAGCAAAGAACTCGCGGCATCACCTGTAACAAGCAAGGGTTATTTGGTCTCACATTATGAAAAGTTCTCAATAAAAAATTTGTTTCTAAACATAGTATAGTATGAAAGGTCTATTGTTAGGTTTATTCTTCTTTTTCTTCCTATTGAAATAAAGTATGAAGTTTTATATTTATCAGTCTTTACTAGTTTCTAACTTGGGGGCTATTCATAAGGCTCCTATTTCAATATGTTACCTTTTAGCCTGAAATTTTAGTTTTACATATAATGTAATGAGCACAGCCAAGTCAAATTCATAATAAAATTTTAGTTGACAGACATTTACAGTTTAAGAGTCTCAAAACAGTAGCTAACAAAGGTACATTCTCATCTGTTTTATTATTAAGCTACGGTGGAAGGAAAAATTTCTGTGAATATGATCTTCCACTTTGGATCAAAAAATTCTTAGTATTAAAAGTAAATACCTTTATTTGAGAAAGTTTCCTGATCAGTTTTTCTTCTGATTCTAGGTGATGGTTTTGGTACTGGTGATGGGTCCCTTTCAAGAGAATCTTCAATGTGGCTTCCAAATTGTTGACGCCTCAGCTTATTGTCAACTTCCAGTTTTTCCAGTGAAGTCTTGAGACATTCCTCATTGGTCATCATATATAATTTACAAAACTACAGGAAATAAAAAAGTAGTCCAGTGGGTAAAACATTCAATCATACTTCTGGGAGGAGGAAAAGACAAATGCACATTAGTAGGCAAGGGAAAGACTGATAGATGGAATATATTTCCTACTGAACTGGGTTACTCATTTTATTTTCTTGAATCAGATTGACCACCCTCAAGTGACCTAGTGAAATGTAGCCATAATTCAACGAGGAGGTCACACTCTGAGTAAAAATAAAATGTCACACAAAGAGAAGTGATTTATTATTTTTTTCTAGACATGTGTTAGACTTGCAGTTGTTCTAAATGATTTTTTAAGATTCGTACATCCCAGAAAACGTGTATTTTTGAGGAGACTCTGAGTGCATGTGTGTATATGCATATTTTTTAACTTTTTTATGCTAGTTTTAATGTAGTTATATCAGATTACAATTCTGAGACTGCAGAGGTTAAGTTTTAGGCACAATTAGTACACGGCACGTCAGTGCACCATTGCCAATATTAAAAAAAAAGTGTTTCTTGAAAAAATTTTTTCCTACATAGTACATAAATGTATACCAGTATGAACTTAGATACCTTGAGGTAATCAAACTTGCCATCAGCATTTACATCAGCCAAATTTATAATGTCATTTACTTCTTCTCGAGTCATCTTCTCACCTCTCTGAAAAAATAAGATTCACTTTAAAGCAACATGACTATCACTTTGTTATTTACAAGGATTGGGTAAATACATTCTAATCTTTTCAATATGTTTGAATATATGCTTTTATTATAAATCTCAGAATGAGTATTCTATCAAGAAGAATGAGACTGTTACATAAAAGTGTATTATTTTATTAAATTTTCTGAAAGTGCACTCAAATTCAGTTTACTCAGTTTCAAGAATTGTACATCATAGATTTGGTAATTACTGCTGTGATATTTAGTAACACTGTACCAAGAAACAGAAATAGGTTTCTAATCTTGTTTTCACTGCTTCTCTTTTATTTATCATATATGGAGCTATCTCTGCTGTAAAAAGAATTTGGGGGAGGAAAGACTTGCATAGGAGCGCAAGAGAACTGTCACATGGGCCCAGTTTTACACATTAGCTTTTCTTTATAAAGCATCTTTCATCCAGGAGGAGTCCTGAGTACTTTATAAACAACATATGTGATTCATTTCATTTGCCAATGAGATAGTTACTTTTAATGAGGACTTCAGAAGTAGCTAATGCTGGATTCCAAGTTGTTCTGCAGAATATACATATTACAGAACTGTTTCCCAGATCTTACCTTTGTTAGAATTTTATAGAGATCAGTGTGTAAAATAGAGCCATCATCATTTACATCTAACTTCTTAAATGATTTTAGTAGTTCTGCTTTCGAAGTAGGCTTTTCCTTCCTTAAAATTACACAAAAATCATCAAAATTCAGTTTGGCAGTCTGAGGAGTCCAGTATTTATTAATTGTCTTTTGGGATGGATTTCTTCCTGCATGCTGAAGAGCTGCCAGTAAACAAGGATTATTTGTTACAGTAAACATTTGGAATTGTTATTTAAGTCTATTTTTTGCTTTAAACCATTATATATGATGACATTAAAAAAACGGACACATATACCAATATACCACCTTTAGTGATATCATTGTATTCCTAACTTTCAAAAATAAAAATCTATCAGCTAAAGATTCTCAATTAATGTCAGAAATAAAAATGAATTAGACTTTGTATTCTGACAGTTTTGTTCTCAGCCTAAATAGTTAAACTGGTAATATCTGTTTTATGTCTTAAGAGCTCTTGGAGGAGAAAAAAAGGTTAAAGACAACCATTCATCTAATTTTTATTATTTTAAGTAATATTGTATTGTGTTTAAAGTGAAAATTTACACAGTAGATTAGGTTTCCATTTAACAATTTCTATACAAGTTATTCTGTGATACTGGTCCCTTTTTCAGCCTGTCATCCTTCTCACTCATTCTGTTCGGGTTGTATCATTTTCAGTACTCTACTTTCCCTGCCCCTTCTCTTCTCATCTTTGCTTTACAGTCATTTTTGACCATTTGGTCTCTTGCAATTTTTTATTTACTTATCTTTTAAAAGAAATTCATTATTTATTCACTACAATTTGTTGTTTATCTAAAAGGTGAGCTCAAGGGATTATTTTGTTTAAGGTTTAAAGAGTATCTCAGGGTGACGATCTTGTAAATTCCCTAGTCTCACTAGTTCAGGAGGTCTGGACTTTTCAGGAATTTCAGTTCTGTTTCACTTTTTCTACCATTCTATCAGGATCTATCTCTGTGGCCCTAATCAGAATGGTCAGTAGTGGTAACCAGGCACCACTCAGTTCTTCTAGTCTCAGAGTAGATGAGGCCATGGTTCTCTTGTTAATAATTTCCTCATTTGTTGAGCCAGAAAAAGTAACAGTTGAGCCTTTCATCCTCAAAATAATAATCTGGAACAAAAAAAGAAGGACACTGAAGACTCGAAGAAGAAAGCAATCTACAGGAGCTAAAGTTATATAGTAGATTTTTTACTATTGTTGTAAATGTGATGTGTCAGATAAAGAGATAACTGATAAGCAAAGAGTAGGTGACTGAATATTGCCGACTATCTGAGTTGGAAACCCCAATAGCATAGTGGTTAACAGCTACGACTGCTAACCAAAAGGTTGGCAGTTTGAGTCCATCAGACATTCTTTAGAAACCTTATGGGGCAGTTCTGCTCTGCCCTATAGGGTCACTAGGAGTCAGAATGGACTTCATGGCATCAGGTTTTTGAGTTATCTTATGCAAGATTTCACGAAATCTTTAAATTATTAAATCAACATTAAAAATGATAACCTGAATATTCTACAATTTAATGTAATAAGCGCTAACAAAAATAAAACAATTAGACTAAAGATACATTCTCAAGGAAATTAAAAACCCAAATGAAGGCAATAAATATGGATCTTTCGGAGCCAGATATTTTGAATATTCACTGCATGCAAGTTTAATACAGTGTGACTTTTTTCAGAGATACATATTTCCCGGTTCTTAAAAAATTTTGTAATCTAAATAAGAAGTCTACAAATGAAGTGTAAAATTGATCATTATGATCACAACTTACAGTTAACAACATATTAGAAGCCCACACGCTAAAAGATATTTTGGTATTATCCAGATTATGCTACTTTAGCATACCTAGATAACTTAAATTCTGCCACAGAAACAGCAGCAAGAAGATCACTTTCAGAGCTAAAAAGTAGCAGGTGTAGTAACTGCCATCCTCCATTTACCTAGAAAGCCTCTGTGGAAGTTTCTGGCAGTGAAATTAGTACAAATTTTATTTCCACGGGTTTATTTTGGATGTAAACAAAAGTCCTGATAATGAACTGTTTTCCTTAGTGTGCAAATAGACTATTTCTAATTCACGTATTGAAAGAATTAAAGAAAAGACTTTTGTAGTTTAGGATTTCATCCCCAAGCCAACTCTCAGACTTTGAAATTTGGGAATACAAATAGGACCTATTTGAAGTTGTAATCTGAAGGTCAAAAGTCCCTATGAAAGACATGCTACTTTCCATCTAGCTTTGAGAAAACAGGTATGTATCTCCGACAAGTGGCAGCTCAGCACATGACCAGTCACACAGGAAATACTGTTATTTAAAATACAGTAGTAATTACAGAAAATAACTTTCTGAGAATAAAATTAACTACCACAGAACAGGTATTCTGTAAGTAGACATTCCTATATCTAAGAAATGGATACATTTTAGAAACTACCAAACTACCTAATCTTGTAGGTTTAGAATAAGCTGAAGTCAATTACTACGCACTTTAATGACATTAAAAACATGTAACTGTAAATGTTTAAAGACTGTGAGCAAAATATTAGGGTTTACTCTAGGCTTTGACACAAGCCTATAATACCTGTATTACTTATAAGTCGGGGGGACCTCTCAAACTCTAGTAGCAGTGCTGTACTTATCCGACCTTGAAATGGAAATGTCAGAGCCCAAGTTAAGGCATAACTGGAAAGAGGATACAGATGAAAGATACAATTGTAAGAAAGAGATGTCACTGGTTCATACTGTGGTATCTCTCCCTATTTTTTTTTAATCTAGGTAAACTGACATCAGTCATTACGATGATACAAAGAACATTTCACTATAAAACCACTAGTATATATTACGCTAAAGAGATAACACCATATTATTGTCTCAGAAAATTCTGAGCCCGATAGCACCTTAGTAATACATACTTACTGATTTACAAATTAAATAACATAGCGAGGGAGGACATGTGAAATTTTGAAACTTTAGTGATCTCAGTCTATTTTCAGAAGAATACAGAAAAAAATTCAGAAGTTTCAGAAATGGAAAACTACTCAAAAGTAATTTTAATTAACTGAATTTCACCTACACCACTTTATATATATTCATCACTAATACTTAAAACTGAGAGTGCTTTCTTAATTTTAAAATTATGTAAATCAAGGTAAAAATAAATGTAACTTAAAAATCTTTTTAACTAGTCGTATGAGTTTGCATTTCAGCTATTTTTACAAATAATACCTTTTATTTAGGCATCAAATACATTTTTATTACTCTTTTCACTTCCCATAGCTCTCGAAATACATTTCATCAAGTAACGTTCTTAGAACAAACCTAAGACACTCTTGCAAGAACAGGTCAGAGATTTATGAAAACTGACTGTAAACTTGGCAAAATAAGTTTTTCTATTCAAAAAGTTATTCACCTTGATGAAATTGACATGAGTTGACAGTTTTATCTGTTATTGTTATTTACCACCATGTAAAGACCAGAAAGATCTCTAAGTTACTCGACAGATCCACCATGTACCAAATCTGATGATTTGGGAGACTTCTTAAGCAAAGGAATTTAAGATGTGATAATAGAGAGAAGCAACAAAGAACCAAACAAAAACAACAAGCTCTCTACAACTCCCAACTCTTTCAAAATTTCACTTATTTCTTAATACTTCCCTTTTATAATCATAGAAACCCATTTTTATGTATCATTTACATTTTCCCCTATATAGGTCAAATTCAGACTAGTGATCCAAAATTGAAAAGTGCTTTAACTCTATTATTATGAACTTAAAGAACCAAAATGGAAGTGAAATAAAATTTTTAAGTAAATAATTGACGGAAGTGTTAAAAATACCAATCCAGTCTGTGTAAACATTTTGACTCACCTAGAAAATTCAGTTCTCTAAAACCGCACAATCACTTAAAGCATTGCTCAAGCTTCACTAAGAAATTAGGATGATTCAACAATGCAATTCTACTTCAAGTCTTCCAGATTTATTAACTTTCAGTACTAAAGCAAAATACATAAATTAAAAAAAAAAATTACCTAAATAAAGTTGATCTTTTGAAATAATGTTTTCTAAGCTGCTTTTGAAAACAGTTAGGTAAGCAGCTCTACAATTCATATAAAATATCTCTTCTTCAGTTATAGGAAATTTCTTTGCTCGAGAGCTCTCTGAAAGGATAGATTTCTGGCTGGAGAAAACTGCATCACATCCTGGACTGCTGGCCATTCTGTTAGAAAATAATTAAAAGATTTAAAAAAAAAAAAAAGTCAAAACCACTGGCACTGAGTCAATTCCAACTCATAGTAACCCTAGAGCATAGAGTAGAAGTGCCCCGTAGGGTTTCCAAGGAGTAGCTGGTAGATTTGAACTGAAGACCTCTTGGTTAGCAGCCAAGCTCTTAAACACTGGACCACTAGGGCTCTGTTCTGTGTCAGTGTTCATTTCTTAAAGTGCAAATGCCATTTTGCCCTTCAAATGGAAGAACAATTAAGACATCAAATTCTTTATATGTAAAAAAAAAATTATAAAAAAAGAAACAAGTATTAAAATACATTCAATTACAATAAGGGCTTGTCAGTTGATTTCTAGTGAGTTAAGTATCTGTCTATATATTAAGTATGTGATAGCCAAAAGAACAAAGATACAGCATATCAAAAAAGAATCATAGAACAAAGGAAAAGCACACGTTTACTCTCAAAATAAGGGAACAGTCAGATAAGATTCTTCATAGGGTTGTTATGAAGATTAAATAAGTTAATCATATAGAACAGTGGCTGGTATATAAATGCTAACAAAACGTAGAGTGAAACTTAACAATAATGAGAAGATATAATTTGATTGGCAGTTGATAATTATTGTCCACAGCAGATCAGTAGGATCAATCACATTATTCATTTGCAGCTCAATAATGCAGCCCCACATTTTAAAGGATTGAAATTTGAAGAATCTGATTTATAACATTATCATAATAAAATTTTACTATATCCCATTACTAATAATATGTTGGATTTATATAGCACATCGGCTTATCAGAGCTTAGCGAAATGTCACACATCTTGTTTTATCTCTGCTACAGTAGCCAGACACTTTTTGTCCCTTTTACAGATGAGGAAATCGAGGATCGGAGATGTCATCAGCTAGTAGTAAATGGCACAGGCAATAAATTCTCAAATAAATTCTCAATAAATTCTCAATAAATTCTTAAACTGGATGAAGCCTTCTTGGACAATGCGTACTATGGGGGAATAAATTGTGCTGGTGAGTTCACAGCTTCCAGCACTACTTTACCCAGCTTTGACTTCTAAAAATACATTCCAACCTAATAAATTGAATATTTCAAGTTCAACAATAAGACGACACAGGTACGGTCTCCTTCAGGACTCATTGGATTCTTACTCAGGAGGCCTAAATCACTTGCACCTTCTTGAATTATATAGGTCTTTTACACTTGGGAAAGAAAGATAATAATCGCTTATCATGGATGAAGTACCCTATTTGTAATACACAGACCGCCTGCCTGACACTTTCATATTACACCAGATTTAGAAGGACCCCATAGGGATGTGGTGTCACAGTCTGGTTACTGCAAATTGGTATCACTATAATTAAGCATTCGTATTTTAAACACATATGCATGCACGTGAAAGAAACTGTTCCAATAAGGAAAATGAATGCTCACTTTACAGTAAGTAATTTTACATATAAGTATTTTTTAAGGATTGTCCTGGAATACTCTTTGAAAAGAAGATGACTCATTCTCGTGGAAATCCCACGACAGGAGTGTTCCAAAATTCTATTCTTCCTTTTCCGCTAACGAGAGACTACACTGAAGCTTAAATAAATACAGAATTGCACCCCTCAGGCCTGGAAACCTCCTCATTTACAACTCCAGCCCGAGACTGAGACATGGCCAAGAGAGTCCACAGCAGCAAACGGCTCCATAAATAACCAGTCACACAATAGCAGCAAAAATAAACTGTTAACAAAAGCCCCAGGCTTCTAAAAGAGCAAGTGAAAACAGCCATCCAGTCACCGTCTCCGCACAGTGAAATATGTTCACAGTTAATCTCGGACACTACCTACTTTGGTCCTTCTCCGGGCATAAAACTGCGTTTATATGTACATTGTTGATACATACACACATCAATTGTTAGCAGGCGAAAGAAGAGGTGGGAGAAGCCGCAGCAAACCACTGATGGGCGGGGGCGGGGGGGACTGAAGAGCCTGAGACAGCGAGTTGTTTGCGACCTAATCACAGCTCTCAAACAAGGACGCACAGCCAATTCTCTTCAGCGATTCCGGGATCTTCTCAACGCCGCGGGACCGATTTCGGCCTTTCGCTCTTTACCATGGCAACTGCTCATCTCCTTTACCGGAAGTAAGACGCAGAGCACATTCCCAAACCGTCCGGCTAGAAACCTAAGAACGTCAAGCAAGAGCAGAGACGGTTCTGTCTATCCATAAGGGAGGAAGAGGGCTTTTACAGTCAGAATTGTAGACAGGTTCTCGTGTTGCAACGACAGCGTCCGAATGCTTTTTTGGGGACGAAGACTCCCACCACCACCCTCCACGGATTCTTCATTGCCAGAGGATGTTTCCAGCGGACCGCCTTGGGGGTGACACAGCGGCGAGCTGTCGCTTGCCCGCGCTTTTCTTGGTTCAGGGTTTCCCTGCTAGGGTTCGCTGCCCTTAGAAGAGGTTGCTCGGTTCGCCGTATCCAGCGGCAGCAAGCTGCTCTGAGTCGCAAAATGCCGTAGGTATCTCCTTTCCAGGCGGTTACTGTTAACCGGGAACTTCTGTAAGCAAGAATAGTCAGTGTTACGTGACCAGTAACCTTTTATGTGTGCTGTTTTTCTGAGTATAAACTTGTATTTTCCGTGAATATTTTCCATTGTTTGGTGCTCCTCTTCCAGCAGTGTTCATCCGTTAGCCGTTGTCCACTTTAATTCGGATTCGCCAAGGCATTTGACCAATTCCATGGATTGTGAGCTTGTATTTATGTGATTTGGAAACGTAGAAATAATTTTAAAATGGTTAACACACTAAAAATGGGAAAAAGTGGATTGAAAACACGTCGTATAACTTCATAACGTCTTCTAGTGCCTAATTTGGTGAGTTTATATAAACTCGTTAGAGAACTTACGAACTTTGTTTCAAGTATCCAGTTGAGCTCTTTCACTGTTCAGCCTTGGGTAAGTCACTTTTCCATCAACTATGGGCTTCAGTTTCTTATATACTTGAAAAAATAAATTTGTGCTGGATGAGGTCTAAATTTCTGTTCAGGTCTGCTAATCTGATTGTTGAGAATGAATGTAGTGGAAATGAGCATTGTGCTAGATAATGTCATTCCTTGTTAATCACTATCCAGCCAAATCACTGTACTGAGATGAATAAAACAGTTACTTTGCTATGGAGACCCACAGTGAACCGGCGGTTAAGAGCTTGGCTACAATTGCAATCCACCAGTCCTTCCTTGGAAACCCTATGGGACAGTTGTACTCTGTCCTGTAGGGTCTCTATGAGATGGAATCGACTCTGCAGCAAAGGGTTTTGTTTTGTTTTGTTGGTATTGCCCTATGGAAACTTTGAAAGATAAGGAAAGAACTGAGATTGGGTTGCCTTTTTCCCCAGAATGGTTTAGATACCTTCTGTATGGGGTCGCTGTGAGTCAGAATCAACTCGACGGCAGCAGTGGTTTTTGGTTTTCTTAGGTGCTTCTGGAAGAACCCATTCTTACTGCGGTGCCCTGGTGCATAGTGGTTAAGAGCTGGACTGCTAACTAAAAGTTCGGTAGTTCAAATCCACCAGCCACTTCTTGGAAACCCTCTGGAACTGTTCTCAGTCTGTTGCTATGAGTCAGAATCTACTCCACAGACAGTAGGTTTGGTGGTGGTTTATTACTCCTTTACTTTCACACTTGATCAAAATACAAAACAAAATAACACATTGGGGAAAATATTTTTAACAAGTAGAAATTGACAAGAAAGTGAAAAGTTGTGTAGAAATAATAAAAATCCACATGTATTATTTAATTATGAGCTAAGTACTGCTTTTAGCAATTTACCTTTGAATCCTAAAAGATTTTCTTGGATGTATAAAGGCTGCTATTATCCCTACTTAAGATTTAGAGCTAGAAAGGGTAAGTTATTTGACCTTGGACTCACAGTTTTTAAATGACAGTATACCCTAGCACCTCCCCCCATTTAACTTTTCCTTTAGTGAAAGTTTACAGGCAAATGAATTTGTCAGTAAATAATTAATGCGCATTGTTTTGTGGCATTGGTTGCCCAGGCTGCCATGTGTCAACACTCTCCCTTCTTGACCTGTCAGACCAGTAAATGTCTCTTTTGTGCGTCAGGATTTTGTTCTACATTTTCTCCTGCTTTGTCCAGGACCTTCCATTGTGATCTGTTTCCCAACAGTCTGTGGTAGTAGCTGGGTACCATCTAGTTGTGCTGAACTCTGTCTGGTGGGGTCAATGGTGGTTGTGGAACATTGGTCATTTGGACTAATTTTTCCCCCTTGTATCTTTGGTTTCCTTTCTTCTTCCTTGTTCCAGATGGGTTGGGATCAGTAGATGTAACTTAGCTGGCTGCTCACAAGCTTTTAAGACCTCAGACGTTACTCGCTGAAGTAGGATCTAGGACGTTTCCTTGTTATGTGCTTGAGCTAGATGTCCCCTAAGGCCACACTCCCCAGACCTCAGCCCAGTAAGTAGGTCCCTCAGGAAGTTTGGATGTGCCCGTGAAGCTTCTGTGACTTTGCTTTGGTCAAGCTGTGCTGACTTCTCCAGCATTGTGTACTGCCTTGCCCATCACCAGAGCTACCACTTATCTGTTGTCTAGTGCTTTTCCCTTCGGTCATGGATTGAATTGTGTGCCCGCCCCCCAGTATGTGTAACCGTGTGGGTGGGCCATGATCCCAATATTTTATGGTTGTGCTCCATTTTGTGATTTTCCTATGCTGTATGTTAAAGGATTAGGGTGGGATTGTAAATCCCTTCATAGAATCACATCTGTGCTCCATTGTAAAGGGGGTTTCCTTGGAGTATGGCTTGTACCACCCTTTTTCCTTTCATCCTGCAAGAGATAAAAGGAAAAGGAAGCAAGCAGAGAATTGGGAACCTCACACCATCAAGAAAGCAGCACTGGGAGAAGAGCATGTCCTTCAACCCTGAGGTTCCTGTGCCAAGATGCTTCCTGAAGAAAAACTGATGTAACATAAGGACTTTCTTCCAGAGATGGCAAGGGGGAAAGCCTTCCTCTAGAGTGGACATCCTGAATTTGGAGTTATAGCCCACTAGAGTGTGTAAGAATAAACTTTACTTTGTTAAAGCCATCCTCTGTGAGATTTCTGTTAGAGCAGCACTAGCTCACTAAAACAGAGTTTGGTACAAGAGAGTGGCGTGCTGCTCTAACAAATGCCTAAAATGTGGAAACAGTTTTAAAGTTGAATGGATAGAAGACTCAAAAGGAATGGAGAACTGTTAACACTGAAGAAGGTGCAGATGGTGAGAAACTACAGAGGACCTGAGGCAGTAGACAGGCAGCAGCAGAACCAGAGCAGCACAGGACAGTGATAGAGCCGACCCACGGAGCGAGAGAACTGAGTGCCTGTGCAAAGAGTTTTTCTGGTAGAGTAGTGTGCCTCTAGGCGCTTGAATCAGTGGAGCTAGGTTTGCTGATCCACGACACAGGAGAGCTGAGTGCTGTGTGCGGGAGGCTGTGTTGTGGAATGGGGTGCCTCTGGGCACTTGAGTCAGTATATCTGCAGAGCTTTAGAACAGTTGCTCCAGTGGGGCAGATGTGAGCCTGAGGCCCAGGCCATGACGCCATCAGAAGCAGAAGCTGAGGACAAGCAGAAGGACAAGCTGAGCTAACTCAGTCTCAAAAGGTATGACCATGACCTTAGGGATTTGAAAGGGTGGATCCATGGCTTCGTGTGTTTGAAAGGGTGGAATTGCCACTCATTTGGGCTTAGGGTGCACCTAAAGCCTAGGAGGCAGAGTCATATCACAAGGCTGGGGGTCTCTACTGAGAATCCAGAGAGTGTGACCAATACCTAGAGTCTAGAAGGCAAAGCTGTTGTATAAAATGTCTCAGAATGGAGCTCTCTGCACCCCACATTGGTGAGTGGCGTCTGGGGTCTTAAAAGCTGCCAGGCTGCCATCTGAGGACACAGCAAATGGTCCCAACTCAGCAGGAACGGATGCTCACCGAGGGCCAAAATGGCATGCAGTAAAGACAACCGAGAAGACAGAGAGACCCACAAGAGTGGGTGCCTACATCGACCTGGAACCGGAAGAACCAGATGGTGCCCGGCCACCACCAGTGATAGCCGTGATGGAGCTCACAGAGAGGAGCCTCACTGGCAACACAAGAATAAAAAGAGGTGCATCATGAGATCTCCACTAAAAGACCTCAATTGATGGTCCAGCGGTTTTGGGGTTCCTCTGAGAGCATGGCCCCTGGCCCTGATGCTGCCCGTTCCCATAAATTATAACAAAGGTCCACTCTTTGGACAGGAATGGAATGGACTTGGCAATGCAGAGTAACCATATATTGGAAGCACTTTATGGTTCTATACATCTATAGGATATCATCTTGCTGACCTCTGGCTGGAGGAAGGTGAGTGGACAGAGAGGAGGGGAAAGGAGACTGTTGGGAGGATGAGACATGTATGGAGCAGAGAGGAATAGTGTGCAGTCACTGGACAGGGAGAGCAGTGGAAGCTGCATATGGGGGGGTATGTAAATTTACATGTGAATGTATATTTTCACTCAGTTATGTTAAATAAAAATAAAAAAAATGTCTCAGAATGGAAGATGATTTTCAAAGCCTTGAGGACTAATGTAATTTGTTCTGCTGACTTGCTTGGTGCCTGTTAATGTCTTCTTTCCCTGCAATCTCTCCCATTTGTAATGGAATGTCTGACCTGTGCCTGCACTGCCACCATACTTTCAGACGCAGAGCAGGGGGGAAAAGGGTAGGGGTGGCAAAGTGTATGTCACTGGTTACTGGGTAATCTGTCTGCTGCTGGGAGCGCCTCAAAGCCGCCTTCCTCTATCCTTGTCTGCTACTCTTGGTGGCCGAGAGGTCCAAGATGGCAAATCCATGCTGTGTTAGCTAGTAGGGAATCTCCACTCTGTAGCTCCCTGTTCTCTGTCAGTGTCTTATTCTTTTTGGTACTTAGATGAGTTCTTTATCCCTGCATTCCTGCTTAGGGTTTCAGGATCTTCATGTCTGTTTTATTTAGTTTTTCATCTCTTTGCTGTGGAGGCATGGTATGGTACTTCTGTGTCTAGCACTATGTTGACTCCGCCCCTAAGTAAACATCTAAAATAGTTTTTGAGTGGTGTTGAGATGCTCACTTTTTTCGTGCACTTGCAAGGCTAAATACATAATATAATTTATTATGAAGGATGTAGTCTATTTCATTTCTTATTTCTTTGAACCTTGCGGGGAAAAAATACCAGTATGGTAATGGGAATTGTGGAACTAACTGTGGCCTAAGTGAATTTAAAATAAATTAAAAAAAGCAATATCCAATGACAAGAGAATGGATTAATGAGTCTTAAAGACGTAATGAGTGAAAGACCCAATTTACAGAAGACTGCATCACATATGATTTTTATAAAGTTAAAAGGGAACAACTATTTAGTCCTATGTATATATACAATACAATTCTTAAAAAACAACATAGAGATCAATGTAAAATTTAGGTTCATATTTTGTGGGAAGCAGATGAGATAAAGAAGTTGCATACATTAGTCCTTATATTGTGTGGTGAATTTGCACATCTTGCATGTATCCTTTGTTGCTGTCAGCTGCCATTGAGTCGGCCTCCTGGTGACCCCATGCTCAGTGGAACAAAACGCTCCCCAGTCTTTTGCTGTCCTATGACCTGTAGAGTACTAGACCTTTTTCCTAGTCTGTACTAGTCTGGGAGCACTGGTGAAACTTGCTAAGGTACAGCAACACACAAGCCTCCACTGACAGACAGATGGTGTCTGCCGTTGGGGTACATAGGTCTGGAATTGAGCCAGTGACTTTCCCCTATAAAAGGCAAAGATTCTACCATTCAAACAACACTGCTTCTATGTACCCTTTGCTGTTGTTAGGTGCTGTGAAGTCACTTCTGACTCATAGCCGAACCTGTGTGCTTCAGAACAAAACACTACCTAATCCTGTGCCATCCGTACATCAAATGCTATGTTGCGTGCTTTTTGTTAAGGATTTGGAAGTAACCTATTTTGAGCTAAATTCTCAATAAGTCGTATAGTTTTCTTCCCCTTCTCTTTGGTTCTGTAATGCAGATATTCCCTTCAAAATGGAAAGACAATCAATTAGGTAATTGCTTTTTATTTCATTAGGTTAATCATATTCCCCTCCAAACTTGTTCCTCTTTTTCTGTCTTATTATTCTCTGCACCACCACTATCTAGTTTAAGTCTTGACTTTTTTTTTTTAATAGATTGCAAGTGCAAAGATCAAGGACTTTGGAATAAGACACAGGACAGCTGAATCTCAGTTTTGCTGTTTTACCAGCTATGTTATTTAAATTTTTACTCACAGTGTCCTCATTGCTAAAATAGTTGTTCAAGAAATATTTATGAAATGAGTGAGTTATATTTACAATTTTGAATAGATTTTATTCCACATAGACGATTTTCAAACCGTGTTTCTACTTGCGTAATGTTAAAGTCAAACATACATTTATAATAGCTCTTACTATAAGTAATTAAATGCCACTTTTAAGGACTTTTTTTTTTCCCTTGTGTCTTTTATAAAATTTTCCACTGCCATTTGCTTAATCTTTCTGATTAGCGTAGATCCTCGTAGTAGTCAGGCCAAGGACGTTTGCCATATTCCTATGAAAGTTAATTTTACATATTCCAAGCTACAGACTGAATTAAAGTTATGAAGCTGGGATAATGTTATTATTGAAGAAAACTGTGTGTAGCAATATTTGTTAAATTCGTCCATTCTGCTGATACATTCATACAAATCTGAGAATTTTCTGAGAGAATTTTAAAATGTGTTTTCTTTTCAGTGGTAAAGGCAAATGAATGAAAGCATGTTCTGGATCCGGTAGCCACTACTTCTAAGCTGTTTTGTTGCACCTATTTGGGTTTGCAGTCATTCTGATACTAATGCCAAGTACAGTGATTCTTATTGTTATGGACTAATTATAAAGGAAGAGGGAGAGTGAGATTACGTATTGGATCAAGTAAAAGTTAGATGTTTAGTAAATATCCTTTGAATCATACTCGATTTCCAAAGTTCTTAGTGTATTCTTCTAAAAGTATCCTGTATTTTAAAAAATGTGTGGTAAAAATACACATAACCAGACATTTACCAGTCAAACAATTACTACTTGTATTATTCATTGACAGTAATTGTGTTCTTCATGTTGTGCAACCATTATCATCATCATTTTTCAAATTGTTGCACCATTGTTAGGGTAAACTCAGTGCCATCTATGAAATAATTCCCCCTGTCTCCTTCACTTTCACTCCTGCTAACAGTTAATAAGCTGTGTTTTCTAGTTGCCTATTTCTTAGCCATATGAGTGGTACTATGCAGTATTTGTCCTTCTGCAGCTGACTTATTTCTTTGCATGTTTTCAGCATTCTTCCATATTGTGGCATGTGGCAGACTTCATTTCTCTTTATGGCTGGGTAATATTTCTTAATGATTATATGTCATATTTTGTCTATACCTTCATCTGTTAGTGGGTATTTAGGTTGTTTCCACCTTTTGATTATTCTAAATAGTGCCGCAATGAACATCGTCGTGCAAGTTTCTGTTTCCATTACTGCTTTCAGTTCTTTGGGGTATATACCATGGGTTGGGGTTGCTGGGTCGTATTGTGGTTCAGTGTTCAACTTTTTGAGAAGCTGTCAGACTTTGTCCACAGAGGCTGTACATTTTGCATTCTTACCAGCAGTGGATGAGGGCTTGAATTTCCCCACATCCTCAATGATACTTCTTTTTAAGTCATAGATGCTCTAGTAGGAGGGAGGTGGTATCTCATGAGTGGTTTTGATTTACGTCTGCCTAATGACTACGACTCATACCTGTTTTTGTCAGGTTGATTCCAACTCATATTAACCCCACATGTTTCAGAGTAGAACTGTACTGCCTTGGGTTTTAAGTAGCTGAAACCTGACAGGTGATTGCCAAGACTGCTTCTTTTCTCTCATTACAGTAATTTCATAAATAATACACCCATTCATGATTTAAAAGACAGAAAGAAAGAAAACTCAGCAGGCTAGGAATAGGAGGAAACTTCCCAGACCTGTAAAAAACCAAAAAGTAATATCGTATGCGGTACTGAACACTTTTTCTAAGATTGAGAACGAGAGCCATGGGTACTCTGTTTCTATACAGTAAAACACAGGAATGTTGGAAGGGAAAAATAAAATTGGCAGTTTGTTAATAACATGATTATGGATATTAAAAATCCCAAGGAAGCTATGGAACAGTTACTAGAACTATTTAGCAAGGATGTAAAATACATGCTATGTTTTAGCAATGAAACCTAGAAATTGAAAAGTTTGCATTCCAGATTACATTTTAAAAAGTAAAATACTTATAATACATTTAATGTGAGACATGCAAGACCTCTACAATGTAAATTATAAAATATTAGAAAAAGGGAAGATCTAAATAAATGGTGGTATGTTTATGGTTTGATGTTAATTCTCTCCTGTTATCTTTAGGTTCAGTGCCATTCTTGTCATAATACCAGCAAACTTTTTATAGAATTCAAAAAAATTATTTCAAAACTTCTATGAAAAGGCTATGGACCTATAAAAGCCAAAACAATCTTGACAGAGAAGACTGAATTTGGAGTCTATACATTAACAAACCACTGCTTGTCTGTCAGTTTGTCATATTGTGGTGGCTTGTGTGTTACTGTCATGCTGGAAACTATGCACCAGTAGTGTGATTACCAGCGGGGTCACCCATGGCCATAGATTTCAGTGGTACTTCCGAACTAAGACAGATTGTGTAGAAGTATCAGACAGTCTACTTCTGAAAAAAATTGCCGGTAAAAGCATTGTGGAGAGCAGGAGACCATTATTTAGTGCTGTGCTGGAAGATGAGCCCCTCAAGTTTCAATGCACTCAAAGCACTGATGGGGAAGAGCTACTCCTCAAAGTAGAGTTGGCCGTAATGATGTGGGTGGAGTAAAGCTTGGACCTTTCACTTGTGATGTGAGGAAGGAGCTGCAAACACCCATTAGTAATCTCAATGTGGAATATGCACATTGTGGATCTAGGAAAACAACAAGTTGTGAGACACCAAAGAGCATGCGCTAGGTGTTGGGGATCTGGTCTGTCTGTGCCTGCCATCCAGGCTCTCGGGCCCAGCACATTCTCTCTCAGGAGTCTGAGAATTGGGCACTTCCTGTCTCTTGTACATGCGTGAGTACCAGGGTTGTACCCAGGCAGCTCCTCTTCTACATCTGTTCTCAGCAGGAAGGAAACAGGTCTCTCATACTAGGGCACAAAAGAAAAATGTGTGTCAGGTTGTAAGAGCTGGCCTTGGTGGATGACTGAGGGGAAACAGGCTTTGGGAGGCCAAACATGGATGTGTCCAAATGGTGTGCTGGTTCACTACACTTTGCATGCTTAAGTAAACCCCTGTCAGGGAGCCACTGTTGTCCACCACCAGTATAAAACCTCTGTCTCCCATGGCAGAGGGTGGAGATCTGCTTTGGTCCTCCTTCCACCCAGGACTGTCCTTGTAGGTAAGTCTCTCTAATGCACTCCTTGCTGCCACACTGAAGTTGCCCACCTACTTTTTTGGGCTTTCGGCACAATCAGTTTTTAGAGACAAATTTCACATTACTGGCCCATGCTTGGACACTAGATTATTCCATTTCTATGAAATTCTGGTATAGACAATACTGTTGTAGAAGAAAAATCAGAAAAGTCATCACGTTCTGGGAGAAATGATGGACTAAAAAGGGACTTGAAATAAACTTCGCAAGTAGTTCAAATGTGCTTTATCTTGCTAAGGATGTGGGTTACCAGGATATAGTATACATTGGTCAGACCCCACCAACACCAAACCTTTTGCTGTCGAGTCAATTCCATCTCACAGTATAGAACAGAGTAAAACTGCCCTGTGGGGCTTCTTAGGGGCAGATGGTAGAGTTGAGCTGCCACCCTTTTGCTTAGAGGCTGAGCTCTTAATGACTGCACCAACAGCACTCCAGTCTGTTAAAACCAAAGCTTTAAACCAGATCTTCCCAGTTCAGTTACAGCTGAGGAAATGACACCAAAAAACACCTGAATTTTAAAATTTTGGGTGAACTGGTGGTATAATAGTCATATCTCTTGCCCGTTGGATTTTGAGCAGCGTGGGAAACAGGGGTGCCCCACTTGAAGACGGTTCCTGACCACACTTGTTGTCACTCTGCAAGGTACTGCTGATAATCTAAGTCACAAATCAGGCTCCTGAGAGGGCTCACCATGCCTCTTCCAAGTCTCCATTCCAGGCTTTCAGCCACAATTTTTGTTGTTGCAATTATCATTCCATTCACCCAAGTTGTAAAAATTTAAGTCTTTTTTGGTTTTGCTACATCTGCCATGGCCGGACCAGTTCAAATTAGAGCACTTAAAGTTTGTGCCATTCACTGTGTATAAACTTTACGCCAGAAAATTAAGGACATATTGAATCTCAATAAACAAGTTTGGCCCCTGGACAGTCTTTTCACTCAGTACTAAAGTCACTATGAGGTTCACTCTTTAGTCAAAGATTAGACAGGCACATAAAACAAAACAAGACTAAACGGGCACACTAGCTCAGGGGCAAGGATGAGACCACAGGAGGGGACAGGAAAGCTAGTAATGGGGAGCTTTTGAGAAGGGGTGAATGTTGATAATGGGGTTGGCATTAGGTGTCACAGAATACTATATGACTGAATTGTTTAATGAAAAATGAATTTTCTCTGTAAACCTTTGTCCAGAGTACAGTAAAATAAAAATAGGTTTGCTTTCTGTAATGCTATTGGTTAGTACTTTAGAAACTAATGTTTATGTATTCTGGGCTTATACATCTGAGTAAATATATTGAGGATGATCAGAGCCAGATTTCTCACTGCTGGAAGAATTTCAGATATGTTGAGTTGGCATTAGAAATGTCACTGTGAAATCATGGATATTTTCATATGCATATAAAAATAGAAGTATATAGAATTGTGTGTACATGTGTGTAGATGAAGTGTGTGTTCTAATTCTGTCCACTGAAATGGCCTCTAAACAATAACATAAGTAGCAATAAGCACCTCTAGTGCCCAGATCGTTATTTCTAAGTATCATTGTCCATTTAAAAAAGAATCAGATCTCATCAGAGAAAAGGATGATTTTGTGATAAGGGCAGAGGACACTCAAAGAAATAGATGTGAAAAGAGCACCAGCTTAAAGGTAGGAGGAAGATCCCTTTGTTGTCAAATCTGGGACAATACAAGCATCAAAATGAATGTATCCATTGGATTAAGTTAAATCCATGATTTCAGAACTCATTGCTGTGAAGTTGATTTCAGTTTATACCCACCCTATAGGACAGAGTAGAACTGCCCCATAGAGTATCCAAGGAGCAGCTGGTGGATTAAAGCTGCCAAGCTTTTACGTAGCAGCCTAGCTCTTAACCACTGTGCCCCAAATAAAGGAAAGCAAATAGCAAACCAAACCCACTGCCGTTCAGTTGATTCTAACTCATAGCAACCATATAGACAGAGTAGACCTGCCTCAGCATTTCCAAGCAGCACCTGGTGGATTTGAACTGCCAACCTTCTGGTTTGCAGCTGTAGCACTTAACCACTACATCACCAGGGTTTCCAAAAGGAGGAGGGAAAGCTCTTCACTGGGAAATGATGGACCTGGAAAATCATCAGTGGCTGAACTGTTCAAAATTTGATATGAATCAAGAAATTTAGATGCAAGATTTTGTATTTATTAGAAAAACCTGTGAATGAATGAAATTGAGGTCACTGATGTTCTACAAACCAGTATCATGTGCCTCAAGTTATTATGCTCTCAAAAATGTAATGATATCATTTCTGTAGTATTTATGGAGGAAAAGCATCACCTGATTATAGGGAAGTAACAGAAAATAAATTTAGGGTTAACCTACAAAATAATGATTTGAAACAACAACAACAAAAAACTCATGTCAAGTCAAACCTGACTCATAGTGATCCTTTAGGACAGAATAGAAGCACCCCATAGGGTTTCCAAGGCTGTAAATCTTTATGGAAGCAGACTACTACATCTTTTTCCCATGTAGCACTGATGAGTTCAAACTGACCACCTTTCAGTTAGCTGCTGTTTTAGTCATCTGGTACTGCTCTAGAAAAATACCACAAGTGGATGTCTTTAAAATGACAAATTTTATTTTTTCATAGTCCAGGAGGCTGCAAGTCCAGATTCAGGGCATCAGCTCCAGGGTGGTCTTTCTCTGTTGGTTCTGGAGGAAGGCCTTTATCATCAGTCTTCCCCTGGACTGGGAGCTTCCAAGGCACAGAGATCTCAGGTCCTTTCCAAAGGGTGCACTCAGCTCCTGGCACTGCTTCTTGGTGGTAGTATGAGATAGCCAGCTGTCTGCTTGCTTCTCTTTCCTTTATATCCCAAAAGATTGCTTCAAGGTACAGTACGGTTTTACACATTAAGTTCTGACCCACCCACACAACCGCTGCCCATCACCCTTTATTAACATCACAGAAGCAGGCTTTGTAGCATATGGGAACATCACACAACACCAGGTATCACAAAATTGCTGCATACATTTTGGGGGTACACAATTAAATCCATGACAGCAGCCAAGCATTTTAACCACTGTACTGCTAATGCTCCTTGAAAAATATCAAAGCGGAAAGACAAAGAAAGACTGAGAATTGTTTCAGGTTAAGGGAGACTGAAGAGATGGGTCAACTAAATGCTGTGTTTGGCCCTGGTGTGGATCCTGGCCTGAACGTGGGAGGGGTTACTATAAAGGACATTACCAGGACAACTAGCAAAATACAAATATGAACTATTGGCAGTAATACTTTATCAAGGATAAATTTTATGATTTTAATAACTTATTCATGTAAGCGAATGCTCTTCAAAAAAACACAACTATTTAGAGATAAAGATGTACGATTATCTCCAACCTACTCTCAAATGTTTCAGCAAAAACATGCACTGTGTGTGGAGGAAGAGAGTAAAAAAATAGGACAAAATGTAAATAGTAAATCTGGATAAAGGACAAGGTAAATTCTTATATTATTCTTGCAGATTCTTTGAGTTTAAATTTATATAAAAATTAAAGTTATCTAAAACCTCACAAAAATAATGGATGGATTAGGTAATTGGTTAGACAGACCTGAAGAAACAATGAGATCTGAAAGAATTGCCCAAAATACAGAATAGAGAACAATGTTAGGAGATAGTTGTTTAGAATTATGCAAGGTAAAGTTAGAAAGTCTTTTTAAAAATTATTTCTAAGTGGAGTCTTCATAATCTAGAATGTCAGAGAGGCAATATTTAAAAAGATTATGACTTAGATTTTTTCCAGAATTGTTAAGATGTAAATCCACATAAGGGACTAACTTTGAGATAAAACAATGATCATAGGGCATTCTTCAAGAACCTGCCAGAAGTTATTTAAAGTATCTTAAGTAGGGCTGGTGCAAATATGTGAAAACATCGTGTCTTTTTCTTAAATACACAAAAATTGGAAAGCATTGTACTTATTTAGTTGAAAATATTACATACATTGTAGGATTCAAAACTGAAGTTTTGAGTAAAAAATAAGTACAGTTCTTTAAGAGTTAACAATAGAATTACCTTATGACCTAACAATTCCACACCTAAGTATGTAGTCAAAAGAATTAAAAGTAGGTCCTTAAGCAGGTACTTATGTACACCAGTGTTCATAGCAGTGTTGTTCACTATAGCCAAAAGATAGACATAAAACAAACAAAAAAATGAAATTCTGACACATGCTACACTATGAACAAACCTTGAAGACATTGTGCTAAGTAAAATAAGTCAGATGCAACAGGATAAATATTATGTGGTTCCATTTTTATGAGGTCTCTAGAATAGGTCAGAAAATTGAACAGAGGTTACCAGGGATTGGGGGCAGGAGTAATAGGCAGTTACTGTTTAATGGGTCTAGTGCTTCTGTTGAGATTAAAAAAAAAATCTGGAAATACATAGTAGTGATTGGCATACAATATTGTGGATGTACTTGATGCCGCTAAACTGTACAGTCAAAGATGATTAAAAATAAAAATAATTGTTATGTATATCTCAATTAAAAATAAGTATAATAATAAGGAAATTACTTATGTAACAGCTATATGCCAGTCACTGTGCTGGTTTGAGGGATTCACATATTCAACAGATACTATTGGCTTTGGAAGTTTTCGTTTTGTGGAAGACATGGTTCAGCAAGCATTTTTAGAACTCACAGGCTCTTATAGTGCCAGTTATCTAACAAGGTGCTAATGTTATAAATATCTTAATCTAGGGAGGAAAAAACAAACATATAAATACAGTATTTCAGCATGATAAGTTTCACAAGAAGGATATGGTATGCAAATAGAGTAGAAGAATCATCAGTACAGACAGCGTCAGGAGACATTTAGAGATGACTGTGGTGGAATCTTAATGGGAGGATAGATATCAGTGTTAGATTTTTTTAATGTTTTGAAATTTAATACACAGAGAAATGTGGAGAAAACATCAACCTGTCATTTTTAATTATAATAAACCTATTTGGGCCTTTCTAGCGAAAGTGAGATGATGTTAGGGCATTTCTCATTTTGTTTAAACCCAAAGAAAATCCTATCTGTCACATTTTGGGATCATTTTTCAGAAATATATCTGATGTTTGTAAGAGTTCTTCTCACTAATTCTTTATTAATGTTTTCATAAGGAAGCTTTTGACATCATGTGTATGTTTCCCAATAATTGCTAAAAGTTTGTGACCACTTTTGTCATGAAGAGTGAGAGGATTAATCAGTTGTTTAGATGCTGGCGCATAGTGATCATTGTCTACATGTAATGGAGTGATGATAGTGAATTTTTATGTGCTACTGAAAGTGTTGAACACAAAGGAGAATAGACTTGAATGAAAAGGAGAGTACAAAAAGGATCTGTTCATTCTCATACATAGAATGGAGAATAAATCATTTCAAATATCTCAATTTACACTTAAGGAGTCACATGGGATGTAAATTTGGCCATTGCCTTTCATCAAAGGATTTCTAAGCATCTCATAAGCATGCTCAGTAATTCTCTAAACATTCTTGTCAAGTTGGTAGCTGGCAATATTATCATTCTATTATAGTGAGGAGTAGCTGGAAGCACTGAAATATACTAAGTGATATTTTTATCTTCCATTCAGAAATTTCTTACTACTTTACAGGCTGGTATTATTATCAACTTTATGAAGCTTAGTGAGATTATGTGATTTTCCCAACCTTAGGGGAAGTATTTGGCATTGCATCAAGGCTCCCTAAATCTTATCAGCTTTACTTTGTTCTTCACCTCTCCACCACTTTCACCTGCAGTCATGCTATCCAGATTGTATTTTACGTAATGTTTTAAAAGTTCTATTAAGACAAAAAACCACATAGGGTTTCCAAGGAGCAGCTGGTGGATTTGAACTGCCAACTCTTTGGTTAGCAGCCATAGCACTTAACCACTACACCACCAGGATTTCCCAAAGTCCTGTTGTTGGTAGGTACTGTAAAGTCAATTCTGACTCAGTGACGCTATATACAACAGACTGAAACACTGCCCAGTCCTGCACCATGCCCACAGTCATTTTCATGCCTAAGCCCATCATTATAGCCACAGTTACCACTGCGTCTTGTTGAGGGTCTTCATCTTTTTCATGACCTTCCCCACTACCAAGCATGATATCCTTCTCTAGGGATTTATCCCTCCTGTCAGCATGTCCAAAGTTTGTTAGATATAATATCAGTATCTTTGCTTTCAGGGAGCACTGTGGTTGTACTTATTCTGGAACAGATCTGTTTGTTCTTTTGGTGGTCCATGGTACATTCAATATTTTTCCCTAACACCACAATTCAAAAGCATCCATTTTTCTGTCTTCCTTATTGCCCAGCTTTTGCATTCATAGGATGTGACTGAAAATACCGTGGCTTGGGTCAGGAACACCTTAATCTTCAAGGTAAAATCCTTACTCCAATAAAGAGGTTCTTTGTGGCAGATTTTCCCAGGGCAGTTTGTCTTTTGACTTCTTGACTGCTGCTTCCATGGATGTTGATTGTGGAACCAAGTAAAATGAAATCCTTGACAACTTCAGTCCTTTCTCTGTTTATCCTGATGTTGCTTACTGGTCCAGTTGTGAGTTTTTTATTTTCTTGATGTTGAGTTACAATCCACACTGAAGGCTGTGATCTTTGATCTTTATCAGTGTTTCAAAATCCTCTTCACTTCAGCAAGCAGGGTTGTGTCATCGGCATAACACAGGTTGTTGATAATAAGTCTTCTTCAATCCTAATGCCTTGTTCCTCACATAGTCCAGCTTCTCGTATTATTTGCTTGGTATACAGATCGAAAAGATGTCAAAGTATACAACCCTGACACACACCTTTCCTGACTTTAAATCATGCAGTATCCCCTTGTTCTAATTTGCACGACTGCCTCTTGATCTGTATACAGATTCCTTACGAGCACAATTAAGTGTTCTGGAATTCTCATTCTCTTCAATGTTATCCATAACTTGTTATGATCCACACAGTTGAATGCCTTTGCACAGTCAACGAAACACAAGTAAACATCTTTCTGGTATTCTGTGCTTTCAGCCAAGATCTGTCTGATATTGGCAATGATTTCTGTGATTCCTCATCCTCTTCTGAATCTGGCTTTAATTTATGGCAGTTCTCTATCAATATACTGTTGCAGTTGCTTTTGAATGATCTTGAGCAAAATTTTACTAGCATGTGATAGTAATGATATTCGATAATTTCTGCATTTGGTTGGATCTCCTTTTTTGGAAACAGGCATAAATATGGATCTCTTCTGGTCAGTTGACCAGGTAGCTATCCTTCACATATCTTGGCATAGACAAGTGAGCAATTCTAGTGCTACATCCTTTTGTTGAAACATGTCAGTTGATATTCCATCAATTCCTGGAGCCTTGTTTTTCACCAGTGCATTCAGTGCAGCTTTGACTTCTTCCTTCAGTACCATCCGTTTCTGATCATACACTGAAAAGTGTTGTTAGAGAACATCAAGTCACATAATTTCTTGTGCTTTTGAGGTGTTGTACCTAATTTTTAATTAGAAATTCAATGATAGTTCATTTTTTTGGTAGAATTATTTCTTTAATAGTGTCATTACAGTTCATAACTTCATATAATCAAAAGCGTCTACTTGTTCTATTCTGATAATCAGAGCCCTGTTTAGAATACTACCAAGTATTAAGCTAAATAAAATAGGGAAGGATGGTCTTAGAGAATTATATAACTAAAATCTGTGTATAAAGAATATAGTTACTTTCTATTCCTGTTGTTATAAAATAGCGTCTTTTTTTTAAGTCTGTTTTTAAATTCTCAGCAAAAATGCTAGTAGCAACCAGAATTTTTATCATAGTGAATTGAAACCTAGTACACTGAAAGATGGAATATGGTATTTAAATTATGAGAACAGGTAGAAATTTGGGTAAGTTGGAAATTAGAAGTCAGCTACAATGTTGTATGGTTACCCAAGAGAAAGGAGGTAATTAGAACATTATAGATAGGTGCTCATTTTTAATAAACTATAATAATAGCTGCATTAACTGCTCATAACTAGTTGCTAACTAGTCCTGTTAGTAAATGAGTAAATATTTTGGGAAAATATATTCATGCCATATATCTAAACAAGTTTTGTCCTTCATAGTATGTGAAGGTATGATGATTAAGTCTATGAACTCATCCTAGAAGAGGTGCTATGTGCTTTATTGCTGAATATCACTATGGTCATCTTCGAAGTACTCCCGTTGGGAAGCTGTGCACCGAAGCCAGTACGTAGTCCACCCTTCATTTTTCTGGAATGGCCGTCAGAGCTTTCATCAGATGTGATCTGACAATTAAGTTCGCAAACTCATCCTAGAAAAAGTGCTACGTACCTTGAAGTATTCTTCTCGAGAAACTATGCAACGATGCCAGTACCTAGTCCACCCTTTCAAAACACTTTTTCTAGGATGAGTTCATGAACTTAATTGTCAGAACTTATCTGCTCTGATGACAGCTGTGATGGACATTCCAGAAAAAGAGTTTCAGAATTGCTATGAGAGGTGGACTAGGCAGTGGTGTCACTGCACAGCTTCTCAATGGGAGTGCTTTGAAGGTAACCATTATGATATTCAGCAATGAAAGGTAACAGCACTTTTTGTAGGATGAGTTCATGAACTTAATTGTCAGACCTCGTATGTTCCTCTTGAGCCCTGCTGACATCATCCTAAATCCTCTTTCTGTTAGTAAGTTCATGGGTGGAGGAATGCTTTGCATGTACAAAACAAAACTACTGCTATTGAGATGATTCTGACTCACAGTGACCTTGCAGGACAGAGTAGAATTGCCCCATATGGTTTCCAAGGCTGTAATCTATATGGAAGGGAACTGTCTTATCTGTCTCCCATGGAGCAGCTGGTCTGTTGGTAGGTGGTTAATTTAATGACTGATAACCTGATTGACAGTAAGCGCAATTCTACGAGACTGGTAAGAATTATCCACTGCCATCAAGTTGATTCCTATTCATAGAAACCCTATAGGACAGAGTAGAACTGCCCCACACAGTCCAACGAGTGCCTGGTAGATTTGAACTGCCAGCATTTTGGTTAGCAGCCATAGCTCTTAGCCAGTATGTCACTGGGGTTTCCACGGTAAGACTACGTGGTCATAAATACCTTTAGTACGTTTACTTTTCTCTGCCTCTTTAACTCCTTCTCCTTCAACAAAGATTTATACACAGGACCTGAGTTTCTTTCCTGAAGCCCTGTGATGTTAGAAAATTCTCTCAAACTCATCTGTGTTGGCAGAACTAACAGATGTCTTCTTGCCTTATCTGTTAAATATTTTTGTGATTCCTGTAAATATTACCAGCTTGCAGTGATCAAATCCCTGGACTAGCTGACATCATATTGTGCACAACAGATCATGTTTTAGAGTCACAGTTAAAAAGGGAGATACCAGCCTCTTTTAACCCAGCTTGCTTTCTTGTTTACTTTTATGTATTTTCTTGATCTTAGGTCCCTCAAGGGCCTGATCTTGAAATGTTTTAAATCCATACATTTAGTTAGTTTCTCTAAATGTCACTCATTGATAATAAAGCAATAATATTTTGACCACTTAATATTAAGCTGGGGTTTGTTTCCTTCTAAAATACATTATTTATCAAAGAGTTTAGAAACAAATGATAAAAGATACTGTATTGTGTAACTGTAGTTTTTGCTTTCTTCTTTTGAATTGCTGGGAAATACCAGAACATCTCATAACTGAAATCAAAAAACCAAATCCACGCCTATTACTGTTGAGTTGATTCTGACTCATAGCTACCCTGTAAGATTTCTAGGGAGCGCCTGGTGAATTTGCTGACCCTTTGATTAGCAGCCAAACTCCTAATCACTGTGTCACCAAGGTTTCCCATAACTGAAGTAGAGTGGTACCTATTCCAAAAACAACAAAAAAAATCCCATTGTCGGCCAATCTATTCAGACTCATAGCAATACTATACAACTTAGGGCTTCCAAGGAGCGCCTGGTGGTTGGACTTTTGGTTAGTAGCCATAGCGCTTAACCACCACACTGTCAGGGTTTCTGTATATTCCAAAGTGAAATGTAAATACTTTTTTAGATTATTTGGAACTCCCACGTGCTCATACTGTTGCTCTCTCCTTGCATCACTGAGAATCCGTATTAAATTGATTTCAAGTAAGTTTCTAAAATAATTCTTTAAAACAGTTTAATTAGTCACAGAAATAATGTTTTATGGCAGGCTAACATATATAAGATAGCTAAATTTTTTTTAAAAAAAAAAGGAAAACTGTTGCTGTTTAGTTGATTCTGACTCATAGCAACATTATAGAGTAGAGTAGAATGGGCCCCACTGAGTTTCCAGGGAGCACCTAGTAGATTCAAACTGCCAGTCTTTTTGTTAGCAGCCATAATACTTAACCACTGTACCATCAGGGTTTCCAGCAAAATTAGTGAACACTGTTTAGATGGATTCAATTTTTGTATTTATTATTTACTGCTCAGTAATTTTTATAGGCTGTCCATCTCTTCTTGATTTTCAGTTGTCTGTAAATTAAGTCAGTTATTTATAATCATTTTCTATGATCTATACAGCACAACTTTATATTGTAGTCTATTTATTTATTTATTTTTGGCCTTATTTGTGTGATTTTGTATAATCTAGTTTTTTTCTATAACACAACTTTATGATATCTTTTTTTGCCTTAAAATTCTCTGATAATGTAAATAATTTATGTGTCACAGGGATCAAGCAAGTACGTTTAATGCTGTATTTGTCACTGAGAAAACTAGTTTTAATTCATATTGACCTTTTTCTCCTTTGAGCATTTAGTCTGAATTCAGTAAAATGTTGATGACTGCTCTTTAGAAGACAGCTGTACGAAATAAAGTATTATAAATATTCAGCTTTCCTTTCTAAGCATTGTCACCAACAGCTGGGTATCCAGTTTAGCAGAACAGGTTTTACACACAAAGAGCCTGGCATGTTCCTGAATCAGTTTAGTGAAGGTGACAAAAAATAGTTTCTTACGGGTTGGGGACTTGTAAAGTAATAGAGCATCTGTTCCTCAGTTAAGTCATAGTCTGGTAGCACTGAATCATGTTTAAAGGTAGAATAATGTGCAAAACTTTTTTCACCTTGTTCATACCTTTACTGCAATACCTAGTGCTTTTATTTCTGGAAATAATATACTTTTAACGTCTCTATTGAAGGTATGGAAACCCTGGTGGCATAGTGGGTTAAGTGCTACGTCTAATAACATAAAGGTCGGCAGTTCAAATCTGCCAAATGCTCCTTGGAAACTGTGGGGCAGTTCTGTTCTGACCTTTTGGTTCACTATGAGTTGGACCTGACTCAATGGTGGTAGGGTTTTTTATGTTTTTATTGAGGTATTAATGTTTTGAAGGTATAAATTATTTTGCTGTTATTTGTGATTTTGTATTAGTGGTATTTAGAAACAGATAAAGTAATATTTTGCTAAGGTTTCTTGTAATATGACTTTAATCTTTGAATTGTAATATGGTTGTCCATGTATATAAAATCACATACATAAAAAGTGCTCTATTTAAATATTATGATTGTGTTTTGAAATATACTATTAAAAACAAACTCAGTTTTACTGTGAATAATTGCTTTTTATATAGTATTCCGCTGTATTAAGTTATATAAAAATTAGTTGGTAAAAGTAACAGAATTTTTGTTTATGTATCTTACTCTTAAAGCATGTCTACTTAAATAATGTCAAATCTAAGACTTCTTTAAATGTTTTTTTGCAGTGCTAAAAGATCACTAAGATTAGAAGGTCTATTAAAAGAAGATGTAAGTACTTACGAGTTTGTAATTACATAATAATATTTTTGTTTATAAATTTTAACTACTGATTTACATTACTAAAAACAAACAAAACACTGTGGCAGTTACGACTGGGACATCATTTTGCTGGGTATAAATTTTTAAAAATTTATTTTGTAGTTTGTGTAAGTTTTTGCTCGACTTTAGTTGTTTAGAAATTAGTGAAGTAATTTAGTAGAAATTTAGTTTACTCTTGAAAAAATATACTGCCACTTACAAGTTCAACAAACAGCAGAGTAAAAATAATGTTTTAATCTGCATCCAATCTGCTAAATTGAAATAATACACTAGTAACATTTTATATAAAAATGTACTTCAGCTATGCTGGCATAATTAAACAGTATAATAAACTTCTTCATGGTTGCCACAATAGAAATAAAATTATACTGTTGCTAGCTATCAGGAAATATGTTAGTTTATAATTTTTTCATATGAACTGTAGATGTAGGCAGAGACTCTAATATTGAAATACGTATGCTTCTAATTTTCAGTGGATATAAATTGATAAGAAAGTAAATTAAAACAAATAGCTAGTCAATAATTGAGCTCCTAAGAAATCCCATTTAATAATGCTTTTTCAAGAAATGAGTTTTACATACAATTTCTCTTGGGAAAATACAGTAGTGTTTAACAAAACAGAAATTTACCATTTAAAAGATGTCCTGGATGGTTGTTTAAAAAAATTAAACAAAGATGGCAAAATACTGCTGTGACACTAAAAAAATCATTAGCAGTATAATTAGCAGTTTAGTGTACCGTTATCCAACTTGTTCTGTACAGAATGCAGCTGTGACTGTAATTCTGCATCTGTCTCCTTGGTCAGAATGATACTTTGGTAAGTGAGTACTCCAGCTTGAAATGAATGCTGTTCTTTGCTGCCCCAAAGCTGTTCTTTGGGAGACAGTAACGTAATTTGAATAAAACAGAACAGCAATTTCAGAGTTTATTCTCTTAAACTGGCTTTCTGTCCATTTTTCCAGAGATAAGGATGTGTCGACGTATCCAGTGGCACAGCTGATACCCTTATTAGAAGAACACATTGTTACATTTGACCAAGTTTGTGCCTTTAAACCAGTAGTTGACTTAGCTTCATACCACTTGGCCACCCACTGCCAAAAGCAAGTTTCTAGTGTCGTAGCCTGGGCCTTTCTTCACTAGTTCTAGTTTCTGACTTATTTCTGGTATTCTTAGTGTTTGTACTTTAGACTCATTGTTTGTCTGCAAGTCTGTATTCAGACAGCTTTTGTTCTCTTCTGGTGCTGAATCTGCATTTCTCTCCTTGACTACGTTTATGCTTTCAGCCACTCCAGTAAGAGCTTAGCCCTATAGCAGCCTGACTTCAAGGATCTACCACATGACCATTCATCCCATTGAAACTGCTTTAGCCTGTGCAGAAGGAAATCAGATTTTCAAGACCTGCTTGTTTGTAGGAATGCTTAATTGCTGCAAAGCTGCAGAGGAACAAGTAGTAACTGTCTGTTTTGCCTTACTGATGGGATGCTGAAGGAAGATGACTCTGGTGTCCATCAAAGGAAGTGGCCCTTATGTGTACACTGGCTGAAGTGGAGCTGTTTCATCCTAAACCACTGTTCTCCCAGAGATGTTTAGAACTCCTAGTATTCCAAATATGGTTGCATTCAGAGAGATTATTGTTCCATGATGTTAGGGCAGGGCTGCAAAAGTGAGTTTTGTTTGGTTTGTTTGTTTGTTTTCCTTATGGGGAAGGAGATATGGATCATCTCCTGTGTTCCACTACAGAATATTCGGTGCCAGTACCACTGTTTCTTGCACTTTCAAAATTGTTAAGGGGCTGGTAAGGAATGAGAGGGTTTTCATTTGTCATTTCCTATAAAATTGGAGCTATACAAGTTGTTGCCCTCTGAGCATTGTTTCTGTGTGGATTTTTAATAACTGAGATAAATTACTCAGTCCACACTGTTACTGATACTAGCCCACATGAATTTATAGGAACAAATGGCTACCTGGCTATGTACCTAGCCAGCTTAATACTCTTTCTTTGAGACCATCTAAGAGAGGGAATAGGAGCAGATATTATAGATAAGAAGGAGCATACTTCCTAGTAAGGCCAGCTCAGTGGGCATGCTGCCAGAGGGAATAGTGGTGCAGGTTTTTTGGAGAGTTTTTCTACTTTGTACGTAGATTCCAGGCCAGGTTACTGTATTACTATTGATAAAACCCTTTTAAGTCTGATTTTTCCTGTATGCCCACCTTGTTTTATCTCAGAGACAAAGGGCTTCTGGAACTTCAGATTCCAGGGCTTTAGGAAATTCTATCGCACACCCCTTGCACGCATTACTTACTGACCTGGCGCATATTTACTTCTTCACTCCTTTCTGTTGTTGTTGTTAGGTGCCATTGAATCAATGTCAGTGCATAGCAACCGTGTCTGACAGAGTGGGACTGCCTGTGAAGGGTATTTAGGCTGTGATCTTTATGGGATCAGATGGCCAGGTCTTTCCTGCACAGGCACCAGATAGGTTCCAACCACAAGCCTTCCAGCTACCAGCCAAACGCTTAATCACCAGAGCTCCTTCCCTCTTTCCTACCCTTTCTTTATTCCTTCCCTTCTCTTGTTTGCTAGCCTCGCCCTCCCTTCCTTTCTTCCTTTGTAGTAATAACATGTTCAGACACAAAAGAGGATAGAACAGTATAATGGACTCCTGTGTATCATCACCCATCTTCAACAGTTTTTAACACTGTGCTAAATCTATCTATACATACACCCATACATACCGATACACACACACAATATGTGTCTGTGTATATTTTTTTCCTGGAATATTTTGTAGCAGGTCATAGACGTACTACTTTATCAGTCTATACTTCAGTGTGCATCCATACAGATAATGAATGACTTCTTTCTTCTTAACTATAACACTATAATCATATCTGACAAAATAAACATTAATTCTCTGAGATTATCTTTTAACCAGTTAATATTCACATTTTCGTAGTTATTTTAAAATGTTTTTCAAGTTGGCTTAATGACAATCAGAATCGAAGCAAGATTTTCACATTGCATTGGTTCTTATCTCTTAGGCCTTTTTAAATCTATAGATATCCTCTGTCTGTCTCACTTTTTTACTTGTAATTTATTTTTTGAAAATACTAGGACATTTGTTATATAAGCATATTGTATGTTCTGAATTTGGTTGATTTTGTTCTTGTGGCGTTGTTTAAATGATTCCACTGTCCTTCATATTTTCTATAAAGTTAGAGCTGCAGGCCTGATTACATCCTAGTTTAAAATTTTTGGCAAGAATACTGTATAGGTGTACTTCTTATTGTATCACCTCACCTTATTGTTATCACTTCAGGAAGCACAAAATGGTCTGGCTACTGATCCTTAGGTTCAGGTGTGTTCAGCCTGATCTACGAGGTCTGACAATTAAGTCCGCAAACTTAATTGTTCAAAGTGCTACGTACCTCAGTGCTGATTATCACTATGATCCCCTTTGAAGCACTCCCCTTGGGAAGCTGTGCACTGATGCCAGCTTCAGTGATGTCACCCTTCAAAGCAGTTTTGGAACTGTTGTTCTGGAATGACCCTTAGAGCTGTCAATCCTGTTACCCTTCATCTCCTGCATGTCATCAAAATGTCTTTGTTTCGACATTTTCTTTATCTTCAGGTAAAGAAAAAAGTCACTGGGGACCAGATCAGGTGAGTAGGGAGGGTGTTCCGATATAATTATTTGTTCACTGGCTAAAAACTGTCATAGACAACTGTGCAATTAAGTCTGAGAACTTACCACCGTGCTACCACATGCAGTGGCCGTTCCAGAAAAAGGCTTCCAAAATTGCTTTGAAGTTGGACTAGATGCTGGCATTGGTGCATAGCTTCCCAAAGGGAATACATCAGAGGTGACTGGAGTGATATTCAGCAATGAGATATGTAGCATTAGAACAATTAAAGTTGCAGACTTAATTGTCAGTCCTTGTAGGCAGAACTGATAGACTTCACCCAGCAGCAGTAGTAGGTGAATACCTATGACTGACACTGCCGGGTGGAAGTCTAGCTCTTTATGAGAAGATTCCTGAGGAAATGGAACGTACAAGAGAGCTACTATGCCATCGTAACCTGTATACTTTCAGCAGATAAGCAGTTACCCAGGTTCTATGGCAGTGCTAACAAAACGAAACACTATATCAAGTTCCTGAAACTTAGACAGTCATCCTGGAAGGATAGAACCTGCAACCCGATCCATATCTAGTACAATTTTCCACGTAGGACTTGTAGCAAATCCTCAGTTGCTCATGGAAATCACAACATTTTGAAGGAGATTTGTTCCTCAGAGGCTACATATAGTCATTTTTCTAAGAAGATTTGCCAGTCTTTAACTTCTGGGTCCAGCCACTTTTATTTCTACTTTCTGTTACTCTATCTGAGTTATTTCATCCACACAAATCGTTGTTCCTGTTAGGTAGCATCCAGTCATTTTTAACTCAGAAACCCCATGTGACAGAGTAGAACTGCCCCATAGGGTTTTCTAGGCTACAATCTTTAAGGAAGCAGCTCACCAGGTCTTTCTCCTCAAAGACTTGGTTGGGTTTCAACCACAACCTTTGCTTTAGCAGTTGAACTGGATGGTATCTTATTTGTGTCCTGGTTCTGGAAGATACCTTTCAAGGCCACCAAGTTCTAATTCATCTTCCTGCCTCCTGCAAACTAATACCAATGTTAGCTTCATGGTAGGAGGTACAAATGAAACAGTGGTCATGGAAGAGTACATCTTACTGCGGAAGCGCCCTCGAGTATGTCTGTCACGGACTTTCTGGGTCACACGAGAGTGCCGGCCCGGCCTCAGGCCAGCCTTGTCTCCAGCCAGCTGGCAAAGGCCAGCGCTCTGTGGTATGAATCGTGAGCGAATAAGAGCAAGACTCGGTGCTGTCATTTTGTTTTTCAATTGTACTTTTTAAGTTTACTCAGCAAATTAGATTCGCGTTTGACTGCTTCCTTGCAAAAAAAGTTGTTCAGTGACATTAGTTACGTATTTTTCATAATGTGTCAGCACTCTCTTTAACTGTATTCTAGTGGTTCCATTTCCACTCCCTGGTTCTCTGCCCCCTTCCCGTCTAGTGTTGTTGGGTGCCATTGAGTCAGTCTGGCTCACAGCAACCTTGTGTTCGACAGAATGAAGCCCTGCCCAGCCCTGTGCCATTCCCACAGTCGTTGCTATGCTTGAGCCCACTTTTGGAACCAGTATAAAATTACAAAGAAATACTCCCTTGAAGACAAGACCAGAACCATTTTCTTAAAATGGTTGTTTCCTTGGGGCAGTGCCCTCACCCAACCCATTTCCTGAAGTTCTTTTTCTCCTCAGAACTTCCTTGAGAAGAAACAGCCATGGCTAGCTGAAACCAGCTAGAACTGGTCCGACCCTCCATCCTGGCATTCCAAACAACCTTTAGCTCAATAACTGTTCTATGCATGGTAAATCCACACCCTCCACCCCCCATCCCGAGAAGAAATGACCTGCGAATGAACAGGAATGGCTAAGTTCCTCCCAGAATGGAACCTGCCTTAGACAACTTAATGGCTTATTCATTCTAAAACGCTCTAGGCGTGCATGCTCACCATTTTGTATTTTGAAACTGATCCTTCCCATAGAAACCAGCCTCAGCAAGCTGCCTCTGAGGCAGTCTTGGATGGCATGCAGCCCCATCTATCTCTTAGCTTGGCCAACCAATAAAGTTGCCTTTCTTTCTCCCCAACTCAGTCTCTTGTCTTTTGGGCCCTGGACGGAATTGCGTTGTGCAGAATCCAGAGTTCCCCGCAACTCCTTTAGCTGCCATAATCCTTTTTTCTTTTGTTTCTGCTTTTCCAAATACCTGTAGTACTTGGTGTTTTAAATATTTCAGTGACAGCATGGGCTAGAATTCATAATAATAACAACAGATCCTTTATATCCCATATTTCATCATGAAAGAATCCTTAGTTAGTACTTTCTAGACTGTTTGTAATAGGTAAAAATCAATAAAATGCCAGCACCTTTTTGGTAGACTGTGCTTTAAACAAGTTGAAGAAGCAAGCTACAATTTGTAAGAGATACTGAAGGAAAATGTCATATCTATTTGAAATTATGGAGAGAACATTGATTTTTTTTTTTAGACGGAAAAATCAATGCCCAAATTTCGGTTTTGCTAATGTACCAGGTTTGACCTCCTTACATAAAGTACAGTGGCGTTCAGTGATTGTAGACAATCCTAGAGCATGGCATTTTTCTTTTTAGTAGCGATGTTAAATATCTCTAAGGAGTCAGTAAATGTTACAAGCAGTTGTAATTTATTATAAAAGTAGCCAGCTAACCCGTTCCCATCAGGTCATTTCCAATTCATGGCCACCCCACGTGTGTCAGAATAGAAGTGTGCACCGTAGGGTTTATCGTGGCTGATTACTTGAAAGTAGACCACGAAGTAGTTGTGAATTATTGCATCCTGAATCCTCTCTAACTTCTAGCTAAATCTGTACATCTCACTTTTTTTTTCCTATTTTTCTAAAAGGTTTAGTAAGTAGCCCTCACCATTGTTGAGAGCTTACCTTTTTAATTTGTAGCTCAGTCTTTTCCTAAATCCTAGTCTTCTTTTCTATTGCGGAAGTCAAATAAGTGAGCCAGGTCCTTCAGAGTTTGGGGGATAGCAGGATGGAAGTTCCTGGATGGCTTCTGAACTCTATTTAGAATTACTTCTAAGCATCTTCAGGAATTAAGAGTTAAAGGACCTTGAAGAAAGAAAATTTAGGAAAGCAAGATTATACCTTTATTTATACCACTAAACCAAAAAAACCAAACCAGTCAAGTTGATTCTCACAGTGACACTATAGACAGAGGAATTGAGTTTCCATGGAGCACCTGGTGTATTTGAGCTGCCGACTTTCTGGTTAGCAGCCGTAGCACTTACCCACTACACCACCAGGGTTGGCAGATATGTAAAAATATATATGTACTACTCAAGACGGGACTGACCATACCAGGAAGACCATGTGATTAGAAGTTTGGCATTTTGAGTTGTGTGATAACAGCCTAACTTCTGGCGAATGGAGGAGTGATGGAGATTTCGCCAGTGAATCATGACCAGTGGTTCAATCTTGTCTGTGTAATCAAACCTCAGTGAGTTTGGAGGTACTTTATGTGATTGATAATGTTCTACATTCATCAGTACACTTGGAGGGCAGCGCATCCCCAAGGACACAGAAGCTTTGCATTTGGGACCCTCCCGGACCATACCCTGTAAGTCTTTCCTTCTAGGTGATTCTGATTTGTGTCCTTTTGCTATAATACATCTATAGTAGTAAATACAGGGCATTCTTGAGTTCTGTGAATCATTCTAACAAATTATTGAATTTGAGGGAATAGTGGGAATGCCTGAATTTCAAGGCAGCTGGTCAGAAGTAAGAGTGGTATAGGGACCCCCAAGCCTAAAGCTAGTGTCCTGAGGAAGTAGTAAGAACCCTGGAATTTCTAGCTGACTGGAAACCCTGGTGGCGTAGTGGTTAAGTGCTACGGTTGCTAACCAAAAGGTCAAGGCGTTCACATCTGTCAGGCACTCCTTGGAAACTTGATGGCATAGTTGCAGTCTGTCCTGTAGGGTTGCTATGAGTCAGAATCAAATCAGTAGTAGTGGGTTTGGTTTTTTGGGTTTTGGTCAGAAGTGAAGGGGGCCTGGAGATCTCTGAACTTGCTGTTGGTATCTGAGGTAATGATAGTCTTACAGAGACTGTGCCCTTAGCCTAGGAGGCTTAGCCTCACTCCAGGCAGTTCAGACCCACCCAGATGTGCCTTGAAAGTCGTGGTGACATGCTTCAAAAAGATCACAACTGTGAAACCCCTATGGAGTGCAGTTCTCTGAAATAGCACAGGTCACCAGGAGTTAGAAATGACTTCAGGCCAACTAGTTAGGTTTTTGGTTTTTCCCACCCTCCCCTCCCCAAGTAAAGTCGTTTATATAGACAAAGGTATATTCTGATTTCCCACCCATGTATAGTAACTATAGACAGACATTTTCCTCTGAAGTAATATCAGAACCCCTCCCACCCCTCACCCTCCTGCAAAAAGAAAGAAAAAGAGAACCCTCAGTATATTTAAGGTGAAGCAAGTAAAATACACGTATGTGCTCGCTGTTTTTTGTTTTTGTTTTTGTTTTTTATGAAAGCTAGAAAATTGTTTTCAAGGAGAAATTCATGATCTACAGTTGCAGTGTTTAGACATTTGGCAATTGGATAAAATAATGTTTTGGTGAAAATAGCAAAACAGATTGACATAAATGTACATTAAGGTAGTGACTTTCATTTCTTGCACATACACAGTGAAAGTTCTAAGCAATAAATTCTTGGAAAAGTAGAGTAGGGATTGGATAAATGTCACAGTTTATGACTGAATACATATAAACAGGTGAAAACTAAAGATGGAGAGGTAATAGTTACCACCTGATAAAGAAACTTAAAACCTTTTACTCTACGAAAAAGACATTGCCTTAGAGCTGGAACTTGGTACTGTAGTTTGATTTTTTTTAAAATATGTTGGTTATATTTGTGGCTACTATGGATACATAAAATAGTGAAATGTCTGTTTTTTCCCTAATACAAAGAAATACCTATCATTTAAAATAGTAACTATAAAAGATTTTTTTTATATTTTTTTGATGCTGTCCAGTCTTATCTTTGCTTATCCGTCACCTTTTTCCCTTACAGGAACATAGCTGTAGCCCACTTTTCCTCTCTGTTGAATTTCCGTTGTATGTGTAGTACCTTAAGACCTCTGCTTTTTACCTTTTAAGATCCCTAAGAACAGGACATTTTTTTTTTTATATTTCTTCATGATGATAGTTAACAATTGCTAGAAGACAAATAAGCAAGTTTGGGGGGAATTCAGAAGACGGAGCAGTGAATAGTGTGATACCAGTTATTTGGAGTCAGCACATCATGAAAGAGAACTAAACAAAATCAAGACCAGTTCCTGGGGAATATAAGGAGGACATTTCACTCGGTCACAGCATGAGCTGAGGCAAAGCCATGTATAGCTTGGTGACTTAGACATTAGGTGCCAATTAATAATGGATGAGTAAGCTAATAAAAAAATGAATATATTGTGAAGAAGTGACCTGGTCAAGGTTACTAGACTGTTCCTTTAGGTCATTCATTCATGCTTTTAGGTCATTCATTCATTCATCAAACATTTTTTGGTTCTAGGTTATAGAAATGAAGAAATTATGTTTAAGGTGTTTAAAGTCTGATGAGGCAGACAGAAATGTATAAATTACTGAAATGTATCAAATTATCAAATTATATGAACTTCAATAAAAGTTATACACATGGGTATGTGGGTGCTTGGAGGAAAGAACCACAGGGAAGATTTTTATAGAATAGGTCAATTTTTCAAAGGCCTTAAATATAAGGCTCAGTTATTTTGTACCCTGTTTTGGTTATCTCTAAGGTAAGCTACAGTGTATCATTAAGATAAGCTGTTGCAACATTCAACCATTTCAGGAGGTGGCATACAATTGAGAACCTTTGGTACTGAAGAAAGAGGTCTAAGCAGCTCTAAGAGCACTGGGGAAAAGCAAGTCTCTAAGAATTTCTTTGTATCACCTTGACTTTCCATGTGGACGATCTATGATTGCATTTTTCATTCCCACTTTTTGTTTTAATGTTGTCATCTTTTACATCTCTATTTCCCTGTGTTCAGTGTTTTAGCTTTGATTTATTTTTGTGGCTTTTCTATCTGAGTAGATGATCTGGTTGTTGCTGTGTCCTGTGGTCTAGTATTGGGTTGTTATGTAATGTACTGATTCTTTAACCAGAGTACTCCTGTTACTGTGTCTTGTAAATTTGGCTTGATTTTTCCAATCTTCTAAACTTCTGTTTATCTGGAAATGCCCTGATTTCACCATTGTATCTAAGAGACAGTTTTCCTGGATGTATAATTCTTGGCCGGCAAGTTCTTACTTCAACACTTTATAAATGTATATATCATCCCATTGCCTTCTTGCATGCATGGTTTCTGCTGTGTATTCATAGATTAGTTTTAATGACTCTCCTTTGTGGATGACTTTTTATTTTTCCCTAGCTACTTTTAAAATTCTCTTTTTACATTTGGTTTGACAAGTTTGGTTATAGGGAGACTTGTGTTTAGTCTGCCATCTTGACTCCACCCCCAACAAGTTTGATCATGTGTTGATAACTTTTGTTTGGGATCTTCCTTGTGTGGAGTTTGATGAGCATTTTGGATCTTCTAATCTTTTCATGGTATCAGGGAAGTTTTCTGTTTACAAATCTTCAACAATTCTCTTTGGTTTTTTTTATTATCACCCTGTTCTGGTACTCCAGTCACTTGTAGAATATTCCTCTTGATAGAGTCCCATATCATTCTTAGAGTTTCTTGATTTTTTTTTTAATTCTTTTATCTGATTTTTGTTCAAATATGTTGGTATCAAGTGCTTTATCTTCAGTCTCACTAATTCTGACTTCCATTGCCTCAGTTCTTGCTCCTATGACTTTAAACTGAGTAATCTAATTTTGAAATTTTATGGTTCATCTTTTGGGTTTCTATTTGCTGTCTCTCTAAGGATTCTTCTTTTTTTTTAATTGTGATTAAGTAAAAGTATACAATTCAAATAAATTTTGCATGCCCACCTATCTGCAGCTTCTTCTGCTCTCCTTGTTTGGTGAGAGCACACTCCTCCTTTTCATTCTGTTTTTCTCTATGGATTCTTGCAGCCTGTTAAATTTGTCATTCTGTTGCTTTCTCTGTGTGCTCCTTGACTTGTTCTGCATTTTGCCTTGATCTGCTTCCTGAACCTTTGAAGAGTTCTGTATATTAATCTTTTGTTTTCTACTTCTGGTAATTCCAGGAGATTCTCTTCATCTGCAAGATTTCTTCATTCTTTATTTTGGGAGCTTGCTGAAGCCGTCATGGTCTCCCTTACTATGTGATTTGACGTTGACTATTGTCTTCCAGCCATCGATGAGTTATTGTATTTATTTATTTTATGTGTGTTTATTGTGTCTTAACTCCTTGTTTTATTTTTGATACTCCCCAATAGGCTGCTTCATGTGAACCAGCTTGATTATTGGTGCCTCTGATGCTCTGACATCCTGTTTCCAAGTGGTTAGAGCTGTTACTATGTATATGAGCCCATAAGTCTGTTTACTTTTTTGTATGAATTCCGCTCGAGTATCTGGGTAGCTTGTCACCATGTGCATGGTGCAGGATATCTCTTACTGTCCTAGATGAGCACAGGTGATTGGTATAGGCACAGCTATCTGTCTGCTGCAGGGTGTCACCCACTGAACAGGCAGGGCACTGACAGCCATCCTTGAATGTCTCTGAGGAAAGCCTATCCCTGTTCCCTAGAGCACATAGATGAGTAGGTTTTACAACCAAACCATGGGTTCCTAGTCTTGATGGCTGTAGGGACTAGGAGGCACCATTTATTCTATGTCACAGGTGGCTAGGTGGCATGTGTGGTGCCCACCAATTCACAGGCCCCTGATGTGAGTGCATGAGGACCCTGCTTCTCTTTGCCAGCCAGTGCCTATAGAAATACAACAAGTGGATGGCTTTGGCAAAGAGAAATTTATTTTTTTCCTTCAGTAAAATAGAGTAAGAGTCCAAATTCAGGGCATCAGCTCCAGGGGAAGGCGTCTTCTTGGCTCTGGAGGAGGAAAGTCCTTGTCATAAATCTTTCCCAGGGCTGCGAGCTTTTGAGATGCAGGGACCCCAGGTCCTAAGGATGCACTGTGCTCCCAACATAGCACTGCTTATTTCTTCCTGGTGCAAGGTCCTCAAGTCTGTTTTCCTTTCCTTTATATGTCAAGAGATTGCCTCAAGGCACAATACAGTCCTACCTCGCTAACACAACCATTGTTCATCCTACCTGCTAATATGATAGAAAGAGGATTTACAGCATACAGGAATATCACACAATACGAGGATTCATGGCCTAGCCAAATTTCTACACAAAATTTCTACACAAATCAATCCATGACACTGTTTAACAGGTGGAATGGTACCAATGCCACAAACTTTTGTCTCCGACACATAGCTAATACAGTTGAAGCTAGACTTCAGGTATATACTCTGTGGTACTGTGCAGTACCGTGCTAATAAAAGCCTTCACTATTGAAATGGGCCATCACAGGTATATGCAGGAGTGAAAAGCACTCAGAGTCTGTGGACTTTTTCTGCTTGTTCTTAGTGCAGAGAGGATGTTTCTATCCTGAATTCATGGCTTAGAGGAGCAAGCAGCTTTTTTTCCTGCTTGTTAATTTCTTCTGACTCCAAAGCTGGGACAGTTGCTCAGCGAGAATGAAAAGTCTTATTTCCAACCCAAGGAACATGGCAGTCTGGCAGTCTCTGAAGCAGGCTTGTACCCAGTGCAGAGCAAGAATAGGGTAGGTAAACTGGAGAGAGGTTTTCTCTGAAGGAATTTTTTTTGATCCACGCAGTTAGTTAGATGCATGTATTTGTCTTTTATTGATTGTCAGTTTATACAGATTCTAGAGGCCTGAGTAAACTCCCCAACTCACTATCTCTTGATATACAAAATATGTCGCAAACACCACTGCTTGTCTCACCACTGGTGCCAACTGATCTGGCCTGTTGGGTAATGGTTCTAGCCAGGTCAGGTCTGGCAGCACCTCACTGTGTCTGAACCATCTCCCTTCCTCCCCATTCCTTTCCACCTCCGCTCCCCCCCATCGCTCAGTCCAATACCTCAACTTTGCCTTTGATTTTCCACAATCCTAGATTGTCATATGTAATCAATTCATTTGTTTTTTTTTTTGGATCTTTGTTGTAAGAGGACCACAGGAAGCATGTAACTACTCTGTCATCTTAGCCTTGCCTTTAAGGCTCCAAGAATTGAGAGAATACTACCTGATTTGTTTTAGCAAATGGATTCAGCACTGGAAGTGGTCATTTGTTTATGTTACCTGACCTGTCAACTGAAAGAGATCCATATTTTTACCTATTCCAAAGAAAGGTGGTACAACAGAATGTGAAAATTCTCAATGTCATTAATATCAAACATATAAAATTTTGCTAAATGTCATTCAAAATGGATTGCAGCAGTATATAGACAGGTAACTGCCAGAGATTCAAGCTGGATTCAGAAGAGGATGTGGAACAAGAGATATCATTGTTAATATCAGATGTATCATGGTTGAAAGCAGAGAATGCCAGAAAGATGTTTACGTGTGTTTTGTTGACTGTGCAGAGGCATTTAACTGTGTGAATCATAAAAAGTTGTGGATAACACTGCAAAGAATGGGAATTCCAGAACACTTAATTGTGCTCTTCAGGAAACTATACATAGAGCAAGAGGCAATTATTCAAACAGAGCAAGGGAGTACTACATGGTTTAGAGTTAGGAAAGGTATACATCAAGGTTATATCCTTTCATCACATTCATTCAGTCTGTATGCTGAGCAGATGATCTAAGAAACTGGAGTATATGAAGAAGAATGAGGCATCAGTATTGGAGGAAGATTCATAAGCACTCCATAATATGCAGATGATACAATCTTGTTTGCTAAAAATGAAGTGGACATGAAAGACTTACTGATGAAGATCAAACATCACAGCCTTCAGTATGGGTTACACCTCAACATAAAGATAACAGAAATGCTCACAGCTGAACCAGTAAGTAACATCATGATGAATGGAGAAAATATTGAAGTTGTAAATGCTTTCATCTTACTTGGACCCACAGTCAACATCCATGGAAAAGTGGTCAGGACATAAACGATGTATTGCATTGGGCAAATCCACTACAAATGATGCCTTTACAGTATTATAAATCAAAATGACACCTTGAAGACTAAGATGCCCTTGACCCAAGGTGTGGTGTTTTCAGTCTCCTCATATGCATTTGAAAACTGGACAGTAAGAAAGACTGAAGAGGAACTGATGCTTTTGAACTATTGTGTTAGCAAAGAATATTGGATAAACCATAAACTGCCAGAAAAATAAACAAATCTGTCTTGGAATAAGTATAGCCAGAATGTTCATTAGAAGCCAGGATCGTGAGTCCTGTTCTCACATACACTGGACAGGTTATTAGGAGGGGCCAATCCCTGGAGAAGGACATCATGCTTGGTAGAGTAGAGGGTCAGTGAAAAAGAAAATGGCCATAAACAAAATGGATTGACACAGTGGCCGCAACAATGGGTTCAGGCATGATGATTGTCAGGATGGCACAGGACCAGGCAGTGCTTCATTCTGTTACACAGAGAGGGTTGTTACGAGTTGAAATCGACTTGTCGGTAACAACAACATTGTGTTGACTTTGAGGGGCTTATGACAGCACTGATCCCTCAGATGTCTTTGCGAATCTTAGTTATTAGGCACCTCTGAGAGTTCCTTGACCCAGGGCCACATTTACACTTCAGATTCAGTTGAAAGCAATAGGATGTGATTGAGTGATAACATTTTAATGCTAAAATTTTGTGAATATACTTTAATTATTGTGGAGACCTGAACTATCTACATAACTTGAAAAGATGTTGTTGGCTTTTTGTGTGTGTGTGTGATTAACTGAAAGTATACAACTCAAGTTAATTTGCATACCCACCTAGCTACAGCTCCTTTTGCTCTTCCTTGCCCAGTGACAGCCCACTCCTCCTTTTCATTCTATGCTTGTTGTATCCTTTTCACAATCTCCTGTCCCCTCCTCTCCACCCTTTTCTCTCCCATCTAGAAAGACAGCAGTAGGACACCATCCTATAAATGCATAGGTCCATCAAGTACACGCATCATATGATCACACTGTGTCTTCTTTTTCGCTGACCCTTTTTCTTGTGTTGCCCCTGACTCGACATTGTGTGCCCCATCACAGCTGTCTTTGGTGTTGGCTGGGCACCATCTGGTTCTTCTGGTCACATGTTGATACAGTCTCCCATTCACATGGGTCCTTCTGTCTCCTGAGTTCCTTTTTCCTCTTGTCTTTATTGTTCTCAGTGATCATCTGTTTGGGCTGAGTTGGGACCATTTGGTGTACCTCAAATGGCAGCTTGCTAGCTTTTAAGACGCCAGACGCCACTTAAGCAACATGGGGTGCAGAGGACTCTATTAGCAATAGGCTAGTAATGCCTTCTGGCTTCAATGTCCCTTGAGAGCATGCTTTCCAGACCCCACCCCTACTACTCTCTCCTTGCAATATTGGGTTGAGATTAGTTTTCAATTTGTGGGACATCTAGTTAAGTTGATCTGATTTCTACTGTACTGTCACTGCTTTCACCTAACCAAATTTCTGTCAACTGTCTAATCTATGACCAATCCTCTCCCTCCCACCCTACCCTTGTAGCCATCAAAGATTCTTTTCGTCTGTACATGAGTCTGGTTTTAAGTCCTTATACTCTGGGTCTCATACAATATCTGTCCTTTTGCTGCTGATTTCACTCAGCATAGTGTCTACCAATTGAAACCAAGTTATGAGATGCTTCCTAAAACCATCATTGTTCTTTATCATTGCATAGTGTTCCCTTGAGTGTATGTACTGTAGTTTGTTTATCCATTCCTCTGTTGATGGACATCTGGGTTGATTTCATCTTTTTGCTGTTGTGGACTGTGCTGCAGTAAACATTGTGTACATGTATGCATTCATGTAACAGCCTTTGTTTCTGTAGGATTTATTCCAAGCAGTGGGTTTACTGAATCAAATGGCTTATCTATTGCCAGCTTTTTGAGGGAGCACCAGATTGCTTTCCAAAGAGATTGTACCATTTTGCAATCTCACCAGCAGTGGAGGAGAGTTCTGGTCTTCCCACAGCTTCTCCAGTGTTTGTTGTTTTATGTGTTTGGATCATGGCCAACCTTGTTGGGGTGAGATGGTATCTCACTGTAGTTTTGATTTGCATTTCTCTGACAGCTTGTGACTATGAGCATTTCCTCATGTTTGAAAAGATAGTATCTTTGAAGGTTATATTTGAATATATTTGAAATTTGAAAATAAAAAACAAAGAAGATGGTTTGTATTTTGCTCAATTTTCAAAGATATTTTTAAAGGTCTGTAACTACACAAGTATTTCTGTTTCATCTTATTATCTATTTCCAGTCATTGAGTCCTTCAAAAATCCAGAGGAAGGAAAGGATTGCAACTTATTCTCCAATAGCTGGAACTTGTCAGATGAACGCATTTGCTTCTCCCACAAGCTCTAAAGAACAAAAGCACAGAAATGGACCATCAAATGGTTAGTTGAACATTCTTTTCCGCTTATTTTAGGATTTTTTTCCTCCTTATTGGTTACATAAAAATTTTGATTTAATAATATATAGATGCTGCAGCTGATTTTTTTTCGTAAAGAAATCTAAATAGAAAAAGCTAGAATGCAGCTAATACATTACATGTAAATATAAACTTTTTAGGCACTTATTTTAAAATGCTACTGCAGACTTTGTTCCCTTAGAGTCTTATCCATTAAATACAAATCATGACCTGACTGCCTTCAGCTTCTATCAATTATAATGATTGCAGATACACCCCTTCACAAGCTATCCATCATGTGCATAAATTAAAGGGTACATAATTCAGGTACTGCTGCACTACACAGTTCAAAAATGATAGTTCTAGATGTTGTTTTTAATGATATTGTCCATTTTAGTTTTGTCCACATTTAGTACATCTTCATGTAACTTTCATTCCTTTCATTTTTCTATACTATTTAAATGTTGGCAAAAGATTTGTGGAATTTCCCATTAAAGGAAAGACTAATAATGAATTACTTTATTAAAGTATCATTAATTTTGACCGTAGATAATAGCTGTTCTGTTATATTTTATTGCCAAAATACTTATTTTTAAAAATACTGTAATATAGATTTCCAGAAACCCTGGTGGTGTAGTGGGTTAAGTGCTACCACTGCTACCCAAAAACAGGTTGGCAGTTCAGATCGACCAGGTACTCTTGGGTGCCTGGGTCAGTTCTGCTCTGGCCCCTAGGGTTGCCATGAGTCAGATCTGACTTGACAGCACTTGGCTAATCTAGATTTCATAGATTTGATTAGTGTTTGAAAAGGTCATGAACCAGTGACATCAGTTTTTATCAGAAAATTTTGAGTATGCGCAAATTTAACAAAATGTAAGTTAGGTATGCTGTGATTAGCCTAATTCGTATTGTATTGTTTAATAACTTACTGAGTGCAATGAACTACAGAGAAACAGAAAAATCTCTTCACTTTATGTAATTGAATCACATGAGACCTTAAACTTTTGAATGCCTTTGATTTTATCTAGTTAATTTTTTTTATCTTAAAACTATTTTATTAGGTTTGTTGTGACAAAAGCATGTAAAAGTGTATACATTTTCTTCAAGTACCATAGCTCTTCGAGGGGCCTCAGGGTTCCCCTGGGAGCATGGCCCCTCACCCTGATGCTGTCCCTATCCATAAGTCATAATGGAGGTCAACTCTTCAGACAGGGATGGATTGGACTTGGCAACACAGAGTGACCATATCATGTGTGCACTTTATGGTTCTATTCATCTATAGGATGTCATCCTGCTGACCTCTTACTGGTGACAGAGGAGTGGGTGGAGAGGAGGGGATAGGAGATTGTTGGGAGAATAAGACGTATGGAGGGAAGAGGAAGAGTGTGCTGTCACTGGGCAGGGAGAGCAGTGGGAGCTACATATACGTGGGCATGCAAATTTATATGGGAATGTACATTTTCATTCAGTCATAATTAAAAAAAGAGGTACCATAGTTCTGTTTTATATGTACCTGATATCTTTTTTTTTCTTGCAGTTAAAAATTAATGTCTTATAGATTGCACATCTCTGTACTGAAATGTGAATAGATGTTAAGTAGGTATATGGTGCATTTCCATATTGAAATTAAATATGAACTAAAGGGAATATTCCTTTTGCCCATAAAAAAGATTGGTCACATGATCACAGTTGACATTTAGGTGGATAATTATTACAGATTATAGTTCTAAGTAAGCTCTTTCTTAAAAAGTCATATAGCAAGAGTTTGTCAGGAACTGACTATTTTATTTCTTGAACTATGTGATGATTACACTGGTTTACTCTATAATTATTTCTTAAACTTGACATATATGTTTTATATATTCTTTGATATGTATACTGCACACACAGAGTCTCAGAATAGGAGAATACTATCTAAAATTCTGTATCACATGGTGTCATTTGTCCTTATTACATTTCTCATCCTAATATTTCATCTTGTACATATATTGAAACTAAAAAAGTTGAATTCTTCTAATATAACTGAAGTTCCACGTAAGTAAGAAAACATGATGTATGAAGTAGTTTGAATTTCACATGAGGTCATAACCTATAGTAACAATTTCCACTTTTTAGATATTGTACAAAATATAAGATAAAATTTAAATAAGCAGGGTGGGTGAAGCCAGGAAGGCAAACTAAGCACACATCTCCCTAAATCCGTCTGGAAATCAAGACCTGAATTGATAATCAAATGGAGCCTTCTGATCACCTAATCAGCCCTAGGACACGGCACAGGGCTATTAATCTGGACTTCATACCACTGAGTGAAAAACCTCCTCTCTTCCACTGACTCCCACTCCAGGCTAGCCCTGGCTCTCATGGACTGAAGGTAAATGCACCATTTTGATTTTTTTTTCTCTGTCTTGGCCAGCAGGCGGAGCTGGGTCTTGCCTAGCGGCTAGACTCAGATGCACTGCTAGGGGAATAGGCAGGCAAAATTACCATATTTTGAGAGCCAAGCTTAGGATTCTGTTAATCTAGCTGCTCTGGGCTTGTCTTTTTATCTCTGCCATAGCGGGGTTTGTACGGATTCGCACTGCCAGTGTGTGGGACACCATGTTGGGTACAGAGATTTTAGCGGGACCGAATTCTTAGCCTGGGAGCGAGTGCCTGGTAACAGAACAGCACTTCTCTGACAGAAAAGCAGTAATTTACACAGTGCCGCCTACAGTGGGGGCCCTGCAACAGAAGCAGAGGAATCACTACCTCTCGGCACCTTTAGACCCTCTATCTGCTGCCTGTGTGGAGGGCGCCATCTTGCATACGGTGGCCACAGCTGGACATAATTCTTAGCTTGGGAGCCAGAGCCAGTCCACAGGAGAGCGCTTTTCTGCCAGAAAAGCAGTACTCTACACAGTGTCACTTAAGGCTGAGCCCTGTCGCAGAAGTGAACAGGGCAGTAGCATTGCTGTATTCTGAACTAGTTTGTATCATCTGGGGTTGGATATAGAGGTGCTTGCTTTGCCTGTTGGGAAGAGGGACCTCTACACCTGAAAACCTGACTGACTGGGGACATGGTCAGATAACTTTTGCTTTACATTTTAAGACAGCCTAGAGAAACATCTGAAGTCCATCCTCACAGTGTCTCTTCCAGCCTCTACTTACTCACATGGGACCCAAAAAGCAACAGACACTTATGACATACAAGAAATCACCCATGGCTTCAGAAGGCTCCCAAACAAAGCAACCAAGGAGTTTTCCAGATGAACAAACTTTTATGAAAGCATCAGAAAGTGAATACAAAATGATTATATATAGAGCCCTTCTAGACCTTATACAAAACACAGCAGAACAAAAGGAGAAATTAAACAAGCTGTTCGATCTGATGGCACACCAGGACTCTGAAATCCAGCAGATCAAGAATAACGTAAAAGACATAGAAACTTCCATTTGAAGCCAAGAAAACAGAATGGAACAAATGGAAAAAAGAATTTCTGACTTGGAAGATAGAACTCCTGATGCCAGCGTCTGTGAGGACAAATCAGAAAAAAGAAACAAGAAAAATGAAGAAGCATTAAGAAGCATGTGAGACTATATTAAGAGGAACAACCTTCGATTAATTGGAGTCTCTGAGCAGGATGAAACACCTGAGGACACAGTGAGTATCACTGCTGAGCTACTGATAGAAAACTTCCCAAAAATCATGAAGGAAGAGAATATAGATATCCCAGATGCATATCGTACGCCACCCACTATAGATCTCAAAAGAAAGACTCCAAGACATAATCAAGCTTAACAAAATGAAACATAAGCAGCAACTCTTCAAGGCAGCAAGACTCAAAGCAAAGCTAACATTCAGGGGGAAATCCTGTAAGCTCTCATCAGATTTCTCAGCAGAAACCATGCTGGCACGGAGACAGTGGCATGACACATTCAAAGTCATGAAGAAGAACTTCCAACCAAGAATTATATATCCTGCAAAACTATCTTTCAAATACGAAAATGAAATTAAGACATTCCCAGATAAACAGAAACTCAGAGACTATGTAAAAACCAAACCCAAACTACAAGAATACTGAAGGAAGTTCTTGGCTCTGGCTTAGAAGAACAAAACCACTAACTTTATGTTTTGGAACAACACACTACTCAATACTCTACTCTTTTAAGGAAGGCTCCAAAGTCAACCACAGCTTTAATATGGAAAGAAGCAATCCAGTGATCATCATGAAAACTATGGTGCCATCATATTAAAAACAGGGATGTACTACAGTCGTTATAGTCCTTCAAGATGGAGAGGAAGATGACAAGACTGGTAGTAATTAAAATTGGACTTATATATAGTTTATTAAGGGGGATCATAGTGGCAGCTGTAAAGCATAACAAAGATGTATCATACCATTTCAAGAAATGTAACACAGGAGTCTAAACAACTACAAAACCAGCTCTGAAAAAGGTGAAAAATTAACTCCCTAAAATGAATGTCCCAGAACACACTAATAAGAACAACAGAGAAAACATCAACACAAATATATCACAATGGCAGCTGTGAACACGTACCTATCAGTAATTACACTGAATGTGAATGGACTGAATCCTCCAGTAAAGAGACATCGAGTGGCATCTTGGATCAAAAGACATGGCCCATCCATATGTTGTCTACAAGAAACTCACTTGAGACCTAAAGATAGGAAAAAACTGAAAATTAAAGGATGGAAGAATATATATTAAGCTAACAATGAACAAAGAAGAGCAGGGGTGGCAATTCTAATCTCAGACAAAATCAATTTTAATGTAAAATCCACCATCATGGACAAGGATGGACACTGTTTATTGCTGAAAGGTTCACTACACAGGCAAGACTTAACTATATTAAATATTTATGTACCTAATATCAAAACACCTAAGTACGTCGAAGAAACACTGACTACACTCAAAAAAAGAGTTGGATGATTCCACAATAATGGTGGCAGACTTCAACACTCCACTCTCAGTACTGGACAGACCATCTAGAGAAAAGCTCAGTAAAGATACAGAAGACCTCACTGCCACAATTAACCAACTAAACCTCATTGATATATATAGAACTTTCCACCCATCAGCAGACAACTACACCTTCTCCAGTGCACATGGAACATTCTCCAGAATTTACCATGTGTTAGGACATAATGCAATGCTCAACAAAATCCATACCATTGAATCACTGCAAAGCATGTTCTCAGATCATAAAGCCATAAAAGTTGAAATCAATAGCAGAAAAAACATAGATAGAAAGTGGAACTCTTAGAAACTGAACAACATCTTGCTCAAAAAAACATGGGTTCTAGAGGAAATCAAGGATGAAATAAAGAAATTCATGGATTCCAATGAGAACAAAAACACTTCCTACCAGAACCTATAGGATACAGCCAAAGCAGTGCTCAGAGGTCAGTTTATCTCCATAAATGCACACATCTGGAAAGAAGAAAGAAACCAATTTAAGGAACTAACCCTACAGCTTGAACAAGTAGAGAGAGACCAACAGAGGTAGCCCTCAGGCACGAGAAGAAACCAGATCATAAAGTTTAGTGCAGAGCTAAATGAATTAGAGAATAGAAAATCAATTGAAAAAATTGAAAAGACCGAAAGATGGTTTTTCAAAAACATCAACAAAATTGACAAACCACTGGCTAAGCTTACTAAGGAAAAGCAGGAAAGGAAACAAATAACCCAAATTAGAAATGAGAGGGGAGTTGGCACCACAGATCCAACAGAAATCAAAAATATCATAACAGAATACTTTGAAAGACTATACTCTAACAAATTTGAAAACGTAGAGGAAATGGACCAATTCCTTGACTCATATCACCAAACCGAATTATCACAACATGAAGTAGAACAACTTAATAAACTCATCACAAAGGAAGAGATTGAAACAGTCATCAAAACACTGCCAACCAAAAAAAGCCCAGGCCAGATGGCTTCACTGCAGAATTCTACCAAGCATTTAGAGAAGAGTTATCTCCAATACTACTGAGACTATTTCACAGTATAGAAAGGGATGGAGTACTCCCAAACTCATTCTATGAAGCCAGCATAACCCTGATACCGAAACCAGGGAAAGACCCAACAAAGGAGAACTACAGACCAATATCACTGATGAATCTAGATGCAAAAGTCTTCCACAAAATTCTTGCCAATAGAATACAACAACGTATCAAGAAAATAATCCATCATGACCAAGTGGGATTCATACCACCATGTGATTAACCACATAAATAACACAAAAGACAAGAATCACCTGATTTTGTCCATTGATGCAAAAAAGGCATTTGATAAAGTCCAGCACCCACTCATGCTAAAAACTCTTTGCAAAATAGGCATCGACGGCAAATTCCTCAACACAATAAGGGCCATTTATACAAAGCCAATTGCCCACGTCATCCTGAATGGAGAGAGACTCAAAGACTTTCCCTTGAGAACAGGAACTAGACAAGGATGCCCACTCTCACCTCTCCTATTCAACAGTGTACTAGAAGTTCTAGCCAGAGCAATTAGACAAGACCAAGAAGTAAAGGGCATCTGCATTGGCAAAGAAGTTAAAATCTCCCTGTTTGCAGATAACATGATTGTATATGCAGAGAATTCCAAAGAATCTATAAGTAAACTACTCTCAGGGTACAAGATAAACATAAGTAAGTCAGTAGGATTCCTTTATACCAACAACGAGACTGTTAATGAAGAAATCATCAAATCAATACCATTTACGATAGCCCCTAAGACGATAAAGTACCTAGGAATTAATCTAACCAGAGAAATAACAGACCTTTACAAAGAGAACTACAAGCCCTTACTACAAGAAACTAAGAGAGACTTAGATAAATGGAAAAACCTACCCTAATCATGGATAGGAAGACTTAACATTGTGAAAATGTCTATTTTAAGTAAAGCAATCTACTTATATAAATGCAATCCCAGCACAAGTTCCAGCGTCATTTTGTAATGAGATGGAGAAACAAATCACCAGTTTTGTTTGGAAAGGGAAGAAGCCCCAGATACGTAAGCTACTACTAAAGAAGAAGAACACACTGGGAGGCCTCTCATTACCCGACCTTAGAACACACTACATTGCCACAGTGGTCAAAACAGCCTGGTACTGGTACAAGAACAGACAGATCGATCAATGGAACATAATTGAGACCCTAGAGATGACACCATCTACCTATGAACAGTTGATATTCTACAAAGGCCCTAAGACTTTAAACTGGGGTAAAAACAGTATCTTCAACAAATGGTGGTGGCAAAATTGGATATCTTTCTGCAGGAAACTGAAACAAGATCCATATCTTACATCTTATACAAAAACCAACTATAAATGGATAAAAGACTTAAATATCAATCCTAAAACGATACAGTTTGTCCAAGAAAAGTTAGGAACAACAATGGAAGTTTTAATACACAATGTGAACACACTCTAAAATCTGTCAGACAAACCACATCAACAGAAGAAAAAATAGATAAATGGGAACTATTAAGATTCAAACACTTTTGCTCATCCAAAGACTTCGTTAATAGAATTAAGAGAACACCCATAGAATGGGAAAAAATACTTGGCAACTCTATATCAGACGGATGCCTGATCACCATAATCTATAAGATACTACAAAATATCAATAAGAAGAAAATAAATCATCCAATTAAACAATGGGCAAAGGAGATGGACAGACATTTCACTAAAGTGGAGATCCAGGCAGCCAATAATCACATGTGGACATGTTCACAATCTTTAGTTATTAAGGAAATTCAAATCAAGACTAGAATGAGATACCATCTCACCCCAACAAGATTGGCCATGATCCAAACAGCACAAAACAACAAATGCTGGAGATGCTGTGGAGAAAGTAGAACCCTCCTACACTGTTGGTGGGGTTGAAAAATAGTCCAGCCTCTTTGGAAAGCAATCTGGCACTTCCTTAAAAAAATGGATATAGATATACCATTTGACCCAGTAATTCCACTACTTGGAATATATCCTACAGAATCAAGGCCTTCCACACCAGTGGACACATGCACCAGAATGTTTATCGCAGCACAGTCCACGATAGCAAAAAGATGGTGTCAACCCAGATGCCCAGCAACAGAAGAATTGATAGGTAAACTATGGTACATATACTCAGTGGAGCACTACACAATGATAAAGAATAACGATGATTCCAGGAAACATCTCCTAACCTGGTTTCAACTGGAAGACATTATGTTGAGTGAAAGTAGTCAGCGACAAAAGGACAAATATTGTATAAGACCTCTATGCTAAGATCTCAAAAACAGACTTGTGTATAGAAGAAAAGACTCTTGACAGCTGTAAGGGAAAAGAGGGAGGGAGGGTGGGGGGGGGGAGAGTTTAGATTAGATAGTTGCTAGAAATCTGGTTGCGAGAAAGTGGTAATAGCACACATTAGAAGCAAGAACAACATTAAGTGGACTTCAGCTTAACTTGAATACTCCTTCCATCTTAACCCAATGTTGCAAGGATAGAGTATCTGGGGCAGGGGGCAGGGGACCATGCTCTTAGGCAAAATCGAGGCCAGCTGGCATAACTAGCGTTTTACTAAGAGGGCTCTTTGCACCCCACATTGGCAAGTGGCGTCTGGGGTCTTAAAAGCTGCCAAACTGCCATCAAAGGGCACAGCAGATGGTCCCAACTCAGCAGGAACGGATGCTAACTGAGGACCAAAATGACATGGGGTAAAAACTACCCAGAAGATAGAGGGACCCACATGAGTGGGTGCCTACATCGACTTGGGACCGGAAGAACCGGATGGTGCCCAGCCACCACCAGTGATAGCCACGATGGAGCTCACAGAGAGGAGTCTCACTGGCAACACAAGAATAAAAAGGGGTGCATCCTGAGATTTCCACTAAAAGACTTCAATTGATGGTCCAGCAGTTTTGGGGTTCTTCTGGCAGCATTGCCCCTGGCTCTGATGCTGCCCTTGCCCATAAATCATAATGAAGGTCTACTCTTCGAACATGAGTGGATTGGATTTGGTGATGCAGAATGACCATATAATGGATGCACTTTATGGTTCTATGCATCTATAGGATATCCTCCTGCTGACCTCTGGCTGGAGGAAAGAGAGTGGGTGGAGAGGAGCGGAAAAGAGGCTGTTGGGTGGATGAGACATGTATGGAGCAGAGAGGAATAGTGTGCTGTCACCAGACAGGGAGGGCAGTGGAAGCTGCTTATAGGTGGGCATGTAAGTTTATATAGGAATGTACATTTTCACTCAGTCAAATTAAAAAAAAAAAACTTAAATAAGCATTTTTATTTAAGTAACATTTTAAAGCATATTTTATTTGCTACTTACTTTCTTTTTACTTAGAATGAAATCCCCAATCATTATCATGCCTTTTTTTTTCCCGCATGGTGGTGTTAAATTTATTTATTTATTTATTTTATTATGGCTGAGTGAAAATGTACATTCCCGTATAAATTTACATGCCCACCTCTATGCAGCTTCTACTCCTCTCCCTGCCCGATGACAGCACACTATTCCTCTCTGCTCCATACGTGTCTCATCCTCCCAACAGCCTCCTTTCCTCTCCTCTCCGCCCACTCTCCTTCTTCCAGCCAGAGGTCAGCAAGATCATATCCTATAGATGCATAGAAATATGGTGCAGGGTCAAGTAGTCCGTCACTTCATCTGCGTCATTTTCTGCCTGTCTTCCCTGGATTTGTGTTCATCAGCCGTAGATCTTGCTGTTCTTCAGCTATTCTGAGCCCCTCTTGCCATCAGTGCACTTGAAATCCTCTCCACTTGTGGAGTACTCTTCCTCAGATTTTTATGTGTTCTTTCTATATACATTTGAACTTTGTGAACAGAGGCTTACTATTAAATTTAAGTCCATTTGTGATTATAAGAAGGAAGAAAAGTCTGGTTCTGTTTCTTCTCTTAGACTCTAAATGGGTCGGAAAGGTCTAACTCAATTACACAGTGATTGACTCAAGGTCTTCAGTCTATACTTTTGTGAGAACTGAGATTTATACATTGTATTGATGCCCTTCTCTACCCTTCACAAGTTTCTCCATACTGTCATGCTTTTGAGAGAAGAGGTAGCATGGTGAATCTTTTATAGTCCTTCATTTCCAAGAGCACATCAGACTTATTACTTAACAATGTGAGTAGAAGGCTAAACAACAGATTTGGCATAGTTAAACATAGTACTTACACACTGAACAATACATGTGAGGAAACCACCCAGACTGTAGCAATATAACACACAGATATAAAGAACTAAAGAATGTATGAAACAGTAAAAAAAAATAATGAACAGAATATAGAGGTCCAGCTATGTCAGATAAATGTTCTACAAGAAGGAGATAGAATGAGTCAGAGGCCATAATCAAAGATACAGGGACTATAAGCTCTCCATAATTTAAATAGAGAAATCAATTTCCAGATGAATGTAGCTTATTTATTCTGAGTAGAATGAATTAAAGCAGATCTACATCTAGTTATATTATGGTAAAACTACTGAATGTCAAAGACGAGGAGAAGAAATTTAGGCAGAGAAAAGATATATTCTGTACAATGGAAGATAGACTGATAGTGGACTTCTGATCAGTGTCAGAAAGAAAAGAAATAAAGTAATAATCCCAATGGAAAATGATGGCTAACTTTTCATTCAGGAAGTGAGGATGAAATAAAAGTGTTTTCTGATAAAGTCTAAGAGACTTTACCATTCACAGACCCTCACTGAAAGACCTCCTAAAGAAGACACTTGTATAAGAAAGTAATCAAACCTCAAAGGAGTGGAATGAAAAGAGTAACCGTCGAAAAGTAAATTACGAAACAGGTTAGTAAGTCTAATTACAAACTATAAGCCTGAAGACAAACAGTTGGACAGAATTAAAAACCCAAAATGGACTATACTAGCAAAGAACAGAGGTGAGGGAGTAGATAGGTATTAAAGTATTTTGTAGCCTTGTATTTATAAGACAGAAGATGGAATATCTATCAATTTTTTTTAATTGTGTTTTTGTTTCTTTGCCTATAAAGTAATAGTGATAATATCTACCTGAGGGTTGTGATAATTAATGTACAAAACCTAGAACAATGCCCAACATATATATAGTAAGTGTTCAATACATACTGATTTATTGATCTGTCAATAAATTAAGCAGTATAGCATTATAATTACGAGCACAGTCTTTATAGCCAACCTGTGCTCTGGCTGAGTTTGTATCCTGATTCTGCCACTACTAGCTTTAGGGCTATGCATGAGTTATTTAATCATTCTGTTGTCTATTTTGTCATCTTCAAAATGGGAAAATGGGTGACAACCTCATGGAGTCTTTGTGCATATTAATTAGTGAATATATAACATTATAAGACCATGCCTGATCCTAATAAATACTGTGTAGTAACCATTATCATCCTCACTGATTGTGCTTCCAAACATTATCATCTGTTGGAAGCTATCTTCCTTAGTTAGGAGGCACAGTCTCTTGAGCTGTACCGGAAAGCTGAAATATAATTCTAAATGTTTTGTGAAACTATGCTTTAAAAAAAGTCAAGTATACAAACATTTATTGCAAGACAAAGGCCATATAGACCCTACAGTCCTCTACTATGTAATAGCCATGATTACTTTTTTATACTGGAATGGAATGAAATTATTAAGTAGCTAAAAGATTCTTTCAATAATAGACTAGTCAACAGATTTTGATAACTGATCAAAGTGTTATTCCTAGAGACATTAAAATTTCTTTTATCTGACAATTGAAAAGTATATTAAAAGTGTGAGTTTCACTGTAATAAATGGAAACTAATGCTCACATTTTGCAAAATATTTGACAGATTTTCTTAGAATAATAAAATGTTTATTATTATATTGTTACAAAGCATTGAATACCTGGTGAAATTCACATAAAGCATCTTGACTGCAGCCTGATATTACTGACTGCTAGTGCTGAAATGCAAACATGAATTACAAATTAAAGGAACAAATAATTTTAGTATTTGATTTTGGAGTTTTATTGAAAGTAGATAGCATTATCAAGATTCAGGAAACCATTATTACCTATTAGGCAGAGATTCTCTGATATGCAGACTAAATATGTAACTTGGGTTTTCATTTGTGGTTGTCTACAAAACAGAAATATTTCAACTAGATTTTTTTTTTTAAAGAGGCAGCTTTTAATAGAATTTTTCCAGAAGATTTCTAAAATCAACAAATAAAATATTGTTGCTCTTTGCCTTTCATCCTTTATTAGATAAACATTTAATCATGTTTATTCTATGTGGAATTTAAGGATACACACAAATAATGAAAAGTTAATGAACAAGAATAATAATGAGCACTTTAACAAGTTTTTAAATAAGTTTTTCCCTTTTGGGGCCTTACAGTATATTCTGAGGTAGCAGTTTTAAATGGGACATGATTTTTTTGAGAAAGACATACTGTCCAGTGTACTCATGAAGAAAATCATTAATTTCTGAACCAGTTTATGTAATGAAAGTTTAACTACCAGAGTGTATAAAATGTATTTTTAAATAAGGTTTACCTCTAGCAATAAACCTGTTACCATAGAGTTGATTCCAACTTACAGCAACCCTATAGGACAGGGTAGAATTCTGAGGAGTGTCCAGTGGATTTGAACTGACCCCCTGGTTAGCAGATGATTACTTAACCGCTGTGCCATCAGAACTCTACCTTGTAGTAACAGGAGCAAGTGAATGTAATGGAATAAAAATTAAATTAAGGGAAAAATATAAATGGGCATTGAAAAGTCTATTCCAGACTGATATATTTACTTATTTATTGTGATTGAGTGAAAGTGTACAATCTAGTTTAAATCTGCATGCCTCCCTATGTTCAGCTCCTTCTGTTCCTTGCCCGGTGATATCACACTCCTCCATTCTGCTCTGTGCATGTCATATCCTCTTAACAATCTCCTGCCCCCTCCTCTCTCCACTCCCTTCTAGGAAGAGGCCAGTAGGACGACATCCTATAGTTGCAAAGAACCATAAAGTGCACACATTACATGGTCACGCTGTGTCGCCAAGAACAGTTGATATGTTTCTTTGTTTTCTTTTTAATGTGACTGAATGAAAATGTACATTCCCATATAAATTTACATGCCCACCTATATGCAGCTTCCACTGCTCTCCCTGCCCAGTGACAGCATACTATTCCTCTCTGCTTCATACTTGTCTCATCCTCCCAACAGTCTCCTTTCCCCTCCTCTCCACCCACTCTCCTTCCTCCAGCCAGAGGTCAGCAGGGTGATATCCTATAGATGCATAGAACCATAAAGTGCATCCAATATATGGTCACTCTGCATCGCCAAGTCCATTCCATTTGTGTCCGAAGAGTGGACCTTTGTTATGATTTATGGGCAAGGGCAGCATCAAGGCCAGGGGTCATGCTCCCAGGGGAACCCTGAAACCGCTGGACCATCAATTGAGGTCTTTTAGTGGAGATCTCAGGGTGCACCTCTTTTTATTCTTGTGTTGCTGGTGAGGCTTAGTGAGCTCCATTGCGGCTATCACTGGTGGTGGCTGGGCACCATCCGGTTCTTCTGATCCCAAATCGACGTAGGTACCCATTCATGTGGATCTATCTTCTGGGTTGTCTTTACCCCATGTCATTTTGGTCCCCAGTGAGCATCCATTCCTGCTGAGTTGGGACCATTTGCTGTGCCCTCAGATGGAAGCTTGGCAGCTTTTAAGACCCCAGACGCCACTTAATACATTACATTTAAAAAAATTAAAGACATTGTATTTGGTTTAATCTGAAAGTGTTGGATCCTCCTGTATTATTATCTAGAGTTATACTCTCTAGTTCTTGTGGCTATTAAGCATTTAATGTGTGGCTAGTCCAAATGGAGAGATACCATGATTTTAAAATATACCACATTTAAAAGACTCAGTGTGGAAAAACAAAAGTAAAGTCATCTCATTATATTATATCTTAACTGCTGTAACTGAAGTACCGCAAGTAGATGGCTTTATCAAACAAATTTATTTTCTCACGCTTTAACAGGCTAGAAGTCTGAATTCACAGTGCCAACTCTAGGGTTAAGACTTTCTCTGTCTTGGCTCTGGAGCCAAGATCCCTGTGTCTTCATCTTCTGCTGCCTTGGAGTTCTCCATATGTCTTACTCCATTTCTCTCTGTTCAGTTGCTTACTCTCTTTTTGTATCTCAAAAGAGATTGATTCAGGATTGTCCCTACACTAATCATGCCTCATTCACATAACAAAGACAGCCCATTCCCAAATGGATTTATAACCAAAGACATAAAGTTTAAGATTTATAACACATTTCAGGTGTCACAAGCCAAAACATTGATTACATGTTTAAATGATCATTTGTTTTATAGATTGGGCTAAATTATATATTATTAAAATTTGTTCACTCTTGTTTAGTTTTTTCCTTTTTTTTTTTTTTAATGTTGCTACTGTAATCATTGGCTGCTATCAAGTTGATTCCAACTCATAGGTACCCCATGCACATCAGAATCAAACACTGCCCGGTCCTACGCCATCTCGTGATTGTTGCTATGCTAGAGCCCATTGTTGCAGCCCCAGTGTCAGTCTGTCTCATTGAAGGTCTTCCTCCGTTCGGTGACTCTCTATTTTACCAAGCATGTGTCCTTCTCCGGGGACTGAGTGCTCTGGACAACATGTCCAAAGTACGTAAGACGCAGTCTTGCCATTCTTGCTTCCAAGGAGCATTCCGTTGTTCTTCTAAGACAGATTTGTTTATTCTTCTGACAGTCCATGGAATATTCAGTATTCTTTGCCAGCAGCATGATTCAAAGGCGTCAGTTCTTGTTTGGTCTTCCTTATTCGTTTTCCAGCTTTCACGTGCATGTGCGATGATTGAAAACACATGGCTTGAGTGGTGCATACCTTAGTCCTCAAGGTAACACCTTTGTGTTTTAAATAGTTTTAAGGGAATCTCTTGCAGCTGATTTGCCTAATGTAATCTGTCTTTTGATTTCTTGACTGCTGTCTTCATGGGTGTTGATTGTAGATCCAGGTAAAATGAAATCCTTGACAACCTCTGTCTTTTCTCCATTAATCATGATGTTGCTTATTGGTCCTGTCGTGATAATTTTTGTTTTCTTTATGTTATGATGTAATCCATACTGAAGGGTGTGGTCTTTGATCTTCATCAGTGAATGCTTCAAGTCATCTTCACTTTCAGTAAGTAAGATTGTGTGATTTGCGTAATACATGTTGTTAATGAGTCTTACTTCAATCCTGATGCCACAGTCTTCTTCATATAGTCCATCTTCTCAAATTATTTGCTGAGCATACAGATTGAATAGGTGTAGCAAAATGTTACAGCCCTGACTCACCTTTCCTGACTGTAAACCATACAGTGTCCCCTTGTTCTGTTTGAACGACTGCCTCTTGATGCATGTACAGATTCTTCAGGGGCACAATTAAATGTTCTGGAATTCCTGTTTTCTGCAATGTTATCCATAATTTGTTATAATCCTCACAGTCAAATGTCTTTGCATAGTCAATAAAACACTAATAAACATCTTTCTAATGTTCTCTGCTTTCAGCCAAGATCCATCCGACATCAGCAATGATGTTCCTTGTTCCATGACCTCTTCTAAATCTGGTCCAGTTCTCTGTCATTGTACATTGGTAGCCACTTTTGAATGATCTTCAGCAATATTTTGCTGAAGTGTGATGTTAATGATATTCTTTGGTAATTTTGATATTTGGTTAGATTGCCTTTTTGGGGAATAGGCATGAATATGAATTTCTTCCAAGTGGTTGACCAAATTTCTTGCCACAGATGAGTGAGCACTTCCAGTGCTTCATCTGTTTGTTGAAATATCTCACTTGGTATTCCATCAATGGCTGGAGTCTCTTTTTTTCACCTGTGCCTTCAGTGTAGGTTGACCCTCTCCCTTCAGTGTCATAGGTTCCTGATTATGTGCTGCCTCCTGAAGTGGTTGAACATCAACCATCTCTTTTTGGCATAATGACTGTGTGTATTCCTTTGATCTTTTTTTGATCCTTTCTGGGTCATTTAATATTTGCCCTGTAGAATATTTCAGTATTGCAAGTTTAGGTTTAAATTTTTTTCTTGAGTTCCATCAGCTTGAGAAATGGCAAGCATGTTTTTCTCTTTAGGTTTTCTGTCTCCTGGTCTTGTGCTCATATCATTATAATAACATTGTCTTCTTGAGCTGCCCTTTGAAATACTCTGTTCAACTCTTTTTTAACATAATCATTTCTTTTTTCCATTTTAGCTACTTAATGTTCAAGAGCAAGTTTTAGATGTCTTTTGTGATATCTATTTCATTCTTTTCTTTCTTTCCTGTCTTTTTAATGATCTCTTTCTTCATGTATGATGTCCTTGTCAGGTCTTTGGTTGTTAGTGTTCAATGTGTAATTTGTTCTTGAAATGGTCTCTAAATTCAGGTGGAATGTACTTAGGTTGTATTTAGGCTCTCATAGACTTGTTCTAATTTTCTGCAGTTTCAATTTGAGTCTGCATGTGAGTGATGATATATTCCAAAATCAGCACCTGGCCTTATTCCACTTATGATATTGAGCTTTTTCCATCATCCCTTCTCACAGATATAGTTGATTTGATTCCTGTGTATTCCATCTGGCAAAGTCCGTGTGTATTGTCATCATTGTATTGTTGAAAAAAGGTATTTGTAATTAAGAAGTCATTGTCCTGTAAAATTCTATTGTATAATCTCCAGCATCATTTCTATCATCAAGGCTATATTTTACAACCACAATCCTTCTTCTTTGTCTCCAGCTATCACAATGCAGTCATCAGTAATTATCAATATATCTTGATTGCATGTTTGATCAATTTCAGAATGCGAAAGTTGTTAAAAATATTGTATTTCTTTATCATTGGCGTTAGTGGTTAGTGTATAAATTTTAATAACAGTTGTATTTACTGGTCTTCTTGTGCATATGGATGTTATCCGATCACTGATAGCTTTGTATTTCATGATAGATTTTGAAATGTTCTTTTTGATAGTGAATTCAGTGCTACTCCTTTTCAGTTTGTCATTTCTGGCAGGATAGACTGTATGATCTTCCAATTCATAATGACTAATCTCAGTCTATCTCACTCATTAATTTGTAGAATGTCAGTGTTTATGCAATCCATTTCGTTTTTGCCAGTTTCCAGTTTTCCTAGATTCACACTTCATGCATTTCCACATTCTAGTTACCAGCGGATGTTTGCAGCTGTTTCTTCTTGAGTTGTGCCACATCAGCAAATGAAGATTCTGAAAGGTTAACTCCATCCTCATCATTGAGGTTGACTCTACTTTGAGGAGGCAGCTCTTCTCCAGTTGTATTTTGAGTACCTATGACCCAAAGGGGCTCATCATTAGGAACTGTATAAAGTGGTGTTATGCTGCCATTTATGAGGTTTTCACTGGCTAATTCTTTTCAGAGATATTAAGACAGATGGAACTGTGTAAAATTATTTACTGTGGAACAGTGTCAACATATTTATCTTTGAAAAGTGGTTTCTCCTGCCTGGTTTTCATTAGTAGTGAAGAATTTAGAGTATTCATTCATGTCCTTTTTTATTCTTCAAGGGCCAGTATGGATAAGCCACTAAGTATCTTTATCTGTACTAGTATGTGTCTTCAGGTACTTGTGTCTGAGTTATTTAGTGCTGCTATAATAGAAATATCACAAGTGGGAGACTTTAACAAACAACTTTATTTTCTCACAGTTCAGGAGACTAGAAGTCTGAATTGAGGGGGCTGGCTCTAGGGGAAGGCTTCTTCTCTTTATTGTCCTTGGGAGATGATCTTTGTTCTTTAGCTTCTCTTTCTTAGAGCTTGTGCTTCTTGCATGTAGCTTGGCATCTTTCTTCCCCCAGTGTACTTCCTCGCTGAATCTACTCTTCTTATATGGCAGAAGAAATTGACTCAAGACACACCCTATACTAATCCTGTGCCATTTAAGGTAGTGATGAAACCCATTCCCAAACGGGCTTATATCCACAGGTATAAAATTCATTGCTGTTGAATTGATGCCTACTCAAACTCATAGTGACACTATAGGACAGAGAAGAACTACACAGAATCTACCAAATGTCCAATAGAGTTTCCAAGGAGCATCTAGTGGATTCAAACTGCGGACCTTTTGCTTAGCAGCCATAGCACTTAACCACTGTGCCACCGAGGTCTCCCTGTAGGTATAACCCAAAAGAACCAAACCAGTTGCCATCAAGTCAGTTCCACCTTATAGCAACTTTGGTGGTGTAATGGTTACATGCCACTGCTGCTAATCAAAAGCTGGGCAGTTCTAATCTACCAGCTATTCCTTAGAAGTTCTGTGGGGCAGTTTTATTGTGACCTATAGGGTCTCTGTGAGTCTGTAGGTACAGGGTTAAAGATTTACCACACATTTTTTGTGGAGGACACAGCCTAATCTATAACAACCTGCTTATTAAATGTCAAACATGTTTAAAATATAATTATATACAGTATAGAACAGCCAACTAAATAATCATAAAGGCTCATAAAACTGAGAACTAATAAGAGACAGCATAATACACTACTAGAGTTATAAAATCGAACTTACATTTCAGTCCAGCAGACATTTGAGGGATTATTATTTATTTACAACACCATGTCTTCACTTGTGCCTCTGTGCACTGGTGAAATTTATGAGAGTTTAGCTATGCCTTGGTCTAAAATAACAATATAACATTTTAAATGAAATTTAACCACCCTGGTGGTGTAGTAGTTGAGTGCTATGGCTGCTAACCAAAAGGTAGGCAGTTCTAATCTACCAGGCACTCCTTGGAAACTCTATAGAGTAGTTTTGCGCTGTCCTATAGCGTTGCTGTGATTCAGAGTTGACTTGATGACAGTGAGATTTCGTACATTATTATCTAAAATAAATACTTTAATAAATTATGTATTTTGGTAGAAACTAAGTATGTCTCCAAGGATCTACTAAATAAATATGCATTTAAAGAGTCAGATTCTTGTTCCCCTAAGATCACTTTATTTTACTGTGATATAAAAAATCAGTATTTTCTAGGTGTTGGTGTTACCAATCCCTTATTGTTGCTTTGTAGAGGAAAATAGGATAAAATGATGAAAAGCTACTTTCCTTTAAATATCTTTATATAGTTATTATATATTAATTATATTATAAAATTGACTTCTCTGATTTTTTCCTCAATATACCAAATGCCAGTGATAATTCTATTCAAAAGATTGTTTTCCTGTTTAATGTCATGGTGAGTAAAAATTAGGAGACTAGGAAAAGGAAGAAAAAAGCTATTAAAAAGTTTGTCAGAATAGTAAAAAACAAATTCCATTTGCAATTTCAAGACATTTTTTCTTTTCCTAATTTCATTTGTTCACTCTTATATTCTGTTTAAAACTTGGTAATCTAAATTCTATTTAAAATTTGAGAGTTTCTCCTTAATCTTGTATTCTTCTCTTATGACACAATGTATAGGAAAGAAGGAAAAATTGAATAACCTCAATTCCAAATTGACCGAGAGAAAGGCGTCTGCAGCGAATGACAGTGATGAGTAAGTTTGTTCATTTTGAAATATTACATTTGTGTCCTTGCAATAAAATGTTCATTCTAAATGTGACAATTTAGAAAAATCATTTCTTTATAAACCTATTGTCTTCAAGTAGATTCTGATTCATAGAGATCCTATAGGACAGAGTAGAACTGCCACAGTAGAGTTTCCGAGGATCACATGGTAGACTCAAACAGCTGACCTTTTAGTTAGTAACTGTAGCACTTAACCACTATTCCACCAGCTATTCACATTTTTTTACAGAAAATAATAAATAATAGACACCTGGGTTGTCATCTTTCTTGACGAAGTAAAATAACTTATTTTGTGATGTGTTTTGTAGTGCTTATATAATGGTAATATCCTGTCGCTAGTTGCCATGGAGTCTGTTCTGACACGTGGGGACCGCATGTGTAACAGAACACAACCTTGCCCTGGTCCTGCATCATTGGTGTGTTTAAGTCCGTTGTTGTGACCAGCATGTCAGTCCATTTTAGTAAAGATGCCTCTTTTACTGACCCTCTACTTTACCAAACATGATATCGTTCTCTAGCAAGCAGTCATTCCTGACAAGACCCAAGACAACCAAAAGTCAGGAAGTGGACATCTCCAACAATATTCTGTGATCACGTCAAGGTAAAGTGGAGGAAAACACCCTTTTCAGATTTACATGGATGAGAAGTACATTTTATGGGAACATGATGCCTAACAAAGCGCTGGTTCAAGGCAGAGCTGGGAGCACAGAGAAGGTAGCAGAGGTAGAGTCTAGAGGAACTTGAAAGGTGTTCTATCCAGCAGCTGGGCATTTTCACATTGGCCAGCCCATGGTGACATTGAGTGAAGCATTACCTGTGAAAAACTACTGCATATGTATTCTGGAGAGAATTTTTCAATCTATCAGAAGGTAGGTAGGAATTTAATTAAGTATTGTGTGATTGTCCAGAAGGACTGAATTAAGCAGAAAAGAGGGCTGAATTTTCCAGGTAGTTCATATTTTCAGCTTGTTAACCATATGAGCTGTTTTTGTTGTGCACATACACTATTGCCATCATGAAGTATCTACCCATTCAGAGCTGATAGTCTTATGTTGTCATGTACCTTTACAACTTAGAAATGGGTTATGTTGCAAAATGTTTTTAAATCATTGTATAGAACTCCCAATTTTCTGATAGATAGTATTAATATTTTGTGTTGTCACCCTGGGTCAGACCACAAGTCTATTGATTTCATAATGTAGCTGTAGTATTCATGTTGTTAGATACCATGGAGCAGCAGTAAATCAGTTGCCATGTAGTAGTATTAAATCACTTGTAAGTAATCTGGGTTAAAAAATATGGAAACTAGGTTTCACTTAGAGTATAATCAGGACATAGAGAAGAGTTTCTCAAAGAGTTCTCAGTTGGTGTCTCCTGTCCTATATCAATCGTTGTACCCTGTTGTCATGGGTTGAATTGTTTCTCCCAGAAAATATGTGCACCAGTTTAGCGAAGCCATGATTCCTGGTACTCTGTGATTGTCCACCACTTGGTCATCTGCTGTCATCTTCTTGTGTTATAAATCCTGCCTCTGTGATGTTAATGAGGGGGCACAGACTGCTGTTTGTCTTTACAAGAGTCAATCTGTGGGATTAGATTGTATCTTAAGCTAGTTTCTTTTGAGATATACAAGAGAATCCAGCAGAAAGGGGGACCTTAACCACCAAGAAAGCAGTGCTAGGACCACAACGTGTCCCCACGGGTCCTGTGCAGAGAATCTCCTAGTCTGGGTGAAGATTGATGAGAAGCAACTTCCCACAGAGTCAACAGAGAAAGCCTTTACCTGGAGCTTACACTCTGAATTTGGACATTTAGTCTACTTCACTGTGAAGACCCTGGTGGCACAGTGGTTGAATGCTACAGCTGCTAAGTAGAAAGTCAACTGTAGGGCAGTTCTCTGTCTGTAGGGCCGCTATGAGTTGGAATCGACTCAGTGCCAGTGTGTTTGGTTTGGGTTTGGTTTACTGTGAAAAAGTAAATTTCTCTTTGTTAAAGCTATCAACTTACATTTTAATAGCACCATAACTAAGACAGCTGCTGCTATAACAGAAATATCATAAGCAGATGACTTTAGCAAAGAGAAGTTTATTGTGTCAGTTTAGGAGGATAGAAGTTTGAATTCATGATGCCATGTCCAGGGAAAGGCTTTCTGTCTCTGGCTCGGGGAAGGGTCACTGTCATCAATCTTACCCTGGTCTAGGAGCTTCTCCGTCTAGGGACCCTGGGTGCAAATGATATGCTCCCCTCCTGGTTCTTCATTCCTCTGTCTCTCTTCTCGCTTGTCTCTTTTCTCACTTGTCTCCTGTATATCTTAAAAGAGATTAGCTCAAGATACAGTCTGATCTTGTAGATCAAGTCCAAGCTCCATAGCATCATAGAGGTAGGGTTTATAATGCATAGAAAATCACATTAGATCACAAAGTGGTAGCTATCACACAATACTGGGAATCATGGCATAACCTAGTTGACGCACATTTTGCAGTTACACAGTTCAGTCTGTAATGAGGAGGTTGTGGTCTAGAGTGGAAAACAGACAAACACATAAATAAGTTATTTGAATAGAAGCATTGTGTTATGATTGACAGCATGACCTGTAACACGTGCCTAATAACTAGACTCTACCACAAACTACAAGGCTACTATAGTTTAGAAAGTAGGATGCCATTCTTAGTAGACCAGAACAAATGGAGCCTACTCTTTTATATAGAAAACCTGACCAGATGTTAATGAGTAAATGAGTTAATGAGTAAAGTAAAAACTGTAAAGCAAGTTTCTAAGTAAATTTCTGTATTTGTAAAGGCTAGTGAGTAATTAATCACAATATTTCTATGTAAACACATTGACTAAAAAGAAAATTATTTTAAGAATCCCAGCAGAATGTTTTGTGTTGAACTAATTGCTGGTTAATTGACATGTCATTTGTATTTATGTTTTGTACTTTCTAATTTTTTTTGTTTCTTTGTAAAATTAATTTAAAAGTTGTATCTTATCATTTTCTTATTTTGATAAAAATTTTAAATGCGGTAAAAATACAAATTAAATAGAAACATGCTTCATATTCTTTTTACACATGCCTATTTTTATTTAAAAAAAAATATCAAGACCCTTAAAAATATACGAATTAATGAAGTAAAAGGGTCCACAGAGAAAATAAGTTGTAAAACGACAAACAAAATTTCTCACTGGTGGAATATCTGTAACAGATAATGTGGAATATTCACTAAAACTTTTGATTTTGAAATATCCTGAATTTATAGAAAGTTCTCTGGAATATTACAGGGAACTCCTGGGCCCTCCCACCAGATTCATGAACTGTTTTGTCACATGTATTTTCATTCTCTGTATTTCAAGTGTGTAACCACAGACATCCATGTGTGTTCATGCACAGCCTTCTGAATAGCTGGAAGGTTGCAGGTGACATCCCCCCTTAACCACCAACTAATGTGCACTTCCCAAGAACAGCCATCAATATAGCCACAGTTCATATATCAAAACCAAGAAGTTTAACAGAGATACAGTTACTGTTATGTAACGCACAGGCCATATTCAAATTTTCCTATTAGTATCTTTTACTGCATTTTTTATCTTTGATCCAAGATTGAGTCCCAGATCACACATTACATAATAGGTTTTCAGTTTTCTTTAATACAAAACAGCCCTTTCATCTTCCATTGTCTTCCATGACAGTGATAATGTTAAAGAGTACAGGCTTTTTTAAAAATGTAGAACATTCTTCAACTTAAGTTTGTTGAATATTTCATCATAGTTAGATTCTGATTATGCACTTGTTTCAGTGTATTACATCATGTGGAATTTTCTCCTATTTTTGATATTTAATCATTTGATTAAGGTTGTGTCCATCAGGTTTACCTACTATAACTGTAGTATTTTCTTCTTTATACTTAATGCTTTGTGGGAAAGTACTTTGAGATGATCTTATATAATACTTAAGCATACATTCATGATTCTTGCCCGGGTCAGTTACTATGACAGTGACATAGTGGTGATTTTCTAACCCTACATTTCTTTCTATACTTATTAGTTGACTTTTGCTTGTTGGCTTTTTTTAACTTAGGAGTTCTTACTAATACAGAGTTTTTCCTTCACTTCCCCTTTTGCGTATTTTTTTTGTCTTGTCAAACAGTAGATCTCTGGCTGCTAACAGCAGCAGTATATTTACACATTTGCTTAAGGAATAAAGAACATACACAAAGTAGCTTAAGAATTACTGTATTTGATGCACTACAAAAAACAGCCTTCTAAGAGTTCAAGATTTGTTTGCATTCTTTTTGTCTTTCAATTGAAGGTATGCAGACAAATTACTGGGTTTTTCCCCCCGTTTGGTGTGTTTGTTATTATTTTGAAATTTATTATCTTATTTCTGTTGGTATTCTGTTTTAATCTTTTCCTTTATCGTTACTGACTTTATTTTCTTTTTTCACTATGTAAAACATTAACAGTGTTCTAAAATCTGTACTCCACAAGTATGCGCTGAGAAGTATAGCTCCATCTACCATTCTTTCTGTCTGTTCTCTGTAAGTAACCAAATTTGTTTAGTTTCTGGTTTACCTTTCCTATGCTTGTTGAAAATGAAGAAACGCTGATCAAGAAGAAAGAGTGCAGCCTTCAGTATGGATTACACCTCAGCATCAAGAAAACAAAAATCCTCACAGCTGGACTAGTAAGCAAAATCATGATGAACAGAAAAAAGATTGTGTCAGGGTTTTAATTTTATTTTGCTCCACAGTCAGTGCCCATGGAAGCAGCAGTCAAGAAATCAAAAGACACATTTCATTGGGAAAATCTGCTGCACAAGACCTCTTTCAAGTGTTGAGAACTAAAGATGTCACCTTCAAGTGCACCTTGACTAAGGTGCACTGGACCCAAGCCGTGGTATTTTTAACCACATTATAGGCATGTGAAAACTGGACAGTGAATAAGGAAGACAGAAGAGGAATTGATGCCTTTGAATTGTGGTGCTGGAGAAGAATATTGAATGTACCATGGACTGGCAAAAGAACAAACAGACCTGTTCTGGAAGAAGCACAAGCAGAGTGTTTCTCTGAAGCAAGGATGATGAGACGACATCTTATCAGGAGGGGTCAGACACCAGAGAACATTGTACTTGGTAAAGCAGGTCAGTGATAAAGAGGAAAATCCCCAGTGAGATGGATGGACACAGTGGCAATGACAGTGGGGTGAAGGACAGCAGTCACTGTGAGGTTGGCACAGGACCAGGGCAGCGTTTCGTTCTGTTGTGTGGAGGTTCGCTATGAGTCAGAACTGACTTGACAGCACCTAACAACATGTTTATTTTGTGAGATCAAGCAGTTTCAGTTACATTTTCTTATTTATACAAAAACATTTAGAAATTGCAGATAACATCCTCCTTCACCACCAACCACTTTAGTGTGCATTTCCTACAATATGTACTCTTTTAATGTAGGTGTCACATAGTATATACTCTTTTCCACTTTGCTCTTTTCACTTGTAAATATGTCCTGAAATCACTCCCTATTAATTAAGCTTGGAGAATGTTTAACGTTCAGAATTTTCCCCATGGGAAAACATGGTTCCATGTTCTAGGTTTTAATTTTTTTTCCCCAGAAGATGAGCAGTTAGTGACATATCAATAAAGCTCATTTATAAACAGACACCTGCCCATTAATATTTTATGTGAACTTCTATATCCTTTATGTTCTGAAAGGAAAATATATAACTCACTCTTGTTGGCCTTTCTTCCTCTTGGTGATTTGCTGCTGCTGCTGCTAACACTGCTACGAAAATGTTTTAATGGCAACTGTCTTCTGTAAGATTTCTTTACATTAAACTTTTTATTTTGAGATAATTGTAGGTTCACATGTAGTTGTAAGAAGTAATACAAAGAGATAACATATGTGTTTCCCGGTTAGTAACATATTGCAAAATACAGACTGATTATCACAGCCAGGAAGTTGACATTGACACCATCTACTAATCTTAATTTCAGGCTTCCTCAGTTTTCTCTGTACTCATTTGTGTGTGTTGAGAGGGGGATACGTCTTTAATTCTATGCATTTTATTACATGTGTAAGATCATGTGTCCACCAACACGATCAAAATAAAAAACAATTCCATGTCTACAAGTGTTCTTACTGTTATATAAGGCTTATTTTTAATCACTGGTTTTATTCTTTTGTGGTTAGAAGAGTAGCTTTTTAGCTGTCTAACTTTCATTTCTGTACTAATCCAAATAAAGATCATAATGAGGCATGCCAGAACTTTCTCGCTTTTTTTGATGACATATTATGGATTGAATAATGCTCCCACCGCCAGAAAAATGTGTGTCTACTTATCTAGTTCATGACTCCCAGTATTGTGCAATTGTCCACCAGTCTGTCATCTGATGTGATGTTCCTATATGTTGTAAATCCTACTGTGTGATGTTAATGAGGTGGGATTAGTGGCAGTTATGTTCATGAGGCAGGACTCAATCTGCAAGATTAGATGGTGTCTTAAGTCAGTCTGTTTTGAGATGTAAAAGAGAGTAGCAAGCAGAGACATGAGGACAGAGAGACTTGAGGACTTCATACCACCAAGAAAGCAGCACTAGGAGCAGAATGCATCCTTGGATCCAGAGTCCCTGCACCTGAGGAGCTTCTAGACCAAGGGAAGACTGATGACAAGGGCCTTCCCCCAGAGCCCACAGAGAGAAAAAAACCTTCCTTTGGTGTTAGTGCCCTGAATTCAGATCTCTAGCCTCCAGGTTGTGCTGATGGTGTAGTAGATAAGAGCTGTGGCTGCCAGTCAGAAGGTTGGCAGTTCAGATCCACCAGACTCTCCTTGGAAACTCTGTGTAACAGTTCTGTTCTGTCTGTAGGGTCACTATGGGTCAGAATCATATCAATAGTGGTGGATCTGGTTTGGTTTTAGATTATGAAAGAATAAAATCTTTGTTAAAGCCATCCACTTGTAATATTTCTCTTAGTACTAGATAACCAAGACAGTATACAATTTAATTTTGACAAGTAACCACTGGTCAGAATTCCAGATTGCCTACTTATGTTAAAGTTACATGAGTGAATTTCTCTTTCCTGTATTTTAACTGTTCAGTTATGCAATAAGAATATTGACTTACAGATCATTTTGTGCTTAAAATAAAGGTGTCTAAAGTTGAGTTGGAAACCCTGGTAGAGTAGTAGTTAAATGCTACAGCAGCTAGCCAAAAGGTCAACAGTTTATATCCACCAGGTGCTCCTTGAAAACCCTACTGGGAAGTTACATTCTGTGCTGTAGGGTTGCTGTGAGGTGAAATTGACTAGACAGCAATAGGTTTTATAGTTGAGTAGTTGCTATTTTTTATCAGATACTTAAAATGAAGATGTAGTCATACTTATGAGGACTGCCAAGAAAGTTTGTGAACTCATCCTAGAAAAAGTGCTACATACGTCTATACTGAATATCACTACCATCACCTTGGAAGTACTCTCTTTGGAAGCTGTGCATCGACAACCAGTGCCTAGTCCACCCTTCAAAGCAATTTTGGAACTTTTTTTCTGGAATGACCATTAGAGCTGTCATCGTATTACCCTTGATGTCCTAAATGTCATCAAAATGTCTTCCTTTCAATATTTCCTTTATCTTTGGGTAAAGAAAAAAGTCATTGGGGGCCAGATCACAGGAATAAGGAGAGTGTTCCAGTACATTTATTTGCTTACTGTCTAAAAACTCCCACACAGACAACTATCCAATTAAGTTTGCAAACTTGCCACCTTGCCACCGTGCACAATGGCCATTCCAGAAAGAGTTCCAAAATTGCTTTGAAGGGTAGACTAGGAGCTGGCATCAGTGCATAGCTTCCCAAGGGGAGTACTTTGAAGGTGACCATAGTGATATTCAGCAATGAGATATGCAGCACTTAGAACAATTAAGTTCGCGGACTTCATTGTCAGAATTCATATGTAGACTGAACCCCTTGGAGTCATTCAGAATAGGAACCTTGCAGAATCCAGCTCATATAAATCTTGGAAGGTCAGCTGGGAACACCTCCAGTTCTTTCAAGCTGTGGGTTAAGACCGTAGGTAGAGGTTCTGTCATTACAGTCCTCTTAAAGAGAGGCAAGATCAAAATAGCTAGGATTCCTTCTCGTGAGAGCCAAGTAGCGTAGTTGATTCAGCTTTGTGTTCCTGGGGGAGCATCATGTAGAGGAAGCTGGACGTTTCCAGCCTGGTTAGAAGTCACTGAAGCCTTCTTTTATAACTTCAGAACGAACAAATTCTGAACAAATACACCTTGGAAGAAGTACAGTCACAATGCTCCTTGGAAGCAAGGATGGCAAGGCTTGCCTTACATACATTGGACATCAGGTGTGGTAGAGGATCACCAAGGAAGGAGAACACTTCAGTGAGGTGGATTATCAGCACAGTAGACGCAACAATGGGCTCGTGTCACCTAACAGTAACAACACTGTTTATACCTTTGGAGCCCAATGGGAGAACTGGGAATCTCTATGACACCGTCTCTCTAATTGAAATTTTGTTGTTAAGCAATTGGGGCATCAGACACATGACTTTTAGCTGAAAAGGCATAATAACAAAGGACTTAAAAAAAGAAATACCTGTATCTCTAATATCCTCACGTAATTTTGTGTATTTGCATAATGTTCTCTCTCCATTCTTTGTTTATGTAATTACATACTTAGTTGAAACATACTGTCTATATCCATTATTTATTAAGATTTAACATATCATGAATATTTTATTTATTTTTATTAGCACAAATTTTTAATGGATAATACTGATAAAACCTTGAAAAGCATTTAAATAGAATTTCTGGTTTCTATCATAATATAATACAGATATGTGCTGTCCAAACAGTAGCTACAAGCTAAGATGTGACGTAACAAGTACGTGAAGTAAATGATAAATACAACTAATCTGAAATGAAATATGCTGTGAATAGAAAATTTGCACTGTTTTGAAATATATATAAATGTACATATAATGTATATTTACGTATTGAAATGATATTTTAGATGTATTGAGTTAAAGAAAATCCAGTGTTAAAATTAAGTTTACCTGCTTTTTAATTTTAAATGTGATTACTAGATTTTAAATTACATATATATATGGCTTGCATATTTCTTATTAGACTTACAGGCGAAATGTTTGTTTCCCTTTTTTTATGTTCTAATGTGAAAGCATACTTTTGTGTATTTTTTCACACTGATATATACTAAAGCCATAAAGATTTTTTTTAACTAAGAAAAATGAGTGGGTGGCACTGATCAAGATAAATGCAGAAGACAGTGGTAGATTAGTGTTCCTAAAGTGGCATCGTGGAGAAAGGTACAAGCCAGCTGTGTCTTCTCTCCCGCTGCTCCCTGGAAATGAGAGAAAGTAAAAGTCCAAAAGAGACTGTAGTTGATAAATACATGTTGTGTCTGCGAAAGAATGGAGGAACAGTTTACATCTTTTACCACTCAGAAAAAATGTGGGAAGAAAATTAGAAAACCAAGTCTAAGATCCTTTAAAAAGAATTATAGCCCTGAAAATGGCTTGCCATGTTTAAATGCTTACTCTTACTATTTTTTATTCATTTACAGATTCATGATGTTACTGTCTAAAGTTGAGGAATCATCAGAAAAAATCATGGAAATAATGAAAAATTTAACTAGTATACAGGTCTGCTTTCTTTTAAAATTTTCACATAACTATACTTCTAACTTTTTCTGTGTTCTTTGAAAAGACTAATAGGAAGGGAGGTCCCCAGATGAGAAGCCATTCCAGGAAAGTTTTTGCAGGGAAAAAATTTAAATTATTATTCTTGGGAATTTCTTTTCTTGTATGAATGTTACTTAACCATAATATTTTAGTACTCTCTGGCTTTTCACATTTTATGAATAAACTAGTAGACTATGTTTAGCTTTTTTAGTTAACAGTACATTATTGCTACTCAGGTATTTTGGGGTTGTAATAGTTAACCTACTAGAAAAATTAAATTTCCTGACATAAGATTTGTTTTTCAAGTGGAGAAAACAATTTATGGTGTTTGAGATACTCTGTAGATTGTCAGGAATTTTATACTTGTAGAGAACTTATGAGGATGACTTTCTTTTAGGCTTTAAAGGACAAGGAGGAGTTCGGAAACGTCATTGGTATCGCCTGTGGATCAAATTTCTTAAGAGAAATGCAGAAAACCAAAGAGCTAAGTAAGGAGAATTTATGTTTTCCATGATAGTTTTAGAAAAAAATCTATTGATTTTTCACCAATCTAAATTTCATAGGCTTCTTTATATTTAGTCTGACAATTAAGTCCGAAAACTTAATTGTTCTCGGTGCTACATACCTCATTGCTGAATATCACTGCAGTCACCTTCGAAGTACTTCCCTTAAGAAGCTATGGTCTGGCACCAGCGCCTAGTCCACCCTTCAAAGCAGTTTTGGAACTCTTTGTGCACTGGCCGTGTGCAAAGCAGCATGGTGGCAAGTTTGTGAACTTAATTGTGTAGTTGTCTGTGAGAGAGTTTTTAGCCAGTAAACAAATAACTGTTAGAATACCCTCCCTACACACCTGATATGGCCCCCAGTGACTTGTTTCTTTATTGGAAGAAGATAAAGGAAATATTGAAAGGAAGACATTTTGATGACATTCAGTACATCAAGGGCTGAATGACAACGTCTCTGATGGCCATTCCAGAAAGAGTTCCAAAATTGTTTTGAAGGGTGGATTCGGCGCATCAGTGCACAGCTTTGCAAGGGGAGTACTTGGAAGGTGATGGTAGTGATACTCAGCATAGAGACATGTAGCACTTTTTCTAGGATGAGTTCGCAGTCTTAATTGGCAGTCCTGGGTATGCCAGTACAGACGTGTGATAGAAATCCTACTACTACCTTTAGATGAAAAGTCATATGTTTGTCTTTTACTAGTGTATGTTATTTGCAGGACACTTATACAATATGAAGAGAAAGAAGTACCTAGATTTTATTTAGTGCTTTTAAAATATACAATACTGTGTATTATACTTGATAGCTATAAATATGTATTATTTTGAATTATTTTTCTCAAAGTTGTTTAAGTAATGAGAAATTATTCATATTTCATGTTAATTCTTAACATGAGATTTTTTTTTCCTTTTAGTGACAAAAGTAATAAAACAAAGACTATTTGAAAAGAGAAGAACAGAACTTCCTAAAGGTAATTGATTACATAAAGTGAAACTTGCTTCCATTCTCATGTTACCATTTTAAAATTATCATAATGACTCCTTTTTAGTGTGTTCTTTTGAAAAACCATGAATCTTGTTTGAAAAAACTTACATAGGGTCTCTGTGAGTTAGAATCACCTTGACGGCAACAGGTCTTTTTTTTTTTTTTTTTCCACTTGTATTTAGCAGAAGCATAGATCTGGTGAGATCAACTGCCCTGGCAAGTGGGCCTTTTTAATGTCACTTAATATTATAGTGTTCAGTTTATAATTTAAATTTCATCTCTTTATTAAGAATTCTTTTTTGAGAATACAGGCAAATTGGAGCAATAGTGCCTTTATAAACCACAGTTTTTAATGATGCATTAGAAGATTACACAAAGAATTGAAAAAGTTATTCTGTAACCACTGTGCTGGAAGAGAGACAGTAGCATTTTACTTACTGTGAAGGCTGAAACACTTCAGAGCATTTCATAGTATGGGAAACTAACAGTTCTTTAGTTTGTTTCCGATACTGTTAACAAACAGTCTCTCAAGTATGTATATCACATTGTCTTTAGTGATTTATTTTTTATTCTTTCAATTTGTAGTCAGAATAGGTGTCAGGCATCCATTCAAGAGATTTCCTTTCCATATCCAAGTGATAGAAATATATGTTTCCATTTTTAAGTTCCCATAGGACTTATATCTGAATCCACACCTTAGTAAACAAAATAATCATGGACTATACAATATTAAAACCTTTGGACTAACTTAAGAGTGATTGTTGTAATAGTATTGGCATGAATACCATTTAACAATTTCTACAAATGGAGTTAAGTCTTAAACTGGGTAACCAAATTTTAGTCTACCATTTACTGAATGAGAGTACCAGTGAGTGATTCTTGTTTATTGTGTACCAATAATTATGCTCCCAACACTAGGTTTGATAGATCTTTATAGAAACTCTACAGGATAGCTATTATCAGGAAAGGAAACAAAGACACAAAACATGCTTAGGTAACTTTCTCAGAGATACTGCTACTTAACTGACAGAGCAGAGATTCCCATGAAAGCTCTTTCTGACCTCAAAAACTGTATTTTCAAGTCTAGTACATTCTTATCTGGAGAGTTGACTCATTACTGGTTTCCAGTCAGGGATGGCAGCAGGTCTAGGGCCCAAGTTCCCAGGGGATCCTCCAGGCTATCAGACTATCAATTCAGGTCTTTTAGTAGAGTTCTTGGGCTGCACATCTCTTTTGCTCATGTTGTCTCATGGACTCTACATTGTGTGGTCTGTCAGGGCTGTCTTTAGTGGTGCCCTAGTAGTAAGTCAACTATTCAGACAAGAATGGGCTGAACTCGGGGACACAGTGTAACCATATGATGTTCATACTTTATGGTTCTGTGCATTTATAGGTGGCTGTCAGCTACTGGTGTCTTTCTGGAGAGAAAAGGGGTAGGGGAGTGGGGACATACTCTTGTTAAGAGGATACCAGATGTATAGAGTGAAAAGGAGGAGTGTGCTGTCACTGGGTGGGGAGAGTAGAGAGGGCTGCAGATAGCTGGGCATGCAAAACCAATTTGGGCTGTATACTTTCACTTAATCCCATTTAAAAAAAAAGAAAACAAAATTGTGTTTTTACTGTTCCATGTTGCTTTTTCCTAAAGCAAATGAAATTACCTAGTAATGCTGTTTTCAGATTCAAGTAGGAGACAACTGAAACTGGTTCAGCCAATCTAATATGTTAGACTGGGTTCAGAACCTTTAAGAAGCCAGTGGTGAGTTTGCTGTGGAAAATGCCGGGACTCCCAGCTGGTCGGTTATGAAGGCCAGCCAGGTCAGGATAGGGCAGCTGCCATGGCAAGACTCTACTGCTTATGTAGGGAAAGCTTCTTCAGCCTTTCAGCTGAGCAGCTAATGTCCCCTGTGATGCCAAGAATTTAAGAACATGACAGAAGCTATTTCTTGGAAAAGGCTTGGAGGCTTTTCTTTCCTACTGTATAACTTGATTAGAATGTGTAACTAGCTGTCAGTGGTTTAAACTTCTCCTGACTTCACAGGTCTTGGAGGATCATAATGGCAGATTGGAATGGTTATTATATTCTAACTAGAAGAAAAACTTCTATATAGTCTATGATTGATAATGTGTTTTTTTAAAATCTCTAATTTCCTAAAACTAATTAAAATTAGATTTCACATAGTTGGCTTTAGCCAACAGTTTTGAGAAATGAGAAGGGGAAAAATTGTAACATGAAAAAATTATCACTGTTAATAATTAATGTAAAAAATTTCTGGGAATGTTATTCCCCAAACATTTATTAAGACATTGAAACTATAACTTGCCTGTTAAAACACTGAAAATTTTCTTCTTCCAAAAGACAACTTTGTCATCTTTTTTAAAATTGTCCACTCTATGCCAGTTCTTTCTCGGTTTATGCATGATCGACCTTAAAACTGTTTTGTAAATCTTTTAGGCTTAAAACTAACTTGCCCGTTACCGGGTCCAGAGGATTTAAACTGTTTCATGCTTAGTGGAAATAGTATCACCAAATCATGTTTTAAAACTTCCAATAAGCATTGATCATTTGTTGTATTTAAATGAAAACTGAGTTAAAATAGATAATATATTCCATTTATATAATGCATATTATATGATAATATATGTAATCTTCAATTTCTGTTTCTTAGAGAAAGCCACATTAGCTATTTATATTCCTCGAGGTATTAAAATCTTCCTTAGTTTTTTAAAACAATTTTTGAAAATTAGTGGAAATCAGATTGAGGTGTGTTTTCTTCGTAGTTTCAATTTGAACTGTATGCTGTATTTTTATGAAAATAATGCACAGGTTTGACTTTTTTTCCCCCAGCTACCTCCTACCCTGTATTTTTGTAAGTGTCCTAATTGTTTTTTTTTTACAACAACATATAAGGGCATGGTTACAAGAAACATGACATGTACCTGACTTGCATAAAAAATATGACACATAATTTTTTTTTTTAACTAACAGCTTTTACCTCCTTCTGTTCATGTATTTATTTTAAGAAGTCTTCTGCTAATTTTCTTGATATCTCAAACTAATTTGCTTTGTATGTTCCTTATTTTGGTATTTAGCCTTTGGCTTTTCACATAAAGACTTTTTTGTTGCTGATGTGCTTTTCTTTTACTATGCTATTATTCAGAATTATTTAAACTAAGAATGTTTTTGGAACCTTTCAACTTTTAGAAATCATATAATTAGAAACTGTATGAAATAGAGGTTGGCTTATAATATGAATTGAATTTGTCTCATTTAGGTAGTTAAGAAAATAATAAATAAATTAGTTGTTAACTATCAAAAGATGGCCTTCTTGCTGTCATTCCCCGTTCAAGTTGGTCGTTTACATCTATTGTTTTTTTTTTTTTCATTTCCGTGATAGTTCCTTTTGTTTTATATCAGTTGCAGTCGTTAATACAGGAAGAGGAGTATAATTTTAAAAATAACACTCTGGTGTGCTAAATAAGTAAACATCTGACACACGCTAATGGCTTTGTATAACTTACTAAAGGAAATTTAAAAAATACACAGTACCACGAACAGGTACAACTGAGGTTTTCATACTTTTCAAAAAACTAGACCTTGTAAATCAAGGAATGCCTTGATAGAGTATATGAAAAAGAGATGATCTCCTTAATAAAAACAAATTTCCGAAACAAAGAAAGCTTATTTCTTTCTTCAGTTACATAGTAAGTCAGTCTAACTTCACTTTCCTTAACAGTATTGGCTTTCTATTAGGAAAATAATAAAATGAAAGCTTCTTTTATTGTTAGATTGGGATGTAAATTTTCATAATTATTTTTAATTTGTTATGCTGAAGATTTCAAACATATGACCATTCAGTGGGTTGATACAGATGGAATGTCACATTGTTATCACATGGTAAGGCATGAAATTTATTTACTTTGCATAACCAACCTCTACTTAAAACAACTTCATACAGATACCCTTAGTCAATAGATGGCATTATGCAGTGCTTGCTTCTTTCATTTTTTTCTGGAGATATTATAAAATACCATCATTGTTTGTCTATGACTAGTACTTCCAGTAAACAAAATATTTTCAAAAAGAATGTAAGCAAATTGAAGAACAGTTGCCAAGATATGAAATGTAGGCACTTAGCTTCAGTCCAAAACACATTTTATCTGCTTTCAGAATAATTGTGTAGGTTGCAGTATGCATATTTTAAATAAAAATGTAATCATCTGAACTCACATTGTTTCAAACAGTTGACTGTTTCAGCTGTTTGTAATAGAAAATACTTCAGAATCTCTAGCTCTGGCCTTAAACAGAAAGTTCAAACTATAATGTTCCTGTTTTCCTTACTTAATTTACTATGTTCTTACATTGTAAAATTTATCTTGGTTATAGGATTTTAAAGATATCAAATTCTTAGTCTCCAGGACAAATTTTAAACTTCTATCCTAAGAGTATAAAACAGCTTGAAACTGCCTTTTCATTCTAACCACCTACAGAAGTATATTTTAAACTTAAAAATAAATTGTTCTTTTTCCTCAGTCTTTTAAAAAGTATACATCATATCAGCTAAAGAATTTTACTCCTAGAAGACTACTACACTTTTATTTTTTCTATTATATCTTAACATTAAACTTAACCAATATCTTTTTTCCAACAGATACTTCAGTTTTAAAAGCACTGAGGGCTGAAGTTTAGACATGATGAGTTTTAGGAGAAACAACAAAAATTTCCCTGTACATTTTAACATTCTGGGTTTACCTGGAGCTTAAAAAAAAAAGTGGAGCTATTAATTTGGGTGACACAATTTACATTAATGTGCAACTGTAGTCCTCAGCTCTGTGTAAGGGTTCAACTGTCATTTATACTGTATGTGGTCATGCCTTTCCTATTAATAATGGTAATGGTCTTGTTTTACACTGTTCATCACCGTTTGGGGGATAGATTTCAACTGCTAAAAAATGCTTACTTGAGATTCGTCTAGGACTTAGGAAGAACAAACTGGCTTATTACTTTTCCAAGCCTTTTAAATAATTTCTTCCATGACTTAAATTTTTTTATACTTAACTAGAAGTATGGTAATTTTTGTCTTTTAAATCATCAGTAAAAATTGCAGAAGCATAAATTTGAACACACTTAACAGCAATTATGTGTTAAGGAGGGGTAAATAACTTACTATCAGACATTACAAATATCCAGGTGCTCTGTATGTGCTGATGACAACAAAATTGAAAAGAAAGACTGTAATAATTCTGACTGGTTTTCTCTGCAGAAGATATTGATTATTTGTGTGTGGTGAGAGATTTGGAAAATTCAATTAAAGGAGTTGTGCAAAGGTTTCATAAATTTTCCTTCTACAGCGTGTACACAGACATTGTTGCGTATTAAATCAATGCAGCACTTCACAATATATTTTCTTTGAAACATAAAAATAAATAACATTTAAACAGTTCTGCTTACTACAGAAACAAATTTTATTTTCTGTGAAGCATTTAGTCATGTGCTATCACTGACTCATACACATTTGCCAGCTGTAACAAATTTTATAGACATTTTCTCCAGAGACATATCTCACATACTATGAATTTTTAAATGAGCAAATGGTGAAGAAGGGATGTCAGCAATATAAAAATTGATCAGTTAAAAGATAAAAGCATAAGTAAAGAGATTTGTATGGTAGTCTTAATAGGTTTTATTAAATAAAAATACTATAAAAAGACAGTAATGAATAGACTGAAGACTAACTGTTCTGGAGGTAGAGAAAAATTATTCTGGCACATTTAGTAGGAATTGGTGTTATAGCTCCTGACAAGTGAACTTTTTTTTTCACATTTTAATTCCTAGATTAGTAAGAAGGCTCCCCCCCCCAAAGGGTTAAGTAAATTACTTAAGTGGTGTATATATTTTAAACCTGTATATAATCATAAAGCAGGTATTTATAATTACATAAATCTATGTTAATAATTTTGTCATGAGCACATGTTAGGTGGTTTTTCCTGCAGCTCAGACTGCAGGGAGGAAGAGGATGGTCATTATTCTCAACACTGTTTGCTTCAGCCCCACCCCCACCCCCACCCCCAGGAATCTCTGCTCCAGAACATCAGGCTTCTCTAGTGCTTTGTCCTCTTACTGTATTCCTCCTTTTTCTCTGTCAAGCAAACACTCCTGCTAGTCCTTTAAGATCAGCCTGAAATGTCACATCCTCTGTGAAGCTGCCCGCAGCTCTCCTACGTGGCTCATCAACTTGACTCTGACTCATGGTAACCTTCTGTGTCACAGAACGAAACTACAGCATCCTGATAGTTGCTGCCGCGAGTGAGTCTGCCGTTGCAGCTCCTATGCTGACCTGTCTCCCTGAGAGCTGCTTATCCTCACTAGCTCTCTAGGGCCATCCCACAAAGGGGCTCCTGCTGTCCACTTGCAGGTGGTGCCAGCATGTTGTGCAGGGCCATCTGTGAACCAGGCACGGTTTCTCTTCTTCATTCAGCTGGTCATAAGGAACTCCCCATGAGGCCATAGGTGCGGACTGGGAGATGGAAAGTAATGTGACAGGAGTGGAAACCATGGGCATTTGGGCCGCTTCCTCATGCTTGTGTCTTCAGGTCCTGCGTGGGCCCTGATGCTGTGTATACCACTTCCATTTAATGATGGAGCGCTGCTGTGCATGTCCAACTTTACCATCCATCCTGACAGTGTGTCCAAACCAAGAGAGTTAGGCACTGGTTCTGTTTTGATCCGCAGAGTTTTCGTTGTCTAATTTTCGGAAGTAGCTCACAAGGCCTTTCCTTGTAGTGTGTCTTAGTGTGGAAGCTCCACCACAACCTGTCCAGCATGAGTGACCCTGCTGGCATTTGAAATACTGATGGCGTAGCTCGTAGCATCACAGTAACATATAAACCATCCCAGGACGACAGACTACCAGAATAGCGGTGGCCTGCTCTCCTAGTCAAAGCTAAACTGCCTCATCTTCTGTGCTCCTACAACACTTGTCAGAATATTTATAAATTTTGTAGTATTTTAGAATTGTCTTTTACAGAGCTTTTTTTGGAGGTTTAGGGGTTGAGGGTGGGGTGGGGGATTCTTTTCCATCTCAGTATTGTAGGCCAGAGCTGAGGATTGAAGGTCCAAAGGCATGTTCACTGAATGAACGCATAAATGAAAACAATGGCCACTGAGGAATTGTTTTAAAGGAATTATGTAAATATTTTCAAATGCTTATACATTTCTGTTGCCTTACATACCTCAAATGTGTTTATTCATTTATTCATTAATTGAATATTTATTGAATGTTTACAGTGATCTAGGTAATATCCTCACTGGGGACACTGATGAGTAAGAGAGTTATAGTCTTGCCCTCAGGAGTATGGAATCTAACACAGAAGATGAATAATGACAATAAAGCATAAAGACTGTGTTAACAGTGCCAGTAGGACTACATCATAATATATTTCTTGGCAGTTTTTATACAAAAAATTGTGTTCTGAAATAGGTATCAGGCAAAATGGAAAGATGTTGAAGTGAAGATTCATGGCCCCAAAGCTGTTATTTACAATGTAAAATACAGCTTTACATATAAGTTGTTTATCTTGATTTCATTGGGATTCAGTGGTTGTTCTGCATTATATACTGTGACAAGTTATTTTGAACTGTTTTTTAAAACAAGTTTTTCTTCTTCCATATAGAATTACATCACCCTGACAGCTATGAACTCCTTAAAGCCAGTTTAAACAAAGGTACTGTTACACTTTTCTAATTAAGAGTAGCTTTGTTAAATTTCAGTGTTGTTCAGGTAGAACAAAATGTTACTTACATTATCAGATTTGGTACTGTGTTAGCATAAAGGAAATGGGGACATAAGCTTTGGAGCTGTAGTTGAAATTCTATCTAATGTATTCTTATAAATAACAGGACTCTGTGACAGGATCTATCTAATCAATGAGCTAGAATCTGATTGAAAAAGAACACCAAACAATTAGGAATAATGATGAGGCCGTGAAACATGTCATGGATGAACCTGGAGAACATTATGCTGAATGAAATAGGTCAGGCACACTTTTATTAAAAATGCAGAATGGATTTACACACAGAAAGCAACATTCTTTGATGGCTACCAGGGATAGGAGGGAGAAGAAGAGAGAGTCACTTACTAGGTAGTAGACACGTGTTAATTCTGGTGAAGGGCAAGGCAATACACAGCATAAGGGAAGTCAGCACAATGTGACTGAGGTAAAGGAGACACTGAGAGGTGGGCAAACTACAGTAAATGCTGTGACGTATACAGGTGTGGGAGGGCGTATGGGCATACGTGTGTCTGCATGTATAGGTGTAGTTGTGGGCGTCTGTATGTACCTGCTTGTATTGCTGCATGTATCTTCTATATAATAAGAGCACACAGAGGGCACAGGGAAGGAAACGTCCTAGACATATCCAAACACCTCATGGGACTGAGTTACTGGGTTTGAAGGCTCAGAACTGTAGTCTTCGAGGACACCCAGGTCAATTGGCGTAACATAGTTCATAGCGTCCTACTTTGCCAAGCAGCCTCTGGGGTCCTCCAAGGTTACAAGCAGCCATCAAAGGTGCAGCTGTTGGTGTCCTATCTGGAACAAGGGAGAGCAAAGGACACCAGAGACTCAGCCAAATGACAGAACTAATGGCCCAGAGGAATGACAGCCTCCTCTAGCCCAGGACTAGAAGAATTAGGTGGTGCTTGGCTATCACTGCCAAGTGCTCCAACCAGGGACACAATAGAAGGTCCTGGTTAAGATGGAATAAAAATGTGGAATGAAACTCAGATGAATAAAAAAAGACCAGACTCACTGGACTGATAGAAACTGGAGAATCCTCGAGACTACTGACCTTTTAATCTAGAACTGAAGCTAGGTAACAGACTGGTCTATAAAAGAACACCCATGAGGAATATGCTCCTTAGAACAATCAACTGTATGAGACCAAATGGGCAACAGTGAACAAGAAGCAAACATGAGGAGGCAAAGAGGGAGAGGGAACCTGGACAAGTGGAAGTGGGGAAGGGGAGGTAGAAGTGGGGGGAGCACTGAGGTGCTGTCGTGAACAACGTGGGTGTGAGTTGTTGACCAGGAAACTAACTTTCTGTGTAAGCTTTTACCTAAAATACAATAAAATGTTCAAAAAAAAAAAGAAAGAAACACCACTGAGCTGACCAGGCTAGCTTTAAAAGAGAAGACATCTTTTAAACTGAGTATATTTCAAAAAAAAAAAAAAAACTAAAGCCATTGCCATGGAGTTGATTCCAAGCCATAGGGACTCTGTAGGAGAGAGTTACAACTTTGGTCTGTGGATTTGAACTGCTGACCTTTTGGTTAGCAGCTGTTGCTCTTAACTACTGCACTACCAAAACTCCAACAGAGTATAAGTAGGGCACTTATTTGAGCACCTTTAGTATAAATAAGCAACTAGATCCTGGCAAGGGGGCACACCAGCTAAATAATTTTAAGACACATCTGACTGAACAAGATAAAATAAGTGTATGAAATTTGGAAATATGCCAAGTTGATAAATAAAATATTAAACAATTTTAATTGGTTAAATAATTAATTGTACCTTTCCTGCAAATCAATTCCTACAGTCAATAATACAAGTAAAAACAGTATGTTTATAGATAGATTTTAACATATTAGCTAGAAGCATTAGTCATAGGACAGTGTTTCGTATACCTGTAGCTGGAGTCCTAGAGGTGCAATGGTCAGGTTACTCAGCTGCTAAGCATAATATTGACAGTTCAAACCCATCAGCTGCTCTATCAGAGAAAGATGTGGCCGAATGCTTCTATAAGGATTACAGCCTTGCAGAACCTATGGGGCACTTCTACTATGTCCTATAGGGTCACTGTCAGTGGATGTGACTGACTGAAGGTTCATGGTATCAAAGAATACAGTCCATACTTAGTGATATCCACAGTAATTAAGATTCCTAGAGGCTTACCAAATATTGGCTACTATCTCTTATTAAAGAAATTATAACAACATGAAAGAATTATATTCCATCCTGATAATACAGTTCCAAGCAGTTGTTTGGAAATAATAACTCAATAATATTAGCTATACTTCAAGTATCTGCAAAGCGTCTTACATTGTACAGAAAATTGTGTCATTTTCATGTATTAAAATCTTCATTCAGTTGCACATATCAATAATAACCCTATCATAGCGTAACTTTCTGTGTCAGGCACTGTTATAAGCACTTTGTACATAGCCCATTTAATCTTCCCACTAACCTCCATGAGGTAGAGACAGGTACTATATTTTATAGGGGAAAAAATGAAGGCACAAAGAAAGAGGTTTAAGCACCTTGCCCCAGAAAGCCAGGAAACTGACCTGAGTAGTCTGGCGCCGGAAGCCATGCTCTTAACCACTACACAGTAGTTACCTGCTTTCCGCTGTTCATTCGTTCATTACCTGTCACCCAGAGTATCATCACCCCTGTTGTAACCTGCCACTGCCCTTTGATCCCTCTCCCTTACAGCCTGTCCTGCTACAGAGTTCTGGACAAATCCATGCTTTTGAAGGTATCACTCCATCATGTTATTGCTGGTAGGTGCCGTCATGTCGGTTCTGACTCAGATCATCCCTATGTACGACAGAACAAAACCCCTCCCTGTCCTGCGTTATCCTCAGTCACTGAGTCTCAGCCCACTGTCACAGCCACTGTGTCAGTCCTTCTCATTGAGGGTCTCCCTCTTTTTCACTGAACCACTACTTAGTGTCCTTCTCCAGGGGCTGGTCCCTCCTAATAACATGTCTGACATATGTGAGACAAAGTTTTGCCATCCTCACTTCTGAGGAGCATTCTGGCTGTACTTCTTCTACGACAGATTTGTTCACTCTGGCAATTCTTGGTGTATTCAGTATTCTCAGCCTGCACCACAATTCAGAGGCATCAGTCTTCAGTCTTCCGTCTTCATTGTCTAGCTTTCGCATGTATACGAGGCAACTGAAAACACCATGGCCTGGGTCAGGTGCACCTTAGTCCTCAAAGTGACATTTTTCTTTTTAATACTTTAGAGAGGCCTTTTGCAGCAGATTTGCCCAATGCAATAATACATTGTTTGATTTCCTAACTGCTGCTTCCATGGGCACTGATTGTGGACCCAAGTAAAATGAAATCTCCATTATATTCACAGTGAGATCCAAATTTAGACTGAAATTCAGCTCTGACCACAGCTGACCTTTACATTGTCACCCTGTTGTACCATAGTCACTCTACGTTACCTGCCATTCTCTAGACACAGCTGGCCTTTCCTACCTCCTCACCTTTGCTCTTACCTCCTCTACCTGGCCTGCCTTCCCCACCCTCTTGCCAATTGTGACCATTGTGCTCATCCTTCCGTACCTGCTTATAGTCTATCTTCTGCTAGCTTCCAGATCCCGCTCCTCTGTGTTCTCTCATTGCTCTGGTTTTGTACATTTGTTGTAACTGCCCACTTGATATGAAGAAGGGGGACACGGAAGTCTCTGGTTTTGTCCTTTGCTCTAGAAACCTGTGACAGACACGGAACTCCAGATACCACTAGGACCAACTTGTTTACCTGCACACCACCTCTACCCCTGGCTCACACATCAGGGATTATTCTTCCTGACCTATGTTGCTTGGTGGTGGCAACCAGCCCACACACATTCACTCCCAGAGTCTATAAAAAGTGACGCCTTCATGAAACAGTGTTGGAATAAGGCAGAGAGTAAAGTAGGCAGGAACCCAGAAGGCTAAGATTATCAACAGTGGGGGGGAGAAAATGTGTGAGTTTGACGAATAATGACTGAGTGGCAAACAACTGGGATGCTTTATCTAGGAACAAAATGGGTAAATCACTTGGTTAACAAGAATTGTAGGTTTGCTTTGAACAAAGCACTATATTTAATTCCAACCTTTTAATATCTAATAAACTTGCTGAGGACACAAGACTTGTATTATACACATGAAATGACAATGTTAGGCAGGCTATGGTAAGTGATGCAGGTTCAGACCCTTATTCTTCCCTGAATTCTGACCAATAGTGAACCCAGAGATTATGAATCCAATAACAATTGAAGTATCAACTTTGTAGGTGATTATTGGAGGAACTGATAAACTTCGGTATGGCAGGACCTCTAGTAGGAGCTTGGGGTAACATAGTATGTTCCCAAGGCAAAAAGGGGACCTCCTGTCTGCCACCTGAGTCTTGAGTCTTATCCTCCTGAACCTGAGGAGAAAGCTGGATTTTTGAAACAGACCCAAAGGCCACATGTCTGTAAAGCAGTGAAGACCACAGATTCACCTTATGTAAGGCAGAGAGGCAGAATGGGCTGGTGTCCCTACCACGTGGAATTAGCAAACACAGCAGCATACTGGACTTGAGAGGAGGCAATAGAAGGGAAAGAGTGTTGCCTAAGAGTTGTGACCTGTATCAGTAAAGTGTGTACCACTGAATGCCCTTGACTTCCGCGTAATTTGTCACTCTTCCATGGGACGTGGAGAGAGGAAGAATGGACAGAAGTGCTTCCCTCTGAACTGAATATAAATATTACTCTTAAGTGCCAAACGAAAAATAAGCAGTGTTAATAGGAATCTTACTGCAGACATAGACAACCCCAGGTTGGGGTGATTAGGGAATTATTTAAGGGTTCAGGCTTCTAAAATAACTTCTAATTATTCAACTCTATATGAGCTCTGAAAGAGTCATCCAGTAAAGGGAAGCTTTGTGCTTTTTCTAGAAAGCTGGGTTTTGAAATATGGGTAATTTGGATGGGTTGTCAGGCATAGGTGAGCTAGTGAAGTTTATTAGGGAAGTAGCAATCTAACGTATGTTTTAGAAAGAATAATATCGCAAAGAATAATATCGCTATACAAAGGATGAACCCTGTCAAACTGCCCATGAACTATGTAACTGTATCTAGATTGTATTTAATGTGGTTTGGGGAATGTTCGTAAGAACAAAAAACATGTTGCTACCCTATACTTTTGGGCTATGACAGGCATCACTTTGATCAAAGTGTTTATGTTTTGCTGAATCGTATATTTGACCTCAGATTCCTTTTTAACAGTTGTCCTTTAGCAGACATAGTCTTTGCAAGGCCTGGCATTGTAAATAATGGGGTTCGGAATTAGATGTCCAACACCAGCTCTAGCACCCATTTAGTTATGTGACCTTAAGCCAGGGTATGTGATTCCTCTGAACTGTGATTATAAAATAGTACTGATACCTTATGCGACAATACACAATAGCTGCCCCATAAAAACCCGCTGTCGTCAAGGCAGTTCTGACTCATAGTAACCCTGCAGGACAGAAGAGAACTGCCCCTGTATTTTCCAAGGCTGTGATCTTTCCAGAAGCAGACTGTGCATCTTTCTCACCGACACTGTTGCGTTTGGAGCTTCCGGTTAGCAGCCTAGCACATTAACAGCCCTGCCAGCAGGGCTTCTTTCGCTGGCCCACAGGAATTGTTGAATAACTCAGTCCTTCCTTCTTATTTATTATTAGTAGTTCTAATAACTTAGAAGGATATTAAATAAGCTCTTTTGGTGTGCTCTGTGCTGCCTAATTGATTTCAACTCAGAGTAGAACCACCCCATAGGATTTCCTAGGTTGTAATCTTTATGGTTACAGATCGCCAGGTCTGTTCACCAGCAGAGCGGGTCTTAGGTTCAAAGGCCAACCTTTGGATTAGTAGTTGAGCACCTGGCCACTGCACCACTGGGACTCCGGAAGTGGACCCTTGTTGTTGGTTCTGACTCATTGCAACCCTGTAATGACTCACTGCAATTCTAGAGTGGGAAAACCTCTCAGACTGCAGTCCAGACTAAAATAAGGGTTGGCAAAAGTTGGGTGTCAAGCTAACAATATTTCTCCTCCTAGGTCAGGAAGAGGAACATACACAGGCTCTTAGGAAGAGGTAAAGAGAGGGACCAACTAGGCACTATTCTTCCAAGTTACTGCTGTAAACAGGAAGTGTCTCCGAAACAAATGGTCCGCATGCCCTAGTGGATTGTATTCCATCAGTTGCCAATGACTGCTTTCTTATTAGGACCGTAGGGTCCTGAAAGGAGCCCTAGTGGTACAGTAGTTCAAGTGCTCAAAAAGGTAGCAGTTTGAACCCACAGTTGCTGTGTGGGAGAAAGATGGGGCAGTCCGCTTCCATAAAAATTACAGCCGTGAACAGGGTAGTTCTGTTCAGTCCTGTAGGGTCTCTGTGAGTTGGAACCAACTCTTTGCTAATGGACAGGGTCCTAAGGCCAAACAGCCAAGATTCTCTGCTACCACTAGGAGTCCTCAGAGCAACACATTCTGAATAGGAATCTATCACAGTAAATGCTGTCTTTTCTTTTTTTGGCAGCTGTCAGACGAAACACCTGCTGAAAGGCCCTTCAGGCTTATAGACAAGAGGCATGTAGATTTGGTGCTTTCAGTATGTTATGTAGGAATTTAAAACTCTCCTTCAAAATCCATCTTCACACAATGTTGTGTCCAAGTCATCATCGGACAACTATTTGTGAAGGTGAAATCTCACACAGAAGATTCAGAAATTATCAAATGAGAGGTTACCAGTGTGTCACTAAACTAGGTACCAGTTAACATAGCAAATGGGTGTTTAAATCATTTCTTAATTAGATACATTACTGGAACCTAACTCTACAAGATTTAATAATCATTTTTTATATCCCACAGGCATTTGGGAGAAATGCCCTCACTATGAAGAACACCAGCTTCTGCATCTGCCTGATCATATTTAAAGGAACAGAAGAAATGTTTGTAATTAATCTGCCCAGTAAATACCAGATCAGAGCAGTAGGCAGGTGCATGTCTAGATAAAATTTCTTGAAGCTAATTTAAACTTTCTACACACACCGATAGATAATCTCAATGTAAATAATACATTTCTTCTTGACCCTTTAATGTTACATGTATACAAGAGAATCTTGGCTTATAGTCTGTATCACATGTTTGTTTATACTTTTAGTGCTTGTCAACTGACTTAATAAAGCATTTATGAAAATGGTCTCTTCAGTAGAGCTATGTATTTTCCTGAAATTCAGATTAATTCTAATAGTGAGTGGAATTGGGTACCAGGTTTTCCATTTAAAGCCCTAGCTGCTAATTAACTTACAGATGCTTTCTGAAAATATTTAGCTTACCCATTTTATTGTGAACTGCTATCTAAAGGGATAAATTTTTATCATGTTCTGATTTTTCCTAGCCTGTAAAGAAAAAATATGTACAAAGCTTTAAAATTTCTCACCTTTATTATAAAGTATTAGAATGCACTTTTCAGTAGAAACAGCATTTAAGTATGTATTTTTAAACTACACTATACAGATACTACTGAATTAAAAAAAAATTTTTTATGGGGTAGTATGTGATCACCTCTAAATTATTTTGAAGGATTAACTTAAATTTCTGTTTTTCTGTAGCAGTGTTTCTGTGTGCTGTCACTCATAAAATAGCAGAGGGGGGACATTCTGTATAAATCACAGAATATGCTCTATCTTGGTAACACAGTTTGTAAAAACTTCTGTACTTTCCTTTGGCCATTTCCATGGGAAGAAAAATACACTATTCCTCTGGTACTTGCTCTAATTTTTGACAAAACTTGTGAATGATATTACCATGTCATTTAATTCAGTATAACATGGAAATGAAAATAATTTTGCATTTAGGGAAATTTCAGATTTGCTTCTTAAAATGACAACCTGTTTTTTTAAATGAACTATTAATACCAATGACATAGGTATTGAACAGTAACCTGATTAACTATTAAACCTAGTTGCCTTCATTAATGATAGTCTTTATACTATATAAATAAGTTTAAAGAAAATATGTCTACCAAATATTAAGAATATGATACAGTCCTCTTATTAGAATGTTACCTAAAATACCCCAAAAAGGACTAGTCTGGCATTAAACATGAACCTTAGGGTGTCAGCCAAAACATATGAAACAACTTACATTAGTCAGGAAACAAAGGGTTAAGAAATAGATTCGTTTCATGTGTAATCCAAGTTACTTAGGTACGTGCTTAATGCTGTTAAATAAGTTACTGTATGTGTGACCTCTTGAGATACTAAGCTTTTGCCTTTCAGAACAGCTGGGTCTGCTAAGAATCATTTCCCAGTTCTCTTCACTGTAGATCAGATGACTCTCGCTTTATCACCCCTGGAGGCCACATGAAGGACAAAGCAGAAGGATCCACACACAAAGCTAATGTTTATATGGGGAGGAGGGGTACTCGTGTCTGTGATGGTCCAGGGAACGTAACAGAAAAGAGACCAATTGAGACTTGAAACCATTGTGTGCCTCCAGCTATTACTTAGTTATATCCTATCCATCTCTTACTCTCTTTCCATTGTACATAGAGGCTCCTGTGACTGTCCTGACTTTTGTAAATGTTTCATTCACTCAGTTGTGGTTCATCATTTGGACAGAATGCTACATTGAGGATTTTTCTCGCATCCCAAAGGCTTCAAAGGAAAATGACTTCTACATGCCTCGTATTTGATAAATGAACATGCACTTTCTTAATTTTAAAAAGCAAACTTCAGTTCTTTGGGAATTGAGAAAATCATTTCTCGAAAACACAGCCTAACTATCTTTCTATTAAAGCATCCTAGAATCCTGAATTTAACTGGGAGAAATGCTTTGCCTATTTCTGCAGTCTTGATTCATCACTGGACATTTTGAGTATTTTGGAAATTAATCCCTGCAAGTTCCAAGTTTCAAATAAATACAAGAGAGAGACAGGACTTAGATAATTGTATCAGTTTTCCAGAGAAGATACAGTGTAACTCAATTCAGTTAAGTCATCTGGAAATTTTATTTCTATTTAAAGGATATATACCTATAAGATACCTTGAATATAGGACCATTCCATTTTACTCATGTTTATATAATACTTTGATTTTCAAGTAATGTTTTTCTACCCCAGTTACTTAGAGATTATAAATATAACTTGGAACTTCCTCATCATTAACCTGATATAAATCAATATCCTGTGTTAAATGCAAGTGTGCTATCACAGAAAACAAGGCTGCACCAGCCAGGCAAAAGGCTGACATTTGGCACAGTGATTACAGACGGTGACCACAGACAGCATTGTTACCGCTGATTCGGCAGCAATTCAAGGTTGCTTTTCGGTGCTGAACCTGCCCTTTGAATCTTTGTGCACACTGGCTTTGAGCAAGAAATACTTCTGGATTTTTGCTTTGTCTAAACCTACTTTTATCAGATCTACTTAAAAACACACACATTTTTATATGAGCCTGTGCCTGTCTATGTCAAGCACCAAATTATGTGTGTGTTTTTAACTGGCATGGGTTGAAAGTACACTGCCACTTAGTATGTCTCAATGGCTATAAGTTGAAAAGAGTGTACATATTCATTAAAAATATAGGTTTTATTTTTATGAAAAGAGACAAAGGAAAACACATTTTTATATGAGAAGCTACTGCATGGATGTAATACATTATCTGTACCACTAGAATAGATAGTAAATATGGGCTTCCACTAATGTAGAGTGACACAGTATTAGCATGGTCAAGTTAGCATGAAGCATGATATGAATCAGTGGTTATGGCGTTTGTGATCCTGATGACCAGTGTCACAGCCAAAGAGAACAGGAGGGGGTCCAGTGTAAGGTGATTTAACTTAAACAGAATGATACTTAAAGTTCTGAACTGGTGATCATCAGTAATTAAAAATACTTCACTCATTTAAAATCTAGATTTCAATTCAGGAAAATTCATTTTTCAGTTGTTTTCAAGCCAATCAGCATCCTTAGATATAAATAAGAACACAGGCTATATACTTTGTAAAAAATACTCCAGTGTGTACACACAATAAGGTATGGGCAAACTCAGGCAGTGAAATGGCCTTTTCACAGTTTTAATTCCCTGAGATAAACAATGAAACTAACTGAACTTGCCCTAAAGTACATATAACTTGCATTCTAAAATACAAGGCAAACTAAATTCAGATATAAAAATTAGTAATTTCTTTTAAAAAGGAAGCTGAGTTCTCCCATTAAGCTCACTGTATCTGCAGATTTTTTTAAGATGACAATTCATACAGTATATTTCTTAACTAAACACTGGCGTTAATAACTTTTTAATTCTTATTTAGCCGCTAAATAGCTATGAATATTAATAAAACTGCAGTTGGCTGTGGACAAGCAGCAGTTAGAGAACAAAAGCTTCCATGGATTGGGGTCTTCACATACATTTATTTTGTGCAGATAACAATGACGTCACCATTCCATGATTATAATTTTATGATTCTGAAAATGGCAGTTCCGTGTATGCGTTCCAGAAAGTTCACAAAACCTTTCAGCATGGTTCCATTGTCACCACTTGTTGGTGACACAGCTAGGTGACTTTCTTCTGCTTTCTTCCATTTCTGCAATCCCACAGGACTACAAGGTTAAAGTATACCAAGAAGAAGAGGAAGTGCAGGCAGGACACACAGCACACCAACACGGAAAATAAATCTGGTAGTTTCTGAGGGGGATCCAGCGCAGCAGTCATCAGTGTCAGAACGACCATAGCAACCACTGAAGTAAGAAACTGTGAGAAGGGAGAAAGGTGTCACCGAGTAGTATAAAGTGTTAAATTTTAATGTGCATGTGACAAATTGGTAGCTGTGCATGAACAGAACTGAAGGTGAGAACTGGGTATCCAGTCTCTTCCTCCCAGTGGATCTGAACATTGACAGCACATTAGAATCATCCAGGGAGTTTTAAAAATCTCAATGCCCAAGGCACACTCCAGTTAAATCACGATTTCTGGGAGTAGCACCAGTATTTTTTTTAAACTCACCAAGTGACTCCCACGTGCTGTTAAAGCGTATGAACCTCTGTCTTCATACCACCAGACAGTGAAGGCTAAGTTCATGGCATTCCCTGAGGCCCTAGTCCCTACTGGAAATAAAACTCTGAGCTAATCCTAAGAATCCATTTATGAAAATGCAAGTGGAAAATAGAATTTCATGTGTTTATTCACTGAGTGCTTTTGATGAGCTAATGCTGTACAGTAAAGCACAGTGGGGCATACGACAACGCATGGTTCTTTGGCCTCCAGGAGATTTTATTAACTAGGAAAATGTGCAAATTAGTTAAATGAAACCACATGGTCATATTTGATGCCAAAATGAGTAGTAAAACATTGCATTTATCATAGTTGTGTAACAGTCAGTTTTCTTCTCTTACCTAATATGTTGTCTAAAAGGACTTTCTGCAGTAAAGGAAATGACCCAATACTTCAGTACAGTACAATGGCTATTGCACATTTGAAATGTCCCTACTACAACCAAGGTCCTGAATTTTTTTGTTTAATTTTAATGAGTTTAAAATTAAGTTTTTACATGTGTTTGGTAGCCACGACACTGGACAGTTTAGCTCTAATTCATGAGCTTCTTTAAGGGAAGGCCCAGCCAGGTCTTACTCACTTTTACTACTCCAACCTAGTACGTACACAGATGCTGCTCAAATAAATACACAAAGGAACCAGAAGGCGTAGTCACGGACTTTTGTGAAGAATGTGGGACATAAATGCAACCCTCAGATCTGTTGCAAACCACCTCTTTGAAGTTTTAAAGCAAAGATGCCACTTTGATAACTCTGGTGCATCTGATATAAATCATGACCTTTTCATTCCCCTCATATGCATGTGAAGGTTGGACAATAAAACAAGGAAGACGGGAACTGATGCACCCGAAGTGTTGTGTTAATGAAGAAATATACTATGGATTGCCAAAACACCAAATCAGTCTTAAATACAACCAGAATGTTCCTTAGAAGCAAGGATGGTACAACTTATACTTGCTTATTCTGTACATGTCATCAGTAAAGACTAACCATTAAAGGATGACATCATGTTTGGTAAAGTAGAATAATAGAAGGTCAGCAACAACAAGGGAACCCTCAGTGAGATGGACTGACAATAGCCTCAACCATGGACTCAGGCACACCAGTGACCAGGAAGATGGTGCAGGAGCCAGCAACACTTCCTTCTGTTAGACATATGCTCACTGTGAGCTGGACCTAACTCAAGGGCACCATACTAAACACCACTGAGCATCAGCTTCAAATGATGAATTTTATGGGCCTATTTATGTGAATTACTCTTTTCTAAAAAGTCTGTACAGAAGACATTTCAATAATTTATGAAATTAGTGGTATCCTTGAAAATGTACCATTCTTTAAAAACTGAACAACTTACCAAATGTTGTATAATTCTGGGAAGAAATGTAAAACATGGAAGATACTTCCTAACAGCAATGGAAAAGTATTTCAACTGCAGTTCTTCTTCAGAAATCTTTTCAAATATTGAAAAAGAGGTAGCACAAGCTATAAAAAACGCCATGACTGTCACAATTGAGGGCATTAAGAGTTCATCTTTCAGTAAGAGAGGTAGCATACTGCAAAGGGAAACAAAAAATCAAAAGAGAACTGTCAATTCAAATCAATTACTTTGTTAAAAAAAAATTAAGTTAGTCTATAAGAACTATGCTGAAAATCCTACAGAGAAACTGGTTTGACTCACCTAAATGTTGACACAAGTAAGAACCAAGTTGATATAAAAGGAATTTCATTTAAAACTAAGCAGACTGGTCTGAAATGGTAAAGAAAACAAATATTTTAATATTTAAGAATATAATCTTAATTTCTACCTGACAAAAATATATATAAACACATTTTTTAAAAAGCCAGTAAGGTCTCCACATGGACTACTGATTCACTGTGTGATAACTGTCAGTTCAAACTAAATGAGTCCAGGCACAGAGACAACAGACATTCCTCGCTTCCAGCATACCAGTAATGGAAAATTTCTCCAGCATACAAACATACGCTTAAGGAAAGGATCAAACAAATATGAACATTCAGAGAAAGAAAACTTTTGCATACATCCTATCCTACTTGACATGATATGAAATGACCCTGAGAGACAATGATTTGTTTTCAAACTTTTCTGTCATCTTTCAGGTTATGTATTAGTCTAAAGTTTTGACAGGCAAGACTGTCCTAACACGAGAGACAGCACAACAGAAGCAAAGTTAAAAGGAAAACAAGCTGATAACGGTAGAGAAAAGAGGATAACAAACTGAGTAAGAAGAGGCCACATGGAAAGGGCAACAGGACAGCGACAGGCGGAACCACTGCCGCCATCAAGGCGCTGTTAGCATCAGGCTCCCAGCTCTGTGACCCCCACCACCTCCACTCGTCTGTCACCTGCTGGATTCAACAGCGACAGTGCTCAAGGGGACGGACGGCGGAAGTCAGAAGACTCGGGTCCTGGTCCTATTTCTGCCACTTACTGTGTGACCGCGAGCAAGTGATTAATTTAACCTGTTTCTTATAGGTAGCGGGTGATAATACCTTGAGTTGCTAAGAATTCTTTGATGTGTATCATCTAGTGTTGACTTGTTACACCTGTCTCCTTTTTCAGCAACAGAAGACTTCAGTCTTTCGCTTAGGTTGTTGCTGTTAGGTACTGTGGCGTCAAGCCCATGGGATGGAGTAGAACTTCCTCTACAAGAGTAAGTTTGATTTTTATTTTTTATTGGTAAGAAGAGAAAAGGACCTTTATCAAAGGGGTGAAGAAAAGTGGAAAGGTGGTAGTAACAGTGGACAGAAGACTGGTGGGGCCAGAAGACTGTTGGCGTTTTACCGGAGTTACTCACCTCATTACCCAGTGATTTCAGCTCCTTTACACATAAGGATTTTAAAGAGTGACAGTGAGGAAGGAGCAGAAATCACTGAGCAATGAGGTGTGTTAGCCCACTAGTTGGTGGATAAGAAATATGGGAGAGTAGGGAATAAAGCCTGAGGACAAGAGAGTCAAAACTGAGGACTGTGAGGGTGCAGAGAGGGAGAACCAGTGTGGAAGTGGCGATGAAAGGCCATGAGGTTCTCTCCCACTGCCAGACTGTGGGGAAACAGGCAAACCTTGAGAGGGCAGGTGGACAGTGCTGTCCTCAGGAAAGAGAGCCAGGCATCCTTTAGAAAAAGGATGTGAAGGATGTGTCTGAAGCCCTAGCCAGCACTGAACTCTGAACCTCCCACCCTACCCTAATCCTAGCCTAATCCTACTCCCCTTGTTGTCTTTCCCATTTCAGTAGGTGATGCATCTGTCCTCCCAGTTCCAGGCCAGAGACCATAGTCCCGTCTCTGACATTCCTCTTTCTCTCAAATCCTACAGTGAAACCATTAAGAAACCTTCTGGTGCTCTCTTCGGCAGCATATACTAAAATTGGAACGATACAGAGAAGATTAGCATGGCCCCTGCACAAGGATGACACGCAAATTCGTGAAGCATTCCATGTTTTTAAATCAATACCATTTACGATAGCCCCTGAGAAGATAAAGTACCTAGGAATTTATCTAACCAGAGAAACAACAGACCTTTACAAAGAGAACTACAAGCCCTTACTACAAGAAACTAAGAGAGACTTAGATAAATGGAAAAACCTACCCTGCTCATGGATAGGAAGACTTGACATTGTGAAAATGTCTATTTTACCCAAAGCAATTTATTTATATAATGCAATCCCAATACAAGTTCCAGCATCATTTTTTAATGAGATGGAGAAACAAATCACCAATTTTATTTGGAAAGGGAAGAAGCCCCGTATAAGTAAGGTACTACTAAAGAAGAACACACTGGGAGGCCTCTCATTACTTGACCTTAGAACATACTAAACTGCGACAGTGGTCAAAACAGCCTGGTACTGGTACAAGAACAGACAGATGGATCAATGGAACAGAATTGAGACCCCAGAGATGACACCATCTGCCTATGAACAGCTGATATTCGACAAAGGCCCTAAGACATTAAACTGGGGTAAAAACAGTCTCTTCAACAAATGGTGCTGGCAAAATTGGTTATCCATCTGCAGTACACTGAATCAAGATCCATATCTTATACCTTACACAAAGACCAACTCCAACTGGATAAAAGACCTAAATATCAAACCTAAAATGATAAAGCTCATCCAAGAAAAGGTAGGAATAACAATGGAAGTTTTAATACACAATGAGGACAGACTCCAAAATCTGTCAAAGAAACCTCAATCAACAGAAGAGAAAATAGATAAATGGGAACTATTAAGAATCAAACACTTTTGCTCATCCAAAGACTTTATTAATAGAATTAAAAGAACACCCACAGAATGGGAAAAAATATTTGGCAACTCTATGTCAGACCGACGCCTGATCTCCATAATCTGTAAGATACTACAGAATATCAAGAAGAAGAAGATAAACCATCCAATTAAGCGATGGGCAAAGGAGATGGACAGACACTTCACTAAACAGGAGATCCAGAGAGCCAAAAAACACATGCGGACATGTTCACGATCTTTAGTTATTAAAGAAATGCAAATCAAGATGACAATGAGATAATATCTCACCCCAACAAGATTGGCCATGATCCAGAAAACACAAAACAACAAATGCTGGAGAGGCTGTGGAGAAAGTGAAACCCTCCTACACTGTTGGTGGGGTTGCAAAATGGTCCAGCCTCTTTGGAAGGCAATCTGGCGCTTCCTTAAAAAAATGGATATCGATATACCATTTGACCCAGTAATTCCACTACTTGGAATATATCCTACAGAATCAAGGCCTTTCACACCAACAGACACATGCACCAGAATGTTTACCGCAGCACAGCCCATGATAGCAAAAAGATGGAATCAACCCAGATGCCCAACAATAAAAGAATGGATAGGTAAACTGTGGTACATATACTCAATGGAGCACTACGCAATGATAAAGAATAACGATGATTCCAGGAAACATCTCCTAACCTGGTTTCAACTGGAAGACATTATGTTGAGTGAAAGTAGTCAGCGACAAAAGGTCAAATACTGTATGAGACCTCTATGACAAGATCTCAAAAACAGACTTGTGTATAGAAGAAAAGACTCTTTCTTTGACAGCTGCAAGGGAATGGAGGGAGGGTGAGGAGGGGACGGTTTAGTTTAGATAGTTACTAGAAATCTAGTTGGGAGAAAGCGGTGATAGCACACATTAGAAACAAGAACAACATTAAGTGGACTTCAGCATAACTTGAGTACTCCTTCCATCTTAATACTGCAAGGATAGAGTAGCTGGGGCAGGGGGCAGAGGACCATGCTCTTAGGCGAATTCGAGGCCAAATGGCACAACTAGCATTTTGCTAAGAGAGCTCTCTGAACCCCACATTGGTGAGTGGCGTCTGGGGTCTTAAAAGCTGCCAAGCTGCCATCCAAGGACACAGCAAATGGTCCCAACTCAGCAGGAATGGATGCTCACCGAGGACCAAAATGACATGCGGTAAAGACAACCGAGAAGACGGAGAGACCCACAAGAGTGGGTGCCTACATCGACTTGGGACCAGAAGAACCGGATGGTGCCTGGCCACCAGCAGTGATAGCTCACAGAGAGGAGTCTCACTGCCAACACAAGAATAAAAAGGGGTGCATCATGAGATCTCCACTAAAAGACCTCAACTGATGGTCCAGCGGTTTTGGGGTTCCTCTGAGAGCATAGCCCCCGGCCCTGATGCTGCCCTTTCCCATAAATTATAACAAAGGTCCACTCTTTGGACAGGAATGGATTGGACTTGTTGATGCAGAGTGACCATATATTGGAAGCACTTTATGGTTCTATACATCTATAGGATATCATCTTGCTGACCTCTGGCTGGAGGAAGGGGAGTGGATGGAGAGGAGGGGAAAGGAGGCTGTTGGGAGGATGAGACATGTATGGAGCAGAGAGGAATAGTGTGCAGTCACCGGACAGGGAGAGTAGTGGAAGCTGCATATAGGTGGGCATGTAAATTTATATGTGAATGTAAGTTTTCACTCAGTCATGTCAAATAAAAATTTAAAAAAAAAAAAAAAAGAAACCTTCTGGTTCACATTTATATCCATAAACTTACCACTTCTCACCTCTTCCACTTTTGCCACCTTGGTCCCTCTTGCTACCATCTCTCACCTAGATTACTGTATATCAGCTTTGTAAGTGGTTTCTATGTTTTCTACCCCTGTGCCCAACAACTGATTCTCAATCTGTAGCCAGAGAGATCCTTTTAAAACATCAAGTCAGATCATGTTTCTACCTCAAAATCCTCCCATGGTTCCCCAGTTCGTTCCAAATAAAAGCCAAAGTCCCAAGTATAGCTACAAGGTCCTACAAGATTTAGACCCCTCTTAAATTCTGGGGAAAATGCTTCCGTTTGAAAGTAACACTGCTCTGCAGTTCCACTCTTCCTAGCACTACGGGATTTGTGTAAGGTCAGCCTAGTCTCATAACATAATGGTAAGATTCAACTCATGTTTGTGCTATGAGGGATGGAATTAAATAGTCCTCCCATCATACAAAGGTCTAAGACTATTTTCTTAAGGCAAAGAAACCTTCCACAGAGGCCAGACCAGCTTACTAGAAAGCTTTGCACTGAGGTTTTAGTCCAAAACTCCACTTAGTAAAAGTGACGTTGCCTTTAGTTTGCTGGTGGTCATTTTGTGCACGTATCTCTACAAGAACCTAGCAAACGAGGTGAAAGATGGAAAGAATGGGGTGATAGTGGTTTAGGATTTACTTAGGGCAGAATTCAAGTATTCCAGAGTATTCTGGGAAAATACTGTTTTGTTTTTAGAACAGCATAATATATGCTCAACTGTCACCAAATTTCTATGAAGAGCACATTAACTGGAAACCAGAAAAAAGCTTCAGGCTCCTAAAACAGAGTAGTCTTGTTACAGATTTCCTACAGTTTAATCAAAGGTTATGGCAAATGAAGGAGAAAGGAGGCAGTATGTGAAAGCCTCTGTGGAGGTTAATGAGGAGAATAAGCCACTAATTATGTGGAAATGAATGAAGTGAAAAAGTCAAAGATATAAACAGATCCAGTCTGAGAAAAACCTATTTGGAGGATATATTTCTTAAAAGCATATAAAAATATATATGTATGACATAGAAACAAATAAAATGTCAAGTAATCCTTACCAATTTTTTTAGAGTTTAGAATATTATATTGAATAAAGAAGTAAAGTCATACAGAACTTCTGGAAAAATATGACTATAAAATAATTTTATGCAAATATATAACATTTGTGTAGTTCTGTTTTATGTTTAAATGGCTATATATATTAAATTATAAATTCATTTATATTTTATATATACATAGTAATAAGTATATCAAACATTTTTACTTACAGTGATACCAACAGAATTGACTTTTCATGGACTTGGAAAGAAAATAAAAAGAATGATAGAGCACAGCTAACCTTGAAGGGAAAAAGGGAAAACAAGATATAACTTAACAGAGTAGCAATTATGAACCTAAAAATCATTTCAAATTGTACTTTAAAGTTTAATGTGGCATCTAACTGGAAGTAAAATATATATGCAAACACTACAACCCAATGCCATCAAGTCAGTTCTGACTCACAGTGATCCCACAGGACAGAGCAGAGCTGCTCCACAGAGTTTCCAAGGAGCGCCTAGTGGATTCCAACTGCTGACTTTTGGTTAGCAGATGCAGCTCTTAACCACTGCTCCACCAGTTTCCCATGCTCGCATGTATAATAATTTAAATCAGATACAATACCGCATTTTTACACAAATAACACACATCTGTATTTGTTTGCCAACTGCACCCTTCTCCTTCCTCAGGTATTTTTCAACAGTGCTGCTATGTCTTTTTTTCTTTCACACAATTGCTGTAAAAAAGTTAGCAGAGCACATGCTTTGGAAACTACTTCATGGGAAGAGGGTGTGGTTAGCAAACAAACGTGGAAGGTGAGCATTATCTGCATAAAAATACAGACATCAAAATATCCTTTTAAAAATGATGATAATGGAGGTCAACTCTTTGCACAGGAATGGACTGGACTTGGCAACATGGAGTGACCGTATCGTCTGTGTGCTTCATGGTTTCATGCATCTATAGGATGTCATCCTGCTGACCTCTTGCAGAAGGCAGGGGAGAGGATGGAGAGGAGGGGACCGGAGATTGTTAGGAGGATATGACATGTACACAATGGACAGGAGGAGTGTGCTGTGACCAGGCAGGGAGAGCAGTGGGAGCTGCACACAGGCAGGCATGGATATTTATATGGGATTGTACATTTTCCCTCAGTCATAATAAAAAAGCAATGATGACAGAGTTAGGCGTAACTGCTTGAAACAGGACTTAGCTATTCATAACCCAGACTACTAAACCACCTCAGATACAACCATCTCACCTTCTTCTCTCTTGCAGTCCCTGACACTTTGAATTAGTTAAGTGTGAAGGCCAAGAAGGTCAAAACCCAGCACTGCCCCCAAAAGTCTGTTTTCATGTTCTTAAAATGTATACTTCAATAAAATATTTTAAGCATTTTATATAGTCATCATTTTCAACTCGGTGTTTTAAATGCAAGTTACTCAGATATATTTTCAGTTTATTTTCTTACATGTTACACATACGCCTACATACATCTATCTAGTTGTTCCAGCAAAAACTTGGATTACCATCTTGTACAGTGCTACATTTCCAACCTTGAGCAAACCCTGTCTAAACGAGAAGAAAAACAAACCCACTGCCAGCGAGTCAATTCTAACTCATGGTTACCCTACAGGACAAAGTAGAACTGCCCCATAGTTTCCAAGGAGTGCCTGGTAGATTCAAACTGCCAACCATTTGGTTGGTAGCCATCTCATTTAACCACAAGGCCACTAGGGTTTCCAGATGTCCATCCACTTCACTCCCTCTGCTGATGGAGCAAAGAAGTAGTCTTGAGCCACCCACTGCTATCTTTCTCACAGACTACTCTAACAGCCTTGTAAATGGTAACACACTTGCCCCTTCTTCACAAAGACACCATGTCAGGTCATACAGCCCTTCCTCCTCCACACAGACCATACCAGATCATACAGTTCCCCTGTTTAAAGCCCTCCAACTGCTTCTCATCATCCTTGCCAAGCCAAGCCAAGTGCTGTCAAGAAAAAATCCAAACTCTTGCAAAGAGCTACAAGATCTGGCTCCCGCCTTCCTCTTCCAATTCATTGCTACTGTCCCCTCCACTCACTTCATGCTGGCCACTTCATATCTGTTCATTTATGCTAGAACCTGTCAAATGTGTTCCTGCCTTAAGGCTTCTGAATTTGCTTTTGTCAAGTCAGAACCGACTGCTTGGGACTGGCTCCTTCTGACTGGTCACTGAGTTCTCAGTTCCCATGTGACTCCCCTAGAATAAGAACTTCCCTGCCTCAAACTCACATGGTGCCTGTCAACCCCACCCCATCAGCTCTCTTTTCACACCACTCTATTCTCTCCATAGCACTTATTACCTCCAGATATTTTCTGATCAGTTTATTGTCCCCTGCCACTGACAATGAACCACTGCCCCACCCCCGACTCCAATCAAGAGAGCAGTGACATTATCTGTCATTCACTTGTATGCCCAGTACCTGGAAGAGTGTACTTGGCACATTAGAGGGTACTCTATAAACACTACTTCAATAAATTAAAAATAAATCACTTTGCTGCTGTAGATATATTAGAATCAATATTAACATTATAGATTTATATTGAGAAATATGATTATTCAGTGTTTTTAAAGCTATCAGAAGTATACCATAAGAATTCAAAATTTCAGCAACCAAAATAACAAAAACAATTTGTTTTAAACACAGTGGATTGTATCAAACATAGTTAACAAATAAAACTGAGAAAATAAGAAAACATTTTTTATGGCTAATAATTGTACATATGGCAAATTTTTTACGATTTAAAGCCAATAAAAACATCATGCATTTAACCACATTCATCCTGTTTTAAACATCCTACACAGTACTAACAATGGATGACTTAGGATGCTAAGATTTCATTCACACAGTGAAACAACAGGCATCATCAACAAAAGGTAATAAAGTAAATAAAAATAAAGATTAAAAAGGAAGATAAAACTATCCTTTTTGCACTGTAGAACTAATATGTACTTTCTCACTGTTTCACTGTTCTGTTTTGGTTTGTTTTTAGAGCACAATGTAAAATAAGTGGAAGGCCCAGAACCCAAGTTTCCAAAGTATTGTCTAATAGTTACTGTTTCCATGAGCTAGATTTTCTTGATCTTTTAAAATAGTTTTTAAATGTCACTCTATAGACCAAGCCACAGAAGAACCAAATGTTAAATACCACATAAATACAACCAGAAGGAGTTTGTAAACTCACTCAGAGAAATCCTAAACTGGAAGAGATATATTCAGTCCATCTTCAACCTGATACAAGTCATCTTCCTAAAAAGAGATATGCTTCATCCCCTTATCAAAAATCTTCTGATTCCTCTGGCACACAAATTAAGCTTCAAATTTTCAACCCAACAAAATTTGGTCCTTTTCAAACATTCTCATTACACCCTCTCCCACTGCTAACACACAGTCACTCAAATTTTATTGTTTAATAGTTGTTCCCAAAACTCCCCGTCCTTTTCCACCCCTGTACCTTCAAGCTCTTCCTCCTGTGTTCAACACTCTTCTGCTACATAAACTACTACTCTAAAATCTTGCCTAGCTTTCAAACTTTGGCTCAAATCCCACTTGGTCTGAGGCAGTCTTAACGTCTCCGCCAGACCAGTATTCCCCTTTCCCACATTATCAAAGCACTTCATTTACACTTGATAGAACTGAATACCATCTGCTTTTATATATAGCATAATTACTCAGGCATATGTCTATCAGCACCGTTTCTTTTTTTGTATTCCCTCATTACTACAAAAAAGAAGTTGAATAAATAGCTGAATTACACTGCAAGATTCTGATTGCTCTGTGTAGGGTCCCAAACACCACCTGCATGTGGCAAACAGCCAATAATGAGTGTTTTCCAGACAAATGGATGTCGTATTTCCTAATTTAGTCAGTAACACTTAGGGCAAGAAGAGAATCCTTTATGTTGTTAAAAGATCAGCTGTGGCTGGAATTAAGTATTTAAAATAAAGAGAAACTTACCAAAGTGAATCGGAATCCTCTGGGAGAGGGCTGAAGCGTTAATTTTATACATGTAGGAAGCAAGCTCAAAAATGTAAAACAGAAGCTGAAAAAGTAATAAAAACAAAATAATTGTTTTTCTTGTGGGAGTTTAAATCTAGCTAAAACAATTATTTTTAAAAGTGGAACGATAACGTTATATATCAAAAGACTGACTTTGTATTAAAGTGTAAGACTAAATAACATTTAAATAAAGTCTATGCATTAAAATGGAAACTGGTGGCACAGTGATTAAGTGCTACAGCTGCTAACCAAAAGGTCAACAGTTCAAATCCACCAGATGCTCCTTCAAAATTCTGTGGGGCAGTTCTACTCTGTCCTATAGGGTCTCTACAAGTCAGAATCAACTAGATGGCAGTGAAGTTTTTTCTTTATACATTAAAATATGTACATATTTTAATATACATATATGACTAGTTAACATACTACTGAACATAACATTGCAGTACTAAATATTGCTTATGTTATTTAAGTATTAAATATCATTTATAGAAAAGGTACAAAGACATAACCGAAGGTCAGTTCTCAAACTCTCAAAATAAGACAGCACAGCCAAGCTTAGAGAAATAGTGCTTTATTTGTAACATGAACATTCATCAACTTTACTTAAAAAAGTTGATTATCAGATTTTCAACTTCTGTGCATCAGAAAAAGCAAGTTAGAAAGAGAGGGGGAAGCAGCCAGAGCTTCGCCTGGTGACGATTAATGGGTGGGAGGAAAACGAACTCGAGAAAGCAGCCAGACTCAGCAAGCAGAGCAGTGTGGAATCATTTAGTATCATGGCACACAGCCCTTGAAAGCCCTGATTGTTAAGTATTAACCCAGTCCAATACTGATTTTTCCATTTGTGCTGTCTTTATAATGTGTCAACTTGGCTAGGCTGAACAAAAGTCCCCAGAACTCTTTGCAGCTCTCCTTTAAGGTAAACTAAAAGGGATACTCTTCAACAAGGGCTGGTGGGCAGGCAGAAGGGAGCAATACCCATTTTGCAGCATACACATACCTTCCCTCAGTTATTCAGATGCTAACCTAGGTGCTACTGTGTAGGAATGTTGCAGACACAACATCCCTATTCAGGTGATTTTAAGTTAACTAAAAGAGATATTAGGCTGGGTGGACCTGACTTCATCAGTTGGGAGTCCTTTAAAAGAGAGCTTATGCCTTCTGTGAACTCAGCTGCTATAAACAGGAGCTAGGTCCAAACTGTTCTCTTAGAGCAGATGTCCCTTCCTGACAATCTGCCTCATGGACTTCCAGCTTACTTAGCCAGCCACCATGAATGCATACGCCAGTTCCTCATAATAAATCATACATGTACATACACTCACACATATATGTAATTTCCTACTCATTCTCTGGTTGTACTCTAACTGATGTACCACTGAGATCACTACTCTGAAGAGAATGCCAAATAATACTTAATGTGCTCTCTGTTTAAGGAGACAAAAATGAGGTAACTATTAGAAAGACTTACACATAAAACAATTCAAATAAAAATGTTTTGTTGTACAGAGGGACAGGTTGACATTATGTGGAAAATTCACTAATGGGATCCTCATTCCTTAATGACACCAGATAAATATTACCATAATAGTTTTAGAGACTAAATTATACAACACTATACACAAACTTTGCATCTCTTACCTGATTATCACCTGGATGTGACGAGGCAAAATATCCTTAATCTTCAGAAGAACATTGAAGCTGCACCAAATATTGGCTACTTTATCCTTTAAAAAGATTTGTTAATTTTACATTCTGTTATAATTAAGAGCAGTATTAAACTCCACCAAGCATACCCATGATCTCTAATAAAACAGGCTTTTGAGACATGTGACGTTTTCATTCACAATTTTATGACTAAATTGATTAAACTCTCCAAAGAATAAACAGATATATCTACTCTACAAGCATTATTTAGTTAGTTAGTTTTTCGCAGTGGGAGTTGTTTTTAAATCACTAGCCAATCACAGCACAGCCTGGCCATTCCCAAGACACACTTCCTATTTTTCAAAGTGCAGCATACTTTCCCTAAACACTGCAGTTTTACAACTTTGGAAATTTTTCTAAGAATCTTTCATTTTTTTTCTTCTACTTCTTCCTAGTCTGTAGCACGTACATACATGCAGAAGCCCTGATGGTGTAGTGGTTAATGCCATGACTGCCAACCCAAAGGCTGGCGGTTCTAATCCACCAGGTGGTCCTTGGGAACTCCATGGGGGCTCTTCCATTCTGTCCTGTAGGCTTGCTATGAGTCGGAATCAACTTGACAGCAATTGGTTTGTTTTTTGGTACATTGCACTGAACCCATTTTTATCACAGACCTGAATTTGTCTCGAGTCTTCTACTAGCACCCAGAAATCACAAGAGTTAATTGCTACTAAATGAAGAAATTTAAAGACATTAACAGTTGTGCTAGGATTACTTTCAAAATTCAGTTTGTCACTACAGCCCTCGTGCCTGTGAAACCCATCCTCTCCACAGCTGTTTGACTCACAGCTGTGGAGACATAACCCAAAGCAAGCAACTATCACTGACAACTGTACTTCCCTACGGTGGATCAAAGAAAACAGTCTTCAGACTTTGAGAGCAACAAGTGAATGCAGGAGACCAGCACAACCCCATCAACCATGTAAGATGCTCATGCTTATAATCGTCACAATAACTACCATTTCTGAACGGGAAGGTAACAAATAACCAGGCAACTTACATGAGAAACTTAACTCTTCCTTACATAGGTGTGAAAGTTAGATATTACAGAAAGAGAAGAAGGCCTGGTAGTGTGGTGGTTAAGGACTTGGCTGCTAACCAAAAAAAAGGCTGGCACATCAGGCCCACCAGCCGCTCCTTTGGGGAAAGATGTGGCAGTCTGCTTCCATGATGAGTACAGCCTTGGAAACCCTGGAGGTAGCTCTCTTCTGTCCTAAAAAGATCTCTATGAGTTGGTATCAGCTCAATAGCAATTAGTTTGTTTTGTGGAGGTTATATGAAAAGGTTAGGAGCACAGGTTGGGAAGTTCAAATCACAGCTCTCACATACTTCTGTGAATCTCCAACCTCAGATTTCTTATTTGTAAAGTGAGGACAGTACTATCTACATCACAGAACTGCTGTAAGGATCAAATGAAATTACAGGTAAAGAATCTGGCTCCTAGTGACAACTTCTTCTTATCAGTATCATCATCGGCCTTCTCACCAAGGCACACTCTTCTTCCTTCGTAGCACCATACTCCTTTATATCTCTTTCAAAATACCGGTTCCATGTGTTTATTAGTCTAGTAATTTATGTATTGAAAAAATTATATATATATGTTTTCCTAATTCTTTTTAAATGAAGTGTTTATTCAAAAGCAAATTACCTATAAATATGCTGTCTCTGTCTAACTTTACTGAAGGACTTTTTTTCAGAAAAAAGGTTTATTTAATTACCAAATCTAAATCATGAAATTATCCATGTAATAAAAGTTAAGCAAGAGTGATTAAACTAGCATTTAATGAAATAAAATAAAAGAGTCTCATTAGAAATTACTGTGATGAGAGTCATCTATCTCATTAGGAATTATGAGCTCTTTCTGAAGCAAACATGATTACTAGTTTCACAAATAATTTCCTATGACTAAAAACAGAATATAAACCAAACATTACAGAGTTGTTAACTTTGCAGCTGCAACTTCTCACATTTTTTCATGATGGACCCTATTTCATTAGAAAAATGTATAACTGGATTGTGGATCCGAGGATGGCACAAATATTATCTGTTCGCACAATGTACCAGAAAATGCCAGCTGAGCTAGGCGTCATACACTGGATTAAATCACTGACAAGGACTGACTGCAGCTGAAGTTGCTATTGCCTGTGTGTCTCCTACATAAAATCTCCTAAGGTCACAGGGAAGATACCACCACAGAAAAGAGGAAGAGCAAAATGTTCAAACATGCCTCAAATAATCCACGGTCAATGGGGAAAAGTCTCCTCAGAACTTGCAGTGTTTGTTCTCTTTCTGTAAAGAACGGCAGCCAGCAGAGAATGAAGGACGCCACAACAGTACAAACTAGCTTAACTAACAGCACAAACCTAGAACAAAAATAAAGGCGCGCAGTAAGACTGGGCGAGGTTAACAATCCTGAGAAATCAATCTGAGTCCCATTAAATATAACAAATGTGAATGTACAGTAATGACAAACTATCTTGTCAATACGACAGGAGCCTGTTCTAATCAGTAAAATTTGCAACTGCTGAGATGTCATCACTTTTTCAACTCAAAGACTGCTACTGACATCCCAAGGAAGACTTCCTTAGGTGCCATTCCTATAAGAATTAGGGAAAACAGACACACAAAAAAAGGCCAACTTGGAATTTCTTTCTAATAAGGGTATAAAATCAAAAAGACCAAACCCATTGCCATAGGGCTGATTCCAACTCACAGCAACCTTACAGGACAGGCCTGCCCCCATAGAGTTTCCAAGGAACACCTGGTGATTTTGAACTGCTGAGCTGGTTGTTAGCAGCCATAGCACTTATCCACTACACCACCAAGGTTTCCAAGAAGGGTACTCGGTTACATTAACTCTAAAAGGATGAGATCCTACGGCAGTGCTCCAACAAGGTAACCCCTATTACTCCAATAGATGCACACTGATCAAGTTACTTCCGCAGTTAGGAAGATTTTGAATAAAGAGTACTAAACATGACTTAATCTCTCTCTTCCTTTCACCCCACAGACAATACACAAATAATAAATCACCAAAAGGCAAAGTGAAAGTCTGCTAACAAATAAATCCCCTTAATTTTTTTTTTAATTCTGGTATTTAAAAACCACTCACCCCTTTCCTTTCAGGCCTTTTTTAAAACACTTGCCAAGTAAAAAACAAAAAAATGGCAAGGAGTGGTAAAGTTCCATCTGTTTATAATTTAGAGCCAAGCAAAATGCCAGTGACCCTAGCAGGTCCCAGTCACAAGTTACACCAAGAACACCCCACAAAGCAAAGCCAAGACTCACAGAATTATATATGTTCCTGTGTCAAGGAAATGAGTTCAGTAATTAAAAGAGACCGATCTTACATTTTATAAAGCGTATTTCTTACATCATTTTAAAATCATACAAACCAGTTTACTGAAATGCACATCCATATTTTGAGCACTTCTCTAAATGAGTGTTTCATTTCAAAACAAAAATAGCTGAAAACATCTGGTGAGCAGCTTTTATTTTTTCTTTCTTTTACATCACTGTTCTTAATGATATCAGAGTATTTGATAGGCACAATCAGTGATCTTACAAGCTTACAAAGAGGAGGCTATTTTTATTCCTTCTCTTTAAAAATAATCAAGCTAAAGTGGCAGAGCTATAGATCTGAATATCTTTTGCAAGTCCTTTGACAGATTTGCAAATTAATTTAATTACAACTAAAACATCATCCAAAGGATTTATGAACCCATCCTGCTGCTGAGTATTATGGTTCCCTTTTTTTCCTTTGGGACAGAGAATAATATTCAATAAATTAGAATACAAATTGGACAACCAGGTCCAAATTTTACAAATTTATCCTCTGAGACCTGTTTGTTTTTGATTGTTCCTTATTTTAAATATGAAAAAACATAATCAAAAATCCACACAACAGACTTTAATTATTCAATCAGTTTGCTTCCCAAAACTTCCTGGCTACCACTATTGATTACAGAATCATCTTATTTGAGAACTCGATAAGCTATAAAATTGCTTCACTCGTCTTTGGTGTCAGATAATATTGAGGACACACATTACATCTCTTCAGAATGAGAAAGGCAAAACTATACTTGCTACTTGTTTTCCAACTTCCAGAGACAGCTAACCACTAACAATTTACTCCCAAGCCAAACAATTGCAAAAAAACAATTTTACTTTTAATAAATCTGCACTTTATCCTTCACATAAAAACTTTATAAGCAAATTATGTTATATAATTGAGAAAATAATTTATACAAGCACCCCAGCAAATAAGACATTATTCAATGACAGTATATACACATTCGAGCCTAGACCTCATAATGTAAGATAATGACTTCATTTCTCAATTCAAAAAGGATACTGAAAATGTCCATAGTCGATTAGAATCAGGCCTGGATATAGCAATATGCACAATGCATTAGTAATCTGTAAAGAAAAATACTGTGAACTTAGCAATCTGTTACTCAAGTAGGGTAAAGAACAGTTTCATTTAACATAGCAGTAAATGTTCCCCCTTTGCTGAGATGCTATGTCTTCTTATTTACCAAAAGTTTCCAGCTTTTATAAACAATTCTTTTAGGCACTGAACTTTTCATAGAAGTAACATAGAACATTCCAATAAAAAGGAAAAATCACTAAAAGGCTACTTGACAGAGGAAGCCCTTTTAAATATACGTATCAGAGAAGTTAATGTAATAAACTATCTTCAATAATCAAAAAGGATATTTTGGTAATTGTGAATAGGAAGATATATAGTGACTTAACAAAAAATGCTTTACAGTTTAGTCATTCCCATAAAGCCGCTCAAAATTCAGATTTACCAGTTACGCAATAAATTCAGCATGCAGTTATGCAATAATTCAGTGGTATATAACTTCTAAAATTCAGTACATCTTATTGTTACTATGATAGGGTATTAAGATCATTACTGTAAGATAAAGTTGATGCTTTCCAAAGAAAAATGAATTAATAGAAGATACAAGGTCCATAATTATTCTATCTATTCCTAAAAGCATGGCTTCCTTAAGATGTATACTTAATAATTCAAGACAATTAAAAAAAATAAAACACAAATGTTAAGATTGCTTTAAAACTTGCCTTTCTTTTAGTTGAAGTTTCTTTTAAACAGCAGCAGTACAAAATCACTGCAGGTATGTAAATCAGCAAATCAGCAACAAAAACTGAAAAAAACACCAAATACTTTTAGGTGTGAATCCTCGGGATCTGCACTAGCCTATTAACTGCCTCCCTCCTTCCAGGTGTAACCAAGAAAACTACTACCACTAGGTTCCTACCCACCCTGGACAAGTCTGTTCCATAACCAGCCCCTCTTCACCTCTGCCTAATTTCAATGTATGGTACTAAGGAGTCTTGTATCTTAATTTTCTCCAACAAATGAACATATTAAATTAATTAGATACAATTCAAAGTGCATTCTTCCTCTTTGCTGTGACTTGCACACGTAAGAATACTCAAAGCAAAGGCAGACTTTTTTTTCAATATATGAGAAATAGTGTAAAGAAAACTGCAATGTGAAAAAAACTGAAACATGGTGACGCAAGGGGTAATCTTTTTAAAATGTTATGTTAAGGTTTACAAAGTATACATAAACTCATTAATGCATATAAACAGCCACAAAAGGAAACTAAGTTTTACAAAAGGCAATTCATAATTCTGAATGTTCAGTCCTTTTAGAACACAGGAAAGCAGATACTGTAAGTTCTTCAACAGTATAACACAGCTGTCCAAAGGGCCTATTTTATTCTTAGTATACTACACTGAATATCTATCGTGTTCAGAATAAAGGAAGTGATAAACTTTCCATGTTAGATGCATGCAATACTATACTCAGCTCCAGATGCCACATTTAAGATGACACTGACAAACTAGAATATATCCACTACAGCAGAGCACAACTAGAGACTTCAAAACGTCAATCACATTCCACAAACTGATCACCTAAAGAATACTAAAATAACCAGCATCACCTAAAGAAGAAATGACTTCAGATGCCCATGTTAGGTATGTAAATTATTTTAGGTGGTCCAAGGGAATTACTTGCAGAAGTTCAGTGTAAGAAAGAAATTTTTAATGATTAGGACTCTCTGAACATAAAACAGGCTGTCTTTAAAAGTTCTGAGTCCCCTGCAAATGTAGGTATTGGCTCAGAAGCTGACTGATCACTTGATCAGTATGCAGTTAGTTCAGAGATGATTTAAGCATTGGTGTAAGAGGGGGATTATTTCTGGGGCCAGAGATTCAGAGACTAATAAAGAAAACAAATTCTGACTAAATTTAGATTAAATAAGGCAAAGGCCTGGGCTAGCATTAATGGCCAGTCATGTACAGCTTTATAGAAATGTAAGCCTATTATTTTCAAGTTCCTAGAACAGTAGCTGTTCAATAAATACCCGTTGACTGGATTACTTTATTTAGCAATAAGGTACAAGAGACAACCCTAAGCAAGATTCACCTAAGGAAAAGGTGAAAGGGATTTATAATTAGGATATTACAGCAGTAACCTAAACAATTAAAGCCTCAATTTATAGTCATCTGTATAGCGTTGCTAAGAGTTGGAATCAACTCACTGGCAATGGGTTTGGGCTTGGTTTCATCTCACACAAGTTAGTTACCTTACTTCATTGCTCCTCAGCTTCCTCAGCTTAAAACAGGGGTAATAATAGTATTTGTCACATCACATATGGGGATTCAAAGATTAAGCAAGATAATGAATTATTTTTCCTCTCTATTTTTTAATAGTTACACAACTTAGAAAGTCAGTAAGGGTAACAATAATAAAAAAAAAACACTGCTGTCAAATTAATTCTGATTCATGTTGTGACCCTACAGTATCTCTTATTAGTTTGTCCAAAATTACTAAAAAATCAAACTTCACACTTGATATCCATTACTCTTTTACCTGTTGTTCGCATGAAGAGCTTATGTGCCTGACTCTCATATCCACGTGAAGTATGAAGAGCAATCCACTCTGGATTTATAAACTTTGCCCTGCAAACCAAACCATATATACACATACTTTATTCTTCTGCTTCTTTTAGCAATAAGGACACCTGAGAACATATAAATTTGAGAAAGTCAAAGTCTGCCTTGCTCATCTTTCAACAAAACCATGCACTGCTGAACTACAAGCTCTATCTTCACAGTTCGTCCCACATGAAAACAACCTGTGTGTCCCATTTCATTGACGAAACACATTCTTTATAAGGATCAATATGCTAGTCTTGACCAGAGGATCACAGTTTATAATTTATAATCTTTGGTTATCATTGAGAGTCAGCTACAATAAACAACTATTAATCATAAATCACTGCATAAAACTAAACATCATTATTATATATATAATAATAATTTTAACCATGTTACATTGCCTTAATACTCTAAAGTATAACTGACTATCATGCAGTTCAGGACTTTACTTTGAATTCATGAAGCTAATGTTTATGAAATAAGAAACAAAGTTAAAATAAGATAAGTTCAAGAGACATACTGTGAAGAAATGCCTCAAATTTTCTCCGGCACACTTCACACCTGAGATGGAACACCACTAAATAGCAGAATGGGTCTCCACCAAAATAAAGTTTCTTATGTTTCATGAGCCATTCTATTTCTTTAAAAGTAGGAATTTCAGTGCCCATTCTAAATCGCAGAGTGACATACTAGCATAATTCTAGTTTAGTCAGAATAACATTTGAACCTCCATTTTTCCTTGACTTTCAGTCATTCTAGGAAAAAGAGTTTCTATACACAACCAACCCATACTAAATATATTTCACAGTAGTCCATATATAGTTGGTAACATCTCTACTGTGTTTTTATGAGCCTCCTGATGGCGTGCCAACCAATCCCCACCCCATGAGGTATTTTTCATAAGCAACACGTAGGGGGAAGGGTGCCATTGGCAATCAAACATAGAAGCCACTCATTATTTGCGTAAAAATACAATACTTCAAAATGAGGCTGGATTTTTGTATTTCTTTCTATCTTACCCAACAAAGAACAGGATGTTTAAACTCCCTAGTTACCTTTCTTGAAACCTATCAATCAAGTCATAGTGCTTTACAAACCACAGTACCATCATAGCTACAACTCATGTCTCCTACACTCAACAAATGCAAGTCATACTGCTTTTCAGTATATTTATGAAAGACATAAAATATTTAACTTATATTAAAGAAAAAAACTTACACATATGCACATAAGAGACTATGATAAGCTGTAAGAGGTGGGTAATCCAGTCCCCAATACTGTAAATTGTTATCACTAGTGTTAAAATACCTGAAAAAGAAAGCATTATTCTATTAACCAATATTCAAAAAGTTCATACTTAAGCATTTTGTGAGCTTACAAATTTTCATTAATTAGTGACCAAGTAATATATCTCTGAAGAATACCGTTTGAATGATAAACAGAACTCTTAATAATTAAACCACCCCATGCAAACCAAGACATGTTATCATCATAGACCTAACCAATGACTAAAATGCAACAAAAAAGACAATTTGCTTCAGCAATCTAACAAATTCAGAAACAATATAAAATTATAACTAAAAAGTAAAATATCAATAACAAAAAACACTTAAAACTTGCTTTACGAAAACAGAAATGCTTCGCAGAACAAGTAGGCTTCTAATAAGGACTTGTTTGAAAACAACTAACATGTACTGAGAGCCTACACTATGTAATATTCTGTGACTTAGGGAAGAAAATTATTTCTATTCTCCAGAATACATGCAAGCAAGAAAGAACAGAATGAAATACTTAAAATGTTGAATGAAAAAAATCCACCAACATACAATTCTCTATCGAGTGTGACAGTCCTTCAAAAGTGAAGGAGAAATAAAGACGTTCTCAAACAAAAATTGAGGGAATTTGTTATCAGTTGAACTGCCATGCAAGATACGTTATGAGAAGTTCTTCAGAGAAAGAAAATTTATATAGGTCAGAAATTTGAGTCTACATCGGGAACCAGTGTGCTAAGGGGGAAGCGTTAAGAGGCAGACACAGAAGACACGCGCCATGTCACGGGACCTGTAAGTGAACAAGCCTTTATAATAGGAAAACCTCCAAAGGGTCCACAATTGGTACCCCACCAGAGATTCAGGTTTGGATACCCACCAGGCCTAGAGGACACCAATTCCAGGTTATAAGCTTCCAGCTCATTACCCCTGGGGTAAACATGGGAGGGGAGCGGCAAAACAGGTTAAATATGAGTGATTACTGCTATGGTGACTTTATGCAAACTCCTAAGCCAGAAGAGCCTGAAAAAATTATAGAGTTCCCAATTTTCACTACTCTAACAACCTAACCAAAAAACAAACAAACAAACAAACAAAGCCATTGCCCTCAAGTTGATTCTGACTCAGAGTAATCCTACAGGACAGGTTAAAACTGCCCCATAGGGTTTCCACGGCTATAAATCCGTACAGAAGTAGAGTGCCACATCTTTCTCCCAAGGAGCAGCTGGTGGGTTCAAACCGCCATCCTTTTGGTTATCAGCCAAGTACTTAATCACTGCATTACCAGGGCTCCTTAAGCTAAATGCCTACAGAATTATTTTCTCTCGATCATCAAGACAAAAAAATTTGCTAACCCTGAGCCTTAAACATGAAGCCAAGTTGTTCAGTGGCCTCCAATTAGTCCAGAAGAGGGCAGGAAAGGTCCAGATGCTGGTCTGAGCAGTGGCTGGAAGCCTCACACAGGTAGAATAGGGAAGAAAAAGACAAAATAGGATTTACGGAGAGAAACAGAAGGTGAGCAGAAGCCTAGGAAGAGGTGGAAATGGTGGGCTTCTGTACAAGGTAGTCTTCCTATGTGGGAGAAAGACAGAGATCTGTTCAGAAGAGGGGCAGATGATGAGGACAGCATTCCAGCTCATCTCTAGAATTTATATCTGGCCCTCTTCCTCCTTTCTTTCTCCTCCTTGCCTCTCTATTTTCTTCTCTCTTCCCCTCCCCACTCCTCATTCTCCTCTCATAGCTCCTCTTCCCCAACTAAAGTTTCAGTTCATTTGGGGGAGGCCACTTGTGCTAAAATTATTTATCCTATGGAGTGTGACACAAGAATGGGGGAAAAAAGCAGTCATTCTTGGAATACTTGTGGGTGAATGGATTATGATTCTGTTTTTAAACGTTAAGGGGATAGGAAAGAGGACTGAATTCAAAGGGTCCTGAAGAAACTTCTTGGGAAGTGAAAATGTTCCGCATTATTATTTGGCCGTAGTTACACAAATACATACACTGCCAAAGCTACTTGAATTGCACACTTCACACTGACTGTTACTGCACACCAAATATGCCTCAACAGATTAACTTAAAAAAAGAAAAACTCAGATCAACATGAAGAAAGTTCACTGGAGAAGGAATAAACAAAGAGAAAATGAAATCTTTCTCTTATCTTTAATTGATCTAACAGATTTCAATATATCTTTTGGAGCCAAGAAGTTCAATCTGCAACACATGTGAAGTGTTAAGTTAAAACCAGAGAACCAGGAAAACAGTGGAAGATCAAAAAAAGAACAGGGCAATGAATAAGAAACAATTACAAATAAGGTTAATATTAAATTCAAGTATATCCATCATCATTTTAAATGTGAATGGCCTGAAGACATCAGTAAAAGAAAAAAGACAGAAGACTATCAGGGTGGATAAATATGTATACATATATATATGTATATATACGTATATATATACATATTTATATACATATTATATTATATAATATATATGTATATATATACATATTTATATACATATTATATACATACATATTTATATACATATACATATATGTGTATATATACATATGTATATATACACATATTTATCCACCCTGATAGTCTTCTATATAGATATATATAGATATATATGTATACATATATCTTGCCTACAAGAAACTCACTTTAAACAGACAGGCACAAATTAAAAGTAAATGGATGGAGAAAGATTAAGTACTATAACACTAATCAAAAGAAAGCATGATACTTTTTATTTTCAAACAAAGCACTTTAGAGCAAAGACTATGATCAGAGATAAGGAGGAACAACAATACATAATGTCTGAGGTCAAGTCTCCAAGAATGCACAGCAATCAATTAACGTGGACCCACTTAACCACAGAGCATCAAAATACATGAAGTAAAAACTGACAGCATGACAAAGAAAAGCAGACTCCTCCACTATTATAGTCAGATGAGAGCAACCCTACGGGCAGCAGATCGGAACACTGCCCGGCCTTGAGCCATCCTCACAACTGCTGTCACGCTTCACCTCATTGTTGCAGCCACTGTACCGTTCTATCTCACTGACAGTCATCCTATTTTTCCCTGACCCTCTATTATGTTCTTCTCCAAACTGACCCCTCCTGATACTAAGAAACATTTTGACTGTACTTCATTCCGGACTGATTTGTTCACTCTTTTGGCAGTCCATGGTATATCCAAAATTCTTTGGTCTTTCTTATTCATTGGCCAGCTTTCACATGCATATGAGGAGACCGAAAAAACCAGAATTGAGTCAGATGCACCTTAGTTCTCAGGGTGACATCTTTGCTTTTCAACACTTTAAAGAGGTATTTTGCAGCAGATTTGCCCAATGCAAGACATCTTTTAATTTCCTGCCTGCTGCTTCACTTTTGATTTCTGCACTGCTGCTTCCAACGGTGTTGACTGTAGATCCAAGTAAAATGAATCTTGAACAACATTAGTCTTTTCTCTATATTTATCATGATGTTGCTTAATGGTCCAGTTGTGAAGATTTTTGCTTTCTTTATGTTGTAACCCATACTGAAGGCTGCGGTCTCCAATCTTTATCAGTAAGTACTTCAGAGCCTCTTCTCTTACACAATTCTGGGAAAGCCAGCATAACTTGTCCAAGCCAAGGTCATGGAAGCTCCACAGACATATCCAAACTCCCTGAGGGAACAAATTACTGGTCTGAGGACCACGGGGACCATGGTTTCAGGGAATATTTAGCTTAATTGGCATAATACAGTTTATAAAGAAATGTTCCACATTCTACTTTGGTGAGTAGCATCTGGGGTATTAAAAGATTGTGAGTGGCCATCCAAGATGTTCCAATGGTCTAACTCCATCCAGAGAAAAGAATGAAGGAAGCCAAAGAAAGAATGGAAAGATTAGCCCAAAGGACTAATGGACCACAACTACCATAGCCACTACCAGACTGAGTCCAGGCACAATTCGATGGTGCTCAACTACCGCCACTGACTGCTCTGATACGAATCACAATTGGAGGTCTCACAGAGAGCTGGAGAAAAACGCAGAACAAAATTCTAACTCACACACATACAAAAAGACCACTTGCTAGCCTGATACAGACTGGAGAAATTCTCAGAATACAACCCCCAGACATCCTTCTAACTCAGGAATGAAGTCACTTCTGAGGTATACCCCTTCAGCCAAAGACAACACAGGCCCACAAAACAAAATGAGACTAAAGAGGTACCACAGCTCAAGGGCAAGGACTAGAAGGCCAGATGGGGACATGAAAGTTGGCAAAGTAGAACCCAAGGTTGAGAAGGGAAAGCGCTGACATGTCACGTGGTTGGTAACCAATATTACAAAATAGTATGTATACTACCTGTTTAATGAGAAGCTTGTTCTATAAAGGTTCATCTAAAGTATAACTAAAAAAATAAGAAAATCCTCTTCATTTTCAGCAAGGAAGGTTGCATGGTCTGTATAACGCAGGTTGGTAATGATTCTTCTCCAATCCTGATGACTTGTTCTTCTTTATATAGTCCAGCTTCCCATTGTATTTGCTCAGCATACAGACTGAGTAAGTCTGGTGAAAGGACACAAACCTGACATACATCAGGACCCAGCATGGGCAGAAAACTCACTTTAAATCACGCAATATCCTCTTGTTCTATTTGAACAACTTCCCCTTGATCTATGTACAAAATATTCACAAGCACAATTAAGTGTCCTGGAATCCCACTCTTCACAATGTTATCCATAATTTGTTATAATCCACAAAGCTGAACGCCTCTGCACCATCAGTAAAAACACATGTAAACATCTTTCTTGTATTCTCTGCTTCCAGCCAAAATCCATATAATATCCCTTGTTCTACATCCTCTTCCGAAGCCAGTGTGAATTTCTGGCAGTTCTTTGTTAATGTACTGCTGTAACCACTTTTGCATGATCTTCAGCAAAATTTTCCCTGTGTGTGACATTAATGGTAACATTTGACAATTTCTGCATTCAGCTGTATCACCTTTCTTGGGACTAGGCATAAATATGATCTCTTCTCATCACTTGGCCAGGCAGCTGTCTTCCAAACTTTGCATAGGTGAGTGAGCACCTCCAATGCTACGTCCATTTGCTGAAACAGCTCATCTGGTATTCCCTTAATTCCATGAGCCTTGTTTCCTGCCCATGCCATCAGTGTAGCTTGGCCCTCTTCCTTCAGTGCCATCAGTTCCCAATCATACGCTACCACCTGAAATGGTTGAATGTTGACCAATAATTCTCTTTCGTTACAGTCACTCAGTGTATCCCTTCCATTTTCTTCTGATGCTTCCTGTGTCACTTAATGTTTTCCCTGTAGAATGCTTTGTTGCTGCAACTCAAGCCTTGAATTTTTCCTTCAGTTCTTTCAGCTTCAGAAATGCTGAGAATGCTCTTCCCTTTTTGTTTTCTAATTCCAGGTCTTTGAATGTGTCCTTATATTACTTTGTCTTCTTGAGTCACCCTTTGAAATACTCTCTTCATTTCTCCCAACTGCTTTATCTACTCAATGTTCAAGAGCGAGTTTTAGTGCATCTTTCGGCATCCAGTTGGGCCTTTTATTCTTTCCTTGGCTTTTTAATGATCTCTTGCTTTCTTTATGTAGCATATGCCCTTGATGTCATTTGATGATTTGCCTAATCTCTGGTCATTAGTATTTGATGTGTCTAATCTATGACTGAGATGGTCTCAGAATTCAGGTGGGATATACTCAAGGTCATACTTTAGCTCTCATGAATCTGTGCTCATTTTCCTCAGCTTCAACTTGAACTTGCGTATGGGCAACTGATGATCTGTTCCACAGTCAGTCTTTGGCCTTGTTCTAACTGATGATACTGATGATCCTTCATCTCCTTCCACAGATATAATTGCTTTGATTCCTGTGTATCCCATCTGGTGAGGTTCATGTGTGTAGATGCTATTTATGTTGTTGAAAAAAATGTACTTCCAATGACTAAGTTGTTGCTCTTTTGACAGTCTATGATGGGATTTCTGGTATTGCTTCTATCACCAAGACCATATTTTTTCAACTACTAATCCTTCTTCTTTGTTTCCCACTTTTGCATTCCAATCGCCAGTAATTATCAATGTATCTTGACTGCACATTTGATTAATTTCAGACTGCAAAAGCCAGTAAAAATCTTCTGCTTCTTCATCGTTGGCCTTAGTGGCTGGTGTGTAAATTTGAATAATAGTTGTATTGACTAGTCTTCCTTGTAGGCATATGGATATTATCCTACCACTGACAGCATTGTTCTTAAGGACAGATCTTAAGATGTTCTTTTTGACAGTGAGGGTAACACCATTCCTCTTCAAGTTGTCCTTCCCACCACAGTAGACCATATGATTATCTGATCCAAAAGATCCAATACCAATCCATTTCAACTCACTAATAGCTAGGACATCAAGGTTTGTGTGTTCTATTTCATTTCTGACAATTTCTAATTTTCCTAGATTCACTCTTTATGCATTCCTTGTTCTGATTATCAATGGCTATCTGCTGCTGTTTTTTCTCATTTTGAGTCATGCCACACCAGCAAATGAAAAGTCCTGAAAGCTTAACTGCCTCCATATCATTAAGGTCAACTCTTACTTTGAGGAGGAAGGTCTTCCCCAGTAATCTTTTCAATGCCTTCCAACCTTCTGGCACTGTATTAGACAATATTTTGCTGCTATCCATAAGATTTTTAATGGCTAATTCTTTTCAAAAGCAGACTACCAGGTCCTTCTTCTTAGTGTGTCATAGTCTGGAAGCTCTCCTATAACCTGTCCACTACAGGTGACCCTGCTGGTAGTTGAATACCAGTGGCATAGCTTCCAGTATTGCAGAAAGACATAGCCCCCACAGTATGATAAATTGACAGGCACTTGGGGGTTGACAAACTTAGAAGAGTAGACATCATACAAGGTCTGCCCTCAAGGCCATAATGGAATTAAACTAGAACTCAGTAACAGAAAGATTGCTAGAAAGTATCAAATTATTTGCTGATTCGACAAGAAAGTTATAGTAACACATAGGTCAAAAAAAGTCTTAACAGAAATTTTAAAATATTTTGGACTAATGAAAATGAAAATACAACTTATCAAAAGGATGCAACAAAATGATTGCTTAGAAGAAACTTATAACACTGAATGTACATATTAGAAAAGAAGGAAGATCTAAAATCAATAAGCCTACACCTTAGACAGTGAGAAAAAGAAGAGCAAATTAAACCCAAAGTAAGTAGAAGAAAATACACAATAAAAACGGGAGCAGAAATAAATGAAAGTGAAAGCAGGAAATCCATACAGAAAATCAACAAAAGTTAGTTCTTCAAAAAAGTCAGTAAAACTGATATACCTCCACCCAGATCAACCAAGAAAAAAAAGAAAAAACACTTGCATCAGAAATATCAAGAGGTGATCATTACCAATCACATGAACATCAAAAGGGTAATAAAGAACTATTATCAATAACTCTACACCCATAAATTTGATAACACAGAGGAAATGGACCAATTTCCTCACGGATACAATATATCAAAATGCACACAAGGAGAAACAGATAATCTGAATAGGCCTATATCTACCGAAGAAATTGAAGCAAAAATTAATAACCTTCTAAAACAGCACCAGACCCAAATGGTTTCCCTGATGAATTATACCAAATATTTAAAGAAAAATGAAGCCATTTCTCTAGAATATCTTCCAGAAAACAGAAGCAGAAGAAATACTTCTAACTCATTCTAGGAGGTAAGAATGATCTAAACATCAAAACGAAACAAAAACATTCAGAGGAAGGAAAATTACAAACTAAAATTTCTCAAAACACGGATGCAAAATTCCTCAACAAAACATTAGCAATTCCAATACAAAAACACATAAAAGGGATATACACTACAACCAACTGGAATTTATTCCAGGTACAAAAAGCTTGTTCAACATCGGAAAAATCAATGTAATCTATCACATCAACAGGCTAAAGAAAACTCATACTATCATATCATTAGATGCAGAAAAAGCACTTGACAAAATCCAATATTCATCAATGATAAAAACTATTAGCAAACTAGAAAGAGAGGGAACTTTCTCAACTTGATAAAGAATGCCTACAAAAAACCCACAGCTAACATTTAATGGTGAGAAATTAGATGTTTTCCCCAAGGTCAGAACAAGACAAACTCCACAGAGTTTCACTCTGTCCTACATGGTCATTATGAGCTGGAATCAACTTGAGAGCAGTGGGTTTGTTTATTTCCTTTTCAGTTTTTAGTCCACGTTCACTGACAGGAAGACTCAATTTTGTTACAGTAAGAATTCTTCCCAACTTAACCTGTAGATTCAATGCAATCCCAATCAATCTCCCAGCAAGTTATTTTGTGGATATGTACAACTTGATTCTAAAACATATACGGACAGGAAAAAGATCCAGAATCGTCAAATCAATAATGAAGAAGAACAAAGTCAGGAGACTGACCTTCCCCAACTTTAAGACTTCATGTAAAGCTACAGTAATCAAGACAGTGTGGTAATGTAAACAGACAAATCCATCACAGGAATAAAACACAGAACCCAGAAACAGATGCACAAAAAACAGCCTCAACTGATCTTCCACAAAGGAGGAGAAGCAATTCAATATAGAGAGTAGTTTTTTCAGCAATTGTGCTGGAACAACTGAATGTCAACATGTGCAAAAATGAATCTACAGACCTTTGAAAAAAATTAACTGAAAATGGATCACATCCATAAAGGAAAAAAAGCACACATTTCATGACACAGACATCAAAACGTAATGTTTTTATATGACAAAAGACACTAAAAGGAAAATTCAGATAAGACCAGAGAAGAAAAAGATACGCACACCCAAATACGAACAAAGAAAAAAATACGTAGAAAGCTGTGTGGTAGACAGACTTTAAGGTGGCCACCTTACAGAGATGAAACCTCGTCGCCTCGTGCTCACGTCTCCCCAACAGTATGGGGAAGACCTGTGACTTGCTTCTAACTGATGAAATACGGCAAAGGTGACAGGATTTCACTCCAATGGTTACACTATCTGTCTATATAAAACTCTGTCTTGCTAGAAGCTGTAGTAAAGAAACTCCCTCACGGACTCTGAAGTAGCAAGCTATCAAGAAGGAAGTGGCCATGATGGAGAAGCCCACATTATAAAAATCTGAGAGCAGACTCTAGGATTTAAAGACAGTCTCCAACAAGCAAAAAGCCCAGAATTGCAGCCTTCTGAGAGCCTCACCGAAAGACCAGGCTAAGCTGTACCCAAACTCTGACCTAAAGAAACTGTGCAATAATAAATGTGTGTAGGTAATGACTATCTCCAGTCATTTGATATAGCATAATAAACTAATACAACTGTTTATCAAAAATGTCATACAAATCATCACAAAAAAGAAAAGCAATCTATTATAAGTGTAAGGAAAAGATGAACAGTCAACTCTGAGCAGAAACAGAAGTGTTCAATAAGCACAGGAAAAGATGCTTAGCCTCACAAGTACTCAAGGGCATATCAATTTTAAAAGTCGGATATTATTAAGTGTTGGCAAGGTTGTTAGGAAAGAGATACTCTGTGTTGCTATCCATTAAAACTGTATAGAGATTCTATCTCTAGCACTCTATCTCAAAAAAACATGTAAATGTGCACAAAGAGAAAATATATTTTAATCATTTCCCTCCTGTATTAGTTTCCTATTACCGTTAAAGCAAACTACCACAAACTGGGTAGCTTGAAACATGACAAATTTATTCTCTCGTTGTTCTGGTGGCTAGAAATGCAAAATCAGGATGCCAGGAGGGACAGGTCTCTCCAAAGCCTCCAATGGAGAATCCTCCCTTGTCTCTTCCAGCTTCTGACAGCCTAAGATGTTCCTTGGGTTGTGGATGAATAATTCCAGTCTTTGCTTCCGTCTTCCTTCTGTGCCTGTATCTCTTTGTCTATTTTCATAAGGACACCAGTCTTACTGGAACAAGGGCCCACACTACTCCACTATGACCCCATGTTAACTCCTTACATTTGCAATGATCTATTTCCCAATAAGCTCACCTTCTGAGGTTTCAGGAAATATGAATTTTAGGAGGACAATGTTCAACTCACAACACTTACTACAAGACAGAGTATCTCAGATTTCTCATTACTATAAACAGTACTGAAATAAACAGTCATTCCCATCAACCTCTTGATTTACAAAACTTCACTTGTTCAGACAGCAGTATGTCCAGTAAAGGTGGACTCTTCCTCTAGATCCAGGTATAAAATCATTTCTGCAGTGAGCCAGGCATTTCTTTTTTTGCCAATCACTGTTTTAAAGGTGGAAACATTTTGCTCCAAGACAAAAAGAAAGTTTTCTTGCCTACAACATAGTTATGCAAATATAAAATGTCTGTAGCTCTGGAAAGTTATCTCAGATCCTTGGAGCAAAAAAACCAAGGCTGAAAAGCCAATACACTAAGAAGAAAGAATGGCAGAGAGGAAAGACGGGAACAGCCTGGAACCATGACAGCTCCCACCGAGCTACATGACTAGCCCGGCAAAGACCTCCTGATGTCTGTACAACACTGTCCATGGAACCAAGCCACTGGACTGTACACTTAAAAACGGTTTAAATGACAGTTTTATGTTATCTCTATTTTCCAGTTTAAAAGATCATAATTAAAGGGGACATAAAAAAAATCTTCAGCAAATATCACCCTAGTCTCCCTCTCAAACAAAAGAAAAAATATGAAGAATGTGTCAATACAATAAACAGTGATACTCTTTGATTAAATCACTATCTAAGGACCTGAAAGATGTTCCAAAAAAGCAACAGAGAACAGACCCAAATATTTAGCTGACCTCTATTTGAAATGCTCTGAACTCTAACTAGGGAGGTGCCTACCCATTAGTATGAAGTTCTTACAAGAAACTCTGATAAACAAGTTCTATAAAAGCAGGGACCAAGATTATCAATACAGCAATATGGACAGTCAGCCAGTCTCTAAGAGAAAAATTTACTAAGCATTCAATAAGACAATAAGTAATATTGTTATTATTAGAACATTTTCAATAAAAATGATGCAACAGTGATAAGTTATAGCCATAGCTAACATTTATTGAGAATTCACTCTATGCCAGCCATTGTTCTAAGGGTTTTACATGTATCATTTTCCTCAAAGCTCACAATAACCCAGTAAAGTATATATTCTCATTGTTTCCACGTTGTCACACTTGAGTGATAAAGCTGAGGCAGTGAAAGTTAAATAGTTTGCCAAAGGTCACAGTCAGTAAATGGATGAGCCAAGATTTGAACTCAGGAGTTTAAGTCTAGTATCTACACTCTTCTCCTCTGAGCTATTGCTTTTTATATCTTCTACACTCCTCACAGTGAAACACAGAAACCTCCAGGTAGACTTGTATATACAATGAAAGCTAATCAACACTGTTTACAAGATTAAGAGCAGTAACAATTAACAAAGACTTCTATGAAGTTCTGAGAGCTCTAAGAAACAGAAGGTTCCCTAGATACTGTACCATGAAATCAGTGAAGGGCAGAGCTGGCCTTCTCCTTTATGATACACAGAGAAAGCAGTGGAAAAAGAACATTTAAACACTCATTCAATAACTATTCATTGGGGATCTACAATATGCCATGTGTTATACTAGATGCAGGACATTCAAAGATGTTTGAATGAAAGGGACACATACGAATTTTTGAAATTGAAAACAAATCCTATTATTGTAGGTTTCTCCCCTAGATCCTGTTCTCAACTCCATAAACTTAGCCATCTGCTACTACCAGGCTTCCTTCTATTATTGCCTCTAGCTACAGTAACAGTGATTTTTAGTGAGAAAAATGGGTGAGGTGAAAAAGACAAAATGTTTTTAGACCATGATGGTGCTTCCACAGAAGTCCAGAGGAACTTCTGGGACATGCTATAGTGTTCTATCATTCAAAAGTTCTAGTTCAGGAAGTATGGAATGAAAAGGAGGAGCGTGCTGTCACCAGGTGGGGAGAGCACAAGGAGCTGCAGATAGGTGGGCATGCAAAACTGATTCAGATTGTATACTTTCATTTAATCACAATTTTAAAAAAAAGGAAGAAATTATATTAAACCTGAAAAAGAAGTTCTAGTTCAGTATCATATTACACCTGCTGAGTATACAGGTAACTTCCAGGATCAGGAACTTTCAAAGACATACCTACAAAATGCAAGGCAACATGGAAGTGGTATCAGTGTACAGCTGAAGATGCTCAAGATGAAGAAAATAACATACTCTCCCATTAAATTTAAAAATACTGTCAAATAATCTACACTAACTTATTATGGTAAATGACGAATTATGTTGAAATATTCGTACCACTGTTTGACCGGTAAATTGAAAGTAATTTCTTGCCAGTGTCTCTGCGCTTCATAATCACCAAACATAGGGGGTTTTCCAGCACCTAAGATGAAATGTAAAAAGCAAGAGAACAATTATATTTAAGTACGTCAGTGATCTTCTTTTTCCTTATGAAAGTTTTCTAAATTACACAAGCAGTACAGGTTATAGAGATAAGAGCCAAAAACTCTGAAGTCAGAGAGATAAAGTCTGAGTCCGAGGACTGCTACTTAGTGACCATGCAACCTCGGGCAAATTACTGAACCTCCCCTACTTCAGCATATTAAAAATGTGATCAATACTATCTACCTGGAGGACTACTGACATAAATAAGACAATAGACATAAAATAACCCATGCAATGCCTGGCACATAGTAAACATTCAATTAATAAAAAATAAACTCTGCTGGCAAAGAGGTTAACTGCTATGTTTGCTGAGCAAAAGGTTGGCAGTTCGAATCTACCATGTATTCCTTGGAAATTCTATAGAGCAGTTCTACTCCATCCTATAGGGTCGCTATGAGTTGGAATCGACTCAATGACAGTGGGATTTGTTTTGGTTTGTTACTATTAATACTGAGGTATTTATGAAATCCTGCTGGCATGGCGGTTAAGAGCTATGACTGCTAATCAAAAGGGCAGCAGTTTGAATCTACCGGGAGCCCCTTGGAAACTCTATGGGGCAGTACTACTTTGTTCTACACGGATGCTACGAGTTAGAACCAACCAGATGTGTTTTTTTGGGTTAAAGTGTCTTGAGTATTTGTAGTTCATGAGAGAAACTCTCAACTATACGGTCCAATAAGTATCATGATCATAATAACAAAATCTATAATTTAAAACTGACTTTTACAAACTAAATATAAATAATGTAAGGCCACGTACAGAATCAAAACCAGACTACTATATGAGGTTTGACAATTAAGTTCATGAACTCATCCTAGAAAAAGTGCTACATACCTCACTGCTGAGTATCACTACAGTCACATTCAAAGTACTCCACTTGGGAAGCTACGCACCAACACCAGCGCCTAGTCTGGCCTTCAAAGCAATTTTGCAACTCCTTTCTGGGATGGCTGTTAGAGCAGTTGTCATATTACCCTCTATGTCCTGAGTGGCATCAAAATGTCTGCCTTTCACACTATTTTCTTTATCTTCAGGTAAAGAAAAAAGTCACTGGGGGCCAGATCAGGTGAGTAGGGAGGGTGTTCCAATACAGTTATTTGTTTACTGCCTAAAAACTCCCTCACAGACAATGACACAATTAAGTTTGTGAACTTTCCACCCTGCCACTGTGCACAGTGGCCATTCCAAAGAGTTCCAAAACTGCTTTGAAGGGTGGATTGGCACTGGCATAGGTGCATAGCTTCCCAAGTGGAGTACTTTGAAGGTGATCATAGTGATATTCAGCAATGAGGTATGTAGCACTTAGAACAAGTTAAAGGACTTAATTGTCAAACCTCATATGTTACAAAGATATTACTTAGATCAGGCTTTTTCACCAAATTAGTTATTAAAAAAATTTATAATTTATAGGAGTCCCTAGTTGGTACAAACGGTTAATACACTCAACTAATCTAAGGGTTAAAGATTTGGTTTATACACCTGTTTTTTATTTCAAAACTATAAATGAGATACTAGACTTACAAGAGCTCACATTTCATAAAGACAAGTAAGGCAGGATACACATTACAATCCTATGAAGCAGCTATTATTATCCCAACTTTAGAGACTGAAAAACAGAGGCAATATGGTCACCTACGTAATAAGTAGCTAGGTCTTGATTTGAACTCAGGCCAACTAACTCCACAGTCCATGCTCTTAGCTCATATTTTTTACTGCCTCACAGCTTGGTTAAGTAGGTTATTAGCTTAACTAACTTAAAGTTATATAAATGTAATCCCACCTTGTTAATAGTAAACATCTACTGCTTAGCTAGCAACTGTGTGAAAGCCCAAAGAGGTACAATAAAGCCACAAGTTTTTAAATCAAGAAGTAACGAGAAGATCACATACAGCCAAATATAGTCACAAAGCCCTTAGTAAGGTGTGCCACACTGGCACGTGATGGATTATCTCTCACTTAAATCCAATCCAGATTTTCTCCAATTTCAGAACAAACCATCATTTCTTCAAATGAACACTATATTAAGCAGATTTTATTACAGTTGGTGATTATATCAATATGCCATGACAGAATCATGGGAAAATCTGGTTCAGTCTCCAGATACTCATTGAGATTGGCACAAGGAATTACCCAGAGTACTTACAAACACATATGCACACAAACACACACCTCTCTGTCTCTTTCCAAAAGTGCCACCTTTACTCATTTTTGTTTCGTCAGGACACAGCGGCATTTAGTAGATTCTCAATGAACGTTGCTATAATGAGGACATTGATATAATCACAGTGATACAGCAAAAGACTTGAGAGTGTGCCCCTGATTCTTCACTTACTGTATGTGCAACATTAAGCACGCTGTGATGACCATGGCTGCTTTAACATTACACCTTCACATGGGTTTTCCCCCAAAACATCTGGAAGTCACTGTCTTACTCTGAAATTCTAAACTTTTGCTAATGTTGCTTGATCTCTATGCCTACTAGGTCTAACAACTAAGTCTACGCACTTAACTGTTTTAAGTGCTACATACCTCATTGCTGAATATCACTAGGGTCAGCTTGCAAGTGTTCCCCTTGGGAAGCTATACATCAATGCCAGCAACCAGTCTACTCTTCAAAGCAATTTTGGAACTCTTTCTGGAATAGCCATTGCACACTGTGGCATGGTGGCAAGTTTGCAAACTTAATTGTATAGCTGTCTGTGACAGTTTTTGGCCAGTAAACAAACGACTATATTGGAATACCCTACCTACTCACCTGATCTGGTCCCCAAGGACTTTTTTCTTTACCCAAAGATAAAGGAAATAATTAAAGGAAGACATTTTGATGCCATTCAGGACATGAAGGATAATATGATGACAGCTCTGATGGCCATTCCAGAAAGAGCTCCAAATCACTTTGAAGAGTGGACTAGGCACTAGCATCGGTGCAGAGCTTCCCAAGGGGAGTACTTCAAAGGTGACTGTAGTGATATTCAGCAATGAGGTACGTAGCACCTTTTCTAGGATGAGTTCATGAAATTAACTGTCCAGCCTCATAAATATCTTCAATCGGCTCATGTCCAACCTTTCAAAAATCATCCCAGTTCTTCCATGAAATTATTCTTATAAATTGAAAACATATTTCACCATTAATTAGACTTTTCATAATACTTATACTTCCATATATTTTTTTCACATGACTATTTTCTAATTGTTATCCAAACAAGAATTTTGGTTCCTAAGGACCTGGTGCCATAGTGGCTAAGTGCTGTATGTCTGCTAACCAGAACATCAGCAGTCCGAATTTGCCAGGCACTCCTTGGAAACTCTACAGGGCAGTTCTACTCTGTCTATAGGGTCGCTATGAGTTGGAATCAACTTGATGGCAGTAGGTTTAGTTGGTTTTGTTAAGGACAGAAAACCGGATTTTTGATAGCTAAAAGTGTGTTAGTAGACCTCAAAGCCTGAGGCACCTGGCATAATTAGAACAACTGATTCAGACCTAACTCAGACTCTGTTTTGATTCACTCACCAAGACCCTGGCTCCACTCCTGTTTTTCACATGATTCTTTGTATAGTTCTAACTTAGGGTTGAAGCACAGCCTGTTATTTTAAGGTAAGCGGAAGAGACCAGATACACAGCTGTTACAGAAAGATTTATGCAAATGTTCTTGGAAGAATGATATATTCAAGATGTTCCAGGGAGTTAATTGCTAATAGGTAGAAAGACTGTGGTTTGATGATCTTTTGATGGTTTTGGCCTTACACCCACTTTGTGTCTGCAAGCAATGTAGCCCTTGTTTACTACACCCTATAAAAAGCCCCTCTCCCATCCTCAGCACTTCAGAACATTCCTGTATTCTGCCTGAGTGTGACAGCGCTTTTCAACACAGGAATATCTGTACTCCTCAATACAATCTGTAACGTTCACTGTTTACAACGTTAACTCTGGTACTTCTACCACAAGAAAAGGAAGCATACTGCCAGACATATACTATATGTGCATTAAAAATATGCTTAATTAAACTCAATGGGAGACACTAACCTGTTAAAAGGAAAATAATGCCCCGAACATTTAATTGCATCTTTACACGTCTACTTTATAGATTTATCTGTGTATGTGTGTATTTCTACTTTAAGGAATACCATCACTGTGTATGGTTTCCTTTGTGGGAAAAATGAATTGCCTCTCATTTATTTTGTTTTTTTAATTATTGTTTTTATTCTACCATGATAAAGAGAGGATCTTTCATGCACCTGAAAAACCAACTATCTAGATTTCCTGAAATTGCTCTAGACTTGTGGTCAACGTGGAAAAATTTATTACCATTCTCTAATAAATAGAAGAATGGATAATGACTCTCTTTAGGGTTGAGAAACAAGTTTCTATCCAGAGTCTGACCTACTTCAATAAATTCAGCTGACACTGGCTATGAAATTAGTACTTAAGTTTTTTAAAACTGCTAAAGTGCCCTTAAAGCAACCCAGAAGGACAACTCAACTGTACCTATGGGAGCTTCACTTAGGAAGGGCAAAAAGGATTCCTTCCACTGTGATTAATTCCACAAATTCATTTACATGAGATTCAGAATTAAATAAAGAAAACATACTAACATATATAGACGAAGCTACAATTCTGTCTTATTCTCAGAAGACGGTCTTAAGCACTACTTCAACTTTTACTTTATTATTTTAATTACTGAACTATTTGGAATTATGATACAGTTTAAAGGACAAGTAGTTTCTTTCTTAACAATACATACTAATTGTCTTTAGAATGAAATTTTAAATGTCCTAAGAAAAAAACTGGCTAAAATTTTCCATAATAATATCCCTTTTCTACTCTCCCGGAAAAAAAGAAACATTATAATTAGTAATTGGTTAAATCTAAAAAAGTAACCTAATTAATATTTAATTAATAGAACACAGTCATATTTTTACAAGGCTTAATACAGATTCTCTATGACTTTCTTCTCCTATACAACCAATACAGCTTTGGAGAGAAAAAAAAGTTATTAAAATTAAATAAACTTCCTTGGTTCAAACGTTGCTATTTGCTCTAAGATCACTGGTAGCACTTTAGAGCAAATACAAAGGAATTGTGAATCTCTACAACAGATATTAAATAATCAGGATTTGCTCCTCTCCATGACTTGTTTAAAAGTAACAAGCAATACAAGATCTGACAATTACATTCACGAACTCATCCTAGAAAAAGCGCCACATACCTCACTGCAGAATATCACCAGGGTCACCGTCAAAGAATTCCCCTTGGGAAGCCATGCACCAGTGCCAAAACTCAGTTCACACTCCAGAGCAATTTTGGAACTCTTTTTCTGCAGTGCTCATCAGAGCTATAGTTGTATTACCCTTGATGTCCTGACTGTCATCAAAGTGTCTTCCTTTCAATATTTCCTTTATCTTCAGGTAAAGAAAAAAGTCACTGAGGGCAGGTCAGGTGAGTAGGGGAGGGTATTCCAATACAGTTAGTTATTTGTTTACTGGCTAAAAACTCTTTCACAGACAAATACACAATTAAATTAGCAAATTTGCTACCATGCCACCAGGCATAAGGGCCATTCAAAAAACAGTTCCGAAACTGCTGTGAAGGGTGGACGAGGCAGTGACATCAGTGCATGGCTTCCCAAGGGCAGTACTTCAAAAGGGACTGTAGTGATGGTCAGCAAGAAGGTATGCAGCACTGAGAACAATTACGCTCGTGAACCTAAGTGTCAGACCACATATGCTAACCCAATACTGAATACTTGTAATAACCAAGCCCTCTCACACCACTGTCGTTGCTCCTGTTATTGCTGTCTAAAACACTTTCTCTATTTTACTTGCATGGCAAATTCTAACTCATCCTTCAAACATGAATTTAAACATCATCTCCTCTGGAAAACCTCACTCACTCTTCAGTGTTATGTTTGTACCTTACACACACTTCAGCATTGTATTGTGATCACTTTCCCATTAGAATGTGGGTTTTTTTAGGTACTGGGTATTCATTCACCTAGCACCTACCACAGTGCGTGGAATACAAAAACAAAAAAACAAACCTGTTGTCCCATGACCTCGTAGGACAGAGCAGAACTGACCTAAAAGGTTTCTTTAACCAAAACGGTAAATCTTTATAGAAGTCGACTGCCACATCTTTTTCACGTGGACCAGCTGGTGCGTTTAAACCACCAGCCTTCTGGTTCACAGCTGAGTGTTTTATCCGCTGTGCCACAAGATATCTTGCCTGGAATAGAAACTGAAAAACCAAACCCTCTGCTATCTCGTCAATTCAGACTTATGGTCTGGAACGCTGATGTTGTTGTTGTGTGCTGTTGGGTTGGTTCTGACTCACAGCAACCCTATAGCACAGAGCAGAACTGCCTCATAGGGTTTCCAAGAAGGTGGTGCACATGAACCGCCAACATTTGGGTTAACACCCTCAGGTCTTAACACTTTACCACCAGGGCTCCTAGCCAGCACTATAAAACCAAAACAAAAAAAACAAAGACACTGCTGTCAAGTTGAATCTGACTTACAGTGACCCTATAGGACAGAGTACAACTACACAAGGTTTCCAAGATGTGCCTGGTAGATTTGAAATCCTGACCTTTTGGTCAGCAGCTGCAGTACTTAACCACTACACCGCCAGGGCTTCCAGCCTACACTATAAAACCAAAAACCAAACTCACTGCCACTGAGCTGATTCTGACTCGACCCTACAGGACAAAGCAGGACTGGCCCACAGAGTTTCCAAGGAGCACCTGGTGGATCTGAATTGCCAACCTTTCAGTTAGAAGCCACAGAACTTAATTACTATGGCATCACGGTTTTGCTAAATAAATACTTGTGGTGTTAAATTTAATCTTATCTCTAGGTTATCCTAGAACACACACCATCAATTCTCCCCTCTCTCTCATAACATTCCCAATCTCTTCTTCTCTAATTCTTTCTTCCTTTCAATCTAATCTAGTATTATGCTTTCTCTACTCTCCTTGTACTTATGTTCTCCCTTGAAGTAGTACCTCATTTTCTCTCAGTGCCCAATTTGCACTGTAATCCAAACATCCATTCCTCTGGACAACCTCCTCTAGTACATCCAGATGACACACTTTTTTATGTTCTGTTTGTACTTCACACATACTTAATGGTACTTCAACAGAAATGAAGTGCTATCTCATTTCTCCCTTCTCTATTCACTTCTCAACTAGAACAATTTTTGTTTTCTTGCAACACAAAGCCCATGCTTCTATTTAACTCTTATATACATCTTTTTTATTGGGATTATAAGCTGAAAGGTAGTTTCTGGATCACACGAATAAAGCCTGAAATTCTCTGTCCCAGTTAAAATATTAGCAACCACTAAACTCTCCCCACCAAAAATATATATATATTCAAAGGAATATTTACTTATCTTTCAAGCAGTAAAAGTGTATTACCTGAATAAGAATTAAGAGAAACTGTCCAGCGTACTGTTAGTCCTATTAAGACCACTACAGGCATCAGGTACCGTTTCTCCATTGCTGTTCTTCAGATTCAGAGAAGAAAAAAACAGGATCAGTGCCAGAATACTGTTAACATGGAGTCAGTCACTTCTTTCCTTGATGAAAGAAATGTTATCACTTGTTTGGAATTAGGAGTCTGACAGAATTTTAAGCAATTCCTTGTTTTTAAATAGTCAAAAACTGATGATTATATTTATGAAGAAGTAGCCTGGGGAAAAAAAATAATAACCAAGATTTAATTGTGCACTATCGCTATAACAACAAACCCATTAAGCCAAATAGAAAAACAGAGAATTTTCAGAGGAGGGGAGAATGCAAAGGGGACAGGATCGTTTTAAGTTCCTTGTTCCCTAGTTATCCAGCTGTGAAATACACCTCAAGGTAGCTCTCCTCAATGAACAGTGCTCAGCATGTCTCAAGAAGTATAAGAATTTTCTCTGACAAGGATGTATTTCTAAGAGAAGAAAAACAATAGAAACCTGTAGATAGAACAGTCAATTCTACCTAAAGCAAGTTTAGCTACAGGTAAAAATTACACCATAGCGGTAGACAAACGAGTCACTTATCTTTGGTGCCAACACAGAGAACATATATTCTCTTATTTAGTTTAGGGAAACCCTGACGGCGCAGTAGTTAAGTGCTATGTCTGCTAGCCAAAAGGTCAGCAGTTCAAATCCACCAGGTGCTCCTCGGAAACCCTATGAGGCATGTCTGTTCCGACCTAACACAACTTGATGGCAATGGGGTTTTTTGTTTATTTAGTTTAGGAAAAATCTTCCACTAAAGTCATTCAGCAGTTTTGATTTTAACTTCTTTTCTTCCAAAAACAGGTTTGTACTAACCACAGCAATCTAACACCTTAGCGAATGAATCTTTGCAAAAATCAGTAAGAACAGTCATAAACATTGAGAAAACAGAAAAGCAGTAAAACATAATTAACCACTTACAAGTTTTTTTTCGATTTTTTTTTCTAAATTACAAGTTTGAAACTAAAACGCAAAGGGACATTTTTGTCTTTTTGAAAAACTGTAGGCCATTTTAACCATAGGATATACTTTAAGTATATTGCGAAAAATTTAAATAACAAATCAGCAGCAACTCCAATGGTTGGATAAGAACATTGGAGGGTATTGAGTTTATGCTTATAGGGAAGGAACAACTGAGAAGAGGGTAAGGATGTATAACTCAAAGAATGTAATGAATGTCACTGTATTATATTACATAAACTGTTTATTTTATGTTCTGTTGCATTTCTCAACAATAACAAAACCCTATGGCTAGTTATAATGTCACATAATAATTATCATTATTTTTTAAATTATAGCTCAACTAGTATTTTATCTAGGAATAATAAATCACTCATATGACCAAGGAAACCCTGGTAGCATGTGTCAGAATTGAATGGATGGCACCTAAAGTGTCTTCTAAACCATATTTGGGGAGCAAACTCTATCTAAATTAATATAAATGCTCACAATGAAAACTGGGATTTGGCTTCCCAAGATGTTAGTATGTTTTTCCCAAGAATATTACTTATTTTGTAGAACTTCTTTGATGAGTAAATGAATAGATCTTCCCTACCATCACAAGTAGTTCATACTAGACAGAAAGTGAAGAACCCCAAGTCATGTCTCTTCCTTACAGCTATTACACTTAGAATAAAATCCAAGTATCTCAGGCATGCAACCCTCTGTGATCTGACTTCTGCCTACCTTTCCAATTTCACCTCCTACAAGGAGATTCCTCCTGGAATTGGTCAAGTTCATTCACACCTCAGTGTCTTTCCTTTGGTTGGCATGCTCTTAACCCAGTTCTTTCTTTCACCACTTTTTTTTCTCATTTATGTCATAGCACATTCCTGGCCATACTTACCTGAAGTTTTCCTCTTTACTGTCTGTACCACTGCCCAATTTTATTTTCCTCTCATCAGAAATTATACTTTCACACATAGAACAATTTGGGCAAACAGCTAGGCACCAAAGAATACGTACCACACTACTCTACTTATGGAACTCTTGTGAACAGGTGAAACTAATCTACAGTTTTAGAGGTCAGGAAAGAGGTTACTGTTGGGGAGAAAGGAGAAGAGAGTGGGAAGGCTCTCAAAGGTCTTTCTGAGATGTTGTGAATGTTCTTTTTCTTGATTTAAATGGTGGTTAAAAGATGTATTTAACGTGGGACCACTCGTTGTTATTGCTGATAGTCGCTATTGATTATGACTCATGTTGACTCCAACTGCACAGAGCAGAACTGCTCCACATGGTTTTCAAGGCTGTGACTTTTCAGAAGCAGATGACCAGGACTGTTTTCTGTTGCTGAGTGTGGACCACAGGTCTTTCAGTCCAGCGTTTAACCATTTGAAACTTCCTGTCACAATTTAGGATTTGTGTACAGTATTTTTTTGTACACATATTGCAATTTTAAAAGTGTAAAGGAAATATTTATCTCCATGCCATGAAGTTGCCATCCAGGCAGCAAAGAAGATCCCCCTAAACCTGACCCAAACCAAATCTATTGCCATCAGTAAATTCCAACTCACAGTGTGACCCTAGAGGACAGAGTAGAACTGCCCCCCTGGAGTTTCCAAGACCGTACATCTTTACAAAGCAGACTGCTACACCTTTCTCCTATGGAGAAGCTGGGGGATTCGAACTGCTGACCTTGCTGTTAGCAGCCAAATGCTTATCCACTGCACCACCAGGAATCCTGTGTCCCTCCTACTTTGCCATGAAGGTGCATCTCAACAAAAGGAAAAGTCTACCACTGACTTTTTGTAGCCTGACTTGTTCATCATTTCAGACTCAAAGGTCTTTTCCCACAGTCAGGGTCAGATTTAGGCATGCGAGGGCTCTAAACATTGATAATCTGTGGTACCTCTTCCTCTGCTTACTCACACATTTGAATGCATTATGTGAGTCACATATACATATGTATATGTGCATGTTAGCAATCTATGATGCAACTTTTTTTTAAATGAAACTATGATACTAACAACTGAATGCAAAAGTGGAGTAGTATGCCATTCTATCTGAGGGAGATGAACTGCATTATAAAATTTTTAGTGGGTGAATGTAGGAAGAGGAAGACTCAACAGCCCACCCTCACCTCTTGATTACTGGAAAGAAACAGTATACTCTCAAGACACTCACCAAGATAAGGAGTTTCAATGACACAGGAGGGGACCACAGAAGACAGATGGCAGCGAAGGTGCTGAAGTGGTAGGGGCCTCGGAGCTTAAACAACCTTGCATGGGGCACCCTGGGGACCCTGAGTGAACTTCCTTTCCTGCCAACACATTCTCACGCACTAGAACTGGCATCAGTTTGGGGTATTTGCTCTGGACAACTGATGCCGCGAGTCTGTTGACGCCCTAAGCACGTGCTTACCCTGCTTACTGGGTCATCTTTCTCTGCCCATATCGGTTGGACACAAACCTGGAAAGCGTAGCTATTCTAAGGAGTACATCTGGCAAAACAGACTCCTCCTGATATTGCTCCTCCCTTGCTCTAGAGGATCCTCAGAACCACAGAAGCAAAAGTGTCAAGGATGAGCCAGCCAAGCGGTACCGCCACCACCACCAAATCCTCCAACCCCACCCTCAAGTGATCCTTGCGGGCTGGGCTGAGGAGGCCTCCCGTGAGTGCAGTGGGGCCAGCTGGAGGCGCAGCGAGCAGCCCCTAAGGGCTGCGAGACGGTAACCGTCCCAGCACACAGGCCGGTAACACCAGAAACCCGGGGATCCCTGAATCTTACCCGGCTGCCCACCAGTCACTAGGATTCTTGCCCGCCGCGGATTCCCACAAGGCGCCTGCGCGCTCGTCCCCGCGAAAGCGAGCCCCTCTGGCCTTCCGCCTCCGCGTGCTCCCGTGCCGGCGCGCCAGGCGCGGGAGCGAGCCCGCAGAGCGTAGGGGGCGGGGCGGAGAACTGGACGCGGAGGGGAGCGGCCGGTTTAGGAGGCGGGGCGCGAAGGGCTGGAATCTGAGAGGCTTCCAGCGCCGGGTTAGTTTAGGGGCAGGTGGAAAGCCCCTTGCTCTTCTTTCCTGGGAGGCTCGCCAAGGCCGGCGCGGCTGCTTGGTCCACAGATTCCTCTCAGGGGCGGGCCCTGGTTCACTTCTTACAGTGCAGAGCTCCTGGCTAACGGTCACCATCGGGCAGTATCTGTTCCTCTGAGTTTTGCCTTCAAGGAGTCCGAAAGCGAATGAGCTAAACGCTTGCAGAAAAGAGTTAATTGGTAGATTACTTCATGCAAAAAGCATCACTGAGGGTCTAATTATTTTCGAGATATGCACAATGACAGCCTTGTTAGAACACCTCGTAGCTACAAATTTTTTGCCAGGAGGCTTGGATCACGGATTCCCACCTTTGCGCAGAGAATGGCCTAATTTCCCTTTTTGAATCCTGCCTTTCTGTATAAGCCAATCCCTTCACGTAAACCAAAACCAAACCCACTGCCGTCAAGTCGATTCTGACTCACAGCGACCCTACCGAACATAAGACAATTGCCCTATAGAGTTTCCAAGGAGCGCCTGGAGAATTCGAACTGTTGACCTTTTGGTAGCATCCGTATCACTTACCAACATCAGGGTAACAAAATAGAAATATTCGGGTATCAGTTAAGAATCAGAGCCTAGGAAAGAAGTTGAGGCTAAAGATAGAAATACGAAGGTCTTTGATTTAAGAATGAGGGAAGATAGATGACCATAATTAGTATAAACACACATTTAGGGCCAAGAAAAAGGTAACAAGATGTGAAGCATATTATTACATGGCTAAAAAGGTGGGAGGAAAATTTGATGTAATGTAGGATCGTGAACAAAAAGTATATTGCAAACGAAAATCAGTTTTTATATTTATCATGTGTTAATGAATCAACGAACACCTTGGTGACATGAGTGGTTAAGTGCTATGTCTGCTAACCAAAGAAGCAGTTGAAATCCACCAGGCGCTCCTTGGCAACTGTATGGGACTGTTCTGTTCTGCCCTATGGGGTCACTATGAACTGGAATTGACTCGACAGCCCTGGGTTGGTTGGTTTGTTTTGGTTTAACGAATCTAAGGCTCCATCAATGGTAAGAAAGCATCATTGTTACACGTAGCACCAAAAAATTTTAAAAAACGCTACCATTTAAAGTGGTTATGATAATAAAATATATATAATTTCAGAGATATTAATGTCTATACATATATATCTTAAAATGATAAAATTTGATATCAATCTCTTCCTCCTGTTTCCCAAACCAATAGCTTCTGGCATAGTATTTACCACAAAATTGGTGCCCAAAAATGTTCATTGAATAAATAAATACTGGGAGGTACTTCCAAGCCTCTAATTCATAGAGAAACTACCCCACCTTTAAATCGACATACCTTCTGCTCTTTTTCTCCAATGTTTTTCACCTCTGAATGTCCACTGCCCATATATACCAGATGTTCAGTGAATGCATTTACTGTGTGCAAAAAGTATAAGGCATAGCAAAACTGCCAAGCAGATCTAGTTTCTAGGTAGCACAGAATGATAATTAATAATTACTTCTGATTCCGGAGACAGACTTAAATTTAAATCCCAGTTCTGCTACTTTGCAGAGATCCTGGCAGAGTACTAGCACTAGTACTAGATCCTGTGCAGAGTACTAGCACAAATGACTAAGTACTCCACTGCTAGGAAAAAGGGCTTGGCACTCTGATTCCAAAAGATCATAGCATGAAAACCCTATAGTGTGCATTTCTACTCTGAACACAGCTCACCATTGGTCCGAATCGACTCAGCAGCAACTGGTTTGATTTGGTTCAGCTACTTTCCATCTGTGTATCTGCAATAGTCCCCCACAATCCCTATGACATAATTGCTTCAACTAAAAAAAAAGAAAAAAAAAAAAAACAGAGGGAGAGATAGTCATAGTATGATCTTCCTTCAATTGTAAAGACAGTAAAATGAAACCATGTATAAACAGTTTGAACATACTGCCTAGGAAGTAATCAACAAATAGTAACAAGGATAATTTCTCTTTAACACTGAGAAATAATTTTTAATTCCCTTGGACTCCAAATTTCTGGAGTTGGTGGAGTTGAGGTTACCCACCCAGGCCGTTGTCAGGTGCCATCAAGTTGATTCTGACTCATTATGGTGCTGTGTACAACCAGGGATGAATTAATCAAATAAACACAATATGTACTGGTGCACTTGGCTTGGCTGGCTACAGGGAACACACAGAAAAACTGGTGAAACTGTGCATTACACATTAGTAAGCCAAGCCTATTAGTAAGTAAGCACAATTAAAACCCTACTTACCTTGCTTACTGGATAATCCAGCTTTGTATACAACAGAGTACTGCCAGGGCCTGAGCCTGCTATCCTCACAACTGTTGCTATGTTTGAGTGCATTATTGCAGCCACTGTATCATTCCCTCTCATTGGAGGTCTTCCTATCTTTCACTAACCCTATACTTTACCAAACATGGCATCCTTCTACAGGGACTGATCCCTTCCGACAACACGTCCAACGTATGTAGGACAAAAACTGACCATCTTCACTTCTAAAGAGCATTCTGGCTCTACTTCTTCTAAGACAAATTTGTTCTTTCTTCTCGCAGTCCATGGTATATTCAATATTCTTTGCCAACACTATGATTCAAAGGCATAAATTCTTCCTCCATCTTCTTATGTATTGTTCAGCTTTTACATGCCTATAAGGTGATTGAAAACACCATGGCTTGGATCAGGCACACCTTAATCCTCAAAGTGACATCCTTGCTTGTTTTTTTCTTAGCACTTTTTCTGCAGATTTGCTCAATGCAGTGTCTCATTTGATTTCTTGACAAATTCTGCATGGGCACTGATTGTGGGTACACATAGAATAAAATTCTTGACAACTTCAAGCTTTTCTCCATTTATCATGGATGTTATTTATTGATGCAGTTGTGAGGATTTTGGTTTAATATGAGGTGTAATCCATACCAAAGGCTGTGATCTTTGATTATCATCAGTAAGTGCTTCAAGTTCTCTTTCCTTCCAGCAAGCAAGGTTGTGTCATCTGTATATCACAGGTTGTTAATGAGTCTTCCTCCAATCCTGATCCCCTGTTCTTCTTCATTGAGTCTAACTTCTCAGATCATTTGCTCAGAATACATTTTGCATAAGTACAGCAAAAAGATACCTCCCTAACTTTAAACCACACAGTATCTCTTGTTATTTGAACAACTGCCTCTTGGTCTGTGCACAGGTCCTCATGAGCACAATTAAGTACCCTGGAATTCTCATCCTTCACATGTTATCTATAATGTGTTATGATCTACATAGTCAAATGCCTTTGTATATTCAATAAAACCCAAGTAAACATCTTTCTGACATTCTTTGCTGTCAGCCAAGATCCATTTGACATTTTGCCACTAGCCAAATAGTCTCTTATATGCTAACAGACTTTCATATTTATCATCTCACTTGATCATCACAATCACCCTGGGAAAATAGTTGGACAGATATTATTATCTCCATTTCACATATGAGAAAACTTGAAAGCAGTATTTCCCAAAGTACAACACACAGAACTCTCATTCAGTGCAATAATAACTATTGTCAAAAAACAAAACAAAACAAAAAAATATGGCAACAGGCTCCTGATACAGTCAGGTAAGTTTGAAAACACCGAGCTTGCCTATTTCTCAAAAGAATACCTTACTCCAGACCTTCCCAGAACTTTTATTTGCTGTGTATATTGTGATTCCTCAAACCTGGCAGTGTTTCCCCGGTATAGAATTTTCAGGCTTATTGGACGGTGTAATGGTGACCTGTTGCCACACTCCACCCTGCCTTCCACTTCCCATCCTGCAGCATTGTGTCCATGAAACATACTTTTAGAAACACTGGATTAAGAAATTGCAAAATTTCCACCAGAGATACAATAAATGAACACCAATAAAGGAAGCTTGTCAATTAACTCATTATTGTAAAGCCAAAATCAAATCAAACTTATTCCCATCAAGTCAATTCTGACTCACAGAAACCCCATATGATGGAATAGAATCACCCCGACAGTTTCTAAGGAGCAGCTGGTGGATTCAAACTGTCAATATTCTGGTTAGCAGATAAGCACTTAACTGCTGCACCACCAGGACTTCATTATTATGAAAAATAGTTTTAAAAAAATTCTCAGTCCATTATCTAACATTTCCTATGTAAACTAACCCACTGAGTAGCCAAGCAGTGGAGAGCTGTGGTGCACTGGTTCAGCATTCAGCTGTTAACCCAAATGTCAGTAGTTTCAATCCATCAGCCACTACATGGAAACTCTATGGGGTAATTCTTTTCTGTCTTACAGGGTCACTATGAGTCAGAATCGCTGAACAGCAATGGGTTTTTATTTAGCTAAGTAGTTGATACGGGAAATTTTCTCTGTTTAGAGTATTAAAGCTATTAAATAAAACAAGAAGGAACGATAGAAATAAAATAACAGCAATTTTAATAAATTAAGCATTAATAGCTACCACCACAAAAAGAGACAGTCAGACTTACACGCCAGCAAACAATGGTGGGATGTGTTATCAGGAGGGATCAGTCCCTAGACAAGTACTTCCTGCTTGGTAAACAGACGGTCGGCAAATAAAGGAAGAACCTCAAGGAGGTAGACTGACATAGTGTCTGCAACAATGAGCTCAAGCCTAGCAACACTTGTGAGGATGGTGCACAGCCTGACAGTGTTTAATTCTGTTGTACAGAGTGTCACTATCAATTGGAACACACTTGACTGCACCTGACAATGACAATAACTGATAGAAGTAATTTTACCATCACCACTGTAGTAGTATTCTCCCCTTCCAAAAAAATTAAACCTCTATGAGATCCAGCTGAAAAATTACAAGAAATACAGAACACAAAGGAACAAGTTAACCCATACCATGAGAATATAATCAGTATAATACAGAGCATGTGAATATATGACAGACAATTCATTTTCTTCCACAAATAAATTGCAAGGCAAAAAGAGAATGATAGGAAGAATCCAAAGATTTAAAAAAGAATTAAAGGATATAGTAGCCAATCACAAGATGTGGACTTTATTTTGAAATTATAAAAATAAAAGTATACAAGCAAGCTGCTGTCTAAGGAACACCAGTTGGTGCCAACCCACCTAGAACAGATGAAAACTGAGAACATCAAAGACACGATGAAAAATGAGTCCTCTAGGAGACAGAAGGACCCATATGACTGGAAGACTACATGAGCAGGAGAACAGAAGAACTAGATGGTGCCTGGCCACCAACAAAGACAGCCCTGACAGGGAACATGATGTAGAGTCCCTGACACAGCATGAGAGAAAAGGGTGTCCAGATCTAGAATTCAGTTAAAAGACCAGACTTTATGGTCTGACAACCTTGAGGGTCTCCTGGGAACACGGCCCCTAGACTTGCTGCTAGCCCAGAGGTGAAACCAGTACTGAAGCCAACACTTTAGGGGAAGAATGGACTGGACTTTGAGACGCAAAGTGATGTGTGTACTTTACGGTTTAATATATACATGAGTCTGTCCTCCTGGTTTCTTTTTAGAGGGGAAAGGAGATTGCAGAAAGGAGGAGACAAGTTTTGGTTGAGTGGATGCAGGAAGTAAAGAGTAGAAAAGAAAAGTGGCTGTCACAGAGTGAGGAGAGCAGACAGTGGTAGCAAGGCAGGTGCTCAGGGTTTTCTATGGCAAGTTGTCTTAGATTGTAAACTTTCATTTAATCACAATAAATAAATAAAGTATATATTTGACATTTATAAAACAATTGGATGTTTGAACATAGATTAGACACACAATAATATTAAAGAATAATTGGCTTTTATAGCTGTGATGATGCTATTTTGGTTGTGTTTTTAAAGAATTTCTTAGCTTTTTAAGATATATGCTGATATATTTATGGATGCAATTATATGAAGCTTGGTATTTATTTCAAAAAATTATGGAAGAGAAAAATGAGTTGGGTATAAAGAAAAGACAGTTGACCACAGCTTGGTAATTTTTGAAGCTAGGTGACAAGAAATCTATTTTATTTTTCTACCTTTTTATATTTCAAATTTTCTATAACAAAAGGGTGTTAAGAACTAAAAACAGAATTAAGACTTTTCAAAAAAGATATACAACTGAGTATCTACATGGTTTTCTCTTGTTTGAACAAACTGATAAGTAGTAAACATTTTGTTAGGTGTTAGAGAGGCAACAGAAAAAGTTGTTTGTTCTTAGCATAATACAATTTTCAGAATAAAGGATTTATGTACCTTAATCAGTAATGGTATAATACAAATTCACTAGAGAAGAGACACATAAAAGACTCAGAAGAGACACATAAGTCTCATTGTACATTACCACAGTCTATTAACACTGCCTGCTCCCAACAAAAAGGAAAAGTCTAGAAAAAGTAGCCTGCAGCACCATGTAGATTTCCCCAGAGATCTCCTTTAAATTCCTACTAGCAAAATAAACAATCTGTGCATCTTCTTTAGAGCAGAAGGCCCCAAAATTGACAAAATAATAAGACTTTTACCACCTATTTTTACTGAGGGTTCCAGGGGCAACTATAATTACATAAAGTATGAGAACACATCTCTTTTATTACATTAATTGAAAATTCATATTGTTCAAACTTCTTGACCAGTTCCTTAATCACTTTTGGCAGTTCACAAAATAATTTTCACTCTGTCTTTGTTTATTCTTCATTCAGTTCAGTAATGACATGGGTAGTGCCTGGACAATCAGGAAACTTAAAGTTGGAAATTCTAAATGGAGGGTTACTTAATGGTATTCATTCAATTTCAAACATTCTCCTCCCCAGCCACAAATACATACACACTGAAAACTGTCATTCTTGTCTCAAACCATTGAATAGTCTCATAGGTAAGAAAAATTCCTTTGGGGATTTGAGAAACTGACATCATATTTGGATGGAACCAAAGTGGAATCAATCTCAACTGAGTTGATGTCTACTTGTGAGTAGAGTGGAAACCCTGGTGGCATAGTCGTTAAGAGCTCAGCTGCTAAGCAAACAGTTGGCAGTTGGAAACCACCGGCTGCTACTTAGAAACCCGATGAGGCTGTTCCACTCTGTCACTATGAGTCAAAATCAACTCAGTGGCAGTGGGCTTTTTTTTCTGTTGTTTTTGTGAGCACAGTGATTTCAAGTTCTTCTACTGACTAGTTTAATCAAGTTAATTTTAATTACTTGTACTCTCCCCATGCTTCTGTCAGCCTGTCAAACTGTGAGGGTTTGTGTGTTGCTGTGACGCTGGAACACACACCACTGGTATTCAAATATTAAACAATGCAGAAATCATCAAAAGAAAATGGAAAAAATATAGTCACTACATTGAGAAGAAGTAGTCAACATCAACCTTTCAGGAGATCATATGTGATCATGAACCAATGATGTTAAGTAAGAAGTCCAAGTTGAATGAAGGCATTATCAAGAACAAGGCTCCAGGAATTGTTGTAATGCCAACTGAGATGTTTCAACAAACAGACACAGTGCTGGAAATGCTCACTCACCTATGCTGAGACATTTGGAAGGCAGCTTCCTGGTCATCTGACTGGAAGATTGATATTTATACCTAGTTCCAAAAAAGGTTATCTGAATTAATGTGGCAGTTATAGAACAGTTCATTAATATCACATGCAAACAAAATTTTGCTGAAGATCATTCAAAAGCAACAGTAGTGGTATATCAAAAGGGAACTGATAGAAATTCAAGCAGAATTTAGAGGATGCAGAACCAGGGATATCACTGCAGATGTCAGACATATCTTGGCCGAAAGCAAGGAATACCAGAAAAACATTTTAATTGGCTATGCTAAGGCATTTAACTATGAGATTTATAATAAATTATGGATAACACTGTGAAGAGAGAATTATAGCACATGTAATTATGCTGATCAGGAATCCGTACGTGGATCAAGAGTCAGTCCTTTGAACAGAATAAAAGGATACTGCATGGTTTAAAGTCAGGAAAGTGTGCATAAAGGTTATATTTTTTTCACCATACAAATTCTATGCGTATACTGTGTGAGTCATAATAAATTATGGCTAACATTGCAGAGAGTGGGAATTCCAGAACACTTAACTAGGCTCTTAAGGAATCTGTACCTGGATCGAGGGAGTCATGAAGAAGGAACAAGAGAACACTGCATGGTATAAAGTCAGGAAAGGTGTATGTCAGGGTTGTATCCTTTCACTACAGCTTTCAATCTGTATGTTGAGCAAATAATCTGAGATGCTGGACTGTATGAAGAAGAAGAAGGCATCAGGATCAGAGGAAGACTCATTAACAACCTGCATTATGCAAGTGACACAACCTTGCTTGCTGAATGTGAAGAGGACTTGAAGAATTTACTGATAAGGATCAAAGACCACAGCCCTCAATCTGGCTTATACCTCAACATAAAGAAAACAAAAATCCTCACAACTGGACCGATAAGCAGCATCACGATATACAGAGAAACTATTGAAGTTGTCCAGGATTTAGTTTACTTTGATGTACAATCAATGCCCTCGGAAACAGCAGTCAAGAAATCAAAGGATGTATCGTATTGGACACATCTACTAAGAAAGACCTTTATAAAGTGTTGAAAAGCAGTGATATCACCTTGAAGACTGTCATGGATTGAATTCTGTCCCCCCCCAAAATATGTGTAGCCATGTGGCTGGGCCGTGATTCCCAATATCTTGTGACTCGCCTCCATTTGGTGGTTTTCCTATGCTGTATGTTAAAGGATTAGGGTGGGGCTATAAATCCCTTCATAGGATCACCTCCCTGCTCCACTGTAAAGGGAGTTTCCCTGGAGTATGGCTTGCCCTACCCTTAATCCTTTCATCCTACAAGAAATAAAAAGGAAAGAGAAGCAAGCAGAGAATTGGGAACCTCACATCATCAAGAAAGCAGCACCAGGAGAAGAGCATGTCCTTCAGACCTGAGGTTCCTGTGCCAAGACGCTCCCTTGACAAAGACTGATGCAATACCGGTCTTTCCTCCAGAGCCAACAAGGGGAAAGCCTTCCCTTGGAGCAGTCATCCTAAATTTGGACTTGTAGCCTCCCGGACTGTGTAAGAATAAACTTTCCTTTGTTAAAGCCATCCATTTGTGGTATTTCTGTTAGAGCAGCACTGGCTGACTAAAATAAAGACTAAAGGTGCTTCTGACCCAAGCCATGATGCTTTCAACTGCCTCATACGCTTGCAAAAAGACCAAAGAAAAATCTAATCCTTTGAATTATGGTGTTGGCAAAGAACAGTAACTATTACTTTAGACTGAGTTCTCTAGAGAAGCAAAACTAATAAAATGTATAAACACAGAGAGAGAGAGAGAGATCTACATTCAGTAAATGCCTCACAACGTTGTAGAGGATGGAATGTTGCATGTCTGTGGATCAGATAGTGGCTTCTACTCATTCATGTAGCAGCAGGGGCTGGCAAAACTAAGATCAGAGATCTGGGCTCTTGCTCACAGATGGAGAAGATTGACAAATTCCAAGATCGGAAGTAAAGGCCACAGTTAAGCTACTAGCTCACGTGCCAAGAACAGGAGGTCAGAAGAAGAAGAGCAAGTTGCAGGATCCAGAGCAGGCAAAAGCCAGAACATCTGCTTATATTCTGATGCAGGTCACACACTGAAGGAAATTTCTTTCCGACTGATTGGCTACTCACATCAGATCTCATTGCATCTTATCAAACCTCAACAGGTAAGCACTTACTACATTATACAGTTATCAAAACACTGAGAATCATGTCCCAGCCAAGCTAACATAAACTTAATAATCACAAATCTACCACAGACTGCCAAAGGAACATATAAATCCACCTTGGAAGAAGTACAGCCAGAAGGAGCACTCCTTAGAAGCAAGGATGGGAAGACTTTTTCCTCACATGCCTTAGATACAGTATCAGGAGGGATTCTCATCTGAAGAAGGGCACTATGTTTGGTAAAGTAGAGGGTGCAACAATGGGCTCAAACAGGAATGCGAATGGCCCAGGAGCAGGCAGTGTTTCACTCAGTTGTACATAAGAGCAGAACATAACAGCAGTTGTCACTAAGAGCAGAACTGACTGGACAGCAATAACACTGACAACATGAATATACTCATTTATCCAACCAATATTTATTGAGTAAACAGCTTGCCCTTAAAGAGCTTACAGATCAGTATTATACACAGCCCAGAAGAATATAATCATTGTTACTGTTCATATCAATTTCAGATGTCACTTGGGATTATCTCACACAAACATACATTTTTTTTCAACTGTATATATGTATATGATCATACACATAAAAATAATTTCATTACTATGGACCATAAAAGACATAATACATGTTTCTGCCAAACAATTCCAACAGTGTTATTGTAATGGAATCTAGAAGCATGCGTTGATTTAAGTCTTCATTTGTAAAGAAATGTATAAATAAGATAGAAGGAATATAAACTACAACAGCCCACATATATGATGTGGTGTATAACCTAAGTTCTAATAAAATCATAAGATTTTAATACTCTGTTTTTAAAAGTTATTTAAAATATGGGGTGGTGCTTATATCTTTTCAGCAAGAAAGAGTTTTTAATGTGACGATGTAACGTATTCATTGGTTCATGGACCCCAAACCTCTAAGGAATGTCACAAATCCACATCTCTCTCAGTCTAGGATTTTGAATTTAAACATAAGTGATGATATATAACATAGCCCAATATATTTTGGAGAATTGTAAACATCTATAATTCCCAGTAATGAGTAACAGTATTGAGTCAGTGTTTAAATAGATTTGTAAAGCCAATGTGATAACACAAATGCTGCTTTATTACTTTATCTCCTGTGTCTTTCACAACTGAGTGGATTGTCACACTCTATTATGTGGCACACAGATCCACTGGCTTAGAGCTATTGCAGTACTTGTCTAAAATGGTCTCCGAAAATGAAAATTTGGGCTAAATATAAAGGAGGCAACCTGCCAGTAAGAACTATTCAAACCCAAATGTCTTCCTGAGGGAAATAGTAAGAGTTCCATTTTAAAATCATATAAATCAAGATGGTAGGAGGTTTCAACTTGTAAAATTTACAATAAATACATCAAGATTTAGAGTCAGATTTTTAAGTAAATTTTTATTTAGTGTAGGGAATGAAAGTCCATACCAGAGAAACCGGACAAGTCACAAAACAACATGCTTGTTCCTACTTGGGTTTTTTGTTTGTTTGGTTGGTTTGGTTTTTTTTGCTTTTGCACACCATTTTTTAAAAAAGATTATTGAACTAAAAATAAGCCCTGAGGAGAGGAATAGGATGCGGAACACTTAAGGTGTGATGCTTACCACCGTTTTGTTTTGTAGCAGGTTTGAATTTTGGTTTTATTGAGAAAGGCAGATAATGTCAGCTGCAACACCCTGCTTCTAGGAACATGGATTTTTAAATCTGAATGTGATACCATGTGTGCCCAATAATAGTAACTGCTACATATCACCTGAATGATCCTCCTAAGGAGAAGAACGTAGGTACTTCGATGGTATGAAAGAAAATAATTCTTCTTGGATTGGCAGTCAACACAGGTTTGCAAAAATTCTCTCCATAAAAAGTAATTTTCTGTAATTGATGGAGTTAGTTCTCTGGAATAAGAGCTGAACTGAACAGAACCAAACTGTTATTGAATCCACAGTAGTTAGTTAAGTAAGAGAAATAACCTCGACTTGCCCTTTACCCTCTGGGATCCAGAGAAGACAGCACGAAGGAGGGCAGCATCTTCTTCCTTCAGTGATGGCATCTACACCTGCAAATCAAGAAAATATATGATAAGGACAGATGAAAATATCCAAAGAACGGATAATCCTACAGCCTTTCGGGGGTGGGGGTTGTAAATTCAAAACCCCTATCCAAAGCTGAGGCGCAGTACTGTTTACTCTTCAATACTGGAGTGCTTGTTTTTTGTAACTGTTGTTTGGAAAGACAACTACTGCATTGCCCTGGGTATCCATTTGGACTGATGGAGAAGGTGGGGCCTGACAGTACTAAATCCTTTTCAAATGAATGAGAGGGGCTGGAAAAGAAAGTGTGAACAGTCGTTCTGCAAAATAGACCCCAGTAAGATGCAATTATAATTCATCAAGTACCCTGCATGTTTGCCTCCAAAGAATTTTGCAGAACACTGTGGTTTAAATGAAATGCACAGAAGCTGGTATATAGTTTATATTAAACCCTATTTGATTCATTGGTTTGTTCTCTGCTGGAGGCTTTTTGACTGTGTATGCATCTCTTGCCCAGTGAATTTTACCTGAGTTATCAGAAGTGTGAAACCCTTTCTCTGGGGGATCCTCTTGTAGTTTTTGCTTGCCTTTTGTAAAATACTCAGTTTCTTTAGCTATGTCAGTGTGTGACTTAATTCCATTCTGGGTTGTTGCTCGGTCCTTGGCCTTACTGATTTGTTCTAATCCCAAAGTAGAGATTTTATTCAGTGCTGAGATTCGAGACAATCCAGATTAAACTTTGGAAAAACTTGTGTTCTTAATAAAGTTCTCTACTTTCTCAGCACGGATATCTTACATTGAATTAATAAAGTTTTGGTAGTTGTTTAAATAGATTAAATGTCACACTTTAAATAGAAAGAGAAGGCTCTACCTAACTGACCTATTTTTCATCTGTGATTTAGAAAAAGGTGAGATTAGCATGGATATTGCATTTTCAAGGACCTCACCACTATTAAATAGACTGTTAAGTACATTTTATGGCTGAAGAGTCTGTTCCCAGTTCAGTCTAGAAGACGTGCTAAGTTCATCTCTACCTGCTACATTGAACATTCACTGACTAAAATACTTTCTATGGATGTAATACCTATGCTCTGTATCTTTTAAGTACATAACTCTAAATATTTTAGGACTAGTAAAATGTAACTCAATAAAAATCCCAAGAAAATATGTTGTCCCTCAAGAAAAATATACTGATCATATTTATCCAGTGATACACATCTTTCGCTCTGTTACACTTACCTATAATAAGGTGACCAGATGTTGAAAAATAACACAGGCACTTATAAAACAGGGCTACAAGTCTTATTTAAGCCAAGAAGGCAACAATAACTGGCTAAAATCACATCCTCATATCAATTCAACTTCTTGTCAGGGTTTCAAGGCTCAGAGACGAAGGGTTTATATACTTATGATCTAAATAGATATTTTATCACTCATCTCACAACAGTTTGGGCCAACTTTAGCTTTTTTTTTTCCTTTTTAAAGAACTTCTACACAGCCATTTACCTTATTATTTATACAATTTTCTGACACAAACAAAAATCAATGCATGAACATGACGTAAAAGATACTTACCTAATTGAAAGATTAAAGATACATAAATTAAGATATAATTTTCCAATAATTCCTTCTCTTTAATCAAGATATGTAAAATCTATCATACTGTGTTAGCAAACTCAGAAAGAAATATCTTACTAAAGGATAATTCTTTTAGAAGAGCTGTACTTGCCTGATTTTGCTCACTCGGAATTTTTATTTGTTTGGCAAACAAGCAAACAAAACCAGTTGCCTTTGAGTAGATTTCAACTCATGGTGACCCAATGCGTGTCAGAATAAAACTGTGCTGTATAGGATTTTAAATGAACATTTCTCAAAGGTAGATTATGAGGCCATTCTTCCGAAGGTGTCGCTGGGTAGATTTGAACTCCCAGCCTTGCACTTAGCAGCCAAGTACACTAACCACTTGCAGTTGACTCCATCTAATCCAGGTAGCCATTTAATATAATTTAGAACTTCATAAATCAAAATGATCTCTTTGGGCTGAGGAGGAAGGCTATTTATTCTGAGGCCTCCCAAGAGACTAAACATATATCCTAAAGCATTTAAGCCTTTTGAAATTTCCAGCTAACTTTTTAAATATTTTATTGGGCTTTAAGTGAAAGTTCACAATCCAACACACTATTATGCAATTCTAACCACCACCACCACTACCACCACCCACCCCCACCACAGCACACTCCTTCTTTTCACCCTGTACTTCTGTTTTCAGTCAACCAGCTCTTGCCTTCCTCCACCCTTTCCTCTCACCTCCCGACAAGAGCTGCTCAGAAAGCCTCAGGTATATATTTAAGCCAAGAATCACACACTTCGCCAGCATCAGTCTATGTCTTGTAGTCCAGTGCAATCTTCGTCTGATGAGTTGGCTTTGGGATTGGCTTCAGCTCTGGGCTAACAGAGAGTCTGGGGGCCATGTCCTCAGGGAACTCTTTAGTTTGATGGACCATCAAGTGTGGTCCTTTAATAGAGTTCTAGTTCTGCACATCAATTTTTCTCCTTCTACAATCAGACCTGTACATTGCATTCCTTGCCAGGATAGTCACTGGTGATGGCAGGCACCACCTAGTTCTTCTGATCTTATGCTTATGTAGTTTCTGGATAAGATCCCCAACTGATTCTTGATGAGATAATTCTACTGACCACCCTAAACATAGAAGAGGTCTGTTTCGATTCTTTTTTTTTTTTAATTTAACATAACTGAGTGAAAATGTACATTCACATGAAAATTTACATGCCCACCTATATGCAGCTTCCACTGCTCTCCCTGTCCGGTGACTGCACACTATTCCTCTCTGCTCCATACATGTCTCATCCTCCCAACAGTCTCCTTTCCCTTCCTCTCCGTCCACTCCCCTTCCTCCAGCCAGAGGTCAGCAAGATGATATCCTATAGATGTACAGAACCATAAAGTGCTTCCAACATATGGTTACTCTGCATTGCCAAGTCCATTCCATTCCTGTCCAAAGAGTGGACCTTTGTTATAATTTATGGGAACGGGCAGCATCAGGGCCGGGGGTCATGCTCTCAGAGGAACCCCAAAACCGCTGGACCATCAATTGAGGTCTTTCAGTGGAGACCTCATGATGCACCTCTTTTTATTCTTGTGTTGCCAGTGAGGCTCCTCTCTGTGAGCTCCGTCATGGCTATCACTGGTGGTGGCCGGGCACCATCCGGTTCTTCCGGTCCCAGGTTGATATAGGCACCCACTCTTGTGGGTCTCTCTGTCTTCTCGGTTGTCTTTACCGCATGCCATTTTGGCCCTCGGTGAACATCCGTTCCTGCTGAGTTGGGACCATTTGCTGTGTCCTCAGATGGCAGCTTGGCAGCTTTTAAGACCCCAGACGCCACTCACCAATGTGAGGTGCAGAGAGCTCTCTTAGCAAAACGCTAGTTGTGCCAATTGGCCTGGAATTCGCCTAAGAGCATGGTCCCCCGCCCCCAGCCCCAGCTACTCTATCCTTGCAGTATTGAGTTAAGATGGAAGGAGTACTCAAGTTATGCTGAAGTCCACTTAATGTTGTTCTTGTTCCTAATGTATGCTGTCACCGCTTTCTCCCAACTAGATTTCTAGTAATTACCTAAACTAAACCCTCCCCACCTTGCCTTCCCTCCCCCCCTCCCCTACCTTGCAGCTGTCAAAGAGTCTTTTCTTCCATACACAAGTCTGTTTTTGAGATCTTATCGTAGAGGTCTCATACAGTATTTGTCCTTTTGTCGCTGACTACACTTACTCAACATAATGTCTTCCAGTTGAAACCAGGTTAGGAGATGTTTCCTGGAATCATCGTTATTCTTTATCACTGTGTAGTGCTCCATTGAGTATATGTACCACAGTTTACCTATCCATTCTTCTATTGTCGGGCATCTGGGTTGATTCCACCTTTTTGCTATTGTGGACTGTGCCGCGATAAACATTCTGGTGCATGTGTCCGTTGGTGTGAAAGGCCTTGAATCTGTAGGATATATTCCAAGTAGTGGAATTACTGGGTCAAATGGTATATCAATATCCATTTTTTTAAGGAAGCACCAGATTGCCTTACAAAGAGGCTGGACCATTTTGCAACCCCACCAACAGTGTAGGAGGGTTCCACTTTCTCCACAGCCTCTCCAGCATTTGTTGTTTTGTGTTTTCTGGATCATGGCCAATCTTGTTGGGGTGAGATGGTATCTCATTGTTCTCTTGATTTGAATTTCTTTAATAGCTAAAGATCGTGAACATGTCTGCATGTGTTTTTTGGCTGCCTGGATATCCTCTTTAGTGAAGTATCTGTCCATCTCCTTTGCCCATCACTTAATTGGATGGTTTATCTTCTTCTTATTGATATTTTGTAGTATCTTATAGATTATGGAGATCAGGCGTCGATCTGACATAAAGTTGCCAAATATTTTTTCCCACTCTGTGGGTGTTCTTTTAATTCTATTAATAAAGTCTTTGGATGAGCAAAAGTGTTTGATTCTTAATAGTTCCCATTTATCTACTTTCTCTTCTGTTGATTGAGGTTTCTTTGACAGATTTTGGAGTCTGTCCTCATTGTGTATTAAAACTTCCATTGTTGTTCCTACCTTTTCTTCGATGAGCTTTATCGTTTTAGGTTTGATATTTAGGTCTTTTATCCAGTTGGAGTTGGTTTTTGTATAAGGTGTAAGATATGGATCTTGATTCAGTTTATTGCAGATGGATAACCAATTTTGCCAGCATCATTTGCTGAAGATGCTGTTTTTACCCCAGTTTAATGTTTTAGGGCCTTTGTCGAATATCAGCTGTTCATAGGCAGATGGTGTCATCTCTGGGGTCTCAATTCTGTTCCATTGATCCATCTGTCTGTTCTTGTACCAGTACCAGGCTGTTTTGACCACTGTGGCAGTGTAGTATGTTCTAAGGTCGGGTAATGAGAGGCCTCCCAGTGTGTTCTTCTTTAGTAGTACCTTACTTATACGGGGCTTCTTCCCTTTCCAAACAAAATTGGTGATTTGTTTCTCAATCTCATTAAAAAATGATGCTGGAACTTGTATTGGGATTGCATTATACAAATAAATTGCTTTGGGTAAAATAGACATTTTCACAATGTTAAGTCTTCCTATCCATGAGCAGGGTAGGTTTTTCCATTTATCTAAGTCTCTCTTAGTTTCTTTTAGTAAGGGCTTATAGTTCTCTTAGTAAAGGTCTGTTGTTTCTCTGGTTAGACTAATTCCTAGGTACTTTATCTTCTTAGGGGCTATCACAAATGGTATAGATTTGATAATTTCCTCCTTAACAGTCTTGTTGTTGGTATAAAGGAATCCTACTGATTTACTTATGTTTATCTTGTATCTTGAGACTTTGCTGAACTCCTCTATCAGTTTGAGTAACTTACTTATAGATTCCTTGGGGTTCTCTGCATATACAATCATATCATCTGCGAACAGGGAAATTTTAACTTCCTCTTTGCCGATGCAGATGCCCTTTATTTGTTTGTCTTGTCTAATTGCTCTCGCTAGAACTTCTAGCACAATGTTGAATAGGAGAGGTGACAGTGGGCATCCTTGTCTAGTTCCTGATCTCAGGGGAAAGTCTATCAGTCTCTCTCCATTCAGGATGATGTGGGCAATTGGCTTTGTATAAATGGCCCTTATTGTGTTGAGGAATTTGCCGTCTATGCCCATTTTGCTAAGAGTGTTTAGCATGAATGGGTGTTGGACTTTATCAAATGCCTTTTCGGCATCAATGGACAAAATCAGGTGATCCCTGTCTTTTGTGTTATTTATCTGGTTAATCACATTAATTGTTTTCCTGATGTTGAACCAGCCTTGCATCCCTGGTATGAATCCCACTTGGTCATGATGGATTATTTTCTTGATATGTTGTTGTATTCTGTTGGCAAGAATTTTGTTGAAGATTTTTGCATCTAAGTTCATGAGTGATATTGGTCTGTAGTTCTCTGTCTTTGTTGGATCTTTCCCGGGCTTAGGTATCAGGGTTATGCTGGCTTCACAGAATGAGTTTGGGAGTACTTCATCCCTTTCTATACTGTGAAATAGTTTCAACAGTGTTGGGGATAACTCTTCTCTAAATGCTTGGTAGAATTCTGCCATGAAGCCATCTGGGCCCGGACTTTTTTGCGTTGGCAGTGTTTTGATGATCTTTTCAATCTCTTCCTTTGTGATGGGTTTATTAAGTTGTTCTGCTTCACGTTGTGATAATTTGGGTAGGTGGTATGAGTCAAGGAATTGGTCCATTTCCCCTAGGTTTTCAAATTTGTTAGAGTACAGTCTTTCATAGTATTCTGTTACGATGTTTTTGATTTCTGTTCCATCTGTGGTGACAACTCCCTTCTCATTTGTAATTTGGGTTATTTGTTTCCTTTCCTGCTTTTCTTTAGTAAGTTTAGCCAGTGGTTTATCAATTTTGTTGATCTTTTCAAAAAACCAGCTTTTGGTCTTTTCAATTTTTTCAATTGTTTTTCTATTCTCTAATTCATTTAGCTCTGCTCTAATCTTTATGATCTCCTTTCTTCCAGTGTCCGAGGGGTTCCTCTGTTGTTCTCTTTCTACTTGTTCAAGCTGTAGAGTTAGTTCCTTGATTTGGTTTCTTTCTTCCTTCCCGATGTGTGCATTTATGGAGATAAACAGACCTCTGAGCACTGCTTTGGCTGTATCCCATAGGTTCTGGTAGGAAGTGTTTTCGTTCTCATTGGAATCCATGAATTTCTTTAATTCATCCCTGATTTCCTCTATAACCCATGTTTTTGTGAGCAAGATGTTGTTCAGTTTCCAAGAGTTCCACTTTCTATCTCTGTTTTTTCTGCTATTGATTTCAACTTTGATGGCTTTATGATCTGAGAAGATGCTTTGCAATAATTCAATGGTATGGATTTTGTTGAGCATTGCATTATGGCCTATCACGTGGTCAATTCTGGAGAATGTTCCATGTGCACTGGAGAAGAAGGTGTAGTTGTCTGCTGATGGGTGGAAAGTTCTGTATATATCAATGAGGTTTAGTTGGTTAATTGTGTCAATGAGGTCTTCTGTATCTTTACTGAGCTTTTTTCTAGATGATCTGTCTAGTAATGAGAGTGGAGTGTTAAAGTCTCCCACTATTATTGTGGAGTCATCTAACTCTCTTTTGAGCATAGTCAGTGTTTCTTCGACGTATTTAGGTGCTCTGACATTAGGTGCATAAATGTTTAATATAGTTAAGTCTTGCTTGTGTACTGAACCTTTCAGCAGTAAATAGTGTCCATCTTTGTCCATGATGGTGGATTAGACATTAAAGTTGATTTTGTCTGAGATTAGAATTGCCACCCCTGTTCTTCTTTGTTCATTGTTAGCTTGATATATATTCTTCCAACCTTTAATTTTCAGTTTGTTCCTGTCTTTAGGTCTCAAGTGAGTTTCTTGTAGACAACATATGGATGGGTCGTGCCTTTTGATCCAAGATGACACTCGGTGTCTCTTTACTGGAGCATTCAGTCCATTCACATTCAATGTAATTATTGATAGGTATGTGTTCACTGCTGCCATTGTGATATGTTTATTTTTATGTTGATGTTTTCTCTTTTGTTCTTATTAGTCTGTTCTGAGACACTCTTTTTTGTGAGTTGATTTTTCACCTTTTTCAGAGCTGGTTTTATAGTTGTTGAGACTCGTGTGTTAGATTTCTTGAAATGGTATGATACATCTTTGTTGTGCTTTACAGCTGCTCCTATGAACCCCCTTAATAAACTATTTATAAACCCAATTTTAATTACTACCAGTCTGGTCATCTTCCTCTCCATCTGGAAGGACTATAACAACTGTAGTACATCCCTCTTTTATTATGATGACACCATAGTTTTCATGATGATCACTGGATTGCTTCTTTCCAAATCAAAGCTGTGATTTACTTTGGAGCCTTCCCTAAATGAGTATTGAGTAGTGTGTCGTTCTAAAATATAAAGTTAGTGGTTTCGTTCTTCTAAGCCAACGCCAAGAACTTCTTTCAGTATTTCTTGTAGTTTGGGTTTGGTTTTTACAAAGTCTCTGAGTTTCTGTTTATCTGGAAATGTCTTAATTTCATTTTCATGTTTGAAAGACAGTTTTGCAGGATATATAATTCTTGGTTGGAAGTTCTTCTCCTTCAAGACTTTGAATGTGTCATGCCACTGTCTCCGTGCCAGCATGGTTTCTGCTGAGAAATCTGATGAGAGCCTACAGGGTTTCCCTCTGAATGTTAGCTTTGCCTTGAGTCTTGCTGCCTTTAAGAGTTGCTGCTTATGTTTCATTTTGTTAAGCTTGATTATAATATGTCTTGGAGTCTTTCTTTTGAGATCTATATTGGGTGGCGTACGATATGCATCTGAGATGTCTATATTCTCTTCCTTCATGATTTCTGGGAAGTTTTCTTTCAGCAGCTCAGCAACAACATTCGCTGTGTTCTCAGATGTCTCACCTTGTTCAGGGACTCCAATTAATCGAAGGTTGTTCTTCTTAGTAGAGTCCCACATGCTTCTTAATGTTTCTTAAATTTTCTTGTTTCTTTTTTCTGATTTCTGCTCATAGACACTGGCATCAGTAGCTCTGTCTTCCAAGTCAGAAATTCTTTTTTCCATTTGTTCCATTCTGTTTTCTTGGGATTGCATGGAATCTTCTATGTCTTTGATTTTCTTCTTGATCTGTTGGATTTCAGAGTACTGGTGTTCCATCAGATCAAACAACTTGCTTAATTTTTCATTTTGTTCTGCTGCATTTTGTATAAGGTCTAGAAGGGCCCTGTATATAATCAATTTGTATTTACTTCCTGATGCTTTCATAAAAGTTTCTTCATCTGGAAAACTTCTTGGTTGCTTTGTTTGGGAGCCTTCTGAAGCCATGAGTGACTGCTTGTATGCCACAATTGTCTGTTGCTTTTTGGGTCCCATGTGAGTATATAGAGGCTGGAAGAGGTACTGTGAGGATGGATTGCAAATGTTTCTCTAGGCTGTCTTCAAATGTAAAGCAAAAGGTATCTGACCAGTTCACAAGTCAGTTAGGTTTTCAGGTGTAGAGGTCCCTCTCCCCATCTGACAAAGTAAGCGCCACTGTATCCAACCCCAGATGATAACAAACTAGTTTAGAATACAGCACTATTAGTGCCCTGGTGGCCTCTGCTGACAGGGCCTAGCCTTATCCAACACTGCGTCGAGTACTGGTTTTGTGATAGAAAAGCACTCTCTTGTGGGCAGGGTCTGGCTCCCAAGCTAAGAATTAGGTCCAGCTGCGGCCACCGTACCCAAGATGGCGTCCTCCGCTCAGGCAGCAGACAGGGGGACTAAAGATGCCCAGAGGCCGCGATTCCTCTGCTTCTGTTGCAGGGCCCCCACCGTAGGCAGCACTATGCAAAATCACTACTTTTCTGATGGAGAAGCGCTGTCCCGTTTGCAGGCGCTGGCTCCCAGGCTAAGAACGAGGTCCCGCTAAAATCTCGATACCAACATGGCGTCCCGCATCCTGACCGTGGAACTCCATACAAACCCCACTGAGGCAGCTCCAATATCAAAGGCTCAAAGTGTCTAGATTAACGGAGTCCCGAGCCTGGCTCTCAGAACATGGGAATTTCGCCTGCCTATCCCGCCAGCAGCGTGTCTGAGTCCAGCCGCCAGGGAAGACCCAGCTCCGCCTGCCAGCCGAGACCGAGGAAAAAAAGTCAAAATGGTGCGTTTACCTTCCGTCTGTGAGAGCCAGGGCTAGCCAGGAGTGGGAGTCAGCGAAAGAGAGGAGGTTTTTCACTGAGTGGTATAAAGTCCCAATTAACAGCTCTGTGCCGTGTCCTGAGGCTGATTAGGTGCTCAGAAGGCTCTGTTTGATTGTCAATTCAGGTCTTGGTTTCCAGAGGGATAGAAGGAGACGTGTCCTTAGTCCACCATCTTCCTGTTTCGATTCTTTTATTTCTTCCACAAATGGTGCTGTAGGCTTTCCCACTCTGCCAAATTGACATTACTATAATCTTTCTTTCTCTTATACTGTTCTTCCACTTCTATATTCCTCCTTGTGTTGTAGTTACATGCTTGTTTGCCTATAACTAGAATTTTGTCTTCTTAAGAAGAAAGTGTAAGCCTTATTCTTTTCTACATTTTCTTCATTTTCTATATTTTCAGCACAGTATTTCATACCAGTGGAGTCACAGTAGCATTTGCTGAATTAATTAATGAATTACCTAGCCAACCAATTAATAATGGAGATTATACTAACTTGAGACTATGCAAAGCAATTAGACAACTTCTAAATTCCTAGTGGGGCCAACAAACGTAACTTGAATATGCTTAAGAGTACAACGTAGTTTTAGAAATCTACCCAAAGGAAAAATAAACTAGACCCAGTTTGAACATTTTGTAAATCAATTTGACCAGGGTATTTGATATAAACCACATATAATTTGGTGAATTATTTATTAAGGTTAAAACTAAATCAAACCAACTACTGTCAAGTTGATTCTGACTCTTAGTAACCCTATAAGTCACAGTAGAATTGCCCCATATAGTGTTCATGGAACACCTGGTAGATCTGAACTGCCGACCTTTTGGTTAGTAGCTACAGTGCTTAACCACTATGTCACCAGCATTTCTTTATTAAGGTTAGGTGTCTAAAAACAAAAAGAAGAATAGAGCTCTAAGCCAAATTAACCAAAATTCTCATTTTGATTTTTTAGGATTCCCTGGATTATTTCCTTAATTTTTCCTTTGCTTTGGCTAAGATGTAATTTTTAAAGCTCTTATCTTGAGGAGCAGTAGGGTTAGAAAGTTGTAAAACACTCTTAATCAAAGATCACCAATAAGTATCATTCCAAAAAAAAAAAAAAAGAGAGATTTTACTATGGAATTAAGAGCACAAAACTGAAAGTCAAAAGCCCTGTTTCTAATCCTGGTGATGCAACTAACTGGTTGTATTACTTTATCCAAAACACTTTACTTCTCCAAGCCTCAGTTTCCCTACTTATAAAATTAGGAAGTTTTATATTAGTTAATTTCTAAGGTCAGAACCTAATTGTCAAAATCCTATGAATTTATTATAACTTACATTAATTCTTTTTTATTTAATCAAGTAAACATTATTAGGGAAAAGGTAATAAGTTTATGGGGCAGGTAAAAAAATGGCCACAAATTATTTTGTGCCCAGCTACCATTATTGAATATTTTGATCAAATGGGAAAAAATACAGAATGGAATTTGAAATCTCATGAATTCTAGACTTCCTGGAGCCATGAAGATTGGATAAACCCCTGAAACTATTGCCCCAAAATAATCTTTAAACATTAAACCAAAAATATCTCCTGAAGTTTTCAAATGAAACAATAATTAAGCCTAGCTAGTAAAAAATATCTGTCTTGAGCATTAATCTCTTTTAAGAACTATCTATATGAGATTAAACTGACAACATCCACTTGAAATAGTAGATAGCAGCCTTAGTGGGCAGTGAATTTATGTTAATGGTGGAAGATCTTAGAAAATGACATTGTGACTGGTTGTACTACTCAAAGAATGTAATCAATGTCACTAACTGTTACAGGCACTGTGTTGGATTGATGTATGTCATGCTGTACATATTCTCAACAAATTAAATAAAACTTTAAAAAGAAAAAAAACATGGCCTTTCTTTTCCAACTCCTTCAATCTGGGCTGACCTTGTGACTTTCCTTGAACAACAGACCATGACAGAAACATTGCCAGTTTCTCTAGAGCATGGACCTCAATAGGACTTTCAGTTTTTTCTTTAAACAATGGTATCACACAAAGAAGCCCATGCTAACCTACCGGACACAATGGCTCAGCTGATGGCTAACATCAACAACTCAACATTTAAGGGAGGCCATCAGACCCATCCTTGTCCAACTACCAGGTGACTAGAGTCTCATGAGTGACTCCAGATAGAAAAATAGAACTGTCTAGCTGACTCCGGCCCTGATTGTTGACCCTTAGAATTATAACCAAATAAAATAATGTAGTTGGTTTTTTGCCTCCAAGTGTTCAGGTGATTTGTTATGCAGCATTAAATAACTGACACAATTACCCATGGCCATTGAGTAGATTCTGACTTGCAACAAACCTATAAGACAGATTAGAAGTGCACCATAGGGTTTCCAAGTAGCAACTGGTAGATTTGAACTGCTGACCTTTTGGCTAGCAGCCAAGCTCCTAACCACTGAGAACCAGGGCTCTGCTGACACAATACACCTGGCTTCAAAAAAAAAAAAAATCAGAACAAGCGAAGGTATATCTTTCTTGCTCCCAAGAAACTCATCCCCAGAGACAAAACCCTATAAATGGGAACATATTCTATACACTATAATGAACATGGCACCAGTCCAGGCAGTGTTTCATTCTGTAGTTCATAGGGTCACTATGAGTCAGAACCAAATCAACGGCACTTAACAACACCATTCTACATCATGCTGGATTCCCCCTAAGATGGAGCTTACTCTACAGTCATGCAAATGACCTCTGAATATTCCATTGTATGGATACCCTCCAAAAAACCCCACTGCCATTGAGTCAATTCCAACTCATAGTGACCCTGCAGGACAGCATAGAACTGCCCCATAGAGTTTTCAAGGAGTGCCCAGTGGATTTGAACTGCTGACTTTTTTGGTTAGCACCCCACAGCACATAACCATTATGCTACCAGGGTTTCCACTGTATGGATACTTAGCATAATTAGTTTAACCAGGCCTCTTCAGATGGACATTTAGGCTGTTTCTTTTTATTGTTATTTACAATGATTGATGCAATGATCCTCTGCACATATACATCTGTGCATACACATGAATGTCTCTATAGCGGGTAGAGATGAGGATCAGGAAAAGTGATCCTTGGAGATTCCCCTTCAGTAAACAAATCTCTGTCCAACAGTCCTAGCTGGGTAGTCTCATGGCCTGAGGGTAACGCCTACTGAAGGCAATTTAGATTTCTTTAGTTTTTGTCTCCCTGCCTATAGTGAAATGTGTTTCTGTATGTGGTCTTTGCCTTCGCTCTTTGAAAAAACAGCTTGGGAGATTTACCTCCTGAATCCTGAAGAGTTACCTTTGCCCCAGTTCTTTGGGAAAGCAGCCTGACAAGAAGAGATTCCAGATGGTTTTCTACCCCAGAATGTGTATTACTTTTGTCGAGTCAGGCTGACATTTTCTGGAAAAGCTGTAAACAACTTGATGGTTTCATACTTTTTGTGTAGGTCTGGGCTGCAGTCTGCTATATGATTAGTCTAGTTCATGCATCCTGCAGGAATTGGTTGATTTACTGTGCAAACTGAGTGACTTGCATTCCACCAAGGGGACTAGACAGTTCGTGGTCCTCCTGGAAGGACCAGGCCTTGGAATTGACAAGGAGTTTGTTTACATAAGCAGCCAACCCCAACAGAGATTTCTTAGAGGTAAGAAAGAAAAGCAGCAGAGAAAGGAGTCAAGGACAATCCTAAAAGAACTGCAACACAGGTCAAGGTTGTAACACTGAAGAAGACAAGGAGCCCAGAAAGGGCCCTGCAGCAAAGCCAGTGGCAACTGCAAAAAACTGCTGTTAGGAAAGCAGCTGAGAGTGATGAGCGAGCTACCACACTAGCTATGAGCTGAGCCACTTGGCAGCAAAGAGGTCAAAGGCAGTGTGGGGTGCCTTCAGCAGTAGTAGACGGCCCTGCTTATAGTGAGAGTTGCAGTCCTAAGGCTGAGAGGGTGCCATATCCACAGGCTAAGGGGAGGCTTGTCCAGAGAAGACCAGCAGGAGCCCTGTCTTAAAGGAGTGTGTGTTGTCACTGCTTTCAACTAACCAAATTTCTATTAACTATCTAATCTATGACCAATCCTTTCCTTCGCTCCCCACCATTGTAGCCGTCATAGAGTCATCTGTACATAAGTATATTTTTAAGCCCTTATACCAGGGGTTTCATACAATACTTGTCCTCTTGCCACTGACCGATTACACTGAGCATAACGTCTTCCAGTTAAAATCAGGTTATGAGATGCTTCCTAAAATCATTATTGTTCTTTATCATTGCATAGTGTACCACTGAGAATATATATGTATATGCCATATATAGGCATAGTTTGTTTATCCATTCATCTGTTGATGGGCACCTAGGTTGATTCCATCTTTCTGCTATTGTGGACTGTGCTGCAATAAACATTCACACACATGCATCTCTTTGTGTGATAGCCTTTGTTTCTGTAGGATATATTCTGAGCAGTGGGATTGGTGGATCTAATGGTGTATCTATTTCCAGCTTTTCAAGGAAGTGACAGATTGCTTTCCAAAGAAGCTGTATCTTTTTGCATTCCCACCAGCAGCATAAGAGAGTTCCAGTCTCTCCACAGCCTTTCCAGAATTTGTTGTTTTGTGTTTGGGGGATTACGGCAAACTTTGTTGGGGTGAGATTGTATCTCATTGTATTTTTGTATTTGAATATCTCTAATAGCTAATGATTGTGAGCATTTTCTCTGAGTCTTTTAGCTGCCTGGATGTCCTCTTTGGTGCAGTGTCTGTCCATCTCCTTTGCTCATTGCTTAATTGGGTTATTACCTTTTTCTTGTTGATATTTTGCAGCAGCTGGTAGATTATGGAGATCAAAACTTGGTCTGACATGCAGTTGCCAAATATTTTTTCTCATTCTGGAGGTGCTCTTTTAACTCTTTTGATAAAGTTTTTGGATGAGCCTAAGTCTTTGATTCTTAGTAGTTCCCATTTATTTATTTTCTGTTGTTCGTTCCTTTTTGGATTTTGAACTCTGTCTAAGCCATGTGTTAGAACTTCCATTGTTGACCCTATTTTTTCTCGCATGATCTTTATCATTTAAAGTTTGATATTTAGATCTTTGATCCATTTTGAGTTAGTTTTTATGTAAGGTGTGAGATACAGGTCTTGTTTCAGTTATTTTGCAGAGGGATATCCATTTTGCCAGCACCACTTGTTAAAGGATTCTTTCTATCCCAGTTTACATCTTAAGGTCTTTATCAAATATCAACTATTCATAAGAGGATGGTGATATCTCTAGGTCTGAACTCTGTTCCATTGGTCTACATGTCTCTTTTTGTACCAGTATCAGGCTATTTTGACTACAGTAGCACTGTAGCAGGTTTTAAGGTCGGTAGTGTGAGGCCTCCCTCTGTGTTCCTTTTCTTCAATAGCACTTTACTTATCTGGGGTTTCTTCCCTTTCCAAATGAACTTGGTGATTTGTTTCTCCATCTGGTTAAAAAGTGTCACTGAAATTTGTGTTGGGATTGCATTGTACATGTAGTTGACTTTGGGTAAGATAGACATTTTCACAATGTTGAGTCTACTTATACATGAGCAGAATACATTTCTCCACTTACATAAGTCTCTTTTGGGTTCTTGCAGTAAGGTCTTGTAATCCTCTCTGTATAGGTTTCTTATTTCTCGGCTTAGATTAATTCTTAGGTATTTTATCGTCTCAGGGGCTATAGCAAATGGTACAGATTTGGTGATTTCTTCATTGATGATCTCATTGTTCGTGTAAAGGAATTCTACTGATTTACTAATATTTATCTTATATCTTGGTACTTTGCTGAACTCTTCTATTAGTTCCAGTAGTTTACTGATGGATTCTTTAGGATTCTCTGTATATACAATCATATCATCTTCAAATAGGGAGATTTTCACTTCTTTGCTGATGTGGATACCCTTTATTTCTTTGTCTTGTCTCATTGCTCTGGTTAGAACCTCTAGTACACTGTTGAATAGAAGTGGTGAGAGTGGGCATCCTTGTCCAGTCCCTGTTCTTAAGGGGAATTCTTTCAGTCTCTCTCCATTCAGAATGATGTAGGCCTTTGGTTTTGCATAGACGGCCCTTATTGCATTGAGGAATTTGTCTTCTACTCCTATTTTGCTAAGAGTTTTTATCATAAATGGGGGTTGGACTTTGTCAAATGCCTTTTCTGCATCAACTGACAAAATCAGGTGATTCTTACCCTTTGTGCTATTTACATGGTTGGTGACATTAATTGTTTTTCTGATGCTGAACTAGTCTTACCTCCCTGGTATGAATTCAGTGTGGTCATGATGAATTATTTTTTAAATATGTTGTCGAATTCTACTGGCTAGGATTTTGTCGAAGATTTTTGCATCTAGCTTCACGAGAGATGTTGGTCTGCAGTTTTATTTTTTGTGTGAGATCTTTCCCTGGCTTTGGTATCAGGGTTATGCTGCCTTCATAGAATGAATCTGGGAGTATTCCATCCCTTTCTATGCTGTGAAACAGTCTGAGTAATTTTGGAATTAATTCCTTTCTAAAAGCTTGGTAAAATTCTCTGGTGAAGCCATCTGGGTCAGCACTTTTTTCGTTGGTAGTCTTTGATGACTTTTTCAATCTTTTCCTTTGTTATGAATTTAAGTTGTTCTGCTTCTTCTGATAATTCTGGTAGGTGATATGAATGTAGAAATTTCTCCATTTCCTTAGGTTTTCAAATCTGTTAGAGCACAGTCTTTTCTAATATTCTGTTATGATACTTTTGATTTCAGTTGGGTCTGTTGTGACATCTCCCATCTCATTTCTTATTTGAGTTATTTGTTTCTTCTCCTGTTTTTCTTTTGTAAGTTTAGCCAATGGTTTATCAACTTTGTTGATCTTTTCAAACAACTAGCTTTTAGCTTTGTTGATTTTTTCAATTGTTCTTCTATTCTCTAACTCATTTAGTTCTGCTCTAATCTTTATTATCTGCTTCCTTCTGGTGCCTGAGGGGTTCCTTTTTTGCTCTCTTTCTACTTTTCAAGCTGTAGAGTTAATTCTTTGGTTTGGATCCTTTCTTTATTCCAGATGTGTGCATTTGTAGAGATAAGCTGACCTATGAGCACTGCTTTTGTTGTATCCCATAGGTTCTGGTAGTAGGTGTTTTCGTTCTCATTTGATTCCATAAATTTATTTTGTCCTTGATTTCTTCTATAACCCTCAGATTTTTGAGCAAGGTGTTGTTCAGTCTCTGTGAGTTCAAATTTCTACCTATGTGTTTTCTGCTTTTGATTTCAACTTGTACATCTTTCAGGTTTGAGAAGATGCTTTGCAATAATTCAGTGGGTTGGATTTTGTTGAAAGTTGCTTTATGTCCTAACACATGATCTGTTCTGGAAAATGTTCCATGTGCATTGAAGAAGAAGGTGTACTTATCTGTTGAGGGATGAAAAGTTCTGTATATGTCGATGAGTTCTACTTGGTTAATTGTCACAATAAGATCTTCCATATCTTTACCGAGCTTTTTTCTGGATGATGTGTCTGTTACTGAAAGTGGAGTGTTTGAAGTCTTCAACTTATTGTGGAGTGATCGATCTGATTTTTCAATGTTGTCAGTGTTTATTACATGTATTTAGATGTGCTGGTGTTGGGTGCATAAATATTTAATATTGTTATGTCATGCTGATGTATTCAAACTTTCAGCAATAAATAATGACCATCCTTGTCCACAATGGTGGATTTTACATTAAAATCTATTTTACCTGAGATTTGTATTGCCACTCCTGCTCTTTGTATGTTGTGTTAGCTTGGTATATATTATTTCATACTTTGATTTTCAGTTTGTTTATATCTTTGAATCTAAGGTATGTTCCTTGTAAGCCACATATAGACATATTGTGTCTTTTGATCTAGGCTGTCACCCTCTGTCTCTTTACTGGGGCATTCAGTTCATTTACACTCTGTAATTATTGATGCCAGCCATGATAGGTATGTGTTTAATGCTGTCATTTTGATGCATTTATTTTTGTGTTGTTGATGTTTTCTATGTTGCTCTTAATATTCTCTTCTGAGTCGTTCTTCTTTATGGGTTGACTTTTCATCTTTTTCAGTGTTGGTTTTGTGTTTGTTGAGACTCCTGAATGTGTTTCTTGTTTTGATACATTATATTGTTATTTTGCTTTGCATCTATCCCTATGATCCCTCTTAATATTCTAAGCTTAAACCAGACTTTGACTTTTTCATATCTTTTTAATTTCCTTTCCATTTGAAAGGGTTGTAGCTCGTATAATGTATCCCTCTTTTTAGTGTGGTGATGTCATAGTTTTCATGTTAAGACCACTGGTTCCTTTCTTTTAATATCTTAGCTTTTATTGAGCTTTGTGACTTCCCTGAGTAGGATACTAGATGCTGTGTCCTGCATTGCCTCTTTAAGCATACACTTGATGTTTTTTGTTTTTCTAAACAAAGAGCTTCTTTCCGTATTTCTTGTAGCTTTGGTTTGGTTTTTACAAAGTCTGTATCTATCTTTTATCTGTTAATGTCTTAATTTCACCTTCACATTTGAGAGACAACTTGTCAGGTTATATAATTCTTGGTTGCAACTTTTACTCCTTCAAAACAATGTGTCATTCCACTGTCTTCTTGCCCAAATCATTTCTGCCAAGAAGTCAGATGAAAACCTATAAGGCTTCCCTGTGTATATTAGCTTTGTTTTAAGCCTCACTGCCTTTAAGGGCTTCTGTTTATGTTTCATTTTATTAAGCTTGATTATGATATGTCTTGGTGTCTTTCTTTTGGGGTCTGGTTTTTGTGGCATTTGATAAGCATCTTGGATATCTATGTTCTCCACTTTCACAATTTCAGGGAAGTTTTCTGTCAGCAACTCTACAACAGTCCCCCAAACTCACTCTCTGTATCTTCAGCTATCCTTCTCTGTTAGGAACTCTAGTTATTTGTAGATTATTCCTTTTAATAGAGTCCCACATGTTTCTTAATGCTTCTTCATTTTTCTTATTTATTTTCTCTGATTTCTCTTCATAAATGCTGGTGTCAGTTGTGCTATCCTCAAGGTCACTAACTCTGGCTTCTATTTCCTTAATTCTGCTCTTTCAGGTTTGGATTAATTTGTCTAATTCTGTAATTTTATTATTGACCTGCTGTATTTCAGGTCATTGATGTTCCATCAGTTCAAATAGCTTCCTTATTTTTTCATTTTGTTCCACTGCATTTTGTTTACTCTCTAGGAAGTCTCTATATATACTTCTTTTGCACTTGATCTTCAATAATTTTGGAAGGGCTTCTTCAACTGGGAAGTTTTTTGATTTTTGATTTTGGGAGTTTACTAGAGCCAAGGTGCAATGTTCCTTTAAATGGTTAGATATTGACTATTGTCTTCATGCCATCAAGAAGCTGTTCTGTTTCTCTTGTATTACCCTAACAGGAGTGGAGGCATACTTTTAAGAGGGGAGTAATACTTCTAAGAAGGGAGGCATACTTCTAAGAGGGGCTGATTTGATCATCAGCTGCCTTTGTGTTCTCTAGTGACTGGCCCCAAGTTGACTCTCTTCAGTGGCAGGCCTTACCACCTGGTTGCTACAGGTGGCAGTTAAGTGTGGTGACTCTCTATCAGTATGCCAGTTGAGCCAATGGTGTAGCTCAGGGAATGGAGGAGAGAAGGATGCCACTCCACTTGACTTCCTGCAACCACTGCACTCTACAGATGTATTTAGCTTAAAAACTGCTCATTTCCTGAGAGGGGCACTATGCAGCATCCTCCAAAAACAGTTGGGCCCTCAGGGGTGGCAGGTTCTGCCTTCTGGGTGGAAAAGATGGTGCCCTACTTATGGAGTAACTAGGGGGGGGCCATCAGTCGATGCTATGATCTGAATCAGTGAGGGGTGGTAGAGATGCTACAACTCCACTCAATAGTCAGTTCTCCAGGCAGTCTTACTTTAAAAAGATTTTTATTGCTGTACAAGGAGCTGTCCACCACCTGCTGAAATCAGTCAGGTCCTCAGATGTGTCAGGCCCTGTCTCCCACTAACAACAAAAGCACCTTATAGACTATCTCCAGACACTGTGATCTGTTTCAAAGGAGGAATGGTTTAGGGCTTTGCCACCTTCGTCTTCCAAGCCCCACCCATACCTCTAGGCACAATCATCTTAAACACAGCTTCCCTGTTGGAGAAACACTATCCAGACAGGGACTACTGCTCAGTGAAAGAATCGGCCCCAGCTGAGACTTCAGCATGGCTGACTCTGCCTCTCAGCTGACTAAGATGGCGTCCTGTCTGAGCTGGCCTTCCTGCTGTAAGTCAGCTGAATCTACGGCACAGCTCAGAAAAGAGATGGTGGAGGGGAACTAGTGCCCTCAGTCAGCAGCCAGGCTCTCAATATGTGGCCATCCCAAGCACAGTCTCTCTGCTGAACTATACGCTGTTTACTTAAGCACTGCAGTTCAGTGTGTTAGCTAGCTTATGACTAGAGCCCACCTCCTCAATAACAAAGAAGGCAACAGTGCCTGCTGTCCTCCCAAGGACTCAGCATGCCTCCGTGTTGTCTTCAAGAGAGGTAGTTTCTCTCTTACTGGCACCTAATCCAATCTGACAACTTTATGCCAGATCCTAGGGCTCCCAGGACGTCCATCTGCTCCTTCAATTAGCATTCCAAGCTTTAGTTCTCAGAGGGGTCTATGTGCTTCTCAATTATGATCCCCAGTTACAGCCTATTACTTCCTGAATAAACCACCTAACTGTAAACTTTCATTAAAAGGTGAATACTGCAACAGTACATTGACAAGGAACTGCCAGAAATTCAAGCTGGATTCAGAAGAGGACATGGAACCAGGGATAGCATTGCTGATGTCAGATGGATTGTGGCTTCTGAAGGCAGAGAATACCAGCAAGACATTTACCTGTGTTTCATTGATGATGCAAAGGCATTTGACTGTGCGGGCTATATAAATTATGGTTAACATTGTAGAGAATGGGAATTCCAGATCACTTAACTGTGCTTTTAAGGAATTTATATATGGATCAAGAGGCAGTCATGCAAACAGAACAAGGGGACACTGCACAGTTTAGAGTCAGGAAAGGTCTGTGTCAGGATTGTATCATTTCACCATATCTTTTCAATCTGTATGACAAGCAAATAATCTGAGAAGCTGGACTATACAAAGAAGAATGAGGAATCAGGATTGGAGGACAACACATTAACAACAACTTTACCTGCTGGAAATGAAGAAGATTCGAAACACTTATTGATGAAGATCAAGGATCACAGCCTTCAGTATGGATTGCACCTCAACATCAAGAAAACAAAAGTTCTCACAACTGGACCAGTAAGCAACATCATCATCAATGGACAAAGGACTGAGGTTGTCAAGGATTTCATCTTACTTGGGTCAACAATCAATGCCCATGGAATAAGCAGTCAAGAAATCAAAAGCCGCTTTGCAATGGGAAAATCTGCTGCCAAGGATCTCTCTAAAGTATTGAAAAGTAAAAATGTCACCTTGAAGATTAAAGTGTGCCTGACCCAAGCCATGGTATTTTCAATCGCATCATAGGCATGCAGAAGCTGGACAATGAACAAAGAAGACAGAAGAAGAATTAATGCCTTTGAATTGGTGTTGGAGAAGAATGTTGAATGTATCACGGACCTCCAAGGGAACAAACAGATGTGTTCTGGAAGAAGTATAGCCAGAGTGCTCCCTGGAAGCAAAGACGGTATGACCGCTGCTTACATACTTTGAACATGTTGTCAGGAAGGATCAGTTCATAGAGAAGGATATCATGCTCAATAGAGTGGAGGGTCAGCAAAAAAGAGGAAGACTGTCAACGAGATGGGGTGACACAGTGGCTGCAACAATGGGCTTAAGCATAAAATTGATTGTGGACATGGTGCAAGACTGGGCAGTGTTTTGTTCTGTTGTACATAAGGTTGCTATGAATCAGAATAGACTCTATGGCTCCTAACAACAACAACTGTAAATACTGTCTGTGAGTTCTGTGTGAACATCATAACAACCTATTGGACCCAAAAGAGGACAGAGTGCTGTTGGAAGAACAGCTGGTCTCAGAAATGGTGAAGAAGTTGAAGAGTAGAAGTTTGTCTATCCTCTACCTCACAGAAACTAGCTTTCTGTTGGCCCTGATTGTTTATTCTTCAGGAATCTAGATGAATTATGATAACAGATTACAATACCGAAGCCATCCTTTGCTCTGCCTAGTGCCATCTGTTCCTTCTGCTACTACTTCCACTATCGCAGAATTTTGATCATTTGCCAGGAGCTATCATTGGCAGATCATTTGCCCAGATGTTTATCAAGGAGTCTACCCATGTTCTCTGAATATGAATACCTATCTCACCGCTGCTTCCTACTGACAGGAACTGGCCTACTGACAAGAGAGTTACCAAACAGGAGAATGTTGATAAGAAAATTCTTGCTTTCTTTGGATTATATCCCTAATACTATATTTGCTTAGAAAACCTGGTGGTGTCAACAGTTAAGTTCTACAGCTAGCATCCAAAAGGTTGACAGTCCAAATCCACCAAGCACTTCTTGTAAATTCTGTAGGGCATTCTGTTCTGTCCTATAGGGTCAAGTGTGAGTCAGAACTGACTTGATGGTAATGGGTTTGGTTTTTATTTTTTATACTGCTTTGGTTACCTCTCCCCACTTCAGCTCTCAACCTCTTTTGTACTCCATTTCTGACCACAATTTTTTCAGTTTTTATGTCTTCTTATAGCTTTAATGCAATCTGGATCCTGTCCACAAATGTCTGAAGGGACAAATCAACTCATAAATAGCATGGACTTTCTATGACTCTGGTTCAAGAAACATACTGGCACCCCAACCAAAGCCTCTCTATGCTTTACAGATGGATATTCATTCCCACTTTGCTATCGAAACACTCAGTTATGGGAAACCCAGTGTCTTAGTCATCTGGTACTGATCCCACAGAAGTACTACAAGTGGATGGCTTTAACAAAGAAAAGATTATTTTTACACAGTCCAGTAGGCTACAAGTCTGAATTCAAGGTGTCCTCTCCAGGGGAGGGCTTTCCTTCTTTGTTGGTTGTGGAAGAAGGTCCTTGTGTAGCATCAGTCTTTGGTTAGTGAGCATCTTAACCTATGGACCTCGAGCCTGAATGGCACACTCTACTCTTGGTGCTGCTTTCTTGATGGTATGAGGTTCCCAATTCTCTACTTGCTTCCCTTTCCTTTAATCTCTTGTAGGATAAAAGGTGGTGCAAGCCACACTCCAGGGAAACCCCCTTTACACATGAGCAGGCAGGAGACCTTAGGAATGGTGTTACAGTCCCACCCTAATCCTCTTTGACATAATCCACTCTGCTAAACACAGGCAGAAATTAGGATTTACAGCATAGGAAAATCACAATATTGAGAGCAATCACACAATACTGGGAATCGTGGCTCAGACACATTTTGGGAGGGGGCAGAATTCTATCCATAACACCCAGTGTGATGGTTAAGGTTGTGTGTCAGCCTTCCTGGGTCATGAATCTCAACAGTTTGGCAGTTATGATGTAGTTTAGCAGCTACACAATGATGTAATCATATCCATACTAAGACCTGATAGAATGTAATCACCTCCATGATGTGATCTACTATGAGCAGTCAGTCAGTTGAAAAGGAGTTTCCTTGGAAGGGTGGCCTGCATCCAATATATGTGGACTTCTGACAAAGCCCATTGGCTTTCGCACATTCTGGATCCTACACAGGGCTCTCTCACCATCTGACCTCCAGGACTGAGATCTTCAGCTAGCAGCTCACCTGCCTGTCTTGGGATTCTTTAGCCTCTGCAGCCTGTGAGCCAACAGCCTGCTGTCTTAACTGACAGTCTTGGGTTTGTCAGCCCTGTAGCTACATAATTCAGGTGAAGCCTCTAGCCTGACCAACAGACCTGGGACTTTTCAGCCTGTAAAACTGCATGAACCGTTTCCTGGATATAAATATCTCTAAATATATAGAGAGATTAGAACTGCTCTCACAGAGTTTCCAAGAAGCAGCTGGTAGAATCAAACTGCTGACTCTTTGGTTAGCCTCCAAGAGTTTGACCACTCCAGCACTTCACTGGTTTTGCTTCTCTAGAGAACGCTGCCTAAGACACCCAGGTTCTGAGTGTAGGATCTGAGTGTAATCCCTCTGCCTCAAGCTGCTGTTGGTAAATGATTGACACCTAACACATAGAACTGTGACTGTTATATAACACTTCCTCCCAGATAAAAGTCACAGTCAATCACATGCACACCTCAGCACATCTCTTATGCCTTTATGAATTGAAGCTATTTACAAAACAAATAAATAGCCCTGCTCTCCCTACCTATCCCAAAAGACCTGCTGCCCTATAATGACCCTATAGGACAGAGTAAAACTGCCATAGAGAGTTTCCAAGGAGCACCCAGTGGATTCGAACTGCTGACCTCTCAAACAGCAGATCTAGCACTTAACCACTATGCACCAGGATTTCTGTTTTCCCTACAGAGCCTGCAAAACATAAAACAAACAAAAAGCCACTGCTGTGGAGTTGATTCTGACTCACACTGACCCTGTAAAACAGAGTAGAACTGACCCCACAGAGTTCTAAGGAGCATCTGATAGATTCGAACTGCTAACTTTTTGGTTAGTAGCCATAGTACTTAACTATGCCATCCGGGTTTCTAAGTGAGATATTTTTCCCTTGCAGTTACAGGTGGCTGTTTATCTAAGTTTGGTCAATGACATGTACAGGGAAGTTGGTTGGTGGGATCAGTGCATCATGCCCTGCCCTTTTCCGGTGTACCTCCTTTTAAGTGTGGTAAATGTGAAAGTGATACCTGGACCTCTCACAGTTATCTTGCAACCAGTTTGATGTATTAATTTCTATTGCTCACATAAAACAACACACAATTATTATCTTATAGTTCTGGAAGTCAGACATCTAAAATGAGCCAGGAGGGATACATTGCTCCTGGAGGCTTTAGGGAAAAGTCTGTTTCTTGCCTTTTCCACATTTTCAAAGCTTCCTACATTCCTTGGCTCCCTTGCCTACATTCCTTTCTCTCCCTTCAAAACCAGCCATGTAGCATCTTCAGATTTTCAAATCTTTCTCATCACATTTCACTCTCTGAATAACCTTCCTGACTCCCTCTTCTAAGGACTCCTAAAATTGATAGTATTAGACCCAGCTGGATTAAAAAAAAAAAAAACCTATGCTGTCAAGTCAACTCTGACTCATAGAAACCCTATAGGACAGAGCAGAAGTGCCCCATAGAGTTTCTGAAGAGTGTCTGGCAGATCTGAACTGTCGGTCTTTGGTTAGCAGATGTAGCACTTAACCACTACACCACCAGGGTTATGCAAGATAATTTCTCCATCTGAAGACCCTTAACATATCATATTTGCAATATCCCTTTCACCATGTAAGGTAATACATTCATAAGTTCTGGGAACCAGGATGTGCACATTTAGGGGAAACTATTATTCTGTCTACCACAGATAATATTCATAATGTCCAAAAGCTGAAACTGCAAAAACAGAAAGATGGGGAAAACCCAGATTCTTGATGAAATTTCAGAATCACAGTACCAGCCCTTGGTTGCCTACTTCTTGCTCAGTTAAATGTCTTCACTGCTTAAGTCACTGTAATTCAAGTTTTCATATACTTACAACTGAACATATCCTGAGTTACATATTGTTTTTTGTCAAGCTAGATTTTTAGCATGCTAGATTAAATGAGATCATATTTGGGAAAGTATTTTGTGTGATTTGGTCATAACAAATTTTTTTTGGTTCCCTGAAGCTACATGCTGTTTTGCTTCTGAGCCACTGTTTTTCCTTTCTCTCACACATAGCATGTCTCTCATGCTGTCTCTCACACATAGCATGTCTCTCACACATCGCATGTCTCTCGTGCTGTCTCTCACACATAGCATGCCTCGCACCCTCCCACCCATCCCCCATTTACTTTGCAACTCTTATTCAATGTTCAGATTTCTCTCTTTCTGGGTATCTCTGCCTTCTTCCCCAGAAGTCTTCCTTGAACAACCTCTGCTCACCAGACTCTGGTTAAGTATCTTGCCTTGGCATTTCCATAGGAGTTTGACCCTCCTCAGTCATACTGTCTTTTACTGCTCTATTACTACCTAAGGAAAGAGACTGTTTATCTTATTTTTGGCTGGGTCCATATATTAAAGGATATCATTAGAAATGAGTTTACCTCCATCCCTCAGGTCTACCTTTCATTCTCTTGGCTTTATTCTTGGGCTGATTTCTTCCCCCTTGGCATAAAGTGTCTACCAGGCCCTTCAGGCTTATTTTTTACCTCCTGACAACCTCAGTGGAAATAGATAGTCTGCCTCACCTTTGGTCCACAAAAAAATCCCTGGCCTGACTCTCATCGGCATAAACTGGATGATCCAGGCCTGGGTCACACACCAACTTCTGGAGCAGAGATAGGGAAGCAGTCTCACAAGACAGAAGATGAAGGTGGAGAAACTGCACAAAGGAAGTTTTCACAAAGGAAAATTGGGGTTTTGCTATAATAAAAAGGACAAATAGATACTGAACATGTAAAACGAACCAGGGACCACTATATTGTTGTTGTTACGTGCTGCTGAGTCAGTTCCGACACATAACAATCCTATGAACAACAGAACCAAACACTGCCCAGTCTTGCACCATGTCCACAATCGTTTTTATGCTTAAGTCCATTGTTGCAGCCACTGTGTCAATCCATCTCGTCGAGGATCTTCCTCTTTTTCTCTGACCCTCCACTCTACCAGTGTGATGTCCTTCTCCAGGGACCTATCTTTCCTGACAACCTGTGAAAAGTATGTAAGACACAGTCTCACCATCTTTGCTTCCAAAGAGCACTCTGGTTGTACTTCTTCCAGAACAGATCTGTTTGCTCTTTTGGAGGTCAATTGTACATTCAACATTCTTCTCCAACACCACAATTCAAAGGCATCAACTCTTCTTCTCTCTTCTTTATTCATTGTTCAGCTTTTGCATGCATGTGATGCGACTGAAAATACTATGGCTTGGGTCAGGCACACTTTAGTCTTCATGGTGACATCTTTACTTTTCAATACTTGAAAGAGGTCCTTGGCAGCAGACTTTCCCAATGCAATGCATCTTTTGATTTCTTGACTGCTACTTCCACGGGTGTTGACTGTGCATCCAATAATATGAAATCCTTGACAACCTCAATCCTTTCTCCACTGATGAAAATGTTACTCACTGGTCCAATTGTGAAGATTTTTGTTTTCTTGATGTTGAGGTGTAATCCATACTGAAGGCTGTGGTCCTTGATTTTCATCATTAAGTATTTCAAAGCTTCTATACTTCCAGCAAGTACCGCTGTGTCGTCTGTGTAATGCAGATTGTTAATGAGTCATCCTCCAATCCTGATGCCTGGCTCTTCATATAATCCAGCTTCTCAGATTATTTGCTTGGCACATAGACTGAAAAGGTATGGTGAAAGCATACAACACGGACACACACCTTTCCTGACTTTAAACCACACAGTGTCCCACTGTTCTCTTCGCATAACTGCCTCTTGATCCATATACAGGTTCCTTAAGAGGTCAGTGAGGTGTTCTGGAATTCCCATTCTCTGCAATGTTAGCCATAATTTATTGTGATCCACACAGTCAAATGCCTTTGCATAGTCAATGAAATACAGGTAAACAGCTATTGGTATTCTCTGCTCTCAGCCAAGATCCATCTGACATCAGCGATGGTGTCTCTTGTTCCATGTCCTCTTCTCAATCCAGCTTGAATTTCTGGCAATCTGTTGCAGTCACTTTTGAATGATCTTGAGCAAAACTTTACTTGAGTGTGAGATTGATACTGTTCAGTAATTTCTGCATTTGTTTCTATCATCTTTCTTTGGAATGGGCATAAATATGGATCTCTTTCAGTCAGTTGGCCAGGTAGTTGGCCTCCAAATTTCTTGGCATAGATGAGTGAACACATCCAGTGCTGCATCTGTTTGTTGAAATATCTCAGTTGATATTCCATCAATTCCTAGAGCCTTGTTTTTTGGCCAACACATTCCTTCAAAATAGCTTTGACTTCTTCCTTTAGAACCATTGCTTCCTGATCATATGCTATCTCTTCAAATGGCTGAATATCAACCAGTTCTTTCTGGTATAATGACTCATTTTCCATTTCTTTTGATGCTCCTTCAGTCATTTAATAGTTTCCCTGTAAAATCCTTCAGTATTGTAGTGGGAGGCTTGAATTTTTCATTAGGTTTTTTTCAGTTTGAGAAATGAAGAATGTATTCTCTCCTTTTGGTTTTCTATTTCCAGTTCTTTGTACATGTTATTAGAATATTTTATTTTGTCTTCTTGAGCTGTTCTTTGAAACATTCTGTTTAGGTCTTTTACTTCGCCATCTTTTCCTTTTGATTTAGTGGCTCAACATTTGAGAGCAAGTTTCAGAGTCTCTTCTGACATCCAGTTTGGTCTTTTCTTTCTTTCCTTTCTTGCTCTCTTCGTAGATGGTATCTTTGACACCATTTCACAATTCATCTGGTCTTCAGTCATTAGTGATCAGCACATCAATCTGTTCTTGAGATAGATTTTAAACTCAGGAGGGATATACTCAAGGACATACTTTGGCTCTCACAGACTTGTTCTAATTTTCTTCAGTTTCCATTTGAATTTGCGTATGAGCCATAGTCAGTACCTAGTCTTGTTCTGACTGCTGATACAGAGTTTATCCATAATCGTTTTCCACAGATGAAGTTGATTTGGTTCCTATGTATTCCTTCTGGTGAGGTCCATGTATATAGTCACTGCTTGTGGTGATTAAAAAAGGTATTAGCAATGAAGTCATTAGAAGTGCAAAATTATATCACATGATCTCCAGCATTATTTCTATCACCAAAGCCATGCTTTCCAACTACAGATCATTCTTCTTTTGCGTTCCAGTCACCAATAATTATCAATGCATCCTGATTGCATGTTTGATTAATTTCAGACTGCAGAAGCTGGTAAAAATCTTCTATCACTTCATCTTTGGCCTTAGTGATTGGTGCATAAATCTGAATAACAGCTACATTAACTGGCCTTCCTTGTAGGCATATGGATATTATCCTATCACTAACAGCACTGTACTTGAGCACAGATCTTGAAATATTCTTTTTGATGATGAACGCAACACTGTTCCTCTTCAAGTTTTCATTCCTAGCACAGTAGGCCATACGATTGTCGGATTCAAAATGGCCCAAACTAGTCCATTTGAGCTCACTAACAGCCAGGATATCAATGTTTCTGTGTTTCATTTCATTTTTTATGATTTCCAATTTTCCTGGATTCATACTTCATACATTCCATTTCTTGATTATTAATGGATGTTTGCAGATGTTTCTTCTCATGTAGACTCATACCACAGCAGCAAATGAAGATCTTGAAAGCCTTACTCCATCCACATCATTAAGATCAACTCTACTTTAAGGAGACAGCTCTTCCCTAGTCATCTTCCAAGTGCTGTCCAACCTGGGGGCTCTCTTTCTGGTACCATATCTGACAATGTTTGGCTGATATTCATAAGATTTTCCCTGGCTAATTCTTTTCAAAAGTAGACTGCTGGGTCCTTCTTCCTAATGTGTCTTAGTATGGAAGTTCAGCTGAAACCTGTCTACCATGGGTAATCCTGCTGGTACCTAAATAGCAGTGGCATAGCTTCTAACATCACAGCAACAAGCAAGCCTCCATGGACAGACAGGTGGGATCACTACAGAAAGTGAAAAGTGTAGCTGTCTTTTACTGAGCACTTAATATTTTTCCATGCACCAAGCTAAGCCATTTTTGTTCATTAAGAAAACAATTACTAAACATCCACTATGGGCTGAGCCTTGGTGGCACATTGGTTAAAAGTACTTGACTGCTAACCCAGAGTTGGCAGTTTGAACCCACCTACCAGTCCATGGTAGAAAGAAGTAACAGTTTGCATATGTAAAGATTCCAGACTTGAAAACTCTACGAGGCAGTTCTACTCTGCCCTATAGAGTCTCTGTAAGTCAGTACCAACTGGATGGCAATGTGTTTGGGGTTTTTTTTAGGTAATATATGCTAGGCACAAGAACAAGAAAGATATGATCCCTTCTCCTAAACCAAAACCAAACCAAATCTGTTGTCAATAAGTAGATTCCAACTCATAACGAACCTATAGGACAAAGTAGAACTTCCCCTATAGGGTTTCCAAGGAGTGGATAGTGAATTTAAACTGCTGACCTTTTGATTAGCAGCTCAACGCTTCACCACTATGCCACTAGTGTCTCTTTAATCTATTAGATAGGGAATAAATAAAATATATACCTCACTTAGTTTTAGAGAAGATTAAATGAGATAGTGCTCGTAAACTCCAAGTTTTACACCCCTTAGGAACAGGAGCAACCCTCATGGTACGGTGCTTGAGTGCTACAGCTGGTAACCAAAAGGTCAGCAGTTTAAATCCACCAGATGCTGCTTGGAAACTGTATGGCAGCTCCACTCTGTATTATAAGGTCAGAATCCACTTGACGGCAACGGGTTTGTTCATTTTTTAATGACTAGATTTTTGAAAAATGAATAACATGTAGCATAGAGAGTGTAAGTGAGCTGTCCAAACATGTGCTAATGAGTGGGAGAGCTGGAATTCATCTAGCCCTAGGCTAATACATACCCTGAAGATGTGGGTCAGAGATACAGTGAAAGGAGGAGATGAGAGAACACAGCATTACCCCTGGTGGCCTGCAGGACCAGAACTGTTCCACAGAATGTTGAGGACCCAGATAGGCCACTATGTTCATTGTTTTCAGCCCAATCAAGTTAAAGTGACTATCAAGGTCAGGCAGACACACACAGGTGAAAGAAGACAGAGCCCTGTATTTTTTAGGAGTGCAAGTAAAATATTTTATTTTTAGCGCACTTGCATCCTCTTTTTCCCTATTGTCTCCTTTTCTTATCCCGCTTTATACATAAAGTTATAAAACCTGCACGCTGGAAGATGATTTAGAGTGTATCTACTTAAATTCTCTTCATAACCCAGATATCAGCCGAGGTCTCCCTGACCCCTAATACCTAGTAGGACTGATTCAAACCCTGTTCGACCTCCTGTGGAAAATTCAACACCCTTCCTAAAATCTCTGAAAGGACCTAGTGGCAGGTTCTGGCTCCAATATTTTATCTGCTAAGTCCTTGGTCTCTATTCTGTATTGAAGTTCCCTATGTGGTGCAAATGGACAAGCACTCAACTTCTAGCCAAGAGACTGGCAGCAAAACCCACCCAGAAGCACCTCAGAAGAGAGACCTGGAAATTAGCTTCCAAAAGGTCCGAGTTCTGCTCTGGGCATGTGGGTCCCCACGGGTCAGAACTGGCCCAGTGACAGCTAACAACCACAACTCTGTATTGTCCCATTCTCTTCAGCTCCGCCCTGCTAGCTGTCCAAACACGTAACTCAGTCCAATTACACCAAGATAGATGTATTAATCTCCTACATCTTATTTTATGCTAAGGAGAAAACAGAGGCACAAACAGGTTAAAAGACTCCAGTATCACTCACTTAGTTGATAAAGAGGTAGGGTTGGCCAAAAAAAATCAGGTTTTCTTTCTATGTAATCAGGTACCTTAGTGTTCCATAGGGTGGGGAAAACTGAACTGTGCCCACTCTTTGGCAAATAAATACAACTCTAAGAGTTTTCTTGGACCTTTCCTACTGATGAACAGCCCTATTAAGTACTTTGAAAAGACAACAATGTGTCATCTCAGAAAACATTTTCATCTGCCTTTCACAGCTTTTTGTGGTCTTAGTTAAGACAATAATTGCTATGGATAAACACTTAAGTTTTCAGTACTTACCTCCATTAACATTTACTTTAGGTCTGTATTATGAATGGAAGTTTAAAAACATAGATACTAAAAATGGAAAACTGTCTTGGGTTTTGAGCAAACTCAGCCGTCTAATGCACTGTTTTTCACTTTAACAGGCAGACTCACAGCTGTGGAGTAGATTCTGAGTCATAGCGACCCTACAGGACAGAGGGGAACTGCCCCATAGGGTTTCCAAGGCTGTAATCTTGACAGAAGCAGATTGGCACATTACCTTCCCTCAGAGCAGCTGATGGGTTCAAACTGCCAACTTTTCACTTTGTTGCTGAGCTCTTAATCACTGAGCCACCAGGATTCCTTTAACAGGGCAAAAGAACCTGCAAATCACCTAACAATTCTTGAGCGCTTAGTACACGCCAGGCACTGTTCTAAGTATCTGACACATACTAACTAACTTCATCCCCACAACAACCTTAATAGGCAGGTACTATTCTAATTCTTGTTTTGTAGATGAAGCGAACTTGTCCAATATTGCACAGCTAATTAAGGGTAAGGCTAGAATTCAGACTCAAATAGTCTCCCTGCCGGCTGTGTGCTATTAATCACAACACCATATTGCTTATGCCTTTTATAGTTATTTGCAATTTCTATTGGTAAATATACATGGTTATACATAAAAAATGGAATTCATACATGTGAATAATTTTTTAATATATCATATTCATGTAAAGTGCTTAGAACAACAATTTTAAATATACAAGCAAAAATAGAAGCAATGGAAAATTACGGTGACCTCATATCAGCAATACACAAATAAAGCACTTCTCCTAAACGTGGAAGCACCATCTACGTAGTCCAGTCATATACAGTGGGAACACTGAAGAAGTGTTAAGCTTTGCCTTTATAGTAGAATACTGCATTAGAATCCTCGGCATAGCCTGTCAAAACCAAATTTACTTTATGACTATCAGATATAATTGGAAGAAAGGAAACCATGCCCATTCTTCATCTAGGGCCATCAATTGTCGTGGTTTGTTCACAGGTACTATTCTCTGAGCCCCGGGGACACAGTGGTGTAGTGGTTAAGAGTTCAGCTGCTAACCAGTTCAAATCTTCCAGCCCAGAGTATTTTCATCTTCTCTGTAGCCAGAAATAACCTATTCAGCAAGTACTTTTCTCAGCATGATTTAGTTTGGTTTGCTTGTTTTGGCCAACTTATGTTTCCCCTGATCTCCCTCTCCTGAGACGGTGATAAAAAGTCCCAGTGTAAACTACGGGAGAAGTGGAATTAAAAAAAAAAAAAAACAAAAAACGAGTTCTATTACAAAGCATTCCCTGGAAACCTAATCATTGGGAAGCAATTTCTCCTCTGCTTTTAAATCTCCAAATTCAGGTATGAGATACTTCCATCCCAACTCTGAAAATTAACCAGAAACTTTTATCAGTTTCTTGCTGGCTTCTTCTCTCTCTTCTTCAAGATGAGCAATCTTTACATAATTTGGTCAGGTTAGCCTCTGTTGCTCTAAAATTAGTTGTTAATAATACAAATTTTTCCTCTGAGTAGCTGGGCTTGTGACAGGTAAAGAGCTCACTTTCTTGAAATTCAAAAAGCTTTCCTTCATAAACTATTCTTTCTGTCATGCCCTTCCAAATGCTTGTTTTAAAATTTAAAAACTAAGTGCATTTGTTTTTACTCCATGAATTTCTGTTACAATAAATAAAATAGTTAATATGCATTACATTTTATATTGTAATAACGGTACTCACGAGGTTCGAGTAAGAATTAAACAAGTTAAGCTGTAGAAAGTGCCTACCACAGGTTAGTGTTCTACCAGTAGTATTTGCTGGCCAAGCACTGCTATAAGCACATAACGTGAACTTCCTCATTTAAGTATCACAACAACCTTACAAAATAGGTTCTGTTATTATCCCTTTTCACAGATAAGAAAATTGAGTCACAGAAAGTCTACACAGGTCAACACAGTTAATAAGTGGCAGCAGGGATGGATTTCAAGCTACACTGCTTCTGCTTCTCTGGGAGGAAGCATAGAAGTCACAGGAAACTTCAAGGGGAAAAAAATGCAAGGTTTTTTTTTTAAAAAAAACCCACTGCCATCAAGTCCAACTCATAGCAAATCTACAGGACAGAGTAGAACCACCTCACAGGGTTCCCAAAGCTGTAATCTTTGCAAAAGCAGACTGCCACATCTTTCTTTTGTGGAGTGCTGATGGGTTAGAGCTAACAACCTTTAGGATAGCTGCCAAGTGTTTGACCACTGCACCACCAGGCCTCCTGGCATCAAATGATATCCTTTCAAAATATTACTGCAACACTCTACATTGAAATGTATCAGAAAAATAAAATGGATTGATTGAAGAATCAAGAGATGTATAAACGGACCAGTTACAATGATAAAACAGCTGTGATTCCGTTAAGTGCTATCAGAAGAAATCCAGGCTGGTCCTGTACCATCCTCACAACAGTAGATAGGTTTAGCCCATGTTGTAGCCACTGCATTAATCTATCTTGTTGAGGCTCTCCTTCTCCTTTTTTGCTCAGTGTCTACTTTACCAAGCATGATATTCTTCTCCAGGGACTAGTTCCTACTGACAACATGCCAAATGCATGTGAGATGAAGTCTCACCATCCTGTGTCTAAGAAGCTTTCTGGCTGTACTTTTTCCAAGACAGGTTTGTTTTTACTTCTGGCAGTCCACAGCATATTCAATATTCTTCACCAACACCATAATCCAAATGCATTCATTCTCCTTCCAGTCTTCCTTATTCTTTATCTAGCTTTTGCAAGCATATGAGACAACTAAAAATACCATGTCTTGGGTCAGCTGCATCTTAGTATTAAAAAGACATCTCAACTAAAGCAAATGTTAATGGCATGATGGTTGTTGGCTGCAATATACTTTAAACTTTTCTATATATTGAAAGTCTTCCGTAATAAAATGTTAACCTTATTTAGATGATTTTATTTTTCCTTTTTAAAAATTCTACCCTATCCAACAGCTCACTACATATGACAGCACACATTTAACTGCTAGATTGCACAGGACTGACAAAGTGCTATGGGATTCTGAAATGAGTGACCACACTGAACCAGCCTGAAGATCTCATGGAAGAAGTCTCAAAGTGTCCCCAAGGAATGTCACTGTAAATCCTACTTTCACGTATTATGGAAAAAATCTGATTTATTACTCTAACCTAAAGAACAATCCGTAGAAGGCCCCTGTGCTGATGATCAGTGAAGCAAACATTTTTAAGGAAGGAAGTTAGAAGCTAAAATAAGCTATTTACAAAGATTTAGATTGTATCCTTGGGCTTAGGTTAGTACTGATATAATAATAGCTACCATTTCTTGAACACTTATTAGATGCATCAGGCTGTTCTAAAAACTAAACGTATCAACTCATTTACATTTCTCCCAACTCTGCAAGGCAGGTACTACTATTGTTCCCTTTTTACAGATAAGGGAAGTAAGGTACAAAGGAGTTAGGTAACTTTTACCAGGTGACATCATCAATAAGTAAGGAAACTAGAATTTGAAATCAGGCAGTCTCCTCACAATAGTTGTACTCTTAACTCCCTTATACTACCAATTCTTGGAGTTTTACATAGTTTATTCATAGCTCTTCTCTTCCTCCTCAGAATTTGGAACCAATTGACAAGTGGGCACACTCAAACACACACATGTGTGTGTGCGTCTGTGTGTGTATAAATGCATATACTTATATATGCATATATGCATTAGCTTTAGTACTAAAAAAAAAAAAAAAAACCTATGTTGAAAGATGTGCAACCAAACAAGTTTAGTGATATTGACTGAGCTAATCAGACTTGGAAATCCTGATGGTGTAGTGGTTAAGTGCCACAACTGCTAATCAAAAGGTCTGCAGTTCAAATCCATGAGGCGCTCCTTGGAAAACTCTACGGAGCAGTTCTACTCTGTCTATAGTCTCACTATGAGTCAGAATTGACTCAGTGGCAGTGGGGTTTCAGTTTTCTTGGGGGAATCAGACTTACCTACACTGTAACAAGCAGCATAAAACAGTTACAGCCCTTAACCACAAGTAAAAGGGATATGCTGCTAAGGTCTGGCATAGATGAAACAAAAAACCGGAGTGCATCCTCTCTGCAAGCAAGCAGATCCAAAACACAGAGAGATGACTGATGCATAAATGTCTAGTTATTTCTCCCAAATTCATCCATCACATAATTCATCTTCCTTCCCTAAGTGGGGAAACCCCGGTTATATGGAGGTTAAGTGATACATCTGCTAACCAAAAGGTCTGTAATTCAAATCCACCAGGCCCTCCTTGGAAACTCTATGAGGCAGTTTTCCTCTGTCTGATAGGTTCACTATGAGTTGGCATCAGCCCCTTGGCAGTGGGTTTGGTTTTGGGTTTCTCTAAGGGGGAAAGGAGTAGACCCAGGTTCACATGCTGCTCTAATAAAAATTGCTCCCCAGGGGAACATGTTGAGTAGGAAATAAGTATTTCTTCACCTTAATCTTCTCAGTTATTAAATTCAGCTGTGTAAGAAGAAAAAAGAAGTACTGCTACACACATGCACACAGAAACACAGGAGTAATTTGGAGGCTTACCAGAAATACTTGAGACTAAGCTACCCCTAGAAGGGCCAGAAGGATAGGACATCTAAGAGGAAATGCTCCTCCCAAAGCAATAGCTAAGTGAGGTAATCTACTTAAAGCACTAGTGTATTGCTTGGCATGCAGTAAGTGGTCTACTAATCTTCTTTAAAAAAAATCATTGCAGTCAGATCAATTCTGACTCATAATGATCCTATAGGACAGAGTAGAACTGCTCCATAGGGTTTCTAAGAAGCATCTGGTGGATTTGTACTGCCAAACGCGGTCAGCAGCTGTCGCGCCTAACCACTGCACCACTAGAGATTCCTTTAATTTTCTTAGCATCTACTATTATCGTCATTGTAGTGATGGCTGTTACAGACTCAGCTAGAATTCCCTTTCTGTGTGAAAACAGAACAAATAAAGAAAAACCACTTAAATGGTTCCCTGACCAAGTCTTTTCCAGAGAACAGAATCACTTTATATTTTTTGGCACTGTGAATTTTGCAAAGCACTTAGCATATTTTACCTCATTTGATTCCCAGAAAAACCCTGCTGAGGTAGATATTACAGTGGAAATTGCATCCTGTACAGGAGATTCTAAAGTAACATGTAGGATAAAAGTCTAATACAATAATAATTAATCATGAAATATTTTAAATACTCTCTTACAGTCTATAAGCATACCATCTTTCCATTCAACTAATAGGCAGTTTTTCTTCCAGGGTTGAAACAGGTTAATGTCTGTTTCTTTGAGCCTGCAGCTGACTTGTGTACAGAGGCCATGTTGTAACATAAGGTTAGTGCATTTAAACACCAAGATCCTATTTTCTGCAGCAGGATGCCCACACTGTAAAATGCATAAAGAAACTGAAACTGAGAAAACAGCACCTTCGTGCCACCCAAGGCTTTATTTATCTAGGTCTCATGCCCTTTGAATACAATTTAGGGCAACTTCACACTTACATAGTTTTCCTCAGCTCTCTCTCTTTGTCTTTTAATTGATGCTTGACTTAATCTGAGTAAATTTAACAAAAATATAATGTGTGTCTGATGGAGTAAAATAATCTGTGGTTTAGTGTTTTAAGTGATTTAATCAAAAGCACCAGTCAGCAAACCCAAATAACTCACTTTTATCCCAACTTCCTGTAACTATACAATACCATCCTCCCATTAACCAGCTAGTAGAAGTGAAGTGATCTTTAAGAGCTGATTGTAATCAGATTCTTTCTAGGAAGATAGTGAGTTCTCCTAGTGAAATCTTAGTGTTGACCTAGAAAAATGTTCAAATTAGTCCACCCAGAGCAGAGCTCAGCAGAGACATAAGGCACATGTCCTTGTTCTTGTGAAAGTGCTATCATATCTTTATGACTATTGTCAAGATCTCTCATCCACAAGACTGAAAAATACCCTGAAAGTGAAAAAATGATTTACCAAGTAGCATTATAGAGTAAGCTGTTTCACATTTATTAAATTGTGAGAACACAAAAATGATACCTAGCTCAAAAAGATGGAAGGGTCAGTGGTCTCAGCAACTCCATTTTTAAATATAAAATGTGTCAACCATTGGCATAAGATTTCAGAGGAAAAAATGAAGCCATCTTCATGAAAACGTGACCACTATGAACCCATCAAACCTGTGGCACACTAACAGCCAGTGTGTTCCAATACTTCAAATACGTTATGATAGTAAATCTTCATACTATCCCCATTTTATAGATGAGAAAACTGAAATGCAAAAAGGCTAAATAACTTCAGTCAAGATCACAGGAAATTGCAGAGCCAGGATTTGACCTTAGGGCTATTAGCTATAAAGTCTGTTTTCTCTCCAGAATATTATTCTGCATCTCAAATAATAAGCCCCCCCAACAAGGGAATCAATTAGGAAAACATAGTTCAGTTGTCTGTCACCTGAATAAGTGTTTAGCACTTACATTAATAAAGTGTTTTCTCAAACCTCATCACATTGTTAGGACATTTTAAAAAACAAACAAACAAAAAAACCCATCGCTGTCGAGTCAATTCCGACTCATAGCAACCCTATAGGACAGAGTAGAACTGCTCCAAAGAGTTTCCAAGGGCAGTCTGGTGGATTTGAACTGCCAACATTTTGGTTAGCTGCTATAGCACTTAACTACTCACTATCCCACCAGGGTTTTTCTGGACATTTTAAAGCATCAGATAAATAAATGTAACTCATTCAGTATATGTATTGAACTTACTGTACTAGAATGTTGCTTCTCAATTCAGAGGGTTGATTCTATCACAGTTCATTGTGGGACTTCTTCCAATTACTCATGGAGCCCCATCTATGGGTAGTTATAGAGAGCGGGTGACATAGCCCCTATCCTCAGCTACAGTCTGCAGTATCAGTATCAGAGTAAAGAAGTCATCAAACTGCTAGAGGCTTGAATGACAGATATTTTGCAATGACAGATATCTTGGATCAAGGCAAAAGTGAAATTGAAGTTAAACAAAATCTCTAAAATGTCCAAACAGTTATTCAAAAAGATCTGATGGCTAAAAATTTGAAATGACAGATAAAATACTGTAATTCTTCTCTTTCTCTCAGCTAAATTTTCAACAGTGTTTTTATGTGGGCAAATATAGACTCCATTAGATACTTCACATCCAATGTCAGGACTAGGACTAGGAATTAGTCTTGTCGTTTAATCCCATCTATTAACTCTTGCACTCAATTCCCTTCAGCAACTAGAGCAACTTTATCACAAAGTAATAATTCCTGATGTATGTGGAAAGGTGATGCAGTTGAAGTCCCATCAATAAAGCAGATGTTTCACAGCGGTTGTGATTAATCTGAGCTAATCTTGATATCACCTTACTCTTGTAACCAACATTTACATTTGCAAGATGGTAAAATTTGAGAGATAGTTTACTAGTATAATCTGTAACAGAGGCTATGAAAGAAGCTAACTGGACCACATAAAAACTAAATCAACGCGGACCACACAAAATGAGATATAATATCATATACACATACAGAATTATGTAACAGAGATAACATAAAAGAACACATTATCCTAATACCAACTGGAAACCAATGGCCAAATAACCTGGGTTTTCTTTCCTTCTTATTGCTGCTGTGTATAAAATAGTAGATTCCAATGACTATCTTTCATTGAAGACATCTAAGTTCCTACTTTCATATGGTGAGTGGTTCACATGACTAACAGGTAAGAGATTCACTATGTCAACACAACCAAAATCCACTGTTGTTCGGTTGATTCTGACTCAAGTGACCCCACAGGGTTTCCAAGACTGTAAATAGTTACAGGGAAGCAGAATGCCACATATTTCCCCTGAGTTGCTGTGGGTGGTTGGGAAGCATCAATCTGTTGGTTAGCAGCACAGTGCTTCAATCACTGTACCACTAATGCCAATGAATAAAGTAATAAAAGAGAAATTACATGATTTACGTATCAGAAATGCTTTTCCATCTGTTTAAAACAGAGGAGTAGATATCAACAATGATCCCTCAACACTTTTAGTCTGAGCCCAACCGGAGGTGAGGTGGTAAATAAATGCTTGTTGCTAGGTTCTGTCAGACGGGCTCTGGCTCACGATGACCCTACTTAGAAGAACACCAAGCATCGCCCAGTCGTGGGTCACCCTCCTAACTGTTGCTCTGTTTGAGCCCACTGTCGTAGGCCACTGTGTCCATCCATCTTCCTAGGTTCCCTCAATCCTAGGTGGTAAATAAATGGAGTTCTCCTGGCGGACTGAATACAGAATCCTAATACTTTTTCAAAGCTTTAGCTTTTGCTGAGTTTTCACCACAAACAGTAGTCTCAATGTAGAAGTCAAACCACTGTGAATTCCTTGTGTTTCTAGGTAAAGAAACTCAGTACCTATGACCATCCCTAATATTAAAATCTGAGCAAATGACTCTCAAATACACTAGGTTTTACTATAAAAAATAAAATAAAGTAAAAAGGAGTTCTAGAAAAGAAAGAAACTTCAATAAGATTCTCCTAAGTGGAATGGATTGGTTTTGAGGTTTCTCTTCACTTGCTGCAGAGACTGGCTGAAAACTGGCGTGTTCCAGAAGGCTTTCTCTTTCAGGTGGGGGATGGAATCGACTTCCGGTCTTACAGGGAAACCCTTGCGGCAAGAGTGTTAAATGCAATCTATGTTAACCAAAAGGTCAGCATTTCAAATCTGTCAAAGTTCTCCTTGACAACTGTATGGGGCAGCTCTGCCCAGACTTACAGGTTCCAGGCAGTGGCTTTGGTTTTTTTAAAAGTTTCAGATTGGGTGGAGTTTTCCACTTGCCTAGGTAGTGGAAAGGGTTAAGCTGCTTAGCTGCTAACCCAGAGGCACTTTGGAAGAAAGGCCTGGAGACTGTTTCTGAAAACTCCGCCACTGAAAACCTAGGGAACACAGTTCAACTCTGAAACACATGGGGTTGCAATGAGTTGAAATGGACTTGAAGGCAACTGGTAACTGGTTTCAAAGTGGCAGGGAAAGAAACATCTAGACGATATAATTATATAATGAACAGTTAGTATATCTTGAGTTTTCCGGTCTTTCATAAATACTTCTTAAATCTATTCATTTAAAAAATCAACGGTGATTTATAACAGCATTTGCTATACAGGAGGAAGATGAAACAAAACAAGGAGGAAAGCACAGGCCCTGAACTCCTGAGACACGCCTGTTTCGATCAACTAAAACCCCAGAGTCCCCACTCCCCCCCATACTCTGAGGTTATTTATTAGACAAAAAAATTTGATTACCCTCTTTGAGCTCAGCGACGTTAGGCACTAAGAACTCACCGGGAACCCTCACCGGGCGTCGATAACGACAGCGGCTGACTGATGGCAAGGTGGGCTCCAAGAGGGCACAACTCACCCACGGCGGGGAGGCGCAACAAGGCTCCCCGGAGGTGGCGCTGCTTTCCAGACCGCGCAGGAGAGCAAAGAATACGATAGCAGAGGGTTTGGGGTTGCTCCGGCTCTAATAGCTCCTTGCAAAAACAGGGGCTCGTCTCTTGCAGAAAAAGAGTTACAGGGGCGAAGGGAGTTGATCTTTTAGAGAAAAGTGCCCCTTGCTTTGCAGCCGTTGAGAAGAGCGAGTGGAAGACAGAGCGAAGCGAAGAAGCAAAGCTCCCCTTGTAGAAAGGCGTGCGTTTCAGCTCTGGTCACCGGACGGGGAGGAACATTCCAAAAGCCAAAGCTACTGAAGCAGAAGCTTCGGGGGCCTAGAAAACCCAGAGTTTGGGGCACCGCTTGCGCCCCCCAGCCCGGTAGAGCTCTGTGAGTTCTCACTTTCCTCAAGATCTGCCCAGGCTGTGGCCAGGTTAACGCTTAATAATCTTGGCCCTAGTTGCCCAGAGATCCCAGGCTCGGGTATTTTGGCTGCCCAGGTTCTGGGGGCGGAGATTGCAAACTTTTGCAGCGTGGGCCAAGGGGGTGCTGCGGCACAGAGCTGGGGGCGAGTTTCAACCGCGCCCCCTCGGTGACCTCCATCTTGCCTTTTACTGGCTGGATTTTCTTCCTAGTTAATTCACATTCTTTTCTCACTTGCCTCTCTCCAGACAGGGAAAGCCGGAGTGCCGCTGGCCAAGCCCTCGAGGCTGGCGCGGGGTTGACCGCAGCTTGGGAGGGCTGCACCTTCGGGGACAGACTCCCGACCTCGGAGGGCTCTTGACCCCGCAGCTGATCCGAGAGGTAAGAGAAGCTTTCGGCCTGGAGTTCCCGCCTTGTTTCTTCCCATCACAAATCACGCGGCGAAGAGGAAATCTGGCCATCCGTCCTAGCTGAGCCCAGCTCTGGGAGAGCAGAACGGCCCAGCAGCGTGGAGGCTGGGGGCGGAGATGGCGCCCTGGGCCCCCGACAAGGCCCCAGGGACGGAGACTCAGACCCTCCCGGAGCCAAGTCCCTTTGGGTCCAGAGCTTCTCTGTATTTATCTGCTTTCTTCTTCTATCTCCTGTTCTCAACCTTCCTTGTCCTGATGTTGTGTGAGGTCCACTAGATTCCGACTCCCAGCGATCCTATAGGACCAGGTAGAACTAGCCCACAGGCTGAAATCTTTACAGCAGCAGATCGCCAGGTCTTTTCTGCCACGCAGCCACCAATGGGTTCGGTGGATTCTGACCACTGACCTTTCAGTTAGCAGTCTAGTGCTTAACCATTGAGCCGCGAGGGCTGCTTTCCTTGCCCCAGCGCTAGCTATTTCGCTTGTCTCACGTGGCACATCCTTGCTGGGCAGAGAACAGTTTTTCTTCCTCTGAGTACCATCCTACCTTACACTTGAGCTGCTAAGTGATCTTGGCTAAATCACCCAACCTTCTGAGCCTATGTGAAAAAAGAGAAACGATGAGCCTCGAGGCCACTTCTAACACCACCATCCCAGTACTGTTTTCTGAAGAGGTATCCGGACTTCACAGCCTTGGGAACTCAGACGGGAGACTGAAGATGTCCTGCTTCCTATCCACCTCCCTTAGTGACAAGCTGGAGCAGTGTGCACGAGCATGAGTGACCTGAAAGGGAGGCTTTGGGTATGAATTTTATGTTAAAACGAGGGGGGTTCTAATTTAATTTTTTATTTTCAAAAATTCTGACGTAAGGTGATTATTCTTCCTTAAAGATTTTGCAACATTTCAAATTTTTTTATGCACACGTGCCCCTCATCCCTTGGCTGGTTTCCCCCCCCCCCCCGGAGCAAAAACTGGCTGCTCATTCCTAAGAGGGCAAAGCGGAGAGGCAGACGGTTGAAGAAAGAAGTTGGCTCTGACTTTAACTCTGCCAACTGTTGGCTAGTGGCTGATGGAGGTTTGGGATCAGGTTACCTCTAATTTGCCTCTGAGGCCGCATCTCGAGCTAATGGGCGTCTGTCAGCGGAGGCCTCGGGTTTCCCCACTTGCCTCGGATAGCGGGAGCAGAGGGGCAAAAGGCAAAGAAGGCGGATCACACAGGAGAGCAAGATGCCCGGCCTCTGGAGCTGGACGAGCACCTCCAACCTTCTTCTCCGGTACAGGGAGTGGCCAAAAGACTAAAGACCAAGGGCAAGGAGGAAAGCTCACCTTTAAAAAGCCCTTTCTAACCACCTTCTTTTGCTCCATCCTTAAGAAAAACTCATTCTTCTCACCTAAAATGGAGTCTTCCAAAACCAAGCCATACAAAGAAGGTGTTTGCAACAGAGTTTTTTCTTCGTCCAAAGGCCGGTAAAATTAACCAACTCCCTGCTTACCCACAGCTCTTGTCAGTTTCTAAGACATCTCTCAGTGACATTAGTTCACCTATCCCACAACTCAAGAGACAAGCAGATTCATCCTTCTCCTTGTGGTCAAGGAAATTGAGAGACCCAAGGAAATTGAACAGTTTGTTCAAGGTCACAATCAGGAAAAGCCCAATCTCTGATTGAGAACCTCTCTGTGAGTCCTCTCTTATTTCACTGCTTCCTGCCAACTCTCTCCCATGACATAGTCAGTGCCCTCAAGATTCAGCCTAGGCACTCTCAGAAAGTCCTTCCTCCTCCTGCCTACGGAATGTGTCCGTTCACTACTTTCTGCTGCAGTTTGCAATCGCCAACACAGGTGTAGTGGGATCATCCAGTGAGCACATGACTCTGGATCCAGCTTTCTTTCAGATCACATTCACTTCAGGACAGTGCAAGGGACCCATGTCAAAACACACCAGCTTTTAACCTCAAATATAACTTAATTGCTTCCAACTCGGTGTTTCCTCATCAGTAAACTATATTGCTTCACAGTCTTTAAGACAAACTCTCCCTGGATTCTGTCACTTCCAGGAGGCAGATCAGAGAAAGTAGCTTCTGAGAGATTCAACCTGGGCATGCTGAATCCTGAGGATGAGCAGGCGTGTCAGGGGACTCAGAGCCTGAGAGCCAAGGAGAAGTCGCCCACAGCTGGGGCTGGACCCTGCGGGAGAAACAGCTAACTTTTCCGTCTACTGATCGCCCCCTACAGGTCACCATCCGCCATCGCAGCGAGAGCCCTGCACAGACCCTACAAGCGTAGTGGTGTAGTCGTGGCACGCATTTCCCACAATTTCCAGATCCATCCTCGGTTCCCCAGAAGCTGGGCGCAGGGTCCTCACTAGGGAACTCTATCCCGAGCGTCTTCTAGGGGCCACAGGCCTCGGGACCGTAATGATTTTCTAGAAATGGATGCCGAAAGAAACGGAAAATGGTTTAAATTTGTGTATGGCCTAAAGCTAAAATCCTCATACAAATCTACCCTCTTCCTCTTTTTTGTTGCAAATATATCTGCCCCCTTTCTTTTATTTTCTTTCCTTAAGGGAGAGGGAGGAGAAAAAAACAGGGTATCAGTCATGTTGGCGTTTAACTCTCATTGCCAGAGTGTGTTCCAGCGCTTTCGTTGCTAGTACCCGCGATTGATAACATCAAATATGGGTTTCAAGCTTTCCCCTCAGTGCTTGCGTTGATTATCGACAATAATTGCATTTCCTCTCCTGTTCTAAACGTTAATGGATAAACAAACTTGAACCAGAAAGAGCTTTTCAGGAGATTATGCCCAGGCCTATCTTCCTAACATCTGCCGGAACTTTAAATAATTGTTGACCCGTTGGAGCTGTGGGTCTGAGGGTCCCGCAGCCTCCAGAAAATAAAAGGGAGGGGCCTTTCTCTAGGCTCTAGTTCAAGGGTAAGAACTGGCTACAAGGAAAGTTGCCGGCGGATCTGTGCTCTTCTGCACTCTGCCGCTTCCATCGTCGGAAAAAGCCCTACCGATTGCAGGCGGCAGCTTGTGGCCGTGTCACGCTGCGGGCGCAGGCTCGGTCGGTATTGCTGCTATGCGCGGAAATATGAGAGAGTAATTTTATAAGTAACAAAGGATCAGGGATGGAATGAGGCCCCTGTTATCCAGTGTCATTTAGAAGCCTTGGATCAGCAGCTTCTTGAGGCTAAAAGTGAATTCAAGAAGCCCTGCCTTTCCCTTTTCCCAGGGGTGTGAGCTAAATTTAGAAATAACCTCTATGTGTTTGCACAAATCATGTACCATTTGCTGTTTGTGTAAAAACCGATTAGCCAGACACAACTGTGAAACAACTTGTTACTTTTATAGCTGCAACACACAAACAAATTTAGACCCGTTTAGTTTTTCTTGAAGAAGATGAGAAGGGACCCGCCCGGGGACCGTATGGTCCGTGATCCCTCCTCAGCAGATGTGACGGTTGCTCCTCTCGGTGGAGGAGATGATCAGATTCTTGTTTATCAAGTTAAACGATCGCACCCCCAGCAGGTTGTTTTATTTTAGGACTCTGATCCCAAAGGAATGTTTACTTAGGACACGATAATGTTGACCGTGTACCGGAAAAATAGTTCGGTATTTAAGAGGAAATGTCTTTAATGTATTTCAAAGCAGCCTCCTGGCCCACACTCACAGCGGAGAAATCAGGCTGGGATCCGCAGCCCAAGAGCACCACGCCACCAAGGAGGGGAGGTGGACGCCAGCGCCAGGGTCTCCCGGTGTTTCGCACAGGAAGTGCACCGGGCCGACCTGACAATACTCTCTACAATTTAAAAAAGCAACTTCTCATAAGTAATTGTAACAGCTAAATTAATTACAAAATAATTAGAATTGATGCCATTTGAGGTTATGTTAGCGATGGTAGGGACTGGCCTTCGGCGCCTAAATATTTCATTTCTACAAGAATACTCTTTTATTATTTTCTAATGTTGAGACAACTGAAAGGCATAGTAAGAATATTCTACGAGAACATTTACCACGACTAACATATGCTCTCTCATTTCTAATCTAGCTAAACCTTAAAAAAAAAAAAAAAAGACAGGCTGGGTGGGGGTGGGGGTGGAGTGATGCACATGTTTTTAAAAGCATATTAGAGCCACCATTCCCTGTACGCATTGGAAAGGCAGCGTGCTGGAGGTAGGGAAGGCATCTTTTGGAATTCTTCAGCCAGCTATATATGGATTATTGTCACAGAAAAGTGGTACCTTACTTAAAAATAGTATGGAAGAGTAGAATGACTATTATCTGTCAGGTTACTACAGATGCTGCAATCCCACTGCGAAACTTAACATTCAATGATGTCAAATTTAAAAATCAGCTGGTTTAATTTACCACTTGAAAGAATGAGACGAAGCAATCCTAAAATGCTAAGATTTAAATGCTAAACTAAGGGGTGTTAGGAATTTACATTCTTTTTGAAAGGATAATTGAACAATAACTGCTTTTGGAAGTTTTCATTGTCGAAGATTCAAGTCCAATGTTAAAAAAAAAATAGAAGACTGTACTATTTTTTGAATTAGGTTGTATTCTTAATGACAGCTTACTCATTTTATCTGCAAAACGCCTGGCCCTTTAGATGTAAGGGGTTGACAAGATAATTATCCACATGCAAATTTTATGTGAAAGCTACAGGGAAAATTCCAATTAACATTTTACCTTAGGCAGACTTCCTTTACTCCAGTTAAATTCTTTTTACACTCAAATTATGAATTAGCAAAGTTTGAAAAGGTGGTTACTTGAAATTCCCAGATTTTCTTGGAAAGGAAAAATGCTATTTTAAAATCTTCTCACCTCAGTCACCTAAATAAAACACTAGGCTGAGCATTTTAAAAATTTATTTACAAAGTTGTGTACAACACGATGGAATAACATTTAGAATATCATATATATTCATTCATATATAAACAGACTTCTATAATAGAATGACACTTTTTTAGCCTTTTTGAAAATTTTTATATTTAAAATCTCCCAACTTCTCCATACTTTTTTTTCTTAGATAAAACTGCGGAGAGTGAACCTTCAAAAAAAATGAAAGTTCAGAGCTCTAAATCTACTGAATTTTTTTCTTAAAAAAATAAAAACCCCAAAAGGAAAGTCAATAATTTTTATACAAATATGTACAAACGATTTTCCTCCCCACTCCTATGGTAGTGACAGCGGGCTCCATCCGGATGTATTTTTGGAAATTTCACTTTTCGGTTTTACCTTTACGAAAAGCTATCTCGGCGGACGCGCTGTGAGAAAATTTGCCTCTTTGCCTCGCCAGGCTAGGTGTGAGCGCAGGAGTGGAGGCCGCCAAAGGTCAGGGTTGGGGATCACGGTGGGCTGGGCAAGAAACCGGGGAGCAAGAGTCCGGGATTGGGTAGAGCGGCCTGGACCGGGGCAGAGCTGGCAGCCTGTTACCGCAGCCTCGGCCCTGGGCCGCCGCCGGGCGCTGTGTCCCGGCCACCTGCGCGTCCCTATTGCGCAGGCCACTTGGCTTGTGCGGCGGCGGCAGCAGCGGCAGCAGCCGAGGCAGCTGGCTGCAGGAACTGTCCGGATAGCGGCACGCTTAGGATGGGCGCAATGGTGGCCGTGGTCCGGCTCAGCGACAGCGGCTGGTGTGTGGCCATGAGCGCCGCCGACTGCACGGTCCCCGGCGGCCTCAGGAAGGACTGCGCCGCGCCGCCGCCCCCGGCACCGCCGCCCCCCCCGGTGACCCCGGCGCTCCCAGCGCCCGCAGCCGAGCCCCCCGGGGCCGCGGGGCCTCCGCCGATGATGTTCTCGATGCTGAACGACGGCCGCGCGCTCGGTTCGGACTTGATGAGCGACGCCGTGGCGCCCGCCGTCCCTGCCGCGGCCGCGGCCGCGCCCAGGCTGTTGAGCTGAAGCTGCAGCCCCGGGCCGAGTTGCGAGCTGAAGGCGGCCGCTTTGCGCCCTAGCTCGCCCGAGGGCAGCAGCGGCACGGCGGGCGGCAGCACGGGCGCCACCGGCGGGAGCGCGTACGGGTACTGGAGCGCCGCCGCCGCCGCCGCTGCCGCCGCCGCCGCGGGGTGCGAGTAGGCGCCCGCCGCGGCCGCGGGGTGCAGGCCGTAGGGGCGGCCGTAGGGCCCGGCAGCGCCGGCCGCCGCCGCCAGGCTGTAGGCGCCGAAGCTCTGCATCATGAGCGCCGTCTGCTCGCGCAGGTGCTCCTGCTGGTGGCGCTTGAAGCGTTTCCGGCGCCGCAGGAAACTGCCGTTGTCGAACATGTCCTCGGACTGAGGGTCCAGGGTCCAGTAGTTGCCCTTGCCCGGGTTGCCCGGCTCGCGGGGGATCTTGACGAAGCAGTCGTTGAGCGAGAGGTTGTGGCGGATGCTGTTCTGCCAGGCGGGGAACTTCTCCCGGTAGTAGGGGAAACGGTTGCTGATGAACTCGCAGATGCCACTCAGGGTCAGCTTCTTCTGCGGGCTCTGCAGGATGGCCATGGTGATGAGCGCTATGTACGAGTAGGGCGGCTTCACCAGGCTGTTCTTGGGCTTGCTGGGGGCCAGGCCGCCCGTCGCCCCGCTGCCCGACCCGGGCCCGCCGCCGCCGCCCGCGCCACCGCCCTCGTCGCCGGCGCCAACGACCCCGCTCTTGCAGCCGTCCGGCTCGGGCGCGCCTGCCTCGCCCCCCGGCCCAGCCCCGGCTCCGGCCGCTTCTTTGGGCAGGGCCAAAGGCTGCTGGTGCGGCGGCTGGGGCTGCCCGTGAAGGGGTGCTGTCGGAGGCGCTTCGTCCGTGTCGTCAAGGCGAAGCTCGGGCGGTCCCGCGGGGCTGTCGCAGCCCGTGTCGCTGTCCTTCTCCTCCAGCCCGTCGTCGCCCTCGCCCACCACATCGATGTCCACGTCCTCGGCCGTCAGCACCGTCTGGCCGGACATGTCGCTGGCGCTGCCGCCGCCGGAGAGGGTCATCCCTCCTCGGGGTGTGTGCTTGCGGCTGGGAGGGAGCGGCGGACGATGGGGACACGCGAAAGGGGACTCGGGCACTCCCGAAATATGAGGGAGGGGGGCTGGCGAAGTGGAAGGGACGCAAGTGGCTCGGGGCCCTCCGGTTCGGTTCACATTCGGCGGCCGGGCATCGCGCTGCGCGGGCGCTGCCGTCCGCCCCCCGCAGCCGCGCTCTGTAAACCCCTGCGGTTCCCGGTGCTGGGTACTAGGTGACCCCTTCCGCTCCCGGACCCCGAGGCTTCTCCGCGCCGCGCCCCCTTACTTCGCCAGCCTTCCTCCGTTGCTGGTCTGGGCGTAGGGCGCAGGAGCGGTCCTGGAGGGCGCAGGACGCCCGGCGCGGAGCAGCTCAAAAGGCGCGGGCAGGGGCAACCGACGGGGCGGGGGGGGGAACAGTGTCAGGGACGCCGAAGCCCCCGCAGTCGAAAGTCCCGTTTTAAGGACTGGCCTGATAGATTACTTTCTACTTAAAGATCCAGCGGGAGGCGGGGCCACGTGACCGCGAGTGACGTCAGGGCCGCCGCGGAGCCGGCCAAACTCAAGTTGGTTCAGGGAATTGTCAACAAAGGGACAAGAGACGCGCAACTCCGCACCGCATCGCCCGCCAGCAACCCGTGGGCCCTAAGGGCTCCCCGGCCAATCTTGGGACTCCACCCAGGCCCGAGCCTGGCTCAAGGGTCGGGGGAGCGTGAGCGGGAGGGCGTCAGGAGTGAAGGTGTGGGCCTGGGAGCGTCCGTCGGACAGAGAAGCTCTCTTCCCCTGCTCTTCCCTGTCCCCCTCCATTCCTCCTTTCCCAACACACCTAGGCGGAGAGGACACCGGTAGAACAAGATTTCCACCTCTCTCTCTCTTTTTTTTCTTTCCAAAAGAAAAACTTAGCCTGTGTTTTGTTTTGTTTGATTGTTTTTAGCTGTGAGGAACAAGGGTGGCGCACCCAGCTGTGTCTTGCTAGACTTCAGACACCCTTCTGTCTCACTGCTCACTCGGAGGAGACCCTGGCTGAGCGGAAGCGATCCACTTCCCCTAAACCAAACCTTTCCAGTCTACCTTCGTTTTTCCGGCTCTGTAGGGGTATGTTTGTGTGTAAATGTACGTATTTTTTTTCTTGCGGCCACAATGGCATCAGCTGGGGTTTCCGAAGGTCAGAAAATGGTTATTGATTAATCTATTAGACTAGTTACTGAGAGAAATAAAAACGACATAAAAAAACAAAACAAAAACAGGGAAACCATAAATAAAGGAGCCACGATTAGCATCTCGGAGCTGTTAAACGACTTAGCATATGAAAAAGTTGAAAAAGAGGCGCTGGGGAAGAAGCCGGGATTGGCAGCGGCCCCTGGTAAGTTGGGTGTGGTGGGGCGCGGAAGGGGCCTTGAGCCTCCAGGTTAGACGCTGTGCCGTACTGGGACGGCAGAACAACACTGGGATCCGGCGTGACTTCCTGGGCGGCGGGTTCGGCCTCCAGGGAGTGGGGACAGGATCGGGCCTGCCAGCAGGCTCTTAACTGCTACTAACGTTGACTCTTCCTCTTATGGCGCAGACAAACAATCCAAGATTTAAATTCCACGGAAACCAGCGGCAGAGCGGGAGGAGAAGGTGAGGATGCCGCCAACGCGCATGGGATTTCCTTGGCCAGGAAAGACAGTGAGGGTAGGAAAGATTGTGGACATTTAATTAGGGACTTAAGGGGGACCGAAAACTGATCCTAAGCGCATGGCATTAGTGGGACGCGGGGATCTCCCACCTCCAAGGGGAATTTGCCCCTGATACAGTAAATCCACACTGTGCTGCCTCTTGTCCCCTGCTTGTAGGCCGCCTTGCTGCAAACAGTGAGCTAGGCGCCCACCTGACGTGCTAGGTTCCTGGAACCTAAACCCAGTTCGCGAGGCCTAGGAAGGGAACGCTGGGCTCACCAGGGTAACGGAACAACCAGAGGAGGGGGTTGGAGAAAACAATTAGTTAATTTTTTTTACAGAAGGCGCGGGGAACGGATTTGATTCTGGGTGCATGGTAGTGCTTCTTATTTGCTGTGCCTCTATCTCTCCCACCTTCTCTTTTACTTTGGCCTAGGTACTTCTCCCCTCCCAAAATCCGTTCACTTGATTCCGTTACAGGCTGTGTGACACACAGACTGACTTTCACAGCCGTTAGACAATTCCCCCGTATTAACAGTAGTCCATTTGATTACTGGTCGGGGCCTGCAGGTAGGGTGGGGGCAGTGACATCATTCTGAAATGCCCACCATCCTCTACGATTTTTCTGTATCTAAATGATTTCCCCGGTTGCACCTGATCCTAAAGCGCATCTCTGAGTTGATTTCTGCAGCTGCACTGCTTTGTGGCTGGCATGCTCCGAACCGTTTACAATGCCGTCTGGACAGCCTATGGCAAACCCAACCCAAGCAGCTTAACTGTCTGCCCGCCACGGCCGGGCTGCAGAGGAGGTCGCGGCAGCAGCCTCCTGAGCCACTCAACAATTGCGAAAAGAAGGTCAAAAGGACAAAAAGCAACACAAAAACAAAAAGCCGAAATGTACAAATTCGGAAACCCCTTTGGCTCAGCTTCAGTGGTAGAGTCCCTGAGACCCGCACCGGCTGCACTGCGGGCCCCGTGGCAGGCTGGGCCAGCGTGGATGCTTGTGTGTTGGTGAGGGAGGTTGCGGCTCCAGGAGCTGTCCTCCCCGGTCCTCCTGAAGTAGGCTCCAAATGAGCCTAATTTCGATGCCACAGCCCTCTGCTGCTGGCTCCCAGGACTCCCTTGGCGCTCCTGCCGCTGCCTCCTACCCTCCCTTCACCAGGGCCCTGCCTGATCCGTCAGTTCCCCGGAGTCTCCTTGGAACCTCCCAGGGGAAGGGGTGGGGAAAATGAACAACTCCCAGCCGCTGGTCCCATTTGTTGCGCTTTTTTCCTTCAACACAATAAAAGTCAAATTAATTGATTCATACCATTAATTACGGCGCTTAGCGTGAAAAGCAACGCTTCCCCTCGGTTAGAGATCCATTGTGCTAATCTCTTGTTCAATCAGAGTTACCATCTGATGCCGAGGCCGGCCCTTGCAGAAACTTTTCGACTCGATTAGCTAAATGATGAGTCGCGCAGGACCTACTGGCTGTGGCCGCGATGCCCCGGGCCGGCGTTGGCCCAACCGCTTAGTATCGATTTCCAGCGGAGGCCGTTTTCCCACTGCCCCTGTCTGCTTGCGGACTGGCAGCCGTTTCCCACCTTCCAGGTGTTGGTTAGCGCCGGCGCAACCCGCAGGGGAGGAAGAAGGCAAAGCAAGAACCAAGACTGGTGGGGGGCGGGGGGAGGGCGGGGAGGAAGCAGGAAGATTCCTGCAGCCCTCACCGTGGGAGGCCACCCTGGCAGAAGGGTCTGATCCTGGCACCCGGTAAGGGACCTTTCTGAGGCCGGTTGGATTCTGGGCTAAGTAAATTGCTATTTGCCGCGTAATTGCAGTTTGCAGCTAAAAGTCCACAAATTGCCCATTACCGCCCAAATTCAGGGCGGAGAGAGATGGATTAAGCGAGACAGATACAGTATCCACAAAGTGACACAGTAGTGGGGGAAAGAAAAATGATAGAAGGGAATATGGGGTGTGAGCGGTAGAAACAGATAACGATAAACATTCTGAGTCGTTGAAAGTTATTAGGGGAGAGAGAGACAGAATGAATACCACACAATTACGCGTGAGGGTGAGTGAAGACTTAGGTCACAGCAAGCAAACTTTCCAAGAGGGATTGTAAGAGGAAAATGGCAGGCAGCTGTCTCACCTGCTCAAATGTTTGAAGTGTTTTCAAAAGAGAAAAGTAGAATGAAGTGCTTTTTACCACCCCTGGGGCAGACAGAGTTGGTGGCACTGGGTTGGGGAAACCACTAGAACTCTGGCCGTCGAGGGGGGTTGGATTCCCCAGGTTCTAGCAACGGGAGACTAGACAAGTGGAATCCCGATCAATAGGAGGGAAATTGAGACATTTCCGGGGAGTGGAGATTTAGTGTGTGCGTCCTGGGGGGTCAGCTGGGGGGTGGGGAGAAATTGATGGGACAATTTATGACAGAGAAAGGGAAATTAATTACAACTCAATTGAGGTTCTTAAGTGGTCAAAGCCGGGAGAGGAAGAAGCGGAAATAGCCTACCTGTTCTTTGCCAAGTCCCAGCAAACCCTAGTGTCCCCTTCCTCTCTCCTTTAAGTCAGGGACTCTGCCAATGGCCTGGATAAGTCGTTAGCTCCATCTGACGTGGGATCCTCAGGCCCACACCGTGGAGCACTTTTCTTACAATCTAGGGAGATGAGACCAGGTTCTGCAAAGTAAGGGGCACTTTCCCCACCCTATATACACCTGTCGTCTATTGCAGAAGAAACAAAGCATGGGTGATGGTTGGAGCCCGTTTAGTGTATTTCCCCCTTCCCTTTTATTTCTTCTAGAAGCCAAGTCAGCTCCTTCTTGACAAACTCCATAGATTTGTTAAACTATTATCAGCCACTTTGCTAGGATGGTCGCCACCCAGGGAGGTGATACTCGGCCTCCAGTCCACCCAGATGATTTCCATTTCCTGGTAGGTGGGATTCTCAAGTCATCTCCCCCTTCTACACCCTCATATACCTCACCAGATCTCTCCTGGGGGGGCGGGGGTGGGAGTGGGAGGGGAAGAATAGGATTTATTGTTCTTGTTTGTACCTTTGCATCTCAAAACTTCATTTATTTTCAGGGTGCCCGTCACTCCTGGCGCAAGCCAAAGAGTGTCCATAATGGTTAGAAACCAAAGGAATAGGAGGAGAGAGAGGGAGAGAGGATGGCTTCGAATTTATTTATATTGGAAATGTATAAACATCCATTCTGTAAAAGGCAACACGTTTAATTAACGATGAGAGAGCAGTTAGGGGCAGAAAGCTAGTAAAATTGTGTGATAAATTTATGGCATTGTTAGCGTGCTTTTAATTATGGCTATTATGTTAATTATTTCACATTAGCATGGAGTTATCAGCAGCATGTCAGATTTAATCAAAACGAGCCTTTCTCTCGAAAATTGTTCCTTTCATCCGAGAGGAGAAAGGTCCTGGGCAGGACTGGGGCTTAAAAACGACTTGGCATTGAAGGCCAGAGTCTTGCCGACACGGTTTGGTCCGATGCGGCCAGCCCGGCTGTCGGCTCAGTTCCTCCGGGCTACCGGCAGCTCTTGGAGTAGCCGAGGGCTGGGTTTTTAGGAATTCACCATTTTCACCCCCTTCAGAGCAGACACTTCATCATGCAGGATCATTCTGTCAAACAATATGATGCTGCTCATTTTTATCTGTCCCGCTTTACAAAACCCTCGTTCTGCCGGTTGAGGAGCAACAAAAGCCTAGGAACAGCGCGGCGGCCGCCGGCGGCCTCGACCTCTTCAGCTACAGCGGCAAGGAGCGCAGGCCCTTCGCTGCCTGGAGGAACGCAGCCCTGCAGGGGCCCGCGGTGTAGGGGCCCGCGGTGTGGCTAGGGCGGGACACGCCCCTCCCAGCGCCAGGGCCAGTCTTCGCCCTTAAGGCAGGCATAGGGAGGAAGCGTCCTCCCTTCCCGACAAGCGACTCGCCCACCCAGGCCACATCGATTTCCTAATCGCCAAAAATCGATTTATTGGGAACAAATAAATAGCCCAGTTTGGAAACGTTTCAATTGTGGGTTCGATGGTCTGGGAGCTGACACCGAAGGGGCGCCGGCGGTTGGGCCTGGGGCACTCGGGGCTTGGGAGCCTGGGGAGGTGCTCGTGCGAAGGTGGGGAGCGCACGGGGCCGGTGCCACGCCGGTGTCACGCACCTCGGGTGTGCGCACGCAGGGCGGCCTGCTACAGGTTCACGCAGTACTCTGTTCTCAGGCTACATCTGAGTCTCCTCGGGTCTCACTTGTCCCCTTGCGCTCAGCTCCCTCTGGCGGAGGGGTCGGCAGGAATCGTTGTGCTGTAGCGCTAGCACGTCCAGGCAAGTGGGTTTCAGGTTCCTCCGCGGAGGCTCCTCTCCAGCCTGGGTGATCCCGAGTCCAGACCCCTGAACCCGTGCAGTCGAGGCCTCCCAGGCTCTGGGCAGCTCAGGCCCACCTCACACACTTTCCAGGCCCAGACTGTGGCAGCTCTGGTCTCCCTGCCCTGGGCCTGGAGCAGCCTTTTGGAACGGACCGCTAAGGCCCCCGCCCCTCCTGGGCCAAGGCTGTGGATCCGCCAGCTGTTGCCTTATTTTTAGCGCCATTCCATTCGCGCGGTTATATTTAACTCGATCCACTCCGAGGAGGAGGTCGCTCCGACATCGAATTCTTCACATCGCAGCTTCGGTCCGCCTTGCCTCAAGGGTAGTTCCTCAAACGGCATATTGGAAAATCCCTGCTTGAGAATCTTGGACATCTTAGGAGCTTGGCGAGGCGAGGAAAGGGAGGTCTGGTTCTAGAAGCAATTCCTACAGTGCTTGCAGACACACTGCGTGGTGATGCTGCAGTGTGTAGGGAAGGGGGATGGGAGGAGGGAGTGTCCCTCCTGTGGGAAGGTTTCTCTGCGGGAGTATTGGGTTCATTTCCTTCTTATGCATGACCCAGAGCCACTAGGTGACCTGGAAGACCTCTCGGTATTTCCGTAGGAATCCCCCATGCCCCCTTCTCTCCAACAGGAACAACAGGATATTTAAATCTTAATAGTGGTTAGCTCCTTAATTGTCCCCTCCCCCCTTACCTCGGCGAAATCTCCAGAAGACCATACCATTGGCTCAGTCACATCTCGGACAGCTGAGGGAAGAACCCATCTGAATAACATACAGAAACACAACTATGATACACCCTTTATTCGTTCAGGTCAATTAATTCCACAAAGATATGCATATAAATGTGACTTGATTTGTGATATCCCAAACAATACCAAAAGACATTTCAAGTTTAAATTCTTTCCGTTCTTAACATTTCTTCTTTAACGACATTCTTATCCTTGGGTCCAAAATGGGTATTTCTGACAACCTCTTTTTGTAGATCTCCCTACCATGCAGAAACTTCTTGGATTGAGATAGCACTTAGCTGAAATCAGAGAGATAGGATATGTGTATGCCCTCTCGCCCTGAAATGTATAAAACCGCAATGCTGTTGAATCGATTCCAATTCGTAGTAACCGTGTAGGTCAGAGTAGAACTCCCCTATAGAGTTTCCAAGGAGCGCCTGGTGAATTTGAACTGCCAACCTTTTGGGTAGCAGCGGTAGCACGTAACCACTGAAATGTATATGTATACACACATATATACACATATAGGGAGAGATTGTATAACAGGTATATACATATATATACACATATATATGTATAATATATATATAGATAAGGAGCGCTGGTGGCAAAGTGGTTAAGAACTTGGCTGCTAACCCAAATGCCAGCAGTTTGAATCCACTAGCTGCTCCTTGGAAACCCTGTGGACACTTCTACTCTATCCTAGAGGACTCCTGTGGTCAGAATTGACTTCACACTATCAGGTTATATATATACAACCAAAGCATCATTTACTTGTTTATTCCTTTATTAACAGTTCTTTGGACAGTTCTGAACTCTGAAAGATGCTGGAGAGGAATGGAAAATTCACCCAAAGGTCCCTTGAGGAAGTGCTAGGCAAGAATCTTTGTTCCCAGTACAGGGTGATAGGTAGTGTTGCCAGGAGAAAGTGTGAAGGCTTCCAATACAAAAGGTAATACTGACTAGCTAGCACTGGCTCTTGGTGGAGTGAAGTGGGATAGAGATGAAGGATGTTTAGAGAAGATTAAGAAATAGGTTAGAGCCTGGTATACTTTGGGAAACAAAGGTATTAAGTATGGTGCTTAAGGGTTCCTCTGGATAGCCAGAGGATACTTGGTCTCAGGGCAAATAAAAGTGTGACAAGCAAACAGAGAGGGCTGGAAGAAGGTAGAGGGAAGAAAATGAACTTCCTTCAAAATTTTATCAAGGTTCTGTCTGACCACTTTTAGATTATATGGAAATATTTAGATTAACACATTGGGTAAATTTAAAAGAGAACATAGGGAAAAGGAAAACATCCAAGGGAGAGAGTATTCAATATTGAAAAGTCTGATTGGTAGACCTGGCTTCCTTTTTAACTTCACCATATTAGTTTGTCAGGGGCAGACATAAAAATGAGTCAGGTGGACTGAACTTTAGAATATTGACTTCGCAAGGGTTGGAATGTTGATTCATTTTGTTCACTGTTGTATCCCCTGGCCTCCAGCACAATGCTGTATGACACCCAGTTGCCATCAAGTCAACCTTGACACACAGTAACCCTGATTCATGGCTACCCTATGTGTGTCACGGTACAACTATGCTCCTTAGAGTTTTCAGTGGCTGGTATTTTAGAAGTAGATTGCCTGGCTTTTCTTCTGAGCTCCCTCTGAGCAGATCTGAGCTTCTAACCTTACAGTTAACAACAGAGCATGTTAGCTATTTCTATTACCAGGAACTAACCCCCCCTAAAAAAAACCAACTGCTGTGAGTTGATTCTAACTCATAGTAGCCCTATAGGCCAGAGTAGAACTGCAGCAAGGATTTTCTGAGGAGCTCCTGGAAGATTTGAACAGCTGACCTTTTGGGTAGCAGGTGTAGCACTTAACCACTATGCTACCAGGGTTTTCACCAGCAACTAATAAGGGCTAAATGTACATTTGTTGATTGATTCAGAAAGACACAGCCCACTCTGGTTAGGGTAACTTATTTACAAAAGTCCATAATTAAAACAGTGATGTAAGTTGAAAACATGTTATCAAGAATGTTATAGGAATGCAGAGTAGGGACGCATAACTGTCTGGGAAAGGGATGTGCAGGAAGGTTTCCAAAAGGACATAATGCTTGAGCTGTTTTGAAGGATGAGTAGCAGTGAGATGGAGGCAGTGGCAGAGCTCTAGGCAAAGAAAACAGCATGAGCAAAGACAGGTGCCCAGGACAGGAGGGGCAGTGTGTGGTTTAGTGTGACTGAAGCACGAGGTGAAGGGAGTAGTTGGAGGTGACACTGGAGGGGGTGACAAGGGTGAAATCATGAAGATCCCTGAAACGTGGGCCAAAGACCCTAAAGTTGACCAGGAGCCATGGAAGAGCTTTAACTAGGATTAGCCTGATCATGTCAAATTTTAGAGTGATCCTTTGGGGGTAAAGTATAAAACTGGAGGGGTTAAGACTAGGGGCAGTTAGGAGGCTATTCAGTTATCTCAGTAGGAACTGGTAAAGTTGTGAATTAAATTATTGGCAATGAAATTAGATAGACTGGGGAAAAATTTCAGTGGCAAAATTGATAGGATTAGGTATCTGATTAATAGGGGAGAAAGAGTTCGAAGTAATTCCTGAATATCAGATTTAAGTGTCTAGGGGAAATTGTGGTATCATTAATTGGGAGGGAGAATACAGATGAGCACTCTGTCTCTTGGTCCTCAGATACCCCATGATGACTCAAATTATCTCTTTAAATAATAGTTGGAGCATGACAGTCATTTCCCTGCTCAAAAACCTTGATTCCTCCTCATTGTTTATAAAATGAAACAAATTTTTGTTAGCAAGATCTGGCTAGAGGATGTGGAACCAGGGATATCCTTCTGATAACAGGTAGATCCTGACTAAAAGCAGAGAATATCAGAAAGATGTTTACCTGTATTTTATTGACTATGCAAAGGCATTCAATTGTGTGAGTATTAACAAATTGTCCATGCATTGTGTAGAATGGAAATTCTAGAACATTTACTTGTGCTCATGAGGAAATTGTACATAGACCAACAGGCAGTTGCTCAAAAAGAACAAAGGAGATACTGCACAGTGGTAAAGTCACAAAGGGTGTCCGTCAGGGTTGTATCCTTTCACCATACTTATTCAACCTGTATGCTGAGCAAATATTCTGATAAACTGGACTATGTGAAAAAACAATGTGGCATCAGGATCAAAGGAAGACTTGTTAACAGCCTGCGTGATCCAGATGACACAACCTGGCTTGCTGAAAGTGAAGAAGACTTGAAACACTTACTGATAGAGATCAAGGACCACAGCTTTCAGCATGGATTACACCTGAACATATAGAAAACAATAATCCTCACAACTGGACCAATAAGCAGTATCATGATCGGTGGAGAAAAGACTGAAGTTGTCAAAGGCTTCGTTTTACTTGGATCCACAATCAACAGCCACAGAAGCAGCAGTCAGTAAACCAAACAACACATTGTGTTGAACAAATCTGCTACAAAAGACCTCTTTAAGTGTTAAAAAGCAAAGATTTTACCTTGAAGATTAAGGTGTGCTTGACCCAAGAGGAGATATTTTCAGTTGCCTCACGTGCCTTCAAAAGCTGGACAATGAAATGATATTTTTGAATTGTGGTGTTAGCAAACAATATGGAATATACTATGAACTGCCAAAAGAAGGAACACATTTGTCTTGGAAGAAGTACAGCTAGAAGCAAGGATGGCAAGACCTCTCATGTACTTTGGACACTTCTCCCTGGAGAAGGTGTTATGCTTGACAGAGGATCAGTGAAAAAGAGGAAGACCTTTATTGAGATGGATTGACAGGGGCTGCAACAGTGGACTCAAACGTCACAGTGAATGGGAGGATGACACAGGGCCAGACAGTGTCTCATTCTAGTGTGCACAGAGTCACTATGAGTCAGGGTCGCTCAACGGCACCTAACAATAGCTACTATTGCAATTATCTATCCATCCTCCACTCTTAGCCAATCCGTGTGAACAATAAACCACAACAGCATGATCTAGCTCATTCTAGTCTGATTTGCACTCCATGTTCCAGCCCCATGGACCATACTCCATTCTGAGGACAAATGAACCCCATTGCTTAATAGTTGTGTGACTTTGAGCAAGTTCTGTAGTCTTTATGTGTCTCATTTCCCGATCTGCAATATGAGGACAATCATACCATCTTTGTCAGGTTGATATAAGGATTAAAGAACCCAAGAAAACTTAGAACAGGTTTTGATATGTCGTTAAGGATCACTAGGTTTTCTTCTTGCTTATATTTTAATGGATTGTATCTATGCAATGCCTTTTCCTGTTTTCAGATTGAGACACATGATCTCAGTCTTCTAGAAATTTTAGTTGCAGAGAATGAGAGTAGCAGACATTGAAAGTACAGGTTTGTGAGCCTTAGATTATCATTGTTATCTTGAAAGTGACTATTGTAGAATTTTGAGCAAGAGTGATGTGATTGGATACGGGTTTTAGCAACATTACTCTATCATCAGTATGGAGAATGGATTGAAACAGGAAGATGATGAGTTCAGCTTTGTATGTACTAAATTTGAGATGTCAGCGGGATTCCTGAGTTGAAAGTTATAATTAGTAGGAGATGAGTTTACAGTAGAAGTGTCCAATAGAAATTTATTTGCAAACTAGAAATGTGTGCAAAGTTATGTACTTTAAGTGTCTAACAGCCACACATTGAATACATGGAAACAGATAAAATTTATTTCAGGGAATCATTTTAATTTAACCAATGTATTGCAAAATGCTGTCACTTCAGCATGTAATCAATATAAATATTACTGATGAGATTTTACAATCATTTTTTCTTAAAAAGTCTTTGAAATCACTTGTATATGTTATACTTAGGTGGTGGTTGTTTGCCACTGAGATGATTCCAACTCACAGAGACCTTGTAGGACAGAGTAGAACTGTCCCATATAGTTTCCTAGGTTATAATCTTTACAGGAAAAGATTACTAGGTCTTTCTCCTATGGAGCTCCTGGTGAATTCAAACTGCCAACCTTTTGGTTAACACACAGGCACTTTAACCATTGCACCATCAGGGCTCCTTATTTTATATGTATAGAACCCATTGCTATCATATAGATTCTGACTCACAGTGACCCTATAGGACAAGCAGAACTGCCCCATAAGGTTTCAAGACTGTAAGCTTAATGGAGGCAGACTGCCACATTTTTTTTCCGTAGAGTGGCTAGTGAGTTCGAACTGCAGATCCCAACTACTGCGCACCAGGGCTCCTCTTTTTATGCTTATGCCTGTTGGGTTTGAGTCGATTCTGACTCATAGCAACCCAGTAGGTTACAGTAGAATTGTCCCGGGTTTCAAAGAAGCATTTAGTAAATTCAAACTGCTGATCTTTTGGTTAGTAGTCAAACTCTTAACCATTACACCACCAGGGTTTCCAGTTGAAATCTTGATTCAAACTAGTGACATCTAAGTTACATAGTTACATATGGCTAATGATTGCCATATTGGATAGCCCAGGTCTAGAGCTTAGGCCAGAAGTTTCGGTTACAAATAAAGATTTGAGACTCATCATCAGTAAGATATGGCAAGGTTGAAAAGCAAGGACCCGGCAGCACTTCATTCTGTTATATGAGGTCTGACAGCTAAGTTCAAGAACTTGCTAGCCTGTGCTTACATTGACAGCGTTGTACAAACAACTCGGCAAGGTTTCATAACCTTGGTGGCTCAATGTCTTACAGTTGGGTTTGTGTTGGCATGTGATGCTGTCTTGCTGAGTGGCGTTCATTATGGTTGTTGCGTGGTTTTGTGTGCTGTTGCCAGAATGGGAATAGAACAGTGAACAAACATTAAATTACTTGTTAACCTTGGTAAGAGTGGAAGTGAAATTGTGGACATGTTGGTCCAAGTTTAAGAGGATAATGCCATGAGGAAAATGGAAGTATACAAATATATTCAATATTTTTCTGAGGGGAGAGAAAGCGTCACTGTTGTAGAGAGTTCAGGGCAGTCAGGGATGAGCAGAACTGATGAAAACATTGAAAAAATTCATAACAATTGGACAAATACTTAAACAAGTTTACTATTTGGAAGTGCTAAAAAGGCTGCATGAAAAAGTTAGATGAAAGCAACCTGAGCTTTTCACCAACAGCTCATGGCTCTTGCATCACAACAACACACAGCTCATATGCACTGTCTATGAGGAAGTTTTTAGCCAGTGAACAAATAACTGTATTGGAACAACCTCCCTATTCACCTGATCTGGTCCCTAATGATTTTTTCCTTTACTCAGAGATAAAGGAAATAGTACAAGGAAGACATCTTGATGACATTCAAGACATCAAGGGTAATATAGGGACAACTCTAATGGTCATTCCAGAAAAAGAGTTTCAAAATTGCTCTGAAAGGTAGACTAGGTGCTAGCATCAGTACGTAGCTTATCAAGGGGAATACTACGAAAGTGAACATAGTGGTATTCAGTAAGGAGCTATGTAACACTTTTTCTAGCGTGAGTTCACAAACTTAATTGTCAGACCTTGTACATGAGGTCATTATGAGTCAGAGACCAATTGACAATACCTAACAATAACAACAGTTCAAGCAGTAAGAACATATGTGCTCATCAAACGAGAGGGTGTCAGATGAGAAAACGGCCAAAGGAATGTAAAAAATGGGAGAGGGAAGCTCATAAAAGAAAGTGAGAGGCTAAATACAGCATAAACTGGAACAAGTACTGTAGGATTGCTATGAGTTGGAATTGACTCATTGCCAGTGGGTTTTTTACTATCATAATAACTAAGAAGAGGGAGTTTTTCTTTTTCAATTGTGCTTTACAAGAAGTTTCAGAGGAAGTTAGTTTCTGGTTAAACGATAGACTGGTTGTGCAACAGTATCCCCTCTCAACCTTGGTATTTTAGTCAGTTGGTACTGCTCTAACAAAATACCACACGTGGATGGTTTGATGAAGAGAAACTTTACTGTTACAGTCCAGTAAGCCACAAATTCATTTATGAGTTATAGGTCTGTTCAGTAAGAGAAATTATCACAATCTGGTAGGCTGAGTCCAAATTCAAAGAGAGCGTCTCGGCACAGGAACCTCAGGTCCAAAAGATGAGCTGTGCTCTCAGTGCTGCCTTCTTTGTGGCATAAGGTTACCAACTTACTCTGTTCACTTCTCTCCCTTATATCCCAGAAGCTAGACCTTGAATCCTGCCTCACCAGCACAACTGCTGCCTGTTCTGTCCCATCAACATTACAGAGGTAGGATTCACAACACATGGAAAGAATGGCACCATACTGGGACTCATAGCTCAGCAAATCAATACACACGTTTTTGGGAGAACACAATCCATGACACTATACCCTTTGGCCCCTCAAAATCATATCAATAGAATATGTAGAATATATTCATTCACGGCATAGCAACACTGTTAAGTTCAGGCCCCAAATCCATAAATCCCTCTCCAACTGTGAAATCCAGAATACATGTTATCTTTCCAAAATGCAGTGGTAGAGCAGGCAGGCACAAATTACACATTTTCATTACAAATGGAGAAATTGCAAGGAAAGGCATAAGAGACACCAAGCAAACACGTTACACTAGCCTTCATGTCTTCAAAAACAGTACTCCAGGCTCTGAGACATTTTATAACCCTTCCCTCCAGACTCTAGGTATTGGCCATACTCTCCAGATTCTGAATGGTGGCCTCTGGCCCTGTGTTATAACATTGCCTTCTAGGCCACTTTGGACAGCAATTCTGTCCCCTTCAGTTTAGGTCCACCCTAAGCCCAACTGAGTGGCAATTCTACCCTCACAAACACAGGAAGCCATGGCTCCACCCTTTCAAACCTATGAGGTTGCAGCCATGCCCCTTGAGACTAATGCAGCTCAGTTTCTCATGCTCTTTGTCTTTACGGCCTTATGGCCTGGGACTCAAGCCCACATCTGCCCTGCATGGGCAAAGCTCTGTATCTCCACCTATTCAAGTGCCTGGAGGCATGCCACTCTGCCAGGAAACCTCCTGTGTACAGATATTCAGGATTCTCATTCCATGGTTCAGCTCCTGTTTCTGCTGCTGCCAGTTTGCTGCTGCTGCTGCTTTTCTCACCATCTGCTGCCTTCTCAGGTATTAGCAGTTCTCTGGGATTCCTTTTTCCATTCATTCAGTTTCAAAAAAGCTTCCACATTTTAGATATTTATTAGAGGAGCACCCCACTCCTGGTACCAAATTCTGTTTTAGTTACCTGGTACTACTCTAACAGAAAATATCATGAGTGGATGGTTTCTTGAAGAGAAACTTATTGTCACAGTCTGGTAAGCCACAAATTCATTTACAAGTTATAGGTCCATTCAATAAGAGACATCACAGTCTGGTAGGCTGAGTCTGAATGCAAGGAGAACATCTTGGCACAGGAACCTCAGGTCTGAAGGACATGCTCTGCTCTCGGTGCTGCATCCTTGGTGATATGAGTTTCCCAACTTATTCTGTTCACTTCTCTCCCTTATATTCTGCAAGCTAGTAGCTTGAGTCTTGCCTCACCAGCACAACTGCTGCCCATTCTCTCTCATCAACATTACAGAGGCAAGATTCAGAATGCATGGGAAGAATGATATCATATTGGGACTCATAGCTCAGTCAAATCAGTACATACATTTTTGAGGGCACAATGCAATCTGTGACACTTGGCTTCCCTTTGCCAATTTTCCTATCTCATTCTGCCTTCTCATTCTTGCCTCTGAGTTGGTGAGCTCATTTAGTCTCATTTGGTTATACGGGCCTGTCTAATCTTTGGCTGAAGGGTGAGCATTAGGAGTGACTAAAGTACTAAGGTAAAAAGATGTCCAGGGACCATATTCTTTGGGCTTCTCCAGTCTCTCTCAGACCAGTTACACTAACCTTTTTTTTTTCTTTGTGAGATTGATTTTTGTTCCATATTTTTCTCTAGCTCTGTATAGGGTCCTCTATTGTGATCCCTGTCAGAGCAGTTGTTGATGGTAGCTAGGTACCATCTAATTGTACTGGACTCCTTCTTGTAGGAGCTATGGTAAATGTAGGCCTTTAGTCCTTTGGACTAATTTTTCCTGTGTCTTTAGTTTTCTTCATTCTTCCTTTCTTCCAATTGGGTAAGACCAGTGGAATGTCTTAAGTGACTGCTCACAAGCTTTTAAGACCACAGATACTACTCACTAAAGTAGAAAGTAGAACATTTAATTCATAAAATATGTTGTACCAGTTGAGCTAGGTGTCCTCTGAGATCATGTTCCCTAGACTTCAGCCCAATAATTTGGTCCTTCAGGGAGTCTGGATATGTCTGTGGAGGTTTCATGACCTTGCTCTGCTCAACTGTGCTGACTTCCTCTGTAATGTATATTGTCTTATCCTTTACCAAAGTTACAACTTAGCTATTGTCTAGTTAGTGTTTTTCCCTCCTACACCTCCCCTTTTTTGTAACTATCAAAAATTGTTTGTTTCTCTGTGTAAACTTTCTCATGAGTTTTTATAGTAGTGGTCTCGTACAGTATTTGTCCTTTGGTGATTCACATATTGCACTTAGCATAATACTCTCCAGATAATTTATGTTGGCAGCTATTTTACATGTTTATCATTGTTTTTAACATTACATACTATTCATTTATGTGTATGTACTATAGTTTATCTGGTCATCTTTTGATGGACGCTGAGAATGTTTCTGTCTTGTTGCTACTGTGAATAATGCAGTGCACATGGGTGAGCATGTCTATTCATGTGAAACTCTTATTTCTGTAGGATATATTCCTGGGAGTAGGACTGCTGGATCACATAGTATTTCCATTTTTAGGTTTTTTTTCCCCCAAATTGTGATTAAGTGAAAGTATAAACTCCAAATGAAATTTGCATGCCCCCCTATCTGCAGCTCCTTCTGTTCTCCTTTCCTGGTGAAAGCACACTCCTCATTTTCATTCTATATACACTGTATCTTCTTCACAATCTCCTGTCCCCTCCTCTCCACCCTGACCTCTCCCTTTTAGTAGGAGGCCAGTAGGACAGCATCACATAGATGTATAGAACCATAAAGTACACACACCATATGGTCATGTTGTGTCCCCAAGTCCAGCCCATGCCTGTCCAAATAGTTGACCTAAGTAATGTTTCCTGGTCAGGGGCAGCATCATGCTCCAGACCATCAGTTGTGGTCTTTTATTGAAGTTCTTGAGGTGCACCCCTCTCATTCTCATGTTACACTGGGACTTGATATTGTGTACCCCATCATCGCTGTCTTTGGTGGTTGCCAGGCACCTCCTGGTTCTTCTGGTTACGTGTTGATACAGTCACCCATTCACACAGGGACTTCTGTCTCCTGGGCTCCTTTTCCCCCATGTCTTTGTTGTTCTTGGTGATCTACTGGTCTGGATGAGTTGGGACCATTTGGTGTGCCTCCCATGGCAGCTTGCTAGCTTTTAAGACCCCAGATGCCACTCACCAATATGGGGGGCAGAAGACTCTCCTAGCAACAGGCTAGTTATGCCAGTTGGCCTTGATGTTCCTTCAGAGTGTGGTCCACAGACCTCTGCCCCTGATACTCTATCCTTGCAATATTGGATTAAGTTAGGAGAGTTTTCAGTTTATGTTGTAGTCAAGTTGATCTTCTTTCTCTTGTGTGCTGTCACTGCTTTCACCCAACCAAATTTCTATCAACCATCTAATCTGTGACTAGCCGTCTCCCTCCCTCCCAACCCTTGCAGCTGTCAAAGAGTCTTTCCTTCTGTACATGAGTCTATTTTTAAGTCTTTATACTAAAGGTCTCATACAGTATTTGTCCTTGTGCTGCTGGCTGATTTCACTCAGCATAACATCTTCCAGTTGAAACCAGGTTAGGAGATGCTTCCTAAAATCATCATTGTTCTTTATCATTGCATACTGTTCCATTGAGTATATGTACCATAGTTTATTTATCCATTCATCTGTAAAATAGACATTTTCGCAATGTTAAATCTTCCTGTCCATGAGCAGGGTAGGTTTCTTCACTTACGTAAGTCTGTTTCTGTTTCTTGAAGTGAGGTCTTGTAATTTTCTCTGTATAGGTCTCTTACATCTCTGGTTAGATTTATTCCTAGATGTTTTATCTTTTGGGGGGCTGTCATGGATCAAATTGTGTCCCCCCAAAATATGTGTAGCCATGTGGCTGGGCCATGGTTCCCAGTATCACGTGACTGTCCTCCATTTTGTGAGTTTTCTATGCTGTATGTTAAAGGATTAGGGTGGGACTGTAAATCCCTTTATAAGATCACCTCCCTGCTCCACTGTAAAGGGATTTTCCCTGGAGTATGGTTTACCCCACCCTTAATCCTTTCAGCCTGCAAGAGATAAAAGGAAATAGAAGCAAGCAGAGAATTGGGAACCTTGTACCATCAAGAAAGCAGCACCGGCAGAAGAGTGTGTCCTTCATACCTGAGGTTCCTGCACCCAGATGCTCCCTGGACAAAGACTGATGCAATACTGGACTTTCCTCTAGAGCCAACAAGGGGAAAGCCTTCCTCTGGAGCAGACACCCTGAATGTGGACTTGTAGCCTACCAGACTATGTAAGAATAAGCCTTCCTTTGTTAAAGCCATTCACTCTGTGGTATTTCTGTTAGAGCAGCCCTAGCTGACTAAAACAGGGGCTATAGGAAATGGTATTGATTTGGTGATTTCCTTTTTGATGTTCTCTTTGTTGGTGCAAAGGAATCCTAATGATTTACTTATGTTTATTGTAACCTGATACTTTGCTGAACTATTTGTTCCAGTAGTTTACTTATGGATTATTTAGGATGCTCTGTGGGTACAATCATATCATCTGCAAATAGGGAGATTGTTACTTCTTCTTTGCCAATGTGGATGCCTGTCATTTCTTTGTCTTGTGTAATTGCTTTGGCCAGAACTTCTAGTACAGGGTTGAATAGAAATGGTGAGAGTGTCTTGTCTAGTTCCCATCCTCAAGAGGAATTCTTTCAGTGTCTTTCATGTAGGATGATGTAGGCGATTGGCTTTGCATAGAGCTACTTATTGCATTGAGGAATTTGCCTTCTATTCCTATTTTGCTGAGTTTTTAGCATGAATGGGTGTTGGACTTTGTTGAATGCCTTTTCTGCATCAAGTGACAGCATCAGGTTATTCGTATCTTTTGTGTTATTTATGTGGTTGATCATATTAATTGTTTTTCTGATGTTGAATGAGGCTTGCATCCATGGTATGAACCTAACTTGGTCATGATGAATTATTATTTTTTTAATATGTCATTGCATTCCATTGGCAAGGATTTTGTTGAAGATTTTTGCATCTATGTTCATGTGTGACAATGGTCTGTATTTTTCCTTTTATGTGGGATGTTTCCCTGGCTTTGGTATTAGGATTGTGCTGGCTTCATAGAATGAATTTGGGAGTATTCCATCCCTGTCTTTGCTGTGAAATAGTCTCAGTAGTATTGGAGTTAACTCTTTTCTAAAAGTTTGGTAGAATTCTCCAGTGAAGCCATCTGGGCCAGGACTTTTTTTGATTGGTAGTTTTTTGATGAATTTCTCAATCTCTTCCTTTGTGATGATTTATTCAGTTATTCTACTTCTCCTTGGTGTAATTTTGGTAGGTCATGTAAATCTAGAAATGTGTCCATTTCTAGATTTTCAAATTTGTTAGAGTATAATCTGTGATAGTATTCTGTTAGGATACTTTTGATTTCAGTTGGTTCTGTTGTGACATCTCTCATCTCATTTCTTATTCAAGTTGTTTGTTTCCTCTCCTTTTTTTTTTTTTTGTAAGTTTAGCCAGTGGTTTATCAACTTTGTTGATCTTTTCAAAAAACCAGCTTTTGGTTTTGTTAATTTTTTCAATTGTTCTCCTATTTTGTAATTCATTTAATTCTGCTCTAATCTTTTTTATCTGTTTCCTTCTGGTGCCCGAGAGGTTCCTCTGTTGCTCTCTTTCTACTTATTCAAGCTGTAGGGTTGATTCTTTGGTTTGGGTCCTTTCTTTCTCTGGATGTGTGCATTTAGAGAGATAAATTGACCTCTGAGCACTGCTTTGGTTGTGTTCAATAGGTTTTGGTAGGATATATTTTCATTCTCATTTGATTCCATAAATTTCTTTATTTCATCCCTGATTTCTTGAGAAAGGTGTTGTTCAGTTTTCATGAGAGCAAATTTCTATCTATGTTTTTTCTGCTGTTGATTTCAACTTTTATGGTTTTATGGTCTGAGAAGATGCTTTGCAATAATTAAGTGTTATTGCATTTTGTTGAGATTTCTTTATGCCCTAACACATGGTCTTTTCTGGAAAATGTTTCATGTGCATTAGAGAAGAAGGTATAGTTGTCTGTTGATGAATAAAAAGTTCTGTATAAGTCAATGAGGTCTAATTGGTTAATTGTTGCAGTAAGATTTTCTGTGTCTTTACTGGGCTTTTTTGTGGATCATCTGTCCATTACTGAAAGTGGAGTATTGAAGTCTCCCACTATTATCGTGGAGTGATCTACTTCATTTTTCAAAATAGTGAGTGTTTGGTGTATTTAGATACTCTGGTATTGGGTGCATAAATATTTAATATTTTTAAGTCCTGCTTGTATATTTAACCTTTCAGCAATAAATAGTGACCATCCTTGTATATGATGGTGGATTTTACATTAAAATCTATTTTATATGAGATTAGTATTGCCACACCTGCTCTTCTTTATATATTGTTAGCTTGGTATATATTATTTCAGACTTTAATTTTCAGCTTGTTCATATCTTTAAGTCTAAGGTATATTTCTTGTAAGAAACATGTAGATGGGTTGGGTCTTTTGATCCTGGATATCACTTGTTATCTCTTTATTGGACCATTCAGTCCATATACATTCAGTGTAATTATTGATAGGTATGTATTTAGTGCTTTTGTTTTGATGTATTTATTTTTGTGTTGGTATTTTCTATATTGTTCTTAATATTCTGTTTTAAGTCATTCTTCTTTATAGGTTGACTTTTCATCTTTTTCAGTGTTGGTTTTGTGGTTGTTGAGACTCCTGTATTATGTTTCTTGTTTTGATATGTTGCCTTGTTATTGTGCTTTGTGGCTTTCCCTGTGATCTCCCTTACTATTCTCAGTTTAAACCTAATTTTAACTACTGCATGTCTTTTTAATTTCCTCTCCATCTGAAAGGACTGTAACTAGTGTAGTGTATCCCTCTTTTTAGTGCCACAGTGTCATAGTTTTTGTGATATGATCACTGTTTCCCTTCTTTTAGTATGTAGCTTTATTGAGTTTTGTGACTTCTCTGAGTAGGTTTCTGCATGCTGTGTCCTGCATTACCTCCTTAAATATACACTTAATGGTTTTGTTTTTCTAAGCAAAGAGCTTCTTTCAGTATTTCTTGTAGTTTTGGTTTGGTTTGTAAAAAGTCTGTCAGATGCTGTTTATCTGCAAATGTCTTAATTTCATCTTCATATTTAAGAGACAGTTTTGCAGGATATATAATTCTTGGCTGGAAGTTTTTCTCCTTCAAGGCTTTCAATGTTTGCCTCCTTGCAAACATTGTCTCTGCTGATAAGTCAGACAAAAGCTACAGGGTTTATCTCTGAATGTTAACTTTGCTGTGAACTTTGCTGCTTTTAAGGGAATCTGTTTATGTTTCGTTTTATTAAGGTTGATTATAATATGGCTTGGTGTCTTTCTTTTGAGGTCTAAGTTTTGTGGCATTTGATATACATCATGGATATCTATGTTCTCTTCTTTCATAATTTCAAGGAAGTTTTCTGTCAGCAATGTAACATCAGTACTGTTTGTGTTTTCAGCTCTCCCTCCCTGTTCAGGAACTCCAATTAATTGTAGTTGTTCTTCTTAATAGAGTTCCACATGTTTCTTAATGCTTCTTCACTTTTTTTTTCTTTGCTCTAATTTCACCTCATAATCAGTTGCTCCATTTTCAAGGTCACTAAGTCTGACTTCTGTGTACTCAGTTCTGCTCTTTTGGCTTTGGAATGAATTGTCTAATTCTGTAATTTTCTTACTGATCTGTTGGATTTCAGATCATTGATGTTCCATCAGTTCAAATAGCTTGCTTAATTTTTCATTTTGCTGTATTGCATCTTGTTTAGTCTCTAGGAATCTTCTATATACATTATTCTTTTGTATTCGACCTCCAATAATTTCAGAAAGCCTTCTTCATCTTGGAAGTTTTTTGATTCTTTGAGAGTTTTCCAGAGCCATGGTGGGCTGTTTCTTTAAATGGTTAGAGATGATTTGTTGCCTTCAGACCCTCTAGAGGCTGTTTAGTTTTTCTGGTGTTACCTCAACAGGAGCTGAGACATAGTTCTGAGAAGCAAGGTGGTCACCAGCTACCCCTCTGTACTCTGGAGACTGGCCCTGGTGAACTCTCTGGGGTGGCAGGCTCTGCCTCCTATCTGTCAAAGACGGCACCCTACTTATGGAGTCACTGGGGGGGCCATCAGCCAACCCTTTGATGTGAGTCAGTAAAGGCTGGATGAGATGCCACTGGACCACTCAGCAGTTATCTCCCCTGGCAGTTTTATTTTAAAAATTTAAGAGCTATCTGACAACTGTGAAAATCAGTCGGGCAATCAAGTGTGGCAGACTCTGCCTTCTGGCTGACAATGGAAGCATCTCTTCAGCCATTCCCAGATGCAATGACATAGTTCAAAGTAGGGAGGGTTTATGGCCTTGCTGCCTTGCTCAGTTGGTCCCTACTATAAGTTAACACTGTGCTAAACACAGCCTTTTTACTGGAAAAGTGCTTTATGCACTGGCAGTGCTTCTCAGCTTGGGAACTAACCCCTAGTGAAGCCTCCAGTTGGGTGACTGCCTCCCAGCCAACCAAGACGGCGTCCCGGCCAAGCTGCCCTTCCCACCACAGAACAGCAGAATCTATGATGAAGCTCAGAAAACTGAGGGTGAGGGAGGCAGTGGTGACTGCAGACAGAAGCTGGCTCTTAAAATGTGGCTACCCCATGTACTGTCTCTCTGCTGTGCTATACGCTGTTTACTTTAGCACTGCATTTCAGCGTATTTGCTATTAATGCCATCCCCTGTTCCTGGATAACAAAAAAAAGAAAGAAAGATAAAAGAAAAAAACATCAGTACCTGCAGTCCACCCAAGTGGCAAGTCAGCAGGATCAGGGTTCAGTGTGCTCTGTGTTGTCAGAGAGAGGTAGTTTCCTGTTTAGTGGCATGTACTCCAATCTGACAACCCTATGGTGTATCCTAGGACTGCCAGTGTCCAGAGTATTCCATTCAATTGTCAATGCAGACCTTAGTTTTCAGAGAGAATTGAGGAGACATGTGTCTCATCAGTAAGCTTGGCTCCCTCTAGTTGTTTAAGGAGTCGTCCTATTGTTTTCCATAATGGTTGTACCATTTTATGTTCCCACTAGCAGGGCATAAGAATTTCAGTATCCCACACAGTCTCTCCAACATTTGTTATTTTCTGTTTTTTTTTTTCAATCCTGCCAGTAATATTGGGGTGAAATAGTATCTTATGATAGTTTTGATCTTCATTTTTCTAATGGCTAATGATCTTGAGGATTTCTTCATTTGTCATTCAGCTGCCTGAATGCCTTTTTTGGCAATGCATCCATTCACATCCTTAGTCTGTTTTTAAGTGGATTATTTGTCTTTTTGTTGCAGAAGCTATTAGTTTTTTTATTATTATGATGATTAACAGAAAGTATACAATCCAAATCAATTTTGCATGCCCGCCTACCTGGAGATCCATCTGTTCTCCCCTCCCTGTGACAGCACATTCCTCCTTTTCACTCTGTACTTACAGCCAAGTGCCGTCGAGTCGTATCCTCTTAATGAACACCTTGTCCCCTCCTCTCCACCCTCTTCTCTCCCATCTAGAGAGAAACCAGTAGGACAGCCTCCTATAAATACATAAAACCATAAGGTATACACACCATATGGTCACACTGTGTCCCCAAGTCCAGACCACTGTTGTCTGAAAAGCTGACCTCAGTACTGGTTTCAGGTCAGGGCCAGCAGCAAATCTAGGGGCCATGTTCCCAGGGGAACTTCCAGGGGGTCAGCTGACCAATTCTGGTCTTTTAGTAGAGTTCTTGAATATCACACCTCTTTTTCTTGGGTTACCTCAAGGGCTCTACATTGTCTCCTCCTGCCTTTGGTGGTGACCGGGCCACCATCAAAGAACCATTTGGTTCTTCTGGTCTCATGCTGATTCAGTCTCCCATTCATGAGGGTCCTTCTGTCTCCTGGGCTCATTTTTCCTGTCTTTGCTGTAGTCGGTTGTCGTCTGTTCCAGATGAGTTTGGACTATTTGGTATACCTCAGATGGCAGCTGCTAGGCTTTTAACACCTCAGATGCCACTCACCAATATAGGGTGCAGAAGACTCTGTTAGCTAAAGACTAGCTATGCCAATTGGCCATAACATACCCTGAAAACATGATCCCCAGACCTGCATCCCTGCTACTCTATCCTTTGAAATAATGAGTTAAGTTTAGAAAACCTTTCAGTTTATGGTGTCATCTAGTTATGTTGATTTGCTCTCTACTATATGCTGTCACTGCATCTCCCGCTCTCCACTACTTTGTAGCTATCAAAGAGTCTTTTCTTCTGTACATAAATCCATTTTTCAGTCCTTATAGCAGAGGTCTCATATAATACTTGTCCTTTTGCAGCTGACTGATTTCACTTGGCATAATGTCTTCTAGTTGAAACTAGGTTATGAGATGCTTCCTTAAAATTATCATTGTTCTTTATCATTGCATAGTGTTCCATTGTGTATATATACCACAATTTATTTTTGTTTATCCATTCATCTGTTAATGGGCACCTACGTTGATTCCATCTTATTGCTATTGTGGACAGTGCTGCAGTAAATATTTGTGTGCATGTATCTGTTCAGGCGACTGCCTTTATTTCTGTAGGATACACTCCAAGCAGTGAGATTGCTTGTTCGGATGGTGTTTCTATTTCTAGCTTTTCCAGGAAGCACCGAATTGCTTTCCAAAGAGGTTGTACCTTTTTGCATTCCACCAGTAGTGTTAGATGAGCTCCAGTCTCTCTACAGCCTCTCCAGCATCATAGTCAACCTTTTTGGGGTGAGTTGGTATCTCATTGTAGTTTTGATTTGGATTTCTCTAATAGCTAATGACCATGAGCATTTCCTCATGTGTCTTTTGGTGGCCTGGGTGTCTTCTTTGGTGAAGTGTCTGTCCATTTCCTTTGCCCATTGCTTAATTGGGTAATTGCCTTTTTCTTCTTGATATTTTACAGTACCTTGTCGATTATGGAAAGCAGATGTGAATCTGACATGTAGTTGCCAAATATTTTTTCCATTCTATACACAGACTTCAACTCACTTGGTAAAGTTTTCAGATGAGCATAAGTGTTTGATTTTTAGTAGCTCTCATTTACCTATTTTCTGTTGTTTGTGCTTTGTTGGTCAGATTTTGTAGTCTGTCTAAGCTGTGTATTAAAACTTCCACTGTTGTTTCTCATTTTTTCTTACGTGTTCTGTATTGTTTTAGGTTTGATATTTAAGTCTTTGACCCATTTTGAATTTTTGTATAATGTGTGAAATATGGGTCTTCTTTCAGTTTTTTGAAGATGGATATCCAATTTTGCCAAGATCATTTGTTAAAGACACTGTTTTTACCCTACTTTACAATCTTTGTTGAATATGCATGGTTCATAAGAGGATGGTGATATTTCTGGGGACTCTGTTCTCTTCCATTGGTCTATATGTCTCTTTTTGTACCAGTACCAGGCTGTTTTGACTAGTGTGGCAGTGTAGTAGGTTCTAAGGTCAGGTAGTATGAAGCCTTCCATTGTATTCCTCTTCTTCAGTAGTGCTTTATTTATCTTGGGTTTGTTCTCTTTCCAAATAAAGTTGGTGATTTGTTTCTCCATTTCATTAAACAACGACACTGAAATTTATATTTGGATTGCATTGCATATGTAAATCAATTTGGGTAAAATAGTTTCACAGTGTTAAGTCTTCCTATCCATGAGTAAGGTAGATTTCTCCACTTATGTAAGTCTCTTTTGCCTGCTTGCAGTAGTATCTTGTGATATTCTCAGTATAAGTCTCCTACTTTTCTGGTTAGATTTATTCCTAGGTATTTTATTTTGTGGGGGTGCTATAGTAAATGGTATTTATTTGTTGATTTCCTTTTTGATGTTCTCTTTGTTGGTGTAAAGGAATCCTACTGATTTACTTATGTTTATCTTATATCTTGATAGTTTGCTGAACTCTTCTATTAATTCCAGTAGTTTACTTATGGATTTTTTGGGTTCTCTGTGTATATGATCATATCATCTACAGATAGGGATATTTTTACTTCTTCTTTCTTGATTTGGATGCCCTTTATTTCTTTGTTTTACGAGATTGCTGTAGCCAGAACCTCTAGCAGAATGTTGAATAGAAGTGTTAACAGTGGACATCCCTGTTTAGTTCTCATTTTTAGGGGGAATTCTTTCAGTCTCTCTCCATTCAGGATGAGGTGGGTGGTTGGCTTTGCATAGATGCCCCTTATTTCACTGAGGAATTTCCATTCTATTCCTGTTTTGCTGAGAGTTTTTAACATGAATTGGTGTTGGACTTTGTCGAATGCCTTTTCTGCATCAATTGACAGAATCAAGTGATTCTTATTATTTGTGCTATTTATGGAGTTGATGCCATTAATTGTTTTTCTGCTGTTGAACCACCCCAGCATCCCTGATATGAATCCAGCTTGTCATGATGACTTACTTTTTGATGTCCTGCTGTGTTCTGTTGGCTAGGATTTCACTGAAGATTTTTGCATCTAGGTTTATGGTGATATTGGTCTATTATTGCCTTTTTTTTTTTTTTTTTTTTTTTGTGGAGTCTTTCCCTGGCTTTGATTATCAAGGTTGTGCTGGCTTCATAGCATGATTTTTGAAATATCCCATCCTTTTCTAGGTTTTGAAATAGCCTCAGTAGAACTAGAATCATCTCCTCTCTGAAAGTTTGGTAGAATTCTCTGCTGAAGCTGCCTGGACCAGGACTTTTTTGGTTGGTAGTTTTTTGATGATTTTTTCAGTCTCTTCCTTTGTGATGGGTTTTCTGTTTTACTTGTCCTTGTGATAATTTTGGTAGGTGATATGAATCTAGAAATTTGCCCATTTCCTCTAGGTTTTCAAATCTGTAGAGTATAATTTTTCATAGTATTCTGTTATGATAATTTTGAATTTAGATGAGTCTGTTGTGACATGTCCAGTCTCGTTTCATTTTCAGGTTATTTCCTCTCCTATTTTTCTTTGCTAAGTTTAGCCAGTGGTTTATCAATTTTGTTGATCTTTTCAAAAAACCAGCTTTTGGTTTTGTTAATTCTTTCAATTATTTTTCTATTTTCTAATTTGTTTAGTTGTGCTCTAATTTTTATTATGTGTTTTCTTCTGTTGCCTGAGGGTTTTTTTGTTGTTCTCTTTCTATTTGTTCATGTTGTAGGGTTAATTCTTTGGTTTGGGCCCTTTCTTCATTCTGGATTTGTGCATTTAGAGAGATAAATTGACCTCTGAGCATTGCTTTTGCTATAGGCTGTGGTTAGGTGTGTTTTCATTCTCATTTGATTTCATTAATTTCTTTATTGTGGCTTTGATTTCTTCTGTAACCCATGGGTTTTAGAGCAAGATGTTCAGTTTCCTTGAGTTTGAATTTCTACCTATGTTTTTTCTGCTGTTGATTTCAATTTTTATGGTGTTATGGTCCGAGAAGATGCTTTGCAGTAATTAGTGGTTTGGATTTTGTTGAGAATTGCTATATTATGAACTAATACATGTTCTATTTTGGAGAATATTCCATGTGCATTGGAAAAAAAGATGTATTTGTCTGCTTTTGCATAAAAAGTTCTGTATATGTCGAGGTCTAGTTGGTTGGTTCTTGCAGTAAGATCTTCGTTATCTTTATTGAGCTTTTTTCTGGATGATCTATCCATTACTAAAAGTGGACTATTGAAGTCTCCTACTATTATTGTGATGTGATCTATCTCATGTTTCATTGTTGCTGGTGCTTGTTTGATATATTTAGATACTCTTGTATTAGGCGCATAAATATTTAATTATTGTTATATCCTGCTTATGTAGTCAACCTTTCAACAATAAATAGTGAACATCCACAGTGGTGTATTTTACTTTAAAGTCTATTTTATGAAATTAGTATTGCCACTCCTGTTCTTCTTTGCCTGTTGTTAGCTTGGTACGTGTTTTTCCATCCTTTGATTTTCAGTTTGTTCACATCTTTCAGTCTAAGATGTGTTTCTTGTAAGCAAAATATAGATGGATCTTGGTTTTTAATCCAAGCTGTTACTCTGTGCCTCTTTATTGGACCATTCAACCCATTTACATTCAGTGTAATTATTGATAAATATATCTCTAGTACTATCATTTTGGTGCCTTTGTTTTTGTATCGGTCACGTTTTCTTTGTTCCACTTAATGTTCTGTTCTCGGTCGTTTTTCTTTATAGGTTTTCTTTTCATCCTTTTCAGTGTTGGTTTTGTGACTATTGAGAGTTGTGTATTATGTTTCTTGTTTTGATATGTAGCATTGTTAGTTTGCTTTGTGGCTACTCCTTTGATCTACCTTTGTGTTCATGGTTTAAACCCATCTTTAACTCAGCCATATATCCTTAACTTACTCTCTATTTGAAGGGGCTATAACTACTGCAACACATTCCTCTTTATAGTGTGATGATATTGTAGTTTACATGTTAAGATCTCTTGTTCCCTACTTTTATATTTTAGCTTTGATTGAGCTTTGTGACTTCTCTAAGACTCTGGATGCTGTATCCCTCATTGCGTCCGTCATGAATTGAATTGTGTCCCCCCGAAAATATGTGTAGCCATGTGGCTGAGCCATGATTCCCAATATTTTGTGATTGTCCTCTATTTTGTGATTTTGCTGTGCTGTATGTTAAAGGATTAAGGTGGGACTATAAATCCCTTCATAGGATTATCTCCCTGCTCCACTGTAAAGGGAGTTTCTCTGGAATATGGCTTGTCCCACCTTTAATCCTTTCATCCTACAAGAGATAAATGGAAAGAGAAGCAAGCAGAGAATTGGGAACTTCATACCATCAATAAAGCAGCACCAGGAGAAGAGCGTGTCCTTCAAACCTGAGGTTCCTGTGCCAAGACGCTCCCTGCACAAAGACTGATGCAATACCAGACTTTCCTTGAGAGCTGACAAGGGAGGAAAGCCTTCCCCTGGAGTGGACATCCTGAATTTGGACTTGTAGCCTACCGGGCTGTGTAAGAATAAACCTTCCTTTGTTAAAACCATCCACTCTGTGGTATTTCTGTTAGAGCAGCCCTAGCTGACTAAAACAGCATCCTTGAGTATATGTCTGGTGTTATTAATTTTCTAAATGAAGAGCTCTTGTGGTGTGAGTTTAGCTTTTGCAGTCTCTGAGCTTCTGTTTATCTGAGAATGTCTTAATTTTGCCATCATACTTGAGACACAATTTTGCAGTATATGTAATTCTTGGTTGGATGTTTTTCTCCTTCAAGGCTTTGTATGTGTCATCCCACTGCCTTCTTTCAGCATGGTTTCTGCCAAGAAGTCAGAGGATAGCCTACAGGGCTTCCCTTTGTATTTAATTTCACTTTAAGCCTAGGTGCCTTTAAGAGCTTCTCTTTATGTCTCATTTTGTGGTGTTTGATAAGCATCTTGAATATCTATGTTCTCTTCTTTCATGATGTCAGAGAAGTTTTCTGTCAGCAACTCTTCAACAGTTTTCTCTGTATCTTCTGCTATCCCTCCCTGTTTAAGAATTCCAGTTAATCACAGATTATTCCTCTTGATAGAGTCCCACAAGCGTCTTACTTCTTCTTCATTTTTCTTGTTTCTTTCATCTGGTTTATCCTCATAAATGCTGGTGTCAGCTGTTTTGTCTTCAGTCTCAGTAATTCTGCATTCCATTTCCTCAGTCATACTCTTTTGGTTTTGCATTGAATTGTCCATCTCTGTCATTTTATTATTGATCTGCTGAATTTCAGATTGTTGATGTTCTAGTAGCTCATATAGCTTACTTAATTTTTCATTTTGTTCTGCTGCACTTTGTTAAACCTCTAAAAGGGCACTGTACATAATTCTTTTATATTCTACCTCCAAAAATTTCAGAAAACCTTTATCTGGGACAGTTTTTGATTTTTTATTTTTGGAGTTTTCTGGAACCATGATGATCTGCTTCTTTAAATGATTAAATATTGATTGTTGTTTTTGAGAGAGGAATAAAAGAATATACCACTTAAATTCCAGTAAGCCTGGGTGCACAGCTTGTGAGCCTGTAAATGAATGATTGTAAACAGCTGAAAATGGCTCGAATGTATAACATCGGACCCTCAGAACTGTCAGATCTGGCCTGCTGAATGTGACCTCTGCACCCACATCCAGGCCTATGTGTTTTCCTCCTTGAATGGTGAATTCACCTGAGGAAGTAACCTCTGTTATATTGTTTAGATAAGAAGGCACCAGTTTACTTTGTCAGGAACTTCCCAAACCCTATTCAAACTCAATGCCTGCTTTCTGCCTGAAGTCTAAATTAGGGGTGGGGAGTCAGATACCAGCTTCCACCCCCCCCCCACTGAGATCCTGAGATAAGCTCAATTTCTAAGGAGAAGGTTAAAGTCCAGATGTCTCTCTCTGGTGCCAGCCCAAGATGCTCCCTCCTCCCCCCCTAGAAATCCCTGATAAGCCCAGTTTCTAAGAAGGGAGTAGCTTCTTCCTGTGTTACTTAATGCTAACTGCTTATCTAGTGCCTCTTTAAGTATGCTGGACTAATAGAAATGCAATATGAAAATCTGTATATCTATAACTGCCAGTTAAGAGAACATGTGGAAATTCCTTTGTCTACTTTCTTGGAAAAATGTATAAATACATGTGTCTGATAATGGAACGGGGTGCACAGCTATTATTTGGACTTGAGTCCATCCACTGCACTGCTAGCTGATAAACACCAAGATGGTGTTCGAGGTGTTTTCTGTTCCGTGGGCTGAACTTATCCTTTTCCTGCTACATCTTCATGCTATCAAAAACTGTTCCTTTTTTGCAGTATTACACCAATGGGAGCTATTTCATAGCTCTAAGAAGGGCATGAGTAAGGGCACTACTAGACTTGGTTGCCTGCTGCTGCTGTGTTCTCTAGGTGAAGCTGTCTTATGTATAGCTTCTCTGGTAATAGGGACACTTTCAAGCTCAGCAATGCTCTTTGGCTTGATGGCTGGCCCCAGCTGGGTCCTCAGGAGTGGCAGGCCCCACCTCCTGGCTGGTAAAGATGGTGACCTATTTGTGCTGACTCTCCAGCATCATGCCAGTCAATACCGTCACTTAGGTCATGGAAGGGTGGAGAGAATGATGCCACCACACTCAGCTTCCAGGGACCATTACATTCTCTAGGTGTGCTAATCTTAAAAACTGCTCTTGTGCTGAGTGGGGTGCTGTCGAGTGGCAGCTGTAAGCTGCCAGGCCCTCAGGGGTAGTAGGCTCTGCCTACTGCCTGGCAAAGATGGCATCCTATTTATGGAATTTCTCGGGGACTGTTGGCAGACCCTATGACATGGCTAAGTGAAAGGAGGTGAACATGGTGCCACCACACTCAGCTTCCAGTCACCACTGCATTCTCTAGATGCACTTATCTTCAAAACTGCTTTTCTATTGAGAGAAGTTTTGACCAGTGACAGCTGACAGCAGCTGGGCCCTCAGAAGTAGGAAGCCCTACCTTCTGGCTGACAAAGGTGGAGCCCTACTTATAGAGTATTTTCGGCTGTCAGCAGATGCTATGATGTGGCTCAAGGATAGGAGGGATTTGGGCATCCCCACACTTAGGCACCAGCCCCAACTACATTATGTAGGTATGACTGTGTTAAAACAACTTTTCTGTTGGGAGAAGCACTGTCCAAATGGGCACTGTTGCTCAGCATTGGAGTTAGCTGCAGGTGAGCCCAAAGATGTGGCTGACTCCACCTCTCAGCTGACCAAAATAGTGTCCCACCTGAGCTGCCTCACATGCACAAAGTCAGCTATATCTATGGCACAGCTCAACAAAGAGAAGGAGGAAGGGCACTGACACCCTTGATCGCCAGCTGCTGCTGGGTTCTCCAGATGTGACCATCCCAAGCGTAGCCTGTATGCTGCAGGATATACTATTTACTTAAGTACTGCAGCTCAGTGTAGTAGCTGCCAGTCTCTCAGGCTTGGTCATCCCAGTCCCAGTCTCTGGATTAACAAAGGTGTCCACACATGTCAGCCTCTCTGCTGCTGTGCCAGCAGAAGGGAGAATCATTGCACTGCTATCTTACTCTTGACAAAGGTAGTTTTCCCCTTCCTATCACCCAGTCTGATCTCACAGACCTACATCTGATCTTGGGGCTCCTAGAATGTCCAGACTGCTTTGTTCAGTTATTTTTTTAGGTCTCAGTTCTCAGAGGCAATTCAGGAGACATGTGACTAGTCTGCCACCTTGGACTTAACCTCCAAGGTATTAGTGTTTTTAAAAAATAATTTGTTATTCTTGTTGTTATGAATATGCAAAGTATAATATATACCAATTTTTTCTATGTGTTAAATTCAGTGACAGATATTATGTTTTTAAAGTTATGAAACCAGTCTTGCCTTCCTTTTCTGAGTTGTTTTGTTTCTCCATTAACATAAACTTACTAACCCCTAAATTTCCTGTTAATCTTTCTGATTGGTGTTGCCTGTTTGATCTCATATAGATAACTCTTAAAGAAACACAATGGTTAGAGCAGATATTCTTTACTAGTAAATTCAACTGTTGCTTGGTTTTCAGAAAACTTTTTGGCTTAAGGTTTAAGGTTTAAAGATTATCTCAGGTCAGTAGTTTCAGAGGGCCTTCCAGTCTTCATGACTTCAGAAATTCTGGATTCCATAAGAATTTCAAATTCAGTTCTGTATTTGCCACCTTTGATCAGGATTCTTCTGTAGAGTCTTTGATCAAATGCTCAGTAATGACAGCTGGACACCATCCAGTTCTTCTGGTCTCATGGCAAAGGAGGCAGTTGTTTATTCCATTTCCTCCTTCTACTCTTGACTCTCCATTGAAGGGAGTTTTCAGAATATTAGAGTAGTCAACAAGTTCTAATGCTACTGAGATTTATTTTTTATTTTTATTTTTTATTATGATTGAATGAAAATGTACATCCCCATACAAATTTGCATGCTGACCTATATGCAGCTTCCACTGCTCTCCCTCTACTCCATACGTGTCTTATCTTCCCAACAGTCTCCTATCTTCTCTCCACCCATTCTCCTTCCTCCAGTATGAGGTCAACAAGACGACCTCCTATAGATGTCTAGAACCATAAAATGCCCACACAATATGGTCACTATGTGTCACCAAGTCCAATCCATTGTTGTCCAAAAAGTTGACCTTCTTTATGATTTATGGACAGGGGCAGCATCAGGGCCAAGGGCTATGCTGCCACAGGAACTCTGAAGTCCCTGGACCATCAATAGTTGTCTTTTAGTGGAGATCTCAGGGTGCACCTGTATTTATACTTGTGTTGTCAGTGATACTTAGCTTTGTGAGCTTCCTTGTGGCTATCACTGGTGGTGGCCAGGCACCATCTGGTTCTTCTGGTCACAAGTTGATGTAGACATCCAATCACATGGGTCTGTCTTCTGGATTCTCTTTCCCCCATGTTGTTATGGACCTTGGTGGTCATCTGTTCCTGCTAAGTTGGGATCATTTGCTGTACCCTCAGATGGCAGCTTAGCAGCTTTTAAGACCCCAGATGCCACTCACCAATGTGAGGTGTGGAGAGTCCTCATTAGCAAAACTCTAGTTATGCCAATTGGCCTCAGTTTCACCTGAGAGCACGGACCCTGGCCTCCCATCCCAACTCCTCAGTCCTTGCAATATTGGGTTAAGATGGGAGGAATACACAAGTTGTGTTGAGGTCCCATTAATACTGTTCTTCTTACTAATGTGCGCTGTCACCAGTTTCACCCAACCAAATTTCTAACATCTATCTAATCTAAACCCTCCCTCCTTGCCCTCGTGCCCTCCCCACTCTTGCAGCCGTGAAAGAGTCTTTTCTGTTATGCATGAGTCTGCTTTTAAGTTCTTATCACAGGGGTCTCATACAATGTTTGTCCTGTCACTGACTACTTTCACTCAACATAATGTCCTCCAGTTGAAGCCAGGATAAGAGATGTTTCCTGCTATCATCGTTGTTCTTAGATTTACTTTTATTATGTACAATTGCTATACAGACATAATAATAGTTTGGCCACCTGTTTTGGTCATCTAGTGTTGCTATAACAAATACCACAAAGAGATGGTTTTGACAAAGAGTTTATTTTCTCACAGTTCAGTAGGCTAGAAGTCTGAATTCAGGGAGCTGGTTCCAGGGGTATTGTTCTCTGTCAGCATTGGAAGAAGGTCCTTCAGTCTGCCCTTGGTCTGGGAATGTCTAAGCCCAGGAACATTTCCGTTCCTGACACTGCTTTTTTGTGGTGTGAGGCCTCCAAATCTCTCTGCTCACCCCTCTCTTTCGTATCTCAAAAGAGATTGGCTTAAGACACCATCTAATCTCGTAGACCTCACAAATATAACTGCTACTAATCCCTCTTATTAAATCATAGTGATAGAATATATAACTCACAGGAAAAGTCCATCAAATGACAAAATGATGGATAATCATACAATAGCAGGAATCATAGCCCAGCCAAAGTAATGCACACATTTTTAGGGGGACATAATTCAATCCATGACACTACCTTTGATAGGAATTACTTAAATATCAGCACATCCTTTACTTACTTGTTGGTGAAGTAATTATTGAGACTAGATACTATTTCTTCATTCTGTGCATAGTTACAAACTGTCATTGTTTGATTTCAATAAAACTTGTATTTGTTGTTTCTTTTGATGAGCTTTTCCCAATTTCAGTTAAAGCCCATTACTCAAATACAATTATTTCTAGGGCTTACTTTATTCTCAAAAGTGTCCCAGTTTGAACAGTAAATTATTTGGTCACTCCATAAATATGAGACGTAACTTTAAACACTTAGAGCATACTCATCTGTCCATCAGGTTTCTTACTGATAACTAGAGAGAAGACTTGGAACAATCTATGTGCCACTTAACTATAGTTTTAATTGCCTCCCAGTTAGATATGGCTTGACGTTTTTTGAAGGGAAATTGAAGCAGTATCACCTGCCAAAGAATCTTCTTTGCGATGCAGAATATTTCCATGTATCACCATTTACCTCCACCTTAGATGATGAAGCCAGCCAAGCCAAGTGCTGTGTGATTTTATTAAACTACTTGCTAAGTGCCAAGTGATGTACAATTTATACATATTTATTTAATCCTTACAAAAATCTGAAATTATTCCCATTTTACATATAAGAAAGGTCATTCAGTCAGGATTTGACTTCACGCAGTTTATCTTCTGAGCCCCTTAACCAGTCTATTCTACAGTCCTATAAATAGTGTTACTTGTCCCTTCCTTTCCTTCCTCTTCCTCATTAGCTTTCTCACTTGCTTCAGCAACTAAATATTTCATTGGGACATGCTAGTCAAATGTTTCTATAATTTTAACTATTTGAATTGTGGAAGATAATGCACAAAGAACAAAACGAGATCTTCATTGTGTATAGTCATTACTGCAGAGTTTGATAAAGCTAAGCCAAGTTAGTCTTTTATGGGATGAAGATATTGTGTCAAACATCCTGTGCTGTTTTCTTTTAAAAGGGTCCATAGCAGTTTTTTGATAACTGACTATGAGAACCAGTCAAATCAGACAGTCTTCAGGGAAAAAAAAAATTAGTGTATAATTTAAGCAACTACATCTAATTGCTATCTATTGCTGTATGGCAGTTCATCCCAAAATTTAACAGCTTAAAATACCAGATACTTGTTTTCTGATAGCTGCTGCAGGTCAGGAATTCAAGAGGGGCATAGCTTGGTGGTTATGGTATAGGATCTCTTACAAGGTTGTAGGTGAGGTGTTGACTGGGGCTGTGGTCTTCTGAAGACTTGCCTGGGGCTTGCTCACATGGCCGTATGCAGGAGGCCTCACTTCTTGCCCTGTGGGCCTGTCTACACCCATTGCTGTCCTTGGTTCTGACCGTGATTCTATAGGACATCGTAGAACTGCCCTGTAGGGTTTCCAAGGAGTTGCTAGTAGATCAGAACTGCCAGCCTTTTGGTTAGCAGCCTGAGTTCTTAACCGCTGCCACCAGGGCACTTTCAGGGCCTTAAAGTGTCCTAGTGACATGGCAGCTGGCTTCCCTCAGAGCAAGTGATATAAGAGAAAAGGCAAGACAGAAGCAACAGTGTCTTTTATGATCCATTCTCACCATATGCTATCAAGTCTGCTGTATTCTATCAATCACACAGACCTAACCTGATGCAGCGTGGGAGAGTACAAGAAGGTTGAGGCTCACAGGGACCCATCTAGGAATCTGGTATCACAGTTCAACCTTTGGCCTTCTATGATTCATGTCCCTCCCACATGCAAAAATGTACTTACCTCCTCCCAAAGCTCCCAATGTGTCATTCCACCACAGCATCAGCTCAAAGTTCAGACTCTCGTCATATAAATAAGATTCAGGTATAAAGGAGATTTTTCAGGTAGTTCTTAAGTACAGCTTTTTGAGTACAGTGCCTCTTGACCTGAAGTTTTTTGTCACCACACACATATAATGTTGGGATAGGCATAGAATATCCAGCGTATAGCCCTGGTTGGTCAGGGATTAAGAGCTTGGCTGATAACCAAAAGTCTGCAATTTGAAATCCATCAGCTGTTCCTTGAAAAACCTATGGTAGAATTCTACCCGGTCTACAGAGTCACTGCCAAATTTTTTTTTTTTAAATTGGGTAAATAAAGGGTCACAGAACTGTCACTGGTTTACCGCCATTCTGAAATCCAGTTAGGGACAGACTGGCATTTCCTTGATTAGAGTTCAATGCCTGGGAGTAATAAATACTCTATGACCCTTGGCTCCATACTCTCAGCTCATGTTCCTACTTTTTGAGTCAGGCTTCCTTTCACAAGACCGCACCGTTTGGAGGTGACTAGTTTTCTTAACTTGCTTATAGAAGTTTGAGGAGGTCCACAGCTTCTTTTCATTTTGTTCAGTTTATGCGCCTTTCAGTTCAAGCTGGCAGCATTTTTGCCAGTTATCTTCTGCTGATGTAATTCTCCAGGCATCCCCTGTCTTCCTCATATAGTTGTCAGGTGCTGTCAAGCTGGTTCCAACTCATAGTGACCCTGTGTACAAAAGAATGAAACACTGCCTAGCCCTGTACCCTTCCACAATCATTTCTATGCTTAAGCCCATTGTTGCAGCCACTGTGTCAATCCATCTTGTTGAAGGTCATCTTCTTTTTCAGGAAGCCTCTATTCTATCAAGCATGCTGTCTTTCTTCGGGGACTGATCGTTCTGGACAACATGTCCAAAGTATGTGAGATGCAGTCTTGCTATCTTTGCTTCCAAGGAGCACTCTGGTTGTCTTCCTCACAGCCATGTGTATTGATGGAAATACATCCCATTCCAGCTCCAAGGGGTTTCAACTGGTTGATTTAAGCCAGATAGGACGGTTTCATTCGCCTCACCAGAGGTGTTGCATGTGTTGTCTTATTCAGTTCTCGTAACAACCCTGTGTCATAGGCACTGATAATATTCCTATATTTTAGTTGATAGAATAAGCAGCTTGCTCATGGCCACACAGTTAACAGGTCACCAAACAGGCATCTAGCCCAAACCAGAATGGTTCCAACATCTGTGCTTTAGTCACTACACAGAGGGAAGAGAACTTCTAAAAGAAGGACAGTTTCCTAGCTCTCAGTGATAAAGTAGCTGACTTGGTATACCTACTTGGTGGGTTAAAAAAAAAAATTGCTGTTGAATTGATTCTGATTCACAGTGACCCTACAGAACAGAGTAGAACTGCCCCCATAGGGCTTCCAAGAGGCACTTGAAACTGCTGACCTTTTATCTAGTAGCCACAATTCTTAACTACTACTCAAAAACCAAACCCACTGCTGTAGATTCGGGTCTGACTCATAGTGAACCTATGGGTCAGAGTAGGACTGCCCCATAGAGTTTCCAAGGAGTGCCTGTAGGATTTGAACTGCCAACCTTTTGGTTAGCAAACACAACACTTAACCTACTATGCCACCAGGGTTTTGAAACTGCCATCAATTGCTCTAATTCTTGTGGAAGAAAATATGGTGGCTTTAAAATAACTTAAATGTGTTTTCTTTCCCTCTGTCAAAACCAAGGAGATTTTTATAAGTTTAAAAGAAGATCAGGGTTGTAATTTCTTAATAAGTTCTTTGCCTATTAGATGGACTAATGATGACTTTGCCACTTCTTTGGTATCTAGACAAGAGTATAATTTCAGTCTCAGACCCTCTCACTTACTCCCACCCATTCAGTAAGCCCTTAATGAGCTCATGAAAGGGTGGCAACCACCTCTTGTATTTGTGTCTTTCCCTAGAATATTTTATACAAAACCACATCCAAGAGAGTTTTGGATGGGGTCAAGGAAATGAATCCCAGTGCTGCATCTCTAACCAAAATTAGTTTTGTGTCAAACTAAGTATTTTGTGTCAAACTAAACAAATATTAGTTTCTATGACTTGATGAAAATACGTTTACTCTTAGTGTTTTGATTATGGTGTTGTTTAAAGGAAGTCGTATTTAATTTTGATGTTCATCTTTTTTTTTTTAGGAATAGGAAACGGGTCTCAAATATGCCCACGTAATTTTGTTTCTAGCAGACTTATTAGGCTATAACTCAAGGGACACCTTAGAAATTCAAATTTTTTGGAACACAAGAGCCTTAATAATGCAAATGTTTTCTTTGTGTTCTGATTTGGTGTTGTTTAGAGAAAGGAGTTATTTAGTTTGAAGGTGGGATTCTCTTTTCCTCTTACCGATCAGTGGAGGTAACTCACAAGAAGTTCTGGTGCTCAAAGGTATTTACAGTTTTTGAATAGTCACTCCTACTCGTTTAAAAGACTTAGAGGGAAACAGCTACACTTATCCTTTTGTTCTGTTAATCTAGTTTAAATGCTGGCTGGAGTTGTTTATATAGGAGATTTCAACTATAGTATTGTTTGCCTAAGGAAGAAAGCTTGGTAGTGATCTTATGCAATATTTACAGTCTGCAAGCAGTATATATTTAGGGAATCTTGCTAAAATATTGCATGACAGGAAATTTCAATAAGCATGTTTAAATGAATTCTAAGAAACCAGACAGAAAGGAAATATGCTTCTTGGTTCTGAAACATTTATCTCCCTGGATGGAAAAGGGTAGGGTTAAACCTTTGAATGATAGATAGTTCAAGAGAAAAATGCACATTAATCTGTGGCTTAATGTGTTCCCTAAATGTCTTAATTGCTTTTAAAGCCATGTAAATAAATAACATTCAGAGGATGTGAATTAATATCCCAAGAAAATGACTTTCCTGATGTAAGGGCTCCTATTTCAATAATATTTACAAGGTACTACAAATAATTTGCAGCCCAGAGTTGAGAAGCTTGCTGTTGGGAAATCTGATTTTATCAACTAACAGAGAAGCTTCGTTTGCTTCATTTTACCACAAGGTCAGTTCTTGTCCTAGGTATTCATGTTTTATTTTTAAAAGGAAAGAAGGATCCACTTTCCTGAGGAAGAGACAGATTCTGGGTTAATTAACCCAGTGTGGATTCTGAATTACTGAGTTTATGGTTATTTTAATGTTTTAAAGTTAAGAATTGAACCTGAAAATTAAGCTCAGCACATCTCAGATTTATTTCTGAGTAGAACATTTTATGTATTACAGAGAGAGGGTTAAAAAGAAGGTAGTTTTCTGTGCACATTCATTCTTTTTGTCACAAAAATATTATTATTATACTTCAGATGAATGTTTGCAGGACGAGCTAGCTTCTCAGTAAACAGTACACATACTGTTTTGTGACATTTGTGACCAGCCCCATGCCGTGACACGTGGCACTCTCCCTCCTCGACACTGGGTTCCCCTTTGCAGCTTTCCTGCCACTTCCTGCCTTCCAGTCCTTGCCCCCGGGCTAGTGCACCCGTTTAGTCTGATTTTGTTTTATAGACCTGTCTCATCCTTGGCTGAAGGGTGAATCTCTGGAGCCACGTCATTACTAAGCTAAGAGTACGTGGAGACCACATTCTCAGGGTTTCTCCAGTCTCTGTCAGGCTGGTAAGCCTGGTCTTTTTTTCTGAACTAGAATTTTGTTGCATATTTTTCTCCTGTGCGCAGGCCCCTCTGTTGTAATTGCTGTCAGAGCAGCTGGTGGTGGTAGCTGGGCACCATCCAGCTGGGCTACATTCGGGCTGGTGGAGGCTGCGGACGTTTGGGTACGTGTTAGTCCTTCGCACTACTCTTTCCCTTTGTCTCCGGGTTTCTTCATTTTCCCTTACTCCAGATGGGCTGAGAACAGCCGGATATCTTAGATGGCTATTCACACAAGCTTTTAATACCCTGGACACCGCTCACCAAAGTAGAAGGCAGAGCATTTTCTTTATAAACTACATTGAACCAGTTGAGCTATATAAGCATCCATTTTCTGAATTAAAAGTGAATGCATGTGGCCAAAAAGTTTTTTTTTTTCTCATTTCCCTTTCACACAATAATGATAATAATAAAATCTACAAATTGGTTACCATTTTGGAGAAGTTTTAATGTTGAATTTTCTTTGGATTGTAGCAGTCAGCTTATTCTCTCTTTTGTGCCTGCATATGATCCCTTCCTGTTTCCTTTCCTCCGCATATAAAAGGTCTGTGGTGTTTTTCACTTGGACCATGACTCACAATTTTACATAATGACCAAAGAAACCAAACCCATTGCCTTCAAGCTGATTCCAACTCATAGTGCCCTGTAGTGCAGAATAGAACTATCCCATAGATTTTGTAAGGAGCGCCTGGTGAATTTGAGCTGCTGAGCCTTTTGGTTAGAGATGTAGCGCTGAACCACTCACTACGCCACCAGAGTTTGCATTATGAATCAGTACATAAATACATGTATATCCCTCTATCCATTCATATAAGCAACAAACACAAGTTAACAGAAAAATACACTACATGTATGCTACTGCGACTTTTTGTATTCCAGTAAAAAAAAAAAAAAAAGATGATTCACAACACATGAACTTGATTTCATAGCCTACAGAGTTGTGACCCGCAGTTTGATAAATTGCTGTCTAAACTCTAGAGATGGAAATCCTGGTGGTGTAGTGGTTCAGTGCTATGTCTGCTAACAAAAAGTTCAGCAGTTCAGATCTTTCAGGTGCTTCTTGGAAACTTGATGGGCAGTTCTACTCTGACCTGCAGGGTAGCTGTGAGCTGGAATTCATTCAACAGCAGTGACTTTGGCTTTTAGAATTTAGAGAAATAACAGAATTGAACAACTACGTTCTGGGTGACTTTCAGGAATTCTGAATGCAAGTTAAACTTCTCTTCTTCCTGCTCTACCGTCTTCCATGTTTTCCCTTAAGCAATCATTTCTTCCCTATTTTGTATTCAGACCTGGAACTTTGTGGGTTGAAAGATGGAAAGGATATTTTTGTTACTACTGGCTTCAAGAGTAGAGGAAGTTGCAGGCAGGACGTATCTCATGGAATAAGCTGTTAAGGAATGAAACTGCTGTAACTTGGGTGTGAGTATCAAGTTCCTGATAGATACGCTTTAAACTCGTAGATGTGGTCTTTTATTGTAGATGCGCTTTATGTAATAAATAAGTCTTCAGAATACTAGAGCACATTTAATGTTTGTAAATGGCCTTCTTCTTAAGCATAATGGAGAACTAATTCAAGGAATCATGCTCCCCTCCTTTTAAATTCACAAATCCTTTTTATTCTATAGCTAATAATACTAGAATGTCACCTACAGCAGTGCAGGAATTTTGGTCCATTTGGCTCACCGCTATATCCTTGAACCCTCGGTGGTGCTCATTAAATATTTGTTCAGTGACTCTAGACATTAGCATTTCCTAGATTCCCCCAACTGGGACCACACTTGTATTCATATAACAAGAAAATTTGTACACATGTTGTTGGTCAGTGTTTCTTATCACATTTTCTAGAACACATTTATGTCAATGTCATGTTTAATAAATAATTTCTGTAAGTGTTCTGGGTTCCAGGCAGTGGGAACGAACTGTATAAAAGCTCTGAGGCAAAGAAGAGCTTCGCTGGTCTGATAGGAGCTTTCTCTTTAAAGGGCAGAGGAACAGAAAGTGAGGCTGGAGAGGCAGGTAGGGACCACTTCACGCAAGTCTTCCAGACCATGAAAGAGTTTGGACTTTGTTACAAATACAAAGGAATAGCCATTCTCAGACTGGCGGTTTCTGATAAGACATTGGTCTTTCCGCAACAGTGAGAGGCTTTTAACTGAAATCCTAGCTAGACTCATTTCATCAAATGAAACTTGAATATCTAATTAATTATCATGTATTAAGTAAAAAATGTGTAGTCCTTTGCTATTATCCATTGTTCTAACACCCATTCAGCAATGCATATATTTTCTTTGGTAATTTTCTCACTCAAAAGTGCCCAGGATTTTATTTTTATTCTTATATTATCTATTCCTATTTTTCATGATACTGTGCATTGATTGGCATTTAGTAAACATTTATTGAAGACTTTCCTAACCTAATAAACCTGCAGACTAGTAGCAGAATTAGGATACATAAATATTACAAGGTAGAAATGTGTGAAGTGGCATAACAGATATCTGTCAGGTACTCCAGGGAGTTCAGAAGAGATTCTTCTCAGCCAAACAAGGGGAGAGGGGAAACACAAGGAAAGAAGGGAGAGAAGTACTGAAGGAGGAATCATTTGCTCATGGCTTTGAAAATGATAGAATTCTGAGTATTCAGAAACTGGAAAAAGTACAGAAATTCCATAAGAGGTCCAAGAATAAACAAGTTTGTGTGTTTTAGTGTAATCCTCACTGCATATCAAATCCTCAACTTGATATGATTGTCACCAGACCTTTGGAACATATTCAGTACTATAATAGTTTGAATGTGTTACGCAGTAAGAGAAAGTTCATAGAGCTCTGAAGGAAGCTATCTGTGGTTCCAGCCAGGGCTGTTGATCTCTGACTTTCTCAGCTGCTTAAATTTATTAACAGTTTATATGGAGTGACATCAGGATTGGAGAAAGGATTGGAAAAAGACTCGTTAACAACCTGCAACATGCAGAAGACATAACCTTGCTTGCTGAAAGTGAAGAGGACTTGAAGAACTTACCTCTCAAAATCAAGGAAGAAAACTGAACCAATAAACAGCATCATGAAAACAGTTAACTACTGAGATTGTCAAGGATTTCATTTTACTTAGATCAACAATCAACATCCATAGAAGCAGCAGTCAGGAAATCAAATGACATATTACATTGGGGAAATCCACTACAAAAGACCTGTTTACAGTTCTAAAAAGAAAGACTTTGATGACTAAGGTACATCTGACCCAAGCTACGGTCTTTTCAGCCACCTTTCATGCATGCAAAAACTGGATAACGAATTGGGAAGACCAAAGAAGAATCAATGCATTTGAATTGTGGCGTGGCGATAGTGAAGAAAATTGAGTATATCCTAGACTACCAGGAGAATTAATAAATCTGTCTTGAAGGAAGTACAACCAGAGTGCTCCTTACTTTGGCTTACTTATTTTGTAAATGTTATCAGAAGGAACCAATTCCTGGAGGGTATCATGTTGTTGAAGTAGAAAGTCAGTGAAAGAGAGGAAGACCCTCAACGAGAAACCCAAACCCACTGCCTTGATTCTGACTCATAGTAACCCTATAGGACAGGATAGAACTTCCCAATAAAGTTTCCAAGGAGTGCCTGGTAGATTTGAACTGCCCACCTTTTGGATAGCAGCCGTAGCATTTAACCACTATGCCACCAGGGTTACTAAAGAATTGGAGAAATAGCTTTAAAAGAACACTGGTTGGAGAGACAGAGTGAAGTCTTTTTCTACTGCTATCTGCATGTGTGATCTCATCTCAAACTATCGGTGTTTCTCTGTCTATAAATGGAAGATGATAGTCAGGTCCCTGTTTAGCTTCTCTCCCTTATAGCATAGGTAACTGTGTTTCATAATGGAAAAATTCTCTGAAGAAATGTGCTGCATAAATCAGAAAATATAAACAGCAATTTAAAAAGAATTATTATGTAAAATTATGTTTTTAAAACTCTTGCTCTTTAGGGCAGAGATTTTGTATAGAACCCTGGGGTATTTTGAAATTCCCTCTCCTTTTTTTGAACAAGTTGTCTCAGGTTTGAAGTTAAAGGATGACTGAAAGTATTTAAATTTGAGGCTGTTTTGTAGTCAGTTCAGAAGGCTATGGTCTGTGTGGACACTTTATAAGACTATATGTCATTAGAGACAAGGCAGGGAATGGAGTAGGGATGTTCTTTGTTAAAATCTGAAAGTGGAAAGTGGAAAGCTAAAATCAACATTAATTTAAAAAGTAGCATTTACAATAATTTTAGGATGCACTTATAGCCAATCAGAATCAATCAAAAATACTTGGCAAAGCTGAGGATGCTGTGAAAAGGAATTTCTTAGAAAATGGACTTTGAAAGAAAGATAAGGTACAATATTGTTATCTGAATGCCATCACTGTATGTTATATCCTGAAAGGAATCTTACATTAAAGAATGGCAAAATGCACTGCAGTGAAGTATTTACTGTATCTATCAGCCTCTCTGTTATATTTAGTTTAATATAACTTAAATGATTGTGAAGGGGGTTATTCTTCTGATGTTAACTTGAAGCACTTTTGGTTTTAAATAGTAAGACAAATGAAAACCGGTAATTAATAAAGCTGTTTCCTAGAGAATTTAAAAACTCTCAGTACATTTTAGCCTCTTTCAAATCAAAGTAATACCATCAATCTTATATTCTTTTCTATATATAATTCAACAACTACAACAACAAACCCATTGCCATCAAACTGATTCCAATTTATAGTGACCCTGTAAGATGGAGTAGAACTGCCCCATAAGGTTTCCGATAAACAGCTAGTGGATTTGAACTACTGACCTTTTGGGTAGTAATTGCTGAACTCTTAACCACTGTGCCACCAGGGATCCATATATAATTTAGTGAAGTTAAATATCTTTTTCCAAGAAAATATTTTGGATGAAGCTTTGGCTTTTACACATTAATTTTAAAGTAAACCCTAGTTGCAAACCAGAATTTTTAGAGGTAATGTTCAAATGTGTAAAATATTTTAGAAGGGTATTACAGAATGTATATTGAAAACACTTCCCTTTTATCTTTTGGGCCAAAGTGTTAACATTTACCAATATCATAACCGGATTGAGTGCAGATTGGTCTTATAGGAATTGTAAAATAAGAATTTTTAGATAGTGTCCCAATAAGAGGGTTAGTCTTGTATGCAACAGAATGGTAGATATGATATGGAAAATGCATAAGTCCTCCTGTAAAACAGAAAATTAATGATCATGTTATGTTTTACAACTTTAAATATATTTCTCTAAGACACTAGAAAACATATATATCTACATGTATGTATGAGTGGAAACACTGGTGGTGTGATAATTAAGATCTCTGTTGCTAACCAAAAGGTCTGCAGTTGAAATCTGCCAGGTGCTCCCTGGAAGCGTAATGAGACAGTTCTAAACAGTCCTGTAGGGTCTCTGAGTCAGAATCGACTTGATGGCTACTGATTTCTTGTCTGTTTGCTTTTGGTATATATTAGTATATACCAGTTATGCTACAGCTGCTAACCAAAAGGTCAGCAGCTGAAATCTACCAGGGATTCCATGGAAACTCTATGGGCAGTTCTACTGCGTCCAACAGGGCTTGCTGTAAGTCAGAACCAACTTGACAGAAGTGAGTTTGGTTTGGGTTTTTTGGAAGTGTATGTATTTTAAATCTTATTTATTGTTTCAGAGCAAACAAAACTGATAAAATAGCTAACAACAAAGAGCTATTGGATTTTGATGACTATAAACAATGAAAATTGTAATTTAAATATATTTTTTCTTTTTCTTCTAACTTTTCTTTGTAGTGCCATGCATTATTTCTGAGTTATCCTTAATATTCCACAATAATTGTTGTTACAAAATTAAGAAGATATTTTATAGATAACCATTAGAAGGAAATCAGTCCCATTACTGTACAATCACATCTAACTTTTGACCCCTAATTAATACTGGCTTGATTGTTCACTTTTCTGTGACTCACTTTCAGAGACTGTTTTCTAAAGTAAGAGACATGCTGAAATAATGACAGTTTCTCATTTTTAAGAATGATCATAAAAGTGTGTTTTAGTTTGTTGTGGTCTTTCCAAGCAGAATCCTAAAAGTGTTTTGAGGATTTGAAAGTAATTGTACCTACCAAGGTGATTTTAAGGTGGAAGACAACTGCCGTCTGGACAGAGAACAGACTTACGCAACACTGCTTCTCTGTAACTCTTTCTCTGAAATATTTCCCATATAAATAAAATGATGTTACTAAATATACTTAAGGAAACCCTGGTGGCATAGTAGGTTAAGTGCTACATCTGCTAACCAAAAGTCAGCTCTTCAGATCGGCCAGACACTCGTTGGGAACTCTATGGGGCAGTTCTACCCTGACCTCTAGGGTTGCTATGAGTCAGACCCAACTTGACGGCAGAGGGTGGATAAATATACTTATATGGAAATACATATATATGTGTATGTATATACATAAAATCTCCTACCGTGTTCTGTAAACTGTTACACACTCTTGGCTGCTGAACACAGGAAATAGCATCTGCTTTCTGCTTACTAGCTCTTTACCCTGTGAGTTTGTTCTGCAATGTGGATACTTCACTATGGCCTCTCTTTCCCATTTATTGTGTATTCTGACAAAAGCACATTGATGATAGAAGGTGTACAAGAAAAACCGTTATCATACTAGATGATAAAATGAAAGTTTTAAGGCAACTTGGTGCCTTCAAGTGAAGAGTGAAAAAACAAAGAGTCCGGAGGGCTTCAGAGCGTGGTGGAGTCCTTTGACTTCGTAGAGTGTTAAAAAATCAAGTTCTGCAGGAATGACCACAGTTGTGGGAAAGACAGCTGAAGGAGACTGTTACCTCAGGGATATGGCGTGATTTAGGGATGTGAAAAGAACAAGTGCCCGTTTAAAAAGCATCTCCACAGGGGCTGTGCTGTAACAACTCCATATAGATGGATTTGTTTTGCACACCTGTTTCAGGACTGTAGCTCAGCCCCCTACCCGGACTAAACAGGATACATGTGAAATTAGCTTTTACTCTGTCAGAAAAAAACCTAATAACAGTCTGTAAGATGAGTGAAGGTGCCACAATTTACTTTTTTCCCGGTATTAATAACAAAAATATGTAATTTATTCTTTCTTATGCTTTGGTCACTTAAAATTCCCTAAGTGGGCGTAGGGAACCCTGGTGATGTAGTGGTTAAGTGCTACCTCTGTGAACTGAAAGGTAGGTAGTTTGAAACCATGAGACACTCCTTGGAAACTCTATGGAGCAGTTCTACCCTGTCATATAGGGTTACTATGAGTTGGAATCAACTCCATGGCAGCGGGTTTGGTTTTGGGTAAGTGGAGGCAGGTGTGAACAAGGCAATCGAAGCGTAGGATTTCAACAGTACTGAGGGGCTTCCAGCTCCCAGGGATCATGGTTTGCTTCCGGCTTACTGTGAGGTTATTGCAATTAACGTGTGCTGGGTTACACTAATATGTAGATTATATTGCATTAAAAAAAACAAGCAACAGTTGTCTTCGAGTTGATTCTGACTCATAGCAAGCCTGTGTATGTCTGAGTAGAGCTGTACTCCATAAAGTATTCAGTGGCTCACTTTTCAGAAGTAGATTGCCAAGGCCTTCTTACAAGATGTATCTGGGTGAACTCTGTTAAAATGATAAAATCATGTTAAGCCAATAATAAAAATTGGTTGAAGTTTATTTAACATATGATTTACAAATCATACATTAACATTTTTTTTGCCAGAATTTTTTTTTTTATTAAATAAAAAATGAAAGTGTACATATTCTGTGCTTACAATACTGGGTTAAGAGGAGTACACAAGTTGTGTTGAAGTCCCATTAATAATGATCTTCTTACTAATGTGTATTGTCACCAATTTCACCCAACCAAATTTCTAACAACTATCTAATCTAAACCCTCGCCCCTTGCCCTCCCACCCTCCTACCCTCCCTACCCTTGTAGCTGTCAAAGAGTCTTTTCTATTATGCATGAGTCTGCTTTTAAGTTTTTATCGTAGGGGTCTCATATAATAATTGTCCTTCTGTCACTGACTAGTTTCACTCAACATAATGTCCTCCAGTTGAGACCAAATTGAAAGATGTTTCCGGCTATCATCGTTGTTCTTTATCAGTGTATAGTACTCCATTGAGTATATATACCAAAGTTTACCCATCCATTCTTCTGTTGTTGGGCATCTGGGTTGATTCCAACTTTTTGCTATCGTGGACTGTGCTGCAATGAACATTCGTGTGCATGTATCAGTTGGTGTGAATGGCCTTGATTTTGTTGGATATATTCCGAGCAGAGAATTACTGGGTCAGATGGTATATCTATATCCATTATTTTAAGGTAACGCCAAATTGCTTTCCAAAGAGGTTGCACCATTCTGCAATCCCACCAACAGTGAAGGAGAATTCCAATCTCTTCACAGTATCTCCAACATTTATTGTTTTGCGTTTTTTGGATCATGGCCCATCTTGTTGGGGTGAGATGGTATCTCACTGTTGTTTTGATTTGAATTTCTTTAATAATTAATGATCATGAACATGTCCACATGTGTTTTTTGGCTTCCTGGATCTCCTCTTTAGAGAAGTATCTGTCCATCTCCTTTGCCTGTCACTTAATCGGATGATTTGTCTTTTTCTTACTGATATTTTGTAGAACCTTATAGATTATGGAGATCAGGCGTCGGTCTGACACAGTTGCCAAATATTTTTTCCCATTCTGTAGGTGGTCGTTTAACTCTTTTGATGAAGTCTTTGGATGAGCAGAAGTGTTTGATTCTTATTAATTCCCATTTATCTATTTTCTCTTCTGATGAATGTGTTTTGTTTGTCAGATTTTGAAGTTTGTCTATATTGTGTATTAAAACGTCCATTGTTGACCCTATCTTATCTTGGATAAGCTTTATTGTTTTAGCTTTTATATTCAGGTCTTTTATACAATTTGAGTTGATTTTTGTGTAAGGTGTGAGATATGGGTATTGTTTCAATTTTTTGCAGAATGATATCCAGTTATACCAGCACTGTTTGTTAAAGAGACTGTTCTTACCCCAGTTCAAACTCTTAGGACCTTTGTCAAATATCAGCTGTTCATAGGAGGATGGTGGCATTTCTGGGATCTCTACTTTGTCCCATTGGTCTATATGTCTCCTTTTGTACCAATACCAGACTGCTTTGACTACTGTGGCAGTGTAATAGGTTTTAAAGTCAGGTAGTGAGAGGCCTCCCAGCATGTTCTTCTTTTTCAGTAGTGTTTTACTTATTCGGGGTTTCTTCCCTTTCCAAATAAAGCTGATAATTTTTTTCTCCATCTCATTAAAAAATGTCGCTGGAATTTGTATTGGGATTGCATTATATAAGTAGAGTGCTTTGGGCAAAATAGACATTTTCACAATATTGAGTTTTCCTATCCATGAGCAGGGCAGATTACTCCTCTTATGTAAGTCTCTCCTAGTTTCTTGTAGCAAGGTCTTGTAGTTTTCTCTGTAAAGATCTCATTTCTCTAGTTAGATTTATTCCTAGGTATTTTATCTTCTTGGGGACTATAGTAAATGGAATTGATTTGGTGATTTCTTCATTAATAATTTCATTGTTGGTATAAAGGAATCCTATTGATTTAGTTACATTTATCTTGTATCCTGACACCTTGCCAAATTCTTCTATTAGCTCTAATAGTTTACTTATGGATTTCTTTGGATTCTCTGTGTAAATAATCATATCATCTGTGAAGAGGGACATCTTTATTTCTTCAGTGCCAGTACGGATGCCTTTTATTTCTTTGTCTTGTCTAATTGCTCTGGCTAGAACTTCTAGCACAATGTTGAATAGAAGTGGTGAGAGTGGGCATCCTTGTCTAGTTCCTGTTCTTGAAGGGAATTCTTTCAGTCTTTCACCATTCAGGATGATGAAAACAGTTGGCTTTGCATAGATGCTATTGATTATATTAAGGAATTTCCCTTTTATTCCTATTTTTCTGAGAGTTTTAAGCATGCATGGCTGTTGAACTTTGTCAAATGCCTTTTCTGCATCAATTGACAAAATCAGGTGATTTTTATCTTTTGTGTTATTAATATGGTTGATTACATTAATTGTTTTTCTGATGTTGAACCACCCTTGCATCTCTGAAATGAAACCAACTTGATCATGATGAATTTTTTTTTATATGCTGTTGAATTCTATTGGCTAGAATTTTGTTGTAGATTTTTGCATCTAGATTCATGAGTGATATTGGTCTGCAATTTTCTTTTTTTGTGGGATCTTTCCCTGGTTTTGGTATCAGGGTTATGCTGGCCTCATAGAATGAATTTAGAAGTATTTCATCTCTTTCTATGGTGTGTCTCTAAAAGTTTGGTAGAATTCTCTGGTAAAGCTGTCTGGACCAGGACTTTTTTTGGTTGGTAGATTTTTGATGACTTCCTCAATCTCTTCCTTTGTGATAGATTTATTAAGTTGATCTATTTCTCCTTGTGATAGTCTTGGTGAGTCATATGAATCTAGAAATTTGTCCATTTCCCCCAGGTTTTCAAACCTGTCAGAGTATAGCTTTTCATAGTATTCTGTTATGATATATTTTATTTCAGATGGGTCTGTTGTAACATCTCCCAACTCATTTCTTAATCGGGTTGTTTGTATCTTCTGTTGTTTTCTTTTGTAAGGTTAGCCAATGGTTTATCAATTTTGTTGACCTTTTCGAATAACCAGCTTTTGGTTTTGTTAATTTTTTCGATTGTTTTTCTATTCTCTAATTCATTTAGTTCTGCTCTAATCTTTATAATCTGTTTTCTTCTGGTGCCAGAGGGGTTTCTTTGTTGCTCTCTTTCTACTTGTTCAAGCTGTGAGGTTAATTCTTTAATTTCTGCTCTTTCTTCTTTCCAGAAGTGTGCATTTATAGAGATAAACTAACCTCTGAGCACTGCTTTTGCTGTATCCCATAAATTCTGGTAGGATGTGTTTTCGTTCTCATTTGAATCCATAAATTTCGTTAATGTGTCTTTAATTTCTTTTATAACCCAAGGCTTTGTGAGTAAAGTGCTGTTCAGTTTCCACAAGTTGGAATTTTTACCTATGAATTTTCTGTTATTGATTTCAACTTTTATAGCTCTGTGGTCCGAGAAGATACTTTGCAATAAATCAATGTTTTGGATTTTGTGGAGAACTGTTTTATGACCTAACATATGGTCTATTCTGGAGAATGTTCCATGTGCTTTGGAGAAGAAGGTGTATTTATCTGTTGATGGATGAAAAGATCAGTATATGTCGATAAGGGCAAGTTGGTTGATTGTTATAATAAGATCTTCTGTATCTTTACTGAGCTTTTTTCTGGATGATCTATCCTTAACTGAAAGGGGAGTGTTAAAGTCCCCAACTATTACTGTGGAATGATCAATCTCATTTTTCAATGTTGTATTTGTTCAATGTATTTAGGTGCTTTGGTATTGAGTGCATAAATATTTAATATTATTAAGTCTTGCTTGAGTATTGAACCTTTCAGCAATAAAATAGTGACCATCCTTGTCCACAATAGTGGATTTTACATTAAAATCTATTTTATCTGAGATTAATATTGTCACAGTTGCTCTTTTTCATGTATTATTAGCTTGATACATATTATTGCAATCTTTAATTCTCACCCTGTTCTTATCTTTAAGTCTAAGATGTGTTTCTTGTAAACAACATATAGGTGAGTCATGTCTTTTGATCCACGATATCACTCGCTGTCTCTTTACTGGAGTGTTCAGTCCATTTACACTCAATGTGATTATTGACATTTATATGTTTAATGGTGTCATTGCAATATGTTTATTTTCATGTTGATATTTTCTCTGTTCTTATTAATCTGTTCTGGGACATTCTTCTTTATGGATGGTATGAGTTTTGATTTTCTATTTGTTGAGACTCCTGTATTGTGAGTTTTAATTTCAAATGATATATTCTTAATCTGTTCTATGGCTACATACCTAATCCCCCTTAACATATAATTATTAAAACCAATTTTAACTATTTTAGAAGTCAGAAACTGTCACTGTATAAAAAACAACTGTAACTATTGTAGTGTATCGCTCTTTTAATGTGATGACATTATAGTTGTCATGATATGATCATGGATTCTCTTATTATAATACTGTAGCTTTTGGCATGGTTTGGTGAAGTTTTGTGCCTCCCTTAACTGATTAGAAATTTAGATGAAGTGCCTTAAATTATCACCTAAAACATATATTTAGGGAAGAGCTTCTTTCAATATTTCATGTAATTTTGGTTTAGTTTTTATGAAGTCTTTAAATTTCTCTTTATTTTCAAAAGTCTTAATTTCACCATTATATTTGATAGACAATTTTGCAGGATAAATTATTCTGGGATGGAATTTTTTCTCATTTAGGACTTTGAATGTGTCTGCCCATTGTTTTCTAGCCAGCGTTGTTTCGGTAGAAAAGTCAGATGAAAGTCTACAGGGTTTCCCTCGGAATGTTACTTTTGATTTGAGCTGTGCTGTCTTCAGAAGCATTTCTTTGTGTTTTAACTTATTAAGCTTAATTATAATATGCCTTGTTGTTCTTCTTTTTGGATCTAACTTTTGCGGTATTTGATAAACATCTTGGATATCTATGTTCTCTTTGTTCATAATCTCAGGAAAGTTTTCTGTCAGCATCTCTACAGGAATACTCTCTATGTTGTCATTAATCCTCCCTTGTTCAGGAACTCCAATTAAATGTAAATTATTCCTCTTCATGGAGTCCCATATGTTTCTTCATTTTTCTTATTTCTTTTCTCTGATTTTACCTCATAAATGTTGGCATTAGTTCCTTTGTCTTCTAGGTCACTGATTCTAACTTCCATCTGTTCAGTCCTGCTTTTTGGCTTTGGGTAGAATTGTCCAAATTATCCAATTCTGTAATTTTATTATTAATCTGATATATTTCAGATCATTGATGTTCTAGCATATCAAATAGTTACCAAATTTTTCATTTAGTTCTATTGCATGTTGTTTAATCTCTAGGAGGGTTTTATATATAACTTTTTTGTATTCAACCTCTGTTAGATTCAGAAAGTCTTTTTCATCTGGGAAATTTTTTTGAATCTTTAGGGAATTTTCTGGAGCTTTTGAAGACTGTTTTAATATAACATTTAATGTAACATTTTTACTAGAGAGTTAAACATGTTCCTAAGATGAGAGAACCTTGCAAATCTTATCAGCATTGTCATGGAAAAAGGTTTTTAAGACTCTGGTGCTACGCAACAAAGTAGGAGATAGAACAGAAGCACTAAACATGTTTTAAGGCCAATACAACCAGTGTAGGGTTGGCTATACACAAGTAGCCTGAGCGGCTACTCTTTTTTTTTTTGGTAGTTATTGTAACTATGCCTATCACGCGATTTTTGCCAGTTCAGCTTCTTACAGGTATACAATATATTGACAGCAATTACTTTATAGCAAGAAGAATGTTATTGCGCTTTAGATGAAGGTTTACAGAGAATGTTGTTTTGTGATATTGTTTGCCGTCCCCACCCTGTGTCAACACTCTCCCCTTCTTGATCTTTGGTTCCTGTTTTCCATTCTTCCAGCTTTCCTGTCCTCTCCTACCATCTTGTCCTTGACATAGGCTGGTGTGTCCATTTAGTCTTATAAACGTAGTTGAGATATGTGTATTATTGTTTATTTTATGGGCTTGTCTAATCTTTGGTTGACAGGTGAACCTCAGGAGTGACTTCAGTACTGAGTTAGAAGGTGTCTGGGGCCATACTGCTGGGATTTCTCCAGTCTCTGCCAGACCAGTAAGTCTAGTCATTTTCAGTGAGTTACGATTTTATTCCACCTTTGTCTCCAGTTCTGTCTGGGACCCTCTATTGTGGTTCCTGCTGAGCAGATGGGCATCATTTTGTTGTGCTGGATTTATATCAACAAATGTTTTTGAAATACAGATTTATATTCACAGTTGTTAATGATAGATCTCATTCTATTGTTCTTTGTCATCTAGTTGATTTTGCCTCTTCGCGATTCCACGTGTGCAGAGTAGCACTACTCCATAGGATTTTAAAGGCTGTGATCTTTGGGGAGCAGATCTCCAGGCTTATCTTCTGAGGCACTTCTGGGTGGGTTTAAACTGCCGACATATTGGCTTGTAGTCAAATGCTTAACCATTGGCACCATTCCAGGGTAAATCTTACCCTAAGTCTGTTATGCTCTGAGATAATTAATTCACCAAATCTTTTCTGAGCACTTGTTAATAGTCAGAGACTGTCATAGGTAATTGAGGTACAGCGGGTAAAGATCTTGCTTCTAGTGGAACTTACTTCCTGTGAAGATATACAGTCTTTGGCTTGGCTAATAGTATCATTTATATAGTACCTTAGGAGGTGATGAATACTAAAGAAAAAGACATGGGGTGAAGGATATTAAGAGTACTAGGTAGATTGCTGTGAGTTGCGATCAACTTGGCAACAATAGGATTTTCTTTTTTTTTTTTGGTGGGAGTTGAACAGCTGCAGTTTTAAATAGGGTTGTGAGGGCAAGTCATAAAGTGACATTTGAGCAAATACAAGAAGAAGGTGTATAGTTGGTATATTATCTTCCCAGGATATCAGCATGTCATGTATTCTTTAAATTGGGTTTTTTGTTATTAAAAATTGTTTGATAGCACTTGGACCATAGTATTTACTAGTTTAAAAAGCTGTCTGGAAGGAGTTCCTGGGAGGTGCAAATTGTTGAACTCTCAATTACTAGTTGAAAGATTGGTGGATCTGAAACTACCCAGCGGTGCCTTGGAAGACAGGTGTGGCAGTGTGCTTCTCTGAGAGGTCATAGCTTCAAAAACTCCGTGGAGCAGTTCTATTCTGCACTCATAGGCTCACCATGAGCTGTAATCTACTTGACAGCAATTAGCAGCAATATAGAGGAAATGAAGATTAATATTTATTAAATGACTATTATGGGCCAGATATTAATTAGGTTCTTTGTATATCTCATTATGTAGGTTAAGTACTATCAGTCCCATTTAATAGTCAAGGATAAGGGTTACCAAGCACCTTGTTTAAAGTCACACATTAAGTAGGTAGTAGAGCTGGAGCTGGACATCTAACTCTGAATGCTTTTCCCTTTTACAATGTCAGACCCTACAAAGAAGATTCCACAATTCATTATTACTCCTAGGGAACTGTGTTGAGAAGGAGTCTGAGAACAGGTCTAGAATCCAGCAAAAAGAAATACTTTGTTCAGTGTGATGTATGTCAGGGCATATGCCCTGCTGTATATGTATTTATATATACCAAACCAAACCCACTCTTGTTGAGTTGATTCTTACTCATAGCAACCCTACTGGGTAGAACTGCTCCACAGAGCTTCCAAGGAGCACCTGATGGATTTAAACTGTCAGCCTTTTGGTTAGCAATGTAGCACTTAACCACTACACCACCAGGATTTCCATATATATACATGTTTCTATATGATATATATCATATGCATATTATTCTGTATATATATTTATTATTTTTATGCTGCTATACTGGTTCTTGAGATAAACATCTCAAAAATATGTGAAAGGCAGTTTAGAACAGAGATGTATTCATAAGCAGTGTTTTGAAGAGCTTGGTCTTTCTTACAGCAATGATGTCACTAATTTTTTAAAAAGCATACCTTGGGTTGTCACTTCCACTAATAATCCTTAATACCTCGTTTTTGTCTAATGAATAAACTGTCACAGATTGTTTCCCCAACCTAGCTTCCTATCATCCTGCTTCTCTGCCCTTTTGTCCATGTGCTTTACCATGTTTGGCATACTTATACAACTCGTCAAAATAACCCATATGTCAAACTACAGCTTCCTACAGAGGAAATGCTGGTTGTGTAGTGGTTAAGTGTTATGGCTGCCAACCAAAAAGTTGGCAGTTCAAATCCAGTGGATGCTCCTTACAAACTCTATGAGGCAGTTCTACTCTTTCCTGTTAGGGTTGCCGTGAGTTGTAGTTTACTCGACAGCAATGAGTTGTTGTTGTTGTTGTTGTTTTCCGAAGTAAAGCAGAAGAAACCTGGCAGCATAGTAGTTAAGAGCTATGGCTGCTGCCCAAATGGTTGGCAGTTCAAATCTATCAGCAGCTCCTCGGAAATATTATGGGAAGGTTCTATTATGTCCTGTAGGAGTCCTATGAGTCAGAATCAACTTGTGTAGTAAAGTAGAAAGGAGCACTGATGGTGCTATGGTTAAATGCTTGTCTGCTAACTGAAAGGTTGGCAGTTCAAACCCACCAGCTGCTCATGGGGAGAAAGGTGTGGCACTCTGCTTCCATAAAAATTATGGTCTTGGGACTCCCCTGGTGAAGTTCTACCCTGTCATGTAGGGTTGCTAAGAGTTCATAATCACCTTGACAGCAACAGGCAGTAAGTAGAATGCTTCTATTGCTAGGCATATTTATGCAGAGAGTCTGATCATGATAATGTAGACGGAATAACTATATTGCAGGGCATAAAACATTTGAAGGGCTTTTAATACCAAAATCAAAACTCACTGCCACTGAGTCGATTCTGACTCACAGAGACTCTATAGGACAGAGTAGAACTGCCCTATAGAGTTTCCAAGGAGTATGGTGGATTCAAACTGCTAACCTTCTATCAGTAGCCGTAGCACTTAACCACTACGCCACCAGGGTTTCCAGGACTTTTAATAGAGGTGGTATAATGCAATGGTTATTATTAGAGGCTATAGAGTCTATTATAAACATATTAATCGTACATTCTGGGAAATACTGCTTCCACTTTTTCAAGTTTAAGTTTCCTCATCTGAATAACATCAGATTGGGGGGTATTTATTAAAATTTGCTTTGTAATCTTTCTTATTTTGGTAAATGTTCATGTGTACCTGAAAAGTATGTGCATTCTCTAGCTATTGAATTCATGGTTGCCTATGGTCATTATTTCAAGCATGTAAATTGTATTGTTCAAAACATCTGTATCTATACACATCTGCATCCTTATACTGACCTACCATTGCTGAACAGAATCTCACATCATAGTGGTAAATTTGATAATTTCTTACTATGTGTATTTTGAGGCCATGTATTTAGGGTCATATAAGTTCATAATTGTTGGATCTTCCTGTTAAAATTTTTCTTATAGTCCTTATACTGTGATCCTCTATGTGCCTGTCATATTTGCCTTCAAGTCTATGTTAACTGATACTAATTTTCTACATCATGTTCCCGTTCATAAATATTTGAGTGGAATAACTTTTCCATTCCTTTATTTTGAGTCTTTTTATGATATATGTGTTTTAGGTGTTTCTCCTAAACAATATATGCAAAATTTTGCTTTATTAATTCAGTATGAACAACTGTTTTTTAACTGGCAAATTTCATTGATTTATATTAGTTTCAGCCAAGATATGTTGATATTTATTTCTACCATTTCATCTTGTACTTTCTAGTTACTTGAATTTCTTCCTTGTTTCTTTTCCTGGCCTCACCTTTTCCTTCTTTTTTATTGTGTTGCTTAAGTTTTTCTTTCCCTCTCTGTTGCTTTTGAAGTTGCATATTCTATTCTCTTTTTTTTAGTGGTTGCCTATATATTTCACTGACATTTTAATTATTGAATATTTGATACAGACAAAAGAATACATATATGTACGTATGAGCTATAAAGAATAAAACATCAACATGTGTGTAGCCAACTCATAGCTTAAAAAAAATAAAACTATAACAATTCACTTGTAGCCTCCAATGAGTCTGTTTTAGTCATCTCATGCTGCTTTAATAGAAATATAAGTGGATGGCTTTAAAAAGAGAAATTGTATTTTGTCATAGTCCAGTAGGTTAAAAGTTCAAACTCAGGGTATCACCTCTGGGAGAACGCTTTCTCTGCTGGCTCTGCTGGCATTGCAGGAAGGTTCTTGTTGTCACATGTCATGTATTAAATTGTGTTCCCTAAAAAATGTGTAGTAATTTGTCTGGGCCACAATTTCTGGTATTGCATGATGTTCTTTTGTGTTGAAATTCCTGCCTCTGTGATGTTAATGGGAAAAGCCAATAGCATAGTGGGTTAAGTGCTATGTTTCCTAACCGAAAGATCTGCAGTTCAAATCTGCCAGGCACTCCTTGGAAATGCTATGGAGCAGTTCTACTCTGACCTCTAAGGTTGCTATGAGTAAGTTTGTTTTATGCTTTGAGGTAGTCTCTTGAGATACATAGTAGAGGAGTAAGCAGAGACATCTGGAGACCTTATACCACCAAGAAGCAGTGCCAGGAGCTGAGCACATCCTTTGGAAAGGACCAGGGTCCCTGCACCTCAGAAGGTTCCAGTCCAGGGGAAGAATGATGACAAGGACCTTCCTTCAGTGCCAGCAGAGAAAACCTTCCCCTGGAACTGACATCCAGAATTTGGACTTCTAACTTACTGGACTGTGACAAATAAAATTTCTGTTTTTAATGCCAGCCACTTGTGAGAATTCTGTTAAAGCCACACTAGATAACTAAAACATCAACCATCCCCCAGAATGGAGGTTCCTGAGGCACAGGAGCCCTGGCCCTTTCCAAAGGATGCACCCAACTCCCGGCACAGCTTCTTGGTATATGCAGCTCCCAGCTCTCTGCTTGCCTCCCTTTCTTTTATATTTCCAAAGGCTGCCCCAAGGCACAATACATTCCTACACACTGAGTCTTGTCCCACCAACACAACTGTAGCCCATCCTGCCTCATTAACACTGTAGAGGCAGGGTTTACAACATAAACAAATATCACGCAAACACTGGGAATCATGGCCCAGCCAAACCTCCACACACATACTTTGGGGGACACAATTCATGGCATGACAGAGTCATTTCTTTCCTTTTTTTAAAAAAAAATTTATTGTGCTTTAATCGAAAGTTTACAATTCAAGTCAATTTGTCGTATGAAGCCTTGCACACCTTGCTCTGTAATTCTAGCTGCTCACCCCACTCTGTGACACCACACTCTTGCTTTCTACCCTGTAGTTCCCATTCAATATTTCTCACTGTCCTTGCCAGAAAAATTACAGTTTTGAATTTTACTTCATATTTGCTTTGCTTTTATTCCTGTTATGTTACATACACCGACATTAAATTTACATGTTTTTCAACTTTAAGTGTAATCATATTGTAAATACTCTTGCAACTTGTTTATTGTAGGATTTTTCTGGGTTGCTTTGCACAGTTATAATTCATTCATTCTATGCTCTTAAATTTTCTTACCGGTCTGGCTAAGTTTCTTCAATTTTATTGATTTCAGAGAGCCATCATTTTATTTCATTGATTTTTCTCTCCATTTTTTTGCTTATTTTGGGTTTAATCTGCTGTTTTTTCTAATTTCTTAACACGAAAATTGAGGTAATTTGTTTGAACCCTTTTTTCTTTTCTCATATAGATGTGTTTAATGCTCTAAATTTTTCTCTGCAAAAAACAAAAACAAATAAAACCCCCCCAAACTGGACCAGTGCTATCTAGTTGACTCCGACTTATAACAACCCTATAAGGACAGAGTAGAACAGCTCCACTGAGTTTCCAAGGAGTGCTTGGTGGATTTGAACTGCTGACCTTTTCAGTAGCAGATATAGCACTTAACCACTACACTACTAGGGTTGCTTTGAATATGGCTTTATGAGTATCCCACAAATTTTAATGTGAGTTTTCATTTTCATTCAGTTCAAAGTATTTTTAATTTCCTTTTCAATTTTGTCTGTAACTGACTGGTTATTTAGAAGTTTAGTTTCCAAATACTTGGAAATTTCCCACATGCCATTTTGTTATTGATTTCTAATTGAATTTCATTGTGGACGGAATATACTTTGTATAATTTGAACCCTTTTAAATGTATTGAGACTTGTTTTATTGCCAAAAACACGGCCCATGGTAGTAAATGATTTGTGTACACTTGAAAACAATGTGTATTCTGCCATTGTTGGGTGTAGTGTTCTATAAATGTTAATTAGGTCAGATTAATTGACAGAGCTTTTCAACTCTGCTGCATCTGTGCTAATTTTATATCTACTTATTCTACCAGCTATTGAGACAATTATATTGAAATCTCTGCCTGTAATTGTGGGTTGATCAATTTTTCCTTGTAATTCTGTCTGATTTTTCTTCATGTGGTTATGTCCTCTTTATAAGTTGATCCCCTTTGTCTTTATGAAAATATTTATTATCCTTAGCTCTAAAATTTAGTTTGACATCCAGTTAGCCCCTCTAGCTTTCTTTGATTAATATTGGCGTGATATAACTTTTCCCGTCCTTCTTCTTTTAACCTGCCAGCCAGCCAAGTGCCATCGAACCTATTTATGTCTTTATATTTAAAAGTGGATTTCTTACAGGCAGCATGTAATTGAATTTTGCTTCTTAACATGGTTTGTTAAATTCTGTCTTTTAATTTGAGTATTTACATCATTTATATTTAGTGTGATTATTAATAATGGTTAGGTTTAACTGTAGCATGCTGGTATTTGTTAATTTTTTCTTTGTTCTTTTTCTACCTTCTTTTGGATCGAATACATTTTATTGTTTCATTTTATCTCCTTTGTTGGCCTATTAGCTAAAAATTTTTGTTTGACTACTTTAGTGGCTGCCTTAGAGCTTATACTGTATATCTCCATCATAGTCTACACTCAGCTGATATGCGATCCATGGATAATGTAAGCTAATTGAAAGGTGGGGACTTCAGTCCACACAGAGACACCTCAGAAGAAAGGTCTAGTGATTTATTTCTGAAAAAGCAGCAACTGAAAACCCTATGGGACTGGCAAAAGTTGTGGACTAGACATATTTACAACAATGACAAAAAAAAAAAAAGAATGAGTACCTGCTGAGGCTGCTTATATACAACCAAGTGTGTCACAGAATTTGGTTCATTAGTTTGGAGGCTAGGGTCACTGGTGAAAAACAAGGTTTCAGAAATTAATGGAATACCAGCTGAAACACTTCAACTAATCTATGCAATACTGGAAGAACTCACTTGTCTATTCCAGGAAGCTTTTTCCTTAAAAAGCTGGAGATAGATACACCATTTGATCCTGTAATTTCACTGATCAGAATTTATCGTTCAGAAACAAAGGTTGTCACATGAACAGACACATGTACGTGAATGTTTGTTGCAGCACAGTCCACAATAGCAAAAAGTTGGAATCAACTCTGATGCCCATCAACAGATGAATGGATAAGCAACCTATGGTTGCTTATAGCATGGAACACCATGCTATAATAATAAACGACGACCATTTTAGACAACATCTCGTAACATGGTCTCATTTGGAAGAGATCATGCAAAGTGAAATCAGTCAGTGTCAAAAGAACAAATTCTGTATGAAACCCCTGTTCTAAGGACTTAACAAGAGAATTATCCATACAAGAAAATGACTGTATTGGCTACATTACATGGGTGGGTGGGGCCTGAGGGTTTATCATAGATGAGATAATTGATAGATGTTAGAAATTTTGTTCTTTTATTGTATTTAATAAAAATAAAAAAAGTTATTTAAAAAAAAAGAAATTTGGAAGACCACTACCTGGCCAACTGACTAAAAGCTATCTATATATGTGCCTACACAGTTAGGTAATCTAACAGACATGGAAATTATAAAAAAATATAATTAATGTCACATGCAAGTTAAATCAACCTTACGACAATTTTAAATTGATTGTAGCAGTACATCAACCGAGAACATCCAGAATTTCTAGTCAGATTCAGAAGAGGTTGTAGAAGAAGGGATATAACTGCTGATGTCAGATGGATCCTGGCTGAAAGCAAAGAATACCAGAAAGGTATTTATCTATGTTTCATTAACCATGCAAAAGCACTCAACTGGGTGTGGATCATAACAAAGTATGGGTAACATTGTGAAGAATGGGAATTTCAGAACACTTAACTGTGCTCATGTGGAGCCTGTATATAGACCAAGAGACAGTTGTTCAAACAGAATAGGGAGATATTGTGTAAAGTCAGCAAAGTATGTGCCACCATTGTATCCTTTCACCAGATCGACTAGATCTGTATGCTAAGCAAATATTCCAAGAAGCTGGACTACATGAAGAACACAGAATCAAGATTGGAAGACTTATTATCAGATGACATCTATTTTTACCTTTTATTCCATCTTTTAATGACCTTTTGCTTTGCATATCTATTTTGTCTTTGATGCCTTGATGTCATCCCACAGCTCGTCTAGGATTTTTGTCATTAATGTTCAATGTGTCAAATCTTTTCTTGAGATGTTCTCTAAATTCAGGTGGGCTATACTTAATCCTGGTTGCATAGTGGTTAAGTGCTATGGCTACTAACCAAAAAGTTGACAGTACAAATTTGCCAGATGCTTCTTGGAAACTTTACGGGGCAGTTATACTCTGTCCTATAGGGTTACTATGTGTCAGAATCAACTCAACAGCAGTGGGATATACTCAAGGTCCTACTTTGGCTCTGTGGGCTTGTTTTAAGTTTTTTCAGCTTCACCTTGAACTTGCATATGAGTAGTTGATGGTCTGTTTCCAGTTGGCCACAGACCTCGATCTGACTGATGATATTGAGCTTCTCTGTTGTCTATTTCCACAGATGTATTTGATTTGATTCTTGTGTATTCTATTTGGTGAGCTCTTCAGTGCCCTTTATGTTGTTGAAAATACTGTTTCTGGTGAATAAGTCCTTGTTTATGCAAAATGTCTATTGTGATCTCCAGCGAAATTTCTACTACCCAGACCATATTTTCCAGCTACTGACCCTTCTTCTTGTTTTCAGCTAATTATCAGTAATTACCAGTGCATCAAGACTGTGTGTTTGATCAATTTCAGACTGCAGAACTTAGGAAAAATCTTGAATTTCTTTGTATTTGGTATTAGTGGTAGTATGTTAATATCAATAATAGTCGTATAAACTGGTCTTCCTTGTAGGTGTTTGAATATGTTCCCATCACTGACAGCACCGTATTTCAGGATAGATCTTGAAATGTTCTTTTTTTTATGGTGAATGCAACACCATTGTTCTTTACTTTGCTGTTTACCATAGAGTAGGCTATATTATTGTCTGAATCAAAATGGCCAATAACAGTGCATTTCATCTCACTAATGCCTAGGATGTTGGTCTCTATGAATTCTATTTAATTTTTTGACAACTTTCAGTTTTCCTATATTCTTGCTTCATACCTTCCATGTTCTGAATATTAATGGATGTTTGCAGCTGTTTCTTCTCATTTTAGGTCATGCCACATCAGCAAATGACGGTCCTGATAGCTTTATTCCATCCGTGTCATTAAGGCTGACTTTATTTTGAGGATACAGCTCTTTCCCAGTTATGATTTTTAGTGCTGGTGAAGAATATTGACTATGGCATGAACTACCAGAAGATCAAATAAATCTGTCTTAGAAGGTGTACAGCTAGAATGTTCCTTAGAGGCAAGGATGGCAAGAACTGTCTTTTTTACTGTGGATGTGTTATCAGGAGATACAAGTCCCTGATGATGGACCTAATGTTTGGTAAAATAAGGGGTCAGCAAAAAAATAGGAAGACCCTCAATGATGTGATTTGACCTAGTGGCTACAACAATGGGATCAAACATGGTAACGGTTGTGAGGATGGCACAATACCAGGCAGTGTTTTACTCTGTTGTACTTAAAGTTGCTATGAGTTGAAGCCAATTTGCCAGCACCTAACAACAAAATATTCATTCATATGGATAGACCATATTTGGATTATCAGTTGATGGGCATTTAGGTTGTTCCATGTTTTGGGCACTTATATACAAGTTTATGTACCTCAAGGTGGAATTGTTGAGTAATATAGTGTTATGGATTGAATTGTGTCCCTCCCCAAAATAAGTGTAGCCACTTTTTGGGCCATGATTTCCTGTATTCTACGATTGTCCTCCATTTTGTGATTTTGCTGTGCTGTATGTTAAAGGATTAGGGTGGGACTGTAAATCCCATCAGAAGATCACCTCCCTACTCCACTGTAAAGAGAATTTCCCTGGAGTATGGCTTGCCCAACCCTTAATCCTTTTGTCCTAGAAGAGATAAAAGGAAAGGCAAGCAGGCAGAGAATTGGGAACCTCACACCATCAAGACAGCAGCACCAGGAGAAGAGTGTGTCATTCAGACCTGAGGTTCCTGTGCCAAGATGCTCCCTGGGCAGACTGATACAATACCAGACTTTCTTCAAGATCCCACAAGGGGGAAAGACTTCCCCTGGAGTGGACATCCTAAATTTGGACTTGTAGCCTACTAGACTGTGTAAGAATAAACTTTCCTTTGTTAAAGCTATCCACTTTTTGGTATTTCTGTAGAGCAGCACTAGCTGACTGAAACAGAATTTGGTACTGGGAGTGGGGTGCTACTCTAACAAATATCTAAAATGTGGAAGCCCTTTTGAAACTGTGAATGAATAGAAGATTCAGAAAGAACCAAGGAGAGCTGTTAACACGGAAGAAGGTACAAATGGTGAGAATTGAACATCAGAGGACCAGCAACAGCAACAACAACAACAATAGCGGCAGCAACACAACCAGAGGCAGCGCTGGAACCAACCCCTGGAGCGAGAGAGCTAAATGCCTGTGCACAGAGCTCTCCTCACAGAATGGGGTGCCTCCAGACACTTAAATTGGTGGAGCTAGCCTTGCTGACCCATAGATCAAGAGAGCAGAGTGCCTTTGTGCAGGTTGCTTCCCAACAAGAGTAGGGTGCCTCGGGGCTCTTAAATCAGTGAAGTTACAGAGCTTTAGAACACCTGCTCTGGCAGGGCAGATGTGGGCCTGAGGCCTGGGCCATGCGGCCACAGGGCACAGAAGCTAAAGAGACAAACAGCGTGAGAAGCTGAGCTGCCTCAGTCTCAAAAAGTATGGCCATGACCTCAAGGGTTTGAAAGGGTGGAACCATGTTGTCCTGTGTTTGTAAGGGTGGAATTGCCACTCAGTTGTGCTTAGGGTACACCTAAAGCAGGGTTTCTGTCCAAGTGGGCCTTGAAGACAGAGCTATAGTACAAGACTGGGGGTGTCGACTCAGAATCCAGAGAGTGTGGCCAATACCTAGAGTCTGGAGGGCAGGGCCATTGTGTAGAATGTCTCAAAAAATATGAGTGTTTTCAAAACTTTGAGGGCTAATGTAATGAGTTCTGCTGGGTTGCTTGCTGCCTGTTAGTGTCTTCTTTCCCTGTAGTTTCTCCTATTTGTAATGGAATGTCTAACTTTGCCTAGTCTGAGATTATAGCTTTGAAAGCAGAGAGCTTGTGTTCTAGGTTTCTTAGATATAAAAGAATTTCTGAATTTTAGACTTAGAACTGATTAAGACGTCTATCATATGACATGGAGATGATTTTGCTATGATGGGATAAATGTGTTACATATTTCAATGATGTGATTTTTGGAGTGCGAAAGGGTGGGATGTCATGGATTGAATTGTGTTCCCTCAAAAATATGTGTAGCCATTTGCTTGGGCCATGACTCCCTGTAGTCTATGATTGTCCTCCTTTTTGTGATTTTGCTATGCTGTGTGTTAAAGGATTAGGGTGCAACTGTAAATCCCTTCACAAGATCACCTCCCTGCTCCTCTATAAAGGGAGTTTCCTTGGAGTATGGCTTTCCCTTCCCTTAATCCTTTTGTTCTAGAAGAAATAAAAGGAAAGGGAAGCCAGCCGAGAATTGGGAACCTCATACCATCAAGAAGGCAGCACCAGGAGAAGAGCTCATCCTTCAGACCTGAGGTTCCTGTGCCAAGACGCTCCCTGGACAAAGACTGATAGAATATCAGACTTTTCTCCAGAGCCCACAAGTGGGGAAGCCTTCCCTTGGAGCAGACATGCTAAATTTGGACTTGTAGCCTACTGGACTGTGTAAGAATAAACCTTCCTTTGTTAAACCCATCCACTTTGTGGTATTTCTGTTAGAGCAGCCCTAGCTGACTAAAACATGCAGTAAATCCATGTTTAACTTTTTGAGGAACTGTGAAAATATTTTCCCATTTTGTAGCCATTATCTTTCAAATATTGCCTATTTCTTATTCTACCTATTTCCTTTCTGTGAAACTCCTGTTAGTGATACTTTGGAGCATTTAATTCTGAACTGTGTGTCTCCTTTTCTTTTCTTTTCTTTCTTTTTTTGTTTTTCAAGTTGTTTTAAGTAGAAGTTTACATCTGAGTCAGTTTCTCAAACAAAAACTCACACATAAAAAAACTTACACATACTTTGTTATGTGACCCTAGCTATTCTCCCCCTATTGTAGCAAGTTCCTCCTCCCCTCTACTCCAAATTTCCCATATCCATGCAACCAACTTTTGTCCCCTTCTTTCTTCTCATCTTGCCCCCAAACGGGAGCTGCCCACTTAGTTTCCCATATTCTATGTCTTTTGCTGTCTCCTCTGTATTTATTCATTTTGTGCTTCATTCCTTGGATTTATCTTCCAGTTCACTAATTCTTTTTTCAGCTTGTTTAAACTTCTATTCAAACCATTCATTGGAAGGGATCCTTGACAGTTTTAACTTTTAAGAATTTAATTTTCTACTTCTGTAGTGTTAATCTTGTTTCTCCCTAATCAACTCCCCTTTTTTATAGTACTTCCTTTATTTTTATTATTTTAATTTTTTTGTCTCCTATTTCAGTATTATCTTTCAGAATCTTGTCATTTCAAGGTTTTGGATATGGATTCTTACTCATTATGGACTGTTCCCTCATGTGCTTGTGTGTGTGTGTGCACGCATGTGCATGTGAGCTTATTCTTGTTGGGGCTTGCTTTTTCTTCTCAGAATTCATGTGGCTAATTATGAGACAGTCTCCCAGAGTCACTTGGTATTTGCTTCTACTAGTAGCTTCAGGAAGATCACCAACCCTACAGGAGTCTTGTGATAACTTCTCAGGTCGAGGGTTTGTGAAGAATGTGGATTATATTACCATTAATCCCAAATTTGCAGGAAACGCAATGAAGGGGGAATTTTTGTTTTTTCCTTCTTCAACTCAGAGCCCCGCTGGGATAGAGAAACTTCTTTATTATAATAGTTGTCTTAGTAAGCACACTTGTAATTCATCCTTTCTCAGATACAGCAGCTGTTTGAGGATCTTGGCTTAATCCCAGGGTGCTCAGTTTTTCAGGCACACCCTCACCTTTTTTCCCTACATGAATATTAAAAAATCAGTACCCCCTCAGGCATGGGGGCTCCATTTAGCTTATGGTTCAACAACTTCATTTTTAGTTTTAGATTTAATATTTATTTCTTTTTTTTGCATTGAGCTGTAGTTTTAAAATAATTTTTGCCTAATTTTTCCAGCTTTTCTAGGTCTTTGCAGTTGACTTTTGTTTTTCATTCTTTTGGTTGATTATATTGTCAGAGGTTGGTGTGGTATCCTCACATGTAGTGTGGGGTGAATAATTTATTTCCTTGTAGAGTTCTTATGATTAAATGAGATAATGTGTATGAAGGCTTAGCTATTATAAGCTGTTATAATTATTAAATACACTGATGGTGAAGCTGTAGGTTACAAGTCAAAACTACATAAGAAAAATTACTAAAATGAATTTGAAAAGTAATTTTTTTGGCCATTTCTTAGACTACAATGCTGGCTAATTTAAAAGATTAGTCTCTATTTTGATAAAATGTGAACAACTAAAAACTTACTGCTTGAGTATATACCGCCTTGTATTTTATAAGTTTAGTGTTTCATATCACTTTTATCTTCCTCCATTTAGTAGGATGAGCACACGACAGTATTTATAAACATTTGATGCCTGACTCAGTTGACATGTGCATTTCACATTCATATTCTACAAATTTTAATTTAATTCCTCATAAATACAGTTTATCTTTAAACCATGTTTACATTTTCTTAAAATAATGAACTTTTAAATTGTCATAAAATGAGTAATTTGAAATTCATTTCATTAAGAAAAAAATAATCTCTTAGTCTTGTTTCTGCAGTATTTACTTCAAGATACAGACTTTGGAAAGCATCCCTTTGTTTATTAACAGGTTTGATTATTTTTATTTAAAGATATAATTAATTTAAACAAAATATTAAGGGGCTCCATGGAAATGATCTTTTTCATATTCTTAAGAGAGAAAAAAAAGAAAAAACAATGGATGATAGTTTTAATGCATGTCTTTATGTGATATTTAAATAGATGCCGTCTTTTCTATTTCCCCTCTGAAACTGGTAGGGTATTTGTGATTCTCTCAGTGTGCGTGTCTAGTCTGACTTTTGTTATCGCGTCTTCATTTTTGGATGAAATGAAACCTGACCTAGAAGGGCGGCTATTCCAGTGTCAGAGTTGTAACAACTGTGGTCACTGAACAATTACAGTGGCAGTATGACTGGTCCTAGAGGGATAGTTGTGTTAGATCAAGATCTAAAATAATCTACGGAAAGGGAATGAACTGGGTTTTCAGACTATAATGCAGTTTGATCTTGTGTCAGTACTTAACCCAAAGAACCAAAATTTCAAACTAATGTCTTATTCTGCAGAAGAATAAACATGCTAGAAAACACTCAAATGTTTTTTTTCTGTTTCTTACTCAGTAGCTTTTTCTTAACAATTTTATGTTAATACTGAAATAATGGTAGAGTTCTAAAAAATAAATGAATATGTGATTTTCTATGGCTAAATAAAGGTGGCCTGGTTGCACAGTGGTTAGGTGCTTGGCTCCTAGCCAAAATGTTGGTTGTTTGAACCCACCAGCCAACCTGCAGGAGAAAGACATGACAATCTGCTGCTGTAGCGATTACAGCCTTAGAAACCTCATGAGGTAGTTCTACTCTTGTCCTTATAGGGTTGCTGTGAGTTGGAATTGACTTGATTGCAATGGTTTGTTTTGTTGTTTTTTAAATGGCTATATAATGTAACTTTTATTATAGCAGCCGATACATAAGTGTTCAATAATTTTTTTGAATCATCAAACTTTTTTGAAATGTTTTATAAATAAAAATGTTAGTGTTAGCCTTTTCTCAACATGAGATCCCAAGCATTTATAAGGTATTTAACTGAGGCAAATTATTAATACACAGGAGAAGATACAAAAAAGCGGTAAGGTAAGTAGCAGTAGCATCTACATTTTTGTTCTTTATTTCCAGAGGTGCAGTATGTTTACACTGATCCGCCTGTGTTTCCTTACCTTACTCAGAGCGGTTGTCCAACTATAAGATTTTTGAACGGAGTTAGTACACAGCTGTTGGCAAACGAATAGCTTGCCTTTTTCAAGTGTATTTTTGTTGGTCTCTTTTTTAAATTCAACAGAAGTATTTATTATCATTGTTATAGTGAATAATGATAATCATAGTTATAATGGTAGTAACAAGAAAGAGCTATCGTTTATTGAATGCTTTCTAGGTGCCAGGCATTGCACTAAGTGCTTCACATCTGTTATCTCTCGGAATCCTCACAATAGCTCTCTGAGCTGTATTCCATTTTGTTGACTTCTTTATCCTTAATCTTTTGTTCCTGTAACATATTCCAAGTGCTATGTACCAGGCTCTGTAGGAAGTAGGTAGGTGGTAGGTGGGGATGTCATACTGCACATGATAATCTGAGGTCCCTTGATGATTTCTTAATCCTGGTATAGGATTTCTTTCAGTCTTGTACTTTTCTAGTGTTTTCTTTCTATAAGCTTTTTCTTCCTGACCTTTATTTATTTCCCTCATTTTCTGATTTCCCTTCTCTCTCTCTTTATCAGCAAGTTTCTTTTTCTTCAAGTTTGTGCCCAATAGATGAGACTCCTTTCTTTGCCCTGCACTTTTTTCCCATGGGAATTCAGAGACGTTCGTAACTTTTGGCCTGACTTAGCCTTCTGTGTCCCTCCTCTGAAGAAGACTGGTCGCCAGCTGATGCGAGTATCAGTTCCTCCACTGTCCGTGGACTGTTGCTCCTTAGCCTTTCATCATGCTGCCAATTTTGTGAGGCGTCCGTTGGTGTAAAGACATTGCCCTGTCTTTCTCTACAAGCAACTGTTTTTTATTAAAACCATTTTTTTAAAAAATAGTTTTTTATATCTGTTTACCTACATTTATCTATAGTTCGTTTCCACTGGTCACAGAATAATTTAAAAAAAGAAAAACTCCTTACTGGCTAAGTAGTTCCATTTTTGTTTAGCTTCCCACAGTGAATATCACAGAATAATTTCTAGCTGTGTTTTTCTGGGGAGCTGGTAAAGGCCTAATACAAATTTAGATGTGACAGGCCCGGGTGGCAAGAACCGAGGCCTTCTGTCAAAAACCAGCAAGCCACTGTGGCCTTCTGCCAGGAACCATGTAAGTGAGCCATCTTGGAAGCAGCTCCCTTAGCCCTGAGCAGACCTTCAAGTGACCACGGTAGCAGCTGATTGCTTGACTGCAACCTTCTGAGAGACCCCGAGCCCCAGCCACCCACTAAAGCTGCTCCAAGTTTCCTGACCCTAGAAACTCTCTGAGAGGACAAATGCTTGTGGTTTTAAGTTGCTAAATCTGGGGTAATTCTTTACATAGCAAAGGATACTAAGATAATCAAGAATATAAAAGCTGAACATTTATAATTTATAAGTAGTTATAATAATAGAAAATATAACTGTTTTATTGTGAGAGTTGACTTTTAAAAGCAAACACTCTATCTATACTTGGCCTGTATTCAGTATTTTCACTTTATTAAATAGAAAAAAGAAGCACAGAAAAATGAAAGTGATTCATTTATAGGGAGTGACAGCTAAGAATTGAAAAAAATCTTCTTTTCCTTTTTCTCTCTGAAAGGTGTCTTTATTAAAATCCAAGTAAGGACTGAGTCCAAAATGACACCAACAAGTCCAAAAAACAGAGTTACGACAAGAACAAATTTTGTTTAAGGAGAAGGTTTCTGAAAGCTACTTATAGCATTTAATTCGTTTGGAGTGGTCTGAGTCATTTGACCTTTATACATAGGTCAGTTATACCACTTTCAGTTAATAAACCTGCAGGGGATTTCAAGGAATCATTTTAACTCAGGCCAAGACATGAACAGTTTTGATCAATTCAGTGAACATTTATAAGAATGCTTTTACTGGCCAGGGGATCTAATGATAAACTAGTGTCTCTGCTTATGAATAGTCTGCAGGTTAATGGTGGGGACAAATAATTTCAATAATGTGGGAGGAGTTCTGATACGCACAGGGTATAGGCGGGACGGAAAGGAGAGGCATCTAGTCCAGCATGTGTGTTTCGTTAAAACAAATGACTTTCTCAGGGACACACAGCCACTTGATGTCTTTTTAAATTTGTCTTGGAAACCCTGATGGCATAGTGGTTAAGTGCTACAGCTGCTAACCAAAAGGCAGGCAGTTTTAATCTACCAGGTGCTCCTTGGAAACTCTATAAGGCAGTTCTACTCTGTCCTATAGGGTCACTGAGATGGAAATTATGTGATGGCAGTGGCTTTGGGGGTTGGCTGTTACCGAGTGCTCTGAGAGAGGGAGCAACAGGACTGCACACTGTCCGCCTCTCTCATTACCTTTATACATATTAGGAAGGCAGTCTTTGTTTTTCTGTAATGATTCTCTACAGTCATTAGTCACTGAGATCATATTCTAACATACTAGCTTTCTTAAGAACTCCGTTTATCTTTCAGCGAGGATGCATGCAATGGAAAGAGAAACTGAGAAACAGAAACATTAAAATACGGAACAAAATCCAGGAAGTACAGAAATGTTGGAAACATGTATTAGGAGACTGAAATCTGTGATGTCAGACTGTAAAAATAAAACATTTTGGGTATGAGAAGCTTAAAAAAGCATTTATTAAACAATTCTTCTTGGTGGTTTGTCACACATATTAATAGCTCCTCGTTGATAAGAAATCTGTGGCAAAGTGCTGATTTAATTTTAAGGGAAGATTGCACCTGTGGATCAATTTAGAAGACGCTAGAACTTAATTCTGTCCGTTTGAACAAGCACGTTGTTGACATTACAGAGCCGAGGAAACTTCTAACAGTCTTTCATGAGTGAAATAGTGTGAATGAACAGGCCTTTCATAACTTTGTTTTGAACTCAGCTTGCAGAGCAGGGGTCAGCAGGCCTTTCAATCCCAAGGGGCTATAGAATGCCTGGAAATACTGCTGGTGGTCAGTGGCCGGTTCTGTGGGATACGAAAGGGAAAAAGTAAACAGCAAGAAGGGACAAAAGACAAAGAGAAGGGACTGGAAGAAGAGAAGGAAGAAAGGACAAGGACAAGGAAGAGCTAATACTTGTTCGTAGAGTACCACCAGCCTCTGTGGTTAAGTGCTATACCAGCTCCCTCTCAGTCCTTACAGCAGCCTGAAGAGGTAGCAGCTACTGAGAGGATCCCTGTTTCTCTCATTAATATACTGAGGCTAAAAGAGGTCAGTTGCCAGAAGTCACATAGCTAAGGAGCAGAACTGTGACTTGAACCCAGGTCTGCCTGATGGCAGAATCTGGTACTTGCAACCACAAGGTGGCTTCATGTTGGAGTATAAGAGAAGACCACCAGAGCCAACCAACCACTGGAGCTGTCCTGTGACTAGTCCAGGGATTTTATTTGTTAGTTCGTAGACTAGTCTTGAACAGAATGATGATCCCTTAATTGGATTTGCCTGTTATCCAGTATTGCATACCGTATCAGACGCTGCACTTCAGTTCCCTGTATGAATCAGTTAGAACCTTACCATTTAGTCTAATGAACCCTAATTTCAGACAAAGGTAACTGCCACCTTTTGTTTCATCCTGTGCTTTTATTTTTCAAGTACCAGAGTCGACCTCTGAACTCAATCTGCACTTGCCTATCGATGCATAAATATCTATAATATCACAGTAAATTAAATTCTGTTTTAAAGGGTTTCTATTTAACAATCTGTCAGAACTTTCACAGCATTTGATTTCTGGTCTCCTCTGTCCAGTGACAGGTTTATCTCAATATGGCTTGATTAATGAAACCTTTTATTTGGTGTAAGCGCACCTATTATTACCATAATCTCTTAATGCTTGCTTAGGCAACGCTGAGGTCTGACGAGGAGAACTCTCCAAACTTTGGTTTCTTGAGCTCGGCCAGAACACGGGGTGAGATTAACGGGCTCGGGAGACCAGTGCCCTCCTAATGGGAGCATGGTAATATTAGTGTCAGCTGAATGATGTAGCGCCCTGTCTGGGAGAGTTGACCAAACTCCCTTTGTAACCTCTAGGGTTTAAAAAAGGTTTCCGGCTTCGTGCCTACCGTGCCTACGAATGCGGCTTCCTGTCGATTGCTACCTTGCCCTTGCAAGGCAGGCACTGGGGGGCGTGGCTGACATCCCTGGGGAGCCCCTGGAATTGTAATGTGCGCTGTGGAGCTGAGGGGTGGAATGCAGTCTAAAATAAAAGGATATATTGAAAAAGAGAGTCTTAATGAAGCCAAGAGGCCAGACACTAATAGCTCTTAAGAAACAGAAATGACTTTAAGATGGATATTCCACAGGCAACCTTTTCAGAAAAGCAGAGTGCAATTGAATTACGTTTTCTTCCTGACGAGTATTTACTTCAGAGAGGACCTGCCGTTTTCCAGCCGGATTATGTGCTCCGTGTCCTACATGCTTCGAAAACACCGGAGAAATGGTGTCTTGGATTTGAGAGACTCAGCGCTGTCGCTCACTCTTTTACTTTGCTTTTAAATGTTTAATAACGTTAAAAGTGAAACACTAAAAAGAAATCTCAGATTTACTAGTGCTGTAGAAATTGTCTTTACGGTTTTCTGATCTAGTATTTTCTGCACTGGTAAAACGATAAGCTTCTCCCACGTCTTATACAGTTCCTCTCTGAGTACTTCTGTCCTCTGCTAATGCTTAAAACATGTCTAGCTTCACTTTCTTCCTTTCTTTTTTGTAGTTTGTGATCCTTGTGGTTTTAAGTGCAATGAAATCTACCTGGAGAGTTTGCTGTTGTTTTTAAACTTCCTGAGATAGGAAAAAGAACAAGGTAGTATTGATAAATATGATTTAAAAACCCTAATAAATAATATCAGATAAAATAAACCCCAGTAAGTCTGTTCTTTAAAAAGACCATTATCGTAGTTAATATTCTTTGTTAAGACTTGAATGTCCAAAGGGGAAATAACCCTTAAAAACATTAGAAAGAAAACTTTAGCTGTCTGGTGACTTTCTTAGCTTGATTCTTAATTTGGTCATTTGAATTTGCAATTTATTATTAAATATGTATATATATGCTTATACAGACTTTAAAACACAGAAGTTTTCTTTCTGGGGTGTTAGTAGTGAAAAGGAAAATATTTTGAGAAATGTTTCTTTTAAAAGTCTAACATCAGCTTAGCTTTATTTGGATTTGTTTCACTTGTACTAAAAAAATAAGTATGATTTAACTATATTTTCAAATGTATATACATTGTTTAAGAATATCTACTCAATAAAATGAGGAAGTAGGAAGCTAGTTTAATTAAAAATGCTATTGTAAGTCAATCAAATAATTTTCAATTACTTAATAATAATAAAGATTTTTAATTCTATTTGAAAAGTAACCTTTTGGTTTATTAAAAATTTTTTTCTTTTGCAAGAAAGTACAGGAAGCCCTTAATGATATACTGAGTGGAGAATTATTATAATTCTTGAACATGCTTCTCAGTTTCTAGTTTATTTCACATCATGCTTTTTAACCTTCAACAACAAATATTGTTGTACTATGAAGACAGCAAATCCAAACAATTACATATGTAGTCCAAAGGCATCCACGAGAAAATCAATATTTGACATCTTCGCAACTCCCTCTTTGCAGTAGCGTTCAATAGCCCTGATTCATTATACACTTATATCTCTTTCAGATTCGCCTTTGTCACTAGAAACCCATTTTTTTTTCTCCTTTGACTTCCACATAACTTCTTTGCCCTGTACTTTTACAGATGCCTTCTGGCTATAAATACTAATGAAATCTCTTTGCTTAATTCAATTTTGCTGGTACACTTACAGTTATGACCTAACTTTCCCACGAGAGAGAATGATGGAGCATTCCACTACCTTATGGATGGGAGCAAACATTCCTACAGAACTGGACTGACAATTTCCATAATTATAGAATTCACAGCCTAATGACCTTAAAAAACAATAAAAAGATCTCTTGTTAATTCCATTTCTGTTACTGACATTCAAGATATTTCATTTTTCATGGGACAACAAATTTACTTTTTTATTTTCCAAAGAGCAGTCTACCCTTTCCCCCCAGATTAAGTTTTCTGAATATTGAAGTATTCTATTGAATATTTAGCATTTCTTTGTCTTTTAAAAGTTAGAATATTTATGATCCTTACAATGCATTTGACTGATTTATAGCAATCAATTATAAGAGTACGTTTTCAAATAGCCCTTTTAAAAATGAAGAATAGAATAATTAAAAAGATCACAAGTCCTCCCTTGCATATAATTATTTCATTATTTCATTACAGTGCAGAAATTATTTTTGCTGACTGTGAGCAATTTTAATTGAGCGAAATCTGTGTTGATATACGATAGCAAGCAGTTCTTCCTAAGAAATAAGATCACTAATTGCCTAAATTTTTATTCAGTGCAGTGAGTCTTATGAGTCACATTTCAGTATAAACCTGATCATGAGGTAGAGTGAGAACAATACCTCTCCTTTAGTGCACGTATCCTAAAAACACAACCTGCCTACTAATTTATTCCTGCAACAGGTTTATTGTCTCATTAAACATTTGTTTTGTCAAAAATTCTTTATCTGTTCACAGAAAAACTATGATAATGAGACATTAAAATTCAGTCTTGGAATCTACTTAAGCCAGCATAAATAAGCAATGCTAAACCCCAGCATCTTTGATTCTTCCTAAATAACAAAATACTCAGTACCTTAGAATATATTTTGGAAGCTTTGGACTTACAAATAAAGACTGCTCCTCAAATATGGAAATCTTGAGTGCAGCCAGATTGCTTGTTACTAAGTGAAGCTAAATTAAAAGTTAATATTAGCCATTTTCTTGCAAAAATTTAACATTCATCATAAATGTTATAGTATGCTTGGCATATCATGTTCTAAATATTTTATACTATCTAAGATATTAAGATACTGTCTTTCCCAAATCTGTCTTGGAAGAAGTGCAATCAGAATGCTCCTTAAAAGCCAGGATGGTGAGACTTTGTCTCACTGTATTTTGGGCATGTTTTCTGCAGGGACCTGTCCTTGGAGAAGGATATCGTGCTAGGTAAAGGGTCAGCAAAAAACAGGAAGACCTGCAAAGAAACGGACTGACATAGTGGCTGCAACGATGTTCTCAAACATAGCCATGACTCTGAGGATGGCTCGGGACCAGGCAGTATTTTGTTTTTCTGTACAAAGAGATGCTATGAGTTGGAACTGACTCGATGGTATCTGACAACAAGAAGATATTTTTTTCCCATGAATATTTTATATGATTATTTTTGTGGGGAGAATATATGAATTGCAGTAAAGTCCACCAAAGCTATGAACAGGCTGTTTTGATCAAATCTGAGCCAACATTTAAAAAGGCACATGTGTTCTGTACGTTTTAGTCTTTCGTATGCTGCTGGTCTAGTTTAGACCTTCAGTGTTTGAATATTTTCTTAGCGTAAATACATTTTTTGAAAGTAGAAATAAAATGCTTCAAAAATTCAGTGGTATTTATTGGTACCTCCATTTATTCACTCAGTAAATGTCTATTGCGTACCTTCTACGAGCCACACATAATTTTACTGTGCTGGTACTACTTTTCCACACCCTTCCAAGATGAGTGCTAACTTTTTTACCTTCTTTGCTTGGACTTAGCTGTGTTCATTTACATCAAAAGGAGAATTAGACCAGATTGGTAGTTAATGACCAGTGTAGAAGTTACAGAGGCACTTAGAACTTTCATTTCTGGGTTTCAGTATTCTCTGTGATGGCTGAAAACCTTCTGGAAATCGATAAGAAATGTGTTACTGTTGTAAGCGGACAAGTTTTTTGTATTTGGAACTTTTCCATAGGAAGTCAGGAAGGATGTGTGCAATGGAAACCAAAAAAACTGTTGGCTGCAGAAGAAGCCTTTCTTATAGCAAAGGAATGCCAGCGAAGGCCAGTGAGAAGGTAGTGTGGTCTAGACGAGAAAGACTCTCCAGCGTCCTGGGTTCTGCTACTGCTGTCAACTAGCTGTAAAACTTTGGTCAAGTTTTGAAACTTCTGTGTTCATGTCTGGAAACCTCTCTGGACCTCAGTTTTCCAGATATGGGAAATGCAGATAGTAATTCTGGCTCTACTTCCTAATGCTGTTGTGATAAATAGTAGCTTCCTCATTTGCAAAGTAAGAATTTTTGATTAGAAAAGTTCTTATCTTAGAGGTAGTCTGTGAATTCTCTTGAGACTACTCAAATTTATGTATATGTGTTCGTGTGTGTGTGTGTGTGTGTGTGTACATTGTAAGTACATCTTTCTGGGTATGAAGCCTACAGCTTTGTACAGATTTTCAAATGGACAAATAACCCAAAGAAAGTTAAGAGACACTGGATTTGAGAATCTCTAACATTTCTTCTACTCTTAAATTCTAATTTCATTCTCAGTCTCTCTGAGTAATAGATAGGAAAGCACTTTGAAAGTGCTAAACAAATGCAAAGTATCATTCTCCATCTTTCTTTATGGGTCTAGTCTATGTAAAAGTCACAGCCATACTTGAAATAGTGATATTATATTATGGTGCATGGGTTATTGGATAAACGTGTTGCCTGAGGGAATTACTCAAACACAAGGTTCAGTATTAGAAACCCAGGAGAATTAGAATGTGTCATAGAGCCTCAGAGAAAGTAGAAACAAAAGAAATCTAGGTGAGTGTACAAAAAGATTTTAACAGAGTTTCAGTGTAGTTTAGTGGACAAGCTTTAAACTAGTAATTATACTTGTATCAGGATACTGATGTAGTTCTCGTGTGGGTTATGGTACCTCAGTTTCCCTCCTTCCTAAAATGACATCAGGAGTTTAAGTACTCCACTGCTAGCTGAAATGTTGGTAGTTCAAATGCGCCCAACCACTCTGAAGGAGAAAGTGCTGGCTATCTGCTTCTGCAAAGCTTACAGCCTGATGGGTCCCAAATACCATTCTTCAGGCAAAGATTAGATTGGACTATAAAACATAAAGTAATTCTTGTGAAGACTGTGCTTCTTAGTTCAAGCAGATACACGAGGCCCAACGTGCAGCTCCTGTCTAGGAGTGGGATGATAAAGCAGGAAAGGATAGAGGCTAGTTGGAGGGACATGGGGAACTTGCTATGGAGAGGGGGAATATACTGTCACATTACAGGGATTTTCACTAGTGTCACACAAGAATATGTGTATACATTTTTGTGTGAGAAATTAATTTGAACTGTAAACTTTCACCTCAAAAACAAGCCAAACCCAGTGCCATCGAGTTGGTGTCGACTCACAGTGACCCTATATGATGGAGTAGAACTGCTTCATAGAGCTTCCAAGGAGCACGTGGCAGATTTGAACTGCCAACCTTTTTGTTAGCAGAAGTAGTGCATAACCACTACACTACCAGGGTTTAAGCAAAATTAAAAAAAAAAATCTCACCAAGGGGCAGTTCTACTTTGTCACGTGGGATTACACTGAGTCGAAAATCTACAACAACAATAACAAATTAATAGTTCAGTGGATTCTGAGGAAGATTAGATTAGCTAATCAGATTGCATTAGTTAATATAGGGGAAAGTGTTTTTAGTACATTGTACACTACATAGAAGCAAAGAATTCTCCATTCAAAGAAAGAAAATTGTATGAGTTGGAGAGGAAGGGAGGACCCTTAGATGTTCTAGTCTAGAATATCTTTAACCATAGCAAACAAGTCTATTGCATAAGAGAAATATTTTTAATCTAGGAAGCGGCTGACAGGTTTCTCAGTTTATCTCATTCTTTCTGGACTTACATCAGAATGGAGTGAAAAAATACACTTGGTTCTAGAATTTTCTGTTTCTTACTCAAGTTGAGTCTAAGTTTCCAGATAGAGGGAAGAAACTGGACCATACTCATTTTTATATCTGCAGTTGGATGTAGGTGTTCAATAAAGTTCATGTGTTGACTGCCCTTGGTTACTTTCTCTGAGCAATGTTTTCCCTGTGGTAGGAAGAATAAGAAAAACAAACAAACTAAATCCCTTGCTAGTGAATCAACTTCAACTCATAGTAGCTCCATAGGACGCGATAGAAATGCTCCATATGGTTTCCAAGGAGTGCATAGTAGATTTGAACTGCTGACCTTTCGATAAGTCACCTGTAGCTCTTAACTACCCCACTACCAAGATTTGAAAAAAACAAAACTAGCTACCATTTTTTGAATGAAAAGTACTCTGCATATGTTACTTTGTTCTAGCCTCACAACAACTCTGTATTACCCCGATTTGTTGTGATCTTATCTCAAATTTTAAAGATGAGAATTCTGAAGTTCACAGAATAAAAGTCATTTACTTAAGGGCATACCCACCTTACAAATTTGTTGGAAAGGTAAAATAATGCAATACTTTGAAAACTATTTAGGTTACATCGATGTAATGATGCTGTTGCTGCTCTTCTGCCATTTGTTTCTGTTGTCAGCTGCTCTGGTTTTAAAGATTTTACCTTATTGACAGCCTCTGCTGTGGAAGGATGAGGATGCTTTGCTACAAGTTCCCAGAAATGCAGATGTGGTGATGACAGGAAATGGTGCTGCAGGGTCTTTTTAATTGGGTTGGAGATCTCTATTGTGTCACCAAGTAGCTGTTATTGGGAACTGAGAGAGGGAGTGAGGAGGAAATAGGACTGCTGGGTGAATAATACCCTTTGTAAGTATTCTGCCTGGAGAGTCTCTTACCCCTTCACCATTAAAATAGATAGGCACCTGGATTAAGATCAGGCAAACCAAAAATTCAGATCTCGTGCTAAGATTCAAAGATAGAGGACCAACCGTCACTCAAGAGAGCAAACTAGTCATCTCTGAGTGGTTAAGACTGTGACTTTGTTCAAACTCTCTTGATTTCTGTGGAACTGAGTTTCAGCTTCGCTGTTACGTACAAAATTCTGAAAATTTTTTATGTAAGGAAGAGAAGCTCATAGTTACAGGACAGGACAGTCTCCCAGTTGGTCACTAGAGGAGTGATAAAGTCAAGTGAGAGGAGAACCGATTACCATGGGGAGTTATTTTTTATTTCTTGAAAATGGTATTTCTTTTTGGTTTTAAAAATACACTCATGGGTCAGTTTGATTTTGTGTGATTTGTCTACTGACGGAATTGAATAGAAGACCTGATTTAGGAGTTTGATCCTTTGTTGCACATCTCCACATCCACTGATAATGATGAAAGATTTGTCAGTTGTCTGTTTTAGCTGAGAGAGAGAGATGAGCCACACCATAAGAGTGGGTGGGAATCTGGGCTCAGCGCCCGGCATTTTTCTTTGCTATTTGCATCACTGTGTTTGCCAGAATATTTAATTAATCCCACTCTTGGAGTAATGGTTACTGCTGATGGCCGTTGCTGAACTGAAATATTAAACCATATGTAGTATTTCTTCAATAAAATTTAGATTTCAAAGTCCCTAAATGATGTATGTGTTTGACAGTCCTTAATGGAAACTGATAAAAGGAATTTTACAGAATAGATAGGCTTAATAGTAACAATTCTTTTTATTCATGTGGGAGGAAGTACAGGGTTATAACATGAAACATAAGGAATTAGCATAACATTTGGAGTAGGATCCTACCAGTTCTTCTTGGATGTATAGTTTTGTTGTCATTATTTTTGGTTTTTCATTTATTAAACAATTGGCTCTTCTACTGTATTTCTGGCAAGGGTTTTTCCTGAAGTTCTTTAAGACAATTCATTTTGGACTACAGTGTAGAAATACTTAGACCATCAGGGAATATCTGATTATTCTCTCTTTTGAGTTCAATAGATGGCATGATTTTCTCTTACTATTGAACCGATGCCTCAGCAAAGGGTTATAGGAATTCTGCTGTTTGTAGCAAAAATCTTGTGCCAAGAGCATTAACCTTGAAGTTCTATATACTTTGCAGGTCAGGCAATTACCACAGTTATCCTGTTTACTTATTTAAGGATGTGGCAAGGAGAGCTTCCAAAACATGGACTGATAAATGTGAGTGAAGAAAAAAAATCAATTTCCTTTTTTTTTTTTGAAAGGAGAGATCCAGAATTGTAATGATGGAAAGAACTCTAAGATTCAGTTAAAATATCTCTTGAACAGATCAGAACAGACAAATAGTCTGATGTATTGGAATGTGCTTATGCAGTCAAGGGAAATAGAATATGTGATATATGATAGTACTTAAGCATTTGACCATGCTTATGAATCCTCAAACTTTGTAAAGTCTCAATCCCCCTTATGCAAACAACATCTTATATAGGTTATATGTAAAACATTAAAGGGGAGTTACTCGCTTTATGAGTGTCCTATGACTTGGCACCGACTTGACAGCCCTGGGTTTTGTTTGTTTGTTTTGCTCTCCTTAAAAGGACCCCCAAACCAAACCCACTGCCGTTAAGTTGATTCTGACTCTCGGTGCCTCTACAGGATAGAGTAGAACTCCCTCACAGAGTTTCCAAGGAGCACCTGGTGGATTCCAATTGCCACCTTCTTGGTTAGCAGCTGCAGCACTTAACCACTACACCACCAGGGTTTCCTAAAAGGATCCAGTGTGGTACAAATTGTTAACCACCTGACTCTTGGCTGAAAGGTTGGAGATTCAAATCCACCCAGAGGTGCCTTGGAAGACAGACCTGATGATCTGCTTTGAAAAGATCACAGCCTTGAAAACCCTGTGGAGCAATTCTATTCTGTATATGTTGGGTCACCATGAGTTGAAAATGATTTGAAGGCAGCTAACAACAACATTCTCCTTGAAGCCAAAGAGCTTACACCTAATCTTATGCTTCCTGTTCTTCTTCTCTTCTTACATGGCTTGACAATAACTCACCTAGCCCAGTTCTTTCATTGAACATTCCAAGAGGAGTGAACTGACTCGAACAAGGCTGTACAACTAAAAACTTTTCCAGGACTGATTCCCAGACCAGTGCTCTCCTCAGTTATGTACTATTTGTCAGTTCTGATCTGTTAAACTATATACTTTCTACATTAGACCACTTTCTGCTTCTTGCTTAGAATTATGGAAGAAGAGCAACCATCTCTGCTAGAATTCTGGGAACAAGTAGAGTTCAGAGATTGTGAAGACAAGCGGGAAAAATGGATCACAAATACTATTCAGTCCATGCCAGAACTCAACCCTTCATAGGATAGGTATTTATTAATCCTTTATTATGGGCAAGACATAATTGGAAGCTATGGAAAAGTACAGAATTCCAGAATGAAGGAAGAACTCGTATCTTTACTATATTCTTTTTCTTTGTAGGGTCACTATCATGGATTGAATTGGTGTCCCCTCCAAAATATGAATAGAAATTTAGTTGGGTCATGATTTACCAGTGTTGTGTGTTTGCCCTCTATTTTGTGATTTTATTGCGCTGTATGTTAAAGAGGATTAGGACGGGATTGTAAATCACTTCCTAAGGTCACCTCCCTGCTCCACTATAAAGGGAGTTTCCCTGAAATGTGGCTTTCACCACCTTTTATCCTTTTACCCTGCAAGGGATGAAAGGAAAGGGAAGTAAGCAGAGAGTTGGGAACCTCATACTATCAAGAAAGCAGCACTGGGAGAAGAGCACATCCTGCAGACCTGAGGTTCCTGCACCAAGATGCTCCCTGACCTAAGACTGATGAACACAAGACATTTTCTCCAGAGCTGACAGAGGGAAAGCCCTCTGGAGCAGACACCCTGAGTGTGGACTTGTAACCTACTGGACTGTATAAGAATAAAATTTTCTTTGCTGAAACCATCCACTCGTGGTATTTCTGTTAGAGTACTACCAGATGACTAAATCAATCACCTTAAAAATATAAACAAAGTGATCATCTGGAGAATACAGATTACATGTTCACCACAGTGGTCATTTGTGTGGATTTGGAGTCAGACTATCTGGTTTTAAAATCTAGCGCAGCCACTTGGGCAAATTGTTGAACTTCTCAGGGCCTTAGTTTCCTCACTGTAAAATAGAAATACTAGTATTACTTCTTTGTTGTCACTAGGTGCCACTGAGGTATTTCCTGCTCACGGTAATCCTATGTACAGTAGAAGAAAACACTGCCGGGTCTTGTGCCGTCCTCACACTCGCTGTTATGTCTCAGCCCATTGTTGCAGCCAATGTGTCAGTCATCTTGTCAAGGTTCTTCCTCTTTTTTTTGATGACCCTCTACCAAGCATGATATCTCTCTGCAGGGAATGATCCCTTCTAATAACTTGTCCAGGGTACGTGAGATGGAGTCTTATAATCCTTGCTTCCAAAGAACATGCTGTTTGTATTTCTTCCAAGACAGACTTTTCATTCTTCTGGAAGTCCATGGTATATTTAGTCTTCTTTGCCAATAATATAACAGAAACGTATCAGTTCTTTGGTATTCCTTATTCGTTGTCCGGCTTATGAGTATGAGGCAATTGAAAACACCTTGATGTGGCTCAGGAGCACCTTAGACCTCAAAGTGACATCTTTGATTTTCAACACTGTAAAGAAGCTTTTTTTTTCTGATTTGCCCAGTGCAATACATTGTTTGATTTCCTGACTGCTGCTTCCATGGGCTTTGATTATGGATCCAAGAAAATGAAATCCTTGACAACCTCAGTCTTCTCTCCATTTATCATGGTGTTGTTCATTGATACAGTTGTAATAACATTACCTCATAGAATTGTTGTGAGAATGAAGTGAATATACATTTATTTGCTTAATACTCGTAACAGTAAACATCTACATATGCCATATTTTTGTGTGATAACGTGTGTCCTCTGTGTTTGTTTGCCAACTACACCCTCGCCCCACAAGGTATTTTTGTAAGTGCTCTAAGCAATATGTTTTACAGCAACATGTAAAAATAAAATAATTGGCATAGCAGTGGTTACAGAATTCATTGGGGGAGGGTATACTTGACAAACGAATGTAGGAGGTGAGTGTTATTCATATAAAAATGCAGCGTGCGTGCTTGTGAGTGCACATGTGTGTACACGTGTGTGTTTATACAAAGCTAATATTATCAGGTTGATTCTGACTTACAGCAATCCCATGTGCTACAGAGCAGAGCTACTCCATCAAGTGTTTATGCTTGTAATTGTCACAGAAGCAGATCACCAGGTTTTTTTTCTGCAGCACTACTGGTTGGTTTTAGCCACCAATTTTTAGGTTAACTCTGGTGGCATAGATGTTAAGTGCCATGGTGGTGACAATTCAAATCCACGAGGTACTCCTTGGAATCTGTAGGGAGTAGTTAATTCTACTGTGTCCTGTATGGTTGCCATGAGTCACAATCAACTCAATGGCAGTTGGTTTGATTTTTCTTTTTCTGTTTGTTCAGTTGAGTTCAAACAGTTTGTGTTACCCATATAGTACTTAAATTAGTGTCTGGTACCCAGTACATGCTATGTAAATCTTAGCTGCTATTATTATTATTATTATAGCTTATGCGACTTACAGTGACAATTCAAGGGTCCCTCTAAATTAGTGTTTTGGTTTTCTACTTCTTGCATATATTGTTAAATAATATAGAAATTATATTTTACATTCTCAAGTTATCAAAACACTGCCAACTCAATTTGGTAATCTTCATTTCTTACGTTAGCAAATGGTATGTTTAACTTCCATCGCTTTTTATGTTTAGTGATAGTTCTTACAGTATTTATGACATGTACAATATGATGGAAACCCTGGTTGTGTAAGTGGTTAAGTGCTACATCTGCTATACAAAAAGTCAGCAGTTCAGATGCACCAGACGCTCCTTGGAATCTCTATGGGACAGTTCTACTCTGTTGCCATGAGTCAGAATTGACTCATTGGCGGTGGGTTTGGTTTAGCTTTTTTACAATATGATATATTTCATTCACTTGTGGTGTCTAAGATGCTTTGCACATCTGCATGGGAATCTAAAGACTCAGAAATATATGGCATTCACCAGTGATAGTCTGATGTCATTGCTTTTTTTTTCAGTACATCTTGTGTCTCCTCAAATATGAGGGCAGACTTTGGGTATGCACAGTGTCTTTTACATATATGTATATACATATGTATGTGTGTATATATATGTACACAAATATATGTATACATATATACTTATGTATATATACACACACACACACATACATATTTTTATGTTTCTAAAGTCTATTCCTACACCTTGTACACGGAAGACAGTCAATAGATGTTTGCTATATGCTTGTCATGAATTTACTGCTAATGGCAATTCTCTTCTCGATTTCATTTCTTTTTCTAATTCAAAACTGTCAGCCTAATTATAACATCTTCTGTGCTAAATTTTCTTTGTTTAAGTGGATCTAGGGTTCATAAATTTGTTGAACCGTGAATAAAAGCAAAAAAGCTAGCCCATGTAGGTAAGAGCCATATGCGTTGCTTTAATGAATAGCCATCGTGACATATGGAGGAGGAATGCCGGATTAATTATTGGGTTTGATGGAGTTGCTGCCTGCCTTCGTGAGTCGGTCCAGGGGCCAATTTATAGCAGCAAAATTCTGTAATGGGCTGGTCTTACCGATAAACAAAGTAAATAAATGAACCAAGTTGTTTCAGTAGCTGAGATAATTTGCTAGATTGGCTGAAAAAATTATGTTGTGCCTTGACAGGAAGGTTTACACACTCTTAAGAAGAATGTATAGTTTCATGGTAAAATCCCATTTGCATGTATTTTCAGTGGTTTAATAAATTTTCTCAGCAAAGAGCAATAAAATGTTTTTGTTCCTTTAGGGCCAAGCATGTGAATTGCGAGTCATGTTAATAGACAGTCAAATGAACAAGTGATTTTTTGACACAATTTTTTAAATAATGAACGTAAATATTTAGTAAACAAATTAGAACCGTGCAGTATGTAAAGTGAAAGGTAAATATCCACTCATTGTTACTGTTGACTCCCTAGCGCTTCTTCTCCAGAAGCATACAGTGTGAAAAACGTCTTGGATATTGTTCCAGACACTTCTCACATGTTCACCTCAAGCAGGAGTTACCTATTGTGCTTCAGTTTATGCTGTTCTCTTAACAACATATCCTAGATCTCTTTCCATATCAGAACATAGCGGTCTACTGCATTTAAAAAAATAATTGTGTAGCATTTATCTCTATGAAAGTATTATAATTAACATCTGTCTTTTAATGGACAGTGTTTTGCTGTTACAGTGAGTTCCACAGTGCTGGTCCTTTAAATAACATCTTTGCGCACTGGTGTGAGGTCATCTGTAGGATAAATTTCTGGAAGTGCAATTGGGCAAAAAAAGAAATGTACATGTGAATTTTTTATAGAAATTGCCTGCTCAGAATAAAATACGAGAATGCCTGTTTCCTTATTTAGTGTCTTGCCACGTGATTGTTTGAGTTTTATTGTGCTTTCTAAAAGACATTCATTGTTTCCCCTGCTCACTGTTATTTATGGGAGTGACCCGAATGTTCTTTGGAGAACCACTTTTTTTTTCCATGTAGTTACTGAGACTCCATGAACCATAGAGCGTATGATTCAAAGCTGCCTAATCAGAGTACCCAAATATCCTAATAACATAATTGACTTATGACCTAAGTTGTTCCAGCATCCAAGGTGTGTATGGAACCCAACAAGAAGTCACTCTTTTCTGGGGGAACTGAAACCTGGGAAGCTGTAGGCTTAGAGTTGCTGAATTTTCCCTTGTCTTCTTGTGGCCCCAAGGAAAGCTATAGTAATGATGGAAAGTAAAGCTGAGGGATGGAGGCTGACAGTTCCCTTAAATCAAGTTATAATGAAAGAAAAATTTATCTCTGCATTTTCCTAAATTTCACTTTTTGCTGAACCTGGTTTTAATTGGGCTTTGGTCACTTGCAACCTCAAGAGTCCTATTGGGTGGTTCCCTCTTCCACCATGCCCCTGTATGGTAGACATTTTTAAATAATATTGATAATTTCCTTTTATTGAGCATCTGTTTTGTGCTGTGTACTGAGGCAGGTGCCTTCTGTCTGTTATCTCAATCCTTATAACACAGGAGGTTAAAAGAATGCCAAAAAATTTAAGTTTGAATTATCAAAGCTAGGTAGCTGGTAAGTAGTGGAGACAGAATTCAAAGTTAGATCTTCATGGTTCCCAAACCCATCATTTTTCCTTCTCTGCCAATCTTTTACCAAGTATTAACATTTAGAAGATTGAAGACATGCTGCATCAGTGCTGTGAACTATCTCACATTTTATGTAATATTCCACTTGTATAATGCTTTGTATTTTTCAAAAAATTTCTTGCACATTTAAATATATTCAGATCTCTATTTTCTCCAAACACTGTAATAAAGTGCCTGCAATGTAGTAGTATCTAGTGAATGATGATGTTTATTGTGCATAATAGGACCAAATGTAGTACAATGTCCAGAGAAATTAATGTTAAGAAAGTAATTTATGTGATGTAACCATAGCCAATTTTATTTTGTGAAAAACTTGCTCAGTAAAGTTGGATTATGACTGCATTAGCCACTGATCATTTGTAATGAGTGTCAGTGAAAGTATTAGAAGCATGATTCAAAAAAAAAAAAAAAAAGGTGAACTGTAGATACATTTTTGGAAGAAAGTACATTGCCTTTTACTTCAGTATTCATCCCTATATAAGTCATAAAAAGAGGAAACCCCTCAGTGAGGTGGATTAACACAGCGGCTGCAACAGTGGGCCCAAGCATAACAACAATTGTGAGGATGGTGCAGGACTGGGCAGGGTTGCATTCTGTTGTACCTAGGGTTGCTGTGACTTGGAACTGGCTCAACAGCACCTTTGGTTCACTCTAAATTTCTTCCTATAGCAAGAAGCGTATAGGACAGTGCATAGATCTCAACAGTTGCTTAACACGCTTTCAAAGCTGTCTAAATTAGTCTGCTGTTCCACTCTGCATGAAGTTAGTTGGTGTTGAAAGTCCTCCTGTTGCACTGTCATGAAACTCGACTTCTGGAAGAAATGCTAGCAGTCCCCTAGTCTAGTATTTCCCAGGGTTTTTTTCTGCTACACCCCTTCTTTAGGATATTAATATTAGGATTTTTTTTTAAAAAAGTTTCAAGGCCTAAAACGATAAAATTAGAATTGACATATCTCTGTTCTTTTACTCTGCCTTCCATTGGGTGGTTTGATTCTTAGACAAGCTGTTTTGAACTACAGTGCTTCCAGCCACTTGCAGGGCTACTGGCATGACTCGAGTGAACATGAATGAGCAGTTTTATCCCAGCATTCCTAGCAAAACTTTTGCAATTCACTCTGACATTATTTCCTTAGGTTATAAGCCTACCCCTGAATCCATCACTGTCATCTAGTGGGTGTCATATTTAGGCCTCACCTCAGCCGTGTGCCCAGAACATTGACTCACTTGCTCTGGCACATCATTATGAAGGATCAATTGTTGGCAGAGGATGTGGTGTGTGGTGAGGTAGTGGGCCAATGAAGGCAGGCAGATTCTTGGTGAGATGGCTTGGCCCAGCAGTTGTAATGACGCACTTGGACATGCTGACAATTGGGAGGCTGATGCAGGACTGGACAGTGTTTCGTTTTGTTGTACAGACAGTCATCATGAGTCAGAGCCAGCCTGAGAGCAGCTACCAAGAGCAGGTCATGTGTCATGCTTGGAGCCAGGGGCAGAAGTCAATTCCACAGGATCTACACGGACTGAGAGTAGGATCAGGGAGGATTCTCAAGAGTGTCAGAAGTTGTTGCTGGAGTTAGGGTGGGCAGATACTGGGTGGTAAGAAATAACCAAAGCTCATTTCCTTATGCACCGGGACTTTCCAAGAAGGTGGATAGAGAATGTAAGGTTTCCCAAATAAAGATACCTATGGAGCATCTCCGCTTCCCTACCCAGAAAATTCTGCCAAAATTCCTTCCAGAAAATGCTAATTCTACCCCAATTGTCTTGTTTTCCATGGAGAAACTGAGGTTCCGAGACAGTAAATGGCTTACCTGAGAACTCATATATGGTTATTCAAGGAAAGGCAGCTACTTTCTGCTATGGGCTCTGCTTACCTGTCTGGGAAATCTTAATTTCTCCACTCAGGCTTTCTTCTGCTTTTTTTTTTCTCCCCCTGCAAATACTCTTGTTTTACAAAACAGAAAAATCTCCAAGACCAAAGCAATTCTTAACATTCACAAGGGCATGAGATTTTGCCCTTTGAATCTAGATATATATATTTTTCTTCCTGTGATTACTGTCAGGATCTATATTGTTTGTGACCCCTTATTCCTCCCTCACAGCCCATTTCTTGTTTTAACCTGTAGAGTCTGAACTGTTTATGCTCTAGAGCCAAGTTTGCATCACTGCTGTATCACAAACGAATGACGTGACTTTGAATTCATCACTCTTCTTTCTCTAGGCTTCAGTGTCCCTCATTTGGAAAATGAAAGGAGAGAGGATTCTAGATGCTGTTTAAGGTCCTGTCCAGCCCTGATGTTCTAATCTTCCTGGATGCCCATCCCTCGAGTGCTCTGGGCTAGGGTCTTCTTGTGTGCTAGGCCTCCTTATTTGGGTTTTCATCTTATCTAACTTGACCTTCTGCCTAGATACATAGAATTTCTTTGCAACATATTTTAATATTCTTATTTTTATTAAACTTGAATTACAAAAGCAACACTGTGCAAAATTAAATACTATTGAAGCACAGTAAAAGCAGAAATTTTGTTTCATATAGCATTTTTGCTACTCCAAAATCACATTTCCCTCTTTATTAACAGTCTAGTATGAACCCACTGCCAGTGAGTCAGTTGTGACCCATGGCAACCCTGTAGGGCAGATAGAACTGCTCCAGAGAGTTTCCAAGGAGCACCCGGCAGGTTTGAACTGCCAACTTTTTGGTTAGCAGATGTATCACTTAATCACTATGCCACCAGGGTTTCCGTGCAGTCTAGTATACAGCTCATCATATATGTATTGTCTGTTCATATCTTAGTTCTCTAGGACCACCACAACAAAATACCACAAACTGAGCAGCTTTAAAGAGGAGAAATCTGTTTTCTCAGTTTTGGAGAAGTTCAAATGAGGGCGTTGTAGATTCCTTCTGTGAATTTTGAGACAGAAACTGTTACATACTTCTCTCTTAATTTCTAGGTATTAGTTGCTGTTGAGTTGATTCCAACTCAGAGTAACACCATGTGTGCAGAGAAGAACTGCACCGTAGGGTTTTCAAAGCTGTGACCTTTTGGGAATAAGTCACCAGGTCTCACAAGTGCTTCTGGGTGGATTTGAACCACCAACCTTTCCACTAGTAGTTGAGTGTGTGACCATTGGGATCCCTCAGGGACTCCTTAGCTGCCAGCAATCCTTGGCAGCCCTTAGCTGCTTATGGATATGTCTACCTTCATCATCACATGGCATCTGTCTTCTTTTCATTTTTTTAAAGAGGGACACTGAAGCCTAGAGAAGAAGAGTGATGAATCTAAAGTCCTGTCATTTGTTTGTGATCTAGCAGAGACACAGACTTGGCTCCAGGCGACGAACTGTTTAGACTCTATGTGTTAAAACAAGAAACTCTATGGGAGGGTGGAATAAAGGGTTACAAAGAACGTAGATCCTGACAATAATAACAGGAAGAAAAAAAATCTAAATTTGAAGGCCAAGGTCTTGTGAATGTGCAGAATGGCTTTGGTCTTGTTGGAGGCTTTTCTGTTATGTAGAACAAGAATACTTGCAGGACAGAAAAAAAAAGCAGGAGAAAGCCTGAGTAGAGAAATCAAAACTTCATGGACAGATAATCAAAGCCCAGAGTGCAAAGTAACTGCCTTTCCTGGAATAAAGTAAACATGTATGAGTTCTTAGGTACATCATTTAATCTCTCTGAGCCTCAGTTTCCCCATGAAAAACAAGACAGTTGGAGTAGAGGTAGCATTTTCCAAAAGGATATTTGTCAAATTCTCCAGGTGGAGAAGGGGAGATGCTCCGGAAGTATCCATGGGGAAACCTTACAAATTACTTCTCCATATCTCAATGTCTTTGTTATAGTTTGAATTGTGTCTCCCCAAAAATATATGTAGCAATTTGGCTGGGCCATAATTCCCAGTATTGTGTGAAATTCCCATACGCTATAAAATCTGCCTCTGTGGTATTAATAAGGGAAGATGGGAGGCAGTTGTGTCCATGAGGCAGGACTCAGTGTGTAAGATTGTTTTGTGCCTTGAGGCAATCTCTTTAGATTTAAAGGAGAGGCACTAGTAGAGAGATTTGAGGACCACATACTGCCAGAAGCAGTGCCAGGAGGAAAGCATGTCTTTTGGACCCAGGGTACCTGCGTCCCAGAAGCTCCCAGTCTGGGGGAAGGTTGGTGACAAGCACCTTTGTCTGTAGACAGCAGAGAAAGTCTTTCCCTGCACCAGATACCCTGCATTTGGACGTTTAGCCTACTGGACTGTGACAAAATACAATTTCTCTTTTTAAAGCCCTCTACTCATGGTATTTCTGTTAGAGCAGTACTAGACGACTAGGACAGTCCACTTCTGTTAAAAGGAGATAATACTGGAAACTACCTTACTGTCCTTGTTAGTGTTTGAGTGGTTTTACATGTAATGCTTTCTTAGTCTCATCACATTTTGATGATCCTAGTTCAGATGCTAGCAGATAAGTTCTTAAAACTTTTATTTTTTTTGCAAAGCACTTCATATTGCAAATTGAAGGGTCCGCAATGGTAGTTACGAAACGAACACAAAGCTCAAAGACTTGAAATGACTTGCTTAAAATCACGCAGACAGCAAATAACAGCCACTATTCAAAATCAGAATTATTTTGTGGCTCCAAATCTCTGTGCTTCCCATTACTTCTGGCAGTGTTGCCCCACATCTTATTTGTGGAGTATCTTTAATACTCTCCTGATGCCTTTAGAGTATTCTGTCCTTGAAACTGAAATCTGATTGGTTCATTCTTTCCCAGGTATATCTTGGTGAGTTTTGTCTACTGATAGCAGCTTCTCTGCTATGTAACAAGCAAAAAGCTACCTTCCCCTATAACAGGAGTAGGTCTAGGTTTTTAAAAAAGTGTTTTATTGTACTTTAACTGTAAGTTTACAAATCAAGTCAATTTGTCACACCAAAACTTACACACACATTGCTATGTAACTTTAGCTGCTTTCCCCACACTGTGACAGCACACTCCTCCTTTCCACCCTGTATTTTCCATGTCCACTCAACCAGTTCCCATCCTTCTCTGCCCTCTCGTCTCATCTTTGGACGGGAACTGCCCAGTTAACCTCTTTTACCTTCTGAAGCCAGGAGGCACACTCTTCACCAGTATCATTTTATGTCAGCTAGTCCAGCCTAGTCTTTGTCTAAAGAGTTGACTTTGGGAATGGTTTCAGTTCTGGGCTAACAGAGTCTGGAGGCCATGTCTTCCAGGGACTCTCCAGTCTGTCGGACTATCAAACTTGGTCTTTTTAATAGAATTTCAGTTCAGCACCCCATTTTTCTCCCGCTACATCAGGGACTCTTTGCTGTGTTCCATGTCAGGGCAGTCATTGATGGTGGCCAGGCACCATCTAGTTCTTCTGGTTTCAAGTCGATGTAGTTTATGGATTATGTGGCCCTTTCTGTCTCTTGGGCTTATATTTTCCCTATGTCTTTGACGTCCTTTATTCTCCTCTGCTCCACATGGACTGGGATCAATCAATGCTTCTGCATGGTTGCTTGCTAGTTTTTAAGATCCAGATGCCAGTCACCAAAGTGGGATGAAGAACATTTTATTAATAAGCATTGTCATGCCAGTTGACCTAGATGTCCCCGAACCATGCTCCCCAGGCCCCTGTCCCTGCTACTCTGTCCTGCGAAGTATTTGGTTATACTTAGGAAACTTCCTACTTAGTTTTTGATAAAGTCCAGTTGTGCTGAATTCCTCTTTACTGGGTATTGTGCCTCCTTTCACCTAACAGAATTTTTATCTACTATCTAATCAATGAATGCCCCTCTGCCAATCTCTCCACCTTTGTAACCATCAAATACTGTTTTTTTCTATGTTTAAACCATTTATTCACTTGCTATAATTGTGTTCTCATAAAATGTTTGCCCTTTTCCAAGTGACTAATTTCACTCAGCATAATGGTTTCCACATTTCTCCATGCTATGTTTTCCAAAGTCGTCATTGTTTTTCATCATTGGATAGTATTCCATTGTGTGAATATACCATACGTTGTTTATCCATTCATCCATTGAGAGGTACCGAGATTGATTCCATCTTTTTCCTGTTGTCTGCAATACTGCAGTAAATACTGGCATGCATGTAACTATTTGTGTGACTGCTCTTATTTCTTTAGGATACCTTCCAAGAAGTGGGATTTCTGGATCATGTGGTATTTCTATTTCTAGCTTTTTAAGAAAGTGCCAGGTCAATTTCCAAAGTGGTTGTACTATTTTACATTCCCACCAGCAGTGGATAAGTGTTTCTGTCTTTCCACAGCCTCTCTAACATTGATCATTTTGGGTTTTGTTGGTTAATGCCAGCCTTGTTGGGATCATATGGTACCTCATGGTAGTTTTTCTCAAAAAAACATTTTACTGTGCTTTATTTTCCACCCTGTACTTCTGGTAACCATTCACCCAACTCCTGTCATGCTCCACCCTCTCATCTTGCCTCTGGACAGGAGCTGCTTAGTCAGCCTCATGTATATATTTAAGCCAAGAGGCACATTCTTCACTAGCATCACTCTATGTCTTGTAGTCCAACCCAATCTTTATCTCAAGAGTTGGCTTCAGTAATGTTTCAAGCTTTGACTAACAGAGCACTTGCGGGTCATGTCCTTAGGGGACTCTCTGGATTAAATGTACCAATAAAGAGACAGAGACTGACAGAATGGGTAACAAAACATGATCCATGTATATGCAGCCTACAAGAGGCACAACTTAGACTTACAGACAAAAAAAAAAAAAACTAAAACTGAAAGGATAGAGAAAATATATCAAGAAAACAAACATTCAAAAAGTGTAAGAGTGGCAATATTGATTTCTGATGAAATAAACTTTAAAATAAAATCCACCACAGTGCATAAGGGAGGACATTATATAACAATTAACATTAACATATTAAATACCTAAACCCCCAATGATAGGGCTCCAAGATACATAAAACAAATTCTGACTGCCTTGACAAGAGAAGTTGACAGTTCCACAATAATAGCAGGAGACTTCAATATATCTCTTTCAGTAGAAGATGAAACATCCAGAAAGAAGCTCAATAAAAACAATCAACCAACCTGACCTCATAAGTATGTACTGAACACTCTATGCAACAGTAGCAAAGTATACTTTCTTTTCCAATGTACATGGAACATTCTCCAGCATAGTCTACATATAAGGCCATGAAACAAGCATTAACAAAGTCCAAAGTGTTAAAATATGGCAGCACATCTTTTCAGACCATAAAGCCATGAAGGAAGAAATCAGTGACAAAAAAAAAAGCAAGGGAAAAAGAAAAAAAACCGTGGAAATTGAACACCACTTTACTCAAAAATTACTGGATTATATAAGAAGGCAAAGATGGAATAAAGACACTTGTAGAAACAAAGAAGAATGAAAGCAATCCTACTGGAACGTTTGGGACACAGCAAAACCATACTCAGAGGTCAATTTATTTTAATAAATGCACACATCCAAAAAGAAGAAAAGGCACAAATTACAACTCAAGTAGAAAGAGAGCAGTGAAGGAAGCCCTTGAGCATCAGAAGAAAGCAAATAATGAAAGATTAGCACAGAACTAAATGAATTAGAGCATAGAAAATGACTGAAAGAGTTAATATGACAAAAGGCTGGTTCTTAGGAAAGATCAACACCATCGATAAATCATTGGCCAAACTGAACACAAAAAAAAAGGAGAGGAAGAAAATAACCTAAATGGGAAAACAGATGGACAACATTACAACAGACACAGTTGAAATTTAAAAACTCATAGCAAAACAGTATGAAAAATTGTACTCTGCCAAATTTGAAAATCTGAAATGGACAAATTTCTAGAAACACATTACCTATCTAAACTAATACAAACAAAGGCAAAACAATTAAATAAACCTGTAACAAAAGAAGAGATTGAAAAGGTAATTGAAAAAGTCCCAGCAACAACAACAAAAGCCCTGGCCCTGATTGCTTTACTGGAGAATCCTCCAAACTTTTAAAGAAGTGTTAATAACACTATTACTAAAGGTATTTCAGCTCACTGTGCTGGCTCCAGCCAATTCCCGCGGGTCAGTTGTGGCCAGTCCTAGGCACTTTTGTACCTCCTTTCACTTCCCTGACAATCAGTCTGGTTTCTCAACTTTCCCTTTGATGTTCTGGGCCCCTAGAAAATCATATATAATTGATTAACTTATTGTTTTGGGTTTTTGTTATCAGAGGGATCACAGGAATCATCTAACTACTCTGCCATCTTGGCACCACTTCCCTATGCCTAGTTTTAAATCTGGAGTCTACTGTGATCTCAGAGTCCTTGTTTTTCAAGGCATTGTAGCTAATAAATAAATAAAAATCTGTTGCAATCAAGCAATTTTGAGTCATAGCAACTCTATAAGATAGAGTAGAACTGCCCCAAAGGATTTGGTGGATTCAAACTATCAACTTTTTGGTGAGCAGCTATAGCTCTTAAACACCATGCTCCAGAGCTCCCACGTGGCTAGATTTTAAAGCTAGATAGTCTCGAATGTTGGCTTTTCCTCTTAGTAGCTGCGTGGTCATGGCCAATTCAGTTTCACTGAGCCTGAGTTTCTTTGTCAAGTGGGAATTACGTGGTTCATAATAGCTGCCTTACAGTGTAACTGTGAGAACTGTAGGTAAAACAGGTATGTACTTGGTCTAGTAGGTGCTACAAGTTGCTATTATCAGCAGTAGTAGTTACTTCAACTTTTAAGAAAGTCAGCTTTTATAAGGCCTACAGAGATTTGATACTATTTGGGGGGCTGATATTTGAGTGTACCATTTTTCCATTATGTTCTAGGGGTAGCCTAGTGAGGAAGACCCAGAATTAGGATTTAGACAGGCAGAGATTCAGATTTGAGCTGTGGCCATTACTAGTGGTGCAAACAGACAAATTATGTAACCATTTTGAGCTTCCATCTCCTCATTTGAAAAACAGGAATAATTCATTTTTATAGAGGTCTTTGAGGATTAATTGAGATATCATATATGAAACATAGCAATGATTTAGAAAAACATTAGCTCTCTCTGTTACAGAATATCCCAATGTGTATTTCTTGTCATAGTCATCTTTGTCTCTCTAACACCTAGTACTGCCATCACAAAGTAAGAACTAAAAAACATGTTTGTCGAACTGTATAGTCTAAAGCGCAGATGTTTTACCTACAAAGTTTGACTGGTAATATGCTGCTCACTTTTCTGAGGCTGGGAATTCTGAAGATAAACTATTAAGGGGGTTACTATGCTGAGTGTAATACCCAGGCCCGGGAACTAGTGTGCATAGGCCTCAAATTTCTTTCTGGCTCTCAGTATGAGAGTCATGATTGTTTCCCTTGCGTCATCCTCCTCATGTGGCTTTTCATCTTACACTCTGGCTTTGCTCCAGGAGGTGACAGACTGCCTTCTGCCAGGGACCTGGTGAAAGGTCACAGCCAGAATGGTCCAACCAGAAGGAGCTCATTGAACAGTGCGGGTGCTTAGCAGGCATTCCTGAGGGTTCCATCTTGGCAGGGGAGGGACAGACAGGATAGAAAAATTGCAAAAGGAGCCTAAAATTAAAACATTGGCTCTGATTGTGAAACTAGAATTTTTTTTTTCCTCTTAATTACTGTAACCAGGAATGAGTGAGTTTGTCTCTCCTCCCCCTGGATAAAAATGATATTTTTATTTACAGTATAAGTGGTTATTAAATGGAGTGATCTGGGCAGACTTATTTTTTCCAGTCTGTGAGACCCATCCTGAACCTTTATGTACAGTTTTTTAAGATACAGCTCAAGAAGCCTCCATGTCCTCTGAAGTTTTTTTGTATATGAATGCCAGCCTAGTGTTTACAAACTTGGGTTGATATGTCATATAATTGCCTGTCTTAGCACACTTCTTCTAGATCCCTTGCTTGAACAAGCTGAACAAGGATACAATGAATTGAGGATTATTTTCTGTTGCAAATGCTAATTTTGGTGTTCCTTTTCTTGGTTGTTGTTACTGCTTTAACTTTAGCTTTTTCTATGTTGTTACTGAATTTCTTGAAGTTTCTCTTTTGTTCAGGTCTTTTTTTTTTTGTCATCATAGATTATGTTTACTGAGGTTGTTTCATCTTAGTTCATTTCAGAGTTCTTCAGCAAACATTTGCTGAGCACTTATTCTATGAAAAAGCGTATTGGCAGTACTCTCCAGAGCTTCAACATGAGTCTTCAGAGCTGTAAAAAACAAATGAACGGACAAAAAAAACCAAATGAAACCCAATGCTACTGAGTCAGTTCTGACTCATGTTGACCCTATAGGACAGAGTAGAACTGTCCCACAGAGCTCCCAAGGAGTACCTGGTAGATTTGAACTGGTGACCTTTTGGTTAGCAGCCACAGCCCTTAACTACCATTCTACCAGGGTTTCCAATAAACTAGTCATTTGCTATATACACCTTTTTAAATTTAAATTCATTACAATTAAATAAAAATTTCAGTTCTTCAGTTGCACTACTCAGATTTCAAGTACTCAATAACCACACATGACTAAAACCAAACCCAATGCCATCAAGTTGGTTCTGACTCATAGCAACGCTGTAGGACAGAGTAGAACTGCCCTGTAGAGTTTCCAAGGAGTACCTGATGGACTTGAACTGCTAACCTTTTGGTTATCAGCTGTAGCTCTTAACTGTTGTGCCACCTGGGTTTCCCAGTGGCCAGTATATTAGCCCCGATACAGAATGTTACCATAACTCTGAAGAGTTCTGTTGGTGAATGCTGCTATAGAGTTTGAATTATCATCAATTGTTTTTCATTTATAAGATAGTCAATATCTCCTATAGTTCAATGAGAACTTTTAAAAAATAATTAAAATAACACATTGAATTTTTCTGGCATGCACCATGAGAAACATAAAGTTAAATAAAATATGTTGCTTGCCCTCGCAGAGCTTAAAATATATTCAGGAAATGGATATATAACACAACTGATGAGACTGCAAGGCAGGATATGAAAAGTGACGAAGTACAGGTGTAGTCAGAGTACAGGGGATTCATTTCAGGAGGGAGTTGCTTCCGCTCTGCACCAGGACCTTCATGCAGAGGTAGCATGGGGGTTAGTCCTTCCAGGGAGAAAAGGCTGTCTGGATGTCAGAAAGTCTTTTAAGGCGCCAAGGGAATAGCATGAGGAAAGATACAGAACAGAGAAAGTAGCTCAGTCCAAGGAAGGTTATATAGTGTGGCGATTAAGAGCATAGCCTCTAGGAACACCGTGCCTAGTTTCAAAGACCTCGCTTTGCCTTTTGCTTGCCAGTAAATTTCTCTTTCTAAGCTTTTGTTTCTTCATCAGAAAAATGGTGTTAAAATTAGTAGCCACCTAACAGGGTATTTGCGAGGATTAAATGAGATGATTTGTTTAGAGACTTACCACATTTGGCTCCCAGTAAGGGAGGATCTGGGGGAAAGGGAGGTTGTTCTACTGAGTGTACGGGCTGGGAATAGTTTAGTTGCAAACAACAGAGTCACCGATTTAGTGGCTGAAATAAGATAGAAAATTATCTTTCAGTTAAAAATCCGGGCATAGGCAATCCAGAATTATAGGATGAATTTGTTTTGTGAAGTCATCCAGGACCCTTTTTCTTCTAACGTGGCGTTGCCGTCCCAAGAATGTAGCCCTTTTCCTTATAGTCCAGGATGAAACTTGAGTCGTAACATTCACATCCCAGTCAAAAGGATGAGGTACGCATCTGTCGTCTCTAACACCTGACGTTTCCACTTCATCCCATTGGCCTGAGTTTAGTCACGTGGCCGTATCTAGCTGAAGGGGCAACTGGGAAACATGGTCTTTATTCTGAGTAGTGTGTTTCCAGCTCAAGTTTTTATTGCTAGTCCAAGCCAAGCCAGAAGGATAAAAAGGATATTGGGGAAAATAGCAATCTGTTACAGAGAGAGACAAGGCTAGAGCGAGATTAAAGAAGTCTTTAATACAGCCTGAGGAATTTGTACTTTACAGCTTGGGCTCTGCAGAGCTATTGAAACATTTAATGTGGGGAGTTAATGCAATTAGAATCTGTTCTTGGAAATGCGCTCTGACACGGTTGTTCAATCGAGTAATATGTATCTCAGTAATACTTAGGTATTTTCCAGAAACAGTCATTTTCAGTTAAACTTTTTTTTTTCTCCTAGTAGTCCAATGGTCTTAGCCTATGGTCCCCCCTCCTTAAGGGGAACGGTAGCCTGAGGGGAGGAAATGTGATAAGACAACCTTCTTACTGGCAACTCTCTGCGGGACTTCTTCCAGTGTATCAATGGCTCTCTAAAAATGTGCTGAGACTGGATATCAGCCCTTCGTATGGGATACCACTACCACCAGCTGCTGCTTAGTCAGTTGCGACTCCTGGTGACCTCACACATATCAGAGTAGGACTGTGCCTCCATAGGATTTTCCTGGCTGTGACCTTTTGGAAACAGATCACCAGGACTTTCTTCTGAGGCTCCTTGGGGTGGGTTTGAATTAGCCACCTTTTGCTCAGCAGTTGAATGCTTACCCATTTGTACCACCCAAGGACTTCATATGGGGTGGGTAGTGGGAATTCGGAATAGAAGAAATTGGTACTTTGTTATTACTGTTAGGCATTAGGATAGTGTGCACTCTCTCCCTGAACACTTTGAACTTCTCTCTGACACTACACTGACTACACACCGTCTGGTACTGACTGTGATGGTAAGCAACTTGACGGCAGAGTTCGGGTCTTATTTGAGTTTACGTCCTCTGCAGTTACCACAGTGCCTGGTGCAAGGGCATGTAAGTTTACTGAATGTCTGAATGTGTGCTGAGTGTCTGAACACTGCCTGCGATTGGGTTGGCCTTTAAACCTCGTCCCTGGAGTTTAAATCCTCATGCTGTTGATTATTGCTGAACTTGTGTGAAAGCTTTGTAGTTAAACCCTAAAAAAAAGGACTTGTGGAAGATGGAGAAGTACAGCAGTTGTGTTCACCTGGAGTATTGTTCTGTTTAGAGTACCTGAGACAATGAGGTAGTGAGATTATGTCAACAGTGTGTGTTAAATCCTGAAGGACTTGTCCTCCTTTCCCTTATTTTGTCTGTTATTGAAGCCACAAGTTTACTAAGACAATTAAAAATACACAGAATTCATGTGTTTGTGAAATACATCCCAAGTTAAGCCTCTCCAGTAAGATTTTTTTTAAGCAACACCTATTTACTGAATTCTAATTATGTGGGAAGAATTATGGTAGGGACTGTGAGGAATAAAAATAAAGAAAAGAACAGATCTTCGCTTTGAAAGAATTTACAATCAACAAATGCTGTGGTAGGTTGTAGGAACTCAACTGTGATTGAGTAGGATTTTATCCACAAGGGTCTTAAAATATGGAAAGAAAATCAGACAAAAGAGATGATTATGTATATTGTGATCTAGGGTTTGAATATTTCTTGAGGCCAAATGTATGCCTTGTGGTTCAAAGTTTGATGAAATTGTTCATTTCATATTTTGTAAAACTGCACATGTTCAAGTTAACTAGCATGTAAGATGTTTTCAGGGAGTTGCATGTATTTCAGGAATGGCAGTGATATGATAGACAACTATGAGAGAGAGTGGGGAGAGAAAGAAGGAGGGCTGATCATTTTTGAGATGACATTAAATTATCTTTTGACATCAGCTGTATCTTTTTTATAACAGAAAATGGAAACAACTCTGTCCTTGACCTTCAAAAAGAAATTGACTTACCTAGCTTAACTATTCAAACAAACAACTGTGTACTCTCTTCAATTCGTATGATGATTTTGATTTACGGTAAATGACTGAATTTAATGAACTAAATTATGCTATTTAAATGCATTTTGTGAATGGTATTGTAGTTTGTTACAAAGCATTATGTGTATGCTAAATTGTGCTGTAAATGATATGGTATGGAACATATGTGCTGTATTCATAATTTAACTGTTGCTGTGGAGTGCCTTCTTGGATAGGACATACTGAGAAAGGAGTCTTTATTTACCTGGTGAAATGAAGGTGATATCTCAGCAAATCACTAGGTCTTACTGACCTTGGCAGAATTACAGTGCTAATATTTTCACATGGATGAACTGTTCTTGAACAATTTCTCTAATGTATATGGCAGAAATAGGCTTTCCATTAAAACTGGGTATATATGGTATATCTTCTCTTTCCATTTTTTTTCCCCTTCAACAAACATTTGCTGCAGTCATTGCAAGGATAATTCCATCTCCATTAAGGTTCATATTTTCTCCTGGCTTCTCAAATAGTAGAGATGATAGAATACAGAGCTTGTCCTGCAGTTAGGGAGTGGTCTCTAAAGGGATTCACATTAAATAGTCTCCTCTTCTTTTCTGAATAATTCAAAAATTAAAAGAAAAAGAGAGATACATAAACTAAACTGGCTTAGCGTGAGATCCAAATGGGCTTTCTAATGGAATCTTGGCATTAGGTACAGTTACCACTCCATCCAGGCTCTCTTACAGGGACGGACTGCCCAGGTACAATTTATAACATGGAAGAGCAAAGACTTGATTATTTCTGCGGACAGGCTCATCTCAAGAGAAAAAGTAAAGTGGAACGTGCCCAATTACTCTTTACCAGATTACGAGATGATTAGCGTGAGTAAGGAGTCCCGAGGTGCGGTGAACAGTTAAGTACTGGGCTACTGACTGAAGCGTTGGTGGGTCAGACCCTGCAGAGGTGCCGCGGAAGCGCAGCCTGACTATCAGCTTCTGAAAATATCCCAAACCCTGGTCTGCAGCGATCAAGTTGGTTCTTACTCGGAGCAATCCCGCAGCACAGAGTAGAACTGCTCCATGGGGTTTCCAGGGCCATAACTCTTTTTTTTTTTCCCAATTGTGCTTTAAATGAAAGTTTACAATTCATATTAGTTTCATGTATGAAAATTGATGCACATATTCTTATGTGATGCTAGTTGCTCTCCCTGTATAATGTGACAGCACACTTTTCTTTTCCACACTGTGTTTCTCGTGTCCATTCAACCAGCTGCTGTCCCTTTCTGCCTTCTCTGCTTGTCTTCAGACAGGAACTGTCCATTTAGTCTCACATATCTATTCAAACTAAGAAGCGTATTCTTTATGAGAATCATTTCATATCATACAGTCCAGCCTAATCTTTGTGTGAAAAGTTGGCTTCGGCAATGGCTTTAGTTTTGAGCTAACAGAGAGTCCAGGGACTGTGTGTCTTCTGGGGTGCCTTCAGCCTCAGTCAGACGAAGTCTAGTCTTTTTGCTAAAATTTGAGTTCTGTACCCCACTTTTCTACCATTCTGTCAGGGACTCCCTATTGTGTTCCCTATCGGGGTGGTCATTGGTGGTAGCTGGGCACCATCTAGTTCTTCCAGTCTAGTCTGATGGAGTGGCTGGTTTATAGGGCGCTTTGTCTCTTAGGCTCATATTTTCCCTGCTATCTTTGGTGTCCTTCGTTGTCCTTTGTTCCAGATGGGTTGGGACTGATTGATGCATGTTTGATGGCTGCTTGCTAGCTTTTAGAATCCTAGATGACCCTCACCAAAGTGGGATGGAGAACATTTTCTTAATAAACTTTATTATGCCGGTTGACCTAGAAGTCCCCTAAAACCATGATTCCCAGGCCCCTACCCCCGCTATACTGTTCTTTGAAGCGTTTGGTTATATTCAGGTTGTGCTGACTTTCCCTGTAGTGTGTGTTGTCCTTCCCTTCACCTAAAATAATTGTTGTCCTTTTATCCAGTTAGTGAACACCCCTCTTCCTGCCTTCTCGCCCTTGTAACCATCAAAGAATATTTTTTTCTTTGTTTAGACCTTTTCTTGAGTTCTTATAATAGCATCTCACTTGGCTTGGCATACAATATTTGTTCTTTTGCAACTGATGAATGTCAGCATAATGCCTTCCAGATTCATACATGTTATGAGACGTTTAATTCATTGTTGCTTAGTATTCTATTGTGAGGATGTAGCATAATTTGTTTATTCACTCATGTGTTGTTGGGCACCTAGGTTATTTCCACCCGTTTGTTATCGTGAACAGTGCTGCAATGAGCGTCGGTGTGCGTGTGTCTATTCTTGTGAGGGTGCTTATTTTTCTCGGATACCTTCTAAGGAGTGGGATTGCTCGATCATATGGTGTTTCTATTTCTAGCTTTTTAAGGAAGTGTCAAATTGATTTCCAGAGTTGGTTATAACATTTTACATTTATAACAATTTACAAGCAATACATAAATATTCCTGTCTCTCCACAGGCTCTCCATCATTTATTATTTTGTGTTTTTTGGATTAATGTTAATCTTGGGGTGAAATGGTATCTCATTGTAGTTTTGATTTGTGTTTCTCTAATGGCTAATGATTGTGAGTATTTTCTCGTATATCTGTTAACTACTTGAATGTCTTCTTTGGTGAACTGCCTGTTCATATCCTTTGCCTGTTTTTCAGTTGGGTTAGCTGTGTTTCTGTTGTTGAGGTTTGGCAATATTTTGTAGATTATGGAGATTAGGTGTGGATTATATTTGTGGTAGCCAGACTTTTTTCTCATTCTGTAGGTTGTCTTTTTATTCTTTTGGTGAAGTCTCTGGGTGACAATGAGTATTTGATTTTTAGGCGTTCCCAGTTTTCTACTTTCTTTCCTGGTGCTTGTGCAATGTGGTTTTTCTTAGGTGCCATCAAGCTGGTTCTAACTCATAGCAACCCTATGAGCAACAGAACAAAACACTACCTGGTCCTGTGCCATGCCCACGATCATTTTATGCTTAAGTCCATCATTGCAGCCACTGTGTCAATCCATCTTGTTGAGAGTCTCCATCTTTTTTACTGACCCTCTATTTTACCAGGCATGGTGTCCTTCTCCAGGGATTGATCCCTCCTGACAACATGCCCAAAGTATCTAAGATGCAGGCTAGTCATCTTTGCTGCCAAGGAGCTCTCTGGTTGTACATCTTCCAGAATAGATTCATTTGTTCTTTTGGCAGTCTGTGGTACATTTGATATTCTTTTCCAATACTGAATTCAAAGGCATCAATTCTTGTTCAGTCTTCCTAATTCATTGTCTAGGTTCTGCATGTATATGATGTGATTGAAAATACCATGGCTTGGGTCAGATGCACCTTAGTCTTCAAGGTGACATCTTTACTTTTCAACACTTTAAAGAGGTTTTGCCACAGGTTTTCCCAATGAAATGAATCTCTTCATTACTTGACTGCAGTTTCCGTTCGTATTGATTGTGGAACCAAGTAAAATGAAATCTTTGACAACTTCAGGCCTTTCTCCATTTATCGTGGTATTGCTTACTGGTCCAGTTGTTGATTGTTAGCAGTGTTTTATATTCTGTTTATGCCCTGTATTAGAGATCCTAATGTTGTCTCTACTTTTTCCCCCATGCTCTTTATCACTTTAGATTTTATACTTAGGTCTTTGATCCATTTTGCATTAGTTTTTGCACATGGGACTCGTTACATCCTTTGCAGAATAGATATCCTGTTATGTCAGCACCATTTGTTAAAGAGACTATCTTTTCACCAATTTATGGACTTTGGGCCTTTGTCAAATATGAGCTCCTCATAGATGGATAAATTTACTTCTGGATTCTCAGTTCTGTTTCATTGATCTATGTATTTGTTGTTGTACCAGTACCAGGCTGTTTTAACTACCATGACAGTATAATAAATCCTAAAATCAGGTAGTGAGCCCTCCCACTTTTTTCTTCAGTAATGCTTTACTTATCCAGGGCCTCTTCCCTTTCCACATTAAGTTGGTGATTTGCTTCTCTATCTCATTAACAAATGCTATTGGTATTTGGATCAAGATTGCATTGTATCTGTAAATTACTTTGGGTAGAACAGACATTTTTTACAATGTTAAGTCTTCCTATCCATGAGCAAGGTAGTTTTTTGTATTTATATATGTAAGTGTTTTTTTATTGTTTTGGTAGTGTCTTGTGGTTTTGTTTGTATAGTCTTCTATGCTTGTGGTTACATTTATTGCTAAGTATTTTATCCGCTTAAGGATTATTATAAGTGGTATTGATTTGGTGATTTCCTCTTTGAAGTTCTCTTTGTTGGTGTAGAGGAGTCCAGCTGATTTTTTTGTGTTTATCTTGAATTCTGATATATTGCTGAAATCTTCTATTAGTTCCAGTAGGCTTCTTGTGAATTCAGTGGAGTTCTCTGTCTTTAAGTTCTTTATCATCTGCAAATAAAGATACTCCCACTTCTTCCTTATGATTTGGATGCCTTATATTTCCTTTTCTAGTCCAAGGCTATAAATCTTTATGAAAGCACACTTCCACATCTTACTCCTTTGGAGTAGGTTTGAACTGCCAACCTTTTGATTAGCAGCTGAGTACTTAATCACTGTGCCACCAGGGCTCCTTCTCCAAAAGGTCACAGACTTGAAAATCCTATGGAGCTGAGTTCTGCTTTACAAAATAGGGTCACCATGAGTCCAAATTATGTCCATAGTAACTAACAGCAACGTAGGATAAAAGGTGGCAAGAGGCCTAAACTCTTCATAGGAAGGAAATATCAAACATAAGAAAAAAAATCATTACTCAGTAACAAATGGAATTTAAAAAGTAGTGTTCCATGGAAACTTCCTTGTTAGAGAGAAATCTGTAGGATTTTTTACACGTTTATGACAATGCTTCTGCTTTCCTCCTGTCTTCAAGACAGCAGTATTTTTACTATTTGGTAGAGGAGGAAGATGCAGCAGTTTTTGGAGGAGGGGAAGCCACAATTATAGGTTCAGGAAAAATTGCTTAAAATGCAAGCAATTATTCTCAGTAGTTCACTGCTGGCTACTTATTATTTAGCACAAGAGGAAGAATCAAGAGATTTGGGTTTTAGGAGAAGTTTTATGACTGTTGGCTCATTGTTTGACCTGGCAAGTGATTTCTGTTGTGTTTTCCCTTCCTGTAAGTGGTAGTTCGTACGTCATACTGCCTCATTAGGATACCAGTCTATTGAGTGAAATCATGGATGTTAACACATTGAACTGTTGAAAATGCATGCATATGTCATCATTTTTGTTAATTTATGAATCTAATAGTCATAGGTTTTTCTTGTTATTTAACAATACTTCTTTTTCTCTTACCTGGGCATTTCCTGGTAGGCAATAGGGAAGCTGAATAATGTCTGACTGTAGTCTCATCCACTCAAGAAAACATCTTTTGGAGGCAGAAAAGAGGAAGAAGTTGGTACTGCATGAAAAAAGTTGTCCATTTTTTTTCCTCATAATAACTTGAAACATTCATCAATTAAATTTCACATCAGCTAATCCTGTGGCAAGAAATGAGAGTTCAGTTTTATTTTGAAGATTTTTAATTTTTTTCAGATTTAACATGTTAAAGGTTCAGAGAGGACATCTAAGAAGTTCATCTCTAATTGAACTGCAAAAGAATCTCATGGTCTGGACACTGGGTAGAAAAAATTCAGAAACTGGAAAAGTTTTCTAATTTTCATAAGGGTGCTTCTGAATTTAGCAGCTTGTATGAAGATGACTGGTCAATTTTGATGATTTTTGAAAGTTAGTCATTTTTCTATGTTGTATTTGGAATTTTTACTCAGAGTAGTTCATTTAATACACCTCTTGGTAATAATCTCTGTATATTTATTTGTGAAATAGCTGTAAATGACATAACTAATATTTAAAATGTAATGGTAAATTCATTTTTAATATTTAATATTTTAAACTGGAACTCATTGATTTGCTTCTTTCTTAAGATATGGCACAAACAGTGACTTAGGAGCCAGGGCAATATGATTCTTATAAGGAATGTGAAAGTGTTTGGCAATGCTATCTGCAAGCTGAAATCTGAGCTAGCATGCAAAAGTCACTAATAGCTAGAGAAGCTCCTGGGTCCTTTCCTTCTGATTAGCCATCATGAATGAGTGTGAATGAGTGTAACGAACAAGGCAGAAATCACTTATAAACAAAGCGTTTCCCATACCAGCAGTGCGGAGTTACAATGCCAGACAACTTGCATTTTCCTTAACACCCAAAACAGGTTTTTAGCAAAGTGCTAGGGTGACACAAAGTAAGAGTTGTAGCCATAGAGAAGTGACATCAATAAAGTACCACTGACTCTTGACACATGTGTTAAGAGTCCAAAGGCTGCACTAATTAGATCTTTGGTCGCTATATCACTTAGAATATTTTCAATGGCAAGAAATGAAAAACTTGACTCAAAATAACTTCAAAAATTTAACAGATTTATTAGCACACATGACTATAAAGTCCTAAGGTATAGTGACTTCAGATGAGATTTGATTTAGCAACTCAAACAATAGGACCAGTATCCCATTTTTCTTTCCCTATTTCTTGACTATACTTAGTTTCTCTTGACTTGGAGCTCTCTGCCAGCTTGTTCACTATGTCTTTCTTTTCAAATTTTTTTGTGCTTTAAGTGAGAGTTTACCATCCAAATCAATCTGCCATGTGAAACCCCGCACCTACAACTCTGTGCAATTCTAACTACTCCCCTCTACCCATGAGAGCACATTCCACCTTTCTACCCTCTACTTCCTGTATCTATTCAAGCAACTTCTGTCTCCCTCTGCCCTCTGCAACTTGCTTATTTTTATTAGTATATATTGGCATTCTAGCAAAAGTCCTGAAGTTCACTCTGTTGGATCTACTTAGGTCAAATGCCAATCTATGAGCCAGTAATGGGATAGAATATGATGATAGACTTAGTTCACACTGATTGGCTGAGAGTGGAGGATGAGTAGATATTACAGTAGTTATTGTTAGGTGCCGTTGGGTTGGCTCTGACTTGTAGTGACTCTGTGCACAATAGAATGAGACACTGCCTGGTCCTATGCCATCTGCACATTCTTTGCTGTGACTGATCTCATTGTTGCAGCCACTGTGTCAGTCCATCTCACTGAGGGTCTTCCTGATTTTCACTGACCCTCCACCAAGCACGATATCCTTCTCCAGGGACAGATCCCTTCTGATAACATGTTCGAAGTATATGAGACACAGTCTCACCATTCTTGTTTCCAAAGAGCGCTCTGGCTGTACTTATTCCAATACAGACATTTGTTCTTCTAGAAGTCTGTGGTATATTCAATATATATATATATTTTTTTACCATCATGGTGATTCAGAGATACCAATTCTTCTTCTGTCTTCTTTATTCACTGTCCAGCTTTGGCGTGTATATCAGGTGATTGAAAATACCATGATGTGAGTCAGGTGCCCCTTAGTCCTCAAAGTAACATCTTTGCTTTTCAACACTTAAAAGAAGTCTTTTGTAGCAGATTTGTCCAATGCAATATGTCATTTGATTTCTTGACTGCTGCTTCCATGGATGTTGCTTGTGGATCTAAGTAAAATGAAATCGTTCACAACTTCAATATTTTCTTCATTTGTCATGATGTTGCTTATTGGTCTAGTTGTGAAGACTTTGTTATCCTTATATTAAAGTGTAATTCACACTGAAGGATGTAGACTTTGATCTTCATAAGTAAATGCTTCAAGTCCTGCTCACTTTCAGCAAGCAGAGTTGTACTTCATTGTCTGTTGCAGATTGCTAACGAATCTTCCTCCAATCCTGATGCCTGATTCTTTTTCATATAGTCCAGCTTCCCAATATTTGCTCAACATACAGATTAAATGGGTATGGTGAAAGGATACTACCGTTCTTGACTTTATTTATTTAAAATACATATTTTTTGTTCTTTAAGTGAAAGTTTACAATACAATAAACCTGCATTTGAAACCCTGCACACAATTGCTATACCATTCTAGCTGTTCTCTGCAGCCTGTGACAGCACACTTCTGCTTTCCACCCAAGACCCTGTCTTTTCCTCAGTTTTGGGGCTTTTGGCTTTGGCCAGATGTCAGGTACTCACAGTAGATGATGTTATATCTGGATTCTCCATTCTGTTTTATTGATCTATGTATCCATTTTTGTACCAGTACCAGGCTGTTTCGACCATGGCAGTGTAATAGGTTCTAAAGTCAGGTAATGTGGGGTTTCTCTCCTGTTCTTCTTTGGTAATGCTTTACTTATCTGGAGCTTCTTCTCATTCCATGTGAAGTTGGTGATTTGTATCTTCATCTCCTTAAAAAATGCCATTGGAATTTGTACTGGTGTCGCATTTTATCTATAGATCGTTTGGGTAAAATAGATACTTTTCATGATGTTGACTCTTCCTAGCGATGTACCAGGTAGGTTTCTCCAGTTATGTTGATCTCTTTTGGTTTCTTGCAGTGGAGTTCTGTAATTTCCTTTTTATAAGTCCTTTATGTTTCTGGTTAGATTTGTTCCCATGTACTTTATCTTCTTGGGGCCTGTTATAAATGGTACTGATTTGGGGATTTCCTCTGTGATGTTCTCTTTGTTAGTGTAAAGGAATCCAGCTAATTTTTTGTATGTTTATTGTGTATCGTAATTCTCTGCCGAACTCTTCTAGTAGTTCCAGTAGGGTTTGTGTGTGTGTGTGTGTTTGTATCCTTTAGGGTTTTCTATGTATAAGGTCATATCATCTGCAAATAGAGATACTTTTACTTCTTCCTTACTAATTTGGATGCCCTTTATTTTTTTATTTATTTATTTTTTGCCTAATTACGCGAGCTAGAACCTCTAGCAGAATGTTGAATAAAAGTGGTGACGAAGGGCATCCTTGTCTGGTTCTGATTCTCAAGGGGATTGCTTTCAAACTGCCTCCATTTAGGGTGATGTTGGGTATTGGCTTTGTATAAATACCCTTTATTATGTGGAGGAATTTCCCTTCTATTCTCATTTTGCTAAGAGCTGTTAACATGAATGGTGTTGAACTTTGCAAAATGCCTTTTCTGCATCAATTGATAAGACCACTTGGTTCTTGCCTTTTGTTTTTATTTAAGTAGTTGATTACATTGATTGTTTTCCTAATGTTGACATTTAAACCATGCAGTATCTGCTTGTTCTGTTTGAAAAGACTGCCTTTTTGTCTATGTACAGGTTCCTCATGAGCAGAGTTATCGGTCTAGAATTCTTATTACTTGTAACGTTGTCCATAATTTGTTATGATCCACGTAGTTGGATACCTTTGTATAGTCAATAAAACACAGCTAAACATCTTTCTGGTGTTCTCTGCTTTTAGCCATTAGCAATGATATCCCACGTTCCTCATTGTCTTCTGAAGTCTGATTTAATTTCTGGCAGCTCACTGTCAATATTCTGATGCAACTGAATTTGAATGATTGTCGGTGAAATTTTACTTGTGCGATATTAATGATGTTTTTAGATAATTTCCACCTTCTGTTGGCTCACCTTTCTTTGGAATGGACACAAGTATGGATCCCTGCCAGCTGACTGAACAGGTGGCTGTCTTCTCAATTTCTTGGCACAGATGAGTGAGCACCTCTGGTACTGTATCATTTGTTGGAACATCTCAGTTGACATTCTGTAAATTTCTAGAGCCTTACTTTTTAACAGTGCCTTCATTGGTCCTGCAAAATTCTATCACCAAGGCTATATTTTCCAACTACAGATTCTTCTTTTTTTGCCCCTAGACTTTTACATTCTAGTCACCAGTCATCAATGCACCTTTATTACATGTTTGACCAATTTCAGACTGCAGAAGTTGGTAAAAATCTTCAGTTTCCTCGTCCTTGGCTCTAGTTGTTGGTGGGTAAATTTGAATAATAATCATTTTCACTCTTCTTCCTTATAGGCATATGGATGTTGTTCTGTCACTTGACAGTGTTGTTCTTTAGGAAAGATCCTGAAGTATTCTTTTTGATGGTGAATATGATGCCATTCCTCTTCAATTTGCCATTCTAGGCATGGAAATTCATATGATTGATTCAAAATGGCCAATATCAGTGCGTTTCAGCTCACTAATGTCTAGCGTACTGATCTTTATCCATTGCTTTTCATTTTGATTACTTCTGATTTTCCTAGATTTGTACTTCCTATATTCCACATTATTAATGGATGTTTGCAATTATTCTCACTTTGAGTCATGCCACATCAGCAAACAATGGTTCCGAAAACTTTACTGCATCCATGTCATTAAAGTCGATTCTAGGTGTAGTGGTTAAGAGCTACGGCTATAACCAAAAAAAAGTCAGCAGTTAGAAACTACCAGAAGCTCCTTAGAAACCCCATGGGGCAGTTCTACTCTGTCCTGTAGGGTCACTATGAGTTGGAATTGATTGCACAGCATTGGGTTTGTTTCTTTTTTTCTTACTTGAGCAGACTGTGTGGTCACTGTGAGTTAGAATTGACTCTATGGCAACAGGTTTGGTCTACTTGAACAGGCAGTCCTTCCCCCAATGTATGTTGAGTGGCTTCCAACCTGACGGGCTAATCTTTCAGAACCCTGTTAGACAGTATTCTGCTGCTGTCCAAAATATTTCTACTGGGCACTTTTTTCAGAAGTAGATCACCAGGTCCTTCTTCTTAGTCTGGAAGCTCTGCTGAAACCTGTCTACCATGGGTGACCCTGCTAATATTTGAAATACCAGTGGCGTAGCGTCCAGCATCACAGTAATATTCAAGTTACCACAGTCCAATAAACTGGCAAACACAGGGTGGCAATTTCAGACATTCGGTGTATATGCTTGGTTGAGGAACCAGTAGGGCGAAGTTATCATCCATGGGATTATGACTGAATACCTGTAAATCAGAAGTCCCCCCAGGAGGAATGATGCAATAGAAATCAGGATATTGGAACCAAGAGGAAGGATAAAAAGATGGCTCATGATGCAACAACTAGATGTCTGCTGTGGTCACCATGAAAGCAATTAGATTTTAGAATATGGGCCAAATATTGGAATTTTTGTCATTCCTTTCTAGGTGAAATTATACTAATTCAAGTATAACAATAAACCTTAAAAGGGAGACATCACAGGAAAGCAGTATTTGTTTGGAGGATTTCCTGTAGAAAGTAGAAGGTACAGATACAGCTTTTGACCCTAGTGATGGCAATTAGTTGCAGTTTGAGAGTGTTTCGTAGTCTCATCTCAGTAGAGAACCTATGGTTGCTTTTATCTTAAATACTTTTCTCTTTTTTCCTTGCTTCAACTGATAGCATCTTTCAAGAATTATGCCAATTGCTACTTCTTCTAAGAATCAGTTTAACCAGTTGCTGTCAAACTGGTTTTGATTCATTGTGATCCCATGTGTATCAGAGTAAAACTATTGTTGCATAAGATTTTCAGTGGCTGATTTTTCTGATGTAGATCACCAGGCTATTATTCTGAGGCTCTTCTAAGTAGACTCGAAACTCACAACTTTCTAGTTAGCAGCCAAGCATGTTAAACATTTTGTAGCAGCCTTGAGACTGCTATTTGTATCTGTCATGATTGAATTGTGTTCCCCCAAAAATGTTTGTGAAAATATGGCTAGGCCGTGATTCTGGGTATTGTGTGTGTGACAAATAAAATTTATCTTTTAAAAGGCATCCACTTGTGGTATTTCTGTAAAAGCAGCACTAGGTGACTAAGACACTGTGATACTACTTAACATATTGTAATTTTTGGTTTCCTTTGGTCTTTCTAGAGTGTGACATCATGAATACAGCATTGTGCTTTTTTTTTTTTTTATTTTTTTTTTAATGCCTATGCTTTGCCCATAATCCCTAAATAAAACCCCTGGCTTATTAATTTAATTCCAACTTATTTTGACCCCATATATTACAAAGTAAAACTGCTCCACAGGGTTTTCTTGGCTGTAGTCTTTATGTAAGTAGATCACCAAGCTTCTCTTTTTCAGCAGCTGTGGGTGGGTTCAAATTACCAACCTTTAGGTTAGAAGCTGGGAGCAAACCGTTTGCACCACCCAATGATCTCTTTGCCTAAGGTATGAGTTCAGTAAATGCAGATGAACTGAATGAGTGATGGATATTTGCATAAAGGTTAGGTAGAACTGGGTTCTTAACTTCCACTGGTGGCCCATTTGAAACACTACTTAGTATAGATGATCTCCTTTCCTGTTTACCTTAAGAAGAGAATTGGATAGAGGCTCCCCTTCTTTTTTTGCTAAAAGTTATTTATCTGGTTTCCCATACATCTTATTTACTCCTAATGAAATTGTAGGACTTTTGGAGGTGATCTTAAAAAATTGAACTTGGAGAACGTGAGAGCTGGAAATGGTCAGGGAAATCATCTTCAAATTTCTTCTTTTGCAAGTAACAAAAGCAAGACCTTTCTAGAAGGGTTAAGTCATTTGTTTAAAGTCGTCCAAGAAATTAGTGATACCAGCCAGGACTACCCTCAGTCTTCTTCTTCCAGTCTAATATTTTATATGTGCAAGAAAGGGAAAGGTACAATAGCCGTCATATGGAAAACTTAAGGCAGCAGAAGCTCCTTGTGTGGCTACAAAAGTACTTAGGATCATAGACTCAGATCATCAGAATGTTAGATTTTGTCTTTAAATGTTATCTAACCCAATCTTCTATTCAATGCTTGCATCTCATCTACAAAATTCCTTCTAAATGGTGAGTCTGTTGATGATTTTGTATTTACAAAACAAAAAACATGAAACCCACTGTGCCTGAGTTGATTCTAACTCATATCAGCCCTATAAGACAGAGTAGAACTGCCCCATAGTTTTTCCAAAGAGTGTCAAACTGCCAACATTTTGGTTACCAGCTGTAGCACTTAACCACTAGGACTTCGTATTTACAATGATGAGAAATTGGTCACTTTCTGAGGTCTCTCTTCTGGTCTTTGGTTAATTCAGAATGTTAGAAAGTTTAGCCTTATATTGGCCTCATCTGTCTTCCTACAAATTCCACTCATAGGTCATGGTTCTATCATCTAGTGATTCAAAAATCATGCAGTCAGTCGTTGTCATTGTTGTATGGCACAGCATTGATTCCAATTCACAGCAACCCTATAGGATAGTGTAGAACTTTCCCTATAGGGTTTCCTAGGGGCAGTGTTTAACCATTTGGCTGCTAACCAAAAGGTCAGCAATTCATATCCACCAGCTGCTCCCTGGAAACTCTATAGGAAAATTCTGTTCTATCCTGTAGGGTCACTATGAGTTGAAATCGAGTTGACAGCAACAGAAATCTTTAAGGGAACAGATTGTCAGGTCTTTTCTCCTGTGGAATGAGTGGTGGTTTCAAACCACCAATCTTTTGGTTCATGGTCAAGTGCTTAACTGCTATGCTGCTAGGGCATCTTACGGTTAACTGTGGAAAAATACTGTCTTTTACCATTTTTCATATGTATTGCCTTTTACTTTCCTTATTTTCAAAGCCCTATGTTTAACCAGCACATACTCAAATAAGGGTAATGGCAAGGGAGCTAAAGTTCATTGAAACTTATTTAGGCAGTCTGTTTGATTTCCTTCAGGTAATTTACAAATGCTGATTTTCACATGCGTCTTGCTGTGATTGGTATATCAGGGCAGGCTGGCTTAATTCATTTTCTAGGGATCATTGTCTGATTTGCTCTGTGTATCTTTGTGATGCTAACATTTTCTAGGATCCGTGGATAGTACTCAACAAAGTATGTAAGATATCCTTTTACACAATAATACACTTTATTAACAATTTAGTTTTATATACCATGTTTTAAGAAAATTTGATGTATGAAAATCAGATGTAGACAAAAGCAAAGTCAGAATACAATTATTCCCCATAGAATTCGTTTCCTCAAATGCCCCTTTAAAATGTCACTAGGTTGAAAAAGTTCTGTTTTGACCCTCAAATTTCTGGACTTACTTCAGTTACGTAAAACAAGATATGGACATTTGAAAACTCCATAAGGAGGAATGGAACTACAGTAATTAACTTATACATGGATGAATAGAAATGGGGAGATGAAATTCAACCCAGAAGAGTTATCAAAATATTCTCACGTTTTTAGGGATGCAGACATAATTTAAGCTTTACTCTTTGAGGAATGGTGAAGCTTGAAGTTCAAGAAGTTTAAAGATTGTGTCAACCAACTAGAGGTTCACAGATTTGAACAGAGGTAAGTTGTCAAGTATACGCCAGATTTGACTACAGTTTTATCCAAGCCATGTAGTCATAACAGAGCCTGAATTGAAAGACCTCAACTGAGAAAATTCCACTTCAGTGTCAAGAAATATGCCTTAAAACCTTAACTTAAGCATCTAGTTTGATTCCTATGGAAGATGAAAATACAGCTGATCAGCAACTACTCTGTAAGAAGCCTCTGTATGCACAGCCTGTATTTCTTTTTAAACTAGTTATGGTAATCATGTGAGGGGCTGGTACGTGGGAGGGCCCTCATCCTGGTCATATGCCTATTTTGTCCAAGTGAATGAGAACCCATTAAGGATAGAGGCAGCGCTCTTCAGCACTTACCTCGTTCAAGCTTTCAATTCTGACAGTGGCTAGGGCCTAATATGAAAGCATTTTATAGGAATGTTTCAGAGCCCTGGCACCACAGTGATTTAAGTGCTTCACTGTAACTGAAAGGTCAGCAGTTCAAACCCAGCAGCCACACCATGGGAGAATGATGTGGCAGTCTACTTCTGTAAAGATTTCAGCCTTGGAAACCTCATGGAGCAGTTCTACTCTGCTGTATAGGGTCACTACAAGTCAAAATTGATTTTATACCAATGGTTTTTTTTTGTTGTTTGTTTTTAGGGCATGATAATAAGAATAGGAAATATCTATTTATAAAGCCAGTAAGTGAAGAATACAATTCATTGTAAGGACTTCTGAAGTATTCCACGTACTCAGTGGAAATATTAATTATTTTCATTAGGCTGAAAATTTCTCATGGAAAATGTTGTGAGTCAATGTCATTGGAACCAAGAATGAGACTGATTGATTCAGTTTGGACCAGCATATTTTGCTGGAGACATTTAAGATGTATTTAAAAGTCAGTGGTGGTTTACCTGAAAACATTGTACTGAGTGAAATACGTCAGTGACAGAAGGACAAATACTGTATGGTTTCACGTCTATGATACAGGTAAATATGTAGAAACCATAGCTCATTAGTGGTTCTCAGGGTTGGAAAGGAAGTGGAAAGGGGGAGTTACTGTTGAGGGGGCACTGAGTTTATGTTAATGATGGTGGCATAAGTAGGAAAAGAGTAGTGGCAATAGTTTCACAACATGAAGATTGTGATCAGTGATCCTACTGAATTATATTTGTAAAAATTGTTGAACTGGTAAATATTTATGTATATTCTTACCACACACACACAGGTCAGTGGTGGCTTAGTGGTGGAATTCTCCCTTTCCACGCAGGATACCAAACTTCAGTTTCCAGCCAATTCACTCATGAGCAGCCACCGACTATTTGCTAGTGGAGATGTGTGTGTTGCTGTGATGCTGTTTAGGTTTCAGTGGAACTTCTAGGCTAACAGACTAGGAAGAAAGGCCTCGTGGTTTACTTCTGAAAATAAGTCAATGAAAACCCTAAGGATCGTAATACTATGCAGCATTTTGTTCCTTTGTGTAGGGGTTCTTGTGAGTCAATAGCTAACTCAGTAGCAGTTAATGACAATAAGAACTTATTTTAGGTTATTTGATTTATGATATGCTTTTGTGTAGCTTTCTTCATGTTTTTTAGGCTTTTAGTTTCTGACAAAATTTTTTGCCCATTATTTCTTCAGAATTTTCTTTTTTCCCTTTCTCCCGCTCCTTCTGGTGTTCCAGTTACTCACGTATTAGAAGCTTTCCCACAGCTCATGGACTTGCTGGCCATTTTCCCCCCAGTTTGCAGTGTAAGGGGTCCTACTTCCAGCCAGCTAGTGTGTCAGAATAAGTAGCCTGGTGTATTGCAAAGAAAGGAGGGGGAAGTACTGGGAAAAAGGAGAGCTGTTTATCCAGAAGCAAGATTTTGCATCCACGTGCAGCCAATTAGATCTGGGCCACTTAGCTTTTGATGATTGAATGCTGCTCTTCTCTGATTCTGGAGGCAGCCACTCAGTCCCTGCTGAGGAAGACATTCTTCAAATGCCACCGATTCGGCCACCATGCAGGCTGCTACCAGTTCTCCTGTGGTGTGTGGCTGGGTCAGGTCTGGCTAGTCCTAGAGTAGTTCTGGACCTACTCTCCCTTCCCTGTGGCTCAGCTTTCCCTTTGATGTTCAGGGCTCCTAGAGTGTCACATATAATCTCCTCATTTCTTTGTGTGTGTTTTTGTTGTTAGAAGGCACAGAGGAAGCATCTGACTACTCTGCCATCTTAGCCACGTCCCTAGAGGGTATATTTATACTAGCTATTTTAATGTTTTTGTCTTGTAATGTATCATCTGTATTAATTTGGGGTCTGTTTCTTTTAGTGTTCATCGTGCTTTAAATGAAAGTTTATAATTCAAGTAAGTTTGTCACACCAAAAATTATACATACATTGTTGGGTAACCCTAGTTGCTCTCCCCACATTGTGACAGCATAGTCCTCCTCTCCACCCTGGAATTTCCACTCTGTTCAATCTATTCCTGTCCACTTCTGCCTTCTCATTTCACTTCTGGAAAGGCACTGCCCGATTAGTACCTACTTAAGTTAAAAAGTACCAGTAGCATTTCATGTCTTATAGTCCAGTCCTATTTTTGCCTGAAGAGTCATCTTCCGATATAGTTTCAGTTACAGGCTAACAGAGAGTCCAGGGCCATGTCTCTGGGACAACATCCAGTCTGTTGGACCTTCAAATTTTGTCTTTTTAATAGAATTTGAGTTGTCCACCCCATTTTTCTCTTACTATGTCAGGGACTCTTTGTTGTGTTCTCTGTCAGGGCAGCTACTGGTGGTGGCCAGGCACCATCTGGTTTTTCTGGTCTCATGCTGATGTAGTCTCTGGTTTATGTGGACTTTTTTTCTGTCTCTGGACTCATACTTCCCTTATATCTCTGGTGTTCTTCATTCTCCTTTGCTTGAGGTGGGTTGGGACCAATAGATGCTTTTCAGATGGCCACTTGGAAACCCTGATGGCATAGTGGTTAAGTGCTGTGGCTGCTAGCTGGCAGCTTGAATGCACCAGGCGTTCCTTGGAAACCGATGGGGGCAATTCTACTCTCTCCTGTAGGATCGCTATGAGTCAGAATCAACTCAATGGCAGTGGATTTAGATGGCCGCTTGCTAGCTTTTAAGACCCCGGACGCCACTCACCAAAGTGGGATGCAAAACAGTCTGTTTCTGTTGATTATTACCCTCCTAATTATGGATGATGTTTTCCTGCTTTTTGATGACTAGCAATTTGGGTTATTTCTACACATATTTTTGGAATTTGTTCTGATTCTTTCAAATTGCTCAAAAATGGTTTGATCTTCTCAAGGCTTGCTTTTAAAGTTTGTTAGGTGGGACATGGGAACCTATGGTCTAGAGGTACTTTGTCCCACTGAGGCAATATCCTTCTGAGCTGTCTGTTCATTGCCTTATGTATGCTGAGGTTTCGTAACTGGAGTTGTTGGGAATGTGAACTCTTCACAGTCCTGTATGAGCTCTGGAGATTGTTCCATCTATTCCTTTACAGTGGCTCTTTTCCAGCCTTGGGCAATTTTCTCCTGTGCGAGTGCTGATCAACACTTCGTTGGGGAATTGAGTGGTGGGTGACCTCTTTAGATCTCTGTTGTGAATCAGTTGTGACTCACAGTGACACTATATGACAGAGTAGAACTGCCCCCATAGGGTTTGCATGGAGCTGCTGGTAGATTTGAACAGCTAACCATTCTGTTGGTAGCCTGAGCTTTTAACTACTGTGCCGCCAGGCCTCTTTCAGATCTCCAGAGCTCTCCTTCTTTGCATCTCTTTCTTCTCTGGTACTCTGCCCTCAGAATTCTAGCTATAATGGCATCCCTCAAATTCAGGAGACTACTTCATGTTTATTTTCCTTCTTTAGGGATCATTGTCCTGTACTGCTTGTTTTCTAATGTCTGAAAACTATTGCTTCCAATGCTTGTCTGTTCTTTTTAGTTATTTCATTCTAGCCAGAAGTAGAATCTTAGAAGTCAGTATATTTTAGGAGTCTTCTGTGAGAAGAATGGTTTCCAATTTCTTTTAGTACAACCTGATGTTTAATACACAATATTTAAAGGCATTTATATAAACAATTGAAATCTTTCATTGGGGAAATTACAACAACAAAACTCGATTGCATGATTTCATATTTTGCAGATGTTAATATTTAATCATATGCAAGCCATTTAGCTTAAGTGCATTAATATAACTCATTTAAAAGAGGCCAGTAATTGTCCTATTAACTCCCATTCTGGATGTTATCTGCTCTGCCCTGCTGGTAAGGCCAGAGGGGGACTCTTCTATTGGCACCCACAGAGATTGCTCTGATCTGTTGAAAATCCTGTTAAAATCTAATTACTTAGGAGAATCAGCCTGGGAATATCTAATGAGCTGTAGGAAACCCACTAGAAGAAATTCTGTGTTACTAACGAATGAAACGTCTTATGGCTTTCAATTATAGTAGGACAGCAGGAACATAATTGCTGTCTTATAAAATGTGACTCATGTTTGTTGGTTTTTAATTGTGTGTCATGATTTTTTTGGTCATGTGAAAATAACTTAATTTCCTATGGGGACAGAATGATGGTGTAAAGCTTAAACAACTATACTTCATTTCTTTACAAATATTTGACTCATTATCAAATGCTTAAAAAACAGTATGTGTACATTAGTAAAAGCATTACCCAGATGTGAAAAACTTGATGATTAAAAGAGCCTTGACTTTTTAATCAAGAATGAAAACATGCTAATCAAAAACTCTGAAAAGGATCATTCTCTGCAATTATCTTAAAAACATTGCGAAAAGACATGGATTTATTAAAAATGAAAATTAATTTGTCTCATTTAACTTGTAAACATATTTTTTTGAGAATCTTAGTTTATACTTTTTCTCTCTTTAACAATAAGTGATTTTTTAAAAAAAATCCACCCTAATCCTTTCAACTTTGTTAATTTTCTACTTCTCTCTAGATAGGACTGTTTTCTGAAAAGTGAATGAAGCAGGGGTTAAAAGCATGAGTTTGGGAGTCAGATAGACCTGAGGTATTCAAATGCTGACTCTTCTATTTATAAGTCATTTCTTAATCTTCCAAGTCTCAGTTTCCAGTTCTATGCAATGGGAATACTAATTGACACACAGAATTAATGCATTATACACAAGAGTGTTGTGAGGATTGAGTGAAGTAAAGCATATAAAGTGCTTAGCAGAGTAACCTGCGTGTTGTAAGAGCTCAAAAGAGGGTAGTTAGTATTTTTGAAGACTAATTAAATTTTGGAATATGAAAGAATTGTGATATCTAAGATTCATTAAAAACTAATGTAGGGTGACTTTCTATTATCCTAATGTACTTCTATCACCATTTTCATATTAAATTTGTTGAAAAAAATTAAAATGAGTCTATTTTTAGTAGCATGTCGGTGAAGTTCATTCCAAAGTTTATCAAGTTTTTAGCCAATATGTCATTTTATAACATGGATTGATTTCAGCAAAGGACACCAGAAACAAAATGTGGTTTGATGATACATTACTTAGAAAAATACCTGTCTTCGTGACAAATTATGATTGGAATATTATATAAGATTTTAATGATTGAGGAGAGAAAAGGGCTATTATATATTATTTCAACAATTAGCAATGTAACTATTATTTAAAATTATTATCTAGCCTGTAGAACTCTGGCAGCTGAAATGCTTGCGTTGACAGTGGTTTTAATTTTCAATCATTTGATAGTGTTTTAAAATTAGGTTTTTGTTTGGCTAGTGCACGTAATTAAAACACTTTATAATTAGACTATTTTGAAGTTGACATACTAAGGATCTTATAAAGTGATTTTATGCATTATAACTGGACAAGGAATTGGAGCTATTGTAATAATGTTTTCACTTAAAATAGGCTCTTTTGTGTTTAAAATTCCTTGCCTGTGTAATTCATTAATTTCTTTCAGTAACTTTATGAAGTAGCCATACAGGACCATATTGCATGCAGAAAAGAGAAACAGAATTTCTGTATGCATGTAGCCCTAAGTGTGTTTTATCAAGAGAAGATCATGTATAAGAAACATATAAATTATTGTGCTAAAATAATATTTAAAGTTTTAAAATAATTTGTTAAAGTTTTTTCCTTTAACACTTTGCGTAAACTTGATTTTCTTCTTGAAGAAAATCTTTCCGTTTGAGGAATAATGGTGCTACTTGGTAGCAGAAGAACTAAAGTGAATGAATTTTATGGTAACTTACTATTTGATAGAAACATGATAAACAAGCATTGTGAACTTGTTTTATCTAGCAGAAATTATGTATGCTATGATCAAAGATTAAACACCAGTTAATTTGCTTGTTCCACAAGTATTTATTAAGGGCTTATTATTTGCCAGAATGGGAATGTAGTGTTGAATAAGACAGGCAGGGAAGAAGAATTAGCAGATTCATTATAAAAGCTAATATTTTGCCACAATGTCAGTTCATTGAAACTGTTCACTCAGACTAAGTTCCTGCTAGAAAGTGCTTTGGCTGCTGATACTAGCGTATGAAACCGCTGGCTAAGCCTGGTCTTGCTGGGGAGTTTATAACTTAATTAAATTAGTGCATGTTTATTAACCCAGTTTCTGTTGACAATCAAAACAAACACTTCACTTTGACAAATAAAAGCAAAAAAGAGGTAGTGCTACTTCTTTCACTGTTCCTTTCTGAGGTTAATACTCTACCTGTCAGACTTTCAGGTTTAGCTTAATGTCCAAATCTCCGTGAAGCATGTGACACTGCCCTACCGCCCCCTTTTACAACTTGGTATACGTCTTTTATACCATCTTTTTTTATTTATACATGTCTCCCACGAGAAAATGTGAGCTTCTTAAGAAAAAGGACTGGGTCTTATTTTTCTTTAAATATTAGTACTAAGAATAATACAAGGTACATAGTAGATGCTTACAGAATGTTATCAAATTACTTATAATGAAGAATTCTGTTATTCTATTGGTTTGTATTCTTAACTCTCTTGTTGATTAATCCATGGTAATTTGGCATAGAGATAGGTCACAGGATCCCTTAATTTTCCTGTATGAAAATGAGTATTCTATTTTCTAATAAAGCTATAAAAGTACTGAGAATTCTGAGATATCATGAAATTGCTGACATTTGATCCTTTTTTTGTAACCTACAAAAACAGAAATTTTATGATTCAATCTTGTAATTTTTTCTAGATCTTTTAGCGTGACTAAAAATGTAATATGATTATCAAAATAATCAGGACAATGTTAATCATATTTGTGTTTATCATTGTCTTCTTTCTGTTCATTTCACCTTGATTGCTGATTTTGGCCTTTCTTCCATTGTTGAATCATATTTTACTACCAAAACATTAATTGCACAATATACCTGTCACTCCAAATACTAAATTATATATATTTTAACATTAATAAGTCTAGAGTCCAGTAGGATGGATCCAATAAGCCATATTATTTGACTTCAGGCCTCAAAGGATAGTGGGCAATGTTTTATTTCCAGTTTTAGTTATAGTCTTAAAAATATTGATTTTGCTTTCAGTATTAGAAAGTGTATGTCATACTAATTTGCATGATTTCTGATGAATAGAAGACTTCATTAGTTTATAATTTGAAAATGATTACTATACTTATAAATGAAAATTTCAAGCCCTTGTACACTCATTTCTGATTTAATCTAACAACGCTGTGGAATAATGTTATAAACTTCTCAAAATATACCCACAAAAGAGCAAACTCACTGCAATCGAGTTAATTCCAACTCGTAGCTGTCTTATAGAGTTTCCAGGACTGTAAATCTTTTTGAAAACAGATTGTCATACCTTTCTCCCAAGATGCCGCTGGTGGTTTAGAACTACTGATCTTTTATTTAGCAGTCAATAGCTTTACCCTCTGCACCACCAAGGCTCCTTTTGCAAAATATGGTTATCACAAAATGAAATTTTCTTCTAGAAATTTATGACTCTGAAGAAAATGGAATATACTAATCCTCCCCCGCCCCCACGCTGGAAAGGTCACAGGTGGTCATACAATTTTTTTTTCTTTTGAATAAGAGGCAAGCCTACTGAATGTGTTATAGCTAAAGCTCCCTGAAGTTACAGCCTGAGTGGCTCTTTGTTATATAGCTTTGAGTAAAGCCAATATAATTTAATTTGCCTGACACAGGGCTTCTAGAAAAGAGAGCTGGAGAAGTGTAACCTGGCTCCGTGTACAAACACTGGAAAGCTGTTACAGGTATTTGTCAGCTAATCCAGAAACCCTGAGCAAGAAACTCAAGCTGGCGGTGCCTAAATTTCGGGGCTGTGGCACGACTTTCACTGATTAGCAGAAAAACAAGGAAAATAAGGAAAATGTCAATTTTTCATAAAACAAAATTTATTGAATTGAAAAGACTGTCTTCTCTTCTGAGTTTATGTCCTTTCTCTTTTATTTTATTTTTATTGCTAATTCAGCTTATCTTTTATGAAATTACAATAGATGATTTTATTTTTCAGTTTTCCTATTTGCCAAAAGGAAACCCTGGCAGTATAGTGGTTAAGTGCTTTGTCTATCAACCAAAAAGCCGGCAGTTCGAATCTACCAGGGGAAACTATGGGGCAGTTCTACTCCTTCTTGTGCGGTCACTATGAGTCAGAATTGACTCAGTGGAAATGGATTTCTATTTTTATTTGGTTTTATCTGCCAAAATACATAATTAGCAATTCTGTGACTCTTGGAAGTATTTTTTAAAATAGCACTAGTTAAATTGTGAGAATCTTGGAGCCACAACCAATACTTGTACAGTAAACCCTTTAAAGCTGGAATCTGAATAAGGGGGAAGTCCACCAGTGAAGTGCCATAGGTCAAAATGGCAGAGTCTGGTTGAAACTGAAAGTAAAGAACTTTAATGCAGGGTGGGTGGGGTAGGGTGGCAGGGGATAAGCAAAACAATTTGCAAACTGGGAATTACAAGGCCCGGACGATTAAGAACTAAGTGATTTCAGGAGGAGACAGTTTAGGGAGTTTTTAAGAAAATACAAGAAATTTCAGTAAAAATTCAGTGGTTAATATTTAGGCAATGGTTACTCACAAAACTGGGGGAGACTAATGTCTGATTGGTAGTAGACTACATATGTTTCTAAATTTTTTTTTGCAAGTTACAAAATCATTAAACTGTGTGTATATGGCCTGAAAAAAAAATTCTAAAACCCTCCTTGCATCACTGCACAGAGGGCATGCACACTTGTAGTTTCATCTCAGTGAGCATCAATTCTAAGAGCTGTGCTAAACCCAGTATCCTAAGCAGGATGTATTTTGAAGTAGGTAAACTCTTTTTTTTTCTTTTTTGGCTTTCAAAAGAGAAATTTTATTCTGTCACAGTCCAGTAAGCTAAAAGTCCACACTGACAGTGTCAGCTCCAGGGGAAGGCTCTGGAGGAATGTCCTTGTCATCAATCTTCCACTGGGCTGGGAGCCTCTGAGGTGCAGGGGCCCTCAGTCCCTTCCAAAGGACTACTCCGCTCCTGGCATTGCTTCTTTCTTCTTCTTTTTTTATACACGTTTTTATTATGATTGAGTGAGAATATAAAATCTCATATAAATTTGCATACCCGCCAATGAGTGGCTTCCATTGCTCCCCCTGCCTGGTGCCAGCACACTCCTCTTCTCCGTTCTGTACATGTCATATCCTCCTAACAATTTCCTATCCTGCCCTCCCCACCATCTCCCCCGCATCCACTAAGATGTCAGCTGGACAACATCCTATAGGTGCATAGAACCATGAAGTACACACATGATATGGTTGCTCTGTGTCATCAGTTGTGGTCTTTCAGTGGAGTTCTCAGGGTGCACTCCTTTTTATTTTCATGTTGCCTGTGAGGCTCAACTTTGTGAGACCCATCATGGCAATCACTGGTGGTGGCCATGCACCATCCGGTTCTTCTGGTCACACGTCTATGTAGTCACCCACTCATGTGGGTCTCTTGGTCTTCTGGCTTCTCTTTGCCCCATGTCGTTTTGGTCCTTGGAGATCATCTGTTCCTGCTGAGTTGGGACCATTTGGTGTACCTCAGATGGTAGCTCAGTAGCTTTTATGACCCCAGATGCCCCTCAACAATTTGGGATGCAGAAGACTATCTTAGCAAAATGCTAGTTGTGCCAACTGGCTTCAGTTTCCCCTGAGAGCATAGTTCCCAGCCACCCACCCCAGCTACTCTGTCCTTGCAATATTGGGTTAAGATGGAAAGAGTAATCATGTTATGTTGAAGTCTGGTTAAAATTGATCTTCTTTCTAATGTGTGCTGTCACTGATTTCACCCAACTAAATTTCTATCAACTATCTAATCTATACCCTACCCTCTCCCTCCCTCCTGACCCTTGCAGCCATCAAAGAGTCTTTTCTTCTATGCATGAGTCTGTTTTTAAGTTCTTATCATGGAAGTCTCATACAACATTTGTCCTTTTGTCACTGACTACTTTCATTCAACAGAATGTCCTGCAATTGAAACCGGCTTATAACTTAAAATCATCTTTGTTCTTTATCATTGCGTAGTGTTCCACTGAGTATATATACCATAGTTTACTTATCCATTTCTCTGTTGCTAGGCATCTGGGTTTGTTCCATCTTTTTGCTGTTGTGAACTGTGCTGTGAAAAACATTAGCGTGCATGTATCAGTTGGTGTGCATGACCCTTATACTGCAGGATATGTTCCAAGTAGTGGAATTACTGTGTCAAATGGTATATCTATTTCCATCTTTTTAAGGAAGTGCCAGATTGCTTTCCAAAGAGATTGCACCATTTTGCAATCCCACCAGCAGTATAGGAGAGTTCCAGTTTCTCCACAGCCTCTCTAGCATTTGTTGTTTTGGGTTTTTTTGATCATGGCCAACTTTGCTGGGGTAAGATGGTATCTCATTGTAGTTTCGATTTGAATTTCATCAATAGGAAATGATGGTGTGCATGTCTGCATGTATTTTTTGGCTACCTGGATCTCCTCTTTACAGAAGTGTCTGTCCATCTCTTCTGCCCATTGCTTAATTGGATTATTTATCTTTTTCTTATTGATATTTTGTAGTACCTTATAGATTATGGAGATCAGTCATCAGTCTGACATATAGTTGCAAATACTTTTTCCCATTCTGTAGGTGGTCTTTTAATTCTATTGATAAAGTCTTTGGATGAGCAAAAGTATTTGATTCTTGGTAGTTCCTATTTATTTATTTTCTCTTCTTTTGATTGTGGTTTGTCTGTCTACTTTGTGTATTAAAACTTCTGTTGTTGATAATAATTGTCCTTGAATGAGCTTTATGATTTTAGATTTGATATTAAGGTCTTTTATCCAGTTTGAGTTAGTTTTTGTGTAAGGTGTGAGATATGGGTCTTGTTTCAATTTATTGCAGATGGATATCCAATTTTGCCAGCACCATTTGTTGAAGATCAGTAAACTTTTAAATGAGCAAAATCACATTCTTCTCTAAAATTGTTTACCAAGTAATGTTCTCAGGTCTGTGGACAGTTGCAGAAACGACAGACTGAATTCTTGATACAGAAGTTTTGATTCAAAATGGAGCTTTGGCCTCAGACCTTAGCATGGCCACCATCTAATGTTAGCAGTCGTAAGTTAATTGGAAGTACTTTTGCTTAGAACAAAAATCAAATACATTCTGTTAATAGAGAACAAGAAACCCTGGTGGCACAGTGGTTATGTGCTACAGCTGTTAACCAAAAGGTCAGCAGTTTGAATCAGCAATGTGCTCCCTGGAAATTCTATGGGTCAGTTATACGCTGTCCTCTAGGGTCATTGTGAGTCAGAATTGATTGAACAGTAGCAGATTTTAGTATAAAACAGTAGGAAAATAGTAAGCCTGAACCCTGTCCAAGGCAAAAACTTGTGAGATCCAGGAAAACAAGGCAGTCCCATTGAGTTCCTGCTCTCACAGGTTTCATAGTTTATGCCCGTTTTCTCACGTGTTAAATGGAGGTGAGAAAACAGTTTTATTTCCCTGGACTATTACAGATATTAAGTAAAGTACATGGGCAGAAGTGCCTAGAACTTTACCTGGTACTTTGTGGCTGCTCCCAACGTTAGTCCAATCTGAAACTCTGGTGTAGATTCCAGGGTTCATCTAGTTTTCCTTTGTGGAGAGTGATGTTAGTAGGTTCAAATCAGGACATGGCACACAATAGATGCCAAATAAATATTTTTTTGAGTCTGTAGGATACTAAAGAAGAGTCTTGTAGGTAGACAAGTATGAGCGTCTGGAGTTCAAGAATAAGTTGTCAATAGGGAATTATTTAGTATGTAGATGGTCTTGAAATCAAGGCAGTACAAAGATGAAAAAACCTTGGACAGTCATAGATTCAATGCCCATGAAGCTGCACGACTTTCCCGATACACATTCATAGGAAGCATAGAAGTTCAGGACATCTGGCAGTGATTTTGTAGAAGTGGTTCTTACATGTTTCTATTAAGTTTTTGGATCTTAGATGAACATCTGAAAGTCTCTGGACTCCTTTAGTTAGATCTTTAATTCCAGAGACTGAGCCTCTTTTCCTGTAAGGCTTGGACACTCTGGCTGCTATTGGCACTAGAGATAATCTTTTAGAGGGAAAAATATGTCAGAACAGAGAGAATATATACCAGCCTCTTGAATGGGACCATTCCCTGGTCAGTAAGTTCTTCTCTGAAAAATGGTCCACCTTATTAGAGAAGGATACCTAGCCTAGCCAGCCAGAACTAATGAAGCTAGCCTGGCAATCAATGGGGTAACAGATGTTGCAGCCAGATCAGTCTCACACCCATCAGAGATGTGTGGTTTTCTTACCCCTGTGTAAAAGGACAGCCAGAAAGACCTTTGTGCAGGTGGGCTTTTGTTACCAGCTGTCTGGCTATTGGTAGGACTTGACTCTGTTTATGGTTCCCTCTTCTTCTCATCTCAAGGGACACATTTATTTCATAAACCCCATTCTCTTGTGCTGGGTTGGTCTGTGCACTTGAATAGTTCTAAAGTTTTCTTGGCCTGATTTTAATTCCTGGGTTTGTTCTTATTGGATTGGGCCTCTTGCTGCATAGTGAAGTTGACAAAGTTCACTATTTGCTACCCTGTGATTCTTTCTGTGGCTTCTCTCCCTAGCTCCCTGGTGCCCTTTTCTTCTAAGCCAGGAGATTCTTTCAGTATTTCTTGTAGCTTTGGTTTTCTTTTTACAAAGTCTCTGAGTTTCTTTTTATCTGGGAATGTCTTAATTTCATTTTCATATTTGAAAGATAGTTTTGCAGGATATATAATTCTTGGTTGGAAGTTCTTCTCTTTCAAGGCTTTGAATGTGTCATGCCACTGTCTCTGTGCCAGCATCATTTCTGCTGAGAAATCCAACAAAAACCTACAGGGTTTCCCTTTGAATGTTAGCTTTGCTTTGAGTCTTCCTGCCTTTAAGAGTTTCTTGCTTATGTTTCATTTTGTTGAGCTTGATTATAATATGTCTTGGAGTCTTTCTATTGAGATCTATATTGAGTGGTGTTTGATATGTATCTTGGATATCTATATTGTCTTTCATAATTTCTGGGAAGTTTTCTGTCAGCAGCTCAGCCACATACTCTCTGTGTTCTCAGTTTTCTTGCTCTTTTCAGGAACTCCAATTAACTGTAGATTGTTCTTCTTAATAAAGTCCCACATGCTTCTTAATGTTTCTTCATTTTTCTTGTTTCTTTTTTCTGATTTCTCCTCATAGATGCTGGAGTCAGTGGTTCTGTCTTCCACACCAGAAATTCTCTTTTCCATTTGTTCCATTCTGTTTTCTTGGCTTTGAATTGAAGTTTCTATGTCTTTGACTTTGTTCTTGATCTGTTGGATTTCAGAGTACCAATGTTGCATCAGATCAAACAGCTTGCTTAATTTTTCAATGTGCTCTGCTGCATTTTGTATCAGGTCTAGGAGGGCTCTGTACATAATCCTTTTGTATTCACCTTCTGATAGTTTCAGAAAAGCTTCTGCATCTGGGAAGTTCTGAGGTGGTTTCTTTTGAGGGCCTTCTGATGCCATGGATGACTTCCAGGTTACCGTCTTCTCCAATGTTTGCTGCTTTATGGGCTTCATGTGGGTCAATAGAGGCTGAGAGAGACAGTTGTTTCTCTAGGCCGACTTAAAATGTGCAGTAAAAAGTATCTGACCACTTCCAAAGTCAGGCAGGTTTTCAGGTGTATATATCCCTTTTCCCAGCTGGCAAAGTAAGCACTTCTATATCGAACACCAGATGTTATAAACTGTCTCAAAATACAGAAAGGCTGCTGGCTTGCTGGCCTCTGCTGTCAGGCTCCAGCTGTAGATGATACTGTGTAGAATTCTGCTTTTCTGTTGGAAAAGCAGTCTCTTCTGGGTAGGCACTGCCTCCCAGCCCAGGAATTTGGTCCAGCTGAAGCTTCCATATGGATGACCTCGCTTCCCAGCACAACAAGATCATGTCCTGCACAAGCTCTCCAGCTGGCCAGGACCAGGCTCCCAGCAGAAAGAGAGGCCAAGAGTGCTGAAATGCCCAGAGTCCACAGCCTCTGCTACTGGGCCCCAGCCCCAGGTGACACTCGGCAAAATACCACCTCCCTGCTAGAAAAGCACTCTCCCCCTGGCAGGGGCCACCTCCCAGTCTAAGAACCAAGTCTGGCCAGGGCCTCTGCCTGGTCTTCTCCATTTTCTGATAGGCCAGAAGAGCCAAGGTGTATAGAGTCCAAAGTCAGGCTCTCAAAACCTGGCAATTATGCTTGCTGATCCCATCAGCAGTGCATCTGAGACCAACAGCTAGTCAAGTCCCAGATCTGCCCACCAGCCAAGACAGGAAAAAAAAAAATCAAAATGGTCAGTTACCTTCGGTCTGTGCAAGCCTGTGCTCGCTGACAGTGGGGTCAGTGAAAGAGAAGAGGTTTTGCATTCAGTGGTATGAAGTCCTAATTAACAGCCCTATGCTGTATCACAGAGCTCACTAAGTGTCCAGAAGGCTCCATTTAATTATCATTTCAGGTCTTGGTTTCCAGAGGGATTTAGGGAGACATGTGTTTAGTCCACCATCTTGTTTCTGCCCCCTTCCAGGTGCCCTTTTCCTTTCAAGAAACCATACAGCTTACTTATACAGTCACTGCATTCAGGAAGACTGGGGAATAGTTTCATAAAACAATACATTACAGTATTTGTAATAAAGGAACTTTCTTAGATCCCTAGCAAACTAATCTGCTTTCACATCTACCCTGTTCTTCTGGTTTCAATATAAAGGATCAAAAATCCAAATCAAATCCATTGCCATTAAGTTGATTCTGACTCATAGTGACCCTGTAGTATGTAGTAGAACTTCCCCATAGGGTTTTCAAGGAGAGGGCTGGTAGATTCAAACTGCTATGGCTGGCTACCATAGCTGTTAATCACTGTGCCACCAGGGCTCTGCAATTTAAAAGACTGTTATCCTTAAATTGAAGCTGCTGCTTCTATTTATGCTCTGGCTCATTTCCTCCTTATGCATTAGGTTCCTTCCTTTACCAATAATCTCCTTTCTCTTCTGTCTTTTCATTCTCTTCCTTCCTTAGAACTTCTGGTTTCTAACTTTGGTTTTACCACTCACTTACTATGTGACCTTGCACAATTGTTTCCATCTCCTTGGAAACCCTATGGGACAGTTCTACTCTGGGTCATAATTTTCTCATTTGCAAAATAAAAGGGTTGGATTAGATGATTGCTCTATCCCTCTCTACCTCTAACTTCCTGGTTTGAAAGTATAAACTTGTGAGGCTGAAGTTCACCTTTGCATCCTCACATAAAGAACTGATTGTCTTAGTGAAGGCTTACGACTGGAGGATTGTGTAAGATTTTAATGACTGAGGAGAAAAAAAGACCATTATATATTATTTCAACAATTAACAGTATAACTATTACTCAATTATCATCTGGTCTATAGAGCTCTGACTATTGATGGCACCTTTCAGGTGCTCAGTGCTTTGATCTCACTTTGGTTCTTTTTCAAAACAAAATAATTTTGCAACTCAGTTTACACTAGGGTACTATTGCCTTTTTTTTTTAAATGTATTTTTCTCTTGTGAGTCGTATTTCTTCTTGTTGCAAGGGACAGAAACACAATTCAAACCAGCCTAACTAAAAGGATTTGTTAGGGGAGCAGATAGCTTCAAGCCTAGGTTATTCTATGGACTCAAGCAATACCATTACAGCTTGAAATTTCTCTTTTAATCAGAGTAGACTAAATTCTTTACTAACAATCCCCAAATCTCAATCACTCAACACAACAGAAGTTTAGTTTTTGTACTCATAACAGTTTAGTGGGGATGTTCTGTGGGCAGCTTCAAGCACATTTTTATCTTCTAACTTGCTACCTTTAGGGCACGTTTTTATCTTCTAACTTTCTACCTTCGAGCACATTTTTACCTGCTGGGTCAGCTGTATCCAGTTAACAGGTTGGGGAAGGGGAAGAGGAGCATGGAGAGTCATTTCCATAGGCCGTAGCTGAAACATGTGACTTTATTTTTCTGCAAGGGAGCTGAGAAATGCAATATCTCTGTGTGCTCAGAGCAGAAAAACATGTTTTGGTGAACACATAGAAATGTCTGGCATATCTTCTTTCTGACTTTTTTTTTTTTTTAGTCTCTATTGTTTCACAGTAATTATGAGTTTGACAGCTAACCAAAAAGGTCAGCAATTCCAGTGCACCAGCCACTCCTTGGAAACCCTATGGGGGCCATTCTACTCCATTATACAGTGTTGATATGAGTCAGAATCAGCTTTATGGTAACACGTGAAAGCAGAAATAATCTCAGACAGTCACAAACTCAAGCTTCCTGACTTAGAATTCTCTAGAGAGACATAGTCAGTGGTATGTATGTATGTGTGTGTGTGTTTTTGTGCATGTACACACACACACACACATATATGACAGAGAGAGAGAGATGTATCTCAAGGGATTAGCTCATGGGATTGTAGGAGTTAAGCAAATTCAAAATTTGTAGTTTAGGCAGCAGACTGGAAACTTTGGCAGGCTTATACCCCAAGATCCATACATACATCAGGCATTAAAAAAGAATGTAGAGTGGAGAGAGTGAGTTCTGTTAAAATACCTATTTATACTCTGAAGCCAGAACATACAAGGTCAACGATTAAGTCTGTGAACTTAATTGTTCTAAGTGTTACATACCTTATTGCTGAATATCACTATGGTCACCTTTGAAATACTCCTCTTGGGAAGCTATGCACAAAATGCCAGTGCTTAGTCCAACCTTCAAAACAATTTTGGAACTTTTTCTGAAATGGCCATTGTGCACAGTGGCATGATGACAAGCTCATGAACTTAATAGTTGTCTGTGATGGGGTTTTTAGCCAGTAAACAAATAACTATTGGAACACCCTCCATACTGCCCTAATCTGGTCCCCCATGACTTTTTTCTTTACCCAAAGATAAACAAAATATTGAAAGGAAGACGTTTTGATGACATTAAGGGCATCAAGGGTAATACAATGACAGCTGTGATGGCCTTTCCAGAAAAAGGGATCCAAATTGCTTTGAAGTATGGAGTAGGCACTGGCATCAGTGCATAGCTTCTCAAGAGGAGTACTTCAAAGGTGATGTAGTGATACTCAGCAATAAGGTATGTAAGTATTTTCTCTAGGATAAGTTCACAAACTTAATTGTCAGGCCTCGTACCCTCAGGAAATTCCCTTTTCAACTGATTAATTTCATTACATTACATTTACTTACATTATGAGAGGTGATCCATTACATGAGACTACATTGTGGAAGGGCCACCAATCCATTGTTTGGTGAAACCACTGGAAACCATCACACCTCTTAACTTAGCAACATCAGTGGAAGAGACCATCTTGTCAGCTCCAGAAGAAAACATCCACCTCTGAGCCAGTAACAGAGGTAGTAAAATGGGTCACATCATTTGGCCAGGCCAGGGTTACCTGCCTCTCCTGAATCATCCCTACCTCAACTACATTAGCAGGTTACTGTAGGAAAGAGGGATTCTGTAATCAAAGAAAAAAGGAAACTTGATAAGCAAAAACCGGGGACTGTGTACTGTCTTCCTCTTAGGAACAGTGTTTATATATGTTTTTTTTTTAAAATTAGTGCTCATGTCTTGATAACTAAAACCAAACTCATTGCTACTGAGTTGATTCTGACTCATAGTAACCTGTAGGGTTTAAAAAGCTGTAATCCTTATGGGAAACCCTAGTGGCATATTGGATTAACTGATATATCAGCTACCCAAAAGTTTGGCGGTTCGAATCCACCAGGTGCTCCTTGGGAACTCTCTGGGGCAGTTCTACTCTGACCTCTAGGGTCGCTATTAGTTGGACCTGACTTGACAGCAGTGGGTTTGGGTGTTTTTAGAAACTTTGTGGGAGCAGACTCACCTACCACATCTTTTTCCTGCAGAGTGGCTGGTGAGTTCAAATCATCAACCTTTTGGTTAGCAGCTGAATGCTTTAATGACCACACCACTGGGGCTCCGTGGAGTTGAATAGTTATGTGCCTTAAGCTAAGTTCTGTAGGGACACAAAACCAAAGAAGTGTATGTACATTCATATACAAGAACAACAACCCATTGCTGTGGAGTGGATTCTGATTCAGTAAGCTTGGCTTGGCAACCCTATAGGACAGACTAGAACTGCCCCATGGAGTTTCCAGAGTGCCTGCTGGATTTGAACTTCTGACCTTTTGGTCAGCAGCTCTAGCCCTTAACCACTGTGCCACCACGGTTTCTGCACAGATATACATGTGTAACACCCAAACACACGTGTGTGTGTGTGTGTGTGTGTGTGTGTGTGTGTATGCTTAGATATATATGGAAATTCTGATAAAGCATTACATGTTTTCATCAGCTAGTGCTGCTCTGGCTTTAACAAAGGAAAGTTTATTCTTACACAGTCCAGGCTACAAGTCCAAATTCAGGATGTCTGCTGCAGGGGAAGGCTTTCCCACTTGTCAGCTCTGGAGGAAAGTCTGGTATTGCATCAGTCTTTGTCCAGAGAGTGTCTTGGCACAGGAACCTCAGGTCTGAGGAACGCTCTCTTCTCCTGGTGCAGCTTTCTTGATGATTTGAGGTTCCCAGTTCTCCTTGCTTCCCTTTCCTTTTATCTCTTGTAGGATGAAAGGACTAAGGTGCAAGCCATACTCCAGATAAACTCCCTTTACAGTGGAGCAGGGAAGTGATATTTTATGAAGGGATTTACAGCCTTACCCTAATCCTCTAACATACAGCATAAGAGAATCACCAAATGGAGGACAACCATAGAATACAGGGACTCCTGGGCCAGGCACATGGCTACACATATTTTGGGGAGGGTGGGGGACACAATTCAATCCATGACCCTACAGCTGCCAAACAAGTTTGGCTGTTCAGATCCATTTCCTTGGAAACCATATGGGGCAGTTCTGTTCTGTCCTATAAAGTCCAGAGAAGAATGGACTGACCTCAAGAATACAATGTGGTCATGTGGTATGTGTGGTATGGGTTTATACATTTATAGAACCCTGTGCTACTTGTTTCTTTCTAGAGGGGAAAGGAAAGGGAATAGAGGATAAGACAGGTTCTTGTTAAGAGGACACCAGAGAAGCATAGAGTGAAAAGGAGGAATGCTTTGTCACAGGGTGGGGAGAGCTGATGGGGTTGTAGAGGTGGGTATTCAAAACTGACTTGGATTGTATACTTTCACTTAAATATAATAAAAAAAATGTTGAAAAAAAAGTCACTATAAGCAGGAATCAGCTCAACAATGGTGAGTCAAGTTTGTTTTTATGTATACCTGTAAATACATTTGGAAACCCTGGTGATGTAATGGTTCAGTACTATGGCTGCTAACCAAAAGGTTGGCAGTTCAAATCCACCAGGTGCTCCTTGGAAACTGTAGGGGGCAGTTCTCCTCTGACCTCTCAGGTTGCTGTGAGTCAGACATGACTTGACAGCAGTGGGTTTTGGTTTTTACAAATACATTTATAAATTTATATATATACAAAAACATACACAGAGAGATTCATCTCAAGGAAAGGGCTCACACAACTGTTGTGGAGGCTAGCAATTCCCAATTCCACAAGTCAGACATCATTTTATGTCATATAGTCTATTCTAATTCTTCTCTGAAAAACTGACTTTGGGAATGGTTTTAGTTCTGGATTAAGAGAGAGTCTAGGGCTTCCTCCTGACTCAGTTAGACCATTAAGTCTGGTCTTTTTACTTGAATTTGAGTCTTGCATACCACTTTTCTCCTGCTCCATCGAGAATTCTGTTTTGTTTCCTGTCAGGGCAGTCTCTGGTAGTAGCCAGGCACCATTTAGTTCTTCTGATCTCAGACGGGTGGACTGTGTTGGTTAAGTGGCCTTTTCTGTCTCTTTGGCTAATATTTTCCTATTTTCCTGGGCTCTTTAGTGTTCCTCATTCTCCCTTTGAAATGCACTGGTATTGGCAGACAAATATATGGTCGACTATACTGGGAAACACAAATTGAAGAGGAATAGTATTGTATTCATTGCCAAAGAGAACATTTCAAGATCTACTCTGAAGAATAGTGCTATTGGTGATAGGATAATATCTATATGCCTAAAAGGATAAGCTGTTAATACAAATATTATTCAAATTTATGGACCAATTACTAAGGCCAAAGATGAAGAAACTGAAGATAGCTTTTACTCACTTCTGTAACCTGAAATTGATCAAATGTGTAATCAAGGTACATTGATAATAACTGGTGATTGGACTCTGAAATCTGGAAATAAAGAAGGATCAGCAGTTGGAAAATATGGCCTTGGTAATAAAAACGAAGCCAGAGATCACATGATAGAATTTTACAAGACCAATGATTTATCCACTGCAAATGTCTTTTTTTTAACCAACATGAACAAAGACTGCACATGTGGACTACATTGGATAAAATACACACGAGTCAAATCGCCTACCCCTGTGTAAAGAGATGATGGAAAAGCTCACTATCATCTGTGAGAATGAGGCCAGGGGCCAACTGTGGAACAGATCATCGAATAAGTTGAATCTGAGGAAAACTAGAACAAGTCCATGAGAGCCACAGTATGAGGCCTGACAGTGAAGTTCGCAGACTTAATTGTCAGACCTCGGACAAATCTGATTCTATCCCACCTGAATTTATAGACCATCTTAAAAATAGATTTGACACACTGAACACTATTAACTGAAGACCAGATGAGTCGTGAGATGACATCAAGAACTTTGTGCATGAAGAAGGCAAAAGGTCTTTTAAAAAGACAGAAAAGAAAGCAAACACCAAAATGGATGTCTGAAGACTCTCTGCAAATCTCTCTTGAGCATCAAGTTGCTAAGGTAGAACAGAAGAAATCATGAAATATTTCACAGCTGGAAGAATTGAAGAAAAATTCGAGCCCATGGTTGCAATACTGAGAGATTCAATGGGTAAAATATTGAACAACACAGGAAGCATTGAAAGAAGAGAAAAGAAATATAGAGAGTCACTGTACCAAAAGGAATTGGTAGATGTTCAGACATTTCAGGAGGTACCATGTGATCAAGAACCCATGATACTGAAGAAAGGAGTCCAAGCTGCAAAGAAGGCATAGCTAAAAAACACTGCTGCAGGAATTGATGAATCACCAAGAGATGTTTCAACAAACTGATGCAGTGCTGAAAGTGCTCCCTCATCTCTGCCAAGAAATTTGGAAAACAACTCCCTGGCCATTTTACTGAAAGCTCTCCATATTTATGCCTATTTCAAAGAAAGACGATCCAATAGATTGCAGAAATTATTAAGCAATATCATTAATGTCACACACAAGAAAAATTTTGCTAAAGATCATTCAAAAGCAGTTGCAGCACTACACTGATGAGGGGTTGCCAGAAGTTTGAGGTGGACTTAGAAGAGGATGTGAGACCAGGGATATATCATTGTTGATATCAGATGGATCCTGGCTGAAAGCAGAGAATAACAAAAAGATGTTAGCCTGTGTTTTATTAACTATGCACAGGAATTCAACTGTGTGGATCATAACCAATTATGGATAGCATTGTGAAGAATGGGAATTCTAAACACTTACTAGTGCTCGTGAGTAACCTGTACTCGGACCAAGAGGCAGTTTCTTGAATAGAATAAGGGATATGGCATGGTTTAAAGTCAGAAAAAGTGTGCAGTACGGTTTTACCATTTCACCATACTTATTCAGTCTGTAGGCTGAGCAAAAAATCTGTGAATCTGGACTATGCGAAGAAGAATGGGGCATTAGGATTGGAGGAAGATTTATTAACAACCTGCATTATGCAGATAACACAGACTTTGCTTGCTGAAAGTGAAGAGAATTTGAAGTACTTACTAATGAAGATCAAAGACTGGGTTATACCTTGATATAAAGAAAACAAAATCCTTGCAACTGGACCATAAGCAATATCGTGATAATGAAGGAAATACTGGAGTGGTCAAGGATTTCATTTTATCTGGATCCACAATCAACATGCATGGAAGCAGGGTCAAGGAATCCAACAACGCATTGCACTGGACAAACCTGCTGCAGAAGACCTTTTCAAAGTGTTCAAAAGCAAACGTGTCAGAAAAGCAAAGGTGTCAGTCTGAGAACTAAGGTGAACCTGACCCAAGCTACGATGTTTTCAATTGCTCATATGCTTGCAAAAGATGGACAACGAATAAGAAAATCCAAAAACCAGTTGATGCCTTTGAATTATAGTGTTGGTGAAGAATATTCTTCTCAATAAATGATGCTGGACAAGCGGTGGGAGGTGGAAAGAGGGCAATCGCTTTCCAGAAGTAGACACTTATTTCTGATGCTAGGAAAGGCAAAACCCTGTAAGGGTGAATCTGCACAACCTGACCAAGGTTAATTAAGATACTAAGAAGTACACAAGAATAAGGGAAAATTTTGGTAAAGTTTTTAAAAGCAGTGTAGGAGAGTTCCAATCTCTCTACAGCCTCTTCAGCATTTGTTGTTTTGTGTTTTTTGGATCATGGCCAGCCTTGTTGGGACAAGATGATATCTCACTGTAGTTTTGATTTGTATTTCTCTAATAGTTAATGATGATGAGCACTTCCTCATGTGTCTTTCGGCTGCCTGGATGTCCTCTTTGGTGAAGTGTCTTTCCATCTCCTTTGCCCATCACTTAATTGGGTTATGTACTTTTTTCTTGTTGATATTTTGTAGTACCTTGTAGATTATGGAGATCATGTGTCAGTCTGGCATGTAGCTGCCAAATATGCTTTCCCATTCTGTAAGTGGTCTTTTAATTCTTTTGGTAAAGTCTTTGGATGAGTAAAAGTGTTTGATTCTTAGTAGTTCCCATTTATCTATTTTCTGTTGATTGTGCTTTGTCAGATTTTGAAGTCTGTCTAAGCCGTGTATTAAAACTTCCATCATTGACCCTATTTTTTCTTGGCATCATCTTTATTGTTTTAGGTTTGATATTTAGGTCTTTTATTCAATTTGAGTTGGCTTGGCATTCAATTTGATTTAGTTTTCGTGTAAGGTGTGAGATATGGGTCTTGTTTCATTTTTTTTGCAGATGGATATACGGTTTTATTAGCACCATTTGTTAAAAAGACACTTTTTACCCCAGTTTACAATATGAAGGGCTTTGTCAAATAGATACTGTTCATAAGAATATAGTGGCATCTCTGGGATTTCAACTCTGTTCCATTGATCTATATGTCTGTTTTTGTACTAGTACCAGGCTGTTTCGACTACTGGGGCAGTGTAACAGATTCTAAGGTGAGGCCTCCCTCTGTGATCCTGTTCTTCAGTAGTGCTTGGTTTATCTGGGATTTCTTTCCTTTCAAAACAAAGTTGGTGATTTGTTGCTCCATCTCAGTAAAAAATGACACCAGAATTTGTATTAGGATTGCGTTGTACATGTAAACTGCTTTGGGAAAAATAGACTTTTTCAGAACGTTAAATCTTCCTATCCATGAGCAGGGTAGGTTTCTCCATTTACGTAAGTCTTTCTTGGTTTCTTGCAGTAAGGTCTTGTAGTTCTCTTTACTTAGGTCTCTTCTTTCTCTAAGTAGATTTATTTCTAGGTATTTTATCCTCTTGGGGGCAATAGTAAATGTCTTGATTTGGTAATTTCTGATTTAATAATATCATTGTTGGTATAAAGGAATCCTACTGACTTATTTATGTTTATCTTACATCCTGATACTTTGCTGAACTCTTCTGTTAATTTACTTGAATTATTTACTGATGAATTCTTTAGGATTCTCTGCATATACAATCATATCATTGCAAATAAGGAGATTTTTACTTCTTTGCTGATGTGGATGCCCTTTATTTCTTTGTCTTGTCTAACTGCTCTGGCTAGAACTTTTAGTACAATGTTGAATGGAAGTGGTGAGAGTGGGCATCTTTGTCTAGTTCCCACTCTCGAGGGAAGTTCTTTCAGTCTCTCTGCATTCAGGATGACTTTGCATAGATGCCCCTTTTTGTTTTGAGGAATCTGCCTTGTATTCCTATTTTGCTGAGAGTTTTTAGCATTAATGGGTGTTGGATTTTGTTGAATGCCTTTTCTGCATCAATTGACAAAATTAGGTGATTCTTATCTTTTGTGTTATTTATGTGGTTTATCACATTAATTGTTTTTATGATGTTGAACCAGCCTTGCATCCATGGTATGAATCCACCTTGGTTATGGTGAGTTATTTTTTGACATGTTGTTGAATTCCACCGGCAAGGATTTTGTTGAAGACTTTTGCATCTAGATTCATGAGTGACATTGGTCTGTAATTTTCTTTTTTGTGGGATCTTTCCCTGGCTTTAGTATCAGGGTTATGCTTGCTTTGTAGAATGAATTTAGGAGTATTTCATCCTTTTCTATACTGTGAAACAGTCCTACTAGTATTGGAGTTAACTCTTCTCTGAAAGTTTGATAGAATTCTATGTTGAAGCCATCTGGGTCAGGACTTTTTTCGGTTAGTAGTTTTTTGATGACTTTTTCAATCTCTTTGTGATGAGCTTATTAAGTTGTTCTGCTTCTCCTTGTGATAATTTTGGTAGGTGATGTGAATACAGAACTGTGCCCACTTCCTCTAGCTTTTCAAATTTGTTAAGAGTACAGTCTTTCATAGTATGCTGTTAAAATACTTTTGACTTCAGTTAGGTCTATTGTGGCATCTCGCATCTGATTTCTTATTCAGGTTATTTGTTTACTCTCCTGTTTTTCTTTTCCAAGTTTGGCCAATGGTATGTCAATTTTGTTGATCTTTTCAAAACACCAGCTTTTGATCTCAATTTTTTCAGTTGTTCTTCTATTCTTTAATTTGTTTAGTTTTGCTATAATGTTTATTATCTGTTTTCTTCTGGTGCCTGAGGGTTTCCTCTGTTGCTCTCTTTCTACTTGTTCCAGCTGTAGGGTTAATTCTTTGGTTTGGGTCCTTTCTTCCTTCTGGATGTGTGCATTTATAGAGATAAATGGACCTCTGAGCATAGGTTCTTTGGTTGTGTCTCATAGGTTCTGCTAGGATGTGTTTTCATTCTCATATGAGTCCACAGATTTTACTTTATTTCATCATCGATTTCTTCTATAACCCATGGCTTTTTGAGCAAGGTGTCGTTCAATTTCTGTGAGTTCTAATTTCTATCTAATCTTTTCTGTTATTGATTTCTACTTTTATGGCTTTATTGTCTGAGAAGATGCTTTGCAATAATTTAGTGGTTTGGATTTTGTTGACACTTGCTTTATGTCCTAACACATTGTCTATTCTGGAAAATGTTTCATGTGCATTGGAGATGAAAGTGTACTTATCTGTTAATGGATGCAAAGTTCTATATATGTCAGTGAGGTCTGGTTGGTTAATTGTTGCAATAAGATCCTGTGTATCTTTATTCACGCTTTTTTCTGGATCATCTGTCCATTACTGAAGTGGAGTGTTGAAGTTGCCAGCTATTACGGTAGAGTGATCAATCTCATTTTTCAATGTAGTCAGTGTTCAATGTATTTAGATTCTCTGGTTTGGGGTGTGTAAATATTTAATGTGTTTAAGTCCTGCTTGTGTACTGAACCGTTCAACAACAAATAGTGACCATCCTTGTACACGATGGTGGATTTTACATTAAAATCTGTTTTATCTGAGATTAGTATTGCCACACCTCCTCTTCTGTGTATATTGTTAGCTTGGTATATATTATTGCATCCATTAATTTTCAGTTTGTTCATATCTTTAAGTTGCATGTCTTGTAAGCTACATATAGACAAGTTGTGTCTTTTGATCCTGGATATCACCTGTAGTCTCTGTATTGGAGCATTCAGTCCATTTACATTCAGAGTAATTATTGATAGGTTTGTGTTTAGTACTGCTATTTTGATGTATTTTTGTGTTGGTGTTTTCTAAGTTGCTCTTAATATTCTGTTCTGGATCATTCTTATGGGTTAACTTTTCATCTTTTTGGTGTTTGTTTTGCATTTGTTGAGACTTCTGTATTATGTTTCTTGTTTTGATGTGTTGAATTATTATTTTGCTTTGTGGCTACCCCTATTATCCCCCTTAATACTCTGAGTTTAAACCCAATTTTAACTTCTACATATCTTTTTAACTTCCTCTCCATCTTAAAGGACTATAACTACTGTAGTATATCCTTCTTTTTAGTGTGATGGTGTCATAATTTTCACGATGTGATCACTAGTTCCCTTCTTTTAATATTATAGCTTTGATGCAGTTTTGTGACTTCCCTAACTGAGAAAGATTCTGAATGCTGTGTCCTGCATTGCTTCCTTAAATATACACTTAATGGTTTTGTTTTTCTAAGGAAAGAGCTTCTGTCAGTATTTCTTGTAGTTTTGGTTTGGTTTGTAAAAGGTTTCTAGCATCTGTTTATCTGCTAATGTCTTAATTTCATCTTTGTATGTGAGAGACAGTTTTACAGGATATACAATTCTTGGCTGGCAGCTTTTCTCCTTCAAGGCTTTCAGTGTGTCATCCCAGTGCTTCCTTGCCAACATTGTTTCTGCCAAGAAGATGGACAAAAGCCTACAGGGTTTCTCTCTGAATGTTAGCTTCGCTTTGGCCTCTCTGCCTTTAAGAGCTTCTGTTTATGTTTCATTTTATTAATCTTGATTATAATATGGCTTGGTGTCTTTCTTTTGGGGTCTAGGTTTTGTGACATTTGATATACGTTTTAGATAGCTATGGTCTTTTCTTTCATAATTTCACAGAACTTTTCTGTCAACAACTCAGTGACAATCCTTTCTGTGTTTTCAGCTATCCTCCCCCTGTTCAAGAACTCCAGTTAACTGTAGATTATTTCTCTTAACAGAGTCCCACATGTTTCTAAATGCTTCTTCATTTTTCTTATTTCTTTTCTCTGATTCTTTCTCATAAATGCTTCTGTCAGCTGCTCTATCTTCAAGCTCACTGAGTCTGACTTTAATATCTTCAATTCTGCTCTTTTGGCTTTGGATTGAATTGCCTAGTTCTATAGCTTTGTTATTGATCTGTTGGATTTCAGATCATTGATGTTCCATCAGTTCAAATAGCTTGCTTAATTTTTCATTTTGCTGTGATGCATTGTGTTTAAGCTCCAGGAGGGCTCTATATATAATTCTTTTGTACTCGAACTCTGATAGTTTCAGAAAGCCTTCTTCATCTGGGAGGTTTTTTGATTCTTTATTTTGGGAGATTTCCAGAGCTGTAGTGGACTGTTTCTTTAAATGGTTACTGAAGATGTATTGCCTTCAGGCCATCTAGAGGCTGTGTACTTTCTCTGATGTTACCTCAAAAGGAGCTGAAGCATAGTTCTGAGAAGAAAGTTGGTCACTAGCTGCCTCTCTGTACTCTAGTGGCTGGCCCCAGTAGATTCTCTGGGGTGACAAGCTCTGTCTCCTTCCAGGAAAGGATGGTGCCCTACTTATGGAGCCACTGGGGGACCATCAACCAACCATATGATGTGGGTCAGTAAAGGCAGGCATAGACACCAGCAGGCTGCTCATCAGCTATTTCTCCAGGCAGTCTTATTTTCAAAAGCTAGGAGCTGTCCAACAGCTGCTAAAATCAGCCACGCTGTCAGGTGTGCCATGCCCCGCCTTCTGGCTGACAACAGAAGCACCTCTTCGGCTGTCCCCAAATGCTGTGTGGTAGTTCAAAGTAGGGAGGGATTACAGCCTTGCTGCCTCAGCCAGACCCTACCAGTAAGTTAACACTGCAAAACATAGCCTTTCTGCTGGAAAAGTACTTTCCAGACTGGCACTGCTTCTCAGCTTGGGGCGTAGCCCCTGTTGAGGCCTCCGGTTGGGTGACTCTGCCTCCTAGTTGACCAAGATGGTGTCCCATCCAAGCTGTCCTTCCTGCCATGAAACAGCAGAATCTATGACTGAGCTCAGAAAAAAGAGGGTGGAGGGGCAGTAGTGCCCTAGGTCAGTAGCCAGGCTTTAAAATTGTGGCTATCCCATGTCTGTTGTGCTATATACTGTTTACTTTAGCACTGCAATTCAGTGTATTTGCTGGCTCATGCTCATTCCCTGCCTACCAGATAACTACAAAAACAATGAAAAAAGTGTCAGTACCTGCAGTATCCCCAAGATGCAAGCCAGGAGGAGTGAGGCTTAGCATGCACTGGCTCATGCTAGAGAGAAGAAGTTTCCCCTTTTAATGGCACGTAGTCCAATCTGACAATCCTATGCTGTATCCTAGGGCTCCCTGGGTGTCCAGTGCTCTGTTCAGTTATCAATCCAAGCCTAACTTTTCAGAGGGAATTGAGGAGACCTGTGTCTAGTCTGCTATCTTCACTCTTCCCCCTGAGTTTGCATTTTTAAGACTATAGTGTCATTGGATGACTCAGTCAATTGACATGACATAGTTTATAAAGATAATGTTGTACATTGTAGTCTAGTGAATAGTATCTGGGGTCTTAAAAGCTTTCAAGCAGTTATCCGAGATATGCTTGTTAGTCTTTACTCATCTGTAGCAAAAGAGAATGAAGGAAATAAAAAACTCAAAGAAGAAACTAGCCTGTAAGTCTAGTAGCCTGCATGAACTATGGCCTCCTCTAGCCTGAGATAGGAAGAACTAGATGACACGTGGTTGCCACTGCCCTATTGTTCCAATTAGAGACACAATAGAAGGTCCCAGACAGACGGGAGAAAAATACAGACAAAAACACAGATTCTTAAAAAAAAGCTAGAATTACTGGACCAATAGAGACTTCAGGACACCCTGAAATTAACACTGTAAGCTAAAATTTGAAGTTGGATTTGAGGTTATTTTTGCATGACACTTTTCAGCCAAATAATAGATTAGCTTATAGAATAAGCAGTATCATTCATCAGTAATATGCTCCCTTAAACACTTATCTGTGTGAAATAAAACTGTCAACATTTACTTAAAAGCACAAATGAAAGGGCAACAAGGGACAGAGAAGCTAGATCAGTGGAAGCAGAAAAACAGAATGGAAATAATGAGAATACCAACACATTGTGGAAATTGTAACCAGTGTTATAGAACATTTTTTTTTTTAAGTTTTAAGTTGGATCCTAATTTGGGAATTTTAAACTGACCCTAAGGAAATGGAAACAGAGAGTGGGGACTTTACACTACTAAGTAGGAAGCACTGGGAGCAGAGCATGTCCTTTGGATCTAGAGATCCTTTACAGAGATGACTCCAGGGGAAGTCATACTCCAGGGGAAGATTGACAAGAAAGACTTTCCTCCAGAGCCAACAGAGGCAGAAAGCATTTGCTTGCAAATGACACGCTGAATTTGGACTTCTAGCCTACTAGGCTGTGAGAAAATAAACTGTTCTTAGTTGAAGGCATCACTTTTGATATTTCTGTAATAGCAGCACTGGATGACTAAGACAGAGGTGTTGAGTTTCTGTTAAAGGTGATGATAAAAATCAGGAATCAGGATAAATCAAAAAAAGGAGAATGAAGGAATGATAAGAACAGAACTTAAAGAGAAAATCTGTAAAACTAAAGATAATTCTTTGAAAGGATTAATAACATAGAACACCTCTTACCACAGTTGCCAATGACTCAATTCAGACTCATGTGACCTCATGTGTGTTAGAGTGGAATTGTGCTCTGTAGGGTTTTTTCAGTGGCTGATTTTTCTGGAAGTAGTTCACCAAGCCTTCCTTTCAAGGTGCCTCTGGGTAGACACGAATCTTCAGCCTTTTGTCTAGCAGCCAAGCATATTAACTGTTTGCACCACACAGGGACTCCTAACATACCTCTGGATAGATTGTTTAAGAGAAAAAAGGTAACAGGAATGACAAAGAAATGAGCAGTTTATTGAGTCAACCACTGCACAGATGTCTAGTAAGATAAGGTGTCCTTTTGAATCAGCAGCAAGTATGGAATAGCAAGCGCAGTCTCAGCAGAGTGGTAAGGTTGGAATCTTCATTCATTGGTTTTTAAAATGAATAAATTAGGAAGACTTAGAAATATCAAGTGTAGATAATTCCTTCAAGAAATTTAATTGTAAAGGAAAGGAGAGTGTGAGAGAGCAAGAAAATGAGTAAGAATGTGAGCATGAAGGGGACCTAATGGCTCTAATATTCATGGTTGAGAGATTTTTCCCCTGTAGCATTCAGCAACCTGTGTGAAAGAAGGAAAGAAATTGATATAGAATAATGTTTAGGATTTCTTCCCAGCTTATAGCCTCTGCTTAGGTGTAAGATTCAGTGGTCATATTTTTATCATGTGACTATATCCTTTCTTGATCACAGTTCAATACTAGGGAGTAGGTGACAGCTCACATTCTCTCTCTCAAGAATCTGTGCTAGGACACAAAGATTGTAGTCTATGGTGGTAGGTTCTGGAATTTTAAGTTCATATAGACTTGGGGTTGACAGCTGTGCGGGTGTCTGTACTTTCACAGGAAGGTTGTTGAGAGAAACTCACTGAAAGAGAGACAGAGACAGAGATAAAGAGAGACAGAGAGAGATTGAGGGGAAGGAGTGGGAAGGGAAGGAAAATAGAAAAATCAAAAGAAGAGGTAAGAAAGACCATGTGATCTCTAGGAGAAAAAGTTTATTGTTATTTTTTTTAAACTTTCTTTTTTGTTCTTGCCTACATGAAGACTAGCTCTACCAGTTTCTGGGTCAGTAAAACTGCTCTTTTAAAGCCTTAAAATAAAGCCTTGATTAATTGAACTAGATTTAGTAAATATCTATCCCCAGCAACAAAAATAGCTTTAAAAGCATGGTATTATCTTAGGCAATGAGAATAGCATTTACAAGGCCATAGGGTGGTAATTAAAACGCAGCTGAACCAAGGGGAAAGCATCTAGCAGCGATGAAATTTAAAATTGCTGGAGTCGGCCACATCAGGTTCACAGCAGAAGGAAAGTGAGGCATTAGTCGACCAACCAACCAGGTCAACCAATGAACTAACCAATTCACATACTGGTCAATCTAAGTAATAACTTTCACCAACATGTCATGAGTCTTCTTACCAAATCAGGCTTTCTCTTCTATTTAAAAGTAGCTGAATAGAGTTCTCTGAAGATGTTTTGCACAAGACTGCAAGTAAATGTCAGCTGCAATTAACAGCAGGTTTAGAAAACGGGGATGTATTAAGGTGAAAATTTTGGCAGCAGGGGACACTTTATATCTCTCTCTTGTAGCAAATTATGTTTTTCAAAGATGGCAACAGCAATACACATCTCATTCCACATATTACCCTTTCCTTCTTACCATGTGACATTGACATCGAAAGCTGTGAACTATGTTCCCTCTACTTGAATCTAAACCCAAACCAAAAACCCACTACCACTGAGCTGATTCTATCTCTTACAGGACAGAGCAGAACTGCCCCATAGAGTTTCCAAGGAGCACCAGGTGGATTCAAACTGTCAACTTTTTGATTAGTAGGTGTAGCACTTAATTGCTCCTGCATCAGGGTTTCCTGAACTTGGGCAGAGTTTTGTAATTGCCTTGACCAATAACATGAAGCTGGTGATGTGGTGATGTTGCATGGCTTTAAGGCTGGTCGTAAAAGTCATACAAATTGCACCTGGCTCTCTCTTGAGCTGCTTGCTCTTAGAACCCTGCCACTATGTTGTGAGGAAACCTAGCCCACAAGGAGAGGCTGTCTCTGGGTGTTCTAGCTGACATCCTCAGCTTGACCTTCAGCCAACAGTCACTGTCAACTATGGGTAAATGAGCCTTCAGATACTTCCAAATTTTGGAAGTTTTTTAGCTGACGCTGCAGAAATCATGGAGTGGCTGCTATCCAGACTGTGCTGTGTCTAAATCTTGACCCACAGAAACTGTGAGAGACGATATATGAGTATTGCTGTTTTAAACCACTGAGTTTTGGGGTAATTTATGCTTCAATAGGTAACTAATATGCTGCTCACATCATAAACTCAAACTGTAAACTTGGTACTGAACAAGACCGTACCAAACTTTCTTGAAAGTTTAAAAATGTTTATTATTACGCATAACAAATGGCACCTATACACATGGAGCTCACTGGGTGGAATGACTATACAGGACTCAGCTTGACTACATCTGTGGAAGGGAACAATAGGGAAGCTCCATGTCATCGGTCAGAACAAGGCCATAGGCCAGCTTCGGAACAGATCGTCAATTGCTCATATACAAATTCAAGTTGAAGCAGAGGAAAATCAGAACAAGTCCACAAGACCAAAGTACAATCTTGAGTATATCCCACCTGAATTTAGAGACCTTCACAAGAATAGATTTAATGCACTGAACACGAATGACCGAACATCAGCTGAGTTGTGGAATGACATCAAGGACATCGTATATAAAGAAAGCAAGAGGTCATTGAAAAGACAGGACAGAAAGAAAGAGACCAAAATAATGTCAGAAGAGGCTCTGAAACTTGCTCTTGAACATCAAGTAGCTGAGTATAACAGAAGAAATCATGAATTGTGTCTCAAGCTGAAAGAACTGAAGAAAAAATTCAAGCCTTGAGCTGTAGTATTTAAGGATTGTAGGCAAAATACTGAATGACACAGGAAGCGCCCAAAGAAGATGGGAGGAATACGTAGTCACTGTACAAAAAGGATGGGTTGAGATTCTATCATTTCATGAGTTAACATATGATCAGGAACTGATGCTACTGAAGGAAGAGGGCCAAGCTGCACTGAAGTACTGGCTAAGTACAAAGCTCCAGAAATGGATGGACTACCAATAGCTGCAATCCTGAAGTGCTAACTCATTTATGGTAAGAAATTTGGAAGCCAGCTACCTGTCCAGGTGACCAGAAGAAATCTGTACTTATGCCTAGTCCCAAGAAAGGTGATCCAACTAAATGTTGAAATTATCGAGCCATGTCATCAACACCAGAAACCCTGGTGGTGTAGTTCTTATGTGCTACATCTGTTAACCAAAAGGTTGACAGTTCGAATCCTCTAAGTGCTTCTTAGAAACTCTATGGGGTAGTTCTACTCTGACCTAACGGGTCACTGTGAATTGGAATCAACTTGACGGCACTGGGTTTGGTTTTGGTATTATCTACATCACATGCAAGTAAAATTGTGCAGCACGTCATTCAAAAGCAGTTGCAGCAGTGCGTCAGCAAAGAGCTGCCAGAAATTCAAGCCAGATTCAGGAGAGGTTGTGGAACCATGGATATCACTGCTGATGTCAGAAGGATCCTGGCTGAAAGCAGAGAACACCAGTAAGATGTTTGCCTGCATTTTATTGACTACACAAAGCCATAATGTTTTCAGTCACCTCTCATGCATGCAAAAGCTGGGCAAGGAATAAGGAAAACGGAAAAAGAATTGCCGCCTTTGAATTACAGTGTTGGCGAAGAATGCTGAATATACCTTAGACTGCTAGAAGGACAAACTGATGTGTCTTAGAAGAAGTACAGCCAGAATTCTCCTTAAAGAATCGCAAGACTATGTCTTATATACTTTGGACATGTTATCAGCAGAGACCAGCCCTCAGAGAAGGACATCATGCACGCTAGAGTGTCAGCGAAAAAGGGGAAGACCCTCAGCCAGGTGGGTTGGTACAGTCGCTACACTGATGGGCTTAAGCATGAATAACAGTGATTGTTAGAATGACTAAAGAGGTACGGCAATGTTTTGTTCCATCATACACGGAGTCACTATGAGTTGGAACTGACTGGATGACACGTAACAACAATAATATGCGTAACAACTTAAATTTTAGTGACATTGTTGTTGTCTGACTTTGCCTTTGGGGAATAAAAAGGTATTTTGTTACTTTGACCTAGAAAATCAGTTTCTGTCACAGCCCTTTCTGACACAATCCTGAATCTAGACAATAGTCACTGATGCAACGTTGGCATTGTGGTAAATTCTTGGACTCTTTAATTTCTGTATTCTAGGAAATGCCACCTAATACTTGGCACAGAGTAGATACATAACAAAAACTGAATCAATTGAGATCTTCAGCTGAAGCATGTTCTTTTAAGGGGCACTCAAAGTGAAATGTCAGGATTCCTGTGAGCCTTGGAGGACTGTAAAAGAAGCCATCGGACAACAACAGTTCGGACAGTATCGCTGGTGGCAGCAAAGTTGCCTGGAGTAGCAGTCAAGTTCATCCTTCATAATGTCCATTAGACAGCCCCCAAACCCACCCCTAAATAAATGTAATCTAATTAAAACCATGTGCTGGCTCTGAAAAGGCAGTTTTAAAGTAGGTTTTCTGCTGCTACCTCTTTCTCCAACCAGATGGCCAACCCTCAGCCTCTCTCAGTTTAGCTATCCTGGAGCTACCATGGATAGACTTTCTGGCTTCACACTATAACATTAATTTCTCTTCCACTGTTGCCCATACTTCTTTTAAAATTCTCCTTTAGCCTGTGTGCGCTCAGGTAAATATTAAAGGGAAAGACAGCCCTTACCATAGCTGATCCAGCTTTTTACTATACATGTAAAATCACTTGCCTAATACTTAACATTCATTGCATTCTTACTGTGTGTACTAAGAACTTGACAGGCATCTCAGTTAACTCTCAAAAGTAACCTAAAATTATCAATATCTCCATTGAACAGATCAGGAAACTAAGCATCAAGAGCAATCAATGAGTTAGTGAAGGTTACACAGTAAGGGACAGAACTCCTATGTATTCCTTATCCTTTATCCTTACACTTAAGGTTTCTCCAACATCAAAAAGACACTATACTTTTGGTGTAATAGGTGTTCCGTGTTCAATTCTGTATAGAGATTGGTAGGTGAGAATTTTCGCAATACAAATTGGATATATGGAGACCAAGTAATTAGGGAGTATGATTTGTATTATACACACTGCTATTGCTGATACTTCAGTTGCAGGAGAAAGTTGATTATTCTTTGAGATACATGCCTGTTTGTTTAGAGAGGCTGGCTATTCATTTGGCACTCTACTCTTTTTTTTCTTGGCCGTTAGGAACTATGCTACTGTTTGCTTTGATTCTGTACTTTGCATAATGCCAACTTACGAGACAGTTCTACTTTATTTTTTATTTGATAATGACTTTAAAAATCTTGCTGATTCTGATTCAATCTTATGTACTGCCCAGGAATTGCTCAGTAATTATTCTTGTCAGTTTTGATCCACTAGTATATTTTTAACTTTTGAAACTAAAATATTCTTTCTTAGGTGTTATAAATCCCATTACTGGTACTGACTGCCAGAAACCCAAAACTCAGCAGCTAAACAACCTCTCTTTTCCCACTGACTCATTATTTTTACAGTTAACACAAACATGTGAGTATTGCATAATCACACAACAGAAGGTGTACTTCCTGAAAATGCACGTCTAACTGAGGAGTAAGACCTCTTATCTTGTGAAAATCGTGGAAGATTCTTCTGAGAAATTTTTCTCCAAGTTACTAGGTTCAGCGATCTGGTGGAAACTTTATTCTAGCCCTGGTTCCTTGATACCTGATAGAGGAAACAGCAAAATTGGGAGTTACAGAAGCCTAGATTTGAAATCACGTTCTTACAATTTACTGGCTCTGTGGAAGTCTGAGGCTTAAATTCCTTGGTAAACTAGGGGGATGATGACACCCCGCAAGACTGTTGTGGAAATTAATAGAGATAACAGACGGATAAAACACTTGACACATAAGTGCTCAGTAAATAAGTTTTCTGAAGTAATTTACCTTCCATATAAATTTCCTATTGAAGCTATTTTCTTATTCATTTATTTAGATTGTGAGAAAAAAAATAAAATGCTTTGTGTTGAAGCCAAAATTAGAAAAATGGAAGAATAGGCTCCAAAGGTAAATTAGAAAAATGTACAATGAACAGTGAATGCTAATGCCTACATTGTATCCTAGCAGTGCATTGGTTTCAATTTAACTAATATACATGTGCTCAAAATCCCAAATAATGAGCTTATTTTAATAACATTTCTTTAAAATATGAAAAATACAAATTATAGTTTTGAACCAGCTACACTGATTGATATTTTAGAACTCTGTGTAGCTGTCTTCAAAATATATTTTGAACTTCATTCTGTTGAATATTTTACAGAAGGCTCCACTGTCAAATGCACCCTCCCATTGTGAAAATTCTTCCATAGCTTGTTGGTGCACTGATTAATGTATCCTAAAAATCCATCGCCACTGATTCCAATTCATAGAGACCCTACAGGACAGAGTAAAGTACCCTATAGAGTTTACAAGGAGCAGCTGGTAGATTTGAACTGCCAAGCTCTTAACTAATGTACTACCAGGGCTTCCTAATGTCTTGGAGTAACCTTATTCAGGGAAGAATACTGTTCACCAGAGTATCAAACTCACAATATTTCTCCTGAAATATCCAGTGTCACCCCTACTCCACCCATTTTGTCCTTAGTCCTTCAGCCAGTGAGCAGTCTGACATTCCTCGTTGCACATCTCTTCTTTGCACTGGAGCTTTTGTTGACTTTCTTGTTTAGATTCTAAGTTTTTGACACAGCCTTGGCCACTTCTTGCTGTGCCTTACAGTTCCCAGCATTCTTGTATTTTCAAGTGTAAGAGAGAATGTAAATAGTTACAATAGGTGATCTTAGAGAGAAAGTAATGAAGAGGGAAGAGCACGAGCCCTTCTGGATTTTATGTGATAACCAACACAGAGAGACAGACTATGCTATGAATTCTTAAACACGATGCCTAGTCTGGTAACCCATTGTTGTCAAGTAGATGCCAACTCATAGTGACCCTACAGGACAGAGCAGGACTGTCCCATTGAGTTTTCTAGGAGTGGGGATGGATGCGGACTGCCCATTTTTTGGTCAGAAGGTGGAACTCTTCACCACTGTGCCACCAGGGCTCCTGTACCACATAATAGGTGTACAAAAAACGCTCATTGGATTCCACTGATCTGCATGGCTCTTTGTAGTTCACTTGATGCCCTTTGGTTTTTATACAACCCAGTGAACAACCCAGAACAGGTATTATCTTCATTTCTGGGATAAGGAAACAGAGTCTCAAAGAAATGATTTAAATTTCTCAAGGTCAGCAGGCAAGGATGTGGTTGTATTTAGGACTTCAGTGAATTCCCTGAATAAAGTAGGCACCTAATAAATTAAAGAAGTTAAAAAAAAAAAAACCCCAGAAAAACCACACAGTAAATCATGCTGTGTGCTACCATAAGTTCCTTGAGCTTGGCCATACTTTGTCTCTTCATTAATCTATTCAAGAAATACTTAATGAATGCCTATTATGTGCCAAGCACTAAATGGGTGCTGAGAATATGTCAGTGATCAAAAGAGACAAAAAATTCTGCCTTTTTGGAGTTTACATTATTATTTAATGAGATATAATTGCTTGCTGACTTGTTCTATTGATTGCTAGAAATAAGTTGATTAATACACTAATTTAGTAAAGAAATCCTGAGTGGTTAATATTGTCAGGCATTGCGTTAACTGCTGACGATAAACAGTGATGAGCAGAAACAGGCACAAGTCCTGTTCTTGTGGAATTTATGTTCATTAGGGTGAAATATGCAATAATCACATAATAAGTAGTGAATACTAAGGAGGTGTGCAGAATTCCGTGGGAACGTATACAGCAGGAATTGACCAAGTAAAGGAGGACAAGGGAGGCTCCTCTTAGGAAGTGACAGCAGAAATAAGTTGAGTATGAGTTAATTAGGTGAGGAGTTCTAGTTCAGGGAAGGGTATATGGAAAGTTCCTGCGATAGTAGGAGGGACCATGACCGTTAAAAAGAATCTAAAAGAGGGTTAGTATGGCTGAAACAGAGAGGAAGGAGATTGATAAGCCTGGAGATGTAGATAGCACCAGACCATGCAGGCCTTTGTGGTCATATTAAAGAGTATATTCTTTATCCTTACAACAGCTGGAAGTTGTTGAGGTATTTTAATCATGAGGGGTGTCTAAGTCATCTGGTACTGCTCTAACAGAAGTACTGCAAGTGATGGCTTTAATAAAGAAAATTTTATTCTTACACAGTCCGGTAGGCTACATGTCCAAATTGAGGGTGTCCACTTCAGCGAAAGGCTTTTCCTCTGTTGGCTCTGGAGGACGCTCCTTGAGTTACATCAGTCATTGGCGGGGGAGCATTTTGGTGCAGGAACCTCAGGACTGAAGGACGTGCTCTTATCCTGGTGCTGCTTTCTTGATAGTATGATAGTGCTTGCTTTACTTTCCTTCTAGCTTTTGTAGGATGAATGGATAAGGGTGGCATAAGCCACATCCCAGGGAAACTCCCTTAGCAAGGGTGTTGCAGTCCCAGACTAATCCTCTTTTAACATAATCGTACTGTCTATTAGCCACAGGTAGAGACTATATTCATAGCATAGGAAAATCACAAAATGGAGGACAACCGTAAAATATTAGGAATCATGGCTGAGCCATGTGGCTACACACATTTATGAAGATTTCATACATTTACTGGTAAAGATTAAGGACCACAGCTTTCAGTATGGATTGCACCTCAACATCAGGAAAACAAAAATCCTCACAACTGGACCAGTAAGCAACATTGTCATAAATGGAGGAAGGATTCGGGTTGTCAAAGACTTCACTTTACTTGGGTCCACAATCAATGCCCTTGGAAGCAGCAGTCAAGAAATCAAAAAATGCATTGCATTGGAAAATCTGCTGCAAAGGACCTCTTCAAAGTATTCAAAAGTAAGGACATCACCTTGAAGACTAAAACACATCTGACCCAAGCCATGATATTTTCATTCGTGTTGTACACATTTGAAAGCTGGACTATGAACAAAGAAGACAGAAGAAGAGTTGATTCCTTTGAACTGTGGTGTTGGAGACAAGTGTTGACTGTACAGTGGACTGCCAAAAGAACAAACAGATCTGTTCTGGAATAAGTACAACCAAAGTGCTCCTTGGAAGCAAACATGGCAAGACTGCATCTTACATACTTTGGACATGTAGTCAGGAAGATCAGTCCCTGGAGAAGAACATCCTACTTGGTAGAGGGGAGGATCAGCGAAAAAGAGGAAGACCCTCAATGAGATGGATTGACATGGTGGCCCCAACAATGAATTTAAGCATAAAAACGATTGTGGACTAGACGCGAGACTAGGCAGTGTTTCTTTCTGTTGTTCATAGGATCACTATGAGTCAGCACTGACTCAACGGCACCTAACAACAGCAACAAACGCACACATTTCACTAAAAAAGCCTTTTCTGCAGGATGAATGCTCATTCTGGGCCATGATAAATGCAAAAAAAAAAAAAAAGAGGAGTTTTGACTTTAAGGTAAATGTCTACCTATTGCTGTCCAGTGGATTCTAAATCATAGAAACACTATTTAAAAAAAAAAAAAAAACAGTGCCATCAAGTCAATTCTGACTCAGCAACTCTATAGGACAGAGTAGAATTTCTGCAAAGAGTTTCCAAGAAGCACCTGGAGGATTTGAACCTCTGACCTTTTGGTTAGCAGCCATAGTAGTTAACCGCTACACCACCAGGGTTTCCTAGAAACCCCATAGACATGTTTTATTCATTTCTTCCTGGCCTATTAATCTGTATAATTCACAAAGAATGAAATAATTTTTTTTTAAAAAAGTAGTGAAAGTTAAAAAAAAAAACAAAGGTAAATACATCTATTTATAGAGAAATAGTAAATTTATTTTTGTGTTCTTGTTTTCTCTGTTGCTCTTAATATTCTGTTCTGGGTCATTCTTCTTTATGGGTTGATTTTTCATCCTTTTCAGTGTTGGTTTTCTGTTTATTCAGACTGGTGTTACATTTCCTGTTTTGATATGCTACCTCTTTATTATGCTTTGCAGCTATCCCTGTGACCTCCCTTAATAATCTATGTTTAAACCCAGTTTTAACTTCTACATATCTTATTAAGTTCCTCTCCATCTGAAAGGACTATAAATACTGTAGTATATCCTTTTTGATGTGATGGTATCATTATTTTCATGATATGATCATTGGATCCCTTCTTTTAATATTATAGCTTTTGTTGAATTTTGTGCCTTTCCTAACTGAATAGGTTTCTGGATGTTGTATCCTGCATTGCCTCCTTAAATATACAGTTAATTGTTTTGTTTTTCTAAGCAAAGAGCTCCATTCAGTATTTCTTGTAGCTTTGGTTTGTTCTTTACAAAATCTCTAAGTTTCTATTTATATGATATAAATATATGATATTTATTTATTTACGATTCTATTTATATGATATAAATATATGATATTTATATGATATAAATTAGACCCTAAATGAAAGACACTAAGACATACTCTAATCAAGCTAAAAAAATGAAACGTAAGCAGAAACTCTTAAAGGCAGTGAGACTCAAAGCAAAGCTAACATTCAGAGGGAAGTCTTAGAGGCTTTCATTTGACTTCTTGGCAGAAATGATGCTGGCATGGAGGCTCTGGGATGACACATTCAAAGCCTGGAAGGAGAAAAACTTCCAACCAAGAATTATATACCCTGCAAAACTATCTTTCAAATATGAAATCTCATGGTGTTCCATCAGATTGAACAGCTTGCTTAATTTTTCATTTTGATCTGCTGCATTTTGTATAATATCTAGAAGAGTTCTATATATAATTCTTTTGTACTGGACCTCAACAGTTTCAGAAAGGCTTCTTCATCTGGGAAGTTCTCTGATTCTTTATTTTGGGAGTATTCTAGAGCCATGGGTGGATTTTTCTTTAAATGTTTGGCCAGGATTTGTTACTTTGGGGACATCTAGAGGCTGTTTAGTTTCTCTAGTGTTGCCTTAACAGAGCTGAGGTGAAGTTCTGGGAAGAAAGTTGGTCACCATCCACCTCTGTGTATTACAGTGACTGGGCCCAGTGGAATCTCTGTGGTAGCAGGCTCTGCTTCCTGGCTGGCAAGGACATGGTCCTAATTATGGAGTGACTGGGAGGCTGTCAGCTGACCCTATGATGTGGGTCAGTAAAGGCTGGAAAAGATGCCATCAGGCTACACTGCAGTCATTTCTCCAGGCAGTCTTACTTTGAAAGGTAAAAGCTATCTAACCACTTTCAAAATCAGTCAGGCTGTCAGGTGTGCAAGTCCTCCTTCCAGCTAACAATGGAGACACCTCTTCAGCTGTCCCTAGGTGCTGTGATGTAGTTTAATGTAGGCACAGGCTACTGACTTCCTGCGATCCTCTTCTGGGCCCCACCTGTAAGGCTACACTGTGCTAAACACAACTTTTCTGTTGGAAAAGTGCTCCCCGGAATGGAACTGCCTCCCAGCCTGGTAATTAGCCCCTGCTGAGGCCTCCAGTTGGATAATTCTGCCACCCAGTCAAACAAGGTAGCATCCCACTCAAGCTGTGCCACCCCCCACAGAACAGCCAAGTCTATGGTGGAGGATCGAAAAGAGAGGGTGGAGGGGCTGTGATGCTCTGAGTTTGGAGCCAGGTCTCAAAATGTGGCTATTCAACCCACTGATTGCATTAGCACTGCAGTTGAGTATAACTGCTGGTTAAGCCCTTCACCTGCCTGCTGGCCAACAAAAACATTAAAAAGTTAAAAACACCGGTTACCTTCAGTCCACAGGAGCTGGCTAATTTAACCAGAGCAGGGCTCAGCTAAAGTCAAGAAGTTACCCGTTCAGTGGCATGTAGTCTAAACTGACAGCTCTATACTGTGTCCTAGGGCTTACTGGGTATCTAGAATGTTCCATTTAATTATCAATCCAGGCCTTAGTTTTCAGAGGGAATTAAGGATACATGTGTCTAGTTTGCCATCTTGACTCTGCCTCCCTATGAGAAGTAACACAAACTCAAAACTACACAAATATTGTTCAATCCATGACAAGGGGCAATTAGGCAGATTTGGGCTTTGAAAAGATGACAGTTATTGCAAGGGCCAAGAGTGGAATGTAGACTATCAGTGAGCAGGTTATGATAGCAGTCTATGCAAGAGATGACACTATTGTGGATCAAGGTGATGGCAGTGAACATGAAGGAAAGTGGATAAATTCAACAAGGTTTAGTGTTGTTCTGGATGTGTGTAGTGAGGCACAAGAAGACTTCCTCGAGCCTGAAACTAGGTCTTGTTCACTGAAGTAGATCCAGTTCCTAGCACAGTATTTGGCACGTAGTAAGCAATGATAACAGAATTGGAACTAGAATGAAGTCACTTAACGCCCCATGTGATCTACTGCTCTTCCCCTGCTGTTGCATGCTTTTGTGGTTTTAAAACAGATGTAAGTGGAACGATGTACTCAAATCTCAGCTTTATTAGGGTTGGTGGGTGGCTTGGATGAGCATGCCTGTTAGGGGTGAGGATGGGTGTGTAGGAGGGTAGGTAGAATCATGAAAAGTTGTTCTTCAGTAAAAGAAGCCCTTTCTGTAGATTTTCAGAGCTTAACATGTATATGTAATTCTTCAACCACTTAATATTAAGAAGGAACCGGTGTTTTCAAAATACTTCCACTGAGTATCTAATTTAAGCTTTCTAATAAACCTAAGAGACAGTTTAGCAAGGATTATCACCTCCCATTTTCCAGTAGAGGAAATTGTGGCTCAGAGAGATTTAGTGTCCTGCTCAAATCACAGGGCTGCTAAGTGGAACTTGAATCCATTTCTTTGAATTTCAAGTTCAATGTTCTTTTCTATTAGGCTATACGTGGCATACCCAGTATAGAATCTCTTTGTGTTTAGTATGTTTAAACTTGGAAGTAAATTTATTACAGGAATATTAAGGATAATTTATTAAAATTTGAATGAGTCTGTAAAGGCCTAGGGATTATGATCCCAAATTATATGCAATTATATATTCACATTCCCCTTAGAGGAGATTTAGGTTTTCATAAATACTAGTTGATTCTCCCAAGCAGCTCATTTGCATGGTGCTTTGTGCTTATACCAGCTTTCCAAATAGACTCTTGGAGACTAGATTATTTGGCTGTCATTCAAAGTTTTCAGATTCAGAAATTCTCTCTTAAGCAGATACAACTCTCAGGTGAAAGAACCGAAGTAGTAGGATCAGGAGGAGACAAAGGACCTTTTGCAAGCTTTCTGCTTCCTCAGACAGTGCTCTACATTGTTATTGCTGCCCCCAACTCTCCCACCCCCCACCCATGAGCTTTCTATAGCAGACTGACCTTTCTCCCGGACAAGGCTGTCTGCTGTTCACTAGCATCTGCTGCCTTCCAGGACTGGTAGAGGTAGGAAGGCTGCAGATTTATTGTGATGAATTGAACGTGTAAGAGTGTTAGCAACTCAATCTGCTGCCACTGGGAGATCCAAACGTTTTAATTATGAGTTTAGTTTCTTAGGCTTTGAAATTATAGAATCTGCGAGTATCACTGCTTTACACGTTTAGGAATGTGTTCTCATTTCAGTTTGTGAGAATTTATGTGCACAATTCCCATTAGCATTAATGGGAGTTGCATATATAAATCGCTGAACGTCAAAATGAGAATATACCCTTTAGTCTCAAGGATGAATTAGTCACATCTCTCTTTCCAGCTCTTCTTACTAGGTGATATTAAGAATTTCTTGGGCAAATTTTTGACCACCTGGTAGTTGGATTGTGGGTAAGTGCTAAAAATAGCATATGATCATTTTATTCTACCAGTTATATATTTAAAAGATGGTTTTTTAATAGATGCCTAAAATATTTTTGAACATTTTATTGTGCTTTAGGTGAAAGTTTACATAACAAGTTAATTTTGTATCAATGATTCTTACATTAATTGATCTGCAACATTGGTTGCAATCTCCACAACATGTCAGCACTCTCCTTTTCTGCCTGGGTTCCCCATTTCCACTAGTCTAGTTTCCCTGCCCTTCCCTACCTTCTCATCTTTGGTTTGGGCAAATGTACCCCTTTTGATCTCCTATAGTTGATTGTTCTAAGGAATGTATTCTTCACAGGTGTTATTCTTCATTTTATAATGCTGTCTATTACTTGGCTAAAAGGTGCCCTGCAGTAGTGTCTTCAGTTTCAAGTTAGAAGGTTGTCTTATGACAATAGTGTCAGAGGTTCCTCCAGTCTCTTTCAGACCAGTAAGTCTGATCTTTTCTTAAATTGAATTTCATGTTATATTTTTTTGCCCATTCGATTCAGGACCTTTTATTGTTATCCTGATCAAAGTGGTTGTTAGTGGTAGCCAGGCACCATCTAGTTTACCTTGTTAGAGGAGGTTGTGGTTCATGTTGGCCATTAGTCCTTTGGACTGATTTCCTTCTTGAGTCTTTAGTTTTCTGCATCATCTTTGGTTCCAGGCAGAAAGAGACCAATCATTGCTTCTTAGATGGCTGCTTGAAAGATTTCGAGACCTGAGATACTTGCTCACCAGTCTAGAATGTAGAACATTGTCTTTATGAACTGTGCTTTGCCAGTTGACCTAGATGTCCCTGGAGACTATGGTCTCTAGCCTTCAAGTCCATTCAGTCCTGATGTCTAAATAGTTTCTATAATTATGCCCCTTATGTACTCTATTAAGTATATGAGTATGCACACAGCATTTACAAATGTGTGTAGAAATATCTACAACCATATCTATTTTTATGACAATTAAGTCCACAAACTTGATTGTTCTAAGTACTATGCACCCCACTGCTGAGTGTCACTACAGTCACGTTCAAACTATTCCACTTAGGAAGCTATGCACCAACGTCAGTGCCTAGTCCATCTCTCAAAGCAATTTTGGAACTCTTTGTGGAATGGCCATTGCACAAGGCGGCACAGAGGCAAATTTGTGAACTTAATTATATAGTTGTCTGTGAGGAAGGTTTTAGCCAGTAAACAAATACCTGAATTGGAACACCTTCCCTACTCACCTTATCTACCTCCCGATGATGATTTTATTTACCTGAAGAGAAAGGAAATATGGAAAGGAAGACATTTGGATGATATTTAGGACATGAATGGTAATATGATGACAGCTCTGATGGTTATTTCAGAAAAAGAGTTCCAAAATTACTTTGGAGGGTGGACTAAGTGCTGGTGTCATTGCGTAGATTCCCAAAGGGAGTATTTCGAAGGTGATTGTAGTGATATTCAGCAATGAGGTTTCTAGCACTTTTTCTAGGATGAGTTCACAAATTTAATTGTCAGACCTCATATCCATACAGGTGTACTCTTATTCAACCTCACTCACCTGTTTAGTATATATAATAGCCTAGGTATCAACTCACAAATTATCATTTGTTAGTGTTGTTGTTGCAGGATTGTATATATTATGCATTTACTATGTTGTTATTATTAGCTGCAATAGAGTTGGTTCTAACTCATAGTGACCTTGTGCATAATAGAACAAAACACTGCCTGGTCCTATGCTATCCTCACAGTTCTTGCATTTACCGTAGTTATCCTTTATTCTTGTGTACCTTTCAGTGTCTTTGCCTCAGTCATGGTGTACTGCCTTCCCTCATGTTGGGTATTGCCTTTCCCTTGACCTGAATTAGCACTTGTCTATGGTCTAGTTAGTGATTCTTCCACCTCCCCCACCCACCCCTGGTGACCAGTAAAGAATGTTTCTGTCTGTGTTTCTAAGTTTTCTTGACTTTTTATAACAGTAGTCTCATATAACATTTGTCCTTTTGTGACTGACTTATGTCACTCAGCATAATGCCCTCCAGATTCATCCATGTTGTGAATGTTCAACAGATTCATCATTCTTTATTGCTGTGTAATATTCCATTGTGTCTGTGTACCACTGTTTATTCATTCACACAGTGGAGGGCATTTAGATTGTTTCTGTCTTTTTGCTGTTGTGAACGATGTTGCAATGAATGTGGATATGTGTATGTTTATTTATATTACAGTTCTTATTTCTTTAGGATACACAGCTAGGAGTATAATTGCTGGATCATATGATAATTCTTTTTCTAGCTTTTTGAGGAAGCACTGTACAACTTCCACAGTCATTTTCAACATTCTGCATTCCTGCCAACAGTGTATAAGAGTTCCAATATCCTCACGACATTGCTAGAACTTGTTTTCTGTTTGTTTTGATCAGTGCCATTATTGCCAGGGTGAAAGGGTACCTAAGCGTAGTTTTGACTTGCATTTCTTTAATGGCTCAGCAAAAAAGAAGCCCCTCAATGAAACGGATTGACACAGTGGCTGCAACAGTGAGCTCAAGCATGATAATAATTGTGAGGATGGTACAGGACCAGTTAATGTTTTGTTCTGTTGTATCTGGTATTGCTGTAAGTCAGAACAAACTGGATGGCACCTAACAACAACAATAACAACAACAACCCTGTCTAATGACTGCTCTCATCTCTTCATGTGTTTATTTGCTACCTGAATGCCTTCTTTAGTCAAGGGTCCATTTGTGTTCTTTCGCCGTTTTTTAATTGTTTTTTTTTTGTCTTTTTGTTGTTGGATATGTCACAGCTAAAAATTTTCTACCAATCTGTATATTCTCTTTTTACTCTTTGACAAAGTCTGTTGATGAGCATAAATGTTTAATTCTTAGGATATCTCATTTATCTGCTTTATCTTCTGGCATTTGTGAATTTTTAATTATGTTTGGTATTCTATTTATGCCATTTTTTAGAAAACCCACCACTTTGTCCCTATTTTTTCCTCCATGATCTTCATAATTTTAAGTTTTACATTTTGATCTAGTTTTTGTGTACGGTGTCAGGTGTGGTCCTGTTTCACACGTGGATGTCCAGTTATGCCTGCACCATTTGTTAAAGAGACTGGCTTTCCCCCATTTACTGGACTTAAGGTCTTTGTCAAACATCAGCTGCTCATAGGTGGATGTATTTATGTCTGGGTTCTCAGTTCTGTTCTATTGGTCTATGTGTCTGTTGTTGTACCAGCCCCAGGCTGTTTTGACTACTGTGGCTGTGTGGTAGGTTCTGAGACAGGGGGGTGTAAGGACTCCTGTTTTGTTTTTCTTCTAAAATAATGCTTTGCTCCTCTGGGTTTCTTTCCTTTCCATTTCAAGTTGGTAGTCAATTTTCCCATCTCATTATAGAATATTGTTGGAATTTGGATCAGAATTGTATTATAGTTGTAGATAACTTTGACTAATATTGACATTTTCACAATGTTATATCTTCCTATCCATGAGTGTGGTATGTTTTTCTACGTAAGTGAGTTTCTTGCAGTTTTGTTTTGTAGGTTTCTTTATATAGATCTTTTCTATCCCTAGTTAGATTTATTCCTAAGTTTTTTTGCTTTTGTTTTTTTTTTATCTTTTTGACAGCTGTACTTGATTTCATTTTCAGAACTCTCTTTGTTAGTGCAGAAGAATCCAACTGATTTTGACTCTGATAGCTTCATTAGCTTTCTTATTCAGTATCTTGAATTTTCTCTGTATATGATCATGTCATTTGTGAACAGAGATAATTTCACTTCATTCTTACCAATTTGTATACCCTTTAATTCCCCTTTTAAAGGGAATGCTTTTAGTCTCTCTCCATTAGAATAAACTTGGCTGTTGGTTTTGTATGTATACCATTAATTACACTGAGGAATTTCCCTTCTATTCCTATTTGATTGAGGGTTTTTATCAGGAATGTGTATTGGATTTTATCGAATGTCTTTTCTGCATTAATTGGAATGATCGTGTGTTTTATCTATGTAGTAGATTATGTTGATTGATTTTCTAATGTTGAACCATCCTTGGATCCCTAGTGTGAAGCCCACTTGATTATAATGTATTAGTTTTTGATATGCTATAGAATTCTACTGGCCATAATTTTATTGAGAACTTTTTCACCTATATTCATGAGGAATATTTATCTGTAATTTCCTTTTTATAGTGATGTCTTTGCCTGGTTGTGGTATGAGGGTTATGCTGGCTTCATAGAACGAATTTGAGAATATCCCTTTCTTTTCTGTGTTCCGGAATAGTACTGGTGACAATACTGGTGACGACATTTCTCTGAATATTGCTAGGATTCTCTAGTGAAGCCATCTGCGCCCAAGCTTATGTTGGGAATTATTTTTTATGACTTCTTCAGTTTCCTCTTTTGTTATGAGTCTACTTACGTTTTCTACCTCAGTTGCATAAATGGTGCATTTCTAGAAACTTGTCTGTTTCTTCTGTTTTTGAACTTGTTAGGGTATAATTTTTTATAATATTCTGTTGCAATATTCTGTTTTATTCCAGTTTGTTCTGTTGTAACTTCACCCATCTCATTCCTTCTTTGGAATTAGTTTCACTTTCTTCTTCTCTTCTTCTGTCAGTTTGGCAAGTGGATTGTCAATTTTGTTGATCTTTTCAGAAAACTAGCTTTTGGTCTTTTCAATTTTTTCAATTGTTTTTCTATTCTCTAATTCATTTAGCTCTGCTCTAATCTTTACGATCTCGTTTCTTCTGGTGCCCGAGGGGTTCCTCTGTTGTTCACTTTCTACTTGTTCAAGCTGTAGGGTTAGTTCTTTGATTTGGTTTCTTTCTTTCTTCCAGATGTGTGCATTTATGGAGACAAACAGACCTCTGAGCAATGCTTTGGCTGTATCCCATAGGTTCTGGTAGGAAGTGTTTTCGTTCTCATTGGAATCCATGAATTTCTTTATTTCATCCTTGATTTCTTCTATAACCCATGTTTTTTTGAGCAAGATGTTGTTCAGTTTCCAAGAGTTCCACTTTCTATCTATGTTTTTCTGCTATTGATTTCAACTTTTATGGCTTTATGATCTGAGAAGATGCTTTGTGGTAATTCAATCGCATGGATTTTGTTGAGCAATGCATTATGGCCTATCACATGGTCAGTTCTGGAGAATGTTCCATGTGCACTGGAGAAGAAGGTGTAGTTGTCTGCTGAAGGGTGGGAAGTTCTGTATATATCAATGAGGTTTAGTTGGTTAATTGTGTCAATGAAGTCTTCTGTATCTTGGCTGAGCTTTTTTCTAGATGATCTGTCTAGTAATGAGAGTGGAGTGTTAGTCTCCCACTATTATTGTGGAGTCATCTAACTCTCTTTTGAGCGTAGTCAGTGTTTCTTCGACATATTTAGGTGCTCTGATATTAGGTGCATAAATATTTAATATAGTTAAGTCTTGCTTGTGTACTGAACTTTTCAGCAATAGTGTCCATCTTTGTCCACAGTGGTGGATTTGACATTAACATTGATTTTGTCTGAGATTGGAATTGTCACCCCTGCTCTTCTTTATTCATTGTTGTCTTGATACATATTCTTCTATCCTTTAATTTTCAGTTTGTTCCTATCTTTAGGTTTCAAGTGAGTTTCTTGTAGACAACATATGGATGGGTCATATCTTTTGATCCAAGATGACACTCAGTGTCTCTTTACTGGAGCATTCAGTCCATTCACATTCAATGTAATTATGGATAGGTATGTGTTCACTGCTGCCATTGTGATATGTTTATTTTTATGTTGATGTTTTCTCTGTTGTTCTTATTAGTCTGTTCTGGGACATTCTTTTTGTGAGTTGATATTTCACCTTTTTCAGAGCTGGTTTTGTAGTTGTTGAGACTCCTGTGTTAGATTTCTTGAAGTGGTATGATACGTCTTTGTTGTGCTTTCCAGCTGCCCCTATGATCCCCCTTAATAAACTATATATAAACTCAATTTTAATTACTACCAGTCTTGTCATCTTCCTCTCCATCTGGAAGGACTGTAACAACTGTAGTACATCCCTCTTTTTGTTATGATGACACCATAGTTTTCATGATGATCGCTGGATTGCTTCTTTCTGTATCAAAGCTGTGATTGACTTTGGAGCCTTCCCTAAGAGTAGAGTATTGAGTAGTGTGTCGTTCTAAAATATAAAGTTAGTGGTTTCTTTCTTCCAAGCCAGATCCAAGAACTTCTTTCAGTATTTCTTGTAGTTTGGGTTTGGTTTTTACAAGGTCTCTGAGTTTCTGTTTATCTGGGAATGTCTTAATTTCATTTTCGTATTTGAAAGATAGTTTTGCAGGATATATAATTCTTGGTTGGAAGTTCTTCTCCTTCAAGGCTTTGAATGTATCATGCCACTGTCTCCGTGCCAGCACGGTTGCTGCTGAGAAATCTGACGAGAGCCTACAGGGTTTCCCTCTGAATGTTAGCTTTGCTTTGAGTCTTGCTGCCTTTAAGAGTTGCTGCTTATGTTTCATTTTGTTAAGCTTGATTATAATATGTCTTGGAGTCTTTCTTTTGAGATCTATATTGGGTGGCATATGATATGCATCTGAGATGTCTATATTCTCTTCCTTCATGATTTCTGGGAAGTTTTCTTTCAGCGGCTCAGCAATGATACTCTGTGTTCTGAGATGTTTCATCCTGTTCAGGGACTCCAATTAATCGAAGGTTGTTCCTCTTAATAGAGTCCCACATGCTTCTTAATGTTTCTTCATTTTTCTTGTTTCTTTTTAATGATTTCTGCTCATAGATGCTGTCATCAGTAGCTCTGTCTTCAAAGTCAGAATTTCTTTTTTCTGTTTGTTCTATTCTGTTTTCTTGGCTTTGCATTGAGGTTTCTTTGTCTTTGATTTTGTTCTTAATCTGTTAGATTTCAGAGTACTAGTGTTCCATCAGATGAAACAGCTTGTTTAATTTTTCATTTTATTCTGCTGCATTTTGTATAATATCTAGAAGGGCTCTCTATATAATCATTTTGTATTCACTTTCTGATGCTTTCATAAAAGTTTCTTCATGTGGAGAACTCCTTGGTTGCTTTGTTTGGGACCCTTCTGAAGCCATGGGTGATTTCTTATATGCCACAATTTTCTGTTGCTTTTTGGGTCCCATGTTTGTATATAGAGGCTGGAAGAGGTACTATGAAGATGGATTGCCAATGTTTCTCTAGTCTGTCTTAAAAAAGCAAAAGGTATCTAACTACTTCACAAGTCAGTTTGGTTTTCAGGTGTAGAGGTCCCTCTTCTCAACTGACAAAGTAAGCGCCACTATATCCAACCCCAGATGATACAAACTAGTTCAGAATACAGCAATGCTATTGCCCTGTTGGCCTCTGTTGAGAGGGCCTAGCCTTAGGCGACACTGCGTCGAGTACTGCTTTTGTGATTGAAAAGCTCTCTCTTGTGGGCAGGCTCTGGCTCCCAAGGTAAGCTGCGGCCACCGTATCAAAGATGGGTTCCTCCACACAGGCAGCAAATAGAGGGGCTAAAGGTGTGGAGAGGTAGTAATTCCTCTGCTTCTGTTATAGGGCCCCCAACATAGGTGGCCTTCGGTAAATTACTGCTTTTCTGTCGGAGAAGCGCTGTCCTGGTTGCAGGAGCTGGCTCCCAGGCTAAGAATTAGGTCCCACTAAAATCTCATTACTAGCATGGTGTCCTGCACACTTACTGTGAAATTCCATACAAACCCCGCTGAGGCAGATATAAAACTACAGCCTCAAAGTGGCTAGATTAACAGAGTTCTAAGCCTGCCTCTCAAAATATGCGAATTTTGCCTGTCTATCCACCCAGCAGTGCGTCTGAGACTAGCCACTAGGCAAGACCCAGCTCTGCCCGCTGGCCAAGACGCAGAGAAAAAAAAAGTCAAAATGGTACGTTTACCTTCCGTCTGTGAGAGCCAGGGCTAGCTAGGAGTGGGAGTCAGCGAAAGAGTCAAGGTTTTTCGCTCAATGGTATGAAATCCCAATCAACAGCCCTGTGCCGTGTCCTGGGGCTCATTAGGTGATCAGAAGGCTCTGTTTGATTATCAATTCAGTTCTTGGTTTCCAGAGGGATATAAGGAGACATGTACTTAGTCCACCATCTTGACTCTGCCCCCCAGCTTCTAATCTTGTGGATACGTTTGATTTTTTTCTTTTCATTAATTTATTTCTGTTCTAATCTTTATTACATCCTTTCTTTTGCCAGTTGTGAGATTCTTTTGCTGCTCTTTTTGTTTAAGTTGTAGGGTTAAAATACTGATTCTGATCCTTTTTTTTAAAAAACAAAATGTGCATTTATTGCTATAAATTGTCCTTTGAATATGATTTTGCCATGTCCCAAAGGGTTTGGTACATTCTGCTTTCATTCTTGTCTGATTATAGAAATTTTTAAATGTCATCTATTACCCAGTGGTTTTTTAGTAAGGTGTTATTCAGTTTCCATGTATGTGATTTTTTCCCTTTTGTTCTTTTTGTTGCTGGTTTCCAGTTTTTATGGCATTGTTAATCAGAGAAGATATTTTGTGCTGTTTCAACATTTTTTAATGTATTGAGCTTTACTTTGTGACTTAAAATATGGTTTATTCTGGATAATGATATACGTGCATTGGAGAAGAATATGCTGCTGTTGCGTGAAGTGTTGTGTACGTGTCTGTGAGGTCAAGTTGTTGATTATGCTGTTTAGACCTTCTTCATCCTCAATGAGTTTCCTTCCAGTTGTTCCATCCTTCATCTAAAGAGATGTGTTGAAGCCTCCTACTATTATTGTGAAATAGTGTACTTCTCTTTTCACACCATCTATTTTATTTGATATATTTTGGGTACACAAATACATGGTTGGGTGCTTAAACGTTTATTATGATTATATTCCCTTGGTAAACTGAATCTTGAATCTTTACATAGTATCTTTCTTTATCTTTTGTTATAGATTTTGCCTTAAATTCTATTTGGTAAATTAATATTGCCACTCCTGGTCTTTTTTGGTTACTGTTTACATGATGAATTTTTTTTTCATGCTTTGATCTTTAGCTTGTTTACGTCTTTGTGTCTGAAATATGTCTCTTATAAACAACATATTGATGGGTCATTGTTTTTTAAATTCATCCTGTTATTAACTGTCTCTTGACTTGTTCAGCTAACCCATTTATGTTCAGTGTGATTAGTGGTAGATATAAGTTAACTGCTGTCATTTTGTTGTACAGTTTTTTGTGGGTGCCGTTGATGATTTTTTTTGTTCAGCTTACTTTTCTCTACTGAAGTCTTTTTTGTTTATGGAGTTTCTCTTCATTCCTTTCATTTTGTGTTTATTGAATCTTTATGGTTTTCTTCTTTTTTATTTTGGTGAGTAGATTTATAAATTCTCTTTGTGCTTACCATGAAGTTTACCTTTATCATCCTAAGTTTAAAAAGTTTGTTTTATCTTGATATCACCTTGACTTCTTCTCCATATGGAAGTTCTGTAACTACATTATTTGCTCTTTTGTTCTTTTTCTATTTGGAAATTGTTATTTACAGATTGATGTCTCTGGCTCCTTTTCTTCAGTCTTGCAATTTTACTTTTGGGAATTCCTTATCTTTTGTAGTATCTGAGTAATACTTTAATGTATCTAAATCTCAAGTTATTGTCTGGTGGTGTTATTTCTGTATCCAAAGAACTGCCTTAAATACTTTTTTAAGGTTGGTCAAGATTTACAAATTCCCTTGATTTCTACTTCTCTGAAAGTGTTCTAATTTTGCCATTATATTTGTGAGGAAATTTTCCTGATGTACTTTCATCTCACATAACTTGAACACGTTATCAGAAGGAGCCAGTACCTGGAAAAGGACATCATGCTTGGTAAAGTAGAGGATCAGTGATAAAGAGGTAGACACTCAATGAGATAATTTGACCTAGTGGTTTCAACAGTGAGTTCAACTGATTATGAGTATGGTCCTGAGCTGAGCAGTGTTTTGTGCTGTTGTACATAGGGTCACTATGAGTTGGAACTGACTGACACCTAATGACCACCACAACATAAAATTACATATATATGATATCCTTGGTGTCATCTCCAAACTCATCTAGCAGTCTTCGGTCACTAGTGGTCAATGTGTCAAATCTATTTTTTTTCTAAATTGTACTTTAGATGAAGGTTTACAAATGAGTTTCTTATTAAACAATTAACACACTTTGACACTTGTTGTTGACTTTATGCCATGTCAACAATCTCCCCTTCTCAGGCTTGAGTTCTCCATTACCAGTTTTCTTGTCTCCTTCTACCTTCTTTTCTTTATTCCTGAGATAGTGTGCACATTTAGTCCCGTCTTGTTTTATGGACATGTCTGATCTTTGGCTGAAGATTAAAGTGTCAAATCTGTTTTCCAGATGATCTCTAAATTCAGGCGGAACATACTCAAAGCCATATTTTTGGCTCTTGTGGACTTATTTTAATTTCCTCAGCTTTGGCTTGAATGTGCATATGAACAACTGATGGTCTGTTCCACAGTCATTCTAACTGATGATACTAAACCGTTTGATGGTGTTTTTCCACAGATACATTCAGTATGATTCCTGTGTACCCCATCTGGTGAAGTCCATGTGTATACTTGCTGTTCATGTTGTTGACAAAAGGTATTTCTAAAGGTATTTCATTGGTCTTGCAAAATTCTATCATCAGATCTTTGGTGTCATTTCTATCATGAAGATCATGTTTTCCAAGTACTGACCCTACTTTGTTTCTAGTGGTCACAGTCCAGTCACCATTAATGCATGATTCTTTATATATGTATATATATATATATGTAAATAGATAGATATAGAATCAATTCTTTATATATACACACACACCTAACAATAATGTACCATATAATGTCTGTGTGGGCAACTTCTGACTCCATATATATGTGTGGCCCATAAGATTAGAAGTCAGGATTGGAGAACAGGATGTACTGTCTGTAACTGGAGTTAGTGTGTATAACAGCTTTCTTCACATACCACATATGTCTCTGGTCTCTTGTATATAATGCAGTTGTGCTGTCAGGCACCCATTTTTTACTCCAAACCATTGTACTTACCCTGAATTTTTAATATAATAGGCATTGCAGTGGTTGGTTTATAGCAACAGGTTTTGTGTAAGTCAGACATTCCCAACTTGTTGTTTGCCCAAGGCTCAAATCATGGACTGTATCTTGGATGTTAAACAAAGCATGGCTCTGTGTGTGTGTGTGTACATATATATGTGTCTCTGTGTGTATATATACACACACATATATATACATGTATATATGTGTATACATATGTGTGTATACATATACATATATATGCACATACATATATACATGTATATATGTGTATACACATGTATGTATACATATGTATACACATACATATATACACGTATATACATATGTGTGTATACACACATATATACACGTATATATATGTGTGTGTATATATACACATGCACACACACACACAGCTATGCTCTGTTTAACATTCAAGATATACATATATATATATGTTGTTAGGTGCCATCGAGTTGCTTCTGGCTCATAGTGACCCTATGTATAACAGAAGGAAACACTGCTATTATGTTTGAGCCCATCGTTGAAGCCACTATGTAAGTTTACCTTGTTGAGAGACTTTGTCTTTATCACTGAGCCCCTACTTGGCCAAGCATGACATCCTTCTCCAGGGACTGGTCCCTGCTGATACTATGTCTAAAGAGTGTGAGACAAAGTCTAACCATTATGTGTCCATGGAACACTCTGACTATACTTCTTCCAAGACAGACTTGTCCATTCTTCTGGTAGTCCATGGTATATTCAGTATTCTTTGCCAATGCCATATCTATCTGTTGCTATATAAGTGCTCTCTCTATATTATGTATCTATATATAGATAAATAGATATGCAGATAACCATCTATATGGATATATATGTGCCCATTACCATGAAGTTGATTCTGACTCATAGCAACCCTGTAATACAGAGTAGAACTGCCCCAAAGAATTTCAAGGACTAGTCTTAGGGAAACAGACTGTTACATCGTTTTCCTGTGGAGCGGCTGGTGTGTTCAGACTGGTGGCTTCAACCTTTCTTTCAGTTAACAATTGAACATGCTTAACAACTATACTGCCAGGACTACTTAGTTTCTATATAGCTACACACACACACACACACAAGCATGCACGCACGCACGCACACACACGCGCACACACATCTTTATGTTAAAAAAAAAGCCACTGCTGTCAAATCACATCTGACTCATAGCGACCCTAGAGGTCAGACTAGAACTGTCCCATAGAGTTTCCAAAGAGCACCTGGCCATTTTGAACTGCTGGCCGTTTTGAACTGCTGCCTTTTTAGTTAGCCGACATGTGTTTAACCCACTATGCCACCAGGGTTTCTCTCTCTCTTTCTTTCTCTCAAGTTTTTTGCTGACTCTACCAAGCATTATGTCCCTCTCCAGTGTCTAGCCCCACCTAAATAACATGTTCAAAGTATGTGAGATGAAGTCTTGCCATCCTTGCTTCTAGTGAGCATTCTGACTGTACTTCTTCTAAGACAGATTTGTTCATTCTTTAGCAGTCCATGATGTATTCAGTACTCTTCATTAAAATTCAAAGAAATCAGTTCTTCTTCAATCATTGTCCAGCTTTCACTGCAACATGAGACAACTGAAAACACTGTGGCTCTGGTCAGGGGCAGTTAAAGTGCTATGTTTGGTTTTTTTGTTTGTTTTTTAACACTTCAAAGAAATGTTTTGCAGCAGATTTGCCCAGTGCAATGTATTATCTGATTGCTTGACTGCTGTTTCCATGAGCTTTGATTGTGGATTGAAGAAAAATGAAATCATTTATGATTTCAATTTTTTCTCCATTTATCATTATGTTGCTTACAGGTCCAGTTGTCAGAATTTTTGTTTTCTTTATGTTTGTGTATAATCCATATTGAAAGCTATGGTTTTTGACCTTCATCAGCAAGTATTTCAAGCCCCCTTCACTTTCATTAACTAAGGTTGTGTCATATGTGTAACACAGGTTGTTAATCAGTCTTCTTCCAATCCTGATGCCCCATTCTTCATATAGTCCAACTTGTCAGAATATTTGTTCAGCCTATAGGTTGAATAATTATGGTGAAAGATATAACCCTGATGCACACCTTTCATAATTCTAAACCATGTAGCTATATAGCTACACACACACATGCACGCATGCACACACACACATACGCACATCTGCCCTTATTCTGTTCAAACAACTGCCTCTTTGTTTAAGTACAGGTTCCTCATGAGCACAATTAAGTATTTTGGAATTCTCATTCTTCAGAAAGTTGTCCATAATTTACTATGATCCACACAGTCAAATGCCTTTGAGTAGTCAATGTAACACAGGTAAACTTTTTTTTTTTTTAATTATTCCCTGCTTTCAGCCACGATCCATTTGACAGCAATGATGCCTCCGGCTCCATATCCTCTTCTGAATCTGGCTTGAATTTCTGGCAGTTACTTCTGAGTGTACTGTTCTAGGCACTTTTGAATGATCTTCAACATAACTTTACTTGCATGTGATGTCAATGATGTAGTTAAATTTCTGCATTCTGTTGCATCACTCTTCTTTGGAATGGGTACAAATATGGATCTCTTGTGATGGCACTTGGCTTTTGACTGCAGCTGGTTGGCCAGGTGGGTATCGTCTACATTTCTTGGCATAGACCAGTGAGCACTTCTAGTACTACATCCATTTGTTGAAACATCTCAGTTGGTGTTCTGTCAGTTTCTGGAGCCTTGTTTTTTGGTCTAGTGCCTTCAGTGCATCTCGGATCACTTCTTTTAGTACTGTCAGTTCTTTATCATATGCTATCTTCTGAAATGATTGAATGTAGACCAATTCTTTTTGGCACAGTGACTGTATATTCCTTCCATCTTCTTTTGATGCTTCTTGTGTTGTTCAATATTTTGGCTATAGAATCCTTCAGTATTGCAACTCAAGGCTTCAATTTTTTTTCAGTTTTTTCAGCTTGAGAAATGCTGAGCAGGTTCTTCTCTCTTGGCTTTCTATCTCTAGGTCTTTGCACATGTTCCTGCAATACTTGATCCTGTTTATATAAACTTGTAGATTTGGTATATAAATATATAAAATGTTAAACATATATAATGTTCTTTATATAGATAGGTAGATATGTAAAGCTTTGTATGTTATAAATACAAGTTTATATGAAGGATATATATACATATAGCTTTGTGTGTGTTTGTGTTTATATATACTCATATATATGTTTATATTGTTTATATATACTCATATATATGTTTATATGTTTTCAACCTTCAAAGACATATATGTGTATACACGTGTGCACACACACACACATGTCTTCAGAGGTTGAAAACATTACATATAGACTTCCATGAATATTTCAGTGAATATATGTTGTTATTGTTTGGTGCCATCAACTCATTTCTGATTCATATTGACTATAGATACCCTAGAATGAAACACTGCCTGGTCCTATACCATTGTCCCAATTGTTGCTGTGCTAAACCCTATCATTGTAGCCACTGTATCAATCTATGTCATTGAGAGACTTCCTTGTTTTCATTCACCATCTGCTTTATAAAGCATGGTGTTCTTCTCCGAGGACTGGTCCTTCCTAATAACATGTCCAAAGGAATTGTGACAAAGTCTCACCATTGATTCTAAGAAGCATTTTGACTGTATTTCTTTCAGCATAGATTTATTCATTCTTCTGACAGTCTGTGGTATATTCAGTATTTGCCAACACCATAATTCAAAGGCTTCAATTATTCTTCAGTTTTTTTTATTTATCACCTGGCTTTTGCATGCATGTGAAGTCATTGAAAATACTATGACAACGCTATGGCTTCAGTGGGGTACCCCTTAGTCCTCAATGTGACTTCTTTGCTTTTAAACATTTTAAAAAGATTTATTCAGTGCAATATATTGTCTGGTTTCTTGACTACCGCTTTCATGGACATCGATTGTAGTTCTAAGTAAAGTGAAATTCTTGACAACTTCAGTGTTTTCTCCTTTTATCATCATGTTGTGAGGATTTTTCTTTTCTTTATGTTAAGGTGTAATCCATACTGAAGGCCATAGTCTTTGATTTTCATCTGTACATAGACCATGAGGCAGTCTTTCAAAGAGAACATGGGGATACTGTGTGGTTTAAAATTAGGGAAGTTATGAATCAGAGTTGTATCCTTTCACCATACTTAATCTGTATGCTTAGCAAACAACCCAAGTAACTGGATTTTAAAAAGAAGAGCATTTTATCAGGATTGATGAATGACTCATGTATACTCATGTATACAAACATACATACATAAAAAATACATAAAGCATAAAACTCTGAAGTTGAAGGAGAGTTGCATCACCTTGATGTTTTACCATTTATGGTAAAACCCTATTTGTGGAAGGTTCTGGATCATTGGGATTATTCCTAAGAATGAGGATGGTGTTTGTAGTCAAAAAAATTAGTGAAAGTTCTCTGTATGGTTCTCTACTTTTTGGTTTTTTTTTCTCTTATATGTTATGGTAAAACTTCTCTCTCCCAAAATTGTGTATTAGCTATAGTAAACCAGTCACCATTTGGATCCATGGTTTCCAGCAACGAAAGCTCCTGATTTAGTTTAGAAAAAAATTTTAGTGAATACTTAAACCATGTCTTGGATTGCATTGTATCCCCCACAAATGTGTAAAGTAATTTGGCTAGGCCATAATTCCTAGTATTGTGTGATGCTTCTACATGCTGTAAATCCTGTTTCTTTGATGTTAATGAGAAAGAATGGGTGATGGTTGTGTTAGTTGCCAAGCCAAGTGCCGTTGAGTTTAAGTAGGACTTAATCTGTAAGATTGTACTGTACCTTAAGGCAGTCTCTGGAGATCTAAAGGAAAGGGAAGAAAGCAGAATTGGGGATCTCACACAACCAAGAAAACAGTGCCTAGAGCAGATCCCATCCTTTCAACCCAGGGTCTTTGTGTCTAAGAAGCTTCCAGTCCAGGGGAAGATCAATGACAAGGACTTTCATCCAGAGCCAGCAGAGTAAGCTTTCTCTTGGAGCTGATACTTTGAATTTATGCTTTTAGCCTACCCTATTATGAATAAATAAATTTCTCTTTGTTAAAGCCATTCACTTGTGGCATTTTTGTTATAGCAGCCCTAGATGACTAAGACACACTTTAAAATTACTAATGATCCAAGCCAAGTCAAGTGTCATTGAGTCTGATCCGACTCATAAAATGTACAAATAATAACAATAATAATGGACTGTTGTAAGTACAGGTCATCATAACTTGAATATGTTATAAATTGGGGATTGCCTGTGGTACATATGTTGTAGTTACGTGCCATCAAGTTCATTCTGACTCATAGCAAACCTGTGTACCACAGAACAAAACACTGCCTGGTCCTGTGCCATCCTTATAATTGTTGTTATGTTTGAACCCATTGTTGTAGACACAGTGTCAGTCCCTCTCATTGAGGGTCTTCCTCTTTTTCACTGACCCTCTACCAAGCATGATTTCCTTCTCTGGGGACTGATCCCTCCAGATAACATGTCAAAGGTGTATGAGATATAGTCTCACCATCTTTGCTTCTAAGGAGTATACACACACACACACACACACACATTAGTCAATTTGTAGTAATGTGGGGCTTGTGTATTGCTGTGGTACTGGAAGTTAGGTCACCAGTATTCAGATGCCAGCAGGGTCGCCCATGGAAGTAGGTTTTAGCTGAGCTTCCAGACTAAGACAGACTAGGAAGCAGGACCCAGTAGTCTATTTCTGAAAAGCATTAGCTAGTGAAAACCTTGTAAAGTATAGTGGAACATTGTCTGATATAGTGCTGAAAGATGAGTCAAAAGATGGCCAGAGTGCATAAACATCAATATCCTAGGCATTAGCAAGCTAAAATGGATTGGTATTGGTCATTTTTAATTGCACAATCACGTGGTCTGCTATGCTGAAAATGACAACTTGAAGAAGAATGGCATTGCATTCATTATCAAAAGGAACATTTAAATATCTAGCCAGAAATACAACACTTGTCAGTTATAGGATAACATCTATCCACCTACAAGAAAGACCAGCTAATACAACTATTATTTAAATTTACATACCAACCACTAAGGCTAAAGATGAAGTAATTGAAGATTTTACCATCCTCCCAAGGGGATAATGAGTGGTTTAAAGTTAAGAAAATTTTGTATCAAGATTGTATCTTTTTACCATACTTGCTTAACCTTGGCCAAAAGTTTGGGAGTTCAAATCTACTAGGTGCTCGTTTGATACTCTAAGGGGCAGTCCTACTGTATCCTGTAGGGTCACTATCAGTTGGAACTGACTCAACAATAGTTTTGTTTGTTTGTTTTAAGGAGAAAGAGGAAACCTTGCTAGTATAGTGGTTAAGAGTTTGGCTGCTTACCAAGATGGCAGTTTGTATCCACCTGGCACTCCTGGGAAATCCCGTGGAGCAATTCTACTATGTCTTATGGCGTCACTGTGAGTTGGCATCCACTTGGTGGGTGTCATGGTTGGAATTGTGTCCCCCCCAAAATGTGTGCAGCCACGTGGCTGGGATATGGTTCCCAGTGTCTTGGGACTGTCCTCCATTGTGTGGTTTTGCTAACCTGTATGTTAAAGGATTAGGGTGGTGCTGCGAATTCCTGCTGTGGGGGGAGTTTCTCTGGAGTATGGCTTGCCCCACCCTTAATGCTTTTAGCTTGCAAGGAATAAAAGGAAAAAGAAACAAAGGACAATTTGAGAACCTCGCTACCATCAAGCAAGCAGCACCGGGACCAGAGCGCGTCCTTCAGACCATAGGTTCTTGTGTGTGGATGCTCCCTGGACAAAGACTGATGCAATACTGGACTTTCCTCCAGAGCCGACAAGGGGAAAGTCTTTCTCTGGAGCGGACACCCTGAATATGGACTTGCAACCTACTGGACTGTGTAAGAATAAATCTTTCTTTGTTAAAGCCATCCACTCTGTGGTATTTCTGTTAGAGCAGCCTAGCTGACTAAAACAGTGGGATTTTGGGCTTTAGGAAGAGGGAATTGCTAGAGATTTTTGGATGCCGTGGGTTTCGTTTAATCAAAGGTATATAGAAGAAAAACTAGAGAGAGAAGGAGAAAGAAAAGGAAGAGTTTATTTGCATCCCGGGCGGCTTTACAGAGTTGTCGGATGGCAGTCTGCAGAACTGTGCACTGGCTCAGGGGTTGGGGGTTTATAAAGGGGTGCCAGCAGAACTTATTGAGGACAGCACTGAGAACAGCGCCTGTGATGATGAGAACAGTGCCCGTGGCAAGTAGTCTATGGGGTTGTGGATGATTAGAGTAGCTTATTTAACATAAGGGGGTATTATTTTAGTGGAGTGAGGTGAGAAAAGATCTAGCTGGGCCAATGGGAAAGAAGTGATAGCTAGTTGGTCCAGACAGCTAGTCTCATTTGAACGGAATTTCTGTAATAGCTGTTAGATGAGATGTTTTGATTGGCTGTTCCTAGAATGGTTGGGGGAGGGGGCTGGGGTTTCAGCCTAACAAGAATCTCATCTATGATCAACTTTTGTCTCTAGTAGTCATTAGTCACTCTTGCATCTCCTTTAACATCTGTGGTCCTATCATCCCTGGTAATACAGTGGTTAAGCACTCAACTACTAACCAAAAGGTTGTTGGTATGAACCCACCAGTTGCTCCATGGGAGAAAGATGTGGAAGTCTGCTTCTGTAAAGATTACAGCCTTGGAAATACTGTGAGACAGTTCTACTCTGCCCTATAAGGTCTTTGTGAGTCAGAATCAACTCTGTGGAACATGTTTTCATGAGTTTATCATCACCTCTTGGTAGTACAACCCATGTTTATGACATCTCTTTGTCCCTCAGTTCAACTGGCCTTCCTGCAGCTACTTCTGGAGTCAAAAAAAAACTTGGGTAACTGTCACAGAGTCTCTCTTTCTAAACGTATCTTGTTCAGTTTCTGCTGAATTGTTGCCACACTTCTTTCTAGTCAGGGGCTTTCTCTATGACGCTTGCTGTCTTTCTGGACTTGCCATAGGAGGTAAGGTATGGATCTGTCTTATTGGAATCTCCTAAGCTTATCTGAGATTGCTGTTGTCACTCTACTCAGGATGAACCAAGAAGAACCAGGACACAGGGTCTTTCTCAGTGACTCCACTCACCGACTAACTTCACGGCTCCCTTTTCCATTCTCAAACCTTTCTTTATTTAGCCTGACTTTCAAATGCAAATCTTCTGTGGTTTTGATAAGGTCTTTGTCTTCTGATAACTGCATACTCCTGCCTTTTAAAATGTAAACATCCAAAAAAAAAAAGAAAAAAAGTGTTGCCTTTCAATGATTTCTGTGAGTGATTGAAGGGCCCTTTTACGAAAAGAGTGAACTTAACTGTTTTCTGACTTTTACCTTCCCTTCATTTATGAGTTTTAGCATCGAAGTTTCATTTTAATGGTAGAAGTAAAAAGGAATTCTTGAAACAAAAAAGTAATTCAGTAATATTTAAAATACTATGTTATGCAATATATACATTTATTATATTATTGTCATGAATTGAATTATCCTCCCCTCCCCCAAAAAGAATTTGTAGCTATTTGGCTGGGCCATGATTCCCAGTATTGAGTGGTTGTCCTCTATTTGGTGATTATAACTTTTGTATACATTGTAAATCCTACTATCTGATTGTGATTAATGGGGCAAGACCGAAATATGTTAAAGATTTGTGTGGGACTCTAACACCCTTACTAAGGTCATATCTTTGACTCAATGTAAAGGGAGTTTCTCTGGGACATGGCCTGCACCACCTTTTGTCTTACAAGAGGTGAAAGGAAAAGGAAGCAAGCAAAGAGCTGGGGACCTCATGCTGCTAAGAAAGCAGCACCTGGTACAGAGTACAGCCCTGGACCTGGGGTCCCTATGCAAAGAATCTCCCAGTCCAAGGGAAGACTAATGGCAAGGACATTCCTCCAGAGCCAACAGAGAAAGCCTTCTCCTGATGCTGACACCCTGAGTTTGGGCTTGTAGCCTACTACACTGTGAGAGAATAAATTTCTCTTTGTCAAAGCCATCCACTGGTGGCATTTCTGTTATAGCAGCACTAGACCACTAAGACAATTATTAAAACATACGTTTTCTCACAATTATTCTCCATTGTTAGTGTATTAATTAGATAGTGAATATCTCGTTTTAAAAGACCATAAAAAGTATTTTGGAGCACCTGGAAAATGAATTATAGAATAGGAAAAGAGAGGCTCTGAAGTGAAGTCAGAGTAAAATTTAAGGTAGAAGAGAAGATGCTGTCTCTGTACACATCACTGACATTCAGTCATTACTGACCAGTGAAGTGGCAAATACAAAGGAAATAATTTGAAATGGCATGAGCTCGTGAGGAAATGGACTGGGTTCCTTTGGAACCATGTCTTATTCTGGCCATTCTAAAGCAGAGAAAGCAGCACCACATCACCCTTCTGATATTCCCAGGGAAGCTCTGTAATTACCATTTGGTTCTGACTGACCTACCCCCCATGATATGTACTTAAGTGGCATGCCTCAGTACCATACTACTTACACTTTTTTTTTTTTTTTTGCAGGCAAAAAAAAAAAAAAAAAACAACTCCTGGCTTACAGTCAATTTAGCAATATTCTGTTAAAAAGAAATAATGTCAGAGATTTGGAAGCTTGTTTTATATAGTGAAAAGTGACAGTTCACTTTTAAATTTAGGATGAAATTGCTGTATTCTCTTCATACATAAGTATTAGCTCTATCAGCATATTTATAAATGCATGTGTTGTTACTGGTTATATTATACTTGTGCAGTAGTATGTATTTGTCATGAGATGTATTTATGGAGATGCCCTAAAGTTATGGAATCTTGGAGGACACTGGAAGTGTAAATCAATCCCAGTGCTTCCAGATATGTTGCTGAATAGTGGCAGGGGTAGTCTTTCCTAGACAGTTCGCTTGAATATTCTGTCCTAGAGGCAGCTTTTGTTTCTTAGGTACCTGATTGATTTTAGGGCTGATTCATTCATTGCAAAAGCACTTGGAATGCTACCTGGCTGAAAATGATCAAAGCAACTTTTGCCAGGGTATATAGAATTTCTTATATATTATAAAGGACTCATATATATATTATGTATATTTATGTATATATATACACATGTGTACATATTTATGTATACATGTATGTATGATATGTATATGTATATATTTAAAGACCCACTTGAGAATGTTTACTATGCATTTTTTAATTTGTGGTAGATATGTATGTAACAAAACATGATTTCAACATTCTTCACATATGTGATTTAGTGACATTAATTATGTTCATAAGTGTTGTGCAGCTACCACCATTATCCCTTTCCACCAGCCTTAACAGATCAGTATCATGGATAGAATTATGTCCCCCTAAAAGGTATGTAGCAGTTTGACTGGGCTATGATTCTCAATATTGTGTGATTTTTTCTGTATGTTGTAAGTCCTACCCCTATGATGTTAATAGAGAAACCCTGGTGGTATAGTGGTTGAGTGCTGTGTCTGCTAACCAAAAGGTCGACAGTTCAAATACTCCAGGTGCTCATTGGAAACTCTATGGGGCAGTTCTACTCTGACATGTAGAGTCACTGTGAATTGTACTCAACTAGACGGCAGTGAGTTTTTGTGATATCAATAAGGGAAGACAGACCGTAGATGTCTTGGGAAAGCAGGACTCAGTTTATGAGACTATATCGTGTCTTGAGGTTATCTTTTGGGATATAAAAGAAAGAAGGGAGCAGAGAGACAGGGGGATCTCATACCACCAGGAAAGAAGCACTGGGAGCAGAGCGAGCATGTCCTTTGGACTCAGAGTCCCTGTTCTTGAGAAACTCGTCGACCGTGTGACAACTGATGAGAAGTCTCCCCAGAGCCAACAGAGAGAAAGCCATCTCCTGGAGCTGATGCCCTGAATTTGGACTTTTAGGCTACTTTACTCAGAGGAAATCAAGTTCTCTTAGTTAAAACCATCCATTGTAGTATTTTCTGTTATAGCATTGCTAGGTAATTAGGACACTTAGTGTTCCCTAAACAATGAGCCACTCTTTCTCTTCCCTCCCTTCTGCCCCTGTACAATTTCTTCTTATACTTGCATCCATTTAAGAGCAGCATCTCAAAATTATTTATATATGCTGATTGTATGTAGAGCCTTTTACTAGATGGTGCTGGTGGATCAGCAGTTCAGGGATATGATTCTCTGGCCTTCCACGTGGGAGACTTAGGTTTGATTCCTGACCAATGCGTCTCAGGTATAGCCTCCACCTGTCTGTCCGTGGAAGCTCAGGTGTTGCTATGATACTGAACAGGTTTCAGGGCAGCTTCCAGACTAAGATAGATCAGCCACCTGCTTTTGCATATCAGCCAGTGAAAGCCCCATGGATCACAATGGTCTGATCTCCAACTAATCATGGGCGTGACACATGAGTTGGGGGCCAAATTGATGATAACCATCATTGTTGAGTCTGTTCTCATTCGTAATGACTCTATAGAACAGAATAGAACTGTCCCACAGAGTTTCCAAGGAGCACCTGTTAGATTTGAACTGTCAACCCTTTGGTTAGTAGCCATAGCATCAGCAACTACACCCACCAGGCTTTCTAAATTGATGATAGCTGACAACAACTAGATGATACATGGTTGTGGGGCTGTAACTTTTGTCTAAAACACCTTCTGCTCTTTTCTAAATCCATGTAAATCCTATACATTCCTTTAAGGCCCGGCATCATCTTCTCCATGAAGTCTCCCCTGATCCCTTTCGTCTGTAGTGATTTCTTTCTCTGTCCCTTGGACCATTTATTACCTGCCTCACTCTTTGGTTTTTCTCATTCAGGCTACTTCTGTTTTCAAGGCTATTTAAGTTTTTCTATTTATGTGTGAAGTCTCTTCAATTAGATGGCTGACTTTTTGAGATTATGGACCATGTGCAGTATGTTGCTCTATTCTTCACATCTACTTACATGCTTGGCAAAAGATTGATACTCTAAGTATATGAAGCAAATGTCAGTGTCACATACCACCATACCCAAGACAGCATTTACAAATGTGGTCTACAAACTAATGTTAGTATAAGATATGTGTTCTCAGAGGATCATGGAGTTTCAGGACTAAAAGATACTTCAGGGATTACCTAGTTTATGTGACACTCATACTGATATCTTCTCTGCAAGACACGGTGTTCACCTTTCATTCGAAAGGAACATCTTAGGTGATGTGGAATTTTGAGGCACGTGTACATTGGTTAAGAGCTACAGCTGCTAACCAAAAGGCTGGCTGTTGGGAGCCAGTCTCAGCAGGGTCTGGGTTCATGAAGGGACGGGTGGCATCGGCGAAGAAGAAAGAAATCAGACTGAGACAACCAGGGATCTGGGGAACAGCAGCCTATTGGGTCCTGCCTTTCTTTATTTTTTATAATCAATGAGATGACATAATTTCACCCTGGTCTTTGGCCATGTAAGCTGTTGACTAGTAAGAAACTGACGCCTCGTGGTCTCTTTTCATGTTACTTGTCAAGGGCTTCTAGATAATGGCCCGAGGCAAGTATACTGTGGTGACAATTAACAGTGAAAACAAAGTTATGCCTTAAGCTTAATCAGCTCTATTCATGTCTCAAGGTCAAGGGTACAGAAAGAAGGGTAGACTCATCCAAAGCCAGCTGTCTCTGTGTGTTCCTCCTTTGTTCTTATTCTGTCTCTTCCTGTGAGGATAGTAAGCGTCCACCGTCCCCAATCCTTAAGCTGTTCTAAGAAGGATATTTCTTTAGTATTTACTCATTTGTCATACCAATTATAATAAACTTGGGAGCCTATCTATCTTCCTGATGTAGGGAGTGGAATGTCTATATTCTAAGGGTTGTGGGGGGGGTCATCCCTGGGGAGCTTCCCAGGGCCTTCCCGCAATCTTGTGTTTCACATGTGGAGGGGGAAGTGCAGTTGGGAGAAGCCAGCGGAGCCAGGCTGGCCTCAGTATTCCTGGGCTGGGTGTGCTGTGTCAGAATTCATTAAGCCGAGGGGGTTGTAAAACCCTTCTTCTTTGATCCTTGTGCCAGGAGATAAGAGGGTATTTTTGAGGACGATTTCATTAGGATGCAAAATATCATCAGGGAAAGCGCGGTCAAAAATATGCCAAGGATGAGATGCCTCTGCCCGCCATCACATAGGTGTGAGACTTTGCTTACAGAGGCTTCTGTGGGTGATGGGCCTTGGCAGCTGGCAGTTCAGATCCACCAGGAACTCCTTAGAATCCCTGTGGGACAATTCTACTCTGTTTCGTAGGGTTCCTATAAGTATAAATCAATTCCACGGCAATGTGTTTAGTTTCGTTTTGGTTTCCACTGAGCAGAGCCTGGTGTCCCAGTGGTCAAGAACTACTTGCATGACTGCTAACTGAAAGTTTGGCAGCTCAAATCCACCAGCTGCTCCTTTGAAACCCTATGGGACAATTCTACTTTTTAATATGGTCGTTGTGTGTCCAAACTGACTCAATGATAATAGGTTTGGGTTCGGGGGGGTATAGTAAACTGGAGAAGCATGGGACTTCTTTAGTCAGAAGAATGGGTTCAAAGCCTGTGCTGTTTTCTATCTCTGTGACTTGACTTGGATTTTTTTTTTAATTATGATTGAATGAAAATGTACATTCCCATATAAATTTGCACACTCACCTATATGCAGTTTCCACTGCTCTCCCTGCTCAGTGACAGCACACTGTTCCTCTCTGCTCCATACATGTCCTATCCTCCCAACAGTCTCCTACCCACCTCTTCCTCTCTACCCACTCCCCTTCTTCCAGTATGAGGTCAGCAGGACAACACCCTATAGATGCCTAGAACCATAAAGTGCCCATAAAATAAGGTCACTCTGTGTCACCAAGTCCAATCCATTGCTGTCTGAAAAGTTGACCTTCATTATGATTTATGGACAGGGGCAGCATCAGGGCCAAGGCCCATGCTCACAGGGGAACCCCAGAGCCCCTGGACCATCAATTGTGGTCTTTTAGTGGAGACCTCAGGGTACACCCCTATTTATTCTTGTGTTTCCAGTGATACTCAACTTTGTGAGCTCCGCTGTGGCTATCACTGGTGGTGGCCGGGCACCATCTGGTTCTTCTGGTCACATGTCAATGTAGACACCCACTCATGTGGGTTTCTCTGTCTTCCGGGTTCTCTTTTGACTAAGTTCTAAAGTTTTAAATCTTAGTTTTTTTATATGTAAAATTAGCATGATCATATAAGCCCGTAATTTATTATTTGCTATTCTAACATCCAAAAAGCCCTGAAAACTTAAGTTTTTTTTTGTAACTTATTTGGCAGTAAATTCTGCCCTGATCAAAACTCATGAATCTAACTTGAACCAACATGAAGTTGTGTATAATGTATCACTTAGTGGTGAATATTCGTATGTTCCCTGAAGAAAAATTAGTGTTTGATTATAGGGTGCTGCCCCAGATACTTCTGGGGATTGTATGTACTGTATAGGCAATCTATTAATTTTCTAAAACTAAAACGTTCTGAATGACAAAATATATTTATCTCTCAAGAGGTTCAGATAAGAGATCATGGATGTTTATAACCATAGGACTATTGTTGATACTGTTATTGTTGTTGATAGGAACTGTCAAGTTAGTTCTAACTTATAGTGACCCTGTATGCGAGACCTTGTACAACAGAACTGAACAGCACCTGGTCCTGAGCTGTCTTCACAATTATTGTTATGTTGAACTCATATTGTTGTGGTTGCTGTACTAACCCACCTAGCTTAGGGTCTTTCTTTTCTTCTCTGACCCTCAGCTTTACCAAGCACAGTGTCCTTCTCCGGGAACTGGTCCCTCCAGATAACAGGTGTGACATACGTAAAATGAAGAGCCATCAGCCTGACTCCTAGGGAGCATTCTGGCAGTACTTCTTTCAAAACTGATTTGTTTGTTCTTTTGGTAGTTTATGATGTATTCAGTATTCTTTGCCAAGGCCACAACACAAAGGTATCAAGGATTAAGCGAGATCATAGATGTGACTCGTTTAGTATTCATGGTACCCAACATACAACTGGCCCTTAGTAAGTATAAACTAGTGGTACTGATACTTGCTCTTGACATTAATCACATCAGGCTTTTTGTGAAAGTTAAGTTTCTTTCTTCTTCAGCATTTTATATTGTCTGTAGAAGTATTGCTGTTTATCTTGTCCTCTAATGAACAAATGATTTCCTGGAGGAGCTAGACTTTCAACATCTTTTAAAAATAAAATTATATTCTTGTTTGAGTTTTTGTTTTTGATTCTTATTTGGGAAGAGCTCTTGCTTTATTCTTCATTCATTGTAAAAAATGTATTGGTCATTTTGATGCAATGGTAAACAGACATTGCTTTGTGGAACTTACAGTCTAGTGAAAACTGATTAGTATTTTCTTCTGTTTATTTATCCTTCATTTATTCAACAAATGATTACTGAAAGCTTACTGTACTTCAGACTCTGATACAGCCATTACCAAGGCAGACAAGGTCCTTGCCTCCATAAAATTTATTTTCTAGTCAGGATAAACAGTAAACACATTAAAAACAAACAAACAAACAAACAAACCCAGTGCCTAAACACATGAGCAAACAAACAAATGCTGCATTTTCAGATGGTGATGAACTCAGTGCAGGAAATAAAATAGGCTGATGAGGTAGTGAGTGACTTGGTATATATGAGGGTGAACAGATTTCAAATAGGATAGTCAGGGAAGGTTTGGAGGAGGGAATCATGTTTGAACCAGGATCATGCATTGGGTTTAGATTTTGTCTGCATGTGACACAGACTCAAAAATAACAGAAAGATGAAACATGATAGAAGGTATTATTTTTCTCACCAAGTTTTTTGGTAGTTTTGCTTCAAGAAATGGTCTAGGTCTAACTGCCAAAGCCGAACATACTGTTTTCCTCACATTCCACTGGCCAGAGCAGAGCCACGGGGCCACAACTAGTTTCAAAACTGGCTAGGAAATGCAGTTTTTGCTTGCTCAGCCAAGTACTCACCTACAAATTCTATTACCACTGGGGAAGGGAAGAAGGGCTATTGGAGGGCTAGCAGTCTCCACCCCAGACCTGAATACTGAGAACGAGCCTAGAGAAGAGAATAATGAGAAGGAGTGTGGGGAAGAGCGTGGGGAAGAGCACCTTGTTCCAAAGAGAAAGAACAGAATTTTAAAGAGCCTGAGCAGAGGTGAGTTTTCTGGGAAGATAATGAAGTTTAAGCATCAGGGCGCCTCACTTGCATTGGCCCCTTGCAACACCCTGAACCTGTTTTTATATAATTGTGCCTAAACAGAATAACCTTCAGGCTCTACAAAACTTTAATCAGCCCTAGCTCTGAAGAATAGTGGTTGGCATACTAGGAATTAAAAGGAAGGTAGTATATACGGCACAGTGGTTAAAGGACTTGACTGCTAACCAAAAGACTGGCGGCTTGACCCTGTCAGCTGTTATGTGGAAGAAAGATGTGGCAGTCTGCTTCTGTAAAGATTTGTAGCCTTAGAAACACCGTGGGGCAGTTCTACTCTGTCATAGCACTGCTGTGAGTCAGAATAGACTTTGCAGCAACAAGTCTGGTTTGGTTTTTCAACAATCGATTAATAAACGGTGGTACATTTATAAATGGATAATTTTATAGCAATGAAAATGATGAATTACAGCTACATATATCAATATAGGGGCCCTGGTGGCACAGTAGTTAAAAGCCAGGTTGATAACCAAAAGGTTGACAGTTCAAATCCACCAGCCACTGCTTGGAAACCCTTATAGGACAGGTCTAACCTGTCTTGCATGACGGCTGTAAGTAAGAATTAACTGGAAAGCAATGGATCTTTGGGGAAGAGGGGTAGTGTCAGTATAGGAGGATGTAAGAAAAATATGATATTGAGGGGGGAAAATAAATTGTAGAAGATGACAGAGTATGATTTCATTTGTGTATGATTTCACTTATATGAAGTTTAAAAGCATTCAAATCAATGTTATTTAAGGATACATGTTGTAGAAAAGGCTGCTAGTTCCCTACATAGTGTCTGTTTTCTCCTTTTTCCCCAGTAGTGGAACTCTGCTTTTACTGGGGATGAGAATGTATCCAGGTAAAAAACTGCATTTTTCAGATATAGATATGGGTTGGGACATCTTTCTGAAAAATAGGATGTTAACTAGAAGTTGTCAGGTAGTGTTCCTGGAAGAGATCCTTAGAAGGCAAATGGCTTCAGCTGATAGGCTTGTTTGTTTGTTTTGTTTTTGCCATCAGCCCCTTCCTCCATCCTTTCGCCTAGAAATGGGTCACAGTGGTTGGAACTGGAACAGCCATAACACAATCATTAAAGGAAACCAAGAGAACTCTAGAGAACATAGTCCTGATCTTGGAGACATCAAATCTACCTTATCAGTTGCTTACCACAAGTTTTTTTCTTATTCTAGAAAAATAAAATACCATCTTTCTTTAAAACCACTGTTATGTGAGTTTTCTGTTATATGCAGATAAGCTCAATTCTAACTGATACCTACAAATCTATAATAAAAATAAAATCCCATCCGTGGAAATAACAATCAGTAAGCTCAGGACAATGATTACCTGTGAAGTACAGGTAATGAAAACACAACTGGGGAGAGGTGCGTAGGTAATTTAATTATATGTTATTTCTTCAAGAAATCTGAATCAGATCTATTAATGCACAGGTATTAATCTTTTTTATAATTAATTTTCTGTATGTGTAAATTATTTCACTAAAACAAAAAAGATCTAGTTGCTGTGTGGAAGAAAAGGTGTAAACATGGAAATCAGGGGCTCTTGTAGCAACCCAGGTGAAAGATGATACTTATCACTCTGGAAACAGAATGACTAATCCAAGAAGCCAGACTATATGAAGAAGAATGTGGCATCACGATTGGGAGACACCTCATTAATAAGCTGTGATGTACAGATGACACGACCCTTGCTTGCTGAAAGTGAAGAGGACTTTAAGCACTTACTGATGAAGATCAAAGACTACAGCCTTCAGTATGGATCACACATCAACATGAAAAAAAAAAAACAACAATTCTCACAACTTGGACCAGTATGCAGCATCAAGATTGACCTTGTCAAGGATTTCATTTTGCTTGGATCAACAATCAATGCCCATGGAAACAGTTGTCAAGAAATCAAATGACGTATTGCATTACACAAATCAGCTGCAAAAGACCTCTGTAAAGCATTCAAAACCAAAGATGTCAGTTTGAGGAGTACTGAATATAACATGAACTTCAAGAAAGACAAACAAGTCTGTCTTGGATGATGTACAGCCAGAATGCGCCTTAGAATGTTATCAGGAGGGACCAATCCCTGGAGAATGACATCATGTTTAGTAAAGCAGAGGATCAGCAAAAGAGAGGAAGACCCTCAACCGGATGGATTGACACAGTGGCTGTAACAATGAACTCAAACATAGCAACAGTTGTGGAGATCGCGCAGGACTGGTCAGTGTTTCGTTCTGATGTACGTGAGATCACCGTGGTATGGAATGGACTACATGGCACCTCACAAAAAGTCTGAAGCCAGAACACACTCTAGGGAACCTCCTTTGCCAACCGGTTGATTGATTGCATCATATTCAATTAAATTATGAAAAGTAATTGCATTGTGCTACATTAGATTACATTGTGGAGCAGCAACTAGTCTAGTGTTTGGTTGAATCACAGGGAACCACAGCATAGCCAAGTTAACACATAGAACTAACTGTCACAGAGAAAAATCAAAGATGATTCCTGGTGGGCTTTTTTTTTTTTTTGGTTCAGGCAAACTTGTAGACGGCAGTGCTGTTTTTTGTCAAGTAGGTAACTTAATATAGGAGACTGAATTTAGGGCTTCATCAAAGACTTTAGAAAATGGAATCCACCTTGTTTTTATCTGGGCATGCATGTGGCATCTTATTTATTATTTTTCCTTTGACCTCTCTTGATAGATATTTGGAACCTGCAAAAAGGAGTGGCTTCCAGTGGGCCCAGATCAACTGTGACACAACTAGAACAACTGTCTATAATCCTGCTGTGGAGCCCTGGTGGTGCAGAGGTTAAGTGCTTGGCTGCCAATCAATGCTTGGCAGTTTGAACTCACCAGCTGCAACACTGGAGAAAGATGTGGCAGTCCGTTTCCTT